>CM033437.1:271481320-281481320 GCA_019425775.1 Rafetus swinhoei
AAATGAACCTTGGTCTCAATGGCCCCAGGCTAGGGCCCTCTTCACCTCCCAATTACTGGAAAATATTGCCATTGGCAGGAGGGGAGGTGGAATCAAGTGTTCTTAGCAACCACAAAACCTGCACTACTGTAAAGTGAATCAAGTGAAACTTAAAAAAGTTTCACATTGCTTTCTTGTATTGAGTCACTCATTGGGATCAAGCCACATTTCAGCATAACTTTAGGGGTTTGTGTATGATTACATTTTAGAAGATGATTGCAATGTATTTCTCTCTTTCTGCATATATATATATATATATATATGATACGATCGTCTCAGTCCCATAGGAGAACAGGTTTTATTGTATGAATCATAATGCTGAGCACTCAATGACCATAAAGTTCTAGGCTTTAACATTGTGCCCATGATAGTCCTTATGAGATGCTGTTACACAGTCTCCCGGCCACTTTGATCTTCTACTTTAAGGTCACTGTAGCCAGCTGAATAAATAACATTAAGCTCAGTGGTGCTTCCTGCGCAAGTGATAAAAAATTGATAATGTCCTAACTTTTTAGAAGTCCAAGTGCCTTAAATCAATGGAGTGAAGCTCCCAGAAGCTATTAATACTGCTCCAGAGCCCACATCTGAAGCAAAGAGCTTTGATATGGGATCTTTTATTCTGATCAGGAGGTTAGATGGGCTGATTTTTTTTAGGTAGCTGCAAACAATGGGCCAAATCCTCAGCACAGTTCCACTGGACACACTGGAGTGACCTTGATTTACAACAGCGGGGGCTCTGCCCCATTATAGTTTGAGCTTCTCCACAATCTAAATGGACTGTTAACTTTCAGAGAGATCGTCTGAGCCCTCTGCTACAGCATGAACATCCGATGATAGCTGCTGACTTCCTGCTTGTGATTTTTTTTCCCCCTCAAAAATAATGACACTTTGAAAGCTCGAGATAAATATCCTGTTGAAAACAGATGATCAGGCTGAATATTATCATCCTCATCTAAGTCATTACTAGCGGGGGAGTGGAGATAACCTGTTTAACCATATGGATGCTTTTTTATCACTTACAAATGGTATTTCTTGTACAGCAAAACTTTATTTTTGTGTGTGTGACCTTTGGGGGTTTTTCATGAAAACCCTCCACCCTCTTGTGAATTCTTTGAGGGTGACATTAATCCCCATGCAGAAGGCCAATGCAAGACGTAAGTGCCAATTCAGTGCTTCGCGCATCCTCGGACAAAGACATAGATGGGATTGACATGATACAGAGGCCTTGTGCTGAGTTTCATTCTTAGTCAGACTCTCCTTTGATTGAAATTTTATCTTTGATGAAACTGAGTCACCCTGGGGAGCGAGAATTGACCGGAGGCTGCCGCAAGCAGAATGCTTTTAAAAGTGTGTTACTTGTTGGGACTAAGGAGAGGCACCTTTACTTCAGCTGTTTCATGAAGGCAGCCAGGTGCAGCCATCCCAGAATTGCAAGGGCTGGGTGCAGGTCTAGCTCTTGCCACATCCAGAATGTCCTTCTTGCTAGCATCAATCAACTCAATGCTGTCACTTCCTTCAGTGTTGGAAACCAGCCTGCCTCCCTATGCACAAAGCAGACAAACATGCTCAAAATGCCCTCACCCACTTAAGTAGAGATAGAAACCCTGCAGTGCCAGAGTCTGCCTTTCCTATATGCAGTTTAGGAAGAACAAATAAAAATGGTCCCTGTTTGGAAAAATATTTGTAAAGGCTTTTTTCTTCCCATCTCAGGAACTGAAATCAAATCGGGAATGTCTGATGAGGATGATGTGCTCAGACACAGAACCTGACTGAGCTTTATGTTGGACTGTTACCTTAGGGCCCACAAACTCCACTTCCTCCCTGGTCTCTAGTCATTTCTCATGCTCCAACCTAACCATAGTCTGAATTCAGTGACATCATACTGAATGGACATGCCCAATGAGCAGTAAGTTTTATATCACCGATTCACCTCAGCCCTCCATTTCTTGGCCTCTCACTGAAGGTCAAAAGTTCATTTTTGTTTCTTTTTAAAGGCACCATATTGCCATCTGTCTGATGGGTGACCAGGGTACCTGGTTAGTTTTAAGCATCAGAGCTCAACTGGAATGAATAGATAGAGCTTATGAGTAACAGAGCTGTTCGATTCATTTCTTTCTGACTTTACCTGATTCCTTTCTGTTAACACAGAATATATTTTTGTATATATTGGGAGGCAGTGTGGACTTTGGATGAAGTAGGAAGCAGGCAATTAACACTCCTGGCTCCTATTCATGACATTGACACTGACTTGCTATATAAGGCACTTACTGGTGCAGTGCCTCGGTTTACCCATCTGAAAAACTGGTATAATACATGGATGTAGTGAATCTTCATGCTTAAAATATGGTTTCATATCACTAGATGCTATGTGAGTATAAAAGTTTGTTAATTTTATTATTATTTGACTATTATCAATTCAGACCCAAGTCAATTTACATAGACTCATCTAATAAAGCACCAATATAAATTGATCCACTGTGGATCTCACTTCTGTTCCTGGGCCTGAGAAAGCTCATCGTGTTATCCAGCTGATCCAAAAAGCATCAAACTGATTGTATCAAGCTATGCCTCCTCAGAACAGACCACCATCTGACAACCAGATCTTACTAATGGAGTGGGAACAGATTTCTATTTCATAACAGTTCGTGTCTTAGCTGTAATAATAAAATAATGTCATATTCATAAATTTAGTCTTATAGGTCATGGAGGGAAAGGGCAGCTAACAGAATCTTCCATAAGAGAAGATTTTTTTGTTGTACAACCTCTGCAGCTGTCCTAGCTGCTTGTGCTTAGAAGCTCATGCAGAGACTGAGTAGTCTGAACAAATAACCTCACCAGCACCATACTTCTTACACACCTGACACTGTGGAGGCATTGCATGTATTATTAATGAGTCTCTCAGGAGTCAGCCTAGTTATTTTTAAATAATTAGTCTATCTCTCTGATGCTAAAAGAGCCTGGGTTTATAAGGGTGCATGTTGAGCTCCTGGGTATGTCAGATCTTGTGCTTATTTTTCTCTAATCTCCTCTGTATAAATATATATAATAATACAGATGACAGATTGTAGCACTGATGTAGATAGTATGGAGAGCACATACCTAGTGGGTACTTTATTTGGAAGGATAAGTTCCCTTATTTGCTTTACATAAATGCTGAGGAGGAACAGGGGAATATGTGGCACTGAAAGTCTCTTTTTTTGCTCATTGGATTTAAGTAACACATCAGAACAATGGATCCCTTCACCCCGCTAGTCTGCAGGAGATACGATACCATAGATTTGTATGCAGATCACCAGCATTTGTTAAATTTTAGATTGAATTGAAAAATCTCACTGACCGAAGATCCAGACCCTACAGTGCCAGATTCTGAGGTGCCAGATTCTACTGCACTAACTAAAAGAGTCTTATCTGATGTTACATCCTCACCAATGAACCACAAGATGGTGTCAGAAGATCTACGTTAAAATAGCTATTAATTAATTAGGCACATACTTAGCTAACAGCTGGGTTGGTACTCAGAGGACACAGGGTTAATACTTTGTTTCCTCACTGTGCATTGCCACTGCTAGAGGTCTAGTCTAGTTCTCTGTGTGGTCTCTGTATGTAGTTAGTCGCACGGTGAATTTGCTGGGTGGATGAGCACCCCCAGCCACACCACTGCTGTTGATATATTCAGTCCTCCCTCCTTTCATTTCTAGATCCCATAGGTCATTTGTAGGTGCTCTTTGTGAATGATTGCTAGGAGCTCATTCCTTAGACATAAAGGCATTCCAAGGGCCTTGTCTGGCCACCCAGAAGCTATAGGTACATTTAAAATCACCCTAACTTGTTTGGCTGGACAGATCACTAACACAAACCTGGAAACACAGAGAGCTGTGACCTGTCCATGAACTGTATCTCAACTCTGAAGAAACTGAGATGGTACATCTGCGCCAAAGGGGAGATCAACACTCTGTTGGTTCTTTAAATCAGGGAGTGCATTCAGATTGATTTGAATTGTGCCAAACCTTCACAAAGTGCATTTCCATCACCTTAAACCGCAAACCTACCGAGCGTTACACCTACCTTCATGCCTCTAGCTTCCATCCAAGACACATTTCTCAACCGTAAGATACAACCGTATTTGCTCCAGTCCCACAAACACCTACAGGATCTTTATAGAGCATTCTTAAAACTAAAATATCCACCCGGAGAGGTAAAAACCAGATAGTCCAAGCCAGAAGAGTACTCAGGCATCAGCTACTTGAAGACAGGCCCAGAAAAGAAAACAAAAGGACACCACTTGTCATCACCTACAGCCCCCAACTTAAACCCCTCCAGTGTGTTATCAACAATCTACAACCTATCCTGGGAAATGACTCCTCACTCTCACAGGTCTTGGGGGACAGGCTAATCCTTTCCTACAGACAACCCCTTAGCCTCAAATAAATTCTTTCCAGTAACCATGCAGCAAACCTCCATCATATTCATCCAGGAACACACCCCTGCAATCAACCCTGGTGCCAACTTTGTCCACACATCTATACCAGCGATATCATCGCAGGACCTAATCACATAAGCCACCGCATCAAACGCTCATACAACTGCACATCCTCTAATGTGGTCTATGCCATCAAATGCCAGCAATGCCCCTCTGCCATGTATTTTGGCCAAACTGGACAGTCTCTATGAGAAAGAATTAATGGACACAAATCAGATATCCGAAAAGGCAACACACAGAAACCTGTTAGAGAATATTTTAACATATCTGGGCACTCATTAATGGATCTCAAAGTCACCGTATTGTTTCAGGCCAATTTCACAAGCCAACTCCAAAGGGAAGCCTCAGAACTTAACTTCATTTACAAGTTTGATTCCTATCACGGAGGTATGAATAAAGACATTGGCTGGATGGCCCACTACATTCCACATCCTAATGACATAAAAAACCAAATAATGGGTACTTAAGAACAGTTAAGTATCTTCTCTATCATCTTCATGTAGCATGGACACTCTAATTGAATATTTCTTTCCCCTTTTTTTCTTTCTTTTTTCCTTCCTTTTCCATCTCCCCATCCCCATCCCCAATTTATTTAGAAACTGGACCTTTAATAATTCCATTCATCTGATGAAGTGGGTTGTGCCCATGAAAGCTCATGATACCATCTACAAGTTTTGTTAGTCTCTAAGGTGCTGCAAGACTATTGGTTGTTTAAGTTTTTCCAGTTACAGACTAACTCAGCTACCCCTCTGAAGCTTCTTCACAAAGTGAATCTCTGAAGGCCTTGCTGACAGTGGGATCCAGCCCTGTCATGTAGTGCCGGGAGACAATATAGTCCATCAGGTGAAAGATTACAATAAGGTTCCTGGCAATTGGTGGACAGCTTTTCCCTTTGTCAAGGATCTAGACCAGGGCTCATAGCTAGACCCACCATGGAACCTATGAATCATGTGGCCAGTGAGAACCTGGACCTGAGGTGCCAGCAGAGGCAAAGGAAGATGGCACTGAGTTACACCTTTATTAATGTGTGCCATTTGGCAGCACAGCACGTAGCTAGCGTCATGCCAACAGTGAATGGCAGCACTGCTGAGGGTGAGTGGTTTGAATACATCCATGGCTTCTGTTGTGCACATATCTGTCTGGTTGTTATGATGGCCAAACTGATTTCCCATTACTTCCAGTCTGCAATATGCCTCTTGATAAAATGTGTTTTTCCTCTGTTGCATTTCATGTTTAGCCCTTGCAAATCAGCAGTCAGTAGTATTGGATCAATGCCCTGGAGAGAGACTATAGTGATTTCCAATGTGAGATTTCCTTTTATTTAGGAACATTTCAGATCTGTTTCCTGAGGAATGGAGCTTAGCCTAGCTAGCAGCAGAATCCAGAAGGCCAGCAGCAGTTATATGTGTATAGAGGGTTTATGGATACCTGAATAAACAAAGATTTAAAAGATTTAGTGTTTACCCAGAAAGAATATTTTTAATACTAAAAGCCCTAACTTGTGGACTGTGCCTTGACCTAGTGGGGAGGCTTATGTGTTCCTCTGACCCTGACAGCTCTGTTGGTGGCTGCTCTAACTCCTGGTAGAGCCACCCAAGGTGGACAGGGACAAAGAGTAGGAACCAGACAAACAGCAGTTCCCTGATCCTTCATCTTAGGAGCTGAGTGTCAGGTCAACAATCTAGCCTTGTAAAAAACAAAAGTTACAGAAACACAACAAAGTAGCCATTCCGCCACCAGCAAGGATGGACAGGACGGAGGGGCTTTGTTCATGTCCTCAGCAATGCTTGACAACGTGGGAAGGATTCCAACCACCAGCTCTGCAGCTGCTCAAACTGGGGAGGCAGAACGGAATGATAAGCAAAAGACAGTGAAGGGTTGGAACTACCAGATGCTCTTTGTTCCACCTCTTTTCCAACTCTCGTACTGCTTCAGTGGCACAGTGGCAAGCTGGGTGGTGCTGACGAACTCACGGATGCCTGCATGATGGGAGCACAGCAAATGGGACATGCTGGCATTGTCAGCGAGCACAAAGGGATTGGAAAACATCAGGGATTTTCCTGCCACAGAGGACTCCCCAGGTAGTGTAAACTGGCATGGAGCATAGAGATCCCTGCACCCCTGGTATAATGGAGCATTTTGGAGGCATGGCCAGAGCACTACTCTGCCCTCATCATCCCTAGCTGGCAAATGGCCCGTTAAGAGCCATAACCAACTTGAATACCATAGAGCAACCCCTAGGCCTAGAACCCACAAGGTGACACCACATCCCTCAGACTGGTCCTTTGTCCTTGTCTCCTTGGCCTATTTTACCACTCAACCAACCCAACTATGGGCTGAGAGTTTTTCTGGAAACATTTGTCATCTTAGTACATTGCTTTTTTGCTGAGCGTTTCTCTGCAGATTTCTACCTGAATCTTTCTTTATTGTTGTGAACTTAAAATAAGATTAAAAATATAAATATAGGCAAAATAAAATTTGGGAAACAGTGGTGGTAGTGGGTCTGATAATGAAAATATTGACTTGCTCTTAAATTCAGTAGCAGTAATTAACTGCACTGCAGAAAAATTCAGACGCATGGGATAACAATGTTCACCATCCTTTTTCTGTTTTAAGACCACTCCTACAGATATACTCCTGTTTGCAACTGTGACAATCTCTATTTTGCTCAAGAGTAAAACTGCTCCAATGTCTTGTGCTGACAAATTACACTTTTTAAAATACCCCCAAACTGATTTAATTTAATGCTTATCAGATACGTGCATTAAATACTAGGGAACAATAATTAGAACATTTTTGACTGTGAAAAGAACTCAGTACAGCTGCCTCCCATGTCGAAAGTTCTTTGCTATCCTGACACTTATGTAATTGTTCTGTAAACACCCACACACCGGAATAGACCTACCATGCCTGAGTCACTGAGTATTTCTATATGAATCTAAAATCTGTTCAGCCATGATAAATCACCTATAACGTAAGGAACATGGTGCAAGTATAATTTTAAAGTGATTTCTGTGATTCAAGAATGTTACAGCTCACTTTGACAGAAGGCAGTAATAAACTATTGCACCTTCAGGGCCCCAAGCTTTAGGACTCTGCTCCTATGAGTGGGAGAGAAAGACAGGCTGAGAGAGGTACAGTTGCAAGGAATAACCACCTCTAAAGTGCTCTAAAGAACAGCCACTTCCCTAAGTACCCCTCACAAATCCCTTAAAGGAGGTTACATAGTGACCTAGCTCCATGGAAGGGCAGGGCCGATTGGCCCTATGGCACTGGATTTCCCCACTTCAATGTGATGCAGGAATGATTGTTTATAATTATCTGTAGAGTGTGAATGTCCGCTTCCCTTCTGCACCCTTCAAGAGGGCTCCAGAGACTGTCAGAGACAAGGGAAGACTTTGGTATCAGATTTTCAGGAGGAGTGATATTGTCCCTGAGTTGCCGGCAACCTTGGGGAGTAAGCAGTAGCACAGGAGAGTGTCCAGCTTGCAGATGCCCTTGCTTCCAGTTGAGACCTTAAAATCTATGGGCTTAGTGGGTAAATCCCTCTGCCTCTTCCTCAGAAGAACAAACCCCATCTCCCTGACCTATTCTAGGGAAACTCTAAGATTTGAAATTCAGAATCCCCACCCTTAGACATGGGAGTAACCCCAGGTCCAAACAGGAGCCTTTAGTATATACGTTGCCATCTGAAACTCAAGTGGGGCAAACAGTTGTGCAAAATAGACTCAAATGTATATAGCTGGTTTTCCTAATCAATCCCATTTCCTTTTCTCTGCTAACATGTTCTGCAGTTTAGCTTTATGGGACGTTACACAGAGTACAATATTTAGTCTGCTTGACAATTTCAGCACATTATTTTATATTTAAACAGAACCTTTCCTCGTGAGTGAACCCAGAGTGCTTCCTCAAGAAGACAAACTGCTATATCAATACGATTGAAGCTGTATGGAAATATAAGTAGGAAGAATGTAAGTAAGCTAGTTAGAACCTGGCTAAGACAGCTTGGTTCACGCCCTGACAAGAAATGCCTTGTGCTCTGCTGAATGACCACAAATCATGACATGTCCTACTTAAAGAGGGCACTTCCTGTGGTACAGCATCCTCCCACCCCTACCCCGCTGTTATGCTGGGACCTGGGGCATTGATTTTGTGCAGGTAAAGAAGAAAAATGCCACTTCCTGACTCGCCAACATCACTTCCTGCAGCACATGTGTTGTTTGAAGTTTCCCCTCAGAGTTCTGATCTAGTCCAGCCCTACTTAACTGCTAGGATCTAATGATATCACAGCACTGAGCGGCATGACTACAGGGGTTATAAAAATGAAACCCAGTAATTAAAAAAAACTTATTATCACCGCTAATAAAAAGAAAGAGTTAACACTACAAGGTGACACCTGAATAATGATGAGAGAGATCATTGAAGGAGCCATTGGAAAGGTTATGTAGCTTTATATCCATAGACCTATGATAGATAGAATGGGAAAATGTGTGAGAGGATTCTACTTTATTGCCATTAGGTTAGGGCTACCATATTACTTGGTGGGGAAAGAACAAGTTAGGAACTATTTAGAAAAACTAAACATACACAAATCCATGGGTCCAGATTTAATGCATCTGAGGGTACTGAAGGAGTTGGCAAATATCATTGCAGAGCCTTTGGCCATTATCTTTGAAAACTCATGGAGATCGGGAGAGATCCCAGATGATTGGAAAAAGGCAAATGTAGTGCCCATCTTTACAAAAGGGAAGAAGGACAATCCAGAGAACTACAGACCAGTCACCCTTACCTCAGTCCCCAGAAAAATCATGGAGGGGATCCTCAAGGAATCCATTTTGAAGCACTTGGAAGAGGGGAAAGTGATCAGCAGGGCTCGACAAACTATACAGTCTACTCGCCTGTGGCGAGTAGATTTCAGCCGCACACCCCATTCATTCGCGGCGCACGCATGCGCAATGTGGCTCTTGCACATGCGCAGTATGGGGCTGGCAAGCGGTTTTCGCTGCTGTTTGT
Organism: Rafetus swinhoei; assembly: GCA_019425775.1. NCBI lineage: Eukaryota > Metazoa > Chordata > Testudines > Trionychidae > Rafetus > Rafetus swinhoei. Next base: position 271,490,853 of record CM033437.1, read on the forward strand.
CAAGCCCTGGTGATCAGGAATAGTCAACATGGATTCACGAAGGGCAAGTCGTGCCTGACCAATCTGATTAGCTTCTATGATGAGGTAACTGACTCTGTGGATATGGGAAAGTCAGTGGATGTGGTATACCTTGACTTTAGCAAAGTTTTTGATACGGTTTCCCACAATATTATTGCCAGAAGTTAAGGGAATATGGGATTGGATAGATGGACTGTAAGATGGATAGAAAGCTGGCTAGACTGTCGGGCCCAATGGGTAGTGATCAATGGCTCGATGTCAGGTTGGTGGTTGGTTTCTAGCAGAGTGCCCCAAGGATCTGTTCTAGAACCAGTTTTGTTCAACATCTTTATTAATGACCTGGATAAGGGGATGGATTGCACCCTCAGCAAGTTTGCAGGTGACACTAAACTGGGGGAGAGGTAGATACGTTGGAGGGCAGGGATAGGGTCCAGAGTAACCTAGACAGATTAGAGGATTGGGCCACAAGAAATCTGATGAAGTTCAACAAGGACAAGTGTAGAATCCTGCAATTGGGACGGAAGAATCCCAAGCATTGTTACATGCTGGGGACCGAATGGCTAAGTAGCAGTTCTGCAGAAAAGGACCTGGGGATTACAGTGGATGAGAAACTGGATATGAGTCAACAGTGTACCCTTGTAGCCAAGAAGGCTAATGGCATATTAGGTTGCATTAGGAGGAGCATTGCCAGCAGATCCAGAGAAGTGATTATTCCCCTTTATTTGGCTCTGGTGAGGCCACATCTGGAGTATTGTGTCCAGTTCTGGGCCCCCCGCTATAGAAAGGATGTGGATGCATTGGAGAGGGTCCAGCGGAGGGCGACCAAAATGATTAGAGGGCTGGAGCGCATGACCTATGAGGAGACACTGAGGGATTTGGGTTTGTTTCGTCTGCAGAAGAGAAGAATGAGGGGGGATTTGATAGCAGCCTTCAACTTCCTGAGGGAGGTTCCAAAGAAGATGGAGAGAGGCTGTTCTCAGTAGTGACAGATGGCAGAACAAGGAGCAATGGTCTCAAGTTACAGTGGGGGAGGTCTAGGTTGGATATTAGGAAAAACTATTTCACTAGGAGGGTGGGGAAGCACTGGAAGCGGTTACCTAGGGAGGTGGTGGAATCTCCATCCCTAGAGGTTTTTAAGTCTCGGCTTGACAAAGGCCTGGCTGGGTTGATTTAGTTGGGATTGGTCCTGCCTTGGGCTAGGGGCTGGACTTGATGACCTCCTGAGGTCTCTTCCAGCCCTATGATTCCATGATTCTACTTACAGAAAAGAATACCTGATGACATTTATTTTTATGACATGCCTCTGGCACCAATCCACTGAATAAATAACAGGAGCTGAGACAATGGATGGCATTGTTATCACAATATCAGCTCACTGAAAAATCTCTAATGGTGATTGGAGGGTTGTACAGGACAGTTGTCCCACTCCTTCTCATAAAAAACTAAGACTGATAAACACCTGTTTAAGCCAATACATAATAATTATCTTCTCAACATTTGAGGAAATTATCCTTCCAATTCCCCATCCTTGGACTATAGAGAAAATCTCATTAAATTTGGATCACAAAGTAATAGTAACATATACGTAAAACAATATGCATATGTGCATTTTTCAAATGCTCTGATACCAGAAATATACAATTTCTGTCTAACTTACAAGGAGTCACAGGACTCAGCATTTTAAAAAAAGTGACTCAGCATTATGGAGTTCAAGTGTATTTACCCTCTTTTCCCTGTTCTGTTCACATCAGAGTCTCCGTTTACTGTTTCTCCCCCCCCCCCCCCGACAAGCTAGTGCTTGAAGCTTCCAAACACAGGGGAGGGAATTATAATGATTTCTAGGACACCCAAGCATGAGGGATTCTTTGAACAACTGGAGTCTGGCAGTTTTCTTTATGTACCTGCATTGTCTCTCCTACCTCTGCTTTTTGGAAATGCAGCAAATTAAAACAGAATCTTAGTCCCCAAGGCACAAGAATATACAAGAGTAGTCCAATTCACATCCTTTAAGTTATGCACAGACAATAAGCACCTGCTTGAATCGGGCCCTTATTTGGGATTATTGACAGATTTTAGCTGTGAGCAAAAGGGAAATTGTCCATGACTTTCAGGTGCAAATGTATATCCCTCTCACTGCAGTATTCTGGAGCTGAAATACATGCTGATCTTCATCAGGTCTGCAGTGCACATTCCAGTTTCTAGAGAAAAATGTAGTGTGAAAATTGGGTTGTTCATGCCTGGATTAGATTCCTAATTGCTTCCTATTTGGAAGTGTGATATGAGAGAGCTGGAGCACATTTGTTTTCTTATATCCAATCCCAGCATGAGAACCATTCCTTTTTTGTTTGCTTAATTTTATTTTCTTTCTCTGTCCTTTGCACAGATGGGTTAGTCTATGTGTACAAACTTGATGCTTGTTTACTCTCTTCATGTAAAACAAACCTTCAGTACCCCAAAGACCTCATTCTCAGGAGGCAGTGCAACTGTCTAGAGAGATTTCAGAGAGGTAGCTGTGTTAGTCTGGTTCAGCAAAAACAACAAGGAGTCCGGAGCCACTTTAAAGACTACTGAATTTATTAGTGTATTATGGCATAAGCTTTCATCTTTGTTCAGAGAGAGGTGTGGTACAGAGGGATCTTGGCAACCCAGCATAAAATAAATCTTTAACACAGAGAACAGGGAATTGTGTTCAACATTTTCTCTCTACTATTAGGAGACAGGAAATCTAAGCTTGTTAGGTTACTTGCCATGTAGCATTAGTGACCCTGATGCCCTCACACTGTGATGGTGTCAAGTGGCTTAGCTTTATTGAAGTCATCATGCTTCAATGAAGTTGCTACAGTACTACCAGGTTAGCCCTTATTTTGCTCTTTCATATCTTCAACACCTTTTGAGATACAGTTTGGAATTTCTCAGATGAGCATGAACTCTTGTAAAAGGTAAATGAGGCAGCTCTGGACAATATCTTTGAACAATGCACCATGGAACCCTGAATCCTGAATGAAGGCTGAATGAAAGGCACAATATACCTACATCATGAATAAACAGATCTTTTTTTTTCAAAACCAAGGTAATTGAACTACTCATATAATCACAAATATCTTGATTTTCATTTGTTCATTGTAGTCTATAGAACAAGAATACACCGTTCATTTATCTTGTTATAAAAGGCTTCAATCCCAATTTTCTAAATTAACTAAGGAATGTAATTATAAGAAAATAATTTAAGTAAGTTTCATTATTCATACAGTTTGAAACCTTGGATCATGCTTTCTGACTCTATTGTCCTCCTGACATGTGATGGATTTACTCAGACCTGTTTCCCATGAATGCTTAACAGCAGCTTGTGAAAATCCTATGCACAGAGGGTGAAAATTCACCACTGGATAGGATACCAGAATATAACTTGAGCCCCACTTGACATAAAACTTGTACTGCCCTCTGCATAGAGTGAATTCTGCTCACGGCGAGATGAGACACTCTGAATTGTTTACAATTTGCTGCCAGTAAACTTCCTGAAATTAAATATGTTTATTGGCTGCTTGTGATATCATAGAATATAACCAGCTTTGTACACTCATGATCTTAGCAAGAAAGATAAAGTATCCAGCCTCCTAAATGCTCACTTGCTGTCCTTTACTTTATGCATAAAGCTGTTGGCCTGTCCCTTAAGTCTCACTACCCAAACTCCTGCTTTGAGAAGTGAGACTTTCCCGTCCCAAGGCAGCAGTACCTCTTGTCTGATTCCAGATGTGTATACTGATTGCAACCACTTCTTCTTCCATTCACTCTGATGACAACTGGAAGGATAAATTCAGATGAGAACTCGATGTATAGATTTTTTTTCCAAAAAATTCTACACATCAATATATTTCTGGAGTACCCAGTAAATATTTTTAAAGCACCTCTCCTAAGTCATTGCTAACTACATTTCTGTGTTATGTGGCACAATTTAAAAAGTACTTGAGGTCATAAAGCAATTTCCAGTTTCAAGGAAAGCATTCGAGTCAAAAGGATTTCCTAAATGGACTACTTCAGTGTGTTATTTCTCTGACTCCAGAAATTATTATTTAAGATGTCCTACATAACTGGACATTAGATAATCAGTTGTGTGTCATTTCCCTAAATTGTTATTGGTGTACATAACTCAAGTAAAATGCTTTATGGAGCATTTTCCTTCTGCTTCAAGTACCCTAGACTAGCCAGCGCTAATTGGTACTCACAAAGTACTGGGGTTCATAGAAAAATAGAATCATAGAACTGGAAGGAACCTCGAGAGGTCATTAAGTCCAGTCCCCTGCCAGATCACTCATGTTCTAGCCCTTTAGGGAACATCTTATGGTCATATGTCTGAAACATATATTTCACATTTATTCTCTGAATTCATTTATCCTATTCAAGCAATCAAAATAGGATGTAATTGGTGCATATATCTTATGTGGGGCCCCTGTGTGACAGGTAGGATCACAGATTCCTTTGAGATGTGTGCTGATCATACCAGAGAGCCTACCTACCCGCTCTCTGGGGCTCCCCACCACCCTGTCCTGCTGGAACAGATCCTCTGGTCTCCCCTAGCAAAGGCACAGAGTTGGGATAATAACCCTGAGCAGAGCTACACAGCTCAACTCTGGGAGGGCTCAGCTGTCCAAGCTCATAGCCCTCAAAAGGGACCACACCCCAAACGGATCCATCTTAATCTCTTTAATAGTTTTATACAGAGAAAGCTCATAGAGTTCACTTTCTTTCTCAATGAAAGATAGAGATGCACAGTTGTTGATTCCTCCCAGGTATCAATATTTTACACTGGGTTTGAAATTAAATGTGGTTTATTAAGTATAAAAAAGTAGGATTTAAGTGCCTGCAAATGAAAACAGATTAAAGCAAGTTACTAACCTAAAAATAAACAAAACATGCCACCTAAGGCTAATACACTAAGGCTACATCTACACTGCACAGTTATTTCGGAATAAACTATTCTGGAATAGTTATTCCAAAATAGCTTATTTTGAAATGGAACATCTACACTGCAGGGAAACCTCAAAATTAGTCCAAGGCAGGCTCCCCTAATGTAGACGTGCTATCTCCATTTAGAGCCTCAGGAGGAATAACATAGAATGGCCTTGGTGAGGGGCAATTTTGAAATAGCAGAAGTGGAGCATCTACACACGCCTTATTTTGAAATAGCTATTTCGGAATAGGCGTTAATCTTCTTAGAATTAGGTTTACAGAAGTAGGAATAAGCTGTCTGGGTATGTCTACACTACAGTGTTATTTTGAAATATCTTATCTAAGTTATTTCGAAATAACGCGTCTACACACAAAATGCATTTTTGAAATAGCGTTTTGCTATTTTGAAATAGCGCGTCCACACTGAGTGGATGCAGAATCGCATTTAAGGCCGGGCGGAACCAGGTCCGGCAGGGCATCAGGTCAGGAGTTACTTTGTGTGGCTGCTGCTTGAGGCTATCTGAGGCTTGTGCTTAAAGGGAACCCCCGGACAGCCAGTTCTCAGCTTTCTCTGCTTGCTTGCCTACCTCGATGAGGGACAGCAAAGCATTTTGTCTCTGCGTGCTCTGGTTGCCCTCATTCGGGACACCATAGCACTCTGCAACATGGAGCCAGACCTGCCCCTGGGCACTCTGGTGCTTCTCGTGGGTGCGTTGCTGTGAGCCTGGCTGCACTTTCTGCAGGCTGCCATCTGGGAGGTCCATCGGGGGGCTGTCAGTACCCAGGAGGCTTCCACCCTGAGGAGCACTAGAGCCTCCTGGTCTGCCCCACTGGGGCTTGTGCCTCATTCCTCCCTCACGTCCTTCCACTTACCCCTCCCTAGCCCCCCTTCCTGCTGTAAAATAAAATACATGTATTTTCATGAACACAACTCTCTTTATTTAACAAAACTGGAGGGGGGGGGGGAATGAAACTCTGGTGAGACTGGGGAAAGGAGGTGGGAGAGGGGAAGAGAGAAACCTGGGAGGAGGGAGCTGGAAGGGGGAAGCAAGGGGAAGAAGGGGGAGGGGAAGCTCAGGGCTCAGGGTTGGGGGTCTCGCCGGACCTGGGTTCGCATGTGGCCTTTGGTGGCCAGGCTGGCAGCTATCCTGCCATAGACGGCCACATTCCTCTGTCTAGTGTGGAGATCATGGATGTTGGGGGCATCCCCCCAAAACCTGAATAAGGTCCATGATCTCCACCCTGGACCAAGAAGGCGCCCGCCTTCTCCGGGCCCTGGCAGGCTCCTGGGAACTGGCAGACTGCTCCTGGGGCGTGGTGGAGGGCTGGCTGCCAGTGGCTTGCTGGCTCATATTTTGGGGCCACTGGGTCAGGGGCAGTGACTGCTGGCTCTGGGCTGGCAGCCTTGGAGCTGGCACAGGCACTGTGGCCAGAGTCAACCCCTTTAAGGGCTCTGGGGAGGGGGGAAGGAGAGGAGTGTTCTTGGTTGAGGCTGGAGTGGCCACCAGGGCACCCTGGGAAGACTGGAGGCCCCCTATTTCGATATAAGTGTCTACACATCACTTGTTTCGAAATAGCTAGTTCGAATTTGGTGTTATTCCTCGTGGAATGAGGTTTACCAAATTCGAAATAAGCGCTCCGCTATTACAAATTAATTTCGAAATAGCGGTTTGGCTGTGTAGACGCTAGTAAAGTTATTTTGAAATAACGGCTGTTATTTCAAAATAACTTTGCTGTGTAGACATACCCTCTGTTATTTTGAAATAAAGGGATTGCTGTGTAGATACTTACATAGTTATTTTGGAATAATGACCATTATTCCAAAATAACTTTGCCGTGTAGATACACCCTAAGAGAAATTGTTACAAATCATATTTCTCAGCCTAGTGTTTATTTCAAGTAAAATCCTTTAAGTCAAAACCGATCTTTTCTCTGACCTTCTTCTGTATCTTCTTAGGGTGGGAAGGCAGTTTCAAAAGCCAGCTGAAGACAGACATTGATTGTTTTTCATCCTTTAAATAGAATTTCCCTAGGGTGGGAAGTCTTTGTTCCATTCTCCCCATCCCAATGGAAAAATACCCACTTTCAAGATGGATTTCAGCACCAGGTAGCATGGTCACGTGTCTTTGTAGGACCATGCTTGGGCTTATAGGAAAAACAAAACAACTTACGGATCATTGTCTTAAGCACTGGGCCATTAAGTTCCTTAAGTACCCGTAATGGTTTTCACTAGAAGACCTAGAATTAACAACTTCAGAGGGGTAGCCAAATTAGTCTGTACAGGATAAACTTAAAAAACAACAAATAGTCTGGTAGCACTTTAAAGACTAACAAACGTTTGTTAGTCTTTAAAGTGCTACCAGACTATTTGTTGTTTTTTAGAATTAATAAAACAGGTGTACACTTAATATCTCTAACTTCACATACAAGAATGATACAGGCACACAAATAGAATATACACATTCAGGGGATTACAGGCTCTTGAATGATAGGTTATTTGACCTGTTTTGTATAATACATATCCAAGTTACGCATATTCATATTCAAAAACATATTTCCATAAAAATATGGGAGCATAGCATCACACCTTGTGCAAGGGAGAATAGCTATTCACTCTTAGAGCAAGGGTTGGAGGGGCAGAGCTGTAACCTTTGCAAGGTCCAAAGGCCAGATATGTCTGTGACTGTAAATGTTAGATTTGAGTGAGTGTGGGATGGCTAATAAGCATGGCAGTTCTTACCACTTTCCTTCTAGGAGGTTATGTAATGTATAGGGTATGCAGTATGGCTTCTAGCTGAGACACAGTTGTTGTGCTGTGCAGACAGCTATCACATGGGACTTTGCAGCCAGAAGTTGACAGAGCCCTTATAACATGACACTGTACTGCCTGTATCACCTCTCTTTCCCCACCCTGAATTTCATTTTGTCAATTTGTTTTAAGTCTCTGAGGGTATGTCTCCAGATCAAACTGCCATAGCATCTACACAAGCAAACCGCTATTTCGAATTAAATTTGAAATAGCGGGGCACTTAATTCGAGTTAGTTAAACCTCATTCTATGAGGAATAATGCCTAACTCGAATTAGCTAATTCGGAATAAGCGCTGTACAGCCGCTCGCCGAGTTACGAACGAGTTACGGACCAACACTTGGTCCGTAATTCGAACTGTTCGTAACTCGGATCCCATAGAGGTACATGGCGACCGCGCTGTTCGTGAGCGCGGATCGCCGTTCGTAACTCGGATCCGCATTTACGATCGCTTTGGTCGTAAGTGCGGATGGTCGTAAGTGGAGGTGGCCGTAAGTCGGGGAGCAGCTGTATAGACACTTATTCTGAAATAGGGGGTCTCCAGCCTTCCCAGTTTCCCCTGGTGGCCATTCTGGGCCAAACCAGGAAAACTCTTCTCCCACCCCCTAGCCCCGGAGCCCTTAAAGGGGCAGACTCTGGCCACAGTGCCTGTGCCAGCTCCAAGCCTGCCGACCACGAGCCAGCAGTCACTGCCCCAACCCAGTGGCCCCAAAACATGAGCCAGCAAGCCATTGGCAGCCAGCCCTCCACTGCACCCCAAGAGCAGTCTGCCAGCTCCCAGGAGCCTGCCAGGGCCCAGAGAAGGAGGGCACCTTCCTGGTCCAGGGCGGAGATCAGGGTGGACCATATCAGGTTTGGGGGGATGCCCCCAACATCCATGATCTCTGCACTAGACAGAGGAATGCAGCTGTCTATGGCAGGAAAGCTGCCAGCTTGGCCACCAAAGCCACATGCGAACCCAGGAGCAGGTCTGCATGAAAATCAAGTTGGTCTGGCAAGACCCCCAGCCCTGAGCTTCTCCTCCCCCTTTCTCCCCTTGTCTCCCCCTTCCAGCTCCCACCTCCCAGGTTTCCCCTTCCCCTCTCTCACCCTCATTCCCACCCCAGTTTCAGTCAATAAAGAGAGTTTGTTTTTGGCAAGAAATGTGTTTTTATTTGACATCAGGAAGCAGGGCTAGGGAGGGGTAAGTGGAAGGAGGGAGGAATGAGACACAAGCCCCCAGTGGGGCACACCAGGAGGCTCTTAGTGCTCCTCAGGGTGGAAGCTCTCCTGCAGGGCCTCCTGGATACTGACAGCCCCCTGATGGACCTCTGGGATGGCAACCTGCAGAAAGTGCAGCCAGGCTTGCAGCAACACGTCCACGAGAAGCACCAGAGTGCCCAGGGGCAGCTCCGGCTCCGTGTTGCAGAGTGCTGTGGTGTCCCGAGTAAGGGTAACCAGAGCACGCAGAGACACAAATGCTTTGCTGTCCGTCATCGAGGCAGGCAAGCAAGCAGGGACACCTGAGAACCGGCTGCGCTGGGGGTGGGGGTGGGGGTGTCCCTTTAAGCACAGGCGTCAGATAGCCTCAGGCAGCAGCCACACACAGACACTCCTGACCTGATGCCCTGCCTGACCTGGTTCTGGCTGGCCTTAAATCCGATTCTGTGTCCAGTCAGTGTGGATGCAGTATTTCGAAATTAGCAAAATGCTAATTCAAACTGCATTTTGTGTGTAGAGACACGTTAATTCAAATTAGCTTAATTCGAATTAACTATTTCAAATTAAGATAACTCGAATTAACGCTGTAGTGTACACATACCCTGAGTGCGATTAGTCAGTAAGCTTTACTGGGAGAGGTTCTGGTCCCTATGAAAAAGTGGCTGCTATCCACTTGCTTAAGTCTCACATAGCACAGCATTTTCAACTTGCATCAAGACTCTACAACTTTGAGGTGTTGCGCTGCAAACATCACCACATGATGACTTGGTGCAGTGGCCTCCCTCGGAACAGGAGTATGAGGAACCATTATACTCCCCTAGGTGGGCTAAGCCAATCTGCCCCCCTCCCACTCCTGCATTCTGGAAATACCTGGGCAGGACAGGAAGTAAAAGAGGAGAGCCCTGGCTCTTAGGTGTTGCTGAGTCATGGGAAAGAGTGGATGTCTCCTTTAGGGACCAGATGTTTCCACAAGAGCTTGGCCTAGCCCTGGAGGGAACCAACAACTTGCCATTGGGGAGTCAGATGAGGATCCCTAAGAGTAGCCCGAGGCGACCGAGGATCTCTGGTACACAGGGTGCCACACCTTGACCCTGAATTAGCCCAATTCTATGGCCCGAGGATGAATCAGTGTGTTGCAGGAGGATCCGTGTTGACCCACTGCAGGACCCATCTGCCACTGTTAGGGCCCTGGTCTGGAACCCAGTGGAGAGGGTCTGGGTTTCCCTACCTCCCTGCTGCACTCCCACCCTGGGGTGGTGGCTTATGTACCCCTAGGCAAAAGGCCCATGAGTTGCTTGTAGTCAGCCGTGCCCAGAGGACCAGAATTCCTGTACAGACTGCCTTTAACTGTTTGCTGCAGCCAGGTGGCTGCAGGCTGCTGACTGTTTGCCCCACCCAGAGCTCCCTGATAGACTTCTAATTATAGGCTGCTAATTACTTGTCTGTCCCAACCAGGCAACTGTGGGCCAAGGACTGTTGAGCTTTGCCCTAACCACAGGATTGGAGCATTCTCCAATAAGACTATTACTGGTGATCTGCCAATAGTGAAGCGGATTGGCTTAGGAAATACATACCCACTTCTTAGAATGAAGACACTTAATTTTACTTTTCACCTTCCTATTTGGTCAGGATCTCATTGTCTGTAAAATTTCAATTATAACTGGCAATAATCATGCTTCTTCAGCTTTGTTAAGCATTTTTAGGTCAGTAGCATTAATGAGGAAAATCTCTAGGTCTTAAGCATTGATATTATTACTACATTAGGATCAGGGAAATACATCATTTGGGTTGATAGGTCTGCATAGCACTCAGTTAATCTGTTGAATGACTGAGATTTTATTCTAAATCACTGACGGCACTGAAAATGATGATAATCAGAGTATTTTTGCATCCAAAGAATGTTCCCAGGAAACTTTATCAGAAAGGTAAATGTATATTTTCCATAAGACTATAAAGTAACAAATTAATATTCTAAACAAGAGTCTTCATTCTCCTATCACTAATGTGGAGTTTACACAATTGAAACTGCATTGACTTCAGAGGAGTTGTTATTCCTATTTGTAACTAAGAGCAGTATTATGAAATATTTATTTTTCCCGTAACTATGAAATATTCTGGTGTTTTTCCTAAGGCTTGTCTTCACTGGAAAATATGGACGTGTTTTAGAACATAACCTTGATTAGTCATATTAACTAATGTGAGGCTAAACATAACTTAGCAGTCAGTGTAGACAAGGACAAGTTGTCTAATATCATGACAGATAACCATGTAAAATCATGGTTTAATATCATGACAGATAACCATGTAAAATATCTTGGCGTGATTCTGGATCATAGATTCCCATGCTACTACCGTCTGATGCAGATTACTGCCAAGATAAAGGTTAGGAATCAAATAAGCCACAAACTAGATCGTATGTTTATACCATATGGGCAATTACTTTGGCCCTTTTCTTCTCAGCAGCTGAATATAGTGCACTAGAATAGGGAGGTTGCGTACACACTATTTTCTCGTAACAGTGCAGTTGAACACTGCTACCGGAATTATCACAGGAGTGTTGAAGTCAGCACCAGCCGTCTGGCTCCCCAAACTCACACATACCCCAGCACCATTCCTTTGAAGAGAAGAAGCACTAATATGAGAATACAGTCATGAGGTAAACAACACAGACTTGCCCATCTACAAAGGTCTCCAACTCCTGTCCCTGAGATGCCGCCTGAAATCTAGGAACCTTTTCTAGCTAGATGCCAAAATTCTCAAAATCTCAGGACTGTCACCAAAAGAAAAATGGTGGAGGCTGTGGGAAATCAGCAGAGTCATGAGTCAACATCTGATAACAGATCCTACAGATCAACCACCTGGCTGCACCGTTATCACAATGGACTGCATTAGAACCTCAAACGGGTATTGTAATTACCTACTACCCCAGTGGTCACCAACCATTAGAGTGGGATCTACTTGCAGATCTGGGGCCTCTAAGGGCATGTCTAGACTTGCTTTCACTTTTGAAAGAAGATATGCAAATTCGGCACACTTTTTCGAAAGAGGTTCTTTCGAAAAAGAAAGTAGTCTAGATGCGGTTCTTTGGAGAAAAAAACCCCTTTTTCAAAAGAACCGTTCATCCTAAAAAAATGAGGTTTACACGGTTCTTTCAAAAAGGGTTTTTTTTCTCGAAAGAACCGCATCTAGACTCCTTTTTTTTCCGAAAGAACCTCTTTCGAAAAAGCGATCGGAATAAGATATGCAAATTCGTGCCGAATTTGCATATCTTCTTTCGAAAGTGAAAGCAAGTCTAGACATGCCCTAACAGGTGAACCTGACTGGCTCGGCCTGGAGGCTATCATGTGCTGGCACTTCAGCTGCCCCCTGCCACTGTCATGCTTCTCCTGCCCTCTGCCTTGGAGCTGCCCTCAGGAACCTCCTGCTTGCTGGAAGGGTGGAGGAGACAAAGGAGGGGGGTGTTGATATCAGGGTGTCCCCCTTTCCCAGCTCCTATACCGCATCTCCACAGAGAAAGGGGACGCAACAGGGCTTGAAACAGGTGGAGCTTGCTGGCAGCTGCTCTGATGTCTGAAAATGCTCAGCATAGTTAAAGGAGCAATGCAAATCTCTGTCCCTCTCACTCTTTGTATGGCTCTGTCACTCACACAAACACACTCCATTGCTCACACTTGCCTCCCAAACCAACACATACTTGTGTTGTTGTTACTTCTTTCAAAGTGTGTTATTTTAGCTTTGTAATTAGTCTTTGCATTTCATCATTTTTATTTTTTAATGCTTAAATGTATTTCTTTGAGTAGCAAGTTCTAAAATGCCTAACCTGTTGTGGCTGGAGTAACTATCCCTATGGTACCTTTTAAAAAATATATATATTGTATCTAGGTTTTGGTTTTGCTGATGGTGCACATCTGCACATTACCTCTTAACAAAATTCATCCTCTCTATTTTTTTCCATTTGTGTGCAGAACCATGGCCGGGAGTCTCATGGAATTGAGCTCGATCTCCTGGAGGCTTCTGCAGTCAAACTGGGAGTTTGGCCTCTACCAGTCTGGCAACTCAGTGAGGCTAAGGCAGACTCCTCCTCCTCCTAGAAGCAGCTGGCATGTCCCTGTGGCCCTGGAAGAGGTGGGACAGGGGTCTCCACATGCTGCCCTTGCCTGCAGGCACCACCCTCACAGCTCCCATTTGCTGGGACTAGGAAACCATGGATAGGGGGACAGTACGCAGAGCCACCATCACCTCCCCCCGAGGAGCCACTGCTGAATATGCCAGCCACTTTCGGGAGTGGCACAGGGCCAGGGTGGGGGTGAGCCTGATTAGCCCCCCTATGCCATCATCCAGGAGCCGCTAGAGGTGTCCAGCTGGATCCTGAACCCTGTACCCCATCCCTGAACCCCCACCTGCATCCTGACCCTGTGCCCCAGCCTGGTGAAAGTGAGTGAGGATGGTGGATGAAAGGGGATGGAGTGAGTAGGGTGTGACCTCGGAGAAGGGATGAGCAAGAAGACTGGGAAAGGGTATTTGGGTTTAAGGTAGATCCTGGATAGCACTTAAATTCAGAAAGGGATCTTATGCTTAAAAAGGCTGGAGACCACTGTACTACACAAAGACAGCCTGATCTGTGACTGTGAAGAAGACACCCAAACCACAGACCATCAAGTGAACCACTGCCCAACATGATCCTCCAGGGAGTGGTCTTGATTCATAGCCCCATGAGCCATAGCCATGAGCCACAGAATAAATGACAAAACTTGAAAGTTGACCATTAATGTCACTTTTCAAGTTCATCATACAAAAGAAGAACAAACTGGCCATGGTTTGTCACAATGCTAAACCCAACTTATCCCACTGTATGTTGACTTTTAAATCATGTTTTACATCATGATAACATGACTCCTTCTGCTCTTATTCTAACATGATCTATTTTTTTCTAACAAAGACATGTCCTCACATTCTTCAGACTGTTGCTTTTGTTGGCAGGAAGTTAAGACAGAAAATATAGCTGATTGTTGAATAAATAAGTAATCAGAAGTATTCAAAGCTGTTGCAAGTTAAATCTATTACCACCGCTGGAATACTTGGGGCAACTACAGTAAAGGTTACTTGGAAGTTTCTATTCTGGTACTCTATTTTCAGTTGCTCATCCTTTAAATAATTTTCACCTGGAGAGCTGAACTTTTCCTGTCCTTGTGTCCAACTGGAGAGCATATTTTTGTAAAATTTGAACAAAAACAGTTCAGAGATGTTTGAGAATGGGGAGTAGGGGAAAAACCTTTCCTCTCCTCTCAATGGAAAAAAATTGGAAGTTTTAAAAATTGCTGTAGCACTGAGATGGCGACCCGTCATCTCAAGCATTTGCACACTTGCAGCAGGATTATCTGGTTCTATTGACTCTCTCCTCAGACTCTATAATTTTTTGTTAGTCTCTAAAGTGCTGCAAGACTATTTGTTATTTTTTTTAAGTTTTTTTCAGTTACAGACTAACATGGCTACCTCTCTGAAACTTTTGTAGCACTGAAGTGGGTGACAGCAGAAAGCTGAAATGTGGCAGGGAGAAGAAAGTTCACTGTTTTTATAAAAATCTGTTTTGATTTGTCCCATGTAATAGGCATTAAATCGTAGCTTGTGCACGCAAAGTTTAATGATGATAGCACTTTATAACAACATTGTAAAAAAAAGAGTTGTAATGCACATAGGGCCATGGTTATCATACTGAACTCTTTGTTATTCAGGCTGAGCTGTGCTGAAAGACAGCAAAGTCTGTGCACTGCTGAAACTCCGCTTTTAAGTCTTCAAAACAGTGAAGCAGGATGCTATGAAAATAGCGTATTTGTGGTTAAGGCATTTTATTACAACCCTAAGCTGGAGTCTCTACTTGATTTCATGCTGAAAGGCATGAACAAAAACAGTTCACCCAGCTGCCAGTTCAACCAGCTGCAAAATAGACCCCTGGCCCATCAGTCAGGATAGTCAAACCTGGTTGGTAAGATGTTGGTTACATCACTCCCTTGTGTTGGTTCACTGTCACCTATGGGACATTGCCATCATTAACTTTACTGTTTTATGATGTGCAGCCTTTATTTTGTCAGTTCCTGGTTTTCAAGTGACTTAAGATTGCAGTTTTAATGTTCTCATAATGTAGGATTTTTTTTTGAGCAGAACATATGGGAATATTCATGCAACTTGATTGTCTAGAAGAAAAGTGATTCTCAGGCAGGAGTAAGTGTGCCTCGGGGTCTGCAGCAGTTTCCCAGGGGGTACATCAGCACATCTAGATATTTGCCCAGTTTTACAACAGACAACATAAAAACTCTAGCAAAGTCCCTGCATGCTAAAATGTCTTGAAGTGACTTTATGCTGCCCTAGATACTACACAGTGAATTGTATAGTTATATTCCAATGTATTTATATGGTCAAAATGAGAAATCATTTTCAGTAAACGACTGCAGTGACACTTCTGAATGTTTGTCTGATTTTTTAAGCAAGCAGCGTATTTATTTATTTAGAGTTTGCATACCCGAGCGATGGCATCTTCAGTAACCGGATACAGTGCTTCTAGAGTTCCGGACCACCCTGGGGGTCAGCAGGACAAATCAGACTCCTGAAAGGGATCCAGTAGTCTGAAAAGGCTGAGAGCCTCTGCTCCGGGAGGCCCCTAGGGACTGGGCAGTCTAATTATTATACAGCCCTGCCTCTCTAGGGAGCCCCCTTCAGTCTCGGATACAAATGCGGTTCCGGCGAGCTGGGCGGAGCCTTTTCGAAGGGGGATTGCACCTAGCCAGCTGTTGGCAGCAAGATCCCAGTTCAGGCCAGGCCTGGGCATTGTGCCTTTCCGTCCGCAAGCAGCTCAGAGTTCAAGCCGCGGCCCTCGCTCCAGACAGGGACCTCCCCCCCTACCGGGGAGGGGGTTACACCGCTGCAGGGAGCCCGCGCTCCCTGCCCAGGGGATCGGCCCCTCTCGGAGCGCCGCAGCCCCCCTTTGGTGCCGGGGGCAGCCCCCGCTGGCTGCTGCGGAGGGGCGGTCGCTCACGCAGCAGCGAGGGCCCGCGGGGGCCGCAGCGCGGAGTGGGCTCGCGCGGTCACGCTTCCAGCGCCCGGCGCCAAGAGCTGCCCTGGGCTCGCCGCTGCCCGGCGGCGTTTCCCCACGCGCTCGGAGGCCGGCGCGCCGCAAGGCAATCCCCGCTCCGCGCTGCCAACGGGACAGCTGCGGCTTGGCACGGGAGCTGCGGGGTGGGCCCGGGAGCCGGGCTGCCCCCTCTGGCCGGTCGTCCTAGGGCCTGCGGGGGCTCTGTAGAGCAGCGATCACTCACTCGGGGAAGGAGCCCTCTGCTACAAAGGGCTCTTTGATGTCCGCCTTTCCTAACAATGGACAATAAACCTTCAGGCGGACACCGGATCAAAAGCCACATGACTTTCTAAAACACACATTAACTCTGGCCCACGCCTAGCCCTACTTAGATCTGGCACCGAGACAATTAGTGCTTGCCTGGAGGGGAGAGCAAACCCGGCCTTTTCTTCCAGCAGGCGGCTTTCTCTTTGGAGGCTGTTTAAGGTCATCGGCACAAGCCATCTAAAACTCGCTATTTATTCTTAAAGCGATAGCGGCCTTTCAGGGGGGATTTCAGAGTCTAAGTAGCGCCCGGGTGATGTAGGACATGATTAGATTGGAGTGGTGCCTTTCTCCGCTGGAAACAGCACTCAAGGACAAATATAACACTTTTGTCCCGAGGGCCTGAAAAGGGGCTTTCAAAAAAAAAAAAAAAAAAAAAAAAAAAGACGTAATTAAAAGCCAGGCTAAACTCGCCACGGCGGAGCTGGGGGGAGATCCAACAGCCCAACCCGTTCCGTTAAAGATCGGGATTTGAAGGAGACAATTCGGAGCAGAAGAAGGTGCCTTTTGTTCCTCGTACAATTGCACCATTTGTTGTGTAATCGCTCTGCTGCTATGTGTGAACTTTACCAGAAGGAAACATGAGCCTCAGCAGCATTGCCCTGGTTGCTGCGTCTCTCCCCTCCCCCCACCTGCCCCCACTCCTCCGCCGCCTCTTTCTCCTTCCTCCCGCTGAGCTGCTGTTGCTGCTTGTTTGCACTCAGCTTATCCGGAGCGGAAATTCCTTTCCGTTTTTGTGAATGACAAACTCATTAACAATTCATCAACACAACCTGTTCCAGCCGGTCCGTCGCCACAGCAACAGCCCCTTCCGCGCGCCCTCATTGGCTGAGCGAGAGAATGTATCCATTGAGACGTTCTGTGTTTGTATCCATTGAGGAGCTGCCTGGCGCTGGGGGTGTGCGGGGCTGATTCAAAGGGGACATTGAGCACATCAAGGGGCCGGAGCCGCGGCAGCGGCGGCGGAGGAGGAGGGGAAATCACGTTGCGAGAAGCAGGGGGAGCCGGGGCTGATGAGCCGCACGCCAGGGGCCAGAGGGGAGAGGGTTTCCCACCAGAGCAGGGACCGAGTGTTGTGCTCAGCGAAAGGAGGGCAAGTCAACGGCACGTTAATTGGATTTCATTCACTTGGGGAGGAGAAAGCGCCTGAGCGGCTGGCCGGGGCACAGCGATTAGACAGGTTCATTCAGGGACTCATTGACAAAAAAAGCGAGGCGGGCCGGGCGTGCTGCGACCCCACGCAGCGCTCTGGTCACCTCCCCGCAAATCCCTCGCTGGCCGCGCAGGGGAGGGGGCCCGGGAGTCACTCGCCTGGGGTGGCAGGAGTTCAGAGCGGGGTGCTGAGCCCCCTGCCTCAGCGAGCAGGGAGTTTCTAAGCCGCGCTCAGCTCTCGCCCAGCTTTTCCCCATGCTGGATACGTTCCGCCCCGTGCCCTTCGCCTCGGAGATGGCTGTCAGTAAAACGGCGGCGTGGCTGAACGAGCAGCTGGAGCTGGGCAGCGACCGGCTGCTGGTCATGGACTGCCGCTCGCAGGAGCTGTACGAGTCGTCCCACATCGAGTCCGCCCTACACGTCGCGCTGCCCGGCATCATGCTGCGCCGGCTGCAGAAGGGCAACCTGCCCCTGCGTGCCCTCTTCTCCAGCAGCGAGGCGGACCGCGAGAAGTTTGCCCGGCGCTGCGGGACCCACACGGTGGTGCTGTACGACGAGCACAGCAGCGAGTGGAACGAGAACACGGGCGGCGAGTCGGTGCTGGGCTTGCTGCTCAAGCGCCTGAAAGATGAAGGCTGCAAAGCGTTTTACCTGGAAGGTGAGGGGTTAAAAGGGCCTGCTGGGGGGGGATGTCCCGCAAGGATCTAGCGCTGGGGCGGGGGGTTCTCTTTGATTGTCGCCTGGAGCCGAACTGTGCACATGCCTCGGGCTTAGCCAGCTTCTGACCCTCCATGGCAAAGCGAGCAGGAGCCATCTCGGGACAGCCCGGCTAGTGCCTTCACACCTGGGTGTAAATCCCCGCCAGTCACAACCCTGGGCCGGGGGGGAACCCTCCTCCTGGCTGGGAGTTAGGCCAGGGGCTCAGGAAGCGAACCCCTTGGCGGGGGGGCGGAAGGGCTTGTGGCTGAAGGAATGTCTGGAAAGAGCCGCAGCCACAGGAGGCAAATGCACTGAGCGTGTCCCCGTCTCCCGCTGACAGCAATGCGATCTTCCCCACCCTGGCCGCCTCCTGCGGCTTCCTTTGTGCCCCTCTCCGCCGGAATGGGGCTGTGGGGCGCTACGGATCAGAGCTAGGGAGCCGCGTCGGAAGTCGCGGCCGCATCTCAGGTTGCATGTGTGCTGTGCTCTTCTCCCCAGGTGGCTTCAGCAAATTCCAGGCCGAATTCGCCCTGCACTGTGAAACGAACCTAGACAGCTCTTGTAGCAGCAGTTCTCCTTCCCTGCCGGTCCTGGGGCTGGGAGGCCTGCGAATCAGCTCCGATTCGTCTTCCGACATTGAATC
Source organism: Rafetus swinhoei (assembly GCA_019425775.1). Taxonomy (NCBI): domain Eukaryota; kingdom Metazoa; phylum Chordata; order Testudines; family Trionychidae; genus Rafetus; species Rafetus swinhoei. The sequence continues at coordinate 271,509,709 of CM033437.1, forward strand.
TGACACTGACCGAGACCCCAATAGTGCCACTGACTCAGATGGCAGCCCGCTGTCCAACAGCCAGCCTTCCTTCCCAGTCGAGATCTTGCCCTACCTCTACTTGGGCTGTGCCAAGGACTCCACCAACTTGGACGTGTTAGAAGAGTTTGGCATCAAATACATCTTGAACGTGACCCCCAATCTGCCTAATCTCTTTGAGAACGCCGGAGAGTTCAAATACAAGCAGATCCCCATCTCTGATCACTGGAGTCAAAACTTGTCTCAGTTCTTTCCCGAGGCCATCTCTTTCATAGGTGAGCCCTATTCATTACGACTACTCAGTGCCCAACAGTTGTCTATCATTTGCAGGGGGTAAACCCTTAATCTTTTGTATTTGTCAGCCTCGTATTTCACATAGCTGTTGCTACTTTGCAAACTGAACAAAATTAAAAGAGCGGATAGAATTTGTTTTTCTATGCTTAGGCGACAAGCCCCGTTGAATTAGCAACTATATTCACGGGTTGCAAATATGTTTATTTTGTATTTCGAGCTGATATGGGATTAGTTCTTCACAATCAATCCCAGGGTGCTAAAGCTGGGGAATATAAAGAATCCACACTGGTGAATTTAGTTGTAGCAGTTTTATTCTGTATCCAATTTATAGTCTTAAAAAGAGAAGTGATGTTTTAAGTGGTGTTTTTTGTTTCCAAGACAGAATTACAATTAAAAGTATTTTCAGATTTATAGTGTTATAGTTAAATATAGCCTGTAAATAACTGTCCTTTCCGGAGTGATAGTGATTTTAAGTAACTCCTTTAAATAATTCTGTCCATCCGTTTTCTCAGGGTAAATGGCTTAATTCTGCCTAAAATCGAGGGTGCAAGATAACAGTCGCTAAACACATCACCTGAAGCAAATTATAATGATCTCTTAGTATTATTAGTTGATTGCTTTTTTATCGGGGCCGGGAAAGAGAGGGTTATGGATGGGCAAAATAGTTGTTGGAAAACGGTGCTAATCCGGCCGAGAGATACCGGTACTAGTGAAGTATGTAGGTAATCTGAACCCAGCAAGAGAAAAAAAGTGGGCTGGAAACCACGAAGAAACTAATCTCCAGGCATTGTAATGCATTTCCTTTTACAAAGGAACCCATTTTCCAGCAACGCTGACATCCTGTTTCTCCTAATGGGCTGTCCCCTGTGACTTCCCTCTTTCTTTTCAAATGCCTGAATACCTCCATTGTTATCAGCACAACAGTTGGAGAATAATTTAATAGACCTTTGCAGTCTGCTGGTCTGTGTAAAAAGCATTCAGTGGCATATGGCGTGGTTTCTAGCTTTCACATGCTGGGGAAATACTTACACAGGGCGAATGTTTTCCTTTGCGCCAGTCTTCGGTACAAATAGTGTCGTTGAAAAGGAAAAGTCTGAGCTGGGTCAGAGCGCTTTCCTTTCTGCCACTGCGAAGTTGTCAATAGCTTTCTGATTTACACGCAGTTCTGATCTTGGGGCCCGATTCTGATCTTACTTCGGCTTTGCACTAGTGTACCCCCCCTTCCCTTTGCCTCCAGGGGAGTGACTCCGAATTCACACCGGTAAGAAGTGAGATCCGAATCCGCCCCAGGTCATTCTCCTCTCTGTCACAGCTGGTCCTGAGCATCTTTTTGTCTTGTGTTCCCTGTGTCTGTGTGTGCAGATGAAGCTCGGGGGAAGAACTGCGGCGTCCTGGTGCACTGCTTAGCAGGGATCAGCCGCTCCGTCACGGTGACCGTCGCGTACCTCATGCAAAAGCTCAACTTGTCCATGAACGACGCCTACGACATCGTCAAGACGAAGAAATCCAACATCTCGCCCAACTTCAACTTCATGGGCCAGCTGCTGGACTTCGAGCGGACGCTGGGGCTCAGCAGCCCCTGCGACAACCGGGTGCCCGGCCAGCAGCTGTACTTCTCCACCCCCTCCAACCAGAACGTCTTCCAAGTGGATTCCCGGCAGTCCACGTGAGCGCCCAGCGGCCTCCCGCCCGGCCCGGCTCACGTGACCCTTCCTCCAGCTGGCTTCTCTCTGGCAGCGGCAAGGAGACGGAGCTTTGCTCTGCAGGGGGCTTTGGGATCAGCCCCTGCCGGTGCATGATGGGAAAAGGTTACAAGGGATGGAACCGGCTCTTGCAAAGGGAGGGAACTTGCTGAGGTCTCCCGGAAAGAGCAGGTGGCAGCTGCCCCAAGTTGGAACGGAGGACTTCCAACACCTAGGGTGAGACTGGGCATTATGAGCACGTGTTTTCTAGCCACTGGGAACTGACTACTTCCTTCTGGGTTTCGCGATCTGTACCATGAATTGTTGTCTTCAGTGAAGACGGGGTCTTTCTTTCTTTCTTTCTTTCTTTTAAATTTAGAGGAGCCAAAGAGAGAGGTTTCAACTCAGAGTATTTGGAGTACTTGTTTGCCTGAGCTCTGTAGTGCTTGCTATTTGATCAGTGTAAATATTTAATCTTAAATCCATGGGCAATGTTTATTTTTTTAACTTTCGCCTATAGAAATGAACCCAAAGGACTGTCCATTTGTGTGCTCTTCATGAATTATGTTTGTCCCCTGACCGCTTGCAAAGAACACCTTTGCAGCATGCATGATTTTTATTGTTCAATTGAGCTGAGGCAAACTTGAGACAATGGCTACTATGATCAGAAACTTGTTACATTCTGGGAATCAGTGGAGTCTCTTCCATTTAGTTTTCTTTTCCTTGTAAGTTCTCTTCCCCCCCAGTCCTCTTGGGCTGCTGTTTTTCACTTCTTTTTTTTAAAGGTTTGTAAATAGATCATAGTGGAAGAGACTTGTCTTCAGAAACATTTCAGATATGTTAAACAGTGCTTTATCTCTGTACAAACTCTTCAGGGAGCTTCACCTCAAATGCAATTTTTTGGTGTATAAAACTGGAAGTACATGTGAGCATATGTACTTGTGCATTTGCAAGGTGAACTTGCAGATGATTGCCAATGAGGGAGAGCCTAATTCTGTGGTGTAAAAGGTTTAAGCTGGAATTTATTATAAAAATGTAAATTTTTAAATTATTAATAAATAACTATTTTTGGCTATTGGGAATCTGAGTGGTTTATTTTCCTCTTGGGTGTGTGTGTGTGTGTGTGTGTGTGTGTGTGATGAATTGCATACACACCTAAATATTTTTAAAGAGGGGCACAAGATGTAATCCTGGCACAATAGAGCCCTGATCCCTGCCTTGGTCCACAGTAATCTTAATAATAATTAACGCACAGCTAGCATTGTCATCTTGGCCTAGCAGGGAGGATGGGCTTGGATATCCTCTTTTTAATCACAAAAAAAGACAGCATGAAGCAATTAACTTCCCCACACTGCCCTGTCAACAAATCCCTACCCTATTTTGGTAAGGCTCCTTCTAGGGATGAGGGGAGTAGTTTCCTTTCTGCTGATCATGCTAAAAAGATTGTGTTTTCTATGATGTGACTGCTCATCCACTAATAATGGACTTGAAACCTACCTCATGTCAGTGAGGCAGAATAAATGACTGTCAGTCCCTGCTGACCTGTCCTAGCTCTAATGCCTGAGCCACCCAGTTTCTTATTTAGCCATCCTGAAGCCATTCTGTCTGTGCAGTAGGAACAGATTAGATTTTAGTTATGGTAACACTCAAGACTAACTTCCTGTTTGTTATAATTCATTTAAATAGCAAGGCTGATAATATACATTTCACCCTAAAGCTGCATGTAGTCAAGTCAGGATGGGTTATTCTCCAGCATATGCTGTGGCCTGGGGTGCTATAGAATTCCTGGCAATCAAAACGGGATCTCCAGTAACTTTAGGAAGTGAAAAACAATGAAAAACAAAACAGAAAAAAAGTCTGTGTCTCATGTAGTAGTGGCCTAAATAGAGTGCATAAACTGTGAAAGTAGAAGTGGGTTGCAGTTAAACTTGGCTTGTGCTAATCCAGTTTTGAACGGTTTCCGTTCTTGGCATTCCCCATACTGTGCTGTTCAAAGTGGAGATTTGCAAGCAGCTCTAGCAATTTCCTGTCCAGCTGCAGCTCAAGTGACTTTTTTTTTAATATGGTCTGTGGATAATTTTAGCCAGTTTCCTCTTTGTGGATTATTAATCTGCTTTCCTTGTAGAAGCTGCATAGCTATGTTCCTACTGTTCTGCTGAAGCCAACAGATGGCCGCCCCACCACTTCCTCTCGTTTCACTGTGGGTTTGTTGTCAGGCCACTTCTGAAATTAATAATGCTTTCTGGCGGAGTGCCACAGGCCATTACCGCAAAAGGGAAGTAACACATGTGAATAGCAGGAAGCTGAGCAGGGTCACTGTGAACTGAACCTGTTGAGTGCAATTGAGCCTCTCCCATCGAGCAAGTGTATGAGTTCCCCCCTTAAAAAAAAAAAAAAGGGAGTCCACTGAATTATCCTGCACCTAAGCAATTCCTGCTGTGAAAAGGTTGCTGCAAAATTAGTAGCAAATGCTAATTGTGGGGGAGGTACCCAGTAGGTGAGAGAGACAGGAAGCAGGGGAGAAGTGCAGCGCCAGCTTGGCCTGTAAAGATTTAGTTTTCTTCGCAAACTCTGCTTTGAGAACTTAGTATTCACAAGGGTTTCCTGTTTCCTTCCTGTTTCACCAAATGACTAATACTAAATTGGTGGTTCTGCAATTCATCATTTTTTCTCCCAGAACTAGCAAATAGCAAAGGCTAGTTCTTCAGCTGTAAATCAGTGTTGCTATGTTGGCTTTTTTTCAATGGAGCTGCACCAAAGTACCCCAGCTGAGATGCAAGCCCTGGCTGTTTAGTCACATGTGATTTTGGGGTTCTGTTTGAAAACATGGGAAGGTGGGCGGGTGAAGCCCCACATAACCGCCCATGGTGGGTATAGGGGGAACTGATTACTGGGAAGTATTAGTTGTCAAACATGCTGAGCTCTGGGTCCTCTTGTTAAGTCTCCACCCCACTTTCTATTGCCAACACTTGTCTTTAATGCCAATTAATCTTTCCCTCCCTCCAACCCTGCCTCAGTCTTTGCTGGGGCTAATGGGAGGTCTCAGGCTTGGGAAGGGATGGCAGCTGCTGTAGAGGCTCGAAGGACTGCTTGTCAGGGGGGGGAAATAAAACCTCTGTGTTTGTGGGGAGAGGCAGTGGGAGAGAGATGCCACCTCTCTCTGCTGTAAAGTGTTACATTCCAAAGGGAGGCAGATACTGAATTGCTATTCAGAAGTTGCTAAGATTTTAGGAGAGAAAGTGGTGCCTGGCAGGCTCAAGTTCCACCAGTGGAGGGAAATCTCACCCCACTCGTGCCTTTAGCTTAGGGGTGAGGTGCTGCCCCCTTGATAGGCAGTTGGAAAACTCCATTTCACTTCAGGGGGCGTGGCAAGACTGTGAACCTGCATTAGCATTGTGCTTTCAACCTGCTATTTAATACTGTCCTTAATTAACTCACTGTATCTATCACTGCTTTTCCTCTTCTTTCCCATCCCTTTACATCTTTTCCAGACACTTTCCCACTTAAAAGGTCTTACCACTTTTTATTTGTCACTTTTCTGTCCTCAAACCCATCTCCTCCTTCCCCTTTCTCCCATTCTCCTCCTTCCTTTGCACTGTTTTCTCCCTCCTCCCATACTGTACTTCCACTCTTTCCCTATACCTGCCAACTCTCTGCTCTGTCTCTCATGTCTGACCCCAGGAAACTCCTTACCTCTCATCTTCCCCAGTAATCTTTTTCTGCTCTCCTTATGCCCTAAGATCTGTTCCCACTTTCCCTCACTATAAGTCATCTCTCCTATTCTCGCTGTAGATGGTTTTAGTGAAAAACCAGAAAATCTCCCGAGTGGGAGAATTTGCATGGACAGTCTTGGTGGACATAGGGGAAGGACGAATAGGGGCAGACGAGAGAGAAAAATGCCTATTCTTCCCTGCCCAGAGCCAAGCAAATTCCCTTTCATTTCCTCCCCTCTCCTACTAGATCAGTTTCACTCAATGTAATTGCATGAGGAGTTATGTGTTGGGGGGAATCAGAGTGCCATCAAATCGGGTGCTGGCTGGGGGGAGGTGCCCTTGAGATGTATATGTGTTGACTCAGTCTGCTATCAGTTTCACGTAGTTCCTTCAAGTAGCCAGGTATGATGGGTCCTTCAAAACTAGGACAGACCACAAATATTCTTGTAAAACCAGCCCCTGAAATGAGACCAGAGGAGATACTTAGGAGCAGTTCATCACCCTATTCTCCCTCCCCAATGACTCTAGTGCTTGACCCTCTCAGTCAGCACAGGTGAGGGTCCTATGACCATAGCTGCCAGATCCCTGTGCTGTGGGCACCAGCACCCCAGCATCATACTATCTCTGCAGTAGCCTGGCTCTCAGCCCAGCTGCTCTCCTGCTTCCATTAAAAAGCTGGGTTGGGCATCTACCTCCGCACAGCACAGGCAGCCAACTTTACGGGATTGCTTTGTGCAGTCTGATCTTACATTACTTGAGAGAAAGCCCCCCCCACCCCAAGTACTTTGATAGGCTGTTCTACAGTTTCACTATGAGGCTGGGGTTTTTCCCCCTCTTGATCTTTATCCTAGTTTTCTTCTGTTCAGTTTTTTTCACCATTCCTGCTACATTATTACCCCCACACTTTCACAGTCTCACTAGTGTCTGAATAACTCACTGCGCAGTAGCATTTTCTACCTTCTACCTGATTGTCAGATCCATTTCTGGGACTTTACTTAAAATCTTTTGAGCTTCTTTTGAGCTCTGTGAATGGATAAATGAATTTCCCCAAAGCTTCTAATCAGGCCTATTTAGTCAGAGCTATAGTAAAAACAGCTGAAGTTTGAAAGGTTAACTTTGGCTTAATCTTGATTCCATTTGGCTGTCTTTATTCCTGCTGGAGTCAGTGGGAGTTTTGCATGAGTAAGGACTGCAGCACTGATCTTATGGACCGTCTTTACTGCACAGTTAACCCAGGCTGTTATGTGGATTTTAGTCCAAACCCATCATTTGCTCAGGAAAAATTTCTGGCTAGAAATGGAGGTGCTTTAAACCTGAGCTATCTTAACTGGCTGGAGTATAAATTAGAATGTAGGCCCCATCTGCTTTGCTATGAGGATGCAGGCTACATCACTCAACTCCAATGGTCCACAATCTTCTGTCACCCCTCCCCCCCCTCAAATGATTAGCAAGTTTCACAATTGAGCAGGCAAGACTCCTAGGTTATGTCTATCCTGCCCGTTTTGCGCAAAAAATATGCAAATGAGGTGAAGCGTGGAATATTGCCATGCCTCATTTGCATAATTAATGAGGCTCTGGTTTTACGCAAACACCCCCTCTTGTGCAAGAGCCATTCTTCCGCATTTTTTTCAGGAAGAATGGCTCTTGCGCAAGAGGGGGTTTTTGTGCTAAAAGGAGCTGTGTAGACGGCTCCTTTTTGTGCAAAAGCCTCTTGTGCAAAAACGGAGCCTAATTAATTATGCAAATGAGGCATGGAGATATTCCACGCTTTGCCTCATTTGCATATTTTTTTGCACAAAATGAGGGCAGTGTAGACATACTCTAGGACTATCTCAGCACAAAGAACTATGGGATATACCTCTGTGTGTCTGGAGGTGAGTGGAGAAACAGAGAGGGCACAGTAATGTGAGGGGGGGCTTTGCTGTGGGAGCACTCAAAGCTGGGCAGACCCAGAAGACAATCACCAGGGTTAATTATGCATTGAAGACACACCCTCACCTCATACAAGGGTCAGGCATGGAGAGAAGCTAGCAGTGCAAGTGGCAGGGGGAACATTTTTTGGCATTACAGCACCATATTATTGCAAAAACAAACAAAAGGCCAAATTCTACCTTGGGACGTGCACAACCCCTCCTGTCGACTTCAGTGAGAGATGTGCACGTGCTCCAGAGGACTGAACTTGGCCCATAGACTTGGTGCCTGGAGCCCTCATAGCTTGTGGGCGAAACAAAGAACCCTCACACATCCTTGCTTCCCCAAGATGTCAGCAGGTATGGATGCTGCATCAGCTTACCTTCATATCTGAATTTGGGCAATGTTATAACTGACTGGACTGGCCGGGCAGAAAGCGGGAGCGGGTATTTCTCTCTTTTGAGGAAGACGATTGTCTTCCTAAGGCTGTGGTTCTCAACTGGTGGTCCATGGTGACTTTTTTGGTGGTCCACAGGAACATTGTCCAAACTCACACGGCGTGAGCAGGCGCCGCCGTTAGGCTGTTTTACACCGTGTTCATAAGCATGCGGCGCGTCATCCATAGTGTCATCTAGGACGCAACCGTGTTGTGTTTCCAGTAATTTCTGTCTGAGGCTCTGAGACTCAGTGTAGCTGCCGCTGTCGTGCTGAGCAGTTGCTTTTTTATCATGTCTCAAAAAGCAGGTGGTCCATGAAAATGTTTTGATTGGCCTGGTGGTCCATGGACTGAAACGAGTTGAGAACCACTGTCCTAAGGAAAGGGAAGAACCAGAGTTAGAGGGTGTCTGTTACTTGTTAATTCAAGTCTGCACGTACCATGTGGATTCTGGAGTGTTTGGGGAAGGATGTTGACATAAAAGAAATGTAGAGAGATTAGTACAAAATGTAAAGTGGGAGTATGAGTTTAGGAAATATTTCCTGATGACAACTGAAATGCAGGTTTGTATGTGATGGATGGGGTGGAGGGGGAATGCATGCTGTTCTATTTCACAACCGTCTTCCACACGGCTCAGGAAAAGCTCTGAATGCTGGGGCTGCCCCATAATTAAATTGCTCCAGCACTGCAGAGACTGCAGATATAAAATGATACCATACGGGAGATCTGTTTCCTTTAGCATGGAGAGCAGGGTGACGCTCCTTGTACCCAGTGCTTTGGAAATTCCTGCTGTAGCGGTTTGTGCAATACATCTGCTTTTCCAAATGGCTTCTTACAGAATCACAGTGTCTTTGGGCTTTTTAAAGGAACTTTTCCATCTTTTTTTGGACAAGATGCAGGTTGGGGGCATTGCTGAATTCTCCGGTTTCTTTCTTCTTTTCTTTTGCTGTTTTATGTGTAGAAAATGAATCTCCATCTGTATTTGTAGGAAGCTGAAAAACACTGCAGGTTTCCAACTTGGTTTGCTCAGGGGCGAAATACTTGCCTCTAATGTAAATATGGGGTTTGCTTCCTTTTTACAAAACTGAATATGAGTTAGTCCTAGAAGCATCAACATTGGACCAAACTTCAGCTGGCTTTGTTTTGGGGAAAACACACCTACAGCTTAGTCAAGGCTCTCAATCCTCACCTAGCATAAATCCATGTAGCTACAGTGATTTATACCCTCTGAGGCTCTGGCCCAAAAGCTTGACCCTGCTCCCATTGATATTGATAAGCTGTTGACCTCAATGGGAAAGGGCTCCAGTTTGTATACAGAATTGACTAGCGGCTGCAATAAATGGCATTCCATTGCAACATAGTGACATTTCTTTAGATTATTAACTAGAAAAAATACAGAAGAAGGAAGGTAAAATGCCCTCTTCGTATCACCAGAAAGAGATTTTCCTGGTATTTCCAAGAGAGATATTTTTAACTACAGTGACATGTTATGGCTTGAGAACTTTTAAAGCATGAAGGTAACAATTCATAACAATGAGAGCTTAAGTGTTGTCTTATTGATTATGATCTCCCTTGCTAACCACAATATAAATAACCATCCCTATCATCTCTATTGCACACCTTTGCTTCAGGGGATTTACAGTATAGCCCTGAAGAGAGAATTCAGCATTACAATTCCCAGTGCATGTGAAATTCAGCTGTGTACAGAGCCCAGGTTGAAAAATTCTGGCAACCGTTGCTTTGAACAGCTCTCCTGCGTTCATGCTTTTCAGGAGGAACTTGACATTGGGGCAGGGTTGGGATGCTACGTGCCAGGAATGTGCCGTTTGACAGCCTCATGAAAATCCACCACCCTGCCAAGTTCTATCTAAGGCTAAACCTTTGCAAAAAATCACACTTTGCGCATGGTCAGTAGCGACTTCAGGGTGGTTGTTTTCCCCCCAGAGAAAAGAAATCTCTGAGGAGTCTGGGCATGTACTACTCCATAAATGACCAAGCATGCCCCAGGCCAGCGCTACAGGTTCAAAGCCTGATTTGCCCTGTAATGGCTGCTCCCAGCTGGGGGCCAGGCACTGGAACTGAGAGCCTGGGGCCTGTCGCTCCTGTGCCCTCAGTGCTCCCCCGGTTGGACCCAGGCAGTGTGGAGAAGCCATCTTATTCTACTGCAGCGGGAACAAGAGCTGGACTTGGGGAGGGAAAGAAGTAGATTGGGACAAGCAGTGTGGGGAGACTGGGACTTGAGTGGGGAGACATTTTGGCTGGGAATCAGCTGGGCAAGGAGACTGGATGCGGGAGCCAGGGTGAGGTTTGGTTTGGACAGGGATGGAAGGAGGAGAGGTGGGACTAGGTGCTGCTGGGAGGGGAGGTGGAAAGTCAGTCCGTAAAAGAACTGAGGATAGGAAGGGATCCAAACCACTTGTTCGGGTGGGGAGCACTGAGATTGGATGAAGGGTGGGAGGATAAAGGAGGACAGGACACAGGTACTGACTGGACAAGGTGACTGGAATTAGGAGCTAGTGTGGGCAATGAGGGGGAAAGGGAGGGAGACAGGTTGCATAGGGAGCTGGGATGTGGGGAGAAAACTGAGACTGGCTGTACAAAGAGGCTGGGACAAGTAGCCAGGGAGGATGTGATAGGGTAGACTGAGGTTGGATAAGGAACCCAGGGACGGAGGAAGACTAGGATTGAGAGTCAATGGTGGAGGAGGGGAGAGACAGGCTGGATGAAAAATTGGGAGGGGGAATCGGAATTGGCTGGGATAGGAGACTGGTACTGAGGGTGGGCAGAGGGAGAGACTCAAGGTGGGGAGCTTGGGTCTCAGGGAGCAAGCCTGCAGAAGGGGGGACAAGGAGATTGTGCTCTGAATGAGGCAGTGGAAATGTAGTATGTGATCATGTAACAAAAGACTGTATCATAATGCATATGCCCAGGAACCTTAATTTTGGCATTTCCTACCTCCTGAGGGCTTGACTTTGCCACTTCATTTTTCATTCATTTTCACTACAGTTTTTATGGGCAATACCTATATTAACTCTGGGATCTGACTGAAATTGCTAGAGATACTTTATAGTGGTATAACTGAGATCAGAACCCAGACTTGGAACCTTCCAACATTATCATCTTCTAACGGGTTTGTGTGTCACCAGCAGTAATGAAGGCTGACTAGGCTTTGGGGTCATCATGGCAATGTGAATATTAGTTAATGATAATATCCAGCTGAGGACAATAGGAAACGTCACCTCCGATCAGATGCATCAGAGAGGGCTCTTGCAGCATTAACTGTCTGAGTTAAATAAGTAGTCCATTGCTGTATTCTGGCACACCAACTCATAGGCTCCTATTTGGGCTGACAGGCCACCTGGGATATTTTGAACTCAAGAGGACCACTCAAGTCAGTGGAGTTACTCACAAGCATAAGTGTTTGCAGGATCAGGCCTTCAAGTATTAATGTGCTTAGATATGGCTTGTCATCATCAGTAACATCAGCCAGCATTTAACAAACCCAGCAACACTTGGGGCAGGGATAGTTTTTTTTTACGTTAAACTCTATCACCAAGATTTTCCAAAGTGACCAGTGATTTGGTGTGTTTCAAGTTTTTGGCAGTCCAACTTCGGGGGGGAGGGAGGGGGGCTGAAATTCATGAACACTGAGTATTAACTCTGTGATAATCAAGATTGGTTTAGGTATCCAGTTTGAGACACCGTAAAGCTGGATAGCCAAATATCTGAGGTACCAAAATAATTTGTGTATTGCTGTATTCTGATATGTCCATACAAACCTTGACCTATTTCTTGGCTTTGGTCATCTTCAATCAGACCCTAAACAGTACTTGGATATAAAAGCCTGGGCTTTCAACTTCATCATTGTGATTTTATGCCCATGTAAATCAATGGAGTTACAGTGATATATAACTACAGTAATCTTGTGGTAACTCAAGTTTAAAATCTTCACATACACCTTCGGTCAGGGCTGTTCCTCAGTCGGTCACTCCAAGTGCGGAAGGAGAGGGCCGCAAGAGAGCTTAAAAACCTTGTATCTACAGGCACTGGTTACCAAAACTTCCCAGAGTCACAGATTCCCTGGCTCTGAGAAATAAACAAACAAACAAGCTACCACCATTAAGTGATTTTTTTTTGTCCCTAAAACCGGGGGTGAACAGTTGAACCCACCCCACTCCGGGATACCCCAAGTTCTTTTGCCCCAAAAGAGCTTGAAAAAAGAAAGGAGAAGCTGCAGTCTCTGGCGGCTGACCCCTCAGTCAGAGGCATGCAGATACACACAGACAGACAGACCTTCCAGGACACAAGAATCAAATCATCACTTTAAAAAAAGTGATTATTACAAAACAAAAGATAAACTTGATAAAGCATGCTGGGTTGCTAGATGTTACAGAGCAACACAAGAAAACAAATTAAAACACAGAGAAAAGTCTCCAGGCAGAAAGAGAAATAGATAGTAAATGGGGAGGAGAGGCATAGATTCACACAGATCAGTTCAAACCAAACCACAAAATAAAGAAAAATGCCCTGATCGTGGCTAGATCCACTTTTCTTTTACTTACTTCCAATCTTTTATTTATTTATTTATTTATCTATCTTTTCCACTTACATGCCCTGAATTCCTTGGAGGCATGGTAGTCCTGTCTGGGTTTAAATCATTCTGTGTCTCTCAACTCCTGGTTTTTCTCTCCCACGCAAAGAAAGCAGGCAAGGAACCTGCGTCCAATTCAAATTTCAATCCTCTATCTTGATTGGTTCTCCCAGCCTCCTGGCCCACACCTTTGCTAGGTACCTGAGTTTTAACCGCTTCAGGGAGTAGCTGAGTTAGTCTATACAGGATAAACAACAAATGGTCTGGTAGCACTTTATAGACTAACAAAACATGTAGATCATGGGTTCCTAAACTGGGGGGTGTGCCCCTCTGGGGAGCGTGAAGAAATTCCGGGGGCACGAGGCGACTAGCCCTCTCCCTTCCCCCCCCCCATTAATCCTCCCCCTTAAGTTTTGCTGCTATTTTTGGTTTTTGGCCCTGGTCAGTTCCCCCTTTTTTTTTTTTGCTCAACAAGTTTTGCTGCTATTGGGGGTGGGGGCGTGAGGGTTTCTCAAAAATCAAAAAGGGGTCGTGATGCCAAAAAGTTTGGGAACCACTGATGTAGATGATATCGTGAGCTTTCGTGGGCACAGCCCTCTTCTTCAGATGACTGGAGTTTTGAGTTTAGGATGTGCAGTTTTAACCCTTAGTTACTGGGTGCTGGTCTATTACACTTCCCTTTCACAATGTGTAATAGAAAAGAAAGTTTGGATGGGCTATTCTTTTAAACAATAGTTGCTGTTTGTTTTCAGAGATGTGGAAAGACACCAGGGATTGTTTCAGAACCAATGTCAAATGATTCTGCCATTTGTGCCTACTACAATTTACCTGGTTGGGAGATAGGGACGAATTCATTCCTTGTTGACCTTCTAGCTATTTTTGGATTTCAGAGGTTACAGTGGAAGGAACTAATGGCTGCCATCAAGCAGGTTTTTGATCTAGAGACCTAATTAAAGTCAATGGGTGTATTCAGCACCTTGTTTTCAGGCTAAGAGGATGGAACGATTAAATGCTACTGCCCAAGGCATGGGGCTGCTTGAAGTAGGGCTAAAACTTTGTCATCTGAGAGTCTTCCCAGGGACTGGTTGCAAAAGCAAATGTTCCCGCTAATCTTTTTCATCCATGTGCAGATTTTTTATGTGCGCCAAAGGCATGCACAGATGTGCCCATCAGTAGAAACAAAAAAACTAGCTGTGGGTGCTCTGCTAATCAGCTGGGCAGCACTTAAATCTCTCCAGAACAGCAGCACAAGCACACACTTACAGGGAACACTGGAGATTGGATAGCAAGCTGTAAATTGGCAAGCTGAGAAGGCGTAGAGAGACGTGAAGTGAAGACATTGGCGAGGCAGGCTTGGGGGTTTCTGAGCAAGAAAACTACCTGCTGTTATTTGTTTCTACTGTATTTTGGAAACATAACATTAAATAAGCAGGATTGCACAAGGAATATACATGAATTGTGCCATCACTTTCTTCTAATAATAAAAACCTGTCAGCCATTTACCTCTTGGGCCAAAAGGGGCAGCATGTTAGTGTGAAAGTACTAATTCCTCATGAAAGGATATATCATGTAACATAAAAGGGCAGATTTTTGCTTCCAGATGTTGTTTTCTATCTACATTGTCTTCTGGTTTATGCACAAATCTTTGAACAACAATAGCCATAATATAAAAGTGCCTTCATATTCATAAAACTAAGTCTTAAACCTGCATTAATTATACTTTGAAAGTTGAATGTGCTCTGTTCTGATGGGCATTTTAACTGGCAGCAACAGACTGCATTTTCAAGGGACTATTCCAAGAACAGGTTATATTTTGGTTGAGGAGGTAAGGTGTTATTTCCCTAAGGTCAGTCAATTTGTTATATTCAGCCAGGTATGAACTCGCTCCACAGAATTGTCAGGATAATCTGCAAGGAGTTCATACCAGGGGCAAAGGAAAGATATTAATCAGAGTCTGTGTTCCTTTTACTATCAGGAAATGGCTATGAGAAAAAACATATCACACTATCTACTGTACCATGTCTACTGTCATTGCACTGTGTTTCTGATAGAAAACCCCTCTTGGCAGCATTACTACTAGGAGTGCAGTGGAACTTTATTATTACCATTAATACTGTTCCATTTTGCTAGGGTAACTATTGGTGTCAATAATTACCCAAAAATGCATTTGTAATTTTCAATCTCTGCTTCAGAAGGGTGCCTCAAAAAAGTGAATTCTATGCATCTGTGATTATCATAAATTATTTCTTTTACAGTGACATAATTAGCATAAGATATATATATATTTAAAATACCCAGTGCAAAAAAAAAGGTGTGACTTAAGAGATGTTCATGCATATAGTTCACATATAAAGAAAGTCTGAATTTCCTTAGCAATGATTGTAAAAGAAAATAAGTTTTAAAAAGGGCTACAGAAGGAGAATGATGTCCCTCTTTGCAGACATGTCTGGATGGCTATGCTTGTAGCAAAGGCTTTGTGCTTAAAGGCACCAATTCAGCAAAGCATTTACCCATGAGGCTTACTTTAAAGTCCATGATTAGATTTCATTGACTGAAATGTGATTTAAGGATGTGCTTAAAGTTAAGCATGTTTGTAAATGCTTCACTGACTTGGGGCCCAAAATGAATGATTGTTGTGTCCTTTTTGAGTTTTACAAACCCCATTTCACACCTTCCCTTCCCCTACCTGAGCTTCCTTATAAAGTGGATTTGGAAATGTTTGAAGAGTTTATTGTAATTGGGTGTATGGAGAAGGGTATGTGAAAATCCATGTCAGAGCTAATCCTGCAAGAAGAGATTGTAACACCAGCAGGCTATTGATCCCCACTTCAATGAGACATGGCCATTAGCATCCCATCATCATTTACCTGTTATTTCCTTAACCTCAGGGTTCAGACTCTTTGTCCTGAGAGTCTGGCTCCTATGCAAATTCACCGCAGTGCTAAGTGACATCAGTTACTGAGCTTTACAAAGCCCAAAGCCATGGGCGGTGGCTGTGGGTATAATAGGCACAGGACTACTGGTTGTTTTTAAAGTTACAGACTAAACATGGCTACCCCTCAGAGACTTATATTAGGAACAGTAGCTGATGGCCCCCTCATAGCAATGGATCAGAAAAAGGAGCTGCCAAATCAGTTAGATTCAGTGGGGGTGCATTTGATCCTATGAATAAGGCTGTGATTCTAGCATGAAAACTTTTGGAGGTGCAGGAAAAATTATATTTCAAAGGGGAATAGGTGGGAATCATGAATTATGTTTTCTGTGATATGTGCGTGATACTCAGCTGTGCCTTTATCCCAACTGTGAGCAGACTGGATGGGCCACTGTATAGTTAGAACTGGTGCAGAATGTGAGTTAGCTGTCTGAGCCTCTATCTGATGAAATGTGTTGATTGGCTGCAGGAAGCAGCTGGAATACCTGATAAATACCCTGATTGAGGGAGCTCATTTGTTTGTCCCCAGGGCCTGCAAATTTGGGGTTTAATTAGGTCCAATATTTGTTCTGGATGTGTGAGTACTTAGTGGACAAAGAAACCCAAGAAAACATTTTCTAGCTGTGTTAGGTGAGGTGAGCGCAGCTGGTTTCTTGGATGCCAAGTGATTCCTAGCGGCACTTATTTGCATCTTTTGCCACCTTGAGAATCAACTGTTGTGATGGATGCCATGTGGGGCTATGTGGTAAGATGGCTCGGAAGCAGCAGAGTAGGGTGGCCTGTTTTACAAGTGGAATGCTACACTGCAAATCTATTAGACCAGCTGCAATGGCTTCTCATAAGCTTCCAGGCAGAACTGATAGTGCTGTTTCAAATCTTTAAAAGCCTTAATGATTTGGGAACTAATTACCTGAAAAACCAAATCTCTTTCTCCTTGTGCCATGCTGCAATCAGTGGAAGTGCTGAACCTGTAGTCATGTCAGTAGAAAAAGGAGGGAGCTGCTGGTAGGATGTTATCCTTGAACCATCTTTTGCTCTAAAACTTATTTCCTCCCTTGTTCCATCTGAGTTTAGATTTTTTAGCTTTCTGGTCAGGCTGCAAGGCCTATCTTCTGAACATTTGGGACTTGAGGGGTGAAAGAAACTTAAATTTCTTACAGACACTGTTGTTTTGCAATCCTCGTAGGGGAGGGGAGCCTCAGAGCAGATGGACTGGACTGTGTGTGTTGGGGTGCAGGAGTCAGGGCAGAGGTGTGAGGGGAGCTCAGGACCAGCTGGGTGGTGGGGACCAGGCTGCCTGGCTGCTGGATCACCTAGGACTGGAGCCTGGGTGTACTGTAGCCATGCCACCCAGGGGCTGTGGGTGCTGTCTTGGGCCTACAGGCTACATCGGCAAGATTTTGCACAAATACTTTAACGCAAGAGTTTTTGCATTAAAGTATTTGCGCAAGAGAGCGTCTACACTGTCATGTGCTTTTGCGCAAGAGATGTGCTTTTGCGCAAAAGCATCCGTGCCAGCATAGACGCTCTCTTGTGCAAGAAAGCTCCGATGGCCATTTTAGCCATCGGGCTTTCTTGCGCAAGAAATTCATGTTGCCTGTCTACATCAGCCTCTTGTGCAAGAACAGTTGCGCAAGAGGGCTTATTCCTGAGCGGGAGCATCATAGTTCTTGCGCAAGAAGCACTGATTTCACACATTAGAATGTCAGTGTTCTTGCGCAAGAACTCCCCGCCAGTGTAGACAGGCAGCATGTTTTTGTGCAAAAGCGGCCGCTTTGGCGCAAGATCATGCCAATGTAGACACAGCCTCAGTGTACACTGGCTATCCACATCCAGAGCCCTGCTCTCAGCTGGCCACACTCTTACTGGTAGGCTGCACCAGGGTATACCTGCTTACTTTCAGCTTTGGACCTAATGCCAAGACCACTGAAGTCAGTAGAAGGATTCCCATGGATTTCTATGGCTTTATGTCGTGGCCTAAGGGAAGGAGTAGATTAAAAGAACAAGTTTATATTTGCTGGATCAGCTTATTGATGGAAGGAGACATTTGTGATGTGGGAGCATGATTTGAGATTAATTTTAATTTTTAACAGGGTGCCCAAAGCACTGAAAGGCACCTATCAGCTGGACCAAGATCTTGTAACTTTATTTTAATAAATCATAGGAAAAAATCAAATACGTACATGGAAATAAATCAGTGGGTGTTTTACTGCTAACTGTGCTCTCCCTTTTTAAAACAAAATGTCTAGCTTTTCTTTAATCTGAAGGTGTATCATGTATTTCACTTAGTTGCAAAGGCATTCAATTCTGCATTGTCTCAGTGGAGCAATTTTAATTTGAACACTATCTGCCCTGGTCTTTCTTTTGTCCAGTTAACATTTCCTTGACCTACAGTTCAACCCTTTGCATAGTATCCTCAAGCTTTGATAACAGTAATTCAACCTTCACCCAGCTGATTCTGAATACATAAGCAGAAGGTCTAAAAAAGAGGGTTAATAGACGTTACCCTAATTACATTGTTGTTGTGTAATCATTAAAAAGATTTTGGCTCCAGAAAACGAGGGTGTAGACAGACAGAAGGTAGCCTGGGGTTCAAAAGTCTAGCAATCGTTGACTCCCCGGGTCTATAAAAGCAAAGTGTTGACTGAATGCAAACAGCCTACATTCTAAGAGGCCCAGGTCTAGGAAATGACAGCAGGCCATCAGTCATTAGAAACGGCAGGGTCCGGGGAATTCTTCTAATGGCTCCTCACTGACCTGTTAATGGATAGCTCCATTTGATTTCCCCTTCTGTGTGAATGCCAGACTTTGTGCTGTCTGTAATGGAACCAACCCTTTTCATGTGCTCTCTGTTGTTAGACCGTAGGAAGGATGAGCCTGTTCTGCATGGGCACAATTTCACTGCTACATTGAGTGTATTAAGTATCTGTGACACAACAATCTAACCTTTTTTTTTTTATGGCTATTTTAGTTCATTGAAACGGTCACTGGTAATTAGAAAGTGGAAAGATGGTTCTAACAGCAGGGTAGGATCAGGAGTTCCCCTGGCAAAGTGTGAAGCAGTCAGTCATCACTTCACCTTCAAGTATTAAATGTCACCCAGAGGTCAAAAGGTTTTGCAAAGAATGCAAAGTTTAGAATTTTTTTAATTATGCTGCACACTTTGAAATTCTTTCAAGTTGGTCCCCAAACAAGTCATGCTTTAAATCAACACACCTTAAAAACACATGCCTCTGTTTAGTGCCTTCCTGTAAAATTTACTAGGTGCCATGGAAAGCAAAGAATTTAACTTTAAAGCAATTACTAAAAAAACTACATATCTTATGTTGTTCTTGTACCTCAATAAAGATCTCTTTTTATGTTGTGTTTACTGAACAGCTGAAGTTTTCATCCTTGAACTTTAGATTTTTGTGTGGGTGGGCGGGTTTGTTATTTTTCTGACTCAAAGGTTTGATTATATCAATGCTTTTGTTACCCTAAAACTTGTTTTTCTGTTGTGGGTTTGTTTGTTTATTTTTATAAATGCCAGTCTCCTACATAATTACTAATTGGGGGATATTTTCATTCTGCTGTATTTAGATGCTACAGTTTTTATGTAAAAAAAATTATAGTCTGTATTCTCCTATAGGGTTCCTGGTGCTTTTAGAAACTTTCATCCAGATAATACTTACCAAAACCACAAAAATTAAAAAAGAACCATTTAAAGGGTACTAAATAATTAATAGAAATGTCTTCAATTTATTTAGTCTCATGTTTATGAAATCTGTCAATCTGTATTTTTGTTACAACCATGCTTGGGATTCAAAAGCCTCTCTGTGGCCTGGTCTAAACCACATCAGAAGGTTGAAGTAAGACTCACAACTCCCAGTTATTTAGCTGGAGTTGAAGTATCTTACACTGTGTTTCTGCACCACCCACATAGCAGGAGGCCAATAGGAGAAAACATTGTTTGGCTTTCCTTACTCCTCGTGAGGAGTGGGAGTACTGTGCTGATAGGGGCTCCCTCTGAGTTCAATTTAGCGGGTCTATACTAGATCTGCTAAATTGAACCCTAGTAGATCAATCGCAGCAGTGTCGATCTTCCACATAGCATAAATGTGCCCTGTAAGAAGGACCTTTTGATCTCTGGACAAAATCTTCCAGTACCCTTCTTAATCAACTGCAAAATAAAATGATTCCCTCATCTGTTGTGAAAGAACTTCTTAACTTACTTCTGAAGAGACTGTCTGCAGTAATCATGTAATCCCCTTGAGAGAAGGCTCGTTATAGCAAAGTGCACCTATGCATGAATAGTTCAGGTGCTTGTCTTGAGCCTCAGAAAGCCCTTCTCTTGAGAGTTGTAGATTAGACCTGAGCCAATAATTGATTTCAGTTTGCTGGCCAAACTGAAAAATCTGGGGGCAGGGGAAAAAAAGTTTAATTTCCAACCAAAACCAGTTTGGCTTTGATGGTTTGTGATGAAATAAAAAAATAAAACAAATTTAGGTAAAATGAAATATTTTGAAATGTCATTTCAAATCAATGTTTTGATGTTTCAAAATAAAATTCATTTTTGCTGGGGGCTGAAACTATTCACCAATTTCAAACCAAATTTGCAAATTCATTTTCCGGTGAATTTATTATTCTCTGCAAAAATCTCACACAGCTCTACTATGAACTACTCTGTTCTGAGCTCCCTATGTCTGTTTGGTAGTTGTTTGGTTCACTTTCTTCTTATGGTGACAACAATGGGAAATGTTTTGTGGAAAAGAGTGAGGTAGATTTCATGGCTTGGAGCCATGTCTAAAATGAGTTTCAAACAGGTCAGCCTAGCACATTGTTATCTGCCATAATTACAGTAATTTCTGTGCTTGAGAATAGCTCTGATTCAGCATTTACTGTAGCTGTGCACTAGTGCTGACTCCTGGAGGTTTAAACAAGGTCATTCTGTAGTTTGAAGTGACTGAGTGAATCCCCTTGCTTCAGCCTAAATTGGTGAACATCATGGCCCATCTGTGGTTACACTATGCATTCCCTCCCCTCCCCCCGCCCCCACTTGCCAGTAAATTTTTTAGCAGGCTGGACAGCATTCTGACTCAGTCATGGCTCAAAACAGATCCGAGACCTGCCCCTGCTGCAGCTCTGCATTTAAAGTGTATTAGGAGCCGGGCAGGCAGGCAGCCCAGCTCAGTTCTGGGTCACACCAGGTCTGGCAGCTCAGTCCTTCCTGGCCCTAGACAGAGGCTGCTGCCACCTCGCGCTGCTGCCTCTTATCAGAAATAGCAGCAAATAGGGCAACAGGCAGCCAGTCCGTGAGGGGAGCTGTTTTTTAAACTGGCTCCCCTCGTGGACCATCCCCCACCTGGCACCCTGCACTGTTGCCTCTGATACAGGAGTGAGGCTGCAGCATACTGGCTGCCGGCCCCGCCCTCAGGTACTATAGAATAGTAGACTAACTGATAAGAATTCTTGAGGTTACTCGACTATTCAATTAACCAATATTTAACATCCCTACTGCACTCTAGTTTGTGCTTTGCCACAGACCTCTGGGGTGACTTAAGGCAAGTCACATAGCCTCTTTATGTAGAGCCCTGCGTGGATACAAAATGTGGATCCATATCTGTTATCTGTGAAAATGAGCCACAGATATCTATACCCACCTCTACGGATGCGGATACCCGTAGATATAAAATGGATTTGCAGGGCTCTATCTTTATGCCTCAGTTTCCCTTCTGTGAAATGGGGATAGCAACACTTCCCTACCTCATTGGGGTGTCATGAAGATAAATATACATTAAAGTCTGTGAGGTGCTCAGACACTACACTGATAGGAGTTGTATAGTATTTGCTCAATGGAACTACTGATTTAAACAGGAACGCAGAAGGCTTCCTGAAGCACTAACATCCTTCTTTTAGAAAGCAGAGCCCTGGCTAATAACCTTAGGACTCAGTTTTTAGCATGACGGATCCTACGTCATCCCAGTACATGTGTGTTCGGCTACTTGTATGTCTGTGCATAGGGCTGCTTAGGGGCGGCCTGTGAGCCTAGGCAGACTAGGCAGTTGCCTAGAGCGCCGCCGGCCCGGGTGCCCGATGATGACGTCACGGCCATTGACGGCCGTGCAGGCAGGGGCGCCGATCGCGCCTTCTGCCTAGGGTGCCAGCTGCCACAGCTGGCCTCGGGCTGCTCCTGGGGCTGCTACTTCCTTCTCAGGTAAGTGGGCAGAGGGCACAAACTTGGTTGCACCTTCTCAATGCACCAGCCAGAGTGGCTGCAGTAGCACAGAGGGGATCAAAGGGCTAGCACAGATTATTTGCCGTACAGAGCAAAGTGGGACCAGACTGAGTCACACTACGGCCCCTGCTCTGGTCCTGCAGCTGTGCTACTATGTGCAGCCCCTTACTCAGGGCTACTGGCAGAGTCAGAGCCACATACACTCCATAAAACAAAACAAGCAAGCAGAAAGCCCAATGACAGCGAGTCTCAGAGCCCAGGTCAACTAACTTGAGTTAGTGGGGCTAAAAGTAGCTGTGTAGAAGTTCGAGGCTGGAGCCAGAGCTCTGAAGCCCAGCGAGGGGGATGGGTCTCAGAGCCCAGGCTGCAGAATGGGGATGTCTACCCTGCTATTTTTAGCCCCATAGCAGGAAACCAAGTCAGTTGACGCCAGCTCTGAGACTTGCTGCCACAGTGGTGGTGGTGGTGGTGTTTCAGGGGTGGCTTGCCCTCAGGGTGACCTGATGTCTTCATTTTATAGGAACAGTCCCGATAGTTGGAGATTTTTCTTACATAGGCTTCTGTTACCCCCCATGCAGGTCCTGATTTTTCACACTTGCTATTTGGTCATCCTACATACCCTTAATGGCTAGGGCTCATGTATCTTGCTCAACATGTTCACCACAGAAGCAGCTATTAGCAATGTGTTACTCTTGCCAGAATTTGGATACTGTTGCTGATTTGCCTAAAATCCAGAGATTTTTTTCCCGCTCCTTGCAGGTGCCAATATTGTGGGAACAGTATTTTTGCAATTAAATCTTGAACACAGATTTATTTACAGTACGGAGTATTTTGTCTGATATTTTTTGAGTCCCTTCTTTAGAAAAATCACCAGTGAGACAATTCTTCCCCTTCTCCCCCCTCACACAGGTTCATTACTACTGTATTTTTTTCTATGTTGTATTTAGAAAAATATATTTACAATCTGTGTAAAATGCCAAACCTGGAAAATCCCTTCTTTAAACAATGCCTTTTCAAAAGGATAGCATTCTCTGCAATGGTGATAATTTAATAGTGTTTAAAAAGTCTCAAAAGATGACAGCTGGCTTGTTTACCACTCTGATCCAGTTTGTATGATCTTGGTGACACTTCTTGAAGAATTAAATTAAAGAATTCTTTAAGTATTCAAGGGAATTTTCAAGAGCACTGAGAATGAGGCATTTGTTTGGATATGGTGATTATGTTATTACTGGTAGTTGTAATACATTCGTCTGCATTAACCTATGGAGCCATGTGCTAATAAGCCTAATGACTGCAACAACCAGACTTCCAGTTTTCTGAATGTCTCTTCTACAAAATACCTGTAAAATAGTTGCACTCGTGGGCGAGGCAGCCCCTGGCTTGTTCCTTCTGCCCAAAGCTCTGCCCCTCCCAACAATGCCCAGAGCCTTCCACCCGCAGGCTGCCTCAGCATCAGGTGGGCAGTGCTTCCCCTCCCCCAAATCCTGGAGTGTTAGGCAGGAGGCCAGGTGATGCGGTCCATGTCCCTGAGCCCCGGAATTCAGTCTTCACTGGGCCCCGGCTATGAGGGAAAGTTCCTTCTCTCACCCCCACCTGCACAGTGCCAGGAAGCAGGAAGGAACCTGAGAGCTCAGCATGGGTGGGACCATGAAAGACTGTTTGGGGAGGCTCAGCCTTCCCCTGCCTTTGATACCCACCACCCATGCTTGCACTATCTGTTTAACTAAACAATGGCTTAGGACCCATTTCAACACCCACTGACTTTGAACAGACCTGCATCAGGAAAAAAGAAGGCTACAACAGGAATATTCTGGGGAACTGACGACAATTAAGGCCTAGTCTACACTACAATGTTGAGTCAATGTTACCCACCATGTGTTGACCTAGATGTGCATGTGTCAGTGCGTAAATTTGTCTTCCACCAATGTAAGTGCCCTGTTGTAGCACTGCCATAATACCAATTCCCCCCCAAGTGGTGTTGAGCCATGGTCTGTGTCAGGGGTGGGGAAACCTTTTTTGGGTTGGGGGTCACTGACCCATAGAAAACTCTGTCGGGAGCCACACACAAGTGAGAAGCAAAAAAGCCCCAAGAACAAAAAACACAACCCCAAACCCAAACCATCACTGACCTGGCCCCCAACTGAGGAGAAAGATGCTCCCCACATGCTAGGTTGGGGGGGCTGAGCCTTGGGGTCTGGATCCAGGCAAGCCGTGGGCTGAAGTTTCCCACCTTTAGTCTATGTACTGAGATTGATGCAGTGGAAGTGTATCCACTGCATTACTTATGTCAATCCTAGCAGTCCTCCAACAGCTGTCCCATAATGCCTGACACATCTACACTCTGGTCACAATAATGAACTCCACTGCCCAAGATCAGAGAGATGTGAAGGTCCCACATTCATCTTTACAGCCTTGCAAATTTCTGAAATGCCTTTTCCTGATTGCCCAGGTTGGCAAGCATGCCTATCTGCTCCCCATTGTAGTGTACAGCTACCCAGCTGATCATAATGGCTACACGCTTCAGATGTGTTCGACCTTGGAGTGGACAGGAGAAAGTGGATCTCCTGGGCCTACATCGAGAAAAGCCTGTGCAAGCACATCGCCAAACCAGACATATAAACATGGACATCTACAATCAGATTGCACGGGGGATGCAGGAGAAAGGACATGACAGATGGGGGATGAAAATCAAGAACTAGAGATCCAGATTAGAACTACTGGAGATAGATGATCAGAGAGGGAGGGACCAATGAAAATGAGCAGAAGTTACAAGAAAACAAATGTAAACAAACTAACAGATGAAGATAATGGTGCAAATTTAATGATCTATTTATACTATTCATAAAGCTGTGGAATTCAGAAGACACCCCCAAGGCCATAGGTGCCAAGTAAGCCTCACATTGAAGAATTATACAGTAAATAGGCCATTGGGTGGAGAATCTGTTCTGGGATTTGTTTACCTATAGTGAGGAATGCTTGACTTGGAGAGCTGGTTTCACAGCGTATTTGATATTGTATGAGGAGTGTCTGGGTGTGCGGTTGCCATTCTGTCAGCAGAGCAACCCAGATGCAATTGATACCAACGAGTATTGTGAACAGGTATTTTGTGTGACCAACTGTAGTGCCTGGGCCCAAGGCCAGCTATACCTCCACATCTTGCGGTGCTTATCGAGCAACTAACTCTGTGTTGGTAAATTTGTGTATTTACTTTCCATTTTAAGAAACTAAGAGTGAATATCATGCTGAAAGGAGCAGTTTCATAACACTAGAGCAGTGGTTCTCAACTTGTTTCAGTCCACGGACCACCAAGCCAATCAAAAAATGTTCGTGGACCACCTCCTTTTTGAGACATGATAAAAAAGCAACTGCTCAGCACAACGGCGGCAGCTACACTGACGCTCAGAGCCTCAGATGGAAGTTACTGGCAACACAATGCAGTTGTGTCCTAGGTGACGCTATGGATGACATGCCGTGCTTGTGAACATGGCGTAAAACAGCCTAATGGCGGTGCCTGCTCACGCCGTGTGACTTTGGACAATGTTCCTGTGGACCACCGAAAAAGTCACCATGGACCACCAGAGGACCACCAGTTGAGAACCACAGTGCTAGAGACTATATTTGTCCATATCATGGCCAATTCCAGTCTATTAGACATTCTGCTTGAAAGATTTCTACTAATTTCTATTGGTTCCAAATACCAACTAAGTTTTGAAACAGAGATGCTGGTTCCTGGAGCTACTGGTTTTCCAATGGAAACCAGAAAACCCTCCAAATGAAGTATTATAATGGAACCTACTGTCATGTAAGCTTCCCCCCTCTGCCCCAACAGTGTGCTCCCACCTTGTTTTGGAAATGGCATCTGTAACAGTGAAAGGCTTATTCAGTCTAGGTATGTCTAGACTACACGGCTCTGTTGACAGAACCATGTAAACTAGCTTACCCGACATAGTCAATGAAGCGGGGATTTAAATAATCCCTGCTTCATTAAAATAAAAATGGCTGCCACGCTGTGCTGACAATCAGCTGATCCGGCACAGCGCGGGAGTCTAGACGTGGATCGGTCGACAAGGGAAGCCTTTGTCGACCGCTCCTGTAAACTTCGTTTCACGAGGCATAAGGGAGCGGTCGACAAAGTCTTCCCTTGTCGACCGATCCGCGTCTAGACTCCTGCGCTGTGCCGGATCAGCTGATTGTCGGCACAGTGCGGCGACCATTTTTATTTTAATGAAGCGGGGATTATTTAAATCTTCGCTTCATTGACTATGTCGGGTAAGCTAGTTTACATGGCTCTGTCGACAGAGCCATGTAGTCTAGACATACCCTCTCTGTGCTGTCTTAAACCTTAGCAATGGCTTCCCATGTTCGATTACCCCATGTGTGTCCATTTTCACCATTAGTGCTGGCTGTGATTGGACGAAGTGTGTTTACATAGAACATCACTATTGATAAACATTCAGGCTGCCCATGAGCCCCACTGACAGCAATCCCAGGCCTCAGGGCAGAGCAGTCAGTGGGCCCCCATGCAGACACAAGTCATACTCACACAGATGTGGTCCACCTGACTTTTGGGCAGGGCTGTGTCTGCGGTGTTTGGTGCCCAGCAAGCTGCCAGATGTGCTGCTGGATGCACTTTTCTGGCATGGCCAGGGTTTCAATATACCCACCGAGTAGGGTCGCCAACTGTCTAATTGTGCAAACCCAAATACCCTTTCCCAACCCCCTTCCCCACTCCTTCCTGGAGGCCTGGATCTATCCTGCCCCTTCCACAAGACCCACTCCCACTCACTCCATCCTTTCTCCCTCTTTCCCTCCCTCCCTCTGTCACTCGCTCTCCCTCATCCTCGCTCACCTTCACCAGGCTGGGGGTTGGGACAGGGGGTTGGAGTGCAGGAGGAGGGAGGTTGGCATGGGGCTCTGAGAGGGAGTTTGGGTGCAGAAGTAGGGTGTGGGGGGGGTGGGCTGTAGGCTCGGGCAGGGGTTGGGGTGAAGGAGGGGGCTGGATGGGCAGTGCTTACTTCGGGCAGTTTCCAAAAGCAACCAGCATGCTCCTCTGGCAGTGGCTCTTAGGTGGGTGGGAGGGGAAAGCAGAGGGTTTCTGCAAGTTGCTGCCCATAGCATCTCCCCTGCAGCTCCCATTGGCCGCAGTTCCCAGCCAATTGGAGCTGTGGAATCAGCACTTAGGATAGGGACAGCACACAGAGACCCCTGCAGGGGCTGCAGGGATAGTGACGGCTGCTTCTGAGAACAGTGTGGAATGAGGAAAGGCAGGAAGACTGGGGAAGGGGAGTCTGGAAACTCCTAGGCCAGGGCTATTCAACTTTGGAAGCCCTGGGGGCCACAATAATACTCTCAGCATGTAGCGAGGGCTGCAAATATATGCAAATAGCTTGTTTCACACTGATGGGCATGAATACAAAGATTAAGGCAAGACTCCACAACATGCAGGCCCCATTTAAGTCGGTTCTGCCGATATTAATAAAATGCAATATTTACCCGATTTCCACCCATATGACAGCACTCTTAATGAGCAATGACAGTCAGGAATTTAACGACTAAAAGGCATATCAACAGAAGACCATTATATTGACTCACTGTTGTGGAGCATGTTCCCAGTGGAGGCCATGTTCAAAGGATCCCACTTGTGGGCCAGGTGTTGAGCCCCACGTAAACCCAAACCGCACTGTGGGCCACAAACAAACGGGCTGCGGGCCGCGTGTTGAGTAGCCCTTTCCTAGGCAATTGTCCCCTGTGCCCACCTCCTCATTGGCAGGCCTGTTCCTGTAAAAGTCAGTGGCAGTTGCAGATACTCAGCAGTTTACAAGATTGGGGCCCCTGTTTTATTTATTAAAGTTTATACATGATGATCTGCATTCCCAAACTGTTAATCCTCACCATGTGATGGGGCCTTGCCTGTGCTTATGAATGTGAATATAACTGGAAAATGCTTTTTTGCAAAATGCTGCTTGTTAGGTATCATTGGGAAGCTTGTAATCCACTGAGGCTACGTCTAGACTGCAAGTCTCTTTCGAAAGAAGCTTTTTCAAAAGATACTTTCGAAAAAGCCTCTTTCAAAAAAGAGCATCTAGACTACAACCAGTACTTTCGAAAAAGCAAGCTGCTTCTTCGAAAGAGAGCACCCAGGCAGTCTGGATGCTCTCTTTCGAAAGAGCACAGTTTGCATTACATAATGCCTTTTTTCTAAAGAGCACTTCGAAAAAAGGCGTTATTCCTCGTAAAACGAGGTTTTCTGCAGTTGAAAAAACTGCTGCGTTCTTTCGATTTACTTTTGAAAGAACGCGACAGCAGTCTAGATGCAGGGGAAATTTTTTGGAAAAAAGGCCACTTTTTTCAAAAAAACCTTGAGTCTAGACACACCCTGAATGTGCATATTCTATATGTATACATGGACCATTTCTGTGTCTGAAAATAGGAATATTGACTGTAGATTTATTATCAACATATTCATGTTGGGAAAAGCTTGTTTCCAGCCCATCAGGAACAACAATGAAGAAGCTAGACATGTAGCTAATAGCCCATTAGGAAGAGACAGTTGAGTGAGGAAGAGCTGTCTTCCTGCAGTGTGCTGGAATCCATCTTGAATTTTGTATTTTTTCACAGTGGTGAGTAGGAATTGAACAAAGACTTCCAACCCTGGGGGACTTCTATATAAGGCAAGGCAAGTAAACCATGGTTGTCTTCAGTTGGCTTCTCAGATTGCTCGCCTCCCTAAGAGGATACCTGAAGCTAAAGGACTTTAATGATAGGGGTGGAGGAGCACTGCTGAATCCAGGTCAGAAAGGACATCTCTGGCCTGGGAAGGATTTTACTTGAAATAAGAACTGGGGTGAGAAATTATGATTTGTAACAAGTTCACTTAGGCTTTGTCTACACTGCAAATTTTTGAGGCAGAAAATATTCTAATGAGGGACTCATTAGCATGAGTCAAGATGTAATTAGCATATTTTCTGCCGATTCTTTTTGCGCAAGGGCCTCCGGGAGAGGCATAAGGACCTTGTGCAAAAGGGTTTTTTTGCGCAAAACAGAAGCGGCTACACTGCTTCTTTTTGTGCAAAAACCCCTTGCCAAAAAGCATCCGCAGAAAATATGCTAATTCCATCGTGACTCATGCTAATGAGTCCCTCGTTAGCATATTTTCTGCCACAAATACTTGCCGTGTAGACAAAGCCTTAGTGTATTAAGCTTAGTTTGCCTGTTTTGTGTTATTTTGTTTAGTAACCTAAATTTCTCTTCTGTCTCTTATGACCACTTTAATCCTACTTTTTATACTTCATAAAATCACTTTTGTTTATTAATAAAATAAACCCGGTGGAAATAATTGCTATCTGGACAGGGGCAACAGCTGTGCATCTCTCTCTTTCATTGACAAAGTGGCCAACATTTATGAGTTTGCTCTGTATAAAACTCCGTGCAGAATAAGCCAGATTTATCTGGGGTTCTGGTCCTGTGGCTTGTGCTGCTGGGTGCTGTGTCAAGTTTCTGTGACTCAGCCTTCCCAGAGCCGAGCTGATCTGAGCGTCTTTGTTGCTGTGCTGTGGGCTGTGACTAGACCACAGGGTGTGGCCCAGCAGGACAGACCGATGGGGTGCCCCAGAGGGTAAGTAGGTGGACTCGGTGGTATTTCAGCCCATCAAGTAACCATCCCATGGGGATCTCTGTGAACCAGCCTGTCACCTTCACCACACCCCTGAGAGAGACTGCTGTAATTGATTATCCTCTTTCTTACAGATGGGGGCAGGAAGTTGTGATCACACCAAGGCCACCACTTTAGAACTGAGGTGTTTCTGACTCCCCTTCCATACTTAGATCTCTACACCAGCAGTTCTCAAACTGTGGGTTGGGACCCCACAGTGGGCTGTAACCCCATTTTAATAGGGTCACCAGGCTAGTGTTAGGCTTGCTGGGGCCAGGGGCCCAAACCAAAATTTCACTTCCTTTGGGTGACAGGACTTAGGCTTCGGTTTCAATCCAGAGTGGCAGGGCTCAGATTACAGCCCCCTGTCTGGGGCTGATGCCCTTGGGCTTTGGCTCCCACTCTGCCCCAATTCCCCACCCAAGGGAAGACTTTGGTCCCGCTTCCTGGGGTAGTGTGGCAATTTTTGCTGTCCGAAGGGGCCGTAGTGCAATGAGGTGAAAACCTCTGGGCTAGACAACTCTAACGTTGGCCACAAATCCAATGAAAAAGCAACAGCGTCTCTTCTCTACTTAGCTTAATTTCTGCCCTTTAATTAACAAGTCGTTTTAGGTCTCAGAATGTGACCATTATTCTAAAACTTGTAATAATCTATTGGCATTATTGTGACAATTGTTTCGTTTGGCTAAGAAGCTTAATGTGATGACTAAATTGTAATGAATTTGTTTGGTGTATTTTTATCTTTAAACATGAACTCTCCATTTATTTCTAGACAGTCGGAAAGGTGGTTGTCTCTGTTCTCTCCATCTATGGCAATGTGCTTTCCTAATAATGTTATTTATAGCTAGAGGCTGTTAAAGTGTAGCACAGACAGTCTGCCTACATACCATGTGAAATTGCTTGCTGGAGTAATTAGTCATTTTTCTTAGAACAATATGGTGATAGAAAAAGAGACGGGGAGATGTGCGGGGGGGAAGAGAGAGAAATGAGTATTAAAAGGCTGTACTCCTAGCTGCTTATTCTCCCACCCTGGAATCCCAGCTCACCTGCAGATGGGTAGCACCTCAGTGAACCTGGCATGCTGTAACATTACGTTATTACAAAAGGCATTGCATCTGCAAGTGACGCAAGAGTTAGCTGGTCAGCATTACCCAACAGTGGGACATTAGTTTTGAAGGAACTGCCTTAGGCATGGTTATTTCCTGTAGTGACACAATTCCGGATTACTGTTTCACACTAGTAAGAAACTGTAGACACTGTACTGGGTAGGCTAAATAGATGACATTATTTTTCCAAGAACTAGAGATGTCTGGAAAGGTTTTGCTTGGTTCTTGAATAAGTACATAAGAACAGTCATACGGGGTTAGACCAAAAGTCCATCTAGCCCAGTATCCTTTCTTTCAACAGTGGCCAATGCCATATGCCCCAGAGAAAGTGAACAGAACAGGTAATCATCACATGATCCCTCTCCTGTCATCCATTTCCAGCCCCTGACAAACAGAGGCTAAGGACACTGTTTCTACTCATCCTGGCTAATAGCTATTGATGGACCTAACCTCCATGAATTTAACAGGGTTCAAAAAAGAACTAGATAAAGTCCTGGTCTTCACAATATTCTCTGGCAAGGAATTCCACAGGCGTGCTGGGTGAAGAAAAGCTTCCTTTTGTTTGTTTTAAACCTGCTACCTATTAATTTCATTTGGTGACCCCTATTTCTTATGTTATAGGATTCAGGAACAAGTAAATAACTTTTCCTTATTCACTTTTTCCACACCAGTCATAATTTTAGAGACCTCTATCATATCCCCCCCTTAGTCTCCTCTTTTCTAAGTTGAAAAGTCCCAGTCTTTCTAATCTCTCTTCATATGGGACCCGTTCCATACCCCTCATCATTTTTGTTGTCCTTTTCTGAACCTTTTCCAATGCCAATATATCTTTTTTGAGATGAGACGACCACATGTGTACATAATATTCAAGATATGGTTGTAAGATGGATTTATTCAGATGCAATAAAATATTCTCTGTCTTATTCTCTATCCCTTTTCTAATGATTCCTAACATTCTGTTTGCTTTTTTGACTGCTGCTGCACACTGAGTAGATGTTTTCAAAGAACTATCCACAATGACTCCAAGATCTCTCTCTTGGGTAGTTATAGCTAAATTATTCCCCATCCTATTGTATGTATAGTTAGGATTATTTTTTCCAATGTGCATTACTTTACATGTATCAACATTAAATTTCATTTGCCATTTTGTTGCCCAATCATTCAGTTTTGTGATTTTTTTAATTTTTTTTTTGAAACTCTACACAGTTTGCTTTGGTCAGAATGAGTCAGGAAAGCTTCTTTCTATGACCTGGAAATAGTCTGATGATAACTTTTTCTGAGTTTGCTATCCCATGACCAGAAAACAACTCAAATGGGCTTTCCATTATTCAGTACTGTACTGTACAGGCTTTCTAGATCTTGGAATCATCCACAAGGATTAACCATTACCTAGCTTATAAAACCACTCTTAACTTTTGCATATCAAAATGAGAGCCTGGAGAAGCAGCAAGCCATTATTCTATGACCCAGAATTACCTGGTAAGTAGAAATAGTTTTTCAGAACCCAGAATAACCCACCTGAGATCTGGAATGAAAAGCTTAGTTCTTCTGTGACCCAGAGGTTTTTTTAGAATTGCCGATCACTGTTTCTGACAGTGTTTGCCAGCTGTATAATGATGTGGACAAGTGAAGGGAAAGCTATTCTCAACCCCACCTGGCAATTCTCCAGCTAAGTGAGATGGAATCATTCTGAAAGAATATGGTTTTTCATTAGCAATGGCTGAACGTCAGATGGTTCCCAGGCTTCGTTGCAATAGGTGTATGCACTTCTGGATGCTGCTTTAAACCATAAACCACCACATGAACGGGGTTACTATCTGAAATTGGGGGCTTCACATACTACCCTCTATACCAGTCTAGACAGGGCAGTGGCCACTACTGCTGCTGCTGCTCTGTAAAACTGTTCTCAACCAGTTCAGACTACGGCAGAACATACTGCTGATAAGCAGGGAAAGGTAAATGTGACCCCCTTTCTACAGTGAGAGGATTTTGTGAGGGTTGGTCTGAAGAGAACCCAGAAATCAGTGTTGGTGAAGGGGAAGAGAGAGGACTTGGAGCCTTTGGAGGGTAGGATCTGTGTACAGAACATTTCCGTTTTCTGTTTGCTCATAGGATCTTCTAAGGCAACAGGCAGAGCAGAAGGAAATCTTGAAATGCACCACGAGTCTGAAGCCAAAAGGAGCCAGGCATCTGGGACAGCCGAGAGAGCTCAGTAAGGTCCCAGGGTTCTTGACTCAAAGTTCAAAGGGCTGGGGACATTGAGCCGGTAGAGGCACCAAGCAGCCTAGGGAACAGGTGCCCTTTAGAAGCTCATTCCCTGCCCCCCCCCCCATACCTTGAAGGGATAGAACTTGCTTCCCCGGAATCTATCTTGTCCATAGACTTGGCAGGGGGAATGAGTGTGTGTGTGCTAGAGCCTCTGGACACTCAGCATCCTCCCTTATTGGGCTTGTTGGTGCCCCTACTGCCTTGTACTGGCTTGCTGTGCAATACACCCTCTGTGCTGACCCTTCCTCCCCCAGTCCAATGTTCCCCTCTAATTTTTTCCATCCATGTGTGGAATACATTTTGTTATGTGCACCAAGGCATGTACAGATGTGTACCACTAAAATAAACACGTGCTGCTGGTTGTGGGAGGCTGTGGGCGCTCTGCTAATCAGCTGGGCAGCATTTGAATCTCTCCTGGGAAGCTGCCCAAGTGCTCAACTTTACAGGGAATACTGGTTGGGGGTGAAGCCTGTTTGGGGAAGGCCGAGAATATTGGCAGAGAGCCAACACTGTTAGAAATCTACAATACCAACTTTCAATAAATAACCTTTCCTGGACAGGGTAGAGACAAGGCAGTAGTTATCATGATGATTTGTATAGTGAGGTATGGTCTCTTGAACACTGACCAGACTGACATGTATTTTAGGGTGATTAACAGCCTGTCTTCCTTGAACATCAACCATAGATGATCTCAGTTGGAGGTCTGCCCCTCCTTACTCACTGTCCTTTTATATGTGGTAGCTTAGGCTTCCCACAGTGCTTACCGGGCATCTGGTTGTGTATTACAGATGTGTGATCTTTTCCACAACCTGGGGTGACCACTCTCTACAGGAAGGGAAACAGTCAGGAGACAAATTGGAAGCTTTTGGGTAGATTAGTCACTTTACTTTTTGGAACATTCCTGTTAGCTGAGATTTTGCAGATGTTGTGGCAGAGAAGAATCTCTCATTTCCTTTCAAGGTGTGGCACGACAGAGGTGTAACAATATACGAAGGAGCTTGTCTGCAAGTATTAAGAATGTGCCAGAATGACACTCATCTTCCCCTTCAAAGTGGCTAATTTCCTGTGCTTTGCACCCCTTCCTCCTGTCTCACCTAGAAGACCATCTAACCCTCCTGCTATTCTTTCCTCCTTTGTGGCTACCCCCGCTTCCCTTAACACCTCTTAGCTGCTGTCTGCCTACCAGTTGTGAAACACCCCTATTTTGTACTGTCCCCCACTTTTCTCTTCTGTAGGAGGGAAACATTTTCCACTCACCTCTCACCATTTCATCTCCCTTTTGCTTGCTGCCCTCTCCTCTTTTTCACACCATATGGCTTCACTACCCCACTTGCTGGCTGTCCCTCTTTCCCCAGTGCTGGCATTCTGTCACCGCCCAGTTGTTCCACCTTCCTGAGGCTATGTCTACACTACACTGATCTATCAGAAAAGGTATGCAAATTGCACCCCAACAATTTGCGTACCTTTTTCCGATAGTTTTTTCGGAAGAGGCTTTTCTGAAATTTGGCCCATCTACACTGGGCCAAAATTTCGAAAAGCCTCCTCTTTTGGAAGAGCCCTTCTTCCTCATGGGAGGAGGAAGATACGCTCTTTTGGAAGCCCTGTCTGCTCTTCCACACAAAAAAAGCGGGAACAGCAGACGCGTTCCCTGGATGTGGTGGAGTTTTTCCAGGATACCTCTGGTATCCCGGAAAACCTCTGAAGCGTAGACATAGCCTGATATTCTGTCAAGACATCTGTGCCACACTCAATACCAGAGACTCAGCATTTGGTTGGTTTGTTTTGTGTTACGAGGTAGAAGGAGAGGAAAGAAAAGGGCTTTCTTAGATGCTGACTCCTCTCTCTCTCTTCTAACAATGTCCTTCAGCTCATTTCTCTGGCATAGGAAAGCTCACAAAGAACTTTTCAGAAAATTCATCTGAGTTTTTTACTCCTCAGCCTCTTTCATCCACTGCTACTGCTCATTTTTGTGTTCTTAGCTGTTTTCTCTGTGCCACCATTGCTCATATATATTGAGCCTCTTACTTTTATTATTGATCATCAACAAGCAGTGACTTAATTAGGTGTTTTTTAAATAATTCAATCCCTTCTTTTATTTGGGATTTGGGAATGACTAGTGCTGCCCAAATGACACTTCCTGTTTGCTGAGATACCTAATTACTGAACTTAATTATGATTTCAGTACAGCTCATCTGTTGATTACAGCCACATTAGATTATTCAATTTTCTTGCAAATAGACTGAATTCTTGTTATAGCAAAAAACAAACCTTTCCCTCATAAGCCAAACTTATTCTTCACAGTGATGACTCACTGAGAAAGCATTTTTGACAATAGTCACAGCCAATTTTAAACTGTTTGTCTCAGGAAAGGAAGCTTTGTTTGGTTAGTTTTTAAGTGTTATCAATTAGCGTCAGAATGAGTATTAACATTTTAGGTGCAGCAGAAAAAAGTGAACCACAGCATATCCCTGCAAGTTTTTGCTTTGTTTCTTGGATCAACTGGTTGAGGGCTAACCTGGGGCACTCAGAGACGATGGTACAGAGATCTTTGTTACTGGAAAGAAGAAAGGTGAACCTATCATTGGGTCAGGTGAAACAGAGAAAGGAATCCCCCCCCACACCTCATTATAAAGCTCTTCGTTACTGCAATATTTGAGACAGAATGACACAAATGAAACAAAAAGCCCTTTAGCCTGACCTGAGAACTCTGCAAATTAGCCTTTAGGGCTGGTGTGCACAATGGGGCAATGTGCTCTATGCAGGTGTGGTTTTTTTAAGGATAATAACTTCTTGCACATTAATCAGTCTGTGATGCTTTTGGACATTGTGCTTTTAAAAAACAATTTATAGTTAAAGCACACTAGAAAACATTTAGCACACACCAGCAAGATCTATGAAGACCAACTGATGTACAACATGCTAGTATACTTTAAAAATACTAGCTCATAAAGCACATTACCTCATGATATATAGATAAACCCTTACTGCTAACAACTGCAAGATGAGGGATGTTTATCTCAGAATGAGAAATCCCTATGCTACAAAAACTGACGTTCCTATGTACTGTTACCCCAGAGACCCAGGTAAGCAATTTGATACTGTGGGCTGACTATGATTTTTTGAGTGTCTCTGCACAGAAGTGAAGTTCGGCCTGGCGCTCCTGTATCTAATCACCGGTAAAAATGACACAGCCAGAGTTCAGAATAAATTTAAACTCTATTATATTATAAATTTGAATAGACACAGCAGTTAACAATATAAACAACAATCCCTGACACTTTGTGTCAGGAAACCAACCCACACCCAAGAAGAAATAGAGGATAGTAAAGGAAACCCCAAAGAAATAAGTAAGCAACTTTACAATTGGTAGATGGTACAATGAAAGGACCAGACAGGAGTCATGTGAGCTGCTCGGGACCTTCAACCCTAGGGCTGCTAATAGCGGTTGGAGAGGAACACCGAGTGATTCCTCGAGAATTCCAGGTGGTATTAGGTCGAAACAGTTTCGGTAGGCCTGGGCCTTTGCCGCAGCAACCCGAAATGTCCACGCTTCGTAGCTCTTGCTTTAGTTTCACCGATGTTTGGGTATTCACCACAACTCGGGAACCCGGACAGCTGAGGTGTTATCCAGCTATGATGGCGAGGACCCTTGGTCTCTATTTGACACTCCCACACGCAGTGACTGAGCCTTTGCTACAGACAGGGTTGCCAGGTGTCCAGTATTGTACCGGACAGTCCGGTATTTGCACACTCGGTCCAGTAAAAAAAATCAGAAAATACCGGACATGTGCAATGTCCAGTATTTTCTGATTTTTCCAGCTGTGCACCAGACGGAAGCCTGGCATGGGCAGGGGGGGTGAGCAGCTGGGAGTCCCAGCTGGGAGGCGGGGCCGCAATTGCTGCCGGGAGCCCTCAGTCGGTTCAGTGTGAGGAGGAGGGGTAGCCTCCTCCTTGCTCGTGCATCACTGGGAGCCTGCACAGGACAGGCAGCAAGTGCCCAGATCAGTCCTGCTCCCCGCTGGCCAATTTGCTCACCCCCTTCCCGGCCAGCTGGTTCTCTCTTTCTTCCCCTCCTGATCTTCCCCAGCCAGCCCCCCTGCACCCTGCCCCAGCTCTGCTTCCTGCCGGCCCGTTCCTCTTCCTGATCTCCCCTGGCCAGCGCTGCTGCACCACCCCCGCCAGCTCTGCTTCCTGCCCACTCTTCCTCTTGGCCAGCACCGCGGCCCCCTACCCCGCCCCCAGCTCTGCTTCCCGCTGGCCCATTCCTCTTCCAGATCTCTCTGGCCAGCACCTCTGCACCTCCCCACCCCCTTCCTCGCGGCCCCGATCCCCAGCTGTGCTTCCCACCCCCTTACTCCTGGCCAGCCCGCCCCTCCCGGCCAGTACCTCCTCCCCGATATCCCGCAGCCAGCCCCGTTCTGCCTGACCCCCCATGACCAGCCCTGCTTCCGTTGGCCCCCATCTCCCGGTCAGCCCCATTGCCACCACCCCATTAGCTGTTTCCAGGCCCCCTTCCCGGCCAGCACCGCTCCCTCCTGGCTGGTCCCCCCATGAAGCGTGTCCAGGTTTTTGTTTTTTTCTAAATGACTACCTGGTAACCCCTAGCAGTGATCCAGGTTCTTGGAGTCTTTTTTTTTTTTTCTCCTCTCAACAACTTTGGTCCCCCCCCTTTTTTCCTTCAACATTTTTTCCCCATGGTTTTTTTGGGGGGGAGGGGCAGTATTTTTGTTTCAGCCATCTGGCAACCCTAGCTACAGACTATGCTGAAAGATGTCACAGAGACCAAAGAATCTCACCACCCTTGAGTCTGAAGAAGCAGCAGTTGAGGAAGAAGCAGCCTGAGCCTTAGCGCGAGAGCCCTTTTAAAAGGTCCTTGGCGGGAAAAGGAGGTTTGTGCCGTGTGCACAGTAGATGGTGCAGTGTGCAAACAGTTAGTGCTGAGTGCAGGTGTTTAGTGCTGAGAGCAAATGATGATAGGTGACGTGTGCAACCTTTAGTGCTGAGTGCAACAGTTCTTCTGGCTGGAAAATCCAGTCCATACCAGTTCCTTTGCCTCAGGCAGTCCCAACAGTTCATGGATGGTAAACTGGAACTGAGAATTCAAAATGGAAGTTGGATTGCACTGTCCATATTAGCACATAGCAGCACTCAAATTAATCCCAACAGTACATACTTAGAACTTGAAAGGATGGTTTAGATTTGGCTCTTAAAAAAAAGAAAAGAAAAATAGTGTCCTTCCAGACTCATGTTTTGTATGTCAAGGTTCAGCCCTGCAACTTACCACCATAAAATACAGGATCTGTGCCCCAAGATAACTCTCCTCCAGAGCCTTGAATGGAACCCAACATTTCTGAGGCTAGTCATTCACTTACTAACTATGAAACATGCTGACAAAACCTGTGCCTTCTCTCTGTAGTTCTGTACCACACACACAAGGACAACCTACTATTGCTATCAGTCACTTAGTTCCAGTGGCACAGGTCTGTGTGATGGATCAAAAGAGTTCAAACCTTGCTCATGATTAAGGATATGATTTTGACACAGAGATCACAGAAGTCACAGATTCCATGCCTTTAATAGATCTCTATGGCTTTGTCTTCAGCCACACTTTGTAGCAACAGGGCTAAAGAGGCTCTCAGCTCCCCATGTGTGGAGCAGTGATGCTAGAGTGCTGCCCCCCCCCCCCCCCCACACACACATGCTCCCCTAGGGCTGGAGCAGCAACACTGAAGCAGCTTTCAGCTGCCCACTGCCACTCCATGGTAGAGTTTGTCAGTCAGTCTCGCTCCCTACCCCCCAAGGACTGTCACAAGCTTCCATGAATTTTTATGTATTGCCCATGTATTTTATGATCTGTCCGTGACTTTGATGAAAAATTCTCGTGACAAATCTTAACCTTACTCATGATCCATGTTGTCAGTATGGCACTGCAGGATGGATTTTGTGTTTATTTTCAGTTTGCTGTTTGAAAAACCTAGGAAACTGTACACAAAGCAACTATGTTAAAAGACCATTATTAAAAGTTGCAAAGTCAAAAGCTAGGAAATGCCAGAATTAAGCTGGTCTGTGCAACCTTAATGCAACCTCCTCATGCCTATACATTTAATACCCGTCTTTTATTACAGGATCACACACTATTTTTGTCTTTTTTTTCCCCTGCAGGATCCCTGCCTTATTCTGGGCACAGAATAGATGGCATTCGATTTATGAGCAGCTATTCAATATTTTGTTTCCTCATTGTTCAATGCGGGGCCCCAGGCCTTAATGACTGCACGCTACACAAACTGTTTTCTGTACACAAAATTATTCATTTTCTCATGGGCTTTATTTTTTATGAGGCTCATCATCATAGTATCTAAGTGCTTCAGAAACTTTTGTTCACTTTCACAACACCGCTGGGAGCTGAGGGGTTGTTATCTCTATTTCACAGAAGGGGAACTGAGGCAAAGAGGTTAAAGTCAAAAGCCTCCATTGATTTTGGTGGCCCAGTCTGAGACACCTGGGACTAGATCTGGCTGGGATTTTTCTGACAAGAGATTTTGACTGGAAAATGTTGTTTTTCAAACCTGAAATGTTTCATGGAAGCATCTCTGGTTTATCAGACTTTCAACAAATCACAGGCAGGGCACTGATAGAAGCCTGCCTAGTTTCCTGCCCATCTGCTGGGGAGACAGGGTTCCAAGTCCAGGGCTTCCAGCTCCCTACCTGGGAGCCCACAGCAGGAAAGCCATGTGTGTTCTATCTCTAACTGGGGTTCAGTTCACAGCAAGGAACACAGCTCTGTGGATCCCAGCTCAAACCAGGGCTCTCTGGGATTCTAGGATCCCAGCTCTGCACAAAAGGCAGCATGGTGAGCCTCCCTTGACTGTTCTGTTTATTTTGGAAAAAGTGAATAAAAATGCTTTGATTTTTCTGAAACAATTGGGGGATTTTCCTTTGATGGAAAATTTCAATTTTTTCCACTTTTTGTTAAAAAATAAGATAAACTCTTTTGTTTGAAATTCTGGAATTTCCAGTGGAATGGAAATTACAAGTTTTGACCAGTTTTGCTTATAACTTGAGCCCTCCCCTCTGGCAGGACTGAAATGCCAGGGGTCCTATTGAAATAGTAGCAGGAATAGGTAAAATGTGCTTTGTTGCAGGTGGGATTAGATGGGGACCCACCCGAATGCAGTAATTTGCGGGAAAACACTAAATGTCTCGGTTTATCACACTTTGCTGAAATTCTGTGTAAAGCAAATTTTTCTTTTTTTAAATAAAGGTTTTAATACTTAAATTTAAGCAAGGGTTCCCGGTCCCTGCAGCGAGCTCTTGAACTCACCCCAGGGTCGGGAGCTGAGGGGAACTCACTGCAGGGACCCAGGAATCCTGATGAGTTCCCCGCAGCTTCTGACCCCAGATGTGGACAGGAAACCCTGCAAATATGCAAATCTGTTTCTCTTGTAGGATTTGTGGAATCTAAAGTTTTTGCAGCGGGGAGCAGGATAAAAACACAATAAAAAATGGAGGTAGAAGTGGAAATTGTGGGGTGGCATAGGAGCAGGGTTAAAAAATAGTGCTGTGCATGGCTCTACCTAAGGTCTGATTTTTCAACCTACTTCACATTATATACAGGTTGAACCTCTCTAGTCTGGCACTCTCAGGGCCTGACTGGTGCCATTCCAGAAAATTTGCCGAAACACGGGAGGTCAGTAGCACATTACCAGCACTTCCATTGATTACTGGACTCCTGGAGGACAATTAAGGGTAAATTTGAGCTATATAACAGCACAGAACACTGAGAGCCAGGACTGGTTGCTGTAAACAAACTTTATGGGTCTGTGGGGAAACTTGGCCACACCCAAGATAAGTGGACATTAGGTGAATTAAAATCATGCCAGACCACAGATGTTGCTGGATCAGAGTGTGCTGGATTAGAGAGGTTCAACCTGTTCTATTTCATGTATTCAAAGACAGCCCCTGACTGACTTCAGTTGCAGCACCAAGTGTTCAACACTTCTGCAAATCAGATCCCAGGCTCTCAAGTTGGACACCCATAAAATGAGGAACATGTAAGTGAAAAGCTTTATGTAAGAGCCTTCCTTAGAATCACATAGGAATTTGATGGCACTCAAGGACAAAGTCCAATATTTCAAGACAGCACTCAACTGCCATAACCATGAGGCCAACCATTCTCTTCCTGCGAATCCTTGCTTGTAACCTTAATTTGGCATTTTCTATGTTTTGAATGCTTGACTTTGTATTCTTTAAAATGTTTTAATGTAGGTTTTTGTGTGTATTAAACACAGAAGTATACATCTGTTCATACACATAAATTATATAGATACCTATATTTCATTTTCTGATTTTTATGTTTGACAGCATACTACAGTATTTCAATAGTGATTCAATAATTTAACTTATTTAATGGTATGATATATAATTAATCTATGTAACTACACTCATCTCCCCACATGCCTCCCCCCCCATGCTTCTGTCCTAATGCCCCCCTTTATCTCTGTTATGCATGTGTCTAGATAGCACCTTTCTTTCCTCATTCAAAAATGACTCTTGCAAACCCATCTTTTCCATGAAGCAGCCCTGTCATGATCAGTAGACCCCCCCCCCCCCGTTTCTCCTTCTCATATTGTACCCCTTTGGACCCTTAAACTGTTCCTTAGGGCAGAGATCGCTCCTGACCAAACTCTGTACTGAAGCATGCTGTGGACATAGAATACTACGACTAGAAGGGACCTCGAGAGGTCATTGAGTCCAGTCCCCTGCCCTCATGGCAGGACCCAGTACTGTCTAGACCATCCCTGATAGACATTTATCTAACCTACTCTTAAATATCTCCAGAGATGGAGATTCTACAACCTCCCTAGGCAATTTATTTCAGTGTTTAATCACCCTGACAATTAGGAACTTTTTCCTAATGTCCAACCTAAACCTCCCTTGCTGAAGTTTAAGCCCATTGCTTCTTGTTCTATCCTCAGAGGCCAGGAAGAACAAGTTTTCTCCCTCCTCCTTGTGCCACCTTGTGACATTTATAGTACTAGTCTTTTTATTATTATTTACAGCAAACAAGGACATTGTAAATACTCTGAAATAAATTAATAAGGGGACACATCATGAGAGATGCTGAGCATCTTGAGCTCCAAGGAATTTAATGATAGTTACGGGGGTTGGCAGGACAAGACAACTGGATCCCACGTTTACAAATCTATGCATTGCTACAGAAGTATTGAACTGGCTTTTATAATGTCAGATCATATGGAATTTAGAGAAATATTTGATGTTTATGTGATTCTTTACCTATCTGGTCTAGCACAGTGCCCAGAAGTCAATCAATCACATTCTGTAACTGTTTCCTAAGTGGAGAACATCTTGTGGGAGCTCATTACTGCATTTCTGAAAAAAGGGAAACAGCTGAGACAAAGGGAAAGCAGATACACTTGTGTGTAAGGCCATGCTATTAGATTTTGCAAAAATTTCCACTGATCAAGGTCTGACAAATATGCATGCTCTTATTTAATCATCTGCATTCATAGCCTTCTCCTAGGTGCTCATACAGCTAAATGGGCAAGGACAGTCTTTCTGTAGGAGTGTTATGGTTAAATTGGGTTTGGGGTTAAATTGTGTGAACTCCTTGTTTTCACATTATTTTTATTTGCCAGAAGAGTAGGTTGAAAAACAATAAAACTAGCTTGAAAAAGTTGCTACTGACTCATAAGGATGAGAAATATCCAGCCTTAAGAAGGCATTCTGGATTTATGCTAGCTGATTCATACTTGCCTACACAGGGGTCCTACCACAGGGAGACCCTGCCATGATCTATAAACTGTAGGAAACAACAACAAAAACAATGTGAGATTGCAGCTTCAGAACTGTGGCAGGAATCTGATTGAGACTCACAAAATGATGTTCCCATGAAATATTTTTAGAATAATGGTTTGCAGAAAAGAATACTTTCACTGGCTTTATAGATACATCTAAAATACAGCTAAAGATCAGATTGCCAATTAAAGCTACAGGTGAAATGAGGACATAGAACAGATGAATCATATGCAAGGTAATTGAAAGAACAAAGAGTTAAGAAATCAG
The DNA here is from genome assembly GCA_019425775.1 of Rafetus swinhoei. Taxonomy (NCBI): domain Eukaryota; kingdom Metazoa; phylum Chordata; order Testudines; family Trionychidae; genus Rafetus; species Rafetus swinhoei. The sequence goes on from CM033437.1 coordinate 271,552,608, forward strand.
CACTTGTGAAGATACACAGAACTGCTTTTCCTTTTCACACAGGTCAGGTCAAATTCTTCTCTTCCTAATGCCCATGCAATTACAGTGAATTCAATGGGATTACATAGATGTAACAGGATGGAATTTGGACCATTCCTTTAGTAGAGAGAGTTATTTGTCTTTACACACTTGAATACTTGACTGTAAGTATTTGGCAGAACTTTTACAGAGTTTTGGAGTGTGGTTCAGGAACATGCTAATGGATCCCTGATTTTTAGAGGCAGCTGCAAAGATTTTGAGAGGCAGAGATCTTCTTTTTCTCTTAAATTTATGGCTAGTGAGTTTGTCAGACATTTTTGTTATTAACTGAACAAGAGAGGCGAGAATAGGAAGGAAAAACCAATAAAAAGTTCAGATATCAAAAAAGATTTGGTTTGACTCTTTCGGCTGAAGGTTCCAGTTGTATTTAATTAAATAAGAACAAATTCACCATTCATTAGGACAAGATCAATCAAGGATTTAGGGATCAAGATGTAAGAAATAATAATAATCATCAGGGCTTGACAAGCGGAGGCGAGCCCTGCTCGCCAGCCGCGCAGTTTGTCACGCTGCGCATGCGCAGACTACGCTGCGCATGTGCTGATCGCACTGCGGCGCCGTGCCAGGCTAAAATCTACTTGTAGATTGCCCTAATTGTCAAGCCCTGATAATCATCCACTCTATACATGTACAGACTATCATTCCTCATTCAGGAAGCCAGACTGGGGAACTGATAAAATAATCTAATGCCTAAAAGGAGCATCACCAGTGTTGGGAACAATGAAAATTATTGACTTAGGTGAAATTACAAAAGGAATAAATTTGTCAATGTGGTTTTTAAAAAAAAACCATTCATTTTCCATCACTAATTTTGTAGAGACAACTGTTTGAATGGGACAGTTGCTCTGAAAGGTGACTATAATGGCACTGTGGAGTTCCACCCAGAGACTCAATCTTCTATATCAACTCTCAGAGGGGTAGCCGTGTTAGTCTGAATCTGCAAAAGCGGCGAGGAGTCCTGTGGCACCTTATAGACTAACTGAAGTGTTGGAGCATAAGCAGCTTCTCCTCTCTTGGAATTCACACCTCCAGATCAGTTACTAGAAGTGGGCCTCATCCTCCCCTGATTGGATCCACCTCGTCATCTCCAGCCTGATTCTGGCATGCATATTTATACCTGCCTCTGGAAATTTCTACTACATGCATCTGATGAAGTGGGTCTTTGCCCACGAAAGCTTATGCTCCAACACTTCAGTTAGTCTATAAGGTGCCACAGGACTCCTCGCCGCTTATATCAACTCTGTTCATTTTACTAGGAAAAACAGGTGTGGTTTTTTGTTTTTTTTTTAAAAACAACCTATCATTCCTGATAGTCTCTGCTCCCTCCCCCACATGTTAATATAAGATCAAGCCTATCACCACTAGTAGTAAAGATTCTTCAGGTCACATTCTGTCCTCAGTTACAACAGTGCAAAACCATTTCACACAAGTTTTGCCCTGCATTTATTACAACTGAGGACCACATTTGACCTATGGTGAGTGGGAAATTAGAACCACATTCTGCTCTCTTTTTACACCAGTGCTAATCCAGTTAACAGTTCTGTGGAGGATTTGCAAGCCAGAATAAAATTCATAAGTGTGTTAGCTCTGCAGTGCTGAGACAGCCTGATTATGTTACCTTTTTGATGCATAGACTTTACTCTGCAATATGTAGAACCTTACTACTGTACTAAAGGTAGGCCTCAAAACAGTAAAAACTTATTTGTGTGCCACAAATAAATAGCTATGACTGAACAAAGAATTATCTGCCATTTTATAGATCCTGTCTTGAAAGCAGCATTGTCCTTAAAATTAGATAATAGGTCCCAGCCACAAAATCTGGATATAGATCATGACTGAAACTTCTACTTCTCACCCTCTTCCTCTCCTGCCCCTCATTTGGAATTGTTTAGAACCAGGGGGTTGTTTCCGGCCTCTAGATAAGAATTATCTTGTTTTCTTGGATTGCACCGGATGTCACCAAAGTGATTTTGCTGGTCACTGGATAACATGAAAGAGTTGCTGTGTAAAGCTGCACAGACAAAACATTTGAAGAACTGCTTCAAAAATAGATATGGATTAATAGTAGCAGTTCAGTAAAATGACAATCTTTTTATGCCTGTAAGAAAAGAATATATTGTCAGAGGCAAGGTAGGTTTTTGTTAGTTACAGAGGAAGAAACAACACCCTTAAAGAGTTTGACTAGTCTTCATACTTTTTGGAAGGAATTACCTCTAGTTTTTTAAACATAGTTGCTAGGTAACAGATGTCTGTGACACACTGATCTTTGAAGATCTAGATGTAAGAAATAATATTCATTCACTGTATATATGTCCAAACAATCATTCCTTCTTCAGGAAGACAGGCTGGGGAACTGATAAAATAATCTAATGCTTAAAAGGAGCATCATCAAGTTTAAGACTGGTTTATAATCCTCTCCTCCACCACCTCTAATTTTTAACATGTTCCCTGATAGAGAAAACAATACCATCAAAGCCTCTTGTCATTTTCATTGAAAGAGCAAGGGTATCCTATGTCAGCACAAAGACAAAAGGCAGATCAGTTTTGCATGAACAATGGTCAAGTGTGCTGCTCTTCTCCCCAGTGCCTCTTGAACAGTATATGACAGGAAATAACTGCTTGAGGACATTCCTGTGAGGTTGCTGGGTGATTAGAGGACTGTTCCCTAGCAAGAAGAACATTGGTTTCTTCTTAATCAGGGCTTGCAGGGAGAAACCTGGCTTCAACATTATTCTTTGAGTCTTATGAGTTCAGCTCTCAGGGTTAACAATTTAGGACTGTAATTGAATCTCCCTTTTCCTGCATGCCCTGACTCACTGCCAGTTTCTCATCAAAGCAGAAGGAACAATGGCAGCAGAGGCACCTTTTTATGCCTTTGGTCAGAAGCCATTAGTCTTAAATACGCAAAAGCAAAAAGCTTCATGGATCCAGTGCTATCTCTGAAGGATAAGTGGAGAAACAAAAATGTTGTTCTATGCAGCCTGTACATCCCATAATCTTTTTTAAAGTATCTTTGAAAAGGAACATGATAGATTTCAGCCCCAATTCTCCTAGTGATGTAAGCATTACAGAAAATTAATTGTTTTGACCAATTTTATTCTTGCAACAATAAATTGTTTTATTATCAAGTGTTTTTCACATGATCCTCTCCATCTGCTCCCACCTGCAGTGTATCAGCCACACACCTGCTTGGTTTGAACTGGTAATATCAGGAAGGGAATAATTATTCTACAAAATTCAGCCTCTTTCTGTCCACAGTTGTTTTTTCTAGGGCTTCTTAGTTATTAAAAGGATTTCTATGGATAGTTTGTACTATAAATTATTGGGCCATCCTGATTCTGTGACCATTGCTCAGGTGGTTTAGCAACGAGTTCTATTGATATGAAGTAAGTAAGCTAATTTGCAAAGTCAATTGCAGAGAGCCATGAGCCAAGTTAGCAGGATCAGGCCTAATTTGATCAGTTTGTTAAGAGTGTTCAAGATTTGAAATGTAAACTGTGCTGGTTAGTCACATAGGCGTTGCTTTGGTACCATGGTAGTGAAAGTGTGACTCTGAGTCAAGTTTCTGGTGATCCTGTGTATTTGTTGAAGTTTAAAATTAATTATTTTTTAACATTAGATTAAAGCTAATTATATGAAACATCCCAATGGCAACACCTTTCATCAATTCATTTATAAGAAAGAAAACATAAAAGGGGATGAGTAATGCTGAAGGTAACTGTATTTTAAATATTTACTTGAATTTTAACCAGTATTTGTCCACCTCTAAACTAAATACCAAAATTCAAAAGGCCAGATTCAATACTTCTGAAACTTACTTGAAGGCAATGGTTGAATTTGGTTTTTCACTTCTGTTTTAGAATAGATGCTGTTGAAGGGTTGTCTCCCTTTGAGAAGTAAAAGTCAAGAATTGTAAAGGGTTTTAGGATAACATTTGTGGTGCTCTCTAGATTAGACAAGAAGATAGAATTTCTTCTTACTCTATGAAAATCATAGCCGGTTTCACCTCTTCTTACTTTACCACAAAGGAACCCCTTTTAAGCATCCTATTAGATATATTGCATCATTGAACAAGATTGAGCACAGTTTACTGATTTATCTAAATACAATTACTTTTTATGCACATGTTGTCCAAATACATAAATATACCCATAAGTGAATTACACATGCATGAGTCACTTTGTTTACTAGACATAAATATATCTTGTCCTTGGGACAATTATCTTTTCTTCTGTCCCTCAAGAGCTAAGAAATATGCCTGGCTGCCACTTCCCCAATTGGAGCCACAAGGCTCCGTGGTTGCAGAGCCAGTAAATAAACACACCAGAGGAGCCAGTTAGCAGATTTCGTAGAGTGGTTTTGTGGACCACTTTGAGAAACACTGCATTAAAGTCATTGAAAGGTTTACCTTTGTCTTCAGTGGGGCCAAGATTTCACCCAGTGTCCATAATTCAGTAGGACTACTCATATGTGGAAAGTTACTCATATGCATAAGTGCTGCAGCATAGGAGCCATAGTCACACAACCTCTTCTTGGACAATAGCCTGATGAATAATACAAGGACATATTATCATGTGCTTTTGATTTATGCTTGTAGCATGTCATAAGCAAATCAAATTACAATATCTATCTGTGCTTCCTTAACTGCTTGCTTTTCTTTGCCACATTTTTAGATGATTTTAGGAATTATAAAGTTGATAAATTATACCAAAATAGCATTATGTTCTAGAGAATATGATATTAGTTCTCTCTGATCCTTTAAATCTTCTCTGAGATACTAATTATGTTCTAAAGCTTAGGGACATTTGTGCTTCAGCTTCTTAGCTGATTACAGAGAATTCTTTAGAAGGTGTGAACTAAAGGCACAGCACCATACTGTTTATCTGATATACTGGCACTGAGGGGAAAAATTTATTAGTCCTTGGTTAAGTAAGACAAAGTTCTTTTGCATAGTCTAAGGAGCAAAAACTGTAGCAAACTCTACATGAATGCATCCTGGGTCCACAAAGATCCCATTGATTCCAACAGGGCTAAGTGTGGATGATGAGTCAGTCCTTTGGGAGCTCATTGCAGTAGTAGATCCCGCGAGAAGGACACAAGGCAAAATCACCAATTCTTGCACTGAGAGACCAAATTGGGAACTTGAACTCTGATCCCAAATTCAAATGCTCTGTTTGGCAGCCTGATGTGCTACTACAGGTTGAACCTCCCAAATCTGGGACTCTCTGGTCGAGCAACATCTGAGGTCCGGCAGGGCCAATGATATTGCTGGACCGAAGAGCCCTGGAGCAACACAGGGGCTGGAGAGCCCTGGCTGGGTCAGGAGGCATCTGGAGAGTCCCTGCCCTGGCCCAGAACCCCGAGCATTAACGGGGCTAGGTGGTGGCTAGGGAGCCCCAGCCCCAGGCAGGAACCCCTGGCATTAGCAGGGCCATGTGTCTGGGGAGTCCTGGCCCCAGCCAAGGAATTCCCAGCTGCAGCTGGGCAGCCTGCAGGCAGGCGGCTCAGGCCAGGATCCCCAGGAAATCCTCCATGGCAGCGGGGCTGGGGTGACTGGGCAGCCTCGGTCGGGGATTTCCCTGGCTGAAGCAGGGCTGGTGGAAGTGAGTGGCTGGAATCCCCAGCAGCAGCAGGGTGGCCAGGTGGTCCCGGCTGAGATGAGAGCAGGGCTACAGGCGGCTGGGTGGCCCCACCTGGGAACCCCGGAGAACATCCTACGGCAGCAGGACTGGCAGCAACTAAGCAGTCCCTGCTGGGAGATCCTGGTGCAGTGGATGGGCAGCAAGGTGGGGAGCTGTGCCGGGCCAGCTTTAGTGGGGCCAGAGGTAGGGCAGGAATCCCCAGGGAGAGGAGCCTGGCAGCACTGACCTCCCCTGGTCCAGCAAACTCCCTGGTCCAGGACAGCTCAGGTCCCAAGGGTGCCAGACCAGTGAGGTCCAACTTGTACTTGGCCTTTGGCCTTATTTTCCGTTCACTTTTGGACCTCCCAAAGAATCTTCCTCAACAAAATTATTATTTTTTTATTGTACGCTCCACCCATGAACACAGCAGACTAAAAACTGAAAGATACAACCTATGATGAACTGAGAAATACCTGTGATGAGAAAGTACCATTATGGAGTCAGAGCAAGAGGGATTATTAGGAGAAATCAAGCAAAAAAGATAAAACAGTGACCTAGATTAAAAGCATCCTGTGATGAATGGGAGAGGTACTACCTTTTTCTGGACATCCTAGCCATTCAGATAACTAAATTGTCTGTAAGGCTTAAACCCAGAGATAGTGGGTTCTTGAGAGTCTCCAAGGAGTGTTGTCAGGGAGCCAGGAAAGCCAACGTAAACAGTGTCTGAGTTTTTGAACTGAAGCAGGACCCACCTGCTGGAGCCTTTGTGTGATCAGAGCCAAGCTGGAGATATGAGCTAAACCAGGAGCAAAGCACAGAATTGCCAATGATATCCATGCCTTGGGAAGGACTAAACCTTGGAACAAGGCCCTAGTGGTCTACTCTCCTGCTCACCAAGCCTATGGGCTAGTGCAACTGGGTTCCAGAGGCATGTCACACAAGCTGGCGGCTAATTAAGTTCAGTTAAGCCTAGTAAGGCTCCACACTGAACAGGCATCACTGTTCAGGGAGACACATGGGTAGACAGATGGACTGGCAAATGAATGTGTGTTTTGTGCTGACCTGGAGACAGAGCAAAAATGTCTAGGCAAATAGTGGAATTACAAGATATGGCTGATACATTTCTGTATTTTGAAGTTTGTTGCTGGCCAAACTGCCTAGAAGGAATGTTGTTAGGAATTTTTTTCCCATTTGGTACCAATGTGGATTAATCTAGAATGCCAGCGAGAAAACCTGCCCAGTATGGAAGATTTGATGTTCAAACTTGAACTGCTAGTTAATTTTTTTGGTCCCTGTTCTGCCTCTGTAATAACCACAACAGCCCCTCCAGAAAAGACATTTCACACATAAACACAGGCTACGAATAGGTAGTAGAAGCCCATGGGTCTCCATAGAGCAAATAACAGTCATTTGATGTCTTTCACATTTTAAATTAAGCCCATTTTTAAATTAGAAGAGCACCAAGCTGCATCTCTGTTCATGATCAGCTCCTGTATTTTCTTTTTACCCTGTTATGACTCAAAATGTTGTTCTGAAGCTGAGCCTGTGTTTGCTAAGTACCAGTCTGGGATTGGTTTTTTTTTTTTTTTTCCCACAAGCTATAAATCTGTTGGGTTTAAATTGGAAGGATTGACACAGTTAATTAACATAGAGGCAGTAGTGGCTTACCTGTGGCAATAGAGAAGGGTCAATCAAGAGCAACTAGGGCACAGGAAAGTTCAGATTTTCAGAAAGACTGGGGGCACAAGCTTTCCATTCTCTGGGGAAGAAAAAGAAAGGCAGGATAACACTGGTATAAACATCTCTAAGTGAAAAAGGAAAGGAAGCTATTACAAGTCTATTTGACTTAGTATCAGAGGGCAAACAAGGTGTGAGAAGTACTTTGTAGTGATGAGGTGGCATTTATTAAAACAGAATGTTTAATATACTGTATAAATGTGGCAGTCTACTGAAAGGAACAATTAACCGCCACATGGTTTAAAATGGAGAATAAGAGAATCTTGGAAAATAAATAAATACCAATTTAGTGGGCTATAAAAGCCAATTCAAATGAGGATCTAAATGGGTTCTAAATACCCCCATAATCTTCTACAGCTTCCTGGTATCTTTCTATAGGAAAACAATAAAAACAGAGCTCCCTGAATGCAGGAGATACACTCTTAAACAGTATTCAATACATCTACAACTTTTAGTTGGTGACAACCCATTATCTCATGTTTAAAAAGCCATTGTCTCACATTTTCATTGCCAAGTACCAAAGCTAATTTGTCTATTTTCATTTGCCACTGACTAAATAGCTTTAGGAAAGTGAATCCAAAGTCACTTGTCAAGTCATGATGGCTGGAGAAATAGCAGGTTTTACCCTTTTGTATGTGTTGTACTTTGGATGTGTGATACTGTACTGGTTTCATGGCACCTTTGGTATGGCTGGTGTTACAACAGGAAATTGGCCTCACACATTACCACACTGGTTATCTCTTGTCATGCCACACAGCAGAGATGAAAAGAAAGGGAATCTCAGGTTTTACTTTTCCTTTGGTTTCCATGGACACGGTTTTCTAATTCTGTATGGAAGTCAAAATCTGCCACCCTCATTAATTCTGCTATTGGAGCTACTTTCCTAACAGCTTGTGTACTCAGTAAAATAATTTTGAATTAGCAAAGAAAACAAATAAAAAATGGAAAATAAACCATGTCTTTAAAATCCAAATAAGTGCAAAGGTGGGAAGTAATGATGAATATAGAACATGGAAGCATTTAATAAATGCTGTCATCAGAGGATGTTTTCTGGTAGTGCAGCAATGCCATTTAAAATAAAAAACACCGATGTCCTTTATAAGTACCGCTCTTCTTAGCCTTTCTCTCTTTCTTCACACACAGCGTGATATATAATACATACACCCACCTTTAGGGTTGCCAGGTGTCCAGTTTTGAACCGGACAGTCCAGTATTTGAGCTTTCTGTCTGGGAAACATTGAGAAAATATAAATGTCCGGTATTTTTTAAATCAGATGTAATGTAGATTGTGATGTAATGTCAAGTGTGTCCAGTATTTTTGTTGAAACCATCTTGTAACCCTACCCGCCTTTTCCTTTCCATGCTCTGCCTCAGTCTGTGTGGCAGTAGGACAGTCATGTTTGTGGAGAAGCTGATGTAATCTGGTGGCCCAACAATGACACAGTATGTGAATTCTTATTTAGACTTTGTCTCTAAATTAAACTATTTTTCATACAGACCAAACTTAATGGTCCTCACTAAGGATTAAGTCCATGACAAGTGGACTTAAAACAAACCCTAATATAGGTTGAACCTCTCTAGTCCAGCACTTTCTGGTCTGGCAACATCTGTGGTCCGACATGATTTTTTAATTAGCCAATTTTTTAATTAGCCAATTATCATGGGTGTGGCGAAGTTTCCCATGGTCCCATAAAGTTTTTCAGCCACCAGTCCTGGCTCTCAGTGTTTTGAGCTGTTATTTAGCTCTAATTTACCCATAAATATCTTCTAAGAGCCCAGTAAGCAGTGGAAGTGTTGGTAATGCTGCTAGGTAATGCTTCTATGGTTTGGCAAATTCTCTGGTTCAGCATCGGTCAGGCCCTGAGGTTGCCAGACTAGAGAGGTTCAACCTGTGCCATGACTAATCTGCAGGTGTTTAATGCCATGTTGAATGACTAAGTGAAGCTATGTCAGGAGCGAGGAAAGGTTCTGTCTACTGAAAGGCAAGGCCAGGTCTAGACAATAGGGTAAGTTGCCCTTCTTATTGTTTGCCAGATTTCCTTCCTACACATCTGATGTGGCCTGCCTTTTGCAAGTAGCAGCTGTTCCCACTCCCTGCCTTGTGCCAAGCATTAGCAGAGGTAGGTGGAATGCTTTGGAAAAATGAGGTTGGAGAGGGGAAGAACTGGCATAGAGCCAGAAATGTCTGCGATCCAAGAGAGATGAACAGGGAGGTGTGTGTTTTGGTGCTAAGAGATGGCTATGATTGTAGCTGGCATTCTTTTGAGAGAATGTAGAAAACTAGGATTTAAAGAAGGAGAGAGTCTAGGGCAAAGAGCGCTTAGGACTCACTTCCCCATGTTTGCAGCTCTAAGGTTTAAGCCACATTTGATTGATATGAACATTTACTTTATAAATAGTGTTGTGATTATTGAGTATATAGATGCAGAATAACGCTGGGCTGTGTTAATCAACTTTACACTGCTCATGCCAGTGCAGCTCTCACCTAGCCACTGAAAGATGCAGTCCTTAGCCTCACAAGAAAAATCAAGCACCAATATCTGTTCCGAAGCTCTCAAGATCTCAGCCGCCACTCACGTCTCAAAAACCCTACTGCCTCACCTCCCACCTTCTCTTCTTAGAAAATGTGGCAACAGTCAACATTACTGAGCGACCCATCTCACTCAAAACAACTTCCTTGCCAGTCATCTGAAGAAGTGGACTGTGTCCACGAAAGCTCATGATACCATCTTTCTACCTGTTTTGTTAGTCTTTAAAGTGCTACGAGACTATTTGTTTTTTAAGTTTATGCTTATTTATAGTCATTTACTGACAAAGCCCTTCTATTTATCTGAACTTGATTCTGTCTCTCTCATCCACCATCCTGATTTCAGTGATGTACTTGATACTATGGTCCATAGCCTCCTTCTGAAGTGGCACAATCCTCCCAGTCTCGGTTATCTTGCTTTTCTGATTTTGTTCCTTACTACTCAACCTGCAGGATTTCTTGGTTACCATTATGGCAGCAGAACCACTTGATTTTGTGCATAGCCTTAGAGCTCACAGTGTCCTGTTGCAGGCTATGTAGCTCCAAACACAAGTGTATATGTCTGCATCACTTTAATATAATCTGACTGATACATTATCTTCATCTCATAAAAGGACCACCTTGTCACGGGAAACACTTGATCATGCAGAAGACCTTTTCAAATCCTTCAGTGCCCAGGATTGCATAGTAATTTGCATGTTCAGTTAGCATAGCTGATCTTGGAAACTGAGCTTGTATGTGCAAGTGGCTAATTAGGCAACAATTGTGTGCACATTTTCTGCACTCTGTCCTAAACCCTGGGGGTTAGGAAAATTGGGCTCCGAAGTTTGACAAACCAGTATGAGTTTAATTTAAAACCATAATTGTAACTTTATTGTGCAAAATGTTTCATCAGGTGAGTGATGGTAAAGGTGGTGGTGGTTGTTTTTTTTTAAAAAACCCCAGGATTTAGACATTGCCTATACATCAAATTTTGTTAGAGATAGTTGTGGTAACTGAAAAAATGTATTACATATGAAATCCATTGCTCCAAGGGTCAATATATTTGACTGTTCCAGCTACTAAATCAACTTTTCTGAATTTGTGGAAAATATATTATCTGGAATATAATTTTAAGAATCTAAAAGAAGGGTTAAAACAGCTTGCAAAATTGCTTCACTGTGAGAATCAATTTAAAATCTGTTCTTCAGAGGATGGGAATAATCTCACTCTCCACAGGAAAAAGATAAACTTAGTTAACAGCCTTACAGGCATGTTAGAACAATGCTCCAAGAATTGGCTTCTCTTGGAGTTATAATACTTACCACTGTTCAGGCCAGAATCTGCTATTGATAGAGAACAATAGTCTGATTTAAATTTGCTGTGAGAGCATCAGTGATCTATGTATTCAGTCTGATAATGAAGTCACATCCACACACATCCTGGAAAAAGTCTGTAGGTGCAGAAGTGGGTGTTTGCCATGGGACTTCTATTTGCAGACAATACAATCATTCAGTGACCAATTCAGTGTGACAGTGATTTGCACCATTTCCAGAAAGCAGAATTTTTAAATTCAGACTTTCTGTGACCAGCAGAAACCATTCAGTTACCATGACACTCTTTTGTCATCTTCTATTGCTCCTGGCCATAGTCATTAGAATGAAAACTACAAAAAACAGCCTATGCAAATTAAAAGGAAATTATTAAAATGTTTTTCAGAATGTTTGACACCTTTCTATCTTTTGGAACATGAACCCAAACTTGGCGTCCTTACTGAATTTTGTTCCATCCTTCACTTCGTATAAATGCTGGCTGGTTATCGCCAGTTTGCTAAGCAGTCAATCTCAAAGAGTTGATATTTTGACAGAAAGTATAAAATCGCTGAAGCATTTTCTTTTTGAGAAAAGTCCCCTATAAAAGCCATGGTGAACCCAGCAGGATGCTGCATGTAAATCCACCAAAAGTTTCTGCTGTGCTGAGGCTAGTGATGGTGAAGAAGAGTTCAAAGACAAAGCGGAGAACAGCTCCCCTGCCAACCACCTGCAGGTTGGAGGGAGCCCCAGCCAAGAGAATTTCCCTCTGTCTCTGCCCCTGGCATTGTCGATTCCCCGGAGCAGCCCTGTGGTACAGAACTTGCCCTGGGGCCAAGGGAAAGGGACTTCTCAGCTCCACTGCAAAACTCGGTGGATTTTTAACTGACATCTACATGTTTTTATGGATTTTTACAGCAAGGTCCAATTTTAGCTCTTTTTTTTTTTTTTTTTTATGGCCTGTCTGTGAATTTACTGATTATTGGCAACTCTGATTTGCACCATTGTAGTTACACTACTTCCTAAGAAGATCAGTCTTTTGAATGGGCTCCAGATTGACAATGCTGAAAGGGCAGACAGACAATGAACAAAAAAAAAGGGGAATTAAGACAACTGAATCATCCCCAGATTGGGTTAAGGCTCACTTCCTTTAGAGGGAGCTCACCAGGCTGTGCCTCTGGCCTGAACTGAGTTTGCAAATACTGAGAGTGTGTGACTGGTGAATTTTTGCCTGCTCCAGTACTTATGACTTGGCCAAATATGGCCAAGTTTTCAAGGGGATGACAAAAAAATGAGACACACACCCCCATGCCAAATTTAAAGTCCCTGCTAGAGCATTTAAAAGTAAAAGTCATCAATTTTTTTTAAATGGGAAAAATGTATTTTTTCCTAGCTATATTCCTTGAAGCAAAGGAGTAATTTTGTCTGAAATACCTTTCATTCTCCCCCTCAGCCCTCTCAAAAATTCAGTCTGAAGCAGACACCTAGTTGTGGAAAAAATCTGTTTAAACAGTTAACTTTTAGCAAAGTTTTAAGCAGCTGAAAACAGGCCGCCTTCTCCATATTGTAGACGTGACCTAAGAGTGATGCTCAAGGGAAGTAGGAACAGGTAACTTCATATTAGTCAATCCTTAATGCTGGAAAATGTCTAAGCCTTGAGCATATTAATAGCTTGTTTAATGCACATCTTTTCCCTATGTTTTCCACTATCAGCAGGGGAATCTGGAATTCTTTGCATTTGGCATACTGGCTAGGTTTTCCTCCTTGTTGATTTGCAAGCTGACTAGTATCATCTCTCCTTATGCTTCCCCATCTATATTATCCACATGTAGTCAGTAGACTTACTCTCGCATTGCTAGCTATTTGGAGCATAATGCAGCTCTGGCCTGAAGGCAGTACCATAATATATTAATTAAGAAGAAAGATAAATTTGATGTTAATATAAGCACAGCTTTTGGATTACTTCTATAGTGAAAGGTTTGGTATTCTATCGTAAGTACTTGTGTGTTCCCATCCTTGTAATTGTCACACAGTTCTAAATAGTTTTGATTCTCGCAATGTCCCGTCAGCTAAGGATGTTTTAGTCACACTTCACATATGGGGAACTGAAGCAAAGAGAGACTTTGGGTTTGTCTGTATAAACAGTTAGTGCGTGGAAAGCCAGGGTGTAAATCTACTTCTTAATAATCTGCTGTACATTAAGGGTATGTCTGCACAGTAACTAGACATTCATGGGTGGCCCATGCCAGATGACTTGAGCTTGCTGGCTGTGGAGCTGTCACTGCTGTGGACGTTTGGGCTCAGTCAGAGCTGGGGTCTAGAGCTAAAGAATGTATTTTCCCGTGGTTTGTGAACTGTGCTAGGGCTTAGGCAGGAGATAGGCATCCAGATACCTAGAACTGTGTGCCCATAGATTCATAGGGAACATCAGTGTGTGTGCCCATAGACGCCTAGGGATCTTTTACCCTGCTCAGCAGCAGCTTTATGGATTGCCATGGAGCATAAATGGGCAATCTAGGCACCTACAGCCAAGTGGACCAAAATACCTGTGTGGGTCAGTTCCAAGTGACTTGTCCAACATCTGTAGTGGAACAGGGAATGGAACCTGGGTCTCCCAAGTCCTAAGCTAGTGATCCAACCACTGAATGACCCTTCCCCTTTCTTAGGTCAGGTTTCCACTTGCTGCACCGGAGACTGATCTTTCGGCATTCGATTTAGGGGTCTAGTAAGGACCTGCTCAATCAAATGCTGAGGGCATCCCAATCGGTGCCGGTACTCCTACTCCTTGTGAGGAGTAAGGGAACCCAATGGGAGTGTTTGCTCCTGTTGACCTCCTGCTGAGGAGATACCTTAAGGCAAGCTTGGGCTATGTCAACTCGAGCTACGTTATTTATGTATCTGGAGCTGCATACCTTAAACCAACCTTCCAAGTATGGTATAGACCTGGCTTTAGTGGAGAACAAACCTATTTGAACTCAACTCAGTGGTGCTTTAAAGCAGCGGTTCCCAACTGCTGGTTCGCGGATCAGTGCTGGGGTGTGAACCGCTGGCTGCTGGGCGACAGCGGCTGCTGGAGCTGAAGCTAGCTGCTGTGTGGCAGCTCAGGGGACTGAGGTGTACTCCAGCCCTGGCCCCCAAAACCACTGCAAACAGCTTGCTTCAGTTCTGGCTGCCACCCGCCACGTGGCAGCTGCTTGAGCTGAAGCCAGCTGCTGTGCGGCCACTCTGGGGGCCAGAGTTGGGGTACATATTTTGGTAACATTTTATTTGCATGTTTGCATATTCATTATTTGCAGTATAAAAGAGGTTGGGAACCACTGTTTTAAAGTAAGATTCCCTTCATTATATTTACTCTGCCTGACTTGGCATACAGTTGAAATTGCTGGTTTTTCTTTCTAGCAGCTCCTATTGTACTAGTATTGAAGGACTACAAGGTACACAAAAGATAAAAAGGTGCCATAAAAAAATCACAATTAATGAATAGTGTTGGGATTCCAAGTAAAAGTTTAATCTATTCTCAGCACAAACATATACATGGTTCTAATGTGCTTTCATTAAATGGAGTATACCTAATCCCCTAAAATTGGGCATTTGTTTGTGGCCCTCTATTTTAGTTCATGTGGTACTTGAGTACTGGCAAAATATAACTGTCCTAAAATGTCTAAGTAATGTAAAGAAAACCAAAGCAAGGGAATATAGAGACAAGACCTGATGCTTTCCACATTACTCCCAAAAGTCAACTTACTAGGAACTGGAAACATTTTGACTCAGAGTTAAGAAATAATTTGGATATGGCAAAAGTGATATTCCCCCAATGATATTATACACAAACATAAA
Source organism: Rafetus swinhoei (assembly GCA_019425775.1). NCBI lineage: Eukaryota > Metazoa > Chordata > Testudines > Trionychidae > Rafetus > Rafetus swinhoei. Next base: position 271,567,697 of record CM033437.1, read on the forward strand.
ATTCCTTACAATGAGCCGTCTTTGGAACATGTAGAATTAAATGGCCATAATAAACCTCTCCTAGTTTCTAGGCCGAAAAGAGTAACTTGATTGCACAAGTACTGAGGTCAGAGAGGTGTCAATTACCAGTGCCTCAGAGAGCAGTCTGTGGTGCTGAAGCCTCAAGCTACATGTTACAACTGTTAAAATAGCAATTGGCTAGACCTTGCCATCTTGCAAAATGGTGGTTTGGGTTTTTCAGCTTAATTTAGAAAGCTGTTTGGAGTGGAATAGAGAAGAAGAGAAAATCAAAGCAAAACACATTCTTTCATTACAACCCTTAATGGAAATAACTGATAACGTGTACCTAATTCTTGTCTGCTAAACTTTTTGGTGGTATGTATCTGGTTAATCTGGTATATACCTGGCATGTGGCAGCCTTAATTAAGCAATCCCTAGTAGCATATTATAGCTAATTGCATGCTGTTTATTAGAGCCTTTTCCTTTGAAAAAGGATCCCTCCTCTCTCCAAAGCATAACTGTTTCAGATTGAGGCTATTGATTTGAATCTGGTTATTTAAATGTAATTGGGTCCTAAGCAATAAAAATATCAAATTAATGAATTTACACCCCATGCCATGTGTTTAGCAGGTGGCTGAGAGCATATGCTATTTTCTCAGTTTATTATAGACTCATGGTGTGTTAGTGATTTAAAGTGTGTTGTAACAAAAAAGTTAACAACCAGCAGCAATCACTAATGGGGTTTTACAGCAGGACAGAATAAGAATTATATTCAGCTTGAATATTTGCAATGGGCTCCAGATTTGGAGTAGTTTATTACTTTAGGAGACTATCCATACCTTTTTTCTTTCTCCCAAATGCCCCTTTTAAAACACACAGTTTATATATACTGTGCAAATTTGTTTGCCTGGAAAAGGCTGTATCCTCTCATATTCTTGCTGATTTCTTCTTAAATTGACTTTGAAAAGTAAAAAGTGAAGAAAGCAGAGTCACTGAGTGACAAAGAAATGGCTGTGTAAATAAGTCCTGGAGAAGCTATACCAGTGTTCTTTTGTGAACTAGCTCCTATATCCCCAAAATATTTTTTTTTCAGTGCACATTGTAGGCTAGTATACACGTTGTTTACACTATTGAGCATATTTTATGATTTTTGTACTGAGAACTGAATCTGAGGCTGGGTGCCCTTATTATGTTTCAATACGCCACAGTGCTCTGGCACATCAGGACTAAGCACCAGATTGTCAAAAGGGCCCAACATTCAGTAGCTCCCTTCTGAAAACAATAGGGTTTTGCTGGGTGCTGAGCACTCTTGAAAACTTGGCCACTTCTTTAAGGGTATGTCTACATTGCATTCCTCTTTTGAGAGAGGAATGCAAATGAAATTGCAAATGAAGTGCGGATTTGAATTTCCCGCGCTTCATTTGCATAATCGCGGCCGGCCGCTTTTTCGAAATACCCTATTTCGAGATAAAAAACGCAGTTTAGATGTGGTTATTTTGAGAAAAAACCCTTCTTTCGAAATAACCCTTACTCCTGGTTTAAGGGTTATTTCGAAAGCAGGGTTTTTTTCCTCGAAATAACCATGTCTAAACAGCGTTTATCTCGAAATAGGGTATTTCAAAAAAGTGGCCGGCCTCGATTATGTAAATGAAGCACAGGAAATTCAAATCCATGCTTCATTTGCAATTTCGTTTGTCTGCATTTGCATTCCTTTCTTGAAGGAGGAATGCAATGTAGACATGCCCTAAGTGTTCAGCCAAAGCCATCCCATCCATAGGACTCATCAGGGTGGCTGCCTTAGGCCCTGCACTTTCGAGGGTCCCGTGACAGCCGCCTCAGCTGTCCTATGGATGGTGGGGACCTAAGGGAGTTACAGGGCCTGGCATGAGGGAGCAGCAGGGATCGTCCTCCTCACACTCACCATGGCGGTGGGATCCAGAGCAGCCTGTCAGCCTGTTCCACTGCGCTCCACTACACTGTCCTCTCGTGGCCAGCTATGCTCTGCTTCTCCACAGCAGTGGGAAGTAGAGCACCTCAGTCCTAGGGCTACAGAGGTGAGTGCGGAGAGGGGCATTCTTGGCAAAGTGAGCAGTTATCCCATCCTCTGAGTTTCCATAGCTGCTCATGGTACAGTGAGTTTTGGGTAACTTCCAACGTCAGGTGAATGGAATATATGTATACATAGCTGAGATAAATTGACCTAAAAGGTGAAAATCCTGCTTTCTTAAAGTCCATAGTAATTCCCAGTGAATTCAAGGAAGACAGAATTTCACTTTAGGGTCAAGGTTTTGTTGAAGGTTTTGAGGGTGAGTGGCTACTCCTGTTTTCTTGAATAAAGAAATGATTGAAATATTTAAATATCATCCTTATAAAATCACATTTAAAATATATGTAGGGAGGAATCTTACAGCATGCAAGGTAGGATAATGAGGCACATGTGGGAAACAAAGACCTAACCAGGCTCCTGGAGAGAATGGAAAGAACTCTGGCAAAGCAGATAGCTGTTCGTCAGAATATAAGAACTGCCCTACTTGATCAGACCAGCTGTGCACTGAGACCAGTATCCTGCTTATCTTCAAAAAGATCTCACAAAACTGAGTGATTAGGCAACAAAATGGCAAATGAAGTTTAATGTGGATAAGTGTAAAGTAATGCACGTTGGAAAAAATAACCCCAACTATACATATAATATGATGGGGGCTAATTTGGCTACGACAAATCAGGAAAGAGATCTTGGAGTTATCGTGGATAGTTCTCTGAAAACGTCCACACAGTGTGCAGCGGCGGTCAAAAAGGCAAATAGAATGTTAGGAATTATTAAGAAAGGGATAGAAAATAAGACACAGAATATCTTACTGCCCCTGTATAAAACTATGGTATGCCCACATCTTGAGTACTGTGTACAGATGTGGTGGTCTCACCTCAAAAAAGATATTTTGGCCTTGGAAAGGGTTCAGAAAAGGGCAACTAAAATGATCAGGGGTTTGGAACAGGTCCCATATGAGGAGAGGCTAAAGCGACTGGGACTTTTCAGTTTGGAAAAGAGGAGACTGAGGGGGGATATGATAGAGGTATATATAATCATGAATGGTGTGGAGAGGGTGAATAAAGAAAAGTTATTTATTAGTTCCCATAATATAGGGACTAGAGGACACCAAATGAAATTAATGGGTAGCAGGTTTAAAACTAATAAAAGAAAGTTCTTCTTCACACAGCGTGTAGTCAACCTGTGGAATTCCTTGCCAGAGGAGGCTGTGAAGGCTAGAACTATAACAGAGTTTAAAGAGAAGCTAGATACATTCATGGAGGTTAGGTCCATAAAAGGCTATTAGCCAGGGGGTAGGAATGGTGTCCCTGGCCTCGGTTTGTCAGAGGCTGGAGACGGATGGCACGAGGCAAATTGCTTGATCATTGTCTTCGGTCCACACCCTCCGGGGCACCTGGTACTGGCCACTGTCGGCAGACAGGCTACTGGGCTAGATGGACCTTTGGTCTGACCCCGTACGGCCATTCTTATGTTATGTTCTTATGTTATGACAGGGCCAGTATCACCAGTTTCTGAGAGAAGAAAACCTGTAGTGTAAACATTTATGGGACGACCTGCCCCCAAGGAAAGTTTTATCTTAACCTCTGATAATTGGAGGGAGAAGGTCCAAAGCAGGGGATGGTTTCTAGGAAGCCCAGAGCTGCACATACAGTTATTAAAGGCTGGATTGTAACTTTGGTGATGCAGATGTTTATGTAATGCAGCCTGGTGGTAAACCTTGACCTCTTGCCCTTTATAAGCCTATGTGTCATTTATTGCTCCAGCACCTGATGATATCAATCTGTGTATAGTTGCTCCTAAGCTCACAAGTTAAGTCTTGTCCTTCTGAAATCTTTCCAATACACACTAAAAATAAGAGTCCTTTTAGCGCTCACACAAGGTGCACATTCTTTCTCTTCAATGTCCATAATACGCCATTCGGGATGGAATGTGACTCAGAAGGAAACAGAAATGGGATTAAACAAACCCTACAATGTCACAGATCTGAGCTGTAATACCAGAAGGGTGGTGATAGAACAGAAGCAGCATTGAAATGCACTTACACAGCCATTCTGTGTTACCTGTCTGATTGTGACCATGGTGACACACTGATTCAAAACCTTGTGATGTTGTATTTTAAGCTATTCTTATATGATTCAGTAGTAGGAGTTGCAGTCTTTTCTTTTTACTTAAAACTCAAGGCCTTTAGCTAGTCAGGGATCCCGGTATCCAGTCAATCTGAATGTCTGGAATTACTCAGTGATGAACAGAACTTCACAAAACTACTTAATGGATCATCATTTGCAATGCCATTTGACATTACTCCTCATAAAACCTCACAAAGAACACACCAACAGCAATTTTGCTGCGAATCTCTGTGATGTTAGAAAGGCCTAATGGGTCATCAAGTTATAATTTCCCCCCTCATCTTGCAACATCCTTTAATGTGATATATGTCATCAGGTGCCAGCAATGCCCCTCTGCCATGTATATTGGCCACACTGGACAGTCTCTATGACAAAGGATAAATTGACACAAGTCAGACATCAGAAATGGTGAACCACAGAAATCTGTAGGGGAACATTTTAACCTGCCTGGTCACTCAATCATGGATTTAAAAGTAGACATTTTTCTACAGAGATGTTTCACCAGCCAATTACAGAGAGAGAGAGAGTGTGGAATTGGTATTGATGTACAATTTTGACACTGTTTCCCTGAACTTGGACAAAGATGTTAACTGGATGTCACATTATAAAGCCAGTCTCCCCTGCCTTGAACACTGCATTTTTACATCAAAAGCTAAGTATGGGATACTTCCAGCCCACTTAATTAGCCTCATAAGCACCGGACCTACTATTGAAGGTACCTTTTTTTTTCCTGTTATACATATCTTGGTTTCTGTTATTTCCATTTCAGCTCATCATCTGATGAAGTGGGTTTTACTCATGAAAGTTCATGATTCTATATATTTTGATTAGTGTCTATGGTGCCACAGGGCTACTCGTTGTTTTTAAAGCTACAGACTAACATGGCTACTCCTCTAAGACTTTTCCTCTCCAATTATTGATGCTATGGGTTAGCGAGCCTACGCAGAGTTTTGCCATATATTGTAGGAAGGGCATGAAGCGCTGAAACCAGCGTTTTGGGTGCTTTAATAAATGTGAATGTTATGGTGACAATGTATGCCATAGATTTTGCAACACTTGATTTCCCCAGAAATAAAGGTAATATAAAATAACATTCATCATGTGTCCACCATGACAGGAATCCATAACATGTTTAAGCTTTATTAGAGTGCCAGCTGTGCTTGCTGCTAGGCACCATTGAGGTACTTTCCATTGACTGTATCATTCACTACTTTCCTGTTCCCTGAAGACAGTGTTCTGTATCCTCCAAAGACTAATAACATACTTGAGATACATTAGGGAAAGAGGGAAGCAAAAGCTGAGTCATACTGCAACTTCAAACAGATCAGTTGAGAGGAAGTCATTAATAGATGTGATAAATGAATGGACCCAGAGCTGTCCTTAGGGCGGGAGTGGAGACCGGGACAAACCCCCTTTTCCCTAAGCCCCACTTCTGCTCAGCCCCTATTGCCTCCAAGCAATATGACCCGGAGATACTGAGGGGGCCTGGGGACAGCAGTAGGGGTCACCTACCCCACACTCATTGTGGCAGCAGGAGCCACGGGAAACAGAGTGATCCAGGAGCCTTCTCCTCTCCACTGCCCTCTCCCTAGAGGGGTCACTCTGCTTTCCACCACTGTGGTGAATGCGGGTGTGTATGTGGGGGGAGGAGGGGGTGATCTCTGCTGCTGGCCCCAGCTCCCCAGGTAATCCTCCAGGCCACCCTGGGCACCGTGAGCTAATCTCAATATAAGGGGCCATCCCATCCATAGGATGGTTGGAGCAGCTGCCATGGGCCCCCAACCCCAAAGCACGGGGCCTGGGACAACTGCCCACGAACCGTCGTATGGATGGGATGGCTTTGAATGGATCAGCGTTCCTTTGCTTCTTGCATTAGCGCTCTCTCTCCCCCCTCTCCCTCCCACACTCCCCAGATATTTTCCTGAATTTGCTCTGTCTACTTCCTGAAGAGTTTTTCCTTTTTAAAAATTCTCCTCATCCCAAGTGATTACCCGTGTGGAGTGAGGCTGGCACCTCACTTAATTCCTGCACAAAATGCTTTAAGCATTTAAGTCATCTGATTCCAGGCAGTGGGTGCCCACTCAGGGATCACTAAGCAAAGACAGTGCTTGTATCAGATAGAGTTGCCAGGCGTCCGGTTTTCAATCGGACAGTTCGGTAATTGCGCTTTCCGTCCGGTTAAAAAAAAAAAAAAGAAAATACTGGACATGTAAAATGTCTGGTATTTTCTGTTTTCCTCAGAGAGAAGGCCGGCGGGGACATTTTTCCCCTGCTGCTTCTGGCGAGGGTGGGGTGGGGGAGCGAGGAGTGTGGGAATTTAAAGGCGCAGCGTCCTCTTTTTCTTTTTTCTTTTACTCAACAGAATTTTTTCCCTGCGTGTTTTTTTTGTTTTTGTTTTGTTTTTTTGCGGGGGGGGGAGTGTTTGGTATTTTTTGTTAAACCATCTGGCAACCCTAGTATCAGAGAAGGGTGGGTCTCAGCACACACACTCTGATTGACTTCTTCCATTGGCTAGATTAGGCAACTCCCTGCCTAGCATGCTGGTTTTTGTAGCTAGGATTCTTGGCATTCATCTCCCCGCATGCATTTTACAAGGAGCCTAGGCACCTAACTCAGCTTTGTGGACCAATGCTGTTCCTGGATTTTCTAGGCACCTAAAGGTTAGACACTGAGATGCTCAGAATCACAACACCAAAGTCCCTTCATGGAACCCATCCTTACTGCTTTCAAGCTACAGTGTTCACCTTTTGTCCTCCCACCCGGTTTGCTAACTGAGTGCCTGGTGCTTGTGTGCTGCTACCTTGTGTTCAGCTATCTTGTCCTGGATGATGTTCTCTTCTCATCCTGCTGTGCTGAACAACAGACTTCCTGGCCCTCCTTTTGCCCAGTTTACTACTATGATGCACTAAAAAAATAAAAAAAAAGTTTTCATATCAAATTCCTTCCTAAGCTCATTTTCCTTTTTAGAAAAAATTCCTTTGGGGGTAAAACAATGATGTACCTCAAAACCTTTGGGTATTCAGTGCACCAAAGCCTCCAAAATCTTGGTTATATATCAAAATCTTATCTGAATTACCCATAGATCTTAATTGGACAAAATGAGGGTAGAGGATTCAAAAGAACTGGCAAGTCTGTGAGAGACCAGAAATTCTGTATGAATAGACATTCTCACAATACCGTGCTGCTGCTGTTACTACTCTGGAGCTGGAAATGCAGAAACATGTCCTAATGACAAAACCTTGGCAGAAATTTTTCATTCCTCAAAGAAAGTTTGGTCACGTTTGAGTTTGTTAATATGTATTATTTGTGTAACAGAAGCAGCTGAAGACTCAGCACAACTGGGCCCATCCAGTCTCAGCTAGGCACCGTACAAACATCTAGTAAGAGAGAGTACCTCAGACAGCATATAATCTAAATCAGGGATGGGGAACCTAAGGCCCGCGGACTGGATGAGACCCCCAACTTGCCTGGATCCAGCCCCGGAGGCTCAGGGCTCCCCCTCAGCATTGGGTAGCCCACACTGGCACTCCAGCCCCCTGACTTCCCTCCACAGGGCTGGAGCACACAAAATCTACTAGCCTGGACCCCCCCTAGGCTCTGGTGTGCAAGGGGAATGTGGGGAGTGTCTTCCACCTTCTCAGTCAGTGGCCACGTCAGTGAGGGTTTTCTTTTCGTTTGTTTGGTTTTTTGCTTCTCACTTGGGTGCAGCCCCTGACTGATTTTTCTGGGGGTCAGCAGCCCCCGACCCAAAAAGGTTCCCTATCCCTGATCTAAATAGAGATCACTGACTAAAGAGGGGGAAGGGAAATGAATAGAAAAAGGAAGTGATTTGACTAAGGTCACACAGCAGGCCATTGGCAGTGCTAGGAATATTTTTATTAGCTCTTAATTCTCCTGACTCTCAGACCAGTGCCCTATTTAATAATACCTAGCTCTTACGTATCCCTTTACTTCTATACATCTATCAACTGCACCTCAGCTGTATTCTTATTTTAGTTGTACCCGTTCACCCATTCTTGAGGCAAGTCCTCTGCACTAAAATCCTACTGATTCCTCCGGGACAGTATAGAAATGGAAATCCATGTATTAAGACAGGCCAATAAGTTCCATGTCCTATTGCAAGATTACTACAAATATAACTTCAAATCTGAAACCGAGAGAGCTTGTTGCCGATGTATTTAATTTTGCAAGTCCTCATTTCATATTCATTCAAGACATGACAAGTGTATTTTATTTTATGTATTATAAAAAGTTCAGGTGTATCTTGTGCCAAGGACAAAAACACTTAAATATTTAATATTTCCTGTGGAATATTTCCTCTTTTATTAGTTTAGATATGGCGGATTTACATAGAGGTCTGGAATATTTGGGTCATCACCAAATATTATAAACCTGTTTTTGTGAGTGATATTACATACTTTCACAGACATCCTTTTTTTTCCTACAGTGCGTCTCCTTTTCTCTGGTTTATCACTTCAGCACAACTGATACAGAGGCCTAAGACAAAGATTAGTAGCATTGCTTGTGCATAGAAAGTTGCCTTCCCCTTGTGGGGGGAATTGACGGAGAAAAGAAAGCACTTCAACATTAATAGTTCAGCAGGAGCTCGAGAGTCCTTCGCCCAGAGTAATAATGAAAATCTGTGACATGTTTGTCAGTCTTATGCAAGTAAGGAAAAAAAAAAACAGTGAAAAAACAGCAACATCTGTATACTTTGGATGCAGCATGATGTAAATAATGGGGATTAAGAAAGGAATCAGGATACCTGTGCTCTAATTTTGGCTCTGTGTAGTGAAGCGGCTGACCCACTCTGGCAGGGGAAGGGTTAAAAGTAGGCCAGAGGGAACCTGCACAAACCTAGCCAATCAGCCCAGGCTGGGCCCTATAAAAGGCTGCAGGGATCAGTAGGAGCTCAGTTGGGCCCTGACCCCAAGGAAGAAGTACTTTGAGCAGGGCAGAAGGAGAGTGAGAGTAGAGAGAGAATGTGTGTGTACACCACCCTGATATCTGCTAGGCTGAGGCCTTGATAGAGGGCTGACAAGGTGCAAAGGTCATGGAGAAGGAGACATTGGTAGGTAAGGGTAGGGTTGCCAGGTGTCCGGTATTGACCCAGACTGTCCGGTATTTTTGCTTCCTGTCTGGGAAAAAAAAAATTCAGAAAATACCAGACACTAAAATGTCTGGTATCTTCTGATATTTTTTTCCCAGCCAGGAGGTGAAAATACCGGACACCTGGCAACGCTAGCGCCCGGGCCCCGGCCATCGCCCCCTGGGCCCTAACATCCCTCGCCCCCCAGACCCCATGCTTACCTGGTTCCGCAGGGAAGGTAAGTTCTGGCTTGAACAAGAACACCAAATGGCTGCTGGCAAAAAGCCTAAAGACCTAAAGGAAGCAATGCCTTCCCTGGGTCTTAGTGCTCAACTGCTCTCCTGTTCCTATCCCTGTTCTAACTCTGCACTCATGGTGAAAGTGGCCATGCTGTTTTATTATTTAATTTTTTTTTTTGCTCAACATCTTTGGTCTTCTTCCCCGGCCCCCATTTTTTCCCCCCTCAACAGAATTTTTCCCCCAGTGTTTTTTTTGGGGGTGGGGCCGGGGAGGGTGTGTTTGGTATTTTTGGTTCAACCATGTGGCAACCCTAGGTAAGGGAGAGAGGGAGGGAAGAAGACTGCCACTAGAGAGTCCCTGGGTTGGGATCCAGAGTAGTGGGTGAGCCTGGGGTCCCCCTTTGCCATATCAGAGCATGCCCTTTACAGATTGTTGTCTGCTCCTCAGGTATGGGGCCAGATTTGAGGCTGCAGTTAGCCAGGGAAGCAGCTGCAGAAACTGCAGACCACGGATGGGCAACCGAGGCTAGTGAGTGGGCTGTATGAGTGGCTCTTTCATCTCAGTGAGCTGCAAGATTGTTGTAGTCAAGATTGTCTCCCAGGATAGGGTTACTTTGCTAACTGTGCTTACATCATAGAATGTGACTGAACTGTTGCAGCACTTTGACTGGATTCAGAGGGATCGCATGGAGTCAATATTGTGTGCAGTCAGCATGTACCTCGCTTTGTGTGCCCTTGCTTTACTGGAGTATCACGATAGTAATACGAGTAGGAAAAAAACTATGGGGATGGAAACTAGCTGAATCAGGCATCCATAAACAAAATGTCATGCAGGCCACACGCAGAATCCCGATGGGTTGCAGGTTGCCCACCGCTGCAGCAGATGGACTGCTATAGATGGTGGAGACAGCAGAGCAGACAATGGGCGAGACACCAGCTAGAGGTGGTGCACTCAAACTGGACTCAGCTAATTCCTAGACTGAACAGCAGGAGGCGCCACAGGGGTAAGTCCAACCCATTAAGCTCTGTCCCTAGCATGCATTTCTTCTAAAGGCCTTTGTTTCCCCCTCTATCTTGTTGTCTTAGATTACAACCTCTTCAAGGCTAGGATTGTCTCTGTGCTTATGCAGGACCCAGCACACAAGGCATCTGATCTCAGTCTGTAGATGTTACTCTAATGCAAACAATAAGACACAAACACTTCAAAATAAAATTGTTTTTTAGAACACAGAACAATAAACTAAAAGCTAGAAATAAGTTCTTAGCTAACTCATCAGTGGGAAATGGAGAATTTGCTACTTGAAAGTCAGCAGTAAACTTGTGAGCAGTAGTTTTCCCTACTATGTTTGAAACTTTCAGTTGAATAAACTGGAATTTGTACTACTATAGCATGTTTTTGTGTAGTCAGGCTCTGTGACAAATGAGACTCTTTGGGGGTAAGGACACAGGTGTGTGGCCTCCTTTTCTCACCAAAGAAGTCACACAGCACCTGGAAAAAATAAATTACCTCATGTCAGACTGGACTGAGGATTAGGGTTGCCAGGTGTTTGGTTTTGAACCGGACAGTCCAGTATTTGAGCTTTCTGTTCAGGAAACAAATTGAGAAAATATAGCTGAGTAAGTATAAATGCCTGGTATTTTCTAAATAAGATGTAATGTAGATTGTGATGTATTGTCAAGTGTGTCCGGTATTTTTGTTGAAACCATTTGGCAACCCTACTGAGGATATTTGTACTGGAATAACTATACATCAGTGTGTCCCCATAAGAGAGAGACAGTACTGAGTATGGCACTGATTTCTGGGGTTTTGTACCCATGTATGTAAGTGAGGTCTTCTGAATTCTGTGGGAGATGCTCTGCGCTCCTCTCTTCAACTACATACAGAGATTCTGAGTACACACAGGGAGAAGCTATGGCTCCGCTACATTACCCAAGAGAGCGACAGCAATGTGAATTCACTTTCACTTACTAAAATATTGTATAGTCATATTTAAACAATACAACAGGAGAAATATTTAATTATTCTTATCTACTACGATGGGTTAATAACACAGTAAAACATCCTGATTGTTAATCATTAAATCATGTGCTGCAAAAAACCCCAGGAGACAAATTACGGGGTCACTTGCAGCTCTTGAGCCTCAGTCTGAGTGTCGCGGCTATAGCATGTCCTCTCCTCAGTGCTACCTCAGTGCCCATTGCTACTGTTTCACTTTAAGGGCCTTCTAAACCAGAAGCAAATGCTAGACAGGATCCAGCGTAAAATTGTGAGGTGGCAAGCAAGGCACTTGTTCTGAGAGGCTGATGCTCCTGTTATGTTCTTTTTTAGATCGCAGTAACTACGGCTTTATTAACAAGAGGCTGATGACAGATGGACAGCCCGCTGACAGCTGTGAGGGATCTGTGCTACTATTGACCTGCATGTCTGTCTTTCTCTTTCCAAGTGTGTAATCTTCTACTGGCTGGTTTACACTCCCCAGGCTGTGCTTCCGGTGAACTTCTGACCTCTCTGTACAGTATTTTTGAATAAAGTCTTAACGATAACTAAATATTGAGCCTCTGTGTTCACATTTGTCCTAAAGACAGCTTCTATTTTTTTAATTTGTCGGTGTGTAGGGTTGCCAGATGGTTTCAACAAAAATACCAGACACACTTGACATTATATCACAATCTACATTACATCTTCTTTAGAAAATACCAGGCATTTATATTTACTCAGCTATATTTTCTCGATTTGTTTCCTGAACAGAAAGCTCAAATACTGGAGTGTCCGGTTCAAAACCGGACACCTGGCAACCCTATCAACGTGGGCAGACTTAGATGGGCCCAAACCAGGATGTTGGATTCCAAATTCTTTGCTCTGTCCCCCGCAGTGTAGAATTGCCTCAAAATATACGGTTATGTACACTCTCTGACAGGTATATTGCAATGGAGCAAGGGATTGTTCCCAAAGAATGGGGTGTAAGTCAGACCCTCATTTTTAAACATTAAGGGGATTAAAGAAGCTATCAGCGGAAGGATGATCCAGGAGTTAGGATACTAATGTGGGATTTAGGAGCCTCAGGTTCGAGGCCCTACTTTGTGACAGGCTCCTTGTGAGAGCTTGGCTAAGTCACTTAGGGCCAGAGTTTTACAGGTATTTGGACACCAAAAGATGCAGATAAGTGTCTAGCAGGAGTTAGTGCTTTTATAAATCCCACTAGGAGTCTACTGATGTCTTTAGGTGCCTAAATATCTTAAACTGGCTGCCTCAGTTCCTCATGGAAATAACAGAACTTCTTCACCTCACAGGTGTGAGGAGAGGGTTAGGGTCACTATATTAAAAATCATGAAGCATTAAGATACTGTGGGTAATGGAGGGCATGTGTGACAGAGCACATGCCCTGCACTGGCCCTTTAAGGGCAAAACCCAGGCCTGGAGCAGGGGCTGAAAGCAAAGACCCAGCTGAGGCTGCTAGGGCTAATGAGGGCCCAGCTGGGGGCTATATAAAGAAGAACAGTTTGCTGGTAAGGGGAGAGATTAGTAAGGTGTTGGCAGCTGAGTAAGTAGGAGGTTCCCAGGAGCTAGAGCAGTACTGGGGCAGTAAGGCAGGGCTAGGGGCGCTCTGGCCAAGTTTGCTCCCAGGCTGTAGGGTCTGGGGCAAGGCCCGGGCTTGGAGGGCGGCAGCGAGGCAGCCCTGGTAGTGGGGTAGCAGATCCACACCCTGTGCCGGTGATGAGCAGTCCGTACAGACTGCAGTTTGCCCTGAGATGGGCTAGATGAAGACTGGCAGTGGATCACCGAGGCAAGGTGGTGAGTACACACCCCCACAGCATGTAAGAATTAAGATGATCTATATTCATAACATTACTTTTAAATATACTTGAACATTCAGTGCATGAGGCAAGAATCTAAGTTCCTAGCTGCTGTTAGGAGCCTCATGTTCCTAACCTATCCTACTATGACTTATTGTTGCTAAATCAGATGCCTTTGCCATCCCACGCAATTGGATTTCTGTGGCTATGTAAAATGGATTTTCTTGAAGGCAGCATACCTTGTCACTCTCATCCCCCTCCACTACTCCCTGCCCCAATAAATTAGCAAGAGATAAATTATCTGCTCTGAGAGGAGATAGTATTCAAGAGAGAAGTATCACTGTTAAATGGGATTACAAGGAACAGATGGGAACAAACTGTGAAGAAAACTTTTTAGCAGAGAAGCATCTTCCTTTTGTAGCTTCTCAGCAATATCTATCTGTGTGTGGGGCTGACCTGTGTAGCTTATCAGAATTTCCAGGGGAAATTCTGCAATTTTGAAATGTTTTCATTCAGCATGCCAACAAATAAAAAACTTAAGACTTTTTTTCATTTTTTTGGCTCTATGAAAACATGTTGCTAAAATGATTTTGATTTAAATATTTTACCCAAATAATATAAAATTTTGAAATAAGAAATTATTTTGAAAGATCAGTGTTCCACTCCACCCATGTCATCACAAAACATGTCAGCCTTAAAATGCTTCATACTTCTCCTTCCCCAATATTTCTTCAAAATTCCCACACTGCTGTGGAAAGGTTGAGTTTTGACAAAACAGTATTTTCTGGTTGGGGAGGGCTGGGAGGAAAAAACCTCCCTTTAGAAAAATGTTAACCAGTTCTAGTATGGTGCCCTTCTGACTTCCTCCCACCTGTAGTGCAGTTGGGGGAACATTGACTTCACTTGGAAAATATACATAAATACAAGCTGAATTAGTCATGGGAACAGGAAGCTTCTCTACTCCTCTTGACTGACCTTGCATTTGACATGTGCCTAAAAGAACAAGTGAGCTATTTTCTTTCTCTGTATACCAAATCTAAGGAGCCATTATTAGCACTGAACAAGTGTTTCACCTCCAGGGACTGGGGTAAAATAATTCTTTCCCTGCCCTCTATAAATCATGAAGTAGCAATGCAGCCACTCTGTTACCACTATTACTGTATGGAAGATGAAGTACACCCTGATATTCCTGCACCCATTGTCTGTGAGCATCATTACCCCTGGATCCAAGTATTGACACCTAGGCTGTGTCTACATTGGCGCGATCTTAAGCAAAAGCGGCCGCTTTTGCGCAAAAACTTGCTGCCTGTCTACACTGGCCGTGAGTTCTTGCGCAAGAACACTGACGTTCTAATGTGTGAAGTCAGTGCTTCTTGCGCAAGAACTATGATGCTCCTGCTCAGGAATAAGCCCTCTTGCGCAAGAGGCCAGTGTAGACAGGCAACATGAATTTCTTGTGCAAGAAAGCGCTACGGTTAAAATGGCCATCAGAGCTTTCTTGCGCAAGAGAGCGTCTACGCTGGCACAGATGCTCTTGCGCAAAAGCACATCTCTTGCACAAAAGCACATGCCAGTGTAGACGCTCTCTTGCGCAAATACTTTGACGCAAGAACTCTTGCGTTAAAGAGTATTTGCGCAAGATCATGCTAATGTAGACGTAGCCCTATTGCACCTAGCTGCCAACTGATCCTCAATCTTCCCCTGTGTATGGATGTGTGGAAGGTCCCATGTGGGTTTGCAATATAACTTGGAGATGGTTTCCACTACTGAATAAGTGACATAAACATGAGTTACTCACTCAACCCCCTGTCCCTCTCCCTGAGGCTTAGTAAGGGGCCAACTGTCCCCTTACACTGAGCTTGCCTTTTTCCTGACTGACTCCAGGCTCTGTAGGTAGAGCCTGTGCAGATACAAATGCCTATCTGTGGACAGACACTGGAATCTGCTGATCTGCAGGACTCTATGGCTGTGTCTAGACTGGCCAGTTTTTTCCGGGAAAATCAGCCGCTTTTCTGGGAAAAACTGGCTAGCTGTCTACACTGGCCGCTTGAATTTCCGCAAAAGCACTGACTTCCTGCTGTAAGAAATCAGTGCTTTTTGCAGAAATACTATGCTGCTCCCGTTCGGGCAAAAGTCCCTTTTGCGCAAAACTTTTGTGCAAAAGGGCCAGAGTAGACAGCTGAGATTTGTTTTGCGCAAAAAAGCCCCGATCGCGAAAATGGCGATCGGGGCTTTTTTGCGCAAAAGCGCGTCTAGATGCTTTTGCAGAAAAGCATCGTGCCAATCTAGACGCTCTTTTCCGAAAATGCTTTTAATGGAAAACTTTTCCGTTAAAAGCATTTCCGGGAAAATCATGCCAGTCTAGACGTAGCCTATGGCTATATCTACACTCACGGCTTCTTGCGTCAGAAGTATGCAAATGAGGCTAAGTGTGGAATATCGCTGAGCCTCATTTGCATAACTAATGAGCCACCATTTTTTTTCAGAGGAGGCTCTTGCGCAATCCCATTACACCTATTACTTTTCAGGAAGAACAGCATTGCGCAAGAGGGTTTTTCTTGCGCAAGAAGGGGCAGTGTAGATGCTCCTTCTTGCGCAAGAGCCTCTTCTGAAAAAAATGGTGGCTCATTAGGTATGCAAATGAGGCTCAGCGATATTCCACGCTTTAGCCTCATTTGCATATTACTCGTGCAAGAAGCCGCAAGTGTAGACATAGTCCTCTTGCGCAATGCCGTTACGCCAGTTATTTTCAGGAATAACGGCATTGTGCAAGAGGGGTTTTCTTGTGCAAGAAGGGGCAGTGTAGATGCTCCTTCTGGCGCAAGAACCTCTTCTGCAAAAATGGTGGCTCACTAGGTATGCAAATGAGGCTTGGCGATATTCCATGCTTAGCCTCATTTGCATACTTCTGATGCAAGAAGCCGTGAATGTAGACATAGCCTATGTCCAAGAGACATTGCAACCAAGGGAGAAGAACACAATCCCACCGCTCCTGGCAGCCAGCACCCTGTGCCATTAGCTCCTCCCAACAGTGTGGCTATATCGCTCCCAGCCCTGCTGTCAGTAGAGCTGTACAACCCCACACAGAGGCTGTGGCTGGGGGTGGTACAGTCCTGTTGCTGGGAGGAACTGCCAGCATCTGGACCACACTCCTCTCCGTTGGCCACAGTGTTTCCTGGGAGTACAGCCCTGCAATCAGCCGACACGGATGTCTGTCTGTGGAGAGCTGCGTCTGTGGGTAGACATTTGTAACCTTTCTGCTCACCACAAACAGTCACAATTTCTTAGACTTCTCCACCCCCTTTCGTTGGAGTTGCCTGCTCTTTGTGTTGGAATCACCTGATTCCCCTCATGTGGGGCCCCATAATCAGGGTTGGTTTAGCCTCAAGTAATCACCCTGAGTATGTCCTCACTGCAGTTAGCTCAGGACATCTGACTAAAGGGCTGTTTTAATTGTGGCGCAGACAGTTCAGGTGGAGCTCTGAAATCCTCCCCTCGGCAGTGTCCTAGGGCCTGGGCTTCAGCCCCAATATCTACACCACAGCTGACCAGTCCATAGCCTAACCCCCTTAGCCTCAGTCAGCTGGCACAGGCCAGTCACAGGTGTTTATTTGCAGTGCAGCCGTACTCCCTATTACATTTCCTCTGCAGCTAGCACGGGTGTAGACGACAGTTAAATGTAAAAGAGCGCCACTGGGACATTCATTACATGGAACAGTGAACTAATCATGCATACTAGGAACCAAACACATGGACTAAACTTCCCGAAATAATTCAGTGAGCCCCACTGGCCAGATTAAGATTGCAAATGTTGAAAATTACGTTCATACTAATGAGGATTCATCTATTAACATTCCCTGGTTTGGATCACTGAAAGGACTTTTTTAAATTCTGGAAATCCTCCCTTTCAACCTGTCTCTATGTATGAAGCTCTGTGACTGAGAATCATGCCTGTGCAGGAAAACACAAGGGCACTGGGTGAACATCACCACTTAGTCATGGACTAGTGATCAAGTATCCAGTGGTGTGGCAGGAAGAAATGCTGTGTAATATATAAACCTAATGCCTTTTCCAAATGACCCAAACACAAAGCTGATTTTAACTAGCTACATGCCAGGCTTAAAAATAAGTAAAGCTTTGCAGTGAATGTACTACAGGATAGGGTGGGCACAATACAACCTGCAGGCTGGGTCTGGGTCTGGCTCTGGCTTTGGCTCGCCAAGATACTTGGTTCAGCCCGTGGCCTGCCTTCGTGGGGGGTGGGGTGAGACTTTGAGTGCTCCCAGGCCCACTGAGATGGGAGCAGGGTAGCATAAGAAACCTTGTCTCTCTCTTCCCCCCCTCCCCCCCCCCCACTGCGGCCAGGGATGTGCGGTGCATAGAGGGAGGCACCAGATGTTCAAAACAGCTGGCAGTTCCCTCTAGGCGCTACGTGACCCTGGCAGGGGGCAAGAGACTTTATGCACTTCCCCCTGCCCCAGGACCCAATTGGCTTAGGGGCAGGGGAGCACATGCAAAGTCTCTCACCCCCCAGGGATGTGTGGCCCTGAGCAGCACAGGGAGGGAACCTATGTGGCTGGGGCTGCTGCAAGAGGGAGCCTGGCTCAGGGACCCTGTTGGGCTGCTGGCTGGGAGCCATTTAAGGTAAGTGACTCTTGACCAGAGCCTGCCTCCGGCAACCCAGCCCCTGCCACTTCCTAACTCCCTGCTCCAGGTTATCATCCCCCCTCTGCCCTACGTCACCACCCAAATCCTCTTCACTCCACCCCAGATCACAATTCCCACCCAGATCCTGCACCCCCTGCAACACCCCTCTCCCAGGTCAAAATTCAGTCCTGCACCTCTACTCCCTCCTGGACCCAGCACCCCAATCCCCTGCCCAATCACAACCCCCCTACTTCACCTAAACTTCCTGTCAAACCCCACACCTCTCCTGCACCCTAATTCCCAACCCTAAACTCCCTTCTGCACCCATCTTCCATCTCAAACTCTGTACCCTCTCCATAGAGAAATGCAGCCCTTGACCACTTTCCAAAATCTTGGAGTGACTCCCCAACAAAAATTATTGCCCACCCCTACTATAGGAGCTGTTGTGAGATTTTTTTTCTGTCTAGTGCTCCTTGAATTTGAGAGGAGTCACGTGGCTAAAAGTAAAGGTGCTATTTTGAAAAATCTAGCGGGTTAGAGACTAGTACATCTACATCACAATAAAAAATCCTCAGCACTCAGTCCCAGAGCCCAGATCAGTTGACTCTAGTTTGAGGGGTTTGAGCTGAAAGGCTAAAAAAGGGGTGTTTTTCCAGGGGATAACTAATACACAATAGTTTCAGAGGGGTAGCCTCTTGGTTCTGGACTCCCAACACTCCGGTCATCTGGAGAAGTGGGCTGTGCCCATGAAAGCTTATGATACCATCTACATGTTTTATTAGTCTTTAAAGTACTACCAGACTATTTGTTGTTTTTTAAGTTTTTCCTAGTACACAATAGGTATCCCACTGGAAACCCCCTAGTGGAGAGAATGCACTGGAGTCTTACTGATGGGTAAACTCAGCAAGATCAACCATGGACAACGGTCTAGTCCATTCTAGTGTTTACCTTGCTTAGCTACCTTGTAGCAAAACAGAACTACAATGCCTTGTCTCCACTAGGATTTTACAACAGGACAGCTAATGTGCATTAGCTATCCCATTATACCAAACCCACCTTTTCCGCAGCGAAGATATAGCTGTTTCACATCCTAGTTTAAAACCAGGTGAGTTTTGTCCAACTTTGGGTCTTTATGTCAGCTGTGTACAGCTCTTATCACTGACAACCATTGTGGTGAACAGAGGGAGCAAACTTTCACTGCTTTAGTTTATGCTCTCTAGCTGTTGTGTGGATCAAAGAGAATTATCTTGGTTTTTTTTTTCCTAGTGTCAAAATAGCACTTTTCATCCATGCTCAGCTTTAAGATATAACTAAATAAAACATGATTCAATCTCTTTCAGAGAGGTCTAGAGATTTCATGCTGCTTTTGACTGAACCTTGAACCAAATGCTCACTCTAAGTTGGACTTAGTTTCACAAAGGAGTGCAAAGATATAAATTCAGTGGCAACTTGTTTCCACACCAGTTTGTAAAGTTGAATGCCTAAGTCCAGTGAACTGGAGGGAATGAAAGAGGGAAACTACACACTGTTCCATTCTCCCCTCAGAAGCAATGAAAGAGGAAAGGAGAAAAAATTTGTTGGGATCAAACAAGAGAGAATAGCATAGTCATCAAAGTATAAACCTGTCCAGCATACTGACATTGTTCTTCAATGGAAACTTCATTCCTTAGGACTAATCTTCCTCATGTAAGTGTGCATGTTTGTTACTGGAGGAGCATGCCTGTGATGTTTGGACCACCACTCATGTCATACTGTGTTAATTCTGGGAATGTTAGTCATTCTCTGTGGAGTTACTAACAATATTCCTTTCCTCTTTTTGACTCACCTTATGCCTGGCTTCAAGTGCACGTGCTGGAGTGAGATCAGACCCGCTTGTTTTCAGCTTATATATATTTTCCCCCAAAAGAGCATGACAGGGTCCGGAGTATGTGAGAGAGCACAACAGTGTGAGCTGGACAAATGAGAGTGTATGACGTGGGGAAAGAATGGGCCCATATTCCCCTCACACATCCCCTGTGTGATAGGGTATACTCCCCACACTGGCCCTGTTGCAAGAGTGGCACTGGGCCTACCCAATTATGATGCAATTTGAGAGAATTCGGGCTTTCCTCCCAGGCTTAATTAGGGGGTTGTGACCATATTTCCCTATGCTGAATACAGAACAACAAGGGTGGTGGCCTGCCCACACTCGGGGCTTTGGTGCTTGGGGGTTTCATCCCCATGTGGGAGAGGGAGGGGGGAGAGGATGCTGGCACTCAAGGCTTCAGCCCCATAATGGGTTGGGGGGGAGGAGCTGTTGGTGTTCGGGGCTACAGTGGCTGAAGCTCCAAGTGCTGATGGCTCTCTGTCCTGCCTTCCTCACTGCAGGGACGAAATTCAGCCCTTCAGCATGCAGGGTGGGAGGGGCAGGGAGCTGCCGACACTCAGGGTATGTCTACACTGCAGAGTGTGGTGTTTTTTTGGTTTTTTTTTTTTTTCCAGAAAAACGACTGTTTTTCCGAAAAAAACTTCACTTACGTCCACACTGCAATCACATTCTTTCGAAAGAAAATCAAAAGAACAAAGGGGTTTTTCAGACACTGGTAAACCTCTTTCTGTGAGGAAGAAGCCTTTTTCCGAAAGACCTCTTTCCATGTCCCCATACCAGCTCTGGCCCACGTAAGCCCCTTCAGTTACCTGGGCCTTCATCTCCAATGAAGCTGCAGAACCAGCAGCTCATCCTGGCTTTAACTCAGGGGCATAGTCAGGGGTGAGTCTGAGTGGATCATGGCACAGACACTTTGCATCCAGGCTCACCTCACTGGGGCTTACCCTGCTCTGCTCTGGCCAGGGAGCAGCACTGGGTCTTAGGCCCCCATCCCTCCGGTATCACTCCTCCCCACCCCTCATTCTTGCTCATCCACTCGAAGTTGAGGCCCACCCAAGTGGGCTCTTCTGGCTATACCACTGCTTTAATTGCCCCTAGTTTTGGGGTGGGGGGACAAAGAAAAAATGGAAGTGCTCTTATCTGCCATAGGGCATCCCTCTCACCTATTCTGAGCTCCTCTTCACCTCCTGTGTGTAACGGGTCCCTGCCGTGCACATATTAAGGGGCACGATCTAGCCATTGTATTTGATAAAGGATAGAAAGTGCTGATCAAATATTTATAGCACTTTTTGCAGTTGCTTTCAGGGAGATCCATGGGTATTGTGTATCTTTCATATCTTCAGAATAGGCAGGCATGTTTGCACTGCCCCTGAGCAAAAGCAAGATAATGTACATAGTTTTGGGTTGCACATTTTAAAAATGTTTTTATGGTTGGCAAATTACAATGGTCTGTCAAATCAGGGTTACTATTCATAAGGCATTTGAGTTTTAATTCTTCTTGTGATTTCTCATGTTGTGAAATTTCTTTTTTTCCTTCAAATTATAGACTGCAAATGCCACAAGCCGTTCTAACAGACGCAGACTGAACAAAAGCTTTCCATTGAGCACGGTTTACAGTTCAACTCTTGAGCTTTTGAACTCTTTATTTTATTTAAATTGGGAATGGTGCATAGAAGAATGTAAAGAGAAATGTGTTTCCAAAAGCAGTTGTGCTAAAGTCCAGCTCACTAACTGTTGACCTTAGAAGCAGTGGAACATTTAACAATGCTCACCTGGCTTTTCAAAATGTCATGACATAGCATTTAACTCAGCAGTAATGCTCTTCAAGCCAGCTTGTATGAGACAAATTTGCCAAGAAACTTCAAACATTTGGCTCTAAGTACATATATATATTTTCACCCGTACTCTTCTTTTTCTTTCTTTCTGGTTTCTGGTGTTATTTGAGCTGTCTTCCACAGGTAAAAGGGGCTGTTTCCTATTTCTTTGGTTGGTTTCTTCAAATGTTTAAGTGATTTTAATTCTTGTTTAGTCCCATAGATCACACATTGCATATATTTGCTCATAATTTGCTTTTTACATTTCTGATCAATTTTGAAGTTTGTAACACGCTTAGCAACCTTAGGTCAACAAAAGACTGTAAGCGGACAGAAGTGTGAAGGAAACAAGAACAGGGAGTTTGCACAGGGGATATAGCATATATAATCTGTAGGTTATTGGTTCTTATCATGCAGACCTCGGATGACCTGCGTTAGCTCCAGAACTTTCACACAAAGGAGCTACATTTCTGGAGTTTTGTGAGCAGCTTGTCCTGACCCTACAACACTAAAATAATGCATTTTGCCACCCTTGCTGATCCAGGTTACCATAGGTGTCTGGAGACTGACTTCCCCAGATTGCTATAGGTCTGTTGCAAACCAGTTAAGATAGCTGCAGGCAAATGTGGAAAATACATCTGTGACTTTGTGCTCTTGCATTTCTTATGGAAATATGTTTTGAATATGAATCTGCTCTCTGCAAAATGGGTCAACATAGCCTATCATGGAAGAACTTGTAATCCCCTGAATGTGTACATTTTGTGTGTGCATGTATCATTCCTGAATTTGAAGTTAGAAATATGAAGTATAAACCTGTTTATTAATCTAGGAGCGCTAGTGAAAGTTATTGGTGCTATTTAAGGAACTTAATGGCCCAGTGCTCAAGACAATGGTTTGTCAATAGTCTTGTGTTTCCTGGAAGTCTGGCCTATGGTTGGTTCTGTCATGATATGTGGCCACATCATCTGATGCTGGAACCCATTTTGAATGTGGTGCTTTTTTTTTTTTTTTTTTTTTTTTTGGCGGGCGGGGGAGGAGGTGGGAAGGGGAGAAAGCGCTGAAGCTGAACACAAAGGATTTGCACCTTGGACAAAAATGTATTTATAGGCAGGGAACCAGACAATAGGAGAGCTGGCAGTTGGGATTAGGGATGTAATGGAGTAGTCAACTACCTGATAAGCATATGTTTATCGAGTAGTTGAGTTGACTACTTGCTTCCGCCCTCCCCGTGTCAGAGGCAGCAAGGTGGAGAAGCAAGAGCTGGTGCTGGAGGAAGCTGGCTTAAAAACCGCCTCCCCCCAGCACCATCTCCATGGTGCAGAGTGACTGGGTGTGTGTATGCAGAAGGCAGAGCCACAGCGTCCCACAGCTGGCGTGAACCAGGACTGAACAGTCCCAATTCACACCACCCTTGGGAGCTAACCCCATTGCAGCTCTGCCATTTAAATATAGTAGGAGCTGGGTTGCTGTGCACCTGGCTCCTACTACATTTAAACTGCAGAGCCACAGCAGGGGTAGTGAGTGCTCTCTCCTTATCGACTAGTAGAGTAGTTGATGGAAATTTCATTGACTACTTGATTAGCTGATTAACTGCAATTTGACATCTCTGGTTGGAAGACACCATGACATCCCTGGCATACCATCAAGATGCCTGCTGGAAACCTCTAAGACTGAACAGGGGGAAGCCTAAACTAGTAGGCTGCCTATTTTGTGAGGAAGATAATTAAGACTGCTGGTAGGGTAAGAAATTGCATGTAACTAGTTTCTTAGAATATTAAGATTATCTGGCTTGTAGGTTTTATTTAGCTTTATAATTAATTTTGCGCTGTCTGTCACTTGCAACCACTTAAATCCTATTTTTTAGACTGAATAAAATCACTTGTTTGTTAATGAACTTGGGGGTTGGGGGAGGAGAGGAAGGGAAGAGAACAGCTGTGCATATCTCTCTTTCTTTCTTTGATAAAGGGGCAAATTTATGAGCTTGCTCGCTCTAACTTTTATACAGAATAAGAATGTTTTATCTGGGGTTTTGATCCCATTGGAGCTGTGCACTGGGGGAGGCGGGGAGCCTTGTCAGTCCCTGTGACACAAAGTTGTCCTTGCCTACACTGCATGGGGGCAACAGTGGATCCTAATGTTCACCCAACTGCCTCTTCCTGTTCCTGTTTTGTGGCTCTGCTTCCTCAAGAGAGGATCTAGCTACTTTAAAAGTGAGAGCCTTCCAGATCTATTAGCAAAATCTTGAATCTGTGAAAGAGCCATTCAAGTGGTAATGAAGCAGTTAAAAGAGGCATTTGACAGTGCCAGGTACATATTGTCAGTTTCTGAATTTACTGTGTTTAAAATTTGCTCTAAAATATTTCATTAGTGTATTGCTAAGGACTATAAAATCAAATCTCTAAAAAATCATGCTCTGTTTCCCACCCAGGCTGCTAGTGGGCAAAGGGACACCAGTTTAACAGTAGTGCACAGAGCCCCATAAATCCTAAGGATGTCCCTGCCTGTGACTGAGCCATTCCAAAGCAGACTTGTTTTCAGTGTCTGTGTTTCTTTGTTGTGGGCTGTTACCCCAACTCTGTGCTTTGCTGTGGGAGACCAGAGCTTCTGGCTTAGCAAGACAGGGTGGTGGGACACTCCAGAGGGCTGGTAGGCAGGCTCAGTGGTAGGATTAAGTGACATTCTCAAGGAGATCTGTGACCCGACCCCATCACAAGGTCTCTATATTTTTTGTATCCAGAGTTATAGCTGCAGATTTAAGTTGCAAAATGAGTTTTCAATTTCATTGGTACTGTAGCGCCAACTCAGCTAAAATTCAGTGAGTTTCAGGACCTATTGCACCTCAGACCTTAATCATAACCTTATTGTGAATCGCCAGATTCTTTTATAAGTTTTGCTTAAATGACTTATAGTAAAGCAGTTCTCAAGCATAAGCAGAATTTGAAATAGTCTTTTCCTGGAGATAGTAGCAAAGTCCCCAGTGGAAAACAGATTACAGAATGACTAGGACTTGTTGTTTCAGGGCATAGATTGGATTAGGTGCTAAAGTATGATTTCCAATATGAAGAGACTATCGATTCAATTGCCAACTCTGGGGCTGTGGAGAATTTTTTATTTTTAGCCATGTTTCTAGGGACACTGGGGAGGCTCTTCCTTATCGCTTACCATGTATTGGGTTAGCTAGCTTATTAGGTGCAAGTGAGCATTTGCAAGGAGTTCTATACTAGGAGCCTGAACAACCCCCACACAGAGCAACGGTTCTTACCCTGAAGATATTCCAGAAATATTCAGGAATACTTTTCTGACAGGTGAATTAAAAGGCACGATTAGCCGTGAAAACAGCATGCGATAATCAAAACAAAGCACAATGACAGGTGTGTAGTGCCACAGACTCTTAAACTCCCCCAGGGCCATCCCTAAGGAGGTATGAGGCCCAGGACAGCCTCCTTTCTAGTCTCCACACTGTCCGCCCCACTCTGGGCCTGTCACTTGCCTGCCTGCCCACCGCCTGTGTTCCTATGGGTACGTCTACACTGCAGGGCTGAAGTCTGAATAAGCTACGCAACTTCCGCTACGTCAATTGCCTAGCTTAAGTTGGAATAGCTTAACTTGGCTTTTGGCACTGTCTATGCAGCAGGAAGTCGAAGGAAGAACACTCTTCCTTTGACTTCCCTTACTTCTCATGAAATGAGGGTTATAGGAGTCGGAGTCAGTAGTCCTCCAGCTCGACATTATTTCAAAATAAAGGCTTGTAGTGTAGACGTGCACTACATTAACATCAGTTATTCTGAAATAATGCTGCTGTGTAGATGTACCCTGCTAGTCTCCTCACCATCCATCTGGTGTGCCCCATTGTCCACCTGACTACTGCTCTCCTCACTGCCCACCTGCCTGGCTCCTCCTCCTACCTGCCACTCACCTTTCCATTTGCCTCCTCACCTGAATATTGGGACAGATGACATCCTGATTGTACATCGGTCAGCAGGACAAAGAGCCAAATAGCATAACAGTTCCAATTTGGTCAAAGCACAAGGCCTGAGGCAATCACTCTAATTTGCCCTGCCCAAAGGATGGCTCTGACTCCCTGCAAATGCACAGAGATCTTCTACTAACAGAACTGAAATAATACCTGGAACCAGGGCAGCTGACACTCTCCAGCTGCCCAGCTCTGAAAGTGTGACTAACAGCTGCTGGCTGGGAACCCAGTTCTGAAGGCAGAGATGCTGCCAGTAGCAGCACAGAAGTAAAGATGTCATGGCACGGTATTGCCACTCTTAGAGTATGTCTAGACTACATGGCTCCGTTGACGGAGCCATGTAAACTAGTTTACCCGGCATAGGCAAAGAAGCGGGGATTTAAATAATCCCCGCTTCATTAAAATAAACATGGCCGCCACGCTGTGCCGCCGATCAGCTGATCCGGCACAGCACGGCAGTCTAGAAGCAGATCTGTCGGCTGGGAAGCCTTTGCCGACCGAGCCTGTAAACCTCGCTTCACGAGGCATAAGGGATCGGTCTGCAACGGCTTCCCCAGCCGACAGATCCACGTCTAGACTGCCGCGCTGTGCCGGATCAGCTGATCATCGGCACAGCATGGCGGCCGTGTTTATTTTAATGAAGCGGGGATTATTTAAATCCCCGCTTCTTTGCCTATGCCGGGTAAACTAGTTTACATGGCTCCGTCGACGGAGCCATGTAGTCTAGACATACCCTTACTTCTGTGCTGCTACTTGCAGAGGTGGGCCCTCAGTCAGCAGCTCTGAAGACAGCACAGAAGTAGGGGGATGGCATTACTACAACCTCCCTAAAATAATCTTATGACCCCACTAAACTCCTTTTTGGGGAAGGACCCCCAATTTGAGAAACACTGGTTTCCTCCCTGTGAAATCTGTATAATATAGTGTAAAAGTGCACACAAAATCAGATTTCACATGGGCTAGACCAGATTTTATGATCTCTGATGCATTTTTCATGACTGTGAGTTTTAGAGCCCTAGTTATTTGCATCTGACCAACTTGTTTAAAGAACGTTGATCTCTCAGTGGTGTGAAATAAGAGCAATTCCATGACATTACTAAATTGAATTATTCCCCTAATGCCTTTATGTCGAATTTGAGTAGCTCACTGTGCTGGTTGGCTGGGAAAGTTCATGTGAAATGGTTTTTAATCAAAATTTGCCAGTTTGGCAAAACGGAAGTGTTTTGTAGAAACTTCTTGATTTCACCAACGTTCTGACAGAATCAAGAAGGGTGGCAACAGAGCACTGCCTGCAGACAACTTTCCACTTGACCCCTGCCTCATTTTTCACCTGTTCCTGGGTCTTTGGCAGTCCAGGCTCTCAGGGTGTATGGCTGCCTTCTAGGAAGATTGATCCTGAGCACCATTTCCTTTCATGGAGAATTCAGAAATTCTGGAGTTTTTCCCCAAATCAGAGCAAAAAGAGATTTCAAAATATCTTCTTCTACGAAAGGAAATGACTTTTCTCAGCCTAGACCTACTCACGAGGTTATGGGAAGAATCAAAATCTATCACTGTTCGGGTCACACTAACAACTAGTATACAACCATGGGAACTGACTATTTAAGATTCATATAGGAAGTAGATCCACCCTTTATTAACAATCCTCTTTCCTCCCCTCCCCCCTGCCCTTTCATGGCCAAAGGAGCCTCACCAGAAAGGAATGCATTAGCTTATATCTGTATTTTTCTCAAGACAGAACGGCCTGCCTGCCCTGGAACAATGGCCTTGCGCAGCAAGGTAGCTGCTGCCTCAGTAAGGTTTCCCTTGGGAAGCAGAGATAGGCCTTGCTGTAGTAGAATTACCAAAGTGCTTACAAGGCCTCGTCATGGAGCAGGACCCCAATGTACTCTGTGCTATACAAATACTGAATACTTTTAACAGCTAATTGGTAAGGATGCAGTTTTATTTAGCAATATCCCCATTGCTCTGTAGTGTATGCTGCCACCAGAAAAGGTACACAGACTTGAGAAGTTTTGGAGACCAGGACACAGAGGCGTAGCGAGGGTGTTATGCACCCAGGGCCAAAAGCAAAATTCCCCACCCCCGAACCTGGCACATGAACCTGGCGCACGGCTGAGCTCGACCCTGGGAGGAGGTGGGGAGCTTGTACAGCATCTTCCCCTGCCCCCTCCAGTTTGGGGTGGGCACTATCCCGCTGTTGAAAATGGAGGAGGGTGGGGATGGGGGAGAGAGATGGGGAAGAGGCTTCAGCAGGCGGTGGTGGGTGGAGGAGGAGCAGGCAAGCCGAAGGATGATAGGGGGAGCAGAGGGGCAATTACCCCCTTCCCCCCACACACACACACCCCTCCTTTGCTACGTCAGTGAATGTAAGAGATTAATTTGCCTGTTAAAATAACACTCAGAAAAACTTTTAAATAAAACTAACACACAACATGAGAATCGCCCTCACTTTCGTGAAGGCACTTGAAGCAATAAGTAGCCTAAGGCTGAGGTTACACTGCAAGCGTGGCTTTCTGTCTGCCACAAGGACTTTTTCCTTCAGGCTGCCGTGAGATTCTATCCTTAAGGAAAGGAAAGGGGTCTCTCTGAGCTGCTCTTCCAAATTTCACACAAGCCATTCAACTGAAGCCATAGATATCAAAATTCAAGGCCAGCCTTGCCTTTGGCAGACTGTCTCACCAGGTATTCACAAACACACCGTCCGAACATGTATAAGACTTTTAGTTGAGAAAGCCATGTTAATCCCAAGTCTCTGCTAGGACTGGGAGATGTGGGTGACCTATAGAAAACACCACCATTTTCTTTGGAAAATCTTCAACAAAATATGGGGGGATCGATCACCTGAGTAATGCCAACTCTTTTAGAATTGAGGCTCTGATTATCCAGCACCAGCTGAGGTAGGGCGGGCGGGCACTGTATGCACATGTCTGATCTATTTTTACCAAAACTGCTACCAGCCTAACTTGCCAGAGGAGAAAGGAAACAGGGAGGCCAAAAGGAATGGTTTAGAGCAGTGTTTCTCAACCTTTTTTTAAAATAAAGTACCACCTTTTAAAAAAAAAAAAAAAAAAAAAGCACCCCCAGTACCTACAGTTTTCAGACACACACATTTTTTTTCTACCATTGCAATATATTTATTTAAACAACTTCATCGTATCCCCATCACTCCTTACCAGGTACGTTGCCCATGGAGGTCAATGGGGCTGGGCCATTTTATATGTAAAGGTACTGAGAAATGTATATGTCAATGCCATGATGGCAATGCCTCTATTATGTAAATAATATGGAATAATAATTGCCAAATGAGACCACTTCCCAACCTGCTTACAAAGGGCCTGATACAATTTAAATTTTAAGCTAGGATTGAGCCCAAAACAATCTGTTGATATGACCCAAAAAGATCCAGATAACGTTTAGTGACCCTTCAAACATATAAGGGTCCAATCAGTAAAAGCCCCACGGCCTGGTAGAGACGATCTTTGAAGAAAATTAGAGAAACTTTTTCTGACAGCAGCGTTTTCATGTGGGGTCTTCAGCACAGGTTTCACTTTGTGTCAGAAAAACTCAGAAATGCGTTGTCACAGCTAACTCCATTCAGGTCAAAGCAATGTGCACCCCAAAGACAGAAGAACAAATCCCTCGACCTGGAAGTCAAAACATCTTACCTCTTCACAGAGCTCACAAAGGGTCTTGTTCACCCAGAGACACAGTCATGGCAACTCTCTGGAGAGAGACCATACATCCTGCCTCTCTGTGGATGCACCAAGTGTTTTCATGCAGCATCTTACCATTCCATTTAAATCAACTGCTTGGATGAGGAAGACTCATAAAGAGTCTGTCCATCATCCACACTGGAGCAACATGGTGATTTCACTGATGTGGTAACAGACCTGATCTCTCTGTGGGCTCTTGTAGAGCAGCAGGGAGCCTGCAGTTAAACCTTTCCGTGGATTTTCTAATGGAAAATCACCTTTAATTACACAATTATGCCCAAGCCATTTTGCTAGTGCTGCAACTAGGGAGAATGGTTTAATTTCAATTATTAAACAGATTAAAAGTTTTAACTCTCATGTTAATTTATGAAACTTCATTTTAAATAAAGTAAAATATTACTTTATGTCCAATACAAAAGATTTCAATGTTTTCTTTATGTATGGCAGGGGTAGGCAACCTTTTCTGGGTCAGGGGCCACTGCCTCACAGAAAAATCAGATGGGGACTGCACAAGTGGGAAACAAAAAAACTCGTAAAACCCCAACCCTCACTCAGGTGGCCCCCAATGAGGCACCTCACTCCGCTGACATTCCAGTCCCAAGGGGCGAGGGGAAGGGACAGGGAGGACTGAGGTTCAGGGCTTCCCATAGGCTAGATTTGCTTTTCTGAGGAATTTTATGGACCCCTTAGGTTCTAATGTGGGGACAAAAATAAGGGGTTCAGGGTGTGTGAGAGGGCTGCCAATGAGTAGGACAGGGATCAGGTGCAGGATCTGGGAGGGAGGTGGGGGGCAGAAGGGAGAGAGGTTGCGAGGTCTGGTTGGGACGTAGGGTTCAGGAGCAGGCTGGGTGTAGGGTGTCTGGCCAGGAGGAGGGAGCAGGAGCAGATTGGGGGTAGGGTGTCTGGCTAGGAGGGAGGGTTCAAGGAGGGGACTTGGGTAGGAGTTGAACCTCTCTGGTCTGCCACTCTGGATCTGACTGGTCCCAGATGAGGGATTTTTTGGACCAGGAAAGGTAATTTCAGGGCTCCTGGTGCCATCCTCTCCCCACTAGGCTTCTTTGTACCTCCCTCCCCTGCAACCTAGCTGAGCTGCCCACCCTCGCTGGTTCCCTGCACCTCCCCACAAGCCCTGCAAACCTGTTGAGCCCAGCGCTGGTTCCCTGCTCCTTCCTCTTTGAGTCCAGTGCCAGGTTCCCAGCACCTCCCCCCTCCCGCAGCCCAGGGGAGCTCTCTGCCCGACCCCCTACTCCCTGGAGGGAGAAGGGAAACAGCAGCGTGCAGCCGCTTCAGGCTGCAGCAGCTGTTTCCGGGACATTTTCAGTGTTTATGGGGGTACCGGGAGATGAGATTAAAATTTGCATATATCCTGGATTTTATGGGGCATATGGTCAGCATCAGCTGTGCGCTCTGCTCCCACCCCAGCCTGGCGCCCCCCTAGCATGGCGCCTGGTGGTAACTGCCCCTCCCTGCCTCCCCTTCGCTACGCCTCTGCCAGGACAGATTGTCCAGTTCCAAACTACCTAGACATAGTTGATGCCAAATATGTAGTTTCTCCTCTCCCCAGGCTGCTATAGTTTCCAGGATATGTGAGTAGCTGAATTAGAAAGGAGGGTGCAGAAAGCAAAGCAAAAGATTATTTTTAATCAAGACTGGCAATGGAAAGAGCCAGCCGTGGAAGAAACTAGGAGTGGTTGGGCAGAGTGACGGCATAAGAAGCAGGTTTATGTTAGTGAAGCAGCTACCAACCCAGTTACGGACATGTCAGGTCTCTCTTTGAGCATGCTTAGGAGTGACCTTCATGCTACCTCACTCTGAGTTTCTCTCGCTCATTTTGAGTAAATATATACAGATTTAAAATATTTTTTTACTCAGATGCTAAAAGAAACAAACTGTGTATAGGTCTGGTCACAAAACAGCGTGTACAGAAGTTGGAAGAGCAAGGGGATATTCATTCTCTTGCAAACCACAAGTTCAAGCCACAGCATTGCAGAATGAGTTTTAAAGAGATGGTCCAAGCAGTTTCATGGCTGTTTGTGTGTCAGCAGCTCACAGCAACCCAATCAGGTATTCTGTCTAAACCTAGCTTCCAGAGAGAGGCGAGACTGCATATGCCATGAATAAGTTAATGGGGAAACAGAAGAGGCCTATGCAAAAAATCATCCGACTCTGCAGGATATTTATGCTTTCCCTTAGATGGTACTTGTTCCAGTGACTGTTTTTTGTCAGTTGGAGAGCAACAAGAATGAGGGGAATATCTTGAAAATCTCCTAAAACAGGCTGAGATGACTACAAAGGACAGACAGAAGCCTCTCAGCTGACAGTCACGTTCAGTGAAAACCATATTGGATGTAAATGTTTCAGTTGGTGGCAGCTCCAGGAAGGCCCGCCTAAAGGGTAGGGAGGAGGGATGATAGCAAAGAGGGCAACTGCCCGGGTGCCCAGCAATTCTAAAGGGCAAAGGGCTCCCAGATTTTGCCACTTTGGCAGTGATGGAGCCTGGAGCCCCGGCCCCTTAAATCGCTATTGGAGTGCCATGTGATGCTCTCTGGACAGCTCTAAGGACAGGGGTAGGGGTAGGCAGTGTGGCATGCCCCAGGAAGAACTGAGAGCTGGCCCCACACCTTCTGGGAATGCAGAGCTGGCCTCCCCTCTCCTTACCTTGCAGCAGTACAGAAGTAAGGATAGGAATACCACAACCCTCCCCCCAATAACCTTGAATTCCTCCCCCCCCCCCCACAACTCCTTTTTGGACCAGGATGCCTCTAACCGAATTTCAACACTATGAAATTGTGGATTTAAGCTGAAATAATGAAATTGAACAATTAAAAAAAATCCTATGATTGTGAAATTGACTGAAATAGAGTGAATTTGTGGGGGCCCTACAAATAACTGGCTAGATATTCACTGTGTGATTTTTTTTTTCCCCCCACCCCCTCCCCACTGGGCAAAGGCCCAAGTGCGTGTGTGTTTGCTTTCCTGTATCCATGGGCTGTATCCCATTATATCATGTCATGTTGGATTATATCCTACAGTGGCAAGACACACCACGATGTGACACCCATGATACACTAAGATGGGAACAAAGTACTCTAAACAGTGGAGTGGTTCTGCTGTTGTAATATCTGGGGCATTTACTGATTGCTAAATGAGGGCACACTTTTTTTAACTTTCTAGAAAAAATTTGGCTAGCTCAGCAGATCCACTATGTGTAATGAACTAAAAAGTAGGAATACATCAGAACCAAGAGGAACCTGATGTCTGGGGTTTCAGCAGCAAAATGGGGTAGAAAGTGATCAGGTTGGCCCTCTCTTGTAAGTATAAATGCAGGAGAAAGCTGCTTTTACATGTTGCCTCAAGGAGCTTTAGTGGACTGAAAGTGAAAGAGAAGCAAAGCAGAAAATGTGAGGCAATCCATAATATACTGCCTTTTAAACAGAGAGCCATGTACAGATTGAAAAATGTCTTGATTATTTTGGGCATAGGTATTTCTGCTGCCATGCTGCTTTCTGATTTTTATATTGCCTTTCATAAAGGGTAGATGAATGAACACAGGTTCTAATTCTTAAGGAGCCTGTTTGTGTAGTGTGCTTGCTTTGGAGAGAAACACTATTATTTATTGTTTATATTGTGATTGGACTCCCCAATTAGTGACTCATTGTACTGTCTGGGCAAATCACCCAAATAATTCCTGTGCCAATAACCTAAAACACAGACATATGCAGCAGGTGACTAAACAAATTGTGGGGTGAGGATAACAGTGCTCTTACTGGTCACAGCTGGCCATCCTGCCCAAGCCTGCTATCTTGCAAACTCCCAAAGAAGGCTGAGTTTTTCAAGACCCTGCTTTATACTGTATTTGGAAGGGAAAATTGAGAGAGAAGCTAAAGACATTCATTGGGCCAATCCTGCTTCCAGGGAAGTTAGTGGCAAAATTCTCATTTACTTCATTAAGAACAGAGGCAGGTCCTTTCTGAGGAAAGTAGTATTGTCTGTTTGCATGTCAGAGTTACAGTAAAACGCTTTCTTTTTTGTGTAAGAGACAAGCAGATGTGTACTCAGTTAACTCCACTTCCTAGCTAGCTATATTCCAAAGTACACAACATCAGGATAGAAAGAGAGGGTCATTTCAAATGACTTGCATGATGTTTCATGTGGGTAAAGAGATGCAGCTAAAAATGAACTGAAAAGGAAATACTAACAGTAACATTGGCTGTATGGTAAAATCCTTACTATTTACAGTGGATGCATTCCTGGCACCACAATGAATGGTGAAATCTGTGAATTCTGGGTGCAGGGGGAACAGAATGAGTGCTCCATTTCCCTGTGGCTCCTGGCCCCCCACAGTGAGCTCCCCACAGCTCTTGAACTCACCTCGGGGAACTTACCACAGGGACCAGGAAGCCTGACCTTTGCTGCTGCTGCCCCACAACAGGCCCACATAAGGCCATGTGCCCTCCCCCTGGCAGAGGGATGGGGTGCAATGGGGGGGATGGAAGAGACCCATGAATACACAAAATCGCAAATAATGATTCTGTGAATTGAAAGGATTTCCTGTACTTCACTATCTATGTTTGTTACAAGATAGGATAGAAATCTGGTATGGTAGCCCAGAAAAGAAATGGCCCTAAGTTTGAGTCTGCTAGGGAGAATGGCACTGTAACTAGGTTGCACGTGTCATGACAGAATCCCAGACAGTAAACAATTCTGGTGCTTGTATTTTGCTTATTGCTAGTGTGTTGCTGGGAAAGGGTGTAACAATGCTGTCTGATAGCCAGGGCACAGGGAGAGCATAAAGGTGATTTAACTGTGCCCAATAATAGTGTGGAAACTTGTAACAATGACCTCTTCCCTTATATCTTAAACTAGCAATTTTGATCAACTTGAATGGAAGAAATGCTTATCCCTGGGAGCACTGAGAGGAACGGGATTGTCTTTGTTGAGGACATCCTGGGCTGTAGATCTTCAAGTGCCTTGTTGGTAGCTTTTAGGGCACACTGTAAGGCTTTCTCTTACATTGTCCCTAGCTTTCCTCACCCTTCCCCCATTGTGTATGGGTTGGGGAGTTGAACTCTCATGAGATAAATTGTGAACATGAGTTAATATGCCTTTATAACAGGTGAAGGGCCATGTCTTGCATTTCTTGTGCACCCAAATCCAATATTCAGAATTGAAATGTTTAAAAACAAACTACAGATCTAATCCCGTGAACACTTACAGTGCTATCAGGCGTAATACTATATTTGGTGAGTTTCCTATTTTACTTAAGTGGGACAATTCACAGTAGCACATTGTACATTTGGGTAAAATAACTAATAAAGTTGGTTGGAAAACATATATTTTTTTACATCTAAATTTTCTGTAGAAAAGTTGAACTTTTCAGTGGAAAAATCAAAAATCAAAATAATGTGATTAGGAAGTGCTACTGCAGTGCCTCATGCAAGTTGAAATTCAGCGCTTCATGCTCCCATTCCCCTGGATACGCTAGGTTACCTGGCGAGGGGAACTAGTTGCATCCACAGAGTCTGCGTCCATGGTGAATGGTGAGTGCTGTAGTCTGGCTGAGGAGCCTGGCCCATAGAGGTTTATTGAAGAAGAAACTGAACAATTCCCACAATGCACTGTGGTGTGATAGCTTAACCTAAATATTTTAGTTTTCAGACTTTTATTTCTTATAATTTTTTTCCAGATTAAGCAGACACTTTAAAAAAATATTTAATTGAATAACAATTTTCATTAAAAATACCCAGCCAGCCATATTAATATATCAGTATGCAGTACAACACATGCATACTGTGATTGTTGTTCTTTATATGGCATATAAATTGTCCAAAGCCAAGAATACAATGCTAACTGGAGAAGATACAATACCTTAATATGTGAGATGCAAGAATTTGCTATTTTAAAAACTAACATTACAAGGAAAATATGGACAACGTGCATGCACCTCTGCTATAAACCCTCAAAGAGAAATAAATACGGATAAGACAAAGGAAAATAAAGAGGAAAAACTTGCAATTACTGTGTAAATCTAATTAAAGAGAAGAAAGATGTAGACATTTTTCAAGTCACTCTCTTAAGAAATTTAACACACTGTGTCAAAACATTAGCTTACCTATAACAGGAATATTTACATTACAGCTTTTTGTAAGGCTGCCCAATAAGGGAATATAAAAGAGAACAATAATATAAGGTAAGCTTAAATTGTGCTTTTGGGAAAACAAATGCAAAGATGACAAAGCAAAACTCAAAAAAATTATACTTTGTCTCCTAACTTCAAAGGAATGTCAAAGCCATGACATTTCTGAAGACTGAACCATGAGTCATTACATTACGTTTAAAGGTACAGAGAATGTCATTGAAATACAAAGTAGAGAAAATCAGAAAAATACTGAGCTGCCTCATTTGTGACTAATGAAAATGTCTACTGAAGATTTTATAGTTGTAACACCCCAGATATTTTGTATCCCGGAAGTTGTAACTCCCAGCCCCCTATTCCAGTTTAGTTCCTCTTCTCATACATCAGTCAACAGCATATGGTATCACAAGAATGTTGGCTCACAGGAGGAGCTTAAGTGGGCCATGCCCCAGACAGGCAAACCTGTCTCAAAGACCATCTAGAAACGGGGTAAACGGTATGGCAATCTCTCGCCTGGTTAGAATGAATAATCCCACACTTCCAACTTCAGCTCCCAAAACAGGGAGAGAGTAATGAACCTGTGCTGTATTATCTCCACTTGTTTTCATTCTCAGTCTCTCTCTGCAGTCTTCAGCATCCTGTGCATTGCTGAATAGTGTTGTATTTCACAGACCCTGTCAGGCTGTGAGACACCATCAGTGAGGGGAAGGAAAGTGGAAAGAGAAGCACTATGATGCTAGGACACAATCCCATCCTGCTGTATCTGGCTTGAGGGTGAGAGTTCTTAAACTAAGATGAGTTGGAACCCCTCTTCCCTTCTTTATGTAAAGACTAAAGAGCTGGCATGCCTATGCTGGCTATTTTTGTGGGCCTATTGTGGCAGGACGTGGCAGTAAGAGATTGGAGACCTGCCCATAAACACAGCTCCTTTTTCACAGAAACAGGGGAGCCTAAAGGGATAAGGCTGAAGGCAAAAGCTGTTGTGAGTAGTTGTAAGGACAGTGATGTCTACTATGGGTTTCTCTTACTGCTCTTTTAGTTTGTATCACTCAGAATGTTACATGCTTATATATGTACATACTCATGTGATCTTCTTGGTATAGAACAGGGGTAGGGAACTTAAGGCCCGGGGGTCGGATGCAGCCCCTGGCTTGCCAGGATCTGGCCCCTGAAGCTAAGGGAGCCCATACTGGTGATGGGTGGGGTTTTTTTGTTTCTCACTTGTGTGCAGCCCCTGACTGATTTTTCTGTGGGTCAGACAAAGTCCTGGCTGGGATGATTTAGTTAAGGTTGGTCCTGCTTTGGGCAGCGGGCTGGACTCGATTACCTCCTGAAGTCTCTTCCATCCCTATGATTCTATGAGTGGCCCCCAACCCCAAAAAGGTTCCCCATGCCTGGTATAGAAGGACTGCAGTCCTTTGGAGCAAATCCCCATTTTGGTTTGGCTGAAACAAATACTTTTTTAGTTTGTACCAAAATCTCCATCCATCTACTTCAGTTTGAGGGCATCCTTGGGTATTGGATCTGGTATCAGTCTCTCTCTCGCCTTATTTTTTTAAAATTAGAAATCATTTAAGGGCATATTTGTTACAGGGATGATGTGTATTTTCTTGGCATTTATTTATTTGCTGCTGAGGAGGTGTTTCTTTAAAAATACTGGGAAAGATTGAAATAGGACTTCTAAGTTTGCTGTGTTTGCTCAATAAACATCAAAAGGCAGCAGGGAAGTAAGTCTTTGTTGCATGTTGAAGCTGAGTACAGTATTACTTATGAATGAATGTATGCATGACTGACTGACTCAATGAATGAATCATCCAGAATAAAATTTTCTGCTATTTAGAGCTGCACACACTTCTTTGACATTTACTTATAATGCTTAATCATAAATATTGTATGCACCACAAGGCAAGGAAGGAAGTATAGTCAGACCTGGTTAATGTGTGGCTTTTAGCAGGTCTGGGTATTTCACATCTTTAAGTGGTAGCCAAACTTAATAGAAGCTACATGCATACAGCATAGAAGGTTACTTTTCACTCAGCACTTTCAAGCTAAATTAGGTTGCTCTGATCTGACTCTTTGCATGCTGTGACATTATGGGATTAAACTGTGACCATACAAACCATTGTTGCAACCACTGTTATGTTTGCACCAAATCATGTACAAAGTAGGCCAAGTGAGGTGTCTATAAAAAGCACTCGTTCTGTTTATACTATTCATGTGCCTGTATCATTTTTATATTTGAAAGTAATAGGGGGCAGTGCCCCCTGTTTGCTATGCTCACCAAACCCCTGTCTCTGGGGGTAGGCAGGCCCGGCTTTCCCCCAGGCTGCTGGGGAGGGCTGGTGGCCACGCCAGCAGGGGCGGATATAGGGCAGAGCGAGCGGGGCGGCCGCCTTGGGCCCCGCGCTTCAAGAAGCCCCGCGCATGCGCTGTGTCAAAGGGGGGGCCCCGCAAAATTGTGCTGCCCTGAGCCCCGCAAAATCCTCATCTGCCCCTGCACGCCAGCCCCAGCCTGTTGGCTCCCTTGCCAGCTGCCGGGGAGGGGAGGACCAGGGCCGCATCAGTCCTGGCCTCTTGCCCCTCTCCCAGGCCGCAGCCAGCCTCGGCCTCTAGGCCTCCATCCTGAGCCTCCTTCGCCCCCAGCCACAGCCAGCCTCACCTCTCATCTCCTCCCCCAGTCCTCCCACACTGCGTGGGGGGAGGCCGTGTGGCTCTGGATGCTGGAGTACCCAGAAGGGAGGAGGCAGGGCAGCTGAGGGTGAAAGGAGGGGCTGTGAGACTTATACACAGGAAAACAATGGGAGTCATGCCACATGGCTGAGGATATAAAAAGGGCCCTGGAGATTCCTCTGTTTTGTCTTCAATTCTGCTTCTCACCACTGGAGAATTTTTGCTATGAACTGAAGCTGAAAACAAAGGATTAATGCAGAGACTTGTATTCCAGAGACTTTATTTAAGCCAGGAAATTATTCCCCCACTGCTGTGAGCCTGCACCAACAACTTTGCAGTTGGTGTATATAATTTGATTCCTTTCACAATTTTAATTCTCACCCTTTCTTTTTATAAATAAACTTTTAGATTTTAGATTCTAAAGGATTGGCTGCAGCGTGTTTTTTGGGTAAGATCTGAATTCTAAATTGAACTGGATATCTGGCTGGTCCTTTGGGATCAGATGAACCTTTTCATTTAGCAAGACTGTTTTTTCATAATCTCTTGTCTATATAAGGAGTGGTACTGGTGGTGGACTGGAGAACTGAAGTCTCTTAGGGAATTGTCTCTATGGTTTCTTGCTAGCCAGTGAGGTGAATAGAAGTGCTCTTTGTGACTGGTTTGGTGTGCCTTATAGTGGCAGACCCCCAGTCTTGGACTGTAAGTAACCCTGTCTCTAAGGGTACGTCTAGACTACAGGCTTTTGTCGACAGAGGCTTTGTCAACAGATACTGTCAATAAAGCTTCTGTCGACAAAGAGCATCTAGACTACATCCAGTTCTGTCGACAAAGCAAGCCGCTTTGTCGACATGAGAGTGTAGACGCAAAGGGCAGTGTACATGCAATAACGCCTTCTGTTGACAGAACTCTGTAGACAAAAGGCGTTATTCCTCATAGAATGAGGTTTACCGCTGTCGACAAAACTGCCAAGTTCTGTCGACGTTATCTCAACAGAACTCAGCGGTAGTGTAGACGCAGGTATAGTTTTGTCGACAAAAGTCCACTTTTGTCGACAAAACTCTGTAGTCTAGACACACCCTAAGGGCACATCTACACTACAGTTTTATTTCAAAATAACTCATGTTATTTTGAAATAAAGTGAGTGTCTGTAACCCAAACACCTAGTGTGGTTACCATGCAGTGGCACCTAGACCACAGCAACAGTTAAGACCAAGAGACCTCTACAGCATGGGCAGGGAGCCGGTGGGCTTTTAGCTCAGAGGGTAGAGGGTCCTATACTCCACTTCAGAGATCCCAGGTTCAAATCCGCCTGGTGGCTGTTACACATCCACACTGCCAAGCCTGTTGTTTTGAAGTAAGGGACTTGTTATTTTGAAATAACTCTTGCTTGTGAAGAGGGATAAGCTTAATTCAAAATAGTTATTTTGGGAGTTATTATTTTGAAATAGCTTATTTCAAAATAACCTGGCAGTGTAGACATAGCCTAAGTAACTTACCCTCAATTGATACTTTTAGAAGTGCTCTCCATTAGCACTGTAAAATCACCCCCCAAATAATACTGGATATAACTGTTAGTTCTCAATGAAAAGAAACCCTCTCCTTAGCTGTCAAGCCATGCCTGATTTTACCCTAGCAGCTCTTTTGCTGGCTATTGAAGGAGCTGTTTTTCTAATGACATTACACATGAATACATCATATACAGTATTTAAAAAATGGTGGTGCCAGAGGAAAAGAATATACTGTAAATGCCTCTTACACCAAAGCCTTTTTAAAAATCAGTGACCTTGTATAATAGTTAAAATACAATAATTGAAATACAAACAATTTTTAAAGAAAAAAAGAGCCTGGAATACTAGTACTTTTCAGATGTTCACACAACAACAAACATTCCAAATTAAACTATCTAAAAGGCTGCCAGTAGTAAGAGCTAAAGAGAACCAGCTGAGGTACTGTCTCCTGGGGGTTTTTTCCTCCCAGAAACAGTAATAAAAACTAGATTCCAAATTATTAGATTTATTTTTGCTCTGAAGCACAGAGACTTTTATTTGACTTATAAAAAGCCTATGATTTGTATGATGTCTAATCAAAAATCATAACGTAGAATTCCTGCGTTTACATTTATATTCATTTTGAAATAAGCAGAGCAATTCTATACTTTGCATTATTATTCAGTCTGGCAATCAAAACATTTTTGTACTTCTCGATTTTACTGGTTGGTTCATGGGGGTTGAAAGTTTCAAAATGCAGAGACTAGCTGAGAGAAGAGTTGGACCTGAACTAGAAAAACCCCAGATATGAAAACTTCCTAACTTAGGTTCATTCCAAACTGGACCCAAGCTCCCACAAACCTCTAAGGAGTTTAGATCTGGTTTCAGACTTTAGGTATGTCTAGACTGGTGGGTTTTTCCAGAGGTATCCCGGAAAAACTCTGCCGCATCCAGGGAACACGTTTGCTCTTTCACTTTTTTTTGTGGAAGAGCAAATGTGCTCTTTCAGGGAGCCCTGTATACCTTGTTCTATGAGGAATAAGGGCTCCTCCGAAAGAGGAGGCTTTCCTGCCATATCTAGATGGGGCCAAATGGGGGAAAAGCCTCTTCCGGAAAAGCAATTGGAAAAAACTACAATTTGCGTAACTTTTAGTGAAAAACAGCGATAGTGTAGACCTAGCCTTTGTGTCTAGAAACCCTCTCTATTTAATACCTTCTATTTAAGGGATTCACTATGCAAACCTGTGTTCTTTTTGAGTAGTCCTAACTCATGTAAGTAATCTTAAGCAATCCTTCGATACCCCAAACCAAGGCTTCTGGTTTTCTGTTAACTTTGTGGCAACTGCAAATCAAGAATAAATTATTTTCTTGAAGGGGTAAATAACACTTCCTTATTCACCTTCTCCACAGCAGTTATGGTTTTATAGACCTT
Source organism: Rafetus swinhoei (assembly GCA_019425775.1). NCBI lineage: Eukaryota > Metazoa > Chordata > Testudines > Trionychidae > Rafetus > Rafetus swinhoei. The sequence goes on from CM033437.1 coordinate 271,608,735, forward strand.
TGTCATATTACCCCTTAGTCATCTCTCCTCCAAGCTGAACAGTCCCAGGCTTTTTAATGTCACCTCATACATAAGCTGTTCCATACCCGTAATCAATGTTGTTGCCTTTCACTTCACCTGAGCATATGGTACAAAATAGGGTTGCCAGATGGTTTCAACAAAAATACTGGACACACTTGACATTACATCACAATCTACATTACAGCTTATTTAGAAAATACCGGACATTTATATTTTCTCAATTTGTTTCCCGAACAGAAAGCTCAAATACTGGACTGTCCGGTTCAAAACCAGACACCTGGCAACCCTAAGTACAAACTACAGAAAACAATGGTGTAAAGATGGTGGAGAAGAAATTAAAGTTCAATCTGAAGGCTAATAGAGAATTTGAGAGACACAGGAGCGGCCTGAGGCTGGCTGTGGCAGCTGGCGCCCCAGGCGGAAGGCGCGATCACCGCCCCCCGCCTGCACAGCCGTCAAGCCGTGACGTAATCACAGGGTGCCCCGTGATGTCATCATCGGGCACCCGGGCCGGCAGCACCCTAGGCAACTGCCTAGTTTGCCTAGGCTCACGGGCCGCCCCTGGAGAGACACGATCAATCTAATAGGAGATTAAAAGCCTTCAGAATGAAAGAAGGCTGCTCCAGATGCCCCCAAATTGGGAGATAAAAAGTGAGGGAAAAGATCCAGGCAGTAAAACCATATTTGTCACCCAGGCTATCCTAAACAGAACTGTCATTAGAAGTGTTTGGTAGGACAGCGGTCTAGCACAGAGATGTTTGAATTTGTACCTGCCATCTTAGTATAGGATTGCCAATTTTGGTTGGATTTATTCCTGGAGTTTTCATCACATGACTTAATCTTTAATTAAAGATTAATCTCTAATTCCTGGACAGTTGATCAGAAGGAGTAATTTGCTGATGGGAAATAGGATTGGTGGTATTACCCACAGATGACGGTTAAAGGAGTAAAGTTGGTGACAGTGTTGTCAGATACCTGGCAGCAAGCCTATTCCATTAGCACTGTAAAACCAACCCCTAAATAATACTGGATATAACTGATAGTTCTCAATGCAAAGGAACCCTCTCCTTAGCTGTCAAGCCACTCGTGATTTTACCCTAGCAGCTCTTTTGTTGGCTATTGAAGGAGCTGTTTTTCTAATGACAGGCCAATTTGTTTTGGTAACAGGGCTGGCACTGTTGTTATGGTTGCCTCCAGAAGATAAAATGATCAAATGCTATGAGAGCTCAATGACCCTGACTAGGTGTGGTGTACTATGGGCACCACTAAAAATCAGTTGCTTATCACAGGAGGTGCTCTCCTAACTTTTATTGTATCTGCACCATTCTCTTGATGTACAAAGGGTAGTATCCTAGTACTACCTACATTCAGGAGCCTAGTGTAATACAGATTGGTTCTTCCCAGGCCATCATGCTGTATTATTGCACCGACAGAAGCATCTCTCACTCCGATCGTATTGGTATTACAGAGTTTTCCCAGGTCCTGACAATTGCTCTCTTATAATTATCCCATTTTCATTATACACTTGAACCTCTTTAATCTGGCAATTCCGGGAAACAGGGTTTTCTGAATTAAAGATTTTGGCAGGCCAGGGAAGGAGTGAGGGGGATGTGGGCAGGGCTCTTATCTTGCACTCTGTGTCTCCCACCACTCACAACCACTGCCCCCACACACACATAGGAGCGGTGGGGAAAAGCCTCTGGCAGAGCATGTCTCTGTGCTCCCATTCCCCAGCTGGTGGGGAGGGAGAACGGCAGAGCACAGAACCACTTCTACCTCCCAGGGTTTGTACTACAGGGGTTCCCAAATTAGGGACAGACAGAGAATGGAGATTATAGTGTATTATGGTGCAACCTGTTTCAGAATGTCACTGTAAGTGTTGTGGCAGACCAGATCCCTTTAGATGACTCACAGGGTACGTCTACACTGCATGGCTATTTTGGGGCACTGGAGTTATCTACACAAGATGCCCATTATTACTAAATGTTTTTCAAAATAATGGGCGCGCTATTTCAGCATCCCGGTAACTGTTGTTCCACGAGGGTTAAGGGATATCTCAAAATAGAGCGTTATTTCGAAATTTGGCACTGTGTAGATGCGCCAAAACTTCAAAGTAAGGTATTTCAAAATAGATTTGAAATAAGATATACAATTTGCATAGCTCAAATTGCGTATCTTATTTTGAGTTTAGGGTGCTGTGTAGATGCACCCTTAGCATGCTTAGTATGTGATGAGTAGGGTTGGACTGGGAACTGTTTTCCTGGCCAATGAGAATTTTCAAGATTGAATCCCTCTTCCCCTTCTTACATTGGGATGAAACTGAGAACTCTGGACACTTTTGAGAGAGACAGACCTGCCCCCTGCCCTATGATAACTAGTAGTCTGCTGCTTAATACTCCTGGGATATGGCACCCCCAGATTTAAGCCTTGTTCTTAAGCAGGCAGAACAAGAACTTGAACCTTGGTGTTTTACATCCCAGGTGATTTGCCCTAGCTATTGCGGTGCTGGTGGTGGGCTGCTGCCCACCCCGGCCTGAAATCCTATCGTGTACCTGAGAAAGCTTCCCATGTGTTTTTCTAAACTGAAGTTTCTACACAAAAGTTTGCTTTTGTTTAATCAGCCTTTTTGAAGTAAACTGTTTCAGTCAAACATTCTTTGCCATAAGTTCAGAGCATAGTTCCTGCTATGGTGCGCGCCTGCACGGCCGTGCATAAAAAATTCTTCCCCTGCCTACCTCCTCTGGAGAGCCACTCTGCAGCACTCACACGTCAGGTGGCTGCTCTGGTGAGTGGGGCCAGCTGAGATGGCGTGGTGAGGGAGCCGATGGGTGGGGGACTGGGACCTACGAAGGTCACAGGGAAGGGTATGGGGGTTCTGCTCCGATGGCTGGGAACGTGTTTGTGTTAATAAATTGGGTGCTGCGGTGGCACATATCCAAACCAGTGCATATTATCTCAATATTGGTGCATAACCCAAAACTCACTCCGCTCATGGTTGGAAAATCTTAGAGGGAACATTGGTTCAGAGGCATGCACCATACATGCTCCAAGTGTTGCTGGGTTCCCACACTACCTCTGCGCTTGGTGCATAGGATTCCTTTGCACCTCCTTGTTTCAGGTAGTCCTAGTCAATACCCTGGCTATGATCACATTGTTAAAATACCAACTTGACATTTTCTAACCCAGTCCTAGTGCATAGACTGGTACGAGCAGGGAAAGGTAACAGATTTATCATTGGAAGACCCTCTGGCTGCATGCATGCTGGTGCTCCCATTACTCTTGCTTGCAGGCTACTCTGCTATGGCTCCATCTGGCCTCCTGACAGCAACATTACTGCTTCTCTGCCCATCTCAGACTTTTACCTCCGTTGCTTGCAGCCAGGCTTCCCTAGGCTTCTAGCTCCCAGGTTGCTGCCTCTGGCCTGCTGCTCCTGCTCACATGCAGTCTCTAGGTCTTTGTGTTTTGTCCCGCTCTGACCTTAGGATGTACTTCCTTTTCCTGTTTGCTTGGCACTTCAAAACCCTCTATTTGCTACATGCTGGATTGGGTAATAGTGCCCTCCACTGGCTAGATCAGCTGGAGGGGAACAAATGTGTCCAAGAATGAACTAGCAGCTTTATTACAATATTTTATTCCTAAGTGACTGCTCTTTGTTTTCTACTTCTAAATCAAATGTCTCACTTTAGCTCTTTCCTTAGATTAGCTATTGGTGCAAACCACAAATTTTGGATACAGATCTGGATTTTGAACAGCCCAGAACTCTGTGCGTGTTGGGAGTGTGGGGAGGGGTTGATCTGACAAAATGTAAAGATAAAGGACACTGAGGCTACGTCTACATTGCACATTTATTTCGGAATAAGCTATTCTGGAATAGTTATTCTGAAATAGCTTATTTCAAAATAGCACATCTACGCTGCAGGGAAGCCTCAAAATTAGTCCGAGGCAGGCTTCCCTAATGTAGACGTGCTATTTTGATTTAGAGCCCCAGGAGGCACTGGGGAGGAATAAGTTAGAATGGCCCTGGTGAGGGGCTATTTCAAAATAGCAGAAATGGAGCATCTACACAGCCCCTATTCTGAAATAACTCTTTCAGAATAGGCATTATTCTTCATAGAATGAGGTTTACAGAAGTCAAAATAAGCCTCCTGTTATTTTGAAATTATTTTGAAATAACGCTATTACTGTATAGATACTCGCATAATTATTTCGGAATAACGGCCGTTATTCCAAAATAACTTTGTGGTGTAGACACACCTTGAGAGTGTGTCTACACCACACCCTTACCTCGAAATAAGCTATGCAATTTGGGCTATGCAAATTATATAGCTTATTTCGAGCTAATTTTGAAATAGCTTATTTTGAAATTTGGTGCTGTGTAGACAGCGCCAAATTTCAATATATAGCACTACTCTGACATGGAATGAGGATTACAGGGAAACTGGAACAGTGCACCTGTTATTTTGAAATAAGGATCCTGAAATAACACTGCTGTCTAGATACAGTCTTACAAAATCTGCGTCTCAATAGATTCAGATTTTTCCCTTGCTGTCATTCATCCCAAGTCCCATGCAGATTTGACCATATTTTTAGTCTTCAGTATAATGGAAAATTGAATTGCCAAATCACCTGTACATTATGAAAATGTAGCCAGGACATATTGAACATTCTCATCTTCTCCCTTTCTAGCTTCCAGATCAATGATGAAATAGTGTAAATGTAACAGTAACAAAGGAATTAGGGTTCTCCTCTTTTCTCTTAGGGTGTGTCTACACAGCAGGGTTTAACTTGAAATAATCTATGTAAATTGAGCTATGTCAGTTGCGTTGTTTATTTTGAAATTGAAAACACAGCACTTATTTTGAAATAGAGCACTTTTTCCTCATACAATCAGGTTACAGGAGTCAGAATAAGAAGTTCTCCAGCTTGACAGTATTTTGACATTATTTTGAAATAACTGCCTGCTGTGTAGACGCAGACTAAGTTATTTTGAAATAACGCTAGTTATTTTGGAATAATTGGCATTATTCTGAAATAACAAAATGCATGTCTACACAACAAGCCATTATTTCAAAATAATGTCAAGCTTGCAGACTTCTTACTCACACTCAGGGTAACCTTCATTTCGCAAGGAGTAAGGGAAGTAGAAGAAAACGTGTTCTTTCTTCGACTTCCTGCTGTGTAGACAATGCCAAAAGCCAAATTAAGCTATTTCAACGTAAGCTACACAACTGATGTAGCTGAAATTGCATAGCTTAATTCAACTTTTGCCGTGTAGACGTGGCCTTATTCCCTTGGGCCTGGTCTACGCTAAGGGATAAGTTTGAAATAAAATACACAACTTCAGCAACGTTAATTGCATAGCTGAAGTCAAAGTGTCTTAATTTGAATTTTGGTCTCATCCACACTGCGGTAGGTCAACATGAGCATACTCTTCTTTCAACTTCCCTTACTCCTCACAGAAGCAGGACTACCATCGTCAGTGGAAGTGCCTCTCAGTTCAAATTAGTGTGTCTTCACTAGACTTGCTAATATGAACCTTGGAAGATTGACTGCATCTGCTTCAATTTTATCTGTAGTGTAGACAGAGCCTCAATATCTTGGGTGTGTTTTGAAAACCTCAATAATATGTTGTGTTTAAGTCAAAGCAAAGAGTCCTTTCAAAGAGGAACTCAGTCTCAAAAATATGCAGGACTAAATAACTGAGCAGGTGAGTCATGGAGCACCCAAAAGTCAAAGGATCATAAAATTTTGACTACTACAGTACATTGCTTCTATTATCAATTCCTTTATGAACTTAAGACTTCCATAGGAGCATAAATATTTTAAGCCATTGAAGAAATTTGAATAATTTTAGTTTGTTCAGACATTAAAAATGCAACAGTGAAGGAGAGATGGTTTTAGTAATAGAATTCAGAGTCAGAACTATATACTCATAATTTCCTCTTAGGTTTGCACTAGCATGCAGTTATTCCCCAAAAAACAAATGAATAAGTTGCAAGAGCATAAATACAGATTCAAGTATATGTGTTGCTAGCATTTCAGGTATTGTTTGGTAACTGCTACATTCCAAAATTATTTCATTAGGAAAGCGGAGGTACAGATTGAACCTCTGTGGTCCGACCATGGATGTTGCTGGACTAGAGAGCCCCAGCACAGAGGTTACTGGCAGCTGGGAGAAGAGCCCGGCAGGGCTAGTAGGGCAGCAGAGCCCACGGGGCACCAGATCCTGCAGCCAGACAGGCTGGTAAACTGGTGGGGCTGCTGGAGCCTGAGGAGGGACAGAGTTGCAGAGCCCACAGAGGGCAGGGCCAGGAAGCGGGGAGGCTGAAGAGCTCACAGCGGATAGAGCCGTGAATGCTGGTGGGGCTGCCACTGGAGCTCCTGGGGCCAGCCGGGCCACTGGACCTCACAGGACTGTAGAGACCGTAGGGCTGTCATAGCCAGGGAACCAACGCTAGTGGTGCCAGGGAGCTGGGGAAAAGAGCCCAGCAGAGAGACTGGCACCATCCTCGTAGTCCCCAGACCTTCCCGGTTCTGGCAAACTCCCTTATCCGGGACCACTCAGGTGCTGAGGGAGCCAAACCAGGGAGGTCCAACCTGTAGTAAGTTAACTTGACAGGCTATGAGACCATTGTGATGGGATTCTGAAGTACAACCTGAAGCTATGGGACAACTATTGTGCCCCATTAACTCTCCAGCCTGAATTGTGATCACTTGGCCATCAGCATGTGGAGACCTACCCCCCAGCTAAGTTGCATGAAGGCTCGCCAAGCCTTTCCTAAATCTTACAGAGAGGCACTAGCCTATCACTCCAGCCTTATACCTCAGAAATGTACACTGCTCAAGAGTCCCTTCAATAGTGTAAGTTCATTAGATTGCCCTTCCAGCAAAGGGTGGTGATATGAAAAAGCCCTTGTTAACCTGAGCTGAGATTCTCTAAGCACATCCAATCAAAGCCACGCTGTTTTTGATAAAATATAAAACAGATTTATTGGGGCTACATCTAGACTGCAAGCCTCTTTCGAAAGAGGCTTTTTCCGAAAGATACTTTCGAGAGAGCCTCTTTCAAAAAAGAGCATCTAGACTACAACCAGTACTTTTGAAAAAGCAAACCGCTTTTTCAAAAGAGAGCACCCAGGCAGTCTGGATGCTCTCTTTTGAAAAAGCACAGTTTGCATTACATAGTGCCTTTTTTCAAAAAAACACTTTCAAAAAAAGGCATTCTTCCTCGTAAAATGAGGTTTTTCACGGTCAAAAAAACTGCCGTGTTCTTTCGATTTACTTTCGAAAGAATGTGGCAGCAATCTAGATGCAGGGGAAGTTTTTTCAAAAAAAAAAAAGGCCACTTTTTTTCAGAAAAATCCTGTAGTCTAGACACGCCCTAACAGAATACTAAATGTTTAGTGGTTATAAGTGGCAAGCACAGAGATCAAAGATCGCTAGGAAATAAAAATAAAAGTTGAAGTCTAAACTCTAGTAAGATTTGAATCATGTCTTCCCTGTGATCCTCTGGATTTTGAGATGGAGGAGAGAGGCCAACTGATGATGCCATTGTCCCTATTTATACTTTCTTTCAGCTTCTAGAAAGATCCTCTCTGTCTCACATGAATTAGGCTGCTTCCATCCTGTACAAAACGTTTCTGGAATGGCCACTGGAAGAGTGGATTCCCTTTTAATGGACCATCAACACATGTCCAACTGATCCTGATGTAAGTCTGTCTCACTAAGTACTTTGATGCCACTGAAATATCTCCCTACCTAACAACTTATTTCAGCACAGACATAGAGCATAACTTCACATGCAATGATAATTGAACAATTCTCCAGTGATTCAGCTTCTCCAGTGATACATCGTTAGGCCCACATGGTACAAAACATAACATAATCACACCACAGGAGTGAATATGGGGCTTCCAGGGTACTGATGCAGTGTCACACCTAACTTCTATAAGAATGAAGATCATCTGGCCAAGGACTCATCAATATTTTAGCAGCCAAGTGCTAGAGTAAACCAGCTAATCCATCTAATAATTTCATGCATGTGTCTATTCTTCAAGGTAAGGCCCATAAATCCATTATAATAGGTACCTCAGTGCAGCACGGGAGTCCAGAACCAAAACAGTGACCTGGCAGCTGGTGCATGCCACCCACCTGAAATTCCCTCCAGTTTTATCTGCCCCCACCTCCACTCAGCAGCTGCCAGACCCCCCTGCTGCAGAGCTTTTCTGAGGAAAATTCCAAATGATAGATCCAATTTTTAAACCAACAATTCTGTTTAATAATGTCTGTCTAATTCCCAGCCATGCCCCTGGGCTGGAACTGATTATAGAGGATTGTCCCTTCACTTCTGCTTCCCCTCTGAGACATGTGCAGCAGTGGTGCCCCTGTAGGCTTCAGGCAGGAGCAGACTGGCCTGGCGGGACACCGGGAATTTCCTGGTGGGCCGTTCTCCGAAGGGCCCGCTGAAGGGCCGGCTGGAGGCTGCTTGAGGAGGAGGGGGATTGTGATGGGGTGCTGCAGCCCCACACTTTAAATTCCCTGGCGCCGTGCGCCGGCCATGTACAAAACACGGTGGGGCTGAGGGAGCGCATGCGCGGCGTGCTCAAACGCCGCGCAACAGGTGAGAGGGGAGATGCCTGGGCGTGGCATGATGTCACAGCCCGGGACTTTAAAAGCGCTCGGCCCAGAGTTGCACCGTGCGGCCCAGCTCAAGGCCCAGCACATGGTCTGGAGCCTCGGAAGCAACTGGGGACCAATCACAGACTCCAGCCCCGCAAACTGGAAGGCAGAAGGTAGGTGGAGCGGAGTGTGGGGGGGAAATAGGAGGAAGGGGCTTGTGCTGAGGGGAAAGGGGCAGGTCAGGAGAAGAAAGGGGAAGGCACCAAGGGATAGGGTGGAGGAGAGACAAATGCCAGGGGGTCAAGTGGAGACAATGAGGAAAAGGGCAGGAGGGGATGTGTCAGTGGGAGGGGGGACAGGGTGATGCTGGGAGATTAGAGGGTAAGGGCATTGGGGGCTGGAGGGGGAGGTGCTGGGATAAGGCTTGAAAGAAGGGGTAAGCATAAGGAAGGCGGGGATGGAACAAGTCATGTGTGAGGGCACGGGCATGAGGGAAATGGGGGGCAGAGGGTGGTGAGGGGGTAGGCATCAGGAAAAAAGAGGGCAAAGGGGGCAGGGGCAGTGAGGGAAGGGGGAGGCACCAGGTGAGTGCAGGGGTAAGGGAAGGTGCAGGTGCCAGGGGATTCTGGAACCAGAAAGGCAGCATTTGAGGTGGAAGAAGGCACCTTCATCCCTATAGCTTCTACAAGAAGCCAATGCTGGAGATTTGTACTAAGGGGCCTTCAGGGACAGTTTTCTCCCCTGCTGGCACCTCTACCATACTCCCACCCAGGCATCCCTACTCATATCTCAGGTTGAGACTGCCAGGGAAAAGAGATTTATCTAGCACATATGAATCCCATGCAGTAGAGAAGAGTAGAGCTTCTAGGGAAACCATGCTTGTGCCTGTGGTCAGCTAGGGTATGTCTACACTACGGGACAAAGTCGAATTAAGATATGCAACTTCAGCTACATTAATTGCATAGCTGAAGTCAAAGTGGTTTAACTTGACTTTTGGTGCTGTCTACACTGCAGGAAGTCGAAGGGAGAACATGGAAGCAGGGTTATTAGCATCTACTGGAGTGCCCCTTTCACTTTGAATTAGCTGTCTTAACTAGATCTGCTAATTCGAACCCTGGAAGATTGACAGTGGAAGCTTCAATCTTCTCTGTAGTGTAGATGTACCCCTACCCCTGGTCTACAGTTGAGAGTTATTTTGAAATAACTCCTCTTATTTTGAAATAACAAGCAGAGCATCCACACTACCAAGCCCATTATTTCAAAATAACTAGGGCTGGTTATTTCAAAATAAAAACTCCTGCTTTCCATGAGGAATAATACTTATTTTGAAATAGTTATTTCAAAATAGCAGTAGCGTGGGCGCTCCATTGCCGCTATTTCGAAATAACTACTCCCTAGAGCCATTCAGAGTAATTACTTCCCAGTGATTCCTGGGGCTCTAAGTCAAGGTAGCATGTCCACATTAACGGAGCTTGCCTCGAACTAATTTCAAGGCTTCCCTATGGTGTGGATGTGCTATTTTGAAATAGTTATTTCAGGAATTATTATTTTGGTTGGGAAACTAGGGGGCAGGAAGAGCAGCAGCTGTTGCTGGATCCTGGAAGAGCAGCTCTGCTTAGCAGCTGCTGGTCGACTTGTCTCCCAGTCTGATGAAGAGAACTGGATGGCTCCTGGACCTGGTCCAAAGTAGGTACTGGCACCATCTGGGAGTGGGTCTATCCCTGCCGTCCCACTGTGCCCTGATTTCCCCACCCTACTGTGCCTCGATTTGACCAGTCTGCGCCCCTCTGTGCCCCAGTCAGCAGGCAGGCAGGATCCACCCAGCCACATTCCTCCCAGTCACATTCTGCAGGTGGGAGGTGAGTTCCAGGGGGGATGAAAGAGAGGGTGGAGAAGAAGTAACAGGAGGGGGACAGGTGGGTCTGAGGGTGGGACCTGGAAGAAGAGGTGGGACAGGGCAGGGCCTCAGACAGAAGTGTTCAGTTTTCAGGATTAGAAAGTTGGCAACCCCAAATATAAGAGGGGAAAATATTTCTTTGCAAGTGGTAACTAGAACAAGTGCAGGGTCACTGGCTGCCTTCTGTTGCTTCAGGGCTATTTGCAGGTCTCCCAGACAATCGCATCTGAAACTAGATTCCTCGATTAGTCCTAGGATCTTTCAGTTTGAGGACTGAAGGACTATGTATAGCTTTGATCAATCGGTGCTCTGGACACTGTCCAGAGGGGATACCCTATGTGGAGCTGTGCAAAAATGACATGAACACCGTTGTCCCTTCCCACTCCCAGCAACCCCTATGAATGAAACAATCCACCATCTCCTTCAGCTCGGAACACTGCAACTAGCTCTTTATTCTGTTTACAACCTCAGAGATTCAAGGGTGAGAAGGGCTTTGTTTGACAAATCTAAACAAGTTCTTAAAGTGGGACTATCTTCAAAGCATTCCCATTTTACCACAAGACAATTGCTATGTTTGGGAATATTTTTCTTTTCCTAGTTACACTCATTCACATCAGTTCTTACAAGTGCTCCCAGTGGGTGACTCTAGGCTCATGCTAGCAATAATATTGATTTTTAGAAGCTGGGTGAATAATGGATACCATCCCTGCCCCCCCACCCCAGCAATGTTGATTTTTTTTTAAAGTGTAGCTTCAAGTCAAACCAAAAAGAATGTGTCAAAAATTTTGGCAGATGGAGAAGTAAAGAATATTAAGTCAGATCAAAGCAAAATATTTTGTTTCAACTCAACCTGGCACTTTTCATTTTAATTTTGGGACATTTTGATAAGTAAAGGTGGACTAGATTTACAATATGGCCATGGAGGGGGCCTTATAATCCTAAACTCCTGTACTTAGGGAACTCATCTAACCATAGGGCAGCCAGCCCTCTGCCTGATGTGAAAAAGGGTTTGAACTTAGTACCTCTATATTTCAAGAGGGTGCCCTAACAACTTGATCTCCTCTTTTAAGTGGTTCTCTCTTTTAAACTAAATAGTCTTTAAAGCAGGTCTAGAATTTGGGTCATCTACCTTTTATCTGAGTATGCTAACCACTAGGCAATAGAATCACGGTCACTTGGTTTGCCTTTGCCCAGTGACTACTGTCATGAATGACTATGACTATCTTAATAATAAAAACTCATCATGATTATTTTATTTCACACTCTTGGCAGGTTGCATACGTGAAGAGACCACTTCATCATTAGCATATAGGATCTGCCATATGGGATCACAGCACTGGTGTCCATCTAATTCAGAACACTGTCTCTAGTGCTGGCTAATACCAGATCTGTCAGAGGAAGTTGTGGGAGTGGGGAGGAAACTCCTTGAATGTCAATTGTGCAAATCTGTACATTTGAGGAAAAATCTTTCTTGATTCCCTATGGGAAGCATCATGTCCCTTGAAGTCAAATATTTGCTGGATGAATTTGACAAATATTCTTCTTTTTTGATGAATACAGTATTCAGTGATCACTCTCTGCATCATTCAGCAAACTATGTAGTAGGTTAAACAGTGTTCATTAAATGATAGTCTCTTTCACCGTACAGGTGCTCCATAGACTACTGGGGAGGCTGGACTTAGACACAACCTTCCAGTTTTTTTCTTATTAGAGGACAGGTCTACACTTCAGAGGTAAGTTGGAAAAAGAAATGCAATTTGCAGTACACAAATTGTGTTTCTTTTTCCACTTTACTGTCGAAAGAGGCTTTTCCAAAATTTGGCATGTCTACATGGCACCAAATTTTGGAAAAAAATCCTCTTTTGACACATCGTTTCTTCCTCGTAAAATGAGGTTTAGAGGAATAGCGAAAGAGCGCATCTGTTTTTCGAAAATTTTTGCGTTACTTGGACGCGGCATTGCTTTTCTGGGATACTCCCGGTATCCCAGAAAAGCACTGCAGTCTTGACTTAGCCTAAGAGGGAAATGATTAGATTTAGGCAATAAACAAGGTTCTAATAGCCCATTCTGATAACTTCTAACCACGTACAACAGTACATATTTACTCCTTGTTATTTGAATATCTAGACAATTCCCACTACATTATCAATTCTTCAGCAATGTAAAAAGTCACCAACATCATCAGTGTCTTTATTTTGTCAATTCTTCTGAAAACCTTTTACTAGGGCACCCAGATTCCTTTTGTGCTGGCAAGAAATTGAACTCTTAACTCTTCCTCATAAATGAGATCAGTCCTAGTTCCCTTTGCCTTGTGATATATCATCATTGTATGGGGTCATGATTTCAGTTTTGTTTCTAGAATAATCTCTACATTTTTGTGTGTGTCCTGAGAGACTCTTCTATTTAGTACAATAACTGCTTCAGAAACATGGGCCCAACTGTGTGATGCTAATTGGTACTACAGGTTGAACTTCCTTAGTCTGGCATTCTCTGGTCCAGGACCATTTATGGTCCGGCATGATTTTAGTTAGCCGGATATCCACTTATCATGGGTATATGGCCAAGTTTCCTGTGGTCTCATAAAGTTTGTTTACAGCCACCATTTCTGGCTCTGTGTTCTGTGCTGTTATTTAGCTCAAATTTACTCTTAAATGACTTCAAGGAGCCCAGTAAGCTGTGGAAATGTTGGTAATGCTGCTAGACAATATTGACCTCTTGTGGTTTGGCAAATTCTGTGGTATTGCACTGGTCAGGTCCCGAGGGCGCTGGTTTAGAGAGATTCAACCCGTACTTACATGTATAAATGCTCATCAAGGTAACAGTTGTACAGTCTGGCCCTAAATCTTAATTAATAGACTGCTCATCTGGGAGCACAAATGATAAACAAATAATGTTATCATTTTATTAAGACTGATACTACTTTGTGCTGTTGAAATAATAAGCTCTCTTTAAATCCTGTCATATGATACTCATGCTGCAACATACTTGAACAAAAGTACATTTGTTTTGTAATAAATAACTGGTGGTTATACAGAATATTGACGTCCTTAAGAGATCAAAAATCATGAGTCAGATCCTCAAAATCACAAGATTAGTTTAAAATAATGAGTTTTTAAATTAAATTGGGTTTTAGTCTGTCTTTTGACCATTCAGCTTCCTCTATTTTTCTGTTGATGTGTATGTGAGATTGAAAAATCAGTCTTTAATGAACACAAAAATATGTGCCTCTCCTTGATTGCTTAGCTGTAAGCTTCCTCTTATCTGCTCCTTATCTCTCCCTCCACTGACATTGGTTGTAGAACAACTAGCAATCCTCGGCATTTAGGCTATGTGTAGACTGCAGGCTTCTTGGGCAAGAAGCTTTTTGCAGAAGAGATCTTCCGCAACAACTTCTTGCACAAGAGCGCCTTCACACTGCAAAAGCGCATCGGAAAAATGATGTGCTTTTGCACAAGAAAATGTCCAGACTGCATGGACGCTCTCTCGCTCGCAAGAAACCCTGATTGCCATTAACAGAATGGCCACCAGGGCACCTGTGCTTCTTTCAATAGGATTTTTTTGCGCAAAACCCCCGTTTCCCGCCCACACACACCTTTTTGCACAAGAGCTCTTGCGCAAAAAGGAGTTATTCCTTGTAGAAAGAGGAATACCTATACCACAAAAACCCGTCTGTTCTGTTGATTCACTGTAAACTTTCTTGCACAAAAACGCACAAAAACGCACTTGAGGTGTGGATGCTCTGTGAGTTTTTGTGCAAAAATGGCCGATTTTGTGCAAAAACTCTGTAGTGTAGATGTAGCCTTAGAGACTAACAAATTTGCCACTAGTTTAACACCCATTTGGCACATATGTGAATGTCTTCACATGGTTCATGGAAGAGGAAGAACTGTGTTAATATGAACTAGGTAGTTTTATATACAACATGCCAGCAGTGTCCACATGGGACATTCTGAGCATATCAAGTCAGTTTTACAAATAACATGCCACTGGCTCATTTTGCCACGCTATGTATATGAATCCTCTATTGTTTGCATACTGCTCATACTCAAAAAAGATGGGCTCATAGGCTCTGTCTTTATAGTTCTGTATTAGAAGCAGGAAAAGAATATATAGTAATTAAGAATGGACAGAAATATGAGGCTCATCCCTCTTTATCATCATATGAAATACAATGCATGCTATGACTCAGAATATTTAACCCAAAAGTCTTGTTTGTGATTGCACCTTTGGGCAGTCCAGCTTCTAAAAATGTGTGCAGCTTCCTCTTCAACTAATTCATTTGACTGGCTTCTATTTTTGCCTTTGCCATCTTTTTGTGCCAACATTGATTTTAAAGGGCTATAACAGGGAGGTGTATGGGCCGTATTTCCCCCATTTTGAGTGATAATGGCAATATTTGCTTGAAGAGATAGGAATTGGCCAGATAGTTCTCTCAACATTTGTTTTTGTAAAAGAAATTCTGTGTAAATTGCATGTCCTATCTGCCTCTTTTGAATTAGTTGCTGTCTCAGTTGACTAGTCGTGATTCAGTTGATTAGTGATTCCTTTTCTAGTAAGATTTTCAATATCTTTCCTGAAAACTCTTCAATAGACTCTGTCCCCTCTCCCTCTCTCTGTGTAATGGCCCATTTCTAGCTAACCTCTCTTATAACAAATGTTTCCAAAGCTGTGAATCATTCTGTTTGTTCTGTGCAATATCTGAAACACTTCTGAAAACTACCTAAGAAATGAGAAAGTTCAGTTTGCTCTTTTTGCATGTTGAAATATTTGGCAACTAAACAAGTACATGTGAATTATGTTGCAGGAGAGGATGTGTTACTGAGACAATTTTTTTTCATAAAGATAAAATTTGGCTCTGGTCCTGGCAGATTAGGATATCTCCAGTACAAACATCCAGGCACTAAAATGGAAGTTCAAACATACCCAGTGACATCCTTATTAAATTCTAAATGTTGCAAAAGTCTATTGCCTCCAACAAACAGCTGCACTGCTTATAACTACATTAGCATTTGGAAGGAAATGGCTGAATCTTCTTTTGAAAATCTTTCCTTAAAATATATTTTCCCCCATGAAGCCAATTAATGTTACTTTCCCTTTTAACTGCTTTTGGTAATGTTGCATCAGCACAAAAAGCCTGTAACTATCACACGACTGTAGCATCCCCACCACATTGTCACTGGTTTTTTTATGTTTAATTGTGGCTAAAGCTTTTCTTTGCAGTCCCTGATGCAGCAATTTGAGATGATACTTAGTTTCATAGAGGCTTAATACCTTCAGTGGAGTTCTGGTGTGCACATGAATTTGTCTGCAAGGAGGAGATTACAGGATTAATGCTTTTGATAGCCCATTTCTTCTGGGCTGTGTACTGCACCAAGTGCATGGTCCTCAGACACACTAATACATTATCTCTCTGCAGCTATAAGAAAACTACTGTCTCCAACCTTATAAACTTAAAGGAAGGAATGGTTTTGTGGCTAAGGCACTAGACTGGGATATAGGAGAACTAAGTTCAGTTCCGTGCTTGGTCCCAGGCTTCCTGTATGGTCCTGGTTAAATCCCTTACTCTCTCCTAATTCCCCACCTGCAAATGGGGTGCCACTTTCTTTCCTTCTCTCCTTGTCTGGCCTGTCAGTTAAGATTAAAGTTTTTAATTGATGTACCTATATTTAATAGCACAATGGTGTCACAGTTTCAGTTAGGATCCTTGAGGCATTATTCCAATACAAATAATGAGGTCAATAATAAGGGTGACATTTTCAAAGCAAAGCACCAACAATGTATGCATGCTTGCGATGTCCGCCCAAACCTGCATGTTTGTGTAATACATTTGCTGTTTTCGGCATGCTAGTCAAAATAGGAGGCAAAGGGAAAATAAAATGTTTTTGGTAGGGAGTCACAGAAATTCATTTCAAGTATCTAGAAGGTGTTTTCAGCTCCTGTATGCTGATGTGTGCTCAGCAGGATGTGGTGCTCTTGTATGTGCTGATGTGAGGCAGGAATATATGTTCATAAACTCGGTGTTCTCTGGGGCTATGTCTAGACTACGGAGTTTTTCTGGGATAGTATCTTGAACAAACTCCACTGTGTCCAGAGAACGCATCTGCTCTTCCGCAAAAAATGTCGGAAAAGCAGACGTACTCTTTTGGAAGCCCTGTCTTCCTCGTGCCACGAGAAGAAGGGCTATTCTGAAAGAGGAGGTTTTTCTAAAATTTGGCCCAGTGTAGATGGGCCAAATTTCAGAAAAGCCTCTTTCAACAAAACTATTGGAAAAAGGTACGCAAATTGCGGAGCGCAATTTTTCTGATAAAAAGCGGCAGTCTAGATGTAGCCTATGTGACAATTACCTCTTGTTCTTAAAAGAAGTCTGGAAAACAACACATCGTCATGTTCTTCTTACTCTTGCCTCACTCAGAGCCTTTTGGTTTGCTTCTCGCAAAGCAAAGTTGCAATTAATTTTTTTTAATTGTTACATATTTTAAAGAATAGCTGGCAAAACTAAAATGCTCTTTGGAACCCAGAGCAACATATTAGAAACAACAGCATTTTATGCCTGTGGATTTGCATTACGTTGGTGTGGATGCAACAGCCTGGAAATATTTGTGCCTGTGTATAAATGGAGACAAGCTGAGTGAAAATGTAGGGTACTGCCTAGTAGTACCTTACATCTGGGGTTGCTCATGTAATTCACAGTTCTTTGAAGAAACCTTTAACTTATACACTTGAGTTTTAAAAATGTTCTGTTCATGAATCCCAGCGCTTAGAAGGCAAAGGCAGTTGGAACGCAGACTGAATGACAATAGGCAGCTGGTACTGTTGAGTCTGCCTTCACTTAGGCAATATCTAAGTCTGGATTGACGCTCTGAGATAGATCCACCGGCAGTCAATTTAGTGGGACTAGTGAAGACCTGCCAAATCAACCTCAGATTGCTCTCCTATCGATCCTTTTACTCTACCCTGGATGAGAGGAGTAAGGGAAGTTGACAGAAGAGTTTCTCTCATTGGCCCCTACCTTACCCACCGTGGTGGAGACGCTGTGGTAACTCAACTTAAGGTATACTAATTCCAGCTATGTTATATTCACATAGCTGGAGTTGCATAACCTAAATTGACTTTCCTCTTTAGTGTAGACATAGCCTTAGTAACAAAAAGCAGGCTGAAGTGAGGAGGAAAGAAAGATTACATCTTATAACTGTGCCAAATACTTAATGAACAACTTTTAACATGAGCAAAAGAGGAAAGGGATTTAGATGGGAGAGAGGAACTCTAAGGGAAAAGTTCATAAGAATAAGAGGCACTCACTGTAGCCCAGAAGAAATCTGACCTATGTTTGGAATCCCATGGTATCACAAGCCTGATGAGAGGAACTGAAAAAGACTCTTTTGTAACAGTGGTGTTGGGGAAGAAGATTAAAAGTAAATCTGGGACTTCCGTGAATGACTTCAGTGAACACATTAAGAGGATGATGAGGCTGTTGTAGTGCCAGGTAACAATTAGCAGAATACTGGGGTGCTGCTGCACATTTTGTCATTCATAGTATTGTGCTGATCCCGACTGGGGCCTTTCAGCAGTAATAGAATACAAATAATATTCATAATCGGGGTCGAGGTGTTGATGCTGTGCAAGGGAGTCCTACTCTTCTTAAAGTCTCAAACCCTATCCTGTTCCTACTACTGTTCTCCACTTGAAGTGTGTGTGTGTGTGGGTGGGTGGGTGGGTGGGTGGGGAAGTAATACTCTCAGCTCCTGGGGATTGGCTATACCCAGGGGGCTCCTGTTCATCTTCCATTTAACCTGTAGGTTGCACCAATAGGGTTGCCTGTACTTGGTGGCCACATGATTGGTCTGATGTTGGGATCCTGTTTGGTCTGATCTTCTACTATATATTTGAGAGAGTCTGTCTGTCTGTTTGTTCAAGAATTCCTCCTAAATGGTAAGAGCTAGGATGACCAAAGTTGGTATGCAGCTTCCTTTTATCATAACCTAAAGCAACAAAAGGGTTGGGTTGTGCCAGGAAAATGGGATGTGCTTCTCATAAAACCACACAGAAAAGAGACAATCACCAGGCAGGTGAAAGGGGCTGGCTGGGGACATGCCCCCTCTCCATCTGTCCATCCATGACTGCCACAGTCCCAAGCCTTCCATCCCTTATGTGCCCTTTAAGGAGGGTGTTGCGGGGAGGGAGGTGCTGAAGCTCCGCCACCTATTTATAGCAGAACTTTGCTGGCTGTTTACTTTTGTCAGGGAGAGAGGGGAAAGTGCACAGTTTGCTGCATTTCTTACTCTGACTGGGGAGTGTAGGGGGTGATGAACCTGGACATGCACCCCTCCCTATCCTGTGTCTGCTGGAGCTGTAGCAGCCATGGAGAGGTGCTTTTGACACCTGGCCTCAAATTGCCACCTTGAGAGATGGCTGTGGTAATCCTCTCTCCCCGGGTCAGCCTGCATACTGAACCCCTCTTTCTCAGACCCACCCCAGAGCAATGATTTAAATCAAGCATGTACATTTTTATTTTATTTAAAAAAAAAAAAGTGTTTATGACCCAAGCAAAGCCAGAAAGGCATAATTTTCAAACATCCCTCATTTCAAGAGGTGGCATTTATTTTAGTCCCAGTTATATGTTCACCACACAATGTCCACACATTTTAGTTTGTTGAAAATTACGTATATCAGAAATAAAGAAGCATGAAACTGAGGCTCTAGGACAGAGGTGGGCAATAACTTTTGGCTGGGGGCCATTTCAAACATTTTTGAAGTGGCTCCAGGCTGCCCCAGAAGGGGTGGGGCCTAATCCAGAAGGGGTGGGGCCAGAATGCTTCTGGGGTTCCCGAGTCCCAGACCATAATTGGTCTGGGGTTGGGGGAGCCCGTTTGCCCCCCCTTTTCACTAGGCGCCCATGCCCCTGGTGGGGGGGGGGGGAAGAGGCTTCACACACTCCCCTGCCCCCAGGCCCTGATTGGCTTGCGGGCAGGGGAAGCGCGCAAAGCCTTCTCCCACCCTACCCCTGCATGAAGCTTCCTCACACCCTGTGAGCAGTATGCCGCACTTTGAAGCACCACGTGCTGCTCGCAGGGCAGAAGGAGACGTCACGAGCTCCCCGGCCCCCAAGCCCTGATTAACCTGGGGGTGGGGGAGCTGTGCGAAGTTTCCCTCACTCTGCTCCCACCCTGCACGAGCATATGGCACTTTGAAGTGCTGTGCACTCCTTGCAGGGAGACGGGGAGGTGGAGGAAACTTTGCGCGCTCCTCCTGCCCCCAGCCCAATCAGGGATCGGGGGTGGAGGAGCACATGACGTCTCCTCCTGCCCTGCGAGCAGCGCGCGGTGCTTCAAAGTGCTGAGTACTGCTCACAGGGTGTGAGGAAGCTTTGCGTGCTCTCCCCACCCCAGGCCCTAATTGGCCTAGGGGTCGGGGGAGTGGCAGGGCCTCCACGGGCTGGATCAACCCACTTGGCAGAGGCCCTTTTGCCCACCCCTGCTCTAGGAAGAGTCACTTGACCTAATGGGATGAATCCTGCAGTATTTCACATTGTTTTGGTGTCTCCTTTTTTAGTTCTTCGTGTCACATTATGGTTTCAACCTGTTGGCTGTAGAGGCCGAGGAAAGGCCATTGCCCCTGGCTCCAGTCTGTGCGTAGCTCTTTCTTTGGGTATGCCTGCTCTTCTTCCCGCCAGCTCAGGTGGCTGTTAATGAAAGGGCTTCCCAAATTCCCAGAGCCCTGAAATCACACTATTCTGATTAAGGGCCTGATTTCCTCAGGTGCTGAGCAGCTGGGACCTCCATTGACTTGAACTGGAATTGTGGGTGCTTGGCACTTCTGAAAATCAAGCCCTAAATAAAGAAAATATTGCAAAAAGTTGTACTGCCTTCATGCAACTGAATACTGCCATTTGCATGACTCAGTGTATTGCTAATATCAGAGGAACTGGACATTCCAGAGGGCACAACTGCATATATAGTGTTAGAGAAATATTTGAATACATCACAACAATGGGTGAAAGCTGGGGAAAGCTGTGAATTAATATGCACCATTCCAGCATTCGATGTATATTTGTCTCTAAGTTTTATTCTGATGTCTTGTGTGTTGTTTAGCAATGGAATGGAATGACGTTATTCCCTAGTGGTTGGATGCCTTGAATGAGGATAACAATATTAATAGTATTGAGTATTGGTAAGTAGAACATCATTCTTTAGCTCAAGTAATTGAGTTACAAGGCTAAGTTCTGATCTTGTTTAAATCTGTGAAACCTCAATGAAGACACAGATGATTGACAGGATATAATTAAGGGCAGGATCTAGTTTCCCAAATGACTCCTAGTGCTGAAAGTACATATTGTTGTCCCAAAAAGGGACTTATTTTAGCATGTGTTGTGGGCTATGAATGTGCCACAAGGTGTCTTTTGGGACTTCCAACCAGCACTATACTTAGAGAGATTTTGAGATATGCTAATGGTGGAGTTTCCTCCTAATCGTTCTATTGGATATATGGGCAGTGCCTTCTGTGCATTGGGGTGAGGCTCAGGTCACTTATTGTAGCAATGTCTTCAGTTTTGACCCGGAACTCAGGTGAGCAAGGGAGGTCTGTGGATGTCATGCAGCTGTTTAGAAAGTATGAAAAATGCTATATTCATGAAGTTACATTATACAGATTGCAATTTTATTCCTGGAAGAGTTGTTCTCCGACCTGAGAGGAGAATACTTCCATTATCTTGAACTGATAACAGCAAGATGTAAATCCTCCTCAGTAGGATTTCACAACAGACATAGTACATGGTCTGTTATGAGTTTACTGGGGTCATTTGATACATAGACATGGGAGGGAGTTGTAGCAAGCTCTTGATGATGGTTCTTCACTTTGAAAAATAGTTAATGCAAAGGGAATATAGCAGAATTCAGAAGCAGTGAAACTCCTTTTGCACTGTAAAATCCTACATGGCCCCTCTCTTGCAAAACTCATGATTAGACTTGGTTCATACTGAAGTGGAATGAAAACCACCAATCTTTTCAATGGATTACAGTAAGAAAAATGACCAGTCCTATTACAATAAAGTGTCTTTTAAAGAAAATCTTTCATTATGAGAAGATCTCCTGGTGGGACAAAATGATTCAGTGGATTGATTAATAAGATTTTAGAGCCTTTCAATTGTTCCATTACTGGGTTCACCCAGCCCATGTCTGTAGTGAATGAAAGTTGCTACTGTCTGACTGCTGTTTGGTGGTCCAAATAAAATGAATTTTGCAGTCTGTAAAATCAGAACTAGACTAATGTCCACATCACAAAACTCACAACCAAAGTTAGCATGAATTGAGAGCCCTTTTTGCATTCTTAGGAGAGAGACCAAAGACGCCAAAGTGTCTCTGCAGGTCATTGTTGATGAACATTAGTGGGACAGCCTAGGAACATGCAGTATTAGATAGTTGGATGAGTACCATCTAGCACATTCCACAAGAGCTACATTCACACAGAAATTAGTGTTTTGGAAAATAAGACGATTCAAATTGTAATGATGAATGAGATTGTCATTAACGGTCATTATAATTTTGGCACAGTGAAAAAGGCAAATCCACATTTTCCCCTGCAAATTCTATGCACAGCTCATGCATACTGGATAGTGAAAATGATTTTTTTTTTTTTATGACTCAAGACTAGAAATCCATTTTCTGAGCCTTGTGCAAAGAAACTGGAAAAGCTGTGCCATCTATCTGCACAGGTGCTTGAGGTAGAACTGAAAAACTTTTTGAAAAAACAAAAGACAAAAAGAAATGTACAGTGCCACTGCTGGAGATAAAAATATCCCTGTTTATTTTCCTGTTGAACTTTTGGTAGGCTTGCTGAAAAGGACATTATCTGAGCACTTAACACAAGGCCAGACGTCTTTCAAATTAATCTCTAGACTAATGGTAGTTGCACTTGCTCAAAACAGAGCTTTCAGCATACCTCTTTTTTATAAAAAAAAGAGCTCTTCAATTTTCAGTGTATGATATGATCAAACTGCTTTTGTACAGTATATTGAAATCCTAGCATCAGCTTGCTGGCATGAAGGAAACATACTGCGTTATTCTACCCCCTTTATTCACTAGGGAAAAGTTGACTTATTCACTAGTGCTAATGTCAACTCCCTCCCAGTAAGGTTCCAGTTGTTTCATTTCCAAAACAGCCATTATGTCTGTCTGTCTTTAAGGAGGTTTCTGCCTCATCTATGGTGAAGGAAACTGCTGTAGTAGTGATGGATTCTTATAAAGGAGGAGCTCACCTCAATGAACCATGGTCGAACATGCTGAATTGAATTCAAAGATATCTACTATTCAGCAGAAGTAGCATCACAACATCATAACACTCCATTATGATGGTTGAGACGTACTGTGGGATCACAGAATCGCAACATGTGGCATTGTATTGTGCCATTGATCTAGCAGAGTACTTGTTCTGGCATACCAAGCTCCAGAGTGACGGAAGTAATTCAAATTCATTTTGCTGAATCTGGGGTCTACCCCACAAACTACTCCAGGCTTCCTCACCCCCTTGTTGTTAGCTGGGTCTGGAGAAGGAATAAGATTAAGAGGGGTAAGAGGTGAATCCAAGGGTTACACAGAGCAACTCCAAAGTTAAAAAATAGCAAGTATGTCACCCACCCAACCAAACCAAAACCAATACAATAAAGTGTCCTTTGCCGATTACTCTAAAGTCATGTTCATCTTAATGAGTAAATCCAAAAAGCAGGGCTGGAATTAATACAAAGGCATTTTTAATGTACAAGATAAGGAAACGCTGTACAGGAAGAATGTAGAAAACATGTGGGTGTTATTTATTCTGCCTCTGAATACTCTGGCATTGTTTTCAGGGGCCAAAATGATTAACATATACTTGGCAATTAAAGTTAAGGAGCTGTGAAACCACATGGAAAATATGCTACAAGAAAGTTAAGATGGAAACTTCTGATGAAAAAAGGATGAAAAAAAAAAAGAGTGATCAGATGAGATTGCAGTGCGTACCTGTGGTATCTTGTAAAACTATTCAGCATGGAGAACAGAACAAATTAGCAACAAGACAAAAAAAAAAAAAAAAAGGAAATATTCAGTCAGTGACATCTCTTCTTCTTTTATCCCCTCTACTAGCACAAGAGACCTAATGAGGAAATCCAGGCTGGCAAAATGACTTATTTATCTCAGTTGCATGAATATAAAGTAGAATATACACTGGAAATTCCAGCCGACATATTAGCAAACACAAGGGATAGTCTACAATAGTTGAAGAGCTGATTGAGGAATAGGCTGGTGATGATCTGTATTTAATGGTTTAAATTAAACATTGAGACCTATGAACCTCTACAAAAGGGTATTTGATACTGAATGCACGGGAATGTAGCTCTTCGGAAAGAAGT
The DNA here is from genome assembly GCA_019425775.1 of Rafetus swinhoei. Classification (NCBI taxonomy): domain Eukaryota; kingdom Metazoa; phylum Chordata; order Testudines; family Trionychidae; genus Rafetus; species Rafetus swinhoei. Next base: position 271,632,650 of record CM033437.1, read on the forward strand.
TAGAAGGTAAGAGGTCCTCTATTGAGAACACATCTTGGTCACTGAAGTAGTACCTTCTGTAAATATAATCCTCTTTATGCTCATGACATTTGACTGGAATAGATTGTCAAGAATTCATTTGAGTTTGTGGATTGTTTTCAAACAATCCATATATTCATTTTGCATTGGTAGTTGGAAGTGACTTGTCATTTAGATAACATAGTAATATGAAGTGGGAAAAGCCCTTTCTAGCAAATGCACAAGTTGACCTGCTAAACCATAATAGATCTTCAGGGTTACCATAATGAGTTACTGCTGTTACTAGGTAAATATACGGTTTATTCAGGAGATCTGTATATATGTGTTATTGATCCTATGAACCAAAGAGGAATGGCATGCTTTTCCAAATCAGCTTTTTTCTGTTGGTTAAATTTTTTTTACAAGTACCCATTTGTTATTTTTTATTTTTCCATAACATCCAATAGTTCACTTTTTAAAAGTAAACAAAGTAGCTCAAGGAACAACAACAAAAAGCCATGTGAATATGTTCCATGTTGTTTCGTGGTCTGCCATGATTTGTGTTAAATTTCAACCTGGAATTAATTTTTACAAAAGATTATTCAGAGGATTTATAATGGAACTATTGGCACTACTTTCGCAATGAAAGTGCTACTAAGTATTGCTACAATAGCCATAGTCACCAACTCCTTTGAGCTTCTTTACAATTGTCTAAGCGCCTCATTCAGCAGCTCAAATTACTTTGACACGCACTTATTAATTAAATTTTTAGAAGAGTTCCATGTGGCCTTCTGTAAAATAATGCAAAAAATAATTAGCAGGAAGCAATTGAATACTTGGGAGAATTTTAGGAAATGGGTCAGTAAAGTTATAAGGCCAAATTCATCCCAGCTGTAATTCCTTTTACTTCATTATTTATATAGAACTAAATTAAGTTCCTAAGTGCACTGAGCATATGCTGAGAAATTTCACTTTCAAACTGACCCATTATGCATTAACCTTTTTGTGATATGCACAGAGCCTAGTCATGTTGTAATCTACAAAGGTGTTTATCACTAGCTATGTAGAAGAATTAGCTATCGTTTGTATGCATCATGTGCAGTAATAAAGTATTACTATTGTACAAGAGGGCAATAGCAAGCATGCCAGAATGTGATGGAGTTTTTATGTTCTTTCCCTCAGTAGGACCATGGTTGCACAAATGTATGTGTCAACAAATGTATGTATGTGGTTGCACAAATGTATGTACTAATACAGGCTACGTCTACACTGCACTGTAGTTCAAAGTAAGATACGCAATATGAGCTACACAAATTGCGTATCTTATTTTGAAATAGCTTATTTTGAAATTTGGCACTGTCTACATAGCACCAAATTTTAAAATAACCCGCTTTTCCGAAATGTCCCTTACTCCTTGTGGAATGAGGTTTACAGGGACGTTGGAATAGCAAGCCCGAAATAATGGGCTTGCTGTTAAGATGCAGGATAGTTATTTTGCGATATGCCAGTATCCCAAAATAGAGTTGCAGTGTAGATATAGCCATAGGGTCCAGTACTAATAACACTTACTCATGTGAGTTGTTGTATTGACCTTTATGAGGCTACTAGTGTGTATTTGCAGAGCTTACCCTTCATGTGCAATGCACTGAACAGAAAAGATAACAGTAGGTGACAAAAAATTGAGTTTATTACAGAGATCTGAAGCTTTACATTAATACTTTATTTAACCTATCTCATGGAAAGCTAATGGTTTAAAATATACTGTTTGTGTTTTTCCTTAGGGGACATTATAATTTTGTATTACTGAATACACTGAGGGGTTTGCAATCAAGTAATTGAAAGCCTCAGTTGTAAAATCTTGCATGCTCATGATAGGGAAGAGTTAAAGTTGTTTATAGGAAACTTAACTCTGAAATTCTGGGAGATGAATGAGAGAAGGGTTGTATTACTGATGTTCTAAGTTCATGGCTATATGGAGTACCCCAGGCATTCATTGGGACTGTCTACAGACTCATAGTTTTGTCACCTACAGAACCAAATGGTTCCCTCAGTTATACACTACAAAGAGTGATTGGTAATACCAAACCACAGGAAATGCTCCCATATGAGATGTATAGTAAATCCCTCTGACTCCACACTTCTCTGTCATCCAGTCATTCACTTTATCCCAAGCAAAACCTCTATCTCTGCATTTACTGTAAGAGTAGAATATAAATACAGTAATAATATAGGGTAACAATTTTTGTTAAGGTTACTCGTTAGCATCTCAGACAGAAGCTTCACTTAACTGTTTGTGGATATATAGTGTACACGTAATATGTTATAAAATACTATTCTTACCTGTATATTCATTTGTGTATATTAGTGTGTGCCAAAAATATCCGCATGCTTATTTGTGTGTTTGTCTGTGTACTTACTTCTAAATAGCAACTGTAGTGATTTACTAATGTATTTTTGGCATATATTTTGAAAACAGAAATACATTTTGGGACACACAAGAGTACCTTTACCACGCAACGTTTTACTGGTTTTTGTATGAAGAAATGTTTGTGTGTATGCACAACTGTGGGGATTTGTACAAACCAAGTTTTCATATTTTTATAAATGCTTGTTTGGAAAGTCATCGATAAATGTGTAAATCAGAGAATGATACAAAATTAACAAAGCACACATTAAATGGATTAAAAGATGATTAACTTGTTGGTCTCAAAGGCTACGTCTACACTGCAGGCTTTTTGCACAAGAACAGTTGTTCTTGCGCAAAAACTTGCTGGGTGTCTACACTGCACGCGTGTTCTTGCGCAAGTAAATTTACAGTACAGCGTCGGAAAACAGGGCTTATTCCAGAAGAGTTATTCCTCTCGCACAAGAGCTCTTCCACAAGAAGGCAGTGTAGACAGGCATCATGATTTTCTTGTGCAAGAAACCCCTATGGCTAAAATGGTCATCGGAGCTTTCTTGCGCAAGACAGCGTCCACACTGCCATAGACGCTCTTGCGCAAAAGCACATCTCTTCCACAAAAACACATGGCAGTGTGGATGCAGTCTTGTGGAAGACCTTTTGCACAAGAACTCTTGCGTAAAACAGTTCTTGTGGAAGAAGCCTGCAGTGTAGACGTAGCCAAAATGTAACTGTAAGGAGAGAACCCTCATTTTTCAGACATGCTTTTAGTGGGTTCCCCCAAGGATGGCTTCTTGCCTCTATGATATTTAACGTTTTTATTAATGACCTGAAAGAAAACATAAAATCATCACTGATAAAGTTTGCAGATGATAAAAAGACTGGGCGATTGGTAAATGATAGCTAGGACAGGTCACTGATATGGAGTGATCTGGATTACTTGGTTAACTGGGAGCAAGCAAACTATGCATTTTAATACGGCTAACTGTAAATGTATACATTTGGGAACAAAACATGTAGGCCATGCTTATAGGATGAGGTGCTATATTGGGAGGCTATGACTCTGAAAAAGGTTTTAGGGTCATGGTGGATAATCAGCTGAAGATGGGTTCCCAGTGTAATGCTGTGGTAAAAAGGGTTAATGCAATCCCTAGTGCAGTGGTTCCCAATTCGAGTCACCTAGGCTATGTCTACACTACGGCTTTTGCTGGAAGAGGCAATGCAAATGAAGCACTGATTAGCATTATGTCACACTTCATTTGCATAATCTATTCCTAGTTATTTTTGTGAAAGGGGTTTTTGCGCAAAAACAGTGTGGACGTTTCCTTTTTGTGCAAAACCCCCTTTTTGTGTAAAATGGCCATGGCCACACTGCTTGTTTTTGCGCAAAAAACACTTGTGCAAAAACGGCTAGGAATAGATTATGCAAGTGAAGTGACATAATGCTAATCAGTGCGTCATTTGCATTGCCTCTTCCGGCAAAAGCCATAATGTAGACAAAGCCCAAGTGTATAAACACAGGAATCTTGAGTAGGAATAGAAAGATTGTTTTACCTCTATATTTGGCACTGGTGTGTCTGCTGCTGAAATACTATGTCCAATTCTGGTGTCCACAACTGAAAAAGGTTCTTGTTAAACTGGAGAGTGTTAAGAGAAGAGCCACAAGAATGATTACTGAATTAGAAATCATGCTTTATAGTGGAAAACCTTAGAGCTCAATCTATTTAGTTTAACAAAGAGAAGGTTAGAAGTGACTTTCTCACAACCTAGAAATATGCTGGTGGGGAGCAAATGCTGGTCTCTTTATGCTAGCAAACAAAGGTATTACAAGATCCAATGGCAGGAAGTTGAAGCTAAACAAAGTAAAACTGGTAATAAAACATTAATTTTTAACACTAAAGGTAATTAATCATTGGAAGTGTAAAGAAATGTATAATGAACCATGTTAGATAAATGCATATTAAATGATGTTAAAGGTGTAGTTATATATTTAATAGTGTTATAAGAAAATGTAAAAAGGAACAGTTCAGCTATCTCTGTGTCTTGTTGACACAGCTTTTAAAACTCTGCTAAAACAATGTTATAGGTTGTGAAAAATCAGAAGGTTGATGTGTGTCTTATCTACAGTGTATTCTTGGTCTATGTGGATAACAGAGCAAAGCAAACCAGACAAATGTGTGATTTACTAACCAGGTGCAGATTTTCCAAATAAACTAGACTTGGGAGAACGGATATTGACTGAAGAGAGCTAGTCAACTCCAATTCAGATAAGTAAAAATGACACAACTAACATAGGATATAATAAAATATATGAAAGCAATGAAAAGACAGCTAGATTGAATGAGAAGGAGGAGATTAATGGCTAAATAAAAGACAGAAAAGGAGGTGCCAATTGGAGTTTTAGCAGGACAGGTAAAAATATATTAGTTAAAAGGATTTGGGGTGTGTGTATGAAAATATATTTAGAATGTTTATAGATGAGGTAGTTTTGATAATTTGTGCCTTCATGATGTTACAAGGTATAAAGGATGCTTGTTTAACAGGAGGTCAGATGAGATGACCACAGTGGCTCTTTCTGGCTTTGGAACCTATGAATGGGTGTTAAATAGGCCACCTATTAGTCATGACATTATAATAGCTTTAAAATTAGAGACTCAAACATAAAAAGGTCGATGGGTATATCTATACTATTACTGGATTGACAGTGTAGTGATCAATCCACCGGGGGGTTGATTTAGTGGGTCTGGTGAAGACCTGCTAAATAGAGCTGACAAATGCATTCCTGTTGATGCTGGTATTCCACTGGAATTAGAAGCTTGAGGTTGAGTTTCTCATGTTGCCCAGCATGGTGTAGATGCCACATAAAGTCAACCTAAGGTAAGTGATCTCCAACTATCTTATTCACGCTGACTTTACCCCATAGTGTAGACCTGCCCTGAGACTGTGTGTGTATGTAGGGAGAAACAGTTTTTTAATGTGAACTTGTACAATGAATGATGGGGTATATCATTGACATCCAAAGAAAGATCTCTGTACATTCAGAATTCTACTGCATTTTAATGACCAATTAACAATACAGAACTTTTCCTATGGCATTCTCAGTAGTGGTAGATTAATTCTTGTAGTGAGATGTTAGCTGTTGCTAACCATAAGTAGATCATTTAAGTGTAAAAATGAGATGCAGTGGGGCTGCAAAATATGAATAGGGAGAATGACAAAACCTGTAGGTTCAAGGCATAAAAGTAGATGAGCTTAACAAGAGCAGAAGACGCTGAAAATAAATAAAGAAATACATTGACTATGTATTTTAGAGAGTCTGTGCATCTGCCTCTCTCTCTCTCTCTCTCTCTCTCTCTCTCTCTCTGTGTCCGTCCATGAGTCCATTTGTTCAAGAACTCCTCCTACACGGTAAGAGCCAAGATCACCAAATTTGATATTTGGGTACTCACAAATGACCACAGGAGGGTAGCAAGTGCCCCAGCCCTGGAGTGCAGCTGCTGTCCCAGGCTGTCCCTGGAGATCAGCTGATCAGCAGGCCATGCCCTGAAGAGAAGCCAGTGGGCAGCCAGCATGTCCCCTCCACACGTTGGAGCGGCCTGAGGGAGAAGCCGGTGGGTGGCCTTGAGGCCTCTGTGCCCCAAGCCTGCCCAAGGGAGCCAGCCCTGGGGAGGAGCTGATGGGTGGAGTGTATGGACCCCACCCCTGTCCCATGCTGGCCACTGGGAGAAACTGGCAGCCACTGCGACCCATCCCATGAGTCTCCTACCAACACCTTGCCCTCACTCCTGCACCTCCCCCACCATGAAACCATCCTCACCCCCAATCCAGACTCTTGCACCCCCAATCATTCACACCTCCTGCCCTGAGTTCCCCACATTCCGAAGCCCCTGTGCTGACTCCTGCACCACCATCCCACCAGCTTCCTGCCCTGAAGGACCCAAGCAATGCCACGTAAGTCGTGCGTGTGTGTGTGTGTGTCGGGGGGGGGGCAATTTTTCTTCTAATTTTGTAATCCATAGAATCTAATTAAATAATTTAAACCAATAGCAACATAGAATATTAAATTACTCAGGTGCATTTAGAAGGATAAGTGTTACAAACCCAAGATACTTTTTTTTGTCTCCTCTTTCTTTTTCATCAATAGAACATCAAACTGGGTGCAGGATTTTCTAGCTTCTATTCTCTGTCCCAGTGCTAACTCTGCCTTCTGGTTGATAAATGGGATATTGGATGAGGGCCCATCTCTGCAGGAACTCAGTTGGCACTTGCAATGCCAGCTGTCCCCAGCAGACGTCAATGCTGGAATGTGGCAGGGGATCCCCTTCCAGAAGTCAAGTGTGATGCCGGAAATGCTAGTAACTATAAATACTCCCTGAATTTTTACATTTAAAAATTGGCAAGCAGGACTGGAGTTCTAAGGGAGCCAACTGAGGTTACCCAATTAGGACCAAACTGCAAAGAATGGGGAAGGGGGGAAGGCACTCCCCAAAGCTGGTGGTTATTCCAATACTTGTATTTACCAAGAAAGCACAAAACAGCTTATATGTTATCTTACTGGTTACCCAGCAGCCAACAACTCTGTTCCCTTAAAGCAGGGCTATTCAACACGCAGCCCATGGGCTGCATGTGGCCCGCGGCCCATTTGTTTATGGCCTGCGGTGTGGGTTTACACGGAGCTCAACATGGGCCCACAGGTGGGATCCTTTGAACATGGCCTCCACTGGAAACACGCTCCACAATGGTGAGGCGTCTCCCAGGCGGGGTGAGCACTGAAAGACGCAAGCAGACGGGCTGGTAGAACAGATGGGTACAGGGTGTCACTGTTTTTAGCTCCCAGGGAAGAGGTGCTGGGAGCGCCGGGGCATTGTGTGAAAGAAGCTATATTTGCAAATATATTTGCATATATTTGCATGTATATGCAACCACACTTAAGTTGCGGCCCTCAGCATGTGCTGTGAGTATCATTGTGGCCCCTGGGGGCTTCTAAAGTTGAGTAGCCCTGCCTTAAAGCAATCCAGCAATTCAGATATCCAAGTCAAATGTGATCACTGAAGATCTTATTCATCACATAAGAAAGTTCTACCAACCCCAAAGGTTCAGACACATTGCCTCCCAAGCCAATGGATATTTCAGATCTTATCCCAAATACACACTTATAGCCAATTCTATGTAACTAAACTAATATTTATTAAACAAACAAAGAAAAGTGAATAGGGATGTTAAAACAGTTAACCCAATGATTAACTGTTTTAACCTAGGTCCTGCCATGCAGCACTCGTGCTACTTCATCTCGCAGAGATTTTTTTTTCCACTTTAGGTGGCTACAGCCTCATCAGGATGTGCTCAGTCTGAGCCACTCTTCGGTTGATGTGACTCCATTCTGTACTGAATGGGAATGTTTTGTTTATTTGGGTCAATAAATTCACACATCAGATTTCTCTGATCTAATGCTGTTGCAGGCCTGTTATCCACACCTAACTCTTCTATCTATAAGATCTCATCCTTTCACCTCATTTTTACCTCTTCATATATTGGAAGAGACAAAACAATCTTTCCTGTTTTTTAAGACCCATTAAGTTTTTCAACTTTGAACTAGTTACTGAATGGGGCTACTGGAATAAACTGTAATGAAGAATATATTCTCTCTATGCCTGCAGAAGAGGCTGCTGCTATCAAAAATTGGTTGAGGGCTTCAACTCACTCTGATTCCAGTTGCTTAGCCAGTAACTTCCACTAGTTTAGAGGTTTGACTTTCTATAACATTTCAGCAACAAACGAGTGCTGCTTATATTTTTTATTTTTAATTTGAATTGACTATACTAAGTTTAGGCCTTAACATAGGTTGTCATAATTTCAATTTTAATTTTAAATAGGCTTATAGTTTTAAAGAAAAATATATTAACATTTAAATAAAAAATCTGATTTTTATTTTTAAGTCATTGATTTTAATCCATTCTGTAGCTTCCACTTTTGACTTGACCAACAGTTTAAAAAAATCAATGACTTAAAAAATGTGGCATTTCAGGCACTTATTTATATTTACATCTATAGCTGCCCTTGGAAATTTCCAAATTAAATATTATGTTTTTGGGTCACAAGATCTCTTTCTAAGTTATCAGAAGGCATCATAGGGTAGACGGACACCCAAATTCCAAGGAATATTAATAGCAAAAAGTGCCGTATTTACCACTTTGGTGCTGTGTGTGCAAATGGATTCTTTAGTTCAGCTTGGTGTTAGATCAGCTTGGTTAGATCCATTTGGTGTGTATGGTGTTTTACCAATGGTATGTGAAAGGGCAGCAACCAAATGTCAAGGCCAGCATCTCTAATGGAAAGAAATCCATAAAAGGAATGGAGATTTTAAAACCCATAAGATGCAGCAAAAGTTTTCTGCAGTTTCGACTAAAGTATGTAAGAAAACCACAAGGCTTTCCTTAAAAACAATTAACATGATCTGTAATGAGATTTGTTTTGGAATGGCTTCGATAGCTACTGAATTCTCACAGCAAATACAAAGTTGAGGAAGTAGAATTCCCAGTTATAACACTGAAGTTTTCACTTCAATAAAAAAAATCACTGAGGCACATAAATGCACTGCAAATGTGCATCGAAAAAGCGATTTGCTTTTTGGAAAGAGAGCGCTCTCACATGTAAGCTGTGATTGCTATGGATGGAATGGCCACCAGGGCACCTGTGCTTTTTCCTTTTTCCCCTTCTTCCAAAAGAACTCCCTTTTCCCCGTCCACACACGCTTTTTTGCGAAAGAGCTCTTTTACACAAAGGTTTCTTCCTCGTAGAATGAGGATAACCAATGCAGGAAAAACCCCTCTGTTCTTTCGATTTTCTTGAGGAAGAATGCAATTGCAGTGTGGATGCTTCTCAAGTTTTGTCAGAAAAATGGCCATTTTTCCGACAAAACTCTGTAGTGTAGACATAGCCTAAGGGACTCTCTACCAGATGAGCATAGGCAGAGCACAATGTGCTGTGGCTACCATCCAGTTTGAGTCCAGAAGTGCAAGGCGGGTGATGTAGGAATTCACTATGGGCACATCTACACAGAAGGCTAAAGCCACATTAAGCTATGCAACTTGAGCTACATCAATTGCGTAGCTTAAGTCAAAATAACTTATTTTGGCTATCGATGCCATTAACACAGCAGGAAGTCCGAGAGAGAGCACTCTTCCTCCGACTTCCCTTACTCCTCATACAATGAGGGTTACAGGAGTTGGAGTAAGAAGTCCTCCAGCTCGACATTATTTTGACATGTTGAAATAACTGCTTGTAGTGTAGATGTGGACTGTGTTATTTCAGAATAACGTCAGTTACTCCGAATAACGCTGCTGTGTAGACGTACCATATGCCAGCTTGATGTCTGCTGAGCATTCCCCTATGCCATCTTATGTGTTCTCAGCAGAGAGGGTGGGTCTGAAGTATTCCCCATTTGTGTTGCAGGAGCAATGCAAAAGGGAGCAGAGTGGAAGGAGCACGAGTTTTATCTGTTTTTAAATAATATGAATGGCAAACAATGCTCCTGTTCTTTGTGCCAGTGAATGCAAGTTCCTCCATTGCTCTGTGAAACAGCAAGTAGTCTGTCACAAAAGGTTGCTACAGCAGAGGAGCTGGCTTTTGGGAGTGTCCTCCAGGGCAGGCTTTGTGAAATCCTCAGTGCATTCTGGTTTATTACACATATTTTTGGTGAACCTTCCCAGCAGCTGTAATTTGCATAGTGTTGTTCCTTTCAGCCATTGCCTTCAGGATGAAGTTCATCTGGACCTAAAAATTCAAAGCATCAAATTTGCACAAAACTAAACAAATCTCTCAAGCATCACTTGGTGTCTGTTATAAAACCAACACAGTTCCCCTTTCCCACATCGTTCCTTCTTTCCCCAGTGAGCTCTCTCTTATGCTTAGCTGCTTTATTTTTTTTGGCTGTAATCTTGGTAGTCTTTTGTCCCTTTCCCCATCCATCATCTCTAAGGTGTGATTAACTGGCCTGCTCTCTCTTCAAAAGATAAACATCTGGCCCACCCCTTCTTTACAACTTGTGTGGAGGTGGCTGTAACAAAGTTTGTGCGACACTCGGGTTGCTAGAAAGAGACTGCTCTTTGTTCCCTGGCCAGAAGTATCTGGTCTAGATCAAAGTAGTTATGATGATGCCCTTGTTGTATGATGGGCAATATTCATCTTATAATGTGATTAGATTACATCTTTCCCCTTTTTTTCAACTAAAACATTTTACCAACCAATCATGAAGAGCTAGGAAGTAATGCAGCCAATTAATAAAACTCCCCATTGACATATCAAGGATAAAAGTCCTAGTAGACAAGCAGAACTCTCCGATAGATGAATGGCTTAGATCAGAGATGCTGACATTCTGAGTTCCTGTGGATGTTTGACCCTGGCTATGGCCCAGACCCCACCCTGCCCCTGCTCCACCTCTTCTTGCTCCTGCTCTGCCTTTTCCTGCCCCTACCTCTGAGCGTGTCCCACTCTTTCTCTGACTCTTCCTATCCCTATCCCTGCTGTTCCTTTTCTCCCCACTCCCCAGCATCTCCTGCATGCCGTTGAACAGCTGATTGCTGGAAGATGCTGAAGTGGTAGGGGAAAGGGGAGAGAGTTGGTAGGCAGGGCCTGTCAGCAGGTAGGATGTGCTGGGGGAAGGGCCATAAGCAGGTGCTGACCACACACTATTTTTTGGAGCACACATGGAATCAGTGTCTATGGATTAGACTTCTTATTGGACATCTAACCACTGCTATTGTTGACCCTTGATGCCTTTCTCATCACAGGGCTGCTTCTGGCTCTTATAACAGTTCCATCTCCAATAGACGGTTTAACTGCAGAAGAGAATTCACCCAAGATGACCAAGAAGAGTGGTTCTGACATATGGCCTGGGTGCAAATGGAACAGCTGTTACAGTGCCAGGTTGCCACCCACTTTGCCGTGCTGTGCAAGGATGTTCCAGACCCATTTTGAAGAGTGAATTACTCCCTCCTCCACCTACAAAAACTCTACAAATCATCAGTAAGTACTCTTACAAAGGGATCTTCCTGGCCTTTTCTGAAACAATCTCATTAATTAGCTTATCCCAGTCTATCTGCCTTGCTTCCAAGTTCTCTATAAGAATAACTGCCAGATGGATTAAGCTTCCCCATCTGTAAATGTTCTTAGATAGGTCCTGATTAATTTTAGCTTGCTGAAAATCGTCTCATTCATAGCCACAGATACAGGCAGACAGCAATAAATACACAGTATTGTTTCTGAGTTAGGAAACCTCCATCCTAAGAGCTTTGTGAATGTAGCTAAGGAGACCATTGGTGACCTTCGTTTCCAAGTCAACCTTGAAGATTCGCTTACATAACGTGGTGAAGTGCTCAATATCATACTCAGAACTCTTAGAGGTCTGTTCTTTTCTAAGACTTGAGGACACAGGTCCTTAGGTCTTCATCACTGGGGGGTATGTCTACACTACAGAGGGTTTTTTTTTTTTTTTTCAGAAAAACTGCATTTTTTTCTGAAAAAAATTCAATTACATCCACACTGCAATTGCGTTCTTTCAAAAAAAAAAAAAATCAAAAGAACAGAAGGGTTTTTCTGACATTGGTAAACCTCTTTCTACAAGGAAGAAGCCTTTTTCCGAAAGAGCTCTTTTGGAAAAAGGCGTGTGTGGATGGAAAAGAGGCAGTTCTTTCAAAAGAAGAGGAAAGAGGAAAAAGCACAGGTGGCCATTCCGCCAATAGTAATCACCGCTTACATGCAAGATAGCATCCACACTGAATGGACACTATCTGTCAAAAAAGCAGATCACTTTTTCGATGAGCTTTGGCAGTGTGGATGCTCTCTTTCAGAAGAAGATTTTTGGAAGATCTCTTCCGGAAAAGCTTCTTCCAAAAGAAGCCTGCAGTCTAGACATAGCCTAGGACTTTTCAGTTTCTCACCCATCAAAAAAGCTAGGCTCTTGCACACCTGCTGGGCATGTACAGACCAAAGGAGAAGCTGAAAAGGGGATCAAAATAGATCACTTGTGGGCAGACCAGTGATGAGTGAATGAGGTGACTCAAGGCAGGAGCTTCCCAGACATTGCTGCCTAGAGGCCCTTCTGTCTGGGGAGGGAGGATGGTTCCTGAAGCACCCCCAAGAAGGAGTCACTCTCCCTCTATTTCTTATTAATTCTGTTTATTTGCATTATCTCCCCTTGCTGTTTGTTCATGAACTATCCTGGAAGGGGAGAGATTTTGAAGTGACCTGGCTGCGGGGCTACTGCTGAAGTAAAGCAGCCACTGGTAGGACATTCCCAGTTCAGAGAGAACTGCTATACCATGTCTGGCCACAAAGAGGTGCCTGCAGTGAATTGACCCCTAACCAAGGTGTAAAATTGATATTGAAGTGGAGGGATGCTTGTCTTTCCTTTCCAGCGACAAGTGACTTAAAGGAAAAAACTTAAAAAATGACAAATAGTCTAGCAGCACCTTAAAGACTAACAAAACATGTAGATGGTATCATGAGCTTTTGTGGGCACAGCCAACTTCTTCAGCTGACCGGAGTGTAGGAAGTCCAGATCCAAGAATACATAAGGGAAGGAGGGAGGGGGGTGAGGGAGAAGGAAAAAAATGGAGGGGAGGAAGAGAAAAGAGAGACAGCGAGTAGATAAGCTTCAGAGGGGTAGCTGAGTTAGTCTGTAACAGGAAAGACTTAAAAAACAACAAATAGTCTAGTAGCACCTTAAAGACTAAATAGTTACAAGGGGCTGATAAGAACCATTAGTTTGCACTTGGAAAGGAAGTTAAGAAATCTGAGTGAAATATGAGCAAACTGAAGAAAAATGTTTTGAAGTATTCACACAGCTTGATTGGTCACTAATAACCTGTTAGATTTGAAGGAGTGACAGAGATGTGAAGACAATATGCCTGTGTAAATCCCTGATTGATCTTGCAACTGATGTATTTTAAAAGCTATTGGGTGTGGCTTGCAAAGTAATAAGTAGGCAGCATAGCCCAGTGGGTAGGAGAAAACTGCCCCTCCCTGCTCTGCCAGGTGGAGCATGTAGGACTGCCTACTACACCCACTGTTTGCCATTGCTCATCCATGGATCATTTTTCAGGAGTTGTTTCACCCCTTTCTGACCCTTGAGCAGCACAATAGGCCCTTATTAGAAAATAGAATCTTCACCAGGAAAGAATGAGGAAACAAGAAGACGGTTGCACTGAAAATTAGTTTTGATTTTCTCAGGTGATCAATCTCCAGAGCTTCAACTAAAATCAACAGACATTGTGGTTACTCAGCACCTCTGAAACCAGGGTAGTATGTTTTACTGACAGCATTATGTCTTCAACAGATCTCTGGATATACAGAGCCAGTGGGTACTCATGGCATACTGTTTGTTATGAGTGACTAATTTTTTCTTGCATAACAGTGTTTGATGTTCCAGTTACTCTAACTGGAAATCCATTTGCTTGCATAGGAATTGAATCACTATTAACCCCCTCTCTATTTCCTGGCTCTTACATGTGACTATTTTAAACTGCTGCCTTGTTTTCTGGGATGTAAAAATATAACTTTTAAAAGTTCTAAGACTCAGTGTGGCACAGAGATGATGTGGCACAGATGGTGCAATGAACCCTATCCTCCTTTGGCTGGCTGGGGCTGGGAGGGACTGTGTTGGATAATGGAGGGGAAGTGCTAGAAAGCTCTCTGCACTAGTTGTTCTGGGTTTTAGAGCAGTGTGCTGCAATTATGGAGAAAAGTGCTCTACTATGGTGTTCCACAACTAGCCAGGCTTGTAACTTTGGAGTTAGCTTTCCACAAATCTTGAGTTCCACATGTAGGTATTTTTACCTTGATGTGCACCAGGTCTTGTACAGATGTCATAATTTCTCTTGGCTGACACAGATTCCATACCAAGAGTTCCAGTCTGAGTCTTGGAAAAAGATTGTTTCCAAATTCCTTGTAGTCAAAACAGGTGGTACAATGCAGCTCATGTTCAATCTCCAGCTTCTCAAAAGGATCCTCAGTTCTCCGTTACAGCATCTTTTCAAGCCCCTTTCTAGGCATGTCTATACTAGCAAATTATTTCAAAATAATTTATTTTGAAATAAGCTTATTCCCCAAGGGCTATGTCTACACTACCATGTTATTTCAATATAAATTATTTTGAAATAACTCCTGAAATAACTATTTCAAAATAAGCTTATTCTTGTTCACAGGCAGGAGTTATTATTTCAAAATAACATGCTTGGTAGTATGGATGCTCTATTTGTTATTTTGAAATAACTGCCTAATGTAGACCAGGGCTCTGAGTCCTCTTTCACATGGGAACTGTGCAGGAAATGCATTTTGGTTTATTTATTCTTCAAGTCATGCCAACTGATAATTGGGTAGAAAGAGTAATTAAAATCCAAACCATTTTAGGTCAATATCATATACAACTAATATCACAGAAATAAACCCAGCTCATTACAAAAGGTTACATTTTTACTAACTCAAAATCCAATTGTTCAACCATCTAGTGACAGTGAACATGGCGCCATACGCTCAAGCTTTCACAGTAACCCTGCTTGGACATATTTCTCTTTCAACCAGAACTTTGTGATTCCGTACGTATTTATCAATGGCTGACTTACAAAGACATGTAAGTTTGCAGCTGACACTGTTCTAAAGTGCTTCTGAGCTCTCTAATGGGACTAAAATGAATGAAAGGTGCCCCTTAAAGGACTAGTAGCCCCACATGTGAATTTCAGACATAAGTGCATCTGACAAGTCTGATGGAACCAGTCCTGTAAATGAGAGGCGTGCTGAAATCAGTCATCTTTTTTTTCCCAGCTATCTCCCTGCTTTGGTGTATGAGATCAGTGCCATGAGCAGACGAGCAGCTGGGACAGACAATGCAGCACTGAAATCCCATGGTCCTCACAGGATGAAGTAGAATAGTAGATCGCAGGTTGGAATCTTTTTTTAAAAAAGCTTGCTTTGGCACATACTTTTATCACAGAGTAAAACAATGTCTAATCATTAAGCACAAAACACACTGACAGGCCAACCACTTATTCTGCTGTCAAAAGCAGAATTTTTACCATTTATTTTGTTATTGATTACTTATATTACAATCAATAACAATCAGCAGTGGGATGCCATAGCAATAGACCTGGTCGGTGCCCTCAAGAGCTTATTAGTATCAAATAAAATAATTATATCATGTTATTAGCATTTGCTTAGCATCAACATTTTTAGTCTGCATTTAATCTGTACAAATGATCTAGCTTTAAAAATAGAAAAATTATACTTACCCATTTATAACACTGTGTAGAAGTATCCAGAAATATTTAACAATGTCCTTTTTTTACGTATCTAAACATTTATTTATAAGGTTGTTCTATTTAGAAATGAGGGTGCTAGAATCAAATGTATGCAAATAAAGAGTTATTCCCAGATTTCATCCATCTGTTTACAAATCAAATTTCATTAGCTAGTGGTTATCTTGATGAATCGTTAGAAAATATTTAATTTGCCAAAATAGCTCCAAATTTGGATCAGTGCTCACTATTTCAACTGATAACAGATGTTGAATCCAATTAAACACTCTAAATCTTAGTGGTTGCTTTCCACAGTTCTTTCTGAAATGTCACAGATTTTTGTTCTTGTATGTAGCAGCCATGCCATGGAAAGCCAATCTTGCAAATAATGAAGCAAAAAGAAGATGAGGGGAATATGTTCCTAGCAACTATACAAAGTGTTTTGAGATAGCTCAAATGTGAGACTGCTAGCACGGTGATATAAATACCAAAGCTCAGCTAAAGCCAGTTTCACTTAAAGGCTAATGAGGACTGCCTTATATCTTCTCCTCTTTCAAGAAAACTGGCAAGGTTCTTGCTTTACAGAGATTTACATGAAATTACACACATTTCATGTTTCCCTTAATGAATGTTTCCTTGAGTTAGTAAACTGAGTCTCTATCCCAAGCAGGCCTGCTGACAGGTTGGGGACTGGGGGGCAGAGGCTCGGGCGTTTTAGAATTGCTGTGGGAGCACAGTGTGGTGTGATGCAGAGCTGTGCGCTGTGGGCTCCAGCTGGCTGAGGGCTGAGAGGGGGAATGCTGCCTCTTCCACCCAAGGCCCTACTTCTTCCAGGAGTGTGGAGCCAGCCCCCCCCCCACCATTTGCTCAGGCAATCCTGTTGGCTCCCCGGACCCTCAGAAGGGAAAGTGCTAGAGAGACTCCATGAAGACCTCTAGGGACTTTGCTACTGCTATTTTACATAGGAGGTGCTCAGATACCATGGTGACAGGTAGCAGTACAGAACTGTGAGGTAAATAAGATGTCGTAGAGCTGGTTTGAATTCCCCAGCAGAACACTTTTCTCTCGGCGCAGGTTGACTTGACAACATTTAATCATTTTCATGGTTTGATTTTTGACAAAGTTCTGACAGACCCCAGCCTTGTTCCTACCAACTTTTCCGTCTGACTCCAAGGTTACTGGAGAGCCTGGACTTCAGTTTCCCAGCTCTTCATCAGTACACCTGGGGCTCTAAAGGGGAGTCTGGGAGTATTCGCTTTCAAGCTTGTAGCTGCTTTGCAGCCTGGCCTCCCAGCGCTTTCAGGGTCTGTGGCCCTTGGGCAGCCTGAGCGGTGGATTTCCCTGTGGTGGGGAGGAGGGTTTCAGTCCCTTTCACAGAGAACTTCAGAAGTTTTGGTGTTCATTCCAAATGGGAATAGAACCACATTTCAGAATATGGAAATTCTCTGCAAAATGGAATTTCCTTTCTCTGCCCAGCTCTGATGAAGCAATTCATTTTGTTTAAAATGTTGTTTTAACCAAAGGGGTCCAGAAAGGCAGAGGCCCAGATTCTGCACTGTGGCAGAGTTGAGCTCGGAGCATGGCAGGAGTCATTACTGGCTCCTGGCAGCTCCAGACACTGTCAGGGAAGAAAGGTGCCCCCTTATGGCACCTTTGTCCTTGCCAGATTCTGTGTTTGCCAGGAGCCAGCAATGGCCCTTGCCATGTAACAAAACAGCCCCTAGGTTTGCTCTAATTTATGCCCTGGCTGGATATAGAGGTCAGTTAGGGATTATCTGTCTGCTCTAAATAGCAGGAGTGCAATGTGCTTCAGCTACACCCTCTAATCCTTCGGTCTCTCCCCTTCTTTGTCACAACCCTGGGGAATCCCCATGCTGAGACTGAGGATGCACGGTGGCGTAGTGCTGCTCCACTGCCTGTGCTATTGATAACTCAGTTATGTAAGCTCTAGAGGAGAGATTGTTAGTTTCTGGCCCTTTTATGCCACTAGACTGAACCCAAGAGTATTATTTTTGACAGCCACAGGAAACTCAAGTTTCAACAGGAAATAAAGTATAACAGGGCAGATTCACCTGCACATTACTTTGTATTTTGGATTCCTTAGGACCTATGCCTCAAAGTGACACTCTTGGGGCTGGGGACAGAAAAGATGTGCATGTATGCCTCAATGTAAACAAACAAACAAACAACCCAAAACAAAGCTAATGTGTTTTCCACAGAACAAGTTAGTTTGTGTCTTCGTTACCCAGATCTCTCTTCAGCAGGCATCTCTGTTCTAATGTTGCTGTGGAAGCAACAAAACAAAACAAACAAACAAAAGTCTGCTATTCTCCTCTGTTAGCTGTGTTCTTCTCAAGCATTATATTTTGCAAGAGTCTCTAATATCTCAGAATCATACAATCATAGGTTTGGAAGTTACCTTGGGAGGTCTTCTAATCCAGACTCCTATACTTAGGGAGGACTAAGTATTATATATTGTATACTGTGATATTCAAGGAACAAAGCAATGAAGAGTCTCACTGGGTTTCATAGGAGTTAACTCAAATTCTTTCTTAGCCACTAACAAATAGTATTTCTTCCATTCTAATACCTGATAGGTTTTGTTTTTCTCTTTCTGAGTATGTTTCTATGAGGTTTTTTGACCCGTTTAGTCAATTCTCTTCAGTTTTCATAACTTGCAGTGAGAGAATATTTGAAATTTCACATTAAAATCGGTGTGTTTTTGTCTCAGTAAATGTTATTTAAAAAACCCTCTAATGATGGGTCATGGCAAGTGTTGATAAAACAACTGATATACCACAACATTAAAATCAGGCATCCGAAGTGGTATTCTGGGAACAATTCATTCCTGCTCCAGAAGTGGCTTCACTGCAGGGCTTGGAACGGAGGATGGCCAAAGATGGCTTCAGTGGCATTGGAATAGATTCCGTAGACAGGCTGCTGAAAGCCACTGAGCCAAACTGATGATGGAAACCACTTCAAGCCAGAGGGTAATGCTGCATCCCTAGTTTCAGCATGCTGGGTGGCATTGATGTCCCTTCTCCTCGGGAAGCCAGGGACAGCCTTGCCTCGGTGAAGATTAGAACAGATATAAGGTTGCTCTAAACTTGCATATGGCTGCTTACATGCTTAGGGGCCATTGTATCAGCCAGGGGTGCTCTGGCCACCCCCAAATGTCCCTGGGAGCTCTCCTAACACTGTCCCTACATGGTGACACCTGCAGGATGGTGATCACTTATGTCAGGGGAATTTTTCAATGACCCATTATAGCTTTTTCATTCTGATGGAGAAGCTGACCCAAAACAGACTATAATGCAGTGATGAACTGGACAATAACTGCTTTAAGCAGGGCCTTCATTCCAGTTACTAGTCCTCCCTGACTGTAGGGCCTCAAAGTCATCTTAAAGTTTGTTCCCAAATCACTATGGTCTTAAAGCCTGGAGGTAGTTGTAGCCAAAACGGTTTACTTTACTGGAGAGGTTCTCTGGGATCTTAGCGTTTACCCATTGCCATGAGAATTGACAATATGATGAGGGAGGCCAAATTGTGGTTCATGAGCCACATGCAGCTCTTTAAGTGTTAGAAGTAAGGCTTATGGAACCCCTCTTGTCCCTTCAAACCCATTCACTTCCTACCAGACTGGAGGGGAGATGCTAAGGACCTCTGCCTTGCAGTGAAATGGTGGGGTAGGAGATTCTGCCCACTTGGGGGGAGAGCTTCAGCAGGAGTGGAGCTGAAGCCCCAGATTTCATCAGTTCCATCCCAAAGAGCTGACGTCCTAAGCCCTGGCAGAAGTATGCCAGCTCTCAAACTTCTGAAGATTGTCAGATGCAGTTTGGAGAGCCAGTAAGTTTGACCACCCCTGCTATATGGTGATTATGTTTCTGCAGAACAAATGTCAGACGATGAATGCCAAGCATTCTGGGTGGAGTAGATTTACTCTGACGTGCTCCCCTTCATCTACTTTTTTTGTTTGGTTTTTTTCCCACAATAGCTCAGTCCATTACAAATACTCAGCACGAATAATCTGTTGTTTAGAATGATTAGCATCTGATATCCTTCCATTTCTAAAATGGAATTTTAATCGGATTGTAGTTCCTTGAAACCTCCAATTCACTGAGTACTTCCCTAGTTATTAATCAATGTGAATTTTGCCATCTCTTAAGCTCTTTAACCCCACTGCACATTACAGACTGATAGCTTCCACCGCCTTCCGTGCACTATTGACATACTGTTCTTTTAACATCAGGTTCATAACCCTATTATGAGACTCTAGAAAGGGCAAAAGCAGCCAGTTGTACTGCTACACTGGTGGCTTTTCAGTCTTCCCATTTTAAATATTTTTTCTTCAGGGACTGGGTCAAAAAGTCATTCCAGAGTGAAATCATTTTGGTTGGTTAGATCATACAAAGTGCTGAGTGCCTCTTGTGAGATGGCAAATTCTCAGCCCAGGAGTAGCTTAAAAAACCTCTCTGGAACCCTCAAATAAGTTTTGTTTTTCTTCTTTTAAATAATGGTTCTGGGGTGGTGCTGGGGATGAGGGGTTCAGTATGCAGGCTGCCCTAGGGAGATAGGACAACCCCAGCCGTATGCCACTAAAACAGCCTAAGGCCAGGTGAGAAGCACCTGTGCATGACCCCTGCAACTGCAGTGGGCACAGCCGCAGGAGGGGTGCATGTACCCCTGCTGGGGATCACACACACCTCTCTCTCTCTCTCTCTCTCTCTTTCTCTGAAATATGAAGTAGATAGCTGTTCATTTCTCTAACCTTGCTGGCCCACTGGATTTAGAGCTGTCCTGGTCCCCACCTCTGGCCCCTTTGCAGCCCCCTTGAGGTCATTCTGCAGTATAACTGTCCCTCCTGCCAGACCCCTCCCTTTCGATTTCATGAGACATAATCAAATTCCAGGCATATCCCCTTGTCCCAGCACAACCAAACCCTGACTTTGCTTTAAGTTATGATAAGAGGAAGCTACATACCAAATGTGGTGGTCCCAGCGCTTACCGTTTAGGAGGAGTTCTTGAACAAACAAACGGACAGACAGAAATTTCTAAAATATATAATAAAATTGCAAATTGATTTATTTTAAATGTGAGAAATCTGGTTTAATGTCAGATGTTATGATCTACCAAGTCAGTAATCAGTGAGGGAATAATTCCATAAAACTTCTTCAGGTAAAGGGAGTTTTATCTGAGTAAAGATTTCTGGATTGGGCCATTGATCAACTAGACATAAATCATTAACTTGCAAACAGAGCCCTTCCATCCAGAGGATAGTTCGGAGTGGCTGTCCCAGGCTCCATGCTTTTGAGACTCCTGTAGCATCTGCCTCAACCGTCTAATGGACAGAACCTATAGTATTACCTGAGGCCAGGGGCTTGGCCTGACAGCAGCAGGGGTCATCCCCCCACACTCACTGTGGAGATGGGATCCTTAGCAGCCTGCTCTTCTCTGCCCCACCCTCTCCTTCCAGCCTTCTCAGTGACGCTCCCAGAGTGCTCCACTTCCCATCACCGCGAGGGTGGTGCAGTGAGGTGGAGCAGAGCAGGCTGCTGGGCCATTCCAGCTCCCATTGCCATGGTGGTGGTGGGGTGACCCCTGATGACCCCACACCAGGCCTCCTGTAGTCTACTGCACCTCATGGGGAGAGGCAGGGGCTGGGGTGGAGCAGGGATGGGGCTTGAGGAAGAGGTGGGGTGGGGCCTGCAGCAGCAGGGGGGGAGGGAGATTGCCCCTTGCCTGGGCCTCTAGGGCAAGAGGTAAGGGGTTGATGCAGGCCTTGCATCCTCCCTGGCTGCAAACATGCATCTTGAAACCGGGTCCTTTAGAGTAAATAAGGGTTCATAACAAGAGAACCTGTTTCACTATTGCCATGCATCTTTTGTTCTCATTTCTGCAGGGCAATGTGACACTCAGTATTGAAGGAAACAGTGGCACAAGATATCCAATAATTAATATAACTCGTGATTCACATTCTTAGAGGACCTATTTCTTTAGTCCTTTATAAAAAATTTATGCCAATGTAATTGCATTAACTTCAGTGGAATACTGGTATAAAACTGATTTAATAAATGGGAAAATGAAGTCCAAAGCATATACACATTCATATTTATCCACAGGCTCTAACAACTTGACTAAGCTATTTTGAGCCATAATAGCTATCTAATATGCACAGAAAACAAATTTAATAAACATAGCAATACCATTAAGTGGGTGTGGATGTGTGGATGCCCCCCTTCTGGTAGGGTTCTAACCCTATGATTCAATGTAAAATTTTATAGCCATCCCATGAGGTACATTTCTTTAAGGGCCTATCCTTTCCTCCCCTCAATAACATCAAAGCGGAAATTAAATGTAAAACTTTCTGTTTATGTCATGGTAAGATTGAGCCACAAACTGACAAAGGTCAGGGAAATCTAAGACAGATTCTTATTGTATGTTTAAAAGCTTATCCATCTAATCTCTTTGTTTCCGATGGCTTGAGTTCAGGACAACTTGGTGTCTTTAATTCAGATTTTCCTGGCTTTTATCTTTTCCTTTCACAGCAGTCTTATTATTTAAACATTATTTGTGATGCTGTTTTTATATCTGTCATACAACTGAAGAGAAATAAGAGGTTTGAGAGAGAGAAAAATCCAGGGCAAAGAGATATCTAGGAATAAGATTGGGGATATAGTGGAAACGTAAGGCCATGTTTGGACCTCAGTATTGAGTGCAACTGTATTAAGTTCAACAAGATTTCACCGGTGTAGTTGAGGGCTGATGTTGGCCCTGAATATGGAAGGATTGTTTGCTGCTTTCAGCTCTGCTGTTGCTGGGGAAGTAGGGAGAGTTGGGCTGGGACACGAACCCTGCAGTAGTTCTGACTTGGCCAGAATGCCTCTGGGGACCCTGGGCAAATGTGTGACACAGAGGGAGGTTCACTCCCTGTGGAAAAGGTATAATGCGCTGGATTAGCATTGCTGGCTGGTACACCTGGTAGTGGGCCCAGACTCTCTCTGACCTTTCCCTTTTGCAGTGGTAGTATGGTCAGTAGCACAAAGTCAGTGAAATACCTGCACTCTTCACACCATTTGTGGCTGGCTCATAGACATACCGTACATTTGCAGCACATGGACATATGGGAGGTAACTTTACTCTAGCGAGTACAAGACCCATAGCCATGGATGGTGGGTGAACCTAGGGCTGGGCGAGGCAAGCCTCCAGCCCCACCCATTCTGCCTGAGATTCTGCCCCTGTGGCCCATGCCCTCCACCGAGCATGAGTGGCCCACAGCCTTCCCTGGCCTCTCCATATCACAGGCAGCCTGCTGCCCCTCCCAGCACATGTGGCCTCCAGCCTGCCCCCCAGCACAGACAGCTCACGCCCTGATGGTCCCTGACCACCCCCCTGCCAGCACAAAGAGGGCGGGCGGCATGTGGCCCTAGTGCTCCCAGAGCATGGGAAAGGTAGGCGCCCCTTTGCCCCACCTTTCTCAGCCCTAGAGCACAGGGAGGGTGGGCAGCACCAGGCTGAAGTCCAGGCATGGAATGGCACAGTCAGAGGTGGTGGGAGGGGGGAGTATCAGTGAGGCCAGCAAGGCAGTTTGGGAAGGCATTGCCTTCCCCTGCCTCTTATACCCACCGCCCATGCCCATAGCAATGAAGTTGTGGCAGCACAGCCTTCAGTGCAGGCTAGGGATCTGAGTAGGTACCCAAGATCCAGATGGGTTTTTTCCAGAACCTGCATCTTGCACTTCAGTCCCCTGCCCCAGCCCAGAGCCTGCCCCCAGCACCCAAACCCCATCCCAGAGCTTGCACCTTCCCCCACTCTTAGAACTTGGGGGGAGCAGGGGAGTTTGACTGGGGGAAGGATGTCAGAGCTGGGTATTCTGAGCACCACCAAAATTCCTACAAACCTACCATCCCTGGCCACAAGAGGTAGTTTCAGCCCTTAGCCTCCAAGTATCTACTGTGAGAATGATTATAGGAAATGCCACAGAAATCAGACTGATATCTAGGGCACCAATCTCCCTAGCAGTGTCCCCAGTGCCATCATTGGAAGAATTTTTTCTACACCCACTTTGTGCAGATGTCATTCTGATTTGGTGACTTTCTACGCCGATATTGCATGCAGCGCACAAGTCTAGATACTGCAAGGCAGTAAAGTCATGAAATGAAACCCAGAGTCTGAAGTCCCACCACCAGCAGTGTCCAGTACCTCATGCCTCAAAGAAAACTGAACTCTCAAACACTGAATGCCCCTAGCTAGTGCAAGGGAAAAAAAGTCACCTTGAAAAAGAATGGACTTTTCTTCCCCACTGAGCTAAACCCCTCTCCCCTGCCTTTCCATTATACTCATCGCTGCAAAGCCTAGTTAACGCTCAGCGTGTGCCAGACATAGCAGACCTGATGAAAGACCCCTGCTTTGGAGTTAAGATAATCCACAGCCCTGTTGCCTTTACTCAGATACATGTACGATTTCACTACTGCACTGTTGGTATGACATAGTAATTATGGATTCTGAATTGATTTCCTATGTTGCCTGTTCAGGGAAAGGTGGAAATTGTAACCCACGTTTGGCTGCATGTCAGACCCTGCAGGAATAGAACCCTTGCTGCTTGCCCAGTAACTGTCTCCCTCCGAGGCTGGGGTCACTGCTTATCCCAGCCCTTGCCTGGCCTATCTCCCTGCCCATATGAGGCTGGAGTCTCTGCTTGCCTGAGCCCCATCTACCTTATTGCCTGCCCCAACTCCTGCCCATGAGGTTGGTCTTGCTGCTCACCCAAGCCCTGCCTCCTTCCACAAGAGGCTGAGGTCCCTGCTCACCTGAGCCCTGCCTGCTGTCCTCCTCTTCTGGCAAGAGGCTGGGCTTGCTGCTCGTCTGATTCTCTCCTACCCCCTGCCTCTGCCAAACATGGGTCACTGCTTAGCCAAGCCCTACCTGCCTCCTCCTAGGGTAGCTAGGGGTCCAGTTTTCCACTAGAATGTCTGGTCAAAAAGGGACCCTGGTGGCTCTGGTCAGCTCTTCTGACTGGGCCTGTCTCAGGGTGGTGCACCCACTCCCACCCCCACAGGGGGATTAGTTGAGTCCTTAGGGCTCTTGAAATCACTCCAGGCCCATGCGTTCAGGAATTCCTCTCCTGTCCTAAATACACTGCCGTCTCGTTGGGTCCATGCAGCCTAGCAGCCAGAGTCAATAACAAAAACCCCTCTTGTTGGGGCAGTGCAGCCTACTGGCCAAAGTCAGTAATCAACACCCCTCTCGCTGGGGCAGTGTGGCCTAGCAGCCAGAGTCCCTAACAAATGCCCCTCCCACTGGGATAGTGCAGCCTAGCAGCCAGAGTTGGTAGCAGTGGGTGCAGGCACCATAGGTTGGGGATTGAGGAGGGGATAGGGGCACCCAGGCCCTTCCTACTCCACTGGGTCCCAGCCCTAGGCTCTGTTAGCAGTGGCATGGTCCACTGCTTGCTCAGCAGGGAATCCCATTGCAACATGCTGAGTTCTTCAGGATACCATTCCCCACCACAGGCTACTTCCTATCAGTCTCTACTGGACTCCTTCCAGGGTCCTTCCTTCAGATCCTCTGCAGCAGCAGCATTGGTGTCTAGCTGGCTGGTCTCTAGGTCCAGTCCCTCTGGCAGCTCACCTCCAGGGGCCCTGGCAGTACCTCCTTCTTCCTCAGCAGCCAGCCCACACTGAGCCTCTCTCCAAGCCTTTATACCATGGCTGCAGTCTGAGCATGCCTGTCAGGGCTGCAGGGGAGGGGGTGCCTTCAGTCCTTCAGGTGAGCCTGGTTAGGCCTTGCTTCTCCAGAGTGGGGCTGGTACACCCCATCACAGGGCCATTAAAAGTCTGCTCAGCAACACTGCAGGGGCTTGGGGTTAAGGCAACCTGTTCTGGCTCCTTGTAGCTCCTGGAAGCAGCCACTAAGTCACTGTGGTGCTTAGGGGTGTTGCAAGGACTCCACTTCCCAGCCCCCTGCCATAGCCCTGAGCCCCTCCTGCACCCCAAGTAGGGTTGCCAGGTGTCCAGTTTTCACTCGGACAGTCCGGTAATTGCTTCTTCTATCTGGTAAGAAACAACAAAAAATACCAGACATGTAAAAAGGCCGGTGGGGATATTTTCCCCCAGTGGCGTGTGGCAGGGCTTGGGGGAGCGAGGAGCGTGGGAATTGGTTTTTTTGCTCAATAGGGTTGGTCCCCCCTTTTTTTTTTTGCTCAACCAATTTTTTCCCTGCCATGTTGTGAAAGTATCTGGCAACCCTAACCCCAAGCCCCTCATCCCCAGCCCCACCCAAGAGCTTACACTCCTAGCTGGCACCCTCACCCCTGCAACCTCCTGCCACAAGCAGGAGCCCTCTCCAGAACCCTGAACCCCATGTTTCTGGCCCCACCTGGAGCCTTTTTCTGTAGCCAGAGCCATCACCCCCTCTCCTGCACAGGGATGGGAGAAGCGCTAACTGGGCAAGCAGTGACTCCCAAACTCATGGGGGGGCAGGCACAACTTAGGTATTTCAGCTCACCTGAGCCTGGCCTGTCCCCCTCCACACAAACCTGGGTTCCCTGCTTGCCTGGGCCCTGCCCCACAGCATGAGGCTGGGGCCGCTGCTTGCCAGAACCCTGCCTGGCCTGCTCCCCTCTGTGTGAGGTTTGGTTTGCTGCTTGCCTGATCCTTTCCTGACCCCTCCGCCTCATAAAGCTGGGGTTGCAGCTCGCCTGAGTTGTGCTTGCTTCCCCCCCCCCCCCCGCGCCCCATGAGTCTGGAGGTCACTGCTTGCCCACTTAGCACTTCTCTCACCCATGTGCAAAGTGAGACCACTGCTTACCTGAACCTGCCTCTTCTCCTCCCCTCCCACCCCACTGCATGAGACTGTGGTCACTGCTACCTTGAGACTTTCCTATCCTGGTCCATCTCATGAAACTGGGGTTGCTGCTTGACCACCCTTGCTTCCTCTCTTCCCATGTCAGGCTGGGGTTGAAGCTTACCCAAGTCGTGCCTCTTTCCCTCCCCTGTGTGAGCCCAAGGCCACTGCTGCTTACCTCATTACCACCTCCCCCCCCCCATAAGGGTGGGGTCAGGTCACTATTCACCTGAGCACTGTCCCCACCCCCATGTGAGGCTGGGGTTATTGTTCACCCAAGACCTGCCCAATCCCATTGGCATGAAGCTGGGGTCCCCTGCTTGCCCAAACCTTGTGTTGTTAGGGCAGAAACACAAACTGACCATGATGACTTCACTGTATTGTCTAGGACAGCACTTCTGAAACTGTGGGTTGGGACCCTGTTTTAAAGGGGGCGCCAGGGCTGGTGTTAGACTTTCTGAAGCCTGGGGAAGAAGCCTGAGCCCTACTGCTGGGAATGGAGATCTGCAGCCAATGGGAGCTGCAAGCAACTTTACCTGCGGACACAGAGGTAAATAAAACACTGGCCACTCGCTGGGGCTAACCTTGTTGAACCGTATCTGGCTCACAAGCCGCTTATTATCCACCCTTGCTCTAAGTAGCCTGGAATTGTGCTAAGTGTTCCTTGGCAGGCAATAGCTTACGCTTTATGTAGTTTTTTGCACCCATGCAAAGTGGGTGTAAGAACAGTATTGCCAACTCTAAGAATTCAAAGATCACATCAAGTCTCTCTTCCCCCTACCCCCAAAATACAGACATTTTATAAAATAATACACTGTTGGGGGGAGGAGTAATTGCCTTATACATTTTGATTTTTTGTGGTTCACGTTTGTGAGATTTTTCCTCAATCATGAAGGTTCAAATATTTTTAAAATGAAAATTGGGATTCTCACATAGATATTCCTCGTTGTATGTATTTCATTAAAGCAGTGGTTTTAAATCTCTTTTTTGCTTTGTTTCAAAAATATCCTTATGCTCAAGTCCCTTCTTCGTGGGATTCAAAACCTCCAGAAAAATTTACAATACAGTCTTTCCTGTAATCACTATGTTTTCTGTGTATTTGCCTTTCTATGGCCATTACTCTTCCTGCATATATTTGCCTTTATCTCTGTTGCTTGCTTTGCTGTGTTTGCCATTCTCTGTCCTTCCTGTTTTTTAAGTATTTGCCTTTCTCTTGCATGCTTTTACATTTACCTTCACTTTCCTTAAAGCTTTCAATATGTTAATGTTCTCAGCAGGCAGAGGGTTGTGTTTGGCAATCAGTGCCTTAGGAGGTGAGGACTGAGTCACTGAATCAATGCTATACGTTTGATATCTTCACTCCACCTTCCTCTGCTTTTCTTTCTTTCTTTCTTTCTCTCTTTCTCTCTCTCCCTCCCTCCCTCCCTCTCCAAGGATTTGTTGAACAACAGAGACAGTGTAGGAAAATAATATAGCCTTAGCCTGAGACAGTTTCTTTCATTATTTTGATGGAATGTATTTCTCAGCCTTGCATATTTCATTGCTTTGTCAATAACTTGGCAAAGAGTAAGTCCTGTGTCACCTTAGCCCTGGTCTACACTAGGGACTTATTTCGAAATAACTCCCCTTATTTCGAAATAACAAGTGGAGTATCCACACTACCAAGTCCGTTATTTCAAAATAATAACTCCTGCTTTCCACGAGGAATAACACTTATTTCAAAATAGTTATTTCCAGAGTTATTATTTCAAAATAAGTTATTTCAAAATAATATCCTAGCGTAGACATGCCCTTAAGGACTAACGAATATATAGGATCATGAGCTTTTGTGGGTAAAACCCACTTCATCAGATGAGCTGCAAGGGAGCGTATCTGCAAACTGGCAAATTTGTGCTGAATGTTTGTCCTATTTCTTCAGTATAGTGACCAAAGTAACTGTACTGATCATAGAGAATAGCGACAGAGATGCAGCCGTGTTAGTCTGGTGTAGCTGAAACAAAAGACAGAACTATGTAGCATTTTAAAGACTAACAAGAGGAAGTGGGTCTGGCCCACGAAAGCTCATCACCTAATAAATCATCTTGTTAGTCTTTAATGTACTGATCATAGCTTTACTTCAGGATCTTGCCACCATATTACTTCCATAGGAGTAGCACAAGCCTCATAGTGTTTCCTTCATTTTCGAAATGCACAGCATATGCTCCATCCCAACGTCACTGCCTTTCCTGGTTTCGCAAAGAACTGTGTAATCTCACAGCAAGGCAGGGAACATATTTGAATATATCTAACTCCCAGCCTGTTTCCTAGTTTACATGATAACCCTTCTCATGGTAGAGAATGGACAGTCTATGAAATATCTTGATGTTCCTTATGTAGAAAATAAGATGTGTTATACAAGGTGGGAGATTTGTATGTGTTTTAATACAGCTAAATGTGAACATCTAGGAACCAAGAATGTAGGACATGCACGGTCAGACAAGGTGATCCCAGAGTGCTGCACTGGGCAGCACAGCATGGGAAGGAGGTGAGCAGCCCTCAGTGATGAAAGAACAGGTTAAGAACTGTTTAGAAAAGCTGGACATGCACAAGTCTATGGGGCTAGATACAATACATCCAAGGGTAGAGAGGCAGTTGGCTGATGTGATTGCAGAACCATTGGCCATTATCACTAAAAACTTGTGGTGACTGGGGAGGTCCTGGATGATTGGAAAAAGGCAAATATAGCACCCATCTTTCAAAAAATGAAGGAGAATTTGGGGAACTACAGACCGGTCAGCCTCACCTCAGTCTCTGGAAAAATAATGGAGCAGGTCCTCAAGGGAACACTTGGACGAGAGGATGGTGATCAGGAACAGTCAACATGGATTCACCAAGGGCATGTCATGCCTGACCAACCTGACTGCCTTCTATGATCAGAAACAAAATACAGGACTATATAGCACTTTAAAGACTAACAAGATGGTTTATTAGGTGATGAGCTTTCGTGGGCCAGACCCACTTCCTCAGATCAAATAGTGGAAGAAAATAGTCACAACCATATATACCAAAGGATACAATTAAAAAAAATGAGCACATATGAAAATGACAAATCACATTTCAGAACAGAAGGGGTTTGGGGGGGGGAAAGGTAAATGTCTGTGAGCTAATGGTATAGAGGTGGGGAAAGGTAAATGTGTGTGAGCTAATGGTATTAGAGGTGATAATTGGGGGAAGCTATCTTTGTAATGGGTAAGATGACAGTTCAGAGTGCAGATGACCCTTTCAAGTGCAGATTTAAAAGTCTTCTGAAGCAGGATGCAGGTAATTAAGTCATTGAGACAGTGTCCTTTCTGGTTGAAATGGCAAGAAACTGTTTTTTCTTTGTGATCCTGTCTAATATCTGTTTTGTGGGCATTGATCCTTTGGCGAAGTGTCTGAGACGTTTGTCCAATGTACAAAGCAGACGGACACTTTCGGCACATGATAGACAGGATCACAAAGAAAAAACAGTTTCTTGCCATTTCAACCAGAAAGGACACTGTCTCAACGACTTAATTACCTGCATCCTGCTTCAGAAGCCTTTAAATCTGCACTTGAAAGAATCCTCTGAACTGTCATTCATGCTAAATTCGACACTCTCTGGCGTCGGTCTCAAGCAAAGGCAGCTAACTATCTTACCCATTACAAAGATAGCTTCCCCAATTATCACCTCTATACCATTAGCTCACAGACATTTACCTTCCCCATCCCCTTCTGTTCTGAAATGTGATTTGTCATTTTCATATGTGCTCATTTTTTTAATTGTATCCTTTGGTATATATGGTTGTGACTATTTTCTTCCACTATTTGATCTGAGGAAGTGGGTCTGGCCCATGAAAACTCATCATCTAATAAACCATCTTGTTAGTCTTTAAAGTGCTACATAGTCCTGTATTTTGTTTCAGCTACACCAGACTAACACGGCTACATTTCTATCACTATTCTATGATCAGATAATTGGCTCGGTAGATATGTGGAAAACAGTGACCATGATGTATCCTGACTTTAGCAAAGCTTTTGATATGGGCTCCCACAGTATTCTTGCCAGCAAGTTAAAGAAGTATGGCTTGGAATGGACTATAAAGTAGACAGGAAGCTGGCTAGATTGTGGGGCTCAATAAGTAGTGATCAAAGACTCAATTCTAATTGGCAACCAGTATCAAGTGGAGTACTCCAGGGGCCAATCCTGAAGCTGTTTTTGTTCAACATCTTCATTAATGATCTGGATCACGGGATGGATTTTACCCTCAGCAAGTTTGTGGATGACACTAAGCTAAGGGGAGAGATAGATACACTGGAGGGTAGAGATAGGGTTGAGTGACCTAGACAAATTGGAGGATTGGGCCAAAAGAAATCCCTGGCTGGAATGGTTAAGTTGTGGTTGGTTCTGCTTTGAGCAGGTCTTTGGACTAGATGACCTCCTGAGGGCTCTTCCAACTCTAATCTTCTAAGGGAGAGGGAACTCTATCCTGAGAAACAATGACTGAAAAAGATTGGGAGTCATGGTGGATATAATCAGCTGAACAGCAGCCCTCAATGTAACACTGTAGCCAAATGAGTTAATGCAAAACTGAAATGCATAAACAGGGAATCTCAAGTAGAAGAGAGGTTATTTTACCTCTCCATTTGGCACTGCTGTGACCACAGCTATAATACTGGGTCCAGTTCTGGTGCCCACAGTTCAAGAAGGATGTTGATACATTGGAGAGGATTCAGAGGAGAGCCACAAGAATCTATCCATCTATTAAATTTAACAAAGGGAAGATTAAGGATTGACACGATTAGTCTATTAGTATCTACGGGGGAACAAATATTCAACAGTGGCCTCTTTAATCTAGCAGAGAAAGGTGGATCCAATGGCTGGAAGATGAAGCAAGAGAAACTCAGGCTGGAAATATGGTGTACAATTTTGACACTGAGGGTAATTAGCCATTGGAACAATTTAGCAAGAATCGTGGTAAATTCTCCAGTCCTGGCGATTACAGGCTTGTGAGCTAACTTCAGCACCGGAAACATTGGCTGAAACTTAAAGTGGTCTGTGATGGAGCACTAGGCAACAGCACTTCGGTCACTGCAACTCCCATTAATTACTGTGCCACCAGAGGGACAAGAGGCGGAGTATGCTTTTAGCTGTCTTGAAAAAGTAACACTCCAATGCAAAAACTACAGAACCTGCCCCAAAATCCCCCCAAAACCAGACTTCTGCTGGAGGTATCTGACTCAGATGATGAAAATGAACATGCACGAGTCTGCTCTGCTTTATATCATTATCTAGCAGAATCCATGATCAACATGGATGCATGTCCTCTGGAATGGTGGTTGAAGTTTGAAGGGACATACGAACCTTTAGCACAGGGCTACTCAACATGTGGCCTATGAGCCACACGTGGCTCGCAACCTATCTGTTTGCGGCCCGTGGTACGGTGTGGCTTTATGCGGGGCTCAACATGCGGCCCGCGGATGGGAGCCAAAACAAAAAAGCAGTCAATATAATGGTCTTCTGTTGATACGCATTTAAGTAGTTAAATTCTTGAACTGTCATTGCTCATTAAAAGTGCTGTCATATGGGTGGAAATCAGGTAAATATTGCATTTTATTAATACCAGCAGAACTGATTTAAATGGGGCCTGCTTGTTGTGTAGTCTTGCCTTAATCTTTGTATTCTTGCCCATCAGTGTGAAAGAAGCTATTTGCATATATTTGCATATATATTTGCATGTATATGCAACCACACTTAAGTTGCAGCCCTTGGCATGTGCTGTGAGTATCATTGTGGCCCACCGGGGCTTCCAAAGTTGAGTAGCCCTGCTTTAGCATATCTGACTAGTAAATATCTTGGAACTCTGTCTACAAGAGTGCATGCAAACACCTGTTCTCACTTTCAGGTGACATTGTAAACAAGAAGCGAGCAACATTATCTCTGGCAAATTGTAACCAATCTTGTTTGGCTGACAGATTGGCCAAATAACAAGTAGGACTGAGTGGACTTTAGGCTCTAAAGTTTTACGTTGTGTTATTTTTGAATGCAGTTATTTTTGTACATGATTCTACATTTGTAAGTGCAACTTTAATTATAAAGAGATTTCACTACAGTACTTGTATTAGATTAATTGAAAAATACGCTCTTTTGCTTTTATAGTGCACATATTTGTAATAAAAATAAATATAAAACGAGCACTGTGCACTTTGTATTCTGTGTTGTAACTGAAATCAATATATTTGAAAGCATAGAAAACATCAAAAAAAATTACATAAACAGTATTCTATTATTGTTTAATAGCATGATTAATCATGCGTTTAATCACAATTAATTTTTTTAATTGCGCAGTTAATCGTGATTCATTTTTAATCTCTTGACAGCCCTACGCAGAATTTATTCATATTGAATTCTTTTTTAAACACAACTAATCGCCTTCCTCTGTAGCATGGGGTACAGATCACAGCTGGAGGATTCTCTGCAACTTGGGGTCTTCGAACTATTTGAAGGCTTCAATATCTGAGATATAGGTGAGAGGATTATTCTAGGAGAGGGTGGGTGAGATTCTGTGGCCTGCATTGTGTCAGACTAGATGATCATAATGGTCCCTTCTGACCTTAAAGTCTATGAGTCTATGAGTAAAGTCTATATACCTAATTAAACCAGCTAGAATAAAAAAGTATAAAGGATGAAGGAATATTTTGATCTAGGATCAAAAGCTAACAACTAACTTCTGGTTATAGATTTTATAGGCATGCCGATAACTACGATAAACATGTTGTTGCATAACTGTCCATTGTGGAGTTCACATCTTCCTCTAAAGCATGTTGTATTTAACACCATCAGATAAGATATCAAGCAGGGTGCACCCTTAATCTGATCCACTACTGTAAGGCCTGGGCTGGTTGGATCGTGTGGAGAAGCTGCTGCTTCTGCTGCACCTATAGATAAACAGAGGATTTCCACCTAGTACTTATTCAATTTCCATTCTTTGTACTGTCTTTAACACTCTCTCATCAGTTGGTAGAACACAAAATAATCTTTTGGCAGCAGATCATGTGAAAGTATTCTCTGTAATAAACTAGAAAATGTCTAGACGTAATAACGTATATAGTTCTTGTTAGGATAAAAGGAATTCCCATGTTAAAAGAAAGTGTTTTTTAAGTCTATCTATTAAGGTGGGACATTTTCTTTAGTCATGTTTTGTGATGGTTGAACTTTGCATACTTCTCCTTGCATCCCTAGACACAAAAGTATCCTTTGTTTCTGTTCTACTAATCTGCTGTGCTGACAAGAATACTTATTGTTACTACTACGCATTCTTCTAAGGAAATGCCAAGGGGGAAAAGAGACTTGAAAGCTTATCTAAATTAGGACAAGTCAGCACAAGCACTAGTCAGTAAGAGCTGAGGTCTGATATGTACATGCAGATAATAAGAGGGTTTGAAAGACTATCCAGTGTTGGAATTTGGAACATGTATGTTATGCATTTGTTTTCAATTATGTGAATTTTAGCAATTTTGAAAATTAAGTGGTATTGGAAGTGATATTGCCAGTATAGATCCTTGTGTAGGACGACTCCTTCTTCACAAGGTAGTACAGGGCAGGAATGCCCGTACTTTGAGAGTTGATGATCCCTGTTTTTAAACGTTGTCTTTTAGGATTTTAAAGAACACATTCTTGGACACAGCATTGGAGAAGGGAAGCATTGGAGGTGGGAAATTGCATCTCCCCCATCTGATTTCTGCCAGGGTGGGAGGGGGGCTGAGGAGGATTTGACTGGGAAAGACATCAGCACTGAGGCCGGGGAAGTGAAATCAGGCTGGCTGCTGCCTCAGTTACCACAACTCAACAGTATAACCTGCCTGGGAGTTGGGGGAGGAGGCTGCAGAAAGGAGCTCAGTGCGATGGGACAATAACCATCCATGAGGGCACTCAGCCAGGTTTGTAGCAATCTCAGTTCCAGTTAAGAACATAAGAAATAAGAATATAAGAATGACCATACTGGGTCAGACCAAAGGTCCATCCAGCCCAGTATCCCAGTGGCCAATGCCAGGTGCCCCAGAGGGAGTGAACCGAACTGGTAATAATCAAGCGATATCTCCCCTGCCATCCATCTCCATCCTCTGACAGAGGCTAGGGACACCATTCCTTACCCATCCTGGGTAATAGCCGTTAATGTACTTAACCTCCATGAATTTATCTAGTTCTCCTTTAAACCCTATTATAGTCCTAGCCTTCACAACCTCCTCAGGCAAGGAGTTCCACAGGTTGACTGTGCGCTGTGTGAAGAAGAACTTCCTTTTATTTGTTTTAAACCTGCTGCCTGTTAATTTAATTTGGTGGTCCCTAGTTCTTATATTATGGGAACAAATAAATAACTTTTCCTTATTCACTTTCTCCATACCACTCATGATTTTATAGACCTCTATCATATCCCCCCTTGGTCTCCTCTTTTCCAAGCTGAAAAATCCTAGTCTCTTTAATCTCTCCTCACATGGGACCCGTTCCAAACCCCTAATCATTTTAGTTGCCCTTCTCTGAACCTTTTCTAATGCCAGTATATCTTTTTTGAGATGAGGAGACCACATCTGTACGCAGTATTCAAGATGTGGGCGTACCATGGATTTATATAAGGGCAATAAGAAATTCTCTGTCTTATTCACTGTCCCTTTTTTAATGATTCCTAACATCCTGTTTGCTTTTTTGACTGCTGCTGCACACTGCATGGACGTCTTCAGAGAACTATCCATGATGACTCCAAGATCTCTTTCCTGATTAGTTCTGACATCACAAACTGCTTTCTTGATTTGCCCTCATTGGCAGACTAAGCAGATAAGGCCAGGAACTTCTTAGGCCAGGGAGGCTGAATTACTGCTAGTGACTCTAGAAAGACTCTTTCTTTCCTTTGTAGGTGAGGCCTGCTGTCAGGACAGTATGTGTGGGAAGCTTGCCCTGAATTTGCCCTTAGACAAACAGAAGAATTCATTCACCTGGGATGCACAAACACTAAATCAGACATATTTTAAAGCTGGAGTTTATGACTGTATACAAATTAGTTGCATATATGCAAACTGGCTCTAATAATTTGCATAAAATGCCACAAAGCTGCAGAATTCAGAAGATACGAAAGTGAACCCAAACCATCCCTTGTGTTAGTTTTACAAACCCCCAAATATCCCTGATTTGGGGCACTAATACACATAGGGTTGACCTTGAAATTTGAAAAAAATTCCCAGCGATTGTCCCAGCTCCTCTGTAATTGAAATGCAGATGGTAGAGAAGTATGTTTTCTATACAAATGGATTTCTCCCCCAGACTAGGGTTTCTCCCTAAGCTTGATAATTCTTGAACAAAGAGTGAATTGATGACTTTCAATCTGTTAAGGCAACATGGTTAGTGGCATGGGCTAAAGCCAAAAGTTCCCCTTCCCCACTGTGTGACTGCACAAGGACTTGCACAATAAATTCCTTGGGGGGCACGCAGACAGCTAGCTCCTTCTCACCCCTGCTGTGCTTCTGAGAAGCATGATGCCAAGGTGCAGTGAGGAGTAGGAATCATGACAGGCCCTGTCCTTCTCTGCACTTGCCCACGGGGTAAGGCAGGCACACCAGCGGGAGCTATGTATTCTAGCATTGAATGGATGAGCGAACTGTGCAACCCATTGAACTCACAGAAGGCCTAGAGCGACTCTGCCTGTCTGAGATACCCCACTCCTCAGGATTAATACTGAAAACGTATCTCCACACTGCTCCCAATGAGAGGCTAAGGTTATGTCTACACTACGGCTTTTGCCAGAAGAGGCAATGCAAATGAAGTGCGGATTAGCATTTTCTTGTGCTTCATTTGCATAATCTCTTCCGATCCGTTTTTGCACAAGGGGTTTTTGTGCAAAACCATGCAGTGTGGACATTTCCTTTTTGCGCAAAACCCCCTTTTTGCACAAGATCCTTATGGGAGGCTTAAGGATCTTACACAAAAAGGGGGTTTTGCGTAAAACAGACACAGCCACACTGCTTGTTTTTGCACAAAAACCACTTGCGCAAAAACGGATCAAACGAGATTATGCAAATGAAGCACGAGAAAATGCTAATCTGCACTTCATTTGCATTGCCTCTTCTGGCAAAAGCTGTAGTGTAGACAAAGCCATAGATGCCCAACCTATCTCTTATATACACATACCATAGGTTTAGCAGAAGCTGTCTGATTTGTGACACAGACCACTCTAATGCTGGGTTTTCTTCTCCAGCCCTCCCCCTAAATGGACATAGGAAAAAAAGATTCCTTTCTTCTTATTTACTTCCATACCAGAATGTGGTTCCATGTGATTTTTGAATGGGATCGTTCACATAACTGTGACAGAACATTGGTAAGGACTCCCAGAACTCACTGCCCTACTTCAATGACAAAGGGGATTTAAATAAAATTGTCGTGTTTCGCGGGTGAAAGGGAGATCAATGTTTCTGGATGTAAGTTACATTACAACCACCTCAACCTAGCCATGTGGATAATTTATTCCCCTCCTTGACAGAGTTGAAAACCTTGCTGTCTAGGATATTAAAATAGAAATTTAGTATTATAGGAATTTTCTTTGCCTGAATTTATTTTTGTTCCTGGTAGCCTGCTTAACCCTTGGGGAATGAACCAAGTAATACTGCATGAAATTTAGGAAGCGACAACACAGGACCAAGGCATAGTAAAGGGCTCTTGGCCAGGCAGTGGGGGAGAGGAGCTGTTTAAGCATCAGCCTAGTAAGCCATGAATTGTGATGGCACGGCCTGTATGATTTGAAAGTGTGACATCAGCAGGGACTTATAATTAGGGCCTGGCTGCAGAAGGGTATGGTATAGCTTAGCAAGAGAGCGTGGTGGGGCCTGCCCCAGTGGAGAGGGAAGAAAACCTAGAGCTTGAGTGAGAGGGCTCTGGAGTGAGAGAAACAAAATCAAAATGACATAAAAAGGACCAAAAAGAAAAGGGGAAATTGCTTCCTGCAAGGCACCTGTGGATTATGGCGGTGTTTCACCTAGCCCAAGTAAAATTGTACATCATATTTAAATTAGAAATGTCTGAGGCTTCAATTGCTGGTAATGCTTACATTATATTTGCCATGTATAAACAATTATTAAATGAGTAGCTTCTAAATATGAAATGTGTTGAATTGTGCATCATTTAAATCTATCACTTAAGCCTTTATGGCCGATAACATTCAAATAGCCAAAGAAATCTCAGTGAAGAGAAATTCAGCAGAGATGTATACAAATGTACCGCTGGTCTCTACAGAATGGAATTACAATCTTTTGGCTGCGAATCACAAGCTCCTATAGTGTACCTGTGTCTGGATATCCTTCTTTAGCTCAGAGGGTAGAAGCTGTGCTTTGAAGAGATATCATCTACCCCCAGGAATATGTGAGTGACTATATATCGCAATGAGATCGTAGGTGGTGTGGATTTGTTATAATTTTTAAAAGCACCAAAACTTGGCAAACACTCATTTCTAGACTTTGTGTCTCCCCTTCCAATGTCAGCTTTGATATCTCTCTTATTAAGTAAAGTTTCTGTTTGTCGAGAGAGAGCAGTGGTGTCATTGCTCACTGATCTGGCTCGGCAATTCATGCAGACTGCAGAATCAATGAACACAGTGGAGTATAGCATGTTATGAATGGAACAAAGAGGTTAGGAGCATTTGAATGAGAGAGCGCAGCTGTCAGAATTAATCTTGTGTCCAGATCTTATTCTGGAGACTGTAGGGAAGCTACTGTCGTCTTCCTTAGAGATTTGTGTAGGGTGTTTACTGTATAAAGCATTGCACTGCATTTCTAATGGAAACAGCTAGAAGAATGAAAGAAATCGGATAGCATCTTGTTTCTGGGAGTCTGTGCTGTTGCCAAGCAGATTATGTGCCATAATCTGTAAGCACTGAACTGTGTTTGAATTATGAGGAACCTCTCTCTCGCTTTTGTTTTAGCCCCCCAGGAGACAAGGATGTTTCCGGCCTGTTAATGTCACAGCATGATGACCTATTAATAACCTGTGAAAGAGTCCCTCCAATCAGAGGCCTCCTTTTCCCCTGAGCAGCTGCAGTCCTATAGATCGAATGCCTCACTTGTATGCAGTTCATTGAGAAAAATTCAAGCATGTGGCCTGAGGTTTCCCTGATGACTGTCTGTGGATGATGATTTCTACCATCTGTTCTGGCCGCCTGCAGGTCCTGGAAACACTGAGGTATACACTTCTTCTGCCCATACGTGGGATTCTTAATGAAACCTCAGCTGCTGTCCAACTGTCTGTGAATATCAGATGCATTTGAATTGTCTTTCCACACAGATAGGAGGGGGGGAGGTCTTTTGCTTAATCTAAATCACTATGCAGTGCATATAAAATGATAGGGCACAAAGCAATAGCATTATCATCAGCATCCTACTAGCAACTGCTTTTAGAACTATTTTTTGCATCTAGCTATCTATCTAGCTATTTCTGCTTATGTTCATAGAAAATGCCAGGGCTGATGGTTTTCAGACTAAAAATACAGCAGCCAATCAAATGTACCTCATATGCATCTAAACTAGTGGCACTTCCATGACATCAAGAATTTGCTCTGTTTATAATTTGTCCTAAGGAAAACTGCAGCACTATTAACTGTAAATTAATATATCATAAAAACCCATTCATCAAATGGGACTAAATATGTTCAAGGAATATCAGCAGCATCCGACCTGTTTATTGGGACAAATTGCACCAGCTTTATACATTAAATAAGTTAGCAAATGGCAAATCTTGGTGAATCAAACTTTCATGTAATGGAATTCTTTTAAATATATCAAACAAATAGAAATTCACTTGATTTCATGTGCTACATCATTGTTCTCCCTGTCTTTAATTACCAAGGATATTTGCAGTTGTGGACCTAGTAGAACGATGTGCTGAGCATCAGTCTCCAGTGGAAGCTGAGGGGTACTCATTGCCTTTCAGGATCAGACCCTGAGAGAAGGGATTTTTCTTTCATGGAAGCAGCACATCATCTGCCCACCTACTGATCTGTCACTGAAGTAATAACAAAAATGCATTTGCACCCCAACCATATTTTCAAGGTAATAAGCTGAAATCATAAACACCTGATTAATATGTCGCTGCTTGAGAAAGCAGAGCAAGCTACGACAGGAAGATGAAAGTTCATACTAGTACAATACAAATTTAAACAATAAGATTGTTTTCACCAATGACTCCCTCATCACGACCAGGTTTAAGGCCCCATGGAAGAGGTAAACATATAACCTGCAGACCTAGAGGAAAGACACTCCAAAACCACAAAGGGGCCACTCTTTCTGTCTGTTATCTGAAGCCATCCTTCCTCCTAATTGTACAGTTTCCTAAGGAGGAATGCTGCTATTGTCCACTTCAAATCTTAGTGCTGTACTGCACTTTGCTACATAGGGCAGTGTAATATGGGATTTAATGTTACTGTTACCACTGCTAATTTCTGTCAGAGTTGAATCATGAGGCTCTTTACTTGGAAAAGATCTGGGCTAGACACATTGATTTCTATGATATTTTTCTGAGAGTTAGTGGAGACTCTACTTAACAAATCATTACTACAATTAACAGAGAAGTGATAGATAGATAGATAGATACAATTAACAGAGAAGTGCTAGGGTGTGGGTCTGCTCTACCGTTGTTGAAAGTATTAAGAATTGCTGCTTTGATTTCCTGGAGTTATTGCCCAGAACAAGCGAGGCAGTAAAGCTGTTTTAAGATGTTTAAAAAACAAGTAGTCCTGTGGCACCTTAGAAACTAACCAAAAAATATAGAAGCAAGAGCTATATAGAATCATGAGCTTTCGTGGACAAAACCCACTTCATCAGATGAATTGGAGTGGAAATAACAGAAACCAAGAGATAGATATATTTCCTGAAGAAGTACCTGTCAGTTGTAGGACTCAGGTTAATTAGGCTAATTAAGTGGGCTGGATGTGTCCCATATATAGCTTTTGATGTGGAAATATGGATGTTAAAGGCAAGATGCTTAAGTAGTTTCAAAATTTAAAGAAGGGAGAAGGAAACAACCAATTTTCCTTTCCAGCCAGCAGATGGGATCCGATTGTTATAGCCCTTCATTTAGAGGTGCTGGAACTAAGGATGCTGGGGGTGCAGCTGGGACCCCTGATCTGAAGTGGTTTCTAGCGTATGGAGTTTACTGTTTTGTTCAATGGCTGTCAGCTCCCCCCCACCAACATTGTTCCAATGCCACTGCCTACATTTGTTGAATGGTAAAATAAAAGCATCTGTGGATGGTACAGGATGGTTCACATTTTCAGATGCAAGTTAAATACCTTTGCAACATGACCTCACCCAGTTATTTTTAGAGGACATTTTGCTAGTAATACTGTTGGTGCTAGTCACAGAATTCAAAAGCATTTACTAGCAATGGCCCATGCTATTGCAGTTTTTGTGTTATAGGATGGCACTTGGCTAGAACATGACAGAAGGTTGCACGTATGTTCAGAATATTAGTGGCATAGATGAGGAGGGGGAGACCCCGGCTTGCACAGAAACATTCCTTTCCTTTTGGTCGACTTATGCTTTTTACATACTGTGCTGAAATCAATGTGTGGTAGAAAGGTTGAAAGCAGATATTGCAAGACAATTCAATGCTTCTGTTCTACTGGTCTTTAATTAAAAAAAATCCCAGACACAGGAAACATGTGCTGCAACTTAACAAAAATGATTTCCCATAACCCAGAATGACCTACTGTTACCTCTTTTTTTTTTTCTGTTTTCCATCATCTTAATAGCAGCTTTTGTTTCTATTGGCCAATGAAAGGATACCTTTGCCAGCTAAGTGAGATAGATAGTGGTCAGGGGAATATAGAAGAGGAGATGACCTTCAGGTGGCTTGCAGACTACATTTACAAAACAAAGCCCCAGTGAAATCATTTCCCTTCTTTTGCTCTGAGTACACTAAAGGTTACTGTAATGTCTGTGTCTGACAGTGGAAATTTCTCCCACCTCTCTCCTAGCAGTTGTCTGGATTTTAATTTTTAAAATAAAATGACCTTTGCCTCCATAATTTTATCAGGAAAATCTTCTGTTTGCATATTCCTCTTCCATAAATCTCGGTATCACGTAAAAGGCCTGTAAGTGGTTTGACAGATGAAGGCAGCTTTTAACAGTGAATCTGAAGCTCTCTGAGTGACTAAATCAGGTAATCAACAACATCTTTCCAAAAATGGCTTTTTCAAGAATCCGTCTAAAATTTTCTATCATAAAGAATCTCTCCCTTAGCCCTCTTTTTCTAAACAAGCCGGGAATTTATATTTGCACAGCTATGCATGTGTCATTATGCGTGATTCCTCTTCTCAGTTATTCACATCATGAACAGTATGCTTGGCTTGCAGTCACAAATGAGGCGAGGTGCTGTGAAATATGCTTAGCAAATAATATTATGGGAACTTGAGCGAAATGGAGCTTTGTTTTCATATTCTTCCTCTATAGTTCTCAGATGCGATTTGGGTTCTAATGGGAGAGCTAATAGGAAACATCCCAAGCAAAAACTCTGGAATGTAAAAAAATAATTTTCAATCCTTAAGACACAGAAAACAAATATTATCATCCTCAGTAAATTGCACTGAGGGGCAAAACATACCTATTCCACTCTCTTCCCCTTTCCTCCCTTCAGTCATCACTAATATTCCTTCCCATTTTCAATATTTCAATAGGAATTGTGCTTCTGTATCTGGGGGCCACACTTAATCCGACCCAGATAATTACTTTTTTCCCTGCCCAATTAATGTCAGCTAATTGTTGTACTCATTGTTTTAATATATGCCTCATCTCTTTAGAAGTTTAGGAACCATTCGGAGGACAGCAACACAAATGGTTAAAAAAATTGATCTGTTTTGAAAGAGCAGCAAAACTCAGTTTAAAGGTTCAAATATGTGCACTGAGTCTGGGTGCCTGGAGATAGGGTGTTTAGCTTGACATAGCAGAGGTCTAGTTTTCAGAAGTGAGGAATGCTCCTAGCTTCTGTTGGCTCCAGTTAGAGTTTTGGTGCTTAGCAACTCTGAAAATCAAATTCTCAGCATCTCAAGTTGGACATCCATAAACTGAATGATTCCTAAGCAGTGGACATTTGCACCTTAATGTCCATAGCCTGAATAAATAATGATTAAGAGGAAGGCAGGGGTATAATGACTGTCTACAAGTGTATGATATTGCAATGCTCAGATGCTGTGTTGACCCAGAAATGTCTACGATAGATGCAGAGACAAGGTGGGTGAGGTAATAACTTTCATTATACCAACTTCTGTAGGTGAGAGAGACAAGTTTCAAGCCACAGAGAGCTCTTCTTCAGGTCTGGGAAGGGTACTTTAAGTACCACAGCTGACTGCAAGATAGAACTACACTTCATAAGCTACATTTGAAGTAAATTGGACTCAAGTTGATCCATTAGCAAAAACAAGGTTGACAAGCTCAGATGAGATTTTACCAGAACGTGAATGAATAATTCTAACTGGTCATCAAAAACCCAAAGCACTTCCAACCATAAAAAGTTATTTTTGTCTACAGAGACAAAATGGTTACAATGCTGATGATATTAGAATCCTAGAAGTGTTGGTCTGAAAAGGACCTCAAGCGGTCATCAAGTCTATTCCCGCTGATACAGGATTAAGTATATCAAAACCATCCCTAACATATGTTTGTCTAATCTGTTCTTAGAAACCTCCCATTATAGCAATTCCACAACCTTACTAGGTAGCCTGTTCCAGTGCTTAGCTAGAAAGTTTTTCCTAAAATGTAACCTAAATCTCCCTTGCTGAAAACTGATTGCTTCTTGTCCTAAACTTCATGCTGAGACTCTGGCAGACCAGGTCATGCCAGAATGTATTCAGGCCAGGTCACTTGTGTGTTAGTATAGATCAAAATGATTGTTGCAGGTAAAAGAATGTATTGAAGTTTAGACTTCATAAAACTAATAGGACATTACTTGGCTTGTTTTCTCTTATCTGTATCCTGTTATAATGCAGCAACAGACATTTACCTTGTGTATTTCCCTGTGACTAAATAACCCATCCATGGTGACTTGATGAATGTTAATGAAGGACTTAGAAAAAGTACTAATTTCAAAGCAAATAGTCATTTGTTATGACTGGAGACCAGAAACTGAAAAGTGCATTCCTTGCTCTCTGTCATCAAAAGAAAAGCCCTTGTGGACAGAGACACTGCCAACTTCTTTTCAGTCAGAAGAAGTTATAGATAAGGATTCAAGGAAATATCATTCACCTCTGGACTGCTTGGAC
Source organism: Rafetus swinhoei (assembly GCA_019425775.1). Lineage (NCBI taxonomy): Eukaryota > Metazoa > Chordata > Testudines > Trionychidae > Rafetus > Rafetus swinhoei. The sequence goes on from CM033437.1 coordinate 271,676,467, forward strand.
TTCTACAGGGAAGTGTACTGGATACAAAGTGGAGATCCCCAGAGACAATCTGGGTACGCTGAAAAGACTTTTGGGAAACTGGCCATCAGGGTTCAGGGACTGTATTTATTATTAACAGAAAACCAGCCAGAACTGGCCTTTCATTTTAAAGTTGTATCCTGCCTTGCATCATAAACATCACTTCTTGGGCATGTTACCATTTTGCATTTGATTTCGGGTAAAGGGGAAAATGTAACTGTAGCCAGTAGAGTCAAGGGAGCCATGTTGTCTGTCATGCATCAAGGTAACAGGCCAGTCAGTATAAACTTGTATTCTATCATCCTATCTTCTAATACAATGACCATTTTGGGCTAGAGTCTGATATCCTGACTCATACCAAATAGTATCTTACTCCTTGCATACTCTAGAAGCAGTGGAACTGTCCAAAACAGTGACCAGCGGTGAGAATCTGACCCTTTGCTTGCCTGTTATCTTTAGACTGTGAACACTAAGGGACAGGGATTGTCTTCATATGTGTTACTGCAGGGCTTAGTATACTGAAGACAAATCCTGATATACTTTGGACACTATAGCAATAAAATAATAATGCCAGTAGCAGGAAGGCTAATATATTAATCCATATCAGGACTGATCTTAGTACTATTCTTCGTATCTGATCTTACCCAAGGGAAATTTTTATGCCAACAACTAGTTACAGCCTGTTTTACGTCCATTTCTACAAGGGTATCTGCCTGTTTCTGTGAGAACCGAAACCTTGTTTCAGTTGCTTGCTCAGTTGCACTTTTGAAGACAAAAGATTTGCAGCCCAAACAGCTGGATGACTTCCTCCCACCAGGCTGTCCTTGGACACATTCGGCCCATTAAAAGCAAGCCCGCAGATTCCATTTCAACAGATGCAGCTCACATTTATTCAGGGTACAATTGATGGGATGACTCACCGCAGAGCTAATGCAAGTTCACATTTTTTTTAATTATACCTTGAGTTCATTCAGGCAAAATAGATTTTTACTGCCTTTAATGTGCTATTTTAAAATAAGGGCAGAGTAACAGGACAAGGCACGTAGGTAGAAATGGAAAGACATGATTGTCCCGACACAAGCATGAAGTTCAAAGCATGCCATTAAATATAGTCCGCTAAAGGAGAAAGATGATAGTATGCAACAGTGCTGCTTGCTTGGAACAAGGCATAGAACATTTTTATCTCTGTTTCCACAAAGACCTGAGAAAGCAAAATGGGCCAGATCTTTGATGGATGTAAATTACTCCATTTATTTCAAAGAAGCTATAATGATTTACATTAGTTGAGGATCTGGTCCACTGTGTCATGATAAAGTGAATCTTAATCAACCCAATTCTACACTTTGAAAGTGTGTGTGTGTGTGTATTTGTTTGTTTAAATGGAAGCTGGGAATGGATGGCAGGGGATGGATCACGTGATGATGACCTGCTCTGTTCATTCCCTCTGGGCAATATTCCCTCTAATTTTTTCCATCCGTGTGCAGAATAAATGATGTTGTGTGCATTTAGGCATGTGCGGATGTGCACCACCAGTAGAAACATGCTGCCAGCTGTGATGCTTTGCTAGTCAGCTGGGCAGCATTAGAGTCTATTCTTGGTGTCCCCCCAAGTGCTTATGTTACAGGGAACATTGCCTTTGGGGCACCTGCCATTGTCCACTGTTGTAAGACAGGATACTGAGCTAGATGAACCCTTGTTCTTTCCCACTATAACCATTCTTATATTCTTAACAGTAAATGTCCTGGAGAGATGAATCAGCTGATTGCTATAAACTAAAAGCCAACCTGAACTTTCACCTAGAACTTGAACAATTTGATATCAAATAATCTGTGAGGTCTAAAAAAGTTTGAATAACTTACTTCCCTGGTTCTTTCCATATTCATCCCTGTTCCAGACTGAATCACAAGTGGAACTGTCAAAATACTATGAGAAAGATTGTTCTTATTGTAATTTGAGTTCAGACAACAGGAATGTCTGACCATCTCATTCCTAATTCTGTTGTGAGGAATTGAGAGGTTTGGGTAAACATTCAAAACAAATATTTATAGTTTTAAAGATCAGAGGTAAAATCTAGGCCCAACTGAAGACCTTGAAAAAACTCCCATTCATTTGAAGGTACAGGTTGGACCTCCCTGGTCCAGCGCCCTCGGGACTTGAGGGGTCCCAAACCAGGGAGTTTGCTGGACTTAAGGTCAGTGCTTCCCTGCTGGGTGCCCCACTCCGGGGCTCCTCTCCTTGGCGCTCCCAAGACTGGGGCTCCCACCTTACTGCCCACTCAGTGCTGCCAAAGTCTTTGTGGGTTCTGGCTGGGACTGTCTGGCCATGGACAGCCACCCCAGCCATGCTGCCACTAGGAATTCCCCAGGTTCTCTGGCCCAGGCTCCTCAGCTGCTTGGCTCTGCTGCAGCCAGGAGTTCCCCGGGACTCCTGATCCGGGGCTGCCTGGCTGCTGCCAGCCCCACTGCTTGGGCCAGTCCTGGTCCCGCCGGGAGTTCCCCAGGGTTCCCCGGCCTGGGATTACCCAGCTGCCACCTGACCCTGCTGATGTTGGGGGTTCCACCCATGTGCAGAATAAATTTTTAGGCACACTCAGGCATGTGCTAGTATGCACCACTAATAGATACAAAAGCTAGCTGTGGGTGCTTTGCAAATCAGATGGGCAGCATTTGCATCTCTCCTGAGTGGCTGCACATGTGCTGAGCTTACAGGGAACACTTGATTTCACCCCAGTGGTTTGACAGAAAACAAAATAAGGTTGGGCGGTCTGTCTGCAGTATGAAATGTACACGCTGATGTGTTTCCTTCATTTGTTTTCAAAGAGAATAATTAAAATAGTTTCTGGAAACAGAAAGAATTTTCAACTGTCCAAGAAGTTGTTATTTTTACCTGAATTCACACTTCATGCCATTTGTTTTAAGCAAGTCTTTTTTCCAGTCCTGAGAACAGTTATTGCGCATCAGGAAATAGCACAAGCTGGGCTCATTATCTTGACACCACCCCACCCCCACTACCCTCCAGCTACCTACCCTCTAAAAATGATTGTATTCTGCAGAAAGTGTATGTGTGGGAGGTTGTAGGGGGAAAAGGTGATGAACATCTGAGAAGCAGTTTTTGAAAATGTCTATACCAGTCCCCCCCCAGCATCACCCTTATTGCTATGATTTCAATTACATGGTAAACAATGTAAAATTTCTCCCCCACTGCCCATGCTTTGGTATGCTGGGTCACGTGACAAAGGCTAGGAAAAGTGACTATCAACATTTAATGTGAGGCTCAAAAAGATATTGTCACTTAGTGCACTGAAAGAATATTATGTTTTGTGAGAATAAAGGCAGCTGGTCCACCCAGAAGTTGAATGAAGGTTCAGAGATCATCTAAAATACAACATTAGCACTGATGCAACTACTTTAGTTCTCTATAGTAATGGTTCAAAACACTGCAGTGCTATTTTGCGAGTTGTAGAGTGAAATTCTTCCCCCAGTAAAGTCAGCTGCAGTTCATAGAACCAGATTTTGCCCATAGTGTTTTGGACACTATGGTATTCTAATAATTTTTTTGGAAGTGTCAGGAAGCATACTTCATCTTGTCCTGAAATTGTCAAATTGGAATGTGGTCTGTCAAGTGATTTTTTGCATTTGTCTGAGTGTACTGCTGTTACATGTGAACACGCAATACTCATCTCATTAAAGCTTATGACATTCAGAAATATGTACCCTTCCTGGTGATCTCAAATAGAAGACTTTTTATCCACAGAAAACTATTTGCTAACAGCTGGGCAGTCCTTATGGTGCACATGCCCTCACTGAATCCATAGGAAGTTCACTGGAGATGTAGGAAAGCAAGTTCAAATGGATAAGACTCTGCATGGAACAAGTGTGGAAGATTAGAGGGGCCCAGGACAAATGCTTAATTCTGAAAGTAAATTTTGCAGAGGTTTGACAAGAATCAATAAATAAACTCAAAGCCAGAGGAAGACTTTACAAAATAGTGCCAAGTCAGCCCTAATTTAAGATCTCTAATTTCCTGGAACTCCCACTATTGCCTCTGAATTTTTTTTGTTTTTCCTGGCCTATCCGCAGACTGGGCTGTGGGCAGTAAGGCTAAGTGAGAGAAGCCTATCAGTTAGAACTGAGGCCCAGAAACAAGCCAAGGGTTTATAATGAAGGAACAGAAGCCAAATGCCAGAGCCAGAGAGTAAACTGGAGTTATAAACCAGATCCAGAGCTGGGGATCAGTACTGGAGAGACAGAAGCTGAAACCCAGAACTCAAGGGACAACTGTAAGTTGTAAACTAGAGGCAGAGCTAGAGACTGAAGCCAGAAATCTGACTCTGGAGCAGAGCAGGAGCAAGCACTGACAGCAGGGCTGAAACAAAGCTGGAGCAGAGACTGAAGTAAGGAAAAACACTGCTGTGGTCACTCTTCTGCTGGGAGAAGCCATGCTTATATGCAGAGCTACTAAACCAGCAGCCAATCAGAGACTATGGCCAGTCTGTTAAGTCCGAGACAGTGCAGCTGGGCTCACTGGTTGCCTAGCAGCCAAATTAAGGCGGGAGTCAGCCAATAGCCAGTCCAGTCGCTGACAGGATCTTCCTTCTTTTGGGGTCATCTCCCAGCACACCTTGGGGCAGGTTCATTTTTGGTAGGCCTGGTGGAAAGTGCATAGGAAGTCTGGGGTGTGGACTTGTTGTGTGGTCCCCTTGAATGCTCCCTAGGCTGTATTCCTCCCACTCAATCAGATTCTGGAGTTTTCCCTGTACTGTCTTGGTGGGAGTTCAGAATCTGTTGGACCACATATTTCTCTTGGCCTTGCTTGGTTATAATGGGAGGGGGAGGAATAGTGTGGTGTGGGAATTGATTCTTGATGAAAGGGAGACAAGGACCACAGCGTGGATCTTTTGGAATTCTGGCAGCAGCAAGCAAACAATACTGGGTTAAGTTGATCCATGGTTGCAAAAGGCCCCAGGATCTTGTGGCACAACTTTGAGATAGATAGGTGGAACACAGGCAAACTTTATCCTCTACCTGGATGGTAGAAGTCAACTGACTCTTTTGAAGGGGCAAGGGATTGGCCCAACCTGGAACCCCTTATTGGGGCTGACACTTGATGTTTCTCAAACTCAAGGCTGGTTGGACCATTGCAGGGCACCTCAAAGTGAAATGTCCACAAGATAGCCACAGCCCCAAAGTTTGGCATTGGCTCTTCACAGCCTCAGACAGGCATAGGCAGGCCTGGTTGACATGCATGGGCTGCAGGTCCTGGAGCAGGGTGCGCAATTGAGGGGTGGAAGGCCAGAGCATTTTCAGAACTAGAGGGGCTGGGCCACTTGGCAAGGCAATCATCAGTTATGATACAGAGATCTATCAGGTCATCATGACAGGATGGCAGCTTGACCTGTATCAGTTTATCCTTTATACCATCATTCAGCTAAATCTGAAACTGACCACACTGTGTGGCTCATTCCACCTAGTGTCTGCAAAAAAGCAACCAAATTCAGCAGCGTGTTGGGAAGCTGGTTGATGCCCTTGCTGTAGGGTTTGCAGTGCAGCTTCAGCAGTCTACATGTGGTTGGGTTCACTGAAGAGAAACCACATGCACAGAGGACTAGTGCCTCCTCATACTAGAGGGGGTATAAGCTAAAGGGGAGAACATGTATGTGATCTCCACACAGGCCTCCTCCCCACCCTGCTGCCAGCCCAGGGACTCCACATTCTCCCCACCCCATCCCGACCCACATTACCTGCAAGGGGTGGGGAGCATAGAATCATGGGGTTGGAAGAGACCTCAGGAGGTCATCGAGTCCAACCCCCAAACTCTATTCAGCTCTGTTGGTCACCAAATCCAACTCGGCATTGGCTTCAGTCTTCCCTGTAAGCTGAGCACGTGGGGGGCTGCCCAGAAAAAATTCAAATGCCACCCAATTGATTAGCAGAGCGCCCACAGTGCCCACAGCCAGCAGCATGTGTTTCTACCGGTGCTGCACATTTGCACAGGCTTCGGTGCACATAACAAAATGCCTTGTGCACATGGATGGAAAAAATTAAAGGGAACATTGACTAGCTCCCTCTGGCAGCCAGTGGGTGCAGGATAGAGTGACTCCTACTGGCAGATCTGTGTGGAGTAGTCAGATGCCTGGGAGACAGACTGACTGGGGAAAGGCAGCAAGGAACAGGAACTGGAAGAGAGGCTGGAGCAGAGCAGGAGCAGAGCCTGGAACAGAAGCCAGTGTAGCTGCAGATATGTTCTATATCGAGCAGTCACTGAACCATGCTAAGGGACAGGTTTATAAGCAAGCTGCTAAACTAGCACCCAACTAGGAGCTGTAACCACTCTGTGAGTTCCTAACAACCTAGCAGTTAAGTTAAGGAAGGAGCAGGCCAGTTGCTGGTTCTATCTGTTCTGGTCTATGAGAACCATCCCAATAGATATTTGTAAAATCAAAGTTCACCTGTATCACTTTGTTCCTTCTTTCTTTCACATGCATTTTGTACATGGTTACTAGCTAGCTGCCTGAGTAGGGCAAACAGCTAACAATTGTCTATATGATGTGTGTTTTTTATATATCACTTTTAGTTGGGCACTCTTCTCTTAAGATGTAGAAAATTTCATAGAACATGCATTTAAGCTGAATGGCTTTGCAGTTACTCTGGGACTCCCTCTTCACCTCAGGGTTGTTATGATAATAACTTTTAGCACTCATGCTGTCTCTATTTCTCCTGTTATCTTTACTTCTGATCTTGTGTCTTGTACAGGTTGTACTTCCCTTAACTAGGATTCTCTGGTCTGGCAACATCTGTGGTCTGGCAGGACCACAGATGTTCCTGGAGCACAGAGCACAGGTATAGGAAGGTTGGACTCAGGGCAGGAGCAGCAGAGGGGGGAGGTGTGGTGACTCATCTGGGAGCTCCATGTCTGTAGGGGGAGGTGCAGCAGGGAGTTCTGGCCCCTGCTACTGGGCAGCACGGAGGAGATGGCAGTAGCCGCAGAGCTCCAGCCCCAGCCTCGGAGCTCGGCGGCTGGCAGAGGCAGCCAGGGAGCTCTGGCCCCAGCCAGGGAGCTCCAGCCTGGGGAGCCAGGCCAGGCTGGAGTCCTAGCTGGGGGCAGCACTTCAGCACGGGCCATGTTGGAAGGGACCTCCCCTGGTCCGGCAAATGCCCTCATTCAGTACCGGTCAGGTCCTGAGGGTGCTGGATGAGGCAAGTCCAACCTGTACACTTAGTACATGGAAAGTTGCAGAGCTGGTACTAGCATCTCGGAGTTCTGTGCCATATATGGCCTGGCTACAGAGCTTTTTTCCCCCAGACAGTGGTAGGTCAGATATGTTTGCTCTAAGAAGCTTTAATGCCTCAGAAATAGCCATTGTAAGGTTAAAGTCTGAAATCCACAGAGCCATCTAGTGGCTAAACTGTACTGTGCAATTTAGCATGCCATTTCATTATTAGCATATAGCTATAGAAGGTACCAGGGAATGAAATTGTCCCTTTTGTACATCGCCAGAACAACATTATGTTGATAAATATAATTATCTAGGAAAGACTGTTTTTCAGTTAAACTCAATTTAAGTATTTTAGGTGAATTCTCTGTTCTTGAAAGGTTCCCTAGCTCATAACCTTGGATACTGAAATTACTCACTTAACAACTGAGCAGGCACAACACAGGTAGAGTGAGGTTGTTCTTCCTTGTAGCAATATAGTGATGTACCACAACCAGATCCCTTTTTTGGAGTGACTATCCAGGAGGCAAGAAAGCAGCTCATCTGTACTACCCATTCATTGCTAGGATTGCAAGGATACCAGTCAGTTTCCTGGGTGAGAGAGCTGTGCCCTCCCTCCCCAGGCGAACGCCCTATCCCCTAGGCCATGCCGGAACCAGCCCCACCGCCTTACTCTCAGGGCACCCTTTATCCCGCCTCTCCCCCTGGCATGCCTTTCACATGGACCACTGCCAAAGAAGTCTGCTAGTATGGACTTGGAACTCGATCATCTCATCCCACTGTGGGAGACAGGAAGAGAAACAGGCAGTGAACTTTCTGGGATTCACAACAAGATTTCCTGTGGCGTGTCAGGGAAGGAGATTTGTGGGCAAGGAGTAGAAAAGAGGACTTAGTTCCTTGGAGATCAAGGAGGAAGGAACTTGCTCTGTAAGAAGCGTCTGCATAGATGTGCCTCTCCATATTGTTACTCCAGCTCTCCTGCTTGAAGTGCATGCTACCACCGGCTGCTGAGTCCATGCAGCTGTGCCCTAGGAACTCTGATAGGGACTCAGCATCATTTATACGAGTCTTCAGTGGCTCATGGAGTTAACTGTTTCTGTCATATCTGTGCAGATATCTGTGGGGCTAAATATCAGTGAAGTGCAAAGTAATGCACATTGGAAAACGGGATCCCAACTATACATAGAAAACGATGGGGTCTAAATTAGCTGTTACCACCCAGGAAACAGAACTTGCTGTCATTGTGGATAGTTCTCTGGACAACATATGTTCAATATGCAGCAGCAGCTGAAAATGTTTTAAAAAGCTAACAATGTTAGGAGACATTTGGAAAAGGATAGATAATAAGACAGCAGGGGTTTGCAGAAATTTTGGTGGTGCCCAGTACGCTCAGAGCCAACATCCCTCCTTCACACAAACTCCCTCACAGCCACCTAAGGCCCTGGGAGGGAGGTTGGGTAGGGCGGGGCTCACCCACTGGCTGCACAGTGGAGCTAGAACCGCTGCCTGATGCTTGCTCCACACTGTTGCTGGCATGTCTATTCTATAGCCCCGTGAGGAGGGGGTATCCACGAGGTGTTCTCAGGACTTGGGAGCAGTGCACAGAGACACACTCCCCCTGCCCAAGGGCATCAGAGATGCAGGTGCAGGCAGTGGCATAGAGCCAGCGGCAGGAAGCCTCTAGCCATGCTGTGCTGCTGGTGGTGGTGATGTGGGCTCCCTAGGTATTTTAAATTGCTGGATGCTGCAGGCAGGTTGGGGAATGTATGGGACATGGGGGAGAGAAGTGCACAGAGGTGGCAGGCAGGGCTGGAAGAGACCTCACCCAAACTTGCATGGAGCAGGGCCCCCAGGCTATGACTATTCTTGGTGCCCTGGCACCACAGGCCTATATAACTCACCACCTATTTGAGACAGTAAATATAATGCCACTTGGTAAATCCATGGTACGCTTACACCTTGAATACTGCCTGCAGTTCTGGTCACCCCATCTCCACAATGATAGATTAGGATTGGAAAAAAGATAGAGAAGGGCAACAAAAATAATTGAGGGATTAGGACAAGCTACCACATGGGTCAAGATTAAAGTGGAAGGAACTGTTCAGTGTGGAAAAGAGACACATGGGCTGGACCATATAATAAAACGTCTATAAAACTGCCTGTGAATAAAGCAGCAGGTATAACCGGGCTCAAAACAAAATTAGGTAAGTTCAACAATGGCTATTAACCAATATGCCCAGGGACACTACTCCCTGCTCTGTGTCCCTAAACCTCTGCCTGCCTGCCAGGGGCTGGACCTGAATGACAGGGGCTGGATCACACAATAAAATGCCATGTTCAGCTCACTTCCTCTGAAGCACCTGGCATGGGCCACTGTCGGAAGACAGGACACTGAGCTAGATGGACCTTTGGTGTGACCCAGTGTGGCCATTCTCTTACATTAATGCCATAGAAAACAGCTAGTTTCCAGCCAGACTCCTCTGTTCTCTAAAATCTTGCAGAGCCTAATCTTGGGGTGCATTCATGGATGAGCTCCATCGGGATCCAAGGAGAGGAAACGATACTGTGGATGCAGCCCTCTTTCCCCAGTCCCCGCTTCTGACTCTGCACCTTCATGTGTGCATCCTAAGGGGAAGTTCTTTCTCAGCTGGATGCCTTCTTTGCAGGTTAGTGGAGAAGATGGTCTGAGCCAGTGTTAATTAAGAACTCGATCCAGATGTGAACTGTTCCCCCTGAGATAAAATATTCTACTCTGTATCCCATTCCCAATTCCCTGAGACAATTCTGCCTTATTCCCAGTTCCAGCAGCTGAAAAGTACTGCTCAGTTAAAGACCACTGCTGTAGTGAAAAGGCTAACTATTGTTAAAAGTGCAGGCAGACAGTTGTTTTACATTCACAGTTCCCTTTTAAGCACCATTATCTTTTCTTGTGGCATTTGCACCACATATTACCAGGCATGTGATTAATAGTAATTATGTACCAATTCCAAATGTATTAATAGTACCTCACGGAGTGAAAATGCCACCGTCTTCTGGTTACATCATTACAGAAAACAACACTAGGAGGTGATTTTATGAATTACGCTTGGTCTGCCGAGGAAATCCTGGTTTAGATTCGGAGATTAAGGCTCCCTGAAAATAATTTTTTTGTATAGTGCTCCACATTACACATATATGAAATATACCCAGTAATGCATTCTAGGAGCCTGTGGAATGAATGCAGTTTTTCATTATGTGATATCATTAGCAGGAAGCTTGTGATGTTCAAATACCTCTTAACACATTCTCTTACCAGATATATTTGTTAGAACAAATCCATGTAGTGAATTTCCTCTAAAAATGCCCGTGAAGAAATATTCTGCACACACCTGGAGGCATTTTGGCCCCTCTGGTTTAAATATGATTTCTTAGTAGTTTGGAGGAAGAAGAGGTCTGACACACAGGAGCAGATTGATACTGTCGTGCATGTTGATTCTGTCTCTGTGCCTATGCTTCTTCAGGCCAGGTGTGTTTTTTTCCCTTTAGAACTAGGACAGTGTTACTGTACACTTGAGCCTCTCTGCTGTTGCTTACCTTGTTTTATTGTACCTATCACAGTGTACTGAACTCAATAAAAATATTAATTAAAAAGCCATTATGTTCCTACAGCCATTTACTTTTACATCCCTGTAATGGCAGTGATTTCAATGAAGTCATTGTGGATTTACCCTGGGGCAAGTGAGAACATACCCAGGCTTCATATTTTGTGTAATTAGAAAACACTATAATGTGAGCAGCTGTGGTTTCCAGTGTTTAAAGACACTTGTCGGCTTTATTTTGGTAAATTAGATTTAGTCCCGTCTAGGTTAGGGTGCAGTGGACCAAATGCAGGGCCCAAAATACTTCCTAGCAAGCTGAAAACTAAATACCATCAGAAACTCACCTTGCTTTTCCAGTCTACTGCACTGGAATGTCGAAAGTCTAGAGTAGGTCCATATCAATTTAAAACAGAGGTGTCTATAAAATTAAATACGTTATGGGAGGCAATGTGGGTTAATGAACAGGGCACTGGATTTGGTGGCAAGACCTGTTCTGGAATCGGACATGCTATATGAGTTTAGGCAAGTCCTTTCTCTCTTCTGTCACTCATTCCCCCCCCCATATTTTATTTGTTAGATTTATTTTAATTTGAAGCTGTTCAGCACCAAGCACAGTGGGACTCCTGTCTCAGTTGGGACCCGTAGGTGCTAATGTATATGAACAATAATGGTAATGTGAATATACAGGAACAATGTCCCTTATGTTATTTATGTTGCTATTAAATGCCCTTTATTTTACACTGCTATTAAATTCAGTGTTTAGTGCGTCACAATTGCATTACACTGTATGCACCTCTGTGCCATAATCCGCACCTAAATCTGTTGAAGCTGTTACCAGATCTATGGGATAGGTGGGGAAGAGTTATGTGATGTGTTTAAAGTGTTAAAAATGTAATTTAAATTATTTCCTCCTCCCATTGTTAGGATACCGCTGACTGGCTTAAAAGTCACATCAAAAGTTATAACTTTCTCCCTCCCAGGGATACTTTGTGTCACTGGTTTACTCTTTGGAAATGCCTTTAAACCTGGCAGGACATGTGAAAATATTCTGCCAAAGGATAACTTTTCCCTTCCATTTAAAAAAATGTCATACTGATATTGATTTCAACTGAAAACAGGTTTCCTGAGTCACTGAAACTTCCTGTTGGCTGCATTCATTTACTCACTGATGCAAATGGAAAGCCTGCTTTCTGCCTGAGATATCGATCGCTAACAACAGGGCCGATACAGCTGTGACAGAAAAAAAAAAATGAAAAAAGACAGAGAGATGAAAAGAATCCAGTGGAGGTAGAAGGCACGTATCTTAATTTGCTGCATATGATGTCAGCTCTCAAGTACCTGGCTGTTTAATGTTTATTGACTAGCAGATGCACCTGGTTTAAAATGTTATCTGTCATTACAATTAGTAATAATTATTGAATGCCAACAATCTGCTCACCATCATACAATAGCAGAAACAATCCTTGCCCTCAAGCATCTCACATGAAATCATAAGCAAAGGTGATAAATCACAAACAACCCTCAACCACTTGACAAGGTTTAATTCTTACAGGGTTAGGCTGTTTTTTTCTTTCCCATTAAGTTTTTGTCTTTCAATAGATTCCTTTAGAAATGTACCGAATACATTAAAAATTGCTTTAATCAAGGGGTTTTGTGATATCATTCAGCATCTGACTAAGGGTTGTTTACCATGTGCCATCCTTATTAAGGATATAAACTCTCCTCCTCCAAGCAGTGACTCAGATGATTGTTGTCTGGATTTGCATAAGGTGATGGGGCGGGGGAGGGGGTGCCATGGGGATTTCAAGCACTCCTTCTCTCCTGTAATCCAATCCCGCTTTCAGACAGCTACATCATGGAATAAACGCTGCATCTGTCAAGGCTTTCAAACTCCTCCGTGAATGAAATATTACTGTGGATATGTCTACATTGCAATTAGAGAGCCACAGCTGGCCTGTGCCAGCTGACTTGGGTTCCTGGGGCTCAGGATGAGGGGCTGTTTAATTGCAGTGTAAACTTTCAGGCTGTCTGAGCTAATGAGACCCTCCCCATTTGGCAAGGTTCTAGAGTCTGAGCTCCAGGCTAAGACTGAACGTCTACACTGTAATTAAACAGCCCTCTTAGCCAGAGCCCAAGTCAGCTGGCACGGGCCAGCAGTGGGTGTCTAATTTCAGTGTGTAGGTATAGTGTCAGTGGTCAGCCGCTGTGATGTGCTGAAGAACATTGCAGTCTACATCTGAGCTGAAAAGAGTAAACATCAACATCACCTTGTGGATAGCTAAACATTCCCCTAATCCCCTACACATAAAAGCTTTAAATAAATTAATGGAGAAAATTGCTGAAGTTATGTCTGCTCTCTTGAACATCAGTGTATATATTGCATTTCCTGTAAGCCATCGGGCTGGTCTAAATAGCAGTACAATATTTCCTAATTTAAATATACAGCCAGAATTTATGTGACATTTACATTCTGTTGTGGATGAAACACGTGAGGCAGCAAACGTGAAATATACTGCAGAGTATAAAGGCTTGTAAAATTTTCAAAAGTTTCTAAAAGACTTAGGAGCATAAGTTCCATTTGCAGAAGTACCAATAGGCCAGATCCTCAAAAGTATTTTAGATATCTAACTCCCATTGAAATAAAACATCTTTTGAGGGCCTAAGCCAGAGGCACTTAAAAGCTTAAATTGCACTGACTTTCTTTGTTGCCTATTCAACTTATTTATAAATGATCTAGAGAAAGGTGTAAACAGTGAGGTGGCAAAATTTGCGGATGATACCAAACTGCTCAAGATAGTTAAGACCAAAGCAGATTATGAAGAGCTTCAAAAAGAGCTCACCAAAGTAAGTGATTGGGCAACAAAATGGTAAATGAAATGTAAAGTTGATAAATGTAAAGTAATGCACATTGGAAAAAATAATCCCAACTATATATACAATATGATGGGGATTAATTTGGCTACAAGTACTCAAGAGAGAGATCTGGGAGTCATTGTGGATAGTTCTCTGAAAACATCCACTCAGTGTGCAGCAGCAGTCAAAAGTGCAAATAGAATGTTAGGAGTCATTAAATAGGGATAGAGAATAAGACAGAGAATATCTTATTGCCGCTATATAAAACCATGGTATGCCCACATCTTGAATAGTGCGTACAGATGTGATCGCCTCATCTCAAAAAAGATATATTGGCATTAGAAAAGGTTCAGAAAAGAGCAACAAAAATGATTAGGAGTTTAGAACGAGTCCCATATGAAGAGAGATTAAAAAGACATGGACTTTTCAGTTTAGAAAAGAGGAGACTAAGGGGGGATATGGTAGAGGTCTATAAAATCATGATTGGTGTATAAAAAAGTGAATAAAGTTATTTACTTATTCCCACAATGTAAGAACTAAGGGTCACCAAATGAAATTAATAGGCAGCAGGTTTAAAACAAACAAAAGGAAGTTTTTCTTCACTCAGCACACAGTCAACCTGTGGAACTCCTTGCCAGAGGATGTGGTGAAGGCTAGGACTTTAACAGGCTTCAAAAAAGAGCTAGATAGATTCATAGAGGTTAGGTCCATCAATGGCTATTAGCCAGGATGGGTAGGAATGGAGTCCCTAGCCTCTGTTTCTCTGGAGGTGGGTGACAGGGGACAGATCATGTGAGGATTACCTGTCCCTCCCTCTGGGGCATCTGGTATTGGCCATTGTTGGCAGACAGGATAGTGGGCTAGATGGACCTTTGGTCTGACCCAGTATGACCGTTCTTATGTTCTTATGTAAGGCGCTGATACAGGGCTGCTGGTGGGTGCTCCACGGTTGCATCCACAGAGTCAGCACTTACAGTTCAGGTTTACATTCTGGGAAAGAAGTGCATTTGGGATTTTCACATTGTAAAATGGGCTTCACTATGTCTTTTCTTCTCTTCTAGCTGCCTCCCCCATATTTGTTCTCATATGACCCTCCAGCAAGGCACTGCACGTCTGCCTGAAAAGCTTCAGTCTTATTTCATGTTGATATACTCCCCATGAATAAGCCTGGAGGCACACATTTTGCTGAGCGATTGCCTAAAACAGTGTTGTTTCCTGTTTCCCAGCATGACTGCATTGTTCTTTCCACCACTGACTAATTGTCAGTTATTCAGCCCATAAAATTGTCATTATGAACCAATTACTAGTCAGTGAATGAATCCAAGCTAGTACAGTTAGCCAACCAACAACCCTGTCCAAAATTATGTATCTCTGAGATAGTTGTGGCCAAATCTTACATATTTTGCTTGCTACTATCAATGTCTTGCCATGAGCATTCTATTGACAGCTCTCTCATTTAGCGTATTTACACAGAGTATTAAAAGAGAGGAAAGTTCTAAAGCTGTGTAATCTCCAAAAGATTCACTTTATATCAGAAAAAAAAATACAAATGCTTATTCATACCTTTTCCAATCTGTCCACACTTCCTGAGTTTCAAACTAGACTGGAGATCTCACAAGAACAATATTTTGTGAGAAATTCTCTTGCTTCTGGATTGGCTAGAAATAATCACAAAAACAACCTGGGTAACTGTGTTTTGACAATTAAGCTTCACATCAGAGCTGGTGAAAAATATATATTAAAAAATCAAAGTTGTTTTCATTTAGTGGAATTTGAAATGGATGAAATTTCTTAACACATATTTAAAACGTAATATTATTATTATTGAAAATATTATTGAAACAATTGTTGATAATTGTAATGGCTTGTGATAATGATTTCAGTAAAAAATCTGATTAAAATATCATGACAATTTTTGTGGAAAAAACGTGTTTTAAGAAGTTACATTTTTCACAAAATGTTGTGTTTAAAAACCACCACTTTTTGTCTGAAAAATTCCCATGAGGTTTGGTTCACATTATTTTTGGAACCAGGAAATACAAAAGTATGGAATAATGAATGGAAGATAGTTAATTTTTCACACCTTCAGAAGGCAAGTTTGGTAACAGTAGTACACATAGGTTTGGGTAATTTCTTACTTAGTTAAATTTGTCTTTGCTTTTAATTTGTTTCAAATATTCACTAATAAATCATTTGCATTGTTCACTCATCTCTAGAGAGGACATTAATCTGAGGATAGTACTTTAAATGGATCCTATTAGGAATATAATTTTGACAGTACAGTTTGAACCTCTCTATTCCGGAACTCTCGGGACCTGACCGGTTCTGAATGAGAGAATTTTCTGGTCCATAGGAGGTCAATATTGTATAGCAGCATTACCAACACTTCCACTGCTTACTGTGCTATTAGAGGATATTTCGGGGTAAATTAGAGCTAAATAACAGCACAGTACACTGAGAGCTAGGACTGGTGGCTATAAACAAACTTTATTGGACCACAGGAAACTTGGCTACACCTATGAAAAGTGGACATCCAGCTAACTAAAATCATTCTAGACAACGGATATTTCTGGACAAGAGAGTTCTGGATTAGAGAGGTTCAGCCTGCATTAAATATAAGGAAAAATTTCAAATCCACAATATAATGGAATCTGCAACATGATGACATTTAAAAATGGTTGGGTTCAATTATTTCATCCAGACTCATCTATTTGCTGTAACCACAGATGCTAGGAAATATTTTTTATTATGTGTTATACTGAAAAAGGTTTTGTCCTAGTGAAATGCAGACTGCAATATAAATCCAAGGAGAAGTGCTAACAAAAAACATATTATTGTTCCCTCCCATTGTAAGATGCTGAAAGCCTTATCAGTCCTTTTCCCTTTATTCTGATAGGTCTGTCTCTCTTACATTGATACTCTTTTCATATCACTCTGTCTGAGAGGTTGATCATGTACTGATTCATTCCTATATAAGAAAGTGGAAATAATAGTCATAAAATGTGTGTGAACCATAAATGTACTCCAAACAGATGTATTGATCCCAGGATATGAGAGAGACAAGGTGGGTGAGGTAATATCTTTTATTGGACCAACTTCTGGTGGTGAGAGACAAGCTTTTGAGCTAACAAAGAGCTCTTCCTCAGATTTAGGAAACATACTCAAAGTTTTCCCAGACCTGAAGAAGAGCTCTGCGTAAGCTTGAAAGTTTGTCTGTCTCGCCAACAGAATTTGGCCCCATCCAAGATATTACCTCACCTTCCTTGTCTGTTCCAGAATCAGTGTTAGTTGAAGTTTGACTTGCCTTTGTAATCTGTAGTGGCATGATCCACATTTTATTGGTATAGCAAATTTTCACCAATGCTGGATAGGAACTTACTCTCTATGATGATCTGGAATGAGTTTGTGGCTGCTGTTTACCAATGCAATGCAACAAACTGTGTTTGCTTGGTAAGGTCACCTTGAAGTAAGTATGCCTTCAGACCTGCTTTCAGGCATGATGGATTAGTCCACCTGTACAAACTCATCAAACCCAACTTCGCTATAGTTCATAAATGCATGCAAACCCGTTCTCATATATTTTATAGGTAAAGGTGGTAGAGTTGTCTACACTTACAAATTCCCAACACTTTCCATTATAAGCCCCTGTTTTCAGTTGCTTATAATTTTGTAAAATGTTGTCTACTTGGGCTGAAATTTTCTGTGCTGGTTGCCTGCCTCAGGCAGTGTGGATCTTCGTTTATTTGTTTTGTGGAATGAATGAAGTATTGTGAAAACAAATTGTTTGTGGAGCACTGTTACAGTGATAAGTACCATAGAAAAGCCCATGAGCAAATTAGCAATCCTGTAGTCAGAGCCAGGGTTTGAATAATGTGCAGTAACTAAGGCCTAAACTGACAGTATTGGGAATTTATTAGAATTTATGGATTCCCTTAATGATGTCTCTCTCTGTATACTGTATTGTTAGGCTATGTCTACGCTAGCACTTTTGATGGTATAAAATATGTTATCCAGGGGTGTGATAAAACACTCCCATGAGGGACATAAGTTACACAGTCAGCAGCACCAGTGTGATCAGCGCTGTCTGTAGGAGGTGATCGCCTGACAACTTAGCTACCGCCGCCCATTGGGGGTGGGTTTTTTAATTATGTTGACACTTGACAGGAAAGCTCTCTCCCATCAGTGTAGAGTGGCCACATGGGACCTCTTACAGTAGCCCAGCTGCATAGGTACAGCTGTGTCGCTCTATGCTCTGTAGTGCAGACAGAACCTTAGATTCCCTCATCCCTGTTGTGCTTAGTGAAATAGGTTGGGGTTTAGGTGTCAGTCCCAGAATGAGAGGTCTATTAAAGACTACCACCAGTTTCCTTGCCTGAGTATGACAGTGGAAACTACTGACCAAATATTGTTAACTTACTAACGACAGTTATGTGCCCTAAGGAACACAGAGAATTGGAGGCCCCAGAGATAGGGGACTGCAGAATGGAAAAGACAGAGGAAAGACAGGAGAGAGAAGATGTTAGAAGCTGCTATTAAAAGGAGACTCTCTAGAAAGGAAGGAGCAGAGCCAAAAGAGAGAACTAAACAGGAGGTGAGGTGATGCCAAAGGATCCTGGACTCCTGGAAGACAATGACTATGGCTATGTCTGTAGGTGCTGACATTTGTTTTTGTCAGTGGGTGCTTTCTCCTGTCTGTCCCCTTCTCCCCACCATGTGAGTAAGGGGTAGGGCCTTGTGGGGGAAGAAGCCTAGCGATGGTGGGGTCTCAGGGCAGAGTGTTGGGCATGGGAAGAAGTTGAGCGGGTATAGGGCCTCATGGAATGCAGGAGGGACAGAGAGCACGTCCACAGTCCAGGTGCCAAGGCCATAAAATATTACTCTAGCCCTACAGGTGCTGAGAACCCCTTATTTTTTTCAGTGAGTACTTGAGTCCTGAAGCACCCACAAACTCAACACATATGGCTATGTCTACATTACAGAGACTATACCTGCATAGGTAAGCACTTGAGTCATGCTGGCATAACCCTATAGTGTCTATGCAATTATGGAAGCATTCTTCCATTGGCACACCGGTGTCTATATCACAGTTAGGTTGGCATTGCTACTGCACTCAGAGGTGTGTTTTTCCACACCGCTGAATGGACCTGAGCTTTAAGTATAGGCCAGGTCTAAAATCCAGAGAGTTCTCAGGAGACATGAGAATGGAGGAAGCGTCTTGCATGGAGTTTTTATTATTTTGTCCATAGATTTGTATCTCTCTTGTGCTTTATCTGTAAGTAAAGTGTGTATTGTTTAGATGTGCCTTTGAATAGTCTCTGTGTTATTTTCTTTAACTGTCCTAAAATCACTGAAGGGTTAAACTGTAAGCCACAGTGCCCATATGGGGAGCATATGCATAAGCAATTTAGGGACTTGAGGGATTCAGCATTGGTCTTGGGACCTCAGGCAATTGAATCATGGGGTACCACATCCCAAGGAAGGTTACCAGCATTGGAGTCTGTACCTGTGAAAGGCCAAACATAAAGACAGTGTTTGGATAAAAACAGGATGAATTTGAAATTTTGGTTCCATGGTGGGCAAAATGGATTTGGGCTAAACAAAACACTTAATTTTGTTTATGAGTGTTTTCCCCACGTGTGTTAAATGGCAGTACATTTCAAAACAAAATATTGTTTTGAAACAAGAAGTTGAAATGTTTTTTCTGAAAATGTCAAAAAAACAAAATATTTTGTTTTTTTCAGAATTTGTTTTTCTTCATTTTCCTATCAAACCTATTCATCAAATTCATCACAAATTCATTTGACTAAAAATGTATTTATCAAATAAGCTCATCATAGAAAAAAAACTCTTGGCCAGTTCTATTCTGGATTAGGGATGTGAATGATTAATAGGTTAACTGGTTAACCAGTAAGCGTCTCCCTTAACCAGTGAGACTTACCAGTTCCAGTTAAGTGGTAGGGGCTGGAGGAGCTCTTTGTCCACTGTAGGCAGGCAGGGACTGCTTTGGAACAGCCGCTGTCTGTGGTGGGCCCAGCTCGAGTGGTGTGCCACAGGCAGAGGCAGGCTCAGCATGCACCCCACCCCTGTGGGCAAAGGCTGCTCTAGCCAGCCAGCCTCAGTAGTCCTTATCCGCAGCAGGTGGGCCATTCCAGGTGGCTCCTCCATCCCCAGCCTTCTTTAATCAGTTAGGCTGTGTCTAAACTACACCCCTCTGTCAGCAGAGGGATGTAAATTAGACACGTCGGAAGTGCAAATGAAGCGGGGATTTAAATATCCCGTGCTTCATTTGCATACTCACGTTCTGGTGCTGTTTTGATCAAGCGCCATTTCCGAAACTGAAACCGCAGCTTACACGCGGTTCTGCCGACAGCGGGGTGATTTTTCGACAGATCCTGTACTCCTCAAAGATCTGTCGAAAAATCATCCCGCTGTCGACAGAACCATGTGTAAGCCGTGGTTTCAGTTTCGAAATGGCGCTTGATCGAAACAGCACCAGAACATGAGTATGCAAATGAAGCGCGGGATATTTAAATCCCCGCTTCATTTGCACTTCCGATGTGTCTAATTTACATCCCCTCTGCTGACAGAGGGGTGTAGTTTAGACTCAGCATTTATGGGTTAACCAATTAAATTGGATTTTACATCCCCAGTCTGGATGCGGCTGAAACAGTATATTTAGAAGCCTGTGGGATCCTGTTGTTTAGCCTCAAAGGGGAGGTGTGGCACATTAGTGTACACATTGATTCAGGAGTACAAAATGAAATGTTGGTAGGCTTGGCAAAATTTGATTTTTAAAAAAATATATTTTGATACATACTATCAATGTTTTAAGCTTTTTAAAAGTCTTTATCTACTTACATTTTCACATTTCTAGGAACAATTATTCAGGTACCTATTACTAGTCTGAACCCCACAACTGCCAACACATCTATAGCTAGGGGTACATCTACACAGCAACACTATTTTGAAATAACTTAGTCTGCATCTACAGAACAGGCAGGGCCGGACCAAGCCATTCCGGCACCCTGGGCAGACAGTTTAATTGTGCCCCGGGTTGGGGAAGGGCGCATGCGCGGCCCCGCCCCCACCTGGCGCGTGGAGGAGGGCGCTCAGAGCTGGTGGCGGCAGGACGCATGTGCCCGGCCTGGCCCAGCCTGGCTACCGCCACTGGTGTGCAGCCCGGGGCCACCCGGGGCGGGCCGAGCCTGGCCGTGCAGGGCCCCACGGCCGCGGGGGGAAGGGCACTGCTGGCCAGCGCTGCAGGGGTTAACATGGCCCCCTCCCCGGGCGGCTGCTGCAGGGTGGCCGCTGGGAGCTGCTGCAGCCTGCGAACCTTGAGCCGGGCGCGTGGCGCCTGATGGCAGCTATAAGGGGTGCTGTGTGCCCCTTACAGCTGCCATCAGGCGCCCCCCCATAGGTTGGCGCCCCGGGCAGCTGCCCGGCTAACCCATGCCTTAATCCGGCCCTGAGAACAGGCAGTTATTTTGAAATAGTATCAAAATACTGTCAAGCTGGATGACTTCTTACGTGGACTCCTGTAACCCTCATTGTATGAGGAGTAAGGGAAGTCAGAGGAACAGTGCTCTATTTGGAAAAAAGTGCTGTGTAGACGCTTCCAATTTCAAAATAAGCTATTTCAAAATAAGATACACAATTGATGTAGCTCAATTTGCGTAGCTTATTTTGAGTTAAGCCCTGCAGTGTTGACACACCCTTCGTTGATCCAATTTGCTATAATCACTTTTTGGATAAATTCCATCTCTGGAAGGTAATGCTTATTGGAATAGTGTCATAGAACAATAATTCAGCATTTTTGATTCTGTAATTTGCTTTGTAGAAGTATTCCTTCTAAGACAACTTGTCTCTACAGACACCTTAATTAAAATATCTCTATAATTTACAGAGGGTGTGCTGCCATGGATGTTTTTGTGCTATAGCATGATGTTATTCCCCAGGGTACTATTTCTGATAGACATTGCTTAACACTTCCAGCCTTATGTTCACAACTCTGATTTATTATATTATGGTATAGTGGCAGCTACATTGATGTAAAAAGATGAAAAATTAGGATAGATGTATTTCTGCTGAGAGAAATACCCCCTCCATTTCATGCAAAAATCACCATAGATCTCTTTTGATGCTCACAAATTTCTCTTAAGTATATTTATTTGTTTCTCTTTTTTTCCTTCACACTTGTTCTGTCAGTTTTCAAATGATAGAATAGTTTTCTTCTCTTTCAGTGATATGATCCTAGTCATAGTTTTAGTAAGGGAGTTATCTGGTACTTACATATTTTTAAGACACCTATTACAGTACTATGGTTTATAAGCTTTGCACAATAATTAAACCACATGTGCATAAAGATGAATAATCTCATTATTTCTTTTCTTTTCCTAATAGATTTTGGGGGCGCTTTTTAATCCGTTTATTTTCACCCACTGTTTCTCACAATGCTCTTTCTATCTTGATCCCTGCTTCTCACTCCTTTGTAGATCAACTCCTTTGTAGATCAACTTTTGAAAGAAAACTTGGAGAGTAGATGCTGTTGCAGTTTGATTGTTATCTCTTCCTTGATTTTGTTCAGGAAGGATATTGGTATGTTGGAAGGTGTTAATAACTGCCATCAAACACATCTTTCATCTATAAGCAATCACAAATCTCACTGAAGCTAATGGTCATGCCAGCAAAGTTATGAGCCTTCATACAAGTTAAATGGAAGAAGCAATTCAAATCCTTTGTAATTAAAATACCTCAATTAAAATTAAAACACATGCAGCCATAGATGCTCCCACCCAAGGACCACATGCAAAAGCCTGAACAACAACTAAGACCAGGTCTACACAACAGACCTATATCAGTATAATTGTATCACTTAGGGGTATGAAAAATCCCCACCCCCTGAGCAATTTAATTATGATGACCTAATCCCCCTGTGTGAAGGAGAGCGTCTACTGTACGCACAGCTGCCACCTCTTGGAGAGGTGCGTTAACTATGCTGAAGAGAAAAAGCTCTCCTGTTGGCATAGTCATGTCTTCACTGAAGTGTTCCAGAAGAGCAGCTGTATGGCTGCAGCACTGTTATGTGAAGACAAGTCCTCTCTCCAGGAGAATAAGTGAAGGTTTCACTGGGGACTGACAGCAGTTGCAGGTGTGTGTGTCTGAAAGAAATCAGAAACCAGGGAGAAAGAGAATCAACAGCAAGAAAATGGTATGAGTGTGGCCCTTGGAGGAAGCCAAGGGAATGATTTCTTTGGGGAAGAACACTGGCTGGAAATTATGAGCAAAAAACCTGCCTCCTGTTTGTTCCTACTATGAGGGTTTGGGGAGCGCAAAGAAACACCTGACCCAGAATATGGGCTAGCCACTTGGTTTAAGGAGCAAGAGTATGTTGAAAATAAGGAGATAGTTTATAAGGTTATCTGTGGCAAGTGTAGACTTTTTCAAGATTAGCAACTTAACTGCATGCATGTGAAGGATGTAGAGTTTTCCTTGAAAGAGGACTTGATGATATCAGCAAGGGCTACAGTCTTCTTGACTTCCCTAGTCAGCTATGGCATGGGTCTGATTCACCAGTGGTGAATTAAATGACTCAAATTCTATTAGGTTTGATGAGTTTCTGCCTGGCTTTCATAATCCTTTCTGAGGGCACATATACACAGCAATGTTATTTCGAAATAACTAGCATTATTTTGAAATAACTTAGTCAGCATCTACACAACAGGCAGTTATTTTGAAATAATGTCAAAATACTTCTAAGCTGGAGGACTTCTTACTCTGACTCCTGTAACCCTCATTGTATGAGGAGTAAGAGAAGTCAGAGGAAGAGTGTTCTATTTCAAAATAAGAGCTGTGTAGACGCTCCCAATTTCGAAATAAGCTACGCAATTGATGTAGCTCGATTTTGGTGTAACTTATTTCGAGTTTAGCCCTGCTGTGTAGATGTACCCTTTGGGATCTCTGACTTTATTGATACTTTTAATAAAGTAGGATGACAACACTGCACATCTGAAAGAGCTTGAGTCTAAGGTTCAAGATAGATATTCCAGGTTAATAAACTGGTTTGCTCTCTGGCATAGCCCTTTGGGTGTAATTTAGTGGATGCTATTGCTTTTAAGTGGAAAATAATTTTTCTTTTGTGCCATATAGTTGAAAGTTTCACAGGGATAGCCGAGTTAGTCTAAATAAAAATAACAAGGAATCCTGTGGCACCTTAAAGACTAACAAATGTATTTGTGTATAAGTTTTCATGCACTGGAACACAACATATTGACATTGGGCTGTATGATTAGTACCACAGTGTGTGTGTGAGAGAGATTTTTAGATTCTCCAGTTCACTTCCTTGCCAGTAAAGATTTTTTCCCCTACAATATATTTTCTAGTTTTAGGTCCTGTTTAATTTTCAAAGCCCCAGATGATAGGAACTAAGACTATTCCGCAACAAGTGACGGCCAAAATACTTGGGCCAGCTCTGCCAAATTAACTTACAAGTTTTTCCTGTTTGCCAAATTTTCTTAACTAATTAGTTTTGCAAATATGTTTATCATGGTTTGTTGTATAATTTTAAGTATGTTCTAGCTTAAGCATAAGTTACTGTTTTGGATGCACAAATTGCTGAGTGAAATTCTATGGCTTGTGTTAAGCTCAAAATTTAGATTACATGACCGTGATGGTACCTTTGGGCCTTAAAAATCTATGAATACAGGAAATATATTTGCATCTATGTATCATTCAGAAATTGTAGTGAATATTCTTTTGAATATTTGATATTTTGAAATTGTATTTTGAGCTGTGTATGTGGCACCATAATCATATGCTATGATTGCAGTTGTCTGACTGGATGACTTAAACTTCATAAACGAGTGCTTGAAGACATCACTAGGGCAATGAATCAGGGAGAGGAGAAATATACCGACAAGACAAAGGAAATATTAAGGGCATTTAAATCTTTTTCAGTGCTCTTTGCAGTAATAATACTTAGCTCTTCTATAGCACCTTTCTTACATAGACTCTTAGGGTATTATATCTGCTTCAGTATAGTAAGTACACTCCAGATTTAGAGAGAAGCTGGGCTCTTTTGTAATAGCTATGTGTGCATGACATAGCTATTCATTGGGTCTCATATAAGTGTGTCTGCCACAGGAATAGTGGTTTAGGTCTTACTCAAATTCCAACTGAAATCACGAACAAAACTACTATCACTGTCATTGCTTCCCAACCTTTTTTAAAGACTTGACAGGGAGGCTAAGGGCTGAATGGGAATGGAGACTGATTAACATCCTGAAGGTGGTTCCTCCAGATTGGTAGGCAAGGGGAACTGGAAAGGCAGTGTCGAGGAGCTTGCTTTGCTTCGGCCCATGCAGTATCAGGTCTCTGGATTGATAACTTCAATGTCCAGCACTGCCAATCTGGATCTTTCACAAGCACTAAATCAACTTTCAAAAATCCATATCTAATCGCATTAAATTATGGGTTAATATTACTCTTCTAAATGGAAATTACTTGGATGCTAGAGTAGATAACAGAATGAATTAAGCAGTACTTACCCCCCAGCAAGCAAAACCAACAATCCAGTCTGACCTGTTCTCTGAAATCCTCCTTGCTCTGCTTCCTCCCCACGTCATTCCTTCACTGCAAAAGTAATAAAAAGCAGAGTTAGAACAGTGAACACCTAGTATGTTGGTCACGCAGCACAACTTTACATTATAATCATCTTGTCAAGGAGCTGAAAATAGCATTGTGCTGCAGTGTTAAAACAGTAATACTTTAGGAAGGAAGACAATAGCCAGCTTTTGGCAGCAGCCTACACGCTGCCAACTGTGAATGACACAAGAGTATTCCACAAATTGCATACCTCGGCAAACCTTAAAAATCGTCACAGTACATTCCTGCCAGGGTAACCCAGGGCCTACACAGTTCTTCATCTACCAGAAAAGCTAGTGGTCAATGATGGCATTGCACATTGCAATAAACTTTATTTTGTATAGCAACTTCCACATCAACTTTACCTCAAAACGCCATATAAGAGTAAATACAAGAGTGTACAATGTGCTGTATAAATGACAGGAAACAAGTGCCAAGAGAGGTTTGGTAGTGAATAAATTAAAGCTCATCATAAGGCAAGAAAGAAAAGATCTGTGTTAAGGACTGGATAAGATCTAGGAAATCATTGAAGGGAAGAGTCATGGGAAGGCTCTTTCCTACAGAGGAAAATGAGGTTGCAGGAGGAGACAAAGTAGAAACAGGTGCTATATAAGAGAAGAACATGGGTTTGGAGTCATGAAATCACAGCCACATGGAGATGCATAGAAGAAACGAAGTCAGTTGAGAGGCTTATAAATAATAATGCTGCGAATGAAAAAGATTAGGTTAAATTCCCAGGCGATTCAGCTAAAATTGGAGGGATGTGGGAAAAGTGTACCACATACCTCCAAGAGACAGCATAATCCTCTCGGGGACTGAGCACTGGACTAGGAGTCAGAAGGCCTAGGTTTGATTAATCCATCAGCCACCTGGGGCAAGTTACTTCACTTCTGTAAGCCTCCATTTTCCTTTCCACCCTCTGTCTGCCTTGTCTATTTTGATTTAAGCTTTTGGGAACAGGAACTCTCTCCTACTCTCTGTTTGTATGGTACCTCACACAATGAAGGCCTGGTCTCATTTAGGGCCTCTAAGCACAACTGTCATACAAACAGCATATAAGTAAAATAAATGCATAGGGTTATGATA
This sequence comes from Rafetus swinhoei, assembly GCA_019425775.1. NCBI lineage: Eukaryota > Metazoa > Chordata > Testudines > Trionychidae > Rafetus > Rafetus swinhoei. The sequence goes on from CM033437.1 coordinate 271,702,855, forward strand.
GTTACCTGACTTGCTGGTTCTACTTTTAAAATGTAGTTATCTATTTACGAAGGCAGAGGGAATGACAAGTAGAGGTGAGTGGCTAGAGCAAGGGGTCAGGGAGAAAGGAGGATGAGGCTAAGAAACAGGGAGGAAAGAGGAAGGAAAAGATGGAAGAAGCGTAGATGTCAGGGAAAGTGGGGTTGGCAGCATTGAGACTACTATGAGGGGAGGAGTGAGGAGTATTGGGGTAACCTGCTTTTTAGCAGACAGATAACGTCAAATCTTCAGCTGCTGTGAACTGCTAAGTGTCCCACAAAGCCCATGGGACTAGGCCACCACACACGAGGATAGGATCCAGCATCTGTGAGGGTGGGTGGGGTAAGGAGTCCCACTAGACCTCTTTGCCCTGCTGCTACTTACTTATCAGACAGAGGGAAGTAGCAGCAGTGCTATGAACATTAGTCTGTGGATCAGGGACTAGGCTAGGATATAGAGCAGAGAGATGCAATAGTGGGAAACGAATTGAAGCTGCTGATGGTATTTCTGTGCAACTGGCATCAAGGCAGTGATATAGTAAACATAAAGCACCCATGAAGCATGAAACAGACATCTGCATTGTGGGAGACAGGGAAGGAGAGGGTGAGACATGCCCTGAGAATGTCACAGGCTTGTATATGTCCAAGTTTCATATGAAGTCCCACCGTCTGATGTGTTGTGGAAGGGGGGCTGCAATTCATCAGGGCTAAGCTGCATGTGGATGGGTGTTGAGTGCAGAGGGAGCCTGGGGAGTCAGCTGTGAAGTGCGGCAGGTGGCACCGAGGGACGGGGTTCTGCCCAAATTGTGTTGGTGGTGACAGGGGGGAGGACTATTGTTTTGGGACACAGGCTGCAGTGGGGAGGGGAGAAGAGAGAAGGGGCGGGCTGGTCATGCAGCTCGTCCATTTGCAGTGATAGCAGTGCCTCCACAGTATTCTCTAACCGCTCCATAATGCTTACGAGCCCCCGCTCCTTCCTGTTGCTGTCCCTCCACTCCTGCAGTCTTTAGTGTTTGGCATCTACGTGGCCCAGGATGTCCCACAAAAACTCCTCTCTAGTCTTTCTTGGGTGCTTCTGCGTTCATCTCACATGCTCTGCAGAAGTTAGAACTTCCTGAGACTGGCATTCCAAGGCTGGCTCTATCCAGGCCAAATTGTAATGTGTTACAGAAGGCAGGGGTGCAAGAGTGAAGGTTGGGGGATGAGGAGGAGCTCAAAGTGTGGTGGGTGTCCTATCCAATATGGGCCTTTTTTCTTCCCCAAGTCCCTCCCCAGCTGCCAGGAGCCTTTTTTCTCTCCTAAAAAGGCTGGAAGTGGGAAAAGGGGTTTGGGGTAGGAGGACTACTTACTCAGAGTGCTGGCAGGCAAGATAGCAGAGCTCCAGACTTCTGGCCACTCCCTTGGTGGTATGGCTGTCTCTAGTGGACACTCTGTGGGATAGCTCTCCCCTGTGAGCTTGCTGACCCCAATGGCTGCTGTCATATTGCCCTGCATCCAAAAAACAGCCCTTCCCATTGCATGTGAGGGAAAACAATTCTTTTCCTGGGGCTTCTGGTTGTTCTGGCACAGCCAAACCCTGACTTTGCTTTAAGTTAGGAGAAGAGGCTACATTCCAAATTTGGTGGTCCTAGCTTTTGCCATTTAGGAGGTGTTCTTGAACAAACAGACTCACAGACAGACAGACACACTCTATATGTGTGTGTGTTATTGATTCAAATCCAGCTCACAACAGTAGTGACTTAAAAGTTAATACCAGCTGATTGCTGTTTAATCTCAAGTCACTTCAAAGGTTCTGTGTCCATGTTACATAAAACATCCATATACTTGTCAGCAGAAAGGCAAAGGCGTGGTAAATGAACTATATTCTCACATGTTTCAGGGTAAGTGGACTTCTCCAGAACTTCTGCAAACTAGAATGCTTCACAGCAGTTCCTATTTTATTCACCATTTTCTGTGATTGGACTATACAACAAAAATTATAGTAAATAAACTGAATAAAAAATAATCTAATTAAACAATTGCACTCTTGAAGGTGGGATACTGCGATCTGTCTTTCGAAGTCAAGAGTAGAGTCAGACAGGGATGTGTCATGTCTGCACTACTCTTCAACATGGTGATCGACTGGGTGATGCGGAGAACAGCATCAGATGCATCAAGGGGTATCAGATGGCTTTCCACATTGGAAGACCTTGACTTTGCAGACGACCTTGCGTTGCTTTTCCATATCCATCAACACATGCAGGAAAAGACACAATGTCTATGCACCTTTGGTCGCCAGGTTGGACTAAGAGTTAGCCAGAAGAAAACAGAGATTATGACTCTCAATATAGATACACCAGCACCAATCAAGATATATGATGCAGACTTACCCAGCACAGACAGTTTTACGTACTTAGGCAGCATCATCCGCCATGATGGAGGCACTAAGAACGACATCCAGAACACACTAAGTAAGGCCAGAAATGTCCTCAGGAGTATGAACAATGAATGGAGAGCTACACAGTACAGTGTCCACATCAAACTTAAGCTGTACCAGAGCTGTGTTATATCAACACTACTATATGGCTCAGAGTGCTGGAGGATGACAGAGTGCAACCGTGCCAAGCTCTCATCCTTTCACACCATCAGCCTTCGTAAGATACTTTGCATCTTTTGGCCGAAAACAATCTCCAACCACGACCTGCTCCTACGATGCCACCAGGAGGACATGATCACTGTCATTTTGAGAAGACACTGGAGATGGATAGGGCACGTGATGAGAAGGGAGGCAGATGCCATTGTAAAGATAGCACTTCACTGGATGCCTGAAGGACGACGAAAATGTGGGAGGCCCAAGACAACATGGTGGTGTACTGTTGAGGCAGATATGAAAAGAATGAATTACAACTGGGACACACTGGAGAAAATGGCCAAAGACAGACAAAAATAGAGAGCGGGCGTAGTAGGCATTAACTATTAACTAACTCTTGAAGGTATCCTTTGGGCAAACATGATGAGGGTTAGGACCTCATGAAATTCCTGGAGAGTCAGTGCTGTATGGTAACTGGAGAGAGAGAGAGAGAGAGATGTATGTTTCTGGATAATAGTTCAACAATTTATGGATGGCTCTTATGAACAGGAAAATAAATTATAAATTTGCCTTTATTACTGATAGCTGTAAAACGTTGGCTCGCTGCACCTTTCAGTGTAAAGGAAATTCTCTGCAGCAACAACATGTAGTACAGGGGTGGGCAAAAGCCTCTCAGCGGGCCCAATCTGGCCCACCTAGGGGTTTGATCCGGCCTGTGAGGCAGTGCCAGGCCCGGCCCCCTAGCATGGGGGTTGGCAACCTATGGCACACATGCTGATTTTCAGCAGCACGGGGGAAGGAGCTCAGCCCTGCCCCTCCTCCCACATGCAGCTGCTGGAGAGCTCTCCCTCCTCCCTGCAGCAGGTTAGGCTGCGGTGGGAGGAGGCAGCACTGGGGCCCAGGCTCCTCAGCAATGCCTCAGCAGGCACTGGAGGTGACACGGCCACGTGGTCCAGGGCTGGTCCCGGAGGCTAGAGGTGCTGCTACCATGTGGCCACGTGGTCTGGGGTTGCTTGGCTGTGGCAGCAGCACCTCCAGCCTCTGGGGCCAGCTCTGGATTTTGTGGCCACATGGCAGCAGCGCCTCCAGCCTCCAGGGCCAGCCCCAGACCACGTGGCCGCACAGCAGCAGCGCCTCTGGGGCCAGCCCTGGACTGGGTGGCCACGCAGCAGTGGCACCTCTGGCCTCTGGGCCTGCCCCTGACCGCATGGCCACTGCAGCAATGGGGCCTTCCTCCGGGGCGCTTGGGACAGCGTGACCGCAGCCGTTGCTGTAAGGGGGCACAAAGCCAGCTAATGTCCCCTCTGATGCCCAGACCTCCCACCCCAATTCCCTCACTTCCCTCCCCCCTCAAGACCCGGTACCTCCTGCTTGCTCTGACACCTTCCCTTGTTCCTGCACACTGTCTCCTGGCCAGATACCCCACCCTGCTCTTTCATCCATGTTGCTTCTGCATCCTCTCTCCTGGCCACACACTGAACCCTCCCTTGTTCCTGCTCCCTCCACCTGGTCAGACAGTCTAATCCCAGCCTGCTTCTGCACTCCAGCTCCCTCCCAGATCCTGCACCCCATCCCTGTCCTACTGGCTGGCAGCCTTGTCTCATGCACTGTACCCCTCATTTTTGTCCCTCCCCCAGAGCCTAAGGAGGTCCATAAAATTCATCAACTCTGGAACCCCAGAAAAGTAAATCTGGTCTATGGGAAGCCCTGAACCTCAGTCCCCTCCCTCCCTTCCCCTCACCCCATGGCTGGGGCACTAGAGGAGTGAGGTGTCTCACTTGGAGCCACATCAGTGTCAGGGGTTTTTGGAGGAGTTTTTTTGCTTCTCACTTGTGTGGTCCCCAACTGATTTTTCTGTGAATCAGTGACAGTGGCATGCGCCCGGGGCAAAAGCAAAATCTGCACACCCCCCCACCGCCACGCGGCAAGGCCCCAAACCTGGTGCACGGCTGAGCCCAAACCTGGGAAGTGGGGGAGGAGCTTGTACCGTGTCTTTCCCGGTCCCTTCCAGTTTGGGGCCAAGCCCCCGCATGCACTAACCCACCAGCAGAGATGGAGGAGGGTCTGGCTGGGGGCAGAGAGGCGGGGAGGAGGCTCCAGCTGCCACCAGCAGGCAGAGGAGGAGCGGGCCAGCCGAGGGAAGATGGGGGAGTGGAGGTGGACTAAATTGGTACCCCCCTAGCGTTTTTGTGCAACGGCTCCCCCAGGCTCCCTCACTACATCACTGATCAGTGACCCCTGACCAAAAAAGGATTCCCCACCCCTGCCATAAATAAAGAAAACATTGAAACCTTTTGTTTTGGACAGAATATTTTAGTTTATTTAAAATTAAGTTTGATAAACTAACATGAGAAAGTTAAAATGCTTAATCTCTTTCATAATTTAAATTAAACCATTGTCAATAGCTGTAGCTGGTTCAGAAAATAAGGTCACCGTACCCAGGCTGCCCTGCCCTTGCCTCCCCTTCCTTCCCCAGCACACAGATCCGTGAATAAGCTAAATCTCCGTACGCCACTTCTGAAAGGTTGCCGACCCCTGCACTAAAAGGTAAGGTCTGCATCTTTATTTATTTATTAATGAAGCTGCTGTCAATAGGACTATTATTGATTGTAAAAAGTATCACCGGCACTCGGACCCATACATAGAGGCGAATAAGTCAAATCTCGGCACTCCACCTCTGAAAGTTGCTGATCCCTGCCCTAGTGTGTTGCCTGGGAGCCGGAGATGCATGAGCTCTTTCAACTGCTTCTATTTAAAGGGCTCGCACTTGCTGGGCAGCTGTGTTGCCTGGCAGCCACCCAGCAGGCGCAAGCCCTTTAAACGGAAGCAACTGAAAGGGCTCTCCGTTCCAGTGGCCCTTTGCCTGGTAGCTGCCCAGGAGGCGCAAGCCCTTTCAACTGCTTCTATTCCAAGGGCTTATGCCTGCCAGGCAGCTGCCAGGCAATAGGTTAGCAGTGGGTCCAGAAGCTGCCAGCCATGTTATGTGAATTCTAAGCTTCCACCCCAGACAACTCTGGGAAGAGGTTAGCCCCCAGCACTCTCCCATGTGCTCCAGGTCTCTTCCATTGGCCAGAAGTCAGGGGGCAGGGACCCCAGGCCAAGCAAAGCTCCTGGTAGGGTAGTCCTCAACCCCACCCCTTCCGCCTGAGGCCCCGCCCCTTCCGGGTCGGTCCACGGCCACTTTTGAAATTTGTGAAGTGGCCCCCTTCCAAAATTATTGCCCACCCCTGATGTAGTAGATAGAATGATGAAGATAAGAAACTATTGTTTCATTTATGTGTGCCTATAGTTTAGTTTTGGAGAGAATGGGATGCACCCCTAGCTTTCATGGATACTGTTGTTGGGGATTATTATGGAACAGATCAATAATTTTTCTTGGTATTAATGCCAGCGTAGGCTATTTGGCAATTCTCACTCTCCTCTCCTACCCCCACCTTACTCCTGGTATAGAGTGAGTGCAGAGGATCCACATGTGTGCCATATGTGTGCAACTAATGCCTGAGTAAAAGAAGACATCTAGATTGTTAATGCTACTTCAAGCTGTATTAAAATGCACTACAAAAATTCTCCCTTTGTACTCACCAAGGGTTTCTCACTTCTCTTGCTTGCATGTAATTCTCAGTTTGAAAATTAGTGTCAGCTGTTTCTACATAAAAGCAAAGAATCTCTTTGATATCCTCTCTGTCCACTTACAAATGAGTCACTGAAATCAACTAATTGATAATGGGACTTTTTACAACACAAACACATGTCCTATCATTATTATGGTATTAGGGAGAAGGAAGAAAAGAGGCTTTCATATGATGCTCAACACAAATGTAGATGCTCTAGATGCATTTCCATCCTTTCATCCTCATGTTCGCCAAACAGCATGACAGTTGCATTGTAGACAAGCCTTCAGGAGTGTAGACGATTTAAAGAGCCCAGGATCACGGCTGGCAGTGCAACAGGGCTAAGGCAGGCCTCCTGCCTGCCCTTCCTCTGCACTGCACCCAGAAGTGGCCAACACATCCCTGTAGTCTTTAGGGGGAAGGAGGAGGTGATATCTCTGCATGCTGCCCCTGTCCTGAGCACTGACTCCACAGCTCCCATTGGCCAGGAATTGCGGTCAGTGACAGCTAAGGGGGCAGTTCCTCAAGGCAGCGGTGCATGGAGATGCTACCAGAGAAGTGTGCTGGTCACAGGAGCCACCTGAGGTAAATTCTGACCCCATGATATCCTCCTGAACCCCAATCCTCTGCCCCAGCCCAGAGCCTGCACCCAAACTTTTTCCCTGAGCCCACCCCATGTCTTCTTCCTGCAAACCAAATGTCCCAACCCTGTCTCAACCCTGATCCCCTCCTACACTCAAACTCCCTCCCTGAGCCCACACTCCTCCCACACTCCAACTTCTTGCCCTGGCCTAGAGCCTGGCATCCCTTCCCACACACAAACTCCCTCCCAGAGTCTCGACCGTGCACCTTCTCCTGCACCCTCATCCCCTGCCCCAGCCCAGAGCGTGCACCCAAATTCTTTCCCAAATTCTTTCCCAGAGCCTGCACCCAACATACAACACTGCAGCTCCAGCCTAGAGCCTGGCATCCTTCTGCCAAACTCCCTCCCAGAGCCTGCACCACCTTCTGCACCCCAGCCCTCCGCCCTAGCCTAGTGAAAATGAGTGAGGGTGTGAGAGAATGAGGATGGAGTGAGCAGGGGGGTGGGGCCTCAGAGAAGAATTGGGGCTGGGGTTGGGACAAGGGCCTTTGAGATTAGATAGTTGGCAACCCTACTGAGCAGGCATGTGGAAACCCTGGCTCCTGTCCCCCCCCTCCTTGCTGTCTCTGGGTGGGGGGAATGCGAGTAGTCGACTCAACTAACCAATAAGCCTAGGCTTACCAATTAGACAACTACTTGCTTACATCCCTACTTTGCACCTTGACAGATCTTGTGATGATTGGGTGATTTGGTTGACATCTGCTGTGCCAGCTACCTATGCAGAGCTGGGACAGCATGTGGAGGGAACACATGTAGCCAAACATCTATCAACTATCAGTACTATTTGTTTTGAAGGTCAGAGTTAAAAGTGCTGAAATGTGTAAGGTGAGTTTATACGTGTCAATATTGTCATTAACTAAATGTGTGAATAATGTATATTGTGCAAGTTAGATTTGTCTTCTCTTTTTATGGGTGAGTTTTAACCTACTTATCTATCGAGGTTCTCATTCATTGACCACACTGCGGTATCTGAGTGCCTGTGTTCAATAACAGACTAATACCTACTGTTTAATAGGTATTTAATAGGCATTTAATAATTCTTCTCCTTAAAAACTATACTGTAATAATATAATAATCTTCTTGTATATAACTGATGTGTTATTTGTCCAGTCTGGATGGACACCACATGAGAGTTAAGCTAAATGTAGGAAATTCTTTAGTGAATTTGCCTTTAAAAAAAGCCATTTCCTTTGTCAAAGCAAATGACTCTGGCACACATACAAAAACAGCCCAGAGGTTAGCCATCATGAGCAGCACTGTATAAACAAAGCCAGTGTGTGCATATGATGGTAAACTAATAATTGTATTAATGGATCTGATTTCAGAGTGTTTGAAGACCTGTTTATCATATCACTTTAAATTTTCTTTGCACTTTTAAAAGGTAATATTTTAAAAGGTAATTATTACTTATGAACAGAGCATTACAAGGCTAAATCCACAGCAGGTGTTGTTTGATGTAACTCCATAGACTTCAGAAGTGCAACACTGTTTTGTGCCTGGTGAGCATTTGGTCCCTATTAGTAGTCACTTTCAATAAGCACACTCAGAGCTACCCCATAATTTTATTTACCTGGATATTTTATCTTTCTGTTTAAAAACAATTTATGTTCAAATATTTTTCAGTGCAGATTGCTAATATTTTCTAGAGGAGTCAGAAGTGTCTGCCAACTCATTTCTCACAGCAGGAGAAAGTCAGTGGGTTTTTTTGGGGATACATTATTAATGCAGTGCATGTACTGTTTGTTCAGGTCACTCTCACAGAACCAGGAAGTATGATCAGCAGAAAGGCTTTAATGATGTTTGCTTTATTACAGTTATGAAACTGCTCTGTTGTGTCTTCCCCATCATTTACTGAAGTGGTTGCTAAGTAATTTTCAATCCCCTCAAACAATTAGCATGAATGAAGTTGACTGTTAGCTGGCTAGAAACCTTTTCTGCTCATCATTCATTCATTCATTCATTAAGAACTGTCATGAACCGTGGTAAGACAGTGGGATGCTTAGCATTCATGCCAGTAAACAGGAAATGAGGAAGAAGTCAAACTCTAGAACAGGCTCACTTTTGTCTGGTGCCTTTCTAAGTTTCGTTACCTGTCAGAATAGAGTTTTACCAGAAGACAGACACTGAAGTATCTCAAGCCCAGTATCTCACTTATGCCCTTGTGATACTGTGTTCTGAAAATGTATACAATTCAGATGTAAGTGAATTTCTTGATTTTAGAACCAAACAGTAAATATGACTACATTTTAATAGCTTGAACCACAGGCACACAGAGGAGGTCCTGTCTTTTCCCAACTTCTTACCGTCCTATTGTCCTCCAGCTATCATGCTGAGCTGATAATCTTCATTTTCAATCCTGGTCATCCAACAGCTGCTTCTCATTCCTGTCAGGAGACAGTTGGCCCATTACTGAAATTTAGTGGGTTTTTTTGGCTGGCCATTTCTGAGTACCAAAAGAAAGGGGAAGCATCAGTGGAAAACTACGACCCTGAGACTGACAGTCCCCAAGGCCAATGCAGAGAGGCCAATGCTCCAGGTCAGACTGACTGACAAGGCACGTAGGCTAATGATGGAGTCAGGAGGCTGAGGATCCTGTCCTTTGTGTGAGCCACAGCAGGGTTGAGGTAAGGAGAGCACCAAAGCCTGAGCTGAGCTGGGAACAAAGAAGCAGCAGCCAGAGCCAGAGGAGCAGCCCAGAGAGCTGAGCACGTGTTGGAGAAGCAGCAGCAGTGCTGAGGAAGAGTGAAGCTGGGGCTGGAGCTGTCCACAGCCAAATGTGTTGAGCAGCTGGGGAGAGCAAAGGGGACCTTGAGTGAAAGCAACAGCTCAGGGAAACACCACCAGCCAAGAGGCCTTGCAGGTCAGACTTGAAGCGGGATCATAACCTTGATGGGAGGAGCAACACTGGGGAGAAGGGTCCTGTCACCGAGAGCCTGAGGGCATGTGGCCACCACCAGAGCAAGTGTCCAACCTGCAGCATCCCTGCAGTACAGCCATGGCCTGGGACACATGAGGAACAGACTGTGAACTTCCCATACATTCCAGCAACTGATGTTTGTGGTTCCGCTGTGCCCAGGGAGTGGGTTTACATGTTTTCCTTTCACCTGCCCCATTTTTCCTTATTTTTAATTGGTTGCTGTTCAATAGAATGTATTTCCTTTGAAGTATATGCAATGATCAGTGGGTCAGGGAAGCATCCAGAGTGGAGTGAGGACCCCAGAGTGGGGACATCCTAGCTTAAGTGACCACAACATAAGAACATAAGAACATAAGAACGGCCGTACCGGGTCAGACCAAAGGTCCATCTAGCCCAGTATCCTGTCTGCCAACAGTGGCCAGCACCAGGTGCCCCAGAGGGGGTGGACTGAAGACAATGATCAAGCGATTTGTCTCCTGCCATCCCTCTCCAGCCTCTGTCAAACAGAGGCCAAGGACACCATTTTATCCCCTGGCTAATAGCCTTTTATGGACCTAACCTCCATGAAATTATCTAGCTTCTCTTTAAACTCTGTTATATTCCTAGCCTTCACAGCCTCCCCCGGCAAGGAGTTCCACAGGCTGACTACACGCTGTGTGAAGAAGAACTTTCTTTTATTAGTTTTAAACCTGCTACCCATTAATTTCATTTGGTATCTTCTAGTTCTTCTATTTAGGGAACTAATAAATAACTTTTCTTTATCAGCCCTCTCCACACCACTCATGATTTTATACACCTCTATCATATCCCCCCTCAGTCTCCTCTTTTCTAAACTGAAAAGTCCCAGTCGCTTTAACCTCTCCTCATATGGGACCCGTTCCAAACCCCTAATCATTTTAGTTGCCCTTTTCTGAACCCTTTCCAAGGCCCAAACAAGGGTGGAGGTTGAGGAATCCTGGGTCCAGCTTGTTAAGGTTACAAGGACTCCACTGCAGAGTGTGGAAGGGGAGGTCAGGAAGACATCTGAGTGAAGGCAATGAAAGCAGGGACTCAGCTGCTTTTGCTAGCCAATTCCACTAAGGTGATGTATAAGCTAGGAAAGTGCCCCACAATAGCAGAATTATTCCCTTGCATTTACTCCCTCTCTGGTGTCTCTCTGCCTTGGACTGTTCACTTAATGGACTATCAGGTGTGTGTAGACTACAGGGTTTTTTCTTCGAAAACCCCTGCGTCTAGACTGCTGCCGCATTCTTTCGAAAGTAAATCGAAAGAACGTGGTAGTTTTTTCTACTGCGGAAAACCTCGTTTTACGAGGAAGAATGCCTTTTTTTCGAAAGTGTTCTTTTGAAAAAAAGGCGCTATGTAATGCAAACTGTGCTTTTTCGAAAGAGAGCATCCAGACTGCCTGGGTGCTCTCTTTCAAAAAAGTGACTTGCTTTTTCAAAAGTACTGGTTGTAGTCTAGACGCTCTTTTTTGAAAAGAGGCTTGCAGTCTAGACGTAGCCACAGTGTGATCTCTGCTTCATCCTTCACTGTCACCTTTCAGTAGGTCCTGCCATCCCATGATTATTCAGTGAACCCCACAGGCACATCCTTCCCTTCTATCTTTGAAAATGTCTTTGCAGGGCCAGCAGCTGTAGCAGCTTCTCCTTTTAAGCCTCCACTCCAGAACTGCCATGACTCACAGCTATTTAGGGCCACCTATACCCATAGCTTCTCTTTATTGGTCTAATGTAGATTCATGTCCTGTCGTCACAGAGGTTCACCAGTTGTGCATGGGTGCAGCTGCTAATAACTTTGGTGAACTGCTTTCCCTCTCCTTGGAGGCTTTTTATGTACTCTGTTGTTATCCGTGTCTTCCAGCTGATATTTTAGTTTCTCTGAGGAGTTCATGATACGATCAATGAAATGTTGGGAATAATGAAAGCAAACATTAGTTTCTCAAGTTATTAGAATGAATTTACTTATTACAAATAATTGCTACAAGTACTTAGTGCAACTGATGTATTATTGAAGTGCAGTAAGATGCTAAGAGTAGATAATTGCTATTAGAAGTGAACATCTACTTTCTGGATAAGGGAATTTTTTTATTTCTTTCAAAAAATCTTCAAATGGAAATCAAAGCAATTTGCAATGCATTATCTATCAGATTTTAGATATGATGAGAGGTGGCATATGAGATATGTCTGTTTAGGGCAACTGTGACTTCCGCAGCAATTCTTGTTAAATGCAATGGGCTTATTGAAAGATCAAATCCTCCTTCAGTTCCACAAGTAATTTGGATAACTGTCAAATCATACTTATTGGGTAGTACTGCTAGTAGCGCAGAGTTTATGCTGTAGATGCTTGTGTTATACAGAATATCATTTGCTAGCAAAGAACAATAGCAGAGCCTGTTATATCTTATTGTATCTGTCTGCCTTTTATGCTAAAAGTTTAGCTCTTAGGGTCATCTTCATTGTGAGTTTTTCTGGCAGAAAATATGCTAATGAGGGACTCATTAGCATAAGTTGCAACATCATTAGCATATTTTCTTCTAGAAAAACTCGCAGAGAAGACGTAGCCTTAGAGAAGGAGGGTTCCTAAGCTGAAATATGAATGGTAAAAATGTGTGTTATGTATAAAGATGAGCATGAACCAAAACCTACATTCAAAGTCCTTTGAGCTATAAACTTGGCATATGAGTTTGGATTTCCAGTCCCATTAGAGCATGATCTAGTTAGGTGTTTGGATTTGCTTCCCTGCTCACCTTAATATTTTGAGAAGTTATTAAAGTTCTTTAAATGCATGGGCTTGACTGGCCACTTAGTTTTATGCATATATTTGGCTTTATGGTAGTCATGTGATTCTCCAGTTAATTCACTTCAATGTCATTATTGTACTCAATGGTTAGTTAAAGTCATTGCTGGCTGCCTGCCATATAACCTCATTCTCTAAGCATCTGAGGACAGTTCTCTCTCAAACAGTCAGTGCCTGTCTTGTGTTCCTGTTAAAATAACTACTAGATCACAGGGAAAGATCCCTCTTTCCTTAGTAGCGTTCTCAGAAGATTTTCATCACCCCCACACTCTTTTAAAAGCTTCCTTTGAGGACCTGTGTCATGACTTCCAATTTTAATGTTCACTGACTCCTGAACACAACCAAACATCAAGGTGGCCTCAGAATTCTGTTTTGTTCCTGACCAGCAATCCAGCCTCCCAAACAGTTTGGGAACCTGAACTTACATTCTTGTATAGCACTCAGTCCTCAGAATTATAGTTGGGTCGGGGAAACCCTCCTGGTTTTCACTGTTATTGCTGGCTCTAGAGAACTCAAAGTTCAAGATGTCCTATAAATTCTTAATACGGTAAATAAAAGGAGGTGAGGGCAGTAGACCAAGTAAACACACACTTCATCTGAGACCAGGTGATTTATGTTAAGATAATTACAAGATATCTATTATCTTGATATCTAAGCATTGGCATTCGGATTGGGAGGCAGTGGCCCTTCCTGGGCACTCTCCATAAAAATCCTGCTGAGAGTATTAGAGCAGCTATTCTGTACTCCCCTCTAAATTCTCCACGGAAGCAAAGACTTAAACAGAGTAGTAGGGAGGACCTCACAGTAAGGGTGACAGGAGAAGGATCAGGTAAGGATTACCTGTTGTGTTCCCTCCCTCTGGGGCATCTGATATTAGCCACTGTTGGCAGACAGGATACTTGGGCTGGATGGACCTTTGGTCTGACCAAGTATGGCCGTTCTTATGTAGGGAACAGGAGCTTACAAACTATGTCCACAAACAATCTACTTCAATACTGGCCTTCTGTCATGGGAGCTTGTGATGGATGGGAGGGAGTACTGCTCTTTTCCAGACATCCCAACATTCAGTAACTAAAGTGCCTGTAAAGGATTAAACCCAGACTAGTGGGTATTGTAGCCAGACATGAACCCCATCTTGTTTCCCAGAGAGCAAGAGAAAGGCAGTCAGCCTTTGATGCCCTGGGAACGCAGGTGTGCTGCCTGTCCCTGACTCTACCATAAACAGAAACCAGACAGTAAATGGGCTAGGCTGACGACCGGAGCCTCCGTCGCCCTGATGGCTAGTACCAGTAATTGACACGCCTGCACTGTCCCAGGAGAGGAATCTTCGCCCATCACATACTAGAAGTGCCCATTTTCTGCATTTTCCCAGGTGTGAATTATGCTTTGCACCCTTCGTGGGGAAACTTGGCATTCAAAGCCATTTTTCCTAATTGGCCACTTGAGACCAGGAAGAAGCCTACGTGACCCAAGGGGTATAAAAAGGGTTTAGTAGCCCACCCCATTTGAGCTCCAATCATCTATACCTGCTGGCAGGTATTGATTGTCTCCGAGGTCTGTGGGACGCCCAACCTCGCCCTACTTCTTCCCGAGGGATTGAGAGAAAGACGCTGGCCACGCCAAGTCTGGAACGCAGGGGTGAGAATATATACCTGCTAGGTGTCTATTTTGCATGCATTTAATAAGAGCTCAGAGAACCAAAAGGGTTTCATGGTACCTGTAAGTGACTTTTGTTTTAAGTGTAATTTCTGTCCTGTCCTTTTGTAGTGGCTGTGTTATCTGTAACACAGCAGTAGCATTTAACAGCTAAGTTTACCCTGTAACAATAAAATAGTAACTGTTTAAGCTTTAACCTGACTCCTTCAGTTGCTGTAACAGAACCAAGCACAATTTAAAAGAACTCCAGCCGGTCATAAGGGACAGGTATAGGGAGAGCTTGGGCGTTTGGATTTGTGTCACTCCCAGGTGACAGATCCATTGGGGCACCTCTCAGCCTCCCCAGGCTGCCCGCTGCGAAGGGATTTCTGGATTCTAGCAGCTAAAATCTGAGGTGTTATAAGCTCTCCCCTGTAAACTTATTGGGGCGCCCGTCAACCTCCTCCAGGTTGCCCACTGCTAAGGGACCCCGGTCCTGGCAGTTGAAGTCTCGGGTGTATAATACACACACACACACCACTCACTGCCCTGACCATTGGCTGACAGGTATCCAGGAAGTGTTGGCAGGGGAGCCAGGAGAGCCAATTGGAAGAAAGATTTGAATTGAAAGCAGTGATATGCCTACTGCAGTTCTTTGTGGGGTTTTGAGAGAAAAGCTGGGAAGAGAGATGAAGTAAACATTGAGGGTATGTCTAAACTACGTTTTTGTTTCGAAAGAGGATATGCAAATTCTGTGGGAAAACCACGTAAACCTCCTTTTTTTTAGGAAGAGTGGTTTTTTCGAAAAAGGGTTTTTTTCCTGAAAAAAATGTGTCCAGACTATTTTCACTTTCGAAAGACCCGCTTTCGAAAAAGCAATCGGAAGAAGATTCTCTTTTGAAAAAAAATGTAGTTTAGAGGTACCCTGAGAGCCGGACATGGAATGTGCAGCAATATTCATGTCTAAAAAGGACAGAACTTTGGAATAACAAATGTGAATAGACAGAGAATATGTAGTTAGACACGATCAGTTTAATTTTTGATTTGTGAATTCTGTGCTGAGCTCCCCTGTACACTGTAACTGAAGCTGAATTCCAGGGAAGCAATTCTCTATGGTTTAATCTGTTTTTCTAAGTTCTCTAACACTTGGCAACCAAATATGCTTACTAAGTATGTCTTTTTTGTTTTGTTAATAAAGTCACCTTTTTTAAGACTATGATCTGATTCCCGTGGCTTACAAAGCAGGATGGTCTGAGGGGTCAGCTATTAGAAATTACACTTTGTTTTCAAGCTCTCTCTGAAGGGAGGGTAAAAGAGCTTGGGGTACCCGACAGGAAGAAATTTCCAAGTGAGTTTTCCTGGTTTTGGAACAGAGGTTTTGCACTTGAGCAGTGGCAGCATATCACCCAAGGTCAGGGAATCTGTGACCATAGGGAATTTTTAAGCAGAAGCCTATAGAGGCAAGATGTTTTTAAAGTATCTTGCGGGCCACCACATTCTGCAATCAAAGTGCCAGAGTAGGGAACAGCTTTGACAGGGATCTAACCATGCATTCTGTCTGTTCAGTTGCAAGTGTACCTTTATAAATCAAAATTACAGGAGAGGATGAAGCAAAGTCAAGGAAGGCTGGAGACTACTATATCAATGACTATCACACTAGAAAAACAGAATCAAAATCCTGACAAAGCATCAATAGAATGGATTAACAATAAGTTTTCCCACAATCCTCTGGAACTCCTCTGGGCCCTTTAGTCCAGGAGTTCTCAAACTTGGGACCCCTCAGGGAACTCGAGTTTATTACATGGGGAGAGGGGGGGGGCAGAGGAGTGTCAAAACCTGTCAGCTTTCATCCCAGACACCAAGTTCCATCCAGCACTTATATTGGTGTTAAGTATATTTAAAGGTGTTTTTAATTTAAAAGGGGGTTGCACTCAGAAGCTTTCTATGCGAAAGAGGTCACCATTACAAAAGTGCTTTAATCATAAGGTGTATCATCAAAATGATTTTTCATCTTGACAAGACAGGCATGAGTTAATCTCAGAAGTCAACAGTTTGCCCATGTCATTGGCATAACTTCCAGTCTTCTGGTTCCCTAGTGCCAACTTAAAATACCAGATCCAGCTATATCAGTTGAGGCTGTATCAGCTGAAACTCTAACCACTTAAAATCCCATGGCAGTCATGATAGCTAGGAAGTCCTGAGCTAATTCATCTGTGTGAATGCTACCAATCACAGAGCTTATCAGCTTTAATGCCTATAGTGCTACAGCAAGAAGAAACTTTATTCAGTCCATGCAGGGACTGTGTTGCAATGCAGACAGGTACATTGGAATTTATATTCACTTTACTCTTGGCCTCACATACTAGGCAGATGCAACATATCTAATTTTGGGGGAGGAGGCCTTCAACCCTGTAAAGTCAGACAAGACCAACAACATGAGTCACCTCCTCACCAAATCCCTGGAGGTTCATGCTGTGCTGAGCACCTCACAGGAGAATAACTGGAAGAGTTGTAATTGCTCATATAAATTACATGATATCATTCCTGATTGGATGAGTGACTCATAACCATGATAGACTTGATGAAGTCATTTGCTGATAAGGGAGAGGCAGTAGTTAAAGGATGGGTAGCAGAATTAGGGAATTTTAAAACAGTATCAATCTTTTTCTTTCTAGACCACTTATGCCTTGTCCAAAGCCTCATTCATGGATAAATTATGTTACAAAGAGATGAACTCAATGGATACAAATAACTTAGTTTGATTCTCTTTTTGCATTCTCACTCAGTAATTGTATGTGTGATCCCAGCTGCAATGGTTGCTTTTATAACCTACTCCAGGCTTGTTTAGCTGTCTCTGTCAGGGCTCTGATGAGAGAACCTCGTCCCCTTCTCTGTCTCATTGCAGATGCATTGTACCATGGGTACAGTTGTAATTTGCTAGTTTGACCAAGAGTAATAGTGTAGATATGAGTAATATAAGTGATATACTTACCTCTTGGAAGGCATTTGACTTAGTGCTAAATTATATTTTGATTAAGAATCTAGAATGATACAAAATCAACAAGTCACATTACATAGGCTCTGACTTCCCCTCTAACAAGGGAGTGCTTGACCCTCACCACCCCAGGCTTTGCTCTTATTCCGTCCTTTCCCTCAAGCCCACATCGCTTCCTGCCCCTGGTCTGCCCCTGTACCTCATCCCACTCCTTCCCTTAAGCCCCGTCTCAACTCTTCCTATTCCCATCCTGCTCTACCACTTCCCTGCTTCCTCACCCTGAGCGTGCCCTGTACTCACTCCTCTACCTCCCTCTTGGAACTTTGTGAATGCCACAAATCAGCTCTTTGGAAGTGCTCAGGCTACGTCTAGACTGCGGGCTTCTTTCGGAAGAAACTGTTTTTTGGAAGAGATCTTCTGAAATAACTTCTTCCAAAAAGAGAGCGTCCACACAGCAAAAGCGCATGGAAAAAGTGATCTGCTTTTTCGAAAGATAGCGTCCACACTGAATGGACGCTCTCTCGCATGTAAGCTGTGATTGCTATGGATGGAATGGCCACCAGGGCACCTGGCCTTTTCCTCTTTCCTCTTCTTCCGAAAGAACTCCCTCTTCTCCGTCCACACATGCCTTTTTGTGAAAGAGCTCTTTCGCAAAAAGGCTTCTTCCTCATACAATGAAGATTACGAATGCCAGAAAAACCCCTCCGCTCTTTCCATTTTCTTGCGGAAGAATGCGATTGCAGTGTGGACATTCCTCAACTTTTGTCAGAAAAATGACCATTTTCCCGACAAAACTGTAGTGTAGAGAGGGCTGGAGTTGGTCTTTAGGGCCAGCAACGGATGAGAGATGCAGAACAGGGGAGGAGCTTGGCTACCAATAGGTGCTCAGCACTCACTACTTTTCCTCCTTGGCTCTTCAGCCTCAGAGCACCCACAAAAATGGTGCTTGTCACATTAACTGGATTAAAACAGTCTAACAAATAGTTTTCAATGTATGTATAAATGGGGAATCATCATCAAGTGGATGTGTTTCCGGTGGGATCCCTCAGGGAATGGGTTTGTGGTCCTGCACTATTTGATTTTTTTCATCAATGACCCAGAAGAAAACAAAATCTTTACTGCTAAAGTTTTCAGATGACAGAAGGATTTGGGGAATGGTAAATAACAAAGATGATAGGGAACTGATGCAGAGCAATCTGCATTACTCAGTAAGCTGGGCACAAACAAACATGCATTTCAATATGGCCAAATGTAAGGTCATTCATCTAGGAACAAAAAATATAGGCCATACTTGCTGGATGGAAAACTCTACCCTGGGAAACAGTGATTCTGAAAAGGACTTGGGGTCATGGTGGATAGTCAGCTAACTGTGAGCTCCCAGTGCATTGTTGTGGCCAAAAGGGCAAAAATGCAATTCACTGATATATGAATGGCTGAATATTAAATAAGAGTAGGGAGATTATATTACCTTAGTATTTGGCACTGCTGAAATCACCTCTGGAGTACTCTGGCCAGTGTCTAAAAGGGAAGCTGAAAAATTAGAGAGGTTCAGATAAGGGCCAAGAGAGTGATAAAGAACAGGAAAGTATGACTTACAGTGAAACCACAATTTTTAACAGTGAGGTGGATTCCCTATCACTGACCATTTTAAAATCAATACTGGATGTCTTTTTTTTCTGAAGGATGTGTTCTAGTTCAGTCACAGCTATTAGACTTGAGGCAGGAATTAATTCAGAGAAGTCCTATGTTATACTGATTGTCAAACTAGATAATCACAATGGTCTTGTACAGCCTTAAAATATTATTTTTTGCTGACACGAAGTAATTTCACATGAGTACATGGGTCCTACCTGCAAGGGGTATGATCAGATTTTTGTCTGCTTCATTACCTGTCTGTGCTAAAACTCTGTTGTAGGAATCTGTGAATCCTCTCCTCTAGTTATGGTGTTAAGCACTTCTCTATCCTATATAAAATCAGCACTTTCCATGCAGATTCATGAATATGAAAACTTAAAATTCACTGTCCATGGGCACTCAGTGAGTGAATAGCACTTGGCCAAATGAACAAAGGAAACAAACATAAGAGGAAAGGAGTTAGCCAAAGCTATTTCATTTTCAGATGTGAAAGGCTAGTTACAGAAATGAATCTTGTATCAATCAGGCTATGTCTAGACTGCAGAGCTTTTCTGGGATACCAGAAGTATCCTGGAAAAGCTCTGCCACGTCCAAGGAATGCATCCGCTTTTCCAAAAAAAAGTCGGAAAAGCGGGTGCATTTTTTCAGCATCCCTGTAAACCTAATTTTACGAGGAAGAAGGGATGTTCCGAAAGAGGGGTTTTTTTCCCCGAAATTTGGCCCCGTGTAGACAGGCCAAATTTCAGAAAAGCCTCTTTTGTAAGTAAATCGGAAAAAGATATGCAATTTGCTTACTGCAAATTGCATTTCTTTTTCAGATTTATCTTTGTAGTGTAGACATAGCCTCACAGAGTGTGGCTGTGTCTAGACTGGCCACTTTTTCCGCAAAATCAGCCGCTTTTGTGGAAAAACTGGCCAGCTGTCTACACTGGCCGCTTGAATTTCCACAAAAGCACTGACTTCCTACTGTAAGAAATCAGTGCTTTTTGTGGAAATACTATGCTGCTCCCGTTCGGGCAAAAGTCCCTTTTGCGCAAAACTTTTGTGCAAAAGGGCCAGTGTAGACAGCTGAGATTTGTTTTGCAAAAAAGCCCGATCGCAAAAATGGCGATCGGGCTTTTTTAACAAGCTGCGTCTAGATTGGCCACGCTTTTCCGCAAAAAGTACTTTTTGCGGAAAAGCGTCGTGTAATCTAGACGCTCTTTTCCGAAAATGCTTTTAACGGAAAACTTTTCCGTTAAAAGCATTTGCGGAAAATCATGCCAGTCTAGACGTAGCCCTTGTGTATTAGCTAAGAAGGCATTGATTCACAGAGTGCATATGCCCTCTAGTGGTTTGACTTCAAAATTAGTTCCACCAAAAATAGCCGTTAGAAAAGGATTTCTCTGAAACTGAGAAGTAATTAACTCCAGGAGGCTTATTATGCGACAGCTCTCAAGATATGCATGCTGCACACCTGAGGACTGGAATACTGGTACCTGTAAAGACAGTAGTTCTTATGAACCATGTCTCCAGGGGTGAAAGTAACTTACATTTCTTACAGGTATTGATTGTCCTATTGCAACCTGGGTCCCTGCTAGTAATTTCTTACAGGTACTGTCCTACTGCAACCTGGGTCCCTGCCAGCTCTTTAAATAACTTCCTGCTGACTTTTGCCGCAGCTCAGGGAATGTCTACACTGCAGTTTTTTTCGGAAAAACGGCCTTTTTCCAAAAAAACTTCGCTTATGTCCACACTGCAATCACATTCTTTCAAAAAAAAAAAAATCAAAAGAACAGAGGGGTTTTCCTGACATTGGTAAACCTCTTTCTACGAGGAAGAAGCCTTTTTCTGAAAGAGCTTTCGGAAAAAGGCGTGCGTGGACGGGGAAGAAGGAGTTCTTTTGAAAGAAGAGGAAAGAGGAAAAAGCACAGTTTGCCCTGGTGGCCATTCCATCCATAGTAATCACATCTTAAATGCGAGATAGCGTCCATTCAGATTACTTTTTTGATGTGTTTTTGCAGTGGAATGAGCTCTTCCGGAAGTTTTTTCGGAAGATCTCTTTCAGAAAAGCTTTTTCCGAAAGAAGCCTGCAGTCTAGACGTAGCCTCAGCCAGTTTTTGCCGGAGCTGCGGACAGGGGCAAACCCTCTTATTTTCACCTCTGCATGTGTCATTATCTACACAATGGATGTTTCCATATTTGGTACCAGTCTTCAGGGTAACACCCTCTGCAGTTCCTTTGGAAATACCCATGGCTTGGTGCTATCATATTGTTGGGCCAGCACTCCCTCTGCAAGGTCCACTTCTATGGACTGTGCCTGTCAGGCACACTGGAGCCTAGTGTGTACAGTAAAAAGGACCAAATTGGTTTTTTACATCAGAACTGCTTTCCCTCCCACACTGCCTCACAGAACCATTGTGTTTAATTGAATGTCCAGCTTCTGAGCTGCCTCTAAGTTGGGGTGGGCAATAAAGCTGTGGCAGTTCACCAGGGTAAGCCTGTGGTGGGCCACTGCTGCTATATTTACCTGTACTACTGCAAATACAAGTGATTGAAGCTCCCATTGGCCAGGAACAGTGATCCATACCCAATGGGAGCTGTGGTCTCCTGTACCTGTGGAGGTGCAGGTAAATACAGCCCACTAAGGGCTAACCCTGGCAGACTGGATGTGGTCTGCAGGCTGGTATTTGCCTACCTCTGCTCTAAGTGCTACTGTAATAAAGATAAGAAGGGTCTGAAAAAATTTAAAAAACAACTAATGGTCCTGCAAAACCTTAGAGTGTGTCTAGACTACAGGGTTTTTTCAACAAAAGTGGCCTTTTGTTGAAAAAAACTATACCTGCGTCTACACTACAGCCGTGTTCTGTCGACAGTAAGTCAACAGAACGTGGCAGTTTTGTCGACGTCGGTAAACCTCGTTTTACGAGGAAGAATGGCTTTGTCGACAGAGATCTGTCGACAAAAGGGTGTGTGTGGATGCAGGGAGCCAGTTCTGTTGACAAAAAAGGCCTCCAGGAAGAAGCCCTGGTGGACAGTCTAGCCTTTACATGTACAGCACCTCTGGGGTTCCTGGCTGCAGCCTCTTAAAGGCACAAGCACACAGACAGGCCTTGCTGTCCAGCAGCTAGTCAGAGCACCCATACCTCGTGCAAGGAAGAGTAACGGTTAATTTGAGGGAAGGGTTTTGGATTGTACTACCGCGTCTACACACGGCAAATTAAATCAGGCGCCCGGCATTTTAAAATGGCGACCGGCCGCGAATATGCTAAACAAGCGCGGGATATTTAAATCCCGTGCTTCATTAGCAACTTCGGTATGCTTCATTTGCCTCCCTAGTCCGAACTAGGGGGCAAGTGTAGACATATCCTAAGTGAGTGCAATTTACATCAACTTACACTTGCTGAGAACCGGGACTTGGGGTTTATTACATAGTCAGCGATACACTAACTTCCTTACCTGAAACTTTCATGATGTGTCATCTCAGATGCTGAGGAGTTCTCTGTTAGCCTCAAGGGATTTATTCTTGTTAAGGAATTAATTATACTAATTTATGGTGACCCCTACATCCTACCTTTATTTTTCTCCACTGCACTATGGAACTGCAGTGACTGCCTTTAAGTAAGACAAGCAATGAAAACCTGCACTTTGCTACCTTATTCAGCTGAGTGTAGAAGCTCCTTAGGAGGCTTCCATGGGAGCTTCTAAGATCCAGAGGTGCATAGGTGTACCAGACATCTCTGATCCTTATGCACTGCTCCATTGAGTTCAAATGGGTCAAAATATTTTCCTGCTGCCACAAAAGCTATTTTAAACATTAATACAGCTCAGAGTCAGGTTAAGGAGCACACATCCCCTTAACCATGCATAAGCTCCGAAATGTCCAGCAGGAAATCATACCCTCAATAAGCAGACATGAGGAGCTTCTTTGTGTGCCACTGCTCATGTCCTCCTGTTCAGATGACCTAGTGCCCTCTCACGAGTTGGTCAGTGGTTTTTGGGCGTATATGCCAAGCAACCATGTGTTGAGATCCAAAATATGGCATACTTCTGTGAAGGCCATCTCTATAGCAGGTCTTCTCAGTGTGAGAGCACTGGTAGCCCATGCCCATTTCTTCACTTGATGACACTAGTATGTTACTTCAGAGTATATCTGAGCAGCCAAAGACAAGACATGGGATTCCTGGCAGGCCCTTCTGGCTGCCAACAAGAAATGTTCTATGCATCAGGAAAACCATGTGTGTTGGGGATTTACTGTTTATTCTTATTTTGATATTTGACTGACAAGCATGAAGGAGCTTTACAGAACCACAGACAAACTATGTATTTACAGGTGGATTCTGGCTGCTTTTGGAAAGAGAATATAGTAAGCACTTATTCTCTACTTCTCATACAAATGAACCTGCAAAGAGGCAGCAAGAGTCTAGTGCCTACCTTTCCTAAGGCAAAGGGGATCCTAGCCCTAACACACCTCAAAAGAAGTGTGACAGGAATGGACATGACTTTCATCCACTACTTCACAAGTTGTTGTGCCTTTAAAAAGAACATGGCAATTGCCACATTTGCATACATACCAATGATCAGCCTGCCTGTCTTTGTAGGCAGAGGGCTTACCGAAATTGCTGCTGCAGTTGCCCTTTTTTATCTTCCCTTCCTAAAACAGCTGTGGCTGGTAAGGTCACTATCCAGTCCATAATGATTACATCACTTTACTTGCCAGGGACATGGAGCCATCTCTTGAGTGGAACATGGCAGCAACGCTGTGTGAAAAGATCATGTTCTCCAGTTGAAGTTACATGGCATGTTAGGCAATTACACTGTGCCTTCCTAAATTAGTTATCTATTTCCATTTATAAATGGAAGCCCCCACCTCAAGTCTGGGCCACTGTTCCACATCAGAACATTCACATATCACTGCTCAGTTAGCTCTTACAAACATCCAATGACAAAAAGGCCACAAGGATAGCAAAACCCTCCCCTCCTAGCTCCACCTATCCTGTAAGTAACCAGGAGAAAAGCAAAATTTTGCAGTATGCCCCGAAGAGTAGCAGCTCTGAACTGCGAGTTTCAAGGGAGGAAGATAGTCTCCCTGACTCGGGTTCTAAACCATTTAGAATTTTAAACCACCACCCTGAATTCTACCCAGAAACTGCAGCTAGTGTGACTCATTAAGCACTGGTGTTGTGTCACGTCTGAAGTAAAACATTGACCAGATACCAAAATTAATAATTTCCACTGGCAGCACACTAGATTTTCCTGTGAAATCACCCATGCAAGTAGTGACCCAGACTAATGCTATTAATTTAGTGAGGTTTAACAAAAAATGAAAAGCACCAAGTGGTATGCATGCAGGCTATAGTACATTTTAAAGCAGTGTTTCTTAAACTGTGTTTGAACAACAGAGTTCAAAATGGCCACCCAATAACTTTCCCCCGACCCTCTTTTTTTTGGTCTAACTTTTCCCCGCCCCTCCCTTTTTTTGGGGGGGGCAACAAAAAATCCTTGGTGTTCCTCATAAAAAAAAAAATTGTTGTTTGGTGTTCCTCGGTCTTAAAAAGTTTAAGAAACACTGTTTTAAAGAATCTCAGTAGAGTTGCTGTGTTAGTCTGTAACTTTAAAAACAACAACTAGTCCTGTGGTACCTTAGAGACTATATTTTGGTTAGTCTCTAAGGTGCTACAGGACCACTTGTCGCTTTTTAAAGCGACATTGTTCAGCTCAAATTTGCCTCCAAATTTTACTTATAGATGTATCCATGATCAGTGAATATTTTTACATGTAAATAAACTGTAACTAGGAGACTGAAGCCCTCAGCAGCCATAACCTATGGTTTCTTTGGAACAAACTGCTTCTCGGAGGCAACATCTTTTCCTTTAAAGTTGATCTGATGTGCACGCATAACGGTCTGCATTGTCACATGTGCCACTATTACACTACCTTTTGAGTGAGCCCAGCTGAGAACACAGTCTAGAATCATAGAATCATATATATAGTAGCCCAGTGTCTGTGAGTCTGTAATGCTGACATACACGGCCACGCCCCCTGGCTGTATACATCAGTGCCCCGCCCCACTTCCCCTCCCTCCGTGGCCACTTGCCACCGCTTGCTCCCCCGCCGCGGCCCAGCTGAGCGGTGCAGCGCTCGGCTGAGCCACCACGGAGGGAGGGGAAGGGGGGCAGGGTGCTGACGTACATGGCCAGGGGGTGGGGCTGTGTACGTCACCTCCCTGCCCACCTTCCCCTCCTGCCGTGGCGCTCAGCTGAGTGCTGCACGCTCAGCCGGGTGCCACGGCAGGAGGGGAAGGGGGGGCGGGGCGGTGACGTACACAGCCCCACCCCCTGGCCATGTACGTCAGCGCCCAACCCCCTTCTCCTCCTCCGCGGCAGCCCGCTTCATTGTGGGGGGTGACCAGCCAGGAAGGGAGCGGTGCTGGCCGGGAAGGGGGTTGGGGGCTGGAAACAGCTAATGGGGTGGGGCAACGGGGCTGGCCGGGGAAGATGGGGGCCAACGGGAAGCAGGGCTGGTCGTGGGGGGGAGTGGTCAAGTGGAACAGGGCTGGCCGCGGGATATCGGGGACCACCGGCCGGGAGGGGCGGCTGGCCAGGAGTAAGGGGGGCGGGGAGAGACAGAGGGGAGGAAGAAGCAGGAGGAGGAGGAGAAGAGAAAGGGAGAGTGAGAGGCAGGCGGGGGAGAAGAGAAAGAAAGAGACGGAGAGAGAGGCAGAAGGCGAGAGAGGCAGGAGGCGGAGGAGAGCTGAGACAGAGAGGGGGAGGCAGTAGGAGGAGAGAAAGAGAGAGACGGCGCGAGAGACCGGAGGCTCAGGAGAGAAGACCAAGGTGGAGGAGAGACCTGAAAATCCCGTCTTATGACAGGCTAATTGGCTAGTCACAGAATACTAGGACTGGAAGGACCTCGAGAGGTCATCGAGTCCAGTCCCCTGCAGTCTTCCTACAGAAGAAGGAACAGGCCTCAGGTCAATAGAATACCATCAGGTTTGGGTCACCTTGCATACATGACCATGGTGCAACACTGGAGTTAACTTTCTGTTCAGTGTCAGTCATGGGGAGTCAGAATTGCCAAATCCTGAAACCTGTAGCTCCATGGCAGTAGTGTGATAAATGAGTGAGGCATTTCACAACCCTCATCATTGTATTTTGACAGCATAATAGTAAAATGTTTTTGCAGTATAGATGTTCATGAGAATTTTACACATAATATTGGTAATTAGTTACGTCTTGCATTACTCAACCTAACAATTTGAGGTAGTTAAATGGTAAGGAAATGTGTTCTTAAAGACAATGTAAAATGTGTTTGCAACCAGTCTGGTTGGGAGAGCAGCTATTTATCCTGCTGTATATAGGCTTTCAGAGAAATAACAATGTAGAAAATGACTGTTACAATTACAGATTAGCAAGCAACAGTGATGGACCTCTGTATTAGTGTGGGACAAAATTGCTAGTCTCTTGCATACAGCTATATAATTGTGTCTTCTCAGCTAAATCAATATAAACATTCAATGAGTATTTTCAGCTTCCAAATATGTTTATAATAGGCATCCAGAGAAGTAGAGCTTTTGATAGTGCTCTGTGAATGGTCTATCAAAAGAATTTGATAAAGTTGGAACAGGTTTGTATCAGAATACATCAGAATACTGCAGGCTGAAGTCCTTGATTGCCCCATAAGTCTAACCCAGAAATTTAACTGGGTTAAATTTGTTTGTGCCTTCATTTGTTTGAGCAAGTTGTTTGTGCCTTCATTCAGTCCCCTCTCAACAGTCATATGCTATTTCAGTACATGTATTTTAACTATTATGATTATTCTATAATGTATGTGTGATCACATTCTAGCTAAATTCTAAACCTGTGTCCAAACAAAGAAGTCGTCAGGTTCATCCATCTCCAGGGAATTTAGGCATCTTCTCCCTCAACCCACTTTCTGGGTTGTTCTTTTAAGTCACGAGCGGAGCTCAGCAGTACCTGATTATCTTGGGGTCTGCAAACGTTCCTTGAAATGTAGGCAGGTGGTCATCTGAGGAGAAAGGCTATTTGTAAAGGTAAATGGAAACTGTAATCTATTTTTTTTCTGTTAGATTTTTCTTTTCCCAGCCACTCTGAAAAAAATCCTGGATGCAAGTATATAATTTTCCTGGTTACAAAGTTCCCTTTCAGTTTGTGCTATTTACACTTGACTTTTGACTGCCATCTGTTGGTTGTTGTTAAACTTAAAAAATATCACTGGGGATAGTGAAACTGCTCTTTTTTTTTTATTGCTCAAGAGAACAAAAAAAACCCAGTCACTTTCTGCTGTCCCCTTCACAATGCCACTTCGCTGATTCTAATGGACTTACGCTGGTGTAAATGACATTAGATTTTGGTCCTATCTTCAGATTTGCTTTACCATCATTTCTAACTGTGTCAGGTAGGTCTAGAAAAGGTATGGGCTACACTGAAAATATCAATTTAGGCCATTAATTTACTTTTCAAATGTACTTAGAATTTTCAAAGGCACATATGGCAGTTATAGTTTCAGGTGGGAGGTATTCAACTTCCACTGGCTCCTTTGTAAATCCTAGCCCATGTTGTTTCATAAGCCAAAATTGCCACTTTGCTCTCCCAGGGTATGTCTACACTGCACACTTATTTCAAAATAAGCTATTCCAGAAGAAATACTCCAAAATAGCATATTTCAAAATAGCACATCTACACTTCAGGGAAGCCTCAAAATTAGTCCGAGGCAGGCTTCCCTAATGTGGACGTGCTACCTCGATTTAGAGTCCCAGGAGACAATGGGGAGTAATTGGTTTGAATGGCCTGGGGAGATGCTATTTTGAAATAGCAGCACTGGAGCATCCACACTACAGATATTTTAAAATAGCTATTTTGGAATAGGCATTATTCCTCGTGGAATGAGGTTTACAGAAATCAGAATAAACTGTCCGTTATTTCAAATTTATTTTGAAATAACAGAATTGCTGTGTAAACACTCACATTGTTATTCCAAAATAACTGCTGCGTAGACACACTCCCAGGCTACGTCTACACGGCCAGTTTTGCCAGCAGTAAGTATGCAAATGAGGCACAGATTAGCATATCACTGCACCTCATTTGCATAATTTATGCAAGCCTTTTTTTGCAAAGGGTTTTTGCAGAAAAAAGTAGTGTGGACATTTCCTTTTTGCACAACACCCCCCTTCCCGCCAGATCCTTTTTGGGGGCATAAGGATCTGGTGGGAAAAGGGGTTTTTGTGTGAAAAGAAAACATCCACATTACTTCCCCCCCTGCAAAAATGGCTTGCATAAATTATGCAAACGAGGCACGGTGATATGCTAATCCCACTTCATTTGCATACTCACTGCCAGCAAAACCAGCAGTGTAGACGTAGCCCCAGAGTTTAGTGGCAAACTATCATTTTACATTCAGAGAAGATTTCTCATTCTCAGTGGGGCCAACATCCACTCAGGGTGCCGGGGCAAAGTTTGTGTGAGGGTCCAGCTCTGTGCCCCAGAAGTGGCGGTGCATCAGAGAGAAGGGGCAGGGCCAGGGCAGCCACCACTCAGCACCACCCAGGGTGCAGTGCTGGGGCCACCCAGCCCTCAGAGCCATGGGGAGCAGCTCTCTGGCAATCTGGCAGCAATTCAAAGTATCTCCGAACTCTGGCCACTGCTCCTGCAGTAGCGGTTGTGGCCAGAATCCTGGGCCCCTTTGAATTGCTGGGCTCTGGGGCAACTTCTCCCTTTGCCCTCCCATCCCTTGTTGGCAGGCCTGCTCATGCTAGGGATGGCTTCCTGGGACACTTGGAACAACAAGTTGAGCACACAAGACAGTGCTTCTAAGCTTTCATCCCATTCAAGCAAAGAGGCAATCATGCAAGCACTAGGAGCAGTCAAGGCTACTATCTATGACTCTGACCCCTTCCCTTCCTCACTGGTCGGCAAAACTGGGACTCCTATTAACAGAGATTGAAAACTTCTTTGAAAAAGGGAGGGGGGATATCTTCTCTCTCCCATGCTAATATATACACTAGTCCAACCAATACTAAAGCAACCTCTCAACGGTAGTGACCTTTTAAACTACCACCCACTGTCTAACCTCACTTTTTTATACAAACTAATTAAGAAAATAAAAAATCTTCAAAGTCAGCTGGATACCTTTGTTCAGGCCAGCACATGATGAAGAGACTGTGCTAGTTCTGGTGACTGACTTCTTCTCTCAGCTTTCACAGTGCTTGACTAAGATCAGCAACTGGATAAAAAGCAGCTGACTGAAGCTGAATACAGACAAAATGGAGGTCACATTGGTAGGAAGATGCACAGCTCCAATGGGAATAAAATTCCAGATAAATCAATCTTACTCTACATAATAGTTTTACACAGAGCATAAGTTTATATAAGTTTGCCCCTTTTATCAATAAGAGATGTGCACAGCTTTTGTCCTCTCTGTAACAATTATTTACACTGGCTTCATTAAGAAACGAAAATGATTTTATTAAATATAAAAAGCAGGATTTAAATGGTTGCGAGAGATAACAGACAGATCCAAGTAAGTCACTTTGCAAAATAAAACAAAACATGCCAGCTAAACTTAATACTCTAAGAAACCTTTCTTACCCTAACAGTAATTTTAATGATCTTTCTCACAAACTAGGCAGCCTCTTAGTTTGGGCCCAATCCTTCTCCCTGTTCAGTCTTAGTTGTTGCCAGCAGTTATCTTGGTGTCTCGCAACTGTCAACTCAACTCCCTGCCTATAAAAGGAATCCTTCATCCCTTTCATAACCCCAAGGAAAAGTGCCACATTCAAAATGGGTCCCAGCAGCAGGTGACCTGCCCATATGTCTTTACAGGACCAGCCATAGTCTAGGCTTACAGGAAGCACAAGACTATTCACAGATCATTGTCTTGAGCACTGGGCCTTTAAGCTCCTTAAGCACTGCTAATGGCATTCACTAGCACTCCTAGCTTAATTAACAGACTTATACTTCATATTTTTACCTTCAAATACAGCAATGATACGTGCATGTAAATAGAATATATACTCATTCACGGGATTACAGGTTCTTCAATGATAGGAAACATGCCCCATTTTGTATAAAACATATTCATATGCATATGCATATTCATATTCAAAAACATATTTCCATAAAAATATGGGGCACAACATTACAGAGCTGTATTTCAAATCCTATGCAAACAGTACTACACAACCATCAAGAGTTTAAAAATCATGCTAAATAAGAATAAGAAAACATGTTTTCACAATATTGACTATATTGAGGTCTATGAGAGTGGTCAGAGTTTGTGAGCTTACCTGTAGCACCCCAGAGGGCTCAAAAATGTGGAGTAATTACAGGTAACTCCACAATACCATGATTTATCTTATATAGTTGATTTGCTTGTCACTATAATAAATACAAACCTTTGGTCAGGGCATAAAACAGCTGAAAGATCTGAAAAACATACAATTCAGCAACTCTTTAAGGGTAGTTCAGTCTTTTTACTCTAGCATCTATCACAGTGACTATTCATGCATGTAAGTGATTGTCACCAATGAAAACTATTGAAAGAGTTCTTTAAAGATCAAAATATAGTGTTTCCAAATATACACACATTTTTACTAGCCATTTGTGCTCATGTCACTTTGAGGTTTTTTTAAGTATTTTTGTCTTTGAATTCCATCTAGACACTATGGCTGTGTCTACACTGGCACCCTTTTGCGGAAAAGGGATGCTAATGAGACACAGAGCAATTGCAAATCTGCGGGGGGATTTAAATATCCCCCACGGCATTTGCATGAACATGGCTGCCGCTTTTTTCCGGCTCGGGGTTTTGCCGGAGAAAAGCGCCAGTCTAGACGCGATCTTGCGGAAAATAAACCCCTTTCCGCAAGATCTCTTATTGAAAGTAGATCTTATTGAAAGTAGATTATTGAAAAGGGTTTATTTTCCGCAAGATCGCGTCTAGACTGGCGCTTTTCTCCGGCAAAACCCCGAGCCGGAAAAAAGCGGCAGCCATGTTCATGCAAATGCCGTGGGGGATATTTAAATCCCCCGCAGATTTGCAATTGCTCTGTGTCTCATTAGCATCCCTTTTCCGCAAAAGGGTGCCAGTGTAGACACAGCCCAAAAGATAAAAAACAGAACATCCTGCAGGGGCTTCCCCACAGCTCCCATAGCCAGGAACCGCAATCCACAGCCAATAGGAGCTGTGATCATCGGTACTTGTGTAGGTGCAGGTAAACAAATTGTCCCATGGCTAGCTAGTGGCTTGCCATTACAATCTGTGACCCAGAGTTTGAAAACCAATTCTCTGACCAATCATGACTCACCATCTTAATTGATTTATGCCTAGCAAAATTAATTATGTAACAGCCCAAACAATCAAAGAACCAGATAATACATATAAAAACCATAGAGAAGAGGATACTATACAGACAAAACAATACAGAAATGAGGATTTTACAACGACAATTATTTATAAGTAATTTCTTGCCAGACAGAAAGCTATCAAACTAAGTTTTCTTGAAACATTGTACAGGCTACACATGTATAAACTGGGATTCTCTGACGGACCATGCATGTTCTAGGATCAGAGTGTCCCGGCCTGCTGCAGGGAAGGGGGAGGCAGGAGCTCAATGACTGCAGGGTGCAGGCGGGATCCCAGTGAGATGCAGGGGGGTGGCGGAAGTCTGGTGCATGGCTCGCTGGGGTGCCTGGGGGGCTGGGAAAGCTGGTGCACTGCCCAGCTGGGCTGTGGGGGGGGGGGAGGGGGAGGCAAGGGAGACAAGAATCCCAGCACATGACCTGGCTAGGCTGCCCGGGGGAGCCAGTGGGGGAAGGGGGGCAAGACAGGGGGTGGGGCTGGCAGTGGGGGGCCAAAAATCACCTCCCCTTGATCCAGCAAAATCCTTCACCTGGGACCAGTCAGGTCCCAAGGATACTGGACCAGGGAGGTTCAACCTGTAGAATGGTGTCAGCTTGCATTGCCTTCTTAACAGCCTGGTATTACTTGACTTAGAGTAACTTGTTTGGAATGTGCGGATATGACAGCGTGGTTCCCAGCTTATGATTGCTTCTGATGGTTTTACTTAGCCAAAGAACAAGTCCTCAGACTGTCCTGGTGAGAGATGGCCCATATGTACAGGCAGACTATGATTTTGATTCTTGTTTTTTATAACCTTGTAGCCAGCTAAATTGTAAGAATAAACCTAAATTCTTAAAAATTATAGGCTTTACAGACAGGCCTGAATATTTGTATTCTAACAGGGTGCTGTGCATCAGTGTAGACAAGCACTAGGTCTATAAACTCTTTACAGCACAGACTATTTCTCACTGTATGTCTGTACAATGGCAAACTTGACTGGGGCTCTTTGGCATTATTTTAATACAAACAATGCTAATACAATAATGACTAGGGCTCTTTGTCATGGAAACTGCAGAAGTCACAGATTCCATGACTTTGTGTGATCTCCATGATCTCTGCAGCAGCCAGTGTGTCTGACCGCAGAGTTACCCAAACATCTGACTCTGGGGCCAGCTGCTCTTGCTGCTGCTCAGGTAGGCCCTAGATAGCTGGCTCTAGGACCACCTGTGCAGCAGCCTGTATGGCTGGTCCCAGGGACCATTTGAGCAGTGATCTCTGAGGCGGCTGGAGCAGTTGCTGCGTAGGGGCCTCTGACAGCTGGTGCCACTGCCTCCTCCTCTATCTCTCCCCCAGCAATGGCCCACCGAGATTTACTCAGAAGTACTTTCAGTAAAAGTCGTAGACAGGTCACGGGCTATGACTTTTTGTTCATTTCCCATGACCTGTCTATAACTTTTACTAAAAATACCCCTGACTGAATCATAGCCTTAATAATGACTTATTCCCAACAAAGTCTTTGCCATAGTTATATTCATGCCACACTGAGACCTCCTTGATCCTAATGAGCTACTTTGTTTCCAAACACAGAAAAAGGAAGTTTATTAGGATATGAAACCATTACCCTATAAAGATGGTCAATATTTCTTTCTCGTGCACTGTGGAGCTTCTAACTAGAAATTGATTATATTCCTTCTTGCCTGGCTTGCTGCTAGGGATTTACATAAATGGGATAGTCTTACATCCTCATAGATGATACTATTGCTTTTCAGTCATGTCCATATGAAAACATTTCAGAACTGAATTTCTATTTCAGTAGATAGATGTTTATTTTTGAACATCTAAGGTTTTTTCCTGTGAGTCTTCTACAAAATTATGGGCTTTAAATATTTGTGTTATTGATTTTAATTTTCATTGTTGCAGGAAATTATGGGGCACGTGTTAGACAACGGTAGTTTAAAGAGATGTGGATAATAAAAAACGAGTGCTTTATAGCCATGAGCACACACATTAATAACATCTGATATAAAAATATACAAAGTAAAGATAACACTGGTCTACAATTTTTTAGAAATCGTCTGCTTCAGAGATAAAATGTGCTATTTATTATGTATTTTGATGTGCTGAATTCAAATATGACAATTAAAACAACTGATTGGCTACTGTTTCCAAGATATTTAAGTTTTTACATTTTACGTCTATGTACAGTATATTGTGTAGATAGTAGAGTTTTAATCATAAATTGTAAACCTAGGTCTTTTCATGTGTTTATGGTTGCTTTACATGATAATATTTCACCTGTCCTGTTTATGTAACACTTCAAAAAATCAGCAAAAGGGTTATATAAATAAAATTTATTATGAAACAAAAGGCAAAAAAACTATTATGTACATAGTTTAGTCCTATTCAGTGTCTACTCGGCGCTTCTTGGCTTGTCTCTTGTATTCATTAAATGGAGCATCTCTTGTCACTGTCCAGCAATAGTCTGCAAGCATTGATGGGCTCCATTTGCCCTGATAGCGTTTCTCCATTGTTGCAATGTCCTGGTCAAATCGCTCGCCGTGCTCGTCGCTCACTGCTCCTCAGTTCGGTGGAAAAAATCTAGATGAGTGTGCAAAAAATGTATCTGTAGTGACATGTTGCAACCAAGGCTTTTGTATGCCTTGAGGAGGTTTTCCACCAACAACCTGTAGTTGTCTGCCTTGTTGTTTCCGAGAAAATTTATTGCCACTAACTGGAAGGCTTTCCATGCCGTCTTTTCCTTGCCACGCAGTGTGGTCAAATGCATCATCTCGAAGAAGTTCACGAATCTGAGGACCAACAAAGACACCTTCCTTTATCTTAGCTTCACTTAACCTTGGAAATTTTCCACGGAGGTACTTGAAAGCTGCTTGTGTTTTGTCCATGGCCTTGACAAAGTTCTTCATCAGACCCAGCTTGATGTGTAAGAGGGTGGTAACAAAATCTTCCTTGATTCAACAAGTGGTGGATGCTGAACACTTTTCCTCCCAGGCTCCAATGACTGTCGGATTGGCCAATCTATCTTGATGTAGTGGGAATCTCTTGCACGACTATCCCATTCGCAGAGAAAACAGCAGTACTTTGTGTATCCAGTCTGCAGACCAAGCAAGAGCAACAACCTTCAAATCTCCACAAAGCTGCCACTGATGTTGGTCATAGTTTATGCACCTCAAAAGTTGTTTCATGTTGTCATAGGTTTCCTTCATATGGACTGCATGACCAACTGGAATTGATGGCAAAACATTGCCATTATGCAGCAAAACAGCTTTAAGACTCGTCTTCGATGAATCAATGAACAGTCTCCACTCATCTGGATCGTGAACAATGTTGAGGGCTGCCATCACACCGTCGATGTTGTTGCAAGCTACAAGATCACCTTCCATGAAGAAGAATGGGACAAGATCCTTTTGACGGTCACGGTACATGGAAACCCTAACATCACCTGCCAGGAGATTCCACTGCTGTAGTCTGGAGCCCAACAGCTCTGCCTTACTCTTGGGTAGTTCCAAATCCCTGACAAGGTCATTCAGTTCACCTTGTGTTATGAGGTGTGGTTCAGAGGAGGAGGATGGGAGAAAATGTGGGTCCTGTGACATTGATGGTTCAGGACCAGAAGTTTCATCCTCTTCCTCGTCTGACTCAAGTGAGAATGATTCTGGTGCATCAGGAACCGGCAGTCCTTCTCCGTGGGGTACTGGGCGTATAGCTGATGGAATGTTTGGATAATGCACAGTCCACTTTTTCTTCTTTGACACACCTTTCCCAACAGAAGGCACCATGCAGAAGTAACAATTGCTGGTATGATCTGTTGGCTCTCTCCAAATCATTGGCACTGCAAAAGGCATAGATTTCCTTTTCCTGTTCAACCACTGGCGAAGATTTGTTGCACAAGTGTTGCAGCATATGTGTGGGGCCCACCTTTGTCCTGATCTCCAATTTTGCAGCCAAAATAAAGGCGATAGGCTTTCTTAACCATAGTGGTTATACTGCGCTTTTGTGATGCAAAAGTCACTTCACCACAAACATAGCAGAAGTTATCTGCACTGTTCACACAGTACGAGGCATCTCTGCTCACTTTGGCTAAACAGAAATGTGTCCCTTTGCAAAATCAAACACTGACAAATAAGAGAGCACGACACTGTACGATTTCTAGAGCTGATATAGGGCAATTTGTTCAGCAGAGTGATGTAAGCTTCGTTATGATTGCATCATCCATGACTTCTAGGAATAACATGATGCAATTCATATAATGTATGACGCAATACCAGCTTCAGATTGCATCATTCATTGTTTTGCCTAAAAAGCAAGTACTGTCCAAACCCAGTCATAGATTTATTCATAGATCCAGTCAAAGATGTATTTCAGTCATTTCTGGTTTAAATTGAGATCCCTTCCCTTTATAACTCACTTATCCTCCGCCATTCCCAAGTCAAGGGTCGTATATACTGACCCAATAGCATATCTTGAAAACTAGAGCCAATCAACAATTTTAAGCATCATTTTTGTTCTCAGTGACCCAGAATTAATAAAGTTTGACTACATTTATTTCAGAAGCATTTTGGCCATAGAGCAGTGTAATTAAAAACCTAACTCCACAAGCAGCATGTTTCTTACTTTGTAAATTTCAGCCATCAGTAGAAGTATTTTGATGGTTTGTCCACTTCACTGTATTCATACATGTACTGACCTTTACCAATAAAAATCGAATCCTTCCAAGTGTATCTATATTCTTTATCTCCTCACGGCAGTATCTGTTCTACTCACTAGGTGGAGCTACAAGATAGGGTTAGCTTTCTGTTAAAAGAATAGCACACAACTGATCATCAGAGAGTATCAGAGGGCAGCTGAGGAAGTCTGTACCTGGAGGGAAAAAAAAAAAAAAAAAAGGAATGGCCCTGCAGTGCCTTAGAGACTAACCAAACATGTAGATGGTATCATGAGCTTTCATGGGCACAACCCACTTCTTCAGATGAACTGGTAGGGAGCAGTTAGAGTCCTCCATGTGAAATACTTTTTGATCTATTAAAGTTACTTTCTACTAAATAGGTTGGGCCTCCCTGGTCCAGCAGCCTCGGGCCCTGAGCCATCCAGGACTAGGGAATTTGCCAGACCAGGGAAGATCAAGTCTCCCCTGCTGGCTGCCCCTCCTACAGCTCATCTTCCCTGGGGCTCCCAAGGCTGGGGCTCCGTGCCCTGCCACTGCCCTGCTAAAGCTGGCCTGGCTGAGGTTCCCCGCCCTGCTGTGCCCCAGCTGTGCTGGAGGTTCCCAGGGGTTTCCCAGCCCTGGGCTGCCTGGCTGCCACCAGCCCCACTGCTGCCGCAGGTTTCCCGGGGTTCTCTGGCCATCGCCGACCCCACTGCCAGGGGCTCTCCAGCCGCCTGGCCCCACTGACACCGGGGGGTTCCCCGATCGGAGCCAGGACTCCCCTGCTGCTGCCTGGCCCCGCTGCTGCTGGGGGCTTCCCAGGGTTCCCCAGCTGTCACTGCCCTGCTGCCTTGGGTCCTCCAGCCACCTGACCCCACTGACACTGGGGTTCCTCGGCAGGAGGGGGGAGACTCCCCGATGCCACCTAGCCCCATTGATACCAGGGTTCCCCTGCCCAGCCACTGCTGGCCCAGCCAGGACTCCACAAACCCTGTGTTCTCTTGGCTGGCTCCCCGCTCCTGGGGCTCTTTGGTCAAGCAACATCCTTGCCAGACCACAGATGTTGCCAGACCAGAGAGTCCCGGTTCAACCTGTAGGCACAATGACAGAAAAAGCAGTATTTTGAAATGATTGTTTTTATCAACACATTCTTCTTTGAAATGAGGCTTGATGTTTAATAATATTATTTATTTGTATTGCAGTAGCAGGCCCGTACACCGGGGCCGGGGGAGAGGAAGGGGGATGCAAAGGTGTGAATGTTCCCCCAAGTCAGTGTGAGGGTGCTCCATGGCGGCCTTCCTGGTGGTCTGCAGCTCAAGCTCAGCTCCCCTCCTTCCCCCTGCAGCAGGGATCCTATGTTAGCACTGCAGCCTCGCCCTCCCGCTCCCCCCTCCCCACACAGTTGGAGCGCCAGCGCCAGCTTCCTTCTGGGGAGGGGGGAAGAAAGCCCTGAGCCTTGCTGCACAATCCAGAATGGGGAAGAAACACTCCCCCTCTCCCGGCTGTGGGAACAGCAGCACGTGGGTGCACTGCTGTTCCCCCAGCCAGGAGAGGAGGAAGGGGAGCACTCCTGCACCCTCCCTCCTGGCCACACATTGCCCCTTTCCTTGCCTTTGCCCCTTCCCCCTGGCCAGACACCTTACTCCCAGCAAGCTCCTGCACCTAACCTCCCATCCAGACGTCACACCTCCTGCAGCCCACCTCTTGCCCAGATCCTACACCCCCATTCCTCTCGCTGGCAGCCCTGTCCTGCACACTGAACCCCCCATTTTTTCCAACACCAGAGGCTGGAGGGGGGGCAGGGGGGATCCACAAAATCCACAAATCCTGGAATCCCAGAAGAGTAAATCTGGCCAATGGGAAACCCTGAACTTCAGTCCTTCCTGTAGCACCAGACAAGTGATGTGTTTCAGTTGGGGGTTTTTGTAGGTTTTTTTTTTTTGCTTCTCACTTATGTGTGGTCCCCAATTGATTTTTCTGTGGGTTAGTGGCCCCCTGACCCAAAAAAGGTTCCCTACCCCTGCCATAAATAAAGAAAACACAGGAATCTTTTGTGTTGGACATAAATTAATATTTTACTTAGTTTATCAAACTTCATTTTCAATAAACATAAGAAAGCTAAAGCACTTAGTCTGTTTTATAATTTAAGTTAATATTTCCTTTCTTACTGGTTAACTTAAACCATTCTGCCTAGCTGCAGCACTAGAAAAATGGCTCGGGTGTAATTATGTAATTGACGGCGAGTTTTCATTAGCAACTGGTGGTCCACGGAAAGGTTTGCATTGAGCCAGGTGGCCACGGGCCAAAAAGTTTGAGAATCCCTGTGTTAGAGGAATGTGAGAGTGCTGTGTTGTGGGGGGATGGATGGGTGGGACTGGTGACAGCGCGGCAGGGCCGGGGGAATGGCGCTCCCCACCTACGAGGAGCAGCCCTGGCCCAGCCGGGAAGCCCTGTCCATAAGAACCTGACATTGGCCTCATCAAGCAGGTAGAGCAGCAGCAGGCAGAGGTGGCCGAGGGAGCAGGGGGGACATGGTGGCCCCCATGATCCCAGAAGATAATTTCTATAAAACCTTTATTACTGTATACATTTTTAGTACGTTATAGCAAAGTCATTTTACTAATCGCTGTTTCCACTCAAATTTGTCATTAACCTCTCTTATGCACACTCATCTCATGACTATTTTGAACTCCTTTATATTTAAAAAAATTGCAGTCCACATTTACTAAAAAGCACCCCCACACACACACAGAAGTTGCTGTATGTGAGCCTGAGTAGAGTCTAAAAGCCACATTGCATTAGCCACTCTGACAGATAGTCCCATCCCAAAGTAAACATGCAAGCTTTGACAAGATGCAAGAAATGGCTATAGTGGCACTATTTATAGATTTTTTTTGGTGGAAGCTAGACTGGCCCTTGAAAGTAGTACAGCCTTTTTTCTGCACTCTATTGTTACGAGTTTGTTAGTCACAAGAAATATTTTCTGAGATGACGTATTAGTTTTGAAGATCTCAAACCAGAACAATAAACTGATTTAGTAAACACACACACACACACACACACACACACACACACACACACACACAAAATCATTCTAAAATGACTTGATAAAAATGTGGCTTTTGGCTCAAACACAGCTTCATTTAAAATAAAATAAAATTGTGTAAACAAGATCTCAATCATGGACTAATTGCTCTTAATATCTTTAGTATAAAATAAAATAAAAAAAAATTCAGAATAAAAACCTTTAGTTGTTATAGCTTATAAACTTGTATAAGCCAACATTTTAATGAAAAGGAATTTTAGTATAAATTGAACCTTATTACACTAATGTGCTAACAAAAACCTGATACACAGTACTAGCTTGAATGGATGTGGCGCTGGGCAAGCCAAATAGAAGCATCAAAGGGTGTAAATGTTAAGATGTAATGTGAAGTCTAGTATGTGATGTGACATGCTCAATTTTAATTTATCAGCTCAGTAATAATTTGATCCAATCCAAACATTTTGAGCAAATGTGTTTTTTTGGGAGCCGGGGGGGGAGGGGGGCGTGGTGGAGAGAACACTTCCATTTTGAAGAATGATGTCAGTGAGAACAGGTTACATAACAGTGCTGTGCAACTTTGTTTATAGCAGAAGGGGGATGTTGTCTTGCTGGTACAAACTCTTAACTAGTGAAATAGAACTGATCATAGCTTTTAATATATTGATTTAATTCAATATTAGGGCTTGAACTGGCAAGTTTTATTACAAAACAAGTAGTTTTGTTGCTAGCCTTTTGGTGTGGGCGCTTGTGTTTAGCTGTTTAATAACTGATTGTTGTTATAAAAGCCACATTTGATGACTGGCATCAGAATCTATTTCTCCCACGTAAGCCCTTAAAATAGGCCATTTACCTGGAGGTCAATTTCAACCTAGGCATCTAAGTCTCATTAGTGCTACAATACATTTTGGTAAACTAGATCCCTAACTGAAGATGTGTAGATGATCAATACTTTGCTATGGCCACTAGAAGTCCTCCTTACACAGATGCTATTGAAGCAAAATAGTTTTGCTTTTCTGGTGATCTACTTTGAGATTAATTAGGCCAAAAGTGTAGGCTGAACTGGCTGAATGCTTAGAATTCTTCTCTTTTAGATAAGCAGAAGAGATAAGATAAGGCTTTAGTTTAAAGGCCAGTGACATTTCTAATATGCAGCCCTCTTCCCCATAACAACTTTTGCTCTCCCCATAGTATAGCTGGACAGTGTTGCTCTGTGGCTTCTGCAGCAGGCCAACTTTCCTGTAGATGCCAGCTTCACTCAGTGCTAGTCATATTCTTCAGTTCAAAAGGCCATGCCATAAATTCTGCTGGATTTGGCCTTACAGACTTCCTATTATCTGTTCCTGCACAAAACACATGCAACCTGGGATTTATTTATGATAGCTACATGTAAACTGCATTTTTTTTCTTCCCCAACAACTAACTGGGAATTCTGTATTAGTACCGGTAGGATATTCAGATTCTGCTTTACAAAGTTCATTTAGTGATGGTCAAAATCTAAGAAGTGAGGGGAGCAAGAATAGGGAATTTAGTGAACATTTCCCCCTTATCACTGAAGGTTTTCCCACCAGCTTTATGGGCTGCAAGATTGTCCTTTAAAATGCATTTTAAAATAGATCCAACATATAGTTTTAATTAATTATTATTTATTTATTTATTTATTACTATTTTAAGCATCCTGTACACCAGTAAGTATATCTCAGGTGTGTTTTACTTCTGAGCAGTGTATGAAATGTGATAAATGCAGAGGAATGCATGGTTCCTCTACAGGGGAGGGAAAAAGCCTAGGGGCATTTTGTTGTTCCCTGATTACATAATATCTTACCTCGGAAAGTTGTAAAAAGAAGTTAAACAGCCAATATGGCAGATTTCTATGCAAGGACCACCTTTTTTTTTTTTTTTTTTTTTAAAGGAGGAGGGGGAGAAAGCTGGTGAACTTGTATTTGAATGAGTTAACTTTACATAGATATTCTTGAAAATCTGCACCTTTAAAATCTAGTGCAATTATGGCATGCATAAAGCTGTGTGACTGGGTGCTCCACTCACATCTAGATATCGTCTCTTCATGGTCGCTTGGGGAATAGCTCATGACATCCTGTGGTTGCACACCATTTCTCTGTCTATTTCTGTGGGTCTCCAACTCCTCTCTTGCTCCATGAGGAGTATCTCATGGAATAACGGAGACTTGGTGGGATGACTCACATGACTGGGGCACTGTCATGGAAGGGTATAAACTGTTCAGGAAGAACAGGCAGGGGAGAAAAGGAGGAGGAGTTCCACTGTATGTAAGAAAGCAGAATGATTGCTCAGATCTCCAGTATATGGAGGGAGGGAAGCCTGTTGAGAGTCTATGGGTTAAGTTTAGAGGTGGAAGCAACAGGGGTGATGTTGTAGCTGGTGTCTGCCATAGACCGTCAGATCAGGTGGATGAGATAGACGAGGCTTTCTTCACACGATTAAGAGAAGCTTCCAGATCTCAAGCCCTGGTTCTCATGGGGGACTTTAATCACCCTGACATCTGTTGGAAGACCAATACATCAGTACACAGACAATCCAGGAAGTTTTTGGAAAAAGTTGGGGTTAACTTCTAGGTACAAGTGCTGAAGGAACTGACCAGGGGCCATGTACAGCTTGACTTGCTGCTCACAAACAGGGAGGAACTAGTAGGGGAAGTAGAGGGGGGTGGCTACCTGGGAAGCAGTGATCATGAGATCATGTCAGGATCCTGACAAAAGGAAGAAAAGAAAGTAGCAAAGTTGGCACATGTCATTGCAGAGTGTTTGGCCATTATTTTTGAAAACTCGTGGAGATCGGGAGAGATCCCAGATGACTGGAAAAAGGCAAATGTAGTGCCCATCTTTTAAAAAGGGAAGAAGGACAATTCAGGGAACTATAGACTGGTCAGTCTTACCTCAGTCCCTGGAAAAATCATGGAGGGGATCCTCAAGGAATCCATTCTGAAGCACTTGGAAGAGGGGAAAGTGATCAGGAATAGTCAACATGGATTCACCAAGGGCAAGTTGTGCCTGACCAATCTGATTAGCTTCTATGATGAGGTAACTGGCTCTGTAGACATGGGGAAGTCAGTGGATGTGATAAACCTTGACTTTAGCAAAGCTTTTGATACGGTCTCCCACAATATTTTTGCCAACAAGTTAAGGAAGTATGGATTGGACAAATGGACTGTAAGGTGGATAGAAAGCTGGCTAGATTGTTGGGTCCAATGGGTAGTGATTAAAGGCTCGATGTCAGGTTGGTGGTCGGTTTCTAGCGGAGTGCCCCAAGGATCAGTTCTAGTGCCAGTTTTGTTCAACATCTTTACTAAAGACCTGGATGAGGGGATGGATTGCACCCTCTGCAAGTTTGCAGATGTCACTAAGGTAGATACGTTGGAGGGCAGGGATAGGGTCCAGAGTGACCTAGACAGATTAGAGGATTGGGCCAAAAGAAATCTGATGAGGTTCAACAAGGACAAGTGTAGAGTCCTACACTTGGGACGGAAGAATCCCAAGCATTGTTACAGACTGGGGACCGAATGGCTAAGTAGCAGTTCGGCAGAAAAGGACCTGGGGATTACAGTGGATGAAAAGCTGGATATGAGTCAACAGTGTGCCCTTGTAGCCAAGAAGGAGAATGGAATATTAGGTTGCATTAGGAGGAGCGTTGCCAGCAGATCTAGAGAAGTGATTATTCCCCTTTATTTGGTTCTGGTGAGGCCACATCTGGAGTATTGCGTCCAGTTCTGGGGCCCCCACTGCAGAAAGGATGTGGACGCATTGGAGAGAGTCCAGCAGAGGGCAACCAAAATTATTAGGGGGCTGGAGCTCATGACCTATGAGGAGAGGCTGAGGGATTTGGGCTCATTTAGTCTGCAGAAGAGAAGAGTGAGAGGGGATTTGATAGCAGCCTTCAGCTTCCTGAAGGGAGGTTCCAAA
Organism: Rafetus swinhoei; assembly: GCA_019425775.1. Classification (NCBI taxonomy): domain Eukaryota; kingdom Metazoa; phylum Chordata; order Testudines; family Trionychidae; genus Rafetus; species Rafetus swinhoei. The sequence continues at coordinate 271,745,653 of CM033437.1, forward strand.
GAGGCTGGAGAAAGGCTGTTGTGACGGATGGCAGAACAAGGAGCAATGGTCTCAAGTTACAGTGGGGGAGGTCTAGATTGGATATTAGGAAAAACTGTTTTACTAGGAGGTTGGTGAAGCACTGGAATGGGTTACCTAGGGAGGTGGTGGAATCTCTGTCCCTAGAGGTTTTTAAGTCCCACCTTGACAAAGCCCTGGTTGGGTTGATTTAGTTGGGATTGGTCCTGCTTTGGACAGGGGGCTGGACTCGATGACCTCCCAAGGCCTCTTCCAGCCCTATGATTCTATCTCTGTAACTCAGCCCTCCAGCCACGTCACTGTACATGTTTTCCCCTAAATCTGGGGTACCAAAGAGCTCCTTCATAAATTGTGGGTAGTCTTCCCATTCACTGCCATGTAGCACCTCTCTCCAGGTTCCAGGGCCTTTGTAGTAAGCTGTCAAGGTTTGTTGCCTTTCCTTGAGCGCTTGCCTTACCATGTGGCACACCCCTCTTTGGCGGCCTCCTGGTATGCCCCTCTTTGCAGCCTCCTAACTCCTCCCTCTTATGGAGTAACGGTAGACTACCCATCCCTCTAGTCTCCAAACACTCCTCCCTTCTCCCACAGAATGACTCTAGGCCTTCCCAGCAACCACCTCTGTAGCCAGTTTACTGTCTTTACAAGCCCCGACAAGCTGAGCTCCCTTCCTCAGGGGAATGCTTTGCCAGCTGATTCTTCTCAGCTGTGGCCTGTTGGGTACCCCCTTCTCAGTCTGCCTTAACCCTTTCATGTGTGGGGTGAACATTCCATCACAGGCTGTTCTAAAGTTGTGACTTTTAGTTCAAAATTTTGCAGCCACACTTTGTTAAAGTTTACAATTTTTAGTGCAGGGGGCTTATTTTAGTTAGATCATGGAAGACATTTGGCTGTCATCTGGTACATGTCACTCTTTTCTGACTTTGGTAGCTAATTTTCATCCTATGCAATTAAAGTAATACTAAAGAAAGTCATAAGATGCTATGCCAGTATTCTGTTGCCTGTTTCCTTCTTGCTTCTGTCATTGGAAAAGATCTGCTTTTTGTGAACTCACTTCCTGTCTTCCCTTGCATGCCCCCAGGGCAGGGTGGAGGCCCCTCTCCCCAGTTCTTGCACCTTAGAGCAAGGGTATTTTAGAGACCCTGGAGGCCCCATGGGGGTCCAGCTTACATGCAGCCCCATTCACAAGGCCCTCCCCAAACCTATCTCCCAGTATGGCTGGGTAGTTGCAGAAGACAATGTCCTTGAGATCATCCTAATCCACCCTCACCACTTCCCCAACTGCCAGCCAGTTTGGGTGAGTGAGTGGCATTGCAAAAAAGTTCTGGTGTGCATTCAAAGTTGTGGTTTCCTCAGCAAACCTGTAATTTTTCTTATAAGCCTTAGGCACATGCAACCATTTCCCCTCAGTTGGCCAGCTGCATTAGGACTGAAACAAGTCAAAATTAGCTTCTGCCGATATTGGTAGCTCTGCAGGCTGGCTGTACTTCTCTATCTTTCTCCTACAATTTTTCTACTTTTATTATTTTTTCCCATTGCCTTTGCACCTTTAAACCCACTCTCTTTCTTTCTCAACCACTAGTGTTATTTTGGAAAGATATCATGGGCTTGTGGCTAGAATATATTACAAGAGAGCAACACTGCTCTGCTCTGTTCCCATTTCCATCACTGACATAACTTTGGCAAACTACTTAGGCTAACATTTTCATAAAGGACACGGTGATTCTGGATGCTTTAGTGTTTGGATGCCTGATAGGTGGTACCTAAAAATAGTGCATCTGTTTGAAAAAATGAGACTAAATCTTGCTGTGTTTGAGTTTATCCACTTATAAAATGAATGAAAGAGGTAGATTACACAAGGGTCTTGTGAAACTTGCTTAGTTACGTTTTGTAAAGTGCTTTGTGCTCCTTGGATGAGAGGTGTTAGTTACATTTAAAGTAAGATTACTATTTAAATACTGGTGAAGTTTCATTTTCACTGAGATTTACATTGTATATTGGTTAATAAGGCACTGAGGAACTCAGTCTCTGTTTCTCACATTTCCAGTATATATTGTTGCATTACAGCATTCTATCTTATGATGTGATGCAAGGTAAATAAATAAGTACTAACGAGACATAAAATAGTGTTGAACTTCAAAAGGGAGTTAGATTTCCTTTTTCCTTAGTGCTTTGTTCCTCAAGAAAATCCCATCCTTTGAAAAATTATTGCTAACTCTATCTTCTCTTTATAACAATTGTTTAAAATAATCTTTTGGGGATTTGTTTGTTTGTAGTATACATGTTTACTCAATCCCTCCCTTTTCTTTGGCCCTCAGATGTGGTAGAGATGGAACAGAATCAGAAAGCATTTTCAAACCAAAGAGACATCCTGGAATACAGGGGAGGATCCTGCATACTCAGTTACCTAAGGAGTTCCTTCTTGTGCCTACTGAACTCAGATCAGTGTCAGAAGGGTAGTCGGATTAGTCTGTAAATTATATACTATGAATAGTCCTGTGGCACCTTAGAGACTAAGAAAATATATAAAGTATGAGCTTTCGTGAGCAAAATACACATCATAATCATAAGATGGGCTGAAGAGGAATAACAGAGACCCAGAATTTTATAATAGAAAAAGAAGGCGGGTACCTGTTAATTGTAAGATGGGAGCTAATGAGGCTAATTGAGTGGGCTGGAAGTGTCCCATACTTAGTTATGATGTAAAAATGAGGTGTTAAATTCAGGGAAGGCTGGCTTTATAATGCAACATCTAGTTAATGTCTTTGTTCAAGCCCAGGGCAACAAATTTGCAGATGAATGACAATAATATAACATAAGAACTAGGGGTCACCAAATAAAATTAAAAGGTTGAATACAAGTTTAATAAAAACAAAAGGAAGTTTTTCTTCATACAGTACACCGTCAGCCTGTGGAACTCCTTGCCAGAGGATGTTGTGAAGTCCAAGACTTTAAGAGGGTTCAAGAAAGAACTAGATAAATTCATGGAGGTTAGGTCCATCAATGGCTATTAGCCAGGATGTGTCGGAATGGTGTCCCTAGCCTCTGTTAGAGGCTGGGAATGGATGACGGAAGAGGGATTGCTTGATGATTCCCTGTTCTGTTCACTCCCTCTGAGGCATCTAGCCTTGCCCACTATCAGAAGATACTGGGCTAGATGGACCTTTGGTCTCACCCAGTATGGCCGTTCTTATGTTCAATTTCGCACTCTGTCTCAGATAGATAGGTGCATGAGAGCTTCTTATGTTTTGGCAGATCAATCCAAACTTGAGTTATTAAAATGGAAGCAGAACTGGCCAGACTCTTTTTCAGCTTGTATAAAAGCAGCTGGCACTGCAGCTAATGATTCAATTAATTGGTTAAATCTTAAAGCTAAAATATTTTTCGCCCACATAGAAATCTACATAAGCAAGATTCCCTTGTGATCAGTCATTACCAGTCTCTAGATGTTTATCTGAAAAGAAATGACACAGGATAAGACCTATGAAAATGATAATAAGTCAATCTTTGATTAATGCTCTCCTGGTAATATCTATGTGAATTTTAATGATTAAGAAAAGATCTTCAGAACTACAGTAAAGAGATAGTAAATGTATCTGGGCCAGATCCTCAGGGGTCGTATATTAACAGGCTCTTCACTAGGGATGTAAAATTCCAGTGAATCATATAACCAGTTAAATCATAGGTTTAACCAGTTAACCAATTAAGTGGGATCCTACTCCCCCCTCATGTGGGGCTGCCACTGCCAGCCCCCCATCCCCACATGAAGGGGTAGGTGGGCAACAGGAATCAGCAGCCAGTCTCAGTGTTCTGTAAATAAAATAGTCTGGTAGCATTACCCCTCTGAAGCTTGTAAATAAAATGTAAGTCAGAGGTCTTTCTAGCATGTGTGAATATGAGATCATACTTAATACTGACTCAGTTTCCCTAACAAATAATTCATTAATATTTGAAAAGCTTATCCTTGGATCGAAGGCACTTGCAGTAATGCTCTTTGTATTATGTAATATACAGAGAAGAGCTGAGAGAAAGTGCTATGGGACACATGCCACAACCCTGAATCACACCCGTACAGTAACATCAGCGGAACTATCTACATGAATAAAGATTACAAATATGAGTAACGCTACAGGATCAGCCACTTAGGGCCTGATACTGGGCACCCTCTCCAAAGTGCTTGGTGCCCTCAGCTGCCCTGTGACCAGTAATAAACTTGGGAGCTCAGTGCCTTGCAGTACTGGCTCTTGACGAGACAGGCGCTAAATGACAACACAAATGTACTGGCTAAGCAGAGACACTTGTGCAGATAAATATCTGATTCAGATGGAATCAGCCACTAGCCCCTATCTCTGTAAGGAGCCAGTTTAAAGGCTGAAGGGCAGGAGCTCCTCTCCTATCTGAGGTAATTTGATGGATTTTTACTGCAATGAGGGATTCGCCAAAGGGAGGCGCACAATAAAAATTCCTACACTAGAACACAAATAGAACACTCATCTCCTTACTGATATTCTCCAGAAAACAGTAAAAAGTGTTCTTGATTGATTAAAATCCAGCCAAGTACTGTTTACCCATTATCTCATTCAGGAAACCAATCCAAGTAGCCAGCTGGTGTAGAAGGAAAGGAAGAGACCGTCCAGAGGGTTAATAGGCGAAAGTCACTTTTGTGGGTGAGTCACAGAGAAATGTTATTTCTAGCTTTCCCATAGGCAAATGATTAAACACTTTGCCTGGAGATGCAAGGCATTGTTTAAAGGGGAAACATAAACTCATGCAAGCCAAGGCTCTGATCTGTCCAGCAACAGTACCTGGCTGAACCCTAGGGATTTCTGGCTTCTGGTTAGGTCATTCCTTTTGTCCATGAAGACAAAACAGCAAGTATAACATACTCTGGTTCTTCCATAGGTTAGGCTTGTGATAGGCAGCAATGATACAAGTAACTGTCTGGGATAGACATTATGACAAATTCTGCCCTCAGTAACACATCCAGTCCAGCTGACTTAAGCCTTGCAATTTTGCCTTGAATATCTCTGCTGGCTCAGTGTCCATTTAGCACAGGGCTGACCAACCCGTGGCGTCAGCCCTGAAAGTGCAGCTCGCGAAGCCTCCCTCATGGCTTGCAAAGCCGCCTTACGTGCCCCTACAATCGGCCTCCAGCCCCAGCCCTCTGTGCTCACCAGGTGAAATGGAGGTGGCCGACGGGAGCCTGATGTGGCCAAAAGCCTGCCTGCGTTTTTTTTTAAAGGGGCAGTGTCCCCCCCCCCCTTTTTTTTGGTTGCATAACAGTTCTGGCTGCTGGGGCGCTCTTCCTCTTTTTTTTGCTCAACAATTTTGGTGTGGCTCTTCGCATTTTTTCCACCACTGTTTCGGCTCTCTTTGTTTAATGGGTTGTCCACCCCTGATTTAGCACAACAAAATACTACAGCACTCCAGGTTTCTAGGGGTCTCATCCATAGTCTACACAAGCGGGGCCGGGGGGGGGGAACAAATTAAAAAGCCAGCAGAACTCACAACTCTTTTCTTCCCACAAATGCAAATGAACACAATTCACACACACACTCTACAATCCACAGTCTCCAACAGCCCATGTAAATGACAGCAACTTATAGTGCTCTTAAAAAAAAAAAAGAGAGAGAGAGAAATCAGAACGAATTCAGACCAGAGGGAGCTTCTTCTAGAGTTCAGTGTCCCTCAGAGAAAACACTGGAGTCAGGGTTACATCAAAGGGGGTTCAGCTTGAGCACCTTTGCTGCTGGCAGCTGTGGCATAATTTTCTTAGCCCTAGTATGCCTTAAGTCTTGTTTATATTACAAGATAAGTTTGAATGTATTAAGGTCAGTTTTTAGCACCCAGTTTTGTAAAGTCAAAGGTGCATGTCCCCACTGTTTGCAATAATTCAATGTAGTGCATCCTCACTAGGGTGGCTGTCGTTGACTTCGACAGCAATACACTGTGAATAGCTGTCCCACAGTTCCTGCCACCCCTTTGCATTCTGGGTTAGGCTCCCAGTGCCCAATAGGGTCAAAACAGTGCAACGGGTGGTTCTTAGTATATGTCATCAGCACCCCCATAATACAATCATCTCCTCCCTCCCTTCCTCCCTTCTTGAAAGCAAACAATCTTTTTGCACTCTTTTCCCCCTGGTTATCTGTGCAGATGCCATAACAAGATAAGCATGGACCCCGTTCAGCAGAAAAGTGCTACGGCAATCAGAGCAAACATCTCATGCCTTATGCTACAGAATGTCCAGAGCCTATCCAAGGCTCTCAGGAATGAGGAAGAATGTGAGCAGGCCTTGAACAGACACTTGTGTGAAGCACTTGAGTTGAGCAATTAGCAGATGCTGGCGGCATTCGATCCTCTTGACACAACAGAATGCCGGTTCTGGTGCTGTGAGAGAAGCACAGACTGGTGGGACCAAATAGTTATGCAACTATGGGATGATCAGCAGTGGTTGGAAAACTTTTGCATGCAATCTGATTAGCTTCTATGATGAGGTAACTGGCTCTGTGGATATGGGGAAGTCAGTGGATGTGATATACCTTGACTTTAGCAAGGCTTTTGACACGGTCTCCCACAACATTCTTGCCAGCAAGTTAAGGGAATGTATATTGGATAAATGGACAGTAAGATGGATAGAAAGCTGGCTAGATTGTCAGGCCCAGCGGGAGTGATCAACAGCTCGATGTCAGGATGGCAGTTGGTTTCTAGTGGAGTACCCCAAGGTCTGGTTCTGGGACAAGTTTTGTTCAACATCTTTATTAATGACCTGGATGAGGGGATGGATTGCACCCTCAGCAAGTTTGCAGATGACACTAAGCTGTGGGGAGAGGTACACATGCTGGAGGGAAGGAATAGAGTCCAGAGTGACTTAGACAAATTGGAGGATTGGGCCACAAGAAATCTGATGAGGTTCAACAAGGACAAATGTAGAGTCCTGCACTTGGGACGGAAGAATCCCAAGCATTTTTACAGGCTGGGGACCAACTGGCTAAGTAGCAGTTCTGTAGAAAAGGACCTGGGGTTACAGTGGATGAGAAGCTGGACATGAATCAACAGGGTGCCCTTGTAGCCAAGAAGGCTAATGGCATACTCGGTTGCATTACGAGGAGCATTGCCAGTCGATCCAGAGATGTGATTATTCCTCTTTACTCGGCTCTGCTGAGGCCGCATCAGGAGTATTGTGTCCAGTTCTGGGCCCCCAATTACAGGAAGGATGTGGTTGCATTGGAGAGGGTCCAGCGGAGAGCAACCAAAATGATTAGGGGGCTGGAGCATATGATCTACGAGGAGAGGCTGAGGGATTTGGGCTTATTTAGTCTGCAGAAGAGAAGAGTGAGGGGGGATTTGATAGCAGCCTTCAACTTCCTGAAGGGAGGTTCCAAAGAGGCTGGAGAAAGGCTGTTCACAGTAGTGATGGATGGCATGCAAGGAGGTTTACAGGATCTGTCGAAAAAGGCTTTCTTTCTCGACAGATCCCCCTCTAGACTGCCACTTTTTGCTGACAAAGTGCTGAGTTGGCAAAACGCGGCGGCCATTTTTATGCAAATTAGGCACTGCCTTATTTGCAATGTCAACCTGCCTAATCTGCATCCCTCTGCCGACAGAGGAATGCAGTCTAGAAATACCCTAAATGAGGTGCCCCTTGCATTGAGTGTGCTTGTTTATAACCATCTCACCACCACCTGCAACACATGCAATAAATAGACTGTTATTGAGAAACCATGTGTTTTTATTAAGGGAATATAAGGAAGCAGGGACAGAAAAGGAGTTCAGGGCAGGAACTTTGGGCGGGGGGAGAGGAGAGAAGGGAAAGCAGCATATTACAGTGCCCCTGTGCAGCAATCACAAAGGGGTGAGAAGGACAGCCTTTTGTTCCATGACACATCCTTAAGGGTTGAGTATTAGGCTGCCCTTGACTCCCTGAGCTCCCCTACCCCATTTTAGGGTGCCTAGGAGAAGAGAGGAAGTTATGGAACTTGGTGAGGAGAGAATGTGGTTCAACATGGGCTGGAGGGGGTCTCTGTGACTTAGACTCTCCTGTGAGTCTACTAGGCACTTCATCAGCTCTGCCATGATCCTCACGGCATTCTCCTGTGTCTTCACTTAGTCTTCCCTGCTCGCTTTTCTGTCCTCGCGCTCCATTTACATCTCCTGCAGCAGCGTTCTCCACTCATTTCATGGCACCTTGTCCAAGCAGGTGGATTGCATTGGCTTAATGAACATGTCATCCCGATTACAGTTTTTGCCTTCAGATCTGTGTTAGCTGAACAGCTGGAGTAGCTGAGGGAGTGGGCAACAGGCTCTCTGTTGCACCCACTGTAGCAAAGTGAAGGGCAGCCTTTACTGGAGATACACTGTGGAACATAGGATCAAATCTCCTACCATAAAAGAAATTCTGTCCAAGACAATAAACAGGTATTATGTACAAGGCCAAAGTTATGCTTTTAAATACCGACCATGTAGTGGGTAAACCATAGAGATCTTAAGGGAGCAGCTGGACTCAGTTGGGTGGCAGGCATAGTATGGGACAGGTCAGGGATTGCTCTTTTCACTTCTACTGTGAAGGCATGTGTGACACAGTGTTTGCAAACAGCAGCTCCCATGGCCAGCCAAGCACCTGCATTTTCAAAGGGGGACCACAGTGGCGTGGTGACAGGGCAAGGCTCCCACAATGACCATCCATTCAGCATCCCCCATTTGCTGGGAGATGCAACTTTCCCTTCCCACAGGAGCCTGATAGCGGGAAGAGGGTCCATTCATGGAGGCAGGGCAGGGTTGGGGCTCATACAGCGACCATGTGTTCAGCACCCTGTTTGCCAAGAGAGCGCAACTTTTCCTTCCCACAGGAGCCTGCAGACAGGAAGGGGTTCTGGGTATGGCACAAGGGCAGGGACTCATGTGCACACTGAGGAGCCTGCGGGTAGGAGGGGGAGGCATGGCAGCAGGGGAGGGACTCAAATTATGCATTGCTGTGGAGGAGTGTTACGCCGCGGGTTCCCCCTCAGACTTACACCCGCATCATCATTGCGGTCTCCGGCGAATCGCCACCCCAATCCCTACATCCCCAAGTGTCCAACAGAGTCTTTGTCTCTAAGAACCCTTGTTCTCCAGCCCGCTACCCGGGCTCACAGTCCTAGGAGGTCCTCGACCCAGCTAGTAATGCTGACGGAGGGGAGGGAGACCTGGGCCCACCCCCGCTCCAGGCCCCAACCCAGGACCCTAAGGGCAGCAAAGCAACTTCACTGCCCGGTTGGTGGGGTTGGTCCCCGTAACTCACCAACCCACGGGTTAGCCAGTGGCTCTCCTTCACCCCATTCTGGGCCACTTCCTTCCCTCCATCGAGTATCCTCTGCCGGTTCCTGACATCCACGATGGGTTACTGTCTCCGTTCCCTCCAAGCCGTGTCTCAGCGTGCTTCCTCCAGCAGCGTCCCCACTCGGGATTTCTTGGCCCCCCTTGCCGCTTCCACCCCCCACTTGAGGCCTCCATCTCTCCTCCTCCCTGGCGGGCTGCCCCACACTTTTTAAATCCCCGTGCTGAGTCCCGCCACATTCTGAGAGCCCACCCCCCTCCCCCGCACATCCCGCAGCATCAGCCCACGTTATGCCACTCACGTTGGAGGTGGCGCCTGAGCACGCTGCACACAGCTTCTGCAGGACCGCGCTTTTGCCGGCGAGCGCCTCGTCCAGCTGCCGGAGAGTGCGAGGCTCAGAGGACTCCGCGCAACACAGTGCCCCATCACAAGGAGCAAACAAAGGTGTACTCCTGTGGTATCAGTTACATAGCTTCCCCAGCTTCATCTAGGTGGCTAGGCATGATATCAGTCTTCTCCAAATCTCACAGAGTGACAGGGAGCAGATGCTGACTGAATGTGGCCAGAAACCTGGATATTATATTACAATGCTTCATGCTGCAATGATGACAATCCATGGACTGGCTTGGCTTCCACTCTAGAATCCCATTTAGCTGCTCATAGAAGCAGCATGTTTATGGTGCTGGCCCAGACCATTTCTTTGCCGCCTTTTTCTTCTGGTATGCCTGCCCGAGCTCCTTTATTTTCACACAGCACTGCTGGATGTCCCTGACATATCCTTTTTTTCACTATGCCCTGTGTGATCTTGGCATAGATATTAGTGTTTCCTTTGATGCTTCATAGTTGTGCCTAAGCAGATTCCTTTCCCTACACAGAAATCAGGTCTAGGATCTTCTGCATACTCTATGCTCGAGCTCATTTGTGACCCTGAGCATTCATGGGCATGTGTGCTGCTGTGGTGTGCTGCCTGCTCTGAGATCTCTTCACCACACCGGCCAAACGGGAAATGAAATTCAGTTTTTTCTGGGGCTTTTCCTGTGCACCTGGAGAGCAGCAGAGTTGAAAGTCCTGGCTAGAGCAATCACATTGGGGCATTGTGGGACACCTCTCAGAGGCCACGAATGTTGACTTTCATAGAGCTGCATCTGCACTATCCTAAATTCATGCAAGGTTGAATTTAAAGTTATTACTCTTGAAAAGCACTGTAGTACTGTCCCACACTGTAGTACTGTCCCACCTCCAGTGTGAGAGCCCCAGTGCTCTTAAGGAGGATGAAAGTCTCAGGGGAACAGAGCATTCAATGGGAGCATAGGGAAACCATCCCATAGTTGGGACCCTCCTTCCAAAGGATGTTGCGGTATCCTCTCGCACTGAGGATACCTCTGAGGGGGACGGATCGCCAGCTGTTTGGAAGAGGCAGGTGTTAGTAGTGGGTGATTCGATCATTAGAAACATAGATAGTTGGGTTTGTGAGGACCGGGAGAACTGTATGGTCACTTGCCTGCCTGGTGTGAAGGTTGCGGATCTCTCGAGGCATCTAGATAGACTTATGTGTAGTGCTGGAGAGAAGCCGGTGGTTGTGGTACATGTAGGTACCAATGACGTAGGGAAGGGTAGGAGAGATGTCCTGGAGGCCAAATTTAGGTTGCTAGGAAAGAGACTGCAATCCAGGACCTCTATGGTGGCTTTCTCGGAAATGCTTCCAGTTCCACGCGCAGGGCCAGATAGGCAGGCAGAGCTTCAGAGTCTCAATGTGTGGATGAGACAACGGTATAGGGAGAATGGGTTTACATTTATTAGGAACTGGGGACACTTTTGGGAGAGGGGGAGCCTATACAGGAAGGATGGGCTCCATCTAAACCAGGGTGGAACCAGACTGCTGGCACTAAACATTAAAAAGGAAAATCTGTGGGACACAATCATACCGAGATATAAAATATATCGGCAGGATAGAGGAGGCCGTGTGGGTGGTGGAGTGGCACTGTATGTGAAAGATAATGTTTTATTTCAAATGAAATAAAAATATTAAATGAATCAATATGTTCAATAGAATCACTATGGATAGTAATTCCATGCTCCAATAATAAGAAATTAGCAGTAGAGATATATTATCGACCACCTGACCAGGACAGTGATACTGACATTGAAATGCTGAGGGAGATTAGAGAGGCTACCAAAATAAAAAACTCTATAATAATGGGGGATTTTAATTATCCCCATATTGACTGGGTACATGTCACCTCAGGAAGAGAAGCAGAGATAAAATTTCTCAATGGCTTAAATGACTGCTTCTTGGAGCAGCTGGTACAGGAACCCACAACAGGAAAGGCAATTCTTGATTTAGGCCCAAGTGGAGCGCAGGATCAGGTCCAGGAGATAACCATTACAGGGCCGCTTGGGAATAGTGACCATAATATAATAACATTTAACATTCCTGTGGTGGGAAGAACACTTCAGCAGTCCAGCACTCTGGCATTTAATTTCAAAAAGGGGAATTACACAAAAATGAGGAGGTTGGTTAAACAGAAATTAAAAGGCACAGTGACTAGAGCCAAATCCCTGCAAGCTGCATGGAAACTTTTTAAAGACACCATAATAGAGGCCCAACTTAAATGTATACCCCAAATTAAAAAACATAGTAAGAGACCTAAAAAAGAGTCATTGTGGCTTAAACACCATGTAAAAAAGAAGCAGCGAGGGACAAAAAGGCATCTTTCAAGAAGTGGAAGTCCAATCCTAGTGAGATAAATAGAAAGGAACATAAACACTGTCAAATCAAGTATAAAAATGTAATAAGAAAAGCAAAAAAAGATTTTGAGGAACAGCTAGCTAAAAACTCAAAAAGAAATAGCAAAACGTTTTTTAAGTACATTAGAAGCAGGAAGCCTGCTAAAAAACCAGTGGGTCCCCTAGATGATCGAGATACAAAAGGAGCAATCAAGGACAATAAAGCCATTGCGGAGAAACTAAATGATTTCTTTGCTTCAGTCTTCATGGCTGAGGATGTTAGGGAGATTCGCACATCTGCACCATCCTTTGTGGGTGATGAATCTGAGGAGCTGTCCTGGATTGAAGTGTCAGAGGAGGTTTTGGAACAAATAGAAAAACTTAACGTTAACAAATCTCCGGGACCGGATGGCATTCATCCAAGGGTTCTAAAAGAACTCAAATGGGAAATTGCTGAACTATTATCTGTGGTTTGTAACCTATCCTTTAAATCGGCTTCCGTACCTAATGACTGGAAGATAGCTAACATGACATCAATATTTTAAAAGGGCTCTAGAGGCGAACCTGACAATTACAAACCGGTAAGTCTAACTTCAGTACCAGGCAAATTAGTCGAAACAATAGTAAAGAATAAAATTGTCAGGCACGTAGAAGAACATAATTTGTTGGACAAAAGTCAACATGGTTTCTGTAAGGGGAAATCCTGTCTTACTAATCTATTAGAGTTCTTTGAAGGGGTTAACAAACATGCAGATAAGGGGGATCCAGTAGATATAGTATACTTAGATTTTCAGAAAGCCTTTGACAAGGTCCCTCACCAAAGGCTCTTGTGTAAATTACATTGTCATGGGATAAGAGGGACGGTCCTTTTATGGATTGAGAACTGGTTAAAAGACAGGAAACAAAGGGTAGGAATAAATGGTAAATTTTCAGAATTGAGAGGGGTAACTAGTTGTGTCCCCAAGGGGTCAGTCCTAGGACCAATCCTTTTCAACTTATTCATAAATGATCTGGAGTAAAGGGTAAGCAGCGAGGTGGTAAAGTTTGCGGATGATACCAAACTGTTTAGGATAGTCAAGACAGAAGCAGACTGTGAGGAACTTCAAAGAGATCTCACCAGACTGAGTCACTGGGCAACAAAATGGCAAATGAAATTTAATGTGGATAAGTGTAAAGTAATGCACATTGGAAAAAATAACCCCAACTATACGTACAGTTTGATGGGGGCTAATTTGGCTACGACAAATCAGAAAAGAGATCTTGGAGTTATCATGGATATGTCTATGAAAACTTCCACAGAGTGCGCATCGGCGGTCAAAAAGGCAAATAGGATGTTAGGAATTATTAAGAAAGGGATAGAAAATAAGACACAGAATATCTTACTGCCCCTGTATAAAACTATTGTACACCCACATCTTGAATACTGTGTACAGATGTGGTCTCCTCACCTCAAAAAAGATATTTTGGCCTTAGAAAGGGTTCAGAAAAGGGCACCTGAAATGATTAGGGGTTGGAATGGGTCCCATATGAAGAGAGGCTAAAGCGATTGGGACTTTTCAGTTTAGAAAAGAGGAGACTAAGGGGGGATATGATAGAGGTATATAAAATCATGAGCGGTGTGGAGAGGGTGAATAAAGAAAAGTTATTTATTAGTTCCCGTAATAGAAGAACTCAGGCAGAAAATATGCTAATGACAGCACAACAAATGTTAATTAGCACTTCATTAGCATACTCTCTGCCGGCAAAACCCTCTAGTGTAGATGTAGCCCTAGTGTAGAACAGACCATAGAGACCAAGAGCTTGATTCTGGTCTAAATTACACTGTAAGTGAGGAGCATCTCCTCTCAGATCACTGGAGTTAAGCCAGTGAGCAGCCAGATTCCATGTTGAAGGAGGCAGAGGCTCTCCACCCCATTAGTAAGGTCCTGGAAGCCAAACTGCTCTGACTCACAGAGACTACCTGCTGTGCACATGGCAGAGTAGGAGCTTCAACAGCCTTTGCTCCACTTGTCCCAGTTCAGCAATGCTGGCTGGTGCCGAAGAGGAGTAGTGTCATGGCCTGCCCTTCTTTGCACTTTCTAGCTCCCTTTCTTCCCTGATACCTAGGACCCTACTCAATTCACAGCCATGCAGAAAGCATCACAGGCTGTGAAATCCGGTGTCTGCCTGTGAATTCTGGCCTTTTGTGTGTTTTTATCCTATACTATACAGATTTCACAGGGGAGATCAGTGGTTCTTAAACTGGAGGTCCTGACCCAAAAGGGAGTAGCAGGGGGATCACAAGGTTATTTTAGGAGGGTCACAATATTGCCACCCTTACTTCAGCACTGCTGCTTCAGAGCTGGCAACTGGAGAGCAGCAGCTGTAATGCTGGCCGGATGCCAAGCTCTGAAGGCAGCATCCCACCATCAGCAGCACAGAAGTAAGGGTAGTAATACCATACCAATGTCACCCTCACTACTGTACTGGTGCCTTCGGACCTGGGCTGCCAGAGAGTGGCAGATGCTGGCAAAAGGCCCAGCTCTGCAGGCAGCAGTGCAAAAGTAAGAGTGGCAATACCAAACCATGCCAGCCTTACTTCTGTGCTGCTGCTGGCAGTAGCTCTGCCTTCAGAGCTGGACTCGCAGCCAGCAGCTACCACTCTCCAGCTGCCCAGCTCCAAAAGCAATACTGCTGCCAGCAGCTGCATGGTAGTACCACAACCGCCATACAATGACCTTATGACCCCCTACAACTCCTTTTGGGGTCAGGACCCCTACAAAACTGTGAAATTTCAGATTTAATAATGACATTGACCATTTTTTATATCCTATCACTATGACATTGTCCAAAATGGATTCTGAATTTGGTAAGGCTCTATTCCTACCCTCCCTGGAAACTCTGATCTTCCTTCTCTTCTTCCCACTTCTGCTGTCATGTGGATCTTCACAGAGAAACTGTGCCCCCTGTTTCTTTCTTCTGCCTTGTGTACTAATCCCCATTCTCCCTCTCTCCCCTTTCCTCATCTATCCACATGGGTGTGGCTGCCTTCATATGTGGCTAGCCACCTCCACACCTAGAAGAAGGGCCATATTGGATCATTCACCCATGAGCCCTATCCTGTTCCTGTCTATAAACCCCTTCTCCACTCTTCTCACTACTTCACTACTGGATCCTTTCTCCTTCCACTAACTACCATCCAACCTGGTACTCTTTTTCCTGCTAAGTATCAGAGGGGTAGCCGTATTAGTCTGAATCTGCAAAAGCGGCGAGGAGTCCTGTGGCACCTTATAGACTAACCGAAGTGTTGGAGCATAAGCTTTCGTGGGCAAAGACCCACTTCGTCAGATGCATGCTAGTGATTTTTCCTGCTAGTGATTCCTACCTTCTCCTTTTCCCTGGCTGCCCTCCTGCCTTCTTCCCCTCATTCCAATGGGCAAAAAAGATATGGGACTAGAGACCCTTGAACAATAGATTCTTCACTGCTTCCTTGCATGGGTCCCTTAGGATGGGAAATTAAAGAACCTGGACACGTACCAGTCCAGCCCTGAGCTTGGATTGAGCCAGTAGGCTTTGGTATGGCATAGCAGCATCTCTTTGACAGTGCTTATTCTCCAGTATTTCAGCTTTCCTAAAAATAGTCCAAATTATGATTGTGAAGAAAATCCAGGGGCAGAGGGCTGTGACAAAGCACATTGCCTTTTGGTGAAAAAACAGTGAGAGCATACACACTACATTATGACTTTTGTCATGAAAAACACTCAGATTCGACAAAAAACTTCCATTCCTACAAGAGACTTCTCCCCTCCCTTTATTGTCAACAAATATGCAGCGTAGACGCCACAAGGCACTTTTTTCACTTGTTATTGCCCTCCAGGAAGTATCCCACAATCCCCATGCTGCAATACAAGTGGTCAGTGGTTTGAACCCTGCTGCCCTGCAGCCAGGTAAACAACAATCTACCCCTCCCCTTTGCAAGCTTTGGGAACTTTAAATCCCATTTCCTGTTTGTTGGCTCAACGTGGAGAAGTCTCATGGCATCTTCCCAGGTGACCATGACTGACTATCACACCAACCACTCCCCCACTTGGACCACTGCAGAGTTGTTGGATCTGATCCGTATATGGGGAAAGGAGTCTGTTCAGTCCCAGCTCTGACTGACCCATAGGAACTGGGACAAATTTCTCAAGGCTGATGTGAAAAGAGCTATGATCAGGACATGCTGCAGTGCAGAGTGAAGATAAAGGAGCTGAGGCAGGCATACCATAAGGCGAGGGAGTCAGACTCACATTCTGGTGCTGCACCAAAGATCTGCCATTTCCATAAGGAGCTGGATGCTGTCCTCAGTGGTGATGCCACCTCCACAAGCCCTGTGGATACTCTGGAGGACACGGAGGCAACAAAAAGAGAACAGCACCTTGGAGGATGAAATAATAGATGGAGAGATTGAGCTAGGTGAGGATGTAGGGCTCCCAGTGGGGTTGCCCGCACATAGGAACTATTCTCCACTCCTGAGGTTCATAGCCAATTTTAGGACCTGCTCTCTGGGGAGCAGGAAGCAGGAGTTAAGATGCAGGGTAAGTGGCTGTGGCTGGTGGTGTGCAGAGATGCCACAGAAATGTGGGCAGAAGGCCAAGTTTCTGTGAGCTGTACATCACCTTGTGTAGTTAATCAGTATGGCTAAGTAGGGTGCTGATGCACACCAAGATCTCAGTGGAACCCTTTGGAGAGATGCTATGGAAAGTTTCCTGGAGGTGCTTGTCAGTCCTCTGCCGCAGGTTCTGTGGCAGTGCAGCTGCGTTTCTTCCCCCATTATAGGACACTCTCCCATGACATTCTGCAATTACTTGTGCAGGGATCAAAGTGGCACATATGTGGGCTGTGCATGGAACAGGGCGAAAGCCTCATGCATCAAGTAGTTGAGCCCTGGTTTCCCTCCTTACCCTCAGCAGTGAGATATCTACTAGAATGATACCCATTTGTGGAAGTGTGTGAGATAATTGTAGAATGAATTCCCTGCAAAGCTGTACCACAAGCCCTGCAAAGATTGCATTTTCTTTTGTCCATATTGACCCCTGAATTCCATCACTCATCATACTTAGGGCAGTTGCAGAGATGTGTGCCTGGCGAGAAAGTGATCAGTATATCGCAAAAGGTGTTTTAAGTGAAATATTTCAGAGCTGAGCTGGAATTTAACAATCCCTCTTCTGTGCATTGTGCTTTGCAGTGAAGACCTTGAGGTTCATCAATGCCTGCATGCCAGCAGCACAGCTCCAGCAGATAAGGAAGAGGCAAAGCATATCAGAGAGGATATGCTTAGGGAAGTGATCCAACACTCCTCCGCAGAGACAAGGCAATGAGGGGAGTGCTGGGAAACGGAAGGACCAGACAGAAAGGAGAATCAAGCTTTTGCTCAGGTTGCCACTGACTAGATGATAAAGGTCATGGTGTAACACGCAGAAATGCTCAAGTCTTTAACCAAGCAGCAGAGTGAGCAAATCTGTGATTGATCTCCCTTATAGCACATGCACAATTTTTTGTCTTGCAAATTCTCCCTCCCCCTGATTCTCACACATTCCTTATCACTTTCCGGGACTCCTCAGTTTCCCCAACATTTCCCTAGTCCAAAAGTGATGGTCTAGCCTGTGTAGCTGCTCTGTGAATAGCAAAAGCAATCATAAGTTGCTGCTGTCCATATCCCGCCCAATGTCAGGGACCTGTGAATCTTCCTCTGTCAGTAACTTCATGATTAACTGTACTGCCATGTGTGATGTCCTCACAACACTTAACAGAGCATAAGAAAGAAGTGCAGGATCTATCCTTTCTCACTGCAGATGCTAGAGAGCACAGAAAAGAATGGTAGATGGGAAAATGGTACAAAAGGAAGTCAGAACCAAGGGAGGTCTGGGACACAAAGCGGTGCCTGACAGGAAGTGTTGCTTGATCCCAAGATATCCCGTGTTCCATTCTGCAATCCCATAACACCAAGCAAATGATGGTGGTGCCAGGCACTGCAGGATACATACCCACAGTGCATTGCTCCCACTGTTGATGACAGAGCTCCCAATGTGGACATGATCTGTTGACAGAGGGAGCAAGTGCAAACATACAATGGCAACCCTGCTTTTGTCGATCTTTATGTTGACATTAGTTTCATTGACAAAACTTTGTAGTGTAGCCAAACCCTGAGTGTAGCTCCTGCCAAGATGTCTAGTGGGTCTACTCTACAGAGTACTTGATATATTGCCCTGTGAAGTGTGAACTGCCCCATTCATTTCATGTTAACACAGATACCCACTGCGGGTGGTTTAAATGTCAGTGTTAATGTTTTTGTTCCTTAAATTAAAAGAAAGGTGGACAATGTAGAAGTAAAGACTTCACTCAGTTTACGCGGCTAAACAGACAGTTTTATTGGCCAATAAAAAGCAAAGTGAGCCAAACGTGGTCCAAGCAGAGTTGGGCCCAGTGAGGCTGCCTAATAAAAGAAATCCTAGTATTTTATACCCTTAACCAAACAAGTCTGACGTCAGGGCAAGAAATCAAAGCGAACTTCAAAGAGGAATTATTATCAGTAAAGAAAGAAACAGGTTGTTTTAGGGAGTTTGAGCTACAGCTCAAAATAGTTCATTAACACATTCCAACAGCGCATCCTTCTGGCCTCTCCCCACCTCGGTGAAGGCCAGTTCACTCCCTCTAGTATATGTGCAGACACAAGAAACTGAAATGGCTTTTGTTATACAGAATGGCTTCTAGTTAAATATGAAATGGCTTCTACAACAATCACAGATCTGCATATTTTACTGGGAATGACAGCCTGTTGTGATGCTAACAAAGGGCATTTCTCTCTTGCCATTCAGTGTAGGAGTTTAGCAGAGCCCCCATGCATATTGAAAACCCATCAAGGGGGGAAGCCATGCTCAACAGATCTGAGCAAACATGCACAATCTGGGTGCATCTACACAGCACCCTAAACTCAAAATAAGATACGCCATTTGTGCTACACAAAAGGTGTATCTTATTTTGATTGAATTTCGAAATAGGCTATTTCAAAATCTGGCGTGTCTACATGATGCCAAATTTAGAAATAATGCGCTATTTCAAGACTTCCCTTAACCCTCATGGAATGAGAGTTAGCAGGATGCCAAAACAGCCCACCTGTTATTTCAAAAAATATTTCGAAATAACGGGCAGCTTGTGAAGACGCAGGGTAGCTATTTCGGGATACCTCCAAAATAGCTGTGCAGTGTAGACATACCCTCCCAGTATGTTCACAGAGCATATTGTGTGAACAGAGGCACATTTCCTTCTTATCTTCCTCCTATACAATTGACCCCTGTTTGGGAACACAATGCTGGTGGACATATGCCATTCCTTGCAGGTAAGGGCTGGCATGTTTGAACTCAAGACTGGTGGGGGAGGATGTTTTATGTGTAATTATTTTTTATGAGCAACACTGGATTTGTTTTAGTGTGTGGTTATGTGTGCTTTGCTGAAAGCATGTTGATCATGGATTTGAGCCACACCACAGAGTATTTTACAAGAACTGTACCAAAGAGGAAATTAAGGGCTTAGAGGATAACGAAGGAGAAAGGCTGGAGCATTTTTTAGATATTTGGCATTTGTGCTACATATTGTGTGTTTAGTACACTGGTTAATTTAGTAAGCCCACCATGGTCAAGTTTGAAACTCAGAATAGTAGCTGAATTTGTTTTTGTCCAGGCCAACAACAGCCTTGTGGCAACAAGACTTTATGAGCAGGGAGTAGTAAATTTAGCAAAGGATTGTCAAACTGCCAGAAGAGACTCCAGTGAGCTTGTGCTCAAATAGAATGATTATTAAAATCCATGTTGCATTTAAACAAAAATGAAATGACATTTTACAACCAAGAAGAAATAGTCTGTTTGGGAAAGAGAAGGAGATTCCATTTCTTTTATATTATCTCTTCCTTTGACCAGATGCAACTGTTTTACCACCTTGCAGCATTAAGAGTGACTGGAAAAAAATAGTACAAAAATACATATACAGGCCGTTCTCGCTATAAGTCCAAGATACGTTAAAAAAACCTTGGACGTATAGTGAAACAACTTAAAGCAAGGAATTTTTCCCCGCGGCTGACTTCCATTTAAGCAAATTGGAGGGAGTGTTTCACACAACTTATACTGGGGAATGGGAGGACTTATAACGCAACAGTTCCTACAAACGTCAACCACTTGAGCGTGGAACGGATATATACCGGGGCGACTTATAGTGGGGACGCCCTGTACTAGAACCCATCCATCTCCTTAGTGACTGGAAGTTGTGTGGTGAAGCCCTGCACATAGTACATGAAACCCAAATGCAATCCTAATAAATGAATCTTGCACTTTATTGATAATAATTATATTTGTTATAACATGGCAATTACAGGCAATGACTAGAGACAGCAAATTAAATAGCAGTGAGAAAGATGATAGAGAGAAACAAGCAATAGAGAGGAGGGGAAGGAACACTGATGTCTAGCTATGTCATTGTCAAACCACGAAATGTATCAACTAAGCCGAAAGAAGAGATGAAGTGATAAAAAGGCAAGAGCTGAAGTAGATGAAGCATAACCTTCATTATTCCGAAATTACTGCAATTCTATTATTTTGAAATAATATCGAAATAATGAGTGGCTTATTCCGGATTCTGTAAACCTCATTCCACGAGGAATAACACCTCTTCCAAAACAGCTATTTCAGAATAGCAGTAGTGTGGACTCTTTACTGATGCTATTTCGAAATAGCTCCTCCGCCAGACCATTCAGAGTAATTACTTCCCAGTGCTTCCTGGGGCTCTAAATCAAGGTAGTGCATCCACATTAGGGGAGTCTAGCTTGAACTTATTTCGAGGCTTCCCTGTAGTGTGGACACACTATTTCGAAATAAGTTATTTTGGAGTATTTCTTCTGGAATAGCTTATTCCAAAATAAGTGTGCAGTGTAGATGTAGCCATAGAGCTCACTGACTGCAGGATCAGAGCTTATGTCTCACTTTTGTGGTTGCTCAACAACTGACAAAAAGTTTCACTTCCAGATGTTTTCCCTTTGGCAAGGGAGTGTACATCGCAGCTTTGAAGAAGGACATGTAGCCCGGATTGCCAATAACAGCTGCAAGAAGAGACCAGTGTGTCATGCACCTCATGCACTCTTTTTCCACTGGGCTTCTTGTGTCTGAAAATGGGATGTCTACAGCACATGTGATCAAGGAAAGGGGATTTGTCCTTCCATCTGGCTGTACATGTTGCCTTAATTTCTCCAAAGCTTATTGCTCATATAGAAAGCTGTTAATACAACTGCATGCAAAAACTCAACTCATCTTGCATGACATTTATAGATGTAGATGCATATTCTGCCAATGATCAAAGCAAGTCTCTTTCCTTTTAATTGTTAGGGTTCTGTAGCTGAAATAAAATATAAAATACATCAGAGGGTTCTGAAACATGTCTCTCTCCTTCTTATTGTCTAAACCCAGACCACTCCCTGTCAATGGAAATTTTCCATTTAACAAAAGCCCGTAGTAAGCCAAAAAGCTCTATTAAGGTCTCCTAAGAGGACCGCTCAATTTCTCAAGTTTAGCCACCAATAAAATGAAAGTGGTGTAATTCAAAGCAGCTCTCCCTTTCCTCCTCTTCCCATTGTCTGTAATTACTAGTCATGGCTATAATTCTAATTTTTCATTTTAGTTATCTATCTTTATATTATGCAGTTTGCATCTGTTTCTCTCACACACAGACGGGCCCAAGATGTATAGTACTTTATGGATATTCAATTTACTACCATTAAAAATTTCAATCTTCCAACATTAAACCCTACAGCTATATTGCAGATCTAATCCCAGAGTTCAAAAATCAATAATTTCGTTACTGAAGTACTTTGAAGGAGGCTGGTTAAACTCTTTTATGATGATTCCCTCCCCTGTGCACACACAAGTCCCCCCGCCCCTTTTAAATTATACACTAAACAGACGCTCCTCCAAGAGATACTTATTTTTAAAATGAATATTGTGTGTTTGCAATGTGCCAGTTTTAATGTTCTTTAATGGATCAGTTATAAGCAGTGTTAGCTTTCCTCTCACTCAACTACCAGAGCGTGCAGGCAGGTATAGAAAAATAAATACTGTGTATTCCCATCCTTTCTTTTTCTTTAACATGCCACTTTCTTCTCTCTTCCCACCCCCACCCCCCCCCCCAATTGAAAATGATGAGGATGATCAGCCATCTTCTCCCCATCTCCAGATGTGAAACTCCTCCAGAATGCACTCTTTACCCCTATCCTAGGAAAGGTGCCTCAATTTAAATTGGTCATCCTTTTCATAAAAAAAGCAGGCTTAAACAGGATGGGCAAACTTTTTTGATTTTTCACTCAGATCACAGAATTGAAGGGGTGGGATAGTAGAATTCAGAATCAGCCTCTTGTTCTGTTTTTAACTCCACTTTGCATTACAGTTTGAGTGTAAGATATATAGGCTTCAGTGTGATTTGTCAGAGGTAGGTAACACAATTAACCTATCAGAAACAGGATAAATGGATAGGGAAGTGGATAATTACAGTGAAGTTGGCAGCACAGGATCATATGATAATGGAGAATGGTGCTTAATCTGAACCATGGAGATATTAAGTGAAATTAAACTAGGCAGAAACAGAGAAAGTGAGCAAGGAGGAGAAAAGGGCAGTGTCAGAAGGAGGAAGGTGAGGCTGAATTAAGCAATCAGGAAAGAGCACACACACGATTCCTTAGTGAAAGCACAACTTCTTAGCATTGTTAAGTCAAAGTCCCATTGAACTCATTATTATTTTATTTGGTGCATGGAATCTTGTCAAGCCAAGTCAAAGCATTTTTATCAGTGATGTTTAAGGCATGAAGGCCTCCAGGAAGTTGAGTCATTTTCTAGTCCTCACTGTGTCATGGTTTGTAAACCATTTATTCTTAGAAATGGAAGGATGAAACAGAGACAGAAGAGGACAACAGGGCAAGAAGGTACTTGGTATGAGGAGCAGCTGCTCCACAAGAGACAGGAGTAGATCTGACTGGTAATCTTGGAATGTCTGGATAAGAAAGCCCCGGTTGAGTTTATTAGGATGGGCCATATTTCAAGTGCAATACCAAAGCTTTTTGTCATGCAATACTCATGCTCCAATTAACACCCTGGCAGCAGAAAGAGGCAAGGTGGCAGTCAGCCACAACTGTTGTTCCTCCCAAGTCACCCCAAAAGAGAATCTTGACCTAAAGAAAAAGAGAAACAGTGCCACCAAGGTCAAGCACCCTTCAGGGCTCAGAAGTGAATGAGATGAAGAAGAGAGATTCACAATTCTGCCTGGGAAGGAAGGAAGCAAGGGTCATGTCTGGCTAAGAACCTACCAAAGAGTCCATTCATCTGGAACCCTATGCTGTACTAAAGACCCGAATATTTGTGGATGTATTCCACTCCGATTCTTCTAGGACTCCTCATCTTTATCCACCCCATTTAGGAAAGACTGACCTATATACGTAATGAGAAAATATATTACACAACATTGTCTAGGGAGTTTGTTTACTGGAAAGTATCCTAAACATCAAGGTGCCAACATCTGCAGTTCCCAGAGCAACCGAGCATTACTATGTTTGAGGGAATCCATCAGATTTTTGCTCTAGGTTAATAAAATGACTCAATTCCACCTGTTGGTATCAAAGTTAAAGAATTTCTATTTCTATAATAGCAGAGCCAAATTAAGGCACAAAGGGGGAGAGAGCAAAGGGAGCCCCTTCTTCTCTGTCCCACCCTTATCAGAAGCACCACAGTTTGGCTGACAAGTGCTGAGGAACACAAGGTGGGGAAGCTGTCCATTGCTTCCTGCCAAGCTGCAAGCCCCATGGGGTATTGTGTCTACACACCCACTGGGAACACATCTCCTAGCCCAGGTCAACAGATCTGTGGTACCAGGGTTCATGTTCGCATGATAAAAACATAGCAGCGTGGATGCTCTAGCTCAGGCTCAAGCCAAGGGAGGAAGTGGGCCTCAGAGCCTGAGCCCAACATCAAAGCAAGATCTACACAGCTATTTTTAGCATGCCAGCTGGTGCCTTGCTAGCACAAGTCTGTCAGTCTAGGAGTCACACTCCCAGCAGATGAATACGCATACCTGTAATGACTATGTCTGAGCATCCTACCCTTCCCAGCCAATAGACGCAGGGCATCTCACACTCTACCTGTTCAACAGGTAGAGCAAGTGCCAAAAGTTGAGTATGATCCCCCAGGAGTCCCACTGAGAATCAGGGACCCAATGAGCTAGGCACTGCATACCCTCAAATAGTAAATATTCTTGGCATAGGCCCCAAGAGCTTACCACCACAATTACTGGTTGTGCTGCAATAGTGGTTAGAAACCAGTGCCCTATTGTCCCAAACACTGCACAAACACATAGGAAGAGATAGCTCCTTCCTTAAAGAGCTTGCAGTCTAAGGACTCAGTTCTGCAAGAAGCTTTAAGTCTAAGTCTGTGAGTAGTAGAATTACCTTCAATGGTATTACTCACGTAATGAAATAGCTTGCTGAAGCCAGGTCTAATTAAAAAGACAAGCTGAAACAAGTGAGTTTTAGGCATAATAAGAAGGAAGTGAGGAAGTTGCTATTATGAAGTTACAGGGAGAACTAAAAGGTACAACATGATGGTTTCAAATTCAGAATTTCCAGTCAAACCATGACTTGGCACACCAGTAATACTTGCCTTCTGTAGGCTCCAGCAAAGGTGCAACAAGCTCCATGGTTTTTATATTAATTAGTTGCCTGTCTCCCTTCCCACATCCCATCAGCAATCCCCAGCTGTCCCTCTACCTAGAATTATTAGACACCCCCCCCCTTTAAATATAAAAAGGTCTCCACCATTTCTCCTATGTAAGATTCCCTGCCTCTTCCAAAGGAAAGGACTCATATTGGATCAGGAGGCCACTAGAGCCCTAGGATTTTTCCCTACTCTCTGCTCTTGTCTGGAGAGCAGGAGCAGGTGCAAGAGGGCGGAAAGTCCACTGACCAATTATAAAGAGTATAGTCTGATGGCACTGCAGTCAGTGGCTGCAAAGGTGCTGCTGGGAACTGACCATTACTTTGCCCCCTACTCACTTATCCTCTTTTTATCTTAAAGGGACACTCTGAGAGCAATTTTGTGGAGGGCTCCAGCCAATATGGGGCTTCTCAAATGGGAGGGGAGTGGGGCAAAGGGATAGCTCAGCACCCATGAACCTGTGAAGTCCTAGCCCTCTCTCCCTGCACTCTGCAAGTGCTGTTTCTTCTTTCTGGAGGATACTGGGCCTTCTAATGTGGCTTTTCCTGTTAATCTTGCATTTTGATATCATGTAAGTGTGTCTCTGGCAGCACGGTGGTTTTATCTCCGGCAGCGACTGCTTAGTTGGTTTTATACTAGCTACGGCTATTCAGAAAATTCAGTCACAGTGCTGTACGTGTGATTATAGTGGAAGTGCTGCTTTGCTGTTGGCAAATACTGTATAAAGTCTGTATATAATGCCGGAATGTATATATCTGGCACTGAAATTAATGGAACTTGTCTTATAGACTTCCTATGGACTATTGAATCAAGTTCAAGATTTTGGTTCTCACCTTCAAAGGTGTTTAATGCAGTGGTCCTGACAACCATTGTGGGTTCCAGGCTAAGGTGTGGGGGCCCCCCCCAGCTCTATGCCCCTGCAAGGGCTGGGGCCTTGGGCAGAAGGGTGGGATTGGGGGCAGCCAGCCCTCAGTACCACCCAAGCAGCAGTGCTGGCACCCCCCCCAGGCCTCAGAGATAAAAATGTGGCTCAACATCCGATCCACATCTGCCAGGCTCAACTACTCATGTGATCCACAATGCAGATTTTTCTTTCACCCGCACCCCCACAGCAAGCCATCCGGAAGAGAGAGGGAAGGGAGCACAGAGTAGTGGGGGGGGGGGGGTCTTGTAGGGCACAGGCAGGCAGCAGGACAGCAGGGATTGAGGGTAAGGAGTAGGACATGGTCAGGGTGAGGATTTCAAGAGGGAGTCAGGGATGGAAGGAAGGGAATAAGCTTGTACCTCGTGCTACTGCTGGGGGCTCATGAGCGATGGCTCCTGGCAGCAGCAGCTTCTGTCAGATCACAACGGGGCAGAGGGGTGTTGGCCTGGGGGCCCTGCCCACTCCAATCCTCATGACATGGGGCGACTCCTCCTCCCAGGAACTGGCTGATGCCCAGGCCACTGCCCCTGCAGCATCAGCTCCAGCTCCACAGAACTGGGCCCTCCCCTCTCAGAGAAGGGTAGCATGTTGCTTTGTTGGGAGCCCTCCTTCTCTCCCAGAAATGAATCACCTCCCCCACTCATGCTCCCAGAGTATGGGGTGGGCAGCATGTGTCCCAGAGATGGACTGGGGGCGGGTCTCCTGCAGGTCAGCGGTCACCAGGCGGGAGTAGGGGCAGGAGCAGAGAGTCAGGCAGGTCCAGGTCCCTTCTCCACTGGCAGTGCAGGGAGCTGGGCTCCTGTGGCACTTTCACCTAAGGCTGTTGCTACACTTCAAAGGCAGAGGCACCCTATTGACTAGTCGAATAGTTGATGCAAAATGCATCGACTATTCGATTAGTCAATTATCTGATACTTAACATCCTTAGAATGACCCATGCATTATAGACGTTAGTTACAGCACTATAGGACGAAACTCAGATGTGATGCTGATGAGAACAGCATATGAGCTTATATATGTGGAATAGAATGAGGACAGTTTCCTCTCTTCTAGAAAGACAGTTTCCTCTCTTCTAGAAACTTGAGATCATAGTAGATACTTTCCAGGGTGTATTAAAAAATATTTAGTATGAGACAACTTTGATTGCTGCTTTTAGCACCCAGCGTGTGAATGGCCTCTTTTTCATTCAGTCTGTCATTTGCCTGCAGCCATAGGCATGTTGATACAACACACAAAAGGAAAAAGAATCACATCTTATTTAATCTGCACGCTTATTGCACACATTTTCACACCTGAATTTCTCATCTTATGGGCAGATTTAACCTAAGTAAAGTGTATTAGATCGGTGCTCTGTTTCACAGACTAAGTGTTTTCAGATATAGTGTATTCCCTTTCTTTTAAAAGTGTGTGACCAACTGAGGATCCTCCAAACATATAGCTTCGTTCCTATAGCATTGAGTGCCAAGTTCACATGAATGCCGTGTGAGGTCATGAATGCAAATGTTTTTCTATAGTAACAGTATTTAAAATTGATTGTCCTCCAACAGCTTTAGTAGATATTAGTGTGACAACATTTTTTTTTTTTTACTTTCCACTTTGGGGTCAAATTCTGTCCTCAAATACACTAGCACAGCTACTCTTCACTTTAGACGGCAGTCTATGCATTCATTGAGTGTGAAATTTGTTCTAAGTTGCATAATACATTTTGACCAGGAGAAGCCAACAAAACTATTGTATGGAAAAACTAATAGAAATTAAGGAGGTGTGTACACCGCAGGGCGTAACTCAAAATAAGTTACGCAAATTGATCTACATCAATAGCATAGCTTATTTCGAAATTGAGAGCGTCTACATAGCACTTATTTCGAAATAGAGCACTCTTCCTCCAGCTTCCCTTATTCCTTGTACAATGAGGGTTACAGGAGTCAGAGTAAGAAGTCCTCCAGCTTGAGGTATTTCAACATTATGTTGAAATAACTGTCTGCTGTGTAGACGTGGACTAAGTTATTTTGAAATAATGTTGCTGAGTAGAGGTACCCAAAATGTTTGGAGGAGACAAACTCACTAAGCTTTTGTGGCTTTTTGTTAGGCTGCATCTATTGTCAAGGCAAATCTAAGGCAATAACTCCCAATGTTCACCTGATTCAACCATTCCCAACCCCCCCTCCTCCACCCTAGTTCCTGGTCCTCCCAGCTCTCTCTCAGAGTGGGGTGCAGCCCCCAACCTGCCTGTGACCCTGGCAACCTCCACTCTGGGGTAGCTCCTAGCTTTTCACCCACTGTGCTCAGAGTACCTGATCTTGACCTGGGAACTGATCTGAACCATGGAATTCAATGACACCTGCCCCAAAGCCCCCTTCCCTCCACATGGAGAGACTCTTTTAAAGGAAAAATTAAGGAAATTATCTTAAAACCCCACTTCAGCCCTCTTCTGCAAACTAGCCCACCCCATAGCACCACATGGCTTACTTCCCCCTCCTGCAAGTTCTGTGACAGAGAAAGTGTAGCCAGCACTTATGCTTTTATGGAAGTGACACACTGCAGCTGAGGGAGCTAGTAGCACCCAGCTACTGGACACCTCAACTATTTTTTAGTTTAATACTGAATTTCACAGTATTTAATGGAATACATTCATTTCACATTAAAAAGAATACATTTGTAAACTGGAACATGGCTATTTTGGATGTATTCACATTTGCACCCAGGTCTAATCCAGAGTATTTTCTGTCCCAGCCAGCACAAAGAAACCACAAACATATAAGATCATTCCCTTGCCACACAGCAAATACGTTCTGTCACATTCCTTCTACCTTGCCTTCCCCCAGAACACAGCAAATTTATTTGTAACCAATACCAAACCCTTTCAATACATACCTACAAAGTAAAGGGAGAGAAAAGAGAGGAACCATAGTGTTAAGGGGATACTCACCTCCTGAGACACACCTTGCAGTAGAGTGTGGTCCTCCAGTACCTTTCCTGCTCCTAGGACCTCTGTAGATTGTCAGACTCACTTGGTGGATCTTCAGTGGCTCACCCCTCCAGACAGGTCACACAAGCCAACCAGAGTGAATCCCTTTAAGGGTAGCAAAGAATCCAGCAAGCAGTCCAGTCCCTGCACTATAACCCAGTGTAGAGGGTGTACCCAGGCTCCCCCACCAGCACTGTGGCATGAACCCTGACAATGGGGGACAAATCAAGGCTCTGCCTTCACCAGCCTCTTCACCCTTAGCTTTGGCCCCTTCAAATCCTGTTCTTTGTTTTGGGTTCCAGAAAAGATCTTCTTGGGACTTAGCCTTGGTTTCTCCCCCATTGTCATGCCATAGTGTTGGTGCAGGAATCTGAGTCCACCCTCTACTCTGGGTTCCAGTGCAGGGATGCTATAGTTGGCAGCTATATATACTACTGAAATTTAATTTGTTGCTGCTACTTCCGACCAGGAGCAGCTAAGAAGGACTTTTGAGAGGGAGTTCTTCAGGTAAAGGAGGACTAAATACGGGATCGCTGAGGTAAGTGGCTGTCTGTAGTGTGTGTTTGTGTGTGGGGGGGTTACTTGCTGTGTGCTGAGCTTGTGTTTGTATGTTTGGTTGGTTTGTTTGTTTGTTTGAAGGAGCGTGTGCTGTGAACTTCTAAAGGTTTGAAATCTAGAAGCCTCTGTTAATTGGCTGAGCCTTAGTCAGGGGAAGGGGCTACCAGGGCTTTATAAAGCTGCGAGTCAGCGACCAGGGAGCTTGCAAACAGGAACAGCTAACAGGGAGTTTAGAGGGGGAGGTTTGAGGGCGCTAGTTACTTCTGACCTTCTTTAAACATAACTTTTATAATAATCTATATTTCAGACATTTAAAAAGAAGCCCAGTTTATAATTAAACTTATTCATAAGAAAAATGGAGACAGAAGCCCAGCAGCAGAGTGGGGGCTATCCTGTTTATTGCGTTGAGTGTAACATGTATGATTACCTGCCTGTGGGCAGGTGGCGTATGTGTGCACCCGTTGCAAGGAGCTCCTGACTCTCAGAGACCGAGTTCGGGCTTTGGAGGCCAGGGTGGCTGAACTGAAGGAGCTAAGGGAGGCAGAGAGCTATGTTGATGAGACTTTCCGGGACACTGTAGTACTGTCCCACCTCCAGTCTGAGAGCCCCAGTGCTCTTAAGGAGGATGAAAGTCTCAAGGGAACAGAGCATTCAATGGGAGCAGAGGGAAACCATACTGTAGTTGGGACCCTCCTTCCAAAGGATATTGCGGTATCCTCTTGCACTGAGGATACCTCTGAGGGGGAGGGAACGCCAGTTGTTAGGAAGAGGCAGGTGTTAGTAGTGGGTGATTCGATCGTTAGAAACATAGATAGTTGGGTTTGTGATGACCGGGAGAACCATATGGTCACTTGCCTGCCTGGTGCGAAGGTTGCGGATCTCTCAAGGCATCTAGATAGACTTATGTGTAGTGCTGGGGAGGAGCCGGTGATCATGGTACATGGAGGTACCAGTGACGTAGGGAAGGGTAGGAGAGATGTCCTGGAGGCCAAATTTAGGTTGCTAGGAAAGAGACTGCAATCCAGGACCTCTATGGTGGCTTTCTCGGAAATGCTTCCAGTTCCACGCGCAGGGCCAGATAGGCAGGCAGAGCTTCAGAGTCTCAATGCGTGGATGAGACAATGGTGTAGGGAAGAGGGGTTTAGATTTATTAGGAACTGGGGACACTTGTGGGAGAGGAGGAGCCTATACAGGAAGGATGGGCTCCACCTAAACCAGGGTGGAACCAGACTGCTGGCACTAAACATTAAAAAGGCCGTAGAGCAGTTTTTAAACTAAGAGATGGGGAAAAGCTGATTGGTGTGGAGAAGCACATAAATCGGATGGAGACTTCTCTTACAGGAGAATCCATTGATAGAGATTCTCTAAGCTGTAGTCAGAAAGAGAGGAGGGGAGAGGACAAACCACGGGCCAGAGCAGACAAACAACCGCATATAAAGGAATCCAATGCATCGGGGAAGGGCAGACAAATAAACAGTGGCAAATTTTTAAAGTGCTTCTACACAAATGCTAGGAGTCTGACTAATAAGATGGGTGATCTAGAGTACCTCGTATTAAAAGAGGAGATTGACATAATAGGCATCACTGAAACCTGGTGGAATGAGGAAAATCTGTGGGACACAATCATACTGGGATATAAAATATATCGGCAGGATAGAGCTGGCCGTGTGGGTGGCGGAGTGGCACTGTATGTGAAAGATAATGTAGAATCAAATGAAATAAAAATATTAAATGAATCAACATGTTCAATAGAATCGCTATGGATAGTAATTCCATGCTCCAATAATAAGAATTTAGCAGTAGGGATATATTATCGACCACCTGACCAGGACAGTGACACTGACATTGAAATGCTGAGTGAGATTAGAGAGGCTACCAAAATAAAAAACTCTATAATAATGGAGGATTTTAATTATTCCCATATTGACTGAGTACATGTCACCTCAGGAAGAGAAGCAGAGATAAAATTTCTCAATGGCTTAAATGACTGCTTCTTGGAGCAGCTGGTACAGGAACCCACAACGGGAAAGGCAATTTTGATTTAGTCCTGAGTGTAGCGCAGGATCAGGTCCAGGAGATAACCATTACAGGGCTGCTTGGGAATAGTGACCATAATATAATAACATTTAACATTCCTGTGGTGGGAAGAACACCTCAGCAGTCCAGCACTCTGGCATTTAATTTCAAAAAGGGGAATTACACAAAAATAAGGAGGTTAGTTAAACAGAAATTAAAAGGCACAGTGACTAGAGCCAAATCCTTGCAAGCTGCATGGAAACTTTTTAAAGACACCATAATAGAGGCCTAACTTAAATGTATACCCCAAATTAAAAAACATAGTAAGAGACCTAAAAAAGAGTCATTGTGGCTTAAACACCATGTAAAAGAAGCAGTGAGGGAAAAAAAGGCATCTTTCAAGAAGTGGAAGTCCAATCCTAGTGAGATAAATAGAAAGGAACATAAGCACTGTCAAATCAAGTGTAAAAATGTAGTAAGAAAAGCAAAAAATGATTTTGAGGAACAGCTAGCTAAAAACTCAAAAAGAAATAGCAAAACGTTTTTTAAGTACATTAGAAGCAGGAAGCCTGCTAAAAAACCAGTGGGTCCCCTAGCCGATCAAGATATAAAAGGAACAATCAAGGACAATAAAGCCATTGCAGAGAAACTAAATGATTTCTTTGCTTCAGTCTTCACTTCACGGCTGTGGATGTTAGAAAGATTCGCAAATCTGCACCATCCTTTGTGGGTGATGAATCTGAGGAGCTGTCCTGGATTGAAGTGTCATTAGAGGAGGTTTTGGAACAAATAGAAAAACTTAACGTTAACAAATCACCGGGACCGGATGGCATTCATCCAAGGGTTCTAAAAGAACTCAAATGGGAAATTGCTGACCTATTATCTGTGGTGTGTAACCTATCCTTTAAATCGGCTTCCGTACCTAATGACTGGAAGGTAGCTAACGTGACACCAATATTTAAAAAGGGCTCTAGAGGTGGTCTGGCAATTACAGACTGGTAAGTCTAACTTCAGTACCGGTCAAATTAGTTGAAACAATAATAAAGAATAAAATTGTGAGGCATGTAGAAGAACATAATTTGTTGGACAAAAGTCAACATGGTTTCTGTAAGGGGAAATCATGTCTTACTAATCTATTAGAGTTCTTTGAAGGGGTTAACAAACATGCAGACAAGGGGATCCAGTAGATATAGTATACTTAGATTTTCAGAAAGCCTTTGACAAGGTCCCTCACCAAAGGCTCTTGTGTAAATTACATTGTCATGGGATAAGAGGGAAGGTCCTTTCATGGATTGAGAACTGGTTAAAAGACAGGAAACAAAGGGTAGGAATAAATGGTAAATTTTCAGAATGGAGAGGGGTAACTAGTTGTGTCCCCCCAGGGTCAGTCCTGGGACCAATCCTGTTCAACTTATTCATAAATGATCTGGAGAAAGGGGTAAGCAGTGAGGTGGTAAAGTTTGCAGATGATACTAAATTGTTTAAGATAGTCAAGACAGAAGCAGACTGTGAAGAACTTCAAAAAGATCTCACCAAACTGAGTGACTGGGCAACAAAATGGCAAATGAAATTTAATGTGGATAAGTGTAAAAGTAATGCACGTTGGAAAAAACAACCCCAGCTATACATACAGTATGTTGGGGGCTAATTTGGCTACGACAAATCAAGAAAGAGATCTTGGAGTTATCATGGATAGTTCTCTGAAAAGTTCCACACAGTGTGCAGCAGCGGTCAAAAAGGCAAATAGGATGTTAGGAATTATTAAGAAAGGGATAGAAAATAAGACACAGAATATCTTACTGCCCCTGTATAAAACTATGGTATACAGGTTATACCATATGGAGGCTAGGTCCATCTTGAATACTGTGTACAGATGTGGTCTCCTCACCTCAAAGAAGATATTTTGGCCTTAGAAAGGGTTCAGAAAAGGGCAACTAAAATGATTAGGGGTTTGGAACGGGTCCCATATGAAGAGAGGTTAAAGTGACTGGGACTTTTCAGTTTAGAAAAGAGGAGACTAAGGGGAGATATAATAGAGGTATATAAAATCATGAGTGGTGTGGAGAGGGTGAATAAAGAAAAGTTATTTATTAGTTCCCCTAATAGAAGAACTGGAGGACACCAAATGAAATTAATGGGTAGCAGGTTTAAAATTAATAAAAGAAAGTTCTTCTTCACACAGCATGTAGTCAACCTGTGGAACTCCTTGCCAGAGGAGGCTGTGAAGGCTAGGACTATAACAGAGTTTAAAGAGAAGCTAGATAATTTCATGGAGGTTAGGTCCATAAAAGGCTATTAGCCAGGGGATAGAAATGGTGTCCCTGGCTTCTGTTTGTCAGAGGCTGGAGAAGGATGGCAAGAGACAAATCACTTGATCATTGTCTTCGGTCCACCCCCTCTGGGGCACCTGGTGCTGGCCACTGTTGGCAGACAGGATACTGGGCTAGATGGACCTTTGGTCTGACCCAGTACGGCCATTCTTATGTTCTTATGTACTTCCTTGGGCCTCTTCTCATCTGACCCCTTTATCTTCATCTTTAGCTCAGTGTTAAAGTTGTCAGGTCTCCCTGCAAACCCAGCTATGTAAGTGCAGCCAGAAATAGACCCTGGCTAGTTGTCAGGCTCCGTTAGCCAGGGAGGAGCACCATTCCCTGCTCCTCTGGTCCCTATCAGACACTGTCCTGCTAAGGCCTTGTAGTTCCTCTTATCTGAATCTACTGGGTTCCAACTAGTTGTCTCTATTTCTTCTAGTCCTTGGAGGATCAAGGTCTCTGTAGTTCCAGGATGGCTGCTCTGGACAAGTCTCTTTAGTCACCTCTGGACCAGAAGGACATCCCTTTGCAGCTCCTTTTCTCCCACATCACTGCTTTCTTATGCTTCTTGCCAGGGGCTCCCTTCATAGCTTTTGTCAAATCACTTCATCTCTCTCAAATACATTCAGGCTATGTCTGCACAACAGGGTTTTTGCGCAAAAACCCGTGGAGCATCCATACCTCAAGCACATTTTTGCACAAGAAAATCTACAGTCAATCGACAGAACAGAGGGCTTTTTGCGGTTTAGGTATACCTCCTTCTACGAGGCATAACTCCTTTTTGCGCAAGAGTTCTTGTGCAAAAAGGTGCATGTGGACGCTCAACAGGGATTTCTTGCACAAAAAGAGCCTCTCCAAAAAAGCACAGGTGCTCTGATGGCCATTTTGTGAATGCAGGGTGGACGCTCTCTTGTGCAAAAGCACATCGCTTTTGCGATGTGCTTTTGAGATGTGGAAGACCTCTTCGGCAAAAAACTTCTTGCACAAAAACCCTCCAGTGTAGACAGAGCCTCACTGTTGACATCATTGCTGAAGAGCGCTATATCGCACATACTAGCAGTGAATTTGGCCTTCTGTCTATGACTCTCACTTAATAAAATGGGGATGATGCTTAGATCTTCCTGAAGGTTAGCTAGCATTTGTGAAAACATTTGGAAGACTATGGGAGCTCCTGTAGGTTGCTACGAAGGCCAGGTATTGCCAGTCACACACATACAAGACATTAATCCTTTATCTGACTTCCTAATTCTGGAAGGCTCTCAGACACCATCCTGATGGGCACTGTATGAATATCTGAAAAGAAAACAGTGTATAAGGGATTTGTCCAATCTACTTTTAGAAGAGCCCAAGGGAAAGAGCTATCCACGACTTCCTAGAAAGATACTTCCACACCTGATTACATCTCAACATCAGGGAAACTCTTCCTGATAGTCTGCATTTTCTCTCAGTTTTATATATTTAATTACATTATACCCCCTTTGTAGCACTGTAAACAATTCTTCTTCCTCCTCCTTATTTGTTCTTTAAACAGCATGCTTATCTTTGATATTTGAAAATGTTACCCAAGACCATTGTCAAGGATTACAAAAAATTATTAGCAAACTATTTCAGACCATGCGTAGTTATAAAGCTTCCTGCTTCAGGGTCTAAAGTGGGATTAGGATAAGCCCTTTCACGGGGGCCTATAATCCCCCATCTACCTTCTGTTGGATTTCATGCATCTTCCTCTGAAACATCTGGTGCTGTCTACTGTCGGAGAGAGAATTCAGGATGAAATAGACAGGAGGTCTGAGCCGATGTGGCAGTTCTCTGACTGGCATATTGGGACGTTCTGTTCACTTTCCTTACTCTTCTCCTGCACTTGAGATCAACCGGTGGTGGAAATATTTTAAAGGAGCTGTATCTCAAATATTGCAACTCACCATTCCTTGATGTTACCTCAGCTACTTCTTAGTTAGGTTGAGTGTGAGTATACACCACATATTCCTCCTGGGAAATGATTCCTTAATGAAAACTAATTACTACAGGTTGGACCTCTCTGGTTCGGCACTCTTGGGATCTGAGTGGTCCTGAAAGAGAGATGTTGCTGAACCAAGGGAGGCCATTTCTGCCTCTCCCACCTGCCACTGCCCTCCCAGTCTGGCTCTGCAACTGGCTGACCTCCAGGCCGGCTCCCCACCTGCCACCAGCCCTGCTGCCCTGCCATGGCAGCCCACAGTCCTGCCTCTGGAGCTCCCAGCTCTGCCAGTGGCCCCACCAGCCCTTCTATGGTAGTACCAGCACTGCCAGCCTGCAGTCCTGCCACCGAAGTTCCTGGCCCCACTGCGGCAGACTACTGCTCAGTCACAGGGCTTCTGGCCCTGCCAGTCCTACCGTGGCAACACCAGCCCTTCTGTCAGGGCTCCTTGCCCCACCAGCTCTGCTACAGCTGCCCTACCTCCAGGGCTTCTGGCTCCGCCATGGCAGACCCAGCCCACTGGCATTCTGGCTGCCCTGCCACTGGCTCAGCTGGACTCCCTGATCAGGGCTTCTGGTGGCTGCGCCCCTGCATCCAGCATAGCTGGGTTCCCAGCCCCCACATGGCTCCTGTTTCTGGTCTTCCACCAGGACTCTCTGGTCCGGCAACATCCTGCTGAGCCACGGATGGTGCCAGACCAGAGAGTCCAGATTGAGAGGGGTTCAACCTGTAGTATGTAAATATGATGTGAAATCATCACAAAAAGGCAGCTTGCAGGATTTTAATTCTGCATAGCCTTTGTCAAATCACTTCATCTCTCTCAGCAAAATTCACTGTTGACATCATAGCCGAAGAGCACTACATCCACTCATACCTGCAGCAACTTTGGTCTTCTGTCTTGTTCCCTCTTCATAAAATGGGGATGATACATAGCTCTTCCTTAGGGTTAGCTAG
The DNA here is from genome assembly GCA_019425775.1 of Rafetus swinhoei. NCBI lineage: Eukaryota > Metazoa > Chordata > Testudines > Trionychidae > Rafetus > Rafetus swinhoei. Next base: position 271,782,153 of record CM033437.1, read on the forward strand.
CCTTTGTCAGGCACTGAATGTTAAGAATTAGTGAAAGCTTTAGCAGTGTCAGTAGTTTCTTTACATCATTGGTTTATTTGCAGCTACAGATCAATGTTCTCATGTTTCCTCTTCCTTTTCCTGACACATCACTGTAAATCACCTGCTTGAAGGGAACAGAATCTGCAGAGACTCTGAGCAAGTAGACATATTACAACAATAGTTCAGAGTTTCTCTTTCCAATTTATTTTTCTTGATCTTTAGGGCTCTGCGTCCAAAACTGTATTGACATAATTTCCCCACCTTTATCTGCTGTCCAAGTGTATTAACGTGTAAATCAAAAGCACATTAGAAGCCTGAACTATTGGAAGGGGACGAAGGAAATCCTACTTAAGTGGAACAATTACAGGAAGTTGACACAGCCATTAAGATGTTTAAAAGAATGAATGCAGAAGAAAGTGGTTTTGGGATGTTGCCATGGTACATAAGGAAAAGGCTTTTGAGTGGAGATGAATTTTTAAATAAATAAACACAAAGAAAAATGGCAAAAATGGAAAAAACTGACTTAACTGTAAACAGCCGTGTCCTGTTCTGTGACCCATTTTGATGCAGCAAAGGAGCTAGAAAATGGCCACATCTCCCCAAATAGGAAGTGCCCAGCAGTCACAGCGGGCATAATCTACACAAAGCCTCTGCCTTCAATTCCCAGATTAAGGTATGTTTTAGGCTGTCAAGAGAGTGGGGCCAGGATAGCGCCCTGGCTGTCCCATATGATATGGGCTACACACAGCTGTTGTTTAGAGCCTTTCCCATCTGGCCTTTTTAGAGCAGCTGCAAAAGCTGTCCTGGCATGAAAATCAAGGAGACACAAGACTTCGCATGCTCTTTTCCTCCCATCCTTGCTGCCATTTCCGCTGCACCCTGCAGAGAACATAAGCCTTTCTATTTGGAGACAGTGTAGTAGCCAGTTCTTTGGAATCTTGTGCAAGACCCAAAACCAAGAAATTCTCAGATCAGCTTGAGTTCATTGAACCATACAATTAAATTAAAGCAACCTGGATTTCATCCCCCATCAGGAGAAAAATTGAGGAGGAACACAACTGCAGCATGATGTTAAATATTTCTGGGCATGCCATATTAGTTATACAGGAGGAGTGAAGTTCATTAATGAGAGAGGACAAAGAAGGCATATAAATCTTAGACCTACCAGCCTTAGCTGACTTTGATTCTGAGTATCACACATTGCCTGTCTTTCCCCATGTGTTCACATACAATGGAGACTGTCCAAACTTGCTCCTGAGGGCCTGTAGGAAGAGCCTTTCAATGAGTGCCCCTCCAATATGGAATTAACTTCCTGTTTCACCTTATTATATTATGAACATGATCTCATTGCCAGGCACTACTGTTTGCCAAGGCTATGTCTACACTGGCGCGATCTTGCGCCAGAGATATGCAAATGAGGCTAAGCGTGGAATATCGCCGAGCCTCATTTGCATATCTAATGAGCCGTCATTTTTGCAGAAGAGGCTCTTGCGCCAGAAGGAGCTGTCTACACTGCCCCTTCTTGTGCAAGAAAAGCCCTTTTGTGCAATGCCGCTACGCTGATTATTTTCAGGAATAACGGCATTGCGCAAGAGGGTTTTTCTTGCGCAAGAAGAGGCAGTGTAGACAGCTCCTTCTGGCGCAAGAGCCTCTTCCGCAAAAATGGTGGCTCATTAGGTATACAAATGAGGCTCGGTGATATTCCACGCTTAGCCTCATTTGCATATCTCTGGCGCAAGATCGCGCCAGTGTAGACATAGCCCAAGATTTTTCCCAATAAAATTGTGAAGCTGTTGAGCATGGGCAGAAGGTTCAAGAGGCAATGCCTTCCCTGGGTCTTAGTGCTTAACCTTTCCCCATCCCTATTCTCACTGTTCCTGCAGGCTCCCAAGGAAGGCTATTGTTGTAGCCTGAGGAGTCTTCCTCCAAAAGGGCTGTAGCAACTGAAAGGTGAAAAGGCTTGCAGCTTGCCAGACCTATTGGCATAACATTGAACCCGTGAAAGAGTTATTAAGTGGTATTGAAGCCATTTAATAGGCATGTGCCAATCCAGAGGTACATGCTGTCCCTTCCTGAATTTATTGACCAAACAATTGTGAATTACTGTAATATGCCGATACGACCTTAGCTTAAAATTTACTTTAAATATTTCATTAGCCTGATGCTGAACATTATAAAATCACATCTCTAAAAAATCCTTGCATAGATTTTTAGATGCACTGTTTTAGTATGCAGCTTTTGCCTTAAATGCTTGGATCTTCAGACATATAGGTTTTTAAATAAGTTCTTCAAAAGACCACACTAATCTAAAATACACATTTTAATTTTAATTACTATAGTACAAAAACTTGCTTCCAAACCTTTCCTGTCCTTTCTGTCCATTCCTGCTGTAATTTCTTCCTTCACTCCCCTATTGAAGAAAGCCTTTGAAGGGACAACATCCCTTTTCTTTCCAAATAGATGAACAGATGAATTTCCCTTTCTTTATTTTTTGACTATATGATGAACTAATTTTAAGGGACCCTTCCACCAAAAATAATACCTTAGAAAGACATTTGTGGCTGGCATTTTGTATTCCCAAATGTAGTGCTTTTAATTAAACACCTTCTGTAAGTCCAGTCTTCACAATCTGGCATGCAGTGGAAAACATGCTCCATTTTCTTCAAAAAGAAATTTTAGAAGAGTTTTTTTCAAGTGTCATTTGCTAATTTGGGTTTAAGGATTTGGCTGGAAGGGGTGAGCAGTGAGGGGAGGAGAAGAGAAGAGAGACAGTACAAAGGGATGGGGCGAGGGCAGAGCATGGGTGGTATATGGGTGGGACCACATGCTGGGGAGCTTGCCTCCCCAAGAAGCAACTTTTCACCCACTGCCCACACTGTTGAGTAAGAACAATAAGAGAGCTGATGGGGGGTTTTGAGAGGTATTTATTGCCTTTGTGATCCTCTTTGATTTGCTGTTTAAAATGTACTCATTGTGCCCTAAATACGTGTGGGGAAATGGCGCAGTCCTGTAATTGATATCAAATTATTTAATTTTTAGATGATTTATTAGAGATCTGATGGAAGCACCAATTTGCAAGTGATTCAAAATCCTTTACATTACTCAGATTAGAGAAACTGTTGGAGCTTCAGAAGGACCTAATAAAACAAAGAGAATGGGTAGCAAAAAAGCATAAGAAATGTAGTGCTGACAAAACCAGTATAATGCAAACAGGAGGGAATAATATGAATTAGTAACAGACCTTGATGGTTCTGAATTAACTGTAACCACTCAGGAATAAGACCAAGGTATTACTTTAAACAAATCAATTAAACATCTGCTTGGTGTGAAGTGGCAGTCAAAAAAGTAAATAAAATGTTAGATTATATAGAAAGGTGCAGACAATGCTGAAAAATATCATATTATTATACAGATCAATGGGATACTCTCACCTGGTTTATTGTGTTATGGTGTAGTCACCCAACATTAAAACATATATAATAGAAATAGAAGGGGTTAATAATTTGCGATGAAATTTATTAAAGGCATAGAAAAGCTTGTGTGAAATGAGATGGGAAAGACGGGGACTGCTTATTTTAGAGGGTAGATAAATAGGAGGGGGCCATGACATGTGGATACAAAAGAGTGACTGATATCAAGAAGGTAAACTAGCTGTCCCTATTTATACCTTTCATAATGCAAGAATAAGAGGACAGTCAATGAAAACTGTAGGACAGCACATTTAAAATTGTTAAAGTAACATACTTTTTTATCCAAACACATAATTAATCCATGGAACTGACTGCTTTAAGATAACATTGAAGTCAAGGAGTCAAGTAGGATTCAAAAAGACTTAGGCAATATATATATATATATTGTGTGTGTGTGTGTGTGTGTGCATAAATATGACGATACAGCCTTTAATGATACAGTCACATATGATTTTTCCACAGGATCATTCAGCCACAGTCCTCTTGCCTGAATATAGATATTTTTTCATTGTCCTAGGGATGGATTTTCATTTAATTTAGTTTTTAAAATAATTTTAAGGGATTGTTACCCTTTGAGACTGATAAACCTGCCAATGGTTTTTCTTAAGACAAATATTCTTATAAGCACATTATATGATCTTTTATTAGATGCAGGGTCAAACTGTGCTCTGAGTTAAGTAAATCCAGGGTGAAGGGTGACTGGTCCTGCAGGGGGAAGGGGTACTGGAAGAGCCACACCGAGGGGCAAGGGGATGTGTGGGGGCACCCTATTTAGCAATTAAAAATTTAACAGGGACACAGGGAAGCATCTTCCACCCTGGTCTACACTAGGCAGCTATTTCAAAATAACTTCCCTTATTTCAAAATAACAAGCAGAGCGTCCACACTACCAAGCCCGTTATTTTGAAATAACTCCTGCTTTCCATGAGGCTGATTGTAATGGGCTGGTTATTTTGAAATAATTCCTGCTTTCCACGAGGAAAAATGCTAATTTCTAAATAGTTCTTTCGAAATAGCAGTAGTGTGGATGCTCCGGTGCCGCTATTTCAAAATAACCACTCTCCAGAGTCATTCAGACTAATTACTCCCCAATGCTCCCTGAGGCTCTAAGTCGAGGTAGTGCATCCACATTAATGGAGCCTGCCTCAGACTAATTTTGAGGCTTCCCCGTAGTGTGGACATGCTATTTTGAAATAATTATTTCCGGAGTTATTATTTTGAAATAAGTTATTTCATAATAATTTCCTAGTGTAGACATACCCTTTGAGTGCTACCACAAGTCACCTATGCCAGGATAGCTATTGAATACAGCACCTGGACCTTTGTTTTTTTGTATCTTTGATTACATTTTTGAACGGTTTATGTTATGTTTTTCAATTATCTGTTGCTGTGGCATTGATATTTGGACATAAACAACTTATGAAATAGCTGTTGAAAGCAGAGGGAGGCCAGTGAGGCCATATGAGAAAGCATGGAATGATACAACATATGAAAATGCCTTTCATAGTCTCCTTAATTGCCCTTTTGCTTTTACTCCTGAAGCCATTTGTATGAAAGGTCACACTCAGGGTGTGGTTCATGAATTGTAAAATATCTGGCAAGCCACTGAGTGCGAGTGCCTCAATGTTCTGCAAAACAACCTTGTGATTGTACTCACCACCACAGCACTCCTTGACATCAAAATATGGCATTATAGTGGCCTTCATCTTCAGCTTCCCTGTTGCCCCCTTCTGTGGCCCTGTGATGGCTTGGTTTGGCAACATCTACTGTGAGCTGGCCCTCCAGCCAAATCACCTCTTTCCAGTTCTGACCCTTCTAGAGTAACCAAAATCAACTAAAAATCCCAACAGCAGATCCTTTCACCCCTTCCAGATCACTGCTTAATCCATCTTCTAGGCTCAGTCCTCAGCCTCACCCTGGGATCAACAGTCCTTGTGTTCAGCCTCTAATTCTCATTCCTGGGGGTTGTTTGGAGAACTCAGCCCCACCCATTGTGCTGGCTTCCAGCCTGGGGACGTTGTATTAAGCAGTGAGGTCTCCTCCTTTAAGTGGGCTGCTGCTTCTTTGAGAGACTCACCATCTCCAACAGCCCCGTGCTGTTTCTCAGTGTCCTGTAGTCAATACAGCCTCCCCTCTGGTTCCCAGGCCTCACAGACTTCTCCCGAGGATCTCCGACCTCCTTTCCCCCCTGGAATGTCAAGACAGGACTATCTCACTGGACCTTGCTCCATTTCCAGGACCCATTGCAGGGACTAACTCCAGCCCTAAAGCCTTTTTAAATCCTCCTTCTCCAGTTTCTTCTAAGGCCAAGTCTACACTGGAAAGTTACTGCACAGTAAATCAGCTCCCAGTGCTGATCATTCCTGAATTGTTCACCCTGGCAAGACACTTTGGCTATATCTACACTGGTGGCTTCTTGCACAAGAACATCTTGCGCAAGGGTTCTTGTGCAAGAAGTCTTGTGCAAGAAAACATCCACACTGCTATGTGCGAGCTGTGCTTTTGCACAAGAGCTCCCATGGCAGTGTGGACGCTCTCTTGCGCAATAAAGCTCTCATGGCCATTTTAGCCATAGGGCTTTCTTGCGCAAGAAATCCCTGCCGAGCGTCCACACTGCCCTCTTGTGCAAGAGCTCCTGCGCAAGAGGGCTTACACCTGATAAAAAAGAGCGTAACTCTTGTGCAAGGAGCCCTCTCTTACCACGCCGTACTGTAAATTTCCTTGTGCAAGAGCGGGCGGGCAGTGTGGATGCTCTGCAGATTCTTGCGCAAGAATGGCCGTACTTGTGCAAGAAACCGCGAGTGTAGACATAGCTTTAGTGTGCAATAACTCTGCAGTTGTTGCATTGTAGGTAAACCACCACAATGAGAAGTGTACAGTATGCTGTGCTCTGGATACAGCACTGGGGGGCCAGTGTGGACACTTGAATTGTTTGTTGCATTTTGAGTGATCTCTGGAAATGGCCCATAATCCCTAAAGTCCCATCTGCTCTTTTTGTTTGGAACTCAGCTGTCAGCACTGCAGGGCATGCACCCATCCCCTTTCAGAGCTCCATTTCCAACAGTCTGCATGCTCTGCTGATTTGCTCTGGGACACAGAGCAAACCATTTGGATGAACTGCTCATGCTGTTGAACAAGAGACAGGCATCTATGTGTGTGTGTGTGTGTGTGTGTGTGTGTGTATGGGTGGGTGGGTGGCTGAGAGAGACAGTGACAGAGAGACTGGCATGTAAAGAATTAAGTAGAGAAAGAGCAGGGAGGTGGTGATGTCAGGGTTTCCCCCTCCCTCTTCCTCAGGAAGGGTTGTTTCCTGTCGCTGGCTGAACTTACAAGACAGAACACTTACATCCTCCAAAACACACTGTCTCCCCCCTCCACACACACATATACACACTCCATGTCACACTCGACTCACTTCCCCCAACTTCAGTTATAAAACAGCTGTCAATGTAGCAGGATGCCCTTGGAGCAATGGGATTGGGAAACCTGCATCATGTAATGTTCACTGCCCCATGTGGAATTGCAAACCCTTCCCAATGCAACCTGTGGCCTGTTACACAGTGGGATAGCTGCCACAAGGCACTGCTCTCTGTGGCATTGCAAGAACTGCTCATGTGGACATGCTCCACCACTAGATGGAGCACACACAGCAGTGGTTTTTCTGCAGCACTCTGTGAGCAGCGCTGTAACTTTATATCTGCCAGTGTAGACATGGCCCAAAAAGAGAGAGACCTCTTCTCTTCCTGGGTATCCTCCTCCTAAAGGACTTCATCCTTCTCTCTATATAGTCCTGGCTGGCCCTTTCACATCTGGGATCACTAACAGCAATTGACTGCACATCGGGAACAACTGGGAGTTAACTTCTTGGTTAGCCCAACTCCTCTCAAAGGCAGCTCCCATTGGCTGCAGTTCCTGGCAAATGGGAGCTACAGAGTAGGCGCTTTGGGTGGAGGCAGTGTGTGGTGTCCTTCTCCCCCCTACAAGGACCACAGGGACTTGCTGGCTGCTTCTGGGAGCAGTGCAGAGTGCAGGTGGGAAGCCTGCCTTAGTTCTGCTGTGCTGCTGGTGGTGTTTGGAGGCCTGGAGCTCTTTTAAATTGCTCAATCCCCTTGGCAGTTACCCTCTTTGCCCTCCCCATCAGTGGGCCTGTGGTCTTAAAATGATGGAAAGAGATAAAACCACCCAAACAACAGATAATTACTGTATGTGAAGGTGCCCTACACTTGTCCCAAAGCATGAGCACAGTAGCTGACCGTGCATTTATTTGCAGGGGCATTCCATTTCATAGAGAGGATTTTTAATGTTTTGGTGGGAAGCTGAGACACTCAGACCAGAGAGGGAACAGAAAAGCTGACTTTTTTTCTTTTAAGGCAGAGGGGGTTTTAGCAAAACAGTTTTCTCAAGGAACTGCCTCAAAGTTCCTGGCAATAAGGATTGAAACTGAATGGGCTGGATTATGAAATCTTTGTTCCTTTTGATAATTCATGCAGGTAAGCCTAAGTGATTTGCACAGCCCAGCAGTGGGAGCAAGGCATTCATAAATCTGACCCAGTGTCATTGATAAGCCAAAAAGTGCCTCCATGATTGAAGAATGAACATATGTTATAGAAATAGAAAATGATTTAAATGAATGAGAAATGACTTGTCCATTAGCTAGACATGTCTGATTATTCCTCCTCACCCATAGCCTTGGGTAAATTTAGGGTTAAATATGCAAAAGCTTATTGGAAGCTTATCACTAGTTGTTGGAAACTGAAAGGTAAAATTAAGGAACATAGTAGGTGCTTAACAGATGAAATAGAAAGACATGACACAGCAAGTGGAAGTCTAAGGGTAACATAAGATATCACAGTTACTGACTTTTAGTATGTACATATCATTGATGACTCCATTAAACCTTTGGTTGGTGTATCTAAATTATCTCACTTCTGAACAACAAAGAAGCAGTGGGTGTCTAGAAAGGCTCTGGATAGGAAAATGGCTTGGCAATGGAGAATGAAAGAGACAAATACAGGAAAAATCAAGCAGAAGGGACTGGGAGGAGGCAACAAAGGTTGTCACCACTGGAAAAGCAGTGGGAAGGAAGTTTATACAACTGTGCAGAGGTAGAGTTGAGTTGTGCTCTGGTCAGGAGAACATGAGGTTTGAACTTAACATACAAAGTGGAGAACTCTAATAAGGAGATGGCCAAACCTGAACAGGCAAGCATAATCAAATTTTATGTCTTCATGCATTTACATGCAGAAGTAAATATTTGATATACTCTATTTTTGTGCTGAAACTGTTAATAGTAGTATTATTACTATGTAACCTATCACATAAATGGCATAGTACTTAGCATAGGGTGAATAGCATGATAATATCTAGTCGTCAAAACTCCTCTGGAAAATGGATTTGTCTCCCAAAGTGGATTGTTAGTAACTGCTGAAATGTAATAATTCATCTAAATGTACAGCAGTAGCCATTTTTAACCTCAACACAGCATCTCTAGATAGAATCATAGAACACTAGGACTGGAAGGGACCTCGCGAGGTCATTGAGTCCAGTCCCCTGCCCTCATGGCAGGACCCAGTACTGTTGGACCATCCCTGACAGATGTCTATCTAACCTGCTCTTTAATATCTCCAGAGATGGAGATTCCACAACCTTCCTAGGCAACTTGTTCCAGTGTTTAACTGGATGATTTCCCTTCTTTGGGAATAGCCTTTTAATGGATGTTTAATTAACTTTGAATTATACCACATACATTCCATATTAACATAGCATATTTAGTGCACAAGATCATGAATGCTAGTGCAGAGAAAAAAATTAATTAAAGCTGTTTCATAAGACAAATTAAAGCTTCACTTTGGAGACCTGTTATTGAAAATGTTGCCAGTGAATAGTTCTTAATCAACTGTTTTGTTTGTTTACCAGATGCACTAGACTCATCTGTGTTATTGTATGCTAAGTTTGCGTAATAAGGCCCAGGCAGGCACACACACATTTTAAAAAACAATGCAGAATTCTGAGGCAACTTTGGCATAAGTTTTCATGGGTAAAAACCACTTCATCAGATGCCTCTGATTCCACTCCTCTGGACTGGAGTAAGCACATCCCACTTCTTCAGATGACCAGAGTGTTGGATGTCCAGAACTAAAATAAATAAGGGAGAAGTGAGGGAGGAGGAGGGGAGAAGGAAAAAAAATGTGTGTGTGGGGGGGGGGGAGGTGGTAACAAGAAGAGGAAGTGGGTATAAAAGTATCAAGGGGAAAGCTGAGCTGGAATGTAACAGGAAACACAAATAGTGAGATAACATGGTGCAAAAGAAAACTCAGTATTTCCCCCTCTAATTGTTGATTACAGAAATAGGCCTCATCCCCAAAGTGGTGTTGTAACAACTACTACATTATCATTGGCCTATAGTTTGTTTTAACTCCTAAGTGTTTATAATGATAATAAACAATAATAAACATATACATAGTGCCTTACATCTTCCAGGATATCTTAGAAACTGGACCAATTGCAGTAAAGTTGTTGTGGGGAGGGGTCAGGTTTAACTCTTTGATAAAGCCTCCTACCACAAAAGTTCTACCAATATGCAGGTGTCCAGACAATCCCTAAATCAGTATTGTCTTGACCCTCATGTACAAACTGCTGGTTTTTGGACTGTACCAGCCTGTTCCCCCACCTCGCCACTAAGTTTGTGACCTCTAAAAACTCTCCCTTAACCCCACTATAACCAAAGCAGCAAGTTATTTCCCAGTGGAATTTCTACCATAGATTCCCCTTCCCCCTCAACACATACATAAGACAGCACAGATCAATAGTAAATTTGATCAGTTTTTCATTTTTGTAAGTGTATCTAGATAGAGTGTGTTAGGTATGCAAAAAAATCAGTGCCTACATAGAGAAGATAAATACCAGATTCACAAAGGGGCTTAGTCACCCATTTCCTGAGATGTTTATGTCCAATTCTTGGGAATCACTTGACATACACAATCCACTACTCAGCTGCCACCTGACCAGTAGGTATCTAAATCCACATAGGCAATTACATTTCTACCTGTGGGCATGTCCAAATCTGCAAAATGCTGACAGTTTCATAGTTAACAATCTGCTTGGACCCCTAGTCATGTCTAAACTCTAGTGGGAGTCTCAGATTAGGTGTTGCTCCCATCTGTTTTGTTCTGTGCACACCTAAGCCACACAGAGGCCATCTTCGGAGAGCAGACCTGAAATTTTGGAGACAGGCTGGTACACATGTGTGTTTGTCAGAGCATTCAATCGCAGTTGAGATATTTCCCTAGGACACAGAGGACCAGTTGTCAAATCCCATGCTGCCAGATTTGAAGCCATGACTTGAAGCTAGGTATCCCACCTCCTAGCTAACTGTTCTAAACAGCTGGCTATTGGATCTTTGAGGGGGCCAGAGCTCTTTCTCTCGGTCTCCTGTTGGAGCTATGTAAATAATTAAATATACTTCAGGCTAGAATACAAGAGAGGCTATGTATCAGTGGTCAGGGCTCCCAGGAGGGATATGGAAAAGTCAGATTCAAGTCCCTACTCCAAAAGAGTGTTGCAATATTTAAATACCTTTGTGAATCTAGCTCACAGTGCACACAGTATGGCTGAGCAAAGCAACTGTCATTAACTTGTCCAGACCAGAGGAGTAGAATCAGAGGCACAGAGAGGTTACTTGACTTGCTGAAAGCCACAGAGGAAGTCAGATTCTGAGCAATCAGTGGAACGCAGAAGTTCCTGGAGCTGTGTCCCTCTCTTACATCACATCTCTCAATAAAAAATACTTACTAGATTTAAAATAAAAAGAAATGTCATTCCATTGTTTTTCAATGAACTGCTTAAATTTCCTTAACCAAAAATGCCGGTCTTTCTTTTGTGAGCCAGTTCTTGTGCAGCAGCTGTGCTGTCTGCAGGCTATTGACTCATCCTGTTTTAAATAGTCATACTTCCAAGTAGCTTGTGCAAATAACTCTGATAGTCCCTTTTTCTTTTTCAGACATTTATAGAAAAGATTTAATCAGTCAGATGAAGTAAACTAATTAAAATGTTGACAGGCAATGGTTACAGAGAATTGATGAGTGACACTAAGTTTATGTAACTACAATGCAAATTCATATTCCCCGTATATTCTTCTATCACAATTATAGAAACAGCACTTCCTGCAGTTCCCATTGTGCCAACAGAAGCTGCAATCACCAGTACTTGTAGCCGTGAAGGTAAATATAGTGGTGGGGTCCTGCCAGGAGCTAACCCTGGCAGACTGGATCTGGCCCACGGGCTGGTATTTGTCCACATCCCAATGGTCAGGGCACTTCCTTGGGATGTGGGAGAATATTTACAAAACCTTTCTCTGACTGATTTAGAGTACAGCCTTGAACCTAAGTCTTCTGCATCTCAGGTGAGGGCCCTAAACAACGGGTTAGTGGCTATTCCACAGGAGAGGACTGCAGCCAGTTTCCAAATACCAACTCTGCTTATCACTGGTTGTTTTTTGTACAGGTCAGACATGCTCTGAGCTTGTGCTGCATATCTGGATCGAGACCCACACAACAGGTAGAGGAGGAATACCTAGTTCATAGGATCACAGGATTAGAAGGGACCGTGAGGGTCATTTAGTCTAACCTCCTGCCAAGATAAAGGATTGTTATATCTAAATCATCCAAGACAGATTGCTATCCCTCCTTTTGAAAACTTTGGCAAAGGAGATTCCACAACCTCCTGAGCCAGTCTGTGCCATTGTCCTATTGTTCTTTCAGTTAGGATTTTTTTCTGAGATTTAATCTAAATGAACCCATTGCCTCCTGTCCTCCCCTCTGTGTCAAGAGAGAGAACAACTTTCTTCCATCTTTTTTATGGCAGCTGTTTAAGTATTTGAAGATTGCTATCATGTCCTATTAGGCGTGCTAGTGATAATGTAGGATTCAGAGCTGTATCTTTGTCTGATATATAATTTTGGATTTTGTTTGCCCATTTGACTTGTTGATACACATATAGCCTTACTAATAGGAGAGAACAAAGCACAAAGACGCTGTGTATGTTGCTCTGCTTGACCAGATGGGCTGATTAGTATAATGAGAACAGATAAGAATAGTTAAAGAGTTACCCAGAATGGTGGGAGTATAATATATGAGCATACACTGAAAGGCTGCCTGGCTCCTCTCTCAAGCCAAGGTTAAGCACCCAGGTAAGAGGAGCAAGAGGGTTGTAGTGGGGAAGGCATAAGAAGCACTAAAATCCAGAAAAAAGCCTGGCCTTTGCCATTACACAACCTCACTCTTTACCCCTCCCACTGGATACAAAAGAGGTGGCATGAAGAACTCAGACTCATGATTTATCTCTATAACTACATAAAACAAAGCTATACAATAAAGCCTATAGAACTACTATTATGTGTAAGGCCTATAACATCCCTTCCAAAACAGAACATGACCATACTTTGAAAGAGATATGATCAGGGTGTGCAGCACAGGTTCACTAGGGGGCTGTGTCCCCTGCTTGCTATGCTCAGCAACCCCCTTCTCGGCCAGGAAGGGCCCAGGGCTGAGGCTGCCCTAGCCCCGGCTCTTTCCCCCTGGCCACCAGGGAGGGTCTGAGGCTACCCTGGCCCTCCACACCCTGGGTAAGGGCCGAGGAAGCCCCAGCCCTGGCTCTTCTTCCCTGCCCCTAGCAGCCAGGGAGGGCACAGGGCTGAGGCTGCCCTGGTCAGCTCTTCCCCCCATAGCTGCCAGGGAAGGTCCACAGCCGCCCCAGCCCCGGCTCTTCTGCCCCCCCCCCCCACAAGAGGCCAAGAATGCCCTGGCCCTTGCCCTTTCCTACAGGCTACAGCCTTGCACAGCCTTTGCCCCCCCAGGCTGGCCCCAGCTTTTGGCCCCCCCGGCCAACCCTGGCTCTTGGGCCCCTCAACCCCGACTCTTGCCCTCCCTCCCCCGGCTGCAGGGGAGGGGATGAGGTCGCACCTGGCTTTCCCATAGGCCACCAGGGAGCTCTTCCCCTCCGGACACTAGGGAGAGTCCGAGGCCACTCTGGCTCTTCCCCTGCTCCCCCAACAGGCCAAGGCCACCCCAGCCCTTCCTCTCTGCCCCTGGCTGCCAGGAGGGGCATGGGCGAAGCTGTGCAGGGCTCAGCTCTCTCCTCAGCCACCGGGGCGGTCTGAGGCTCTCCCCTTCTTCCCTGGCCACCAGGCAGGGCCAAGACCATGACAACCCCTGCTCTTCCCCTTCCCCCCACCAACCTCGGCAGCCCCAGCTGTCTCTCCTCCACTGCCGGGGGCAGGAGTGGAGGGACAGGGCTGGACTGGGCCAGGCCAACACCTCACCATGCCAGGTCAGGCCCAGCTGCCACAGGAGGGTGGGAGAGGCCGAGGCCAGGCCAGTACCAGCTCTTCCCCAACTCCAGCAACCCCAGCTCTTTCCCCCCCCGGTCTCACCAGGCCCGATTCTCTCCCCCTGGCCACCTGGGGGTTGGGCCAGGCCCGAGCAGAGGCTACACAGCTCCTCCCCCCCCCCGAGAAGGGGGGATTGGCGAGGGGGGAGGCCACGTGGCTGAGGGCACAGCGAGGGGCTGTGGGATGTAGTGTGACACATGACGTCACTCTGTCGTCCTGTAGGAAAAGATTTTTTATATATCTAGAGAGAGATATGCCTATTAAGCAGGGGGAGAGAGGGAAAAAATGGGAAACAAGATCTCTGCAGCATCTTAACTATGGGCAACTATGGCACTTGCCTGAAACTAGTGCCAATAAGCATTGCACTGTTTGCCCTTTGGATTTCTGGTCCTCTGCTTTCTGTCTGCATGACGAGAACCAGAAAGGGGTGGGGCAAGGTCCAAACATCCCCGTCAATCTCCTCTTTTCCAAACTACATGTACCCTGTTTCTTCAGCCTTTGCTGGTCTGACTTGCATTCTGTCCCTTTGACATCTTCTAGCCTGTGGACCCTTTCTGAAACCTTTCCAGTTTCTCCAAATCCTTTCTATAGACACAGTACAAGTGACCCTAAACTTCTCTTCACATAGAGTGCTATGAATGATGTTTCAACATCAATAAACTGATTAGCAAGCAATGATCTATCCTGGGAAGAATCAGCAGAAGTAATTTGGAAAAAGGCATCACATGGTATTGCCTTTGCTCGTGATGCAGGTATTTCTAGAACACCTCTGAATGCTAGCAGTTATATCACAATCTATTAAAGTGTATTTCGTAACAAATAAATGAGGCATGTTTTTAACATATATTGCAAGGTCTGGCTGCAGTTTTGATGCCAGAGCTGAGTGCCAAGAGGGAAATCTGAGAAAGACAAGAAGTACCAAGGCTGAGAAAACAATAATAAATGTTACTCAATGAAGTTCTTCTGCAAACATTCTTAAGCCAGAGAGCTTAGAAAAACTGCACACTTTTAAATTATTTCCCAAGCAGTTTTGACTTTTGCTGAGCCCTCTTTCTTAATAGTCATTTGCTGTTTCTATTTCATCAGATTGCAGCCCACAGTCCAGCTTCCTTTGCATTCTGATTCATTTCAGTTGTGAACCTGAGTCTTTGGGGTTGATGTTTTTTAAAAGAAATCAGGTTCATTCTGCCATATATTGGAAGGAGTGGAGCAGCTTTACCCTGGAAATGCCTAGGTAGGATCCTATCCTACCTGTGACTGCTGTGGCATGTGGTTACTAAAAAGTAATGAGACATTAAGCAGTGACTTACAATTGCATTGACTTCACTCTTAGGCTACGTCTACATAGCAGAGTTTTTCCCTAAAACAGTCATTTTTGCTCAAAAACTCATGGAGCGTCCATGCTACAAGTGTGTTTTTGTACAAGGAAAAAGTACAGTACATTGTCAGAAGACAGGGCTTTTTGCGCAAGAGTTATTCCTCTTTCTACGAGGAATAAGCCTTTTTGAGCAACAGCTCTTGCACAAAAAGGAGTGTGTGGGCGGACAACAGGGGTTTCTTGAGCAAGAAACCCTTATTGGAGAAAGCACAGGTGCTCTGATGGCCATTCTGTGAGCTTTCTTGCCCAAGAGCATCCATGGTAGTGTGGATGCTCTCTTGCGCAAAAGCACATCTATTGCGCAAAAGCACATGGCAGTGTGCATGCGCTCTTGCACAAGAACTTTTGCGGAAGATCTCTTCCGCAAAAAGTTCTTGCACAAGAAGCCTGCAGTGTAGACGTAGCCCCTTGATATCAGTTGCCCAGGGATTCTAGCTTGTCATTACTCTGCAACTCCACCCCTGTCTATTACCATCAGCAAGTGATGCTCTACCCAAGAAGAGAGGAGAAGGAGGAAGAGGAGCAGGACATCTGACTAGTCCATCAAGGAGTCTGGCTCCCACAGAAAATCAGCAACAAAAAAGATGAATGAAAAGGCTCTACCAGGCCTCCCTTAGGTCTCCCTAACCTAGCTTAGGTATCCAGTTCCAGTAGAGGGTCATGGCTATGAATCCCAAATGGACATAGGTGCCTACCTCTGGCCCAGAGTTACATAATTAAGTGCCTTTGAAGAGCTGGCCTTATGCCACACCCCTTTACTTGCTATTTCTTATTGGTTAACTTAGGGTGCATCTAGACAGGGCGCTATTTCGGCATACTTCCAGTATCCCAAAATAGAGTTTTCTGTGTCTTGACAGTGTGCCTGTTATTTCGAAATAGCTTTTGAAATAACAGGCACGCTATTCCGACGTCCCTGTAAACCTTGTTCCTCATTTCAGAATAGGGCTTTATTTCAATATTTGGGATGCTGTGTAGACAATGCCACATTTCAAAATAAGCTATGCAATTCGCGTAGCTCAAATTGCATAGCTTATTTCAAGCTAAGGGTGCAGTGTAGATGCACCATTGGGTGGCTCCCCATTCAACTTGCTGGCTTTTGTGAATCCCTTTTTAAGTGCCTACCTGTCCCCTTACATTGTGCAGGTAGCCAGGGTACCTAACTTGGGACTACGGATTCCACTAGGTGGCCGGGTATCTAAACTTAGGCACATCAACACTTGGCTATGTCATACTTACATTCCCACTTGTGTATCTAGCCTACAGAACTTTTCTGCTGGCTGGCAATGACCGATGACTCTCATCATCATGCAGGGAGGCAAATTTCAATATCAGGGTTGCTACTTTTCTTTAATGAGTCCAGCACTGTGCAGATTTACAGCTGTGTATCACCCAGAAGAAGGGAAGTGAAACAGTGACTGTGTTAAATGGCAGTATGCTGCTATGAGAGCTCAGAGAAGCCCATGCAGCTGCTGCCGTGGGATAATTTAGCCACAGGTTTTACAACCTGTAATTGGAAATCCCCACAATGTCCCTTGAAGTACATTAGCCTACTGCAGTAACTTGTGTTTGGTACATAACTGTGCAGGACTGATCTTTGGAATGCTTCCCTTAAGGGACCCACTGTTGACCCTGGGGATCTTGCCTGAGCTCTGAAAAAACTGAATGGCCTTTACAATCTCGCTGTGAATGTTAATATTCATGGCAATGCCGTTGGAATGCTGAGCTTTGCTGTCAGGGGCCCTCCAGGTTTTCTATTGCTATTTTGAATGCCTGGCATTTTGCTGTACACTATCTAGGGTAAGAATATGCTTTGTATAAAGGTCAGAGCTAAGCTTGGTGAGTCTGTTAACTGGAGATTTACACAGTTCATTATTGATAAGCGCTGGCATTTCCCAGGGAGTCAAGTACCCAAACTCCAGTGGATTTTAACAGGAACTGGACACCTAACTCCCCAAAGGTCCTTTCAAAATACCATCCAAAATCATAGTAAAGCCCATGTTAATGCCTTGCTTTGTTCCCCTCAGATATGCGGCACTCTGTGCTGTAATCATGGTATTTACTTATTGCTATTGCTGCTCTTGTGCCATTGTTTATTTAAATTATTAGACTGTACTTCAGTGCCTTCGGGAAACACTTATCCCTTTGGTCTCCCATTGTTTTTTCTTTTAAAGTGAAGTACAAGGTTCAGAAAGGCATGTGAGGAATCAGGACAATGGTAGGCATTGAGTACTCACGAAGATACTAACACTCTCAGCCATGTAGGGCTACTTTGACTCTCTCCTGTCTTAGGGTACCACATTGCCCACAGTACGCTGAGGGGTAGCAATGAAAATGTTTCTAGAGGTGGGATAGGAGTCAGGACTTTGCCTCTCAGTGGTGGTGGCAGGAGCTGAGCACATGTGAAACTATTTGAAAGCCATTTTGAGTACATCTACAATTTCTCAGGGTTCACTCATAACTATGGTGCCTCCTGCTGGATGTAACAAGTATTAGCGCGGCTCTCTGGTGCATCCTCTCCTGGTGGTGCCTTGCCTATCATTGTCACTGCCTGCAGACCTACCTCAGTCCAAGTGCTGCAGCATCTTCTTCATGATGTTGTCTTCCAGCTATATCACTGCTCGTGTTTCTCCTTACAGGGAAATAGTTCGATTGTTTAGCCAATTCTCCAGTAGTGAGTGGGAAGCGGGGGATGGTAGAAAGAGAACAGGCCTCCCATTTACTCCAGGGCGCAGCCCAGGGACTCTGTAGCTAGCATCCTCCTGCTGTCTCTGCTTAACTTCTCACCAGTGTGGCTTCAATTCCCTTGACCACTCCCCATGGCGCCCCCACCTTCTTCACCCTCTTCTCAGGGCCTTGAGCATGCAACTTCCAGCAGCCATCCAGTCTCTCTCTCTCTCTGGCTCTCCAGTTCCCTGCCCTGTCTGAGGGGTTACTTTCTTGCAGCCTTCTAGGAACCCAGTCACCTCCCTTTTTTCTGCAACTGCTCCTGCAGCTCCTTTTATGTGAGCCTGTTGTGCCCTGGTTGGCTGCTCCTTGCAACCTCTCTTTGATTGGCTGTTTTCTGTGCAGCCACCATAAACTGAATGTGGTAAGACTATGGCCTGTGGTCTTTCCCCAAGGTCTCTGAAAGGAATAAATGGGGCTGCATATGTGGCTGCCACCTTTCTATGTAGGGACCCCAAAAAATTAAGAAAAAATCCTCCTGATTTTGAAATCTCCTGATCTCATTATTTAGGAGGGCCCAACTCATAATTTTTTAATGTTCAGAACTAGCAACATTATTAGTGTTACTCTTTGGCTGCAGCTAAGTCTCAAAGAGGGCAGACAGGAAACGCAAGAAGGGAGACTGAAGACAAGAAAAAGGAAAATAGATTTAAAAAATGCTTAAAGTTAACAGCACTCCTAATTCCTAACAGGCTGAGCCTGATATAATATTTTTATATCTAATCTGGTCTCCAGTTCAGGACTCCAAATGGATGAGAAACTAATATAACTTCAACCTCGAAGCCTCAAGCCATCCAGTGAACTAATGTTTTGTATATGTAAGAAGAGTAGGTATTTACAAAGGCTTTGCTCCTGGACTTAGCATTTCACAGACCAGATACTCTCCCACAAGGGCTGTTTCAAAATATATAAGTAAAGTTTCAAAATTATTCTGCGGTTTTGGGATGTGAACACATGTCCACTGAGTACAAGGTTGATTCCCACCAAATACATTTCACTTGTGACCTATTTCAGATTTCAATTTAGTTATCCAAGCTCCCCCCCCCCCCCCCCATCTAGTTAGTTCCTTACAAAGACACCATCAACTTAGTAATTTAGAAAATGGAAAAAAACTTTTAGTGTTGCCATCCATTTCCTCTGCACATGTGACAGGACATTGTAGATAGTTAAGCACCAGTCCTAGAGTATGATGCATGTGGGTGGACCCCCCTGAATCTGTGCAGAGACCCAGCAACTTCACATTGCAAGAGCAGAGCTCTTCTTACTTAACTACCCAGATTGTTTGTGTGGGTCTTTCATACAACGGGGGTGAAAGAAAAATATTTTAAATAGGGGAATGTAATTATAAAACCCCAGAAAAATTGGCACATGGTAGCTGAAAATACTTTTAACTCATGTTTTGAAACTATTTGTCAAGTTGCACCATCCCTTTAATATCTCATAGCAGCACCTAACTAATATGATTAACCATTACAGATATTAACCATCCTTCATGAGAGAATGGGTCAATGATTTAAAAAGGCTTTCTTACGGGAACTAGATCTCCAAGCGATTGCAAAACTAACGAGAGACTTGGATTGCAAGGCCTTAGAAGAATGTCCCTTATCCAGAACTAATGACATATTTAAATCTTTTCTCCTGGGTGGTCAGGGAATAGTGGAACTGTCATTACAGTGATAAATGACATCCTCTGGGTGTATTACCACATTCACAACAGGCTATAGAGTATGAGCTATTTGCTTCCAACACTGACTGAGATAACCAAATACAATCTGTTTAGAGGAAAATGAGCCAATTAACCTTCCAAACTGAGTTGAATTATATGATTTATTGTGATGGCTATTCCTTTAGTTGTGTCACACTGCTACACATAGCTCCCAAGAAGCTCTGATGACCATTTTGCCTCCCAAGAGATATAGTGTACTGTGTATTAAGGGTTACACTTTACTTGACAATATATATAAACAATGTTTGCCCTTTCATGGGTACATTAAAAGAAGGAATGGAAGGAACTTCTCCTTTCAGCAGCTTGTTCACAGTAGATGGTCATAATGTGATGGTCAGGACTTCTGCGGCAGTTCCCATCTTGGATGCAGGATAGCTATTTCAGGATACCTCTGGTATCCCAAAATAGCCTTGCAGTCTAGACATACCCTCACACTGAGATACACTCCTGCAGAAGAAGAGAACCTAGTAATGCTGTGTGTGTGTTGGACAGGGACAGGCCTAGTCCAGCCCCCCTCCACCCTCCATTCCAGCAGCTACCTGGAAGCCAGGTTTGGGAACAGACTTAGCTGAAGGACATATCTTCTGATGCTGACAAGAGATCATTCCTGCACTTCTGGAAGCACTATGTTTGCCTCTGCCTCACATGAGAATAATGCCTCTCCTTCCCTTGAATGGGGCACTCAAGTTTTATGACTGCTCTCCCTGATTTGGGTACTAATGGTTCCAAGAGCCATAAATTATCCCTCTTTTAGTTTTCCAGTCAGGTAATCCAGGACATATTGTTCCATATGTAGCCCCTCCTGTTCACTAGCCCAGTATGTGATTATTCAACATCAAGCATCGGACTATCACAACTGGAAGTGTATATTGTGAACCATATTATTAACCTTCAAGACTTGCCTGCATACAGACAAGGACCCCTGGGATGCCACCAAATATTTTTATGTAGGTGACCCAGAGCTCTTGCTCCCCTATGCAACTCCAAGTTCTGTCCCCCACAATCTCCCCCTGTGGCCAACTCCACACACTCCATTCCCCCCACTCTCCTTGCACCCTCCCACAAGGTCTCACCTACCGCGTCCCCCATACCCAATCCTGAGCTCTCTGAAGGTGACTCAGCCCCACACTGTCCCTCTGTGTCCAGCTCTACATACTCCCCTCCTGCCCCACAACCAACCCCCATGCTCCTCCCCCTGCACCCAACCCTGAGCTCTGACCCAGAGAGTCCATCAGGCTGAAGAGCACCCTGCCTATCTAGGGCTAGGTAGTTCTGGAAGCCCCAGACTCCGTCTTCTTTCCGTGTCTCTATTTCTTCAGGAAGCACAAAAATCAGGATCTAGTCTTCTCACCCTCCTGGACAGTGAGGTTTCTCAAAGCTCGTGGACAGTAGATAGCCTAGGTCGGGGAGCAGCAGTGAAAGCAGGCATATGGGGTTGTAGTGCCATTCAGATTTGGCCCTGACACCTCTCCATTGCAGAGTGGCATAGACAGGTCAAATTTCCAAGTGTGGGCGTGGCAGGATTGGGATATCTGTGTCTCTCCATGCCTTCAGGCCCTCATTGCACCATTGAACAACACCATGCAGTAACTTAACAGCAAACATATAGCAGAGACCAGAAATTTTATGAGTTTTTGTTCCAGAAGCCTCTTTCCAGAGAACTATGTGCAACTTCATTTCAGACCACACAATGTCCACTTGAGCAAGAAAGATCTGACACTACAGACAGTGGGGCATTATTATTAAACTGCATGAGCTTAACTTTGCATTGTGTCACATCTGCTGGGCTAGACCTAAAGCAATACCAGTCCTATCTACTCAAAGTGGGTGTAAAAATGCTACTGAGTCAGAGTTCTCCGCACCTTCCCAGAAGTCCATTTTATAGTGAATTAAATCTCACTTTCCATACGTGCAAACAACTACACCAAGTGCAAAGCAAATGAGAATCACACTCTACGGCTACGTCTACACTGGCATGATTTTCCGGAAATGCTTAAAACGGAACAGTTTTCCGTTATAAGTATTTCCGGAAAAGGAGCGTCTACATTGGTCCCGGAGTTACCGTTATAACGATGCGCTTTTCCGAAAAGCGTCTACATTGGCGGTGCGCTTTTCCGGAAAAGCAGAAGCCCGGAGCCATTTTGAAGAGGGCAAAGGCCACCAGACCTTTCCGGGGGCGGGGCCGGAGCGCCATTCAGACACGTGCTTAAAGGGGTCTCGCCGGACAGCCGTTGGTCTCCTGCTCCCGTGCCTTGGGACCTCTGCCAGGGACTGGCACCCTTAGCAGGTTCAGTGGTTGCCCTCTGGGTTCTGGGGACACCACCCTTTGGCCCCCAACTGCTTTTCCCTGAGTTTAGTTTTTCTGCCCTGCTCTGTCTGCCATGGAGCCGTGGGTGGCCATTTGCCTGCTCGGGCCCCTGTTGGAGCTGTCACGAGTGCCTGCTGCTCGTGCTGC
This sequence comes from Rafetus swinhoei, assembly GCA_019425775.1. Classification (NCBI taxonomy): domain Eukaryota; kingdom Metazoa; phylum Chordata; order Testudines; family Trionychidae; genus Rafetus; species Rafetus swinhoei. Next base: position 271,804,314 of record CM033437.1, read on the forward strand.
AGGCCGGTGCCATGGTGTACATGAACCAGGAGGCAGAGATCGCATTGGACTCCTCACCAGGAGGCCCTGGCAACCGTGGCATCAGCACCCCAGAGAGGCCCGCCTGGAGTTTCGAGCAGCACCGACTGGTGGGAGCGGCTGGTCCTCAGGGTCTGGGACGACCATCAATGGATCAGGAATTTCCGCATGAGAAAGCGGACCTTCCTGCAGCTGTGCACCTGGCTCACCCCGCGCTGCAGAGAGCCACCACCGCCGGGCACCCATCCCCATCAAGAAGAGGGTCGCCATCGCGCTCTGGAAGCTGGCCACACCGGACAGCTACCGCTCGATGGCACAGCAGTTCGGGGTGGGACGATCAACCGCCGGAGTGATCGCCGTGGAGGTAAGTCCCAGGGGAGTGGGATGGGGAGGGTGCTGCACTCCAGGCCCAGGGATAGCCAAGATTCCAGGCTGGGTCGGCCAGGGTTTGGGCCGTCCCTCCCTTGCACAGGCCCGCTGGTGGGGGGGGGGCCGTGGGGCGAGGGGGGCCCTGGTGTGTGTGGGTGTGTGTGAGGACAGAGGGAATCAAGGGGGGGCCCCAAGGGAGCGCACACTCACCCCTGCCGTACGTGATGTGTTCCCTTGTGTTTCTCTGCACCCTTCTGCAGGTCGTCCCACGCCATCAACAACATCCTGCTCCCGCGAATCATCCGCCTGCGCGACGTGGATGATACCATGGCCGGCCGCTGCCCTCGGGTTCCCAACTGCGGGGAGCCCTGGACGCCACCCACATCCCCATCCGGGCCCCGAGCATCGAGCGGCCCATTTCATGAACCGCAAGGGTACTGCTCCATTGTTCTGCAGGCCCTCGTGGACCACCGGGCCGCTTCCTGACATTTACGGGGGCTGGTCCGGCCGGGCACACGACGCCCGCATCCTCCGCAACTCTGGACTGTTTCGCAGGTTGAAGGCGGCACCTACTTCCCCGGCGAGACTTGACTGTCGGGATGTGCCTATGCCCATCTGCGTCGTCGCGGGCGCGCCTACCCCTGATGCCCTGGCTATTGCGGCCCTACACGGGCAGCCGGACCAGAACCGGGCCCGGTTCGCGACCGCCTCAACCGGGCGAAACCCAGTGGAGCAGGCCTTTGGGCGTTTAAAAGCCCGATTCCGTTGTTTGCTCACCCGTCTCGACATGGGTGAGCAGAATGCAACGGAGAGTACTGGCCGCGTGCTGCGTGCTCCACAACATTGTGGAGCGCAGCGGGAGGCCTTCCTCCTGCATGGATGGCAGCCGAGGCACAGACCTTGGAACAGCCCGACACAGCTGCCGTCCGCCAGGCGCGCCAGGATGCGCATCAGAGAGGCCCTGGTGGACATGTTTGCCCAAGCCCGTAGCAGGGTCGCCTGGGTCTCCCCAGACTACTCCCGCCCGTCCCCTACCCCTCCCCACCCTCCTCCTTACCTCCCCAATTGTAAAGCGTCGGGTCAAAGCACATCGGCCGTCATCATGACTGTTGTCCGGGTGCGTCGGGCTTAGTCAGGGTTTTTCTTTTTAGTTTAGGCTAGGGTTTAGGCCACCATCGCCTGTCCCGAAGAACAGCCACGAGGATTCGGGGGTCGTGCGGAAGGCTCAAGTCAGCGTACCTGATTCCAGTCGTCTTCCGTCGAGGGATCTCCTGGCTGTTCCTCTCCTGAGGCCCGGAAGGACCAAAGGATTGAGGTGGCCAGCAACACTACCCAATTGTCCTCCCTGCGCCTAGACTATGTTTAATTATCTGTAGTGTGCATCTTTTAACCGTTCTTGCTTGTTTGTGAGCTATGTAAATATAGTTTGTGGTTTACATTTTACTGAAAAGTCTCAGTATTTATTTATGCGCCACAAACCAATGAGCATAAAAGGGCCCCCAGTGATAGAGTACAGATTTTGTTGTCTGCAGTTTGTAACCCTGTTAAATTTAAGTGGCTAATTGGCATCTCACATCATTTCCTACAGTTACTAGAGTAACACGATAACCAACACAGGAATGAACAGAAAAATAGAAAACTGTTTATTTACAAGGGGGAGGGACCTTCAACTGGGACGGGGGGGACCTTCAACTGGGACGGGGGGGCAGTTACTGGGATGGATGGCCCCTGCGACTGCTCCTCCGGGGGGGGGCCTGCACATGCTGGGCAGACCGCGTAGGGGCAGGCTGCACGGGGAGGTGGGCACGACCACGGGCACGACCACAGGCAGGGGCAGGAGCAGGAGCAGGGGCAGGAGCAGGGGCAGGGGCAGGGGCAGGAGCAGGAGCAGGGGCAGGAGCAGGAGCAGGAGCAGGGGCAGGGGCAGGAGCAGGAGCAGGGGCAGGGGCAGGAGCAGGGGCAGGGGCAGGGGCAGGAGCAGGAGCAGGGGCAGGAGCAGGGGCAGGGGCAGGGGCAGGGGCAGGGGCAGGGGCAGGGGCAGGGGCAGGGGCAGGGGCAGGAGCAGGAGCAGGGGCAGGAGCTGGGATAGGAGCTAGGATAGGAGGGGGCATGGGCTGTGCTCCGGGAGGAATGGCGGGGGCATGGGGTCCGGCCATGCCATAATGGATGGCATGGACCAAATGTGCCGTGAGCACGTCCATGTTTGTGCGCATCCTCGGCACTCATTTAGGAAGGCAGCCCAGCCTCCTGCCGCCACTGCAGGTCCCCTGCACCCGCTCGGCGATGGAGGCCTGGATTGCCTCCACAGCGCGCACGTGGCGGCGCAGAAGCTGGTCTCTCTGCCGCCTGTGCCTCCGGGGTTGGCCAGCTGGGGGTGCCGCTGCTGCCGCAGTGTCGGGTCTGGTGCTGGGTCCCGCTGCAGGGAAGAGAAGAAAGGATGGGTCAGTCGGGCAGGCCGTCCACTGTCCCCACATCTCATGCCCTCCACCCCTGAGCCCAGGTGACCCCACAGTTGTGTGGCTTGGGCCCACTCGGTTTCCCTCCTGCCCCCGTGTTGTATGTTGGCAAGGAGGACCGCCCCTGCTGGAGTAGGGTCCCCTCTCCAGTATTGTAAGCACCGGTCTGTGTCCTGGCCCCGTGGAGGGCAGGAGGGTGCTTGTGCTGCGTTCACCTGTGGAACTCCCTGCCGGTGGAGACTGTGAAAAGCTTTGGGCTAATCGCTGGTGTTTGACAGGGAGCGAGATGCATCCCCACGCAGTGCCTGGGAGCACATCTGGCAGAGGCGGTCTGGGCTCTCAGATCCTCGCGTGGGATATCTCCTGGACGTAACCAGAGCGTGAGTGGGTGGGGGTGTCCCATCCTTGCAGCAAAACTCAGGGGCCCTTGTCCTCCCACTATCCCTCCCGCAAGGCCGGTAGCCCAGGGACATGTGCGGCCACAGTGGGGACTTCCTCGGGAACCAGCCAAGGCACCGGGAGCAGGCGAGGGACTGTGATGCTGCGGTTTTCCCAGGAGCAGCTGGCTGTGCCTCACAGCCAGGCATGGGACAGTGTGCTGTTCTCCGTGCTGCACCCTTGGCGGAGGTGAGGGGCTCTGGGCTGAGTCCCTGGGGCCCTGGCCGGTTCCAGCCGGCATCCACCCTTCCCCCTGGTCCCGCCGCATGTGTGTGAGCAGCACGGTCCCAGGCGTGCCCTGCAGCTGCCTGCCGCGGCCACGTGCCGCTCGGTCGCCAGGCTGCACGAGGTTGCACGTGCTGCTTGCTGCCTCATGCGCAGCGTGCAGCTCACGTGGCCTGAGTGACATGCTCTCCCCTCCTCCTCTGGGCACCTGGCTCCCACCCCGCCCTCCGCCCCGCCTTTGGGAGTGCAAACTGCAAAGACTCACCAGTGGGTTCTCCCGGCCTCGGCCTCGGCCTCGGAGGAGCTGCTGGAGGGGGCCTGCTGGGTGGTGGCCTCCTCCGCGCCGGACGCGCTGCTGCTGTCCTCTCCTCCCCTGCTCGGTGGGTCGACTGATGGGGCGCTGGCAGGTGTCCACAGGGACGTCCGGGGCTTGCGGGCTGGCTGGCCCAGGAAGGCGTTCAGCCGGTCGTAGTAGGGCAGGCGTCTGGTCCTGCCCCTGCCCTCGCTGGCCCGGACGCATTCCCCAGCCGCAGCTCCTTCACTTTCGAGCGGACCTGCTCGGCATTCCGGGTGGGGTGTCCCTGCTGTGCCAGGTTGTCAGCCAGCCGTGTGTAGAGCTCCACATTGCGGCGCCTGGAGTGCAGGTCGTGGAGACCCTCCTCCTCCTGCCACAAGTCCAGGAGGGTCTCCAGCTCCCTGGGGGTCCAGGATGGGGCCCGGCGTTTGCGGCCCCTGGGGGCCTCCTGTGCTGGGGGTGCAGGGGGCTCACCAGCTGGAGCTGCCATGGCGCGGTCCGATGGGTGGCTGGGCAGCACAGCAGCACGTGGCAGAGCTCAGGCTGCAGGGTCTGCGAAGTGCTCCTGCCACGTGCGCCCAGCAGCCTCCCTACCAGGAAGTCCAGGGCTCTACGGGTCTCTCCGACCAAACCGCTTTTTCCGCTTTCTTCTGCTTTTCCGGAAAAGCTGTCTACACTGGCCCTTTTCGGAAAAGCTTTTCCGGAAAAAGGACTTTTGCCCGAGCGGGAGCGGCATAGCTTTTCGGAAAAGCGGCTGATTTCATACAGTAGATCGTCATTGCTTTTCCGGAAAAGCAAGCGGCCAGTGTAGACAGCTGGCACCTTATTCCGGAAAAGCGGCTGATTTTCCGGAATAAGTGGCCCAGTGTAGACACAGCCTACATGTTTAAAGATGTATTATCAGTACACATTTCTTGGAAATGACCACATGCATGGGACATAAACCTTTTTGTAGTAGAGATAAGTTTAGCTCACATTTCAGCTGTGAGTATCTGGTCTTGGCCATATTTGGTCTACTACAAGTTGCTGAATGAACAAACGAGGCAGCTGTGGAAACCCTTGCAGGACTAATAACTTCCAAATAAATGTCTCAGCAAAATAAACTACCACAAAGACAGCATGTTCATTGCACTGCTCCAGAAATAGATGTACATTAAAATAGAGGCAAGTGTTTTACAAAGTGTCCTGGCAACAAGAACTAATATTGCAGTGAGTTGTAAGTCCTAGGAATGCAAAGAGAGTTGGGCAAACTGCTCAGTTATAAACAGAGGCTGCTGCAGAAAAAGGCAACTCCCATAATGAAATGGATGAAGGGACACTATAAATCTGATGTACTAAGTTCAGGAGGCAGCAAAATATCAGAGGAAATAAAAGACCCAATCTTTCGGAAGCAGTCTCCAGGGAACTTGAGATATGGTTAGGAAGTTCAGTTAAGGCAGCTGGAATAATTTCAATCTGAAGCATTGCCTACTTCGGGGGAGATGGTCAGAAAGCAGGACAGACACCCCAAGCTCATGGTGTGTTCTTTAATTAGATTTCACCAAGTCAATAGCAAATGGGAACTCCTGGATCACTCTAACAGCCTTACAAAGGCGTCGCAGACAATCCTCTTGAATCAGGGCTGGGCAATAAGTGATCCAAAGGCGGGACATTGTTTGCCAGGGTTAGGCCCTGACAAGGTGCCAGATGCTTTATTTACCTGCACATCCACAGGTATGGCCACTCACAGCTCCCATTGGTCTTGGATCGCCATTCCCAGCCAAGGGGAGCTGCGGGAAGTATCACGGACTAGTACAATGCTTCCTGCAGCTCCCATTGGCCAGGAACAGTAATCTGCAGCCAGTGGGACATACAAGTGGCCATACCTGGCCAATGGGAGTTGTGGAAAGCAGTATCCTGGTCCGTGCAGTTTCCTGCAGCTCCCATTGGTCAGGAACAGTGATCTGTGGCTAATGGGAGCTGCAAGCAGCCAAACCTGCAGATGCACAGGCAAATAAAACATCTGGCTACCCATCAGGGGCTAACTCTGGCGAACCACATCCAGCTCATGTACAGTTATTGACCACCTTTGTCTTGGCCTCTCAGTGCAGACAACTGAACAGACAACTGGACTTTATGATAAAAAGGCCACTTACACCAAAAATAAAGTTATAAAAAATTACTCTATGGTATTGCTAAGACATGTTCCTGGTTTAGAAAAGCAGGCACGAATCAGTTCCTTAGAGACAAAGGCAAACTTAGCCAGCTGTCAACAAGGGAAGGGGCCTGGCTGAAAGGATTCCAGCCAGTAAGATTATTGATGTATGTGGTGAGAGAAACCCTTTAGCTTGTGAAGTTAAAGATGAATGGGAGAATGGCATTTTAGCTTTTATTTTCTTATAAGCAATTCTGACTCTTATGCCTCTACTTGTAATAATTTAAAAATCCATCAGTAGTTAATAAACTTGTTTTATTGTCTCATTAAAACCAGGGTTTGTTTGGACTGAAGTGTTTGAGAAAGTCCATTTGAGATATCATGGTTTGTACACACCATTTTCTACTAATAAAATGAGGGATTTTATATGAACTTCCCGGCTGTGTCTACACTGCACCCCTTTTCCGGAAAAGGGATGCAGATGAGCCAAGTCGGAACTGCAAATGAAGCGAGGATTTAAATTTTCCCCGCTTCATTTGTATAAACATGGCTGCCGCTTTTTTCCGGCTCGGGGCTTTGCCGGAAAAAAGCTCCAGTCTATACGGGGATCTTTCGGAAAAGGCTTTATTCCTTTATTCCGACTTGTCTCATCTGCATCCCTTTTCCGGAAAAGGGGTGCAGTGTAGACACAGCCCCCATGTCCAGGAGAAAGCTGGACTGTTCAAGAGGCACATTTCTGGGGAAAAGTCTGGAACTGGGAGTTTGCTGACATGGGTGGTTTGCTATAGCATTCATACAGTATAGCTGGGAGTGATTTACATGTTGGAGGCTGTGTGAGAGCAGACCAGGAGTGGTAGCTTTCAAAGCAAAGCAGTGTAAAAGACACGCCCATTTAGAGAATAGAGGAGACACAGCTGTCCTTCAGCTCAGATTGTACCCTGGAGAATATCACAGCAAGCATTTAGTGAGGCTTGGGGCTTGGACATGAACTGGCACCTGCTTAGCCAGCATCACAGGCAGTGAAAGGGATGCTTCAGGAATGGTGGAAGATCTGTGCAGGATGCCAGGAATTTACAATATTCTAAGAGGACAAGAGAAGATCCCAAGAGTCTATATAAAGAGAGCTATGACAGCTTGTTAATTAATGAAAGATGATCCAGGCAGTGAAAGTGAGCTGACACTTCAGAGTGTAGCTAAGGCGCTAAAAAGGAGACACAAATACCGGGAGAGGGACGTGAGTGGATGGTGAGACGGAGCCAGAAAAAGTTACAGGATCTTCACAGCACCCAAAACTCAAAATAAGACACGCAATTTGTGCTATGCAAATTTTGTATCTTATTTTGAGTCTATTTCGAAATAGGCTATTTTGAAATTTGGTGCTAGCTACACAGCGCCAGATTTCCAAATAACATGCTGTTTCAAGCCTTCCCTTAACTCTCATGAAATGTTTCTAAAACTCGGGGTAGCTATTTCAGGATACATCGGTATCCTGGGAGGAGGGAGGAGGAAGGGGGAGGCAAGGGGAGGAAGGGGAGGGGAAACTCAGGATTGGGGGTCTTGCCGGCCCTCCCATCTGACAGCACTGCGGGTGTGGGGGTCTCGGCGTTTCCGGGGGAGTGGGTATGGAGGGTGGGGCAGGAGGGACGGGGGGGGGGCGGAAGAAGCGGGAGGGGGAGCAGGGGTGGGAGGAGGAGCGATAGCTGGGGCAGCCACAGGGGCTGGAGCAGCAGGAGGCAGCAATCGGTCCACCAGGGCCTGCAGGTGCTTGCGGAGGGCACAGCCCTGCTCCCGCAGCTCCTGCAAGCTCTCCCACCACAGCTGCAGGTCTTCTTGCACCCAGTGCTCTTGGCTGTGGTCCTGCCTTCCCTGTAACCGCAGCTGCTGCCTCTGGTACTCCTCCTGGTTGCGGGTGTGCCTGCTGGCCCGGGTGCGGGTGGATGTTCCAGGCGGGGTGGTGCGTCCTGCACTCACAGGTGCTGCGGCTGTGGTGAAACAAGAGAAGTGGTCAGTTCTCCCTGGGGACACAGTGGGTGAAACCCAGCCCCCCTCTGCAAGGCGAGGACAGCAGGTCTCCGCACCATCATGTCCTGCTATCCCCAGGAGTGTGAGCTGGCCCAGGACTGCACCCCAGCCCCCTGTGCTGCCTATAGTATTGTGGGGTGGGGGAGGGGAGATGTGCCCTGCCTCTGTACAGGGGGCGTCTGGAAGGAGGGCAGTGTGCAGTGTCTCTCCCCGGGGTCAGGAGCCTGTCATGTGCCTTCATGCGTAGACGCGTGTGGCAGTGTGGACGCACTCTTTCAGAAGAAGTTTTTTCAGAAGATCTCTTCCGAAAAAAGGTTCTTCCAAAAGAAGCCTGCAGTCTAGACATAGCCTTCGAGATGTTGAATTAAAAAGACAAGGGAACAAGGGAAATACTGAAAAGCAGTATGTCTAGACTACAGGCTTCTTGTGCAAGAGAGCATCCACACTACAAAAGCGCATCGAAAAAGCAATGCGCTTTTGTGCAAGAGAGCATCCAAACTGCCTGGATGCTCTCTCGCAAGTAAGCAGTGATTGCTACGGACAGAATGGCCACCAGGGCACCTGAGCTTTTTCCTCTTCCCTCTTCTTCCACAAAAAAACCCCCTCTTGCCTATCCACACACATCTTTTTGTGAAAGAATTCTTGCGCAAAAAGGTGTTCTTCCTCATAGAATGAGGATTACCTACATTGGAAAAACCCCTCTGTTCTTTCATTTTACTTGTGCAAAAACACGCTTGAGGTATGGACGCTCCGCGAGCTTTTGCGCAAAAATTCTGTATGTAGACCTAACCAGAACATGAGATGTGCAGTGAGGGGCCATTACGATTAGTAGGGCATTTTCCAGGGTTTTAAAGGAAGATCTGTAACTAAAGATGCTTTATTTAGTTTCCAAATCCTATAAATAACTCCTTTCAGAAACTTTTTCTTCTATAATTTTTAGTCCATTAAAAAAAAAAAACCAGTCACACACCCCGACACAAAACAAACCCTTTCTCTTGACAGCACCTATTTTCTCTTTTGATGCTGTATAGATACAATGAAAACAAATTCAAACATTTATTCTCTATTCTGAGTGAAAGCAACTATGAGCAGAAAACTGCTGTGAATGGGTGTTTTAAAATGTGATGAAAAGGCAGTAATATCTCTACATTTCTTTAATTGTGATCACAAACACATGAAAATTGAGTTTCCATGAATCTATAAGAAAAAGGTATATGAATTATGTGCATTATTTACTGTACTTTCCAGCCAAATGTATAATGTTCATTAATGCAAGCATACTGCACTGTCGCTTGTACTTTGAAAGCAAGCAGAAAAGAATTCACTCTATTCTCATGTTTGAGAGTTTGTTCTGTCAGTTTCCAGAGCTCATATTCCACCCCTCCAATGAAATACTTGTGAAGGGAACAGAAATCTGGACACTGAAATGAACAAACCAGAAACAAATGCACCTTGACAATCACTGAGTCAGTTCAATTGATTTTTCTCGTCACATCCCTCCCTCCTTCCATCCCATACTCATTATGTAATGTCTTAAACTTCCTCTTAAACAAATCTTTTGACTGGCAGAGTTCCATTATATTGTTTCCATGTCACCTTTTGATTCCTAGACATACTGATTAAATTGTATATGAATTTACAATTGAAATCCAACTGATCTCATAAAATAAAAATCGTTTACCTGCTTCTAGACGGAAATGAATTGAGTTCCTCTGCAACAAAGCTAAATAGTCACCTTTTTCACTTCTGTTTGTCAGAGGCTGGGAATGGGCATCAGAGGAAGGATCACTTGTGGATTACCTCTTATGTTATCAACATAGAAGAGATGAAACAGATATTGACTGACATTTTTACTATCATAGTCCAGGGTATGTCGTGTTATCTATGTGCTATAATTATCTATGTGTGCTTATTTATTAGCTTTACAACTAAGCTATGTAATCCTAGTGGTATCAGAGCTTTTTTTTTTTTTTTTTAAATAAAACAAGCTTCACAAACAGCTACCCAATTTTCTTTAATAATACAACCATTTTATTGTATATATATGGACTAGGATGTGGGTCGTCAAGTCTAATGGTTAGAGTCAGATAACTGGCATCAGAACCAGAGACAGAGTCAGGAGTCAAGCCAAAGATCAGCACTAGAGTGTGTCCCATAGATATAGGCAATTGCTAAGGAAGGTACAAGTGTAAATTAAGGCAGTAAAAGCTTCAAGGCCTGTAAGACAATAGTTTAGCTAAACTAATGAAGGCATAAGGCCCCAAGAGCATTAGCATGAGCAGCTATGCAGAAGTAACCCTAGGACATAGACTAGCAAAAGGTAAAGTGCTGTAATAAATAAGTATGACTACACTGCTGATTATAGGCAAAAAAAATGCCATTTTATACCAGTGTAGTCCCCTTACTAAAGGGGCCTCTTGTTTTTTTCCTGGAAAGAACCTGTGCTGCAATCCAGACTACAATTCCCATGAGCCCTTGGGAAAAACAGGAAGGAAGGACTCTGGTATGAGAGGACTCTCTCTCCATGTGCCTGAAGAAAAGAGGCCTAGAGTCTGGGCCTTGGAGTTTGGAACCGAAGGGGGAGCCAGGCTGCTGCCAAGGAGATTGATCCAGTCCAGGGGCTGTTGGAGGGTAGCTACAGACCGGGACTAGATGCCTGTTGGAACTGGGATTTAGCAGGCTGCTTCCCATAGGCACAGCATGAGGCAGTAAGTTTCGGGGCCTTGTTGAAAAAGTGCTGCCTGGGACAGAGCTGCTGTCTAGCCTGGACCAAACCTCCACTACAGCTGCAACATCAGCGCGCCCATGCAAGCAAGTGTCTGGGACTGTGAGTCCAGGGGTGTGCACACTCTGGGGTGGGGTCACTGGTAGTACAAATGTTAGCTATAGAAGCTTCAATTATTGTTATGTGTTTTGTAATGCTAATCATTGCTAAATCTGTTAATCCCTGTTTATTTAAGTTAAGTAAAGATTGTTTATTTTAAAGTATTCTATTAGATGTATATGATTTGTAGTTGTTCTGGAATTAGATCCAGGTTTATGTTGGAATGAGTATGTTCCTGGAGGCTCTCAAGGCACACCAGTGAGTGTGTACAAGGCCAGCCAGGTGGAGGCACCGCCACTTTACATTCATTACCAGCAAGGGACTGCAGCAAGGGGTGGATAGGACTTTCCCCAACTAAACACCATCACCACTGGGGTGCTCAGGATCTCTTTTGGGTTAAAACATCAGGTGCCCAGGCACACCTGTGAGTGTGACCTGCTCCCCAGTAACCCGGGGAGGGAAAAGGGGGTTACACCAGCTTGAGATATTTTAAGTTAGGAGCATCTGCAGATGTCCAAACAAGCAAACTATGGTAACTATGATACAAAAGCTTCCTCCTTTGGCCTTTGCAAAGACTGTGGTGAAGATTCTGCAAGCTTGTACTCTCTCTCTCTACTGGATGACATCAATGTAGCAGTGCCTGATGTGATTCAACTCTAGGAATCATTTTATAATGATTCCAAAATAAAAGCATTTGATTAAAATTAAAGTTTATTGAAGATATATTTATATTTTTTGCACATTTTTCACATTATAAGAGTGGTTACTCCATTAAATTAAAATTGAGGACCATGCTATGCTATACCCCCAAACTCCCACCTCATATAACATTATTACTCAAGTATGTACTGTTATTGCCAGTGTTAAATATATACATTTCATGTAATAGAATTCTTCTGTCTTTATTTTGTATTCCCCAAATTGTGTTAACTCTTAGGCCAGGTCAATGCACCAGAAGTCTGTGGTGATGGTGCCAAAGTTTGAATTCAGTCACATCGACTCCCGCTACGCAATTAACATAGCTGAAGTTGCATATTTTAATTTGAACTTATCCCCAAGTGTAGATCAGGCCTTTTGATTACAGAGGTGTTGGAGTGGCCAGTGTGGGATGAATTGTCCCTATTTCAAAATGCTTACTAGTGACAGAATGTCATTAGTCAGATTCTTAAAATGTATGATCTTGAGATACAGAATCCACAAAAAACCTTGTATAGACCTTAAAGGAAGTCCTTAAAGGAAGACACGAATAGCTGCCGGACTAAAACCTTTATATTTTACTCTCCCTTTTTCTCCTCCCCTCCCAATCCTACCAGAAATATATTCAAAGCAAAATATACTGAGGCCGTTTTCAGAAATATATGTACAGGAGTGAAAGATGATCTTTTAAGATGATCCTATACTATAACTGAATATATACACTTGGAGTGTGTGCACACAAAAGGCCTAACAAACACCTCATTAGTTATCTCTGTGTGTAATTTCCTGATTTGTATGCACAGGTGTGGTCTACATTTTCATTTTAAACTGGATTAAAATATATGCAGAATTGTGAGTGTATACTTACATTCACATGTTTTATACAAACAGGTGAGATTTATAGCCCGCCACAAGTTATCTGTCCGGTGAACCATAGAAACAAATGTACTGTAACAAACTGCACTACATAAGGCCATGAGTAAAATAAACAGCTTGTAAAGACTACACGTGGTTACTTTCAAAACAATGGATTGAAGATGAGGGTATGTCTACACAGCAAAGTTATTTCGAAATAACAGCCGTTATTTCGAAATAACTTCTCTATCGTCTACACAAGCCAACCGCTATTTCAAAATTAATTCGAAATAGCGGAGGGCTTATTTTGAAATTAGTAAACATAATTCCACGAGAAATAACACCAATTTAGAAATTGCTATTTCAAAATAAGTGTTGTATAGACACTTATTTCGAAATAGGGGGCCTCCAGCCCTTCCCAGGGTGCCCCGGTGGCCACTCTGGCCACAACCAGGAAAACTCCTCTCCTCCCCACCCTCCCTGGAGTCGTTAAAGGGGTAGAGTCTGTTTGGCCACAGTGCCTGTGCTAGCTCCAGGCCTGCCAGCCCAGAGCCAACAGTTGCTGCCCTGACCCAGTTACCTCAACATAAGCAAGGCAGCCAGTGCCAGACAGCCCTCTACCACTCCCCAGGAGCAGTCTGCAAGCTCCCAGGAGCCTGCCAGGGGCCGGAAAAGGCGGGCAACTTCCTGGTCCAGTGTGGAGATCATGGACCTCATTCAGGTTTGGGGGGAATCCTCCAACGTCCATGATCTCTGCTCTAGACAGAGGAACACGGCCATCTACAGGCAGATGGCTGCCAGCCTGGCCACCAAAGGCCACATGCGAAGCCAGGAGCAGGTGCGCATGAAAATAAAGGAGCTGCGGCAGGCCTATGCCAGGGCTACAGGGGGCAGCTCCCACCCAGGGGCAGACCCAGACCCCTGCCCCTATTTTGATGCCCTGGACTGCATCCTGGGGGGCTGGACAGTCCATGTCCCCCAGCTGGTCATAGACCCTGGGGCAGAGGGCCCTGGCCATGAGACCGAAGAGGAGGAGGAGGAGGAGGATGGCCAGGAGCTGCAGGTACCTGGAGGGAGCGTGCCGTGCACCGACGCCCCTACCCGTCCCAGCGAGCCTGTCACCGGTGTCATCTGAGGCCGTCGGCTCTGATGGTGCAGAGACCTGCCGTCCTCGCCTTGCAGAGGGGGGCTGGGCTTCACCCACTGTGTCCCCAGGGAGAACTGACCACTTCTCTTGTTTCTCCACAGCCACAGCAGCTGCGAGTGCAGGGCGCACCACCCCGCCTGGGACATTCTCCCGCCCCCGGGCCAGCAGGCGGACCCGTAACCAGGAGGAGTACCAGCGGCAGCACCTGGGGATCCTGAGAGGCCAGCACCACACCCTGGACTACTGGGTGCATGAAGACCTGCAGCTGCGGTGGGAGAGCTGGCGGGAGCTGCTTGACCAGGGCCGTGCCATCTCTGACCACCTGCAGACTCTGGTACAGAGATTGCTACCTCCTGCCTCTCCAGCCCCTGCTACCGCCCCAGCTACCGCTCCTCCTCCCACTCTTGCTCCCCCTCCCGCTTCTTCCTGCCCCCCACCTGCCCCACGTCGTTTGCTTTGCTGGACCAGCTCACGTTAATGTCCATGAAGTGGCCCCGGTGGTCAGACACAGCCTGCAAGATGATGGAGAAGTATCCCTTTCAGTGTATGTACAGGGAAGCCTGGTGTTCTGGGGCATGGATGGGGATGTGTGTCCCATCAATTGCCCCCCCACAGTTGGGGAAGCCCAGGGTGCCAAACCCCTCGATCACCGCGTCTACATCAGTGAGGCGGATGACTCTGTGGAGCAGCACTCTGTTGATGGCCTTGACCACCTGCAGAGGGGGACACAAAACCGAGAGTCACTGGGGTGCCAGGGTGGCTGAAGTGCTCCTTCCCCGCCACTGCCCCGTGCCCCCACTGCCCAGGAACAAACCCCCTTCAATCCTGGCCACCGCGGGCGGTCTGTAGTGTGGGTGGGACAGAAGTGCCCGGGGAGGGGCACTTACACCACCTCCCCTCCTTTTCCCTAGGGCAGCCCATCCCCTCCTTGCACACCCACCCCCTCCCGCCCCGGCACAGTGGCTGGAGATTGCAATACCTGCATGAGCACCGCTCCGACGGTGGATCTGGTTCCTCATGGATTGGTAGCTATCAGGCATGGAGAGCTTCCAGAGGGCGATGGCCACATGCTTCTGGAGGGGAATGGCGGGCCTCATGTTCATGTCCCATCACCGCAGAGCAGGGGCAAGCCACTCACAGCGCTCCATGAAGGTGTCCTTCTTCATCCTAAAGTTCTGGGTCCATTGTTGTTCTCCCCAGCGCTCCAGGACAATGTGGTCCCACCCATCGCTGCTGGTGTCCAGACACCAGATGCAGCGGGGCATGCTGGCGTCCAGGAGCTGCGCTGCTCCTCCACGAACCCCAGGAGGGTCTGGATGATGGCGTGGGGGTTGGGCTGCAGCAGATGCTGCGATGCAGCCTGCAGAAAGTGCAGCTCTGGCTCCATGGTACAGAATGCTGTGGTGTCCCGAGTGAGTGCAACCAGAGCACACAGAGAAAAAAATGCTTTGCTGTCCCTCAGCGAGGTAGGCAAGCAAGCAGGGAAACCTGAGAACCGGCTGTCCAGGGGTGTCCCTTTAAGCACAGGCCTCAGATAGCCTCAGGAAGCAGCCACACAAAATAACTCCTGACCTGATGCCCTGCTGGAACCGGTTTCAGCTGGCCTTAAATGCGATTCAGCGTCCAATCAGTGTGGATGCGCTATTTCGAAATAGCAAAATGCTATTTTGAAATGCATTTTGTGTGTAGACGCGTTATTTCAAAATATCTTATTTCGAAATAATGCTGTAGTGTAGACATTCCCTGAGGAATTAGATTATTTTCCTTGGTTGGAAAAAACACATATTAAGCACTTCAGTTAGTTGAAACTGACTGTTGTCATTTTGGTATATGACCAGAGTCCATTGTAAAGATACATTTTAACGAGCCTATAATGTTGCCCAAAGAACAGATGATAAGTCAGAACAAATGCTATCTTTCTATGGGTATGTCTACACTTGCAGCCTATTTCGGGAATAGGGCTGCAAATGTAGGCATTTGGAATTGCAAATCAAGCCCGGGATTTAAATATCCCGCGCTTGATTTGCATCTTCCCGGCCGGGCGCCATTTTTTAAATTTACAAGCCCGGAATAATTGCCCGCGTCTACACACGGCAGTGAAACAGGCGTTTGAAATAAAGCCCTATTTCGAACTACCTGTTATTCCTCCTGCAATTCCGAATGCCTACATTTGCAACCCTATTCCCGAAATAGGCTGCAAGTGTAGACATACCCTATCAGATTTTATTGAGATGGAATTAGTGGCAATGGTCAGGAAGATTCACAACTGTTTGGATTTCTATTTGTCAAGAATGTAGACTTTGAAAAGGAAAAATGAATCTAAACTTAGGGCTCTTGATAATAATTGTGGAAACTTATGTTTTGATCACACAGAGCAGAGCTGTTCCAAATACCAAAGATTGGAAGGTGCTAGGCACTGTTTTGACAGGAGATACCAAGGCTCTTATTTATGCAGCCTCGTGATGAATAGTAAGAAGAATTCTCAGAGGAGAGCAGTACACATTGTTTGATGTCTCATTTGAGATATAGTGAAGGTATTTCTCATGAAAGAAAACACACATTCCTAGGAGCCCAACTGTAGATTAGAAAAATGTGTGTCTTCAGGTCACATACTATGTTGATAGCAGCTAATAAGATATACAGTAGACTTCCGATAATCCGGAACCTACGGGACCTAGGTGGTGCCGGATTATCAGATATGCCGGACTATCAGGAGGTACTATAAGAAGGTTATATATATACTGTATACGTTATATACTGTATATAAAGTGTTCTTAACCCTTTTTATTGTATATACTGTATACAGTATACTGTAATGTTTTAGTTTTTTTAAGCCTTTTTTACCCTTTTTGCTCAGTTCAGCTGCTGCCACTGTTACCTTGTGACTCATTTTTTGCCGAAGCTCACTCACTAGGCTCTTGCCATTTTGATGCCGGACTATCAGGAGTGCCGGACTATTGGAGTTTTACTGTATAATGAGGATAGGCACCTCCATCTGCCAAGGTAAATGGTCTTAATATGGAGCTAATAATGTCAGTCAGGTCACATTAAAAAATCTTATAGAAGATAGTTACTGTCTTTGAATTTACCTGAGAGGATTAAAAATTAAAGTGATGATTCAGTCTATGGCAAGAGACTATATTGTAACAGTAAACAAGCGTAATCCCAGAGAGACTGAGAAACTCTACCTGTCAAGAGGAATGACATCTGAGAAGCAGACAGACAAAATCAGAAGCTACAGAAAAGCCATAGCTGCCTTTAAAGTAAATAGGAAAATGTAAACCTGGCATGACCCCTGTGTGGAGAGCATATGAGACACAGAAGCAATAATTATCGTGAGATTAAATTAAATATCAACATAAATTGCTTTGGTTTGGAATTGATACTGAGAAGTATATTTCACAGGGATTGACTCTTTTCCATCTCTATTCCAGAGGAAGATGCATCATTTTCAACATTTTTAGAGTGCTACTCAGTGTATTCTGGTCAACCTGCCAAGAGATTTTTTTAAAATCTCCCATTATGCAGCATTCTCAAAGGAACGGCCTACCAATCCTTGCAGAGAGGATATAAACTTCCATATGGTACCATCCATAGAATGATTAAATATATCAGCATCATATGGCCATTAACAGTTGCCTCAAAGAGTTTGTTTTATTCATTGTGTAAATGTAAATAGAAATCCCAATAAAAATCTGCTGTAAAAAGCTCTAAAAAGATTATCCTCCTGGCTATGTCTAAAAGGTTCTTTTATCATTATTGTTACTCTTGTTCAGTTACCTTTAGTGGATTGTCTCATTCTCTTCCCCTTGATTGTTTTCACTCCTTTACTCACTCTGCTTTTCTGGTTCACCTCTTACCTTGTACATAATTCCTTCATCTCTTTCTGTGTCTCTTCATTCTCTACCTCTTATTCCATCTCTTTGTGTTCCTCATGCTTCTATTCTTTAGTTTCTTCCTCCTCATTCTCTAAACTTGCTGTCCCAAATATTTGACAGGCTTCAGCTACCATGGTTATGTGAATGATTCCCAAATTCACGACTCTATACTTGACTTCTCCCCTTTGCCTAGTGTCACATCTTCAAATGCCTTTCAAACATCTGTTTTGGGCTATTCCTCCACCACTCAATCTCTCCCAAACTCAACTTCTCTTCTTGATCCCACTTCACTTCTTTCCCACAATGTTGTTTTTTCATGTCTCCCAAATCCTCAGGCTCTGTATCATCTCTAGTTCCTCTCCCCACTTATCAAGTGTTCTGTAATACCCTATAGATTTCTCCTCTTTGATAAAACCAAATGCAATCCTTTCCTCACTACTCTCATTGCAAAGAGGCACACACCTTGTTCAACTCATGCCTTGATTTCTTTAACATCCTTTCTTGGTTGGGCAACAAGTGATTAATATTCTCCTCTGATCTCAGCCTGCCCTGACCCACCATACCTGCAAAAGAAGCACAGAACAGACAAGGAATTAAAAGGGAGAAGAAAAGCTCACTTGGGAGAAAACCTGCTATTTGCTGCTCCTGAGAAAAGAGCTGAAGGAAGGAAAGATCTCTCCCTAGAACTGCGGGAAGAGAGGGCCTGTTGCAAATACACACTGAGGCCACGTGTACGCTAGGAAATTATTTTGAAATTACTAAATTCGATGTAAGAACTCCCGATTTAACAAATTTTAACTTGTGTGTCCTCACTATGGGGAATAATTGAATGTAGTCCAAGGCAGGCGTCATTAATATAGATAAGCTACTTTGGATTCAGAACCCCAGGAAGCACTTTGGGGAGCTGCGAGAGGCCTGCCAGAGGCCAATTAATTGGACTTAGAGGCACCAGAGTGTTCACACTAATGTTATTTTGGACTTACAAATTTGGGAATTGCATCATTCCTCATGAAAAACAGGACTACAGAGTTCAAATTCTGCAGCCCATTATTCCGAAATAACAGGCTTGGTATTATGGACACATTACTTACTAATTCTAACTTGGTGGGGGGTGTATTTTGGACGAAGGTTCTAATGTAGACCAGGGGTGAGGGGGAGGCATTTCTCCCCCTACCCCCATGAACTCAGTTCGTGTCAAGTCTCCTCATTTTGTTCATGGGCTACCCCATCAGGAGAGAGACTTGGAACTAGGGTTGCCAATATCATATTTACAAAATAAGGAACTGTTTTCTTGGCACCTATGCCCCACCCTTCATCCTGATATTATCATCATTAAGAAGCAATACTCAGCTATACACACAAAGGGTATTTCTTGATGCTTTTTGCACCACTCAGCAACTACCAATCTTGTTATGCAGAGATGAGGAAATCTTTGTAGGATAACGAGAACTTAATGTAAATTTAGACTTGGCTTTTAATTAAATCTATGTTGTATCTGTTCCATGCATGAAAGCATTATTCCCTATTCATGAAAAAACCTTCTCTACAAATGTGTTTGGTTCTGCTGCATTAAATACAAACAACCCTATTTAGAGCAAGTTTTTAAAGTTTTCTTTTCCACATTTCTGAAACATATATTCACTGATAGATTTAGAAATATCATTTCTTGATGGTTTGATCACATCTGGACTGGGGCAGAATTCCTTGTAGAAATGGTCCATGTGTAGGATATCCCTCATTTTGAATGCATCTGTTACATCCTCAAGATCTGAGAATCCAAGTTTCTTATAGAGCCCAGTGGCTTTCAGCTTCACCAGTGTGTAGTCAGTAGAGAATACAAAATATTTATTGATCAAGTCATAAAACTGAATGAAGTCAGGCTTTGCCTTTGCTTTTTGTTGTGGCAATAGCCTTCCCATCAGTTGGCTTGGAATCCAGAAAACAATACTCTTTCCAATTTAGACTCTTCATCTTAAAATGGCACATCTCTATGTACATATGAGGATAGCATAGCTTTGATTCCTTCCCAACTTTCCCACAAGTACACCAAAGACAAGCCAAAGTGTGGGAAAAAAAAACACATGCACATTTCCATAATCCAAGCATACTCAATATCTTCTGTGTACACATTCTTTAATGCTACTAGACTAGACTCCCCTACTGACTCGAAATAGGCTGTAATTGCTGGCCAGTTTCTCAAAAGCTGATCAACTGGTGGGTTACAGGATAGCTATTTTGCAGTCACCTATCACAGTACTTAGTTCTCTTCTATGTAAACAAACTCAAAAACACTTTGGTGTTCTTCTCTGAATATTGTAATCACAAAAATGGCTGTAAATTTTCACCATGATTGATTCTATGTCAACCAATTCCCATGTTTGCAAGTATTGTGTGCTACGTGTGCAGGGCAGTTTGCCTTCATACTCAGGTTATTTTCAGTACATAACAACTGATACTCCACATTTTGTTTTCCATAGTCCATATTAAGCTCTGAGACCTTCAGATAGCTCCATTCACTTTAATAGCTGTTCCTTTCCTCCTCTCGGAATACTTTAGAGCCTGTGACAGGCATAAAATATGCCTATTCTCAGCTCCCGCCTCAAAAGAGCAGGACTTCCCAAATCCCAGCTTATATGAAAAGACAGCAAGGGGTCCTCAGATCTTCCCAAAAGCATGAAAGGAGATAGAGAGTGGGTGTCCAACTCCAGACAAGGGGGCTCCCTGATCCTGAAATTACCGCACAATCTGCCTTTTACAGATTCATCACTATCTTCACAGAAATTGAGTAGAAATTGCTATCTGCTACAGTGAAACACTGCAGGCATGTCAGAGACATCTTCCTATTCCCCTTATCTGAGGCATTGTCACTGCAAAGAATTACACATGCTGTCTGGTGGCAATGGTAATAAATCCCATAAACAATCCCCTGAGACTTTGGGACAAAAACATTGGTTGCTAATAGCTGCTGCTTTAGTTCTTCCACAACAAAATGTTCTCCCAGTATTTGCAATTTACTCCAACCCTCCTGCAATCCACAGTGCTGCTAGTGCACCCAACCCCCCATGCCTCCTCAAAGTCTTGGGAGGAAAATCAGACATGTGATTGATTCCAAGGAAGGGTAATTAGAGAGGGGAAAGAGGGGAAATAGGAGGAGAGTTTGGGGGCTGCAGTGGGATTATGAGGAGGGGGATAAATAGAGAATGGCGGCAGAAGAGATGAAAGAGGTTGGGGACTGGGGATGGCTTGAGGGAGTGAAGGGATGGGATAATGGGAAGAGGAACATCAAGTGAGTGGCAGGGTTTGGGAAGAATAGGAAAAGGGGTACTCTAAGCACCCTTTCCTGCCCTCCCCATATGAGCCCTTGCCCCTCTGGGTGTCTACGCTCCTCTTGCCATGTGTGCTTGTGGAATTTTGGAAGTGGCAGGGTGTTCACCAACACTAGATTTGGCCCACTCCTGCCTGGCAGTTAAAATCAATGGGTAGCCACTGAGTTTATTTTTGTTAGAAATTGCCAATTTACCCCCTCATAAAGTAGGATGTCTGGGGCTTTCAGACAAATCTAAAGAGGCAATGGTTCATCTCCTGTTCAAGAAACTTGATGTTAACTATCTTGTCAGCTATCTGCCTGTGTCAAACTTCTCAGTTTTGGGACAGGCTACAGAAAAGATTGTGGATCTTCATAAGTCAGATGAGAGACCTGGGTGGGGGACAGGAGAAATAGTGCAAGTATTCCCAATAGGACAAAGATGGTATTTTGTTACTGTACTGGAGGACTGCCATAAGAGGAAGTTACAATAAAACATACAAAACTTAATCCTGTACTGTATTTTAAAAGAAAAACCAAAAATGAAGACAACCTTCTTTGGGGCATGAGGATTTATATCAGATGGCAAAAATAGGAAATATTAATATATTTAGGAAGGAAAAGATATGAGACAGGATCTAAGAAAAAGAGGAGAACATGTATGTGGAAAAGATCATAAATTCAAGTTGCACACAATTTGAAAACATGAGTTGTTTCTATGATCTCAATGTTCAGACAAGTGATATTGATAAGGTAAAAACTCCCAGAAATAGGGAGAGAACAGGGAGAAATATTAGTAACAGACCAACTGACTAATGCAGTTGAACCCCCTTTTATCACAAGTGACCACAAATTCGACCTGTAAAACTTCCTCAGATCCAGTAGTAACACCAGCACCAGAAAGTCAATTAAGACATTTTCCCCTGTTAGAAGCAAAACCAACTCATATTCCAGTTAGCTTTAATGTAAACCAGTGGGGTTTTATACAAATTTATCAGGGTAGAAAGGTTAGAGACTTACACAGCAATCTTAGTGATGGATAAGATTTCCATGTTGTCTTTTATATGAATTCTCAGCAAGTTTTGGCACTGTTGATAATGAGATACTGTTAACATATCTGAAGTCCCTTGCAGGAGTGGACAGTTCTTCATTCCTTTTTAGTAGGAAAGACCCAGAAGATAATTTTAAATAAATACCAGGACCTCTTTTGCATAGCTTACAAAGCTGCTGGAAGGGTAAAACTGGAGATCAAGAGCTACATTGTTTTCAGTATACAGAGGATAAAGCTAGACATGTCCATCTTATCAGAATCCAGCAATGCAGTCGAATGGATTACTTAAGGTTTTCTAGGCTCTGATAAAGTTTAACTAATTGATGTTTAATCCACAGAACTGGAACAAAGTTCGTGAGTTGCAAGAAGCAACTGCAAGTTCTGGAGGAGATGTTATTTAGGACCCCGATTGAGAAAATATAGCCAGCACTAGTAAAACAGGTTTGCAATCTAGGATCTGGCTGGACCAGAGGCTCTTGCTGGATAATTGGATCACAGTTGTGGCCAAGCACATTTTTTTTCTATCTACGCTTAGTGAAACAAGAACAACAGTTCTCTTATGTCTTGTCACCTTGAGGCTAGACTTAGTGGTAGGATTTGTACCTACATTTAATTGTAGTATTCAATATTTCAGGGATAAAGAGGCTAGCACTGAAAATATGATTCTTGATGTTCGTCTACAGTTATAATCTTCACAGAAGATTAGTATCCAGACGTTCTTTAACTGAAAACAAATATGTAAACAAAATGAGGGGAATATCCTATTTCTGTAGTACTTTGATATAGGATATTCCCCTCATTTTGTTTACATATTTGTTTTCAGTTAAAGAACATCCTGCAAGGGACACAGTACTGTAGGTACTACAAAGCCACCTGAATAACTGGCTTTAGGGAAGTACACATTTTAGAGAGAGAGGATTAATATTTTAATATGGAAGACCTTACATGCTATTTAGTAAGCTATTTTTAATGACTGCAAGTCAAATTTTATGCATGAGTTACAGGGGAAATGCACAAGTCATTTACCAGAAAAAGTCCTAGTTATCTGATGCAATAGAAGAAAGTGAGTACTTATATTATTTTGTTTAGCACTCTTAGGTGTTAATTACAGCCCTTTTGATGTCAACAAATATCATTTAATTTTCCCTGCAGACATTTCAAAGGCGTCTGTGATAATAAGAAATATTTTCCCATTGCACAATTTCAGCTTTCAGAATAAGAACCTACCAGTCTAGTTCCTTGTTATTTGTATTTATCTTCTTTGAATAGAAGTTTATTGCAAATAAGAATCCATTCTTTTTTCACATTTAATGTCATGCTAGTAATAACATATACTAAATAAATTGTGTTTCCATGACAAAGCAACAGCACTCTGTTATGCAACATATTTGGAAAGCAGTTTTAGTATTCTCTCAGAATTTTTTTATGTTTTTATGCATTTTGCTTCCATTTTATTTGGAGTTCCTAAAACCTTTGTCATTCAACCATGATCACACCTAGCACTATTACAGAACTTTGTGTCTTCAAAATTTTGTGAAAATTAAAACTCATTGCATTGCTAGGAGAAGATTGAGCACAGCTGCTGGATTTAGAGACAGTGTTCAAATATCAGACCAGCTGGGGCTTTAGAGGTTATAGTCAAACTTAAATTCCATGTGGAAACCAATAGGCAACCAGTGTGGATAGGGAAGCACAGATGTCATATGCTCCTAGCAAAATACACTACTCAGGAAACGAGACACTGCATTCTGTACCACTTCAGTCTGGTTGCAGGTTATAGCCCCAAGTAGACTGCCTAGTGCTCTAGTTTAATCTCCAGATAACAAAAGAATGGATAACAGAAGCAAGGCATTCATCCAAAAGAAAAGGTCTCAGCTTTCTTGCCAGGTACAGATGATAAAAAACTGATTGGATTACTCTCATCATTTGGAATATTGACCAGCAGCTGGGGTTATAATCTAAATTGTGAGCCTTACTTATTAATGGTAGAGTTGCTCCCTCACAGGGAATGCACCAGTTAGCTCTGCCATCTCCTCTGGCTGCTTCCCCAACCCACCATAATCACCTCAGTCTCATTTAGACTGAGCTTCAGTCAGCTTGCTCTCATCTATTCCTTACCCTCACATAAACACAGGCAAAGGGACTGAATTGCGTTTATCTGAGGTAAACGAGACAGAGACATTTCACAGGGTGCTGTCAGCATAGTGAGAACATCCATTGGATGCCTCCTTACTAACCCTTAGGCACATTGAAGAGGCTGTTGACGGAAATAGCATCTGACAGAATGTCACACATGAGAGCATATCAGGAAGAATATCCAGCAACTACCAGTTGAGATCTGTCTGAGAAAAAAGAATGAAGCCCCTGAAAAGCAGCTCTGTCTGCTTCTGCCAGGGACCTCAGGCACCACTTCTAGACAACTGTACTGAAAGCATCTGATAGATCTAGTAATCAGCATGTATGCCTCATCTTTATCCATCCCTGTCCCCTTAATCTTAACCTTTTCCACCTCTCAAAATTCCTCAACATAAATGTTCTCCTATTAACACCATTTAAAACACATTCACCACAAATAAAACCAGCAGTCACAAGCATGAAGGTATGTGTCCAGCCCTCTTGCTGTGTCCTTACTGGCTGGAAACAAAATTCTAGTATAGGCACAGAGGCCCAACAGCAATAGGTTACAATCTGATAAGATACACTTATAAAGTTTGCAGATGGTACTAAGCTGGAGCTGCAAGTGCTTTGGAGGAGAGGATGAAAATTCAAAATGACCAGGATGCACTGAAGAAATGGTCGGAAGTAAATAGGATGTAATTTGATAAGGATAAATGTAAAATACTCCATTTAGCAAGGAACAATCAGTTGCAGACATACTAAATGGGAAATGACTGCACAGGAAGGACTAATGAGAAAAGGGATATAGGGGTCATAGTGGATCACAAGCCAAATATGAATCAACAGTATGACACTGTGGCAAAAAAAAGCTAACATAATTCTGGGATGTACTAGCAGCACATGAGAAGTAATTCTTTTGCTCTACTCTGCACTGATTAGACCTCAAATGGAGTCTTGTGTCCAGTTCTGCTTGTCACCTTTCAGGAAAGATGTGGAGAAATTGGAGTCAGTCCAGAGAAGTATTAATGATTAAAAAATGATTAAAGGTCTAGAAAACATGGCATGTGAGGCAAGATTTTTTTTAAAAAATGGGTTTGTTAAGTCTGGACATGATAAAAATTTTCAAGTACATAAAAAGTTGTTATGAGGAGGCGGGAGAAAAATTGTTTTTCTTAACCTCTGAACAGCAATGGGCTTAAATTGCAGGAAGGGAGGTCTAGGTTGGACATGAGGAAAAGGTTCCTAATGCTCAGGATGGTTAACCACTGGAATAAATTGCCTACGGAAGTTATGGAGTCTCCATCATTGGAGATTGTTAACAGCAGGTCAGACAACCTATTAAGAATGGTCTAGATAATACTTAGTCCTGTCATGCATGCAGGGGACTGGACCACAGGGCCTTTCAGTCCTACGATTCTATAAGAATCATTTTCAATACAAGGGCGCAGCGTTTCTCTCTCCCTGTAATAAATAAAGCAACTTGTAACAAGTTATTTGAAAAAGATCATAGACATTATTTGCAGTAGAGCAACTAAATTGAGATAATATTATTAGAAGAGTGAAACCATGACAAGCCAGTATCAGCCCTGTGAATGCTTGGGTTGAGCCACCAAACTCTTATTTAACTGATTGCCTTTCTTGATTTAAATAACCCTAATAGTCTTGGCCAAAGTACAGAAATTTTGGATTTCCCCGTACTTTACAAAGTAATATAACAATATACCTTTGGACTTATTAGCACTTCTGTCAGACACCTCACAAATATATAATAATTGCATTTGGAGTTTAAAAAAATCATTTACTCATTCATTTGCATAAAAATATATTTGGCTGTCCTATATGATGTTAGCATCTCTTGGCTAATATTTTAATACTGCTTATGTTTTTCCAGTAGGCAGTGACCCACAAGAGCCATAGTATAATCTTATTTTATTCCAGGAACTGTTATAAAATCTGCCAGCAAACAAAACAAAACAAATCAAAACCAACCAAACCAAAAAACTTCCAACTCTTTTGTCTATATGAGTTGCAATTACATTAGGATATGTCTACACTAGCCTCCTAGTTCGAACTAGGGAGGCTAATGTAGGCATTCGAAGTTGAAATCAAGCCCGATTTAAATATCCGCACTTGATTTGCATCTTCGCCGTCGCCATTTTTGAAATTTACAAGTCCAGACTAACTGCTACATGCGGTAGGGACTCAGTATTTCAATTAAAGCTAAATCGAACTACCTGTTATTCCTCCTGCAAGGAGGTTTAACAGGTAGTTCGATTTAGGCTTTAATTTGAAATACTGGTCCCTGCCGCGTAGACGCCGGGCAGTTAGTCCGACATGTAAATTTCAAAAATGGCGATCAAAAGATGCAAATCAAGGCGCGGATATTTAAATCCCGGGCTTGATTTGCAACTTCGAATGCCTACATTAGCCTCCCTAGTTCGAACTAGGGGGCTAGTGTAGACATACCCTCAGGCAGGTTTGCTGGTATAGCTATAACAACAAACCCTCTTTAGTGTAAGTTAAGCACTTGTGACATTGAGTTTATCTCAGTCAGACCCTGCCACAGCAGAGCCAACAGCATCTGTGGGCCCCTGGGCAAGGTGGCAGGGGCAGTATTGTGCTTCCAGAATGGAAGTGGAGTTGAGAGCAGGAAGAGTAGTGCTCAGGGTAGCTGGCCCACAGTGCTGCCCACAGTGCAAGGCACCCTCCTCCCCCAGCCCTTAGTGCTAGCCGGAGCGCATGGTGCAGCGCAGTGCCTCTACTGCATTACAGGATCAACTCTGCTGACATTTCTGGCCTGGAATACACTCAGAGTTGCACTGGTTTAGCAACTTTCATTGCTAGAATGTCCATGTAACTTCTGTATTTAGAAAATTTCCCTGATACTTTCATCTCCTTCCACTTACATCTCAGTACCTCTTCTTCCTCCCCTCCCGCTTAGTTCCTACCACAATTCAGCAGATACTTATGACCATGTGTATTTTAAAGCAGCTGTATATTTCTAGTGAAGTTCAAGAAGGTACTTATGTTTCACTCCTTTAGCACACTTAGCAATTTCACTCTCCTACTTGCAGTCTCTGATAAAAAGTACTTTCCACCAATAACCAGTCACTACTGCTCTCTATGCACCATGTAGTACTTTAGAGAACATTCCAGAATAATTTAAAACACCTCAAAACTAATATTTAAGTCTCCCAAGGCTACTTAGTTACTTTGCTTTTATATTGCATCACATCCCACCCCTTCTGTTTTTAGACCAGAGCTCTCCAGGGCAGTGTAATGTTCTTATCACCCCAGAGCACCCTCTGGTGATATTGCTCTGGGGTAGTCACTCACTACTTCAGATCACTCCCATGGAGCATGGTCATCTATTTTATGTAGAGGGGTATTCACCCTCCAGCCAGGTCCCTCTGGAGTTCTACTTTTCAATGCCCTTAATCACTATTAAAATGCAGGTAGCAAAGTAAAATGTCTTCTGACCCATCTGAGATTTTACCTCAGTTTCAGTTTGTTCACTGAAATAAAGTAATATCTCACACCTACAGCTTTGCATTTTCAGTTATCCACCCAGAAAAGGACTTTCACCTAGACCCTCTCCTTAGGAGAGCATACAGATCTCTTTACTCCTCAGTCTTCCAATGCTACTGCTAGGAACCACTACTTCCTTTGAGGAAAACACTCAACTCCTCCACAGCTGGCTTTGATACGGAATTGAGCCTGACAAGGACTCCAGTGCAGTAAGGTGGGCTAATTGAGTGCTCAGGCTACTGTCAACTCTTTGTTGACCTGTGTGGGTTTTATACTCTTCTCATATAAGCAGTGTTGTGGATGTGTAAACAATAACCAGTGTGTTCGTATTAGGAGACTAAATAAAATAAAATTCATTATACCGAAATTCTGTGTGTCTTTTTGTTCATCATTATCATTCCTATTCATTTTTCGTTCACCAGTCAGGATTCACAGTTTTTGGGACGATGTGCAGAAGCAGGATTTATGAAATTCTGAACCGGGTTTCCAGTTAGGTACTGAAGGTTGGTGAGATCTGAAAGTTCCTTGGGCACTCAGAGTGTATCTACACTGCAGCGTTATTTTGAGATTAGAATTAATTTAGAATAACAGTGTGAGCATCTACACAGCCATTCCGTTATTTCGAAATAATTTTAAAATAATGGACGGCTTATTCCAAAATCTGTAAACCTTATTCTATGAAGAATAACACCTATTCCAAAAAATAGCTATTTTAAATAAGGTGTGTGTAGATGCTCCACTACTGCTATTTTGAAGTAGCTCCTCACCAGGGCCATTCTAAGTTATTCCTCCGCATTGCATCCTGGGGATCAAAAATCAAGATAGCATGTCCACATTAGGGAAGCCTGTCTTGGACTAATTTTGAGGCTTCTCTGCAGTGTAGATGTGCTATTTTGAAATAAGCTATTTTGGAATAACTATTCTGGAGATGGTTGAGCTCTCCACCTTTAGCTCTGGATGCAGATACCTTATCCACTGCACCACTGGAGGAGCCCCCAACCTCCCTACCTTCTGTGCTCCCCTTATCCATCCTTTGTTCCAAAGGTGCCAGCTCCGTCCCTCCAGAAACTGGAGGTGATTATCCCTAGGGAGGGTGGGACTCCAACCCTCAGCCACCCTCAGGAACTGCACCTAAAACATCACTTGACCTAACTTCCTCTTGTAGAGGTGTATGTATTTCAGCAAAGGGCAAAACCCTTCTATCACTAGTCTTCACACTACAGCAGCACAACAGCTGTGCCACTGTAACATTTGCAGTGCCGGCATAGTGTCAGCTTTCAAGGTTATGAGAAAGCGTTAAGTCTGGAGTTCTGCATGAATACAAAATTGGTATCTGATCTGCAGAAATGATCCACAGATATCCACATCCACGGATGCAGATACCCAAGGATATAAAGTGAATATCTACAGATTTGCAGAGCTCTAATTAACTCTGTTGGTCATACAAAATTAACATCTAAAACTGTCTCAGAGGGTATCTGTGTTAGTTTGTATCTGCAAAAACAACAGAGAGTCCTGTGGCATCTTAGAGACTAACAGATTTATTAGGGCATAGGCTTTCATGGGTAAAACTCACTTCAGATGAATTGGAGTGAAAATTACAAAGGCAGGGGCATATATATATATATATAACAAGAAGGAAATTACTTATCAAGTTACAAGGAAGTTATTTATCACGTGTAAGACTTTAATGAGGTCAATTCAGTCAGGGAGATTAAGCAGGTTTTACCCATGAAGGCTTATGTCCTAATAAATCTGTTCATCTCTAAAGTGCCAGAGGACTCTTCATTATCTAAAACTTTGTTTGGAGCCAGTTTACCACAGCAGGTACAAGTGATACTATAAATAGCAAATCTGGGAATAGGATTGCCAGTTTTGGTTAGACATATTCCTGGAGGTTTCATCACACTAAATTGTGATGTCACAGCTGTTCACCAATCATTAGGAAATTGATGATAGGAACTGTGTCATTAAAAAAAATCTAAATCAGCTGGAAGTCAATAGTTCATCACAGAACTATGTTTTCTGACCCACGTGCTATGGTACACTGGTGTGCCACAGAATTTTTTGAAAAACCAGCAGAGGTGTGGGCACAAAGATGGAAGGAAGGAGGGGAAGGTCACCTTCTAATTGGTCATCTGTGTTATTACCTCACCTCCTCCAGGGGAAAAACAACCAATCAGAGCTCAGTCTACCTCTCCTGCTCTGCCCCTCCCGCACCTTCCTGCAGCCATTGGTGAAGGAAAGAGCCTGAAAGGGGAGCAGGGATCCTGCTGCAGCCTGCCAGAGTTCAGAGGGGAGAAGAGCCTCAGAAAAAGCAGAGGTGATGTCAGGGGGGCTGAAATGGGGGCTGGGAGCTAGATGTGAGTTGAGGGAGCTGTTGGGACAGCTCTAGTGGGACTTGGGTGGGAGCAGAACTAGTGCAAGGTAGGGGCTGGATACAGGTAGGGCAGAACTGGTGTGAGGTGGGAGCTGGACTGGTGGAGGGTGAGGACAGAAGTGATTGGGTCCTTGGTGCCCACACCCCACGAAGTGCCAGTGACCATGTAGGAAGGTATGGCCTGGCCCAGCCCCTGTACATAGCCACAAGGAACAGAGCTCACCCCACTCTGCTAACTAGGGACATATGGCTGGGCCCCACGGTGGAAGTACCCCCTTGGACATAGCCGCTACCTGTAACCTCAGCCACACAGCCACTAGCTTCCTCCTTTCTCCCTCCTAAGAACTCCAAAGTGGGAGGAAGATGGGTAGTGGAGCACCCCCAAGGATACACCTCTTGAAGAACCACTGTTACTGCATAAGATGAGTAACCTTCTCTTTTTCTTCTTCAAGTGCTGTCCCTTGCAGATGACTGTAGAGCAGTGCTCCTCACAAGGCAGAAGGGATTTCAGGTTCATTTGAGTCATAGGCTACATCTAGACTACAAGCCTCTTTTGAAAGACAGAGTCTAGACTACAAGCAGATTTTTTGAAAAAGCGAGCTGCTTTTTCGAAAGAGAGTCGAGATGCTCTCTTTCGAAAAAGCACAGTTTGCATTCAATAGCGCTTTTTTTTCGAAGGAGCACTTTCGAAAAAAGGCGTTATTCCTCGTAAAATGAGGTTTACCACGATCGAAAAAACTGCCGCGTTCTTTCAATTTACTTTAGAAAGAACATGGCTGCAGTCTAGACGCAGGTGAAGTTTTTTCGAAAAAAGGCCACTTTTTTCGAAAAAAACCCTGTAGTCTAGACACACCCATAGAGGGCATTACGGTTAGGCCAACTATGGTATCAGCCCTGGAGTGATGAGTGATTGCATAGTGCTTAGTGAATGTGTGGATAGAGGCCCAAGTGGCACCTTTCAAATGTCCAATGTTGGAACATTACTTAGGAATGCTGTCGAGGCTGAAATGGAGTGTGTAGAATGAGCCCTCATGTGCACAAGTTCTGAATATTATAGCAATGTTGAATGCAAGTGGAGATCCATTTTGACAGTCTCTGAGTGAATACTAAGCATCCTTTGGAATGGTCAGTACCAGAAACAAAAAGTCAAGTAAAAATTTAACAGACCTGATGTCCAATGTAAGCAATATGGTCTCTGTTGAAGTCTCATGTGGCTTGGTATAGAACATGGGAAGATGGAGTGCTTGATTCCTAAGAAAGAATGATGTTATCTTTGGTAGAAATTTTGGTTGTGGTCATAGCATAATTTTGTCTTTGAAGAATACTGTGGAGGCCAGTGATAGAGATGCAGCCGTGTTAGTCTGGTGTAGCTGAAACAAAAGACAGAACTATGTAGCACTTTAAAGACTAACAAGATGGTTTATTAGGTGATGAGCTTTCGTGGGCCAGACCCACTTCCTCAGATCAATATGTGGTAGAAAATCGGGCACAACCATATATACCAAAGTGATACAATCAAAAAAATGAACACGTGTGAAATTGACAACTCAAATTTTAGAACAGAGTGGGGGTGGGCGGGGGGGAAGGTTAGTTTCTGTGAGGTAATGAGATAGGGGTGATAATAGGGGAAGTTTCTGTGAGGTAATGACATTAGGGGTGATAATTGGGGAAGCTATCTTTGTAATGGGTGAGATAATTAGAGTCTTTGTTTAAACCCATACATAAAGTGTCAAATTTAAGCATGAGGCTCAGCCATGAGAGCTCATCTTGCTCACCTATCTGGTGGAATTCACAAAGATCAGAAAGGCTACTTTCATGGATAAATGCAGGAGGCAACAGGTGGTGAGTTCAAATGGCAGTCTGGTGAGGTGTTTCAATACCAGATTGAGGTCCCAGGCCAGAGTAGATTGGTAAACCTTTGGATAAATGTTCTGGTGACCCATGAGGAAGTGTATAGTTATGGGATGTGTGAAGATCAAGGCCCTGTCAATCTCATGATGAAATGCTGTAATGACTGCAAGATGGACTTTAATCGTGTGCATCAGTGAACCTGAGTGTTTCAGCTCCAGTAGGTATTCTAACACTAATAGTAAAGATGTAGTGGCGGTCATCAAATGGAGTTTTTTTACACCAAGAGGAGAATCTCTTCCATTTTTGAAAGTAAGTCAAAGGGTAGGTCTTCAACATTATTTGAGGTTCTTTGGGAATGCCCAAGGATTGCAGACAGGATGCCTGGTGCATCACTATGTCCATGGCTATGGTCATGGCTGCTGTGTCCACTATGTCCAAGGATACTTGAAGGGCTGTTCAAGTGACAAGTTGGCTTTCATTTAAAATGGCCTTGAATTGAACTTGCTTCTTCTCTGGAAGTTCCTCAGTGATAAATCAAGAAGTGCAGGTCCTGGATGCAGGTTCTGTGAGGGAGTTTGGGGACAGGACTGAGTGTGGGGGGAGAGCGTGAAGGCTCTGGAGTGAGTGGGGTGCACAAAGAGGTGTGGGGGAGGAGTGGTTGGTGCCATGTTTATCTGGGGAACCCCCCTCTGGCTCCTGGAGGGGCAGGGGTCTCTGGGTACTGCTGCCTGCCTGTTGCCCCATGCTCCCAGCAGCAGGAGCAGCAGATGGCACAGAGACACCCTCTCCCTGCCCCAGAGCTTCAGGGATGAATGTGCTGGCAGCTACAGGGAATGAGCAGCTGGAAGCCACTCCAGCCCCACTGTGCTGGTGGTGGTGAGGTCCCTGTGACATTTTAAGTCATCTGCGGGGGGTCTCAGACGGGGCCAAGGGACAAAGGAGGTAGGGAGTACAGGGAGTGGCAGGTGGCAAGCTTTGGTGGAGCCCAGCCCCTGGGCTAGGAATATGTCTGATACTGGGGCCATGGGCCTATATAATTCGCCACCTATGATGGCACCTAAATCCCTTTGTGGATCTAGCCCTAAAGGTGATATATATTTAATAACTTGGCACCAAAGGAGAAATTAGCCCTTTTGTCCACTCACAATTTTCTAAAAATAAATGCAAACTGAAGAACCAAATGCAGGGAGATCATGAAAGTAACAAACACAGCACCCACTCTTACAGCGGCTCCATACACAGCTACACACTGAATAAAATTCCCTAAAGTCAAAAAGCAGCTACAAGATCCTGTCCACATTTTTTGATATAGCAGAGAATAAACATGACTGCATTAAAATCCTTACCAAACATGCCTTGCAAAACAGTTTCTTCTTCTCTTAGTCATATTTTATGTGACACGGAATATCACTATGTGGGCTAATAAATGAAAAGATCATATGAATCAAAAGGTGGTTTTAATTCATATATTTGTGACTCTTACATTAGTGACTCATATGAGAAATTATACATCATTAGTAACTTAAAAAAACAGAAGAACCAGTGTTAATGTGTTCCTATATAGTAATCACCTGAAAAACTTCATAATCCCACAAGATGACCAACATGCAGGCTGGACGGATATGCCTGTCCAGCTTTTTGAGTCAAAGCAATTAACTCCAGACTTCCTGAATGAGAACATTTCCTAAAGAAACAAAGGGTGGTCCCACTATGTTATCTAAGTAACTTGGCCTTTCTTGGATTCTGCAAGGTCATATGACTGAAAGCTTGAGATAGTCTTGTCATTATTTTTTTCTTAATGATTTTTTAAAGGGAGTACCCTTAGAGGCCTTAAAATTTGTAAATGCCATATTTTCCCAATGCCAGGCACACTATAAGGGTTTCAGAACTGGAGAAGCAGCAAAATGATATCACAAGTAGCTTAATCTCCACGTTTCTCCCTAGTTCACAAAGAGAGAAATCTAGTCTGAAACAGTTCTACGAGGAACATTTCAGTATTGAGTGCATTTGGCAAATATTGTTTCTTTTGCTCTTTACATACTATAAAAATGTGATGGGGTCCAAACAACTATGTTTATAAGAAGCAGGGATTAGCTACATAGACACAATGTTGCTCTGGACATTGACAGAACACTGTGAGTGCTGTTAAAAGGCTAAAAAATTAAAGGGATACTGGCATATTCCAGCACACACCATCAAGTTCTAAAAAAATCCATGAATCCTGTATCAAAGACATATACAAACTGAAAAATAATTAGAGTAATACAGTTCCTTCTGTGATGGAAGCCTGTGTTAGAAGGCAATTTCAGGAGCGCATCTCTGGGTAAACATATAGGGCCAGAATGAGATACTTTTTGCATAGTGAATAGCAGATTAATTCATGTGTTTTTCCAAATGAAATAATTCAAGTTATAAAATATTACAAAATAATTTGACTATGAATTAAGGTGGCAAAATCTAGCCCTTTGTGTGCACATACTGGACCTGTTTGGGAATTGTTTTATGTTTTAGAGGAGGGTGTCTTGTGTAGGATCCCTGCCTCCTTAGTTGTAGAAACTGGAAGGTATATAGCAAATGAGGAAGGGGACTGAAGGAACAGAAAGGATGTTGCTGTTGTTAAAGCAGCTGGATGTTGCCTAAGAGAACTGGAGTCTATCCCTGTGTCTTCCAGAGGTCCTGTATGATGCTAAGCAAATAATTTAAAACTAAACTTTTCATGGATGGTCACAGTGTGTGTTCCTTATTCTCTGGGTATTCAGCTTTATGCTCTGGATCAGATATGCACAAGTGCTGAGCACTAACTGCCCCAATGTCCAGGCAATGGGAGCTGTGCTTTGAACATACAAAAGTGCTACATCCTATTAAGTACTCTGAAAAATTAGGTCCTAGATGTCTAAAATTAGGCACCCAAACATGGTGGAAACTTTGAACTTTCTCTCCATGCCTCAGTTCTGTATCTATAAAATGGAGACAATACCACCGTAAGTGATGAGGGCTACAGAAAAGCCCAGAAGAAATTAGTCATTTTGTCTTCATAGTGGGTTTTGAATAGTGTACACTAAATAAGGCCTTGAGCCACACTTCAAATCATGGGAATGAAAAAAAAAATTAAATATCTGCTTATCTAATGAGCACCATCCCATGTACTGAATGTGTGTGGAGTCCCGTGAAAAATTCAGTATGAGATCATGTAACGAAAGAGTGCACAGTAATGCCTGTGCACAATGGTACTAGAATTAAGGCTGCATGGGCATTTTCTAACTTGTGAGTGCTTGACTGTGTAACCTTACTATTATTATTTTATTGTAATTTTTGGTATGTAATAGTTTGTAAAGAACAGGTGAGGTTTTAAAATATTTTTGACAACGAGGAAGAGAGTTTAATAAACATAAACCATGAGGCAGCTCTCAGCAAAGAAACAAGACACAAGTAAGAAGCAAGCACTGTAGACAAAGAGAACCATCAGCAAATGGGCTTAGGCAGAGCACAAATAGCGGGATGCAGAGTAGAAGGAATAAAAGTAAGTGATGAAAGTTGTTTCAAGGAAAAATGTATTCTTTTATTTACTGTTCCTCAGTCCAGTGGATGGAGTGGAAAAAAAATTAAACAACATCTATACTTTATAGGTAGAGCACTTTACATGTTTTAAAATAATTTCATTTCTAAGAACTGTATTGTTATACTTCAAAACAGAAATGAGGAAGTTAACAGAAATCTGTATACCCATGGAGGAAACCAGTGGCGGGGGGGGGGGAGGAAGGAGAGGCAACAGACTTCCGCCAGCGATCCCAGAAGGGGCAGGGCCTCAGCTAGAAGGGGCTGGGCTGGGTCAGCCAGCCCTCAGTGCCGCCCAGAACATGCAGCGCAGCATTCCAATGGCAATTTAAAGAGCCCAGGGCTCCAGCCTCTGCCACTCCTACAGAAGCGATGATGGTGATCCCTGAGCTCTTTTAAATTACCAGGTTCCAGGGCAGTTGGTCTTTAGCTCCCTTCTTCCCTCCCCCATCATTGACAGACCAGCTTAAAATTATTACACAGCACAAACACCATTAGGATGCAAGAGAATGTATGAGTATACAAATATAAACATCTGCACACACGAGACTAAACATAATCTAAAATACTACCCTTATATTTTGTCATAAATCAACTTATATATAAAATATGTAATACAAAAACACAAAACAATAATACAACATTACAAGTGACATAAGAAGCATTATTCCTCCTCACCGTGTTTTATATCACATACACTGTAAAGCTACAGAAATAAGATAACTGGATATTTTGTTGACAATATTAAATACTCCCTATGCAGAATTCTCTCATATTCCTGCTACAGAATAACTCCTCCAGGTAGCATAGAGATGCCACACTTCTTGGACATACTTTATGCAGTCTATTTTCCTGAGAGGTACTGAATGCTGGGACAGAAAAAAGAAAGAACCCCAGAACAGGGCAGCTGCGTCTACACTGGCATGATTTTGCACAAATGCTTTTAACGGAAAAGTTTTTCCATTAAAAGTATTTGCTCAAGAGAGCGTCTATACTGTCATGTGCCTTTGCGCAAAAGATTTGCTTTTGCGCAAAAGCATCCATGCCAGTGTAGACGCTCTCTTGCGCAAGAAAGCTCCGATGGCCATTTTAGCCATCGGGCTTTCTTGCGCAAGAAATTAACGTTGCTGTCTACACTGGCCCTCTTGCGCAAGAGGGCTTATCCCTGAGTGGGAGCGTCAGAGTATTTGCACAAGAACCACTGATTTTGTACATTACAAAGTCAGTGTTCTTGCACAAATACTCGCGGCCAGTGTAGACAGGTGGCATGATTTTGCGCAAAAGCAGCCACTTTTGCGCAAAATCTTGCCAATGTAGACACAGCCGGCAAGTGCAAGTTACCACTGAAGAACCGTAGGAAGTTTTGTCATCTTATTAGTGTACATACTTTCCATATCTAATAAGGGTTTATCTTGAAGCATGTCTGCTCATCGGTAAAATGGATGGTCTCACAAGTGGGTGGAATGATGTTCTGGAAGACTCAACGAAAGAGGTAACATAGAAATGGCTGCTACAGACCCTGTGCAACTGCAAATAAATCCCCCAACAGCCCTGAGAACAAGGGGAAATACTGAGAATGATTGGAAAAGGCTCAAACAGAAATTTAAGCTACATATAAAATAAACTAGGGGATAAGCAAAAGTTTGCTCTGCTAGTAGTGGCAGGCATAGAAGTGCCAAGTGTATATAATATAAGGTGGGTTGAGAAAGGAAAGATTTTCAGGAGTCATGAAAATATATGAGGATCATTGTGTCCCTAGAGAATAAAGTTACTTATGAGAGAGAAATGTTCAGGATGAGATTGCAGCAGGGGTTAGGCACAGATTTAAAACTAAAAAATCAGTCCTGAGAATATGGGACATTAAAAGACTCTCTCAGGAAAGACCAGTTTAGCTTGGTATGTAACAATAAAAAAGTCTGTAACCGTTGTTAAGGGAGGTGGGTCTGTCACTAGAAAGGGCAATATGTATGTGCCAAGAACAGAACCAATATAAACAAAATATAACGCCTAGAAAAAGGCACAGAGTATGTGACTGTGAGGACCATAGCTAAACCAGCAAGGGAAAAGGTCACAGATATCAAATTAGCGAAAGACAGAAACATGGAAAGCAGGAAACAACTTTCTCATAAAAGCAATGGCTGCAAAAGAAGATCCATATTTAACTCTACATAAGCGCAGAGCTACATGATTGCAATATGGAACTCCTCTACAATAGCTGTAGAAAAGCGCAGTTTAACACATTTGTGAGGAAAATAAAGGATGATCAAGAAGTCCGATAGTGAGGAAAAGACTGGGAAAGTACAGAAAGTCTCAGAACCTAGGTCAGCTGAGTTCCAGCCTGAGCCTGAAAGTCTGCAGTGCTATTTTTACCCTCATTGCGTGAGCCCCACGAGACCAAGACTCTGAGACTCACAGCCACAGGCCTTTCTTGCTTACTTGCTGGCTCTGTAGCTATACTCTTAGGCTTCAGCATTCTCCCCAGACTGCTGTATTGCAGGTCTTTGTCTGGAGCAGACTGTTCAGTCTCATTAAAGACATAGAAGGACTGATTTGTACAATGGTAGAGCCCAACTGCACTCTTCCCTTTTTACTACTAGGGTGCATGGGGGTGTAGATGGGAGCTTCAATAAGCATTACCAGAGGGGATCAAAAATTTTTTTACCTGAATGTCCCCATTTTGAGACTTACAGTTTCCAGTGACCAC
Source organism: Rafetus swinhoei (assembly GCA_019425775.1). Classification (NCBI taxonomy): domain Eukaryota; kingdom Metazoa; phylum Chordata; order Testudines; family Trionychidae; genus Rafetus; species Rafetus swinhoei. Next base: position 271,842,162 of record CM033437.1, read on the forward strand.
AAAGAACAACAAAGCAACACAAGGAATCCATAAAGTATGCTATTTATGCACATGCATTTGGACGTGAAGTATATTACTTAATGCTCACTAATGTAACACATGGGCTTGTGTGTTAAGACATGAGCTTATTGAAGTCCAAGGGCAAGGTACCATCAATTGTAGATCAATACTAGGATTTGATGCACAAAAGTGAACTGAGTCCAGCTACAAACAAATATAGGCTTGCAAATGACGGGCTTGCAAAAGACAAGATACATATTTCAAGCTGCATATTGAGAGTGCACAATAGTCATTCTTGACAGTGAATCTGAACCCTGGGAGAGAAAGTTGGGTATATGTTCCTTGCAGGAATCAACTGTGGGAAATTTTGATGAGCACTTCAATTTTAGATGCAAGCAAATCCATGATCTCAGGCTTGGACTAAAAGGGTTTTGCAGCCAATCATTCTTTGCCGTGTCATGAAAACAGTCCCTCCAGGAGGGTGGGATACTCAGCTGTCACTTGCATAGGAGGCTGAATAATTTGACCGACAGCCAGGGACTTGCAAAGATGCATAGTTTGTGCTCAATAGACTATCCTTCCAAAAACAATTTCCTTCATAGATCTTTTGATTCAATCACTCAGCTGAAGATCTGGGTGTTCTTTCTATTGCAGACCAATATTCAATTCATTACATTTCACAAAGATGTCTGGGAGGCAGGGAAGAAGGTACAACTTCCTTTGGGCATTTTGACCTTTTATCAAGAAAGGCTTGTTATGTATGTGAGCATGTGTCTTGAACTCTTGTTTTCCATGTGTAACTGAATCACGAGACTCACTGCTGGAAGCTAAAGTAGACAGTCTGTGTAAAAATAGTCTGAGTCCATTGTGCCTATTATCACAATCCAGAAAGAGGCATTCACTGTTAATCCAATGATACCAGGACTTAAGAAGGCCCTGCAGTGATGCCAGGGCAACACAGAGACAGGGACTGACAAGTATTCTTTATCCTTGAGTGCCAATAGCGTACTCAGGGTAGCATAAGAGACAAAATGGGTCCTGCCTTAAGGAGTTTACAAGCCACTGCAGATTCCCATCTCAGAAAAGGCTGTCAAAGGCTCTTCCCAGCTCTGTTGGTGAGGCTGCTACCCATGGATAAGGATCTTCTGTATTCCAGTCCCTTAGCTGAATGCCTGCACAGTAGGGGTGGCCTGAGGCAGGCTGCCGGCAGCTGGCGCCCCAGGCGGAATGCGCGATTCTGCCTCCACAGCCCTCAATGGCATGACATCATCATTGGGCGCCCTGTTTAACACGGCACCCTAGGCGACGGCCGAGTCGGCCTATACGCATGGGCCCCTGCTGCACAGCCAGATGGTGCAAATGGCCAAAATGGCCTCTGCACAGCCACCTCTGCACAGCCAATGTTTCTAGCTCAGCTCCACAAGCACTGCACCAGGAGGCTGCTGTTTTGATCTACAAAATGGCAGCCTCCACACAATGTGATCTCTCATGCACTGCATGTGGTCTACTGGTGCAGTGTTTGTGGAGCAGATCTAGACACATTTCAGGAAAGATGGCATCATCTCATAAGCTAATTTGTCCTGCTGGTTCTTTGATGTCATCTGCGGATGACACAACACCATTAGGGGTTGTTACTCCCAGTTTGGGATCCTGGGCATTATTGTAATGGAGAGGGCAGTCCCCATGCACTCCTTTGCAACTCTGGCACTTCAGCTTTGCCTCTTCTTAGTTTCCTTCAACTGGGCAGTAATAGGTTCCATTTATTGGCCTAGGGCCCGGAGAAGCCAACACCAGGAGAAGCTAACACACAGAAACAAAATAGCATGTCCCCTTTTAATAAGGTTTCAGGACAGGAACAACTACAATACACAGTTCATAAGGTCCTCACCTCAGGGCCCTGGTTAAAGTACGAAACACTTGTAAAGTGTTTTGAAACAAGTAAAGGCCTTGTCTGCACTATACAATTTTGTTGTCAAAATTTATGCCACTTTAACTAAAGTCCTTTAATTAAAATTGTTGTTGCATGTCCACACTAGCTCCGTAAATCAGCAGAGTGCTTCCCAACTAACAGCTTTTGCACCAACACAGAGAGGAGTGCACTATGGGTAGCTAGCCCACTGGGCAACTGGACATAGGGGGCTTTGGGAAGGGTTTCCAATGCTTCATGGAGCAGGTGCAGATTTCTCAATCCTATCATTTCAGGAACATCCTAGTGGCTTGTCAGCCATTTTTTCAACTGAAGTGTGGGAGGTGGAGAGAGAAGGGCGGGGGATATAGAAAGCTAACTGACCTATCCCGAGGCAGGGAGAGGGAGACACCACCATCAGCTCTGCTCATCACAGCAGTCTCCCGCAAAGCCGCCCACTCTGCCTGCCTACCTATGGGTCTGTGATTTCCTCCAAATTCTCCCACAGCCTCCTTAGCTGCCACGAGCCTCATCAAAGCAGCACAGCAGTCCTCTCACTCCCCGCAGCAGCAGCCTGCCTGTTGCTTTATTCATAGTGCAGGGCAGAGCAGAACCATTGCATGTGAACGATTCGTTCTTTGTTCCCCAAATGGAGCAGCACACTGAGGTGCCAGATACGTCCTGGAGTTTGAAAGGGGAAAGGTAAGACTGGTGAGGAAATACCTGGAATAAAGACTTGTTAAGCTAAATCTTATCAATTAAAATATGTTTTTTGCTTTTGTTTATTTGTAACCCTTTCTACCATTATTCCTTTTACTTGGTACCACTTATGCTTATATCATTTGTTTAGTAAACTTGTTTTACTTTTATTATAAACCAATTCCGTGCTGTGTTTGAAGGGAAGGGCGTATTTATTACAGTTAAATTAATAAACTGGAATGTACTGAGTCTTAAGAAGAGCAGAAAACGTAATAAGTTACTGTACATGTACAGTGTTAGGAGCAGTGCATTGCAGAGAAACATATATGAGGAGCCCAGAGGGTTGTTACCTGCTAGGTACAATTGGGGCTGGGAGAGCCTTGAGGAAATTGCTGGTGAGGAAAACAGACTGCTGTGGCAGGGAGATGATTCATAATCTAGTATCTTCAGCAAAGTTCATTCTTGCTGAGCCAGATAAGTAACACAGTGGCTCACAGCCCTGAATACCCCAACACTATGTGACCATCACCTAGTTTCTTTCTGCATTGCCCATCAATTGCCATCACCCCATACCCTGCCACTTCTAATCCATCAACTTTCTATTGAAGTCCATAGAGTTCAGATGCTAGTTCCCCTTTTTTCCTCCCTCTACAGCTTTTCACTGGGTAATGCCATATAAATTAAATTACATTCCCAGATCTACCTTCCTGTGGTCTCTCTCTCTGGCATCTCCTTGTGAACATCTAGCCATTAAGTCACATTCAACATGGTTAAAACAAAGCTCTTAATTTCCCCCAAGCCCTTCCCACTACTTCCTTTCTCAATCATTGTGATCAATATCACCATCCTTAACCAGGGCATCATATTTGATGTGGACTCTCTTTAGGTCCTCATATTCAGTCTTTAGGTCTTCAGATTCATATTCAGGTTTTGCATGCTTATTTCAAAATAAGCTATTCCGGAATAGTTATTCTGAAAAAGCTTATTTTGAAAGAGCGTGTCTACACTACAGGGAAGCCTCAAAATTAATCCGAGGCAGGCTCCCTAATGTAGACATGCTATCTCAATTTAGAGCCTCAGGAGGCACTGGGGAGGAATAACTTAGAATAGCCTTGATAAGGGGCTATTTCAAAATAGCAGTAGTGGAGTGTCTACACACACCATATTTCGAAATAGGCATTATTCCTTGTAGAATGAGGTTTACAGATTTTGAAATAAGCCATCCCTTATTTTGAAATTATTTAGAAATCATATTGTTATTTCGAAATAATGGTGCAGTATAGATGCACCCATTCAAATAGCAAAGGATCTTATCATTCCACCTTGCACTGCTTGTATCCATTCAGAATGCTGGTGCAAAGATCACTTTCCTAGCTCATCATTTGGATCAACTCACCCTCCTCTTTTCATCCCTCCATTGGCATTTGCTATCATATCAAACATAAGCTGCCTGTTGTCCCTTCCAAGGTCCTTCATGGTCAACACCCACTCTATCTACCAATTCTCATTCAGTATCAAGAGATAAATCTCTGCCTCATTTGGTCCAGGGTAAGCCACCATTGTCCAACTGTAACATTTTCAAACATGCACCTTTGTGCCTTTTCCCATGTTGCCTCTCATGCTTGAGAAGACCTCCCAAAAAATATCTGCAGAGTCATTTCACTGCTCTCCAAATCTCTCCTTTAGAACTGTCCTTTGCCATAATGCCTCTAAAACTACTGAACAACAATTAGTCTGCTAGTGTATTGAGTCATTTACCTAGCATACTAACCAAATTTCTCTTTGTTTCCTTGTACTCCACTTCTTCCTGCAGACATTTGGTGTCTTATACTTAGATTGTCAACTCTTTGGGGGCAGAGACAGTGTTTTTGTTCTCCGTTTGTACAGCGCCTAGCACAATGGAGTCTTGGTCCATGATTAGGGCTTATAAGGGCTTTGGTAATAAAAAGAAAACAAACAAACAAGCGAACAAACAAACAAACCAACCAAACAAACTATATACCCATAAACCATGTGCAGACATCTACAGATAAGTAAAATAAGTGCCCAGTGCTGCCATTCTCAATGCTAGTGAATTTAAATGGGTATACAAAGTGTAGGGCAATGGAGAATCAGGCCCAGAAGCTTTGTTTTTTCCTGTACTAAGGTATTATTACAGAAAGGATTCCATGTACTTACACAGGGCTCAGATCAGCAAAATGCTCTAGCCAATTCAATAAGATTTAAGCATGTGTTTATGTGCTTTACTCAAGAGCAGGGGTGGGGAACCTTTTTAAGGGTAGGGGGCCGCTGACTCACAGAAAAATCAGTCAAGGGCCACACACAAGTGAAAAGCAGCAACCCCCCCCAAAAAAACCTTAGTGATGTGGCCCTGACTGAGAAGAAGAAAGGCACTCCCTATATTCCCCTCACACTCCAGAGCCTGTGGGGGGCCAGGGGCAGCCTAATAGATTTTGTGTGCTACAGCCCCGCCATGGGATGGCAGAGGGGCTGGTGGGCCAGCGTGGGCTTCCCAATGCTGGGGTGCAGGAGCCTTGAGTCTTAGGGGCTGGATCCAGGCAAGCCGAGGGCCGTATTCAGCCCCTGGGCCTGAGGTTCCCCACCCCTGTTTAAGAGGGATGGACATAAACTTGAGCTAAATTTAATTGTGTACTTAAATGAGTTGGTGAACTGGGGCTGAGTACTGATATCTTTCTGCCCTGCAAAGAGTTAAATTTTTCATGGTACATCAAATCCAGCAAAACCAGTAATCAATAAGTGACATTTCTCTATTGTGTATGGCCAATAACATTTTAATCTGTGAGAATAAGATAATTGTAGCATTCTTTACAAATGTTTAGAGAACTAGCTGGATAGAATCCTAGAAGAGAAACAACTGAATTGAATTAACATTGGGATTAAGTGTTCTTGTGTATGATATCATTGACCTTTGACCAAAAGGATATGGACAAAAACTTTATTACATTTTTATCCCAGCACTTCTGTGTCATAATTTATTATGCCTAATTTCGTATGTGTTATTTATGTAATTAAAATACTTAATTTATATTTCCTGAATCATATATAGAAAATAAGTACTTTTACTTATATTTCCAAATGATTTTGCTGTCTTTGGCTGTGATATTTGGATAGCATTTTTGGATTGTGGCTTTCATTTCTGATTATATGTCAAGGATTGTTTTGGTACTATTTCCATTAATGAATTGTGCATCCTTGACAAGAAACATTGCAAATTAGATTATGATTTTGCATTCCCATTAAAATAGTTTCCTAAGAAATTGTGGTATAAGTTAGAGATAAAGGTATACTTAATGAGTCAGAAATTCAGCCTGCCATATTGAAATTATTTCCTATATTTTAAAGATTTTTACAAGGCCTTTAGCTTTCATGATATTAATAAAAAGTAAGAGGAATCTTGTTTGAAATTAGTGTATGAATCTCTGTAGGGATATAGGAAGAAAATCTCTTGATAATGTTTGCATGATTTCATAATTTGTTCAATTTTCAAAAGAAAGATGAACTGGGATCCTTGATTTCAAAAAGCAAACTTTAAAAAATTAAGGGGATTATATAGGACTGAAGAAATCAAGTTTCAGGAATTACTTGTAATCAAAGTTGCAGAAGCTATCTCAAGCCAGAATCCCAAGCAATAGGAAAAAATTCATAGGGAATAGTTGCAGACCAAGCTGGATGAGCAAGCATCTCAAAGAGGTTATTAAGTGAAAGCAGAAAGCCTACAAGGAATGGAAGATGGGATAGATCAGCAAGGAAAGCTGCCAGAAAATGTAGGGATAACGCGAGAACTGCCAAAAAGCCAAGCTGTATTGGACCTTGCAAAGGAAGTTAAGACCAATAATAAAAGGTTCCACAACCATATAAATAAAAATAAACCAAGGAAAGAAGAGGGACCATTGAGGATTAGCTAGGCATGGCCCCACACCTAGACATAAACTTTGCATCAGTTTTTAGTGAGTCTAATAAAGAATTTGGAGAGAGTGGTTGGGTAACTAATGGCAACAAGGATATGGAGGTAGAAATTACCACATCTGAGGTGGATGCTAAACTCAAACAGCTTCTTCTTCTTTGCCCTTAGCTCTTATGGGAGCATAGGCCATCAACAATTTCTTTCCAAGCCTCTCTGTTTTGTGCCACCTTTTCTAATTCTCTCCAGCTTTTTCCCGTTTCCCTCACATTCACATCCAAGTCTCTTCTCCAACTATTCTTTGGCCTTCCTCTTCCTCTTTTTCCCTGTGGGATCCAGGATAGGGATTGTCTGATAATGCTAGTTGGTGGCTTCCTCAGTGTACGGCCGATCCATCGCCATCTTCTTTTCAAAATCTCTTGCACTACTGGGCATTGCCCTGCTCTTTCCCAAAAGCTAATGTTTGTAACCTTGACAGACTGCTTCAGGCCAATGATCTTATGCAAGCATTTATTAATAAAAGTCTGCAATCTTTTGATGTTTGTCTTTGTTGTTCGCCATGATTCTTAGCCATATAGAAGTACTGATTTTACATTTGAGCTGAAGATCCTTATTTTGGTCTGTAGCTTGATCTCTCTTGAATTCCATATGTTCTTCAAAATAATAAAAGAACCTCTTGCCTTCTGTATTATGGTCTTAATATCTTCGTCAGTACCTCCCACTTTATTTACAATACTACCTAAATAAGTGAAAGTATGAACTTCCTCCAGTGTCGTTCCTCTCAAGACAATTGGGATGCTGTTATTTGCTGCATTCACTTTCATGATCTTGGTCTTCCCCTCATGGATCTTCAGTCCCATCTGCTGTGAAATCTTGTTCAGCTTCACTGTTTTATTTTGCATTTGAAGTTGATTATGTGACAGAAGAGCTAAGCCATCTGCAAAATTAAGGTCTTCTAGTTGTTTAAACAGGGTCCTCTGGGTTCCATTCCTCTCATTAGCTGTTGTTTCTCTCATGATCCAATCAACAGTCAAAAGAAAGAGGAAGGGGGACAGCAGACAACCTTGCTGAACACCAGACTTTATTCTGAAGGGTTCTGTAAGTTGACCCGCATGCAAGACCCTACAGCTCATATCTTTATAGGTCTTTTTTATGAGCTTTATGAGCTTCTGAGGGATCCCATAATGCCATAATAATTTCCATAACGTTTCCCTATCCAAGCTGTCGAACACTTTTTCATAGTCCACACATTTGATACACAAAGAAACATTCCATTCTAAACATTGTTCAATAATTATATGCAAGATCTATTTTGACGAAAGCCTGGTTGTTCATCTCTTAGCTTGGAATCTATAGTTTTCTTGAGTCTTTCTAGAATTATCCTGTTTAATACTTTGTCTGGTACTGACAAAAGCATGATTCTTCTATAATTCGTGCATTCTTGTACATTACCTTTCTTTGTCAATTTTACTAAATATCCTTTCCTCCAATCTCTCGGTAATTCTTCCTTTTCCCAAATGTTACCAATAAAGCTGTGGAGTATTTCTGTTGATTTATCTAAGTCCACCTTTATAGCTTCCACCAGTATTCCATCAGGACCTGCAGCTTTCCCACTTCTTAGAAGTCGAATTGCTTCCTTTATCTCTTCTTTACATGGCTTGCTACAATTGACCAAGAGGTCTTCTTCAGCTGGCTGGATTTCTGGGGCATCTTCTGGAACTGGTCTATTCAGAAGTTTGCTAAAATGTTCTACCCATCTTTCCATCTGATTTTCTACATTTGTAATCTTTCTCCCCATTTTATCCTTGATGAGTCGGTTATGTTGTAGATATTTTCCTAAGAGTTTCTTGGTTAAATCATACAGACCTTTCATATTTCCTGTAACTGCTGCTTCCTCGGCTTCTTTTGCCAAGTTGTCAATATAATTTTTCTTATCTGCTGTAATGCTCTTCTTAGCCCCTTTGTTTGCATTTGTATAGTTCTCTTGGGCTATAATTTTGGCATCTCTGGTTTTACTATTATATAAGAATACTTTCTTCTCTCTCCTATCTTTGATCCTCCTAAGTGTTTCTACTGATATCCACTCTTTGTGCTGACATTCCTTTTTGCCTAAGACTTCTTCACATATACGGTCCAGGCACCTTTATTTGTTGCCACTGGCTGTCAATGCTTACATTTTTATCTAGATGTTCCAGTACTTGATATTTATTGCTAAGCATGATACAGAACATTTCTTTCTTTACCTGGTCTTTTAAAAATCCTACATTATAATGTGGTCTATAGTTTTGTATTGTACTGTTCTTTTGTAATTTTAGTTTGAATTTGGCCATCAGTAGATGGTGATCTGAGGCCACATTAGCTCCTCCGTATACTTTAACATCCTGTAAGGATTGTCTAAATTGTCGATTAATGCAGAAGTGGTCGATCTGATTCTGTGTTTGATGATCGGGGTATATCCATGTTGCTTTATAGATGTTCTTATGTGGAAAAACTCTTCCTCCTATAATAAGTTGGTTAACTGCATAAAAATTAGCAAACATTTCCCCATTTTCATTCATAACTCCTATCCCATGCTTCCCCATAGTCTCTTCATATCCTGTGTTGTCATCTCCTACTTCGGCATTAAAATCGCCCATGACTACGATGACATCTCTTGGTTTTGTCTTATCAAGCACATGTAGTCTGTTATAAAATTCTTCTTTTATTGATTCCTCTTTATCATTTGTCAGTGAATAACACTGAATGATGTGCATATTAATTTTCCTGTTTATGGTCCTGAATGTTGCAAGGATACTTCTTGGCCCTGCAGGTTTCCATGCTATAAGAGCTTTATGTGCCTCTGGTGACAGCAAGAGTGCAACCTCCTCCATATGTGGTGCGTTTTCCTTTTCGTGGCCCGAGTAGAGCACTATTTCCCCTGATGAAACGTGTACTGTACCTGACTGTACCCATCTTATCTCACTAATTCCCATGATGTTTAGCTTGTACTTGTTCGTTTCTCTTACTACCTGGGCTGTCTTACTTACTTCCCACAGGGCCAGGGCAGGGTGAGCCTGCCTTAGCCCCACTGCACCACCAATTAGGAGCCACCAGCAGTGCCCAGCTGAAGCCCACATCCCAAACTCCTGCTGGAGCTGCCACATGGCTCCCAACAGCAGACAGCAGGATGTTCCAAAGAAGTACCTTATGCTGAGGCAAGTCTCATCCCAGCGCCACATGGTGCTGTTTAAGACCTAAGTTTCTAGAAATCTATTTGTTTTAAAATGAATAACGGCTGCTGCACCTCTTTGTAATGTATGCCCCTTCCCCCCACAAGACACAACAAACAATGTGTGTGGGTGGTTACTATTGCAACTCCATCTAATCCAAGATAGCAGAGTCTGCTTTACAGTGTCTAGCACCACTGATTGACTCTGGAAATGATAAAACAAAAATAATAACAATAAAATTAATTGCAGAGTACAAAAAGCTACTAAACTATTTACATATGGTAGAAACCAACTCTCTAACTACAAGGTCAAAGACCCATGAGGAGAAACTGCCTTAGAGTTCTGACTCTGCTCTCATATAGCCTCAGGAGAGGCGATCAGGAAGCACAAGCTTCATGTCACCCCCTGGCGGTTTCTGCTGTGGGGAAAAAAGTTGCTGACTGTGGTGTGCTGCGTGCTCACACACCAGGGTGGAATACATATCTGCATCTTCTCAAAGAACACCCAAGAAATACAGAATTAAAGGACATGCCCATTTAACTTTAATTTTGCACATCTCCAAGGGTGCTATTTATGGGGTGCTATAGGAGTCTGTAGTTTCCACCTAAAGTTTAAACCTTTGGATTTCATTCTTGAGGTCTGCTTAAAGTGCATACCCTAGCTCAGTGGTCTCCAACCTATTTGAGCACAAGATCACTTTTTGAATTTAAGTGCAAGTCCAAGAGCTATCTCAAATATAAATACCTATCAAGACCCCTGGTTAGCTAGCAGCTCTTTGTGGGAGAGAGAGCTAGAGGGATGGGCTTCCCAGTTCCCTCAACCGGTGGATGGGGGGGGAGCCTGGGGCTGTGCTGCCCAGCACTCCAAGTCTGCTGGCCAGCAGCTCCTGGGGTAAGGGGCCCACCTGGCCAGTACTGCAACTGAGAGCCAGGGGAATAGGCTTGGGAGCCATGTGGCAGCTCCAGCAGGAGTTTGGGATGTGGGCTTCAGCTGGGCACTGCTGGTGGCTCCTAACTGGTGGTGCAGTGGGGTTAAGGCAGGCTCTCCCCCCTGCCCTGGCCCTGGACCACTCCCTAAAGCAGCCAGCAAACTCCATCCCAAGCCCTGTTGTGTCCCCTCTCTGCTCTGTGGAGAAAGGATACAGTGGGAATGGGCACCTTGACATCACTGCCCCTCTTCTCCCTCCCCTGTCCTGCTCAGAAAGCAGGAGGGTCCCAGGGGAGGGGCTGCTCCAAGGCAAAGGGCAGGAGATGCACAGTAGTAGGGGGAGGGGCAGCTGAAGTGCAGGCACTTTATAGACTCTTGGCCAAAATAGTCAAGATCACCCACCTGAGGCTCCAAGATGTACCAGTAGATCCTGGGCTACTGGTTGATGACCACTGCCCTAGCTCCAGAGGCAATTCTTGACTGCAACAGACTTTGGGTATGTCTAGACTACATTCCTCTGTCGGCAGAGGCATGTAAAATAGGCTACCTGACATAGTCAGTGAAGCGGGGATTTAAATATTCCCGGCTTCATTAAAATAAAAATGGCCGCCGCACTGTGCCGGATCAACTGATCATCGGCACAGCACGGCAGTCAAGACGTGGATCGGTCAACAGGGGAAGCCTTTGTCGACTGCTCCCTTATGCCTCGTGAAATGAGGTTTACAGGAGCAGTCAACAAAGGCTTCCCCTGTCGACCGATCTGCGTCTTGACTGCCGCGCTGTGCAGACGATCAGCTGTTGCGGTGCAGCTCGGTGGCCATTTTTATTTTAATGAAGCTGGGGATATTTAAATCCCTGCTTCATTGACTATGTCGGGTAGCCTATTTTACATGCCTCTGCCAACAGAGGCATGTAGTCTAGACATACCCTTTGCGTTTTCCTTTAGGGCAAGGGAGCTTGTTGATAAACAGAGGGAGGCAGGGTGATTAAAGGCTTGCCATTCAAGTAATTGAAGGGTTGTTAGCTAATCATGAAAAAGGTACTCCACTGAAAAGATAGGAAAAAAGAGTAGGAATAAATAGTGGTGGCTTCAGGGAGTCTACGTTTGGACCCTGCTGTTAAATGTCACATAAATGTTTTTGAAAAAGACAGCAAGCAAATGGTCTGGTAGCACTTTATAGACTAACAAAACATGTAGATGGTATCATAGAATCATAGAATACTAGGACTGGAAGGGACCTCGAGAGGTCATCGAGTCCAGTCCCCTGCCCTCATGGCAGGACCAAATACTGTCTAGACCATCCCTGATAGACATTTATCTAACCTACTCTTAAATATCTCCAGAGATGGAGATTCCACAACCTCCTGGGCAATTTATTCCAGTGTCTGACTACCCTGACAGTTAGGAACTTTTTCCTAATGTACAACCTAAACCTCCCTTGCTGCAGTTTAAGCCCATTGCTTCTTGTTCTATCCTCAGAGGCCAAGATGAACAAGTTTTCCCTCCTCCTTATGACACCCTTTTAGATATCTAAAAACTGCTATCATGTCCCCCCTCAATCTTCTCTTTTCTAAACTAAACAAACGCAATTCCTTCAGTCTTCCCTCATAGGTCATGTTCTCTACACCTTTAATCATTCTCGTTGCTCTTCTCTGGACCCTCTCCAATTTCTCCACATCTTTATCATGAGCTTTCGTGGGCACAGCCCACTTCCTCAGATGACCAGAGTTATGATTAGGGGATAAGGAAACTCGAAATAAATAGGAGAAGGGAAGGGGGGCAGGGAGAGAGTTTCCTTATCCCCTAATCATAACTCCGGTCATCTGAAGAAGTGGGCTGTGCCCACGAAAGCTCATGATACCATCTACATGTTTTGTTATTCTATAAAGTGCTACCAGACCATTTGCTTGCTGTTTTTTTCTGTAACAGACTAACTTGGCTACCCCCTGAAGCTTTTGAAAAAGACATTAACAGTGAAATGGCAACATTTGCAGGTGATACAAAATTACTGAAAATTACTCCAAACAATGGAGGTGATAATTGTTCTTATCAGCCTGTTGTAACTATTTGAACCATCTACTCACTGTGTCTCTCTTTTTATTGTTTCTCCTTCCCCCCTACTTTTTTTGCCTCTCCCGCACTTTCCCTTATTTATTCTTGGATCTGGACTTCTAATACTCCAGTCATCTGAAGAAGTGGGTTGTGCCTATGAAAGCTCATGATACCATCTACATGTTTTGTTAGTATTTAAGGTGCTACTAGACTATTTGTTGTTTTTTAAGTTTTTACTCAAAATAGATAAGTCCAAAGCTGACTGCAAAGTATTACAAAGGGATCTCACAAAACTTAGTGATTCAGCAATACAATGACAGATGGAATTCAATATTGATAAGTGCAAAGTAATGCACATGGAAAAATATGATCCCAGCTACATATACAAAAATGATGGGGTTTATAATAGCTGTTACCACTCAGAAAAGAGATCTTAGCATCATTGTGGAGAGTTCTCTGAAAACATCTGCTCCATGTGCAGTGGCAATCTAAAAAGCTAACAGAATGTTGGGACTCATTAGGAAAGGAACAGATAATAAGACAGAAAATATCATATTGCCTGTATTTAAAGTCATGGTATGCCCACAACTTGAATACTGGAAGCAGATCTGGTCACCCCATCTAAAGAAGATATATTGGATTTGGAAAAGGTATAGAGAAGGGCAACAGAAATGATTAGGGTTAATGATCACCTTCCATATGAGGAGAGATTATCAATACTGGGACTTTCAGATATATTAGAGGTCTGGCAAATCACAAATAGTGTGGGAAAATGAATAAGGAAATGTTATTTATTCCTTCATTAACATAACAAAAGAAGCCTATAGGCAGCAGATTTAAAACTAAACAAATTATTTCTTCACCGTCAACCTGTGCAACTCTTTGCCCGGGGATGGTGGAAAGACTCAAGCTATCAGTTCAAGAAGGGCAGGTCCATCAATGGCTACTAGACAGAATGAGCAGGGATGGTGTCGCTAACTTCTGTTTCCCAGAAGCTAGGAATGGGGGACAGGGCATGCATCATTTGATGATTGCCACTTTGGTTTGTGCCTTCTGAAGCACCTGGCATTGGCCACTGTTGAAAGGCAGGGTACTGGGCTAGATAGACCATTGGTCTGACTCAGTATGGCAATTGTGATATTTTAATACAAAGCCCAAATGTATCTGCCCCCTGCTGTAACTCACTAGACCCCAAGACCCTTCCAGAGCTGAAATAAAGCCCAGGAGTCCTCACAGTCTCTCTCTCTCTCTCTCTCTGTCTCTTCTTGGTAACAAATTAATAATATGTACTAAAATTTTAAGCCTAATCAGTGTCCCTTAAGTGACTTGCCACAACATGTCAGAATATGTTAATACTAGAGCTGACTGGTTCTAATATTTATTTAATTTTTTTTTTTTTACATAAGAATTAGATACAGAGTTCCTTTCAGCTAATTGCTAAGTTAACTGCCAAAAAAACCAGTGCCTTACTAGACCCTGGAAAAAAATGACGTGTACCTATGTATGTGTATGTTTGTGTGGAGTGTGGGTGAGGTCAGTCCCCCCTGATCTGCTGCTTAGTTTGTGCTGAAGCCAGTGCCTTCAGTCTGCCCCTCCCAATACCCTCATTCTACCCCCCCCCCCACCCAATCACGGCATGTACAAGACAGCTTCCCCTACCAAAATCTGAAATGGTTCTCCTGCCCCCTCTCCCACACCAAGCTGACAATAGCTCCAGGGAATTATCTATATGCATTGCAGCTGCTCTCAATTGAATGGTTTGAATGGCAAGGCACTAGGTTGGGCAGGTTGGCAGAGGCATGTTTGTGATCTGAGACGATAAGGATTAGCTTGAGGAGCAACACAGGACTGTGAATGCAATATGAGCCAATCAGATGTGGACCCACCACATGGATGAGTAAAGGAAAGGGAACATGTATCTCTTGAGGATCTATTGCAAAGGAGTGTAGCATCTCAGGGCATGGCAATACTATGCAAACTACAGTTGCACAGCTGCAGCGGTAGTGCCAGTAGTGTAGCTATTTCATACATCAATGGAACATTTCCCCTCTCTCTCCCCCCCCAACAAAGGTACTCCACCACCTCAAGCAGCAGTGGTTAGGTTGACCAAAAACATTTTCCGTCAACTTAATTGTATCTACTCCAGGTGATGGGTCAGCTTAACTACAGCATTCAGTGGTATGGATTTTGCATTAGGTGGTTACGAGGCTGTGTACCTTAAGTCTATTTCCTGGTTTTCTGAAGTTTGAGTTTTGCTGAACTCGACATTCAGGAGGAATATGAACTCTCACCAGGAACCCTTAGCTCTGCATAAATTAAGTTTCTGTGACATTTAATTTTCTTTTTCTTTTGTTAACAGAAAGAAAACTTGTTGGTAGGAGTTAGTAGCATACACTTAGGCTCCGTGTCTATGTGCGGTGTGATCCATTACACACCTGAGACTTAGGTGTGCTTACTGGAATGTCTAACATGAGATGCAAACTCTTTTTCTAATAATACAATCTGATTTTCCCCAAAGGCTAGGGGGCGGCATGTACCTTGCTGGGGTAAGAATGAGTGTTTGAGATGTGAGTCCTGGTTTGATCTCTGTGAAGAAAAAGAACACTGCCGGATTGTCACCTCTCAAACAAGCTGTTTTTCCAATGATTGTATCTCAGGATCCCTTTGGTCAAATTACTCCAAATTTGGAATAGTGATTGTTCCCTGCATCTCCACCAGCCACACCTAGTTTCAAGGGAATCTGATCAACTATACAGGATTTAGAGCACTTTGAAGAATTCAGCTTCAAACAGAATGCTCATTTTAAACTTACCGTCAGCTTTGTTATAATGGAAAAATCAGAGTTTTGAGAAGAAAAGCTTACAAGCGCCACCACCACTTCTGCTACAGGAAGGTATTAACTGTTATTTTCTGTTTCCTGCATATTTGCAAGAGCAGAATAATGTTCCCAGAATGGCCGGAGACTTTGAAGGGTGCTGAGGAGAGGAAGTTGTGTTCCTAACCTGGACCTATCATGGACCTGTAAAGTGGAAGTTGTGGGAGCTGGTATCCCACAAGATAATGTTTCTATTACAGGGGTGGGCCATACAGTGAAAGAATTTGAGAAACCCCTGCTGTAATGCAAATAAATATGAATCAGAAGAAGTTTATTAAAGTTATTGATCTAAAAAGTAGATCGGTTTCGTCTCAATTCGCTTTTGGTGAATACCAATTGATTCTGTCTTATTTCAAAGGATTATTTTGGATCCCCTCTTAGAATTTCATCTTTTCAATTGGACTCTCTTCTGAAAAAGCTTCTTTCGAAATAAGCTTGCAATCTAGACGTACCCTTAGTATCAACTGTTGTCAGCATTAAGTGCTCCTGCATTAGTGCTGAGACCAATTCACCCACAAGCATGGATGGAACAAAACTATTTTCAGAGCCATTGCAGAAAGCATGCTTCAGATCTGGGAAAGGATGTCTAAAGAATGCTTTCTACAATTGACCATAAAACATGCCACAAGAAGCAGAGCCTTTTTGGCATGTGTGTGAGAGAAGATAGGCCACAGATGAATTGCCCAGGGCAGGATTTCTCAACCTATGGGTTGGGACCCAAAATTGGGTTACCAGAAAGTTACAAAGGCCACATGGCACTCTTGTGGTTCCTGTCCCACACAGCTGGCCAGGCTCACCTCCTGGCTCCAGGCACTGCAAAATTTTGGGTCCCAGTGCCACTCAGATTTACCCACCCATCATGATAGGAATCCCGGGAAGCCAAATTTGAGTGAGTGATACTGCAACCCCATGAGCCTGGTCACAGCTCCACACACACAAATTTGGTCCAGTTATGGGGAGTGGGGCCAAATCTGCACCGCTATCCAAGAGGTTGCAATACTTGAAGTTGGAGAGCCAAGCCCAGCCATCCAGCAGCACAGGCACTGCAAAAGCAGCTATTGTGGGGTGAGTGCCAAGCAGACCCCAACCCTCTTGGAGAACAGGATCTCACCAAAATCATGCTGGGCCTCCACCCCCAGACTATTTAGTGAGACACAAGAGGTCATAAACATATACAAATAGGTCCTGAGGCCCAAAAGGCTGAGAACCCCTGGAGTAGGGGAAATGTTTTAATGCTCTTTGGTCAAAACAAAAAATATAATGTAATTTGAATTTAAAATATTAATAAAGTTGAACCATGATTAGGCAGTGGGGAAGGAACTCCATGTGCTGTGATAAGAGTCTCTCATTATTTTATCATCACATGCCTGTGCGTCCTTAGTATGATACTTACACACAATCTCAATTTTCATTAGGACATTCCTGGATTTTGGACACTTATCTTGGGGAGCCAGTATCTTGGACAATGCCCAGAAACTGTTGGCACTTAAGGAACCTTTCCCTTCCACTTCAAGAAAACAAATCAACAAATCAGTCTGAGCCAGAACTAGGCATTTTAGTGCCTGGGGCAAGCAAGCACATCTGTGCTCTGTACTAGCTTTTTTCCATCATTTTTCCAAATTCTGCCCCACAGTGGTGTTTCCTGGGCAGGTGCCCTACTCACACATCTCTGGTTATAGGCCTGAGGGCAGCTGCCAGTAGTTTTCTTCAAGAGGAGCATGAGCCAGGGAATGGAGTAGTTTAACCAGCTAATAGATTTCCTGAAAGAGAGAAGATGAGTCACTCTGAAGCAGCTGCTTCCTTCCCTGGCAGTTCCCCTGTTAGGCCTATATATATTGAGTATGTGTACACTGCAATAAAAGCGGTTGATCTGGGACAACTGGCTTGCTCAAGGGGCTTGGGCTGTGGGGCTTAAAGCCTCAGTTTGGACATTCAGGTTCAGGATAGAGCCCAAGCTCTGAAAGTTTGCATAAAACATCTTAGTATTCACATAGAAGTAGTGTCAGTAAGTGGTTACATTAGATCAGTGTTTCTCAAAGTGGTCCACGGAACCACGCTGAGAAAGCTGCTAACTGGTTGCTCCAGTTTGTTCATTTAGCAGCACCACAGCCATGGAGCCTTATGGCTCCCATTGGCTCCAGTTCACCGTTTGCAGCGATCGGGAGCCGCAGGAAGTGGCATGGCCCAGGCCACTGCTCCCCACAGCTCCCCTTGGCTGCAAATGGTAAACCAGAGCCAATGGGAGCCACAGGCTTTCTGGCTGCAGTGCTGGTAAATAAATAAACCTGAGCAGCCCAGTGACAGCTTTCTCAGAGTGGGTCCATGCACTTTGAGAAACACTGCATTAGATAGTTGTATTTTGACACTAAGCATGTGCAAATGAGCATTGCAGAAGAAGCTTATAGCATTTTAAGCATTTAAGGAATTAACTAACAAAGGATTTCACCTCCGGGTAGGTTAGATGTAACCAAAACATTATCCAAATAATACATATTTTCTTTGAAGTTAACTATGAAATTGCTATGATGTTTCTATTGTGTCACACACGTCAAACTGGTTCCAGCATGTTAACATCTTTATACTCAGGTAGATAGAAACAAAACATGTATTAATGCTCCCCATTCCCCCTGCGGGTCTCCTTGGCTCCTCGGTTTGTTTCATGGAGAAAAATAAAGTGCATACAATAATGGCTATATAAAGGGTGTAGGCTATCCTAGTTAAGAGGTACCAATTTCATCCTCACTGTCAGGCAAAAGAACCTATATGGGGGTGCATCTACACTGTAGTGTTTTCCTGGAAAAATGGCTGTTTTTCCAGAAAAACAATACTTGCATCCACACTGCCATTGAGTTCTTTCGACAGAAAGTCGAAAGAACGGAGGGGTTTTTCCGACAGCAGTAAACCTCATTCTACAAAGAAGCCTTTTTCCAAAAAAAGCTTTTTCCAAAAAGGCGTGTGCGGACACAGAAGAGGGAGTGCTTTCGAAAGAAGAGGTCTCCAGGAAATAACACAGGTGCTCTGGTGGCCACTCTGTCCAGACTAATCACAACTTAAATGCGATAGTGTCCAATCCATGCGGATACTATCTTTTGAAAAAGCACATCGCTTTTTCGTTGCACTTTTGCTGTGTGACTGCTCTCTTTTGAAATAAGCTTTTCTGGAAGATCTCTTCCAGAAAAGCTTCCTCCGAAAGAAGCCTTCAGTCTAGACGTAGCCTGGGACAAGCAAGACTTACAAATTGGGAATAAAACTATAATTTGGAAGAACTGGCTAGTGATTAGATATCATTCTCAATTAACCAATGATAAGGGCCTTTTCTTTTTATAATGCCAAAGTAGCACTGTGATTTGCTGCCCCTACAACTCAGCACATACTAACAGGTCAATTTAGCTGAGATACCCTAGGTCTGCCAGAGGCCCCAGAACCACTGGCAAATTTAAAAATGCTTCATAAACTCACAAGATCCATGTCTACTATGTCTATTTTGTTAATGAAAAGGATCTCACTTAGCCTGGAGTTCTGTGTGAAAGCATGAGATTTACCACAACCCTTTAAAGAAGTACTCCCAATGGCAGAGTATATTATGTTGTATTAAAAATGCCCCATGTATCTACAGCTGTGTTTGATACAACAACAAAACATTCTATTCAAAATATATCTGATATTACAGAGGTTATACAAAAAAGGTTATAAGCTTTGATATCGGTTGGTGCTGTAATAATGAAAACAGGACAGCTGTTGAAAGAGGCAGATGTGAGTTAAAATGGAATTCAGCAGCCAAACCTCTGCTGAAAATATATCCAAGGATTTCTACCTGCTAAGATGTGTTTAACTTTGTCACAAAGAGTTTAGTTCTTAAAGGCTGCAATGATCACCGAGCAAGTGATTTTACAAAAATGGAGGACGAGGCTTATGCCCAGAATAGAGCAGTGGCATTCAGACTTGAGTTAAAAGCCAAAGAAAGAATAGCTTATTGTGACGAGGTCAGTTATTTATGTCTGAAGACATTTCAACCCCATTTCTAGATATATTAAGACTCTCAAAGAATTCCAGGCCTCAATTTTCCCTCTTCTTTTCACCTCCTTTTGATGCTCCCTTCTTCCCTCTTCTTCCTGTTCATATCTCCCTTTTTATTACTGTATCCTCCTTACTAACACATTACATCTATGTAAAATTATGTGGTCTGAAAGGGCATTTCTACACAGCAACTTAGTCCTGTGTCTACACGGCAGGCAGTTATTTCAAAATGTTGTCAAAATTCTCTAAAGCTGGAGGACTTCTTACTCCAACTCCTATAATCCTCATTGTACAAGGAATAAGGGAAGTCAGAGGAAGAGTGCTCTATTTCAAAATAAGTGCTGTGTAGATGTTCCCAATTTCAAAATACAGTAGCGTCCCGATTATCCGACCTAAACGGGACCGATAGGTGGTCGGATTAACGAAAATGTCGGCTAATATGAAGTACAGAACATTACCTGTAGTTGATTCGGGTGCTCCGGGCGAAGGGCAGCAGCACTTTGGGGATGTTCCACTTGGAGGCCGCCAAGAAGGGCAGCAGCAGCAGGAGCAGCAGCAGCAGCGCCCAGAGCGACGGGGAAGCAAGTGGGGCCATTCTCCCGGACCGCGCCCGGGGGCTGCAGGGAGGGAAGGGGCCAGGCAGGAATGGGGACCTTGGGAGGCGGGCGCAGGGGATGGGGACGACCCCAGCTGCACGATGACCAAGCGGCGCCAGCAGGAGGCTCTGACCCATGGGCTGGACTCTCAATCACCTGCCACGCACTGCAATTCAAGGGACGTCAGCGGCTGGGGCAGGGGAAAGCGGGCCCGGTCACATGGCGGGTCACATGGCGGGAGGCCAGTGGCAGCGTGGGGTTTTAGTTTTGCTTTCAGGGGCTGCTGCTGGAGTCTCTTCAGCCGGGGAGGCTGCATGCAGCATGGCAACACAGGGCAGCTGGCCTTGGGGGCCGCATACTCGTGCTGCTCTAGGCTGGCTGGGGATTTCTCACCAAACCCCAGGATTTATCCAGCTGTGTCAGATAAAGCGGAATGTCGGATAAGCGAAGGGCGGATAAGCGGTACTCTACTGTAAGCTATTTCAAAATAAGCTACAGAACTGATGTAGCTCAATTTGCGTAGCTTATTTTGAGTTAAGCCCTGCTGTGTAGACACATCCAAATTGTCTGCTCTTGTAGTTTTGGTGAGTTACAAAATTGCCTACTTGCATAGCTCTACTGGAAATCCATGAAGTGTGTGTTATTTGGGGCTATCTACAAGCTGTAAGTTATTTCCTTTTCTGTGCTTTTTCATTGCCTATTTTATGAAAATTAATTAAAAACAAATCGAGAAATAGTGAAATGGAAGCCGTTAGAATGCATAAAAACAAAATGTTTCAGTAAAAATATTTCTAGAATTCATTTGTGGGTTTAAAACTGTTTTTTTTTCTTGAAGAGTGAGGTGATGAAACAGGGATTACAGGAAGTTCTAGGCTCAACTTTGGTGGTCTTGTTAAACCAGGCTCCATACATCAGACTCAGACAGAATATTTTTAGACCCTTTAATAAGAGGATTGGAGGAATTTTCTTGAATCTCTCCTTTTTGTCGGTGTGGGGAAGAAGGGGGGATTTGACATTTTTTGTCATCTGATGTTCCACAATAGTTTGTCCAGTGTCAATAGGTCTTCTTTGTCAGGCAGGAGACAATGTCTGCTGGAGACCAGTATTTCACACTAATAAATGTCTCTTTCCTGTCTGGTGACCTATAGTTACAAAAGGCATATAGTACAAAAACTTAAATATTACCTTATGATAAGATTTACCTGGCATTGCTTGGGTCTTTAACTCGATTAATTTTTGTTTTTTGGAAATGAAAATGAAAATGTACATGCTTTATTTGAATCATTGCTCCGGGGTGGGGCTGGGGATGAGGAGTTCAGTAGACAGGCTCCCTTGAGGAGATCGGACTACCCCAGCCCTCTCTCACTACAGCAGCTTGGGGCCAAGTGAGAAGCTCCAGCGAGCACAGCTGGGGGAGGAGTGCATGCATGTCACCTGACTGGGACAGGTCCAGGTTCATCTGCCCTCTGTGCTCCCAAGCCGGAGTGATGAATGAAGCAATCTGTGCACTTCCTCCTCACTCCCTGATGAAGTGGAACAGCCAACAATGTTCCTATGCGAATTGGGGCAGGAGGGAAAGAGAGCATCAGCTCCCCACCCTCCCTAAAGGGCACCGGTGGGGTGAGAGGCTCAGGGCTGAGGCAGTCTCAGAAAGGGAGGGGGTGCCCCCAGCCAGCCCTTTTCACCTGCCTGGTGATTCTGTCTCTTTTCTGTATGGTTTTATGAGAAGCAATCTCATTCCAGGCATATCCTATTTTCCTGGCACAACCAAACCCTTTCCTTCCTTTAAGTTATGATAAGAGGAAGCTGTATATTGAATTTTGTGGTTTCTAGTTCTTAACATTTAAAAGGAGTTCTTGAAGAAAACAGACAGACTGACAGACACACAGACAAACTCTCTCAAATATATAGTAGACTAGAAGATTTACCCAGCATTGCTTGGGTCCTTAACTCAAATAAGTGTTGTCTGTCTTCATTTAATGGTTCTGGAGTGGGGCTGGGACTGAGGGGTTCAGTATGCAAGCTGTCCCCAGAACAGAGGACAACCCCAGCTCTTTCTCACTTCAGCAGCTTGGGGCCAGGTGAGAAGCACCTGTCCATGGCCACTGCAGCAGACACAGCTTGGGGAGGGGTACATGCCCCCCAGGTGGGAGACAGACAGACACACAGAAAATCAGAGAATCTCTCTGAAATATATAGTAGATAGCTGTGCCTTTCTCCATCCCTGCCCCCTGCTGGCTAATGGGGTTATAGCTGTTCTGATCCCCATCTTTGGCCCCTTGCTTCCCCCCTGTGGTCATTCTGCAATATAACTCCCTCCTACCAGACCCCTCCATTTCCATTTTATGAGAAACAATCGAATTCCATGAACATCCCTTTATCCTGACCTTACTTCAAGTTATGAAAAAAGGAACCTGACTACCAAATTTGGTGGTCCTAGCTCTTACTGTCTAGGAGGATTTCTTGAACAAACGGACTCACAGACAAATGGGCAAAAAGACAGACACACGCATATTTCTAAAATATATAGTAAGTTAATATGGGAGAAAGAGGTTAGAAGGGAGATACATGCATGCAGCAACCTATAAGCATACAGTAAAAGCTAAATTCTATACACATTTTTATAACTTTAATGCCTATTTGACCAATACTAATTATTTATATGAATTATTTCCTTATTCCTATAGATCTAGGCTCCAATGTAATAGTCTGGAATAAGTTTACCTTTAGCACAGTGCAACCATATTAGTGAAGAATGGCCCATCAGAGTCTTACATTTTCCATTTTACAGATAAGGCTTAAGTTGCTCAATGATCACACAATGGTATAACATTCCTTCTTGAATGGTAGCACAGTTCTTCTGTTCAGTGACAGTGTTTTACTTAAGAAGGCAATGAGATGTGTCTTGCACTCACCATTCTGCATTAACATTGCATGTAACCCAAAACTAGAAGCATCAGTGCAGAGCACAAAGGGGTTGCTGAAATTGTGGCTGACTAAAACTGGCTCTTTAGACAAAGACTCTTGTCTCAGAAGCCTTTCTCACTAATTTCAATCAATATCACTGCTCTGGTTTCCCTTTTTTTTCATAAGCACTGTTATGAGTGCCACAGTGTTTCAAAAGATAACAGAAACTTCTATAATAGCTAAGCAACTTCTGTATTTCTCTTAGGGCTAAGCCAGGTTAAGTTCCTTCATGTCATGGCTTTTTACTTCCCCCCCCCCCCCCGGCCTGAATTAAAATGTAGCTGGTGGGAGGAATGTACTTGAACATCTCCTCCTCTTTGGGAAGAGGAGAGAAAACAACAAAGTCTTTTGTCTTCTGATGTTCCACACTGGTTCTTCTGGTGTTGACGGGCCTTCTTTTTTCAGGTAGGACATAACATCTTCTCTTGGATGTTAACATTAACACTAGTTAATGTTGCCCTCCTGTTTGGCAATTTACACAGTTACAGAGGCATATAATAGAAATGCTTATATGTCTCTCTCTATATAAAAAAAATTTCCCTATGGGATGACAGAGTGATGTAATCACGTCACTCTTGTGTCCCACAGCCCCTCCCTCTGCCCTCAGCCCCTCTCTCCACCCTCAGCCGCCCTGCCCATTGTCGCGGGGGATGGAGGACCAGGACTGAAGCCATGCAGCCTTTCCCCTTCGTGGGAGGGTTGGAGCCACCAGCTGTGTGGCCTTCCACCCTCACAGGGGGGTGGGCCCAGAGCCGCACACTCTCTCCCCTTGCGGGGGGGCAGTCACAGCCTCCAACCAGCCCAACCCCACAGCAGCCGGAGGGAGAGAGCCAGGCCAGTGACGGCTTCAGCCTGGCCAGGCCCACTGGTAGCCTGGCCCCCTGGTGACTGGTGGGAGAGAGCTGGGGCTGGCTGGGACCTGCCATGCCTCAGCCTGGCCCTCCCCGGCTGCTGGGGGAAGAGTTGGGGCTGCCTACCCCCAGAGAGAGGTGTTGGCAAGTGTAGTGAGCAGGGGGCACCACCCCCTAGTTATCTTATAATATAGGATAAAGATTATCTAAGTGTGATTAAATGCATGAAGCAATTTACAAGCATTTAATAAAGCCTAACACTAAACATATTTTTATAACTCTATTAAATATGTTACCAATACTTACACATAGGCAATCCAGACTGATTCCAGGTATGTGTTTGCCAGTGTTTAAGTGATACACAGGTATCTTGGCATAAGCAGGCACCTGGTTTGCCAGCAGCATGGCTGTATTTCAGAGTCTGGCCAACTGGAGCTGGTAGTGACAAGTACAGATTTATGGCCAACTAGGAAGTATTCTCCATGAATCTTCTTCATGTCTGTCACTCATTCAGAGCAGAGATTTCCTAGAGTTTAATTAACATGAACATTTAATAAACTAAGCAAACAAAACCATATGCATGCTGCTATTATTCTCTAAGCATCATACAATTTCCTAAATATTTCTCAAAATTCTATATGGTAAAGGCAGGTTGTTATACCCTAAAATGATAAGCTATTATAATTTTATTAATAATTATTTTTGCATCTATTTTGTTTATCCTGCACATGACTGTCCACTCTCCCAGTCCATTTTCCTCCTGTGCCCAGTCCTACCTCACTGCAAAGCCCACTGTTTCCAAAAGTCCCTCAATTCAAAGACTAAGTACCCTAGCAAAAATGAAATCCAAACAGTTCACAGAAAGAGGCCTTCAATTACACCTGAGGCTGTGCTTGCTTACCACTGGGTAAGCTCCAATGTTGGAAAGAATGATATGAATGCTACTGTGTTGATCAGACAATCACAGTTTAACCAAGCCATTATTCCCTAAACCTGCTCACACAGCGAGGTGGTTAAAATCCTGGGGGCTAATGGTATCTTGTTTACATTAAAATTTCCACCATTGCTACTGCAGGTGAAGCTACACTAGTAGGCTATTTTCTAAAGAAAAAAAAAGTTTCTTGTGGATAAGACCAGTTTACAGATAATGTCAAAATGAATGAGTCAACTGATTTCAGTGCAGGTCTTAATGGCACATAGGACGAGATAGTGAACAAATGCCAGCCTCCCTTTTCAACTAAAGATTAGCACAATATCATGAATCAGGGATGCCCATGGCACTCCTAAAAGAAGAAAGGCCTGGACAGTGTCACGGGAAATTGCCTAGCACACATAAGAAATATGCAAGGCAAGCAGGCTCTGGCAATGGCAAAGCAAATGGAGCTTATTGGGCAGATGAACAAAGCAGTCTTTGGAATGTAATACTCCAGCTCATTAGAGTGTTGAGTGTTCTTTAAAAACATTTTTGGAGGATTTATACAGATCTGATTTCTAAATTAATACCAGAACCAAGTTGATTATTAATACTACAATAATGAATCAATGGAAGACAGTGGCACAGGTGATGAATTATGTAGAAGTGGGACATTTTTGTTTACCACTAACATTACAGGAAAAACACAACATTCGGGAGGGACTTCTGCAATGCTGTTGATCTCATTAATGCTGCAGGGCAGAATTCAATTTAGTTTCTTTTATAATAAGTTTGTAATATTAAAACTATGTTTCTATTTATTAAGTTGTCACTGACTTACCACAGCATACTTATTATTCTTTCCCTTTTATGGAGATTGCTTTTCAGTCTATTGTCTTTTATCACCTAACTGCAACCATCATACTGCCCTGGGAACATATGTGCTGGCAAAACATCAGAAAATGTAAAATCAAAGTTAAAAAAAATACTCACAATGGAGAACAGGAGAAAGGACGGGGGTGGAGAAACAGTGTAATGGGGTGACATTCATATATTTTTCTTGCTTTTGTTTGTATTTCGCAAATAAGATCTTTCAAAAAGTGAATGGGATTTAGAGGAAATTGTAATGAATAGCCGTTGCTAGTTATATCTTTACTACCATAAAGATCTGATCCTGTAATCTTTTCTCATATAAGTAAATGGTCTTATTGAAGTTAGAAATTCCATTTGGAGTGAATAATGTAGACTTAATTCAAAACTGTAAAAGTTATTGATTCTCCAGATCCTAGAGAGGACCGAGAACTTGGTGGGAGAATGTTGGGTTGTTGTTTGTAACGTTACTAAAAAGAGAAGCTTATAGGTAAGGTTATTTCTTCTTTCCTACAGTCTTGGCATATGTGCCTAAATGATTTCAGCTCTTTCTTGCTACTCTTGCAGCTTCTGCTCTATTGTGTATCCTCTCCTTGATGTACCCATCTATCCCCCATATAAAGATATGATGTACTGAGTGGTGCAGTTTGAAGGGTCTATCACTGGATGGGAAATAATTTTTGATGGGGAGCCACTCCAAGATTTTGATAAGAAGTCAAGGGTTTTTCCGTGAAAAAGGTGCAGGGTCTGGAATGAAAGCTAGGAGCAGAAGGGAGCTCATAATAAGAAATTGGAGTGAAGGAAAGGGTTTTGGGGTTTGAGAGGGAGTTTGGGTAAAGGAGATTGTGATCTGGGATAGGGCTTTGAGGGTGTGACCCAGGAGGGGATATGGATGCATGAGAAGATTTTGGCTGGGGGAGAGGTGTTAGAGGGGATACAGGGTCTGGGAGGGAGCTGTGATCTGAGGGGGAGGATGCAGAGGGTTTTGGTGGTGGCCTGGGGAAGGGAGTTGGAGGGTGGGGAAGCTGGCATGCCAGAGGCAGTCTCTGGCCGCGAGGTGCTTACCTAGGTGACTCCCGGCCAGCAGCCCTGCAAGACCTCAAGGTAGGCTCCTAGCTGCTGCAGTCTCAGGCTGCTCAAAATGGTTGGGCTCTCTGGTCTGGATGCTGAGGGGATATGAACACGAAATTTGTGAGAAAGGCTTCTGAGACAAGAGTCTTTGTCTAAAGAGTCAGTTTTAGTCAACCACCATGTCAGCAATCCCTTTGTGCTCTTTTATATATACCCCGAATTCTATAATTTCCACTTCAACACATCTGATGAAGTAGGTTTTAGCCATGAAAGCTCATGACCTAATAAAATTGTTAGTCTCACAGGGTATGTCTACACTACAAAGTTAATTCGAACTAACAGCCGTTAGTTCGAATTAACTTTAATAGGGGCTACATATACAAACCGCTAGTTCGAATTTAAATCGAACTAGTAGAGTGCTTAATTCGAACTAGGTAAACCTCATTCTACAAGGAGTAACGCCTAGCTTGAATTAAGTAGTTCGAATTAAGGGCTGTGTAGCCACTTAATTCGAACTAGTTGGAGGCTAGCCCTTCCCAGGTTGCCCTGGTGGCCACTCTGGGCCAAACCAGGGAAACTCTTCTGCCCCCCTCCCAGCCCCGGAGCCCTTAAAGGGGCATGGTCTGGCTACAGTGCTTGTGCCAGTTGCAAGCCTGCTAGCACCCAGCCAGCAGACCTTGCACCTGGCACAGCATGAGCCAGCCACCCGCTGCCACCCAGCCCTCCACCTCTTCCCAGGACCAGGCTGGCGGCTCCCAGGAGCCTGCCCAGGGCCGCAAGAGGCAGGCGCCCGCTTGGTCTAGTGCGGAGATCGTGGACCTCATCCAGGTTTGGGGGGAGGCCTCCAACGTCCACGATCTCCGCACGAGGCACAGGAATGCGGCCGTCTACAGCCACATGGCTGCCAGCCTGGCCACCAGAGGCCACATGCGGACCCAGGAGCAGGTTTGCATGAAAATCAAGTTGGTCCAGTGAGACCACCGACCCTGAGCCCTGAGCTTATAACATAAGAACATAAGAATGGCCGTACTGGGTCAGACCAAAGGTCCATCTAGCCCAGTAGCCTATCTGCCGACAGCAGCCAGCACTAGGTACCCCGGAGGGGATGGACCAAAGACAATGACCAAGCGATTTGTCTCGTGCCATCCATCTCCAGCCTTCCACAAACAGAGGCCAGGGATACCGTTCCTACCCCCTGGCTAATAGCACTCCATGGACCCAACCTCCATGACTTTATCTAACTTCTCTTTAAACTCTGTTATAGTTCTAGCCTTCACAGCCTCCTGTGGCAAGGAGTTTCACAGGTTGCCTATGTGCTGTGTGAAGAACTTTCACTTATTAGTTTTAAACATGCTGCCCATTAATTTCATTTGGTGTCCTCTAGTCCTTATATTATGGGAACTAATGAAGAACTTTTCTTTATACACCCTCTCCACACCACTCATGATTTTATATACCTCTATCATATCCCCCCTCAGTCTCCCTTTTTCTAAGCTGAAAAGTCCCAGTTTCTTTAGCCTTTCTTCATATGGGACCTGTTCCAAACTCCTAATCATTTTAGTTGCCCTTTTCTGAACCCTTTCCAAGGCCAAAATATCTTTTTTGAGGTGAGAAGACCACATCTGTACACAGTACTGAAGATATGGCGTACCATAGTTTTATACTTCCCCTCCTCCTTCTTCCCTGGCTTCCCCTTCCAGCTCCCTCCTCCCAGGTTTCCCCTCCCCTCTCCCACCCTCTCTCTTCCCTCTCCCATCTCCTTTTCCCAGTCTCCCCAGAGGTTAATCCCCGCAGTTTTGTTAAATAAAGAGAGTTTCTATTTTTGAACACACGTGTCCTTTATTTTTTACATCAGGAAGGGGCTAGGAGGGTAAGTGGAAGGAGGTGAGGGAGGAATGGGGCACTGAGCCCCGATGGGGAGGACTGGGGTGGCTCTATGGGCTCCTCGTGGTGGAAGCTTCTGCAGGGCCTCCTGGATCCTGACAGCCCCGATTGACCCCGGATGGCAGCCTGCGGCAAGTGCAGCTGGGCTGATGGCCGAGTGCTGTGATGTGCCGAGTGTGGGCACTCAGGGCACTCCAAGACAGGACTGCTTTGCTGTCCTCATCGAGTTAGACAAGCAAGCGGGAACCCTGAGAACTGTCTGTCCGGGCCGGGGGTCGGGTCCCTTTAAGCACAGCCCTCGGCTAGCCTGAGGCAGCAGCTCCACACTCTAAGTCCTAGAGTGATGCCCTGCCGGCACTGGTTCCGGCCAGCCTTAACTTCGGTTCAGGGTCCACTCAATGTGGACATGCTATTTCGAATCAGCAAAACGCTAATTCGAATTAGTTTTTAGGTCTAGATGCACTAATTCGAATTAGCTTATTTTATATTAACTAATTCGAATTAAGTTAGTTCGAATTAGTGCTGTAGTGTAGACATACCCTAAGGTGCCACAGGCCTGCTCATTGTTTTTACAGTTACAGGCTAACAGGGCCACTCTTCTGTACTGTTGTAGTATAAATTATTTCATTTGCCTCATCTGCAATTCAGTCTGTATTATAGAATGGAAGTTTTAAATTAAAATGTAGTTTTCAGGCAGAAAGAAACTATAATAAAAATACTTGGACTATTAGTTCTTTCCAATGATTAATAGCAAGACTTGCTTGGAATTTAGTCTTTGATTTCCTCTGTTTAATTGTAGCTTGAAGTCAAATAGGGTTTTGATCTACAGAAAATGCAGAACTGGGTACAGAAAGTTTTAAATTTCAGTAACAATACATTTTTCCACAATAATAATTTCATATTCTTTCAATTAAGAAGAGCTTAGGGTTGATTTTTGGGGGGTGGAGAAACTACAGTAGCCAATTTCTACATTTAAAACCAGAGAAGAAAATTCTAATTACATTTCCCTCTTTAATATATACAGGAAGCGGGGGAAGGAGTGTTTCAGTGGAGCAGTCTTCCCTACCACTCACTGTGACCAGGGCACCCTTCCATCCACAGCAGGGGTAATCCTACGGTGGATGGGAATCTCCTCTGCCTCCTGACCATGGCATCTCCCCCATATGTCAGGCTTCAGCTGTGGGCAAGGGTTATTGTAAGCAGGGGACAGGGTGGAACAAATTTGAGGGGAGTGGCTCACTTCCAGTGGCTCCTCAAAGCAGCTCCATGCTGCTCATGGCAGAGAGAGGTGGCCATGGCTCCACATTAAGTATGATGCCTCCATCTGCAGGAGTTGCCCACTTTAGCCCTCATTGGCCATGGTTTCTAATCCTGACCCATAGACTGGCTGGAAGCTGTGGAGTCAGCCGTTGGAAAGGGGGGACAAAAGCCGTGTGAGGAGCCAGCCCTATGGGCTTCATCATTTTTGCCACGGACACTTGTATCCATGTACAGACACGTTGCTGACCCATGGCAACAAGTGCAAACTACTTGCACAGATGTAGCTAATAATTTAGAACTTCTTTCTACAAGGCTGTTGGTTCCTCCAGCATAATTAAGAAAATGCAGTCAAAGGCAATTATAAAAAAGCTGGAATCCAGTCTGCAAAACACATTATAGGTTACTATAAAAACTCTTAGATCAGTGGTTCTCAGACTTCATTGCACTGTGACCCCCTTCTGACCACAAAAATTACTACACAACCCCCAGAGGGGGAACAGAAGACTGAGCCTCCCCTAGCCCCACTGTCTGAGCCCTGCTGCTCTGGACAGGGCAGGGGGAAAAGCTGAAGCCCAAGGGTTTCTGCCCTGGGTGAGGGCATGTAACCTTAGCTCTGAGCGGCGGGCCTTGGGCTTCAGAGTTGCTGGGTCCCAGGGCCAACACCAGCCTTGGCAAATCTATTAAAATGGGATCATGACCTACTTTGGGATTGCAACCCTCTATGTGAGAACCCCCATTTTATAAGCTTTGAAAAGTCTTTTGTGATGTTGGAGTTGTGCTAATTCCAGAAGATTAAGGAGACAAGATGGAAGAGGTGATACCTTTTACTGGACCAGTTTCTGCCAATACACTTTACTTCTCCCAATTTATATCTTTAAAATGTCTGTACCTTTGGCCTCATGCTTTCAATGCTATACAAGGCATACTATAATTACCCAGAAATTACTTCTTTATTTAAATCTTATAAACAGTACCTGGATTTTTGCATGCAAACTGATGTGACTCCTTAATTACTGTCACATTCAAAGCCACAACATTTTTAATAAATTCAAGCATGTGAGGCATATGTGTGGATGAATTACACATGTTTTAATAAATAAAGTATTTGCACTTCCATTTTGCAATAAAAAAAATACACTTCATGTGTCATGCTAAAAGCAAATTGAACATAAGTTGAGACATAGCATAGTTTCTAAATAACTTA
This sequence comes from Rafetus swinhoei, assembly GCA_019425775.1. NCBI lineage: Eukaryota > Metazoa > Chordata > Testudines > Trionychidae > Rafetus > Rafetus swinhoei. Next base: position 271,873,386 of record CM033437.1, read on the forward strand.
ATTTTCAGGATGTGACATACATATTTAGCAATTTAGCTGGATTTTATGGCGCGTTTTATAATCCCTTACAGTGGTTCCTAATTAAAAGCAATAGACTAATTCACTCTTTCATAACATGTTTCTGGTTCTCATCGTGGACAGTCATGTTTAGAAATCAGAGCAAAATCCTTTCAAAAGTCATGTTTAAGTATTTTTATGTACTATCAGTATTGACAGTACAACTTTAATTGGAGGAAGTTTCATTAATTCAGATTGATCAAGCTTCAGCTGATCCCAGAGAAAGACTTGTCATTGCACATATTTGCTTTACATCTGTTTAGGAACTTTAGTCTTTAGAGAGACCAGAACTTGGAAATCACCAAGACATTTTGGATCCAGTTATGACCTTTGTATGCTAACCACTTTTGGACTGCAAGACTGGACCCTTAATTAGTAAGAACCAACCAGTGAAATGGGAAAACATCTTTACAAAACCAATAACAAGGTGCTTTCCAGATTCCCACAGCAATTTTTTTATTTCACTTTCAGGATAATAAGTTAAATGAATTATTTAAACTATATATAATCTCAATATTTCACTGTCTGTGAGAAAATTTTTTAGATCTTTAAATATGTAATAAAATACTGGAAAAAAAACTAATAAAAAGGGGGAAATGGAGATCAAATGGAATTAAGGATTGGGTATCTTTACACTTTTTCTGTGAGGGAATCAGTGATGTTTGAATAAAAGGTGGGTGAGTGTTTTGTGGGATGCCTGTGTTACCTTTTAAATGGAAGAGTAAATGTATTCTCTCCTTTTGTAAACCATATTGATTGAGAGAAAATGTAATTTACTGAACATCTGCAGGTTTTCTCTTAGATCAAACATTTCAAATATAGGAAGCAATTCTATTGGGGAGAAAACAGACATGTTCTGTGTCTTTTAGGGATGTGAAGGACTAGTCAACTACTCGCTCCACCCCCCTATCAAATAGAGGGAGCAAGAGGTGGGGAGGAAAAGAGGGGAGACTTCAAAATAGCAGCACCAGGATCAGTTGGGGACTCCATGTGGTGCTTTCGCCTTTGAAGAATAGCAACAGACCTAGGGCTGTTGCAACACTTCAAAGGCAGAGGTGCCCTATCAACTAATCGAATAGTTGATGCAAAATGCATCAACTATTTGATTAGTCAGTTACCTGATACTTAACATCCTTAGTGTCTTTTGTCTAGAGCACACAAGCAGATTATGTGCTGGGCTCCTCTTTGTGCTAAAGCTAGGCCAGTTTCAGCAGGTCAAGCATAGCAATGATGCTTAGCACTATGGAAGTTCACCGCTTAAAGTAGTTTACATCCTAGTTAATTTTAGTTAGAAATTGATTTGCCAGACAGAATGGATATACAAGCATGACAGCAGTGATAGAAAAGGCATACCATACATAACAATTCTCAGTTATAATATATATATAGGGGCTTGCTACACTATAGAGAACATTGAAGACAGGGGAAAGGGCAAAAGGAGTCTTCCCAACCTTGTGCAGGCCATGTAAGAGCCAATCACAATGACAGCCTGGGAATACATCTGCTACTCCACCCAAACTCTCCCATGGGTACCCAGAATCCGAAAGTGGGCAAGGCAGAGGAGGGGCTGTGGAGTAACTTCCCTGGGCCATGGTGGAGCATGACCAGACTGCAGAGTGAGGTGAGATGCAACACTCTAAATACGGATACAGCAGCAGGTGCACTCTGTTGTGTGCCAGGGAACTCCATAAGGTATTCCAAAGCTCTTGATTGGGTGGTGAAGCTCAGCCCCACATCCAGTGAAGGGCTGCAATTTAAAGGCATGATGCTGCCTCAGAGAACAATCCACTCCAGTATGACTAGATCATCTCTGTCAGGCCCAACCAAAGAGTTTGCAAGGCCTAAGGTGGCACGCTTTGTTTGGCTGCGCTGTGCGTCTGGGAGACTCCCAGCCAGGGCAGTGAGTAAGTGGCCAGGCAGGCGGGTGCAGGGCAGTGTGGGTCCCTGAAGGTGCGGGACCCAAAGAAACTGCCTTGCCCTAAGGCCGGGCCTGACCTCTATAAACAGGTAGGTAGCACATTTAGTTCAGAGAGTTCCATTTTCATCTTAGACAGCCTCAGAATCTGATTCTAATTTATGGGACAAGTGAAAAAGATTCTCATCCTAGTTTCCATTTATGCACCTCCCCGGCCCCCCACAAAGAAGAGTAACAGTATTGGGCACAATTATGCTCAGAACCAATGTCCCCTCTAATTTTTTCCATCCATGTGCAGAATAAATTTTGTTACATGCACCGAGGCATGTGCAGAGGTGTTCCACCAATAGAAACACATGCTGCTGGCTTGTGGGAGCTCTCCTAATCAGCTGCACAGCATTTGAATCTTCCTGGGTGGCTGCCCAACCACTCCACTTACAGGGAACATTGCTCAATACTGAGCCAGCACCAGAACAGTATGAAGTGTGCACATTAGGGTCAACAAACATGTGGACAAGGGAAATGCAGTGGATGTAGTATACTTAGATTTCCAGAAAGCCTTTGCCAAGGTCCCTCACCAAAGGCTCTTAAGTAAAGTAAGTTGTTATGGGATAAGAGGGAAGGTCCTTTCATGGATTGATAATGGGTTAAAGGACAGGAAACAAAGGGTAGGAATAAATGGTAAGTTTTCTGAGTGGAGAGAGGTAACTGGTGGGGTCCCCCAATGGTCTGTCCTGGGACCCATCCTATTCAACTTATTTATAAATGATCTAGAAAAAGGGGTAAACAGTGAGGTAGCAAAATTTGCAGATGATACCAAACTGCTCAAGATAGTGAAGATCTCACCAAACTAAGTGATTGGGCAACAAAATGTCAAATGAAATTTAATGCGGATAAATGTAAAGTTGGAAAACATAATCATTGGAAAACATTGGAAAACATAATCCCAACTATAGATACAATATGATGGGGACTAATTTGGCTACAACTACTCAAGAGAGAGATGTTGGAATCATTGTGGATAGTTCTCTGAAAACATCCACTCAGTATGCAGTGGCAATCAAAAAAGCAAACAGAATGTTAGGAGTCATTAAAAAAGGGATAGAGAATAAGACAGAAAATATCTTATTGCTTCTATATAAAACCATGGTATGCCCATATGTTGAATACTGCGTACAGATGTGGTCGCCTCATCTCAGAAAATATATATTGGCATTTGAAAAGGTTCAGAAAAGGGCAACACAATTATTAAGGGTTTGGAACGGGTCCCATATGAAGAGAGATTAAAAAGACTCGGATTTTTCAGCTTAGAAAGAGGACACTAAGGGGGGATATGATAGAGGTTTATAAAATCATGACTGGTGTGGAAAAAGTGAATAAGGAAAAGTTATTTACTTATTCCCACAATAAAAGAACTAGGGGTCACCAAATGAAATTAATAGGCAGCAGGTTTAAAACAAAAAAAGGAAATTTTCTTTATTCAGCGCACAGTCAACCTGTGGAACTCCTTGCCAGAGGATGCAGTGAAGGCTAGAACTTTAACAGGGTCCAAAAAGAGCTAGATAGATTCATGGAGGTTAAGTCCATCAATAGCTATTAGCTAGGATGGGTAGGAATGGTGTCCCTAGCCTCTGTTTCTCTGGAAGTGGGAGACAGGGGAGGGATCACGTGAGGATTACCTGTTGTGATCCCTCCCTCTGGGACCTATGGCATTGGCCACTGTTGGCAGACAGGATACTGGGCTAGATGGACCTTTGGTATGACCCAGCATGACCCAGTAATTATGTTCTTATTATGAATGAGGTAATTTGTGAGAGCTGTGTAGGGAAGATGCAATTACCATGTATTTTAAAGAACATTTAAAAGAAAAAAGTGAAGCAAAATATTGGAAATCCAGGTATTTGCAAGGGGCAGGGAGTGAGGAAGAGGAGTGGAAAGTATCAGTAGATGAGCAATTAGGGAACATATAGTAAAGTACCTCCCCAAAACTCCTTTTCAGATTTAAAGAGCGTGAACATGTTTAATTTAATTGCCATTCTTTCTTAGATTGCTAAACTCTTTATATTTCTCTAAAGTGCACTTTTTTGAACTATATAAATAATGAAAACATTTCATTTATTTTTCACACTAACCTTTGATATTTTTACCATGGCAGTTCTCTTCATCCTAAGTGAAATTAAATATGATCTGAATTATATTGTACACTAGCTGTGGAACTAGAAATGCCCTAACATTCCTTACAATTATATATTCCAATATCTATGTAAGTAGTGTGCTCCCATGGCTTATCGACAATACACAGATTAACTTCTCTGCTAAGAAATAGCTTTGTATCTTTAATTATTGTGTCCAAAGTTCTCATCTTAGTCCCAAGATAAGTCTGCATCACAAAACCTTCTTATAAATTGGCCCAATTCACCCTCTGTCCCCAATACTAGAGTGAGCAGGTCTATTACGGGCCAGGTTGAGACTCAGGTGCATTAGCAAATCTATGTGAGTGAGCTTGCAAAGTGCTTGCTTTAGTCAAACTAGCACTACTGGTCATTTGCTGTATTAATCACTAATGAATCACAGACATTTCAATTTAAAAATCTGCTTTAAAAAGAATCTATTGTATAATATGCTCCTGGTTTCAGACTCCACAAAGATAGTTCAAATTCCCTGGGATGGGAAACTTATGAAACCTGACATATGCATGAGTTACTTTCCTCCACCATCCATTTTGTGCAAAACTTTGGCAGTATGTAACTACTAGCAGAAATCCAATATTGAAAACATGCACAAAGCAAATACAGAGCTCAGCTTGAAATGCAGAGACAAATGCTTGCAATGTTTTGTCCCCTATGAATAACATCATCTTATTCGGTTTAGCCAATTACGTGATGTCCAGAGGGCTAGACAAGTTGAGGGACTTCTTTATCAGAGGTTTTTCAAGGACTTGTTCGAAAGGCCATTGGAAATGTAATGGTTTTGAACTTGACAACAGGTTTTGGCTATGCAAACAGGTTTCATAATATTTTCATTTAGGTTACTACTGATACAGAATAAATATTGCCTGTCCCTTGTTATGTTTTGTCACACAATAGGATAATTGTGTTTTTATTACAGTAGCTCTTGGTCTCTCTTTAACCTATGTCCCTAGTTTTGGTTATTCTCACTGCATCATATCCAGAATTTGATGGCAGGTTCTTTATACTTGGAATCATGTCATTCTTTTAGATTTTTTTTTAGTTTGATTGTCAGTGCCTAAAATATTTGGATATGCTCTAAATATAAGAATCTAGCAATACTAAAAGCACAAGAGAACCACAAAAGTGTTGTCTTCTTATGTATTTTTATGAAACATAAAATCCATAAACTGTCACCCATCCTGTCAAGTTGTCCCGCAGTGACTTCAGAAAATGAGCAACAGCCTCAGGGAAGACTGTAAGGGTATGTCTTACACTGGGGAATTATTCCAAAATAACTCCCTTTATTTCAAAATAACAAGGTGAGTGTCCACACTGCAAGCCTGTTATTTCAAAACTAGCCAGTTAGCCCGTCATAAGATGGAATTTTCAGGTCTCTCCTCCATGTCGATCTTCTCTCCTGAGCCTCCGGTCTCTCACTCCGTGTCTCTCTCTCTCCTCCTCCTACTGCCTCCCCCCCTCTCTCTCTCAGCTCTCCTCCTCCTCCTGCCTCTCTCTCTGTCTCTCTCTTTCTCTTCTCCTCCCCCTCCTGCCTCTCACTCTCTCTTTCTCTTCTCCTCCCCCTCCTGCCTCTCACTTGGGGGACCATAGAGCCCAAACGGTCACTTGCACCACTTGCTCCCACGCAGCAGCCTGGCTGAGCGGCGCGGAAGTCAGCCACGCGCCACTGCGGGAGGCGAAGGGGGCAGGGGCGGTGACGTTCACGGCCAGGGGCCGGGGTCTGGAGCTGCTGTCACGCCACACATCACCACCCTGCCCCCCTTCGCCTCCCGCCGTGGTGCTCGGCTGACTTCTGTGCCGTTCAGCCGGGCCACCGCGGGGGAGCCCAAATGGCTACTTGCTCCGCTTGCTCCTCCACAGCGGCCCGGCTGAGTGGCGCAGAAGTCAGCAGAGCGCCATGGCGGGAGGCGAAGGGGGCATGAAGGGGGAGGGGTGGTGTCGTACACAGCCAGGCCCCGCCCCCTGGCTGTGTACATCACCGCCCCATCCCCTTCCCCTCCCACCGTGGCACTCAGCTGACTTCTGCACCGCTCAGCCTGGACGCCGCAGGGGAACAAGTGGCGCAAGCGGCCGTTTGGGCCCTGCGCTCCCCATGCAGCACCCCTGTGCTGCATGGGGACCGCGTGCCCAAACGGCCGCTTGCACCACTTGCTCTCCCGTGGCGGCCCGGCTGAGCGGTGCAGAAGTCAGCCGAGCGCCATGGCGGGAGGTGAAGGACATGACTCAGGTAACAGCGCTGCCCAGAGGGAACAGCCATGGAGGCAACAGCGCCGCCCAGAGGGAACAGCCAGCATTTCAGCGTTACAGAGTCACAGACATTGGGCTACTATATATATGATAATGGGCTTGTTATTTCAAAATAATAACTCCTGCTTGTGAAGAGGATAAGCTTATTTCAAAATAGTTATTTCAGGAGTTATTATTTTGAAATAACTTATTTTGAAATAACCTGGTAGTGTAGACATAGCCTAAGGAAACAGGGTACATACGCCCAAATCAGCTGAGAATTCCATACTTCGATTTTACCAACCAATTATCAAGTGTAAATTTCTCAGGGGCTATCACAGGATAACTATAGAATCACAAACAGTTCTCTTGGGAATCTGATCTGTTTTGCCACACAACTAATCTTACCTTTTGTGCTAGATGATCTCTTACACTACAGATCACAGCAACATTCAGGTTACCCCCAGTCTCAAAGGACCAGTCATTTCCACTAAGTCAATTGCACTTATGATCGCTCAACAAAATCTTTTGTCCTCTTTCATATTCCACGGTAGTCTGTCTGGTGTTGATGGTCCTTTCTGAACACCTTTTGTTGGAGACTAGCATTTCATGCTAGTTAAAATCTGTCTCCTATGTGGTGATTTACACAGTTACAAAGTATGGCTTGAAATGCAAACATTCAGATATAAATTTATAATATGGATAAGTGAGAATCATACATGAAGCAACTTGTAAGTTTTCCATGAAGTCTAAATACTAATTACATTCTTATAATTCTAATATCTATTTTAACCACAGTAACATGCAGGTGATCCAGACTGAGTCTAGCTGTGCGTTTGTCACTATTCACTTGAGGCATGGGGATTTTGCTTGAGCTAGCAACAGGTTTTCAAGCCTTACACACCCTTCTTCAATATGCTTTTTCCAGGGTTCTGTCTGATGTTTCTGAGAGAAGATACATAAGTCTCACAATGCAATCCATGTCAGCGAATTATTTCCAAAACTATTTCAATTTTTCAACCTATCCCTTGTCCTTATTGCAATAATGATATTACTAAGTTTCCCCAGAAGAGCCATGTAATTATGGAGAAGCAGGATGAGATGAACCTAGAGAACAAGTGCTGGTGGTTAAGAGTATGGCCTACCAGATATGGGACTGGAATTGTGATGGGAACAATCAAAGGGACTTGTCATTTTCTGAATTTTACAAATGCCATTCAAATGCAGTGACAAAAAAATTTCATGACAGTTACCCCCTTTGCAAAATTATGAAAGCATCTCATCTTCAAAAATAACAAATTTGAAGTATCAGTTTTGTATAAATCATGGCCCCTGTCATACGAACACAAATATCTGCATGCTTGTGTTAATGGAAGTAGTACCACTGGAGTCTGATGATTTACATAAGTAAAGTTATACAAGAGCACCAGTGTTTGTGGGATCATAGTCATAGAGATTTTGTAATGATCACACGTGCATTTAATTAGCAAGGAGTTACTCTGAATCACGTTTTGGTCTCTATTTCTCCTTTTTTTCTTTTTTGTTTGAGCTGGCCAGACCTTTCAATGCGTGTCACTTATGTAGAAGGGAGAGCAACAGACCTTTTACAGAGGTTGCTCTCCTCTCTGTGTACCAGCTGGCAACATGAGGGAGCCAGGCAGGAAAGTAAGAGTGCATGTTGATCCCGTGCACGAGCATGACAAATGGTTCGTAGTTGAGTGCTGCATTTCAAGGTAGTTAAAGACAATGCCGCTTTAGGGCCTGCTCCAGCTCTTGCTGACTTCAAGAAGGGTAAGATTAGAACCTTTTTTGTATTGTATCTTCATAGTGTTTTCAGATAAGATCTGAAAATGGATGGAGAGCTTGGTGAGGAAGAACGTTCACAGGGTGGCTAGTCACAAGTAAATGAAGCAGTTCAAGTCCCCTTCTTGCAGAAATGGTGCTCTCATTTGGCCAATTAAGAGGGGAGTCTGGGCCAGCAACCAGGGGCTATACAGGATTATGGAGAATATGAATAGGATAGAGTCACTAAGCAAGAGAGAGATGGGGTGTGTGAAAATGAAAGCCATACTCAGCCCTGTGGCACAGGCACCCACTCCCAATGAGATAGGGCTGCCCAAGACTTGAGAAAGTGTCTAAGAAAAGCTGTAAATCCTCCCTGGAATGAAGAAGGAGTCATCTAGAAAGGTTAATCTGAAGACTTTCAGGCATCAAAGCTAATGTTGGGTGGTGGGAACAGGGTGAGAGCTAGGAGCTAGTGGAGTAGCTAACTAGCTGTCCTTCCAGAGTCAGGGGACTGCAGCTGCAAAGGTCCAAAAGTTGGAAACCCAGAGAATGGCAAGGGATGCTGTGGCTGTGCTGGACTATGACAATGACTCTTAATGCTGGGGCTTTTTTTCTTATGGTTTTATGTGCAGAGGACTTTCTTTCATAATAAACTAATCACACAACAGCTCTTTGTACTCAGAAAGATGCTTTAGACTATTTCTAGGGACTGTGAAGGAGGGAAACTAAGTCAGGCCTGCCTGTCATGCTCCAGCCTGCCACAGTTTGGTGGTCAAGCCAGGGCTACTCTTTGACACAGCTATAGAGAAATGGAGAGACAACAGATAGGGACTTATTTGTTAGCCACTCATTTGTAAAACCACACTTTGACCTTTGCAGTGAATCTAGCTCAGAGCCTGTTGGAATTGCCTATTCTTCTGAAGTACCAATGTTCCTTTATGGAAGACTTGCCATATTTTGAAATGTCTAACTATTTTAGTGAAGTTGAAGGGTTGTTTTTTTTTTAAATGTGAGTTAGTTTAATTTTAAATTTGCAGTGCTTTTTAGAAAAACAACAGGAAAAACAGATAAAACACAGAACATCTAGCAACATGGACAGGAGTTTTGTTCTAAAGAGAAGCAATGACAGTCTGTTTTCCTGTATTGATAGGGTTGCCAGATGGTTTAAAAAAATATCAAAAATGTGTCGAGCAAAAAAAAAAAAAAAGCGTCAGGATTCGGGAGGTCGGGCCGAAATGCAGCCACAGCCCCTTTAATTGCCATGTTTCTCCAGCGAGCTTCCGTCAGGCACAGGAAAAGCAGAAAAACATACTTAATTAGAAAATACCAGATATTTATATGTCCGGTATTTTCTCAATTTGTTTACTGGACACGAAGTCCAAATACCGGACTGTCCCATTCAATACTGGACACCTGGCAACCCTATGTATTGATCAAATTATCATTTAGAAAACTACAGATTTTGTAAATGAGTAGCATCTGAAAAATTTGCTTCTGTAAATAGTGGTAATAATTCTTAGAGACTGCTATTATTATTTAACATTTAAAGGGTGGTAGTATATAAATGCCACAGCCTGATTGGCCCCCCTTGTATGAAGAACTGTACCCTTTAGTGATAGCTGCCCAGTTGGTGAGGAATGGGTGCAGATGGTGTCCAAATTACTGGATGGTACAATAGATGCTGGGTAAGGAACGAGGTCTTCTATATTCTCAACCAAAGCTTCAAATTTATTTGTTTACAGTATGGGGTTGGGTCAGGTCACTGTTATTGTGGAGGGTGATGTCATTGGGTTCTGGATCTGTGGTGTTGCTGATGTGTGTAACATATTGGCTTCGGTGTTGTTGTGGGTAGGCGGGATACCATGGCTGTTGGTATGGCTGATATGTATATTGTCTTTTTTGTGGTAGGTGGTTGAATGCCAAGTGATTTGAGTGTGGCACATGAATTCTTTGTGATGTGCAGCAGATCACTGGTTGGGCTGTGAACTGCTTATCACTTTCAAAAGGGAGATCCTCAATGGTATTTTGTATTTCACATGGGATGGTGGAAGGAACAAACCGGAGGCCCATTGAATGACAACAGCTGTGGCTGTGGATCTAGTGGCCAAGTCTGCAGCATCAAGGGTGGCCTGAAGAGCTGTATGGGAGATCAATTGTCCCTTGGAGACTAATGCTTTAAATAGTTGTTAATTGTCTTCTGAGATGTGCTCAATAAATTCCAAGATTTTGGAGTGGTTTCTGTGGTCATATTTTGCTAATAGCATAGCATGATTTGTCACTCTGAATTGTAAGGTGCAAAATGAATATACTTTTTGGCCGAAGGAGTCCATTCTCCTGGTTTCCTTGTCAGATCAGGCAGACCAGGGATACTGTTGTTTACTTTTCTGATTTTCCATGTTGGTCACCAGTGAACAGGGTGTTGGGTATGTATGTAGGAATTTAGAACCCTTAGATGGAACAAAATACTTCCTGTCCACGCTCTTGTTAGTGGGGGTTCTAGTAGTTTTAGCTGGTTCCATGATGGCACTGTTAATTTGCAGTGCTATTTTGGAAGATGCGGTGGCTTGTAGGACATCAGTGAGTTCATGCGGAGTTTTGGGTACTCCTCAAGAGTCATCTTGAGATCATCGGCTACCCTGTTGAAGAGGTCATGGAAGTGTGTGAGCTCATCCATAGATGTAGGTGGGAGAAGCAATTTAGCCTCCTTTTGTAAAATGGGTGATTGCTTAGCATAGGAGAGGTACTGAAAGCCACGTTTTCTACTGGCTGATCAGACTGGTCAGCTCGTTGCTCTGGCTTTACAAGAGAAGTGGAGGCAGGAGATTTAACCTCTCTCTGGGAAGCCAGATGGACCCCAGAGGGTCTCCTGTAATAGTACCTTGGACTCCGGTATGGCCAGTGGCCAGGAAAGCATCCCATGCAGGGGTGATTGTACCAGTGTGGCCATTTCCTGGGATATGAGGATCTTGTATTAGTATGTCCCCTCAGTAGCATGTGTCTGAACAGGGAAATAATATTGTGGGGACAAGAACCTTTCAATGTCTTCTTCTTCTGCCTCACTAGAAAGGCATAATGGGGGAGGTGAGAGCTGGAGATAAGGTGCCCTTGGCACCTTGAAATCTCTTAGTATCTAGTAGTAAAGACTCAGGCACATGTGAGACAGTTAAGTCTCCCTGGTGGAGAAACTGAGGTGGCATGCCCCCTCCCCATCCCCTCTGAACAGTCGCCTCTGACAGGGACTGTGAGTGTGTGAGGGGGAGAGACAGAAACAGTGTGTGTGTTGGGGAAGTGTGTGGTGGGGGAGAGTGTGTTGCCATGCTGTCTCTTTAAGTTAATTCAGCAGATTGAGCTGTCTCTTGCCCTCCCTACCCCTCATATTTCTGCCACACTCCCCCATCCCTATAGCAGCAGTTTTCCTCAGAATTCTCACACAGCCTCCTCAGCTTCCCAGAGCAACATCCTCAGCAGCTCCATGTCCTGGGGTATGTCTATACTAGCTCGTTAATTCGAGCTAGGTAGGCAAATCAGGCAACCAGAGTTGCAAATGAAGCCTGGGATTTAAATATCCTGGGCTTTATTTGCACCGCCAGTTCGACTACAGCACGGCAGTTTAAAGTTAATCGAACTAAGTCTTAGTTCAGATTAACTGTTACTCCTCGTGGAATGAGGTGTAACAGTTAATCGAACAGGACTTAGATTGATTAACAAACTACGGCGATGTGCTGTGAGCATCGAACAAGAAGATTAAAAATGGCGATTTAGTTGAATTTGTGCAAATAAAGCCGGGATATTAAATCCCAGGCTTCATTGCAACTCGGTACCTGATTTGCCTACCTAACTTCGGAGTAATGAGCTAGTGTAGACATACCCCTGGAGCTTTGAAAGGGGAGGGTTGCATGCCTGCATAGTTGCATGCAGGGCAGCCAAGCTCAACAATGGTGGGCATTGTGAGATACTGAGGGAGGCCAATTATGTCGACATAACGAACAGCAGCTTCTTCACTGATGCTTCGTCACTTCCACTTGGCCACCGAAAGCCTTATGCCTCTTGTTGAGGTGGTTTTATGTTGTTGGCAAAACAACAGAGTTTTGCTGCCAAACATAGCTTTATGGTGTGTACACCTCCCCTGTTTTGTTGGCAAAAGGCGGCATTTGCTACCAAACTATATCTTGTAGAAAAGTCCTTTGTCTCAGAGTACTTTCTTTCAGTGCATGTCAGAGTACAAGAAACTAGCCCGACTGGTCTGGTGAAGGTTTCATGTGTAGTCCAGTGGACAAGCTTACCTCCATCAAATTCACTGCTTTGCGACATATTCTGCTTCATTATAGTCAGCAGCAATTCAAGGAAACTACAGGTTTGTATACTGTGAGACATTGGCTTTAGCAGTTAATATGAGACTTGAGGCCTACGAAATTTGGTATTTATAAACTTGGTAACTCATAAGTTATACAGAACTGGAAGTAGAATGTAAAAGAGAGTTTTGTACATATGACATCAGCTGACCACAGAACATGAGTGGACACCAACTTCTGGAAGGTTATGGATGTGACATCCAACTGCCTATGTGTCATGGCAATGAATTGATGTATATGATAATGAGGAGAAATCATAGATATACTAATCTAAAGAAAAAGGAACCTTAACATTGGTAAGGGGAGGAAATACAAATAGGAAGAGAGGAAAAACCCCACCTGAATATGCATTAGACATGGTAACATCAGTGTAATCAATGCTATTATAAAAGGAGAGGTGTCCATCACACCATCTGTCACAGAGAACATTTGAGAAAACTTGAGAAGTTTCTAAGGGGAGGCAGGCCCCCAGCCCCACCTACAGTCCCATCCAGTCCACTGAGGCCCTGCACCCACCACAGGGAGGGGAGGAGGAGCAGCAAACTGAGCATGTGCGTGCCACCCCCCACCACAGGGAGGGGAAGAGTGTGCACATGCACCCTCAAGCAACCCTGGACCAGCAGGGAGGGAAGAGGCCCTAACCCCCCACTGCCCCTGAGAATAGTGGGGAGGGGAGAGGCCACATGGCCCAAGCTGACCCAAGCCTCCCCGGCCCCATGAGCAGCAGCGGGGAGGAGACCATATGCGTGCCCCTCTCTGCCATGGGGAGGGGAAGAGTGCACATGCACCCCGGAGCAGTGGGGAAGGAAGAGGACACATGGCCCTAACACCCCACCCCTGGGAGCAGTGGGGAGGGAAGAGGCCACATGGCTAGGGTTGTCAGGTGTCTGGTTTTGAACCAGACAGTCCAGTATTTGAGCTTTCTGTTCGGGAAACAAATTGAAAAAATATAAATGAGAAAATATAAATGTCTGGTATTTTCTAAATAAGATGTAATGTAGATTGTGAGGTAAAGCCAAGTGTGTCCAGGTATTTCTGTTGAAACCATCTGGCTACCCTATTCCTGGCCCTGGAGTAGTGGGAAAGGAGGCAGCCATGAGGCCTGAGCTGGCCCAAGCCTCCCTGCCCCCAGGAACAGCAGGGAGGGAGGAAGCCACATGTATGTCTACCGTCACAATGAGACAGGTAATAATAGTATATTATAAAAGTGGCATCCCAGAGCAGCAAAGGGAGGGACATAGACCTTGGGGGAGGGAGGGGAGGTCCAGAATGATGGTCACTGGTAGAGATGGGGAAGTTTACAGTGACAAGGAAGAGAATGGCTAACATTTCATTTGTTCTGAAAGGGATCAAAGGATGGTGTGAATATGGATGTCCAAATGTACTTTCTGTATTATCTCTATCTACCTTGCTGAGTTAATGTATGTAACTTTACTAAAAATATAAATAAATTATTTATTTGTAAATATAAAAGAATTCCTATAATGTGAGTGTTTCACCTGTCATATTGCAGTTCCCAGCCACACAATAATTGCAATAATAATTTAACTGGGCTCAATTCTGGGACTACAACCCATCAACCCTCAAAATGATAAATGAGAGTCTTTGGATCAGGCTACCTATGCTGCTACTTATAAACAGCACAGTGCTTTACAGAATAACATTTTTAAAACTTATTTAATCTTCATGACCATCTGTTATTGTTTTCATAACTGCCAGATCACATTTACTGTGTTATTTACATGATGAAATACAAAATAGGCATTAAAGTAAGCAACACTTGTGCAATGTTTTTATATCATAGACTTAAAATATTCTCACCGAATCTCATAATCCTAAAAATTAAGCACAGTAAGATAGTATTGCGCAAGAGCACGTCCACACTGCAAAAACTCATTTTAAAAAAGCGATGAGCTTTTTTGAAAGATAGCATCCAGACTGCCTGGACGCTATCTCGCATGTGTACAGTGATTGCTATGGACAGAATGGCCACCAGGGCACCCGTGCTTTTTCCTTTTTCCTCTTCTTCTGAAAAAACTCCCTCTTCCCCATCCACACATGCCTTTTTGCGAAAGAGCTCTTTTGCAAAAAGGCTTCTTCCTCGTAGAATGAGGATTACCAATTGCGCAAAAAGCCCTCTGTTCTTTCAATTTACTGTCGAAAGAATATGCTTGCAGTGTGGACACAACTCAAGTTTTGTCACAAAAACAGCCGTTTTTCCGACAAAACTCTGTAGTCTAGACATAGCCTGAGAGCCTAACATGATATTCTAGGGTCAGATTTACAGAGTTTGAGTGCTCAAAAAGTGAAGTCAAAATGCAGGCAACTTTACTTCAGACCTTTTTCTAATTTTTGAGTGTTTGATTTTTCACTCTTAATACTTCAGCATAAATTTTGTGTTTAATATATATTTTTCTATAATCTCAGATAAACATGTATGAAATCCTGTGTATGCCACTAAGCAGAATCTATAAAAGTTACATAGACATCTGATGTGTTAATAGTTTTTTGGCATTCATACATGAGTATATAAAGAAAAGAGGAAAAACTATTCAACATACTATAAACAAATGATTAAAACAGAATGTTGCTGAATTGTCCTCACTGAACTCTTGGTTGGGGTATTTACAAATTTTAAAAGAAACATTTTGTATTGTGGCTTACTTGTAGCAGCACAATATATTACTTCTTTGCCTTGATGGGCATATATATTAGTATTTCTCTGCAAGATCTCTTATTGGGTTGCATTACAGTGCACAGCTCTAGACAAACAAATGAGAAATATATTAACAAACATAATCTCTTTTAGGATTGGTATAAAGTTCCACATAATTATAAGTGGTTTGAACACTGAAGTAATTTACAGGATGGGAAAGCTGAAGACAAATATGTTTCCCTTTACTCTGCTAATAGGTGTAACTTCCTTCTCCCCTGATTAGCTGGAGGGATATGCACTATATTTATCATTCCTCTACTTCCCCCATCTTAGGAGGAAGGAACTGAAGTAATTCCTTACATTGATGACATCAACAGTCTCACAGAGCCCACCAAAAGAGAACTCGGAGAGTAGCTACTAAAATCCTCCCTGAACAGTTAATGCTAAGATAACACTGAAAAGATTCAGACATAGAATCATAGAATCCTAGGGCTGGAAGAGACCTCGGGAGGTCATCGGGTCCAGCCCCCTGCCCAAAAGAGGGCCAACCACAACTAAATCATCCCCGCCAAGGCTTTGTCAAGCTGGGACTTAAAAAACCCTAGGGATGGAGATTCCACCACCTCCCTAGGTAACCCATTCTAGTACTTCACCACCCTCCTAGTGAAACAGTTTTTCCTAATATCCAATCTAGACCTCCCCCACTGTAACTTGAGACCATTGCCCCTTGTTCTGCCATACGTCACTACTGAGAACAGCCTTTCTCCATTTTCTTTGGAACCTCTCTTCAGGAATTTGAAGGCTGCTATTAAATCCCCCCTCACTCTTCTCTTCTGCAGACTAAATAAGCCCAATTCCCTCAGCCTTTCCTCGTAGGTCATGTGCTCCAGCCCTCTAATCATTTTGGTTGCCCTCCGCTGGACCCTCTCCAATTCATCCACATCCTTTCTATAGTGGGGGGCCCAGAACTGGATGCAACAGTCCAGATGTGGCTTCACCAGTGCCCAGTCAAGGGGAATAATAACTTCTCTAGATCTGCTGGAAATGCTCCTTCTAATGCAACCTAATATGCCATTAACTATCTTGGCTACAAGGGCAAACTGTTGACTCACATCTAGTTTCTCATCCACTGCAATCTCCAGGTCCTTTTCTGCAGAACTGCTACTTAGCTAATCAGTTCCCAGTCTGTAACAATGCTTGGGATTCTTCTGTTCCAAGTGTAGAACTCTGCACTATACTTCTTGAACCTCATCAGATTTATGTTGGCCTCATGGGTAAATAAGAATTTTTGTCTCAGAAGTAAGTTTCTTCCCTGGAATGTCACTCTTTAAAAATAGTTTATTCCAGTTGTTCTCTCATATGTATTCAATTTAGAAGTAACAAGATGTTTTTCTGCCAGTCTTGCAAACTCACCCTTAGATTTGGAAATCAAGTGTTATTCTTTCTGCTTCACACATTACCAAACTGTTTCAAAGCCATCTGATTTCAGCAAAAATATGTCCATCTACTTCAGTGCGTTTTCATCAGTTTTCAAAACCATCAGAAACATTTTGGACAGCTAAATTTAAAACAGAATAATGCCACTGTTTGCTGTTGGGTTGCACAACTTTAAATAATAGCAGAATTTGGCTGGGGTGCTTCAACAGACTTCAAGTATCTATTGATGCTGTTTAAGACAAATATTAATTATTTATGAAACTGTGGATAAATATCCTCCTATGCTAGGCAATGTATGAGCACTTCAGTTCTTGTCCTAAAGTATTTATGATCTAAACCAAGGCATGAATATGAAAGATAGTAGGAAAGGGAAACAAATCTATACATACTTCATATTTTCATGATTGTGTTTTTAGAATCCAGCTCCTATTTATGCCATTATAGTGCCTCTTTCATGCAATATATAATCAACCTTCCCATATGGAGATTCTGGACACTTAAAGAAAGAGAACTTGGACTCTTTAAAAATATGACCTGAGCACTCTAAATATTGATGATACAAAGGACTGTTAAAATTAGCTGAATAACTCAAATTAAGATGGATGAGGTGATAAGAAGGATTAATTTTAAAAGAGCACAATTACTTGAGCTCTTAGGATAAGAGAATAACATCTCTCTGTGGATACATTGCTGATTGACTGAGTGCTGAAATTGAGTTGCTTTGCGTGCTATAAAACAAGATCACAGGCAAATTGGTAAGAGGAAGAGAGCCCCAACCAGGCCTGGCCTTAGGGCAAGGCGAGCAAGGCCCTGCGTCTGCAAGGCTCTGCACTGAAATTGGCAGCACTGGGTTGGGGCCCGGGCCCACGAGTGGTGATTAGCTCCAGCAGCTCCTATGATGCTCAAAGGGGATAAAGCCCTGCTGGACCCCACTCTCCCTGTGCTCCCTCCTCTCCACTCCCCCACCATGGAGTGGTCTGCGCTCTACCTGTTGCTCCTGGCTCTCGCCATCAGCTGCTGCTTCCTTCCCCAGCCCCACTCCCCAGGGCTCCACCTGCACTGCGGCATCTACTAGCCCGGCCTTGGTGTCAACATGCTGCCTTGGGCCCCACAAACTCTTTGGCTGACCCTGGCTCCAGTTCTGTTAGAAACATCACCAAATAGATTGGTATCCAAAGGGATAGGAGAAGTTTTACCACTCTGTTGCAATTGCAAAAGATGGAAGTGGTGGTTGACAACCAGTGGACCAAAGATGATATTTGAAGTCTGAACTGAATTATAAAAGAAAAAATAGTAGAATGTTGTTCTGCCATTAAAGTAAAGTAAGGAATACACACAGAGGTCAAATATCATGAGTAAAAAGGTGACTTTCCTACAGTCACAGCCTGAATATAAATCCCTCCAACTACCTCAATGGTTTCTCAACCTGTTTTAATGCAATTTTAAGGTTAAAAAAGCATATGCTCCAAAGCGAAGAAATGCAGAACTTGAGTTTAAAGTGTTGGCAAGTTTCAGAGGGGTAGCCGTGTTAGTCTGTTTCAGGAAAAACAAGGAGTACTATGGCACCTTAAAGACTAACAAATGTATTTGGGCATAAACTTTTGTGGGCTGAAACCATCCATGCATCTGACATAGGTTGAAGCCTTGTTTCCCCTGGGTTTCAACGTGTTCAAGTTCTGCAAGGGAATAGTCTGAAAGAATTACTCGTTCTTATCATGATTCACTATCTCTGTTCTTGCCATCCCCTAAAACCTTTTCAGAAGAGCATGGTGGACTCATTAAGTGCTCTGCTGGATCAGAGAATTTATGAAGCAAGATGCAGGAACCTTGAATCACTGAAGACCATATTCTGATTTTCTTATGGTGAATAGTACCTTATGTCTGAGTAGTCTTATTGATATCAGTGGAACTATTCTTGGAATGTTCATTTTCCTCTCTTTTCCCTGCTGCCATGACTTCTTCAAAAGGTGGAAGAAAACTAGATGAACATAATCTTGATAGGCCTAATTTAGTCTGGTTAGATGCGATATTCAGATTTTTTCTGATAAATTGCTATTCCTATTTTTTTTAGCATCATCATCCTTCTCAATAGGAAGATGAAATTTGTATCTGGATTAACAACAGTTTTACTTAGTAGCCTGGATCTTGGAAATGTAACTGATGAAGATTCTAAATAACTGGACAAGATCAAGCAGTTCATGCTGGAGATGTTCAGTCTGCTCACTTGGAAATCTCATGGCTTGAAGCAAAAACCACTGTAGAGGAATACAGCATCTGCAGTTTGCCTAGTTCTTATAATTTTAGAATACTTACTATACTTTATGAAATCTGACTTGTCTTTTTCCACCATTAATATGTAGCTCATCATCAATTTACAATTTTTTTTTCATAAATTCAAGGTGGTATCTCTTCTTCAAGCAAATCCTTAAGATACTATTGGAATTCCCTCTAAAAAGGACCACTGCCCTTTTGATTTTTCCAAAGGCCCATAGTGAGCCTTATGAGACCTGATTATTTAAAATGGAAGTAAAAAGAGCTATTAGCTACGAGTTGAATAGATTTAAGAATAGAATCAAGCCCTTTTTGAAACCATCCTGGTTTTCTATAGCATGTGTGGACAAATCCAAAGGGGGCAAAAGACTCCTTGATATCTGGGACAATAAGTTTCAGCTAGACTGACCAGCTCAGTGTCCCCCAACACTTTCATAATCTGTATTGAAAAAGTGTCATGTAAGACATCAATAGAAAGCTAGTAATATATGGATCATTAATATTATTGTCTGGTGTGTGACTGGAGGGCAAATTCAAAACAGATAATACAATTTCCAATATGTTTGTAAAGTGTGTCTGCCAAGCAGGATTAAATCTACTCCACCCTAAACAAAGGAATGTAGTTTGGCCACCTGGAAGGTATTAAGAGACAAGGCAAATGCAAATTATATAAAAAGTAAAGGAGACCGTTAACCAAAAGGGGAAGGAGATTGAAGGAAATAGATCAATTTGCATTTTAGCAAACACTGGGAAGGAAGAAACAGCATGAAATTAATTTCAGCAAAAGACTATGTTGCCTTCCTTGCAGCTTCAATTAATTTTACTGTAGGGGATACCCGTCAGAGGAATTCATTTCCAACATTCACTGAACTATCAAGAAAACAGCATATAACCCCAACTTATTTTTCACCTAAGAACACAAGAAACGGAGCAATGTAAACACTGTGGGAGATTCTAATCAGAGGCGCTGGTCAGTCATTTGGCTGGAAGACAGACTGGTGAGGAAATGACCTTGAATAAAGGCTGTAATCTATTAGGCTCACCCTCTTTAAAAACAACAAGGAGTCCAGTGGCACTTAAAAGACAAACACATTTTTAGGGTAGTAGAGCATAGTACATTTTATGCCCTAATACCCTAATAAATTTGTTAGTGTTTTTAAGTGCCACTGGACTACTTGTTGTTTTTGCTGAAACAGACTGACATGGTTACCTCTCTGAAAACCTTACATTTTTCACTTATATTGTAAGCCTTTCTGACTCTGACCTTTATACCTGAACTTCCTTAAGATCCTATCTCCTTTTGTTAGATACGGTGTTGTGGAAAAGTGGAACCAAGGAGCAAAAGGTATAACCAGAGTAGGGATCTTGTATCTTTGCTGGGGTCAGAGCACTGAACCAGGGCGTATCATGCTGACACTCAGTGCATGCTTACATGCTATCTGGAAGCATCCAATCAAGAGAATTGTGGCAGCAAAGTATTTTGAGGCACCCAGGCTTACAAGGCAGGAAGTGACGCAACCTCTTACTGGTCTGAATTTCACGCTAGAACGTGCCAGAAATGAACTGTTCAGAGACTGTCTAATTCAAAAGTACAATGCACTGGAACCTCCAGTAAAATGCAGGGGTTGCAGCATCAGAGTAATTCAGGATTGGTTCTGCAGGGGCCAGGACATCTTCTAATTTGTCTCTGCATGGTTCTGTCCCCAAAGTTTCCTGTACAAATACAATAGTGTATTTTAAAATAATAGTCCAAAACATTACATATCAAACAGCATTAGAGCATGGGAAATGAGTGCAGGCACTCCCCAAGTTACAAACATCCGACTTACGAACATCCTCACATACAAACAAAAACTCACCTGCAGTCTCAGGGGAGCAGGCAAGAGGCATAGGTGGCGGCAAGTAGTACAAGTCCTGGCCATAGGAGTCTGGAGGAGCAGAGGATGGTGGGGGGAGAAGGGTAGGGGATGCCCAGAAGTTCCCTTCAGAATGTCCACCTACCACCTCATCCTCCTCTAATTAAACTTGCTTTTCCTCAAGCACCAGCATTCAAGGTTAAATACAAAAAAATCTACTTTTTTATTGCAAATATGCAGCATTTCAGCTACATATTATGGGTTAAATAAGCTTTTGTGGGCTAGCCTGGGAACCTAGCTACCATTTATGTCAATGTTTCTATGGGAAACTGTGTTCCAAGCTCTAAACAACTGACTTACAAATGAACTTTTGGAACACAATTGGTTCATAAGTTGGGGATTTCCTGCATAGTATTTTATGAGTTGTAAGGCTACTATGTGGGTTTCATATAAACAGATTTACTTACAACTGAAAACAACTCTGTTCAGAAGTAAGATCAGATACTACACTGAGGACACAGGCCTGACATCAGAGTCAATCAATCAGTATAAAATTGAAATTACCTTCATTTTATTTGCATATTGGCCACAAATACGCAATTCATAGTGGTAACATCATAGCCAACATCAGTAAAACAACACTTATTTCCTTAACTGAAAGGGGATTTTTGTTCATATAAGCTTTACTTAAAAGCAGAATTTGTTAAAATGTTCTATGATACATCTAGGATTGACTATTACCGTTTCACTATGTAGAGTTTATATTCTATGACATTATTAACCTGCTTACATTTGCTACATAAGGAGTAAATATACATCACTTTGGAGCAATAAACAAGAAGAAAAATAAGAAAAACATATCTCACTGATGTCAGGCATGTACTAATCTGATCGTAACTCTTAAATTCATTATTTGAGTTTATTTTACTAGTTATAATTTTTTTCTTTTGCTGGAAAAAATATTGAAGTTGAAAACTAAATCTAGATTTTAGGTGAATGGGTTCTGACATTTTGTAATAACACAATACCTGGCAGAAATAGCCTAATAGTGCTGGGGGATTTCTTGCCATTGCAGTCAGATACTGTAACTAAAGTGAGCATTATTTTTCCCCTTCAGGGGACCTGTTAACAAAACTTACTTGGGAAATTTTACTGAAAGCTATTTGCTTCTTAGCCAAAAATATTTATGGATCATGTTTATAGCCTTGTGAAGGGTTAAACTCAGAAAAAACCCTGAAAAAATTCCAGGAAGTGTTGGCAGGAAGCCAGGAGAGTCAATGGGAAGAAAGTGTTAAGATTTGAATTGAAAAAACAGGTTGCCTGCTTCAGTCTCCTTTGTGTGAGAGTATTAAGAGGGACTGTGAGAGAGATGGATTAAGCCTGGGAGGCAGATATGAAATGTACAGTAATAATCGTATCTAGGGGTATGTCTATACTAGCCACTGTAGTTCGAACTAGGGTGGCTAATGTAGTCATTCGAACTTGCAAATGAAGCCCAGGATTAAAATATCCCGGAATTTATTTGCATGTTACCGGGCGCCGCCATTTTTAAATGCCCGGTAGTTCGAACTCCGTGCCCGTGGCTACACGCGGCACGGGCAAGGTAGTTCAAACTAAAGCCCCTAATTCGGACTACCGTTACTTCTCATACCGTTACTCCTCCTGCAATGAGGAGTAACGGTAGTCCGAATTAGGGGCTTTAGTTCGAACTACCTAGCCCATGCCACGTGTAGCCGCGGGCACGGAGTTCGAACTACCGGGCATATAAAAATGGCGGCGCTGGGAACATGCAAATAAAGCCCGGGATATTTTAATCCCGGGCTTCATTTGCAAGTTCGAATGACTACATTAGCCACCCTAGTTCGAACTAGGGTGGCTAGTGTAGACATACCCTAGGAGAACAAATGCTCGAAACAACAAATGTAAGCAGACAGGGAATGTTTATTTAGACCCGATCAGGTTATCTTCTTTGTTTTGTAGTTTGGTTAAATTCCTCTTCTGAGGAAGTCCTCTGCTGAGTCCATGTGTCCCTCCCTCCTACACTGTAACTAAAGCTGAATCCCAGGGAAGCAATTCTCTGTGCTTTAAACTGTTTTTTGTCAATTGCTCTATAATACCCAGCAACGAAGTATGCTTTGCCAAGTACATTTTTTGTGTTGTTAATAAAATCACCCTTTTTAAAGCTATGATCTGATTCGTGTGTCCTGGAAGGTACTAGGAGGTCTGTGTATGCAAGCCTAAGACTGAGAGGTCAGCTATCAGAGATTACAATTTTTTTTCTTGTTGTTGTTGTTGTTATTTTTGGGGTTTTTTTTAATGCTCTCTCCTGGCAAAAGAGCTTGATGTACCCCTCTGGAAGAAGTTCCCAAGTGAATATTCTTGGGTTCAAGAAGAAAGGTTTTTTTTCCTCCCACTTGGGTGGTGGTAGTATATCTCCCAACGTCAGGGAATCTGTGACCTTGCAGAGTTTTTAAAACAGAAGCCTGTAGAGGCAAGGTATTTTTAAGGTCTCTTGCAGGCCTCCATCTTCTGCACTCAAAGTGCCAAAATGGGGAACAGCCTTGACTCCTTGTTAATAAACTACTTTGTCAGATTTCCCTCCTAGATTCCTCAACATCATGTCCATTCATGGCTCTTCATTATGACACAGTCTTAACAGACATTCTGAAATTCACCTCCACAGAGCGAAGTTTCATGGCATGCCTTAGCCTTAAATCAGAGTAAATTGTAGGTGCCAGTCCTGTGACTGTCATACTTCCCAATTTGTCCCAGCCAATGAAACTTAACCTATTTTGATTAAATGGCTCTTATAAGAAGCCTTAAAGAAGCCCATCAAAACAGAGGTCACTTGAAATCAAGGCCGGCTCCAGGCACCAGCAAACCAAGCAGGTGCTTGGGGCGGCACATTGGCAGGGGCGTAATTTTGGCCCGCAGGAGGAGCAGGGCGGTGGGGAGCCCCGCGGAGGCCGCCCTCAGCTGGGAACCCCGCGCCTGGCTGCTCGGAGCCTGCGCCTGGCCCCGGGACGCGGCGCTGGGAGGGCGGGGCGGGGCACAAGGAGGGCGGGGAGCGCCGGGGCGGTGGGAGGGCGCGGCAGGGCAGGGCGCTGGGAGGGCGGGGCGCCTGGCCCCCGCGCAGGGCAGCCGCGGCTGGTGATGCTGAGCCTGGCGGGGCAGGCCGCGGCCATGGTGGCTGCTCCCGGCTGCCGGCTCACTGAACCTGGAGTTCAGGGGCTCGGCGGGGGCTGGGGCTCTGCCGCGACAGGGCCCCATCCCCCGAGTGGGGAGCTCCACGCCGCGCTGCTCGGAGCCTGTGCCTGGCCCCGGAGCACTGGGAGCTTTGCGTGGGCAGACCCGGGTACTTCCTGGGGGGCGGCTGATGAGGCTGAGCCCGGGGGACTCTTTTTCACCATTGAGAGTGTGCCCACCCCCTCCGGCCGGCAATCCCCTCTCCCGTGCGCCCTTCCCGCAACTCCCCCACTCCTGCCCCCCCGCCTGTGTTCTCTCCCCCACAACTCCCCTGCATGTGAACCCGCCTTGACCGGCTGTCCTTCCCCCCCGGCCTGTGTGCCCCTGTCCCCCCACCGCCACCGCCCTCCTCTCTTCTCCTCCTCGGCTCGGCTTCTGCCCAGCAACCCCAACTCCTGGCCCACTGCAACCCTGCTGCCAGCGGCGGATATAGGGCAGGGCGAGCGGGGCGGCTGCTTCGGGCCCCGCGCTTTAATGGGCCCCGCGCCAGCGCCGGTGTTTTAAACCTCTCATCCTCCCTGCTTAGAGCAGGGTCGGCAGCCTGGGGCCCGCGAGGGAGCCCGACATGGCGCTTTGGAAGCTCGAGCCCCGCCCCCCACCGCAGCAGGCAGCCCGCGCAGGCGCTGCAGCGGCCGGAGCAAACCCTGTGCTGGTCGGGTCCGGCTGCGAGGCAGCAACAGCCCCACCCCCACGCAGAACAGAACAGTGCGGCGGGGCCCTTTGTGGTGCAGGAGCTGCAAGCTGGCAGGGGAGGGTCCCCCCCCCGCACAAGCCCATTGGCCGGACCTGGACAATGGCAGCTGCGAGAACCCACCAATCACCGCTCCCCTCATGCTTTTAATCCCCGAGCACATGGCCAGGCAGCTCCTGTGGGAGAAACGGGTGAGCAGCGCTTCTAGGTAAGTGTCCGACCCCCCCCAGCCACTCCCACTCCGATATATTCACCCACATAACTCTCCTCCCAGACCCTGCACCCCAATCTCCTGCCCTGGGGCACAGTCCAAACCCCTGGCCAGACCCACTCCAGGCCTGCTGGTCCCCAGCCCGTTTGTGTGGTCCCCAGCTGATTTTTCTGTGGGGTCAGTGTCCCCTAACCCAAGAGAGGTTTCCTTCCCCTGCCACAAATACAGGAGGCCCCTGCTTTATAACAGCCCACTTTATGACTCTCCTCCCCACCATTATGACCTTTTTCCGAAGTGGGGAAGAAGTCAAAATCCCCCGACTTATGTTCTTGGCCTATTGTAAATGCAGGCTCGAGTTACGACTAGGGTTATCAGGTGTCTGGTATTGGCCCTGACAGTCCAGTATTTGTGGCTTCTGTCAGGTTAAAAAACCCCCAGAAAATACCGGACCAGTAAAATGTCTGGTATTTTCAGTTTTTCTCAGATGGAAAGCCACTTGTGACATTCTTCCCCTGCCATGAATGGGGATGGGGAGTGTGAGATTTAAAGGTGCCATAATTTTTTTTTTGGGGGCACTTTTTTTGCTCAACATTTGGACATCCCTCCCCTTTTTATTAATGCAGAATTTTGTTTAAAAATGAATTACAATATAATTAGAATAAAAATTATCCAAGTAAATTAAGTTTCTATCAAATTTACCCAATTCACATTTAATATGAAAATAGCTTCAATTTGTGCATTTTATGCCTTTTTTCTATTTTTTTCTCCAAAGGGGGGCCCAGAGAAATTGTGCTGCTCTGGGCCCTGCAAAACTCTCATCAGCCCCTGCCTGCTGGGACTCCGTCTCCTCTTCTCCCCCCTCCTCCCGCCTCCCACCTGGATCCCCATGTCTGGCTTTCTAAACAATCCCCCCTCCCCTACTCTCTGGGCCCTGTACCTTCCCCCCCCCCCACACACACACACCTTCCCAGCAACCCAGCCCCCTTGTGCTGTGTCCTGACAACCACACCCCTGCCTGGGACCCAGATAATTCTCCCTCTCCCTTTGTCTAAGGAAGGGGAACTCTGGTGTTCGAAGTGCCCATGTCCCCAAGTCCCTCCCTGGACAAAAAAAGCAGGGGGGGAGGGGGGGAGGCGGCCAAAAATTTTTTTGCTTGGGGCGGCAAAAAACCTAGAGCCGGCCCTGCTTGAAATACAATGGAGTCAAAGAAATGTCAGTTGTAGCTTTATGCTATACTGTTTACAAGACCCAGACAAATCAGTGTGACGTGTATAGATAACCTGATAACTAGTAATACCCAAAATGCGTAATAAAATGTATAAAAGATTTGATCTCAGCTGTCATTGACACATCTGACTCTCCATAATGACTTGTGGTAACCTTAAACTACTTCAAGCCCCAGTGACAAGGTGGCTGGATCTTCTAAAGAGAGATGAGGCTCAGCTCACTTCCCCAGGTAAAGAGAATAATTCACTCATGTGACAGATGAACTCAGTAAAAATAAAACGCAACTGAATTCAGTAAAAATGAAAAGCACTCAGTATTTCCTACAATAGAGCTCAACCTACAAGGCTTTCATACTTGACATCATTCCTGCACCACTGAAGTCAATGAAAAGGCTGTTATCAAATTCAACAGTTTGTGCATTAACGGAAAAATGTATTCCACTCAGAGTAGATCAACTCACCCAGCAAACTATATAGAAAAAGTCATGATAGCTAACTGGAATAGACACCCTTCATTACTGATGGGAGTTCAGTCAACTCTGCGAACTGTGTTGCTCTTCTCTAGTTGTTTCTTTTTTAAAAAATGAATGAAGAACTTATCTACCAGGTAGTATTTTGACTGACTTGAGGAAATATCCAGTAAATTAAACTGAACTATACTGAAATGTTAAATTTATGATTGAACCTGTAAGAGATTTCTGTGATTTAACCAATTTTTTTTCCATACCAACTCTCCCTTATCTGGACACATATATGAAGAGTAATTTTATCAACTTTTTATACAAAACAGGAATAATATTAGACTTACTCTGTTTTCCAAGAAAAAACTAACTTCATACCTAAGGGAAAAAAATATCAGTAAAAGGAAACTCAATTGTAGCAGAGAAAAACAATGTGAAAATGATGTCAAACCCATCCAAGTACTTAATACTATTTTTAAAGCACTTGTTTAAGTACGAGACCAGTAAGGGATTAAGGACAATCACAGACATTTTACTTCAGCCTTGTGTATACATAATTTGAAAGGTCAACTGCAAAATTTTTGGTCCCTCAAAAAGCTCTGTATTTTTCAAAGTTAAATACTTTGGAACAGAAGTTAGTGTAGATCAGCACACATCCATTGCAGGCTATGGAGCTAGTCAATTTACATTAGCTGAGGGTCTGTCACCTTGCTTTAGCATTCCAAAAGAGGAAAAAGGCTGTTTCTTTTTTAAAGAATATCTGGAAATAGGAACTGCAGATTTCCTGGTTAGAGTCTGTCTCACCAGAGTGAAGTCACAAATACCATAAAATCAAAGCAATAATAACAGGCAGTTATTGGAGCAGTTCTTGTGGGGGGATATGCGCACTGTGCTTTTATGTCTGCAGCAGAAAGTGCAGTTTCTATGGATGACTTTGGGCAGCCACATTTGGAGTGTGATACTTGTAGGGATAGTAAGCTCCTTGTTTAGTGTTAGAAGAAAGTGAATCTTACCCCTGACATGACAGGTTTTTTTAATTAAAATTTTAATTTAATTTAATAGTCCTTGTCATGCCACTTTGGCAGAGAAACTGGGAAGTTTGCAGCCCTGAATTCTCAGACAATTAAGGAGGAGATAATTTTCTAAAATAGGATTTAAAATACAATGCTAATTACATAAGAACATAAAAGCTGCCACACTGGTCAAACTATGATCCAGCTTCTTCTTTATCATGTCTCACACAATAGTCCATACCAGAGCTTCAGAAGGATGCAGGGAACAGGATAACTATGCCATGATCCACCCATTTTCCTCTACCTGCTTCTGGCAGTGAACTGTTTAGGGTCTGTGGCCTTGAAAGGTAAACTGCAAAATGTTTGGTCCCTCAAGAAGTGTTGTATTTTTCGAAGTTAAATAATTTGGAACAGACCCTTAGCTAGTGTAGTGTACATCAGACTCTCAGCTAGTGTAGAGCCTCTTGTTTGTATTAAATTTGCTTCTGCTGTCTAGTAAATGCATCAAGTGATCTCCTGTTTTTGTATTATAGTTTTTAAACAAGTATAAACTTTGTTCCTCTCTGATAAACTTACTAAAGAGTTTTATGGATTTAAAAAATGTAAAGGTCACTGTTAAAATTTGAAATTGTCTCATTTTGTAACTTTTAGTTTTTACTTGTTTTTATTTTAATATAAATAATATGTAAATGTGTCATTCAACATGTAGATGCATTGGACAAAGAGCAAAAGTGCCTTTTATCTCAGGATTATGAGTGCTTATCAAGTTAAGAGGATGAAAATCAGACAACCTTTTCATGATGAGTAGTTACTTCACAACTATATCTCATTGTTTTATCACAATAAAAACAGATTTACGATGCATATCAACCATTCATATTAATAGACAGCTTTTCAAAATGAATTTGTCATTTTCTATTTTAGTCTCACCAAAAAGCAACTTACTTTCACTGTTCCCACTTGTGTCAACTCTTGTGATGTAGGGTAAGACACTGTAAAGGACTAGAGACAGATTCTTGAGTTCTGTTCCCAGATCTGCCAATGACTTGCTGTAATGCTTGAGCCAAAGCCCAGAAAAGTCAGTAAAAAGCCTTAACATATTTAATGCGTGGGGAAACTAAATCAATGAAGTTATCAGCTTAAACCCGCTCCTACTGTGGTCAATGGTCAATTTGCCACTGATTTCAGCAGGTGCATCATTAGGCTTTGGTTCAGTTGCTAACAAAACTTCCATCCACTTCAATGGGAGCAGCATTCAGCCTATGAGCTCTTCAACTCAGGATATATCTGTAATGTTGCACCTCTATATTCTTTATGGAAATGTGTTTTGAATATGAATATGCTTAACTCAAATATGCTTTATGCAAAATGTGACCTGTAACCTGTCATTAAAAAGCTTATAGTTCACTAAATGTGCATATTCTATTTGTGTGCATGTATCTGTCCAGTATTTGAAATTAGGAAAATGAAGTATAAACCTGTTTATATAGCTAGATGTGCTAATAAAGACCATTAATAATATTCAAGGAACTTAATGGCACACTACTCATGACAATTGTGATGCTACACCCCGATAGTTTTATGGAAATATGTTTTTGAATATGCTTTTTTGAGAGAAACAAATAAAATGGCACATTTGCTGCAATAAATGACCTCTTCTTTCTAAATACAGACAATGAGGCTTGTTGGAGTCTAATTCTATGGCAAATTTTAGGAAAGTCAAAGGATTGTCATAGAGAAAAGATAAAAAATAATGGAACAAAAGGGAAGAAGGTCACGTATTCACGTTTCTCAAATAATTTTTAGCATTATATTTTAATGGAAATTATTAATAGTTGGGTTGTTCTGGGATAAAAGTAAATGGTGTAACATACTTCTATACTGGAGGTGGTCTTTGTCAACCTACCCTAAGGAACTAATACAAACAACACATGGAACTCAGTAGACACACTTGTGTAAACACAGATTACACCCATGACTAAAGGTCAGAAGAACTGGGATGTAAGACTAACATATAAAATCTAAGTGAACTGGTAGGCACCTAAATCTATGTTTAATCAGAAAAATGAGTTGATTTTTAAAAATGTCATTTAACATCATTAGGGCCATTATTTGATGCGCTGCACTTTTAAAAGTCAGGTTGCTTCTACACAGGTATCTAATGGATTTAAGAGAGAATTTTTGAACTCAGATTTGAATATTTTGCCTAAGAGGAAGACTCCTTACCATCTTTGGAAAAAAACTAATTAACTACTATTGCTTTTAATTACCCACGCATTCAATTAAGTGTTATCTCGTAAATTTTTAAAGTCCTCAATGAAAAGGATTCAACAGTTTATTGCAGTAGCCTTCCACCTACCCACAAAAATCCAACTTTGTTTAAAAATGTGAAAATCATAAAATAAGACAGCAGTGCAAAAATGCAGTCCTAAAAATGCATAAATCCAATCATTTAAGCATAATAAAATAGCATCCCTTGGGATTAGCCTCAACGACCTCCACAGAGGCACCACTCTACAATGAAGACTTGAAATGAAATATGTTTTTGTATCTTCCATAGGACTGTTTTGATAGGTCTTAATGGTCATAAACTATTTAGGAAGGATCAAATGGGCCAAAGGAGTGGCACTGGATGTCAAAAATGCCATTATTTGTTTCCCAGCCACAGCTAACTCAGAAGAAAGTGATTCTCAATGTCCTGACAGATAAAGCACACAATGGGGATATTTCTGATATCTCCTTCAGACCACCAAATCAAACTACAATATAGGATGAATGGCGTCCTTTAGAACCTACCTATGATGTGTTAAGGGAAAAAAGTTGTGTGTGTGTATAAGGGACTTTTGACTGACATATGCTAGAGGTCACACGTGGCTAGTACAAAAACATCCTGGCTGCATCTAGACTGGCAAGATTTTGCGCAAAAGCGGCTGCTTTTGTGCAAAAACTTGCCAGCTGTCTACACTGGCTGCTTGAATTTGCGCAAGAGCACTGACTTTGTAATGTACAAAATCAGTGCTTCTTGCGCAAATACAATGACGCTCCCACTCGGGCAAAAGCCCTCTTGCGCAAATGCTTTTGCGCAAGAGGGCCAGTGTAGACAACCCAGAACCATTTTGCGCAAAAAAGCCCCGATGGCTAAAATGGTGATCGGGGCTTTCTTGCGCAAAACCCGCATGTAGATTGGCACGGATGCTTTTGCGCAAAAGCGCTTTTTGCGCAAAAGCATCCATGCCAATCTAGACACTCTTTTCCGCAAATACTTTTACCAGAAAAACTTTTCTGTTAAAAGCATTTGCGGAAAATCATGCCAGTCTAGACGCAGCCCCTCGTAATTTCTAACCAGTGTAGCTAGGTTTAGCAGGATTAATCTGTAATTATTGTTTTGCTTTATAATTGAGAGCAAAACTTTATTTTAAGTTTTATTTTCAATTTTTACTTATTTAAATATTCAGAGTTGCAGGCTGCAGGGTAGACTCAGGTAATTATTTAATGACAAGTCTCAGAGGGGTTGCTGTGTTAGTCTATAACTTTAAAAAACGAGTAGTCCTGTGGCACCTTAGAGACTAACAAATATATATAGTCTCATGAGTTCATCAGATGAATTGGAGTGGAAATAACAGCAAAAGAAGTACCTTCAAGTGTAGGACCCTTGTTAATGAAACTAATTAAGTGGGCTGGCTGTGTCCCATTCATAGGTTTTGATACAAAAATGTGTCTGTCAAAGGCAGGGGAAATTGGCTTTGTAACTCATTAACCAGTTAATGTCTTCATTCAAGCCTGGGGTAACAGTTTCAAATTTGTAGATGAATTATAGTTCTGCAGACTCTCTTTATAATTGGGTAATGAAATTCTTTTGAAGAAGAATGGCATCTTATTTAAATAAATAGCCATTCTTCCACAAAGGAATTTTACCACATCTTCAACAGCGCTTGTGCTGCTCCCAGCTTTGCCTTTACAGCAGGGAGTTCATTTATAAACAGAGGGATGCAGGTTGATAAAGATAACAAAGGGCTTGCCATTCAAGTTATTCAAGGATCTTTAGATGATCATGAAAACATTTCCAGATACTCCACTTAAAAGATAGCAAACAAAGGGTAGCAATAAATAGTGTGCGCCATGGGACGGGTATTGGGACCAGTTCTGTTCAACTTATTTATAAATGATCTTGCAAAAGAGGTAAACAGTGAGGTGGCACAATTTGCAGGTGATACAAAATCACTCAAACTAGTTAAATGCAAATCTGACTGCAAAGAATTGCAAAGGGATCTTACAAAACTTAGTGATTCAGCAATACAATTGCAGATGGAATTCAATATTGATAAATGCAAAGTAGTGTACATGAAAAAATATGATCACAGTTACACATAAAAAAATGATGGGGTCTAAATTAGCTGTTACCACTCAAGAAAGATTTTGGAATCATTGTGGATAGTTCTCTGAAAGCATCTTCTCAATGTTCAGTGGCAATCTAAAAAGCTAACAGAATATCGGGAATAATTAGGAATGGAATAAATAATAAGACAGAAAATATCATATTGCCTTATTTAAAGCCATGGTATGCCAACATCTTGAAAACTGCATATAGATCGGGTCACTACATCTAAAGAAGATATATTGGATTTGTAAAAGGTATTGGGAAGGGCAACAGAAATGATTAGGGGTAAGGATCAGCTTTCATTTGAGAAGAGATTAAAAAGACCAAGACTTTACAACTTGGAAAAGAAATGACTAAAGGGTGCGGATATGTTAGAGGTCTGGAAAATCATAAATGGTGTGGAAAAATTGAATAGGGAAAAGTTATTTATTCATTCACTAACATAACACAAGAAGCTCACCCAATGACATTTAGAGGCAGCAGATTTAAAACAAACAAAAGAACGTATTTCTTCAATGTCATCCTGTGGGAACTCCTTGCCAGGGGATGGTGGAAAGGCCCAAACTGTAACAGGGTTCCTATAAAAACATAATAAATTCAAGTAGAATAGTTCCATCAATGACTACTAGCCAACATGGGCAGGGATGGTGTCCCTATCCTCTGTTTACCAGAAACTGGGACTGGGCGATAGGGAGTGGATCACTTGATGATTGCCGTTTCTGTTCATTCCTTCTGAAGCACCTGGCATTGGCCACTGTTGGAAGACAGGATACTGGGCTAGATGGATCATTCTTCTGACCCAGTATGGACATTCTGATTTTCTTATATACAGGGACAGCCCGAGGCGGGCTGCAGCAGCTGGCACCCCAGGCGGAACGCATAATCGGCGCCCCCACCTGCATGGCCCTGAATGCCGTGACGTTATCATTGGGCGCCCCGGGTGCCCCGTTGAAGGCAACGCCCTAGGCGATGGCTGAGTCAGCCTATACTCACGGGCCGCCACACTTATATAGAACACCAGGTGTATCTGCTCCCTGCTGTAACCCACTAGACCCCACTCCTCTCTCAGAGATGAGGTAGAGCCCAGGAATCCTGATTGTGTGTCTCTCTCTCCACAGAGTTAGAAACAAAGTAAGAATATACATTAAAATGTTAAGCCTTGCCAGTGTGCCTTAAGTGACTTGCCACAAGATGTCAGAATATTTTAGTATTAGAGCTGAATGGATCTAATATTTATTTAATTCTATTTCTTTAATATAGGAATTAGATATAGTACTTCTGTCGGCTAACTGCTAAGTTATCTCCCAAAAAAAACTAGCATTTTCAAGTGCCTTCGTAGCCCCCAGAAAGAGGTGACGTGTGTGTGAGGAGGGCAGATAGGATCGGCTACTCCCCCAATTTGCTGCTTTGCTTTTATTAAGCATGTTTAGTAACACTGCTGAAGCTGCCAGTGTTTTCCCCAGGAATTGAAATTAGGGGGGGGGGTTCGAATTTACAGGGGGGGGTATCAGGGCCGATGAGGGGTGTGACCATGAGGGTGAAGATGGGCTGTATGGCACCCTAGTAAAAACTGAAAAAATGTTTCATGACCATTTTATTAGATTTAACTCATGTTTTAAAATCACACAAATTAAAGTTGGCTACTCAAGCCTTCTATGAAGCACTACATCTACATCCTTCTTGGTTTCTTGTTATAATATTGCACAACTCTGTTAATGAACTTCTCGAATGCAATGCGTTCATCTTTGGTGGCTTCTCATGTGTCCAGTACTTCCATTCCTTCAATTGATATGCTCATTAGTTCATTTACATGATCAGGCAGAAGGTGACTTCTTTCAGAACACAAACTTCTATTCAATGATGAAAAAGAACGCTCAACTGTAGCTGTTGTGACTGGGAGTAGCAAGAGATGAATTCCTACTTCTTTCATCCCAGGAAACATAGCACAAAGATCCAGTCGAGCCACTAGTGATGATAAAAAAGAAGTTGAAGTCAAATCTTCATTCATTCGTCATGATATTCCACTCTGTGTTCAAATTCTCTATTCTGTCCTGAGCACATGGCAGCCCCATTGCTGGTAGTGCCTCACTCCACTCAGCTGTCGGTGTTTTATAGGACAGGCATCTGTAAAAGCTATGTAGAGGTTGAGTAGAATCTAGAAGTCGCTGTTGTAGATTTTTAAGAATCAGGTCTGTGTGCTTTTTCAGTTGTCTTAACAAACACTTCTTGTCCTCTTCACTTAAGGATTCAATATAAATGCCTTCATTAGTCAACTTCTGGACTGAAATCTTTTCTTCTTCCAGTACTTTTTCAATGGATAGCTCTCTGATTGATCCAAATGTAGCTTCTATTGCTGGACAAAAATCTACTACTGTTGTAGCAGATGCCTGGATGGCATTGTTTAATGACCCAAGTGGTTTCAACAGTAGATTTACAAGAGAGAGAATGGCAATAGTCTTCTCTGAACATAATAGCAAAAGTAATCCACCAGCCTCACTACTTAGACCCATCCCATCTGGGTAGATACTTTCCAAAGCCAGTAATAATGGCTGGAGCAATTTTAAGACAACAGCCAAGGATCGCTCATGAGAAAGGTTTTCCCAGGTTGGACTAATTTGAACTTCAGTCCCAGTGTATCTTCTATATTTTCCAAGATATTCAGTCTTTTTGGACTCTTGCTGAAAAAAGAATATAATGAAAACATTAAATTTATAGCTTTTTTAATGTCTTTTGAAGATTCTGCAGCTCAAACTAGTGCTAGTTGGAGTAGATGGCCTCTGCAGTGTGTATAGGAGAGATTAGGGTTACACTTTTCTCTGAGCAAAGCTTGTACTCCACCATGTTTTCCAGAGAAGTTTGCAGCTCCATCAAATGCACAAGCAACCATCTGTTTGGGGTCCAATTGACAAGCATTTAACTCTTCTAAGATGTGGGTTGTCACAGATGCAGCCGATGTGTTTTCTAGAACTTGAACATCTAGAAATGCATCTACTGGCCTACCACTGACATCAAGATAACGTACACAATGACTTAATACTTGATGCCCATTTGCATCGGTGCATTCATCAGCCATGTATGCACATTTTTTTAATGTGGTGAGAGAGTTCTTCACTTTTTCAACTGTTGAGTCTTTCACTGTTGCACCGCATGCTTCTAGCCAGTCAGCTGAGTTTCTTGCAGAAAGATAGTGAGCATTTGCTGGTCTTGTTCAGAACCAGTGTTCAACTTCAGGATGAACAAGTGACAATTCACTTAACATTGGCCTCCAATTTGTAGTGTGTGGTATCTCTTGCTTAAATAGAAAGTATGATGCCACAGTCATGTTTGTTCGCATGAACTGTGTTGTGTCTCCAGCATTCTTAACAGCCTCATTAAGTACTTCTAAAATTGGCTTTGAAAGTGGGCTTATAAGGCTATCTGCATGTTGATGCAGTCCAGAGGCCTTGTGTTTTGCTGCCTTTTCACGTAGTTTGTCAGCATTGGTTTTGCTGATCAGTCTGACAAACCAAGCTCCGCCACTTTTACCAGTTACAGCATTGGAAAGCTTTCCTTCTTCGTAAGCTTTTTTGCAAGAGGTGCACCAGTAGCCATCTTTTGTAACTTCAATAAATGGGAACACTTTGATCAACAAACATCAGGAACTGCCTTTAGGTTTTGAAGACACTGTTTCTTCAGTAGGTAGCTGTATTTGTGCTTTGAGCTGGTCGGATGTAGATACACCACTTGATGTATCTACACCTTCAGATGACATGTTGATATATTCTTGGTTCTTGCTGTGTTCTTCACCTTGGTTAGTTTTTGAGGCCTTTGAGTGGAAAAATTGTTGTATTTTTTTTTTTGGCATTTCATTTTCACTTTGACCTGCAACGTATAAAAGAGATATGAATAAATTAAATGTTTTGTTAGGATAATGCACATTAAACATAAGGATAATGCAAAATACACCAAAACACATAACAGAAAATATCATATTGCCTCTATGTAAATCCATGGTATGTGCACACCTTGAATACTGTGTGCAGATCTGGTCACCCCATCCCAAAAAATATATATTGGAATGGGAAAAGGTACAGAGATGGGCAATTAAAATGATTAGAGTTATGAAACAGGAGGAAAGATTAAAATGACTGGGAATTTTCAGCTTAGAAAAGAGACGACTAAGCGGGGATTATGATAGGGGGTCTATAAAATTTTGATTGGTGTGAAGAAAGTGAATAAGGAAATGTTATTTAATGCTTCACATAACACAAGAACTAGCAGTCACCCAATGAAATTAATAGGCAGCAGGTTTTAAAAAAATAAAAGGAAGTACTTCTTCACACAACATAAAGTCAACCCGTGGAACTCTTTGCCAGGGGATGCTGTGAAGACCAAACCTATAACAGGATTAAAAAAAGAACTAGATAAATTCCTGGAGAATAGGTCCATCAGTGGCTATTAGCCAGGATGTGGAGGGATGCAATACCATGCTCTGAGTGTCCCTAGCCTGTTGCCAGAAGCTGGGAATGGGCATCAGGGGATGGATCACTGATTACCTGTTCTGTTCATTCCCTCTGAAGCACCTGGCCTTGACCACTGTTGGAAGACAGGATACCGGGCTATATGGACCACTGGTCTGACCCAGTATGACCATTCTTATGTAAAAATTAATTATAATAATAAAATGTTTAGTACAGAAACTCCCCAATATAATGATCTCTCAGGATAGCAACGATGTGAGATAACAGCCTTGGCAAATAACGCATTTTAAAAATCTTGGCCTACTAGGAAACACATTTATATAAGTTTCCATTCCCAGTCACAAATCTAGCATTCTGGAGCAAAGTTACTAAAATATAGTCCAACAAACAAATGTTTATTTAACGTGCCCCTCATTTTTCCTTCCACCTCACCCCACTCACCGGTGTTGTCCTTGGTCAGTGGAGACTCAGAGTTCAGAGGTGCTTTCATGTGAGTACACCTCCCAGGTGCGGGGCAAGAAAGCACCTTGCTTGTTCCTCCAGCTGCTCACTGTTCGCTCTGGCCACTGTTGTTTGTTGTGCCACCGTTCACTCCATCGCTCTGTTGCCAATGGTCCTGCACCGTCACCTTCTGCTGCCGCTGTGACCTTTGCGAGTTGGTCTCTTGAGGTTCCACCCAGCTCTCAGTGATTCCAGCTGAGCTCTCAGTGGGGGAACCTTGCTGCTAGTGCAGTCTGGGCTGTCTCTTACACAAAAACACTGTCCCCACAGCAGGACTAAGCACTTAGACCTGATTATCAGTGATTTCAGCTGTAGTGGTCACTTAACAAAACAAAAGACTATATATGGAGCCTAATCAGCTCTGTCTTTAAACAGTGGAGAGGGGCAGGTCAAATAGTACTTGTGACTCAGACAGGCCATCAAGCAAAACATCTGTCCCCACCCTCTCTCTTGATGATCTCAATCAATACAGATTAAGTACAGTTCTACTGCCCTTTACTCATACAATAAGAACAACAACATTTCATTCCTCCTCCTCTCCCCCGCATTCAAGTGATTTGTAACCCAACCCCTGCCAAAATCTATCACTTGGGCAACACAGCTCTGTTTGCTGGATACCTAGCTAGATTAGGTGTGAATGTAAATACAATCTGGTCCTGAAGCCTTTCCCCGCAGCCCCCAGCTCATTACTAGCTGTCAGGTAGAGCTCATTTTGACTTTGCTTTCAAATCATAATTTGAAATTATTAAGTTGGCCAACATCACCAAAATGAATGCACTGACATTGTCATAAAAAACAACAGCTGTATAAGGAAGCTAGTCTATGTTCATACTTTTCAAATCTATTATATTTTTTCAGATACACATATCTTATCATACACTGTATATGCTTTTAAAGTGTGTATTAATGTTTCAATTTCAATTCAAATTTCCAAACAATCACTCAATTGGCATGCAACTAGCTCACAAAACTGGGGTGTGTGTGTTGGGGAAATTTTTTTGGGGGGGTATACACCCCCATGGGGGAGGTGTAGGGAAATCCCTGGAAGCTGCTGTCCTAACTTTGCTCATCCCCATGCCCTCACTCTGCCCCTACCATTATCACAGCATGTTCAGGTCTCTATCCCCCTACCAAAATCTGAATTGGTGCCCCTGGCCAGCCTGGGATGCCTCTGTCTGAAAACAGGCACTTGGGCCATCCTGAGGCTCCTCCAGCTGAGGGGGAGAGGCACATGATGCTCCAGGGGGGCACACTGTGGGCAGAAAAGACCAAGTTGGGGGCTAGCCTTCCCAAAGGGGAGCTCCACTCGCCGTCCATGCTCTCCCCCCTAAAAAGCAAAGTGATAGGCAACCTATGTAAGGGCAGTTATCACCTGTACTTATAATTATGCATAAACCTTTTTTTGGGTCAACACCCCTCACCTCCTTTTAGGATACAGAGTAGAGCCTCGTAGGACAGTCTACCCTTGCTTATTCTTTTTCCTCCTCAAGTAGCTAGTAGGGGGTAGGCCCACCACAGCCTGGGTGAATGTTCTCTTTTGTCTCTTCCTAATTATCATGCATGGAGGGAAGATTAACAGGCTTTTTGTTTCAAAGTCAACTCTCTGCTCTGTTACTAGCAACAGATGCAACAGCTAATTTTATCATACTCAGCAATCTTTGCCTGTGTTCCAGAATCCAACTTCTAACATAAGTGCCGCTCTTGAAACAGCATATAATTTACATTGTTTGTAGAATCAGCAGATGGAAATCTAAACAAGGGGCTAGATTCTGACTTTTTCCATTTTTGTAATTCAAAAATATCTCCATTGATTAACATTAAATTAATCAAGATTTGCCCCTGGATGACCAAAATCAGAATCTGGACCTTGCTTATTGTGGCACCCACTGAGAAGCAGTGACTAACTTAAAAAATTTCCCCATTGATAAAACAGACTTTTTAAAATGCAAGGAAAGGGGAAGAGAATACACAGGTATACTTCCATCAAATCATTATTTTGACATACAGCAGAATGCAATTTGTGGCCTAAACTACTTGAGTGTTCTGTAAACTATTACTTTTTTGCGTGTACTTTTGTTTTCTCTACCGTTAATAAAAACAAAATCCCAAAACACCATCTGCATATTCAAAAACAAGAAGGCACAACATGTTGTCAAAAGTTTACTAAAGAATTAAATAATTCTCACTGTATGTTAGACTTTATTGCCCCCCTAGAATAATATTAAATTTTACAGCCCACTCAGAAATTAGACCTGCAACTGCAGTCTGAAGAGACTTTATTGACAAAAGAAATATAATTTTGTTTTGAAAATATTTCTATGGCAGACTTGCTGTCTGGCCAAACTGGCACCATTACTATTCTAATAGCTATAAACAGTGTGAGAGAGGAATTAACTTAGTAAGGAAGCATATTAAAATGCTGTTTTTGTTTTATTTGTTTAAGAATTGTTCAAAGTGATAATGTGCCATACTTATTTTAACTAATTCTACTACTACTTTAGTGTCTTATAAGTTTTAGACTATGTACTGCCATTGATTTCAGTGGGCTATGGATCAGGCCCTCATTGTTTAATTTCTGCAAAAATATATATAGGGCCAAATTTTTAAAGCAGGCCTCAAATGTTGTGCCCACACTCACATGATCAGGTGTCGATCTTTGATTGTGACCACAAATCAAAAAGCAGGCTGAGATGAGGCCCATTTAAAAATCTGGCCCACAATATTTTCCCATCTCATAATGCTTTTGATGAAAGGATAGAATGTAGCCCTAAGAGCATACTCAGATTTCTATTTCCAGTATTTATCCACTCACTCAATGGCTTGCAATAAGGCAAAGTTCCCAGGGAATTGCTGAACCATGACATCCCATATCAGAGACTTGTTATTGTTTACTGAAACTAAAGAAGCACAGAAGAAATGGGTTTCAAATGGCTAAGGATCTGGCTTACTTTACAGCATCACTGAAGGACTGACATATGTACCATGGTTCTTTTTTTATAAACTACATGGAAAGTGGGGACAGAAGGTGCCTTCTGATTGGCCATCTGCATTGCTACCCTGCCTACTCCAGGGACAGAGCAATCGATCATACCTCCTTCTTCCTGTCCTCCCTACTCTGCTGCTATGAGCAATGGGCTGGCCTCTTGCCCCTCTGCCACCCT
The DNA here is from genome assembly GCA_019425775.1 of Rafetus swinhoei. Lineage (NCBI taxonomy): Eukaryota > Metazoa > Chordata > Testudines > Trionychidae > Rafetus > Rafetus swinhoei. Next base: position 271,913,478 of record CM033437.1, read on the forward strand.
CCTGCAGCCACTAGTTGGGGGGAAGAGCCTCAAAAAGGAGCATGGACCCAACTCCCATCACTGTTGGGAGGTGGAGAAGAGCCAAGATATGCTGCAGAGGGAACAGATGGGGGACAGATTTCTGCTTCCTATCCTAGCCCATCATGCAGGGCCAGTCCGCACCTGCCTAGGTGGATGGAGAAAGTGACCTGGACACAATGCCTGGTGTTGCTGTTTGCTGCCCCTGCTCCCTCACCCCACATCCCCAAACATTGCTCTGCACTCCCTAGGGGGCATGAGGCCTGTCTGAGCTCTGCCATATAGAGCCAGACAGAGCCTCACATGGAGACGCAGAGGAACATTTGGGGAGACAGCAGTGACACCAAGTGCTCTGTGTGTCATGTTTGATTTCCTAATGTCAGCGGATAATAGTCGCTGTGCCCTTGAGGCTGTTATTTAGTCCTTGCTGAGCCACACAATAGCAACACCCTTTTGGATACACCTGCCTACATCCTTCTCTGCACACAGACCCTTGCTACACCTTAAGTTACACACCTCTCTTCACACAGCCTTTAGCTACCCCTTGCCTACACCCCAAGCTACACCTCTCTCTGGACAGACTAGCTACCGCTTGCACACGGACCCTACAGACAGTGAATGGCAAGGGTGGTAAACCTTGCCTTGAAGAGACAATAAGAGAGCAAGTTCATTTGGAAACAATATGGGTGTATGCCTCAAAATAATTAAAGGTACGAAGGGGTATCACAACAGAGAAAAGGTTGGGAACCAGTGTCTTAAGTGATTCACTTTAAAACACATTTTACAGGTTGTACAGACTATAATTGAAGATCACTACTTCTATGCAACCAGGTTTGCTGATCCTTTTAATGGTAATTTATGACTTATAGAATATATTGCAACAGTTGTCTATTGGCCTGATCCTCACATACTAAAATCAATAGCAGCTTAGCCATTGACTTTCACCTCATCATTAATTTGGCAAGCAGTCTAGAGAATAACAGATTTATAAGAGGTAAAAATGCACTCACAATTGTGTATGAATGGCTTTGAAACCCTAATATATCTGCTCTTTCTTGGTAATTTATTTCTATTACTGCATCTGTGAAAATGTAGTATTTTAAACAACTAGAACTAAGTTTTCTAAATGTGTGTGATTTTTTTCCCTTTTATAAATGGATTTTAATCTTATATTCAAAGAAAATTAATGTTAGGACAAATATTTTAGAAAAAAATGAACAAGAAAATAATATTTTATAGCTGAAGTATTCAGTTCTCCTCTGTGCATAATCCCAATCTGTCCTTCCAAACTAATATAAAGCTTTCTTTCAATTCTCTCTAACAGGATAAGCCATAACATAATCCTTCAGGCAGATGATAAAAATTGTAAAATCATAGAAAGACTAGTAAAAATTAAAACTGCTTAGTTTATAAAATGAGACATGAGATGTAGGCAAAATAATGAATGATATATAGAAGAGAAATCACATGCTCCTATTTAACCTCTGATAATACAAGAACACAAACATACATAGCAGAGGAGTTAAGGCAGTTAAAATTTTCCTTTGATGCATTCAGCAGACACATTGACTAGGTACAGGAGAGATGATAGTTGGAAATTATACTTTCTTTTACTTCAGACATTCAAGTGGTCAAGAGAAGCATAGAGATGGGTTGATACACCAGTGGACAGGAGAACAATTCACTGAACAGTTCTCTGAGTAGACTGTAAGAGCAAAGTTTACTACTGCCTTCAATATATATGGATAAGTGATCTACTGTTGAGAACCAACTGAAGGAGCAGGGTTTTTTTTGTATCAAAGCATCAGGATAGAATTGTAGATAAGATTCCTGATCATGATATGAGTGCCATAACGGGAGATATAAATATAAAGGTCAGTAGCAAACACAGTAATGATTAGTGTTGGACCGCACGGCATCAGGATGGCATATAATAACAGGGAAAGGTTAAAAATTTGTCAGATGCACAATCTGATTATTAGTGGTTCTTGGTTTCCTCACCAAAAATGTACAAGATTACATGGAACTCACCTTGGGGTCAGACTGAAAAACAGACTGACCACATTAAACAAAAGACAATCACTGCTGGCTTTTTACACTCTAAAAATTCCACATGTGGCAATGATCATGAACTACTAATAGGAAAGATTAAGATTAGTTAACATTTTTTAAAAATGGTTGCAAATGGAGCTAAATTTGATCCTGATAAAGTAAGGATTGCTGTGTCAGAGAGGCAAACAGGGTGATGCTTGAGGTATGTTTCAGGTCATTAATTTGTGAAGGTAAACAAATATCACTACAGACCAGAGGTGAAATATTCAAGGAAATGATCCACTAGCTTCCTCATCATTTTGCAAGGGACAAGAAAATAAGAATAATGAAACAAGAATATTTTGGGAAAAGTGTAAACAAGCTAAGATTACTGGGAAAGCAGAAAAAGTAAAAAGCATTACACAAAGTGGTGAAGAAAAATACTCACAAAGATTGAACATGCAAAAAGTTTTGGAAAGAAGAGCCTCAGCAACTAGAAAAGCAGCATCAAGAAAAGATAACCTTTTTCTGTAAGTTTATGGAAACAAGCCAAGCAGTAAAAATGGCTTCTGAGGAACTGACAAATAAAGAGGCACTTTGATAAAGTGCCGAGCCCTGAAGTTGATCCAGGTGCAAGTACTCTAGACACACTAGATAAACAGAGCAGTTTTCAAAGTAAAATGGATGTCAGCTCTGAATCACCATCAGAAGAAACAGAAAGAGCAGAGAAGCACTGGAAAATAGGAAAGCTGCAAGGATAGACAATATCACACCTGAACTGCTAATAGCCAGCAGGACAAGCACTGTCAGAGCATTAGAAAAATATAGATATACAAGAAGATATGGGAGCAAGAGGAGATACCAGACTGGCCAAAGACAACAGTTATATCAATCTTGAAAAAAGAAGAGCTTGCCAATCCAAATAATTATAGAAATATAAGATTTATGTTGGGAAGAATATGATGAAACTAAACAACACATGAAGGCCAGTTTTAGAGGAAGTAGTGGGTGAGGGAACTGAGTGACTTTGGGCCAAAATTGCATTAATAACACATTCAGGTTTCAACAGATGATTCGCAAAAATTGAAAATGGAGACTAAAGTTGTGTGCAGTTTCCATGGTTTGTAGTTGTCTGTCAGTTTCAAGTCGGGAAGATGGCCACTCCACTTTACTGTGTCACATAACAGCACTCGAGCTCATGTCCCACTAGAGTTCTGGAGCCCCCTGGCAAACAACCAGTAACAATCTGGTGCTCTAGTCCTCCCTCCCCCCAGGTGGGACAGAGGCCTGAGCAGTCTTTAGCCTACAGTCACCTGGCTGGGGCTGGCAGTAATTAACAGTCTATGGCTCTGGTCCTTTGGGCGAAACAGAGCAGAGAGCAGGCTTTAGCAGAACCGTCCTATATAAGGCAGATAAGGCACACAATCTAGGGTTCACAATCTTCTGAAGGGAGCAAGCCAGAAGCCAAGCACGGGCTTTCTGGCCTAGGTGTGCATCGGCTGCCACACAGGAGTGGGATTGGCAATGGGGATGTAGGGGAACCCAGATCCACCAAAGTCCACCATGTCCTAGCCGAAGACCCTAACAGCAGTGGAGTGCTCTGCCACAGGGTCAGCAGGGAATCCCGCTACAACATGCTGTCCCCTGCTCCAGCAACAAGACAGGGCTGAAGTCTGGTTTCCCTGGGTTGATTCCTACCATTGTTTGGTGAGGGAGCACCATAGTCTGAGGGCCTTTACCTTCTCAGAGTGCACTGCAGACAGCAGGCCTGGTTACGTCTCTCTAGGATCGATCTCCTCCAGAGGCATGGCGCTTGGCTGCAGCAGTCAGCAGATGACTGGGGAGGTTTGTCTCCTACTCTGGCTCTCACCCAACTGAGCTGCAGGGCTCTCCTTCTATACTTCCTGTCCCATCCCAGTATCTGTGGCAAGAAGGGCAAGGCAGATCTTGCCCACCCACCAGAGGGAGGATAGTGGTCCCTTGCTCTCAAGTCTGGAGAAATGCCAGTCTGCCTCACCACACACACTCTCAAATCCATCTCAGGAAACCGGAAATGGCAAAGTACCTTTCTCCCAAATGAGGGACGATATTAGCATTAGTGTGATCCCTACCAGCCTAAAAATGTAGGGCTGCAGGTTGAGGTACCAAGGTATCTCTTGGGGGTTCGTCTCCTTGACTGCGTTCAGTCACTTCAGAAGGACACAGTCAAGCACAGCATGAAGGGAGCTCCCAGAAGGTAGTATCTCAAGGCAGTCATGATCCCCTTGAACACCAGAGCTTCCTCAATAACCAAGAAGTTCTACTCTTAGGGGAATGATTTGCAGCTGATATACAAGATGGGGTGCTCTTCCTTGTTAACCTCCAGGGAGGGGATGGTTTCCAATCTCACCTCCAAGGCATCAGTCTGTAAAAGGAACTCCTGGTTGAAGTCCTGGCTGAAAAGCATTGGCTCAACACAGCTGGTTTTTGAGGGTCTGGAAGTCCCATCCACAGACATTTGTCCAATGCATGTATCGGGGGTGTCCTTTCTCAGGAACGCCATCAACTGAGGCAAAATTGGAGATGAAGTGGAGGTAATACCCTGCTAGCCCCAGAAATGGTCACACCTGTCTTTTTTGGTAAGGGCAATAAGTAAGACTACATTTTAGTCACAGGTAGTAAGCAAAAATTCACGGCCTGTGATCTGTCCATGACATATATTATATACCATTGACTAAATATTGGGGGGTGGGAGGGAGGAAGCAGCCTGGAGGTGTCATAGGTGCTCATGGTGGGGGGAGGTCTGGGGACATCACAAGTACTTGAGAGGGAGCATGAGTTGGCAATATGTCTGTACACAGACTCAATTGTCCATGGTAAAAATGTTGAGGCCTATGGGAGAGGCTCAGCACACTGCTTCCATTCCCCCCCGCCCAACAGTTGACTCCATGGCTTCCAGCTAGCCCACTGGCTGGGACTGGCAACTGTAGTCAATAGGATTTGCGAGAGGCTGCACCTTCAGACAGGGGCAATGTGCCCAGTGAGGAGCCATGACCACATCTCAGAGAGCAACTGCAGGGAGCTGCTTTGGGAAACTGCCAGAGGTGAGTCTCCCTAAGAATTTGCTCCACCCCAACTCCTGCTTGCAACAGTCCCCCACCCGCAGCTGGAGTGGTCAGACGGCAGATGAGATTCCCACAGGTAACCCCTTTTTGTGGAGAGTGTGGGTGCGCTCTAGTCACAGTGAGGGAAAGAGAAACCCTTCATGGGGTAAGAGGTATATCCTGGTCAGTGGGAGGTATTCATCCTCCTCTTGCCTACACCCCCCCGTTCTGCCAGTCTACAGACATGCACACACACAAAGAGGAATTTCCCCGATATCAAAGAGATTCCCCTCCTACCATACACCTGTGACACCTCCAGGCTGCCCCCTTGTCCCTTCCCCACAAGATTTAGTCAGTGGTATATACAATATGTAGTATTCTCTATATACATCTGAAAATAACCCATAAAAAAGCCGTTGCATACATTTAGTAAAATACAATGGCATTACACTACAATTATCCATACATAACTCCATAAATAAAATTCTGACTATATATTCAAATTATTTATGGATTTATTTTCCCTTATAACCTCAACAGCTGCTCATTGAAAAGTACAGATGTGACAATGTTTGAGCTGACACAATACCACTAGACTATTATTTAGGGCCTGATCCTACAGCCATAGAATTCAGTGAGTTTTGTCCTTAACAGCAATGGATGCAGGATCAGGCCCTTGAATGTATCTGAACTGAGCTTTAGTGTGAGGTTTTTTTTAAATATACCTTTAAAATAACACTTGAACATGAAAATTCCCATTCATTGGGATTCTTATTTAAAGAGGATCACAATAGGACATGTTATTTAAACAAGAACAGTCAAAAAGTAGTGACAATGTACTGGATATATGGTTTTAGAATAAGTTCTTATTTTAATTCCCCATCCTACAAAAAAAAAGCTGACTGTGGTGGCAAAGTACATTCAAAAACAGCCCACACCGCAGTAGCAGCAGGAGTTTGGGTGTGGGAGGAGACTGGGGATTGGAGCACAGGAGAGGGTGAGGGCTTTGGGTGGCACTTACAATGGGGGGCTCCCTGGGAGCAGCATGTCCCTCCCCACAGCTCCAAGCTCTCCACACTGCCTCTGCCAGCAAGCATCAACCCAGCAGCTCCTATTGGCTGCAGTTCCTGGCCAGTGGTAGCTGCAGAGCCAATGCTTGGGGGGGGGAGGGGGGCAGCACATGGAACTAGGACTGGAGGGAAGGACTAGTCTTCCCTTCTAAAGTGCTGGGAGGAGCCGGGTAGGGAGCCTGCCTGCCCTGCCAATACCTCTCCCCAACACCAGTGGATGTGCTAGACCATGCACTGTTGCCTCCCACCCAGTCCCAGAGGGCGGCCCAGACTGCTCCCATCCAGGGGGTAGGCACCACCATGTTTCAGGATGGACACTTGATAAAATTTCCGTGCTTAGTGACAGACATTGGCAGGAGGTTATGTCATCATTCAACCTGTAAAACAGTGCACAATTTTCCACTCTGAAAAAAAAAAAAAAAAGAGAGAAAAAAACAGTAGCCTAACTAGCTTGCTAGCTAATTACAGGCCTCAGTCTGGCCCCGGGTGGGCAGCTCTTCTCCTGGCATGTGATCTTGAGTGTGCCAATGGGCTTCAACTCCCCATTGTCTTGGGCCTCCCCCCTGCTGAGAGCCCCCAGTAGGCAGCCTGGGCACAGCCTGTCAAATACAGGGCCAACAAGGTAGCCCATTGCTCTAAGGCAGTTTATTACCCCAGGAGTCACTTAGCAACCAAGTCAGCCCTCTCAAATGGTAATAAGGAAGACCTCTGGATCATCCTTGGGGCCCATTTTTGCCAAGGCACCAGAACTATGGGGTCAGTCAGGGCTACTGCTTCCCTGGGATTGGAGCCTCCTGGTGTTAGCATGAACATGGCAAGCTGCTGAAAGCACTTGTTGCTGCTCACTGTGTTGGGCCCCCTGCTCTCAAATCAGTTGCTTTTGGGGTACGTCTACACTAGCCCCCTAGATCAATCTAGGGAGGCTAATGAGGACGACTGGAATTGCAAATCAAGCCCGGGATTTAAATATCCCGTGCTTGATTTGCATGTTCCTGGCTGGTCGCCATTTCAGAAATTGACTAGCCCTAAGTAACTGCCCGGGTCTACACGCGGCAGTGAAACGGGCTTCCGATTTAAAGCCCTAAATCGAATTAGGTGGTATTCCTCCTGCAATGAGGTTTACCACCTAATTCAAATTAGGGCTTTAAATCGAATCCTGTTCACTTCGCGTATATCTGTGGCAGTTACTCGGCTAGTCAATTTCTAAAATGGCGACCGGCCAGGAACATACAAATCAAGCACAGGATATTTAAATCCCGGGCTTGATTTGCAATTCCAGTCACCCTCATTAGCCTCCCTAGATTGATCTAGGGGGCTAGTGTAGATGTACCCTTGCTGATTTGCTAGCCATCCCAGTAGCTGTTGCTACTGCTAGAGCAATGCCACCTGCTGTTGCCTCTCAGTGAGCCATTTGATCAGTTTCTTGACCTCCATCATTCCCAGAGCAGGGTCAGGGGAAGAGGGGCTCAATCTAATTCTATCCTAGGCTTGTTCTCTTGTCTCAGGGGAAGGAAAATGCCTGCATTCTCCACCAAATGTAGTGATCTCTTGCTCTCACATGGGAAGAGTGGCCACCCTACCTTTTGCGTCAAGTAAAAGCATTTGGGCTCATGTCCTCTAGGTAGGGCACGGCAACATGCAGTCTTTAGCCCACAACCTCCTACTGGGGCAAGCACAAATTAACTTTCCAAGGCTCTGGTTCTTTGGGTGGGGAGGAGCACAGAGCAAACTTTAGCTTAATCCTCCTGGGTAAAGCAGCCGGCAAACACTCAGTCTAAGGCTCTGGCCCTTTGTATAAGGCAGAGCAGCAAGCAGGTGTAAGTTAGCCTATACCTCCTGGCTAAAGTATCCAGAAAACACATAGTCTAGGACAGTAGTCTCCAATCTTTTTTACACCCAAGATTACTTTTTGAATTTAAGGACAACCCAAGATCTAACCCATCCCTTTCCTGAGGTCCTGCCCCTTCCCTGAAACACAGCCCCACTCACTCCATCCCCTCTTCTCTCCATACTCACTCCCCCCCCCATCCTCACTCCCTTTCACTAGGCTGGGACAGAGGGTTGAGGTTCAGGAGAAGGTGCAGGCTCTGGCCTGGGGCCAAAGGGTTTGCAATGTGTGAGGCGGCTCTGAGCTGAATCTGGGGTAGGGTACTGGAGTGCAAGTACTGGGAGGAAGTTTGTTTTCAAGAGGGGCCTCTAGGTTGAGGCAGAGTTTTGGGCTGCAGGAAGGGACGAGGGGTGCTGGCTCTGGGAAAGGGATCAGGGTGCAGAAAGGGGTTGGGGTGAAGGAGGCGGTTTGGTGAGCTGGCTCTGGGAGGGGGCTCAGGGCTGGGGCACGGGATACAGAATAGTGTTCAGGGTACAGTGGTTATGGGGGGCTGGAGGGGGTAATGGGATGCTGGCTCTGGGAGGGGGTTGGAGTGTGGCCTTCTGCCTGGAAGCACTTACCATGGATGCCTCCCAGTTGGCAGCACAGCAAGGCTAAGGCAGATTTCTTGCCTGCGCTGGCCTCACACCAATCCAGGATGTGGCTAACATGCTCCTGTGGTCCCTAGGGGTTGGGGTCAGGGGCACGTGGCTCCACATGCTGCCCCTCTCTACTGGCACCATCCCCCCAGGCTCTGGTCTGTCAGGAGGGACAAATCACTGGATGGTCTCTTAGGACTTGGATAAATGGAACATTTTGTGGTCTTTCGTATGTAACAACCAACTACCACCAAGTGTAGCTTGGCAAGCAAATCTGGAATACTTATGAGGACTGTCTGTGGTTCTGTGGTTAGACTGTTTCAGTGTTTTCAGAGTTCACACTTGTTACTGGGTTGGCAAAACCTAATTATAGAACATATAACCAGTTCAGTGTCTCTGCCCTAAATATTGACAATCTGCCCTGAGGTTCATGGTCATACACCACTCCAGACAGAGTAACACCTTTGTTGTCTTAGAAAATTGGTATTGTCTTCTTGGACTTACAATAAATACTAAGAAGACAAAGCAGTGACATTCTGGAAAAGGCACTGAAATATGAAGTCATAGAAACTTCATGTGTACATAAGAAACTTGAGCAGTGCCGATGCTGCTCCTCTCTGTTGGCAGAGACACTGAGGCAGAGGTTAAAAGAGATGTGTCTTAACCACAAATGCTGAACAGAAGCTGACAGAATTATGGATGGATAAAAACTATTATTGTTGATACCAGAGTGAAATGGTACCTGAAAGCAAGTTATTCCACTATTGTTCGCTATGTGGTTTCTTGCACCTTCTCCTGAAACGTGTTATTGGCCACTGTCAGAGGCAGTATACTATATTAGACATAACACAGATCTGGTAGGGCCATTCCTTTGTTTCTTGGTTAGAATTACAGAGAAAAGTGTGTGTGGGGAGCAGTCATTACATTGTAACATGCAATAGTTGAAAACAATGGGAAATTGTTCTTCAAAAGGAATTTTTCCTTTTAAAATGAACAATCCAAAATCATATTACTTCATAAAGGAAAGCAGATTAACCTACATTTCCTCCTTTTAACTACACTTTTTTTTAAAAGTTAGCAGATGACTTTATATATTGGATGACACATACTGCTCTTTATAAAGACTCTCAAACAAAACAAGAAACAGGAAAATAAGTCATTCTTTCATCACACAGGTGGCAGTTTCTTTCATGTCCAATATATGAGCAATCTAATTATTAATCATACATGGAACTGGAATGAGATACAATTCACATTTGCAATTGTAAATTACAGCATTTGACTTTGGCTCATTTCCAGCATTGTGTGGGAAGAGTCTTCAAGCCTCCTGGCGTATATTTACACTTCCACACGAGAGAGAGTGAGAGAGAGAGAGCTTGATCCAGAGGGCAACCACAGCATTATCATAGCAATATCTGAAAATAGGTAAAATCATCTGTTTTCAAATTTTACTATGGAAGCAAAATGTCAAATATTTTTTGGAGTTCAAACTGTTTGACAAATCTTGTCTCATTCCAAGATTCTTTTGTCCCATTTTGGCTGGGATCTCCAGCTTTCACAGAGATTTTTCTTCCCAAACAAACTGAAGCACTCTCCACTCTTGGTGCCCTTTTCTGATGGAAGAAAGTGTCCAGTGACCCACTGTCATGACCATGAAGGATGGGCAGCAGCCTGGGGACTAAGGGGTTACATGTACCTAGCCAGGTAACAGCCAATAGAAATGCAGGTAGGAATTTCAAACTGGGACAAAGGAATTTTGGGGTTTTCCCTCCTTTGTCTCTGGGCAGTTGACTCTCCAGATACTGAGGGTGACACACAACATGTCCCTCTCCAAGAAAAGATTCTTCACCATCTGTAAGTAGGGCAAAGTCTAGATAAATCCGTTAGGTTTTGTTGTTTTATGGTTTGGGAATGGGAATCTGATGTCTGTGCATTTAGAAATGGGTTTTCCTCTCTTTTGTAACTAAGTTTTGTTCCCATGGGAAAATTCCCCATGAGTTTATTAATTGGTGGCTCTTACCATCTAGCCAATCCAACTATGCTTGTAACAGGAGTGTTGTTGTGATAATAAAAGTTTTATTTTTTATCAACCTGGTATTGGTTCAGTTCTGTGTCCTGGAAAATCTGTCTGTGGGATCTGCATGCCTCTGACTAGGGGATAGCAGCCACAGACTGCAGTTTGTATTTTCTCTTTTCTTTTTCAAGCTCTTTGGGGAAAAGAGCTTGGGGTGCCCTGGGGTTGGTTTCAAGTGTCAGGCCAACCCAGGCCCTGGGGAGAGTCCGTGGGCTCCTTCTGAGAATCTCTCCCTCAGGGCCTCTCCGATTTGGACACCAGCCTGGTGATCCTGGCGGATGGCAGCCGTCCGGGGCTGCTGAAATTGCCTCTCCTCGCCATCAGGACCTGTCCTCCACTCCAGCAGGAAGGCCTCCCCTTTCCTCTCCACCAGGTTATGGAGGGCGAAACATGCAGCCACCACCTCTGGGTTGTTGCGTTCGCCCATCTCCAGGCATGTGAGGAGGCAACAGACCCTCCCTTTCAGCTGGCGGAAGGCGCATTCCACCTGGATGCGAGCCTGGCTAAGATGCATGTTGAAAAGCTCCTTGCTTACATCCAGGTGGCCGGTGTAGGGCTTCATGAGCCACGGCATCAGGGGGTAGGCCACATCGGCCATGATGCACACCGGCATCTGCACATCCCCGAGCGCGAGGTGCTGCTGGGGGAAAAATGTTCCTGCCTGCAACCTGCGGTACAGGTAGGAGTTGCGGAATATGCGGGCATCATGTGCCCGCCCTGACCACCCGACACAAATGTCCGTAAAGTGTCCGTGGTGGTCGACCAGGGCCTGCAGCACCATGGAATAGTAGCCCTTCCTGTTTATAAACTGGGCTGCTCGATGGGGCGCTGCGCGGATTGCGATGTGTGTCCCATTGAGGGCTCCTCCTCAGTTCAGGAAGCCAAGGGCGGCAAACTCGGCAAGGATGTTGTCCAGATCCCCGAGACGGACGAGCCTCTTCAGCAGCTCCGCATTGATGGCCCTCACCACCTGCAGAACGAGACAAATAGACAGAAACCAGGGAGTTAGACAGGTTACCTAAGAGCTTGGGAGGAGAACCCCTCCGCCCCCCCAACCCACTCCTCCCCTTTTCAGGATGCACCCCTCCCCTGCATCAGAGCAGGGGTGGTCGAGGAGCAGCCTCCGAGTGCCCCTCTATCCCCCACTCCCTCTTGCCCTTGTCTGGCAGTCCCCCTTTCTCAACCCCCCCCCCAGCAGGGCCTGTCCCCCGAAAGTGACTTATCTCCATCAAGATGGCCCCGATGGTAGATGTCCCCACGTCAAAGTGGTATCCCATGGAGCGGTAGCTGTCGGGGGTGGCCAGCTTCCACAGGGCAATTGCAACCCGCTTCTGCAGGGGGGATGGCGAGCCGCAGCTGGGTGTCCTGGTGTTCAAGAGCAGGGGCGAGCCAGGCACACAGCTCCAGGAATGTGGCCTTCCATATCCGGAAGTTGCGGAGCCAGTGGTCGTCATCCCAGAGCTGCATGACAAGCCGGTCCCACCAGTCCGAATTCGTCTCGTGCCTCCAAATCTGCCTGTCCCCAGAAAAGTTTGGAGGAAAGGACAGAGCTCCTGCATCCCGGAGGAAGGTCTCCTCAGTGCAGTCCAGGCCCATATGGGGCAGGAGATTCATGACAGAGTCATGCAGATGCAGCAGAAGCTGCAGTGTGGCAGTGTGGGGCCATCGTCTGCCCAGGGGCAGCTCAGGCTCCATGGCCAAAAACAGTGAAAATCAGAAAAAAAAAACCCAGAAAATAAACTGCTGTGGTGTCCAAGGAGGCAGGGTAACCAGAGCAAGCACTGCAGCAGCTTTGCTTTCCCTCTAGGCGGTAGGCAAGCCAGAAGTAGGAGCAGAGCAACGGCTGTCCAGGGGGATCCCTTTAAGCATGCGTCTCTGCAAAGGGCATGCAGCAGCACCTGGAAATAAAGGCTGCCCCCATGCCCCGCCAGAAGCACTTCTGGGTGCCTTCTTTTTTTGACAGAGCGTCCGGCAGTCTGGACGCTCTTTTTTGAAAAAGCAGATCAATTTTTCGATCCGCTTAATGTAATCTAGATGCTCTTTTTCGACAAAGGCTTTGTCGACAGATGCTGTTGACAAAGCCTCTGTTGAAAAAGACGTGCAGTCTAGATGTAGCCCATATGTCCCTGGAGTCAATTTTCTGTTCCTGCAAAGCAGCAAGCTCTTTGACTATAAGCTCTGCTCTAGAGACCAAAGCTTTGTGAAATGGACAGTTTCCAAGATTTGGGGATAAATCCCAAAACAAAATTCTGGGAAATAGTTTTTAAGGAGGTACCCACTATATTAATTCTCTTGCCTACTTCTAGCCCTAAGGACTGTATCCCCTGACAGTTCCCAACACATGTGAGCCAGTGCGGCTCTAGGAGACATAAATCTCTAGCAGCAGTCTGTTTGGCAAGACCCATGCACTGTAACCTGTGAATGAAATAATTTTTGGATGGATCAACCTTAATTGTAGATCAAGAGTAGTTTTTAAAAACTGTTTTGCAAGGCTCTTTCCCATTGGCTAGGGTTCAAGGACATACACAATTCATTGTTACAGACCTGGCAAAGGCAATCTCAATTAGGGAGAATCTATTGGGTTGGAAATAGGCATGTTAAATTGCGAGTATCTGACTAATCATGTAGTCGATACAAATTGTATAGATTACATGATTAGTCATTAAGGACCACTCTGCAGAGCCACAGCAGGGATAGCGCCAGGAGCCGGCTCGAGTCAGGACTGAGTAGTCCTGGGATGTGTTGGCTCCAAGAGCCACCTGTGCTATGGCCCTGCATTTTAAATATAGTAAGAGCTGCCAGGCTCTTACTACATTTAAAATGCAGAGGCACAGCATCCTGGACCAGCATGAGCTGTGACTGCTTGGTCCTGGCTTGCACTGAGTTCAGCAGCCCCTGTTTGCGGCAACCAGACCTGTCTCTCACGAACAAAGGCTGTCTGCGGGAGAGGTTGCTGCCAGAGCAGCCTTTGCCCACAGCAAGCCTTGGCCTGCCATGGGTAGAGGCTACTTCACAGCAGCCTCCCCTATCCCCCCACAGCTGCCTCTGATAGAGGCAGCAAGTGGCGGGGGGAGGGGAAGGTGGCACCGTGGAGCTGGTGCTGAGGGGAACTGGCTTTTACGCCAGCTCTCCCCAGCACCAGCTCCTGTTCCGCCCCCGCTTCCTTGCTGCCTCTCATAAAGGCAGCAAAGGGGCGGGAGGGGGGAAAGGGGTGGAATGAGCTACGCAAATTGCGTATCTTATTTCGATGCTATTTCAAAATAGCTTATTTCGTCATTAGGCACTGTCTACATAGTGCCAAATTTTTAAATAAAGCACTATTCTGAAACATCCCTTACTCCTTGCAGAATGAGGTTTACAGGGACGTCAGAATAGAGAGCCCAAAATAACGGGCTTGCTATGAAGACACGGGATAGCTATTTTGGGATACTCCGGTATCCTGAAATAGTGTTGCAGTGTAGATGTACCCTCAGAGATACTGTTTTTTTTTTTAAATAAATCCTTCAGAAGACTACTCTTATCTAAAATACACATTTTAATTTTAATTACCATAGTACAAAAAACTTTCTTCCAAAGTATCTTGTCTTTTCTGTCCACCCCTCTAAATTTCATCTTTTTCCCTTTACCCTCTACCTCACCCTTCTTTAAAAGAGCCCTTAAAAAGAAAGCACCCCCTTTCTCCCAGAAAGATTCCTTTTCTTTACTTCCATTTGGTTAACTAGTTTTAAGAGAACTCTCTGGCAAAATCAGTACTTTAGTAAGATATAAAATTCTTTGTTATGCCTAAAATCTTTGGAAACATATTTTTCAAAGTTGGTGAAATTTCATAAATATGTTTATTGCTAAGGAGATCACACAAAATAAATTAATGTTACCTTTTTCTAAAGGCAATGAACATTGTTATGAACACACTAAACCTCTGTGACGGATTAATTTAAAATAATGTCTTTGTTTCAGAAAGTTAAATATGTAGTAATTTGGAATGATTACTTTATGAAGGCTTTAGATTTAATACACTTAAAATATAAAATCAACTCAATTAAAATGTAAAACAGAGAAGAGCTGCATTATGTATTCCGTAACATTTAATGTTGTATTCAAAGTTTTTGCAAATAAATCTCTGAGAACTTTCATGGTATATAAAACACCTGTGACTGACATTTTTTTATTCCCAAGTTTAGTGCTCTTAATTAAGTATCTTCTGCAAGTCCAGTATTCACCATCTGGCATTCCGTGAAAAACATGGTACAATTTCTTGAGAAAGAAAATGCTAAGCAGCAGGGGGGGTTTTCAAATATAATTTGCTTCATTTGGGTTGAGGGATTTGGCAGGAAGGGAAAGAGCAAGGAGTGGACAGAAGAGAAGAGGAGACTGCGGGGAGGGAGGGCGGGCAGGGCCTGGCCAGAGTGGTGGCAGGGCTTGGGATGGAGCAGGAGCGGAGTATGGGCAGGGTCGCAGGCAGAAGAGGTGGACTGGGGAACTTGCTTCCCCAAGCGGCAGCTTCACCCACCACCCATTCCTGACTCATTTGCCTGTAAGCAGGGGTGGTTCTGAAATAGTGCCATTGGTATTCCCCCTGGAAGAGGAACTCACATAGTCCAGGAAATAAAGTGAATACCAAATCCAAATTCAGCAAGCACATGTAATACATAGCCTCCTCTGCATCCAAGGTAATGGCAGCAAGAGCTCCTTCTACTTCAGAGGTGGGCAACCTGTGGTCTGTGGACCACATACTGCTCATCAGGGCTCTATGTCTGCCCTGTAAGACAGTTTGTTCACCTTTGCCCACTCACAGAGTTGGCAGATTCTGCTGGTTTCCATCCACACATATTTTTTCCTACCAATATTACGAAAGTGGCACATGTGTAAAGCAAGGGTACCTGAACTGAGGAGCATGCTGATTGCACACCATCATGACTGAAAGCCAAATGTTCCCTCTTCAGCCAATCAAAGTGCTGCTATGTTTCAAATGGTGTACCCCATCAATTCTAGGTATGTAAGAGCAGTTAGCAAAACTACCCTATCCTGGGAGACCATTTGGGTTACAACAGTCTTTCAGCCACTGACATGAAGGAGGGTCACTCATGCAGCCCACTAATTAGCTTAGGCTGCCCATTGCTATTCTGTTGTCTCAAAGCTCCTCCGTCACTCAGTTGCTGCAAATTGTCAGATCCATGTCTGTGACAGAGAAACACAACCTAGTTGACTTGAATAATTTGACATAGGATCTTGTCAAGCCTGTCTGCAAAGACTTTAGTTAATATTTTGGTGTCACATTTGATAAGGGAAAAACTAGCCTATAGCTACCATATGGCCTGGGATATTTACCAGGTTTGGCACTGAAATAACAGTATCCCTAAAGTGTGAAGGGGCATTCTATTTTTCCTGGCTGCACTGTACATTTCCAATAACCTGGTGTTAGGGTCTCAGAATTTGCTTTATGAAATTAAATGATATGCCCATCTGTGCCTGATACTTTGCAGCAGGCACCCACAGCCTTTAAGAGCTGTGACAATGATCAGTTTTTGAACAAGTCGCCTAAACCATCTGCATCAGTCATTAAATCAGTTGAATATAATTGGAATGAAATTGTTCAAATTGTTTATTAATGGACAGTTGTAGATAGCGTCAGTGGCGGGCCCGTCAATATAGGCGAACTAGGTGGTTGCCTAGGGCACCAAGATAAACGGCCGTTGAGGACTTTGGAGGCAGGGGCACCGATCGTGCATTTCACCTAGGGCGCCAGTTGCCGGCAGCTTGTCTAGGGCTGCTCCTGGATAGCGTAAAGCAAAAAGTTACTCCACTTGGAAACCCTTACCTCCATTAACTGAAAATGGGCAGATCACACAGACATCAAGTTGGTGCAGAAAAAAACCCCAAATTCTGTGAAAAATTACAGTGATTAGATAGCAGGTCATGGCATTGAGTGCAGCAGCAAGTACTTAACCATAATGATGGCACACATCCGAAGTCTTAACTATAAAGATAAATAAGAGCAAAGAAACGAGAGAAAGAGAGAGAGAAGGAAGATGCTCAGCAAGAGAAGCTGTTGATTAAGAACTGCTAACAAGAGCCACTGTCACAAATCATTTTCTCCAGATGACCCATGGATGATTGGCTATCAGAAGTGCACAATCAGCATCACCTTTGATTGTATATAATAGTGATTGGCATCTAACTTATGCAATAAAGATTTTTGTGTTAGAATCATAGAAACCTAGGGCTGGAAGAGACCTCAGGAGGTCATTGAGTCCAGCTCCCTGCCCATGGCAGGACCAACCCTAACTAAATCATCCCAGCCAGGGCTTTGTCAAGACAGGACTTAAAAGCCTTTAGGGATAGAGATTCCACCACCTCCCTAGGTAACTCATTCCAGTGCTTCACCACCCTTCCAGTGAAATGGTTTTCCCTAATATCCAACCTAGACCTCCCCCACTGTAACTTGAGATCATTTCTCCTTGTTCTGCCATTCGTCACTACTGAGAACAGCCTCTCTCCATCCTCTTTGGAACCTCCCTTCAGGAAGTTGAAGGTTGCTATCAAATCCCCCCTCACTCTTTTCTTCTGCAGACTAAATGAGCCCAAATCCTTCAGTCTCTCCTCATAGGTCAAGTGCTCCAGACCCCTAATCATTTTGGTCACCCTCTGCTGGACCCTCTCCAATGCATCCACATCCTTTCTGTAGTGGGGGGCCCAGAACTGGATGCAATAGTCCAGATGTTAATAAAAGATGTTGTGTGTTTGAACTGCTTGTTGGATGGAGATGCCTTGCCCTTGGGAAATTCCTAAAACTGATTACCATAGCATAGTAAAATCCTTGGAAGGGTAACAGATTTGGTGGGCCAAGCAGGAGTGGTCAGGAGGAAGAACATGATTGATACTACCAGAAATCCAGCAGTTGGCAGAAGGGTAGGAAGTAGGATCACCACCTTCTCCCTGTGTTAGTTGTGAGCTACCTTAGGGAATGTAGGAGGACTCAGGGATACAGTAGATGAAAAAGGGAAGACAACATAAAAGGGAGAATTAGGTAGGTAGGGTTAGAAAATTTAATTTTAAAATTTGGAAAGTGTCCTTGTAATACTGATGCCTTTGTGGGACTTGGTGTGACCATTGGGATCAGTGGGTGAAACACACGAAAAAGGGGATCTTTTCAGGAGCCTCAAACAAGAAGATGAAAAAACAGCTACTCAGAGCATTGGCTCCCAACCGCCAGTCTGCGGACCAATGCCGGGCCGCAAACCGCTGGCTGCTGGGCCACAGCACTTTGCAGCATGGCAGGTGTCACACTAGGATCCAGCAGCAACAGCAGGAGCTGGGGGAAGTGATCACTAGCTGAGGCCCATCAGCAGAGAGGGACTTACAGACGCTGCTTATGGGGACTCTGGGCCAGATCTCTGAGTCCCAGTGGGGGCTGCTGCTGGCCCCTAGAGCCCAGGCTGCAGCTGGGAGGGGCAATCTTCAGCAGGGCCAGGCACACTGCCCCCCAGGAGCCTTTCCCAGGGCAGCATCCTGAGCCTGGCTAGTCCCTGCCTGGCCCAGCCCCTGCCCTAGTGCAGGCAGTGCTTATGGGGCAAGTAAGAAATACCTCCCCACTCGTCCCCTCCTCCCTGGGAGCAGGGCCCCCGGTGCCCTGGAATTGTAGGGGGAGGGTTTGTCCCCAGGAAGTTCCCAGAAAAGCTGGCTGCGATCCATGCCCAGAGCCCAGGGAAGCTGCCACCAGCTCATAGCGTGTGCGGGGTGGGGGGAACCAGCCCGGGGTTGGAAGGGGCCTGAAGGGGGTGGGGCCAGATAAGGAGGGTGAGGAGGAACAGGGATGTGTGATTTTGTGTGTGTACATAAGCAATGTAAAATAACATGTGACCACTTAAAATGAATTACCATAATGAATATGCAAATATGCAAATAAAACGTTATCGGCCCACCAAAAGTTTATGAATGGGTTTGCCGATCCCCAGTATAAAAAAGATTGGGAACCACTGTTCTATAGAGTTTGCAAATGGTAGTTATGGTCACAGATGAAGAAGTGGAGAGCTTGAGAGAGTTAGGAAGTTTTTCCTAATGTCCAGCTTTAACCTCCCTTGTCACAATGTAAGCCCATTGCTTCTTGTCCTATCATCAAACATTAAGGAGAATAGTTTTGCAACACCCTTTTAGGTACTTAAAAGCTGTTATGTCCCCTCTCAGTCTTCTCTTTTCCAAACTAAACAAACCCAGTTCTTTCAGTCTTCCCCTAAAAGGTCATGTATTCTCTGCCCATACACAGGAATTTCTGCGGGGGGGGAGGGGGCGGGAGTGTCCTTTTTTTTGTAAATGTGGACTGCAATTTTTTAAAATATAAAGGAGTTTTTTATGCAATGAGTGCTCATAAGAGAGGTTAATGAAAAATTTGAGTGGAAACAGTGATTGGTAAAATGATTTTGTTATAATATACTAAAAATGTATATAGTAATAAAGGTTTTCTAGAAATTACCTTCTGGGATCTTGCTGTAATATCGTAAGTGAAAAACAATATTCCAAAATATTCCAGTTTTTGTTGCAATGAAATTATGGCTTGGCACTGTTATATACATTAGTACCTTTTTTATCTTGGTGACATTAGTTGTCAATTTAGGATAATGTGGCTTGCGTCTTCATGACAGTGTGTAGAGCTGATTGGAGCTCTGGGGCGGGATAATCAGTGTGGATGTTCCATAAGCTCATTGCTAGTCATTTCTTTTGTTTGCAAACAGCCAACTGGAAACTACTAACCTACTTCAAACCCACTGTTTCCTCCAAACTGGGACCAGACAGCACTGCCTGATATAGGGCACAAGGTACTCTTTGACCTATTAGCTCTATTCAGGAAGAGAACTTTCCTATACTTGTTTCTTGTGAAAGGTAGACCACTTAAAATACAACCCTCAGACTCATGAGAGGAGGTTCATGTGGTGTTTCCAGTGATGTGTGCAAGATGGAAATATACAGTTGGCATGTTTGATGTAGACATGTGCACTGGGAAGCGAATTGAGACCACCATCTCGTTCCACAAGAGTGCATGACTAAACAACCATCAGATCATAAATGACTTTTTGACCATTTGCTCTTGACTCCAGCTAAGGAATTAGACCATGAAACTCCGTAGCTCAATGCTGATTTTATCCCCATTAGTATTTTTTAAATGAATATTCTGTAGCATTTCATAGTGAGAGGAATTCTGAAGATCATCAAGACATGTAAAAAAATATTAGGGAGAAACTTATAGCTTTCCTCATTAAAATGTCTGCCGCTCTGGTTACAAAGCTATTTTTAAATAATTGGCTACAGTAAAGTTAGTATTACTTTTCAAGTGTGAAGGTGGTCCCTGGAAAAGTTTGGAGTGTAGCAGAGCTTGTTTTCATTATTGAAATTTGACCAAATTAATATCCACACTTGCATACCCATGTGAAACGTACCCAAAATGACCAGAAGAAAATAAACAACTTGAAGAAAATTAATTTTGGTTTACTCAAACATTTTTATTCAAATTTTGAAAAAAAAATCCCAACTCATCGATTTCTTAGGTTCAAATAAACCTTCTCTCTCCCTTCAGGTTTGGGGGCCAAACAGGTTTGGGCTGCAAGAAGGGACCAGGAGCTGGCATGCAGCTCATCTGGGCAGGGGGCAGGCAGGGAGCCGGCACGTGGCTCATCTGGACTGAGGGGGGAGGCAGGGAGCTAGAGCACGGATCAGCTGGGCTGTGGGTGAGGGGGGGGACAGGATCATGCATGAAGGTCATCTGGACAGGCTCTGGCATGCAGCTATGTTGGGCTGGGTTCAGGAACTGGCACTTGGCTCAGCTGGGCCAGATTGGAAGACCATGGTGGGAGGGTGCGTTTACACTCTTTGCACTCCCCTCTGCATATGGCCTGTTTCTAATCCTTTAATCATTTTTGTTCCTTTTCTCTGGCCCTTCTCCAATTTTTCCATCTTTCCTGAAATGTGGTGCCCAGAATTGGAAACAATACTCCGTTTGAGGCCTAATCAACCTCAATGCATCCCATCCTTGCCCCTCCCTCTCCCTCCTGGAGCATCCTGCATGCATGAAATAGCTGTTCACAGCAGGTGGGAGGCACTGAGAGGGAAGGGGAGGAACTGATCAGTGGGCCTGCCAGTGGGTGAGAGGTGCTGTGGGGAGAGAGGAAGAAGGGGAAGCTTGGCTGCCAGTGAGCACTGAGTACCCACTATTTTATCTCTGTGGGTCCTCTGGAGCTGGAGCACCCATGGAGTTGGCACGTATGCACCACAACATAATGCACAACAAGTCTTGGACCAGAAGACAAGGACTGAGACAATATCTGCAGGGTATCTTTTAACAGAGAGGTTCAATCAATACCATACCAGGCCATACAGAGAAGTTTAATCCCATTTAATTAGTTAACTAGGTAAACATTAAATTTAACCAGTTAACTGATTAAATGGGGGCAAGTGTGGGGGGTGGGGCTGCTCCAGCCTGACTGCTTCTGGCCCCACATGGGAATGGCAAAGCTAGCAGCCGGAATTAGCAGCCTCACAAGGAGCTGCCGGCTCTCAGTCCATGTGGGCTGGGAATCAGCAGCCCTGCACAGGGGCTTGGCAGTGCTGGAGCAGCCCTCTGCCTGCAGTAGGCTGTGAGTAGGAGGCTGCTCCCTGGGTATTGGGTAGCTGTTACCCGGCAAGTATCACTCATTAAAGATGCTTACTCGGTAACCAGTTACCTGTTAACAACCCTGGTGTATACCTCCAACATATTTTCTTAACATTGGACATCTTATCAACACTGGCTTGTGAGCAACTCAATGTGGGAAGGGAGGAAGGAGAGGAGTGATGAGAAGATGGTGGCAAAGGAAAAAATAATCAAGTTTAAACAATATGCAGAGCATAGCAGACATTAATTTTGTATGCACGGAAAGCCACTGAATGCATGCTACATGATGACTAGTTCACCAAAACCTTTGAAACAGCATTTTCGGGAAATCGGTACACTCAAGGAATCCATTTGGCCAATGTGGCCACCCCAGCGTATCACTGCTACCCTCTGTATTGACTAGGGAATGGGTTTGTGGATATAGCACCAGAGAAGAAATATCAAATGCTAGGAATCCATTCTGTTCATTAAAAAAACTTACTCCTAGATTCTGGTAGTACCCAGTCTAGCTACTACTGGGTAGTTCCTGCATAATCTGTGCTGGATTTTACATTGAGGGAGCTGGGCTTCCTGACAATGATGAAGCAGCTGAAGATCAAGAACAAGTCCTCCTCCTTAGATAGCGACCCTCGTATAATTTAAACAGTGCATTTTAGCTACGGAGGAGTGCTCAAAGGGAAAAAAGACATGAATTGGATTATGGCATTTAATGGATTATCCCTAAAGAGAGATAGAAAAGAACAGGATGCAATCTTGGACAGATGAGGATCTTCTGTGCTCTCTCTTTGCAAAGGTAAATTGCAGTACTTTCTCCCATGGGTTTACAAATGAGAGCACATTAGACATTTAGAATTCTAGGAACCCAACAGCAAAAAAGGAAATAAGGAGTGAAATTTAATCCGTGGGCCATTAGTTCAGGATAGTTAAATTTGTTAGGAGTTCATTAGAGATCACAAATGTCAATCTTTTAAAAACACAAGCATAGAGAGAGAGGAGGCAGCTAATCTTGTTGGAGCCCTCTACCTTTTGAGGCTTTTACCAATTATTGTCTCCTCTCAGTGATTTATATGAGACATGGCTGAAAACTCCATATAGAATATAGGGCTTTCTTGCTATGCTTCTTTCATTATTAAAGGCAAAGCTGCACTCAACATATCTAGTGAGAGCCTGAAAAATCATAATTTTAACATTCAAAGCACCTCATCAGAGTTATCTCTTCTCCCCAGTTTTCTACATAACAATCTTGTTAACAATACATTTCAGGAAATTGACAATACTGGTTCTTGGTTTATCTGCAGAGGCACACCTACAGGCAAGGGACTTTTATGCCCATTTACAAAGGCATAATCCTCTTGTAAATCCAGAATCTCTGAAAGAAATTAGGGAAATAACTCCAGGTGTTTCCCCTTCTCAGCTCCCTCCACAAACCTCAAAATTCTCAAATTATTAAAACACAACCTTTTTTCAAAGTTTGCACTTTTGCAGAATTAGGACTAACTATATATCTGCCTGTGCCTTGAGATCATGCTCTATTGTTTTTCTGACATCTATTACTTTTAAATGAAATTCTAGAGAAATCATGTTTGGAATGTTTTTGTTCTTTGAATTAAAAACTGGCAAGTAATGAGCTTTATTCCCTCACCATCATGCATGATACTCTATGAAGAGATTTCTAAAAAGCACTGAGCTCTCTCATCTTCCACTGATGTTAACAGGCCTCACTTTGAGGAGCTGAGTATTTTCAATTCCTGTTGACTTTACTAAGATTTGATGACGCTAAAGATCTTGCAGGGTCAGTTGTATGTATCTTGTGTGGATTTCAAAGATCAAATATGCAACATTTAGGCTGGATTAAATGGGAAAACCATAAGTGGTTTTGATGGGAGACCATTATTGTATGACTGCACCAGCATGGTGGAACATCACAGAGCAGATGTACCTCTTTTTTATGCTTTCAACATCATTTAGTAGTTTTGTTACATAGCAGCCAGCCATCACACAACATACAAAGTGAGTTGTAATTTCACTTTTTAGAGCAGAAAGTGAAAGGACAGATGAAGGACAGAACAAGTCATGCTGATCGGGGAGTGGCACTATACGTGAAAGAAAATGTAGAATCAAATGAACCAAAATGTTCCATAGAATCCATAGAATCTCTGTGGATGGTAATTCCATGCTCTAACAATAAGAATATAGCAGTAGGGATATGTTATCGACCACCTGACCAAGATAGTGATAGTGACTATGAAATGCTAAGGGAGATTAGAGAGTTTATCAAAATAAAAGCCTCAATAATAGTGAGGGATTTAAACTACTCCCAGGAGTACACGTCACCTCAGGACGGGATGCAGAGATACAATTTCTTGATACCTTAAATGACTGCTTCTGTGACCAACAAAGTGAGAACAATTATTGATTTAGTCCTAAGTGGAGCGCAGGACATGGTCCAAGAGATAATTATAACTGGACTGCTTGGAAATAGTGACTATAATGTAATAAAATGTAACATCTCTGTGGTGGGAAAAACACCTCTGCAGCCCGACACTGTGGCATTTAATTTCAGAAAGGGGAACTACACAAAAATGAGGAGGCTAGTTAAACAGAAATTAAAAGGTACAGTGACAAAATCAAAATCCCTGCAAGCTGCATGGAAACTTTTCAAAGACACCATAATAGAGGCCCAACTTAAATGTATACCCCAAATTAAAAAACACAGTAAGAGATCCAAAAAAGTGTCACCGTGGCTTAACAACCAAGTAAAAGAATCAATAAGAGATAAAAAGGCATCATTTAAAAAGTGGAAGTTAAATCCTAGTGAGGAAAATAGAAAGGAGCATGAATTTCATCAAATTAAGTGTAAAAATATAATAAGAAAAGCCAAAAAGGAGTTGGAAGAACAGCTAGCCAAAAACTCAAAAAGTAATAGCAAAATGTTTTTAAGTACATCAGAAGACGGAAGCCTGCTAAACAACCAGTGGGACTCCTGGATGATTGAGACACTAAAGATGATAAAACCATTGCAGAGAAACTAAATGAATTCTTTGCTTTGGTCTTCATGGCTGAGGATGTTAGGGAGATTCCCAAACCTGAGCCATTCTTTTTGCTTGACAAATCTGAGGAATTGTCCCAGGTTGAGGTGTCATTAGAGGAGGTTTTGGAACAAATTGATAAACACTTAACAGTAACAAGTCACCAGGACCAGATGGCATTCACCCAAGAGTTCTGAAAGAACCCAAATGTGAAGTTGCAGAACTATTAACTGTGGTTTGTAACCTATCCTTTAAATCAGCTTCTGTATCTAATGATTGGAAGATAGCTAAAGTGACGCCAATATTTAAAAAGGGCTCTAGAAGTGATCCAGGCAATTACAGATGCCAATGAGGGCTGCTCTCAGCATTCGATTTGGAGGTCTCCTGTAGATCCACTAAATCGAACGCTAGAAGATTAAACTCCAGAGGGTCAATCTTCTCTGTAGTGTAGACATGCCCTTAGTAAGAAATGCAACATTCACCATTGGCTAGAATAATGTAAAAAGTAAAAATTAAGAATATGAATAAATGTAAGCTAAGCTACAGAACTGCTTAAATAAATGTGTAAAGAGGGGCTGAAGAACTGCTGCTTGCTATCAGCCAGCTAAAAGGAGAGAGCTGCCCTGGGGTGGGTGTGTCCACTACAATTGTTTAGCTGTGCAAGATAATTAACTGTTAACTGTTGATATGTAAATACAGCTCATGCTAGGATGGGGAGGGAATACGAGGTGTGGCTATGTAAATCCAATTCAGCCAGGGCTGATGGAGGACCGGTGTTGGAATGGAATGTGGTGTATTGTAAATAATTGGGGGCTGTTGTGGGGGTCACAAATCAGGCTACCCCTAAATGTGGGAACTGTAAAACATGCCACCAGTGCTTGCAGGAGAGACACCACCATCATTGTAAGAAGTCTCCGAGGAACAAGCCTCCCCCCTTCCACAGTTGAGTGAACTGAGCTGGGGGGAAGGGTTAAAGGGCTTGAGTCAGCCTGATTCACACCTGCCAGGTGTGAGCTGTAAGACTGGCCCAACCTACCCCTTTCCCCCGGCTGTGTCTACATTGGTGCGATCTTGTGCAAAAGCCGCCGCTTTTGCGCCAAAACTTGCTGCCTGTCTACACTGGCCGCGAGTTCTTGCACAAGAACACTGACGTTCTGATGTATGAAATCAGGGCTTCTTGCGCAAGAACGCTGATGCTCCCGCTCAGGAATAAGCCCTCTTGCGCAACTGTTCTTGCGCAAGAGGCCAGTGTAGACAGGCAACATGAATTTCTTGCGCAAGAAAGCCCTATGGTTAAAATGGCCATCAGAGCTTTCTTAAGAAGAGAGTGTCTACACTGGCATGGATGCTCTTGCGCAAAAGCACATCTCTTGCGCAAAGGCACATGCCAGTGTAGACGCTCTCTTCTGGAAGAGTTTTTGCACAAGAACTCTTCCACAAAAGAGTTCTTGTGCAAAATCATGCCAGTGTAGACGTAGCCCCTTTCTTTTAAGGACAGACCTAAAGCAGACTCCATGAGGAGTCTTTTTGCTAGTCCAGTGGAAGCTGGAATCCTTTGCCAATCCAGGTGGTGGCTAAAGAGTTGAAATCACTAAGAGCTGAAATCACTGGTTTGGCTGGGAGCCAGACCCATTGCAGCCAGCGAGGAGCAGTGACCAGCGGCATGGTGCGGAGCGGCGGCAGGCGAGGAGCAACGACCAGCGGTGTGGCGCGGAGCGACGGCAGGCGAGGAGCGGCGGCAGGCAACCAGCGGAGCGTCCGGTGGTGTGGAATGAGACAGCTGGTGGAGTGTGGCGGAGTGACTCGTAAGGTGCCCCGTATTTATCCCCCTACCCCGATTTCTACCCAGGTTGGGAGGTGAAACCCTGCGGGTGAACTTTTGGACTCTGGGTGGCACTGACCAGGGACAGAGACTTTTGGGGTGTCGGACTTTGGGACTTCAGGTGATTCTTGGCTGGGGCCGGGGGGCTTAGCTCATGTTTGGGTTATGAACTCTGTGGTATTTTCCCAAGTTAATGCCGTATGACTTCTCTCTCTGTTTCATTAAATGTTTCTTTCCTACACTCAGACTCTGTGCTTGCGAGTGGGGAAGCATTGCCTCTCAGAGGCACCCAGGGGTGTGTGAATTTCCCAGGTTACTGGGTGAGGGCTCAAGCCGGTTCTGTGTGAGATGGACCCCAAGATATTGAACCCGGCCCTGGTTGCTGCCAGGCCTACCCGGCAGAAGGGTTACAAATGCATATAAATATATTGTATCTTTCATATTAGCTAAAAATACTACAAGTAATATTAGCTAAAAGTGCCATTGTATTTAGGTGGAAAATGTGTTTTATTGATTCCTCAATAATTATTTCTTCCTTGGGAAAATATTTTAAAAGTACAAATACAAAACATGATCAAAACTGAACATTTAATCAAAGTTTCTAGCTTACTTTTAAAACCAGGATTAAAATTGGTAATTTAAATAGCTGATTTAAACAAATCCAATCTATAAAGCACTCTGAGAAGAAGCTTTTCCCCTGTATGTGGTCAAACTTTAAAGCACACAGACAAACATTGCTACCAAAAGAAAGGTCACTCATTCCTTTGTAATGTGTTTTAACCCTGTCAGGAGTGGCACTGTACAGTACAAAACTCTAGAAAACACATATAAAAATAGATTTTACAGTGCTTATACTTCCTTCCCATGAGTTCAGCAAAAGCATGTTGGAAAGTAATGGAAAATGAGACAGGGAAAAAAAGAGAGGAATAATGCACATAAATTGTTCAGTGCACTTCTCCCTTTCCCAATCTCCCTATCCTCCACCAACACACCAGAATTTGAATTGTATTCAGTAAATGTTAGATTGTATCACTTGCAACACTGCCAGGCAACACAAATCTTCCAGTACAAAGTCATAAATTATAACCAATCCTTAACAATAGATGTTTCTGTCTGGAGTTTTACTGATTAGCCTTTAAAGTAATTTATGAGTTTGGCCTAAAGGTTTTGTGATCTGACATTTATTTTGCTGGTTTTACTTAGGTCTTTTAGCTGGGATTATTAAATCATGTACGTATTTAATTTAAATACTGTATTTAGTAGAAAATAAAAACAAAATCAATTATTTTCAGTGAAATCAAGATTTAGGACATGATAATCTGCATCTGACATACATTACAAAAAGCATATATATATTTGGTCTTGCATAATTATGAATAATAAAAATAATACTTAGCACTTATATGGTTCCAATGATCTCAAACCAATGTATGAAAATGGACAAGTACTGTTAATTAAAGCTGTCAAGAGCTTAAAAAATTAATTAATGGCTAATTAAATATGATTAATGGCTCTGTTAAGCAATAATAGAATGATATTTATTTAAATACTTTTGGATGTTTTCTACATTTTAAAATATATTGATTTCAATTACAACATAGAATACAAAGCGCACAGTGCTCACTATTTTCATTACAAATATTTGTGAAATAAAAAATAAACAAAATACATGGTATTTTTCACTTACACTGCAGTGCAATCTCCTTATTATGAAAGTTGAATTTACAAATGTAGAATTATGTACAAAAATAACTGCATTCAAAAATAAAACAATGGAGAACTTTGGAACTAACAGGTCCACTCAGTCTTACTTCTTGTTCAGCCAATCACTGACACACACACACAAGTTTGGTTTCAGTTTGCAGGAGATAATGCTACTAGCTTCTTGTTTACAGTGTCATATGAGAACAAGCTTTCACATGGCACTATTGTAGCTAATATCATAAGATATTTTATGTGCCAGATGCACTGAAGATTCACATGTCCCTTCATACTTCACCCACCATTTCAGGGGACTTGCTTCCATGCTGATGATGGCTTCTGCTTGATAATGATACAAATCAGTGAGAATTGATACACATTCATTTTCATCATCTGAGCCAGATGCCATCAACAAAAGGGTGATTTTCTTTTTTGGAGATTCGGGGTTTGAAGTCTCCACATCGGACTTCTGAAAACATGCTCTTCACCTCATCCCTCTCATGTTTTAGAAGGCTCTTCAGATCCTTAAACTTTGGGTCAAGTGCTGTAGCTCTCTTAAAATCTCACAATGTACCTTCTATACATTCTGTCAAGCCTACAGTGAAAGT
Source organism: Rafetus swinhoei (assembly GCA_019425775.1). Classification (NCBI taxonomy): domain Eukaryota; kingdom Metazoa; phylum Chordata; order Testudines; family Trionychidae; genus Rafetus; species Rafetus swinhoei. Next base: position 271,942,022 of record CM033437.1, read on the forward strand.
GGTCTTAAATAGAACATATGCTGGATCATCATCTGAGACTACCATAATACAAAATATATGGCAAAATGCAGGCATAACAGAGCAGGAGACATACAATTCTTTCTCAAGAAGTTCCGTCACAAATTTAATTAATACATTATTTTGTAATGAGCGTCTCTGCCATGGAAGCATGACCTCTGGAAGGGTGGCCAAAGCATAAAAGGGAATACGAATGTTTAGCATACCTGGTGCATAGATACCTAGCAATGCCAACTACAACAGTGCCCTGAGAACACCTATTCTCATTTTCAGGTGTCAATGCAAATAAAAAGTAGGAAGCATTATCTCCTCCAAATGGAAAGAAACATCTTTTTCTTGGCGGTTGGCTGAACAAGAAGTAGGACTAAATGGACTTGTAGGTTCTAAAGTCTTGAATTGTTTTGTTTTTGAGAGCAGTTATGTAACAAAAAAAAATCTACATTTGTAAGTTTCACTTTCATGATAAAGAGATTGAACTACATTATTAGTATGAGGTGAATTGAAAAAAATACAATTTTTTAACATTTACAGTGCAAATATTTGTGACCAAAATAATATAAAATGAGCACTATACACTTTGTAGTCTGTATTGTAAATTGAAATCACATATTTTAAAATGTAGAAAAACATTTACTTAATACATTTTAATTAGTATTCTATATTTTAAAAGTATGATTAAAACTGTGATTAACTGAGATTATTTTTTTAATTGCAATTCATTTTTGAGTGAATATGTGAGTTAACTGCGATTAATCAACCCTAATATAAACTAGAAATCAGCCTGAAGGACAGAAACTATTCAAATCACACAACCTAATTAAGCATTTTTAAAAGATACTAATTCAAGTAAAACAATTATACGTTACAGTATTTTAGGATAAAATTCCATTCTGTACTATTTAAGAAGGGTGGATTGGGCTGAAGAGGATACAAGGGAATCTCTTCCTCACCACTCCGATAAATTAGCTATTTCTTACATATGTAAGACCACAAGAAATGCCTACCTTCCTTTTGCTGCATCTTTGATAATTAGTTAAAAACACCACTAGTATAAACCAAAGAAGCAACAGCAACAAACCCACTAAATACATCAAAAATTAAATAAACCTCAAAGTCCAGCAAAAATATCCCATCTTCCATTAAACATCACCCTACAAACAACCTTTCCCATCCTTAAGGTCCCTTAAAAAGCGAAGACTTCCAGTATACCCTCAATGTCAAGACATTCAGGCTATTTCAGACAGGGGACCCAAGTGCGGGTACAGCACATTACAAGAGAAAGGCTTTCTGACAAAGAATGATGCCAGCAGCCCCCTGTTTTCAGTTTGAGTCCCTCTGTTCTCAGCTGCAGCAATATGACACTAGAAGAAAGGCAGTCTCTCAAGAAGGTAGATAAACCATCTAAAGATTTATAGGTCAATACCAGCACTGTAAGCTCCACCTGGAAAGTTCATAGGTAGGTAGTGTAGTTGGGCAGTGTTAGTTAGAGCTTTGGTTTAATGTGTTTACAACCATGTTCTGCAATTATTCCAGTTTCCCAGTGGATTTAAGCTGCACCCCCAGGTACAGCACACTGCTGTACTCCATAGTTGAAATCATAAAGGCATGAATCAGTATGGTGAAGTCTATAAAGAGAAAGAAAAGGTTGCAGCCTCCTAGCCAGGTGAAAAATAAAGCTACCTTGGCTACTGTTAAATGTGATCCCCCAACAATAAGTAGGTATCTCTTAGGTCACAAACATAAACACCACTTTATGAAAATACAATTTCAATGGGACAGATATCCAAAAGGTGCATCTTGCAGTTAATTTACTGGACTCATCAATATTACCTTTATTTTAGACAGCTTGATCTCATCTATGCTCCAATATTTTTTACTTTACTGATGCTACGTCTAGACTACATCCCTCTGTCAGCAGAGGGATGTAAATGAAGCACTTTGAAAGTGCAAATGAAGCCGGGATTTAAATATCCCGTGCTTCGTTTGCATAATCACCTAATGGTACTCTTTCTAAATTGAAACCGCAGTCTAAACGTGGTTCTTTTGAAAACGGGGCACTTTTTCGAAAGATCCTGTAAACCTCGTGGTTTACAGGAAAGCTCCCAATTTTTGAAAGAATCCCATCTAGACTGCGGTTTCAATTTCAAAATAACACTTTTTTGAAAGAGCACCATTACGTGATTATGCAAATGAAGTGCAGGATATTTAAATCCCGGCTTCATTTGCACTTCCGGAGTGCTTCATTTACATCTCTCTGCCGACAGAGGGATGTAGTCTAGACGTAGCCTTAGAGTACAAGTTCTCTAGAACAGGAATCATTTCTGTTCTGTGTCTACACAGCACAATACTCTCCTGATCCATGACTGGGGTCCTATGTCTTACTGCAATACTAATACTTGGATCAACCAGGCCCTAGAAAAGGTACCGACTGCACTATCTACACTAGCAGAGATAGTAACATACTAATGACCCATAGCTGTACCATGAAGACACTGAAGGCCATGATCTTTCATTAACCTACTAACACCTTCTATGCCTGTTGAATAGGAGAAGGAACAGAATGGAATCCAGGGGCACTCTAGATGAGATCACTGTCTGGAAAGAGAAACCTATTTTTTGAGAGATATCAGAAGAAAGGAAGCCTTTTAAGAACAGTCCCTTCAACTCCTGTTAATGTCCTGAAGCAATTTAGTAATACCTCATGATCAAATGGAGCTAATATCAGTACAGATACTTGATCTTCATCTATCGTTGGGAGGAGCACATCAACTAAGGAAACAAAAATAATCTCTTTATCATATCAATATCAGTACTCAGGCACATGAGAAAATCTGAGGTATCCAGATATAGGGTTGCCAAATGGTTTAACCAAAAATACCAACCCCAAAAAAAAAAAAAAAAACCACTGGGGAAAAAATTCTGTTGAGTAAAAAAAGGGGGAGACCAAAGTTGTTGAGCAAAATAATAATAATAATTAAAAAAACCAGTGAGGCCCCTTTAAGAAATGCTTTTGGCCCTAACAGGCTGACGGTGGCTGTCCACCATCTTGTCTTCCTGCTCCGGGCTAGACATTTTAGGTGTCCGGTATTTTCTGAATTTTTTTACTGGACAGGAGGTGAAAATACCAGACTGTCCGGGTCAATACCGGACACCTGGCAACTCTATCCAGATAGCACAAGACTTGTCTCATCACAAGCTTTCCAATTATTTTACCCACAAAGTCAAAACTTGATACAGGATGATAATGGATGAGATCATAAATGTCGAGTGAGAGATTTTTATGAATACAACTTATACCCAATGATTCTTTTCAAGAGGGCAACAGCCAGCCCTCCTTACAGGAGGTACTATCAGTTTCCATTAAAAGTGGGCCCAAAACTTCCCCACAGGCCTTCCCTTGCCAGGAAGGATATTGTTTTACAACCTCTATGGGGAACCTAAATTCTCCTAACACAGGGCTAGGGAATTTCAAACCTGCTGGCCACATGTGGTTCATCAGGGTTAGTCACTGGCAGGCCACCAGGCAGTTTGTTTACCTGAGCATCAGCAGGCATGGCTGCTCACTGCTCCCAGTGGCCGTGGTTCACGATTCCCAGCTAATGGGAGCGGTAGGAAGCAGTGCAGGCTGGACTACCACTTCCTGCAGCTCCCATTGCTTTTAAAGTTTAAAATTAATCTTTAACTAAGCTTCTGTGGGATGACTTTTCATCTTAAAATGTCTGCAGAATAAGACCTAGATTGTGCTTGCAGACATAGCACTGGTTTAAGGGATAGGGATTCACTGCTATAATAATTTATCCAGAAGCTAAATAAACAGCTATGTCCTTAATCACACCCTTTCCCCATTGCAATTTTCAGCATTGGGTGCTCAGGGCCTTTTTATGGCTACTTACATTCCCTTTCTAAAAAAGCTATGAGCAACCATAGAAGCACCCGCCCCACAGAAAAACCCAACTTTTCCCACCACACACAAAACCTACGACCTTTTAGTAGCCTGCAAAGGGGTCAGCTCCCTGATGGCGCCTCCTTGTGGCCAGGCATGGCAGCTCTCTCCTCGCTTGGGTCTGCTGTCGCTTGACTGCTCCTCCCCTGCAGTGGCCTGCAATGCTTCCTGTGAGGTAGCCAGATTATTTCCACATCTCTCGCCATCTGAACTACTCCATACCCAAAAAGTAAAAAGAAATTAACACAAATGAGCTAAATTAGTAAGTGAGAGAATGTTTCTCAGTGCTGGTCAGATTTGGGCTTATCTTCCCATAGGGAAAGACCTTAAGGCAGTTGCTGTCAGGAGCTGCGAGTTGAAGATCTAGTCTCTCCTTTGATCTGCTCACAAATGAGCTATTCTGCTTCCATTTTAATTCCTCCTCCTTCCATTACATGACTTATAGGAGTGGGAGGCAGGACAGGATAAGTTCAGGGCAGCTCCTTAACAATCACTGTCCAGTGTGAGGTTGGTATACCCCCATTACACAGATTCAAATATTTTAACATTTTTGGCCTTTTATCAATAGTAGCTTGGTGCTGTTTTAATAGTCATCTCCCATATATGTAACTTGATTCTCGACACTCCTGATTCTGTGAAAAGAGTACTGATTCATCCTAGCTCTCAAGATCTGATACCTACAAAAATAAACTATTGAAAATAGTGGCTAAAAGTATTACAAAAGCTTAAACCCCTTAATAAATTCAATTGTTCAAGCATCAAAACATAGGCTTTGCACCAAGTGTCTACAAATTGAAACTCTTTTGTTATCAGGGAAAATATACTGGCCACATCAATTTCACACCTACCAAGCATTCTTGTTTTTACTAATGCAGTTGCTACAAAACTAACTGAAGTTCCTATCAGTTCTGTTTTTTAAGTACCCTGTATCTGGACCTAGAAATAATATAGAATGGGGAATTTCACAAAGAATCAAATAGATAAGTCATATTTTGGACAGTAAGATAGCAATTACTTACATTGGTTACAGAAAACAGCAAAGATGTAGGCCTAGATAATAAATCCTCTTAATAAATAGATAAGACAGTTCGGGAAGTATGACTGTATCAAACTATGAATTCCATTGATTTTATGAACATGATTTATTATTGTAACCATCATTGTGAATTAGATCATCCATTTTTTAGAAAGATCTTGACACAGTAGAGAAGAATGTGGACAAAACCTAAGAGTTTGTGAAAGAAGTCAAGATCAAGCAGAAGGTGATTGCCTTCAGGAGTTTGCTGTTTTAAATAAATCTACAACTTTCTTGGGCTTTTAAAGAGTCAAGTATGTGTGGGTGATTTTTTTTAAGAAACTTCTTTGCCAAGTCCATGTGTCCTTGCTGTACTGCCACGGTGGAGGTCTGAGAGAGAGTTTGGATGAAGGAGGGGGTTGTGACCTAGGTCAGGGGATTTGGGTGCAGAGTCTGGGAGAATGTTTGGGTGCAGGAGAGGATTCTGGCCTGGGGGAGGGGTGTAGGAGAGGATACAGGACCTGGGATGGAGTTGTGAACTGGGGCAGGGGAGTGCAGAGGGTTTGGATGGTGACCTGGGGGAGAGAGTTGGGGTGCAGGAGGGGCCGGGATGCCAGAGGCAGGCTCTAGCTAGGAGGAGCTTAGCTAAGCATCTCCTGGCCATCACCCCCGAATGGGTTCCCTGCCTGCTGCAACCCCAGATTCCATTCATGTAGCTCTCAGCTCCAGGAGTGGGAAGAGGTTTGTGCGGCCCTCATCTCCCAGGCCGTCTTTCAGCACCTATAGGCAGGTTGTTTCCAGCCAATAGGAGCTGAGAGACTGGCTGGGGTCAATTCCTATTGGCCGGTTGTTTCTAGCCAATAGGAGCTGAGGATTGGGCTGGGAGCGGGGAGATCACACAAAGCATCCCCCTCCCTCCAGAGCAAAGAGCCGCTGGACGGCGCTTTAAACCCACGGCAGCTGTGTGCCTGAGGGTCCTGCAAAGGTGGTCTGTGGGCTGTATCCAGTGGCTTCGCTGACCAGATCTGGCCCCCGGGCCGTATTTTGCCCAACCCCGCAGTAGATGCAAGTAAATTTTTTCTACACTGAATTTGTGTTTAAATTGATCTAATAATATTATAGAAGCAAAGTCATTTTTTTTAATAAACAAAAGAAAACACACTAGAGATACTTTAAAGAGAACTTATTTTAAAGACTGGGGCATTTGAGACCTATACATAAGATTTTTTCAGATAAGTTAGTGATGATATAATAGCCTCTCTCAGCCCACTGACCTCAGATACGGACCTATTCTATGAGAGATGTGAGTAACACCCTCCCACATGTTATGGAATGTATCACTAATGTCCTTACTAGCAAAATAAAAAGAATTTACAAACCACAAACAAACTTCTCAGTGCTTCCCCTTCAAATGATTCTCAGTGTTTCCACTCATGAACACTTCAATCTTCTCTAGGTTTTCACTTATCCAGTTGTCTCTCATTCAATCAAAATTATTATCTAGGCAGTTTATTAGCTGAGAAACAATCAAAGAGAAGGTATAAAGTTAGATGTCTCTAACATAATGATAAAACTTCAAGTCATATTTTATATGGTCTGCCTCACTAGCTGCACGTATACATATAGCAAAATAACGGGATATGATACCATAGTACAGGTTACTACCTAAGATGGGGAATGCTAAGTGAGAACTAGGAAAGATAATAGTATAATCATGCTCCAAGTCTTCCTCCGAGAGCTAGCTGGCCTATGGTTGATTCACTTGATCTCAAACCCCATGTTTCACTGTCAGTCCAAGGGGGAAAGGAGTAGTAACAGTGCCTGATTCTGACCTCTGGGACTGGCATACAGTGCTTGGCACTTCCCCTCTGCATCTGGACCTTTCCCATTAAGTGGGGCATGGTAGGGGGACCCAGGCCTTGCCTTTCCACAAGGACCCAGTCCAGGGCCCATTCCGAAGTGCCAGCTGCAGATTCCTCCCCATGCAGAGTTCAAGTTTGCTGACGAAGGCTATTTCCTCTCTACGTGCTCCTTCAGTTGTGGTATGGCTTTTACAGTCCAAACAGTAAAAAGTGTCATTAAAAATGTCCAAATGAGCAAGGCCCTGTAAGACCCCATGGTTCTCAAAGTGGACAGTAGTTCGAAAAGGCACTGCTTGGGGCCTTACATATTCTGTGGTCCCCTCTCAGGCTCTACCATCTGTCTGACTTCTTCTCTTTGGAAGATTCTTCTCTTTGGAAGCCTGTCCACCACGCCTTTCCTGGGTGTCTGAGCTCCTTTTAACGTGCTGATTCTCCAATGGGAGCATGCACAACAGGCCTCAGGCAGTGGAGCATCTGGACCCTGTACCGACTTTTAAACCCCTTTGGGCCCAGTATGTAATTAGTATACCCCATCATACACCCCCTCTTAAGATGTGGGACCACTAGAGACTCCTGTTTTATCAATAGTGCCTGATGGCCAGTAATATCAATGTCAATTGAAAAACGCATCATAATGGGTACTGGTATTTTTTTATTATCCATTGTATATGCAGATCAATCACTACATGAGACAGTCTAAAGCCTGACTGAAATGTGTCAAAATAAACTGAAAAGTCCAGAGGCACATGAATGTTTTGGAATTATCAGTCATAGATATTCAACAGTATTAACAGATTCATAGGAGAGAAGAGGGTATTATTGTCATCTGGTTTGGTTTAACTCCTTTTATAACACAATCCACAGAACTTTCCCCAAAATAATTCCTTGATCATATATTTTTTAGAAAAATATCCAATCTTGATTTAACAATTGTCAGTGATGGAGACTCCACCATAAACCTTGGTAAGTTGTCCCAAATAGTGAATTACTCTCATTGCTAAAAGTCTTCATCTTATTTCCAGTCTAAATTTGCCTAGTTTCAACTTCCAGACATTGAGTCATGTTATACCTTCTTTGTTATATTGAAGAGCACATTATTAAATATTTTTCTGCATAGGTACTTAGACATTGTAAGGATACCCCATAACCTTCTCTTTGTTAAACTACATAGACTGATTTCTTGAGTCTACTATCACTACAAGGCATGATTTCTAATTCTTTAAGCATTCTTGTGACTCTTCTCTGAATCTTCTCCTGTTTTTCAACATCTTTCTTGAATTGTAGGAACCAAAACTGGCCACAGTATGGGTATGTCTACACTACAGAGTTTTTTGGAAAAACAGGTGTTTTTCCAACAAAATCTGAGTCATGTCCACACTGCAAATGCGTTCTTTCAAAAGTAAATCGAAAGAAAAGAGGGTTTTTTCTGGTGTTGGTAATCCTTTTTCTATGAGGAAGAAGCCTTTTTCTGAAAGAGCTCTTCTGGAAAAAGGCGTGTGTGGGCGGGGAGGAGAGTTTTCTTTTGAAAGAAGAAGCCTCCAGGAAATAACACAGGTGCCCTGGTGGACACTCCACCCGTACTAATCACAGTTCTATAGTTCCTGTCTCCTTCCAGCTCTTAAAGCTGCAGGCACCATGGACAAGCCTTGTGGCAGGAAGCCGGCCTGAGAGCAGTACCTCACTGCACAGCTTTCCCTGCCACAGGCCTTGCCACCCATGGTAGAGCCACAAGCCCCCCACGACCCTCCTGGCCCTCAAAGGGAGTACTAGCGGGGCTCCCAGATCCCACCAAGGGGGACCAAGAGGCAGGAACCCTCCTGGTCCAAAGCAGAGATCCTGTCCCTCCTCGAGCTGTGGTGCGAGGAGGAGACATTGCAGGATCTCCACTCCAAGCACAGCAACGTGGTCATCTTCGGGCACACGGCCAATTCCCTGGCGGAGCGCAGACATGCACCCCAGGCCTTGGAACACTTCCGGAGTAAGGTAAAGGAGGTCTGCCAGGAATATGTCAGGACCAGAAAGTGCAGCTCGTGCTTGGGGCAGGACCCCACACCTGCCCCTACTACCAGGAGCTGCACCAATTCTTAGGGGGTGGGGAAATACCTTCCCTGCCCATTGTCGTGGACTCCAGCCTCGAGACCCCTGTCATCATCCGGCTGGAGGTCACAGCGGAGGAGGAGGACCAGGGCCACCAGGAGGAAGAGGAGACGGACACTGTCACCCTGTCCCTGGACCCAGTGCCTGTCAGCCAGGATGTCTCCCAGACCTCGTCTGACACCGGGAAGGGATCTTCAGGTGAGTGCTCTCAGTTTGTCACACACACAGGGCGGGAGAGGCAGGCTCACAGGGGGCAGGGTGCAAGTGTCACTCGGGCTGCTCGTGCTGGACATCGTGCTGCAGTCTGTGCACGTGGAACCACATGCAGCATTAGTGTGTGGCACGCAGACTCAGCAGGAAGCTCCTGAGCACAGATGGGATCTTGCTGCCAGGCTCAGGGGAGGCCACACACAGTCCGGCCCAGCACAAGGGCGAAAGCACGACTCCAGATTCCCCCGAGGAGTGCTGCACACAGCACATGGGCATGCCTGCACGTGTGAGGCACCACCCACTCCCGCGGGCAGTGCTGTGAGCCGCAGGTATGTGTGCGGACACCAGGGAGGGTGAGGCTGCTCACGGCTCCTCTGCCGCCCATGGGATCTCACTGTGGCTGGACAATTCCCTTGCCTGCTTGTCCGTGGGCCGGGTTGGGGGGGAGGGGTGGAGAGGGAGAGCGGGCAGCGGCCAACTCCTCATGGCCCCTGGGAGGCAGGGCCTTCTGTGCAGCCCACACATGGCCTTGCTCCCAGGACATCCCCCTCCTCTGGCCCAAGGACTGTTGGTCACCACTCACAGAGGAGGGCATGGCCTCAGGGACAGTGTCTGCATGGATGACTGATCGCCTCTCCCTCATTGTGTTCTCCACAGATGGACTAATTGGGACTGAGGGGTGAGCCACGCCACCCGTGCCAGCTGCCACAGACTGGGGGACCCGAAAGCGTGCCAGGGTCCAGGAAGACTTCATGTGCCAGCATGTCAGCATCCTGTGCGACATGCAGCAGACCCTGGTGCAGAAGATCCGTGAGGATGCTGAGTGGCAGAACCATGCCTAGGACCAGCTCATGCAGCGGTGAGATAGCGTGTGTGCCGTTATGACAGGAATGATGGCACACCCGCCTGCTGTCACTCCTCCTGCCTACCACCATTCTTCCCCCCTGCTATGCCCATTCCTCCTCCCCTTTCCCCATGCAATGCCTCTGCCCCTTCACCAAGCAATTCCCATGCCCCTTCTCCTTGTCCCACCTGTCATCCCCGACCCTGCTCCAGCCCCACCCCTTGCGCACCCCACTGTGGTCCCTGGACCCACCCATCCCCAACTCCAACGAGGTCCCCACACCTGAGATGGCACATCTAGACACCCTCCTCCCCCCACACCACTCCAGGTCCCCTTCCCCCACCCACCTTTTTTAATGTAAGAGAAATACAGATTTCATTTTGTTGGAAACCAAACAGGTGTTTTTAATGAGAGGTAAGGGAAGGGGTAAAGGGAGGGGTTGTGTTGGGAAAGGGATGGGGCAGCAAGCCAGAGGCCCCTGTGGGGGAGGCCATGTGAAGAATTACTGGGGTCCTTGAGAGAACCTCTTCCTCAGAAGAGTGCACCCTGGCCTGATGGGCCTGGCGGATGGCAGCTGTCCTCGGCTGCTCGGCTGCTCGAAGGCTTGCCCCTCTATGCTTACAGTGATGCAGCTGCATTGGTGCAGCTCCTTCACTGTACTGCTTAGTGAAGATTATCATGAAAGATTCTCCCACTAGCATAGGTACTCCACCTCCCCAAGAGGCAATAGTTAAGTTGATAGGAGAAAAACTCCTGTCAAAATAGCACGGTCTACACTGGGGCTAAGTTGATCTGTAAGTCAAGGAGTATGGATTCAAGACCCCACAGTGAAATAGCAATATTAACATAACTTTATAGTGTGCATCAGGGCTCCATATGGCCTACCCTCTTTATTCCTAGGTGTAAAGATTAGATCTACTCAACAAAAAAAGGACTTCAGTTTTGAACACAGTGCTTTTTTCCCCCAAGACTTATCACACCATTGTCTCATTCTGGAACATTCAACTTCTCCACTGATTCCCAGTTTCTTAGTATAGCCCTTTGGCCACTTTAGAAAGATATTTTTAATCAGATAGCATGATATGAACCATTAGCAATGTGTTCATTGCAAAATGCTGCTTTATCTCCCTACTGTTGCCTTCATACAAATGGAAGAAAAATGATATTACTTTACATTGTCTTTAGTACTCATTTTCCCCCAGGCAGATCTGCATAAATTGTAAATAGACAATAATAATCTTCCCAATTGTTATAACAGTTAAGTGAAAATGAGGAAGTGTACACTGCTGCACTTTAGCTGCCAAGTTGTCTAGCTACCTTGGCAAACAAATATTAATATATAAATTAGTTTACACACTTAGGGTATGTCTACACTACAGCACTAATTCGAACTAACTTAATTCGAATTAGTTAATTCGAACTAAGCTAATTCGAATTAGTGCATCTAGACCTAAAAACTAATTCGAATTAGCGTTTTGCTAATTCGAACTAGCATGTCCACATTGAGTGGACCCTGAACCGAAGTTAAGGCTGGCCGGAACCAGTGCCAGCAGGGCATCAGGTTAGGACTTAAGAGTATGGAGCTGCTGCCTCAGGCTAGCCGAGGGCTGTGCTTAAAGGGCCCCGACCCCCACCCTGGAGAGACAGCTCTCAGGGTTCCCCGCTTGCTTGTCTACCTCGATGAGGGACAGCAAAGCAGTCCTGTCTTGGAGTGCCCTGAGTGCCCACATTCGGCACATCACAGAACTCGGCCATCAGCCCGGCTGCACTTGTCGCAGGCTGCCATCCGGGGGTGTCAATCGGGGGGCTGTCAGGATCCAGGAGGCCCTGCAGGAGAGAGCCCCCCTTCCTGATGTAAAAAATAAAGGACACGTGTGGTCAAAAATAGAAACTCTCTTTATTTAACAAAACTGAGGGTGGGGGGAGATGAACCTCTGGGGAGACTGGGAAAAGGAGGTGGGAGAGGGGATGAGAGAGGGAGGGAGAGGGAGGGGAAACCTGGGAGGAGGGAGCTGGAAGGGGAAGCCAGGGGAAGAAGGAGGAGGGAAGTATAAAACTATGGTACGCCATATCTTCAGTACTGTGTACAGATGTGGTCTCCTCACCTCAAAAAGATATTTTGGCCTTGGAAAGGGTTCAGAAAAGGCAACTAAAATGATTAGGGGTTTGGAACAGGTCCCATATGAAGAGAGGCTAAAGAGACTGGGACTTTTCAGCTTAGAAAAGAGGAGACTGAGGGGGGATATGATAGAGGTATATAAAATCATGAGTGGTGTGGAGAGGGTATATAAAGAAAAGTTCTTCATTAGTTCCCATAGTATAAGGACTAGAGGACACCAAATGAAATTAATGGGTAGCAGGCTTCAAACTAATAAAAGAAAGTTCTTCTTCACAAAGCAAATAGTCAACCTGTGGAACTCCTTGCCACAGGAGGCTGTGAAGGCTAGAACTATAACAAGTTCTCTATAAAGAGAAGTTAGATAAAGTCATGGAGGTTGGGTCCATGGAGTGCTAATAGCCAGGGGGTAGGAATGGTGTCCCTGGCCTCTGTTTGTGGAAGGCTGGAGATGGATGGCACGAGACAAATGGCTTGGTCGTTGTTTTCGGTCCACCCCCTCTGGGATACCTGGTGTTGGCCGCTGCCGGCAGACAGGCTACTGGGCTAGATGGACCTTTGGTCTGACCCAGTATGGCCGTTCTTATGTTCTTATGTTCTAAGCTCAGGGCTCAGGGTCGGGGGTCTCACTGGACCAACTTGATTTTCATGCAAACCTGCTCCTGGGTTCGCATGTGGCCTTTGATGGCCAGGCTGGCAGCTATCCTGCCCTAGACGGCCACTTTCCTGTGCCTAGTGTGGAGATCGTGGACATTGGAGGCCTCCCCCCAAACCTGGATGAGATCCACGATCTCTGGACTAGACCAGGCGGGCGCCCGCCTCTTGCGGCCCTGGGCAGGCTCCTGGGAGCCGCCAGCCTGGTCCTGGGAAGAGGCAGAGGGCTCGGTGGCAGCGGGTGGCTGGCTCATGCCGTGCCAGGTGCAGGGTCTGCTGGCTGGGTGCTGGCAGGCTTGCACCTGGCACGGGCACCGTAGCCAGACAGTGGCCCTGTAAGGGCTCCGGGGCCGGGAGGGGGGCATAAGAGTTTCCCTGGCTTGGCCCAGAGTGGCCACCAGGGCAACCTGGGAAGGGGTAGCCTCCAACTAGTTCGAATTAAGTGGCTACACAGCCCTTAATTCAAACTACTTAATTCGAACTAGGCGTTAGTCCTCATAGAATGAGGTTTACCTAGTTCGAATTAAGCGCTCCGCTAGTTTGAATTAAGTTCGAACTAGCGGTTTGCATGTGTAGCGCCTATGAAAGTTAATTTGAACTAACGGCTGTTAGTTCGAATTAACTTTGTAGTGTAGACATACCCTTACGGATTACAATCCTAAATACTCGCAGAATGCCACACCCTTAAAACTGTTCTCTGACAATCACAGGATTTCAGGATGAAAAAACTCTTACATTTCTGGGCTACAAACCCATAAGCATAATGAATTTCAAACAGCTGAATTATGCATCCAGAAATTGTGAGGTTGAAGAATTATGTAGGGGTTGCTTATCTTAACCATGATGATGTTTATGCACACTCTCTCCATTAAGTATATGTAGATCTCTAGAGTCTGTTCTGAAAATCCAGTTCTGCAAGGGGACAAAAGACTGAAATCTGATAACTGTTATAAGGTAATCATTATGGTTAATCTGCCCAGTTTCAATGAAGAGTACCTGTTCACCCATAAACAGAGGATCATATCACATTTCATTTTTCCTAGGAGGGAGAGGTCTGGGTCAAAGAGAACACAGTTGATTTTAGGTTTTGCTTATATAATATTATAATGTAAATGCATTGATAGGTTCATAGAGTTTAAGCACAGAAGGGACCATAAGATTATCTAGTCTGCCCTGCAGTATATCACAGTCCTTTCATTTTCGTCCAGTTACAAGTATATTGAACCTAATAACTTGTGCTTGACTAAATATATCTTTCAAAAAGGCAGAAGGGATGGAGTGGTGCGAAGTGACAAGTCAAGAAGAGGAAGGCAACAATGCAAGGGGAGAGGCCTTAGAATCACCAGGGCTCACTATTCCTTGCCCAAATCTTGAGTCCCATCTCCTCTAACTAAAAACAGTGTTGTTACAGAGCTGTAAAGCTGGTGTGGAATTAAAATCCAGCCAGTTGTCTCCAATAGGCAGTTTGAATTTACACCCATGGGGTGTGTCTACACTGCACGGTAACTTGAAATAAGATATGCAATTTGAGCTACGCAAATTGCGTATCTTATTTCAATGTTATTTTGAAATAGCTTATTTCGTCATTTGGCACTCTCTAAACAGTGCCAAATTTCGAAATAAAGTGCTATTCCAAAATGTTCCTTACTTCTCTTAGAATGAAGTTTCCAGGGGCATTGGAATAGCTAGCCCAAAATAACGGGCTTGCTGTGAAGACACAGAATAGCTCTTTTGGGATACTCCAGTATCCCAAAATAGCATTGCAGTGTAGACGTAGCCATAAAGAATTTGGCCCACAGAAATTCCCAAGTGGGAAAGATCTGCCCCTCTCCCTTCTTTCTAAGGGATGAATTGGTCTTTACACATATTGTCAACTGCTTTTCTTGGACTGCTTTGAAATTACTTTCTGACAGATCTGAATAGCTCCAGAGGACTAGCATTCAATTCTCATAGCTCTGTCTAGGACAATGTTCCTCAAAGTGGCTAGTGGGCCCACATCACTTTGTTTACTTAAAGAGTCCATAGCTATGAAGCCTTGTGGTTCCCAGTGGCTCCTGTATGTTGTTTCCAGCCAAGGGGAGCTGCAGGGAAGCCGTATGAAGTTCAACACTATCAACTTGGGCTTGAATAAAGATATTAACTGGTTAATGCACTACAAAGGCAATTTTCCCCATCTTTGATATTCACATTTCCACACCAAATGCTATATGTATGGGACACATCCTGCCTGACTTATAGGTAACTGTTTTGCTGTTATATATACACTGGATTCTGTAATTTCCACTCCAACTCACCCAATGAAGTAGGTTTCACCCACGAAAGCTCATGGCCTAGTATATTTGTTAGTCTCTAAGATACCACAGGACTGCTCATTGTTATTGATTAATGCATCCTTGTAATACTTTTCAGATTGAAAACAGAAGTTATACAGGCAGTTTGTGGAATAGATAGCGTTCTCATGAGTTCCAGAACTGTGCCTTAACCACAAGATGCGGAAGGCAGACAAAATAAATACAGTACAGCACAACGTGTTTTCCCTAACATTATCAGCTCAGAATCACATAGGAGTATGCAAATTAGGGATGCTAAATTTAGTTTAATCAACTAATTGACCACTTGATGGATTTTCCATCCATTAGTCAATGAGGGTACATCTATATAGCAACATTATTTTGAAATAACTTAGTCTGCGTCTACACAGCAGGAAGTTATTTTGAAATAATGTAGAAATACTGTCAAGCTGGAAGACCTCTTACTCCTATTCCTGTAACCCTCATTGTACAAGGAGTAAAGGAACTCGGAGGAAGAGTGCTCTATTTCAAAATAAGTGCTGTGCAGACGCTCCCAATTTCAATTTCAAAATAAGCTACTCAATTGATGTAGCTCAATTTCCATAGCTTATTTCGAGTTAAACCCTGCAGTGTAGATGCACCCCTAAGTGGGGGAGCTGCAGCAGGGTTAGCTCCCAGCCCTGGTTCTGCGGTTCTGCCTTTTAAATGTATTAAGAGCTGGCAAGCTCTTAATACATTTAAAAGGCTGAAGTGCAGCAGGGGGGACCCAGCGCAAGCCGGGACAGCTGATTCCTGGCTCATACTGGATCACCCCACTGCACACCAGCCTTAAATGTAAAAAGGCTGGAGTGTTGTGGGGGGACCCGGTGTGTGATCCAGGAATCAGCTGTCCCAGCTTGCGCCTGGTCCCACAGCATCTGGGACTAGGCACGAGCCAGGAATCAGCTGATTCCTGGCTCATGCTGTTCCTCACTATCCCCCTGCCTCCCATGCCCCATGCAGAGACGGTGCTGGAGAGAACCAGCTTTTAAGATGGCCTCCCCCGCCCAGCACTGGCTCCTGCTCCCCCACCCCTTGCTGTCTCTAATGGAGGCAGCAAAGGTGGCCTTGCTGCCTCTGATGGAGGCAGCAAGGTTGGAGGAAGCAACTAGTCAAGGGACTAGTCGCTTACATCTCTAATGTGAATCATTCTAGTACAACACAGTAGTGCATGGTTTCTCCTTTTTTAATAGCTCTATCTTGCTACTGAGAAGGTGTCCATCATCATAGATCCATACATTCTAAGGCAAGACGAGATCATTATGATAATCTAGTCTGACATCCTGTACAATGCAGGCAGTGGAACTTCCCCAAAATAATTCCTGGATCATCTTTTCTAGAAAAACATCTAATCTTGATCTAAAAATGGTTAGCGATGGAAAATCCATCACTGCTTAGCAAACTGTTCTTATGGTTGAAATAACATTTTCGGTTAAAAAAATGCGCTTTATTTCCACTCTAAATTTGTCAGCTTCAACTTACAGCCATTGTATCATATTATACCATGGGTGAGCAAATACCTGCCCGCGAGTCGGCTCCTGGCGAACTTTCCTCCCACTGTATTTATCTACACAGCTGCAGGTACAAGTGATTGCAGCTCCAGTTGGACACAGATTGTTGTTCCCTGCCAACGGGAGCTGCGGAAAGCAGATGTTGGCAACTGCTGCCATGTTATTGCCATGTTGTTACCCATACCTCTATTATACCTTTGCTAGATTAAAGAGCCCATTATTACATATTTGTTCCTGTGTAGGTGCTTACAGATTGTAATCAAGTCACTCCTTACCCTTCTTTTCATTATGTTTAATAGACTGAGCAACTTGAGTTTATCACTGTAAGCAGGTATCAACACAGCATTACAGTGCCTTCCAGGTATTTTGAAACACCCCTGCCAGATGAGAGAAATATCTTGATTAATTTAGAAGGGGAGAGGTGTTAAATGTTTTATATGAAATGATCTGTGTGGTTTACCCTGAAACCTTGGAGACTGGTGTCTTCACCATCCTTTTTTAATCCCAATCTACTGTACTAAAAACTAAATTAAGCCCTTGATATACTAATAGAGCTTTTACTGATTTCAATGGGAGGAAAATCTGAGTAAATATCCCGAGACATTTCCTACACACACATACACACGCATGCACTTCTTGGGTACATATACATGTTGAACTGGGAGTGTAGCCATGACAGCGTGAGTACTGATGAGATGAGCTGCCCACACTGAGTACTTGCCTGGCATCTCAGATGGGTACATATTTGGGCTACTCCATCCTTCCACTCATGCTGCAACAGCTGCACACTATTTTTAGAATAATAGGTTAATCAGAGCTAGCACAAGTATGTCTCCTGGAGCTGGGACTTACATTCCCCAACTCAAAGTGCAGTCATATCCTTAAAACTGAAATCTTGCCCCCAAGGAAATTAAAAGCGAAACTTCCATCAACTTCAATGGGGCCATAATTTCTCCCTAAGGCCATGTCTACACTACAGATGATCGAAGCAGCCACAGTCGATCTTCTGGGGTTTGAATTGGCTGGTCTAGTGAAGACACGCTAATTTGAACTCACAGGGCACTCCCATTGATGACGTAGTCCAGCTCCTACGAGGAGTACAGGAAATTGAAGGGAGAGTGTGCTCCCTTCGATTTTCTGTAGCGTGGATGCTGACAAAAGTCGATTTAAGATACTTCAACTCAAGCTACACAATTAATGTCGCAGAAGTTGTGTATCTTAATTCGAACTTATCCCCTAGTGTAGACCAGGCCTACGTGTTTGAAAAAGAATAAAACTACCATAGTAAGATCTAATCTAACACTCGAAGATCATTCAGGTCATCTTAATCAATCTTTTCCTTCTCTCTTACATCAGTGATATGCAGTAATTTTCCTGTCTTACCTTCTTCTAACTTCTCAGCTTGAAATATGCACTTCTAGGTTGTTTGTTCCTATAACCACTCTGGTCAGATTTAGCTTATTCACCTGTCTCCCATCACGCATCTGGTTCAGTACTCTGCAACTCACAAACTAGACATTTTCAGAAGGGACAGCTAAGGGATCTTATAGCTTCCTTATAGATCAGTCTTATAGATCTGTGTGGATGAATGCCAGGGTTCCCACTGAACCCACTGCAATAAATATAGCTCAGCATTGGTGCAAGGGTCTCCCCACATTAGTCTATATTCAGAAACTACTCCAAATTCGCTTACTTGCTAATTTGTAAAAAATCAGTTATTCACAAAAAGTCTCTTTGGTACTTGTGCAAATCATTGAGGTTTCACCATTATAAGAAGGAATAAACTTAAGAATATTTGTTTCTAAGCATGGACAGATTTAAACATAAACTTAATGATCGCACTGGTTGTTAATTAGGGATATTAAAATGCTATTACGTCCCTAATCGAATAGTTGACAGAAAATCTATCGACTATTCAATTAGTCAAAAATGGTAAGCAGTTGCAGCGCTCAGTTTGGCTCACGCTGATTCACAGCAAAACCTCCCCAGCTAGTTTTTAAATTATTTTATTTATTTTTTTACAAGTGTGCAGTTTAGGGGTTCTAAGATTACATGCTACGCTACAACCTTAAGAAAGAAGCAAAGGCAACTATTTCTCAAGATGCAGGTATGTTATTTTCTCCTTCTTTTGCCTGAATCCTCAGCTGAACTGGTACTTCTCTTGGCCACAATTTGGAAAGGCAAGGGAGGAAAGAGGTCAATTATGACTATAAGCGATCTTTGCACTCTCTCACTCCTCAGAGCCGCCTCAGACTGGTTCAGGAGCCTTGGGGCTGCGTCTAATTTATACGAACTTGTAACAGCCTCTAGGGACCAAAGAGCCAACTGGGGACTGACTGCCAGAGTACCTCTCTCCAAACACATTTCTCATGTGCTAGCTCTGTTCCAGCTGAGAACTCCCTCATGTCAGTGAAATTCCTGGTTGTGTATTTAGGGCTTCTTTAAGTCCCTTTTGCATTACAAGACAGTGCAAGGAGGTTTCATGTGGTCCTTTATTTTTCAGCAATTACAAGCTGTACTTTTCCACTGGCTTGTCTGTGGTAGAGGTTTGGCTGTCTCAGTGCAAGCTCCTATGTTGGCTTTGTCTTCACTAAAAAGGTGCATTTTTGGTGTGGAATAATTAACACATAATAGCTATCTTGGTGTAAAATTCCAGTGTATAGGGAGCCTTGCGCACATACAAAATTGGTAACCGCATCCACATCTGCATCTGCAAAAATGAGCCATGAATGCAGATAACTGTGGATAGCCACAAATTTGCAGGGTTCTAAATACAAAATTTGTAGCTGCATTAATATCTGCAAAAATGAGCTTCAGATATCTGCATCCACATCTGCAGATGCAGATATCTGCCAATACAAAGAAGGTATCTGCAGATTTGAAGATTTACTAGTGGAAACAAGGCACTCTATTTTTACTGCAAAGTAAAATAGACAAAATCAGCCATGATTGGGGGTCTAGTGTAAACTTCACCTAGACATGTCACAGTAAAAACTACAGTGCCCAGTCTTGTCTAGAATCTTACAGCCAGACAGTTAATATGAATTACTTATGTGGTTGTAAAACAGCCCCCATCTTTTTGCAATGAAGACATAGCTTAAGTCTCTGGCTTTTCTTACTTGGTTATCCTCTTTGTTCCTTCTTAACAAAAAGAAACATCACAATTGTAAAACTCTGTTTTAATTACTTGGAGATGTTCCTGCACATTTCTTTTATCGCAGAACTTACAAACCTCTGCAGCACATGCTTCAGTTCTCATTCTGCACTATTTGTATCTATGGTCCAAACTTTCTTTTCCTTTCTCACCAGGCTGTCAAACTGGATCCTCTTTTAAAGATACAGCAACATCACCAAAACAGTTAAATTAATTAGATCGCCAATTTAATAGTTAAGAACATTAATATTAATAATGTTTTTAAACATATAGTAGTTTATATTTGTCTAGGGCATGACATCTATCAGGACTTTTAGTCCAGCCAGCTGAATTAGCCAGCCAATTAGTCAATTAATCTGGTAGTTTCATATTACTAAGCCTTTATTAGTACTATAAAATGCTGTTAACTAAGTTCAGAGATTTCAATAAGATATGGAGAATAAATAGATACTCTGAAAGTATCCCTGTAAAATAAATTAACAAAGTTGCTTTTTTTCGGGCTAAATCCCATAAATGGATCTGTGTGGGTGGACACCAGGGAGCCCACTGCAATAAATATAGCTCAGCATTGGTACAGGGGTCTCCCCACATTAGCCTATATTCAGAATCTAGACTTCTAAATATCAGAATTCGCTAACTTGCTAATTTGTAAAAAATCTGTTATTCACAAAAGGTCTCTTTGGCACTTACGCAAATCAGTGAGATTTCACTATTTTAAGAAGGAATAAACTGTAAGAATATTTATTTCTAAGCATAGACAGATTTAAACATAAACTAAAGATGTACATGTATGGCACACGCCCCTAACCTCACCAGCCCACTGCAGGGTAGAAGCACTGACCGTCTTTCTGTGCAGATTGCTAGGTGCAGATTGGGGGGGAGAAGGAGCTCCCTGAGCTGCACTTTAACTGTAATAGAGCAAAGTTTGGCCATCCCTGCAATATGTAACCATAGCCAAAGTACTTCTCAGGAAATGTTGACCTCATAAATTGTTTTTCCGTCTATGGAAGGCATGCTCAGATCTGTTATCCATCCTGTCAGATGGAGATTGATATTCTCTATTACTTCAGCTAGGATGGAGTACCCAGCACAGTGAGAGTAACAATGGTGTCATCTTGCAAAATAATCTACTCTTTTAAAAGTATTATTAGAGGTGGTCTACTATTTTAAAACTATGCACATTTTTAAAAGCATATTTTAAACATTTGTGCAGGCACACTGATAGATAAGTATTAGATAACTACTTTTACATGACGAAAGTGGGACAAAGTTCTATAAGCTTTTCTTTGCATTGAAATGCTTATTAGCCTGCTTATTCTTAATCAGCAAATTATGAAAAGGAAATATACAAATGCATATTACAAAACAGCATTCTCTCTCAAGATATGGACTCACCAACTATTGCCATTCTTAAAATATTAGTCTTTCAGTCCTGAAAATTTAGCAAAAACCCAGCTATAGGATGTTTCATTTCCTCGTTTCTACATTATTTCACGAGATGGGCAATATGGATGTAAAATCCAGTTTAATTGGTTAACTGCTCCACTCATGCTCCAAGTCAGGCCCACTCCTGCAGTTTCCCCCAGTGCTCTGCCTTGGCCCAGGCTGGCTGGGACTGGCTGGCTTGCCTCCTGCAGTTTCAGGGTGGCTGACACTGTTGGCCACACTGCTCCACCATGCCTGAAAATTAACAGTTTGTTATTGACCCCAAACGCTGTGTGAAAAATGGATAGGGCACCGGGGCTGGGGCACTGTGGTCATGCTGCCCAGCTGCCCACTGCACCAGGTTTGGGGCCTTGTCCTGGAGCCACCAGGTCTGGGGTAGGGGACTGTGGTGAGGGTGCTCTGGGCTCCTATGGGGGAAGGGGCCATCAGAGACAGAGGAAGCAAGGGGAGAGGCAGGGTCTTGGGCACAAGAGGAAGGGCTGAGGGCTAGTCTCCCCCAATGGCGTGTCAGTGGCCTCCCATGTGTCACAAAATGCACCACACTGATAATGCAATTGTGCACCACACAAATGATTTCATAACTGTGTTGGCTGTATGCTGACATATGTTAGGTTGACATAATTTTGAAGTGTGGACATGGCCTAAGTGACAGACATGAAATAGAGCTCTGTGTAGTTCGAAAGCTTGTCTCACTCTTCAGGAGAAGTCCCTCCGGTCTCCTGCAGAATAGTGGGGGTGAGGCGGAGAGAACAGAAGACTTGGCCAAGGAATGCAGCAAGGGAACCAGATCTCAGCAGGAGCTGCTAGGGGATGACATGGGGAAGAGGCATTCTGGCAATATGGCAGGATGGAAGTGGAATGAGGATTGTGCAAATCACAGTAAGGACCCATTCATTGTTGCCCCCAAACTCTGGGTGCCAAAGGCTCCCACTGGGATCTGTCAGTACCTTGGGCTGACTTTGGCTTGAACCACATACAGCACACAGCATCCACCTGGGAACATGGGCCCTGGGACAACTGGCATAGCGGTGGTGGCCAGAGCCATTGAACCAAGTCGGGAACCCTTCACATGAGGGAAGCCATTTCAAGCCAGGCCAGGGGGAATTTCTGCCTGGGAATTAAACCCAGCCCCCACAGCCCTTGCCCCACACGCCTCCCAGTCCCTTCTCCTCGGCCTGCTTCAGCGCCGCGAGGGGCTTCGGGCCGGTGCCACCTCCGGGGCGCAGCCGCGGCCCCCAACTCTGTTTTCCAAGGTGCATCTGCCAGAGACTTGGCACATGCTCCCCAGGGGCCCGGCCGCTGGCTGCCCCAGCGCATGGCGCCCCCTTGCTACCGCCTGCCCCCGGGGCCGAGCGGGTTTCGCGCCCGGCTGGGGAACGCGTTGAACTTCTCTCCTGCTGGCGCTGCCTCGCCTGCTGCCCGTCCTCGGCGGCTGTGGGAGGAGAGGGAGGGGAAAGGCGTGTCTCGCCCCGGCTCAGAGGCTGCCGCGGCTCACTGCGCCTGCTGCTGGAGACGGATCCGAGCTATAAAAGAACTGGCCCGGCGCCGGCCCCGGCCTCAGTCACCGCCTCTGCTCGCACGCCGCGGAGAAATAGCGAGCAGCGCGGCTGGCGAGCCACGGGGCCGGGGAGAGAGTGACGCTCACTCTGGGCAACCCCAATGCGTGGACTAGCTGCCGCTGCACTATGCTGGAGCCACAGTGCCGCTGAAGGGAGATTGCACGCGGCCGGCTGGGCTGGATTGCAGCGCTGTCTTTCCTTATGAAGAAGACACAAGTGAGTACCTAGACCCAGCGCGCTTCAGGAGGCAGGGAGTACCTGAAGTGCGGCGGAGGGGCGGGGGGCAGCCAAAGGAGGCGCGCAGCTCAGTGGGGACTTACACAAAATTACATGCTGGGGGCCGAATCTGTTCCCTGGCCAGATCTATGCAAAGAAAAGCGTTCAAGATGCAGGCGCTAGAGGTAAATTGGGCGGGAGGCCAGGAGCCAGCGTGTCTCATCTGGCTGTGGAAACGGCTTTTACTTTAGGTTAGATCAACTGCTGTCAGGTAAGATCTACTTCAGACTCTGGAGTATAAAAGGGCTTATTTAGTAAAGCCTGGGCTATTAGAGAGGCTCTTAACTTCTAACACATAGATTTGCGTGTAACAGAAATATAAACCCCCTTTACACCACCTAAGCCTCAGCAGGTTGGTAGCTGCTTCTGTTAGGAGCCCAGCCCACTTGTTTTCAGCTGTCACTAACGTTAGACAGTGTTAGCATCAGAAGCGGGAGGTTTTGGAAGCCTTGCAAGAGCAGATCAGTTCCAGTGATTAATAACATTGTTATTTTACGGAGGTGGGGGCTTGAAGAATTCCTTCCTATCAGCATTGTCCCATACAGCAAGCAACTTGTGGAAAAATTCCAAGAAAGGTCTGAAGTAAAGATTTCAGAAGTCATCTGGGAAAATGACCTCAATAAATACATTACATATGTTGTATATGATAGACACACTAGAAAGATATGTGCTAAACACTGTGGACCCAGTGGACTTGAAATAATTGGAGGCAAAATATAGTTCATAGTCACTAGCTTTGTTCAAGTAGCTTGACTTTTACAGCATGTCACATTCATTGTAGATGGCTACTTGGCATTCTTCCCCTTGCCCTTTCCCACCCCAGTAATAAAGAGTTACTCTATACGTTTGGTGTATTGTGTGCCATTTTCTCAAAATCTATGTGAGATTACAATTACTGTACTGTTTATATCTTTTTTAAAAGGGGGTGAGAACAGGTACAATTGGCGAGAAGGCAGCAGTAAAATAAATTTAAAAATCACCAGCAAGTGAAACTGTTAAATACAAGAATTTAGGGCCTAATCTTGCAAGGTGCGGTCTACCTTCAACTTCCTCTGGTATAGGAGAAAGTCAGTGGTACCTCAGAGGGCTGTGCTATTGGAGAGGGGAACAATGGAACTCATGCCCTACTCTTTCACTGCTCTTTGGCGAGTGGTTGCTTGTCTGGAGGTTCCCCATTTTACTACTCTCCTCTTTCTTGGCTCTGCTGCACTCATATTCCCTTTCCTTGATAGTTTATTTAGAGCCTTGATGAACATCTAGGACTAATAGGCTACAGTTTAAAAAAATGCTGAAAAAATAAGGAAAAACTTCCTACCTGTGGTCTACTAACTAAGCGGCCATAACTTGGAATGTTTAAAACTGGTCCAGCTATGGCAGTAGAAAATATATTATGTAGGGAATTTTCCTGTAGTAGCTCTAGGGGTCAGCACTCATTAATCTTTTCCATCTTTAGTTTCTGTGATATAGAACCACAATGCTTATACTAAAATAATTAACTATGTAAATTCCACGCTTAACATTTACTTAAGATGAATAGCGAGGGTTTTTTTGATTCCTTCAGATTACTGTTTCAAACCTTTTCAGCGAAGTAATGGTGAACAGATATTTTTTCACTTTGCAGACTGAAAGTCTAGAAACTAATCTTTTTTTTAAAACAAGCATATACTTCTGTTTAAAATGGGTTGGATGCCAGAAGAGAGGCAGCGTGTTCTAATTTATGCCAACTTATTCTTAAATTTCTTTATTGGGAAGAGAATGAAATTGTTCAGCATGTAGTTAAGAATTATGGTAAAATGGTCCTTGTGAAAAAAAAAGTTCAACTTTTTTAAAAATACCAAAACATTTCCCCCAAATTAGGAAATACAGAGCAAAGCCGGCATAATGGATCCCACTCATTCAGCCTGGAAAAGCAGGATGTCCTGTCATTCCATAGCATATGGTTTAGCTCAGAGATTTTCAAATTGTGGTTGAACCTTATGGAACTGCTTCTGTCACAGCTTGAAGCAACTGTCAGCCTTCAAGCAGTTGCCCCCTACCCCCAGACACCTCATGGTAAAAACTTAAACCCCTCCTCCCCCCCCCCCCACAAAACCAACCACCAAACACAGCAATAATTTGCATCCTGCAGAGCTTCTGTGTGTTCTTTTCTGAATTCATCCTGTGATCTAAGGTGATGGGTTAGCAAACAGGAAGACAAAATCAAACCAATAATCATCCTGAAGAGATCAGAGCAGAGGGCAGTGTAAAATGAAAAATGTTTTCACTTAAAAATATCTACTTCTGCATGCAGAGAAAAACTACTAACATGTACAAAATGGAGCTCTTAACCAAATAGTGGAATTGCATTGAAGTGAGTTAATGTTGTCATCTTACTGTTTTTTTTACATAAACATCCATTATGATTGCTCAGAGAAAAGAAGTGGGATTGGAAGTCTGGGAAAGAAGTTGTTCCCTAGATCTGTGTTAAGAAAGGTCAAGCCAGCAGGATCAAACTGCCTTGAAAAATTTCTTAAATAGGAGTAAGAAAAATCTGAGATTCTTACTTATAAGAGAATGTTGCTCAAGAAAAGGTGTTCATTTCAGCTAAGACACTATTTGAGGAATACATATTGACAAGTAACATGCTGATGGTCAGTGAAAAAAGAATGTTCCATTAAACTAAACTTGGTACATGATCAGGTTTATCATTTATTTTATTTACTCCAATCGTACAGTGTGTCACCTGGCAAAATTAGGGATACTACAAAGAACTGGTTCATCAATAGTTTAAATGCTAAAATTGTTTAGTCAAAACCTATGCACTCTGGTAGAAAAAAAAATCTGTTTTAAACACACTAACAGCTATCTCAAAAATGGTAGCAATTCTCTTTTTTAAAAACAAGATTGAACATTTAGAATCCAATCCTGCACATTTTTACTATGTGAACAGGCCCACTGAAGTAATCTAATTGAAGGATTATTCTCATGAGAGGATTTGCAGGATTATGCCTTTAGTAATTAAACATTAATACTGGCATGAGTCTTCATGAGTCCATATTCTTTTACATATATTAATATTAAAAATCACTTTATAGCAAGATAACCGTTTCAAATGAGAGGTGAGATGATGACTGATACTATAATACAGTTTACCCGAATACTTAATCTCTCACTGTCTTATTGGCTTAATTAAAGGACAATCTAAATTAGTTCAAATAATTCACTAAGAATCAGCACAGAAAGAGGTCATCATACAAAGCCAACGAGAAAAATTGGAGCTAGTGGCATCCACTATTGAAATGGCTAAATGTTTCAGCATTTTGACCTGCAGTACTAAGCTAGACACAACCTCTTGGAGATCTTAGTAATGGAAAAGAGCTTAGGGCAAAATGAAGCTTTTCACTGTTGAATGGGTGCATTCATTGCCAGTGGTTACATGACCTTCTGGGCTTCATTCAAGAGACAGTCCTAGCTTTACAACATTCTTTGCCATTGGAGAGGAAGCCTGTGTACTAAAATATGAAGAACAATCAAACTATATCAGAAGAAAGTTGGCAGAAAGCAGAATTAAAGAGAAGGAAACTACATATTTCTATCCTGCATAATAGTATGCTAAAACAAAATAAGAAAAATATGGATCCAATACAAAATTACGCATCATGAGAGCATTCACAGGCATTGTCCTGGTGGAAGCTGCAGGAAACAAAGGTTGAACTTCTTGCTCAGTTCTCCTACACTGCACAGTTGTTCATGAGAAGAAAGAGACCTAGGCACTACAGGCCATTTGAGATTAAGGATGCACATTTTGGTTCAATGTAGTCTTGGGGTTTCATCGCATGACATAATCTTTAATTCCTGGAGATTCCAGGACCATGCTGGAAGGTGGGCAACTGTATTTGAGGTCCCCAGGAGTAACATATGGATCTCCATTCATGCTGTTTTAGAGACAGAACAAGAATGGCCAAGAGGTAGGAGGATGCCATACCATAATCACTCCTCAAAGAACTAAGCAGATAGGATTCCCTCCCCAGTCCCCATCCAGATCTGATTCTGTCTACAGCCTACTTTATTTGTTGTGAATAGTGTACCGTGAACACCCTGTAGGAAGCCTGATGAAGAAATGCCAGTGGGATGATCTAAAAGACTGCTGTCTTTTTTGGGGTAAATTTGGATATATAACACTTCTTGCTCTGCCTGCTTCCATTTCATGTTTGTGTGCCTGTAGTGTGTAATCCAGTATAGGGGCAATTTCTTGTATAATATGAAATGCAATTCTAACTTTATAATTGAAATTCATGTTGTCATATTGTTCAACAAGTTAATTATTGAGATGCTAGCTAAAGTAACTGCTGTCCTATCAGTTGAATGTTATGTGGCTTAATGTTACACTGGCTCATGTAGATGCCGTATGGTGCAAAAGTTCAATGTTGGCAAAATACTCACTTTGGCTTAGGGAGGGCAATGCAAGTATATATCCTGTAACCATAGCACCCATTTATTTAAAGCAAAGCGTGAAAAATACCCCTTTACACAATTCCATTTGAGTGGTGTGAGAGATGACAGAGGAAAATAGAGTTTATTTTATATTTGGTCTTTGGTATGCCAAACCCTTGATTAGTTAACCTTCCAAATACATTGGAAATCCATCTGTTTTTCCTGGGATTTAGGATGAAGGAGATGGGATAATGTGAGTGGAAAGGAGAAGGTTCACTTTTTTACTTTGATTTGCTGGTAATGATCTGGGGCAGTGCAATTAATTGTTTTTATGAATTTTAATTTTTATTTTGTGAGTTTTAAAATAAATACCCAGAACACGCATTTAATATACCAAATAAATTCTTGTATACAGCATATATTGATTGTGGTGGGAGGTCTTAATTATTATTGCCAGGTGTAAGTGTAAATATTATCAGATATTTATCTACTTAGAATGAAAATGGAAAATATTAATACACTTAGGAGCTGCTAAGAAAAAAATAAAATTCCAGCTTAAATACTTTGATTAAAACAATGTCCATGCAAAACTGTTGAGGTTAATGAAGGATGATAAATTATTTCTACTGAGATAAGTATCTACCTAATTTAGTAACATAGATTAACAAACATTTTGAGCCATTATAATATAGATGATAAATATATTAAGTAAATGGTTACTGTGGATAGGAAAACCATTTTAAAATCCTCTTTAAGAACTGTACTTTACTCTAAGTTTAGATCTCTTTGAGTCTTTGCACACCTCAAACCTCCATTCACTTTAATGACAGTTTCTTGACTTGCAAGATTTGGTCTTTTCTCTGACCTCATCTGTTCTTTTGAAACTACTGTATGGCACATATCCAAGTTATATTATTTGGGTGTCCTGGCATGATTGAAGCACACTTCATTCTTGGACATGCATATAGGACTGGTTACTATGATGCCAAATCATTCCTGCTGAAGTCAAAATTTTGCTCAAGAATACTGGGGTTTTTTTGTTCTATCTATAGTGCAAGACTGACAACATTTTAACCTGTTCATGAGCAGTCATCATTGTAGTGTCTGAGCACCTTATAATCTTTTACTGAATGGATTCTCACAAGATCTTGTGAGGGATGGAAATACTATTATCATTATTACACATGGGAAACTGAGTCACAGAGAATCTAAGGTCCAGAATTTTAAAGGGATTGAAAGGCCTAAGTGACTTAGAGTATAATCCCATTTCCAGTAGAGATTTAGGCAGTTAGGCTCTTAAGTCTCATTGAAAGTCAATTACTTATCTTTATAATGGGAGCCTGATCACGCAGGGTGTGCAGTGGAGCAGGGAAATAAATTTGATCTCCCAAATTACAGGCTAGTGCCCCAAACATTTTTCCTCCCTATCGAGGATGCTCCTGTAGTTTCTTTAATATAATAAAAACCTTCTCACTCACTAATGTGGCGTACACAGGAATGGTTAAAATGTTGTATTTTTTATCTAGATTCAAATTAAGGGCCTGATTTCACCACTCAAATCTTAAAATACCTCATTCTGAGCATAGTCCCACTGATGTTTTGTAAGATATTGCACATCATGAGTAAGGGGAGCAGAATAATTTAGATATGGTAGACCTACGATTTTTTGAGTTTCCTATTACACTTTAATAGGAGTAATTTTAAACTGTTGCCTAAAGAACATACTCTCTTTATCTAAATATAATTTTAATTGTATTTTAATGTCACCTAAAATAGTAACTTCCCCAGATGTATTTAACTGAAATGTTTATAACTGGTGTTCATGATGGGATAGCTCTAAAAGTTTGGAATCTTGCTATAGAAGCTTATCTAATTATATGAATATTTGGTGAGTTTTTTCTTGCTCACTTTAATTTACAATTTCACTTCTTTCCTCCAGCATTCTTTACTTGCCATATTCTCTTATGAGAAGAATGGATCTAGATCAGTACCTGCTCTCCACTCAAGAAATTATCCTTCCAATTGTGGGCTCATAGATCTTGCCATTTGTTAACGTTCAAAGTTCTCTACAATTTATATCTTTAGAAAAAATTGAAAGGGAGTTCTATCACTGCCTTCACATTAACCATTTAATGGGGTACAAAGAAAGGATCTCCATTCTCTTGAATTTTACAATCCTGTAGCACAGTGAAGAAGTACTATGGTGCTTTTTAAAGTATATGAGATAAGCAGGTCTGACAGATTTTGCTGCAATTGATAATCATAAAGATACTCACATATCATCAAAATACATCAGAAGGCAGGATGCTGGCCATTTATTTATTACTTGCCTTTGCATTACTGTTCAGTAGCAATATCTTTCACTCCTGAAGATGTTAAAGAATTGATACTGACTTTATTTTTAGCATATATTTCAGGTAATCTTTCTTGCTTCTTCCAGAGATAAATTACTGCTTGACCTATCACAGCTGTGCTATTAGCACAGGTCAGAAGAGACCATTGTGATGATCTAGTCTCACCTCCTGCATATTGCAGACTACAGAACCTTGACCATTCCTAAAATAAATCCCTAGCCTCTGGCTGAGTTACCGAAATCCTCAAATTGTGGTTTAAAGACTTCAAGTTACAGAGAATCCACCATTTACTCTAGTTTAAATCTGCAAGTGACCCGAGCCCCCATGGTGCAGAGGAAAGGGAATCCCCGACCCCAGGTGTTCATTCTCATTTCTTCCTGTGTGATAATGGTTGCCGTTAGAAAATCAACATTTGTTAACAGTTATCACATTTGATTTCTGAGAACTGTTTTTCATACACCAAGAATAAGAAACAGCTCTCTGTGAACTGTTACTAAGACATGATATTTTCCTCTCAGTTGTGACAACTATACATTTACTTCCATAACATTTCTGCTCTGACAGTACCAGAGAGTGGGCAATGACACTTTAAATTCATGTAAGCTGGAATTGTTCAATTGTATAATTGCTCAGATGTGTAGAATAGAGAGAAGGGAAAGTGTTTAAACTTTAAGGATTGGTCTTTTGTTCTTTCCTTATTTCATTTGACTCCAAGATATGACTCTATGTAATATTTGTCTTGAAATATTAATCTTGTTTGCTTTACTGCGTAGTAAATTCTGTCAAAATGTTGTTGGACTCCTTTATAGTGCAGATATATGCAAAGTGGAAGGAGTGAATGCATGGCTTAATTCATAATGAAAGAATAACTGGTGCTCAAGCAACTATGTGTCAGGGCTCAAGAAGGTTTTTTACATGCATAACTCATGTTTTGTAATGAATTTGGAAGCCTCGAGGTGTCAGCACTTCAGCCCTGGCACAAATTAATCACTGAGTGAATGAGTCAGAATTAAAGCAAACATTTTTTACTGAGAATATTTTATCAAGTGTGCTTGTCACAAATGGCACTTATTTGATATAGCACAGTTGACCTATCAACAGTAAAGTGACATGGATGGTGTACTCTGGAAGGACAATGCTGTTTGAGGGTCTATTCCAGTAAGTCTTTTCCTCACTCTTCTGTGCTTGTCTTCACTATAGTATTAGTTCCAGGTATAGCTTGAATGTTGCCTCTAATCTAACTGCCACCTATGTGCAAAAATCTGTAGCTCATGTTAACTGGTGCTTTATATGCAAGCTAGTTATTCCAGATAGGATATGAGTTGAAGCTGGAATGCAGTTGAGACTCCAGTTTGTAATACAGTGGGCATAAAGCTACAGATTACAAACTTGAGTTAGAAAAATGTATCAGCTATTCATATTGTCATTCTTGTGTAGCTCCAGTGATGCGGCTGCTCTCATTCAAGCTAAGTTAGCTTGAGTATAGTAACTAGGAATGTTAACGGGTAACTGGGTACGAGGGAGAAGGCCCCTGGCCATAGCCCAGTGGGGCAGGCCAGGAGCAGCTGGGCTGGAGCAGCCTCCCCCCGCAGCCTTCCTTTAATTAGTTAAATGTAGTGTTACCAGTATATTTAACCATTTAACCAATAAAATGGGATTTTACATCCCTAATAGTAACTAGGGTATAGTAACTCGAGCTAACTTGAGATGGCGACAAACCTCCAGAGGCAATCTGTTCAGCTGTTCTACTCCCTGCTGCCGCTCCTTCATTCTGCTTTCGTCTTTCCTTCAACTGATTAATTCCATGGCCCACATCAGCTCTAAGTGTGATGGTACTCTGTTACACCCTGAAAAAATGAAGGTAGAGGGCAAAATTGTATTCTTAACACAGCAGAAATTTGTCAGAGTAGAAATTATTTACCTTGAGTCCTATATGATATCTTAAACCACTATTTTCATTAGCTTAACTGCCACTATTCTCACTGTGAAACCAGGAATTTGGTCTCAAATTAAGCTATTTTTGAGAAAGAGAATTCCATATTGAATAATCATCAGATATTTTAGAAAGAGGGGTTTAGGATGATACCTGATTCTAAATATTAAATCCCAAAATTGTTTGCATAGAGGAACAACATATAGTTTTTACTCTGTTACAGATAATATTACTTCTCTGCTAACAAAGAAATACATGTTCTCTGCTTATGCAAGGAACTTGACATATAGTGATTTCCAGGGCTCGACAAATAATACAATCTACTCGCCTGTGGTGAGTAGATTGTAACCCGGAAGAGCTGGGTTTGGGCGATCTGCGCATGCGCAGATCGCCAGACAGTGCGGCTGGCGAGCGGGGCTCGCCGCGGTTTGGCGAGTCCTGGCGATTTCTCTGGCTGAGTGGTTAGGTTTATATACTGACACATGACCTTTATTATGTAGTTCCTTTGTTTCTTGTTAGTAGTTTCATGTATGTTCTTTATATTTCTATCTCTTCAGTTATGCCTGTAATTATAACAGTCACGCTATAAATTGAAATGATAGTGGCCTTGTCAGTTTGCTACAATTTCAAACACATTACAGACTTCACACAAACTGGGCCACAAACTACTTTGTGGCAGTAGCTCCAGTAAAAATAGGAGGTAATTACACTAGTGCAGCAGTTCCCAATCTTTTCCAGATGAGGACCTATTTTGACAATTCAGGAAGACTTGGTGACCCGAGGCAATTCAAAAACAGGGGGAGAAAGGGGAGTAGAGCCACCTGGGAAGACACTTGGCAACCCTTTTGAAATGTAATGGTGACCCATAGGTTGGGAAACCCTGCACTAGTGTAAAACAGAAATAATGCACTGGTGCATCTAGTCCAATGTTTCAAACAGTAGTATTAAAAGATGCCCATGAGAATGGAGATTTCTGTGTTTGAGCTATACACACTCAGAGAGTCCATACAAGTAATTTGTGACTTGTGAAGAGTTCATGTGGGTGTATAACATGGGTCTAAGAGGTCATAATAACTAAGGGTACGTCTACACTTGCTCCCTAGTTCAAGCTAGGGATGCAAATGCAGGCGACCGAAATTGCTAATGAAGTGGGGTTTTAAATATCCTGCGCTTCATTAGCATGGTCTCGCCAGCGTGTTACTCCGCTCAACAGCTGATTCGAACCAGGAAGTACACGTTGGGACGCTTTAGTTCGAACCAAACCCCTTGGTTTGGTTTGGTTTGGTTTGGTTTGGTTTGAACTAACGCGTCCCGGGCACGCACTTCCTGGTTCGAATCAGCTGTTGAGCAGAGTAACGCGCCGGCGAGACCATGCTAATGAAGTGCGGGATATTTAAATCCCCGCTTCATTAGCAATTTCGGTCGCCTACATTTGCATCCCTAGCTCGAACTAGGGAGCAAGTGTAGACGTACCCTAAGACTGACCTTTATGGCCTAACTCAAATAATAGACTGTAGTAACATTGAGTCAGATTTGGTCTATTTAAATTAATAATGTGCTGTATATCTTCAAAGTATTACAGCTGGTTCAGAGAGGTACTTGGAAACTCAAAGGAGCTAAAATTGAAACATGTAGATGGTTTATTGTTTCTATGCTTTCAATTCCATCCTCCAGTCACTAATTATAAAGTAAAGTCAAAATGGCTTGTGTCATGCATTCAGTCATGTCGTTATTAAATGCATGCTTATTCACCAAACATTTTTAAACAGTTACAGATCTGGATGCCTGCTCCTAAACTTCAAGCAAATAGATTTTTTTTAATACAACTTTGAGTCATATATGGAGAAAGAACAGTATGCAGCCAACTCGGTTTAGAAAACTTGTTTAATAGTACTTGGCACTCTCCTCTGGATAATATCTAAGCCTCCAATAGGTAATACTGGTCAGAATTTCTAGGTGTGGAGTATTTTAGAGAGACAAATAGTATCTTGAACATTCATAATTGCAGATAATTTCAATTTATTTAATTATTTGCTGTGGAGAAAGGACTGTTTATATTTCTTCAGAGCAAAAACTGCCAAAATAAGTTAGGCCCAAATCTAAAGGTGTGTCTAAACTACATGGCTCCGTCGACGGAGTTCGAACTAGGGGGCTAGTGTAGACATACCCCCAGACAGGTAGCAAAAATCCTGTATCTTATTTACTTCTGGGAGCCGGCTCTTTCAGCCTTTATCTGTACTGGATACTGACTGCAAGATGACAAAATACACATTCCTATATTTTCTTTTAATTTCAGTCTTCTAAATAATATTTTCTTGTCCCACTTGCACCTCTACAATGCAGTGAGGAATACAAAACCCCAGTGGAACTCTAGTCATTTGGGCCAATGGGGGAAAAATCCTCTGATTCCCCAACCCCCAAAAACAGGCTTGTCTATAGGTCAGATCCAAAACATCCTAGAAACACAACTCCCTCCCTACACTACAGGGAGGGAGGACAGGTTAGTTTAAGGGGCAAGAGGCTTCACATCAGGACAACTGAAGAGACTTCAATAGTTAAGGTAAAAGTGGAAGAATCAATAAGCTAATCCTTCTGGCCAGTTGGTGAGGTGCACAAAACCTGAGGAGGCAGAGGGAGCATTGTCAGGCTCTGGTATTGCTTTTCTCCCTTCCCCCTGGGAGCAGCTTAGCTCTTGTTTTTTGTCCAACCAGCCACATGCCCCCTGATTCAAAGAGGCTGGGAGGAAGCATTGTTAGGGCATGAACTCTTCCCTCCATTTTCCTTCTTGAGACAGTGTTTTTTTCCCCCCTACAATCCAACTAAATATCCTCTCCACTGAGAGAGGGATTTGGGAGACTAGAGGGGATTTTACAAATAGTCTCGAGACATCTGTAAATGTAGTGTAACTTCTACTCTACCAATTTATTTCTATTACTGAAGGGATCCAAGCACTACTAACTTGGAATGCCACATCCATGAACTGTGTCCTACCAAAAGCTGAATACTCTATATGCGTAAATTACTGAACTGTTCTAAGTAAACATCAGACTGTGAAACTTCACATCTGCACTGATCAGGTTAATTCACTATAACCTCTTCTTAACACACAAGTTTCCAGTGCAGCAAGTACCCCTTATTTCAGAGTAGTTGGCAAAAATCGTAAGTTTAGAACAAAGAAGATTATTTTTTTCTTATGGCATTTGCCATCTTGAAGTTGAGTAAACAACTATTGTATCCTAATGAAAATATCTTAGTAACAGCTTTTGAAATCTTACAGCATGTACATTGAAAGTGTATTACATTCATATATTCAGTGCATTTCAGAAGGTTTGCACTAGGGTTGTTAAGGACTAGTTGACTATCCGATAAGCAAATGCTTATCAGATATTCGACAGGATAGTCGACTAGTTGCTCCCCCCTTGCTGCCCCTTTGAAACACCGCTGCGTGCGGCGCTAAGCCTGGGATCAGCTGTGCGGCGCTACCCCTTTGAAACGCTGTAACTCTCTGCAAGGCGATTGATTAGCCATTGATTAACCATATAAATGTTCATATCCCCAATAGGGGATCAGTACACTAGAATCTCTGTTGCCATCTGTGTAATCAGATCTAGTAAAAACATTGGTAAAATTAAAGAAAAAACACCATTCTTGCAGGTTTTTTACTTGATATACATTGTGATGGCCATACACTGCCTTTCTTAGTTATTTACCAAAATCATGTTGCTGTAGTGTTAATACTCTAGAATGCCCTAAAAAAGATATGTACTAAAGACAAGGAGTTGAGAAAAAGGGCATCTACTTGTTTCTCTGTAGCCACATCAAGCAGCAAAGTGAGAGTCTCAGACTTAGAACTTGTCTCCACTAACAGATGGATTGGCACTGTGGAGATCGATCCACAAGGGGTTGATTTTTAGTAGGGGTAGACCCACTAAATCAACCACCAAATGAGCTTCCGTCAACTCCACTGGAATGAGACATGTAAGGTAAGTCAATAGGAGAGTTTCTCCAATCAACCCAGCATGGTGTGGATACCGCAGGTAACCTGCCTAAGGTATGTCGACTCCAGCTACGTTATTCGCATACCTGGAGTTAACATAAGAACATACGAACGGCCATACTGGGTCAGACCAAAGGTCCATCTAGCCCAGTATCCTGTCTGCCAACAGATGCCCTAGAGGGAGGGATCAAAACAGGTAATCCTCACGTGATCCCTCCCCTGTCACCCACCTCCAGAGAAACAGAGGCTAGGGATACTATTCTTACCCATCCTGGCTAATAGCCATTGATAGACCTAACCTCCATCAATCTATCTAGCTCGTTTTTGAACCCTGTTAAAGTTCTAGCCTTCACCGCATCCTCTGGCAAGCAGTTCCACAGGTTGACTGTGCGCTGAGTGAAGAAAAACTCCTCCCCAGCACTACACTATATGTCTAGATGTCTCGAGAGATGCGCAACCTTCACACCAGGCAGGCAAATCATGACACGGTTCTCCTGATCATCACAAACCGAGCTATCTGTGTTTCTAATGATCAAATCCCCCGTTACTAAAACCTGCCTTTTCCTAACGACTGGAGTTCCCTCCCCCGGAGATGTATCCTCAGTGCAAGAGGATACCATAACATCCTCTGGAAGGAGGGTCCCAACTATTGGATCATTTCCCTCTGCTCCATTTGAATGTTCTCCTTCCCTGAGCCTTTCATCCTCCTTAACATCACAGAGTTGCAAAACTTAGGTCAGCCATAACTAGTAGTTTCAGAGTGGTAGCTGTGTTAGTCTGTAACTGAAAAAACTTAAAAAATAACGAAGATGCTGCAAGACTATTAGAGACTAACAAAATATGTAGATGGTATCATGAGTTTTCATGGGCACAACCCACTTCTTCCAATAAATGTAATTAAGTGGTCCAATTTCCAAATAAATAGCAGAGAAAGAAAGGAGATGTGGGGTGGGGGAAGAGATAGTAAAAAAAAAGGGTCAGAATTGTCATTTAGAGTGTCCATGCAAGTCTTCTTACATACCCCATGCTTGGTTTTTTATATCAATAGGAGGTGGAATGTAGTGGGCTATCTTTGTTTAGACCTCTGTAGTGGGTATCAAACTTGGAAATGAAATTAAGTTCTGCAGCCTCCCTTTCAAGCTGGTTTTTGAAACTGGCTTTCAACTTTGAGATCCATTAATGAGTTTCCAGGCAAGTTTAAAATGATCCCCAGCAGGTTTCTGTGTGATACTTTTTGAATAATCTGATTTATGTCCCATTAATTCTTTCTCGTATCTTGTAATGTAGATCAGTCCCTAGAGCTAAACTCTTCCTTCAGTGTGTCTAGTCTACAGCTTTTACTGTAAGGGTAACCACATACAAAAAAACTAGGTGTCATTCTGGATAACTGAATGAAAACCTCTGCTCAGTGTTCTGTAGACAGAAGAGAACAATCAAAATAGCAGGCTGCATTTTGAATAATATGATGAGTTCTGGCATCCCATCTCAATAAAGAATGTTAGACTTATTATTTCATAAATGGGCAACAACATTATCAGATTTCCATATGAAGAGAGATTGCGACTGTTTATCTTATAGAGAGGAGACTATCAAGAAATTATAGGATAGAAGTAGGCAAAAAGCAATATATTGAATGTTCGTTGCTTTTTGTATAAAGAGAATGACCAATCTTTTTTTAAATCCAATAACAAAAAGATATTCAAAGTAAGTGAATATTCAAATTAGCTGTTTTTTAATTGGTTTGTTGTTTCTGGACACAAGCACCACACAACCAAGAGGTAGACCTGAGAAACATTAATGATATTTTCATTGTCTGGATAGACCACTTAAACTCCCTTATAGATTTCCAACACAATGTCAACCACCGTCCACTATCCATTAAACTTTCTCTGTGGTGTCCTGGAAGTTGATGTGAGCACAAACAAGAGGAAGCGTGTGTGTGTGCGTGTTATGATCAGCCTCAGCAATAGAATTCTACAGCCCATTATATATAAGAAAATCTATGGATCACAACACTTATTTTTATTGATTAAATAGCTACCCAAAACACACCAAAAAAATCTTTTATCTGCAGCCAGGCACACAGGTACCACAGAATATGCTCCAAGAAGAAAGTCTGGGATCTATATCTTAACACACTCAGAGCTGCCTTGACCAAACAAAGACACTCTACAAGAGAAGTAGTTTGCATCATGGAGTGCGCCACTCAAATACCCTGAAATAACCTTCAATAAAAATCCCTCGAACCTCATACCACTAGTTTTTACCCACTGAACCCATCAAGGGGACAAGAGGAGTAGAATGTTTTGCAGCAAAGTTATATCGATAAAGTGTCAGCATAGATCCTGGATTTAAGTCACTGTAACTGGGCTCCAGGAGCTATCCCACAATCCCCACCCTGATGGCTCAGCTCACTCTTCTAACTCCACTGCCCTGCTTCAGCCGGGCCAGGCATGCCATGCTGCAGGATCCTGGTTAGCTTGTTAAACATAATGTTTAACTGGTTAACTTTATAAATGGGATTTTACATCCCTACTAGGCACTGCCCAGATAAGCATGTTGGCTCCTGGGGGTAAACTCATTCCTGCCTAGACTACCGGGGAGGAGGTGGATCCCTTTGGCCTGCGGGGAGAGGAGGCTGTTGGAGAGCTCAGAAGGAATCACAGAATCAAAACATTAATATGGAATCCTGCTCTCCCAAACATTAGGAATGTAAAGGCAGGCAGGCAAGGCAGGCTGCTCTTGGGGAGGAAGAGACATAGTAAGGGAGGCAGGGGCTCATATTGGAGTGTCCCCCTCTTCCTGCTGGTATACTGGTCTTTGCTGTAGCCAGCTTCTGCTTTGGGATTGGTTGCTTCCAAGTGTCTGAATTTAAAGTGACAGTGTGCCAACATACTCCCCCTGAACACAGACACTTCCATAAAGCACACTGTGCCCTGATCTACACTTGTTATTTCGAAATAACAAGCGGAGTGTCCGCACTACCAAGCCCGTTATTTTGGAATAATGGGTTGGTTATTTTGAAATAACTCCTGTTTTCCATGAGGATGCATGCTTTCTGGGAGAGATGGCTGGTTTGCAGGTTACCAGGGCAATTGAAAAGTGGCTGGCAATTTAGTAGGATGCCATTGGAACAATTGGATTGCGACACCATCATGTGATTCTGTACCTGTCCCCAGGATGCATTGCAAATCCTGCCCCAAACCCCCTACAGCCAGTTTGCACAATGGGGTAGCTACCCATCATGAATTGCTTTGTGTTGATGCAAAAGTTGCTGTTGTAGATGCACTCCACCGACACAAGGAATATAGTGTGGACATGTAACAGTGATTTAATTACAGTGGTGGTTTTATGTCAAAGTAACTTGCATCAACAAAACTCTCTTGTGTAGACAAGGCCTAAAAATCATAGACTAAACAGAGATACTAGATGTATGGCTTATTACAATAATTTGTAACCTACTAATCCACCTTTTTATCCTATGACTATAGGAGTTTTAATGGGCCATTTCACTTGGAATGGTCCCTTAGAATATGTGCTATCTGTTCAATCTTATATTTAACTGTGACACTCTTAGTACCTTCCCCAGACCTAAGGAAGACCTCTGTGTTTTATTTATTTTATTTATTTATGAAAATATTTTTACCCCACTTCTTTATTTAAAATATTCAAGGTAGTTTACAATATTTTAAAACAGAATACTGTATATAAAAAACTAAAATAAAAGACCCCAAGGAGGGGCATAAAACCTACCAAGACACACTGTGAGGAGGGACACACACAAAAACTCAAGCACCAATAAAAGCATGGGTAAAAAGGGTGGCTTTAGCCTGTCACCGAAAATATGTCAGCGTTGGAGCCAGGCGAATGTCCTGGGGGAGGGAGTTCCATAGCCTGGGAGCAAAAGCTGAGAAGGCTCTGCTCCACACAGATGTCAGCCTTATCTTCATAAGTGGAGGAACATGGAGCAGAGCCTCCCCAGCTGACCTCAGTCCCCAGGCAAGTTCATACAGGAGGAGACAGTCCTTCATGTACCTCAGTCCCAAACCATTTAGGCCTTTATAGGCCATAACTATGACCTTGAATTGTGCCTGGAAGCCTACTAGAAGCCAGTCAAGCTGCCAGAGTACCAGCATGATGTGCTCTGTATAGCAAGCGTTAGTTAGAACTTGAGCAGCCACATTCTAGACCAGTTGAAGTTTCCAAAGACTCTTCAAAGGTAGCCTCAAGTAGAGTGCATTGCAGTA
Source organism: Rafetus swinhoei (assembly GCA_019425775.1). Lineage (NCBI taxonomy): Eukaryota > Metazoa > Chordata > Testudines > Trionychidae > Rafetus > Rafetus swinhoei. The sequence continues at coordinate 271,982,001 of CM033437.1, forward strand.
GTCCAATTGAGATGTGAGCATGAATCATCGTGGCCGGGTCATTCTTACTTAGGAAGGGTCGCAGCTGGTGGATCAGCTGAAGCTGCCCAAAAAGCACTCCTGGTCACCGAGGAAATCTGATTCTCAAATATTAGAAAATGGTCCAGGAAGATGCCTAAGCTGCATATCTGTTTCATCAGGGGGAGTGCAACCCCATCCAGAACAGGTAACATCACATTCCTAGGCAGATGGCTTCCTGATCCACAGGACCAGCTTCAACTTATTTAACTTCATCCAGTCCATCACCACTTCCAGACACTGGTTCAGACTGGTCACCACCACACCTGATCTGATGTCAGAGAAATAGAGTTGGGTGTCATCTGCACACTGATGGCACGATCCTCCAAATCTCTTTACGACCTCTCCCAACGGTTTCATGTAGATGTTAAACAACATAGGGGACAAGATGGAACCTTGCAGGACCCCGTAGCACAATCTCTATGGGGTCAAGCAGCAGCGCCCAGCTCTACCTTCTGAAAGCGTCCCGACAAGTAAGACCAGAACCACTGCAAAACAGTGCCTCCGACACCCAATTCCATCAGGTGCTCCAGAAGGATACCATGATCGGTGCTATTGAAAGCTGCCAAGAGATCCAAGAGAATCAACAGGGATGCATTCCCCCATTTATCTCTCGGTATAGATCATTTACCAGGGTGACCAAGGCAGTTTCCGTTCCAAAATCAGGTCTGAAGCTAGACTGAAATGGAACCAGACAATCTTTCTTCTAAGAAAGCTTGGAGTTGCAATGCCACCGCCTGCTGGAGTACCTTGCCCAGGCAGGGAATATTAGCGACTGGGTGATAGTTATTTAAAATTCATGGCTCCAGGGAAGGCTTCTTAAGGAATGGTTTTACTGCCACCTCTTGCAAGGGGGCAAGAACCATCCCAGATCTAAAAGAAGCGTTAATAATAACCCACTGGATCCAACCAGTCATCCCTTCCCGGCTTGATTTAATAAGCCACAAAGGGCAAGAGTTGAGCGAGCACGTGGTCAGTCGCACTTCTCCAAGCACCTTGTCTGCATCCTTGGTCTGTAAAAGCTGAAACCAATCCAAAGAAAAATGACTAGGCAGTGTGCTCGACACATTCCGTACCCCATTTACATGACAGCTAGTTTCAAAGCCGGACTGGATACAAGTAATCGTATCTGCAAAACGCTTCATAAACAAGTCACAATGGATTGCTGAGTGCTCATCCATCTCATCACGAGCACCAAAACTATAAGATGACCCGCACCACTCAAAACAATTCCTCCAGACAGCAGTTGTGGAGACACAATGCAGGAGGAGAACTTTTCTTCACTGTCAGCCCTGCTACAGAATAGGCTCGCAATTCAGCTCTAACCCACGATCAATTGGACTCAGCTCCAGTTCTCCTCCAGCAGTGTTCTAGCCGTTGCACAGACCGTTTCATTGCCTGCAATTCCTCAGAAAACCAGGGAGCAAGCTTGGTTCGAGTGGCCTGAAGAGGGCTCTTAGGAGCAATCATGTCGACTGCCTGCGCTACCTCTGACTCATGGAGTTGGGGTGAAATTTTTCCCCATGGGCAGGTTAGTCTGTAATTGACAATTACTGAGTTTCTTGCACCTTTCTTTTAAGTAAAGGAAACCAACCGGTATCAGCCAGATCACTAAACTGACTGGGTATGGGTACAGTAATTCTTATGTTCCTGATCTAGTTGCCTTAATATCATTAATTAGATTTGTTTAATAACTCTAAGCATAGTTTCATATACTACCTTCTTCAAAAATTACCATCAGTTTGTAATTCAGAGTTTGGTACTGAGATTTAGAATAATATTTCAGTCTGATCTATTACACTTTAAAATAAATCTGAGGTTTTGACAGTGAAAGCTCAATTTTTAAGTGTGGCAAATAATAAATTACCCCCACCTACACACCAGCTTGTTTAGAGTCAATCATTTAAAGAAAAAGCAATATTTCATGGTATGTTCATGAATACAACTCTTTAAGATAACATTTGGGGAAAATACAATTTTGAAAAAATGTAAAAAAGAATATGTATTATTGTGGGATGCTGAACAGGAAATTAGGCTGTCATCTAACAAAATAAGATAGTTTAGTGGTTTTCATGTAACAGGGACTTTTCCTGATTTGTCCCATCACTACCCATTTCCATTTCCTATTGTCCTTCTTAAATGTACTATTCTATGCCAATTTACACCATGCTTCAAATTCCCCCAAAAAGCTGTTCTACCAGTTTGCTTTCTTCAGGAGGAAAATAATTGATGTTTCTTTGGAAAGTAATATTTTTGGTAGCAGTCATAGACAGTGTAGTCCAGTTTGCTGAAAAACAGCAGGGTACATATTTGTAAATTTGCCCTGAACAAAAGTGTTGATTTCTTTCTGTGATATGGTAGTGTAAATGTCTGAGGAGTGGGTTTCTTTCTGAAAGAAAATACCTGGTTGTAGATAAGAAACTTAAAAAAAATGGCATCTGATCTATTCTTTCTCAAGTACAAGCTTAATTGTGGTAAAACACAGCATAATTTATTGGCAGCTCTAGGCGCCGAGATAAAGGGCTTATTGCCTGTCCAGCACTTGTATTAAACATAAGTCTTGCTAGTAAAATTTGTCAGTTATTATCCTTGGGGGGAGGGATAGCTCAGTGGTTTGAGCATTGGCCTGCTGAACCCTGTGTTGTGAGTTTAATCCTTGAGAGGGCTATTTAGGGATCTGGGGCAAATCTGTCAGGGATGGTACTTGGTCCTGCTGTAAGGGCAGGGGACTGGACTCAATGACCTCTCAAGGTCCTTTCTAGTTCTATGAGATAGGTATATCTCCATATTTATTTAACTTCAAGTGCCAATTACCTGCATTTCTCTGCTTGCCTGCATGCTTTTATAGTGTCTGAGATTACTCCCAGCTAGCATCACTTCAGATAAACACTCTTTTCCCAAACTATTAAAGGCAAGCCATGTATGTGCACTTACACACATTAAAATACCAATTAAAAATGGAAATTTTATTACCATAATAAACGATAAATAGACTTTTAAAATTGTCTTCTATAGCTCTCACTCTTTGTAGGAATTTGACTAAATGCACGGATCTAAATTATACAACATATAAAAGACTGAGAACTAAAGGTTTTATGTAAAACAAGTAAAACTATTGCCTAGTTTTCTTCTTCTGAATATGTAATATTGTTAATTTAATTAAAAACCTGAAATAATTAAAAAGATCTCTCTTTCCTGCCAGAAAAACAAATTCTAGCAGCTGAGATGAATTTTGCATGAAACTTAGAATTCTTACTTGGGCTATGTCTGCACTTGCACTTGCTTGTGAAAACTTTTGTCATTCATGGGTGCTTAATAAAAAAACCTCTGCATGACAAGATTTTGCAGTAGGAAGTGCACTTATGAAAGTCAGTTTCTAAAATGGCGACCGGCCGGGAATATGCTAATCAAGCACGGGATATTTAAATCCTGTGCTTCATTAGCAATTTTGGTCACCCTCATTAGCCTCCCTAGTTCGAACTAGGGGGCTAGTGTAGACGTACCCTAACATAGGTGGGAATAATTATGTGCTGGAGGCTATGGCTGAGCAGGCTAGGAATGGTTGTTTCTCCTAGCAAAGCAGTATAAAAATGCAGTCCAGGTTGGATAATTGAGGGGACACAGCTGTTCAACAGTCTAAATTTCATGATCCTGTGGAAGTTACACAGACATTTCAAGGGACCAGTCAAGAAGAGGTCCTTTAAGACCCATCCAGTCAAAGTTTGTCTCTGTTACCAACAGAAGTTGGTCCAATAAAAGATATCACCCAGGAAGGATAAAAATAAATGATTAAAAAAATAGATTTAAATGAAGAAATAATATTTTTAAAATATCAATAAAATACAACATTTCTCATTTAAAAATAACAGCTACAATTAAATCTTAAAACAAACAGCTACACTTATACCTACAGTCTCATAAAATTAATTAATGGCTCTAGTGTGCCCAACCTAACAACTTCTTCAGCGTTCTGGGCTTTCAATTTTTGTTTTTCAGTAGGCTAACGTACAAAGACAGACACAGGCTGGATAGGATTGTTTTTGTTCTATGCTTAAGTAGTGGTGGACCTTGGCCAAGCATAGCACTGGAGTTAGTTAAGAGATTGTCTAAAGGCAGACAATATATAGGAAAAGACAAAGGCAGCACAGAAGGGAACACTGGAGTGGACTGGAAAGAAAAATGGAAGACATTATTCAGAACACACAGCTTCTTATATTCCCCTACATTCTTGCCACAGAAAAAACTGTCATGGCTTCTGAGTGTGAGAGAACTTATCATGGAATATTTTGAAGGAATTCATTCCCTGGGTAAAAAAGGGAAAATGTGTCAAGTGTAAGTAGTACAAGACTGAAACATCATAAGGAGCGAACTGCTTATTGGGAGAAAATGAGGTGGATGAAAATGTGGATATGTCTGAAGAACTATGTGTATGAACTTTGCAATGCATCATTCTTCAAAACACTCTCTGAGCCTGTTAGGCTGCATCTAGACTATACCACTCTGTCGGCAAAGGGTTGTAAATTAGACGTTTCGAAAGTGCAAATGAAGCGGGGATTTAAATGTCCCGCGCTACATTTGCATAATCACGTTATGGTGCTCTTTCGAACAAGCGCCATTTCAAAAGTAAAACCACGGTCTAGACGCAGTTCTTTCGAAAACGGGGTGCTTTTTCAAAAGATCCCGTACTCCTCAACAAATGAGGAGTGCAGGATCTTTCGAAAAATCGCTCCGTTGTCAAAAAAACCGCATCTAAACTGCGCTTTCAGTTTTGAAATGGAGCTTGTTCGAAACAGCACTATGACGCGATTATGCAAATGAAGTGCAGGATATTTAAATCCCCGCTTCATTTGCACTTTCAACGTGTCTAATTTACATTCCTCTGACGACAGAGGGATGTAGTTTAGACGTAGCCTTAGTGTACAAGTGTGATTTAACAAGTAAATTCCCAAATTTTTTGCTATGTTGGATGTTGCTAGAAATTTTTTTTTAGCTTAGCTAATCCTTATGGCAGGGATGGGGAACATAAGGCCCGGGGGCCAGAGGTGCCCTCAGCTTGCGTGGATTCAGCCCCTGAGGCTTAGAGCTCCCCCTTTAGCATTGGGGAGCCCACGCTGGCACTCCAGCCCACCTGCTATCCCCCTCCATGGGGCTGGAGCATATATAATTTACTAGTCTTTACCTCCTTATGCTCTTCTGTGTGAGGGGAATGTGCGGAGTGTCATTCTCCTCAGGTGGAGGTCACATCAGTGAGGCTCACGTGTGTGCAACCCCCGACTGATTTTTCTGTGGGTCAGAAGCCCCCAACCTGAAAGTTTCCCCACCCCTGCCTTATAGCTAGTTTATTGGTTAACTAGGTTTAGGGTATGTCTGCACTACCGAGCTTTTGTCAACAAAACTTGTGTTGACATCGAAAAGTTGACAAAACAAAAATTGCCAGAAGGGGTTTACACTTGTTTCCTCTGTTGACAGATCATGCCCACACTAAGGGCACCATAATTGACATTGTGAGCAATACACTGTGGGTATATATTCCACAGTGCAGTGTTGTGGGAAGGAGAACTGATCCTTCCGCATCTTGGGATTCCCTCTGTTCTCCCACAGCCTTTTCCCAGAGTGGCATCTTGAGTAGCACTGGGAGCTCTACATGCTGAGGAATGTCAAAACAGCACAACAGCCTTTCCCCCTCTCCTTATAGCACCCCAAAGATTTGCTCTTTTTGTTTGTTCCCCAAATGGAGCAGTGCATTTGGATGTCAGATACATCCTGGAGGTTTGAAGTGGGAGGGACACATGCCTGCGGGGCTGCAGAGATCACAGCTAAGCAGAGCCATCAGGGCAGGCATTGTGAGATACCGGCATAAGCCAGTTCTGTCAACCAAACCAACAGCAAAGTCTACACTGGCTCCTTGCTGACAAATGGAGGGGAAAAGACAAAAGTCCCTTGTGAGGCTAGAATTCTTTTGTCTTTGAAAATTGTTGTTTTCAGCATCAAATCGTGTTGCAGTATGAACTCACACACTTTTTTTTTTGACAGAAGGTACTTTTCCTCAATAAAATTTGCCAGAGTAAACAAGCTCTTAAAATCTATCACCAGGGTACGTCTAGACTATATCCCTCTTTCGAAAGAGGGATGTAGTTTGGACGTACCCCCAAGTATACAGTACAGAAGGCTGCAATAAGAGAAATCTAGATTTGCTAGTTGCTACTGAATGTCATTTTCTTATTTTGTATTACATAACACCAGGCCTCTTATTTTAGAACATCATGGCCACAGACCATAATGGGGATGCCATAAATCTATTCCCCTATTTTACTTCAGCATAACTCAGCTTTCCCAAAGGAACCCCATCCTCTACTTGTTTTCAGTGGGGCTTACTCCAAAATCAAGTGCACTCTAAGCACAGTCAGTCTTAGCTTTTTTGGTAGCTTGGAATCAGATCTGAATCAAAATGACAGTGGGAGAGGGGAAGATGAGAGCTAGTTGTAAATGTTTTAAGGACATCAGACATTTAGTGCTTTGAGGACTTGTCTGTTAGAGTTAATAAAATTTGAAAACTAAAAGAAAAAGACCGTAAGGACAGCCGGCAACTTGGGAGACTGCTGCAATTGCAAATGTGAAACATTTACATAATATTTTAAGATTTAGTTCAATAAAATTTAAGTGGTATTTTGTGTGTATGTATGATTTTGTTCTTACCATTCATAATATACTGCTGGCTGCATCTCTAGCTTGACACTTAAAATGAGTATTATGTATAATTTCCTCAATTAATAACACGTTATCTAAAATTATACAAAGTACATCCTCTTAGATGTTGTAAAATGCTGTAATGACCTGTAAATTAGCAAGTTTTAGTGATCAGATTTGCATCATTGTTTGAAAAAATGTGAAGTAGTATCAGTGGAAAACTATATTTAAATAAATGATTTTTTCGTGATTTAAATCATCTTTATTTTAATTAATCCACCCATCAATTAATCACTTCACCCACCTTATTTCTCTACTATCCTGGGACTGACTTGGGTACAATACTGATCAAGGAAGACAGCTGAAATATTTTTAAAACGTGTTCAATTAAATACATTGTTTAGCATGGGGCTTTTTTATTCCCTGAGGGTCTCATCAGTCCACTCCACATAATAAGAACCTTATCCTTGCTACCAAGCATGTGTATTTATTAATTCTCCTTCCTGAAGTCACTTAACAGGAGTATCACTGGCTGCTTGCTAAAGAACTGAACTGTCTGAATGTGTTCCTTAAGCTACTAAAAATATGACTCTCTTCCCTTTGAATTTATGCAAGGTTATGTTGAGTGAACTAAACTTTTGTCTTTCATCTGCTTCCTTTTAGCTCTTGGAGCTACCTTGTTTCTCAATCATTCTTGCCTTTATACTTACATAGGAGCAATGGCCTTTATCATATTTCAAAGTAATAAAAAATGTATAACCCAGTTCTCCTCCTGGATGGTCACAATGGTACACAAAAGGAGAAATTATTACATAGATCTTTCCTGGGGCTCTTCATCAAAAAGTATGTATTGCACTAAGGTTGGGGAACATTGCCTGGCTATTGGATCCAAATACCTCAGATCCATAGATGAAGGTTGAAGCTCTGGTATCAGAGGCTATGTCAAGACTGCAAAGAAAACTGCTTTTTTTTCTGAAAGAGGCTTTTCTGAAATTTGGCCCATCAAATTTCGGAAAAATCTCCTCTTTTGGAACATCCCTTCTTCCTCATGCAATGAGGAATACAGGGATACAGAAAGAATGCATCCGCTTTTTCGGAAACTGTTCCAAAAAAGTGGACACATTCCTTGGATGCAGCATAGTTTTTCTGGGATACCTCTGGTATCCCAGAAAAGCTTTGAAGTGTAGACATAGCCAGACAGTCAGGTTTTGTTAAATGGCATTGCTAAGTAGGGGTTGGCCAATATGGCCAGGGGATCCACATGGCATGGGCCAGTCCCACCAATTACCCCCAATTGAGGATCATATCTCTTATTTGATACATAGTATCCCTAGGACTGTTCAGTTGAGGAGTTCTTGGCTCTTGGATCTGCCTGTTGTGAATGGTCCAAAGAACTAACTGATACGTTTTACTTTAGCCTTTCTTTTCTTCAGAACCAACACAGTTGGTTCCAATAAGTTATCCAGATCCTTAGGGTCTCTGTCTGGTACTGGTTCCAATGAAGATGATAATGGTTTTGGTGCCAGATCACAGGATTTGGCTACTGGAAACTCAGTTGATTTGGAACTAGAACTTGTTGCCAAGGCTAAAGTCTTCATAACTGACCCTTTCTTGGATCCACAGGTACCTGGAGCCAATTCAGGACTCCTATCCTACTTTTTGGATCCCTTAAAATTGCTGCATCACAGAAGGATGACTGACAAGGCCTGTTGTAAAATCAGTGCTCAAAGTCTGTTCTGTCTCTCTCTGGGTTCAAGAAGTACATAAATGTCAGATAGCACACCATGTCAGAGAATGATTCTTATTTAGGCTGTTCAGATGCCAGGAACACAGTTGCCCCTCTTAAACCCACACTGCTCTGTGCTAGCATGTCATATCAGTACCAGTAAGTATTCCTGCTTAATGCTAATCTGAACTATCCTAAAACCTCTTTATAAAACATCTTAACAATAACTAGTCCAAAAGGTAAAAAAAAACCCACTCTGGCGATGGAGCTGAGAGATCCAGAGATCACTTGAAGGATCTGAGAGGACAACTTGCACCAAGCTCCCTTCTAATTCCCTGCCCTCAGACTGTGCTTGAATGCTGGGCATAGGAATGAGTAGAGCATGTGAGAGCTCTAACAGGCACTGCTACCCCCAGATTATTGCACGTCTCTGCCGCATGGTTTGGTGCATCCCAAGAGTAGGAATGCGCAGAGGAGACTCAAAAGAACTTTTAGTTCTTGACAGAATCAGAATGCTACATGATGGATTAAAATCAGTAAATATTTAAATGGATATAGTTAGCATGACCTCTAGAGACCAGCATCCAAGCCTAAGTACCTGTCTCTTGGTAACAAAGTTTCCCAGTGTTTGAAAGCTAAGCTTACTGGCTGTCATCCAAAGCACATTAAGGGACACAAGGAAACTGACTGCATTACAGATTGGCATGCAAGATTACAGAGAGGAGTGTTTCTAGCAACAGAATTTTTTTTCTGGAGGACAGTCTAATAATATTTGTATTGGTATCCCTACAGAGAAATGACAATAAATTAAACTGAATGAAAACATTGTATTGTAATAAATTTAATAGTTACTAGACTATTGAAAATTCTATTTCAAGCGAAACTTGATCTTGTACATGATGAATTATAATAGTAAATCTTACATGCCATCAGAGACACATACACTGTACTGCTGTACACAGGTATGTTTCAGTATATCACTAAGTGCAGCAGTAACAGATGGACTGATGCTGCCTGCTGATGCTGCACCTGTCAGAGGGAGCAGAAACAGAGCATGCCACAACAGATCTATTGAGGCAGCATGACATGAATCTGGAAGTGCAGAAGAGCGCAGTGATTATTCTGAGATTCTGAACTTGGCGGAGAAGATTAATGGTACAGTATGTTGTTACTTCATTGCCAATACAATGTCACTATGAATGATGCCCATTATGGGAAAAGGATGGGTGGAGGGGCATGTCTGTATCTGTGTAGACCCAGAGTAGCTAATTGGAGCAGTAAAGACGGAAAGGTATTCCACAGTGGAATGCCATTTTCTATTTCTACTATAATTTTTACTCCTGGTTTACCACAAATGTAATTGAGAGGAGAGTAAACCCCATAATTGCTAAGTTCATTGGGGCAACAATATTTTTCTCACTACATGCAGTTAGTGGATTCTGGCAAGTTTCACTCCAATGTCACATTGCCAGACAAACAAACAATTCAAAATATACTGTTTTGGGGATCCTCTCCCATTTACCATCGTAAGGCACTTCAGAAATCTTCCAAAGGAAAATTAGTGAGATTTGGCAGTGATGGAGGGAACAATTTATGTGGATGGGAAGTCAGAGGAACAACGTGACAGAAGACTAAAACTACTGTTATAGGTGACGGAGCCTTCTGAACTAAAATCAGATACAGATTAGTTATATCTCTTACGCTCTTAAACTTGTAACATTAGCACACCACACACACACTATAACTGTGTTGTATGTTAACTATTTTAGCTACCACATAAAGATACTATGTGGATATGGTACTATTTCACACAATTTGTGGAATGTTGACATGCATATTTATAGAGTGTGTGTGAGTACTGTAACAAAATTGCACATCTTAATGAATACTTCTGTAATCCTGCTATTTAAACCAGGAGTTCTAAATAAATCTTACTTAATGAATTATTTATAAATTTATTTTATCATTATCTGCACTCCCCAACAAATCTTAAAATATGCCCCCAAAAGTCTCAGTTATTACTGAAACATGTATTTGCTTGTGAACAAAAGATTTAATGTTACATGTGCTTACTAAATATAGTGGAATTGGGAAATGGTTCTATTAAATAAGCATTTTCATCTTCCTTTTTACACTAACTCTTCAAGGGTGAGTATCATTTCTGTAGGTAAGGAAATTCTTCAGTATAATTAGCAGATTCACACTTGCTTCAATAAGTATTATCTATAGCAGGATTTTTCAAATGACTGGGCATATCCTGGAAATGTGTCACAAAAGGCACTCACTACTGGATTGCTTCCCCTTTATTGAGAAAATGAAATATTTGTAAAATCCCACAGTTGGTCAGACTTATCAGGCAGGTAGACAGCAGAGGAAAGGAGGGTCTTGCTCCTTCCTGCTGATTCTGTAGCTGCCCTGCTCCTACCTTGCTGAGTCCCTACCTTTACCCAGACTTACTGCAGCTTCTGCCTCTTCTTTCCTACATCTCACTATGTGGTTCTACTTTAGGGATAAGGAAGCAGTGCTTCAAGAGACTGGACACTCGTCAGTAATCCTGTGTTTTATGGAGGTTTCTCCCATTTTTCTATCCACCCACATAAACCAGCAAACACCTCCTGCACTCCCCACCATGCCGAACACTTGCAACTTCTTCCTGTGATTCTAGTTGCCCAATATTTTGTGGCTACTATAGACTCTGGAGAATTGTATATTTTGCTGCAAGGAACTTTTGGTGGTTTGGGGCTCATGGGAATGAGAAATGGTTGAGGACCACTGGCCTGCATAATCCTGTCAACACAGTTCTATCAGTGGTGTGCAGCAGTGCTTAGAGGGCAGAAGTTATGCTGTCAAATATGGCTACTTCGCTACATAATACATAACCCAGTGCTGATTCTAAATTAGTTAAGCCAGTGGTTCCCACTGTAGTGTTCCAAAGTCCCTCGCTTTGCTTTTTGAACTGAGACTCAGTTTCTTAACCTTCTCTGCTGTGGGGTAGCTATATTATCTACAACTCCTGTCCCATTTGGATGACAAAATAAAACCACCTCAACAAGCAGCAGTAGCTGTATTGGCAGGAAAAGCTGTGCCCACAAGTACTCATGCCGAGTAAATGTATGGGGCTTGTGGAAGTGTGTTTTTTTCCCCTTGAGCAACATATATTTTGCCAACATAAGTGTGAGTGAAGAACAGTATTAAAATTTTGTAATGTAGAATAACTCTGTATTTGTTTTGTTGCTATTTTTATCAGGCTTCTATTGCCTTGCCAGGTGGTTGCTACCTCTTTTTCTTATAAGTAATTTATTACTGAGCAGCAACAGTTTCTCTATAGTTACAGTTGGAACCATGCTATCTCTACATGATAGACATTTGGAAGATGTCCAAGCTTTCTAATTTATGCTTTAAGAAAACCTTCCCCTAATTTTTTCCCCTTACAAAATTGCTACATATTAACCAGCACAACTCACTTATGTTACACAGGTTGGACCTCCCTGGTCCGGCACCCTTGGAACCTAAGCTGTCCTGGACCAAGGAGTTTGACGGACCAGGGGAGGTCATTGCACCCCTTCTGGCTGCCCTGCTTGTGGGCTCCTCTCCTTGGGACTCCCTGCTCTGCGGTTGGCCCCGCTAAAGCTGGCCCACCACAGCTTTCCACCTTGCTGCTCCAGGGTCTCCCTGCTGCCAGTCCCGCTGCTGCAGGGTGTTTTCCGGGGTTCCCAGCTAAGGCCACCCAGCTGCTGACGGCCCTGCTGCTGGCAGCGGTTTTCCTGGTTGGGGCCGCCTAGCTACTCTACCCCACTGCTAGGGCCACCTTGCTGCCACTGGAGGTTCCTTGGGTTCCCCAGCCGACCTCCACCAGCCCCGCTTCAGCTGGGGGTTTCCCAGTGGAGGCTGCCTGGTCATCCTGGCCCTGCTGCCGCCGGGGGTTTCCTGGGATTCCTTTCCTGGGCCACCCAGATGTAGGTTCCCTCATCCAACATCGCTGGATGTTGCCGGATCAGAAAGTCCCATATTTGGGAGGTTCAACCTGTATTATGAAATGGAAAACTGTTGCACTTTGGACCATTAGAGACTTGCTTAAAATACTGTTTACAGGTTGAACCTCTCCAATCTGGCACTTTTGGGACCTGACCAGTTCCTAAGCAGAGAATTTGCTGGATCACGGGAGATCAGTATTTTCTAGAAGCATTATCAATACTTCCACTGCTTGTGGGACTCATAGAAGATATTTAGGGGTAAATTTAAAGCTAATAACAGCACAGAACAGTGAGAGTCAGGACTAGTGGCTGTAAACACACTTTATGGAATTGCAGGCAACTTGGCCACACGCATAAGTGGACATCTGTCGAACCAGATCATGGATGTTGCTGGATCAGAAAGTGTTGGACTAGAGAGGTTCAACCTGTACTAATTTGAAAATGCAGAAGTTTTGTTGCATGAGAGCAATCAAATCAACTTATTATGAAACTGGCTCTGAACTAATCTCTCCTAGTCCAGTTTCAGCCTCTTCCTCTTTCCTGGGATTGTTTGAATTTTCACAATTCAGTGGGCTTTAGAATAAGGAAATAAATTAGTATATCCTATTCCTAAAACAAAAATAGGGTGAGGCCTACTAACAGTGCATAACAGAAAGAAAGAGAGGAGGCAATGTTGAAAGTGGTTTTCTTTCATTTTATGTTTGTCCTTTAAGAATATTTTGCTTGCAAACAATTGTAGCTAGGAAATCAACTGCCCAGATATTTAGTTTCATGTGTATTAGGAGAAGCAGGAATACACACCTGTCATTTATTCCTGTAGGATTTTTTCCGCTCTGAAGTTGTCAGTAGGTGCCAGGAAGCTTACTAAACAGGCAAGCGAAGATTTTGCAAGTAGAGCAGGTGATCTGACACACCTTCTGTTAATTTTGACTAATAGAGTATGTATGGCTAGTCCAATGTATGCTTTGATAATATTGCCTTCAGACTGTATGTGGTAATCTGTAAAGTATTCCAAGATAAATTAAAATCTATAGCACTAGTAACTTTCTAATATACCTTTTTTAAAGGTAAAAGATGGAAGCATTGTTTATAAATTTGCAACATTCACAGTGTTCTGCTATTCTTAATTGACACTGGCAGGTCAAACACCAGCTCTTGACAAGACTGCCAACATTAACTAAGAAATAACAAATTCATAGTTGAAAACCAGACCAGTTCACCCATATGATAATTTTGCTCAGAATAGGTATTTATCTTATAACAATGTATTTAGTGTTTAGACTCTGTGAAATGCTGGTAAGTTGCTGCATACATTAGTCTTTCTTGCAATGTCTGTATTCTGTGCCATAAAAAAAATATGTACGTTTTACTTTGTAACTTTGAAAATGCTTGCTCTGAACTTGTGAACCCAGCAATGGGAATTGTCCTGCACATCCCGAAGAACTGTCAAAATCAGACCGTCTCTCAAGATAAAGGATGGGTTATGTCCCTATCTCATTGTGGAATTGCTATGTGCAAGGAAGTTCCTCCTGTGGGTTTGTAAGCTGAATGAAGGAAATAAACGTCATAGGAAAATTTTCCATCTTTTTTGGCTCTTTAAACTCTGACAGGGCCAAATACTCCACTCAGGCAGAGATCCCCAAGGCCACCTCTGGGTCTTTCCTAAAAGACACTTTGAATTGATAGATCACTACAACTCTTGTCACTCTTAGGATTTAGATAGTAATGCATTTGTGTGTGTTTTTCTGGCTTTAATGTATAAACTTACTCTTTTCCCCTGGTTAATAAGCCTTTAGTTTATTACAGGATTGGCTAAAGTCTTTGGATTTTGGCGTAAGGTCTAGGGTACCAGTTGATCTGAGATAAATTACTTTCTGTTGGGATTGCAAACTGACCATTGTATGATATTCATTTAAGTGACTATCACTAAATCCATTTTGTTAGGGTAGCAAGATAGACTGGAGAGTCTGACTGAGTCTGTGACTCTATGGTAAGACTGTTACAGTGATCTAGTTCACATTTGTTGTTGCTTGATGAAATCTAATTCTAGAATACACCATCGGTTTGGGGTGTCTTACCTGTTTTCTGACAGTCTGTCTAGATGTAGGCACTCAGTTGTGAAGCACTCCAGACAGTGCGATAGTTCAGAATGGCTCATGTTATGCCATACTCGATTGAACAAAACTCCTGTTGATGAAACTAGAATGTTGGCTCCAGATGAAAAACAAATAACACAAATATAATTTAGCCCTCTAGTCTATGCAGTCACGTGTGTGTGTGCATGCATGCATGTGCACGCATGCATGTACATGTGGTATCAATATGTAACTATAAATAAAGTATTTTAGATAAATAACTTGTTCAGTATAGCAACAGTTTAGCAGCTTCTCAGAGGCTGTAGGATGGCATTGTTTAAACTTCCCAAATGACCTACAATAGGAAAGGGTAATTTCTATTCAATTACTTCCATTAGGTACATAACACAATATTTTTACTTGCATATGTGTAACGTTATTTTTGTTTAAGTTTTTAATCTGTGGCCTACACTTTTAAAGTATTACCACATGATGTACAGTAAAGTCCAGTTTGTTGTCTAATATGTGTTACTACTTTTTATTGGAGCTAATTGTTTCAGGTCTGCTTGTTACCTGGTATAGCAAAACACCCTTCTATTTAAGGATTCAGTTACTTCCTGCTCATTAAACATGTAAAGCAAAATTCTACCCTTAGTACACTGGTATGTCTCATGGTTAAAGAAAACAGAACAGACATTGGCATAATGAGAAAATGAATAAATAAAACAATGCTTCAACAGCCCGAATCACCACAGAACTTGTTTGGGAAACAGCCCTGAATCTTACAGCTTGTCTACATGGAGATGATTACTGACTAGCTATTCTTTATCTTAAGTATATCAAGATAATTCTACATAAAGCACTCTTATTCCAGGAAAAAAGAGTATCCATGTAAGGAGTTAATTAGAAACACGGAGTTAATTATTTTTAAAGTCATATCTTATTCAAGATTATTTTTAATATGTAGACGAGCTCTTGATAACTGTAATGGGAGTTGGACTATTGTAACTCTGAAAGTGGAATTGGTCCCTTTTACGTTAAGATAGAAGACATGGGGCATTTTGAAGCCAAATATCTCTTGTTGCCTGTTTCCAGTATAGTGATATTTTTTAATAATAATCTGATGCCAGCTCTTGCTGTCCCATGGAAAAATACACCAAACAGCCCTTTTGAGAGAGGCTCAAGTCAAGGCTCAGTCCCAGTTAAGGCTGCCCTTACCTTAGACAGACAATTCCATTGTGCCAGAAGTGGAGTTGTTGTTAACAGCAGAGTCTCAGAATTTTGAGGCAGTTTTTTTATTCCTGAGCTCAGACGATCTATCACACTGAAAACAGATTTAGAGCTTAAATTTGTTATGATGTTCTACAGCAGCGGCTCCCAACCGCCAGCAGGCTGCAGGGGCCAGGGCTGGGATACACCACTCTTGTTGCGGCTGTTGGGAGAGGCATGTCCTGCCCTGCCTCTCAGCAAGTCAGTGCCAGGCAGGGGGGAGGAGGAGGAGTCGGGGGAGGTGTCTCTTCCTGGACACAGAAGAGCACTTTGCTGCACAGCAGGAAGGCTGAATGGAGCCCTGCATGGCAGCATCAGAGCAGCTATGACCCAGGCAGCTGTGCTTACCTGGCGGCTGAGAGGCAGTGCAGGGTTAGGTGAGGAGGGCAGGGTAGGCCATGGGGGGCTCCAGGACTCTGGGGGTGGGAGGGTCTAAGAGGTGGGCGCTGGCACTTAGGGACTCTGGGAGTGAAACTAATACTGGGGGGCCCTGGGGATGGGACTAGTACTAGGGAGCACTAAGAGGCGGGGGCTGGCACTGGGGCATCCAGGGTGACTGAGGCTGGCACTGGGGGGTCTGGTGGTGGGGGGCTCTAAGGGGTAGGGGACTGGCACTTGGGGGCTGGCACTTGGGGGTAGTGGAAGGGTGGAGGCTCTAGAGATTAGGGCCTGCACTGGGGGGTTCAGAGGGTCGGGTCTTTTGGCAGCCTGGTAACATTTTATTTGCATATTCATTATTTGCATAATTAATATGCAAATAAAATGATGCTGATCCGCCAGAAGTTTGTGAATGGGTTAGCCAGTCCCCCCTATTAAAAAAAAAGGTTGGGAACCACTGTTCTACGGGAAGTCAGCAGCACAAGCTGAATACTGGGCTGATTTGCATGCCACAGATGTTGCTGAAGAGACAAGGTACTGTATTTTGTATCAGTTGGAGTTATCTCAGGGCTGAGACTCTCAAGCTAGGTATATTGCACTGATGTATTCTAGATGGGAGAAAGCAAAGGCATGTACTACTGAAGTCAAGTCATCCTTTGCTGTACTGTGACAGTCTTCTAGCCATCTGGAGAAGATAGAGTATGGTATGAACACTGCTGCATGAGAGTTGGCGAGGAGTCCAGAAATACTCCTAAGCTGCATGTTGACTTGATCTGGCATGACTGTGTCTCCAAGGGGTGGAGTTTATACAAGTGATGTAAGCTTTTCAGAGTGTTTCCTTCTGCCAATCTGTATCGCCTTTTGTCTTGTTAGGGTTTAACATCAATCTGCTCCTCCTCATCCAGCTGCAGATAGCAGGCAGTTATTTGTATGGTAGTGGCACTGTCATGTATGCAGACAAAATTGCATCATCTGCATTAAGGTGTTATTTGAGTCCATGAAATCCAATAATTCCTCCTCGCAGCTTCATGTAAATGTTGAATAAGTCTGCATGGAGAATCAGGTTGTGCAAAAGAAAGATCTGATGACCGAGAAACAATTTTCCCATTTACTACTTTTAAATACATCCTTCCTAGAAAAAGTCTAATAATTTAAGTGCAATTCATATGACCCCTGCCATGTGGGTGGTGAATAAAATAAACTCTGGCTGTATAGCTGGTTAAGAATCTAGGTATTTTTTGGCCCATAGAAGATGTTGCATCTGATTTTCACCGATGAAAGCCAAAGCCAAGAATCTGTTCAAGAAGGTACTGTAGCACAAGAACCTGTTTATAGCACATGAGGCAATAACTTTTACCTATTTTTTCATACTAAACATTAACTTTTCAGTTCACATGTTTATAGCTTTTTCATTTTTGAAACTGGTGAGTATGACCCATTTTTTCTGCACTTTAGATTAACATATATATAATTATTGAATGTTTATGAAGGTGTATGTCTTGTTGCATTTTGACTTCCATAAGGAATGTTGTTTTTCAGTTTTAAGGCTAGTTACTCCTGTAATTTTATATGCTGAAATGGAATGTACTGCACAGATTCTTTAAGAATCATGGATGAAATTTAATGAAAAGATCTGACTACTCAGCAGTAACTTAATTATGCTACTAATTGTGTTAAACTGTTGACTATCCCATTCAAAGTTTTTCTTCATTTGTGTCCTTGAAGCACGAAAGACACTTTAGTACCATAAAGAGCTACTGTCATCCTTGGGTTTTTTTTTAAATAGTATAAACAATGAGGCTAGTATTTTCTTCCCATCTTTATAGCGAAGGCAATGTTTTGAAAGACTCTCGTAATCAGTATGATTTTGAAGATGTTTATCAGATAAATATTCTCTTTTTTTTATATAGACTTGGATTATCACTTGCTTTTATCTTCAGCTGCTCCTACTTAATCCTCTTGCAAAAGCCCAAGGTCCCTGTGGGAATCCAGTGACAGATGATGTGAATGACATTACAAAATTGGTAAGTGACTTTAAAAAAAATTCTTTTAAAAATATTAAACAATTGGAGGCAGTAAGCACACCTACGTTTTAAAGGGAGATTAAAGTAAATACCTTTTGGATCACTGGGACCAGAATGGTCAACTAGCTTGGTTACCAAAAGTATTTACAACTTGAGGGATATTTGGCCTACCTGAAATAAATTGGTGGCATTGACCCACTGTCTACAATATCCCTGTTCACGTCATTTAAAAAAATTACATTTCATGTTTTTGTTAGCAGGTTTACCAGGTAGTTTAATAAGGATTTAACAGACCCTGTTCACTCTTTAGTTCAGGTCACAATTGAAACAAAACAGGGAAGAATGGTCATGTAGAATAACTTGCACTATCCTTCTGTACCATTTTTTGTTAAATAGGACTCCATTCCTCAGAGTTGTCAGGCTGGTACCTATTTATTAGAATTAAACTTTAATTAAACAAAGTATTTCTTAGCAGTTAATCATGAATGCAATGTTCAGCTAAGTGTAGGTATAAGGCCTGATCCTTGATTGGTATCATCAGGTGCAACTCCATTGGTATTGACTAGAACTAAGCTGATTCCAGTAGCTGAAGATCTAGTTCTTAGCTCTTCAGTGTCCAGCAGTAAAGGGAGTAACACGCTGGCGAGATCATGCTAATGAAGCACGGGATATTTAAATCCCCGCTTCATTAGCAATTTCGGTCGCCTACATTTGCATCCCTAGCTCGAACTAGGGAGAAAGTGTAGACGTACCCTTAACTCCTCAGTTTTTTTCCTGTGGTCCTTCTCAAACACTTAGTGCTTCACCGCAGTCCCCTTCAGCCTAATTCCAAATTTAAATATTTATTCAGGATAATAGTTTGTTTTTAATTAACATTCTGCTTTGTTTCCTTAAAGGTTGTAAGAGGGGGTTAGCTAAATAAAGAACAGAATATTTTAAAAGATGATCACCACCAATTTTTATGAATTGTCATATTTTCAGATGGAATAAATCTGTTGGCTCTTCCAATTTAACAATATATTCCTTAAAATTGAATAAAGTGTAAACACAGGGAGCAATAAGTGTACATGCAATATTCAGATTGACTTCCTGTTATAGCTCATCTGAAAAGGATGCTTAGCTTAAAAAGCTCTACTCCTATGTGAATTTTGTTACCTACATCTGTTACAAGAGCTAACACCCAAAGAGCTAAATCCTGCAGGTGGATCCATGCAGTGAAATTTAGGCCTAAGTGTAATACAAAGACTACAGGATACATTTTTTCTGTTTTTTTTTTTTTTCAACCAGTTTGCTTTTTTATATCCCCTATATAATCTGTTATGGTGTTTCACGTACAAGTAACTACTATAAAACCATCAAAATGGGGAACAGCATTTGAAAATCGGTGTTGTATTTTAATTCTCATTTTAAACATCAGACTATATTACAAGCTGATGGTGCCCTTTAAAGTATACTGCACCATTGAGAACTTGGCAATGGGAATGCAATAGGGAGTCTATTTATAATCGGGCTTATGCTCTAAAACCACTGTCGTTTAAGTATCCTAGGCCTTATATAGTGTGTGTGTTATATACATACCTGTTTACAAGAGAGGAAAGCAATTTTACATCGAGCTACAGCAATAGCAAAGTACAATAGTACACAGAATGCTTCAAAATGGAATTGATTCACCAGGGTTTTTATTTCTGTAACAATGGATGAAATCATGGATTCACTGAAGGCAATGAGAGTTGGGCTACTGACTTCAGTACATCAGGATTACATCCTCTTCATGAATGTTATTCCCTTCCTCTCCAAAGAAACCTTTAATGCTTAAATTCAAAGGCCTTTATTTTGGAAATGGGTAATGGACTGATACCAATGTATTTTTAAACAGAAGATTTTATGTTGCTTGGTTGCATTTCTTTTACATTCATTAACATCTTATCTAGAGATAGTATATCATTAATGCATACAATGCAGGCACTTCCATGGAGTTAAGTGATCAAATATTCAGTTTGGGCATCATTAAAATACATAATGTTTTAACTAAGCATGTTGGCAACATTTATGCACTTCAAAGCAAAATATGTGACTTGCAAGGAAAATGCCTCCTATGCCTTTATCACTGGCTATAGGAGTTTGAGTTACAACAATGAGTCATGTGTAATGGGGAGCATAAGAAAATCTAGTAGTAGTAGTAGTAGTAGAAGTAGTAGCCCCCGATATGGACCAAGGCCCAACTGAAACAAGTTCCTTTGGGTTAATGGAGAAATATTCTATCATCAGAATTGAAACTCACTATGTAGACTTCTTGTACAAAGAGCAACATTACATATCTTAACACTTTCCTTTCTTATTAAAGCAGATTGTAGTGCCCGGGCTGTCACAGGAACTAATGCTAAATACACAATTATATATCTGTTTTGCCTTTTAGTTACTCTGCTATTCATATACGAGGGCCAAATTCTGCCTTACATTTCCTGATGGTTACATTTAATGTATGCCCTTGCGGGCTTTGTCTTTGGCCCCTTAATCCTCTCCCCTATGTTCTATGTCAAAGTGCTCTTATCCACAAAATCATAGCTTTAATTCAGTTTGCCTTTATGTTAATAGGTTATTGATACAGAGGTAGATTTGTAAATCATTTTATATCCTCTAATCTAGTAGCTTGGCCTGTCTTTCTCATCTCTCATCATGAACGTCCTGACATTAAATTCAATATGGCCAAAACTGAGTTCTTGATTTCTCTCTGCCAGACATTCTCTTCTCTTCCTTCCCTCACCCCGCCCCCGCTATCTCTCTCACTGTTGAGAACAATGCCAGTCATTCAGGCCCAGAGCTTGGGTGTAATTTTTGACTCTGCTCTCTCACTGAATCCTTATAGTCAAGCTATAAATCTTACCATTGCTTTCTAAAATATCACTTCTAAAGTCTATATCCGTTCCCCCCCTCCCCTCCCGCCTTCACACAAGCTTTCATCTATTCCATCATGTTATACCTGAACTATGGTAGCCTCTTCTTTCCTGTCCTTAACTACTGTAATCTCTCTACTCAAATCTATTCAGAATATTGCTACTAAAATGATCTTGGTTTGATATCCTGACCACATCAGCCCTATCCTTTGAATCTCTCACTTGATTCTCTTTCATTTTCACATCAAATGTACACTTCTTGGCTTTCCCTGTTAGGGTATGTCTACACAGCAACATTATTTCAAAATAACTAGTGTTATTTCAAAATAACTTAGCCTCTTGATTAAACATCTACACAGTGGGCAGTTATTTCAAAATAATGTCAAAATACTGTCAAGCTGGAGAACTTCTTACTCTGACTCCTGTAACCCTCATTGTACGAGGAGTAAGAGAAGTCGGAAGAAGAGAACTCTATTCCAAAATAAGTGCTGTATAGACTCTCCCAATTTCAATTTCAAAATAAGCTACGCAATTGATGTAGCTCAGTTTGCGTAGCTTATTTCGAGGTAAGCCCTGCTGTATAGATGCATCCTTAGAGGCCTTCATAACTTAGTCCCACCCAATCTAATTGATCTAATATCCTATTATGATGCCAATCCCTGTCTTTTCTCTTCCAGTGTTCTCAGATTTTACCACCCACGAGACAGTTTCTCCCTTAATCATTTCCATGGTTTCTTTCATGCTGCCCATTACCAGGGCTCGACAAATCATGTAATCTACTCGCCCGTGGCGAGTAGATTACAAGCCAGCACAGCCGGTGTCGCGCGATCTGCGCATGCGCAGCGTGATCTGCGCGTGCACAGCTCGCAGAACCGCGCGGCTGGCAAGCGGGGCTTGCCGCCGCTTGGCGAGCCCTGCCCATTACACATGGTAAAAATGCCTTGTTAATATCTAAACAATCTCTCTAATAAATAAGAGGGGTAGTTGTATTAGTCTGTAACTGAAAAAAACTTAAACAACGAATGGTCCTGCAGCACCTTAGAGACTAACAAAATGTAGATGTTATCAAGAGCTTTCGTGGGCACAACCCACTTCAGATGAATAGAGCAAGGGGTCCAGAGATGCAAATACATATCAGAAAAAGAGGGGATGGAGAGGGAAAGAGAAGGGGAAAAACTGCCAGAGTGTCTGTGCTAAATGAGGTTAATAGATTGGGCTGTAAATAACTAATACTTAACTTGTAATGTCATTAGGGTGTTGAATGTAGCAGCCCATCCAAGTAAGGTCTTTGTTCAGACCTTTCAAATTGCAGATGAAGGTGATTTCTGCAGCTTCTCTTTCCAGCTACTTTTTGAAATTGCTTTGTAATAATATAGTCACTTTTAGATCCATTAATGAGTGCAGGTTAAAATGTTCCCCAACAGGTTTCTGTGTGTTACCATTTCAGTTATCTGATTTGTGTTTTTTAATCCTTTGTCATAAAGACCGTCCAGTTTAGCCAATATACATGGCAGAGGGGCATTGCTGGCACTTGATTGCATAGACCACATTAGAGGATGTGCAGTTGTATGAGCGTTTGATGCGGTGGCTTATGTGGTTAAGTCCTCTGATGTCAGATGTGTGGACAGAGTTGGCACCGGAGTTTATTGCAGGGGTAGATTTCTGGGTGACTGTGATTGAGGTGTGCTGCATGGAAAGAATTTGTTTCAAGTTAGGTGGTTGTCTGTAAGCGAGGATTGGCCTGTCCTCCAAGGGCTGTGAGAGCAAGGGATCATTTTCCAGGGTAGGTAATAGATAGTTAATGATGCGCTGGAGGGGTTTTAGTTGGGGGTTGTAGGTAATAACTCATAGTGTTCTGTTATTTTGTTTGTTGGTCCTGTCTTTAAGAAGCTGATGCCTGGTTACTCATCTGGCTCTGTCAATCTGTTTTTTCACTTCCCTGGGTGGGTATTTAAGTTTTAAGAATGCCTGACCGAGATCCTGTAGGTGTTTGTCTCTGTCTGTGTTGTTGGAGCAAATCCAGTTGTATCTTAGGGCCTGGCTGCAAGCAACAGATTGAGAAATACCAGAGGGGTAGCCATGTTAATCTGAATCTGCATAAACAGTGAGAAGTCCTGTGGCACCTTATAGACTAAAAGAATTATTGGAGCATAAGCTTTCGTGGGCAAAGACCCACTTCGTCAGATGCATGTAGTGGAATTTCCACTATAGGCATCTGACAAAGTGGGTCTTTGCCCACGGAAGCTTATGCTCCAATAATTCTTTTTGTCTATAAGGTGTCACAGGACTTCTCGTTGTTTATGCAGATTGAGAAATATGTCTTGGAGGGAAGCTATAGGCATGCAGGTAAGTAGAACAGTCAGTAGATTTCCAGTATAAGGTGGTAGAAATGTGTCCGTCATTTAATTGTACTGTAGTGCCAAGGAAGTGGATCTCTTGTGTGGATTGGTCCAAGCTAAGGTTGATGGTGAGGTGGAAGTTGTGGAAATCCCTGTGGAATTCTTCAATGGTCTCCTTCCCGTGGGTCCATATGATGAAGATGTTGCCAATGTAGCGTAAGCAGAGTAAGAGTGCTAGGGGGTGAGAGCTGAGAAAACGTTGTTCGAGGTCAGCCATAAAGATGTTGGCATATTGTGGGGACCATGTCTAATGGACTGAAGGTGAAAAACCCACTACAGTCTACATCCCCCCACAGACTACAGTGAGAGATTATGCCACACATTGTCAAAGAAACTGAGGAACCACCTAATCAGCATCCTTTACAACAAACAGAAGAAAATCAAGGAGGAGCTCTCAACACTAGAGACACTCATAAACAGGGCTCGACAGATCACTGAATCTACTCGCCTGTGGCGAGTAGATTTCATCTGGTCGCCCCATTCACCGGCGGCGCGCGCACACGCAATGCGGGTCTTGCGCAGTGCGGGGCTGGCGAGTAGGTTTCGCCGCCGTTTGTCAAGCCCTGCTCATAAAATAAACCAAGCTTCCACAAACACTTCCACTTGGCTGGACTTTACAAAAACCCAACAAGCCATCTACAATGCTCACTTCACTTCCCTACATAAGAAAAAGGACAATAAACTATCTAAACTCCTTCATGCCTCAGGATATTTCAGCTCCAGGACCCTCAACTCACCTAACATTGTCAACCTATCCAATCACACTATCAGCCTGGAAGAACAATCTGTCCTACCTGGCGGACTCTCTTTCTGCCCTACCACCCCTACAGATATGATTCAGTTCTGTGGTGATCTGGAAGCCTATTTTCGCCACCTCCGCCTAAAGGAATATTTCCAACACACCTCTGAACAACACACTGACCCTCAGGATCCCCCATGCTAACCTCAGAAGAGGAAGATCTCTATGTGGACCGTGGACCCCTGCCCTCCTACCCCCGACAGCCATAATGGGAGTCTTGATTTCTACATTGATTGCTTCCACAAACGTGCATGGGCTGACGTTGTCAGCAAACAACAACATGTAATATTTAACCTCAATCATGCAGAACACAATGCTATAAACAACCTCAAAAACAACTTTAACGTTATAATAGAAAGGGGGTGCTGTAGCCACAATAAATAGAACAGATTATGAACAGTAGGCTGCCAGACAACTCACCAACACCAGATTCTACAGGCCTCTCTCCTCTGGTCCCACTAAAGAATACGAAAAAACCCTAAAACAATTGCTCATGAAACTCCCTGCTACAACTCGGGAAGGAACAAATTTATACTAACACACCTCCAAACCCTCGACCAGGTGTTTTCTATCTGCTACCCAAGATCCACAAACCTGGAAATCCCGGACATCCCATCATCTCAGGCATTGGCACACTTACAGCTGGATTATCCAGTTATGTTGACTCTCTTCTCAGACCTTATGCTACCAGCACTCCTAGCTAACTTTGAGACACCACCGACTTCTGGGGAAACTACAGAACATCAGTAATCTTCCTGGAAAGATCATCCTGGCCACCTTGGTTGTAGAAGCTCTTTACACCAACATTCCACATGATGATGGATTACTAGCTGTCAGGAACACTATTCCTGATGATGCCACTGCACACCTGGTTACAGAGTTCTGTGATTTTGTCCTCACCCACAACTATTTCCAATTTGGGGACAGTTTATATCTTCAAGTCAGTGGCATAGCTATGGGCACCCGCATGGCTCCACAATATGCCAACATCTTTATGGCTGCCCTCGAATAATGCTTCCTCAGCTCTCGCCCCCATCACCCTTACTCTGCTTATGCCACATTGACAACATCTTCATTATATGGATGCATGGGAAGAAGACACTTGAAGAATTCCACAGGGATTTCAACAAGTTCTTGTTCTTCCTTCGACTTCCTGCTGTGTAGACAGCGCCAAAAGCCAAATTAAGATATTTCAAATTTAGCTATGTAATTAATTTGACTTTAGCTCTGCTGTGTAGACGTACCCTAAGGTGCCACAGGACTCACTGTTTTTGCAGATACAAACTAACATGGCTACCTCTCTGAGACTTTAAACAGCTTTTCTGTAATAAGTAAAGTACTAGTCTGTGGCATTAGTCTGGATTTACACTATCATATTACCAGAATTAAGGCCTTTTTTTTTTGTTCAATGTATAAATAATAGCATGGGGAACATTGACCAGAAGTTAGGATTTGAAAGAAACAGTTCCTGTAATATACTGAGGTCAGTGGGCATATATACCCATTGACTTCAGTGACATCAGGTTCAGGTAAAAAAAGATTTAGAAACTATAAAAATATTTGTCTATATAGATTTTCAAATCTCCATTATCTAGTATTGCAACATGAAGAAATGCTCTATAAAATGCTCCTAAAAAGAACAAAATTTAAATGTACAAAAGTGTTTTTCTTTTAGGGAAATCCTATCAGCCACGTTTTTTATTCAAATAAAGTTTGTCTGAGACTTGAGTGACAATTTTTATGTAATATTCAAAATTTAATCAGTGGGAGGAGAAGTGGGTATTAGAACCAGTTCAGTCAGCCCCTTTTTTAAGGGCATTGGAAGCCATAATTTCATGGCTATAGAAGTAATTTTTTAGAAAGCATTCTTTCTACAATGCCAATCATCTGGGCTTTTTTTTTTATTATTATTATTATTAAGACATCTTAAGGGAAATGCACTCTGTTCGTGGAGCAAATATTCCATGTTATAAAACTTAATTGCAGCACCTGTCAATAGTGGTTGTCAGTGTCACTGTTACTATGGTAATTTTTTTTTTTTTTCAGTAAGTCAGCAGAGAGCTATCACGCTGACCTTTTTATAATTGTAACTGGTGATTTACTAAAAGAATTGAGAACGTGGTGAGTTTATATTGTATGATGGTCAAATGCCACTTCCAGGTCTAAATAGAATATTCATCAAGGCACAAATGTATCTGTGCACATAAAAAGCTCTTTCTCTTAGGAATATAAATCATACATTTTCTCTTTAGACAGTTTGGAGGCTCAAGTTACATCTGATGCTTACAAGACTCCAACCATTTAAACAAGTGGCTTCAACCTCCTCATTTCTGGACTCTGTTTTTCCATTTTGATATATTTATAAACCCTGTGTGGAATTTTCAGACTTTTCAGCACCTGAGCTTTCATTTATTAAAAAATGTTTGAGGCTTGGTCTACACTACAGCATTAGATCCTGAGAAGGAAACTAAAGTCCACGTTATTTTACACACTACAGCCTTGCTCCCGACAGTGTAAGTGCCCTACTAAACTGACATAACTCTACCTCCACAAGAAGCTTAGGGGCTGATGTTGGTGTACTTTGGGTGATGCAGCGTCCCTGTAAACCTTGAATTACTTACATCTATTGACAGGTCTCATCAATGTCACAGCTGTGCTGGAGCTGTGACATTGATGACAAAGTTGGCTCCTGGCTCCCCAGCCAGTCTGCTACTCTGTCTCTCCTCCAAGCTGGGCTCCCACTCAGAACCCCAGCTCAAGCTTCCATCTGGGCTTCCTGTTGCTTAGGCTCCCAGTTCTCCACCAGGAGCATGGCAGTCAGTCAATTCAGGGCACGGATCTCCCTGCTGGACCCTGTGCCCCGTAAGCTGCCTGCTCTCTGCTGGGAATGGGATAGCTGACCAGACACTGGGCCTGGAGAACCCCCCATTCTCCCGACTCTTTGCTTCCGTCTCCCTGCTGGGAGCAAAGCAGGAACCTCTGCGCCTGAAGTCCAGTGCAGCTTCCCCATTCTGGATAGTGAGCTGAGAAGTCTAGTCTATACCTTATCCTATGTACTGGGAGAAAAAGTGGAATTTTGCGATCTCAAAAAAATGAGTTTGATATCTTTGGCTTAAATGATTTTCATTCATGAAACTAAATTTTGCTATCACTGCCTTATTATATATCCCTCATGTGGTACAGTATGTTATTCTGAGATAAATTATATTAAGGTTAAACTATTTAATTTTTGCCTTTTTGATTAACAGAGTTGTAGATGAAATCATTTATATCACACCATAAGACTATTTACGTAGTCTCTAAGGATTTCTCAGAGGTCTTGAAAATTCACAAACTAAAGTTCTTGGCTTTTTACAGAGATTATAGATAAGAATGGCTACTTGTCACAGAATTTTGCCCCTCCAAAAATACAGTCAGGTGAGTCATAGCAAATTTCGATACAATCAAAGGGTGAAATCCTGGGCCCACTGAAGTCCATGGCAAAATTCCAACAAAAAATTTACTCAACCCAGTGTATCCACTGTATGGCCACCAGTGTATAGTGAGTTAACCGCCATTGCTGTGTTTCTGAGCTAACTAGGACTGAGCAGAGTCTAGACTCTATGCCCAGCTCTGAGTCCCTAGGACACACTCAAACCTCTTGTCTACTGTCCACTCATCCCAAATCAGTGTCTGAGTTTCCCACACACCCCAGTAAATTTCACATGCAGCACCCCGCAGGCCTCCACCATTCTGGGCTTCTAATTGAATAATTATTTGGGAGGACAACATGGCAGAAAAGAAAGGAACACATACTTAATAAAAGAGTTTCATAATTAGTGACTACTTTTAAAAACACTAGAGAGTTACAGATCTTTGAAAAACAACACAGCTTCTGAAATGCACCCTCCCCTTGTCTGATCTCATCCCTTATGTGAATCTGCCGTTTCTCAGCATTTCAAGCCAGCCAGAGTCATTTCTATAAGCCCTCCTTACATATGATTATCATTCCCTTTTTCCTACCACACACCTGCCAGAGCAGCACCCTGCTGTTAATTAGCATCCATCTCAGGGTAGTCTTACATTACAGATTTACAGTGTGAGTAGCTGCACTGATGCAGCTGCACCTCAGTAGCACTTCTGATGAAGACACTCTTTACCAATGGGAGAGGCAATAGCTATGCCTACACTGGTGTTTAGGTAAGTATAAACTTGTTGCTCAGGAGTGTGGGTTATTCATGTCCCTGAACAACACAGTTATTCTAAAGTTATCAGAGCTCAGTTTTATTCCTGTGTGCTCCACTAGGATGCTCCAGCTCCTCTACCTATCATGCTTGCCTAGCCTCTTTGGATCCCTGTTCTTTTTGTTTTGTTTTGTTTTTTTCAGTCTCATGGGAGTGGATCAGCAATTCAAAGGCAATCAAGTTGATGGCACCTCATTGACAGTCCTTCACTGAACTATGAAACCCCTTTCCTAGACAAGGCAGCTGCTTGGAATGCAGATCCATAGGCTTGCCTTTGGCAAGTTCAGTCAGATGTTCAATACATAATACAACATTGAATTAATAATTTGATACGGATATAGTCTATTCTGTCTTCCTATAGATGGATGGTGTTCCATGCCAGCCTGGCCAGAGCATAGCTCCACTGGCTTCAGTTGTGCTATGCCATTTTGGACCAGTGAAAGATCTGGCTCAGGGAGTTAATAAATAAGTATTAGTAAAAGTTCTTTATGTCAGAGTGAGAACGTGTGCTCTGATATGGCTATCCCCAAATTCCTTTTTTTATATACAAATTCTGCTGTATTTTTTTTGATCTATGGTCAATTGTAGAGAAAAATGTCTAATGCTAAACTGGAGTCTCTAGGCTTTTTTATGGGTGTGATTTCTCAGTAAATCTATAGGTTAGCCATTTATTTTTTTTAACTGTGCATGAAAAGTGCTTGACAAGCTTTGATGCCAGTTAAGTAGACTATATACATAATGCATGTCAATTCTTGTAGTGTTCATTGATGTGAAACAAATTTAATCTGGAACTGACCTTTCTTAAAATAATATACTATTGCTGACTGTGCTAAGTATCAAATCCCTGTAGATTATGCATGGAAATTTTGCACCAGCAGAAACAACTTCAGAATCTTTGTTGCTTAAAAATGCTGCTAATGCTGTATCCCTAAGCATAGCAAATAAGCAGGACATGAAACCACATATTATACAGATAACAGAAGAATGGTGAAATAGTAGACATGACTGAAGTACAGGTATTTAAGGATATGTGGTTAGGAAAGACAGAAATAAAGACAAAGGTGGAGGAGTAGCATTGTATATTAATGATGATATGACTGTAAATAAATAAGAATGGATTAGAGAGCCTATTAGGGCCAAGATTTCTTTGGGGAAGAAAGCTAGTAGAGATTCCTCCTACATAGTGTTTGGGGTGCTTTATAGACCATTAGGATTCAATTTGGCTATAGATATAGATCACACTAATGTTTTTAATAAAATATTGTCTAATTATGGGGCCTTCATTTCCCAGATATAGATCGGAGGACAAGTGGTACTAATAATAGTAGGGTTCAGATTTTTTTGGATGTCATAGCTGATAGATTTCTACAACAAATAGTTGCTAACCCAAAAAGATGTCATTTTAGATTTGGTAGTGGTAAATAGTGAGGACTTCATAGAACTGGTTCTAGAGACAACTTTAGTTTGAATGATCACAAGTTAATTCAGTTTAAATTAAATGGAAGGATAAACAAAAACAGATCTGCAAGAAGGGCTCTTGATTTTAAAAGAGCAAACTTTGAAACATTAAGGGAATTTGTTAAGGACATAGACTGTACCAAAGAACTCAAGAATCTAAAATGTGGGAAGGCTTAGAATTACTTTAAGATGTGGAAGCTATCTGAAGCCTGCATCCCAAGCAATGGGGAAAAAAATACATAGGAGAGGGTTGCAGAAGAAGCTGGATGAGCAACTGTTTCAAACGGGTGATTGAGAAAGCAGAAAGCCTACAAGGACTGGAAGATGGAGGGATTTGCAAAGTTATCTCTTGTCGCTCAGAAAGTATAGGGATAAAGTGGGAACTGCCAAAAGCCAAGCAGCATTGGACCTTGCAAAGGGAATTAAGACCCATAGTAAAACTTTCAGCTGCCATATACATAAAGAAAACAAGGAAAGAAGTCAGACTTCCAAGCACTGAGGATGAGATGAAGATTAAAGATAATCTAGGCATGGCCCAACACCAAAACACATACTTTGCCTGATTAGTTTTTAATGAGGCTAATGAAGAGATTAGGGGGAGTGGCTGAGTAACCAATGGCAACATGGGCATGGCGCTAGAAATGACAACATCTGAAGTGAAAGTCAAACTCAAAAAACCTTAATGGAACTTAATCAGAGGGCCTGGATAATTTCCATCTAACAGTATTAAAGGAACTGACACACTAAATGCAAGCCCAATAACAAGGAATTTTTAATGAATCTGTGAGCTCCGGGGTCATAACCCTATTACTAGGGTATTGAATCATAGGGCTGAAAGAGACGTCAGGAGACCATTGAGTCTAACCCTCTGCTAAAAGCAGAACCAATCCCAACTAAATCATTCCAGCCAGGGCTTTGTCAATCCAGGATTTAAAAACCTTTTAGGATGGAGATTCCACCCATTTCCAGTGCTTCAATGCTGCAACTATAGTACCTGTATTTAGGAAAGTGAAAAAAGTGGTCCAGTAAACTACAGACCTGTTAGTTTGACTTGAATTGTGTGCAAGGTCTTGGAACAAATTTTGAAAGAGAACGTAATTAAGGACAGAGTTGGACAATAATTGGGATAAAATACAACATGGTTTTACAAATGATAGATCATGCCAGACTAACCTGATTTTTTTTCTTTAAGATTACTGGGTTTTGTTGTTGTTTTGTTTTGTTTTTAAGAGAGAAAGGAAATGCAGAGGATCTAATCTTGGATTTCAGTCAGGCATTTTATACAATTCCGTATGTGAAATTATTAGTTAAACTGGAGAATATGGGGATTAATAAGAGAATTGAAAAGTGGGTAAGGGAATGGGTAACGGTAACTACAAAAAGTTGTACTGAAAGGTGAACTTAGGCTAGAGGTAGGTTATTGGTAGAGTTCCTTGGGGATCAGTCTTGGAACCAATCTTAATGAAGATTTTTGTTAATGACCTTGGCACAAAACATGGGAATTGTTAGAGGGCTTATCACTTCACACTTTCACTTCCCCAGTCCTTCTCACATGAACAGGGAACAGCAATATCCGAAGTCTAGAGATGCAAACAATTTGATGTTTATTGGGGTTAGCTTCCAGCAAGCATGAATCCAATTTCCTTTCATTTTTACCTTGTTTTTTCCCTGCCCTCTTCCTGTTTGTCACATATATAATAAAAATAATAATTTTTCTCTCTCAGGTATACCTCAACCAATCATTCTACTGAAATTTATGTAACTAATCCTAACATTGTAACATGATTATCTAACCAATTATAACCCACCACCGTAATTGGTTTATACCAGCAACATTAATTATATAGCAAACCAAAGCAATCAAGAACCAGACAGAGTAATAGAGATAAACAATAGAGAGATGGGGAGCAATAACAAAGCAATAAAGAAATGAGGATTACACAACCCCAACTATTAGTAATGTGCCTTATTTCAGTATAACTAGTTTGAAAGCTCCTCCTGCATAGCCAAAAGCTTTAGCCTCAGACCAGCACACATAGATAACCTGTGATTTTGATTCTTTGTTTTTATACCTCTGCAAGAATACATCTAAATTCTTAAAATATAGACCTTTATAAGCAGGCCTGAGTATCTATGTCCTAACAGGAACTTGTTCATAACATTTGTGGATGATACAAAGTTGTGGCCCAGAATGTCATGCAAGAAGATCTGGATAAGCTTGTATGATGGAGAAATAGAAATGAGATTAAATGTAATAGTGCAAAGTGCAGGGTCCTATGTTTAGCCACTAACAAAAAATTTTTGCTATAAGATGGGGCTTTATCAGTTGGAAGCAACAGAGGAAGAGAAAAACCTGCATGTGGTGATTGATTACACAATGACTGTGAGCCACCAGTGTGATGCAGCTGTGAAAAAAGCTGATGCAGCCTTAGGTTGCATCAAGCATGGTACTTCCAGTAGAGACAGGGAAGTATTAGTACCATTATACAAGGCAGTGGTGAGAGCACATGGGGAATGCTGTGTGCAGTTCTTGTCTCTAGTGTTTAAGAAGGATTAATTCAAAGTGGAACAGGTGCAGAGAAAGGCTACCAAAAATGATGCAAGGAAAAGAAAACCAACCTTTATGAGAAAAGACTCACAAGCCAAGCTCTTTTAAGTCTAATTAAAAGAAGGCTGAATGGAGATACGATTGCTGTCTGTGAATACAAGAGAGGGCGTCTCCATCTTCTCTTTCCCAGAATGGGGGAATGCGTGATGGGGATGGATCATCAGTTCTGTTCATTCTCTCTGGGAAACCTGACAGTGGCCCCTGTCAGAAGACACGATAATGAGCTATATGGACCTTGGGTTATGACCCAGAATGGCCATTTTTATGTTTTTATGTACACAGTCCCTAAAAACTAACCTGTTAAGTTATTGCAACTGGTAAATAAGTTCTAGAATTTGTGTCAAATACTTGATAAAAATGTGTATTAACTACAGTGACTAAAACAAAACTTTCATTTTCTATCAAACACTAATATGTTATTTATTACCTATTTGTTCTAGGTTGGAAATCTTCCAAATGATTATATGATAACCCTTAGGTATGTTCAGAAGATGGAAACTTTGGTATGTACAATCATTTAAAATCAATCCCAATAAAATAGGTAATGATGGCTGCAGCTCTGTATTTCTCTGACATGAGCACATCAGTCATATAAAAGTTTGCTAATTAGAGAAATCTTGCAACAATTTTCATTTTCATTTTTAAGAGCTTTTCTTTTTCAAATAGTCACATTTCAATCATTATCCAATTTACTGATTGGGACCAGGGAACATACCATTTATTTAGATACATAACTTGTTTTTATTTATGTTAGAGAACATACTGTACAATGTTCTGTGATAAGAGGTGCTTTATTAGCATTTCCACAGCTTGTACACAAGAGACTGCTAAAAGAAACAGAAACATACAAGGATTGACTGTTTCAGTAACTATTTCCTTAATAAAATTGCTGAGTGATTAGGACAATATTGTATTTCACTCGCATAATGCTTTGCATCACTCTTTTCCCCCACATAATACTGTATTATGACCACTCTTAAAAATATGCTTTTTTTAAAAAATTACAAATCATATAAAGATCTAAAGAATACATACTTGTACATATTGCTTCAGAATGATCTGATATTAGTTCTGGTTTTAAAGTTTCGTTCAAATGACCTGTTGTTCATCTTATGAAGGAATACATTTGAAAGATTGCCCCACTGACATACGCTCAATTTAAAAAAAGTATAATTTGAGAGAGTACTGGTGTAGACCTCTTTTCAGTGGAAGAAGTTACAAAAGTATAAATTACTTTGGTACATTGCTTGATCTAATGTCTGACTGGTATCCCAATGACCAGGGTTCAACAAATTATGGAAAACCCTACTCGCCAGACAAAAAAGGGACTAGCCACCCTCCCCCCAAGTGTTTTTTTAATGGCATAAATTCCTAATAAGAATAAGAACAGTAATTACTAATAAGTTATTAATAAATATCACCCAAGTTATTAATAAATATCTTATAAACCTCTACCTTTTCCCTCTGCTGCCATGTCTCCTCCCCTTGCTCCATCAGCTCCCCTGGTGCCTGCTGCCCCCCAACCCCTCACCCTCCTCTGCTGTCCTGACTCCTGCCCTTCTCACTGCCCTCAGCCTTCCTGAGACCTGCCCCCCTTCACCAGCCCTTCTCTCCCCCCTGTGCCCACTCCTCCAGTAGACCCACTCTGATCATGTGAGCTACCCCTCCTCATCCCCTCTCCTAACACCTCTCTCTACACACCTGCCCTGCCTCTCACCTCTGGTGCTGGTCCCTCCCCTGCAGGTGTCTGCCCTTCTGCTTCACCCCCAGAATCCCCTGGCACCTGCATCTTCCCTTACCCCTGCACTCTCCTGGTGCCTCCCCCTTCCCTCACTGCCCCCGGCCCCTTTGCCCTCTTTTTCCCTGATACCCACCCCCTCACCACCCTCTGCCCCAGTTCCCCTCAGGCTCCTCTGTGCCTTCATATATGGCTTGCTCCATCCCCGTTTTCCTCATGCCCACCCCTTCTTTCAAGCCTTGTCCCAGCACCTCCTCCTCCCCTCTAGCCCCCAATGCCCTTACCCTCTCCTCTCCCAGCATCACCCTGTCCCCTCCCACTGACACCTCCTCCTGCCCTTTTCCTCATTGTCTGCACTTGGCCCCCTGGCATTTGTCTCTCCTGCACCCCGTCACTTGGTGCCTTCCTCTTTCTTCTTCTTCTTCTCCTGACCTCCTCCCCTCCCCTCCCCTCAGCACAAGCCCCTTCCCCATATTTTTCCCCTTCCCGTCCCCTCCCCTCCCCTCAGCACAGCCCAAGCCCAAGCCCTACCGGGCTTCTGCCTTCCACTTTGCGGGGTTGCCAGAGCCTTTTTGAATCCGGCGGTCGCCGGCCGTGACGTCAGGACGCCACGTCACACCAGCGTCCTGGCGTCTGCCGGCGTCCCGCCCTCTGGTGGGCGCCCCGCCTCTTCACAGGCAGCCTGGCACTGAGAATTGTCGCACTTCCCCCTTCCCGGCGTCGCTCTGTTCCTCCACTAGCTGGCGGATTGGATGGGGCTGTGCCGCCCATAGTGCGGGCTTCGGCCAGCCCGTCACAACGGCCCACCGGGCCAGTCCGCCCCTGCACTCGCCAGCTGGTAAAATCTACTCGCCACGGACGAGCGGGCGAGTGTATTTGTCGAGCCCTGCCAATGACCATATGAAGAATCCAAGCCATTACTTGCATTAAAAGAGGAAACATTAATAAAGAAAGGAACAAGCGAGCATAGGAGATTGGATCGCAAGCGAATCATGATAACACCAGTACCACTGACAGTAATAGTCACATAGCCGATACTAGCAGTAAAATTACTTTACTTAATTAGGCTAGGAATCTGGATGAAGCTAAGGAAAGAACTAAGATGGTTGTATACTAATGCAAAGAGCTTGAGTAACAACAACAACAAAAAAAGAGAAAATAGAACTACTACTGCAGGTAGTTGAAATCAAATCTTATAGGGATAACAGAAATATGTATGAAAACTTAAACAATGAGTGGTGCTGTAGCAACTTAGAGAATAACATATCATGAGCTTTAATAGGCATGACCCACTTCTTCAGATGAGTTGTGCCCATGAAAGCTCATGATACTATATATATATTTTTGTTCATCTCTAAGCCCAGGTCTGCACTAGGGAGTTATCTCCTCTTATTTTGAAATAACAAGCGAAGCATCCACATTACCAAGCCCACTATTTTGAATAACAGGCTGGTTATTTTGAAATAATAACTCCAGCTTTCCAAGAGGAATAACGCTTATTTCAAAACAGCAGTAGTGTGGACACTCAGCTGCTGCTGTTTTGAAATAATTGGCCTCCAGAGACCTCTCACAGCTGCACTTCCGGCCGCACTGGCCACACATCTGACATCTCCAATGTGCCCCTTCTCCTGCGGAGTTTAAAGCAGCAGGCTGAAGGAAAAGGTCATGTGACACACATGAACCTTTCACAGCCCCATGCCACACAGCACCCATCCCAGAAGCCATGTCCGACACCAGCACTCCTTTTGAGGCCCCCATTGCTGCCAGCACTCCCTCAGCACTGTCGGACAGCAATCCACAGCCAGTGGGAACTGCAAACAGCAATAATTCAGAAACAAGGAAATAGTAACAGGCTACTGTAGCCACACATGAAAACACTCTTTCAAATTAGAGATTTCATATCTATTGTCCATGTGTCAAAGATTTACATAACAGAATCATAGAACACTAGAACTGGAAGGGACCTCGAAAGACCATCAAGTCCATTTCCCTGCCCTCACGGCAGGACCAAGAACAGTCTAGATCATCCCTGACAGGCGTCTGTCTAACCTGCTCTTAAATATCTCCAGTGATGGAGATTCCACAACCTCCGTAGGTAATTTATTCTAGTATTTAACCACCCTGACAGTTACCACGTTTTTCCCAACCTACACCTCCCTTGCTGCAGTTTAAGCCCATTGCTTCTTGTCCTATCATCAGAGGCTAAGAAGAACAATTCCCCCCCCTCCTCCCTGTGACACCCTTTTAGATACCTGAAAACTGTTATCATGTCTCCTCTCAGTCTTTTCTTCAGGGGAAGTCTTTAAAAGTGCAAAAGTCAGACTCAAATCTAGTCTCTTATCCTTCCAAATCAGTGAGGTAAACTGACAGGACTATGTGGGAAATAAATATTACTACTGTCTGCACTAGTGTCTCTATTATTTTCCAGTTCATCCCATCTGGTACCTTTTATGGACATGTAAAAAAAATCAATACTCTAGAGTATTTTAAACATTCAATTTAAGATCTTATCACTTTGTAACTGAAGAGTTTTAAGAGTAACTCTGTCTATAAAGTTTTCTTTAATACCTTGCAGGATGGATTGTTTTAATTGGTAACCATTAAAACTTGTTAATTTACACTACATTTTGTGTTTTTTGTTAACTGAGAGGATATAAATCTATATGCTGCTATTTAAGTAATTATATCGCTTAATTTACATTTATTCAGAATCTTAATTTTTACAATTTTTATAAGTTACACAACTCCCATTCATTTTCCTTTGAATGAATGAATTGAATGAAACAATCTGAAGAAAATATTCCCGCTGCATCTATGAAAGAGACTACTGCTGTTTAAAAGCTGATTTAGTACTTCAGCAAACTCTGGTTCCACATTCTTAACCAATGACTTCCACCAATTTACTACTCTGACTTTTGCTAAAACTTTGCAGAAAACATGTACTGTTTAATACTACTATTAATGTATTTTAAGTTTCATTCTTCAATAATTTGTCAATTTCAAGTTTAATTTTGAATAAAAGAACCACCATCTTTTAAATTTTAAAAAACCCTGATCTTTAATTGAAAAAAATCCACTATTGATTTTCTTATCCATCCTGATTTCCTGCTTTAAAAAGTGAACATGATTGTGACTTCTGCAATCAGCAAAACATTATATAATGACTACCTACAATAAGTAGGAATCTAGAATAAGTAGACTGCTAGTCTAGTTTGCATCCTACATTGATTAGTTAAGTATAGTTTAGATGGAATGGTGTTTTGTTTTGGCCCAACAAATTTCCTTTTAGCATTATTACCTTTAGGAATTGATGGCCATAAAACATGCAGACTTTGGATGTACAGATTGGATAAATGGACTGTAAGGTGGATAGAAAGCTGGCTAGATTGTGGGGCCCAACAGGTAGTGATCAATGGCTTGATGTCTGGTTGGTTTCAAGTGGAGTGCCCCAAGGATCGGTTCTAAGGCTGGTTTTATTCAACATCTTCAGTAATGACCTGGATATGGGGATGGATTGCACCCTCAGCAAGTTTTCGGATGACACTAAGCTACGGTGGAAGGTAGATACGTTGGAAGGTAGGGATAGGGTCCAGAGTGACCTAGACAGATTAGAGGATTGGGCCAAAAGAAATCTGATGAGGTTCAACAAGGACAAGTGTAGAGTCCTGCACTTGGGATGGAAGAATCCAAAGCATTATTACAGGCTGGGAACCGACTGGCTAGGTAGCAGTTCAGCAGAAAAGGACCTGGGGATTACAGTGGATGAGAAGATGTGTACAAGAGTCAACAGTGTGCCCTTGTAGCCAAGAAGGCTAATGGAATATTAGGTTGCATTAGGAGGAGCATTGCCAGCAGATCTAGAGAAGTTATTATTCCTCTTTATGAGGCCACATCTGGAATATTGTGCTATGGTAATCAGTTTTAGGAATTTCCCAAGGGCAAGGCATCTCCATCCAACAAGCAGTTCAAACACACAACACCTTTTATTAACATCTGGACTATTGCATCCAGTTCTGGGCCCCCCACTACAAAAAGGATGTGGACGCATTGGAGAGGGTCCAGCAGAGGGTAAACAAAATGATTAGGGGGCTGGTGCACTTGACCTACGAGGAGAGACTGAGGGATTTGGGCTTATTTAGTCTGCAGAAGAGAAGAGCGAGGGGGGATTTGATAGCAGCCTTCAACTTCCTGAAGGGAGGTTCCAAAGAGGATGGAGAGAGGCTGTTCTCAGTAATGACGGATGGCAGAACAAGGAGCAATGGTCCCACGTTATAGTGGGAGAGGTCTAGGTTGGATATTAGGAAAAACTATTTCACTAGGAGGGTGGTGAAGCACTGGAATGGGTTACCTAGGGAGGTGATGGAATCTCCATCCCTAGAGGTTTTTAAGTCTCGGCTTGACAAAGCTCTGGCTGGGATGATTTAGTTAGGGTTGGTCCTACTTTGGGCAGAAGGCTGGACTCCATGACCTCCTGAGATCTCTTCCAGCCCTAGGATTCTATGATTCTACAGTGCTTTCATTGCCATGGCATCTGGCTACATCACATCTAAAAACTAACATCCATGTATATTAACAATGAGCAGCATACTAACTCACCAAGACATAAATAGGAAAAGACAATGCCTCAGTTTAGAGGCTTCTGGCAAAGGGGTGGATGAGTAAATGGGCTTTTATATGGGTTCTGACAGATTCTTGCAAGCAAAGAAACCCATAGCTGGAGCCTCTCCAGCAAATGTCCTGCTTTCAGTCTTAAAGAGTGCACATCTAGGGATTGAGGAAAGTGCCTTTATCAGACACTTCATATGATGCATAAAGTGTGAAATGGTATCTAGTGTAGCAGCTCCAAGCTTTATAGATTAAAAGTAGCAAAGTAAATTGCATATAAAGCAGATGGGAAGCCAGTGCAGTGCATGTAACGTGCTCAAGCTGACCAACTCCATTAAGCACAAGGGTTCTTGCATTATGTACTAGCTGAAGTAGCTCTAAGAGTAGATCCAAATAGAGTGCATTGCAGAAGTCTAACCTTGAGGTAAAAATCACAGTCTGAACCAATAAAAAGAGACTGCAATCTCTTAGCTAAATGCAAAAAGATAAAAAGCTGTTTCTGCTACTTCCTGGGAGTACAAGAGCAGTTAGGTAATAAATACCCAGAGATGTAAAACTTTGTCAAGGGCTGAAATACCTAGTACAGATGAAGTAATGCTAAATTCTTCAATTCCATTATTTGTTTTTCTTTGTCAACTGTTATCACGCCTGTGTTTTTTGGACACACTTTGCCCAGCTTATTCTCATCCCTATCTTTGATCTTTCCCTACCTAGAAAGCAAGGAAATAACATACATGGGTGGCTGGTATGCTGGGGCGAGGCATTGCCTTCCCAAATGGCCAGCCTGGCCCCACCAACACTCTGCCCCCCTGGAACACCTACTGTAAGCATATTGGCAGCAGAGTGTTGCTGCCCCCAAGTACCTGCCTTCCCGGTGCTCTGGGGCTGGGGAGGCTGGGGCTGTGTGCCCTCCGCCTCCCCTATGGTGAGGGGACAGAATGGGGCGGTGGCGGCACGCTGCTCCACTTCCCCATGGTGATGGTGGGGGGCGGAGAGGCAACTTGGCTCCTATGGGAGCGGGGCCTCGGTAGAAGGGGCGGGCTGCAGGTGGGACTAGGGGCTTGCATCCCCCAGCCCTACCTTCACCGACCATCCATGACACCATAGCTTAACTTAGATGAACAGGAAACTTAGAGCTGTATATCGTCAGCTTGGTGACAGCACTATAACTCAGAGCCCCTTGTGACGCTCCTAGAGATCGCACTTATTAAAATGAAAGGGCAACAAAACAGAACCACACTGGTCACACAGAATTTTTGTATTCTACGCTACAACATATTGCTTCTAATGCTGTTCTAGTGGTAGCTCATTACCGGCACTAACTTTGCTATCTGGGCCAATGGGTGGAGGGTGGAAGGACACAGTATCGTAGCTGTCCATATTACTGAATAAAGATCAACAACCTATTCATAGGTGCTGGAACTATGGTTTGGGGGCTGCTGCAGCACCCTGGCTTGAAGTGGTTTCCACTATATACAGAGCTTACAGTTTTTAGTTCAATGGCTGTCAGCACCCCACTATATTTTTCCAGTGCCTCTGATTTTACTTATTCCTGCTTATTGCTGCTTCTCTTGTTTGCACTTCTCTACAAAAGGAGCTGAGAGGCAAGGCCAACCTTTGTCAATTCCACAGTGCCCCAAACGTCACATTTCCCATTCCCAGAGCTGAAGAAGAACACTGTGTAAGCTCAAACGTTCTCTCACCAACAGAAACTGGTTCAATAAAAGCTATTTCGTCACCCAACTTGTC
This sequence comes from Rafetus swinhoei, assembly GCA_019425775.1. Classification (NCBI taxonomy): domain Eukaryota; kingdom Metazoa; phylum Chordata; order Testudines; family Trionychidae; genus Rafetus; species Rafetus swinhoei. The sequence goes on from CM033437.1 coordinate 272,022,664, forward strand.
TCTCTAATACCCTGGAGCCAGCACAGCAACATCATTACATGCTGCTGCTTGTTATATCCTGACATGGGGACTCTTATTAGGAGTTTATACTATAATAGTGCGTATTGGTTTCTTTTTACAAAAAAGTAACAGTGAAGACTACAGTAAAGCTAAACTGTAAAGGTGAACCTGTTCTCCAATCATGAAGATGGCTCAATAGTTGATTCAGTCTTAGAAGGCATTCATGTCTCTCCCCCATAAAAATACAGAAAGGTGAACAATAACCTTAAATGATAATGACGTAAACTAGGTTATAAAAGCAGGCAGCCCTAAGTAATGCTGATTGAACACAACATGAAATGTTGGCACATACAAGGAATACCATATATAAAACACATAGTATTGTGATCATCTCACAAGGCGAAGAAAATCAAGGCAATTCAGTATTTGGATGGAAGAACTCTAGCTATCATGCAAGGCACTGCAAGAGATGTTAGAGACAGGCACTGTGCTACTGAAGATGCATCTTCCATGTGAGATTCAAAATCTTGACCACTTGTGGTCACTAAATATTCCATGGCAACTTTCTCAATGACTGGGACAATATCTTATTATGCTAAACAAATTCTAGTGCTTTACTTGCTGTACTGATATCTCCACATTATTCACTTTTTAAAATCTTTCCTATAATGTGTAATAGAGCATTGTATGATGAAGGCATGGTTTGTCGTGATGAGATTCCTATATATAAAGTCAGTATATACCTCTGGCCCCTTTCTCATTGAACAGGATATATTGCCAGTATATATTTAGGTATGTCTATTTAGCATAATGACTTAGGTTTTCTCTACTTTTTACTTGTATTAATCCTGTAGAGCCAACACAGCTAAGCAAGTATGCTATATTTTATTTCATCCTGTTAATGTACAGGAAGTATTTACTACATTCCAGTTACAGAAGCAGTCAGCTAAACCTATGCAAAGCAAACCCTCTGACTTGTGATTGCACAGGTATCATTTAGAGCATGATTTGAAGACTGTCACAGCACAGCTGTAATTGGGGTCATAATTTAGCCTCTTGATTCTTTTTTTATTGGTTAGGGTACATGAGAGAGACCTGAGATTGACTTTTAGACCCAAGGTGAGTTTGCAGGGCTGTCATTTAGTTAAAAAAAAGAAAAGGCTGGAAGGGGAAGCAGTTGCTTGTAAACTCGTGTTGTACGGATGTGAGACATGGGTGATAACGAAAGATTCGAAGAGAAGGATATTGGCATTCGAGAGGAGTTGTCATAGAAAGATCCTGAGAATAGGATGGATGTAGAAGGTCACCAATGAGGAATTATTTAGGAAGATATAGCCAAAAGAGAACCTACTGCAAAAGGTTATACAACGGCAGTTACAGCTATTTGGGCATATCTGCAGAATGAACAACGAGCAAAAAATTAAGACCCTGGTATTCAGCATAATGGATGGTCCAAATAGGAGAGGTAGACCCCACATAGAATGTGTAGATGATATAGTAAATTGCTGTGGAGCTAGTCTACAGAAACTAAGCCACTCCGCACTGGACAGGGAAAGATGGAAGGAAATAGTGAGGGAGGCATCGGACACCAACGGGCGTTGAGCCCATGGTTGTTGATGAAGATGATGATATATAAAATTGCTTAGAAATTGTGAAAACAATTGTGGAATCCCACAATGCCAAAGTTTAGGAACTTACTTTTCAGAATAGAAACTTTAACTCAAAGATCCTTCTTGATTTAAGGTGAGATATAAGTGTAGGGGAGCAACAGTGGTGAAATGAAGATGAGGGGCATTTTGAAGAATGGAAGACAATTGTCAAGTAAATAGTTGTTTTAAAAAAAAACTAGGCAGATATCATATGAAAGAGTATGAATACATGGTCAGTTACAGCATGAAAAGAGGTTAATCCTGGAGTAGCCCACAGATCATATACTCAAACCGAGGGATGACATTTATTCCCAAACTGGAAGAAGGGTATCACCCTTACAACCTTTGCTGATAACATAATTAAGTAAGCCAAGATCAAGGAGGATTGTAAGGGGTACCAAAGGAGGAACTCAAGAGAACAGCAGGCAAAATGTCAGTTAAATTTCAATTTAGACAAGTGCAAGATGATGCAAATTGGAAGGAACAATTTAATCTACTTCTAAACTCTGAGTTACTTATGCAAAAATTGGTTAAGTGTGGTGTTTAATCTGCCTCTCTTCTTTTTTATATTCCCTAACAGCCTAATCACTGTTGGCTGCATTTGATGGTGCCTGAGTTTTCAAGGAGTCTGCATAATCTTCTGCAAAAATTTTCAGATATGTCTGATGTTTTAAGCAACTATTCAATCATCAATAATCTAACGAGGATAATCAATGATATTATATTATGTCTTGATTCTGAAAAAAATAAGGTAAATTTCTAAAAGTTTCCCCCCTTTATATTAGACAGTTATACTGGAATTTTTGTAGCAGAGTACATGGGTTGATATGGTGACAAAAAACCCATAACATCCCTGTGACCCAGGCTGCTTTAGGTTCTGTGTTCTTTGTTTCAATTCCTGTTCAATGCAACTACTACTTCCCCTTTAAGGATGTATTGAATTGGCCAATGTAGAGATGTTAGCTATTAGCCATAACAAGTGAGAAAATGTATAAGCTAAGATTATGATTTTTTTCATATAGATCATGAAGTCATGGAATCTGTAACTTCCAGAGCCATCCATGACTTCAGCCCTGGGGTGGCCCGGCTGAAGCTGTCCACCAAGATCTGCAGCTCCCAGCTGCCCTGAGGGAACACTCAGACAGCAGCTCCAGGAAGCTACAAGTGATGGGAGCCCCTTCCGGGCTCTGAGTTGGGGCCTCTGCAGTCTCTTACCACTGCAGGGCAGTGTGAGGAACCTTGAGCCCTAGCAGTGATGCATGTTGGACCTTTCTCCCGACCCATTTTGTCCCGAATATTTTTATTACATATCATGTACAGGTTCCAGGCATCCATGATTTTTTGTTTATTGCACATGACCTGTCTGACTTGTATTAAAATATCTGTGACAAAATCTCGGTCTTAGGTATAACCACTTAAAAAACCTCAGAGGGATTACAATGTGTAGGATAACCAAATAGTTATACAGTAAAACTCCAATTGTCCAGCATCTAGTGGTCCGGCACTCCTGATAGTCCGGCACCAACTGGAACCCGGAAGTGCTCTGGCCAGCCGGACAATTGGAGCTGCCCAGAGGCGGCGGCGGAGAGAGGTGGCGAGAGGCAGGCAGCTGTTTAAGGTGGGCGGGCGGGGGGGTGGCGTGGCGAGGGGCAAACCCTCTGCTGTGTTGCGGGGAGGCGGTGGAAGCCCCACGCAGCTGGCTTGCAAGCGGGGAAACTCAGCCGCCGGCTTGTAAGAGGCGGCGGCGGAGAGGGGGTGAGAAGCAGGCAGCGTTCCCCGCCCGCCCGCATGCCTTAAACAGCTTCCTGCCTCTCGCCCCTTTGCTGCCGCCGCTTGCAAGCTGGCTGCGCGGGGCTTCCACCGCCTCCCCGCAACACGGCGGAGGGTTCGCCCCTCGCCGCGCCATTCCCCGCCGACCCCCCCACACAGTGCGGGTCCCGGGAGACCCGTCACAGCACCCCGCCGGAGTACCTCCTGATACTCCGGCATATCCGATAATCCAGCACCCCCCTGGGTCCCAAGGGTGCCGGATTATCGGAAGTCTACAGTATTCAGTATGTTGTCAATGTGTAGTCCAAAAGTTTAACTCTTATACTCAAGGTAAATGAAACTGGTCTATGTAAATAAGTATGAGTCCTCATTTTTGCATCAAACTTACACTGGAATCCTAAACATAATTACAAATTTTAAGTCTGAAAATATGGTGAAAAGATTGTGATAAACTAGTAAGATTATACTAATCAGTTTCAGATACCTTAATATTGAATTAATGGAAAAATATAATTCTACATTATGGTGGATCTTCCTGATTCCAGTAGTTTCTGGACATGCTTCAAGAAATCTCAGTCTAGGAGTCTGATTCTAGACTTTTTTTGAATGAGAGTAATGAAAGAGTTAAATTTGTTAATTACTTTTAGGTATACGCCCTAATGTGTCTAATCACATTCTGAGTTACATTGCCCGGCTATGCGTACTCTATATATGACTAATGGTTTTGTTAATAATGAATTATACTTAATTAAAAGTACTAGGTGAGAGATCCTGGCCCTGTTGAAGACAAGATTTTCACCCTCTGTGCATAGTTACCTTTGATCAGTAGATTATTCCCATTTTATAAAGAAAAAGAGATGCAGAGAGAGGTGAAGTAACTTGCTCATAACACAGCAAATCTATGGCAAACCTCAAAGTAGAACCTGATACCCTGACTTGCAGTCAGGTGCATTATTTAGTTGCTGTGGTGGTGATTGTATTCAATTACCTTCCCATTACAATCCTAATTTTGTAATTTAGCACACACCCAAATGTATCTATGATTTTCCCCATGGTCTGCTGACACAAGTTACTTTTTTTAAAAATTAAACGTGATTTGACTTAAATATTTATCTTAAAAGAAAGGCTTTTAGATAAATGGAAATGAGAAAAGAAATCTCTGTAATTTGAAGGAACTACTAAGGAATTCCCTCCTTCCCCCTGCCCCGGTTAAGATCTAAGTAAAGCAGAACTCTGCATCTTAAAATTTTAATTTCATTTGTGTGTCACCTATTGGAATTCCTTTGTAGCGTGCCCACTGTCTTTCTCTTAGGCCAAATTTACCAGAATGAGTGTTTTTGTCTGAAACTTTTAAAAAAATGGAATTCTATCTCTCTCCCTAGAATTTCATAAAAGAAAATGGTCATCTTTATGAAGAAGGCAGGTTCGTTCCTGAAGAATTCTTTAGGCGCTTTAATAGCACCATTGAAGTCTACAAGGATTTTGCAAAAACGTCAGATCATAGTGACTGTGTTCTGCCATCAACAACAAAAACACCAGAGAACAGTAAGATCATAAAATTATTCCCATTTATGTTGGGCCACCTCCTCGAGTGGTGTAAATTTGGTTTAACTCCTTTGAAGTCAGTGAAGTGATGTCCCTTCAGATTCCTGTCTGAGGATTTGATCTATTAGTCTCATGTTTCTTTCTATCAGTGGCTATGTCTACACTGCAAAGAAAAGTCAGAAAAAGATACGCAAATTGAAAACTGCAATTTGCGTATCTTTTTCCGCTTTTTTTCCAAAAGAGGCTTTTCCAAAATTTGGCCCGTCTATATGGGGCCAAATTTCAGAACAAACTCCTTTTTTGGAACATCCCTTATTCCTCTCATGGAGAGGAATACAGGGATGCCAAAAGAACACGTTCGCTTTTTCGGAAACTGTTCTGAAAAAGCGGATGCGTTCCTTGGAAGCAGCAGGGCTTTTCCAGGATGCCTCTGGCATCCCGGAAAAACTCTGCAGTCTAGACATAGCCTGTGACAGCAACTACAAATGCCATGGCTGAAGTCACACTAGTAGTAGTAAGCCTGGTAGGAAAAACTGGCAACACTGTATGGCACTGTTTATTAATAGAGCCTTCATTTATTTCAGCGTACATATTCAGATTGTTTTTACATCAACAAAAATATCCTGGGTTGTTCTCTTAGGGTGTGTCTAGACTACAGGGTTTGTCGACAAAAGTGGCCTTTTGTCGACAAAACTATACCTGTGTCTACACTACCGCCGAGTTCTGTCGACATAATGTCGACAGAATTCGGCAGTTTTGTCGATGGCGGTAAACCTCATTCTACGAGGAATAACACCTTTTGTCAACAGAGTTCTGTCGACAGAAGGCGTTATTGCATCTACACTGTTCTTTGCGTCTACACTCTCATGTCGACAAAGCGGCTTGCTTTGTCGACAGAACTGGATGTATTCTAGACTCTCTTTGTCGACCGAAGCTTTGTCGACAGTATCTGTTGACAAAGCCTCTGTCGACAAAAGCCTGTAGTCTAGACGTACCCTAAGGGTACATCTACACAGCAGCATTATATAACTGATGTTATTCCAAAATAATAAAATGTGTGTGTCTACACTACAAGCCCTTATTTCAAAATAACGTTGAGCTGAAGGACTTCTTGCTTTGACTCATGGTAACCCTCATTTCATGAGGAGTAAGGGAAGTCGACAGAAGACAGTTCTTCCTTTGACTTCCAGCTGCATAGACAGCACCAAAAGCTGAATTAAGCTATGTCAACTTAAGGTACACAATTGACTTAGCTGAAGTTGCATAGCTAATTTGACTTTAGCCCTGCTGTGTAGACGTGCCCTCACACTGTTCTTAGTGCTGTCTTTTATCTTGCACTTTACTTTTGCTTGACTGGGACAGTATGATCTTTTGGAAAAAGTCTTTGTAGATACTGGGCCAATTCAGAGATGATGTGTGAGGTGGTGTAGTTTTAAGCACTGGTAAGCAGATGTAAAGGAATTAAAAGGTGGTGTTTATAGACTTAGTGTCTGGAACAATGTGTAAATAGCACAATCTCTGAATTTATCCGTTCCCCTAAAGAATATTGTGGATTTATGATATAGAGAATTGAACAAGCTCAGGTTAGGTTCTTGAATGAGTGATCATGTGAATACCTGGTTTATGGGTTGCTCTAAGGATTAGGGAGGAAATAGCCATTGAGGTTCTTAATCAAGGCAGCAGTATGCATGACTAGAGACAGAAACTTAAGTACATAGGGAACTCTGTCTGCAAAAACCTAGGTGCCTAAAGAGGTAGGCAACAGCCAGGCAAGGATTTAGTGAACCAGTTATCCCTAACAATGAGATTTAGCCACCTAAATCTATGGCTTAGATGCCTAAGTACCTTTGTGGATCCAGCCCCTATAGCCATAATGTAATACCATATGTTAATAGATTAGAGTAGCCCTATAGCTAAGTGCCTTACATAGGGGGAACTATGTAAGGCGTAATACTGGCACTCATTTTCTATTTAGATCCAAGAGTCACCGTTACAAAGCCATTTTTGTTACCTCCTGTTGCTGCCAGCTCCCTTAGGAATGACAGCAGTGACAGTAAGAGTAAGTACAAATAACTGAACTGATACATGTATATTTCCCTTTAACACTGTTTTCTGTGAGCACTTCGAGGAAAATAGCTCTAATTGTACAAAGCAGATGAATCATGCTAATGTCTGATGGTATATCATATTATCAGTAATTACACCAAAATGAAATGACCTGCTTCAGTCAGATTCCAAGGATACCATACAGTTGCAATTACATGGTGATTTTCAAAAATGATACAATGCAGATCTCTACACTCTGATCTGCTAGTGCCTTTAGGACTCACAAACCATATGACCTCAACTGACATTTCTGCCTAAACATTTAATTTTTAGTGGACAGAAAATGAAACAGTTGCAAAACTACTACTGAAGGTTTTTTTTTTTTGTGAATTCACATCATGATACTAACTATTGATTTACAATGTCAACTCTGATGATCCTAAACAAGTGATCATTTGGATACAGCATATTCTAATAGGCCACATTCAGATGGACTCATTTTCCTCTCTTTCCAGTCTTTGTATAATTACCAGTTTAATGGGTGCATATTTAAGAGGTGAAGTTGCATGTATTTAAATGTATGTGTTCTCTAGTTTTTAAACTTAATTAAAATTGCTGCAGACTTAGAAGATGCTACTTTCTCTTTACAGCAACTTAAAATAAACTTTAGACCTAGGAAACCCTGGTCTGAGGGGATGAACACAAAACCAGCAATTTTTTACTATGTTATATAGATCAAGGGTTTGATTTCCCATCTCTGGAGCATGGGGCGTCTGTCAGAGCCTGTTGGAGGCTGAGGTATTGCTCAAATATTTGCGGCAGAATTTAGAGCAATACCTGGGTGGACATCCAGAGCCCTGATTTCAGTGTCCTAATGATAGGAAAGAGAGATGTTTCCCATCTTCAGCCCTAATAAATTATCTGTGGAAGGCATAGGTAACATCACCAAATCCAGTGTTCCCTCCATGCATGGAGCCCTGACAGGGCGGGACTGATTAATCACCTGTGAAGCAGTGCTGCTGCACAGCTTAGAAGGAACACTGACCAAATCTGGTAGCTGCTGTGTTGGAATGAAAGAAGATGCAGGGGGACAAAAGAAGCCACCCTCCCATAAGTAACTTCTGGCCTGGTACCAGGAACTAGTCTTTCTTGGCAGCATCCCAGATTGTAACAGTATTATTTCCTCAGTGCCTTTTCTGCATCAACAGCCATACCATGCTGTATGTCCCTTTCCAGCTCTTTCTATTTACTTCATATCTATCTGGGTAACTAACTATGTGGTGTAGTGGGGGAGCAGGTCGGGTGAAAGATGCTGCTCCTGTTGAGGGAGGCACAAGGAGAGAAACCTGTGGCAGCCTGTCTGCCTGATAAGAAAGAAAGTACGTCCTGGCCATGAGACGGGAGAAGCTACTAAGGATGCACTTCCTCCACTCCCTGTGGGCTCTTATGCAAACTGACTCTTGATTGCTAACATTTCTGCACCCTGCTTGTCTTGTGGCTCTACAAACCAGTCTCTAGCTTCCAGATGGTTTGCATCCATAATAACTTCTGGGCTGTCTCTTTAGGAAGTGGGGATGGGGGAGATTTAGGGTTGGTCTGCTCTTCAAGGTAGGGGTGTAATTCCAAGCTCAAGGAGGTATATCTGCACTAGCTCTCATTGAGCTAGCTGACTACAAATAGAATTGTAGCTGCTGCAGCACAAGTGATGGAAGGAGCTCTCTACCCTGAGTACAATTCCATCTGAGACGTTGGACACGTGACCATCTGGCTAACCCCTCCTGCCTACACTGTGTTGTTAGCCACTAGTGCAATCAGTGTTAGCACAGATGCCTCCTAAGCCTGGGAATTAAGCCCTTAGTTCCAACTGTAGATGGACCTGTTCTGGGAAAGGAAAGCTCTATACATCTGCAGTTAAGGAAGGGATTGGGACAAAATCCTACCCTCATTTCCAGCAGCCAGCACACCTCTTTCAGAGAGAAGAATGTCACCACAGTGCAGGAGCTAAGCCCTGGCCATGTGGAGACAGATTAGACCAAAGCTAAATAGCTGGCACAGGTGTAAGGCTAGTGAGTGCACATATAGAGTTGAGGCCTGAATTGGTTCCATTTTTTGCTGCAGCTGCTGGGGGGAGTGAATACAGCTGCTGTATTCAGGGCTATGGGACTGGCCTAGAAACATGCCAGGGGCACAGCTGAAGGAGCAGCCTAAACCCAAAATGGAAGCCTGTACCAGTACAATAACCATGAGATGGATGCCAGGCAATGCAGCCAAGATCAGGACTCCTTATACCATACTAAGTACCTCACACCATACCTGACACTCCGGAGCTGGAGGTAGATTAGACTCTGATTAAGTTTGATTTAGTACTGTTTTCAAACCAGCACCTGCAAACCCAAGTTTCAAATAGGAAATTAAACTCAAGGGTAAAAAGAAAGGTAAAATAGGCATTTAGCTATCAATCTGGCATATCATTTTTTGCACACAAGTTAAAATTGAGAATCATTTTTGGGGCATAATTGGGTGTTAAGATTCATGAATGATATTACTTAAGCCTTGCAATATTTGGGCCCAGAAAACTGGACCCATAATTAATTTCTCTCACAAAACTCAGTAGGAAAGTACCAAAACTCAATATGAGATGCTTCTCTGAAAATGAATTTAGCACTCCCCATTTGGAGAGGTTAATAAAACGATAGTTTTACACCTTCTAAAGTACCGTGATCAAAATATTCAAAAAATAAACAAAAAAGTTCTTGAACGGTTTTCTGAACGGGTGAGAGGGATATTTAAGTTATGATAAAATGTTGTGATAATTAATTTGGAGCTGAGTAGATGTCTAGTGCAAATCCGATTTGAGACTAGTATCTCAAACAAAATCTAATGTAAGGTTTGAATTGTAATTTCTTGCTAAATCTACATATAAGGTTCAGGGTGGAACATACCAGTTTGGTTAGCTTTGTCAGCAAAGATTGTAAGCTACCTGATGCCAATAAGTACAATGCCTGGATCTTGTGTGATGAGTGATGCATCTCTGATTTTAAGTTCGTCGGAACAAACAGCTTATTTCATGGGAATTAGCCAAATCTTTTGAAAAAAACCAAATAGTGTTCACGGTACTACAGAGGCCACCTACAGAGGTTGCAAACTGCAAAGTTCCAAAAATAGCTTCTAATTCTTCTCGAGCATCCACACAATTTGCAAGATGTACTATTTCCACAGTGCTGACCATTGCACTCTGACATAGAGCAGCTGCCAGATGAGTACTCACTAATGAAACATGTACCTGGCTCCTCAGAGGAGGAGCCTTCTTCCCGAGTCTCTTGAATGACTGAAGGAAAGCTCCCTTCCTCTCAGGCTTGGCCAAAATGGTCAACTGGCCACCCTTAGAAACACGAAACACAGGGAGAAGAGCAGATCATTAGGCATCCCCAGAATAGCTAAAGGTTGCAGGAGTCTGTCCCTGTTAAGGATGTTTAAATGGAGGGTATATGTTGGCCCAAACCTGCTAAAATTCAGGTGTTTTAGTGACTCTTACCATATTTTGGGTTTGAAATTTCTATTGTTAGGAAGTAACATGTGGCAGACCATTGTTTTCAAACTGAAGTTAAACCGGATTCACAATTTTCAGAGGGGTAGCCAAGTTAGTCTGCAACTGGAAAAACTTAAACAGCCAATAGTTAGCAGCACCTTAAAGACCAACAAAACCTGTAGATGGCATCATGAGCTTTCGTGGGTATATTTCATGGGTGTTTCATCTGAAGAAGAGCTTTCATGGGGTACAACCCACTTCTTCGGATGAAACACCCACGAAATGTACCCACAAAAGCTCATGATACCATCTACATGTTTTGTTAGTCTTTAAGGTGCTGCTAGATTATTCGTTGTTTAAGGATTCACTATGTCCCTCTTCACTTCCCCTCGATTAATCTGTGCTGCCTTCTTCTCCCATTACAAACTTTATCAGCATCTCTCAAATGCCTCTGCTTTCTTCCATGCCATCTCCTATTGATTGTAAATTCTTCCTGAGTGTATCTGTAAGGCCATTAACTTTTTAGGTCGTTAAGAGGGAATCTATAACAATCTGTGCTGTGATTCATACAGAAGACTGGCAGGCAGGCTTGAGAAGTCATATGGGAGTAATGTAAATTAAAATATAAACACTAGAACATAATTGCATATATTGTACCAGTTTCCCATCTTTTCTCTCCAGAAGGGGCAGGTATCATGTAACAGGGCTTTCTCTTTTGTTTTTTGGAAGGACCTACCCAACTGTAGATATCAGAAATAAGTAAGAAGTGATAAAACCTGCCATGATTAGTTTCAGTACGTCACTCCACCAACTTCTGTAAACTCAGTTATCTTTAAACAAGTTTACAAAAAACAGAATTTGTCATGACCTGACATGTATTTAGAAGATTGTGTCCCACGCGCCCTGCCTCCCCAGGTACAAACCTAATTGAGTATTTCCTTCAGTACTCAAATTCCTTGAGTTTGTGTAAATACTAAAGGAAAGGAAAACTGCTGAGGCCTTCTTATCAGAAATGAGACTTTCCAATAACTTTTGTCTAATTTGAAATTAAACTAGTTTATGATCCATTAAGACTCATTGAAATATGTACATTAACAAATGTGAAAATGTAGCAGTTAACTAAATACCAGTGTATCTAGCTGAATACTTTCAATAACTTTTGCTGAAAGCATTGTATGTAAAAAGTCTATAAACTTATCAATGCATGCCGAGACTAGCATTGCAGAGTAAGTGGAGAATTTATGGTAGGTTACATATGCTATCTTAAGTAACATGTTATCAAATAATTTCTTTGCTGTCTGCGATCTCCAACAACATACATACCTTCCTTTCGATGATTATTCATTTTTCCAGGATGGGAACACCCATAGCTTTGAGTAATCCAAACTCTAGTTGTATAATCATAAAATGTCCAAGAAAGAAGAAAGCTAACAAAATAAAGATTTTTTTTAACCCGGGCAGAAATAATTCTGCATTCTTCCTGAGTAATCCATAAGAACCATGTTGGAATTACTTTTAAGAATTAGACATGTGTGCCTTAAGATGAATGCACAGCAATTTGAATTATTTCCATGTTTATTCAAAGGAGTCTAGTTCTGGTTCCAAAACCCCTTAGGTCTAGTCCCAGATGAGATTAAGCTATTGGTTGAGTCATGGCTCTGAATTTATGAAATGCACATCAGAAAACCCTTCCCAAATTCAGATTAGTAAATTAACTCTGTGAATTGTGGGAGGGCTTGATGTGTTACATAGTCTTCCAGTCAGTCTCTATTCCCTAAGATAGTAGAAACTGCAAATGCTACTGCTACGGAAGGAGAACAATCAAAGACAGCAGATTAATCACTTGGCTCTGTATTCAGTGGTTCCCTTCCATTCCACACAACTGGCTGCTGTGTTTAGCTGGATTTTTCTTTCTTTCTTTCTTTCTTTTTTTTCTTTCTTTCTTTCTCCATACAATATCTACTCTTTCAGTAAACAGTAATCAGGTATCATTTCTGGTTGACTATAATTTCCCTTTATTATTTATACACCTGCAGGGTCCTAGCAGAGTTCAGTCTTGGTCAGAATCATGATAAACACAGGGCCTATATTTTATAAACGGAATATTATCTACCACAGCAGTCTCTCATTTCCAATACTCCGTCTGAGGTTTTCCATATAGCCTCATAACCATTTCAGCAGCAGTTCCTGATACTAAGTAAAACTGGGTGAAAGCTGTTTAAATCAAGTATCCTGTAGCTAAATTTGCAATTTAGATGGTGGAACCCTAGAGGTTACTCCGACAGGATTTTTCACATCCTGCCTTAACTAAATAACCAAGGGTCCAAATTCAGGCCTCAGCCTGCACACAACTCCTGCTGTTATCAGTGGAAATTGGTTATTTGCATATAGGATAGGACTGGTGCAATAGTAACAAAAAAATTCCTGTAAATTTTTGGCATGAATATCAACTCTAGCCAACACCCTCCTCTCCCCCACCACACACACACACACACACACTCTGAAGGTGTATCTTGCACTATTTATTTCAGTTACCTGGGATGGTGAGAGCTGCCATATTATGTGCACAAATTAGTTATTGTTAACAATGGTATTCTGAAGAGATTTTTTTCCATAAAATAGTCTTCGCTAATCATGCTTTTAATTACAGAAGAGATGCTCAACTTCCCTAGCAGCCTCAGCCTGAATGGGATAAGCATAGCATTGGCGTCATTGTTTTCTCTTCTTATTGGCTTTACTTTGGGAGCCATCTGCTGGAAGGTGAGAAATATCAAACGTATCTGTTTAGGTTACAAACAGACATCCTGATTTAAAAAACTAGGGGCATTGAATTATGTAACACTCAAACATATTGGCCCCTGTGTTCTTAATCAAGAGAATCTCTTTCTCAAAATTCCTAACTCGCTCCTGCCCTTCCTCTCAAATTAAAAAAAAAAAAAAAGACTGCTAATAAAATACATCTAAACCTGAAATTTAGGAACCAAGATCCCCACACCTTCCCAGTTGTCCCAATTTATCTTGCTCTGGCAATGCTTTTCCACCTACTGAAGCCTTGTCTACTCTGAAATAGGGTTGCTCTTTAACGCTTAGCTGAATTGTCGACCATAGCTATTGTTAACTATTTGATTCATTCCTGTGGCACAGTCAGAGCTTGGTGGCCCAAGAGTCCAACATCAGAAAAGACTTGATGAACCCATGTAATACGGCATATGCCTCTGGACAGAATTTTATCCCGGATGTTACAAGCCACCTGTTCATTGGAATATCTTACAGCATTCTCGTGACGTGTATGAAAAGTGCAAGATAGTGTCTGCAGACAATGGCTCCGGTAATCTGTAGACCTGAGCAGCCAAATGAAATCATTCCATTTTATGCCCAATACAGGATGTTAGTCGTTAGTGTGAAAAGCCTCCAGGTTTGCCCAGTTTGAGTAGCATACTACACATGTTTTGAAGCCATGCAACAGTACAGAGAGGATACAGCTCAAATAGATCCTGAATTTTGTCATGCTCAGATGTTGATTCCATATGTGTTGTAAACGACCCATGACAGATGCTGCAGTACAATGCAATGGAGAATCTCCACATGAGAAACTGCTGGGTGTGGAACCCAAATAGCAAAAGCTGCAGACTGCTTTGATGGTTTCGTTATTCAAAGAGATTGGAGTTGCAGGTGGACATGATCCTGGATTTGGCAGCTTTGCCTTTGATCACAAAATATGGAGGCCAACCTTAGTCGACACCTTCACCATTTGCAGGAGTACCTCATAAAACCTGTTGAGGCTCTGTACTAGAAGAAGAGCAGCAGTAGCATAGTCAAGGTCTGAGCGCGAGAGATCACCAAGCTTATTGCTTATTGACCTGAATGTTGCTTTTTGAAATACATTGCCCAACAAAAGAATGCAGGGGCCTAGATACAGTCTGACACTAAATCCTGAATTTAGAAAGGTGCCAACCTTCAGTTCCTCAGACATATGTGGGCAGCGGTTCCATTGTGCAGCTCTCTAATTGAGTCCAGCAGAATGTGGGGACGCCTATGCCCTTTAAGCCCTTTCACAATACGACTAGATCAGCTGAGTCAAACGCAGCCTTAAGATCAGTATATGCTATGTGCAGGGGTTTCTTGAACTCACAATATCTCCAACAACAAGTGGAGGGCCAAATTGATGACTAATGTGGACTTATTCCTCGTAAAACTGGATTGTGGTGGGGGCAATGCTTCCAATGTAGCACCGTCTCCAAACATACCATCAGAACATGTGCAAACACCTTCCCTGGCACAGACAACAAGGTGATTAGCCTGTAGTTCTTGCATTCACAGTGCAATCCCTTCCCAAGGTGAAATCACAATTCTGCCCTTCCGGACAGTTGGCAGGTCTTCAGTTCTCCACACCAGACAAAAGATGGCCAGAAGTGATTCTGCTGCAGGATCAATAGCACATTTTAGCGGGTCTGGGGAGATGCCAGTAAGCACTGCCTGCACATCATCCGTTTTTCAGTTTACAGATTCCATACTTCACTTCCAACATTGGTACATCAGTGCAAGTGTCTGCTTCTGAACCCACAGTGGCTGCCAGATTGTCTCTCTCTGAACAAGTGGCAGCCGAAGGGGTGGTTCTGAGCACTGTGATAATGTTCCACCCAGCACGAGAGGATGTCATCATCTGAGTTACATGGATGGCTTTGGCTATCATCCACGATGTTGTTTGTTGCAACTTCCTCTTGGCCACTGAGGCTGCAGATTGCACAGCATGCCAGGTTTAAGTCTCCCCTGACTAAACCAATATAATATAATTTGCCACTTGGATTTAACGATCACAGCACGAGAGGGTGTTAAACTTTTGCTTCAGCTGATTATGACTTAATTTATCACCATGATGGCAGGCTGTGGCCTTCAATTTAATTGTCTGGAAGTCCTCCTCTGGTAGTCATGGTCAGCATGCAGATTGGTACAGGATGGAGGGAAATAGAGGCCAGGCACCCATGATGTCATCTGGCAGGTAGACTAGAGAAGAAAATCTATTGCTAATGTTGGTACAAAACCAGTTTGCTAAATCCGACATATGGAGAAGTGCGTTGATGTCAAATTTCTTCAACATCCCAGAAGTCTTATCTGCTTGTCAGAGCATCAGTGCTGCATGGGCAACCACTAGGTTGTGATCTGTGATTGTGGCATATTCCATACCAGGAGGTGAAGGGATATCTCTCACCTGTGAGATGCTGTGGTCTAACTACTTGTGAGGGATGCCATTGTGAGAAATCTATGGCATCTGATATATGCATTGCTACTTGAACCATGACCTGATAATGGAAGGCTTCTGAGAGTGCAGAATGTAAGCAAGTGGCAAGAGTTATCATTGGGCATCCCTGAACCATAATGACCAGTGACCTGTTCAAGCCCAATTTGCAGGGAGCCAATAACTCTGTTGGGGTTCCCCACGATCACAAGATTGTCATGTAGAAATTCTAACTGATTATAGAAATTATCTTTGCATCAGATTCCTCTGTGAGCCCACAGACTACTAACAATAGTAGCTATCCCATGTAAGCATGTGGGGCCACTGGAATATAGAAGTAAAGATTCTTCCACCTCATGACTTCCATTAGGCCTGCAAATGATAAGCCAAGACTGTCCATTTCACATGAGACAGTGACCTATGTTGTGAATTTGTGAAGAGTTACAACACTTCTGGTTGCATTTTTGATAGATTAGTGGAAATTCCTGCGACAATTGAATGCATTGTCACAATATACTGCAGATGTGTGTGTTGATATCAGAGGATCCATGTCCCCTCGTGTGGTTTGGCATGAGCCTGTCATATTTGCTCTGAAGGAAGGACAACACCAACAAGACACCAAGTTGAGAGTAGAGCAGGGGTTTTAACTGGTGCTGAGTATTTAGATGTTCAGGTTGGTCAAAAAGCTATTCTGGCAAACCCTCCTAGCAGAGATACAAAATGATTTTATTGGTTTAGATAATAACAGTTCCCAAATTATGTAAACTAATACTCTCAAAAGGACATATTTGCTAGCATCATTGTGACTTTTGCTAGCAAAGCTGCATCAGTTAGGGATGTGATTATCACATTCCTGATGACATAGCTGTCCCACCAAAACATTTAACTGTAGACCAGGCTAACGCTTCTATAGGTTCCAATCCTAGCACACCTTTCAAGGAGTAACCTCACACACACAAAGTCCCAGTTGGTTTTGTAGGACTGGTTTACACACTAACAATAAAGAGCTATTACCCTGATATTGTGCTTGGTTGAAAACCATAATATGTCATTGCATATAAAATACATAGTGTTAAATTCTGCTGTCACAGCATGCATTACTCTACTTGAATTCTGTGGGATGCATGTGTGAATCTGAAGGTGGGATTTTGTTTATCTTATACAAGAACTTATGGATAATGAAAATAGAAAGGAAGACTTAAATGGATAATTAGTATTTGTTTTTTAAAGTGTCAGTATAGAGTACTTTACTTAACTTTAGCTGATTCACTTTCCTCTTAGAAAACACATCGCACGCCTAGGCCAGAAAGTGATGAAACAACACAGTGTAATAACTGTCAAGAGGATAATGAAATAAGGTATTTTGCTTCACTGAAGTCTTTGCATACAGGTCATGTTTGAAAAAATCAAATATTTTATCATTTCTTAATGGTTTCTCTCCATGTCTAAAAGATGCACTTGGAAACAAAAAAGTGAATATTAGCAAGATTCGTGTCACAAAAATGTATTTGATAGAATTTGTCCCCAGAGTATGTTCTTTAAAGTGTGCTCCTACTTTAAATGTAAATGTTACATTTTTTGTCCTGTATACAAAAAACTCCATTAGGATAAAAATTATTGTTGCAAAGTTAATTACTGAGGAAGCCAGGGAAAAATTTTTTACTTGTAATGTCAAGGGAAGGAGTTCAGATACAGAATTCTCAGTACAGTGAATGGCAAAATCTGTTTCCTGTTGCAGCAGTTTTCCATCCAATGAGCTTTTTGCATAGTAAGATGGATTTAATATTCCTTTCAAGCAGATTAAAAATGCAAGGCTTGTAGGCTCAAGGGAGACCACCTGGGATCACATGCCTTCATCATATTGAATTATAGCCTTCATCTTCACTTGTTTTTCAGTACTCATCTCTTCAGACTAACTTCTTCTTCCATCAGTAATTTCCCCTCTACGTAGTAGACGTTGACAATATCTGTTTTCCTCCAACATCTCAGCTTTCCCCTGGGGAGGAGAGAGGCTTCCCCTAGCCTTTCAGTCTTCCCCATCCTTTCTATTTTTTCCCCTTCCTCCTCCCCAACCCCACATCCCCTATTTATTTTGGAACTGGACTTTTAAGAACTCCATTCATCTGAAGACGTTGGTTGTACCCATGAAAGCTCACGATACCATCTACATGTTTTGTTAGCCTTTAAGGTGCTGCTAGACTATTCGTTGTTTTTTACATTTTTCCTATCCTTTCTGTTACAATAGGAGCACTCTGTACACTGTTACTGTGCACACCTCACAACTTCCTCCCTTCCTTCTGCTGGAATAGCAGAGCCAGATGGTCCAGTTTCTTAGTATCGGGAAAGGGAGACAAATAGTAGGGGCCTCTCTTCCCCTGGGGAGTTTTGGTTCATCGTTAGCTTTAAGGGAAAATTGGTAGATAACAGCAGATGAGTTTATTTCTTCCTGCTGTGCTTACTTCGAAAGGGAGGTGTAATTTGCTAATGAGGGAAGAAACTGTCAGTCCCAAGAGACACCACAGTGCTGAAAGACTGCCAGGCAGGAAGGGAAGCAGCAAACAGGATAGTATTAAGCCAATTCCAAACTTTGGATCTCTGTGGGGAGCAGCAATTGGAAACACATTTTGTCATTCACTTTACTGTGAAGCACTGAACTAAATACTCATGAACCAACTTCAAATGCAATATGCGTGCGAATATTCATTTAGTTATTGTAGCAAAGTTCTGGCTGTGCCCCATGGGTCTTGCACTACTGGTGAATAATATTACCCTCAGAGATTCGCTATGGTCCTATACACAACCCCTTTCTCTTCAAAGGAGGCAGGACCCACAGTTTAGTGAGCCATACTCAGCACAGGCTATTCCATGGTTTGGGGTTAAAAAAACCCTAATAGTCATGGTCTCCCTTCTTGTGATAGGCTCTGTGTTGGCATGGGGGAAAAGTGTGGGGGGAACCCGGGCCCTTCCCCTACTCCAGGTTCCAGCCCAGAGCCCCTAAAGTAGCAGCAGCAGTCCAGTTGTTGTTCCTTCCTACTTGGCAGCTTTCTCCCTGGGCCACTTACCCAAACAGCCCCTCCAAAATGTTTCCCCCTGGTATTTGTTAACCAGCTCTCAGCCCATACACAGCTTCTTCTTCTTCTTCCTCGCTTTTCTCCATCTGGTCTGTCACTCTTTGTCTTTCCCCTCTTCTTACCTAAGGGAGGCCTTTTAAAGCAACTCCACTGGCTGTAAGGCTGCAGGTGCTGAGTGACTTGCCTGAGGGAGCAATCTAGTTAACTAGCCCCAGGTGTTTTCCTGCCTTCATTTTATTGCAGCAAGCGCTAGTAGCTTACTCTGGAAAGAGAAAACCACTTATCCAGTGCCCTGTATACCTGCCTTCCACCAGAGTGTGTCAGGCTGCTGTCTTAGGTCTGTCACATCATCTTGAAATCCCTGCTCTCTTCTCTTTTTTTTAATCCAACAGCGTGAAGAAACAATTCCATGACTGTGACCAGTCAGTGTTTGTGTACTTATAGGGTGAAATTGTCAGAGTACTCAATTTAAAATGTCTAACAAATTCTTAAACATCAGCCTGTTCATGGAGAATTAGCTAACGTATTGAGGCCTACATGTCATTTGCTACAAATAACTCATCCCACTTTTTCAGAGTGACTAATGAAACTGAACATCCTCCCCTTGACTCTACAGAAAAAAGAGAGAGGAGACAGTTCAGTGCAAGAGACTACCTCTCCAAGAAATTGAAATTGGTTATTTTCCCCCATCAAATCTCAGATATATGCAATATTTTCTCTTACCCTCCTGTGACAAAGTTTTGATCTACTGTAATTAAGAAATACTTATTACCAAAAGTTTATTACAGTGCTCAAACACTTGAGCCTGGTCTAGACTACATGGGAAAGTCAAACTAAGATACGCAACTCCCGCTAGGTAAATTATGTAGCTGGAGTAGACATATTTTAAGTCATATTTCCACGCTGTCCATACAGCGGAAGGCTGACAGGAGCAAAGGTTCCCATCAGCTTCCTTTACTCCTCATGAGGAGCAGGAGTAATGGAGCCAATGGGGGCACCTTTTGAGTTCGACCTAGGGAGTCTATACTAGACCCACTAAATCAAACCCCAGAAGATCAATCGTGGCAGCATCAATCTTCTATGTAATGTAGACATGCCCCTAGGATCACAAACATTTCACAGATGGTGGTTAATGTATTTATTTTAACAAAAAATACCTTTAATTGTCACCATTCCCTAGTTATCTTATCACAGTGGAAATCATTTATTTTATGTCTTCCAGTATGTTGCAGCAAAAAGAAAAAGAGCTCCTACAAGTGTAGCTATTGCTTTTTTCCGACACTGTCACTGTTTCACGTTCTGGTAAGTCCTTAAACAGTATAACAAGATTCCTACCACAAGCTTCATAACTTTTGTCTGCTGAAATTTAGTGACTATTCTGTGAAGCCACATCTAAAGCTAATTTTGCATTAGTCAGCTTAGCATACTTGTAAGACAGTTTTATTGCATATATATATTCTGAATTTAGTCATTTGACTTATAACCAGACATCTCAATAACACAGTGAGAGAGAAATACCCCAAAATGAGGGACAGCTCTCGCTTCTTCCTTTGGTGTGACAGCCAATTGAAGAGTTATAGCCCTTTCATTGAGAATTGCCAATCCCCATTCACCAAGTCCCTCTTTAGCTGCAGTGCTATAGCATGAAGAGACAGGCTGTCTCAGCATAGTTTATATTATAAACATATTATCCCGAATGCAAAAGATTGGTGGTGAAGATAACCACAGAGGCTCTGTCTACATTGGCACCCCTTTCCGGAAAAGGGATGCTAATGAGACACTTCGGAATTGCAAATCCGCGGGGGATTTAAATATCCCCAGCGGCATTTGTTACATAACTGCCGCTTTTTCCGGCTCGGGGTTTTGCGGAGAAAAGCACAAGTCTAGACGCGATCTTGCGGAAAATAAACCCTTTTCCGGAAGATCTCTTATTCCTACTTTCAAGTAGGCAGCATCAATAAGAGATCTTCCGGAAAAGGGTTTATTTTCCGCAAGATCGCGTTTAGACTGGCGCTTTCTCGGCAAAACCCCGAGCCGGAAAAAGCGCAGTTATGTAATGTGCAAATGCCGCGGGATATTTAAATCCCCACGGATTTGCAATTCCGAAGTGTCTCATTAGCATCCCTTTTCCGGAAAGGGGTGCCAATGTAGACACAGCCAGAAAGTAAAAGGAAACTTTCCAGAAGGGAAGAATATTTATAGAATATACTGATGTGATTCCAAGATATGAAACTATACTGCTGAGCTATTGAACTGTTCTGCATCATTGTCAACCTCTATATTTATCCATTTTCATTTAGAAAAGTGCATTAGTAATATATTGGTATTAACTTGGCATATTGGTATTACCATATTTGTATTAACTAGTTGTGTGGGAGAAAAAAGTGCATGCATTTTATTTTTAAACGATATTGTAAAAGAAAATGCTAAAAGATGTAGTGAAAGCAAAATATTTTCATAGCCAGTTAATTTATTCGTATAAACTAGCTCACTTCTCTGGGTACCATCAACTTTAAAAAAAAAACCTCTGTTAAGGCTTCCCTGTTCCGCAATTGTACGGCAATCCTACAGATATACATATGAACAGTCCCATTACATTCTGCAGGATTATTCATGTGTGTGTAATAGGGATGCAAAATCCCACTTAATTGGTTAACTGGAGTGTTAACGGATTAACTGATTAAAGGGGAGATGGACAGAGGGGCCTCTACTGCTGGACTGGAGTGCCCCCTCCTCCCCCCACCACCACCACAGACAGGGTTCTCCAATTAGCTGAAGAGCCCCTGCCTGTGGCAGGCCCCATGGAGCTGAAGCGGGCCCCTGCTCATGGCAGCCAGGGAGCTACTCCAGTCCCCACTGGTTAACCAGAATTGATAGGCCTCAGTTAACTGATTAACCATTCACATCCCTAGTGTGTATGCAGGAACAGGGTCTAAATGCATTCTGAGCCCAGGATTCAGAACCTATAGGGAATTGTACATGAACTGCAAATTGAGTCCCTTTAAATATATGTTTGGCAAAGTACTTTGGGAAGAAAGAATGTTCATGCCAGTTATTATGTATTTCTATAAAGGAAGTATTATATGTTTCTGCTTGGCTTCTGTTATTGAGTAAGGAGTGTGAGAAACCAGTGAAAATACAATTTCCTTTTTCCCCTGTAGGCAGGAAACAGTTCCATGTTTTCTTCATAAATGAAGCAACTTTAAACATATTCATATTCCTTCTGGAGTGACAGAGTCTGCATTGGTTGCTGCCTGGGATCCATACTGATTCAAAGAGATGAGGACAAAGTTGCGTTTGTTACTGTGAAACCAACACTGAATTGAAGAGCTTCAAGAAGAGTATGTTCTCAGCAGGACTATATTTTATTCAGATACCTACCTTGTGTGGAGCTGGGAGTCATTTAACTGTAAAGACCTTACAACTGATTCTGGCAGAGGAATTACATGGCCTGAACAAAAGACATCTTACAAATGCCTCCAGATACATGTAATCTTTCAAAGTCATAAGGACATTTGTATTCTTAATTTACATCCTGTGTCCTCTTGTTTACCCTGATGCCTACAAACGGAGTTCTCTGAATTGAAAAAAAATGCAGAAATGGATTCAGAAACATACTCTTCAGTATTGTGTATAAAACTTGCAAATAAGGTGGCACAGTGGACCAGCGTGCTAGCCTTTTGCTTCTAAGGAGCTGGTTTCATTTCTAGCAAAGGTCTCAATGTAAAGTGAGATGTGGTCTCTGCCTTGTGCCAGGAGAATGTATGTCCACCTCAGAAAACCTCCACAGAACTTGGCATAGCTGGTGGTCTCCAATTAAGAGAAGCAAATAATGGATCAAAAAGAAGTAAAGCAGTGGTGACTGTAGCAGGATGGAGCCTTGACAGCATTAGGAGAAACTGCTGAATGTGTGAAGGCTCCAATTAAAATTCTTGCTATGGAAAGGGGAGAAAAAGCAAGGAGTTTGAATTGCATTCAACATCTGGAATAATACTAAACTCATGAAATCTTTACAAAATATTGATGTGTGCCACTGATTCCTTGGCTTTATGTAAAGTGTAGGAAAAGTGGAAGTTACTGAGAGTGAACTTATTAATTACTGCTGACATACAGTAAAAGCTATTTGCATTGTGTGTTAAATGACTAATTATTTTAATCTGACATTCTCCAATTTTAAAGATTAATTCTAATCAAGGGATGAAAGCTTTATTTCCAGTTGTCTTCAGCATCTGCTGCTGTTATAAAATACCTGGAATACAGAAATAAGACTGATAATAAATTAAGACAGGCATACATTTTTAAGGAGACATTAAAAATTCCATACTAGAATCTTCAATTTATGTATCCCAGTTGTACAAGCTCTTTCCAGAAAATGAATACGACTTATTTATCTATTTTAATGTCTATTGCAGAAGGAGGGATGTTTCATCCCAAATGACAAACTGCCTACCAACTGGCCCTTAACCAAATAACAGTTTCTTAAAATGTGCAAAATATTTTGTTTTAATATCTTCATGAAGTGTCTATATTTTAGGGATACTTTTATTTAAACTTTTAAAAGAATTGTCATGAAGACTTTAGTTATTATGAACTATGTGTCAAAGGAATTTGCTTTATATAGGGTCAATTAATTAGACATCTGAGTGTCACAATGTACAACAAGTTTTATGATCAGTGATGGAGATTACAGGTGTGTACAGATACTTTGGGTGGAACCTTGGCAAATCAATGGCAAAACTCTTATTGATTTCATTGTGGCCAAAATTTGCCCTTTAGGGTCTAGTTTTCATTCACACTAACATCTGTTTTCAGTGTTCTAGCAGTGATCCCCAGCTAGGGTAAACTGTCACTGACTTTAACGGAGCTATAATAATTTACAACCACTGAGGATCTGTCCATAGAATAGGTCAAAGTGTCTTTCATGTAAGTGAGAATTGTGCCCTAATATCCTGACTTTCATTAGGTACTGGAGCACCCACCACTACAATTGAAATAAGTGGGAAAAGCTAAGCACCTCTTTTAAAAAAAAAATCACTCTTGGCAACGTTTAGCACTACAGAAAACCAAGCAGTAGAATTTTCCATCTGTAGCAGCTCATTCTGACACAATAACATATGTGCCTGTCCCTCAGATTAGTATTTCAAGCCTACTTTAAGAGTTCCGCTTTCAGTATCTCAACATGATCTAATGTTTGGGAACCTGCATCTACAGCCCTGCAGTGGGCCTGGGATCCTACAGGATCTGCCGCCATAATAGCAAGAGTGGGTAAGATGTACTTTGTTGCTGACAGGATTGGGTGGGCAAAAAAGACTGGTAATTTGTCGGGAAAACACTAAATCTCTTTTCAGTTTGTCATAAATAGAATTTCGACAATATAAATCAAGTTTCTCTTCAGTTTGAACAAAGGTTTTATATATATATATATATATAAGTTTCTCCTGGCAGACGACAGAATGTTCCTGCTGGATAACATAATGACGTCATCAGCGTCAACAGGCTCTCTCAGTGAAGTGAAAGTGGCCAGAGAAAGGGGAGCAGGTGAGGGTAGTGAGCAGAGGGACACATTCCCCTAGTAATGTTTAAAGAAAGGGCTAGAAAGATTTGATGTCTGTTATAACCAGAGTTAAAGTATCTTGACATGGTTTAAACAAGATTTGTTTTATTCTTTTACTGGTAAAAATGATCTGAATTCCATATAATATTGAAACTGGGGAGAAGGAGTGTGTCAATAGCATGGGGAAGTCACTCTAACTTTTGGATTTTGTGGAATCTAAAGTTTTTGCTGGTGGGATTGGGATAAAAATGCAAGAAACAACACAGAAACAGGTGGGAGTACATATTATAGAAGCAAAATTTTAAAAGTAGTTTACCACAGGACTTTACATGCATCTTCCTGGTTGTGTTGAGACTGCTTGAATACATGTTCTAGCAAAGAAGAAATGTGCCCAGTAATAAAAGGCAGCAAATATCCCTGAACACTTGACAAAAATGTTAGACATAAAAACATTTTCCATTGCTGCAATCTACAGTGTGTTCTCAAGTAAACTGACAGCATTTGGAATCTTACAATGGTTTTCTTAAATTCCGTAACTGAACAAAACCCAATGTTATTAGTTAACTACCTTAATTGTTCATAAAAGTGCTATTTTTCCAAAATGAATATTTGAGAAAATTAAATGTAATGTGTCTTAATATGCGTCAGATTAGGCTTTGAAGTTCAAATTACAGTTATTTTTGTCTAGATATCATAGAGTATATTTTATCCTTGAGAAAAATGAATAATGCATCTGGTATAAAATTATATAAAATTTGCTGCCAAATGCTTCACTACTGAATAGTAATGTTCTAACAGTAACCGTCTCAAAGTTAGTTATAATAGAGGATTTATAACAGACACATACGTTCATCTTTGCTATAGAATAAAGTAAATTTAAGACTAAATGACATTCATGTATCTTGCTGAAACAGCTCCCATGTTCAATCTTTCTGACAACACAAAGTTTACTCAATGATAATTGTTCTCATTTGGAATGTAAATAACCATTAGCACAAAGTAGAATAGCATCACGTAAAATATGTGAGATGGATAATTTGACAGCTCGTGGCTTTTCTTTCTTTTTTTTTTAAATCCTATATAAGACGTGTAAATGGAATGTTTGGGCCTTCCAAGAGGAGTATGACAAACCTAAAATATATTTAAATATTTCTAAATATGGTAAATTATTAGGTTTCCAAATGTCAAACGATTAGGGCTGTTGATTAATTGCAGTTAACTCACATGATTTTTTTTGAGTCAGAGTTTTAAATTGCACTGTTACACAATAGAATATTAATTGAAATTTAATAGATTTTTGGATGTTTTTCTACATCTTTATATATTATTTCAATTACAATATACAATACCAATGCACTGGGCTGACTATATATGTTTTCTTACAAATATTTGCATTATAAAAATGATAAAAGAAATAGTAAGTATTATAGTGTAATCTCTTTATCATGAAAGTGCAACTTACAAATAGAGATTCGTTGTTTTGTTTTTTGAATGCAATTATGTAACAAGGTAAAACTTTAGCACCTATAAGTGCACTCAGTCCTACTTGTACAGCCAATTGCTAAGACAAATACGTTTGTTTATATTTACAGGAAATACTGCCCACTTCTTATTTACAATGTCAGATGAAAGTGAGAATGGGTGTTTGCATGGCACTTGTAGCCAGCATTGCAAGATATTTGTGCACCAGATATTTCAGACACTTGTATGCCCTCTCATGCTTTGGCCACCATTCCATGCTGATGATGCTTCTTAAAATAATGCATTAAATATGTGACTGAAATCCTTGGGGGAGTATTACATGTGTTCTGATCTGTTGAATCCACATTTTGCCATATATTTCAAGTTATAGCAGTCTCAGATGATGACCTAGCACATGTCCATTTTAAGAGCACTTTCCATGCAGATTTGACAAAAAAAGCTCACCAATGTGAGCTTTCTAAAGATAGCTAAAGCACTTGACCCAAGGTTTAAGAATCTAAAGTGCCTTCCAAAGTCAGTGAAGGAAGAGGTGTAGCGTATGTTTTCAGATGTCTTGTGAGGAACACTCTAGTGCTTCTTGTTCTGTAGTTTCCACACCAAAGAAGAAAATCAACCTTCTGCTGATGGCACCTGACTTAGATAATGAAAATGAATGTGCGTTGGTCCACATTGCTTTGAATAATTATCGAGCAGAGCCAATCATCAACATGAAATCATGTCCTCTGGGATGTGGGTGAAGCATGAAGGGACATATGAATCTTTACTGCATTAGACACAAATATTTTTCTGTGCTAGCTACAACAGTGCCATGTGAATGCCTGTTCTCACTTTCAGTTGACACTGTAAACAAGTGGGCAGCATTACCTCCTGTAAATGTAAGCAAATTCATTTGAGCAATTGGATGAACAAGAAGTAGGACTGAGTGGACTTGTAGGCTCTCAAGCCTGGTCTACACTAGACCAGGAAGGTCGGCTTAAGGTATGCAATTCCAGCAATGTAAAATGCATAACTGGAGTCAGTTTACCTTAAGCAGAGCCTTGGCAGGGTCCACATTGTGGGAGGATGACGGGAGCAAACACTCTCTTTGGCTTTCCTTACACCTTGCAAAAGGAGGAGTACTGGACCCTGCCCTTAGCATTCAATTTATAGGTCTATACTAGACCCGCTAAAATCAAACTCCAGAAGATTGCCTTCTGGAGTATCAATCTTCCAGTAAATATAGATGTGCCCTAAAGTTTTACATTGTTTTATTTTTGAATGTAGTTTTGACATAATTCTACCTTTGTAAGATCGACATGATTCATTCCACTACAATATTTCTATTAGGTGAATTGAAATTTACAGGGGGTTTTTTACAGTGCAAATATTTGGAATCCAAAATAATATTGTAATTGAAATCAATAGATTTGAAATTGTAGAAAACACTCAAAATATTTAAATTTTTATTGTCTAACAGTATGGTTAAGCACAATTAATTTTTTGATTGTTTGACAGCCCTGCTAATTCAAATATATGTAAATGTTATTAAAGGGCTTGATTCTGCCACCTGTTGTGTAGAATTTACTTCACATGCAGTGTCAATGATCTGCTAATTCACAAAAAGCAGATGATATGACTGGGACCATTGCTGGAGTAAAGTTACTACTCAGTGGGAGTGATGGTGGCAGAATAAGGCCCTTAATTTTTCCTATCTTGTAAGTTGTCGTACAATTCTTGGATACAAACTAGTTTTAAAATCCTTCATTTTTGGAAGGGTCAGACCATGCACTATTGAGATTAAACCTAAACTATTGAAAGATCAACCTAAATTATGCTCAGATCTCAGTGAATTTTGTTAGGTGGAAACATTTGGAAGTTTCTTTGGGGTAAGCCGAACTTTGCATGCTATTAACAGCAGCTTTGTGGGAATAAAAAACTAATGGTATACTGAAAAATTCTATGTGCTGTTTTAGAAGTGTGTTTACTTGAATAAATTAATGGTACTTATTTTGTCAGTCATTTTATAAGTAGCTTTTAAAATTAATGTTCTGTACCATACAATATATAAAAACATCTTACACTTACACATTTTTCTAGACTGAACTTCACCAGCTGTGTCTTTTCTGTTGCTATCTCTTTGCACTATAGTGAAACTGTTCAGCATACACAATACAACTGTTCAACTGAAAAGCTCAACAGTGTACTACAATAGCTGTTTTCAATGAGATTTGCATTTAAGAATTATCCAACAATTTTCTCCAGATAGAAGATTCAACTAGATATTAAAAATAGATGGACAGTAAAAGTGGCATGTTGCTATTTATATTAGCAAATGGATGGGATATGGAGATTTCAGACTCTTTACAGACAGAGGCACAAATATTGGTGGTTGCATCATGTGAGAGAGTTTGTATATTTTGATGTAAATGTCAACACAATCTTGCATAGTTACATTATGAAAAGTTAAGCAACAAAGGTTATAAAATGTGATGTGTATGTATATATATGTCCTCTTAAAAATAGATGTATTCCCTGATACTTTTTTATACTGGTTTGAAAATGGAATTACATTATATACATATACTTTATTGTTCTAAATAAAGATTTTATGCACTTCCATGATACGCGTACATTGTCTTTATTCAGTCATAATCATAATCTCTCAAATCCACGCATATTCTTAAATGGATTTATGGGTATTCTAGCCCCTTTTGCAATGTGCACATTTCAGAAATAAAGTTCTAGGAAGCTGTCTTTGGATAAGTGATAGCCATTTTCAAGTTTCTAGTGCCAATATGGAGGGCTTGACAAACCCCGGCAAGAGCCACTCGCCAGCCCCGCTCTGCGCATGCGCGAAGCACCGGTGAATGGGGCGCTCGGAGCGACCGGCTGAAATCTACTTGCCATAGGTGAGTAGATTCAGCGGTTTGTCAAGCCCTGCCGATGTGCATTTGTGATTCAGGACACTGCACCCAGATCTCAGTTAGAAATTAGTGTAGTTTCTTGAATGTATGTCTACATAGCAATTAAACACTTGCAGGTGGCCTGGATTAGCTGACTCAGGCTCGCTGGTTTGGGCTGCAGCCTGGAGCATCCCTTCCCGTGGCAGGCCCTGGTGGGCAGGGAGCTGCTCTAGCCCCCACCAGTTATCTGGAACTGGTAAGCCTCACCCATTAAGGTTAACCATTCACATCCCTAATTCAGGCTCAAGATGGAGCCTAGCCTGGGATCCTCCTCTCACCCCCTCACTGAGTCCCAGAGCTCAGGTTCCAGCTTCAGCCTGAACATCACAATTTTGCAGTCCCACAATCCAAGCCCTGTGAACCTGAGTCACCTGACCCAGGCCAGCTGCGGATGTTCAATCTCTGGACATGTCTACACAGCAGAGGATGAAAACAAATCTCAGACACTTGAGATACTTTCCTAGTCCTATATAAATATTCATCATTTGGGTCAAACCCTAGTACTTTGGTTTAAATTGAAAAAAATCAACACGAGTTTTACTATGTATTTTTGAAAAGATGTCACAGTCTAAGACCTGAAATGTTCTAAAGATTTGAGAATCCCTTAGTTGCTGTATTTTGTACTTTATTTTACATAATTGGGGGTTTCTAAAAAGATGCAAGTCAGATTATATTCAAAGATGAGTAAGAACAAAATTGTTTGTTTCTTCCCCTCAGAAAAAGGATTTTTTCCCAGAATAGAAAGCAGCTGCACATAGTTTCCCAGCCTACAGCTAACAGAAAAGTAACACTTGCTAACAGTGTCAATTGCATTTCAGCAATGCAGTTTAACAGGTTAGTGCCTTCAACATCAATAGAGCTATGCTGATTTACACTGGCTGAGAGCATGACTCACTGGCTCCAAGATCATTTTAGCTTATGTTAGCACAGAATTGTCCCCTGCAGGAACTACTTATTTTTGCAGAAAGTTCCTGAATGATAACAATTGAAAACTTTTATAATTAATGATGGATTAATTCAGGGTTTCACATTATACTGCAACTCAAAGTTCCAGCTTCTCCCTTTCATGTCACTTTTACTGGTAGAAATTCTTCCAAAGTTCAAAACTATTCTATGAGAGCTGAAATTTCCACAATAATTGCACTGACCCATGTGCCAACACAATACAAATTTTAGATTGTAAAATGCATAAAATAAATCCATTGCTGAATCCTAGAGGTATGAAGACTGGGTCCTCACCATACTCCCCGAAAAAGTATTTCATTGCAGTACAGGAGCATTTCCCATAAGCAATCACTGCTTTCTTGATGTGTGGCCTTTTCTGCACAATCCCATGACAAACAAGCAGGAATTACAAACACATATGATTTTCTCCAGGCTTGGGCTTCTAGCCAAATACAGGGCAATTATCATTTTTGTCACAATGTGACATTTTTCTTGAGCTCATCGAAAAATATTCCCGTGAGATCACAAAAGCATTTTTGTTGTGTGTTGTGCTTTTCAGAATAGTAAAAACTGCCAAATTAGAATTAAGAAGCTGGAAGGCAGCCTTTAGCTTTTATCAGTTTAATTATGATAACAAAATGTTACAAATTTCTCCTTGTCATCACTTATTGTGACTGATTATTAGGACTCACTGTTATTTAACCTATCAAGTCCCTGGAGCTAAATGTCATAGGCACCCTTCTATTAGACAATGCTCTTGGCATTAACAGATAACAGTCTTCACTTTTCTAGATAACGCCAATTAACAGCATAAACAAAGGCCAGGTCTATACTTGGGGAGAAAGTCAAACGAAGATACGCAACTCCAGCTATGTGAATAGTGTAGCAGTTGACCTACCCTAGCTCGATTGACCGTGCATCCGCCCTGTGGGAGGTTGACAGAACAAACTTACCTGTTTATTTCCCTTACTCCTCATGGCCCGATGGAGTACAGGGTCAATTTAGCAGGTCCTTACTAGACTCACTAAATCAAACCCCAGAAGATTGATCTCTGGAGCTCGGATCTCTGGGTAAGTATAGACAGGGCAGAGAGGAAATATCTAAACTCTTGAATGACTCCCTGAGGCCAATACAGCAAAAATTTCTTTAAAAACTGCTCCTTTCCAAAACTTGGGTGAAAAGCATCCCAGTGAAGAAATTAAATTGCTCTGTAGCATGTGGACATAGATTACTAGTTTCATACAGTTCTGCAGCTTCACGGCACTGTAAAACTTGCAAATGTTGCTTGGATCCTTAAGTAAATTTTTATTTTTTGGAAAATAAAATGAAAATGTACGTTTCACTTAACTCATTGCTCTGGGGTGGAGCTGGGGATGAGGGATTCAATCTTCAGGCTGCCCCAGGGAAAGAGGACTACCCAGTCCTCTGTCAGCTTAGGACCAGGTGAGAAGGGCTTCCATATGATTTCTGCAGCTCCATTGGGCACAGCCAGTGGAGAGGGGTGCATGTCCAAGTTCATCTCTCCCTGCCAGAGTGAGGATTAAAGCAAACTGTGCATTTTCCCCTCACTCCCTGATAAAAGGAACAGCCAGCAATGCCCCAGTACAAATGGGGAGGTGTGGGAAAGCGTCAGCCTCTCTAAAGGGGGGTGGAAGGCTTGGGGCTGGGATAAGCCCCTTTCACTTGCCTGGTGATTCTGTCTCTTTTCTGTATGGTTTCAAGAGAAGTAGTCCAATTCCAGGCACATCCCATTTTCCTGGCACAATCAAACCCTGGCCTTGCTTTAAGTTATGATAAGAGGAAGTTATCTGGGGCTTTTCAGTTTAGAAAAGAGGAGACTGAGGGGGGATATGATAGAGGTGTATAAAATCATGAGCGGTGTGGAGAGGGCGAATAAAGAAAAGTTATTTATTAGTTCCCATAATAGAAGAACTAGAGGACACCAAATGAAGTTAATGGGTAGCAGGTTTAAAACTAATAAAAGAAAGTTCTTCTTCACACAGCGCATAGTCAACCTGTGGAACTCCTTGCCAGAGGAGGCTGTGAAGGCTAGGACTATAACAGAGTTTAAAGAGAAGCTAGATAATTTCATGGAGGTTAGGTCCATAAAAGGCTATTAGCCAGGGGATAGAAATGGTGTCCCTGGCCTCTGTTTGTCAGAGGCTGGAGAAGGATGGCAGGCGACAAATCACTTGATCATTGTCTTCGGACCACCCCCTCCGGGGCACCTGGTGCTGGCCACTGTCGGCAGACAGTCTACTGGGATAGATGGACCTTTGGTCTGACCCAGTATGGCCGTTCTTATGTTCTTATGAAGTGGCGTATCCGATTTGTTGGTCCTAACTTACAGTTTAGGAGGAGTTCTTCAACAGACAAACGTATAGTAGATGAACTAAGGGATCAGAAGGAAAGAAAGTACAGAACACACAAACAGAGCCAGCAGCAGTGACAGTGGGCTAGACTCCCAAAGGGATTAGACATTGCAATGCTCAGAGTAGTAATGCCTAACTTATAGAAACCTTTCCACTCGTGGGAATCCACAGACCCAGGACAGGTGCCTAGGTTCCTGTACAATGCCTAGGGGGAGAGAGGTGTCCATAAAAGCCAGAATGCTGAGCAATTAGTTGTCTAAGCTAATCAATAGGAAATGTTGAGAACAGGAGCGGGTCCTAAATATTGGCATTCAAAGGGACTTGCCTATGAATCCCAGGTAGGGTACCTCTGGTCCAGATTTAGGCACCCATCAACCCTCTCAAAGTTAGATGCCCTTGGGGAGGGGTGTATTATTTTTCTTTTATTGTTTGTTGGGGGCATTATTGCAAGAAATGCAGAAAGAGGAGCAGACTGAGACTACTGGACTCTAAAGCTACATCTGCACTGCATTGCTATTTTGGGATACCATAGGTATCAAAAAAGCAAATAGAATGTTAAGAATCATTTAAAAGGGGATAGAGAATAAGACAAAGAATATCTTATTGCCGCTATATACATCTATGGTACACCCACATTTGAATACTGAGTACAGATATGGTTGCTTCATCTGAAAAAAGATATATTGGCATGGGAAAAGGTTCAGAAAAAGGCAACAAAAATTATTACAGGTTTGGAAAAGGCCCCATATGAAGAAAGATTAAAAAGACTTGGACTTTTCAGCTTAGAAAAGAGGAGACTAAGGGGGGATATGATAGAGGTCTATAAAACCATGACTGGTGTGGAAAAAGTGAATGAGGAAAAATGATTTACTTATCCCCACAATATAAGAACTACGGGTCATCAAATGAAATTAATAGGCAGCAGATTTAAAACAAACAAAAGGAAGTTTTTCTTCACTTAGCTCACAGTCAACCTGTGGAACTCCTTGCCAGAGGATGTGGTGAAGACTAGGACTTCAACAGGCTTCAAAAAAGAGCTAGATGAATTCACAGAGGTTAGGTCCATCAATGGTTATTAGCCAGGATGGGTAGGAATGGTGTCCTTAGCCTCTGTTTGTCAGGGGCTGGAAATGGATGATGTGGATCACGTGAGGATTGCCTGTTGTGTTCCCTCCCTCTGGGGCATCTGGTTTTGGCCACTGCCAGCAGACAGGATACTGGACTAGATGGACCTTTGGTCTGACCCGGTATGGCCATTTTTATGTTCTTAAATAATTAAGGCCTTTACTTAAGAAATGGGAGGCCACTTTGAAATCCCTCTTCATCTCATGCATAGGAGGGACTTGAGCTACTATCTTCTATAGTAGGGGTGGCCAACCCACGGCTCCTCCCCCCCTTAAAGGGTGGCTCGCAAAGCCTCCCCCACGGCTTGCAAAGCCACCCCTGTGCCCCTAGAAATGGTCCCTGGTCCTCAGCTCCCTGTGCTCACCGGGGCAGGGGAGCCATCTGGTGCGGGATTCAAAATGGTGCCACCAAGATGGTGCCGGCCAACGGGAGCCTGATGTGGCCAAAAAGCCTTGTCTCTTCTTTTAAAGGGGTAGTGTCCCCCCAACTCTATTGGGAGGAGGGAAGCTCTTCCTTTTGGTTTTTTTTTTTGCTTAACAAAAATTGCTTTAAAAAAATCTGGTGCAGCACTTCGCATTTTTTCTGCCGCTGTTTCATCTCTCTTTGTTTAATGGGTGGCCACCCCTGTTTTATAGCTTGATCAAGTAACCTGAGTACTGGGCTGAAAGTTATAAGAGAGCCCTCCTCTCCTGTCTGCTTTGAGTGAATTTAGGCATGGACCATCACTTCTCTTAGAAGAAATAGATTAGGCACCTAGCTCCAGGTGAGGGGCAAGGCATAAGTGATAAGCTAGAGGCTGCCTGAGATTGAACTAAATATATTTTAACAACACATTTTAAACATCCAAGCCTTTTATATATATATATATATATATTAAAGTGTTAGAGAATTTTCTACTTAATGTGGAAATCTTTTCAAATGTTTATTAGCTTCACTATTGAAAATTTGTATCTTATGTCTCACTTTGAACATTTTGCCTCCTACTTCCAGCTACTGATAAAGGATCTGAATGTGATAATAGTTGTCAAATGAGGGCAGAATTCAACAATAGAGCAAACAGAGGCAGCCACCTTGACAAGTCAGAAAAATATTTGAACTAACAGGGCACTCAACCTACTTGATGTAATTTTTCTGCATGCCCAAAAACAGAGGGCTCTGCTTGAGAAAAGTAAAAATAAAATACAATAAAACCCCACAGATTTCCCCCTGGAGAGTATGTGATGCCAGCTTTCTCTTTATTCAACTGTTAGCATTTCTCTGACTACAAATAAGTGTTTCAGTAACAACAATAATTTTTTCTTTATAGAACAACTTGCTTTCAAAACCACCATAATATATTGCTAAATCGAACTTTGTACTTGTTTCATTCTCCTGAGCTATTTCCTATAGTACATGTAACATTACCAGTTACTTAGGACATGTTTTGTACTTATAGATGTTCTGCAACTGAAAAATCAGGGACATTGATATAAGACAGTAAGCAAGGAATATAAAATGAAAACAGACCAAGCAAACAGACCAGCATGTATAATTTGGACACTCGTCTCCCATCTACACTTGTCCTGGGTGTTCCAGAACCAAGCTGATGCTTGGTAGGTTATACCATAGCATCTCCAGGACACTCTGAAGATAAAAGCAGCAGTTCAGACCAATTTTCCCTCTAATCTTTTCTATCCATGTTTGGTTTTTTTTTCCCATCCATGTGCAGAATAAATTTTATGTGCACTGAGGTATGTATGAATGTGCACCACTGAAAGAAATACAAAATCTAAGTGTGGGTGCTCTGCTAATCAGCTGGGTGGCATTTGAATTTCTCCTGAGCAATTACACAAGTGCACTGAAAACCAGATTTATGACAATAAACATGTCCAGGCCCTCACTTTCTGCTTAGACCTCATTTGATTCTTCAGTCGCTCCAGGTAGCCTTCTACAATAGTATTATAATTCTAAAATATTTTTTAGTAGTTACTTTTCTAGGCTGAGCCAATTATCACGGTTTGTTTGTTGCAAACACTGGTTCCCTGAATTCTCCTCTAATCCCTTTCATCCTTGAGGATATTCAGTTAGTTCCCCAGCTTTGAAAAGTAACACCATTGACACTTTATCCTGCAATAAATGTGCCACAGTGGTCAATCAGTCTCTGTGAGAATTCTTCTGACACAGCCCTGCCAAAGATAGAGTCAACTTGGCCTGCACTTAAGACAATTGTACTTTCTTTATTTCTTAGAAATTCTGAAGCCTCCTAAACGTTTTCACTAGCTCTTAGCTATCTTACTGCCTTACCTTTCTTCATGGCCATGTATGCGGACGAATATGTCAAATTCAAACATTTCACTTTTTCACATAATTTCCAAATGTTTTCCAAAGATGTTCCTCATTTTTGGCTAGCTGTAGTAATAACCCTTCCCTGATAATAATGCAGGTTAAAGCTATTTCAAATCTAACCTCACTAAAACAATCATACAGAGGATAAGGCAGATGCATAAGCTTAATTAATGAATTTTGAACCTGTGGGGGATTATTTATTTGTGTTTCTCCACTTTCAACCAGCTGGAAGCTCTCCTATTGGACCTCTAGAAATACCACCCAAACTATTTTATCATCAGCCCATTCTGGTTGCAGGCCTGTGTCCTTTCTTTACCAGAAGTTTCAATCTATGAGTAAGCAGGGTTTTTAATCTGTTGGTGTTTAAAATAGGATTAAAGTGTCTCTGTACTTGACAATACATCAATATGGTTTTAAAGACATAAAATAAAGTTACTTGTTTCATCATCTCAAACATTTCACTTCTCCTGTTATACAATATGGTTAGTTGGCATTGTTTTTGTATTTTCTGAGTCAAGGATATTTTCTTTGAACCATATCACCTTTTAAAAACATATGGCAATATTTAATCCTGTTTACCTGTACTATTCAATGGTTTGAAAGCTTTTATGCTTACAAGCAGCTGACAGCCCAGCACAAAACAATCCAGATCTTTAGCAGAAGCTGACGGGAACAGAAGAGGTATCGAGAAAACCCTCAGGGAGAGGCAGTCAGGGAAAAGCTATGGTGAAGGAAGATTAAGGCTACGTCTAGACTGCAGCGCTTTTCTGGGATAGCAAAGCTATCCCAGAAAAGCAATGCCATGTCTAAGGAACGCATCTACTTTTTCGTAAAAAAATTCCAAAAAACCAGATGTGTTCTTTTGCCATCCCTGAAAACCTCATTTTACAAGGAAGAAGGGATGGCTCAAAAGAGCAGGTTTTTCTTAAATGTGGCACCGTGTAGACGCACCAAATTTTGAAAAAGCCTCTTTCAAAAGAAAAGCAGAAAAAGATACACAGTTTGCAATTTGCGTATCTTTTTCCAACTTTTCTTTTTAGTCTATACATAGCCTCTGTGTGGACAACAGGTGCCTGAGGAGGTAGGAGACAGTAAAAGTTTTAGTGGGGAAGGGAGATATCAAACTTCAATCCATCTCAATAAAAAGCCAATTTTTATATTTCCCAAACTCCAAGTTACATAAAAAAGAAGAAAATCTTCAGTTTTCACTTGGAAAGGGATAAAACTCTTCTCACCTTTTGGAAAGCTGAAAGAATGAAGTGACACTAAAAACAAAAAAGGGAGTAGTCTGCATCCAGTTAGAAAAAATCCACACACTAAAGAGCCTATAGAAAAATAAAGTTGTCCTTTGTATTCATTCTCTTTAATCACTGGGTAGGAGCATATTTTAAATTGGATGCCTACCACCCAATAGACTCCATGGCCCTGAATTAGGCATAGGCTCCATATACATTGCATGGGGAGAAATTGCACTTAAAAGTGGGATCCACAAAAAATAACAGGTTTAAGACTCCCTACTTGATAGCAGATGCTGAGAAGACAGGTGTGGCCTAAGTGCCATCCTTCTCTTGCAGTTAGGTACCTAAACGATTCTTCCAAGAAAGATGGTGGCATATGCCTACCAACACAAAACAGCCAGAGAAAATTTATAATCTTTATTCCACTACTTGCTCAGACCAATTCATCACCACCCCCTGTGTGGAATCCAGATTTGAACTTGGGTGTCTCAGCTTTCAAATCAGTGCCTTAGCCATTAGACTACAGAGTTATTTCTCATTTCTTGTGTGGCCCAACAGACATTTGTATGCAGCAGACAAGCTCCACCAGCGAAAGCTCCATAATAGACCATGGCATGGCCGTCACTGGATCCACCCCTATGGGCTCAGCAGATGAACACCAGAAGTCTAGGATTTGTGTGCTGGGAGAGCTGTGTCTCAGAGCTTGTTCCACTTTTTAGCCAAACTACAGATGCTGGGCAGCTATTGAGTCTAAGACTGGAACTGCTGCTAGCCTGGACCATTTCTGGACTGCTTCCACTGAACAGTTTGGAGGAGAAATGTAGGACCATCATTTACCTCTGGCTCTGATGAGTCTGTATAACACACATGCACAGACTGAGAAGTAATCTCCATGGTAACATCAGAAGGGGGTGTGTATGTGTGTGCCAAGGCACACTTTGCAGTGAAGCTTATATGACAGCAAACAAAATGGGGAAATCGCTGTGGGAATACTGCATAATAGTTGTTTAAGGAAAGTTTCACAATTTATTCAAAGCATGGTTGAAGATCTAATTCCAAAAGAAATTGTGTGCTACTGTCTGACAATTTAACTCTGGGTAATATTTTTGTCTAAGTCTGAAAAGACTGAGCTTTGGCCTCTGCTTTAGTAAAGAAGCAGGCAAAATGCAGGAAAAGAGAAGTTTATTAATTATATATTACCTTAGCCCCACAATCCGTTACAACAACACTCCAGTTTTTCATTCCACATACAATGTTCAAACTATTAAACAGAAGAATAGCTAGAAGCAGATCAGTATGTAATACTTCTACCTTGAGGAAACACACATATATAGTAAAGGATGACTCAGACTCTGCTACACACATAGATACAATCTTTAAAGTATTTCCATATACTTGGATCCCTAGTATTCTCCATGAAATAGTGTGATAGAGTCTCATACATTGCTCTCTAGCTCAGCCAACTGCAAGAGTTAGTTCTTTAAAAAACTGGAATATCTGAAGTGTTAGTAAGCTTCAGGGTGAGGATCTTCAATAAAACAAAATGTTCCCATGTAAATGTTACATCTGATGCAAGGGTAAATTCTAGTAATGGCCAAATCTTCGGGAAACATGGATTATGTTATACAAAGTTTGAGCAGCTGATAAAACAAAAGTTATTTGATAAATATCGTTGCACTTTATTTGCCCATCTTGGAAGGTAGGTTTATAATGAAAATGGTATAAAAAAAATCTGGACTCCATTTATTCAGTGGATAGTATACTATCATCTTCTGTAAATACATACACAGATGTTATTTTCAGATTTACTGTTTTAGCTCTATGAATAAGTATCTTTAAATAAAATTGTTCATTAATGGGTGAGTTCTAGACTACAAAGTGAGGTTAAGCCATCTGGCTTTAGACTTGAGAACAGAGCTCTCTCAATCATCCAAGAATGCATTGAATAAGTGCTGGAAGTAGGACAGCAGAGATCTGGGGAGGGATCTGCATTTAAGGCTCACGTACAAAGCTTTTATAACTTTTTTTTCCTCATGCTTAAGACAAATTTAAATTTAACTGTGACAAGATCACAGTTTGGATAAGCAACATAGAATCACCAAACTATGTTAGAACTCTGTTTAAAAATCATGTTCTATCCTTCTGATGGATGTACAGTCTATCTGGGATGGGATCTGATTTTTAATTCCATTTTTAACCACTTCCATATTGGCCAGTCAAAGCACCTTAGAATTTGCTTTTGACCACAACAGAATTTAAGCCATGCCGTGACATGGCTGCATATCTGAAATGTCCTTCATTTCATAGGACAAGATGCAAATGAAGCAAGTTTGATAAGAAGGGGATTTTTCACACGTACTTACCCATCTCTTTCCCAAACTGTCCTGTATGTAAGCCAAACACTTTGCAGCATATGCTTCACAGGCAGGAAGATGAGTGTGGCCAAGTCTCTAAGCACTGGGAAAGCTCACAACTCCCTCCCCTCATATCCCTATGCTACTTGTCACCTCTAGTCTGGGCTGATCTGTTCTTGTATGGGAAGGGTGTCAGATAAGAGAAAGGGACAGATTAAGAGAGAGAAAGATCAAACAGAAGAAGCAGTGGAGTTAGAGAAGTAAACAATGGGAGATTTGGGAGCATGGATGTAGAGCTTTAAGACAGGGAGAGAGAAAGGGACAATGGAGAGACACGATACCTACATTTTGTTACTCCTTTTGGAACTAGTGTCCTCTTTGTCCCACATTTTTGAGGGCGAAGTCCCTCATTGCAGTAATGGGACATTGAAATAACCTCAGTAATTGAATTCAATTGTCAGGATTGTATAAACAGTGCTTTACATAAATACTCCACATTAGATAAATACCACTGCTCCCCCATCTGATGGAAGGGCAGGAAAGCTTAGCTCACATGCATCATTTCGGGTTTTTTTATGATTTGTTTATTTCTTTCTTTTTAAACTATGATTTCCATCTTGGCTGAGTGAGTTCATAACAGTTAAAAGTGACTTGTTATGATCCCACTGTGAGATTTAACACTCTTGAATCACTCAAAAGTGAATTGATTTGGCCATGGCACAAAGCATTCTGCTCTTTGTTTGACCAACATATGGCAGACCATGAATCAGAAGCTGAAACAGCAGGGACTAGCAGAGATTTTTCCAGATGTCATATTTCCTTGTAGTCCACTGCCATGCAGAGAACATGAACAAGGCTCAAACTGTCATTCTTCAAACAGGAAAAGGCAAACTTGTTTCACCTAATTGTGAATCCACTCAGATACGGTTGCCAGGTGTCCGGTTTTGAACCAGACAGTTCGGTATTTGAGTTTTCTGTCCGGGAAACAAATTGAGAAAATACCGAACATATAAATGTCTGGTATTTTCTAATTAAATAAGTTTAATTAAATGACTCTGTGGAGGGTGCAGCCTGTGGCCACCCCCACGATGCTGCTGCGGTGCCCTTGGGTGGCCGCATCTCTCGCACTGGCCCCGGGCTGGGCTCTTGTCACTGCCGCGGCAGCAGCAGTACCCAGCCAGAAGCTCCTGCCTTTGCAAGCCAGGGCCATGCACTGCCTGCCCTGCCCACAGTGCTGCACTCCAAGAGGAGGGGTGGGGTGTCATGGCAGGG
This sequence comes from Rafetus swinhoei, assembly GCA_019425775.1. Taxonomy (NCBI): domain Eukaryota; kingdom Metazoa; phylum Chordata; order Testudines; family Trionychidae; genus Rafetus; species Rafetus swinhoei. The sequence goes on from CM033437.1 coordinate 272,063,119, forward strand.
GGGGAAGGAACATCAGCTGAGCCACTGTGACATGGAGGAGCAGTGCAAAGTAGGGGTCGGAGCTATGCAAATGAGCCCCGGCCAGCCAGCCAATCCCAGGCGGGTCGATCTCCACCGCCCAGTCATGTCTCTCCAGGCTGCAGGGAGAAGTGAAAGTGCAGCCGCTGCAGCGCGTTCCCCACCAGCTGTGCCTGCGCCACAAGAGCTGTGTCCAGTATTTTTGTTGAAACCATCTTTCAACCCTACACTCAGATATTGGGATTCAATATATTTTATCAAACTTGCATAGGTTCGAGTTTCCATTCCACAATTGAATAAAGTGCATGCAGACTGTAAAATAATTAGAAAGACTGAAAAAGGAGAAGTGAGAGAGAGAGCAAAAGGAGTCACATCAAAGAAATCTGCTTGCTTATAAGAAGCAAGAAAGATTTACAATTACTTGAGTTAGCTAATTCCTTGTTTGAAGGGATATGAGAAAATCTAGGGCTTGTCTAGATGAAAAAAAATAAATCAGAATAGCTTTTGAGGAATGAAATATATCATAATAGGTATCTGGAATAGCTCCACAGCTATGTCTAGACTATGTCCAAGGAACTCGTCCACTTTTTCGGAACAATTTCCGAAAAAGCGGACACGTTCTTTCACCATCCCTGTAATCCTCATTGTATAAGGAAGAAGGGATGCATCGAAAGAGGAGGTTTTGCCAAAATTTGGCCCCATGTAGACAGGCCAAATTTCAGAAAAGCCTCTTCCAAAAGAAAAGCGGGAAAAGATACACAAATTGCAATTCGCAATTTGCGTATCTTTTTCCGACTTGTCTTTGCAGTCTAGACATAGCCCATGTGTGAACACTATTCTGGAATAAGTCTCTTCATTTCAGAACAAATAGTAAATCATCAAACACACTAATCATTCTATAATAAAGTGACATTTATTCTGGAATGGAATGTCCACACTGGGAGGTATTCCTGAATAGCTATACTGGTCAGTTGTCCTGTGTAAACAAGCCCTAAGTGGCAGATTCAGACAGGGGGCCTTGTGGAACCCAGGGAGATCCAAGGGACCTGGTACCAGCAGCAGGGATTGAGCCTAACCCTGGCACTTGCTGTTGGGAAGTGGAGTAACCTGGCTCCAGCCTGCCGCACTCTGACTTCAGCTGTGCCACTCAGGAGAGGGCGTTTAGAGGAAGGAGTAGAACCAACCCCAATGTCACTGGTGGTGGCAGGAAGCAGAGCAACATGGTTGGGAACCAGCCGAGTGGAACAGGCTGTAGCTGGAGCAGGGGTGACATCTTGGGGGAAGGGATAGAGCAGGGGCAGGAGAAGTAGGACAGGGGTGGGGCCTAGAGCAGAGAGGAGGCTGTTCCAGGCCTCGCACTCCCATAGAAATGGTCCTGGGAGGATTCATTCATAGGCCCAAGGGACTGTGTAGAAGTGGAGGGGCCATTAGTGCTGGAACTCTGCACCTCTGCTCCTCCTCTCCCCCAGCGTTCCCCAATCCCTACTCTTTCTCTTCCCCCCCTGAGTTGCTGGCCCCTGGCCAGGCCAGAAACTGGAGTTGGGCCAGGATAGGGAGTGCTCAGTGAGCCTGGATTGCTGTGGGGAAACCTTAGACTCTCCACCTGCCATGGGTGGTGTGGCATGGCATGCCCTAGCAGGCAGTGACACAGATTTGGGGACACTTTTGGAAATCCCAGCTCCCATTCCAGGGCTAATGGAGGGTCTGGGATTCTCCACAACATACCAGGCTCCCTGAATGGCTCTTACCAGAGTCCAGCTCCAGCTGCCAGCCTGGCCAGGGGGTGGGGTCTCTGGGGGGAAAGAGGAGGAGCAGGGACATGGTCCCATGGTGAGGGAGGTGTAACAGGATCTCCAGGGTACAGCCTGGGAGTGTGGGACCACTATGCCCCCTTTACTCACTATTCTGGATTGTCTCTCACAGTGCTTTGCTAATGGCAAGCAACAAACAGTAAGGTGCTGTTACCACACAGGGCAACCACAAGTGGAGCCCCACACCAAGCTAGATTGCATGAATGCTCCCAGAGCCACTCATGAATCACACAGGAAAAGGCACCAGTCAAATCCCCTCAGCTCCCAGCCTTGTACCTTAAAAATATATAGCCTTGACCTGCTCATGACCCTTTCTTGAGCAATGCAAGTTTATTAATTGATTCACCATCTCAATGGAGAGTGGACATAAACCAGTCTTTGTGACCTAAGCAGATTTACTAAACACTCCAGGCAAATGTGCTGATAAAGACAAACAATAAAACAAGTTAATTGGTTACAAAAGATAGATTTTAAGTGATAGGCAAAAGTCAGGGATCGTTACCAAAGAAAAACAAAATAAACACGCAGTCTAAATCCTAACCCCATAAGACTCTGGCCAGTATTTAGATCAAGCCATTTTATCACCTAACTGGATGTTACAGTTCATAACTAACATCACCTTTGAAACCTGTGTCAGTCTCATCTATTGGCACCTTCAATATTTTGAGAAGATTAGGTGGGGGAAGGAGAAACATGACGCATAGGGCCCCTGTGTTGTGTTTTATATGCTTATATTCTCCAAGCAATGGTCATCTAAGTCCAGGCATGTCTGGTGTGCATTGCTAAGTCCTCAGGCAAGGTTAAGAAATGTTTCTGGTTTGGCTTTGTGCACTGTTGCTCCCTTACTGGGCAATGGCTCGTGTGGTCAGTTTGGTACCTATCTGGGCACTGGTTATTCTCTCGTTATTGTCTTTGGGGAGCTAGCATCTCTTCCCAAACCCACAGTAAATATTTGTGATAACCATACAACACAATTCTCATGCCTTCATATGCATGGATGATATACATATTCAGATGGAACAGTGGGTTTCAGCAGACCAGAATCTTTCCCATGATATTTTACATGGCGTGCTTTATACTTGAGATCATAGTTACATACAAATGATGAGTATGGGCATTACAGGGTGCTCCCCTGTGGTATAGAGTGTCACAGGAGGCTAAGGCCCACCTCAGCTCCCACTGGGAAGAGCCTGGCTCCGCTAGCAGGGACTGTGCTTCAAGGCAGGGAAGCTCATCATTTTATTAGCACCCCTGCTGCAAAGTACTGCTGCTGCTCCACACCTTCCAAAGATTACTACGCTTGGTTAGAAAGGGGACAAATGGTATTCCTGGACCTCTAGAGTGTGACAGCCCCAAATGTTCTTTGTGCCCAAGGCTCCAATATATCTTAATCCACCTTTTCTGCTGTACTCAAATTAGCCTTTCCACATCTAATTTTATTTACCACATGTTGATACATAGGCTGCCATAAGGAGGTCTTAGAGTCAGACCAAAGACAGCCTCAGACCTCATTAAAGCCAGTCATTCTTAGAGTCAACAGAAGCAGCAATCAAGCTCCGTTTGTGTAGCAAAATTTGTTTCAGGGTATGTCTACACTTGCAGCCTATTTCGGAATAGGGCTGCAAATGTAGGCATTCAGAATTGCAAATCAAGCCCGGGATTTAAATATCCCGCGCTTGATTTGCATCTTCCAGGCTGGGTGCCATTTTTGAAATTTACAAGCCCAGAATAACTGCCCGCGTCTAGACGCGACAGTGAAACGGGCGTTCAAAATAAAGCCCTATTTCAAACTACCTGTTATTCGTCCTGCAATGAGGTTTAACAGGTAGTTCAAATAGGGCTTTATTTCAACGCTCGCTTCACCGCCACATGTAGACGCCGGGCAGTTATTCTGGGCTTGTAAATTTCAAAAATGGCACTGCCGAAGATGCAAATCAAGCACGGGATATTTAAATCCCGGGCTTGATTTGCAATTCGGAATGCCTACATTTGCAGCCCTATTCCGAAATAGGCTGCAAGTGTAGACATACCCTCAGACAATGGAAGTCACCATCCAAAGCAGTGGACTGCATGATTAAGGCAGAACTGAGCCGGGGGTTCCATGATTGTGAAAACAGGATGAAAGATACTGGCTGCAGGCTGTGTGTGCTGGAAGGAACAAGCTAATGGACAGCAGTCTGAGCATTTTCATGAAAAGCAGCAAGGAGGAGAAAGCTTCTTGGGCACAGAGCTCACTTGAGTAGCACGTGAGGAAACCACCTGTTGTTTGTTTCTACTGCAGTCAGGGAAATTAGGTTTTGCGAGGTTTTTCTTTTAATAAACCTAACTAGACTAATAAATGAGTTATTTGAGTGTCAAGTCAGATATATTAACTAATTTCTCATTCTCATGGAAATAGTCCTGCCAGGCTAATCACTTAGGCTAAAGATAGCTATCCAGTTACTAGAACTGGAGAGTCAGTAGAATTTAGATAGTGTAATGTTACTACAGGAAGTGACCTGCTGAGACATGTGTTATGCCTCTGAGCATTTCCAGTGTGAATTTCATGTTTCCAAACACCTGGTCCGAGTGACCTGAGTTCTTGGGCACTTAACAAAAGTGCTGTGGCATTCATCTTCCCAAGCATGGGTGCTCATTAAACATTACTAGTTTTAATTAGTGCTTTGAATAAAGATTGAGTTATTCTGCAATAGCTATTCCTCAATACCTATTCTTGAGAAGAGTTCAAACAACACAACCCTAGCACAGTCTGAAGGCTCAGAACCAAAAGGCAATGGAAAATAACACTCAGTTTATTAATTAAAAAAATCTCAGTATTTTTAAAGTGATCTCCTTATTTTGGTTGGCCTGACTCATGACTTTTGAATATTTGGGGCTAGCAATATGGCAGCAGTTTCCTTCTCCTCAGAGGAAATCCATTCTTTTTCCTTCTCCGCCAGGAAGACTTTAGTTCTTAAAGTTTATGGTCCAATTATTTCTAATCATAACAGAGATAGCTTCTCCACGTAGTTTCTCCTTTTTGTTTCTGATTCCCTTGTGATCACTCCTTGCTGCTGGAGCATTTTTGGAAAGTATTATGGGGACCAGTCAACCGTAGTCTCTTTAAATCCAGATCAAAACATTAATTCTTGTTGTCTTTTTTCAGTGTTGGAAAAGTGCAGCTCAGCACAATAATCTGTTGTTCTATTTACAGCTGGTTGAAACTTTTCAAATTTTCACAATTCTGACTAAATTTGTACTAACATGTCAACCTTCTTGATCATCCCAATTATCTATCAATTTTAGATCTCCATTAACAATAATGTATTCATACACTGATAAAATAGCACAAGAAAGAACAGAAGGCGAAGTATATAAATATCTAATTTGCCATCCAAATAGTCCTCTAAACTACTAAAGAATTATTAAGATGTTCAAAGAAAACAAAGTATACAAAATATATCAGTTGTCCAAGAAGAAAAAAAAAAGAGCCACAACCCAACAAACCTCTGCCATTGCCCTCAAATAATTATCTTCTTACTGAAGACATGTTTATTCAGCTACCATGTCTTTCCTGACCCCTTCCAATTTTCAAAAACTCGATCTTCTTGCTCATAAACAGGATCATCCCATTTTAATCAGAGATAATATAGAGGTGGTACTCGAGTTACTAATTTTCAAAAGCTCTTGGCTGACATTTGGAAATTACAAAAATTCCTTAGCATCATAAGAAACATCTTTGATTATGATCAGTCCTAATTAAATAAAACTTGGCATGGAAATACCCAGAAGCAACATATTCCAAAGATCCATTTAACATATAAAATTAACAATTTGTCCTAGCTTGTCTAGTTCTAGATGAAAGGAAAATATGTGCACCCTGTAATAAAGGTGACATTTACTTTAGAAAGTTTTATCAGTAATATTTTGCAAGAATACAACTATCAACGTAATGTCTCTAGAGCATGTGCACACTTGTCTGCATTTGCTGATGCTGCATATCCTCAACACAAGAGATTTTATTGGAGAAATATATACTGCACTGTGGATAGGCATCCCACGGTCCACTAGACCCAGTATGCTGCCTTGTAAGACATTTTGCAGTGCACTGTGGGATATGAATACTTCCCCTGAGGAAGTGGGGGAGCCTGGACTCAAGTTCCTATAATTCCCTTTTGTTCAAGCCCATATTGGCACCATTCATCCAATAAAGAACTTAGATGGCAGAATCAGTCAGTCAATCTAGAAGATGAGAAGATCTTTTCAAGATGCTCTTCTTACCACTATTTAAAACTCTCAGAGAAATAAAGTGATGAAACTAACAGAGTTCTACAAAGATTACACTAAAAATGAAAAAAGTATATAGAATAAGGAAATATCTCTTTTAGAGAATTTTATTTACAAACTATTTAAAGTGTGTCCTTCTGTCTGTGAGTTTGTCTGTCTCTGCATCCACTTCTTCAAGAACTCCTCCTGAATTGTAAGAGCTAGGACCACCAAATTTGGTATGCAGCTTCCTCTTACTCACTTAAAGCAAGATCAGGATTTGGTTGTGCCTGGAAAAAGGGAAATGCTAGGAATGGGACTGTTTTCAATAACATGGAAAGGGAGGGGGCAAAGAGCAGAGGGATGTGAAAGAGAGGGGCACAGACAGGAGGGATGAGATACTGAGGGACCACTGGAGGCAGCTGCAGCACCAAGAGAGTGGCCAGGAGGGCTGCGGCTCTGCCATCTTGCCTTCTTCCAGGCCAAGTAAGGAGTCACGCTACCCCAAACCTGGAGCATTCCCCCTGGAGAGCCTGCAGGCTGCAAGAGGGGGCCACTGGAGTAGGGAGCATCCCCTGGAGTCTTGTCCCCCAGACAACCTGCAGGAGCGGGGGACCCACTGGAGAAGGGGGCAGCCTCCAGGGCTTTGCCACCCCAGACAGCCTGCAGGCCATGAAGGGGCCATTGGAGGGTGGGATCGCCCACAGAGCCTGCCTCCCTGACAGCCTGCAGGACATGGTGGGGGGGAGCGCTGCAGGCACCCCTGAAGCCTGCCCCCCTCCGACCGCCTGCAAGGGCGGGCCGCTGAAGGAGAGCAGCCCCCAGAGCCTCGACCCCCACAAACATCCTGCAGGACATGGGGGAGAGGGAGTGCTACTGGAAGCTGAGAACAGCCCCCGAAGTGGGCTTCATTTTCCAAAAATACAATCATTGAAATAAAACATGTCCATTTTTCATTTATTTTCCATAAATGAATGAATGAATGAATGAATGAATTAAAATTACTGCAGTTAAAGACCTGAGCAATGCTGGGTACATCTGCTACTCTGTTATATTTTATTCTATATGGCAGCTATTTCCCCAAAAGGACTAGCTGTTGGGGATTGTATAAATATAATACAAAAGGAAAAAAGTTCTGTGCAGCTCAAAAGTGCGTATCTTCCATCAACTGTGGTTGGATCAATAAAAGATATTACCTCGCCCACCTTGTCTCACTGCTAGAAAATCAAATTGAATCACCAACCTCAGAGCAACCAAAGAATTGCCTCAAAGAGAGAAATGGTCTGATTGACTGAGCTACCTGATTGGCTGCAGGAGTTGGCAGACTTATACTTAACCTCAGTAGCAGTACTCCACTGGCTGCTCCTCGCCTGTAGCTGTGCTTGTCACAGCTCTGCCCCCTGACTGGCATATGGCCTTGTTTCAGGACTCTGCCCTGGCTCGATTCAGTTGGAACTGATAGGCTGGATGGTTGTACCAAGCTTTAGGCAAGACTCTCCCTGACGTGGTTCATGATGGTAACTTTTAATTGAGTCACTGTTTGGGGGAATAGTTCTAGTAGCTTCCTAGTTTCAGTTTAGTTTGCTTGTGGAGACTTGCTAACCACACTTGCTAGCTTGTAAAAGAGAAAAGCAGCCAGTCAGGGTAAGGAGGTGGGAAAGAGATGTGCACACTAAACTCACACTGGGCTCAGTGAGCTCTGCCTTGCTTCAGCGATGAGAGCCAGGTCTGCTGAGAAGAGCAGATCTCTTGAGCTGGCTCCCTGAAGAAGAGTCTGGCTGGAGCCAGAACCCACCCACTGACAGATGCCAGAGCCTCCCCGAGGGAAGGTAGGCCCACTACCAGCCTTAGGGCTGGGTAAACCGGGTGCATGCTTAGGGGGCTGTAGCCTGGCGCTGCCGCAAGGGACTTGGGCTTCCTTTCGCTGACTGTGGTACAGATTCCTCTTTGGCCTTTCCCTGAGCTGGGCTGGCAGGCTTCTCCCAGCCCTCTGCCTGCTCATTCCAGGGGAGCCTGGAGCTGCACAGAGTGAGTCCCTCCCTTTCTGTGCTGTTCCATCTCTGGCAGGGGCCAGGTGTATTTCATGTGAGTGAGCAGAGGCTGGGGAGGTGAGAGTCAGACAAGGCTGGGAACAGAGTGGGTGGGATACCTGGAGGCTAGAAAGAGAGTGGGGGGGCTGAGTTCAAGGAGTAGAACTGTGCACAGGACTTAGGGGAGGAGGGAGGTCTGGGGATGGCTGGGAAGGGAAAAGAGCCAGGAGGGTGTTTGTTGTCTGCCTCAGTGAGAAACAGCCAACATGCTGGAGCCTCCTGGTGAGCAGGCTGGTGTCTGCAGGGGGAGAGCAGCTGTTCTGAGCTGTCCTACATTGCATCTGCACTTTTCCCCTCTTCCACCCTCATGCCCTGCCCCACTGGCAACTCCCTGAGATTTCTCTAGTCTCTTGCATTCTGCCTCCCTCTGCTCTGAAGTTTAAGGCCAGGCGCCAAGGATCCCCTTTCCTCTACACCCTTCCCCAGCAGTGATCAGCAGCAGACATGGGCTGGGAAGAGGGAGAGGTACGCAACCTGGCAGGGGAGGAGGGAAAGTTAAAGGAAAATAAAAGGTGGTGTTTGCTCCTGCCTGTGACTAACAATATGCCTGTGTCAAGAGGAAATTGACGCTAGAACAAAAGGAGGGGAAGTGTACCTGGAGCAGAAATCAAGGCTGCAGAATTAGCTGGGGACATGTGAAAATCAGGGCAGAAAAAAAAGATTAGTGCCTGAATAGAATTCCTTTTCTTATTCAACTGCACATCCCTAACACCTCTTTACTTTTCAGACTTACAGGGAAATGCAAAGGCCATTTGGGAAGTGATGGCCAAGAGCTATGGTAGGCAAGGGCCTGGATGAGGGTTGGATTCAGTCACTGGTGAAAAATCTCAAAGGGTAGCTGGGTTAGTCTGTATCTGTCGACAGAGAGATGTAGATTAGGCACGTCGAAATTGCTAATGAAGCGGGGATTTAAATATCTTGCGCTTCATTAGCATAAACATAGCCGCCACTTTTTTTCAAAATGGAGCTTTTGTGAAAAAAAAACCCCGGCAGTCTAGATACGAATCTTTCGAAAATGCAACCCTTTTTCGAAAGATCCCTTATCCCTCCTAAAATGAGGTTTACGGGATCTTTCGAAAAAGGGTTGTATTTTTGAAAGATCCATGTCTAGACTGCTGGTTTTTTCCAAAAAAGCTCCGTTTCAGAAAAAAAAGCGGTCGCCATGTTTATGCTAATGAAGCGCAAGATATTTAAATCCCTGCTTTATTAGCAATTTCAACGTGCCTAATCTACATCTCTCTGTCGACAGAGAGGTGTAGTCTCTAAGGCTGTGTCTAGACTAACAGATTTATTAGGGAATAAATTTTCGTGGATAAAACCCACTTCATCAGATGAATTGGAATAGAAGTTGCAGAGACACGGGTGTATATGTAAGGACAACAAAAGAAAGAGGGCTACTTTTAAACCCATTACTGAATGTTAAAGTGCTCCTCTACAGGTTTACGGTGTGTTTCTATTCCTGATGTCTAATTTGTGTCCATTTATCCTTTGGCATAGAGACTGTCTGCTTTGGCCACTATACATGGCAAAGGGGCATTGCTGGCACTTGATGGTGTATATCATGTTAGTAAATGTGCAGGTGGATGAGCCCCTGATGATGTGGCTTATGTGATTAGTAAAATGTTCCCCTATGTGTTTATGTATGTTAATGGATTTAAAAGTAGCCATCCTGCTACAAAAGAATTTCAAAACCTAATTACAGAGGGAAACAGCTGAACTGGAATTTGTTTGCAAATCAACACTATTCAGTTAGGATTGAATTTTGATCTTAACTGGTTAATGCACTACAAAGGCAATGTCCCCTCTCTTGATACCCACATTTCCACATCAACTGCTGTAAATGAGCCACTTCCACCCTGACTTGATTAGCCTAATTTATACAAGTACCCTCATTCTTTTGTTGTCCTTATATATAGCCCTGCCTCTGTAAATTTCACTTCAAATCATCTGATGAAGTGGGTTTTATGCACGAAAGCTTATGCCCTAACAAATCAGTCATTGGTATCAAGTATTCCTTTTTTGTCATTCAAATGATTTTGAGTCATGGCTGACACCACAGCCATCATGTAAGACACTTTCCTGTGGCCTTTTGACATGCAACTCCCTAGCCTAGCAGGGGAGAGGACGAGAAGACTACAGATTGATCTTTCACCTTGATGCAGCCAGTAGTCTTCTATGCTTGCCACTGCCATGCTGGAACTTCCACATTTATTTATTGACAAATACAATTTGCAAAATTTTACCATATTGTGTGCAGAACTTTTAAGATATGGAGTGATGGACTGTTGTGGGGGAGGGTTCTGAGCACAGGGACCTGTGGTAGAGATTTTTCAGTGAGGGGCTCTGGGCATGGGGGTTGTTGGGATAAGGTGATGGGGGTACTGGACAGGGAAGCAGTCTGGTAAGCACTCTGGCAGCGCAGATATGGGGTTGGCGTACAGGAGAGAGGGTCACAGGGACTGCTCCCTAGCTTCTCCAGACTTTAAAGCCAGTGTGAGAGACATTCCAACCTCCTCACACCTGCATAGGTGGTCCACTTATCTGCAAGTGCTCCAGGCTTCTATTTTAGCTCCTTTGGGGACAATGTGTTGGGAAAGCAAAGAACAAAGGCTTAGCAAAGGAATTCCTTAACCATAGAATTTTACCCGCCTGGACTTAAGAATTTTTATTTATTTTTTTGAGATACACCTTCCCCTAAGCTGCTCTCTCACTTTGTGATCTAAGGTTTGTCAGTGATTCAGGCAATGTGGTGTCGCCCCAGCTCTACCCTGCCTATGCGTCCTTTGGGTGTGTGGTGACTATCAGCCTCCCTGCACAGAGCAAAATTGTGCTCTTGAGGACAGTTTCATCTCCATATCATGTGGCCAGCCTGGGAAGCTCCAGGTCTCCCACACTCATGGTTGCTTTACACCCATGTGGGTCCAGTGTAGAAAATGTTCAGTGGTATTTGAAAGCCCATCAATGTTGAGGGCCCTAGATTGCAGTTTAGAATGCTAGATGCTAGTCCTTAAGTGAGGCATCAGGCATGCTTCCCAAATGGGGCAGATGTCTGTAATGCTATACAATAGATCAGGCTACTCAACTTTGGAAGCCCCCGGGGGCCACAATGATACTCACAGCACATGCCAAGGGCCGCAACTTAAGGCATATACAAGCAAATAAATATGCAAATATATGCAAATAGCTTCTTTTACACTGACGGGCATGAATATAAAGTTAAGTCTTAAGCTGCGGCACCGGACCCAAACGTGGCCAATGTGAGCCAGTCAGCACCTCTCAGGTTCTGCCCACAAGGCTAAGCAGCCAGCACTTCCCATAATGCCCTAGTACTCCCAGCACCTCCTCCCTGGGGGCTAGAAACACTGACACCCCCTGTACCCGTCTGTTCCAGCCAGCCCGTCCACTTGCGTCTTTCAATGCTCACCCCACCTGGGAGTGGCCTCGCCGCTGTGGAGCGTGTTCCCAGGGGAGGCCATCTTCAAATGATCCTACCCTCGAGCCACGTGTTGAGCCCCGTGCAAACCCAAACCGCACCGTGGGCTGCAAACAAGCAGGCCGCATGTGGCCCATGGGCCACGTGTTAAGTAGCCCTGCAAAAGATTGAACATTGTGATTGTACAAGCCAAAACTTGTGCAAAGGCAATTCCACATAGAACAAGAGAGAGTACAAAAGGAAAAAAAAAATCTCACTACGCATTTTTAAACATTTTTCTTTTTGGCTTATTGTTAGAAAACAAGGTAATTCACATTTGGCAGGGAAGGTGTAGTAATAAAAAAAAAGACTGCTTGAGTTAAAGAATTGCATTCAGTTTCTAGTCCCACTCTTGTTTAACCACCAGCAGAAATTATGAGAAGTGAGGTCCATCTGCATCATTTTCACCTCTGTTTTCATTTTTGCTTCCTTTAATATTTCTTTATAACTAGCCAATTAGCCTGTCATAAGACGGGATTTTCAGGTCTTGTCTCCTGAGAGAGCGCGAGCTCTCTCTCCCTCTCTCTTGGCGGAGTGCTGCCTGCTCAGCCGGGCTGCTGTGAGGGGGGGGCGGGCGGTGACGTACACGGGTGGGTCCGGGGCTGTGTACATCACCACTCTCCCTTCCCCTCCCACCCAGGGGGAGCCCAAACAGCCCCTTGCACTGCTGGCTCCCCCAGCGGCCCGGCTGAGGGGCGCAGCTCTCAGCCGAGTGCCACAGCGGGAGGGGAAGGGGGGGCGGTGACGTACACGGCCCCGCCACTTGGCTGTGTACGTCACCGCCCTGCCCCCTTCCCCTCCCTCTGTGGCGGCTCGGCTGAGTGTTGAGCGCTCAGCCAGGCTGCAGCGGGGAGGAGGGGGCGGGGCAGTGACGTACACGGCCAGGGGCGGGCTGTCCCACGCCACCGCCTCCCTCCCCTCTCCCGCGGCAGCCCGGCTGAGGGGCGCACCACTCAGCGCCACAGCGGGAGGAGGAAGGGGGGGGCGGTGACGTACACGGCCCCATCCCCTGGCTGTGTACATCACCGCCCGGCCCCCCTTCCTGTCCTACCGGGCCCACCTGAGTGGCGCTCAGCTGGGCCCCGGCGGGGGAGCAAGCGGCCCTTTGGGGTCTGGCTGCGGCCAGTGGCTGCACTGCCCCCCCCTCACCAGGTCTGCTTCCTGCCCCCCTCCTCCCATCCAGCCCCATGGCCCCTGATCCCCCCAGCTCTGCTTCCCACCCTCTTCCTGCCGGCCAGCCCCACGGCCCCTGGACACTCCCCACCAGCGCTGCTTCCTCCCCCTTCCTCTGGGCCCCCATCCTCCCCTCCGGCTCACAGCCCCCTCAGCTCTGCTTCCCACCCCCTTCCGGCCAGCCCCGCCCCTTCCCCTCCCTGCGTGGCACCCCCCGTGGCGTGCTGCGCCACTCCCAGCAAGGAAGCAAGAGGCAGCAAGTGGCCTTTGGGAGTCCGCGCCCCACGCGTGGGGAGCGCGGACCTGGGCTGCTTGCCGCCACTTGCTCCCCCGCCGGGGCCTGGCCTGAGCGCCACTCAGCTGAGTGGTGCAGCGCGCCACGGAGGGAGGGGAAGGGGGCGGGGCTGGCCGAAAGGGGGCTGGGAGGCAGAGCTGGGGAGTTTGGGGCTGTGGGGCTGGAGGGGAGGATGGGGGGCCCGGAGGAAGGAGAGGGAAGCAGCGCTGGCAGGTGGGGGGTGTCCGGGGAGCCATGGGGCTGGCCGAACGGCCACAGAGGCAGGGGAAGGGGGGCGGGGCGCTGACGTACATAGCCAGGGGGCATGGCCGTGTACGTCAGCGTTACAGACACACAGACACTGGGCTACTATATATATGATACCTCATAGTGGTGATGTGAAAATGAATGGAAAGTGCTTTCAGATCCTCAAATGGAAAGTACTATAGAGATGCAAAGTATCTATTTTCAAATGCCACTTTTCTTGAAGCAAAGGATTCATATTGATTTCAGTTTTCAGCATGGTCATTTGTGAAGAAGGGATTTTACTCTTACTATGATTACCTTTTTGGAAGGTTGAAACCAAAAAGAACTAAATTTACATTCTATAGGGATGGGGCTTAAAAGTAAGGGTTGTCAAAGCATCTTGAATGTACCACCTTTGAAATGAACAAGGGCAGTATTATGTCACTGAGAATCTCATTGTAGACAAAAACTCTAAGGGTATGTCTAGACTACATGGCTCCGTCGACGGAGCCATGTAGATGAGTTTACTAGACATAGGAAAATGAAGCGGCGATTTAAATAATCGCCACTTCATTTACATAAAAATGGCTGCCGCGCTGTGCCGATCAGCTGTTTGGCGGCACAGCGGGGCAGTCTGGATGTGCCGCGGATGACAAGGGAAGCCTTTGTCAACCACTCCGGTAAACCTCATTTCATGAGGCATTTCCCCACACATCTTCCCTATGGTATAGAGTGTAATAACTCTGATATCGTATCCTTGTGGCGCTACAGAAATTTACTTTAATACCTCATTTTAACTGAAAACTGTTGACCAGTGCATTTATTATAAAATATAATAGTCATGTAGCATAATAATAATTTAATTTAATGGTTTCAGAGTTCCATTTATATGTCTAAAATAGCAGATTTGAGGAAAGTGACCCACTCCCCCAAAATAAATTCCTATTCACAGAGAGAATAATTAGATAAAGAAAATCACTGAAGAGAATGATTTAAAAGGCACTATATGTGGGGTGAATAGTTAAAAAACATAATCCATTTGGCTTGGGCTCACTGATAAGGACTTTTACAAAGCACTGCTGTTCAGATGTAGAAAGATCATTCTATACCTCTAATGTTTAATTTAATGCACAAAAAGAAAGAAAATATTTATATAGCTTCACAAAAAATCCATCAACATGCTGGCACTACATATATACAATCCACCGAGCAGATTGCAAAGAACACAAGGTTAGTCAAATCATGGAGACACTAATGTAGATTCCTTAGGATTCTGTAGACTGTCTCCTGAAACTACGTTAGCACTAGTTGCAGCTGCTGTTGTGTGACAGAAGTAGCTAGCCAAATTTTGTTATAGAATATATTCACTGTGACTCTAAGTGTAGGGTCTCTATTGCCTACTAAGACAGTTAGAACAATCCCCACAGATCCCAGCTTTTCTCATTTAATTAAAAAAAAACCAACCAAATTGTACTCCTTTTGCAAATTGTTTTCCTCCTTAAGAGAGAAGGAAATATCTTTCATTGGACCAGCTTCTGTTGGTGAAAGATTTTTCTTCGCCTTTGTCAATGCAAGATACCCTGCTGGAGCAAATCAATGTAAGATACGCATCTCCAGCTACATGAATTGTGTAGCTGGAGTTGATGTACCTTGCACTGATTTTTCTGGGGGCAGTCCTAAGCAGGGAGTTGACAGGATAAATGTTCCCATCAACTTCCCTTACTCCCTGCTATAGTGAGGAGTACCATGGCTGATGGGGGTGCCCTCAGTATTCAATTTAGCATGTCTTTACTAGACCCACTAAATCAAACTCCGGAAAATCAATTGCCAGAGAGTTGATCCTCAGGTAAGTGGAAACAAGGCCAAGGCTTTCAGTTACACAGTGTTTTCCTTGAGTGTGGAAAAGGTGTGTGTCACAGCTAAATACAAGATGAACAGGAAGTTTAGCATAACTGATTAGCATATATTCTAAGGCATCATTCAAGGTCAAGTAGCCCATTAATACTCCTGCAGTTCTAGGACAAAAAAAGAGGGTGGGTGTAACTGGGTATAGATTGCAACAAGCCATAAATCCAGTCTCTTTATTAAAACCGTGAGTTTTAGAGTTCATTGAAGTGAAAATGAATTTAACATAAGAACATAAGAACATAAGAACGGCCGTACCGGGTCAGACCAAAGGTCCATCTAGCCCAGTATCCTGTCTGCCGACAGTGGCCAGCACCAGGTGCCCCAGAGGGGTGGACCAAGACAATGATCAAGCGATTTGTCTCCTGCCATCCTCTCTCCAGCCTCTGTCAAACAGAGGCCAAGGACACCATTTTATCCCCTGGCTAATAGCCTTTTATGGACCTAACCTCCATGAAATTATCTAGCTTCTCTTTAAACTCTGTTATATTCCTAGCCTTCACAGCCTCCTCTGGCAAGGAGTTCCACATGCTGACTACACGCTGTGTGAAGAAGAACTTTCTTTATTAGTTTTAAACCTGCTACCCATTAATTTCATTTGGTGTCCTCTAGTTCTTCTATTTAGGAACTAATAAATAACTTTTCTTTATCGGCCCTCTCCACACCACTCATGATTTTATACACCTCTATCATATCCCCTCAGTCTCCTCTTTCTAAACTGAAAAGTCCCAGTCGCTTAACCTCTCCTCATATGGGACCCGTTCCAAACCCCTAATCATTTTAGTTGCCCTTTCTGAACCCTTTCCAAGGCCAAAATATCTTTTTGAGGTGAGGAGACCACATCTGTACACAGTATTCAAGATGTGGGCGTACCATATAGTTTTATACAGGGGCAGTAAGATATTCTGGGTCTTATTTTCTATCCCTTTCTTAATAATACCTAGCATCCTATTTGCCTTTTTGACCACCGCTGCACACTGTGTGGAAGTTTTCAGAGAACTGTCC
This sequence comes from Rafetus swinhoei, assembly GCA_019425775.1. Classification (NCBI taxonomy): domain Eukaryota; kingdom Metazoa; phylum Chordata; order Testudines; family Trionychidae; genus Rafetus; species Rafetus swinhoei. The sequence continues at coordinate 272,079,358 of CM033437.1, forward strand.
ATGATAACTCCAAGATCTCTTTCCTGATTTGTCGTAGTTAAATTAGCCCCCATCATACTGTACGTATAGTTGGGGTTATTTTTCCCGATGTGCATTACTTTACACTTATCCACATTAAATTTCATTTGCCATTTTGTTGCCCAATCACTCAGTTTGGTGAGATCTTCTTGGAGTCCCTTACAGTCTGCTTCTGTCTTGACTATCCTAAACAGTTTGGTATCATCCGCAAACTTTACCACCTCACTGCTTACCCCTTTCTCCAGATCATTTATGAATAAGTTGAACAGGATTGGTCCTAGGACTGACCCTTGGGGACACCACTAGTTACCCTCTCCATTCTGAAAATTTACCATTTATTCCTACCCTTTGTTTCCTGTCTTTAACCAGTTCTCAATCCAAGAAAGGACCTTCCTCTTATCCCATGGCCATGTAATTTACACAAGAGCCTTTGGTGAGGGACCTTGTCAAAGGCTTTCTGGAAATCTAACTATACTATATCTACTGGATCCCCTTGTCCGCATGTTTGTTAACCCTTCAAAGAACTCTAATAGATTAGTAAGACAGGATTTCCTTTACAGAAACCATGTTGACTTTTGTCCAACAAATTATGTTCTTCTACATGCTTCACAATTTTATTCTTTACTATTGTTTCGACTAATTTGCCAGGTACTGAAGTTAGACTTACCGGTCTGTAATTGCCCGGATCGCCTCTAGAGCCCTTTTTAAATATTGGTGTCACGGCTACCTTCCAGTCATTAGGTACGGAAGCCGATTTAAGGGATAGGTTACAAACCACAGATAATAGTTCAGCAATTTCCCATTTGAGTTCTTTTAGAACCCTTGGGTGAATGCCATCCGGTCCCGGAGATTTGTTAACATTAAGTTTTTCTATTTGTTCCAAAACCTCCTGTAATGACACTTCAATCCGGGACAGTTCCTCAGATTCATTACCCACAAAGGACGGTGCAGATTTGGGAATCTCCCCAACGTCCTCAGCCGTGAAGACTGAAGCAAAGAAATCATTTAGTTTCTCCGCAACTTTAAGCTTCCAGGCTTGTCTATTGAAAGGGTTGTGCAGTTTTCTTTTGAGGATGAGTGCAGAAAAGGTCAGGCAAAGAGTTCTGGCTTTGGCCCAGGTGATTTCAATTTATGAAGCCAAATGTGGTGACCCCAGGGCTGAAGTTATGGTGTGTGGGAAGTTGATGCTAGTGCACTTCCTAGCACACCACAATCAGCTTTAACTATGGAATCTTACAATTATATACAATAAACCCACAGATCTCTACATTTTCCTTCATAGAGCTAGCAACCACCCAAACGTACTAAGAAAACTTGTCTACACGCAGGCACTCTCATGCCACAGAATATGCCCCAAGGAAAAAGTCCTGAATATACACATAACACACTGAAAATTGCCTTCACCACACAAGGACACCCCACCAGAAAAGCAGATGGTATCATGAAGGGCCTTCCAAATATCTCAAGAGAACTTGCCTCAATATAGGAATAAACTTATTTGACTGTACACCCCTAGTTGTCACCTGCTAATCCACAGTGAAACCCACACATGATATCATTAAATGTCTATAACCTGTACTCAATGAGGACTCTATCCTGCAAGATTTTCCTGAACCCCTCTTCTGCCCTTCAAACAAGCCTCCAACTTTTCTAACCTCATCATCAGAAGTGAAGTTCCCACAGTCTGGGACACAACAATTCTCAACAATATCAGATCCTGACAGAACAGATGCAAAACCTGCATACACATCTCCACTAATACAAAGACCAACACCTATACCCCCAAAATACACCTTTCAAAATCCATGGGCCCTCCACATGCCTATCACAGCACGTGGTGTCCTCATCCAGTGCACTAAATTCTCCAATAACTACTATGTGATTAAAACTTGACAATCACCATGCTTTTAAATGAACTTACACAGGAAACTGATAATAGAATCATAAAAATATAGGGCTGGAAGAGACCTCAAAAGGTCATCTAGTCCATCCACCTGCATTGAGGAGGAACCAAATATACCTAGACCATCCCTTCAGGTGTTTGTCCAACTTAATCTTAAATACCTCCAGTGATGGGATTCCACAATCAAAGCTTAATTACCCTTATAATTCAGAAGTTCTTCCTAATATTTAAACCAAATCTATTGCTGCAGATTGAGTCCATTACTTCTAGTCCTACCTGGACATTGAGAACAATTGATCAAAAAACAAAAATACCATATCGCCCGTGAGTGGTCACACTACAGATTACACCACTCTTCATCTGCAATGGAATTCTGCACACCAATTTCAAAAGACAAGCTGGAAGCTTCAATTAAGAACTTTGCAGGACAAGAAAAATCTTGGTTTTTATAAAGACATTGGATTTATGGCATATTACAACAATCTGTAAATCCCTAGCAGCATTATTTGTCCTGTGACTTCACCTTGAATGGTTCTGTAAAATATGCTAACTACTTATGCTAAATTATCAGTTTGATCTTGTGTTTAGCTGTGACACTCTAGGGCCTTGTCAACACTACAGCATTAGGTCGACAAAAAGCAGCTTTCATGGACCTAATTCTACAGTGCTGCCCCTCTGATTATTTGCCTGCTACAATGACATAATAATTCCACCTTCACAAGATGTGCGGTGCTTAGGCTGAGATAGGTAAGTCAAGTCAATGCAGTGTCTATCTAGACACTGTTGCTTACTTTGACTGTTGCTGGCTTTGACAGCTTTGGTACTCAGCCTGAGGTGACATAGCTCAAACAATCAGCTCTATTGGTCAGTCTCACCCCTGCCCAAGCTGTCAGCACCCTCCATGTTCTGTTTAAGTTGATGCAAACACTCCTGGTGAGCATGTGCACCATTGGTAGAAGGAGGGTAATGTGAATATGAACAACCAATCTAATTACGTTAGCGGCTACAGGTTGACCTAACTTAAGTTGACTTAATTTTGTAGTGTAGACAAGTGTTACATAAATTTTCCAGACCCGAGGAAGAGTTTGGTGTAGCTCAAAAGTTTGTCTCTGTCACCAACAAAAGTTTATGTGATGAAAGATATTACCTTGTATCTAATATTCTGGGACTGACATGGCTACACCACCGCTTTCTCTTTATGGACTGTCAGGACTTAATCACCTTGAAAAAAGAAGCTGGGAGGAGCGAAATAACAGGTGCAATTTTAGAAAGTAAGTTACTCTTTCCCTAGTCTCCACAGTATAGTTGATAAATCTAAGCAAATGGTGCTTGGGCCCAATGACGCTCATGGAACTCAGAGGTGTAGAGCTTTTGTCTGTGTACAGCCAGAAGCACACTGTAAAAACTGAATCTGAAAATGTTCAGTTCAGTGACACATCTGACATTTTTGCATCATTTAGTTACTGCAACAACCTGCCTGCCATACCATCCTCATTCCTTACACAGAGGGGCAGCTGCTGTAAACTGGTGTCCTGACAGTTCCTCTGCAAGAAAGCCCCTTCACTGTGTAGAAGTAGATAGGGTATGGCATTTCTTTAGTATGAATGCCATAAAGGCATGCTACAGTGTTACACCTATGCTGCTATAGCACCGTAATGCAGATGCTTCCTACAGCAAAAGAAAAGGTTCTTTTGATATAGGTAATGCACCTCCTTGAGAAGATGTAGCCATGTCTACACTGGATTAGGTCGGCTCTCAGGGATGTGACTTTTTTCACACTCCTTTGCCAAATAGTTACGTTGAACTAGTAAGTATAGGAAAAACTTAAAAAAAAAAACCCCAACAATGAATGGTCTAGCAGCACCTTAAAACAGTGTTTCCCAACCAGGGTTCCACGGAACCCTGGGGTTCCACAGACCATCGTCAGGGGTTCCACAAGAAATCATGGAATAAATAACGCTGAGCGGGGCCTGAAGCGTCTGTCATGCCCTTCGCCTCCCGCCCTGGTGCTCGGCTGACTTCTGCGCCGCTCAGCCGGGCCGCCGCGCGGGAGCAAGAGGCCATTTGGGTGCCACAAGTGAGAGGCAGGAGGGGGAGAAGAAGAGAAAGAGAGTGAGGCAGGAGGGGGAGGATATTTGAAAAAAAAAAATTAGATAATACAAAAAAGACAGGAAAAATGCTCCAATTTTTTTTCTTACAATGTAAGCTGACATATATAACAGCTATTTACAAATACATTTTCTTGAAAAAATTTAGCAGTAATTGAATTGCGCTCCCCGCTGTCAACTTTTTCGGGCCAAGCAAACGTTTTCATAGATAGGGGTTCCTTGTGATATGAAAAGTTATTTTAGGGGTTCCTCCATGGGAAAAAGATTGGGAATCACTGCTTTAAAGACTAACAAAACATGTAGATGGTATCATAAGTTTTTGTGGGTACAACCCACTTCTTCAGATGATGTAACGTGCTTGAAGGTGCTGCTAGACCATTCGTGGGGGGGTTTTAAGTTTTTCCATTTACAGACTAACTCGGCTACCCTTCTGAAGCTAAGTGTAGAACAGACCTAACACCCAATTCATGACATTTCAATACAACTAGGATTGCAATTTGTGCATAGCAATGTATTGAAACATTGACAAATAACTATACTCTTCAAGGTAAAATGTGGCATAGTTCTCATTTTATGCTGGATATTGATTTCAACAGGACAAGGGATAAAGTATTTGACTGACAATATGATCCTGATGAACATTATGATTTATTTTTCAAAAAAAATCTTATTAAATTCACTCTATAGTACAAGTTGAACCTCCTAAATCCAGTACTCTCTGGTCCAGCAACATCCATGGTCCGGCAGGATCACAGATGCTGCTGGACCAGAGAGCCACAGCTCCCGGGAATACGAGCTGATTTGGAGTCCAGTGGTGGGGAGCCCCTCCATTGGGACAGGCGAGCTCTGTCCTGGGAAGTGCCAGCTGGGCGCAGCACAGTGGGGCAACCGCAGAGCCCCGACCTGGTGCAGCAGCAATGGGGCAGCTGTGGAGCCCCATCCCTGGGAAGCTCAGGCTGGGCATGGCAGCAGTGGAGCAGTCTTGGAATGACAGTTGGGCATTGCAGTAGCCAGGTAGCCACGGAGCTCCGACCTAGCGGGGCAGACATGGAGCCCGTGCCCAGGAAACCCCAGCCAGGCAGGACAGAAGCAAGGCCATGGTGGCTGGGGAGTTCCATCCCCAGAGAACCCCAGCCAGCTGGCAGAAGCAGGCCAGAGCCAAGCCCCAAGCCCTATAGCAGCAGGTGTGGAGTGGAGCCAACAGGAGGGCGGGGCAGTGTCCTGGGAGGTTGGTGGCAGGGGACCTTCCCCGATCTAGCAAATTCCCTCATTCAGAACTGGTCAGGTTCCTAGGGTGCTGGATCAGGGAGATCCAACCTGTATTGTGGGTCATCTGATATGCAGTTAACCAAACTCAAATATGGGTTTGCACACAAAACTACCACATAGCTGGAGATGATAGCCATATGATAAAATGCAGTACATCATGATAAATAAATTTATCATAGCCTATTAATCACTTCACCTGCCCTCTACCCATTAATACATCACTCCTGGAATTTACTTCATATCATTCCAAACCTCAAAGCAAGTTCAAGTAGTTGTCAGCAAATCAGAATTTCCCCAAATAATTAATTTTGTCCATCTAAATCCTCAGGCAGGAATAATGTTGCTATAGTAGTAGCCTCTCTATACACATCTCATGGCCCTAAAGGGATAGAAATGGACTCTTTATAATAATCAAAATGGCATATCGTTAGCTCTGGAGAGTCCTAGAAAATGTCACCCTAAAGACATATGCATTGTCATTGTAGCATGTCAGGCTCATTGTATAAGCAAGCGAGTAGTGTTGCGACTTGTCAACTTTCCCACTGGTTGGGAAAGTTGGCGATCCTATAGAGATACTAGGCAAGCAAAGTAATATCTTTTATTGCACTTATTTCTCTTGGTGAGGGAGAGAAGTTTGAGTTTAAAAAAGACCTCTTCATGTTCTAAGGATGACATTTGAATTAATATAAAAGCTATTTTAGGAAATTTCTGGATGTGTTCTAATTATTTTCATTTACATTTTTCTCTTCCACTGAGTTATCTATAGTTGGTACAGTAGACTTCCGATAATCCGGAACCTACGGGATTTAGGTGGTGCCGGATTATCAGATATGTCGGACTATCAGGAGGTACTATAAGCAGGTTATATATATACTGTATACATTATATACTGTATATAAAGTGTGCTTAACCCTTTTTTATTGTACATACTGTATACAGTATACCGTAATGTTTTAGTTTTTGTAAGCCTTTTTTACCCTTTTTGCTCAGTTCAGCTGCTGCCGCTGTTACCTTGTGACTCATTTTTTGCCGAAGCTCACTCACTAGGCTCTTGCCATTTTGATGCCGGACAATCAGGAGTGCCGAACTATTGGATGCCGGACTATTGGAGTTTTACTGTATTTGGTTTTGAAGTAAATAATAACAGTAAAAATGCTTAATTAAACTTTGTACAACACTTAAGCTAGTTTTTCGCAACTAGCTTCAAAATACAAGAATCATGGTTTGTGCATGTTTTGTTCTACTATTTGATTATATCACAAACAAAATTAAATTGTATGATGCAGTTTGATTGCAACCAAACTATTTCCATTTTTAGTCAAAATATTTTCCATGAGTTAATGTTTGAATTTTAAATTCAGACAAGATTTCTTCTGATTGGGAGAGTAAAGTAGTGGAGGTAACAACAACTGGTCTGAAATTTTTCAAGGTTTTTCTTTGTCAGAAAATGCAAATTCATTGAAACCAAAATTGTTTGTGGGGCTCTCTCCCTTTCTATGAAACTTTTTTTCTGGTCAAACCACAGGGAGAGAGAATCCTACCCCAAAATAGCCATTACCCTTGTGGTTAAAGGGTTCCTATGTCCTACTAGACTGCTCTATTCACCCAGCTATACAATTCATTCATTCACTCTATCCAATGAATATGTATTATAGATAAAAAATGAAGCAGCTCCAACAGAACAGATTGAGGGAGTTCCATTCTAGAAATGCAATATACTGCTAGCTAGGGCATTGTTACACTGTGACTGGCCCTTTCAGTCAAGCTGTGCTAAGTCTTGCCTATGACTTAGCGCCTATTGCTGAGCCTACTGATGAGCTGTCAACATAATGGCTAATTAATTACCCCAGCTTGATGTAAAGGTGCTTAATTAAAAAGACAACCCAAGCTGTAGTGGTAAAGCAGGGCATGTACTTCTTACACAGAGCTGAGAACTCAGGAGAGGAAGAACAATGGGAGTTCTCCTCTGGAAAGAATCTGAGGCAGTCAGGCTGAAGTTGGAGGGGAGGGGAGGGGAATCCTCATTTAGGACCTGCAACAGGAGGAGACTTCCCAGGGTGTAGAGTAGGTTCCTATGGGGGAGGCCTGGCAGAGAGCTTACAAGGAACAGAGAGATTCTTAGAAGTAAACTGCTAGAGTCCCTCATGAAGGGAAGCAGGGAATTCTGCTGGGGAAGAAGTAGTCCAGTGGAATCTGTACAGATGCCAGGAAGCAGAAGATTTCAGTTCTGAGACTGAGAGTGGCAGAAGTAGTATGAGTATAGGCAATGTTTGTGAAATTTGAGATGGGCCTTTATTAACCCTGAAGAGGAATTGACTATTATGTGCCTTGACCAGAAGCTGAGCCACAGAAGACCCAGAGAAGGAGTTGGGAGAAGATGCTAACTAGAACTGGGCAAGTGTGAAGCCAAGGAACTGGCTAGCAATGGGCACAAGAGCCAGCTCTACAATGCTACACTGGGATTTGAGGCTGTGTCCTAGAAGTGAGGCAGTAGAAACAGGATTTCAGTGCATACTTTTGTGAATTTTAGCAAACACTTCAATAGCTCAAGTTGAATTTGTAGCAAAACAGGAAATTAGAGGAGTTTCCTGCAGCTTTGGTTCTATTGTTACACAGCTCAACTGTTAAAGTACCAATTTTAGCATTAATACATGGTACCTCTTACAGCTGGGTGCTATCGCCAACATGGATTTGCACTAATTCAAAGAGATAATACACATATAAATGTAGCTGCATAATTTCACTTGATAAGAGTCAAGCCATATGAGAAAATCAGTTTTCCCCTTTTGTATTTACCAATATAGACAACTCACTTTTGAAACATGCACGGGTATATAAAAACAGATTCTACTAAGCTGAAACCCATGCTCAGCAATATATTGTGCTGCGTTATTCAACTCCAACTTACTCAGGATTTTTAAAGTTTCTTGACTATGGCCAATTATCCACTGATTCTATGTAACACTACTGTGCTTTTGAAAAGAAGCAGCAACAAAAGATACAGAATATTTGTACATAGCCAGGACTTTTACTAGCACAAAAATGATGGAACTGTTGCCAGAGAGACAGCAACCAGGGTTTAAGAGATTGACTTAATGGTAAACTAATCTGACTGATCCTGCAAAATACCAATTAAATCGTGTTCCTTTCCAAATTGTATTAGCAACAAGGCTTGTTTTTTCCTCCAGCAAGACAGAGGTAAAAAAATTAAAAGTGGCACACCATTTTACCAACTATCCTGTGACTAGTTACGCAAATAGTCTTAAGCATAAATGATGGCTCACCCAATTCAAGTCATGTAACTGGTTTTCAAAGTATTGCAATACAGCTGTAGCATTGTCCTGGTTGAAAGAGACTATTCAGAGTAGAAATTAGCAATATTGTGTTACTAATATTTAGCAAGAGACTCCCAGAGAAAAACATTACAAACATACTCCCAATCTATAATCTAAGTTTATTTCATCTTTGTTTTTCTAGTAATATTATTTGATTTAGAAGGGATCCTGATTCAATTATGTTTATATCAAAGACATCTACCCATCTTCAGCAACAAACATCTTATAAAAAAAGCTGGTGATATAAGTTACATAGGAGGAGTTTGCAAATCCTTCTTAGTTACACTGGCAAAGAGTTTGCATTTTGGCTCAGAAAGATGAGGGACCTGATCATGTAATCATTTTTAGAGAATGGCTATACTACAAAGTTTTGTTGATGAAACTAATGTCAACACCCAAAAATTGAACAAACAAAAATTTCCAAAGGGTGTTCACAATTGTTACCTCCATCAACAGATCATATCCACATTGGGGCCACCATCAGCAGCATGAGCAGTGCACTGTGGGTATGTATCCCACAGTGCACTGTTGTAGAAAGCAATCACATTTGGGATTCCCCATGGGTGATTGGTGTGTAAGGAAGAGGAAAGCACTTCCTTCCCAAACTGTCAGGCATGACCCCACCCCCAAGGGGTGGACTGGCCCGGCGGGATACCGGGAATTTCCCAGTGGGCCATCCTCCGAAGGGCTGGCCGAAGGGCCAGCTGGTGGCTGATGGAGGAGGAGGGGGATTGTGATGTGGCACTGCAACCCCACACTTTCAATTCCCTGGTGCCGGCCATATATAGGGCACGGTGGGGCCGAGAGAGCGCATGCGCAGCGTGCTCAAACGCCGTGCAACAGCTGAGAGGGGAGACACCCAGGCGTAGCGTGATGTCACAGCCCTGGACTTTAAAACCGCCCGGCCCAGAGGTGTACCGCACGACCCAGCTCCAGGCCCAGCAAGTGGTTTTTCAAAAGCGCTTTTTCGAAAGAGCGCCATTATGTGATTATGCAAATGAAGCACGTGATACTTAAATCCCAGCTTCATTTGCACTTTCAAAGTGCTTCATTTACATCCCTCTGCCGACAGAGGGATGTAGTCTAGACGTAGCCACAGTTATCACCAAAAGGCAGTTTTTGGCAACAAAACTTGGTAGTGTAGACATGCCTTTAGCCTTTGTCTTCATTAGATCTTTGTTGGCAAAACTTTTGTTAGTCAGGGTGTGTTTTTTCACATCCCTGACCAACATAAAGTTCACAGACAAACTCACAAGTTCAGATAGTGCTATGTGGGCAGGAAAGCTCTCCTGCCATCAGAGCAGCTACACAGGGTACCTTACAGTGACACGGCTGCAGTGGGACAGCTGAGCTACTGTACGGTCCGTAGTGCAAACATAGCCTTAGGGCATGTTTTCACTTGCTGAGCCAAAGATCGACATTTTGGCATTCGATTTAGCTAGTCTAGTATAGTAAAATTGAATGATGAGGGCAGCTCCAGAAAGCGTCTGTGCGCCTCGCAGTCATGACAAGTAAAGGAAGCCAACATGAGAGTTTGCTTCCATTGACTTCCAAGCTTGGCTTAAGGTAAACCAATTCCTGCTACATATTCTACATAGCTGGAGTTGCATACCTTAAGCCGATCTTCCAGTGTAGACCTGGCCTTAGGAAGAACTCCTATTAGTGTCAATGAGATTACAGTGGATAGAAGAGAGGGCAACTTGGTGTTTTAAACTAATGGGAGATACTGCAGTAATTGAAGGTGATGCTATTAATTATGCATTTTGATTAACAGACTTCCTTCAGTAAAGAAGATAACTCCAGGTTCCTTAATCTGATTAGAGTAAGTATTTTAACTAATGGATGACCAGGCAGAAATAAAAGCAGTATAGTTTTGTCTGGAAGTGTTCATGAAAATATCTCTTGTACTACATATAACTTACTTCAGAAATAGTCATAGGAATTCTCCATCAGATGGTTGTTTTTGTAACGAGCAAACATAGGGCTGCCAATATTTTACACAGTTCTGAGATGTTAAAGCAACATGTCAGTTGATCTTAAAAATCTAATAGTGGAATTAGATTTTTACAATATGGGGAATGAACTTGAGTAAGACAAGGTTGAATGTCTCCTTCACTTGAAAAGAAACAGGAGGCAGAAAAACCAAATAGCTGAGATAGAAAAGCCAAACACTGCCTTTATGTTTGGGGATTCCTTTGGCACATTTCCTTGGTTGGGCTGTGGAGCAGATTAACACCAGGCATCTTATGTTGTTACACTTCTGACAAACCAATTGGTGAATTCTCAGAATCCTGAGGGCCTTGTTTTTAACAAATGACTTTTGTAAATGTATGTCTGAAAGGAAGGTCCAGATCCTCACTCGTGTAAATCAGTGTGAACTTTGCTGACTCATGCCAGCTGAGGATCAGGAGCCATGAGTGCAAAAGCTATAAACACTGGACTCTCTGAAGAAACACAGGCTTCAGGCCACCACCAGGAAAGCCTTTATTTTTGTTATTTGTTTGACATTCCAGAACACAGGCTCTCCATAATATTTTGAAAGACTTCAGAACATCTCTGTAGCCCCCGTGCTATTTTGGGAGAAGCTGACATGTACAGCTCAAAGACTTACTGGAACTCCCTGTTTTGGACTTCAACCAGTGCTGGGGGATGGGAGAGAGGAAAGAAGGAGGAGGTATTGGGTCAGAGGCCTAACACATGTGCTAGAAGAACCAACTGTGGCCCCAAACCACCTGCAGATATCTGAGCCTGACCATTAATGTGCACTGCACTTGCATGTGTACAGTCTTTGGGGAAAAGGGAGTCAGCCATGGGGCATCAGCTTAGAGCAGCAGAATGAAACAGTTTCTCAGTTGTTCTCTGTTGCTAGGAGACAATCCTATTTTAGAGGCCCAGCCAACCAGAACCACCCAGTAAAACAAATGTCTTTGAAAGGGTTTGCCTGTTGAAAGATTTGGGAAGCGACTGCAGCCAGCCCCTCCACGCCACTGGTCGCATGCCAGAGCCAGAGCCAGAGGGAGAGAAGGAACCCTCAGACTCCATTTTCACAGAGGGGGGGGGGTCAGCTGCCAGCCTCACCTGTTACACCTCTGATTTCTCTTCAGTCATCCCTATAATGCTCCGACATAGGAGTGTTGCAGCTACCACCTAGGACTCTGCGAGCAGACTCGGGTAGCAGCCACTTTAGTAGTCTGCATGGGATTTTTACTATATTTCATTATTAGAGAGGTGCTCCCTCTAATATTGTTGTGTAGTTTAACATGTTTATTCCTCTTCTACGTCTCTCAAATACCTATCTTTACCCCCCCTTCCGTTGACTAAAGCCTGTCCTTTCCCATAATAAAGGGAAAGTGTTTGTTCCTTTTAAATTTGCTTGATCCTCTATTGCTTTTGATTTGTAATGTCCTAGAGGTCATAGAGGCTTGCATATTAATGTATTCACCTGCTCAGTAGGTGAGGTGGAGGTACCACGCACTGAGAATCCAGTTTAGCACCAGCAAACTAACATGTGTCATCAGCCTAAGGAGCACAGAAGACCCAGGGCCCACTGCTCCTCAGATGGAATACAGAACCATGTAAGGAGGAGGAGGTACCACAACTGAGGCTAAGAGTGCCTCAGGACAGGGCTGTCTTTCATATACAGAACTTTCACTTTAGATTCTGGTTAAGCCTATTAAAAAACCTCAATCACATTTTCAATTACTTTTGATAAAGCAAATACAATGCAAATACAATTACTTTTGATAAAGCAATTACTTTTGATAAAGCAAATACAATACAAGGAACCCCCCACTCCATAAATGTGAGCTAACTCTATTACAAAGGGACATCTCCTCTAGGGCTGTTATCTTTTCCTACCCACTTACTCCTTGGTCTCTCTCAGACTACCAGAAGGACACAATGTGAAGTGGTGTTGTTTAGGGTGTTTTGTTTTGTCTTTTGGTGTGAAGGCGTGGGGGGTGTTTGTTTATGATTTGGGGAGTTTGAGGGAGGCGAGATACAATTAACATTCTTTAAACTAAAGCAAAACCCACCTGATTTAAAAAAAATAAACATCAAGAAAGGATAAGAATTAGGAGTTTTAAGAGAATGCAGGCAAAAGCCCAGCAACAGATTGGGTGCAATAAACAGGCTAGCCCCCAATATAGCATGTATGATTGCCTGCCATGTGTGCATTCATTGCAAGGAGCTTCTGACCCTCAGGGACCTGTGTACCAGCTTTAGAGACCAGGGTGGCTGAACTGGAAGAAAAGAGAGGCAGAGAGGTATATAGATGAGACTTTCTGGGACACAGTAAAGCGGTCCCACCTCTAGTCAGGCAGTTTTGTCCTGTTTAGGAGAACAAAAGTCTCAGGGAAGGAGAACATCCAACTGGAGCAGAGAAAAATGATCCCATAGTTGAGACCCTCCTTCAAGATGTTGTGGTATCCTCTCACACTGAGAATACCTCTCAGGGAAGGGAACTCTAGTTATTAGAAAGAGACAGGTGTTAATAATGGGAGATTCAATCATTAGACACAAACAGCTGGGTTTGTGATGACCAGGAGAGCCACATGGTGACTTGCTTGCCTGGTGTGAGGGTTGCGGCTCTCTCAATACATCTAGATAGACTTATGTGTAGTGGTGGGGAGGAGCTGGTGGTTGTGGTACAATGTAGGTATCAATGACATAGAAGAGATGTTCTGGAGGCCAAATTTAGGCTGCTAGGAAAGAGACTAAAATCCAGGATTGCCATGGTAGTGTTCTCTGAAATGCTTCCATTTCCACAAACAGAGCCAATTAGAAAGCGGAACTGCAGGGTCTCAGTGTATGGATGAGACCAATGGTTTAGGGAAGAAGAGTTTAGATTTATTAAAAATTGTGGAAACTTTTGGGAAAAGGGGAGCCTACATAGGAAAGATGTGCTCCACCTAACCAAAATGGGAACAGATTGCTGGCACCTGACATTAAAAAGGTTGCAGAGCAATTTTTAAGCTAAGGGCTAGAGGAAAGCTGACAGATGTGGAGGAGCACATGCATTGGATAGAGACATCCCTTAGGGAAGGGTCTGGGTCTATTAATAGAGATTCTGTATGTCCTACTAAAGAGGAGAAGATAGAAGATGATAGAATACAGGTAAGTTCTGATGAGAAACAAATGAAAGAGTCCAATTCAATCACATCATGTAATGGCAGACAGCTAAAAAGTGATGCATTTTTAAGTACTTGTATACAAATGCTACAAGTCTAAATAGTAGGATAGGTGAACTAGAATGCTTCATATTGAAGGAGGATATTGATATAATAGGCATCACAGAAACTTGGTGGAAAGAGGAGAATCAATGGCACACAGTTATACCAGGGTCAAAAATATATTGGAAGTACAAAACAGGTCATGCTGGAGGGGAGTGGCACCCTGTGAAAGAAAGCATTGACTCAAATGAAGTAAAAATCTTAAATGAATCAAGTTGTACCATAGAATCTGTATGGAGAGTAATTTCATGTTCTAATAATAACACTATAGCAGTAGGGATCTCTTACCTACTACCTGATCAGGATGGTAATAGTGACTGTGAAATGCTTACGTAGAATAGAGAGACTATCAACATTTAAAAAAAACCCAATAATAACTATCCCATATTGAGTGGGTACACAACACTTCCGGATGGGATGAAGAAGTAAAGTTCCTTGACAGCTTAAATGACTGCTTCTTAGTGCGGTTGGTTCTGGAACCCACAAAAGGAGAGGCAATTCTTGATTTAGTCCTTACTGGAAGACAGGAGACTGCCCAGGTGGTTACTATAGCTGGATTGCTTGGAAATAGTGAATTACTTAAATTTAACATCCCTGTGGTGGGAAAAATGCCTCAGCAGCCCAGCACTGTGGCATTTAATTTCCGATAGGAGAACCACACAAAATGAAATTAGTTAAACAGAAATTGGAAAGGTTCAGTGTCAGAAGCGAAATCCCTGCAAACTGCATGGAAACTTTTCAAAGACAACATAAGAGACTCAACTTAAATGTATCCCCAAATTGAAAAAAAAACATAGTAAGAGAACCAAAAAAGTGCCACTTTGGCTTTAACAACCAAGTAAAACAAGCAGTGACAGATAAAGGCATAATTTTAAAAGCGGAAGTTAAATCCTAGTGAGGAATATAGAAAGGAGCATAAACTCTGGCAAATTAAGTGTGAAAAGGCCAAAAAACAATATGAAGAACAGCTAACCTAAAATTCAAAGGCTACTGAGCTCTCTTGTGCAAGAAAATATGCAAATGAGGCAAAGTGGTAAATATCGCTGTGTCTCATTTGCAGGGCTCGCCAAGCGGCAGCGAGCCCTGCTCGCCAGTCGTGCGGAACCGTACGCTGCGCATGTGCAGACCGCACTGCACATGCGCTGACTGCGCTGCGCGGCCGTGCCAGGCTAAAATCTACTCGCCACGGCCCTTGCGCAAGGGGGGGCGGGGGAGGTTGTGCAAAAAGGAGCCATGTAGACTCCTTGTGCAAAAATGGTGGCTCATTAAGAATGCAAATGAGGCGTGGCGAAATTCACCTCTTTGCCTCATTTGCATATTTTCTTGCACAAGCGAGCGCAGTAGAGATATAGCCAAAAAGTAATAGCAATTTTTTAAGTATATCAGAAGCAGGAAGCCTGCTTCTTCCAAGAGCTTTAGGCAGGTGGTAAGAGGAAGTTTGGATGGGTGAGGGATTTGGGCTCTGGGCACCACCAAAATTTCTGGAAACATGTGTGGAGGCAGGAAAAGGGAATAAAGGAATTTGTGTGCAGTCATCTTGGTTTTGTTAACAAGAGAGCAAGAGTCAGGCTAAGTCTGTGGCCTGACAATGTGAGATCTGTTATTAGACGCTGCCTTTGCCTCTCGCCTCCATACAAAGATAAGGATAGAACGCTGACTCTGGCAGGGACCTTGAGATAAGGAGCATCTGGGTGGAACTAAAATAACTGTTAGCCATTGGTGTTTGTAATGGGAAGGAGACTAATTGTTATTGTTATTATATCTAATGGACAGTATATAAACTGCTTCATAATTGTTTGTATTTGAAGATCTGCCTCGGGGGGGCTTCCCCCCCGTCCGAACCAGTTTTTCCCTTGCTGCAGCTCGTAATAAAACTGCCTCTGGCTACTTGTTGCTTACAAACGCAGAGTGAGGACAATGTTTTCTTCCACACATGCCACCAAATTATTTCAGAGTCCACCAAACAACAACTTTTAGTCACATTGCTTGATTTGTTTATTAAGCAGCTTAGAAGACTCTTTATTCCACAACTACAAATTCCTGGAACTATCCACTACTATGCCTTAATCAGAAAATTATTAGAGACACTGTCTTTAAAGAGTTAGAAATGTATGTCTAAACAGCTCTAAGAACACATTTTCACAGCTAAATAGGAAATGGCTCCAATGTATTGTAATAAGAGCTTTAAGTGATACTGCCTCACCTTTCCTCTAGGTTGCTGCAGGAAAAATGCTGATATGGTATAACATGCCTTGGTATTTTCCTATATTTCAGAAGCCATATGTCAAAATGAACACAAGTGTCTAGGCACATAGATGATAATATCTGATGGAGTTCTCTTTATATTTAACTAAGAATACCTTTTGAATAACATCTCTGTATTGTATAGTTTACCATCTATGTTGCCTATTCTATTGTATAAATACAAGACACCCAGATGTTGTCTTTTTAGAACCTTTTCAGCAAATGTATTTCTGAAAAACAATGAGTAGTTCATATAGCCTTGTTGCGGTGTATGCACACCCGATCCCAGGGATGAGGGTACCCAGGTATGAAGATGCCACCTGGGTGACTGCAAGGTCATCAGCAGTCTCCTTTAGTCTGTAAACAACAACCTTGGGTCTAAGGCAGTTTAGCTTAATGGCTCAAGTCAATGTTAGCCCTTATCTCAGGGCAGTACAGCCTAATAGCCAGAGTCAATAGGTAGCCTTTGTTTCAGGACAGTACAGCCTAATGGACAGAGTCAATAGGGACAGAGGAGGCAGCCCCAGTACAGACTGAGCTACTCTCCTGCCTTTTTATGTTGTCCCAGCATTTGGAGCATGCCCAGTTTGGCTAAAGGGGCAGTACTTCCTCTTCCCACAAGGTTTTAACTCCACCTGCTTCAGTGTGGGGTACGCATACCCTGTCACAAGCATCATGAGCTTTTGTAGGCAAAAGCCAATTCCTGAGATGATCAGAGTGGAAAGAAAAGGGGGGACCCTCACAATTTATAGGAGAAAAAGAAGGGAGAGGGGGGAAAAAAGTACCTATCAATTGTAGTGCTGGTCTTTATGAGGCTAACTGAGTGGGCTGGAAGTGTCCCATATTTAGCTTTTGATGTCAATTGGGTGTTGAATGTAAGGGAAGTTGATTTTATAATGGCCCATCCAGTTCTTTGTTCAAGCCATGAGAAATAGGATCAAATGTGCATAAGAAGGCCAATTCTGCACTGTCTCTCTGTAGTTGATTTTTGAAATTCCTTTGTAGAAGAATGGCTACTTTTAAATCCATCATCTGAGGAAGAGGGTTTTGTTCTTGAAAGTTCATGATACTATATATTTGTTAGTCCCCAAGGGTACGGCTACACAGCAACATTTTGAAATAACTAGCATTTTTTCAAATAACTTAGTCCGTATCTACACAGCAGGCAGTTTTTTCAAAATAATACTGAAATACTGTCAAGCTGTTAATGCATCCCAGAATCATATTTGCTTTTTTTGCAACACTTGTGGTCCACTATGAACCCTAGATCATTTTTGCAGAACTCCTTCCTAGACAGTCACTTCCCATTCTGTATGTGTGAAACAACGGATTGTTCCTTTCCTAAGTGGAGTACTTTGCATTTGTCCTTATTAAACTTCATCCTTATTTCAAGTTAAGCCCTACTGTGTAGATGCAACCAAAGGTGCTACAGGACTACTTGTGTTTTAAAGTTACAGACTAACATGACTACCTCTCTGAGATTGTGTTTCTAGTTTGCTTTTCAAAGAAACAGAGATGGGCAAGACCCACGGAGGCTTTGCTTTGACAAAACTTCTGTCATCTTTTGGTTTAAACAAAGCCAGAAACAGGGATGTCCTAGCTCTAGGACTCTACCACCTTGAGAATCCCAAAGCCTGACCTTTGGTCTGAGCCCAAATATCTACGTTGTAGTTATACAGCCCCTTATACAGAGTCTGAGTCAGCTGGCATTGCCAGCCATGGGTTTTTAATTGCACTGTTGCCATAATCTTAGTCTAGCAACATTTTTTTAAAACAGCAATACAAAGCAACAACTTGTGTGTTGCCAAACGATTTATGGTTGCTAATGACATTTCCTTGCGTGTTGAATTATGTGTCTGTATGAAGACTATATCTCCTTTAACTGTGTCAAAGTAAACCGAGTTACTTTATTGTATTGTTAATGTTATCAGCTCTTCAGAAGACTTCAAATTTCTACCCTACATTAAAAGCAAGTTTCAACAACACTAATGCTATATCATGAAGGGCAATTTTCCTTTTTTCATGTTTGTATTTTAGCCTTGTAGATAGTTTAAATGTCATTTATTTATAATCCTCCTGAGTACAGTATTTTAGGGGAGTTCAGCCTTCACACACATCTTGAAGGTACATTGCCAACCCACATCTCCTCTTACAGATGTGCTAATTCTCATTAGCTGGTGAAAAAAAAATGTACAAGAGCATGTTAAAGTCAAAGCCTCAGCACCTAAGCATTCCTTTTGTTTTAAAGGAGGGATTTTGGACTGTTATGGTGTAATGATGGGTGATTATTCAGAAAACTGACTATATCAGAAAACACTGAATTGACATGGAGTGACATTTTGATCATGTTTAAATCAATGGCAAAATTCCCATTGATTTCACTATGGCCAGGATCTCACTTGTAGACCTCAGACATCTGAGGGGAAAATCAGTAACAAATGCTATTTTGCACTTTAAGTTTTATAAACTTTACAGACTAGCCATTTTGAGCGCCTCCATTTTTGTTTGCTCAGCTTGAGACATCTTAGATCAGGCATGTCAAACTCGAAGCCTATTGAGGGCCGCACAAACGAAAACAGATAGCTTTCAGGGCTACCAAAAAAAATGTACTCCTATTGAAAAGTCGTAATTATTTATTATTATAGATTATGTTTTAGGTGTATTTTTAATATTTTTCAGGTCTTGTGTGACTATAATACAATAATTTGAATGTAAGTTTGAGATTTTGCATACACATATAATTATT
Organism: Rafetus swinhoei; assembly: GCA_019425775.1. Taxonomy (NCBI): domain Eukaryota; kingdom Metazoa; phylum Chordata; order Testudines; family Trionychidae; genus Rafetus; species Rafetus swinhoei. The sequence goes on from CM033437.1 coordinate 272,098,212, forward strand.
TGTGCGATTGCAAAACAGGACATTTATGGATATAAAATTATTTGGAAATAAATAAATAAAAAACAAAATATTAGCAAAATATCCCCCTCTGCTCCTCCAGAGTCAGTCATTCTTGGCCCCACCCCCACTCTAACCCAATGCCTCATCCCTCCCTCAGACCCAGGAACGCCCAGCCCCTTCCCGCCCTACTCTAACCCAATGCCTCACCCTTCTCCCAGAGCCAGGCACTCCAAGCCTCCCCCTAACTTAATGCCTCACTCCTCCCCCAGAGCCAGGCCCCCTAACCTAATGCCTTTCCTCCCTCAGAACCAAGCACTGCCATACCCTCCCACCCCCCCCTCCCGCAACCTAATGCCTGGGTCCTGGAGCCGCTGTCTCCACATTGCCACCACCGCCACACACTTCTTCCTCAGGCACTGGGGCAGTGTGAGCACAGTGGCCAGCTGTGAGCAGGCACTTGATGCCATGTGCAGAGCAGCCGGCCAGCTGTGAGCAGTCACTGGGGTGCCGTGTGCAGAGTAGCCCATCAGCCGGCTGTGATCTGCACTCAGCCACGGGCTCCGAGCAGCCAGTGGGCCGCACTTTATTCTTTTATAAAAATGTAGTGGCGGGCCGCAAAAAACTTCCATCGGGCCACATGTGGCCCACCAGATGCCTGTTTGACATGCCTGTCTCAGATAAACTGAGCATGTGTCTGAAAATCAAGCCCTTTATGGTGATTCAGTAGGCAACCAAAAATGGAGGCACACAAAATCACTAGATATTTTTGATAATTTAGGCCTAAGGACACTTGTGTTAAGAATACTGTCAGTTGCAGTAGTGCAATGGAAATAGAAAGCAGATGATTGAATTGAACAGCTATCATTAATGCCATTTTATTTCTATTTTACTACCAATTGCAATGCCAAAGGTTTTAATGGCCATTGGAATCCTACTGTGTGTGTTTTGCATCAGCACTATTTGCAAAAGTTCTGATTCCTTCTCTAGTGTTGCAATACTGACTTATCCCTGGAGGAACATGTGGAAGTGGCAGGAGGGATGGGAATAAAGAATCTTACCCTAAAAACGTCCTGGGAACATTTTTCTGCTTCCAGTAAGAACTGCTGATTCATACAATGAGAAAAACAGACTCACCATGCAATACGTATTGAAGTTCAAATTAAAATAATTTATACTTACATTCAACTCTTTGCTCCAGTAGAAAACCAAGAAGAGGTAGAATATAGAGGCTTTGGCAATAGTTAATTCTGTTCCATTTTGTTGCAAGCGAAAACGCTCAAAAATTATATCAAATGTGAGGATATAACCAAGACAGGACTACAAGTCAACCCCCTAAAGAATTAACAGCCCCAAGGAGTATCACTTAATAGTTGGACGGTACATTCTCTTTGCTACATAACCAATGTTGTTTTATTGCCTCCTAGATGTCACAAGAAGTTGGACATAAAATTAGTTTAAAATTACACTGCTCTACAGCCAAAATGCTTCTGAAATAAATGTAGTCAAACTTTTACTAATTCTGGGTCACTGAGAACAAAAATGATGCTTAAAATTGTTGATTGGCTCTAGTTTTCAAGATATGCTATTGGGTCAGTATATACGACCCTTGACTTGGGAATGGCAGAGGATAAGTGAGTTATAAAGGGAAGGGATCTCAATTTAAACCAGAAATGACTAAAATACATCTTTGACTGGATCTATGAATAAATCTATGTCTGGGTTTGGACAGTACATGCTTTTTTAGGCAAAACAATGAATGATGCAATCTGAAGCTGGTATTGCGTCATACATCATATGAATTGCATCGTGTTCTTCCTAGAAGTCATGGATGATGCAATCATAACGAAGCTTACATCACTCTGCTGAACAAATTGCCCTATATCAGCTCTAGAAATCATACAGTGTCGTGCTCTCTTATTTGTCAGTGTTTGATTTTGCAAAGGGACACGTTTCTGTTTAGCCAAAGTGAGCAGAGATGCCTTGTACTTGTGTGAACAGTGCAGATAACTTCTGCTATGTTTGTGGTGAAGTGACTTTTGCATCACAAAAGCACAGTATAACCACTATGGTTAAGAAAGCCTATCACCTTTATTTTGGCTGCAAAATTGGAGATCAGGACAAGAGGTGGGCCCCACACATATGCTGCAACACTTGTGCAACAAATCTTCGCCAGTGGTTGAACAGGAAAAGGAAATCTATGCCTTTTGCAGTGCCAATGATTTGGAGAGAGCCAACAGATCATACCAGCAATTGTTACTTCTGCATGGTGCCTCCAGTTGGGAAAGGTGTGTCAAAGAAGAAAAAGTGGACTGTGCATTATCCAAACATTCCATCAGCTATACGCCCAGTACCCCATGGAGAAGGACTGCCGGTTCCTGATGCACCAGAATCATTCTCACTTGAGTCAGACAAGGAAGAGGAAGAGGATGAAACTTCTGGTCCTGAACCATCAATGTCACAGGACCCACATTTTCTCCCATCCTCCTCCTCTGAACCACACCTCATAACACAAGGTGAACTGAATGACCTTGTCAGGGATTTGGAACTACCCAAGAGTAAGGCAGAGCTGTTGGGCTCCAGACTACAGCAGTGGAATCTCCTGGCAGGTGATGTTAGGGTTTCCATGTTCCGTGACCACAAAAGGATCTTGTCCCATTCTTCTTCATGGAAGGTGATCTTGTAGCTTGCAACAACATCGATGGTGTGATGGCAGCCCTCAACATCGTTCACGATCCAGATGAGTGGAGACTGTTCATTGATTCATCAAGACGAGTCTTAAAGCTGTTTTGCTGCATAATGGCAATGTTTTGCCATCAATTCCAGTTGGTCATGCAGTCCATATGAAGGAAACCTATGACAACATGAAACAACTTTTGAGGTGCATAAACTATGACCAACATCAGTGGCAGCTTTGTGGCAATTTGAAGGTTGTTGCTCTCTTGCTTGGTCTGCAGACTGGATACACAAAGTACTGCTGTTTTCTCTGCGAATGGGATAGTCGTGCAAGAGATTCCCACTACATCAAGATAGATTGGCCACTCTGACAGTCATTGGAGCCTGGGAGGAAAAGTGTTCAGCATCCACCACTTGTTGAATCAAGGAAGATTTTGTTATGGCCCTTACATATCAAGCTGGGTCTGATGAAGAACTTTGTCAAGGCCATGGACAAAACACAAGCAGCTTTCAAGTACCTCCGTGGAAAATTTCCAAGGTTAAGTGAAGCTAAGATAAAGGAAGGTGTCTTTGTGGGTCCTCATATTCGTGAACTTCTTCGAGATGATGCATTTGACCATGCACTGCGTGGCAAGGAAAAGACGGCATGGAAAGCCTTCCAGTTAGAGGCAATACATTTTCTCGGAAACAACAAGGCAGACAACTACAGGTTGTTGGTGGAAAACCTCCAAGGCATACAAAAGCCTTGGTTGCAACATGTCACTGAAGATACATTTTTGCACTCTCATCTAGATTTTTTCCACCGAACTGCATGGAGCAGTGAGCGACGAGCACGGCGAGCGATTTCACCAGGACATTGCAACAATGGAGAAACGCTATCAGGGCAAATGGAGCCCATCAATGCTTGCAGACTATTGCTGGACAGTGACAAGAGATGCTCCATTTAATGAATACAAGAGACAAGCCAAGAAGCGCCGAGTAGACAATGAATAGGACTAAACTATGTACATAATAGTTTTTGCCTTTTGTTTCATAATAAATTTTATTTATATAACCCTTTGCTGATTTTTAAAGTGTTACATAAACAGGACAGGTGAAATATTATCATGTAAAGCAACCATAAACACATGAAAAGACCTAGGTTTACAATTTATGATTAAAACTCTACTATCTACACAATATACATAGACGTAAAATGTAAAAACTTAAATATCTTGGAAACAGTAGCCAATCAGTTGTTTTAATTGTCATATTTGAATTCAGCACATCAAAATACATAATAAATAGCACATTTTATCTCTGAAGCAGACGACTTCTAAAAAATTGTAGACCAGTGTTATTTGTTAGTTTTCAGTACAAACTGGGAATGCTCTAATTCAATTATTAACTCACCAGGGAACCTGAAGATTGAAACTGCATGATTATATTTGGTAAAAGACATATGAGGATGAGTCATGTGATGGAAGTAGCCACAAAATAATTAGGCCCTATGGAATTTTGAACTCTTTTTTTCTGATGGAGCATCATCTGAAAAATAAGAATTTACCAACAAATTAATGGGCTGTGAAAGGTTTCAATGTACATGAATTAAGAAGGAAAATTGGAAGTTCAAGTCCCTGTTCTACATCACGTAGAGGAGATAACTGAACCTGGATCTCCCATATTTTAGCTGAGTACCATAAATATTAGCTCATGTTTATAAGTGAAATAGTGCCACTGCCACCATTTGTTTACTTTTGTCAAAATGCCTGAAAGTAAATGAAATATTTTGAGTTGAAACAAAACAATTTGTTTTGATGCTGCCAAAATATATTGACTTTTTTTAGTTAAGACAAAACTATTCTGAAATTCACAAATTGTTTTGGTTGACCTCAAATTGCATTTTTTGGCAAATAAACTATTCAAAAAAATTTGTCTAGCTCTATTTTCCTGTACTTGCTGTAGGAAACACCTTGAATACTGTAAATATTCAGGTTATCTAATGTCAATATATTTATTTAGAAATCAAAGGGTTTGGGTAAGCTTTTAAGAGATAACATCTGCTCAACCACCATGAGTCAATCTAAAAACAAATTAATCAGGAACATTCAAATATGTGGACTGCATTTAACTGTAAAAAGTAAATAATCTTCTCCCAGCCATAAACTCACAATGAATGGCTCATCGTTGGTCATAATGATGTCTGATGTACAAAGTTTTCAGTATTGACATACTATATTTAAACCTCTTGCTATCGCTCAGGCATGTGATATCTAACAAAATGTCATGATATATGAGGCAGTGAGAGATGTCAGAAATCCTTGGATTTATTGGCAGTATGAAATTTAGAATTAAATTGTGCTTAATATACAGCTCAGATGCAATTATCTTGTGTCATAACTTTCACCATTAACAGTTCCTGAATAGCATAGAATTAGTTATGACTTTTGACTTAGTAAAATAAAATAAAAAATTATACTTGATGAATATTCATCTCTAAGGATGCCATAATCATTAGCCCAGGATTATAAGTGAAACTGTACCACCTCTTGTGTGAATCCTTTATTCCAAGAATGTTCTTCTGCAGATGATTGTGAACAGAAATGTTTTCCCATGAAGTTGTCAGAGCATGCCCTTTTGCAATGATTTCTCTAGATCTAAATGCATATATTACAGGCTATGTCTACACTGAACACTTATTTCAAAATAACTCATGTTATTTCAAAACAACAGAGTGCACATCTACACAGCAAGCCCATTATTTCAAAATAATTTCAAAAAATGGGCTTCTTACTCCAACTTCTGTAACGCAGACTCTGTAGACTGGCGCGCTTTTGCACCAGAGCTATGCAAATGAGGCTCAGCGTTGGAATATCGCGAGCCTCATTTGCATAGCTAATGAATCGCCATTTTCGCGGAAGAGGCTCTTGCGAAGACGGGGCTGTCTACACTGCCCTTCTTGCGCAAGAAAAACCGTTTTGCGCAAAGCGCGTTATGCCTGAAAATAATCGGCATAACGGCTTTACAGGGTTTTTCTTGCGCAAGAAGGGGCAGTGTAGACAGCCCGCCTTGCGCAGAGCCTCTTCCGAAAAATGGCGATTCATTAGCTATGCAAATGAGGCTAGGCGATATTCCAACGCTGAGCCTCATTTGCATAGCTCTGGCGCAAAAGCGCACCAGTCTAGACGTAGCCAAGGAGTAAGGGAAGTCGAAGGAAGAGTGTTCTTCCTTTGACTTCCTGCAGTGTAGACAGCTCCAAAAGCCGAGTTAAACTACTTTGACTTCAGCTATGTAATTAACATAGCTGAAGTTGTGTAGCTTAGAATCATAGAACACTAGAACTGGAAGGGACCTCGAGAGGTCATTGAGCCCAGTCCCCTGCCCTCATGGCAGGACCCAGTACTGTCTAGATCATCCCTGATAGATGTCTATCTAACCTGCTCTTAAATATCAGAGATGGAGATTCCACAACCTCCTTAATTCGACTTTAGCTTGCAGTGTAGACGTACCCACAGAGAGATGAATGTATACATATTGGGGTTTTTAAGCAAAGGTAGGTTAAGGTTTCCCCCAGGGTCCTGGGCTAGAGCAAATGGGGTTCTCTTCCCCGCCCCATCTGCTACAGCCTGCCCACATCCCTACCTTTCTTTGCCCCTTTCCCTGGGACTCAGCCCCTGTTCCACTCATCCCCTGTTATCCCTCACTCTACCTGCCCCCCCACACACACACTGTTGCCCCACAACCTGTTTGCTCCTTTCTGCCCCCTCCCCACTGCAGCCCCAAGCCTGGAGAAGCTCTGTCTCTGTCACATAGCCCCAGGGCACAAGGGGGAGTGAGAACATCTCCCATCCAGGGCTGCAGTGGGGGTTGGGTGCTGAGACTAGTCCCCACTTCCCCTCTCCCCCCCCCACACACACTTCTGCTGAGCAGTGGAATTCAAATAAGGGTTTCCTCTGAAAGGGATGGGGTTGGGGACCCCCGAAGGGGCTTTGCCCACCCCAGGAGCTTCTGCTGGGAGGTCCACTGCTGCAGTAGAGGGTTATTGGGGGAGAAGGGGGTTCCCTTGTCCTGGGTCTTCTGCCAGTGACAGGATGGGAGGGATGCTGTGGGGTGGAGTGCTGCAGGGGTTTCTCCCACCCTGCAGCTTCTGCTGGGGACAGAGTCAGGGGATGCTGGGGCTTCCCTCCACCCCATCACCAGGTGACGGAAGCTGGGGCTCCCCAGTTGACAAGGTCCCCTGGGCCTGGACCCCGTGAGCCCAGTGGCTAATCTACCACTGTTCATTAGTTAGCTGGAAGAGTGAAAAGAACAAAGTAAATCATATAGATTAATTAATTTCAAGGTATTCTTAAACTGAGTCACACATCTCCTGAAGCATATTAAAATATCCTTTTAGCAAGTAATAAAACATTCTGAATTTTTAAAAAAATTGTACAGGCCTTGATTCAGTAGGGAATGAGGCCTTAATCTAGGAAAGCTAGTTGGCAGCACTTCTCTTGCCCCATTACGGCTTTATTACAACAATCTGCATGTCACTAACCCTGCCTTGCATAGCCTCAGGCACCTCTCATGCCCACATGCTATTGTTCTTCATCTCAAGATTTGCACAGACAAAATGCAAAGAACAAGACTGTCCTCGAGCTTTTGCTGGGGAGAAGAGCAAGCGCAGAGAGACCCGTTCCCCTCTCCCCCAGTACCTCAGTAGGTGCTTCTTTTCAATAGCCAGGGACACTCACCATTACTGTGCGCCTTCCACATGCCTGTGGGGGTACAAATTGCTTGAAGGAGATGAAGCAATGACTGTGTATTGGTGTACAAGGGGGTGAATATTAGGGAGAAACTGTACTGTCTTAAAGGACGATGTAGTTCTTGCACTGGCACTAAAAACTGAGCTTCAGGGAGGCACATGCCCTCCTAGTGCACTGCCGTACACCCTAGTGCCTGTACCACCACAGGCATTGTGATTAAATGCCTTGGAACCGTAGTCAACAACCCATCAATCAGGCAGTCAATTGTGATCTCTGAGCCACTAGAAGTCCAGCAGTGCGGAAGGGCTCTGGCAGTCTGCCTGTATGCCATGGCTCCATGTCATTCCCAGAAGCTGCTGGCTGCTGCCACGTCCCTGCACTCCTCTTGACAAGAGGGGAACAGCATGTCTTTGCAAGTTGCTCGCACTCTCAAGTGCCACCCCTGCAGCTCCCATTGGCCAATTCCCAATGGGTTACACAAGGACAATGCTGGGATGGATGCAGGCAGCATACAGAACTTCCGCCCCTGCCCCTGTCAGGGCTGCAGAGATGTGCCTGTAACCAGCCACTTCTGGGAGTGACTTGGGGCCATGGAATGCAGGCAGCCTGTCTGAGCTCTGCTGCGCTGCCAGCTGGGAGCAGCCTATGGTAAGAACCTCTCAGACAGAGCCTGCACCTTGCATCTCTTCCTGCACCCTTGCTCCAGCCCTGCCTCCATCCCAGAGCCAGCACCATGCACCCCCTTGTACACCCCAACACTCTGTCCCAGCCTGGAGCTCCCTTTCAGAGCCAGCTCCCCATACTCCTCCTGTTCCCCTGCCCCAGTCCTGATCCCCTCCCAGAGTCAGCTCCCCATCCTGAACCCCAGCTCTCTGCCCCAGTCCAGAGTCCCCTCCTGCACTCAGCTTCCCTGCCAGAGCTTGCACCCCTCAACCCTTCCTGCACCTGAACCCCTCAACCCCAGCCCAGAGCCCACACTGCCGTCCCAAACTCCAACCCCATAGCCCAGCACAGTGAAAGTGAGGGAGGACAGCAAGTGACAAAGAGAGGGAGGAATGGAGTGGGTGGGGCTTTGGGGAAGGGGCAGGTAGATCCCGCATTGCCCTTAAATTTAAAAAGTGGGCGTAAAAAGTTTGGAGACCAGCGTCTTTGAATATTTTGCTCTATGGTCCAAAAACATAAAGGCCACACCCTTATTTTACTTGGAAGCCTGCACTGAAAAATTCATAAAGCAACCCATCAGAGGTATGGCTAACAGCAAGCCTTTGAGACTGACTAGGCACTAAATACCATGGGGAGGATTGTGGTTTCAAAGTTTAGATACTAATACCTAAACAGATAGGAGACCCTCCACTGAAAGTTCCTGGTCTAGAATTTGTCTGTGTTTGCGAGAATGTGGCAGTTGTGATTCTCAAGTAAGGTATCAGAACCACCTTGTGCTTCTTCAGAGCATACCTAATTGCATAATGTTTCAAATGCTTTGCAAATGCCTTCTGGCTTGTCTAGACTTGAAATGCTGCATACTACTGCTGCAGCACTTGGCTGTAGACATTGCATAGTTCCACAGGAGGGGTTCTCCTATCAATGTAGGTAATTCACCTCTCCAGGAAGCCAGATAAAAGAAATCTTATGGTGACCTAATTATCAGCCTAGTGCTCTCTACATCCAGGATTAGGCTATGTTCGCTAATTTTGCTCGGGGATGTCAATTTTTCACACCCCTGAATAATGTATGTGAGTCAACCTAACTTTTTAGTATAGACCAGGCTTTGATGACTGAAGTGTGAGAAAGTTGGAAATGTGACAGAAATAATCCTAGCAGCAGGCATTCTTTGTTTATGTTAACTAGTGTTTTGTCTACTTTTTCTTCTAAGTAAAACTCTAGCTTGGAGAGCAGGAGATTAGTTGTATTAATGCATCGTACAGCACTTTATGTAGACTAAGTTTTATTTATTCTGATAAAGGGGCAAGTACATGTTCAGTTCTCAATAAACAATAAATAATTATTTTTATCACCCAAATAGACTATGTAGGATTTATGGGGTAAATCTCACAACATTTTTCATTTGTGTTTATGATTGCCCACTTTTCAGGAAGCATTTGTTAAGTTTTCACTGTCAAATGTTTGTGCGTAAAACATATTTCCAGATCATTTGGCAATAGTCCAATATGTTTACTTCATGTAGGGTGGAATCAAAGCATGCAGGAATTCAGAAATGATTAAAATAGAATCGTGTTTGTGCATACTTGATAAACTACTGCTTGAGGGAATGGGAATCTTTCAAATACCTTGCAGATCTATATTTTGCATAAATTGGAGGATATAAGTTGGCAGCAGTACAGGCAGTTGAAACCAGTCTGGTGACACGTGGAAGAAAGATACACACGCTCCCTTTTGAAAAAAAAAAAAAAAGAATAAAGACAAAGATGCCTTTTCCTGAGTGGTAAAATAAACAAGCCAAATAGATCTGGAGTGAAGTATGATGTTTCATGATTGTGTTAGGATAGACATTTGTGTCAGGGGATCCTGAAATCAGGGGTGGTGAACCTCCAGCATGCCAGTCATACGCAGTTGATCAGGGTTAGCCACAGGAGGAATACCAAAAGCTTTGTTTACCTGAGAGTCTGCAGGCAGGGATGCCGCAGCTCCCAATGGCTGCAGTCCACTGTTCCCAGCCAATGGAAGCTGCGGGAAGTGCCACAAGCCAGGTTATCACTTCCCACAGCTCCCATTGGCTGGGAACAGCGAATCACAGCTATGGGCAGCCATACCTGCAGACGCTCAGGGAAACAAAGCATCTGGCAGCCTGCCAGCAGCTAACCCTGATGAAGCGTATGTGGCCCAGAGCTTCCCCACTCCTGGGTTAAATGGTGACTTGATCAGTCCAGTAATACCTGTATGGGGAAGAGACTTCTGACAGATTTCTTTTTAATCTATCAACAAAGGCATAGCAAGAGTTGAAGGTTAGAAGCTGAGTTAGAAAAAGAATCAGGCTTCAAATAAAGTGCAGATTTTTCACAGTCCAGCCAACGTAATAAACAATTGGAATAACACATCTAGTGATATGGCAGAGTCTCTATTACTTGAAGTCTTTAAATCAAAAGAGGGTTCTTTTAAAAAAGATATAATAGCACACGCAGAAGTTATGGTCTTATTGTAGAAATTATTTGAGATTCTTTGACCTCTGTTGTGAAAGAGGTGAGAGATTATTATAATGGGCTAGCAGTAAGATTTATAAATCCAGTAAGACCTGAAGCTGGTTTTGAGATCAGATGATTCCAGAGAAGTGGTATACTCATCCCGGACACAGGAGCCAATTCCAGAAGTGCTCTGAAGCACATATGGAAAACATCATGGGTTGATCAGCTGTTTGGCGGCAGGCAGGAGGTGCTGGTGTGGATGGTGGAGCAGAGGAGGAAGAAGCAGTCTAGGGACAGGGCTGAGGGATGGAGTGGGGGCAGGGCCTCAGGGTGGAGTACCCACCCAGAAAAATGAAAGTCAGTGCCTCTGATGCTGGAACACCATTCTGGTACTATTAAGCCACAGCACTGAGTCCCTGCCTGGCTCAGCTCCTCATTGCTGCTCCTCCGTGTGTCTGCAGAGAATGTTACATATAGTACACTCCTACCCCCCCATCCTACACCAGTAATAAATGACCCAGAAAAGCTCTTTGGAGATATAAGACAAAGTGGCGAGGTCTGTTGGTAAAAGAGGCAAACCTTTAAGCTACCAGAGCCTTCTTTAGGTCTGGGAAGAGTACTTACACTCACAATTAAATGCAAGGTGGAACAAACTGTTTAGTTAAGTAGTAAACACATATTCTATGGGACCATTCAAAGAGAAGTAGTCTGTTAATACCCTGCAGTCATAGGACCAAAAAGGGGAGGGGGGTTAGTGAGTTACAGACTGCTGTAATAATAAAGACACTGGATTTATGGCTTAAGACCATGACTTTTAGTGTCTAGCCAAGTTAAAGAATTTAAGCTCCTAGGCTGAAATTGTTGTACAGGGTTTCCTTCTGAGGATGAGGACTGAGAAATCCAATACACAGGGATCATTTTTGAGGTGTTTTTGACTATAGGTGAGATAGGTTTTTTTGTTTTGTGACATTGACAAACCACTTGGTTGGAATTAATCTGATGTTTTGTGCTTTACTATTGGTAAAGTAGATATTAGTTATAAAATGGTGCTTAGTGATTAGACTTTATGGAACACTTGTAAATTGCTGCATGCATTAATCTCCCTTTTAACATCTGCATCTCATATTGTTAGGTCATATTTGAGCATTTACATTGTAAACCACTGTAACTGTGTAAATCACCAGGCCAAAGAGAAGTATTAACAAGTGTGAAATATTAGTCACAACGAAAGGTGTTAGGTCCTGCCTGAGAAAGAATGCCCATTGACACCAGACAAACAATCGTGGAACGTGAGAGGACAAAGAACTCAATTTTTCTCCTTCACCTCCATGAAAAGGAGATATACAACTGAATTCCTCCCATCAGCTAAATTTGCAACTTGAAATAAAAGGGTAGTGGAGGGAAGAGTCCCCTCACCCCTGTTGGGAATGCTCCAGGTGTTGCTGCAGTATAAAAAAAAGAGTAAACCTAGCTTAGTCTGAGCTGATCACTGAGGAAGAAGGATGCATCTCACCTGCTCAAGCTGAGGAGTAGCTGGGATCCTGGCCCAGGCCCAGGAAGGTGTCCACAGGTACCTGCAAACATCTTAGGGAGATTGCAGTTGCTGCCCCAAAAGCCCAGAGACTCCAAAGACATCCTGATTTGAACCGCAGGTGTCACAGTAGGAAGTAAAACAGGGAGGAGCTAGCTAGTGTCCCTGCAGCAGTTGGCATATTGCAGGTGAATTCCCTGCCAACTTAGTGGTGGGACCATTAATTCTTACCAGGGCCCTGGGCTGTGGCCCCGTGGAGAGAGAGGGCCCGGGTTCCCCTACTGAAGCTGTGATCCGTCAAACCTCCCCTTATTGACTCTGACCCTTTGGCTGCATTTCCTTGGCATTTCCTTGCAGCCAAGGGGAGTACATTAAGCTATACTTCCTGAGGCTAATGGCAGCCATTTTGAGTTAACTACAGGGTTGCCACACCCTTGCCGCATCTCTAGGGTGATGGGTTGTACTTGCCCTGTACTACCCCAGTAATGCTTCATAAGCAAAAGATCCCCAGTGCTTAGCCTGAGGTGGCCCTAAAGGGTATACAGAGCTTGCTTATTATGAAAGCTTCTGTTATTTTCAGAAACATAATATTGGAACTCATATTTTTACTCACTTTTTAAACTTACATAATGTTTTCATTTCCTTTTCCAATATACAATTTTTTTTTAATTCTATTATAGGACTAGCTGCAAGTATTATCATTGGTGTGAGATCTAAGTTGCAATTTAGTCGCAGTAAGTGATTGATCCGTTTGGGATTGGTAGTAGCCGGAATGTTGCTGTGGTCTTTGGTATAAGGGACTATATCACACTATATCCCTGTATCTGGGTGGCAAGATACATCAGAGTACCAAAGGAATTACTTGTGACTTCATGTTTAGGCTGTTGTAGTTAGAGTTTCCTGTAGCTGGAGGAGGGTTGTGGAGGTGGATCCGATCTTCCCCTGCTACTGAAAGTGCACCAGCTGGAGGGCTCCTAGCTACTAGTCTGGGGAGGGCTGCTCTTATGTACCTCTCCCAGCTGCAAATAGCTCTGCACCTTTTCTTCCCTACTTGCTTCCTTTCCTCTCCCCTTCCCTTTGCAACTGCCTGGGGAGGGGATAAAGCATCTGGAAGGGAGACAGTTCCCTGTACAATTATTAATTTATTTCAATAAAAATAAAAAGAAAGGTGAGGAACTTGATAGAATTTTGATTGACACTTTACAGCAGCAAATCACACTCAGAACTCAACTCACTTATGGATAGATATGGGCAGTTGGGAGGTTTCATAATGTAGTAATCTCAGTTGATTGTCTACCAGAAGACCAGTTTCATTATTGTAAAATGAGTGTCCAAAGTAAATAAAAAATGATTACTGCAGCAGATTGTGTGAAAGAATTGGGAAGCCAAAATCTACGTGCCAATGGCTGACAAACTGTTTTCTAGAAGCTGCAGTGTTTTGTTGGGTCACACGCAGCAGGCAATGGTTCAGTTGTACTTAGACTTAGAAACTCATCAAAGCAGAAAAAGGGCTACACTGCTGGTTAATGAAAAGTTAAAAAAACAAAAAAGCATTTTTCCTTCTTTCTTAAAAAGACAGAGAGCTCTGAGACCTGTCATAGCAAGAATGGAACTTGGGGGTGGATTTGCAAGTGTTAATATGGAACTGGGGGGAAAAAAGTTCACCCAAAGCTACAGGAGTTCATTAAATGGAAAGTACAAATGCTAGTTGCTTACCAATTGTGAATAAACTATGATAGAACTGCCTTCCCAAGGTTTTTTTGCATTTTGAGAAGATGAAGTTTCAAATTAACTCAAATAAACTCATATGAGTCTTTTGTAATTTTGGATGAGTCTACAGATGAGCAAGACAACTGTGTGTTCTGTTTTATTTTATTTCTGACAAGGCCGAAGATGTATAGACAGGAAATCTAACAGTGCTCGCCAACTGAACTTACTAGGATATTAACTACACTACAGTTTCCATGCAATAATTAAAACCCCACTCAAAATATTTTGTTAAAGTTCACACCATATCTGCTTTCATAAGTGACATTGCTACTTACATGACAATCTTTCAGATCTGTTCTCCAAGGTTGTTGTTGTTGTTGTTATTACATGTAATGCACATATAGTATCAGAGGGATAGCCGTGTTAGTCTGGATCTGCAAAAGCGACAAGGAGTCCTATAGCACCTTATAGACTAACAGATGCATATATCTGATGAAGTGGGTCTTTGCCCACAAAGCTTATGCTCCAATACATCTGTTAGTCTATAACGTGCTACAGGACTCCTTGTCGCTAATGCACATATAGTTTCTCTTATCACAGAAAGCTGTGGAGATAGAAGTTTGGTAAAGTCAATAAATTGGCCAGCAATATTAAAAAGCTCTTTAAACACTGCCCTAGCTGCAAACTTTGATCGCAAGCAGCACATTTCAAACTTGACTGAAACTAGGGAACAAAAAATTGCACTGCCCCCAGAGCCAATAATTGCTCATTGGAATACCTGGTTTCTGGCTGCACAGTACCATGCAGCTCACCTGGAGTACTATTGAGTTCACCTCAGAAGAGCTGAGAGGCATGCACGCGCGCACACACACACACACGTTTTAACAGAACTTCCAACTCTTCTAAATGATACACAGCTGAATAGTTTAGTCCATTGCCAAGAACGCCACAGGACTGACTAACAATCACTTGATTGGAATTTTGACATGTTACAAGCCACCAAACATACAACAAAATAGTGGATTTACTGTTCTGGGCTGATGCACAATTAAACAGAAAACACTCTAATAATGTTGAGTTTAAAATGCCACTGCTCAGCAGGTGTTTTCTTCCATGACAAAAAAGTTCAGACAATACTGCTGCTGCTGTGGGGAAAAGTAAAGCAATGTAGCAAAAATGCCTCAAAAGTTTCAACAACCTGCAGCAGGGTTCTTAAAAGTGGTGCACATTTTTGACCCTGCGAAAATGCACCTGTTGGTGGATTTAATCTTGCTTAATGCAATTCCTGGTTTGATAAGAATTGTAGGCATTGTAGAATTTACAGAAATATCACAAAAGAAGTGTACTGTAGTTGGCTTGTGCTACAGTTTTGGAACTCAGTAGAAAGCAGAATCCCCCATTTTGCAAAAGTAGCTCAGTGCTGACTAACAATTCCAACAAACTCTGTGGATCAGGAGAGGGCAGTGTCTAAACACAAACAGGTGTTTTCAGCACCAAGACAGGGAATGAAGAAAGGCCCAGTTGCTGGATGCTCCCTGTTGACACTCGATTAATGACATTTGAAACCAGAACATTTTTATGCTTGTTTGTTAACTTAAGGTGGTGGTTCTCACATAAAGGCTACTAACTGTGATCATTACCCTACAAAACCATGTCAGATACCCATATCTATCACAGAGTTGAGTGTTATGTCAATCAATAAATCCTGTCAATGTTCACATGACTTTTCTTAATATAAGCAAGTTCTGAATGAATGCTTCCCTGGCAAATAGCTGGAAGTGTGGAGAGACCCTGGGTGTGTTTATGTAAATACAGTTTGCTCCTACTTTGCTTAGATTTGCTAGATAGTCAGCACAAAGAGCAGTGTTTTTCTCATTAGAATTAACTTATGCTGGTGTTGGGCCCCAAATTGTTAGTAACAAATGCAGGGGGAGTGAAATATGGTTACCAATGTGTAATTATTGTGGGAATAATGAAACGCAGGACTGTGTTTGATCTGTTCCAAATAAAGTGGTTCATGCTTAGGAGAAAGGAACTTGTTAAGTGGGAGCTTAACATGTCAGAACCCTGTGATAGCAAGCAGGGTGGAGCAGATACTCTGGTTAGGTGGCTGCACTTCCTCCTTGGGGGTACCTCCTAGACTGGTTTGACTGTTCTTCCCACTGTTCAAATAATAGAGGTAAATAGGTTTCATTAGAAGCCTCTTTGTTATTTTAATTGCAGTCATGTTAGAGCTGTGTTTCTGCCCTGCTTACTAAGAACTAAAATCACTGGAAGCTCAAATCATTGAGATGGGGGCATTGATTCTCTCTAGCTTGCAAAAGAGCTGAAAATTACAAAGAGACTGATATGCAGATTTCACAGCTAAGAGACGTATCTTAGCTTATCCTCTTATCAATAAACTAGGGAAATACAACCTAGATGAAGCTACTAACAGGTCGGTGCATAACTCCACTTAGGAAGGAACAATCTGTTTCACACATACAAAACGGGAAGTGATTGTCTAGGAAGGACTGCTGAAAGGGATTTAGGGGTCATAGTGGACGATAAGTTAAAAATGAGTCAAAAGTGTGACACTGTTGCAAAAAAAAGCAAACATGATTCTGGAATGCATTAACAGGAGTATTATGAGCAAGACACAAGAAGTGGTTCTTCTGCTCTACTCTGAACTGATTAGGCCCCAATTGGAGTATTGTATCAAGAAAGATGTGGAGAAATTGGAGAAGGTCCAGAAAAGAGCAACAAAAATGATTAAAGGTCTACAAAACATGAGCTATGAGGGAAGACTGAAAGATCTAAGCTTGTTTAGTTTAGAAAAGAGAATACTAAGAGAGGACATGATAGCAGTTTTCAAGTATCTAAAAGGGTGTTATAAGGAGGAGGGAGAAAAATTGTTCTCCTTGGCCTCTGAGGATAGGACAAGAAGCAATGGGCTTAAATTGTAGCAAGGGAGGTTTAGGCTGGACATCAGGGAAAACTTCCTACCTATTGGGGTGGTTAGGCAATCTATTCCAGTGTTTAAGGAGGTTGTGGAATCTCCATCACTGGAGATATTAAAGAGCAGGTTAGACAGACACCTGTCAGGGATGATCTAGACAGGGCTACTCAACCTGCAGCCCTCAGGTGGGATCCTTTGAACATGGCCTCCACTGGGAACACGCTCCACAATGGCAAGGTATCTCCCAGGCGTGGTGAGCATTGAAAGACGCAAGCAGAAGGGCTGGCTGGAACAGACACGTACAGGGTGTTGGCATCCCGGGAGGAGGAATCTAAGCATAGAATTCTCATCTAATCCAGGGTTTGTGCCCAGTTTTTCAACCATCTGCCCAAAGGCTAGTAACCACATTCTAGTGGCCACTCTAGATAGCTTGATGTTATCTTTTATCATTTTTCCATATAAGTTTATTTAAAAGTCTAGTAATTATCTGGCAGTTGTTTTAGGGGCACTTAGCGTACTCAAAGAGATAAACCACATATTGTGATAGATATATGGTCGTAAGTTAAAACAGCTGCAAGACAAGACTGATACTATTGACTGATCAGTTCCTGAATGGGTCTAGAATCAGCAAAAAATATAAATAACTTAAAACTACTTTTCCTCTACCTCTTTTCCCTCCATCATTGAGCACAGAGCAGCTTTAAACAAGGATCTAAGCTATTATTTTTACCCAGAAAGGAGAGAGAAAATTGGTTTTTATTAATTTTGTTGTATTTTCACTCTGTGTGCATGTGAATATGTAAAATCTTAAATTTTATAATATACTCAGTTGCTAAGACAAGAAGTCAAATTTGTGTATATGTCAGTCATGTTATTATGCCAGTTGATGTTAACATTTTCTTCAGTCATGAGTACAGCATATCACTCTTATATCTGAATGATTAACAGGTATGTTAATGCACCTAATAGGGTGAATTTGGAATCACTTAAGTGTATTTAATTTCTCATCATTTTACTTAATGTACCACATTAATTTGATTAATCCAGATCAATAGTCACTGTAATTATTAGAGAGCCAGGTATTACAATTCCTATGTTTTGAAAGATTTTACCAGGCTCGATTTAGTATTTCATAGGCTTTTTAAAAATTATTTTTCATCTTTCATTTCTGTTGCTGTGTGTAGCTGAAGAGTTAGAAAACAAGAAAGATAGAATAAAAACATTGTAGTTAGTAAAGTAAACAAAGCAGATTATAATAAAATACTAGATTTACCCAGTGTTGCTCAGGTCCTTATCTCAAATAAGTTTTGTTTTTCTTCATTTAAATCATTGTGCTGGGGTGGAGCTGGAGATGAGGGGTTCAGTATGCAGGCTGCCCCAGGGAGAGAGGACAACCCCAGCTCTCTCTCATCGCAGGAGCTTGGGGCCAAGTGAGAAGTGCCTTTCCTTGGCTGCTGCAGCTGCAGTTGGCACAGTCGTGGGAGTGGTGCATGTCCCCTGACTGGTGGGCACACACACACACACACACACACACACACACACACACACACACACACTCACTCTCTCTCTCTCTCTCTCAAATATACAATAGATAGCTGTCCTTTTCTCTGCCCATGCTCCCTGTTGGCCCAATTAGGTTACAGTTATCACGGCCCCTTGCAATCCTACTGTGGTCATACTGCAGTATAGCTATCCCTCCTACCAGACCCCTTCCTTTCCATTTTATGAGAAGCAGTCATTCCAGGCACATCCCATTATCCTGGCACAAGAAACCCCTTACCTTGCTGTAAGCTATGAAAAGATGAAGCTGCATACCAAATGTCATGGTCCTAGGACTTACCGTTTAAGAGGAGTTCTTGAACAAACAGACTCAAAGACGGATGAACAGACAGCATTTCTAAACTATATAGTAGATTTATCAGGAGGATAATCTTCCTTGCTGTAGAATGCCTATTAACTTGTGAGTATTCTCCTCCACAAGCTCCACATTGGATAGAAATGTACGTAGACAATATCTTTTTCAGGGGCTCTTACGAAGAATTAATCATCCAACACTAGAGAATCTGTTTCCAATACCAGCGCCTTACCCAGTGAGAAAGACAAGGTGTTCAGAGGAGTGATGGCAGGACCTTCAGGAGGCTGGTCTTGAACCATTACAGGAAACCCCCGAGTTGCGACCGCCCGAGTTGCATCCCCCCGCACTTACAACAATTTTTTAAAGTGTGGAAGGGCCAAAAAACCCTGACTTATGTCCTCAGCTCGCATTTACAATGGTGCATGGTGCCTATCGTCAATGAGGGTTCGAGTTACGACATCCCTGACTTGCGACGCTTCCCAGGGAACCAATGATGTCACAAGTCAGGGGTCGCCTGTACCATAAATGGTTGGTCTAAGCACATAGTGGACAGTCCAGGTCTTTGGCTTCCAACATTTGCTCAGTACCAATTTTAAGTGGCTTGTGAGGAAGCTTCCCCTCTCAAAGATATGTTTCTGTGATGCAGTGGCTGCTTAGCTCTTAGGAAAAACTTCCCTTCTGTGAGATTTAATTCTGCATTATAATAGAAACAAAGACTTGTATAGCAGAGGAATTCCCCCTCAAGTACTATGTGAGGGTACATCTACACAACAGGGCTAAAGTTGAATTAAACTACGCAACTTTAGCTACATCAATTGTGTAGCTGAAGTTGAAATAGCTTAATTTGGCTTTTGGTGCTGTCTACACAGCAGGAAGTTGAAGGAAGAACACTCTTCCTTCAACTTCCCTTATTCCTCGTGAAATGAGGGTTACCATGAGTCAGAGTAAGAAGTCCTTTGGCTCGACATTATTTTGAAATAACGACTCGTAGTATAGAGGTACACTATGTTATTTTGGAATAACGTTAGTTATTCCAAAATAATGCTGCTGTGTAGACGTACCCTGAGATGGTTGGTGTAGTAATGGAGGCCCATTGTGTCTAAACCAGTCCTTCAACCTGCCCTTGTCAACATGAGCATGTCCAAGGGACCAAAACAGTACCGCTAACTACAAACTAGGTTAAAAACTTGCTATAAGGACAAATTCACAGAAGGAATAAGCTGAAGCAGAATATGCTGTGACCACTCACCAGGAACTGCAAGAAGGAAATGAAGGACAGGTAGCATGAGTCCACTTATTAAACTCTGTATGGAACATGAAAGAATCAGGACACTGGTGTGACCATTCCTGTTGGTACTGCTATGGAATAATCTCCAACAGCAGTGTAAGTAGCTCAGTGGTTTTACGCAAGCACTTGAAGAAAATCTTCAGTTTCCCTTGCAGATCTAAATCTATTTATAGATATTTCCAGCACAACCTGCAGATGAAGGGGATGAGTTTGAAGAGGCTATTATTTAAATAAGGTCTTTTAGTACAGGAAATGCATTCCACTTCCCCTTTCAATCATTTGAAAACAGATGGATCCCAGCCAGAAACTGATTCTGGCTCATGACACTATATTTTAGCTTATTACAGCATATTTAAGTATCAAAAGCACAGAAAAATTGTGGCATTGCAAAAACTCTTTAAAATTATATTTTATTAGGAAAAAGCCAGCATACTGCTGTGGAAAGGCAAAGAGAATAGACCTGTTTATATATTGGCTGCCAATTATTCCGAGTTATCCAGTATCTAACACAAAAAAACCAATTTTAATAGACAGTGAATAACTCAACAAGAGTAAAAATGCAGAATGAGGTGTGAATGGATAAATATCCCATTCTCATCAGCGGGGTTTGTGCTATGCAAGTCAACCTAGAGGATCACAGTGGTCCTTTTGGTCTTAAAAATCAATGAATAATGTTATATTATGTACTGTGATTAGGGGATAAGAGCCTCTGCAGCTAAAATTTCCTTTATTCAATACAAATCTATCCAACAACAAGGTTTGTACTCCAAAAAATCATATTAGCATATAAACAAACATGCTCTCAATTACAAATGTATTTTGTGAGGTTTTCCTTCCCAATCAGAATCTTAGAATCACAGAACACTGGAACTGGAAGGGACCTTGAGTGGTCATTAAATCCAGTCCCCTGGATATTCCTTTGTGCTCCTGGAGTGTGTGGCAACAGTGCTGCTCATGATTTGGGACACACTGGATTTATTGACTAGGCAGAGACCAAAAATAGACACTACCACCATTTTTGAATCCCTGTGAATATAATTGGTACACCATGTTTAGAGTACATCCTGTTCAGTAGGACATACCGTATGGACAGATAGCCAGATTTCAATGTTCACCTTGTATATCACCCAAATTTGTTTTAATAATAACATGAATTCTTATGCTCAATAATGATGTTAGATTAATGATACTAGAGTGTGAAGTTCTAGCAGAAGCTATAGCATTGTCATAATCTTTCATTTCCAATATCTGGGGTGGTGACAATATTAACTCCAGGGTTCTTTTTACTGAACTGTGATTTTAGTCAGATTTAGAGAAGCTATACTCTACAAAATGTTGCCTCTGAATATACATAATCAAAGATTTACCTTATGAATAGATACCAGTGAATGCATCTGTAAAGTCCCTACAATAAGATATGCTTTCTTTTTAGAACAAACTAAATAGAATGCCTTTTTATATTTGCAAGTTTCTAGTGATCTGGATAGAGAAAAATATGAACTTTCAGACAGTGAAACTACTGAATAGCTCACTTGCTAATTTACAGCTGGTGTTATTTCCCTCTCCCCCGCCTCCCTGCAAAAGAGCGAGTGAGTGAGAGAAGAGATTGACTATTCTACCTTTTCTGCAGAACACAACACTAGGACAGGCCATTATTTTTGTTTCACAAAGATTTAGATCTTTGGTAGAAGCATCTGATTTGTTAACCAGAGTTTTCTCGGATCACTCTGGCTATTCTCAGTCTCTAAACAAAACAGCTTCCATATACAAATACTAAAACGTATGTTTAATTTATGACTACTTACAGACTTGGAGTTGACTGGATTTATGAAATGGAAGAATAAGACCTTCTTTGTCATCCATATGGATCAAAGCATTTCTTTGCTAGCGGGATGTGCACAAGGAACACTGCCAGGGTCATCTACAGCACCTTCAGAGGAAACTCTGTGAAGATTTAAACAAGGAAGAGTTGATTAAGAATGCAACATTCTATAGCTGGAACAATGATGTGCCAGGATTAAAAGCTTTGATAATTTGGTGGATTTTTCAAATTGAGATTAAAAATTAATTTAAAGGGAGTAAATTTTGGGGGGTTTCCGCTTTAGCATTTTTTACTCTGACCACTATGCTTTGGTTTCTTGGGTCCTGGATATGTATAAGGTCATGTATAAGGAAATAACACCAAAGTAACCAAAAATGTAACAATGATGGAGCTTATCTGATATTTATGTTCCACGATTTTGAACAAAACAAAACACATTCATGGTTATTTTTATTACACTGATGTATGTTTGGAGCTCCCGGAAAGAGCACGTTTGCTCTTCCGCAAAAAAGAAAGTGGAAGAGCAAACATGTTCCCTGGAAACGGTGGAGTTTTTCCGGGATACCTCCAGTATCCCGGAAAAACCCCACAGTGTAGACGTATCATTAATGTGACTCATATGGGAGCTGCTGGGTGTTCTGCCCTTCTGTAAATCAGGCCAATTGTTGAGGTGCCTTAACATGGACTGAAAGTCTAATTTAGGTACCAGTTTCTGAAAAGTTTGGCCTACATTTTCTATGGAATTTCTGCCATTTTAGGGTACAAACTACATATGCATCATGGTGACAGAGCTACATTTAAATGGAGCAGCACCCGGGCCTCTTTGTTAATGAAACTTTCAATATGCAATTACGAGTACATATAAAAGAAAGTACTTACACAAGCAAAATCTATTTCTGCTAGGCTTTGTAAATACAGTCATATATTTTCAGCCAGGCCTTTACCTACTCTTCACCAGTATGTAAACCCAATTTCCACCTAGATATGCTACCATTTGTGCACAACTTTTAAATAAACTAATTTACCTCAGGTGAATTTACAGAAGCAGCCCAGAGGTGAGGAGATGATGTCAATGGAGACACTTTACTCTGCACTGCTCCATCAGGTGGTGCAATGCATGGAGATACCTTGCTCCACCCAGACCACAGGAACGCATATGCTGGCAGCCCAGTGAGCGAGCAGTAGAAAGCCACTCTAGCCCCGCTGCACAGCCAAAGGAGACAGCAGCAGGGGCTCCTAATGTGTTTTATGTCATGTGGGGGCAGCAGGCAGACAGCAGCACTCAGAGACTCCCATCCTCACCAGGAGCCACTGCCGTCGGGGAGTGCCCCAGGTAAGTATGGCACCTCCCACCACATCTCCTTATGCATCCCACTCCCTCCAGAACCTGCACCTTCTCCTTCATCCCCAACCTCCCTTCCTCCTCCAGCCCCAAACTCCCTCCAAGAGCCTGCACCCAGGACCCCATCTCAGAGCCAGCACCCCTCACACCCATTCCCTCACAAAGCCTGAACTCCAGATTCCCTCCGGCACCCAAACTCCCAAAGCCTGCATTCTGCATCCCTCCTGCAACCTAATCCCCCAATTCCATCCCAGAGCCCCACCCCTCCTTCACCCAAACTCCACCCACCGCCTGCACCCTAACCCTCTGTTCTAGCCCAGAGCCTGCAGCCTTCCCCCACCCAAACTCCCCTTCAAAGCCATGGGCAGGTGGGGGGGCAGGGAGTGTGAGTGTGGGAAGTGTGTGGGCTCTGGGCATTCTGCGCACCACCAAACTTTCTGCAAACCTGCCACCCCTGCATGTGCCCTCACTTTTGAGGATACAGATGCAGATACTGATATAAATATTATATCTAGAACCCTGCAAATTTGTGGATATCCACTTATATCCAGGAGTTTCTGCATCTGCAGATGTGGATGCGGATATCTGTGCATCATTTTTGCCGATGCAGATATGTATACAAGTTTTGTATCCACTCAGGGCTCTACATACACAATTGATCACATGTGCAAAGTTGCTCGTTCTAACAGAGACCCAATTTTGAAGATTTAGCTCAAAAGTTTAATATTGCAACTCAAAGATGACCTGTGCCTACTGATGGGGGAAATCAGAATGAGGGCAGCTGGCATCAGCAGTTTTATTGAGCATGCTCAGTAAAAGCTAAGAGGCAAATCAGAGGGGAGGGAGAATATGATCCAAGTGCTTTCCCCACCTGTCACCTCCACAACAACCACAATTTAACCTGAAGATAATGACAGCTACAGATGCTCAGGAAAAAAACCAGGAACATAATTATCACAAAAAGATTGATTGCCCTAATTTTAAAAGAATGGTATACCAGATCAGCTCCTTAGGAGAAAAAAGAAAAAGGGATGAGAATGTTAGAAGGTTTATTGTGGCCCAATTTTTATATCCTTTCGGAAACAAAACTAAGAAGAGATGTGGTGAGAAATATATGGGATGCTAAATGTAATTATATAGACAAGTTTGAGACCCTCATGCTAGGTTAATTTGACTAGCTAAAAAACTAAATGGAAGGTGGGTTTTTTCCCAATATAACTGAATTATAACCACATAAAAAAGGTTTTGTAAGCATCTTGCTGTGTACCCATTTAAAAATGTGTGTTAGCTGAGTAATGTATACTAATCTTTTGATATGTGACTGGTATTGCAGAAGATTTCAAGGCTAAGTTTATGTAAGTTTCACTCCCACCCCTAAAAGGATTCTTATCTAAACTACTCCATCATCTATGGTGGGAAAAATTGGGATGGAAACTTTACAGGGACAAACATTCCCATGAGACTTCTGGGAGTTCCTGTTTTTGATCAAGCCAAAAATGCTAAAAGGACTGCCTCTCTTCCAACATTTTGCCACATTTGTTTCTGATCCTGAATTGAATTTCATTGGCACAATCTGAAAATTAATGGAATAAAATGTCACAAAGCTTTTTCAAAGCCCAAGTGTTTAGCCACAGATCTGGAGCAACCACTTACAATTCTTTAAGAAATGTTATTGTCAGGGTGTCGAAGTGTATCAGACATCTGCTATCCAGAGACAGATACAAAAATAGGTGATAGGGACAAGGTCTACGTTAAAAGCCTTAGGGAGAAGTCCAGCAAGTCTGGTACAACCTACCTTCTGAAAGGGAAAGAGGGTTTTTTTGTTAAAGATCCTGTTTTAGAGGGAAGGTGTGTTTTTTGGTACTAAATTCAGTCAGTAGGCAACTTTATAAATATTAATTTCTACTTACCCTACATTGCAGAAGGAAAGAAAGGGTCTTCAGTGAGGGAGAATTTCTCCATTGCTATTTCCCTGTCAGCTAGTCCCCCCGCGCTGCACTGAGAGGAGCCAGGTAGAGTATTTCTCCACCTCTCTCTCAGCCTCCACTTATTAGAACTTCCTCCCCAGTGAATAATTCCACCTCCGGCCTCCATTATTGCTCATTATCTTTCCAGCCCATGGTATTGTTACCCTGGAAAAGGGAATTATATTATGGGTTTCTAAAATGGCGTTCAGAGGGTTTCATTTTAAAGAGAAACAGTTTGCCTCAAGCATCATAGAGGTTTTTCCCGCTCAAAACTGTTAATTTGCACACGGTACCATCTTGTGCACCCCTCCCAAACAGGCTCATTACTATCCGGTGCACTCAGCACCAAAAGAGGTGCGCTCAGCACTAAAACGCTGCACCCAGCCCCTTGGAAGCTGCACTCAACACCCAGGTTCATTAACATATTTTTCCCGCCTCTGGGCCAATAAAAGCCCTGAGGTATCAAGGGCTCGGGTCCTTGGATTTTTCTCAACCTTGGATCTCGTCACTCCTTTTGTTGTTCCCTCCTTACCCCCTTGTTTGTATATTGTCTGGCCTGAAGCTCGGATACCATCTTGGTAATCTGAGGCCTGGACTTTTGGACTGTGCTATCCCTTGTGTGGTGAATGCCCACAAGGTTTTTCTTTTGCAACGGCCATTGGAACCGGGACTCTTTCTATTATCATCACTGGATTACCCGCCTACTGGATCAGACGGTGTTGCCGAAGGACAGACCAGACTGTTTCCAGAGGGGATTCCTTTCCGGATCGAGGATCCATATCGGGCTTATCTCTCCACCGAGGACTCACCACCGTGGGATCTCCCTGCTTGTCCTCCCCAGAGGCTTCCAAATAGCCCGAGGGTCGAAGGTCGCAGGCATCGATCGCCTCAGGCTTTGTATACATACCTTGTGTATCTAGGGAGCTGTTCTATCTCCTTTCTTCGGGTTAGGGCGGGCTGGATTTGTTGTGGTTTACTGTTAGTTGTATATCTGTTCACTTTATTTCCATCAAATACATGGTTTGGCCCTAAAATTGTGTATGCCTGATTTGTGGCTAGTGATCCACCGGTGATTAGATACGGCTCCCAGGTCGGATCTCTCTTCTGTGTAGGGACTCCCTTTCCCCATTTTATATCCTCACCATTGGCCATTTTAATTTAATTGCTTGTCCACGTCCCTAGGGCAACAGTATGAAGTTGACATGATTCTCAGTTTTAGAGCTGCCCAAAGGGTTCTGGCTATTAGCTATGAAACCAGTCTTAATCACTTTATCCTGCTGGTATTTGGGGAAGTGATGAGTTGCAATAGAGACAGAGCTGTATGTCTGCAAATTCAGGAAAATAATATTGCATCAGATCACATTTTAAAAGTTACGTCCACCTCATAGGAACTAAAAAAATTATAAAAGGAAAGTGTGGGCTGCAGAAGTTGAGCTTCTTATAACCTCCTAAGCCAGGAACTTCTAGTCTGGTCAGCTATGCTACCTCATTCATAATTTCAAAAATAACATTACTTACTTCTTTCTCTTGTCTAGTTCAGAATAATATTTGCTTCAGGGAAAGACTTGCTTATTCAAATGTTGTTCTGAGTCTGGAAAGGTTTGATTCATAACAACTAACTGACAATTCTCTGGAACAATTCTCTCATTTTAAAAAAGGATATAACAAATGGTTTCCATAGCTGAAAACTGTCTAATGCATTTGCAACATTTTTCAACAATTGAGAAAGCATACTGAATGTGAAAATGCAGAATAATTGCACCGCAACAAGATGACAAATTGATAATTCCTTCCTTTCAACTGAGGGTTATTTATGATCTCAGATATGATTTTGTGCAACTTTTTTTACTGACCTTCTTATTGTGTACAGCTGTGACACATCAGAACTTGTTTTTCAAAAATATTGTAATGAACCTGCTGTCTAATTACTGTACTCTGTTACCCCAGCTCAAGATGCAGCCAGTAGAGGGTTTTATAATCCCCAAAGTTCACCAAAATAAAGGATGACTTAAAATCAGAAAAGGCCAGGTGTAGGGCACTGAGGGCACGTCTACACTAGGAAATAATTTCAAAATAAATAAAATAGAAATAATAACTCCCAAAATAACTATTTCAAAATAGCGCATTCACACTACAAGGCAACATCAAAATAGCTCAGAATTATTTTGAAATAGCGCGGCCACACTTATTGAAGCCTGACTTGCACTTAGAGCCCTCAGAAGTACTCCGGGGAGGACACCAGGAGTGTAGACTCTTCCTGTGGCTGTTTGCTCAGGCAAAGCTGAGACATGTGATTTCAGAGGCTCCTCTCTACAGCCATGTCTCACACGCCACTCCTACACTGCCTGCCCCCTTGTGGGACACCAAACTGATGCAATGTGCACTGGTTGCCCTTGCAGATGCCACAGCACGCACATCATGGAGCTGCTACAAAGCAGTGCCAGGCTCCTGGGCCTTGTGCTGCACCTCACCGTGCAGTTCATCCACACTGCCCACATACTGCTCCAGCAGGATGATGATCAGCCCCAACCAGAGAACCCCTTCAGCCAAGTCCTGATGCTCCTGCTGCTGTAAATGCCCCTAAATCCACTGGACACCATGGAATGCCACTTCTGGCAAAGGGAGACCAGTTTGGACTGGTGGGACTGCATCATCCTGCAGTGGTGGGACAACCAGCAGTGGCCCCAGAACTTCTGCATGCTGAAGGCCACCTTCCTGGAGTTCTGCAAGTGGTTCACCCCTGCCCTCAGGCAACAGGACACCCAACTAAGACCCACAATCCCCCTGAAGAAGCACATTGCCATCACCCTCTGAAGGCTCACCACCCCAGACTTCTACCGTTCTATTGGGAACCAGCTCAGTGTGGAGAAATCCACTGTTGGGGCCTTGCTCCTGCAGGTAGCCAAGGCCATCAATAAGACCCTGCTGTGGAGGGTTGTCACTCTGGGCAACATCAACACCATCATCAATGTCTTTGCCTCCATGGGCTTCCCCAACTGCAGAAGAGGGGCATAGATGGCACTCAAATCCCCATCCTGGCTCCTGACCCCCATGCCTCGGACTATATAAACAGGAAGGGGTACTTTTCTATGGTGCTGCAGGCCCTGGTGGATCACAAGGGCCAGTTCACAGACATCAATATCAGGTGGTCGGGGAAGGTGTATGATGCCTGCATATTCCAGAACTCAAAGCCTGTTCCAGAAGATGCATGCTGGCACTTTTTTCTTTGACGGCATCATCAGAGTCATGGATGTAGACATGCCCAAATGCATCCTGGGCCACCCAGCCTCCCCCTTGCTCGCCTAGCTGATGAACCCCTACACGGGCACCCTGGACTCCACCAAGGAGAACTTCAATGCCAGCCTTAGCAGATGCTGCATGGTTGTGGAGCGTGTGTTTGGCCGCTGGAAGGGGAGGTACGGAAGTCTCCTCACCCACCTGGACCTCAGCAAATGAAACATCTGATTTGTAGCAGCGGCCTGCTGTGTGTTCCACAACTTTTGTGAGAGCGGGGAGGGGGAGACTTTCCTGCCAGGGTAGGGGGGGCAAAGGATGAATGGCTGGCCAGAGCTTATGAGCAGCCAGATACTAGTGTCATACGAAGAGCACATCAGGGGGCTATACTCATCCAGGAGAACTTGAGGGAGAATTTCAGCCAAGGCCACCTGTGAGACTCTCTCCCAGGCCTCTACACAAGGGGTCCCTGCACTGCCCCTGTGTGCCTTTCATCCTCCACTCCTTTCTTCTGCCCTGCCTTCCCACTTTCCCTCCTCCTCTGCAGAGCAAATGAAAAAGCCTTTTCCTTTTTGAACAAACAACTCTGTTTATTTAGGGGTATTCATAGGGATGGGCCTGGGAAAAGAACCTGGAATGGGAGGAGGGAGAAGAGAGGCACAAGAGATGGAGCTGGGAGTGGCGCCTGCCTCGATCAGCTCTGGAGGCCTCTGCTGTCTTGGAGGTCCCACCACCCTGTGTTCAGGGGCCCTGATGGCCCATGGAGGGGGCTCAGAAGGAGAAGCAGGAGGGTGGGGCAGGGAGTTGGCTGGTGGCCCACACCCTGCATGAGGCCATGCATTCCATCACCGAGGTGAGGGAGGAGCACATGGCCTTGTGCTGGCTTGACAGCTGGTCCCAGGCAGCCTTCCACTGTTCCTGGTCAGCCCGATGCTCCTCGTGCTTGTCGCTGAGCCCCAGGCTATCTGGTCCCACAGAGATCTTCACAGGTTCTGAAAATAACCAGCCTGTTATTTCAAAACAAAAGGCTTGGTTGTGTGGACACTCTGCTTGTTATTTCAAAATAATTTTTAAATAACTCCCTACTGTAGACCAGGGCCAAGTAGTGTGAGCCAGAGGAAACATGAAAGCATGAGCAGGAAAGAGATTGGAAGCAGCAATCCAGTAGCTGGCTATAGAGGAGCTGCCCTAGGAAACCACTGAAGAACTATTGACTTGATCATTTCTAAACCTTTTCAAGTAGAAATAGTTATAGGATATATACACCTTTTTATTTCTTGCAGCTGTAATAAAAGAACCCTCAGTTTTCAAAGTTGAAATATTTAAGGGGAAACTGCCAAGACTTGCAGCCTGTCAAATCTAGTGATTGGAGCAACTAGAGAGCTTGCCTCTGAGCTTGTGGTACACAAAGCAACCTAGCAGCTATGCCACAGTTCCTGAGGTAACCTCTAATTTCAGTAGCTTCAGAGGGTAGCTGAGTTAGTCTGTACAGGATAAACTTAAAAAACAACAAATGGTCTGGTAGCACTTTATAGACTAACAAAACATATAGATGGTATCATGAGCTTTCGTGGGCATAGCCCACTTCTTCAGATGACCAGAGTTTTGAGTTTAGGATGTGCAGACCCAAAATATATAGCGGAGAAGGGAGAAGGGGGAAGGAAAAAAAAGGAGGGGCGGGAAACAAGGAGCAGAGGATATGAAAATATCAAAGGGAAAAACAAGTAGGAAGAACTGGTAATCTATAAGCATCTGAAGATTGGATAGTTAAAAAGAAGCAGATAAGGATCAAAGGATAGCAATAGATAGGAAGGGTACTAATACAAGAATCTACACAGACAAAGAGTTGTTTGCACCTTCATTGAATGTTAGGTTGATAATGTCTCAGCCATTCCTTATCTCAATTGAGGCCATCAGCATGAGAATTGAACTTGTGGATGAATTGTAATTCCAACACCTCTCTGTGTATTTGACTTGTAGAATTGGTTTGTGCACATCCTAAACTCAAAACTCCGGTCATCTGAAGAAGTGGGCTGTGCCCACGAAAGCTCATGATACCGGATACCATCTACATATTTTGTTAGTCTATAAAGTGCTACCAGACCATTTGTTGTTTTTTAAGTTTATTCTAATTACAGACACATCCTGCAGCTGGGCCAATTATATGTATTACTATTACTTTTTCCTTGTATCACTGTAGAAGTATTTGTTTGAATGACAGAATGCAAACGTGAAATTTAATCTCAAGAACTCTTTAAAAAATATAGCTCACATTTCTTGCTGCTGCCAGGATGAACAAATTTACTTATTACTGTACATCAAAGAGTATGCCTATGTAATGGGCCATATCCAAATTGGGAAGATTATAAATACAGAGTACATTTTATTTATTATTTGTGTTATAATAGCACCTAAAGACTCCAATTGAGATTGGAGCTCCATTATATTTGGCACTGCATAGGTACAGGGAGCAATTGAGTAAATGAGCTTAAAATCTTAATAGACAAGACAAATAAAGGTTAGGGGGAAACAGATTCACAGAAAGGTGAAGTGATTTGGCCAAAATAACACATTACATAAGTAGCAGTACAAGAGTACAAGGAATAAACATGTTTCCTGACACTCACTGTAGCATCTTATTCCCTTTCAGTCAGATTTTGATGAGTATTTAGAAGCCTAAAGATATAGATGCGGATGTAGTGGTATTTTAAACATTCCTAGTCATCTAATGCCCATTGATTTCAAAGGAATTTGTGCATCTAGGCACTTTTGAAAAAATTCAAAAATGGTCAAAATGCTCTAGGTGCCCATGTTTCTGCCTGCATTCATGTGCACTACAGCTCCGTGCCAGGTGTGCACACACCTAAGGCCCAGATAAATGCATGAACCAGGGACAGATAAATGTTTCTCTGCCTGACTCATCTGAGTGGCTCAATCCAGTAAGTGTGCTCAGAGCTTGAATAGTAGATTGAGGCCCTACAAACCTACAAAAACAGCTGCTGGGGAAGGATCTCACTGATAACATTTAGGCCAGTGCTTAGGATACTGACCTGGATGTTAGAGACACCACCTCCCCAGCTCAAGTCCCCCCTTCTACGTAAATGAAAATCTGCTACCTCACAGATGAATATCCTAGTATTGGGGCTATGAGATATTCTGATACAAGGCTCTCTCAGTCTTTGCTATTGAAATTGTTCCAGTTTAGACAGAAAATGAAAGCTCCATTGGACCATCGAATATGAGACAGTAAGCATGAGGATGACTCTGAGGGCAGATGGCTGAGCTTTCACTGGCAAGTGGAATGCCCAGTATCCAGTGGCCCTGTTTTAGGGTGCATCTATACTGCACCATTATTTCAAGATAACTAGCAATACTTCAAAATAACAATGTGAATGTCTACACAGACATTCTGTTATTTTGAAATAATTTCAAAATAATGGACGGCTTATTCCGAAATCTGTAAACCTCATTCTATGATGAACAACGCCTATGCTGAAATAGTTATTTCAAAATAAGGCATGTGTAGACACTCCAATGCTGCTCTTTTGAAATAAGCCTTCACCACGGCCATTCAAAGTAATTACTCTTCAGTGCCTCCTGGGGCTCTAAATGGAGATAGCACATCTACATTAGGGAGCCTGCCTCAGACTAATTTTGAGGCCTCCCAGCAGTGTAGACGTGCTCTTTTGAAATAACCTATTTCGGAATAACTGTTTATTTTGAAATAAGCATGCAGTGTAGATGTACCCTTAGAGATTATTTTAAAATTATTTATTCACAGTGGAATAGCTTAACAGGAGAGTCCCTGCATCCAAATATTGCATAGCCAGCAGAGTCACCCGAAAGGGAGCAGATTCCAATTCAAATCTCCCTCCCCCCCACACACACAGTTAAGAATGGAAAGGAGTAACCATAGTTTATAAAAACATGTGATTAAATCTCATGTACATATCACCCACAATTTAAATATTACAGTTCCTGTCACTTCATACAAACCCAATTCTGGGCTTGTAATGACAATATTACAAATAACCTTCCACAATGGTACCCTAAAATCAAAGCTAGGAATTTAGGTAGTGCCACAACATAAATAATCAAACTATGACAGGTGTCTTCAAAACTCATTACAAAATGTAGGTGCAATCAATTGATGATGCATGTTTCTAAATTGAACACAGCAGACACAACATCTGCCAAAAAGCTAGAAGCAGCTATAAAAATAGCTCACAATACTGCTATGCACATCTGCCATAAAATATCTGCCATGAAATCAATGGTATGGGGAATAATGTAAAGCTGTTTTCTAGTCTTATATTTATTAAATGGCAAACAACTTAATTTAAAACAGAGGTGAAAACCAGTAAATACACATGGAACCATAACTCTTCCCCCATGGAGCTGTGATAGCCACTGGGATTATCTAAATGTACTCCAGTGACATTCACTGTGTTAGATGTAGCTGTGTTGAATAGACTGGAAGATAGCTGGGTTTGTGTTCCCTCTCCTTCCCCCCGTGTGTTATCAAAAGAAAGAGGTGTGTGTGCAACTTGAAGTTCCAGTCTAGTTGGCATCCCATATCAAGTGGAGTGCCCAATTGTCTGTCATGGGACCAGTTTTGTTTAACATCTTCAATAATTACGTGAACGTTGGAATGTATTGCACCCTTAGCTAGTTTGCAAATGACACTAAGCTGGGAGGGGAGGTATGTATGCTGAAGGGTAGGGTTAGGTTCCAGAGTTATCTAGACAAATTGGAGGATTGGGCCAAAAGAAATCTGATGAGGTTCAACAACAAGAAGTGCAGAGTCCTGCACTTAGGATGGAAGAATCTAATGCACTGGTACAGGCTGGGAGCTGACTAACTAAGCAGCAGTTCTGTAGAAAATGGCCTGGGGATAATAATAAATGAGACTCTGGATGTGAGTGTGATTGGGAGCTGGGGCACATGACTTATGAAGTAAGAATGAGGGCAAATGGCCTTATTTAGTCTTCAGAAGAGAGGAATGAGGGGGGGATTTGATAGCAGCCTTCAACAACCTGATTGAGGATTCCAAGGAGGATGGAGCTAGGCCAGTCTCACTGGTGGCAGATGACAGAACAAGTAGTAATGGTCTCAAGTTGCAGTGTGGGAGGCTTACTGTGGATATTAGGAAAAACTACTTCACTAGTAAAAAAAACAACAAATGGTCTGGTAGCACTTTATAGACTATCGAAACATGTAGATGGTGTCATGAGCTTTTGTGGGCACAGCCCACTTCTTCAGATGACCAGAGTTGAGTTTAGGATGTGCAGACCCAAAATAAATAGGGGAGAAGGGAGGGGGGAAGGAAAAAGAAAAGAGGGTGGGAAACAAGCAGAGGGAATGAAAATATCAAAGGGAAAAACAAGTAGGCAGAGCTGATGCCTATAAGCACCTGAAGATTGGATAGTTAAAAGGAAGCAGATAAGGATCAAAGGGAACTAACACAAGAATCCACAGACAGCTGTTGGCACCTTCATTGAATGTTAAGGAGATAATGTCCCAGCCATCCATTGTCCCGATTGAGGAGATGATGATCAGAGTGAGAACTGAATTTGTGGATTAATTATTATTCCAATGCCTCCCTGTGTATTTGACTAGTAGAACTAGTTTGTGACAAGACAGCCACCTGGAGATGTTGGGGTTCCTTGTTTGTGCAGATGGTTGGACTAGATTACCTCTCTTCCAACCTTAATTTATGATTCTATGATCTGGGAAAGCCTGGTTAAGAAAACTTGAAGGCACACAGGGGAAAACCCATGTGGGAGACAAGACTGGTTGTGCAAAGAGGCTGAGATAGGGACGAGAAGCCTGGTGAGTGGAGTCTGTTACAGGATATGTAAGAATGGGACTAGAAGTCAGGGCTAGGAAGAGATAGGATTGGACAGAGTCAAGTTGAAGGGGGATGGATAAAAGGGATCATGCCTGAAGGGAATAGAGAGGAGTCTATGCCCACTAGAGCACACTCACGCCTCTTGAAACTGGAATAGATTCCAAGAGTCCATATTCTCAGCATTTTTAGTTTCAGTAAGTAGCTGTGAAAACTACTAGCAAAGTGTCTCATCCCTCTTTAGTACTGCCCCACAGGGGATGACTACCAACTACAACTATGTCACCCCATTAGATCAAGTGATAGAGGTTTGGTTGGTGAACCTAAAGGGTCTAACCCCTCTGATGAAATCACGTGGGTGTAAATGTCATGCCACAAGAAGGAAGATCTCTTTTTTCCATTGTTTTTTTTAAACAAACAATCTAAAATCACAAAGTGGAAACTAAGTCATATTAAAAAGGATAAGTGTAAATAAACAACACAAGTATGTAGGAGCAAAATTAGAAAGTCCAAGGCACAAAACCAGATCAAACTATCAAGAGAAATAAAGGGTACTAAGAAAACATTCTACAAATACATTACAAGGAAGAGGAAGACCAATGACAACATAGGGCCATTACTCAAAAACAATAACAGAAAATGTGGAAATGGCAGAGGTGCTTGATGACTTCTTTGTTTCAGTTTTCACCACAAAGGTTGTTGGTAATTGGACACCTAACAAAGTGAATGCCAGTGAAAATCAGGCAGGTTCAGAAATTAAAATAGGAAAAAGAATAAGTTAAAAATGTTTAGGCACGTTAGATGTCTTCAGGTTAGAGGGCCTAATGAAATGCATCCTAGAATACTCAGGTAGCTGAGTGAGGAGATACCTGAGCCATTACTTATTATCTCTGAAAAGTCATGGAAGATTGGAGAGATTCCAGAAAACTAGAAAAGGGCAAATATAGTGCCCATCTATAGAAAGGGAAATAAGGACAACCCAGGGAATTACAAAACCAATCAGCTTAATTTCTGTACCAGGAAAGATAATGGAGCAAATAATTAAGGAATCCATTTGCTAACATCTAGAAGATAGTAAGGTGATAAGTAATAGTCAGCATGGATTTATCAAGAACAAATCATGTCAAAACAACCTGATAGCTTTCTCTGACAGGGCAACAAGCCTTGTGAATAGGGGGAAGCAGTAGATGTGGTATATCTAGACTTTATTAAGGCTTTTCATGCAGTCTCACATGACCTTCTCATTAACAAACTAGGGAAACACAATCTAGATGGAGCTACTATAATGTGGGTGCATAACGATTGGTTAACCATTCCCAGACAGTAGTTATCAATGGTTCACAGTCCTGCTAGAATGGCATAATGAATGGGATTCTGCAGGTATCAGTTCTGGGTCCAGTTCTGTTCAATATTTTCGTTAATGATTTAGATTGTGGCAGAGAGTACACTTGTAAAGTCTGTGGATGATAGCAAGCTGGGAGGGGTTGCAAATATTTTGGAGGATAGGATTATCATTCAAAACGATCTGGACAAACGGTCTGCAGTAAATAGGATGAATTTCAATAAGGACAAATGCAAAATATTCCAGGTAGGCAGGAACAAATCAGTTCAACAGATTCAAACTGGAAAGTAACTGTCTAGGAAGGAGTACTTCAGAAAGGGAACTGGGGGGTCATTATGGACCACAAGCTAAATTTGAGTCTACGCTGTGACACTATTGCAAAAAAAAATAAAACATCATTCTGGGTTCTATTAATAGGAATACTACAATTAAAAAACAAGTAGTAATTCTTCCACCGTACTATATACTGATTAGACCTCAACTGGAGTATTGTGCCCATTTCTGGACATTACATTTCGGGAAAGATGTGAACAAATTGGAAAAAGTCCAGAGAAGACCAACAAAAATTATTAAAGATCTAGAAAACATGACCTATGAGGGAAGATTGAAAAAATTAGGTCTGTTTAGTATAGAAAAAAGACTGAGGGGGCACTTGATAACAGTTTTCAAATACCTAAAAGGTTGTTACAAGGACGAGAGAGACAAATTATTCTTCTTAATCTCTGATAAGACAAGAGCAAAGGGCTTAAATTTCAGCAAGGGAAGTTTAGGCTGAACATTAGAAAAAACTTCCTAACTTCAGGGTGATCAACCACTGGAATAAATTACCTATGAAGGTTGTGGAATTTTCATCACTGGAGATTTTTAGAAGCAGGTTAGACAAACATCTTGTCAAGGATGATCTAGAAGGTGCTTGGTCCTGCCATGAGTGCAAGGGACTGGACTGGATGACCTCTCAAGGTCCCTTCTAGTCCCATGATATTATGATATTATGAAATTACACATACACAAACTAGGTGAAAAGAATGCTAATTTGAAGAATCAAGCCCTCAAAAGTTAGGAAATGCCAGAATGCGGCTTGCCTGTGCGATCTTATTTGGGTACCCTTCTGTGTGGGGAGGATTACCACTTTTCTACAGGAGTAATTTCCTTCAATAAAGGCTGAAAAAAATCCTCAATTTCACAGAATGATGTAAAGAACTCTTTTCAAAAAGGCTCCTTTTTCTTATTGTTCTCAATGAGCCCAATCCCACTGACTGTCCTTAGTTAAGATGGCCACTGCCTTCATTCATCTGATCCTCTTTGTCTTCTTATAGCAAAAAGCACCACCATCTTCCCCGCAGGCAGCTTGGCTTCACAGCCACTGGGAACAATGGAAAGTATTTTGAAAGAGCGCATCTTAACAGACAGCAGCCTGATTCCCACTCCCACTGAGATCCATTCCTCATAGAATCACATTTCAGGCAGGGACTATCTATTACTTTGTACTAAGCACTGTACAAACAATGAGGCTCTGTTCTTTATTGGCACCTGGGCACAAGCATAATACAAATATTAATGAAACCTTCCTTTTCCTCATAACTTATATAACTAACTCTCCATGAGAAATCGGACAATGCTGTGTACTAAGGATGTTACATAAAGCAAAATCAAAGAGAACTGAGTCTTTGACTTCTCTTTTTTAACACTATTGTCAGCATTAAATGAGGCCAGGGACATTTAAGGTGTTGATTTATTTAAGCCATTGAGAGATATTTGTTGTCTAGCAGTTGTTTTTGAGATCCATTGATAGGATGAAAAAGTTTCTGTGAAAAAAAGTCATACTGTATCTCATAGATTTTTGTTTCTATTTCTGTGTATCTAGGTAATGTTTCCCACATTAAAAAACATCTTTTCTATATTTTTCTGATGAAGTGTGTGTGAAATTAAAGCATACTAAGTAAACCTTTAAAATAAAGCTTCCTCCATTATCTCTCGCTATATAAAAAAGTTTTTCCTGACAGGCAAACAAATGACACCATCACGCTCTCACACGCTCTGGCCATTAAAGTGAAAGTGGACAGGGGCAGATTGGTGAGCATCGCGAGCGTGGGGTGCAGCCTGCTAGTTTTTTTTTTTTAAATAAAAGGAACAAATTATTAACACTTTACTCATCTTAGGGCAGGTCTATGTTTCAAACTGTTATCAATGCATGTTATGTCAGCACAAATCCGCTGCAGTTAGCATATTGTTTTTGGATGTTCATACTTGGCTCTTTGTGTTGGTGTTGTGCATACTCAGCAGGAGTCCTTGTTACGATGGGCCTGCAGTGCACCACGAGCAGTTATCCCAGCATACAGCTCACTCTCTACCATCTAGCACACTGTCTTTTGGGAAGTTTTGGTATGGTAGGACACAAACAAGTCATTCAAGCATGACTGAGACTGCAGGGTCAAGTTCCCATCATGGAACTTCCTCAACCCCATAATGCCTCTGTTCCTATTTTGAAAGTCCCACGAACACACATGGGACTTGTCACTGTCTGCCATCTCTGACAAGCCTAAATTGATTCTTGCTGTGTCCCACAGCAATTTGTACTCCATGACATCATTGTGTTCCCCTCAGCTCTTCTTGAGGCTCTGCGAATATCTGAAATTGTGCATCCTGTGCTTCCAACAGTCATGACAATTGTGCAGAGCTGCACAGGCTCCATGCTTTTGTCAGAGATGGTGGATAATGGAGAAAGTTGCATGATGGGAACTTGACCTCACAGTCCCAGTCACCCGTGTGATTTGTGCCTGCCCTACCATGTCAAAAGACAATACAAATGTGCAGGGCCATAAATCATCTTCTGCTGTTCAGAACAGTGAATCTCAGCAATGTGCAGGATATCAGGGATGAATTTTCAGCAATGAGATTCCCAGGCATAAGAGATGACATGCATATTCCTATTATGGTTCCAAGCTACTTTGCCACAGAGTGCATCAACAGAAAGGGCTGTTTTCTAAGGTTATGAAAGTGTTGGTAGATCACTAGGGATGATTCACAAACATCAGCATTAGCTGGCCAGGGAAGATGGATGATGCTCACATCTTTAGTACACAGGACTGTTCAGAAAGTTACAAACAGGGACTTTCCCAAACAGCAAATTAGCATTAATAATTTTGAAATGCTAACAGTGATCCTGAGAGGTCCAGGCAGGATCCAGCCTATCCCTTATGACTATCTTTTACAGCCTATCCTCCTCTGGAACATGAGCCACCTCATCAGTGCCACGGAAAGATTCAGCTGCAGGCTCAGCAGGTACAGAATGAGGGTTGGATGTGCTTTTGGTAAACTGAAGGGGAAACTGGCTTTGTTTACTCACAAGACTTCCTGCTGGGACCTCAACAATATCTGTGAAGGAAAGGCAGAGAAGTTTGTGCCAGGGTGGAGGTGGAGCAGCTGTATGCTGCGTTTGAACAGCCAGCCACAAGAAAGACCAGAAGAGATCAATGTAGAGCTATATGACTCAGGGAAGCTTAGAAACACCCCTTTAATAGCAAGGCACAGTGTTACATGGTGGTGTATTGTACTCTGTGACCCTGCAGTTCAACACCTATTAGGAATTATGCGGTACACATCTATGAATAACACTGAAAATGCACTTATTAAATTTGTAGTGTTTGCTGTACCTTTATGATTATACTTCTTATCACTGATCCTGTGAGTTGTGCCACAATGTACAATAACTAAGTGGGTGTGTTCACTCTTGTCGGGAATGTTGGGAACTAATAAAATTGCATTATTTTCCAAGCAATAGAGTTTCATTGACAAAAAAAACTTCAATAAATTCACCCTCAGCACATTTGTCATCCTGTGCTTTGCTCACCGACCCCTACTCACCCACCACAGAATATTTCAGAAAGGTATAAACAAGTTTCAGCTCTTAACGACAAACTGTTGTACAATCTTAATGCAGCAGTTCACTGTCAGATGCTACTGTAATGATGTGTAATGTTGTCAGACTTAGAATCACTTGAATACTGTTGGCTGGTGTGTTCTTTAGGCTGATTTCAGCTGGACTATGCATAGAAAAAAAGCATCACTCCACAAGAGCAATATTTGGCAGATTTTGGCCCTAAGGATGATAGTTCATTCGTTAAACAATTTCCTTAAGCTTTATTTTTGAGGAGATGAGCCATGCTCCAAGGCCCGTATTCTGTTTATAGCTTGATTATCATGAAAGCATCTAATAATCATATATTCATAGAATCTAAGGCAGCAGGGACCACTGGATCATTTAGTCTGAACACTTGTATACACAGGCCATTTCATTTCACAGTTACCCTTGCACTGAGCCCAATATGTTTTAGTTAAACTACTTATCTTTTAGAAAGGAATGCGGCTTGATTAGAAGACACCATGTATCTAGTTGCTTGTTCCAGTGTTTAATCAACTTCACTGTAAGTAAGTTTTACTTTAATACTGATTGCTGGAAACCAGCATGATATAACTGTATACCATTTTTTCCACAGGTAACAAAATTTTTCCTCTTAGCAGCAAAAGTGAATTTGTATTGTCATTCATTGTGCAAAATATAGATGCCATACTTCTATAAATAAATATATTTATTTTTAAGAAAATCTCATTGGCTCCCTCAGAAATACCATACACCATCATATTTCTTTGAAGTCCTTTTGATCTTTCAGTGCTTTATCTTCATACTTTCTGAACGAACACTCCCTTTCTTTAAGTACTGGGTAAAAGCAGGCTTTGAAGTCAGTCATTGTCTAGGTCTTTGTGAACAGCAAATAAGCTTGCCCCACAAGAAACTTGGATCTAGTAACAAGTACAATAGGCTTATGACTACTTCAGCTGAATTTAAATATCAATATTTCTAGATTCAGTAGTTTACCTAAATCCTTCAAAAATACAACTCAAACAGCCAGTGACATAATGGAAAGATTCTGACTTCAGTGGAGCTGAATAAAGTCCATGATCTTTGAGGCAGAGGAAATAAGGCATAGCGTTTACTAGGCAACACACAGTGTTTGAGTTCAAATTAACATAAGCTATCTACAATGGGTAGCAATTGCACAACATGTAATGTATTTAAGAAATTAATTTGGCACAATCTTCAGAACCCATGTGAGATAACATACACACTGCAAATGTGGATTACATCTTAATGCAGCTCCCCAACTCAGCTGCCATAAGGATATACATTCTGTAACTTAAGTCTGCTGCTTTTAATACAGTTTACATCCCATTCACCAGTACAAAGTTCTACTGAAAGATCTTTAATGATTCCAGAAAGATAATTGAAAAGGCTCATCAAGGACTCTACCTCCCAAGCAAAATTGAGCAGATTTCTTGTTTATCATTGCAGAAAAAAAAATTCTATCGGGGGGTGCCCCATTGCCAGAGTATATGGAGTAATATTTCCCACTCATGTCTTGGAAAAGAAGCCTGCTAAGTATATCCACATTCATATTCTAAATCCCTGGAAGATTGTCATCACATCAGCTTATCTAATTGTGTATGCATCAGTTCCAACGCTTGATAGCCTCAGTGCAGAGGCAGGGGGATCTTGATGTAAATCATGAATTTTATGTGATTGCCACTGATTAGTGATAGAAACTGAACACAGGTATGTCTGATTGTTTTGAGTTCCAGAAGCCTGACATGTAGCATGGTCTCCTGCAACATCCACTGTGGGTGATGTGTGAGCATCCAGATGTGCTCTTCACTTAAGCAAAATGAATCCATCACTATGACAACCCTTAGGAAAGGACATGCAAATGGGACTCCTGCACACATGTTGTGCAGGTCTTTCCACTAACTAACTGATGGACTGTTTCACAAGGTGGGTATGGAAAAAAAGATATTTAATCTGTCTCTTTGGTGAATGAAGATCCTGAGTCTGGAGCCTTGTGTGGTATGTGATGAAGGTACAGGCTGCCATGTGCCCCAACAACTGCAGACAAATCTTGACTGGGGTTTGGAGGCTGAACTGTACTGTATTGACTATGCCAGAATTGGCAAGAGCCTACTTCTTCTGCACAGGTTGTGGCCATTATTGAATCAAGATGAGCTCCTATGAATCCTAAATTTTGCACAGGGGTCAAAGTGGATTTTTTTATGTTCAGCTGCAGACTCAGTTCAAGAAAGAGCTCTTTAACTTCAGAAGTTTCCTGTGACATCAGTTCCAAGGAATAACCTTTCAGCAGTCAATCATCCAGGTAAGGGAACACGCAAATGACTTTCCTGTGGAGCTCCACTGCTATTATTGACATGACTTTCAAAAAGACCCTTGACAAGCTAAAAGGAAGCACCCAGTACTGAAAGAGTCCTGGCTGATAGTGAAATGTAGGAATCGTTTGTGAGATGGGTCGATTGCAGTGCGAAGATATGCATCCTGAAGGGCTGAGAACCAATCCCCTTGATATAGCGATGGAATTACTACTTCAAGTGTCACAGTTTTAAATTTTGGTGCCTTCACATAAGGGTTGAATAGCCTCAAATCTAGGATACCTGGAATAAAATATCTTGTCTTTGTGCTGCATGGAACCTGGTTCTATAAGAGCCAAGCATAGGAGTTTATTTCTTGACCAGCATGCTGTCACAGCAGGGGGTTCCTGAAGAAGGACATGGAAGGGAGGATGGTTGCAAGAATAGTATGGACTAAGTCATCGATTGATGGATCTCATCTTCTATGACACTGTTGGTGAGCGACTAAGCCCCCTACAGTATGATGGGGGCTAATTTGGCTACCACAAATCAGGAAAGAGATCTTGGAGTTATCGTGGACAGTTCTCTGAAAACTTCCACACAGTGTGCAGCGGCGGTCAAAAAGGCAAATAGGATGCTAGGTATTATTAAGAAAGGGATAGAAAATAAGACCCGGAATATCTTACTGCCCTGTATAAAACTATGGTACGCCCACATCTTGAATACTGTGTACAGATGTGGTCTCCTCACCTCAAAAAGATATTTTGGCCTTGGAAAGGGTTCAGAAAAGGGCAACTAAAATGATTAGGGGTTTGGAACGGGTCCCATATGAGGAGAGGTTAAAGCGACTGGGACTTTTCAGTTTAGAAAAGAGGAGACTGAGGGGGATATGATAGAGGTGTATAAAATCATGAGTGGTGTGGAGAGGGCCGATAAAGAAAAGTTATTTATTAGTTCCTAAATAGAAGAACTAGAGGACACCAAATGAAATTAATGGGTAGCAGGTTTAAAACTAATAAAAGAAAGTTCTTCTTCACACAGCGTGTAGTCAGCATATGGAACTCCTTGCCAGAGGAGGCTGTGAAGGCTAGGACTATAACAGAGTTTAAAGAGAAGCTAGATAATTTCATGGAGGTTAGGTCCATAAAAGGCTATTAGCCAGGGGATAAAATGGTGGTCTTGGCCTCTGTTTGACAGAGGCTGGAGAGGGATGGCAGGAGACAAAGCGCTGATCATTGTCTTCGGTCCACCCCTCTGGGGCACCTGGTGCTGGCCACTGTCGGCAGACAGGATACTGGGCTAGATGGACCTTTGGTCTGACCCGCTACGGCCGTTCTTATGTTCTTATGTTCTAATCCTCAATTGGCAATTCCAATTACAGACATCACATACAAATCTGCCATCTGTGGGTGTTGTACACTCTTTTCAGACCCTATGCTTTTTTTGTAATGTTTGGATACATTTACTCCCAAAGCATTTGAGAGCCTTTACAATATTTTGTTGTACAATCTGTTCTCAGCAAGGATTTCCAGGTCACTGGGAGTTATGCCACATGACTTCACGTTGGCCTTTAAGGAAAAGAAGAGTAGTAAAATTAATGGAATACCATGTGAAGATAATACTCAAAACCTACTTGTTGGTAGGGATCAACTCCCAAACTCTACTGAAGTCATAAAGATGATCTCTACAGTGAAGAAGGCAGGTGAATTGGTGCATCTGATAAGATTGAGGGTCAGGACCTTGACCAGCCTCTCAGAATTACTCTTCAGAAGTGGAAAAGTGTGAAGTGGAAGGCTGAGAGGTGCATTGTTTTCCTTTTCTGGAATTTGTCTTTTTGATGCAATTCATATGGCCCCTAGGAGGTCAAGGACTGGGCGGAATGGGATTTCTGAGCTTTCTGGGACTTGATAAGCCTTCTCTTTTAGACAGGTGTATAGATCCCAGGTGAATGCAAAGGAGCCCTACAGTCCTTTAATGTGGACAGAGATTTGCCCATGCTATCTGAAAAAAAGAATGTAGACCTATCAAAAAGAAGGTCTTCCACAGTATTCCAAACCTCATTCAGAAGTCTGGAAGGTTGGAACCAGGAAGCTCTTTTCATAACTACCCCCATCGAGACAGAAGAGGTGGCACTGTCAGCAGCGTCAACAAAGGTTTGCAGAGATGTTATGGCAAGTAGCCGGCCCTCTGCAATGATTGCCTGGAATTGCATTCTGTGCTCCACCATAGGTGGTCAACAAAAAAGAGATCATTTTGATATAATTTACAGGATTACATTTTTGACATTAACTGCTGGTAATTGGTGACTCTAAATTGTAAGGATAAGAATGACATTACAGCATATCTGAATTAGTGGCTTGTAAATGGTAACAAAACAGACTATTTCTAGTAAGTAAGAGATTTACAGAAACATTTGACTTTGTA
Organism: Rafetus swinhoei; assembly: GCA_019425775.1. Classification (NCBI taxonomy): domain Eukaryota; kingdom Metazoa; phylum Chordata; order Testudines; family Trionychidae; genus Rafetus; species Rafetus swinhoei. Next base: position 272,142,245 of record CM033437.1, read on the forward strand.
CATCACAGTGGAAAATATTGATATACTGAACACACTATTATAAGCTTTCTAGCTTGCTAAGCAAGCATCCACTTACACATAAGGATGTAAACTGAAATTCCAGGTATAAACCATAGTCTGGAATGTAATTTTTCATGAATCATTACATTGTGAATCAAAGGACCCTCACCTGGGCATGGTATGAGGCATTTTGTGATTAAGCTGGTGTTCACACAGATGTCATTGGGTTTTGTGACAGTAAAATTCATTTCCTCGGTAACTTTAGGACTCTGTTTTTCTTTCAGAGATGAGTGCCTTTTTCTAACATTGCTAAAAGGACAGCCAGGTCCAGCATTCTACAATAGACAGAGTGGTAGTAATACTTCCTGCCCATACCTGTTGCCACCTCTTCTCAATGTATACTCCAGATTGCGTCAGTGAATAAAGAGTTAGAGACAGCTGGAGAATCTATTCTAAGAGGTGAAAGTAACTCGTGTTTAATGCACAGAAAAGCAAATTCTACATTCACTTTATACCCCAAATCTCAAAACTCAAGTCCAGTGTTTTGGGTTTTTTTAAAGCTTTAATGAGTTCTGAGCCAGATCTTATCTTAAACTAGTGGCCCTGGATAAATAGCTAGTTATTTTGGATCACTATCCTAATTTTTAGCCCCCAAACAGGTAATAATATATCTTATTGAATGCTAACTTGCAGACATAAAGTGAGAGGGAAATAGATATTACTTGCTCAGGTGCCAAGTACAAACTCTTGAAACACTAAATCAAAAATAATTGTCAATGGAGAGCATAATGGCTTTGAAAAGCTAGTAGTTGAGGTTTGCTAAAGCTTTCATTAAAATTTCTGAAATCTTTGTAAGGTACAAGCTTGTTCTACCAAAGATCTTCAATTTGAGAGTTTATGTAGTTTAGACAATGCAATGGTGATTAGCTTGAATTTCTACAGATTGGCATGGCTGAAGACTGTGATCATAGTGCACACTTGCTCTGATGTCCTTTGTAGTATGGATGTTCAGCCAGCAAGATCTACAAACATTTAAGTGATTTCAAAGTAAATGCCATGGAGTCTTCAGTTTAAGCCAATGATAGTTGGGTGGCATTTCAATTGTCAGAATTAAAATGAATTTCATTGGTGGGGAAAACTTTCTATTAGCTACTCAAAAAGAGCTATTTTAGAGCAAACTTTGAGGGCTAAATTCCAGCATCCAGTGATCTGAAGTAGCCAGTTGATTAGATCACCCCCAGCATCAATAGATTCAGAAGCTGGTGGTGCAAGTCCATCATTGGCAGAGTCTTACAGGCCTGGTGAATGGTTAGTGGTGATTAAAAATGGGCTGAGAAATGAATATTTACAGACAGCCAGGAATATACGAGGCTGTAAATTGAGGACTGTTTCAAGTGTGTTTATGGGAAGTAATAGATTTATGCAGCCTGAACTTCACAAAATAAGTCCCTATAAGAATCAGTTCCTTAAATCCATTGAAAATTACTTGAAAGAAACACATCAGGAGGCATTTCCTGATTCTGCGTAACTTGAGGTTGGATGGTCAACATCACCACAGAACCATGTTGCAAATGAACATTTCATAAAAGCTCTCCTATTTGCAGATCTGCTCTCCATGTAAGATACATTTCAGAGAGGTAGCCGTGTTAGTCTGTTGCAGCAAAAACAACAAGGAGTCCAGTGGCACTTAAACGACTAACAAATTTATTAGAGTTTTAGAGCATAAGCTTTCATGAGCTACAACTCACTTCCCTCAGATGCTGAAGAGAAAAGAAATAAAAGAGGAAAGAAAAGATAGAGATGGGAGTGTGACAAGAGTGCCAATTAAATCAAAATGGATGTGGCTAATCTCCAACAGTAGTAAGAAGGCGAGAATACCTGAATGAGAAATGAGCTATTGTAATGTGAGAACCACGCCATGTGTTAGTTTAGATCTTGGTTCAGAGTATCAAACTGGCATATGAATTCCAGCTCAGCAGTTTCTCTCTGCAGTCTGTCTTGGAAGATTTTCTGTCTGAGAATGGCAAGTTGCAAATCCAAAACTGTGCTCCCCCACTCCACTGGCTTTTAGATGTTGCTATTCTTAATGTCTGATTAGTGTCCATTTATTTTTTCACGTAGAGACAGTCCAGTTTGTCCAATGTACATGGTAGAGGGGCATTGTTGGCACATGATGGTATATATTACAATACTAGATGTGCTTGTGCATGAGCCTTTGATGGTATAGCTGATGTGGTTAAGTCTGTAATCAAAACACTAAAGTAGATGTGTGGCAAAGTTGGCAACAGGTTTTATTGCAGGGCTAGGCTCCAGGATTAGTGTTTCTGTTGTGGGGTGTGAAGTAACTGGTGAGTAAGTATTTGCCTCAGGTTGGAAAGCTGACTGTAAGCAAGGAGTGGCCTGTTGCAATCTGTGTTCCAGGGTTTTCTCATCTATATAGGTTAATGTTGTATAACCTCCTCACTTAATTGCATAGGCATAAGTGGATTTTTTTTCATGAAAATCTCTGCTGGGTAACATTTGGAGATGCAGCCACCATAAGCAGTTTTTTAATTTTTCTGACATGCATAAAGCACATACATTATTTAAACACAGAGAGGAAAAAATAGCATATATAGATTTAACAGAGTACAGTTGGCCTTCTCTCTCTCCAACTAGCTATGCCAAACTGCTTACTTGAACTTCAGTTACCAAGTGACACATGACTAATAGACAAAAGTATGCTCAAATTGTGCAGTCATTTTATTCCAAGACAATTCCTTTGCATTATGGATCATGTGCTTATACAGGAAGAATGTCTAGGGAAATCATCCCATTGATTAATAATACAGAAAATGTTATTAAAGTTTGATAGCTTGAGTTTAATTTTAGGGCAGTCCAATTTGTAAGTAAATGCATGGTTGTGCAGGTGGCATTGGAGAGAGGGCTTTGTATTCTTCGAACATAGGATGCTGTTCCAGGCACAAGGATTGCTAGGAAGAGATGGACTCTACCTAACGAAGAGAGGAAAGAGCATCTTCGGAGTCAGGCTTGCAAACCTGGTGAGGAGGGCTTTCAACTAGGTTTGTTGGGGGACAGTGACCTAAGCCCTGAGGTAAGTGGGATACCAGGAGGAAACACAAGGAGGAAAGTGCAACAGAAGAGGACCTGTGATTCATATGGAGAAGGTAGGGCAATCAGCTAGTTATCTAAGGTGTCTGTACACAAATGCAAGAAGCATTAGAAGTCCTGGCACTAAGAATTATGATTTGATTGGAATAACAGACTTGGAGGGATGACTCACATGATTGAAGTACAGTCATGGAAGAGTATAAACTGTTCAGGAAGGACAGGCGGGGGAGGAAAGGTGGAAGAGTTGCACTGTATGTAAAAGAGCAGTGTGATTGTTCAGAGCTCCAGTATAAAATGGGAGAAAAGCCTATTGAGAATCTTTGGGTTAAGTTTAGAGGTGGGAGCAATAAGGATGATGCTGTGGTTGGTGTCTGCTATAGCCTATAGACCACCAGATCAGGTGGATGAGGTAGATGAGGCTTTCTTCAGACAACTAACAGAAGCTTCCAGATCACAGGACCTGGTTCTCATGGGGGACTTTAATCACCCTGACATCTGTTGGGAGACCAATACAGCAGTACACAGACAATCCAGAAAATGTTTGGAGAATTTTGGGGACAACTTCCTGGTACAAGTGCTGAAGGAACCAAACAGGGGCCCTGCGCAGTTTGTCCTGCTGCTCACAAACAGGGAGGAATTAGTAGGGGAAGTAGATGTGGGAGGCAACCTGGGAAGCAGTGATCATGAGATTGCATATTTCAGAATCGTAACCAAAGGGAGAAAGGAGAGCAGCAAAATACAGACCCGGGACTTCAGAAAAGCAGACTTTGACTCCTCGAGGGAACTTGTTGGCAGGATCCCCTGGGATGCTAACATGAAAGGGAAAGGAATCCAGGAGAGCTGGCAGTATTTTAAAGAAGTATTATTGAAGGCACAGGAAGAAACCATCCTGACACGCAGTAAGAAAAAGCAAATATGGTAGACAGCCAGCTTGGCTTAGCAGTGAAATCCTTGGCGAGCTTAAACGCAAAAAGGAAGCTTACAGGAAGTGGAAACTTGGACAAATGACTAGGGAGGAGTATAAATATATTGCTTGAGCATGCAGGGGTGTAATCAGGAAGGCCAAAGAGCAAATGATATTGCAGCTAGCAAGGGATGTAAAAGGTAACAGGAAAGATTTCTACAACCATGTTAGCAATAAGAAGGTGATCAGGGAAGGTGTAGGACTCTTACTGGATGAGGGAGGTAACCTAGTGACAGATAATGTGGAAAAAGCTGAAGCACTCAATGCTTTTTAACCCCTGTCTTCACAGATAAGGTCAGCTCCTAGTCCACTGCACTAGACGACACAGCATGGGAAGGAGGTGAGCAGCCTTCAGTGGAGAAAGAACAGGTTAAGAACTATTTAGAAAAGTTGGACATACACAAATCCATGGGGTGCTGAGGGATTTAATGGATTTAATGCATCTGAGGGTGCTGAGGGAGTTGGCTGATGTGATTGCAGAGGCATTGGCCATTATCTCTGAAAACGTGTGGTGATTGGGGAAGATCCCAGTTGACTGGAAAAAAGGCAAAGGTAGTGCCCATCTTTTAAAAAAAAAGGAAGGAGGACAGTCCAGGGAACTGGAGACTGGTCAGCCTCACGTCAGTCCCCGGAAAAATCATGGAGGGGATCCTCAAGGAATCCATTTTGAAGCACTTGGAAGAGAGAAAAGTGATCAGGAATAGTCAACATGGATTCACAAAGGGCAAGTCATGCCTGACCAACCTGATTGCCTTCTATGGCAAGGTAGCTGGCTCTGTGGACATGGGCAAGGTGATGGATGTGATATACCTGGACTTTAGCAAAGCTTGTGATACCATCTCCCACAGTATTCTTGCCAGCAAGTTAAGGAAGTATGGATTGGATAAATGGACTGTAAGGTGGATAGAAAACTGTCTAGATTGTCAGGCTCAATGGGTAGTGATCAATGGCTTGATGTCGCGTTGGCAGCTGGTAACGAGCGGAGTGCCTCAAGGGTCGGTTCTAGGGCCAGTTTTGTTCAACATCTTTATTAATGACCTGGATGAGGGGATGGATTGCACTCTGAGGAAGTTTGCAGATGACACTAAGCTAGGGGGAGAGGTGGATAGGGAGAGGGTCCAGAGTGATATAGACAAATTTGAGGATTGGGCCAAAAGAAATCTGATGAGGCTGAACAAGGACAAGTGCAGAGTTCTGCACTTGGGATGGAAGAATCTAAAACACTGTTACACGCTGGGGACTGACTGGCTAAGCAGCAGTTTTGTAGAAAAGGACCTGGGGATTACAGTGGATGAGAAGCTGGATATGAGTCAACAGTGTGCCCTTGTAGCCAAGAAGGCTAATGGCATATTAAGGTACATTAGGATGAGCATTGCTAGCAGATCTAGAGAAGTGATTATTCCCCTTTATTCGGCACTGGTGAGGCCACATCTGGAGTATTGCACCCAATTCTGAGCATCCCCTTACAGAAAGGATGAGGACACATCGGAGAAAGTCCAGCGGAGGGCAACCAAAATAATTAGGAGGTTGGAACACCTGACTTATGAGGAGAGGCTGAGGGATTTCAGCTTGTTTAGTCAAGGGAAGAGAAGAGTGAGGGATCTGATAGCAGCCTTTAACTACCTGAAGGGAGGTTCCAAAGAAGATGAAGAGAAGCTGTTCACAGTAGTGACAGATGGCAGAATGAGGAGTAATGGTCTCAGGTTACAGTGAGGGAGGCTTAGGTTGGGTATTAGGAAAAACTCTTTCACTAGCAGGGTGGTGAAGTACTGGAATGGGTTACCTAAGGAAGTGATGGAAACTCCATCGCTAGAGGTTTTTAAGTCCTGGCTTGACAAAGCCCTGGCTGGGATGATTTAGTTGGGGTTGGTCCTGCTTTGGGCAGAGGGCTGGACTTGATGACCTCCTGAGGTCTCTTCCAGCCCTAAGATTCTATGTGGAAGCAGTTTTATTCCACAAAAGAAGGCTGATGAGAAGAGATTCTAATCCCTTAAACATTCTTTGCTTGGGTGAGAGAAGAAGCTCATTGATCACAAGCCTTGCACCAACCCTTCCTCCCTTCTCCATTCCACCCACTACACAATGGATATGAATTGTCTAGCTACGGCCACAGGAAAATATTAGGTATCAGGATATAACTTAGACCTTCGCCTAACATGATTGGTTGAGATTGACATGAATGATATATTTGATAAACTTTGGAAAATATTCTTACATCATTTTAAAACTATCTTTAAAACTAAGCTTCAATGGGACAAAAAACACATGCTTCAAGTTATTAAGCATATGTTTGTATCTTCCTAATGGTTTCTAGGCTCGGGGCTTTAATGAGGGCTTATCTTGATTGGGGTAGAGTGAAATTTCAGAGGAACACATTTCCCCTTGTTAAATTAATAAGAGTTGTGAGTGTTAATGTGAGTGTCCTGACCAAATTCCAATCCAAGTGATTATGTTCTGTCTATTCCAATTGCATCTTTACTCAGCTAAGTTAGAGTTGGAAGGTTTTAATGTAAAATACATTACTCCGATGATCACTTTACAAAGGTGCTACTAAGGATGGTAAATTGAGGACAAAAACAAAGTATTCCCATAGTTAAATATTTGCCATCTTAAATTAAAAATGAATATACATGAGGCTGATAGCACTGCTTACTAAGGTTTCCCAACATGTCCCATTGTAAGATCCTGTTTTGAGTTGCTTATTAATTTTGTCAAATTATTTGTGCTAAAATAGTGCATGCCAAGTGTCTGCTCCAGGCTGAATTCTTCTGGAAATTATCAGCCAAAACATTTCAACAGTTTCTGAGAATGAAGCTGAGAAAAAGATACATTGCTTGGCCCCTATTAAAAAAAAATTATCTGGCAACCTTTTCATTAAACAGTTCCAGCCTCACCATGCTTTGGAACAGGGACCTGAAATCTGGCAGAGAATGTGGCTTTTTCCTGTCCCTATAAACTGCCCAAATCTGACCAATGTATAAGTCTTTAAAAATTGCAGTTTGCATATGGGCTGTAAAGATTTCTTCAAATTTACTGGCTAAAATGTCCAATGTTGTTATAGCATAGGGTGGTTTATTCTATATTACACACACAGATGGTGAACGCTCCTAGAAATTCAGACATGAAAGGCTTATGTGCACTTCCGGAGTGACAAAAAACTCTAAATTTAATCAAAGCTTAACCAGAGTCTAAAAGGATAAGAATATGCATTCTGCATATAATGACATTGTTAACTTTTAACACACAGGACAAAGTACTGACTAAATCAATTGTTTTTAAGGGGTTGGACACAATTCTAGGAAGTTCATTGGGAGAAGACTATTTTTAAAAATAATTAAGTATTGAACTTCAAAGAAATAAACCTTGCCAAGATGTTAATTAACTCTTTCAAATGACAACTGGTATCTACTATAGGTATTCCTACATAACTTATTACAATAACATTATGCTTATACCTTAAAGAGGAATATATGTGCACAAATCCCTGCTTTCTGTACAGCAGGTTTTTTGCATGAATATCACTTGTGACACTTTACAAATGCAATACAAATTTAAAATTGAGCATCTAACTGAGCAGGGGTGGCTTTCCATATGAAAGCAATCTCTCTCATTTCAATTACTGGATTCTCCACCTACTTATGTTCAAAAGAATTTCCAGCCCAAAGAAAACTAAAAATTCAAGGCTCTTCATTCTAAAAAACACACCCCATAGCATAAGCAGAATGCCCAGAACCTCTGCAATGACTATCCTCCATTCCCAAATACACCCCCTCTGGGAGCATGGTACTAATGGAACTAAACTAAGACTATGTCTAGACTGCAGGCTTCTTTCGGAAGAAGATTTTTTTGGAAGAGATCTTCCGAAAAAACTTCTTCCAAAAGAGAACATCCACGCACAAAAGCACATCGAAAAAGCGATGCACTTTTTTGAAAGAGAGCATCCAGACTGATTGGATGCTATCTCGCATAAAAGGCCACCCAGAACCACTTCAGCCAGAGCTTTAGGTCACCAGTTGCTTCCCAGTGCTTGTGCCGGAGCTTTGCAGAGACACGTGCTTAAAGGGACCCGCCCTGGACAGACTTTTCTCTGCTTCTGCTGTGTGCTGAGCTCCTTTCCCTTATGTGCATGATATATTTCCACAAAAGCAGGCGCTAAAGCACTAGCCTTTCTCCTCTTGCTAGCACCCCAAAAAGTAGGTCCGTTAGCCTAAGCAGTGGACTGGATGACAGAAGTTTAAAAGTTGATTCTGAAATTAAATTCCTCACAGATCTCATTGAAACTCTTTCAGGATAATTCCTTCTCACTTCCACTATCATATTTTTAATTGATCCATACCCAACTAGAAGCCCCAGCAGAGCAGAGCTACTTAAATGCCACAGAACTAGAACTGGTTAAAAAAGGAAATACATTTTATGAAAAAAAACCACTGAAATTTTCAAGTTGTTCCCATTGTGCAAAGTTCTGTCTTATGCAGAGGTGAATGTAGGGAGGTGCACCCCAGTGCACAAATCTGGCAAGAGCCAGTCTGGTGTGGAGGGGCGGAATTGGCCCGTTTGTCCGTTGCTGCAGCAGTCCAACCCCAGCCCTGATCCTGGCTGTGAGAGATGCCGGAGATGGCCTCTATCTGGCTGCAATGGCCTGGCCCTAGTCCTGCTCCTGCCATGGCGGTGGTAAGAAGGCAGGTGGAATCGACTGCGGTGATCCCGGCTCAGCCCTGGTCCAGCTGCAGCAACCTGGCCCTGGCCAGGTAAGTTAACCTGGCTCTACACATACTCCCCAGCCCCCTGCCCCTGACTTCTGCACTCCCCCACACACCCAACCCTCTGTCCTGAGCTCCATGTGTTTTTTCAGCATCCCTGTAAACCTCATTCTACGAGAAAGAAGGGATGTTCCGAAAGAGAGTCTTCTTCTGACATTTGGCCCCATGTAGATGGGCCAAATGTTAGAAAAGCATCTTTCAGAAGAAAAGCAGTTTGCAACTTGCATATCTTTTTCTGATTTTTCTTTATAGTGTAGACATAGCCTAAATCTACAAAGAATCTTCCTAGAGCAAGATGGAGTGAGCTGTGCCTCTCCACCTATGGAAGGAGCCTGCTTCTCTCTGTGTGCTTTTAGTTCCTGTGGGTTAAGTTTCTGAATTTTAATTCATAATTGTGTTAAACTACAATCTTCTAGCAAGAGTTCTTTAGGTTTTTATCGAATTTCTGTTGGTATACCATGGACATAACTGATTCAAAATAGACACATTTTCTGATTTATTTCCTACAGAAATGTATTAAAATTGTTTCCTAAATAATTCATTTAGTGAAAACCCGATTTCAGTGAAATCTGGGATTTGGTCTATTAATATTTTCAATAATGATTTCAAAAGCTATTTTAGTAAAAATGTCAGTAAAATTTCTGAAAATCTGTAAAAAATTGAAAACTTCTGTGTTAGAAGAGGAAGATGGTTTTTGTTGTTAAGAAAAGGCCATTTTTAATGGGGGAAGGAAGACTTCTTGCGTAAAAACTTTCATCACAGCCCCAGCAATGACATGAGATTTCACTAGCTTCTGCCTGCTCCAGAAGCACAGGTCCTCAGTACTTAGTTCAGATCCTCTACCATTACTTTCTAAAAGGAAGAGAGTATGCTGTTAAGTTGGAAAGAGTTTTTGAATGAATGAAAGGGCTTTAGCTAAGTTTTGTGCCAGACCATATCTCATTTTATGATTTGGCAATGTTGAGTGAAGACAGATTGCTAGTGTAAATATCAGTCAAGTTTAGAATTAAAAACACTTCATATTAACAAATCTTTTGTTACAAGTAGTAATGCTCAACAATTTATCAATAGAAGATTAAGTACTTTTGGCGAAAAGCTGAACGTCCATAGCTAAAGGACACAATAACAAAGATAATTTTGTTTTGCAATCTTACACTCAGATTGGTTGTGTAACAAGTATACAGCCTTCCTTTGTGTTTGAATATTAAGTAATCAATACTTAAATTAGAGAACAGATGGTATTTCAGTCCAAGAACTCTTTCAGTCAATCACCACATCGCCTTTGGTCTTACCTAGTACTGGAGTGCTATTTTAATTTTTAACTTTCAGTAAGTTTAACAAACATATACTCAGAAGCCAGCTGGCTCCACACAGTTCTGTTTCTTTAAAACAAAGCTTTGTTATTTTTTGTTCCCCACTTCAAATCAGAGAAACTTCCATTGTTAATGAAAGGGACATCAATGTTTTGCCAAAAGAAAGGTTTATTATAAAGCTAATGTTTGCCACAAGATGATAAGAATCTTTCTGCACTTACTTGAATAAAGCTCAGTATCTGTTAGGAAGAGATGGGATCCACCTAACCAAGAGAGGAAGGAGCATCCTCACGGGCAGGCTTGCAAACCTAGTGAGGAGGGCTTTAAACTAGGTTAGTTGGGGGACGGTGACCAAAACCCTGAGGGGAGTGGGAAAGTCGGATACCGGGAAGAAATGCAAAGCGGAACGAGCAAGAAAGGAGGACCCCTGATTCGAATGGAGAAGATAGGGTGATCAACCTGTTATCTGAGGTGTTTGTACACTAATGCAAGAAGCCTGGGCAACAAACAGGAAGAACTGGAGGCCCTGGCCCAGTCCAAGAAATATGATTTAATTGGGATAACAGAGACTTGATGGGATGACTCGCATGACTGGAGCGCTGTCATGGAAGGGTATAGACTGTTCAGGAAGAACAGGCAGGGGAGAAAAGGAGGAGGAGTTGCACTATAAGTAAGAGAGCACTATGATTGCTCTGAACTCTAGTATATAGAGGGAGAAAAACCTGTTGAGAGACTATGGGTTAAGTTTAGAGGTCCAAACAACAGCAGTGATGTGGTTGGGGTCTGCTACAGGCCACCAAATCAGGTGGATGAGGTAGATGAGGCTTTCTTCAGACAACTGAGAGAAGCTTCCAGATCGCAGGCCCTGGTTCTCGTAGGGGACTTTAATCACCCTGACATCTGTTGAGAAATCAATACGGCAGTACACAGGCAATCCAGGAAGTTTTTGGAGAATGTTGGGGATAACTTCTTGGTACAAGTGCTGAAGGATCCGACCAGGCGCCGTGCGCAGCTTGACCTTCTGCTCACAAACAGGGAGGAATTAATAGGGGAAGTAGAGGTGGGTGACAACCTGGGAAGCAGTGATCATAAGATGGTAGATTTCGGAATCCTGACCAAAGGAAGAAAAGAGAGTAGTAAAATACACACCTTGGACTTCAGAAAAGCAGATTTCGACTCCCTCAGAGACCTGATGGGCAGAATCCCCTGGGATGCTAACATGCAGGGGAAGGAGTCCAGGACAGCTGTCAGTATTTTAAAGAAGCCTTATTGAAGGCACAGAAAGAAACCATACCGATGAGTAGCAAGAGAGGCAAACATGGTAGGAGACCAGATTGGCTTACAGGGGAAATCCTTAGTGAACTTAAGCACAAAAAGGAAGCTTACAAAAAGTGGAAACTTGGACAAATGACCAGGGAGCGGTTTAAATGTATAGCTCGAGAATGCCAGGGGGTTATCAGGAAGGCGAAAGCGCAAATGGAATTGCAACTGCCTAAGGATGTGAAGGATAACAAGAAAAGTTTCTACAGGCATGTTAACAAGAAGAAGGTGATCAGAGAGGGTGTGCGGCCCCTACTGGATAAAGGAGGTAACCTAGTGACAGATGATGTGGGGGAAAGCTGAAGCACTCAATGCTTTCTTTGCCTCTCTATTCACAGAAAAGGTGGGCTCCCAGACTAATGAACTAAGTGACGCAAGATGGGATGAAGATGGACAGCTCATGGTGGGTAAAGAACAGGTTAAGAACTATTTAGAAAAGCTAAACGTACATAAATCCATGGGTCCGGACTTAATGCATCCGAGGGTACTGAGGGAGTTGGCAAGTGTCATTGAGGAGCCTTTGGCCATTATCTTTGAAAAGTTGTGGAGATCGAGAGAAATCCCAGATGATTGGAAAAAGGCAAATGTAGGCCCATCTTCAAAAAAAGGGAAGAAGGACAATTCAGGGAACTATAGGCTGGTCAGTCTTACCTCGGTTCCTGGAAAAATCATGGAAGGGATCCTTAAGGAATCCATTTTGAGGCACTTAGAAGAGAGGAAAGTGATTAGGAATAGTCAGCATGGATTCACAAAGGGCAAGTCGTGCCTGACCAATCTGATTAGCTTCTATGATGAGGTAACTGGCTCTGTGGATGTGGGAAAGTCAGTGGATGTGATATACCTTGACTTTAGCAAGGCTTTTGATACGGTCTCCCACAATATTCTTGCCAGCAAGTTAAGGGAATACAGATTAGATAAATGGACAGTAAGATGGATAGAAAGATGGCTAGAAGGCCGGGCCCAGCGGGTAGTGATCAACGGCTCGATTTCAGGTTGGCGGTCGGTTTCTAGCGGAGTGCCCCAAGGTTCGGTTCTAGGACCGGTTTTGTTCAATATCTTTATTAATGACCTGGATGAGGGGATGGATTGCACCTCAGCAAGTTTCATGGATGACACTAAGCTAGGGGAGAGGTAGATACGCTTGAGGGTAGAGATAGGGTCCAGAGTGACTTAGACAAAATGGAGGATTGGGCCAAAAGAAATCTGATGAAGTTCAACAAGGACAAGTGCAGAGTCCTGCACTTGGGACGGAAGAATCCCAAGCACAGTTACGAGCTGGGGACCAACCAGTTAAGTAGTAGTTCTGCAGAAAAGGACCTGGGGGTTACAGTGCATGAGAAGCTGGATATGAGTCAACAGTGTGCCCTTGTAGCCAAGAAGGCTAATGGCATATTAGGTTGCATTAAGAGGAGCATTGCCAGCAGATCCAGAGATGTCATTATTCCCTTTATTCGCTTTGGTGAGGACACATCTGGAGTATTGTGTCCAGTTCTGGGCCCCCACTACAAAAAGGATGTGGACGCATTGGAGAGGGTCCAGCGGAGGGCAACCAAATTGATTAGGGGCTGGAGCATATGACTTATGAGGAGAGGCTGAGGAGTTGGGTCTGTTTAGTCTGCAGAAGCGAAGAGTGAGGGGATTTGATAGCAGCCTTCAACTTCCTGAAGGGAGGTTCCAAAGAGGATGGAGAGAGGCTGTTCTCAGTAGTGACAGATGGCAGAACAAGGAGCAATGGTCTCAAGTTGTGGTGGGAGAGGTCCAGGTTGGATATTAGGAAAAACTATTTCACTAGGAGGGTAGTGAAGCACTGGAATGGGTTACCTAGGGAAGTAGTGGAGTCTCCATCCCTGGAGGTGTTTAAGTCTCGGCTTGACCAAGCCCTGGCTGGGTTGATTTAGTTAGGATTGGTTCTGCCTAGAGCAGGGGGCTGGACTTGATGACCTTCTGAGGTCTCTTCCAGCTCTATGGTTCTATGATTCTATGACTAGGACTTCTCAGCTTGGAAAAGAGGAGACTAAGGGGGGATATGATAGAGGTATTGTGATGGGGCTGCGGGGACGGCCGCCGCTGCCGCCTCAATGGTCGCCGAGCCCCGCACATCTAAAAGCCCCGATGCGCCTTTTTGCAGGGAAGGCGTAGCCTCACGGCGGACGTGTGCTGCCTGCTCCGGGGCCGCCCCGGGGGGTAACGCCAAGGTGCGGGCTGACATCAGGGGAGGCGCCGGAAGCCGGAGTGGCTCGGTGTCGGCGAGGGGTGTGGAGCATAAAAAAGGCCCGGAAGGGCCCGAGAGGGAGGAGGAGAAGGAGAGCACGCAGGGGGAAGAGGCGGGCAGCAACCGGAGGAGTGGCGGTCGGCGCCCCAATGAAGGGGGGCCGCAGGAGAAGCCGGAGAGCCACCGGGAGCCGAGCCCAGGAAAGAGATACGACAGAAGAGAGGAAGTGACCCAGGACTGAGCATTGGAGCAGGGAGGCTGCTCAAGGGTTGGTGAGTTAAGGCGGCTGCCCCACCAACCGGGCAGAGAGTTGTGTCCCTGCCCTTAGGGTCCTGGGTTGGGACCTGGAGTGAGGGAGGGCCCAGGTCCCCCTCCCTTCTGTTGGGTGGTACAATTGGTGGAGGCCTGGCGGTAGCGGGCGGCCGGCAACTGGGAGCGCCACAAAAGGGAAAAGGGAAAAGGAAAGACACAAAGACCTCAAGAACAGGGACGCGGGAGAGGGGAAGAGAGGGATTTTCGCCTTGACCCCAGTGATGACACGGCTGTAGATCTGAGGGGAGGCGCAGACCGTGACAGATATATAAAATCATGAGTGGTGGAGAACGTGAATAAGGAAAAGTTATTTACTTGTTCCCATAATACAAGAACTAAGGGCCACCAAATGAAATTAATGGGCAGCAGGCTTAAAACAAATAAAAGGAAGTTCTTCTTCACACAACTCATAGTCAATCTGCGGAACTCCTTGTCTGAGGAGGCTGTGAAGGCTAGGACTATAACAGGGTTTAAAAGAGAACTAGATACATTCATGGAGATAAATTCATGGAGGCTATTAGCCAGTATGGGTGGAGATGGATGGCGGAAGAGAGATCGCTTGATCATTACCTGTTCAGTTCACTCCCTCTGGGACACCTGGCATTGGCCACTGTCGGCAGACAGGATACTGAGCTGGATGGACCTTTGGTCTGACCCAGTATGGCCATTCTTTTGTTCTTATGACCATTGTGTGTCATGCAACTGTCTTCCAAACAAGCAGCCAATCTATCATTCACCATTCACAATTTTATCCTGGCAGGCCATAGGCCAATAGGTCTACAAATAAGACTATTTGAGTTACAAATATTGCAGATCCCACAATATTAGGCAATTTTGATGTTAATTGGCTTCCTTTCACAGACCACAATTCCTCATGAATTTGGAATATGTAATTAGTTCTGCACTATCATTCAATGACAGCAAAAAGTAAAACTCCAAAATGACTGAACTTAGTTTGTACAGAAGTTGTGTTAAGATTTTTAGTCTTTGGATTTTATAGTGTATCAGTCAATATATTTTAAATGAATGTAATTCAGTTGCAGGAAAATGTCTTGTTATCAAAACAATTAGCTGACATAACAAAATACTTGATTATATATCATTACAGCAATTTTTTCTTAAACAAATGGTTTACTCTAACTTTTACAAATTACTGCTATTAACAGAGGTCCATTATTACTTTTCCATGATTTTCTGGAGTCAGAGGTAGGGTTGTTGGCCTGGAGCCATGGGTTGGGGCTGCACAGGCCTCCCCCACTAGCTCTCCCTCAGCCAGGCAGGGAGGTGGAGGAGAAGGGGAACCACACAGGTTGTCCCACAGTGGCAGACAGTGGGTCCTGTGGCAGGCAGCTGGGGTTGGGCTGGTTAACCTTGGTGGTGCTCCCAAGCTGGGGAAGCACAGTAATGGAGTGGGGTATGGGAGGGCAGGGTTTGAGGCAGGGAGGGCACTTACCAGTGGCAGGCAAGATGGCAGAGCCCCATCCTTAGCTGGCCAGTTGGTGGTGCAGCTGCCCCCAGGGGTCACTCTGCAGGATAGCTCTCCCCTGTGCTTGCTGCCCCCAGTGGTGACTGAGGATTACGTCCTCCTCTTTCTCTCCCCTCCCTTTCCATGTTATGGAAAACTATCAAATTCCAGGCACATCCTGTTTTCCTGGCACAAGCAAACCCTGACTTTGCTTTAAGGTAGGATAAGAGGAAGCTGCATACCAAATTTGGTGGTCCTAGTTCTTACTGTTTAAGAGGGGTTCTTGAACAAACAGACACACATGCACAAACTTCTAAAACATATAGATATTATTCTTCTTCTGTTCTGAGAGGAAAGCTCATCCTGATTGCCAGAGAAGGCATGGACCCTTGCCTCACACCACTGTACAGGTTCCAGGTCTTGGGCCCTTAAAAAAACAATATCCTAGGTTTTCTCTAAATATTCACTGTTCCTGTAGGACCATCTATCTCGTAACATGTGCCTCTACCTTTTCCTGGAGTCTTTGTGGACTCTGAAAATTCCAAGAACCTTAAAAGGATACACTATGGCACAAGTCTTCCTTGGCCTTAGTTCCTTACTATCCCTGGGGGGACAATCACCATGTTATTCAGTCATCCTATCATTCATTCTTAATCCTGGTTTTTCTGGGTTTCTAACTGTAAGATTCTTGAAATACACATTCAAACCACTGACATGTGTGTCACCTTGTGTGAAAATTTGTGCAATATTTGAGTTAAAGGAGTAATGAGAGAATTAGTTCTGCTAAAATAAAACTATTTACAAAGGGGTGACTTTCTTTAAAGTTTGCTTGCATACTTTCATACTTGTGAAATGCAGAATTCTGAATTCTTTGGAGAATCAGTCATCAAATTTCAATGATATTCCAGAATGGTATCTTCTGGAATATTAGCAATGAACAATTCATAGAGAAGAAATCTTTTATTGTTTTTAATTACAGGATGGACCTCCCTGATCCGGCACCAGTCCCAAACCAGGGAGTTTGCTGGATTAGGGGAAGTCAATGAAAGCCCCCTCTGCTGCTGGCCTTAGGATTCCAGGAGGTCTGCTGGTTCCCTGGCATCTGGGCTCCCCTCCCAGCATCTGGGCTCCCCTCCTGTTTGCTAGCCCCCACTCCCAGCAGCTGGGAACTGGCCGCAAGGCTTCTGACCCCCACCACCAGTCCCGTTCTACTCCAAGCCACCTACTGGGCTCCATCCCTGCCACTGGCTCCTGACCACCAGGGCTCTCTGGTCTAGCAACATCCAAGGTCCTGCTGCCATAGTTACTCCTCCTCAGAGTTCCAAACCCAGAGCACCAAGTGGTCTCTGAAGATCCTGGTCCATGGATGTTGCCAGGCCCAGAGAGTCCTGACTAGAGAGGTTCAACCTGTAAGATGATTATTTGTGTGGTATTCTTGAATACCTCAAAAACTAAGTTTAGAGATGTTTAACTATTAATTCGTAGATTCCAGTCCCAGGAGGGACCATTTTAAGCATCCGGTCTGACCATTTGTACAAAACAGACCATAAAATGTCCCCCATATAATCCCTAGAATATATCTTTTTAGAAAAAAACCAACATCCAGACCTGATTTAAAAAGTGATGGAAAATTCATTGCAACTCTTAGTAAATTATTCCAATGGTTAATTACCCTCACCATTAAATATTGCACCTTATTTCCAGTCTGAACTTGTCTAGCTTCACTTTCTAGCCATTAAACCATGTTATATCTGTGTCTGCCAGATAGAAGACCACATTATTAAATACATGGTTCCCCATACAGGTGTTTATAGACTATAATCAAGTCACCGCCTAATCTTATTTGGGGGTTTATTGTGTGTGTCAAACTCAATAAATTGAGCTCCTGGAGTTTATAATAAGGTATATTTCTTAATCCTTTTATTATTCTCCTGACTCTTCTCTGAACACTCTCCAGTTTATCAACATCCATCATGGTTTGAGTACAAGGCAAACATGAATTTGGATTTGGTTCACACCTTTGCCACCAATTCCTTGGGTGATCTTAAACAAGCTATTTAATCTCTGTCCGTTTCAGATTTATGAAATAGCGATGAGATTATATACACAGCACACCAAATTACCAAATATTGCTACTTCATATTATTTTTGGACTTCCTTTTCAGTATAAGCTTTATTATCAATTTGTCAGTAAAAGGAAGATTTGACTGCCAAAATATCAGTTTACAATAAACTGAAAGATTTTTGTTGATTTAAATTAAACATTAATGCCAGATATTTGCTTTAGTTCAGTTCTTTGAATGAAATCATCTGTGGAGAAATTTCACTTCATATCTAAACATATTGTTTCTATTATTTTTTTGAGTTCTCAGCACTGATACGCACTAGCCAATACATGATGCAAATTAAAATAGGATATAGGAAATGCAATCAAAGTCCAGTTCTAGCACTTCTGCTGCCTCAAATGCCTTACCCTTTCACTGCTGAAAAGAAAATATTTTAAAAAGTCTGAATCGCTGTGCATGCTATCATTGGGAGAAAAAGCAGATACATCTGAGACAGAGGCAAAAATTAGAAGGTATCATACAGACTCAGGAAACAGGGAAACTGTCAGGAAGGATGGCCTACATGTGCGCCTGCCCCAGTCATCATGGCAGTGGGCATTGGCATTGGCATGCAACAGGGCAGAACCAGCTGATTGGCTCGGGCAGTCATATGGTTTGCTCCTAGGTCCATCATTTGCTCAACACACATGCTATGCCCATGGATTCTCTGCCTTCCTATGCTTGGGTCACTCCAAGTCTTGCTTTACACTGCTCCAGCCTAGGCTCTGCTCTGTACTCAGCCTTGTTCCTGACAAGGTGTGAATCAACCATCTTGGAAGTCTGTCTTGCTCCTGACATGGAACCAGCCCCGCTTCTGCCTTCCCTGACTCCAAGTAATCTGTTTCTGATTCCTCCTGGCTCACTCTGCAACTCATGTTGAGCAAGACAGACTTCCAAGAGGGTTGATTCACACCTTGTTAAAGCAGGCAGGACAAATCAGTCAAAAATAAATGGGGGGACAAAGAGCCCCTTACTACATACTTGCTCCTCTTTGTCTCATTTGTGCTTTTTCTCTCAGCCCTCTAGGGCTGGCTGCATGGGGTATATTCAGTTCACAATGAGCAGAGTCCTATTAGCCTGGCAGGTGTGGCATACTAGTCACAGTACGAACAGGCTTCAGATAGCCTGGCAGTTGTTGAATAGTCAACAGCAGCATGAGGAGCATTTGGTTAACTCAGGCATTTTGTACTCTTCTGCCAACATCTCTGAGGAGGACTTCTTCCAGAGGCCCATCATGGCTACATAAAAGCCCAGTAATGCACAGATTCCTTTTAGGTTGTTTTGTTTTCTTGTTGTTTTGAGTAAAGTCCTCAAGCAGCAGCTGGAGGGATAGTGATAGAATACATGTAAGTATACAATGCAGCTGCTGTCTGAGGCTCACAAGATAGCAGTCTGTGGGGAGGATGGAGAGCTTTTGGTGCCAAATTCAGAAGTGCTGTAATCCAAGAGACACAAGAATACTAGAACTGGAAGGGACCTGGAGAGGTCATCAAGTCCAGTCCCCAGCTCTCATGGCAGGACCAAGCACCATCTAGATCAGTGTTTCTCAACCAGTGGTTCGAGTACCCTTAGGGGTCCTCGAGATAATTTGGGGGAGGAACGTCAACACAACTGAAATTTGGAGAAAACTGAATTTTTGTTTTAAGTTTTACAGCGCTTTATTACTTTTGTACTTTTTACACCCAAAAATTTCATTGCCTGCCCGGCTACGATTAAGTTGTTTAAACAAACGTGTTGCAATGATCTAGATCATCCCTGATAGATGTCTGTCTAACCTGCTCTTAAAGATCTCCAGTGATGGAGATTCCACACCCTCCCTAGGTAATTTATTCCAATAAACCACCTTGACAGTTAGGATTTTTTTCCCTAATGTCCAACCTAAACCTCCCCTGCTGCAAGGAGGTCAAGGAGAACAATTTTTCTCCCTCTTCCTTGTAACACCCTTTTAGGTAATTGAAAACTGCTCCCATGTCCCTCTCAGCCTTCTCTTTACTAAACTAAACAAATCCAGTTCTTTTAGTCTTCGCTCATAGCTCATGTTTTCTAGACCTTTCATCATTTTTGTTGCTCTTCTCTGGACCTTCTCTAATTTCTTCCTTAGGGGAGATTCCCTTCTCCTCCTCCCATGAACAATTCCTGACTTCCCCTGGAGCTAAGGGGTTATGGCCAAACTGCCTCACAAGGGCAGGAGTGGTGAATGAAGAAACCTGCAGTGCAGGAGGTGTTTTCCTGAAATGGCCTTACCTGCCATCTCTTGCTCTGTCAGTTGTGGATTCAGCTATTCCCACTTATGGTCTACCCATGCAGACAATTGTACTTTGATGCAGGAGCAGCCCTAGATGAGCTGCCGGCAACTGGCACCCTAGGCAAAGCGCGCAATCGGCGCCCCCATCTCCAAAGCCCTCAATGGCCGTTTATCTAGGCAACCGCCTAGTTCGCCTGTATTGACGGGCTGCCACTGCTTTGATGCAATCATCTCCAGCAGTCAGAGAGCTCACTTCATCTTCCCGCCATCCATCAAGTCCACCACAGCCCAGATGTCTGATTCCCCAGAACTGAGAATTCTTGAGGAGCTGTCTCTTGAGTCACAGAAGGGGGTAAAGCAAACCCTTCCTGGTCCTAATGGATGAAGAGGCTGGAGTACATATGGCACACATTTGTCCTTTAGTACTCTTTGGTAGGGAAACAAATTAGAGAAAGAGGAACACAGCCGTGGTCTCCTTTTCTGTCCTCCTCCTAGCCTATAATCTGAGCAGAGAGTGCAAAGGTAGGGACATTGAAGTAACTTCAGACAAGAGTCAAATTGCCTCTTTCAGTCCCCACCCCTTTTGTTTTTTGTGTTTGACAATATGCCCAAATTAAATCAAAATTTATCTAGATCACTACATAACAAAAATTCTCTCTCTTCCAGTAGGTACTGGATTCCATCACCTTCCTACATAAAACAAGAGGGATGGGGGCTTCAGAAGGGGAGGGCTAGTTCCTCATTAGCTATCCAAACTGGTGATAACCCACACTAAGGATTAGCTACAGACTGGTGATAACCCACACTGAGGATCAGTAGATCTAGCCCTGAGAGAGAGAATGGCTATGTTAGAAATTGATGTAGGGAAGCTCTTGGAACTATAAACTTAATATATGATCAGCTCTGAATTTCCTGCAGAAGAGTACAAATATATTTGCGGTGACTCAAGCACAGGGAAAAATGTTGCCAATAACAACAAAATCTCAGCAGCAAAGCTTAGAAATCCACATCTGTTGGGAACTGACTCAAAACAAGTCCTGTCATGCAATGTGCATTTCCTGTAAGAGTGCGATAAAAGCCAGGTTTTGTCTTGGAACCGTCATTTGTGTATATTTTATAGACTGTTTAGAGATATTAATGCTATCAGACTGGGGTAGAAAGTGATCTTTTGAGCACCAAATAATTTTATCTCTAAAATCAGTAATATTTATGATCTAGACAAACAAGAAATGGTAAGCCAAATCTTAATTATCTCCCTTACTGGCAATTCAGGGATGTAGACTACCACATGGGTTCTTGCCTTATAAGATACCAGACAACAGAAATATCAAAGACACAGGATTTGATAGTAATGGGTAACTTTAAACATAAGCACTGATTTATTCACATCCTGAGGGATGCTCAACTCCCCCCATTATGTCCCAGGCCCTACCCACATTCCACCTCTGTCTGTCTCTTCCTGCCCCTCTACTGTCTGATCTTTGATGGCTGGGAGGCACTGGGGGTGAGGAGCAGCTAATTGGTGGGGCCGTCAGTGGGCAGGAGGCTCGAGGGGGCTTCTGTGGTATTTTTTTCAGAGCACCTATAGTGTCGGCGCCTATGACTTTACCTACCCAGATATCTGTCAGAAAAGTAATATGGCAAAACACAAAGTGTCCGATAAGTTCCTGGAATGTACTTGGGATCACTTTTTGTTTCAGAAAGTGGAGGAAGTAATCAAGAACTGATTCTGATTAACAGAACATTCTAGAACTGATTTTGACTAAAAGAAAGGAATTAGCTGCAAATCTGAAGGTTGCAGGAGTTATCAATGCTAAAATGAAATTCGCTAATCTATAAACTGTTTGTTATTTATGACACATTGAGATGGGACTTACTGATGATTTTGGAAAAGATATCCTTTGGGAAAAATATATACTTTGATCTCTCCTGGCCTAGAGTAGAGTGCCCCCATTAAAACAGATGCAGTCTTAAAGTATAATCTCTAAGGGTACGTCTACACAGCAACATTATTTCAAAATAACTAGTCCGTAACTACACAGTAGGCAGTTATTTCAAAATAAAGTTGAAATACTGTCAAGCTGGAGGACTTCTTTCTCTGACTCCTGTAACCCTCATTGTATGAGGAGTAAGGGAAGTCAGAGGAAGAGTGCTCTATTTTGAAATAAGTGCTGTGTAGATGCTCCTAATTTCAAAATAAGCTACGTAATGATGTAGCTCAATTCACATAGTTTATTTTGAGTTAAACCCTGCTGTGTAGATGCACCCTAAATGAGAGTATTTCATAAACAGACTGAAAGGATTCCAGCAGTCAACACCAACCATGAAGTGTAAGGAAGAAATCTTCAGAATCTCGCTCACATCTAGGCAACTGTGTACGTACAATGACGTGCTGTGATTATTCCATCATCAAACAGCTCAAATTTAACCTTTCATTCAATCAAGATGACCTGACAAAACAGCAATCTATTTTGTCAGGACCCACAAGTTCCCAGTTCACTAGAATGGCACTGAGAAAAACCCATCCTCAGATTTTTGCTTTATAGATTATATTTTCATCCAAACAATCATTATTCCTCCATTATCTCTCTTTATACTGCTAAAAATTGTAGTCTCTCAATATCAAGTGGGATTTTCTTTTAGCATAAGGAAGCTTGGGTTGTGAAAATTCTTTTAGAAGTTTTCCTAATAAATATATATTTCTCCTAGAGGTTCTTTCAAGAAGAAATAAGGAATGCTAGAATTCCTCCTACAGGACTTCCACATATTGAAGCATGCTATACTCTTTAGTTACACAGAGAATGCTAATGATAGAATTATTGGATTAGTAAATTCTCTTTTTTAAAGATCACTAACTGAAGGCTTCATACCTCAAAAAAATCACTTTTCTATTATGGAGCCTGTAATCAGGCTTGTCAAACTTAGATCTATATTCATATATAAGAAAATAGATCTCAAGCCCTTCATATGCCTAAACAAAAGCGAAGAAAAAGATTGTTCTAAATTTTAAAAACTCCTCCTAGAGAAACCACTTTGCTAACTTTCAATCCTGAAAAAGAATTTCTGGGTTAAATGCCTTCATTGTAGAATCTATACTACCAGTGCTAATAAGCCAGATTACTGTAAACTCTCTGCAACCATCATGGAACTATCTTGATTACTAGTGATGGGTAAATATCAAACTGAAAAACAGGAAGACACGCCCCGAGAAAACAGAACATTTTTATTCACTGAAGATACCTTCTGCCAAAGCAGGAAAGTAATTTCCTTGACCTGAAGTATTTGTTTCCATAGAAGTATAAAATTATTCTGATTCCCCAAGAGTTTAAAAAAAAATCTGCTTCTAATTTGCCTTAGACAAAGACTCTGTGTGAATGTTTCTATTATAAATATTTTGGATTTGTTTACTAAGATAGAAACAATCTAATCTTTCCTTTAAAATGGCTTTAATTATGCCCTAAGAAGAAAATTGGAAATTTAATTGAATATAAAGTAGAGATAATAATTATAGTTTTGAAGATCAAAAATGTAAAACCAGAATTCTGAAGAGCAGATTATACTTAAATGCATATTTTACATGATGTCTGCGCCAAAATATTATTTAAAGAATGTATAGTATCTGATTTTATAGTTCATCTATGTATAGGGTTGCCAGATGGTTGAAACAAAAATACCGAACACCGCCCCCCCGCCAAAAAAAAAAAATGTTGTGCCGGCAGCCTTGGGGAACCAGGTAAGCAGGGAGGCTGGGGGTGTTGGAGGCCAGAGGGGGACTCGGGGTGGGGGTTGGGGAGGCCAGGCGCTGAGTGTTTGTAGGGTTGCCAGGTGCCTGGCATTTTCGCCTCCTGGCCAGGGAAAAATTCAGAAAATACCAGACATCTTAGATGTCCGGTATTCTCTGAATTTTTTACTGGACAGGAGGCGAAAATACCAGACTGTCTGGGTGAATACCAGACACCTGGCAACTGTATCTATGTAACATGCAAGACTGAGCAAAATTTATCTAAAGAACAAAGGGATCAAAAGTTACCTTGAATATTATCAGACTGTTTTGAAATTTAAAAATTCCTTTTCATGAAAATTTGTCCCAAGCAACTTTTGTCTTTAAAGAAAATAGTTCATTGTATGAATGTTTGGTTGTGGTATTAAATCATGAACACATTTTGACTCTCTTTCATGAAGTTTATAATTACAAGCCTCGTTAGTCAACATAGTTCGAATTTCAGTTCTAGTGATATGTAGAGACATCATACAGACTCCCAAGCAATTATAAAAGAAAAATTATGATAATCCAGAAGTTATTTAGAAACCCTTGGAGCAATAAGATAAAAGATGTTTTAACAAGAAAGTAAAATCACTCAATTTTTTTAACCGCTTTCTGTACCCAGTGACCTTTTCACAAAACTATAGACCAGGTTTTTATCACAGTATAAATCCTCTTTCCAGTGGCAAGTCAAGGTCCTAAAGTTTTCTTGAGGGAACAATTAAGGAATCCTATCATATAGGGTTTATGCCATCTACTCCCAACCACTCTGTTTACTAGGAATTATGAAACAGGCCATGGCAGGAAAGCAAGACATGAAATATTGGGAGGGTTAGGACTGTAGTTTGCTGTGCTCTAGCACCCTAGCCCAGCAGCTAGATGCCTTAAAGACAAAACCTTGTGGTTGCTCTAGCATGCTGTGGGGTTTAATTCAGCCTCAGTCAGTCCCAAGATGAGGGAAAATGAAAAGACAGCTTTAAATCACTTTGCCTCCTTGCCTGAGCACAGCACAGCTGAGGAACAAGCCCAGATATACCTTCAAGTCAAGGCCTCTCTGAAGATTTACAAATGCATACTGGAAACGAGTTTGGCTAACCTGTGTGTAAGCATTGTTATAATAGATGTTTGAGTTATAAGAATATGTTTCATGTTTAAACTTAATAAAATGGTTGTAGGAACTTGCATGCATAGATCTCATTTACAACATCTGTAGCCCACAGTATAAAGTTACATTGAGTGTTTGCATTTTAAACTTTTGTAATTGTGTAACTCACCGAACAGGAAAGAAGCATTCATTTGTGTAAGTTGCTGGTCCAGCAGACATGAAGGCCCATTGGAACTAAATGAGCCATAATAAAACATCAACAAGAATTTTGTTGATTACCTCTCCTCCCTCCATACATACACACACACACAAACACACGAAAACGAGATGGTTACTTACATTAGCTCCATCAATGTAAGCTGGGGTAGAGGGGGAGGGAATTAAAATGAGCTACTCCTGACAACTCTGGGGGTTAATTCAGCCTAAAGCCAATCCCAGGATGAGGGGAAATGAAAAGGTGGCTTACAGTCACTTTGCCTCCTGGGCTAAGGACCAGACCCTTAATGTTTAGTGTT
Organism: Rafetus swinhoei; assembly: GCA_019425775.1. Taxonomy (NCBI): domain Eukaryota; kingdom Metazoa; phylum Chordata; order Testudines; family Trionychidae; genus Rafetus; species Rafetus swinhoei. The sequence continues at coordinate 272,167,435 of CM033437.1, forward strand.
GATTAGGCAAGATACTTAAACAAATGAGTAAGCCCATTGGCTTTAATAGGGCAACTCCCATACCTACAGTTAGATAAGTGCTCAGAGTATATTGCTGAATAACATCTTATGTACATTGATGCATGGAGTGAATTTGTTCTGATTATGCTGCAGGATGACACATTGACCTGAAGTACTTGAGCTGTTTGCCTGACAAGCAATATTATTGCAAACATTTAAATACAGTTAAATTTACATTAAATGTCTCTTATTAGACTTGATACTGCCTCAAAGATACTACTCCACTTTGATTAGAAGACTACCTCCATTATGCAAATTATTTTTGCTGATCCCTTGAGTGTTCACTTGTCAGGTTTTGTTTTGTATCCTCTATCCCCAAAGGCTTAAAATTCAGATGGCTGGCCTCAAAAACATGAGACTTTTAAAAATACTTTTGGTTCTTGATCTCACCCTTTTCAACCCCAGCATGTATATGATAACATGGGTACTGCCAATGCTCCCAAGTTTACACAGTAAGGCAATTTTGACTACTTTACAGGACCTCTCACCCTCACCCCCCCATATCAGCCTATCCTCCTTTTCAGCCATTAATTCTGATCACTAATAAATTCTGTCCTGCAAACTCCCAGTCAGATCTGCCCCTGCATTTGCCCAGCTCTTCCATCAATTCTGCTCCATTTCCCCAGATCCAACACATCCATTCTGCCCTCCCCCTCCCCGCCCCCAGCTTCACTATTTAATCCCCCTTTCTCAATCCCTGGGGGTAAGAAGGAGCAGATCTACTGGCTCTTTCCTCACACAGACCCTTTTTGAGGTCCAGTGTTGCAAGGAGGGGGGAGGAACCATCCCATTGCACACAGAAGGGATGGATGGCAGAACCAACCCTAAGCTCCTGGGGTCTTTCTTCCTTCTCTCACCTCTTCTGTGAGAAAGGTGTTGACTGCTGAAGGGAGAGGGATGGTCTGCCTGCTTCCTGCAGCAACTCTGATTGGATGGTCTTCCTCAGGAGGCAAGAAGTGAGGAAAACAGACAGTGTGGGAGGAGGCGGTTTCTACTAGGCAAAATTGCAATTCAGCACAGGACAGGGCTAGATTCCAGAGCTGCTTGCATCATTCTTTGTTTTATCTCAAGTAGAGGGCATCCACCAGTTTCTGCCATTTATTTCAGTCTTGTGCTGCTCTGTTCAGAATTCTGAGTGTCATGTTGCTAGATCTGGTTTCTTTCTCTATCATTCTAAATAATGTTTCTCTAGATTTCATTCATTTTCTCTTTCAGATGATGTCCATAGTATCACTTCTCACTGGAATTCATGTTGCTGACATTGTTAAAACATGTCCTATGCCTTCCTACTATATTTGAGACTTTAGATTGGCTTTCCCTTGTAAGAATTCTTTCAGCAGTGGGGGAATAGAAATTTGCCTGCCAAGAAAAAAAGTCACGAAAGATGGCAACACTGCCATGGACAAGATATTATATCTGTCAAAATTCAAGTGTGGTAAACTGAATTGCCATTCTGTCCTCGTGCAGAAGAGTATAGTTACACTTCTGAGATTCTTGATGCCAGAACAAAGCTTCATTTCAGAACTACTCAAAAACATTGACAATGAGCTACATGGTAGTGTTAATCTACATCTTGGAAGATACATTTACTGCAGACATGGGAAATATTAGTTAAAAATGCTAAGCAAATGGGGTATAGAATACTATACAGGAATCACATATTTCCGTCAAGAAGAATACTAAAATGTCATTTAAATACTAATATAATGTATCTTTAGAAAATTACATTGGAAATGATTTAATGACTAGTGAGCTAGTCCTGGACTAATTCACTGATGTTGGGCATGAGCTTTGGTCTAATGATATTTCAGGAGATAAAAATGACTCCCAATTGATTTATGGCAATATTTATTGCCTATTACACTTTTGTCCTATTATAGACATTTTCTTTTAGGGAAGACAGATTATGTGAAAGGTACAGGTGCACTGCTCAAATTGCATTAAATATATTCTTTTGTCCAGTGACATAGCTGTTTAGATAATATTTGTCTGTTCCGAAGGTAGAAGGAAGTATGCAGCCTCAGTCTAGCAGCCCCTCATCTCAGGGACAAGTCATAGTCTATAAAGGCCACTCTGGGTCACAGCCCAAGAACCCTCTGGTGGACACTTTGTCCTGCCTTCCTTCTCTGCCGCTCTACTGCTTCCTGTTCCCTGGGCCACTTCCCCTGTGATCTCTGCACCTTCCTTTCCCATGCATCAAGGCCTCTAGCCTGCCAGGTATCAGGCTGGAGCCTCTCTCTGTCTAGCTGCCCTAAGCCTGCCAAGCATTGCTTTCTCTAAGGGCACATCTAGACTGCCCACAGCTTTTGAAAGAAGATATGTAAATTTGGTGTGAATTTGCATATTTTCTTTCGATCCCATTTTTGGAAGAGTTTAAAAAAAAAAGTAGTCTAGATGTGGTTTTTTCGGAATAAAAACCCTTTTTTGAAAGAACCCTGTATACCTCATTTTTTTAGGAAGAAGAGTTCTTTTGAAAAAAGGGGTTTTTTTCGAAAGAACCGCGTCTAGATTGCTTTTTTTTTTTGGAAAACTCTTCCGAAAACAGGATCGGAAGAAGATATGCAAATTCACACCAAATTTGCATATCTTCTTTTGAAATCCCTGGGCAGTCTAGACATGCCCTAAGGTGCCTCCATGGGAACCGTCCTGCACCCTCCCTGGTCAGGACCCAACTGCATGCTGCTCTACTGAGCAGCTCCTTATAAACAGCCCTTTGACTGGCTTCTTAAAAGCCTCTTCCTGATTGGCCAGGGCTTGTGCAGGCTCCCTCGAGCCTGTTTTAACACCTTTCCTGCCAAACTGGGGCATCCTCCCCACTACATAGTGCAATAGCTACAAAATAAATGATGTTTTCCTTCTTTCAGGTATATAGTAAGAAAAAGACCAGAAGATCTCTGAATTTTCTGATAATTTCAAGGGTAACCTGGTGCCCATTTGATTATTGTTTCACACACTTATAAGATAACCTAATTTTACATTGTTTTAAAGGCTATAATCAAATTGCCTCATATCTTTCTTCAGCTCAAGTGGAATTGACACTAAACAGCCTCAATTATCCTGATTTTTCTGTTGAAGAATTAAATTAACCAGACTCAAAAAGTCCCAGCAGAGACCATACACACTTAAACTGCCAGTAAGAATACATATGTTTAAACCATGAAGATTATCTTCAAATATTTAACCACAATAACATGTGCAGTTTGCATATTATATACATAAGAAACAAAGAAACAAACCCTGTTCTAAAGAGTTAACAGTCCATATAAAAACACAGTTATGGAAGTGGAAGAAAGAAACAAAAGAAGTGTTGAGGCTGGTGTCATAAGTGAAAGAAGAGAGGGGAATAAGGTGAGATGTGGGAAAGGCAGTTATTGGGGCTGATAGGTTTGCCAGGCCTTGGGCAAGGTGTATGTGGGGCGGGGGTGTGTCTCTGTGCTCCCAGAAGCAAGGTTCCCTGAAAGCTGCATGGCAACACATCCACACAGCTGTTTAACCAGCGCCGCCCAGCCAGGGGCTCAGGGCTCCATGCATGGGGCTGCCTGGCTGAGGGAGGGGCACTTCTCACTCAGCGACAGTAGCAGTTCCCTGCTGAGGACAGAGCAGTGAGTCTCTCTCAGCCAGTAGGGACATATCCCCTCCCTACTGGCTGGGAGAAACTCGCTGCTTTGTCCTCAGCAGGGAGCTGTTGCTGTTGCTGTCGCTGAGGGAGAAGTGTCTCTCCCCCAGCCAGGCAGCTCTGTGCATGGACCTCTGAGCCCCTGGTTGGGTGGTGCTGATTAAGCAGCTGTGGAGCTGTGCTGCCACGCTGCTTAGAGGGAACCTTGCCTAGAAGGGGTGGGACTGTGGGAGGAAGGGGCAGGACAGTGACTGCCAGCCCTCAGTGCCACCAAGAACATGCTATACTGCCCCGCAGGCAGCCCTCAATGCTGCCCAGAGTGCACCACACAATGCCAGAATGCTTCTGGCCCCTTTCCCTCCCCCCAGCGATGGGTCTGGAAGTTATATAATACCCTGAAGATGAGGAAAAATGTAAACATACTGCAGTACACTTTGGGTATGTCTAGACCGCATCCCTCTGTTGCCAGAGGGATGCAGATTAGGGAGGTTGACATTGCAAATGAGGCAGGGATTTAAATATCCCATGCCTAATTTGCATAAAAATGGCCACCGCGTTTTGCTGACTCAGCACTTGTCAGCAAAAAGTGGCAGTCTAGAGGGGGATCTGTCAAGAAAGAAAGCCTTTTTCGACAGATCCTGTAAACCTCCTTGCAGGAGGCATAAGGGATCTGTCGAAAAAGGCTTTATTTCTTGACAGATCCCCCTCTAGACTGTCGCTTTTTGCTGACAAAGTGCTGAGTCAGCAAAACGCGGTGGCCATGTTTATGCAAATTAGATGCGGGATATTTAAATCCCTGCCTCGTTTGCAATGTCGACCTGCCTAATCTGCATCCCTCTGCCAACAGAGGGATGCAGTCTAGACATACCCTAAGATAGCTTCCAAGTTACAGGGCAGGTGATAGAAACAATGGTTGTGTCAACAGCAATGGGAAATGAAAGAATAGGAGATGTGTTAGGTATTAAAACAAGTTCAGTGTTCAGGCTTCTTATGTCTGTTCATAAGATAGCCAGGAAATAACATACCAGGTCTTCATGTTTCTGAAAAATGTTAACCAGTTTCTACTGGTTTTTCATTACAAAGACTGAACAAGATTAGCTAATGGCTATAAAGAGCTTTTCACAAATGGCATAGTGTGCTCATTTTTAAAGAATTAAAAATGGCTGTGTGCCAAGTATGTTGAAAGATGTATGCCACAATTAAGATTATATCATGTTTAGAAGTAAATGAAAATGCTGAGTGATTGATCAGTCATATCCTTCTATGAAATTGGAGAGATTTGAAGGCAATCCAGTGTTTTAGAAAAGCTTAGTGGTAAGAGAGTACAGTAAATTCTCACCAAAAATCATGACCAAGGGGAAAAAATGAAAAAAGAAACCTATCATGCCTGAAGGCAAAAAAATGTTCATTCTAGTAAGTAATACTGCTTCCTCAGCTAGGAAACAGTCACAATGAATGTTTAAATTTTAGTCTTCAGCTTGACTCAACTACATCTATAAGCCCTGGTCTATACAACATGGGAAGACTGAAGTAAGATATGCACTTTTTTCCCTTTTATTTACTCACGATCTTCTCTTTGTTAAGTCCACTTCCATGCCCTGAATTCCTTGGAGGCATAGTAGTCCTGTCTGGGTTTAAATCATTCTGTGTCTCTCACTCCTGGTTTAAATCTTCCATACAGAGAAAGCAAGCAAGATACCTTATACAATTCAAATTCCAGCACTCTATTTCGATTGATTTTCCTGGACCCCTGGCCAACACCTTGCTAGCTACCTGAGTTTAACCCCTGAGTCACTGGGTGCTGGTCAGCATTCCTCCTATTCATTACAGCCCCATCAAAGAATTCTAGTAGATTACTGAAGCATGATTTCCCTTTAGAGAAACCATGTTGGCTATTTCCCAACATATCATGTTTATGTCTGATAATTCTGTTCTTTACTACAGTTTCAACAAATTTTCCTGCAACTGAAGTTAAGTTTACTGGCCTGTAATTGGCAAGATCATCTCTGGAGCCTTTTTAAAACATTGGTTTTACATTGGCTATCTGCCAGTCATCTGATACAGAAGCTAATTTAAGCGATAGGTTATATACCACAGTTAGCAGTTCTTCAATTTCATATTTGAGTTTACTCAGAACAAGAGGGTCAATGCCATTTGGTCCTGGTGACTTATGACTGTTTAATTTATTAATCTGTTATCAAACCTCTTCTACTCACACCTCAAACTGGAATAATTTCTCAGATTTGTCTTCTAAAAAGAATAGCTCAGGTGTGGGAATCTCCCTCACACCTTCTGCAGTGAAGACAAAGGCAAAGAATTCATTAGCTTCACCACAATAGCCTTGTGTTCCTTGAGTGCCCATTCAAATGACACAAGCAATGACAGAGAGGCTATGTCTAGACTAGACGTAGCCAGAGATTCAGGGGACTGGAGGAATATTTTAACTAGTTTACTTTTGAACTTTGTCAAACATATCCATATTATTTTCCTCTACCTTGCAGATATCACTCTGATGTTCAGTAATCACATTGGGCCCAAGGTGCCTGACAGAGCTTCTTTATTCAGTAAAGCAGTTCCCAACTATCTCTTCTTCCGCAGTGACAACCAGCAGACTTCATATTTATGAAGCCAAACTACTTATAGGTACAGTTCCTAATTCCACCATCACCACCATTATGAAACAATGCACCATGTAATTATGTAGTGGGAAAAGACATTTTAGGGAGAATAAGGGCAGTGCTAAGGCTGCAGTCCATGATCTATGTTATCTTGTAGTGGTAACAGGAAGGTATATACGAGTGAATGGAAAAGTAAACCATATATCCTGTTAGGTGGCTTAACTTTTCATTTCCTTGCTTTTGTGAATTTACATCAGGTATGTTATATGTGAAGTTATCCTAACTGCCTCCAAAGGAAGATGTTTGCATATCCGCTTTAATAGCCACTAGTGTTTAGAAAGAAACAAATTAGTATGCATTTCCAAACATCTTGCATACTTAATGCAAATGCTGCTTATGAGCAAAACTATAGGCAAGAAAGGAAAACTATTGTCTCCATTTCTGCATATTATCAAGATGCTTATGCTATGTATATTGCCATAGTAACCAGAGGCCATAGTCAGGTTTTGGGCACCATTCTGCTGGGTGCCATTGTGCCAGAATATACCCTGAATTCATATGTTACAGTGTATATTAATAATCTTTACACAAAGTATGTCTTATAAACAGTGTTCCTTGTAAGTTGAGCTCTTAGGCCGCCACCCAGCAGAGAGTCAAATGCAGCTCAGCTGATTAGCAGAGCTCCCACAGGAGGCATCATGTGTTTCTGTTGGTGGTGCCTCGATGTACATAACAAAATGTATTCCACACATGGATGGGAAAATTAGAGGGAGCGTTGCTTATAAGGTATCATTTGAAAATGCATCATTTGCTGATCAGTACCTTCCTGATAAAATATATGTGGCAACATTGTATGTGAAATTATAAGAAATGTGTGTGCTGCTTAATTTACATTTAATTTACATGCAAACAGGTAAGGAAAAAAGGAAACTCAAACAGGTGAGAAAAAAAGCAGCAGGGAACATCTTTCCACATAGATTTTTTATCACTTGGTACCTTATTAAAGAGGGGGTACTAAAGATATAAAAAAGAGGGACAAATACCCCAAGGCTCCCCCTGCATATATACACTACCCAATGTGTTCACTGTCCCTGAAGCCACAAAGGAAGCATATATTGAATTCTAACTGAAGGGTCCTGACTAAGAAGTCTGTGTAGCAAGATTGCTGAAAGCATGTGGTGAGAAAACTTTGCTTTGAATGAAACATAGTTTATTAAGGACCTGTTGTATTGTATCTTTATTTTCCTTGTGACTTTTTCTGACTTTTATGCTTCTACACTTTACTCACTTAAAATCTTCGTAATTAATAAACTTGTTTTATCTAATCCAGTGTGTTTAAATTCAAATGTCTGAGAAACTCTATTTGGAGTGACAAATTATATGCATCTCACATGTTTTTTCTATTAAAGATTAAATGTAACTTGTATTGTCCAGGAGAGGGCTGGGTAGTACAAGACATACATTTTTGGGGGGAAAAATCTAAAACTGGGCTGTACGTTGAGGTCATCCTGCAGTATAAACCAGGCTGGAAAGAGACAGAATGAAACTCAAGTGTGGCTGATAAACTATAGTTGCACACAGACACTTAGAACGTCACTTGCTATGCAGGAGATCAATGTTCTGGCATTGGATTTAATGGGTCTAGTATAGACCTGTAAATCAAATCCTGACGGCAGCTCTGGCCGGCATCTATACTCCCTGCAGTTATGAGGAGTAAGGGAAGCTGAAGGGTGCATTTGCTCCCATTGGCATCCCATAGTGGGGGGGGGGGGGGATAGCGCTGAGCTCGGCTTATGGTAAGCTGACTCGAGCTACGCATTCTACATAGCTGGAGTTGCATACCTTAAGCTGACCTTCCAGGTCTAGTGTAGACTTGGCCTTAGTGTGTGGTTTTTTCAGGTTGGAAGACTGTCTGTGAACAGTCCACATGAGACTACTTCAGCAAAGGCACCCAAGGCTGCAGGACAGGAGTGACACAGCTGTCCAATTAGTTTGGACTGTAACCTGTTATGTCACAGCCACACATATATAGAAACATTATTTTTATTTCCTTCTAATTTAGAATATCTTCTTCACTGTCTTGCTGCCTGAGCAGTGTCAGAATTTCAATAAAAATAAAGTACAACAACTTGTTTTAGCACGAATCGAATGATGTGTTGATATGTCTGTCTGTCACTGAAAATTTAGAAATTGGCTCACACCTAATATTTCAAATACAATTAATTTTGTTTGAAACAAAACTTAATGAAAATGGCAGATGATTATAATTATTTTTATATTTAGTCCTTTTTTACAATACACTTGGTTAAAATTAATAATAAAAATGATTGTGTAAGTTATATTCCCCAGATCAAAATGTGTTCAGAAACAAGAAAGGAATGATCATTAGAGGAAAACAAAATTTGGAGACGCATTAGTGTGAGCTTTCAAAAAATGTGCTCACTAAATATGAGAAAGAAGCCTTGGAATCTCTCCACAGAACCTTATTCTATTTTTATCTGTACACTCTCTAACTTCAGTGCTACAGCTATTGCTCTATCTCAGAACTTGTTCCACTCAACTTTATCAATAATGGCAACATCTGATAAGTTCGGGCCGAGCACTTCAAATAAACCATTTCAATAAACATACCAATATTTAATATATTCTAGCATAGAGGCAACCCATATATTGATTTTCTATGTGGCGCTGTGTCTACACTACGGGGGTCCAGGGAACGTGTCTGCTCTTCCGCTTTTTCTTTTTGCAGAAGAGCAGACACGCTCTTTCAGAAGCCCTGTCTTCCTCCTTCCAGGAGGAAGAAGGGCTCTTCCAAAAGACGAGGCTTTTCCAAAATTTGGCCCAGTGTAGACAGGCCAAATTTCAGAAAAGCCTCTTCCGAAAAAACTATGAGAAAAAAGTACGCAATTTGCATACCTTTTTCTGATAGATCAGTGTAGTCTAGACATAGCCTGGGAAACATTCTTGGTGTGGGGTTTGTATACCATAGTGCTATATTTGGATCTATATAAGTAATAGACTGTTTGATACCAAATGTTCATATTTATTTTATGGGTGTGGCCAGAGTGAGCACCCTTTTCTGTCCTAGTCTTTGAGGAGTCTGGTGAGGCGAGCTCTCTGCAGGCTGAGGTTGGCTCTTCTTCTCCTGCCTTTGCAAGGGGCATGGGGAAGAGTTATCTTCACAAGAATATCTTTGTAGGTTTTTGTAAAATAATAAAATCTACTCTTGGTTATAAGTCACAAGATACAATGAAACAGAAAAAAATCACACACTGAAATAATCAAAGTGTGGTCACAACTTCTAGGGGCTGACATTTCCCTTATGCGTAGGGCCCTACCAAATTCACTGTTCTTTTTGTTCGATTTCATGTTCATAGGATTTTAAAATGATAAATGTAATTATTTCAGCTGTTAAAATTGGAAATGCCATAGTGTTATAATTGCAGGGGTCCTGCCCCTAAAAGGAGTTGTGTGAGGGTCACAAGGTTATTGTAGGGGGTGACACTACTACCCTTACTTCTGTACTGCTGTTGGTAGCACCACTGCTTTTAGAACTGGTCAGCTGGAGAGCGGTGGCTGTTGGCTGGGAGTCCAGCTCTAAAGGCATAGCTACCACCAGCAGCAGCACAGACGTAAGGATGGTATGGTGTGGTATTGCCACCCTTTTATCTGCACTGCTGCCTCCCTCTAGCTTTAAGACTATGATGGAGATGCAGGAAAGGCAGTGTCAGATTAAGTTAGCAGGTGGAGACAGAATGCTGCTTTCCTCCCGATGGCTACCCTTCTAGAGAAACAGAAGACAAGTACCCTTCACCACAGCACTAGAACATATTGGAGGATGCAGAGAAACCCTCCCTCCCATCCCAATGTAGGCATGGAGTAAGGGGATGGACCGGATTGCTGGGAGGGGATGGACCGGAGGCAGTGGAGATACAGAACATGGAAGGGAGGACAGTGAGGCGATATGGGGGGAACAGAATAGGAGGGAAGACAGATACAAATAGGCACATAAAACATGAGGATGTTGCATGTGGAGGACATCATGGATACAAAGAGATGAAAGAGATGGGGACACAGCACTGGTACAGACACCGGAGAGACAAAGCACATACATGTGCACTCCAGGTTTAATCTTGCACATAAGTTTCTGATATAAATGTAGAACATGGTATCAGTGAGGAGGAGGAGATTGAGCTCATCTATGGAGCCATCTCTTTGCTCTCCCTTGAACTTCTGAACCAAAATGTCCTCTGCTGACCACTCTCTTATTTCCACTCCCTCGCACAATTTTTTTACATGATTGCTCCTGTACACCTAAGTGCTTAAGTCTGTAAATACATAAGAATGTGCAGAACTGCACTTATGGGAATATTTGCTGATGATGGTCTTGCCTAAAGTCTCAATCATCCACTCATGCTGATTCGATTGCAGGATTGAGATTTAAATGTGTTACTGCTCTGCCAAGGGAACCGTCTTGAGTTCCTGCAAATGAGAAATTTGCCCTATCTACTGTGGTGTAGGGAACAGTATTGGCAAGTCGCTATTCTCAGTTAGAAAAACTTCAAAAACAGACTGAAATGTGAATTGCTGAGCTGGAATTCATATGCAAATTTGACACCCTGAAAAAAGGTTTACATAGAAACATGGAGTGGTTCTTACATTACAACGGATAATTTCCTCTTCAGGTACTCTCACCTTCTTATCTGGGTTGGAGATGAGCCACATCTGCTCTGTTTTAATTAGCACTGATGTTACACTCCCAATCTCTGTATCCCTGCCTTTTTCTCTTTTCTCTTCAGTATCTGAGGAAGTGAGATATAGCTCACAAAAGCTTATGTCCTAATGTCCTAATAAATTTGTTAGTCTTTAAAGTGCCACCAGACCCATTGTTTTTTGGCTGAACCAGACTAACATGGCACCTCTCTGAAACTTGTCATCATGATAAAGAAGTTGCAGTTCAGGGAAAGGTGTTTGGAAAGCAATCAAATGGAGTGTTTTAGTAGTCTTCATGACTCTTCATGACTTCCTGGCAGGACATAAACTTCGATTGGATCAGTGCACTACTGCACCCCTAAAAGGACTTTGCACAACATTCAGACGACAGTGACTAAGTTCACTACTTCTTTGATGATACCACTTTCTCTGCAGATATGAAATGCTGAGGAAAAAGAGATCTCCTATGACTGCAAACTGAAAAGGAGCTTCAGACATCTGTCACTAATCAACGTTTGGCTGAGTTTAAGAAATAAATACCCCCTGCTAGCAGAAAAAGCTTCTACAATTTTATTACTGTTTTTAACAACATACTTATGCAAGAAAGCATTTTCTTTGTATGCACATCTCAAAGCCAAATACAGAAGCAGACTCAATGTTGAACCAGACCTGAGACTTTATCTTTCTCCAGTGGTTCCAGACTTCCAAGAACTATGAAGATCAAACCATGCATATCCCTTGTACTGAGGACATTTAAACTTCAAGACTCATGAGAAATGGAGAGGGAGGTGGATATTTTTTGCTGCTTTAAAATTTAAATAGAATGCTAGTGCTGTTTTTAAAATGATTATGAAGGACGAGATTAAGCCTTGTTGTAGTCGTGTGTTATTTGTCTAGATTGCTCAAGACCTGAATGCTTGTGGTAGTAGAAACAGTTTATTTGAGTTGGTGTCTTAAATACCTTCATGTTGTTTCACATCGGATACTCCTTAATGAAACATACAGAAGCCTTGTCCTATAACAAGCTTAAGCAAAGTGATATGTGCTACGAAAGTGGAAGTGGAAGCTTGTAAAAATGTTGCCATTTTCATAATGTAATATAATTAATAATGCAATGATAAATATAATGTAATGGCATAATAATATAATGATAAACAGTGTGCAATAAGCATGTCATAAAAACAAATTTTATATATCCAAGATCGCTGCTTTTAGAATTTATGCTCAGGTAAGGAAGAAAATTCCTGGAAATATTCATTTTTAGGAGGGGGGGTTCACAGGATTTGACATTTGTATGACATGACATTTAAGATGTGAAGTGAAAATGTGCTACTAATATAGAAAAAAGAGAAAGGAAACACCAGGGGAAACAAAACAGGAGATAAATATACTTACAAGCTAGACAGAAGAAACATGCAGCCCACAACACTTAGATACAATATGGCCACCCTTTGTACCTCCCAAATCAAAGAACCAGTAAACAAGAGAGTATGTTGGGAAAACCTTTTATAAGAGCTTCAACCCAGAGGAGTTCAGCAGTAATCAGGCACTTGTTGAATACAGGGGTTTAAAATTTGATTGCTTTCCTCAAGGGTGACTCATGCCTCAGGGAGAGCTGGGTGGAAGACATCTAAGGATTTTAGAGATGATGCCCATGATGTTTGAAGTACCTTTGTGCTCTTGTTTTCCCTTCTTATTAGGTAATTCACACAAAACAGCTGTTTTCTGCACTTCAAGTTGTTTCCTTACTGCCTAGATGGGAGTTGTTTACATTGTTCCTAGTTAAAGGATTACAGACCTACTCTGCCAACTTTATGCTAACAATGTCAACAAACAAGATGTTGTTATTCAGGGAGAAAGAAGCTGTAAGGAGGGAAGCGGGAGACGTGGTCAACACACACAAGAAAAATAATGATACATTCCATGAAATAGGTTTTTGCTTATGAAAGCTTATGCCCAAATAAATCTATTAGTCTTTAAGGTGCCACAGGACTCCTCATTATTTTTGTAAGAAAAATAAGGAGTTTGAGAAGAAAAGATGGGAGGAAGTAGAAAATCGATGGAAAGAACAAATTGTTTTGAAATTAATAGAATAAAAACATTGATCTGTCAGTAGTTAACAGCCTGTTCTGTGGTTTGTAGAGTTTTATTTTTTAATTTAAAAACAGTATTTAGAGAAAATGTGCAGTGCAGCACTAGAAATTAGAAAATTTAACATAAGGCTAGACATGGGTATCTGGTAATTTGTCAATAAAATATAATGAAACAAAGAAAATGATCAAAAAGGCTTAGACATTTATTTCTGATAAATTCACTCCAGAGTTTTTTATGACTCTAACATTTATGTACTATGAATATTACAGCAAATTCATTTATCAGGAGTGTTCATGAGAACAGCAAATCCTAAAAAATATCTATGGACAGTGGAACCTAACATTTAAAAAATGTGAATATTTGCACTGGAATCTTGATTCTAAGTGTTATGTTAGGGAACAGAATTGCACCATGTGATATGTATCCTTTTAAAGCTCACCATCTTTCAATTCCGAATACCTGCAATCAACAAAATACCTACTATTAGGATAATGATTCTAAGTAGTCCATTCTGCCTCTCATGGGTTTTTGCATGGTATCTGAGTTTCCTTCCCATTTTCTTTTACATGACAGGTTTCTTCTCCATTTTCTTTGTGTGTTTTAAATAATTTATTATGTGAATGCACTAAATGTTTGAACAGTGTGCTGATAAAAAATCATTGCATGTTTGCTTTAGAAAAATGAATAGAAAAGGATTGTATTCAATGTCTTCTTTACTGATTTTATCAGTTGTTTACTTTGGAAGATTAGTGAGTTGTTTGCCGCATTTTTATAACATCTTTAAACAAAGCAGCAATCGTGCATCTTTCATTTTACTGAAATTCAATTGTGCATGACAGTTTATTTCATATATACTTGTGTTTCCTCCATTCGTTCAATCACCTACACTTTTTTAGATAATATATTCATACCTTCATTGTCTGCTAATGAGAGGGTACACATTCAGACAATTCTAGAGAAGTCTTTAAAAGCTACCAGAACTGGCATAGGCAGATATGCCTTTTGATATTCTTAGAACTGATAAACAGAAATGCACCCACGCACTAAAAACTGTAACTATGCAAATTGAGAGGAGTTGGTGTAAAACCACTAAACATACACTCCCACTTCTAGCCACCCCCACATATTAGTCCTGAATTTGGTCTGGGCTGGGGAAAAATGACAAGTACAAGTAACAGTCAATAGTCAACATACAAAGAAACTCCCTTTCAGGAAATACAGTAATCTGGCACAGTAGAGCTCTCTTAATTCTTTGGAAACAATGCATTTTCTCCTCTTCAAAAATTTGTTGTTGATAATAATCACATGCAACAAAATTATAGGACTATGCTCACAATTGCAAATCAAATAAAGGTGAGACCGTGCTTAAGAATGTATATCACAATCAAAATTGCTACTACTCTTTTTATAAAACATCCTGTAATTGTTGTGCTTCCTCCCCCACCTACCCTTATTGTTTGTGGTTGAATAGGCATATAATTCAAAGTATAAAGCTAATATAATTTTAAAAGGTACAGACACATAAGAATCAAAAATCCATGTTGAGTAAGTGTGGCTAGCATGATTAGCTTCCATTATTTTAGTACTCTGATACATTTATTTTAGCTGATATCTTTCCAATTCTTAGTACAAAAATGTGAATTCTAGGTAAAGAATTGAGGCCACCACCCACAATAGCTTGCCACTACTATTCAGTGAGATCACCAGCATATATGAGACTAATGGACTTTGGAGACTAGGATGGCTGAATTGGAGGAGCTAAGGGAGTCAGAGAGATACATATACCAGACTTTTGGGATACAGTAGAATGGTCTCACCACTTGTCAGACAGCCTCTGTACTGCTGAGAAGGGTGAAAGTCTCAGGGAAGGAGAACATCCAACTGGAGCAAAGGGAAATGATCCCACAGTTGGGACCCTCCTTCCCAATGATGTTGTGGTATCCTCTAATACTGAGTATACCTCTCTATGTAAGGGAACTCCAGTTATTAGGAAAAGGAAAACTCAGTGCTTTCTTTGCCTCTGTCTATACAGACAAAGTCAGCTCCCAGACTAATACACTAGGCAACACAGTATGGGAAGGAGGTAGACAGCCCTTGGCGGGGAAAGAACAGGTTAGGAACTATTTAGAAAAGCTAAACAGACACAAATCCATGGGTCCGGATTTAATGCATCTGAGGGTACTGAGGGAGTTGGCAAATGTCATTGCGGAGCCTTTGGCCATTATCTTTGAAAACTCGTGGAGATCGGGAGAGATCCCGGATGACTGGAAAAAAGCAAATGTAGTCTTTAAAAAAAGGGAAGAAGGACAATCCAGGGAACTACAGACCAGTCAGCCTTACCTCAGTCCCCAGAAAAATCATGGAGGGGATCCTCAAAGAATCCATTTTGAAGCACTTGGAAGAGGGGAAAGTGATCAGGAATAGTCAACATGGATTCACGAAGGGCAAGCCATGCCTGACCAACCTGATTGCCTTCTATGACAAGGTAACTCTGTGGACATGGGCAGGGCAATGGATGTGATATACCCAATCTTTAACAAAGCTTGTGATATGGTCTCCCACAATATTCTTGCCAGCAAGTTAAGGGAGTATGAATTGGATAAATGGACTATAAGATGGATAGAAAGCTGGCTAGACTGTTGGACCCAACCGGTCGATGTCAGGTTGGTGGTTGGTTTCTAGAGGAGTGCCCCAAGGATCGGTTCTAGGACCAGTTTTGTTTAACAACTTTATTAATGACCTGGATGAGGGGATGGATTGCACCCTCAGCAAGTTTGCACATGACTCTAAGGCTACCTCCAGACTGCATCCCTCTGCCGACAGAGGGATGCAAAAAATGAGGAGCACAGTATCTGCCGAAAAAGCTCCCTGCTGTCGGCAGAGCCGCAGCTAGACTTTACTTTCACTTTCGAAAGGGCGCGTGATCGGCACAGTGCCCGAACTTGAGTATGCAAATGAAGCCCGGGATATTTAAATCCCGGACTCATTTGCACTTTCAAAGTACTTGATTTGCATCCTTCTGTCGGCAGAGGGATGCAGTCTGGAGGTAGCCTAAGCTAGGGGGAAAGGTAGATATGCTGGAAGGCAGGGATAGGGTCCAGAGTGACCTAGACAGATTAGAGGATTGGGCCAAAAGAAATCTGATGAGGTTCAACAAGGACAAGTGCAGAGCCCTACACTTGGGATGGAAGAATCCCAAGCATTGTTACAGGCTGGGACCGACTGGCTAAGTAGCACTTCTGCAGAAAAGGACCTGGGGATTACAGTGGATGAGAAGCTGGATATGAGTCAACAGTGTGCCCTTGTAGCCAAGAGGGCTATTGGCATATTAGGGTGCATTAGGAGGAGCATTGCCAGCAGATCCAGAGAAGTGATTATTCCCCTTTATTCAGCTCTGGTGAGGCCACATCTGGAGTAATGTGTCCAATTCTGGGTCCCCCACTATAGAAAGGATGAGGACACATTGGAGAGGGTCCAGCAGAGGGCAACCAAAATTATTAGGGAGCTGGAGCACATGATCTACGAGGAGAGACTGAGGGATTTGGGTTTGTTTAGTCTGCAGAAGAGAAGAGTGAGGGGGGATTTGAGAGCAGCCTTCAACTTCCTGAAGGGTGGTTCCAAAAAGGATGGAGAAAGGCTGTTCACAGTAGTGATGGATGGCAGAACAAAGAGCAATGGTCTCAAGTTACACTGAGGGAGATCTAGGTTGGATATTAGGAAAACTATTTCACTAGGAGGGTGGTGAAGTACTGGAATGGGAGGTGGTGGAATCTCCATCCCTAGAGGTTTTTAAGTCTCAGCTTCACAAAGTCATGGCTGGGTTGATTTATTTGGGATTGGTCCTGCCTTGGGCAGGGGGTTGGACTTGATGACCTCCTGAGGTCTCTTCCAGATCTATGATTCTATGATTCTATGAAAAGGCAGATGTTAGTAATGGAGGATTCAATCATTAGAAACATAGACAGCTGAGTTTGCGATGACTAGGAGAACCATATGCCTTCCTAGTGCAAAGATTGTGTCTCTCTCGAGACATCTAGATAGACTTATGTGTAGTGTCGGGGAGGAGCCGGTGGTCACGGTACATGTAGGTACCAATGACATAGGGAAAGATAGGAGAGAGGTTCTGGAGGCCAAATGTAGGCTGCTAGGAAAGAGATCGAAATCCAGGACCTCTGTGGTAGTATTTTCTGAAATAAGGATGTAAAATCCCATTTAAAATGTTAACTGATTAAACTATATGTTTAACTGGTTAACCAACCCACCATGTCACTCCATGGCAGGCCCCAGAGGCTGCTCCGGCCAAGCTCGACAGAGCCTGCTGTACCACATTGCAGGCAGGGGGCTTCTCTGGCCGGGCTCACTGCACAGCACCATGGGTGGGGAGGCAGCTCCAGTGAAGCTGGGCAGGGCATGCCACATGTGTGATGAACAAGGACCAAATCTCTGTAGCCAAAAGCCATATCAGACAGCATTATGCTTATTAGCAATGGATGTGGTCCCTTTAACTTTGTACTAAACCACAATTAGTATCGACTACACGATTAGTCGATAAAGTAAGGGGCTCTGTCAGGAGCTACCCCTGCTGTGGCTCTGCATTTTAAATGTAGCAATAGCTGGGGAGCTCTTACTACGTTTAAAATGCAGAGCTGCAGCGGTCCTAGACCCAGTGCGAGCCAGTCTCTCTCAGTCCCGGCTTGCGCTGGGTCCAGCAGCCCCATCCATAAAAGCAGTCCCTGTCTGTGGCAGCTGGGACTGGTCTCAAACAGAGGCTGCTCTGGCAGCAGCCCCTTTCTGCGGTGGGCCCCAGCTCCCCACTGGAACTGCCCTGCAGACAGTGGATGAGAAGCCTGTGAGATGTGGAGCAGCCTGTGCTCACGATGAGCCTGAGCCCCTCCTGGCCCTCCCCTGTACTGCTGCCTCAAGGCAGTAGCGCGGTGGAGAGAGCAGGCAGCACCGCAGAGATGGTGCTTGGGGGAACCAGCTTTTAAGCCAGCTCCCCCCAGCACCAGCTCCTGCTTCCCCACCTTGCTACCTCTGATACAGAGGCAGCAAGGGGAGAGAGGAATGCGAGTAGTTGATTACTCAACTAGTCGCTTACATTCCTAGTCTGAACTGAGACCTAGGATGTTGGCTCAGAGATTAGGGCTACGCTCCATATATAGTGTCTCCTGGGATGACTGCCCTTGCAACTTTTCTTCACAGCTGGGCCAGCTGCGAGCTTGGCACATCCCGCCATCTTCCCAACTGAGTGGGACCTGACGGAGGAAGAGAACCTGGAAAGACCTGATGCAGGAGCAGATGGCCTGCCTGCCTGCAGTCCCTTGTCCAGGAGCTTGATGAGGAATGCCAGGAGTAGGCCGCTGACTGGAGGCAGTGGAGTTACGCATAGGACCAGCTGGCATGCAAGCATGAGGCCATGTGCTTCTCCCACACCTTGGTGATGGAGCACATGGCCTCGTGCATGGAGTGGGCCACCAGCCTCCTCCCGGCCCTCGCCCTCGCCCTCGCCCTCCTCCATGTGGCTTCTCTTCCTAGGCTCCTAGGGGCTGTCAGGGCCCCAGGACATGGGGCAGTGGGATCTCCAGGGCAACTGAGGCCTGCCAACCACCCAGAGGCAGGTTCTAGTCCCACCCTCAGCCCCAGCCCCGAGCTACCCTCCTCCCTTCTGTCCTATTCCAGGTTCTTTTCCCCAGTCTCTCCCCTATTGTACATCCCCCCACAAAAATACACTTGTTAAAAAAAAAAGGCTTCTTTATTTGCTCTGCAGGGGAGGGGGGAAGGAAGGGGTTGGGGAGGAATGGTACACAGGGGAATGCAGAGGCTCCTTGTGGAGAGGCCTGGAGGAGAGTCTCACAGGTGGCCTTATCTGAAACTAATATATATAAGGTCTGAAACCACAATACAAGAACTAGGGGTCACCAAATGAAATTAATAGGTAGTGGGTTTAAAACAAACAAAAGGAAGTTTTTCTTCACACCATGCACAGTCAACCAGTGGAACTCCTTGCCAGACGATGTTGTGAAGACTAGGATTTTTACATGGTTCAAAAAAGAGCTATATAGATTCATGGAGGTTAAGGTCCATCAATGGCTATTAACTAGGATGGGTAGGAATGGTGTCCCTAGCCTCCGTTTGTCTGAAAATGAGTGATAGGAGAGGGATCACGTGATGATTACCTGTTGTGCTCACTCCCTCTGGGGCATCTGGTATTGGCCACTGTCAACAGACAGGATACTGGGCTAGATGGACCTTTGGTCTGACCCAGTACGACCGTTCTTATGTTCTTAAACTCTCCCTCAAGGCCTCCCTGATGCACGCAGCCTCTTGATGTGCTTGCCAAAAGGGAATGGTGTCCGGCTGCTCGTATGCCCTGACCAGCTGTTCAGCCTCTGTCCCCCACCCTGGCAGGAAAGTCTCCCCCTTGCTCCCACAAAGGTTCAGAGCACACAGCAGGCTGCCATCAAGAAAGGGATGTTGTGGTCACTAAGATCTAGGCCGGTGAGGAGAATCCTGAACCTTCCCTTTAAGTGGTCAAACACACACTGCACGAGCATGCAGCACCTGCTGAGCCTGGTGTTGATGTTCTCCTTGTGGAGTCCAGGTTGCCTTTGTAGGGCTTCATAAGCCAGGGGAGCAAGTGGTAGGCTGTGTACCTCAGGATGCAGATCGGTATGTCCACATCCCCGACTCTGATGGTGTGGTCAGGGAATAAAATGCCACCGTGTATCTTCTGGAAAAGGCGGGATTTCCGGAAGATGTGGGTGTCATGTGCCTTCCTCAACCAGCCAACATTGATGTCTGTGAAGCATCCCATGTGATCCATGAGGGTCTGCAGTACCATGGAGAAATACCCCTTCCTGTGGATATAGTCCAGGGCACGGTGGCCAGGGGCCATGATGGGGATATGAGTGCTGTCTATGTCCCCCCCACAGTTGGGGAAGCCCATGGTGGCAAAGCCACCCATGATGGTGTTGATGTTACCCAGAGTGATGATCCTCTGTAACAGCATGTTGTTGATGGCCTTGGCTGCCTGACAAAGCACAGCCCCAACTGTGGATTTCCCCATGCCAAACTGGTTCCCGATGGAGCGGTAGCTGTCCGGCATGGTGAGTTTCCACAGGGCAATGGCAATGCACTTCTGCACGGGGATGGTGGATCACAGTTGGGTGTCCTGTCACCTGAGGGCAGGGGCGAGCCACTTGCAGAGCTCCAGGAAGGTGGCCTTCTGCATGCAGAAGTTCTACAGCCACTGCTGATTGTCCCATCGCTGCAGGACGATGCAGTCCCACCAGTTGGAACTGGTGTCCCTCCGCCAGAAGTGGCGTTCAATAGCGTGCAGGGGATTGAGGGGCATTGGCTGCAGCAGGAGTACCAGGACCTGGGTGAAGAGGTCCTCTGATTTGGGCTGGTCATCGTCCTGCTGGAGCAGTATGTGGGCCGTGTGGACGAACTGTGCCATGAGGCACAGCACGAGGTCTATGAGCCTGGCAGTGTTTTGCAACAGCTCCAGCTTCATGTTGTCAGAGCACACTGTGTCCATGGGTGTCTCGCGAGGGGGAGGCAGTAGAGGAGTGGCGTGTGAGACGTGGCCATAAAAAGGAGCCTCTGTAAGCACGTGTGTCAGCTTGCCAGACCAAGCAGTCACAGGAAGTGTCCGCCCTCCTGGTGCCCTCCCCAGAGTCCTTCCGGGGGCTTTAAATCCGATGCAGGCCCCAGTCAATTTGGACGCGCTATTTCTGACGTATTTCATTGCCCCCCCGTCACGTTACTGAATTCGAGGGAAGCAGCCAGATCACCACTGCATCCATGGGGGTCTTGGCCCCAAAAGTGGTACAAAGGGGGCCATGTGAGGGGTCAAACAAAAGCTTACTTTCTACTGATTCTGTATATGCTCTTCATATATCTGTATAATGTCTGTGTGTGGAGTTATGAATCTGTACTCTGTATGGAGACTGGAAGTTTCTCTGTATGTGCTTGAGTAATGGGCTAGGAATGTTTGTCTATGGACATACTAATGAGCGAAGCTCCAGGGAACAATGGGCCTCTGGAGGCCAAAGACACACCTGGCCACTGGCCATGTGACTCCCTCCAGCTTGGAAGAAACCAGGAGGCGGTATAAGTATGCCAGGTGGCCGACTCCATCTTGGTACTCAGCTCAGCCATTCATCCCAGAGGCAGCAGTGCAGGGATCGAAGAGCCGGAAGGAGCTGTGGACCCATCCTGATGCCGGATGTTCACCAAAGACTTTTAAGCCAGCAGTTATAACATCTCTGCTGTAAGCCTGCATTGAGAACTGGGAGATTCGATGCATGTGATGTATGATACCTTAACAACCTTACTCTCATGCTTTTCTTTCTTATAGTAATAAACCTTTAGGCTATGTCTACACTCACGGCTTCTTGCGCAAGTAATATGCAAATGAGGCTAAGCGTGGAATATCGCCGAGCCTCATTTGCATACCTAATGAGCCACCATTTTTTTCAGAAGAGGCTCTTGTGCAAGAAGGAGCATCTACACTACACTGCCCCTTCTTGTGCAAGAAAAACCCCTCTTGCGCAATGCTGTTCTTCCTCTCAAGTAATAGGTTTGTTTGGGATGTCTATGTGCTGCCATTTAGCTTGCCATAGTTCCTTGACATTGGCTGTGACTTCCTTCGCTCACTGCCAGGGATGCTTATGGGATTTTAACCCAGTAGGTGTGTGGGTTACATCTATAGCTGAAGGGAAGCTACCCCTCTATTTTGACACAAGAATATCACTCAGAACTTCAGTAACAGAAGGCTAGCTGCAGAAATGGTGACTGCTTACTTTCACAAATCTTGAAATGCACAAATATCCTAGATAATTCAAAGCAGCAGAAACTTTCTAGCTGGGACCATCTCATCAGGAAAGTGCTTAACAAGCTAAACCTCTCCATCCCAGAAGACGTGATCTGGAATATTGCATAGTGCATGCCTGGTGTGGGGGAGCTGGTGTTGATCCCACCACAACAGAAAATAAGTAAGCAAAATCAGAGCAAGATGGTGTCTGATTTATAACTGGAGCTGGATACATACTTGGCATTGGATGAGAAAACCCACATGGAAATAGGATATTCTAGAAAGCCAAAGCCCAGTGAAGCAAAGATCTCTGTCCAGTAGTCCCCAGGCACTAAAAAAGATGAACACAGGCCAGCAAGACTATGCCTAAGAAATGCAGGAGGATGCCAGCTTTTGCATTCTGGTAGCAGAGGAGGAGACGGCTCTGCTGACTTTATTGGAGACCATGCAGATCCTGCAGATGAAAGTGTAGATGCAGAGTATGGAACACCTGCTTTATGTGAAGAATGTTCAGACTGATAAATTCATGCGGTAGAGCCAAAACAGTAATGAATAGCTCAGTTTTCCTCCCGTTACCTCTCTCCTCTAGCATGAATCTTGCAGGACCTCTCACATACATGTTTGTAAGAGCTGGTGTTCCTGTGTCTCTTATGACATACCTCTCCCATTACTTGCTGCCGCCTGGGTTTGGTGAACCTGAGAGTCCTGCATGGATACAAAATTTGTATTTGTATCCACAAAAATGAGCCACAGATATCTGTGTCCACAGATATAAAGCAGACATCCATGGATTTGCAGGGCTCTGGTGAACCTGATCTATAAATGCGAGTGCTGATTGAGGTCTGAATTAGAATAAATAGATACATCTTGGTTGCAGTCAATTCAATACCAAGGGCAAGATTTAGGGGGAAAAAGAAGGCTGCAGTCCAAAGGTAAAAAAATGCATGTTTAGAAACAAGTGTTAAATGTGCACCCAAAAGTTCACCTGCGATTATGCTTGTGTTATCCATGCCTACTTGGTGCAGTTGAATAGCACCTAGAACATCAGAGTTTGACACTACCTTAACTAAGAGCATCAAAGCTTTTAGCTCATGTAGTCCCATGCTTGTAGCACCAGAGGTCCCAGGTTCAAAACATATGTGAAGGAAGATTAAACATACGTATGTTGTAGTTGTATAAGTGCACCTGTCATCATGCATGTATTTGTTGCAGATGTGTGTATGTAATTGTAATAAGCCATCCTATGCTTTGTGCACCTGCAATTGTGCATCGATTTATACAATTGCAATAAGTGGCAGTGCAAATATGCACCCACAACTGCATGAATTTGTACTGCAAATGCATGCCCAAATGAGGCAATGGTTGTGCAAATGTATGTGAGCATTTATTGCTGCTGCATGTGCAAAAGATTAGCTAGGAGCGAAGCAGTCATTGATACATGCATCAATTGCGATATAAGTGTGTGTCTAGGAGTTCTCTATTGACTTGCCATTGAAGCTGAAACAGAACACTGTGAAATTCCCAGTAGATAATAAAGTAAATGCATCATTGATACCAGGCACCTCATGGCCTCATATTCTTACCTTTTTATCTAGTGGGCCTCTCATCACATTCCATTGTGGTTTCAATGGAGAGTCAACAGAGCATAGCAGCCCACATGTTAAAGTAAAGGGATTAAAATATTTTACAACTGTGAGTGTTCTTTGCAACCTTCCCTGTAAACAGGTCCTAACATATCAGCCTGTTGTAGAGAGGAGCTACTTGAAGGATAAAGAGGAGTGATAGTGCATCCAATCTTTTTAAGGTGAAGCCACAGTAAATTTTAAAGAGTCATACCCTAGCTCATTAGTACGAGTGGAAGCATGCTATCTTTCCTTCCTTAACTATGCAGAGGGATAGAGAGGAGCGAAAAGGGAATCATTTCTGGATTTCTGACACCACCAACCCTTCCAATCTCAAGTCTCCCCAAGTTCTTACTACCAGACACTATGGTTTTTTCCCCTTTGGTTTGTCACCTCTGCCAGGCCATCCCTACTAATGCTGCTGCCCTGTACAGCCTAGCATCAGCACACCACTCTTCAGGGAGAGCAGCCACTCTGCAGGGGGGTTGCTAACTCTCCCACATCAGATGTCATTGCAGAAAACGGCATCCAGATTAGAGAGATGGGAACCTCAGGCAGAAGCAGGGATGTGAGGGAGGCTTCAGGCAAGCAGGCGGGAGGCACAGGTGGTGACAAGCGACACGAGCGCAGGCCAGAGGACTCAGGAGGAGCAGAGCGTGGCCAGAGAGAAGCAGCGTTTTGAAGAGGAAACCACCGCTTCTCTCTGGATGTTGGCTGTGTGTGTGGCTACCCCTTGCTCTTCCTGAGTCCTCCACCCCACACGCACACTGCTCGCCACCACCTCATGAACAAGAGCTGGGAGCAGCCCACAGGGAGCACCTGACCAGGGAATGGGGTTTGAAGGCTAGAGCTTGTGCAGAGACCACAGGGGAGGGGGGGCAGCCAGAGGATGAAACTGGGGGCTGCAGACAGGGGCTGCTGTTGCCCACACTCAGATTCCAGTCACAAGACACCATGAGTAAGAACAAACATGTATAATTTACACCCAAAATGAACAAGATGCAACCTCATCTTTTACACCTCTATATTGGATAAAATTCCCATTCTAAGGCAAATTACCTATTGTCTTAGACCACTAGTTTCCACTGTAGCCCCACCACAGAGGGGATCCTGTTTCTCATGGAGATCACCCACACTCCTTCAGTTTCAAGCCTTTTTAAAAAGCTTTCCCCCTTTTTTCTCTCTTTCCTGCCATGGTAACTCATGGTTATTCAGAGAAGGATTTTTTTTTTTTGATAGTAACACCCTCTCAACATCTTCCCATTTAACTCTAATGGTCCACCATTATCTTTTCCTCCTGGCCTACAAAATAAATATTTAATTGAAATGTTTCATTTCTCCTAATTTGACTGCTCACTGTTCTGTATGAGGTGTATAAGGCTGTGGTACCAGTTAGTAGTAGTTTTCTAAGTGCACAAACACACATTCATAGCTATAGCTTGTATACATATCTCAGTGATTAAGTTCAGAACATTACAGGCTTTCATAAAAGACCTTACTTGATATGCATCATTGTAGAAGCTTGTACACAGTTGATTCAATGATGCTGGATCAGTTTTTACTGGGGATACTGACGGCAGAAACCATTTATCTGGGTAATTACCACTCAAGCTGTCACCTCTCCCCCCATTTTATCCCTTACTCCAGCACATATTAATAGATTTCACTATTTTTTGGATTTAAACCTTTTGTTCACCCCGGGGTGTCTGGACCTTGATTGTCATGGAGGGTCAGGTAGAATTACCTATAATGTGGCTAGAAGTGATGTCAGGCAGATAAAGCATATCCTAACATTAAGTTTAATGTTTCTTTGTCTCAGGCATATTATTGGCTGAGTTGTTCATAAAGTGAATAAAGAAAGGGCAGACAACCCTTAAGTCAGTGCCCCCAATGAGCTCCGTATCACCAGCCACTGTTCCCATAATTGTTAAAGAGGCTAAAACAGTGATTCTCAAACTGAGATCAGCAGTCCACTGGCAAGAGGATCACAACAGCTTGGCTGGTTACAGGGTGCTGCTTTCCTTCTTTCTAGCTTGTTAAATCATATTTTAAAAATACATGAACACTTTTCCAAATTAATACTTTTCCACTTAAACAACTGCTGTAGATGTAGTACTACCATGTAATAGATAGCAGGAGAGAGGTGTCTAAGAGACAGCCAAAAACATTTGAGAGCCTTACAGGAGATGAATATGCCAGGCTACTTTTGAGATTAACATTCTCACAGAAAAATCAGTTGGGAGCCATACACAAATGAGAAGCGCAAAAGCCCCAAGCAAACCCTTATTGATGTGGCCGCCCTCTGAGGAGTGAAGGGCCAAAATCCCAATATGTATGTAAGATCTTGACCACAGTCTCCTTTAAGAATCTTTCACATATGCCCAAACTCCATTTGCCTGGTCTGAGGCTTAGTTAACAATGGACAATACATGGCTAAAGAAAGGTTGAGATAAGCAAGAAACAGACATGTTTGTTTAACCAGCCATAAACAAGCAAAGACAGCACAACCCCAGGTGGGGAGCAGTAATTGGGGACTTATGAGTTACGGGCACATAACTCAGAGGGGCCTAGACTCTGAGGTTCAGGACAAGATAACAAGTACATACTCCCTGAATGCGAACCAGAGTTCAGGGAGAGGGCTAGCATGTCAGCATAAGTTATGGCATCCGTCCCTCACAGATGCCAACCCGAGCTCAAGTGGACACATTGATAAACTATACACAATTGTCATTGCTGTGTATTGTTCACTGTTCTTTTTGCTTTGAGACCCTCTAGGAATGTACCTGTGGGCCAACCTGTCTGGGAAGTGCCACCATCATTTCCATGAACCTGAAATTAGGATTTAACTTACATCTTGCAAGAGGAAAAGTTTGAGGGATAACACCTGCGTAATAGCAAACATGTTAACCTGAGCTATGAGCAGAGCAATGATGTAACCTTTTAGATTACTGGCTTATTGTGCTAATTTTGCCTTGCTGCTAGAACCTATCCATTGGCACCCTGTATAATCTATTGTAATCAATTATTTAGCAGTCTCTCACTGAGCCTAACAGCGAAGTGACACTGCCAGTGCTGTATATAATAAACCCTCGTGCTTGGATCTATACAGTGTCAAACTTCTGTTCCTTCAGGAAGACGACACTTCCCACATTCCCATCTCACCCCAGAGCCTAGGGGGCCCCAGGCTAGTAGATCGTGTGCTCCAGCCCCGTGGGGGGATATCAGAGAGACTGAAGTCCAATGTGGCCTTCCTAATTCAGGGGAAGGGGGCGCTGAGCCTCAGGGGATCTGCATCAAGACCCTGGGCCTTAGGTTCTCCACTCCTGCCCTACAGCATCAAACCTAGACATCAAGAAGAAACTTCTTTGACTGGGGATGGAGAATATGGTAGTATAGGCAATGCAGTAGAGCTGGGCAATTCTGGTTTGTTTACTTAATTGCTCCTCAGCTACAGAGATTCACAGCTCTCATTGGCTGTGGCTCACTGTTTGCAGCCAAGGGGAGTCGCGGAAAGCAGAGACCTGGGCCATGCCAATGAGAGTTGCAAGGCTCTGTGGCTGTGGAGCAGTTAAACAAATTGGAGCGGCCTGTTGGCAGCAACACTGCAGGAGAGGCACCCAAGTCCCCTTGACTACTTATAGGAGGATTTGTTTTGTGTCCCCTTTGTGACCTTTCCTAGAGTCCATCATCTAAATATGAACATTATTTTCTTGATTTTTTTTCCTTCCTTGTTTGAAATGAAGGTTAATAAAATAAGAGATGATTTGCCAAACTAAATGTTTACTTAAGGCTTTATTTAAAAAAAAAAATCAGCCTATAAAATTATTTTTTCACTGATTTAGTTTTAATTAAGTCAGAAATGTCAGATTTATGCTACTTGAAACTAAGCTAAACAGGAAGACTCAACCAACAAAATGCAAGCAAATGATGAGTGGTACTTGAGAGTGTTTTCAATGCTTTTAAAAAAAATCAGATTGTTGAGTTCTCTCTAATGTGAATATAATTTGAAATAAATAAGGAGACTTCCAACATAAAAGATTAAGAAACAAGGCTTCTGGATCAAATAAAATGTTATTGAATTAAACTGTGATTCTCTTCATGTTTCCTATCTACAGTAAAGCAAGAAAAAAAAAGACAAAAACAATTTTATGTAATCAACAATATATTTAAACAAAAACATATGCATACCCACAAAGATAAAAACAATGCTGAGATAATCAAACAATGTTTCATGTGAGAAATAACATTTGTGCATTATGACATATCAGTGGAAACTTTTTAGAAATTCAGTAGTCAAAATAAATATTTAATAAATCATGCCTTAGTGTCAAAAGGTCAAAGTTTGGTGCTTGGAAATAAATCAGAAGGTACACTTTCTCCTGTTAAACAGTGCTGAATTTAGTGGCTTAATTACTGTAACACTGCCCTAAACAGTGAATAAATCATTTTTGTAATTAGCTTATGTTGAAAGTCACAAGACTAAAATACTGTTAATGACTGCAAATAATAAAGACAGTTTACTATACATATTGAAGAATTTATCACACCATGGAATCAACTGATACAAATGTATCAATGACCACTTCTTGTTACTGAAGATGCATTTGACAGCATCCAATGAACTGTGAAACAAATGAACTAATCTCACAAAGGTTTGATAATACAATGATTTTTTTTTTCCAAAAGGAAAAACACAGTAAAATATCATGGGAGCACCACAGGATTTCTGTTTATTTAATTTTAAATAAAATGATAAAAGTGATTTTTATAGTAAATGAAGAGCAACTAAAACATTATTGTATCATCACATACTTAGAAAACGGTTGCATTTATTATTTTGGACAGTGTTGTTTCATCAGTACACATTCTTTGATTAAAAATTACCTTAAAAATACCACTAGTGACAATGTATGTTCTTTATTCTTTGTTAAGCTCTGGAACACTAGAAACACAAAGAAAAGTTTACTGCATAGTGAAGATTTAGAAAGATTTCAATGGCTAACACATTGAAATTTAGAAAAAGTTAATAAAAATAGAATCATATAGAATTAAGCTGCAGTTTATCCTGGGTTCCCCAATACACTCTTGCTTGAGATTTGTTGAAGCTTCCTTGAAAACAGCGTTATGAAGCATCTCTGGTCACCAACATGTTAGTGTTCAAGTACCATTTTTCACCATTAGAATATCCATGTTTTCCTTTCATACTCAATCCCTGACTCAAAAAACTTGATTAAGTGTTATGGATTTTTCAACAGATTATTCTCTGTGTTGTAAAGCAGCCCGTTCTGCTTCTTAAATGATATGCTGTCAGTATTCTTCCCATTTTCAAAGCACCAGGTCTAATTTCCAGTTTGATTCAACATTATGCAATAATTATAAGTAGTGTCCTCCTCCTGCTCTATTGTGACATGATAAAGGCTATTCACCATTTAAAATACGTTCAATCTCTTCTAGTCTTTTCAAAGCAGCGACTCTTTTTTTTTCAATGTCTTTGATTTCTTTTGTAGATTTTTTTTTAGTCTCTTTATCTGTGTTATTTTTTTCTGTTCGTTTCTTGCTATTTGACTGTCCTTTGTTAATGTTACTATTTAATGTCTGGGTGGTTCTCTGTTCACTTTTTACTTCTTTCAAGTTTTCAAATGGAATTTTTTCTCCTCCCACAGCTGCAGTTCCATCTGCTGGAAATGTTGACTGCTCTGCAGCACTGAGCAATGAAATTTTACTTCTGACTATGTTTAAATGACGTTGAATATACTCCTCATGTGGTGCTAATGCCAGTGTCTCAACAAGACATTTTTCTGCTTTTATTAAGTCTCGTTCCTCAAAATAAACTACGCAAAGATTATGTTTTCCTTGCACATTGTTGGGCTCCATTTCCAGGATTTTTTCAAAACACTTTTTTGCTCCAATTATATCTTTCTTTTGGTTCATTAAGATGTCGCCCTTTAAAATCAGACCTTTGGTATGATCAGGGTAAAATCTCAATAACTCTTCTAGGACTGGCAAAGCCATCAGCTCTTTTGCTGTCTGAGAATAAAGAAGTGCCAAATTAAACAAAGCACTTCGGAAACCTGGTTGTAACCCTATGGCTTTCCTCATCCAAGACTCTGCTTCACCATCTTTTTTATCATCCATTGCCAGCATACCCAAATTGAAGTAGCCATTTGCATCTTGTGGTTCTTCCTTCACATAACTTAAAAGCCTTTTCTTGGCTTCAGGCCTAAGAGCAGGGTCACCTAAAATGACAGAAAATACATTACAGATATTTTTCCAAACATTTTTATAATCGTCCTGAGAAATGTTAACATAACTCCTAAACAAAAACATAGCATTCTTTAATATTACATATGTTTAGCATAAAATAAAACGGCACAAATGGTGGAAATACTACTTAATACCTTTGAAGGCTACAAGAGATATATTTATATCATACTGTTCTTCCCTGATGGGGAAAAAAAGGTTTAGTTTTGATATGAGCAGAGCTTGACAAATCAGTGTATCTACTCGCCCAGGGCGAGTAGATTTCAGCCGGTCGCCCCGTTCACCGGCGGCGTGCGCATGCGCAATGTGGGTCTGGCGCTTGTGCAGTGCGGGGCTGGTGAGTGGATTTCACCATGGTTTGTCAAGCCCTGGATATGATAGATCCAAATAATGGGAACTCTACCAGTCTCAGAACAAATAGAATGAGGAGAAAAGGTCAATACAGACAAATAGCTTTTGCAAAGGCAATCTTGGAGTGAAAGATCTCATTTTATTGTTAAAGAACAGTTAAGGCAGGGAGGGATAATTAGATGTTTGACCTCAAAAACCAAGCTAAAATATCTTCTCACAGCATATCAAATCCAAGATCCTAGAGCAGTGTTCCCGCTAAGATTTTTCATCCATGAGCGGAGTGAGTTTTGTCTTGTGCACCAATACTGATATGTGCGCTTGTTCAGATGTGTGTCACAATGGCACCCACCAGTTACTAACAAAATTATATTTAAACAAATATAAATCATTTAAATTATGTTAGAAAAAAATACTAAAACAAAGGATAATAAACAAGATGCATGACCCTGCATCCACCCACCCTGAAAACCACCCAGCTTGGCACCCATTCTCCCTCCCATCCAGCCTTGCTCCTACTGTTCCTGCATCCATGGGCTTCCCAAACCCTACACCTCCCCCCACCCCCCGTGTCCCCTTTACCACTAATCCTGCATTGTGCCCCCTTTGCCCCTTACTTCTACAGTGGCCCTTTCATCTTAGCCTCTACACTTTCCTCCCAGCTGTGCGCCTAACCCTCACCCTGTGCTTCCAGCATATCCTGCCATACTGTCCCCTTGCCCAGTAACCTCCACCCCCTTTGGCCCAGAAACAACCATGCCCAGTTGCCCCTCACCCTCTGGCTATGGTGCCCCTGGGCATGGGCCCAGTTTGCCAGCTGTAGAGCCAGCCACGTGGCTCTGGCCCCAACTAGGGTTGCCAGCTGTCCAGTATTCAACCGGACAGTCCAGTTTTTGGGCCCTCTGTCCGGTAAAAAAAAATTCAGAAAATACCAGACATGTGCAATGTCCAGTATTTTCTGGTTTTCCAGCTGGGCGCCTGACAAAGCGTGGCAGGGGTGGGGGGAGTGGCTGGGAGGCGGAGCGCGATCGGCACTGAGAGCCTCTGGTTCCATCTGACATAGGAGTGACACCTTAGGGAGGAGAAGCCCTGTCCATGCTCCTGAGCGCTGTTCAAGCGCGTTGTGGACCTCTAGCAGGATTTGCTCGTGCTTCGCCGGGACCATGCGTGGGACGGGCAGCGCCCTGGGATCTGCATGTGCCTGGGTCAGTCCCACTCCCTACCGGCCGATTCTCTTCCCCCCCCCGCCCTGCTTCCCGCCAGCCACCCCATCTACCCTGTCCAGCCCCGCTGCCCTGACCAACCCAGCTTCCCGTCGGCTGCCCTCCTCCCGATCTCCTCCGGCCAGCCCCGCTGTCCCTGCCCCCCGCTGTCCCCGCCAGCCCTGCTCCCCCTCCCACCTTCCTAGCCAGCCCCACTCCTCCTCCCCCTCCTAGCCAGCCCCACTCCCCTCTCAGCTGGTCCCTTCCTTCCCCCGCCCAATCAAGTGTGTCCAGTATTTTTTCTGAAGCTACCTGGTAACCCTAGCCCCAACCATCACCTGCGACGTGGTTCTGGCCTAACCCTGGCCCTGAGCCATTGCCCACGACATAGCGGCTCAGGCCCTGGCCGCTGGAGCTGCTGCCACCCACCACATGGCAGCTTGGGCCTCGGCCACTGGAGAAGCTGCCGCCCGCCATGTGGCCTCCCCGGCTGCAGCTGCAGCTCTTAAGCAGAGCAGCCACTGTGCATGGCCCTGCTGAGGAAGTGGGCAGGAGTCAAAAACTTAGTGTGCGCCCATGCAGGCACACACCTTAGAAGAAACTATGTCCTAGAGTTGTCCACCACTACAGACTGCCTATATAACCTGTTCTGTACCTTTTAAAATTATTGTGTTTCAAATTTGTCAGATATGATTTTTGATTAAATACTGGAACACAAACTGCAAAGAAGTTGGGGTTTGATCAGGTCAGGGTGAAAATTAACTTACAGCTCAGGGCACCTTTTACGATACTCCATTACTTATATATTTTTCTTTTAGTATTGGATTTTGCTTAACCTGCTGTAAAATACATACTATATTTAGAGCAGGGGTGGGCAATAATTTTTGCAAGGGGGGCACAATGAATTTTGTTATGTAGTCATAGGCTGGTTCCACTACAGGAAGGGGCAGAGCCCGGGGCAGAAGAGACAGGGTTGGGGACTAGCTTCCTCCCAGAGTTGTGTGGGTCAGAGGCTTTGAATTAAAAACACACAACGGGCTTGTGGCTCCCAACTCTGCCGCTACTGTGTTGCATGGCAGCCGCCTGGGATTGCTGTGGCTATTTAAAAGGCTCACAGATCCGGCTCTGGCCCCTGCCAGGGTAGCACCATGACCATGAGACATTTAAATAGGATCCTACTACCTGAGCCACCTCCTGGAAATTCAGTGGCACAGGGAGCAGGATATAAATAGAAAGAATCCAGATGCAGTCCACAGGCTGGATCAAAGTGTTTGGTGGGCCGGATTTGGCCCCTGCGCTGCATCTTGCCCAGCCCTGATTTAGAGCCAGTTCACTCTTCTCCACAGTAAAATGTAAACTTATAACTAGTTACTTTTGCCACAATCTTCATAATTCCCAATGTGCAGGGCTTGACAAAGTATTGAATCTACTCGCCCGTGGCGAGTAGATTTCAGCTGGGTGCCCTGTTCATTTGCGGGTGCACATGTGCAGTGTGGGTCTTGCTCATGCGCAGTGCCAGGCTGGCAAGAGGCTTTCGCCGCTGTTCGTCAAGCCCTGCCAATGTGCATAATCAGGGTTTACTTAATCGCACTTTCCAAAAAATTCTACTAGAAATTGAGTACAATAAGTTTAGATTTACATTAATCACTCACATAATCAAGCAACATATAGAAAGAGGAAGGTATTTTTTACAGACAGCTTTAAACCCCACTGAAGTCATGGGAAATTTTTAGTCAGTAAAGAATAGATAAATGTATATAACAGTTAAACATGGGAAACTGGTTAGAGAGGAGGGTTTTTACATATGCTCTGTATTGAGGTGGCCAAACCATGGCTCATGAGCCACATGTTGCT
This sequence comes from Rafetus swinhoei, assembly GCA_019425775.1. NCBI lineage: Eukaryota > Metazoa > Chordata > Testudines > Trionychidae > Rafetus > Rafetus swinhoei. Next base: position 272,200,641 of record CM033437.1, read on the forward strand.
CTTCTACAGTTAAAGCATGACATCTGGAGCCCACCATGCCTCCCCTTTCTCTGCCTAATAGACTGTCCAAGGAGAAGAGGTTGGGGCTTGTAGCCTCTGGCAGGGCTCCGGGCTTCTCTGAGCCTTGGCAGGTGCCTCCCATAAGGCAGAAGCCTCAAACTCCAGTACCCAGCTGCAGGGCAGAAGCCCCAAGCCCCAGCAGGTGAGCCCCAGAGGGCTAAAGCACTATATCCTGGGCAGCTCTCAAGGTTATGAAAATTATTGCATATGGCTCAGAGGGTCAATAACTTTGCCAACCCCTGCTCTATATGCCTAAGAAGATACCTTATAAATAAGAAAACTAAATGCAGGCATAAAAAACAAGCACAGACATCAGATGGGTTACACATAGATGTAAAACCTTGGTAATACTAAAGTAGTTTCATAAGATCTGGAAAAGCCTAGAGGGGTAATTATGACAGGAAATAGTTTTGTCTCTTACTGCAGTTCTTGAGAAAAATAAAACATAAGACTGTTTTCTAAAGATGACAAGTCAGAATTCATTGGAAGCTTAGTCACTCTGTGTGTGGTAAATACAAATATAGAACAGATATTTTACGCAAACCAACATACCAGATTCTTGCATTAGTAGTGCAGAATTGAACAATGCCAATTTATGTTTAGGATTAAGTTCTAATGCCCGGTTGAAGTTCTTCAGGGCTTCTGTTGGATCTTTCAGTTCAATGTAAACAATTGCCAAATTGTACCACAAGTCTGCATTGGTTCTGTCCAGTTCCAATGCTCTAAGATAAGCTTCCTTCGCTTTCACAGGCTTATTCATTTTTAAAAGTAATTCACCCCTGTTGAGGAACCAAATTTCTGTTTAACTTTCATCAATGTTTTGAGAAAACAAACATATATTTTATAATAAAATGTTATTAACTGTTGTTTCCCTAAATTGGAGGGCTGTAGTGGGGGAGTAAAGAAAACTTTCAGTAGACAGACATTAGGATTTCATATAAAAGGAAGACCTAGTGAGGAGGCTTTAAAAAAGCAGCACTGAAGACCCAGGAATTTAGGGCAGAGCTTGCTATACTGCCCATTTTAACAGGCTGCAGTTTGGGGCCGCAAGCCCAAAGCATATAAAAGAATGCTTGCTGTGAGTAAGTGTAATCCACACACCTTCTGGGTGTGGTGAATTGCCCCATCTAGTGGCACCAACACCACTTACAGAGAGAGAATAATATGCTGGCTCTACAGCCTTAACTAATAGCCAGCTGGTTTTTAATAAAGGCTCATGCACTAAGCTCCAGAGCTCCCAGGTTTGATCCCATCAGTTGATGTTACATAAGCATTATTTAAAGCAGGAAGGTTTATACTGCCATATGAAGTTCTAACATAAAACAAGCTTGAAGACAAATTACCAGTACCAGGAGTTCATAAAATGGGACTGAACTACGATATTTGACAACAACCAACAAAACTATATCTTGTTTTCAAATGTAAACTGACAGATATTAAATAAACAGCTCACAACAAAATCCATGATATAAAGTAAATAAATGAAGTTGTTTATTGGTTTCCGTGATAGTGAACGAAACTTAAGTATGTTTTGAAGAATACATCAACAAAAATACCTGCTAATGTAAGCCTGTTTGAAGTCTGGCCTCATACTAATTGCTTGTCGATACAACTGATCTGCTTCTTCAAGGCGAGATTCGTTTGCCCGAATCAAGTTTGCAAGATTTATATAAACATTTAAATGGTTAGGAGCCACTCGTGCTGCATATTTTTTACCTGGGATAATCTAGCCAAAGGGGGGAAAAAAGCCAAAAATGAATCAGCAGAAAATTAAAAACAAAATCAGAAAGTATGCATATAGTTGGAAAGCAGCTTCATGCGTTTAAACTTTATCAAGATAAAACAGCGTGTGTATGCGTATGTATATATAAAATAACCTGAATTTGCAATGCAATATCAGCATTAAAAACAACACATTCTAAAACATGACAAGTCCCCTCCCTCAAAAAAGAGCAATTTGATGGGCCAAAAACCTTATTTAAAAAACAGGCACAACAGTAGTAGGTTAAAAATCAGTGGCACAAAATTTAAATTATTCCTGAAATAACATAATTGGAACCATGGCAAATACTTACCCACCAATATACAGCCCCCCAAAGCAGATACTCACTAAGAACATGGATATTTTTCTATTTAAAAAACATCTAACCTATCATTTTGTTAAGCATTTTAACTTCATTTTTCTTTTGTCCATAAAAGCTCCTATGAAAGCTGGTTGGGCCACTATCCAATATGGATACACAGATGTAACTGACATTAAACTGCATCAGATCCTCAATAATTCTCATCTTGTTGCACTACACAATTTGATTCCATATTTTAGATTGGTATTCTGATCTTCGCAAAAAAGAGTGAGAAATAATCTTGCTAAAATAAGTATTATTCATAGCATATAAAATTAGATAATGGATTGTTAAGGACAAAGTCAAATAGCTACAGTGCTCTAAAAATCTAACAGTAACAGAAATGCATGGGTTTTAAAGAACACGTTCAATCTATAGGTTTCTTTTAGTTAAACATTTTCTTGCAGCTATGGAAACCAAAACAGTAGCATTGGACAATGGGATGGGAAATAGTACATTTTTGCACTGTTTGGTGGGTGGAGCTTTAGGATTTGTTTTTTGGCCACACAGAAGTTGGTACAAAAGAAGTCAAACAAAAAATAACAGTGTGAAGAGTTTAAAAGTTCCCCATTTTAATGAAACAATCATCAAACTAATATTTGTTGAACTAATAGGACTTTGATTAGACCCGAGGCAATATATTAAAATTTACTTAATGTATAAAATTCTACACTATTACGAATAGTTTAGAACTTTATACTTTAAGTAAGGAAACAGAAAGCACTTGCTGCAACATGGTCAATCTTTAATCCATAATGCCCTTGTCTGAGACCTTGTCTACATTTTTAAGCTACGTGCAATAAAGGACGGATGTGTCCACTCTCACGGTGGTGTTTAGCTAAATACAGCAGTGAAAAGCTGCAGGGAAAGGTTCCCACCTTGCTGCTAAAGTCTTCCACTATGGTGAAAACGGCAGCATAGAAGCAGGAAGCACTACTGGGTGTGCAGAGAACTGTGCAGGCTATGTATACTAGGATTCAGGCATATAGGGGACTCTGATCTACTTTACTTGCCTAAGCCATGCCTTGCTGTCTACCTTGTTATCTATGCTTCTGCTTCGGGCCCTACCAATTTCACAGCCATGAAAAACATGTCATGGACGGTGAAATTATCCCTTCCCTGTGAAATCTGATTTTCCCCACCATTGAGAGCTCAGAGCTCCTAGCCTAGACACTCTGGGGAGGAATAGTAGTTGTCCTTTATCTGCAAGGCTGCCCTTGAGAGGAGATCAGACCCACCTCCAAAGGCAGCACAGAAATGCGGGTGATACACCCTCACTTCTGTACTGCTGCAGCTTGGGAGCTAGACTTCGGGCTTCCATTCCAGGTCCTCACCAGCACAACTCTAGGGGCATATCTTTCAAAAGAGGGATGTAAATTAGACTGATCGAAATTGCAAATGAAGCCGGGATTTGAATTTCCCATGCTTCATTTGCATAATGGCGGCCGCACGTTATTTTGAAAATGGGTATTTCGAAAGTGAAACCGTTGTCTAGAAGCGGTTCCTTTGAAAAAAAACAACCCTTTCTCAAAAGATCGTGTACTCAAAAAAAAAAAAATGAGTACAGTATCTTTTGAAAAAGGTTTTTTTTTTCCCCCATCAAAAGAACCGTGTCTAGACAGAGGTTTCACTTTTGAAATAACCATTTTTGAAAACACGCGGCTGCCATTATGCAAATGACGCATGGGAAATTCAAATCCCGGCTTCATTTGCAATTTCAATCTGTCTAATTTACATCCCTCTTTTGAAAGAGGGATACAGTGTAGACATAGCCTGGATGTCAGGATTGGGGTTTCCTGGCCTTGACTAGGAGCTCCCTGACTGGGGTGCTCCTAACAGCACGGGGGGGGGGAAGAGGAGGGGGAGAGAGGAAATCCTACTCACCTCTGCCTCCAAGAACCTCCTCAAACTGCAGGAAGCTTGGAAGCTGCTGCCTAGACAGCACAGAAGTGAGGGTGGCAATCTTGGGAACCCTCCTCTTCAATAACTTTGTAATGCCGAAATCATAGTGGGGGGGGGGGATCCCACAGTTACAACACACTGAAATTTGATCATGAATTTGGTAGGGCCCTACTCATGCTATCTGGGTGTGCAATGTCTGCACTCCACACGCCATTGTAAATATACACGTACCTAGAAAGATCTCAAAAGATGATAGTTAAGAAACATTGCTACTTACCTGTGGCATTAGTGATTTAGCAATCATGTATGAGTCTTCTGCTTCTTTGGTTTTATTTAAATTTTTAAAAGTTCTTCCTACGTTCATATGGGCACCAATATCATCTTGAAAATAAAATTTGATATTCCATTCATATCTTATTTTAACAAGTGTATTTAAAAATCTATGCCTCGTGAATACTGAATATTAAATGCCTCCATTTTAAATATAAGCCAAAAGAGTATTAAGAAGTCACTGATCTTTACTGGAAAACTGACAAAATATTCTAATTGTATTGGATTTTGGCCATATTAGTGGCTCTGTTTTCCAAAAAGAAGGAACTTTTTATTGAAATAGAATCTGAGGGCTGAAGCATTCTAACATCTGATAGTTCATTTGAAATTATAATTCTGTTTGTGACAATAAAAGAAAAATCTCCACAATAACTAATTGAGGCTGAACCAGAATGGTGCACAAGCTTTGGGGACAGGAGCAAGTTATACTGCATGGAAATTACATAAAAATTATAATTTCAGGTTAGGAGTAAGCAGGAGATAAACTTCTTAATTATCTCTTTTATAAATACTTTTTCTTTTGTTTATCAATGTAACACAAGGAATTATAAGCAAAATGGTGTCAGAATTATTTATTCATAGTTAGAACAATCTTCAGTATTTAATATGAGGATTTACTAAGCATACATTCTGCATCCACGTTATTAACGAAAGAATATGAGCTGAATGAGTGCAATACTTTCCCCCCCAGCACCGGCTCCTGCTCCCACCTTTGCTGCTTCTATCTGATAAAGGCAGCAAGCGTGAGGGAAAGCAACTAGTCGAATCACTAGACGACTAACTGATACATATCGGATAGTCGACTAGTGATTTGACTAGTCACTTACATCTCTAAAACAAACCACTAAAACAGAAAGAGTGGGGCTTTTAGATCCATGTTTGGCATACAGAAGCTAAATGATCATAAAGGTATTTGGTTAGTAATTTTTTTCTTGCCATAGCAACTAAAGTGCAAAAACCCTATAATAAGGTGATAATCCTTTTTCATTTTCTTTGTTTTTCAACTGCTAATGCCCCATTAACAGCTGTAATAGCATCAAAAATAAATAAATAAATAACATAAAATCAGAACTTCTATTGACTTTTGATTTTAAACAAAACACTCAACCATACTATTAATTATAATGCACTCCAAAACCACAATTCTTACATAATAAAACATGTACTGTGCATTGTTTGGAATGCCAAAAAACAAACCAAATTTTGTGTGTCATGTGATAGGACATGCACGTCAACATGAAAGTTATTTTTTCTTTTCAGATAGGTTTGAAAAACTGTCTCCTAGTATCACCTTCATCCTTTGTGTCAATAAAGTATCAAAAATACATAAAATACACAGAACATGTATTTGGTATTAATATTGCATATGCATTAATCTTCATTAACTTTTATTACAATTTAGATTGTATTCATGTTAAGAGGGAAAATCCCTGCATTGCTATACATCCACAAAAAACTATTCTGAGTAAAGTTTACAATAAGATAACATCTTGTCTATACTTCTTACAGAGAATAATCTTGCCACAGTCAAAGACATGACAATCTATTGAGTCATATTACATGATTTAAAGTTCCGTTATGGAAACAAACAATTAATGCAGAAGTATTTTCACTTAAACAGTGAAACTTAATTTAATCTAAAGAAATTTCTTTTTGTAATCTATTTTATTTCCTTAGAGCAAATTAAGAAGAAATCATCAACACCACTGAATGCACCTGAGCAAACGCAACTAGTTAATAAGATTTACCTGGTTGCACTTTTGTGGCCTGTATGAAGAATCTCAAAGCTCTTTCAAAATTCTTTTCATTTTCTAAAGCATGACCCACATTATTCCACAGTTTGGCATTGTTCTTATTTACCTAAATACGGAAGGCAAACAGATATTACATTTCAATTATATAACACTTGTAGCACTTTTAACTATATTGAATATATTTAAAGGAGGAAAACAAATAATTTAGAACTGTATTTAAATTCCACGAAACTTCAGTGTAAAAATAATGTCAGATCACAGACTGGTAACATTATAGTAATTAAAATAAACTTGTTGCCCAGAATCTGTTTTCTTTACCAGATTCTGCCAACTTTAATCCTTCTAGAAGTTCAGAAAGGCAACAATCTATATTACAATTCTTAAGGGGAAATGGGCATCCAAGGATAAACAGTCTGCCCCTCTTCACCTTCAATTCAAAGATGGCTTATTTTGGGGAATCAAATTTTTAAAACATTTGGTCCTCAAAGAATAACTATACCTGTGGATTCATGCAAATGAGCAATCATGTTTTATAATACCTTCAAGTGTGTGCTTACTGTACTTACAATCAAGAAAAAGCCCCAATATTTTTTTCCTCTCAGCACATTAATTCCAATGTGAGATGACACCTTTTTCCAGCATTTTTTTAAAAATGTGTGCGCCCTTTTAAGGGCTAGAGAGCCAGGAAATGACTTTCTGTGGCAGCTGACGACCAGGCCAGTGTTGGGACACTGAGCCATCCTCACTCCAAGTAACTAAAAGAGAGGGGGAACTATATGGATCCATGCCAGTGCAGGAAAAGACCTCTTTTACCTGGACCAGGCAGAGCAGTGCCCATCCTTCCTCCAACGGAAGTGGTGAAATATTGGAGTGTGTCAGAATACACTGTGGGCATGGCAGTCATTGCCACTTTTTTTCAGGTGTTGGGAAGCAATTTTTCCTCACCATTAGACTGACCAAGGAGAACTGGTTTTTAATTTCCAACTTTCCCACAGTAGGTTCAGAGAGCTTAGTTGAGGCAAACATAAAACGAGTTAAGCTATGACATTGCAACTCATTATGTAAATGTGGGGTGGATGTTCAGTGCAGGAACTCCATATGGAATGGATACAGTGATCAGAAAAAATAGACTAGCAAATGATTTAAAAGAGGTAGTCTTTAAAGGAGCAGAAACTGGGAGATGTGGGGGGTTGGGGAGAGAGATTGTGGCTCCAATGACTGGAATGGAAGGGAGCCAATTCCCTCTTCTTTATAGACCCCTCTCCCCTAAACCTCATTTGAGGTGGGGATGGTGAGGTCCCAACAGCAGGTTGGCTGGGGACCAGGATGATTAATGGGGAGGGCTGTGGAAGCACACTGGGAATATTTATTGAAACAATTATGAAATTACCTGAACTGTACCTTGTTTTCTGCTGGGTACTCCCAGATATTTAAAAATAAAATTGTGGCTTAATTAAACTACATTTAGCTTCTCTTGTTCTCCTACTGCAGTCAGACACTGATCCATTATCTACTCCCCTATGCCACTTTGAAAGATAATACTGTACCTTTAAAGCTGACATAAATAAGGTGTATTCTGATTCCCAGTCCCAGTTTCTGTGCAGTGTTTTTAAGGCATGAGTGAATAGCACTACAGACAGACAAATCCAGGACAGTTTTCTTAGCACACTGTTAAACAAACAAACAAAAAATAAAAATAAAACCAGGGGTGTAAAAACACTGATAACTACACAATTCTAATACTATATACTAAGGGGAAGAATACTTTTACCTCCGTCTGGAGTATAGGTATAATTGTTACTCATTGCTGAGTTAAAGAAAAAAATTGCAATTGATCTTGTAATTTATTCTGATAGAACACTAGCAACTAATTTAAAATCTGACCTTGGAGGAAAAGAATAGTCATCTCAAACTTTTGTCATTTACTGTATCAACTATAATGTCACAATGCCCACTTGTGAAATAAGTTTATGACAACTAAAATACAAAATGGGGGATGTCCTTGCAGAGGACAAACTCTCAGAAGAAAAATTCAAATTTAAGGCAATGAATGGGATCCAGAAGTCAAATGAAAAAAAGTTATACAATTTTAAAAATCAAAGATTGAGAACACCTACTAGGTCATCTACTCCAACATCTGTGTCCAATACAAGAGCTTTCTCTACAAGATTTCTAATGCACAGATTCTCTAACTTTTCACAGTTTGGACTACAGATGTTAGAATTTAACCAGTTAATATTACCTGTTAAACGCTGCCTACCTGGAGAATCAGCTATTTTCTTCTCCTCCCCCCCCAGCAACTTTGCATTTGAACTTGAGCCAGCAAGCAGGTTCAGTCCTGGCATGCGCTGGGTCCCAGGAGCTGGCCCCACTTTTGGGCTGAGCCCTTCCCCCCCGTAGCTCTGCATTTGAACTTGGAGCTGGCACACATGCCAGGACAGAGCCTGCCTTCTGGCTCCAAGTTCAAACCAAGTGGGCTGTAGTACATCCCCAGGCTAAACTAATGATTAACTGTGTAACCAATAGGATATTTAATGGGTATCTGGTAACTATTTAAAATGATTTTTTAAAATCCCTAGTTTGGACTTCATCTTAATGGAGAGGGTGTCTCTTGAACTGACTTGTCTATTCATAATCATGCATCAGCCTGTGGAAACTACAAATTCTTAAAACTTTCTTTCATTTAATGTATCCTTAACTCTTTTTTATTGAATTTCAGAAACTGAAAATCATTGGGAAAATTCAGTGTTAGGTGATCACTCTGTTCCTCAATGCAACCTTATCAACAAGGAATTATTGTGAAGTTCTAAGGTCTGTATTATACAAGAGGCAAGATTAGAGGACAACAGTGATCACTTTAGGCCTTGGAAACTATGAAACCTCTTTTTCTACAATTTTGTTCAGTTTATTTTCTATCCAGATTGTGTGTTTTAGGAGTGCTACTTGGTTTATCAGAGCTAAATACAGAAGATATAGTAGTAGCCTGATACTGTGGATCCCAAATCCTAAATCAATCCCACTAGGAAAACCTAGGAAGGACACAACAACCTTCTTGTAAATTCATTTACACTGTTTGGTTTTAAGAAAAATTGAAAATGCTCACCTTATGCAACCTTCTCAATGCAAACAACTCACGGTGGCTCATTTTTGTCAGTTATTTCTTACACTGTGTGTTCTGTAATAACTCTACCCAATGTGCTGTATTTTTGGAGTAAGAATGAGAAATGTTAAAGTTTCTAGGGTATGTATACTTGCATTCTTCTTGAGAGAGGGATGTAAATGAAGATATTCAAATTGAAATGAAGCCGGGATTTAAATATCCTGCTTCATTTGCATTCTGAGCGCTTATTTCGAATAATAGACACTGTTAAGACGTGGTTATTTTGAGAGAAACCCTTCTTTCGAAATAACTGGCAAACCTCATTGTATGAGGAATAAGGGTTATTTTGAGAAGGGTTTTCTCTTGAAATAACCGCGTCTTAACAGCGTCTGTTATTTCGAAAAAGCACTATTTCGAAATAGCGCCAGAACGTGAATATGCAAATGAAGCACGGGATATTTAAATCCCAGCTTTATTTGCAATTTTGAATGTCTTCATTTGCATCCCTCTCTTGAAAGAGGGTGCAAGTGTAGACATACCCCTAGGGGAAATAACGAAAACCAAAGGCTTTTTTTGTTATTTTATTTGTTGAGAGTCTCTGGGTTAGGCTAAAAGGGATTAAAAACAAAGGTGATGTCATGCTAGGAGTCTACTACAGGCCACCTACCCAGGTGGAAGAAGTGGATGAGGCTTTTTTCAAACAACTAACAAAATCATTCAAAGCCCAAGATTTGGTGGTGATGGGGGACTTCAACTATCCAGATATATGTTGGGAAAATAACACTGCGGGGCACAGACTATCCAATAAGTTCTTGGACTGCATTGGAGACAACTTTTTATTTCAGAAGGTTGAAAAAGCTACTGGGGGGAAGCTGTTCTAGATTTGATCCTAACAAATAGGGAGGAACTGGTTGAGAATTTGAAAGTGGAAGGAAGCTTGGGTGAAAGTGATCATGAAATCACAGAGTTCACAATTCTAAGGAAGGGTAGAAGGGAGAACAGCAAAATAGAGACAATGGATTTCGGGAAGGCGGATTTTGGTAAGCTCAGAGAGCTGATAGGTAAGGTCCCATGGGAATTGAGACTGAGGGGAAAAACAACCAAGGAGAGTTGGCAGTTTCTCAAAGGGACATTATTAAGGGCCCAAAAGCAAGCTATTCCGATGTGTCAGAAAGATAGAAAATAAGGCAAAAGACCCCCTTGGCTTAACCACGAGATCTTGCGTGATCTAAAAATAAAAAGAGTCATATAAAAATGGAAAGTAGGACAAATTACAAAGGATGAATATAGGCAAACAGCACAGGAAAGCAGGGGCAAGATTAGAAAGGCAAAGGCACAGAATGAGCTCAAACTAGCTACGGGAATAAAGGAAACAAGAAGACTTTTTATAAATACATTAGAAGCAAGAGGAAGACCAAGGAGAGGTAGGCCCACTGGTCAGAGAGGAGGGAGAAACAGTAACAGGAAACTTGGAAATGGCAGAGATGCTCAATGACTTCTTTGTTTGGTCTTCACCGAGAAGTCTGTAGGAATGCCTAACATAGTAAATGCTAGTGGGAAGGGGTAGTTTTAGAAGGTAAAATAAAAAGAACAAGTCAAAATCACCTAGAAAAGTTAGATGCCTGCAAGTCACCAGCACCTGATGAAATGCATCCTAGAATACTCAAGGAGCTGATAGAGGAGGTATCTGAGCCTCTAGCTATCATCTTTGGAAAATTGTGGGAGACAGGAGAGATTCCAGAAGACTGGAAAAGGGCAAATATAGTGCCCATTTATAAAAGGAAATAAGAACAACCCAGGAAACTACAGACCAGTTAGTTTAACTTCTGTGCCAGGGAAGATAATGGAGCAAGTAATTAAGGAAATCATCTGTAAACACCTGGAATGTGGCAAGGTGATAGGGAACAGCCAGCATGGATTTGTAAAGAACAAATCGTGTCAAACCAATCTGATAGCTTTCTTTAATAGGATAACGAGTCTTGTGGATAAGGGAGAAGCGGTGGCTGTGGTATACCTAGACTTTAGTAAGGCGTTTGATACGGTCTCGCATGATATTCTTATCAATAAACTAGGTAAATACAACTTAGATGGGGCTACTATAAGGTGGGTGCATAACTGGCTGGATAACCGTACTCAGAGAGTAGTTATTAATGGTGCACAATCCTGCTGGAAAGGCATAACAAGTGGGGTTTCGCAGGGGTCTGTTTTGGGACCGGCTCTGTTCAATATCTTCATCAACGATTTAGATATTGGTGTAGAAATGCGCTTATTAAGTTTGCAGATGATACCAAGCTGGGAGGGTTGCGACTAATCTGGAGGATAGGGTAATAATTCAAAATGACCTGGACAAATTGGAGAAATGGTCTGAGGATGAAGTTTAATAAAGACAAATGCAAAGTGCTCCACTTAGGAAGGAACAATCAGTTTCATACATACAGAATGGGATGCGACTGTCTGGGAAGGAGTACGGCAGAAAGGGATCTAGGGGTTATAGTGGACCACAAGTTGAATATTAGTCAGCAGTGTGATGCTGTTGCAAAGAAAGCAAACATGATTCTGGGATGCATTAACAGGTGTGTTGTGAGCAAGACACGAGAAGTTATTCTTCCGCTCTACTCTGCGCTGGTTAGGCCTCAGTTGGAGTATTGTGTCCAGTTCTGGGCACCGCATTTCAGGAAACATGTGGAGAAATTGGAGAGGGTCCAGAGAAGAGCAACGAGAATGATTAAAGGTCTAGAGAACATGACCTATGAGGGAAGGCTGAAGGAATTGGGTTTGTTTAGTTTGGAAAAGAGAAGACTGAGGGGGGACATGATAGCAGTTTTTAGATATCTAAAAGGGTGTCATAAAGAGGAGGAGAAAACTTGTTCATCTTGGCCTCTGAGGATAGAACAAGAAGCAATGGGCTTAAACTGCAGCAAGGGAGGTTTAGGTTGGACATTAGGAAAAAGTTCTGAACTGTCAGGGTAGTCAGACACTGGAATAAATTGCCCAGGGAGGTTGTGGAATCTCCATCTCTGGAGATATTTAAGAGTAGGTTAGATAAATGTCTATCAGGGATGGTCTAGACAGTATTTGCTCCTGCCATGAGGGCAGGGGACTGGACTCGATGACCTCTCGAGGTCCCTTCCAGTCCTAGTATTCTATGATTCTATGAAAGGCTTTTTATATTACATCTAAAATGATGTAGATGCAGATGGGCCTAGAAAAATGATGGTGATTGGTACATGCCTCGTTAGTCTATTTAGAAATCCGCCATTGCCCATACACAGACATCATTAGTTTTCTTTTCAGAAGCATATATGGTATTCCCACACATTTCTGAGACAAGGGGCCCAAGTCATTCCTATATACATATTCCTTCTTATGTGCATAGTGTCCAAGGGGCAGGGAAAAGACTCTGCAGTTATCAGGTATTAGACTAGTTTCAAGTCCATGTATAGGGCATTTGCTCTCATGTCTCTGTAGTCCTAGAGCTGTGAAGATACAACTGGGAGTTGGTGCAATTTCTTCTCTGGGGTGGCCTTGCTCTCAAAAGCTGCCACTGTCCACCCTTAGCTCTACATCCCATAAAACTAAACGAGTTATCAACATTTTTAAATGTACAGCAAACCAAAATATAGTTTACATGCACATTATATAAACTTTACAGTTAAACATACAAGTGACTGCAGTCACCCTTTAAATAATGTACAAGACAAGTTGAAACATATAGATTAAAAATCTATTCTGAGAATTTTTTTTCTTTCTAAACACAAAGTGTACAGCAATGCTAATGAGAAACAAATTTAAACATTTGTGTTTCTTTGATATAAAACCAGATGGGACTAGTCATTCGGCTTCGAAAGGCTGTCTACTTAGCAGCAACATTCGCCTGAAAAAGAATTTTGCACTACAACAGAAAATATTTTATTTCACATAAACTTTTTTTTTTTTTTTTTTTAAGAAAAAAAAGACAATAATTGACATTAATACCTTTTGGAAACAGGTAAAGGACAGAGAATATAAAATCATGAAGAAAAGCTTACTAGTGAATCACACACTCGGTAGACGCCACACTCAGGTTAGAAGATGAAAGACTTACTGCACTGTGAATTATCCCTAGCAACAGGTTTTCAAAGTAGCCATTACTCTATCACCTCAGATATCCCAAATTTACTTTTCACTAATACATTATAGAAATGTAATCAAACAAGTCAAATTCTTCAAGCTTATAATTTGCGTATCATGAGAAAGAGGGAGACAAAGATCATCTTTCCTTTTAGCATTTGATTCAGTTTTCAAATTTCATTTCAAAACAATTTTAATCCAATTACGCTACACTTGAACAATTGTAAAATATCTTTTATCATCAGAATAGTCTGAGTTGTATGTGGCAAGACACTAAGAAACAAATATTAAAAGCTAATAAAGTGATCAAGATAAAAAAAGAGCAAATTAATCAGGGAAATGTCAAAGAAACCCAAAAACCCATCTGCAAAAGTGGTATTATGAACTCCAAGATTGCTTCATAATATTTGAACCTGAAATATTAAGTAATGCAATGGGATTAAATACATTCACCTTTGCATATGCACAGTGCAGACACTTTAAAAGCAAGACACTCCCACAAGGTAGAACATTTTGAAAGCATCTGTGATAATGGTACAAGATCTGTGTTCATCCTACACAAACCAGCAAAAGTTGCTTTTTTTACCTCCATGTCTTAATTCAAATACATTTAAAACAAAAGTATTTTTTTTAATATTCTTGAATTATAGTCCCTTAATAGGAAACACAATTTTCAAGACGTTATTGGCTCCTATGACTGGTAGTAATTTTTAATAGGAAAAAATAATCAGATTTCAACAAACTGAGTAATATAAGTCTCCCTATTCAAAATATGCTTTTTTTCATTGCTTCCATCATCTAAAAATAGCAGAAAAAGACATTTACCAATTGTTCATGTCCATTCCAATCAGGTGTACGCGTATAGCGTGCATGAGCATCTGAAACTTTTTCCCCTAGCAGCTCCCATGGGGGTCGGCTGTGGAAACCCCTAGAGTGGCGCCACTATATCAGCACATATATACCACTGCCGACCCTACCCGTCCCTTGATTCCTTCTTGCCATCTACTCCAACAATGGGAAAAGAGGATGGTATTGGAATGGACATGAACAATACATCTTGAAGAATACAATTACAAGAACAAGTAATTCAAGAACAGGTCTTTTCTTCGAGTGTTTGTTCACGTTGATTCCAATCAGATGACTCCCAAGCTGCTACACTGTGGAGGTGGGGCCGGAGTTAGGAATCACAGATTGGAGTACTGCCCTACCAACAGCTGCATCTTCCCTAAAGAACTTGTCATTGGCGTAGTGTGCTGTGAACGTGCGTATAGAGGACCACAAGGCTACCATGCATGTCTCTTGGAGGGGAACCTGTGCTATGAACATAGTGGAAGAGGCATGCGCCCTAGTCGAGTGTCCCATCACTAGCAGGTGCATATACACTGTACGGAGACCAGAGCCCCTTTCATCCACTCCACTATTGCAACAAACAACTGGGTGGATTTCATAAATGGTCTCCTGTAGGCCATGTAAAAATCTAGGACCCTTCTCATGTCTAAAGTATGTAACACTCTTTGTCTAGCGTTCAAGTATGGTTTTGGGTAAAATACTGGAAGAAAGGTGTCTCAACCAAACTGGAATTGGGAGACCACCTCTGGTTAGAAGGCTGGGTACAGCCTAAGTTGCACTTTGTCCCTGTGGAACACCGTGTACAGGGATTCTGAGATCTTGTAGTTCAGACACCCTCCTCATCAATGTGATGGCCACTAAGGGTGTGTCTACACAGGAAAGTTATTTGGGAATAACAGCCATTATTCCAAAATAACTATGCAAGCATCTACACAGCAATTCCGTTATTTCGAAATAATTTTGAAATAATGGAAGGCTTATTCCGACTTCAGTAAGCCTCATTCTACGAAGAATAATGCCTATTCTGAAATAACTATTTCGAAATAAGGTGTGTGTAGACATCCACTTCTGCTATTTCGAAATAGCCCCTCACCAGGGCCATTCTAAGTTATTCCTCCTGGGGCTCTAAATCGAGATAGCGTGTCTACATTAGGGAAACCTGCCTTGGACTAATTTTAAGGCTTCCCTGCAGTGTAGACATGATATTTTGAAATAAGCTATTTTGGAGTAACTATTCTGGAATAGCTTATTCTGAAACAACTATGCAGTGTAGACGTAGCCTAAGAAAGTCACCTTCATGGACAGGTGAAGCAATGAACACTTAGCCACTGATTCAAAGGGGAGTTCCATAAGTTTATTGGGCACCAAATTAACGTCCCATGTGCGTAGAGGTGGGAGAGCATATGAATGCATCTTTTCCAGCCCCTTCCTTCCACGGATGGTAAGAAGGAACTGAGGGAGGAGTAGGGTCGGCAGCAGCATCTATATGCACTGATATAGCAGCATCACTCTAAGGGTGTCCACAGCTGACCCTGTAGGAGGTGGTAGGGGAAAAAGTTTCTGATGCTTGTGCATGAGGGGTGCGTACACCTGTTTGGAATCAACATGATCTAGCACTCGAAGAATGTGGAATTTCATGACTCTTTCATTGCAATAATCTACAATAGCCACACAAACACCACCTTTTAAAGCAATGATACTGTAGGTCCAAATAACATTTTGGATACAAGTGAAAACGACCACTGTGCACTTTTCCAAGTTTGCCAGAAGTAGTATTTTGGGGGAGGGAGGCAGAAGCAAGGTCACAAACTGTTGCAAAAAGGTGGGAACGTAAGGGCAGAAGGCTTTAAAGTATAAGCCGTGATGTTGGAAACCTCTTTCTCATCATGCAGTAGAGGACCCAGGCATGCTTGTCACTATGTTCATCTTTCAATAAACCTTTAGAATTTAGATTCTAAAGGACTGGTTAAGAGGATGCTTTTATGGGTAAGAATTGAATTGTACATTGACTTCAGAAAGTGGCTGGTCTTTTTGGACCTGAAGAACTTGGTTTGATTTGGTGAGATTGGTTTTCATAGTCTGTCATCTGTATAAGGAGCGGTACTGGTGGTGGCACAGGAGAATTGGAGTGACTGAAGGGAACTGCTTGTATGATTTCTTGCTAGCCAGAATGGTGAACAAGAGCACTTTTTGAGACAGATTTATAGCGGAGGACCTCAGTCTTGGCCTGTAAGTAGCCCATCTCTTAGCAATTCACCCTGAATTGACCCTCTCAGCAGTGCCGACAGAAAACTCCTGTATTACAGGACGTAGCAGTGTGGTTAAAACCCTTGGGCACATTTCAACTCATGGGTCCTTATTACCTTATGGAACAGAGTTGAGCTTCCTGGGGAGGCTGTGGGGGAAAAAGGGCACCAAAGATGACCTGTCAGTCAGTCTTGAGTGGTTATGTTGGGTGGGTGACTCAGCAGGAAATCACCATTTTAATATACCTAAAAATAAAATACTGAGAGGGGAATATGTAGATATATTGTCCATCTGGAACAAAGAGGTGTTGACAGGAAGTAAGCTGGGACCAAGCAAACGGGATAAGCAGTTGGCAAAGTGGCCATGGGTGCCTACACCATCGGAAAATTGAGAGACTGTATTCCTTATCTATGCAGGTCTTATGGTACAGGCTTATCCAGAGAGATGCTTAGCCTTGTCTAAGTATATTGATATAATAAGGCAGGCATGCCTTGGTTTAATTATGATGAAAAATTTCAATTAAGGTTAGTAACACAAACTAGGATCCTGTGGGATATACCTCATCACACACTGTGGAGAGAGTGGATGACTCCCCAGGAACCAGGAGTTCACAGATACTGAATGACCTGTTTCTTCGCTGAAAGCTCAGGAGTGGCACGAGTAATGTAATACTCGTTACATTACTGGGCATTTAAAAACAATGGCTATTATCACAGCACCTGTAGATTCCAGTATGTGTGCAAGATATGCTTTAGAACCCATTCTTGCCTGAGCAGTAGGGAACAATCGCAAGGAAAATCAGGATTGGGGGAGGGCTGAGTGCCAACAGTAGGTTGGGCTCAAATGAAGGCAGGTCATGAGGTGCAGAACACAGTTACGGTAGGTGAAAACTGGGGGTGCTCCAATGGGCACAGGTCTCATTGCCACTGAGACCTATAGCATTCAGGTTTCCTATTTATTATTCTAATACAGCATATGTGGAATATTTATTTTTTGAGGGAAGGGAGGAGACAAGTAAAGTCCACATAAACAATTATCTATAAGAAACCTAAAAAGGCCCTCCCCCAACCCTCAGTTCAGTCCCCAACCACACTCCAAGGGTGTATCAAGTAGTGTATCAAGTAATACATCACCTTTCATACCCAGAAGGCAGCTCAGTTAACAATAAAGTGAACCAGGGGGCCTGACAAAACATTTGAGGGGCACCCCTTGCAGAAAATTAAACAGAGGGCCCCTTCCATTACACTGTGTACCTGAGTTTCAAGTGAACACAAAGGAGGACATATTTCAGCTCCCTCCCCAATGAAATTTGTGAGGGAATGTGTGTCACGATGTTGCATCTTAACATCTCTTTTCCTTCCAAGCATGTGCCCAATGGTGAATGATGACATCCTGTGGATGTTGTGTCTTGTTTACAGTTCAGTGGAGTGTGGGGGCCTACACCACAAGCTAGCTACTAGCTCAACTATATGAGCAGGGTGGATAAAAACAAATGATTAAAAAATGGATTTTTAAAAAATAATAAATAAAATACTACATTTCTCATATAAAAATAACAGTTACAAATCTTATCACAAGCATGCTACACCTACACTTACTGTCTCATAAAAATGAATTAATGGCTCTAGTCTCTCTAGACTAACAACCAGCTCTTGCTTCTTGCAAGTTCTGGGTTTTCAATTTCTGTTTCTCAGCAGACTAACAGGTGAACATGTGCAAAGACAGACAAGCTGGACAGAACTGTTTTTGTTCTATGCTTATGTGGTGATAGACCTGGGCCAAGCATAGCAGAATTAGCTAAAAACAAAAACTACATTTGACCTACCTTTTGCTTGATAGTCTTTTCCACCCATGTGCTACCAGAATGCAGAATCCCATGCTAGGGACGTACAACACTCGTTCTGCTACTACAAACCCAACAGGAAAAAAGAGGTTTGATGCAGGAATGAATGGCAACACTATTAAACAGAGTGCCTAGAAAAGAAAAGCAAATACGAACTAGTAATCAAAACCAGAGTTACAAATTATGCTTGCCACGTAAACAACAATAAAAAATTAAAAGTTAAACAACCCTCATGAGAAGTAGAAAACTAAGTACATTTAATGGCTGTGTAATTTCTACTTTTTCACATGGAAGATAATTTTTAATCTACAAAAGGAAAAAACGTTTGCCAATGGGTTGAAATAAGACAATGCTAGCTTTCTTATGCATTACATTATATAATTCAGAGCTTTGTGTAACAGCTTTATCAGAGAACTTCTAAATTCCCATTACACTGGCCTTTGAATCCATCTCAGCACTTTTGTCATCTTTAAAGGAAGATAATGAAACTCTTCCAATGACACTTTAATGGCACTTTCCAACTTGATTTAGTCAGACTTATGTTTGACCTCTTATTCATAAAGATGTGGATAGTTGAAATCGTATATTAAATAATAAGTATGTGAAATTATTGTGGACATCTCTTGTCCATTGTAAAATATTGCCTACTCTAAAACTAACAGTATAAAATGTATGTGTTGGTTTTAAAAATATGTTTAATCATGTTGATTTAAGACATTTGACATTCAAGTAAAAAGACAAGTTTTGGAAACTGCAATTTAATTTAAAAGCATTTTAACCATTTTACACCTATCTTTTACAATTACACATGGAGTGTATGCATGCCAAATAGCTTCATAAAGTCAAAATAGTTCATGTTCAATCCATAAAAATAATTTTGTTACTGAAACTATGATCATTTATGCTTGCATTTGCTATAGCTCACAACTATATAGTGGACATGTATAAGGCTTTGAAGAACAGTAACTTTTTGGTTAAAATCCAGGATGGAATTGTGTAGAATTTTTTGATTTACTAAAAAGATCTAAGGAAAAAATGATGCTCAGAGCTAACATGGTCAGAAATTGCTACAAGAACAGTATTAACAAGCAAAACAGGGTAAGAATACAAAACGGATTCAATCACTGATGGCCTGATGGATATTAAGAGCTATTTCAATGCCCTAACTCAGGGCTACTCAACTTTGGAAGCCCCAGGGACCACAATGATACTTACAGCAAATCAAGGGCCACAACTTACGGTTGCATAAACATGCGAATATATATGCAGATAGCTTCTCTCACACTGACAGGCATGAATACAAAGATTAAGGCAAGACTACAACACACTGGCCCCATTTAAGTCAGTTTTGCTAATATTAATAAAATGCAAAATTTACCTAATTTCCACCCATATGACAGCACTTTTAATGAGCAATGACAGTCCAGGAATTTAACTACTAAAACACATATCAACAGAAGACTATTATATTGACTACTTTTTTGTTTTTGGCTCCCACCCGCAGGCTGCAAACAAATGGGCCGAGGGCCACATGCGGCATATGGGCCACGTGTTGGGTAGTGCTACCCTAACTATTCAGCAACTTTGTTCGATAGCAATACAGGTTAAACGGTGTTCGTTTTCTTAAATATTTGTAACTAGAAGATATACCCAAGTGCTGCTCATGTCCTTAATTTGTTTTTTTTTTGAAAATAAAATGAAAATGTATGTGCTTCATTTAAATCATTGCTCTGGGGCGGGGATGGAGATGAGGGCTGCCCTGGTGGAGAGAGGACTACCTGAGCCCTCTGCTGGCACAGCAGGGTAAGAAGAGCCAGGTGAAGAGAACTAGTAAGGGGTGCATGTCCCCCTGTTGAGGTAGGTCCAGGATTCCCTTTCCCCTTCGCCTCCCTAGCCAGAATGAGGAATGCAACAAACTGTGCACTTTCCCCTCATTTCCTGACTAAAGGAAACAACCAGCAATGCTTCTGTCTGAATCTGGCCAGGGGAGCTTCAGCACCGCCCACCCTCCCTAAAGGGCGTGTGGGGAATGGGAGGCTCAGGGCATTGCTGGCACTGTTGCCCCTCTGCCACATATATTGGCCCAACTGGACAGTCTCTACAACAAACGATTTAGTGGACACAAATCAGATGGTAATGCACAGAAACCTGTTGGGCAATATTTTAACCTGCCTGGGCACTCATTAATGCAGTGGTTCCCATCCTTTTTTATACCATGGACCAGGAAACCCATTCACAAACTTTTGGTGGATTGGTAACATTTGATTTGCAGATCCATTATGCAAATAATGAACACGCAAATGTACAAATAAAATGTTACTGGTCAGCCAAAAGCCCCAGCCTCCAGAGCTGCCAGGAAGAGCTAGCTTCAGCTCCAGCAGTCGCCATGTAGCAGGCAGCTGCTGCAACTGAAGCCAGATGTTCACAGCAGCTTTGGGTGCTGAGGCTGGGATACACCCTGGTCCCCTAAGTCCCCCACTGCCAGCCCTACACTCTAGAGCCTCCAACCCCTCCACTAACCACCAGCGCCAGCCACTGACTCCAGAGTTCCCTGCACCCAACCCCCCTAGTGGCAGCCTCCCGCCCTCAGAGCCCCCCAGTGCTAGCCTCCTGCCTCCTTCAGACTCCCCAGTGTCAGCCTCCTGTTTCCAGAGCCCCACTGCTCCCAACTCCTCCCAGAACCCCCCAGTGCCAGCCCTGCCCCAACAGTCCCCACTACTAGCCCCACCCCAAAGTCTCCAAGTGCCAGCTCTCCACCCCAGATGCCCCAGTGTCTGCTCCCTGCCTCCTAGAGCCTCCCCCCCCAGACCCTCCCCATATTAGCTTTACCCTCAGAGCCTCCTCGTGCCAGCCCCCTGCTTCTTAGAGCCCCATCCCTGGAAGCTCCAGTGCCTGCCCAGCCCCCTCACCTAGACCTGCGCTGCCTCCCAGCCACCAGTTGAGTGCTGCTGCCTGAGTTGGGACTGCTCTACGGCTGCCGTGCCAGGCTCGGCGTAGCCCTCCTTCCACGCAGCAAACTGCTCTTTCACATCCGAGAGGACACCGCGCCCTTTCCTGGAGCTGGTTGTCAGAGGCAGGGAAGGACACACTTTACCCAACAGCCGTGGTGGGAGGGGGAGGTGCTGGGTGGTCTGCCACAGCCTCCACAGCTGCCGCAGTCCAAGCAGTTAACAGTTCACAGCCTAGCACCAGGCTGCGGCCTGGAAGTTGGGAACCGCTGCATTAATGGATTTAAAAGTAGCCATTCTTTTGCAAGGTAATTTCAGGAACCAACTAGAGAGAGAGACTGCAGAACTGGCCTTCATATGCAAATATGACACCTTCACCCATGGTTGGAACAAAGTCATTAGTGAATGGGCTGTTATATTCAACACCCAAATGTCATAAAAAACTGAGTATTGGACACTTACAACCCATTCTATTAGCCCATTTAGCATGTACACTATAAACAACAGGGATTTTCCCCTTCCCCTCTTTTTCTGCTTTAAATTGTGAGGTTCTAGCGCCTCTTTGTGCTTCTTGCTGCACTCATCTGAAGACGTGGGTTTTGCCCACGAAAGCTCATGATACTATCAATTTTTTTGTTCGTCTCTAAGATGCTACAGGGCCACTTGTTTTTTAAGTTTTTTCATTGACTGTTAGCAAATAATTCTCACTAGGATTTTCAAAGGAGATTAAAGGAAGTAGGCACCCCAATTTCAATGAGATCTAGACACTTAATTTCTTTAAGTTTCTCTGCCGGTAATACACAAAAAGGGGAAAATCTAGCTTACTCTCTCAAGTACTTTAGTGCTGAAGTGTTGACAACAGTAAAAAGCAGTCATCTTCTATTTGTCACTAAACCAAGCAGGTATGAATGAACACACATGGAATGAATCCACTAAGAAGGTAGCTGTCAAATTCACACGACTTATAGAGCAGAACTGCATTTTAAAATGATCTAATGCCAAATTGTGGGATGCAAAAGAAAAAAAAATGTTGTTTAACCATATAGTGTAACCGGTTTATCCAGTTCATATAAAGTACATAGGGAAAGTACTTTAAAATCAGATATAGTCACTTAATTAAAATGTGGTAGGACTTAATTATAGTCACTTAATTAAAATGTGCTGTACTTCCTACAGCAGTGATGGAGACATGGAAACACCTAAAGAGGAATATATCTGCATAAGTTTTTTAGAGCATCAAGTGCCACCTTAACTATGGCTCTGTAGCTATTAAGAGATGCAATGAAGCTAAAGGAGAGAAAAAAGTTCTGTCAAAAAACTAAGAGGGAAAAACTCACCTAAGTCAATGGAAGTTGCAATAGCCATATGCTTAGTACCATAAAGTGCTCATATTAGAAAATTTAATTCTAAATCATCAAATAAAAATATCTGGCATCAGAATAGCTTGAACTACTGGTTATATTTTGGTTTAATCATGAGATCAAAACAGGCAAGACAAGTTCCTGCTAGAACTGAACCAGAGTCAATAGGGTTTTCTGCAGTTTTCAATACCAGGAGCTGTGATGCCATTTTTTGTCTTGAACAATTCTGCAATGAGTTTAACAATTGCACTATTTGCAATTAGGCCTAATGGCTTGGCTTTACTTATTCTACATCTAAGCATGCAATACTGTATACCACTTCAGAAAAAGGCCCATTTTAACTCCCTATCTTGTAGATCAGAGCAAGCACTATATAAGCAATGTGTGTTGTAAAAATGTAGAGGTAAAAAAACATGTTAAGAATTAAAAAAAAAAAAACACATAGAAGTCATAAAGACAGATTTGCTTTATAGACAACAGATGCGGCCCACTGATGGCAAACAAAGACACAGTCTATGTTTAAGTTATACCAACACTAATATGTGAGACAAAGGCATTATTTTTTGCTGGTAAAAGACCAAATGAGAGCAGTTCTACAGGTATAAGGTGCTATACAGCTTACTTTGCATTGCTGAAACAGAATAAGCTAAAACACTTTTATACCAGTATACCTGTATTCTACACTGATGTATAAGAGAAAGATGGTGTTTGCGATTTTAACTACGTTGGTTAAGTCAAAGTAACAAAACTTTTAATTGTAGAAAACACCTTATAGCCACTGGCTAAGAACAGGTCACACTTGAAAGTCATTGAGTCTGTTTCAAAATGAGACAGTTAGTGAAAAGAATTTGAGTTTTGGAGGATTACTTTAGAAAAAGATATTAGGCAGCTTTTAAAGCTTACTTAGTTTATTAGATAATAAGTGCTCTTTCATATATTTGCTCTACCTGATGGGTGAAAGCCCTTCCCCCCATCTTCAGGATCACTGTGATAGATGCATAATTATACTGTAGATTTTTGTAGATCTTACTAATTACTGATGTACATTACAATTGGTGTCACTGGACAAAGACTGGGTTTGCTCATTTTACTTAAGTTACGTGACTTTTAATAGGGTATACATCTAGGAGGACAAGAAAGTTTCATGATAGAAGCTATTTTGACCAAGGTTTGAAAACAGAATATTTTAGAAGATATATAAATCAGTGGTTCTTCATGTTAGCTGGATCACCTACATTCAGCCTACAACAAGTTTTCTGCACTATTATCCCAGAGGACAGCAGATTAGAAGCAGTTTTCTGACCTAGTGTGTTGTTTGCATGTTACAGTACTTGAGGGATAATTATATCTAATATACAGTAATGCATTACCATTTTCTGGTAAATTGGGCTCCAGGCACTTTGACACTGATGCTTTGGCATGAAATCTAACAGCTAAAAGGATTAAAAAAAAAATGTGTATGCAGCTGTGTTACATGAGGAAACTTGCAATGAACATTCTATTATAAAAAGAGATGCTTCAATTAGTAAAGCAGATATTTTAAATGATAGAAATAAAAAGGCTCTTTAAATAAGCTAGTTCCATTTAACTATTTGTGGTGAAAATTCTGTTAATCCTCTTTTCTCTGGAACTATGGAATCCTTTTGTTTCTGAAAAACCGTGCTGAAGGTGATATAAGGAAGAGCTAAGAAAATCTCGAGAGTTTTCCACTATTTCCAGCATAGGCCATTTCACTGTAACCAAAAGGACTAAAACCATGCATCACTCCTACCATCAATACAGTCTTGGAGGAATCCCCAGGGTATCGAAGACTGAAGACAATCAAAGATCCCAAAAAGCAAAAAAATATAATGGTGGCAATATTTCTTGTATCTAGGAAAGACTCCACAAGTGGAATAGTTCCCATTGTCCAATCGCAGCATAGCTCTGAGGGATTTAGAAGAAGCCAAGCATTTACAGGGAGGAGGTAGTTGAAAGTCAGCTGCCTTGCAGGAGATGGACTTACAGCAGCTGGGTTATCAAATCTAAAGAAGAAGAAAAGAAAAAAAATAAGGACCTTTTAGTTACAGCTTAGACCCTACACAGCAATGCTGTCACTTTGTACCACATCACTCTAGATGCTGGACCTCTAGAACATCACTCATGTAGGGAAATCCTGCAGAAGGATAAAGATAGATTGGGAACTCCCAAGCCATTTTATCTCTGCCGCATTTATAATGTGCTTGGATAGGGAAAGGGGAATTGGCTGGGGCTTCCATAAACACTTGCCGTATCAGCTCCTTAGGAACATTGGCAGATGGTATAAGTTAAGAGTAAGCCTGAGGCTGCCCTAAGTTTCTTCAGAGGGCTGAGCACAGAGGCAACTTTTAAAACCCTTGATGTGAGCAGTCCTTGGCCATAATGAAAGATTCAGGACTAATTTCCCATGGAAATATGTAAACATTTACGTATCACTCATAAGAATGATGCAAAACTCCACATTTATGAATTGTAAGAGGAATGAAATTAATAGTAGAAGGCATGTGTCTTCTAATGTCTGGCCACAATAAAGAAGCAGTGCCTTGAACAATGGAAACTGCTTAATAAGTGACCAGCATCGCAGGTTTCACTAAACAGCATTGTCTTTCATTATTTTCCTCCGTTATTTTGTTTTGACTGCAGCAGTATATATCAATCTGAAATATATTTCTATTCAAGGCAAAATGTTAGTGCACAGACTAACATGTTCACAAGAGAAAAAATTAAGTTTGCAGTCTAAAATATAGGCATGTTATTATGAAATAAAAAACTGGAGGCTAATATGTTTGAAACTGTGATAACTGGCTGTGCTACAGTTTACATTTATTTATATTTACTTACACAATATTACAAATCCAGACTAAAACACCAGTAGCTAGTACAACTTCAAATGTGTTAGCTTGCATCCTAATGGGGCTTTTCAGTCTCATTATGCTAACACACTTTTTGTCCATCAAAACAGGACCAACATATTTAATTTTAAACATGTCAGTAGTCTCACTGAAGTTCAAGTGAAGCAAGTGGCTAAGCACGCGGAGGACTTAGTAAAAGTAAAAATCAAATTTAAAATATTTTAGATCTAATCATTTAACACATTCAGATAACTTCATATTAAAAATTCTCAAATGAAATCACAGCTTCCATTACCTTATTTTTTACAAAATGCAATACTAAAAATAGTCTTATCAAAACATGAAACAATTTAATCTTTTTCTATCAATTTTAGATGATACAAGAGGCTTAATGCATTCCAAGTATTATTGCTTGATAATCGGAAATACATCTGGAGAGTGGTATTAGAACTGAAGGACTGGAATTTTACTTACTGTAAACACTAATTATTAGGGTGTAAAGTTTATTATACACACATTACTACAATATATAGTGAAAATGCTTCATTAATGAAGGGTTTTCACCTGCTACCTACTAAGGATGTTAAGGACTAGTCGACTTTCTGATAAGCAAATGCTTATCAGAGAATTGAGTCGACTAGTCGATTTCCCCCCTCCTTGCTGCACTATCCGATAGAGGCAGCAAAGGGGCCGGGGGGGGGGGGGGAAGAAAAGGGGTCAACTGACCCCAGGTTTTGCGCGTTGCGCTGGAACCCGGGATCAGCTAGGCAGTCCCCAGCTGACCCCGGGCTCCACGCAAATGCCGCAGGTCAGCTCCATGCAGCGCTACTTTGAAATGCTGCTGCGGCATTTGCGTGGAGCTCAGGGTCAGCTGGGGACTCCCCAGCTGATTCCGGGTTCTGGGGAAATGCTGCGCGGAATTCAGGATCAGCTGGGGAGTCCCCAGCTGACCCCGGGCTCTACGTGGCATTTCAAAGTGGCAGAACAGCATAGAGCCCAGGGTCAGTGCAGGACTAGTTCCCCACTGACCCCAGGCTCCATGAGGATGCTTCCGCTTTGAAATTCATAAGAGCCCCTGCTGGTGACTCTTGTACATTTCAAAGATGGCACGCTGCATGCAGCCTGGAGTCAAGCGGGACTTCACACTGGCCCCGGGCTGCACGTGGAGTTCCGCATTCCTTCTTCGAAATATACAAGAGTCCCAGCAGGGGCTCTTGTACATTTCAAAGGAGGAATGCGGAAGTGCCTATCAACTAGTTGATGGAAATTCCATCGACTACTCGACTAGTAAATTATTTGATATTTAACATCCTACTACCTACTTTTCTGAATTGACTACTGAGTAGTTTTCTTACCATTCAATGAGTGCTCACTGACCATAGCTATTACACATCTGCTTATCAGCCGTAGTTATTGCTGTAGCATAACAGGTTGATTCATCATAGAAATATTATAATGTCTGGGATTTCCAAGATTTATATTTAAGTTGAATCTAAAACCTAAAGTGTTTTGTAGACATTTTTTATTGTGACTTAATTAGATCAATTGATTTACCAGTATTTTTTAAAATAATAAAACACACTTTTCATATTTTTTGGTTTTTTACCTGGTAAACACTGGAAGTTGAGACTGAATGACCTGGACTCTGACTACAACAAGGAGCAGTGTACTGAACATCAGAACAATAAGCTTCAACAGTGTCTGGAGCATGGAATAAGGAATACTGCCTTTTCCTCGAAGAATCTGCACTGCAGTATCCAACAGCATAGGCAAAGTATACTAGAAAACAGAACAATTTGTTATTAGATAGCACCCTTTTGTTTAATCACTATTCACTACACTTTACCAATATGAACTAAATTCTAGTCGGACTGTCAGCGCCTGCTCAAGTTAAAGGTTGCCTACCTGGGTCCAGTAAATAACAACTTTTAAAATCTTTAATAAAGTTAAGCGATTAAAACATTAATAGCTATTAATCATGCTATTAAAATGTGCAGCACGCACTTTATATTTATTCTTATTACAAACTAGCCAATTAGCCCGTCATAAGACGGGATTTTCAGGTCTCTCCTCCACGTCGGTCTTCTCTTCTGAGCCTCCGGTCTCTCGCTCTGTCTCTCTCTCTCCTCCTCCTCCTCCTCCAACTGCCTCCCCCTCAGCTCTCCTCTGCCTTCTGCTCTCTCTCTTTCTCTTCTCCTCCCCCTCCTGCCTCTCTCACTTGGGGGACCGTGGAGCCCAAACGGCCATTTGGGCTCCACGCTCTGCGTGCTGCATGGGGAGCATGGAGCCCAAACGGTCGCTTGCTCCTACACGGCGGCCCGGCTAAGCGGCACAGAAGTCAGCTGAGTGCCACAGCAGGAGGTGAAAGGGGGCAGGGCAGTAATGTTCACGGCCAGCGGGCAGGGCCTGGAGCCGCTGTCACGCTGCATGGCCTCCTGCCGTGGTGCTCGGCTGACTTCTGTGCCGCTCAGCCGGGCCACCGCGTGGGAGCAAGTGGCGCAAGCGGCCGTTTGGGCTCCCCCGTGGCGGCCCAGCTGAGTGGCGCAGAAGTCAGCTGAGCGCCACGGCGGGAGGCGAAGAGGGGTGGGGCGGTGACGTACACAGCCAGGCCCCACTCCCTGGCTGTGTACATCACCACCCCGCCCCCCTTCGCCTCCCGCCATGGTGCTCCGCTGACTTCTGCGCTGCTCTGCCGGGCCACTGCGGGGGAGCAAGCGGTGCAAGCGGCCATTTGGGCCCCGTGCTCCCCATGCAGCACCCGCAGCAGCCCGGCAGAGCAGCGCAGAAGTCAGCCGAGCGCCAAGGTGGGAGATGAAAGACGTGACTCAGGCAACAGCGCCGCCCAGAGGGAACAGCCAGCATTTCAGCGTTACAGACTCTCAGACATTGGGCTACTATATATATATATATGATATTTGTACCATAAAAAAAGTGTTTTTCAATTCACCTCATACAAGTACTATATTGCAATCTCTGTATGATGAAAGATGAATTTTCAGATGCAGAATTATGCACTAAAAATAAAACAATAGAAAACTTTAGCATCTATGAGTCCATTCAGTCCTATTTCTCATTCAGCCAATTATTCAAACCAGTTTGTTTATATTTGCAGGAGATAATGCTGCTTATTTCTTGTTTACATGTCACCTGAAAATAACAACAGGCATTGGCATGACATTATTGTAGCTAGCATCAGAAGAGAGTTACCAAGGATGCCATTTCGGGAGGGTGGATGGGTGGGAGGAGCAACAACTGTGTGCTCCAGGACATGGCTTGCTTGCTTTTCATCCCATTGCCTGGACTAACGGAGTGAGGGGAAAGTACTTGCACTCTGTGCTGTGCATGCCTCTCAACTGGCTAATGAGCTTCCTTCACCAGCCAAGTGTGAGAGGCATGCATGGAATGCAAGCACTTTCCCCTCACTCCCTGATAGTCCGGGGAACGGAATGTAAAGCAAGCTGCATCCCAGTGCGCATGGCTGCTGCCCCCCCTACTCTCCCAAAAAGGTGCCCTTGAGAGTTACATGCCTGATGCGCTCAAGATTAATATGTCCCTTCATGCTTCAACTATCCTAGAGAACATGCATCCATGCTGATGAAGGGTTCTGCTCGACAGTGATGTAAAGCAGCATGGAATGATGCAGGTTCATTGTCATCATCCAAATTAGATGCCATCACCAGAATATTGATTTTGTTTTTTGGTAGTTTGGGTTCTGTAGTTTCCACATCAGAATGCTCTGTTTTAAGACTTCTGATAGCATGCTGCATACACTGTTCCTCTCAGATTTTGGAAGGCACTTCAGATTCTTAAACTTTAAGTCGAGTCGATTTCTCTTTAGAAATCTCACATTGATACTTCAGCCAGGAGCTGAGCCTGGCAGCTGGGAAGCTGGTGCCCCGCCCCCACTGCCTACTCCCCAGAGAGCAGCAGCACAGGGGCCAGCATTGACCTCCCCTGGTCCAAGGTGCTGGACCAGGGAGGTCCAAGGTGCTGGACCAGGGAGGTCCAAGGTGCTGGACCAGGGAGGTCCAGAGGTATTTGGCAGAATGCAGGTAAAACAGAGCAGGAGACATAATTCTCCCCCCAGGAGACGAGTAACAAACTTGATTAACAGAAAAATTATTTTTTAAGAATCATTATTAGCATGGATATATATCCTCTGGAATGGCATCTGAAGCATGAAGGGGCATATGAATGATTAGCATGTCTGGCACAAATATCTTGAAATGCTGGCTACAAAAGTGCCATAGGAACATAAGAAGGCCCATGCTGGGTCAGACCAAAGGTCCATCTAGCCCAGTATCCTGTCTTCTGACAGAGGTCAATGCCAGATGCCCCAGAGGGAGTCAACAGAACAGGTAATCCTCACATGATCTCTCTCCTGTCATCCATTTCCAGCCTCTGACCAACAGAAGCTAGGGACACCATTCCTACCCATCCTGAATGATAGCCATTGATGGACCTAACCTCCATGAATCTATCTAGCTCTTTTCTGAACCCTGTCAAAGTCCTACCCTTCACCACATCCTCTGGCAAGGAGTTCCAGAGTTTGACTGTGCGCTGCATGAATGAAAAAACTTCCTTTTGTTTGTTTTAAACTGGGACCTATTAATTTTATTTGGTGACTCAGTCATTATATTGCGGGAATAAGTAAATAATTTTTCCTTATTCACTTTTTCCATACCAGCCATGATTTTATAGACCTCTATCATATCTCCCCTTTTCTAAGCTGAAAAGTCCCAGCCTTTTAAGTCTCTCTTCATATGGGACCCGCTCCAAACCCCTAATCAGTTTTGTTGCCCTTTTCTGAACCTTTTCCAATGCCTATATTTATTTATTTATTTTAAATGAGGCGACCACATCTGTACGCAGTATTCATATTCTCTGTCTTTATTCTCTATCCCTTTCTAAATAATTTCTAATGTTCTATTTGCTTTTTTGACTGCTGCTGCACAGAGTGAATGAATTCAGAGAACTAGCCATTATGACTCTAAGATCTCTCTTGAGTAGTTGTAGCCAAATTAGTCCCCATCGTATTGTATGTATCATTAGGATTATTTTTTCCAATGTCCATTACTTGGCATTTATCAACATTACATTTCATCTGCCATTTCTGTTGCCCAATCACTTAGTTTTGTGAGATCCTTTTGAAGGTCTTCACAGTCTGCTTTGTTTTTAACTATCTTGAGCACTTTGGTATTATCTGCAAATTTTGCCACCTCCAGATCATTTATAAATAGGTCAAAAAGGATCCCTTGGGGGACACCACTACTTACATCTCTCCATTCTAAAAACTGACCATTTACTCCACCCATGTTTCCTGTCTTTTAACCAGTTTACAATGAGAGGACCTTCCCTTTTATCCCATGACTACTCACTTAAGAGCTTTTGGTGAGGGACCTTGTCAAAGATTTTCTGGAAATCCAAGTACACTATATCCACTGTATCCCCCTTGTCCACATGTTTGTTGACCCCCTCAAAGAAATCTAGTAGATTAATAAGGCATGATTTCCCTTTACAGAAACCATTTTGACTTTTCACCAACAAATTATGTTCATCTATGTGTCTGACAACGCAATCCATTCAACTTATTTATAAATGATCTAGAGAGAGGTAAACAGTGAGGTGGCAAAATTTGCAGATGATACCGAACTGCTGAAGATAATTAAGACCAAAGCAGACTGTGAAGAGGCAGAGGCAGCAGTGTGGGGAGATAGGCAAGAGCCAGTGATCATGGGGAACCAGCTAGCACTGGCTCCTGCCCTCCTCCGCCCACCGCGTGTAAACATGTAACTGCTGAAAATTTCAGAGAGTACATGTTTATACAAATAAATGCATTTTAACATCCCTAGTAACCTGTTACCTGGTAAGCATCACCTTTATCGGGTGATGCTTACTGGGAAATGGTTAACTGGGAGCAGCCTTCTGCTTGTGGCCTGCTGCAAATGGAGGGTTGCTCACATGGGGAGAGAGTCACCAGTCTTGCAGGGGGTTAGGGGAGGGAGCAGCAGCAAGGAGGAAAGGCCTGTGGTGTGGGGCCACTCCTGCCCACTCACCCCCCCCACTTAATCAGTTAATGGGTTAAATGTTAAGTTTAACAAGTTAACTAAATGGGATTTTACACCCCTAGTTCAGTGCATGCTAGTTTCTCTCTCAGGATTTAGGAGACCTGCCTAAGCCAACTCAAGAGTCTTTGTTTTGTGGATTTTTATATAGGGAGCTCTCTCTGAATCAGGGTGGTGAAGACCTTATTAACTGTGTATTGTAATTACTATTAAAAGGGGACATGCTGATTTGTTATGGTATTGGCTTCTCCCGGCCTTTGGTTGTTAATGTGAACCTACTACTGGGGAGAAATTAAAGTGGAGTGCATCTGCAGTGGCATACTAGGCTTCAATGGGGCATATGAGAATCATTCATGACTTTGCAATAATAAAATAAAGAAAATACAGTAGATTCTGCTTATTAGCAAACCTTTGGTTGCTAGCAAAAAGTTGTAATTATCAAGTAGTTACCAGTAAGGCAAGTTTGTGGAGCTCTATCCAGATAATGAAACACTGTGAGGTGCCTTTGCTGGCTGCAGCCTTGCAAATCTGTCTGGGGGTAGGACAGCAGCAAAAAGGGGGTTTGAGGGCTGGCTCTTTCCACAGGGAGGGGAATCTGTGAGCCATCCTGTGGCAGGAACATAGTGGCAAGAAGTACTATGCAGCTCTGAGCTTCAAGTGCCCTGTGAAAAGCCCTGACACTTGGTCCTGAGGCCTAACTTCCTTGCCGCCTCATGCAGTCTGCAATCCCAGGACTCTGGCAGTGTTTCTGTTTAGGCCTCTTACTTCCCGTGTTATCCCTGAAGGCAAGCAAGTTTGCAGGACTGCAGCTAGGGAAGGAAGTGTTGGGATGTGCCTCACAAAGGGGAAGGTCCTTTCTTTCAAAACAAAGTCAGTGGCATGGGATGGGTTCCTGAAAAATGGGTTACAGAAGTTAATATCATGGCTGTTACTAAGTAGCATCCACCATATAAAGAATACTATTGAATTAGTTTAGAAATTCTAGACCAAAATTTCCAAGGCAGGAACCAGTTAAAAGATAAATGCATACACTTCACATACAAAACACACATGCAGATTTTTGCAGGCACAAAATTGAAAATGTAGCCTTGAATTGTAACTGATAATTCATATTATTGTGGCTAATATTATTGCAATTTTTGCCCATAACTTCTAAATATAAACTCTCTTAAAAGTATACTTAACTATATTTAAACTACTACTGAAAAACATGTTAAGAAAAAAACATTTTAGTTGCTAAGTATAAATATCACCTTCTCTAGACAAAGGAAAGATAAAAAAAATTATTATAGCTAATGTTAAAAAGATTAGGAAAAGAATTTCTATACACTGTGACATAGTACTTAGATTATCTACAAACACAACTTTGTTTTAAAAGTGAAAGGTATATATAGTACATAATCAGCAATAATCCAAATTTAGATGAATAAGTTCCACAATACAGTTCAGCTGCTAGCATTCAAGTACATTACTCATGAAATGTTACATACACACTTGTGGAAAGCAAATACAGTAATTACTCATTTAACATGTGCCCGCTTAACATGTTTTTGCAATAGGACGATTTTTTTTAAGGAAACATTTTTCGAATAACATGAATGTCCTCGAAATAACACCAAAATAATCAAGTGGCAGACTACCTCGCGCAGTGGTATAAGTTGGTGAAAACAGTGGTAATACGCATGAGCGGATGAACACATGTGGTCACAGCGCTCCTCCACTCACGTTTATCTTTGTGTTTTAACAAATCACAAGGACTTGTGCTGCTAGATATCTAATGTTGATGTTGACAACCCAGCACCAACAAAAAATTGACTTTGCCACCACCACCTCAAACGCAACCCCCACCTTTTCCATCATTTTTAATGGGAAAATTGACCCCGCATAGCACGAACATTTTCAGAAACGCATCTATAGTGTTAAATGAGGAATTACTGTATTATATTTTTAAC
This sequence comes from Rafetus swinhoei, assembly GCA_019425775.1. Taxonomy (NCBI): domain Eukaryota; kingdom Metazoa; phylum Chordata; order Testudines; family Trionychidae; genus Rafetus; species Rafetus swinhoei. The sequence continues at coordinate 272,234,155 of CM033437.1, forward strand.
AAAGGGGAAGGGGTACTTCAAAGTGGCAGCGCCGCACAGTGCCTTTCAAACCCCAAGGCGGAGTTTCAAAGGGGCAGCTGTGAAGTGGGCTGCACCTTTAAAACGCTGCCTCTGTGCCTTTCAAAGGGGCAGCCATGGAGCCCGGGGTCAACTGACCCGAGGTTCCGGGGAAATGCCGGGGAACCCGGAGTCCTCTGGGAGTCCCCAGCTGATCCCAGGCTCCTAGCGGCATGCAGCGGGCTCCGTGGCTTCCAAATCCCGGGCTCCATGGCTGTGAAATGCACAAGAGCCCCTGCTGGGGACTCTTGTGCATTTCAAAGTAGGCATGCCGCATGCAGCCCAGAGTCAGTGGGACTTCCCGCTGGCCCTGGGCTGTATGTGGAGTTCCGCATTCCTTCTCTGAAATATACAAGAGCCCCAGCGGGGGCTCTCGTACATTTCAAAGGAGGAATGCGGAAGTGCCGATCAACTAGTCAACGGCATTTTAACATCCGTACACCTGATGGCATCCAACAACATCAGCTGAGGGTAGAATTGACTGATTCCACATTCTCTCATACTCGCTCATTACTTGGGTCCCATGCACTTAGGGCTCTGACAGAGCGAGAGTTTGAACCTTGTCACCCCTAGCTTTCAAGGTGTTGGCCAGAGGGGTTTATTTCTTCAGCTTCTGTGATTGGGCTTTGTGGAAGCCTAGGGGTCTGTTCTCACTGTGACGTCTACCATTATGATCTTCTTCTGAACCTCACTGGTGACAATGATGTACAGTCGTAGATGGCTGTCTGTTTCAGAGATGGTGGAATTCATGGCAACCTTCTTCAGGTGAGGCAGGATGACTCTCCTCAGGCACTCTTGGAAGGTGTTGTGTTGCAGTTGACAGGCTCTGGAGTGGGACTTGCAGCTACACAAGATGTGGGATAGTGTCTTGTTGGCATAACCACACTCCCTGCATCGCCTGTCCTGATTTGCATGGCGGATGGCTCAATTTAGTGATCGTATGATGAGCCTCCACTCAGCTAACTGGATGAAGCTGGCCCCAGGAAAGCAGTGGTTACTGACTTCCCTCTAGCACATCACCTCAAATACCCTGCCCTTCAGTTTCAGGTTTTCTACACACTGGCACAAATGGCATCTTTCAGCAGCTTGGTTCTGGCTCCTGAGTGAGGACAGCACACTCCATGTTCTTTACCTGTGGCACTAGGAATCCCAGCTCCTGACCTGCCGAACTCCATGCCCAGTGGCAGCTGATTCATTTCTCCAGTCATTGTATTTCACTGCATTACAGACATGAGTCCAGAGTGAAGTCAAGTCTCCCCCATCTCTTCCAAATTTGCCTCCAAAGAGCCACTCAGGAAGTTGGCAACATCTTAGAGGTGTCCTGGTGATTTGCTTGACGGCATCCTGCAGAGCACACACTGCAATGTTCCTCACCAGAACATCCATGCATGTCAGAAGCCAGAAGGCACAAGTGATTACAGCAACACTGCACAGATGACCTCTCTGTTGCGCCATTCTACCTATGCAAGATGCACAGCAGTTTGGACCCTTTGGGGAAAAAACATCCACTTCTTCACCAGCTGTCTGAGGTTGCTGTCTGCCTTATTGTGAAGAACCTTCACCATGGCAGATCCCCTCAGGACAAATGAAATACGGGGGGTGGGGGTCAGGATGGCGCTGACCTTCTGCCCTGGTGTCAGTAGGTATGCATGGCCAGGATTGACGCTAACATATAGGATTTCTGAGATGGTATCTTCAGGTGTCTGCTGGACACAGAAAGCTGTGGGCATGTCACAGAAAGCTGTGGGCATGTTGGTATGCTTGCCAATCCTCAAGGAAGATAATGGATTCACCCTAGATATAAACCATGTTTCCTGGACCAATATGTAGGGATGTGCACTTCCTAGCATTAAAGCAGTGTCTCATTCAGTTGGCAGCCTGGCTGGTGATGTCGAACATTTGTTGGAGGCCCTCGGGGTCAACTGCTATCAGGACCAGACTGTCTGTGTAGACCAGGATATTCAACACAAGTTAAAACTGTCTCTAGACCACTGAATGATCGGCACCATGGCTAACTTGAAAACAGCGGTGCTGAAGGGACAGCTTTGCTTCACGCTACTGCAGATCGGGATTAGAGGGGGGTCTCCTTCCATGGAGATGATGGTGGTGGTGCAGCTTTTGTATAGTTTCCAGACCAGTTCAAGAAAGTTTTCAGGCATCTCAAACTGTTGTGTCGAAAACGTGCTGGTGGGGCATCAATCCAAAAGCAGTAACCAGATCGAGTCACATTATGGCACACAGCCTCCGGGCACTCCTGGCTGCGTGGGTGGCAGTCTGAAGGATGAAACTCTGTTCATAGCAGCCTTTACATGCCATGAAGCCCTTCTGGATGGAGCTGATGGCTCCTCCATTTACAGACTATTTTGTGATTCTAACCACAAGGCAGCTGGCATACAGTTTGTATACAGTGGAATAGAGAAAGAGATGAGTCTTCAAGTGCTGGGGTCATCTTGCTCACCTCTATTGTAAACAAGCACCAGCACGGACATCTTCCAGGAACTGGGAGTATGGCAGAACTGTTTGCATTTGTTGAAAATGGCATTTAATACCAAGCAGCGAGGGTCTCATTTTCAGGAGGTTGTAGCGAACACATCCTTTGATGGGGCTGTTGGGTCAGTCCAGTTGCTACTTATGATGTAAATCTTCTTTCAGGTCCTCTTATAGTCAACCCGGGGTAGAGGATGAAGGCATTCTGGACACTGCATGTCGTTCTGGGTTACAATGTCAAGCACCCCCTTGAAGTACGAGAACAGTCTCTCGGATGGGACTGCGCTTTAAGATGAGAGCCTGTTGAGGATAACTCTCATAGCCTTTGGGTGTTTGACCGCTAGAGTCTCTGGATCTTGGATGCTGCTGCCAGATTGTACCAGTGACTGATGTTCCCTCTCCTTGCTTCTCTGATGTTGTTGTGGACAAGTCAAAAACTTTTAAAGGTTAAAATGAAACCTTACATTACACAATATATTTTAATTAGAAATTGATTTCAGAGCCTTTGCAGAATGAGATTTCACAAAAATCTAAATGCTAATTAATTCAAATGTGATATTCTAGAACACTTAGCAGTTCATTAATATAGGATGGAAAAGTCTCCATAGAAAGCACTTTCTCTAATTTCATATAAGAGGAAAAGTTAATTTTTATATATCCTAAACTTCAACCACATTATATAGATACTTGCAAAGGTCAGAAGTATTAGTCTATACTCAAGGAGATATTAAATTCAATTTCCATTTTTGTTAGTATATTTGTCTGCATACAAAATAACTGGAGTTAGTACGTATTTACATGATACAGTGGGGGGAGTACATATACATATTTTTTCCAAGGTCACAAAAATACAGTTTGCTTCAGCAGACAAAACAGTGAATGCATATGTAATATGATGGTTTTACTACAAAAAAAAAAAAAAAAAAAAATCTCCTTGACAAAGGAAAAAGTTACAATGAAAATGTTTACAACAATTACTTACTCCTTGAGCTATAAATACTTCATAGACACAACATATTCCCACCACAGTTATTCCTTGTTCTTTGCATAATGTTGCAACAGCTACTAAAAACACTGTCACTGCAATTGGAGTCCACACTGCAACATAAAAGGACAGATATTATAAAAAACACACTATTTTACAGCACAACCATGCAAACTACATAACTAATTAAAGTTAACTATTTAGTTTTCAGTTGTCAGTATTTCAACAAGATTCCAGTTTTCAGTTGCCAGTATTTCAACAAGATTCCAGCCTTTGGCATGTTACCCATCAGAGTAATCCACTGGCTGGCTACAAGATAGCTTGTTTATATTCAGCATCTGCAAGCATGACACCTGCAGTTTTCAGTGGCCGTGGTTCACCATTCCCATTCAAAAAGGTTGAAAACCACTATTCTAAGCTATATTTTCATAAATGTTCAACTATTGCAGCAGTTAGAACAGGGGGACTGATGCTTAACTCCCAAGCTCCACTTCCAAATCTGTCACTGATTTCAGAGAGTCCATTAGCCTATGTACTCCAGAACCTTCTTTTCTATAAAAATCAGAGTAATAGTAATCTTACTTACTAGAGAGCTCTTTGGGTTAGTTAATGATTGTAAAGCACTAAGAAATCCTCAGAAGAAAGGCACTTTGTAATACAAAGTATTATTTATGTTATTACAAAGGCACCATTAGTCTGAATTAAAGATAACTTTAAAAAACTGACTCGTTAATCAGAATATTTATGTTTATTGGTTTCATGTAGTAAAATATAAAATACAATCAAAAGTCATGTGTATATGATGTTAAGTATTTACCTATAGTATTGTCTGGTCCTTTAGATTTGGTATATGATAAAAAAGGCAGCTAGAAAAAAGATAGACGATAACAGCTCTGCTCTACCAACCACTCCAGTTACCTAATGGGGAGGAAAAAAAAGATAAATATTGTTAACTTTTTAACAGAATTGGGTCTTGAAAATTGCTCATAATGGAGAAGTTAAAGCCAGTGATAGAACTAAACAAAAAACAAAATAGAGTCTGAATCTTCCATAGGTATGCAAGCACAATTCCTATGGAATTCACTTAGAACTGCACTTATATAGCTGAGATCAGACTGCAGCTTAACTACTACCTCCAATTTCTGGCAATTACATATTTAGTCCTCAAGTGCCCTCATATGGTAAATGTCAGGAATTACCCATGTACCTACTAACTAAATAACTTCAGTATTTGTTACTCATAACAACAAAGAACTGCAAAGAACATAATAAGATTTCAATGGGAGTTAATTGTGAACCAAGACAGAAATTTTGAATTTTTCAGGTTACACATGGGGAGTGGGGAGGAGGAGCCGGCTCCCACCTCCCTCTGCCCCAGCTGGCTTCTCATGGAAGGCAGCAGTGTAGGTGGCAGGCATCTTTACAGGAGCCATTATGCACAGGGAGCCAGCTAGAAAATTGGCTTCCCATGTTGCTACCTTTGCGGCTCCTGCCTGTCCCCCTCACACACACTGCTGTTCCTGATATAGAGGCAGCAGCGTGGAGAGAGGGGGTAGTCAGCTCAGCGGGAGCCAGTACATGCGGGGAACCTCCTGCCTCCCCTGCTCTGTGGGAGGCAGCGGGCAGGAGGTGGCGGGGAGGGTGGCTCCAAGGGAGCCAGCATGCTGGCTCCTGCCAGACACAAAGGCAGCAAGGGGTGTGTGTGTGGGGGAAGAGGGAGTAAGTAACGATGAGGCCAGGCTTATCAGTTAATTGTGTAAACGGGTACACACTAACATCCCTAATACAGATACCTCCTTTGCACATTGTGTAGAAAGGTGTATACACAGGCAAGGTAAAGAAACAATGTATCACATCAGTAATGAAATAAAATGATAAAATTACAGCCAGAGCGACTTGGTCAAGTCATGAATCACAAATAGAAACTAGCAACTACTTTTATAAAGATGAGAGACAGGAGAGAAAAAAGTCAACCCTTATACCAATGCAGTGTTTAATAAAAAGATGGAGAAAATAAAATGAACTACTTAACGGTAATTCTTTTTCTTAAAAATATGTCTCTCTGAATTAACACTCTTGTGTTTGTGTGATGAAGTGTGATTTTTCCTTTTTTTTTATGAATTCTGTGTGTGCCTCAGTTTCCCCTAACAGTTGCATGATTAAATAAGTGGTGAGAAGAGGTAGTTTATTCTTTATAGCAATCGAAGTGGAACCGACTCCTGGCTCCTTGAGGACCCATGACAAATCCAGAAGACAATGGCCTGGATATTCAATACCTAGCAATGAATGACCTGGAACTGCTGGCTCCCTCATTGCAGAAGCCAGTCAATTTTGGCCAACAGGAGAACAAAGAGCTAAGGATAATGACCAGGTGACCTGTTTTTGTCTGGGAATGAGAACAAAGAACAGAGGAAGGGCCCTTGGGTATAGGACAGACTACAGGAAGCAGGAAACATGCTTCTGGACTAGGGCAAGGAGGTGGCTTTAGTGGGCCAGGAATGCCTAAATGGACTGTGTTGTAACTTTCTATTCTCTATGCTACCTAAGAACTTTTTACACTTATGTGACCTCTAATAAACCCTTCTGCTTTGACAATGCTGCCCAAGAGTCACTCCAGTGTAAGGATAAAAGGGGGCACACTGTTCCAGTTGGGTATGCAAGCCTTCCCTCAGTGTTCAGTTTGAATGGATTTACTGAGGGGAGTTTATGGAAGAAGCAGGAGTGCTGAAGGCTCCAAGGTTTGATCCCAGGAGTGGTTAAACCAAGGGGCTGAGCCCAATGAGAGAGTGACCCTAAAACGGGGTAAGTCCTCTCAGGGACTGTTCCAGAGTCATGAGAGTTCACTGGACCTGTGGATCTATGACAACTTAGAAGCACAAGACCATACAAAAATTTGCAGTTCTTTACATTTTTGAAAGTTTGAGATGCTTAATAAGATGCCTTTATTTTCCCCAAAGACACACTCTTCCCACTCCAAGGTACTAAGGATCAAGGCACATCCCAAAAATAAAAAATAAAAATTAACAAGACAAAAATTGAATCTAATTATGTCTTTAAAAGTGAAAAAACAGGAATCGTTTCTCTTTTTGGTATATATGGAAGATAATATATTTATAATGCAAAATGTTGTGGAGGACTAAGATACATTCAGAAAGTTTTCAAAAAGGGCAATGTAAAAAGAATTTGACACAAATACAATTCTTGGGGTTAGGAGTGTCTAACAAATATATCTGTGAACAATGTTATCCTTGAAATCCAATCTATGCAAAGATGAAATTGAAAAGCTCCATATAGATGCTTTACAAATTTCTGGAATAGAAATAGGCCTGATGCTAGCTAATCAGAGCTGTTCTGTTCCAAAAAGAGTAAGTTGTGACATTACCAACCTACCAGTCTAGATAGCTGAAGCTATAAAAATACAATCAAAAAGACATGTAGACAAGGTTTTCTTGGAGATAATGAAGTTGATTGTCTCTGTGTTAAACAAGACAGATGGCGAGTCTGAAAGACACCCAGTGTCAGAACTAGAAGTGGTCCAATGATGGATAATAAATGTGTCAGTGGAAATATTTCCATAATGATTAAAAGAAGACCTGATAAAGGTATAAGAAAATAATAAAAGAGAATAAAGTCACTTTGCAGGATGCGCCAAATTAAATTATGATAATAGGAGAAGGGAGCAACCAATGAAATCGAAAGCAATCATTCAAAACTTAATAGGAATTTTTTTATACAATATATAAATAACCTGTGAAGTTCCCTGTCACAAGAAATCCCTGAAATCAAGAGATCAGTAGGGGGACAATAAGAGGATAATAAATTTATACTGATAACGTCCGCAGATTATACAAGAGAACAAAAATAACAGGGACGTCCTTATGCTTCAGGCATAACCAATCCTAACAGCTGGAGATTAGGTAGGAACATCCTGTATGGTCAGGTCTATAATCCTGCATACCGTAATTGTCTACTCTGAAAATTCTTGCATCTCTCAAATATCTGGTCACAGTCAAAGGCAGAACACTGGATTACTAGTCTGATCTAGTATGACAATCACTATGATTTTAGGGCTTTAGCGTACATTCCAGATAAAATATGCAGAGATGATATTTTCACATGAAACTTGTGGAAAAAAGCCACATTGGGATGGCTTTATAGTAATGAAAAAAGTTGACAAAATGACTTGAATGGAATCCCATTATCGCTTTCAGAAGGGATTTAAAATTTACCCATAGTATTACATAATCCTTATAGAAATAAGAATAAAATGAATTAGCTAGAGCCATGTGAATGATTCTTGACTATCATGCTATGACTGAATTATTTCCAATTGTACTGAATTATTAGTTTTGAAATGCAGCCATTGGTCCACTAGAAATTGGACTGAGATCACAGAAGTGATTTAATGCAAGCCACAATGTTTTTCCCTAGTGGATGGATAGATTTAAATTGGTGGAACTTCTTTTGTAGAGCAGCAAAAGCCATGTCACATACTTACTGTTAAACTGAATGTTCAATTTTATGATACTTTTTCCTGACATATGGCAGTATAAAAACTTTTAGAGACTGCAATATACTAATGCACATACAACATGCAAATATAAAATTAAACAAACCATTTTAATAAATGAATGAAAAATGGCCTTTCCAGGCTTACCTACCGCTTCTGTGTGTATTGGGTGCACTGCAAACAGCAAGGATGCAATTATACTGCTCCTGTTGTCCAGAAAAAGCTTACAGACCTTGAGGAAGACTATGCAAACCACCGTATGAAAAACCAGATTTAGGAGGTGATAAGAAACTGCATTTAACTCACTGAACAAGTAGTTTAAACGAAATGTGAAGACAGTAAGAGGTCGATATGACTTGTGACTCCTTTCCTACAGGGAAACAAACCATAATAATAATAATAATAATAATAAATTTATATTTATACAAGGCCTTTAATGTATTTTAAACTATACACAACTATTTTTTCCACTACTGAAGTCAATCTACCTAAGATTTAAAGACCAGTTGGTTAACAGCTCAGAGCAGCACTACACACAGTAGTTTAGAGGAAAAAGTAAAGATTGACATCCACTTAAAATTCCAGTAAGAATTAAGATAGAAAAAAATGTAAAGAGTAAGGGTGTGTGTACACAACACCCTAAACTTGAAATAAGATACATAATTTGCGTTATACAAATTGTGTATCTTATTTTGAATCTATTTCAAAATAGCTTATTTTGAAATTTGGCACATCTACACAGAGCCAAATTTGGAAAAACGTGCTATTTCAAGCCATCATGTAACAAAGTTTACCGGGATGGAGAAATAGCGCACCCGTTATTTCGAAAAATATTTTGAAATAACAGGCAGCTCGTGTAGATGCGGGGTAGCTATTTCGGGATACCTCCAGTATCCCAAAATTGCCATACAGTGTAGATGTACCCTAAATAATGAGTTTCCCAGACTTCTAAATGGATTTTGTATTTTTCAAGTTTATTGTCTGATCCATTACTTTACCATAGCTGATGTTCTACTAGATGAAGTATGAATAAACTGGCCAAAAAATATAAAAGTAAAATGCAACTATTTTAATACATGTATTAGTTTGATATATAAGCACATTTATATCTAGGTTCTTATTTGGCCCTCATAGGCAATCTTCTAAATTATATGTGTACCCAAAGCCATATTTAGCACTGCCTCTATAGTCTAATCAGTAAAGACTGAAATTTATTTTATTTTGGCTGACTTTTTAGAGGTCTATTATTAACCCAGACCTGAAGACAGAAGTAACTTCCCCTTCCATTTTTTAACCCTTATCCCTCTTGATTTACTTTTTATGGTGAATCTGGTATTTTAGTATATTTGCTGTACTTAAAAAGTTAATATTAAACCATAAATATATGCAATGCAGTTGTATTGTTAAAGTAGCTTTTATATTTTACTCTGATACCTCATAGTGAACCTAATAAGAATTAATTTTTTAAAAAGGAATGCTTTTAGTATTAGAGCTAGGATTAAGGTCTACTTACCTAAAGCCTACAAAACATCCTAAGCCTGCAAGTGCACAGTATCTCTCAGATACCTAATACATTAACAGAATTTTCTAAATCATTTTAGAATCATTAGAAAGCTTAGAACTCATTTATATTTTCTTAAGTGAGAAACTGGTGTCATTATTCATAGTTCCAGTCTTTTCTCTGGCATATATGTATATGTACTGTACTTGGTTTAAATAGAAAAGTAAAAATAAAATGTGTATTATATTACTCATCATCTACACTATTTATACCATTCCAGTCTGTAATGTCTTAAAAATACATTTTTTTTCCTAAAGTATTTGAGTTGAAACTATTCAGATAGTTTCTCAAAGGCCTTTAATCTGTTTAATTGATAAATCTTATAATTCTGAATGTACAGTTTGATGAAAACTCTTTCTAAATTCCTGGGAATTGGCAATATTGCCACATGTCATTATAAAGATAATTTTCCTTAGATATGCAATGAGTTTGTGCATTTAACATATGATTGAAATCACAAGAAGCAGGATATTAATGTAACTCTTCCTTTAAATGGTACCTCAGTTGCTATTAACATAGGCAGCAGACAGAATACATCTGTAATATTATATCCTCACACTCCCAGTTAATAAGTCAGTCACAATTCCTAACTCATGGCTAGAGAGTCAGAGGATTGTTTCTTAAACCTATGAAAGGGTGAGGCTTACTGGTTCCAGCTAACTGGTAGGGGTTGGAGCAGCTACCCGCCTGCTCCTTGTGTCACTGCAAGTTAAAATGCTGGTTCTCTGGGACAGGGGCCAGCAGAGGCTGCCAGCCCCACTCCTGGGGAGCTAGCTGCAGATCCCGCAGCAAAGTCTACCCAGGAGGGGGCCAGCAGTAGCCCGTGCTGGTCCCACCCTGGGGAGGTTTTGCTGTGGACTCTGCAGTATAAAGCTTATTTAAGCTTTATACTACAGAGTCCGCAGTGTATGTAACCACTATGATTTTTAACAGTTACACAGTTAAATTTTTAACTGCATTTTTACATCCCTAGAATAGATGCATACATATATGAATATATTCTCATAATGTCTAATATCAGACCTGAGGATATAAAAGACTGTGTATAGAAGCTTATCTGGGTACTTATATGCCCCCCCCCACCAACTGTATATCTCCACAACATTAATGATTTATTTGTGAGATAGGGAAATATTGAGAAGTGAGGCATAGAATGTTAAATCCTGGTCCCAATGAAATCAAAGGAAGTTTTACCAGTATTCTGCCTTCATAGATAAAGTGACTTGCCCATGGCAATTTATGGCAGAGCTGTGAACTCATCTCTTCCAGGTACCAAGCAATTGCATGAACTACAAGACCATCTCTTCTTCCATTTTCAATAGCAATGGTTTTCAAACTATGGCTCGTGACCCAGTATTGGGTCATGGAATGTCAGGCACTGGGTCTGATTGTTGCAGGGGATCAGGTGACTAGTGGGAGTGCTAAGGTAGGCTACATACCTGTCCTAGCACTGCAGACAGTGCAACAGGCCTGGCTCCTAGGTGGGGGTGGAGGGGAAGAGCGCTGTACACTTCCCCCTGCCCTGAGCACTCTCAGGGTACTTCTAGACTACAGGCTTTTGTCAACAGAAGTTTTGTTGACAGATACTGTCGACAAAGCTTCTGTTGACAAAGAGCGTCTAGACTACATCCAATTCTGTCAACAAAGCAAGCCGCTTTGTTGACATGACAGTGTAGACGCAAAGGACAGTGTAGATGCAATAACGCCTTCTGTCGACAGAACTCTGTCGACAAAAGGTGTTATTCCTCGTAGAATGAGGTTTACAGCTGTCGACAAAACTGCTGAGTTCTGTCGATGTTATGTCGATAGAACTTGGCAGTAGTGTAGACGCAGGTATAGTTTTGTCGACAAAAGTCCACTTTTGTCGACAAAACCCTGTAGTCTAGACACACCTTCATTGGCTAGGAACCTGCTGCTGGCTGCTTCTTGGGCACAGCATGGTCTGTGGTGCCATGAGAGGCAGAAAGCCTACCATAGCACCCTTGCTGCACTGCTGACCTGATTGGGAGCTGCTCAAGGTAAGCCCCTCTTGCCCCAGCCCTGACGCCCCCCCCCGCCAAGCCAGAGCCCCCTCCTACACCCCAAAGCTCGTATCTTCATCCTGGAGTCGATGCTCCAGTCAAATTATGTTGGGTCATGAGCATCAATTTTCTTCAACTGGTCATGAGAATTTTTTTTTGAAAACCACTGTTCTATAGAAACCTATACAGGGCTTTGGTTGTTGTTTTTCCATTTTTGGGTAATGATCATATAATACGTTTAATATGAAAAGTAAGAATGGATGGATAAAAGCATGCTATGTGATACCATTTATATTTTGTTGCAATAGGCTCTATTAACCAAACGCATTTATAAAACACGTAAATCAGAAACACAGATTAGAAATTGGTATTATTGACCAATTATTTAAAATAAGCTATTCTGCAAAAAATGAAATTATAGAGAACATAAAAAGTGGAACTTTGAAGAACTTGCAGTATTTTTGAGACTCAATATATCTTTTGGCCAACTTACCTCTGACATAGGAGTTCCCCAGAAATCATTCTGAAACAGATTTTTTAAAGGAGTAGAAGGATGTAAGTCTTTATTGTCCAGAATTGCTGAAACATCATCAAAAACGAAGCCACAGAAGAGACTGTTCCAGTAACAGGCTGCCACCACACCTATTATCAGTGCTATTTCCTTCAAGCTAATATCAGCCATCTTCTCTGCAAGCTTTCATTGACTAAATCTGGAAAAATGGACAATTCCATGAACACATTTTATTGATTTCTATTTCAGTTTATTTCAACTTTAATTGTTGAATGTATATTTAGAACAGTCCGCATTAAAAAGGTATAAATACCACAAAACTAAATTCATTAGAAGATGAAGTTACATCCAAGTGAGGCCACAATAATAAATTTAAGCTTAAAACTGAGGTTTTCAAAACAATTTGTATATAACTTAATATTAAGAAAAATGACACTAAAATTTTTCCCCTTAACAAAAGCATCCAAACAAATCTCTCTCCTGCTGTATTTCATTTACAGTAGACTTCCGATAATCCGGCACCTTTGGGACCGAGGGGGTGCCGGATTATCGGATATGCCGGAGTATTAGGAGGTCCTCTGGCGGGGGGCTGACACGGGTCTGCCGGGACCCGCAATGCGATCTGCGGGGGGGTAGGGGGGGAAGGAGATCGGTGGGGAATGGCACGGCAAGGGGCGAACCCTCAGCCGTTTTGCAGGGAGGCGGGGGAAGCCCTGCGCAGCCGCTGGCGACAGGCCAGCTGGGGATGCAAGCGGCAGTGGCGGACTTGGGGAAGCGGCTGAGCCGAGCAGCTGGGGTGCTGCCGGGTTGGTCCCGCAGCACCGTCCCTCACATGAGCTGCGCTGCGGGACCAACCAAGCAGCACCCCAGCTGCTCTGCTCAGCCGCTTCCCCAAGTACGCTGCTGCTGAAACTGATGAGTTTCCGGGTTCCAGTTGGTGCCGGACTATCAGGAGTGCCGGACCACTGGATGCCAGACAATTGGAGTTTTACTGTACTTACTTCACTTTATCAAAATTCAAAAGTAACCATCACATACCCTAAGCCTTGCTATCAATGACACTTGTAGTCAGACCACTGCCCTGTTAACAATATAGATAAATCACAGGTAACGCATGCTTTTAATGCAAAATACATTTTTAAAAGTTGTGATTAATCGCAGTATTATATTGAAGTTATACAGATAGAGCATACCAATCTATTATAACTAATTTTGGATGTTTTCTACATCTTAAAATATATTGAGTTAAATTACAACAGAATGCAACGTGTATAGTGCTCAATTCATAATACTTTTGAATACATATATTTGCACTGTAAAAAAAGATAAAAAATAATATTGTTCAATTCACCTCAATCGAAGTCCAGTCAGTCCCACCTCTTGTTCAGCCAATCACTAAGATAATCACATTTGCTTACGTTTCTGGGAGATACTGCTGCCTGCACTGTTGTAGCCAGCGTAGCAAGGTATTTATGTACCAGATATGCTAAAAGGTTATGAGTCCCTTTATGCTTCGCCTTGTAAGATTGAGTTTTACACTGTTTTGGTTGAGTGAAATTATGTAGAAAATCGTAATTCTACATTTGAAAGTTGCACTTTCATAATAAAGAGATTGCATTACAATACTTGTATGAGATGAATTTAAAAACTATTTTATCTTATTTACAGTGTAAATATTTGTAATTAAAATATGAAGTGAGAACTGTACACTTTGTCTTGTGTTACAATTACAATATATTTAAAAATGTAAAAATATCCATTGTAATAAGTAATATCTATAATAAATTTAAATTGGTATTTTATTGAATTGGTATTTTATTAATAGAGCAATCAAAACTATGACTAATCATGATTTTGTAATCTGATTGAGATTGTCTTTTAACTATTCGACAGCCCTAGCATAAATAACAGAACTATAGTATTTGCCCTCAAATCCTAATCACAAACAAGAGGGCAAACACAGCATATAGAAGTCTCAAAGGAGGTAACTGTGTTAGTTTGTAATAGAAAAAAAAACTTAAAAAACAACAAATAGTCCTGCAGCACCTTAGAGATCAACAAAAAATGTAGATGGTACCATGAGCTTTCATGGGCACAACTCACACTTCCTCTTGGCTGGTCATTACTAAAATCCCAAAAGTCACCTATAATGCTCACTTCACCTCCCTTCAGAAGAAAAAGGACAATAAACTATCCAAACTCCTATATGCCTCAGGATATTTCAATTCCAGTACCCTCAACTCACTTATCAACATTGTCAACCTATCCAACCACACTCTTAGCCCGGCGGAAGAATCTGCCCTCTCTCAAGGACTCTCCTTTTCCACAGAACTGAATCATATTGTGTGTGTGTGTGGGGGGGGAGGGGAAGGAAGGGGAGAAGAGGAGGAGGAGATCTGTAAGACTATTTTCGCCACTTCCGTCTAAAGGAATATTTCCAATACACCAATGAACAACATACTGACCCTCCGGCTCTCCCTGCCAATACCACAAGAGGAAGACATCTATGTGGACCCTTCCTGATGGTCATAACGGCAGTCTTGACTTCTACATCTATTGCTTCCACAAATGTGCATGGGCTGACATTGTCAGCTAACAACAACAACATGTAACATATAACCTCAGTCACGCAGAATGCAATGCTATACATAGCCTCAAAAACAATTCTAACATTATAATCAAAGAGTCTGACAAAGTGGGTGCTGTAGTCATAATGAACAGAACAGATTATGAACAGGAGGCTGCCAGACAACTCACCAACACCAGATTCTACAGGCTTCTCTCTTCTCTGATCTCACTAAGGAATACCAAAAAAACCCAAAACCATCTGCTCACGAAACTTCCTGCTACAACTCAGGACCAAATCTACACTAACACACCCCCAAATCCTTGACTAGGAGTTTTCTATCTGCCACCCAAGATCCACAAACCTGGAAATCTAGGACGACCCATCATCTTAGGCATTGGAACAGTTACAAGCAGGATTATCTGTGGTTATATTGACTCTTTCCTCAGACCCTATGCTACCAGCACTCCTAGCTACCCTTGAGATACCACCAACTTCCTTGGGAAACTACAGATCATCAGTAATATTCCTAACACCACCATCCTGGCCATCATGGATATAGAAGCTCTTTATACCAACATTCCACATGAAGATTGATTACTGGCTGTCAGGAACACTATTTCTGATGATACCACTGCATACTTGGTTACAGAGCTCCGCGACTTTGTCCTCAGCCACAACTATTACCAATTTGGGGACAATTTGTATGTTCAAGTCAGTGGCTCAGCTATAGGCACCTACATAGCCCCACAATATGCCAACATCTTTATGGCTGACCTTGAACGTTTCTTCAGCTCTCGTCCTCCACTAATCTTATTTTACTTACGCTACATCGATGACATCATCATACGGACTCATGGGAAGGAGACCCTTGAAGAATTCCACAGGGATTTCAACAACTTCCACCACAGCATCAGCCTTAGCCTGGACCAGTCCACAAAGGAGATCCACTTCCTTGACACTAGTACAATTACAGGACAGCCACATTTCAACTACCTTATACTGGAAACCTACCGACTGTTACATTTATCTACATGCCTCTAGCTCCATCCAAGACACATTTCCCAATCAATTGTTTGCAGCCAGGCCCTAAGATACAACCGGATTTGCTCCAATCCCATAGACAGACAGAGACAGACACCTGCAGCATAGAGTTACCCCAAAGGTAACTGTACTGTTAACGGTTTTGCAGAATTTTAAACCTGTATTTTTATTAAACAATTTTGTTTGTGGGAAACAGCTACTAAAAAGTAAACGAATCTTATAAACCCAACATTCTGAAAGATAAAGGAAACATTCTTTATAAAGTTCTTCAATAAGTACCGTGGATGCTCAAAGTCAGGTGAAAGAAGTAATGACTTCAAAAAGTTTAACTTACTGTTCAAGTGGACACTTTGTTTATCTGCATTCTCAGTAGAAAATTCATAAAGAGAACTTAATTTTTTTTCTAATTAGGAAACCAGTGTTGGTGTTGTTCTTGATCACACTTTTACTACATGCTTATGGGAATTTTCTATAAAGAAGAAAACAAGTATTTAGAGAAAACACTAAAACTGAAACCCTTCTTTCATTTTAATCTTCTACAGTTGTCTTGTAAATTCACCATGCACTAAAAAACAGTAATTAAATTGCTATGCAATTTTTGTTTAACATTGTATATGACCTGCTTAATGAAGTCAAGTCACTGGTTTATAAAATTTTCCAGCATATTGTTCTAGTTTTGCAGGGGGTTGTAGGAAGACCAAACAAGAGGGTAATTACAGGACAAAGTGACACAGCTGTGCTGCCTAACAGATCAAAGGGCAATAAACAGTTAAAAATAATTTGGGGGATGGGGAACTTTAACAGAGGACTAATCAGATGAAGATGGAGAAAGAAAAGGTTTGTTAATTAGGGCAGTGGTTCCCAACCTTTTTTATACTTCGGACCAACAAACTCATTCAAAAACTTTTGGAGGACCAGGTATAGAAACATTTTATTTGCATATTCATCACAATACTTAATGTTAAGAAGTCACATGCTATTTTACATTGCATCTGTACGCACACAACACATGTCTTTGTAACAGATTTTTTTATTCTCCCCCCCCAAATATTTGCTTTCCACCTTAAAAAAAAAAAAAAAAAAAGTAACATATTGCTAGCTACCCAAAGTATTTTACTTCCACCACTGTTGAAAATTATAGCATACATAAGACATCACTACCCAAAATATTTTACTTCCCCCGCTTTAAAAATTATACAGTAGAGTCTCGATTATCCGACCTAAACGGGACCGAAGGATGGTCGGATAATCGAAATGTCGGATAATATGGAAAATATCTTGCAGGGTCCAAGGTATTTTCTCCATCAGCTGCCGCTCTGCAGACGCTCGGCTGCTTCATGAGGGAGCCGCGCTGCCGCCGACCTCCTTGATCTCTCCCGGCCGGTCGCGCTGCCCCCAACCTCCCTGCGCTGGCCGGGGGAGATCGGGGAGGTCGGGGGCAGCCCAGCTGGCCGGGGGAGATACGGGAGGTCGGGGGCAGCCCGGCTGGCTGGAGGGGATAGGGGAGATCAGGGTGCCCCGCGTCCTTCAGGGGGTGGGGGCGGATGCTCTCCAGCATCCTGCTGCATTGCCCTGCTCCCTCCTCCCCTCTTCTTTTACTGCCTTGGTCTCTGCACTGTCTGGTGCCTTCCCTTCTGCGTTCCGCTCTGCCAGCTCCGCCACCCGCACAATTGCCTTGGGTGGCCACAGGCAGATCGGATAACACGGAATGTTGGATAAAGGAAGGTCGGATAATCGAGACTCTACTGTACATAAGATATCACTGATGAGATCACATTAGTGGAATCATTAGACTTGTTTGCCCAACACAAGCAAGATATATCGATGCATTATGCTTGACAGCAAGACTTGCAGCGTGTTTCTCATGTCAAGCCTACTCCAATGTCTGGTCTTGGCAGCAGTCACTACAGAGAAACCTGTTTCACAAAGGTACCTAGATGGAAAAGGCAGCAAGGTCTTCAGAGCTAGGGTGCTGAGTTCTGAATATTTACCTTTTATTTTAATCCAGAAGGACAACAGAGATGAGGCTGCGTTAGTTTTAAGTCCTCTGTCATGTGCCAGCTCAATCAACTGATCATCTTGCAGTGGTGGCAAGGACAACACCTTGTTAGCAGGATGAAACTGATCATGGATCCATTCTCTAGATTCTTGGATCTTTTGAATTTGGGAAATATTGCTCAAATGCAACTGAATGACTTCAGGTGCTCATTTACTAACTTGGAAAGTCCAACAGCTTCTCCTGAAAACTCCACAAAAGTATCAAACATGTCAAAAATTCCCCTATCCATGTTTCCAGCTTGGTTTTGAAGGCTGTGATTTTATCTGCTGTTTTAAAATGGATGCCATTCTCCCTTGAAGTGAGAGATTGAGTTTGTTCAGTGCAGTGAATATGTTGCTCAAATCCGCAAGTTTAGCGAGCCATATTTTGTCATGAAAACGTGCAGCTAATGGTGAGTTTTTATCTGCAAGAAACCTCTGCAGCTGTTCTCTTAACTTAAAGACGCTGGTCAGGGCTTTCCCTCTCAACACTCAATGAACTCCTATATTCAGGAGAAGCTGCTTGTGTTCGGCATTCATAACCTGGCACAGCGATTCAAATGAACACAAATGTAGTGGCTGAGTTTTGATACAATTAACGATAGGGAGAACATCATGCAAAACATCGAGAAGTTCAGGACAAAGTTTAAAGCTTGCCAAAATGTTGCGATGAATTACACAGTGGGTAGACTCACATTCTGGCACCACTTCTTTTACCCTGGTTGTGAAACCAGAAAGTCTTCCAGTCATTGTGGCAGTGTCATCAGTCCAAACTCCAACACACTAAGTCCAGTTGAGCCTGCCTGAAACGTAACTGTCTAAAACTCTGAAAATTTCAGTCCCTGTTGTACTGGTAGGCAGCGGAAGTGCACACAGTAAATATTCATGCACGTCACTGTCAAAAATATAATGCACATACACTAACAGCATTGCCTTGTTTTCATCATCGGTTGATTCATTCACCTGAATCGAAACCATGGAGAGCCATTTATCCTTTCCAGCAACTGCTCCTCGATACCCTCAGCTATTCTGTCAATCCTCCTGACAACAGCATTGCAAGCTGGCATTCCCCTAAACAGTTCACGGAAAGATAACTTTTGCAGCAGGAAGAATCAGCTCTCTGCCAATTGTAAAAGGCTTAACAACTTTGGCAATTTGGTGAACTACTAGAAACAACGCCTTCGAAGCAGCCACATTTGAGAGCAGACATGAACTATTGAGAAATAATTGTTTTTGTCCTTCAAATTCACCTTTTTCCCATTAAAAAAAAATCAATCATTTGAGATTGGGATGTTTAGATTCCAAGTGCCAAACTAGCTTTGAAAGTTTCATTGCTTTGTTGGACAGTGTTTCAGCACATACAACAGTTTTGGAGCCTGTGAACCACCACACACAATAAAACCATACTTTAGATACAAGGAGTCATACTTGCGATTGAACGTTGCTCTTTCTTTTTCTTCCTTCACTTTTCAGCATTGATTATCCTCATTGCACATAGGAGAACATTGTAGACTCTCTTTATCCTTTGGAATGTCACTGTCCTTTTTCACAGAAGCACTCTTTCCAAAAAAGAAATCCATGGAAGTTTGCTTGATCATCTTTTAGCCATTGTATTTGATGGAAGTGACTAGACACAGTTACCGCTGTCCAATTTAAAGAACTAATAGCACACAGTCATTGGCTAAACAAAGACACTCCTGCCAAGCCAATCAGCAAGGCATGGGCATGGCCTGCACTGTGCCACAGCCCGGGAGCAAATGGTTCATGGTCTGGCACCGGTCCACAGACCAGTGGTTGGGAACCACTGAATTAGGGGACAGACAATGCCAGTCAGACCCAAGGAGGTCTTGGGAAGCATGTAGAAAGCTTAGGCTTACCACGATCCCAATGTGGAACACAGTGTAACCCTATAAAACACCTCAATGCCAACCAGCAAAGGGTCCACTGCTTTCTAGATCAGCTTCCGTCAGGCTTACACATTACTTTAATTTTATTTATGCAAAAAAGGTCATGTGTGGTCTCTAATAAAAGCTCATGCTATACAGGTTCTCATAATTGTTGCAAGATATATGTTCAACTGATATTTAAGGAGCTGTTTATACATACTGAAAATGCATGTTAGAGCATATGTACCCCAGGGAGAGTTGACAAACAGGTTTTGACCAGAAGTATATTTACTAGGGAAGTATGTTCACTAGTTTGCCTTGATTCATACAGAAAATAAATTGTCAACTAACACAATAAAAGCCCATTTGCATGACAGCAACATGAGAATAAGGAGGCAACCTGGAGCAAGCACAACAGGGAATAAACCACAAGCATCATACTTACTCCAGAAACAAAACAATGAACGTTGGGGATATAAAAAGAACGTGAAGAGATTTTGTTACCTTTACTAAGGCAAAAGTACAACTTTTGAATTCACAAAAGGAGGACCCCAGCCATGTTGGCTGAAAACATTGGAAGTTTGTTGAGATATGACAAATAACTTCAGACAAGGATTTTAGCCAGTTAAAGTATAGATTACAGGTCTCAAACTGAATTTACCTTAGGGACAGTGCCAGTGCACACTAGAGATGTAAAAGTATAACTGTTTACATGGTCAACTGATAAGCCTGGGCTTATTGGTTACCGCGAAGAGTTACATGGAGGCTCCCAACCTGCTCCCGGGAAACTGGCTGCCACCCTGTGCTCCTGGCTCTGTAGCAGAGCCACAGCCCCAAACTGCTACTGGCTCCATGGGAGCAGGATTGGAGCTGGCTTAAAAGTTAGTCACCGGCACACACTGGCTCCAGGGGAGCTGGCTGTTGCCCTGAGCTGCTGCCTCTGATACATGCTGTGGGTACGTCTACACAGGAGGGCTAAAGTTGCATTAAGTGACACAACTTCAGCTACGTCAATTGCGTAGCTTAAGTTGAAATAGCTTAACTTGGATTTAGGCGCTGTCTACACAGCAGGAAGTCGAAGGAAGAGCATTCTTCCTTCAACTTCCCTTACTCCTTGTGAAACGAGGGTTGCCGTGAGAGAGTAAGAGTTCTTCAGTTTGACATTATTTTGAAATAAAGGCTTGTAGTGTAGACATACTCTTGGTTATTTTGGAATAATGTCAGTTATTGTGAAATAACGCTGCTGTATAGATGTACCCTGTGGGTGAATGTAAATGGTTACACAATGACCCTGTTTTTAACATCCCTAGCTAGCACTGTGTGTGCGCGCGCGCGTGCGCATGTGCGCCCTCCCCCTTGTGTCCCACCAGCCCTGCCTGCTGCCCCATGTGCCCTCCACACATTCATTCCCTGGCCTTCCCTGCCATACTGGGCAATATAACGCCTCACACCAGGGGGTCTATGGAATCAGCACTGGTAGCACAGCAGGGCAAGAGCAGCTTCCAGCTACTAGCTCTATGCCACTGCCAGCACATCCCTGTGGCCCATGGGAGCTGTGTGCAGAGCCATCCCACTCATAGAACAGTTCAGCATGGCCACAAAGGGCCCCATACTTTGGAAGCCCTGTGGCGGCTGCCCCAACTGTCCAATGGATGGAATGGTCTCCCCGCCATACTCAGGTTAGCTCGCAGGGCCTCAGGCAGGCTGGGACAGGTAACAGGGGTCAGTAGAGCAACCAGGAAGGCCTGGAAGATGGCGATGAAGTGAAACAGAGTCTGCTGTGTCATTCCACTTCCACACAACTCCTGCTGCTGGGGGGGGGGTGCCCAGCCCCTGATGCCACCCTGCATCAAGCCCTCTGGTAATTCACGAGGCCCCCAACGGAGAAGGGGAGCGGAAGGGGGTAGCTGTCCCAAGGTTCCATGATTTAAAGGGGCCCAGGGCTCCCAACTGCTGCGGCGGCAGTGGCCAGAAGTCCCAGCACTTTAAATCACTGCCTGAGAACTATGCTGCATGGAGCGTGCAACATGGAGGGCTGCCTGTTCCTGGCCCTGGCCCTTTTAGCTGAGGCCCCACACCTTGCTGTGCACATGGAGCTGCCTTCCCCTTCCTCTTCCCCCCCTCCCGGTCCTGGCTACATCTGTCAGGGGAGGAGCTTGAGGGAAATGGTGTGATGGGAGAAGAGGATGGAGCAGGGTCTGACCTTGGGGAAAGGATACGGACATCACCCCCAGCAGGGTCACAGGGACTCACATGCCAGCAGCCAGGTGTGGACAGTACTGTGCAACTGTTTGAGCTGCAGACTGCCTACAGGCTGAGAGTTTGTGACCCCTACTTTAGATTCTAGGAAGCATGGTTCTTTTTATCTGTAATCATTGTTTCCATTATTATCCTTGTTCACTATCTTTTAACCCATAGCCATTGAAAATAAACTTACAACAGTTTTCACAATAAATATATTTTAAGAATTGTGATGTTATATTGCAGCTGATACTAAGCTGAACCAGACAAACTGGTGTATGCACTGTACCTGTGAGGACAGCTTATCTGGTAATTCTTGTGAATGTTCGGTGGCTAAGCACTAGATGTTGCAGAGTAAGGGTAGCCAGGCATTGGAATCAAATGCGGTTCTTCAGAAGTTAATATACAGCTCCTTGCATAGACGCCACCTTCAGATAAGCTGGAGTTAGAGGCACCAACTTTCCAATGTGCCATGGGCCCCTCACTGCTCAACCAGCAGCTGTGCCCCAGACTCTACCCCATGCCATCTTTTTTATTATTACAAGACTACATAAAAACCCTGCAACTACATGAAGTGAAAAAGCTAAAGCAGTGGTGGGCAATCTGTTATCCATCAGGATTCTCTGGTAGCAAGCCACGACACAGTTTGTTCATGGTGAACATCTGCAGGCACAGCCCCCTGCAGCTGCCATTGACCAGGAACAGTGAACCATGTCCATTGGGAGCTGGGCCCGGGGTGGGGAGGAGAAAAGAGAGAGAGAGAGAAAAGAGAAGTGCCTGAGAATGCTTAACGTAAACAAACTAAACTATCTCAAGGCCCACCACCAGAGAACTCTTTTGGGCAACGATTGCCAACCACTGAGCTAAGCTGACAGGGGATTCTAACATCTCTATCATCAGAATGGATTCGCTCTTTTGTGGCTGGGATATCAACTATTCTCAGCCAACACTGCATTGTGAGTTTGACTCATAGCTTATCCTTGACATTGGTGAAACAGCCATTGCAGGAGAGCTAGCAAAGAGTCTAAGTATTTGCAATGTGAAAATATTACACCACACTGTGACATTCTGAACCCCATGTGACACCCAGTACCACATATACTCCACTTTTATAAGACTATAAAATATTTCTTATGTATCATTTGAAAATTCATAACCTACTGAAAATCATTGTCCTGTTAAATAGTGTATAACATGTGTAAAGCTTTGGGATGTTAAAAAGCAGTTAGTTAGGTTACATGCTGTGGGCTCTTCAGTATAAAGATTATACTGCAGAGCCTGCAGCGCAGTTGCTCTGGGTAGAAGTTGTCCCACCCCTCCAGCCAAAGTGGGCATGCTCCATGTGCTGGGGCAGTATAAAAGGGAGACGCTCAGCTGCCTGGGCTGGATGCCAGAGAAGAAGAATCTGCTGCAGGAGTTTCAGAAGTAATCCAGCCAGAGAACTGGACAATGGGAGCTGGAGACTGCTTTGAGCTCCAGAGCTGGTGGTGCCTTAGGGAGAGACTGGTGCTGTGGAGCCTAAAACCACACGGTTCATACCATACCAATACAGAACCAGCAGTGCAGTGGGGGAGTGTTTACCAGTGTGGGATAACCAATGAGCTTAGGCTCAATCGGTTAACTGTGCACATGTTCACATCCTTAGTATCCACACCCGTCACAGATCCACCAGTTTAATTATGTTTATTAGTTTTAACTTTAGCACTTAATTTTACTATCCCACAATTCCTTGTATTAGGATACATATAGAACAGACCCTTCCAGTTTACTTCTCTTTACCATTTATTTTGTATACTTGAATCCTATCCCTTCTTGTTCATCTCCTTTCTGAGGAAGTCAATTCCAGCCTTCCCAATCTCTCATGAGAGTTTTTCCATCCTTCAGCCAGTTTCTTTGCCTCTCTCAAAACCCTCCCTAAATCTATAATATTCATTTTAAAACAGGCGGACTGGGACTGGGACTGGTACTGGTACTGCACATAGTTTACTAAATGATACCACATGTATATTTATATAACAGGATATTATAGGATTCTCCATTCTGTTCTTTATACATCATCTTTGCCTTCGACCATAGCTGCACCCTACACCTTCAATAAGTTCTCCATTTGCTAAGTTGATAGTTAACTCAGAATTTTGTATGGTATATGAACAGCTCAATTTTTCTTTCCAACAATACATTATTTTGCATTTACCTACACTGTCATCATAACCAATCTAAGTGAATGGGCATTAAGTCAGTGTGAAGTTTAGTAGTCTCCTCTGGGTTTCTATATATTCCCTCCTGCTCCTTGCTGCTAAGTAAGGCTTGGCAGCTAGTCTTTAATAAGACTTAAAAATCAGATCTACTATACATAGCTTTATCCCTCAGGTTTATGAAAAATGTTGGACCCTTCGCAATGTAGTTATATTGACTCCAAAAATGTAGAAGTCTTAACCAGATGTCCATCCCAGCTCCCTGAGAGAGAGTTTAACTCCTCTGATAGAGTGATCCTTTCCATTGATATAAAAAGCATCTACTCTGCAGAACTATAATAGCACAGCTGCTCTTAGCACGGACATGGCCTAAGTGCGGCTTTTATTTAACTTTGGATTGGTTACTGCAGCTCCATGCCCAGAAAAGAGCAAAAGTGAGCTCTGAAGAAGCTATATTAGGCCAGGTCTACACGATACCTGGGAGCTCAGCTTAGGGTACAGTAACTTAAGTCAAGTTTGGTAGTGGCCCCATGGCTTCCCTTACTCCTCGCAAGAGGAGTACCAGATGCCACCGGGAGCATCCTCTGAGTTGGATTTAGCAAGTCTAGTTCAGAGAAGCCTATGGAAATCTAGTTTTAACTAGACTTTCTAAATTGAAGTCCAGATGATCAATTGCAGCAGTGGCAATCTTCCATGGGGTGAAGACAAGCCCTTAGAATGTGAGCACCTCCTGGAGGAGAGCAGCTAGAATTAGAATGAGGCAGGTATGCACATTAGGAAAGACAACAGGCAGCCCCCAACTTGTGACATGATTGGTTTCTGGGAGAAGCATTGCAAGTCGGGGGCATCGTAACTCGAACCCACATTTACGATAGGCACCATGCACCATCATAAATGCGGCCGAGGACGTAAGGGTTATTAGCCCCTCCTGTATTAAAAATGGTTGTAAGTGCGGGGGGTTGCAACTCGGGCTGTCGTAAAGCAGGGGTTTCCTGTAATTGCCAAAAAATGCATATGAAATGACATCTATTTCCAAGAAAGAATACATGGTAGGAATAGTAACAAGAGAAACCCAGCTCAGCTTGCTCCTGGGTTTGTTGCTGAACATTCCTAATATTTCCTGTAGGTTGTGTCTAGACTGCAGGCTTCTTTTGGAAGAAGCTTTTCCAGAAGAGATCTTCCAGAAAAACTTCTTCTGCAAGACAGCATCCACACTGCAAAAGCCTATCGAAAAAGCCACGTGCATTACCTTGCATTTCAGCTGTGATTACCATGGATGGCGTGGCCACCAAGGCACCTGTGCTTTTTCCTCCTCCTTCTTCCAAAAGAATTCCCTCTTCCCTGTCCACACACGTCTTTTCCCAAAGAGCTCTTTAGGAAAAAGGCTTCTTCCTCATAGAATGACGATTACCAATGTTGGAAAAACCCTTCTGTTCTTTTGATTTTCTTTCAAAAGAACGCGATTGCAATGTGGATGTAATTGGAGTTTTTTCGGAAAAATGGCCATTTTCCCGAAAAACTCTGTAGTGTAGACATAACCATAGCTTCTTTGTAGGGAGAAAGGGGAGACCTGCTGGACAAGGCACTGTACAACGCAAGCAGCTGGTCCCCGCCCCAAGAAGCCCCCTGTCGCAACAGGCCAGCGAAAAGTGACCAGTAGCACTTCAGTGCCGCCACCCCCGGGGCGCCGAGCTGCTTAGGGGGCTGGAGCCGAGGGCAAACCCTTTTCTGCAAGTGCGGAACAGCCCCGTCCCCGCAGGCGGCGAGGGGCGAACGGCTGAGGCGGGCCCGGAACGAAGGACCGGCACCCAAGGGCCTCGCAGCCCACGCTGAGGCAAGACGCGAGGGCAGGGGCAGCTCTGGAGACGGCAGCCCCGCCCGGCTGCCCATGCCGAGGCGGCCGGAGACGGGAGGGGCAGCGGCTACCGGGCGGGTGAGCTCCAGCAACACCCCCTCCGGCCGTGCCCCCTCTACCGCTACTCGCCTGGGGAAAGCGCCTGCCCGACCACCCCGCCCGCCCTTGCAGCGCTCCCCTACCTGGCGCTGTGCGGGTAACACCACTCGCTCCACAGCCACCCCGCTACACTGAGACTACAAGGGACGCTCCCTTCTGTACTACGCAAGCGCGAAAGCCACTACTTACCCGAAGGCTGCCGGGAGCTGCCCCTCCAGACTACAGGTCCCAGCGTGCCGGCTGGTTTAAGGTTGCCTAGTGTACTGGGACCTGTAGTCCCCCTGAGAGGACGCGCGGCATGCTGGGAAATGTAGTCTTCGCAAGACTTAGGCGTGGCAGATTCCCTCCTTCCACCGCGGCCTCTTTTGTGCCATTGAGAACCGTCCTCGCTCTTCGTGGCGTGGTGCATGCCGGGAGTGGCAGTCTCTGCCGGGTGCGCTGTGCACGCTGGGGCTTGTAGGCCCCCCCCGCCAGTTTTGAGTCATCTGCGTGTATCCGGGTCCCCCGCTGCGCCGGCTGAGCGGTGTTTGATGGCGTCGCCTAGCAGCGGCCGTTGCCTCCAGTAGCTTAAACAGAGACGGGTGAGGGCAGGAGGGCGCGGCGGGGGAGGGTGTTGGAGTGGGATGAGCTGTAGGGCAGGAACCCCGTCGGGGCGGTAGCGGCGCCTCCCCGCTCGGGTCCCGCTGTCCAGTGATTCGCCAGGGAGCCGCGCCTCCCCTTGGCGGGCCCTGCGTGGCTGAGGGGCCTGACTGCGGCCACGCACCGTGGGAGGATCTCGACCGGCGTGGGCCGGAGCGGGGCTTGTGCCGCTCGAGGCTGCTGTGGTCCCGGGGCCGGTGTAGGCGCGAGAGGCAAGTGGGGCGCGCGTGTCAAGCTTTTAAATACGTCCCTGGCCAATAGAAGGGCTGTTAGGAGGGTGGGGTCTCTAGTTGTGATGGGGTCATGCTGCCAGGGTCCTACCATCTGCCCCTCAGCCAGAGCAAGCCTGTCCCAGCTCCCTCTAACTCTGGGCAGCAGGTAGCTCAGGGCTACTCGACGTTGGAAGCCCCCGCGGCCACAATGATACTCACAGCACATGCTGAGGGCCGCAACTTAAGTGTGGTTGCATATGCATGCAAATATATATGCAAATAGCTTCTTTCACACTGACAAGCATGAATACAAAGATTAAGGCAACACCCAGGCCCCATTTAAGTCAGTTCTGCTGATATTAATAAAATGCACTAATGTGATACTGGCTCTTTGTAGAAAGCTCACATACCACCTTTTGGTAAAATATTATGCATATCTCTGATCCAGGAGATCAGTGTAAAAGTCTCTGTATCCCCTGAGTCCCCTGTGAATTGGCACCCAGAGGTTCATAAGTCTCAGATTGAATTCACTTATCCATCTTCTCTTCACATAAAGTATTGACTATAACACCTTGTATTTAATATAATCCAAGTAATTTTGGATTGAACTACATCTCAATCATGTTCTGATTTCATACTGATACAAGGTAATGCAGTTTACCATTTTGGCTGGGTGAGATGAAAAGATGTCAGAGTTCTGTGTGATCACCATATTGATAGCATTACAATATTTCCTCACATATCTCAATGATTCTATACATATTGTACAATGAAGAAGAGGGGTAACTAAGTGGAGACCTTCATGACATGACTTTCAGAGATGAGGAGCCATTTGATAACCCTGAGCCATCTAAAATTAGCCCCATCTACTGTCACGTGGGTCCGCAAACAAATTGGTCAATAACTCCTCATGATCACTAGTATCCAAAGCAGCACATAGAGCTAATATCAGTATGGACTCCTGAACTTCATCTTTGGCTATAATGAGATCATCTGCAGTGGCGAGAGAGAGAGAAAGTCAAATGGTACCTAAGACCCTTAGGCAGAGCCCCCTCCACCAAGTACAAACTCTTGTCCCCACCCCATCATTTCCACTGGGTTTTGGCACCCCTTCTCTCTGCTTTGTGAATATAGTTCAGTTGAGGATAGAGCCCTTAACTCTATATGTGCCAAGCACAGTTCTGCTTCTCCACACCAACAGTAACAACATTATATTAGCTCTGCATGTCATAAAGTGACTTGCAATCCAATACCTCCTCCAAAAGAGATCATTTAGGCAAAACAGCTCCATCATGTTGGGCATCTGGGCTAAGTGAATATGTCTGTGCAAGCAAGGTGCGTTGCTGTAGTCTTCTTTCCAAACTCATTCAGACCTTGCTTAAACAATCAAAGTTGGTATCCTAAAATATAATAGCCTATAGGTTTACGTAATTTGCCCGAGTCATTAACTAATTAGAAACCAGGAAGGATACAAAAGGTGTGGAGGGATAGTAAAGGACTGGTTGAATGGCAGAATTCTAGAGTGGGACTGTTAAATTATTCTCTGTTTACATTCTTGGATGTGCCAGTCCCGTGTAAGGGATGGTAAAGCCCTCAAACATTTGTCTACGGACAAAGATCCATAGTTCTATTTCAGAACTAATTGTTCACATTTCATGGCCTGTGTTTTCATGATGCCAATAGCCTGTTTGCATAATTTGCAGTCTCAGCCTTTTGTTCTTTGTGGTCTGCTACTCTGACACATCATCTTCTGCTTAGAATATTTTTTCTCTCTTGAGCTCTTTTCTCCTAATTAACTGGACAGAACTAGCATTTCAAAAGATCCTTGAATTTTTTGTGCATGACATACTGCAGCTGCCTCCCCGTGTCATCCAGGAAAAGTAAAAGATCAAAAATATATGGATACTGTATGTGTAATGTCATCCTTGGAAAATGATTATATGGAACATAAAAAGGGGCAAAACTGGGCTGAGGTAATTCAGAACAAGTTGTGCCAATTCCCAGAAATGTGTGAGATTCCCATAGCCTTAGGTATAGGGAGGATGAGGGCTTAGAAGTAGGGATGTATGAAAGTGGTCGGCTAACCAATAAACCTAGGCTTATCGGTTAGTCAAGTTGACTATTCGTATTTCCCCACCCCTCTTGCTGCCTCTGTATCAGAGTATGCAAAATGGGAGGGGAAACAGGAGCCATTGCTGTTGGGAGCTGGCTTAAAAGCTGGTTCCCCCTCAGCTTTGTCTCCACGGTGCCACTTACCTGAGAGGTAGCAGCACGAAGCAAGCGTAGCTCCTGGACCTGGTGCGAGCCGGGACTGAGTGCTTCTTACCTTATTAATTGTGTAGTTGATGAAAAGCCTATTGACTACACGATGAGTGAATTACCCACCTCTTAAGGAAAAAAAAAAAAAAAAAAAAAAAGAGGATTTTCAAATAGACTGGGCCCCAGTGAAGACGCTGGATATCTGAAAGAGAGATTGTCATTTACAAAATATCTGTCCCAATTCCGTATGCCAGCTAGCATCAATGGAGTGAATATACTTTTTTTTTTAAATAGTTTACTCAGCATTGTTGCCATCCATCTATTTAGGGAAATACATAGATTATATAAAAATATACTGTTTCTGTTTTTAAACATAGCAGGGCGAAATTGGTAGTTTGGGGCTATTGTCGGCGCATGGTAGGAGCATCCAGTGTCAATGTATCAATTCATGAACTCCAGTCCCCTTGTGGATGTATTTCATGCATTTCTTATTATGTCCAATATGATGGCAAGCTTTTAATTGGAGTGCCGCTCCAGATAGATGAACTCTCTTTCACACTTTTATTATTCTCACAGCAGACTGGCTGGTAAACTGCTGGATTATACAGCTACAGTCACAGTAAGCAAAATGATGATGATAGTAGTCCCAAATCTGGGACTCTGGTCTGGCAAGGCTACGGATGTTGCTAGGTGTAACAGATTCAGTCCTGTCTGTGAGCACCCCTTAGTGGCTGAAGGGGGTCACGCAATAATTACCTCACCTGTTTGCGGGCAAGGCACGGTCCAATCCATGGCCAAGGTTCAGGCCTCCTCCTTACCCCCTCGTTCAGGTGTAGTTTGTAGGAAGTTAGGGGGGACCCAGGCCCGCCCACTTCTCTGGGTCCCAGCCCAGGGATCCTCTATGTAGCAGTTACCTGCCAGGTTTCAGAGTCCATAATTCTGGTTGTGTCCCTGGGCCACTTCCCCAGGATGCCATCTCATTCAGCCCTTCTCTAGGGCTTAGTTGCAAAGTTCCCCTTGTCCGGGGTTCCTCAGAGTTACCGCTGGCTAGCCTTTCGCAAAAGGATCTAGCTCCACTTACCTGCATGGGCTCAACTCCCACTTGGAGCTGTCCAAGGTGCTTGTGTTCCCAGTCAGCCCAGAGGTCTACCTGGGTTGAGCTCCTGGTTGGAACTGCCTGGCCTTTGCTAGCAGCTCCTTATATAGCAGCCTTCCATACCCTGATTGGCTGCAGTGCAGGCTTCCCCTCTACCCTGCTCGGAGGACCTCTCCACTGCTGCTGCTACTGGCCAGAGTGCCGAAAGGCCTCCAGTGGGGAGGTCGGGCTCTGTCTGTCCCATCACACTGGATCAAAGAGCCCCAGGAGTGGAAACGAGCCTGGAGAATTTAGGGTCTGCATTCTGCAGAATCTCAGCTGGGCCAGCAGCAGTTGGGCAGAGGAACCCCGGCGTCAGCAGGGCCAGGTGACACAGGGAAGCTTCTTCCCTGGGTGGGGAACCCCTGGGGTCAGTGGGGTCAGTAGGTGGAGGACCCCTACCAGCGGGGCCGGTGGTAGCTTGAGAACCCCAGAGACCTCTCTGTGGCGGGGCTCGGATGGCCGGACAGTCCTGACTGGGAAACCCCTGGCAGCAGTGGAGCCAGGCAGTGGCCTGAGAGCTCTGGCTGGGTAACTCTGGTGGTGGGGCCAGGTGGCAGCAGGGGAGTCCTGGCCCCAGCAGGGGAATCCCTGGTGGCAGTGGCCAGCCTAGCGGCCCTGGTCCATAAACCCCTAGTGGCAGTGAGCCCGGGCTGCCACAGTGGGGCCACCAGCAGCCGGGCAGCCTGTAGAACCTTGAGGCACCCCTAGAGATAGCGGGGTTGGCATCAGCCAGACAGCCCAGCCAAGAACCCCTAGAGGCAGCAGGGCTGGCCAACCCCTGGGAACCCCTGGCACAGTGGGAGGGCAGCAGGACGGGGAGCCTCAGCTGGGCCAGCTTTAGCGGGGCAGTGGTAGAGTGGAGAGCCCCAGAGAGATGAGCTTGCAGCAGGGCAGCTAGCAGGGGAACATTGACCTCCCCTGGTTCAGCAAACTCCCTCATCCAGGACAACTCAGGTCCCGAGGGTGCCAGATCAGGGAGGTCCAACCTGTATAAGAATTTTGTTCTCCTACAGAAATTGATTCCAGGTAGTCAGATGTTTGCAATGCAATTGTTGGGTGTTCTAAGTAGAGATGTGACTGGGTGACTGGTTAACCAGTACCCAGGAGCAGCCTCCTGCCCGCGGCACGCCATGGGCAGAGGACTGCCGTAGCCCCACGGGTGTCAGGGGCTGGTTGCTTGGCACATGGGTGTGTGTGTGTCTGTGTGTGTGAGAACAGGAGCAGCCACCCCACACGTGGTGGGTCTGGAAACTGAATCTGGCCCCCCTTGTGCTTGGGGCTATAATTTCCTGCTGTCATCCCCTTCCCCAACGTGGGATCCCACTTAATTGGTGAACTGATTTTATATCCCTAATTCTAAGAGACTTTCTTGATTGAAAGATTGGAGTGCATTCACATAGAAACACAATGTACTGCATTATAAGATAGGGATGTAAGTGACTAGTCGACTACCCAATAAGCAAATGCTATCTCTGTCAGAGAGTGGCAGCAAGGGTGGGGGAGCAGGAGCTGGTGCTGGCGGAGAGCCAGCTTAAAACCCAGTTCCCTGCAGCACTGTCTCCACGGGGGAGGGAGCAGGAGGGGCAGAGGGCAGCGGGAAAATGGCATAAGTGGGAATTGAAACAGTCCCCCTCGTGCTGGTCCTGACTGCTTCTCTTCTCCTTTTGAAATGTACAAGAGTTGCCTGCAGCTCTTGTACATTTCAAAGGGAGAGGCACAGAGAGGAATCGGTGCCAGAAGGGATTGCTTCGGTCCCCGCTGGCAAGGGTTCCCACTGCCTCTCTCCCTTTGAAATGTAGAAGAGCCACTCGCGGCTCCTGTACATTTCAAAGGGAGAGAGGCAGTGGGGATAGCGAGTGTCCCCCTTATAGACTAATCAAGTGGTCGATGGAAATTCCATTGACTACTAGATTAGCTGATTAATTGAAATTTAACATCCCTATTATGGGATTAGTGGATAGTTCTTAACATGAGTGTCTGCCATTCAGATGATTGCTTTTGAGAATCATAAGTACAAGTTCATATATAGTATTGGTGTTTCCTGATGTTTATTTTATTGTTACAGAAAAAGTATTTTAAATTCAAGATGCCACCCAATTTAGATTGGAAGAAGCTTATGAGAATTGATGCTGATGTTCTGCCTCGTCAAGAAGAGCTGGCAGATAGCTTGCTGGAAACAGTATCCAAGGTACTTTAAGTAAATTTTAAGAATTTTATTATGCATTCTTTAATTAACTAGTATAGTGTGTTTGTAGCGTTAAGTGTGTTTATTTAATTTTTGTTATGCTTAACTAAATCAAATTCTTGTCTATATTTATTTAGGTAGAAGGAAATGACTTAAAAGGTGAAAATCTTGAACATGTAGTACATCTTTTTAAAATTACACAGTCACTAATGAAGGTTTGTATTAATCTTATTTTTTAAAAGTACATGACTTTTTATAATGCATTCATGTATCATCCCTTCACACTGTGCTGTCTGAATACCTCATAGATCTTAACTAAGGCCAGTCAATTGAAATACAGGTACACAGCTAATATTCATATGTTCAAATATCAAAATGATACATTCATGACATTAGCATAATCATATTCAGCAAATCATAACCTTTCCATGGACATCCTATAAACTACTTTTCGTTGCAAATACTTAAATGATTAGAATTATGATCTAAATGGTCATATTTTAATCAGAAAACATCACTCTTCTTCCTAACTCAAAATTACTCTTTTGAAATCTTATATCCTGTCATAGATGTATTATAAATGGCAGTGCTAAGCAGGTCACAAAGTCTGTATTTTGTAGGGATTTCTTCTGTAGTATTCAGGGTGTGTGCTTTTGAATACATAGTACCATAGGTTTTTTTATTGTTACTATAACACCTATGGAAAAATACCCACTGTGGGTTAGTAGATAGAGCACCTGAGTGGTACTTGGGTAGTACCTGGTTTTATTCCTGGCTCAACCACTGGTAAGGGTGTTATTAGGTAGGCTACTTGACCTCTCTGTATCTCAGTTTCCTCATCTGTAAAATGGGGATAAATTAAACTGCTATCTTTGTAAAGTGCTTTGAGATGTGTGGATGAAAAGCCATACATAAGAGGTAGGTATTTTACTATGTATCTCAATTCTTATGTGAATGTGGATCAAGTGAAAAATTTTAGAGGCTGGTTTGATAAAGAAAAGATTGCTTCCCTTTTGTAAAATTTCCATTGGTTCTAGCATGAGATTTTTGTGTAGGTTATCACAAAATTTTATTTTATAAATCGGCCTAAGGGTAAATATGTTTTCTTACTATGTATATTTCTTTGTTAGATGAAAGCTCAAGAGGTAGAGCTGGCATTAGAAGAAGTTGAAAAAGCTGGGGAGGAGCAAGCTAAATTTGGTGAGCAATCCTTCTGAATAAGCATTTAGAATAGCTATGAACAAAATTACTTATTACATGGATAAAACATTAGGATTAAATAATTATAGGTGGAATCCTTGCCACATTGGAAATTTTGCCATTGGTTTCCTTGATTTCAAAGGGGATAGGATTTCACCCCAATATTGATAAATGGGAATGAAGATTGCTGCTGTTACTGTAGTTCTCATAAGTATTTCTTTTGCTTAGAGGAATTGGATAACCCAGTATGTCCTATTTTTATTTCAACAGAAAATCAATTAAAAGCAAAAGTTATGAAACTAGAAAATGAATTAGAGGTATGTTTATTTTTAAATTAAATTAGTTTCTAGAGCTCCAGTAATATTTCTTCTCTGTGAACTTGGGTGTAGTTTCTGACATTATTTGAGTTTTGAGCATGAAGAAATAATCTCTTCCTTTTTAAAATGTTTAAAAAAAGGTGGTAGGTCTTGTGCTAGGATAAAGAATTAAAAAAAAACTCTTCAATAAGTGTACATATTAGGGACTGATCAAAAGTGTATAGAACTCAATTAAAAGATTCTCATTGATCTCTTTTCAGGCAATTCAAGTAAATGAAAGGCAGATAGTGGAATAGATTTTAAGCAGCAGACTGCAACTTCATGAACTAATACTGGGTAGAGATGGTATATGTCTCCACCTTCTGTCACATACCAGGCCCAGTGAGTGCATCAGGACAGGACTCCCAGTAGTGAACCCAGCATTTATTGAACTTCATTGTATTTTGACTCCCTTCTGACAACAAAATTTCTACATGACCTCAGTACCCCATTTTATTCTATAATTAGTGTTGGTGTTAGGGTCTGGCAAGCTGGCCAATTGCTTGGGGGCCCACAAAGCTAAGTTGCTTTGGCTTCAGCCCCAGGTGGTGGGACTTGGGCTTCAGCATTTTTGCCTTAGGATCCAGCAAATCTAACACAGACCCTGGCAACCCCAGCAAAATAAACTCACAACCCAAAGATTCAGGTCATGTCTGAGTTCTTTAACCCTGTCTCCCTGCATGGGATGGAGAGTACTAAGGAGAAGCCTCTGTCTGAAAGATTTCAGGCCTCATCTTCTATGTATAGGCACAAGGCCCACTAGCATAATGGGGTTCATTTAAATCTCAGAGCAAACTCTATTAGTCTTTATCCACACTGGACATTAAGGATGTTAAAATGTGTCTGAGTTACATGCGGGGTGGCAGTCAGCTTCCCAGCTGTCTCTGCTGCCTCACATACCGACTCTCCCTGCTGCCTCATGCTGCCGTCTCTGATTGTACTGGCTCCCACCTACCACCATGCTCTGCTGCCTCTGTATCAGAGGCAACAGTGTGGGACAGCAGGCAGCTCCCTGGGAGCCAGACTGGGAGCCATGTGTAGCCATTTGGGTAACCAATAAACTCCTGCTTATCTGTTACCTGTTTAAACAGCTACACTCTTACACTCCTACTAGAGAACTTCAGGTTGTGACAAATGACGCATTCTTATATTATATCTTAGTATCAGACTTCTAAATCCTATTATTTCTTACCCCAACTGTGCCTCCACAATTCTGTGAGGAAACACAGCTCCGTATCTACCCAGAAAGGAGGGAAGTCTGTGCAGCTGAACAGGCAAGAGATTTGTGTAGCACAGGAAAGTTTAAATTTTGAAGGGGAATAATGAGAACCAGCTTGCTACCAATCCTCCTCTCAGCTGGCCAATGGGATCTAACAAACCCAAAGAGGGAGAGGGACCTGAATCCAGCCTGTGCTTTCCTCCCTGCTGTTCTACTGGGAATGGCAAGTCCACTCTTTTGGTCCAACCAGCATCATCCTTCCCTGGTCTGCTTTGGGGGAAGGTGTGCTGGAGGGGGGATATTTTCAGGCAGAGGCTCTCCTCCATGATCCCTCTTCTGGGGATACTATATTCTCCCTGCTGCCCAACCAAATGTTCCCCTTTCCTTCCACACTGGCACATTGAGGACAGATTCTCTAGTCTAGGCTTTGGATCAGACTCTTAGGTCTGCTAAGGAATGCCACTGAAAGAAATGTATTTGCCATGTATGGTAGTTAATTTCAGTATTAATTTGGAATAGTACCAAGACGTATCTGGGGAGCACTGTGTATGTATGAAGATCTCTAGGAAGATTTTTATTTTAATGACTCTGGAGATTTACATTCAAGTGATTTATTTGTAGATACTAAAACATTAGATTGGGGTGGGAAACCTCAGGCCTGGGGGCCGGATGCATCCCCCAGCTTGTCTGGATCTGGCCCCCGAGGCTTATTCCCCCCCAGCATTGGGGAACCCACACTGGGCTGGAGCACACAAAATCTACTAGGCTCAGCCCACCTAGGCTCTGGTGTGTGAGGGGAATGTGGGGAACATCTTTCTCCTCAGTTGGAGCCACATCAGTGAGGGTTTGGGTTTGTGTGGCCCTCGGCTGATTTTTCTGTGGGTCAATAGCCCCCAACCCAAAAATGGTTCCCCACCCCGCCTTAGATGGGTGCATGACCCATTATTTTGTTTTTTAAAGCCGTGTTTGAAAACTTTGTTACCTCCATGCAAATATCTTTTTCACTAGCTGTCTTACATTTTTAATATGAAGAAAAACATGGACATTTGTTAATTTTTAACATTCCTCTAAGATGGCACAGCGAGCTGCTGGTGGTCGTGATACTCGGTTTTTGCGTGATGAGATCCGTCAATTGGAAAAGCAGTTGGAACAAAAAGACAAAGAATTAGCAGATATGGAAAAGGAGTTAGAAAAAGAGAAAAAAGTTAATGAACAGGTAAGAAATATTGTATTTGGTTGCACTTTCTCTCTCAATTCATTAGGTAAAGGCTAATGTTCTCCATTGTGGAATTTGGAGGTGGTACAATGTTGTTGCTGCTATTTCCTGACCTAAACTCTGCCCTTCAGGTCAGGGCACCAGATTTTCTTCCTTCCTTAAGAGGAACAATTTGGCTGTTCAGTTTCTCCCAACCATTTGTTTAGAAACCTTTACTTTTACTGAGGGTTAATTCTGCCTGTTCAAGCCAGTGAACTCTGGCATTAATAAGGGATAGGGCTCAGAGTCAAGCCAGTGAGTCAGTTTTCCATCCTGCTCAGAGGAGCTCTGACTCTAATACAGAAAAACCCAATCAGGAGAATTTTGATTGGGGCTCTAAGGAAGAGGAGAAGGTACCCAGTCAGTTCAGGGGCAAGTCTTCAGGAGACCTGGACTGAAAAGGGAAAACCTTGAAAAGATAGTGCCCTCCCTTAGCTACAGAAGTGGTTGTTCAACTCCCTGGGATAAGAAGCTCTTACTCAATATCCTTTTCTTACTGGCTGTGTCTACACTGGCATGATTTTCCGGAAATGCTTTTAACGGAAAAGTTTTCCGTTAAAAGCATTTTTGGAAAAGAGCGTCTAGATTGGCACGGGCGGCTTTTCCGCAAAGCACTTTTGCGGAAAAGCGTCGTGCTAATCTAGACACGCTTTTCATAAAAGCCCCGATCGCCATTTTCGCGATCGGGCTTTTTTGCGGAAAACAAATCTCAGCTGTCTACACTGGCCCTTTTGCGCAAAGTTTTGCGCAAAGGACTTTGCCCGAACGGGGCAGCATAGTATTTCCGCAAAAGCACTGATTTCTTACAGTAGGAAGTCAGTGCTTTTGCGGAAATTCAAGCGACCAGTGTAGACAGCTGGCAAGTTTTTCTGCAAAAGCGGCTGATTTTGCGGAAAAACTTGCCAGTCTAGACACAGCCACTATGTATTGAGGAATTTTCAATAATACTCAGGATAGGTACTAGGTATGTTAAGAAGTGAGTATTTCACTAATCGTGTAGTCAATAGAATTTTTGTCAACTACACGATTAGTCGATAAGGGAAGGCGCTCAATCCCAGCTCGTGTCTGGGAATTACCCTCGCTGCAGCTGTGCAGTTTAAATGTAGTAAGATCCGGGAGGGCAGGCAGCCTGGCTCCTACTACATTTAAACTGCAGAGCCTCAGCAGTGGTAGGTCCCAGACCCAGCGTGAGCTGAGACTGAGCTGGGCTTGCTTAGTATTGGCTTGCGCCGGGACCAGCAGCCTCTTTCCATGGGGGGGTTCCAGCATGGAGCTGGGACCCTCCACAGACAGGCGCTGCTGCCGGAGCAGCCTCTGCCCACGGCCAGCCCAGGCCACTGCGGATAGGGGCTGCTGCCAGAGCAGCCTCTCCTTACTTCCCCCGCCATGCTGCTGCCTCAAGTAGAGGCAGTAGCGAGCGGGGGGGAGGTGGCACCACAGAGAAGGTGCAGGGTGGAACCCCCTTTTAAGCTGGGTTCCCCCAGTACCAGCTCCTGCTCCCCCCCGTTGCTGCCTCTGATACAGAGGTAGCAAGGAGAGAGTGATGCAAGTTGTCAACTTGACTAACTGACAAGCCTAGGCTTATTGGTTAGTTGACTAGGCAACTACTCGCTTACATCCTTACTCTATAGAAGTTAGTGGAAAAACTTCCATTTATTTCAGCAGAGCTTGGATTCTGCTTTGCGGCAGCCTCCCCTTTCTCAGGGGTGGGGTGGGCAGGTGGCACTGTGGACACGGTGCTGGGGGGAACCGGCTTAAAAACTGGCTTAAAAGCCTTAAAAGCTGGTTCCCCCCAGCACCGGCTATTGCTCTCTTTCCCTCCGCCCTATGAAACAGAGACAGCAGGGGGCAGGAAAAGTGAGTGGTTGACTTGACTACTCCTTTACATCCCTAATAGGTACTGCAAACTGCAGAGGCTCCAGGTGCAAAAAGACAAATTTTTGCATTTGTGTCTTTCCAAAGGCAGTAATTAATATTTTTAATGAACATTTGAGGTGAAAATCAGGGGTTGAATGAATCTCTTCTCCTTTGCCTTCTTGTCTGAAGGAGCTTTTGCTGGGCTTTTCCCTAAACATAGAGGCTTTTACAATGCTCTGTAACTGGTCACTGTTCCTCTTCCACGCTGCAGCATGTCTGAACCTGCAGAGAAACCTGTTCCTGTGCAGTCCTATCTGAGGCTGCAGCCTAATGGGAATTGTGTATGTCTGGCTTTTATCCCAAGCACCATTGCAGTGCCAGGGAAAGAAGCACAGATTTCACGCAGCTTAGAGTGGGAATTGTGCCTTTTGATCACCCACCCTTGCTTTGCCCAAGAAAAAGGGTCAGACTCCAAAAAGCAGGGATGGGACTGCCTTTCTCTCCCCACCCCTCACCTGCTCCACACATTGGCTCCATATTAGGAACACTTCAGATCGGCAGTGACTAAAACAGAGGCACAGGAGGACTATACTCACCAGACCTGCACCTTCATGGGGTTACAGAGCGGCGAGAAATGCTTTCCAATATTCAAAATTATCCTGATTGACTGAGTAAAGCCGTGAGTGGTACAAAGTTGCTGCTACAATACTTACTTGAGTGCTAGCTAGCAAGCGGGTGTAGTAGTCAGGCAGCTTTTCAGAGTATATCTGTGGAGCCAGCAGCAGCATGCCTCCCAACTTGGGTCAACACCTTTAAGTTTGTACAATTACACAAAAAGTAGGTGTCTAGGTAGTATTTTACAGTTGTGGCTTAGCCTGTAGCCTGGATTCTGAAGCCTATACTCTGCTTTCTACAGTTTAGAACCCAGTCTCCAGCACAAACTGCAGTATCTCCACAACTAGTTTTACTGTGGTAGTATGAACCTGAGTTTGCCAACATGGGTTCTGTAGATTTTCCCTCACACTTCTGGAACGTCCAGCAGGCTACTTTCACGTTCGGGCTATATGTACAGTACCCCTCCTCGGTTGTGTGGTCCCCATTCCAGGATGAATAGTGAACTACCTTTGCCTGGTAAACAGCCATGGAAATAAGTACCACAAGTACATCATAGACAAACCAAACAAAACCTACAGGACTTCATCAGGGCAGAATGTCAGTGGCTTTCAAACAACTCATTAATAAATTATTTCCCTTTGAAGCAAAAGTAGATACATGTTTTCCCATTGATGCCTCCTTTGAAGGCATCATAAAATCCAAATTAGAATACATAATTAAACCAAATAGTAAACTAAAATATTTATATAAAACATAAAAATTTCATGAATTTGGGAGCGTAAGGTTGTTGCAGGAATAGCTTTGCTAGTGAAAAACCTAGTCAGAAAGGGATTTCTTCTAAAAGACCCCATAGATTTGGGGGTTTCAAACTGGGCTTTGTGGTCCCTTATGGCATGGCTACTCAACTTTGGAAGCTCCAAGGGCCACAGTGATACTCACAGCACATGCTGAGGGCTGCAACTTAAGTGTGGTTGCATGTACATGCAAATATATATATGTGTATATATATATATATTTCACACTGACGGGCATGAAAGCAAAGATTAAGGCAAAACTACACGCAGGCCCATTTAAGTCAGTTCTGCTGATATTAATAAAATGCTATATTTCCACCCATATGACAGCACTTTTAATGAGCAATGACAGTTCAGGAATTTGACTACTAAAACTACTGAAACGCATATCAACAGAAGGCCGTTATATTGACTTGCCATTATGGAGCATGTTCCCAGTGGAGGCCATGTTCAAAGGATCCCACCCGCATGCCACGTGTTGAGCCCTGCGTAAACCCAAACTGCACCATGGGCTGCAAACAAACAGCGTGTTGAGTAGCCCTGCCTTATGGGGCCATGAGATTATTACATGAGGATTCTGAGGTGTCAGTTCTGCATGTGGTGGAGATTGGACTGTTATCCCCAGCAGGACTGACTGTTCGAGCTCCGTTATACACAGGGCTGACAGCTCAGTTCCACTCTCCATCCCACTCTGCCTCCAGCCCTGCTCTGCCCCCAAAGAAAGGATGCCAAAATAGAAGTTTGCTCAGGGCACCATTTTCCCCAAGGCTGGACCTGGGATTGAGACAACATTAGAGGGCTTGATTATTCATCAGCTGATGAGCTTCATTAAACTGCAGACCAGTCAGAACACTGAGATAGACAAGTATATGTAATTTAACAGTGAGACATACAGGCATATACTTTTTCCTTAAAACAATGGCCATGGCCACTGCTAAAAAGAGAAAGCCTCTTGAATCTTACATTAAACAGTTACCCGCATTGTTACCTCTGGTATTGAAAAAAACAGTGTGTCGTGTGCTGTGAAGTTTTGTTGACTGAATCTATGAAACCATGCAAGTTGCAGCAGTTTCTAGAAACTAGACATCCTGAGCATAAAAATCAAAATCAATTTTTTCAAATGCCCTGAAAAAACAACAAAGAAAACCAGACTTGATGCAGATTACAGTTTCCGACAAAAAATGTCCTTAGCTGTGGAGGCCTCTTATACTGTGTCACTATGAATTCTCCATGCCACGAAACTGCATATGAGAGGTGAGGAATTTGTTCAGTCAACATCCAAAGATGATGTGTCACTTATGCTTGACAATGATACTGCCAAAAAGCTTAATATGTTTTCTAGGTCAAATGATACTATGAAACACGTGATATGTGAGATGTCTGAAGACATTTAAGAACAAGTTGTGCATAAAATGAAACATTCTGCTGTCAGTTTGTTCAGTGTCAAGTTGACAAAATTACTGATGTTACTAAATGCACACAGTTGATAGTGTTAGTACGATATGTGAATGCTGGTGATGTTAGAGATGAATTCTTATTCTGTGAACAACTTGAAACAATCATAATAGCAAAGGGCATTTTCAGTAAGGTGAATACCTTTTTTGGAAGCAGTGACATTAAGTGGAAAAATCTTTGTGGTATGTCTTGTGGCTATGACTCTTGTATACTTCAAAAGCAGAATCGCAGCAGAACCGGAATGAGCAGAGGCTGCTTCAGTCCCTGCTTGTGCCGTTTCCTGCTGTGCCTCTACCTCCCCTGCCCCCCGTGGAGACGGTGATGAGGGGAACTGGCTTTTAAGCCAGCTCTCCACAACACCAGCTCCTGCTTCCGCCCCCCCCCGCCCCCTTGCTGCCTCTCTCTGATACAGGCAGCAAGGGGGGGAAGTGACTAGTCGCCTCACTAGTCGACTGGTCACTTACATCCCTAAGGGAGGGATCTTCTAGCAGGAATAGTTATACTGTATAATGACCACATGGGGCAGCAAGGGGCAAAAGGCTAGGACAGCTACAACCCCAAAGGGGCAGTAAGGGGCAGGGATGGAGAAAGTGACATCTATCTACTATATCCTGGGGGAGAGATTAGGAGAAACTTCCTACCTGTCAGGGTGGTGAAACACTGGAATAGATTGCCCGGGGTGGTTGTGGAGTCTCCATCTCTGGAGATATTTGAGAGTAGGTTAGATAAATGTCTATCAGGGATGGTATAGACAGTACTGGGTCCTGCCATGAGGGCAGGGGACTGGACTCGATGACCTCTCGAGGTCCCTTCTAGTCCTAATATTCTATGATTCTATCTATTGATGGTGCAAACAGCTATCGTGGGTTTGCAGTCTGTCTTTCAGCAGAAGGTAAAGTGTGTGTGACCTAATGTGACAGTCACTCATTGTGGAATCCATTGTCAAGTCCTAGCTAAAAAGACATTGCCAATGTGCTTTAATGCTGTGGTGGATGCTGTTAGATAAGCAGGGAACATCATTGAAGTGTATACTCTGAATTAGGGCTGTCGATTAATCACAGTTAACTCATGCAATTTAACTCAAAAAATTAATTGCAGTTTATTGAACTGTTAAACAATAGAATGCCAACTAAAATTTATTAAATATTTGTGGATTTTTCCTACATTTTCATATTGATTTCAATTAGAAGACAGAATGCTCACTTTATGTTATTATTTGTATTACAAATATGTAATATAAAAATGATAAACAAAAGAAATAGTGCTTTTCAGTTCACTTCATAAAATTGAGGAAAAGTACAATCTCTTTACCATGAATGTGTAACTAATGGACAAACGTAGACTTTTTTGGTAAACTCAAAAACAAAACAACGCAAAAGTTTAGAGCCTACAAGTCTATTCAGTCCTAAGTCTTGTTCTGCCAGGTCACATTGTTAGGAGATACTGCTGTGCTGCCTGTTTCTAATTTACAGTATTACCAGAAAGTGAGAACAGATGCTTGCGTGACACTTTTGTAGCCAGTGTTGCAAAGTATTTACTACCAGATATGCTAAACATTTGTATGCTCCTTTATGCTTCGTCTACCATTCCAGAAGATGTGTTTCCAAGCTGATGATGTTCTTTAAAAAACAATGCATTAATTAAATTTGTGACTGAACTCCTTGAGGTAGAATTGTATGTCTTCTGATCTGTTTTATTTGCATTTTGTCATATATCATGTTATAGGAGTCTCAGATGATAACCCAATATATGTTCATTTAAAAAATGCTTTCAGATTTGACAAAACGCAAAGAAA
This sequence comes from Rafetus swinhoei, assembly GCA_019425775.1. Taxonomy (NCBI): domain Eukaryota; kingdom Metazoa; phylum Chordata; order Testudines; family Trionychidae; genus Rafetus; species Rafetus swinhoei. The sequence continues at coordinate 272,277,189 of CM033437.1, forward strand.
GTACCAATGTGTGATTTCTAAAGATAGCTACAGCACTTGACCCAAGGTTTAAGTAGATTTTGGTGAGCACCTCAGATAAGAGGGACAAAGTATGGAGCATGCTTTCAGAAATCTTAAAAGAGCAACAATGTGATGCAAGAATACAGAAACTGAACCACCAAAAAAGAAAATCAACCTTCTGATGGTGGCATCTAAGACTCAGATGATGAAAATGCATATGTATTAGTTTACTTTGTATCATTAAAAACCCATCATTAGCATAGACACGTGTTCTCTGAAATGGTGGTTGAGGCAAGAAGGTACATATGAATCTTCATTGCATCTGTCATGTAAATATCTTGTAACACCAGCTACAACAGTGCCACATGAATGCCTCTCATCACTTTCAGGTGACATTGTAAACAAGAAGCAGGCGGCATTATCTCCTGCAAATTGTAACCAAACTTGTCCATCTGAGTGATTGGCTGAACGAGAAGTAGGACTGAGTGGACTTATCAGTTGTAAAGTTTTCCATTGTTTTATTTTTCAGTGCAGAGTTTTTTTAACATAATCCTATATTTGTAAGTTCAACTTTCATGATAAAGCTATTGTGCTGCAATACTTGCATGAGAGAAATTGAAAAATACAATTTTTTTGTTCTTTATTTTAATTACAAAAAATACTTGCACTGTAAAGTGAGCACTGTACACTTTGTATTCTATGGTGTACCTGAAATCAATATTTTTAAAAATTAAAAAAAATCCACAAGTATTTAAAGTGTATGCTATTATTGTTTAACAATGCAATTAATTGTGATTAATTTTAAACACTTGAGAGCCCTCCTCAGAATAATTTTCTTTTTCAAGAGCTCTTCAAGGAAATGAATGGGGAATATGATGTTCTGCTTTTCCACACTCAAGTCTTATAGCTTTCTAGGAGACGTGCATTGTTTTTAGGGCACAAGTGTGGTTTTATATTTCATGAAGAGATGGTGGAGTTTTTCCTCTAAAAAGAGAAACAAGAGCTGAAAAAAATGTTCAGTGACAAGAAATGGCTTCCCTCTTAGAAGTGTGAATGTGGACACCACTTCCTGCAGTTGCCATTGGCCGGGAATGGCGATTCATGGCCAACAAGAGCTGCAAGCAGCCGTATTTGTGGATGGCAAGGTAAAGAAAACACTGGTGGCCTACCATGGGCTATCCCTGGTAAACCGCCTCTGACTTATTGCCCACCCCTGATCTAAACATGTAACATGACTTCCTTTTGATGACAAAGTTAAAACCCATTGCTTGTGAAGACCAGGACTTTCACAGGGTTCACAAAAGAAATAGATAAATTCATGGAGGTTAGGTCCATCAGTGGCTTTTAGCCAGGATGGGTAGGAATGGTGTCCCTAGCCTGTGTTTGTCAGGGGCTGGAAATGGATGACATGAGAGGGATCACTTGATGATTACCTATGTCTGTTCACTCCATCTGGGGCATCTGGCATTGGCCACTGTTGGAAGATATGATACTAGGTTAGATAGACCTTTGGTCTGACCCAGTATGGCGGTTCTTATGTTCTTATGTGTTCTTATGTCACAAATCATATCAAGGACTTGACCAAGACAGAACTCAAGGGTATAGGTGCCTTGATACTAATATTTGTTTGCTGGTATGTTTTTATGGTGGTGCAAGACTTTTCTGATGGCCTGAGTTGAATGGTGAAGCTTAGCCATCAAACTTCCTGCAACAGCAGTGGGCCACCTGTGAATACCACAGGTGGAGGGCATTAGCCCATAAGTAATGAATTTGGGGAGGAGCTACTAATAAAGAGAAAATGATCAGGTAAGAAATTTCTCAATCCAACATCTTGAAAACAATCATAAGATTCTGATGCATACTATACTAAAAAAGCATTCTAAAAATGGTCTGTAAAGTGAAACGTGTTGATGATATGGGACCATGGCACACAATTTTTGTTTGTTTGTGTATGAAGTTTTATTTTTTGTAATAGATAGTGACAGATGAACTAAAGAAGAATCATTGGCATTGTTACTTGATTTTCTGGTTGTCATACTCCTTTACATTTTTACCTTAAAACTTTGAGAGTCAGCATGAAATAGGGTAACATCCTATTGTGGTGTGAGATTTGAGAACTAAATTCTAATGCTAGCTTTGCCACTGATTAACTCTGTGAAATCAGTGTGGCTTCTTCTTCATATGTAAAATGGGGATAGTAATAGCAGCCCTGCAAGGTAGCTGATGTGACGGTTAAGGTATTCATAGTGCTCTAACACTGTATTTAATTGCAGAGAATAAAATTAATGACCTTTAGTCCTTATGTAGGTAGATGAGTGGTTTGTATCAATACCACTTACTCGCCTGAGGAATTCTAAACTAAAGGCCAAATGAGGTACCTCTCATTGACTTCTCCAACATGTATCCAAGTGTACAGTTTGGCTTTGACATTTCATAATCATGTGACAGTTTAACTATTTAAAATATATATAAGATATTATTCCTGTCATTCTAGCTTACTCTTCGAAACGAGGACGCAGAAAATGAAAACACCAAGTTAAGAAGAGAGGTTAGTAGAAAAGTGCTATTAATACAATACCTGTTGAGTTAATGGTTGACTTAATTTTACTTCATATATGTTTCTCTTTAATTTTTGGCATGACAGTCTGTTTTTATTTTGGCACATTTCCCAGGTACTGGAACTAGAGAATGTGAAGTTTTAAGTTCTAAGTACCAAATTTTAAGAATCTTCTTTAAAAGAAGTATATGTTTGGTGAAACTTGGCTCTTTGGGGGTAGGAATTACATCTGCCTTTGAATTTGCAAAGCCCCATAATACAATGGGGCCATTATTTTGACTGAGCCTCTGAGCTTTACTGTAATAAAAATATTTTTGTAGTATCATAATATAAAATCATGTGTCATTTAAACATATTGCATTACTTTAGATACCAAAATGAAGTAAAACAATTGCTAGGCTGATCTGTCAGGTTGCATTACTCAGAGATACTGATGTGGTATTTTAGGCAACTGTATACTTCTCTTTCCTTCCTTCTGGCAACTTTTCTTTTTTTTCTGACACCTGTCCTTCAGTTAGATCCTCTTTCAGGCCACAGCTACCAAGCTTCACTTCTTCCAACACTACCATTGGTGCATGGCTCCTTTATAATGTCACTGATTGTAGCCTATATTCCTGTTGACTGGCTGTGTGAATATCCTCTCTGGTGCCTTTTAGAGTAAGTTTTAAAGAATGCTCAAAAGAGTCTTACAAACTTTTTTAGTTTCTGACATTTTTTCTGTCTGCTGAGAAATTTCCAGATCATCAATGTTCAGTGGGTTTGAGATTTTCAAAACTAGTTTTTCTGTTCCTTGTCAAAACTGTTGAGTTTCACCCATTTAAGTTTAGAAACAATGTACTTATTAGTCTTTTAATTTCTAATATAGGGTTCCATTTTCCTTTAATGTATGTAAAGCTATGCATTTTTATTTATCTTTATGCTTATATCTTATTTTTTAAATGTATTCTTTCTAATTCTTTGTTGCTTTTCATCTCCTTTCTTCTTACTTTGTTCTATCCTTTTTAATTTGGAGAAAAAACGAATAAAGAAGAAGGTGAGGATCAAAGGTGTTTAAAAGTATTCTGTAGGAAATTGAGCTTTTACTGTCTTACGTGTATGTGGTAGCTTTCTAGAAAAATAGCATTTTCAAGCTCAAATTTTTACTAATTCTTTATTTTGCGGTTTCTTTGTGTGCAGAATGAACAACTTCGTCAAGATGTAATTGACTACCAGAGACAAATAGATTCACAAAAGGAAATGCGTATGTCACGCAGAGGGGATGAATCCGAGTACAGATCTCAGTTATCCAAAAAGAACTTTGAGCTTGTCCAATATCTAGATGAAATTCAGGTAAAGTTTATGAATGCTTAATCAGTTTTGTACAATGATAATATCAATTTATTGTCATGTAGCATAACCTTTCAGTGTCTAATAGAATGGGCTGGATTTGAAGAGGTCATGTAGCAGTGAAAAACTGTATCCCATTACTAATTCCCTAAAACTTCTGGACCCCGACATTTAGTCCACAGTTATATACTGATATAAGATTTGAAGTACCAAACCATGTATTATTAAAAGTAACTTTTTCTTAAACTTTTTAGAGTTTGACTGAAACTAATGAGAAATTAGAAGCTCAAAACCAGGAAATGAGGAAGAACTTGGAAGAATCGGTGCAGGAAATGGAAAAGATGACTGATGAGTATAACAAAATGAAACTTATTGTGCAGCAGTCTGATGTTGTTATGGATCAATTAAGAAAGGAAAAGGAACAGTATAAATTTCAGGTAATAAATGGCTTTTCCATTATTGAAGGATATGTAATTTTCTGGACAGTGCTGCAGAGTGACAATTTGCCTTAAAAATGAGACTGTATTTTAAATGTTTTAAAAATGCAGCTTTCTTTCTAGCAAAGAAAAAAATTCTGCTTATTGTATCTAATTTCAAATAAGAAAAAAACTGTTTTAACAACTGGAAGTCCAACATAAATGTTAAGAACTTGATTATAAATCATAGAAATAAGGCTTCAAATAAAATGTTATCATACCTTCTAACTGCAGCCGAAGTTTGTATTACTGGTATAAAATTAATGTAGTGTATGTGTATCATAATGTATACATTTTTATGAAAGTAATCAGAGTATCAATTTACAGATACAGGAACTAACGGACCAACTTAGAGCAAAAAATGAAGAAGATGATCCCCTCATGGCAGCAGTAAATGCAAAAGTTGAAGAATGGAAGGTACTTTATAGTATTTCTGATTGCTTGTTATTAGGAATTATTTGAGGTATCTTCTTATTATGTTGCTTATGTTCCTTTCAGAGAATCTTGGCTTCTAAAGATGATGAAATCATAGAGTATCAGCAGATGTTGTTTAACTTGAAAGAGAAACTGAAAATGGCCCAACTTGATGCAGATAAAAACAATGTTATGGCACTCCAGCAGGTACTGTCTATGCAAATGTGCATGTGTCATAACCATTTTTGAATAACTGCTTGTGCAGGCTAGGAATGTTAATTGTTAACAGGTTAACATCACCCTTATCAGGCCAAGCTCACCGGTTATCGGTTAACCGGTGGCCTGGCTGGACTGGAACAGCCCCCTGCCCAACTATGCGCAGTGCCACGGGCGGGGGCACTCCAGTCTAGCCATCCCCTGGTCCCTTCCCGTTCAAGCAGTTTACTGGTTAGACTAATTAAACGGGATTTTATATCCTTAGTAAAGTCCATGTGTCAAAGTTTGTCATAGGGTAGTCGAGAGGCAGTTTCCTTTGCAGAGTCTTACCTCCTTTCAAGTGTCCCTCAGTCTAGTCCCAAAATTATGTGTGTTGCATGGTATGCACAACTCTTCATCCTTTGGAACGTAGCAGGGTTGTGATTATCACTGCATTTTCAGTCTCCCTGACAATCTATATGGTGGAACAGTACAGATCAGAGGCCAGAGACATTGTGGTGGCCTGTGAGGTCAGGGCAGTGTGGCCGAATGGCCAGAGTCAATATAACAGCCCCCTCAGATGCAGGGCAGAGTGGCCCTCTGGCTAGTATTAGGGAGACTCACTTTTTTGGAGGGGGCAGTAGGTCAGGTAGTGGGACTCAGGCCTACCCAACTTCGCCAGGGCCTGAACCAGGGCCCTCACAGTGGTGGAGTGGTCAGTGGAGGAATCCCACTGCAACACATTGACCTCTCTCAGGCGGGACATACTACTCAGTCATCCTCCCTGGGTCACTTCCTAGTGCACTTCCATAAGCTGCTGTTCATGGGACACAGGGATTTTTAGGCTTCTCCGTGCAGATGATTCCCTATGGCTTTTTTGGACACAGACCGCCAGTCCAGCTCTCAGGATCTCCAACTCCTGCATGCAAGGGCTGGGTTGGCTCTTCAGCTGGAGATTCCACCAAAAGTCACTACTCCTCTGAAAGATATGTGCGGCCAGGAACACAAGAATTGCCATATAGGCCAGTGGTCCGTCTAGTCCAGAATCCTGTCTCTGTCAGTCTCCTGCAATAGAAGCTTATGAGGGATTTGCAAGAAAAGACCCATTCTTGCCAGCATGCATGTGCTTAACTTTGCTGCATTTTGTTCCACTGAAGTTGATTATATATTTATTGAGCTGTTTTGAAATATATAAGGTACTATTTTAATAAGCTTGTATTAATTGTATATTTTACTTGTGACTATTTTTCTTTTATTTTTACTGCTTTGCCCTTATATATCCAACTTCTAGATAATATCTGAACTTTATGTTGTAAGTACTGCTGTTTCTTTGTTTTTTTTCAGACTTTCTTGTATTAGCTGTTGTACATCTCTTCGTTTTCTTTCTGTTCACAGTAGTAAGATACTCTGTTAGTAATTTATTAAATGTTAGCTACACTTTTAACATAATTGAATTTTTGCAGGGGGTGCAAGAACGAGACAGTCAGATCAGGTTGCTCACTGAGCAAGTTGAACAGTATACGAAAGAAATGGAAAAAAATGCATTGATTATTGACGATTTAAAAAATGAACTCCAAAAAGATAAAGGTAAGTTGGTATTTTTATTTAAAGATATGTTGGCAACTGATAATGTGCATTTTTTTAAACCTGACATTGTTTTCTGTATTTTGAAATAATATGAATGAGATTTATTCCCTTAGGGATGTCTACGGTAGCAAGAGGATTAACCCTCTGGAGGTTGATCTTCTAATGGTCGATTTTTTGGGTCTAATGTAGTCCGCTAACTCAAATGCTGAGGGCTGCCCCTGCCGACGTCTGGTCCTCCTCATTCTGTGAGAAGTAAGGGAAGCCGACAAGAGCGTGTGCTCCTGTCAGCCTCCTGCTGTGTGGACTCCACCACGGCTTGGCTTAAGGTAAGCCAACTCCAGCTATGCATTTTGCGTAGCTGGAGTTGCATCCCTTAAACCAGCCTGCCTGGTTTAGTGTAGACCAGGCTTTACTGATTCACTGTTTCCATTTTACAAATATTGGAGAGTAATTTTCAGTGTGTAGGTTTGATCAAATGCATTGTTTTTAATTTTTGAAGTACCTAGTATTAAAGTCTGTTATTTATAAATACTTGTCACATTTCATCAAGTTCTGTAGACATATATAGTTTACTCAGAAATATGCAGTTACATCTTCTGTTGCATAATTATATGTTCAAATTGTAATACACTGCCTATATACCAAGTATAAAAGTAAATCATTTCACTGAGACTCTGTAAAAATTACTTTAAAAAGAGTAAGTTAAAGTAAAATACCAACTGCAGTATGTGAACATTGATTCAACCTCCAGGAGCAAAGAAAGCTTAGTTCTGATTCTGCTTAGATTTAGGTCTTATCTACATAGATAAGTTATAAAAATATATGGTGTGAATTTGAAAAGCTAAAAATATGCCAGTATAGCACTCCTTGTGGACACAGTTACTCTTGTATAAAATGACTCTTTTTTTATTTATATCACTTTGGAAGAAGTTTAAGATAAGTTGGGGTAAAAACGCCTATTTTTTCTGGAATAAATGTGTCTATGTGGGGTATTTATACCAGTGTAAATGTAATAGTTTAACTACAGGTTGGACCTCCCTGATTTGGCACTGTCAGGACCGGAGCAGTTCTGAACAACAGAATTTGCTGGACCCACGGAAGTGTCTTCTACCACGGGCCCAAGAGAGTTGGCTCCCTGCCTCTGGCCTCCTCTACCCTATCCCCACCCGGGCTGCCCACTTTGCAGCTGCTGGCCCAACCCCGGGCTGCCAAGGATGGCGGGGTTCTCCAGCCCTGGTATGCACTATGGTGTGCGGCCAAATTTCTCCAGCCGTGCACTGCCATTGATGGCCGGGCTTCTCTGGCCCCCGACCCTGTGCTGCAGCAGGCTGCCTGGTGTCTACGGCTCCTGGCCCCATTCTGCCATAAGCACGTAGGGGTCTTCAGCCTTCAGCTCCTCTCTGCCACGAGCTACCAGGGTTCTCCAGGCCCTGGACCCAGCACTAGTTTGGGGCTTGTCTGGTCCTGGTCAGGCTGCTGACCTTCCTGCCATTAGGCTCCTGGGCTCTCTGATCCAAGAGCATTCATGGTCCTGCCAGACCATGGATGTTGCCGGGCCAAAGAGTGTCAATTTTCAGAGGTGCAACCTGTACACTAGTATAATTATACTAGTATAACTTGAATACGTTTACCATGCAGTCAAGCCCTGACTTCATTCATGGCAAACACTCCCATTGGCTTCAATGCATAATCAGAGTGCATAAAATTAAATATATAATTAAGCTTTTGTAGAATCAGGCCCTTTATATATTAAGTCTTGATCCTGTAAAACATAAAGAGTTTTAAATATTGAACTCACATGGAATGCTATTGTCTGTTATATGAATGGATTTCATGTAAGTTGCCTTAAATATTGCTTATAAAAATAAAAGGCCATAATATAAACTTCTGTAAAACTGTTTATTTCAAAATGAAATTAAAATATTTTTGCAAACCAGAAATCAAATACAAAATAATAATTTACTTGTCGCAGCTTTTCTAGATTTGAGTCCAAGCAAAGTGGAAGCACTCAGTTTCTTCATATCGGAAATGGCTTAATGTTCTTAATCATTCAAAATGTAACAGGAAAATTTGCTTTACTTTCTAGGCTTGTCATCTCTTGCTCAGCAAAATCGTATTGGAGAAATACAGGAAAAACTACAAGTGCTGGAACAGAGAACTAAAGAGGCTGAGAGAGTAGCAGAATTAGCAGAGTCTGATGCTAGGGAAAAGGACAAAGAACTCATTGAGACTCTGAAGCGAATGAGAGACTATGAAATGGTACACAGATAATTTGATAAAATGAAAAGAGCAGTTTTTGACTTTATGTTTAACAATGTCTGCAATTTTTCCATTTAGTTTGTCCTATCTGAAAAACAAAACAAAAACAAATATCAAATGAACAGTGTCCCATGTTGTTTTTTTTCTCTCATTTTGATCTTGTTTTAGAGGATAGATGAGTGAATTTGAGGCTTACACCTACACTACAACAGAAAGTTGACTTAAGGTACGCAACTCCAGCTATTTCAATACTATGGCTGGAGTTGACCTACCTTAGATTGATTTACTAGACCCGCCTGAATCAACTGCCATTCAGTCTTGAATTAGCCAAATTGGGGAAGGCATATGAAGCTTGTCTGAGCATCCATAGTTGTTGTCTTGAGATGACAGAAGTTGGATAGCCAAGATGAGAAGCTTTTGAAGGGTCAACATGTAAGCTAATAGCAGAATTCCCTCTTGCAAACAGTGAGAAAAGGACTTCTGAAAATCATTGGAAGCACCAAGTAAAAACATTTTGTCAGAGAAGTTAGGTGAATGGAAAGATGCCATTTTTAGATGGTCACTTTCCTGATTCTAACTATATTGTCAATTTTTACATTCCTAAAATATTCTGCATATTTAGGCCCCGATTCTTTGCAGACGTGTGTGTATAGCACTCATTGCAGGATCAGGGACTTTAATGTTTCTACACTTGTACATCTACACTTTCCTACACTTGTACATCTCAGGGTAAAGAAAAAGATGCAGTTCCTTTCCATTGCATTGAATTTAGTTGTTTGTTAAATAGTAAATGTCACATTGCCAGATGTTTGATTATCAGTGATAAGCTTTAAGTTTTGGATTTTTTTTTACATGGGAAAATGGTGATTGTATGACAATTCTGTTTGATGGTGCATCAAAAGTTTTGTGTTGACCATGTTTTCAAAATGAAAAGAGGACCTTTCTATGGTAACATTTTTTAGAGTAACAGAATATTCATGCAAAAATACTTTTTAAAAGTGTGTGCTACTATCTTCCAACTTAGACTCTGCTTCCTAGACTCAGCAGAGTGGCATGTACATTTCTCAAAGATAGAGGATTTTTTCAAGTAACTCAATGTTCTGAATAGTATATTATGGAACATTGAACATGTATAGCTAACATGCACTTTGAGCAAAAAATACCTTTGCTTTACACTCACTTAGCTTTTCACTGCAAACACTGCTTGGAATAGTAATATGGCTTAAGCAAGCATTTTTCAGTTAAAGAACCCTTATATTTTAAATGATAAAATAAAAATATATAGGGAACTTCAAATTTCCAAAAGAAAATCTCAAGACCTTGAGACATTATGTAAAATCTGTATGTATGCTCTCTGACAAAGGTAAGCTGGAATTCAGCAAAATTACATTCATTGTCATAGTGATACTACTTACAAACACTTGTTGTCATATACCAGATTTTATCAAAAAAATTAAAAAGGAAAGAGGCAGAAAGTATTGTAAATTTAAGACTTCCATTTTAATTCCAAAGTGCTATTTCCATGATCAGAAAAATGATTATATTTGCAATTCAGTGGACAGTGGTTTGTGCCCTTCAAGTGAGTGGATTATTTCAATTTAATTCTATAATATTCTTTCAAAAGAATCCTTCCCCTTACTCATAATCTTTTTCTTGTTGTCTTTCCTTTTACTTTTGGTTCTATTTCAGGGAATATATGGTTTGGAAGATGCTATTGCTGAAATAAAGGATTTAAAAAAACAGATTAAAATAAGAGATCATGAGATTGAAGGATTGATTAAGGAAGTAAACAAACTTGAACTTAAAATCAATGATTTTCTTGATGAAAATGAAGAGCTCAGGGAGCGCTTAGGTATGTAATTGATGTGACTGTGCCATAGAGTTCAAATAACATTATATTAATGCAAGTATCTTACCTTATCGTAATTCAGTGTGTGTAAGTTATTTTATTTGTCTACTAAAAATGAAGTGATGAATGTATTTATTTATTTATAAGAAATGATTAGCTGCAGGATTGTTCATGAACAAATGTGGACAGCAAGCTGCTTTTGACAGAGCTACAATCATTTTTATTTCCATGATGCTACCTAACTTTGCCTGATTCCAAAATGTCTCACCCATCATAGTACATTCAAACACTACGAAATTTGTAAAGATAATATTCTAGTATTATCTTTCGTAGTATTGATTGAAAAATGTGGAAAGAAAAAACATGAGTTAATCTGTTTAAACTATTCTATAGTTAAAGATAAATTGCTACCTGGAGTTAAGTTTAAGTATCCTTTAGCTATGGTCAGTCAACTAATACTGTCCATTTCCAGATTATGTTAAGCATGGAAGAGCTGTTATATATGAAGAAAAAAAGTACTCTTATTAGTTTTCAGTATAACTATTTGTTATCCTGCTTGAATATTTATCAAAGTATTCTTATTTAGATAGGTTATATATTAATGCTTTTCAAATTTACATTATTCCTTCTAACTAATGAATACCACGTGCATTATGTTTCAGGTCTTGATCCAAAGACAATGATAGATTTAACTGAATTTAAAAACAGCAAGGCACTAAAACAGCAGCAGTACAGAGCTGAAAACCAGATCCTTTTAAAAGAGGCAAGTGATAAATTGTGTTTATGCATATTTTGTAAAATGAAACTGAACAGAAATAAATATTAACCTTTTATTATGCAGATTGAAAGATTGGAAGAAGAAAGAATTGCACTGAAACAACAGATTCGTAAAATGGCTCAGGAGAAAGGAAAAAGAGCGGCAATGTTAGGTATGTTTGAATCATGGCAGCTTATTTTGATTTTGACTGATTTCAGGCCAGCCACGGTAAATGGTTCTGTGTGGGTTTATTCAGCATAACTTTTCAGTGTGCTACATTTGCTAAGGTATGTAAATGTTAAGAAGCTGAGTATAGGTAGTGACCCAGATCTTCAGCTGCACCAGAAGTCTAGTTGGTGTATCGGAAGAAAAGAGAAGGAGTGGCTTTATGTTTCACTCATCCTCCAGCCTTATATGTGTTCTAATTTTGCTGGCCTATAAAGGTATCTGAAGTGTAGTCAGAGTGCAAAACGGCCTCTCTGCATCCTCCTTCTCTTTAGGCAAATGCTCATTAATAGAGACATTGCAAAGAGCTTGCTATGTCAATTTTGCACCAGCCAGAAGTTCATCTACCCTGTAGAAATCATCAGGTGCCTACTAAAAGCAACTTTACAACTCCTTTGCATCACAGAACAGGGATCAGATATCTAGTCCACTGTTTGGAACATTTCATTTTGTTGTTAGGGGATTGATAAATTCATTCATAATAATTTGTTATTCATAAATGTATTGGTAATTAGGATTGGATGCAGATGACTTGCAGATGATTGATAGCTTTACAGAAGATCTGAAGACAAAAAAAGGAAAATCAGATTTCATGAGCACAGTTAATTTTGATGAAGTTAAAGCAAAGGTATGGTCATGGTATATGAATGTGTATTATTTTTCTTTTCTGCATGAGTTGGGCCTCAAAATAGGAACTATGTTAATATCTAAGTATATAGTTCTGAGAATTCTGTATGGCTATTAATTATTAATATAACTGACTAAAGAAATAATCCTAAATGAATTGTCTGTACATTCTGATGTAACAATAATAAACATTGTTTACTTTTCTATGAATACAGGATAACAGTTCATATAACATGGAAAGGAAAAACATACTTTCAGTTAGAGGAGCATCATTTAGTGTGTTAAAATCTGAAAAGGATATATCTGAAAATACCATGGATTTGGGAAATCTATCAAGAAGAATTTCTAGTATACTTCATAATCTAAATCAGTCAGAAACAAGTGGAGATATTTTTGTCCAATTAGATTCTAGACATGTGGCACAGATGCAGCCAAAAGATGATGGCCATAGTTCAGAAACTTTTACCATAAAAGAGCTTTATAGATCATCAGGATTACAATCTACAGACATGCTAGGGACAACAGATTACGTAACTAATAGACAGCTATCGAAAGGCTTAAAATCAGACTATCCACGTTCATTTTCTGCTGCCCAAATAATGAAAAAGGATTCCAAAAGTCAGCAGATAAAACAACAGAGAAGCCAAAATTATGTAAAAAAAGCATCTTTTCAGAAACAAACAGAAATATGCTCTGGTTCAGACCAAACATTTTCTCAAGATTTCCAAGGAGGGTTGTCTCTCAGTCAAAAATCTGCTATTTTTTGTCAGTCTATCTATGAGAAGCCAGTAGCACCATATGAATCACAAGTAGTAAAGCTAAAACATGAACAGGACTATTCTCAGATAAAGTATTCTGATTTCTTAACTGATTTCCAAGATGTCAGCAAAGAACAGAGAGACTTTCCAGAATCATTGCAGGCAGAAATTTTGGGAAGTGGACTTGAAGATGGACTATCAAAATATGTATGTCAGGTAGATCCAGTTGAAAATCTCATAAAGCAGTTGAGGAGTGAATTATTTTTCCTTAGATCACAGGTGAGGCTTCTCCATGATATCTATAAGCTTACCCTTTGTAATTACTCAGAAAATATATTCAGTAACAGATAATAAACAATGTACATTTTTTTATTTTATGTGTCTCAATTTGATTGATTAAAGTATATAGACAGTTCCATTCCCGCACATTTGTGGTATTGGCAATAAAACATAGAAAGTTCTTTAAATATAAAGTCTCTAGAACCACGACTGCTTCATAGCCAATATGTATGCAGCAAAAGTATAAAAGAGTTTTTTTTTAATGGAAAACAAGATTAGAATTATTTTAGGTCTAGCCATTTCCACTCCTCCCCTCAAAAAACCTACACCAAACCCTTGTTTAACTTCTCACCTTCCAGTCTTACCTTTCAGATTCCCTTATGACTATAGTGTTCTCTCCATTCTTACATTTTAGTTTCAGTAAAACAAAAGGTTACAGTAGCATGAGGCATAGGATTGGAGCACTCCCAGAAAAAAAAATTAGTGGGTGCTCTCCGCCTATCCTCTCAGCACCTCTCGTCTGCCTGCAGCTCCACCGATCAACTTCTCCTCCCTCCCAGCTCTTCATGCCCATCACGATCAGCTGTTTCACAGTGTGCAGGAGGTGCTGGAAGGGAAGGGGAGGAGCAGGGATGGGATATGCTATGGGGAAGGGGGCAGAACTGGGCAGGGACAGGTAGAGGGGATGAGAAGAGGTAGGATGGAGTTGGGGGCTTGGGAGAAGGGATGGGTGGGGTGGGATGGGACCTGAGGCAGAGTGGGAAGAAGCAGAATGAGGGTAGAGGTTTGGGGGAAAGAAGAAAGGTCTAAGGAGTGGCAGGGGTTTGAGAACCTCTGGAACCAAAAGGAAGCTGGTGCCTGTGGCATCATGTAATAAAGTTTAGTAGTTTTCAGCGCTTATCTGGATGAGGTGGGGACTGAGACAGATCTGCTCTCTCTGATATTAGTGGAAACATTAATGAATTGTTGAGGAGTACAAAAGCATAGCACAAGCAGAGGAACAAAATCAGAAAGGCTAAAGCACAGAATGTGTTAAACCTAGCAAGGGGCATAAAAGGCCATAAGAAGAGGTTCTTCAAATATGTAAGGAGTGAAAGAAGGATAAAGTGTAGGTTCTCTACTTAGCAGGGAGGGAGAGGTAATAACTTATATCAGGAAGCGTGAGGTATTTTAATGTTTATTTTTGCTTCAGTCTTCACTGAAATGTGTTAGTAGTGACCAGATACTCATCATAATTAATGTTAACAACATGGTGAAAGGAACACAAGTCAAAATAGGGAAAGAACAGGTTAAAGACTAGATAAGTTAGTTATATTCAAGTTATTAGGGCCTAATGAATTTAATGCTTGGGTATGTGCGGAATTAGCTGAAGCGCCCTTAGAACCATAAGCAGTTACCTTTCAGAATCATGGAGGTATGGGGAGGTCCCAGAGGCCTGGAGACGGGCTAACATATAGTGCTCATCTTTAAAAATGGAAATGAAAGAGGACCTGGGGAATTATAAACCAGTGAGCCTAACTTAAATACCTGGAAAGATACTAGAACAAATTATTAAAACAATCAAGTTATAAGCACCTAGGGAATAATAGATAGGCAAGGTGGATGAGGTAACATCTTTTATTGGACCAGCTTCTGTTAATGAGAGACAATCTTTTGAGCTACACAGAGTTTTTCTTTAGGTTTGGGAAAGGTACTAACAGTGTCCCAGCTAAATACAAAATTGAACAGATAGAATATGCACTATTTACTTATGCTAAACTATGGAATTGTTCAAGGTGAAGTGGCCAGTTGACTCCCCTGTAGTTACAGGACTAGAGATGTCAGCGACTAGTTGACTATCTGATAAGCAAAAACTTATCATATAGTCGACCAGTCCCTCGACTAGTTGCTTACTCCCTCCCCCCCTCAGCTTCTATGAGAGGCAGCAAGGGGGTGGGAGCAGGAGCTGGTGCTGGGGGGGAGCTGTCTTAAAAGCTGGTTTCCCCCAGTACCATCTCTGCGGGGTGCAGGGAACACGGGGTAACGGGGACCAGACGCAAGCTGGAAATCAGCTGATTCCCGGCTCACGTCCAGACCCAGACGCTGTGTCCCTGCTTTTTAATTGTATTAAGAGGCTGCCGCAGCGGGAGGAACCCTGCACGAGCTAGGAATCATCTAGCTTGGCCCACGCTGGGTTCTCCCCTGCTTCGCTTCAGTCTTTTAAAGGTATTAAGAGCCGGTTGGACAACTGATTCCCGGCTTGCACCAGGTCCCTGCTGTGCTACAGCCTTTTTACATTTAAAGCTGGTGCACAGTGTGTGGGGGGACCTGGCGCAAGCCCGGAATCAGCTGTTCTGGCTTGCTCTGGGTCTTTCTTGTTGCACTTCAGCCTTTTAAATGGATTAAGAGCCAACAGGTAAGCTCCTGGGGCCGGGACTAGTCAATGAGTTGATTAAATGAAATTTAACATACCTACACAGGACTAAAAGTGGTGGAGTGTTAGTGGGTTACAGAATATTGTAATAAGCCATAAATTCAGTGTCTTTATTAAAACCATGATTGTTAGTGTCAAGCAAAGTTATGAATTTGAGCTCTCATGCTTGTCTTTTAAGAGTGCTGCACAAGTTTGATGTTTTTAGTATCTTTCCCAGATTTGAAGACAAGCTTTGTGTAAATCAAAAGCTTGTATCTCTTACCAACAAAAGTTGGTCCATTAAAAGATATTACAGTACCTCACTCATCTTGTCTCTGTTGTCCTGGGATTGACACAGTTACAGCAACAATACATGGAGGATAATAGCCTTGTAAGGAATTGCCAGTATAAATTTGTTAAGAACAAAAACTAACCTAATTTCCTTCTTTGGTGGAAAGGTGAACAAATTGGAGAGAGCCCAGAGGATAGCAACAAAAATGATACAAAGTTTAGAAAACCTGACCTGTGAGGAAAAGTTAAAAAACTGGGCATGCTTATTCTTAAAAAAAGAAAACTAAATATGTAATGTGTATTGATAAAGAGGACTGTACTCAGTTGTTTTCCACATGAACTAAAGGTAGGATAAGAAGTAATCCTCTTAATATAGAGCAAGGTAGATTTAGGTTAGATAATATGTAAAAATCTCTAGCTATAAAGATAGTTACGTACTGGAATAGGCTTCTGAATGAAGTTGTGGAATCCCCATCATGGGAGGTTTTTAAGGATACGTTGGACAAATATCTATCAGGGAAAGTATATGCATATTTGGTTTTGCCTAAGTGCAAAGTGCTGAATTTGATGACCTCTTGAGGTCCCGTCTATATTTCTATGAGTCTGTGTGCTTGGCCGAAGATCAGAACAGTGTCCTCTGTAAGAGGATGCCACAGCTTTAGCCAATGCAAGGCATAGAGGAGAAGCAGCTTCAGCTACTAAAGAGGATAGGCAAGGAAAAGAACCAAGTTATTAAGGAGATGAAAGGCTCTTCTCTTTCAGGCATCCTCTAGCTAATGAGAAATTTCTGAGCTGGCTTTTAGTTGCTTTTCTATCTTTTCGTCTGGTGGCAAAAGAAACCATAGACTTAATGTTAGGAAAAGATTTCAAGTGGTAAAATATGTTAGATTACTGGTTCCTATATGGTGTTATATGGAGCACTTTCCAGTGATTCATAAAAGAGTTGGTTAGTTGCATTGTGCTAGCTTCTTTTTCTTTTTCTTCTTCTTCATATGCAAAGTTACATTGAAAAATAAATACATTAAATAGTTTCTTCACATTATTTTTTATGTAGACAGTTGCTGTACTTCTGAAATATTTTATTGAATTGCCATTAGAACGGGAGGTGGCTCACTTGTTTATGACAAGAAGTCTACAATACAAACAATTTGAGGAACTCTATATTAATCTGCTGAAATAATCTTCGAAGAGAAATAGTGGAGTCTCTATTGCGTGAGTCTTTTAAAATTGGACCGGAAGAAGCACTGGAGAAAATAGGGTAGTGCAGGAATGAACAATTTAATCAAAGAATTCTTTCCCATCTCTAACTTAAATGATTCACAACTATGAGAGGCATTTTCTAGATTTATCAAACTATTCTTTTTGATATTCATAATTGATAAATGGGACTCTTATCTGTAAAAGTCAGCCTTTTAAGCTATTGTCTTTTATGCTTTACTCCAACGGGTCATTTTAAAGTAATGGTTAAGAAACCTGTAAAACAAATAATATAATTAATTTACTACTAAAATGTAAAAGTTTGTTTCTTTACTCATATCACAGAAAAGTTTTTGGAAAGGTAATGTACATAAATGGAGATCAAATCATTTGCTAATTATTCATTGTTCTTCTAGAATGAGCAGATATCCAGGGATTTTTTGGCCAAGAGTACATTATATAGAAATGCAGAACTCGAGCTTGAGAGATGCAGGAGCCAGGCAGTGCAGGTAGTGAGAGGGTTTCATAGGGTATTTATGAAGAGAGGCTACTTTAAATGCTTGCATAAATATTATTTATAGCTTTAATATTTTTCTTTTACTGGTTTTGTTGTGTGCAGATGACACTATCTCTTTTACTGTCCTTTTCTAACAATAGAATTGTACTGTCAAATATGTATGATTTAATAACACTTCTTCAGGCATCTAATCTTATTTAACAGTCATTATTCAATTGTAGGATTTTAAGTATTCTGGCACTAAAAGACTCTAATCTTATGACTTGAAAATCCAGTTTTTAAGATTGTTTATTTTTCCTGGTAGAATGAATACCTTGCAAAAGAATTAAATGAGAGAGAGAAAGATTTGGAACGGAACAGGACTGCGATAGCCAGATTTCAATCTAAATGTAAGATGTAATTCTTTTGTTAGTATAGGCCATGATTAAATTTGTAAATAGTTGCTGATTTTGTCAGATCTTTATGTATAATTTTTAGTGTGCTAATATGAGCCTGCTTTATTTTGTTATACTTGCAAATCTTACTTGGTGTTTTTCAGAATGTATGAAAGCACTATATATATATGGAAGGATTTTATGACCTAATACAGAGCTGGGCAAAACACGGCCTAGGGGCCTGATCTGGCCTACCAAGCCACTGGATCTGGCCTGCGGACCACCCTGCTGGGACCCTCACGTGCACAGCAGCTGCTGATCTAAGCGCAGTCCGTGTGCCTCTGCAGGAAGGGAGAAGCTTTGTGTGATCTCCCTGCCCCCATCCCAATCCTCAGCTCTTAAAAAACGGCCAATAGAAACCGACCCCTACCAATCTCTCACCTCCTGTTGGCTGGAAACAACCAGCCAATAGGAGCTGAGAAATTGGCTTGGAGGATGGGGGCAGCACAAACCTCTTTCCCCTGCTGGAGTTGAGTGTGACGTGGAGGGAGCAGCTTACACTTAAAAGTGACCTGGGACTGCAGCAGGCAGGGAGCCCAGCCTGTCTCCGAGGTGCTGCAGGGCTGCTGCCTGGGAAATGCTTAGATAAGTGCCTCCCAGCCAGAGCCTCCACTGGCACCTTTGCCCCTCCCGCACTCTAGACCACCATCCAAACCCTCTACACCCCTCTATTCCAGGTTATATCCCCCACCCAGAACCTCTCCTGCACCCAATCCCAGACCCTGCACCACATTCCCCTGCCCCAGGTCACCACTCAAATGCTCTGCAGTCTGCACCTCCTTTTCCCACAATTTCCTCCCAGACTCCCTCCCCCAGGCCAGAATCCTCCACTACACCCATACTCACTCCCTAATCCTACATCCCAATTCCTTGACCCAAGTCACAACCCCCTCCTTCACCCAAACTCCCTCACAGACTTTACACTGTCTCCTGCATCCCTGTCCCTTACCCCATGTGCCCTTCTACACCCAACCTCCATCCTAGACCCTGCACCTCATCCATAGAAAAGTGTGGCCCTTGACCACTTTCCAAAATCTTGGTGTGACCCTTCCCCCCACCAAAAATTATTGCCCACCCCTGACCTAATACCTTTAAACATAGAAATATAGCTTGAAGATTGATACCTATAAGTTACAAAATGATATAAATGAAATGTATTTACCAAGATCTCGTATTTCTTGAGAACTTCACTAAATACTTTAATCTTTCATATATCTTTTTTAAAAAGTTTCTATAGTGTGGTATATATTCCTGATTAAGGGTTACATCAGTGGCACTATGTGGAACACATGTTCATGCATCTGATAAAGTGGGTTTCAGCCCAGGAAAGCGTATGCCCAGATAAATGTGTTAGTTTTTAAGGTGCCACAGGCCTCCTCATTGTTTTTGCTGAAACAGATTAACATGGCTACCTCTCGGAATTTTATTTATTTTAATATATGAAATTTAAAATAACAAGGTCCTTAGATCCAATCCAGCTCAGCACTTACGTGCATGCCTAACTTTAAATCCATTAATAGTCCCAGTGGAGGTAGTGGTATCACTCTCTTATTTAAAGTTAGGCATATGCTTATGTGCTTTGCTGGATTAGATCATTAATAAACAAGCGGCTGAGGATTCAGAATGACACATTTCCTCCCTATGTACAGTAATCTTAAGTATCTGAACTCTGTAGGTAGATGTATATTTCCTTGAATAAGATGAGCCATTTTTATTATGTCAGACTAACAGAAACCAAGATGAACTTGTATTCTTCCAGAGTATTTTAAAGTATTTTAGAAGTACACATTATTTTATTGTAGTAAAAGAATTATCAGATGAAAATAAACAACTTGAGCAAGGAATGAAAGAGATATTACAAGCTGTCAAGGAAATGCAGAAGGATCCCAGTGTGAAAGGAGGAGAAACAGCCTTAATGATCCCTAGTCTGGAGCGATTAGTAAATGTAAGCCTTCTTTCATTTGAATTAATTTTCTTGTTAAAAGTTATTTATAGAGTTCTCTTTGTTTTGACTCTTCATTGTTGAATGTTAGCTGTTGTGTATTGAAAATACCCCCTAAAATCTTAAAAACACAAATGAAATTGACACATCAGAGTAAAATTCATGTTGATTGAATTGTCAGTCTTTAAAGGGTTGCTGAGAACTTTAAAAATGGATGTGGTGTTTTACATAAAAGCAGATTATAACACTGTATTAAAATATATGACTTTTAAAAAGTAATCTATGTTGAGTTATAGTAGAGAATCAGAACACTGAAATATTAGCTTGAGACATGATGTTCACGCTGAAAATATTTATACTGTTAGATCTAGTTTTCTTAATCACTAACACAGCTAGATGTGTGCAGAGTTCATAGTCATGGCTAACAAGCAGATTACATACCAGTGCTCCCTAGTTTTATTGGGGTTTACCTTGTGATGCTCATTTTGGGTTGTAGGCAGGGGAGCCAACAGCCTTGCCAGATTCCTGGGTAAAGTGAGGGGGGCGGCTCCGCACTCCCAGAAAGTGGAAGGGGCGAGGTCTCGGGCAGAAGGGGCAGGGACAGTAAGTTCTGTGTGCCTATTGGAATGCAGTGCTCCTTCCCCCAGCCTTCAGCATTGTGTGGCATTGTCCCCATCTCTCGAGGCAGCCCTAAGAGCCTTTAAAAGGCCCAGGGCTGTGGGAGCTGCAGCAGCAGCTGGGAACCCTGGGCCCTTTTGAATATGCTGGGACCTGGGGCAGTTGTCTCCTTTGCCCCCATACGTGTGTTAGCTGGCCTGGTTGTAGGTTTTCCCCTCAGCACAGCCAGCCAGCTCTCCAAACTGACATGAGGACGGGATTGAGTTATATTTTGCCTGCTTTTGTCTTTCACTTCCCCTTATGATGGTTTAATTGTATTAATCCTTGTACTCCCTCTGTTAATCCCTGTACTCCTTCTGTCACAGGGTCTGTAATTTTGAGTCCCATTTATGCACACTGAAAAGCTCCAATTTATTGGAAAATATGGAAAAGTGTTTGCATTTTTTGTTTGTTTTTTCTTTTTCTGTTTACTAAATTAATTAATATGGTAGGCAATCGAATCAAAGAATGCAGAGGGAATCTTTGATGCCAATTTGCATTTGAAAGCTCAAGTTGACCAGCTAACAGGGCGAAATGAAGAATTGAGACAGGAACTGAAAGGATCTCGAAAAGAGGCAACAAATTTCTCTAATGAGTTAGCAAAAGCTAATATAAAGGTATATACACTAATTTGTTTTCCAGTGATAATTTAGAACAAATACACTTAATACTTTGTATTAAAATTGTTTAAAATCCTAAATATTGCTGTCACTTTTTAATTTAACTGATACATTTTATTTTTACTTATACATTTTGAAAATATGTAAATCCTGCAGCTATAATTGACAAGAGATACAATCATAAATACTTGCTACTGTATTTATGGATTACATCTATGTACTTATTCTGAGTTAAAATCCAAATGTTATTCCATGCTTATAAAAATCGTAATACCAGTGCCCCATTATAGAGTTGTGTTTACTACATGAGGTGTTGGAGAGGGCTGTGCTAAAAATGAGTTGCAAAAAGATTTTTGTTTCATTTTTCTTAAAATGAGTAATAATCATATTACACTTGATACAGACATAAGAGACTCTAATAGCAAGGCTAGCTAACGGAAGCTCAACAGATAGATTGATGTAAAAATGTTTTCCCTTTTGTCCACTGAAATCACAGCTAATAATTTTAGCTCCACTGTGAATACTTTCAAATGTTTATATTGTATATCCCAAAGAATTTGAGATTAACATTAAATTTATCTTCAAAGTGACGTCCTTTATAAGAAGCAGATTCTATATGTCCAGTATGAGTTCCTATTATCTGTAGTGTTAAAGAACAGTATTTTTTGGAGCATTGTTGTCAAAGTCTGTAGTAAGCCAAACCTCTTAGAAGGGTTTATAAAAGAAGGAGATGGTATATTTAGAATAAATGTGCTGAATAGCTATCAGAGCCATGCAGTTTAGCTTAGTCTTCATATGAAGGTTGGCAGGTTAAAAAGAAAGGAAAAATAACCTACAAATTACGTGCTTCAGCAACTAACGTAACTGAGATGTATCTCCAGGTGTGTGAGCCTGCTCTGGATGCTTGAGCATTTTCAGCCATTTGACTCAAATGATTGAGATTCCATTTTTTATGGAATTGTAATTTTAAAGTAGAAACATTTACTTTACTTTATTATGAGATATTTATAATTCAAACAGTGTGAGACTGGATACCGCTACATTTTGGATTTGTATTTTTGGCTGAATAATAGGAGTTTCTTCTTACTCTATTCTCTTTGTTTATTTTCTTTAGATTACACAGCTTAAAAATGAGATTTCTTTGTTACATCAATCAGAAGGTGCCAGTATAGTATTCAGAACAGTAAACCGTCCAGAAGGGTTGACTCCCTCAAGTGCCAATATAGTTAATTCTCAGAATGAATATTTAATACATCTTTTGCAGGTAATTGATTTTAATGTGGATGCTAGGGATGTTTGTAACATGTATTTGACTCCTTCCAAATCTGTTACCATATTGTATGTGAAAACTGGGGAGGCTGCTAAAAACTTGAACATATATTATAATATAATATAGTTGTTTGAATCTCCCTTTTATGTCTAACCCTACCAAAGAAATCTACAAGGAAAAGCCAAGGAAAAGTTCTCCTCTTCTCCCCTCCCCAACAAAACAAAGAAGACTGCTTGCCTAGAATTGCATTGTGTGATATGTATGTAGTACAGTCATTATATGCAATTTAAAGATCCTTAAAAGCAGGAATAGTTCAGTATGTCTGGAAGAAAACTCAGTATGCATTGGCTCCTCCTCCTGCACAGCTTGTGATACTTAATTTTTTTTCATTTTTGGGGTCCTATGCTGCGTGTGCTTTGTGAGTTATGTTAAAGACTTTATATAGGTATTATATATTCCCAACATCACAAATAGATTTTTGTACAAAATATTTGACAGAAAAATGTGGATGGAAGAGAGTTACATTTTTCACAATGTCAAACAATTATAAAGCCAGAGGACAATCAACAAAAAAATTCTATACTGTTGTTCTTTTCATCTAAGTTTCCATGCTTGGTTTATATAGAGAATTTTAGTACAGGAGGTTAGGAGACATTATTTAAGCATAAAATAAATAGTGAGCGAACATAATCTTTCTAACTTGGCCCATGGGAACGTGGCCTATTCTGTGAATTTATAAAGAAGGCCGCTTCTTTTGCTTGCTATGAGTCAATTTTTTCATTACTAGAATTCCATAAATGTTGTTTTTCCAAGATTATATTAGAAGATTTTTTCCAAAGAAAGTTGACGTAGTATATCTAGCTGGAATCAATATATGATTACTAAATATATTTCTATGTCCTGCCATGAAAAATTATTTATAGTCTTTAGAAACTTTTTCATTTTAAAAAAAACCTGTAGTCATTATTTTGCTTGATTGAGCAATTATCAAGAAATACACAAAAGTTAATATGTAAGTGTTGTTTAAAATAATTCTGTTTTTTTTTTTAATTAAAAACTGGTCTGCAAATCCAGGCAACTGTCTTCAATGAATTCTCTCCTTCTCCTTCTACACCCTACTTCTGTGCAAAGTTCCCTGTAGTCTTCAGTTTACTGCTGTTATTTCTCATGTGACTTAGTTGTTCATTTTTGTGGCAGGAATGGTCTGAATGTTGAGAAGGACATAAATGTTTGAATTAAACCTGTTGATTGCTGAGATGAAGGGGGGGAAAGATTAAAAAAAGGGGGGGGGGACTTAAAACAAGCACATAGCCACCCATATTATTAGTTATATTTATTATCACCCCTATCAGCTTGTGTATGTCAGAAAAGGTTTTTTTTTTTATAATATTGTGTACTTATGGAGTATGAATTCATTTGCCAGTGTGCAAAGTGCTTACACTTTCCAGGTATGCAGTTTCATCAGTAGTCTGTGTGAATAACTCCCAAATGTCAAGTAATTCTCAAATCTTTTTGAACTGTCAGTTGTAAAATTATTTATTTGTTTATTACTTATAAATATTTAAACATACTTTTATTTAGACTGTTTTTGTTATGTTTCTCCAGTGAATTAACCTCACTGGTGCAAAGGTCTCTGCTAGAGAATACCATTGGATGGTTTTGATGAATATTTTCAGATTTGATGCATACATTCTTAATTATATAAAAATTTTATTTTGAAAATGATCACTAGGAGCTAGAAAATAAAGAACAGTTACTTAAGAAATTAGAAGATGCACTAGAAGAATATAAGAGAAAATTTGCAGTAATTCGCCATCAACAAGGCTTGCTGTATAAGGAATATCAGAGGTACAAATACTATGGGATCTTCCTTTTGAGATGGTCTGGGTGATAAAACCTTAAACTTTCAAAATGTTTTTTAATTATTTGAAATAGTAGAAAATATTAATAATTTTTCCCACTGTCTTCGAGTTGTTATTTCTATCAGCATCATGGAGGCTTGTGTGAAAATAAGGCATCTGTATATTCCCTCTCTGGTGCTGCTGTGCCCCTTTTAGAAAATCATTGTCTGTTGGGCTCTCATTTTGTTGCCTGCCTTTGTAATTTTCATAGCAACAGAGATCCTATTAGTACCCGGAAAATTAGCAAACTGTGACACTGTCTAGCTTCCATTGCATCTGGGAATTCATTTGTACCTGACCTTTTTAGAAGCCTCACTTCCACTCTCCTCCGCTTTCACGCATAAGAGTAGGGAAAATTGGAGATCACAGGGAATCTTGTGCTTAGGGGACACAGTGTTATTGCAAAGGAGAAAAAGGAAACATTGTTCTAGATCAGGGGTGGGCAATAATTTTTGATGGCAGGCAACTCTACGGCTCCGTCTAGACTACATCCCTCTGTCGGCAGAGGGATGTAAATGAAGCACTTCGAAAGTGCAAATGAAGCCGGGATTTAAATATCCTGTGCGTCATTTGCATAATCACATAATGGCACTCTTTCGAAAAAGTGCTATTTCGAAATTGAAACCACAGTCTAGATGCGGTTCTTTCAAAAACGGGGCGCTTTTTCGAAAGATTCTGTAAACTGAAGTCTAGACTGCGGTTTCAGTTTCAAAATAGCGCTTTTTCGAAATAATGCCAAACTCAAATTAGCTAATTCGGAATAAGCGCTGTGTAGATGCTTAATCCGAAATAGGGGGCCTCCAGCCCTTCCCTGTTTCCCCTGGTGGCCACTCTGGGCCAAACCAGGAAAACTCTTCTCCTCTCCCCAGGCCCGGAACCCTTAAAGGGGTAGACTCTGGCAGCACTACATGTGCCAGAGCCAGGCCTGCCAGCAGGCCTCACCAGTGGCCACACAATGAGCCAGGCAGCCAGTGGCAGTGAGCTGTCCCCCAGTCACCCAGGAGCCAGCCAGGGGCCATAGACAGCGGGCACCCTCCTGGACTACGGCGGAGATCATGGACCTCATTGAGGTTTGGGGGCAGGCCCCCCAATGTCCATGATATCCACACTAGATGGAGGAACGCGGCCGTCTACAGCTGCATAGCTGCCACCATGGGCAAGAAAGGTCACAGGCGCACCCAGGAGCAGGTGCGCCTCAACATAGAAGAGCTGTGGCAGGCATACGCCAGGGCCACTATGGGCAGCTCTGCAGCAGGGGCAGAGACCTGCAGCTACTTCGCCGCCCTGGACCGCATCCTGGGGGGCGGTGCAGTCCGTGCCACCCTGGGGGGCAGCGAGCCAGGACCGGAGGGCCCTGACCAGGGCGCAGAGGAGGAGCCACCACGCCAGCAGCACCCCAGAGCAGTCCCAGGAGAGGAGTCAGCAGGGTCATCCGGGAAGGCCACACCATGTAAGTGCTGTCACTGTCCCCTTCCCGGGAAGGGGAGGTGGGAGACCAGGGACTGCGCGTGTGGCCCTTGCTTACCACGCATCACGCAGCAACCTGTGCACGTGCGAGCATGTGCCATGCCACCCCTGGGCAGGTGGCTCCAGCTGCCTGCCACATAGGGGCTGTGGCCTGATAGCCACACACGTGTGTGAAGAGACCTGACATGCTCCTGACCCCAGGGCGGGACACAGCAGGATGCCCTCCCTTCACAAGCCCCCTCTAACATCTCCCCCCCACCTCGGCTGCACTATACACAGCACAGGGGCTTGGGTGCAGTCTCGGGGCAGCTCCCACTCCCGGCAATAGCCGGACAATCCAACCATGGCCTCTGTGCAAGCACAGTGGCTCTGACGGTGCAGGGCGCGGTCATCCTCATCTCGCAGACGGGGGCTGGGCTTCACCCACTGTGTCCCCCGGGAAAACTGACCACTTCTCTTCTTTCTCCACAGCCGCACCAGCTGCGCAGGGAGCACCACCCCAACTGGGACCACCTTCCACACCCAAAGGCTCCGCTGGAGGACCACCCGAACACAGCAGGGGTACCGCGAGCAGCACCTGGGGGCCCTGTGAGCCCTGCACCGCACCCTGGAGCAGTGGGTGCAGGATGAAAGGGACTTCCGGCGGGAGCTGCTTTCCCAGGGTCATGCCATATGCGACCACCTGAACACCCTGGT
This sequence comes from Rafetus swinhoei, assembly GCA_019425775.1. NCBI lineage: Eukaryota > Metazoa > Chordata > Testudines > Trionychidae > Rafetus > Rafetus swinhoei. The sequence goes on from CM033437.1 coordinate 272,303,882, forward strand.
GCAGAGCGTGCATCCTCGTGCTGCTCCAGTGCCTGCTCCTCCTCCCACTCCTTCTCCCCCTACCGTCTCTCCCTCCTCAACCTCCACACCCTCCTCCTCAATCTCCACACCCCCCACCTCAACTTACATACCCTCCTCCCCATCCCCCCGGGGACGCCGTCCTGGGAGAGAGTCGGCCCGGCGGCACCCCTGAACTTCCCCTCCCCCTTCTTCCCCTTGCTTCCCCCTTCCAGCTCCCTCCTCCCAGTTTTCCCCCTCCCATCTCCCACCCTCTTTTCCCAGTCTCCCCAGAATTTCATACCCCCCCAGTTTTGTTAAATAAACAGAGTTTATATTTTTGAAAATACGTGTATTTTATTTGACATCAGGAAGGAGGGCTAGGGAGGGGTAAGAGGAAGGACGTGAGGGAGGAATGAGGCACAAGCCCCTATTGGGGCACACCAGGGAGACTGTTACTGCCTGCAGAACGTTCTGCCAGGCTCGCAGCAAAGCGTCCAGGAGAAGCACCAGAGTGCCCAGGGGCAGCTCTGGCTCCATGTTGCTGAGTGCTGTGGTGTCCCGAGTGAGGGCAACCAGAGCATGCCGAGACAAAATGCTTTGCTGTCCCTTATCGAGGTAGACAAGCAAGCAGGGATTCCTGAGACCTGGCTGTCCGGGGGGGGGTCCCTTTAAGCACAGACCTCAGATATCCTCAGGCAGCAGCCCCACACAGTAAGTGCTGACCTGGTGCCCTGCCGGAACTGGTTCCGGCCAGCCTTAAATGCGATTCAAAGTCCACTCAGTGTGGACACGCTATTTCGAAATAGCAAAACGCTATTTTGAAATGCATTTTGTGTATAGATGCGTTATTTCGAATTAACTTATTTCGAATTAACTATTTCGAAATAAGATATTTCGAAATAATGCTGTAGTGTAGACATACCCATAGACTTCAGAAGGAAAATGCACCAGGATTCCATTACATAACAGGGTAGCAGTCTGTCAAAAGTCTAGTATCCTTTTTAACTCTTATTTTTCACAAGAGGGAGATCTGGGTTTTTTGCAAGAAGTATCTTGTAATTCAAGTATTCAGGTTTGATAGAATATTTCTCTTTATAACATGTTCTTCAAGTTAGACAAGTATGCTTTCCTCATCCCAGAATATAAAAATTTGCAGTTCCAACTTCTAATAGTGTACTTCATTTTGAGTTTTCTGAATACATTTTAAAAAATTGAAAAATTTGTTAATGTTTAAATAGCATATTTCAGTTGATAAGGCTATAATGGTAACATGATGTATGAACTGTTTTGAAAAATCTTTACAGTATTTCATATTTTTAGTGAAAACAATGAACTATTTTTATTTAAATGAATATACATATATATTTATAGTGAAAAAGAAAGTTGGCAAACAGAATCTGAAAAAATGTTAGAAGAAAAGAAGAAACTGGAAGATCAAAAAGAACAGGATGCTATAAAAATAAAGGAATACAATGTAAGTAGTTTTCAAAAAAAAATCTCTAACCATGCTTGAAAATGTGATACATTTTAGAAATTTTAGAGATTTTAATATAGAAGTAAAAATATGATCAAAATTAATTTGGCACAAGGGGAAAAAGAAATTAGTTTTTGGTTTAACTTACAATTACATTATCTTGAATTGAACATGTGAGTAATATTACATCTTATATAGTCACTTTGTGTTTTATTAATGTACTAGAAAGATTTACCCAGCATTGCTTGGATCCATAACTCAATTAATTTTTGATTATTTCATTTAAATCATTGCCCTGGGATGGGTCTGGGGATGAGGTATTCTGTATTCAGGCTGTCCCGGGGGGTGAGGACTGTCCCAGCTCTCTGTCAGCGCAGCAATTTGGGGCAGGGTGAGAAGGTCCTCTTCATGGCCACTACATTTCCAGTGGGCCCGTGGTGGAGATGGAACTGGAGAGATAGTCAGTCTGCGCTGCCCTTTATCCCCTTGGTTGGAGGCAGAGAGATGAGCCAGGGTGTATCTGTGGACCAAGCAGATGTTTCCAAATTCTATAGCTCACGCACATAGTCTGCATGCATGATATATAGTGGTATACTGTAGGGATGTGAGCGACTGATCAACTAGTCGACTATCCGATAAGCAGAAGCTTATCGGATAGTCGACACGCTAGTCTACTAGTCGCTTCCCCCCCTTGCTGCCTCTATAAGAAAGAGGCAGCAAGGGGGGGAAGACGAGGGGGTGTTGGGGAGTTGGCTTAAAAGCCGGTTAGCTCCAGTTCCATGGGAGGGGGCAGGGGCACAGCGGTGGTGTTCCACCCTTGAAATGTACAAGAGACACCTCTGGGGCTCTTATACATTTCAAAGCGGAAGCGCTGCATGGAACCTGGGGTCAGTCACGTCACTTCCTCCTTCGAAATGTAGCAACAGCCAGGCAGGTTCTTGCTACATTTCTAAGCGGAAGCACCTTTATCAACTAATCGAATAGTCGATGGAAATTCCATCAATTATTCAATTAGTTGATTAATCTAATTTTAACATCCCTAGTATACAGATAGGGACCAGATCTCAAAGAACATACAGTTACAGGTAAATAACCTCCTCTTTTTCTTGTTGGAAAATGTGCTCACTACAACTGAATGCAGTGGATCTTTGGCTCATTGAAAAAAAATGGATTGTTTGCTTTCTTTAAGGGCTCCCTTTGTGGCTGGGCTAGGGGTGGGATAGGAATTTACCTGGACTGATGTGGGAAGATCAGATCTGGGACACTGTGTCCCCAGGTAGTTGAGGGAGGGGATGGTTATATCCCAGGCAATAGGCAATTTCAGAGACTCCCTCTCTCAGCAACCACAAGCTAGCAGCATCCCTCAGACTATATATAGTAGGACCACTTTTTTACACGATCAGCTGTGGACGTTATGCTAATAGCCTTTTTGCTTCCAGGACTGGGAAGGAGTTAACTGAGATGAGATTGTTGAGGGGGGTTGCTTTTATGGGTTTTTTTAAAATCATTTTTCCACAGCAGGTCATGGGTACATCAGGGTAAGGCGTTTCAGACAAGGTATAGCAACTTACTCAGTAATTTATGGCACACGTCCAGTACAAGTACTTATTAGAAAGGGGATGTCATTCTCTGATAAACTGTATTTGGAAGTAGATTTAGTGGAAAGCTAATAGAATTATGTACAAGTTGGGCCTTCTTGCTCTGGGAGGCTTGAGACCTGACTGGTTTCAAACCAGGGAGTTTGCCAGACCAGAGGAGGTCAATACCAGCCTCTCTGCTGCTGGCCTCTCGACTCCAGTCCCTGCTCCCGGCCACTGAGCTCCAACCTCAGCATCAGGACTCTGTTTCCAGCCTCTGAGTTCCGACCCTAGCCATTGACCCCTGGACTAGCCATTGGCCCCTGGCCTAGCCACTAGCTCAGCTTTTTGGTCCGGCAACATCCGTGGTCCTTCCAGGCCAATTTTTCCCATTGATTTTTCCAATTCTGGTGCACCCACGGAGTTCCTGACTTAGGTTGCCGACCAGAGAGTCACGGACTCAAGAGAAGTTCAGCCTGTAGAAAAAAATATTTCAACAAGGAAAGTTTGTCTGTGCAGAGCCTGAGCTCCGATTAATTTATTTAGTGGCATTTATTTCCATAAGCTATAAAAATACAAAAGTAATAATATTTTATTGATTTTACAGAATTTACTGGATGCCCTTCAGATGGGTACTGATGAAACCAAAAAACTACTTGCAGAAAGCAGTAGAAAAATGACAGTCTTGCGAGTGAACGAACGGTCACTGACAAGGCAATATACAACTTTACTTGAAATGGAACGGCATCTTAGAAAAGAAAATGAGAAGCAAAAGACTGAAGTAACTTCAGTGGAGACTGCAGTTGGAGAAAAGATTGGACACTTGCAGCGTTTCAAGGTATAGCTCATATAATATACATTTTGTGCTTTATTTCATTTATTTTGCACTATATGACATTCTGAAAGGTGAACACAGAGTTGGAAACATTTGTGACTTCCATTTATTTATTTAAGTTTTAAAATTGGCATTTTGCAGTCTACTGCTAGTTCGACTGGAAAAAAGACATGGCTATGATTTTGGAAGAACAGAAGCACAGTATCAGATTACATCTTGCCATAATACTGGTTGACCAGTCAGAAGAATTTTGCTGTTTAGATGTTTTAACATGTAAAAAGCATGTTCATCTGTATACCTAAAATATATAATACAGTTTTTCTCAGGATTCAAACTGGTATTAAAGGTTTATGATATCCAACATTGTATTTCCCATTCTGTTTCAGCCTGTGTCACTTCAGGCACAGAGATTCTGGTTTCAGCCCACTATTTTTATTTTAAGTACAATTAAAACTTCATAATCTGTAAGAAGTGATTCTCACCATTAAACCTTTTAAAATTAGAAGGATTTTAATTATACATCTTTATAAGATATGCTTGTAAGACCAGAAATGATAAACTGGAGGTGACAAATGCAATTGAACTATCAATACACAATCAGGTGGATATGAGAAAAGTAAATGTAGAACTAGGTATTGATATATTATACACTAAGGATATTAAATTTTGATTAATCAGCTAATCGAGTAGTTGATGGACTTTCCCTGGACTACTCAATTAGTCGATAAGCGGGGGGCACTTGCTATCCCCACACGGCTCTTACTACATATAAAAGGCAGAGGTGCAGTGGGAAACTTGGGGTGGGCGGGGACTCAAGGCAGAGGTGCAGCAGTGGGGACTGGGCGTGAGTGGGGACTGCTTGAGTCCCTGCTGTTCCTGGGTTCTCCGCTGCACCTCTGCCTTTTAAATGTAGACCCTCTGGGTCTCTTACTACATTTAAACGGCAGAGGTGCAGAAGTTGGGACCTGGCATGAGCGGGGAATACTTCAGTCCCTGCTTGCACTGTTTCCCCTGCTGCACCTTTGCCTCCCCGTCTCCCCCTCCCCACCACGGAGATGCTGCTGTGGGGAACCAGATTTTAAGCTGGCTCCCCATACTGCTGGCTCCTGCTCCCCTACCCTGCTGCCTCTGATACAGAGTCAGCAAGGTGGGGGGGAAGTGACTAATCAAGTAGTGACTTGACTACCCGATGAGCCCTAGGCTTATCAGGTAGTTGACTAGTTGCTTATATCCCTATTATACACACAGGTGATATTTACAATTAAGAATCAAGGCTGAGATTTTCAAAAGGCCAAATACAACATAATCTCTGTTTTGTTAGGCGCAGTGTTCAGCATCATAGGAAAACTGCTTAGATTTGCAATGGCATAACTGATAGTGTTAAAGTCCCGTATTTCTTTTATGTCTCAAAATGCTGTGTTCCCTGTGAGACAGTTTTTCTGTTCTCTTACAATAAATTAAGTTACTGAACTATTTGAAATTTATCTCTTAAATAAAAATAAAAAAACGGATGGGAACAGGCCAAGTTCTAAAAGTAGTACTGAAATAATTGTCCTTACAGAACTGTTTTGATATTCATATTGGGTATATTTGGAAAATAAACAAGCATTGCTTTAATTGTATGTGTATGTGTGTGTATATTTTAGGAGAATGGTAGCAATTTACAAGCTTCAGGTATACAGTAAATTAATATAATATGATTATTTTCATAGGAAATGGCAAGCTTTAAGATCGCAGCTCTGCAAAAAGTTTTAGATGACAGTGTACCTCTGTCTGAGCTAGAACTGGCTAATAAGAAATATAATGAATTAACTGCTAAATACAGGGATATACTACAAAAAGATAACTTGCTTGTCCAGAGAACAACAAACTTGGAGCACATGGAGGTAATGTTACTTGATACTCTAGACCCTTATGCAAATAATCATGTTTTGTTATTGTGAAGAAAAATATAAATGTACAGATTGTCCCCCTTGGGTTATGTTTGCGACTGCACCGCTGCAGTGCTGATGCTCATTACAGTATTGGGAGGGATTTTTCTGTTGCTGTAGTAAATTCACCTCATTAGAGGGTGGTAGCTGGGTCGGTAGAAGTCTTCCTTCAACCTAACACTGTCTACACTAGAGCTTAGGTCAGCATATCTATTAACTCAGAGGTGAGAATTTTTCACACCCCGATGGACATAACTATGTTGATGTAAGCTGCCAGTGTAGACCATCTGTAAAAAAAGGGGGTCACTGTAGCTGCTGTAACACTACATCCTCTCCTGTTACCTCACTTCTATGGAAGTTCCATTGCTGGATCTCCTCACAGTAGGAGATTCATAGAGGATTAGAGGGCGTGAAGGATAAGAGCTGTCATATTCTAAATACTGATGTGATAAGCAGTTTTAGAAAGACCTGAGAGAGACGGTGAGTGAGTTAGTTAAGGAACTTGGAGCAAAGTCTAGGCAGGAGATAATAGAACCTCAAATTGTAAAGCTTTCCTTTCTGTAATTGTTATTGAGCAAAATGTCAACCATTGTCAGTGTTGTTAGCAAAGAGGATAAAGAGACCATATATCGGGGTGGGCAATAATTTTAGAAGGGGGGCCACTTCACAAATTTTTAAAGTGGGCTGGGGCCACCTTGGAAGGGGCAGGACCATGGGCGGGGCCAGGATACTTCTGTGCTCCCCCACCCACAGACCCTGATTGGCCTGGGGGTGAAGTCTTTGTTCCCCACCTCCCGGCGCCTATAGAGAACTGTCAGCTGTTCTGAACAGCTGGTGGTTCCCTCTAGGCACTGCATGGCCCTGGTGGCAGGAAGGGTCTTCATGTGGTCCCCTCACCTTCAGGCCAGTCAGGGCCTGGGAGCGGGGGAATGCGCAAAATCTTTTGCCCTCTGCCCCCACCTTGCGAGGGGCACGCAGCATTTAGAGTGAACTGCCAGCTGATTTGAAGAGCTGGCAGTTCATTCTAGGTGCTGCATGCCCCTGGAGGGAGGAGGAGACTTCACGTATTCCCACCATCTCCAGGTCGCTTGGTAGGCTGTATCCAGCCCACAGAGGCTTTCTTGCCCACCCCTGCCATATATCCCGATTTAAATTGGTATAGTTCCTGTTTTTCATCTGAAGCTCTTTGTGTCTAACACATTTTTTTTGAGAAACACCTGAAATGTCCTGCTTTTTCATTTCATTTTACCCCTCAAAATATTTGGGTTTTTAGTAACTAAATTGTTTTGTATGACAGTATGCTTTTAAACAAATAGAACTACCTCTGTGTTTACCAGTAACAATCCAATGGTGTAAGAGAGGTTAGTGTGATCAGTAGTGTTTGGGAACATGAGAAAGAGGAATGTGTACAGGCAATCAATGCTGTGCTTTTTCCCAAATAAAAACATGTTAATGACACTTACCTCGTGTGCCATGGTAAGTTCAAAAACTGAGTTATTGGAATCAATCTCCTGCTCCATGGAGCAAGAACAACACTTGCTTGACTCAGAAACTGGGAGTAGTGATACCAGCACATATATTTTTAAAATGTACTTTTGTGAAGTAACCATTCAGAAATATAAAATTGTAAAAATGTCATTGCAAAAATGAACAGCGTTTTGATTTAGAAAACATGGTCACAGTATTCTATAGGGACCAGTGAAATGCAGCTATTACTGCTGACTTTTTTTTTTAAACTGAAGTGATGGGCTCTCTTCTCTCTTTGTGGTGCTGAGACGTGTCTGCAGACTTAAAAACCCATGCTTTCGCACTTCATTGAATCCCAACAGTGGGACTACAAGTTGGACCTCCCTGAATTTTCTGGACCAGGGGAGGTCTCCTGACACCAGCCTCTCAGCTCATCACCCACTTCTGGCAAGCTGCCCCAGCAGGCAACCCTGCCTCATGTTCCCCCTAGAACTTGGCTGGGATTCTAGTCCAGCTACTGCTGGCTCCTTGGCCAGCACAGTCTCCAGCTCCTGTTGCAAGGTTCCAGTCCTGCATAGCCAGAAGCAGCCGTGGGATTGAGGCTCCGGTCCCACACAGCTGAGACCAGTCACGGGCCTGAGACTCTGGTCCTGGCCCTATGCAGCCCCAGCCCCAGCCTTATGTAGCTAGGGGAAGCTGAAGGGCTCTAGCCCTTGCCCCACACAGCTGAAGGAAGCTGCTGCAGGGCTTTGGCCCCAGTCCTGCGCTGCCCCCAGCCGGGCTGCCGACCATAATGCCCCACCCAGTTGGCCTGCCTGCTCCTGGGCTCTCTGGTCCAGGATCATCCATGGTCCGGCAGGATTACGGATGTTGCTGGACTAGAGAGTGCCAGATTTTGGAGGTACAACCTCATGACATAAAACTCCTTTATAATAACCTTGGCCACAGGCTTTTGTGAGAGTGGTGACAATTTAGCACACAGGTGCTACATAGATAGTTATTCCAGACATTGTTTTTGGGTTGTTTGATATATAGTTGGTAACTACATAATGAGTATTTCCTAAGCTGTTGTGGGTATTTTTTTTTTCACTAAAAGAAAAGTTGACTTATTTTGCTTATTTTGCCCAATAATTTAAAAGGTCAAAAACTAAGAAGCATGAATAAAATGTGTGAAATGTGTTTGAAAACTAAACCAATTAAAATAGAGTACTTTACAACAACCTTTCCTCTTTTAAAAAAACCCATGAACATTTAAAGCAACATAAATCTTTCATTTGTTGTGTAGGTTTAAGTATTAGTTTCAGCCATCATTTGATTTGTGGGAGAGAATTCAACATTGTTGATAAAAATGCATGGTAACTGAAGTGTACAATATATTCAGGCCAATGCCAAACATTTTGATTATTGTATAGGAAGTGGATACCATGGGCTGTTGTATTATGAGTTAGTAGGTTATGCCAAACCATAATATTTTAACCATCAGCCATGTTACTGTTTCGTTGCTCTATTACATTGTTACTTCTCTGACATGCAGAGTGAAAATGCATCCTTAAAGGAACAGATAAATGCATTAAATAAGGAACTTGAGATCACAAAAGAAAAACTTCACACTGTGGAACAAGCTTGGGACCAAACAACTAAATTGGGCAAGTATAAATGCTGTTTCATATCAATAAAGAACATACGATATTTCCTTTGGAAAACTAATTTTTATAAATACATCCTCTCTCCGACGTACGAACCGGTTACGGACCAAGCAATTGGTCGTAACTCAGTTTGTTCGTAAGTCAGACCCCATAGAGTTACATGCGACCGCGCTGTTTGTAAGCGCGGATCGCGTTCGTAACTCGGGGTCTGCCATTTACCACACTTTTGGTCATAACTGCGAACTGTCGTAAGTCGACCGTTCGCAAATCGGGGACCAGCTGTATTAAAAACAAAATGCTTTAAAGAAATTTTATATAATGCATTTTCTTCATCTCCTCTTCATTCAGAGATTTAAAAAAATCATGCAAAAACCTTACTCAAATTTAAGATTATTTTAGTCTTATAGAGAACCAGTTGGTTGGTATTTATCAAATAGAATAGATGTTTATTATTAGTTAGGTTAGCTATACTAATATTTAGTTAAAGCTTGAAATCCAGGAAACATTTTTAACAATGCTTTTTAATTGTCTTGATTGCTGACGGCCAGTTCTGACTTCTTTTACCTTTTGGTGGTACACTCCCAGGGCAGATCTATTCCCTAACAGCTGGAGAATCTTGTGGTTCATTCACAAGGGAATTGCTGCCCTCCAGTGGTATTAACAGCTTTCAGTCACTCCTTTCAAGTGAGCTAAGGGTTGGGATTAAGCCAGGGGAACCTTTTTTGGTTGGGGGCCGCCAATCCTCAGAAAAATTAGTCGGGGGCTGCACACAAGTGAGAAGCCAAAAAAGAAAAACCTCACTGACCCGGCCCCTGACTGAGAAGGAGAAAGAAACTCCTCACATTCTTCTTGCACACCAGAGCCTAGGGGGGCCCAGGCTAGTAGTTTTTGTGTGCTCCAGCCCCACATGGGCCAGTGTCAGGTCTGGAGTGCCAGTGCAGGCTCTCCAATGCAGATGGGCAAACCCTGAGTCTCGAGGGCCGGATCCAGGCAAGCCAGGGGCTGCATCTCGTCCCTGGGCCTTAGATTCCCCACTCCTGGATTAAGGATTCAGATTTTTTAAGTAACCTCAGTTGAGTCTGTATCAAAGGTCCTGGCTTTTTATTGCAGCATCGGTCAAGTAACTGGGCAAGTGGTTTGTGGGTTTCTTCTGCCTGGATCTATAAACCTCAACATACTACTTCCATGTTCTCAATAACTGCAACATTGTGTAGCTCCAACATACTTCCTCATTTTTTCTCTTTTATGTAGTCATCTCTTCTACTCTTCTTTGGGCACTTAGTTTTTTATTCATTATCCGCTTGTTTTTTGCTAGCTGAGACACTAAAAATGAGAGGTTACATTGGTGTAATTCATAAGGCGTAAACATGCTGAAAATGGTGGAGAATTTAAAAATTGGGTAGTAACAAACAACAAATCTCAGTGGTGATTGAACCGTTGTGCACCCACACCTTGAATGCTACATGCAGTTCTGGTTACCCTGTCTCAAAAAAGATATATTAGAATTGAAAAAGATATAGAGGAGTGCAGCAAAATGATTTAGGAATGGAACAGCTTCATAGGAGGAGAGATTAAAATGATTGGGATTGGTCAGCTTTGAAAAGAGATGATTGAAGGAGGTTTGATAGAGGGCTATAAAATAATGAAAAATATGGAGAAATTGAGTAAGGAAGTGACATTTACACCTTCAAATAACACAAGAACTAAGGTTTACCCAATGAAATTCTAGTTCCAGAAATTATTTAGGTGTTCTGGTTCCTTACAGAGATAAATCAAAAGTGTTACTTTAAGAAGTTGTTTTTGTTTTTCCAATTTAAAATCTTGTTAAAATATTATTCAATGTAGGGGGTGACAATGCCATGGACAAAGCCACAAAAGCAATAACCAACAGTGAGATTGTTTCTATTTCTAAAAAAATCACTGTGCTGGAAATGAAGGAACTAAATGAAAGACAGAGAGCTGAACACTCACAACGAATGTATGAACATTTAAGGAACACTTTAAAGCAAGTGGAAGAACGTAACTTCGAATTGGAAACAAAGTTTGCTGAGGTATATAGAGATTTAATTCTGTAATTTGTCAAATATATTCTAGAAATGCACTTTTAGCTTTTGGATATATTGCTGTATTAGATACCGTTGGTGCCTTTTTTAATAGATACATTTTGATAAGTAAACCTATGTAGCTGGTTGTAAATAGATTTTTATTGAAGTGTAGATTTATTCAATAATTTATTTCAGAATTTAGTTATTCACGGTAAGATTAATGCTGGTATAGTATGACTCAAACAGCAGGGGCATTTTGCAAAACCTTGTTTGCCAGCTAGGTTTTTTCAAAAATCACAGTTCTTTCTGTTCCCATGGTCTAATTGATATAAACTGTTTTCTGCTATTTTTTTCCATGATCACAGTGACTCTTATGGTCTTGTATATGTTTCCAACTTTGTTGACTTTTGCATCCTCCTCCTCTCTTTCTTACCCCCAAAATGATGTCATCTTGATTTTCTCTGAAACTTTCTATGTCCTTTTCTGCATTGTGTCTTATGCTTGGCATATTATCTGCAGGTAGGCTTGCCAGATGCTTTCACCAAAAATCCTGAACATGGCAGGAAAAAAATTTGGTTGGGCAAAAAAACAAAAACAAAACAGAGAACAAAAGAAAAAGACAGAAAATACTGGACATTTTACAGGGGCCAGAAATAATGGACTGTCTGAGTGAAAACTGGACACCTGGCAACTGTATCTGCAGGGCTTTTTGCTGTGCCACCTCAGGCCCTGGTGAAATCTGTTTTGTCCCAAAGATTCTTGACTTCCAAAAGTGACTAGTAACCATGGGTACTTCAATTTATGGTGCCCAATTGGAGATTTTTTTCAAGGGGACTGATTTTCAAAAAATGTTGAGCACGAATTAACTCTTCTAAAATCTAGACCTTTTAAGGTGTCTCAAATTGAGCATTGAAAATGAGTGGTCACATTACTGTAAAAATGATGACTAATAATTGTTAATATAAATACACCACTCAGTGAGTTGTTATCATTATTTATTATTTGTAGTAACAGCTCCAAAGTTCTAGGCATTGTGCAAACATATAACAAAGAGAGTCACTATCTTGAAGAGTTTACAATACAAATATTGTTCCCTTTTCCTACCCCGTTTTATATTAGTTTCTTGCTTTCACTGTTTCAAGAAACAGAAAAAAATGGTTTTAATTGAGAACACTTACTTGTAAGGATGCCTGTATAGCTTCTCTGACATGCGTGCAATGTTGTAAACAGGAAATTGGTTTTAAAGAGTGAAACAAAAGAAAACTAAAGGAAAAATTGAGGGAAAACAGTGTCTCAAAATACAACTTCACAACATTCTGCGCTAACTAAAAATATATTGTATGCCCATTCCTAACGAACTTAGCAAATAAATTTTGTTTTTTAAGCTTACTAAAATCAACCTTGAGGCACAAAAGGTGGAACAGACATTAAGAGATGAACTGGCAAACAGTGTGAGTAAATCAATAAGTGATGCAGATAGACAAAAAATCATGGAGCTAGAGAAGAGTGAAATGGAACTGAAGACTGAGGTATCAAAGTAAGTGCAGAAGTATCAAATTTAGTATTACAGTATATTTGGAAGTATTTTGTAATTTTGAATATAGATACATGTTGCTTATATTAACAGAAACGGTTTTTATCTGTCTTTATGTATATTCTAAATCTGGAATTTTAGATGAAGCATTACAGAAAGGACTTGATTAATAAGAACAGCGATGCTGATAGGGCTTAAGCAAATGCTTAAGAGCTGTCTTGTATAGGTATGAATGTAAACATGGGCTTAAATGCTTTCCTGCATTGGGTCTTTAATTAGATGCCATAGCATTTTGTATTTGAGTTTAAACAATATTTTGTTCCTTTTGTTGCATTCTTATTAAGTATAAACTGGTAAAAATACCACAGGAAGACAACAATATTATTTTTTGGAAAAGCCATTGAAGCCAATTCTTCATAGAGATTTCTTTTAAAAAAAGTATTTTGAAAGAAACTTGCTTATGTAAAGTATTTTAAGTATCATTACCTCAGTGGTTTTATATGTGCCCAGAAACAAGATCTCTGAGTTAATCTTCTGCCATATATGCCCTTCTGAAAGTTACCTGACATAACAAATACTGCAGAACATTTCATAAGAATGTTTTCAGTAGAAAATGACAGTTGTAATGACATGAAAAAATATAATCTACTCTATAAGGTGAATTGTTTCTAAATAAGTTTTTTAAAGTAATATAAGGCTATTGTTTTTACAGTAAAAGGAAAATACTATTTTTGTTTTGAAAGATACAGTTAATCAAGACTTTTGTACATCAAAATCTCCCAAAAGTTAAAAGCAATCTGCAAAGCCATTTAATTACAGAGATTATAAAGATGCCACAAGATATTAATAATGCATCGTTCTGATGTCCTAAGATTAGCAGTATGCATATGAATTGAAATACTAACCTTTATGACCTAGAGATATAATTGTGACTGTGGACAATGAACTCACAGGGTAAATAGTCTACACCCCTTCCAGTGCTCCTCTCTTCAGTTGTTGGGGTTTTTTTCTGTATAGAGCAGCTGTACATTTTTTAGTAAATACTTTTTTAACCAGGAGCTTGAACTCTTGAAGTGATTTGAGATGTTTATTATTGACATCAGTAGTGAAACTGAAGAATCAGATCCATAAACCTCAGTCTTGTTTCCTAAATAGGCATGAGAAGAGATCAGTTGGAGCTTTATTAATGGGACAGTATCCAAATTACTGGCCTTTATTTGTGTATAGGAGGGGAAAAGATCTGGAAATGCTGAAAAGTATGTTCACTTTGAATGTTCTAATATGGGGGGAGAAAGACCTTTAAACACCTGTCTTCAGGACCTTTTATGTAGTGCAGTTTAACAGGTAAAGGAACATAAGAACGGCCCTACTGGGTCAGACCAAGGTCAATCTAGCCCAGTATCCTGTCTGCTGACAGTGGCCAATGCTAGATGCCCCAGAGGGAGGGAACACAACAGGTAACCTTCACGTGATCCTTCTCTTGTCATCCATTTCCAGACAAACAGAGGCTAGGGACACCATTCCCACCCATCCTGGCTAAGAGCAATTGATGGACCTAACCTCCATGAATCTATCTATCTCTTTTTTGAACCCTATTAAAGTCCTAGCCTTCACCACATCCTCTGGCAAGAAATTTCACAGGTTGACTGTGCGCTGAGTGAAGAATAACTTCCTTTTGTTTGTTTTAAACCTGCTGCCTATTAATTTCATTTGATGACCCCCTAGTTCTTACATTCTGGGAACCGTAAATAACTTTTCCTTATTCACTTTTTCCACACCAGTCATGATTTTATAGACCTCTATCATATCCTCCCTTAGTCTCCTCTTTTCTAAGGGTATGTCTACACTTGCACCCTCTTTCGAGAGAGGGATGCAAATGAAGACATTTGAAATTGCAAATGAAGCTGGGATTTACATATCCTGCACTTCATTTGCATAATCGCGTTATGGCGCTATTTCGAAATAACGCTATTTTGAAATAACAAACGTGGTGTAGATGCGGTTATTTTGGGAGAATACCCTTCTTCCAAAATAACTGTTAAACCTCATTTTATGAGGAATAAGGGTTATTTTGAGAGAAGGGTGTACTCTTGAAATAACTGCATCTTAACAGCGTTTGTTATTTTGAAGTAGCACTATTTCGAAATAGCGCCATAACGCGATTATGCAAATGAAGCATGGGATATTTAAATCCCGGCTTCATTTGCAATTTTGAATGTCTTCATTTGCATCGCTCTCTCGAAAGAGGGTGCAAGTGTAGACCTACCCTAAGATGAAAATTCCAAGTCTTTTTAATCTCTCTTTATATGGGAACCATTCCAAACTCCTAATCATTTTTGTAGCCCTTTTCTGAACCTTTTCCAATGCCGATATGTCTTTTTTTCAGATGAGGCAACCACATCTATACGCACTATTCAAAATGTGGGCGTACCATGGTTTTATATAGCGGGAATAAGAAATTCTCTGTCTTATTCTCTATCCCTTTTTTAATGATTCTTAACATTGTTTCCTTTTTTGACTGCTGCTGCACACTGAGTGGATGTTTTCAGAGAACTATCCACAATGACTCCAAGATCTCTCTCTCTTGAGTAGTTGTAGCTAAATTAGTCCCCAGCATATTGTATGTATAGTTGGGATTATTTTTCCAATGTGCATTACTTTACATTTATCAACATTAAATTTCATTTGCCATTTTGTTGCCCAATCACTTAGTTTGGTGCTACCTTTTTGAAGCTCTTCACAATCTGCTTTGGTCTTAACTATCTTGAGCAGTTTGATATCATCTGCACATTTTGCCACCTCACTGTTTATCATTTATAAGTACATTGAATAGGATTGGTTCCAGGACAGACCCTTGGGGACCCCACTAGTTACCTCTCTCCACTCGGAAAACTTACTATTTATTCCTACCCTTTGTTTTCTGTCTTTTAACCATTTATCAATCCATGAAAGGACCTTCCCTCTTATGCCATGACAACTTACTTGGATGTCATTGTAGCTTGAAGGATTAATTTATATTTTAACTTGGTATAGTATTCTTGTTTTCCTCTACTAGGTTAAGGGAGGTTTCTGATATTGCCAAAATGCAAGTTGCAGCTCTGGAGTCACGACAGCAATCAAGAGAGAAGGAAGTGGCATCCCTTCGAATGCAAGTGTTAGACTATCAGGTCAGGTCAATACTGCTTTTCTTTATTAAGACTTGATAGTTAACTCATTTGTTTTGGGAGAAAGGGTTAGGGATAGAATATTCTTATTTTAGGTTATGAAAGTGCTTCCATGCTATATTGGTGAAATATTTTAAGTCTTCATTAGAAAAGAGATTTGCTTTCTTTCTTTCTTTCTTTCTTTCTTTCTTTCTTTCTTTCTTTCTTTCTTTCTTTCTTTCTTTCATTCATTCATTCATTCATTCATTCATTCATTCAAGTGATACTGGACAAAATATGAATTGATGTGAGGCTATTAATGTCCAAAAGAGTTTTGCCATGAACTTTATTGGGAGTAAAATAAGCACTGTAATGTGATAATTACTTACAGTTCATGTAAATGTGTTTAATTTTTGTTCTGTATTTTGCGGTTTAGGCGCAGTCAGATGAAAAAGCTCTTATTGCAAAATTACATCAGCATATTGTAGCTCTTCAGATTAGCGAGACCACTGCTGTGGGCAAGCTAGAAGCACTTACAACGAAACTGCAAAAGATGGACATTTATAATCTACGCCTAGAACAGAAACTTGATGACAAAGAGCAGAGATTATATTACGCCCGACTAGAAGGGAGAAATAGAGCTAAACATCTACGCCAGACTGTGCAATCTTTGCGGCGACAGTTTAGTGGTGCTCTACCGTTGGCACAACAGGAGAAATTCTCTAAAACCATGATTCAGTTACAGAATGACAAACTAAAAATCATGGAAGAAGTCCAGCATGCCCAGGAAGAGCGTCGAAACATAGAGAACAAAGCAATGGAGATGGAATTAAAAGTAAAAGGCTTAGAAGAATTAATAAGCACATTGAAAGATACAAGAGGAGCCCAAAAGGTTTGACATGTAGCTTTTTGTAAATAATTAATTATATGTATGTTTAGTTAAAACTTTAATCTATTGTATACTCTAAATTTTTGCTTTAATATATGCCTTCATGATTTCCGAATATGCACTATTGTAACAACCTTTTGTTTTGTTTTTAAAAAGTAGGATAATGGCCAGCTTTATTAGTTGGTATATAAGTCTAAGTAGGATCAGCCTTGGTTTTTCTTTAGATTGGAGGCCTCTCAAGTAAATTTAAATGTTGTAGGAACAGGTATTAGAGATTCAATACAGTATGAAATAGGAATCACTGTGCTGTCAGTTCATGGCACAAGTCCCCACTACTTTTGACTATTAAAAATGTCACTTGGGGGGTGAGGGCATAGGAGTAAGGATGTCAATTCAGGCATCCTGGACAAATTCTAATTTGGGTAATTACATTTTGCCTATTTGAGATAATTGTTTTCCAACTGGATGAAACATTCTCACTTTCTGTCCCAACCATTAAGTAATATTGCATTCTCTATTTAAAGACATTTATATTACAATGATGGGTAAAGTGGTCTTTTAGTTTTTAGTCAGTTTGCAAACTTTTTTTGAGAATTTTTAAACTTACGTAGGTGACAGATATTGCTACTATTTGTATATAATAAATTATTGAATGGTATAGTTTGTTATATACAACTTTTGTGGGTTGTATTGCAAACTTAGTTTCACTTAGAAAAAGATGTACAAATTCCCTAAATGCTCTTTTCATCTATTAAGATGATACTGATAATTAAGTGTATGAACTGTTACTATTTACCAGGTAATTGAATGGCATATGAAAATGGAAGAACTTCGTCTCCAGGAACTTAAACTGAATCGAGAGTTAGTCAAACAAAAAGAAGAGATGAAATATTTGAATAATATCATTTCTGAATATGAGCGTACAATCAGCAGTCTGGAAGAAGAAATTGTACAGCAGAGCAAGGTATAAACTTCTACATGGTGTTAGAATAACTATATTTTCTGTTTAATAATTCTTTTGTTACATTTAAAAAACTCATAACTTACATGCAGTAGATGTATGATACTTAAATGTCTAGTATATATGCTATTATAGTTAAAGATGTATTGCTGTCAGAGGCACATTAGAGAATTTGAAAGAAATTCCAAAGGAGGGGCAAAATCTTTGCAATGTTGAAATGAATAGTAAAGTTTTCATTTACATCAAGTGGCTCACAATTTCAATGTAGATCTCTTTAATCAAACTTTTTTAAATAGTTTTATGAAGAACGGCAGATGGCTTGGGATCAGAGAGAAGTAGAGTTAGAACGTCAACTAGACATATATGACCGTCAGCAAAATGAAATACTAAATACTGCTCGAAAGGTACCTACAATGACTTATAAATAAATTAATGTGTGCTAATTATTGTTGTCAGAGAAATAATGTTCATATTTGTCCTTTCTGTGCAGTTTGAAGAGGCTACAGGATCAGTTCCAGATCCTAGTTTGCCCCTTCCACAGCAGCTTGAGCTAGCTTTGAGGAAAATCAGAGAGCACATTCGAACAATCCTAGAAACTCGGGCAACCTGCAAATCATTAGAAGAGGTAATTAGATGAATATACACCTAAACTATTACAAACCTATGTATAGAACAAGAATAAATATGTTCACCTGAATTTATTTTCTAATGTGTGATATGAGGCATACATAAAGCACCACAGAACAGATCAATATCTCAAGACTGTAAAAAGCTCATTTCTGTTGCTCTTTAGGTATGAAAAAGCTCAAATAGGAAGAAAATTAGAAACAGTTTATATAATTATGGTGCTGATATTGTATAAAATTAGTTTTCTTAGTACTAATTAGGTTTAATTAACATTCTATAGCATTGATTGAATGATTATGTCAAACTTAACAAATGACATCACTGCTTTCTTAAGAAATATTATCAAAGTAAAAATGAGTTGCATAAATTTCTTCTTAAACACTAAATAAAAAAGTAATCCTTTTAAAAAACACAGTATTAATATATTTGGTATGTAAATACATTGTGGTGTAAAAATTCTGCACAGTGAGATACAAATTAAAATGGAGAATTGTTTGGTTTGTAGTGTGCCTAGTAATCACAAGTAGGGAAAACCAAATACAAAATAACTTTCTATTTGTAATTTGATTTGGACATACACTGGCACATTTTGTTGTTAAGAAATATTTCTTTACTTTTTTTAGCATAATGTTTCTATAAGATTAGTAATATTTTTCTTTGTTGTAGAAACTAAAAGAGAAAGAAACTGCACTGTGGAAAGCAGAACAAAATGTTTTATCAAGAGACAGAGTTATAAATGAACTAAGGCTTCGATTACCTGCAACAGAAGAAAGAGAGAGGATAATAGCTGAGCTAGGTAGAAAAGAAAATGATTCAGAGTACCATCATGCCCTGAAAGTTGCCCAGCAAACCATTACAAATATGCAGGCAAGACTAAATCAAAAGGAGGAAGTGTTGAAGAAGTATCAGCATCTCCTTGCAAAAGCTAGAGAGGTACATATACTTTTCATGTTTTATTTTACGAGCTTGAGTTAATTTTGTGCTCAGTCCTGCTTTCAGTGAAGGCTTGGCAAAATTCCCATTGACTTCAGTAGGAGCAGTTACATTCTCACTGCACAAAGGTTAGATTTTGTTAACCTCTTGTATTTGAAAATGTATTGTATGTAAACGTTTTCTGATTGTTCTCCTTTAGAATTGCTTCAATATGCCAGGATCAGGAAGCAAAATCTCTAGTGATAGATTTATGAAATTAATAAATAATATAATTCTACATTTTGGTTGTTTGTTGGTGTACTTTTCCTTGGAAAAATTCAGAATTCTCTGCTGTTGTATTTCATTGTGGCCCAGATCATGCAGCAACCTTGGCATTAGTAGACTCTTGCCCGAGTCTCATTACAGGATTCTCACCTGTGACTGTAGTCATGAAAACATTTTATTCATTAGCTATATAAGAACTTTAAAAAAAATTCTTTAAGATTAATCTAAAGCTTGTTAAAGATGTGTCGTGTGATTTGACTTATTTTACATCAAAGGGAAACCAGTACACTTCAGAGCTACTTAACCACTTTCTTATTTATTGCAAGCTTTAAGCAGTTAATACAGTTACAAGCCTTAAGAACAATTACTATACAATTTAAATCTTTAATACTATAAATTCTAAAACAAATAATACAGCGCAAAGCAATGCAAAAGCAGTTACTAAAAGATCTACTATATATTATAATAAAGTCTAATTCACTTACACTTCACCCATATGCTACCTACAATGCCAGGGAGGAGGTCTTGTTTCCATCTTTTCCCACCTATAGGAACACCACCTCTGACCAATTGATTACGTATTGTGCAGGATACGTAAAATTCCCAATGCCCTATTTGGGGTACATCCTGCTACTCAGGATGTTGCTGCTATGTGTGCAGTTAACAGTTTCATGGCTGCATCTTCTAATTACCTGTAGCAGGACATGTGGGTCAATCCTGCCCATTCCCTCCCACTGATTGTCCTTACTAAACCCAATTTATAGCAAAGAGAGATTTGGTTGTTCTAATAATATTTACCAATTGATTATGTATTGTGCAGGATATGTAAAATGCCCAATGCCCTATTTGGGGTACATCCTGCTACTCAGAATGTTGCTGCTATATGCGTAGTTAACAGTTTCATGGCTGAATCTGTACTTTTTGCTTATCAGAACAAAAGTACCAGTACCAGGTGCTTGTTCTGTGTTCTTGACGTGGTCTCGCATACCAGGCTTAATCTGCATTGTTATGCAAAACAATTCCTGACTCTCGGGCCTTGCCTGCGTCTTTCGTTACACCAGACTTGAGACAGGCCAGAAATCCACACTTTGGACAAGGCAGACATCACCAGGTATTACCAAGGCAGGGTAATGCGGCTCCCCCACAAGATGCCAGTTTGATGGTCTGACAAAAGTAAAAGTGAAAAGGAAATGAGGTGCATAAACAGAATAGAAACAACCAGAAATGGTAAAGAGAATGACAGTATCAAAGGAGATGGTACGGAGGAAAGTCAGGGGTACTGATTCTTTGGGGAGTATAATAGCATTGGAAACAGTATAAACAGAGGGCAGAGAAGCTTTGATCATGTTTGCACTTTTTGGTGACGGTGAGGGTTCTCACCCTGAGTGAGAAAGTTACAGTGCAGTATAGTGGCAATGTAGACAAGCCCTCAGTGACTCCTATATGATAATATCAGTTTGTTAAATACTCCTCTGTCTTCCTGACTGAACAAGGAGCGTCCTCTGGTGCTCTGCCTGTGAACACAAAATAAATGAGAATACAGAACATTAGTCTCCAAACTTTGTCTTTCAGTTTAAGAATTAAAAAAGGGAAAATTATGTCTTTCTGGTTATTTGCACATTTTCTGAAAAATGTAACATTTTTACTTACTAGTAAATTTGAATTTATTGAGAGGCCTAATTTAACATTGCAGTCATGTAATTTTTGGCACTTGATGTCTTTCTTTTCTCTCCTAGAAAAATGTATCATAATAATGAAATTACTTTTAACTCCTTAGTGCTTATATTTGTTTGCCATTGATAGAATATGAATTGAGGAAATCCTATTCCAAAGAGTCAAGTAATTAGTGTGAAAAGTTAATGGATGTAACATGCATATAAACATTTTCATTTTGTGCTAATAGGAGCAAGAGGAAATTGCAAAGAAACATGAAGAAGACCTCCGGGTTCTACATCAGAAGTTAGATTTGCATGCTGATAGTTCACTTAATAAATTCAAACAAACTGCTTTGGTAGGTTTTTCGATTTGTTTGGGGTGGAAGATTTTATTCAGTGTTGTACATTTGTTTGTAGTTGTTTTGTTTTTGTATTTTGAAAATTATTTGAAAATTAACCCTCCACATCAAAGGAGCAGCTTTTCAGTTTAAGATACTACAAACATGAAGATAAATAAGTGTGATTGTCATTACATTAATGTATTATTATTATTATTATTATTATTTATTATTACTACTACTACTTTTGATGAAGATGAAATTGAAAGAATTTGAGAAAGACGAGTGAGAAAATAAAGGTCAATAAACAAACTTCAGAGTAATCATTTTCAATGTGACCGATTCTAGAGTGAGCCCTTGGACATGCTGATGCCTTTTATTTTCCCTCTTTTTTTTCATCTTCTACTGTAAATAAAATAAGCTCCATCTTAATTATTCTTTTTCTAAAGGACTGACCACCTATATTTAACTAGTTATATAACTAGTCCTCAGCTAAAGAGGCCACTTACCAGCGTTTTGTGTGGCTAACGTTTGACTATTAAGAATCACATCACTGGCTATAAAATATAATCTAAAAGTTGCTGCTTGGTTATGTTTGCGATTAAATTTAACATAATGAAATGACTGCAGAACTTCACTGTATAAGGTGTAGAATATTTAATATGAAGATTATTCTGTTTTTACAGGAGTTAATGAAAAAGCCTTCTTTATCAGTTCCCACCAACAAACATTTCATTCGTCTAGCTGAGATGGAGCAAACGGTAGTGGAACAAGACAACTCTCTTGCTTTGCTTCTAGGCAAATTAAAGAAAACATCATCTGATTTGGAGAAACAAAAACAAATAACACTATTAAAAATCAGAGAGTTTGAAAACATCAAGGCTCAGTAAGTATTGAGATATACAATTATTACAATTCAAGTAATAATTAGATTGGACCAATCAACTGCAAGTCTAAATGTATTACTGTGTCATTTAAGATTATTATTGAATTGCATATGCTTTATCGACAGCTTATTAATATGACTGATTGAAGAAACTAACCTAACAGTTTATAACACCACAATTGTAACTTTAAAATACATATTTTCTGGCTTGTCATCAAATGTATAATTTGAAAATGTATTGTTTAAAAGATGTAATTGCCATTTGTGGTATTGCATTTTCCCCCCTTATTGAATGCTTTCTTCTTCATTACATTTTTGGTGCACAGAATGTAAGGTTTTGAATTGTCAGAAATATTTTCTTGTATATCTTAAATAGCATACTGTACTTCCTGCACAACAAAGATTGAAAGTCATAAACATTTAGCCTATATGATAGATTTAAGAAAAGGAAAATGTTATCTACTCTTGCTTGCTTTACTCATGTGAGTTTTTCCACTGATACTGTGCATTTGATCACTGTTTGGTATTAATTCAGGAACTGGTATAGAATCATAGAATACTAGGACTGGAAGGGACCTCCAGAGGTCATCGAGTCCAGTCCCCTGCCCTCATGGCAGGACCCAGTACTGTCTAGACCATCCCCGATAGACATTTATCTAACCTACTCTTAAATATCTCCAGAAATTGAGATTCCACAACCACCCTAGGCAATTTATTCCAGTGTTTAACCACCCTGACAGTTAGGAACTTTTTCCTAATGTCCAACCTAAACTTCCCTTGCTGCAGTTTAAGCCCATTGCCCATTCTATCTTCAGAGGCCAGCAAGAACAAGTTTTCTCCCTCCTCCTTGTGACACCCTTTTAGATACCTGAAAACTGCTATCGTGTCCCCTCTCAATCTTCTATTTTCCAAACTAAACAAGCCCAATTCTTTCACTCTTCCTTCACAGGTCATGTTCTCTAGACCTTTAATCATTCTTGTTGCTCTTCTCTGGACCCTCTCCAGTTTCTCCACATCTTGCTTCAAATGTGGTGCCCAGAACTGGACACAATACTCCAACTGAGGCCTAATCAGCGCAGAGTCGAGCGGAAGAATGATTTCTCATGTCTTGCTCACAACACACCTGTTAATGCATCCTAGAATCATGTTGGCTTTTTTTGCAATAGTGTCACACTGTTGACTCATATTTAGCTTGTGGTCCACTATAACCCCTAGATCCCTTTCTGCTGTACTCCTTCCTAGACAGTCGCTTCCCATTCTGTATGTGTGAAACTGATTGTTCCTTCCTAAGTGGAACACTTTGCATTTGTCTTTATTAAACTTCATCCTGTTTACCTCAGATCATTTCTCCAATTTGTCCAGATCATTTTGAATTATGACCCTGTCCTCCAAAGCAGTTGCAACCCCTCCAAATTTGGTATCATCTGCAAACTTAATAAGCGTACTCTATATGCCAATATCTAAATCGTTGATGAAGATATTGAACAGAACCGGTCCCAAAACAGACCCCTGCGAAACCCCACTTGTTACTCCTTTCCAGCAGGATTGTGAACCGTTAATAACTACTCTCTGGGAACGGTTATCCAGCCAGTTATGCACCCACCTTATAGTAGTCCCATCTGAGTTGTATTTGCCTACTTTATTGATAAGAAGATCATGCGAGACTATATCAAATGCCTTAGTAAAGTCTAGGTATACCACATCCACTGCTTCTTTTATCCACAAGACTTGTTATCCTATCAAAGAAAGCTATCAGATTAGTTTGACATGATTTGTTCTTTACAAATCCATGCTAGCTGTTCCCTATCACCTTATTATCTTCCAAGTGTTTGCAGATGATTTCCTTGATTACTTGCTCCATTATGTTTCCTGGCACAGAAGTTAAACTGACTGGTCTGTAGTTTCCTGGGTTGTTTTTATTTCCCTTTTTATGGATGGGCACTATATTTCCCCTTTTCCAATCTTCTGGAATCTCTCCTATCTTCCATGATTTTCCAAAGATGATAGCTAAAGGCTCAGATATCTCCTCTATCAGCTTCTTAAGTATTCTAGGATGCATTTCATCAGGCCCTGATGACTTGCAGACATCTAACTTTTCTAAGTTATTTTTAATTTGTTCTTTTTTTTATTTTATCTTCTAAACCTACCCCCTTCCCATTAGCATTCACTATGTCAGGCATTCCTTCATCAGACTTCTCGGTGAAGACTGAAACAAAGAAGTCATTAAGCATCTCTGCCATTTCCAAGTTTCCTGTTACTGTTTCTCCCTCCTCAGTGAGCAATGGGCCTACCCTGTCCTTGGTCTTCCTCTTGCTTCTAATATATTTATAGAATATCTTCTTGTTTCCCTTTATGCCTGAAGCTAGTTTGAACTCGTTTTGTGCCTTTGCCTTTCTAATCTTGCCCCTGCATTCCTGTATTGTTTGCCTATATTCATCCTTTGTAATTTGTCCCAGTTTCCATTTTTTATATTGACAAGGAGTCCTGTGGCACCTTATAGACTAACAGATATAATATCTGTTAGTCTATAAGGTGCCACAGGACTCCTTGTCCCTTTTGCAGATCCAGACTAACATGGCTACCCCTCTGATACTTGACACATTTTTTTATATGACTCCTTTTTTATTTTTAGATCATGCAAGATCTCCTGGTTGATCCAAGTCGGTCTTTTGCCATATTTTCCATCTTTCCTATGCAGTGGAATAGCTTGCTTTTGTGCCCTTAACAATGTCCCTTTGAAAAACTGCGAACTCTCTTCAGTTGTTAATCATAGAATACTAGGACTGGAAGGGACCTCGAGAGCTCAGTCTTGCTTCCCATGGGACCTTACCTACCAGCTCTCTGAGCTTACCAAAATCTGCCTTCCTGAAATCCATTGTCTCTAATTTGCTGTTCTCCCTTCTACGATAGCTTAGAATCATGAACTCTATGATTTCATGATCGCTTTCACCCAAGCTGCCTTCCACTTCAAATTCTCAACCAGTTCCTCCCTATTTGTTAAAATCAAGTCTAGAACAGCTTCCCCCAGTAGCTTTTTCAACCTTCTGAAATAAAAAGTTGCCTTCAATGCAGTCCAAGAACTTATTGGATAGTCTGTGCCCAGCTGTGTTAGTTTCCCAACATATATCTGGATAGTTAAAGTCCCCCATCACCACCAAATCCTGCGCTTTGGATGATTTTGTTAGTTGTTTAAAAAAGCCTCATCCACCTCTTCCGCCTGGGTTGGTGGCCTGTAGTAGACCCCTAGCATGACATCACCCTTGTTTTTTACCCCTTTTAGCCTAACCCAGAGACTCTAAACAAGCACGTCTCCTATGTCCATCTCTACCTCAGTCCAAGTGTGTACATTTTTAATATATAAGTCGACCCCTCCTCCCTTTTTTCCCCGCCTGTCCTTCCTGAATAAGCTGTACCCTTCTATACCAATATTCCAATCGTGTGTATTATCCCACTAAGTCTCTGTGATGCCAACGATGTCATAGTTGTATTTATTTATTAGCACTTCCATTTCTTCCTGCTTATTACCCATACTTCTAGCATTTGTATATAGGTATCTAAGATACTGATTTGATCTTGCCTCCCAGTTCTGCCTTGTCCCTCCTTTCTCTCTGCTGTTATAGCTCACACTCCCTCCCATTTCCGACCCATCTCCCAAGTCTCCATGTTCTTCACTTACCCATGGGCTTTGGTCACCTGTCCCCGTCGAACCTAGTTTAAAGCCCTCCTCACTAGGTTAGCCAGTTTGTATCCAAATACGGTCTTCCCCTTCCTCGAAAGGTGAACGCCATCCCTGCTTAGCAATCCTTCCTGGAATAGCATCCCATGGTCGAGGAAGCCAAAGCCCTCCTGGCAACACCATCTTCGCAGCCAGGCATTCATCTCCAGGATGCACCTGTCTCTGCCTGGGCCCCTACCTTTGACTGGAAGGATCGAAGAGAATACCATCTGCGCTCCAAACTCCTTCACCCATACTCCCAGAGCCGTGTAGTCACTCTTGATCCGCTTAGTGTCACACCTCGCAGTATCATTAGTGCCCACATGGATGAGTAGCATGGGGTAGTAGTCAGAGGGCCGGATAATCCTTGACAGTGCCTCCGTAACATCTCAGATACGGGCCCCCGGCAGGCAGCATACCTCCCAAGATGACATGTCAGAGCGACAGATGGGCTCCTCCATCCCCCTCAGAAGAGAGTCTCCGACCACCACTACCCTACGTTTCCGATTCGCAGTGGTGGCAGCAGACCTCCCAGCCTTGGGGGTATGAGGCTTCTGCTCCTTTGTTGTAGGGGGTGATTCCTTATCTCCTGTATCAAGAAGAGCATAACGGTTTCTTAGTACCATGGTGGGAGGGTTCAGAGAAGGGGTGGAGCACTGCCTGCTGCCAGAAGTAACCAGCTGCCAGTGTCTACCCTGAGCCGTCT
The DNA here is from genome assembly GCA_019425775.1 of Rafetus swinhoei. Taxonomy (NCBI): domain Eukaryota; kingdom Metazoa; phylum Chordata; order Testudines; family Trionychidae; genus Rafetus; species Rafetus swinhoei. The sequence continues at coordinate 272,330,508 of CM033437.1, forward strand.
CCTCCTCCACCAGTGGTGTGTCAGCAGTCCTGTGTACTGGGACAGCTACCTCAGCTGTCTCCAGATGAACACTGTCCAGGAATTCCTCGTGGATTCGGGTGCTCCTCAACCTGGCCACCTCCTCCTGTAGCTCTCCCACCTGCTGCCTGAGCAGTTCCACCAGCGGGCACCTTTCACATTGGATGGTCCCCCCAGCCTGGATATCAATAAGTGGGAATTGCAAGCCACAGTCCCTGAAAAGCCACACCAGGATCTGGGTAGAGGCATTCACTGAAGAAGTGGGTCTGGCCCACGAAAGCTCATCACCTAATAAACCATCTTGTTAGTCTTTAAAGTGCTGCATAGTCCTGTCTTTTGTTTCATGCCCATCAGTAGAGCTCTGTGGATTAGTGGATACCAATTTCTATCTGTGGATATCCGCATCAACAGGCTCATATTCGTATGCGCATAGAGCTCTGTTGGAGGCCATTTTACAAGTAAAACTTAGCTGAAAATATGAGAAATGTGTAATATTTTTCAGCCTTTTCTAATCCCGCTGGAGCTTACTAAATTAAGTACTTCATGGCATTCCTGTTTATTACATTGTTGTATTAGGCTTGAAGAAAAGCATTTAGCTGAAGTGAAAAAGCTGAAAGATGAAGCAAATGAATTGAGGAACCTGTTGTCTCAGAAAGCAGAAGAATTTCTGCAAGTAAAAACTGAGTTAGAGGCCCAAAAAGAAGCAAATAACAGAGCACCAACAACTACAATGAAAAACCTAGTAGAAAGGCTGAAAACCCAGTTAGCTTTAAAAGAGAAACAGCAGAAAGTAAGTAATCTAAATTTATTTTATTATATAGCATCTATCATGAAGACAAAAAATTGATGTAAAAACAAATAACTATGAAAATTATGTATAGCAAACATTTCCACATTTTTTTCAGAAATGCCATTAATGTGTTTAAGAGATAGACAAAGAATACATGAAAATTGCCCTTTTATGGAGATATATTAGGGCTGTACAGCTTGTTGTAGAAAAACAAAATGGAATTTGACATAGAATTTAACTTCTCTGTAATTTATGAAGCTAAATTCATTGTTATGCTTCATCTGCTTTGTGCTTTTTAAACTTGGATTAACTGGCCAACTAAGCTGCATTGATTAGATTTTGTGTTGACAGAGTGTTGCATACCAGTGAACCTGGCTCATCATTGTAAATAATATGTGAAGAGGCCAAAAGAGTATATGAATTGTGCTGTTAGTATGGAATACAGTTGCATAATTTAACATATGTGAAAGGTAGTACATTTTTATTCCCTTTAGCTATTTTTAACATTCATTTTCAGCAACTTACAAACAGATTTGTTGATATTTTCAGGCATTGAGTAAAGCACTTCTGGAGCTTCGAGCAGAAATGACTGATAATGCAGAGCAGCAGATTATTTCTTTAGCATCACAAAAAGAGGCATACATGAATGTTCAGCAGATTGTTGACAAACAAACAAAGGAGCTCACAGTAAGCACTAATTAACTTCCTTATACTGTGTTCTACATTGTATTCTTAGTTGAAAAGAGAACAGTATTTATAATTTTGAGTATTGTAATAATGAATGTTGTACTGTCAAAAGGGAGTGAACAGAACAGGTGATCCTTCTCCTGTCATCCATTTCCAGCCCCTGACAAATAGAGGCTAGAGACACCATTCCTACCCATTCTGGCTAATAATGGACCTATCCTCCATGAATGTATCTAGTTCTTTATTGAATCCTGTTAAAACCCTGGTCTTCATAACATCCTCTGGCAAGGAGTTCCACAGACTGTCCGTGTACTGCATGAAGAAAAACTTCCTTTTGTTTGTTTTAAACCTGCTGCCTATTAATTTCATTTGGTGACCCCTAGTTCTTATGTAATGGGAACCAGTAAATAACTTTTCCTTATTCACTTTCTCCATACCTGTCATGATTTTATAGAGCTCTAGCATATCCCTCCTTAGGCTCCTCTTTTCTAAGCTGAAAGGTCTCAGTCTTTTTAATCTCTCTTCATATGACACCCATTCCAAACCCCTAATAATTTTTGTTGCCCTTTTCTGAACCTTTTCCAATGCCAATATATCTTTTTTTAAAGATGAGGCAATCACATCTGTAAGCAGTATTCAAGATGTGGCTGTACTATGGATTTATATAGAGGCAATAAGAAATTCTCTGTTTTATTCTCTATCCCTTTTTAAATGATTCCTAACATTCTGTTTGCTTTTTTTGACTAGTGCTGCACATTGAGTGGATGTTTTCAGAGAGCTATCCACAATGACTCCAAGATCTGTCTCTTGAGTAGTTGTAGCTAAATTAGTCTCCATCATTTTGTACATATAGCTGGGATTATTTTTTCTAACATGCATTACCTCGCATTTAGCAACATTAAAATTCATTTGCCATTTTGTTGTCCAATCACCTAGTTTTATAAGATGCTTTTGAAGCTCTTCATAGTCTGATTTGGTCTTAACTATCTTGAGCAGTTTAGTATAATCTGCCAATTTTGCTACCTCACTGTTTACTCCTTTCTCCAGATCATTTATAAATAAGTTGAATAGGATTGGCCCCAGTAGGACCCTTGCGGGACACCACTTGTTATCTCTCTCTATTCTGAAAACTGATCATTTATTCCTAACCTTTGTTTCCTGTCTTTTAACTAGTTTTCAATCCATGAGAGGACCTTCCCTCTTATCCCATGACAACTAACTTTATTTAAGAGCCTTTGGTGAGGGACTTTATCAAAGGCTTTCTTGAAATCTAAGTACAGTAGACTTCCGATAATCCGGAACCTGTGGGACCTAGGTGGTGCCGGATTATCAGATATGCTGTACTATCAGGAGGTACTATAAGCTGGTTATATATATACTGTATACATTATATACTGTATATAAAGTATTCTTAACCCTTTTTATTGAACATACTGTATACAGTATACTGTAATGTTTTAGTTTTTTTAAGCCTTTTTTACCCTTTTTGCTCAGTTCAGCTGCTGCCGCTGTTACCTTGTGACTCATTTTTTGCCAAAGCTCACTCACTAGGTTCTTGCCATTTTGATGCCGGACTATCAGGAGTGCCGGACTATTGGATGCCGGACTATTGGAGTTTTACTGTACATTATATCCACTTGATTCCCTTCCCCTTGTCCACATGCTTGTTGACCCCCTCTGAGAACTCTAGTAGATTAGTAAGGCATGATTTCCCTTTACATAATCTATGTTGACTTTTCCCCAACATATTATATTCATGTATGTGTCTGACAATTCTATTCTTTACTATAGTTTCAACCAATTTGTCTGGTACGGATGTTAGATTTACCAATCTGTAATTGCTAGGATTTCCTCTGGAGCCCTTTTTAAATATTGGTGTCACATTAGCTATCTTCCAGTCATTAGGTACAAAAGCTGTTTTAAAGGAAAGGTTATAAACCATAGTTAATAGTTCTCCCATTTCACATTTGAATTCTTTCAGAACTCTTGTGTGAATGCCATCTGGTCCCGGTAACTTGTTAGTGTTAAGTTTATCATTTTGTTCCAAAACCTCCTTTAGTGACACCTCAGTCTGGAACAATTCCTCAGGTTTGTCACCTAAAAAGAATGGCTCAGGTTTGGGAATCTCCCTAATACGATTTTGTTCCAAAACCTCCTTTAGTGACACCTCAGTCTGGAACAATTCCTCAGGTTTGTCACCTAAAAAGAATGGCTCAGGTTTGGGAATCTCCCTAACATCTTCAGCTGTGAAGACCGAAATAAAGAATTCAATTAGTTTCTCCTTACCATCTTTGAATGCTTCTAGTATCTTGAACATCCAGTGGCCCCATTGGTTGTTTAGGAGGCTTCCTGCTTCTGATGTACTTAAAAAATATTTTGCTATTACTTTTTGAGTTTTTAACTAGCTGCTCTTCAAATTCCTTTTTGGCTTTCCCTATATATTTTTTTACACTTGACAGGATTTATGCTCCTTTCTGTTTTCCTCACTAGGATTTAATGTCCACTTTTAAAATTATGCCTTTTTATCTCTCACCGCTTCATTTACTTGGTTGCAGCCATGGTGGCACTTTTTTGGTTCTCTTACTGTGTTTTTTAATTTGGGTTATACATTTAAGTTGGGTCTCCATTATGGTGTCTTTGAAAAGTCTCCATGAAGCTTGCAGGGATTTTGCTTTTGGCACTGAACCTTTTCATTTCTGTTTAACTAACCTCGTTTTTGTGTAGTTCTTCGTCTAGTGGTGTTCCCGGGGGTGCTCCACTCAAGGTGTCGGGCTCGTCCCGGCACCGCAATCCAGAGAATCTTCAATAGCAGTCGCCCTGCCGGACTGTGCATGCACTCCTGCTGCCTCGCGCAGTTCGTGCCCTTCAGCTGAGCGCGGTCCAGCCCCATCAGTTCCTTTCCAACCGTCCGCGGCTGCAGACGGAGTTAGGACGCGCTCCCCCTCTGGTCTGAGGAGAACGGGAGATTAATTGTAGAATAATAGTTAGCTGGTTCATTAGTTGTATTAATAGTTCTTGTTGCTGGTTATAGTTATATACTTCAGTTTAAAAAAAAACAACTTTCCGTCCTAGTTCTATTTTTGTGTTTGAATAGCCCAAAACAACACCCCCCCCCCAAAAAAAAAGAAGAAGAGGAGGAAAAGAAAAGGAAAAGGAAAAAGGAGAAGAGAAATAAACAGGGTCATTATGCCGGGGTCACCTGGCTTTAAGAAATGCTTGCAGTGCCAGGAGGCTGTGCCCGCATTGGATGGGCACTCCGGGTGCATCAAGTGCCTGGGAGACGGGCATATTCCACTTAAGTGCACACACTGCACGAAATTGACCGCGCATGCAAGGCGCAATAGAGAAATGAGACTGCGGATGCTGTTGTTTACTAAAGCCCTCCAAATACCCGACGCAAATGAGCCATCCTCAGGTGCCTCAGGGATGCATGAAACTCGCTCGATCTCTAAAGAGTCTCCCTGCAAGCCTTCAAAGCCCTCCGCCAGAGTGAGTGTAGGGGATAGACCAGGCACCTCAGGTGTTCTGGCGAGGCACCCCACCGAGAGGACGGGCAAGGGCCGTAGCGCTTCAGCTCCAAGCCCTGCCCTATCAAAAGACCCGATACCAGCTCCTTTCAAAGGGCCGCGGGCTGAGTCGGCACCGGCAATGGCTCCAACGGCTCTTCAGAAGCCAGCAACGACGACCCCAGCACCGGCTTCGCCGGCGCCTGCGCAGATGGACGCAAGTCTGCCAGCACCCACAGCAGTGGTGCCGGCAATATCAGCACTGCTCTCTATGGTGCCGGAGGCACCGGCACTACAGCCAGAGTTAAGTGCCGGGCAGCACTCATCACCAGTGCTGCTTCCGGTGCCGGCACAGCTGACAGCAGCAGCGGCACCGGCGTGTAATAATAACAACGGCTGCTTTAATGATGCTGCTTCCGCAACGGCCAGCCCCCGGCACACAGCACCATCTTCCCCATTCATCATCTCGGTGCCGACTAAGGCACAATGGAAGTCGGGGCGCATTTGGACGCCGTCCCTCACCCCGGACCGGGCTGTTTTTTCTCTTGAACCTTTGTCACCAGCCTCATCCTGTTCTGGCAGTCATCACCATGCTTCACGTTATATTTCCACCAGGGAGTGCTACTACAGGTCACCTCGTCACTCCCCTTCACGACAGTATTATCGAACTCATTATTCTCACTCCCGGTTTCGTTACACCGTGAGATCTATATCCCCAAGGTCCTCAAGACTCTCAGGATACTCACGCCGCTATGGGGCAACAAGGGGATATTCTCCAAGATGTTCTCTGGGGTCATACCATCATGGCCGATACTATGACCGCTATTCTCACGACCACCCATGCTCACACAGCAGACGGTATCCGTGATCACGATCTCCGCGTTGCAGTCGTCCGGCTTCTCCACATCATCCACTGCCAGAACCCCTGCCTTCTACAGCCCCACCAACTCCTGTGGAAGACACAATCTCAGTCCCTAGTCACGAGGAGCAGGGTGACAACCACACTCCACACCAGGAGCAACATCGCTCGGATTCCCCTACCTGCCAGTCATCATCGTTGCCTGACAGCGCAGTTTTCCCAGGGGGAATCTTCTCCGACAGAGGACCATAAGCAATTTCAAGAGCTCTTTAAGAGAGTTGCCCAATCTCAGGACGTCCAAAGTACAGACATGCAGCAAAAACAACACCGTTTGCTGAAGAACTTGCAACCTGAATGGAGCAAGTAATTAAGGAAGTCATCTACAAACACTTGGAAGGTGGTAAAATGATAGGGAATAGCCAGCATGGATTTGTAAAGAACAAATCATGCCAAACCAATCTGATAGCTTTCTTTGATAGGATAACCAGTCTTGTGGATAAGGGAGAAGCGGTGGATGTAGTATACCTAGACTTTAGTAAGGTGTTTGATACGGTCTCGCATGATATTCTTATCAATAAACTAGGCAAATACAACTCAGATGGGGCTACTATAAGGTGGGTGCATAACTGGCTGAATAACCATACTCAGAGAGTAGTTATTAATGGTTCACAATCCTGCTGAAAAGGTATAACAAGTGGGGTTCCGCAGGGGTCTGTTTTGGGACCGGCTCTCTTCAATATCTTCATCAGCGATTTAGATATTGGCATAGAAAGTATGCTTATTAAGTTTGCAGATGATACCAAGCTGGGAGGGGTTGCAACTGCTTTGGAGGACAGGGTCATAATTCAAAATGATCTGGACAAATTGGAGAAATGGTCTGAGGTAAACAGGATGAAGTTTAATAAAGACAAATGCAAAGTGCTCCACTTAGGAAGGAACAATCAGTTTCACACATACAGAATGGGAAGCGACTGTCTAGGAAGGAATAAGGCAGAAAGGGACCTAGGGGTTATAGTGGACCACAAGCTAAATATGAGTCAACAGTGTGACACTATTGCAAAAAAACCAAACATGATTCTAGGATGCATTAACAGGTGTGTTGTGAGCAAGACACGAGAAGTCATTCTTCCGCTCTACTCTGCACTGATTAGGCCTCAGTTGGAGTATTGTGTCCAGTTCTGGGCACCGCATTTCAAGAAAGATGTGGAGAAATTGGAGAGGGTCCAGAGAAGAGCAACAAGAATGATTAAAAGTCTAGAGAACATGACCTATGAAGGAAGGCTGAAAGAATTGGGTTTGTTTAGTTTGGAAAAGAGAAGATTGAGGAGGGACATGATAGCAGTTTTCAGGTATCTAAAAGGGTGTCATAAGGAGGAGGGAGAAAACTTGTTCTTGCTGGTCTCTGAGGATAGAACAAGAAGCAATGGGCTTAAACTGCAGCAAGGAAGTTTTAGGTTGAACGTTAGGAAAAAGTTCAAAAAAAAAAAAAGTGGTTAAACACTGGAATAAATTGCCTAGGGTGGTTGTGGAATCTCAATTTCTGGAGATATTTAAGAGTAGGTTAGATAAATGTCTATCGGGGATGGTCTAGACAGTACTGTGTCCTGCCATGAGGGCAGGGGACTGGACTCGATGACCTCTGGAGGTCCCTTCCAGTCCTAGTATTCTATGGTTTTATGATTCTATAACCTTCCCAAAAATCAAAGCTAGTGCTTCCTTTTGACGAGGCTATGTTGGAGATTGCCAATGATATCTGGCAGACTCCAGCAGCTACTTTACCAACCAACAAACGGTCAGATAAGAAGTATTTCGTAAGTCAGAAAGGTATGGAATTCTTGTTTACGCACCCCCAGCCCAATTCCCTCGTCATGGACGCTGCACAACAAAGGTCAAAGACGACACAAGGCAAAACCACCGCTAACGATAAGGAGGCTAAGCGCCTGGACATCTTAGGCAGAAAAGTTTATTCTTCTGCAACCTCAACCTTGAGAATGTCTAATTACGCAGCTGTCCTCGCGAATCACGATTTTGACAACTACTCAAAGTTAGTCCCTCTTTTGGGGCATTTACCGGACTCCAAACAACAAATTTTGAAGGCGGTAATCCAGAAAGGCTACACAGCAGCCTGAACAGCACTGCAGATCGCATTTGACACGGCCGACGCAGCGGCACGAACCACAGCTACAGCCGTGGTTATGCGTCCTGCGTCTTGGTTGCATCTGGCCGCCATCCCGAAAGACCTACAAGCCAAGGTTGAAGACTTACCTTTTGATCGCCAGCTGCTCTTCGCTCAAGCTACGGATCAGGTATTTCATTCAGGCAGACTCCCGCACGACTTTGAGGACTGTGGGGATGTACACGCCACCATACAGACGTAAGAGGTATATGCCTTACAACAAACAGAGGCCTTTCTCTTATGCTGCACCCTGTACTAGGCCATATGATCAACAGAGGCCAAGACAATGCCCGCAAAAACGGCACCAACAAACTAACAAAGTGCCCGCCCACACCAGCAGGGTCGGCAGCAAATTTGACGTGTCGATCAAGGGACTGTGCACCACCCCTTTGACAGAGACTCTGCACGACGTACAAAAGCTATTTCATCGCCGGTTGAAACCTTATCAACAGCGTTGGTCCTTCATAACCACCGACCTTTGGGTCCAGGACATAGTCACTGCAGGATACGTCATCCCTTTCAACTAGAGGCATGGCCACATCCACAGCTTACCTTAAGGGTGTGTCATTACAGGACATATGCCGTGCAGCAACCTAGTCATCCGCTCTTACCTTCATCAGACATTATGCCCTCGCTAAAATATTGAAGGGCGATTCCACAGTGGCCCAAGCAGCTCTGTCCACAGCGCAGAGACTGAAGCACACGTACAGGATTGGACCACTGCTATGTACTCACCTTGAGTGGAGCACCCATGGGGACACCACTCGACGAAGAAGAAAGAGTTACTCACCTTGTGCAGTAATGCCTGTTCTTCAAGATGTGTGTTCCTGTGGGTGCTCCACATCCCGTCCTCCTCCCTGCTTTGGAGCTACTATTTTTCTCTTCTTCAGACGCTTCCGGTTGGGAGGAACTGACAGGGCTGGACCGCGCTCAGCTGAAGGGTGCGAACGGCAGTATGCAGCAGGAGTGCATGCACGGTCCGGCAGGGCTACTACTAATGAAGATTCTCTGGATTGTGGCTCCGGGATGAGCCCGACACCTTGAGTGGAGCATCCATGGGGGGACACATCTCAAAGAACAGACTTACTGCACAAGGTGAATAACTCTTTCTTCCCCTTTCTGAAATTAAATGCCACAGTATTGGGCTGCTGAGGTGTTTTTCCCACCACAGGGATGTTAAATTTTATTACATTATGGTCACTATTTCCAAGCGGTCCAGTTATATTTATCTCTTAGACCAAAACCTATGCCCTACTTAGGACTAAATCAAGAATTGCCTCTCCTCTTATGGGTTCCAGAACCAGCTGCTCCAAGAAGCATTTATTTAAGGAGTCAAGAAAATTGATCTCTGCATCCCGTCCTGAGGTCACGTGTACCCAGTCAATATGGGGATAGTTGAAATCCTCCAATATTATTGAGTTTTTAATTTTGATAGCCTCTCTAATCTCCCTTAGCATTTTATAGTCACTATCACTGTCCTGGTCAGGTGATCGGTAATATATGCCTACTCTACTACTATGTTCTATGGAATATTTTGATTCATTTAAAATTTTTACTTCATTTGATTCTACATTTTCTTTCACATATAGTACCACTCCCCCATCAGCATGACTTGTTCTGTCCTTCTGATATATTTTGTATCCTGGTATGATTTTGTCCAATTGATTGTCCTCATTCCACCAAGTTTTTGTGATGCTTATTATATCAATATCCTCCTTAAATACCAGGCACTCGAGTTCACCCATCTTATATTTTAGACTTCTGCCATTTTAGACTTCTGCCATTTTTGTATGCCATTTTAGACTTCTGCCACTTTAAAAATTTGTCTCTTGTTTAGCCATCTGCTATCTCCTGATGTGTTTGAATGGCATTCCTTTTCATTTGACTGTTCCTCATCTGATCTTACCCATATTTTATCATTTTCTACCCTCTCCTCCTTATTAGAAGACAGAGAATCTCTATTAAAAGACTCTCTCCTACAAAATGTCTCTGTCCGATCCATGTGCTCCTCCGCACCCGTCGGCTTTTCCCTCAGTCAAGGGTGCCATTTCAGGACAGTAGGGGGGCAGCAGCCATGCACTTGGGGACGCAGCTTGCTTTTCATCCCATTCTCCGGACTATTAGGGAACGAAGGGAAAGTGCTTGCATTCTGTGCAAGGGAAGGAAGGGCGCTCACCAATCAGGTGTGAGAGGCATGCACAAAATGCAAATACTTTCCCCTCACTCCCGGATAGTCTGGGGAACAGGATGAAAAGCAAGCCGCATCCCGGAGCAAACGTTTGCTGCCCCCCTGCTCTTCTGAAATGGCGCCCTTGCCCCTAGTCCTTAGTTTAAAAACTTCTCTATGACCTTTTTAATGTTAAGTGTCAGCAATCTGGTTCCGTTTTGGATACAACTCCCAGTGAAGTCAGTGACAGTCTTTCTATTGACTTTATTGGTAGCGGGGTTGAGACCACTGTATAAATTTGTTTTTAAATATTAAAACAAATAAATAAAATGTATAAGTACATGCAGTACTGCTATGTAGCCTACATTTTTTCTTTGGTATTTTAAAATTTGCACATAGAACACATGCACCAGTCTCAGACTTGGAATATAAACCTTCCACCTAGGGCAGCTTTATCCTATCACAGAAAATAAATTTGGGTTTGCCATTTTAAAAGAATGGTTATTTTGGTTGTTTATTTTGCTTAATTAAATTTAAACTTTAAAAATATCAACAGATTTATAGGAACTTACAAATAATCTTCTAAGTGATTATTTAAACATAGTACATTATCTAAATATCGTTGATAATATATGAAATAACTGAGTTGAGGAATGTCTATGGAATCCAGGAAATATACCTCCTTAACCTCAATATATCTGTTTTACTTAGTTGGGAACCCTGAAAATAACACTTTTTAATTTATTTTTATAGTCTCACATAGAGGAATTAAATGAGCAACTTACAAAATTTAAAGATGCCCTTAAAGTAAGTAAAACCAAAGAGAGCTCTTTGTTAGATGAAATGGATGATTTAAACCAAGAACTTCAGAAAAAGCAAAAAGCCATTACTAAAGTATTAAAAGAAAAAGAAGAAATGGAAAAAGAAAGTGAAGAACTGAAAAAACGGATAAAAAGACTAACAAACAGCATACAGGTACTCTTAGTTTTTATTATTGTAAAAATCTAGACATTCAATCAGATATCCTTTTATGATGTACTGTTTTTGGAAGACTAAATATGATTATCAGGCAGACGGACAATAGCAGTGGGGAGAGTTTAGAGATTGGAGGGAGCAGATGCCAGACAGTGCTATAGGGCTGCCAGCAAACTATTGGCTAGCACCCCTGTGACAGATGTCAAATGTTGATAGGGTCTGAAAGAGGTTCCTTGAATAAATATGAATGAAAGCTGCAGTAGATGGCTTGTGGAATTCACAGCTTGCAAGAAGAAGGGACAACTTAAGTTATTGCAGATTGAAGGGCCCCTCTTTTCTTCTTGCAGTAGGAGGTCAAGAGTATCTAAAAGTGAGCTGAAAACATAGGTGCATATGCTGAAAAAGGTCTTGCTCTTGGTGTTAGTTAGGGATGTGAACAACTAGTTGACTCTCCAATAAGCAAATGCTTATCGGATAGTCGGCACGCTAGTCGACTAGTCGCTTCCTCCCCCCTTGCTGCCTCTATCGGAAAGAGGCAGCAAGGGTGGGGAAAAGAGGTGGGGTGCTTCAAAGTGACACGGGGCTCCCCCACAGCGTTTCAAAGCGACAGCATTGCATGGAGCCAGGGGTCAACTGGGCACTTAGAGCCCTAGCTGACCCCAGGCTCCATGCGATACTGCCGCTTTGAAATGCTGCAGGAGCCTGGGGCCAGCGGGGGACTGCTTTAGTCCTCCGCTGGTCTCATGCTCCCCACAGCGCTTTCACTTCTGAAGTGTAGCAACAGCCTTGTGGTTAGCGGTGACACGGTTATTAAACTGCTCCCCTTTGGGGCAAAGGCAGTAGCCAGTCTTGTGCACTCACTCTTGACTCCCAGCCCCACTCCTGGGGAACTCCCTTCCATCCCATGCTCTGTATGAGAGGCAGCAGCACAGGGTGGCAGGCAGAGGTGATTCACAAGAGGAGTCATTTTAAAAATCAGCTCCCTGCACATACCGGCTCCCACTTGATACAGAGGCAGCAGCGCGGGGCTGCAGCAGCCCTTGTCCACGGGGGGGCCCAAGCTCTCCATGTACAGAGGCTGCTGAGCATCCCGCCAGATCTCCCACCCCTCCCCTGTGCTGCTACCTCTGATACAGAGGCAGCAGCGTGGGTTGGGGAGACAGGTGGTTCCATGGAGTAGGTGCTTGTTAGCAGGTGCTAACCATCCCTAATGACAATTTAATACCATATTAGGCCCAAATAAATGCTTTGTGGTGTTCTGAGAGATTTTTAGCTGTGACTACCAATTAAAGTGAATTAAAAGTTAACGAAGTTGTAGTGCACTTTAAAATACTTCCCTGTGTCTTTGTTTCATTCTTGTACACACCACTTCATTCCCTTCATGGACATACTGTTTTTCTAGGACCTGCCAGTTTCCTTACTTTCTTCTGTCCTCCTCTTCTCAATACATGCTATACATAGCAGATCATTTTATGCTAATGGTAATGCAATTAATTCCCAGCAGTCTTTGGATGGATTACTCTCAGAAATGTGAACAGGAAGTATTGGTGCTAGTTTATTTTTGTCAAACGAACATGGTCTTAAAATGTTTATAAATTCTCTGTATATTGTCTGTGCACTGTAGAAAAATATTTCTAAGGTCTTCTCTACATTATGCGGTGGATTGATGCTGCAGCAGTTGATCCTCTGCCCTTTGATTTCTTGTGTATGTTGAAGATGTGATATATTGATCTCCGAGAGCACTCCCGTTGACACTGGTACTCCACCAAGACAAGAAGAGTAACCAGCATCAACAGGAGAGAAGTCCCCCCCCACCTCAACTTAAGCACACACAAAATGCTGCAGTGTGTATATCGGCTTCAGCTATACTATATGGGCATGCCTATACTAGTAAGAAGATTGATTCTCTGGAGGTCGATCTTCTAGCATTCCATTTAGTGGGTCTAATGTAGACCCATAGAACAAATGTTAAGGCCAGCTCCCGCCAGCATCCAACACTCCTTGTTCTGTAAGGATAAGGGAAGCCAACAAGAACATGTGCTCCTGTTAGCCTCCTGCTGCGTGGACACCGCCACATCTCGGCTTAAGGTAAGCCAATTCCAGCTACGTATTTTGCGTAACTGGAGTTGCGTACCTTAAACCAACCTGCCTGGTCTAGTGTAGACTAGGCTTTTATGTAGCTGAAGTATATTGAAGGTGCAGGTAAGTGTATACAAGTCCTATGTACCTGTGTTTTCTAAATCTTCACATTACTTTCATTTCTAAATATGCAAATGGAGATTTCAAATCCATACCTGAGAATTTAATAGTGTCCTTTCAGTAAAGTTGTGTGAATTTATGTGGTTTGCAAGAGGCATAGTAATTTACAGCAATTTAATGCCTAATGCTGATTCAATTTAAAAGAATAATAGTATAAGCATTCTTTTTGTGTCCAACTGCATGCTGCACATTACTCATGCAGAATATAAAGTAACAATCTAACACTCAAATAGTAGTTGTAATCTTTAAAGAGGCACTTCACAATCTAAATTTAATATTTTTTCAAAGCACCTATGTTGAAAGGAATAAATCAGTTAATATTGAGCTTTAGGTTTATCCCAGTGGACAAAATGTAGAAAAGTATCTTTAAAAATTGTGATAATTAAGCAGTAAAGATAATCATATTTTTTTCAGAGTAAAGCTGATGAACAAAAATTCGTAGATGAACTTCAGAAAAAGATTAAAAAGCTTGAAATTGAGGTTGAAAAGAAGAGTGAGGAGGTAGAAAAGAAAAGTGTAAAAGAAGACAAGGTATGTGATACAGCATTATTTAGTTTGTGATATTGAAAGGGACACCATCAACTTGAAATCTACCCAGTTTAAGAAAAACAACGAATCAGAAATGTCTTCAGAAATATGACCTGCTCCTCAGTCCTCTTAACAATGCTTCTAATGTTACAACATATTTCTATGTTGTATTAATGTTTCCCTTTTTGCTGAGTACCAAATTCATACAAAAAAGTGGGAAACTGACTCAACTGTACAAGCTAACTGTGTCAGGCTACATACAAAGTTCTGTCAACTCTGTTAATAAAGTCATAGAGTAAAGAAACTGAAAACATCATTTGTTTCAGTGGTAGCAATCTAAGGTGTTATTTGTATCTATAGCAATTTAAAACATTTTGAGAAAAAAATGTGGGGTTTCTTTCAAAAGATACATTTCCTAATGGATCTCTCTGCATGTGATAGATTCTGACTGAGTAGGGATGTATTTGTTCAGTCTCTTGTTTGTTTTTTGCTGTTATGGTAGCAAATAATGACTTGTGTTGGTACCTAGTAAGGTAGACTAGAGCAGAATACATTATTGTTCTCAAACTGCATTCAGTGGCTTTGTAAATATTCAAGATGCTTGTAAGCGAGAGTTTACACCTCCCATTAGGTAAGTTGAGGCACTACCAATTACTAGTTTTTGAGATGTATTTTTGTCTTGTACTATGGATGTGTATGTATAAAATTTATTTTATTTATGTTTCATAACATGAATGTGCTTGTAAATGTTCTACATTTGTGTGTATGCAATTAAAAATACCAAATACATCTAGACCCTAGTCCTACAACTAAATCCATGCATGTAGATTCTTATCGTCAAATGAAATCCCATTGAATTCAGTGAGGCTGTCTATATATAGTTTTTTGTATCCATATGGTGGCTTATTAACTTCAGTCCAAGTTTCTTAAGGAGTAAGGGTATGTCTAAGCAGAGCAGACGTTCATGTATGTTATATATTGATTCTGCAGACTGAGTCTTGGGTATAAAATCATTTTAAGTTCTTACCATGAGGCCAGCAAAAGAGAAATAATTGTAAGACATTTTTAGTTTTTATATATTATTTCGTGAAATTACTTACACATTTGTAGTGAGAGCAGTATTCATCAGTGGAAGAATAAATTTCCAACAAGTGATTGAAGTGGTTGATCCAAACTAAGGCAAATTAAAGCTAACTTTTCATGACCTATTATGTTATTTGATATTATTCAGTATCAGTTTTTTATTCAGTCTTACTGTTCAATTTTGCAATGATATATGTACAGCATGTGCACAGGTTTCTGCAGGATTACAACGCTGGTCATAATTTTTGTTTTTCCATTGGTATGGAATTTATGGTAGGAGAGTACTTATTCCCTTGTTAAATAATCTTTTTTTTACTAAAGACTTACACTCCTGCCACAGGTAAAGTCTTAGGATCTTGTTTTTCTTTATTAAATCTGATTCATTAAGTCAGATGCCCTGATTGTCAAAAGACATGCCCCAATTAATCATTTAGGGTACGTCTACACAGCAACGTTATTTTGAAATAACTAGTGGTATTTCAAAATAACTTAGTTTGCATCTACACAGCAGGCAGTTATTTCAAAATAATGTCAAAATACTGTCAAGCTGGAGGACTTCTTACTCCAACTCCTGTAACCCTCATTGTACGAGGACTAAGGGAAGTCAGAGGAAGAGTGCTCTATTTCAAAATAAGTGCTGTGTAGACGCTCCCAATTTTGAAATAAGCTATTTTGAAATAAGCTATACAATCTTTTTTGTGGTAGGACAGCTATCCATCAACACACAGCATTGCACAGTTGGGACCTCCTGATCCAAATGAAATACTAAATCCTACTAAATGCTAGGGAAGATAATCTTCTCTCACCCTCAGTCTCTTTCTCTCTCACACACACACTCACACACACATGCACGTGATGTGGAAAAGAAAGGAGACGGGGTCAAATAAGGGAGGTGAGACTCCAGGACAAAAAACTTTATCTCCACCTATAAAAATAACATTAATTTAGCTTTTTCAATAACCATTTGTCATAAGTCTTATCTTGTTTTCTGTTATAAAAACTGAATTGGGACTAGTAAATAAAAATTCATTTTCTATGATAGAAAGTGAGTTTTTTATCACTCGTGGACCAGCAAGTGTGATATTGCAGGGGCATCTGAGCTCCTGGTGAGTTGGAGGAGGAAAGAGAAGTCTGCTGTATTTATTAAAATTAGCATAGAATAGCATCATAATTGTTTCTCCTATCTTGTGTTAGTGACCTACGTTTCAAAGTGGAGAATATATTGTATAAGCATTCTTAACACTGGATTTCATAAAAATGTTTCAGTACTTTTTACAAAGCAATTTCTGAATTTTACAGAACTGTTTGCTAGCAGTATTCAGATGTACCAGATTGTGCATCAGGTTTCATAATGGCCAATGTGTGGCCCTAATCACCTAGTATCCAGCAACCATTTTAGTTTATTGCTATATTTAAACATCTGCTTTTGTTTAAAATTTTGAAATGGGAACTTTTAATCCGTAGTGCTACTCTAACTTGCACTACGGATTAAACTTACTAGACCAACAGTAAATGTTACTTTGTTTTTGAACATTTTACAGAGCTCTAAAGAGGAAATAGTTAGGTGGGAAGAGGGTAAAAAATGGCAAGCCAGAATGGAAGGAATGAGGAACAAACTAAAAGAAAAGGAGAAGGAAATGGATGCTTTAACAAAACAGTTCAATACATTAAAGGAACTTTATTCCAAGTGAGTTGATTTTAATTAGATATATTTCTAAACTGATGGTGTAAAATAAAAGAACCCCGGTTTGTTGCTGTAAAAAGATTGTAACAGTTTTTTTATCTTAACAAAATAGATGCTTATAGTTTGACATTCCTGTTGAGACTACAAGGGGTATCTTATTTTCAAGCAGCAAGTTGCCTTTATGTTTTTGCTATTGTAGTGCCCTGTTTTCTGTAGGAGCAGTCAGTATTTTATTAATTAGAAAATCTTTGAGCAAAACTAATTTCTCTGTTGATAATTTGTGTATACTATCATATCAAAGAAGCACCAGCTGCAGGTGAGGACAGGGTTTTGTTTTGTTTGTTTGTTTTTTTAACCACTGTTTAGTTTCACGGTTTAGCAGCTGTACTAATTCTACAATATTGTGACACCTGCAACATTGTGGTAACCAAGCCTCCAGAAAAGATGTTTTCATTTAACCGTGTTTTCAATGCAAACATAGCATTTTTTCCCCTAACCCAGAATTTCAGAGATGAAAAGTAACACAAGAATAACAAGAATTATATATATTTGTAAGTTCTTTTCACTACAGGTTGAACCTCTGTGGTCTGGGACTCTCTCATCCAGCAACATTCTTTGTCTGGAAGGATCACAGATGTTGCAGGACTGGAAGGCCTCAGCAGCAGAGGTTGCTGGCATTTCAGAGTGGAGCTGGCCGGCCTGACCAGTGGGGCAGCGGAGCCTGTGGGACAACAGGGCCCGCAGCCAGTGGGGCAAAGAGGCTGGTGGAGGGGGGCAGAGCCAGTAGGGCCTCAGGAAGCTCCGGTGGGGCAGTGGGGCTCCAGCGGGGTGGGAGCTCTGGCAAAGTGCTGGGGCTGCTGTGAGGTCAGTGGGGTCAGCTTGTGAGACCAG
This sequence comes from Rafetus swinhoei, assembly GCA_019425775.1. Taxonomy (NCBI): domain Eukaryota; kingdom Metazoa; phylum Chordata; order Testudines; family Trionychidae; genus Rafetus; species Rafetus swinhoei. The sequence goes on from CM033437.1 coordinate 272,348,131, forward strand.
GAGCTCCTGGCAGAGCTGCTATAGCTTGCAGGTCCAGGAGGCTGGGGAGAGGAGCCCTGGTGGCTGAGGAGAGAGCCCAGCAAGGAGGTTTGTGCCCTCCTCCTCTCTCCCCCAGACCTCCCCTGGTCAAGAAAACTCCCTTGTCTAGGATTGGTCAGATCCCGAGGGTGCTGGACCAGGGAGGTCCAACCTGTAGCTATGTTACACTGGGGCTCTCTTTTTTTGTAAAGGATTACATAAATGTAAAATATAAATGAATACTTAAGCAGAACCTGCAAATGATTTATTAAAAGTACAGTATTCATCCAATATTATTTTATGAGAAACCAGAAACAATCTTTTATGAATAACTAGAAAATGTCTATTCATAAAGTAATTTAAATCAAGGAAAGTTAAATGTGCAATTGGATTGCAGGTCTGGAATCTTTAGATCAAAATGCTGTTCACTTTTAAATGGAGCAAATTGGCAAACAAATGTACCAAGATTTTAGTAAAAACAAATTGACTATTTCAGAGCTGATAAAGAGAAAATTGTTTTACAAAAGAAACTCAAGACCAGCGGTATTACTGTTGATCATGTTGTGGGAGTACAAGCATCAGAGTCAGAGAGGGAGCTGGAAGAACTAAGAAAACGGAATACACAGTTAGAAAATGAAATTGCTCATATGAGGTAAGAGTTGTTCAAAAGGAGAGACCCTTTTGGAAAACTGAGCAAACTTGTAATTTTTCCCCTTAAATAAATTGTTCGAGGAATAAATTCACACAAATGGAAACTGGTTCCCTGTGCACAGAAGTGAAAACTCAGTTAGGTCATTAGTTCAACTATAACACATTATCTCCAGATTTTTTAATTTAAAATTTTGGAAATGGGTTCTCTTTTCAGTATGGATACATAACACCTCATCAATGGTAATGGAAATTTCACATAAATGTTGAGAAAATAGACTTTTAGGATTTCTTAAGGCTAAATACTGTGCCAAATTCCTAGACTTCCTAGATCATTAGGTTTATTTAATTCAGTTTATATAAATAAAATTGATTTAGTATAATTACATTTATCTAACAAAAAAACTAAAAATATTCAATCCAGGAAACCAGAAGTTCATACTTGTTTTACATTAAAAGATGCTTTCCTGCATTAATAACAGCCATTCATTTATTTTTGATACAGAACACAACAAGCTCTCCCACGAGATTCTGTTGTAGAAGAGTTACATTTAAAAAATCGATATTTGCAGGAAAAGATTCATGCATTGGAGAGACAGTTTTCAAGAGATACAGTTTCAAGACCTTCGGTAAGCAAACAACTTTATGTTATTACCCAAAAGTGTAAAATTGAATCCATCTCCTACTCAGACATATTTATCATCTGCCTATTAGTCTGTAGTATTCGGTCCATTTTGGTTTAGGTTGCAATAATCTAATAAGGTATCTGAAAAAAATAACTTTTTCTCCCTTTATTAACCTCATGGCAATAATGTTTAGCATTTTTTTAATTCTAAGAACTAAAATGTATTGCTGTTTTTCATAAATGTTATAGACTTAAAATGAAAAAAAAGAATGTGCTTAGTGCTATAAACACATAGAACAGACACGACCTACCCCAAAGGTATTACAGTCTAAAAAGATCTGTAAGGCAAAATGCACTGGGAGACCCAAAGGAAGGTCCTGGCTTAGTGTAGTTTTTTTCCCATTTCATTATTTATTACCAGGGCAGCCAACTGACTTTGCAGGGCCCTGGGCAAGTTGTGGGGGTGACGCTGGGCCCCCGGATGAGGCAGGGCCTCAGGCGGAAGGAGCGGGGTTATGGGTAGCCTCCCCCAGCCAGCCCTTCAGTGCTGTTCAGCACACGCCACCCAGGGCTCTGAGAGCAATTTAAAGGGCCTAAGGCTCCAGTTGCTGCTGTTGCCAGTGTAATAGTGGCCAGGAACCCTGGGCCTTTTTTAATTGCTGATCCGTGGTACAGCTGTCCCCTTTGCCTGCCCTGTTGGCAGGCCTGTTTATTACCTAACATTGGCTAATATTTGGAGCCTCACAGAAATACTTGTTTAGGAGGAATTTGCTTTTCAGTAGAATGAGGAACCAGCACAATTATGTGGAGAACAGTGTAGGGCACAGCATAGAAGAAGGTACAAAGTTGTGTGTGGCTCTAGGAAACATGATTCTTCTCTGAATGCTTATTAGTGTGGCTCCTGCTGTAGGTGTGCATGCACCTCATGCACAAGATCAATTTTTTTTTAATAGTAATATCTGTCAGGGCTGTGCATGTGCTCTATAAAGGGTGGAGTGGCTGCAGCCCTTCCTCAGTTGGGTGTGCAACTGAAGAGGAGTGCCTCTATTAAATTCTTCAAAACATGGTCTGTTACTGCACAAGATAACATTTCTTTAAAGGTAAAAGAAAAACATAAAACATTGTCTATAATCTTTACTTAGTAATAAGTTACTTTCCTGCCTAATGAATTATTTTGCATCCAATGGTCAATCTTTCAGTTTTTGTGCAGCCTATAAAGCTGGAATTCACCATTCATAAGACCTCTCCTTTCCAGGGGCAGTCTTCTGTAATGGATAACCACTAGAGCTATTTCTCCTGCTCTTTTACAGATGTCTTGTAAATCTCCTGTATGTATCTAGTCCAGACAGTAACCAAAGGCTGTCTCCATGAATGTTCATTGTTCTTACATCGCTTGGGTCTGCTGTCAGACTATCCCTCCTAAGGTGATACATTTCACTCACAGATTTGGAATACAATATCCTACAGGTTACATCAATCTAAAATTGTTTCTCACACAAACATCCTGTGATAAACATGACAGTAAGGTAGTTTTGACGCTTGGCAGAGACCACAGCAGACCCCTTTCCATGTAATATTAAGAAAATGGTCAGACACAGATATGAAATTCATGGGCATGTCTGTGTCATGCTGACTGTGAAACGAGTATTTTTAGCCTTTAGGATAGAGAAGAACCTCCAGCTCTTTTAAATGTCCTGCAGATAGAAACAGCACTATTGTTAACACTTTGATGTGTAGGAAGGAGACAAGAAGTCAGCAGTTATGCAGCACTGTGAGATTGAGAGACTGGGAGGATACTGTGTAGTCCATAGCAATAGAGAATTGAGGAGGGTTTGAGGAAGCAGTAATAACCTTGATGTTGGCTACATGGTCTCTTGCACATAGGGTTCTCTGCATTCCTAATGTCAAATTACCTGGTTCTTATTGAACCTTCCACAGGTGGACATGATGTTATATATAGATGTGCTGTCTTATTTCTTTTACTATCTACTTTTCGTGCTTCATTACACCTTTCTTCTACTTCAGAGTGCTGCATGTGACACAGCTGCATTGACTAACTCCTCTTTTGCTAATAATGTCAATAAACATAAGCATTTGAAATATCCGTGGAAGAAAACTGCTTTAAGTAAGGGCAAATTAAAACACCACCCTACTCTTAGTATTGCAAATTACAGTGGAATAGATGAAGATGAAAACGTTACTGATGAATGCCATCAGGCTACTAGAGATGCAATTACTGAACTGACTGCAGAACAGGAATCTGAAGATTGTGAAAAACTTGAGGATTCAAATAAGTGTAAGGTACTATCAAAAGGAAAAAGGAATAGCTCTCTGAAAACGGAAACTGATGAAGAGGATGTCAGTGATGAACAAGAAAATGTAACAGGGCCTGAAGAGGATGAAGGTAATGAAGGAGAAAAAGAAGGGAAGCAAGAAGTATGCATGCAATCAGCTGCTAATAATGAAGGAAGTAGAGATGAATCTTGTTCTGATAGAATGAGCTGCAATCAGCCTGATTCAGGGGAGCCTTCTAATCAACTTAATGATTATAAATCAGAGAATATAAAAATGAATAATGGAGTGGATAAACACACTGAAGATAAATGTGGAAATCACCAAACTGATACAGAGGGGACTGAACCAACCCAAGGATTTTATGAAATGCCCCAGGTTTGGCACTATAGCAGTCCTTTAATCCTTCACTTCCCTATTAGCTGCATTGTTTATATGTATAAATTATACAGGCCAAACTGTTTATTTTAGAATAGTTTGTTTCTTCCTGTTGTGTGCTTCTTTAGCAATCCATGTTGTGACAATATATTTTATATTAATTAGAGAGAATAATATATTTTACTATTGAGGCAGTTATTTATTCCTATGTTTTTATTGGGGATACTTAATCAGTTCTAACTATGTGTAGAATATCAGTTTATTTTATCTTTGATCGGGTCCTTAACGCAATTAATTTTTGTTTTTCTTCATTTAAATCATTACTCTGGGGTGGGGCTGAGGATGGGAGGTTCAGTAGACAGGCATCTCTGAGGGGAGAGGACAACCCCAGCCCTCTCTCACTGCAGCAGCTTCGGGCCAGGTGAGAGGTTCTTCTCCATGGCCACTACAGCTCTAGCAGGCACAGCTGGAGGAACGTCTTGGTAGTGACAATTTATAAGTGTTTCAAAATTGTCTCTGTAAAAGTACAGTAGAAATAATTACACATACCTTTTACTTGCATTCTAATTTGTTCATCTTATTCAGTGCTCAGATTTTGTGGTCATGAATTTGATGCAAAATACCTAAATGAATAGTTACAGTTCGGTCTAGTAGCCAGAGCAGTAAGGTGGTACTCAAAGGACCTGGTGTCTATTCCTGGCTCTGCCACTGACCCTCTGGGAGACCTCGGGCAAATCACTTCACCATTGGGTTTCCCCATTGTCAGATTTGAATAATGATGCTTGCCTCCTTTGTAAAGAACTAAAAGGTGACAAGTGAAGTATAAGAGCTAGGTATTATTAAGGGGGGAATGAGAGGAAAAGAGGGCAGCTGCCTTTAGGGCCTGGATATTTAAAAGATCCTGGGGTTTCTGGCTGCTGCAGCTGCCACTTCAGGTTGCACCTCTGAAATCTGGCACTCTGTGGTCTGACAACATGGACCCCAGATGCTTTCTGGACCAGATGTTCCTGGTCCAGGGAGCCTAATGGCAGGAGGGCCAGCAACGCAGCCAAGATTTCAGACAGCTGGGCTGGAGGAGCCCCACAGCAGTGTTGGGGTTGTAGAACCCCGGTGGCCCACGGAAATGCAGGGCCGGGAAACCTTGGCTACCCGTAGCAGCACAAAACCAAGGGCTCTAGAACTCAAGTCACCTGTGGCAGCATGGGACTGAGGGCTGGAGAAGCTTGGCCACCCATGGTAGTGCGGGGCTGGGAAATCTTAGCTGTCTAAGACGTGTGGAGCCAAAGAAGCCCGGACACCGGCAGAAGTGCGGAGCCGGAGGCTGGAGAGCTCCAGCTGCCCATAGCAGTATGGAGCCAGGGAAACCTGGCCATCCGCGACAGCATAAGGCCAGTGCTGGAGCCGGAGAACCTCTGGTTGCCCATGGCAGCCTGGAGTTGGGGGGGCAGTAACAGCACAATAGACAGCCCAGTTAGGGAGGGAGTAGAGGGGGCCACAGGCAGGTCAGCTGGCTCTGTGCAGGTTGCAAGGGACACCTCCCCTGGTCTGGCAAATTCTCTCATTCAGGACTGGTCAGGTCCTGATGGTGCCAGACCAGGGAGGTCCAACCTGTACTATAGTAGTGGCAGCAGCCAGAGTCCCAGGCTCTTTAAATTGCTGTGAGAGCACTGAGCGTTGTGCTCCAGACAGCACTGAAGGGCTAGCTTGGGTTCGCTAGTCTCCCCGCCTCATCCTTTCCACCTGAGGCCCTTCCATTCTGGGGGCACAGAGCTGGGCCCTGCCCTCATATTGCCCAAGGGTCTGGCAAATCTGTCAGTTGCTCTGCCTTCACTTAATTTAAGCAAATTTTTAAAATGTTCATAAAGGAATTAAAGGAAGAAGTTGAGTCAAAGATCCATGTTAACTTTCTCTATTTGCCTTATTAATAAAATACTGATCAGTGAACGCTATAAGAAGGTATCTTGCTATATGAACACTTTGTTTTAGCCTCAGTACTGTTTTATAAACACTTTGATTTAGTCTTAGTAATTCATTGTGGAATGTAACAGGTTTGTGTCTTTCTTGTCCAGATTATTGATTGTTATCCAGTGTAAGGCTTAATACCTCAAGATTTAATAATATTTCATTCTGTTCCTTCCCTTTTTTAAGACGTCAGGAATAGGATCAGACGATCAGTCTCAAAGACAACAGGAGCTCCAGAAAGAAAATTTGAGGTTATCATCTGAAAATGTTGAACTAAGATTCCAACTAGAGCAGGCTAATAAAGATCTGCCACGATTAAAGGTATTTTTTTAGTATACAATATGTTTTAAAGGCTCACACCTAGATTGTAAGTGTACATTAAAAAAAAAAATTCCGTGAACTCTGTTGTGCTAATACATATTAGGACTGTCAACCAAGTAGCCATTAACCAGTTAACCAATCGGTTAATGGTCCCTGTTAACTTCAACAACACCCGCCACCTCCTGGTGTGTATTGCATTTAAAACTCGGATTGGCAGGCTGGCTCTGTCCCAGCCATGGGTCCGAGTTTTAAATGAAGAGCATGCAGGGGAGCCACCTGCCCCCCTGTGCTGCTGCTTTTGATATGGAGGCAACAGCGTGGGGAACAGGTGGGAGCTGATCCATGCAGGGAGCCAGATTTTAAACCTGCTTCCTCATGCTGCTGCCTCTGTATCAGAGACAGAAATCACCACCGGGTGGCAGGGAGCTTCCCGGGGCCATGAGCACTCTAGCTGCTGGCCCGCCCCCAGGAGGAAGCACTGAGGAATTGTGTAACTGCTAAGTGATTTCTAACATCCTTAATATATATTCCACACGTGCTATATATTTGATGTGAATATACAGAAAACCAAATATATAAGGGGCCAGATTTCAAAAGCCATCTCCAAGGCCTAGTCTTGTAAGTACATACAGCTTAGGGATCCAAAGCCCCAGTCCTGCAATGAGTACCATAAAGGTGGAACGCTGTACCCACAGTGAGGCACTTTAAAGTTAATATAATAGAGTTGTGCATATGCATTGAGTCCTGCCCAGCTAGGGCTCATTGTAGGGACCTAAATATGTATCTACAGTTTAGCATACGTAAGTGTTTGCAAACCCTAAAAAACATAATCATTTAGGCTGTCTACACATCAGCATTATTTCGGACTAACGTTATTCAGAAATAACATAGTCTGCATTTACACTACAAGCAGTTATTTCAACATAATGTCAAAATAATGTTGAGCTGGAGGACTTCTTACTCCGACTCCTGTAATCCTCATTTTACAAGGAGTAAGGGAAGTTGGAGGAAGAGTGCTCTTTCTCCGACTTCCTGCTGCGTAGACAGCGCCAAAAGCCGAAATAAGCTATTTTGACTTAAAGCTATGCAATTGACAAAGCTCAAGTTGCTTAGCTTATTTTGGCTTAGCCCTCCTGTGTAGACGTGCCCCCAATATGCTGGTTGGGGGTCCCTTTTAAAATGTGTCCCTGTATATTACAAACTATGGAGTGGTCTGGTAGTTTTTTCTACAGTACAGCTGAAGCCAAATTCCCTTTAAAGTCTCTGTTTTCAAACTGACCTTTCCCCAGTTTCTGTCCCACTACCCCCATTCCTTCTCCTGTCATCCAAAAACCACAATCCAATTTCAGATTGACATCTGTTATACTAGGGTAAAGTTTTCCAGGGAAATTTGGAAAAAAAATCAGAAAAGGTGTTTGTTGGTTTTTTTGGTTTTTTATTCCTATGATATCATTTGGAGCTAGATTGTGATGTACCCTAGATCGTGAGAAAATATACATAACTCTCACATAATCTCTAATTTTTTTGTTTGGGTTTTAAGATCTTTACAATGCACTTAGTATGTAAATTCCACAGCATACCACCACCCCCATGTTTCTAGTATAGAATAAAATATGGGGGCACATTTAGAGGGCAGATGTTTTATAAACTGGGTGGTTGGTAGCACATGATGAAAAATTATATAGCAAAGGGGAACTTTGAGGGGATTTTGTTCCATGTTTTTCAAAATAAACTAACAGAAGTTGTAAAACATGTTTACATTCATCTGTTAATTGAGTAAAGTCTAAATAAGATGGTGGTTATTTGTATTCTTTAGGATCAAGTAGGTGACTTGAAAGAAATGTGTGAGCTTCTCAAAAGAGAGAAAGCAGAAGTCGAGCGCAAACTAGGCGGTGTTAGAGGGGTGAGTAATGCTACTGTGTTTCTCAGAATAATTAAATGGTTTAAATACATGATTAATAGCAAGATTTTATTACAGCTAAAATGTTTACCATCAAGCAAAATATGGGTAAAATTATTTTTTGGACACTTAGTTACCTCTCCTTATTGTATTATATCGCTATTTTAATCAAAGAACCAAGATACTCATCAACTGACTATTACAGTTAGTAAAGTTTCTCACATACTTACATCTTTGCATTCTGCCATATGAATTAACAATAGTTAATCAAAAATATCTCTTCACTAATATGAGAATTTGCCATAAATGTATGCAAAATAATATTTAGTAATGTATGTAAAAATCTATTAGTAGAGCTAACCAAATTGGATTAGGACTTAAAAGATAGTATTTAAATGTCTTGAAATGTGAGACAATGGAACCTGTTGATAGAGAAGGTTTTTTTAATTATACAAGAGGACTATATACGTAGGCTTGAGATAAACTGAAGCTTCATTTTACTGATTGGCGTAATCTTCGATTCCCTCCTCACCATACACTGGTATAAGTACACTGCAAGCATAATGACATGAAATACACTTTTCTTCATTCCTTACAACCCAGAAAACCAGTACCACAACGAAGCAGCACTCCTTCATTGCTGACCACTTGTGAAACCAAAAGTATGATATTTATACCAAGACATGTACACCTTGTGCAACAGATGTTCCTACAATTAGGCCTGGTGCCCAATGTGGAGCAATCTACCCTAACTCCATCTCAGAGTTTTAGTGGCCCAAATAGACTCTATTTGCACCAGGGCAGCCCTGCCTCACACAATTTGTGTGTTTACCACAAAGCAATAATAATAGACCAAAAAAAAAAGATATGGGACACATTTGATATCTGACTTAGAGTTTTAAGAATTTAATTCATTATGCTTTTTACTTTTTTCCCCTGTCTTTTCTGTGTAGTCTGGTAGAAGTGGAAAGACAGTTCCAGAATTAGAAAAGACCATTGGTTTGATGAAAAAGGTTGTAGAGAAAGTCCAGAGAGAAAATGAAGATCTGAAAAAGGCCCCAGGAATTGTCTCTAATGAGAAACTAGTTAGCCTTGAACTTGAAAATGAGAGGCTAAAGGTACTGATTTATCATTCGTTGTTTTTTGTGTAGCAACTTACATGAAAATTAATTAGAAAAACTGATTTTACCAAGTATTAACCTAGTATAGTATGTCACCTAAAATATAAATAATTTCAGTAGTATATATAATCTAACTTATTGACATCATTTGGCACAAAAATTTACTTCTGTTTAAAAGAAATCAAAGTTTTACATATTCACTATACTGTAATAGTTTTACATTCTTCTACAATGTACTAGCCCCACCAAACAAAATCGATATTTCATATTATTTCAATCTCATAATTATATGAGAAATTCTAAAGCAAAATGTGGATTAATGCAAGTTTAATGTGACATAGGGATAATTTTCTAAAGTAAATTTTTATATTCAAAGTATCTTTTTATATATTTGAGGTACAGACTTACACATGTGCAAAAGTGCTTTGAATTGGGGCCTGCATATCAATTTACTGTACATTCAAAATGAGAACTTGAAAGATTCTAATAAGTTGTATAAATATATATTTTTGTTTTTGTTTTGTTTAATACTCAGTCTGAAATGGAAAAACTGAAACTTCACCTGGGTGGTCAGCTGAGTATGCGTTATGAATCAAAAACAAGAGGCATGGAAAAGATCGTTGCTGAAAATGAGAGGCTGCGTAAAGAGCTGAAAAAAGTATGGTTATAGGATAGCATCCAGCTATTTGAACAAATTGTTTCTTATATTAAGCATCTTTTCTTTTAATTTGGCTGGCAGTATACATATTGAATTTATACTTGTCTCATACTGTACACACTCAGATACTATTTTGGTTTCCCTAAATACATAAAATAGATAGAATTAATTATATTCCTGATATTGAACTGATTTGTGCTGTAGTCCTATTTTATCACAAAGGCAAAGCAGAATTGAGTAAGGTCAGTGTCTTAGAAATAGTGTTTATGATCTAGTACGTAGCACTCTTCCTTCTAAATCAGTACTGACCCAATTTCTGAGTGTAATTTTATAGAGTTCAGTACTGTGTGAGGTTCTGTGTTTTGGATAAGATAAAAGAAGTATGAAGGCACTTTGCCACAATGTATATAATTTTTGTCTCATTGGACTACAGGAGGCTGATGCTGCAGAGAAACTACGAATAGCAAAGAATAACACAGAAATAATGAATGAGAAATTGACAGTGGAGCTGAAAGAGACTGTTAAGAGGTTAAACTTAGCTGAAAGCAGAGGTCCACAACTTGAAGGAGCTGACAGCAAAAGCTGGAAATCAATTGTTGTAACAAGGTAGGAACTGAGAATAAAACAGAACACATCATTTTGCCTTTCTTAATTATTTTTAAATGACTGATACTTTGATTATCATAATTCTCAGCTCCTTTTTAAAGCATTTCTTACACACCTCATAGCAATCGCTGGTGAATTTACTATATTATATATGTTCAGTGTGCAAACTTTTAACTCAAATCCAGAAGACATGTAGCCTCCTCAGTCATTTGCCCAGAAATCCATTGGTCTCTGCTGCTCCAGAACCTGTTTCCAGTTCTGAGAATGAACCTGTCCTTACAGCTGCAAAATACTAGATTGTTATGCTATTTCAGATTCTGCCCTATGCTAGTACAGAATGTTGTAATTGGACTTTGAAGAAAAATTGTAGAGTATTTACTGAGCGTACTAAGCAAACCCCTTAGCATCCTACCATGAAGGCAAATTCCTCCACAACTGATCAAACAACGGTCACCTTGAGCAGTGTTGAAAGCTCTATGACCCGAATTTCTGACCTTGCCTTGTTAATAGCAGTCTGAAAGTGGTGGTGGTCAATGGGAAGAAGTATAGAGAGAGGGGGCTATGCTGCTTCAAAATTACATCACCACAAGAGGAGGAAGGAGTTCCTTCCCCACATCAGGAGTATGATGGTAGATGAACCCCTGCAACCTACCAAGTATTTTGAGAGGATAGAAGGTGATATACATAGAACATAAACTTCTGCCCACCTTTCCCAGATAGTATAATTTTAGTGAACGGTTGTGCCTGGAGCCAGACAATTCTTCCACCTCTGGAGATAGAAAAGAGTTACTCTTATCTCTAAGGCATCAAATTCCCTTTGCGTTAGCCACAATAAATATATTTGCCCAGAAGAAATGCATAATTATGAACATTTTCCTAGCTACTATTGAAGGAAAGTTTGTTTTCTACATACTGTAGTAAATTACATTAATTTTTTCAACAGTGCAACTGTTACTATTCATGTAACTTCCATTCTTTTACAGTCTATTTACTTAATGTGTGTTGCTTGTGGATCTTGTCTCCTAGCTATGTGTTGATACTAGATTTACTCTTATTGTAGCAATTTATGGTTGATCAGTTTCATATAAACTGTTACATATTGTGTTCCTGTCCCTTTGAAAATGAAAGCAAACACCCTTTCTTATGCTCTGTACAAGATATTTACAAACAGTTGTTGTTTTCCCAAAACTTTGAGAATTTATCTAAATAAGTTTCTCTGTTCTAGAACTCTAAAACATTACAGGTATGTCTACATGTGGAAATGGAGGTGTGATTTCCAGATCAAGGAGACATACTTGTGCTAGCTTTCGTTAAGCTAAAGGGTTAAAAATAAGTGTAATTGTGGCTGTACAGACAAGGGGATGGGTGCACCTTATGTAAGTATCCATTTGAGATCATGAGTTCATACTTAGTGTGGTTAGCCTGTCTTGCTGCCTGTGTTGCTTAGCTACATTCTGGTTTTAGCATGCTAGTTCGATCACAGCTTGATAAAAGTATGTCTCAAGTTGGGAATCACACCTCTCATTCCACATGAATACATATTCTAAATGTTCACATCTCCATCTCTCTCTCTCTCTCTCTCTGAAGTTCTTTTTTGAGTGCTTGCTCATGTTCATTCCATATTAGTTGTGTGCTTGCCACAGGAAAGTTTTCCCTTCGCAGAATCCATAGCGGAGTGGCTCCGGTGACCCCTGGAGTGCCACCAATAGAATATTTGCTGCTCTAGTGTTGCTTAGGCTTCATTCAGAGAAACTTAGTAAAGTTGCTGTAAATCACTGTTTCTTAAACTTTTTAAGACCAAGGAACACCAAACAATATTTTTTTTATGGGAACACCAAGGATTTTTTGTTGAGCCAAAAAAAAAAAAGGTTGAGGGAAAAAAAGTCGCCTGCCCCTAATAGTCGCCTGCCTTTTTTAATTCTGTTGTTCTCCGCAGCAAATCGTTTAAGAAACACTGCTGTAAATAGTTTTTACAGTCCCATCGGGGGGGTCAGAGCATGTAGTTTAAACTGCAACCAGCTCAGGGACAAGGAAGTTGGCCTCAGCAGGATCTGCTGCACAAAAAGCTCTAGAGTTCTGTGTTGCCCTTGGCATTGCCCCCCTCAACCACCAAGGAGTTCGGGAGAGGGCGGGAATAAAAAGTTATTCATGGCCATTGGTTGGGACCAAGTACTTCCACTCTGCCCATTTGGAAATGGGTGGCAGAGAGGAGGGGGTTTGCCACAACACATTGGTAATTTTTGACAGCCTTTCATGAAGAAGAGTGATCCTACCAGGGGCTGTGGAGGAGAGGATATCAAACAGGGAGTCCGCCTGCTCCTCTGACTCCTCTGCCTAAAGGTTGCTCAAGCCTCCCTTTCCCTGCTTCCGGTGAGTCAGGCTCGGCCCACCCCAAGCTAGAGGCTAAAAAGTTGTTTTGAGGTTATGCCTGAGGAGAACACACCAGACCTTTCCCTGAATCCACTTTTCCCAGTTTTTGGCAATTGACTTTCTCATTTCCTCCTGGTGTGATCAGCAATAATTTCAAACGGCTGGGTCTTTACAGCTACACTCTTCAATTTATTTCCACTACCCCATCTCACCTCCCCATGCCTCTTAAAGAGACTCTTCTCAGGAACACCTTCTCATATAGCAAATTCAGGGGCTTCTGCAGCTGATGGTGGTGGAGGAGGTTACATTTCCATATGGGAATAAGGAGTTTTATTCCTGCTATTTTTTTATTCCAAAGGCCAAGGGTGGTCTACATCCCATTCTAGACCTTCAAGATCTCAACAAGTACCTACAGAAGCTAAAGTTTTGTATGGTCTCCTTGGATCCAGGAGACTGGTATGCCATCCTTGATCTGAAAGACACATACTTCCATGTGTCAGTCTTCCCAGGGCAAAGTCACATCCTTCTTTTTATGGTGGGTTCAGCCTATGGATGTTTTAAAAAGTGTTTAATACAGTAACTGTGTAGCCGCTAAAAATCTTAACAGTTGCATGGTGCATATATGCTGTAGGCGTGAATGGACGTGAGCAACATCTTGAAGAATACCATTTGCAGAACTGGTCTTTTTTACTAGGGTTTACTGTCTTGGTTTTTTAAAAAGTTGGTTTTTACTCTAGTCCTTTGGGACTGTGCGCCAGGTTTGCAGGATGGGGAAAAATACTATTCCTAGTCTAGAAAATATTTTCAGAATGGCCTTAATTTTCTTTCATATTTTCAGGATGTATGAAACTAAGATGAAAGAACTGGAAACTGATATTGCCAAAAAAAATCAAAGCATTACTGATCTTAAACAACTACTCCAAGAGGCAACAGAGCGTGAAAACAACATTGAAAAACACACAGAAGACTTAAGGGAACAAGTGAGTAAAACATAGCCTAATGGTGTCAAATTTGTCCTACCTATAATAATAGAAGGCAGATTTTTCCTCTCCTGTACACATCTACAGGTTTGTTGTTGTAATGTTTTTCATTATGTGCATACCCTGTATCATAGAATCATAGAACACTAGAACTGGAAGGGACCTCAAGAGGTCAGTCCTCTGCCCTCACGGCAGGACCAAGCACTATCTAGGTCGGGGTGGGCAATAATTTTTGATGGGGGACCACTCCAAGATATTGTAAGTGATCAAGGGCAGCACATTCACTAGAGCAGTTTGTTGACTTTTACTTTCTGACCATACTGCAAGAACTGTTTCCGTATTCAGACTTCTGCTTTCATGGGTCTGTTCAGAGGGTAGAATCCCATACAGCACAGGAGAAAGAATTTGAGTTTGATATTGTATAATTTCACTTATAATTATACCTGAATTTCCGTATCCTGGGTGTTCCTGATCTGGAAATACCCTTGATTCAGACCCTGGCACGGGGAGGAAGAAGCAGCTCTGTGCACTGCCACCCCCTTACCTCTCCATATGGGGGAATGGAAGTGCAGTGAAGCACTTCTCCAGAGTCTTTTCGCCGGCTGCTGCCATATTGGTGGGAGGCGGTGTCTGGGAGTGGCAGGGGATGCAGAGCCACGTGTCCTCAGGAGCAGGGCACCAGGTAAGCACCCTGTCCACCTTCTCGCCATCCTTGCTCCCTCCATGGTCCACAAAAATTCCTTAATCCGACATACCCTATTTCCCAGGTTAAAGAGGTTCAAATATATTTAACACACTGAAAAATATACATTAATAAAAACTTTACAATCATATGTTTAGAAAACAAAGTTGAGTCAAAATTTTGGTGTTCTCATTTTGACACAGCATTCTTTTAAGTGTCACGAAGTAATTAGCCTCAGGATTCTATTTAACTGGATTAGCTGCAGTCTTGTTTTTAAAGTGTGTATACCGTTTCTTCAGTCATCAAATATTCGTCAGAATAAATAGAACTGTGACTTATTTTCAGTATTTTTTACATTTGAATTCTGTTTTTCTTCTTTGCTAGTTTTTTATTAAATATCAGTAATCTGAACACTGGGGTAAAATCAGTAGAGATACATGTAAACTTTGCAAATTTTTATAATCAGTCTTGCAATTTATCTCTGTCTAAAATAAAGCTTGCAGCTGTCCTTCATCAAACATAATTCCGTATCAGCAGTACAGAAAGTGTGGACACGATAAAGACTAAACTCTTTGGAAACAACAGATTATAACACCCAGTATAAAAAGCAAAATTACATGAAACCATTGACTATTTCAGTTCCTTTGAGGAGCACTGTACATGAAGTGCCTGTACCGTATATTTTCTGTAAGTGTAGATATAGCCTCCATCTTGTGTTCTATCCTTTGAATCTTAGTGTATTCTTAAAACAATGACACATTTTGTCCATTGCAGGGTATGAATAGAACATTCAAAGGGAAGCATTTGTACATGGGAATAGATAATGAGATATGTATGTTGTGGGACCTATTGCAAACCACTGTATTCATAACACATATAGCACAAAAAGATAAAAGTTGTAAATACTTATTTAAAACTTTTATTCAATTAAAATAGTGCCTCTAAACTCTCTCCTTATTGACCATTTCATCCTTGAAATACACCATCTGCACAGGATTCTCATTCTTGGATTTTAGTTCATTAGAGAAAAATTGTTAAAAGTCTCCATCTTTTGTATTTTTTTAACCGGCTAGCGAGGTAGCGTTTGATCTAGGCTCTGTAATATACATAATTCACTGCCTGTTCCCACATCTGGGTAGGTCACCTTTGTTTCCATTGGAAAGCTAGCTGTGGGCATCACCCAGATTCTTAATATATTTTAACAACCATATAGCAAAATCTCATAACTCCATGTAGAGTGAGTTTCAGCAAATCATGACTTTTCATATGATAAATGATAGAGCATTCTTTGTACACAATACAACTATATGCAAGTGGTGAATATGGAGAGTGAGTGCTATCTTGAGGTACAGTATGTCACGTCACAGTGCTCAAATCCATATTGGTCACCGATATGGCACAGTGACCAATATGGATTTGAGTACTCTTCGCTGTGACGTGACATACTGTACCTCAAGATAGCACTCTAATCCCCAAATATGGCACAGTGCGTAGAAGTGTGTCAAAATGAAAGACTATGACAGCTATACACTACTGAAGCCTTTCACTGTGGCAATGAAAGGTCAGGAAGCTGCCCAAGCTTTCTCCACTGCCTCCATGCTGGCAGAACCTTTCATTGTTGCAGGAAAATGTTCTGGTAGTGGGGAAGCAGTAGGATACTACATTACACTGAACTATACTGGTAAAAATTGCAGTTCAGATGGGGGAGGCCATGTAAGATATATCATAGAAGTTCATGCATGTAGGACACTCTATTCACCTAATCCATTCCTCCCCATCTACACTTCTGTTTATACTTGTGCTTGTTGGGTATGCAGTGCCTGTGCTCTGCATGCCACCATATGTGTAGGCATATCTTGAGTCTGGAGAACTGAATTCACCACTTTCTCTTTCCAAACTTCAGTCTCCCTCATAAGAACATAAGAACGGTCATGCTGGGTCAGACCAAAGGTCCATCTAGCCCAGTATCCTGTGTGCTGACAGTGGCCAATGCCAGGTACCCCATTCTGTATGTGTGAGACTGATTGTTCCTTCCTAAGTGGAGTACTTTGCATTTGTCCTTATTAAACTTCAGCCTATTTACCTCAGACCATTTCTCCAGTTTGTCCAGATCATTTTGAATTATGATCCTATCCTCCAAAGCGGTTGCAAACCCCTCCTAACTTGGTATCATCTGCAAACTTAATAAGCATACTCTCTATGCCAGTATCTAAATCGCTGAAGATGATTTTGAACAGAACTGGTTTCAAAACAGACCCCTGTTATGCCCTTCCAGCAGGACTGTGAACCGTTAATAACTATTCTCGGAGACTGGTTATCCAGCCAGTTATACATCCATCTTATAGTAGCCCCATCTAAGTTGTTTATTGCTTAGTTTATTGATAAGAAGATCATGTGAGGTGGGTGGTCTATAGTATACCCCTAGCATGACATCACCCTTGGTTTTTTTACCCCTTTTAGCCTAACCCAGAGACTCTCAACACATCTGTCTCCTACATCCATCTCCACCTCAGTCCAAGTGTATTTATTTTTAATATATAAGGCAACACCTGCTCCCTTTTTTCCCCTTTTATTATAGTTATATATTAGGGGTGTAGATAACTTTAGAGACTTTATAGTAATTATCAGTGCCTAGAAAGGAGCTTCTGAAAGTGTTTATATTGCAAGTTACTTTTCTCCATTTAATAAAAGTTCTCTGTTTACCTTTTATCCAAGATTACTACTACAGTTCTCCTGCTACTAGGCTTCTATTTTTTTCCTTTCCCTGTATAACCTGAGCTATTGTAATCTCAAGTCGAGTTGGCTTGAGTTAGAAATGTAATTATGGATATTGTTTTCAAATGCAGACTTTCCTCATTTTCCTTGTACTTTTTTTAAACCTAAGATTGAACTTCTCAAACACTTTCCTGAAGGTGTTAGCACGGAGCAAGGTCTTGCCAGAGAGCTTCAGCTTCTCAGGTAAAGTACCAAAAATCACCTGTAAAAAATGAACATCCTCTTTACTATGCACAGAAATTAGAAATGAGATGTTCTGAGTGAGGAATACCCAGAGCAACTTTTACTCTTTATAATATTTTAAATTTTAATTATGTTACAGATTAACCAATAATCGACTGGAGAAGGAAAAAGCAGAACTAGCTCACCAGGTGAAGGCTTACCAACATCAGACGGGCATTAATGAAAGCGAAGGCTCTGCAGCTGGTAGCCATTTTCAGTAACTAAAGTATAAGGATTTTTCAGTAATTTGAGCTGGAATCTGCTCTCATTTACTCTACTAGTGAAAGGCAGGAGTAATTCCATAATTGTAAATTAAATTATGCCAGTATAAAACTGCAGGTACTCTGTTGTAAAAGAAATACTTGTGAAAGCTAGCTTTCTAATATATTCTTATCTTCAGAAAAAACATTTTATGATAATTTTGTGATTAATAGAAGTTACTGAAGAGAATACTTTCCTTTTTGAACACGTGTACATAGTTTCCTGATACACACATCAGGACTTTGTGCACACTAGAAGCAGGTAACTGCTTAACAACTATTTTAACACTGTTATTGTATGGTTTCAGTGGTCTATGTATTGGACAACTGTTACCAGAAATCATGTTTTAATCTATCCACTAACTGCAAGTTTATAGCTACTTCGTACTGCTTGTAACCATATAACAAGTGTCAGGACTGTGACTAAGAATGGGAAAGTAATAGCAGACCTATGTTATTAAATTAATTTTAAAAAGCACCTTTGATCTGAAGAACATTTACCACAGCTCCCTTCCTTACAGCTGTTTCCCCTTTCCTAAAGACTCACTTTAACACAAAAGTTTCAGAGGGTAGCTGTGCTAGTCTGTCATTTAAAAAAAGAGTGGTCCTGTAGCACCTTAGAGACTAACAGATTATAGAAATATATATATATATATAGAGAGAGAGAATGAATATTAATATCATGAGCTTCTGTGGACTCAACCCACTTGACTTATCTGAAGGAGAGGGTTGTGTCCACGAAAGCCTCTAATTGATAATATATATATAGTTAGTCTCTAAGGTGCTACAGGACCACTTGTAAATTTTTTTAATCCCTGAGGTATAATTAGAAATAGGTGAATTAAGTTTTGTTTAAAACAATTAGGCATAAACTCCATAATGGTAAAATCTATTCAGTTTTGGAGTAGTTTCCCAAAAGAAGTGAGTAGAACACTGTTGATTGAATCATTTAAATTTAGATTGGAAAAGGCAATAAAGTAAATGACATAATTGCTTTCTTCTGTGTTTAACAGTCTAGCATTGCCAGCCACACTGGATTAAAAAAAATAAAGTTTCAATAGAAACATTCATTTTCTCAGTGAAATTAGCAATGTTAGTCTTTAATCTTATCAGCAGAAGCCAACATTAATATCTATTTTTTACAAAATGGCACATATTAAACCTCTGAGCTACTGTTTCAGTCTGACTGTGCAATCAGTCAATCAACAGGTTTACTTCACAACATAGACTAGCCACTTAATATCTGTAATTGATAGCTTGCTGTACACAAATAGATCAAGCCACCAGAATGGTGTTGGGGATGACTTTTTGCCACATTTTGCAAGACTGGGTAACTGGATTTAATGTTCTCCAGTATATACTGCTAGGTTACACATTTTAATTGACTTTCAGTATCTTGAATTTAGTAACCTAACTTGACCTTTTCATAACATATGGTGATATTTTTAGAGAAAGGCAGACTACACAAGTTAATGGTAGACGTAGAAGATCTCCAGACACAACTGCAAGCATCAGATCTGGAAAAGCAACAACTTAAGGTGAGTATTGTATGGATAATACCACTGTAATATTGTTCATTTATCTTATGAACTAATGGATAGCTAGGAAAGAAGACTGCATCCACCCATTTAGTTGAAGTCTTTTAT
Organism: Rafetus swinhoei; assembly: GCA_019425775.1. Classification (NCBI taxonomy): domain Eukaryota; kingdom Metazoa; phylum Chordata; order Testudines; family Trionychidae; genus Rafetus; species Rafetus swinhoei. The sequence goes on from CM033437.1 coordinate 272,367,595, forward strand.
AATGGCCAGATGTATGACTTTTAAAGTACGTCTTCAAAAACAAGTTTACAGTGTATCCCTACTCTGTGGATTTATGCTGATAGTGCATGACACGTGAAAATTGGCATAATTAAAAACACTGAACCACAATGCCAGCTTGTGTCCCCGCCCCACCACTGAATGTTTCAGTGGCCAGTAACTGCCACTCTTTGGCCCTTTCCACTTTTACAAAATGACTCAAACTGCAATCCGAACGTTCTTGTATCTACATGTTTGGTTCACAACTTACTGATGGGGCTATTGAGAAGATGATATAATAAGGAAGAAAAGCAAGTTCTGCTCTCATTCAGCTATTAACGGTAGATCCAGAACAGAATGTATTGGGACCTTGAGCCTCAGGTCCCTAAAGCTAGGGTCAACAGAACACTTTATTTAGAAACAAATCCTGTGTTTCCTCGAGACCTCTTTCTTATGTACGGTAATCATTATTCTGTACTGACTATGTGATTAATTTAACAAAGCATTCCTGTCTCATTGTAAAATTTCAAAGCTCTCTTTTGACAAATGGTACCAAACCTTCAACTCTGCCTCCTTTTTTGCACCACGGAGGTGCAGTATTTCAAATATCAAAGCACCTGACTTGCAGGTGCAGTAAGTACTAATGTATATAACTGATGAACTGCACCTTTACATTTTACAGTGCATAAAGCAAAGCTAGTTTTAAAAAATCTGTTCTGTAAAGGAAAAGGCCATATAACACAATGTTAAACCAACAAAAAGTTCTGGGCACCTTAGAGAGTTATGGGCACGCTGATGCAGTCAATCTTCAGGGGCTCAGTTTAGCCAGATTGAACTCAGAGGGTGCCCCCATCGGCACTGCTAGTCCTGCTCCTCACGAGAAGTCAGGGAAGCTAATAGGAGCATTTGCTCCTATTGGCCTCCCGCTGTGTGGACAGTACAGAAACACGCTGTGAGATACGTCAACTCCAGCCACATAATTTATGTAGCTGGAGTTGTGTCTCTTATTTCAACCTTCCCCTGTAGCGTAGATCAGGCCTAAAAGATTTATTAGGGTATAACTTTTCATGGGTAAAACCCACGTAATCAGATGAAGTGGATTTTACCCATGAAAGCTTAATAAAGCCCTAATAAATCTCTAAGGTGGCCCAGGACTCCCTGTTGTTTTTGCAGATGCAGACTAACATGGCTACCCCTCTGATACAATTAATGTTGTCATTTAGTCCTTTTATATATGCACCTTTACACAAAAAGAGAATGTAGAATTTTAATTAGTAGTAAGTTGTAACTATTTAATTCTTTTATTAGGAAGAAATCAAACAACTGAAAAAAGAATTGGATAATTTTGACCCTTCCTTTTTTGAAGAAATTGAGGATCTGAAATATAACTACAATGAAGAAGTGAAAAAAAATATTATCTTGGAGGAGAAATTAAAGAAGCTTTCTGAACAGTTTGGTGTTCATGTGGATATTCCAGCCAATGTGTCTGTTGATTAAATCCATATTAAATATGCACTAACACACATTGTCACTACACTGGTTTTATATGCAAGCCTAAGTCTCATTTTTCACCTTTGTGAATTAGAACCAGCTCTATAGAAGTTACAATAGTTTGACATCAGAGAGAGGGAGAGAAATAGTTTTCAAAAAAGTTAGTAAAATCTTGTCATTTAGTGCTTCAGATGCAATAGATCCAGTAATCATTATGAAACCTTGTCATATTTCCTCCCCACTTGTTTTGCATATATTATGCTTTAGTTCAGAAATGACACTAAATGTAACTGGGGAATAGCAGGAAAGATCAGAGGCTTTCAGCAGTCATGGGGTGCAAAAACCCTTGACTACAGAGCAAGAGCAGCTGTGTGACACTATTTACTGCACAACTCAGCTGTTGACAAAGGGCCAGTAAGACAGTGGTCAGCTTACTCAAGCCACCAGTGGGCTTCCTTTCCCTACCTCCACTGGAAAAAATTCAGAAAGAGTTGTACTTCAGCCATTCTTTTTGTGCTTGGATGTAAAGCTAATTTATTTGAAAACTGTCAATATTTGTATAGTGTTGGTAGATGTATAGTACATACACAGCAAAGATGTAAATAGAACCAAACTGTGAGAATTCAGAGTTTGAATTGTCTTTATTTTTCTATGTTAAGTTTTTGAAATATTACTTTACATGCTGCTCTTGATAAACGCTATTTTTGAACAGCTATGGCCTGCCACCTTCCTTTTATTTGTCTGTTTCTACAAGGGATTTTCAAAAATAACGTAAACTAGTTTAATTTTCACTATTTGTTCATTCATAAACAAAAATAATTATCCCAAGAGATCAAACAATGTAAACAATTTCACTACTTGGTTTTCAAGCACTAGCACACTGTTGCAGCCTTGAAGGTTGATGGGGGTTTTACAAATAATAGTGTGGAATGTTTAAATTAAAAAAAGTTACAATTTTAAACATTTATAAAAAACATACCTCTGTGGTCTCATTTACTGATTTAAATCCGTGTTACTTCACTAACAGAAAGCATTGGGCCCCAATCTAGAGCTTAAAAATGACAATATCTTCAGTTGTAGTTTAACTTCAGAATGAACTGCAGCCTGTACAAATTCAGAAACTCACGTTAACTGATTTTTTTTGTTAATTTGTTTTTAAAACCATAACCATCTGCTTTGCTTTACTAGCCACTGGGATCAGCTAATATTAAACTCTGTCCTCCTTATACGTAGACACTAACAGCGTCAACATTTAAGGAACTTTCAAAACCAAAACGTGCTGAAACCTAGAAACGTTTTGGTTTTGCCTTTACTGCTCATTTGCTTCATATTACTGATTATATTTATGACAAACACAGTAGCTACAGAGCTACCTATGCCACAGCTATTTGCAAAAATATCCATTTATATTGTAGGCCAAAGCAGGAGAAGGTGGTACAAAAGTACATATGGCAGTCAACTGTGACAAGATTGACTTTTCTTTTTAAACATCAAACTTTATATCTTTGAGTCCGCAGAACCTTTGACCATCCAGCTTTGAAAAATGGTTAAACAAACACTTTGGTTCAAAGTCACAGTCATATTTGGTCCTATTAACAGCAATGACAACTGGCTGAGAATTCAGATTTGTCTCTCCTATTGGCCAGCACATTCCAAGATGATGTCGATGAAGCTAAGAAAAGAGAAATGAGATCAGAATATATATCATCATACATTTGAGCACTTATTACAAATACCCGTCACTGATATCTCAACAGCTAGTTGCTTTGGCCACTGATGGTTCAATTTTGGCATAGCACTTACAAAGCTCATAGCACTGGTACCCAGTGTGTGAAACTGATACCTTAAACTGGTTCTGGAAGTTTGCTGTACACCACTTTTCCAGTTGCAAGTAAGTTAGTATCTTAACTATAAGAACTTGTTTTAGATAGCAGCAGGAATTTGTGATCTCAAAAAAATATATAGCAGGAGTTGCAACCACACTTAATTTTTAGCTGATGAACATGAAAAGAGCAGAGTTCATGACTAAGTAAGTCCTCAATAAATCAGTTTGAAGACTATTCTTGCAGAAACAGTCAGCTCATTTTGATTATAAAATAAGGGATCACTTTATAATAAGGAACAGTTCTGTGAGTGCTTGTACATGTCAATTCCAATGCGGGCATTCATGCATGTCCCAAGCACAGTTGCCAGAATGTTTTCCCCTAGGGATATCTGTCAAGTCAGCTTCAGCATGCTCATAGCACCAATATAAAGGGCCCTTCCCTTCAGTTCCTTCTTACCACCTATTACGGTTGCTGGAACTGCTTGTTTGCTTTGGCAAATTCCTGTGATTTTTTTTCAGTCTCTATTTTTCTAGTGTATATAAATGTTTGAAGTTGTGATCGTTTTTAGTTATATTGTATTTGGATTCCTCAATTACTTAGCAAAGTTCATTTGCTTCCTGAGTCAGGCCTTGGTCACTGAACTTAAATCCCTGTGCTTCCTGAAGCAGATTAATGCCATTAAGTGAACAACATGAGTTCTCACTGTTAGATCTTCAACGACTTTACACCTCACACAAAAAAGGACCAGGAGGCAAGACTGAAGATCCTTCTCATGAAAGCTGCTCTGAAACCTGTTCAGAGCAGTGTGTCTTGTACTTGGCACCAAGCACTGCAGCTTCAGTGTGGAGTACTCCTCCCCCTGCTTAAGAATCTCAGCATTCCTATCCCCAGTGCCTAACAAACAACTGTGGAGGTGTTATCCAAGGCCAGAAAGGGTTAAACATCCTTCAGGATAAATGATCCAAATTTAACATTTCAGGACACTGGTAAATAATGTTTTTATATTTGTGTGTTTTCATATATATTGCAGAGGTTAATGTAACCAAATGATCCCTGTCTATGCTGTATTCATCTCTCTTTGAAATGTATAACAAAATTACCTTATGTAAATCTGCATAACTAATTACCAGTGATGCTTTGGTCTATTTAGAAGTCTCCAAAATTGCCTACTGTTCATTCAGGAATGAATGGTCAAGAGGCTGTGTGAAAACTGTGGAAAACTCCTTTGGATCCTGATCCTTTCCATCTCAGATCTGCTTAAGCTTTATCAGGAGAAGTTTTGAGTCACAAGGTTTGAAATTTCCAAGCCTGCTTGGATCCACCCTGAAATATGAACACTGAACTAATTTCGTAAGAGTTCTTTGCAAATGCGAAGCTCACCTCTCTACTATGAATCTGATCTCAAAACTGTACTCAAGTCCCTATGTATACACACTGGTCTTTTAACCAGTGTTCTCTTTTTAAAAATATATGTTTTAGTTTAGTTGATAAGAACTGGCTATTAGGGATGTCACTGTGTAGTCCACTACACGGTTAACTGATAAGCCTTGGCTTATCAATTAAGTGTGTTGACAACATGTGCTCCCCACCCCCTGCAGCCTCTGTATCAGAGGCAATAGCACAGGAGGGGAGGAGGGGGAGCTGATGGCTGCGCGGAGCTGGCTTTAAGCAGGCTCTCTGGGATCGCTGGATCTGCCTCCCTCTTCCCCCGTGCTGTTGCCTCTGATAGAGGCAGCAGCGCGGAGGGTGAGCAGGGGCAGGCTCAAGCCAATATGCCCAGGGAGCCAGCTTTTGGCACTCTGTGCATACCAGCTCTGCAGACCCACCTGCAGAGGAAGCGAGGACCTGGTACTGGGAGGAAGCTAGCTTAAAAGCTAGTTCCCCACAGCTCTGCGGTGCCGCCTCCTCTCCCCCCGTGCTGCTGCCTCTTAGCCTCCCCTGCCCCACTCCCCCCAGCAGCAGCCTCCCTCTGCAGGGAGCTCAGACCCCCATGGACAGGGGCTGCTGCCATCTTGCACTGCTGCCTCTGTGTCAGAGGCAGCAGCGCAGGGGGGCTGGCAGCCAGTCCACATGGGGAGCTGGCTTTTAAACTGGCTCCCATCTCAGAGCGGCTCCTGCCTGCCACCCTGCTCTGCTGCCTCCGATATAGAGGCAGCAGCATGGGATGGCAGGGGGTTCCTCAGGAGTGGGGCTGGCAGCGCACTGGCTGCCAGCTCCATCACCAGGCACTATCAAATAGTTGTGTAATTGATAAGATTTCATGTGGTTACATGACTATTCAATTACACTATATCTAACATCTTTACTAGCTATAAGCATGTAGGTGGGGTCAGATGTCAAATATTTATTAACCTGGGAGATAATTCGACCAAGCCTTTGGGATTGTTAGAACTTTGACTTGGGTGTCTGGGAGGAGGTCTAATGCTGAGTTGTTTTAAGGGAGCTTTGTTGACTTCTGGTTAACCAATAAGGTATTATAGAAGCTGTTTTGTGCTTGCTAGGTAAATTTATATATTGGAAAAGACACTAGCTTTGGGAAATGGCTCCCCCATACTTTGTAGTTTGGCCTTAATTGAGTAACCGCGGTCGGCTCCCCTGGCACCCGAGTCACAGGAGATATATGCAGCAGCCAGAGACCTATTCTTGTTGCTGGTACCTGTGTCTCTGGTAGTACAGGATTCAGCAGTGCCAGTACGGTTGTGAAGCAAAGAACCATCCCTTACCTACAGCCCGGTATCACTATTGCCATCCAGGGGAAACCCATCCATGATCACCTCATTGAAGGCTTCATTGCAGTACTGTTCATGAGCATCCCCCCCCTCATTGTCCTGCAAGGACACACTGTTATTTTTGGAAGTGGGGTCGTACTGTTCTTGCCGTCACCACCCAACCACTGATATCCCTAGTCTCAAATGGGTCAGCACTGAGTGATGGAATCGATCTAAGTCCCCTCAAGACTCTGGTCTTACGAAGATGACCATATTTTACATCAAGAGGCAGAGTGGAGATTGCTCTTCCCCTTTATATCACTTCAGCTGTGGAATTCTGCATTCAGTCATATCTTCTGGGAGTGCAGAATCAGCTGGCAGCTCACCTCAATAAGTCTGTCTTCTCACCACAGTCTCTTCAGTGGACATTTCAAGGGACATTTTCCTATGTGGGGAACTCCCCAGATAGACTTGTCTGTTACCCGTTGTGATAGGAAATGCCACCCAGAGGGGGAAAATGCCAGCAACTCTGCTCAGGCTGTGCACACACCCACACTGAACAACATCAATTTTTAGCACAAAGCAACTGAATTTTTTTTTAAAAGTACCTTAGTTATTAGGTGCTACCACCACAGAACAGGAAGATACAGTGGTCAACCATTATTTTAATCTGTTTTCAAATAATTGTTCAAACTACTGGCATAATTTATTTAGGGTGGAAGCAGGAGATTTATACATTGTCACCTTCATTTGTGTGCTTTTATTGGCATCTATCTTAGAGACTTTGGGCACAGAATGTTATTGAAAACACCATGCAAAGCAATCTATAGGAAAATGGCAAGTGGATTTACCACCATCAGCCTTAATGATTATAGCAGTTTTTTAAGTTAATTTGGTTTTAAAGCAGTTACTGAATATTGTAAATATTGCTAGGAGTCCATTATAGGTAAAAAGCTACATCACACTACAGCTGTAAAGAAGTATAGTTGCTGGTCAAGAGAGCCCTGTGTTCTGGCTACGAGTGAGAGTGCTGGAGACCTCTTCCCTGAGAAAGACACTGGGTAAGATATTCAACTTGGCTTCCCACTAAAGCTTGTATTGGGGAAAAAAAGAACACTGTACAGTTATGTAGGAAATTATCACACTGGGCTTGTGAGGAAATGGTCAAAGCTGTCAAGTGATAATTTGAAACATGATCTCAAAGTAGCTAAACTTATTCTGACCAGTAAGAATAAGCAGTGCGTATGGTGTTTCAATCCACCATGGTTTTTTACGCTAGTAATAGTGTCTTTGAAGTTCCTTTTAAAGAAAAACAAACATTTGTTGTTGTTTTTATATCAATATGAGTTTTGGAGAGTACAGATTCATTAATGATATTCTAAATAATTACCTTGATTAAATGTCCATCGTTACAATGCCATACAATTCCTTCAATTTTACCCTCTCTGCAGCCTTCAAACCAAGATAATATATCACTGTGCTTCAGCATAGGTGGATTCTTTATTTCAAATGCTCCATGTGGTACAAGAAGATGGATAGGGTGCTTCTTACTTCCTAATCCTATATATATTAAAAACTTAATCTGTTAGTCATGTACAGTCACTCAAGTCAAAATTGTTGTTATAGCAACATTAAAAATGCTGTCACAGAAGATTTCTGCCAGTTACATGGGGCTGGTATATAAAACACCTTGGATGAAATCCAAGTTCTGCTGAAATAAATGGAAAGTTTTCCACTGACTTCTAGAGTAGGGATGTAAGCAAGTAGTCAACTAGTCAACTAATGGATAAGCCTAGGTTTATCGGATAGTCGAGTCAACTGCTCGCATTCCCGCCCCCCCTCCCGCTGCCTCTGTATCAGAGGTAGCAAGAAGGGGGGAAGCAGGAGCCGGTGCTGGGGGGAGCTGGCTTAAAAGCCGGCTGGTTCCCCAGCACCATCTCCATGGTGCTGCCTCCGCCCCACCACCACCACCCCCGACTGCTGACTCTTATCAGAGGCAAAAGCACAGGGGTGGGGGGAGCAAGGGAGGCTGCCGTGAAGCAGCCCCTATCCATGGTGGCCTAGGCTGGCTGCAGGTAGCCCAGCTCAGTCCTGGCTTGTGCTAGGTCCAGCACCTACCCCAGGCTGCAGACAGCATGGCTTTTACTACATTTTAACTGCAGAGCCACAGTGGGGGTAGGTCCCGGACTCGGCTCGTGCTGGGACTGAGCTGGGCAGCCTGCATTTAAAATGTAGTAGGAGTAGGGGGAATTAGGCAGCTCGGTTCAGTCCCGGCTTGCGCTGGGTCCGGGACCAAACCCCCCTGAGGCTCTGCAATTTACAATGCAGTAGGAGCTCGGGGGGCAGACTGCCAGGTTCCTATTGCATTTTAAATTGTAGAGCCGCAGATAAGTTTCATCCCAGACCTAGCGCAAGCCGGGATTGAACCACACTGCCTTCCCCTATCGACTAATTGAATAGGCAATACAAATTTATCGACTACTTGATTAGTAAGTTAACCACATTTTAACATTCCTACTACAGACAGGATTTCACCCCTTCTTTTAGAAACAGAGCTAGATTTCCTATCTCTGGGTGTGTCTAAACTACACCCTTCTGTCGGCAGAGGGATGTAAATTAGACACATCAAACGTGCAAATAAAGCAGGGATTTAAATATCCCACGTTTCATTTGCATAATCACGTCCTGGAGTTGTTTCGAACAAGTGCCATTTCGAAACTGAAACCGCAGTTTAGACATGGTTTTTCCGACAATGGGGCGATTTTTCGAAAGATCCTGTACTCCTCATTTTTTCAGTTTCAACAGTTTCAACTTCGAAATGACGCTTGTTTGAAACAGCGCCAGGACACGATTATGCAAATGAAGCATGGGATATTTAAATCCCTGCTTTATTTGCACTTTTGATGTGTCTAATTTACATCCCTCTGCTGACAGAGGGGTGTAGTTTATACATAGCCTCAGGTAAAGTGAGATATTAATGTTATATTAGGGAGACATAAGTCTTCATAATTTTCTGATTTACTAACTTCTTACTGTACACAGTATTATTACATGATAAATGTAAGCCAACAGATGTACAGTAGTAGGCTGTCTTACAGTTGAAGGTACAACTTCTAGGAAATTAAATAATTGTTTTTTTCTTTAAGAAAATGTGGATGTAGAGAGGTATCTCTGATTTTTGCAACAGGTACCATGACAGCACTCCTAAAATCACCACAGAATCTAAAGGAACTATAACACTTTGATATGTTTACCATTGCGAGTTTTCTGTCTCTCATCTAGTTCTCAAATTCTGACTTTCCCTTTTCATATCTCACAAAAATAGTATGTTAACAAGCTTTATATGTTTAAATCTACAGTTACCAAATAAAAATGGTCTAAATTTGATTAGAAAATACTACCTCTCTGTTACAAGCTAAGAGATTTCTTCTTTCACATGCTCCAAGAGCCACACATTAACACTGCTTGATGCAATACTCCTGGGAAAATTCAGCACCACTGTGCACATGCAAGAATACATGTCTCCTGCAGTTTTGCACCCCTCTCCCCCATACAATATTCATTCTGCAGGAAATGTGCTGCAATTATACATTATACCTTTTGTCACCAGGGGCTGCATCAGTAGCAAAAGAGCAGCCAGCCTAGCTCACAAGCTTCCTTCCTCACAGCATCCTCCCTGTGGAGCAGATGAGGAGGCACAGAATATTGGGGGGAGGGGAATGATCAGAGTGGGTCACAGAGGGCAGTCACAAGAATTAGAGGAGTAACAGCATTAAGTTAGGGCAGGGGCGGGCAATAATTTTTGAAGAGGGTCCACTTCATTAATTTCAGAAGTGGCCGAGGGCAGGGCAACAAAACTTTGCATGCTGCCCCACTCACAGATCCCAATAGGCCTGGGGGCAGGGAAGCACTTGAAGTCTTTGCCGCCCCACCCCCGCTCCTGTCCTGCCAAGGGCACATGGCACCTAGAGAAAACTGCCAGCTGTTTTGAAATGCATGCCCCTGGTGGGGGGAAGGAGACTTTGTGCGCTTACCTGTCTCCAGGTCTCGATTGGCCTGGGGGCAGGGGAGTGGCAGAGTGGCTGCGGGCCTGACCAAAGGTCTTGGCGGGCTGGATCCGACCCACAGAGCCTGCCTTACCCATCCCTGGAGTACAGGGCTTGGGAAGAGGCTGTAACCTGGGGCAGGAAAGGGGGTGCAGGGATTTGGGCTGTAACCAGGGATAGTGGATTGGGATGCAGGGTCTAGGAGGGGGTTATAATTTGGAGCAGGAATATGGGGGTATGGGCTATAACCAGGGATAGTTAATTGGGGTGCAAAGTCTGGAAGGGGGTTGTGACCTGAGGAGGAGTGGAGGAAGGGATGAAGTGTCTGGGAAGATGTATGGGGGCTGGAGCAGGGGTGCAGAAAGTTTGGGTTACATAGGGTAAGAGTGCAGGAGGGGGGTCAGAGGGTTGGGGGAGGGAGGGGCTGGGGTGCCAGAGGCAGGCTCTGGTTGGGAGACCTCATCTGGGTGGCTCATAGCCAGCAGCCCAGCAGATTGTTTAACCAGGGTCCCTGCCTTCCCACACCCCTGTACTGCTCAGAGCAGCTATAGGGGCCATGTGAGCCTGGGGTATGAAGAGGGAGGGGCACTTCAATGCATTCTGTCCTGCAAACAGGCTACTGCTGTTGGCCAGAAACTTGCCAATGGGAGTGACTGAGGGGTGGGAGCAGTGTGAGAATACTCTGCCACCTCCCTCCAGGCTCTCAGCATTCAGAGATGCACATGGCCCTGCAGCAGCTAGCTTCACTGAGTGCCGAGCAGGGATAGGGTAGGCAGGGAGCCAACTGAGGCTCGCGTAGGCCAGATCTGGCAGTTTGGAAGGCTGAATCCAGCCTGCAGATGATATTTTGCCCAGCCCTGAGTTAGAGGCTCACCATCAGGTGCAGCTGTAGGACCACATGGGGACATGTACAGCTACCTCTGAACGAGGAGCCAGGGTACGAAGAAATACTGGGACAGAGGCAAATGTGCCTTATTGAATGGAAGAAGGTGTCAACTAGTGTCTTTGTAGGGGAGGCTCCTCGACATTCTCCTGACCTCCTGCCCCCCCAGAACCCTTGTTCCATTCTTCTCCCACCCCACATACTCCCATACTTCTCCCACAATAATCCTGCAGGTTCACTTTCAGACTCTTCCTCTCTCCCTCAGCTCCTCTGTTACCAGTGACTCCCGCCAAGCCTTTCCACTGCTTCTGGGGATATGGGAAATTCATTTGATAGAAAATTCATTTAAACTTCATTATATAAATTCATTATTATTCAAAGTTCTGTATTAATATGCTTAGCAAGGAATGTACAGTGAAAACTTTGTTATCCAGCACTTGGTTAACCAGCATTGTGGCAGTGCCAGCTGACATTATCAGCAAAGTGCCTCATTCCTGCTCAGCATGCATCTGGCATAGCCTGCCTCTGGCACTGCAAGTATCCCGCACACTCAATTAACTGGCAACTGCCATTCCCCATGAATACCGGATAACAAAGCTTTTGCTGTATTTGTCAAAATAACATTTCCTTTTTGCTGTCCATACTGTTACAAACATAGTTTCTAGCAGGTATTTTGAAATAAATTACAAAAATAATTGAAATTAGCAGGATTATATTGATGTTTTGACAAAATATGCAGAATTTTGCAGAACTTTAAAATACTGTGCACAGAATTGTTAAATTCTTGGTGCTGAATTTCCCCAGAAATAGCACAAACTTCATGTGTTGTTATTGAAGTGGCAATAAGGATTGTGTAGTAGAACTATTCCATACTCCTCCTGCCATACTAAGAAAAAAGCTGTTATATTGGGAAATTCTTATAATTAAGCACATGTAATATATTTAGTGTACTCCAAAGCTTATTTAACCTGCTCATTTTTAAATTGTATTATAAAAGATTCAAAAATGACTGGCAGGATTAAAAGATATAAGTTCCATTGTGCATTGTCCCGGTCTACAAGCTATCATACAGTGATGTTTTAAAATACTGATTTTGTTAAAATAATGTGATTCTTCATTGAGTAGTGTCCCCGAGGGTGCTCCACTCGAGGTGCTGGGCTCGTCCCGGCGCCACAAACTGGAGGAATTTTCATTAGCAGTAGCCCCCCTACCGGACCGCGCATGCGCGACTGCCTCTTAGTGCCTCTCAGCTGAGCGTGGTCCGGTCTGTCAGTTTCTCTCCAACCGTCCGCAGCCGCAGACGGAGTTAGATTAGGCTCCCTTCTCCTCTCTGAGAAGAAAGGGAGATCTCTTAGTTAGAGTTTGTTTCTGATTAGTCATAGATAGTAGTTATCAGTTATAGTTGTTACTAGTTGTAGTCCCCCCTTTTTCTTTTTTTGTTTTTAAAAAAAAAAAAGCCGTTTTTCTTCTGGCGGTCAGTCAGTGCCTACCCGGCATTTACCTGACTGAAATTGACCAAAAAAAAAAAAAAAAAAAAAAAGGACACAAGAAACAACCGTGCCAGGATCACCTGGATTCAAAAAGTGTCTTCAGTGCCAGGAGGCTATGCCTTGTCTCCAATGGGCACTCCCGCTGCGTCAGGTGCCTCAGAGACGCTCATGTCCCGGCGAAGTGCAGCCATTGCGCGGAAGCTGACAGCTTGCGCCAGAAGAGATCGGGAGCTGAGACTGAGAGTCCTTCTACTTAATAAGGCTCTCCAGGCTCCAGAAGTCTCCGAGCCGCGCCCTGCGAGTGAAGATTATCCTGGGCAAGAGATCCCCCACGGGATCCAGAATATGCCGGGCGGCAGCGCGGACAAACCGGGGACCTCTGGCTATTCGCCGAGGTTCCCTGTGGACAAGTTGGGCAAGGGCCGTAGTTCCTCGGCCCCAACTGTAGCCCTCCACAAGGACTCTGCTCCGGCACCCACAAAGGTGTTGTGAGCGGAGTCAGTGCCGGCAACAGCTCCAACAGCCGTTGCGAAGCCGGCAAGGGAAGCCCCGGCACCGAGAGTTCCTGCGCATGCGCAGCTGAGATCAGCTGTGCCGGCACCCACAGCGCCTTCCCTGAGTGCTGTTCCATGCTCCCCGGTGCCGGAGACACCGGCACCGGATTCAGCACTGCAGTGGGAGACTCTGCCAGTCCAGCCCTCGGCTTTGACGTCATCCCTGCATTTGCAATCAGCTGATCCAGCGGCACCGAGCCTGCACTCTGCCAATGATCACGCTACAGAGGCTCCTTTGCTGCCTGCCATTCTGCCACAAGCAGCTCCTCAGCCTTCCCTCAACTCCTCAGTGCCAACCAAAACGCAGCACAAATCTGCACGGGTCCAGACACCATCGCTGACACCGGACCGTGTGACCTTCTCGCCTGGACCTGATTTACCTGCCTCATCCCATTCTGGTAGCCGTCATCATGTTCATCGTTACACGGCCCCCGGAGAACGCTACTATAGGTCACCTCGTCGCTCACCGCCACGTCGATACTATCGGGACCACTGCTCGCGGTCTCCTTCTCACTACTCCAGGAGATCCTTCTCGCCACGGTCTCCAAGACTTACAGCATGTTCTCATCGATATGACACATTGAGAAGACACAGCCGTTCTCATTGCCACAGCCAGCAGTATGACCGATGTTATCACGAGTGCTCTTCTTATTCGTCTCACCGCAGAAGGTATTCGCGGTCACGGTCACCGCAATCTTCTCGGACTCAGTCTCCACACGGTCCGGATGAGTCTATGCCTTATGTTGCCTCACCATCCTCTGCTGGAGATGTGGATTCGAGCTATCAGGAAGATAAGCAGGACCACGCTCCTCGTCAGGGGCAGCAGAGCCCTGATTCCCCGGCACAGCGTTCCTCTTCCTCGCCGGATGATGCGGTGGTCCCCGGGGACTTGTCTCCTACGGAGGACCACAAGCAATTCCAGGAACTCTTCAAAAGGGTTGCTCAATCCCAGGACATCCAGACCATGGATGTGCAGCAGAAACAGCATCGGCTGCTAAAGAATTTACAACCTTCCCAAAAGTCGAAGCTCGCCTTTCCCTTTGATGACGCTATCCTAGAGGTTGCCGACGACATCTGGCAGACTCCAGCCACATCGCTACCAACTAATAAGAGGTCGGACAAGAAATACTTCATAAGCCAGAAGGGCATGGAGTTTCTGTTTACACATCCTCAGCCTAACTCCCTTGTTGTAGACGCTGCACAATGGAGAGTAAAGACGTCTCAGACCAAAAATTCCTCAAATGACAAGGAGGCTAAACACCTGGATATCCTGGACAGGAAAATATATTCCTCCGCCACTTCTGCTCTGAGGATGTGTAACTTTGCGGCACAACTAGCAAATCACGATTTAACAACTATTGAAACTAGTCCTCTATTTGAACACTTGCCGGATTCCAAATGTCAGATTCTCAAGGCGGTGATACAAAAGGGCTATACAGTCGCCCGAACAGCCTTGCAGATTGCGCTCGACACGGCTGATGCAGCCGCTAGATCCACAGCTTCAGCCATAGTCATGCGTCGGGCGTCTTGGCTACACCAGGCCACTGTCCCGAAGGAGTTGCAGGCCAAAGTGGAAGATTTGCCTTTCGATCGTCAGTCACTCTTCGCCCAGTCAACCGATCAGGTCTTCCACTCGGGCAAGGATACACGTACAACCTTGAAGACACTGGGGATGTACACGCCTCCCTACAAGCATAGAAGATACATACCCTACAACAGGCAAAGGCCATTCTCTTATGCGACACCTCGGGCCAAGCCATATGATCAACAGAGACCAAAGCAACGTCCCCAAAAGCGATGCCAACAGCCTAACAAGGCATCCCTCCAGCAGCAGGGCCGGCAGCAGGTTTGATGTGTTGATCGAGGGACTTTGGATCACCCCGTTGATAGAGACTCCAGGCATCACAGAAGGTGTATTCCATCATCGTCTCAGGCCTTATCAGCATCATTGGGCTCTCATATCCACCGACAGGAGGGTTCATGACGTAATCACTTCAGGATATGTCATTCCCCTCCCCCCCTTCCCCATCCCTTTTCAGGGACCCCTCTCACGAGACTCTTCTCCATCAAGAGGTCTCTCGCCTACTCACATTAGGGGCAGTGGAGAGGGTGCCGACACGCTTTTTGGGGAGAGAATTCTATTCTCGCTACTTCCTCACCCAGAAAAAGTCAGGGGGTTGGAGGCCTATCCCGGACCTACGTCGGCTCAACTGTCATCTGAGAAGGCAAAAATTCAAGATGGTCACGTTATCTTCGATCATTCCTGCTCTCGACAAAGGGGATTGGTTCGCATCCCTCGATCTTCAGGACGCTTACTTTCACATAACAATACACCCGGCTCACAGAAGGTTCCTTCGGTTCGTAGCGGGGTCCGACCACTATCAGTACCGCGTACTACCTTTTGGACTGTCGGCGGCCCCATGAGTTTTTTCCAAGACCCTTGCGGTAGTGACGGCCTATCTGCGGCGCTTCGACATTACAATTTTTCCGTACCTGGACGATTGCCTGCTAAAGGCTTCCACTGTCGACGAGGCCACGAGGGCAGTGTCCACAACTACCACTCTGTTTACAGCCCTCGGACTCATAATCAATCTTGAGAAGTCCTTCCTGACACCTACTCGCAACCTGGAGTTTATCGGAGCAAGACTCGACTCCCTGACCGCAAGGGCATACTTGCCTATAAAGAGGTTTCAACTCATACAGGACCTGGTGCAGTCAGTATCAATTTCTCCCAAGTCCCAAATACTTACCTGTCTACAGCTGTTGGGACACATGGCGGCCACCACGTATGTGGTTCCGCATGCCAGGCTCCATCTGCGCAGTCTTCAGCATTGGTTGTTCACCGTGAACACGCCCCGCATGCACAGTACAAACAGGGTGGGTTTCTATGCCCAATCAGGTCCGGGCTTCCTTGGCATGGTGGGACAGTCCCAACAATATGCTAACAGGGGTACCCTTTCATGCCCACAAACCATCACTACAAATCACTACAGATGCCTCCCTGCTCGGCTGGGGTGCTCACCTACAGGAGCACCGGGCACAGGGTCTCTGGACGCCCCAGGAGTCGCTACAATATATAAATTTTCTCGAGCTGAGAGCAGTCTTCAATGCTTGCAAACACTTCCTACCCATCATTCGAGGTCATTCCATACAGATTCTCACCGACAACATATGCACGGTGTATTACATCAACAGACAAGGAGGGGCACGCTCCCGCTCTCTTTGCGCAGAGGCCGTATGCCTGTGGAATTGGGCAATTCGGCAAGGTATCACCATAACAGCAGCATACCTTCCCGGCAAGGACAATGTGATCGCCGATACTCTGAACAGGCATTTCCTCTCACAACATGAGTGGGAGTTACACACCGAGGTGCTCCGCGACCTTTTCAACTCTGGGGCTTCCCCAATGTGGACTTGTTCGCCACTCGACACAACAGGAAATGTCATCAGTATTGCTCACGAGTGGGCATCGGCACAGACTCTCTGGGGGATGCCTTCCTCCTGGACTGGAGTCATCACCAATTGCTGTACGTCTTTCCTCCTCTTCCACTCATCCCGAGAGTTTTGGAGAAGATAGCATCGGACGGCGCAACAGTAATTCTGATAGCGCCTTACTGGCCCCGACAGGTCTGGGTAACACAACTGTCGAAAATGTCAGTTGCCAAACCACGACGACTACCGGAACAGTTCAATTTACTGTCTCAGCAACACGGCACAATGCTTCACCCAGCCATCGACCGCATGCACCTGACAGCGTGGCTCCCTAGCTGGCTCCAAGCATCCGAGCTCTCCTGTTCTCAAGAGGTGAGGCATGTGTTGATTAACAGTAGGCGACATACGACGCGCAAATCCTACCTCCACAAGTGGAGTCGTTTTCAGTCATGGTGCTTGGCAAAAGATCTTGACCCCTCTTTCGCTGTCTATACAGCAGATCCTAGATTATGTGATGCATCTAAAGGCGATGGGAATGGCTATTTCTTCCCTAAGAGTGCATTTAGCAGCGATTTTGGCCTTCCGTCTTCCGGTTGACGGCCATTCGGTATTCGCCCATCCTATCACCAAAAGATTTCTGAACGGACTAGGCAATCTATATCCGGCCCACAGGATCCCGCCGGAGCCTTGGGACTTGCCTTTGGTATTGGACACTAACTTGCTCGCCGTTTGAGCCACTGGCAACATGTGATCTACGAATGCTCACGATGAAGACGGTGTTCTTACTTGCCATTATGTCGGCGCGTCGAGTAAGTGAATTAGCGGCTCTTTCGGCTGATCTGCCGTACACGCAATTCTTCAGTCATGCGTCAGTACTGCGTGTCCAACCAGCATTTTTGCCAAAGATCAACTCCGCTTTCCACATAAATGAGCCCATAACCCTGCCGACTTTCCACCCAAAGCCTCACTCCTCATTGGAAAATGCACGTCTGCACACTCTGGATGTCAGGCGAGCACTGGCCTTTTACCTCGACAGAACTCGGGTCTTTAGAAAGTCTCAGCAGCTTTTCCTTTCCACAGCCGAATGCTCCAAGGGCAAGCAACTCTCTGTGCAGCGTATTTCCCACTTAGTCGTTGCTTGCATCACACGATGTTATGCCTTGCACAACAAATCTCTTCCAAGTAGACTTCGTGCTCATTCCATCCAGGGCATAGCAACATCTATTGCCTATCTTCGCGGAGTACCGTTGTAGGACATATGCCATGCAGCAACCTGGTCATCTACCCTCACATTCGCTAGACACTATGCCCTTGCGAACATACTTACCTCTGATTCAAGGGTGGCCCAGGCTGTCTTGTCTACAGCACGGGGGTGATAGGCCCAAAGCACTCATGTAATGTTGGACCACTGCTGTGTACTCACCTCGAGTGGACCACCCTCGGGGACACTACTCGATGAAGAAAAGAGAGTTACTCACCCTGTGCAGTAACGTCTGTTCTTCGAGATGTGTGTCCCCGTGGGTGCTCCACGTCCCACCCTCCTCCCTGCTTCGGAGCTCCTGTTTATATCTTTCAGATGCTTCCAGTTGGGAGGAAACTGACAGGACCGGACCGCGCTCAGCTGAGAGGCGTGAAGAGGCAGTCGCGCATGCATGGTCCGGTAGGGGGGCTACTGCTAATGAAAATTCCTCCTGTTTGCGGTGCCAGGACGAGCCCAGCACCTCGAGTGGAGCACCCACGGGGACACATATCTCGAAGAACAGACGTTACTGCACAGGGTGAGTAACTCTCTTTAATCCTGTGGTAGCTGAGATCAAAATAATTTCCAAGATATTTCATAATAGTATAGGCATACCTAAGTAATGGCTGGAGCTCATAAAAATGCTACTGAATAAAGTTCTGCTTTTGAAACATTTAAGACTGCATCAAATAGCAGGTGTGTTTAAAAAGGTCTTCAAAGAAGAGCACCAGGCTATCCCCCAAAAGCCCCTCATTGCATTGGAAAATGAAATTGGAAGTGATCATTTTGGGGAGTTTATGTATTTTTTAATCACAAGCATTTCCAGTGAAGTGCAATTTAATATTTGTTTCCGAAGTGGTGTTGTAGCCTTCTTCTGTATCAGAGCAGCAGCACAAGAGGAGAGGGGGCCACTTGAATGTAACTGATTAAACATGTACACTATCACATCCCTAGTATATGCCCAAGTCATTCAGCCAACTTCACTGCGGCATCAGTTCATTTCAACCCAATGGGATTTTTTTTCTGTTAGAGGCCTCTTATTAAAAAGTCAGCAGCAAATCAATGACTGACTTTGAAAAGTCAAAGTGTCCCTTCTAGTGAAGGTTATGTCTTCACTAAAAAAAGTGTGGTTTTGCATTATGATAGCTATCTTGATGTAAAATCATAGTGGAGACATGGCCAAGGTAGTTTTTACCTCAATGTAGCTAATTAAGGTCGACCCAGGTAGAAGGCATAGGATTTAGCTTGATTAGCTATAGAGGTAAAAAAATTACATTATTGTCTCAACTTATCTACCCTGTTGTAAAAATGCAGCTATTGTTTGCAGTGAAAATATAGTGCTAATCTTGCATGGAAGAGAAGAAAAGCATTTTAGTGACAACCCTTTGGAATTATGTGCAGCAGGCTGGGAGGAGATAGAGAGATAGTTAGAGATAGTATTCATTGTGCAGAAACGTCCAACCACTGAAGTATCTGAAAATCTCTGTAGTCTCCCTTTGGGCAACACTATCTCCTCATTTTCCTTTTTAAAGAGTTATGTTAATAAGCCATTTTGGCAATGCACAAATTGCTTCTAATCCATGGCCTTAGCAGAATCATTCTGATCTCTTATTTTGTAATAAAGAAATGCCGTACCTGTCACTCTCAATTAAAACACATTAAAATATTTAAGGTATTAATGATTATTAAACAACACATGCTATACTTACCATATGGATTTGCATTAATATTAGTTCCAATGAGTTCCAGTGTTTGTTCCAAAAGGTCTGATAATGGCACAGAACTGATCTCTAAGAGTCCAGGATCATCAGCATGGCACTTCAATATAAGAGCTATTTCAGCCTCATAGTTAACAACAGATGAATGCCAGCAATATTGTTTGCTATTTTTCTCCACTGGCACCCAACCTATAAGAAAACATTCCATTTTACTTATTGTCAAGGCACTTTAAAAGCTATACATGCATTAGAAAGCAGTTATATTTTATCTAACTATATTTTACAATGAAAATTAACATAAGCCAGGGACAAAGTTACATTGTAATTCAAAGAAAGGTGTCTAAGTAGTTAAACAGGGACAACTGAGTCTTTTGGCTCAAAGCTCTGCAACTTACTATAGCCAAATGCCACAAGGAAGAAAAATCTACAGCACAACTGAATGATGAGTAAATGACATGCTAGGAATGGACTTTCTGAATATAGAGCTCTCCAGTGTTGTTGTAGCCTTATGGGCCCCAGGATATTAGAGAGACAAGGTGAGTGAGGTAATATCTTTTATTAAACCAACTTCTGTTGGTGAGAGAGACGTGCTTTTGAACTTACATACAGCTTTTTTGAAGTCTGGAATAGTACTTCCAGCATCACTTAAAAAATGCAAGATGGAACAGATTTTTTTAGCAAAAGCATATTGTAAGGGACCATTAACACCTCTACCATATAGAATCATAGAATACTAGAACTGGGCGAGACCTCAAGAGGACATTGGGTCCAGTCCCCTGCCCTCAAGGCAGGACCAAGCACCATCTAGATCAGGGTTGGGCAAGATATGGCCTCTGGGCTGAATCCAGCCTGGCAAGCTGTTTGATCTGGCCCATGGCCATCCTACCGCACGGCCACCCCAGGGGCAGGGAAGCACACAAAGTCTCCTCCTCCCGCCAGGGGCGCATGGCACCTAGAAGGAGCCACCAAATGTTCAAAATGGCTGGTGGTTCCCTCTAGGCACTGTGCGACCCTAGAAGGGTTGGGGGGGGGGGCTCTCCCCCGCCCCCCAGGCTCAGATTGGCCTGAGGGCAGGGGAGTGTGCAAAGTCTCCTCCTCCCACCAGAGGTGCACAGCATCTAGGATCTACCAATTGTTCAAAATGGCTGGCAGTTCCTCTAGGTGTAGCGTGCTCCTGAGAAGGCAGGGGTAGGAGAGCACACAAACTCTCTTTCCCCCACCAAGGGTACACGGCACAAAGAGGGGCCTCCTTCACCTGAGGCCCCACCACTTCTGCCTGAAGCTCTATCTTTTCTGGGGGAGGAGGTGGCCCATGACCACTACCCACAATTCCTGAAGTGCCCCCCCGTGCAAAAATTATTGCCCACCCCTGATCTAAATCATCCCTGACAGATGCCTATCCAACCTGCTCTTAAATATCTCCAAATGATGGAGATTCCACAACCTCCCTAGGCAACTTATTCCAGTGTTTAACAACCATGACTGGAAGATTTTCCTGTAGTCCAACCTAAATCTCCCTTGCTGCAATTAAAGCCCATTGCCTCTTGTTCTATCATCAGACGTCAAGGAGAACAATTTTTCTCTCTTCTCCTTCTAACATCATTTTAGGTACTTGAAAGCTGCTATTGTGTCCCCTTCTTAATCGTCTCCTTTCCAAACTAAACAAACCCAATTCTTTCAGTCTTCCCTTATAGGTCATGTATTCTAGACCTTTAATCATTTTGTTGCTCTTCTCTGGTCCCTCTCCAATTTCTCCACATCTTTCTTGAAATGTGGTGTCCAGAACAGGACACAATACTCCAATTGAGGCTACTAATCAGCCCAGAGTAGGGCAGAAGAATTACTTATCAGGACAAACAGAGGGGATTAGTTTTGTAATAAGCAATAAAACCAGTGTGTCTGTTCAATACATATTGTTAGTATCTAGTGCAGTAATGCATTTAAGCTTCCAGGTTCATCTTTTGAAAGTGTTGTGCAGGTTTTCCTGAAGGATGAGGTACTGATAAGTTAGACCGATCACTTTGTGAAAAGCGTTCATCCATAAATGATGTGGGGTTTTTTTAATAATTTTCCTATCTGAGTGCATTACATTGAAAAGCAAGTGATTGTCTGGTTTCAACCATGGTTGTTACTGGGGCATTTAGTGCCCTGAATGAGGTACACCATATCTTGCAGTGTAAGATCAATGAATCTTGAAAGGTGTGGTGTGGGCGGTGTTGACCATTGTAGTAGCTGAGATATGTCATCAAGTTTTGGATGTTCTGTGCTGGCAGGGTCTGGTGCTGCTTTGAGTTAATGCACTTGTCTCCAATCTTTTAATGCCCAAGATCAATTTTTAATGTAAGACCACCAAGATATACCCCGTCCCTTCCATGATGCCCTTACTCATTCCCCAATTCCCACCCACTCTATCCTCTTCCCTTTCTCTCTCACTTTCATCTGTCTAGGGTAGGGGTTGGATGCAAGAGAAAGCTCCAGGCTAGGCCAAGGGTTTGGGGTGCAGGAGGGGATGAAGAGTGTGGGCTCCGAGAGACTTTGAGTGCAGAAAGGCGCTCCAGGCTGGGGCAGAGTATTGGGGTGCAGAGGTAGAGGAGTGCAAGATCTGGGAGGGAGTTTGCACCAGCCCGGAGCCCTCTCCTGCACCCAAACTCATGCCCAGAGCCCACACACTCACTCCCTTGTGCACCTCAATATTTTGAGGGACTTTGGGTGCATGAAGGGGCTCCAGGCTAGGGCAGAGGGTTGGAGTGCAGGAGGGGGTGAAAGATGTGAGCTATGGGAAGGGGTTTAGGTACTGGCTCACGGAATAGGGGTGTAGTAGGCTGCAACCAAGAGGCACTTACCCCAGGCAGCTCCTGGTCAGCAGTGCAATGGAATTCAGGCAAACTGTCTCTGCCTGCCCAGCCCTAAGCCACTCCTGGAAACAGCCAGCTGGTTCAGTGCAAGCATATATCTGTGTGTGGCCCCTGGGAGGGAACGGGATCTCTGTGTACTGCACTGCTGCCTGCACACAGAAGTGCCAGCCAATAGGAGCTACTTGGGCAGTGCTGGGGGGTGGGGACTGCACAGAACTGCCTCATTACACCCCTCCCCACCTGCCCAAGGGCTGCAGAGACATGTCTGCACTCAGCCAGCCTCTTCCAGGAGCAGTGTTGGACCAGGCAGGCAGAGACAGCATACCGGAGTATCGCCACTGACTGGCAGAGGCTCTGTGATTTAACACCTTGATCGCAATCAATGGGTTGGTGACCACTGACTTAGCATGCCCTTTTCTCTGGGTATTTTAACTTTGGGCCTAATTCTAATCCACGTCAAAAGTAGAGAAAAATTCCCTTTTCATTTAAACCAGACTGTAAGGCATATACCTGGAATGTGTCCATTTTCATCGGGTAAAGGGTTCCCACTGGATTGCTGGATTTCCTTAGCTGGAATCCAGCATTCTGGGACAGGTTTAAAGTCTTCATCAATATTCCAAATAAATTCTAAAAATAAAAATGTTAAATATGTATTCTGTGACAAAAATTTTAGCTAATTCTTAACGTCTTTCAAAGAAAACATTCAAATAATCTGACACAAGAAAATACCAGCATATGATCTAATCTTTTGTTGTTTTTTGTTTATTTTAAGTGATTTGGCCTATTAGGACTTTAGGGCTGCTTTCCTCTGCATCTCATAAAAACAGAGCCGCACAATATGGGCGGATCCCTCTCTGTTCCTGCTTGCTGCCAGATTCTCTGCCTCTGGAGTAACAGACAATGGCAGGTTCTTTTGCATTGCCTTTTCTACCTTCTCTGCCCAGTAGGGAAGTGTGTTCTTTTTTTCCTCAGAATTCTTCCTCATCCCTAAATCAGTTAATCTTCCAAGGGTTCAACCTTCCCTAAACCTCCACTACAGTGTCTTTCTGCTTGCTCCTCCAACTAATGCTCTGCATATGAGGTAGCTTCCCCAGACTCATGCCCAACTTGCACCCAGACTTCCATCCCTAACCCTGTTAGGTCCTGGTGCTAATAGCTAGATAGGAGATGGGGGTTTCTACCAATTAAGGCACCATGAGTCCAAAAGGGAAAAGAATAAGTAAGGACCCTTAGTGCAGAACAGAGAGAGGATCCAAAAGCTATGCAGACCCTGACTAGTGGACTTGAGTTAAGTCTCAGGTGTTCCCTAGAGAACAAAGAGGGGAGGTCTGTGTAGCCTCTTGGCTCCCCATTTTAATATGGGTACTGCACACTTTGGGGGAAGAAGGCAGGCAATGGGAGTTAGTGGGAAGGATTCTAAGACAGATCTTTCAAGAGGGTCTTCGGGTCTCAAGGAAAGCAAACCGCAAAAGACCTCACTATAGCAGAGCTTCTACAATCCCAACGTGCTGTCAAAAGTTTAAAATAATCTAAAAAGGCACACACATACACAAAGAACAAACTCACACAAAAAATCCAGAAGATATAAGTCCTCTGACTCCTTTTCCTCTTCCACTGAGGAACATAATTTTCTAACTATGAAATCTGAGCAGGTTCCTGAGAATAAGCTCCAGAGTAAATTTCTCCCCTCAAAATCCTCCCATGTGGCTGTGATACCCCTTCCAAGTAGTAATTAGGGATGAATGGAACAAGGCTGATAAAGACAGGCATATTAACAAGAGTGACCTCAGACTCTAGAAAATTCAAGAAGCTAAGGGCTCTAATACTGATACACCAAAAGTTGATACCAATGTAGTGTCCTTCACCTGGGATATGATTATTTCTACGGCTGTCAAGCTATTAAAATGTGATTAATCACACAGCTAAACAATAACAGAATGCTATTTAAATAGTTTTTAATATTTTTTATATTTTCAAATATTATCAGTTACACCACAGAATACAAAGTGTACAGTGCTCACTTTATATTTATTTGTTATTTCAAATATTTGCACAATATAAAATTAGTAATTTTCAATTCACCTCAGGATTGCACTACAGTACTTGTATCTTGAAAGTTAAACTTGCAAATATAGCCTTATGTACAAAAAGACTGCATTCAAAAATAAGAAAATGTAAAACTTTAGAGCCTGCAAGACCACTCAGTCCTACTTCTTGCTCCCATAAGCAAGTCTATTTACATTTGCAGGAGATAATGCTACCCGTTTTTTGTTTACAATGTCACCTGAAAGTGAGGACAGAAATATTTGCATGGTACTGTTGTAGACAATATGGCAAAATATTTGTGTCAGATGCACTAAAGATTTGTATGTCCCTTCATTCTTCAACCACCATTCTAGAGGACATAAGTCCATGCTGATAATGGATTCTGCTCAATAACCATCCAAAGCAGTGCCAATTAATATTAAGGATGTTAAAATTCATTTATTTTGTGAAGCGCATAATCGCTGAAATTTTCAGTGGTTACACATTCACACATGGGGGGGGGAGGGGAGGCAGCTCTGCAGGAGCTGGTATGCATGGGGAGACAGCTTAAAAAGCTTTCAAGTGCTTCTGCTTTAAAAAGTTTTTAAGCTGGCTCCCCATGCATACCAGCTCCCGCCTCCTTCCCCGGCCCCGCATGCTGTTGCCTCTGTATCAGAGAGGACGGGAACAGGCGGCTCCATGGGAGACGGTGGGAGCAGGCTTAAAAGCTTTTTAAGGCAGCAGTGCAGGGCGGCAGGTGGCTCCCGAGGAGTTGGTGCTCGCAGGGAGCCTGCTTAAAAGTCAGCTCCCCGCAAGCACTGGCTCCTGCCTGTTCCCACCCACCACGCTGCTGCCTCTGATACAGCAGCAGCCCAGGGGGAAGGAAAGCTCCTTCATGTAACCATGAGGGTTAACAAATGAGTCCAAGCTCATTGGTTAATAGTTTACGCTATCACATCCCTAACTGACACACGTTCATCTTCAACATCTGAGTCAGATCCCACCAGCAGAAAATTATTTTCAATATGGTGGTTCAGGCTCTATAGTTTCTATGTTGGAGTGTTGCTCTTTTAAGACTTCTGAAATCAGTATCTCTAATTTTGGAAAGCACTTCATATTTTTAAACCTTGGGTTGAGTGCTGTAGTTACCTTTAGAAAGCTCACATTGGTGCCTTCTTTGCTTTTTGCAGTGAAAGTGTTCATAAAACAAGCAACATGGGCTGGGTCATCATTTGAGTGCTACAGCATGAAATATATGGAAGAATATGAGCAAAACATAGTAGCAGACATGCAATTTTCCCCCAATTAAATTTCAGGCACTAATTTAATTAGTGCATTATATTTTTAACAAGCATCATCAGCATCGAAGGATATCCTCTGGAATGGTGGCAATGCATGAAGTGTATGTCATTGTGTGTTAGATATATGCTCTTAATAGTATTTTATTCAAAGGATCCTCAGGCTCTCTGAAGACTATCCATAAGTAGCTAGATTCTCTCAAGCAGCCTAATTAGCCTGACCAGAAGTCAGACCACTCTTCCCAAAATGGGACTTCCTGCTAGTTCTATAGACCCTGACAAGCCTTTGACTTCAGCATTAGCCTTTTATTTATCCATAATATTTATTTCTTAATAGCAGTAACATCTCTTAGCCAATACACACTTCATTAGATCCTAACAACCTCATGGGTGCGTACAAGGAACTGCAACCACTTCAGAAATCTGCAGAGCAGCCACTTGATCTACAGGCAATACTTTCATTAAGCCTTACAATGTGGATCTTCTATTATTTCAAGAGGCTTCTTATGGCAGGAAGGTGCTGCAAAAGGTGGCCCAGAAATAAACCGACTCACAAAAAGTGGGGCATTTCTTTCCTACCAAATTTTTCCTTCATAACCTTATCTGTTCACTGTTTGCTACTTTCCAGATGGCCAGCACTGTAAGAGATGCTAGGCTGTAGAATGGAAAACTTCTTTCTGACAATTTCTTATTCTGATGGCAGCATCTCCAAAATTCTACCCTTCCTAGATGGTTCACGAGTCAAGGGTCAGATATTTCATGTAATCATTACCATATGACCATATTCCTTGATTTAATGTACATAGCCAGGGCTCGACAAATAATACAATCTACTCGCCCGTGGCAAATAGATTGTAACCCAGAAGAGTCGAGTTCGGGCGATCTGCGCATGCGCAGATTGCCGGACAGCTCGGCTGGCGAGCAGGGCTCGCCGCAGTTCGGCAAGCCCTGTACATAGCTATTCCATTACATCTGGAACATTATTTTAATTATGAAGTTATACAATTTTTCCATCTTTGGAAGAACTCATCTTGCAGCTAATAGAAGCACTGTGGCCATACCATGCAACACTAAAACATCAATCTACCTCTGAGAGCTGCGAAGAGAGGACAGCAATCCCAGACATTAGAATACTAGGAAATGCAGGCAGCTGAAAGGAAATTCTTCATAAGAAATGTTCTCTTCTAGCAATGAATGTCCATTCTAGCAAAAGAAATACCACAAAGCAATGGAGACTTGCACTCAGAAACAGTTTTAGTATTTAATATTGGCCAAGAGTGAGGAACAAATGCCCATTTAGACCAAATTATGATAGTTCACAGATAAGTAAAATCCTCATAGCCCTTGTAAAGAAATTTTGGAGCCAAATCATTAATATTTCAACTTAATACTAGTTCGTTTAACTAAAGTTCCTTATCTCTTAAAAATACTTCAGTTATCACAAGAGAAAAAATGTGACTAACCTTTTGAGTCTTCCATTGAATACAAGAATTTTTTAAACCTTTTCTCAGCTTGTTTGTTGGGTTTTCTATCCAACCTGGCCCAAAGATATGGCTGCCCTACAGGTTTCAGAATTACAAAAACAATAGTTTATTTAGGTAACAGCATGAAAGACAGGATTTCAGCCATTGAAATGGACTTTTTACATGAGAGGTAAAATATGCAACAATAAATATTCTTTTTCTTCCAGCTTTCAAAAAAGGAATCGTGTTAAAAAAAAAAAAAAAAAAAAAAAAAAAAAACCCACAATATATTTAAAATTAAATTATTTGCTCACTTGTCAGAAAACATAAGAGCTAGGGATGTACATGGGTAATCAGTTAACTGGTTCCCTGGTCGAGGCATCACCTTTCCAGGTGATACTTACCAATAACCAGCTAACTGGTGCCCGACCTGCTCAGAGCAGTTGCCCGTCCACACCATGGCACTCTAGCCCAGCAGGGGCCCCACCACGATGCAGCTGGGAGCCAACAGCCCACCCCTGCAGTTAACTAACTGATATAACAGATAATAATTCTATGGTTAATATTTTGTACATCCCAAGCAAGAGCATTCTGAACAGTACCTTAACATAATTCACAAACTGCTTGAAATATATATTTTAAAATCCACAACACAGATAAATGCACATTAAAAATATACTTTTAGTAGGTGATTAAAACTGGAGGAATTTTTCAAGGGTTAGTCAGATATTCAATGAACTGCACTTCCCCCCCACATCTCTGCAAATAAAATGTATAAGACTTTCTAAGAAAAAAAATGAAATACAAAATTCCACCCTGAATAGCCAGGAAGAATAGTTTTCTTTGGCTACCAGATTAATTTAAACTAGATCATTTTTACCTGGACTTTGATTTCTCAAGCTATATGAAAATCCAGAACAATTTTACAGATAGGTGGATCTTCTATAAATGTACAGTATTCTCAGAGTATCAGTTACTACACATTTTATAGTAAATCCATGTATTTTAATGTGAGAATCTGAATTTCACAGATAAAGGAATGTGAAAAAAATGAATAATCAACACAAAGAAAATCATGCAGAAGCTGGGTACTAATCAACATGAGACATCTGCATACAAATCTTCCATATTACCTCTATATGTTGTTACATAACAGCAGGTTCCATCCACCTTTTCAGTTGGAATTGCATTGTATATATCTGCATCTAATGCCTTTCGATTTATGGTTTCAGTTGCCAAAACTTTAAATGGCTGAAAAGACAATAAATATTTAAACCTTACTTCACACATTCCCAAATGGATTCTAGTAAATTAGAACTGACATCCATAAAGCCAGAAACATACTTTGTATTCGTAGTTTCTAATGCTGCCTAAGAATGCATCAATTTCACAACATATTACAAATCTGAAAATGCACTAAGGCAAAGAAATAAAACTATCACACCTGTTGTCATATCGTCTGACTTTCAAAGAATCACTGAGTGAGGCTATTTCCCTCTTTTACATTCTGGGTTATCTCTGAGAATAACCTCCTTCCCCTTTTAACATAATATGTGTAATGTAAGAGAGTTCCGGCCTCGTGATAAAGAGTTTCAGTAGATGCACTGATGATTTTATTATGGCAACAAAAAAGTATCATGAATCATTTTTCAAGGGACTAACGCAGGGGTGGGCAAAAAGGCCTCCGCAGGCTGGATTCGGCCCGCCAAGCGGGTTGATCCAGCCCGTGAATGCCCTGCCGCTCCCCCACTCCCAAGCCAATTAGGGCCTGGGGGCAGGGGAGTGTGAAGCTTCCTCCCACCCTGCTAGTAGCATGCAGTGCTTTGAAACACCATGCACTCCAACGTGCCATGCGCTCCTTGCAGTGCCAGAGGAGACGTCACGTGCCCCCCTGCCCCCAAGCAAAGTTTCCTCCGCCTTCCCCCCCACCCATCCTGCGAGGAGCATGTGGCACTTCAAAGTGCTGTACGCTCACGCAGGGCAGAGGCAGGGTGAAGGAAGCTTTGCGCAGCTCATCCACCCCTAAGCCGTGATTGGCCTGGGGTTGGGGGAGTATGCGCAGCCTCTTCCCCCTACCAGGGGCATGGGTGCCGAGCGTGCAAAGCCTATTCCCACCCTACCAAGGGCATGGGTGCCTAGCGGGGGGGGGAAGGAGGGGGAAGTGGCCCCAGGCCAAAAATAGTTGCCCACCCCCGGACTAACTGCTCCTAAACTACAGATGAGAGATGGAAGCCCTTTAATACTAAAATGATGATAAATAAACCTACCAGAGTGATGGAAGGTTAAAACAGATGTACTTCGAATAACATAATAAAGATCTACATGTTTTGTTAGTCTTTAAGGTGCTACTAGACTATTTGTTGTTTTTTAAGTTTTTCCTGTTACAGACTAACAGACTAACCCCTCTGAAGATAATAAAGATTGTAGTCTTGAACTAAACATTTCTTCTTGAAAGAATAAAGAGGTGACGAGTCCAAGGAGTCTGAATTAGGGACGTAAGCGAGGTAGTTGAGCACTCAACTATTCACTTCCCTCCCGCCCTGCCTTGCTGCCTCTGTATCAGGAGCTGGGTGCCGGGGGAGCTGGCTTAAAAGTCGGTTCCCCCCAGCACCAACTCTGCGATGCTGCCTCCCCCCTTTCCACCTGCTGCTGCCTCGCTGCGAGCATAGGCTGCTCCAGCAGCAGCTTTTGTTGTGATGGCCCAGGCTGGCCGTGGGCAGAGGCAGGTCCAGCAGCAACCCCTGTCTGCAGTGGCCTAGGCTGGACATAGGCAGAGGCTGCTCTGGCAGCAGGCACTGTCTGCGGCGGCCTGGGCTGGACGCAGACAGGGGTTCCTACCGGAGCAGCCTCTGCCTTCAGCAAGCCTTGCACCAGTCCAAGACCACTGTGGCTCTTCATTTTAAATGTAGTAAGAGCTGGGTGGTTCTTACTACATTTAAAAGGCAGAGCCACAGTGGTCCCAAACCCAACACGAGGCAGGACTGTTCAGTCCCGGCTCGCTCCAGGAACTACCCCCACTGCAGCTCTGCAGAGTGCTTCCCCTTATCGACTAATCGTGTAGTTCAATACAAATTCTATGGACTACATGATTAGCCAAATACCCGCTCCTTAACATCCTTAGTCTGAACAGACACTCAATGGACGTCTTGAAGTTGATCTTGTATTCTAAGAGATGATGTTAGTAAGACTTCTAAAAACAAGTTTAGATGAAGAAAAATATTTTTTTATAATCATGAGTTTTTAAAATATTTTCCTTTTGCTCCATCTTATTAAGACTGTAAGCTCTTTGGCATAGTGGCTCTTTCACTATACGGCAAAGCATGTAGCATGATGGTGCCCCAATGTTGGTATGAAGCCTCTAGGCCAGTGAGTGGGCTACAAGAGTGGCCCTCCTTCACATTAATGTGTCGCAAGATAGTCATAAGCAAAACGGTGTCCTGAGATAGGGTAGTTTGTTAATTGTGCTTGCATACCTAGATTTGCAGGATGTACCAACTGAACTATAGCAGCACTTTGACTGGATGCAGAGGGAATG
Organism: Rafetus swinhoei; assembly: GCA_019425775.1. Taxonomy (NCBI): domain Eukaryota; kingdom Metazoa; phylum Chordata; order Testudines; family Trionychidae; genus Rafetus; species Rafetus swinhoei. Next base: position 272,398,156 of record CM033437.1, read on the forward strand.
CACAACTGATTGCACATAACAATGACTGCAAGAGAATACATTTCACTTCACGTGCATGTCACTTTAGTAATATGGGCTGGAAAATAATCTACACAGACGGCAATTAGTGGAATCTGGCAACCCTGCGCATGGGCAACCGTAAACAAAATGTCTTGCGGAACACACATAGAACACAATGGGCTGTATACAGCCCTTGGGCAGCAGATTGCCTACCACTGCTCTAGACACTACTGTAGGGCTGGGCAAGATGCAGCCCGGGGACCAGATCCGGCCCGCGGAGAGCATCTGGCCGCTTTCTATTTATATCCTGCTGCCTGTGCCACCAAATTTCCAAGTAGTGGCTCAGGCAGCAGGATCCTATTTAAATTACTCATGGCTCCCCGTCACAGCACTACCCTGGCAGGAGCTGGAGTCACAAGCCTTTTAAATAGATACAGCACCCAAGGCAATGCAATAGCGGTGGGGCCAGGAGCTGCAAGCCCTTTGCTATGTTTTTACTTCAAAGCCTCTGGCCTCAGCCTTGTCCCTTCTGCCCTGGCCCTGCCCCTTCCAGGGCGTGGAGCCAGCCCTGACTAGTGCCAAAAATCATAAAGTAGCCCCATGTGAAAATTATTGCTTACCCCTGCACTACTGTTAGAAATAAATAAGAAAAAAAGAGTCTGATTCTCTCCCTGTTTTCAACCTCTGGTAGCAATCTACAGTTGGGCATCATGGCTGTAAAATGCTACCTGATCAGATTAGTACACACTTATTGCATCACTGTAAATAAATACAGTAGGTGCAAGACAGGACAGACAATTTACTCTTTTTTCCTTCTGTTTCAGTATTTATACATACTTAAGCTACAGTATTTCCATGTAATATTTGACTATTTTTTGTAGTTATATGTGTAACTAGTTCTCCTTACCCCAATCTTCTGCTTCTTTATAACAGTAAGAAACAGTAATTTAAAGTAAGAAAACACACTAACATCAGCACAGTCAAAACCTTAGCCCCGAGAACCGGTACAAACAAAATGTGATAGCCATGTCAAATACCAAGTATCCATATCTTTGCCATCTTTCGGGTCTGCAGGAGCTAAGGCCTTGAAACAGTGAAAGGAATGGATCCTGCAAGCACGGAGCGTATCAGAAATGTTACGTGGCCCGTCTTTTCCACAAACTTAAGGAAGCGTGATGCCAGAAGGCCAACCCTTTCAGCCACTGGGGCATGTCAACCAGCCAAAGCTCCACGCAATGACCTCCCCAGAAAGGTGAGCTGAGGGAGGAGACAAAAGCAAGATCACCCCCATTACGTCTCAAAAAGAAATCATCCTTCAGAGGAGGCTCGTCGCGTCTACTCCCCCTGCCTGGCCCGGAACACGGATCCGAAAGATGCGCCAGGCGCTGCTAAAGCTGCGTGTGGCAGCAAGTCAAAAATGCCCTTAGCCCAAACCAGCCCACCGCACCCCCTCCGTCCCGGCAGCCTGAGCCCCCCATCACCCGGGTGCCCGCCGCACTTCCTCAGCACCCTGACACCCCCCTGCGCCCATTACCCGGGCACCACCGCGCCCGAGCGCGCCCTCTGCCCCCCCACGGCCAGTCGCTCCAGCGCGCCCCCGGCGCTGGCTCCTCATAGGAGGCCCCTGCCCGGCCCATGGCGCTGCGGGGCCGGGCCCAGGCGCTGCCCCGGTACCTGGCGCTCGCGCTTGGCCGAGGGCTCCTCTTTCACCCGCGTCACAAACAGGCAGGGCACCTTCCGCTGCACCGAGCCCCGGCGGCTCATGGCCGCGGCTTCCCCTCACGCGCCACGGAGCCGCGTCCGGGCCGGAGCCGCCACCCCCCCCCGTGGGCAGGGCCGCGCGCGCCGAGAAACGGAGTCCGCGGGTGGGAGGGGGCTGCCAAAGGGCCTCGCGGCCTGCGCGTGCAGGAGTAGCACCGCCCCCCGGGCCGGGCGGGGAGCGTCGGTGCTGGAGGCGCAGCCGCGCGGGGGGGGGCATTCGGTTGGGCCGGCCAGTGGGTGTTGCAGCCTCAGACACAACCCCGCGCTAGAGATGGCCGAAGATTAGCCACGTCGTGTGGGGTTACAGCTCCACGCACTCATCTGCCCTGGGGATGAGGGGGAGTAGCTGTGTGGGCGTTACAACAACACACACTCACTTGCTTTAGGGATGATGGGGGGGAGGGGGAGCTGTGTGGGTTTTACAGCCCTACACCCCCCCCCCCCCCTTCTGTGGGGATGTGCAAGGGAGCTAGCCTCCCTCTTCTGTGTTGCAGTTAGAGATCTTCCCCTGTCTACCTCACCTTTGGTTTGGTTCAGAATCCTCTGCTGCAGTAGCTCAGCTCCCTTTTCTGCATTTGCCAGTTTCTTAAACTCTTCTGAACAAGGTCTATCCAAGCAGCAGAATATTTTATTATCATTTATGTATGTATTTTTATTGATAACAATGCCATTTTTAGTATGGAGGATTTTGTGGGGTCAGGACTTCTGTATTCTATTCGTAGCTCTCCCAGGATTTGCTGCAGAACCCTGCGGAAGTAACTGATCTGTACCTCAATGTTCACATGAATAAGAAGTGGAATAATACTCCGCTAATGTTTGTGAAATGATTTGACATAATTGAAACAAAGCAGAAGCGTCTCAGGCATAACCATCACAAAATATTTTTGTATTAAAATGTATGTGATTCTTGAGTTGGCATCTGCAAATTTATTGAATACTGCGTACTGGTTAGGGTTGTTAAATAGCAGTTAGTAAGGTCATCCAGTAGTTGATGAAATTTCCATTGACTAGTCAATTAGTCAACAAAGGGGTTCACTGTGGCTCTGCATTTTAAATGTAGTAAGAGCTCGAGGGATCTTACTACATTTGAAAAGCAGAGATGCAGCATCTGGGACCCAGCATGAGCCCAAACTCAGCTGCCCTGGCTCACATCCGGTTTCAGACTAGAGTTGTGATACTATAGTCAATTTACCAATTAACCAATAAGCAAAAGCTTATAGGTTAATGCTATAGACTACAGGCATTCCCCCTCCCTTGCCAATAAATTTTTTAGCAGGCTAGCCAGCAGCCCAGCTCAGTACCAGCTTGCACCAGGTCCGGTACCTACCCCCGCTGCGGCTCTGCATTTAAGGTGTACAGGTGACCCCCCCGACTTTTGACTGCCTGACTTACGACACCCTCTCATTTATGACCATTTTTTTTATGCAAGATAGCTCCTAAACCCCCAATTTATGTCCACAGTTCATGTTTACGACGGCGTATGATGCAGATGCCACGCGTCATCCCAAAACAGGAAATGCACAAGGTCAGTCAGACTCGCCAGTCTGCAGCTGCTACTTGAACTGCATGCATCTCCACCACATTGGTTTTCACTTTTTAGTTTTTTTGTGCATTATTTGATCTATTTAGTTTAGTTTTCCTCCATTTTCATAGTCAATTTTGGTATTTTTTAGGGTATGAAATGGGTTTCCAGGAACAGAACCGCCATTTATAACATTGTGCCTATGGGAAATAAGGGTTCGACTTATGACTTAACTTACGATGGTTCTCCAGGAACAAATTAGGTCATAAGTGTGGGGGTTGCCTGTATTAGGAGCCAGATGAGCAGGCAGACAAGCTCAGTTCCAGTTTGTGCCGGGTCCAGGAGCTCAGACCCTCTCCAAACAGGGGCTACTGCCACCCCGTGCTGCTGCCTCTGTATCAGAGGCTGCAGTGTGGGGCAACAGGTAGCTGGTCTGCAAGGGGAGCTGATTTTTAAACTAATTTCCCTCGCGGACCAGCTCCCATCTGGCACCCCATGCTACTGCCTCTGATACAGAAACAGCAGCGCAGAGTGGCAGAGCTCCTCGGGAGTGGGGTTGGAGCGCACTCGTTGCTGCCCCACCTCCTGGGGCAGTAGAATAGTCGAGTAACTGATAAGAATTCATGAGGTTAATCGACTATTCAATTAACTGATATTTAACATCCCTATCTCAGATGCTATGGCTCTGATTTTTAAATGTAGTAAGAGCTGGTGGCTCTTACAACATTTAAAAAGCAGAGCCACAGTGAACCCACATATCGACTAATTGAGTAGTTGATGGAAATTCAATCAACTACTCAATTAGCTTACTAAAGACTATTTAACATCTCTAATCTGTATGTAGTATTCAATATGTGGGCAAACCATGAATTTATAGGCAATAAGAGGCAATAAGACTACGTCTACACCTCAACATAATGTCAAAATACTGTCAAGCTGGAGGACTTCTTACTCCAGTTCCTGTAGCTCTCGTTTTATGAGGAGTAAGGGAAATCAGAGGAAGAATACTCTATTTTGAAATGAGTGCTACATAGACAGCACCAAAACTCGAAATAAGCTGTTTTGAAATAAGCTACTCAATTGATGTAGCTCAAATTATGTAGCTTATTTTGAGTTAAGCTCTGCTGTGTAGATGCGCCCTAAGATATTTTCTGTCTTATTCTCTATGGGTATGTCTACACAGCAAAGTTATTTCGAAATAACTATCCTAACATCTACACAGCCATTCCGTTATTTTGAAATTAGATTGAAATAGTGGAGGGCTTATTTCGAAATTGGTAAACCTCATTCCATGAGGAATAATGCCAATTTCGAAATTGCTATTTTGAAATAAGTGCTGTGTAGACACTTATTTCGAAATAGGGGGCCTCCAGCCTTCCCAGGGTGCCCTGCTGGCCACTCTGGCTTCAACCAGAACACTTCTCTCCTTCCCCCTCTCCCCAGAGCCCTTAAAGGGGTATACAGTCTGGCCACAGTGCCTGTGCCACCTCCAAGCCTGCCAGCCCAGAGCCAGCAGTCACTGCCCCTGACCCAGTGGTTCCAAAACATGAGCCAGCAAGCCACTGGCAGCCAGCCCTCCACCGATCCTCAGGAGCAGTCTGCCAGCTCCCAGAAGCCTGCCAGGGCCCGGAGAAGGCAGGCGCCTTCTTGGTCCAAGGTGGAGATCGTGGACCTTATTCAGGTTTGGGGGGGATGCCCCCAACATCCATGATCTCTGCACTAGACGGAGGAACATGGCCGTCTATGGCAGCATAGCTGCTAGCCTGGCCACCAAAGGCCACCTGCGAACCCAGGAGCAGGTTTGCATGAAAATCAAGTTGGTCCGGCGAGACCCCCAACCCTGAGCTTTCCCTCCCCCTTCTTCCCCTTGCTTCCCCTTCTAGCTCCCTCCTCCCAGGTTTCCCTCTCCCTTCTCCTACCCTCTCTCTTCCCCTCTCCCGCCTCCTTTCCCCAGTCTCACCAGAGTTTCATTCCCCGCACCCCAGTTTTGTTAAATAAAGAGAGTTTATGTTCATAAAAATACATGTATTTTATTTTACATCAGGAAGGGGGGGCTAGGAAGGGGTAAGTGGAAGGATGTGAGGGAGGAATAAGGCACAAGCCTCCAATGGGGCAGACCAGGAGGCTCTTAGTGCTCCTCAGGGTGGAAGCTCTCCCGCAGGGCCTTTTGGATACTGACAGCCCCCCGATGGACCTCCTGGATGGCAGCCTGCAGAAAGTGCAGCCAGGCTCACAACAATGTGTCCAAGAGAAGCACCAGAGTGCCCAGGGGCAGCTCTGGCTCCATGTTGCAGAGTGCTGTGGTGTCCCAAGTGAGGGCAACCAGATCACTCAGAGACAAAATGCTTTGCTGTCCCTCATCGAGGTAGGCAAGCAAGTAGGGAAACCTGAGAACTGGCTGTCCATGGGGGGGCCCTTTAAGCACAGGCCTCAGATAGCCTCAGGCAGCAGCCATACAAAGTAGTTCCTGATCTGATGCCCTGCCAGACCTGGTTCTGGCCGGCCTAAAATGAGATTCAGCATCCACTCAGTGTGGACACGCTATTTCAAAATAGCAAAAAGCTATTTCGAAATACATTTTGTGTGTAGATGCGTTATTTCGAAATAACTTATTTTGAATTAACTATTTAGAAATAAGATATTTCGAAATAATGCTGTAGTGTAGACATACCCTATACTTTTTTAATGATTCCTAACATTCTGTTTGCTTTTTTGACAGCTGCTGCACATAGAGTGGATGTTTTCAGAGAATTATCCATGGTAATAGTTTTGAAACTCTTCACAACAGTACCCAATGAGATTCCTCATTGAGATTCCCCAAGAGCCTGGCTGGAGCACACCGCCTTCCTCCTGCAGCCAAGTGTCCCAGGCGGTCGGCTCCTTCTTGCCAGAGTGATGATCCATAGGGTTGCCAGGTGTCCTGTTTTGAACTGGACAGTCCAATATTTGAACTTTCTGTTCGGGAAAGCTTTCTGTTGTGTTCTCTTCATAACAATACCCAATGAGATTACTTATTGAGATTCTCCAAGAGCCTGACTCACAGTTCTGAATATTTGGATCTGAGGTTATAAAAAGGCTATGCAGAGCTAAATTCCCTAGTTCTTTTCCAACCAGCCAATAAAAGATTCTGTATACATATAAATAAAAAGAAAACAAGGAAAGAAGTGGGACTCCAAAGCAGTGAGGATGGGGTGGAGATCAAACTATGAAGGTCTAACACCTAAAAATACTTTCTCAGTTTTTAATAAGGATATTGAGGATCTTAGGGATAATGGCAGAGTAGTAGTTCATGGAAATAAAAACGTGAGAATGGCCATAGTGGGTGATGCCAAAGGTCCAGTTAGTCCCTTTGCTTTCAACTTATGACCAGTACCAAGTACTGTTCTACACCTGGTCCTATTACCAATTAGTGTTTTGCTCTCTCAGCCCTGTTTGTGCCAAGTTCTGTGAGCAGGGGTCTGCCTCTTGCTCACAGTATAGCTTTGCTTTATGTTAGCCATGTTTTGTCCATTGTTAGCTAGAACTCAGACCTCTAATCAGGTCTGTGCTACATTGGCTTATGTTTTAGGCCTTCATCTTACTACACAGCTGACTTGGGCTTGTGTGGCTCAGATTCAGGCTGTTTAATTGAGTAGACATTCAAGGCTCGTCTAGACTACATCCTTTCGAAAGAGGGATGTCAATGAGCCCGGTTAAAAGTGCAAATGAAGCGGGGATTTAAATATCCCAGACTTCATTTGCATAATCACATCCCAGCGGTCTTTCGAAAAAGGGTATTTTGAAAGTGAAACCGCAGTCTAGACATGGGTCTTTCAGGAAAAAAAAAAAAACCTTTTTCGAAAAATCCCGTACTCCTTTCAAAAAAGGGTTTTTTTTCCCCCGAAAGGACTGCATCTAGACTGTGGTTTCACTTTCAAAATACCCTTTTTCGAAAAACTGCTGGGATGTAATTATGCAAATGAAGCATGGGATATTTAAATCCCTGCTTCATTTGCACTTTCAAAGTGCTTCGTTTACATCCCTTGTTGGAAAGAGGGATGTAGTCTAGACACAGCCTCAGGTTCAAATCCAAGCTTTGAGACTATCCCACTTCACAGGTTCAAGAGTCCAGGTTTCACTTTGAGCCCAGACATTTACAGCATAATTAAACAGCCTGTTAGTTTGAGCCTTGTGAGCTCAAATCTGTGGGCAGTGACATCCCTAGGGGACTGCAGGGCCCAGGACAATACTTCTCTGTCTCTGCCCCACCCCACTTCTGCTCTGCCCCCATTCAGGAATGGAGTGAGCTGGGGCTGGGTGGCTCTGCTTCCTGTTCCACCAGTGAGTGCAGAGGTGGGCGCAATCCCTGCTAGGCCCTCCACTAATCTCAAGGTTGCCCTCGGCCCTGTGCAGCCCTCCAGAACATGTGGCCCGGGATGGTGGACCCAAACCATCCTATGAATCAGACAGCTCTTTCTGCGGACACAGGCCAGCTATGGGTTTTTAATTACCGTATAGACATACTCTAAGACATTTGGGGTGTTGAAATAAGGTTTAGTGCTAAAATGACTGTTTCTGCAACAGAAAGACAAGGTGGGTGAGGTCATATCTTTTATTGGACCAATTTCTGTTAGAGAGAGAGACAGGGATTTGAGTCATACAGAGCTCTTTTTCAGGTCTGTGAAAGGAACTTTCAGGCTATGTCTATGCTACAGCAGCATAGCTGCACTGATATAGCCTCACCACTATAGCACTTCTGGTGAAGATGCGTTAAGCCAAGGGGAGAGAGCGTTTCCATTAGCATAATAACTCCTGCCTCTGAGAGAGGCAGTAGCTATCTCAGCAGGAGAAGCACCTGAGCAACATAAGTTATACAAAATAATGTATAGGGTAAACATAGCCTCAGCATTACAGCAAAATGCAAGGTGAAACAGATTCCTTAGCATAGGTAGTTAGCAAATAGTGTAAGGGACCATTCAAGTTACAGTGGCCTGTTAGCACTCCTGCAGTCATAGGGCCAGAGGTGAAAGTAAGCCGGTATACTCCGGACTGAGGGTTGCCAGATGGTTTCAACAAAAATACCAGACACACACGACATTACATCACAATCTACATTACATCTTATTTAGAAAATACTGGACATTTATATTTTCTCAATTTGTTTCCCAAACAGAAAGCTCAAATAATGGACTGTCCAGTTCAAAACCGGACACCTGGCAACCCTACGGACCACCACTCTGGTAAGAAGGAGCCAACCGCGTGGGGCACTTGGCTGCAGGAGGAGGCGGTGTACTCCAGCTAGGCTCTTGGGGCTCTCCTGCAGACTGCCACACTAAGCAGCAGGCAGACATGCAGGTAAGAGTCTGGTTGGAGCCCTGTCCCCAACAATCCAGGATAGCTCTGGCCTCCAGTCCCTCACACCCCAGGCTGCTATTTAGCACTCCCCCTGGCCCTCCAGATTCCTACAGGAACTCTGCTGGCTGTTCCCTTTCCCATGACTGTCAGGGAGCAAGGGGAAAGTGCCACATTTCTCTCACTTGGCTGTGTCTACACTGGCGCGATCTCGCGCAAAAGCGGCCGCTCTTGCACAAAAACTTGCTGCCTGTCTACACTGGCCGCGTGTTCTTGTGCAAGTAAACTGACGTTCTAATGTATAAAATCAGGGCTTCCTGCACCAGAACTCTGACACTCCCGCTCAGGAATAAGCCCTCTTGTGCAAGAGCTCTTCCAAAAAAGGCCAGTGTAAACAGGCAACATGAATTTCTTGCGCAAGAAAGCCCTATGGTTAAAATGGCCATCAGAGCTTTCTTGCGCAAGAGAGCGTCTACACTGGCATGGATGCTTTTGCGCAAAAGCACACGCCAGTGTAGATGCTCTCTTGCGCAACTACTTTAACGCAAGAACTCTTACGCTAAAGAGTTTTTGCGCAAGATCACACCAGTATAGATGTATCCACTCTGTCTGGGAGAGCAGGGGCAGGTGAACTGTACATTTTCCTCTCGCTCCTCCTATACCCCCTCATACTCTCACACCCTGAATCCTGCACCTCCCCACATACCCCATCCCTCTACCTGAGCCCCTCCTCATCTCCTCATATGCTCCAACCCTGACTTCTGCATCCCCCTGTTTTGAGCCCCCCCCATCCCTAAATCCCTGCCCTGTCTCCTGCACCCCACAGTACCTTTCCTGAGTCCCCCCGACACTTTTCAACTCCCTGCCTTTAGCCCCCAAACTCCACCCCATACTTACATTTGTTACAGATACTGTCGTATCACAAACTCCTGCCTTGAGCACCCTCCTCCTTGGAAGAGTTGTGATACAACAGGACCTGTAAGAAATGTATGATGCTTTTACCTGTGATAGGACAAACACAATCAGTAACTCTCTAACTCCTTTTTGTCCTATGACTGGTTCATGGACCACTCCGCCTTGAATGGTTCCTGACAATATGTGCTAACTACTTAACTAAACAGTCTTACATTTTGCTGTGATTCTGGGAGTACCTTTCCCAGACCTGAAGAAGACCTCTGTGTGGCTCAATAGCTTATCTCTCTCACCAAGAAAATTGGTCCAATAAAAGCTAATTACCTCACCTGTCTTGGGATTGAGACTGTATTTGTTCCTGTATCAGTTACATAAATGTTCTATATTGGTTAGCTCATTTAAATTGTGTTCCAGTTGGTTCTGAATCAGAGAAACACTAGGATAACAGAACAGCTTTCTTTTTCCCCTATTTTACTCAACAGCAATGAAAATATGTGAGCAGTCGCAGTCTAAAGGGTCATGTGATGTCATAAGTCATGATGTCATAAGAACTAACAACAATGAGAGAAATTCTGGAAGTTTGAATTTGTGCACTGACTAGCAACCACTTTGAATGTTTCATCACTTCGGCAAACCTGGAGAAGGTACCGTCTGATTTGTAATTAGTTTAAGTATAATTTTGAGATATACTATAATTGGAGGTCTGTTTTTAAAAGAAAATAGAGCTTAGATCCTGAAAACCACTGTCTCCAGAAAAAGATTTTTTTTTCCATACACATTGATAGTTCTTACCTTTATGTTTATACCCTTCTTGTATAAAGACAGTGGAGTAGAAGTACAAGAGGTGACAATGGCAGAAGTTGGGAATGACTGCTATTTCTATTTTTATTCCACCTGCATAAAGGTAAATATTGTAGAATTTACAGTGGTTTGCACCTTTGATTTTTCTGCTGTAAGGAGACATTTATAGTTTCAACTTATGTCTCTTCTTTATATACTGATATATATTTGACTATGTGTGCTGTCTCCATGTATATTTGACACACACAGGTCCTGATTTTGAGAGATTATGAGGAGCTTCAGTTTTCATTCACTTCAGATTGATTTGTGTGTGCTCATTAGTTCTGAAAATCAAGCTCAAGCTCCAAAAGGGCTTAATTAATGAAAAACGTGCACTATACAAGGTCATTTTTTGCAAACACTGCATAAAGATTCCTCAACACACTTCTCCCATTTCATTTAAACAGCACGTTTATAGCCTGTGATAAACAACATTTATAAATTTGTTAGACAACCAGAATTTTGCCTTGTATATGGTATTGATAGTGTGATTACCTGAGTTTCCTTCAAACTACCTTCTCGAAGTCACATTGTTCCCGATGTTATCACCCCTTGGAGAAGTGAGAATGTCCCCAGTTGGGAACGTCTATGGAGTATGGCAGGAGTATATCCTAGCACATCCAATTGTAGGATCAGGGTCTTACTGAACAGGTACTAATTACTCTTAGTACAAATCCCTGGAATATATTACCAATCTAGCCAGTGATGTAGTGCATTTTACCGACAGCATTTTGACCCTATTATAATTAATGTCTTTAATGATGCTATTGGGTCATATTGAAAGGTGAACTGTCAGGTTGGAGGAAGGTTACTAGCGGAGTTCCTCAGGGATCAGTTTTGGGGCCAATTTTATTTAATCTTTTTATTGCTGACCTTGGCACCAAAAGTGGAAGTGTTCTGATAAAATTTGCGGATGACACAAAGTTGGGAGGTATTGCCAATTCAGAAAAGGATTGGGATAGCATACAGGAAGATCTGGATGACCTTGTAAATTGGAGTGATAGCAATAGGATGAAATTTAATAGTGAGAAGTGTAAGGTTATGCATTTAGGGATTAATAACAAGAATTTTAGTTATAAGCTGGGGACACATCAGTTGGAAGTAACGGAGGAGGAGAAGGACCTCGGAGTCCTGGTTGATTATAGGATGACTATGAGCCGCCATTGTGACATGGCCGTGAAAAAGGCTAATACGGTCTTGGGATGTATTAGGCGAGGTATTTCCAGTAGGGATAAGGAGGTGTTAGTGCCATTATACAAGGCATTGGTGAGACTCCATTTGGAATACTATGTGCAGTTCTGGTCTCCCATGTTTAAGAAGGATGAATTCAAACTAGAACAGGTACAAAGAAGGGCCACTAGGATGATCCGAGGAATGGAAAACCTGTCTTATGAAAGGAGACTCAAGGAGCTGGGCTTGTTTACCTTAACCAAAAGAAGGCTGAGGGGGGACATGATTGCACTCTTTAAATATATTAGAGGGATAAATACCAGGGAGGGAGAGGAATTATTTAAGCTTAATATTAAATGTGGACACAAGAACAAATGGATATAAGCTGGCTAGTAGGAAGTTTAGACTTGAGATTAGACGAAGGTTTCTAACCATTAGAGGAGTGAGGTTCTGGAATGGCCTTCCAAGGGAAGTAGTGGGGGCAAAAGATCTATCTGGCTTCAAGATTAAACTAGATGGGTTTATGAAGGGGATGGTTTGATGAGATAACATGATCTTGTTGACTAATTGACCATTCATTATCAGTGGTAAATAGGTCAATGGAGGGATGATAGGAGTTACTATAGAGAACTTTCTGGGTGTCTGGCTGGTGAGTCTTGCCCACATGCTCAGGGTTTAGCTGATCGCCATATTTGGGGTCGGAAGGAATTTTCCTCCAGGGTAGATTGGCAGAGGCCCTGGAGGTTTTTCGCCTTCCTCTGTAGCATGGGGTACAGATCACAGCTGGAGGATTCTCTGCATCTTGGGGTCTTCAAACTATTTGAGGGCTTCAATATCTGAGATATAGGTGAGAGGATTATTCTAGCAGGGGGTGGGTGAGATTCTGTGGCCTGCATTGTGCAGGGGGTCAGACTAGATGATCATAATGGTCCCTTCTGACCTTAAAGTCTATGAGTCTATGATGCTCTGGAAAGGAATAAATGGTATTTAAATTCACATCTGTTACTAAATTAGGAGGTGTTGCAGTCTCCAAAAATGGCAGAAAAATAATGGAAAGAAAATAAAGTAAAATTAAATTTAACCCAGATAAATGCTTGCTAGCACAAGAGAGCATTTAAGTAGTATGTGTCATACCCCTCCATGCTCCCAGGTGGGTTTCAGACATGATGAGACTACATCTGTAAAGCTGCCTGTTAGTGGGGCCCTTCAGAACCAAAAGGATGTTGACTAGCTGGAAGGAATCAAAGGAAGAGGAAGAAAATGATTAAGTAGCTGGAATGCTTGAGTTATGAGAAAAGATTAAGGGGCATCCCCCCAGTCTGCTAAATTTACTTTGTGCTGGATAACATCAGCTGCCCTGATATTTCTGCTGTAAGGGGGAGGAAAGAGTTGTGTGAATTGATGACTGGGGTTGGCATTGGGACATGGTTGAGATGAGCTTTTCTATTCCTGATCTGCTTTCTTAAGCCCCATTACTGGCCTTTTACCAGCCATGGATGCTAGAAAAGGCCCCCTGCTATTTTGATGTCCACTGGGGCTAAGCAGCAGCCAGCTTTCAGTACTGCCACTGCCAACTACCTCTGAGCATAGCTCTTATGTAGCGGAGAATGGAGAGTATAACTTATGATAACATTTGCAAGTATCTGAGAGAGATGGAAACAATAGGAAGAATGAGGAGCTGTTTAGAGTGATCCAGTGGAATATAAATAGGAGTAAAGGGATAAAGCTGGGTTAAGAGAAAATTTAGACTGGATATCAGGAAAACTGTAATATCCAATAGACTGAGGAATAGTCGCTCATGCTCAAGACAGAAGCAGACTGTGAGGGACTCCAAGAAGATCTCACCAAACTGAGTGATTGGGCAACAAAATGGCAAATGAAATTTAATGTGGATAAGTGTAAAGTAATGCACATCGGGAAAAATAACCCCAACTATACGTACAGTATGATGGGGGCTAATTTGGCTACGACAAATCAGGAAAGAGATCTTGGAGTTATCGTGGACAGTTCTCTGAAAACTTCCACACAGTGTGCAGCGGCGGTCAAAAAGGCAAATAGGATGCTAGGAATGATTAAGAAAGGGATAGAAAATAAGACCCAGAATATCTTACTGCCCCTGTATAAAACTATGGTACGCCCACATCTTGAATACTGTGTACAGATGTGGTCTCCTCACCTCAAAAAAGATATTTTGGCCTTGGAAAGGGTTCAGAAAAGGGCAACTAAAATGATTAAGGGTTTGGAATGGGTCCCATATGAGGAGAGGTTAAAGCGACTGGGACTTTTCAGTTTAGAAAAGAGGAGACTGAGGGGATATGATAGAGGTATATAAAATCATGAGTGGTGTGGAGGGCCGATAAAGAAAAGTTATTTATTAGTTCCCTAAATAGAAGAACTAGAGGATACAAAATGAAATTAATGGGTAGCAGGTTTAAAACTAATAAAAGAAAGTTCTTCTTCACACAGCTTGTAGTCAGCCTGTGGAACTCCTTACCAGAGGAGGCTGTGAAGGCTAGGACTATAATAGAGTTTAAAGAGAAGCTAGATAATTTCTTGGAGGTTAGGTCCATAAAAGGCTATTAGCCAGGGGATAAAATGGTGTCCTTGGCCTCTGTTTGTCAGAGGCTGGAGAGGGATGGCAGGAGACAAATCGCTTGATCATTGTCTTCGGTCCACCCTCTCTGGGGCACCTGGTGCTGGCCTCTGTCGGCAGACAGGATACTGGGCTAGATGGACCTTTGGTCTGACCCAGTACGGCCGTTCTTATGTTCTTATGCTCGTAAATAGTGGAAGCCCCCTATGTTCAGGTATGTAAACTAGACTGAACAAAGCAATTACTGCATAATTCATGTGACATTAAGGACTCAATTTCCATTTACACTGGCATAAATCAGTAGCACCTTCACTGAGTCTAGTGGTCTCTTCTGCCCTCAGTTTCATAGGTTTGTAACTTGCATTTGGCTTGGGATTTTCACCTGTGTGGCAAAATTGCACGTAGCAGAGCTACACTAGCATCAGTGAATCAGGTCCTAAAACTTTTTTCATTGATTGCAGATAAGTTGTCATAACTATAATACTGTCCCATAAACCAGTGTACTGTTAACTTTCTCGTTAATAAAGATAAAATAAAAATATAAACCAAGAAAATATAAACTAACTACTGGCCCATGGGTTTTCACATCATACAACTTTGATTTGCCTGTTTGGTTTTTTTTGTGTGTATCTTAGGGTTCCAAATGCCGATTCCGTCACTGTGAAAAAGCTCTTGGCAGTGAGACTGTTTGTTCATTATGGAGAGAGGGAAGATGTTCACATCAGCTTTGCAGATTTAGACATATGGAAATACAGGTATATGTGTTTCTTGAAGTACCCTCACTCTTAAAGTAAAATTGAACTCATGTCTGTTAAACTTCATCTCTGTAGAGCTCTGCATGGATACAAAAATGTGGATCCTCATCCAGTCCACCAGGCTCAACACATCATCTGATCCAAAATCCACTAACTGGATTTTACTTTCATCCTCAACCACATAGTAAGCCATCTGGAAAAGAGGGGGGAGGGAGCACAGATGAGTAATGCTGGGGCAGGGACTTGCAGGGAAGAGGTAGGCAACATGAGAACAGGACTGAGGGTAAGGAGCATCACAGGGGCAGGGTGAGGGCCTCAAGAGAGGGTGAGGAATGGAAGGAAGGGAAGAGATTTGCATCTTGTGCTGCTGCTGCTGGGGGCTCATGAGCGATGGCACCACACAGCAGCAGCTTCTGTCAGATCACAGCAGGGCAGAGGGGTATTGCCTTGGGGCCCTGCCTCTCCAAACCCTAAGGCATGGGGGAGGGCTGCTGCCCAGGAGCTTACCAGTGTCTGGGGTGCTGCCCCTGCATTGTCAACTACTGCCCCAGAGAGCCGGGCCCTGCTCACTCTAAACAGGGCAGCTTGCTGCTTTGCTGGGATCCCTCCTCCTCTCTGGAAAATCAGCTATCTCCCCCACACATGCTCCCACATGCACTAGCCAGCAGCATAGAACAGCATTGTCGGGTGGGCAACATGTATGTGTCCCTGACCCAGACCCTGGGCTCCCACAGGTCAGTGCTCACCAAGCAGGAATGGGGGTCCCAGGCAGGGCTGACACTTGGCCCCTCAGGCAGGGAGAGTTAGGAACCTGTTGCACCCCATCTCTGCTGGCAGTGCAGGTGCCTGCCCTCGCACACCCTCCCCTCCACCTGATTTCTGGACATATGGAGGGAGAACTCTTTGTGGGTATCCACTCCACTGTCTGCAAAAATGGTCCACGGATATCTGCAAATATGCAGGGCTCTACATATCTGACATCCAAGGCCACATTCAAATATGAAGACCTTGTGGCACCCAGATACAATATTCCTCTTTAGTCCATTACCACAGGTTGTACCTCCTTAAATTGGGACTCTGTGGTCCTGCAACATCTGTGGTCCAGCAGAGCCCAGCAGCAGGGGGTCAGATGACACAGGGAGCTTCAGTGGTTTGTACAGAGCTGCTCCCTGTAGCGATGTGCTCTGTATGAGCCACCAGCAGTACAGTCAGGAGTGTGGAAGGGGCTCAGGCAGCTCAGGGAGCCCTCTGTGCAGCTGGAGCCCTGTGGCAGGGGGCTCAGGTGGCGCGGGGAACGCCGCAGTTGGGAGTCCCAGGAAAGAGGGGTCCAGCCAGGGCTGGCAGCACAGCTACCTGAGGGAAGTGGGTGCTGGCTGGGGCCAGGAGTGGAGCTAGCAGTGCCTGGGAGGCCGGTGACAGGGGACTTGCCCTGGTCTGGCAAATTTCCTTGTTCAGGTCCAGTCAGGTCCCAAGGGTGCTGGACCATGAAGGTCCAACCTGTAGTATATACTGCAAGATTGAAAACTTAACTGGGTGTTAATTGCTTTTCCTTTAATTTTCTAATAATGATAATAATAATTATTATTATTTCATCTAAGGATCTCAAAGCACATTATAAACATGAATGTATTTAGTTTCACAACATGTCTATGAGGTGGGTATTATTATCCCTATTTTACAGACAAGGAAACCAAATGCTTGTCTAATTGAACAGTGAGTGTACAGCAAGTTGGGGAATAGGTCTGTCTCACGTTAGTGTGATCTTCACTAGCTTTCCATGTGGACCCTGCCCACACTCTAAAATTTCCCTAGCTCCCTTTGTTCTGCTCTCATTTCAAAGAGGAATAGATCAAAGCACATTATTGGGACTTTTAATGTGTGGTAGCAATGTTCCCATGTACAGTTAGTGTGAGGCACATTAATGTGAGGTAGATTTACCCCCCAACTTGCTGCACTGTAACTGTTCAAGCCCTGGGACACAAAAATTAAGTTAATTAGGAATATTAGAAAATTAATGTTTTTTTCTAAGCATTTCAGAAATTCTGTAGCAGAGCCAGGAGTAAAACCCATTGGTCACAGTGAAGAAATTCCTAATTTACACTGCTGTAAAAGATCAGAATCAGGCCACATGTGTCCTAACTTTATACCTTCCCCACAATACTATATTTCTTCTTTTATGGTACTAATCAGTGTTCTGTCCTTTATTATTTGTTGTTTGTTATAATTATCATACCTGAAAACTATCCCTTTTTATTTTTCCTGTAGCAAAAATACAACAGAATCTTATGTTTCTGGGAAACGCAGCCTTTAGGTTGTGTGAGGATCAGTTGTGTCTTCCATCATAGCAAACCTCGTAATATAAATGGACTTTTTTTGCCACCCAGTATCAGTGAGTAAATATATTTTCTCAATGTTTTGGACATTGAAACAGATACGCTAAAAATGTATTGGGTCTTTAGTGTTAATAAAATACATTTGTAGGGGAAGAAAGAATTGCAGATTGTGTGGAATATGGTCTAAACTCAAGGTTAGTAAAGAGCTTATGGTTATGTTTGACTAGGATTGCCATAGGAATTTCCATTGCATTAGGAATTTCTGTCGATAGTAGTTACATCAAAGGTGATGTACTCAGTAGCAACTCCAATTTTACTCCATTTGTCTCACAAGTGAAAAATTATACACTGTAACATTTTACAAGCTGTGTATCTTTGATGTGCTGAATAACAGTCATGTGAGGCAGCATTTGTGTATAAACAGTCAAATCTAGTTTGAAGATTTTGTATTATAGGAAATCCCTCTACTTTTTACTATCTCTGAAAAGCTTTGGACCTTGCTGATACCCACTCATCCATTTCCAACTATATGAAGATCTCAATGGCCTCTCCATTGACATGAGGTCTCTGCAGGACTTTATTCCAAGCCATACAGTACTTTCTTCACAGCATATAGTATTCACTTGCGGTCATTTATGCAGTCACATTTTTAGAAGAATATATACTGTATATTACTGCATGGCCATGATTCATTGGTTTATCATACATAACTAGTGGATTGCAACTGTGTGGGTAGCAGTTACACTTTGTTTTGCTATCCTTTAAAGTGACTCTCTATTCCCTCACATACACAACAAATTGAGTAAGCCCTCTAAAACAATATCTGAAATAATCCATTCCATCTATGGGAATGTTCTACTGATCTTAATATAGATCACGGCTTAGCAAAATACAGCCTGGGCACCAGATCTGGCCCTCAAAAAATGAGGTTTACAGACTCTTGTGCAAAAGGTTTTTTTTTTTCCTGACAAATGGCCCCATCTACACAGGGCTTTTTATCGCAAAAACCTCTTCTGCAAAAAGGATTGGAAGAAGATATGCAAATGAGAGCATACGATATGCAAATAAGCACTCATTTGCATTTCTTCTTCCACAAAACACCCACCATGTAGACATAGACTGAGGTAAATGCCTCCCAGCCAGAGCTTACCTTTGGCACCCCAGCCCTTCCTATGCCCCAACTCCTCCCAGGTCACCAACCAAAACCTCTACACCCACTTGCCCCAGGTCACAGTTCCCTCCTAGATCCTGTTCTCCTCCTTTACCCCACCCCTAGGCCAGAAACCTTTCCTGTACCCACATCCCCTCCCTGACCCTGCACCCCATTCCCCTGCCCCAGATCACCATCCAAACCCTCTGCAGTCTGCACCCCCTTTTCCCTTCTCCCAGGTCACAATTCCCTCCCAGACTTTGCATCCCCTCCTAGAGCCCCTCCCCTAGGCCAGAATCCTCTCTTGCACCCATAATCCATCCCTGACCCTACACCCCAATCCCCTGACCCAGGTCACAACCCCCTACCTCACCTAAACTCCCTCTAAGACCTCACGCTGTCTCCTGCACCCCAGTCCCTTACCCCATGCACCCTTCTGCACCCAACGCTCATCCTAGACCCTGCATCTCCTCCACAGAAAGTGCAGCCCTTGACCACTTTCCAAAATCTTGGAGTGGCCCCCCCACCAAAAATTATTGCCCACCCCTGATATAGAAAGAAGTAATCAAAATTATATCCTTTTCTGGCAACTGCTGGCCATTCTGCTCACACTCCTGATATAAAGGATCTAATTTACATATCTGGGGAGAGGGAGGGTATGTAAAAGTGTGTCACTTATAAATTCAAAGAGATAACCAGACAAATGTCAAGAAAAAAATAAGAACTTACCCACCTGCCTATATTTTATAGCATCTCTTGGAATTTGGGAAACCATTGTGTTTTCAAAATGGGGTTCTGGATATGAGTGGAAAACTTTTTATTGTAATGCTTAGTTCAGTAATGAAGCAAATGATTAGATGCTGAATAAATGGTTAGCTTTGCCAAATGGGAATTATTTTTTTACAACTGCTTCATATTTACAGTGAACCAGGGAGTTAGAATCTATGTAAACCTTTCCTGGTCTAAAGCACATAATTCACAAGTGAACACAACATAGCATATGCTACTCCAGAAATTAAAATACAATGAACACATAAAAAAATTTAATAGAACTGGTTTTGGTCCTAGCAAATGTAGGCTAGCTAAGTAAAGATACAGTTTAGATTCCATCGATTGCCTTCAATTATTAACCAGTCTGAAGTGGGAAGAGATGAAACTGTGGTGATGAAAATAGAAAATCTCAAAATGAAAGACAGATCAGGAGATAAGAATAGCAATAAAATGTTCACAAAAAACAATGGCCCACAAACATTTACTATTTCATATTTTGCTTTACTGAGAATGTTTATTATTATTATTATTTTTACTACTCATAAAATGTAAAAATGAAAAAATCTAAAAAAAATGTGAAAAAATGTAAAAACCTAGGAAATATTTTGAAAGCAAAAAGTTTCTTCGCTGGGTGTGATGTTACCAGCAGTCTGTGATGGGACATTACACCAAACAGGGGCCCACAATACACACAATTTTTAAATTACATATATGTGAAATGGCCCTCATTTGTCAACAATTAACAAAAAAATATAAGGCCGCATCATGTGTGCAAGTCACTTTCAAGTGTTTTTCACACTTAATTGTCTTCAGGTATGCCTTTCTGGCGAGACATGTGGGGGTGTAGGGAGAAAATATGTGAAGCGAATACTTTTTTAATTATAATTTCTCTTTTACCCTCTGATTTCCAGAAATCCAGACTATTTCTGGAAAAATGGCTAGTTCTTTTTCAACTCTCCTTAAAGCAAAACTCCTACTGACTTTAATGAAGCTTAGTCTGAGCTAGGCCTTCAGGATTGGAATCACCATGTGTACACATCCAGACACTGGAGCCAAAGCTACTGCATATGATATTCTTAAAGAATACAAGGTTGTATTTTGTGGAGTAGGTTGTATGATGTAAATGTAGACCTCAATGTCCCTCTTATGGATCTGTAAACCAAGAAAAGTGACTGTAGTTTTAAGGCAAAAGATTAAAGAGCAACTTAACTTCATAGATGGGATGGTGTCAGTGAATGTGTCACAGACGTTCTTGACTGAGGTGAAAAACATTTGGATCTATATGAATGCTAAAAATATTGGGCTCATGTTGAAGTCAATAGAATAAAATTTTAGAGGGAATTGTAGGTAGCCCTTAAACAATGAAGGGGTGAAGAATCTTCAGTTCATATTTGACTTATGTATGACTCTAGACTTTTATTATGTACTTTAATATGTATGTAAAACACATTAATGCATACTACTTTGCAAAAAAATCGAATGACAACTTAAACAATAATGTAATGTAACTGGGGGCAGTGCCCCCTGCTCACTACGCTCGCCAACCCCCCTTTCAGGGGGTAGGGTTGCCAGGTGTCCGGTATTCACCCTGACAGTCCGGTATTTTCGCCTCCTGTCCAGTAAAAAAATTCAGAGAATACCGGACACGTAAAATGTCTGGTATTTTTTTATTTTTTCCCCAGCCAGGAGGCGAAAATGCCAGGCACTTGGCAACCTTTCAAACACTCAGCGCCTGGCCTCCCCCCAGCCCCGAACCTTCCGTGGATCCCAACACCCCCAGCCCTCCGACCCCAGCCCCCATGCTTACCTGGTTCCGCAAGGCTGCCGGACAAACTGGCTGCCGACCAAGGGGAAGCAATGATTTCCCTGGGTCTTAGTGCTCAACCGCTCCCCTGTTCCTATCCCTGCACTCACTCTTAAAGGGGACATGCTGTTTTAATGCTGTTTTATTTTATTTTATTTTATTTTAAATTTTTTTTTTCTTAAGTCTTGGAGTCCTTTTTTTTTTTTTTGGCTCAACAACTTTGGTCTCCCTTTTTTTCCTTCAACAGTGTTTTTTTTTTTTTTTTTGGGGTTCGTATTTTTGTTTCAACCATCTGGCAACCCTAAAGGGGGTAGGCAGCCCTTGTTCCCCCCTCCCCCAGCTGCTGGGGAGGGCCAGGCTGAGGCCTGCCCTGGCTCTCTCCCCCAGTCTCCAGGACCTCCCCAGGCCAGGCCAACCCCAGCTCTCCCCCGCAGGCTGCTTGGGGGTTGGGCTGAGCTGAGGCTGTGGCTGGCCTGGCTCTCTCCCCGGCTGCCAGGGAGGGCCCAGGGCCAAGGCCACCCAGGACCTGGCTCTCTCCTTCCCCCGGCTGCTGGGGAGGGTCTGAGGCTGCCCCAGCTCTTCCTCCCCGCAGAGGCCAAAGCTACCCTGGTCCTTGCCCCCCTTCACCCCTGCCTCTTTGGGGTTGGGCTGGGACTGGGCCCAGCTCTCCCACCAGCTGCCAGGGAGAGTCTGAGGCCACCCCAATTCTTCCCTCTCCCCCCCAACAGAGGCCAAAGCCGTCCCAGCCCTTGCTCCACCCCGCCCCTGCCTCTTTGCCCCCTCCACACACCTGGCCATCGGGGAGGAGGGTCAAGGCCTGGCTGCATCTCTGGCCATGGTTCCCAGACCACTCCCCTGTGAGAGGGGAGGGTGTGTGGCTCCTGGCCCATCCATGGAGCACCGACAAAGCCACATGACTGCCGCCCACCCCAGCACAAGGGAAGTCGGGCCCTCAGCACCGGTGAGGGAGGGAGGAGGCTGGGTGGCTGAGCAGGGAGGGGCTACGGGACGCAGAATGACATGATGGAAAAACTTTTTTTATGTTTATACTAAGGTACAATGCCCCCTGTTCACTGCACTTGCCAGTCCCCATGTCTGTGGGGGTAGGCAGCCCCAACCGCTTGCCCCCTACCAGCCACCGGGGAGGGCCGGGGCCATGCTAGCCCCAGCCTCTCAACCCCCAACTCTCCAGCCACTGGGCCCATGCCAGTCTCTGGGGGTAGGTAAGCCCGGCTCTCCCCCTGGCCGCCGGGGAGAGCCTGGGTCATGCCAGACATGGCCTCTCAACCCCCCAGCCACCAGGGAGGGGAGGGCCAGAGGCCGCGCCAGACCCAACTGCTGGGGAGGGGAAATGGTAGGCAAGGCCGGCTCTCCCTCCAGCAGCTGGGGAGGGTTGGGGCTGCACCAAACCTGGCCGCTCGCACCCCTCTCCCCGGCCACAGCCAGCCCCGGCTTTTCTGCTCCCGCACTGGGTCCCCCATCTCCCTTCCCAGTCGCAGCCAGCCCCAGCCTCCCAGGCGCTACA
This sequence comes from Rafetus swinhoei, assembly GCA_019425775.1. Lineage (NCBI taxonomy): Eukaryota > Metazoa > Chordata > Testudines > Trionychidae > Rafetus > Rafetus swinhoei. The sequence continues at coordinate 272,420,623 of CM033437.1, forward strand.
TCCTGCTCCCTGATCACAGCCAGCCCCAGCTTACCCGCTCCCTCACCCCCCTCCCCAATTGCAGCTCTGGCCCCTCAGTTCTCTCTCTCCTCTCCTCAGTCGCAGCCCTGGCCTCTTGCCCCCCCCCATATTCCCCTCTGCCCACAGCCAGCCCCAGCCTTCCCCCCTGGCCTCTTGGCCCTCCTCCCCAGTCACAGCGAGCCCTAGCCTCCCCACCTCACTCCGGGAAAGTGCAAACTGGACCCGGCACAGAGTCTCAGGGCTTTCTCCGCTCCAGCCTCCCCTGCAGGAAGCCAGCACTGGTGCGCTAATCTTGCAGGGGAAGGAGGTGGAGTTGAGGCTGGACTGCTGGGCAGGTGGCAGCCCAAGCACTCCTGGCCCTGGCTCACAGACGCAGAGGTTCCCCTCTGGGTCCCGGAGCATCGGGGCTCCGAGCACAGTGAGGAGCTGCTGTCACCGCCCCCTGACCCTCCTGCAGTGAGGCAGAATCTGCCCAGGCCGTGCTGCCAGGCAGCTTTGCTGGTTCCCGAACAGTGTCTGGGGCAGGGAGACTGTGCAAGGGCAGAGCCTGTGGGATGCCAGAATGATGTGATGATGTCACTCTGGCGTCACACAGGAAAAACTTTTATATATAGATTAAGATAATTTCTTAATAATGTAAATCACCACTGATCATTATAGTGGTCTCATGTTCACATGGAATATTATATGGCATATTTCTAAGCATAGTGATATGCTCCTGGCCCATCCCTGGAGCACCGCCGAAAGGTTTCAGTTTTGTTCCAGAAGAATAGGAACAAAGAAAATGTAGCCTAATGAGGAGTTCTTTTCTGTCTATGAGACAAATCTAACTAAAGCTGAAGGCAGACTTTGCCAAAGCTGTCTGTTTCATGGGAGTGTATCCAATGTGTACTGTACATGATGACACATGTGCAAGCTAAACATATTATGGTGCACTTAGCAGTCCATGGAAGACTTAACAGAAGAAGCTCTGCTTTTAGAAGAACAATTGATTATGGATGAGCGTGCAACTTGGAAGAGCTATTAGAGTGTATAATTTTTAAACTCACAGGTGATCCACAGCTGGATGCACATGGTGGCATTAAATAGGGAGCTTTATTCAGTGGTGGAGTAGGGCTTCCTCTTACCACCAGTGGTTCCTAATGTCTGTGGGACAGCTGGTCATTAAATATTACAAACAAATCCAAGTCTTGGCATCCACACTGCATATTGACCCTAGGTTTAGAATTTCTTGACCTGGGCTACAAATCTGGGGCTCCAGTGTCCACACTGCAATACTCATACCTGAATGAAACCACCATTTCTCAGGCATCCTCGTGCCCTCCCCAGCTGTGGCCACTCCAGCCCCTGGTTAGTGGTGGAGTGTGGGAATACTTGACTATCCATCCCCATGTTATAGGAAGTTGTCACAGCATGCTAAGTTCACAATAGATCCTGTTTCAGCAAACAGACAAAGCATCCATGAGATACTGGTGGACGGCTGGTGATGCCTGCAACTCTGCTATAGCTGGTGATTCCCACCCATGTAGACCAGAGTTTCTAGAGCACAAGCCTAAGTACAAATTGGTGGGATCACACTGTCTTGTGGTCATGGGATGACCAGCAGTGGGTCCAGAACTTTTGCATGAAGATAGCTACATTTCTGGAGCTTTGTGAGCAGCTTGCCTCTGAGCTCCAGTGTAAAGACATGCATGAGGGCAGCCATACTGGTCCAGAAGTGGGGTGCTATCATCATTTGGAATTAGATTACTCCTGACTGCTTCAAGTCTGCTACTAACCAGTTCAGCATTCAAAAGTCAAGCATGCATGAAGTGGAGACAGAGATTTCAGAGTCAATCAGGCATATGATGTACCCGAAGGCAATGGGCATAAACAAATATCCTTGAAGTAATTACTAGTTTTGAGAGGATGGGGTTTCAAGACTGCCAGGGCTATTATTGAGCCTCATGTGCCCATAGTTTGAGCTCCTCAAGGAGTACATGAGTGCATAAACTGCAAAGGGTACTACTCCATTGTTAGCCAAGCCCTTGTGAACTGCAGAAGCTGATTATGGATGCCATTGTGGGCTGCACAGGAAAAGTTCATGATGCCAGGGTTTTCTGAGGATCAGGAGTTCACATTCATGGACAGACTGGGGCATTGTTCCCACCAAATGACATTGTCATAAATGGAGTTACTATCCTCACTGTTATTATAGAGAACCCAGTCTACCCCCTTTTTCTTTCGCTTATGAAATCATACCCTGATAAGAGTCCCTGGCAAAAGAAGGTTCAGTTACACTCTGAGTATCTGTGGAATGGTGGTTGAATGCTCATTTAGAAGATCCTAATCCCACATAAGGATTCCAGGGTCATCAATGCTGCCTGTTATTATTTTGGCTTGCTATGTTCTTCACAATCTTTGTGCACTCCCCCATTAGCAGATACATACTGCTGCCTGGAGCTTACAATAAATGTTGCACTGGGTAATAAACCACAGATCCCTTCTATAAACTGGAAATCACTCCCATCCCTATAATAATGCAGGTTGAATTTCTCTAGTGCAGCACTCTCTGGTGTGGCAACATCCATGGTCCAGAATGACTTCAGATAGCCGGATGTCCACTTATCATGGGTGCGGTTGAGTTTCTCACAGTCTCATAAAGTTTGTTTACAGCCATCAATTCTGGCTCTCCATGTTCTGTGCTGTTATTTAGCTTTAATTTACCCCTCAGGGTACATCTACCCAGGAACATTTTTTGGAATAACTGACGTTATTCTGAAATAACACAGTGCACATCTACACAGCAAGCCTTTATTTCAAAATAATGTCATGCTGGAGGACTTCTTACTCCAACTCATGGTAACCCTCATTTCACGAGGAGTAAGGGAAGTCACAGGAAGAGTGTTCTTCCTTTGACTTCCTGCTGTGTAGACAGTGCCAAAAGCCAAATTAAGCTATTTTGACTTAAGCTACGCAATTGATGTAGCTGAAGTTGTGTAACTTAATTTGACTTTAGCCCTGCTGTGTGGATGTACCCTAAGTGTGTTCTAAGAGCCCAATAAGCAGTGGAAGTGTAATGTTGCTGTACAATATTGTTCTTCTGTGGTTAAATATTAGTCAGGTCCCAAGGGTGCTGGACTAGAGAGGTTCAACCTGTAATAACAAACATAGATCCAAAAACTTATCAGTCTCAGGGGGTACTTTTGCCTCTTCTGTTTCTGATGCCAGTTCCATTATGGGCAGCTCTTCCAGAGAGTCATCAAAAACTTCCTTGAAGTAGGGTCCCAGAATGTGCTGCAGCTACTCTGTCAGCAGAAACTTCTCAGGGATTGGTTTGGGTACAAGAGTCACTTGGGCAGCCTCACCCAGCACTGTCTGACTCCCTTCTGATCATATACTCTTCAGGATTGAGAAGGTTGCCCTCCTGATTGACCAGGCTACCTTGAAGCACTGGTTGCTCAGTGCTTGGCACAGTACCAAGTACCTGGTCAAATGACAAGATGACAGAGAGTTCCCAGAGATCTAGTTCTCATCTCTAACTTTCTGGAAGTTGGTCTTGAACTATTTAATCTGCTCCCTGCATTGGTCCAGTAAATTCCCAGCACTGTCAGCTTCTTCACTATTAGGTGGTATGCATGCTCATTCCTAGAATTCTTGCTAAAGTTGAATGATTTGCTCTCCTGGCAGTAGCAATTAAGCAAAATGTGGCTGTGCTCACATGATGCTTGCAAAGGACTTCTCCATGGCAGTGACCATTACAAATGCAGGAGACAGGTCACTCTTCTTGCAGCTCAGCAGTCAGAATAAAATGGAAGTGTTAAAAGCTGAGCTGTTGCATTTGAACCAGAAGGGTTGCTTCTGTTTCCTAAGAGTACATTGACCAGTCTTGGGGTAGGAAAGACAAAAGACACTGTCCTGTGGAGTTATGAGATAGTGTTGGTAGAGTCTCAGGTCCCAAATCTGTAGCAGGCATGAGCTGCAGCCATCAATAGTGCAAAACGATAGACTTTGGGCCCAAGCTTCTGTGGGACTCAGGCTTGAACCCTCCATTCCTGTTTGGGCCCAAGTTAGACAGAATTGTGTGACGATGAAAGAGGATTTGGACTGAGCCCAGGCAGTGTATACATGCCCCTAGAAAGGGGAAGACATAGGCATGGATATTTATACTTCTCCATACATACACTAACCAGAAGAGATGGCCAGCCACTGAAAGGACTGTATGCTATTCCCTACTCAGGGCTGGTGAAATGATGTGCTACCATGCATGCTGAAAATCTCTGGGAGTCTCTGTGGGTATGTCTACACTAGCTCGTTAGTTCGAGCTAGGTAGGCAAATGAGGGCAACCGGAGTTGCAAATGAAGCCCGGGATTTAAATATCCCAGGCTTCATTTGCATCTTCCCGAGCGCCGCCATTTTTAAATCCCCCTTAGTCTGAACTCCGTGCCCGCAGCTACACGCAGCACGGAGTAGGTAGTTCGAATTAGAGAACGAGGAGTACCGGTAGTTCGAACTAGGATCTCTAATTCGAACTACCTACTCCATGCCGCGTGTAGCCGCGGGCACGGAGTTTGGACTAAGGGGGATTTAAAAATGTCGGCACTCAGGAACATGCAAATGAAGCCCGGGATATTTAAATCCCGGGCTTCATTTGCTACTCCAGTTGCCCTCATTTGCCTACCTAGATCGAACTAACGAGCTAGTGTAGACATACCCTGTATGTCCTTGAGTCACCATACCTCCCAGTGTTCCTTCTGCTGTGGAGACACATTTCTGCTAATGTCCTACCCAGTACAGTGCCTAAAAGACACAATTTGGCAAGTTGTGGCTTTTTTCAAATATGAATATGATTTCAAAAACGTAATGAACTGATAGAACCTGCTTTTGGTGTTCTAGTGTCCTATTAACAGACTGAACTTCATGTACTTTCCTGTAGATGCCACACTCCAAAAGGATGTTCAGGAAGGAACTCTGCATCCTGCCCACACTCAAGAACCACTTCAAGGTCAAGAAAGCATTTTAAGACCCATTCACCCTCCTCTGATCATAAACATCAGCCTGGAGGAGGATGAGGAAGAGGAAGAAGAGGAGAATGGTAAATATGACTTCTTCCCTGAAATCTAAAACTAAAATGGGCTAAAATGGACTGGTTTGGCTGTTTTCAACAATCATGCCATTTTTGAGGAAAGGGGTCAAATATTTGGAAATAACCTTATTGCAGATAGTTTCATCATTAACCACATAGTAAATGTAGACTCTCATTAATAAACTTTCAAAATACTGAATATCTGTTTTTCATACTGATATAATTCCTGTACTCTTTTTTCATTAATTAGAAATGGATCCAAGTGCCATAATTCACATGGCATTGAAATACAACAATTTAGATGGAGAGCCAAACTTTCTCAAAGTTCAGGGATGTTCACACTTATTTGGCTCCATCTGTACTGTAAATGACCATTTTACTAATTGAGCATGTCTGATTTAGAGGAGACATTGGTGCCTATAACTAAAACTATATTGGTCATGAAAATATCTGTCAATAAGCAAGAGTTTTTCTGTCCAGAAAGAGGAGGGCTGGGATGAACTAGCATTAGAAAAGGGGAAAGAATCCTTCCTTTTTCAATGAAATTGTTTATATTTTGCAATAGTGCATTGACAAATCCTGATGTGTCTGTACTCAGGTATAGTTCTCTCTTTTAAAATATTTCCTCTAGATGCCTCTCATTTATTGACAAAGACTCTAGCAGACATTGAGGAAGAAAAAGCAATAAAGGAGATGTGCTATAAATCTGGTAAATAGCTCATTCTTTATTGTTTTAAAATATTAACATAACTAGTAGTTATGTTAATATTTTAAATGATCAATGTAAGTAAAGACTTTTTTTCTTTCTTTTGGGGGGGTATGAGTAGGAGAATATTACAGAATTCAGACACCTCAGGAGAACCAGTCAGCAAAAAACATGTCATCAGCACTGGATAATGAGCTATTGAAACCCCTGGAAACTAGCAGAGATTTACAGGAAGGCAAGTACTTAAGTGGTAAGGTAACACTTTTCACTTTAGGATAATGTTTATATACATTTAATTAAATAGATGTTATCAGGTAGTTTAGATCCCAGTATTAGGTTCTGCAAATTTAGAAGAAAATACGGAAAATAAAATTAATAGAAATTAATTAAGTAATAGAAGTATGACTTTTAAAAATTAAATGGAAACAGCATAGATATGGTAGGATGCTTGCATTGACTACAGCATGTTGAAATGAGGCAAGGTCAATTAAGTAGAACCAAGGTTAACATCATGAACTTTTTGCATTCCATGTCATGCATCTCTGCTATAATTTTTCTCCTAGTATCTTTTAAAATAAGGTTACAATCTCTTTTGCTTATTAGGCCTGTTACAACACAACTGAGATCAAAGGGACATAAATTAATGAACATTTGTCCCACTCAAGATTTTTAAAAAGTTTTCTTTTTCATCATTAGCCAAGAGGTATTCCTGCAAAAATCAATCTCAGCTTTTGTTATTATTATAATAGGTGATAGTATTGCTGGTTCATAACAGAGTGATTTATGTTCTGAACGTTCTAGGACGTTAGTGTAATTAGTGTGTTGGCCATTAAAGTGTTCAAGAAAGAAGTGAGATATTATTATCAGTAGCACATTTATTATTGTCATAAAGTTGTTTACAACAAAATAGAAACCTTCATGGATAATCATCTGGATCCACAATTACATATAAGGAAAACTGAAGCAGGAAGATAGTGAACAACAATGAAGAACTGCAAAGTGAAAGAGTATATTATTTTGGTTCAGATGGAGATATTCTGAGGTAATATTGGCTAGTAAAAGGGTGATTGTTTTTGGATCTCTGGTTTTTACCAATTTAACCAGAAAGAGAAAAATAGTTTCTCTGCACAATGTCCTGTGAATTCTGTCTGGCGAGTAGAGCTATTTTTGTTTAAGTACTTTTGAGGAGGTATTTCTAATGGGTGTTCAAGGGCTTAGATATCACAGTGATAGACATATCATAGATGATATTCATAAACATCAATCATATGAACTGAGTAGCTGTAATATTAATCTCTTAGTTGTTCTCTGGTATAGCCTGCGTGTGGTGGCACTTCATAGGAATCACAAGGATGCTTCCTCTAGGTCTGAATTTTTCCCATGTCTTGTGATAAATAAAAATGTGCTGATGATCAGTCATTGTTTACAGACAGAAATAATAAAATTAATTATGCTGAAATGAAGTGGCTTATCATATATACAATTATATATGTTTTCTATAAATGCAATAAACATGGGTTGTTCACCAAAACAATTTAAAAGTTTTAGTACATTGTATTTTTGGAATAGTCAGAGATAAGGATTTACCCTCAGCTTTATACTCTAAGATTTAATTCTGTGAATCCTTTAAGCACTCATACAAGTTTTGCTCATAATTCAGGAATGCTCACTAATATGTTTATCCATAAAATCAATGTGTAAAGTTGTCCATGTTGCATAGTGCTATACATAACTTCCTTTACTCTCCCAAGCTCATTTATCTATCATGGATACCCTGACTCCACATAACTAAGCCAAAAAATTTCCTCTGCTGCATTTCTAGGTGATGGTGTTAAAGTTCCAACAAAATTTAATATTATAGAAAGACAAGGAGAGGTAACAGCATCATTAGATGGTAAAACCAGGACTGATCTTGGTGCCGTTGAAAATGGAGGTAATTACTTTAAAATATGTGTTCTCATAATCTAATATCTCGTCGTAGATAAAATAATTTCTAAATACAGGTTTGACCTCCCAGAACCAGGACTCTCTGGTCTGGCAATATCTGTCGTCCAGCAGGACCACGGATGTTCCTGGATCAGGGAATCCTGGCTGGCAGCGTCAGTGGCAAGAGGGCTGGCAGCTGGGAGCCCAGCAGGGCTGGGACCAGGGCCGGATCCTCAGTAGTGCAGCTGAGGCTGCAGTAGCCCCAGCAGTGGGTGGGGCTAGGGCTGGCAGCACTGGGAGGCAGTGGGCTGGGGGGCTAGCAGTAAGGCACCTCCCTTGGTCTAAAAGATTCCCTTGTTCGGAACCGGTCAGGTCCCAAGGGTGCCAGATCAGAGAGGTCCAACCTCTATGTCAATTATATATCAATTTACACAAGCATAAAAGTCAGATATAACTGGGATACACAAAACTTTCAGAATTTTGAGAGAGAAGCCAAAAAACTCCATGTTTTTGGCAGTCATGTGGGAAAGCATTAAGGCCCCAATCTTGCAAGCTGTTCCATGTGGGCAGATCCTTGTGTCCACTTTCCGTGGGGCTCTGTGCAGGTCTGTTAGGGAATCTCAGTACAGGATCAGGATTTCAGTCATTAAGGATGAACCTGAATCATTTAACCTTTATATTTATCTTGCATTGGCTGTCTCCTTTTCTTTTGAAACCTTATCCTCTGCAGTTTAATAATTTTCTATGCGGTATTGTTTCAAATGCTTTACTGACATGCAGAAATAGTACATTTACTACATTTTTCATGCCAAAAAAATCAATTAACTTGTCAGAAAGATATCAGACATAAGTAACAGAAGAAATAATAGGGTTTTTGGTAATATTTTATAAAGTTATCATTTTCCTGTATGTATTATAAGCAATGTACATATTGGTTTTTATGTTTTATGTTATTTCCTGTTGTCCTGATGTTTTGTATTTGGTTACTCAAGAGTTAATTCAGAGTGAATAATTAATTATGGAAATGTACATTTATACTGAGAGATATAAACTAAAATAATATTAAATATATTTCTTATATATATTTTATATACAATTTTAACATAACTACTTTCTACTTGTTTTTCATGCTTAAGTTCTTATTATTTATATGAATTTAATAAAAATGTAATACAAATTAAATGCTAGAAAAGAATGAAGTAAAAAGGTTGCATTCTTCATTTTAAACTCAGTAAAACCAATTTTATCTTAAAAAGAGGGTACATCATTTCTCTGTTTATAATTTGATGATGCATTATCATTTTTTTTCAGGAGGTGATTGTTATGTACCACAAAGGAGCATATTTGTTGGAGAGAAACATTGTGAAACATTAACTGGAGAAAAAGAATTAATTACAACCAGACGTGCAGATGTGAAACGTATGAATCATTATTTTTATATTTTGTAATTTTGGAAAAAACATGTTTTGCTTCTTTTGTAATTATATTGGACACTTGAGGTAGGACCTAAATGAGTTCTGTTATATTCCTCACACTATGAGTGAATTGAAGTCCCATCAGCAATATGTTTTCTTTCATCATACTAAATGATGAAAGCACTTTTATTGGTTTAGGGCAGTCTTCCTCCAAGTGACATCAATATGACCGCTATCAGATTGCTAAATACCTTTATCTTCCTAAAGACAAAAAGCGTAATCCTGAGAGATGATGATCACACTCAATCTCAGTGGAAGGCAATGAGAATTGATGGTGCATAGCATCTCACAGAATTGGGCCCCTAATGAATACATGGATATCTGATTCAGTTTAGCATTTGAGCATGTTGGGAATAAGTCTGGCCACTCTGTATGTGGTGAAAACAGGCAAGAGGATTTATTACACACAGTACTGGTAGAGTGTCCCTCAGCTCATTAAGCTGTGAACACTGCTTAAGCAAAACAGTACAATAGATTACATAGGGGCCTGATGCACGGAGGGGAAGCAATTCAATAGGTTCTAGCAGCAAAACGAAATGAGCACATAAGCCAATAAACTAAGAAAGATTACATAGCATCTCCGCCCATCGTCAAACAAACACCTTATCTCTAATACAAGTAGTTTTCCTTAACAAGTTAAATAAGCCAACATCAACAAACAGACAATTAAATGGCAACTTTTGTCTAGTTAAATTATGATGCGTCTGTGATGGTGCCTCACGCTGATGTGATCCATGAGTTTATGGGCCCATTATCCAGGATTAAAGCAAAACATGTTAGCAAGATTGTTTTGGTATCAGCTGGTGCGGCCTTGGAATGTGGTTGTCAAGGCGACTGTGCCTTCCCAAGGTTCCTCTACTCAGGCTAACTGTCCGCTCGTGAGGTTTATAAGTTTCAAGGTTAGAGGCCTATACAGGACGTCAGAATTTGAATAGGGGTTCTTAGCGAAATACCATGGACTGCCTCAGTTTACCCTACAAGCACATGATTAAATCTACTTAAGGACCTGCTCTCATATTTCAGTTAGTCACATTCTAAAGTACCTTGCTAAATTGTGTACTATAGTATTCCAGAATATGCTTGGAAGAACACAAAATTTCCTTATCAGAATACATTGTTTTTTATGTATATGAGTATTGTGCGTAAATCATTTCTTGCTTATTATTTTTCTGTTGTTGAAGTAAAAGATAGGAAGACAAATTCTAGCTATGAATCACAGGTAGGTTAACAAGTAATGAAACTGCCTACATACATTGAAATGGAAGAAAAAGACTTTTTCCTATACTTTAGCCTGAACTGAAGGAGCAAAAAGTAGTGTTTCTGCTGGTCAGCTGGAGGTGAAAATAGACAAATCTCTGGCTTCCTGTACTGGAGTCATAGTCCATTTTGGTCAGTTTCATGCCCAGATGATTTTAAAAATAATAAATTTCATTATTTCAGCTATGTCATGATGTCATAATTTTTGGGTTCCTGTCCCAAAAATGAGTTGTGGGGGTTATTTTATGGGGGTTGCAGTGCTGCTGCCTTTATTTCTGTGCTGCTGATGGTGGCAGCTCTGCCTTCAGAGTTGGGTAGCTGGAGAGTGGTGGCTGCTGGCTGGGAGCCCAGCTCCGAAGGCAGAGCCACCGCCAGCAGCAATGCAGAGGTAAGAGTGGCATTGTATGATATGGTCTCTATTACTTCTGCACTGCTGGGGGGACTCTGCCTTCAGAGCTAGGTGCCTGGTCAATAGCTGCTCTCACTGGCTGCCCACTCTGAAAGCAGTGCAGAATTAAGGGTGGCAATATTGCCACCCCCCTAAAATAACCTCATGACAACTCCCGATTTGAGAAACACTGGTCTCCTACATGATATCTAAATAGCATAGGGTAAAAGCACACAAAAGACCAGATTTCATGGTGTGTGATGTGTTTTTCATGTCTGTGAATTTGGTAAGGCCCTAGACATAGGGTAAAAGAGCTTGATAGTTGCCATGCAATGCAGGATGTGAGATTATGTCCTTCTCCTACTCAATCTCCTTACTCTTGGGCCTGGTCTACATTACATGGGAAGGTTAAAGTAAGATATGCAATTCCAGTTATGTAAATTATGCAGCTGGAGTCGACATATCTTAAAACTTGGTCTACACAGCGGCAGGTCAACAGGAGCAAACACTCCTGTTGGTGTCCCTTACTGCTCGCGAGGAGTTGGAGGAATACCGACGCCAATGGGAGCGCCCTTTGAGTTCAATCTAGCAGGTTTATACGACATCTGCTAATCGAACTCTGGAAGATTGACTGCAGCAGTGTCGATCTTCCATATATACTGCACATGTGCTCTTGGTGTAAAGCATAGAAAGAGACCTTTTTTTCATATGTTTGCCATAATAAACACCAGTGTCTCAGAGGTTATATCTAAACTGCATCCCTCTGTCAACAGAGGGATGCAAATCAAGCACATCAAGATTGCTAATGAAGCAGGGATTTAAATGTCCCGCGCCTCATTAGTATAAAAAGGGCCACCGCTTTTTTGCGAAACGGCGTTTTTCCAAAAAAACTCGGCAGTCTAGACACGGATCTGTTGAAAATAAAGCCTTTTTTGACAGTTCCTGTATTCCTCAAAAAATGAGGTTTACAGGATCTGCCGAAAAAGGCTTTATTTTCGACAGGTCCGCGTCTAGACTGCCGGGTTTTATTTTGAAAAAACTCCATTTCGAAAAAAAAGCGGCAGCCATGTTTATGCTAATGAGGTGCGGGATATTTAAATCCTTGCTTCATTAGCAATTTCGATGTGCCTAATCTACATCTCTCTGTCAACAGAGAGGTGTAGTCTAGACACACCCATATAGACCAGCTGACTGACCAGGCAAAGGACATATGAGGGTCAGTTATATATTACATAATAGTTTATTCCATCTCATAGTACATAGTTGGTGTGGTTTGGTTTGAGTCAACATGCATAAAATTCTGCTGTGGGTATAAAACATTCAGAGCACGTCTACAAAGCAGCGTCATTTCGGAATAACAGACGTTATTCCGAAATAACAATGAGAGCATCTATACAGCAATTCCATTTTTTCTAAATAAATTCAAAATAATGGGTGGCTTAATCCAACTTCTGTAAACTCATTCCATGAGGAATAACACCTATTCCGAAATAGCTATTTCGGAATAACAGTAGTATGTACTCTTCACTGCTGTTATTTTAAAATAGCTTTTCCCCAGAGCCATTCAAAGTAATTACTCCCTGTGCCTCCTGGGGCTCTAAATTGAAGTAGCACGCCCATATTAGGGGAGCTGCCTTGAACTAATTTTGAGGCTTTCCTGTAGTGTAGACGTGTTATTTCAAAATAAGCTATTTCTGAGTATTTCTTCTGGAATAGCTTATTTCGAAATAAGCATACAGTGTAGACATATCCTCACTTTTGTACTGGAGTTGCTGCTTGTGTAGTCTGCTGAAACAAGCTTACATAAATTCTGTGGTTTATAATTGTGGACATACGTGTGGAATAGAGCTGATATCCTTAAAATATATTGTTGTATTTGCTCAGATTTTTTTGGCTTTTATGTAGACATTTTTTTACCTAGAAGTTGGGCCAAAAATATCTCTTACGTACTCCAGTAACACCTAGTTTCCTAAAATGAGTTTGAAGTTTGTTGCCAAAACTTTCAGAACTTTTTTCTAACAGAATCAAGATAACATTTTGGCACCATTATGTCTTTACCCTAGGGATGAAATTTATTGATACTCTTGCTGTAATTACTGTTTACAGAATCAGTTGTTTAGCACATAAAATAATGGTCTTTATTGAACAGAGTGTATGTATAATGTGAAGAAGTTATTCTTGTTTTAATTCACCACAACCCTCTACTACTTTAATGAAGGGATTTTACTGAATAGTGTGTTTTTAAAAAAAATGTGTGTAATTTTTCTCCCTTAGCAATGAGTCACACTGAGCAAGTAAAGAAGCGTCACTTTAAAGGAGTGAAGAAAAAGAAATGCATTTCTGAAGAACCAAAAAATTCATATAGCATGTTTGCAGGCAAAGGTATTTTGAGAAATTGCCTGACTAATTTGTTTTAAGTTACTAACTCCCTGTGCCTAGAAGGTCAGCCCCTACCTAGACATCAAAGCCCTATTTACAGCCCAAGCTGCAACTTCAAAGCACTGTTTCCACAGCTATTTTTAGAATGCTAATGCAACCCCCACTAACCCAGATGTATCAACGTGGAGTTGGGAGGCTCCCTCCCAAACATTGTGTAGAGATACTCTGTGCGTCCTTCTCTCTGACATACTTTGTGAAACATTGAATAGCATCTGGCAGGTTATCATAATACTGTATTGTATTTTCCCCTTGCAGCAATGCATGCTTCAAACCCAAAAGGTAAAGCAAATTGCCAACAAAATGATCAAAGCAAGGATGCTGAGAATACTTCTTACGTTCCATCTCCAAGAGCCACTGGGAGAAACACTTCCTTGAATTCTCTAGAACCTGGAAAATCAAGAAACATGACCTACAGTAATGTTAATGTTACCAAAGAATCCAAGATGAATCTGTCTGCAGGTGAGCTCCTGATTACACAGGATTCCTTGCCTAGAAGAAGATTGCCAACAGAGTTGGTCAAAGACTTCAGTTATGCCAATGCAACTTCACCAGATTAGTATAATCATCTAGAGAAATTCAGACTGGAAATACAAGATTAATTTTGAACAGTGAAAGTAAATAACTACTGTAACAATTTAACTACTACATCATGGGGGCTTCTCCATCACTGAGAAACAGTGAAAGTAGTTAAACATTGGAATAGTTTACCCAGGGTTGCAGTGAATTCTTCATCATGGGCAATTTTAAGATTGGATATTTTTCTAAAAAATTTGTTCTAGGAATTGTTTTGAGGAAGTTCTATAGCCTGTGTCACACGGGAGCTCAGACTAGATGATCACAATGGTCCATTCTGCCTTGGAGTCTGTGAAAAACCAAGAGCAGACTCTGACCCAATATAATTGTCATAAGCATATCTCATTGCAATATTTACAGGTAAAAATGAAAAAAAAATCATGAACTTCTGTGGAGGTTGCCAATTAAAGTGAGACAGAATTCTCTTGAGCAGTAGTTCTGCCATCTTTAGAGGATGGAGCACAAATCCACCTCCACGTCCAGTCAGCTCTGCTGTCTGAAGGAAAGGGAAGAGTCTATGTCCTCACTCTCATCCTCACCATTTTCAGCAGAGAGGGTCCATTGGACCACTGGCAGTGAACTGCAATCCCCTATTGTAGTCCCCAAAAGGGTTTTTAACCAGTTCTTGAATAGGTGCACAGGAGAGAGAGAGGACCTGTCACCTTTGCGAACCCATGCAGAGATTGTTCAGAATCTAGTTTTGTCCAAGAATGGAGTATGGAATTTTACTTTGGTGTACTGTATTCTGGGATCAGTTTACTAAAGGACTGTACAGTACCTTTCCTTTTCAGTTAGTGATGTGACCCAGAGACTTAAATCTGTCTCTTGAGAACTTTGTCATTCAGTATGGGCTCTTCTTGAAGTTTCTTAAGCATGGCACTGAATGTTTTGTTATAGTTTGATTAGATTTCTTCTTATATCCTACATCTAGCAAGTAAAGAGATTTAAAATGAAGGCATCTTAAGATGACATATGACAGAGTATACTGATGGACTGGGATTTATTGGAATTCTTAGCTACGCACATGTTCTGTAGAATTTTACTTTGACCAGTAGGCTAAGGTCTGGGCAGCAAGTCATTTTATGCCATATTTTATTGGTTAGTTTCTGTGGTGTGCACTCTGGCTTCATTCTGTTAAATCCTCAAAGATGTACATTTAGTCACTGGTTTGGAAATTATGATTATGCCAGAGCATTTGTTTTCTGCTGTAGATGTCAACCAAGCTTTCCCTCATTCCTGCTTCTCTTTCTATTCCTGAAAAGGAAATGTAAACAATTCAATAAGTAGGACAAAGTGTGTTTAGTATAATTGGATGTCTGCTTTTATAATATGCTTAATCTTTAGAAGTGTTTAAGAATCTTTATTTTATAACTCAGTGCTCCATCTTTAACTCTATTGCCTATACTGAATATTAATCCGAGACCCTATATAACTGAACAATTCAGTAATGAAAATCTCATTTCCCTCCCAACTAACATTTCTTATTCAGCCTTTTTTTCCTGAACAGAAAACCAAGGAACCATATTCGTACAAGACTTTTTTATCCCTGATTCACCAGTGTTTTGCTAGGGTTTTGTTATAATCCTATTTCTGTTGTACAAATGGGAGCTTGAAGCTTTCTGAAAAATATTGTGCTAGTTTTAAATCTATTGGGGATTTTCACAATGTACAGCAGGGCTACTCAACATGCGGCCCGTGGGCCACATGTGGCCCGTGGCCCGTTTGTTTGCGGCCTGCGGTACAGTTTGGGTTTACATGGGGCTCAACATGCGGCCTGCGGGTGGGATCCTTTGAAGATGGCCTCCACTGGCAATACGCTCCACAATGGTGAGGCATCTCCCAGGTGGGGTGAGCATTGAAAGTCACAAGTGGACGGCTGGCTGGAACAGACAGGTGTCGGCGTTTCTAGCCCCCAGAGAGGAGGTGCCGGGAATGCCGGGGCATTGTGTGAAGTGCTGGCTGCTTAAACTTGTGGGCAGATCCTGAGAGATGCTGACTGGCTCACATTGGCCACGTTTGGATCTAGTGCCGTGTCCAGGCAGCCCTGCCTCTGTTCCGCACAGAGCGACGGACTCCCACGTGGGATGTCAGCCCTGCTGGGAAACCAGGATGGGACTCCCGGGTACCTGTCCTTTTTGTCTCTTGTGTCCGACCTGACTCACACACCCCCCCACCCACCGCAGGTTGGAGCGCTCTGGCTTGGAATCTTTTCTTTTTATGGTAAAATCACTCCAAGAAATGCACAACCTGAAGCTTCAAGCTAAACACCCAAAACACTTTTTTTCAAGCTAAACACCCAAAACACCCAAAACATATACAATTTTCTTTTTAATAAGAAGCATTAAAAATGGCAACATAGACGAGACTCTTGATGGATGAACATGGGGTTTTCAACCCTATTTGGGAGCTGGAATTTGCTTTCGCAGAGAAAAATGGAAAACCAATGTGTCATCTTTGTCAAAAAAACTACAGCTGCGTTAAAGAAAACAAACCTGCAACTGCACTATGAATCTTGTAACTCTGAGTTCAAAGACTTGTATCTACTTGACAGCAATTTAAGAAAAACTAAAATACATTCCTTACTGCCCGACAGTGTGAAAGAATCTATTTGCATATATTTGCATATATATTTGCATGTATATGCAACCATGCTTAAGTTGTGGCCCTCAGAATGTGCTGTGAGTATCATTGTGGCCCCCGGGGCTTCCAAAGTTGAGTAGCCCTGATATACAGCTTGATTGATTGTCACTTTCAGTTCCTGCAAATCTGATGACTGAATTAGCTTCTGTATGCAGTCCTTCCAGGATGGTACCAATGACATTTTCCTTATGTTCTTGCATCTTTGAAGTCATTGCTTTCCTGGCAGTGTCTAGTACTGGTTAACTACTTGAGAAGAAAGTTTCAGGTCAAATTCTGAGGTCTTATCTTTGTTTCTGGCATTTTGTTTTAGGGCATAGCTTTATGTTTATTCTATGGCCTTCTCTCTGGCTTTGTCTACACTGCAACTTTTTTGCAGCAGAAAATATGCTAATGAGGGACTCATTAACGTGAGTCGCGATGTCATTACCATATTTTCTGCCAATTCTTTTTGAGCAAGGGGTTTTTGCGCAAAAAGAAGCAGTGTAGCCGCTTCCCCTTAGGTGCAAAAAAACCCTTTTGCGCAAGATCCTTATGCCTCTGGGAGAAGCCTTCAAGTGCCTGAAGTTATTGGATCCCATGGCAACCTACACTTATGTGTGGTCTGGTGCATGCAACTCCATCACAGGTTCCTGCAGGTGTGGCCAACGCTGTTCTGTGTCCCCAACAGACATAGCCTGAACCATGTACTCAGGGTCCAGACCACATATTGTTGTCAGTGACATGGTGGTGAAATTCTGCATCAGTGTTCGAGAGAGTCCCCCTCACAGCCCCATCCTTGTCAGTTATGCTGGTCTCTGGTGCCTTAGTTTTAGGTTGTGGAGCCTATCTGGGTGATCTCAGTGCACAGGGTTGCTGGTCAAGTCACAGTTGCTCCCTACACATAAACATCAGAAAGCTCAGAGCTGTACACTTGGCCTGCCAAGCCCTCTTGCTTCACATAAAGGGCAGGGTGGTCCAGATCTTGATGGACAATACAGTGGCTATGTTCTATATCAAAAAGCATCATCAGCCTTTTTCCAAGAAGCCCCCAGGCTTTGGGACTTCTGTGTTCAGCACACCATTCATCACCACCAGCTGCACACCTTTGCAGCCAACAATGCTTTAGCACATTGCCTCAGCAGGACCTTCTCATCTCACCACAAATGGTTCCTCCATCCAGCAGAGGTCAGCATAATCTTTTCGAGGTGAGGGGCCCTCTGGGTGTACCTATTTACATCCAGGTAAAACAGGAAGTGACACATTTTCTACTTGATTCAGAAGATTGACAGAGGCTCCCTATTGGATACTTTTCTGCTTCAGTGGTTGGGGGCTCTTGTGTTTACCTTCCCTCCTATATTTTTAATCTAGAGCCTTCCTGAAAATCAGGCAGGACAGGGCAAAGGTGATCCTCATAGCACCAGCTTGGCATCACTAGCACTGGTTTGGCACACTACTGGACCTCTTCGTAGCTTCTCCATTATAGCTATTGCTCTGATTGGACCTGTTATCCCAGAACCATGGCAGTTTTCTGCACTTGAATCTGGTGGTGCTTCATGTGATCATTTGGCTGCTTTCTGGTTAAGTGCAGATGAGCAGGAATGCTCATCGAGGGTTCAGCAAGTCCTTCTGGGCAGCAGAAAGGCCTCCATCAGAGTGACCTACCTGATCACATCGAAACAGTTCACATGTTGGACCTCAGATAAAGGCATTCAGCCTAAGAAGCCTCACTTCATTTGATCTGGGATTACCTGCTGCATCTCACACTTGAAGGCCTTTCATCTATTAAGGTCCACTTGGCCACTATTTTGGCCTTTCAGCCTCCACTCAAGGGCAGGTCAGCTTTCACTCAGGATATGGACGGTTAGGTTCCTCAATGGCTTGGAATGTCTCTACCCCCAGATCTGGAATTCTGTTTCTCAGTGGTTTCTGAATCTAGAGGCTGTTGTAACTCACAGGTCACCCTAATTCGAGCCTCTGGCTTCTTTCTCTTTCCTCCTCCTTTCCTGGAGGGTCACATTTTTAATTGCATAAATGTCTGTCTACAGGATCTTGAAGATTAAGGTGCTTACCTTGAAACTGCCCTATATGGTATTCTGCAAGGACAAGGTCCAACTGCAGCCATACCCAGCATTCCCATCCAAGGTAGTTTCACATTTCATAAGGGCCAGGACATATATTTATCTATCTTTTTTCCAAATCTGCATAAGTCAGAGGAGAAGCACAGGTTGCATTCCTTAAATGTCAGGAGGATGCTAGCCTTCTACATTGTAGAACCAAACCATTCTGCCGATTGACACGTTTGACATGGTGGCCGACAGGATAAAAAGTTTGTCTAGTGTCGGCTCAGAGAATTTAATCTTGGATCACTGTGTGTCTTTGCTGCTGCTACAATCAGGCAAAGTTGCTTCCTGTGGTGACTGTAACTGCCCATTCAACCAGAGCATATACCTCTTCTATAGCTTATCTAGCTCAAGTGACCATCCAGGGTACTTTTCAGAATCACCATCTGGTCATCCATCCAGACGTTTGTGTCCCATTACACATTTATACTTATGGGCTGTGTCATTTTCGAAAAAGGGATGCTAATGAGACCAGTCGCAATTGCAAATCGCTGGGATTTAAATATCCCCGCGGTATTTACATTACATAACTGCCGCTTTTTCTCGGGCTTTGCCGAAAAAGCGCCAGTCTAGACGGGATCTTGCGGAAATAAAAACCTTTTCCGCAAGATCTCTTATTCCTACTTGCAAGTAGGCATAAGAGATCTTGCGGAAAAGGGTTTATTTTCCGCAAGATCCCCATCTAGACTGGCGCTTTTTCGGCAAAGCCCCGAGCGGAAAAAGCGGCAGTTATGTAAATGCAAATACCGCGGGGGATATTTAAATCCCCCGCGGATTTGCAATTGCGACTGGTCTCATTAGCATCCCTTTTTCGAAAAAGGGTGCCAATGTAGACACAGCCTAAGTGTGTAATGGGATGACGCTGGCTTCAGGAGAGCAGTGTTATAAGGTGTTAGACTGTGAATGCTGCGCCCACCTCCAAGATACTGTGTGTCTCCTAAGAAGGGAATCGACCTGAGCAAGCACTTGAAGAATAAAAACAATTACCTACATTTTCATAACTGTTGTTCTTTGAGATGTGTTGCTTATGTCCATCCCATTAGCTGCCCTCCTGCCCCTCTGTTGGAGTCAACAGGAAGCAGCAACTGACATGGATGTAACCCTCAAGAGGGCACCTTATGGACACCAACAAGGCAAAAATCTCCAACAACTGTGCATGTGGGCATGCACACACCTATAATTGAATGGACATGAGCAACACACCTGTAAGAACAACAGTTATGGAAAGGTGGGTAACTATTTTTTTCCCAATCCTGATGTTAGCATATCTAGCCTCCAATCAACTTTAAACCCTCTCTGATTGGTCCATACTTATAGGTCAGGCATGACTGCTAAATCTAACTGTCAGTCAGAGCTGTTACACAAGTTTTGGCATTATAGCATGTTTACTATTATGGTATGGATACTTTCACCTGGTTTTGGACTGAGCATGCCTGGCTGACCCTTTCCTGTAGTGTTGGAGTGACCTTTACCTGACCTCAGACCACACATGTCTGCCTGCCAACATACTAGCCATAGGATGATCTTAAAATGTCATCTCATTCTACTTGACTGTGTGCCAACACTTTACACACTTTACAATGGATCTAGGAAGGACAGTGCCTGGTCACTTGAAACAGAAAGCTCAAATACTGGACTGTCTGGTTCAAAACTGGACACCTGGCAACTTTACACACTAAGCATTTCCTAGTGAATATTAATGCAGCACTAGGGAAATGGTACTAATTTAACATGCATTTTGGAATTTTTAGTGCACGCCAGCAGGAGCCACCCAGACCGGTTAGTACACAACTTGCTGGTGCACATTGGAATTTACACCCCAGCTGGTGTGAACTGAGGCACTGGATAGACATCCCTCAGTCTCTGTTTAAAGTTTACATTATTTTATATTTTGGAGATGGCATGTGATGTGTCAGTTGATATTGTAGCTAATATTTTTGTAACTTGAGTAACAGGATGAGAAGTAGCATATTGTAATTGTAAGTGAAAATGTAAACCAAGAAATATATTTCCTTACAGACAAATGGACTGCAGCATCCTATAATTCACCAGCATGGAGAAAAAGAAGCCCACATACAAAAACATACTCTAAATCTGAAAAAATCCATTCAGGTACCTACAGCATTACTTTCAGTGCACTCTAATATATTAAAGATGACATATCTGTTTTAATTTTTTCTGAAGTTATAATCTGGAAGTTTTTATCTAGGCATCTATCCCAAGATTGCTAGTTTCTAAGAGGTGCTGAAAAATCTGAGATAGCTGTCTGCCCTTTAGTTATCAGCTCCCAGTCAGCGGTCCCCATCAAACTGCATCTTTTTGCCCAGTATTTCCTGGTTTCCTACTTTTGGCAAGATGGGTGACTTCCTCTAACGTCAGAAACTGCTATACTATTGTTACTGTATAGAATAGCTATTGGCTTGCAGTGCTGGACAAAGTAGTATGGTTATGCAATCCACATTACTACGGTGTGGGTCTTTGTCCCCCTTTAGCACATGCCTAATTGAAAAAATGTAAATAGTCCTCTGAAGATATGGGTTGTACCTCCGAAAGCTCATGATACCATCTACATGTTTTGTTAGTCTTTATGGTGCTGCTTGACGATTCGTAGACTAACTCGGCTACCCCTCTGAAGCTCTTTACTTCAGTGGGACTACTTAGGCTTAAAGCTAAACATACGAGTACCTTGCTGAATTGAACTCTAAGTCTGTACATTTTCACCACAGTGTCTATACCAATCCATAATCAGCAATACAGCTCTGGAGCTTGTGGAATCTCTATGTTGTTCCCAGGGTCCCTAGCAAATTGCTAGGTGATTCAGCTTCCTCTTTGGCATACGGCCTTATGTGGGCCTCAAGATTGCTGGTTTCAGAGGATATCTTTTAAATAGTCTGCAGACACCCACAGGCATAGTGAAATGAATTGCTTTTAAATGCTGGAAATGATGTCCCTAAGTGAATCAATCTTTCCAGTGCATGGTGGGCTGACTGTAGTTACTAAATAAACTCTGCCCTTCAGGTTTTCCCATTTACAAAGCCACCCACATTTTCCCAAATGTTATTGCATGAATTCTATATGAGATGTGTATTTTTAATGCATGCATACATGCATTCACACAGTCTTATAGAACTGTTTGTGAAAACATTGGAGAAAAAAATCTATGTGGCATTCTGAAAATGTGTTAGTAATATTGAATGAATTTTCTCTATTTATAGTAATAAACTGATATAAATGCTAAATGCTCAAACACTGAATAAGTCTTTAAAAGGACCTGAAGATTTATAACTGTAAATTATACAAAAATATTCTGTTTATTTTAACTCCAGATCCAAGAAGAAATGGAAGCAAGTAAAATAGAGAAAGAAAGAGACTTTGAGAAAACAAAGAAGTGAAGCACAATCCATCATACAATTTATAATAAAAATGATAAAAATGCAAATTCAAGGAATGAGGTTATCACATGCTTCACACTGGAGATTCAAAGATGATAAAATGCAAATTCTAAAAATAAGATGCAGGAAATGTACACTGTATGGTTTCAAAACTGATAAAAATGCAAATTAAAAAAAACCCCTACATACTGTTTGTGTATTTATGAGGTCTGCAGTCTATTCAGTGAATTGTTGAAGTTTAACCTAGTTTGAAAGTTGGACTATTCAAGTCATTCTTTAACTTTGGTCCTGGCTGTAAAGCACAGATTTATGGTAAACCAGATTTTTGATCTCTACAGAGAAAACATCCTTGAATGTAGCCTCCCTCCGTTTTGTTTGACCAAATGGTGTAGAGCATAATTAATAATGAGGATGGATGTGACTAGCTGGATTTAGTGAAGCTGAGCAGCAATTCAGAGGGATTTCAGTGGAAATATCAAGTAATTGTAGTCAGAGACGGTGTTGATCTGTAAGATAAAATCTGTGAACAGCTGCAAATTAGGGGCTTTAGGGTGGGGTCCACAAAGGTACTTGGGTACCTACACCCCAGGTTTTGGCCTCTAAATTGTGGGTTTAGGTACGTAATTCCCAGTTTTGTGTCCACTGTGACAAAGGGGCCCAGGGTGGCAGCAGTGGTTGGGAGCTCCGGGCCCCTTTGAATTGCCACCACGCACTCCTTTACCCCCCATCAGCAGGTCTGCTAGTAAGTGTCCCCATTATAGCAGTAGAGCTATGGCTCTATTTTTTTTTTAAACATTGTCAACTATAAAACTATCTGTAATTACTTGGGGCTAGTCTACTCTAGAATTGCTATGACGATGTAGCAATGCCACTGAGCGTTGCTAATGCAGACCCCCTCTGCTGGCAGGAGAGAGCTCTCCTGTTGATATAATTACTCCACCTCCCCAACCAGTAGTAGTTGTGTTGGTCGGAGAGTTTCTCCCATCAACATAGCACTATCCACACCAACACTTAGGCGAGCGTGACATATGTTGCTCAGGGGATGACTTTCCCACACTCTGGAGGCCATGTCTACACTAGGAGCTTATTTCAAATTTCCAAAGTTCAAATTCGGGGCACCTGATTTTACACATTCGAAGTTCCACGTCTTCACTACGGGGAAGAATCAAATGTAGTCCAAGGCAGGTTCTGTTAATGTGGTGCGCTACCTCGGACTCTGAGCCCCTGGAAGCACTCTGGGGAGTTGTGGGAGGCCTCCCAGAGGCCAATTAGTTTGAATTAGTGGCACCAGATCATCCACACTAATGTTATTTTGGACTTACAGTTTTGGGAATAGCATTTTTCCTCATGAAAAGCATGACTACAGAGTTCGAATTCTGAGGCTCCTTTTTTTGGAATAACACACTTGGGAGTATGGACACATCGCTTATAAAATTGACGTTGGGGAGGCTAATTTTGTCCTAGTGTAGACCAGGCCTGAGTGATTTAAGATATATATAGAAGTAAGTGCTAGTATTTACAAGCTCTTGGTCGAGACTTAGCCTAAAGAAAGATAATACAAACATGATCCCCATGTTCATTACCATTTTAAGTCTCAGTCAATGACAAAAAGTTTCTTTTAAAGAATAAATATAGATCTTGATATTTAGATACTGAACACTTTGTGTGAGTGCTAAGTGCCTTTAACTACTTCTGAAATCAATCAGAATTGAGACTATTCAGTACTTTGCAAGATCAGATCCCTAGCTAATGTCTTTGTCTCAGCTAGAAAATAGTCTTTGGATTCATTAAAAAAAAAACCCACCAAAAAGTCCAAACAAAAATGGAACAATGTCTGGGATTATTATTTCCAAATCACCAGGGCCTCTCCTACTACATTACTTAATGCCTCTTATATTTGATTGGCTTTGTCTTTAGTATCCCATTAAGCAGTTAGGGGGAAATGAGGAGAATCATTACTTAACACAAACAGGCCTATATGTACAGATTATTGTTTCTCAGATCATATTTCTCAAAACAGAATTACATTATTAATAAAAGCACCTGAAATAGATTGGGCATTTTAGATAGCAAACAGGAGGGCTACGTCTACATTGGCAAGATTTTGCGCAAAAGCAGTTGCTTTTGCGCAAAATCTTGCCACCTGTCTACACTGGCCGCGAGTACTTGCGCAAGAACACTGATGTTCTGATGTATAAAATCAGTGCTTCTTGCGCAAATACTCTGACGCTCCCGCTCAGGGATAAGCCCTCTTGCACAACTGTTCTTGCACAAGAGGCCAGTGTAGACAGGCAACATCAATTTCTTGCGCAAGAAAGCCCGATGTTTAAAATGGCCATCGGAGCTTTCTTGCGCAAGAGAGCATCTACACTGGCAGGGATGCTCTTGTGCAAAAGCACATCTTTTGCGCAAAGGCACATGCCAGTGTAGACGCTCTCTTACTCAAATACTCTAACGCAAAAACTCTTGCGTTAAAGAGTATTTGCGCAAAATCTTGCCAATATAGATGTAGCCAAACTGCGTTTTATAAAAACCTGCAAAAACTCCCACCCTGAGATTCTGCATTTCAGAGCAAATGATATCCAAACTAACTCCTGAGGTATAAACAGCATTGTATAAACAGCACTGTAACATGAAATAAGCTGTATATACAAGTAATGAATCAAAAATCTCTCTTTAGTGGACACCCAAAGGACCAGCACAAATTTGTTGCCTCATTTAACTGGACTTTTTGAACAAAATTGTACTGGAAACTTTGTATTTTAATATAGAGATTTAAGGCCGTGAGCTCCCAGTGGAGGTGATAATTAGTACAAATTTCACAGCATATAAATATTCAATTTAAAAAAAATTAAAATTAAGAAAAATATAAATGGTTTTGACTGTGAAAAAGTCTAATCAGAATTCTAGTCACTAGAGGTCAGTATAGCCATAGGAATGAAATCAAATCATGAACAATCTGATTTTACTAACTTTCTTAAACATGTATACGGCTACACTGGCAGCTTCTTGCACAAGAACTCTTTTGCAGAAGAGTTCTTGTGCAAAAACTCTTCCAGAAGAGAGCATCTACACTGGCATGTGCTTTTGCACAAGAGATGTGCTTTTGCAAGAGCATCCATGCCAGTGTAGACGCTCTCTTCTTGCAAGAAAGCTCTGATGGCCATTTTAACCATAGGGCTTTCTTGCGCAAGAAATTCATGTTGCCTGTCTACACTGGCCTCTTGTGCAAGAACAGTTGCACAAAAGGGCTTATTCCTGAGCGGGAGCATCATAGTTCTTGCGCAAGAAGCCCTGATTTCATACAGTAGAACGTCAGTTTACTTGCACAAGAACACACGGCCAGTGTAGACAGGCAGCAAGTTTTGGTGCAAGAGCGGCCGCTTTGGCGCAAGATCACGCCAGTGTAGACACAGCCCTTGAGTCTGATACTTATTTGTAGTAAAATCCCTTTGTGCTGTTCTGGCTTGAGTTTGAAGTCAGTGGAAAAGACCCATTGCAAATCCAGTTCCACAGAGGGCCTCATTCCTTGGTGTAGAGTTGTCATCAGGCCTCCAAATCAGTCCAGGACCCATCCTCCAGGGAAGAGGGCTATGGCTATGGGAAACAAAGTGCAAGTTGGAGCAGCTTCAAGGTATACAGTAATGTATATAGGGGGACAGACCAGTCCCCGCATGGTCCCAGAATTTGGGGAGTGCATGAGTGTCTTAAAATCAAAGTTGTCACCTCTCTATCTCTTGCCCACATACACGGGTGCAGAAACTGACTCAGACCCATATGAATTTGACATGATTTCTTACAGATGAAAATAGATATGAAACTTACTGCTGTGGAGCATAAATTTTGAGACACTATGTGGCAACTATAATACATTTTAGAGCAGAGTGATAGAGAGCACTTAAATATAGAGGAGGTACTTTTATAATGTTTGCAAATAAAAAGACATCTGGAACAATGGATAGTCTGGAGTCTAATTCTTCCCTTGATGCTCTTGCCTAGCTTTTATTGGCAGAGATAAGAGTCGCAATGGAAAACTACTAATAAGGATAGCTTCCAATTGTTTCATTTCAGTGGTAATGTATTTCCAAGTGTTTACCATATCTGAAGGTGCTGCCTCCAAATGAAGTAAAATCTGCATGGGCTTATTAAAGCTCTTTGGAGAGCAAGATATTTTGTTCCAGTTACTGGAAGTTTCTTGAGACTTGATAATGAGGTACATAACCATTAACTTGATTAACCATTTTTGTACTGAATGTACACAGTGCCAAGCACTCACAAAGGTCTGTTCCAACACATGCTGGGCAATATACAGATGGATTCTCTAGCAGCAATCTAGAAATCTGGAGGGAACCTACTCAGAACAATACATCCCTCTTTTGCCGAGTGTAAAAACAGGCTTCTGTTCATGTGTTATAGTTGCCAAAACTCATCAGTAGCCTGTGGTCTGTTTACTGAAGCTCAAACAATTCACTGGGCATGGCACAGAGCAGCTCAGCTCAGGTCGAAGTGCTGTCAGGAAAGATCTGATGGGGAGGATGTCATAATATCACCAATTTCCAGAGCTGGGTCAAGATGCAGGAACCAGTTGTGCAAGGTATTTAGGCACCTAAAAATGTAGGTAGGCACCTAGTAGGATTTTTTAAAAGCTCCTAATAGGTTAGATACCTAATTTTCATGTAAAGTCTTGGCTGTGGTCGTGGTTTAAGTCAGGGGCAGGCAAAATACAGCACCCACCAAGACATAGCCCAGATGGAGCCTCAGGCAGGCTTCCTGCCTACCTCACCACAGCATGCTTCTCAGAGTGGCTTGCTGCGGGGGCCATGTGCCTCTCTGGGTACGTCTACACTGTGGGGTTTTTCCAGGATACCTCTGGTACTCCAGAAAAACTCCGCCATGTCCAAGGAATGCATTTGCTCTTCCGCTTTTTTTTGTGGAAGAGCAAACGCACTTTTTCGGGGAGCCCTGTATGCCTCGTTCTACGAGGGATAAGGGCTCCGCCAAAAGAGGAGGCTTTTCTGCCATTTGGCCCCATCTTGACTGGGCCAAAGGGTGGGAAAGTCTCTTCCGAAAAAGCGATCGGAAAAAGCTACACAAATTTCAGAGCGCAATTTGTGTAGCTTTTTCCAAAAAAACCTTGGCCTATAATGTAGATCTAGCCTCTAAGTGCTACCACTGAGCTAAGGGCAGCAGGGGGAACCAGAAACTGGACAATGGGAGATGCCTGTTTGCAGGGCAAGTAGTGCATGAAGTACCCTTCCCAGGATGCTCAGCGCTCCAAGCAACACATGGTCCCCACAGCTGGTTGTTCTGAGTGGTGTGCAGGGGTGTGGAAGGCAGGGAGCCTGCCGGAGGGACCTGTTGGACTACAGGTTGGGATCCACCTAGATAAGCACCTCCCAGCCTATGGCACCCCAGTACCTCTCCCCAACCCTCTATCTCCCCCTGCACTCCTACTCCCTGTAACCTAAACTCCCTGCACCCCTGCTCCTGCACCCAGACCCCCTCCCAAACCCTTTATCCCCAATTCCCTGCCCCAGCTCACTACCCAAATCCATACACCCTTTCCTGCACCTCTGACCCAGGTTAGAACCCCCTCCTAGACCCTGCATTCTCTCCTGCATCCCTCCTCCATGTCAGAATCCTTTCCTGCACCATACCCCCTTTCAGACCCTATACCCTAATCCTCTGCCCCAGGACACAACCCCCTCTTTCACCCAAACTCTCTCTTGGACCATGCACCTCCTTCATTAATAACATGGAAGAATGTAGCCCTTACCAAATTCTTAGAGTGTCCCCCCTGGTTTAAAAATTGTGCCTACCCCTGGTTTAGGTGCCCTTGTACTCTGAAAAGGGACTTTGTAAATGGGGCATAGTTTTTCACAAAACAGATCAGCTACCTAAATTCACACTTGGTAGCAAAAACCATGCAGACAAAAGGTAGTGAGCCTGATTCTTTTAGTGCTTGCACATTTGTCATTAAGAATTGTTAACTAAATTCCAAATGGAAGACCAAATTCTGCACATTACACCTCTGCCACCACACTGAGGGAAAAGGGAGTGGAGAGCCATAAGTAAGGGCAGACTCTGAAGACAATAAAAGACAGAACTATGTAGCACTTTAAAGACTAACAAGATGGTTTATTAGGTGATGAGCTTTCGTGGGCCAGACCCACTTCCTCAGATCAATATGTGGAAGAAAATCGGCACAACCATATATACCAAAGTGATACAATCAAAAAAATGAACACATCTGAAATTGACAAATCAAATTTTAGAACAGAGTGGAGGTGAGGGGGGAAGGTTAGTTTTTGTGAGGTAATGACATAGGGGTGATAATAGGGGAAGTTTCTGTGAGGTAACGACATTAGGGATGATAATTGGGAAAGCTATCTGTAATGGGTGAGATAATTAGAGTCTTTGTTTAAACCCATACATAAAGTGACAAATTTAAGCATGAATGACAATTCTGAAGGTTCTCGTTGAAGTCTGGAGTTAAAGTCTCTTTGAAGCAATATGCATGTTTTAAGGTCATTGAGGGAATGATCCGTCTGGCTGAAATGGCAAGCAACAGCTTTCTCTCTGTGAGAGAGTCTTATGTCTGTTTTGTGTGCATTGATTCTTTGGTGAAGTGTCTGAGACGTTTGTCCAATGTACATAGCAGACGGACACTTTAGGCACATGATGGCATAAATTATATTTCTGGATGAACAGGAATATGTGTTCTTGATCTTGTAACTGGCATGGTTAGGTCCAATAATGGTGTCAGCAGAGTAAATATGTGGACAAAGCTGGCATCGGGGTTTGTTGCAAAGGAAAGTTCCAGGGTTGGTATTAGTGTGATATGTCCTGTGGTTGTTGGTAAGAATCATCCTGAAGTTAGGTGGTTGTCTATAGGAGACTATGGGTCTGTCTCCCAGAGCCTCTCGGAGTGTAGTATCCTGTTCTAGTATAGGTTGTAGTTTATTGATAATGCGTTGAACGGGTTTAAGTTGGGGGCTATAGGTGATGACAAGTGGTGTTCTATTGTTGGTTTTCCTGGGTCTGTCTTGAAGTAGATGGTTTCTGGGTATTCGTCTGGCTCTTTCAATTTGTTTTTATTTCTCCGGGTGGGTAATTGAGGTTTAAAAATGCTTGGTAGAGATCCTGAAGTTTCTGGTCTCTGTCAGTGGGATTAGAGCAGATGCGATTGTATCTAAGGGCTTGGCTATAGACGATGGATCGTATGGTGTGTCCTGGATGGGAGTTGGAGGCATGTAGGTAACTGTAGGAGTCAGTGGGTTTTCTGTAGAGAGTGGTGTCTAATTTACCATTGGTGATTTGTACTGTGGTGTCCAGGAAATGGATCTCTCGTGTAGAATGGTCCAGGCTGAGATTGATGGTGGGGTGTAGGTTGTTAAAGTCTCTGTGGAATGTATCCAGTGTTTCTTGGCCATGGGTCCAGATCATAAAGATGTCATCGATGTAGCGTAAGTAGAGAAGGGGTAAAAGGGGACGGGATCTGAGGAAACGTTGTTCTAAGTCAGCCAAAAAGATGTTAGCGTACTGTGGGGCCATGCGGGTACCCATGGCTATGCCGCTGATCTGGAGGTATAAGTCGTCACCAAATTGGAAATAATTGTGGGTGAGAACAAAGTTACACAGGTCTGCTACCAGATTGGCAGTGGTATCCTCTGGGATAGTGTTTCTAATTGCTTGTAATCCGTCTTCATGTGGGATGTTGGTGTAGAGAGCTTCTACATCCATGGTAGCAAGGAATGCGTTATCAGGGAGGTTATCGATGTTTTGTAGTTTTCTCAGGAAGTCAGTAGTATCTCGGAGATAGCTGGGAGTGTTGGTTGCATAGGGTTTGAGAAGAGAGTCTACATAGCTGGATAATCCAGTAGTGAGCGTGCTGATACCTGAGATGATGGGGCGTCCGGGGTGTCCAGGTTTATGGATTTTAGGAAGCAGATAGAACAATCCTGGTTGGGGTTCAGAAGGTGTGTCTGTGTGGATTTGGTCCTGAGTAGAGGTGAGGAGTTTTTTAAGGAGACAGCGTAGTTTCTTTTGGTATTCTGAAGTAGGATCAGAGGAGAGAGGTTTGTAAAAAGTGGTGTTGGAGAGTTGACTAGTTGTCTCTTGGTCATAGTTGGATTTATTCATAATGACCACAGCACCCCCTTTGTCGGCTGGTTTGATTATAATGTCCTGGTTTGTTTTGAGACTCTGGATGGCATAGTTTTCAGCGCGGCTGAGATTGGATGTCGCTTGTTGTTTGTGAATAATGTCAGTCTGTGCATTGTTGCGGAAGCATTGTATATAGAAATCCAGATTGTAATTCCGACCATCGGGGGAGTCCATATAGAATTGTTTTTCTTTTGGTGTTGATAGGGGGGATCTGGTTGGTCAGATTGATGTTCAGTAGTAGTTTGGAAATATTCTCATAGGTGGAGGCGGCGAAAGAAAGCCTCAAGGTCACCACAAAATTGAATCCAGTTAGTGGGGGAGGTGGGGCAGAAAGAAAGCCCCTGGGATAAGACAGACTCTTCTGCTGGGTTGAGTTTGTAGCTAAGACAATAGTTTTTCCTAAAAGGAAGGGTTTCATTGTACAAGATATTATGAACTCATTAACTCCAATAGAACTATTCGCATGCCTATAGCCAAGCACTTGATGAAGTGCTTTGCTGACTGAGGTCAGAGTATTTACCTACTGGCCAAATTGCTCCCTTAGGGTATGTCTACACAGCAAAGTTATTTTGAAATAACAGCCGTTATTTTGAAATAACTTTCCTAGCGTCTACACAGCCAAACCACTATTTCAAAATTAATTCAAAATAGTGGAGCGCTTATTTCGAATTTGGTAAACTTCATTCCACGCTTAATAATTCCAAATTCAAAATAGCTAAATCAAAATAAGCGCTGTGTAGATGCTTATTTCGAAATAGGGGACCTCCAGCCCTTCCCAGGGTGCCCTGGTGGCCACTCTGGGCACAACCAGGAAAACTCTTCTGCGCCCCCCCCCCGATATCCGGAGCCCTTAAAGGGGTAGACTCTGGCCACAGTGTCTGTGCCAGCTGCAAGCCTGCCAGCACAGAGCCAGCAGTCCGTGCACCTGGTCCAGCATGAGCCAGCAACCTAGTGGCACCCAGCCCTCCACCACTCCCCAGGAGCAGGCTGGCAGCTCTTAGGAGCCTGCCAGGGGCCACAAAAGGCGGGCGCCCTCCTGGTCTAGTGCAGATATCGTGGACCTCATTGAGGTTTGGGGGGAGGCCTCTAATGTCCACGATCTCTGCACTAGATGCAGGAACGCAGCCATCTACAGGCGGATGGCTGACAGCCTGGCCACCAAAGGCCACATGCGCACCCAGGAGAAGGTGCACATGAAAATAAAAGAGCTGCAGCAGGCCTATGCAGGGCCTCAGGGGGCAGCTCCCAACCAGGGGCTGACCTGGACCCCTGCCCCTCTTATGATGCCCTGGACCACATCCTGGGGGGTCAGACGGTCCGTGCCCCCCAGGTGGTCATCAACCGTTGGG
This sequence comes from Rafetus swinhoei, assembly GCA_019425775.1. Taxonomy (NCBI): domain Eukaryota; kingdom Metazoa; phylum Chordata; order Testudines; family Trionychidae; genus Rafetus; species Rafetus swinhoei. The sequence continues at coordinate 272,452,120 of CM033437.1, forward strand.
CAGAGGGCCCTGCCCATGACACTGAGGAGGAGGAGGAGGATGGCCAGGAGCCACAGGAGCCTGGAGGGAGCGTGCCCTGCACCCAGGACCCCCGAGCCGTCCCAGCAAGCCTGTCGCCAGTGTCATCCGAGGCCGGGGAGGTCTCGACATGTGAGTGCCATCACTGTCCCCTTATGCAGAACGGGGGCAGAGGGAGACCAGGGACCGCGTATGTGGGCCTTGCTGACCACGGAGCACGCAGCAACCTGCACATGTGCCGTGCCACCCTGGGCATGTGGCCCCGGCTCGCTGCCACACAGGGGCCCTGGCCTGTTACCCACACGCGTGTATGTATGAAGGAACATGACATGCTCCTGACCCCGGGAAGGAACACTGCATGATGCCCTCCCTCCACCAGCCCCCTCTATGCAGAGGCAGGGTACATCTCCCCTCCCCCCCACCGCCACACTAGATACAGCACAGGGGCATGGTGCAGTCCCTGGCCAGCTCACACTCCCGGGGATAGCAGGACATGCCAAACATGGCCTGTGTTCAAGCACATTGGCTCTGATGGTGCAGAGACCTGCCGTCCTCGCTGGGCAGAGGGGGACTGGGCTTCACCCACTGTGTCCCCAGGAAGAACTGACCACTTCTCTTGTTTCTCCACATCTGCAGCAGCTGCGAGTGCAGGGCACACCACCCCACCTAGGACATCCTCCCGCACCCGGGCCAGCAGGCTGACCTGTAACCAGGAGGAGTACAAGCGGCAGCACCTGGGGCTCCTGCAAGGCCAGCACCACACCCTCGACCACTGGGTGCATGAAGACCTGCAGCTGTGATGGGAGAGCTGGTGGGAGCTGCTTGCCCAGGGCCGTGCCATCTCTGACCACCTGCAGACCCTGGTGCAGAGATTGCTGCCTCCTGCCACTCCAGCCCCAGCTGCCGCCCCAGCTACCGCTCCTCCTCCCACTCCTGCTCTCCCTCCTGCTTCTTCCTCCCCCCCACCTGCCCCACCCTCCATACCCGCTCCTCCCACTGGGGACCTGCAGTGCTGGGAGACAGGTGGACCAGCAAGACCCCCAACCCTGAGCTTCTCCTCCCACTTCCTCCCCTCGCCTCCCCCTTCCAGCTCCCTCCTCCTAGGTTTACCCTTCCCGTCTCCCACCCTCTTGCCTCCCCTCTCCCACCCTCATTCCGCCCCCCCCCCAGTTTTGTTCAATAAACAGAGTTTGTTTTTTTCAACACATGTGTCTTTATTTAATGGGAAGGGGGGTTAGGGAGGGGTCAGTGAAAGGATGTGAGGGTGAAATGAGGCACAAACCCCCAGTGGGGCATGCCAGGAAGACTTTAGTATTTCTCCGGGTGGAAGCTCTCGCGCAGGGCCTCCTGGATATGGACAGTCCCCCGATGGGCCTCCTGGCTGGCAGCCGTGTGGGGCTGCACGTACAGGCCAGCCAAGTGGTCGGCCTCTGCCATCCAGCCCAGCAGGAAAGCTTCCCCCTTCCTCTCGCACAAATTATACAGCATACAATACGCTGCCACCATGTGCGGAATATTCCAGTTGGAGAGGTCCAGGTGGGTGAGGAGGCATCTAAAAAGGGCCTTCAACCAGCCGAATGCCCCCTCCACCACGATGCAGGCCCTGCCGAGCTTAGCATTAAAGGCCTGTCGGGAGGGGTTGAGGTGTTCCGTGTAGGGTTTCATCAGCCAGGATTGTAGGGGATAGGCCGCATCCCCCACCAGGCATACAGGCACATCCACGTCCCCGCCCCTGATGTGGCAGTTGGGGAAGAAGGTCCTGGCGTGTAGCCTCTGGCACATGGAGGAGTTGCAGTAAACCCGCTTGTCGTGTGCTTTGCCGAACCAGCCCACACTGATGTCCATGAACTGGCCCCGGTGGTCAGATACAGCCTGCAGGATGACCGAGAAGTATCCCTTCCAGTTGATGTCGAGGAAGGCCTGGTGGTCCGGGGCACGGATGGGGATGTACATCCCGTCGATTGCCCCCTGCAGTTGGGGAAGCCCAGGGTCCCCTCGATCACTGCGTCCACATCGGTGAGGCGGATGACTCTGCAGAGCAGCACTCTGTTGATGGCCTTGACCACCTGCAGAGGGACACACAAAACCACCGAGAGTCACTGGGGTGCAGGGTGGCTGAGAGTGCTCCTTCCTCGCCACTGCCCCGCGCCTCCACTCCCAGGAGCAACCCTCCCCCCCCGCAATCTTGGCCACCGCGGGCAGCCCATAGTGTGGCTGGGACAGACCAAGCCCTCCCGTGGAGGGGACTTACACCACCTTCCCCTGGGTCCATTGTTGGTCTCCCCAGCACTCCAGGACGATGTGGTCCCACCAGTAACTGCTGGTGTCCAGATGCCAGATGCGGCGGGGCATGCTGGTATCCGGAAGCTGCAGCTGCTCCTCCCCATCCCCCAGGAGGATCCGGAGGACGGCGTGGGGGTCGGGCTGCAGCAGATGCTGCGAGACATCCTGCAGAAAGCACAGCCAGGCTTGCAGCAACACGTCCAAAATGAGCATCAGAGTGCCCAGGGGCAGCTCCAGCTCCATGGTGCTGAGTGCTGTGGTGTCCCGAGTCAGGGCAACCAAAGCAGGCAGAGACAAAAATGCTTTGCTGTCCCTCAGCGAGGTAGGCAAGCAAGCAGGGAAAGCTGAGAACCAGCTGTCCAGGGGAAGCCCTTTAAGCACAAGCCTGAGATAGCCTCAGGCAGCAGCCACACAAAGTAACTCCTGACCTGATGCCCTGCTGGAACCGGTTTCAGCTGCCCTTAAATGCGATTCAGCTTCCAATCAGTGTGGATGCGCTATTTCGAAATAGCAAAACGCTATTTTGAAATGCGTTTTGTATGTAGATGAGTTATTTCAAAATAACTTATTTCGAATTAACTATTTCAAAATAAGATATTTCGAAATAACACTGTAGTGTAGACATACCCTAACTGAGCACAGCATTTGGCTTGTAATACTCTTGATGGTTAAGAAGGAAACCCCCCCACTTGACTTTCAGATTTGAGGGTGAATTAAAAAAATCTGATAAATTACTGAGAAACAATTAACATGGAACACCTTTAAGTAGTCTTTACAGAATATATATATATATTTTTACAGTAGAACTGCATTTTTATGTGGTAGACCTAGCAAATCACCTCTTGTTCACTTCTTCTGTTGGTTAATATCCTTTTCATTTTGCTGGTCCAAGTGAGAGTCAATGTGATAAAGGATGCATTGTTTGTTGTGTAGTTAGGTATTCTGCCTGCTAGGAGCCTGTATCTAAGATGTTATGGAGGGACTGTGAAGGATCGTCTGGCCCACTGACTACTACCCCATGCTACTCATCCATGTGGGTACTAATGATACTGCAAGGTGTGACCGTGAGTAGATCAAGAGTAGATGAAGGAGTTGGTGTGACCTTGAGTAGATCAAGTGGAAGTACAGATGAAGGAGTTTGGAGCACAGATGGTATTCTCTTCAGTCCTTCCTGTCAAAGGTAGGGGCCCAGGAAGAGACAGATGCATTCTAGAGGTGAATGCCTGGCTGTGAAGATTGTGTCGTCAGGAGGGCTTCAGTTTCCTTGACCATGGGATGTTGTTCAAAGAGGAAGGACTGCTAAGCAAAAATAGGGTCTACATATCAAGGAAAGGGAAGAGCATATTTTCACACAGACTGGCTAACCTGGTGAGGAGGGCCTTAAAGTAGGTTAGATGGGAGCAGGTTATCAAAGCCCACAGAAACATAAAAAACATGGAGACCTGGGAGAAGGGTCAGAATCTGGTGGGAGCATGGGCTGAATAGCAGAGATAAAGGAGAGAGAAGACAGAATTGGGAGGAGTAATCTAATTAGAATCTTAGATATTTGTACACTAATGTGAGAAGTATGGAGAATTAGCAGGAAGAACTTGAAAATAAACACAACTATGACTTAGTTGGCATTACAGGAAATTGGTTGCCTAGTATGTGTGACTGGAATATTAATATAGAAGTTACAGCTTGCTCAGGAAAAACAGGCAGATTAAAAAAAGAGGAGGTGTTGCATTATGTATTAAAATGTATATACTTGCTTGAGGCTGAGATGGAAATAGGAGACAACTTGTTGAAAGATTCTGGGTAAAGATAAAAGGGATAAGAAGCCAGGGTGATGTCATGGTAGGGGTCTACTGTATACCACCTAACAAGGAAGAAGAGTTGGATGAGACGTCCTTTAAATAACTAACAAAATCATCCAAAGCAAAGGATTTGGTGGGATTGGGGGACTTCAGTTACCCAGACATCTGTTGGGAATATAACATAGCAGGGCAGAGATTATCCAACACTTTCTTGAAATGTATTGGAGACCATTTTTTATTCCAGAAGGCAGAGAAATCTACTAGAAGAGATGCTGTTCTAGATTAGATTGACAAATAGGGAGGAATTGGTTGAGAATTTTAAAGTGGAAGAGGAGGACAGTTTCGGGGAGGAGAAAAATTTTGAGGGGAGGCAGAGATCAGCAAACAGCTGGTGGGCAAAGGCCTTGGGAGAACAGGTGGAGCAGAGGCAGGAAGAGGCAGAGAAAAGGTGGGGCCTCAGGGAAGGATGGAGTGGTGGATGGGGCCTTGAAACAGATCGAAGATGGAGCATCCCTGGGAAATGTAAAACTCAGTGCCAATGCTACACAGAGCTCTTCTTCAGGTCTGGGGAAAGTACTCAACATGTCACAGCTAGATGCCCAAATAACAACTGTGGGTGAAACCAGATAATCACTACACACTCACATTAACTCATGGAGAAAATTATAAAAGACAACACAACACTTTTCACAAAATGATCACTTCATATGTGATCTCTCAGACTGCCGCTTTTTTTTTCAGCAAAAGGTATGCAAATTGCACTCCGCAATTTGCATACCTTTTTCCAATAGTTTTGAAAAAACTGAAAATGTTCTGAAATTTGGCCTAATTTCAGAAAACCCCCCTCTTTCAGAAGAGCCCTTCTTTCTCATGGAATGAGAAAGACAGGGCTTCCGAAAGAGTACGTCTGCTCTTCTGCAAAAAAATGTCAGAAAAGCAGATGCATTCCCTAGATGGAAAAGCAGATGTGTTCCCATAATCTAGACATAGCCTCAGTGTTCATCCTCATAGGAAACCTCATACCTTCAAAAGACAAGCCTAGGAGTTTAAATGCATCGTTTTGTAAACACTAAAAGTCATGGTCCCAATGAAGACACTGGGGCTGTGTCTACACTGGACCCCTTTTCCGGAAAAGGGATGCAGATGAGACAAGTCGGAATAGCAAATGCAGTGGGGATTTAAATTTTCCCCACTCCATTTGCATGAACATGGCTGCCGCTTTTTTCCGGCTCGGAGCTTTGACGGAAAAAGCGCGGTAGACGCGGCTCTTGCGAAAATAAAGCCTTTTCCGAAAGATCCCTTATTCCTCTTAAAATCAGGAATAAGGGATCTTTCGAAAAGGCTTTATTTTCCGCAAGAGCCATGTCTACTGGCGCTTTTTCCACAAAGCTCTGAGCCGAAAAAGCGCAGCCATGTTCATGCAAATGGAGCGGGAAAATTTAAATCCCCGCTGCATTTGCAATTCCGACTTGTCTCATCTGCATCCCTTTTCCGGAAAAGGGGTGCAGTGTAGACAGCCTGGATGTTTTACTTATCACAAAAATCTGTGACCCATAACCCCACTTTGTCTTATGACTGCAGAGATGTTCACCTTGAACTTTACCTTGAATGGTTTCTTAGAATATGTGTTATTTAGCTGTGACACTGCATACTTTTCTCAGAATGGAAAAAAAGCTCTGTGTATCTTGAAAGCTTGTCTCCTTCACCAATGGAAAGAAGCTACTATCTCACCCACTTCGACTGTCTTGGACACAACAAGAAAGTTGAAAAAATTGACATGAGCAACTGCTGTTTCTCTGTGTGAAGGATTTGGTTGCTAAAAGGTGTCACAAGAAGCGTGGTCTGCAAGGTGGGTCTTTCCCAAGTGATACATTACATTATTGTTATGGATATGAATCTGTAGAATTCAGTGTGAGCAGCAAACTGATAGCTATTGAACATGAGTTCAGTTGCTTGTGATCGGTCACTACCACAAATTGACAGTCATACGTGCATAGGTGAAAATGTCTGAATCCCCAGATGACAGCAAGACAGAGCCTTCCAGAGGAATAGTGCTAAGAATTCCCTTCAGACAAGCCTGCTGCATGTCTAAAAACTGGCAGATGTTTAATATTTCTTCCCTTGAGGCCTCAGATACCTGCTGTTAGATTTAAGGCATCAGAAAAGCCATCAGCATGGCTTGTGCTGAAATTGCTGCAGAATAAACAGCCTCAAAAGTTGAACTCTTTTGGATTTTCATTGTTTCATTTGCTGTTGCATGCATTTCACTATATTAAAGAAATGCTCCTCCATGATTCACCGCAGATTCTCCTACGCTTATTCTAACGTGAGTGAACCCACTGCGGGTACTCTGGGGACAGCTGTTTAAAAAGCTTTTATTTAAAAGATGCTAGCATGAAGTATACTAATATCATTTAAAAGCTATTTGAATAGCAGTGTAGAACACCCCTATTTTTGCACTAGAATGCTTTTTTTTATGTTGCATGATACAAATGTAGGTTTGTTACATTACAGAAAGACTATTCTGCTCTCTAGTTTGATCTTAAAAATCTGATTTGATTACTACTGCTGATTGCATCAGTAGAACCAGACATCTTGCCCCAAGCAGAACACTCTAATTCTTTCTGTCCCCCTGTTGCAAACAACTGATGCCCTGAAATAGAAGATTCGTTGTTCATTTCTCTTTGAGTGGACATTATGTTATGGTTGACCATAAAATTATTCAGCTGTTTTTTACAATTGTCCACATTATTTGACTTAGTGATCTTCTCAGGCTGTAAATTCCATTTGTTGGATTGGATTCACTTCCTGGGCTCAAGAGACTACATTTTGCAATCTGTGCAGGCTGTGCTAGAGGTGAGAGTCACAGGAACATGGGAACTGCTCTACTGGGTCAGACCAGTGGTCCATCGAATCCAGTAACCCCTCTCTGACAGCAACTCTGGAGAAGATATGGAATGATTTGTCCAATGGGGAAGTTTCTTCCAGATCCTTTCAACTGATGGCTAGCTCATGCCCTGAATGCAGAGGATTTTGTACTCTTTCTAAATAGTTTTTGCATCTTATCTAGTGTAACTGTCCAATCCTTTTATTTGAATACTATTAAACTCTTAGTCTCAATGATCTCCTTCTTGCAATGAGTTCCACAGGCCAATTGTTTACTTTGTAAAGGAATTTATTTTATTTTCATCACTTTAAAATTTACTGCCTTTCACTTTAATTGAATTACCCCTTTGTTCTGGCATTATGCAGAAGGGAACTATGAGCTTTGGATTTATTGTCACTTTATGATTCATTATTGTATACCTCTGTTGTGGCTGTCGTATATGGCAGACATAGCACAAATCCTTCATTAGAAACACAGATATGCATACAAGATTGAAGGGCTGACTCTTCCTTTTCAGACAGAAGGAAGAAACCGTGAGTACTATATAACAGATTCAACATAAAAAAATTGCCTAAAACCATAAACTGTGAATTCACATAAACAGATTAATCGCTCCACTCAGTGCTTTCAGGTATATCACATCTACTCTCTGCACTGAAGTGAAATGGGCAAGACACCTTGGCTATGTCTACACTGGCAGGTTCTTGTGCAAGAACTCTTTTGCGGAAGAGTTCTTCTGCAAAAACTCTTCCAGAAGAGAGCATCTACACTGGCATGTGCTTTTGCGCAAGAGATGTGCTTTGCAAGAGCATCCATGCCAGTGTAGACGTCTTCATGCAAGAAAGCTCTGATGGCCATTTTAACCATAGGGCGTTCTTGCTCAAGAAATTCATGTTACCTGTCTACACTGGCCTCTTGCACAAGAACAGTTGCGCAAAAGCGCTTATTCCTGAGCAGGAGCATCAGAGTTCTGGCGCAAGAAGCCCTGATTTCATACAGTAGAACGTCAGTTTACTTGCGCAAGAACACGTGGCCAGTGTAGACAGGCAGCAAGTTTTTGCACAAGAGCAGCCGCTTTTGTGCAAGATCGCGCCAGTGTAGACACAGCCCTTTAGAAGTACTGGTGGGGGAACAACCAAATGCCCAGTTGCAAGTCAAGCCTTGCAGGCACTGTGTGTTCTCTTTCTGGATAGTGTCTGCCAGTATGATGAATATTTCCTTGAGGAAGTAGCATGTCTGCAGCAATGTATAACTCAGATGTTCCCCCAGATGATGCTGGTTGTTCAGCACAGCTGCTTTCCCTTATAATGTTATAGGCTGTTACTTCAAGCTGGCGCACTGATATGGAAACAACGGTTGACTCCTAGAATTTTGCTCTTGTCAGCCACAGTGTGACACCAAAACATATTGGGTGCTTCTTGTGCTTTTTAGGCCAAAGGACCCATTAGTGCACTAACAATTGCCAGAAACCAAATACAGTAAACTTCCGATAATCCGGCACCTTTAGGACCCAGGGGGTGCCGGATTATCAGATATGACGGACTATCGGAAGGGGGGGCTACGAGGGGTCTGGAGTGGGGTGGGAGGGGATGCCACTCCAGACCCCTCATAGCCCGCCCTTCCGATAGTCCGGCTCTGCCCCAGACGTCCCTGATTCAGCCGCTGCTGGTCAGTTTCAGCAGCAGCTGAATCAGGATGCCTGCAGCAGAGCAGCTGGGGTGCTGCCGGGTTGGTCCCACAGCCCCGAGGGGCGGCGCTACGGGACCAACCCGGCAGCACCCCAGCTGCTCTGCTCCCGGCTTCCCCGATTTATCTGCTGGTCAGTTTCAGCAGCGGCTGAATGGGGGAAGCCTGTCCGGCTGCCCCAGTACTTCCGGGTTCCTGATGGTGCTGGACCATCAGGAGTGCCGGAGCATTGGATGCCGGACTAATGGAGTTTTACTGTAGTGGGTCCTTGATAGTCACACACCTACAATATCTGACCCACTTGTAGCTTACGAGGTACGCTGGCCCTCTTGCCATAGACAGAGTTATTTAACAATTTGTAGACAATTTCTGGCTTTAATATATACAAGAATGACCTGAGATTTTGGCCCATGAATAGCACTGCAGATATTTGATTTGACATGGCATGCATCACATTTCAATATGCTAGTAAGAAGTATGACTGCTTCTGCTACACTGACCCCTTCTCATTTGTTATGGATCACAGAACTCATTTAAAAGTTTGTACAGATCTTTCAGCCAAGCCATTTGTGACTGGGTGTTTTGATGCAGAGGTGATATGGCTAATACCGTTTTTCTTCATGAACCACCTATGCTCTTCTGAACTAAACTGAAGACCAGTGCCACTTGGAGCTTGATCTTGCAGTCCATTTCTTGCAAAGAAACATCAAACTTTTTCTACAGTGTGTTCAGCTGTGGTAATTTTTATGGAAAATCTTCTGCCAATTTGGAATGGGCATCCAGCACTACTAGATAAATCATTCCCAAAAATGGTCCTGAAAAATCAATAGGGAGATATTAACCAGGAGCTGCTGGCCATTCCAAAGGTGTAATTGCACTGGTTTGGACATGTACTGTAGCTTTTGGCATCCAAAACATTCCTTAGCAAGTTGCTCTATTTGTCGGTCAATGCCTGGCCTCTAATGAAACTTTTGGCGAGCATCTTAATTTTAACTATCCCTGTGTGACCTGTGTGGCAGTCTTCTAAGACTCTTATATTCAGTTTAGTAGGTATAATAACATGAATTCCCCACCTGACACCTCCTTGATGTATGTTAAACTCATCTTTGCATATGTAAAAGGGTGCCAGATTAGGGCTGTCAGTATATTTCCAGTCCTTTAGAGTAGTTTCATAAACCTGATCTAGTGTGGGTTCCCTCTTTGTTTCTTGTTTGATCAAATGACAAGTCAATGATGTGCACTCAAGCTGAAAACAAGTTGACAAATTTGATTGAGTCTGTCTCTATTACAGGGTGAAGTCATAGGCAGGCAGAAAAGCCTTTCTGTGTTAGCATGCACTTCTGTTCTTTTGAATTCAATGTCAGACACAACTACTCAGAGGCCAGAGTTGTTGCACTTGTCACAGAAACTACCTTTCTCAGAGGATGGTAAAAATGAATACGAATTTTTTCAGTAATAGTGTGCTGACACACTTGTGTATTTTTATGTGATTTTGTAAGTTTTTAGATGAGGTGAAACTTGAGGATGCATAATTCAAATCAGACTCTTGAAAGGGGTACAGTAATCTGGAAAGGTTGAGAGCCACTGATCTAAACACTAAGAAGTCCTGTGGCACCTTATAGACTAACAGATTTATTGGCGCATAAGCTTTCATGGGCAAAGACCCACTTCGTCAGATGCATGCCCACGAAAGCTTATGCTCCAATAAATCTGTTAGTCTATAAAGTGCCACAGGACTTGTTGTTTATGCAGATTCAGACTAACATGGCTATCTCTCTGATACTTGATCTAAACACTGTATTCTTGGAATATTTTGCATATCATGGTCCATTGCCATATAGCAGGAGCTGAAGCAATACCAAACACTAGTTTTGTACTGATATAGACCCCTTTGTTGATTTAAGATATGCGATAGAGCAGTGTTTCTCAACTAGTGGTATGAGTACCCTTAGGGGGTACTCGAGAGAAGTCTGGGGGGTATGTCAATGCAACTGAAATTTGGAGAAAACTGAATTTTTGTTTTAAGTTTTACGGCGCTTTATTATTTTTGTACTTTTTACACCCAAAAATTTCATCGCCTGCCCAGCTATGATTAAGTTGTTTAAACAAATGTGTTGCAATGGTGGGGAAAAAAATGTGTTTGTCTGAAAACTGTAGGTACTTATAATTTTTTTTAAAGGAGTACTTTATAAAAAAAGGTTGAGAAACACTGCCATAGAGTTTTCTTCAACATCCATCTGTAGGTAGACCTGGGACAAATCAGTGTTACTGAATCATTGTCCCCCTGCCTGGTAGTAAAACTATTTTCAGAACTGCCTTCAGTTTGAGACAGGGGGTATTTTTCAAATCTAAGTACAGGGTTTATGGTGACCTTAAAAATCAATACATCCTCAGTAGACCACTTTTTTAAAAAACAATTGGAATGACAGAAGTTCCCCATTCATTCCAGGTCACTTTTGAAAGTATGCCCTCTTTTTCCAGTTGTTCTATTTCTGCATCTGCGTTCAGCAAATCCTATAAGATACAGGTTAAGCTTTGTGATACTTTGGTTGCACTTTCTCAGCTAGAACTATTTTAGCCTTCATGTGCTTTAGAGTTCCTTTGTCCTCCTTGAATACACCTGGTACCTGACTTAGTATCCCTTCCAGCTGCTGTTTAACTGTTTTAGTGGGGGTCTCCTGAAAGTGACTGCAATTTTTTTATAGCTATTCAATCCAGAGGAACCTTGTGTAACCATTCACAACCCCAAAAGGTCAGTTCCCCCTTATCAATAACATATACGTCTAATAAACATTGTTTATTGTTATACAGGTTGAACCTCTCTAGTCCAGAACCCTTGGGACCTGACCAGTTCTGAATGAGAGTTTTCTGGACCACAGGAGGTCAATATTGTCTAGCAGCATTACCAACACTTCTAGGCTACGTCTAGACTGGCATGATTTTCCTCAAATGCTTTTAACAGAAAAGTTTTTCCGTTAAAAGCATTTGCGGAAAAGAGCGTCTAGATTGGCACGGATGCTTTTGCAAAAGCGCTTTTGCGCAAAAGCATCCGTGGCCAATCTAGACGCTTTTATCGCCATTTTAGCCATCGGGCTTTTTGCGCAAAACAATTCTGGGTTGTCTACACTGACCTCTTGCGCCAAAAGCATTTGCGCAAGAGGGCTTTTGCCCAAGCGGAGAGTCATTGTATTTTGCAGAAGCACTGATTTTGTACATTACAAAGTCAGTGCTCTTCGCAAATTCAAGCGGCCAGTGTAGACAGCTGGCAAGTTTTTCCTCAAAAGCGGCTGCTTTTGCGCAAAAACTTGCCAGTCTAGACACAGCCCTACTGTTTACTGTGCTGATAGAGGACATTTAGGGAAAAATTAGAGCTAAATAGTAGCACAGAACACTAAGGCTGTGTCTAGACTGGCCAGTTTTTCCGGAAAATCAGCCGCTTTTCCGGAAAAACTGGCCAGCTGTCTCACACTGGTCGCCTGAATTTCCAAAAGCACTAACTTCCTACTGTAAGAAATCAGTGCTTTTTGCGGAAATACTATGCTGCTCCCGTTCAGGCAAAAGTCCCTTTTGCGCAAAACTTTTGCTCAAAAGGGCCAGTGTAGACAGCTGAGATTTGTTTTGTGCAAAAAGCCCGATCGCGAAAATGGCGATCGGGTTTTTTATAGCGTCTAGATTGGCCACGGATGCTTTCTCCGCAAAAAGTGCTTTTGCGGAAAAGCGTCCGTGCTAATCTAGACGCTCTTTTCCGAAAATGCTTTTAACGGAAAACTTTTCAGTTAAAAGCATTTCCGGAAAATCATGCCAGTCTAGACGTAGCCTAAGAGCTATGACTGTTGGCTGTAAACAAACTTTATGGGACCACAGAAAACTTGACCACACCAATGAAAAGTAGCCATCTGGCTAACTAAAATCATTCTGGATGACGGATGTTTCTGATCAAGAGCATTCTGGATTAGAGAGCTTCAACCTGTACTCCACATTAATTTACATTACTCCAGTTAGCACTGGGGTTCTTTGCTATACATGTTTTTAGTAGCCGTGGTGCCGTCCTCATTTTGATATTTTTAAATAGTTCTCATTCTGCATGTGAGATAACTGACATTGTGCAGTAGATAGCAAATTCCATTTTATGTATTTTCCCATCACCTGGAGTGTAAACCAGATTGCTGATGTGCCATTTTTGTTCACACTATATATATCCAGGTTGGCTACTCAGTTTCTCCAATCTGTGTCACTCCAGCTTGTATTTACAGAGCATACATGGACATTTGTTTTCTATAACCTCTACTAGAGTTCCCACACCCTTCCTTGGTTCTTGTTTCACAGACAGAAAGCAAAAGATCAGAGCTCAAAGCATAGGCAATGCAATGTTTATTGGGATTAACAAGCAAGTATAATCAACCTCTTCCTTCCCTCCTTCCTCCTTGTTAGTAGGCGTTAGTATACCTGTGGTGCTTGCCTGGTGCCACCACTTACAATTCATGATCATAAGTGTATCAGCTTCAGTACCACCTCTCTTGTACTCCATCGGAGGGTTGAGAGTGAAGTTGTGAAGTCACCTTTTTATTGACTTTAAGTGTTTCTTATACCTCTCCCCATCCTCTTTGCCCCTCTCAAATTATTTCTTGGCTTTGTGTTGGAAGAAGAATTGGGGCAGAACTGTCTTTCAATTATACATTTGTATATTACACTCCCACCATATCGATCAACACTTTCTTTTTTTTATCTTTTCTCACTGTACTGAAAACCTCATTTGACTGTAGGTAGAAGCAATATACAGTGTCTATATATAGTGTCTATATATTTGAGAGAGTTTGTGTGTCTGTCTGGGTGTCCGTCCATCTATTTGTGAGTCTGTTTGTTCAAGAACTCCTCCTAAACAGTTAGAGCTAGGCCCACCAAATTTGGTATGCAGCTTCCTCTTACCCTAACTTAAAGCAAGGTCAGGGTTTGATATGCCAGGACGATGGGATTTGCATGGAATGCAATAGTTTCTCAGCAGCCCAAAAAACAAAGCAAACAAAGCCCTATAGTCTATCTCTGGCAAATAAATAGACTTAAATACTATATTATTATCACTAATACCCTGATTTGGTTTCTTCCACATTTCTCTTAGTGCAACAAACTGCTTGGATGTGTCCTTTTTTATTGCAGCTTCTGCAATATGCTTATTTAATTTAGCAATCAGAAGATGTCTGGAACCTTTTTCTCCATGGATAACATGTCTATCTGCTGAGTGGACTGGCTTTCCCCTTGGGTTACAGATAGTCTATGCCAGTGGCTCCCAACCTTTTCGAGGGTACAGACCTCTTTTTATTCTATTAAAATTTTAGGGACTCCCCACCCCAAACAATATAGTTGTGCCTGCAGGCTGCACGTCCCTCAGCCCATGCTGTTTCCCAAGCGGCGTCCCTCAGCTGAGCTGAGAGGCTTGGTGCCAGCAGCCAGCACATTCTTCAGCCTGCATTGCTTCCCACGGCTGAGCTGAGAAGCTACGTGCCAGCAGCCAGCAAGTCACTCAGGCTATGTCTGGAATACTCTCTATTTTTGAAAGATCTCACTTTCGGAAAGCTCCACTTTCGAAAGTGAAAGTAGTCTGGACACTTTTTTTCGGAAAAAAAATCACTTTTTCGAAAAAAAAAATCTCTTCCTTAAAAAATGAGGTTTAGGTGGTTTTTTTCAAAAAAGGGTTTTTTTCCCAAAAAACTCGCATCCAGACTACTTTCACTTTTGAAAGCTCTGCTTTTGAAAGTGAGATCAGAAGAAGATATACAAATTCCCACGGAATTTGCATATCCTCTTTCGAAAATAGAACGTAGTTTAGACATACCCTCAAGGTGTGCTGCTTCCTGAGCCATGGGAAGCAATGTGGGTTGAAAGGCATGCTGGCTGTGAGAGGCTCCTCATAGACCCCTTACAGTACCACTGTGGACCCCCAGGGGTTCTCAGACCACAGGTTGGGAACCACTGGTCTATGCATTCTTTTATTTGTTTTAGTCCTACATTGCAATTCTATTGCATCCTTAGCTGAAATTTCCATCACTACTCCAATTTCAATTGTGCATTTAAAGGTTAGATTTTCCTCAGTTAAGAATCTTTTCTATGTGCTTTCATTAAGCAGTCCACACACAATTCTATTGCTTTGGTCCTTATTAAGCCCATCTTTAAATGCACAATATTCTGAGAGTCTTTTCAACTTTATTGAAAAGGAGGAAATAAGATTCACTTTCAAGTTTATTCTGCATATGAAACTTAAACCTTTCTGATATAATCAGGAACTTGGGTGCCAAGTGCTCTTGAACAATTTGCACTCTCTTCTCTGGGGCGATCAGACTGTGTACAAAGCAGTATGCTTTTCCACCCATCACACTCAGTAATGCTGCTACATGTTTTTCTGAGGGAATCTCATTTATTACAAAGTACCTTCCAGCCTCTCTCTCCAATCCTCTCTCTCACTGTCAAAGACCTCCATTTTTCCAATATAGTGTTGTCTTTCCACCTCACTGCTATTAGTTCAGTAGTTCTGAAAACACTTTAGGAGCAGATGCTGCTTGCCCCTGGTCTGCAAGCAATGTCATAGATTGTGTTGCTACTCTGCGGCATAGAAGGTTCTTGAAATCCTTGTTGCCAACTATTTCATATGACAGGTATAGCACAAATCTCTGATTAGAAACACAGATGGGTACACGAGATTGGAGCCCTGACAGGTGACACTCTCTGGTGATATAGATGAAGAAACACAGCAACCACTATATAATAACAGCTTCAATATAAACAACTGCTTAAAGAACTATAGCTGTGAAATCACACAAATAGATTCAATACATTTAAATATGTCACAAAGGCCCTCTGTAAATAATCTCCTCTTTAAACTAAATGGCCCTGGTCTTTTCCCTTTGTCCATATATGGACTTTTTTCCAGGGGCCTGCCATTTTTATTTTCTGTCTCTGAGCCCTTTTTGATATGGAGTGACCAGAGCAGAACACAGTGTGCAGATAAGGGTATGCCATTGATTTATACAGTGACATTGCTTTTTTGACCAAAGTTGCATATTGAGCAGAGTTGTTCACAATGATGCCCCTGTCCGCTTCTAGTGTGGTTACAGGGAAATTAGAATCTATTCAGATGTGTTAGTAGTAGGTTAGAGCATCCTCTCCAATGTGTTGTTATCTTGTATTCTTAACCAGGTGAGGAACTCAGACAGCAGTACTACCAGTAGCCTTCCATTGCAGGACTTTAGCTTGAAATTTGGCTTAGGGATGCATGAAAGGACCACTCCAGATGCAGTCCAGGAGAGGTGCCAACCTAATGCCTTTCCTGCACAGATGAGCCCTGCACTGCTCTTTCCCAGTCTGACCCCACCCATTTTTATGACCAAACCATCCATCTAGGTCTTTAATGGGAGAAAAGATTGTGAAAAGAATGCTATATCTCCAATGACGTTTAGATTTCTGCTCTGGACTCTGTATTCCACTGGCACAGTTGACTCTACACCATGTGAAGGTGTATTTATATTTCCTTTTATTTATCCTAAAATAATATTTTTCTCATATAACTGTTCGGAATGATATATAATTAGTCAACAGCATATATCAATAGGAAGCATGGAAAAAGAGCGTTCCTGATTTAATATACTAATTTGACTTCTATGAAGATACCAGTAGGTTTTATTTAAATGTTTCCATTTTTATTAGGTCTTGAAAACTTCTTGAAGGCTACATCCAGACCACAGGCTTTTTGCACAAGAAGCTTTTTTCGGAAGAGATCTTCCAAAAAAACTTCTTCCGAAACAGTGTGTCCACACTGCAAAAGTGCATCGAAAAAGCAATCTGCTTTTTTGGAAGAGAGCATCCAGGCTGACTGGACACTCTCTCGCATGTAAGCTGTGATTGCTATGGATGGAATGGCCACCAGGGCACCTGTGCTTTTTCCTCTTTCCTCTTCTTCCGAAAGAACTCCCACTTCCCCGTCCACACACACCTTTTTGCGAAAGAGCTCTTTTGCAAAAAGGTTTCTTCCTCATAGAATGAGGATTACCAATTGCTTAAAAAACCCTCTGTTCTTTCGATTTACTGTGGAAAGAACGCGTTTGCCGTTGGATGTAACTCAGGTTTTGTCGGAAAAATGGCCGTCTAGATGGGGCCAAATGGTGGAAAAGCCTCCTCTTTTGGAGGAGCCCTTAGAACAAGATATACAGGGTTCCCCAAAAGAGCATGTTTGCTCTTCCACAAAAACAAGAGGAAGAACAAACGCATTCCCTGGATGCAGCGGAGTTTTTCAGAGATACCTCTGGTATCCTGAAAAAAACCCACAATCTAGACGTACCCATAGTCACAAATATTTTTTAAGATGAAGTGAAACATTTCATTCATTTTATTGAAAATGATGAAATTTGTGCTTCAAAATCATCAGTTGATTTCTATAGACCTGAACATGATGGTTTGTAGGCAACCTTTACAAATGTAGAAACCATTGAAACAAGTTAAAAATTACTTGAAAAATACAGAGAGTCAGGAACATTTGACTAGTCCAGCAATATTGACAATTGAAAGTACCTCTTTACAAAATATTATTTATGATGACTTAATTTATGATTTTGTAAAGAAAAAGTGTAGAAAGAAAGCTATCTGAATAAATAGTTTTTCAAATCGAAAACGTTTCTTCAGAGGAAGTTAACTTTTATTTTTCCATTCATGGGTCATCTGTATGTTTTATTTTTACACATTTTTCACATTAGCTTAATGCAAATACAAGTTTTCATCCAGACCAGAAGTTCTCAAACTGTGCTCTGAGAACTCAATTCAGGTGGACTGAGGACAGGTTATTATGGTTTTTTACATGTAAAGCACTCTTATCCAAAGCACTTTACAATAGTTAGCTAATGGTACAAACAATATTTGGAAAGATTATTAAGTGGTCCACTGAGGCCTTCAGCAATTTTCAAGTGGTCTGTTAAAAAAAGTTAGACTATAGAAACAATCAAGATACCTCACTTTTTTCTTCAACCTCCTCATGTTATAAGTAATAAGAAATAAATGAAAATAAAGAATGACAAATGGGAGGGGCAGGAAGAGTGAATGATCTTTTTCTTGTCTGGGTCCCCAGGGGCCCCAAAAATGAAGCTGAGTACAAGGCCCCACTAACTCTAAATACACCACTGATCTCACATACTGTTATAATACTATACCTCACAAATTAGAGGGAAATCATAAAGAACTAAAGTGTCTATTTAAGCTCAGATAGTTTGAAGAAGGTTTAACTAAACAAATGTATGAGCATGCATCAATTTAAAATGTATTTACTATACCTAAAGTATTCACAAAATATCATTCCTAGATAAACTCAGGTACAGTAGTTTAAAAAAAAGAGAATCAAATGCTTCATAGGGAGCGAGTAACTCTAGCTCTCATAGTTAATGGCCTGCCAGGTCTTTCTAAGATAATAAATATTGTCTAATATTAACTAGATCTTGAACAAAATAATACTAAGACTGGTTAGCCAGGTCACTGAAGATTTCTAATATCTATTTCTAATAGTGACAGAGAATCCAGACAGGATTATTTACAAAAAGCAAGAGGAACTTCTAACAGAATAGGTTAGCAAAATATCACAGAAACGTAGAAATCTTAAAATTTCATGAGAAGCTTTGAAGATGATAAAGTCATGTAGAAAATTCAATGATATTTTTTATTTTTAACCCGAACATGCGTATTTAAATATTTTATTACCATATGTATCAGTTTAGTATAATAGGAAGTTCATTTCAAAACTGATGGAAATTTTTTAGTGTGTGTAGCATGCAGATTTTATGACTACCCTATATGTTTATAGCTATATGATGCAAAATACCTGGTCATCTGCTTATTGAGCAGTATTGTTTTCAATTGAAAGTTAAAGTTGTTTAAGTGCTAAAGAGAAGCTCTAATTAGCACTGCAAATCTTTTGGTGTTTTCTGTTTTCTGTGTTTTTTAGATAAGAAAAAACATATTGAAGTTGCATGTTTAGGCTATTTTCAGACATTAATGGATCATTCACCATTGTTTTTGTAATGTACTCCCTGTTTTTGTAAATGGAAAGTAGCCCACTCTGCAGTCCCCACCATCATGGTGAATGTGAGGGGTCCTTCCTTGCTGTCACCCTGTGCCTGGTCCATCTGTAATCCTGGAGGATGCATTCCTCAGGGGAGGGGGCTTGAGGAAAGGGATGAGAGAGGTAGAGGAGGGCAGAGCTGGTACAGAAAGAGACAGGGCAAAAGCAGAGCAGGGTCTGGATTTGGGGGAATGGTATGGACACCTCTTTCAGGGTCAGAGGTACTCACGTGTCAGCAGCCATGCACAGGATGGATTGTGAAACTCTTTGGGCTGTGTGAAGGAGTCCCTCATAAGGAGTCCTCTCCTCTTCACTTTCTCCACCTCTGATCCCACGTCCTAACCCCAGCAGTGGGGTTTACTTGTATTCTCGGCAGTGCACATCCCCCGAGCAGGTTGTGAGGGGGACCTGGGCCCTCCCTCTCTCCAGGTCCCAGCCCAGGGCCCTAAGGTGGGGGTGTCTCCTCCCCTACCTGGCTGGCGGGGCTAACCGCCGAAACTCGCCAGCCCACAGGCAAGACTCCTTCTGCCTGCCCTGGGCCACTTCCTCACCCCCCGCTCTCTGGCCCTTCCTCAGGCCTCTCTCTCAGCCCGGTGACCCCTCACCTGTCTCCGCTCCCGTTGCTCCCCCCTGCCAAGTCGGCTCTTCCCATTTTATGGGCCACCAGCCTCCCCCCTGGTCTGCCCCCAAAGTGCCCACGCTAGCGTCCCCCGGACTTGCCTCTACTGTGCATGCGCTGGCATCTCCTGGCCTTGCCCCCAATGCACACGTGCCGGCGTCCCCCAGACTCGCTCCAGAAGTGCATGCGCTGGTGTCCGCCGAACCGGACCCTAGTGCCCTAGCCTCGGTGCTCCGCAGCCCACCCTCCACGGCACTTGCGCCAGCGTCCTCCATGCCTGCAGTGGCCGCGTGAGTGCCTTCACCCTCTCGGTGTGTTCCAGCTGCTGCTGCTTCTCCCGCCGCTGTGGGAAGAGCTGGACGGCCACCACCGCCCTTCCGGGTCCTGCCTTCAGCAGTGTGGGGTTCCTTCACCCCGTCACAGGCTGCAAATGGCCTATGGGCCATGAGTTTAAGACCCCCTGGCTTAGATGACATTACAATCCATGAACTCAAATAAAAAATCTGAAATACATAATTTATATGAACATCCAAATGGCACTTTGCAGAAGAGTGGACCTAGCAATATTATTACTCTCAAATTCTGTTGATAGAATCATCAGCTCATTATCTCTTTGCTTTTATATTTTACTAGAAGATTTACCTGGCATTACTTGGGTCTTTCAGGGCAAGGGGCTGGAGGTATGGGAGCTGCAGGAGTCAGGGCAGAGGCTTGGGGATATGGGGGGGCTCAAGGCAGAGGGCTGAGGTGTGGGAGGGACTCAGGGGAGGGTGCTGGGGGATGTGGTGGTGCTGGAGTCAGGGCAGGGAGTTGGGAGGTGTGGGAGCACAGGGGAGGGGGGAGGGGTGGCCGAGGTCTCCTCCCTGGACTAGCCTAGTGCAACAGGGGCTGCGCTGCCTAGCCCACCAACCGTGTTGCTCCCTGGGGCCAGCCTGGGACTGTTGGGGCAGTGAGGGTGTACTTGCTTGCTGCCCCCCCCATGGTCATTCTGCAGTAAAACTGTCCCCCCATGCTTGCTGCCCCCTGTGGTCATTCTGGAGTATAACTGTCCCTGCTATCATAACCCTACCTTTCTGTTTGATGAGAAAGTCACATTCCACCCATGCCTTGCTTTAAGTTAGGATAAGAGGAAGCTGCATACCAAATTTGGTGGTCCTAGCTATTACTGTTTAGGGGGGAGTCCTTGAACAAACAGACTCACAGATGGGTGGACACACACACACACAGGCAGACAGATGCACAAACTCTCTCAAATGTATAGTGGATTATATCTGCCCTGACTGAGGACATGTGGCTTTTCTGGTCCTTCCAAAGTCAGGTGTTGAGTGATTGGATACAGTTCATTTTCTTTTAGACTGAAAAATGGAAAACCATGGAAAAATATGAATCCTAACCAAATTAAGGGGCATGATTACCTGTGCGAAACAACTTCTATCTGTCCAAGCTATGAGACTTGTCAGGCCTGTACCAGGGAACAGCTATTCTAAATGTATTCAAGTGGTTGTAGGTGTCCACATGTGTTTTGTGTTTTATGTTCTAATTCTTTCTCTCTTTCTTAACAAATGTTAGTGGCTCCAGTTAGGGCTTTTATCCAGAGAAGCCTCCTCTTGAAACTGAGTTTCTGGATCAGAAATAGTTATTTTTAGACTCCATAACAATGCTCTGCATTTGCCTCTAGTAGTCATGCATAATACACACCTATCATGTGAGAAAAGGTTATGAACTTTTGGAGTGAATGAACCATACTTGTCATACAGATTGACACCTGATCACTAATTACAATTTAGAGATGAAAAGGAAATTACATATGCAGATAGATACACTGTTTGTGGACTGTATTAATTTCATTATGCACTGTTCTTGCTGCAATGTAGAATACATATCAACAGTATTTGAATACAAGTACCTTATTCTTCTTCAAGTATTTCTTCAACTTTGCTATGGGTTTACAGAAAACTTAATTGATGGATCACCTTTTGCTTTGTTTGATGGCAATAATAACTTATTCAGAAGACACTATTGAGAATTAATGCTAAGAGCCTGAAATGTCAGTGACTGGCTCTTATAATTCTATTCTTCTAGCAAAAGCTGTTCATACGTTTCTCTTATTCACTCTTACTTTCTTCCTGTTTGATATACTTGACACTGGACAATTATTTTTACAATATTTTCTCTATCATCTTCCTCTGCTTATAGGAGAAGAATAAAATTATGACTTTATCACATACCGTAAGGTCTGAAAAATATTGACATTTGGTTTCAAGTGGAAAAATACTGGATTTTCTACAGCTATGATTTTTCTTGTTTGTTTTCCTTCATGTCTGTCTGTCTTTTCTTCTTACAGTGTCAATTTTAAAGGTTAGAATGGAAGAGTAGTCTGTAGTTATGTACAGCAACCTAATAAAGGTGAAATCACCTCTTCCTTCAAAAAGCTTTTAAGTCAACAGGGCTCTGCAGCAGCACAAGGTCCATCCATCTGCAGGATCTGGGTGTAAGTAGCAGAGTCTGGATGAAAAATGTTTAATGGAACTTTTTTCAAGTAAAAAAAAATGTACAAAATGGATGTTCTCATGAAACTCGATTTCTTCTTCATCATCATCATCATAATCATCATAATCAAATAGATGGGTGGAGTAGGTGAGATTTCATTGATAACTCAATTATTTTTAACAAAAGCCTAACAATTTTCTAAGCAAAATTTGCAGTTTACACAAACATGCATGCACGTGCACACACACACACACACATTTGTGCATTGGGACATTTTGTGGGGAAAAAGGGTACAATATTTTAGACATTCAAAATCTTTTAGATAAATCAATTTACAAAAAGCCATAATTTCAGATTTTGCACATTTCTAAAAATTGAAGGTATGAAATAATCCAGACCAAGAGCGTGCCCAGAAATTTTACGAATGTGTTTTCTTTTTCAAACAGCTCTAGAATTAATGAGCCAGACTCTTGACTTCATCTAGGCTCCACTCAGGTGTGGTTAGAAGAGGGGCTATAAGGGAACCATTTGCAGCTCTCTAATCCTGAGTTGTACTGGTTTACAGCTGGAACTGGAGGATTGGCTGTCGTGGTGCCACCTATCTCCACTTATGCCGGGGTGGATGCATAACTGCCTCTGGAGACTGTGATGCTTTACTTTTACTTACCAAATAATATGTAAAAATTGCATTAGTTTTTGTTAATGTCTGGGTGAATTGTAAACCCAGAATGACATTTAATAACCTGCATCACATTAAAATATTATCCACTGTGTTTAATAATTCATTTTTAAACTGTTGCAAGACTTAACAATTCTTTCTCTTGCTACTTAGAAAACATTTTAATATTTACATGAATAAACACAGTTTTATTCAAACAGAGAAATGGTCTAATGGGAAACTTCTTGGTACAGGTTCTTTAATTGGCTACCATCAACATGATGTCTAGCTCATTAAAAAACAAAGGTCAAATTAGTCTGTAGTATCCCTGAGTCCATCTCAGCTGGGAGAATGGCTTAAAACAAAGTTCTTACTTGTTTAGAGTTTAACCTTGTCTAAATCAAAGTTCTCTTTCCAAGATGCAATCAGGGAATAATATCAGAATTCTTTCCAGGGTTCCAACCCCTCTTTCCTTATCTGAAAACCAGGATTCCCAGTTTCCTCAATTTTCTCTTTCTACTGCAAACCTGTGGCTCTTGACCCTGTAATTTTCATTTTGCTGTAATTGCCTCAAGTCTATAGCTATGTAACCCCTGCCACTTTGGTTCCTTCTCCATCAGGTCTGGCAGGAAATTTGGGTTGTGAGATTTGGCCTTAACTGAGAAATGTCTGCATTGCTTTCTGATGGATTCCTGGGATACAGGTGGGTAGAATACCCTGAAACACTCTCTCTGATTATTTTGATCCAAGATCAAGCAAGCTTTCATTTTAACAAATTTCCTCTTGCTTTTAAAGGGAGATATTATTTGAGGGGGGGTCATGAGGGAAGCAAGGCAACAAAGGTGGCTTTAAGGTGGGACGTGACAAACTTGGGGTTGGGCAAAGAGCTGCTGGAATTCTTTATTTGTATGTCGGCAGTTGCTCAGTTGTGAACATTTGAAAAAATATTTTATTATGGGTCAAGCTGAATTAAAAAAAAAGAATTTGGGGCAAATTTGAAAAGTATACAGATTTTATTTTGGGTCAAACAAAATGTTTTGGTTAATTTCCAGGCTTTTAAAACTTAAAAAAAAAAAAAAAAAAAAAAAGCAAAGAAATGAAAGATTACAGTCACAAAACAAGTGGTGGTCCTGCTGCCATCCTTACACCCAAGAAGCCAGTGGCTAGCGCAGTCACCTGTTCTAGAATGGGGACATGAATCCACATCTTTCCCTTCCCAGGTAAATGCCTGAACAGATAGTGTATGGGGTACTCTGGGGGCAAGAATCTTAATGGCACCTTTTGAAGCTGTTTCACTTTGAATAAAATACTCATTGGGCCCCAGAAAGCCTGTGAATAACTTTATAGCTTAGTGGTTAGGGACTCAGCTGGTATATAAGAGACTCAAGTCCCTGCTCCAAGGATTATTTAATCATTTATACACAGTGGAATATCTCCCATAGGAGGGACTGAGAGATTCCCACCCTAGAATACTTACTAATCTCATAGTTAAGGCATTCACCTGGGAGGGAGAAATCTGAGTTTAACTCCCTGGTCCTGCATGCTGGATAAGTGCCTGAACCAGTGGCCTATTTGCATATTAAGCCAGTGTCATTTTTTGTCCTGCTACCTCTGTAAAAGGCAATTACGTCCCCTTGTGACTCTAGCGCTCCCCACCCAATTGTCTTTGAAATGATTTAGTGAATTTGTGTCACATTTGTGAATACTTTCAGGTGATGTGAAACTGCATTTTTTTTTAAAAATAAACTTAAAAACCCCCACTTAGATGTACTCAGGCAACATCCATGAATATAACGATATTTTGCTTCCTCTCTTCATCTTTCAGGAACAGGAAAAAGAGGGTTCAGTGATAAATTCCTGGTATCAGTTTTTTAAACTCCATCCTCAAAACTTTACTGGGAGAATTGGACTTGGATTTGTGACTAGCTTTGGTGCCTCCCAAAGCTCCTTTTTTGGGGGTATTTTACTAATGACTGAGAGTATTTCACCCAGCTCTAAGTGGTAATAACTTAAGGCTTTTACTCTGTATCTTCTCCATATCTAGTACTGTATTCTATAACACAGGGACTAAAGAAGCTCATTTCTAGTTAACAAAAACACATTACAAGTTTCTAGAGGGGGAAACTACCATTATGTTTGCCCTCAGATGATATGACCAATACCTGAGTTGTGTATAGAGACATCCATTCTATGGCTCTGATCCTGCAGCACTGTGAGTTAAGCCAATGACCTCAGCGAGCAAAGGATGAAGCCCTATTACAACCATGGTATGCAGTGTCACAATATCGTGTGCCTTTACAATATAGCAGCATCATTCAAAGTAATGAATTCTCATTTAGTTTTATGGGTTCTACAGCACCTAACTTCTTAGCTTGTCTCTGTCTCTCACAATATTTAAAGCCTCTATGGTGTGTGCTAATTTGAATTTGTAAAGTAATTATTAAAAGTCTTTAATATTTATAAGGAATCTGAAACCTTACTAGTAGTCAATTATTGATTCCCCGAATGATTTAGCCCTACCAGCTGTCATAAATATTTAACATTTTTCTTGGAGTAAAGAGAGGTGTTGTAGATTTTTATTATGATGTATTTTGCCGTAGTGATTTAAGTTCACTGGCTCTTAAATAGACTCAGCTTACTTGTATTTACTTGTTTTTTTGTTTTGTTTTGGTTTTTTTTTGTTCTGATAATGGATTGTTCTTTTAGTTAAAGAAATAATACAAAGTTATCTATTTCACCTGAAATTGTATAGAAATGGTCATGTAAACCAAAGCCACACTGCAAATATACCCACAATTACTTACTATATAAAATTAAGAATGTGTATAGGTCTTTGCAGTACTGGGGCCTATGAGTTTGTCTACACGGCAGGATAACACATTTCAGAGGTGTGATTTCTAAAGCACATGAATGTGTTATGCATTATGTGCTGTGTGTAGACCCTGCTGATTGGCACTAAACATTCCTAAGTATACTTTAATATAACACTGTTTCAAGCAGCAGTATATTAAAATGCTTAACAATAGGCATGTTTGAAGATACACATATGTTTGAGTACCTTTCTGACTCAGTTCCATTGAAGTCCAAGTGACCACAGTGAATTTTAGTTGAGCCGAATTGCAAAGTAGGCCAGACTTCCAGCATGGGGGAGTATGTCCTGGAAAGCAATTTACTCTGAAAAAGGACTTGGGATTCATGGTAGATAATCAGGTGACAATGAGCTGATTTTGTCAGCCTTGTTAGCCTCTGTATTGGAAGTAGAAATATGAAAATATTCAGTAGGAGTAGGATAGTATCTCTCTATATGAAACTGTAACAGGAATACTATGTCCAGTTCTTCTGCCTGCACTTAAAAGATGTTGAAAAATTGGAAGTGGTTCAGGAACCAGCCACAATAATGATCTGAGATCTGGAAACCTGTTATATAGTGGGAGCCTGAATATGTTCAGTCTATTTCGCTTAACAAAGAGACGGTGAAGAGATGACTTGATTATGGTCTAGAAGTATCCACACACAGATTTCTGGTAGCACAGGGCTCCTTAACATAGCAGACAAAGACATGACATAAGATTCAGCATCTGGAAATTGATGCTAGATAAGTTCAAATTAGAAATAAGGTAAACATTTTAACATTGAAGGTAATTAACACTTGGAAAAGTTTATTAAGGGCAGTGATAGATTCTCTAAATCAAGATTGATTGTCTTTCTGAAAGACATGCTTTAGTTCAACCAAAAGTTGTTGGGGTTGATACAGGAATTACTGTGTGAAATTCTCTGGGCTGTGTTATACTGGTGGTTGACTACATGATCATAGTGGTCCCTCTGCCTGTGAAATCTACGTAGCAAGGCCTTTGTTGTATTAGCACCTAATCTACTCTCAACTGATCAGAATCATGTGTCAAATATTTAAGGGAAGCAAAGACACTACATGTGTCAAAGGTTGTAGAAAAAAAGTATGATGTTCTATTGTATTTAAAAAAAAACTTAAAAGCAGATTAATTTAAAAGTCATTCTCTAATATTTTCTATCTGGAAGTAAATGTTAATTGCTGAAGGAAAACCTTTAAAATGTCAGTTTATAGTGATAGCATTCTTAGACATGAACTACTAGCCATTGCTTCTATATAACTGGAGACATTTGTCAAGACTCTCAAGGATGAAGATTGATCTTGTGTTCTTGTTTGTTTTAATTTCTAATAATTGGAGCAATAAACAAAACCTAAGTCTCTGGGTGTTTGATCTCAGTTTTCTGTGTTAAACAGAGCTGAAAATTTTGTTTCCATATCTCAAACCTCCTTCCATAGCCACCATTTCAGTTCAAGGATGGTTCAGATTTGGGATTCTGTAGGGAGCCCATCTCTCTATACAAAGTCCTTTGTTGGCTGAGTCCAAGTATCTCAGTGACCAAGCTTTTTACCTGTTTTTGAAACATTTTGCCCTCAGATCAAGGAGTATGTGACTATAAGAGCCTATTGTCATACTGTTATTGTCATGGGCCTAGCTTTATAGCACATTCTTTCTATTTCAGGAGAGTCACAGAACTGTCATCTTTTAAGCTAGGTTTAAAAGTTCTTTTTTATTCAGAAGGCTAACACTATACAGCAACTTAACTTTCCTTTCATCCCAAACACTGTCAAACAGAATCTTGTGTAGATATACGAGAATAGCTTGTGAGTAGCTGGTATCCCTGCATATGACAATTCTTGCCTTCCTAGCTATTGGTGTCATAAGTTTATTTATTATGGTTTCTTCTACACTATAAAAATGCAGATTTTTTCCTTTTTTGTGGTATTAGGATATACAAAGTGTTATTATGTGACTTACATTTTTTTCTGGGCCAGGATTGAATATACTTAGTGAGTATGAGTCCATACTCTACTTAGGTATGCATTCCTGTGAGCCATACTTTTCCTACAAGCACATCAATAATACTGTCACATGCCAGAATTTTCCCCTCTAGATGAAGATATTTATAGCTTCTGGGGGCTATTTAGATTTACAGGGGAACAGTGACTTTCTAGCCTAAATACAAAGGTGCTGGAATAATTTGTATGGGGATGGGGGGATTGCTGAGAATCACTGAGCTGTAAACCTTGTATATAATGAAAACCACTTCAAATCATGGTGTGTGCTCCCTGCATCCCCAGTACTCCTAGATCAAGTACATATGCCTAAATAAGCCACTCTATTAAATCATTCTGTAGTATTAAATCTTCTTCTAAACTACTGCTTGAGTATGTAGCAAGTAAACACATTTAACAACAAAATTAACTACACTCAGGTAGCCCACATGCACAAAGAATCAATAAAATATACCAATAAAAATTCATTGTTGTAACGCTGTTCATAAAAACCCCAACAAAATGCAATCACCAAATTTAATACTGTAATAAAAATATCAAAACATCACAGTCTCAGTCACCAAGGTATTGGCTTCACACAGAATCATAATTAATTCATATTCTGCCCCTACTGTAGACAGGGAAAGTACATAAACAAAGAATGTTTTCCCCTTCATGACTTCTTTTCTGCCAAATTCCAACTGAAATGAAACTAAAGCAGGTGTTCTACAAAATTTGATTCAGAGGAAACTTTAGACACTAAAGCCATTAAGCATACGTTTCTAACTAAAAATGGGTTGTCTACAAGCTGTATTGACATGGTCTGCAAAGTCTAGTATATAAAACAGTAGCTCAGAGAATTGTCAGAAAGCTATGGAGATAGCAACACCAACCTTTTCTGCTTTCTCTTCTCTACCCCATCTCCCTACACAATACTATGAGGATAGTCAATTTGCGATCTTGAGTACAAAAACACAACTGCTTTTTTATGATCAAGTTGCTGCAATACTTTTCCGGAATATGCTTCACAAAAATTAGATGTAATCATTTAGGATGAGTCTACACTGCACCGTTATTCTGAGATAACTAGCCTTATTTCAAAATAACAATGTGAGCGTCTACACAGCCATTCCGTTTACATTTTGAGATAATGGATGACTTATTCTCAAATCTGTAAACCTCATTCTATGAGAAATAACACCTATTCCAAAATAGCTTTTTCGAAATAAGGTGTGTTTAAACAATGAGAAGTCCGGTGGCACCTTAGAGACTAACAGATTTATTGGTGCATAAGCTTTAGTGGGCAAAGACCCACTTTGTCAGATGCATCAAATAATAAACAAATTGAAATAAGGTGTGTTTAGACGCTCCACTGCCGCTATTTCTAAATAGCCCCTCACCAGGGCCATTCTAAGTTATTCCTCCCCAGTGCCTCCTGTGGCTCTAAATTGAGATAGCACATTTACATTAGGGAAGCCTGCCTCAGACTAATTTTGAGACTTCCCTGCAGGGTAGATGTGCTATTTCGAAATAAGCTATTTCTGAACAACTATATCGGAATAGCTTATTTCTAAATTAGTATGAAGTGTAGATGTACCCTTTCTGTTTACAAAAATAGTGACCTTTTGCCATCCCCCATATTTACATCCACCAACTGAAAAATTAATTCTTTCTTTCCTGGTTCAAATCAGCCATAGTTATACCAAACCATGGGAAAAATCATCTCTCCAGAGTGTATCCTGACTAACCTGTGTTCTGCTAAAATATACTGGGAGTGTGTGGACAGAAATCTCCCAGAATCTGTCAGTAGGTTTGGAACTGTACATATTACAGAATGGTGAATTGCACATCCAAAAGCCAGACAGTTTTGAATGGCTCCCCAAATCTTGGACATTTTATTATTTTCTTTGGAGTCTGGGCCTTGCCTATACCTTGAGGGAGACATGTGAACCTTGACCAAAAAAAAAAAAAAAAAAAAAAAAAGAGTATCCTTACATTAGGTGTTCGGGTACTTCTCACAAGGATTTTGCATGTCAGGCCTTTTGGGAGTTACGCTTGGATGTGCAAATAGATCTATTTTTTTATTACTCTTTTTTATTGTTTTTTTCAAACTCTTACACATTCTGTCACACACTTGCAAGCCAGGTGCTATATCTTATCTTAAAATTCTGAGATCATACATAAAAATGGGAAATGAAAGTAGCAAATCTACTAAAGAGGAAATTAGATGCATAACTGATAACCAGAACAAATCCTTGTATCGGGATATCTGCATAAAGTTAAAATAATATTTTTTTCATGGAATGTAGATTATGCAGTGGTGAGGACTATTCACGTGCATAATTCAATTAAAGCTTGACCATGAAAAGTTGTATATGCCATTAGCACAATTTTGTTTATCACTCCAACTTATCCATTAGTGAAAGGATTGATAAAGAGTAAATTGGAATAGTGTGGTTGTAGCTCTTAGCATGAGTGACAAAACAGACAGGAGTGTTTTGTATTGTCTATAGTTTTGCAGAGCTGCGGAGACTTGCCAAAAGTGCATTAAAGAGGGCAATATGAGATATGAATGAAGCATTAATTTTTTTCAGAAGCCTGTTGTGATCCCAAACTATTTATGCATGTGAATAGTCCCATTGAACTCAGTGGGAGTACACATGAATGAAATTAAGCATGTGCATCAGTATTTGCAGGATAGAGCCATGGGCTTGTAAGCAGATCTAGTCAAAACCTGTTTAATGATGAAGCATGGCTTTTTGAAGCAAATACAAATTTTCCTAAAAAAATCAAATATTCCTTGAACATTTTCCAGTTTTTTGATGAAAAATTTAAAACTGAAAAGCTTTTTGATTTCTGTAAAAATTCTTGGATTTAAGTAAAAATGTTTGGAAAACAGAAAAACATTTTTTGTTGAAATCTAAAACATTAATTCATTGAAAAAACAATTCTCCACATTCCGCCCACAAAATTTCTAGTAAAAAACTGCTCTGCTCAGCTAATTTCCTTCCATTAGCCTATGAATGACAATAAAGTGAAGAGTTTGCAGATGTGAAGTGATAGATTTCAACCACTTATCACTGAGTGAAGCTGATCTTTCCCATCATATCCCAACCTCCATCATCCTAAGTGTGCTGGAGGTCTTAGTGGACAGTCATGTTCAGAAGAAATACTGATGTTCATTTTATGCACTTTGTTCCAAAAAGCTTTCTGATAATTTCTAGTTTAAACAACACATTTTCCTTTGTCTTCATTTTTAGTCCAATAAATCTCTCTTTGGGAATGTAATTCTTCCACAAAAGTAGGCTAAAACCATAACAAAATTGAAAAAGAGCAGGAATTATAAGGTAAATAGTTCCAACAGCTCAATCTGCATGGCTTTTATTTTCTCCCTTTCTTTGGGCATGATCACACCCTTCTAGCTTTACCCTTCATCTGTGACCCTCTCCTAATCTTTAATACCTCCCTCACCTGGATCACTTTCTCAAAATAACTTTCCTTGCCTAACCTACCACCCATTCTTTTCCTTTTTCTTCTTCATAAGTATTTTCCAGTTTATACTATGAACTGTACTGTAATACTGTAGTAAGGTTCAGAAAAGGGCAACAAAGATGATGAGCGGTTTGGAATGGGTCCTATATGAAGAGAGATTAAAAAGACTTGGACTTTTCAGCTTAGAAAAGAGGAGACTAAAGGGGGATATGATAGAGGTCTATAAAATCATGACTGGTGTGGAAGAAGTGAATAAGGGAAAGTTATTTACTTATTCCCACAATATAAGAACTAGGGGTCACCAAATAAAATTAATAGGCAGCAGGTTTAAAACAAACAAAAGGAAATTTTTCTTCACTCAGCGCACAGTCAACCTGTGGAACTCCTTGCCAGAGGATGTGGTGAAGACTAGGACTTTAACAGGGTTCAAAAAAGAGCTCATGGAGGTTAGGTCCATCAATGGCTATTAGCCAGGATGGGTAGGATGTTTGTCTGGAAATGGATGACAGGAGAGGGCTCACATGATGATTACCTGTTGTGTTCTCTCCCTCTGGGGCATCTGGCATTGGCCACTGTTGAAGACAGGATACTGGGCTAGATGGACCTTTGGTCTGACCCAGTATGGACGTTCTTATGTTCTTATGTTCTAACTCCTTTGCGTCTCCTAACACACTTCAGCCAAAATGGCCTTTCTGAGTTCATTTCCCTAGTTCTTCCCCTGACCTGCACTTTTAAATCTTTCTCCCTAGATACCAGCTACTAATTGTTCCCACTGCTACTTCTGAATAAGGCTGCAGTAGTGATTGTAAAGAAGGCAGAAACTGGTAAATGAAAAAGACCTGTTATCGTCATGGATGAGATGTTTCCTGTTGGTTTTGTTAGGATGTAGAAGTAGATAAGAAAGTGTGAAGAGGTATACAAATCCCACAATGGACAGCAAGGGGTTAAAGAGCTTGTATGGACTAAGACAGGTCCATTGTGCCACACTTGCAAGACATGCACCAACTGAAGGAAGAGATTAAAAGAGTAATAGAGCCACTCACTTGTTGGAAGATTAGAGAAGAGAATAGGCCTTCAAGTTAAAAGGAAAGGGCTGCATGAAGCTGGGACCTTCCCTGATGGCCCCTCCATAAGGGAGTTGAGGACCACATTTTGGTGCACCTTGAAGGGGAATCATTCTCTTTTATCCCTGTGAACTCATTTTGTTTATGCTAATTCCCTTTGCTGTTTTGTTCAGGGACTACCCTGGAAGGGAAGAGTCTTTCAGGTTACTGGCTGGAGGGCAAAGTCATAGGAATAGGCTGACCATTACAGTGTTGGAGTAACCATTGACTGGAGGTACCTGATGGGAAGAAAGATGTCAGGCCATATGTAGACCCAAGGAGGTGTTAGTGGTAAGTCAAGCCCTTCATAGAAGGACATAAGAACATAAGAATGGCCATACTGGGTCAGACCAAAGGTCCATCTAGCCCAGTAGCCTGTCTCCCGACAGAGGCCAGCACCAGGTGCCCCAGAGGGGATGGGTTAAGGGATGTGGTGTACAGACAGATGGGATCCAAATACTGGGCATAAAAATTGATTGTCTTGTAGAGAAGGACTGTGTTAAGGAAAAATGAATGGCTGCTCTCTTGATTGACCTTTCTGGAGGGTTCAAACTCTTTATTTTAAAAGTTTTTGGATAAATTGTACAGAGGGAAAGCTATTCATCTAAACTAGTAACAGCCTGGCAAAGGGAAAAGAATTTATTTGTTGAATTATTCATTTTCTCTCCTGCAAGAGGACATTTTGTGTTTGTTTGGGTACAGGCTGCTCATAGCTGTTATTTTAACTGTAAAAATGTTAATTACCTTATAAATGACCAAACAGTAATGTCAGACAAATGATAGCTTGAATGATTCTGTTCTGCCTGTGAGCTATTGAACCTCACAAGGGAAAAAGTTTTGACTCTTTATAAGCTTCGGCCAATTTCTTAGGGTAACAACTACAGACAAATGTCCAGGAGGGACAATAGTAAGTTTCCCACAACAGTAAGCTGTGACTAGCCTCTTCTGGCATGACTGCCAGAAAGCATGCCTGTGTACATGAATAATAGGCAATCTCTCATAACTTTATCATCCTAAAGACAGTTCTTATCAAGATTTTCTCTCATGCAACATTACTTCATGCCCTGGCCCTGATGAAGGGATGGCATCATACAATTTGATGGAGGTAATTGACATGTATTATATGAATGTTCAAAGTCAGCTGTTCCTTTTATAACATTATTACTATACCATGCTGCAATAAGACAGCACTGAGACATCGTTTAAAAGAGAAGGAAATCCAGAAAAGGGCAAGTATACATTACAAGTCAGCAACAGCAGAAACTTCTTTCATTATATCAGAAAGGAGCAACAGGGCTAAATTTCTCTCTCTGGTATTACATCATTAGCTTTTTTTTAGGTTTATACGTAATCTCTTTTGCACTTCATGCATTTCCTACAGATTCATATTTAGAGCATAGATCTTGTTTTCTTTCATTGATACCAGGTGTGGAGAATCTCCATCTTTTATGCATTTGAGATAGAAATGACTTAAGTATTAGCATTAATCATTAATCAGTATTTTTCAGGTCACTTTGACATGTCATTGGTTGACAGCCTTATAATAACTGCAACAGTAGTATCTTTTTACATTTCAGAATAAAGCAATACTAAATTCCCATAGAAGGGGTATTCTCCACATTTGACAAACCAGAGTAGAATGCTCACACCATATTTGTACACTGCATTTCAGAATGTGTCTGCCTGCCAGATATAATATACATACCCTGTCCATTCATGGGAAAATGAGCTCCACAGCTGTATAAGCAGTAGGCACCATGTTAGCTGACAAACTAATCACTGACTAATCCTTCCTTGTTAGTATATTCTAATATGTTGACTCAGCTGTGGTCATACCAGGACTGTAAAAATCCACACAGGCTTGAGCCTGGTCTGTATTTTGGATGGGAGAATTTCATTTGAAATTTCAGGTACCATCTGAAGTAGTATTGATTCAATCAATGGTATATTTTCCTCTGTCCTTTCTGAACTAATACCTTAGGAAGCTTCAGGGGGTAGCCGAGTTAGTCTGTATAGGATAAACTTAAAAAACAACACATGTTCTGGTAACACTTTATAGACTAACAAAGCATGTAGAAGGTATCATGAGCTTTCATGGGAACAGCCCACTTCTTCAGATGAGAAGTGGGCTGTGCCAGCAAATGCACATAATACTATCTACATGTTTTGTTAGTCTATAAAGTGGTACCAGACCATTTGTTGTTTTTTAAGTTAATACCTTAGGGTATGTCTACACTATGGGACAAAGTCAAATTAAGTTACACAACTTCAGCTATGTTAATTGCATTGCTGAAGTCGAAGTAGCTTAACTTGGCTTTTGGCATTTGTCTACATTGCAGGAAGTTGAAGGAAGAACACTCTCCCTTCAACTTCCCTTACTCTTCGTGAAAGCAGGGTTACTGGCATTGACCAAAGTGCCCTTTCACTTCGAATTAGCTGTCTTCACTAGACAACTAATTCGAACCCTGGAAGAACAACAGTGGCAGCTTTGATCTTTTCTGTAGTGTAGACATACCCTTAGTATGATGCAGAGAGAATGTTGATGATTAATTATGATTTTGTTGGTTTCCCTGATTTCTGATTTATTGAAAAAACAGTATTGTTAGTGCTTTAAGGGGACTTCCTGGACTAAGTGGGTTTTAAGGAGGCATATAAAGGAGGCAGTGTCATACGTATCATTATTCACACATTATTCCTTATGAAGAGTTGGGTGGAGTTGTGTTCCACCTCATATATGGATATGTGATTCCTGTGAACCATTCGTAACACACTTTGGGCTCTTTCTGAACAACTGGTGATGGGACATAATGGAAAAATGCTACGTTGTGCGCTCTCTCTCTTTCTCCCTCTTCCCACTCCCTTCTTCCATCCTCCTGCCCCTGTATGCCATCTCTGCAAAGCAGGGGACTAGAGACACAGCCTGTGTCAGGACAGGAGGCTTGGAAGCTGCTGTTGTCTGAAAGATACTCTGAATGGTGAGCGCCATAGGTAGTGCACTGTTTCTGAGATTTCCCTAGCAGCCTGCTCAAAGCCTCTCTCTCTCTCTCTCTCTCTCTCTGACACACAAAATTCTGTGTTACACACAGTCTCTTTCACACTCACCTCCCAACACATAATTGTGTTGTCATTACTACTCTGTATTTCTAGAATTGCACATATTCCCTGTAATTTTATTCTTTCAAAGCATATCATTTTAAGGGTGTTGGCTGATCTATGCATTTCATTTTAATTTTTATTTCTTTTATACCTACATTTTATCATTTGAGTAGTGAGTTCTCAAATGCCCAACCTGTCCTGACTGGAGTAATATTAATATGGTAACTTTTTGAAAATATATATCACTAGCAGATGAACCCGGTGTTGCTTGGGTCTTCAGCTGAAGGTTTTTTCTTTTGGAAAATAAATGAAAAATGTCCATCCTTTATTTCAATTATTGTATTTTTAAAAAAATGAAGGAAAATGAAGGTTGGAGTGATGGTTTTGGGGTAAGGAGAGGTAGGGGGGTGGGTGGCTTAGGGCAGAGGGTTGGAAGCTATAGGGGGCTTAAGACAGGAGGTTGGAGCCTCAGAGCAGGGGGGAAGGAGCTGGGGATACAGAAGTCGAAGCTGGTGGAAGGTGCAGGACTCAGGGCAGGGGGCTCAGGACAGGGGAGTGGGAGGGCTTACTGGGGCTGCCCAAAGCAGTGAGGGTAGCACTGCTTCAGTGGCAGCTCCTCCCAGGGGGCCATGGCAGTGGTCCCCAGCCAGTGGCTCCCCACAAGGGGCCTCGACTGTGCTCGCCAGAGAACTCTCCTCATGGGAGGCAGGGATCCAGGTCTGCATGCTTGTTGGGGGTACTTGTCTTCAGTCTGTTGGGGAGGAGGGGAAGCCCCTAGCATGCTGCTGCCCCCTGACTTGCAGCTGCTCCAGAGGAGCCTTGGTTGGGGCAGTGGCCACTCCATCCCACAGCCTGTTGGGGGTGCAGCCTGCAGGCTGGCCATGGCCTCCTGCAGCCCTCCCTGCCCTGCAACTGGTTTGGGGGGTGGCACTTTGGGGGCTACCCCTCGCCTCCATTGGCCCCCTCCCTCCTGCAGCCTGTTTGAGGGGCACTCTAGGGGGCTAGCCAGGCTCCATGAACTCCCCCCAGTCTTCAGGACCCCCACTTGCCCTGTAGGTTGTCAGGAGAGGACTCTGGGGGCTGTCCCTGGCCTCCAGTGGTCCCCCTGTGGCCTGCAGGCTGTTGAGGTGGAGGCGAGGCTCTAGGGGGTCTGCTGCTGCTGTCCCCCTCGCCATGCAGACTGTCTGGGGTTGGGGAGTCAGGCTCTGGGGCTTCCTCTTCTCCAGCAGCCCCCCATCCAGCAGCCTCCCCATGGCCTGCAGGCGGTTGGGGGCAGCAAGGCTCTGGGTGCTGCCCTCCATCCAGTGGTCCCCCCATGGACTTCAGGCTGTCTGGGGAGGGGCCAGGCTCTGGGAATTACCCCTCCCTCTAGGACCCCACCCACAGCCTGTAGCAGGGGCTGGCTCCAGGTTTGGGGCAGAGGACTCTTAACCAGTTTCAAGCCAGGCAAAATGGTGGAACCGCAGCCCTGCTGACCAATTGCTTTGTGCTGCAGCTGCCCCTATTTTCAGTATCGCATCCCTCCTGTCCATGCTCCTCCCTTTCACATCCCTTCACTCTTTCCCCTCTCCCTTTCCATATTATCAAAAACAGTCCCATTCCCGGCACTCTCCATTTTCTAGGCACAACCAAACCCTGACCTTGCTTTAAGTTAGGAGAAGAGGAAGCTGCATACCAGATTTGGCAGTCCTAGCTCTTATGGTTTAGGAGGAGTTCTTGAACAAACGGACTCACAGATGCATAGACAGAATGAAGCACTCTAAAATAGATAGATAGATAGATAGATTAGATGTCTTGGTTTTTTGTTTCTACTGGTGAGGCCCATTTTCCAGAAATGAGGAACTGCCCTCTCCCACCACTAGCACCTCATACTTTCTCTGCACCCTGTACCTCCTGCTCCAGACTAGACCCTCCTCTCAGAGCAAGTACCCCACATCCCATCCCATCTCATACCTCAGCCCCCTCTGAGAGTCAGCTCCTGTATCCCCTTCAGCACCCGCACAATATGCCCAGCCCAGAAACCCTCTTCTTAATTACCAGTTTTTCTAAAATTGCACCCAAAATCCCTCTCAGAGCTTGCACACTTGCCCTCTTGCATCCAAACCCTTCAACCCCAGCCCAGAGCCCACACACCCTCCTGAACCCCAAACCCTTGCCCTAGCCCAGTGAAAGTGAGCAAGGGTAGGGGAGAGTGAGTGATGGAAAGAGAGAGCATGGAGTGAATGGGATGGACTTTGAAGGAGGGGTAGGGATTCAGGAAGGGGCGGGTACCTCCTTTGTTCCCTTTAAATTAAAAAAAGTGATCCTGGGCACAAAAAGTTTGGAGATGTAGACTGAGATGCTGAGTAAACCAGGATAGATAGTATAATTCATGTCTTTTGTTTTCTGCATTTGGCACACTCCTCACACTTTTCTTGCCAGCTAAGTAGTAATGGCCTTTTTAATGGTTCTGTCAGAGGACTTTGGAAAGAAAAAATACTTATGAACTTGCAAATCAACATGCTTGTGCTTGTTTGAGCTTTTCTTAAACAAATCTTTGCAACAGATTGCAGCAAAGGGGAAACTTTTAGGCTACGTCTAGACTGGCATGATTTTCCGCAAATGCTTTTAACGGAAAAGTTTTTCCGTTAAAAGCATTTGCGGAAAAGAGCGTCTAGATTGGCACGGACACTTTTGCGCAAAAGCACTTTTTGTGGAAAAGCGTCCGTGCCAATCTAGACACGGTTTTGTGCAAGAAAGCCCCGATCGCCATTTTCGCCATCGGGGCTTTTTTGCGCAAAACAGTCCTGAGCTGTCTACACTGGCCCTCTTGCACAAATACATTTGCGCAAGAGGGCTTTTTCCCGAACGGGAGCAGCAGAGTATTTGCGCAAGAACACTGACAATCATACATTAGATCGTCAGTGTTCTTGCGCAAATTCAAGCGGCCAGTGAGGACAGCTGACAAGTTTTTCCTACTGCGGCTGCTTTTGCGGAAAAACTTGCCAGTCTAGACGCAGCCTTATAGTTTTGCATGAGACTATTGCTTCAGACTAGCAGAAAGGACTGCAGCAGAGCCATTCTCAGAGCAATCTAATAAGCACACCTGGGTTGTAGTA
Organism: Rafetus swinhoei; assembly: GCA_019425775.1. NCBI lineage: Eukaryota > Metazoa > Chordata > Testudines > Trionychidae > Rafetus > Rafetus swinhoei. The sequence continues at coordinate 272,490,276 of CM033437.1, forward strand.
GGCTGCCTGATTGTTATACTGCATGACTGGTGGGAAGGGTCAGTAGACTAGCTCTGAAGCCCAACAGCAGTAACAGTTTGGCTTCTCAAAGCATTCTACCATGGCTGTGGTATTTTATGCTACTTCCTTATTCTACTCCTTCATTCTGGGGAACTCACTTCTGACCCTTAGCTCTGATTTCTGACTTAGGCTCTGGCTCTTGGTAAGCAACTACTGCTCTGTCTTGGAGGTATGACACCCACGTCCTTGTCTTTGATGCTACTATTCTGATCAGTACAGCTTTCTTTAGAAGGACACCGACCAGAGTTTTTGTCTGTGGGTAACATAAGATTATTCCTGTTTAATGTGGAAGAGTTATTGATAGAGTTCAGAACTGCAAATTGCCTTTCCTGAAGAATCTGAGTTGGCTACATAAAACCCAGAGTCACTGAGACAAAGTATTTAATGCAAACCACTGAAGTCCTGGGATTAGTGAAAATAATTCATGTACATTAAATGTCTTAATCCTGTGAAAAAGACAAAAGACGTAAGTTCTTTCCCATTGCTTAAAGGACTGAGAACACTTTCAAATAATTGCATGTTTTGTTTAGAGAAATAAGTCTTCATCATAACAGGTATTGTAAAATGTTTGGTTTTTTTTTCATTAAAAGAAAAAGTATGGGCTGTAGTTGTCACAAAACCTTAGGGCAGTTAAACTTGGGTGATAGGTTTCCTTCAAAATAATAAAAATCAACAGGATGATCTGTAGATCAGAATAAAAAGTTGGGAGCAAGGAGAATTATTTTGGTCATAGGAGGTATATAATTTTGATATTGCATATTTCCTAGTAACAAGCATTTAACAACTTTAGAAAAAATGGTAATTACTTGTAACTTTTGTGGGCAGGGACTATCTTTTTTGTTTTTCTGAACCGTGCTTTGGTCCATGACTAGGGCTTGTACATGTAACAGCAATATAAATAATTTTATAGAATATTATTTACCTGGTAAATTTAACTGGCAACCAACATTATCTTTTGCAGGTGATTGTTAGCTTCAGAATAGTTGGGGAAAAAGGGAATTGTCCCCACAAAATCTTTCAATCTGATTAAGGGTAAAAAAGAAATGTTTTTACATCATAGGAGAATGACCCCACCTGATGAATTCCTTTGTACGTGTGCGTGTGTGTGTGTGTGTGTGTGTGTGTGTGTGATTTATTCTTAACCAATAGAGTCAAGACTGCAGAAGGGATATCACATAGCTATGTTGGGAGATAACTCTGAGATCACTATAGTATTTTGGTTGCGGGAGAATATTGTTCCAGATTTTGTGTAACTTCCTAAGAAGTAATTTTGCGGTTTATTGCAATGTTCCTGGCTGATGTGAAGGGAACACTGGAAGGGGAATTTTTTGTAACTGTGTGAGAATGAAGAATCTGTGACTTAACTGTTAGCTTCTCTGTAATTTTTGTCTTTATTAATGAAATGAAGACTGTAGGAATAGCTCAATGAGAAACAAGTCAAATTATTTCTCCTGGTCTCTCTCTTTCAGTGATTTCACTGGCTTCATGTTCTTTACCTTATCAAATTCAGCATTTCAAAACCCTGCATAACTGTCGATCTCCACCTTGAACCCCTTATGTATTGCCAATGACGTGCCAGCACTGATAGTCCTTTTGTTCATTTTTCCTACATTCCCTTCCATGCCTTCTTGCATTCTACTCCCTGAATTTCTGAATATGTTTAAAAATCAGATGATTTCTTTTAAAAAAAATCCCATTTTCTTTCCCTTGTAAAATATGATGCTTGGTTATTACAAAGGATTTCCTATATTTCAAAAAAACTGCCATTATCTAGGTAGTCAGCATTTATCAAGGACTTTTGCAGGTTTCTCTTGCTGAGGAACCTGGCACTAGTTTCCAGCAGCAGAAAATAAAATGTTTTATGACAGCATAAAAAGTGCTGTGCACAACGTAAACAGTACTGGTAGGGTGTGGGGACCTTGTAAGCTTCCAGTGGCTAGTACTGGGTGGCACGTATGGGAGCATGGATCTTTAGACTGCATACATCTGAAAGTTGCTTTTTTTGTGACAGATACTCTAAAGGAGGGCTGGGTGCATGTCTTCTATGGAGTGAACTCCTTGTGAGGTGCAATGGGCCTGGGATTGTGTAAACTTTTTGCCCAGAAGCTGCAGTGGTATCAAACCCATGAGTTTAAACTTGAAAAATTGAGTATATCAGCCATTTATAGGTAATCACTATGAAAATCTGCTGTAGCCTGTAGGAAGGAAAAAAGAAAATTATATTTAAAGTTGGTGATCTGGATTCTCTGTACTTTGTGCTGTGTAAAGTGGACTTGACATGGCCAGCAAAGAATTCCCCTTGTGTAGAGGAACACTCTATCAGAGTAGGCCAATCATCTACCAGACACCCCTATTCCTTGCTGTTGACCCTGGTAAGGGTGTTTCAGTGGCAGGAGGCAAGTATGGGAATGTAGTACTCCATCTCCACTGGTGTGAGTTAGAGTTGCGCCTTTGAAGCTCTAACATGTTGAGGTAGGGCAGCTCAGGATCAGGGAGCTGTAAGAGGCTCCTAGGTGGTCCCCCACTTCTTGCTGCCTCTGTCCACAGCTTGGATCTAATCATGCATCTGGTCCTGTGCTTGGTTTCCAACAGAGGATGGGGCGGGAGGGGGGTTAAGGGAGGTGAATTCCAAAAAAGTGGGAAATAGGGGGAAACATTTTGGAAAGTCTATTTCTTCTATCAGGTGGGCAAAATATGCCAATTTGGAAACAGCAACAGAATTGCCAAATTCCTTTTTAAAAGGCTGTTTTCAAGAAAATGTTACAATGCTAATCATAAGATGCCCTCTTGCTTACCCAAGTGTTTGGTATAACAATAAAGTAATGCAGCACTTGAAACTTGCCTGAAAGATAGAACAATAGTCTTTAAACGATGATTGATTATCAATTATATCTTATACCAATGTATATTGTGTACCACTAGGTGCCACCATAGCCATAGTGCTGTTCATTTACAAATCAATACTATTGATTGTTTATAGAAGAAAGATTTGTCACTTTCTGCTCTGACTAATCTTAGTTTTCCTATAGCTCATATTGAAGGCCCTACAACATTCTAGATTGATTTGATGGGTTTTTTTTTTACCTAGCTTTAATGTATTTCCTAATGTTGCTGGCTTGACTAAGTGTTCAATGATTTTGAAACCTTCAGCTACTCCATTTGAAGAAAAGAAAGCTAATACATAGACATATTGGTTAGTAAAAGGTGTCTTAAGTTCATGAGTCTGTACAGCTATGTGTGGAATCTATTATCAAAATGATTATTCCTCCAAAAAGGAAACTGATTGAATTTTAGCTGTAGATAATCATAACTGGATAGCTCAGGACTCTTGCTGTGGCATATGGAAGAGCCTTTCACCTCTTCGTGTCTGGTGATCATGGCAAGTCAGTACTGTTGAAGTAATCAGCAGAACTTGCTGGGGTTTTTTTTTTGATAGAACAGTCTTTTGTTGGAAAATACCAATTTATCAAATCCAAAACTCTTCCTGGGAAAGAGGTACTTTATGAAACATTAATTTGACAAGTTTTGCACATCCAGGGTGGAATTTGTGTGGTGGAGAGAGTACTCTCCATTATAGCCAATGGTTATGGCACTTACCTGCCATAGCCACTGAGTATAACGCTCAAGTCTCTGCTCTAATTCCTACAGAGGGACCCCTTAGTGGCAACTGTAAGAGGGCACAAGGGGTGACTAGAAATGTACAATGATCTCCTGGGTCAGATATTTGCATAAGAATTCCCCGAAGAGTAGCATTTGACTCCATCACTGAGAGTTAGTAGCCCACTGATCATTATAATCATTGTGAAATGCATGTACAGATAATAGTTAAATAGTTATGTAACTATCCTGAAAATTATGCTTTTAAGATCTGGTGACCTGTCTTAACTTCAAGATGACACCTCAGATGTTCCTCTCAGACAAGAGGTAAGTGATGTCTGTTTGTCTCTGTGGCCATTTATGTATTGTATGCCACCTTGCATATAGAACCAGTTGTGAATTCAGAGACTGTGACATTTTAAGGATGAAACAATAGGCAGGATGCATATATCCTATTTATGAATAAAGGTATAGGGTTGGTTGGTGTCTCTTGTAGTGCAAAGTCATCAAATCCTTCACCTAGGAGGCAAACTGATCTTGTACATGTATCATGAAACAAGGCTCACAGACTGCCTGGCTGTAGAGCACTGTAGGCATTTGGGGTGAGCAATATTTTTAGATATGAGAGTATCTTGTTAGGCTCTAGAATGCATGTTGCAATTTTATTTAATATGTAGCCATTTGTATCCAATACTCGTAATTGCTATTACGTACTTTGTTCTGTATGCCTTGTTAAATAAACGTGTACTTGTTTTCATTACAAACAAATCTAAATTTGGAACCCAATTTTCTGAGTATCCATAGTCTCTATTGCCAGGAGTCGATAACCGGATAGATCACTCAATGATTGCCTGTTCTGTTCATTCCCTCTGAAGCACCTGGCAGAAGACAGGGTATTTGGTAAATAGACCATGGGTCTGACCCAGTATGGCTGCTTGTATGTTGTAAGTGATGTGAATCAAGCAGAGTAGTGACCTGGGGCAGTACTGGTAAACTGGGGGATGCAGTTTCTCTGAAAGAAGTGGATTAGTGATTACTGTGAGGGTCCAGTGGACTGGGGCTGGACAGTCCAGAAAGTAACTCAGAAGTCTGGAGTGGCCCATTGATAACCTGAAGTGTGAGAGCTGGGCCTGCAAGACCTAGAGAGGAGTGCATGCATTACCAGTTGTCAGTGGGATTGAGGAGATGCCTCCTCTGTGCTGCCCCGGGCCTTCTTCATGCAAGGGCAAGGGGTAGCCAGGTGCCTCACTACTGTGGATATACTTGAGAAGTGACAGACACTTGAAAGGACTTGGGAGAACCACCTTTATCTCAAGTCCCTGCTGTTTCTGATTCACAGCCTAACAGACCAGGTGAGTACCATCATCCCAAAGGAATAGTGACAGGTTTTTTCTCTGGCCCGTTTACTGTATAATTAAATATCCAAAGTGGAACAACTCTAATTCCAGAGATTGAAAGAGGCATCTGCTAGAATGGGGAATATCCTTGTGGTTGGGCTACTCACTTGATGTGAGAAACCAGGGTTCAAGTCCCTGTTCTGAATCAGACATAGCAAAGATTCAAACCTTCCTTTCCCATATCTCCTGCATTTCAGATGACTCCATAGCAACTGGGCTACTGGCTATAATAGGATGGCCTCTCTATTTCCAAATTGTTCTTCTAAATTTTTTGCAAAGTTTCCGTTTTGCCCCAATATGGAATAGGAAGTTTCTCAATATCTTACCATTCTCATGCTCAGCTCTGAGCCTTATTGACAACTTGTTCAGTGTCTCAAGTAAAATCACTTTTAAATACTTGGGTTTTAAGTGCCTTATAAATAAATATTATGATAGGGTTATGATATTTTAAAGCACGGAGGATTAGTTGGAGAGGAAGAGCAGCACTGTGTATAATATGGGTCAGTTTCAGTCTGACAAGACTTTTGCAAGTGACTCCTGTACATTGATCATGCCTAGAAGCTTAATAGGATTATTTGAGGTAATTCCTGTTCTAGTGATGTGATACTTGTCGCAAGTTTAAATTCAAAAGACCTGGCCATGCTCCCCCAAATAGACATGTTTTGTTAGTCTGGTAGCACTTTATAGACTGTTGTTTTTCAGTTATTCTGTCTCTTGTCATAGTTGGGAGTAGTGCAAAATTCTGAAAAGGTACTAATTGTTGAAGATGTAATGCTATTTTTGTATCACTTTTTAGCAATCCCTTATTTGTGCACAGTATGTAATTTATTTTCTGGGAACTGTCACACAGAACTACCTCAACACTACATGCATACATTGAAGAGCTGCATCATGAGCTAACTCTGCAACAAGTATTGGCAAATTTTATAGAGCTGTTTGGTGCAAATATTCAGAATTCAACAGATCATTAATCTTTTTCAGAAGGTATAGGCCATGTTATGATCTAATTTGCTTGAGATGCTAAATATTGGGACTACGTCTACACTGCAGTGCTATTTTGGGATACCAGAGGTATCCCGAAATAGCTATCCATTTGCTATTCCAACATCCCTGTACTCCCGATGAAATGAGGTTTAAGGGACATTTCAGAATAGCAGGTTATTTAGAAATTTCATCTATACAGCACCAAATTACAAAATAAGTTATTTCAAAATTGACTCAAAATAAGCTATGCAAATTGTGTAGCTTAAAATGTGTAAAAGAGGCGAGGAGTCCTGTGGCACCTTATAGACTAACCGAAGTGTTGGAGCATAAGCTTTCGTGGGCAAAGACCCACTTCGTCAGATGCATGTAGTGGAAATTTCCAGAGGCAGGTATAAATATGCAGGCCAGAATCAGGCTGGAGATGACGAGGTGGATCCAATCAGGAGGATGAGGCCCACTTCTAGTAGCTGATCTGGAGGTGTGAATTCCAAGAGAGGAGAAGCTGCTTTTGTAGTTAGCTAGCCATTCACAGTCTTTGTTTAATCCTGAGTTGATTGTGTCAAACTTGAAGATGAACTGTAGCTCAGCAGTTTCTCTTTGAAGTCTGGTCCTGAAGTTTTTTGCTGCAGGATGGCTACCTTTAGATCTGCAATTGTGTGTCCAGGAGATTGAAGTGTTCCCCTACAGGTTTTTGTATGTTGCCATTCCTAATATCTGATTTGTGTCCATTGATTCTTTTACGTAGGGACTGTCCAGTTTGGCCGATGTATATAGCAGTGGGGCAATGTTGGCACATGATGGCATATACTACGTTAGTAGATGTGCAGGAGAATGAACCAGTGACAGTATGGCTGATCTGGTTAGGTCCTGTGATGGTATTGCTGGTGTATATATGTGGGCAGAGTTGGCACCGAAGTTTGTTGCATGGATTGGTTCCTGAGTTAGTTATTATGGTGCGGTGTGTAGTTGCTGGTGAGAATATGCTTCAGGTTGGCGGGTTGTCTGTGGGCAAGGACTGGCCTGCCTCCCAAGGCCTGTGAAAGTGAGGGATCATTGTCCAGGATGGGTTGTAGATCACTAATGATGCGTTGTAGAGGTTTTAGCTGAGGACTGTAGGTGATGGCCAGTGGTGTTCTGTTGGTTTCTTTCTTGGGCTTGTCCCGTAGCAGGAGGCTTCTGGGTACACGTCTGGCTCTGTCAATCTGTCTCCTCACTTCCTCGTGTATCGTAGTTTACAGAATGCTTGTTGAAGATCTTGTAGGTGTAGGTCTCTGTCTGAGGGGTTGGAGCATATGCGGTTGTACCTCAGTGGTTGGCTGTAAACAATGGATCGTGTGTGTCCGGGATGGAAGCTGGAGGCATGCAGGTAAGCATAGCGGTCGGTAGGCTTTCGGTATAGGGTGGTGTTTATGTGACCGTCACTTATTTGTACCGTGGTGTCCAGGAAATGGACCTCCCGTGTAGACTGGTCCATGCTGAGGTTGATGGTGGGGTGGAAGCTGTTGAAATCATGGTGAAATTCTTCCAGAGTCTCCTTCCCATGGGTCCAGATGATGAAGATGTCATCGATGTAGCATAGGTAGAGAAGGGGCGTAAGTGGACAAGAGCTGAGGAAGCGTTGTTCCAGGTCAGCCATAAAAATGTTGGCCCCACAATACGCCACAATACACACCACACGATCCATTGTTTACAGCCAACCACTGAGGTACAACCGCATATGCTCCAACCCCTCAGACAGAGACCTACACCTACAAGATCTTCAACAAGCATTCTGTAAACTACGATACCCACACGAGGAAGTGAGGAGACAGATTGACAGAGCCAGACGTGTACCCAGAAGCCTCCTGCTACGGGACAAGCCCAAGAAAGAAACCAACAGAACACCACTGGCCATCACCTACAGTCCTCAGCTAAAACCTCTACAACGCATCATTAGTGATCTACAACCCATCCTGGACAATGATCCCTCGCTTTCACAGGCCTTGGGAGGCATTTGTAAAGTTGCACTTTCATGATAAAAAGATTGGATTACAGTACTGGTATGAAGTGAATTGAAAATACTATTTCTCTTGTCTTTTTTACAGTGCAGATATTTGACCACTGTATGCTTTGTATTGTGTTCTAAAGGAAATTGGTATATTTGAATGTGTAGAAACATCCAAAATATTTATAATTTAAATTGGTATTCTGTTATTTAATGGTGTGATTAATTACAATTTTTAATTGAGTTGTTTTGAGTTAATGACTTGAATTAACTTTGATCGACAGCCCTAGAAAATGAAAACAATATTTTTGTTTAAGAACTGTACATTACATTTCACTTTTTAGAACACATTCATAACATGTATTCTGCCAAATATCATTGCCAAGGTCAGTACTGTGGTTCTAGCAGATGCAGAGGACAATAAAGTTAGTGTATCAACAGGATATTTAATGAAATATAAAATATCTTCATGATAGAGAAAGGAAATTGCATAGTAAGAGTTCACATAACTTTTCAAATAAATACTTCTGAATTTCTTGAAGGAATTTGTCAATTTGATCATGTAAAAAGTTCCATGCTTTCTAACCCTTAATATACAGTACTAAAGAATTATGCTCAAATTTTATTATTGAGTCTCGATAATCTTATCCTGCTGCTTTTTTCCTTTAATTTCCACAATTAAAGTTTATTCATTCAGATGACAATAAATCTATTTCTGACCCAAAAGAGAAAACACTAGTCTGACTTGTACAGCAGACCAAATTGTTTCCAGAGAAACATTAGTCATTTATGTCAGAAACCATATATTATAGAGGTAAACTAGATAGCAGATCAACAATTAGTTTTAAAAGCAGAGACTAGAAAGGATTTGGGGGAGAGAAACAGTTTGCCTCTCCTATAGGTGTCATTGCAATGTCAATAAAGACCAATATTGTCACCTTTACCACTCTGTTTCCTTTAAGGCTTAATTATTCCAACTGTTTTATAAGAGTGTTTAAAGGCCTTAATAGAGATCAACACTCCTCTGCGTTAGCTACTGAAGAAACACATAGGAACAGTTGCTGTTCCTGAGAACTTAAAATTGATGTAGACTAGGAAAGAAGTGAAGAATTAAAGCCAACAGTGCATTCCTTCTACTTCTCCACCCAAATATACAATTGCTACAGACTACAAATCACAACCTTCCCATGTCTCAGAGAGTGGGAATAGAAAGGGCTTCCTAGGATTACAGTAAATCAGTGACAGATCTTCTGATGCCTGGTCCAGTGCTGTGTACACTAGACAAGACCAAAATCTACCATACTCAGACACAATCTCAAGAGTGGGAATTGGCTAACATGATGTTCACCACAGTCAAAAAGTCAGTAGATAAGAGCAAATCATGTTTAGCATTGTGTCAGTGGTACAATTTTTGGAATCAGTGGCACAATCTTTTAAAAATATGCTTGTCCTAATATCTGAGAATATTGCATAATTTATATGCATTTTTATATCAAGTTACATTGCTGGCAATGAAAAATGCAACAGCTATATCTTCCCAGGAGTTATAACTGGTGATTGACCATAAATAAGCAAATGTTTGGCCAGAACAATGTTAAAAACAAGCTTTGAATGTCAGCTTTGATGAACCACAAGGAATGACAACATCCATAGCTCTGGGAAGGAAGGGAGGTTTATGGGGGATACTGGAAGCTAAGAATCCCAGTGGAGGCAGGGTTAAGGTTGTGCTTTGTACTCTGTGGTGTGTGGAAATTGTATATTGGGGTGGAGAATTAGAGGGCATGTACTGTTAGCTTTGACTCTTCATTTCCTTTCTTTTCTTTTGTATTAGATATGTTATGTGTAGCCCAACTTAAGTGATACTCAAAATTGAAATATTGTGCATGACTATATGCTTCCTTTGTGTGAGCATACTGAAGTGAACATCAGGGATGAATTTCTTGGCTCACACTGAACACTTCTAATGGTTAAAGAGAGGATATTTCACAGGCAAGATGAAAATCACAAAACTATTAGGTGACAATGACTCAATAATATTGCACAATTAAAAACATTAGAGGGATTTTATGACCCCCTTTGAAATACGACACTGGCTGTTGTAGGAGATAGATGAGGGGACTAAATTGCAATATTGGAACATACTGGGCTATCAGTATGTTCCTTATGGATTTTACCTGTACCATAGGTGTCTAAATTGCGGTGCAGCTCTGTGCAGTTTGTGATCTATTATGACCTTCTGTTTTCTTCCTCCATAGCTGAGGATCTACTGATGACCTATCTTAACAGCCTTGTTATCACAAGATACTTCATTAGCCATGGGGAAAGAAAATATAAATTATAATGTACAATTTCTCACTTATACCCTAAAACTGTATTCTTATTAGATTAAGAATTAATGAGCTAAGTCAGTGGTAGGCAACCCATGGCCCACATGAAGCTCTCTCACTTCCTGCCTGAACCTCTGACCCACGCGCCTCTTGTGCACTGGAGCCCCACACTTCCTACTCCTTTCCCTCCCCCTTCCTCATAGCACATTGGGAGTGCACGAATCAATGGATTCGTGCTCTGTGTGTGGGCCGCAGATAGAACTCCAGTGGGCTGTAGGTCGCAGGTTGCCCTCCACTGGCAGTCATGCAACCGCACTGAAATGGAAGGCTGTTCATGCATCCCATTCACTAGTCTTGGTTGTCCACTGCTTTACTAAGTGTTACATTTCAATTTTTCACATTTGGACTAAATGCATTCAGATATTTCCTCCAACCTTAACCTTCTCCTTCGTCAAGTGCTCTGTGGGTTCCTTTTAATTATGTATTGTTCTGCAGGCTCACTATCTTATGGGAGGGTGACTTTCTTCAGGAAGATCTTATGTCCCTTTGGTCCCCTCCCTCCCATGCGACACAATCTTCAGCAGTAGATTTAGAGAAATAGCCAATTCACTACAAGAGAACTTTTCACAGGTTCATTTAAGCTGAGAGAACTGCCTCTGGATTCAGTGAAAATTCTGGCATCTCATGAAGCTTAAAAGGCTGGTAAGCAGGACCTGGATGATGTTTCCTGTCCTGTTATTAAATGGGGAGAGAAGTTTTCTGCTCTTCCTCAGTGAAACCAGCAGATAGGAGTGCAGGGAATAACTATGTTTGGATCTTTCATTTAGTCTGGGAGTTGAGGACTGACTCTGAAGTGATAGGAGGGTATGTCCTCTTAGCTTAGTGTTCTACATCCTCAGCTGTAGAAGGAAAGGAGTAGGTTGGGGAGGAAGCTGAGAACCAAAGATTGCAGGGGAAGTAGTCTTCAGTCATTCCTTGGGAGTCGGGGAGAAGGGTGTTTGGAGTTAAAGAGTTTGTCAAGAAAGCAAAGATGGAAGTAGCTATAGTTACTTCCTAAGAGGAGGGAGTTATGGAGGATAGAGCAGGGAATTAAGAAGTAGTCTAGGGAAATAACAATGGGGTCTAGAAGCAGGCACGCTGTCCTGGATAAAAGCCTATCAGTTAGAACTTGGAGTAGTGGGTGGGCCCAGGTTTCCCTGCTGACCATTGGGAAAATAGGACAGGATCTACCCTGACTGGAAGATGGTCTGGAATGACAGGTGGACAGCTGACCCAATGTGACTTGGATACCTTGGAAGGAGAGGAATGTAGTGACCTGCATGGAGGGCTGAGTAGCAAAGAGGGAGAACCTTGAGTCCTGCAGAGAGAGGGGTCAGACTATGAAAAATGGAGTGTCAGACCTGATTGGTGCTACTCCCGGATCTAGCTCCAAGGAGGTGCTCAGTGGTGAGTGAACCCTGCCAGATCTTGCTCTGCCTGTGAGTGCCTGTGCAGATTCCACAGCAGCAAGTTATACTTTGTATTGGTGTAGGACTTCTGAACCACTCCAGCTAGTGATTTTCTTTTTCAGTTCTTAGGACAGGGTTGTCTATTGAAGCCAGAAGCCTGCCTGCTTGCGTCCTGGCAAGAAAACTAAGCTCTTTAACATCTACGAACAATTCATAGTGTTTCTGGCATGGCTGGATCTCTTTATTGCCTATTTCAGAGCCAAGTGTAGGTTTAAGTGCACTGCACATGCCTTTAGTAAGGTCCTCATTAATAATATCACTGTGCGCTGGTTGTCTCTCTTGAAACGCACCAGACTTTTGTTAGCAAACAAATGCACTATCAGCAGATCATTGTGTCACAGTAGTGCCTATGAACCCCAGGCAATGTGGAGCCCTGCTGCATACAGAGGAACAGTCCCTGCCCTGGAGCCCTTATAATTTAAATTGACCAGACAATGAGTTTGAGGAAGGGTCTATAATATGAGCACAATGAGCTCCAGGATGGTCTGTAAACATGATGTAAGTGGTAGTTCTTGTTTCTGATTTTTTTTTTTTTTTTTTTTTTTGGAGGGGGGATGAAGGTGAGGCTTTTGCTGAGAGGGGATTAATTAAAAAGGGAGATGGGTTGGGGGAGAAGACAGAGCATAGAACCTGCTGCTTGTGGACTGAGGCTTTCCTGCACATTTCTGGGAGAAACTCCCAAGTAGCCTCATTCTATCCCTCCCTCACCCCCATCTCCTTCCGTGCCACAGTAATGTGCCCAGTTTCTGTGCTTGCTTGTCTCTGCTCCTGCTATTTGAATGTTACCAAATACTAGTGACATCGATCTGGTGACTATTGCTGCCAGTGAGAGGAATTTTCAGGGTGCCAGTCAGCAGCCAGCGGCCTGAATTTAGATCTAGATTAACATCTTTCGCTCTGAATGTGTTTGCACTTCCTTCTCTGTCCTGTTGCCAGGCAACTGTCCCTGCTTTCCATCCTCCTTTCCATTGCCCCTTCTTTGGTTCTCATTCAATAGCCCTCTTCCCTTCCCCCAGCCCCCCAACATTGCCACTACAGTGCTTCTATTTACTTTTCTTGGCTTGATGCTCCTCCTTACCCCGCATACCAGGTACCAGGCTCCATAACAAGAAACAAATGGCCATCATTGCCTTTTATCTCTGCTTCAATATTGTGCCTCCGTTCCTCTATCTCTTCCTGTTAAGACCAGGGACTGACCTCTATTTATGGGACTCTGATACCTTTGGGTATTATTGCAATAATAATTTATAAGTTTTAGATGAATAGCATATTTCCTCCATTTTTGTAGGGGAGGAAGTTAAGATGCCATTTCATAAACATGATGGATGGAGCGCTTACTCTGTTGATTTCATTATATTGTATAACATTTAAGTCTTAGTAAGCATTTGTGGTACTTTATCCAGTCAGATGTATTTCCCATTTGCTGTGAGGGTGACTACTTGAACTCTGGGGGAAAAAAAATCTTTCAAAGTCAAAGAAAAGATCTACAAATGGACTCTGAACACCCCTATTATTTATTGTTGGAGGAATACTGTATATTAACTAGCCCACGAAACTAGTAGCAATATCTGTCATAAAATAAATTCTAAAGAAGATAAAGACTATCGCAAAGAGGGCCATTTTTTTTTTTTTTTGCTTTTAATGTGCCTGGCATTCTGCTGAGGTAAAGGGACTACCCATATTGAACTCCTTGAAGATTTGGGGCTTGAGTTTTGTAGTTCTTCTACATTGTTGTAGGGTAGATGAATGGTGCCACAGTTCAGGGCACCTGTATGGTCCACTTATATTCTCCTTAGCTGTTCCTGTCTTGGTTAGAGACACAGTTCCTTCATCCTTATGACTGGAGTAGTCCCAGGCTGCACATCTCCTTGACTGCATTGTGAATTCACTTTGCAAGGCAGACTACCTAAAGGGCCAGCATTTGAACATTGCTTTCTCTTGAGGCTAATGATTACTGTGACAGGTGTCTGTCCCGCATTAGCTCGTTAAGGGTAAAACCCTGCCCTGGGAGAAGTCTGGAAAAGTGGAGCCTGCAGCTGAAGCAGATATAGCTAATTAGGGCCGAGCTAGGGCTATATAAATAAGGACTCCTGGAGGGAGGAGAACAGATGCACTTTTGCTCTAGCTGGTGAGCAGGAGGGAACTGGCTGCCAGGGAAGCTGGAGTCATCTTGAAAGAGTGCAGTGGTGGGGACAGGCAGGCAGGGCTGAGGAGCTCTGGCCTGACCTCACTCCCAGGCTGCAGGGCCTGAGCCAAGGCTGAGCGTACTAAGGCTGCAGGGAAATAGCTGGGATAGGAAAAGGCAGAAGGTCCACACCCCCTTGCCAATGATGCATGGCCATTTCAGACTGCATTTTTTCCCTAATGGCAACTGGCAGGGGCTAGGTGACAACTGGCAATAGGTCTCTGAGGCAAAGCAGGTATAGGGGGATTGGAGTTCCCTGGGAGGAGAGGACCCTAGAGTGCAGGGGCACTGACCTAGGATGATACCAGCAGGCATGACACCATCTGAAGGGGGGCATTCCAGGGCTGAAGAGCTGAATCCCAAAGCCAACAGCAGGAAGCGTTGTGGGGGCAAGTGCTCGCCCCCTGAGAATTACCATAATATAAGTTACCAAACAGCTTTTTCATAACATGCTCATTTTATTCTTTAGATAAAGGATTTAGAGAAAACATATCCGAAAATAATAAAATCATACTTGTGTATTAATAAGCATATCTGAGATCACCCCACTTACAACATGGGCTTTGGCAGCCGACAGGCCTTAAAAACCCTGCCTGGATGCTCCTGTGACTTCAAGTTCATGATGCTTTTTGCCCAAAACAGGAACCTTCATGACTGAGTCACTCATCCTTTTTGGGGCTTTGGAAAAATTACAAATAGGTAATCAGCCACACAATGTGTTTCTGCTCAAGGCCTAGCTTCAAAAGGATGGATTCAGAGGTAGGTCACCACTTACCTCAAGTGCTTTGCAGGAAATCCACTTTGCATGCATTGTCCCTAAAAGTACTTAGAAGCTGAGATACACAATTCCACAATAGTGCACACATTTTGGATATTTTCAGTGCCATGAGCTCCTTCAGCACCTCATCCCAGTTCGTCAAAGGGTAGGTCTACACTATGGAGCGATGTTGACTTAATTTATGCAACTTCAGCTATGTGAATATCACATTGACTTTCCTTACTCCACCAGAATGAGAAGTGTACCAAGTTAAGGAGAGAATGATCGGTGGTCAATTTAGTGGGTCTTTACTAGATCTTATAAACCAGGGATGGGCAAATACTGGCCTGCAGGCTGGATACAGTCTACCATGTTTAGGCCCTGGCAAGTCACCACCTATTTTTACCTGCACCTCCACAGGTATGAGTGACTGCACCTCCCATTGGCTACAGATCACCATTCCAGGCCAATGGGATCTGTGGGAAGTGGTGTCATGGTCTGCACCAATTCCCACTGCTCCCATTGGCTGGGAATGGCAATCCGGGGCCAAAAAGAGCTGCAATCACCAGTACCTGCAGCGGTGCATGTAAATATAATGGTGGTGATCTGCCAGGGGCTAAACCATTTTATTGCCCATCTCCTGGGGAGTTAATCACTGCAGTGCTGATCCCGTCATAAGTGTAGACATGACCAAAGTTTCTTTTACATCTTAAAGATTGATCTAGGGTATTGTCACATCTGTCATAAATATCTTGTAGCAATGGAAAAAAATGTTGGGCTTTTTTCATACATTGTTCATCTTCTTATTGTGACTTACAAGTCAGTCTTCCTAGCTGGCCCCCCCGCCCCAAACATAGACTGCATGCATATATTATATATAGTTTGAATTGAATTTTCCTTAAAATATAAATAAGGTATAAACATTCTACTTTTATTTATTAAAACAGAGTAGTGAGCGAGAATGTGAACTGTGTCTAAAGGAACAGATCTGCCCAACATCCTTAATACAGTGTAAATGGGATAACCATAATGACTATTCAGTCAAGAAATAGTCTATCAGATCACATCTCATTTAATACTGAGCAGAGAGATCATTGTTAGTGTGTGCATATCGAGAGTCCAAGAGCAATCTTCCATCACTCAGTCTTGATTCTCTCTCCTCTCCCTTTAATTAAATGTGGAGAGCCAAATGTAACATGCATAATGGAAGGTCTACTGGCAGCACAAAGTGATACTGTGAGGAAGATAGGAGTTTGAGACTTGAGTTACTAGACTTCCAAGTTTGGGAGTGCTACAGGAGTAGCATTCTTGGGAATAGAACTGAGAGGGAGAAGCTCATTTGTGTTATAGCATCCTTCTTGATAGACTTAGCATTGCAGACTTTGGAGGAAGCTGTGTGTCCAGCACTACAGCAGGACTTTTGATACCTTAGAGCAGTGTTTCTGAAAGTGTTCCATGGAATCACTCTCAGACACATTAACTGGCCGCCCCAGGTTGTTTATTTACTGGCGCCGTGGCCAAGGAGCCTCGCAGTTCCCATTGGCTCCGTTTCATCCTTTGCAGCCAAGGGGAGCCGCGGGAAGCGGTGGCCCGGCCCATGCCACTTCCCACGACTCCCCTTGGCTGCAAAGGATGAAACAGAGCCAATGGGAGCTGCGAGTCTTCATGGCTGTGGCGCCAGTAAATAAACAAACCGGGCCGGCCAGTTAATGTGTTTCTGAGAGTGATTCTGCGGAACACTTTCAGAAACACTGCCTTAAAGGATCCTGTATGCAGTTGATTCTCTTGACTCTGGCATGGATGGCTTGTTTAAAAATGACTTATAATAGACTGCTCCCACAGGATTGCTGTGTCCTAAGTTTTACAAAAAGGGCCTGATTGTGTATACCTCATATACCTGCAAGGAATGCAGGATCAATCCCTAACTGGAATAATAGAATTAGTTTCTTTAAGGACAATATCCATATGTAAATGCAAGAACAGTCTCTATTTCAAATTATATTTATTTCAATGTAGTGTTTGCATCTACACAGCTCTCTAAACTCAAAATAAGATATGCAATTTGCATAGCACAAATTGCGTATCTTATTTTGATTCTATTTTGAAATTTGGTGTGTCTACACAGTGCCAAATTTCAAATAATGCACAATTTTGAGACATCCTTTAATCCTTGTGAAACAAAAGTTACAGGGATGCCAAAATAGTATACCTGCTTCGAAAAATATTTCAAAATAACGTGTGGCTTGTTAAGACGTGGGAAGTTATTTCTGGATACCTCTGGTATCCTAAAATAGCTGTACAGTGTAGACGTACCCAACTGATGCCTGTCTGACCTCTCAGGCCTTGCCTTCAAGCATCTATTTTTAAGGACTTGATTTATATTCAATGGGAGTCTTTCCATTGGATTAGTGACTGAGTGCAGACAAACGTTTGACAACCTTGGTTTATCTGGAGGTGGGACTCAAAAGGAAGCAGGCATTGTTCTTTGATGCACTGAAGTACCCAAAAACTTTGCTTTAAAGAAATTAGGCATGCTCATCTTTGATTTGTCTTTAATTCAGCTTGTCTACACACTGGAATATTTAAACAGTGATAGTGTTTCTCTTATAAAGCCAATGTAAATCTTGGTGCTGCAATGGGCTATCACTTTCAGCATGCAAGTCTGTATTCCCCTCCCCCCCATTTAGTATAAATATATATGCTATGAAAGCTAACATGCTGATACTGATAAGAATAAATTTTAAATAAGACGTGGCAAGCAGTGAGCATGCTTCAAAGATGATTTAATTTACAAAATGAAACAAAGCTTTAATGGCAAGAAATTGGTGTAACACAAACTTCAATGATTTTGTTAGAGCTTCCCTGCTTCATTGCACATGAAAAGGACTTTAGAGAGAAGCACAGGAATGCAAAATAGAGAATTTTTCTGCCTCCAGTGTCATTTCCTTCTAGGTTGGGGGATGTTAACTCTAGGAAGGGATGAAGAATTTCTATTTAAAAAAGAGAAATAATATTACAAAGAATGACTTAACCACTTTCACTGCTGCATGTCCACTCCAGCTGTGCTGCCGTATTCTTTTGATATTCCATTAAAATTGGCAGCTATCATCTGAACCATTAGTCTTTGCCCCCAAGAAAGAATTGTTTGTAATATGTCTTGCACAGCTCTGAGCATATTATTGTTCCTTTACAAATAATCCTATGAATCTGTGACCTTTAAAACATCTACCACATGGTTATCTAAATGCTATAGAAAGTTGTGACATACCTGCAGTGCTTCTGGTCATACTAGATATGTCTTATTCAAGGAATCTAGCACTGGTGCAGCAGGAAAGTGGTAACATTTGAACCATTTACAGGCACTTGAGTTCCATTAGTAAACTTCTTTTTGTAAAGTGTGTTTCTATCCTAGCCCTCCTGACTGATATTTATTGTTATGGTCCAATTTATTGTTATGGTCCAACAATACTTATTACTAGGTCCAAGTATTGATTGATGTGATTCAGTATCCTTCATCTAACATCAACCTATATTTGAGTCACTCATGTTTCCCCCCTTTTACTATCACAATGCACCTGGCCATGTCATATGGAAGGCCAGATAGCAGGGGTAAAAGGCACAAAACTAACTCTCCACTGTCTTTTATACAGACTGATAAAAGAATAAGATTTTGAGAGACTAGCACAGACAAAAGAAAACAGCTATTTCACTCGATTCACCACTTCTTTTTATTTTTGTGTTCACTATAATGTGTCTGATGCTTTGGCTTTTAACAAAAGCTTCCACAACTATAGATATTTACAGATATATTCATACTGGAAGTGCTTTAGAGGAAGAAAGAAAAGTGTTTTTGTGCAGAAGTGTAGGAGAAGCAAATGTAGACTAAACACTGGCAGCTGGTGACTTTACTGCTAGGTGAGGCATATTTACCACAATCTCTCAACTTGGTGGGAGTACAGTCTCTCCCTCCCCATTGCTGCTTCCCAGGGAGACTCCTGCAGCTCTTCTGGGACTTGCTCGCTCACTCACCAGTTGGGAGCCCTGGGGGTCTGTTTTGCCCTTCCAGGACTGCTTGCTCCCATGACAGAGCAGCTCGGGTTCCCTGCACAGCCAGAGGGCTTCTGGTGGTAGATCCCTGTAGGTAGGTGAGGAGGGTGGAATGCAGAGCAGAGATAACTGGCCAGGATTGCAA
The DNA here is from genome assembly GCA_019425775.1 of Rafetus swinhoei. NCBI lineage: Eukaryota > Metazoa > Chordata > Testudines > Trionychidae > Rafetus > Rafetus swinhoei. Next base: position 272,509,267 of record CM033437.1, read on the forward strand.
GGAGGAGGGGGACAAACGTTTGGGTTGGTCCCTTGTTCTCCTGGAGAGCACCTGACAGAGGCTGGGTCGCAGCACTGAACCCAAGGGTGTCAGTCTGGGGCATCCCTTCCTCAGCTTGTATGGGAGGCTTGTTTAACACTGTATTTTGAACAGTGAGCAATTTCTCAGAGCAGACAGGGGAGTGCTCCCCTCTTCTGCAGAGGTCAGCCTGAGACCCTACCCCCATGGTCCTGTGGGATTTCAGGAGGCTCACACTTGAGGTCCCTTTCCCCAGGTCATTGCATGGGCAACTCTGCATTGATTGGACTCAGCCAGCTCTAGCACCTATTCGTTTCTTATGCTATTGCTGCAAATAGCATCCAGTCCCAGAGAGTTGGCAACCCTAGGACAGCCTGCTGCTCTTCCCCACCAACAAGAGCCCACCAACTGCTTTCACTGACTCCTAGCTAGTGGTGAAGGCCCCTTCCCTTGTCCCATTCCAGACAAGAGGGACCAGGATGCTGAGCCTCGGAGAGCAGCTCCTTGGAGGTGTAGGGCATGGGTCATGGAAAGAAACAGCCGCAAAGTGCATGGCTCAAGGCAAGTGCACTGGCGACAGCCTACAAGTGGAGTATCCTCCTCCTCCTTGCAGGCCTTGCTAGAGGGGGTGTGTGTCAAAGCTCAGCTCTGCCAGGACTGCAGCCTTCCCCATGACTTGTGCTTGCAGATATCCAGTGTCCCTGGATGTGTAGGGTCTGGAAGCCATTGCTGTCATGGCCTGATTTCCTCCCTCCTCATTACCAGCCAGGAATTTGGGAGCCATCCCTGGCCAGGAACTGTTCAGCAGTGGATAGCTTCCTCGGGGGCTGGGGACTTGCCCTCCTTGCAGCCTTCCAGGTGCCTTGAGCCCTAAGTTTTTCTGGGCCCCTTGACCATGCAGGGAGGCTCCTTTCAATCCTATGGTCAGAACAGTCTTATAACTGCTGCAGTTCTGCCATAGCCCCACCAGTCCATGGATACCATGGCCTCACCCTCATAAAGTGATACCTGGGTGTGGTAAGTTGCCATGGTAACAGAGCAGCTTTCTGAGGCATAATTACTTGTTTACTGATCAGAGCCTTTTCCAGAATAGCACTGTGTTTATGGAGAGGAAATATTTGTTGTTCACTCTTTCCCTTTGTGGACCTAGATATGTTAACTTATTTAACATAGGTGCCTAACTGTCCTAATACTAATACATAGATGCACAAATGTAGCTTTTAGGATTGGGAGTTAACTTCCTGAATTCTTTGATTAGTCTGTGCCTCACTTGCCTGGACTAACAAGTGGCACTGACACTAAATAATTCAGCAGCAGTAAAAAAGTGGAGGAGCAATGGGTGGCCTGCAAGTTTTTGTGTGGTGGTGTGCAACTGTAATCACTACCAGGAAATGTGGCTGGGATCCCTAACCCAGCATCTCCTCAGAAGCAATATTTTTGCGTGGCCATATGGCTCTGACTGTAATAGTGTGAAGCAAGGGAATGATCAACACATGTCTTGCTTCCAGAAATGGACTTCAAGATGACATCCTGAGGCTTATGCTATACTATATTTTACTTGGCCAACATCTGTTAGACTCCCTGCTGTTTTATGAAAGTAAGTCCGCAGCAGGCAGGTATGGTAGAGGAGACATGCTGTGTCTAATGCCAGCATCTTCTTCATAATGTCACCTAATAGTCAGTTGCTTTGAATGTGAGGAAGCAGAATTCTTTTAGCACTGAGTAAAAGTAAAAAAAAAAAATCATAAATGAACCAAACTGTACCATGGAATCTCTATGGATAGTAATTCCATGCTTTAATAAGAATATGGCAGTAAGAATATACTTTTGACCCCCCTGGCCAGGATGGTGCTAGTGACAGTAAATGCTCAGGGAGATTAGAGAGGCTATAGACATTTTTTTAAAAATAATAATAGTGAGGGATTTAAACTATTCCCATGTTGAATCAGGATTGGATGCAGAGAGATAGGGTGTCAAGAAATTTTAAAAGATGACTACTTAGAGCAACTAGGCCTGGAACCCACAAGAGGAGAGGCAATTCCTGATTTAGTCCTAAGTGGACCACGGGATCCATTCCAAGAGGTGTCTCCAGTGGGACTGCTTGGTAATGACCCTAGTATAATTAAATTTAACATTCCTGGGGTGGGGAAAACACCACAGTAGCCGAATATGGTAGCATTTAATTTCAGAAAGGGGGCGTACACATAAATGAGGAAGTTAGTTAATTGAATTAAAAGGTTTAATGAGAAAAATGAATTCCCTGCAAGCTGTGTGGAAACTTTTTAAAGACACTGCAATCAACTCAACTTAAATGTATACCCCACATTGTAAAACACAGTAATGATATGTCTACACAGCAGCATTATTCTGAAATAACATAGTATGCATCTACACTACAAGCTTCTGTTTCAAAATAATGTTGATCTGGAGGACTTCTTACTCCGGCTCCTGTAACCCTCATTTTCACAAGCAGCAAGAGAAGTCGAAGGAAGAGTGTTCTTTCAACTTCCTTCTGTGTAGGCAAAGCTATTTTGCAATTGATGTAGCTGAAGTTGCTAGCTTAATTCGACTGTAGCCCTGCTCTTTACCCTAAGAGAACCAAAAAGGTGTTACTGTAGCTAAACAATAAAGTAAAAGAAACCACAGAATCAAAAAGGCATCCTTTAAAAAAGTGGAAGTTAAATCCTAGTGAGACAAATAGAAAGGAGCATAACCTCTGAAAAGTTGAGTGTAAAAATATACTTAGGAAGGCCAAAAAAAATTTACTACATTTAAACCACTTTCATTTCAATAATTTTGTGTAGCAAATGATCCAAGGACAGCTAATGAGATGCCAATTTAAGAAGGTTTCTAAAGATGATCCTGGTAATTACAGGCCAGTAAGCCTGACTTCAGTATTGGGCAAAGTGGTTGAAATTAAGAACAGAATTGTCAAACACAGATGAACATAATTTGTTGGGGAACTGTCAACATGGTTTTTGTAAAAGGAAATCATGCTTCACCAGTCCACTAGAATTGTTTGAGAGGATCAGCAAGCATGTAGACCAGGAGGATCCCATGGATAAAGAGTACTTACAATTTCAGAAAACCTTTGACAAGGCCCCTCATCAAAGTCTCTTAAGCAAAGTAAGCTGTCATAGTATAAGAGGGAGGTTCCTCTCATGGATTGGTAGCTGGTTAAAAGACAGGAATCTAATAGCAGGAATAAATGGTCAGTTTTTCAGACTGGAGAGAGATAAATGGTGGTGTTTCCCCTGGGTCTGTACTGGGACCACTACTATTCAGCATATTGATAAATGACCTGGAAAAAGGGGTAAAGAGTGAGGTGGCAAAATTTGCAGTACTCAAGATAGTTAAGTCCAGTTGTGACCTGCAAAGAATTCACCATGTTTATCTTTCTCCCAGAGGACAGAAGCAATTTCATGTGTATGAAGTGCAAGCTGGACTCCATATTAGAAGCAAAGGTTAAAGGACTAGAGGCCCAATTATCTACCCTGCATTGCATCACAGAAAATGCTGACTTTCTGCATAGAAGTCAGCATTTGATATTGCAGGTACAGCATGCTGAAGAATCAGAGAGGGCAATGCAGAGCAGGAGAGAAAATTGACAACACTGACTCTGAGTAGGATAAAGGAGTTTGAGGTGCAAGTTGTGTTCTCATCCATGCTCCCTGTTGAAAGGAAAGACCCAAGTAGGGACCATCTAATTGTGCAGGTAAACATGGGTTTGTGCAGGTGGTATCAGAGAGGGCTTTGGATTCTTCAACCATGGGATGGTTTTTAGGAAGAGAAGTGATCCCCCTAAAGGGAAGAGCATCTTTGCAGGCAGGCTTGCTAACCTAGTGAGGGGGGCTTTAAATGAGGTTCACAGAGGATGGTGACTTAAACCCTGAGGTAAGTGGGTAGGTGGAATACAGGGAGGGGGAAAAAAAAGAAGAGGAAGTTGCATCGGGGAGGCTTCCTGATTCATATGGAGAAAGTAGTAGGCCAATTGGCTCATGGTCTTCAGTGCTTAATACAAATGCCAGGAGCCTGGGGAGAAAAACAAGAAGAATTGGAAGTCCTCACATAGTCTTTGGGTTAAGATTAAAGGCAAGAGCAACAAGAGTGAGGTTGTGGCAGGCATCTGCTATAGGTTACCAGAGAGATGGTGCTAGAGAAAGGCATGTGGCTGCCGGTGCTGTGGAAACTGATATAGATGATTCTGAACCATTGTTATAGAAGCTGCAGTGGGTACTGCTGAGAAGATGTTGAGCCTGCAACCTTCTCTTATGGCTCTTAGTATTTCAGATCCTTCTGATAGTGTGTTTCTGTTAGGAACAGGCAGAGCAAAACTGTCTATTTCTCCATCAGTTGGTGCTGCATGAACTAGACCATGTTCCTGGAGAGGAATTGCTTTGTTTGGTATTGTTTAGTCTTCTTGGGTTGCTAGAATTTTAGTGTTCCTCTTGTGGGCTTTTTTAGTGTACCTCTTTTTTTAAAAAATGTGGCTAATCCAGTTTAAACAGGAACTATTGCCCTAATATTTGCATTTGTAGTCCTTTGTTAAAATTACTCCAAATGACATGGAAGCAAAACTACGTGTATGGGTACCAAGATGAGTATTACTACTGTCTACTTTTATTATTTGCTTGAATAGGGTTCTTAAGAGATCAGAGTGTAACATTAGAGGCAATTGAAAATGAAGAAATCTAAATGTTGGTGCCTACATGAAATTCACCTTTTCCCTCTTCTTGGGATGAGAAGAGGGGATGAGAGTCAGTTTCCTCCTCTATCATACCTCCACCAACTAGCATGTGTCTGTGTGAAGCAAAGGACTCAATCTGAGATGGGATAAAATTGCATTATATAGCAAGGTCTTGTAAACTAAATTTAACATGAAGGATGAGTTTTAGTGTATGAGACTCAGGCGGTATGGAAGAGCCCACTATGATGTGTGGGATTGGGGGAGAACTCTTAGCGTGCAGGCACAGCATAGGACTTCTAAATATTTCAATGGAGTCCCTCAAAGTGGGAGGAGGGTGTGTTTGTATGAGTCAGGGTTTGAGGGAGAGTTTCCCTATGGCACGTTTCTTAGGCTACCTTTGAATACATGTTGTAAAGTAGAGCATTCCCTAGACTGCAGCACAAGATCTAAATCTTTAGTTTTATAGCCTTCTTTTAATATTTTGCTGGAAAGCCAAAGAGAAATTTCCTACGTCCTATAAATTCAAATATTGAATGCGGTCAGCAGCAGGAGAAATTCTCTTCTGAACATATTTTTGAAGTGATAGTTGCTTCTCAAGGTGCCCAGCATTTTTATATCACCACTCTACCTGGTGTCCCTTTCCTATTCATACAGAACTCTATTATAATAAACAGAGAGAGGAAATGTTCTAACTTACTTATAAATAAATACATGTCTTCTGATACCCTCCAACACTACAGGTTTTTGCACAGGGCCCTTATTAGTCTGTTGGTACAAAGTATATGCTGTTTTCTTTCTGGGACTGGGTATAGCCATGCTGGAGATGATTCAACATGGAGAGGGTAATTTTTTTTTTTTTTTGGTCCATGACAGGGAAGTTGATCCTTTAACGGAAACCATTGACTTTGGGACAATGCTGTCAGTTTTAGCCATCATTAACATTTATTGCACTAGTGCCCAATCAGCACTTGGACTTAACCCTTCTAGGTGCTGTACAAATGCATACAGTCTGAGAACATTTTTCAGTTTCATGCTGTCTGTCACTCAGGGTACATCTAGAGTACAGAGCTTTTCTGGGATACTGGAGGTATCCTGGAAAAGCTCTGCCATGTCCAAGGAACATTTCATTTTTCCAAAAAAAAGTCAGAAAAGTGGCCAGTATATTTAACTTCTTCCAGACTACTGCAGCCAACTGGTCTGGGTCTATCACATATCTTAGAAGGGCTCCCCTACTAGCCTGAGCCACAGAATTGGAACACAAGTAGTAAATTGCTGTCATGCATTGCCTTCCTTGAGTTACTGAACCCATATGAAAGCTTGACAACCAATAGAAGGATAGCAATCTGTTTACCACAGTAGCATTTAACTAGCAGCACAGAGCTAGTTAAATGGAAACAAAAAGGGATAGTCACATGAGCAAAACATTTGCAAATTACATGGAGGCTATTTACAAGTACCGTAACAGAGGTTCAAACTACAGTTACATCCCCAACTGGGAAAAAAATAGCCAAACAGATTAGTAGCAGAGGCCATTAGAGGCAAAAATGCATCCTTTAAAACTTGAAAGTCCAACCATACTGGAGAAAGGAGCATAAACTCTGGCAGGTCAAGTGTAAAAATATAATGAGGCAAGCCAAGTAGTAATTTGAAGAGCAATTAGCAAAAGACAAAGACGCAGTCCTGGCAATTACAGGCCACTAACCCTAACTTCAGTATCAGATAAATTGGTTGACGCTGTAGACATAGCATGACTTTTATATTTGGGAGAGTAGAAGTCTCAGACCCATACCCATTATTAATAGTATTCACTTCTGGGATTTAACGATTGTTAGTGATATTTAAATTACAGTATACTTGAAATCACCCATACTGTTTATGCTCATTATTCACCCTAATTTTTTTTAACTTAATTTAATAAGGGGAAAGACTGGGCTGGAATCTAGCTGATGGAAGTAACTTTATCCCCAAGCCCCGAGCTGGACACACCTCTGGCTAGCGGCTGTGTCTAGACTGGCAAGTTTTTCCGCAAAATCAGCTGCTTTTGCAGAAAAACTTGCCAGCTGTCTACACTGGTTGAATTTTCCGCAAAGCACTGACTTCCTACCGTCTGAAATCAGTGCTTTTATGAAATACTATGCTGCTCCTGTTTAGCAAAAGTCCCTTTGCGCAAAACTTTTGCAAAAGGGTCAGTGTAGACAGCTGAGATTTGTTTTCCACAAAAGCCTCGATCGCGAAAATGGCAATCGGGGCTTTTTTATGAAAGCGTTTAGATTGGTTACACGGACGCTTTCTGCAAAAAGTACTTTTGCAGAAAAGCATCCGTGCCAATCTAGACACTCTGTTCTGAAAATGCTTTTAACGGAAAACTTTTCCGTTAAAAGCATTTCCGGAAAATCATGCCAGTGTAGACACAGCCGCTGTGTTTACAGAGTGACAGCTGTCCTTGTAGCAGCTGGGGACTGCATGTTTTGCTGTGTGGAATGCCCTATTTCAACAGCTTGTAGCAGTCCCCAAAGAAGGCTGGAGAGGATACTCCTGCCTTCCCAGGCCCTGTGAAATGCAAGACCTGCTTCTGTGGGGCTATGAGAATGGGGGCGAAAGGAGGGGAAAGGAATCTGGCCAGGAGACTGGAGCCCCCATGAACTCTCCACACCTGGCCCTGTGCCAGATACTGTGATTCTCCCACCTGCTCCAGATCCTGGGATAGGGATGTAATTTGCTATTGCAGTCAGTTCTGCTGCCAAGATCCAGCCCAGTCCCTGCCCCCTCCTTCCTTTGCTGGTGCCACCATCCCAATGTCAAAGAGCCACTTGATAGGATGAGCGATGCCAGCAAAGGTCTCCTCCACCAGCCCTTCCTACTGCAGAGGTTTATAACGTCAGCCCCTTGCCAAGCAGCAGCACCCTCCCCTCCCTGCCTCCTGTCCCCCCATCCCAGCTAGGGATCATCCTAGAAGAGGAATATATGGCCAATTTTCAAAATGGAGAGAGTAAATAGTGGAGTCTCCAAGAATCTGCACCGGGACCAGAGCTGTTCAACACTTATAAATGATTTGGCGAAGAGGATAAAAAGTGAGATGGCAAAGTTTACACGTGATACTAAATCACTCAAGATCATTTAGTCTAAAGCTGATTGCAAAGAGTTACGAAAGGATCTCACTAAACTGGGTGACTGGGCAACAAAATGACAGATGAATTTCTGTGCTGTAAATGCAAAGTGATGCATCTTGGAAAACATAATCCTAATTGACCATACAAAACAATGTGTTCTAAATTAGCTGTTACCACTTTTTTAGAGGTCTTGGAGTCACCGCGGATAGTTCTCTGACAAACATCCACTCAACATGCAGCAGCAATTAAAAAAATGTTAACAATGTCAGGAACCATTAGGAAACAATAGTTAATGAGACAAGCAATAGCATAATGCCACTATATAAAGTCCATGGTACTCCCACGCTTTAAACACTGTGTTTGAGTTCTGGTTGACTCATCTCAGATAAATGTATTGGAATTGGAAAAGGTGCGGAGAATGGCAGTAACTTCCATGTAGTGAGAAATTAAAGAGATCGGGAAAATTCAGCTTAGAAACAAGACACCTAAGGGGGATACATCAGAGGTCTTCAAAATCATGAATGCTATGAAGAAAGTGAATAAAGATATGTTATTTAGTCCTTCACCTAACACAATAACCAGGGGTCACCTAATGAAATTAATACTATGTTTAAAATAAACCATAAGGAAATATTTCTTCACACAGTGCACAGTCAACCCATGGAACTCATTGCCTCAGGATTTTTATAAAGCTCAAAAGTATATCTGGGTTGGGAGAGTTTTACCTTAGGGAGATTTCCCAAGTGATATCTTCCCTTTTTTTCTTGGAATTACTTGGGTGATGGCAGCGGATTCCCCAAAAACTGGGTATTAGGATTTTGGGGGGAAATTTTTGTACCAGAGCCTTTAGAGGCAAGGTTTTGGAGTGCTCTTGTGGGCCCCGACTTCTGCATTCATCGTGCCAGATCAGGGAACCGCCTTGACGTGATGCTTACACCTTGTAAGAAGTCTGTTTTTGGAGAAAGAAGTGTCTCCCATCTCCCTCAGTCTTGGAAGAAACTGTTCTGCCTCTCAAACAACGAACAGAGAGAAAAAATCCTCTCTTCCAGTTTGAAATTCCTACCTGCATTGTTATTGGCTGACCACCCAATACCTGGCTAGGAACAGGAGACATTAGTTAACCCCTTAGTCACCGGGTGCTGGGTCAGCACTCCTGATTATGACACGGCCTCCCACCATTAAGTGCTTTTGAATCGACAAACAGGGGTAAACACTTTAAACCAACCCCAGGGGTATCCCAAGATCTTTTTCCCCAAAAGAGCTTGAAAAAAGAAAAGAGAAAAACAAGCTGTCATCTGTGGTAGCTGACCCCTCATGCAGGCAGGCAGATACACACAGACAAACCTTCATGGAGAATACTCTATGGCTGCGTCTAGACTGGCATGATTTTCCGCAAATGCTTTTAACGGAAAAGTTTTTCCGTTAAAAGTATTTATGAAAAGAGCTGCCTAGATTGGCATGGATGCTTTGCGCAAAGCACTTTTTGCGAAAAGCCGCCTGCCAGTTCAGACGCGCTTATGCAGAAGAAAGCCCCGATCGCCGCTTTAGCCATCAGGGCTTTTTGCGCAAAACAAATCTCAGCTGTCTACACTGGCCCTTTGCACAACAGTTTTGGCGCAAAGGGACTTTTGCCCGAACGGAGCGTCAAAGCTTTTCCGCAAAAAAGCACTGATTTCATACATGAGAACGTCCAGTGCTTTTGCAGAAAATCAAGCGGCCAGTGTAGACAGCTGGCAAGTTTTTGCGCAAAAGCAGCTGATTTTGCGCAAAAACTGGCCAGTCTAGACACAGCCATTGTCATTGTGTCTAGACATAGCCATTGTCATAGCCATTGGCTAAAACGGCGATCGGGGCTTTCTTGCTCAAAAGCGTGTCTAGACTGGCACGGACGCTTTTCCGCAAAAAGTGCTTTTGGCGCAAAGCATCCGCGCAATCTAGACGTTTTTTCATAAACACTTTTAACGGAAAAACTTTTCCGTTAAAAGCATTTGCGGAAAATCATGCCAGTCTAGACGCAGCCTATGTGGCTATCTATTTGGATATTGGCCAGCTCTGAGAGCAGCATATTATAGCATATGGTTGTCCTCTTATATCTGAAATACTCCATTCAACCCATAGAATATCAAACATAAAAGCTGGGGGTGGAGGGGCTTTTATAGACTCAAGAGGATGGTGGAGCATGTGGTGGTAGAGCAGTTGCTGGCTCTTTCTTCCCTCTCCCTGCACAATTCTAGGCAGCATGTAGTCTTATGATTTATTTTGCATTTTAAAATAAAATTCCACATTTATCTTCCTCTGCAACTTTTTTTGTTGTTGGATGTTGATCCTTTTAATAAATCCTCCAGAGTTCTTGATTGACTGAAAAGCTGATTAACAGCGGGTTTTCCTGCTGTTGAATTCAGCCATTCATGACTTCACCAGATGGGTTTGCTTCTGGGCCAATAGCGAAGGTTTGTGGTGGTGTTTTGTCCTCCTTCCCAAGAGCATGCAGTAGTGCATTCAAGTTCCACAGTCTTCCCCATCAATGCTGGAACCAAACTGCCTACCTGTCACGCAGATGCCTGTCTTTTCCTATGACTAGCAAAAGCATAACTCTTCTGCACATTTGTGTGATTAATAATGTGCATTAAAGATAACCAGTGTAATTTATTGCGTATCCTCTGTTACAATCTTGTGTCTTGTTACACTGTTACCTTTATGATTTTACTTTTTTATAGGTTTTATAGGTTTTTATAGTGTGTCATATCAAGGCTTGCCATAGAAAACTGTTATGCTTACAAGAAGCACATGGGATCTTTTAAGGGGATCAGGCAATATGCTGTGTTTATTGAGAACACAAAGTAAAAGGTATTTGCATCCGCACTCACTGACATGGTCCTATTGATGTTGTAGGGTATGTCTACACTACAAAGTTAATTCGAAATAACAGCAATTATTTCGAATTAACTTTAATAGCGTCTACACAGGCAAACCGCTATTTCGAAATAAATTTGAAATAGTGGAGCCCTTATTTCAATTTGGTAAACCTCATTCTACGAGGAGTAAGACCAAATTTGAAATAGCTAATTCGAATTAAGTGCTGTGTAGACACTTAATTTGAAATAGAGACCTCAGCCCTTCCCAGGGAGCCCTGGTGGCCACTCTGGGTACAACCAGGAAAGCTTACTCTCCTCTCCCCCAGCCTGGAGACATTAAAGGGGTAGACCCTGGCCACAGTGCCTGTGCTAGCTCCAAGCCTGCCAGCCCAGAGCCAGCAGTGGCCACCGGGGCCCCTGACCCAGTGGCCCCAAAACATGAGCCAGCAAGCCACTGGCAGCCAGCCCTCCACCGCTCCCCAGGAGCAGTCTGCCAGCTCGCAGGAGCCTGACAGGGGCTGGAGAAGGCAGGCGCCTTCTTGGTCCAGGATGGAGATCATGGACCTTATTCAGGTTTGGGGGGGATGCCCCCAACATCCATGATCTCCGCACTGGATAGAGGAACGCGGCCGTCTATGGCAGGATCGCTACCAGCCTGGCCACCAAAGGCCACATGCGAACCCAGGAGCAGGTTAGCATGAAAGTCAGGTTGGTCTGGCGAGACCCCCAACCCTAAGCTTCCCCCTTCTTCCCCTTGCTTCCCCCTCCCAGCTCCCTCCTCCCAGGTTTCCCCTCCCCTCTTCCACCTCTCTCTTCCCCTCTCCCACCTCCTTTTCCCAGTCTCCCCAGAGGTTCATCCCCCCAGTTTTGTTCAATAAACCCAGTTTCTATTTTTGAACATATGTGTCTTTTATTTGACATCAGGAAGGGGGGCTAGGGAGGGCTAAGTGGAAGGATATGAGGGAGGAATGGGGCAGGAGCCCTTGGAGGGGAGGACCGGGGAGGCTCTGAGGGCTCCTTGGGGTGAACGCTCTCCCTCAGGGCCTCCTGGAACCTGACAGCCCCCCGATGGATCCCCCGGATGGCAGCCTGCAGCAAGTGCAGCTGGGCTGATGGCAACGACCCCATGAGACGCACCGGCGTGCCCGGGGCAGCTCTGGCTCCATGTGGCCGAGTGCTGTGGTGTCCCGAGTGCGGGCACTCCAAGACAGGACTGCTTTGCTGTCCCTCATTGAGGTAGACAAGCAAGTGGGGAACCCTGAGAACTGTCTGTCTGGGGTGGGGGTAGGGTCCCTTTAAGCACGGAGCTCAGTTAGCCTCAGGCAGCAGCCCCACACACTAAGTCCTAACCTGATGCCCTGCCAGCACTGGTTCCGGCCAGCTTTAACTTCAGTTCAGGGTCCACTAGTGGACGCATATTTCTGAAATAGCAAAATGCTATTTCAAAATAGTTTTGTGTATAGATGTGTTATTTCGAATTAGCTTAATTCGAATTAACTATTTTGAATTAAGTTAATTCGAAATAGCACTGTAGTGTAGACATACCCGTAGTTATCAGTCTGTTGCTTGCCATACCCTAGTGGCCAATTAGGCTGAATGCAAGGGAAGAGTGGGGCTCTATCGGTCCTGACTGATCCTCCAGGATCTTAGCAACACAGAACCCCCAAACCATGGTGAAGCAGTCCCTTTTTATAGTAGTTTTCCTTCATTGCGATCAGTAAGTTTTGCACCATCATACTGTAATCAATCACCATTAACAAGGGCTTGTTTTCCTATGTTCTTCTCATATCATAGCTATCTTGTCCCAATTGATAGGTGCTTGCCCTATCTTTTAGAGTCGTCAATCAGCCCTTCATCTATATCTCAATAGGGGCACACAGAAATCTCCTATAGCCTTTACATCTGTCCTCAGCTGCTTCTGAGAACGTCTGGTGTGATGATGGCCTTTACATTTATTTTTAACATACATTCTTCAGTCTGCACTCAGAAGAAAAAAAAATTACATAGTTGTTTCCATAAACAACTTTTTCTAGTATAAAAAACATTCTAACACTTTTAAATTAAAGAAGAAAACAATTCTGATGGTAAAAGAGTAACAAATAGGAACAGACCAAAGGGGTCTGCTTTAACATTAATAACAAACACAAATAGCCTGCTTAATGCATCTTTACCAACAGCACTAGATCATTCCTTTCTGCTAGTCAGAAAGGATGGCTGGCAAAGTACACTGAGGCACATTGCATTGCATAAGACTACATTTTAGATATATGGCTAAAACTGGTTCATCTAGAACCCTTTAAATTGCTTATAAGCTAGTCACTGCAAGTCATCAGTCTGTGTCTAGATGGATTTTTTTTTTTACAAAAGCTGTCATGATAGAAGTGGAAGAGAGATGGATAGAAAAGGCTTAGACAATGTTTCCCATGATGTAGTCTCACTGTACAAAACTACTTGAAAAAGAAACATTTATTAAGGAGCTGTCGCTCGTTTGTTTGTATGGGTTTGAAGGAGCCCATAATGCTCTTATGATTACTGAAATCCGTGTTTTTTTCATTCACTCTTTATGGGAAGTGTTGTGCCTCTTAACTAATTAACTGGTTTAGGACTTACTTGAACAGTCACATGTTTACAACTTTTAAAATAATTTAAAGCCACATACTGTTTCTAGTTAACACCAGTGTAAATGAAGGCTTCAGGTGGGTTGCTTCAGATTTATTGCAGTGTAACTAGGAACAGAATCTGGTGCCTAAGGATTTACTAGTATTCCATTATTAGGAATATTTGCTACTGCCTTTACTGTTGTGTGGTGATTCTTAAAGTCTGCTCTCCAAACATTGGACAGGCATGAGTGGGAGAAGAAGGGGTCCTGTTCTGAGTGGCAGCATTTTTGGCTCCTTTTCCTCTTCTTCAGACACCTCCACAGTGGCCAGCAGAGGCACAGCAACTGCCTGAGGGAGAGATCCCCTGCTCCTAGGTTTTGATTCTGTAAAGTGGTAAGACTCTGCACTTCCAATTAAATTAATGGACACATCCAAAGACTATAGTGATGGCTTTAAAATGTTATGGATCTCTGTATGGATTAGGGATTTTATACTAGCTCTATGAGGGAGTTACAGGTTGATCCTGCAAGAACTAAAATCATTGGGAAGTTGTCAGAGCTATTTCCTAGGTTGGTGACCAGTCTGGAAGGATTCTTAGGTAGGGTGTGCCTAGACTACACTGTTTTTTTTGAAGAAAGTTGGCTTTTTTCGAAAAAACTTCACCCATGTTTACACTACCGCCACATTCTTTCGACAGTCCATTGAAAGAACATGGCAGTTTTGTCGACGGCAGTAAACCTCATTTTACAAGGAATAATGCCTTTTTCGACAGTGTTCTGTTGAAAAAAGGTGTGTGTGTGTGGGGGGGGGGGCAGGAAGGAAGGTTTCGACAAAACAGACCTCCAGGGAAAAGCCCTGGTGGACAGTCCGTCTGCAGGGAAAACCTCTATTGTTCCTGTCTGTAGTCATGTTTTAAAGGCACAGACACCCTGGGCAGCCATTCTGTCAGGAAGCCAGCCACAGAGCAAGCCTCTGAGCACATGGCTCTCCCTGCCTCCCTGCCACATGGTCATGGCACAATCCCAAGACCCCTGAGGCCCCCAAGGACCTGCCAGGGAGCCATCCCAGCTGCCTTCCAGGGGCAAGAAGAGAGCTCCAGCCTAGTCAGGGCCAGAGTTCCTGACCCTGTTAGAGCTGTGGGGAGAGGAGGAAGCACTCCAGGCTCTGCATACCCATCGCAGGAATGCAGAGATCTATAGTCGCATGGCTGAGGGGCTGGCTAAAAGAGGATACCACCCCAGAACCTTAGGCCAAGTGAGGGCTAAGGTCAAGGAGCTCAGGCAGAGCTATGCCAAGGCCCACGAGTACAGCTCCACCTCAGGGGCATCACCTCCCCACTGCGCCTATTACCAGGAGCTGGATCAAATCCTGGGTGGTGGGGAACCCCTGTCTGCCCCGGTTCTGGTACAGACGGGGTTGCAGACACCTGTGCAGTAGTGCCAGGAGGGGACAGAGGACACCAAACAGCAGCTGCCAGATGAAGAGGAGGAGGAGGACCCCAACTGAAGTGTGGTGACCCTGACCCTCAAGCCGGTCCCCGAGACCCAGGAGGCCTCGCAGGCATCCTCTGATGCTGGCGAAGGAACATCAGGTGAGTGCAGTCAGGGTCACACACACAGAAGGGGGGAAGTGGAAGAACAGGGGATGCAGAGCAATCTGCACATGTCATGCTCTTCTTGGACAGCTTGCATCTATCTCTCTGTGCATGTGCAAGCATGTTCATTCGCAGGGCACACATGGGCAGCTTCTCACAGCTCGGGAGGGCCCTCAGATGTCTAACCCCAGGGAGGGCTGTCCTCACCCTGCCAGGAACTGCAGGAATCCTGCTGGTCACAAGGGCACACGCACGACACCACACAGACCACTGCAATTGTCATACATAGCACTTGGGCATGTATGCACAAGTGACACAACAGTCACTCCATTTCCTCCCCCAGTGGACCTCTATGTGTGGGAGCGTGTGAGAGGCCCTGGCTGTCCCAGGTCCTGTCCCCATTGCCATTCCTCCCACTCAACCTGCTCCAGCCCCCTCTGCCCTCCCTTCCTCCCCCCTGAGACCCTGCCATCCCTTCCTCCCACTCAGCCTCTGCCACCCTTCTCTCCCCCCTGCTAGGGCAGAGCCAGCTGCAGCTCCCCACCCGAGGTCCCACTCGACCGAGGATGGTTAGGTCCACGAACCCGAGGCAATAGAGTTTTGCGGCCCAGGTGACACCCTCATGATACCTAAACTGCCCGCCTGCCCTCCCTCCCTCCTCCAGGTTGACATCCCCTCCTCCTCCCCAGTTTTAAAAACACTTTGATAGTTGAACAAGAAGGTTTATTTTGGAATACATTTTGCACATAATTTTATTTTTTTACAAACATTTATTTGCACATACTTTGTTAATAAACATAATATTTTTGATATTTAACCTGGTGTGTGTGTGTGTTCACTGTCCGGAGGTTGGTGCAGGGATGGCTTGTGGAAGGAAAGGTTTTGGGACCGGAGGGGGGGAGCCTCCCGGATGCGGACCCCCACCCGATGGGTTTGGCGAACAGCAGCTGTCTGAGGTTATGCGAACCACCTCTCCTCCACTTCAGCCCTGGGAGGAAGGCCTTCCCTTTGCTTTCCACTAGGTTGTGGAGGACGCAACATGCAGCCACCACCTCTGGGATATTGCGTTTCCCCCATGTCAAGGCAAGTGAGCAAGCACCTAAACCTTCCTTTCAGCCGGCCAAAGGCGCATTCCACCTGCAAGCGCGCCCATGTCAGGTGTATGTTAAAGAGTTCCCTGCTCGAGTTCAGATGCCCAGTGTACGGCTTCATGAGCCAGGGCATGAGTGGGTACACCGCACCGGCAACAATGCAGATTGGCATCTCCATGTCCCCAACAGCAAAGTTTCACTGCGGGAGGAAGGTTCCAGCCTGCAGCCTGAGGTAAATATAGGAATTTCTGAAGATCCGAGCATCATGTGCCGGGCTCGACCACCCCACACAAATGTTAGTGAATAGTCCACAATAGTCAGCCAGGGCCTGCAGCACCATGGAGAAGTACCCTTTTCTCTTGATGTACTGGGCTGCTCGATGGGGTGGTGCATGGATGGGAATGTGAGTTCCATCGAGTACTCCTCTGCAGTTCGGGAATCCCAGCCCAGCAAAACTGGCCATGATAGTGTCTAGGTCTCTGAGGTGGACAATCCTGTTCAGCAGCTCTGAGTTGATGGCCCTCACCACCTGAAGAAATAGACTCATACAAACACACAGAATAGGAAGTTAGAGGGGTTGCCCGAGTCCTTGGGAGGTTCCCCCTTCCCTTCCACTCCCAAGACCCCAGGACTCCCCCTTCCCCCCGGGCGGCTCCCAGCAGTAGGGCAGAGTGAGGCCAGGAGCCCTCCATCACCTCCACTCCATTGCCCCCTCTTCCCTTTCCTGTTACAGTCCCCCTACCCCTCATGTACTGCCCCCCAGAGGGACTTGCCTCCATCAACATGGCGCCAACAGTAGATCTCCCCATGCCAAACTGGTGTCCTACCCACTGGTAGCTGTCAGGGGTGGCCAGCTTCCAGAGGGCAATAGCCACCCTCTTCTCCAGCGGGATGGCAGGGCGCAGGTGGGTGTCCTGTCGTTACAGGGTGGGGGCGAGCCAGGTACACAGCTCCTGGAAGGTGGGCTTCCGCATCCTGAAGTTTTGGAGCCAAGCCTGGTCTTCCCACTGCTCCATTACGAGCCAGTCCCACCAGTCAGAACTTGTTTCCAGCCTCCAAAATTGCCTATCATGGAAAAAGTTTGCTGGCAAGAAAAGTGTTGCTGCAGCCCGAACAAGGGGCTCAAGGCTGGGTTCAGAATCCAGACCTGGCATTAACACCATGAAGGTCTCATGGAGTTGCAACAGCCCTTGAAGCAGTATGGTTTGGGGCCATCGCCTGCCCAGGCGCAGCTCCGACTCCATGGCAAAAAACAATTCAAACCACAAAACAGAAGGAGGAAAAAAAATGCTGTGGTGTCCCACAAAGCTGGGTACTCCAAGAAAGCACTGCAGAAGCTTTGCTGTCCCTCTAGGAGGTAGGCAAGCCAGCTGCAGGAGCAGAGCAACAGCTGGTCAGGAGGATCCCTTTAAGCATGCGTCTCTGCAAAGAGCATGCAGCAGGACCCGGAAGTAAAGGCTGCCCCCATGCCCTGGCACAAGTGCTTCCAGGTGGCCTTTTTCGACAGCGTCCAGGCAGTCTGGATGCTCTTTTTTGAGAAAGCGGATCGAAAAATTGATCTTAGTGCAATGTAGACGTGCTTTTTCAAGAGGCTTTTTCAAAAGATAAGAACATAAGAACATAAGAACGGCCGTACTGGGTCAGACCAAAGGTCCATCTAGCCCAGTATCCTGTCTGCCGACAGTGGCCAGCACCAGGTGCCCCAGAGGGGGTGGACCGAAGACAATGATCAAGCGATTTGTCTCCTGCCATCCCTCTCCAGCCTCTGACAAACAGAGGCCAAGGACACCATTTTATCCCCTGGCTAATAGCCTTTTATGGACCTAACCTCCATGAAATTATCTAGCTTCTCTTTAAACTCTGTTATAGTCCCAGCCTTCACAGCCTCCTCTGGCAAGCAGTTCCACAGGCTGACTACACACTGTGTGAAAAAACTTTTTTATTAGTTTTAAACCTGCTACCCATTAATTTCATTTGGTGTCCTCTAGTTCTTCTATTTAGGGAACTAATAAATAACTTTTCTTTATCCGCCCTCTCCACACCACTCATGATTTTATACACCTCTATCATATCCCCCCTCAGTCTCCTCTTTTCTAAGATACTTTCAAAAAGCCTCTGTCAAAAAAGGCATGTAGTCTAGACGTACCCAGATAGTTTAAATGTTTTCTGTGGACAGCTCCACTTCATTTTTGGGAGAGGTAGAGTACAGTATTGGCTCTCCCCTTAAGGGCAAGCCTAGGTTCAGCACATACCCATTCCATGGACAAGTCTTCTTGGGACTTGCAGCTCCCATGGAACAGAGGAGCTATAGGAACTAAAACAAGAAATGCTCGGCAAGGGAGACCAGATATAAAAGAAAGGCAGAAACCATGAATAATTCAGGACTTGGCTTTGTCCTTTCCACTGAAGGAGTCCTGAAAGAATCTGGAGTGGTGGCTGTTACACCTTGCCAAATAAAGTTCCTGGTAGAGTGGTGTTTGAAAAAGGCGGAAAAGATGACTCCAGGGACAGAAAAGGGCTATGGAAACTACCTCTGGAAGAGAGAGTTTTTGATCTGAAAGCAAGGACAATAAAAGGCCACTCATGGGCCTTACCAGTAAGAGCCAAGAGACTGATAAAGGGCTCCCTGCTGTGAGGAAGTTGGGCAATAAGCTTGAATGGGGGCTCTGGAAAAATACTCAGGCTTTGTCTATACTGCAGGGTTTTTGTGCAAGAAGAGATCTTCCACAAAAACTTCTTGCAAAAGCAAATCCACACCTCAAAAGCGCCTCACATGGACGCACTTGCTCAAGAAAGCTCTGATTGCCAATAACAGAATGGCCATCAGAGCACCTGTGCTTTTTCTGATAGGCTCGATTTGCGCAAGAAACTCCTGTGGAGCATCCACACATGCCTTTTTGCGCAAGAGCTATAGTGCAAAAAGGAGTTATTCCTTGTGGGGAGAGGAATAACTCTACCAGCAAAAGCCCTCTGTCCTGTCGATTTACTGTATTTTTTTTTGGCAAAAACGGACTTGAGGAGTGGACACTCTGCCAGTTTTTGCACAAAAACTTTGTAGTGTAGACATAGCCTCAAAGTATTCCAGAGAAGAGACTCTTGGAAGCAGGGTATGCACATCTCTGAAGAGAAGGTGTAGTTTTAAGATGATTTCTTAGAAGCCTGGGTCCAGAGAGGGAGGCCTATCAAGAGGTGAAAATTCATTGGACTCTTGCTCACGGTGGAACTGGAAGACTTTTAATGGTTTGCCATTGCCCAGAAGGCTGAATCAAATTAACTTCCTTACATAAAGGGGGAGATCAAGGCACAGATGGAAGTAGAAGGGGAAAATGAGGCAACCTGACAGCTGAGAGGTCAATCACGGTTGTAAATTTGCAAAACCTATCACTCTTCCTCTTCACCCCTTTCAACAAATAATATTTTAATAAAGGTAGATAATTGGAAGATACATCCGTAATATAAAAGATGTAATACTTTTGTATGCACATGCATAATGGACAACTGAGAAAATATTATCCTTCTTTCTGCAGGAGAATTTAATAAATGTATATTTGTAGAAGAGAATTTATGGAATGATCACTGCCTTTTATGTGTAGTCTACTAAAATTAGTGCAACTGATCAAGGCTTTATTCTGCTTTTCTGACACGTTTTTATTTATCTGAAAAGTGACTAATTATAGTGCTCTTCACACATAGCTGCAGTTTTAATTAGTAGTCACACTGGCCTTCACAGAGTAATGCAAATGCAACCTGTTAGTTTTGATTATTTTTTTAAAAAGTCTAATACTCATAAGACATAAATTTCTCTGCAGCTAGCTTTCATTATGTATTTCAAATACAAACAAAAAGCATACATAGGATTGCAGGTGAATATTTTGACTCCTTTTTGGAAGATCAGATTTTTATGCCACAGACCTTCCTTTAAAAAATAAACATCAACATTATTTGATGAAAAGACATCTGTGATATAGATAGCTCATATTTAATTCTGCATAGACACTACCCCTATCATCAGCAAATGCTATTTGTATAAGTTTGCCTGGCAGTGAAGACATATTTAGCAGAAGCATCTGCCAGAAGACACCAGTTGAACCTAATCTATAAAATTATATTCTGATTTCAAGGACTAAAATAGTTTAATGACTTTAATAATTGGTAGAGTACCAGGTTTGATATTAAAATGTATTGTCAAGTTACTGTTGGGGGCAACTGCACTTGTGTTGCCTATTGGTGGTCCTGCAGGCTGCTCACTCTAAGCTCCCAGATCCTTAGACATCACCTCTCTTAAGCAAAATACCCATTTCTTTCTCCCTCTTGACCCAGGTATTTCCAGGCCTTATAGTTACCTGTATATACTGTGATCTCTCAGTATGTCAGGCTACCTAAAATGGCTCGATTTACTTTTCTGCTCAGAGACAGTAAGCAGTGCAATTGCCACAGTACTCTCTAAGCAAGCACATTTTGTTTTTTAAGGTAAAAGCATTATAATTAACAACAATAAAAGATCCTATCTGTGTGCCAAGATCATTCTGTGACTGCAGATAGCCTCTGAGAGGTGTACTGTACTTCTGCATCTAGACAGGCATGGGGATTGAATAGTCTCATTGCTAGGGTTGGGTTCTGTGGCTCAGGATTGAGACTTCTTGTCAAGGCTGCAAGAGCATATGCACTGACTCTGGGGGTGCTTCAAGGCCCAATGAAACATAATTAGATTAGAGTTACTTTCTGAGGTCCATCTATTTTTCATGCTCTTTGTGCAACTTCCACTCCCACAAATGAGAGTTACACATACCACACATATTTTTAAAGGGAAACTGGACCCCCAGATTTAAGATCATAAGAATGGTCATACTGGGTCAGACCAAAAGTCCATCTAGCCCAGTAGTCTGTCTTCCAACATTGGTCAAAGCCAAGTGCCCCAGAGGTAATGAACAGAACAGGTGATCATCAAGCGATCCATTCCCTGTCACCCATTCCTAGCTCTGACAAACAGAAGCTAGGGACAATTCCTGGCCATCTTGGCTAATAGTCATTGATGGACCTATCCTCCATGAATTTATCTAGTTCTTTTTTGAACCCTGTACAAGACCTTGCCTTCACAACATCCTCTGGCAAGGAGTTCCACAGGTTGACTATGTGTTGTGTGTGAAATACTTCATTTTATGTGTTTTTAAACCTGCTACCCATTAATTTCATTTGGTGACCCCTACGTCTTATATTGTGGGAATAAATAAATAACTTTTCCTTATTCACTTTTTCCACACCAGTCATGATTTTATGAGTTATAATTATTCATCTTTTATGGACAGAGTAAGGCACAGAAGGTATTAGTATTGCATAGCATTTCAGCAAAGCTTTTAAGCATGTTTAATCACATGCTTAAGCCATATAGTACTTAGTTAAGTGTATTCTTACCTGCTGTCCTCAAAGAGGTCATTTAACTACAGCAATTTACTAACTAACTGAAGACATAGGGTTACTCACATTTAGCAGAGTTCAACCCATCGTTTGGCTTTGAATCAATTGACTTGCTGAAGGTCATGCAAGAATCTGTAGCAAAGCTAAGCATTGAACTCAGACCAATGCCTTAACCACAAGCCCATCCTTCTTCTGAATGAAACTGCCTCTGAGGCCCCGAGGATTGCTTTAACCATTGAGCTCTGGAGCTTGACTACACTTTAGTCAGTGCAGTGTGAATTCTTTCTTCATGTGGTTGAAAATCCAAAAGACCTAGAAAGCTCATGTTTTGATATAAAATGATTGAGATGCATGAATATGTGAACATGGGGGAAGTTGAGAGGCGGGGGTGGTGAGCATGGAAGGAGAATGAGAGGTTTGAGAGACTAGGTGTGGTAGGACGGGAGATGGTTGGAAGAATAGAAAGGGAACAAATGGAAACTTTCCCCTGTGGTTTTAGGATAAGGTAAATGGGTCACCATCTGAGCAGCCAGTATGGAGGCCCATATTCTCTGTGTGCACTTTTTCAACTGAATCTCAAGCTTGAAATAATTGCACATGAACCAAAGGGCACCTTCCTTCTACATGCTCAAATTGAAAAGTATGCAAAAATCAGTGACCCATTATTATTTCAACAATCTTTTTTTTTAAACTAATCATATGATGTTTTCATGTTTGACTCCTCTCTGGCAATACTATTGATGCCATTAAAATATCTTCACTGTTAATTATCCTGATACATCCTTCATCCAAACAGCCTTCCAGGAGTCAGTTATAAGAAAACGATGGTTATCTAAAAAGGTTTTGAATGTAGTCACAAAAAGAGAAAGCTGGCAAAGGGAGAAAACTCTTCATTGTTCAGACTTGTGTTTACTGGAGGCGTTTATAGCCCTTTTCTCCCCTCCTCATGGTACTATCACCAGGCTACAGTATTGAATCAACCTTTTGGATCCCGTGTGTTTGAAGCCAGCTGACTCTGGTTCAGAATGGTTTCTGACTAGAAACCTACTTGAAATTCTGCTTCCACTCCCCTTATTACAACAGTGTCACTTGTATGTATAAATACTCACACTGTCTTGATGAGAGTTAGCACATGTACGTCTATGTGAGTGGGGAATCATAACCTTAGCTTGTAGAGTAGACATAGGCCATATCTGACTACTCAGGCATAGTTCCAGAGTTCAGACTCTGTCTGGTATCCCTTAAAATGTGGGATACAACTTGACCCTACGACTGTTTGAGGGTCTCGGTTATGGGAAGATGGAATGTGGCAGCAAGTGGATATTTTGCGACCACTTGATGTCACAAATTAATAAAACAACCTTCCAGGACTCTAGCAGCTGGCTAGAGCCCTTGAAAATGTTGTGTATTAAGTTTTAAGAGTTAAAATTTGTCCACTGATGCAGTATTTTGCTATAATTTTGTAATTTATAGAAAGGGTGAAGACTCTCCAGTGTGCTGCTGCTTAAATATAATGTTCTTGTCAGACTTTCAAAAGTAAAAACAATCAAATTGAAAATGAATTAAATGGAACTTTGACAGTGTTGCAATACTGCTTCCTATTTATCATACTAAAAGGCAAAGGGGATACAGTTTAGACATTGCGCCTCATTTATGGATTATATCTGCTGATAATTTGAATGCAAAGGTATGGTTTAAAATATGTTAAGATTTAAAATTATACTGTTGTTGCTATGAAGATCCTCCAGATGGAATCTGGTTGTATAGCAAATAAAATACTTGAAATAGTAAAAAATTATTCAGAAAGTAGAAAGACAAACATTCAGAAAATAACAAAGTCTATAAAGTGCTACCAGACCAGTATTTGTTTTTTAAGTTTATCCTGTACAGACTAACTTGGCTACCCCCTGAAGATTCAGAAAATAGATCAGTCAGTAAATAACATACTTAAAAAACAACTGTGGATTGGCAAGGCCCTACAATACTGATAAAAGAAGTGAATCAGCTGGTCATCTTACCACTTGCCAATGTTCTTTACATGCTGACTGGTGATGATAGCTGCTGAAATAATATCAGCTGAAGAAAAACATTGAAATAGATAACATAGAATTTGCAGCCAACTGCTTTCCAACTTGACCTTCATAGGGTTAAAGCATTCAGTCTCTCCTGTAACAATGGAGCCACAAGCATGTCTTTAAGAGCATAACTAAGACTATGTCTAGACTACAGGCTTCTTGCGCAAGAAGCTTTTTTCAGAAGAGATCTTCTAAAAAATCTTCTTGCAAAAGAGAGTGTCCACACTGCAAAAGCACATCGAAAAAGCGATGCGCTTTTTCAAAAGATAGCGTCCAGGCAGTCTGGACGCTATCCCGCATGTAAGCAGTGATTGCTATTGACAGAATGGCCACCAGGGCACCTTTGCTTTTCTCTCTTCCCTCTTCTTCCAAAAAAACTCCCTCTTCCCTAGCCACACATGCCTTTTTGAGAGAGAGCTCTTTCGCAAAAAGGCTTCTTCCTCATAGAATGAGGATTACCAATTGCGCAAAAAGCCCTCTGTTCATTTTGATTTATTGTCAAAAGAACGTGCTTGCAGTGTGGACATAACTCAAGTTTTGTCAGAAAAATGGCTGTTTTTTCGACAAAACTGTATTCTAGACATAGTCTAACAGAAAAGGTTTCAGCTGAAGACCTAAGTAATAGGAATTGTTAATTACATGCAATAAACTATGTAAGTATTTGGAAATATTCAGTGAAGTTTGTCCTTAATGATAAAGTTCACAATTTCATGCACAGTTTTTACTTAATCTGTGTTAAAAATACATTTTAGGACCACAAGTTCAACCACTTTGTCTGCTGATGAGGCTGTTTCAGTTGCAGTAAATTCTTTACATACCTTTTCCAGATTCATTCTAGGTCAGGAAATGATATATGAGAAGCCATATACAGAGCTACAAAATCCCTTCAAATCTGCTGTAAATTTCTGTAATAATTTCCGGAAGTGATTTTTTTTCAAAAAACCATACTGAACTTGTCTTTTTTATCCATTTCACTGTTAGCAGATCCATTAATAACCAGAAATATTGGTTCTATATCCAACTCATGAGCCACTTTGGTTTTCTCAAGAGCAATGTCAAAACTTGTTTTACAATAACCCTGAGAGGTTGCTGCTGCTGATTTTTATTAATCTGCATGCATATGAGATCTATATCTCTTCCTGAATCTGCTTGTGATTTCTTTCAATACTTTGTACCACACCGTGAAGGCTATCCTTAAAGGATAGGCAGACATTTTCTCTTATAGTGATTGTATTTGTGAGTCAACCATAATGTTGGAAGTGGAGTTAATATAGCTCCTGGAGTATATCACTGTTGGCATAGAGATTTGATAGTATTTATACTTGCCTTCTGTGTAGTTTCAGACAAGGATTTCAGGAAAATATCCACATGCTTTTTAAAAAGGTGTAGGATATTTGTAGCAGATCCACCAAATAACTACAAACTTTGCAGTGCAGTAAACATTTTTGACTGAAGGGAAGAAGCTGCAGCAGCAGCAAAAGGCAACAAGTTCCAATTGTGACTACACCAAAGGACGTACACAAGATGGGAGTTTTGTTTCCTAATTGGTGCCTGCACCTCATGTTTTAACCATTTCTCAAAAATAAGACAGAAGAGCCCAGTGTTCTAAGTCCCACGCCTTCTATCTGCTTCAAAGACAGTTTTAGCACGTTCTGCTCTAGTAGTGACGTTGACATTCAGGAATATCAGAAAAGACTGTTGACTTGGTGCTTGTTCTTTACCCACTTCTGCATACCAAACAGTTGCAGCCATTTGTTCCATGTGGAGCAATCAGGTGTGCAGTTGAGCATTAGTGCATAATATTTTGCCTTTTTTTTCACTTCCATCAGTTGAATGATCACATTCTGGGTGTCTTTGCTAAGAGAATGCACATTTTCATCTGTTTTCACTGGATCCAAATGACAAAACAAGGTATTTTTAAGACAGTAACTCAGTCACTCTCAGGATGTTCCCATTCTGTTTTTCTCCCAATATTCAACTTTACTTTGAAGTGGCAGATTTCTCTCACCAAGAAAAAGTGAGACACAGACCACATTGCAGTTTTCTCACCTTTTAGTTCCTGCAGCAGCTTTTCATCAAGTCACAAAATTCTCAAGAGAGTTGTGCAGTTCTCTCCAGACTAAGCCATGGCCTAGTTCTTACGGCCTTCTGATGCCTCATGTTTTCTTAGTTTAAGTTTCAACTTCTTCCGTTATGACACACCATTTATGATTTTTTTTTTCTTCATGATGTTAAGATGTCTTGGAAGCTGTTCTGCAAACCTGACTTGAAACAGAACGTTTTGTTCCCTGCACAGGAATACAATATCCAGTTTTGACAGCAGTGTCTCCATTTGGCAGTAAACTCCATCAGACTGTTCCAATGAAACATCTGTTATTCCATGGTGAAAAATTAAAAGTTTCACATGTCTCCTGAATAAGTCCTTTCTCAACAAGGTAACAGTGAATGGAGTCTGATCCTGGAGATGTGGCCACACTTCTGGATCTTGTTCCAGTCTCTCGTGATGAGCTTTTACTCGGGATTTTGTTTTGGACACTTGCTGAAGAAGCTGAGCTGACTGATTCATCATCATCTTTATCACAAAGAACAACAGACAGGGCGAATGACAGCTTCTGTGGGCCCCCTGGGCAAGATGTGTGTGGGGACCTGGCCCTGCACCCTGAGAAGGGGCAGGGCCTCTGGTGGAAGTGGCGGGGCTGGGGGCAGCCAGCCCTCGGCACCATCTGGACCACAGTGCTGCCCCCACCAGCCCTCAGAGCCATGCAGAGTGGGTGCTCCAGCAGCAATCTGAAAGGTTCTAGGGCTCTGGCCTCCTTTGCCCATCTCACCCCTCCCCTTCGGTGGGCCTGGCAACAGATGTCTCATTTAAATTATCAGTGCTACCTCTCCCATCTTTGGAAGTTGCAAACATATTGTTCATCTCATATTTAGTAAAGTTATCTTCCGAACTTTTAGTGTACTATGTCCTAAATGATCTTTTTACTTCCCATCCTGGACCAAAGACCACTCTTTTAGACTGGCCTGCTAATGTGGCGTATAACTATTCTGGCAACCTGGTATATTCACTTTTCAGCCCCAGACCAATATATTTCTGCTTTTTTGACCATAGCATGGTTGAAGGTTCCCATATTAACAGTGAATGAACCCCTCCTCCCTTTACCGCAATCACTCCTTACCATCATGGTGCCTCGTGCATTTTAGTGTTACCAAGATGGTGCTGACACGATATTATCCAGTAGGAATGAGGATTGGTCTTTGAAACTCAATAGACATACGCCTCTTTTAATAATATTTTAAACAGTAATTATAAAATCGCTTAAGAAATTATGTGACTGGTGAAGAAATCATATGTCCATGCCTCAAATATAGCCTCAAAGTGAAACAAATGAATTATGAATGCAGAAACAGCAGCAAGTAGCTGGTCCAGCAGGTCTTCCCTGGATGACTCCTGTTGTTGAATATTTGCTGTGATACTTCATTCTGGATCACAGAATGCATGTGACAACTTTGATGTGACATCCATTTTTAATGTTTTTTTGATGTTGGTCAGTGTTCTTCAGGCTCCTCCTGTCCCACCTTCTCCTGCCTGGTCCTCTCATTCTAGCAATGGTCCCTCCCTTGCTTATACCATGTTGACATAATTTTATAATGTCAATCTAAGAACCACTGCTGAAGTTCTTCCATTGCTTGTGCATGTGCAAACTTGGCTCCTTGTGTTTGCATTGCACATGCTCGCCAGGAATGGTTGTAGCAACACAAAGTGCAGAGCACTGTGGTTCAGTATTCCTCTGTCCAGTATTCCTCGTGACCATCTAGCACAGTGTCTTTTGGGAAGTTCTTGCAATGCCTGATGGGACTGAAATGAGTCACTCAGATGTGACTGGGCTCATGAAGTCAACTTCTCATAATGTAAAAGTCTGAATTTTCTCACCTTTTCAAAATCCCATAAACACTCAAGTCCTGCCTCAGTGCCCTCTATCTTTGACAAAAGCATGGATTTGGCACAAGTCTTCATGGTTTTCATGGGCGTGCAGAACTGACAATGCTTTGGAGGCTAGATTACTCTGGGACATAAAACAATTGAAGGCTTTTATAGAGATGTTCATGGAGCAGCAGGAAATGGTGGAGTGCCGGTTTTGAGTCAGAGAAACAAGCCTTGACTGGTCATACAGCTAGGGTGACTAGCAGTGGCTAGAGAACTTTCAGATGTTTGTGCAGAGGATGCCTCAGCTCTTCAACACAGGGACACAAAAAAGGAGAGCTCTCTGACAGTTGAGAAGGGAGTGGCAATTGCACTGCGGAAGCCTGCATTATCAGATTACTGGTAACTATTAGGAGTCAGGAAATCCACCCACAGGACTGAGACTTTGGGCAATAAGAAGAACATATTTTTCAGCAACAGTATTCTCAAACTCTGGAGAGCAATAGATAGCACACACATCCTTTTTCTAGTACCAGGCCATCTTGCCACAGAGTATATCAATAGAAACTGCGTCTTTTTTCTGGTTATGCATGTGCTGGCAGATCACTGGGTATACTTTATTGCAATCCGTGTAGGTTTGTCAGGGAAGATGCATGATGCACATCCTCCTATTCCTTCAGCTTTTGCCTCTCCACCCTATCCCTCTTCCATGCTGCCTGCAAGGGTGAAACTCCAGGCCCTGTGCTCATTCTGACATAGCACTGCAAGGTCTCTTGGTCTCTTGGACTTATCATCCTAAGTCCTCTTCCTCCTTCTCCTTTATCTGGCTCAGGTGCCCCCCGGGAGCACAAGGGGAGACTCAGAAGTTTACAGTGGCAGCATATTAATACTGGAAATAGGAACTTAAAATGCTGAACTCACTCTATGGCTTTCATATGGCGCTGATGGCAGTCCATATTGTAGTCCTTCTGCATCCCATGAGAAATCTTTTCATAGAAATCCATGTTTCTACAATTGGTTCAGATATGTGCCTGCAAACCCTCTTGTCCCCATAGGCCCCGGAGATCTAACATCTCCTGTCTATTTCAAGCAAGCCTGCATCTGAAGTGTTTAGCTGGCATGGTCAGCGGGGCAGTCACACTCAATAGTGGAGAATTGTTAGATGTGCTTGCCAACCTGGGCAACTAGGAGACAGAATTTCAAAAATTCATGGGGCTTAAAAGGGGAGGGAAGGCTTCATAGTCCCTGGGCAGTGGAGTTCGCAATGGTGACAAGAGTGCTCAATTTGGGGCCTTGTAAGTCAGCTTCAGGAGGCCAGTAAGGGGTGGTCTTAGTTACATATTGTCTGCATTAACACAGAGTTGACCTAATTTCATCAACTATGACTCTACACTACTTGAACAGGTGGTGTTATTAAATCTGCATAGCATGGCACTTAAATCTGCAGGAACCAAATTTAAGTGCAGACACATCCATAGCTAGGTTGACATAAGCTGCCTTGTGTCACCCTAACTGTGTTGTATAGATCAGGTCTTACAAAGTATGTTTCTTTTTGAAGTGAGACTGTGATTTTGTTCTTCAGATCTTATGCTGGGATTTTCCATTGAGTGGAAGTGCTGGCACAGGATCCTTAAAAGTTATCTGCTATTCCAGGAACCCACATCGTCATACCCCAAGGTAAGGATAATAATTTGTTGATGTCCCTCTCATTTGGTCTCAGACATCTATGTGCCACCCTCCACTGCCCTGAAATGCAAGAGGAATGATGCGATCCAACATGACAACACAGTATAATAATGCAGGTGTAACTGAAAATGGAGGTTGACATACAGAAAGACTTTTTTTTCACACACAAATTAGGGACATAGATGTGACCCCTGATGTATTACAGAGACATAGTAATCAATAACTGTGCCTCAAAATTGAAACTGGGCTTCTCCAAAATGCCTTTTTCAAATGGTTTGCAGTGTTGTCTGTCTCAAGCAGAAAGAGTTGTGACAAAAGTCCTTGAAAGGTCATAATTGACTAGAAGTTAGCAAATAGGGCAAAACTGTTTGAAATTCAAAGTGAATTCACTTCATCGGAACTCTTATCCTTCTGTATCTATTTCATAGTCACCCATACTGTAAGATTAATTGTGTGCTGGAGAAAGACCTATGAAGGGGGTTGACAAGAATATATTACTGAGGCTCAGCCTACATGATGGTGTTAGGTGTACATAAGGCAGCTTACATTGACCAAATTATGTCACGGTACACAGACAGCCTGGCTCTCACCACTGTAAGTGCCCTACTACAGCTCCATCTCCCCAGAAACATATGAGCTTTTGTTGATGCAGTTAGGGCAATGTGGTGTCCCTGTAGACATTGTGTTTCTTACATCTATTGGCTATCAGGAGCCATGAAATTGACAAGAAAGCCAGCTCAGCAGCTGGGATACTATCTGGTTTCCACTCCAAGTCAGGCTGATCCCTGAGCTCCCCGTGTCAAGTCCTGCTGCCTCATAGGCCCTTGAACTCCCTGCTTTGATCTGGGATGCTGTCCAATCTGTGAGGTCCCCATCCCTGCCGGAAAAATGTCAGCCAACCAGATTCCAAACCCTTCCCCCCGGCCCCAGTTCTCCACAGCTGCACTGGCCTTCTGACAGTAGAAGGGTAATGTGGATATGAACCATCACAATAATTTCTGTGGTGGCTGTAAGTTGATCTAACATAGGTCGATTTAAGTTAATAGTGTAGACTTGCCCTTAGTGAATGAATAGAGGATGGCATGTATATGCTTCAAATTACTTACTTTCTTCAAACCACACTGTACTGCACTTATCTCTCTCTATTACATCTAGTGGCAGTTGTGATACTCTATAATGAAGATCCAAGATAATAGCAAATATATAATAGTTACATATCCTTTGCAAACATGCCATTGCTGTTGCTTGCAGAGGACAAGCATAACTCTACATATTTCCTTCTGCTAGCTCTTTTTCTCAGGGAGAACAGGTGGTATTTAAAGAGTCTAATGAGAGTAATGACCTGGCTGAGATTTGCAGTGTCAGAGGATATATCTCAAGTAGCTGACTTCAGGGAGAGGTTGAAGCCCATTGTTTCATCATATCCCACAGGAGAGGTGTTAGCATTATCTTGCAGCAACCACATGCGCCAAGTGGTGATTATGTACTCCCAGTCTAGCCGCAGAAATGGCATAACTTAGAAAATTAATTTCCAGACTTTAAGGAAGCCTCACATTAGCATGCACAAGCAGCAGACAAAGCTGGCTACGTTGAGAGAGAGCTCCTCTTTCATAATGCTTTGGGGGTACTATTTTTAAAAGAAAAACAATAACCGTCTAATTTTAAAAACTACCCACTGTTCAGTGGAGCTTATTTTATTCATGCTCCTTGCTCTATTCAATAACATTGATACATGGAAGCTCAAGACCTCTTCTCCATCTTCAAATGACTGCTTAACTCCCATTACTTTAAATATTAGAAAAAAAAACCGGCCCACTTTGAGTAACACTGCTCTATGCATTGCACACACTATTTAAGAAGCAGTCTAGATAGCAAACACAGGGACTGCTGCTTCCTTGTGGTGCTTCCGTAGGCACATTTTATCAGTGAGGTGGACGGGGAGGAGGTAAGACACAGTTTTCCTTCTCCTTCCTGCTCTCTGTTCAGAGAAACCTAGGTAAACTCAAATGCATCAATGCTTCTTACAGATTAGAAAGCTTGGAGGTGGACTGTCTTCTTGATTTTCTCCTGAGTTATTAAGGGAAGATAAGGATCTGCACATTCAGGGCTGGGACATAAAAGTAAAAATATAAAGCTTAATTTAAAAATACTTAATAGAAAAATTATTGTGGTGGTATGGTCATTTCTAAAGTCTAATGTGGTCATTTGTAACAGTAGCATAATACATATTTGAACAGACTAGTATCATTTGTTCTCCAACCATTTGTTCTCACAAGTTTCAGAAAAATATATATTATAACTATAAGATTTACCTGGCATTGCTGAGGTACTTAACTCAATTAAGGTGTGGTTTGTTTGTTTGTTTGGGTTTTTTTTAAAAATATGATTTAAATGAAGCATGTACATTTTCATGTATGTTCTGGGGTGGGGCTGGGGATGAGAGATTCAGTATGCAGGTGGCCACAGGGAGAGAGGATTGCCTCTCCATAGCTACTGCAGCTCCAGCGGGCAGAGCTGGGAGAGAAGTGCATGTCCCCTGGCTGGGGCAGGTTCAAGTTCATCTGCCCCCTGCACTCCCCAGCCAGAGTGAGGAATGCAGGAAACTGTGCACTTTCCCTTCACTCCTTGATGAAGCAGAATAGCCAGCAATATTCCAGTACGAATTGGCGGGGGAAGAGGGGGAGGGCTTCAGCCTTCCCTGGTCTCCCTAAAGAGCTGGGAGTGGAAGTCTTGGGGCTGTGGCAGTCCTAAACAGAGACAGGCACCCCCAGCCAGCCCCTTTCACCAGCCTGGCAATGTTGTTTATTTTTTGTATGGTTTAATGCATCCCCATGTGAATTGGGGGGAGAGGAGGAGCTTCAACTCCCCTACCCTCCCTAAAGGGTTCCGGGGGTGTGGGAGGCTCAGGGCCAGGATAGTCCGGGAAGGGGGTCATGCCCACAGCCAGCCCCTTTCATCAGCCTAGTTATTCTGTCTCTCTTCTGTATAGTTTTATGAGAAGCAATCCCATTCTGGGCACATCCAGTTATTCTGGCACAACCTCCAAACCCTGACCTTGTTTTAAGTTATGATAAGAGGAAGCTGTATTCCGAATTTGGTGGTCCTAGCTCTCACTGTTTAGGAGGCGTTATTGAATTGACAGACGGACAGACAGACTCTCTCAAATATATAGTAGACGTTAACTGCAATTAAATTCATTCTGTACCATAACCAGAAGAACCTGTCGTTGCTTTCGATGGGTGAATGTGAAATTGAATTTTGTCTACATATCTCATTGCAAAATGGAATTGTGAACTACTGTATATCACAAGTTATAGCTTGAAAAGTCCTACGTGATCATCTAGTGCATTTTCTTGCAAATGCATTACTCCCTACAATGTATTTCTAGTATTTTGTTCAGCCTAGTTTTTAAAATTGCCAAGCATTGAGGTTTCCATCACTTTCCCTAAGAGACTGTTCTACATCCAGTAGCTCTCATTGCCAGGAAGCTTTTGAAGATATTCAGTCTGTACTTTCCTGTCTCCATTTTACCCCATTACACATAGTTACAGCCCCTGACAAATCACTCTTCTCTGTCCCTAATGTATACATCTTTGAAAAATTTGTATGCTGTTATGTCCCTTTTTAAGGACAAATTATTCTTGGCTACTCCACTCTTGTGTACTTTCTCCAGTCTAATTTTGAGACCCCTTACTGTTGCCCTCTCCCCTCACTAATTACAGCCCTGCTTCTGCAACCAGGCACTCTTGCAGTTCTGTGTTCCTTGTACTGTACCTCATTTTGATGTTGGTAGTTTGCTTTTACTATATATTTGTTTGTTATTGCGTTACATAGTGATTTGTTTAGATGTGACAAGAGGGGCCCAATTATCCTCTCACTAATTATGGGGTTTATACCAGTCTAACTTCTTTGACTTAATTGGAGTTCCACCTGATTTACATTAGTTTTAGTGTGGGGAAACTCAGGCCTAGAATATTTCAAGGAGGAATTGGTATGTCAGTTTAGACTATGAATAGCCAAGTGTCTAAACAGCACTGAAATGAGAATAGGATATGTCTCTGCACATATATTTAAACATCCACTTAATTCAAGCCATGACTCTGTTTGGAGTTCTTCCATCATGACCGTGGAAGTAAGTAACTTAGGAAGCTGGATGTATATCACTGGATCTTTGGTTAGCTCTGGAGACTTCCATCACTCTTAACTAGCTATAGAAAGTGATACTTCAAAGAGATAATAGGTACCAATTAATATGAAGAACTTGGCCTTGCATGGAATTGAATACAACAGTTCTCATTTGTCTGGAGAAAAGTATATGAAGTGCCCTTTTATGGAGAACACCTTAAAATGAAACAGCAAGCTTGACCTAGAGATTCTCACACAAAGTAGTTGCTCTGGTCTGAAAGTGTATTTTGTGTTTCCTCAGAAGTCTGTATATCATACATAGATGAAAAGAGGACTTGGTTAGATTCCCCAGGTATACTTGAATTCATAAAGAGATTAGGGGAATTGAGCTAACAGTCTGAAACTTTAAAGCAGTAACTGTGTATGTGTGCTGTGGATGCACTACAGAAGAGGTGCATGTGTCCTTTTAATCTGGAAGATAATTGGCTGCAGCCTCACTTTTGAATGCTGCAGTTAGTAGAAATGTGGAAGAGCTGCTTTGAGTTCTTGGGCTCAGATGTTGTTCTTATTATTTCTGCTTATATATCTACTTTATGTTGTGCTAGTGGGTTATATGACTTGCTCTGAACCGGGGAGTAATTACTTACTGATGCATTTAAAATGCTTTATTTAGATTTTTTTCTAATCTACATTGTGTGGAATAGGTAAAATTAATCAGTAGATTTGTATATTAGCTGGTATATTGGCTTGCTTGAGGTTTCTTTATTGCTTGAAGTTTGTGAAGTCTGAACCTCAGTTGTGAAGGTTTACACTAGAGGGAGGAGCTAAAACGTGCAGCCGTGAATCTTGTTGGGTCTTTCGAAAACAGGTTAATCTGCAAAATACCTACCTCTTTGTCACTTTCATCCAGTCCAAAGCCATCATTTGCATGAGATCCAATTGGAGTTTTGCAGATACGGTTACATGTGTGGACATTAATACTAGTCCACCAATTCCTTCTCTTTAGAGGGCTTTGAATTGTGGCTGGTGAGTGAATAGCAGTGCAGGATGAGTTCTGGGTGTGCTGCAAGGACAGGGAGGTTAGACTTCTGGATTATACCTAAAGAAACACCTGTCCTATGGGATTGCACTCTTCAGAATTTGTGTCTGGGTTTTCAGTGGATATGCAGCCTAAGCAGCCCTTTTCCTGTTGTGCAAGGCAGTCCACCCTGTGTGTCTGAGATGGTGACGTGATGGATAAACAAGGACAAGACTAGAATTTGTTGAACTATTTTTGAATATATATCTGAGAAATCCAGCTTCCTCCCCTGTATTTTTGACATATTAAGGATAAGCAATGTTCCCTCTAATCTTTTCCATCCATGTGTGGAATAATTTTTGTGAACTAAGGCATGGATATGTACATCACCAGTAGAAACAAAAACCTACGTGTGGGAGGCATGCTCAGCATTTAACTGATCACATTAGATGGAATTGGAAAGCAATTTTTTCCTCTGTCAGATTCACAGTGACTTTTTGTCTTCCTCTGTACCATACAGAGGAGGTCGTTTGCTGGGAATATCTGAGTATGTTTGACATAAATCCCTGACATTGCAAGGGTCCATTGATGCACCTCAGTCCCTCCTATTTTCTGCCTATGGAACATGTGTTTAATACCATGTGGGCTATAATATTTTTTGTCTAATTTTGGTTCTTGGGATTAGTGTGTGGGGACTGGTTGGTTCTGGTGGCCTGTGATATACAAGAAGTCAGGCTACATGCTACAAACCTTTCTGGCCTTAAACTCTAAGCCATTATATAAAGAACAGAATTTTTCCCTATACAGCAGTGGGAACCAAATGTTTTCTGCAAATAGATAAAAAGGATACCTGACCAAGAATAGACAATTAAACCGCATTTAGAACTGGATTTGGAATAGTCACAAATCCAGTTTTGCAGTAAACCTGTGGTCACCAAAGTACTAACGGTTTCCTCAGAAGGGGATAATTGGGTACAGGTTCCCAGTCTGTCTGACAGTTCTTGTTAATCCTAAGAAGCTGGGATCATTCATAAAGTTTAATTCATTTCAGGTTTTCAGAAAAAACTGTTTTTTATGGCTATGATGTCACTTAAGCAAAAGCACTGCTTCATAACAGAAATGGTCAAACAGAAATTACACCTGGAAAAAATCTGGTAGCAGTTCAATATTATATTCTAAATAGACTGTCAGCAATGAAACTAATGCTACATCAACTTTTGAAGTTGTACAGAATAAGTGCATAACACCTTTTTCATAGTTCATTAACTTGTCTGTTAGGGAGAAAGCAAAACAAGACTAGATGCTCAGAAAGTTACACTTCAGATTTGATTTAAGCAACCTGAATTGACCAAGTTACACTTCAGCTCTAATTGGCTACTGCTTCCCACCCCCAAAAATATAAAAAACCACAGGCTTGCTAATGGAAGAAGCATTGGAAAAAAAAACCCATGTGTTCACTTGATTGACCGCTGTGTGACTCAAAGGCTTACGGAAAAGTAGTAACTGAATAACAATGGATAACTAATAGAAAAAAGGTTTTGAGAATTTTCTTGATGAATGTGGTCCTTAGAGCATTGATAGTACAAAGATATTGATCGTTCTCACTGCTGAAGCTAAGATCTGTGGGTTGATAGGAATCCTTTTACTAGCTTAAGATGAGCAGACTCTGCTAAAGGCCAGGGTTTTTAAACATTTCATTTATTATTGATTTGTCTCTAGTTGTGTGTGATTGGCTCCCTGAATAGTGTTTTTGTACATACTATTGGTAAGCTCTACCATTTCTTGTGCGTTTAAATACATTTTTATATTAAAATGATTTCCTTAGAGAAATTGACTTATATTAGTTGCTTTGTTACAAACAAAGAATAAAAATTATTAGAATCTCTTAGGTTCACTTTTTAATTTTTTTCTTGAAACTAAAATATCTGTTTTTGTGACTTGCTTTGCATTTTTAATGTACAGGTCACCAGTTGCTCTGCAATATTACAATAATATTATTTATTCAGGACTTATAACCCTCTATCCAACACCTACTGAAGCCAATAAGTCATTTTCACTGTGTTCAATTAATGTTGGGTTGGGCCTTACCAGTGCTGGATGCTTCACAGAACAAGTAAAACATGGTCCTTGCCCTGCAAAACTTGAACTATTTGTAGACATGATATGAGTGGGAGCCATTGTTGGGATTCCCTAGGAGACCTTTTTCCTCTTTGCTTATTTTTCTGGGGGAAGGCTTCATACAGTTCACTGGTATCCAAAACACTCAGTTAAAATACGGATTTTGTCATTTAAGTTCTTCTATTTAAGCTAGGATGAGTTGACCAGACTCAAGTGGATATGAAAACATACCACACATCCAAAGTTCTACAGACAACTGCTGCCTTTATATGCATTTACACACTACATTGCATATATACTATACATTACATCACACCTTTTTCAATTGGTTCCTGCAAAGTAACCAACGATTTCCTGTACAGCATGCTCTGCCCATGTATGGTGATCCTGTTTCTCAATGGTACTCTGAAATGTAAAGTAGGGTGACATGGAATGGGACACCCCAACCACTCACCTGACCCAGCCTGTTACCAGTGGCTGGAATTCTGTTGCCCTCCCCAGCTGTTGTTGGTGCCTGGAACCCTGCTGGCTCCTTAAATGCTGGAGTGCACTTTCCATGATACTGACATCTCCCCTCACCTCTTCCTCCCCATGCGTTCCTCCTCACCGCAACCCATTGTTTTGACAAAAATGGGTATTTGTCCGGTTTGTTCTTGTCAGCTGATTGAGTCATCAAGAGCATACAGGACAAATGTCCTCCTCTGGGGGATAGAAAAAAAATTGGGATGGCCAGGACAAGGCTTAAAAAGGGACTGTCTTGGCTTAAAAGTATGTATGGTCAGGTCAGTTTTTCAGTCCCAAGCTTGGAGCCACTGAATCTTTTTAGATTTGCCCATAATGCACCCTGCCATGCTAGGAATGGTACTTCAGGCACTCCTTCCATCAGCTCCTCTTCCCACAGGGCTCCTTGAGAATTCCATACAGTCCCAAACATATGCAAGTTAAACGTCCTCTGCTGGGATTCCATTTGATTAAATCTAAAATAATTTAACTAGCATCTCTTCCCCTGGGGCTTATGGGTTGCTGAGTCCTGCCCTCCCTCCCATTTGGATCTGTGTTGTCAGTCCTGGGAGCAATTCTCCCTGGGAAAGCATCTCTATGAATTCTTCCTTGCAACTGAGTCCTGACAATATTCCAAGTGCTTGTTATCTGATTAACTGCCTAGATGGGCTCCTTAAACAAACTTGTCATAGGTAATATAGGCCCAAATTCCCTTTTAAAGAGACAAAGCTCTTCCACAACACAGGGTCTTGCAGAGGGAAAAAATTCCCTCAAGACCTTGAGATGAAATAAAACATTTTTATCTGAGTTTTCTCCCTTGAAAACTTTGATTTACTTAACCTTTGTTTTCTGAAAACTGCCTTTATTTTTCACATTTTCCAGGTGATGGATTTTTTTCAGTGATGTTTTGGCATCTAGTTGCATTAGTTAGATTGCATTATGCTGTGCTAAATCAAGTAATGTGATGTGACTATTAAAGCTGGGATGTGTAAAAACATGTCTCAGTTGGGACTACAAAAATGTAGCTTTCTGAAAGCAGATGCCTTTGCATATTTGGAATACCTGTTTTCTAGGTGAAAAGTGGTATTTCTGCAAAACTTTTTTTTTCATGGGCAATATCTGGATAAATTAAGAAAATACTTGTGCTCTTTTTTTTTAAATTTCCACAAATTCCTTATTTAAAGTTTCTGTTTAAATCTTTAAACCTACTTGTAATTATGGTATCCAGAGAAGGAATATAATTTCCTCCCCAGGCAAAGAAATACTTCTGCAGTTTCTTTTGTGGATGGATAAATGTGTCTCTAAGGTAGGTCTACACAGCAGGGCAAAAGTCAAATTAAGATACACAATTTCAGCTATGCAATTGACGTAGCTGATGTCGAAATAGCTTAATTCAGCTTTTGGCACTGTCTCTTCCTTCAACTTCCCTTACTCCTTATTAAATGAGGGTTACAGGAGTCGGAGTAAAAAGCCCTCCAACTTGACATTATTTCAAAATAAATGCTTGTAGTGTAGACACGCACTATGTTATTTCAGAATAACATAAGTTATTCTGAAATAAAGCTGCTGTGTAGAGGTGCCCTAAGTGAAATGCATTCTAGGAATTATATAGGACCTCTAGACACACTTGTCTGATCACCACTAATAGCAAACTGGCACTCTTAGATGTATAGGTTTCTAGAAAATGATTTCGGTAATGTGTTATTTTTATAGTACTTGACCTGCAAATTTGTATTTGGAAAATCTAAATTTCACTGGAGAGTAGTTCTCCAAATAGGAATGTTATGTGTACTGTTCACTGATAAGCCACCATGATGCTTAGCTAGCTTTTAAAACTCTTCTAACAATTTTTCGGACTTAGAGTGACTAGAAAAAGATACACTATACTTTAGCAATCCTCCAAGACATATTAGAGTCTGGCATGATCTAACATTAAATGTATAATATTCCTTGTTCTCCCTCCACTTGGGAGTTGAACACTTTTAGTTTTTAATTCCCCATTCTCTTGGAAGTGGGAACCCATCACCTATTATTACTGTTATTATTATTATTTATTATGCAAGAATAAATAATATTATTAATAATACAGTTTTTATACAGTGTTTTTCATGAGTACATAAGAACATACAAAAATAAGAATGGCCATACTGGGTCAGACCAACAGTCCATCTAGCCCAGTATCCTGTCTGCCAACAATGGCCAATACAGATGCCCCAGAGGGAGTGAACAGAACAGGTAATCATCACGTGATCCCTCTCCAGTCATCCATTTCCAGACAAACAGAGGGTAGGGACACCACATCTTTTGGCAAGGAGTTCCACAGGTTAACTGTGTGCCGCGTGAAGAAAAACTTCCTTTTGTTTGTTTTAAACCTGCTGCCTATTAATTTCATTTGGTGACTCCTAGTTCTTATATTGTGGGAATAAGTAAATAACTTATTTTCCTTATTCACTTTTTCTACACCAGTCATGATTTTATAGACAAATAAAGGTGTTTAATTCTGATACAGTGGAGAAGAAGCCAATGGAAAGATTCAAAACGGAGGGTGATTTACTCAAATCAATAGATGAGGGAAAAGTATTTTTCACGTGGGTGAAGAGTCCCAATTCAGACTAATATCTGTGTAGCCCATTCTGTGCAGGGAATCTTGATTCTTCTGCCCCTACCTAGCACATCAGCCAGACTTGGAAGCAAACTTAGACCACACTTCGTTAGAAATTGCTATAGAGATGACCAATATGCAGTTATAGTTCATTGTTTTTGGTTCTCTGTAGTGTGTGTGTGTTTTATGTTAGAGGTATACTTGCTGTTTGCTGGAAAGATACTGTGCACTGTACTTGTTTGTTTAGAGGACCATGTGCTGAAGTTTGCAGCCCACACAGCAAGGCTGAGAGCTTCTTAAATTACATAATTTATTTAACACCCATCAAGCCTTAACCAGAGGGGCAAAGCTATGCAGGAAGGCCAGGGCCTTACAAAGCCCACACCTAAGCAACCAGAGGACACCTTTAAATCAGTGGTTCCCAACGTTTCTTATACCAACCTTTGCAAACCCATTCACAAACTTTTGGTGGACCAGTAACATTTTATTTTCATATCATACAAATCTAAAAGCCTCAACCCCCCAGAGCCCTCCAGTGCCAACCCTAAAGCACCCCACCCTCCATTACCCCGTCAGTGCCAGCCACTGATCCCAGAGTCCCCTGCACACAATCCGCCAGACCCCCCACTGCCTCATTGCCAGCCCCCACCCCTTAGAGCCCTCCACCAGGCCCCCCAATGCCAGCTTCCTGTTTCCAGAGCCCCACTGCACCCAAATCCCCAGTGCCAGCCCCAAGTCCTCAATATTAGCCCTGTCCCCAGAGCCCCACAGTAACAGCCCCTTAACTTCCCCAATACTAACCCCACCCCCAGAGCGCCCCAGTGCCAGCTCCCCACCCCGAATGCTCCCGTGCCCCCCAGTATCAGCTCCTTGGCTCTTAGAGTGCCCTATACTCAGAACCCCCCATCCCTGCTCTGCCCCTTCACTTAGCCTTGTGCTGCCTTCACTTATCCTGAGTGCTGCTGCCTGGGTCGTGGCTGCTCTACGGCTGAGATGCCAGACTCCGTGTGGCTCTCTCGCCATGCAGCAAAGTGTTCTTCTGTAGCTGGGAAGAGACCCCGCCCTTGCCTGGCACATATTGGTTGAGAGACAGGGCAGGACATGCCTCTCCTAGCAGCTGTGGCGGTGTCTCTCAGCCCCGGCCCCCAGAGCCACGGAGGCCTGGCAGCAAATAGTCAGGCTGCGGACCAGTGGTTGGGAACCACTTCCTTAAATGACTGTTTCTTGAAGCAGCTAATTGTGGAATCCACAAGGGGAGAGGCTATTCTTGATTTACTTCTAAGTGGAACACAGAGAAAGTCCAAGAGGAAAAAAAAGCTGAACTGCTTGGAAATAGTGACCATAATATAATTAAATGTAACATTTCTATGGAGGGAAAAATACCTCAGAAGCCCAACACTATAGAATCATAAAGCTGGAAGAGACCTCAGGAGGTCATCAAGTC
Source organism: Rafetus swinhoei (assembly GCA_019425775.1). NCBI lineage: Eukaryota > Metazoa > Chordata > Testudines > Trionychidae > Rafetus > Rafetus swinhoei. The sequence goes on from CM033437.1 coordinate 272,550,128, forward strand.
CAGTCCCCTGCCCAAAGCAGGACCAATCCCAACTAAATCAACCCAGCCAGGGCTTTGTCAAGCCGAGACTTAAAAACCTCTAGGGATGGAGATTCCACCACTTCCCTAGGTAACGCATTCCAGTGCTTCACCATCCTCCTAGTGAAAGAGTTTTTCCTAATATCCAACCTAGACCTCCCCCACTGTAACTTGAGACCATTGCTCCTTGTTCTGCCATCCATCACTACTGTGAACAGCCTTTCTCCATCCTCTTTGGAACCTCCCTTCAGGAAGTTGAAGGCTGTTATCAAATCCCCCCTCACTCTTCTCTTCTGCAGACTAAACATAAGAACATAAGAACATAAGAACGGCCGTACTGGGTCAGACCAAAGGTCCATCTAGCCCAGTATCCTGTCTGCCGACAGTGGCCAGCACCAGGTGCCCCAGAGGGGGTGGACCGAAGACAATGATCAAGAGATTTGTCTCCTGCCATCCCTCTCCAGCCTCTGTCAAACAGAGGCCAAGGACACCATTTTATCCCCTGGCTAATAGCCTTTTATGGACCTAACCTCCATGAAATTATCTAGCTTCTCTTTAAACTCTGTTATATTCCTAGCCTTCACAGCCTCCTCTGGCAAGGAGTTCACATGCTGACTACACGCTGTGTGAAGAAGAACTTTCTTTTATTAGTTTTAAACCTGCTACCCATTAATTTCATTTGGTGTCCTCTAGTTCTTCTATTTAGGAACTAATAAATAACTTTTCTTTATCGGCCCTCTCCACACCACTCATGATTTTATATACCTCTATCATATCCCCCCTCAGTCTCCTCTTTTCTAAACTGAAAAGTCCCAGTCGCTTTAACCTCTCCTCATATGAGACACATTCCAAACCCCTAATCATTTTAGTTGCCCTTTTCTGAACCCTTTCCAAGGCCAAAATATCTTTTTGAGGTGAGAGACCACATCTGTACACAGTATTCAAGATGTGGGCGTACCATAGTTTTATACAGGGGCAGTAAGATATTCTGGGTCTTATTTTCTATCCCTTTCTTAATCATTCCTAGCATCCTATTTGCCTTTTTGACCGCGCTGCACACTGTGTGGAAGTTTTCAGAGAACTGTCCACGATAACTCCAAGATCTCTTTCCTGATTTGTCGTAGCCAAATTAGCCCCCATCATACTGTATATAGTTGGGGTTATTTTTCCCGATGTGCATTACTTTACACTTATCCACATTAAATTTCATTTGCCATTTTGTTGCCCAATCACTCAGTTTGGTGAGATCTTCTTGGAGTCCTTACAGTCTGCTTCTGTCTTGACTATCCTAAACAGTTTGGTATCATCTGCAAACTTTACCACCTCACTGCTTACCCCTTTCTCCAGATCATTTATGAATAAGTTGAACAGGATTGGTCCTAGGACTGACCCTTGGGGGACACCACTAGTTACCCCTCTCCATTCTGAAAATTTACCATTTATTCCTACCCTTTGTTTCCTGTCTTTTAGCCAGTTCTCAATCCAAGAAAGGACCTTCCCTCTTATCCCATGGCCATGTAATTTACACAAGAGCCTTTGGTGAGGGACCTTGTCAAAGGCTTTCTGGAAATCTAAGTATACTATATCTACTGGATCCCCTTGTCCGCATGTTTGTTAACCCTTCAAAGAACTCTAATAGATTAGTAAGACAGGATTTCCCTTTACAGAAACCATGTTGACTTTTGTCCAACAAATTATGTTCTTCTACATGCTTCACAATTTTATTCTTTACTATTGTTTCGACTAATTTGCCAGGTACCGAAGTTAGACTTACCGGTCTGTAATTGCCGGATCGCCTCTAGAGCCCTTTTTAAATATTGGTGTCACGTTGGCTACCTTCCAGTCATTAGGTACGGAAGCCGATTTAAGGGATAGGTTACAAACCACAGATAATAGTTCAGCAATTTCCCATTTGAGTTCTTTTAGAACCCTTGGATGAATGCCATCCGGTCCCGGAGATTTGTTAACATTAAGTTTTTCTATTTGTTCCAAAACCTCCTCTAATGACACTTCAATCCGGGACAGTTCCTCAGATTCATCACCCACAAAGGACGGTGCAGATTTGGGAATCTCCCCAACGTCCTCAGCCGTGAAGACTGAAGCAAAGAAATCATTTAGTTTCTCCGCAATGGCTTTATCATCCTTGATTGCGCCTTTTATAGTTCGATCGTCTAGGGACCCACAGGTTTTTAGCAGGCTTCCTGCTTCTAATGTACTTAAAAACATTTTGTTATTTCTTTTTGAGTTTTGGCTAGCTGTTCCTCAAAATCTTTTTGCTTTTCTTATTACATTTTTACACTTGATTTGACAGTGTTTATGTTGCTTTCTATTTATCTCACTAGGATTGGACTTCCACTTCTTAAAAGATACCTTTTGTCCCTCACTGCTTCTTTTACATGGTGGTTAAGCCACAGTGACTCTTTTTAGGTCTCTTGCTATGTTTTTAATTTGGGGTATACATTTAAGTTGGGCCTCTATTATGGTGTCTTTAAAAAGTTTCCATGCAGCTTGCAGGGATTTGGCTCTAGTCATTGTGCCTTTTAATTTCTGTTTAACTAACCTCCTCATTTTTGTGTAATTCCCCTTTTTGAAATTAAATGCCAGGGTAATTAAACAAACCCAAATCCCTCAGCCTCTCCTCATAGGTCATGTGCTCCAGCCCCCTAATCCTTTTGGTTGCCCTCCGCTGGAACCTCTCCAATGTGTCCACATCCTTTCGATAGTGGGGGCCCCAGAACTGGACACAATACTCCAGATGTGGCCTCACCAGAGCCGAATAAAGGGGAATAATCACTTCTATAGATCTGCTGGCAATGTTCCTCCTAATGCAACCTAATATGCCTGTGATGGACTGGGCTAGGCCACAACGCCCCCTACAGGAGGCTAGCGACCTTGCCACACCCCATCCCAGCAGGAGGAGCGGAGAAGAGGTCCTCCAGGCACTATAGAGTGGCTGCCTCTGTGGCAGCCAATCAGGACCCAGCAGAGAGGTATAAAAGAAGCTGCAGGGCTGGGGCTTGGCAGTTCCCTTCAGGAGCTCGACCCAGCCAGGTCAATACTCTGACTGGGAGATCAGCACTATAGCTCTCAGTGTGAGCTGAGCCTAGATCTGAGTAAGATACAGACCCAGTGGCCAAAGACCAGCCACAAGCAGAGACTTATAAGCACTGTGGTCAGGGCTAGTCAGGCCCTGGTCCCAGGACTCTGAGGGCAACCGGACAACCAGGCAAGGACCCTGCACAGCGTCACTTGGCCGCAGTGGGGCACTCACCAGTGGGTGAACCCGTTACAAAGCCATTAGCCTTTTTGGTTACAGGGGCACACTGTTGACTCATATCCAGCTTCTCATCCACTGTAATCCCCAGGTCCTTTTCTGCAGAACTGCTACTTAGCCATTCGGTCCCCAGCCTGTAACAATGCTTGGGATTCTTCCGTCCCAAGTGCAGGATTCTACACTTGTCCTTGTTGAACCTCATCAGATTTCTTTTGGCCCAATCCTCTAATCTGTGTAGGTCACTCTGGCACTTATCCCTACCCTCCAGCATATCTCTCTCTCCTCCTTGCTTAGTGTCAGCCTCAAACTTGCTGAGGGTGCAATCCATCCCCTCATCCAGGTCATTAATAAAGATGTTGAATAAAACCAGCTCTAGAACCGATCCTTGGGGCACTCTGCTAGAAAGAGACCGCCAACCTGACATCGAGCCATTAATCACTACCCGTTGGGCCCGACAGTCTAGCCAGCTTTCTATCCCTCTTACAGTCCATTTATCCAATCCATACTTCCTTAATTTGCTGGCAAGAATATTGTGGGAGACCATATCAAAAGCTTTGCTATGGCATTTAATTTGGCATTTAATTTCAGAAAGGGGAACCACAGAAAAATAGGAGTTTAGTTAAACAGAAATTAAAATATACAGTGCCAAAAGTAAAATCTCTGAAAGCTTCATGGAAACATTTCAAAGACACCATAATAGAGGCTCAACTTAAAATGTACACCACAAATTAAAAAAACACAGTAAGAGAACCAAAGAAGTGCCACTGTGGCTAAACAACCAAGTAAAAGAAGCAGTGAGAGATAAAAAGGCATTGTTTAAAAAGTGGAAGTTAAATCCTAGTGAGGGATATGGAAAAGACTATAAACTCTGTAAAGTGAAGTGTAAAAATATAATTAGGAAGGCCAAAAAGGAATTTGAAGAAAAGCTAGCCAAAAACTCAAAATAATAGTAATTTTTAAAATTCTATCAGAAGCAGAAAGTCTGCTAAATAACTGGTGCGGCCACTGGTTGACTGAGATGCTAAAGAAGCACTCAAGGATGATAAGTTCATTGCAGAGAAACTAACTCAATTCTTTGTATTGGTCTTGACAGCTAAGGACAGATTCCTAAACCTGAGCCATTCTTTTTAGGTGACAAATCTGAGGAACTGTACCAGACTGAGGTGTCATTAGAAGAGGTTTTGGAACAAATTGATAAACTTAATAGTAATAAGTCACCAGGACCAGATCGCATTCACTCAATAGTTCTGAAAACTCAAATGTGAAATTATGGAACTATTAACCGTGGTTTGTTATCTATCCTTTAATTCATCTTCTGTACCAAGTGACTGGAGGATAGTTAATGTGATGTCAATTTTTTTAAAAAAGGGCTCCAGAGGTGATCCTGGCAATTAGACTGCTAAATCTAACTTCAGTACTGGGCTAATGGATTAAAATTATAGGAAAGAACAGAATTGTCTGAAAACTAGATGAACATAATTTGATGGGGAAAAGTCAACACAGTTTCTGTAAAGGGAAACCATGTCTCATAAATTTACTAGAATACTTTGAGGGGGTCAACGAGCATGTGGACAAGCAGGTTCTAGTGGCTATAGTATATTTAGATTTCCAAAAAGCCTTGGGCAAGGTCCCTCACCAACGGCTCTTAAACAAAGTAAGCTGCCATGGGATAAGAGGTAAGGTCCTCTCATGGATTGATAATTGGTTTAAAGGCAGGAAACAAAGGGTAGGAATAAACAGTAAGTTTTCAGAATCAAGAGAGGTAACTAGAGGTGTCCTGCAGGAGTCCATACTTGGACCAGTCCTATTCAACATATTCATAAATGAGCTGAAGAAAGGGCTAAACAGTGAAGTGACAACATTTGCAGATGATACTGAACTGCTCAAGATAGGTAAGTCCAAAGCAGACTGTGAAGAGCTTCAAAAGGATCTCACAAAACTAGTTGACTGGGCAACAAAATGGCAGATGAATGTTAATGTTGATAAATGCAAAGTAATGCATATTGGACAACATGATCCCAACAATACACATAATATGATGGGGACTAAATTAGCTGTTCACAATCAAGAGAGAGATCGTGGCGTCATTGTGGAGAGTTCTCTGAAAATATCTACTCTATGTGCAGCAGCAGTCAAAAAGCAGAGAGTTAGGAATAGTTAGGAAAGGGATACTGAATAAGACAGAAAATACTTTAATGCCTCTATAGAAATCCAGGGTACATGCACTCCTCGAATACTGCATGCAGATTGGTTGCCTCATCTCAAAAAGATATCTTTGGCATTGGAAAAAAGTTCAGAAAAGGCAACAAAAATGATTAGTGATATGAAGAAACTGCCATCCCAAGGTGGACTGGGACTTTTCAGCTTGGAAAAGAGATGACTAAGGAGGGGGAGCTATGATGGAGGTCTATAAAATCATGACTACTGTGGAAAACGTGAATAAAGAAAAGTTATGTACTTCTTTCAATAACACATGAACTAGGGTGTCACCAAATGATATCAATAGGTAGGAGGGTTAAAAAGGGAAGTACTTCTTCACACAGTGCATAGTCAACTTGTGAACTCCTTGGGAGAGCATGTTCCAAAGTCCAAGACTATGACAGGGTTAAAAAAAAAGCTAGATAAATTCATGGAGGGTCCATCAATGTCTACTAGCCAGAATGGACAGGAATGGTATCCCCAGTCTGTTTGTCAGAAGCTGGAATTGTGCCACAGGGGAGTGATCCCTTGATGATTCCCTGTTCTGCTCATTCCCTCTGAGGCACCTGACGTTGGCCACTGTCAGAAGGCAGGGTTATGGGCTAGATGGACCTTTGGTCTGACCCAGTGTGGCTGTTCTCATGTTCTAACTGCCAACTGTTTTTGAGGGCTGAACTCAGCTAGTCAGGCACAGCTGCTTAGCTGGAGAGTTCTTCTTGTGGCTGCCATCTGTCATGGTGTTTTGTGATCCTACTTGCTTTTCAACACATTTAACTACAGTTTCTACAGGTCTCTTTTAGCTTACAAATTGCACCCTCAGATCTCCGTAAATCTTTCGTTTTGCTTAACTCGAGACAAAAGTGCCATCTTATTCCTTTTGGGACTTACTAGCAATGTGCAAGATAGATTCTGATTTGTGCAGTGTACAGGTAGGGGAAGATAATTGTGTACTTTCTTCTTCACTGTACATAGCAGAATGCTGAATACGAAATATTTTTCAGCAGTTCTGTTTCTCTTGGGCATCCTGACACTTTCACTGGTGAACAAATAAAGTGGTGTGGATGAAAAGTTACATAAAGAAGAACTCTTCAGAGTTAATACTAGGCATTCTCCTGAGAGACTAGCTTGATTTAAGATGACACTTCCAAGTATTTTGAGCACAAGCATGATAGAACCAATGTGTTGTCATAAACATATTGAAATGTCAATGTTCTCATGTGTCTCAGTATGAATGTCTTATCCTTCAAGAACACAATTCCCTTCTTTCCCCCTCACCTACTATTATGTGCATCTCATTACTTTCCTTCTTGAAGTTTTCATAGAACAAACACGGGTGTGTATTTATTCAGAGTGAAGAATGGGTGATTATATTTTGCAGGCAGTTTACTATGCTTCTTATAATGTCAGCCATTATTCTGTCTGACATGGATAGCATTCTCAGACTTATGTGTTTAAAATTAATGAGGCATTTGTTCTCTCCGTGAAGAAGCTAATAAAGAACATTTTTCCCCCCATGAATAATGTAGATTAATTCATACAAATCAATTTTATTTTTGGAGGAGTGATTTGTGATTTCTTTTTCCCTAAAGAAGCATCCTAATATTTATATGTTGAGAAAGATGATATGACTTGAATAATTAATTTGAATTAAAAGAAGTTAAGAATTTAATATGTAAACAATGTGGTAGTCATCTGTATAGAAGGAAAGGAGTGAAGGATAGTAAGCATTATACATTAGCCTTTCATTACAGGAGATCAGGCTTTAAATTAGAGTATGATCAAAAGTAAAGAATTTAGGAAGTGCAGAAAAAAAACAATAAATGGTTTGGTAGCACTTTATATGCTAACAAAACATGTAGATGGTATCATGGTATCATCTACATGTTTTGTTAGTCTATAAAGTGCTACCAGACCATTTGTTTTTTTTAAGGGTACGTCTAGACTACAAGCCTCTTTCGAAAGACAGCGTCTAGATTACAGCCAGTACTTTCGAAAAAGCAGTTTGCAATACATAGTGCCTTTTTTCGAAAGAGCACTTTCGAAAAAAGGCGTTATTTCTTGTAAAATGAGGATTTCCGCGGTCGAAAAAACTGCCACGTTCTTTTGATTTACTTTCGAAAGAACGTGGCAGCAGTCTAGACGCAGGGGAAGTTTTTTCTAAAAAAGGCCACTTTTTTCGAAAAAAACCTGTAGTTTAGACACAGCCTAACAGATTAACTCAGCTATCCCCTGAAGTTTAGGCTGTGCAATTCATTTACCCATACTACAAAGCCACCACTGATTTTGGCAAGATTGTTTCAGTGGACAAAGGACCATACTGAACTAACAGTTATAGAATACTCTGTCAGGACTGTGGTATGTTGGCCAGCCTATGTATATCTTGTGGATTTTTTTTTGTAAAAATGTTTGTACAGGATCTTACTGAAATACCTGAAATCACTTGTGTGGGTAAGATTGGAGCAATCCCATATAGATTAAAATCTTGAATAGTGATCCAATATCCCAGGTTACAGTCAGTACCAGGAACCCTGCATCATGTTAATGAAAATCTACTAGTAATAAATAAATAATAATAAGGATGAAGTGTAAGATCTTGACAGAAGAAAGAAGTTGAATGAAGGTGTTGCTATAATATCTGTGAAGTGTTATCATGTGCAAATACTATTACAACATGATTTCTAATGCACAATGGCAGCTTGAGGTGAAAATTATGAAAAAAATCAGTGCATTTAAAAATATCAGTTTAAATTTGGGCTTAAAATGCCTTAATCATAACTGTATGGTCATAAAATCAGAGAAAGGTAGACCTTAGAAATATCAAGTCTAGCTCCTGAATTGAGGCAGGACCAAGTAAACCTACACCATCTCTGATGGTATTTCTCCAACCTCTTTTGAAAACTTCTAGTGAAGGCCTCCCGGGATGCCTGTACCAGAGCTTAACTATCTTAATAGTTAGAAAGTTTTTCATTTTATCTAGCCTAAATCTCCTTTGGTGCAGATTAAGCCCATTGTCTCTCATCCAGCTTCCAGTGGACGTGAAGAGCAGTTGATCCCTGTTATCTTGAGAAGACCCCTTAATGTATTTGAAGGCAGTGGTCATAGTTCCCTTCAGTCTTTTTAGTTTGGGGGGGTGGGGAGGACTAGCCTTGTTCAGGTTTTCTAAGCTTCCATCAGAGGTCAGATTTTCTAAGCCTTTTAATCATTTTTGTTGCTTTCTTCTGGACTCTCCAATTTGTCCACATCTTTCTTAATGTGAGGCGCCAGAGTTAGAATTGAAGTCTCACCAGTAGAGCGGGGCAATAGCCTCCCAGATCTTACCTGTCTCAGAATATTAGCCTTTTAAACAACTGCATCACATTGTTGATTCACATTCTGTTTGTGAGCCACAGTGGGTCATATGATAAGGGAAAGCTAAGGTTTGGATTTTTTTTATGTGCAACCTTTATAATGAATGTCCTGGATCTATAATGATTGGTTTGGGGTTAATTACAATATACATATACATTTGTTACCTCACATTATTAATGTATACTCTGAAATGTAATCTGCTTTCACATAGTTTTTGTCTGAGAATGATCACTTGTTTTATCTAATGGAAGCTAGCAAAACATAAAACTAATGTTGCCATGTAACTTTAATTCTCAGAAAAATAAGCCATTAAAATGGAGTAAAGGTTTCGAATACATAACAGCAATTTATGGTAAACTTTATCCCCAAAATATCCCTGGAATGGTTAGAACAAGTGTTACAAACCCTTGTTTGCAACCAAGTTTAAAGAGGAGAGAGCTGGTTGAAAAGTTTGTAATATTTTCTGAGTCCTCAGCCCCAGGGCAGCCCCCTGGGCAAGCTATAGCTCCTAGGCTCCTTGGTTGCTGGCCGGGCTCCCTGGCTTTTTGGCACCTTGCCTGGAAGGTTGCCGTGTAGGTGGTGTTCCTAGGGACTCCTATTTCTGTGGGGAGGCAAATGGTTAGTTATCCAACTAGCTGGCTTTCCATGCTTCTGCCCTTGAGGGCAAGTGGGCAGCCAAGCAGCCATCCTATGACAAAATTCTGAGGGGTTTTTAAAATTTTGTTCTGCTACAAAATGGAAAAAAAGTCAATGGAGAAATTTTTTCACAGCATGGACAATCCCATTACAACTTAGCTCAATGTTAAATAAATACAAACATGTTAAAGTTTGGAAATGTAGGTTGGCACCCAAACAAACTTACCTGTGCCCTGTCAGACATGCTTCAAACTTTGCATGTAGTGAAAACTCACTGAAATTTTGCGCATTGACATAAGAACATTTTTGATTGAATAAATGGTCAATTCCTCCCTTTATTCTTTATAACTGAAAGCTTGTCCTTCAGTAGAAATATGAACATTCCACTGTTGGGGATCAGTGTAACATCCATATAATTACAAGTAAGTCATTTTCATGTTTTTCAACTCAGATTAGGTTAAATTTATTTTTAAAGACTGATTTATTATTTTCCCTCCTCAGTGTCACTGAGAAAGAGGGAGAGAATGGGAAGAGGTTGGTGCCAACAGTCCATCAGCACAGGGTGAAGAACATCCACTCAAAACTGTGAAGAACACAATTGTTAGTGGCTCTGTATAAGCTGCTTCTGCCAGCCTCTGTTTGACTCCTCCCAAAATTTAAGTGCTTCGGAGAAAGAAATCACAGTTTCAAAAGATGTATTGGCTGTTAAGTTGACAATTAGGCCACATCTACACTACTCAGAACATCAACGCTGCAGCAGTCAATCTTCCGGGGTTCAAATTTGCGGGTCTAGTGAAGACCCGCTAATTTGAACAGAGAGAGCACCCTCATCAGTGCAGGTAGTCCTGATCCTCACAAGGAGTAAGGAAGTTGACTAGAGTGTGTGCTCCTGTCAACCTCGTGGTGTATGGACAGTGCCAAAACACGATTTAAGATACTTCAACTCCAGCTACATAATTAACGTAACTGAAGTTGCGTATCTTAAGTCAACTTTACCCTTTAATGTAGACCTGTCTCTAGAGAAGCAATTTTTCTCAGAGAAGACCTCATTTAAGACAGAAGCAATAAAGCATTGAAAAATGCCCTAAATGGATAAAATATCAGGGCTGCTCTAGGGCTCTTAAGCTTGCAAACACTTATGTGTATGCTTAACTTTATTCAAGCTCTTATCTTTATTCATGCAAGTATACAGACTCTGTAGATCATTTTGGAAAGACAGCGTTTACTTCATGGGCCTTAGAACCATTTGCCTACTTGTGCTGATGGAGCTGCACATTGTTTTCATTCCTGTCACTGTGCTTCCAGCTGCTTAACACAATTCCTGATGTCATGGATGCCCCCCCTTCTGGTGTGGCACCATGCAATACAGTCCGTCACCAATTGCTCAAAGATTGAGTCTGCAATGTACAGTATTTTGTGTGGTATTTGTTGTTGTTTAAGGATGCTTTGAAGGATTGATTCAGGAGGATCTGGGAAAAAACCCTGTTGGCCACAGACCAAAGAGATACTATAGTAGTTGTCACAGTCACTCTTTGAGTCTTTACTCATGTAAATATTGATCATGTTGACATCTTTTAGTTATTGTAGTATGAGGTTTAGAAGTCAGACATGTAAGAAATTCAAAAAGCCTGTCACTGAAAAGATTCTATGTTTTAAAACTTTCAGCTGGAATGCCATTGGGATCAGGAGATTAGTTATTTCTCATTATTTGAACAGCCTTCAAAACTTTGGCTCATGTGAATGGATCAGTAACTACATTGGGTGTCAGGAATCGGCAGACACTATCCAGTAATTCATCAGACACAGTAGATAAATGATTAAGTAGTTCAATAAAATGTTCATGCCGCTGTTGGTGTGTAGCCATGCAGTCTGTGAGAGATCAGCCATCAGCACTTGCTACCAGTGTTGAGACAGATTGTGTAGGCCCAAACACAGCTTTGACCATGTCATAAATACCTCTGGAGTAAAGTCATAAATTCTTTTGGAGTCAGACTTATCTGCAGGGCCTATGTCATGCTACCTAGTATGGGACTCAGCTAAGAGCACCAGTGTCAGGTCAAACTAACAGAAAACAGAATATGTAACCCAAACTGTATATTCTATAATAAGATTTCACCAGGCCAGTGGCAAACGTGTGATTCCAAAATACAACACTAGTTATTCTGAAGCTATGGACTGTCCTCTTCAGGCCCTCTAGCCTCTCATGCACACACAAACCTTTGACTTGAGTTTAGTGGTGCTTTTATCCTGGGCTGTTTGAGGCAGTTGGCCAAACTGAGTTCTGCTTTTTGACTGGCTCGTAATCTGCCTAATTTTAGCTGAGGTCTTAGGTTAAATTATGTGTGCTCTGACAGTCCTCCAGTGCTCTTGCACAATTCCCCCACTTGTGCCCTGAAGGACAGTCAAATTATCCCACAATTCATTGGGAAGGAATCACAGAGTGGTTTGACTTACTGAAGCACAGAAGCTTGGAGTACTGCCCCCAGAAGTCCTATTGGCATACACAGGTGACTTCACACTAGTGAGGCCAAAGTAATGCAGGTATGACTTTGCATTGTGGTTTTCCTCACCTTCATTAGACAGATAATGTGGGTCCTGCACACCCTGGTTAATTCTGCAGTGAAGACATACCCAAAGTAAGTAAATTGCCCAAATAACATTTGACTTTCAGTAGCATGAAGGTGCCTAATTCCACTGGGCTCCTTTGCAAATCCCAACTAAGGAATTCAGTGTGTTGCCAAAAGGCCTACAGTCTTTCAGCTTTTATCAAATCATTACCCAAATCATTTATTTGCTTGGAATTTACAACATTGGTCCATAGCCCCAACCAAAGTACAATCTTGCCTGTTCCCCTATTGCTTTTTTGTCTAACTGGAAGTGCTTCCCTAGTGTCTTATTCTAGTGTTGGTTACACTTGCATGAATCCAAAGTTCACTGAGTATTATTGACTTATTAGTTTAATACAGGATTTAAATGATCCTGTCACTGAAACAACATCTGCACAGCTACATTCCAATTACATTTTGTCAAATGGTTCAGAGCAACCGTGTGATAAAGGGGATAGTTTTTCCTTTTGGGTTTTTAGTAAGTCAGTACTTGTATAATCCATGCAAATACCACCTTTGGAAATTCATTGTATTGATTACTGAAGAGAACGCAAACTAATATTTTCATTTAACACTTGTGCAATTCCCCGTAGAGAATGAGGTTGCACTGGTGGCATGACTGAGAAAAGAATGTGCCTCAAGATGGTTGCAGCATATTTATATTAGTTTTTATTGAAGAATAAAGCACCCAAACATAACCTAACAATTTAATCAAGGACTGTACATGCCATCTGAATAATTGTTTGATGTTTTTAGAGAGACAAGGAGAATGAGGTAATTATTGCAGAAGAAGTCTGGGTAGGCTCAAAAGCTTGTCTCTTTCATCACCAGAAGTTGGCCCAATCAGGGATGCCATTTCAGATTTTGGGTGAGGGGAGGCAACTTTAACCATGATGCAAGGGGCTATTTAGGCACTTAAAATCTCTAGTTTTCTGACAGATCATTTAGCAGTTAGCTGACAGGAGCCCTGTATCTAATTCCCATATAAAATAAAGACAAATATTGAATCCACTCAACTCTAATAATAACCTTTTCTGATATCTTGTGGCAAGTCACTTAAGGGACAATGTTAGAATATATATTAAATTTTTAAACCTACTTTGTTACTAACTTGGCAGAGTGAGAAAGAGACCCCATCAGAACTCTTGGTTTCTATCTCAGCTCTGGGAGGGGCGTGGGGTCTTGTGGGTTACAGAAGGGGCAGAAAGATGTGGTTCTCTGTAAGAACATCATACTGGCCATAGAGGTAGTATGAGATTTTCTGTCTTATCTGTCCTTTCCTAATGAGTCCCACTATTCTGGGTTTTTTATTATCACTTGACATGGAGCAGATATTTTCAGTAAACTATCCACAGCTACTTGAAGATCTCTTTATTGATGGGTTCAGCTAATTTAGATCCATCATTTTGTATGTATAGTTGGATTATATTTTGCCATGTGCATTACTCTGAATTTATCAACATTGATTTTCATTTGCAGTTGTGTTACCCACTCACCCAATTTTGTGAAATTCCTCAAATTTTTTGCAGCCTGGTTTGGACTTAACTATCTTGAATACATTTTCTACCACACACACATTTTGCCAACTCACTGTTTACCCTTTCTCTTAGATCATGTATTAATCTGCTGATCAGCATTGGTCCCAATTACCATTTATTCCCTTTCTTTTTGACTAGAGTACCTGACAATGTCTTCAGGGTCATCTAATGATCCTTAGTTTATTTTAATAACAAGCCTTTTGTTATCTTAATTGTCCTGCCTCTGTTTATAGACACACTCCCTGCTGCCAAGGATGTGCTCTTCCCAGCTTCAAATTCATCACAGTCACACTCAGACTGTGTTGTAGTTAAGAGCCCTATCTGGGGTTAGGATGAGTAGACCCCTGGTACAGAATTTGGGGGGGAGGGGGAAGGGGAAGAGAAAAGGGGGAAGAGTAGTGCAGCCACACCCACCTCCCCTTGTCCAGTGAATATTACCTCACCCACCTTGTCTCTAATATTCTGGCTACAACAACACCGCCTACATGGTTTTGTCATTATAAGCCCTATGGAGTGATGCCTGGGAGAAAAGGAGAAGTAACTGAGTGAGCTCTCAGCTGGTAGCTGCTGAAGACTAAGGGGAGTGTACTCAGGAAGGTGGTACTTCATTTACATATAAATTGTGGATAATTTGGGGTAGAAATTGGCTAAGGTTCTCTGTGGGCTGCTTTTGGGAGCCACCTGGGCAAGGTCTGAATAATGACTGGGCTTTGGTTCATTCTGATTAAGACTAATGTTGAGTAAGAGTCATTGGGCAGGGCCAAAGGGTAATGGGGAGAGATGGCATGCTTCTGACTTGCAGCTGGGGTGGTAGGGACACTGTGTAGGGTGCTGTATATCACAGATTCCTTTTTAAAGGAGCTGAGCTGGGAGTAGCAGCTGCAGCTTGTGAAGAAAGAACAGCAGATCTGCTTCCCAGCTGGGAGCTACAATCTGTGGCAGGAATAAAGCAGCAGATTTAGTCCCAGCTCAGAGCTAGAACAAAGCAGCAGGTCTATCCCCTCTCCCCCTTAGCAGAAGTTTTGGGAACTACTAATCCCAGTCAAAGGGATGGAGCAAAGGGATAGTTTGACTGATTGGCAGTGCTGAGTGAGGGAGCAGTATTACTGAGGGCTGAGCAGAAGAGAGCAGTTGTGGTTGCTTTTCTTGCAAAAGTGTCATACTGTTGACTCATATTTAGCTTGTTCTCCAATATGACCCCTGGATCCCTTTTGGCAATACTCTTTCTTAGACATTAATTTCTCATTTTGTATATGTGTAATGGATTGTTTCTTTCTAAGTAGAGTACTTTGCCTTTGTCCTTATTGAATTTCATCCTATGTACCTCAGACCATTTCTCCAGTTCGTTAATAAGAAGGTCATGTGAGACTGTATCAAAAGCTTTTATATAGTCGAGATATACCCCATCTATTGTCTCCCTCCCCTATCTACAAGGTTTGTTACCCTTTCAAATAAAGCTATCAAGTTGGTGTGATAAGATTTGTTCCTGACAAATCCATGCTGACAGTTATTTATCACCTTATTATATTCCAGATATTGCAAACTGATTCCATAATTATTTGCTCCATTATCTTTGCTAATACAGAAGTTAAGCTGACTGGTCTATAATTCTGTGGTTTGCCCTTTTTTCCTTTTTTATAGATGGCTACTATATGTGCCCTTTTCTAGTCTTTGGGAATTTCTCCTATCTTCCATTACTTCTCAAATATAATAGCTAATGTCTCTGATAGCATTTCATCAGGCCCTGGTGACTTGAAGACATCTAACTTGTCTAAGTAATTTTCAACTTGTTCTTTCTCTGTTTTTAGCCGCTGAACCTGCCCCGTTTTCAGTGGCATTCACTATTTTGTCCATTGGTGAAAACCAAAACAAAGAAATCATTAAGCACCTCTGTCATTTCCACATTGCCTGTTACTGTTTTTTCTCTTTTCATTGAGTAATGGGTTTACTCTGTTCTTAGTCTTCCATTCACTTCTAATGTCTTCATAAAATATTTTCTTATTACCCATTTGGGCCGGTTCCCATCTTGGTGATTCAGTTTAAGTTTTTATTTTATTGTAGAGTCACTGGGTAGTGACTGTAGTTAAGGTTGAGTTCAGTTTTGTGTGTTAAAGCAGGGATTCCCTATTTATACTATATATGAGAATATGGTGTATTATCCCCAAACTTGCAACACATACTCTGGAAATTTTCTGAGAAGATACAAGTAAATTCATGAATTGCATTAGGCTAATTAAATAAGTCCTTGAAGAATTTTAGCATTCTGTGTTGATCCCAAATGATCTCACTAATGAAATAACAGTCTTCAAACTCTGTGTGGTTTAAACTCACTGAAATATCATGCATATGACAGATATACTGTGACTGTGCTCCTGTATCTTATGGAAATGTGTTTTGAATATAAAAATATATAACCTAAATATCCCTTTATGTTGTATGTTTGGGGTAAGTAACCTATAATTCAAGATCATTGTAATCCCCCTCCATGTGTATATTCTATTTGTGTACATGTATCTTATCATTTTGTGAAACTAGAAATATAGCATATAAACCTGTCTGTAAATCTATGTTTTCTAGTGAAAGCTATTAGTGATATTTAAGGAACTTAATGGCTTGGTGCTCAAGATAAGAATTAGTGAATAGTCTTGTTTTTCCTGTAAGCCTAAACTGTGGTTGGTCCTACAAAGACATGTGACCATGCCACCTGGTGCTGGAATCCATCTTGAATTTGGCATTTTTTCACTGGGGTGTGGCAAATGGGATAAAGATTTCCCACACTGGGGAAATTCTATTTTAAGGAATGGTAAGCAAATGATGATTTATCTTCAGCTGGCTTCATAGACTGTTCCCCATCTAAAGAGGACACATGAAAGGAACCTGGAAAGAAAAAAAAATGTTATGAGGGAGAAGCTATTAAAGAAATTGTTTTGTAACAATTTATCTTAGTGTATTAGGTTTAGCTGGCATGTTTTGTTTTATTTTAGCTTAGTAACTTATTTTGATCTGTCTGTCATCACTTGAAAACACTTAAATCCTACTTTTTATAAATCACATTTGTTTATTATCAAACCTAGTGTAAGTAATTGTCTAGGGGGATGGTGGGACACAACAGCTATACATCTCTCTCTTTCATTGATAAATGGAATGAACTTTATGAGCTCTCTCAGCGTAAAACTTTTATAGAAAGATGAATTTATTTAGGGGTTTGGTCCCATGGGAGCTGTGCTCCTGGGTGCTGACAAGTCCCTAGGGTACTGCCACTGAGCCTTCCAGAGCAGAGCTGTTCTCAGTGTCTCTCTTACTCTGTCTGGGGGGGCTGTTACTCTGATCTGTGTCTTTACTGGGGGAAAACACAGCATCCATCCCAGCAGGACAGGGTGGTGGGGCATCCCAGAGGGCAGCTAGGCAGGCTCAGTGTTCTGATGATCCCATCAGGTGACAGGTTCAAAGAGATCTCTGTGACCCAACCTGTCACATAGTGATTTATTATATTTAGGTTATTATTAAAAATTCAAACACATTTAGGTAATGGAAATGCACAGTTTAGGCCCAAGATACCTTAATTCTGCTTTTTAGTGGCTGATTCTTTTCTTGGGACATTCAGGACTGTAAGTCACCTTG
This sequence comes from Rafetus swinhoei, assembly GCA_019425775.1. Lineage (NCBI taxonomy): Eukaryota > Metazoa > Chordata > Testudines > Trionychidae > Rafetus > Rafetus swinhoei. Next base: position 272,567,368 of record CM033437.1, read on the forward strand.
TTACCTCTTTGTTTTAGGGATTTGTTGGTGCTAAATTGTGACACAGCTCCTTGTCTTCTCTGCCTGTTAGCCAGCCAAACAAATTCCTTAGTATTATGCCAGTCTTAATTTTAACTTGCTGGTTAAGCCTTGGTGTACTTTAGTTCCCAAATTTTCCCGAAGTATTTCCCTGCAGCATCCTGTCTATTCCTGAATACTCATAGAAATTACTAAGTCTGCTGTCCCCAGAGAGACATATACAGACTAGTCTGTTGGTTCAGTTGAGTGTTCATATTTTACTTTAATCTAGCAACACTGGGATGAATTTATAATAAAATAAAGAATAAATGTATTAATAGAACAGACATGGAAATGATAGCAGAAATAATAGAAAAAGAAATCCTTATAAATAAACCAAAAATACAGTATTTACTAGTAACTTAACAGGTTACAATCCTTGTCTAAGACCGTGTTCTCAAGTGTCGCTACCTCTTAGCATCAGTACCCCACATGGCTTTCACAAATGAAAAGTGTGCTGACCTCTTTGTACCCTCAGTGATGGATAACAAGATGTCCTTTTGCTTCTCCTTATATTCCCCAAGTTCATGGTCTTCGTCTCAAGATTCAGGATGACCCCTTGAGTTCAGACTTCAATGTGTCCTCTAGTATGCTGATGCCACACTGTTTCTTCATTCTCCTGAAAACTTGGGTTTACCTCAGATGAAAGTAAACTTCCATTGTCTCTGGCATCACCATGTTCAGTTTGTTAGACACACAGGCAAATCAACATTCCTTTGTTGAGGTAAAACTTGTTTGCAACTCTGCCCCAAAACATATTTTATGAACTTATTTCTAGGACACATAAGAACTCTTTACACACTGCCTAGCTATACATCATACAGTGATATTAACAACCCATGTGTCACCATATTTCATCTGATACTTCACACGACACTATTGCCAGGTAAATACTATGGCTGCAATGTAGTAGATATGGTGACTTTGTAGGAGTTGTTGTTACACGGCAGTGGTGAACCCTTTGCACTGAGGGACTTTTAGGGTCACAGTGGCATTCTACAATAACTTACATGAGATCAAATATTTAATAATAGGCTCTTCAATTTAGCAGACACATGATAACACAATCAAATGGATGGAAGTTGAAGCTAAACAAATTTGGACTGGAGATAAGGAGCAAATTTTGAACAGTGAGAATGACTATTTGAACCACCTACCTAGGGTTGTGGTGGATTCTTCATCGGTAGCAATTTTTAAATTTTGATATGCCTTAGTTCAAACAACAATTATTTTGAGGAAATTCTATGGCTTACATTACAGAGGAGATCAAACTAGATGATCACAATGACCCTATATGGCCTTAGAATCTATAACCTATGCAATTGATTGATCAATATTGGTACTGGATTAGAATAAACTGATTTTAAATAGTTGGGTTTACTTTTTTCACTCTAATCTGGAACCATGGGTATTATTCATTAGTCAATTGCACAGTCATTAGAGGCAGAGTTAGGGTTGTTTGAACCTTAATTATGCATTTTTATATCTTAACATGTATGGATTTTTTTAAACTGAATCTTAAAGCCAAATTTCTAAGATTTATAATGTTGCTTTAAACCTTTAAATTACTGATAGATTCCTGAACTTAACTTTATTTTATCATAGTATTTTAGGAGGAGAATATACTTGATCTGATTATTATGTGTATTGCAGGAGAAGAATATGCAGCATTAACTATCAAGAGCCATATTCTGTTTGGCCTGGGCACGGTTGAGGGCCAGAAGGAGAAGGTGAAAGTACTCACTCCCCCCCCACCCTTCTGTGGTCTGGAACAAGAATGTAGAGGAGAGCATGCTGTACCACAATAAGAGGCATAGTTGCAGACATGATTTCTCTGTGTGCCAATGAATTCAGGAAATCACTCTTGGTGCTCCAAGATTAGTAGTTTGGCTGTGTATCCAACTCTGCTGTGCATCCCTAAATTAGACTGTCTTTGCCAGACAAGCTGTACACTCACTCCTCCAAATTTTTCCACATGTAAGTATGATGTCACCCTCACACTGGTACATAATGTGTGAATTTTACATTGACCCTTTACACAATTCAAATGTAGAAACTAAAGTTTACCAAACTGAATCAATTTCAAGGGAATAAACTTAATATCTGAGACTTTTAAAGCTGATACTCTTTGATGTAGTGGAGCTGAGCCTTAGTGGGTAAAGTTCACATATGGATCTGAATATCCCTAGTTTTGAGATTTTAGGGTCTTGGGATTTAGTTTGTTATCATAGTATTAAATGCTGAAGTCACACAAGACACCTTACCTTTTAGTAGCCAGTATTGTTGCATGGTTTATTTGCTTCTGCAGTACTTATCTTAAGTGGAAGGAGGATTGCTTGTTTCTCCATGAATATGCTCACTTGTCATTTCCTACAGTTTGGCCAGTCATTGGTAGGACATTGGTTATATTAACATTCCTCCTCTGTGAAATCCAATAGGAAAAATAATGAAGAAAAATTACACCATTTCATGTTTCTAGAAGGTAGTAATACAAATGTTTAACATAAAAATGGAATTCAATAAAATGTCTATCTTCTCTATGGCTGTATTTTCAATAAATGAACTATCCATTCCTAACTGTGAATAGTGTTCTTGTCAATATCTTGTAAAGAACCAGTTCATTATATTTAATATGGCACAATTTTTGTGCCCAAATGTGAAGCATATTATTTAAAAATATTTGTCCCTAATGATTGCCCTGCTTTTTGGTGGTGTGTGGTTTTTTTTTTCTCCATCCATCTGAAGAAGTGGGTTGTGCCCACGAAAGCTCATGATACTATATATATATATTTTTTTCTTAGTCTCTAAGGTGCTTTAGGACCACTCAGTTTTTTAAGTTACAGAAAATAAGTTATTTGCAAGCTCAGAATAGGCTAGATTCAAAGTTTTTAAAAACAAAACAAAGAAGTATTTCCAATTCTTTCAGGCTTTTACCTATTTATCACATAATGCCAGTAAACCTTATAAAGAGAAAAGAGCAACTTATTGTAGTAGACTCATAGCAAACTTTTTATAAAGCTGTGGCTTAAAAATTGACTGCATATAATGACAATATTGAACATCTCTGGAATGAGTATTCCACATGAAAGAAATCCCAGAGAGAGATTGGATGAATCCTCTCATTGCAAGTTCAAACCTGATCACATGCATCATAAAAGGGGGACTGCATAATCAGCAGGATGTTCAAAAGAAAGTATTGACTTGCTCATATAATGCTTTAAATCCTCTACTAGAAAATCTTAAAGGACTAAATAGTGATTTCATGTCCTGGGTGAGATGAAGGAATGAAAATTCTTCCAAGGAAACTGAAAGCTTCATTGTAGATATACTTGAAAGGATCCCTTAAGGGTTCTATAGAAGTACATTTACTTATAAACCATGAAAACCTGGCTTTGCAGGTTTCGGCGCTAAGCAGAATGGTTTCTTGGCTCCATTAGTATGGGATGAGGGAGAATTCCTTTTTACCCTTTTTGTCTATATCTCACTGTCATATATCCTAGTTTTTCAAACTGCTTTAGGGTTCAGAGATGGGTGAAATATTTCACACACACTCCATCTTTTGGATGACAATGCAGATTTGGTCCCTGGAAAATATTTTGAAAAATAGTGTTGAAATTGTCAAATTTATTTGGTTAAAAAAAAAAAAAACCCTGAAAAAAATTAAATACAGGATGAAACTCTAGTCCTGCATTCTCTGGTCTGTCAACATCCATGGTCTGGCATGATTTTAGTTAGCCAGATGTCTGCTTATCATAGGTGTGGCAAAGTTTCCTATGGTCCCATAAATATGTTTCCAGCCACCAGTCCTATCTCTCAGTGTTTTGTGCTGCTATTTACTTCTAAATTACCCATAAATGTCTTTCAAGAATCCAGTAAGCAGTGGAAGTGTTGGTAATGCTGCTAAGCGCAAGCATGGTTTTTATGCTTGATCTACTTGTGCAGGTACAATAAAACTGTGTAACAAAATGAACATGTTGTTATGAAGAGAGCAGATAAGCCTTAGCTAGAGTGTATCAGTACAGTTATGTATTATTAAGCAGAATTGCAAGTATTGCTCCATTTATTCACCCTCAGTGAAATAAAAATAAAGAGATTCACTCACTATAATATTGACTTCCTGTGGTTTGGCAAAATGTCTGGTATGGCACTCATCAGGTCCTCAGGGCGCCAGACTAGAGAGGTTCCACTTGTAATTTCATTTTGATTTTTTTTTTATTTGAAATCTTCTTTTAATTTTAGTTAAAAAACTTAAATGTGAAAGTGCTCAAAATCTAAACAAAACATTTAACTTTAGATTGAACAAAGTGTTTTGTTTAAGCCAAAAGACCTTTTTTGGATCTGCCAGTGAACTAAAGGATCTATTATTTGTCCCACACTGCTGAGAATATCACTTTTATCTTCAAGGCAATTAGTGAACTATAAATGGGTACTTAATGATTCCTCCATTTGCTTATGTAAGGCCTGGCAAACACCTGTAGACTTCAGGACAAAGATTAGGCCCACAGTTAATTCAGTAAAGTATTTTGAGATACCTGAAGTATAAAAACCGGGGCTGAATTTACAACAACCTCTAAAAAGGAACTTAAACAATAATAAGCGAACAAGCTACACTATTCATGGTAATTAACTCATGTAGGGTCATAGAGAAGAGATGAAAATGGGTGAGACTCAGTATGGCAACATGCAAACTGTATATGATAGTTACAGTTGCAGCAGAGCATACCTCATCCAGCCATGGAAATAAGAAGTTAAGAAGTAAATCACCTGCCACCTTAACATTGCCTACAACACTGCCAATACCATGCTTCAGTGCTCCACAGGGCTCTCTCTTCCACCTCCAACAAAGATTCCAAAAAAGTAAAGCATAGCCCAGCTTCATCAAACTTGCTGTATAACACACCAAACCTTAATGATGACCTCAAATCCTCTTGTAGCAACAGATTGACACGTCCGGCTGTTGCATTTGGGAAATGTATCTGATTTCACTTTGCTGATATCACCTTAAGTGTCCTCAAGAGTTTTGTAGGCAATGGAAAGGGGGCAAAGAATTGAGGAAACTTTCCCTTAAACTACTTCTTCATACTTCTAAGGTTTCAGATTGGGCAAGGGGTATCTTGCTGCAACCTCAACTATCACTTAAACTGAGTTTGGTTATATCCAGTGTTAATAACCTAGTTTTATATCCAGAGCTGCTGTACTTCAGTGAATAGCTCCTTAGGACAGTGAGGGCAGAAAGGGAGCTTCATTACATGGGGGAAACAGAGGAAGAGACTGTATTGCTGCACTCAGTGTTGAAGTTCACCTTCTTAAAAGGCCTGTGAAGCTAAAGAGTGTCTAGAAAAGGTCCTTGTTTATTTATATTTCAGCACTGCCTAAAAGCTTTTGAAACTTAATATGGAAAGAACAAACCCTCCATATTTGGCAATGATGTGATTTGTCAAAGGGAATTCTTGAAGGAGCCTGTTGTCCTGCTATCTTTGTCTTACTTCCCTAAAAGGAGGTCAGTGACTCTTATGGCCTTCTTCTAAAACACTTATGAATGCTCCCTTGGCTGACATGCAAATGGTCTTTTTCTCTAAGTCCACTGCTATCCAGTCCGTGTAGTGAGCCTTTGGCCTTTACTTTGGTGGAGTTCTCTCCATGATCATTGTAAGAGTCATGCTACTAATATAACTATCTGGTCTCTGCTGGATGTGTCCATACCAATGCGTAACTTAGCTTACTATCAACTGAGGTAACCCATGTATAACCCCCTCACTACCTATTTCATTTCCTATCACAGAATGTCCAAACATTTGATCATCTCAACATCTTCATTTCTGTGGTGGAAAATGTACTTATTCTCTTTCTAAGGGCTGGCTAAGTCTTTATTCCATACATTAGGATTCACTGAAGTACAGTTTTATACACTGTACTGTTTATCTTTATTGGCATCTTTTTTTATTACAAAGATCTGGTGTCTGCTCCCACCATTTGCACCAAGCAGCTTTGATATGACAATGGGCTTCTGTTGTGTCATACTCCATTTCCTGAAATGCACTGCTACATCATAGGCAAATGAGAGGTAGCCCGGAGTGGCTGCAGCAGCAGCGTCCATCCCTGCATTCTACCAGCATCTCTGCTTCCTGTGTTCTCCTTCCTTCTGGGCTCCCTGTCCCTGCCTGTGGGAAGCATACTTCTCCATCTTCAAAACAATGAATGTGTGACACATGGAAGCACAATCTGTGACAACTGACTGAAAGGTGAAACACTCACAGGTTACAATGGATGTTAATTAAAACCATGCTTTAAAGGGTGTTTTCTCCCTGCATGGAATGTGCTCGCCACCTGAGCATGGACCACAGTTGTCATGTGGGCTTGTAATTGGATGGTTAGCCTGTGCACCCTGCTATTTATATTGCACTACCGATGCAGAGCTACTGTATGTCTATCTACTTGAGCTGGAAGGCATGCTCCCAGTGCACTATAGCCATACCCTGAAAGGCACAGGGGCTGAGGGGATAACGCTTGGATCTGCTGTGCTAGCAATTGTATCCTATTCCCAGCTGTGACTGAAGTGATGTTGTATAATCTGTTAATTTATTGGTAAATGTGGGGCGGTGTTACATGTTCAATTGCTTTCCAGGACTGGGGGTAATGTTCCAGTTAGTGATAAGGGGTGTTTATGTTTCCATGCAATCAGCAGAGATGATTGGGGTGAGAGAAGGAAGGCATTCCCCAATTTTCGAGAACTCTGTGTGACAGTAGCAGGACAGCAGTGGATGATTCTCCCTACTATATATATTATATCATCACTGGTAAATATGGCAGGTTTGTCTTGGCACATGGTAAACTCTTTGGGGGAAAGAACTGTCTTTTTGTTATTCATGTACAATACACAATAGGATCTCAGTTAATTACTGATGCTTCTAGAAAACACTACCATGCTGAATAATTTTAGCTGTTTTAAAATATTCAAAATTCTAGAAATGCATACTGTTATATATAACTAATAATTTAGTAATCAGCACATGAAAAGCAATATGTGGAACAAAATACAGAGTCCTAGTGTATTTCAGATTTCTTTCTAAAGGAGTCTGAAAAAAAGCCTGAAGCAATCCAGTGAAAAAAAGTGATTACTTTTGAATTCCTAATTTTTTATATCAACTTATTTTTCATCAAACCAGAATGAAAAAAATAAAATATTATCCAGACACATTCTGTGTCTTATATTCCCCATTTTTGTTATTCATAAACTATATGTTTAAAGATTCTATTAAACTTAAATCTCTAGAAATGTAATCCTGTTATACTAATCAAAATATTTTATCTTTCTCCTTGCTGATATAAAGTAGTAAGAGAGCTGAGGAAAATAAAGTTAAAGAAAACATTAGTATACCAATCTCACTAAATGGTTAATATCACATTTTCTATTATGAGAATCCTGCCTTCCACATCAACCCTACTATGTTTTACATCTTCCCTAAATTTATCTCTATTGTATAAATTATGCATACACTTGTCTGTAGGTCTAGGAATTTTTCATTATTAAATCATGAGCTTTTTTCTTTAAGATCGGTTTCTTCCTCCATTGAGTTTCTGATTAATTCTATTCATTGCACTCTCTTGCTCTTTCTCTCTCCATGTTTAGTTTACTCAGCCCGGGGAGAATTTTTTTAATATTTAGGGGTTTTTTTAAACTAATGTTGGCTTCATTTTGTTTCATCAGGGATCTCTCTTCCTAGAAATTACCTCTAGCCCGTAACTGTTGTCTTCTCTTTTCTAAGCTAGAGGGATAATGCATTCTATGCAAACCTACCAAAGTGAAAGTAAAGCTTTGTAGTGCCAGTATGCAGTGATATTATCTGGGTGAATTTACTCTGTACAAGATGATATTAGAAAATATATCAATGGAGGCTGTTTAATTCTGCTGGGGTCCCCTTTTGGATTTGGTTGGGGAAAGAATTTTGGGGAAGCCTGGACAGCTTGGAAATCTGGAGAGGGGGATTCTGGTATGGAGACCCTTTATGCTTATGACCCTCACTCCTTTCACTATTTTTGTATTTGTTGTTCCCTGAACTTATCTGATGTCTAGGTTCAGTGAGTCCTCTCCTGAAGTTGAGGCGGGGGGAGGGGGAGTGGCGCTTTAATTCCTATACTTAAATACCAACACCCACCCAACTCCACCTAAAGAACTAGAACTCTAGGGAAGGAATTCTGATACAGGGGGGCATGTCTGTAGGGCTATGTGGAACTACCCTATTGAGTAGTGCAGGTTCCCATTTGTAACCATCCAGAGAGCATGCATATTGGACACTGATTGCTAGTTGAGACAGTGACTGAACATTTTTGGGATGTTAACGAATTGACTAGCTTTTTATGGACAATATGTTGTAAACTTGTTAAATTAGTGGAGCTACAGATGTTAAGGTTATTAATTTATTATGTCAAATTATAAATTATCATTTTAAATGCTGGGTCATCTGCTAATGCAGTGAAGAGCACTTGCAACTTCCCTGCCTCAGGCTGTTTTGAAAAAGTGACATTTCCCCCCTCATTTTATTTACAAATCTAGAAGGAAATTGCAACAGTTCCAAAAATATGCCAGGAATGCTACCCAGGGCAACATCTAATTTTCAACACTTAAGTCATTACAATAATCAAAGCCCAATATGCATTTTAATAGGTATATGTTAATATTAAAGAAAAAAATTCTGACCAATCAGATAGTTAGCTCTATTATGAACATTAAAATGTATAAACTTAAAGAACAATGAATAGTTTAGTAGCACCTTAAAGACTAACAAAACATGTAGATAAAAAGCTTAAGAGGGGTAGCCGAGTTAATCTGTAACAGGAAAAACTTAAAAAGCAACAAATAGTCTAGTAGTGGGTTGTGCTAACAACAAATAATCTAGAAGTAGGTTGTGTCCACGAAAGCTCATGATACCATCTACATGTTTTGTTAGTCTTTGAGGTGCGACTGGATTATTTTGTGTGTGTTAAGTTGTTTTTTAAAAATATGTAGATGGTATCATAAGTTTTCGTGGGCACAACCCACTTCGTCAGATGACAGGAGTGTTAGAAGTCCAGATCCAAGAATAAATATGGGAAGGGGAGTAACAGTTACTCCATGAGGAGTAACAGTTAATTCGAACTAAGGGGTTTATCTCGGAATCTCGCTTCTCTGCCACACGTAGACGCGGGCAGTTACTTCAGGCTAGTCAGTTTCCAAAATGGCGACCGGCCGGGAATATGCTAATCAAGTGCGGGATATTTAAATCCCGCGCTTCATTAGCAATTTCAGTCGCCCTCATTAGCCTCCCTAGTTCGAACTGGGGGCTAGTATAGACAATTCCACAATCCAAATACACAGGGAAGGAATGGAACTTAACTTCATTTACAAATTTAATTGTTATGGAAATGGATTGAACAGAGACATCGGCTGGCTCCCCACACTACTTTACACATCATAATGACTTAACCAACCATACAACGGGGATGCTAATTGTTCTTATCAACCTCTTGTAACTACTTCAACCATCTACTCACTGTCTCTCTTTCTTTTTCCCTCTCTCTCTTTTCCCCCTCCTTTTCTTTCTTTTTTTCCCCCTCTTCCCCCCCCTTCCCTTATTTATTCTTGGATCTGGACTTCTAACACTCCTGTCACCTGAAGAAATGGATTGTGCCCACAAAAGCTCATAATACCATCTACATGTTTTGTTAGTCTTTAAGGTGCTACTAGACTATTTGTTGTTTAAGTTTTTCCTGTTACAAACTAACTCGTCTACCCCTCTGAAGCTATTAAAATGTATGCACACTGGAAAGTGAGTCACAAGGGCCTGATCTTGCAGGATGCTGAGCACCTGCAATAGTCATGGCTGTCTCTGAGAGCTGAAGGTGCTTAGCACTTGTAGAACATGCTCATCAACCAAAAGGATGAGACCCTAAAATCCCAGTTCAGCAATGTGTGCATGTAATGCTAAATCCCATTGAAATTAATAGGGCTTAAAGATGTGCTTAACCCTACATGAACAATATTCGTAGAAAATGATCATCCAGAAAGAAGCAATATTCTGAGAAAAAATATCGAGACAAAGCAAATGTAAGTATTTCTATAAACAGGATGAATAAACTGTTCTTATTGCTAGATGTAGGAAGGTGGTAGTGGTGTGGACTTGTAAGATCTTGCCTTTCTGTTGACAATAATGGAGGATTACCAAAATTCACCATATGCCATAGAGTGTGAATCAACATCAGACAGTGACACCATGGTCTCTGCGAAAAAAAGATGTTTTTGAATGGTTTTGCCCTGTGTCTATTTGATTGTAGTTACCAGAAAAAAATTCTCTGAAATACGAAAATACTTCCTGCAAACTGGATTAGTGCTGTATGATAACTTTCAGTGGGATCGCAATTGACATCCTGTACGATAGGCTCCAATTAATGTAAAATCTATTTCTGCTTGTGTAATTCCCAGATTTATTTAAGACTTGCCACTTCTAAGCTTCATTCTTGCATCATATCAAGAATAAATACATCTTTCCTTATTTTTTGCCCATTTTTTAGGTTTTTCACCTAAAAATCTCAGCATTGAATTTTTTCCTCTAAAATACATTAAGTTCCATATACAGGCTTTCATCCTTACACATTGAGGCCTAATAATTTTCAGACATTTTCTATAAGTTATAACTGCCCCAGGGATACAGAAAATCTACTCAGTCATCTATCTACTGAGATACATGCCATAACTCTGATGTAAGGCTCTGAGGGTGCCAGTGCCCCGAGTGTATTAGTGCATCATACTTATTACAGAATCTCTTATCATAAATGGAAATCATTTTTCATTTCTAAAAGTTAGCCTGAACATATGGTAGATTTTATAAGTTCCTACATTGTATCTCACACAACCACCTCCTGAGGAATTTATAATAATATTTTGGTATAAACCCTGGAAGTATACCCACATTAATTCATATATTGAGAAATGCAAATTGGGCACGCAAACTGAGATTCCTGCTTTTAATTCTGTTTGAATCCAGACATCAGATAAGTTCAGGGGACAACAAACTCAGTAATTATAGAGTCACCTTGCAGCTTATTTCCTTTGCTTCACAGGCTTTATTTGAGACAATAGTTTGCTTATTCTATTTGGTTTATTTCTCTCCCTCCCCTACTTTTTTTCCTGCTTGTGCTTAATCTTAGGATTTTTTCAAATCAAAACTCTTTTGATTGAAAAGCTTAATTCTTCCTTAATATAAAGGTAATTTCACTTTATCTCCATTGACATTTGAATTTGTATGCATTCATTAAACATGCAGATTGTATAAATAATGTGATCTGTATGTTATCAAAGGAAGCTTTCACGCCTCAGTAATTTTTTTCTCTTGTGATAGCTAGGAGAAAACATAGGCCTCTGCATTTTAAAAACATGCTGGTTGTGAAAATATCTTGCAAAATAAAACCAACAGATTTAAGTTTTGGATTTAACATCCAGGGTCACCATAAAATGATAAAGTTAAGACTGTTCTGAAGACAGAATTTTGGATTAATATGAAAAAAAAAAACTGTCTTTGGGATAAAAATTGATATACTTAGTGATCTTTAAAGTCCAAAATTTTCAATCTTGAGTGATTAAAGCTCAGGTAATAAATACATATTTAGGTATCTAAATAACTGGCCTGATTTTCAGAGCTGCTGGCAATCCAGGAGTCTCATTGACTTCAGCATATTTTCCTAAAATTTATTTTATATATTTTCTGAAATAATAGTAAATATACACCTTAATAAAAATAAGCGAAAAGGAATCTTGCCTGTCCTTCTCTCCCTGCAGTGTCTTTCAGGTTCTGTTGTCCTCAATCAGACAAAATGGCCTTTAATTTCAAGAAATAAGGCCCATTGTAATGAGTTTTTCAAAAATGTGTTTCTAAAGCAAGTTGCTTATATAATAAGACTTTTCTCAAATGTATACCTGTTAAATGTATACCCTTCCCTCTCTGAAAACTGAGCAAACAAACTTAGGAAAAGGGAGGGCCAACAGAGAATCCATAGTTCTACCTTAAATTTGCTGAGATATCATTGTTGAAACACACATTAAAAAAAATCTAAAACCAAGTGTTTATATGATATGTGTACATATTTCATTCATGTGGACAGGGCAGCATTAGCTTGTTGCCTGACCTTCATGTGGCTCTGTTGCGGTGTATGCACACCCTCACCCCTGGGGTGAGGGTACCCAGGTGTGTGGACGCTGCCTCTGGCTGGCTGCAGGGTCCTTGGCAGACTCTTTTAGTCTGTAAACAACCCTTGGTCTAGGGTAGTTTTGTTTAATGTCATAAGTCAATAATATCAGCCCTTATTTCAGGGCAGTGCAGTCTAATGGCAAGAGTAAACAGCCCTTATCTCAGGGCAGTACAGCCTATTGGCTAGAGTCAATAGGGGCAGGGATGGCAGGCCCAGCAGGGGAACCCAGGCCCATACTACTCCACAAAGTCCAGACCCAGGGCCCTGTGAGTGGCAGAGCATTCTACCAGTCACTCGGGGGGGGCGGGGGGGAGAATCCAACTGGTACACGCTGACCTCACCTGGGTGGGAGATAGCACTCTGACAGCCTCCCTTGGTCACTTCCTACCAGTGTTGGTGGGGCAGCATCCCATGTGGTTCCTGGGTTTTCAGGTTCCCCTGGCAGCTGCTTCTCCCTGGGGCTCCTCTGGTGTTGGTAATTGGTGGTGATCTCATGGGTCTCTGGTTCCTGCTGTCTGGGTTGCTGTCTGGTGCAGCTCTGGGAACTCCAGCTGGAGGTCCTTCTCCTTCAGTGGCCAGTCCAGATTGAGCTGCTCTCCTGCCTTTTATGCTGCCCCAGAATTTGGAGCATTCCCAGTCTGGGAAAAGGGGTGGTACTTCCTCTGCCCACAGGGTTTAATCCCACCTGCTTCAGTGCACGGTATGCACACCCCGGTACAGGCCCCAATTCAGAAAAGCCCTTAAGCATGTAGTCAAGACTCATTGGACATGTCTGCACTGCCTCGGGGAGTGAGACTCAATCCCAGCCCAGGTCTACAAACCTATGTAGGTATTGCTTTGACATTGTGTCTCTGGTTCTCAAAGCACCAAAGGAGAGAAGAGAGATGTGCAAAAACTGGTTGTGTTGTAGGTGTGATCTTGGATAGTGCACATATGATATTTTCAGAATAGTGCAGGTAAGTCACTCAGCCTAAGACTGGCACACAGTTATGGTTCAGGCACACAAAACCCAGTTAACTGGTTGTAGCGGTGGCTTTCCATTAACTCTCAATGGTTGCTGCACCATCCTCTGCATTTAAAGAGCTAGCCCTACAACCACATATCAAATAGGACGTAGGGTTAAGATGCAGAGGAGTAAGGAACATAATTATTTACAGGAGAATTAAGAAGAATGGGCAGGAAAGAGAGACAGGAAGGCAGAGTCAGGTCTCTCTTTCTGTTTCCATAAGGTCTGCAAGCAATGTGAGAATTTCTGTAAAGGAGATGTTGTAAAGTCATCCCTGCTCATCTAACTCCTCTCCTACTCATCCTCCTCCTCCACCCAAAACTACCACATCAGTCTTATCAAAATGGCCAGAAAGCATATCTTTCATGTTATAATTATGTTATGTGACTGCAGAGCCATTGGCCCTTTTCTTTGAAAATTCATGGTGATTGGGGGAAGTCTCAGATGATTAGAAAAAAGGCAAATTTAGTATCCATCTTTTTAAAAGGGGAAGAAGGAGAATCAAGGAAACTACAGTATGCTCAGCCTCCCCTCAGTTCCTGAAACAATCATGGACCAGATATTCAAATGCTTGGAGGAGATAGATTCACCAAGGGAAAATTATGTCTGACCAACCTAATTGCCTTCTATGATGAGACTGGTTTTATGGATATGCCGGAGATAGATTTGAAATACCTTGACATTAGCAAAGATTTTGGTATGATCTCTCTCAGTATTTTTCCAGCAAATTAAAAATTATGTTGTGGATGAATAGACTATAGGATGGATAGAAAGCTGGCTAGGTCGTTGGACTCAGTGCGTAGTGATCAACAGTTTGATGGCTAATTGGCAGCCAGTATCAAGCATAGTTCCCCAGGGATCAGTCCTGGGGCCAGTTTTGTTCAACATCTTCATTAATGATCTGCATGAGGGCATGGACATACTCTCAGCAAGTTCACGGATGACACTAAGCTGGAGGGAGAGAAGTAGATACACTGGAGAGTAGGGACAGGGTGCAGAGTAAGTTAGACCAATTTGAGAATTGGGTAAAAAAAAAAATCTGAGGAAATTCAGAAAGGTCAAGTGCAGAGTCTTGCACTTTGCACAGAAGACCCCTATGCAGTGCTAGAGGCGATGGACTGACTAGATAAGTAGCAAAAACTTAAAAAAAGAACAAATATTCTTCAGAAAAGGACATGCAGAAAATAGTGTATAAGGAACTGCATAAGAGTCAACAGTGTTCCCTTGTTGCCAAGAAGGCTAATGGCCTATTGAGCTGCATTAGTAAGAGCATTGCCAGCAGATCTAGGGAAAGTGATTAGTCCTCTCTATTCAGCACTTTTGAGGCCATATATGGAGTACTGTGTCTAGTTTTGGGCCCCCCACTAAAGAAATGATGTCTTCAAACTGGAGAGAGTCCAGCAGAAGGCAACAAAAATGATTAGGAGGCTGAGGTACATGACTTATGAGGAGAGACTGAGGGAACTGGGTTTATTTATCTGCAGAAGAGAAGAGTGAGGCAGGATTTGATAGCAGCTTTCAACTACCTGAAGTGGGGTTCCAAAGAGGATAAAGCCAGGCAGTTTCTCAGTGGTGACAGATGACAGAACAAGAAGTAATTGGTCTCAAGTTGGTCTTGACCCACCGACTGCTACACTTACCTCCATGCCTCCAGCTTCTATCCCAGACACATTTCTCAGTCTATTGTATACAGCCAAGCCCTAAGATAAAACCGGATTTGCTCTGACCCCCACGGACAGAGACAATCACCCAGGGGCGGATATAGGGCAGGGTGAGCGGGGCAGCCGCCCCGGGCCCCGCGCTTCAAAAGCCCAGCAGATGCGCTGTATGCCACCGCGCATGCGCAGTGGCAAAGGGGGGCCCCGCAAAATTGTGCTGCCCTGGGCCCCGCAAAACGGTCATCTGCCCCTGCAATCACCTACAGGATCTTTACAGAGTATTCCTAAAACTGAAATACCCACCTGGAGAAGTGAAAAAACAAATTGACAGAGCCAAAAAAGTACCCAGACATGAACTACTCCAAGACAGACCCAAACAAGAGAAAATAACGGAACTCCTCTTGTTACCTATAGTCCACAACTCAGACCCTTCCGACGCATTATACACAATCTACAACCCATCTTGGAAAATGATCCCTCACTGTCAGAAGCCTTGGGAGAAAAGCCTATTCTTGTTTAAAGACAACCCCCCAACCTGTAACTAATTCTTTCTGGTAACCATGCCACACAGCCACATCATAAGCCTCCAGGAACCCAGCCCTGCAACCAAAACCGATGCCAACTCTGCCCACATATCTATACTGGCGAATTCATCACTGGAGCCAACAACATAAGCCACCAAATCAAAAGGTCATTTGACTGCACAATCAGTAATTTGATCTATGCCATCAAATGCCAGCAGTGCCCCACTGCTATATATATTGGACAAACTGGACAGTCTCTGCGGGAAAGAATCAATGGACACAAATCAGATATACATAAAGGAAACATACAGAAACCTATTGGTGAGCATTTCAATCTTCCACATCACACTTTGAAAGATCTCCAAGTAGCTGTCTTGTCACAAACCAGTTCTACAAACCAGATCCACAGGGAAGCATTGGAATTACAGTTCATCTGCAAATTCAATTCACATGCTAATGGACTCAATCGTGATGTGATGAAAGTTGGTTGGGACATTACCAGTTTAACAACCATTGAAGGTGCAAACAGCTCTCTGTGTAGTATTTCTGACATGGGAGTCTATCTATTGACTTTGATTCTTATCTGCTTCAGTTTAACTACCCAATCTTCAGATATTTACTGATGCTTTCCTACCCCCTTCCCTTTTTCTTCCCTCCTCCTTCCCCTTCCCCTCTCCTATTTATTTTGGATGTACACATCCTAAACTCATAACTCTGGTCATCTGAAGAAGTGGGCTGTGCCCACGAAAGCTCATGATACCATCTACATGTTTTGTTAGTCTATAAAGTGCTACCAGATCATTTGTTGTTTTTTTCTGTAACAGACTAACTCAGCTACCCCCTGAAGCTTTTGGAATCATTTAGTTGGGGTTAGTCCTGCTTTGAGCAGGGGGCTGGAATAGATGACCTCCGTTGATCTCTTCCAATCCTAATTTTCTATTATTTCTATAATGACGTTTCTTGTGTTATGCTTAGCTCAAGCTGTTGTTTGATAGAGCTAGATAGAGCAATACGGGTCAAATTAATGAGAAAATAAGAATAACTCATTCTGTCCACTTTTCCTGCACATTAAAATACATTTAACTCTTGTCCACTGCTTGGGTATCAACCTGTAGTGTTCCTAATATCCCACTGGCTTCTTCCACCTACATCAGGTAGTGAACTACCCTAATAACATTCCAATTTGGTTCCCAGTAACTTAAAAAAAATTATTGCCAGTTGGAAATGCAAATGGCTTTGTGCAGAGCAAAGAAGTGAGCTATTTATCTGAAAGGCATATGCAAGCACCTCTTTAAAATCCCTTTCTTGAAGATGCTACCAAAATCTACGAGCACACACTCAATCCTAGACTATCCATGGTTGAGTCCTAATTCGCAAAGTGCTGAGATGAAAACAGACACCAATCTGTAGACGAACTGCAAGCTCTTTGTGGGTAGGCACAAGTAACACTGGAAAATTGGTCCTTATTCATTCTGACACTCAGTAATAAGCGCAATAGCATTCAAGACTGCAGAACACGCTCAGGTCAGTCTGATTGGCCTGTCATGCCCTGTTACTTTGCCACACTGCCTTACCTACTGTGGTGAAGTAACAGGGCATGATGTGCTGTCAAGATGATTTGTCAAGCCTGGGAAGTTTCAAAGGCAACACTTTACTACATTACAATAATTATTTTTAAACTTTTAAACTTAAAAAATGTTTAATGTGCTGTTTAGCACCATTCATTGGACTTGGTGAATAATTGCCTTCTTGGTATCTGCCTATAAAGGAAACACATTTATAATATGTTGGGAGCAGCTGGTAGCAGGCAAAGCAGGCTTCATTTCTGACTACTTTTCTTTATTCCTCCATTCTGGATTTGTCTTGTGAGAGCATGCATATCACTGGCTTTGTGGTCTTTTCACTTACAGAACCTGCAGAATATAATGAGGACGTAGAGAAATAGCTGCTGGCACAGCATGGGGTTAAAGAAAAACTAGGTTCTGTTAGCCCCGCCCCTTTACACATGCAGCCAATGCCAGGCCTGGAGGTAGTGGTGGTAGGGGCAGGGGAAGGGAGAAAAGAAGGGAGCCTGGTTCAGACAGGGGCTAACTGTTGAAATGGCAGGATCTCTCTGCATGCCTGCCTGAAGGCACAGATGTAACCCACCTACCATTGCAGGCACTGAAGGCAATTAAGTCTTCCCCTGCCATGGGGAGTATGTAGGGAAGCCCCAGCTGGGGGGATACTGGACTAGCAGGGCCACATCCCAAACTGAAAGACTTGCATAGGGAGCAACTCAGGACAACTTGTCCTGAACCCCCCTGATAACTGGGAGCAAGATTAATCTCCCCTGTTTAGGGATGGGAGCAGCCCAGGACTCTGGACCAGGACCAGAGGAAAAGGGAGGGGTCAGATCCCCCTACAGTCCCAATCAGTGATCTTGCCACTAGACTGTCTAACCAGTGAAGGCTCTATCACAGTGTACCATACGATACTGTATTTGGCAATGCATATGTGCAGAATTCAAGGTGCACATATACAAAGGTAAAATCTCGGCCCCACTGAAGTTGATGGGAGTTTTGCCATTCAATTCAATGTAGCCGGGATCTAATCGTCCTGGAATGATTTGTTGTGGGGTATGCAGATTGGCAAACACTTGATCATAGTGCCACTAAAGACTGCTGCTGTTCAGGTAGTGCTTGCATTCTAAATTATATTATCTTCCCATTTTTACCCTTGGTGATGACAGAACAAATGGGAGCACAGACATACAACTGAATGTTTGATTGTAGCCCTCTCCCCCAACCATTTTGTATGTCACTTGTCTTGCAAGCTTTTTGGAACAGGGACAACATAGTCTTTCCAGTGTAGTGGTTAATATAACAGGGCCCAGGCCCAGCTCCAGGTTGGATTATCTGAACCATACTATAATATGGTTAAAGCTCATGGTACCATCTACATGTTTTGTTAGTCTATAAAGTGCTACCAGACTGTTTGTTGGTTTTTTATAATATAAATGTTAACTATGATTGAACCTTTCTAGCTTGTACCCTCAGGACCTGACCAGTGCCAAATCACAGAATTTGCCGAGCTACAGGAGGTCAATATTGTCTAGCAGTGTTACAAACACTTCCACTGCTTGCTGGGCTGTTAGCCACTTAGGGGTAAATTAGAGCTAAATAACAGTACGGAACACTGGACTGGTGGTTGTAAACAAACTTTAAGGGACCATGGAAACTTGGCCACACCTATGATAAGTGGACATATGGCTAACTAAAATCATGCTGGACAACTGATGTTGCTGGGCCAGAGAGTACCAGGCTAGAGAGGTTCAATCTGTAGTAGAGTTGGTTGACATTTTAAAAAATGTGATACTTCAACGGTTGTGTCAATTGCAAATTTTGGTGAAAAATGAAGGAAAACCTTGTATATTTCCCCAGTTTTTGACCAAAACCAGTTGTTTAATAATTAATGAGTTAAAATGATAAATCTCCTTTCCCCCATTATATAATTTTACTCCTGATTCAAGGACCATGGGAAATACAATTAGGGTACATCTAGACTACACGCTTTTTTCAAAAGAAGTATTTTCGAAATTTTTTTTTGAAAAACCTTTTTTCTAAAGAGAGCGTGCAGACTGCAAACACGGATCGAAAAAGTGATCCTGACTGCCTGGACTCTCTGTCGACAGAAAGGGCACCCGGAACCACTTCTGTCAGGTCATGGGGGCAACATTTACTTCCTGGTGCTGTGGCATGCCCCTTGCTGCAGAGACACGTGCTGAAAGGTACCCCTCTGGACAGCGGTTCCTGTGTTTATGTAGCAGGCTGGCTTGCAATCCTCTTTGAGGGCAGCAAAGGTCTAGCAGTGCCTGATGAGCCCAGCTTTCTATACTGGACACCATAGGGTTTTTTTTTTTTTTTGGTTTTGGTTTTTTGTGTTTTGTATTTGGTTTTGTTTGTTGTTGTTGTTGGGGGCATGGAGCCGCAGCTGCCTCTGGCCATCCAATGGCCCAACGCTGCCATGCTGCAGCTTCTGCAGCAGTTGCAATGCACTGCCTGGACGGTCCTGGCCCAGCACCAGTCAGACCTTGGTCTTGAGACTCTCACCTCGGATTTGGGAGTACTGGCCTTGCCCCCGAACCTCATGTTGGAGAGGCATTTTTGGAGGCTGGACACCAGCTCCGACTGGTGGGACTGCCTCGTGTTAGAGCTGTGGGACGACCAGCAGTGGCTCAGCAACTTCCGCATGCATAAGACCACCTTCCTCGAGCTGTGTACCTGGCTCGCCCCTGCCCTCCAACGACAGAACACCCACGCGAGGCCCGCCATCCCCCTGAAAAAGAGGTTCCTGGGGGGATGAGCCGTTTGGAAAAGGTGGACCATTGGAAAAGGGCGGGGAGGGGATGTGGGGACAAGGCCCAGACCCTGAGGGGGGGGGTGGTCTTGGCCTCACCCATCCTTGCTGCTGGGGGGTTGGCCTCCTGGAGAGTGGCTCCTGAGTTCTTAGGGGGAAAGAGAGGGTGGGTGGGGCAGGCACCTTCCAAGGGCTTAGGGCCCCTCTCATTCTCTGTTTTGTGTGTGTGTGTGTCTAATGTCTCCTTCTGCAAGTGGCGAGGGCCATCAGCTCTGTGCTGCTGCACGGAATTGTCCGCCTCAGAGACGTGAACCCCATCATGGTTGGATTCACTGCCCTTGGATTCCCGAATTGTGGAGGAGCAGTCGATGGGGCACACATCCCTATCCGCGCACCGCCACATCGGGCCGCCCAGTTTATTAATAGGAAGGGCTACTTCTCGATGGTCCTGCAGCCCCTGGTGGAGCACCAGGGGCCAATTTACTGACATTTGTGTTGGCTGGTCGGGGCGCGCACATGATGCCCACATATTTCGTAACTCTTGCCTGTACCGTAGGCTGTATACTGGAACATTCTTCTCACAGCAGGACTTTGCTTTTGGGGACCTCCAGATGCCGATGTGCATTGTGGGCGACACGGCCTACCCACTGATGCAGTGGCTGATGAAGCCCTATACTGGCCACCTTGACCTGAGCAAAGAACAATTTAACACACATCTAAACCGGGCTTGGTTGCAGGTAGAATACACCTTTGGGTGTCTGAAGGGGAGGTTTAGGTGCATACTAACCTACCTCAACACTGGGGAGTGCAACAACCCCCTAGGTGGTGGCCGCGTGTTGTGTGCTCCACAACCTCGTGGAGAGCAAAGGGGAGGCCTTCCTACCAGGGAGGGGGCCAGAGGCTGGTGGCAATGGGAGGACTTTTGAGCAGCCCGAGACAGCTGCCAACCGCCAAGCACATCGGTTGGGGGTGCGTATCCAGGAGGTCTTGAGGGAGAGGTTTTCAGAAGGAGCCCACTAACTATACCCCAGGCATACCCAATGGGGCATGTGTATTGCCCACCCCCTGGTACATTTCCTAACATAACACTAACCCTTTCTCAATTCCCCAGAAAATCAAGACAGACACACTGTGTTTTACTTGAAGAAAAACTCTGTTGGAACTTTACAATAACTCTGATATAAACTAGCCAATTAGCCTGTCATAAGACGGGATTTTCAGGTCTCTCCTCCACGTCGATCTTCTCTCCTGAGCCTCCAGTCTCTCACTCCGTCTCTCTCTCTCCTCCACCTACTGCCTTCCCCCCCCTCAGTTCTCTTCCACCTTCTGCCTCTCTCTTCATCTCTCTCTTTCTCTTCTCCCCCTCCTGCCTCTCGCTCTCCCTTTCTCTTCTCCTCCTCCTCCTGCCTCTCACTCTCTCTCCACTCCGTCTCTCTCTTTCTCTTCTCCCCCTCCTGCCTCTCACTCTCTCTCCGCTCTCCCCTGTCTCCATTGGGGATGCAGGCTCATCCAGGCCCCGCCCCCTGGGTGTGTACGTCACTGCCCCGTCCCCCTTCGCCTCCCGCTGTGGCGCTTGGCTGACTTCTGCACCGCTCAGTCAGGCTGCCATGTGGGAGCAAGCGGCGCAAACGGCCTCTCTCTCTCTTCTCCTCCTACTGCCTCGCCCTCTCTCTCTCTCAGCTCTCGTCCACCTCCTGCCTCTCTCTCCTTCTCTTCTCTTCTCTCCCTCCCGCCTCTCACGGTGTTTCTCTTCTCCTCCTCCTGCTGCGTCTCTCTCACTCTCTCTCTCGCTGTCCTCCATTCTCCTCTCTGTCTCCTCCGTGTTGGCTCTGCTTTCCTCCTTTTGAATCTGGCACCCTTTTCTGACATCAGAGACGCACGCTTATCCAGGCCCCGCCCCCTGGCTCTTCCCTCTGGGCGGTGCTGTTGCCTCCTGCCGTGGTGCTCGGCTGACTTCTGCGCCGCTCAGCCGGGCTGCCGCATGGGAGCAAGCAGCAGAAACGGCCCTTTGGGCCCCACACTCCCCCATGCAGCATCCCTGCCTGGACGAGCGTGTGTCTCTTATGTCAGAAAAGGGTGCCAGATTCAAAAGGAGGAAAGCAGAGCAGACACAGAGGATGTGGAGGAGACAGAGAGGAGAACGGAGGAGGCAGAGGACAGCGAGAGAGAAAGTGAGAGAGATGCAGCAGGTGAAGGAGAAGAGAAACACAGAGTGAGAGGCGGGGGGGGGGGAGAAGAGAAAGAGAGAGAGAAGGTCGGGAGTCATCCATGAACACACAGCCTTATTAGAGGGGATGTTCATGTCTGGAGACCCAGACCCCGTGTCAAAGGCTGATTCCCCACTCTGTCATGAAGAATGCAGAAGTGGGGATCCACAAAAGCAGCACCATCAAGTGCCTTTGAACGCACAAACAGGGGTGAACACTTGAAACCAGCCCCAGGGGCACCCCAAGCACTTTTCTACAAAGTGCTTGAAAAAGACAGAGAAAATGCAAACTGCAGTCTGCGGTTGCTATCCCCTAGTCAGAGGCATGCAGATCCCACAGACAAATTTCCAAGGACACAGAAATGAAACAATGGTGGTTTATTAAAAAAACCCACTTTTATTATCACACAATATTCCTGTTGCAAGCAGCATGACTTGGTGGACTCCCATGGGCTACGGACTTAGTTACAAAAGAGAGGAAATCCCATTTCTAGCTGCACAGACATCAGATCCACATTCCCAAGCCATAAAACAATAAAACCTGATGGATTTACCTAGACTTTACCCTACTTACACATTATGAAGAGTCTTTTCGGAGAAAAACATGTCTTCTGTCTCCCTCAGTATCTAAGCAAACTGGCCAGACACACAGGAGCATGGATAAGCAGCCCAGGGAAGTGTTCGTTGAGCATGGGTTCACAGGTGTGTGAGAGGGGCCTGGAGCAGCCTACCCATCCCTGACCCCACCCCCCCGCAACCACACAGCTGCACCTGGCCCACTGTAGCCAGACAAGAACCCCCCTGTAACATCCATCTTTGCTTGCCCGGATATGGCAGGCTGCTGTGGCCCTGAATGGCTGTAAACAGAGATACGCCAGTTGCTGACCAAGAGGCTGCAGAGGAGTGTCCTTGACTGAACCCATATTGATACGAACACACAGCCGTCCGCGGGGGGAGGAATCTCTCGCCCAGTAAAAAAAATGTCTAGTACTCACAATTTAGTTATCTCTCTTGCAAGTCTAAATTAACTTGAAACTTGCTTGTAAGAACTGGCGTCACAAAGACGAACCAACACAATCTAGCATCTTAGATAAGAAAGAGGATACGGGCCCCTATGGGTATAAAGATGGGTCCAGCAGCACATTTACTCTGAGTGTCAATCTACCATCTATCTGCTGGTCGGGTTAGGTGTTGACATCCCGAGGTTCCACGGCGACGCCCACCTCGTATTCGTCTTTCCTAGGAATTGAGGGACCGGCCCTGGCTTGACCCGCTGGAGTCGAAAGGCACAGAAGGGGGTAAAAATTGTACCTGGATGTGGTCCTTTGTCTTAAGTGTACACATAAATTTAGAGCTCTTTAAAGATTAAGCTGTCACTTGGTACCATTATTTCTATTTTCTATCTTTATTTTCTTTGTAACCATTTTTAAAATCTATATTTGCTAGCAGTTAAGAAATAGAGCAATAGCCATTGTAACCATATGATTTATAAGCTTGTTTAATAAACCTGTAACTGTTTAAGTTTTAACCTGACTCCTTCAGTTGCTGTAACAGAACCAAGCACAATTTAAAAGAACTTCAGCCGGTCATAAGGGACAGGTATAGGAAGAGCTTGGGCGTTTGGATCTGTGTCACTCCCAGGTGACAGGTCCGTTGGGGCACCTCTCAGTCTGTCCTAGGCTGCCCGCTGCGAAGGATTTTTGCATCCTAGCAGCTAAAATCTGAGTGTAATAAGCTCTTCCTATAAACAGGGGCGTCTGTTGGCCTGCTGGCTACCCTCTGCGATGGGACCCCGGTCCTAGCAGTAAAGACACGGACGTTAAACCTTTTCTCGGAAACACACACACACACACACTGCCCTGACCGTCGGCTGACACCCACGCGTGCTCTGGGACTGGCTCCTGTGACCATGTATCACACATTGCCGCTGCACAAGCTTGACTGGCCAGCTGCACACTGTCCAGGCCAAGCATTACATGTGATTATCATGTCCCATCCCCTGTGAACCAGCCTCCCTCACTGTGTCCATGTACCAACCTCACATCACTCACCTGATGTACCTTCCCTGGTGCCAGATGATGTGCAGGAGGAGTCCTGGGCCTGGGTAACCGGATCCAGGGTGATAGTGATGCTGTCCTCCTCCTCCTCCTCCTGGACCAGCTGGTCGTCATCCTCCTCCTGCTGCTCATGCTGGATGACTGGAGGTGTCTCCAGTCCTGACTCCACCAGGTGCCTTGGAGACTGTGTGTCCCCACCACCCATTATCTGGTGGAGCTCCCTATAGTAGGGGCAGGAAGCAGGTGCTGCCCCAGAGCGAGAGCTGGCGTCCCGGGCCCGAGCATAGCTCTGACGCAACTCCTTTACTTTGGCCCTCACCTGATCAAGAGTACAAGGGTTGTGGCCTGCCTTTTTTGACAGTGCAGTGGCCATCCTGCCATAGATGTCTGCATTACACCGACGGGAGTGCAGGGCCTGGAGAGACTCCTCCTCTGGCCACAATCTGAGCAGGGACTGGACCTCCGCCCCGGACCACGCTGGTGTATGTTCTTTGCTCCCCCTGGGTGGATCCTGGGAAGGAGGAGGGGTGCCTCCGGAGCCTTGTGGCTGTGCCATTTTGGGTTCCAGTTCTGGCAGGGTGAGAAATGTGGCCACTTGTGCTACTGTTCAGCTGGCTTCTGGCACGCCGGCTTAAATGGGTGCCTGTGCCTTTAATTCCTGGCTGGAGGCAGGAACTAGAGAGTTCTGCTTACTGGGGAAAGATTGTCCACCACGGTTTTTCCTGGAGGCCTCTTTTTTTGACAGAACTGGCTCCCCCGCATCCACACGTGCCTTTTTCCGAAAGCTCTTTCGAAAAAAGGCGTTCTTCCTCGTAAAAGCAGGTTTACTGTGGTTGAAAAAACCACCGCATTCTTTCGATTTAATTTAGAAAGAAAGCAATGGCAGTCTAGACGCGGATACAGTTTTTTTAAAATAAGGCCAGTTTTTTCAAAAAAACTGTGTAGTCTAGATACACCCTTAAGGAGGAATGGGGGAATACCAAAACCCCTCAAAACATGCCAAACTTCGCTCTAGCTACTCTGTGGACTTGCAGGATCCAACAGCCACTACTATTGAAAAACATGCAATCAATCCCAGTCTTTGTGTGAGAATGAACCATAAGCCATTTCTCATTATTATTACTACATAAAGGAAAATGGTCTATTGTGTACTCCTATAGAATACAACTCTGTTGTACTTTACTGGTGGTACCAGGTAGGGTATATGTGAAAAGCCAGCTGCAACGTGTAGCTACAGGAGGCAGCAGAGAAAAGCTTCAATAACTGCTGGAGACTTTCACTGGAGTGACAAAAGGCTCTGGTGGTGGGAAACAGCAGGGAAAGGCAAGAGGCAGAAGTACCCTACCTGCTTCGCTTGGTGGTGTGCAGAGTATATGCTCTCGTTCCCCTGCCAGGACCGTTGTAATTGATGTGAACAGAGCAGAAAAACGAGCAAAATAATATCTGCATGGAATTACACAGCATGCTACAACTTTAACATGGGGAAAGGTTCTACCTGGCCATCTCTCCTATACTTGGTATTTAACTGGTTCCTGTGCCGGGGTCACAGCATTTCTTATCATGCAATATGTAACTCAGCCTATCCCCAGGCTGGCACCCTCCTCCACATGAGAGGGGGGACAGAGGGTGGGGACCTCCGTCCATGATAGCCACAAGGTCTAACCCTATCCCATGCACCCAAGGCCCATCACCAAGTCTCAGGTCTTTTAACTCTGGAACTTTCATCCTTTAAACCACACTGGAAGCTAGTAACATATTGTGACCCACCCCTCAAAAAACATGAAAAAACTAACCACCCTTAACCCCAGTACCTCAGTTAGGTACTGAGTGTGTTCCTTCTTAAACTACTGTCACTTGCAGGTATTGCAAGAAAGGCAAACAAATCCCTGGTCCTCTGCCAGTTGGCCCAAAGGAGAAATAATTCCTTCCTGATCCTCCAAGGGCAGTCAGCTAGTCCCACAGCATAGGTCAGGTCAGGTTCCTGTTCCTAGTTTGTGGTGCATACATTGGAGCTGCTGGCTCAGAGATAAGAGGCTTCATATGCCCCTCAATCCAGAAAATCCTAGAACCTGGAAAATGTTGGCCAATCAGCATTTGACCACTCTAGCAGGTCAATGGGTGTCAGAGACTCCCAGTGGGGAGGAGCTTTCTGGTGTCTCTCAGAGAGGCTACGTTTAGACTACACCCCTCTGTCAGCAGAGGGATGTAAATGAAGCACTTGGAAAGTGCAAATGAAGCTGGGATTTAAATATCCCATGCTTCATTTGCATAATCACGTAATGGTGCTCTTTCAAAAAAGCGCTACTTTGAAGTTGAAACCGAAGTCTAGACGCAGTTCTTTCAAAAATGGGGTGCTTTTTCGAAAGAGCCTGTTTACAGGTTTACTGCGGTTTCAATTTCGAAATAGCGCTTTTTCGAAAGAACGCCATTATGTGATTATGCAAATGAAGGACGGGATATTTAAATCCCAGCTTCATTTGCACTTTCAAAGTGCTTCATTTACATCCCTCTGCCAACAGAGGGATGTAGTCTAGATGTAGCCTCTCTGAGAGACTATCCCCTTCACTGCCAGCACCATTAGGTTCCCTCACCTACTGAGACAGGAAGGTGGCAGATAGCTGTGTAGCCAGCATGGCATTGTTTGGGCAAATAAAGACACATCTAAAGGATATGATTACATATACAAGTACATGTCCTGCATACTTTCTACTCACCAAGCCATGCCTTCCCATCTACTCTGCTGTTTTTAGCAGTGTACAATCCCATTTCCTCCCCACTACTGGAGTCCTTCCCTTGTTGTACTGAAAGTCTTCAGCAGCAGGGAAAGGGCCACAGTAGACAAAGTATTTCCTTTGGGAGTACTCCAAATACAGAGGTAACTTGATCTTAGTAAGGTCATGACTCTCTGTGAGAGAGGGAGGTAATATTCGTATGATACATTCTGTTTAGCACTCACTTCTGGCTATTTTACCTTCATGCCATCCATGCTGTTCATATGTAGAACACTGCAAAAAATCTCAGCTTCTTCGAACAACCACCATTCTTATAAAGAGAGACAAAAAACATCTGGTATGTTTGGTTCCTACAGGAGTAATAATGGAAACTTTTCACTACTGGAAAGGGGGATTTCCAATTTATGGGATTTTAAAATTGCTTTAGTCCTAGAGTGAGCTCACAACTGAAGAATTACTTACAGAAAATATGTTTCAGAATACATATTTAAAGGTTTTTCTGATTCTCTCTGAGCCCTGTGTTAACTCCTGGTAGTGAAGGTATTTGCTTTATATCCAGGAGGATAGATTAAAAAAGAAACAAGAACAGATACACTTAAAAAAAAAATCTGAAACATGTCTAAAATATGTGGAATATAGTCTATAATGTTCTTGGCAGAGTAAAATAATGGTTTTATTTCACTTGTTTGGGACAAACTATATCTGACTTACAGCTTCACCTGATTCTAATTTACATTACATTTACACTAGTGTCACTTGACTGAATTCAGTGGAGTTATTTCTGATTTACACTAGTTTAAATGAGGATACAATAAGATTCATATGTATATGATACATTTATTAGGACAATGCTATACATAACAGTAATACAATGTGATTATAGGAAAGCATAACTGAATTAGTAAAGAAATAGATATGCTACTAATTAATAGTTATGAGAAGGAGATTATCTCAATTAATGTTTAAGTTTCCATGAGAGCCTAAAGTGACAGGAAGACATTCCTGTTACCGTTGTTGAATTTTAAAAAGACACATTAAAAATTAAAATTCCTCAGATTAATCATCACCCTGATGGCCTTGGAGCTCATTTGGAGGAGCGCTGAAGCAGTCAGAAGAGTTTACAGTAATTCTGTTTCCAGACACTGCATCCTCATTTCTTTCCAAATGAAATATGTTTTTTGTCAGTGCAGAACCAAAGAAACTACTATCATCTTCTTAAGCAAATAACATAAAAAGAGGAAAACACTTCATTTGGGGATCTATACTACTGTTTTTTTTGCTAATTACTAGGTATTTTCCCCAGTATCAATTTTGATTTCTCTCAATTTATTTCATAACTAGATGTTCTGGTGAAGCAATTGATAAGCTCTAAAATTTCAAGAATTGCATTATATAGTGCCATTGTAAATACCAGTATTATTTGCATACACAGAGTGTAAACACATTGGCTATGTCTACACTGGAGGGTTTTTGTGCAAGAACTCTTGCGCAAGAACACGTCCACACTGCCATGTTCTTTTGCGCAAGACATCCATGGCAGTGTGGACACTCTCTTGCGCAAGAAAACTCTGATGGCCATTTTATCCATAGGGCTTTCTTGCGCAAGAAACCCCTGCCGCATGTCCACACTGCCCACTTGAAGAAGAGCTCTTGCGCAAGAAAGCTTACACTTGTTAGAAAAGAGCATAGCTCTTGCACAAGAAGTCCTCTCTTACCACGCTTTACTGTAAATCTTCTTGCGCAAGAGCGGGTGGGCAGTGTGGATACTCTGCGGAAGAACAGCAGTTCTTGTGCAAGAGCCCGCTAGTGTAGACATAGCTATTGTATTAATGTAGCTGCAGGCTTTGAACCTGACCCAGAGCCCATTGTAGTTGATGGAAATCACATTGACTTCATTGGGGTTTAGATCAGGCCTTTTTCTCCATACTGCTCCACTGGTTTCAGTGGGCTGCATGCAGTATGAATTGTGGCAGAATGTGGCACTTAGTTGGTATTTCTGATCTCTTTTTAAATGTTGATATAACTCATTTGTTAAAAGTTATACAGCATGGCTGAAAGCTAGCAAAGCCCATGGAAATCCCCGTTGTGCTCCTTTTATTTACAGAAAGTAAATTGGACATCAGGAAACCCTTTTGGGTAAGAGAGAACTTAACGTCATAGAATCATAGGGCTGAAAGAGACCTCAGGAGGTCATCAAATCCAGCCCCCTGCCCAAAGCAGGACCAATCCCAACTAAATCATCCCAGCCAGGGCTTTGTCAAGCCAAGACTTAAAAACCTGTAGGGATGGAGATTCCACCACTTCCCTAGGTAACCCATTCCAGTATTTCGCCACCCTTCTAGTGAAATAGTTTTTCCTAATATCCAGCCTAGACCTTCCCCACTGTAACTTGAGCCCATTGCTCCTTGTTCTGCCATCCATCACTACTGAGAACAGCCTCTCTCCAGCCTCTTTGGAACCTCCCTTCAGGAAGTTGAAGGTTGCTATCAAATCCCCTCTCTTCTGCAGACTAAATAAGCCCAAATCTCTCAGCCTCTCCTCATAGGTCATGTGCTCCAGCCCCCTAATCATTTTGGTTGCCCTCCACTGGGCCCTCATCTAAATATGCTATTTATGTAATTAAATAGCATCTTAGTCCAATTATGAAAATAATTTTCCAATAGCTTGGGCTTGATATTTTCTGCTGCAATTTTCTGGTTTTACTCTGGTGCTATTCCATTATGCCAGTCAGTGGTAAATCAGGCCCCATTTCTGCATCCAGTATAAGAGCTACCACTTCATTACTTTTATTCTGAATTATACTATTGAGGTCAAGGATTAGTCTTATATCATTTTGTGAGTGCCTTATTCTTATGACTCCTGTTTGAATCTCATGAATTGGTTTTGGTTAGGATCAACTCTAATCATTTTTGCTATTACTTGTGAGTATTTTGCAGAGTGCATTAATTCTGAAAATTGCCCTATAATTTACTGTAGTTTGCTGTATCCTACAAGGTTTCAAAACAGAAATAATCGCACTCCTCATAGACACAAGCAACTTTTTCAAATGCTGCATTATACATGTTACAGTAAATGCCCCCAAAGACTTCACTGAAATATTAATAAAATTCAGTTAGGAAAGTGTCAGACCTGGTATTTCCCTGCTGCACAGAGCATCACTTCCATTCAGGACTATTTTAGTTGAGTTTTCTAAAATGTACTTCTAGATGCTTGCTAATTTAATGAGCTTTATATATTTAAAGAAATCACTGAGTTGAATCCTGATGCTGTGGCTATCCTCAGAATGGTAGGTTGTGGTGGATAACCTTTTCCATAGGAGGCCCCAAATTTATTTTCCATCTGGCTATTATTGCATATGTTTTTGCTTCCAATTTTACGGAAGGTGGAGATCTTATTTTTTTTCTAAGTCAGAGCTTTTAGTGAATCAAACTACTTGGATTAGGAAAGGGAGAAAGATTTGCCCCATTTTCTTGAAAAAAAATCTCAAATTCCCCTTTTATACAGAAAAACAGATAGAATAAGTTTAAATAAACCTTTTATTATAGTACACTTCTATCTTTTGACTGCTGTTGAGGGTACAGTAAACAAAATAAAAACATTCATAGAAAACTCCACTATATCTCTGCCTACTTTTAGTACTGATGCAAAAGAAATTGAGGGTGTAGCGCAAATTGTATATCTTATTTTGAAACTTTTTCGAAATAGCTTATTTTGAAATGTGGCATGTCTACACAGTGCCAAATTTTGAAATGACACACTATATCGAGTCATCCCTTATCCCTCGTGTAACGAGGTTTACCAGGATGGAGAAATAGCGTGCCTGTTATTTCAAAAAATATTTTGAAATAATGGCAGACCTGCGTAGACATGGGGTAGCTATTTCGGCATACCACAGGTATCCCAAAATAGCAGTGCAGTGTAGATGTACCTTGAGTGTTTAAGACCTATAATTTCTGAAGGTATGACTAATTTTAATTCACTGTTATTCCTCTCCTGTCTCTTTCTTTTTTCTTTCATTTTAATAAACTTTCATATTAGAAATAATTTTCATGTGTTTGATAAGTCATAGTAAGGATCTGTCATTAAATACTGAGCCCTTATTAATGGTTACAGGGTAAGATTATTAGGGATGATATGTTTAGTTCACACTACATAATTGGTTTAACCTTCTCACTAAATTGGCTTAAAGAATTATACTGATGTAGTTGATGGAAGGAGGAACAACTATTCTTTTTCTTGTCTGTATTTTGACCCACTGTGGCCACTGAAGTCTCGCATAACTCAGAGAAGCACTCAAGCTACTTCAATACGGTACAGGTTTGATTAGCCCTGCACAGAGCAGTATCAGGGGAATGTAATGGTAAGTTTGGGGTATGTCTTGTTTGTAATTAGGAACTGTGAATGTGCCATAAGGAGACATATCCAAGCTAAGTTTGATCTAGCTCAGGGGTGGGCAAGAGGCTGTCAGCAGGCCAGATCTGGCCCGCCAAGCCACCGGATCTGGCTTGAGGCTGCCTCTTGCCCACCCCTGAGCTAGATCAAATGTAGCTTGGATATGTCTCCTTATGGCACATTCACAGTTCCTAATTCCTTAAGCACAGCACAGCGGCAGCCACTTTAAATGTGGCTGCTCTTTTCTGGGATCGAGGAGGGAGGCTTTGTGCTCTGCCCGGCCCCTCAGCAAAATCTCTCAGCTTCCATTGGCCAGTTTCTGACCAATAGCAGCTGAGATATTTTGCTGGTGGCAAGGGCAGCCAATGAAGCCTCCTCACTCAACTCACTCCCCTTTCACCCTGCCTGGAGCAGAGCAACATGGAGCAGCTTGCTACTGTAGCATTCAGGCTCCTGTGGGGCTGCTGACTGGAAGCTGCCTAGGTAAGAGCCTCCCAGACAGAGCCTGCCTCTGGCAACCCTGCTCTCTTCCCCTTCCCCTGCTCCCCCCCACAACTACCTACCCCAGGCCACCACCCAAACTCTCTGTACCCCTTTCCCCAGGTCACAACTCCCTCCCAGACCCTGCACCCTCAGATCCCTCAGGCCAGAATCTTTCCCTGCACCCATACTCCCTCCTGGACTCTGCACCTGTCAGCCGCCGATGGTCAGGGCAGTGTGTGTGTGTGTGTGTGTTATACACCTGAGTCTTCAACTGCTGGGACACAAGGTCCTGTCACAGCGGGCGGCCTTAGGGGAGGCCGACAGGCGCCCCGAGAAGTTTTACGTCCGTGTCTTTGACCGCTAGGACCGGGGTCCCTTCATGGCGGGCAGCCAACAGGCTGACAGACGCCCCAGAGTTTACAGGGAGAGCTTATTACACCTCAGACTTTGACTGCTAGGACACATGATCCCTTCGCAGCGGGCAGCCTAGGGAAGGCTGAGAGGTGTCCCTACGGATCTGTCCCCTGGAAGCGACACAATCCAAATGCCCAGCTCTGCCTGTATCTGTCCCTTATGACCGGCTGGAGTTCTTTTAAATTGTGCTTGGTTCTGTTACAGCAACTGAAGGAGTCAGGTTAAAGCTTAAACAGTTACAGGTTTATTAAAGAAGCTTATAAATCATATGGTTACAATGGCTATTGCTCTATTTCTTAACTGCTAGCAAATATAGATCTTAAAAATGGTTACAAAGAAAATAAAGATAGAAAATAGAAATAATGGTGCCAAGTGACAGCTTAATCTTTAAAGAGCTCTAAGTCTATGTGTACACTTAAGACAAAGGACACATCCAGGTACAATTTTTACCCCCTTCTGTGCCTCTTGACTCCAGCGTATCAGGCCAGGGCTGGTCCCTCAATTCCTAGGAAAGACGAATACGAAGTGGGCGTCCCCATGGAACCTCGGGAGGCCAATCACCTAACCCGACCAGCAGATAGATGGTAGATTGACGCTCAGAGTAAGTGTGCTGCTGGACCCATCTTTATACCCTTAGGGGCCCCATATCCTCTTTCTTATCTATGGTGCCAGATTGTGTTGGTCCGTCTTTGTGACGCCAGTTCTTACAAGGGAGTTTCAACTTAATTTACACTTGCAAGAGAGATAACTAAATTGTTAGTACTGGACATTCTTTACTGGGCGGGAGATTCCTCCCCCCGGACGAGTGTGTGTTCGTATCAATATGGGTTTCAGTCAAGGGCACTCCTCTGCAGCCTCTTGGTCAGCAATTAGCTCGATCACCCTCATATCTCTGCTTACAGCTGTCCAGGGTCACTGTGAGCTAGCATATCCGGGCCTCCTGTCAAGGCTTCAAAGACTATGCTGATTTTACTGCTCTGTGTGTGCCCTGTGTGCTCCAGGCATCTCAGAGAGGGGCAAGCAAAAATGGATGTTACGGGGGGGAGGGTTCCTGTCTGGCTACAGCACCCCATGCCTCTTCTCCAGATCACAACCCCTTCCTTCACCCAAACTTCCTCTCAGGTTCCACACCCCCTCCTGTACCCCAGTCTCCTACCCCAAACTCCCTTCTGCAGCCAACCTCTGTCCCAGACCCCAAACCTCCTTGGTAGAAATGTAGCCCTTGAGCACTTGCCAAAATCTTGGAGTGGCCCACATTAAAAATTATTGCCCACCCCTGATCTAGCTAGATCAAAGCTAGCTCAAGTAACAATATCCATGAAATTGGGTGAAAGGGTTAGCTCCACTTGCCTGGAGCCCTAGGTTATACCACTGGGCTGCAAGTACTTTGGCCACATCCCTGGATCTAGGAGTCTGTAGAATTCAGAGAGGACCTAGCAGTATCTACATTTAACTGGATGCAGCAGATTCTGACTTTAGAATAGAAATGAGGTGTAAAATCTTAACTATGAGAGAGCTATCTATCATTGGAACCACTCTTTTTCATCCATGTGCAGATACGTTTTTCTATGTGCACCGAGGCATGGGTATATGTTCTCCCTCCCTCCTCTCTGTAGAAACAAAAACCTAGCTTGTGGGTGCTATGCTAATCAGTTGGGCAGCATTTGAGTATCTCCTGGGTGGCCATACAAATGCACAGCTTACAGGGAACACTGAATGTAAATATGCTCTATTTATTTCTGAAAAATATGTTCGAAATATTTTGGGGAAGTTTTGTGGTCTGTGCTATAGCAAAGACAAGACTATATGTCCAAGACAATACCTCAGTGGTCTCTTTTGGTCTGGGAATTTATGAATCTAGCTGAAAATATAATCAGCAGTTCTAAACTTTATAAGCATATTTCAAAAGTGTAATTGACATAGGCCCAAGTGTTGGTCTGAGTGTAATAGAGATAGCAATATCTTGTAATATTCTGTGAGACCTTTAAGTATCATTGGGGCCAATTGTATAAAATGAATGGCTTATGTATTATTTTGGGTTGAGATTGTATGCAGCTTCTCTAGGAGGTGGTAGGATATGAGGCCTGGGAGTTCAAAGGACTATATTGAAAAATATGTCTGACAAGAATGGACTTTTTGGAGAACACATGTGAACTGAATTTCTTAGGAAAAAGCTACAGAGATCAATGCACTTTGGGTAATGCAAAATCTCAATCTCTTGAAACGATGCCACGAGAAGAGAGTTTTTGTCTGCTGCTCACCCGTTCCCTGAGACTTGACACAAAAAAACAAGCTTTATACAGAACTGCCCAGTTTGCTGTTGTGATGCTGAATCTGAATCAGTTGTGAATGTGTAATCACAAGAAAAACCTACTTGTGGGTTTTGAAGGACTGACTCCTACCATAGCCTAAGATTGGCATTGCAGTGACCTCTGGTAAGCTTTTTAGCATGCATGTAGGTTTTAAAAATTAACATGTTTTCTCTGTAATGTCTTCATCTTAAGAATAAATGTGCTTGCTTAAAAAGAGCTGTGATAACTTCTGGTAATTACAGCTGTTCATAGCCTTCAGAGAGAAAGTAAAATGCAGCCAGTGGTTGTTTTGGCAGGCTGGCTTGATGAGGTGATCACAGTGTAGGCTGAGAACAGTGCACCCCCAAAAACCCTGGTCAAGAGAAAGAAAGGTGTGGGTCTCTGCCTAAGAGAGGTGATGGCTAATGGGTAAGTACCTAGAGAGGGTGCCCTTGAGGGATCATAGAGGGGGAATACAAGTACAGTTGCCCTGATCGGTGACTCTTAGTTCATATTAGTACAATTATAATTATGTTATCTCTACTGCAGAAAATGAAGCTACTCCATATTTACACAACTGTAAATGAAACAAAACTGGCTCATTAACTCAATCTTAAAAAGCACATCTGAATTCTAAATTATATTAAGACATTACCAACTAAAAAGAAACTATACAGAAATGGATATTGCTTCCTGATACCAACACATTCTGTAATGGGGAAGACATTTATAGTCATGTAACAATTAACTTTCCTGCTGCTGAGCTCCTCCTTTGAGGTGCAGAACACTCTCACGTCTTCTTCAGATTAGAGGGAATTGAGTGTGCCGAATACTTCACAAGATGCACTCGGCCACCTTTAGGACCAGGCCCCTATCCTCCACAGCAGAGGAATGAGAAATAAAGGTGTCCATCCTGTAGCCTGCACGCTTGTGAATACTCCTTATGTGAGTAGTCTGATTGAAGCAAATAGAGCTGTTTGCAAAACACACGATAACTGGAATAAATGTTGTACGAATGGGTTGTGAAGGAACTTCAGTGCTTGAGCTACACAGTAAATAGATAATGATTCATTTTGCTATAAGGAAATGGTTAATTTTGTTGCTATCTGTCACGGTTCCATTTTTTACCGCCAGCTCTAGCATCTATCTAGAAAAGGATTGAAAACTATTCTAATGTATTACTTTACAACAGTTTATCTTCTATTTTGATGCGCTAGATTTTTCTTGGCTTCTTGACAAGCTTACTGGAATATCACATTGCATTCACTGTTATTAGATTCATGTTATATTTTTTCTCTTTTGAAGATGCTGTAAAGTTTTTACATACAGTTTTCTTATAGCAAATCAAATATGTCCATTTCTTAAATTGCTTATTTATCTTTACTTGCCTTTATATCTTATTATTTTTGCATTAGCTCAGTGACACTTTCTATAGGTTTTTTTTATGCTTCCTGGCTTTCTAGTCTTCCACTTTTTCCATAATTGCTAGTGATTTTTAGTAGAATTTGGTAATTTGTTCCTTAGTGCTTATATCAAAGAAGTGATAAATACAGTAGTTTTTAATATTTGGGAATTTTTCAGCATCTCTGAAGGTTCATTTTAGAAAGGTGCTATTGTCATTTAACAGATCTCTCAGCTTAATCTTGTGAGAGAGCCTTGTTAAAATGCGGTAGGTAGACAATAAACAAGAAAACGTACATTTTAAATTGAGGGTTTTTTAAAATATAAATCTTTTCTGCTTGCCTCACAGTGTGTCCATGAGCCCAGAGTTGCAGCAGCCACAATGAATAGTTTCATCGCATTCACATATTTCTGTTTCTGTCAGGAACTGCTGATATAATAGCTTTGAGGGCTTATGAGCAGATTTTGCATTATAAAAAGAGAATTACAGTGGGTAAGCAATTTAATGCATCACATTACAAGAAATATGCTAAATTTTAGGTAGAGACATGAAACACCTTATTTTTCATCACTGACAATGGAATTAAGCATTCGTCATTGACACTAAGAAAAATAATTGAGGTAAAACAATTGATGAACTTGTTTTTGCAATTCCTGTTTTGTTCAGCTAATGGCTTTGATGACCTAAATAACACTGGCACTAGCATACTAGATTAGCAAACGTGTATACTAGTCTGACACTTCGACTTGTCTGCACTGAGGAATACAAACATCTTCAGGAAAAAAGGCTGAATTTGCAAAGGCTTCATTTTAAAATATGTAGCAAGACATTTTTGATTGCCTAGATGAATTATATCAAAGGCTATTTTTTTTTATATCCCTGACCATTAGATGGACATAAAATGTATCTACTGCTACTCTTCATAAAATACTTCATAAATGAATTACTATACAATTTTTGCTTCAAATATATTTCAGTTATCTTTGAAAGCTTCCTCATTCTTATCTGATGCATTCATTTATATGGAGTATTGTTGACAATGAGCTCTGTTTAATCTCAAAAGCTTGTGTCTCACTAACAGAAGTTGGATCAACAAAAGATATAACCTCACCCCCCTTTTCTCTCATATTCCTTTGTACGCAACAAAGCAAGCACATTATTTAATAGTATATTTTCCTGGAATATAACTATCAAATGAGAAATTTAACAGAGGAAAAAGATGTAATATTTATCATTGAACAATATTGGGGCCAAATCTTGATTTCCTTACTCATCTAAGTAAAACAAACAGCATTTGCCTCATGCCATCTTCTCTTCCACATGGTGAGAGGAGCATCACTGGTAGATATGGCAGGAGAAGATGAAGGGGTGGTGGATGTGCTGTATGCTTGGCACCTCTGCAACCTACTGAGGCTTCATTGGGATCCAGATTCCTGGTATTGCTGGGCCTGGGACCTGGCTTCTTTCTAGTAATCCTTTTCCCGCTTACTGAACCTACTAAGCAAAGGCCAGGTCTACACTATGTGAGAAATTTGTTTTAAGATACACAACTCGAGCTGTGAGAAAAGCAGATGCCTCCACTGTAGGAGGTCAATGGGAAAAACTCTTCTGTTGACTTTCTTTATTCCTCAAGACCCTGTGAACTACCAGAGTTAATGGGAACATCATCAGCATTTGATTTAGTGGGTCCTTCCTTGACCTGCTAAATCAAGCCTGAAAGATTGATCTCTAGAGCATCAATCCTCCATTCAGTATGAACAAGGCCAAAGATGTGCAAGTTACTCTGGACCAAATGCACAGAGGGATTGTCCTAAATTCTTAGATGGGTGGGGCAGTCTATGACAGTAGGACTCTTTCTTGTGGGAGTTTTGCAGGTATAAATGGTAGTTCTATTTTAGGTATAAATGTAGTTCCAGTCACAATAGTCTGAGGAGCTCAGAATAGGCTACAGAAAACTGGAGGGTGAGAGATGGACTGCAGTGCAAAAGGCCCTTTTGCAGATCACTGTTGAT
Source organism: Rafetus swinhoei (assembly GCA_019425775.1). Classification (NCBI taxonomy): domain Eukaryota; kingdom Metazoa; phylum Chordata; order Testudines; family Trionychidae; genus Rafetus; species Rafetus swinhoei. The sequence continues at coordinate 272,605,162 of CM033437.1, forward strand.
CCATGAGTTTAGGTTCCTGAACTCCTGGCCCCTTATGCAATGGAAGGTCCTGGAGAGACCTGGCCCTAGTGTGAAAGCATGAGGAAAAATTGGTATGAGCTGAAATTCAGTTTCTGTTCTCCATACAGGAAAAAAACCAACATTATATGGACATGTGAAGTCTATGGTATGGGGGAAATAGCTGTACATTAGTGCATCTGAATGGCTTCATAGTACTGCGTGATTTATTTCAGAAAGTGCAACTTACTTTTTGGTTAGTCTCTCTGCAGTGACTAGAGCAAGTTAGGTATATTACCCAAACTTAATGGAGTTTGAATTAAAGAAATCCCTTTTTGAAAAATGTAAACCTTAATTGCATAAAAGGAAAAAATCTTCAGTGGCTACTTCTGACATGGCAGGTTAAGGGGTGGTACTGTTTCTCTAGGGCAGTGGTTTTCGAAGTATGTCTCATGGGTTGTGGAATGTCAAGCATTGGATTGCCTTACTATAGGATGACTAGGTGACCAGCAGGGGGTGATAAATCAGGCTTCCTGACTGTCCTGGCACCATGAACCCTGCTGCACCCTGGAAACAGCCAGCAGCAGGACCGGCTCATAGGTGGGGGGAGGGAGGGGCATGAGGATGGGGCTTCTTGTGCTACCCTTGCCTTGAGCATTGGCTTTGCTCTCCCATTGGCCAGGAATTAGCCAATGTGAGCTGGGGGGGGGGGGGGGGGGGGGGGGGGAACTGTGCCAGCAGGCAAGAGCAGTGCATGGAGCTGCTTATGTGCCTCCACCTAGAAGGAAGATCTGATGCTGGCTGCTTCTGGAGCAGTGTGGTCAATGGTGCCAGAACAGGTGAGAAGCCCCACTGCACTGGTGATCGTGAGCAGACCCTGGCTCCACCCCAGAGCCTGCACTCTAGTCAAAAGACATTATGTCGGTTTGCGGTCATCAACACGTTTCTTCAACTAGGTCAAGAGAAAAAAGTTTGAAACCCCCTGCTCCAGGGCTTTAATTCAGTAAGAGGCTGAATATATTTAAGAAATTGTGTCATCTTATTTCAAACAGAGAATTATTGTTAGTAAAATGCAATGATTTCAACCTTGTGAGACTGGCTTAAAAAGACACTAGAGCAGAGGTGGGCAAAAAAACGGTGGCAGTTCATCAGAGTTAGTGCCTGGTGGGCTGCCACCACTCTATACACTCCTGCACCTCTGCAGGTAATCGTGATCACAGCTCCCGTGGGCTGAGGATCACAGTTCTTAGCCAATGGGAGAGGCAGGAAGTGGTGTAGACTGGGACACCACATCCCACGGCTCCTGTTGGCTGGGAATGGCGATCCGCAGCCAACAGGAGCTGCGATCACTTGTACCTGTGGAGGCTCAGGTAAATAAAACGATGGGAGGGGGATTACAAGGGGGCCGTTGTTTGCCTACCCCTGCATAAGAGGCTGATAATGAAGAGATCTTTGGGAAAATAGAAAAATCTTTTCTCCACTGCAGAAATGACAAAATTAATATTCTTTTTGTATGGTGAAAAGAATAAATATTCTGGGGACTCCGAATCTTTTAAATAAATTATCCATTTGGTATGGCTCATATCTATTCTTATTCTCTGTGTCTTTAAACAGAGGGATGTCTGCAAGAATCTTGTTAGTATCTCTTCTAAAACTTTTTCACCATCCAGGAAGGCTATATATAAATAGGTATTTATATATAAAAGGGTATATGCAATTGATAATGCTGATCAAAGTTGCATCTAGGATACACCTTATCTTTTTTAGATTCGACAAATATGTGTTTGCTATTAACAGCAGCAAAAAACTGCCTTAGTTTGGGATTTTCTTCTTCGAATTGTGAGACTTAAGAAAAACACTTGATCTCTTTCCTATTTGCACTTTTAGCAGTGTAAATTGGAGGCAATTTAACCTTCAATTGGTGTTATACTGTTGTAAAACCAACATAAGATCAAAATAGACCCTATAGTTTTAGTGTTCAAAGAACCAAATTCTATTCTAACTTTATTCTGATTGAATCAGACACAAGATGCTATGATGGTTTCTCCCTTTACAGAAGATTCAGAACAAACTAATCTAGGAGGCCACAAATTTGGAATGAAGGCTTGGCTTAGACTTGTTTTGATGTTCATGTACATAATATGCTAAGATCCCAAGAAGAGAGTGAGTTTTGAGCCTTCACAGGCTGTGTGGAGCATACTTTGAAGCATGTGAGCTTATCACTTGACCATATATGCTTTTAAAATTTCGAAAAGATAGTTATTCCTATAAGTCAGATATTATTGACAGAGGTCATTTTTTGCCACCCATGTCCCCCTCATTACAAGTTATGGATTTCTGTAATATACAAGGCATTGCAAAAACTCCAGCAAAGTGACTTAACATATGCAAATAATTCATGTAAGTCTTGTGACAAGAGGCTTGATATTTCTGTTTGCTTTATTGTTTTATGCACAGCGTTACGCTAGAAAATGGTCATTCTGCTGTTATTGATTCATAGATGGCATCTATTTCTCTAGTAGGGCTTATCTAGACTATGCTAGAGTGTTGAAAGAGGATATGCAAATTCCATTTTTTTGAGGAAGAGCGGCTTTTCGACAAAGGGGGGGGGTCGCCAAAAAAGCCACATCTAAACTACTTTCACTTTCGAAAGCTATGCTGTTGAAAGTGAGATCGGAAGAAGAGGAATTTGCATATCCTCTTTTGACACGTTAGCGTAGTCTAGATAAGCCCATATTCTGTTTAACAGTCAATAAAAAGATAATCACTGTACACACCTTTTCGAAGACTAGGTCAGGCCTATTCAACAATCTAGCTACTACTCTTCTTCAGTCATCTGTTTCCAGAATGAACAATAACAAATAAGAATTCCTCTTAAAGTGTGGCTATCGTCAGAAAAGTGACACTGTAAAAAGACTCAGTGAATTCCTTAGCAAACTTGCTGAGTTTATAAATTCAAAGGATCTTTCAAGATACAAATGCTCCAAACTCTACTTAGGTTCTGTTCTATTAATTTTAGAGGGTATGTCTGGACTACATTGGTTTTTTCCAAAAAAACTGCCCTTTTTTCGAAAAAACTTCACCTGTGTCCACACTGCAATCGTGTTCTTTCAAAATTATATCGTAATAATGCAGGGGGGGGGGCTTACATTGGTAAACCTCAAATTACAAGGAAGAATGCCTTTTTCGAAAGAGCTCCTTCGAAAAAAGGCATGTGTGGATGCAGAACAGGGACATTTTTTTAAAGAAGAGGCAATAGAAAAAAAGCACAGGTGCCCTGGTGGCCATTCTGTGAATAGCAATCAGGGCTTTCTTTCAAGAGAGCACCATGCAGTTTAGACACACTCTTCCGAAAAAGCAGATCGCTTTTTCGATCCAGTTTCAAGGTGTGGATGCTTTCTTTGGAAAAAAGCTTTTTTCGAAAGAGCTCTTTTGAAAAAGCTTCTTTTGAAAGAAGCTTGGAGTCTAGATATACCCAGATTGACTAAAGATATTACCCAATTGACTAAAGATATTAATATAATCTAGTCAGCATCTAATATCAAACAGTGTTTAATAAGGTTCAGGATTTGGTATACAGAGATCTCAGCCGACTTATTACCATGGCAAACACATAATTAAAAGTCCTTTTTTAACCATTAGTAAAGATGCAGAAAAGAAGAAAAAATAATTAAAGAACTTGAAATGTAAAGGGTTAAGTTAGGCCATTATTTTAACATTTTTTGTCCCCTTCTCAAAGAATAGCTCTGTGTGGCTCAAATGTTTTTCTCACCAACAGAAGTTGGTCCACTAAGATATATTACCTTACTCACCTTGTCAGTCTGTTAGATGCTAATAACGGTCTTTTTTGGTAAAAGAGAGGTTAGTTGAGATGAGTGGCAGCTATTGTTTCTGCTGCTTCAAAAGTCCAATCCTGCTTCATCTCAGGTGGTGATTGGGATTCAGCTGGAGCAATTAGAAGTATTGGTGACATCTGGGTCCCTTGCTTTTTTACATGGTCTGGTCAGGATATATTTCAGGATCAGGGTGATGAATCCCAAGAGAAGGTAGAATCGGCAGCCATGATGGTGAAACTCCCTTCATTAGCCTTCTTTCAGACTCTGTTCTTTCAGATTCTCCCAACAAAATATTTCTTTAAGGACCCCACAAAAGGTAATGAGGAGTGAAATAAGCCACCCCTTCATGATTTTGTCCACCAATTTGTGCTAATGTATGGCACGTCAATTTTGGTTCAATAATTTCTGAACCAATTTTGGTTTTTACCAACGAAGTCAACATAGACCTAATATAATATCAACAATTCCTTATATTTTGGTTTGTGTGTTTGTATGGAATAATTTAGTCTCTCTGTCTTGTTCTGTTGCACCTGTTTATAACATTAATTGTGGAAAACAGGGAGACTCTATTTTGTCAACATTTGTTATAAGAAGTTATTGAAATATCTTATGAACTTTAATATACTTTTACAGTTGAGCTTACAGTTAGGGTAAATTTGTAGGCCCAACTCTCACTGTCAGCTGTGATCTATCATAGCAGGGCATTAGGTTCATTTACGTCATACTTTGTAATTAGTAGCATCTTCATTTATCTGCCTCTAGTCCTCCACCATATGCCAGTCTGAATTGTGATTTGGCTGTGTCTCTAAATGGAATCTAAAGGAATATTCTGTTTTTGGGATATGCTGAACTTTGCAGTGACATACAATGTACAATCCCATGTAAATAAGAGCATGGTTGAGCCCTGCAATTCTCTAGGGATTTTTTGGTACAGTTCTTTATAAAATAACGTTAAATGAGGACTGACATCACAGGTAATTAGGGTTAGAATTTGGAAAGCTTCCTGAGGTTTCCTACACTTTTTTTTCATGTGAAACTTAAAATATTTGTCCAATCTTGCACTTTTAACTAACCTTTTTGAGGTTTTACATGTTAATCATCATTGGAAAATGTCTAGCTCTTTCCAGACAGCTTATTTATTTACAAAAATTGCCTTTGGTCAATGACAAACCCTAGAAAAATGTTAGCAGAGCAGAATGATTTTGTTTTCCTTTTTCAATATTGGTGGAACCCTCAGAGCACCTCAGTCTGTTATTTCAGTAGGGCAAAATATATTAAGGAATGCCTCTTGTCTTTAGACAGCTGGATAAGCCCCTAACTAGGACAAACACATTGGGATGCAAATTGTAGAAACAGCTTGAATCAACAACAGAAGCCCATTTTATTTTCTTTAATGAACAGGACCCTTAGCAAATTTTTGCTTGAAGGCACTAATAAATCTGTTCTCTGAAAAATCTGTGTCATAACACTATAGTTCCTTTCCTCAAGGTAAAGAAAATTTTCTTTCTCATACATTACTTATCTAAGCTTTAACCTTTCTCCTATCCCCTGAGTAAGTTGCAATACAGGTTTTACTATAATGATTTATGTATTATATTGTAAAATATTCTGAGTAAAGTATGCTTTTACTCAAAGAGGCCCTTAAGTCAATTTAATTCACCCTGCTGTATAATTTTTTAAAAATATGGTTGATGCCATTTTATTCACTGAGTTTGTTTTTTTTTAAACTCATTTTCAAACTAATGTTGCCTTACTAATGCTTATTTTTCAGATAAGCTACCAAACCCACCTCACTTGTATATTTTTTAAAAAAATGAATTGTAATATTGAAAATAATTTCTAATTTCATGATTCTAGAAATGTTAACAGGGGCACTGATGTGCAAATAGGGTAGAGGTACGCCTGGGGATTGTAGTTCTCAAGCTGAGAAGCAGAAGCTCCTGACAGAGTGATAGTCTGACAGACTAGACACAAGGGAATCTGGACTGAGTAGGAGTTCAACACTGAAAAAGAAGGATGGCTGAATTAGTTGAGTGGCACTGTTATACTCTGAAAATCACTAAAAACTTGAAGGTAAAAATAACACTTAGAACAATATACGCTCCCAGTTAATGATGCCAATTTATAATGCCCATTGAAGAGACAGTGTGGGTGAGTGAATAGAGCACTAGAGTAGCCCTTAAGGGCATGTCTACACTGGGGCATTATTTCAAAATAATTCCCCTTATTTCAAAATAACAAAGAGAGTGTTCATACTACGAAGCCCATTATTTTGAAATAAAAGGCTTGTTATTTTGAAATAATAACATCCGCTTGTGAAGAGGAATAGCTTATTTCAAAATAGTTATTTCTTGAGTTATTATTTCAAAATAACCTCTAGTGTAGACATAACCTTAGAGTGTGTCACTGCACCATACACTGCACTATAGGTTGAAATAAGATACGCAATTTGAGCTACTCAAATTGTGTATCTTATTTTGATGTTATTTTGAAATAGCTTATTTCAAAATTTGACACTTTCTACACAGCACTGATTTTGAAATAAATCCCTATTGTGAAACATCCCTTACTCCTTGTAGAATGATGTTTACAGAGATGTCGGAATAGCAAGCCCCTTATATTTTGATATAACAGGCGCACTCAAAAGTTGCAGAACAGCTATTTTGGGATAACTTCGATAGCCCAGAATAGCGCTGCAATGTAAACATAACCTTAGAGTCCTGGATTTTTGTCCTTGTTCTGCCACTTGGTGTGTAATGTTGGGCAAATTGCTGCACCTCTGTTTACCTTCTCTCCCTTTTGAGGGTATGTCTAAGAGGGTATGTCTACATGACAGAGAAGATTGATGCTGCTGTCGGTCTTACAGGGTTCAAATTAGCAGATCTAGTGAAGATACATTAATTCAAACTGAGAGGGGCTCTCCAGTCAATGCCGGTATTCCTGCTTTCCAGGAGGAGTAAGGGAGTTGAAGGGAGAGGGTTGCCCATTGACTTCCTGCAGTGTGGACAGAGCCAAAAGTTCAGTTAAGGTTCTTTAACTTCAGCTAAACAATTAACGTAGCTGAAGTTGCACATCTTAATTCAACCTTGTCACTTAGTGTAGACATACCACAAGTGTGAGCACCAACTTGAGGGGACATACTGTGTGACCTGTCCTTGAGCTGACTGCTGAAAATAGAATGAAGCCACAGAAGCATGAGCAGCAGCAAGAGCTACCCGCCCTGAAGGGGTATGTGTTAGAGGTGGCCAGCACCTCCTGCTGTCCTGCCACGGCTGCACTTAGTTTTCAGTGTGCTAACTTGATGGAAGCTAGTGCAAGTATGTGTGTTTGATTTGGGAATCATGCCCTAACTCAAAGTGGAGGCACATTATAGACTTGGCTGTTTAAATTAGAAAACCTTTGGGGGCAGGTATGGTCTTTGACTGCATATCTACCCTGCTGAATACAACTTTGAGGGCATTTAGATGCTGCTATAATGTAAAGAACAAGTATAAAGCAAAAGATTTAACTTATATTCATGGGAAGGGCCAGACCTATTTGGCTGCAAAGAGTGTAGAAGTTACAACTATTTGCCATATGGCCAAGTGACATACATATGCAGCCAGTGCTATCGACTTACTTGGAGTCCAACAAAAGAATGTTGAGGCCATAGGGGTTGAACTAATGAAGCAGGGAGAGCAGAAAGAGAGAAAGAAAGAAAAAATTGATTACAAGAAAAACAAAGTAGGCCACTGAAGAGATGCCTGCTCAAAGCTGGTTACTCTATCCTCCAGGAAATTATCCCTGTCATAGGATGGAATTGTGGTGGAATAGGAGGCCAAACTCCTATAACTGGAATCCATTTTCCTATCAGGGTAGAGAAGTTTGATTCCACTGTGCTTCAAAGAGCCTGCTCCACAAGATGGAGTTAGAGTTTTGAGTTGCAGTCAGGTTACGGTGACACAAGATTTGATTACTTGATATATGTGTATGTGTTGACCATAAGAAAAGTTCACTGACTTTTTGTAACAAATGCAAATGTGGAGGAACTCATGAGACAATAAAATTGTAGTGAAAAGAAGTTTGTGTTAGTAGAAAGGGATAGGAAAGAGATTCTGGAGGATTAATGTAGTTGACTATGAAAGAAGCTTTGGTCCAGAATCTGTGTGGTTGGTTGTTACTTTCAAGTACAGCTGGTCCCCGAGTTGCTAACGGTCGACTTACGACCATTCGCAGTTACGACCGAAACTGTCGTAAATGGCGGACCCCGAGTTACGAACACGATCCGCGCTTACGAACAGCGCGGTCGCGTGTAACTCAATGGGGTCCGACTTATGAACAAACCCGAGTTACGACCAATTGCTTGGTCTGTAATTGGTTCGTAAGTCGAAGAGAGGCTGTATAGGGCTAACTAAATAAAAGGATGCATCTGAATCTTAATATGTGAATGAAAAGATGGTTTAAAGAGAAAAAGATTAAAATGTATTAAGCATTGGGAAACCTGTTGTTAATGAAGAGGCTGTACTAAAGGCACAGGCTTTGCCTTTAGTCAAAGTGAAACCGGACTGTTGTCTATAGTTGACTGACAGGCAATTCAGAGTGACAAAAATGATTACAGGAATGCTAAGACCTCTTTATAAAGAGAAACTGAAAATATGGAAACTATTTCATTGAGAAAGGAGATAAATAAGAAGGGAAATTATAGAAATATTCAAAATTGTGAATAGTATAATCAAGGTAAATTGTGCACTACTATTCATCCTTTCTCATAGAATACAAAAAAGGACATATAAAATGGAAGGGCAGCAACAAATGGTATTTTTTATGCACTGCATAGTTAAACTAATTGGTACTAGAGATTGTATATTGAAGTAGAATTAAAGAAACCTAGTTGGGGTGAGAACATCCACAGTAATATAAAACAAGATTGAGAGAGATAGGACAGCATCATGTTTCATGTCATAAGGCTCTATGGTGATTTGGGTGGTTGGAGATGCTTATATGAACATGAAACACCCAAACACAATTTTGTTATGTAAAAATATTCATTTTGATTGAAAACATTGAAATTAAACATTTGGATGCTTCTCTATCAAACAAATTTGGAAAATTTTCATTTTGTGAAAAGTTTTGACTTTTCATTCCTATACCAGATAAAAACAAATTTCAAAATATCAGATGTTCCCTGCAGGATGGAAATTCTATTTTTTGATCAACCCTATTATGGGATTTCTCTCTCTGACTTTGAGCATCTGGTTCTGACCAGCATCAGAAACATGATACTGGACTAGTGGATCACAGATCTGTTTCGGTGTGGAAAGTCATACTTTTTAATTATTGTCCGAGTAGTGAAGTTGAAACCAATCAATTTAAAACCTCATAAACTGTATTACAACTTTTTCAAACCCGAGAAGAAATAACTCTGAAAAATTAATATTTAAGCAAGAACCAATGTAGTAATCCTGTATCATTTAGATAAAAAATACCTAGAGATTGTTAAAAAGTGTGAGGTTCTGACAAGGATGTTTAATAAACAGACAAGCCTTATCAAGCTGATGCAGGCCCACTATTCTTGGTGCTATTACAAATTGATTGTGCTAGCCAAAAAAATTAACTGTCATATTAGCATGAGACAGAAAGGTTTATTTCTTATGACTTTACAGATGGAATGGGACTGTCTTGAGAGAATACATTTTCTGTGTGGTGAGTTTAAAAGATCAAAGAAAAAAACATGAAGCCTCCAAATTAAAACAAAAATTGAATAATAAGTGCAGGAAGAAATTAAAACTTTAATAAGTAGGCCTGACCTTATCTGGTGTAAATTGGCTTAGCATGGAATTTATCAGAATTATAACTTGAATGGAACCATGCAAATTGAAACGAGCTGAAGATCTGGCCCAGTATTTGTATGGTATTACAATACATTAAAAATATTCATTATACTTATAACACCTGTCTATTCTAGCCGCTAAAAATAGGCCAGAAGCCTATGTAGACACAGAAGCTGACTCTTTCCATCATGTGTGTGTCTTTGTATTTTATTCTAGGAAATGGAATTAGACTTTAAAACAACAGGAATAACAAGAGCTCCAGCTCATCTAAGCTTACTTCCTCTCATTTCCCTAGAATGATAGTTATTACCATCTTTAATACCATCTAAAAGACTCTAAGACAATGGGAAATCATTCTAAAAACTTCTTCAAGCTAAAGGAAGAAGGAATAAGGGATTTAGTTAAAATGAAAGCCTTACTTAATACCTTACAATTCATGAGTTAACTATTTTTTCTTTCTTTTTCTGTATGTTTAATAAAAGGTTAAAAGAATTTTTTGATGGTATTTGCCATAGTACTAATCAGGCTGAAGTGTCTGTATACCAAACAATGAATTGTGTTTAAAGCTGTTTAATATTGGACATTGGCTGGTTTATGTTAACACCTTTGACTCTTAGGACCTCTTTTTATTCCTTCTACATTAACACAAGAAACCAAAATTCCTCAACAATTGGGTTGCAGGGATATTAATTTAGTTTAAAAAAATTAACAGAATTTTATGAGTGCAGTTCAATTGCTTTGAGCAGGACATCCTTTTTTTCCCCTCAGGGAAATGCAATTTGGTTTAAGAATTTTTTTATAAGCAAGGTGGAACTATCATGGGATTTTTTTCAGCTAATTTTTCTCAACAAGGGATGGGAGAGATTTTAAAGCATGCCACATATCCCTGTGTCCCATCATATCTAATCATGCAAGTACCCCTGTACAGTGGGATTTTCAAAAGCATTCAATGTTGGTCTAACTACTCCTATTGATTTCAGTGTGAGAGCAGCTAGACCAATGTTAGTTGCTTCTGAAAAATCTCACCCACAATACAAGACAACTGTTAAAATGCATGGTGATACTACAGTATTAAGAAATATGGAGCCAACATGTTTTGTCATTTTTGGTTTAAAATGTGTAGAGATTGGATTATTACTGTTTCAGGGGTTGTGAGCATGAGTAAGCTAAGCAGGATTTGGCTCAATATAAATGTTTTGGAATTATTAGGGGGTATTTCTGTCAGTATTAATGTTCTACTGAAATTACCAGCGTGTTATCTCTCTGGCTCCTTTTTAAGGTGGCAGATGAAATATTTGTAATTTTATATTGCAGTGTATATGCTTGACTTCAAGTTTCATTTATCTGTTATGAGGAGTTATATAACTGTACTTTACTGGTAGTTTGGGTGATTATAGTGTAGGAGGCTCAGGTAACATACTAACAATTTTTTTGTTTAAATATAAAGTTATATGTCAGTAAATGCAAACCATTCTTATGCAATAGGTAACTGTATCCTTAGAAGCAAAGACTCAGGAAAAAACTTGGGGATCATGATGGATGTTTAACTGAGTATGAGCTCCCAGTGTGATGATCCTAAGATGTATGAACTGGGGAATATTGAATAGGAGTAGAAATGTTTAAACTAAGTCTCTTGCTGGTTCTGGAGCACCACTGGAATACTGTGCCTGGTTCTGATTTCTACAATTCAAGAAAGATGTTGATAAATTGGAGAGGGTTTGGAAAAGTCCCCAGGATGATTGGAAAACTTGCCTTATAGACTTAGTCTCCAGGAGCTCAATCTGTTTTATCTAAGAGAAGGCTAAAAGGTGCTTGATCACAGTTCATAAGTACTTCATGGGGGAACAAAAGTGTGCAATGTTTAAATGCTGAAGATAGTTAACCATTGAAACAATTTGCCAAATATTGTAGTGCATTCTCCATCGCTGACAATTTTTAACTCAAGCTTGGATTTTTTTTCTAAATGATATGCTCTAGTTCAAACAGGAATTATACCAGAGAGGTCCTATGGCATGTCTGATTATCTAGTTTGGTCTCCTGTAAATCAGGGATTTCTTCTGTCCTTATAATCTATGTCTTTGTTTCTCCAGACAATTTTTTTTGAGTCCTTACTTCCTCTAGCAGATGTGTTAATGCTTGCTCTCACATGCCCGTGTTCTAGAGTTTTCGATTTTATTTCATTTCTTCTAGGGAAACCTGTAGAAAAATTATTCTATACAATATGAATGTCAAACCGAGTCTCTTAAAATATGCAAATGATGAAAAGTAATTCCTTGAAAACTTGCACCTTAAAATATAGATAGGAAGTAAAACACTAACGAAAGAGTAAATTTGGAAAAGCTATGCAGGCAGTTCTGTCATCACTAGTTAATTCCTCCTGGAGCTATGCGCTAGTGGCATAAACATAAATTCAGTATGTATTATGTATCATCACTTATTCTCCTTAAACAGAATGAAAGTGAAGAAAATGTGATAAATAAGGCTCTAATTATGATTCTGCATCATCCTACACTGCAGGCTGATTCTTCATGTTAACCTTCTTATTTTGTCCATGAGTTTTTTGCTTTAAGCGTGTTCTCCTCTATCAGGTTCCATTTTATCATCAGCAGAACAACCTCTGCCTTCTCTGTTTTTTTTTTAAATTTCTACTTAAATTAGCCTTCAGAAACTGCAAGACAGAGTTGAGCCTGGCTTTCTTGGCCTCCTGTCTGTCTTCCAACTAGCCTTCTGGGAAATGGAATATCTCGAAATCTGATTTCAGACTATAATAATTTCTACAGTATAAGGAAAAGAACCTTCACAATGCCACATAAAATAGATAAAAGGCTTCAATCCCCCAAGACAGCTCTGTTGTTTTTATATAACTAAATGAGTAGACTGATGGATGCCTCGTTGCACAGAAAAAATGAATAATTAGGAATCTGACTATTAGGAGGGAAGAGGCGTGGATGATAGGAGGGTTCTCAGGGGAAGAGGCAGGGCAGGGGTGGAGTTTGGGGGGTAATAGATAATAGTTTGGGGCTTTGGCAAGAAAAGATAGGGTAGAGGAGGATCTAGCACCCCTGCTGGAATGTCCAGCTTTTAAATATTACCAAATTAGCAATGCTAGTCCTTGGGATAATCCAATAGTAAATTAGGGCTTTTCAGGATTAGTACCTGTGATGCCTTCTCTAATAGAGTTGTTATTAGAGGCAAATAGGTGCTTGCAGGTTTACAAGCCAGGCTCAGAGAGTGCCTCTCATTGGGGGGCCTATTTGTACTGGCTCCCTGCCCACTCACACCAGCTGCCCTGCACCCTGCTTTTAGCCAGCAGCTATAGCCTGTTCCACATGCATCTAGTTCCTGGGGAATTAATTCTGAATTCAGCTTCTCTCCAGCTCCCTAGTTATTATGCAGATGCTGCTTCAGTTTCCCTATTAGGTCCTGAAAAGTCATGTGGGGAAGGGGATGGGAAAGCATCTCTCCTGAACCTGGCTGGGAGCAAGTGAATGAGCAAAGTGGAAGAGCTGATGGAAGTTATAGCACTCAGTTTAGCCGATCCAGCACATGATTTTTCATTCAGAAGGAGTTCTCTTTTTTTTTTATTAACAGGACTACTTTTGCCCTAAATAAGACTATTTAAAATTGGACCTGCAGCAGGGGCTGAAAGGGAAGACATCTCTTTGACATTCATGTCACATAGATTTACTTGTGATCATTTAATTGAAGGGTGTGGCTCTAGACCTGTAGCTCAAAGAGGAATAGTGATGAGTAAACCTCAGGCCTGTGTCTACATTGGCACCCTTTTCCGGAAAAGGGATGCTAATGAGACAAGTCGGAATTGCAAATGCCGCGGGGATTTAAATTTTCCCCGCGGCATTTGCATAATTATAACTGCGCTTTTTCCAGCTCGGGGCTTTGACGGAAAAAGCGCCAGTCTAAACAGCGGCTCTTGCGGAATATAAAGCCTTTTCGGAAGATCCCTTATTCCTGATTTTAAGAGGAATAAGGATCTTCCGGAAAAGGCTTTATTTTCTGTTTAGACTGGCGCTTTTTCCACAAAGCCCCGAGCCGGAAAAAAGCAGCAGCCATGTTCATGCAAATGCTGCGGGGAAAATTTAAATCCCCGCGGCATTTGCAATTCCGACTTGTCTCATTAGCATCCCTTTCCCGAAAAGTGTGCCAATGTAGACACAGCCCAGATGATTGAAGTTCCAGCTCAGCTAAGAGAGCAAAAAGTGTGTGTGCTTATCTGAATCAAATCCAAACACACTGAGTCTGCAAAAGGTATTTGTAAATTCTGTGAGGTCAGCCTTTTCATGACAGTTCTATTATGCTCTATTTCTGATCAAGCCAGAAATGCTAGAGTACTGAGTCTTTCAAAAGTTTAAATCATCTCTTCTGGTGCAAAAAAAGAAGAAAAAAATCACAGTTGAACAGTAAATAAGAGCTATGGCATTTACGCCAGCAGAGGATCTGTCTCTTGGATTTTAATTAGTGTTTCAAATGGGTGGAGAAGATGTTTTGTAAAAAGTTTTTATCCCATCTTTATGTTTTACCAGCTATGTTAAGTTTCACTGTACGTATCAATAATTTAGGATAAAATGCATTATAGGGTTGTTTAGTTGTTCTCAATCCAAATATTATAATTGGGTTTCTGTTTTGGGAAGCATATTAATTTCATTATTCAGACAAAATGAGTAGTCCTGTGGCACCTTATGCATCTTCAGCTACATCAATTGCGTGGCTTAAGTTGAGATAGCTTAATTTGTCTTTGGTGCTGTCTACACAGCAGGAAGTCGAAGGAAGAACACTCTTCCCTCAACTTCCCTTACTCCTCGTAAAATGAGGGCTACTATGGGTTGGAGTAAGAAGTCCTCCGGCTCGACATTATTTTGAAAAAATGGCTTGTTGTGTAGACATGCTTTTTTTGTTATTTCAGAATAACATCAGCTATTCTGAAATAATGCTACTGTGTAGACATACCTTTAGTGTACATCTGCCCAGTAGGGTTAAAGTTGAATTAAGCTGTGCAACTTCAGCTACGTCAATTGCGTGGCTTAAGTCGAAACTACTTAACTTGGCCTTACGTGCTGTCTGCACAGCAGGAAGTCAAAGGAAGAACATTCTTCCTTCAACTTCCCTTACTCCTTGTGAAGCATGAGGGTTACCATGAGTCACAGTAAGAAGTCCTTCAGCTCAACATTATTTCAAAATAATGCTTGTAGTGTAGACACACTCTTTATTTCAGAATAACTCTTTGTTATTTCAGAATACTCTACTGTATAGACGTACCTCAAAAACTAACAAATATATAGTATCATGAGCTTTTGTGGGTAAAACTCGCTTCATCCAGATGATTCTATATATTTTTGTTAATCTTTAAGGTGCTACAGAACTACTCATTTTTTAAAAAAAATTACAGACTAACAGCTATCCCTCTGTGTCATTTTTCAGTGTTTATTTTAGCAATTTTTGAATTTTATGAAGACCCCAAAATGGGGGTTTCTCATAGCTTCCCTTTTGTACATATTTTGATGAGTGATGTACACTATACACACATTCATTATAGTAACATATACTGTAATTAATAATCTTTATATTAAAGATTTATATTACCCTAGTGCAATTTAGGGGGTAGTACTGTTTCAAATATAGTAGCACTATATTAAAGAATTGTAGGGACACTTTAGTGCGTACTAGTAGAATCTATGTGGACCAATCAATGCACAACATCTTAGCATGCTTTCGAAATTACACTAGCTGTAATCTGTATTACTTCTCCCACTTAGACAAGGCCATTGATACAAGTAACCATTTCTGGTGATTTTCTGGTATTTGTTGAAAAAAACCCCAAATAATACTTTTTTGTATTGTGAGCATATTGTCAATGTTTGAGTAAAACCTAAAAGCTCTGATTATAAATGCAGAAAATTCAAAATTAAGTTTAACCGTAAAAGAAATAAAACATTTTTATCCATGAGAATGTGCAGTTAATGTACCAAACCATTTTCTTTTATTCCTTCATATAGTGATACTGTGATTAGAAATTTTAAAGATGCATCAGATTATTTTTCCTCAATTTCACTACATAGTAGATTTGAGATTATTTAAGTTCATTAGCTGTGCATTTTCATGCTTAAATATACGTTGAGTTTTTTCCTAATGTAACCTTAACTTTGAGTAAGGATGTTAAGTAGCCAGTTAATTGACTAGTCAAGTAGTCAATGGAATTTCCGCATTGACTAGTCGATAGGCACTTCCACATTCCTCCTTTGAAATGTACAAGACCCTCCGCTGGGGCTCTTGTACATTTCAAAGGAGGAATGTGGAACTCTGTGTGCAGCCCGGGGCCAGCGGGAAGTCCCACCGACTCCAGGCTACAAGCGGGTCCCAGCTTTGAAATGTACAAGAGTCCCCAGCGGGGGCTCTTGTGCATTTCAAAGCAGTAGTGCAGCATGGAGCCCAGCGTCAGCAGGGGACTCTGATTCGGAAATGCCACGCTGGAGCCTCGGCGTTTCAAAGGGGCAGCTGCACAGCTGATCCCCAGCTCAGCTATGTGGCGCTGTCTCTTTCAAACGCTGAGATGTGCAGAGCTGCTGTTTTTAAGTATCCTCTCTTCCCCCCCCCCCCGCCTTTGCTGCCTCTATGTAATAGAGGCAGAAAGTGGGGGGAGCGACTAGTCGAGTGACTGTCCGATAAGCATTTGCTTATCGGATAGTCAGCTAGTCAACTAGACCTTAACATCCCTACTTTGAACCTAGTTAGTTTATAATGTTTATTTTCAGAATAATTACATCTCATTTTACGCTCAAATCCTGTTTTAACATAACTGTTTATCTGGGAATTTTCTTGCTTTTTTTTTTATTAAAATGTTATTCATTGAATGAAATAAGAATGAAAGAGAATGATGAGAGGAAGCATACAGCATTAAACTGCGATCTTCATTTTATCTTAACTTTTAGATCCAAATCACTAGCATGACATTCTGGAGAAGAGGAAAGCAGCCAGAACATATGCCCGTGTAACCTCTCCCTCAAGTCCTCTCTGTTGAGTAGATGTGGTGCAATTGGTTGTTTTGCAATTTTTTAGGACTAGACATTTTTGCTATTACTCTTCGTAACTGTAAGCTTCTTCTTCAGTAGAGGCTGGTGAGTAATTTTCTTCTACGGAGAATTCCATTAATCATTCTCTCCTTCCCCCTTTTAGACGATTTTCATCTTCTACTGTTCTAAATGAGTAGGAAGCCAAACTATCCTCAGGGAATATATTGGTCCTCAGTGCTCTCAGGGGCCACCATCTTCCCTGATGGCAGATTTGTCTTTAGAGCTATTAAGAACTAGAGGTGACAAAGGCCATTTTGGAAAGGGGAACTCTTTGTGGAACTATCTGTAGAATGTTATTCATCAAACCATACTGAAAAAGAAACTCACTTTTCATAAATAAAATGGTAAAACATGATTATTAATCCTTTAAATTTTAAGTAAATATCATTAAGTGAAGGGCTAATAGAAAGCACATGGAAAGCAGACTTAATTGAATTCTTCTGTTGGAAAAAGGAAACTGTAGGATTCATTCTGGTATGAAAAATATATGAAAGGGTTGCATGGCTGGAGGAAAATATCTTCATAGGAGATTTATTTAAGAAAATATTTATCAGTTGGTTTTGATTTGTTTTTCCTCTCAGTAGGTTGCCACTCACAACCTCACATTAAAAAGCCACTATATTTTTATATCCAAATAAAAGGGGTAATTTGAGAATCCAAAGAGTGATCTAGCATACCCTTTCCCTTAATATTTTGAACACCTAAGAGCTTTTCAGTTTTTGTATCCTGCTAAACAAAAACACCATAAAACAATATTACACTGCACTTAGTAAGGCATAAACTTCACATGCATGAACATGATGGACATTTTGTAACTATTACCCCAAGGGGGTTCTAGTGCTGTTATTTGAAATGAACATGGCTTTTGTTAAGATGTCATTACTTTTTATTTAATTAATACTTTGGGTTTAAAGATTAGAATAATTTTGAAGACACATTATTATTCTGTGCAATGGCTTATTTGAAACTAATTTATTTTCACTTCTGAATTCCCTGTGCCTGGGCATATCAATTTTATTCATTTAGAATACTTAAGTTTGTTGCATGGTAAATGAGAAAAGAGTGATGGTCTGGTTTGTGCTTTTTCTAACCCTTTAAATATAGTCAAAATTGGTGTAAAATGTTATTTTTTGTATGCTGGAGAAAAGATGTTACATTTTAGTGATGTTACATATATAAATTCCAGATATAATGAAATATAATCAGTAGTCAAGGAATTAGGTATGCAAGTTCACTATGGTGGAATTATATTTTCCATGTAACAATCTTCATAAAAAAGGAATTAGAAAAGAGAGACTATGGGGGAATATGAGAGAGGTCTATAAATCATGACTGGTATGGAAAAAGTAAATAAGGTAATGTTATTTACTTATTCCCACAATATAAGAACTAGGAGTTACCAAATGCAATTAATAGGCAGCAGGTTTTAAACAATCAAAACAAAGTTTTTCTTTACTCAGTGCACAGTCAACCTGTGGAACTCCTTGCCAGAGGATATGGTGAGGACTAGGACTTTCACAGATTTCAAAAAAGAGCTAGCTAGATTCATGGAGGTTAGGTCCATCAATGGCTATTAGCCAGGATGGGTTGGAATGGTGCCCCTAGCCTATGTTTGTCTGTAAATAGGTGTCAGAGGAATCATGTGAGGATTACCTGTTGTGTTCCCTCCCTCTGCGGCATCTGGTATTGGCCACTGTTGGCAGACAGGATACTGGACTAGATGGACCTTTGGCCTGACCCAGTATGGGAGTTCTTTATATTCTTATGAATGCTATTTATAATATTTTATATTTAAATAGAACTTTTAGGTATTAATATTTTATCAGTATTTACTAAAAAGTTATGCAACTTACACTGAGAGGTAGCTAACATTACACTCCTTAAACTGAGATAAAAGATAATGCACTGGTACAGTAGCAGCTTTGGAAAGAGAACACTGGTGTCCTGGTCTGCAGTCTCCTCCTCTTGTCATAAAACTACAAACTCTCTCTTTGCAACCAAAGTTTTTATATAATATGTACTCAAGTGGCAAAGTCAAGTTATGATTAAATTTATAATAGATTGTTTGCATAGGTGGTAAACAAAACAAACACTCATTTTTTTCATTTTGGTAAATGTAGTACTGTTTTGCTTATAAGAAGCACACAGGATCTTTTTCAGTGGATAAGGCAATATACCATGATTATAGAGACCAATACAAGAATCAGCAGATGCATCTGAATGCACACGCGCGCGCGCACACACACACACACACACACAGAAAGTATGTCTACACTACCCCCTTAGCTCAGAATAAGCTACGCAATTTGAGCTATGTTAATCTCATAGTTTATTTTGAGTTAATTTCAAAATAACTTATTTTGTAATTTGGCGCTGTCTACACAGCACCAAATTTCAAAATAAACCACTATTCCGAAACGTCCTTTACTGCTCGTGGAATGAAGTTTACAGGGATGTTGAAATAGTGAGCCCGTTACATTTCGAAATAATAGGCTTGCTCAAAAGACGTGGAATAGCTGTTTTGGGATATTGGAAGTATCCTGAAATAGCATCTCAGTGTAGACATACCCACAGAGTCCTGCCAACGTTGTTATAGTTACCAGTGTGAGGCTTGGACCAATTTTATGACCAGATAGGCTGTACATGAGTGGGGAAAAGAGTTGGGTTATGTCAGTCGTGAGGCTTGGCAGGATGAACCCAAAGACATACCTGCATTAGCTCTTATCAAGTTAGGGAGTTAAAAAATAGCAGTGTGCTGCAGTGCCAAGAACATCCTGTCTGATCCCATATGAAACAATAGGTATGTACTTGGTTGTCTCTTCCCCCTCCTCCCCACTAGCACTATTGCAGCTACATTTCTATTTTTTAATGTTACCCATGCTAGCTCTGACTGAGCTGTGTGCGCTTAAAATGGAAATCACATCTTTCAGCTCCAGTGTAGGCGTACTCCAAAGAGAGGTATAGAGTTTGACAGAAATTGGAACAAATACAGAAATTTGTAGCACCAAACATAGAAATATACTGATGGATTTATTAGGAGACAGCACCTTTCTTCCGGGACTGCATATCTGTGACTTCTGAAAGACTTCTTATTGGCTGGATTCCAGAGTTGCAATGTTAATTTATTAATTCAGATTATACTAATGGCAATGTGATGACGTGGGTTATTGAAGCCAATTATCACATCCAAAACAATATCAGAACTACTGTATGTTTGAAAGAGTAATGGGTAGCTATCTCAATTCAAATTACAAAGGCAAAATCAAAGTATAACGTTCTATAACATTTTGTGTGAGGAAAAATACACAAAACTAGATAAAAAAATAAGTGCTACACCAAATTCAGCTGTTACCCAGGAACATGTATGCTGTGCCCAGAAACACTGAATGTCAAAAAATGGTTTGCTTATCTGCTGTTCAAAATGTGTGTGAACAATAAACATCTCAGTGTTTCTTATGCCGATGTCTTCATTATTTCCTTATATTTAAATGCATAGGATAGTAGACTAGAATCTCTGGTTACAAAACCCCAAAGAACAAGATGATTCCATTGCATAAAAACATAACAGGATCTTACAAGCGGTGCCTATAGGAGTGAGGACCATTTCATACAATTCTCATGACAGCCTGTAGCTCGCCTTTGTTGCTCCTTTGTAGGAGGCACTGCTATCCTACTACACCCCAACCAAGGAAGCAGCAAAGTGACAGGAACGGAGAAGCAAACATGGATCCTCCAGGCCTCCCTAGAGAGTCCTCATAGAAGCAGCCATTCAGTGCCCAGTGTCTCAGATAAAAGGAACTGCAGGGATTGTAACATACCCAAGGTACAAAGTTGACTCAGGAGTAGCTTTATCACCCCTGCCAGCACACCTGGGGTGTACTTTATACTAATTTGCTGGTTTTGCTTCCACCCCAGGACTGCTCATAATCAGCCTCTAGCATGTAAGTCATTTCCAGCTATGCCTGTGTGCACTGGCAGATTTTGTTGGGGGGGAGGCAACTTTAATGATGATTCAAGGGGCTATTTAGGCACTTGAAAAGACTAGTTTTCTGGCAGATAATTTAGCAGTTAACTGACAGAAGGCCTGTATCTAATTCCTATATAAAAGAAAGACAAATATTATACTTATTCAGCTCTAGTAATAAAATGTGCAATGGGTTAGGTCACAGAGATCCCCTTGAGACTGCCACATGATGGGCTGATCATACCACTGAGCCCACCTATCTGCCTTCTGGGTTGCCCCACCACCCTGTCTTGCTGAGCCAGAAGTTCTGGTCTCTCCCAGTAAGATATAGAGTTGGGATCACAGCTCACAGTGGAGTAACAGACACTGAGAACAACTCAGCTCTGGAAAGCTCAGTCACAGCACCCCTATGCTGAACACTCATGGGATCAAAATCCCAGCTAAAACCATCTTACTCTGTATAAAAGTTGTACACACAGAAAACTCAATGTTTGCTCTCTTTATCAATGAAACAGAGATATGCACAGCTGTTGTCCTCCCAGGTAACAGTTATTTACACTGGGTTTATAAATTATTAAAAGTGGTTTTATTAATTATAAAAAATGGGATTTAAGTTGTTGCAAGTGATAACAGATCAAAGTAAGTTACTAAGCTAAAATAGAACAAAACATACCAGCTAAGCATAATACACAAAGACATTTTTGCAAAGCATAATTTCTCACACTATTTTTTATTTCAGGTAAAGTTTTTTTTCAGGCCAGAGGTGAACTTTTTTTCCTGATCTGAGTCTAGTTGCCTCCTCCCTCCCCCCACTTCTCTGCCATAGAGTTCTTTTCTTTTCAAGTCTTTTTATGTGTCCTCTTGTGCTTGGGATCAGAATGTGAAGCCTCCTGAAGATAATCATAATTTGTTTCCTGTTCCTTAAATAGAATTTCCCCAGGGTGAGATGTCTTTGTTCCATTCCCCCCACTCCTGTGGAAAAATACAAAGTTCAAGATAGATCCCAGCCACATGTGGCATGGCCACATGTCTTTGTAGGACCAACCATAGTTTAGGCTACCAGGAAAAAAAGAAGACTATTTACAGATCATTGTCTTGAGCACCACACCATTAAGTTTCTTAAATATAACCAATAGCTTTCACTAGAAGATCTAGACTAATAAACAGATTTATACTTCATATTTCTAACTTCACATACAAGAAAGATACATGCACACAAATAGACTATACACATTTAGGGGATTACGAACTTTTGAATGATAGGATGCATACCCCATTTTGCAGAAAGCATATTCGAGTTATACATATTCGTATTCAAAACACATTCACATACAAATATGGGGTGCAGCATCACAACATGTTCTGATATCTTCTGGCAACTCACTCTTAGGACACTGTTAGGTTTAACATTTTAATATATATTCTTACTTTGCTACTGACTCTGCAGAGAGAGAGAGAGACACACACACTTTATCAGATGTCCTATCTCAACTCTGGGAGGCGAGTGATATCTAGTGGGTTACACAAAAGGTTACACACATAGTGGGTTGCACAGCGGTTACATGACTGCTCTGGGGCCTGGCTGCTGCTACTTTGGCAGAAGTGGTGGCCGGAGCCCCAGGTTCTTTAAATCACCACCATGGCTGATGGGTGTCATTTGTCCAGATGGCACTGAGGGCTGGCTGCCCTGAACCCTGCCTCTTCTGCCTGAAGCCCTACCCCTAGTGGGAATGCAGAGATGGGCCCTCTCCCACGTTGCCCAGGGGCCCAGAAATTCTGACAGCCCCCATGGTAGGGGCAGCTTCATCTGAGATCTTTGTAAGAACATCAGAATGGTCATATTTGGTCAGACCAAAGATCCATCTAGCCCAGTATCCTATTTTCTGACAGAAACAAGTGCAAGTCATTGAGTGATTCATCCCATCACCCATTCCCAGGATCTGGCAAACAGAGATGAGACATACAGAACATGGTGTTGGATCTATGCCCACACTGGCTAGTAGCCATCAAAGCACCTATTCTCCATGAACATATTAAGTTTTTTTTTTAACCCTATATAGCTTTGGTCTTCACCACATACTCTGGCTAAGAGTTTCTCAGGTTGACTGTGAAGAAATTCTTTTGTTTGTTTTAAATCTGCTGCCTATTAATTTCATTGAGTGACTCCTAGTTCTTGTGTTATTTGAGGCAGTAAATAACACTTCCTTGGTCAATTTTCCCACATCATTCATGATTTTATAGATCCCTGTCATATCTTCCCCTTAATCATCTCTTTTCAAACTGAACAGTTCCAATATTTTATCTCTCTCCTCATGTGGAATGTGTTCAGTACTCCTAATAATTTCTGTTGTCCTTCTCTGTACCTTTTCCAAATCCAGTATATCATTTTTGAGATGAGGTGATCAAATCTGCACACAGTTTTCAATATGTGGACATTCTGTGAGTTTATATAGCGGCAATATGATATTTTCTATCTTATTATCTATCTTTTCCTAATGAATCTCAGTATTCTGTTAGGGGTTTTTTATTGTCACAAGACATGGACAGATATTTTCAGACAACTGTCCACAATGCATCCAAGATCTCTATTGATGGGTTCAGCTAATTTATATCCCATCATTTTGTATGTGTAGTTGGGATTATATTTTGCCACGTGCATTACTCTGAATTTATTTATACAGGTTTTCATTGGCCATTGTATTGCCCAGTCATGCAGTTTTGTGATAAATCTCTGTGTAACTCTTTGCCTTTGGACTTAACTATCTTGAATAAATTTGGTATCATCTGCAAATTTTCCCAGCTAACTGTTTCCCCTTTTTTTCCAGATCGTTTATGGATGTCTTGAACAGAACTGGTCCCAGTATAGATGCCTGGGGACACACCACTATTTTGTTCTTGCCATTCTCACTAGTTATTTCCTTTGGTTCCTGTCCTTAATCTCGAGTGTCTGACAATACTTGTGGGATCATTCCACCATCCTTAGTTTACTTTAAGATAACAAAAGACTTATCATTAATCACCCTGCCTCTGTTTATAAACAAATTCCCTTATGCAAAGACTGTACTGCTCCCAGCTTCTGAATTCATGTCATATCCCACTCAGGCTGTGTTCAGTTAAGAGCTCTATTTGAGGGTAGGGTAAGTAGACCCCAGTACAAAATTTGGAGGGTGGGAGGGCTACAGCCTCCCAAATGGCACTCCTGCTGCTAGTCACACTCACTAGTCTTAATTACACTGTGGCAAGTGCTCTGGAAAAGTTTGCATAGCGGGTGTTCTGAGAGCAGTCGGACCCATTTGCAAATCCTGTATATGTACTTCAAGCCAAGGGGTGTTGTCATATGTCCAACACTTCTAATAGCAGCACCTATGACTGCAGGGTCATCTCAGTACATTCCCAGTCCCAAATTTTTTCACCAGACATATATTTCTGGTACTACCCTCTCTTGGACAATACAAGGTCTTCATATGAAGTCTGTCATCATATGTATATAGTAGCCCAATGTCTGTGACTCTGTAACGCTGAAATGCTGGCTGTTCCCTCTGGGCAGCGTTGTTGTCTCCCTGGCTGTTCCCTCTGGGCGGCGCTGTTGCCTGAGTCACGTCCTTCGTCTCCCGTCGTGGCGCTCTGCTGACTTCTGCGCCACTCAGCTGGGCCGCTGCGGGGGAGCAAGCGGTAGAAGCGGCCGTTTGGGCACCATGGTCCCCATGCAGCACGGGGGTGCTGCATGGGGAACGCGGAGCCCAAACGGCCACTTCTGCCGGTTGCTCCCCCACGGCGGCCCGGCTGAGCGGCACAGAAGTCAGCAGAGCGCCACGGCAGAAGGGGAAAGGGGCCGGGGCGGTGACATACATGGCCGGGGGTAGGGCCTGTCGGTGTACATCACCGCCCTGCCCCCCTTTACGCCCCCCTTCACCTCCCGCTGTGGCGCTCGGCTGACTTCTGTGCCACTCAGCCAGGCTGCCCTGGAGGAGCCCAAACAGCCGCTTGCTCAGCTTGCTTCCCCGTGACGGCCTGGCTGAGTGGCGCAGAAGTCAGCCAAGCACCATGGCGGGAGGCGAAGGGAGCAGGGCAGTGACGTGCGGCATGACAGCGGCTCCAGGCCCCGCCCCCAGCCGTGAACGTCACTGCCCCACCCCCTTCGCCTCCCGCAGTGGGGCTCGGCTGACTTCTGCGCTGCTCAGCCGGTCCGCCACATGGAAGCAAGTGGCGCAAGTGACCGTTTGGGCTCTGCAGTCCCCCGAGTGAGAGGCAGGAGGGGGAGGAGAAGAGAAAGAGAGAGACAGAGGCAGGAGGTAGAGGAGAGCTGAGATAGAGAGAGGGGGAGGCAGTAGGAGGAGAGAAAGAGAGAGAGACATGGAGCAAGAGACTGGTGGCTCAGGAGAGAAGACCGACATGGAGGAGAGACCTGAAAATCCCATCTTATGACGGGCTAATTGGTTAGTTTTAGTAATAGAAATGATATGCACCAATACTGTTATCTCAAATGGAGTTTCCAAAACACTTCAATACAATCACGCTGTGTTAGATAAAACAATATAACAAGTTTATTAACTACAAAGAGAGATTTCAAGTGAATACAAATAATGAGGCATAAATGTTAGAAATGGTTAGAAGAGAAATAAAGATAAAACACAACTGATGTGTAACTTAAAAAAAACTGTTAAATTCAGAGCAAAGTTCCTTTCACCTCATCCTCTCAGTAGTCTTACTAGCCACATTTCTACACCAGGACACCTTCTCCTGTGTAATTGCTGCTTCTTTTGTTTCTTCTGGTACAGTCAATCAATGGACAGAGACTGATGGAGGAGGGGAGAGGAGAATTTGGGGTGTTTGTCCCTGATCTTTATAGTGTCTATCTTCCTCTTAGAAAATATTTCTAGTTGAGATTTAGGAGACAAAATGTCCATACGGGAAGATATCTGGTACCTTTCCATGTGTTGAAAGTCAAGGCAACAATGCCAAAGAGGTCTCCTTTCCTTTTGTGTGTGAGTCTCTTTGGTGTGTCAATGGTGGTAGGACAATTTCCTTCATTCCTCCCTAGAATTTAAATTATGCTGAACAGTTAAATTACATCACAAAACTCAATAACCCAGCTATATTTTATGCAGTGTGCTGTAGTGATTGTGGAGAAAATATTTCCAAACCATTCAAGTTTCCTTTTTATTGATATGCAACTTAATGAAAAGTGTTTTGTGACAGTTTTTCTATCGCAACTCTTCCCATCTATTTATTTGTCCATCTTAGAGTTTTCTAAAGTACCTTTTGCTATCACCTTAATAGTAAAGGGCAGTTTTATTCTGAAAAGCAGCTATTCGAAAATTACACCCTATCTTCAGCAACATAACTAATCCCTCTCTGTCTTCAGTCCTTTCTACTGACACTACAACTAAGTTTTTACTGCTTTCATCATTCACTCTGTGAAGACAGAATAGCTAAAAGTGACCTGACGATTCTGTTCCATTATCAGCAACAAGATTGTTGTTTCAGTTCCAGTCAGTTATACCAGTGAATCCCACTGAAGACAATGAAGGTGTGCACAGATGTCATTGAGATTTTATTTGGTCTGCTTTTTGTTTGTTTGCTGATGTTGATAGAGATGGAAAGAAACCACGTGGGCTCTCAGCATCCAGGTTTACATTGCAGGGCAGGCAGACTAAGGGGAGTTGAAAAAAACTTTAACTGAGCACACTAGATACAGAAATTCTTTAGACACATTTGGAGCCCCCCAATGCCATTTCTACATAACTTTTCAATGCAGAAAGAGACTTTAATCTTTTAGAGATTTTTTTTAAATGAGAAAAAGGAGAATTCAAGTATCTTTGTGCTTCCTTAATTAATTCACTTCTTGGTCTCTTTGAAAGGAAACTGACAAATGTACTTAGCATATTGTATGGATTGTAGACCTTTTCTAAGAAATGTAAGCCTCTGAGGACTAAGTTCACTCAATTATTTGTGTTTAGTGTACCTAGAATTTCCAGTGCTATAGAATCAACAAGCCCAGCACCACTGTATTAACCTGTGCCTCTCTAGGTATGGGCGTTTGCAGCTCCTGTTGTCTGTGGATCCCTGTTCATGGCCAGTGCGAGCTGTGGGAAGCAGTATCCCAGTCTGCCACTTTCCACAGTTCCCATTGACTGGGAATGGTGATCCGCAGCCAATGGAAGCTGCAATCTCCCATAGCTGTGGAGGCACAAGTAAATACAATGGTGATGGCCCACCAGGGGCTTATCTTGGTGAACTGGACCATCTTATTGCCCACCCCTGAAACAGATCATAGAAGAAAAAGCAATTAAATAAGACATCCTTTCTTACTCAAGTGAATTCTTATTTTTGCATTTAGCAATAGTTGTCTATCAGTGGTGAACAGAAAGGATTTTTTTAAAATGTTTTTATTTGTATCTGAAATTAATTTCTCCATGTTACCCGTAGGATGTGATTTAAAGCACATACAGTAATATTCTGAACAAAGAGCACATTCATGTTTTTCTTTCTTTCTCATTACATTGAGGAGCTAACAATATATTCTCTATGGCTTGCTGTTGTCTAGCAACTAAGTGTGTCAAAATTCATTGGTTTAGTTAGAATCAGGAATCATATTTTACAAAATGAACTAAAACAAATGATAGGTCTTTTTGAATTAACCTAAAATAGGAAGGGAATGGTTTAAAAATATTCTGCCAAACTTTCAAACTACCAGGAATCCTATGCTGGCAAAAGACCATTCTGATTACTGAGACATTTAAATATGGAATATTCTGTTTCTCACTTTTGGCTGCTTCTTCTCACTCTATGACCATATCTACACTAGAAAAGTATTTGGAAATTACTAAATTTGACTTAACTCCCGATTTAACAAATTTGAACTAGTGTGTCCACACTATGGGGAAGCCTTGAAAATAGTCTGAGGCAGGATCCTTTAATGTGGATGTGCTACCTTGGACTCAGAGCCCCAGGAAGCACTGGGGATTAATTAGTTCAAATTACTCTGGGGAGTAATTATTTTGAAATAGCTGCACCAGAGCATCCACATTACAATTTTTTCAGAATAACTATTTTGGAATTCGTGTTACTCCTGATGAAAAGCAGGAGTACAGATTTTGAATTCTGCGGCCAGTTATTTCAAAACAACGGGCTTGGTAATGTGGATGCTCTGCTTATAAATTCAACCTTGGGTGGGGGTGGGGGTTCAAAACAAAGTCCTAGTGTTGACCAGGGCTAAGTCAATTACTTTCTTTCCTTCTAAAATGGCACTTTTGTCTTTTGAAATTTTTGCATAAATGGTCTCCCTTGAGATAATTTGCTATGGATTGGCAAACAGGCATGAATGGCCTTAAATATTTGAATTCACATCACTTTCCCCATGACCACCTGGTCTGAAGACACAGAGTCCAAATCCAGAGCACTCTGACACACATGATCCATATGACTATTTTAAGCAGAGAAGCTTAATTGTGCCTGAAATGTGTAGTCCTAGTTGGGAGGCAGTATGGAAATGTACAAGCCAGGTACAAGTAGGAGCTTCAGGAGATATGAGGGCTGAAGAAGATGCCATCCCATAGGGAGTGAAAGGTAGCCTGTCCTTCCACTGTCATTGTATACATTACAGATCCTGTTCCTCTATGTGCTTGGTCAAGTCTGCTGATAGGAACAAAGTGGACAGAATCATGGCCTGGATCAATTATTACACTCTGAGGGCAGTAGCTGCCATGTGTGTAGCATGTGTGTGGTGGTGTGGAAGGGCACTAGTTCAGCCCACATGACATATAGTAGCCCACGTGACATATGGTGGCTAGTAGCTACCTAGCCATCAAAGCTTGGGCATGGTGAGGGTCATAACCTTAGCCAGTCTCAGTGTTGGTATGGGTATGTTAGGTAAAGAATTTGTGTAACAAGCCCCCCTTCCCCCCCCCCCCACAATGTTGCTAACTTTTATGATTTTTTTGTTACTCCAATGGATTTTGAGGTGTCTTTTGGCTTGTCTGATAAAATGTGCTATCTCATGACATTTCATGAATGGCCACCATTTCCGATTACTGTCAATAGGCCTAAAGCCTGCAAGTTGGCTGCCAGTGTCCAACTGTCTATCTGTTCATGGAAGTGAATGTAATGTAATGTAACCTGTATTTATTTGCGTGAGAGAGTACTGGTGAAATTGTAGGTCAAAATGTTTGGAAGCATTTTAAATCTGCCACTAACTTTATACACTCAGCAGCTGACTTCCAAGTGATCTGCTTGACTCCATCTTCTCACTGGTCATCCACTATCACCACTCCTACACCTCCCATGGTAACATTCTTAAGGTTATTTCCATTTCTACCTCTCATGTGAAAAAATGGACATAGGTCTTGACCTGTTGATTTCTGACAACAGGATCCAGTTCTCTCCAATAATATTTCTAACGCTCAGGATGCCCTTAATAAATCTGGCTGCACCTGCCACTGTTTTCAATGAGATCGGTACTGCAGCTGTGGGAAGGAGATGAGAGATGCAGAAGACAGTGAAGGGTTGGGAGAGGACAGAATGGCAGGTCCCCCAGCCTGGAGGCAATGGTGAGAGAGAGAGGATTCCCTCTGAGCTAGGGGAAGGAAGTGTTTTCAAATCTCTTGAAAGGGTCATCAATCACAAGATTATGGAGCTTCCTGAAGAAGCACTTGCAATCCTGTGAAAAAGTTTTCCAATCCCACAATTTTCAGGGCTGGAAAAATCTGCATACAAGTACCTCATGACTGAAGATGCAGACCTACCCTACCACTTAGCCCTTCCATGTATAATTCTATTAGAGTCACTTGGTTTTGGGGCAGCAGGTGGCAGTGGAAGAGGAAGCTGGGGAAAAGGAGGTAAATTGCTGCTGGATCTGGGATTTCTCATCTGTTTAGAATCTGGGAAGAAGAGAAAGGGAAAGGGAGAGTGTTCAAGGGGAGATGGTCAAGATAGTAATAAGAAATGGATGGCAGTTCCCATATTTGAGGGGTGAGGAAGTGGTAGGTGGGATCCCCATCAGAGGCAGAACAGACATGCATGTATGCATTTTTGTGTGCAAGAAAGATTGACCTTTCAACCTATAATTATCTTGCACATGCACCCACAAGAGTAGACGAGAGTCAAAGGATAAAGTAAAAATCTGATGTAATCATGTTTTTAATATCTTACGATTTTGGTGCCAATTTTCTGACATTTGGAGAAATCTGACTTATGTTTTTGGTCTCTTGGAGTTGGCAATACCCTCGCAATATTTCCATAAGTTAAATAATGCTCTCCCCAGTACACAGGAAGTAATATTTTAACAGGCCTAATGCTTCCTGTCACCACTGCTCTGATAATGTACTAAGTCCTCCTATAGTGCTGCTCAGTCTCATACAAGGTATAATTTGGCCCTTTTAAAAAAAGTATTCCTGCATCAGACAAAACAGACTGGACATGGAAGCTAAGATGCAGATACTAGCAACCAGCTAAGAGAAAATAGCAAAAGAATGGACTGGAACTAAAGCAAGGATGTTGAGACCTTTGAAAGGAGGTGGTAGAGGGCTAATTATTTGTTTCTATTAGTTTTTAGGTCACAATGTGTAAACTAATCTTTTTTTCCTTTTTAAATGATCACTAATTTTTTTAATTGGGTTGTAAAAACATCTAGAGCCTGTGCATCCCTGAGATAACTCTGCTGACTTGAGCCTTTGACTGGAGTAACATTTAAGAACATAAGAACATAAGACCATAAGAACAGCCGTACTGGGTCAGACCAAAGGTCCATCTAGCCCAGTAGCCTGTCTGCCGACAGTGGCCAGCACCAGGTGCCCCAGAGAGGGTGGACCGAAGACAATGATCAAGCGATTTGTCTCCTGCCATCCTTCTCCAGCCTCTGACAAATAGAGGCCTGGGACACCATTTCTATCCCCTGGCTAATAGCCTTTTATGGACCTATTAATTATGCTTAATCTGTTTCAGGTAGCTCCCACAATGGGTTGAGTGGTACAGAAACATTAGAAAAAGTATAGTCTTTTTTCATGGAAGAGCACAAGGGATTAACTTCCCAATAGAGTTTTTCCAAATGCTTATCTTCACAACTGGAATCCCTAATCTTAGGACTGCAGGTTTGCTTGGCCTCTGTTTTCTCAAAATATTGTCCTGATCATGTTTAATGCTTTACTTTTGTAAAGGTGGTTTTTGTCTGTGTTGGAGAGCAATATCCACCACAAAGGTCATGACTTTAGAAGATGCATGAAGGGAAGAGAGTGGCACAAAACAGTAGGTAGCAAAGCTTTGTACAATTCAGTGAGCAACAAGGTCAATTACTTCATATCTACTTGTGGTTCAGCACAGCTGGAGTGAAAAAAATCATAATGCCTGACTGGCATTCTGCAGCAGTTTAATGTGGAATAATAATGCAGCATAGTTTACAGAAAAGTGTCAGTCTGACTGGGCAAATATAAAAAGATGAAGAAAGTTGTCTGTCAGAAAGGAAATGGGGAGGAAATCCTTGGAAATAACACCCCAGAAATGAAAAGAAGAATATAGCAGAACTCCACAGTGCTTGTTTTAACTATGGGCTGGAATACTAAATTTTCCTGCAAAATTTTATCCTAAAAATAACTGTTTAGAATATTATGATAGCTCTCTCCATGCAACTACTACAGCCCTTTAAAGTAAAATAATCTCAGCTGAGATTTTCCAAATAACAAGCATCTGAAGGAACAGTTGAGTTGCAATAGTAAAACCCTTTAAAATAAATAATGAATGTTGTAATTATACATTACAGAAAGTGCTTCACTGGGAAACAGTTCGAAACAATAAAGACTACCTTTCTAAATGCAGACAGGTAGCAGTTTAATAAGGAAGAATGTAAATAGGAAGGAGAAGGGATGAGATCAAAACCAAAATTGACACATATGCTGATAATTAGGCAGAAACAAATCTCATGTAATATTTTTTTCTGGGTAATTATAAAAAGAGCAAACTGTCAATTAGAGTTTTGTGTGTCCTTTCACAGAATTCATAATGACTGACTGTACATTAGGATTTTTTATTGTAGCAGATACAGCTGCACTCAAATTGAAGATTAATGTATTTTGTGAAATTATAGTATTTGCATTTGTTTGTCCTGTATCCACTACAAATAAGGAGGAGAGTGTGTATCTTATTTTACATATGAGGCTTTGAACCTATGTTGGCAGAGCTGTGGTTTACCATAGTAATCAACAATGATTTAGGCCCCAGATCTCCATTGTTATTATTAACCCTTTTCACTGAGCTGAGAGAGATTATATAGTACATGAGAAGTTCCTGGCATGGTACCAGCACTGGGCAAAAGTTCAAAAGGTTTTTTTTTTTCATAGAAGCACCCAAAAGTTTAAGGATGGGATTTTTCAAAAGATTCTCAAATAGTTCAGCACTCAAATCCTAATGGGAGATGGCCACCTAACTCTTAAATTTCTTTTAAAATCCCAGTCTGGAGGTTTGTACAAAGTTTCATCTGAGCTAGTGAAAATTTGAAGAGCCACCTGCTGTCCTGAGCCCTTCCTTAGGAACATTTATCTCCTTTATCCTAATGACAGCAGTATTTTTTGGGAAGATAATCCAGAAGCATGAGTTTTCAAGGACGAAGCATAATGTCTTCCTATTTATTCCTTCCCTAGTCAATAGTCTTTTCCCTTACTGTAGTCTACTACACTCAAACTATAGTCTCTCTAGATTTTCCCATAGATCTTTAAGGATGTGGGTAATAGCAATATTCCTGAAAGGAATGGGCATCGAGGGAACATACTCCTGAAGAAGGTTGGGTAGATAAGGAGTTGGCTAAAGAGGTGACTACCACAGGTCATACAGAAGTGTGAACTGTGAAGCTGGAGAGAGGTTACTAGTGGAGTTCCTTTGTGGGACCAATTTTTTTTAACATTTGTATTCATGGCCTTTGGTACAAAAAGTAGGACTGTGCAAATAAAATTTGCAGATGACACAAAGTTGAGAGTTTTTGCCAATATGGAGGAAGACCAGAATATTACATGAGAAGTTCTGGATGATCTTGTAAACTGTAGTAATAAAAATGGATTGCAAGGTCATTCATGTAGGGACTAACAAGAGATTTTTTTGCTATAAACTGGGAACTTATTAGTTGGAAACAACAGAGAAGGAGAAAGCCCTGGGTTTATTGGTTGATCACAGGATGATTATGAGTTCTCAATGAACTGGCCATGGTAAAGGTTAATGCAATCCTAGAATGTATCAAGAGACGTGTTTCTGATAGAGACAGGGAAGTGTTAGTACCATTATATAAGGGACTGGTGAGACATCATCTGGGATACTGTATGCAATTACAGGCAACTTACCCCCAACTTACAACCACCCGATTTATGACCCCCCCGCATTTACGACCATTTTTTTCATGTGAGATAGTTACTAACACCCCCCCCCAATTTACGTCCACAGCTCGCATTTATGAAGGTGTACGACACAGACTCCACATAACATCCCAAAACAGGAAACACACAAGGCCAGTCAGACTCGCCAATCTGCAACTGCTGCTTGAACTGCTTGCATCTCTGCCACATCGATCTTCACTTTTTAGTTATTTATGTGCATTATTTTAAGTATTTAGTTTAGTTTTCCTACATTTCCGTAGTCAATTTCGGTATTTTTAGGGTATGAAATCGGTTTCCAGGAACGGAACCACCATTTCTAACATTGTGCCTATGGGAAATAAGGGTTTGACTTACGATGACTTGACTTACGATGGTTCTCCAGGTACCAATTAGATCATAAGTGTGGGGATTGCCTGTATCATCTTGCATATTTAAGAAAGATGATTTCAAACTGGAACAGGTGCAGAGTGGGACTACTAGGATGATCAAAGGAATGGAAAACCTGTGTCATGACAGGAGACTCTAAGAGCTTAGATTTTTCCCTGAACAAAAGAAGGCTGGGAGGAGATATGATTGCTCTCTGTAAATACATCAGAGGGATAAATACCAGGGAGGAAGAGGAGTTATTTAAATTAAGTGCCAAGGTGGACACAAGAACAAATTATATATAAACTGGCAATCAACAAGTTTAGACTCAAAATAAGGTGAAGGTTTCTAACCGTCAGAGGAGAGAAGTTCTCGAGAAGCCTCCCAAGAGAAGCAGTGGGTGCAAAAAAAAAAAAAAAATCTAGCTGGTTTCAAGACTGAGCTTGATAAATTTATGGGGGAGAGGTGATATGATGGGACTGCCTATGATAGCAGGTGGCCCACTGGGAACAGCCAGTATCAAAATCCCTAAATGCTGGAGATGGGACACAAGATACAGAGGGCTCTGATTTACTACAGAGAATGCTTTCCTAGGTATCTGCCCACATGATCAGAGTCCAAATGATCATGATATTTGGCATCAGGAAGGAATTTCTCCCCAGGTCAGGTTGTCTGAGACCCTGGAGGGATTTCACCTTGATTTGAGGCATGGGTCACTTGCCCAAGAAAAAAAGTGAAGTGTCTGCACTCATGGCAGCAATAAGCACCATCTCAACTATCCCCTACAGGTATCTGTCTAACCTGCTCTTTAAATCTCCAATGACGGAGACACCACAACCTCTCTAGACAATTTATTCCAGTTCTTACACACATTGTTATCCCTCAAGGAGTCTCTTAGTGTGACCTGGTTGGAGGGCAAATCACTGCAGAGAATAACAAAATCTGGAGGGTGAGGAAGAAGGGCTGTAATCTGCATGAAGAAGTGCACTGAATTGGTGAGTCTATAACAATGATGTATACACCTCTTTTTGGAAATGTAGCTGAAAACCAGGAAGGCCCATTGAGATGATGAGATGATGCTGTGGAACTGATTCAGGACCAAAAGGCTGCAGAGGGAGAAGTGGGAATGAGGATTTCCCTATGAACTAATCCAAAACTATAAATGTTTAGATACAAAGAATGGACAAACATTCAGGGAGCTTCTTATCTTTTTTATATAAATGTAAGCAGTGTCTAAACCACTGCTTCCAATGCAGCCAGCTGAAAGGGGAAAGGATTCCTGGGTGTGGTTATGCTCATTCAGTTGGTTAGCCCTGCAAGATAATCAAGTGTTGGTATGTAAATACAGCTCATGTTGGAATGGGAAAGAGATCCTAGGTGTGGTTATGTAAATCCAGTTCAGCCAGTGCTATAGGCTTGATGGATGGTCAGTTGTTGCAATGGAATGTTGCATATTGTAACTAATTTGGCTGTTATGGGGTCACAAATCATGTTAACCCTAAATGTAGGAATTGTAAAATATGACCACCAGTGCTTTCAGGAGAGACACTGTCATTGTAAAGAGTCTCAGGATGGACAAGCCTCCCTCTTCCAAACTCAAGTGGACTGAATTGGGGGGAAGGAACTTGAACCAGCCGGTTACATGCCCTCCAGACATGAGCTGTCAGACTGGTTCAACCTGTCTCACTTCCCCTCTGTATTAAGGATAGACATAAGAAGACTCCATAAAATTCTATTTATTATTTTGAAATATTATTCCAGTGGAAGCTGGAATCTTTTGGCCAGCCTAGGTGGTGGGCCAAAAGCTGAAATCACTGAGAAACTGACAAAGAGCTGAAATCACTAGGTTTAGCCCACAGCCAGACCCATCATGAAAGCAGCAGCAGGCAGCCAGCGGGGTGCCTGGCAGGAGCAAGTGGCCAGCAGGTGGCTGGCAGGAGTGGCTGGTGGGCAGCCAGAAGGAGCAGTGTCAGGCGGCCAGTGGGGAGGCTGGCAGGAACAAGCGGCTAGCAGGCAGCTGGCAGGAGCTGCCGGTGGTCAGCTGGTAGGAGCAGTGGCAGGTGGCCAGCAGAGCGGCTGGCAGGAGCAGGTGGTCAGCAGGGTGGCTGGTGGGAGCAGCTGGCGGGCAGCCGGTAGGAGTAGTGGTGAGTGGCCAATGGAGTGGGTGAGATGCCTCCTATCCCTACCCCTCCAAGGGTGGGAGGTGAGCTCTGAAAATCACCTCTGAGCTCTGGTCTGCCCTGAGTGAGGGCAGCAACTGTTAGTGGGGTACAGAGAAAGGTCAGGCATGTGAATGGGACACTAACATTGCTGGACTTGTGAGTTTGAGAGACAGAGGACATTGCTCAATCCACTTGAGCTGGGACGTTTACTCATGGTTTGGTTATGAACTCTGTGGTGTTTTCCCAAATTAATGCCACACTACTTCTCTCCCTCTTTTATTAGAAGTTTCTTTTCTGCGCTCAGACTCTGTGCTTGCGAGTGGGGAAGCATTGCCTCTCAGAGGCGCCCAGGGGTGTGTGTGGATTTCACAGGCTACTGGGGGTTCAAGCCAGTTCTGTGTGGGATGAATGAAAAGGAAACCCTAGATATTGAACCCAGCCCTGGCAGCTGCCAGCGCTATCTGGCAGAAGAGTTACATAAAAATGTCCCTATCTAGTGATAATCTGACATGTTTGACAGCAAGTATGGTCTTTTTATTGAAACAAGTCACAGTAAAACAAAATTGTCAAGATAATAAAAACCCACTATCTCTGTTACCAGTGGTAGTGTCTTGCAGGCTTGCACTAAACAAATGGAGCAGTAATATATCTTTGACTCTAACAAAAACAGATTCCACAGAACACAGAGACCATTTTCCTTATCTCTAACTACAGGGATTGTAGTGTATTACCACTTTCCTGAGTAAGAATCACCATTCTTTTATCATTTTAAACTTAACTTGAAATCATGTACCTGCACATTGACTAGTGACTTGCACTACCCTCCTCAGACAAATGAGAGAAGTAAAATCAGATTTAAATTAAATTAAATTGTATCCCAACTCTACATGCTGTTAACAACTACTAATTTAATGGATTGTTCTTCAGTACCCTGTGCAATGGCTACTGCAATAGCCTCTGCTCTAAAGTGCACATTGCAGTAGGGAGCTCCTAAGCAGCATAATGGTTTGCTGAATAACCTGGCAACCGCAACAGAGCTCCGAGGGACAAGTTCAAAAGCCTCAGTAAGTAGTGAGTGTATGTAGCCATCCATGTGTGTAGGCAGAGGTTGAGCAGTTTCATTTAAGGAGCCCGTCAGCTGCAGCACGGCACTATGGGGAGCTTTTGAATTCACCCCTAAGTAAGCAGTACATGAAAACATTCCGTTAGGCTGGGCTCCATAGCAGCCACACCTGTTTCATTTATCAGGGCCTTTAAAATGCCCCTAGTTAGTCATGCTAAGGCAAGTTTCAGTACTCCATCTAAAAAACTGGCTTACAGCTGCTACTTAGCACGCTGCTAATAGGAAGGTGAGAGGGAGAAGAGAATAATAGCATTGCTACTATTATTTTAGTCAATATACATAAGCTAAACTAAGAAGTATGGGCTTCAGCTATAGATAGACTTTTGTATAGTGTGTGTGGGATAAATCTCATAACTTGTGATATCAGTGTCAGCTGCTTTCTAGACAACTGCTGTGTTTATACCACTGTCGTTTTCTCTGTTTTATTGTTTTAGCTTTAATTCTGCAGGTACCTTACCTCTTTCAGTGCTATCCAGATGTAATCTTGCCAGACTGCTGCTAATCAACATAATATAATTATAATGCGTTGGAAATATCCTGCCCAGATCCTTGTCCAGGTTTTTGGGAACACCCTTCCTCTTTCCCTCCCTGATCCAAGTTGTGATGTCCCTAAAATCCTTCCTAGGCTTTTCACTGTATATAGTGCATTCTGAGATGAGACTTCAAGGATTTAATCAGTGACATGAATACCTAGATATGTTAGATGCATTTCATAAAGCTTATAATTATATACCTTGATACCAACCTCTGATCTTGTCTTCAGTAGGGAAAAAGTGTGTTTAACATGTGTTAGCTAAAACATGTTACCAAAAATTTATTGAAACTCTAATACAGACAAGACAGCTGTAGTTTCAACTTGTTAAGAACTTAAGAGTGGCTATGTCATAGCAGACCAATGAGTCAGCTAACCCAGCATGCTGTCTTCTGACAATTGCCAATGCCCGATCCTCTAGAAGGAATGAACAGAACAGGGCAATCTTTCTGTGATACCTTACCTGCTGTCCAGTCCTAGCATCTATCAATCAGATGCTTAGGGACACCCAAAGCATAAGGCTGCATCCTTGACCACCTTTGGTGATAGCCTTTGATGGACATCATTTCCATGAATTTAAATAATTCTTTTTTCAACCCCATTATACTTTTTACCTTTGCAGCATCACCGGGCAATGAGTTTCACAGACATCTTGACTGTGTTGTGTGAAGAAATACTTTCTTTTGTAACCAGCTACCTATTAATTTAATTGGAAGACCCCTGGTTCTTGTGTTACGTGAAGGGGTAAATAACACTTACTTTCTGGGGGACAGACCCATAGTCTCCTATAGACAACCACCTAACCTCAGAAGGATTCTTACCAACAACCACAGGACATACCACACAAATACCAACCCTGGAACTTTCCCTTGCAACAAACCCCATTGCCAACTTTGTCCACATATTTACTCTGGTGACACCATCACTGGACCTAACCATGTCAGTTATATGATCAAGAACACATATTCCTGTTCATCCATAAATATAATTTATGCTATCATGTGCCATCAGTGTCCTTCTGCTATGTATATTGGACAGACTTCTCAGACACTTCGCCAAAGAATTAATGCCCACAAATCAGACATCAGACATCAGACATCTTCACACGGAAAAACCAGTTGCTTTTCATTTCAACCTACCTGGACATAATCTTAACGAGCTTACTACATGCACCTTACTTCAAAGAGACTTTAACACCAGATTACAGAGGGAAACTTCAGAACTTTCTTTCATGCTTAAATTTGACACTTTATGAATGGGCCTTAACAAAGATGCTAATTACCTTAACCATTACAAAAAGATAGCTTCCCCACTTATCACCCCTGATTAGCCATTCATAGACTCATAAATAGCTATTCCCTCCCTCACTCTCCTTCAGCCCACCTTCTGTAATAAATCTGATTTGTCAGTTTAATAATGTGTTAACTTTTTTCACTGTATTCCTTCGGTATATATGGTCATGCCAATTTTCTTCCAGCATATGATCTGAGGAAGTGGGTCTGGCCCACAAAAGCTCATCACCTATTAAACCATCTTGTTAGTCTTTAAAGTGCTACATAGTTTATCCTTTTGTTTTTGCAAGATCAGACTAACACGGCTACCTCTCTATTACTATTTCTTCACCCCATACATGATTTCATAGACCTCCATCATGTCCTCTCTTCATCATCTCTTTTCCAAACTGAACTTTTCCAGTCTTTTTAACCTCTCCTGTATGAAAGCTGTTCCATATCCCTAATTATTTGTGTT
This sequence comes from Rafetus swinhoei, assembly GCA_019425775.1. Classification (NCBI taxonomy): domain Eukaryota; kingdom Metazoa; phylum Chordata; order Testudines; family Trionychidae; genus Rafetus; species Rafetus swinhoei. The sequence continues at coordinate 272,644,139 of CM033437.1, forward strand.
GTCTTTCTCTGTACCTTTTCCAATTCTAATATGTCACCCTTGATGTGTGGTGACCAGAGCTGCATTCAGTATTCAAGCATACAATGGATATATATAGTGGCTTTATGTTATTTACTGTCATATAGTCTATCACTTTCCCAGTGGTTTCTAACATTGTGAGGTTTTTTTGATTGCTGCGGCACATTGAGCAGATGTTTTCAGAAGATCATCCACAATGACACAAATACCTTTCTTGAGTAGGAGCAGCTAATTTAGACCCCATCATTGTGTATGTAGAGAAGGGTTTATGTGTTCCAGTGTGCATTGCTTTGCATTTACAACATTGAATTTCATCTGACATTTAGTTGTCTAGTCACTCAGCTCTATGTGATCCCTTAGTACCTCTTCACAACTGCTTTGGATTTAACTATTTTGAATAATTTGTATAATTTTCAGATAATTTATGAATATGTGGAACGGCACTGGTTCCAGCACGCATCCCTGGAAGAGCCCCCTAAGTACTGTTCTTCATTCAGAAAAGTGTCCATTTATTCCTGCCCTATGTTTCCTATCTCTTATCCAGTTACCAGTCCATGAGAGGGGATTCTCTCTCATCTTAGGACTGCTTACTTTGCTTAAGAGCCTTTGGAGAGGGTGTGGCGGGGTCCCCAGCCCCGCCCTCTTCTCCACAATGTTAAAGCAGGCCCTGAGGCCTAGTTCAGCACAATCGCAGGCCCTAAGACCTAGTCCCACACGATTCGCAGGCCCTGGGGCCTAGTTGGTGCCCTGAGGGGATGGGGTAGGGAGGTCCGGGCCCTCCCTCTCCACCGGACCCCAACCCAGGGCCCTACTAGTGGTGGGTGGTTCCCACCACTGGCTCGGCGGGGAGTTCTCCCCAAAACACGCCGAGCCCACGGAAGGGTTCCCTGCCCCTTGCCCTGGGTTGCTTCCTACCCCCGCCCTGTGGCCGACGGAGACCCCAGCTGGCGAAGCTGGGCCGGCGGCAGCAGCAATGTCAGCAGGTCTCGTATCTGGGGCAGCAGCGAAGGGGTTGTCCACTGCGGCGGGGTGGGCGGCCCCCCGGAGTCGGCGTTGTGGGCGTGCTCGACCCAGGGACGGTAGCAGCGACGGCGGCGATCCCAACGGCTCTGGTTCCAGCAGCAGGTCTGGCAGTGGCTCTGGGGTTTGGGCCGGAGCGCCTTCCTCCCCGGAGGTCAGCCGCAACTGAGCAGCCCGGCAGCCTTTTATACTGAGGCTGAACTGCGAGCATGCCCAGCAGGGCTGTGGGGAAGGGGCATATTCTACCCAATAGACGGGTTCTCCTCCCCCCTGTTCAGTGCGGGGCAGGCCAGCCCCGTCACAGAGGGATATTGTCAAAGGCTTTCTGAGGTATGTCTACACAGCAAAGTTATTTTGAAATAACAGCCGTTATTTCGAAATAACTGTACTAGCATCTACACAAGCCAACCGCTATTTCAAAATTAATTCAAAATAGTGGAGGGCTTATTTCAAACTTGGTAAACCTCATTCCAGGAGGATAGCGCTTATTTCGAAATTGCTATTTCGAAATAAGCGCTGTGTAGATGCGGAATAGAGGCTATTTCAAAATAGGGGGGCCTCCAGCCCTTCCCAAGGTGCCCTGCTGGCCACTCTGGCCCCAACCAGGAAAATTCCTCTCCTCCTCCCCTTCCCCCCTTAAAGGGGTTGACTCTGGCCACAGTGCCTGTGCCAGCTCCAGACCTGCCACCCCAGAGCCAGTACTCGCTGCCCCTGACCCAGTGGCCCCAACATGAGCCAGCAAGCCACTGCCAGCCATCCTTCCACCGCTCTCCGGGCCCAGTCCCCCAGCTCCCAGGAGCCTGTCAGGGGCCAGAGAAGGCGGGCGCCTTCCTGGTCCAGTGCGGAGATCATGGACCTGATTGAGGTTTGGGAGGAATCCTCCAACGTCCATGATCTCCACACTAGATGGAGGAACACGGCCATCTACAGCAGGATGGCTGCCAGCCTGGCCACCAAAGGACACATCCAAATCCAGGAGCAGGTTTGGATTAAAATTAAGGAGCTGCGGCAGGCCTATGCCAGGGCCACAGGGGGCAGCTCGCAAACAGGGGCAGACTCCACAAGTCCCCTCTACACAGAGGCAGGGGACATCTCCCCCCACCACACACCCACACTATATACAGCAGTATTTTTGTTTTTTATTATGATTCTTGAGAAATGACTAATTATTACTATAAATAGAATTGAATTCCTGTTTCTGAGTGTGATCCTCTCCATATATTTAGTGACTGGCCAATACTACGCAAAATGTCAATATTGAGAAATATATATTTTTCTTACTTTTTGATATTGTAATGTTTTCTTATAATATTTATAGAATTCTGTGTGCTCTATCATTGCAGATTCAATATGTAACAACATATTTAAAATGCTTAACATGCTTATGAGAAGTCTCTCTGTGTGTATCTTAAGTAATTCATTGCAACCATATTTGGCCTGTGTCTCCTATTTAATCCATTTTGCTATGCTGCTTATGCTTTTTGTAGGTGTGCATAGGGAATTTATATGTTATATGTCTAGAAAACAAGCTATGAGGCAAGGCTGAAGCAATTGGGCTTGTTTAGTTTGGAAAGGAGAAGACTGAGAAGGGACATGACAGCGATTTTCAGGTATCTAAAAGGGTGTCACACGGAGGGGGGGAGGGGAAATTGTTCTCCTTGACCTCTGATGATAGGACTAAAAACAATGAGTTTAAATTGCAGCAAGGGAGGTTTAGGCTGGACATTAGGAAAAGCTTCCTGTCAGGGTGGTGAAACACTGGAATAATTGCTTAGAGAGATTGTAGAATCTCCATCACTGGAGATATTTAAGAGCAGGTTAGACAGACATCTATTAGGAATGATGTAGACTGTGCTTGGTCCTGCTGTGAGGGCAGGGGACTGGAGTCAGTGAACTCTCGAGGTCCCTTCCAGTTCAAGTATTCTATGATTGTAACATGCCTAATGTTATATCATTGAGGGCCTTGTGAATGTGTATAAAAGGGTCAGAGTCTACCAATATTGCAACATTGTAGTAACTATATGACCAATGTCTATTCTAGTAAAATGCCTAAATGTATAATCGCTAAGTACAATATTATTGTACCTTACAACTATTATATACTATAATGCTATCTTTCCCGATTAATTAAATATACCGGACCTATATATTTATTTCAATATACAAGATTCTGTTTTCAAAGGATTACTGCTTATTTGTCAGTCCTTTGAGTAGAGGGCTGTATTCATGTCCTTCCAAGGGTTAGCAGGATTAGCCTACTCTGGGGAAGCTCTGTGGCTTACAGACAAATCCCCTGGTAATATCCTGGTAATTTCTATCGGGTGGGCCATCAACTTTTTTCCAACTGGACCAACTAAATTGCTAATCAATTTATGGTTGTAGGCAAGCCAGCACTGGGGTGCCTTTGGGCTCAAATAGTAAGATAAACGATAGATTTGCAATTTCATATTTGAGTTTCTTGGGTGAATACCATCTGGTCCTTGTGTTTTATTACTACGCTTGGACCGCTTTAATCCAGCAATCCTAGGAAACAGGGTGTGCTGGAGTAAACATTTTGCTGGGCCAGGGAGGGTGCTACACAGTCTGGATGTGAGATAGGGTGCTTATCTGGAACCTGGGGGCACTCCTGGGGGCACACATGGCTACATGCTCTCCCTCCCCCCAACCATGGATATTCCTGGATTAGGGTCAGCCAGAGTATGGAGATTCAAGTGTATTTATTTTGTCAGTTTGTTCTAAAACCACTTTTATTAACACCTTAGTCCAAGAGAGTACCTCAGAATTGTTACCTAAAAAGAAAGGCTCAGGTGTGGGAAACTTCCTCATATCTGCTGCAGTGAAGACCAATATAAATAATTTATTTAACTCTTCCTCAATGGCCTGGTCTTCTTTGAATGCTTCTTTTGTACCTTCATCATTGATTGTTTTGGCAGGCTTCCTGATTCTGAGATAGTGGGTCCACTAGTAATTATCTTTGAAAAGTCATGGAAGATGGGAGAGATTCCAGAAGAAAGGAAAAGGGCAAATATAGTGCCCATCTATTGAAAGGGAAATAAGCTGACTGGTCTGTAATTCCCTGGGTTGTGCTTGACTTCTATACCAGGAAAAATAATGGAACAAATAATTAAGGAATCCATTTGCAAACGTTTGGAAGGTAATACGGTGATAAGTAACAGTCAGCATGGATTTGTCAAGAGCAAATCATGTCAAACCAACAAGATAACTTTCTTTGACAGGGTAACAAGCCTTCTGAATAAGGGGGAAGCAGTAGATGTGTTATATCTAGACTTTAGTAAGGCATTTGATGCAGTTTTGCATAGTAAGACTGTGGAACTTCCATCACTGGAGATTTTTAAGAGCAGGTTATACAGATACATGTCAGGGATGCATGAGGTGGTACATGGTGCTGCCATAACAGTACAGGACTAGAGCTGACGACCTCTCAAGGTTCCTTCCAGTTCTATGAGTCTATGCTGATATACTCAATTTCTTCTTCTTTCTTTCTTCTTCTTTTTTGCTGTTTATTTTTTGTGTCTTTTGCTAGCTGCTCTTGAAATTCTTTCCAGCCTGCCTAATTATGCTTTTACACTTGACTTGCCACAGTTTCTTTCTATTTTCCTCAGTAGGCTTTGACTGCCAAATTTTAAGATGCCTTTGTCTTTTTGCTTCTAACTGCCTTTTACTCTGTTTAGTCAAGGAGGCATTTTTTTTATAGTATTATAGTATTTTTTAAAAAGTTACCATGAAGCTTGCAGTCATTTCCCTCTTGTGACTGTTCCATTTAATTTCCACTCAACTAGCATCCTCATTTTTGTGTACAGTAATTACTCATGTAACATGTAGCCACTTAACATGTTTTCGCAATATCACGATTTTTTTATTAGGGAACATTTTTAGAATAACGCAACCGTCCCCGAAATAACACAAAAATAATCAGGTGGTGGACTACTTCGCGCAGCCGCATAAGTTGTTGAAAACAGTGGTAATATGCATGAGCGGATGAATACATGTGGTCACAGTGCTCCTTCACTCACTTGTGTTTATCTTTGTGTTTTAACAAACCGTGGCGACTTGTGTTGCTAGATATCTAATGTTGACGTTGACGACCCAGCACCAACAAAAAAATTGACTTTGCCACCACCACCTGAAATGCAACCCCCACCTTTTCCATTATTTTTAATGGGAAAATTGACCCCGCATAACACGTTTTCGCTTAACACGAACATTTTCAGAAATGCATCTATAGTGTTAAATGAGGAATGAGGAATTACTGTAGTTCCCATTCTTGAAGTAAAATGCTATTGTGTTATGCTTCTTTGGTATTTCCTCCTCTCCATACAAGGGTGTTAATGTAATTAAATGTATGGTTGCTGCTATTGAGTGGTTCAGCTGCATTCACCTCTTGGATCACATTCTGTGCTCCTCTTAGAATGAAATCAAGAATTTTCTCTCCCTTACGGCTTCTAGGATTGTTAGCTGTAAAGTCATCCCCAAGGATTCTGATAGCTTATTTTGACTAGCTAACATACTAAAATTAGAATTGGGTGAGTTTTTGGCCATAACATTTTGGAGAAAAATGTAAGATTTTGAGTTAACGAACATTTCACAAATTTGTATCAGTTTTGCCTACTTGTGTGTGTTTGTTGTGGGGGGAGATTAGCTTTTAAAAATAGGAAAAAATCATTTTTTTGTTGACTTTTTTTTAAATGAAACATTTTGAGTGTTTGATTTGACATGATTTTGTTCTGAAATTTCTTTAACTGCATAAATGTTTTTTAAAATACAATTGAATGCTCAAAATCAAAATAAAATATTGTTTCAGATCAAATGAAAAGTTATATTCAATCTAAGGCAAAATGTGGTATTCATTGGTTGTTGAAAATCACAAAAAATATTTTGGGGGATTCATCCAAAATTCCCTTCCACCCAATTTCCCCCCTCAGTTATTCCCATGGCTGTACATAAAGTGACAAGAGCTTTATGTACCCTAGATTTTTACCTTTGCTAATATGTGTTAAATAATCCCTTTTTCTTCTGGTGCAGAGAAGGCCTCAATGTGGTGTTCGGAGTTACTCATAATTTGGGACAGACTAGTAATATCAATTCCCAGGAGTTTTCCTCTCCATCTCTCCACTCCCTTCTTTTCCTGGAATTGCTATACTGCTACAGAAATGTAGAAAAAAACATGAAAAAAAGGATCTTTTTGTGTTCTCCAGTTCCTGTCCAACCTGAAATCTGGTAGTTCAGATGTGCTGGTTTCTCTGATTCCTTCATAAATGGACATGGAGAAGTTGAAGACTTAGCAAAAGAGTTTCTGTGTGAGGTATTGATCTTTTTCTATTTCTTTTTTAAGCTCCTGGTTTTACAATTTCACAAACAATTACTTTTGTGTGGAGGCTGGGGAATCATTTGTTTGGATAGAACACTAAAATATTGGATGATACTATCTCATGGACTGCAGAAATGATGGGAACTGTAAAACTGGGATAGCTTTCTGTATGACTTGAGCATTTTCTTTTTAATTCTCCTATTAACATGGCTTTTACTTACATACCCATGAAATTTATTGACAGGTCATTGAGGCAAACACTTGATTTCAATCGAGTTTTGCTTGATGAAGAACCACAGAACAGAGCCCACAGCTATTAAAATCTCATGCTTCAGTATGGAGGGTAATCACTGCCAAGGAAATGGAAGTTTTTTCCTCCCATTCATGTAGTGTATTTCACAATTAGCTACGTAGCATAGAGGCATTTCTTTTAAAACATAAGGTACTGACTGCAGCTGCCGACATGTTGCCAGACTAGATGGATGAATGCTCTGATCACTGTGGTTATGTTCCTAGATCAACCACAATACTATTTCATTTAGTTGCTATTCAGTCCCATAACAACAGCCTATGGAGATTATCATTGACTGGTTCAATCATAGTTAACGTTTATATTATAAAAAACTACAAATGGTCTGGTAGCACTTTATAGACTAACAGAACATGTAGATGTCTCAAGGAAGTAGTTCTAATGGAAAGTGTAACAAACACAGGGAAATAGGAAAAGAACAAGCCCATTATATCTTCTTGCAGCAGCTGAGATGGGTAGCGTCAGCACACTTTATAGTTCACACTCTGGCTTGCAACATAAAGTGGATTTTTGGATCAGAAAAAGAAAATATCACTTCCAAATCAAAATATAATAGAAAAAAGTCAGTTATAACTGAAGTTTATTTTATATCCAAGAGGGTAATCCGCTTGTTTGTTTGCCTATACGCACTCATGCATGCACACACACACAAGCGAAGTAACTCGGCACAGCCAGGGAACCTGGTCCAGGTGGGAGGGGGCAGCCCAGGGTTGAGGATGGGGGTGAGGGAGTTAGCTAGGGAGGCCATTTACCAGTGGCAGGCAAGATGGCAGAGCCCCATCCCCAGCTGGCCACTCTATGTACCTTGCTGCCCACAGTGGTGAGTACGGGACTCACATCCCTCCTCTCTCTCTCCCCTCTGTCCTTTCCATGTTATTGGAAACTGTCAAATTCCAGACATATTCCATTTTCCTGACACAACCAAATTGTGACCTGGCTTTAAGTTAGTATAAGAGGAAGCTGTATACCAAATGTGGCGGTCCTAACTCTTACCATTTAAGAGGAGTTCTTGAACAAACAGACTCAGAAATCTCTAATTATATATATATATATAGTTTCTTATGGTTTTATATGTATATCTTTTCTTATGGATTTGATTATTTGTTTGATAATAATAGGCGATAATAGATTTATATTAAACTAGTTTGTCTGTAATGCAAGGGACTTAGAGGCCACATCCTGTATGTTGAGCTAAGGCAAAGTTAGCATAAGTATGTCTGGGACCTTTCACCTAGCTAGCAAAGTTGGCTCATGTGTTTCAAGGCCTTTCACCTACATAGATGGTGATACTGCAAAGCATAAGGTTTGGAGTTATATATGATGTGTTAAAGTAGATTGGTATAGGGGCTTCCTTAGTTCATACCCTTTAAAACTTAATAGGTAAACCACAACTTGGAAAAAAAACAAAACAAAATAATCTGTTAGGATAGGAATGGCAAACGTGATACCTAATCACAAAAGATAGCAAACTGACATACATAATACTAAGTTGATATCATTGATATACTGACCTATAGGAAAAAGACATTCCAACATTAGTAAGAAAATACAAATAAGGAAAAGGGATGGAAATTCCCTACTGAATATATATCAAACATAATGGTGGCAGCATAACATATTATAGGAGTTGAAACAAAAGACAGAACTATGTAGCACTTTAAAGACTAACAAGATGGTTTATTAGGTGATGAGCTTTCGTGGGCCAGACCCACTTCCTCAGATCAATATGTGGAAGAAAATCGGCACAACCATATATACCAAAGTGATACAATCAAAAAAATGAACACATGTGAAATTGAGAAATCAAATTTTAGAACAGAGTGGGGGTGAGGGTGGAAGGTTAGTTTCTGTGAGGTAATGACATTAGGGGTGATAACTGGGGAAGCTATCTTTGTAATGGGTGAGATAATTAGAGTCTTTGTTTAAACCCATACATAAAGTGTCAAATTTAAGCATGAATGACAATTCTGAAGCTTCTCGTTGAAGTCTGGAGTTAAAGTCTCTTTGAAGCAATATGCATATTTTAAGGTCATTGAGGGAATGATCCGTCTGGCTGAAATGGCAAGCAACAGCTTTCTCTCTGTGAGAGAGTCTTATGTCTGTTTTGTGTGCATTGATTCTTTGGCGAAGTGTCTGAGACGTTTGTCCAATGTACATAGCAGACGGACACTTTAGGCACATGATGGCATAAATTATATTTCTGGATGAACAGGAATATGTGTTCTTGATCTTGTAACTGGCATGGTTAGGTCCAATAATGGTGTCAGCAGAGTAAATATGTGGACAAAGCTGGCACCGGGGTTTATTGCAAGGGAAAGTTCCAGGGTTGGTATTAGTGTGATATGTCCTGTGGTTGTTGGTAAGAATCATCCTGAGGTTAGGTGGTTGTCTATAGGAGACTATGGGTCTAACAAAGACTCTAATTATCTCACCCATTACAAAGATAGCTTCCCCAATTATCACCCCTAATGTCATTACCTCACAGAAACTTCCCCTATTATCACCCCTATGTCATTACCTCACAGAAACTAACCTTCCCCCCTCACCCCCACTCTGTTCTAAAATTTGATTTGTCAATTTCACATGTGTTCATTTTTTTGATTGTATCACTTTGGTATATATGATTGTGCCGATTTTCTTCCATATATTGATCTGAGGAAGTGGGTCTGGCCCACGAAAGCTCATCGCCTAATAAACCATCTTGTTAGTCTTTAAAGTGCTACATAGTTCTGTCTTTTGTTTCAGCTACACCAGACTAACACGGCTGCATCTCTATCAATATTATAGGAGTGGCATCCCAGGCTAAGGGCATTAAGAAAAAATCTGTAATCCTTCAGTGGTGCCAGAATGATGACTATGGGAGATGAAAGGGAAGGTGATGGTAATGAAAAAGATGATGTCTAACAGTTCAGGCTGTTGTACAAGGAATGGTGTAAGTGTATGGAAGAGCATATGTACAGTCTCTAATATCTATTTTATGAAGTTGTGATGTTTGTAACTGTGCTAAATGTATGAATAAACTATATTTGTAAATATAAAAGAGTTATTTAAGTGTTAAGTGTTGTAACTATGCACATCAGGGTTCCCAACTGTATAATTTAAATAATACTGGGCCTGATCTGGGAACAAGGACCTGTCAGCCCTCAAAGTGATAACTCGGGATTCTTAAGTAATCTATATAATTAATTCATAATCTAATTATCAGGCAACAATTTGGTCTCCTACTTTTTATTAAGAGAAGTGAGAAACAAGACAATCTGAGCACCTCCAAAGCAATAGTCTGTCACAAATGATGAAAGGAGACTGGTATAGTTTTATCTGGGCAATGCATGGAGACATAGGCACCCAAAAATAAGGACAGACAAGTACAAGTGTATGCTCTTCTGTAACTACTGTGATAGGAAGTGTGAGCTTGCTGCTACATTAAGCATCTACTATGCAATGAATTACATTTTTGCTTTGTGTCATGTGAATAAACTCCTTGGTCACGCTGGCAAATGTCTAAATCCCTCACTTGGCTTTGCTTCTCCTCTCCACCCACTGTCAGAGTCTAAATGAACTCTCCCCTGACATCTAGTTGAGGCGTTGTAGAGACTTTAGATGCAAACTGTATTTATATGATCACACCTACTCTGCGTAGGCATCCAACAGACAGAGCTATGTAGCTCCAAGTGATCAGCTTTGGCTGGGATTGGGTTACAAATCACTTGAAATGTTTTTCATGTGAGCATAGGATGTGTTTGACAGATGAATTCCTGGATTTTTCAAAAAATCATGAGAGCTTCTTTGCTTTAGAATTCTGAACATGATCTGGCATAAGCCTTATATTGATAGTTTTTTTTAAATAACTAACAACATTGCATGAACAAAGGGTTTTTTGTATTTTTAAATGCAGAGGTGAGCTAGGAAAGGTCACAAATTAGCGGGAAGTATACATTACCAGTATTACCCGTAAGACCATTACAGAACTTGTACAGAGCATTTGCTGGTAATCCTATTGTCTGTTTAGCAAATGTAAGATATGGCATATTGACAATCCAGCTAAGAATGGAATATGAAGTCCTAAGTATGTCATCTGATTCTGCCACCAAAAAGCTGGAAGAGCTGTGCCTTTCTCCACAGGAATTCCCATTGAAACCAATTATAAGGCAAATTGTATTGTATAATTGAAAGCAAATGCATGTTTTTGAAGTTAATGTGAGTTCTTCCTGAGTAAGGGCTGGAGGTTTTTGGCCAGATAGTGTAGATTTTCAATGGCTATCTGCAGGAAATCAACTGAGATAACTGAAAAGAATTTGGGAAGAACAAGTGACTATTAGCTGTCTATCCCTCTGCAAGTAAGCAAACAGCTCCCAGAACCTGCTGTTAGAATTATTGCACAAACCCACAGGCTATAAAATGAAGGTATAGCCATTCTGCATTACTTTGTCATGTCCTTTGTGAGGCTGGAGTGCCACTGAGCTAGACTGATGGCTCCACTGAGAATCTTTTCAAAGCATATTTCCCTGCTGCATGTATATTGCCAGTTTTTTGACAGATGTATGGGAAATTGCAGCACAGCAGTGGTGGGAAATTTATGGGTGAGATCAAGGGAATCTGACTATCTCTGAGGGTGTTGTGGATTTTTTTTAAAGGAATAGCTGGGCTTCATGGTAACTCTGCAATTGGGACTTATATTAGTTAGTTTTACCCCCCTGCAGAGTGGAATAGTCTCTATACTGTGCTGAAAAGCATTAAAGAAGTAAATGAATATACCTAATGCTTAGAATTCACTGCTGGCTGACGAAGATTTTGAACACTTTGAAACAAGCCGAGAATACATTATGGGGTTTTGTTGTGATTTTGCTGCTTGCAGTATATCACTAAGGACTAAAGAGAAATGACAAGAAGAAAAGAGAGGGATTTTGTGCAAAGCCATATGAAACATGCTTCTTTGGTTTTAACAACAAGGAGTCTAATAACATGGCTACCTCTCTGATTCCTTGGTTTTAGATCTTTATAATTGCCTGCAATATACATATATCTTTTTATGCATATAGCTTCATTTTCAGGGGCTTTATTGATTTTGGGGCCAGATTGTGTCAGTTAGAGATTCGACTAAGTAAAGTGCAAAGCAAAGTTGCATCAACTCATGTGTAGTTTAGGGCAAAGTTATGCATAGTGGAGGTGCAATCCCTCCTGGATCTCAGAGGAGCTGAACATGTTGCATTTTTCTTTATAATGATTCAGCCTGTTTTCTTTCTTTGCAAGCCCTTTTTGTGTATTGCGGCACACAGAAGTCCCAGCACTTTTGAAGCACGAGGGCTGTAACTAAGAGAAACCCTACCACAGTGCACACAAAACGGAAAGAACATTGCATGCTCGCTTTGCTTGGCATACTACTGTAAGGACTTTATCATGTCATGACTGATTCTTCAGCAGGCACTATAAATCCATGATAACGATTTTCACAGACAATATGGCTACGTCTACACTACAAGGTTTTTGCGTAAAAATGGCTGTTTTTGTGCAAAAACTGGTGGAGCGTCCACACCTCAAGCGCATTTTTTCCACAACCCCCTTCCCCCAATAAATCGACAGAACAGAGGGCTTTTGCCAGTAGAGTTATTCCTCTCTCCACGAGGAATAACTCGTTTTTGTACTATAGCTCTTGAGCAAAAAGGCATGCATGGACACTCTGCAGGGGTTTCTTGTGCAAAAAAAGCCTATCAGAAAAAGCACAGGTGCTCTGACGGCCATTCTGTTAATGGCAATCAGAGCTTTCTTGCGCAAGAGCATCCATACAGTGTGGATGATCTCTTGCGCAAAAACACATTGCTTTTGTGATGCACTTTTGAGGTGTGGATGCACTTTTGCACAAGAAGTGTTTGCAGAAGATCTCTTCTGCAAAAAGCTTCTTGCGCAAAAACCCTGCAAAAACCCTGCAGTGTAGACAAAGCCTATGGCTCCTGGCCTCAACCTGGTTTCTGTTTGTGTGGACAACATTTAGCATGTTATTACTTGTGTGCACAAATGCTAATATGTATATGCATAAAATATACATTCTATTCATGTTTCTCTGAATTCTACTTCTTTGTGTGAATATACATAAAGAATTGCACGCATATAGAGAGATCTGTTTTGAAAAATTAGCCTTTCAAAAAGCAATTTCAGCATATCTTTACAGTGTGTTGGGTGGGTGGTGGGTTTATTTTTTGTGGTTTTCTGATAGTGGATGGCTGTGATCACAACAGATGCAGCAGATGCAATTGGCAGAGCAGTTAGGGGTACTTTAGACCTGACATTCCTTCTCTGTATCACTAAGCAGCTATATGTACCTCTTTTAAATGATGACTGCAGCTCAATATCTTTTACACACTGCAATAATCCTGATTTGAATTTTTAAATTGTCTCCTGTGCAGTGGCTTATACAATGTTAAAGTTAATGCAATAGCAAACTCAAATAATGATATAGGAAATGCATAAATGTTCCTGGAATCTATCGGAGTCACACATTTTGCATTTTAAGAGGCAAAAGCTGCATGTGTGAAAAAGTAAAGGTGAACTGTCCCAGATGTGCCTAATCTTTCTTGGCTATAAAGAAAAGCTCAGCTGGATTTGGATGGGAGAGAACTTCCAGGGCTCTGTAAAGCATGTGTGTGCATTGTGTCCTCTAGTATATCTTACAGTGTTCAGACAAAGGAGTACATTGTCAAACAGTTGGAATGCAATTGGGATTTTATGCACAAATAAGAGGTACAAAAAAGTGTATGTCCACTGAGCATTTTGAAGAGAGTGGGCAACCATAGTGTAAGTGAGGGTAGTTTATTGCTGCGAATAAAGACAAAACTTTTCCTTGCAATAGGACAGTGAGGGTTGTGTGCGTGTGTGTTTTGTTTTTTTGCAAATGGCTCCTACACATAATATGGACAATGAACTTGTGGCTGGCTGTGTGCGGCTGGGTATAACATAGGTGTAAATTGGAGCAAATTAATATTATACTTCAGAAAGGAAAATAAATTACCCAAGTAGAAAATGAGGAATAATTGGCTAAGCAGTAGTACTGCTGAAAAGGAGGAAAGGTTATGGTGGATTACAAATTGATTCTGAGACAATAGTGTGACGCATTTATGAAAAGGGCTAATATAATTGTGGGAGGCAATAAGGAGTGTCATATGTAAGACATGGAGGTCTTTGTCCCACTCCACTCAACACTGGTGAGATCTTAGCTGGAGTATGATGTCCAGTTTGCTCTGCTCATTAGGAAAGATGGGAACAAATTTGAGAGTGCAGAGGAGAGCAACAAAAATGATACAAGGTTTAGTGAAGCTGACCTATGAGGAAAGGTTAAAAAATGGGCATGTTTAGTCTTGAAAAAAGAAAATTGAGGGAGGACGTGATAAAAGTCTTCAAATATGTTAAGGGCTGTTATGAAGAGGATGATGATCAATTTTCCCCATGTGCACTGAAGGCAGAGCAAGAAGCAAGGGGCTTAATCTGCAGCATAGGAGATTTAGGTTACCTATTAGGGAAGACTTTCTAACTATAATGGTAGTTAAGTTTGGAAATAGTTTCCAAGAGAGGTTGTGGAATCCCTGTCAGTTTTTTAAGACTAGTCTTTTTTAAGACTAGTCTAAGCATATTAGATCCTGCCTCGGTATGAGGAGACCATCTAGATGACCTCTGTAGGTCCCTTTCAGCTGTATATTTCTATGATTCTGTACTCATGACCAAGTTCAGTGGTGGCCCGTCAATACAGGCGAACTAGGTGGTCACCTAGGGCGCCAAGATAAACGGCCGTTGAGAGCTTTGGAGGTGGGGATGCCGATCACGTGCCAATCGCGCATTTCACCTAGGGCACCAGGTGCCGGCAGCTCGTCTAGGGCCGCTCCTGACCAAGTTACATGTTTTCTTAATTTGCCAGTAAAACATAGTGCCCATAAGAGATAAATATTTGAAGTTAAGATCTTGTGCATCTAGCCTATAGTCGACTCAAGTTTAATGCTTTCGTACCTCATTATAATATCTGTGCCCTTATTTTCTGGAACTCACAATGTTTGATCAAAGAACATTTTCAAACCTTCCAATTTGCTCCTGACAATGACAAAGCAGTCAGTCCACACCTATATCTCAGCTACTGTGCGTATGTTTGCCTTATACTAATGTAAGATAAATACTACTTTAGGTGACTAGTGATCTTTTTGGTATGCAAATCTGTATGCTTGTGCAATTTTTGCACATGCTCACTTGTGTATATAAACAAATTTACCTATAAAAACTCCCCCAGTGCACAGCTTGTTATTTACACAAGTCCTACACTTAAATGTTTGCTGGAATTCATTTTTCACACTTGGTCAAATTGTGTTCTGCTCCTCTGCAGGTGCACAGACTGGAGACTGGTGAAAATGGGGCAGCTAAAGGAGTAAAAAACTTCACTTTTCATACCATCCTTGGGCAATGGTGGGGCTTACCTGAGGCTCTTGTAGGTCATGGGATATATACCCTACTTTTTCCATGTGCAAACAGGAGCATAAGATCCCAGAGTGGGAGAGGAGAACCAAGAAGAGGAAGGACTATAATCCTATCCCCATTATTTCTACAGAAAATATGCAGAGGGAGATTATGTGTGTTAGGGAACTCAGGGTCAGAATTCTTCTTCACTTTTTCTTAGGATTGCATAGCACTGCACTGTGCTCCAATGTAAGGCTGGGCCATAAAGGAATATTGACCCCAAATCTTGCCTTTACTTAATGTCAGGAAATTTGGCGTTAAGGTTCCTGAAACAACTATAGCTCTGCCCGCCTATCATATACATACAGAGTACACTATTGCATGTCTTATTAATTCTCACATAACATACCATTACTGTCAAGTGCTATAGCCTATCTAAAGACATGTAAAAGACATTTAGATGCTTACCATTTCAATTTCATTCATACTTACATAGCACCAACTATGTGAAGTGTTTAACATTGCAATAGAGATCATTTCATTTTCACTGTATATACTGTACTGTGCTTTGATAGCAGACTATTTCAAGGGGATGTTATGAAAGTAAACCATCTTAATAACAATGCAATGAAAAAGATTTTGGTCCCAATTCTAAGGGCTGCATTAGGGCTGCTTGGCAACTCTTGACTAATGCAAAATGGCCCTAAAACAATCCTTTAGTGACCTAACCCACCCCGTGAAGGATGTGAAGACCCTGAAGCCACTTCTGAGGAAAACATGGCTTGAAAATACATTGATGTGGTGTTTTCTTTACACCTGGAGGACCAAAATGTACCAAAGCTTTACATTGTTTTGACACTAATAAATGATACCATCATTTTGCATAGGAAGAGTGGAACTGAGTGGACCTGCTAGAATGCTAACTGAGGGTCCCATCAAACTGACAAACAGCATGCTATTAAATTAAAGAGAGTCAAAATGATCTGCCATCTCTGAGATGATAATAGGCAGTAACTAACACTGGCGACGTAAATGCATTTCATTAACTAGCAGCAAAGCAAGCAAAGGCTCCTTTTCCTGTCCCTGAAAATCCCCTCAGTAATGGGATTAGAGTTATGATTGCAGTCAAACCAGCCGATAAATCAAATCCATTCTGTAATCCTGTCTCAAACTATGTTGCATTTTATGGCATGAGCATTCAAACTAATTTAAAAAACCCTTCTAGGCACAATGCAGTATTAGAGGTTGGCTTATGAATCTGATTGCTTGTCTGCTGAAGTTTAGCATTCTGCCCTTTCAAAAACACAATATTGTGTTAAACTTTGTAGTAGTGACTACCTAAATCAGTGCCTTAGAACCAAATATTCCACTCTACAACGAGGATCCAAAGCTGATCAATCACTCATTTCTTGCTTCATCTCCCTTAGATTTTACAACGGACCATGTAAAATGTGCTTATGGAAGTAGTACACACACGGTGGCATTCCTTTGGTTATTACTGCTAGAAACACTTTTTCTCTCTGAATTTCTGTACGCCAGAGATGATTGAAAGGGTCAGAACTGCATAGGTTGTTAATAGATCTGGGTGTGTTGGAAAATGACTGGCACTGTTATGATGGGTCCTGTGCTTTCCCTTTGTATGGTGGGTCAGGGTACCTGTTCTTAGACGTCAAGGGCTGTGCTAGTAACCTGGTGGGCTAGAGAAGGGGGAGCAGGGAAAAGATCTGGGCCCATCCTCTACTGCTCATCCCTTCATCTTCACAGACTTTCTGCCCTCTACCCCCTTGGGTAAAATGTCAGAACCTGGAAAGTTCATCTGCTCTGCTTGAGCAGGGTTTCCTTTCCCCCTTGTTCTCTGATCCTCTGGTTAACAACAGAACTCCTCCAAACTACAGCCAGCTCTCCTTCCCTTGCCTTGTCTTCCTGAAGGAAGAGGCTTCTATTAGGTTTCTGGCAGGGCCTTAATTGGTTCTAGGTGCTTTAATCAATCTGTAGTAACCTCTCGTCAGTCTACAGGAAATAAGGCAGTGATAATTCTGCGGTTTATGTATCTCCTATCCACCACTCTCCTGCTATCCTCTGACTCTGCTGTGTTCTAACAGGAAAATGATTTCCCGCTAAATGTTTTGAGATTTTTGAAAACCCTAATTCCACTTTGGGGAAAGAGAAATCAAGGCATTTTAATGTTTTTTGCTGTGGGGGCAGGGAGAAGTAGTAGAAAGAAAAAGCACAAGTGTGCTCCTAGTATTCTGCTGTTTTGGGCACTTGCCTGGGATGTAAGAGTTGCAGGTTTAAGTCCCTACTCAGCCAGATTCAGACCAGGGTCTTGAACCTGGGTCTCCTACAGTCCAGCTGTGTGCTCTGACAATTTGGTTATTGGTTTTCTTGGGGGCAGGTGTCTTCCAATCTCTGCTTTTGGAGTTATGTATAAATAAACACTCACTGGAAGAAGAATTTGAACCTGGGTTTTCCCAACGCCCTACTTACTAGGTTAGAATCAGTCTTTATATTAACTCCTCCCCACTGCTGGCTGTGCTTTGGCCTCAGCCCCCCTATTTCCAGAGATGGCTCTAGTCCCAGCCCCACTACTGCCAGACAGTTCCAGCCACAGCCCTGCTGCTGCTGGGTGTCTCTGGCCTTGGCCCTGCTGCTGCTGAGTGGTTCCAGCCCCGGCTCTCCTGCTGTTCCAGCCCTGACCCCACTGTTGCAGTATGCCTCCGGTCCCAGCCCAGCTGCCGCCAGACAATTCCGGCCCTGTTGCTGCTGTTCAGCTCTGGTTTCGGCCTCACTGCTGCCAGATGGCTCTGGCCATGCCCCACTGTTGCCAGCTCTCCTGTGACTAGTACCCAGCCCAGGGCTCTCGATCTAAGAACATCTGTCATCCTGCTTAACAAGGATGCTGCTGGACCAGAGAGTTTTGGTTTTGGGAGGTGCAACCTGCAGTGATATTTAATCTTCATCTGTTATACCCAGTTTTTTTAATTAAGTAAATGTGTGTTAAGTGTAATTTAAGTATATTGAATGTATATAATTTATAATTGGTATTTCTGAGTGTGTACGGTGAAAAAACAGGTAGCGGCACCATCAATTTTAAACTCCTTTATGAGTAAGGGTCTGCAGCAATAGATAAAGTAGTAAGAGTAGATAAAGGAGTCCCACCTATCCAACATCACCCCTGGGATACTAGGGATCTCCTTTAATGTTAACAACATCAGGCCCCCCAGACACCCAAGTGAGTGTTGCCTGCTCCAGAGTAACCCAGAGAGGAGGGGTGGGGTTATACCTGGATTGAAGTTGTGATGGAAATAGGTGACAGACTTGTTGAAAGGATGAGAGGGGTAGAAAACAAGAGTGATGTCATGGTAGAGGTCTACTCTAGACCAATAAGAAATGAATAAGACTTTTTATGAACAACTAACGAAATAATTCAAAGCAAAGGAGTTGGTGGTAATGGGGGACTTTCGCAACCAAGATATCTGTTGGGAAAACAATACAGCATGAACAGATTATCCAACAGGTTCTTGAAATATAAGATTTTTTTTTCAGAAAGTAGAGAAAGCTACTAGGGGACAAGCTGTTAAAATCAAATCTAGAACAAGTAAAGGAACAACTGGTTGAGAATTTGAAAGTGGAAGACAGCTTGGGTGAAAGTGATGATGAAATGTTAGAGCTCATGATTCTAAGGAACAGTAGGAGAGCAAACAGTATAATAAAGGAAATGGATTTCAAGAAGGCAGACTATAGCAAACTCAGGAAGCTGGTAGGTAAGATCCCATGAGAAGCAAGTCCAAGGGGAAAAACAGTTCAGGAGACTGGGCAGTTTCTCAAAGAGACACTACGAAGGGCACAAAAGCAAACAAAAAATATGTCCAGTGAAGAGCAACGCAAATGATTAAAGGTCTGGACAACACGGCCAATGATGGAAGGTTGAAAAACAATGGTTTCTTTATTTTGGAGAGGAGAAGACTAAGAAGAGACAGATAAGACTTTTCAAGCACATAAAAGGTGATTACAAGAAGAAGGGAGAGAAATATTTTCCTTAACCTGTGAGGATAGAACAAGAAACAATGGGCTTGAACTGCAGCAAGAGTGATTTAAGTTACACATTGGAAAAACTTCCTGTCAGGGTGGTTAAGCACTGGAATAAATTGCCAAGGGAGGTTGTGGAATCTCCAACATTGGAAAATTTTAAGAGCAGGGTATACAAAGACCTATCTCGGATGGGCTAAATAAAACTCAGTCCTACCTTGAGTGCAGGGGACTAGATTAGAAGGTCTCTTGAGGTCCTTTCCAGCCCTGTGAGTCTGTGAATATCAGAATTAGACCCTTATCCTCATCGGCAAGCCGTATCAAGCTTCACAGTAAATAGACTAAAGGTGGTCATAAATCCTGTCTAATGTCACAGTGACTTTAAGCTTCCATAAATCAGATCAACTCTGCGGAGAGGAACTGGCACCCACCCACTATGCCAAGACCTGCACTAAATAGAGCTGAGGCAGTGTCAAGGATATGACTCCTAGTATGGCTGGTACAGTCAGTAGTTAAATTATGTTAGAACAGGAAGGGGAGTTCTGGTGACAGGAGCCAGGGAGGAAGCACAGCCCTGGAGCTCAAATACCCCAAACTAGTTAGATGTGAAGGAACTCTGTCTGGTTTTTCAATGAGGGGTGGATTGTTCCCTTCACTCATCCTTATTTTTACTCCATTGCATAGTATTTTCCCATACAGTATATTTTCATTAAAATCTATTGGGGGGTAAATGCTAAATGGAGGTGAGATATTTTTAAAATTGGTGTCTGGGATTTCTCCATAGTTGGTATCGTGTTTTTTGATTAAATCTGCACTTATCATTTGAGCATTTTCTCCTACTTTATAATTATGAGGGCAACAAGCAAGTGGTTTAGATTCTATTTTTGAATCATACAAACCCAGGTGGATTCTAGCTATCCAGATGGCTGCATAAAGCTCTGAAGAAGTCAAATATAAGAATGATTTTGGTAATTCAAATATTATTTTAATTTCAAATCAGTACTTTTTACATGCAAACAGTTCTGATGAATTTGTGATTAATAAGATTTGTGATAAATTCAATTTTAGAGATATTAAATTTTGTAGTTTTGCAACATGCACTGCTACATAGCCTGATACTATATCTTAAGTGTATGTTTGAGCACAATTACCTTGAAAAATCAATAGCAAGTGTCCTTTTGAAGCATAGCTTTTGATGTATAACTTAGAAATCCATTTCAGATCTTTCTTGAGCTCATTATAGGCACGTAGTGACTATTTGTTACATCAGCGTTTTACCCATAAAGATAAATGGAATGTTATACTTAGAAAGCATCACAAAGGAAAGCAAAGTAATAATGTCTGGATTCTGTTTCTCTATCATCTCACCAGCAAAAACTTAAATCCTGACAAATTAATTTTAAATGACAGGCCTATAGAGTGCAGCAGAATCTCAAAACAGTTTTGCTTGCTTTTCAAGTCTTGCATTTTCATTCAAAGGATCCATCATTATCATTGGCAATAATAAAATAGTGTTGACTTTCGAGCAGTATGAAAGAAAGCTTATTTTAGACAGTTCAGATAGTGACATCTATAATACTCACACACTTTCCATTATAAAATCTGTTTTTCAGTTGCTCATAACTTTGCTGAACTCTAACCATTTGGGTTAAGATTTTCCTTGCTAGTATCTTCTTCTGTCTTCTTACATTTTTTTCCCCCAGCACAAATGGTTCAACATTTTCTTAGAACGAGGTTAGGGGGAAAACACTTTTTGCCCATATTTAAAACAAAAACAACAATCTTGCAATCGTTTTGTGAATTCTAGTTCCTCTAGGCTATGGAGCATGGACTTGACACTTAACACTTGGGTTGCCTTCTGCTGAGCTTGTCGGGGAAAAACGTCTTACATTGGCAAAGTTATTAGCCTCTGAAAATTGCAGTTCACATGAGTTCAGTAGAGACTTGTACAAGTTTGGCAGCTAAATTGTCTGAGAAGTCAATCTATACTAAGCATGCTCCATCCAAATGCTGTGGAGACTCAGCAGGATTCTTTCTGTAATTGTTCTTCCCAGCATCCAGTGGTTACTGTGAGGCCAGGCTCATGAAATTATAGCAGAGGAATTGTATATTTTGGGAAGTTGAAAAGCATCTTAACACATGAGAATTCTCTGTCTTTTTCTTTCTTCGGAAGTTGATGCAAAAAATCCCTAAATCAATATAAATGAGGAAGTGCTTTTTAATAAAGCTTCATAAACATGATTTTCATGCTTGTTGCCAAGAGTAAGAATTCTTTCACACAGCTCAAATTATAGTATATTATACCATTCTAATGGATCACTAGCACAGTTAGATAAGGAAAAGAGACTTATGAAGACAAATTGTGCAAAATAATCAAAATATAATTAAGGAAAACAATTAAAGTTTGGGGCAAAAGCAGGATCAACAGACTTTCTTCAGTTTTCTTTAAGCACAGGTAGAAATATTTTCTACTTAATTCATGTTTATCACAACATAATTCTAGCCAAATATTTATAAATTGGTTTGTTATGCTTGAGGTGGGGATTCTTTGTTCTTGCTGATTGCCCTTTAAACTGTCTGAAAAGTGTTAAATGTTTCCAAGAGCCAAAATTTCTGAAAAGAAAAACTAAAGAAAAAAACTGTATTTTTATAGCATCTTTCAACTTAACATTGGAGCTCTGGTAGGAGTTTGTAAGTGGGAGTTTTGGTGGGGGATATATTAGTTTCCATATGATAATTCTATTGACTATCCTCCCTGCCTTGTGTCAGAATGAATTATTTGTTGCTCTGGGCCTTCAGGACACCTACTTTCATGTGATGGTTGGACTAACTCACAGAAAGTTCCTTTGATTTGCCATTGGAGAATGACACTTTATGTACATAGCTCTCATGCTCAGCCTCTTTGTCCTACTCCTGCCCCTAATTTTCACTAGATGTATGGTTGTGACTACAACATATCTCAAAAAAAAAAAAAAAAAAAAAAAAAAACCCAAACAAATAAAAACAAAAACAAACAAAAAAAGGCCTCTGCATCTTCTCATACACTAATGACTGCATACGGGGGGAAGATTGAAAGAGGAAGTTCTCACTCATGTAAACACTACATTGCACATGCTCAACTGAGTCTCATTCAATCTTGGCTCCCACTCAGCAAATCAATTTTATTGAGGCCCTGTTTGATTCCATGACATTGAGAGTGTTCCTGCTGCCTAACCATTTTCACACAATTTGACAACCTCAATTTTACCTCAATCTGCAATTTCAGCCTTCCATGACACTTGTGTGTGTTTGACCACTCAGATGGTCCAGTTTGCAAGGTTGTACCTTTGCCAACTTCACATGTGGCTCAGGGTGGTTTATCATCCTCTCCATAACCCTCTGGTTTGTCTCCCTCCATTGGTCATAGACTTACTGCAGTGGTGGATGTGTCCCCATAACATTTGCTAGTGCATTCCATTTACTGAGTCCTCACAAACCAAGTCAGTTGTTACTGATGTCTCATTTTTGGGACTGTGTGGTCCACCTGGGGTCGCTGAAGGAACAGGGAGTATGGTAAGCACAGGAAGCTTCACTCCACATTGATGTACTGGAGCTTTGGGCCATCTAAAATGCATGTTTTACTTTTTTGGACAGTATGAGATACTCAGAGGTTTGCATACTTATCAACAATACCACCATGATGCACTATGTGAACTAAAGATGTCAAGAAGCGGGTAATTGGCTAACTGTGTAGGCCATACAATTTTGTATCGACTACACCAGGGGTTCTTAACCAGTGAGGTGCGCCTCCCCAGGGGAGGTGTGAAGGGGATACAGGGGAGGTGTGAGGTGCCTCCCAGAAAGTTTATCGCAGGGAAGCCTTCGTTGGCCTGAGGGAAAGCGGCTGTGGGAGGCCCGGGCCAGGTCTCAGCCTCGTCAGCCAGGAGCTCTGGGCAGGCCTCTGTCTCCCTCAGAGGCTGGGCCCTGACTGAGCTCCCTGGCAGAGTTCTTATAGCCATGCCCCTTAGCTTCCTGTCAGGTGAGGGGGCGGGGCTAGGCTGTGCACAAAATGGCTTCCAGGGGAGGTGTGAACATGAAGTTCACTTTCAGGGGAGGTGTGAAGGTAAAAAGGTTAAGAACCCCTGGGCTACACAATTAGTCAATAAGAGGAGACGCTCAGTCCCAGCTCGTGCCAGGTCCAGGAGCTACCCTCACTGTGGTGCTGCGGTTTAAATGTAGTAGGAGCTGGGCATGCAGATAACCTGGCTCCTTCTACATTTAAACTCCAGAGCTGCAGCAGGGGTAGGACCGAGACCCAGCACGAGTCAGGACTGGGACTGCTGCACCTCTGCATTTTAAATGTAGTAAGAGCCAGGCTCTTACCTGGCTCTTACTACTACGTTTAAAATGCAGAGGTGCAGTGGTCTGGGGCCCGCCTCAAGCCTCCCTGGCCCCACATCCCCTCCACACACTGCAGAGATGGTGCTGGGGAGAACTGGTTTTTAAGCTGGCTCCCCTCCCCCCCCAGCACTGGCTCCTGCTCCCCTCTCTTGCTGTATCAGAGGCAGCAAGGTATGGGGAAAGCGAGTAGTCGAGTAGTCAATTCGAGTAGTCACTTACATCCCCGATGTGTACAAGAACAAACAAGGGGGGAGATATACTCCAAAGTGCTCTCCTTAGAGAAGATTGATCTGTGGCACTTTTATATTGAGGAGATCTTTAGCCTGATAACTGTCCATTTGCCTAGAGCACAGAATCATCTCTAGAACCATCTCTGCATTTTTTCCTGAGTCACGAGTAGTCTCTGAATATATATGGCCTCAGAAACCTTTTTTTCTCTCTTCTTGTCTTTGAGGAATTCCTCTCCCAACAGTGTTTGGCCGCTCAGGTTCAGTAGTGTGACTTCTCCTTTTCCTTCCCTAATATAGCTTTGCTCGTTTGTGGGGAGATTGTGGCTGACTCCCACTTCTTGTTTGTTGGCTTTCACAAGCCACTATCTTTGGAATGAAAAATCTGTCATGCCTACAAGCAGCTAGAAGCAATGAGCTTACTCACTATTTGATCATCCGCTTCTCCACAGACTAAGTGTTCCATAAACCACCAGTGCTCTTTGGGTCAGTTGCGGAACTTCGGCTTTACATAGTGTGATGCAGAAATAAGAGATCCCAAACTCCTAATGCAATAAAAAAATTACCATATGTTTTTAGTGTGTCATTTTGTCCCTTTATTGACTGGCTGTGTATGGATATCTAGAATTCTTTTCTTATTTCTAGTCTCCCCCCCCTTGTCTCCCTCATAATTTACACCCACATGAACGTCTCACAGTTATTTTACACCCATATTTGAAGTAGGCAAGGTAAGCAAGTGAGTCATTTTCTGGTCAAGGCTCTGTTCTATAGAGATTAAATCACAAAAGCAGTATTGGCTTTGTCTAAACAGACAGCACTGCAGTGGCATAGCCATACTGATACATCTGCACCATTATAGCAGGTCTGGCCAAGAGTCTTATGATGACTCTCCTGTCTACATTAAAAAAAAAACATCTCTGGGAATGCCAATATAGCTATGTCATCTCTCCAGCTGTGGTTGCTTATGTCGCTAAGGTCGGGTGGAATATTCACAGCCCTGAGTGACATAAGTTTTGCCAGCATAGGCTGTAGTGTACACATGGCCTTAGTCAAACTTACTGAAAGTAAAACTTAAATGTCAAGGGCTGTATCTTTTTTGTATAATTTTCCTGTCAGTTTAATGTTACTGCTAGATATCTGTGTTCTAAGGGATAGCCAAAATACTAGCATAGTTTTGGATAAGTGATCAAAATTGTGAATATCCAAGTGGAATCATCAAACTAGCTTTAATCCAAATATTAAATGTGTGCACTGAATGAGATTAATTGTACTTTTCTAATTGACCTAATTAAACTTCCAAGGAATCTGAAATATGACCTCTGTTTCACACTGATTCCCTTCCCTTAGTTAATCTTCTTGGTGGGGAGGGAAAGAAGAGAGACAGAAACAACTTTTTAAAATTGTCTACTACAGTATGCTGTAGATTTAGATGATATATATCAAAATAAGTAGAAACAAAAAAGCCAGTCCTTACAACTGAGTGACTGAGCAAGACACAGGATTAGTGAGTTCATTGAGTGTAATGGAGTTTTGCCTTTGAGGCCACATATTTTCCTAAAATTATAAAGCTGCACTTGGTGTTTTGTTATGTAGAATCCTATGTACAGGCTAGATAATTTAATATGCTCACATCTGTTAACCAGTTAAAATTTCATTTATTCTTTCTCCCCTAAATCTTTCTGTATGTCATCCAGACATTAAAAATATAACAACCCAAAATAACAGAACACCCCCAAACACTTGATTGACCAGGGAGGATTATAGTATAAAATAAAGGACAGTCTTGAAAAGATAGAAGAAAAATAAAACATAATAATTTTTCCCCTTATCACTCAGCAACATGAAACTAGTGAATGGAAAAAAAATAATAGCAGATATCTTTTCTCTTTGTGGCTTAGTCTTTGGAAAAGTGAGTTTTTAAGGTTCTGGGTCAGCCTAGATTTGTGCTGCAGTGAAAGATATAAAGATTCAGGAGTGTTCATGGATCTCTGTTGTTTAGGCTGTTTGATGTATTGTGTTTGGGGAAGTGAGTGTGGAGAGTGTTATAGGTACCAGA
The DNA here is from genome assembly GCA_019425775.1 of Rafetus swinhoei. Lineage (NCBI taxonomy): Eukaryota > Metazoa > Chordata > Testudines > Trionychidae > Rafetus > Rafetus swinhoei. The sequence goes on from CM033437.1 coordinate 272,669,938, forward strand.
TTGGTAAAATATCCAGGCAGCTGGGTATGGAATGACATTGTTATCTTGAAGAAAATTTTATGTATTCCCTCCTGAGATTATATGATCATAGCTGTTGATATTCCTTCTGGGAAGGGCAGTGACATTTACCAAGAAAAATGTGAATGAAGCGGATAAAAACATAGATAGACTCTTCTCAACCCAGCTTGTATTATACATAGTCCATACATCAGAAAATTGAGATTCCTTGGTGTATACCCTTTTTTTCTATCTGTTCTATTCTTGGTAACTTTGATTTAAAAAGACTGATCATATTGTTCTGTTTTCAAGTGTTTGAGTTTTGTAAACAGTATGTGATAGGTAGCTACATGTACGCTTAGAAACTTTGTGCACGAAATTGTTTGGTTTTGGACTCTTGTATATAAATCCCCCTTTTATCCCTGAAGCCATGTATAGCAGGTAACATACAGTGGGGTCATAAATGTACTAAAAAGAAAGGTGCATCTCTTCTACATGTGAGTTAATCTGTGAAGGACGCTTTGGCCATTTTTTGCTGCTGCTAGTTCCCTGACTCAGAAATTCCAGAAGTAGTCACTTATGGGTAAATTGGGAGCTATTGACATAATCTGTGATGGGGGGCAGAGGAAGAGAAACTTACAAAATTACAAAATATTTCTTCATTAAAAGCAACTTTATAGCCACTGCTCACTCAAAAGCAGCCAGTACCAAGTAGGCTGTTCCTCTACAAATTACACAGAATGTATCTATTAGTAGAGTATATGGTTATACGATACGCTGCTCTGACAGCACTGACTTGTCATAAAGTCAGTGCAAGTCCCAAAGATGGATTTGGCAGATGCAATTTCTGTTTGGAGAGAGGCGATACGAACATTATCCTGTGCATTAATTGGTGTGAAGAAAAAAAAAGCTACAGCAACCAAGGTCTTGGTTTGGCTTAGTGTCACTGAAAGAAATTAATCCCAGATTTGTGTGCAGACAGTAAAAAAAGAAAAGAAAAAAAATACTTGCTAGGGATAAATCAGTGAGTTAACTTGTCCAGGAAGTCAAAGTGAATTATTTTTAATCCTGTGGATTATAGATGTGTCAGGATTAACATTTCAGACATGGAGAACTAGTCACAGATATTTGACAGAGATGATAGTGATTTACATACTAGTAAAATGATTACTGCAATACTACATCAACAAACTATGCAATCTGGTATTTTTCCTAGAAGTGTAGAGTCAGTCAAAAGTGCTGCTGCTCAAAGTTCAGGGAGGTTAACAGCATTTACTCTGTCCTGCAGCTTCTTCAGAGTGGAAGGGCAGTGTTGAGATAAATTGCGTAGTCTGTCTTGACTTCAAAAAGAGCCCAAAGCTACAGACAAGTAGAAATAGTGTGGGGAGAAATGGTGGGGTGTAGACTTTTTATATAGTGTACTATGGGGAGGATGTGAGCAGTTTGCAAGAGTGGAATGCTGCCAGTCAAAACAGAGATCTACTTGAATGAGCCAACAAACCGAAAATACTTTTGCAGGGCATGCAACAAACTGTCTTGCCTCTGAATCATGTCAGTATGTTATAAAGGTGTAAGTGTGAAATCTTCAACATTTCATCACATGTTTTTTTATGTGCATCAAGCTGTATTAACTTTTCCATAACAAAGTCTAACCAGCTGTAAAATAACCTGAAATATAAATACTCTTATTTTAAAGGAAGGAATAATTTGGGGGATACATGGAGAAAAGATAGGGTACACTGAAGGGTGAATTAGGAGACACTTAGGCCTGGTCTATACCAGACCAGGAAGGTTGGCTTAAGGTACACAACTTCAATTATGATGAACTATATCACCTAAAACTTCATCTCTAGTTTCTGTGATTGTGTTATACGAAATCCTGCAATCTCTTGGGTGGTAAATGGGTCTCACTGGAAATAGCATTATGTGGAGTATGAAAGAGAAACTTCCTTCATTGACATTGACTTATAATACTCATTAGCTACTTCACAGAATGGTGGTCATTTCAGCTGGATTTGTTAAAGATGTAACTCCAGTGTGTTCACTAGAAGTTAAACAAAGGTTAGTTCATTGTGTACTGTTGGTTAGCAAGAAAGAAATGACTTGTGGTCACTAGCAAACAGGGATTGAAGAATAATGTTAATACAAAATCATTGTTTCTAATTCTCTTGAAGGTGTATAAGATGAAAAATTTCTGTTGGCAAAAAAGGGCTTCTTTAATTATTGATTTTTTAAACTGTGAGTATGCTATCACAGAGGTCTTTTTCTTTCTGAGACCCTCCAACATGCTTTAAAAACTCCATGGCCTGTGACTCAGCAACATTTTTCCTTATTGAGCAGCCAGGGCCGGTATTAGAAGATAGCAAGTAATTGCCCAGGGCCCCATGCCACAGGGGGCTCTGTGAAACTAAGTTGCTCTGCTACTTCAGTCTGGAGCAGGCATTAGAGTGGGGGTTGGCAATAATTTTTGAGAGGGGGGGCCACTCCAAGAATTTGGTAAGTGGTCAAGGGCTGCACTCTTCCATGATATTAATGGAGAAGGGGTGGAGTCTGGGATGGGGGTTGGGTGCAGAAGGAAGCTCAGAGTCAGGGATTGGGGTGCAGCAGCAGGTGAGGGGTCTGGGAGGGAGTTCAAGTGAAATAGGGGGTTGTGAGCTGGGGCAGTGGATTGGGGTGCCAGAAGGGTGCAGATTATATGAAGGTGTATGGGTGCAGGAGAGGGTTCTGATCTGGAGGAGGGATGTAGGAGAGGGTGAGGGCTCTAGGAGGGAAATGTGACTTTGGACAGGGACTTGGGGGTGAAGGAGGGTGCGGTACCAGGTACATGCTGTGATTGGAAGGCACTTACCTTAGGAGGCAGCTCCTGGCCAGCAGCCCACTGGGCCCACTGGGCAGGCTTCCTGCCTGCTGTGCTCCCGTATGCCACTCAAATCGACCGGCTGTGGGGGCCATGTGCTTTCTGCTTACTGTGTGGCCTTGGAGGGTGAGCACTGTCTGCACTGCCTGTGCCACAAGCATGGCCCAGGCAACTCCCATTGGGTGGTTTCTGACTGCAAGACTGTGCTGGGGTGGAGGCAGTGTGTGAAGCCCCTGCCCCTGGACACATGGCACACAGAGAGCATGTGGCCGCTGTTGCCAGCTGCTTTGAATAGCATGCAGGGGAAGCCTACCTGAACCTTCCACTAGGTTGGGGGGAGGTTGTGGGCTAGATCTAGTGTCCCATGGGGTGTATTTTACCTAGCCCCGCATTAGAGAAAAGTCCTTCTGAGCCCTTGTAATGCAAGTTGGAAGATGGTTAGGTGACATGCAGGAATTGTGAGGGAACACAGTACATTCAGTAGCTCCACGGTGATGGTTCATGTATCTTCTGGTCAGCTGTGAGGAACTGTGAGAGGCTGGGGCATGTGTAGAGAAGATGGATTCTGGCAATTTCTTAATTAAAAATGAGGCATCTATTAAGCATGTGTGAACAGCAATGTTTTTCACAGGTTTATAATTTAGCCAACTTTTGGAACATTTTCACAGGAGTTGCAAAAAGGCTAATTTTCTGCCATATTTCATGTCCTTAGTTCAAAAAGCAGGGGGTTGGCACTAGATCACTTCAGAGAGAAGGACACAAGCATTTTTTAACCAGGGCAAAACAATCTATTTTATTGAAAACACAAGGGCATGATGGAATGTCTCTTAAAATTGAGTCCTCTTCTTCTCCCAACTGAAAAGCATCAGTTCTGTGTTAGATTCAGTTTTGCAGCCAAACAGATAACAAGTTCCTACGGCCAGATAGCTGACCTGTCATGTGCTTCTCTGTGTCTGTATTTCCTTTTCTGCTGAGCCAAGATATTACAACTTGTATCCTTTTGGCTGAAATTTTTCGAAATCCTACCTGAGGCGACTGCCAGTATGGAAAACTTTAGTTTGACAAAGTTATAAGCATTGTTATAATGGGAAGTGTTGGGAAACCTTACTAGGTGATTCAGTCAACTCCCCCTATAATAAGCTCTTTAAGGCAGGGATTGGATCTTCCTACACATTTGCATAATGCCTTGCACACTTTGGGCAGTAGTGCATACAAATAACTTCTGCTAAAAGAAACTGCTACATTTTGCACTGCTCTATTGGAAGACGATCAAAGTTTTCCTATTCCTTCTAAAAACCGATCAGTTGGAGATACTGTTTTAGACAGTGGATCAAACCTGTATATTTGTAATACTGAGTTCTAATCCTTCTGTCACTTGTATGAGATTGGGAAATAGCCATGATATATATGCATTTGGCTGTATATTGTTACACTGATCTCAGCAGAGGGGTATATTAAATAGCCATGGATTGGAGCCATTGTAATGATTTATTATAATGATTTTTAAAAAGAGCAACTTGCTGCATACATAACATATCAACAATGGTGATACATTAGAAATTTACACCTCTCCTAAAATACTTTGATTAAATAAGAGGGTACATTCTTTAGTAAAATGACTATTCAAAACAGATCCCTGACAATATCTAGAGTACAGAAAACTGTCAGTGTTTGTCAAGTGTGGACATATTAAAATAATCTACCAAAATATCTTCTCTGCTAATATTCCTATTTTATGATTATTACTGTCTTCTTCCTTTGTCTCCACATATAATGGAATTCAACAATAGAATTAGCATAAAAATCAAATCATTGTATATTTATTTAAATATTTGCCCTCATACAGTTATTGAATCAGGGACTTATTTCAACAATAATTTTTGAAATACTGTATTTTTTTAGATCTTCCTTATTTTTCACATTCTGAATTCACATAATCGTTTACTTTTGGCAACAGTGATATTTAAAGAAAAGGAGTTAAGTCTCAACTGCTGTAATAGTATATATTTTAAAATTAAAATCTGTAGCTCTCTCTTAGCCAAACTCTGTTCAGTTCTACCAGCAGTCTTCTTTTTAGCATGTGTTGCTTTCATACCAATAGTTTACATTTGGTCAATGGAATTTTATTTTTATTCAAAATTTTAGGGTAAAAGGCAAGTATTTTTACTTTAATATGCAATGCAGTTCATAGTAATATATCTGAGCTACAGCTGTGATGAATGTTTGGAATGTACAGCCATTTTGAAATTCTGAACTGGGAATCTTGCCCTCACTAAGCCAGGTTGAGTCACATTGTCAATAGACTGCCTACATTCATGCCATCTGTTAAGATAACACAGTGCCAGTTAATGGGCTGGTCAGACCTTTGCTCCAATGTATAGGAGCCAGATAATAGGTTCGCTATAATTGGGCAGTGAACAAAATAATGAAAGTGACATCTCTTCTTAGCGGTTCCTTTCTTTGTGCCACCACTGATGCACTTTCACCACAGGCATTCTTTCACTAGGTGTCACCTTTTGAAAAACAGTGTGTGAAAAATGAATATTTGAAAACCCGTTGGAATTTCTGACTGCCAATGGCACAGGTTGTATTGCAGTGGCTGGCTGAGAAACCAATGATTTGAAGAGTATTAAAATGCATGCTGGCAAAATAAAAGGAAAACTGAACCACAGCAACAGAATACTTGTCATAAGTTTTGCACTTGACCAGAGAACATACAAAAGTCCATTATTCCTTACTGGCTAATATCAAGATTTAAAACACTCCTTTTTAACTCAGGTCAAAAGGCAGGTAAGAAGAATTACTCTATTCAGGAATTTATTCTGTGTCCTTGAGCTATTCAAAATTAATTGTGAATTAGGTTAAAAACATTGGCTAAATTCTGCCTTCATTGCACTAGAATTTGGATTTAAATATTCTATGAAGCTTCCTGGAATAATATTTGACTAATTTTGTGAACAGAAATAGTAGTTCAGTCTTAAAAACTCAGTGAACTCAATCACCTTAATCTGTATTCATCTGTCTACAGTTAGGAGTTCACACATACTAATTTGTAGCCCAATTTACAATTCCTTTCTAGCAAATGGTGTCACATCCAACATAAGGCATTCCTACTGGCTGAATATCAGTTATCTGTTTTTAGAGTTTGTGTGCAATTCAGTTTTGGTTGTTAGGAATTGCTAGCCCATTGTCTGTATTCTTTAGAAACTATGACTTGGGTTGGTGTGTGGGGTATTTCTGGGGATCTATAAAAATAATAGAAATGTAAGGTTGGAAGGGACCTCAAGAAGTCATTGAGTCAAGCCCCCTATGTCCAGGCAGGAATAAGCAAACCTAGATCATCTCTCACAGGTGTTTGTATACAGTGAACAGTGAATAGATAATAATAACATACATATAACTGAAACATTGCTTCTGTTGAATCATTTGTCCTGAAAGGAATGTACCATTTTAAAGCACTATGCATAGCCAAATATTAATAATAATAAATAATAATATAGTTGAATTGGGTGGCATTGACAGTTACACATAGTAAAAGATAGGTATGGATTTTTCCCCAATACAAATATAATTAATTTAAGATAAAATATTTGGGTAAAGACAGATTAAATCTTATGGAATGGCCAGTGAAAGAATAAAAGTGATTATATTAAGGTAGCTTAATATAAAGTACTAAGTAGGTGCCTAGAATAAAAAAAAACCATTGAAACGGAAGTGGTGACATACTACAGGTTGAACCTGTCTGACCTGGGGCTCTCTGGTTCAGCAACACCATTATGTGATTTTAGAGAAATGTGTATAAAGGAATGTATAAGGAAGGGATTGACTTGATCCATATCATTCTTGATTCATACTCATCTATCATATTCTGCAGTAGCTGTCTCTTTTCTAAGGTGAAAAGTCCCAGAGTGTGTAATCTCTCCTCATTTAGATGCTATTCCACATCTCTAATAATTTTCATTGTCCTTCTCTGTACTTTCCCAATTCTAATATAACTCTTTGGAGGGGAGCAACAAGAACTGCATTCACTATTCAAGGTGTGGGCGTACCATAGGTTTATATAGTGACATTATATTTTTTCTTATCTTTCCCTTTCCTAGTGGTTCATAACATTGTTAGCTTTTCTGACTGCTGCTGCATATTGAGCAAATGTTTGCAGAGAACTATTTACAATGACTTCCAAGATCTTTCTAGAGAGGTAACAGCTAATGTAGACCCCAATTCATTATATGTGAAATTGGGACTGATTTACAATGTGTATTACTTTGCATTTATCAACACTGAATTTCATCTGTTTGTTTATTTGTTTATTTTTTGCTCTGCCTCCCAGTTTAGTGAGATCCCTTTGTAATTCTTTGGCTGTGGATTTAATAATCTTCAGTAATTTTGTATCAACTGCAAACTTTGCCGCCATAGTATTTACCATTTCTAGATCATTTATGAGTGTGTTGAACTGCTCTGGTGTCCGTACAGCTCCTCGGGGAAATCCCACTATTTACCCCTAGTTAGTAGTTCTGTGATTTCATTTGAGCTCTTCAGAACACTTGGGTGAATAATATCAGATCCTTGCGATGTATTACTATTCAATTTATCAATTTGTTCCAAAAACACCTTGCCTGCACATCATCAACTTGTCACTCAGTGACAAATTCCTTAGCTTTATCACGTAAAAGAATTCCAGGGCTCAGGTTTGGAAATCTCCCTCACAATAGGTGCAATGAAGACTGATGCAAAGAATTGTTTAGCTTCTCTGCAATGACCTTGTTTTCTTGGAGTGTTCCTTCGGCTCCATCACCAGTTCATCTGTTTCGGCATGCCTAGTTATACTTTTATATTTGACTTGCCAAAATTTGGTCCTTTCTATCTTTCTCAGGCTATGCCTAGACTGCAAGCTTCTTTCGGAAGAAGCTTTTCCAGAAGAGATCTTATTTCCAGAAGAGGCTTATTTTGAAAGAGAGCGTACACACAGCAAAAGCGCAAGGAAAAAGCGATCTGCTTTTTCAAAAGATAGCGTCCACATTCATTGGACACTATCTCACATTTAAGTTGTGATTAGTATGGACAGAGTGGCCACCAGGGCACCTATGTTATTTCCCGGAGGCCTCTTCTTTTGAAAGAACTCCCTCTTCTGCATCCACACACGCCTTTTTCCAAAAAAGCTTTTTCGGAAAAGGGCTTCTTCCTCGTAGAAAGAGGTTTACCGCCATTGGAAATACCCCTCCATTCTTCTGACTTTCTGTTGAAAGAATGCAATAACAGTGTGGATATAAGTATAGTTTTTCCAGAAAAACTGCCATTTTTCCAGAAAAATGCTGTAATGTAGATATACCCTCAGTGATTTAGGTTGGATATTAGGAAAAACTACTTTACTAAGAGGATGGTGAAGCACTGGAATGGGTTACCTAGGAAGGTGGTGGAATCTTCGTCCCTAGAAGTTTTAAGTCCTAACTTGACAAAGCCCTAGCTGGGATGATTTAGTTGGGGTTGGTCCTGCTTTGGACAGGGGGTTGGACTGAATGACCTCCTGAGGTATCTTCCAACCCTATGATTCTATGATTGTGTGATTTCCAATGATGAAAAATAATGAACTTGAAGACAACCAAATTTAGTCACTAGGCCTTGTGAGATTTGTCCATTTCTAGTCACTACTACGGTAAATTTGCCTAGTAAGATTTGTATAGTTTAGTCATTGTCAGATTTGTCCTTCTGAGTTGACTTATTGTAAATAATTATTTGGTATATATAGCATACAGACTGAAAACAGAATAGGTCCAGAAACCTTCATTTCTTTCAGATGGTGTTGGTTAGGAATATGACAACTTCCCATCGTGATCACTGCAATCCTGGGTGTTAATTTTTCTGCTGTAGAGTACGCAATCCCTGCCTGAGATCTAAAATTCAGTGACTGCAGCAAATTTCTGAATAAGAGAAAAGTTGATAAGACTTACTAAACTGGACTGAATTTATGCACCACTTTCAGTATGTATCTTTTCAAAATGTAAAACAATGCATTAGGTGCAGAATTTTATTTTTGTATAATTGTACAGGTTAGTAACACCGACCAATTAAACAGCTAATATATTTTTAGTTTTTTTTATTTATCAATTTTAATTTGTTAAATTCTTGATGGTTTTATATTTATATATAAAACATAAATCATCAAGAATTTAAGGAATTATATCATAATCCAATGAGTCATACATATAATCACAATGTAAGTCTTAATATCTGATCATTGGTATGCATTAATCCATGCTATTGTCCTATTTGTAGAGTGTATATAACAACTATATTGCAATTATGAGAAAATGTTTTCCCACTACCTGTTCCAATAAAATAATGTGCCAAACTCAGTGGATTTCCATAGAGAGTAATCTAACACTACCCCATCTATCAAATTCCCTCTTTAAAAATCATTCTGTCAAACACAGCTGATTATGCTAAAGGCTTTAGCCATTCTTAGCTCAAGTCCCCTTGTGGGATCTTTTAATTCTGGAGCACTGTTCTTTGGGATGAGAGTGAATCTTGACTACATGGTTTCTATTGCATTGCTCTCAATGCTACCAGTGGGGTTGAATTTCCAAACAGCATAAAGGCGAAGTGAATAGTTAACTGGTTTTTGTCATCCTTTCAGTGTTGTTCAAAATTTATGCACAAAAGGATTTTATTCATGGACAAAAGAGAGTTGATAAAAGAGAGCTTCAAAGGGGAAAAGCAATTATGCCCAGAAAATAACTTTGCAGTCTATGCATTTTTGTTAAACTCTCTTTTAGTTTGTCAGCAATATATTACTCTGTATTTTATTCAAATACAGAAGGTTTCACCTTCTTCCAATTGTATTCCTTTCATTCCTCTCATAATATGCTCTCCAGGGTTCTCTTTTCTAATCCTGGGAGCCCATATGTGACTGTCCTTTTTAGCATATACCTCTGCATGATTTGAAGTCTGTAAACAACAACAAGCTGACAAGGAAGCCAAAAAGTGGGTCTTAATTTAAACCAGGCATGCTGAAGGGGGGAGGAGGAGGGACTACTTCTGGCAGAGGCAGCGTCTGTAACCCTGGGCCCTTTAAATCACCACTAGAGTGCTGTGCCACATGATCTGAGCAGCTTTGGGAGTAGGGGAGAGGGGCACCATGCTCTGGGTGGTGCAGGGGGCTGGCTGGCCCCATCCCCACCCTTTCTGCTCAAGGTCCCGTCCCTCCTGGAAGCATGAAACTGCCCCCTCACCTTGCTAAGTGACCCTGTGTGGCTGTCAGCGCCCCTGATTTAGACATAACTAATCAAAATTCCCCAACTATTGAAAGACCTATAAGAAGAATAAAACGAATGCATTATGAAAAGTCTAATTAGGCATGTGCACCAGCTGCATAAGAAAATGGCCCGTTACATTTATGACTTTGCACTATGTGCTATGCATGTAAATAAATGTAACTTTTTAATTCAAATATATTAATCTTACCACAGACTCCTTTTGCTTTTATGTTGATATTAAAGTGCATGAGAGTTAACTCACGGCTATATTTCTAATTTAAGCATTGCTGTGAAAGTTGCACAGAAAAAGTGACACACCACCAGCATTAGGCACTTGACACCCTTACACTTCTTTAACCTGCTGCAGCACATGTAAATTACTGGCTAGCTTTGAAATTAAATGTAGGTTAGCCAGATTTTATTGTATAGAGCTGTTCATTTTCATGGTTATTTTTCTGGCCACAGGAATTAAACATTGCCACAAGCCAGAATGAGGACACAAACTTTTAAAATTGATGCATAATGTGTACTGTTTCAATCATGACATACAGTGTGGCGATTGCCAGAAAAGTTCATATTTGTGTGTTACAGGTGTATGTGAGAGTCACTTTGTAGCACTTAACTTTAGACTTCTATATTAAGTCTATTGCTTTTTTTAAATACACGTTGAGATAAAGTTACGCAAACAATATTGGCAATGGCTAAAGGGGGAGGGATGCTGCAGTGATAGAACAGTATGTTTGAGATGAGTTTTTAAAATAAACCATTTTGCCCTTCTATGGTGATGTACAGTAGTTGGTGAGGTGAAACTTAAATGGCTGACACACATATGGCAAAACTGAGGACTTTCCATTCCTGAGGTGCCAGGTGTATATGTCTCTGATCAATAAAGCAGATAAGTGTCCACAGCTGAGCATGCAGGTGCTTGGTCACAATTACACCCATTCTAGATGTTACACCCATTCAGTTTCACCTCTGCAGCCCCTCTCTCACACTCTCAGCTGTCTTCTTTATGACTAACTCCTCTGGCCAGGCCACTGTAATGGGGAGCTGCAGTAGGGCAGCTTCCTCAGTGGGGAAGGGAAGTGCATCAAGTTTCCTGCTCTTCAGCTGTCTCAGGCAGTGTTCCACTTTACTGCCTCACAGCACTATTCCCATAATGACTGGCAGGAGAACCCAGGTTCCAGCTCAGGGACCCTCTACCATCACAGCCAAGGTTCATTCTCTGAACCTTGCTGCCTTTCCTGAGCTGCTTCCATGCCTCCTGGCCCTCGTTACTCCTCTGAGTTTTCCAGTCTCTTCGTTCCTCAGGCAATTTGTCTCTGCAGCTCCCCAAACACATGTCCCATTTCCCTAGGAATGACTGCAGATTCCTTTCTTACAGCCCCTTCTGCTTCCAATTTTGTCTTTTGTAGAAGCTTCACCTGCCTCTCAGAAGTGAGTTTCTCTTTGATTATCTGCCTCCAGCCTAAATGTCCTCTGTTTCCAGCCTAATTGGCTGGTTGGGCCTATCTGGACTTAATTCTGCTCTTGCAGGGCCAGTGTGGGGAGTACACTCCATCTTGGGGTGCTTCCACAAACTGTTCTGATAAACTATTTTAGTACTTAACTATGCTTATAGTTAGAAAGCTTTTCCTAATACCCTACCTAAATTTCCCTTGCTGCAGATTAAGCCAATTACTTCTTCACTTGTATTTATTGAATTTTACCTGTTGATTTCAGACCAATTCTCCAAGTTATCTAGGTCATGTTGAATTCTCCTCTTCTCTTCTAACATACTTGCAACCCTTTTCACCTTGGTGTCATCAGCAGATTTTATGTCAGTCCCTGAAAGGCCCTTAGTAGATATGTCCTCCCAGTTTGACAGCAAACCATTGATAGCTGTTCTTTGAGTTTGTCCTTCATATCTTGGTGGAACTGAATATAATTTCCAGTATGAATAAATTTATCAAAGATGAAGCCAGATGCTTCAGAGGGAATGAACAGAACAGGGAAATTTCAAGTGATCCATACCCTGTCACCCTGTCCCAGCTTCTGGAAATAGGAGCCTTAGAGATATCTGGAGCATAGAGTTGCATCACAGACAATCTTGGCTAATAGCCATTGATAGATCTATCATTCATTAACTTATTTTTTGAACCCACTTATACTTGTGACTTTTCCAACATCCTCTGGCAATGAGTTCCACAGGTAGACTGTGCATTGTATGAAGAGCTACTTCCATCTGTTTGTTTTAAACCTGTTACCTATTAATTTCATTCAGGTGATCCCTGGTTTTTGTGTTCTTGGAAAGGGTAAATAGCACTTCCTTGTTCACTTTCTCCACATCATTCATGAGTTTATAGATTTCTGTCATGTCTCCCCTTAATTGTCTCTTTTTCAAGCTGATTGTTCCCAGTATTTTTAGTCTTTCCTCATTTGGAAGCTGTTCCGTACCTCTAATCATTTTTGTTGCCATTGTCTGTACTTTTTCAAATTATATTGTTTTTGAGGTAGGATAACCAGAACTGCACACAGTATTCAAATTGTGGGTATACCTTGGCTTTTTTATATTGGTGTTGTATTCATCTTTGTGTCTGATAATTCTCTTATTTACTACAGACCATAGTTTCAACCAAATTGTCTTGTACTGAAATTAGGATTAGCAGCCTATTTTAAGATTCACCTCTGGAGTCTTTTTTCAAAAATTGGTATATTAGCTATCCTTCAGTCATCAACTAGAGAGTTTGATTTAGGCAGTTTTTAGTTTTGTATTTCATATTTCAGTTCCTTCTGAACTTTTGAGTGAATGCCATCTGGTGCTGGCTACTTACTATGTTTAATAGATACATTTTTTCCAAAACCTCCTCTGTTGACACCCCAGCATTAATATGATGTAAAGGTGAATCACTTAGATGTTTTACTTATGACAGTATAATGCATTTAATTGTCTATAAACAACATTATAGATTTGCAAATGGAAGAGCACTTCATTCTATCATACCTGTTATGTATATGCTACCTTCTTTGCTGCTCAATTTGATGACTGTACTAGTTAAAATAGAGATAGGATATTTCAAGCACTTCTGATACTGAAATTGTTTGAGGTAATTTCAGTACAGAAATTGTGGCCAGTATATTCCAGAGGGTGCTTGAATACCAATGCCCATGACTCCTAATAAAGTAGGTGTTTCCATCAAATAAGAAACATCTTGTTAATACATGTATATCCTTATTTTTGCAGTCATTAACAATCCACAAGATTTATTAAGGCTCTGTAGAAAAGTAGCAGAGCTTGCATGTTAGTTTTACTACCATGCAGGCAGCATAAGGGAAGGGAAGATGACACTCAGGAAAATGGAGACACAGGAATGTGATTGATTAAAAGCAATAAGATCATAACTTCACTAACTTGAATGTTAAGTTGATCTCTTCCTGAACTACCAGTTTTTAATTGGTTACAGTTCAGGTTGCATGTGACACAACTGAGGAATGAGAGTTAAGTCTCTTTAATCAAACCACCATTTTTGATTTTATGATTCAGCCCACTGCTACATACTAGCACTGTCTCCCTGTGAGAGAGAAAAAAAAGATGAGGGGAGCTCAGATATTGCAGACCTAAGGTCTCCTTTCACTCTCCAGTCTTCACAGGGTTTAATCCTTTTAGGGATCTGGCCCCTTGAAGCCTTTTACCATCACTGACAACTTGAAGTGACACTATATTGCTAGTCTGAGGTGGGTAGCTGTGTTAGTCTGTAACTTTAAAAACAATGAGTAATGCTGTAGTACTGTAGAGACTAACAAATAGTATATAAATATATATATAGTATCATGAGCTTTCATGGGTAAAACCTACTTCCTCAGACATTTATTTCCTGCTATCCTCCATTCATTTTTAAAGATACCCTTTATCCTTTTTATTTGCACCTACCAGGTTTCCAGGATCCTGGAAGGAAGGTGGTGGTAGTAGGGAAAATCCACTGGATATCTTGCTAGTCTTTTACAGAGGAAAACATTTTATTCCTGATTCCAGAGATTATCTGGTTAGACCCACAGCAAGTCTGGAAACACCCAGCACTGGAAAGCGCAGCAGCTCTAGGGCATACAAGTTTTTCAGGGAAAATGACTGCTGCATTCCCAGGAATGATTTAGCAAATGGAGGTGTGGTGCTTACTGGAGTCAGTGAGCTTTCTCACTTCTCTGAATTAACCAGTAGGGGACTGGAGTGGGGCCACATACTCCACTCCCCTGTCCCTACCCATGTGTGATCTTCACAAAAGTTCTGGGGAGGTGCAGAGAAAAATGTGTGTAAACTGTCCATCAAGCCATGTACCAAATTGCAAGAATGCTTGCATTGTATGCTTTCCATTTAAGTTGTAAACTTTCTGTGTAGGGACTTGTGACACATTGGGTCACAAAGATCCTCTTGAGACCCATCACATGATGGGCTGGTGATCATATCACTAAGCCTGTCTACCTGCCCTTTGGGGCACTCCACCCCCTTGTCTTTCTGGACCAGATGCTCTGGTGTCCACCAGCAGAGACACAGAATTGAGGTAACAACAGACACTAAGAGCAGCTTAGCTCCGGAAGGCTCAGTCACAGGCACTTGACACACCACCCGGGGCATGGCTTCCATGGGATCAAAACCACAGAAAAAACCATTTTACTATGCATAAAAGTTTTATACAGAGCAAGATCATATGTTGTTTGCCCCCTTTATCAAAGAAAGAGAGATGCATAGCTGGTGTCCCTCTGGGTAACGATTATTTACACTGGGTTTAATGATAAACAAAAGGGACTTATTAAATATAAAAAGGAAAATTTAAGTGGTTGCAAGTGATAACAGACAGATCCAAGTAAATTACTAAGCAAAACAAAACACGCCAGCTAAGCTTAATACTCTAAGAAAGTTGCTACATTCAATTTCTTACCCTAACAATAGTTTTAATCATTAGGCAGCATGCTAGTTTGGGCCTGATCCTTCCCCCTGTTCTGTCTTAGATGTTTCCAGCCATCACCTTGCTGGTAAACATGGGGTATCAGAGGGTGTGTCGAGTTTACTCGACAAAGGGAAATGAAGCGGCAATTTAAATAATTGCTGCTTCATTTAAATCAAAATGGCCGCTGCACTGTGCCGATGAGCTGTTTGTCGGCAGAGCGCGGCAGTCTAGACTGGGATCTGCCGACCCCAGAACCCTTTGTCGGCAGATCCTGTAAGCCTCGTTTCACAAGGCATAAAGGATCTGCCGACAAAGGGTTCTGGGGTCAGCAGATCCCCGTCTAGACTGCCGCGCTGTGCTGACAAACAGTTGATCAGCACAGCGTGGCGGCCATTTTGATTTAAATGAAGCGGCGATTATTTAAATCCCCGCTTCATTTCCCTTTGTCATCCTGCCTCATCTACATGGCTCCGTCAACTGGCAACTCCCCCTATTGTTTGGTTCCCTGCCTATACATTTTGTCCAAGGCAGGAATACTTTGTGTTCAGCTTCAAACCTTTCACAATCTCCTGGAAATACTACATTCAAAATGGGTTCCAGTAACAGGTGATCTGGCCACATGTCTTAGCAGGACCAACCTTAGTCAGACTTACAGGAAGACCAAAGCTTTTCATAGATCATTATCTTGAATGCTGGTCCATTAAGTTCCTTAAGTACCATTAATGGTTATCACTAGTACATCTAAATCAATAAACAGGTTTAGACTTCATATTTCTAACTTCAAATATAGGAATGATACATGCATCCAAGTAGAATATACACATTCAGGAGATTACAAGCTCATCAATGATAGGTTACATGTCCCATTTTGCACAAAGCCTATTTGAGTTAGGCATCTTCATATTCAAACAGACATTTTAATAAAAAATATGGTGTGCAATGTCATTGGACTCTTAGTATGTATTTGTATGTCACTTAGTACAGTGGGATCCCAATCTTAATTGTGGTGTGTAAACACTGCTACAATGTGAATAATAAGTTAGTGATGTAGACAGAAATAAGTACGTATAGAGTGGTGATTATTTAAAAGTTTCCACTTCCCAAGTCAGAACAAGAAGATATAAGCTCTAATTCATTAGCAGTAAGGGTACGTCTAGACTACATGCCTCTGGCGACAGAGGCATGTAGATTAGACTACCCGGCATAGGAAAATGAAGCGGCGATTTAAATAATCGCCGCTTCATTTAAATTACATGGCTGCCGCTGAGCCGATCAGCTGTTTGTCAGCTCAGCGCGGTAGTCTGGAAGCTCCGCGGTCGACATGCATTTGTTGACCTCCCAGGTATGCCTCATCCCAGGAGACATACCTGGGAGGTCGACAAATGCCTTTGATGTCGACAAACAGCTGACAAACAGCCGACAAACAGCTGATCGGCTCAGCGCGGCAGCCATGTAAATTTAAATGAAGCGGCGATTATTTAAATCGCCGCTTCATTTTCCTATGCCGGTAGTCTAATCTACATGCCTCTGTCGCCAGAGGCATGTAGTCTAGACGTACCGATAGTGTAGTACATGTGGGCCCAGATACTTGGATGCTGAGTCTATCTCTGCTCTAGTTTATCTTTTTTATTGCACCAGTGGAATACAAGTGGCAGGCTTATCCTGTCTGGCAGTACTATTCTTGGTAGGAGTGAATTAAATTAATTTGTTCAAGAAGGTTTGAAATTTGACATTGTGAATTGTGAGAGCTTCACTGAAACTCTGACTTTGGTTTGCATTCTATGTTCAAGAGACCATGGTGTTTGGGACTATAGAGAAAAGGAAGGAGCAGAAAGGGGGTGAGAAAAATTTCAAAGAAAGTAGTCACACATTTGTGCCAGCTTTTCTTATGTAGTGTACTGTGTAAAGTGGATCCTCTCCCCAATCACATTAATTGACATAGGTTCATGGATTGCAATGGAGTAGTCTATTTACAGCAATTGAGGATGTGGTCCAGTAATTATAGAGTATTGCATAAAAACATACATACAAAAAGCCCCAAAATGTGTTAAAAGAATGTTAAGATTGCGAAATCAAACACTACATTTAAGAAATGCCTAATTTGTCCTCCCTGTGTACCTGTGAAACCTTAATTTGTCCTCCCTGTGTACCTGATGGCAGTCTCTTTCATTATATGACCACAGATGATTTCTCTTATCCCTAATATATAACTCCGATTTCCCTCTACCTAGAAAAAACCTGATTCAATAATTTAAAAAAAGCTTACTTTAAACATTAATAAGTTTTGTAAACTTGTACTAATATTATGAAAACTCAGAGTTTATTAGGCTTTTTTCATTTCTATTTTATCACTGTAAAATAGTTGATGCAGTCATTACTGCAGGTTAAAATTGTGGAGGATGTGTTGGGTCTCATACATTGATTTATATTAAAAAATCTTTTATTTAAAATGCAAACATGTTGATTACAATTAGAATGTCCTTCTAAAGCAAAGAACCTCTCTTGTATACATTAACTATGCTTCCCTATATTAGCATTGTCGTTAAAAGCTCTCTCTATTGTCCTTTAGAAGAAACATGGCTAAATTTAAATCTTTGACATTTCTTCCTTGACTATCCTGATTGCATCCTGATTTCTTTTTGCAGTAAAACCAGTTGATTGGGTTGGCTCTTTATACATTTCAAACTGATCCAGCTGTTACAGATTCAGTTCTATTCACAATGCTAAGCTTATCATTCTAAATTACCATAACAAACTGATCAGTTATTTTTCACTTCAGTCAAAAAGTCTTTCGGGTTGGTAATCACAATATAATATTCTCATTTTTGCATAGCTGCTGTTCCTTTAATATACTGTTATTGAACAAAGAAATATCTCTTTCTTGAATGTCATGATGTTGAAAATACTGAAAAAATTCTCAGCTGTATAGGTAATGCTTCATATTTAATTTTCTTGGCCTTTTCTGGTAATTCCTATAAAATGGTTACTTTTTTGTATCTCCTTTTGTTCTGCATTCTATAATGTTCTAGGTTTAACTAATTTTTTTAACTTTAAAAGTACCAGTAATTCCACATCATATTCATTAGCATCGTATCATCTTTTTTTAACAGTAATCGTAGAATTATAGAATCATAAAGTTGGAAGAGACCTCAGGAAGTCAGAGTCCAACTCCAAAAATAATAATATACAGTCATATTCTGATTTTAAATAAAACAATGTTCATATTTCATTTTTATGAAGTACATCGGGGACTAAGTATGACATTTCAATAATGCTTGAAAATATGTAAACATTGTGTTCAAGGAAAGACACACTTCCACGGTGTCATTTTGTCTACTGCACAAACACTAGATCAGATGTATTCAATTACATTGCAAAAGAGAGGCAACATTATAGAAGTGCCTTTGGCAGAGAGATTCAGTTTATGCTGTTGAATTCTAGCCTACAGAGGAGGTGGTTAGGTCATAGCATGTCTCCCCCTTCAAGAATAAAAGGCCATATTCTAATTTTTCTTGCACCTGTGCAAATCAGGAGCAACTCCATTAAAGTCAATCAGCTTTCACAGATGTCAGACACTGCAATGGCTGATTGAATACAAAACATAGTTAGTTTCTGGCCATTGTTTGGATTTTCCGTAACTTTCAAGTATTCAGTAAGGGAAATATATCATGCTTGCAATTTATGAAATAATGATGGCATTCTGAAGTACTTGCAGCACTGCTAAAAATTATTGAATGTTAAAGCAGTGTCTCCCATCAATTTTAGATTAGCAGATGTGAAACAGACTTGTTGTCACACAGTGGCCTGGTTGAATATCATGTGTTTCTCCTTCATTCCCTACCTGGTGTTCATTGGAGTTAGTTTCAAGCAGGTATATCCAGAGCTTAGACATCACAGAGCCTTTTCCCAGTGTTTCCCTTCTCTGTTGTCACTTCCTCCACCTCCTTAAGTCCAGATCTACCTGCAAAACACACTTTGGTCTCACCCTTATAATTTATGGTTATGTTCCATTTTGGAGGGTCATGAGTCTGGGGTCTTGGTAACATCTATTTTGTCACCTTTGGGTTGGGTAAGAAGTGAGGTGGTGTTCTAGCCAAGTCCAGGCATTTCTTTTGTTGTTAGTGTTTCTTATACCTTCTTTCCCATACCCTTCTGCTCCTCCTAACTGGTTTCTTGACCTTGGCTTGAAAAGAGCCAGATAGCTTTCCAGTGTATGCACATATATTAAACTCCCACTCTGCCCAGAAATGCTTTTAACTCTATCCCTTATCTTTATTCATTATGCTATAAGCCCCATCTAGTTGTGGGACATGCAACACATTGTCTTTGCTCTTTGTTCACACATATGTCTGAGTAGTTATTGACAGTTCACAGTCATACTGGAAGGGCATAAAAAAATGGGGCTGCACAGGGGTCTGTTTTGGGACTGATTCAGTTCAATATCTTCATCAATGAGTTAGATATTGGCACAGAGAATATGCTTATTAAGTTTACAGATGATAATAAACTGGGAGGGGTTGCAACTGCTTTGGAGGATAGAGTCATAATTCAAAATGATCTGGACAAACTGGAGAAATGGTCTGAGGTAAATAGGATGAAGTTTAATAAGGACAAATTCAAAGTACTACACTTAGGGAGAAACTATCCGTTTCACACATACAGAATGGGAAGTGACTGTCTAGGAAGGAGTACTGCAGACAGGAATCTAGGGGTCATAGTAGACCACAACCTAAATATGAGTCAACAACGTGACACTGTTGCAAAAAAAGCAAACATGATTCTGGGATGCATTAACAGAAGTGTTGTGAGCAAGACACAAGAAGTCATTCTTCCACTCTACTCTACACTGATTAGGTCTCAATTGGAGTATTGTGTCCAGTTCTGGGCACCACATTTCAAAAAAGGTGTGGAGAAATTGGAGAAGGTCCAGAGAAAAGCAGCAAAAATGGTCTAGAATACATGAGCTATGAGGGAAGGCTGAAGGAATTGGGCTTGTTTAGTTTGGAAAAGAAAAGACTGAGAGGGGACATGATAGTGGTTTTCAGGTATCTAAAAGGGTGTCATGGGGGGAGGGAGGGAAATTGTTCTCCTTGACCTCTGATGATAGTACAAGAAACAATGGGCTTAAACTGCAGCAAGGGAGGTTTAGGTTGGATATTAGGAATAACTTCCTAACTGTCAAGGTGGTTAAACACTGGAATAAATTGCCTAAGGAGATTGTGGAATCTCCATCACTGGAGATATTTAAGAGCAAATTAGATAGACATTTATAAGCAATGATCTAGATGGTGCTTAGTCCTGCTGTGAGGGCAAGAGACTGGACTCGATGACCTCTTGAGGTCCCTTCCAGTTCTAGTATTCTGTGATTCTATGATTCTATGACTAAAGATATCAGAAAAAGTATCAAAAGTCCAACCAAACTTTCTGTACCAGGCTAACAAACAGGACTATATACTAACTTTGAATGACAATACAAATGCTAATAACAATTAGGCTTACGTAGTGCTTTTCATTAGTAGATATCACAGTGAGATGGGTATAGTTTACAAAGTGGGTCAGGATCACCCCCATTTTAAACTTAAGAAAACTGAATGACAGAGGTGAAATGACATACCTCTTGAGTGCCAGTCCAGTATACAACACTTCGTCAAGAATTTCTTATCTCTTCTACCCCCTGCAGCAATATTAAACATTTTGTAGTAAGATTTGGCATGAATGGACTCAGGGTATAATGATTTAGGACTTGAGTGAATTGGCAGAACTGTGCTAAGAAGTTTTTACAACTCACTAAAGTATATTTGCCTTACACTGCTCCTATTTCATGTAACTGACTTCCCTATTTAAACCAATGAGCACATCTAAGAATTATTTTCAATTTAAAAAATCTTAATTACCTTGTTTCTGTACTAAAAGGAGAGAATCACTGGTCCATGCCCTCAAATTATGTAAATTAGTGAAACTCCTATGATGTAAATAGGGCTATGCAGAATTCCATTGGATTCGAATCTGCCCTAATTTTTAGAATCCCAATTTTTGATAAAATACCGATTTATTTAATTTATTATTTTAATTCCCAACAATATGCTTGAGTGCAGTAAAATCATAAATAGTTATGTGGCATCTTTCTCAAATATTTTATAATTAGGGTCTTTGAAAGTGTTAAATATCTAGCATATAGAGAATACTAGATAGCATAGTGTGAAAATGTTATCCAGACATTACAAATGTATATTAATACAATTTTTATATTAGCCCACATCACACCATATGATCATGTTTTAGAGATGAACATCTCTAAAAATTCTAATTCTTTTTTGTATCTACTACAACCTGTTCCTTTTTCTGCTCCCTCCAAAAGGAAGGGATTAGAATTCATAATCTTGAGTGTAATTAATTTTTGGTGTGTGTGTGTGTGTGTGTGTGTGTGTGTGTGTGTGTGTGTAGGCAAATATGATTTGAATTGAAAATTATTTTGAGATGCAAAACAGTAATCTTATGTTAGCCTTTCCTGGAGTAAATGTACAGGTGTGTGTAGTTTCAACAAAAAAAGTTCAGCCATTTGATAATGGAAAGGAATAGAAAAAGAGCCTTGAAACTTTTACTGAATCTGCTCTGGAATCCATACCTATGAAATGATTCTTAGGTGCAGAGACACATTTCTCTACTTGAAAGTATAGGACATGTACACAACTACATAGTTGCTGATGTAAATTTTCAAGTGATAACTGATTTTTCAGAAAGTGTTGAGCACAAATTCTCTGAAAACCAGCTCCTTTTAAAGTGTCTCAAATTGGACGTCCAAAATAACTAGTTACTTTTCAATATGTAGACTACTCTATTTTTAGAAATTAAATAATTTTGGATAACCATACTTAAATTAACTAAATGTAAATGAATATAAAATGTACCATATGACAGTTTTGAAAATCTGTACCTTTACCATATTTTCCACTGGTAAACTGTGTTGTATGTCTCCAATCAAGACAAAAATTTTATACTAAAGAGATGTCTTTAGTGATGTAGTTATTATAATGTTACTTATATTATAGCACTATTTTACTTAGAACAGGAATCTGAAAGAATCTCTTAACATTCCACTCAATCTAAATTCTGAGGCCTAAGCTACTTTTATTTGATGTCTTGGCATCTTTACAAAAGTATCTAAATCATTTGCCATCATAATGGCTAAGTGACAGAGAAAGTCTCTCTCTCTCTCTCTCCCTCTCTCTCTGGGTGCATCTAGACTGCAGGGTTTATTTCGGAAAACAGCCATTTTTCCAAAATAAACTTCACTTACATCCGCACTGCTATTGTGTTCTTTCAAAAGAAAATCAAAAGAACGCAGGGGTTTTTCTGACATTGGTAAACCTCATTCTATGAAGAAGAACGCCTTTTCCGAAAGAGCTCTTTTGGAAAAAGGCATGTGTGGACGTGGAATAGGGAGTTTTTTCGAAGCCTGCAGTCTAGACATACTCTCTCTCTCTGTGTCTCTCCCCCATCTATCTATAATCATGAGATTTTATGAGCAAAACCCACTTGTTAAGATCATCTCATCTACAGAAGTGGGTTTTACCCACGAAAGATCATATATATGAAAATATGAATATATGTTAACAGGACTACTTGTTTTCAAGTGAGAGGTTTTTTCCCAGAATTTATTTTTACATTGAAGAATATATAGAGTTAACAAAATATATACTTTTTATGACTTATTCTCAGTTCATGTTAACCAGTTAGTTTAATAAAATATTGGTAAGCCTTATTTTTATGCAGCACTATTAGAGCTACCTCAATTATACTAAAATCATGCAATGGGTGTTGCTAGCATGGATCCCTGATTTAGTTGGGCCTCTACTGTGATATGACAGTGAATTGCAATTTAGGCTTGAGGACAGTAAGCTCATGTATAGGCAGGGTGAGAAGAAGTGCTGAATACATCTCTGTCCATAAATTCCATCAGCAGTGTGAGGCTGCCGCATAAGTTGCTTCAGTTAGTATTTGTGCTGTTGACTGAACTCCTTTCTCGATGCCTAAAGGTACAAGTCTACAGTTAACTCTTGATTGAAAGTATCAACACAACACAACACACAAGCAAAAAAGTTTATTACACTTTATTGGAAAAAGAAACTTTCTGTCACCAGGAGTCGTGGTGGCCAATTTGTACACAAAATGTTTATCCTAAAATAACTCCTTTAATTATGATTTTTTTCAAAGTTGTCATTATCAGTAATTGAAGAGTGTCTCTGCACCCTACCATGCCTTTGTGTGGTTTCAAACCAAAACAGCACAGCTCTGTTAGTCTGCCTTTTGATTAATATGCCCTGCATTGTGGGCATGAATTAAGGGAGAAGGATGGGATAAGAACAAGTGTTAATTTAGATTGATTCTCCATGGATGAGACCATGGCATATAATAACTGTAGCACAGTAATCTCCTGCTATTGGCACCTGCAGCCAGTATCCAAATGCTTAGAGGGGTGATATTGAGGAAAGGTAGATATACGGTCATAATTTCTGCAGTCTGATTTTTACATCTAGCATGCATAAAGTTACATAACTTCATGGCACTCTGTGAAGTTCATCTTTCCTCTCCGACATCCTAAATATAATCAGTTATTTAAATATGTCATAGTAAAGCAATAAGTGGCCCCATACCTGATTCTAGCAGGCTGTAGCTCAGAACCAGCCATACTCAGTCAGCCCTTTAAGTTAACTCTCTCTGCTCTACCCCATGATGGTGCAAAGCCTATTACCTAAACAAAACTTCCATTAAAACTGAATGAGCCAAATGTGCCTTTCCTGGCATCCATTCCTCCTCCAGCATCTCTCCCGGGACACAGGGTTTCCAAAGCTCCACTGAGCTCTGGAAGAGTAACCCAAAAAGTCTGATCTAATTTTCTTTGGCTGCGGGACATTTGCCTTCCTACCAGAATAGTCCTTCTCCCACCATGAGGGATCAGGCAGGTTATGTGTTCTACTCAGGCCTATAATCTGATCTGGTTGGCTAAGCCAAGGGAGCCCTATCCTTCTGTAATTTACAGTGCTCCTGATGATCTGTAAATGGAACAAGAGGCTGGAGTTCTTCCAGATCCCCTTACACCTTATGCCTATTTCTTCCCCATATGACTGCCACTGTCCTTCATTGGGTCTTAGTCTGCAGCAGAATTTCTAGTGCAAACTAATCTGGCTCCCAAACCTCTCCAATCTGGCCTTAATTGGACACTATGCCCAAATATGTTGTAAGAGACTTACAAGATTTTTCTGTTATGAAGACTGCATGTTGAGAATTGCAGATGTAGGAAAGGCAATACATTGACAGTATCATGCTATAATATATTTGGAAAATTAAATACAATCATCATAAGTGAATTTTGTTAACTTTAATAAATAGCACATGAATACAACCCTCAAATCGCCTCCAAAATTATATTGTGTCCCATTGTGTATTGGCCTGCATATTTGCTACTTTTCCCTTGATTTACTGATTGGAGATTTCAGCTCCATATAAATTGTTTGGGGGGGTGTCATGTGAAACGCTGTGTTCAATAGTTCAGTCAGGGTACATCTAGCCTGCAGAGTTTTTCTGGGATACCAGATGCGTCTTCTTTTTCGGAAAAAAAAAAATTCAGAAAAGCAGACGTGTTTTTTTCAGCATCCCTGTAAATGTCATTCTATGAGGAAGAAGGGATGTTCTGAAAGAGGCTTTTTTCCCCAACATTTGGCCCAGTGTAGACGGGCCAATTCTCAGAAAAGCCTCTTTTGGAAGAAAAGGGGAAAAAGATACGCAAATTGTGGTTCACAATTTGCGTATCTTTTTCCGATAGAACTTTGTAGTCTAGACACAGCCTCAATCGTTGCAGGGAATTCGATGAACACAACTCCTGAATGAAGGAAAAACTAATAAGGGAAGAGGGACAAGGTACATGAGATATTTTATTGGATCAAATTCTGTTGGTGAAAGACAAAAGTTGATCCAGTTAAAGATATTGCCTCACCCACTTGTCTCTCTTCTATAGCTTGGGATCAACATGGCTCCAATAACTCTGCAAACACTTAAGGAAGAGAGCTATCGCTGTACTATTCAACATTTTGGTGTAATTTTTTGACAGCAAAAAAAGTGCATGATACATAGTGGCATCTTAAAAAAAAGTCTGGTTAGTCATGGTTGACAGGTAAGGAGCATTTAGTACTATGTAGGAGAGCAAACCCTATCTTGTTCCCTGTAGTGACACAATTCTATATGTGTTTCATTGTTTCAGCAATTATTTTTCCCCTTTATATATAAGGAATGGAATTCCTGTGTATCCACTGTGCTTTCAGCGTATTCATTCCCTATATATAATACCACAGAGCATTTGAAAAAGAGAACAAGACAAACTCTTTTTCTGAGCTATCACTTTTCAAATCCAGGAACAGAAAATAAGAGAGCAATCCTTATGGGGAGGAAGGCAATTGTTCTTATCATATATTTTGACTTCATAAAATGAAACTGCCATCCTCCTATCATCCTGGTCCATGGAAGGAATGTGCATATGTGCTATGATTTGGAATTCACAGCTGAACACTCATGTCTCCATGATACACTCAAAGAATTAAGCCCAGGATATAAGTGCATTGTATAAAAGCCATTCCTAAACCTGGAAAAGAGTTCATGTGCAGTGCTGTGGTATATAAAAGAATATACATTATTGAATGGAAACTCTTTGTATCTTCATTAGTTGATGTAGGAAGTTGTCAATGTTTCTCTTTTCATTCTATATTTGCCATCTGAGAAGGGACGTCAAAGGTCTAACAGGAAGCGCTGTAAAACTAGAAAATAAAGAATTAGTGGATTTCATTAAGTTTTCTACTGTCTTCAATAAGAATGACAAGGAATTTCAGAAACGGAGAATGTTTTCTTAAGGGGTGGTAGCAGTAAAATTCAGCTATCATAACTACAGTAGTGCATTGAGTTGTCAACACTAGTCTTGGTATTTTGGGTCTGCACGTGTATGTGGCCATTCCTACCGTCACCCTTGGAAGGAGATGGCACCCTCTCACTTTTGGAACTTTGGTATGACAAGGATTATCGGGGAATTAGCTAACTCTGAGGCCTTGGCCCTGTAAGTAAGGCCAGGCAACAAGTAGTCCATGGTTTTGGCCTCAGGCAGGACAGAACAACAAGCAATCTAGCAAGTCTGGGCCCTCAGGCAGAGCAAATCCCCAAATAGTCTTGAAGCTGAGGCTCTTGTTCCAACAAAGATACATTTTTCATCCTGGGAGGCTCCGGCCCAATTTAGCTGCAGGGCATCCCTTTTATACTTCCAGTCTTGCCTCTCTGCTTTCTGCAGGGTGGGCATGGGTGTTCTGGCCTTGTCCATCAAAGAATTGATGGGGGTTCCTCCCCAACAGTCTCTGAGGGAGGCAATGCCCTTCCACTGTAGGGTCTTTTATCCTGTCACCAAGTATCTGACAGTGACACTAAATTGTCAGTACACTTTGAAGAAGAAGCTCTATGGGGATGACACATGCGGTTTCAATAGTTGCTCTACAGTCAGCGGTTTGGAATTGTTGATGAAGGACTTAGAGTTATGCAACAGTTGGCTTCTTTTGCTTTCCCCTGCTCCAGTTATGAATGGTTGAAACAGGACAAGATTAGACAAATGAGATTAGACAAATGCACACTTCCTTGTGCAGTAGAATTCTCTGAAAGTGTTGCATATAAAAGGGGAGATTACGTGCCTAATTTACACTGAAATGAGTGTTGGATGCTTACCTGCCACTTATGCTTTTGAAAATCTTCTCCTTAAATGCTAAGGATGAAGAAAAGGCCCCTAAATATGGCTTTACAACTCTAATATGTCTTACAGATAGTGAATACATCTTTATCTTTAGATATAATTTAAAATATCAGCTCAACTGGTGAGTCCTTTTAACCTCTCCCTGAAGTGTAATGGCAGAAAGACAGATCAAAACTGGCAGGTCAATGCTCTGAATGAAAAGAATTGCACAACTTGGTGTGACTTGTATCTGTGCTCTGTGACTCTCATAACTCAAACAATCTAAATGGATCAATCACTGCTGACTATACACATATTTTGCTTTATCACTTTTTCAAAAGTAAATGCTATGGGTTTCCAGAGGGTCAACTATGATTATGCAAGACATTTCTGAGATTTTATTTTTAATCTACACCATTGAGAGACCAGTTTACACTGACCTTAATGGATATGAGCATACAAGCGACTAGATAATAGTATCCAAAATTAACCCTATGAAAAGGGTTAATACACATAATCCATTCCCCAAAGCTATTAATTTCCAAGTGAAAATTAAAAACAACATATTAAGTCTTTGGATACTATTTTCTTCCCTCAGAATAAAAGGCATCAATATTATTTTCCCATACCCAGTTCTGTGTAGCTAAAACTATTCTTCCATATACCTAATAAAAATATTCCACTTTTGGTTGGGCATTCAGAAATGTAAGTCCTGAAGTCTTTGTGTATCTTAGTTTCCCTTGCTTTACTGAAAGTGTTGCTTGAATAAGGAGTAAGGGAGAAATTGTGTGTGGATTGTATGATTTGGCCCAGAAATCTCAGAAGTTATTAGCTCTGTAACTTAAGATCTGGAAGACTCATAAAGGAACTAGGACTGAAAGTTCTAAACCCTTATAGAGACTGCTTGGTCATTGACTCTGTGCGTGTGTGTGTGTGTGTGTGAGGGAGGGACGGAGGGAGGGAGGGGCGACGGGAAGATGAACTCCAAGAATTGACAATAGGCATGTCCCACCAAACCATATCTCCAGCATGATTTGAGAGAGATGACCAATCTCTGAGAATGCCTAATTGAAAGTTAAGTTCATGGTTTGTGGAGGGATCATTACTGAAGCTATGATCTATACCTTGAAGTAAGCAGGTAGACAGAGGATGAAGCATTTCTGTTGTGCTTAGAGTCATTCATCCCATCTAGAGATGAACAACTGTATGCTGGACTAGCTCCACTTCTGAATCCTTTACAAGGGTAGCCCCAAGTAAATCTCATTTCAGTAATCTATCTTTGTATGTGCAAAGATATAGATCACTGTTGAAGGTAAAAGAGATTGAAAAGGTACTTTGTGCCATAGCTTTTATGAGCTAATCTAAGAGAAGTTATGTATCCAGAAAGGCTGATAACATCCTCAGTAGAAATGCACTGATTATCCATTCCCATACATCTAAATCCTTTTCCTTACCCTCACCAGTGTTTCCACCTTCTGCTGAATGAGCCTAAGTAGAGAATGCCCCTCCAAATCTCAACCTTTGTAAAGTTCTTAGAAGCCGCCATATTATCTGGTGTGACAAAATGAGATCTAGATCAGAATGAGATGTGATATTCAGCTGGATGATGGTATAGATCAAAATGAAACAGTTACCTGCCCTAGTGAAGGTACTGTCAGACAGCTGCCCCGCGGGTCCCCTTGTGCCAGGGTGCGCCCCTCCCCCCCAGCTTTGGCATCTATATTAATCTGGCCCTCAGTCGGAAGCCCCCACCCAGCATGGGGCGGCCACACGCCCAGCCATGGGGTGCTCCCCAGGGGCGGACTTTCAAGCTGGCCCTCTTAGAACTCCCCAAAGGGCCACCATGGATCCCTGAGCACCCTGTTTCCCCGTCACCTCCCATTCAAAGGGCCCATACCCAATACCTGTCACCTGTGATCCTTATGAGTCTTACAGTTTAGTCTTGCCATCTGGCTATTCCCGGCCGGAATAGTCCACACTTTCCCATCGCCAAGAACTGACCACGCTGCGTTTGCTGCTGCCGAAGAGCAGTAGGGGGACCTGAGCCTGCCCTCACTCCAGGTGCCAGCCCAGGGCCCTAAGGACAGGGTGGCGAAGCCCTGTCCGGTTGGTGGGGAGTCTCCCTTAACGCGCGAACCCCCCGGGCTCCTCTAAGTGCCCTGCTTTGGGCCACTTTCTACCTTCCGACGTGCCAATCACCTGCCGTCCCCGGCACCGGGTGCTCACTTCTCTTCGGCTATGTCTACACTCGCGGCTTCTTGCGCAAGAACATCTTGCACAAGTGTTCTTGTGCAAGAAGTCTTGCGCAAGAAAACGTCCACACTGCCATGTGCGAGCTGTGCTTTTGTGCAAGAGCACCCATGGCAGTGTGGATGCTCTCTTGCGCAAGAAAGCTATGATGGCCATTTTAGACATAGGGCTTTCTTGCGCAAGAAATCCCTGCCGAGCGTCCACACTGCCCTCTTGTGCAAGAGCCCCTGCGCAAGAGAGCTTACACCTGTTAAAAAAGAGCGTAGCTCTTGCACAAGGAGCCCTCTCTTACCATGCCGAACTGTAAATGTACTTGCGCAAGAGCGGGCGGGCAGTGTGGACGCAGTGCAGATTCTTGCGCAAGAACGGCCGTACGTGCGCAAGAAGCCGCGAGTGTAGATGTAGCCTTCCCCTTGGGTGGTGTGGTGGTGCTTCTTTTAAGCATCCTGCCGCAGTGGCGTCCCTGCAGTCGGGGATCCTGTGATGCCACTTCCGGTCCCTCCCCCTTCCTCTTCTCGTGGCCTGCTCAGGTGTCGGACGCTACCGGCAGCCGCGGAGCATGCTGAACACAGCCAGGCAGAAGCCGTGGTGGCTTTTCACCCCAGAGTGCCTGGTTTGGCATGGCTGGAGTGAGGGGCACCGCTGTGGCCCCGTCACAGTACAAACAAAATGATGAGAGTGTGAGGAAACAGAATTCTCTTCCACCCTAAAAGAGTACTTTTGGAGAGGAAGAGAGAACACTAGTTAATTCACATTTGGATTTCTTGGATTGAAATACAAGCTCAGTCCATTGTTACCAAACTACAAAGGTGAATCCACACACGCTCATGGTGGGAGATACTGAAGCATACTAATAGAGTGACAAAATTACATGAAAGCTTTACCAATGGTCAGTGTAAGAAGATTGTCAGTCACAGATACCATCTCCAAAACTCCAATATCATATCCATATCTACCAACTATATCCATATCTGCAATTAGATTAATAAAGTGATCAAAGTCATTATTTGTATTACTGTCCCACCTGGAGGCCTCAACCTCACTTATTTGGGTACATCTGCACACTCAAACTGGAGATATAATTTACAGCTGGGATAGATGTTTACATGCTACCTTTGATTGAGCTTATGCATTAAAAAGAGATGTGTAGCCCCAGTGGTGTAAGTAGTGGTCTAGCCACTCTGACAATGCTGCCTGGGACCCTAAATACTAGGCAGCTAGCCTGTCCCACTATTCATGCCACCAGTAATACATCTGTTTTTAGTGCACTAGTTTAATCAAAAAGGTAGCACGAGCTAGCTACATCAATCCAAACTCAAAATTACACCTCCAGCTTGAGTGTAAGACTTACTCATAGCAAAAGATGGCCCATGACCTTTGGAGCTTACAAATGGAATAGATAAACAGAAAAGGGGAAGAAGAAGAAATGGACAAAGAGATAAGCAATGACTCATCTAAGGTGACACAGCAGGTTATAGAAAGAACCCGGCCCTGTACCTGACCACTGGCCCAAACTGCTTCTATGGTCAAAAACAAGCAGAATTTCTCCAATAATTCTTTCCCAATTACATTCCTCCGAAGATGATAGGTTAAAGATGGGGTGATAGTTGGTGTGATTATTAATAACAAAAGATGGCATTTTGAGCATCAATATGACAGCTGCCCTCACAAATAAAACAGTTACCTTATAACAGTGAGTCCCAAAATTTCCCAACAGTTATCACTAACATTTATCAAACAGGTTAGGTTATTTTTAACTATTTAATTGTTTCAGTTAAACAAACTGAAATTTGGGCCCAATCTTTCTATCTTGGTTAAGAACCCACCAGGGATGGATTTGCAAAGTTTAGGAGGGAGCAGGTAAGTGAATAAAGCTAGGATATTAAAATATATGATGTATTTTGAATATGCAAACTGAATATGTGTTTTGAGACTTTAAACAAAACTTAAGATATCTTCAACAAGTGTTTTCTTTTCCTCACTGAGTTACAAGGACAAAACTAAAGACACTGTCTGTGGGAATACCTTCAATTGTATTTCTAATTTTGTCTGACCAAACATCTCTTAAATTGGTTTATACTTCCTTGTCCAAGTCCAGTTTCTGCCAATACAAAATAGGTTCCATTTAGACTCCTAAGTCTGCCAGGTTCTTTTTGCTTCACTAACTTGCTTTGTGGAATGAAATAACACACTTGAGATCTATAATCTAACATTGCTCAGGCAGAGCCAATTCTGCTTGCCACTTGATAGACATTTTATTTTGTAGTAATTTATAATGAAGCCAGTCTTTATAGAAGTCTGAGGTGATACCTCTCCCAAAAAGAAGTAGTCTTCTTCTCTCCCTCCCTCCACCAAAAAATAGCTATACAGTCATTTTGAAAGCATCTGTCTCAGAAAATATATTAAAACGGTATTGATAAAAGATGAATTTTGCTCTTGTGTAGTAGGCCAGCCCGAAATCTATACTACTTACTTTCCATTAAAATAGACTTACACAGGACTTAATTGGTACATAGGTTTTGAGCTGAATCTGTTCCACTCAATGTATTAAACATCGTCCTGGTCAATAGTGGCACAAATTACTGTACACATTTTTATTGCATGCAAGTTTGACCCTGAAGAAAGAATCTTTCACTTTTCTTTTATTTGCACCTTCATTGACTACCCTGCCATGTTTTCAGCACACACAAATTGGAGAAGAACTACAATGTAAACATTCCGTAGCCAGATGGGATCCATTAGCAAAGTTCTGACTTTTTTTGTTGCTGTTTTGGAGAAGCTGCAATTTTCACTTTTCTCTGCTTTATGCACTGCACACACAATAAATCAAAATAGCTCATGTATAGGATTTGATCCTGCAACTTGCTGAGCAGTTTGGTCTTGATCAAGTAACGCATTTAACCTCACATTTAACTTTAAACGTATGAGTAGTCTCATTGGAACCAATTGGACTATTAATATGCTTAAAGTCAAATAATATGCTTAATTGCTTTACTGCATCAAGGCCAGAAAGCTCAACATCTTTCAAAACTGAGCCCACATCTAGCTGTGCAGACTAACTGCAAGTTTCCCTTCAAATCAAAATGAAAATTCTACATTAAAAGAAGGTAACATTCAAAATAATGAGCTACATTATTAAAGTAAAGATTACAATGAGGGACAGTGATGAATCACATAAAACCACGTGGCAAAAATATAATATGCATATTCAATGCTAGGTTAGCCTTCAGTCTACACAGAATAGTAACTGTGGATAGTGTGGATATGGGTGTTCTGCTTTTGCTGCATACTACCATTCACAGGGGGAGGGGTAATGTTTAGAATGTGGACTAAGAAAGGTCAGCACTTTATCCATTTAGCCATCAAGCTTTTTCTTATTATAATAGAAGGTGAAAGGCTTTAGCTTAAGTCACAAATGTAAAGTTCAGCAGACAGATCATATCTCAAATTGAAAGAACAGGGCAAAAATAGCTTTGTCATAGTACATATTGGTATTCAGCACTCTAAATGTCACTACACAATGACAGAGTATCAAATATGTTGAATCATATCACTGAAAGCCAGGAGATAGAGCAATTTTCAGCTTTCTAAGTCCAATTTATGTTTATAAATGGAGAGCTCAGTTTGAGCTCTACTTATCTGAACAGACAATGCTAGCATGAGGTTAGATTTTATATGAGCCTGCTTGTTTATCTCTAATTATATGCTAATCAATTTGATTTCTCATTTAAACTCTAAGCTATTGCCATGTAATAATCAACCTCACGTTGAAGCAACAAAGCAGCTGTTATACTTACTACATAAGCAGGGTTTAATTGCACATTTGGTATGATGAAAATTAAGATGGATTCTGTTTCATTGTCCTTATATTATACCATTCTCCAGTGCACTTTTACTTTGAGCTGACACATTTATAGATAAATTATTAAACTGCAGGATCTGAATATTTACTGAGCTATTGCCAGCTATTGTGTTTGTACTTTTGTCTTGCCTAGGCAGGCTGACAGTTTTTTATTGCATTTCTCTCTATAAAATGTGTATAGTGAATGTGATATATTTATACAACAAAAATGGAAAGACTATCAGAACTGTGGAATCTCCAAAAGCATTAACAAAAAAATCCTAATTTGTATTATTTCCTCAAAAAAGCCATATGTCTTACCAAAGCAAATGTACGTGCCAACAACAGCTAAAAATATTTTTATTTTGGGGTGCTAGGAAAAGATTTCGGAAAATTTGGAATACTCTTTTTCTACTTGTATACAGAGTTATAAACAGATCTGTCAACCACACACCTCATATAGAGTCGTAAGGACACAATAAGGCAGCAGCAATGACCCAAACAAACAAAAAACACACCAAAGCAAATACAACTGAGCATGTAGTTAAATGTTAACAGCTAAAATAAAAGGAAAGTAAAAAAAAAAAAGATGTGACTAGGTAAAGAAGCTGTTTCTGTGCTTCTGTGCTTATTTCATTTGAACTAAGATGGATAACAGCAGCATTTTTTCCTCTGCACAGTAAAGTTTCAAAGCTGTATTAAGTTAATGTTCAGTTTTAAACTTTTGAAAGAACAATAATAAAGTTTTGTTCAGCATTACAAACATTTCAGAATAATGAACAACCTCCATTCTGGAGGTGTTTGTAACTGGGGTTTTATGGTAGTTAGACAGTTGTCATAGTGACTGGAAAATACTTGAATAAAAGTACACTTAAAAATCTGTTTGCGAATTAAGGCTTTGCTCCCACAAAGCACTTAAGTACATATTTTAAACACGTGCAGTCCATAGGCCATGGGATTAATCATAAATTTAAGTACTTTGCTGAATTGGAGCCTAAACAAATCCAAAGTTCATATTTTGTGTGTGTGTGTGTGTGTGTGTGTGTGTGTGTGTGTGTGTGTGTGTTTTAACTAAGTACTACATGGATTAAAAAAACCCTGAAAATCTACCTCTGTCCTGATTCTGGATCTAATTCTGAGTTATGCAAAAGTGCCTTGTGTGAGGAGGTTTGAATTTTGATCTCCTCTCAACTCATGGGTCCAGGCCCATAGGGTATGTCTAGACTACATGCCTCTGTCGGCAGAGGCATGTAAAATAGGCTACCCGACGCAGTCAATGAAGCGGGGATTTAAATATCCCTGGCTTCATTAAAATAAACATGGCCGCCGCGCTGTGCCGGCTCAGCTGATCATCGGCACAGCGAGTGAGTCAAGGCGCGGATTGGTCGACAGGGGAAGCCTTTGTTGACCGCTCCCTTATGCCTCGTGAAACGAGGTTTACAGGAGCCGTCGACAAAGTCTTCCCCTGTCAACCGATCCGCGTCTTGACTTGCGCGCTGTGCCGACAATCAGCTGAGCCGGCACAGCACGGCGGCCATGTTTATTTTAATGAAGCCGTGGATATTTAAATCCCCACTTCATTGACTATGTCGGGTAGCCTATTTTACATGCCTCTGCCAACAGAGGCATGTAGTCTAGACATACCCATAGTGAGCACAAGGTATAATATACCCAAGACCCTCCCACTTTGCCCCTTCCCCCACATCCAAGCAACCTTCTCCCCTCCCCACCCCAGTCAAGCCACACAAATTGGATCTTCTGGCCAAATTATTCCTTATTAATCCTTGAAATATTTATAGAATTATAGAAT
The DNA here is from genome assembly GCA_019425775.1 of Rafetus swinhoei. Lineage (NCBI taxonomy): Eukaryota > Metazoa > Chordata > Testudines > Trionychidae > Rafetus > Rafetus swinhoei. The sequence goes on from CM033437.1 coordinate 272,704,626, forward strand.
CATAGAACCATAGAGCTGGAAGAGACCTTAGAAGGCCATCAAGTCCAGCCCCCTGCCGGAATAGGGTTCTCAGTCCTTTTAGGTTGGGAATTCTGGGGGTGAATAGGAATCTAAGTCTGGCCCTAGCATAGTCATCTCAAAGTAGTGTTTCCGGTAGGCTAAGTAATCCTTTGTGCCAGATAGGGTGTGCACTCACTGGAATGCCAGTTCCACTATTGTAACATTATGTCTCAGGGTGTCAAGGCAAGAATGGTTAGTCCTGTTTATTTGCTGTAATGCTCATGCTAGGGCAGGGGTAGGGAGCCTCTGGCAGGCTGGCTACACATGGCTCTGATTGGCTGTTGTCAGGCTGCCTTGATGGTTTGCTTTTCTGAGTGTCAGTAGGCATGGGTGCTTGTATCTCCCAGGCTATGTCTAGACTGCAGGCTTCTTTCAGAAGAACTTTTTTCCGGAAAAGATCTTCTGAAAAAACTTCTTCCAAAAGAGAGCGTCCACACACAAAAGCACATTGAAAAAGCGATCTGCTTTTTCAAAAGATAGTGTCCACACTGAATGGATGCTATTTTGCATTTAAGCTGTCATTACTATGGACGGAGTGGCCACGAGAGCACCTGTTCTTTTTCCTCTTTCCTCTTCCTTCAAAAGAACTCCCTCTTCCCCGTCCACACACATATTTTTCTGAAAGAGCTCTTTCAGAAAGAGGCTTCTTCCTCGTAGAAAGAGGATTACCAACACCGGGAAAACCCCTCTGTTCTTTCTATTTATTTTTCGAAGAATGCAATTGCAGTGTGGACGTAACTCAGGTTTTGTTGGAAAAATGGCCATTTTTCTGACAAAACTCTGTAGTGTAGACATACCCCCAGTGACCATGGTTCACCGTTCCTGGCACAGATTGGGCCACCACTTCCTGCAGCTCCCATTAGCTGGGAACAGCAAACTGAAGTCACTGGGAGCTGTGGGGCTCTGTGCCTGCAAACGCTCAGGTAAGTAAACTGCCTGGTAGCTTGCCAGTGGCTAGCCCTGATGAATTGCATGTGACCCATGGGCCAGAGGTTCCTTACCCCTGTGCGAGGCCCTTTCTAAAACATCCAAGAAAGCCAGTCTCTGCTCCAAGAAGATTATAGAATGCTGGAATCTACAACTCCAATGCAAGTTTTTATTTAAAAAAATCTGTGTCTCTTACATTTGGAAATATTTGGGAGTAGGGTAAAAAAGTGGTATTTGACACTTCTCTCTATGAAATGTTATCTTTTAATTTTTTTAGTTTTGTTAATATGGAAATGAGGCAGTGATTTCATGATAATTTTAAAGAGAACCTCTTGTTGGTCTTGTAGATCAACTTTAAAGAGTAAGAAATTCATGTTAGGCTGGGTGTGTCAGGGTGCTCTAGAAGAAGAAGCTCTGTTCAGCTCCTACCACTCCAGCTCCAATCAAGAGAAATGGGTTTGGGCTGGGCAATTAGTGGAGACTGGCCTGAAAGCTGCCCACACCTGTCAGTCTTATTAGCCAGGGTTAAAACTGGTGCATTGAGATTGGGGAGAGCTGGAGTAGGGGAAAGGCAGCAAATAGAAGCAGAGAGAGGTAGCTCTCCTGCCTGTGGACTGTAAATGGGACTAACTCTATGGGGGAAAGGTGATGGGAGTACAATCTATAAATATAGGCATTAAGTGAAAACTGTAGGAAAAGGTCTCTGCCTTTCTGAGCCCAGCAGGGGCAAAGTCAGGTAGGGCCTGCAGTAGACGCGGTCATCCAGGGATTGAGTATTTACTGTTTTCTTTCATGAACAGTACACACTGAATAGTCAATCTGGGGTACGGTCAAGGGCTTGTGTGGGATGAAATATGCACTTTTTACCTTCTGTGATTATTTGTGAAGGGAGTGACATTCAAGAATGTGACTCATTACTTGCTCTGTGAAATGGATGCTTAGAGGGGACTAGCGTGTACTCGCGTTGCACTGAGTTCGGTCCTCCTTTTTCCTTTTCGACTACTAGTTCAGCCCATCATGTTCAGTCTGTTCACTCTGGCCATCCTGTTTGCTCTGACAGTGTGTATTTTTAGCGCAAACATTCAAATAAGTGAGGTGTGTCTCACTGACTCTTCACAACTTATGTTATGCTTCAAAATGTGATCACTCCTAATTTAAGAGAGAAACTGTTGTTTTCTAGTGTGCTTGCAATAAGTGGCTGTTCAGAGTCATCAAATACCAACGTGCAATGGAGGCGTTTACTCTCAGAAGACATTTATTATGAACATAGTAGAAATCATTAGAGGAATTGCTATTATACCAAAATCTATAGCATGAAAAAGTGGAAGAATGCATCCCCCACCCCCATGTGTTGGTGGTGTAAAAATTTGGTGGTATGAAAATGCTGTGGTGACTTTTTCTCTGATTGACCAATGATAGGCACTTTGGAGATGATTGTAATGAATCTACTGAATAAAGGTGGATTGTATGATAGAGGGCTGGTCTTTGTCCTGAATAAGTGATCAAAGGGAGTGCCTCATGTGAAAAGAGCAATGTATGTGTAGTTAGACACACACAGAATTATATTTCACATTAGATTCCAAGGATGCAAGATAAAGTAATGCCATTCAAAACTACATACGTAATGATAAAATATTTTCAGGAATGCATGTACGGCAACCATTGTTTAACTACAAATAAGAGATTTGCATTATCTGTGCATCTTATTTAGGATATCATTCACATTTTACTCTGTCATTAGCCAGAGAAATTCACTTTGTAGTTCATTCTACATATGCATCTGCTTAGTATTTCTCACAGTGTGAGAAAATCTCTCTGCTTTTCTTGACGACCTTGAGAAGATGATATATGGTGCAAATCCAACTCAATGATGCTTTGAAGTTATAGAGCCAAATTCTGCTCTCACAAATAAATGACAACATAATTTGGTAACAAAGTCACTTTCCAGTGTTCAAATTGTATCTAAGGGTATGTCTACACAGTAACTTTATTTTGAAATAACTAGTGTTATTTTGAAATAACATAGTCCACGTCTACACAGCAGGCAGTTATTTCAAAATAATGTTGAAACACTGTCAAGCTGGAAGACTTCTTACTCAGACTCCTGTAACCCTCATTGTACGAGGAATAAGGGAAGTTTGAGGAAGAGTGCTCCATTTTGAAATAAGTGCTGTGTAGATGCTTCCAGTTTTGAAATAAGCTATGCAATTGATGTACCTCAATTTGCATAGCTTATTTTGAGGTAAGCCCTGCTGCGTAGACACACTCTAAATCTTTCATACTAATTCAACAAAGGGAAGAAAATAATAATTTTCCATATACCTAAATGTTGAAAGTTTTGTTTAATGGGGGAAAACCTAGGCATGCATTTGTATGTCTAAAATTGTTACAATGACTTGATTTGTTTTCTTTTGTAATTTTCTCAGATGGATAAGACATTTGACTCAAAGCTACTGATTGATATATGGTAGTAGGAACCATAAAGTGACATTTCAGATAATATATTTATGTTTCTAGAATCTAATATATAAGTGATTGTATACAAGTATATATCAAATACTGTATAAGTATTAAACAAAGTTTATTAATATAACTGTGTTCCATTTTTGCATGTGTGCATTTTTAAAAGCTACAGAACAGTTTTCCTTTTCTTTAAGAATGTCCTTCAACTTTACTGAGAATTAACAATTGTGTGGCTTGTTACTGTTATGAGATAGGACACCCTCAATTATATAAATTACTCTATCATTGGTTTTATATGTCTCATTGAATTGTGTAGCATGTAAATTGAATTTGTGTAACAAATAAAAAATTAAATAGCCCCATGTAGCTTCAATTTATGGGGTGAATGTTCAGCCTTATATTTCAACTTTTCTTCTTAATTGCTGCTCAAAATTAAAATGCTGGTATTATTTTAAATGGTTTTTGCTCAGGTGAAATTTTAAGGAACTGCACTTTTGCACAATCATGCTTTACTATCTCTTTTCTCAAATCATATATCATTGATGAGGTCTCTTGTCATTCATGGTAACATAAGAAGTTGGTTGTAGGGTGCTATAAATGTCATTATGCAGTTAGGTGACAATAGGCAAATTGCCATATGATTTAGCTTTTTGTACAAGCTACTGCATAATTGTCTATTTTATATACATTACAGCTTAGAATTTGGACGTTGTCCTGAATCTTCCCCACAGTGAGTGTTCTGTACTCGCTCCCATGCTGCTACCTTTTGCAAGGACTGGAGCAAGAGGAAAGTTCTTCTGAAATACAAGTCTGGGCTGCAGACAGCAGAAGTGAAGATCTGTCCCAGGAGCACATGCATTCCTCGATATCAGCTTACTCAACTAACGTGGAGTTGGTTTCTCTGCTGAAATGTAGCATGTTCGAGTGCATAAGATATGCCATTTGGGTTTGGGTTAGCTCCCATACATCATTAAAACCACTGAAAGACTACCTAGCTAACTGTAATAAAGGGAGATTAAATAGTTGAGGGAGCTGGAAGAGGCTTAGAGGTTGGTTTAACTGCCATCCACAGTACTCATTTCAACTGGTATGGGACAGGAGTTTCCATGGCAACATCCAGCCCCTCCAATGGTGTTTTTAAGCAACAATGCAGATAAATAATGTGTCTCGGAAGTTTTTATTTGTTGAATATTTTAACATTTTTATATTTAAGATTATCAAATTATTTTGTATCATTTGATATTGTTCCCATAATTCCCATTTTGCTGTAGAATTTTGTGCAGTTTTACTGCATACATCTGAAGGGCTGAACCCAGACACTGGATCTAATATGGTGCATAATACATTGGGCCTTGAGGAAGTGATATATAGGAACTTTGTGGGTCCCTAATCAAATGGAATCCTTCTTTCCAACTTTACAATTCTTTTGCATTCCTTAGACATAGGAAAGTAAAATGTGGCATTTAAACTTTCATAGTAGTCACAAAAGTTAGAATTAACTTGTCTCCCATAATAAAAGAAGGTACTTGGCATATGCTATAACCTTCAATATAAATCAAACAGGACTAAATCACAAAAAAGAGATAATATAGGTGTAAGCCTACCTTTACATTTTATGAGTCAGACATTCTTGCTTATTGTAATATGTGGGGCTGGTAGTATTGTCTATTATTTTGGTTGCCAGACATTTCCCCATTAAGACCCTGTTTTTAGTTGCTTATAACTTTGCCAAATGGTAACTGTTTGGTCTGAAATTTTACATGCCTCGGGCTGATTTGTTGAAAATGCCAGCCAACACTGTTCAACAATTTCCAAGAACAAGGTAAGAGAGAAAAACACCTTGTTTTTGTTATGTTAAACATTTCTGCTTTTTTTCCCCGAGAAATTCTATTGTCCCTGGGTATTTGGAGCAGGGACATGAAATGTGCCAAGGAGACAATCTTCATGTGAGGGATGTGCCTTTTGCCATTCAAGTGGAAGCTCTGGTATGAAGGGGGGAAGAACTGTAAGCCAGCAGACAGCCTCTCCTGTGTCGTCTGGACCCAGGCAATGTGGACAGGGAAGCTTAATAATTTGAATGCACTGAACAAGCACTGGAGTGGGAGTGGAGATTAGGTTGGAACAGAAGCTTGAGAATTGAGGAGACTGGAACCCAAGGCTACGTCTAGACTGCATCCCGCTTTCCCCACACTCTTTCCTCTACTATCAACCTTGGACTGTGTCTAGACTACACCTCTCTGTTGACAGAGGGATGCAAATCAAGCACATCGAAATTGCTAATGAAGCAGGGATTTAAATATCCCATGCTTCATTAGCATAAACATGGCCACTGCTTTTTTCCGAAATGGAGCTTTTGCGAAAAAAAACCTGGCAGTCTAGACGCGGCTCTGTCAAAAATAAACCCTTTTTGACAGATCCTGTATTCCTCAAAAAATGAGGTTTACAGGATCTGTCGAAAAAGGGTTTATTTTTGACAGATCAGCATCTAGACTGCCGTTTTTCCGAAAGCTCCATTTCGAAAAAAAGCAGCGGCCATGTTTATGCTAATGAAGCATGGGAAATTTAAATCCCTGCTTCATTAGCAATTTCGATGTGCCTAATCTACATCTCTCTGTCATCAGAGAGGTGTAGTCTAGACACAGCCCAAGGTTGGTAGTAGAGGAAAGAGTGTGGGGAAAGCGGGACTGACTGGGCAAGACGATTCAGAGTCTGAGAGGAAAATGGGGGAGGACTGGAATCAGTGGGTTGGGGAAAGGTTGAAATTGGATGAGGAGTCAGGTGAGGTAATTGGGTCTTGAAAATGGTGGGCCAATGGGGTTCAAAGAGTGGTTGGGGGAGACAGATTTGACAAAGAACTAAAGCACAGGGGGGAAACTGGCACAGTCGTTTTGGCCAACCAGTGACAAGAAGCCAGGGAGTGGTTTGGGGGGCACATTGAGATTAGATGAGATATAGAACGAATGGGGAACAGGATGGGGGAGCTGACTTGATGCCATTGGGTTGGAGAGAGGTCAAAAAGCCAGGCAGGGAGACAGAATGGAACTGTTAGGGAAAGGAGACTGGGAGCAAGGGTTGAACTCCCGTGCTGCGGGAGGGGGGAGTCAGGCCCGGAGGAGGCGTGCTCTGGCTTCCCTCTATGGGCGGGAATCCTGGGAGGAGGCGGGTGCAGGAGACTCCCTGCCCTCCATGGCACCCGGCCCCCCTTCCCTCCCTGCGCCCCCTGTCCTCCCTGCGCCCCCTGTTCCCTGCCCTCTGTTCCCTCTTCCCTGCCCCCTGCTCCCTCTTCCCACTCCCCAGCTGCAGAACTCTGTCCCCACTCCCGTCCCCAGCCACAGAATTCTGTCCCCACTCCCCTGTCCTCTCCCCTCCCAGCACTCTGTTCCCTCTCCCCTGCCCCCAGCCTCAGCACTCTGTCCCCACTGGCACCCTGTCCCCTGCCGAAGCACCCACTAGCACCCTTCCCCAGTACTGTGACCCCTGACTCTCAAAACAGGTTCCCTGCCCTTCTCCGAAATAAAGACAATGCAGAAACTTTTTGTGTTTGACATAGTATTTTATTTAAAAATGAAGCCTGGCCAACAACCCCCAGTTGGGACCAAGCCCCCATCTGGCCACAGCATCATAACACTCCTGAACTCCCCTTTCCCCCAGACTCTACATCTGAGCCTATCATACACTGGAACCCCCTGCCCTGAGCCCCTCACATACCCCAACCCAAATTCCTGAACCCTCACATCCAGAAGTCTGTGGCTTGCTTAGTACCCTAACCCTACATCTGACCCCAACACTGCCCAGCCTGGAGCCCCCTCCCCGAGCCAGCATCCCCTTATCCACCTCCTCCTGCATCCAGATTTCCTCCCAGAGCTTGCACCTCTCACCCCTTCCCACACCCAAATCCCTCATTCCCACCCCAGAGCCTACACATCCTGTCTCAACCCAGCAAGGGTACGGCTAGACTGCAGGAGTTTTTCAGGATTCTGGAGATATCCCAGAAAAACTCTTCTGCATCCAAGGATGAGTTTGTTCTTCTGCTTTTTCTAGTGGAAGAGCAAACATGAACTTTCGGTCACCCCTATATTCTTCTTTCCACGAGGAATAAGGGGGCTTCCAAAAGAAGGGTTTTTTCTGACATTTGGTCCAGTCTAGACAGGCCAAATGTTGGAAAAACCTCTTCCTAAAGAAGAATTGGGAAAAAAAGCAGCAGTATAATGGTTGGGGATAGCAAGTGATGGAGAGGAGGAGAATAGAGAGGGCGGGGCTTCAAGGAAGGGGCAGGGCGGTAGGCTTGTTCTCGCCTTTAAAATGTGATCTTGGGTGTAAAAAGGTTGGAGACCACTGCTCTAAGGGTATGTCTACATTGCATTCCTCCTTCGAGAGAGGAATGCAAATGCAGATAAATGAAATTGCAAATGAAGCACGGATTTGAATTTCCCATGCTTCATTTGCATAATCGCTGCTGGCCGCTTTTCCGAAATACCGTATTTCGAGGAAAAAAAGGGGTTATTTCGAAAAGAAGCCCTTCCTTCGAAATAACTCTTACTCCTTAAAAAATGAGGTTTAAGGGTTATTTTGAAGGAAGGGTTTCTTTTCGAAATAACCTTGTGTGGACCGCGTTTTTTTTCTCAAAATACAGTATTTCGGAAAAACGGCCAGGCGCGATTATGCAAATGAAGCACAGGAAATTCAAATCCGTGCTTCATTTGCAATTTTGTTTGTCTGCATTTGCATTCCTCTCTCAAAGGAGGAATGCAATGTACACATACCCTAAGGTACTGCAGGACTATTTATTGTTTTTTAAGTTTTTTCAATTGCAGACTAACACAGCTACCCCTCTGAAATAAATAGCCAGAGATAGTGCAGATACAGCACTGGGACTTGGGCAGGCTGGAAGAGTTAGTGGTGAAGTCTGCAGGAATGGACAGAACAGTCTATGCATACTAGAATGCACTCCCTTCCAGCCTGGAATAGTACTGAGTCTTACCATTCCCCTTACCAAATTCCTGAGTCTTACCATTCCTCTTCTTTTGCAAATATCAGTGACTCTCTCTATCAAAGTGTCTAATCCCCTACTTGTGCTAGTCCACAAAGAGGATGGCAACCAACTCCTATCAGTTACTCTGTTTGCACAGGTTTTTGTGGTGGAGGATCTAAAGCTTCCAATCCTGATGACCCATCTGGGTGTCAATAGGATGGAATTTTTGCTTTCTTTTAAAATTATGTTAAGAGAATATTATTAAGGTTGCAAAATCAAGCACTCAGAAGTTAAGAAAAAACAGCTTTAAGGTTACTGTGTGTGTATGTGTGTGCCCTCCTCTTTCTGGAATTTGCGAAAAAGTTTGAAATGTCTCTTTTGTGTCTCGATAGAGAATAGGAACATTTCTGAAACCTCAGTGCTCTAATTAGAATGCTAGCTTTAGGCTGCTAGTTTGAAAATATTGGCTTAACTGCATATATTTTTTGTACATTTTATGAACCCAGTATATTCATGAAGTGGATTTCTTTTATGTGTTTTTGAGTAGGTGTGTTTTTGATCATTTTTATCATGCAGAGCATACTTTCTGTGTCCAAAATGATGAGTAAGGCTTTTTCACTGATCATCATAATTCTTTGAGCATAATAGTCCTCCATAATACATTGGACATGAGGAAATGGAATTTAGAAGTCTGTCTTGTTATATGCCTGGTCCAGTTTAGCTTGTAGGATGCACTGTAAAAAAAAAAAAAAAGACATTCCATTTGATTTTTTATCAGGCAGAAAGCCTATTGTCCTCTAAACTTTAGCCCCTTAACCTCTGAACCTCATTTCATTCCTAGCAGCTTCAGTGCTTTGTTCCATTCAGGTTGTCCAAAGGCTCCTGGTGCTACTTCAGGCTTGGATTAATCCTCTGCATTTTATTATTCTCTGAATTCACTTTTCATCTTCTCAATTAGTTCAGCACATAACAGGATCTCAGCCTTCAGGACCTTCTTTTGTGGACTCTGCTTTGCATTGTGCATATGAATCAGCACAGCTAAGGCTGATTCAGCTCTAGTCTTTGTGAGTGCAACAGAGAGACCATGTGAAAGTGAGATACAGACACATCCACCCAGAGCCTTGGGCTATGTCTACACTACAGGTTTTTTCCGGGATACCAGAGGTAACCTGGAAAAACTCTGCCATGTCCAGGGAACGCGTCTGCTCTTCCGCTTTTTTTTGCAGAAGAACAGACGCGCTCTTTCAGAAGCCCTGTCTTCCTCCTTCCATGAGGAAGAAGGGCTCTACTGAAAGAGGAAGCTTTTCCGAAATTTGGCCCAGTGTAGACAGGCCAAATTTCGGAAAAGCCTCTTCCGAAAAAACTATCGGAAAAAGGTACGTGAATTGCGGAGTGCAATTTGCATACCTTTTTCCGATAGAACAGTGTAGTCTAGACATAGCTGGAGAAACAGCATAAGCAATAGGCAGATAATAAGGAAAAGATCAGATTAAGGCACTGAATGTCAGATGAATAGAGGAAAGTGGCTGACTCCACTCAGTTTATGGCAGGTGGCTGGATAAGATTGGATGACAGAGTGTCATGTGAATTGATCTGAAAGGGTGAATAGATGTGGATTAGGGCTCCATTGTGGCAGGTGCCATATGAACACAGAAAAGAGAATCCTTTTCCAGAAGGGTTTATAATTTAAAGGTAAAAACCATGACTAGTTCAGCAAAGTAGCTATCAAAATACAAACATAGACATCATCTACTGTATGTAGGTAGGTTGTGTGCACACAGTAGTGCAAGATTTTACACACATTATCTAAAGATTTTATAAGAAATTATAATTATATTTAGCATTTCAGAAATAGAATGTGATAAGGTAATTACAAACCATATAGTAATATATACCCACATGGACATAATATAATAAAGTTTTCATATGCAAACTTCACTTTGGCATGTTTTAATTCTCTTGAAATACTATCATTTTAATGGAATATATGCTTCTGTGCAGGTGTTTGTGTGCTGCAGATGACTTCAAGCTCTTTCCAACTGGAAAAAAAGAAGTAATGGGATGTATTAGTGGTATAGGAAGGGGAAAAGAAACTATTAGAATGAAATTGGATGTTAAGAGATTATTTGGGTAAAATTGGGACATTTATAAATATTTAGAAAAAATTGAATTGTAAACATAAGAATACAGTATCTTATAGGATTTATAACAAGTCCTTCTGAATCTTGCATAGAAGGTTAGCCAAAATGAACTGGGATTCATCATTTTGCTTTGTCACTCACTGTACTTAGGTTATTGAACCCATGAAGTGCCAAAAGCTAATTAAAGTGAGTTTCTAGAAAGCATTTAGGACTATCAAAGAGGTCCCACCACCTTCCAAAACATAAATGCCAAAATTCAGAGAAACAGTTCCCAGTTCAAGTCTTTTCCCAGTTCAAGTCTTTACATCTAATACATTTTTAGCACATAAAATAAATTCTATAATCAGAAACAATTTTGTGTAAGAGGTGATTTATCCCTTATTGAATAGTGAAGAAGGGAGAGAAAAAACAGTGTAAGTGGAGAGAACAAGAGACTCTGTACATGGGTGACCGCATGTGTTCTCTCTCTGACTTATAAAGGACTGTCCTTAATGTTTTCAAAGTGTTAAATATTAATGTGAACATAACCAAAAGAAGAATTCTACTGATAAATAGTAAGGCAGAGGGGGTCTGTATCAGATTATTATTATTTCAGAAGTCTTGTCTTTGATGGAGTTCAGAACAATTGGCAAGTTCACTTCAGGAAAAAAAACCTAAGCATTGAGAATCTGACAAAGATATTTAGGAAGTCTTATGGACGTAGATTGTATGGAAACAGGTACAAATAGTATGTGTGTGTCAGCATTCATTTTTAGAAAAAATGACATTTCTAAGTTACATTAAGGGAACATTTTCATCAGCTAAATTTGAGTGAACATTAGCAGGAAAAGGGAAAAACTGGTGAAAAAAGAAAGTAAGAGAAACAGAAAAAATAGTTGCTTTTTTTTTAAAATTCCAGGTGTGTCTTTGTCCCTTCAGAGAGCTATAGATTCGACTATAAAGCCCTACAGGCATGTCTACCCTAGGGAGAAGGCTGACCCTCCAGAGGCTGATCTTCTTGCGCTCACTTTAGTGGGCCTAATGTAGACCTGTAAATCGAATGCTGAGAGCAGCCACCATAAACGTCCTCTACTCCTCATTCTGTGAGAAGTAAGAAAAGCCAATGGGATCATGTGCTCCTGTCGGCCTCCTGCTGTGTGGACACTGCTACAGCTCGGTTAAGGTAAGCCAACTCCAGTTATGCCTTTTGCATACCTTAAATTGACCTGCCTGGTCTAGTGTAGACCTAGACTAAGAGTTTACCATTCCATCCTCTTTTCCCTCAAACTTATATGCATAGGCTTAACTTTAAGTAAGTGAATGGGTTCCATTGATTTCAATCTCTATAGCCTAACAAATTGATCCTGTGAATGCTCTAGGATTGACATTTACTATCTTGAATAGTCAAACTGGCTTGACTACACAGACTGAAGCATTAGATCCAGAAATTGCTACATGATATAAGAAGCTGAGAGATCTAAGTCTGGAGAGCTCTATTTCCTTTGGGGAAAAAATGACATATCATTAAAATAGTGTGGCAAAGCTATACTTAAGAGGTGTTCCATAAGCATTGGTATGTCTTACTTGTCACCAGTGCACTATTTTCCTTTGAGTGTGCATGCTCTTATTGTCTTCCCTCTCCTCCTTCAGTCTCCCTCCCCTCCCCCCCATAATTATCATTTTCTTCTATTCTCAAAATAGCTGACAGGTGGGTCTTGCACATACTTACTACACTAGGTAGTCCCACAGAAATCAAAAACAGAAAAAAAATGGCAGATATATAGTGTCTTGGGAGAGGAGGAGTTAGACAGGAGAGCAAGTGATGAAGACAATAAGGTTATGTAGTCTCTTAGGTGAGCTATACATATAGTTTGAGTCACTTTTACTATGTTTATCTGGTCACACTGGTTCTTGTATGGCTCCTGTTCAGTATTTTAATGTGGATCACATTTTTTTTCAAAGGAAACAAAGCCCTGGTTTACACAAAGGGGTGTCAATAAAGATTAACTAGATCACTTGCCTTGCTGATACAGATAATTTAAAGGCTGCATCTTAAGTCAACAAGGGTAGTGAATTCTCCCAGAGACTGTGTGAAACAGCTGCAGGATCAGGTGCTCAATTGTTTTCTTTTTGGATTCAGCTTTTCAATAATTTTCATGATTAATGATGCTCTAAGGATAGCGTTCTTCAGAGCTGCAACTATGTCCCTGAGTGCTGCACCTTTGTCTGGTTCTGGCTTAGTGACACCAGTCCTTCACCTATTTCAGTGGTAAAAACACTAAAGCATCAAGTTCAGCAAAAACCATTTCAGATTTTGCAGCCTTGGGAAGTATTTTTGTAGTTGAACAGAAAGGACTCATTTGTCTTTCAATGTTGAGCTCTGGACATCCAGTCTTGCACATCCAGAAGGTCACACATCACAGTATGGGACTTAGAATAAGAGAAAGAAAGGGGAGGAGGGAGATTTGTGGAGCTTCAAAGGAACCCCTAGAGGGGAAAATTAAATTTCACAGAAGATCTGTTTTGATGTTGAATTCAATTTTCTTCACCAACCTTTTGATCCCCAGCAGATTAGTGACTGACCAGAGATTTCTCTCCATTAAATAACAGAAGCTAAAAGCAATACTGTTGGCACAAACAAGCACACTCAGGAAAGTTAATGCTGACACCATCCTTAACCTACACTGTTGTAGTGGAGCTTCTTTCATCAAGAAAAACCCCAAAGCATTTGCAAAGAGGTTTTACACAGCAATCATATTGTTCACTTCCAAAATGGGGCCTACTCTTCAGTAAAATGCCTCAAGGGCTAGAGTCACAAAGGGAACTCAATAGTACAGCACCTCAAGTTTCCATATCCTGCTGCTTGGTGGAATCTACAGCCCTGCACTCCCTATCCACTGGGCAGGGAAAATTAAGTGCCAAAGGCTGGAATTCACAGAAGCCAGCAAGCTAAATGGTGAGCCATGCAAGCTAGCTAATGGGAAATGCTAAAAAGAGGGGTGTGGCCTCAACATTGTCTCTCAAAGAGATTTAGCTGCCTAACTGTGGGCTTACAGTGAGGCACATAAATCTGGGAGTTCTCAGGCCCTGGAATTAGGGCTGATCAGGGTTAGGCACCTTTCTCAGTGGAAGTGCTGCTACTTCTGCTATGCCCAGTAGTTGGCATACCTCACTCCAGAGGTAGGGCAATGAAGTTCAAATCCCCACTCTGCCTAACTCACAGCGGGTACTATGGTCACTTTCTGGTATAATGAATGTTTAAGTGATTCATACAAAAGAGAACAGCTTCAACAGGAAAGTTGAGGGCACCATGCTTCAGATTATCCTGTAGTCTTAGCACTCACAGGTAAGTGGGAGACCTGTATTCAGCTCCCTTCTTCACATCACTCCCAGGCAGTCTAGGGATAGTGTTGTTAAGTGCTAGCCTCTTGGTTATAAGGTGGGGGCACCTCCATCATATTTTGGGCATGGCTTAATCTGGAAAATGGTACCTGAGCATTCCTTCTGATCAAGCTCTCCATGTGATAGGCCAGGGAATAACTAGCCTGAGAATTCAGCAAGGGAGATAGGCACTGAACAGCTCAAGTGTTGAGATTTAGGTATCTTTGTATATGCTCACTGCCAGAAAGGCAGGTGCATGTAGGACATCAGAGGCCTACAGGGTTCTGTGGAGTTTTGGGGGAAATAAATTTTGGATTTAGGCATAACAAGGACTCTTACCTTCCAGTCCTAAAGTGGCATGGGTGCAGGCACTGAGCAGTGAACTGTCAGCAGATTTGGACTGGATAAACACTCAAAAAGTGATTTCCAACAGTGCCTCTCCCTGACTTGTTTTTGGCAGCCTGCAAGTTCTTGCAACCAATGCACCCCAAAAAGCCCTCATTGCTTTTCCAGTGTCTCAAAAGGCTCCTCTGGTCTTCCATTCCTGCTCACAAACACTGCTCAGCTGAGAACCTCAACTTTTCCATAGCCAGGAGCAGTCACTATGAAGTTCAGAAGCAATACAGACTCTTTGCTACAATCAGTTTCTGTGTTCTGATTTTGTCAGCTCTAGAACTTTCCCACTGTTTGCCTCTGACAGACAAATCAGAGCATTCAGTACTTGACCAGCGGTTTAAGCCGCTCAAATACTGGAAATCCAATGAAATGTGTCACAGATCATCAGAGGATGGGAAAGGAGAGGCTGTGCTGGAGGGACATCAGAAAGAGAAAGGCTACATGGTCTGATGGCAGAGAGGGGAACTTTGGGGACATTGCAGAAGTTGTTGGAAAGAATGAGAGAGTTCCTGTTGGGGAGAAAAGTGGCACACCTTCTCTAAAGCAAAATATTTAAAAAGTTCAGGGGAAAAGCTGAAGAGTGGGTCTACCATAGATAGATTTGATTAAAAACTGTTCAGCCATCCTTGGTGACAGGCATTCTGAGAGTGACATTAATCAGTTGACTGCTGCTGAATATATCAGTTACGCTTGATAAACATGCACCTGCTGTGCCGCTGAGTGTACCTGCTGTTTTTTGATCTTTCATTGATTTCAAAGTGATGGCATAGAAAAGGAGGCATAAAAGTGAATCATCTTAATATGGAGGCAACAGCAGTCTAACGGATAGGACACTGGACTGATCCTCTACTGGTCTTCTGAGACTGCAGTAAGTTAAGTCACCCTTCTGCTCCTCAGTTCCCCCAACTGTAAAGAGTGCTACAAATGTAAAGTGCTTATGACAGGGTATGTATGTTATGCACTGGACAAGGGAGGTTTAACCCTAGTGTATGGGTGGTAGAAATCTCTCCCCTCATGCTGTGCTGGGCATGCTCCATCTTCTGCCTCAGTATAAAAGAGAGCAGACCAGCTCATTTTAATTTGTCTGCTGGAGGGGTGGACGGTCCAGCTGAAGAGCTGTCACAGCCCTTGCCTGCAGGAGCCAGAGACCCTGAAAGTTGGACCAGTGGTCTGTGGCCAATGGAGCCCCAGGGAATCGCCTATGCTGAGAATCCCTGAGACCCTGATACCCCATATACTGCAAAAACAATGAGAAGTCTGGTGGCACCTTATAAACTAACAGATTTATAAATCTGTTAGTCTATAAGGTGCCACCAGACATCCCGTTGTACTTGCAGATTCAGACTAACACGACTACCCCTCTGATACTTGTCCCCATACACTGCAGGTTCTGGAAATATGGTAGAAAGTAACCCAGGGCAGGTGAGTAAATGCTATTTCCCACCTGAGTGGGGTTAGTATGTTTCAGTGGGATTTCCTGATGATAGAGTGGTGAACCACTCTGCCACTGTTTCCCAGGCCCTGATCAAGGCCCAGTGGGTCCAGGACCCCTACCTTGGCTGCCAACCCCCAACCCCACTGGTGGTCTGCCCGGCTGCACTGCCCTGTGTCTGAGGACTGTTGTATTTACTGTGGCCACTAGGCTGCACTGCCCAGTGTTGGTGGGCTGTCATATTGACTCTGTCTGGTAGGCTGTGCTGCCCCAAATACAGGAATTGCTGTAATTTATTCTAGCAACTAGGCCACACTGCCTTGTATACAAGGACCACTGTAATTGACTCTAGCTGTTGGGCTGCACCACTTAGAAAGCAAGAGCTGTGAAAATTAACTCGCACCTTTGGGCTGCACTTCTCTGACCACAAAGGCTGATGTAATTGGGCTGTGCCAATTTAATTTAAAGACTATTAGGAAGAGTGTAACAGTAGTGGCATCACAACCCCACCACACCCCAAAGGAGGGTGGGGTGTATATACCATGGGACAGTGCTATATGATAGGTAAGTATTATTAATAATATATCATAGCAATTACTTGATCTACTCAGGATTACATAGTTTCACTATACAAATAAATTAAGCATACAAAAGCTGCAATCCTAACTAGTTTAGAGACACGTTGGGTTTTAGCTGCTAGTGGAATGAGTGGGTGGTGGGCGCTATAGAGGGAATGCACAGAGTCAACCATCATACAGAACACTGCCCCCAGTGGTCACTCTGCAGTATAAATATCCTTCCTACCAGTCCCCTCCCTTTTCCATGTTATGGAAAACAATCCTATTCCAGGCACATCCTGTTTTCTTGGCACCACCAAACCCTGACTTTGCTTAAATTAAGGTAAGAGGAAACTGTATAGCAAATCTGGGGGTCTTAGCTTTACCATTTAGAAGGAATTCTTGAATAAATGGACTCCCAGATAGATGGATGAACTCAAAGACAGACAGACAGATGCAGAAACTCTCTAAATATATATCTTCCCAGTTTGTTTGTCTGATATCTTTTTCCCCCTCCCTCCCCATTCTTACTCTTTCTGTATGTCAGATCCATAATAACCCTGTATATATTTGTTCATTAAAGAGACATGTATTCCACCTAGTTGTGTGCATGCCCAGTGCACCAGATCCGGAGAAATTTGCTTTGCCAGATTTGTTGGCATGGCACTTGTGCCTTGTGACCTTAGACTCTTTCCTGTTTATATGAGGCAGTACCACTCCACCCTGCTCCCTCAGTTCCCTCTAAAAACTTTTGGCTGGAGTTGGAACTCCATAGTTCTTCCACTTGGTTTTCTGTGAATTTTCTTTCTTGTGTATAGTTTTTTACATAGTAGTATCCTAGATAGTGTTAGGAATGGTTAGGATACTTACTGCTCTGTGTGGTGTCTTCATCAGATTTTAATGACTGCCTATTGTATGTGTGGTATGATTCTTAATAGTGATCATTACATGATGTGCTGGCTCTGTCTAGGAAAAGGCATTGCTGAGGAGCAGTGCTCTATCTCTAAGTCATTCACCAAAGGAAGCAAGATGGCCAGATTTTAAGGAGCAACTTCTTGAGTAGACCGTGACATGAGGCCTGTTTTGGTGATGAAGCCTGTTTCTGATCCGTGGTTACCTTTGCACATGGTGAATGAGGCCACTTCATTTTCCAGTGCTGCCATCTTCTCCAAGAAACAGGCATTGTTCATCTTCTTTTGGGGTGTCCAATAAAAATGACTAGGATCACGCCAGGGTTGATGAGGACTCTTCTTTCTTCTCTGAAAAAAATATGTACCAGACTACTTCTGACATTCAAAATGGATCAGGTCTGTCAAATCTCATGCTGATACCACACTGAGACAACCAGGAGCCTGTACCTCTGTCTCCAGTTCCAAGTGTGGGATGTCTGGGTCTGGTATCAAAAACATCAACACCCGCTCTGACTGTTTCACCACCGGTGGCATACTAGGTAGCAGTAGATTTACACTGCCTATCTGTTCCAGTCTCTGCACTTGTTCAGGACTTTGTTGGAGCCACAATCTCCACTGTCTCATGTCATAGAGACACAGAATCTGTCCGCACATCAGTCTGCTCATCTCACACTGCAGACTATAGAGTTGGGTCAGTGCTATTTCTGCTTTGAGGACCTTCCTCAACCCTGGAACACTTAGCACTGATATTGTCTTGTGATAGATCCTGCATTCTGCTTTGATCTTGGTACTGATGCTTTCTCTGGCACTGGGACAAAGGTCATGTATTCAGTACCAGATACGTTGATTCCTGATTCTTATTTTCACTTTCCTATTGGGCTATATATGAGTCTAACAATCTGCTAAGCCCACTGAGGCTAGCTCTATCATTGTCATCAGAAACATAAGGCTCCTTGGGATCCAGGTCTGGATCCCCTTCTAAGTTTTCATTGCCGGGTAGGTCCCCAGCACCATTCTCAGAGCAGTGTTGGTACTGAGATCAACACTGTCCATTTAAGTGGATCCCCAGTGACCTCCCTGTAATCCTTGGGATGCTCCTTGGTCCAAGAAATTGTATTCTTCATCCCATTCCAGAGTGAAATCACTGGACCCATTGGTGGCTGCTGTTTGGGACTGTAAGAGTTTGAGCACTTACCAGCACAGTGTCTTCTGCTGGTCTATCTGGGAATTAGCTCTTCCAGCCTTGGAGGGGAAACTCTTCCTTCTCCTCTAAAAAGAATAAGGACCAACACCATACCCTTTGACTAGTGTCTCACCCTTAGTTACATGTCTTCTTCTCCACCTTAGGCCCTGTGTCCCTCCTGGCCTATGGTGCCCCTTCCCATGGGGTAGTGATGTGCAGCAATGCCCCCACACTCTGAGGTCCTACCAGGGAACCCGAATGCCCTATACCCATCTTGCCTCAGTGACCCATTGCCAGTCTTCATCTAGCCCCTGCCTTGGGGCAAACTTCAGTCTAAAATGGCCACTCATCATTGGCAAGCAGTTGTGAACCTGCTGCCTTCTGCCCTAGCTGCCTCCCTGCAGCCCTAGTATCTCTTAGGCCCCTGTATCAGGCCTGCATCCTGGGAGTTGGGTCAGGCCAGAGCTCCTCAGATCTTCCTGCCTTTCCCCAGCACTGCTTTGTCTCAGGTACCCTCTATAGCCTATCCAAACAGGCAGGTCCTTCTTGCTCCACAGTTGGAGCAAGAGTGTGTGAGCTCCTCCTCTCCAGGAGCACTTCTTATAGGTAGTCATGCCCTGATTTGCTGTCTCTAACCCTCTTCTCATTGGCCCATGGTCCCAGACCTCTCCCAGGGCAGGGTTTTACCCTTATTTCACTGAAGCAAAGTGACTGCCCCTCTACAGTGACCCTCCACAAGTTCAGACTGCTGTTGAGCCTTCTCTCTTGGAGGCCTCCAGATTCATTTTATCTGGGTCTGATTGTTTTAGGAGCAGGACTCCTCCCTGGCACACACAACTGATTTCTCATTATCTTCTGATGATTTGACAGTTCTTCTTCTCCTGTGATGCCTGAGGATTTCAAAGCATACCAGGGCCTTTTGCAGTATTGGGCTGCTTCCTTGGGCATCCAGAGAGATTTTTTACAGGAGAATCTGAACAAGTTGCTTGACATCCTTCAACTATCTGCTCCCAGGAGAATAACAACTCCTATTAATGATACTGTTCTGGAATCCGCAATGGCCATCTGGAATAGTCCAGCTTTTATGCCACTTATTACAAAGCATTCAGAGACGCGCTAGTAGTTCACCCTGTGAAGCATTTTGGCAGTTTCTTTCCCATACAGTCCTTAATTTTCTTGTTGTGACTGTGGTGAATTATAGGAATAAGCAGGATAGATATCAATCTACTCCCAAGGAAAGGAGTACAAAAAGACAGACTTGGTGAGGAAAAAAATTATATCTCCTCTTCCCTGCAAATGTGTGTTGCAAACCAGCAGGCATTGCTATTCAAATCTGACTTTGTTAGTTGAACAGCCATGTCTAAATTTGTGGACAAATTGCTGGAAGCCTTTAGAGAATAATTTTGTGCTTTTGTGCCATAAGGCAGTTGGTGGCTAAGACTTCTCTGCAGGCAGTGTTGGACTCAGCAGATACATTGGCCAGAATTTTGGCCTCATGTATGACTGAGAGGAAGGTGTTATGGCTTCAAAATTCAGGCATTGTTCCTAATATTCAACAGATAATTGAGGACATGGCATTTGCTGGTTGAGAGCTATTCTTGTAGAAGAACGATGAAACCTTGTAGGACTCTTTAAACGATTTTCGATCTATGTGGCATTTTTAGGTGACTGCACACTGCCACGGAGGTGCTATTATGGCAGTCAGCAGTGGGGACAGCAGTATCACTCACAGAAACACAGAAAACAAACTGTGTCTCTGATAGCTGACATCTCAGGGTAGGCAGGCACACACACAAACCTCCTGTTACCTTCCAGGACACAAGAATCAAATCATCGCCTTAAAAAGTTGATTTAATTTGCAAAAGAAAAAAAAGATATACTTGATAAAGCACACGTGGTTACTAAGTGTTGCAGAGCAACTGAGAAAAGAACAGATTAAAACACAGAGAAAAATGGTATCTCTGGGCTGTAGCTTAACTATGGTGAGTGGGGGAGGGAAGGCATGGATTCACACAAAGTTTAACCAAACAGCCAAAACAAAGAAAAATACCCTGATCATGACTAAATATAAATTTTCCCCTTATTTACTCATGATCCCTTAATGGTCCAGTCCACTTCCATGCCCGAATTCCTTGGAGGCATGGTAGTCTTTCCTGGTTCAAATCATTCTCTTTTTCCCAACTTGAGGCTCAAAACTCACACAAAGATAAATGGCAGCAGGTATATATTTACAATTTAAATTTCAGCACTGTATCTCATTGGTTCTTCTGGCCTCCTGCCAACAACACCCTTAGCTACCTGAGTTTAACACTTTAGTCACCGAGTGCTGGCCAGCACTCCTCCTAGCCACCACACCTGCATAAGGCATAACAAAAGTGTCTTTGAAAAGATGCTTTTCCCAGCGCAGAGGTCCTCTGGTAAAGAGTTCAGGGGTGGGAAAGAGAGAAGCACTCAGGACTTCTCTAGGCATGGCATGGGGGTGGCTTTTGGCTCCAATTGAGGAATGGAATGGGGAGGGGTGTCTCATGGCTCTGGCCACAGTGGGAGGGTGTGGATGAAAGGAATAGAGCCAGCGCCTAGCATCCTCCACCCACCACCCATGTGCTCATACCTGCCTGGGCGATTTAAAAGGGCCCAGTCTGGGGATTCCTGGCTGCCACTATCAAGGGACCAGAGCCTACCCTTTTAAATTGACCTGGCCCCTGGGAAACTGCCCCCTCTGCTTCCCTATCGGTGGGCCTGCAAGTACTGCTTGTGGTCACCTAAATAGAATGCACAGCTGCATCTGCATGAAGAAAAAAACCAGCTACTTGCCTATATTATAATTGTTGTTCTTTGAGATGTGATGCAGACATATATTTCACATAGGTGCTGGGTACGATAGGCCAGGGGAAGCTAAGCTTTCTCTGGTACAGCTGCCACAGGCTCACTGCCCAACACTTGGGCCATGGTGGCACTGCTCCTTCCCCAAGGCCCCTACCATGTGCTGCTGCTGCCTGGTGAGTCTTCTCCTTCTCCTCCTCTCCATAACCCCTCTAGTGGTCTTTGACATTCACCATGTCCCTTCTCCTCACTCCCTTTCCCTCATGATGGTGAGGGGCTGAGTAGGGATGTTGCGAGCCATTGGCAGGTGTGTGGGAGACTTGCGGCAATTGGGTCTGGTGGGGGAAGTGAGGAGGTAGGCGGATGGGTTTTGGACTCACAGTAGGTGGGCAGCCAGCTGAGGAAGTACATGGGGAGGGTTCAGTTTTGCAGCAGGGTGAGGAGGTGAGCAGCAGGCAGATAGGTAAGGGGGTCTCAGTTTAGCAGCAGGTGAGTGGCAGGGTGAGGGGACAGACAGGGGAGTTTCAGTTTTGTGGTGGGTTGTAGGGTAAAGAGACAAGTGGTGAGCAGGTGGGGAGAGTGATGAGCCAGGGCGGGGGGAGTGTCCCAGTGTGAGGAGACAAGCAGCAGCGGGGGGAGAGTCTGGTGGATGAGTGAGGATGTGAGTGGTGGGTGGGCAGAAAGGAAATGGGAGATGCAGTGAGCAGTGGTGGGGGCCAAGTGGGGAGGAGTCAAGGCCTAGGGCAGAGTTGGGGTAGAGTGTGAGCAGGGCTGTGGGTGGAAGAGGAGGGACAGGGAGATAGCTTCCCCTGTGGAAGCTTCCTCTGCTGCCCATGCCTCAGAGTCTATAGTCTTGATGTTTGATGCAAAGGAAATGAGGAGGGTTTGAGGTGATGCAGCATCACCTATTCAAAGGAGTATCGAAGGCCACAAATTTTGCTAGGCAAAATGCTCTAATTCCGACGTTCTTGGTGCACGTACTTCTCTGTGGAACACAGACAACTCAAAGAATAACAGTTACAATACAGGAAAATAATGATTTTTGTCTATCCCCTTCACTTATTTCTGTTTCTTTTCTCACTGGCTTGACAGTTTGAAATGTAAAACATTCACAGTCCAAAAGATACAGATATATAACATTTTTATTTCATGTTTTTCAAATGTCATTGTCACTATGCAATCAACCACTGAGTAAAGATAAGGATGTAAACAACTTGTTTTTTCTAGCCCCTAGATCATTCTGCTTCTATGCACTGACACAAACATAATGATGATGGTGAAGAGGAGCCCAAAACAGAGCTCAAGAAAGTCCTTGTGAATCCTTCCATTGACTTCAATAGGTTTTGAATCGGACTGTGAGTGAAGTCATTAGTAATAAGCAAAACTGCAAAATCAATACAGCTGAGCAATGACATCTTGACATTTACCCTGAAAGAATCCATGTGATTGACATTTTCCCCCACACTATAGAAAAGAAAATAACAGCCATGAAATTGTTTCTAATTTCTACAGTATGAGTGGAAAGGAAAAAATGAGCACTAAAATATATCAGGCAGTGTTTCTGAGCTGAGATCAAGTTATTTAATTCTTTCACCCTCATGCATTTGATCTAGAAAAACATTTCTCAAGTTTTTAGTTGGATATGACTTTATATTTCAAACGTTCCTGAAAGTATGTTCAGAATGGGGGAAAGAGAAAGTTATTTAAGCCAATTATAGTTTTAGATACTCATCTTGCAATGGATTCCACATTAACATAAAGGTTGGCCTGTCTGAATTTCATTACAGGAACTGGATTTTAGTGAAACCACAAATACAAGAAAAGTATGTTTGATTCAAAACATAGAAGCCTGCCTTTCTTTTCATCTTTTGCTATTTAGTGTCAAGGTCAGTAGGGATATGTCTACACTGCGGTGCTATTTCGGGATACTTCCGGTATCAAAATAGCTATTCCATGTCTTTGAAACAAGCCCATTAGTTCAAAAAATAACAGGCTCGCTATTCTGATGTCCTTGTAAACCTCATTCCATGAGGATTAAGGGACATTTCGGAATAGTGATTTATTTTGAAATTAACTGGAAATAAGCTATGCAATTTGCATAGCTCAAATTGCATAGCTTATTTTGAGCTAAGGGTGCAGTGTAGACGCACTCTAGCAGCCCAACAATTGTTCTACTAGAGCATCTTTACAGAAACTTTATAGATTTTAACTGGAAATGTTTATTTTTCTGTGGGTTCTTAAAACCATCCTTAAATTTAACAGATATTTTATCCTGGCAATAGAATCTTACAGAATGGGGAAAAAGAATCAATCAAAAATAATACAAAAGCGCTGCATCTATAGAAATTCTCCTATCCCTCTGTAGGATGTTAGAATAATTTCTCTATAGCTATAAGGGTTAAATGCAAAAGTACTGTTTCACAAGTATAATTTGCATTCTGAATACTGTTAGTTATTCCCTTGCTTACCTTTTCCCTCTCTGGACATGGTTAATGTTTTTGTTTTAGGCATTTTTATAGAACTCATCAGTCTAATATTTGCATGCCTATTTTTTTTGGAAATTTCCCCTCCTCTTAAGCTGTGATCTGTAGAAGATTCTTCCTGTCATCCACATGGAACGGTAACTCATGCTGTAGAAAGGGTAGTGCCCAGAAGAACTGTACATGTGGACAATGTTGAATGTTTAGAAGAGAGAGAAATGTTTGGCTATGATTTTTCATAATGTTTCCCCACATTTATTTTAATTTGACAGTTTTGCTCTAACCCCTTTAGAACAGGGATGTCAAATACCTATCCCATGGTCAATATCTACCCTTGCTAATGTATTTGTGTAGTCTACATGTTATGTGTAGATTCTGTACAATATAAGATTTCACTTTTAGTTCTCTGGAGCCACAGGTTGGCCACCCCTGATCTAAATCCTAGGAGTCACAGTGTTGGGGTGATCTGTCAATTCAAAGTATCTTTCAGGGCAGACTTAGGGGGTAATGCCAGGGATATCTCTGGGTTCAGTTTGGTGTCTCTAGCCCTATCAGAGTTCAAACATCTAAAAAGATGAAAAAGCTCACAATTATTTCCATATCCCTCTTCCAGCATTCAAAGAAATGGAACAAGGCCTTCTGTGCACATTCCTCCATAGGCGCAATAAGGCCATTAACCAATCATTTTTATTACTATGGTTGGGGCCCCACCAAATTCACAGTCATGAAAAGTGCATCATGTAGTGTGAAATCTGGTCTGCTCCTGTGAAATCTGGTCTCTTGCATGATTTTATTCTATACTATACACATTTCATAGAAGGAGACCAGTGTTTCTCAAATTGGCAGTCCTGTTCTAAAAGGTATTGGGAGGGGGGAAGGTCACCAGTTTATTTTATGGGGAGCCATGGAATTGCCATCCTTACTTCTGTGTTGCCTTCAGAGATGGGTGCCCACAGAGCTGTAGGTGATGACTAGGGCCTAACTCTGCAAGCAGCATCACTGAAGAGTGGCAATAGTATACCATGCCATCCTTCCTTTTGCGCAGTTGCTGGCTGTAGCTCTGCCTTCAAAGCTGGGGCCCAGCCAGCAGCTGCTGCTCTCCAGGCAGTTCTGAAGGCTCTGTCACCACCAATGGTAGTGCAGAAGTAAAAGGTAGTCACACCACAACCCTACTATAACTTTGCAACCTCTCCCCCCAGCTACCATTTAGGTTAGGACCTCTATAATTACAACAATGTGATATTTCAGATTTAAATAGCTGAAATAATGAAATGTATGATTTTTAAACCCGATGATTGTGAAACTGGAGGACCGTGATGGCCCATTTGATTGTGATACTATTTATCAATGAGTGGGGAGGAAGGGGCAGAGACATCCTTAAGATTTATGGGCAGGGCTTGACGAACGGTGGCGAAAAACCGCTCGCCAGCCCTGTACTGCGCATGCACAAGAGCCGCATTGCACATGTGTGCGCCGCGGATGAACAGGGCGCGCGGCTGAAATCTACTCGCCACGGGCGAGTAGATTGTATTGTTTGTCGAGCCCTGTTTATGGGGTAGTACGCAGTACTATTAAACTGGTGCCCTTATGCTCAGCAGCAGCCCCAGTGTGTGAGGGGGGAAATGACTATTTTTCAGACATGATTTTATGATCTTCAGTAACACACTAATGAAATAGTTTAAAGTAAATTTTAAATTAAGGTCCTCTAGACTAACACAGTAAATTCAGAAACTGTCAGTATATGCCTAGAGTTGGCAAATGTCTATTAAATGACTTGATTACCACTAGAATGGCTCTTTCACAAGGTTCCATGTTCTGCTAATAGCTCTGGCAGGCTTTTTCAGTTTTAAGTTAACTAGATTCTCTCTGGAGGAAGCAGAGCCACAGAACAGGGATTGAAAGAGGCAGGTGTATGGACATTAAGAGCCAGGGGTGCCCCAAATTTTCTGGTGCCCTACACATCTGTGCATTCTGCATATGAGTGAGGATAGCCCTGGGAAAGGGGAAGGGCAATTCCCATGCCTGTGTTCACAAATTCAGAGCAAACATGTTCAAAGCTACAAAACAAAGCAGATATTACAAGTAAGATTAATGCACACTGCAATTTACAAACATTTCATAGAGTCTAAACACTAAAAACATCTTATATGACTAATACCTATTTTTAGCAAAATAAGCATGTAGGTGTATCAGTCTGGTCTTCAGCTAGAAGGTTGTCAGTTCTTAGCTAATGCCTGCAGCCTCAACAAGAACTGGCAAACTGGCATCTGGCCTGCCAATGTCACAGGCCCCTTTGAAGCTCCTCAGAGAATCCTATTTAGGACTTGATGACAAAGTGATTTGAAAACCTTCCCTGCTAAAAATTATGGCAGGTTCCCACTCAAATTAGATGTTGGTTCAATGACAGCGACAGGGAAGCCCACATCCACAACCAGATCAGGAAGCCCACATCCACAAAGGCACTTAAGCAACTAAGCTCCAGAGTTAATGACTTAAATCCCAATTTTAGGTGCCAGTGTGATCCACAAAACTCTTTTGGGTAAGTCTATTGGCACCTAAACTCACTTGGCGGCTACATTTTCAGGGTAAACATTTTTTGGGAGACTAAGTTTCCACCTCTGGGCATGCACACACTGGTGCCTGGAAATATCTCTCATGCCTAAGCCTCAGTGTGAGCCAAGGATCAAGGGAAAGTATGCAGAGAACTTACCTATCTTACCCAAAGGTCTGGTAGACATGCTCCGAGGTTGCTAACTTCATTAGATCCCATTCAAAATCTCGATGGTGCCACCCACCTCATAACTGTAAGCCAGTTGTATGAAGACTCACTTGGAATGTGGGATGGACAGGTTCAATTCTCCCCTCTCCATATGGACAAGGATCTTCTACCTCTCAGGAGAGTGCTCTAAGCACTGGGCAATGGGATATTCTGATGTGGTTCTCTCCTGTGGATGTTGTTCTGCTGTGTATACATGATTAAAGAGTGATTGGGCCACAGTGAGAATGCCTCTGTAACCCATTATTTAGGTCATCCATCTGGAAGAGGGAGACAGGATTCAGTCTTCCTGGTCCAGTGACTCCAGAATTATTGATACACGGTGGGACAATATAAACAGGAAAAAGTGAAAGACCCTCCACATCAGATTATCCCTGTTCAAATCCTTTCTCCTGATCAGGCAGAGGTGAAAATTGAATCTGGACCAAACACATCCCACCTGGGAACCCTGATCACTGAGTTAGAAACTATAAAGTGATGTGCAGCACCAATGTCTCCCTTTTCAGCTATTTTGTGTGGAGAGAGGCATGCAACTAACTCTCTCCCACAAGAAACTGCCTAAGTACCTAAGCTACCTGTCTCCAGAAGTGGGATTCCTGGTGTGGATTGCAAAAGGTGCTTCCCCACAGCCCAGACTCTGTGAGAAGGAAGGAGTTCAGGAGACCCCTCTCATCAGCTTCTCCCATTGACAATCTTAGGCAGCTTTTGGTATCTCAGTATTGTTCTCTCTCCATTCATTATATAGGGAACCTTGATTTGTAGACTGCAGTGTTGTCACAATGATTTCTGGGTGCCAAAAAGTTAGACTTTGTTCCACCTACATCTCTCCTGTGATCTGGGGCATAAAGGTTTGGATATAAAAGACCACTATTTCCTTTATTTCTTGTGTCTCTTCTGGGCTTGCCACTCTTACACCAAGGTACAAGTATGGCACAGTACAAATAGAAGGATCTTTTGTTGTTTCAGCCCCTCCTCCTGAGCTCCTCTATGCTATTAATTTATGAAAACATAGTACTATTATATTTTTTATTTTTGAGAATTAAAAAAAAAGACTACCTAGAAGCTGAATCTCTGAATTTCTCTGGAGAATATTTATTCTACAGGTTGAACCTCCCAAATCCAGGACTCTCTGGTCTGGCAACAGCTGAGGTCTATAAGGGCCATGGATTTTACTGGACCAAAGAGCCTGGAGGCCGAGATTGGGAGCCAGCCAAAAGAAAGGGGGCCAGGGGACTGGGCCAGCAGTCACTGTGCTAAGGAACCGCAACATCAGTGGGGGCAGGCGGATGGGGATCCCAAGCTGTAGCGGGGCCAGGTGGTGGACGGGGAGTCCCGGCTCTGACAGGGGAATCCCTGGTGGCAGCAGGGTGGAGTAGCAGCCCCAGATGGGGAGCCCTGGGAAATGCCCTGGCAGCAGTGGGGTGGGCAGTGGCTGTGTGGGAATGGCTGTGGCAGGGCAGCCTGGCAGGGGACCCCCTGGGAATGCCCAGCAGCAGTGGGCGGGCAGCAGAGGGGAGTCCTGGCCGGACAGTGTTAACGGGGCAACAGCAGGGTGGGGAGCCCTGAGGACAGGAGTATTGACCTCCCCTGGCCCAGCAAACTCCCTGGTGTGAGACTGCACAGATCCTGAGGGTGCCAGACCAGGGAGGTCCAAACTGTAGCTGATGTGGTGGCTAATTTCCACTTGTCCTAGCTGGCTGACTGGTATACCTTTTCAGGGTCTCCTGACATGAATATTATAAACAGTTATAGAGCACTAATTACATAGAATTTAGGAATAGAATGGACATAACAGATCTTCTACTCCAAGGGCAGGAGTGTTCTTTGCCATGTTTTTTTGATTGCTGCATGAATTCTAGTTCTAATGTCTGGATAGTGAATTTTTTTCACTAAATCACTTCTCATTATGGCCGAAATTACAAATCACTGTATCATTAGTCAAGCGAAAAGTGAATATGTTAAATAACTTTACTGTTAGTCTGTTAATAACTGATTATGTGCTCTATTTAACACTAATTGCTGGTATATTGGTAACTTGTATAATTGATAACAGGTGATTCTTTCATAAATGGATTTTCCTATCCCTATCCTAGATCCACTAATCCTCGTCTTCTAATGATCTTTTTTCAGGAATGTCTTCAACTTTTAAATACTTCCCATCAGTGAACAATTTATCATGATCAAAGATAATTCCTTTTCATAACTGAAAAAATCAGTTAGATTATAATACAGTTCTTTTATAATAAGATTATAAATAATTTTATTACTCCTCTCTCAATTATTAGAATTTAAACTGCCCTTCTGCTTTTTTATTATGTTTATAGATGTTGTTGAGTGTTTTTTTCTTAATATGTAGATTAGAAATTGAACCTGGAAGATTCTTTGATCTCTGATGAAATGATGATTTTACAAGAGAATACCATTTAATAATATTTAGTTCCTGTGCTTAAGAAACCCTGTCTTTTGTCTAGGTGCTCAATAGAATTCATCTTGTAGGGCAGGGAATTGTCCTCCAGAGTCTGAAAATTCCACAGAACTCTACTTTAACTCTCAACCCTCCCTTCTGTGAATTGTAATACATTCCCCAGTAGATTACACTAAATTGGTTGCACAGTAGAATAGCTAAATAACCTCTGGGACAAACTTATTGGGTATTTTATGTAGTTAGTTATATACAGCTTTCTGTATAGAGTTATAATTATTATCACTTATAAGAATGCGTGTGTTTGGGATAGGGGAATTATGGATTCTTATCAAAATAAGTTTGTAATGGTTTGGAGAATTTCAGAGGTGTACAAACTGCCTTCCAAATGCAAAGAAAGGAAGTGGCAGATATCCCATTTAACCAAAGAGGCCTTTCGAAAGGAAGGGGTCAGCTATTTAATGTATCATCAAAATCTGATCTTGACTCATTTGTAGCTAGGTTTATAAACATTTCAACTGGGGTTGATGAAAATGTGTATTATTTTAGCTAATTGATGCTGCTGAATTACTATTCTAATGTAACAGAGTAAGTTTTTAGTTATTTTTTTAAACATAAAAGTTTTGGTATGGTCCATCTTTTCTCAAAATTCAGCAGCTCATCTAATTCAGACAACCAGTTGTTCCATTTCTCTATATTCCGGTCAACCAATTTCTATTGCTGGTATTTGTTTTTGCAGTCATAGGGGATAAAATACATTTACTGACTTTAGTCACAAGACTCCTGAATTGTTATTTGTCTTTTGTATGATTTCAGCAAATTAGAATGATAGTATGCTTTTAATTGTCCACTCTGAAATCCTATCCAATCTTGCAAATCCTGGAAGGTGCTTTTGTTTCCTTAACACTCAATGATTTACCTTGCTGGACTAAGCCCACTGTTATCATGAGATACTACTAGATGGGAGTTCAGCAAGGGTTTTATAGTGTGACAAATAAGTCATTCCTCTTGTTCTGCATTTTATTGTTCTGCTCATCTAGTATTTTGTTTGATTTCCCTTAACTATAGTTGTTCACTGCTTCTAGTTTCAATTATTTTTTCCACAGTATATGCTAGAATTCTTTTCTTTTCAAAATGTTGAAAGACTGTTCCACTTAGAAACATTGAAGATTAAGTCTGGAAGAAACCTCAGGAGGTCATCTATTCCAACCCCACGCTCAAAGCATAACCAAACCCAAATACATCATCCCAGGCAGGGCTTTGTCAAGCTTGGCTTTAATAACTTCTAAGGATGGAGATTCCACCACCTCCCTAGGTAATCCATTCGGGTACATCTACACTAGCCCCCTAGATCGATCTAGGGAGGCTAATGAGGGCGACCGGAATTGCAAATCAAGCCCGGGATTTAAATATCCCGCGCTTGATTTGCATGTTTTCGGCTGGTCGCCATTTTAGAAATTGACTAGCCCGAAGTAACTGCCCGCATCTACATGCGGCAGTTAAACGGGATTCCGGAATAAAGCCCCTAAATCGAATTAGGTGGCAAACCTCATTCCATGAGAAATACCACCTAATTCGATTTAGAGCTTTATTCCGGAATCCCGTTTCACTGCCGCGTGTAGACGCGGGCAGTTACTTCGGGCTAGTCAATTTCTAAAATGGCGACCGGCCGGGAACATGCAAATCAAGCGCAGGATATTTAAATCCAGGGCTTGATTTGCAATTCCTGTCACCCTCATTAGCCTCCCTAGAGCGATCTAAGGGGCTAGTGTAGACGTACCCTTCCAGTGCTTCACCACCCTCTTAGTGAAACAGTTTTTCCTAATATCCAACCTAGACTTCCCCGCTGCAACTTGAGACCATTGTGTTCTGTCGTCTGCCACCACTGAGAATAGCCTACCTCCAACCTCTTTGGAACCCCTCTTCAGGTAGTTGAAGGCTGTTATCAAATCCATCCTCACTCATATCTTTTGCAAACTAAATAAATCCAATTCCCTCAGCCTCTCCTCATTCTTGTATGTGAAGATAGAAATATAAAGTGAGCATCTGTTTATAATTCTAAATGTGCTGATGGCCTTTACTGATGCTTCAGAAATGTATTGGCTCGGTGATTAAGCCAACGGCCTGTGAATAGTTTAATTTTTCTGGAAAATCTAAATTGTGGTTGATCCTAGAAAAACATGTTTGTCAGGTGATCTGATGCTGAAATCCATTTTGGATTTGGTACTTTTCCATTCAAGGTGAGAAAAGTTTGAAATGAACACAAAGAATTCCTACCTTGAGCAAAAGAGATGGGGGGGGGACTAAGAATAGGGACAATTGCCAGACACTCCCCCTCCTTATCACTTAAGATGCCTGCTGGAAACATCTCAGACTGAACAGGAGTAAAGTACTGGGCCTAAGCTAGGAGGTTGCTTAGCTTGTAAAAGAGATGTTTAGAACAATTGCTTAGATGATCAAAATGGTCCTTTCTGACCTTAAGGTCTATGAGTCTATGAGAGTAAGATTTGGCATATACTGTAACAGGTTTCTTAGTGGATTAAGAATAGCTGGCGTTTATTTTAATTTAGTATTTTACTTTGATCTGATTATTTTCACTTGCAACCACTTCAATCCTATTTTTGTACATAATAAAACATGTTTGTTTATTATTAAGCCCAGTGGGGGCAAGGGGAGAGGGATGTGAACCAACCATTCTACATATCACCCTTTCATTGATAAAGAGAGTGAATTTATAGGTTTTCTTTTTGTAAAACTTTTACACAAAATAAGACATATTTATTTGGGGCTTTGGTCTTTTGTGGGGATGGTTTCCTGGGTGCTAAGTCCTTGTAATTGAGCCCTCCCAGAGTTGAGTTGGTTCAGTGTTTGTGATGTTCTGCAAGGGTCAGTAACCCCAAATCTGTGTCAAGTCTGGGGGAGACCTGAGCTTCTGAGTACAGAAAGACAGGTGTCAGAGGCATGATGAACACACTGAGCGACACCTCAAGGGAACTTCTGTGATTGAACCTGTTATATTCAAGTCTCCACATAAAGTTCATGTCTCTTTCCTAAGGTTAATAGTGATGTTTCTTCATGCAGTATTGAGTCCCAATTAATTTTACATATTTCACATTCCTTTAAGATACACTTTTCTGAAGTCAAATGTATTTGTGTTTCATTTTCTTAACCCTTCCCCCAAAACCTCAATAGTATTATCAAACAATATGTGAGCTTTAGATACTAGTTTCTTTTCTATCTTTGGCCTCATTTTTTAATTTTTTTTTATTACACTTGGTCCATTTCTAATTATTTGTTCTCAGATAGCTTCCTAGCTAGCAGTTGCATAACAAAGAACACAAGGAAGCCATCCTAGGCTACTGCCCTGAGAATGCCTCCTTGTTTAGGGCCATATGAATGAGTAATTCCTTAAAAAATATCATAGCACAATATGACCCTGTATTTACCATTAATTATTGTCTGCACTGGTCTCTTCATAGAAAAACATGTCAATTAAAAGACTTCCTGTGTGAGGAATATTGTCTCAATTCTTTTTTCATTCTGTTCATAATATCTCCCACAACATTCAAGCATATATTTTTTCCATTTACCTTAGCTAAAATAGCCTTTATGCATTGATAGATGTATTCTTGTTCATCTATGTTGTCATCCTGCTTCTTGCTTGTTACCTTTTCATAAGATTATTGGTCCTGGGTGAACAATGGAGTTAAATTGATTGTAGATGTTAGCATGAGTGATTGGCCTAAAGTAGCTGATAAAAAGGAATGAAATAAAGAAAGAGTAATTTTTGTAAAACTTGTAGTGACCTTTGAAATACCATCATTATCCTATGTAAGGACTGGTCTGAGGGTACCAGATGCAGTAAATAATTGGCTGTGTGCACTTGTTTAATTTGTTACAAAGAAATGCTTGGTCCAATAGTTAGGGAGAAATATGACACATAAAGACAAGAAGAAAGTGTTGAAGAGAGAAACCCGGTCATTAATTTTGTCTTATCTGGGCCAGAGGACAGGTTTCAGCTCCAACTTCAGGGCTTTAGCTAAGTTACAATAACCGGAAAGATATCATTTGTTTATTATAGCATATAAACGGCAAGGTTGGTATGATTTTTTTCTTTTTTTTTTTCATACATGTTCCTTGTCCCTCTGGAGTCAGAGCATGATGGGAAGGTATCTCCTGGACCCAATTCTGTTGTATTTGGCCAATGCTTATAACTATATTGTGGCTAGGATACAGAAAGTAAGTGTACATATGCTTGTTTTTGTATTTTGCATGTAGTAAACTCTAAGGCTACGTCTACACTGCCAGCTTTGCCAGCAGTACCTATGCAAATGAAGCATGGATTAGCATTTTGCCGTGCTTCATTTGCATAATTTATTCAAGCTGTTTTTGCACAAGGGGTTTTTGCGCAAAAACAAGCAGTGTGGACGTTTACTTTTTGTGCAAAACCCCCTTTTTCCATAAGGTCCTTATGCCCCCAAAAAGGAAGTATACCAATCTTGTGGAAAAAGGGGGTTTTGCGCAAAAAGAAAATGTCCACACTGCTTGTTTTTGCGCAAAAACCCCTAGCGCAAAAACAGATTGGCAGAAAATATGCAAATGAGATCGCAACTCATGCATATGAGTCCCTCATTAGCATGTTTTTTGCTGAGAAAACTCGTAGTGTAGACGTAGCCTAAGTAGGACTTATGAAAGAATACTGGAAACTGAGTTGTGCTAAACCTTAATAACTTTATTAGGAAGATTATTTCTAACACTGTCCTTGCATAAACTCTGTACTGTGGTATTTCAGTCTCATACTCGGTATCTCTGCTGTTTTAGAATGATTCTTCAACACATTTTGTTCTAATACGGGTTAATTATTTGAGGCTGCAACATGGTCCAGTACAGCAAGGTTTATGCCACTAATCGGCTGTGTATTCTGTGCCTCAGATTCCCAATCTATAAAATAGTGAAAATTATATTAACTTTCATTTTAGAGTGCTTTGAGACTAGTGAGTATATTAATATTAATTATATTATGGTAGGACCTACAGACCCCCAAATCGAATAATTCTTGCTCAGAAGATCTTAAAGCAGTCATTTTAAGTGGCCAAAGGGTATGCTCAATGTATATCTTGTAAGATTATTTCATTAAAGTCCCTAATACAATAAAGCATTTTAGCACATGCTTATCTTCAAACATGTAACTTAGTCCATTGACTTCAGGGAGAAAAATGGCAGGCATGTTTTAAACTTGTATCATAAATCATCAAGTTATGCAGCATGGTTGAATTAGCATTCTAGTATTGAAACCTTAATTTTGACTTTCTTTGTGGTTTTTAACTACAACTTTAGCATACTATGTTATTGATATTGCATTAGCATGTAATATGTCATCTGATATTAATCTGCACAAACAATACTTGCTTGAGAGGATTCATTTAAAAATAGTATATCAAGTCTTTATCCTTACAGTATATTCCTTGGTTTTCCTATATTGTTCATGAAAGCTTTTTTTTTAAATGCCTCTGAAAATTTTGAAGGTGATAACTGGAAATTGAGTCTGAAATAATATTCTATCCTTTAGACTGTATTTTCTTTCAAGGGATGAATAATTGTGTTTCTAGCTGAGGATAATGCCTTCTGATAGGCTGGATTCACCCATTTTGGTTTATATCTTTCTGTGAAACTGATCCTAAAGATTAAAGAAGCCATGACTGTGATTTTAAGTTGGATTTATGGGTACAGTAGCTGCCCAGAAAGTGTAAAAAATAGATTGATAGACAATTTACTTTTAAACTCACAAGGATGGTTCTGGATACACATTAGTATTTTCAGAAGTAGATTTATAAAAGATTATTGTACACGTACTTGCCAGAGAGCTGTTGTATCTAGAGAATGTATCTTTAATCATGATTAATTATGGGTAACATGCTCATCTTTTTTATTTGTACTGGAAACAGCCCCATGTTTCAAGGCAACTGAATAACTGCTTTTGAACCATTCCAAGCTGAATTGCCATAAAAACAAAATACTCTAATATTGTCTTGCTTGCAGATTTGCTCAGTATGTATAAGATAGAACAAAAAGATGGTTCCTGTGCCAAAGATCTTTCAGTCTACATACTCCTATCCCTTTCCTGATCCCTCAAATAATCTCTGTACAAAGGCAGAAAATCAAGACTTGTGTCTCTACTTCTAGGGGGAAGGTCAGGGTGTGTGTTAGGGTGGCACTTAGTGTGGTGTCTGTCTGTCTTGGTAGTTACACCTCCTCCTTCACCATGCTTTATGAACACTTTTTATAACATAAGTTTTAATCGCTAGGATGTTTTTTCCCCTCTTTTTCCCTTTTTACTTGTGAGTTCATTACTATTTTAATAGTCTCTTTTATACATGAACTCAAGGTCATAAAGTGAGGTTTATATTTTCTTTGAAGGCAGTGAGGTTTGTGGTCCCTTCTTGGGAGTAAATTTTATAGACCTGGAGTAATAAAATCATTTACTGCTGACAGCAAGACACTGTTACTAGACAAATTGGCCTACAATCCACCCAATACCCTTGTGAACCAGGACAAAACTAGAACTTTAAGCCTTTATGCCCTAAATAGAGACACATTTTGTCAAATCTGGTTTGTTACAGTGGGCTAGATGTCAAACCTGCTCTGTCTCATCTCTTTATGAGTGTTTGAGAATTCCATTGTTTTGGAGAAACATAGCTTTCATGGGAAGTTATGACCATGGAGTGTAAAATATTAAAGGCAGTAACTTGGGATTATTTCATTGAAAATTAGTAATAAAAATGTGAATTTTATTAAAGTGCAACAATAAGTAACAGAAAGGAGTGGAAGCAATGGGGAGATGCGCTCCAGGCCAGTGTTTCTCAACTTTTCCTAACACCAGAGACTAGCTTGCAACATTCCTAAACTGTGCCTGGGAGATCTCCGGGATCAGCACTGGTCCACAAACCTGTCATTGAGAAATACTGCTCTAGGCTTTCTCTAGGTGGCTTCATTTTTAATTGACTGGGACTTTTAAAAAATGTCAGTATTTTTGTTCAAAGAAAGATGTAACATGTTGTATGTAACATGTTGCATTAATCAGTATGGTGATCTCAAGTTCATGACTCAGCAAGGCCAAGTTAGAAACTGATAGGCTAGGCTATGGTCTTCTAGTCAGCAATGAGTGGAAGAGGATATTTTTCACAGCTGTGACTTATTTGAGTAACCAGGGCTAATGCAGAGCAAAAGAGAATCTCAACATCCTAGGTCAACTGGAGCAGAAGTTCTTGGTGGCTGATGAATAATTTAGTATTGGCAAATTCCTTGAAATGCCGCCTC
This sequence comes from Rafetus swinhoei, assembly GCA_019425775.1. NCBI lineage: Eukaryota > Metazoa > Chordata > Testudines > Trionychidae > Rafetus > Rafetus swinhoei. Next base: position 272,740,846 of record CM033437.1, read on the forward strand.
TTCCTTCAAACATCTTCTGTGTCTGGTTCATCCAGATGCTGATGTCCCCCAAGTGACATCAGTGGGATAGTTCAGAGATGGAGTTGGTTCAACTGTGGTAAAGAGACTATAGAGTTGGATGTCCTTCATACATTGTTGCATAGGCACCAAATTCTTCTGTGCCTGGGGAGTGCTCAACAACCCCCACCTTCAGTCCCAGGCCTCCCACTCCACCCCTTCTACCCTGCCCCCACACACTGCCTCCTCCCACCCTCAGCCCTGCCTCCACTTTACCCTTTTCCCCCATGTCCCACCCCTTCCTCACCTCTCTTCGCTGCTCTGATTCTTCCTTGCCTCTTTCCACCCCCTCTCCAGAGTACATTCCTCCCTCCTCTACTCTCTCCCTCTTAGGTGAACCATGGCTGCTGGGAGGGGTGGGGGAATTAATCAGTAGGTCTGTCAGTGCGCAGCAATGGGCAGGGGGGGAAGGAAGCTTGGCTGCCAGTGTGTGCTAAGCGCACACTAATTTTTTTCTATGGGTGTTCCAGCCCTGGAAACCACAGAGTTGGTGCCCATGCATTGTTGACATTTGAGTCCATATTGCTTCTGAACGACCTAGGGGGGCTGCATATTTGTGTTGTAAAAGATAATGGTGATAACAGATCTGTGGTAGTTTGCAAGTGAAGGCTCCAGGGGTAAAGAACAATTAACTATCATGCTCATTCGAGTTTGAGCAGATAAGAGGTGGTGGAACAACAATGTCAGCACATTTACATTAGCCCCAGCTTTAGTTATGGAAAATCAGCAGCATCCCATTGTAAATTTGCTTTACAAACTTCCAAAAGACCCAGAAACATGAGGATGAATATGTGCCATTTATCCATTTCCCCCAACCTCCCACTCAAACCTGCTGGAAAACTTTTCACAGTAAGACAAAATGCTAACCACTCTTGTATAACTTTCCTTTTCCCACAGTTGGGATAGCTGTCCTCTTTTCGGTTTACCAAAATAGCTCTGCTGAAATGGTGTGATGCTGAAAGCTCACCCATTACACCCAGGATGCAGACCTGTCCCTTATTTATAGGGTGACCATATTGCCCAAACAGAAAATTGGACACCACATGGGGCTAGATCTTCCACCTTGCCCCCTGTGGGACTAGGTCAAGACATCCAACTCCTCTCCCCGACCGCATGGCCCAAGCTCCCCTCCCCTTGGGAGGCTGGTACTGGTGTCACTGCTCCCCTGTGCAGGACTGGCATCACCGCCTGCCCCTTCCATGGACTTTCTCACATCACTTTTTTGAGAAGAGTGGGCATTTGTCCCATTTGCTCTTGGCAATTGATCAATTGGCAATAGCAAATAAAATAAATGCCCATTTTTGCCAAAAAAGTTGGGACAGCCAGGACAGGGCTAAGAAAAGGGACTGCCCCAACTGAAACAGAACATATGGTCAACTACTGACTTATCTTCTCTGAAGTGATAGTCTTTTGTACAAATTATGTGCACGAGTTATTTTTGTATGTGTGTGTGTGAGAGAGAGAGAACAGACTTTCTATCAGATGTTCTATATGATGGTGCTTAATTTCAGCCAGATCTTAGATGCCATGTAGGAAAGGATGTCTGAAGTATTTTAACGAGGAAGTACAGAGATGGAAAGTGGAAGAAAGAAGGAAGAAGAGTTACTCATCTTTTCCAGACTTTATAGGTTCATTTCTAGTTTTGAACTGAGCTTTGGATCAATTCTTATTATAGGCTTCCTGATTTACCCACCCCAAGTTGTTTATTTACTGTGATCTCTGCAGTGACTTTGCCTTTATCCATTAGTTACATAATCCAGGCTTTTTCCATCTCCTGTTTCAGATAGATTAAAGCAGAAATTCTCACTGATTCATAGTATAGATATGTAACAAAATTTTCAGTACTGTATATATATTCAGTTTTAAAGGCATTTATTCTGTTCAAGAGAAAAATATACTTGAAATTAAAGATACCAAAGCCCCTGGCCTGATTTATAATGAACATCCACAAATCCAGCTGATTGTCATTCAAAATTGTGGGCTTTTAGCATTACTAAAAATCTGGCTATTCTCTAGATGCCTAAAATGGATTTGAATGCCTAACTTGGAAATGTTTGACCCATGACCACCACCCCCAAAAGAAGAAGACGGGTGGTGGTGGTTGGGGACTCCCTCCTAAGAGGGACTGAATCATCCATCTGCCATCCAGACCTGCAATCTCGAGAAGTGTACTGCTTACTGGGAGCTCTCATTCAGGATGTGTTGGAGAGTCTTCCAAAAGTGATTAAACCTTCCAATCGCTATCCCTTCCTGTTTCTCCATGTAGGAACTAACGATAAGGCCAAGAATTACCTTGAGTGGGTCACAGCAGATTATGTAGTGCTGGGAAGAAGGATCAAGGAATTTGAAGCGCAAGTGGTATTCTCGTCCATCCTTCCGGTTGAAGGAAAAGGTCCGGGTAGGATTCCATTGAATTGAGGAAGTAAATGCGTGGTTGCACAGGTGGTGTCGGAGAGAGGGCTTTGGTTTCTTCGACCATGGGACTAGGTTCCGGGCACAAGGATTGTTAGGAAGAGATAGGATCCACCTAACCAAGAGAGGAAAGAGCATCTTCGCGGACAGGCTTGAAAAACTAGTGAGGAGGGCTTTAAACTAGGTTCGTTGGGGGATGGTGACCAAAGCCCTGAGGTAAGTGAGAAAGTTGGATACAGGGAAGAAACACAAGGAGGAACGAGCAATAAAGAAGGATCCCTGACTTGAATGGAGAAGGTAGGGCAATCAACTGGCTATCTAAGGTGTTTGTACACAAATGCAAGAAGGCTGGGAAACAAACAGGAAGAATTAGAAGCCCTGGCCCAGTCAAAGAACTATGATTTGATTGGAATAACAGAGACTTGGTGGGATGACTCGCATGACTGGAGCACTGACATGGAAGGGTATAAATTGTTCAGGAAGAACAGGCAGGGGAGAAAAAGAGGAGCAGTTGCATTGTATGTAAGAGAGCAATATGATTGCTCAGAGCACCAGTATTTAGAGGGAGAAAAGACTGTTGAGTCTATGGGTTAAGATTAGAGGTGGAAGCAACAGGGGTGATGATGTGGTTGGTGTCTGCTATAGACCGCAGGATCAGGTGGATGAGGTAGACAAGGCTTTCTTTGGACAACTGAGAGAGGCCCTGGTTCTCATGGGGGCCTTAATCACCCTGATATCTGTTGGGAGACCAATACAGCAGTACACAGACAATCCAGGAAGTTTTTGGAGAATGTTGGGATAACTTCTTGGTACAAGTACTGAAGGAACTGACCAGGGGCCATGCGCAGCTTGACCTGCTGCTCACAAACAGGGAGGAACTAGTAGGGGAAGTAGAGGTGGGTGACAATCTGGGAAGCAGTGATCATGAGATGGTAGATTTCAGGATCCTGACGAAAGGAAGAAAGGAGAGTAGCAAAATACACACTCTGGACTTCAGAAAAGCAGACTTTGACTCCAGAGAACGGATGGGCAGGATTCCCTGGGATGCTTACCTGAAGGGAAAAGGAGTCCAAGAAAGCTGACAGTATTTTAAAGAAGCTTTATTAAAGGCACAGGGAGAAACCATCCCAATGCGCAGCAAGAAAAGAAAATATGTAGGTGACCAGATTGGCTTACTGGGGACATCCTTGGTGAGCTTAAACACAAAAAGGAAGCTTACAAGAAATAGAAACTTGGATGGATGACTAGGGAGGAGTATAAATATATCGCTCGAGAATGCAGGGGACTTATCAGTAAGGCGAAAGTGCAATTGGAATTGCAGCTAGCAAGGGATGTGAAGGATAACAAGAAAGGTTTCTACAGGCATGTTAGCAGTAAAAGGGTGATTAGAGAGCATGTGGGGCCCTTATTGGATGTGGGAGGTAACCTAGTGACGGATGATGTGGGAAAAGCTGAAGTACTCAATGCTTTCTTTGCCTCTGTCTTCACGGACAAGGTCAGCTCCCAGACTAATGCACTAGGCAACGCAGTATGGAAAAGAGGTGGACAGTCCTTGGTGGGAAAAGAACAATTTAGGAACTATTTAGAAAAGCTAAACATACACAAATCCATGGGCCTGGATTTAATGCATCTGAAGGTACTGAGGGAGTTAGTAAATGTCATTGCAGAGCCTTTGGCCATTATTTTTGAAAACTCATGGAGATCGGGAGAGATCCCAGATGAGTGGAAAAAAGGCAAATGTAGTGCCCATCTTTTAAAAAGAGAAGAAGGACAATCCAGGGAACTACAGACCAGTCAGACTTATCTCAGTCCCTGGAAAAATCATGGAGGAGATCCTCAAGGAATCCATTTTGAAGCACTTGGAAGAGGGGAAAGTGATCAGGAATAGTCAACATGTATTCACGAAGGGCAAGTCGTGTCTGACCAATCTGATTATCTTCTGTGATGAGGTAACTGGCTCTGTGAATATGGGAAAGTCAGTGGATGTGATACGTCTTGACTTTAGCAAAGCTTTTGATACGGTCTCCCACAATATTCTTGCCAGCAAGTTAAGGGAATATGGATTGGATACATGGACTGTAAGATGGATAGAAAGCTGGCTAGACTGTTGGGCCCAATGGGTAGTGATCAACGGCTCAATGTCAGGTTGGTGGTTGGTTTCTAGTGGAGTGGCCCAAGGATCTGTTCTAGGACCGGTTTTGTTCAACATCTTTATTAATGACCTGGATGAGGGGATGGATTGCACCTCAGCAAGTTTGCAGATGACACTAAGCTAGGGGGAGAGGTAGATACGCTGGAGGGCAGGGATAGGGTTCAGAGTGACCTGGACAGATTGGAGGATTGGGCTAAAAGAAATCTGATGCGGTTCAACAAGACCAAGTGTAGAGTCCTGCACTTGGGACGGAAGAATCCCAAGCATTGTTACAGGCTGGGGACTGACTAGCTAAGTAGCAGTTCTGCGGAAAAGCACCTGGGGATTACAGTGGATGAGAAGCTGGATATGAGTCAACAGTGTGCCCTTGTAGCCAAGAGGGCTAATGGTATATTAGGGTGCATTAGGAGGAGCATTGCCAGCAGATCCAGAGAAGTGATTATTCCCCTTTATTTGGCTTTGGTGAAGCCACACCTGGAGTATTGAGTCCAGTTCTGGGCCCCCCACTACAGAAAGGATGTGGACGCATTGGAGAGGGTCCAGCGGAGGGCGACCAAAATGATTAGGGGGCTGGAGTCCATGACCTATGAGGTGAGACTGAGGTTTTTGGGTTTGTTTAGTCTGCAGACGAGAAGACTGAGGGCAGATTTGATAGCAGCCTTCAACTTCCTGAAGGGAGGTTCCAAAGAGGACGGGGAAAGGCTGTTCACAGTAGTGACGGATGGCAGAACACGGAGCAATAGTCTCACGTTACAGTGGGAGAGGTCTAGGTTGGATATTAGGAAAAAGTATTTCACTAGGAGGGTGGTGAAGCACTGGAGTGGGTTACCTGGGGAGGTGGTGGAATCTCCATCCCTAGAAGTCTTTAAGTTTTGGCTTGACAAAGCCCTGGCTGGGTTGATTTAGTTGGGATTGGTCCTGCCTTGGGCAGGGGGCTAGACTTGATAACCTGCCAAGGTCTCTTCCAGCTCTATGATTCTATGATGCATAACCATTTTATTTGGTACTGTCCTTTTAAAAAAGAATCTGAGCAGTAGGGAATAAATTTACAATAAACTAATAAAGGAAGACTAAATTGGGTAACTGGTGTCATGAAGAAAATGTATTTAAATCTCGGGAATAACAGATAATTGATTACTATATGTCCTTAGCAAGATCTCACACTGAGCCTTGTTATCACAAGGCAGTTTTCATAACTCTGTTCCAGAATTAACTCATGGTGAGATGTTGTGATACTATTGTTGGATTAGCTGCTGATATTTGCATCATTAGCACATTTCATGAGTGCGTTTCACTTTCTGAGTCAGCAGTAATATTTTTAAAAGGGCTTGGCCAACTTGTTTAGACAGTTGATTTATCTGGAAAGCTACTGATTTTGAGCAACTACTATGGAGAACTCAAGCAGTTGCAATGTTAACCCAGTAGGGAAAAGTATTCTGTGTAGTCCTGAATGACTCTTGCCATAGAGTTTTTGCCTAGAGCAGTGTTTCCACTTGTGTTCCACGGAATCCTGGGGTTCCGCGAAAAAATTCTACTCCCCAACCCCCTGCAGAACCCGTAGGCAGCTCCCATTGGGGCTTTGCTGGCAGAGGTGGGCTTCTGGGGGCGTGCAGCTTTGGCCACTCCACCACCCACTAGAGGCTGCCCCGCCCCTGCACACGGCGTGGCCTCCTCCCTACCCCACAGGATGTCCCCTGTCCCACAGGACCTCCGGTGCCATGCAGCCTCCTTCTCCTCCTCCATGTGTGCAGGTGGCTGCTTTTACAGTGGCCTCTGCTGCTGGGAGGGGGAGAGGTGGCCAGAGCCGAGGAGCTGTTCCCAGACCTCGGCATTTTTAAACTGCCGCCTGCATGAAACCTGGGTCAGGCTCTGCTCCCCCCCCCAGAGGCATGCTTGGGCTCACTACCCCCCTCAGGATGCACTCAGGCTTGCTGGCCCCCATGCACTGCTGCTCTCTCTCCCCTGCCTCCCCAGCTTGCTGGGGAAATGGCAGAATTTGATCTGGAGGGGAAGGTCGGGGTTTCTACACCCTCCCTCCCCGCCCCGCCCTGCCAGCGAGAAGCCTGACCTGGTGCTGCAGCTGCGCTGGGTTCCCCGCTGCATGGGCGGGTGGGGGAGGGACTGAGCTCCCTTCCTCCCCCCCTCTAAGGAACTAGAGCATGCTCCCTGGAGGCTTTCCCTGCTGCAGCAGGGTGCCAAGCCAGGTAAGTGTCCTCCCTCATGCTCAGACCCCGCACCCATATACGCCTCACTCCCTTCCCCCTACCTAGACCTCACAGTCCCAGCTTGCTCTGACACCCTGCCCCAAGACCCCTCCTCTACCCTCCCTCCTGGCCAGACACTCTGCCCCAAGCTTTCTCCTGTACTCTTCCTCCTGGCCAGGACATTGCAGATCATCTTTGTGATTTATACACAAACATCATGAAGTATTTTCCAATCATAAATGACAACAATAACTGGATTTGAAATCCATTAAGTATAACAGAAATGACAATTAGTTTTTCTATGCAAGATTATGAAAACCTAATCGAAATCACTTAAGATGGCAGGGCAAATTAATACAAAAATTTAAAGAAGTTTCCCTGATTACATTTTGGGGTGGCTTATGTCAAGAATATTCAGCTACATCAAGATGTGCAATTTGTCAGTTGTTACCCTTCACCAGCACATACTTGTGTGAAACTGGGTTCTCAAATTATGCACCAACAAAAACGAAGTACAGAAATTGACTGAATACAGCACCAGATATGCAAATCCAACTTTTTAGTATTAAACCAAATATAAAAGAATTTGCCAAGAAAAGAAGAAAAACCACTCTTCTCATTGAAAACTGCCAGTATAATTCATATTAGTTTTTGAGCTTTATTTTTTTGTACACATTAAATGTGATTTTTGTTTTTAAATATGTATAATTAAACTAAATGTTGATCTCATGACCTTATTTAGCATTTGTTCATTATTATTATCCTTACTTACTTGTGGTCTACTTTTTCATCTCCATATACCAGACTGTCTTCTGGGGGGCGGGGTTGTGGCACCCAGCTCTGGTGGCTTTTTTTTTTTCTCGACAAATTTTCCCCTGGGTACCCTAGGCCCAGCTGTAGGGGTTCCTTGACATTCTTCCGAGTTTAAAAGGGTTCCGTGGCCAAATACAATCGGGAAACACTGGCCTAGAGTATAGCCCTCAACCTGTTGTGGTTATGGAGACTAGGGTAGAAAGTCAATGGATAGAGCAATGTAGGGATTGCTCAAGCTATGTCATTACAGCTGTAAGAGGCTGGTGGCTTTGCTTTATGAAATGTTGGACAAAAGCTCACAGGGAAAGGGGACAGGGGAAACTCAAAATGTGCTGAACTCCAATTTTGTGTGGGAGGAAAGAACATAGAATAGACAGATAGGGGAATGGCAAAATTTTGAGTGTTGGAAGCAGAGATATGAAGAAGGAGATAGGAATTGTAGAGAGAGGGAAAGAAGTGAGGGAAACTTATATCAAATTCCATCTCCCTTTTAATAATTTTCATATATTGATGCTTATAAAACAACCAAAAGGTTTTTTGTCAGAAAGAACAAAATTAAAAGGAAAAGGTCAATAAGAAACAAATCACATACGATCCACTAATAAAAATAAAACTATCAATAGCTTATTCACATCAAAATATATGTGGTTTGCTTAGAAACTTGCAACTCCTGCTGGGACAGACATAATGCTACTTTTTGGTGTGATCTTTAATTACAGCCATTCCTTTCCTTTCTTTGAAAATAATTGAAAAGTAAATAGTGAATGTGAAACATGTATTCTATATAGAAAGGTAATTTTAAAATGTCTCCTAATTGATCTTGGATGTGGTATTTTCAATTTTTGATTATAACCCTGTTTGTTTTAGCCCTAATCATTTCAGATAATGTTTACTTATTTGCATGGAAAACTGTCTTTTAACTAGTTTGAAAGGAGAATAAAAATGCAATGACACAAATCTTTTTTTTTTTTTAAAGCAGCCAAGACACTTGTAACTTGAAGGTGCCTCAGTAAGTAATAAAGAAAAAGGTTCTTTTGAATATTCTAGATGAAAGAGATGCTGTTTCTTATGTTTAGGATTCGTGACCTTACAACAAAGAACTAATTTAAATATCTAAAGTCTAAATTAATAGCATGAAATAACTAATGAATTAAATTAATTTTCACTCACCATTTATTATATTCCAATTTCTAAATTTACTTTCTTTAATTGAAATTATTTTAGAGTGCAATCAAAAGAAGAAAATGGCACTTCTAGTTCATTGATGTTACTTGGAACTTTTTGGCTTTGCTTTGGTGCTGTGAATATATAATTTAAGCATGCATGGTTTAGTGTAAATTCTTTTCTTCTTATCCTGTAATATGGCTAGATTGCTGGTGTCCCAGTGCTATTTAGTTGCCTTCCAGTAAGGATAAAATTCTATTAGTACTAAAAATATTTTTCTCATTTACCTTAGTTCATACAGGTCTACATGTTTTGGAGGTTTATATATATTTTGGACCCAGAGGTCTTAGGGTGAAAACATGGCCCACTTAAATCAATGGATGTTTTATCGATAACTTCAAAAGAGTCAAGATATCTACCCTAGGGCTAAGAAGTCCTGTTTTTAGTCAGATTGTGTACCCTTCGGTAAGCTATTGCAGACCTGCTCCATGTAGGAAGAGCCCCATGAACCTCAGTGGGGATGCACATACAGAGGAACCTGTTGGATAGAGTCTCTCTTCATTCCTGTCAGATGACAGGATGAGATACCATCTTACTGTCATTACTGAAAAATTTGTCATATTGTTATTGACATGAAGGAAGAAAAGCTTCATCCTGTGCCACACAATGTTAAGCATTTAATTTTATTTCTTAACAAACTGGATGTCCAAGTTTCAAAGGCTCTTGTCCTTGTTGAGGGCTTGGTCAAAGGTAAGACTGAAAATTAAGCCATGTTGAAATTACCTAATCATAAAAATATTCTCTGTTTATTGATGATACTTTTGTATATAAATTAAGGCTAGATTTACCCAGCTTTCTTTTATTTTTCTATCACAATTTTTGTTGTAGGCATAGATTTGTACTTATTTCAGTGATAGGATTTGTGCTCAGAACAAATGATCCTTCTTCTAAGGTGCTTGTTAATTTTTTGTTTACTTTCAAGGGAGGCAGCACTAACCCTAACCCTAACCCTGACCCTGGCCCTAAATCCATTCATTCAAACACAAAGAAATACATCAATGTTCCATTTAAGCTGTTCAACTCATTCAGCTTTCCTTTTAAGGCTGGATTCAGATATTTTACTCAGGTGGAGTTGTAACTTGCTTAGCCTGTAGTCCTCTTGGTTTCAGTACTGTGAGAAGTAAGGTTCAGAGAGGTAGCAGTATTAGTCTGTATCTGCAAAAACATGAGAAGTCCTAAACCCACTTCATCAGATGAATTGGAGTGGAAATTACAGAAGCAGGAGTATATATAATGGAGAAGTTGCTTGTGTTAATGAAGCTAATGAAGTAAGGTTAGAAGTGTGTCATTCACAACATTGGTGTGAAGATGTGAATATTCAGAGGGAGGAAATTGCCTTTGTAATGTGTTACCAATTGAGATCCTTATTCAATACTAAATTGATAGTTTTGAATTTGCAAATGAAAGTTAAGCTGTCTCTCTTTGTAACTGGTTTTTGAAATTCTTTTGTGAAAAGTAAGGTTCTCCTCAACACGAGCATGGCTATAAGAATCTGGCCCTTGAGTATTTTCTGAAGATTTAGGCAAACAAAAACATCCAATTCTTCAGGGTAGATGTCCACATCACAATAAAACACTTTCAGATAACTGATTCTAACATTGATTATAGCAATTTCAGTAGAGAAGCCAAAGACTGAACTGATGTGCAGATCAAATGACCCTCTTGCCTTTACTGCCTCCAAGTCCAGCATAAGTACTCTTGTGGAGTGTTGTCAGGGAGAAGCCTGTATTACAACGGAAATGCACATGCTGTACTTTGAGAACACATTAATAGTCAGACCTATTCATTAGGAACTGGAGGACAGATTGTTAGCTAGTATAAATTGACCTTGATTCAATGACTCATATTAGTTTAAAAATGACAACATATTCTATCAGAAGCTATTAACTGAAGCATCTTTGGATGGTTTGGGGAAAATAAATGGAATGAAGCTGCTTCTTAGCACTTTCTTTAAGCACAAACAGAATATACAATATGATGTAGCTGGGCACGAAGCCTTTAACACATAAGAAACTCCAACTAGCGTATAATGCTGCAGCATGTCTCCTCAGTAGCATTGGCTACTGCAAGCACATCAAATCTGTCCTACAACTTACTTCACTGTCCTCCCAAAGACTGTTGAATCAATGTCTTGGTCCTTATCTTCAAGGTGCTTCATGGAACGGACCCAGGATATTATACCACCTACAGCTCCAGGATGATCATTGAAGTAGAAAAACTCTCCACAATAAAGGATCAAGCTCTACTGTGTGCAAGATAAAACTTTCTACAGGACCAAGACTGGTGTGAATTCCAATAGGCACAAACAACCAAGACAAACCTTTGCTCCAAATATAAGGCACATTTCTTTAGCTTAAACATAACTTAACTTAATGCTCTAACTTAAATATGAGCATCTTATATATTAAAAGCAAAAATCAAAGCAAAACAATTTCTCCCAAAACAAGACTCTCTACTGCATATCTTCCCCATGGGAGGTTTATAAGTGATCAAACAGTTTGGGTCAGATGTTAGTCACATTACATAACATCACATTGTTAGCCACATAACACTCTGCCATACCATGATAATCTCAGTATAAGAACCTATATAGAGTAGAACAAAATAACAAAATTTTATTTTTAAGAACAGATCCATGTAAGGGTAATAGGAATTGCTTCATTTAACGTTGGTGATGATCCTGTTTTTTGATATAGAGAGCCAGCTGTCCACATTGACTTCAACAGCATTTCGGGTCACCAAACACCTCTGAAAACCAAATCCTATCTGATTAAGCAGCAGAAACTTTTGAAAGATTTTGAAGGCTATTTTTATAATCAACTGGCCATTTCTTCCAAAAATACAGTATCAACTTATTTTTTATCCTTGCCCTTGTCCAGCTCTATATAAAGAACAGAGATAAGAGACCTTGACACACAGCATAACAAGAATATAAAAGTGAAAAAAAGAAAACACAGCAGGCATCTTCATTATTCAGAGACTGGTCATATTTTATTGGCCTCATAACCGAGACAATGTGAAAATTATATATATATATATATATATATATATATATATATATACTTGCTCACACACAAAATCTGAGGTGAAATTTGTATTAGAAAAGAAAAGAAGATCCCCGAGGAACACTCTGAGGTTCAAAGAAGAATGACAAAAGATCTAAGTATAATTGTAATGTGTATATAGTGCCCAGAAATAACATATGTCATGCTCTAGTGTGTCCAGCAGTAATAAAAACAATGTGATACTCATTTCTGGACACTTGCTAAAACAAGGTAAATAAATACCTGAGGCATTCTGTGTTACCAGAATGCAAAAACTATAAAACTAAAATGAAGTGCAAATTATAGGATGAGAATAAATCTTCTTTTGAAATGCACCCTTTTAAATAAAATTGTTTCTATTGCTGACAAGGTTTTCTGCAGTAATTTATTTTCCTGTCCTCTATGATTGTGTCTACATTTTTCTTTTCTTTTTAAAATTTCCATTCTTGCAATACAAACACAGCCAAAACAGTAGCAGCTATGGAGTGAGTGTTAATGTAGATCAGTTGCTGGCATTTCATCCACCTTGTTGTCTAAGCCTTATCAAGGCAGATTGGAAGGCATGTTGGTTAGAAACACTAGTGGATATTCTCATTCTTTCAGCACTACTTATGCTGTATGTAGTCTATCTACAGGTTGGCCCTCCCTGGTTCAGCATCCCCTGACCACTCCTGGATGAGGGATTTGCCAGACCTGGGGAGGTCATTTCTGGCCCCCAGAGCACTGGCCTCTGTTGCCGGCAAGACTAAGTCTCAGGTCCGACACTGGGCTCTTAAAGTATAAAAACATGCTACACAGGTATCTGTCAAACACAAGCAATTTATTTTCTGACAGCTATCAGCTCCACCCCTTAACTAAAGAACAACATGAACCCCATTTCGGCTGCGGATGAAGCAGGAGATCGTCTAGGCTTCTGAGGTGCCGGTACCAAAGCCCATCGGTGAGGTCCAAATTGCTGTTCTCTGGTGCAGCTTTAAAGACAGTGTCTCTACCTTGTTTGGCAGTTTGGAAATTTCCGGGGGTTACTCATAGCTTGTTACAGTATGGCTCAGCTTGTACTGCTTGTGCTTTGACTTTGTTTACATGATCAGTACATTTAGGTAAACAAGATTGTTATGTTCCCACCCTTATCTACAATTCATTTTTGCTACAATGGCATATGTTCCTAGAGGCTTGCTTCTGGCTCATCAGTAGTAGGGAAGTGGGGAGGGGGCATGGGGAGGAGGGAATGCGGAAGGGGGGGTGAATGAAGGGTTCACCACCCCTATACTTCACACGTACAGAGTTCTTCCGCAATTAACCCCTACAGCCTCCCAGCTGGTTCCCTTGTCTCACTGGCCCCCACTGCCCTGTCAGCCTCCATGCACCAGGCTTCTGTTGACACAGTGGGCAGCCCACTGCCTCTGCTCACCAGGCTCCTGCCGACTGCAACTGCTGGGCTCCCACTGCAGCAGCAGGCAGCTCTGCTGCCTCTGCACACTGGGTTCTCACTGCAGTGCCCAGCTTCTGCAGTTGCACCAGGCATCCCCCCTGCATGCTCACTGCCCTACTATCTCGCGTGGGGCTCCTGCTACTCTGCGAGCCTGCAGAGTTCTCAGGTGCTAGTGCTCCACCGGGACTCTCTGGTCCTGGAACATCCATGGTCCTCCTGGACCATGGATGTTGCTGGACCAGAGAGTCCTGGTACAGAGAGTTTCAACCTGGACTTAAATTGTCATCTGTAGTTACAAAGGAAAAAATTGTTCTTAATGTATGTGAAATGTTGTGTCTTGTTCATGCTATGATTCAGAGAGAGGTGGCTGTATGTCAGTGATAGGATAAATGATCCCTATCTATGTGATTCCTAAACAAAAAAATTAAGTTTGCTATAAAGATGAAATTATATTGTGCTTTAAAATACAGTGATATAGTATTTTAGTGACAAAAGAAATAACATGCTAGAAATACAGAAATTTCAGTTATTTAGAGCTGGGCACATTTTGAGATTTTGAATTAAAAATGTTCTCATTCTGAATTGGGATGAAAAGTCAAAATCTCAAATTTCATAAACAGAATATGCAAAATATATTTTGGATTACATCAATACAAATACTTGAGTAGTGGCACAAGAGCCAGAAAACAGAGGTGAAAACAGGGGAGTATGAGAGGGAGTTTATAGGGGGAGTTTGAGGAGAGTGTATGTGGTATTTGTATGAACATGGGAACCTTTATTTCCCAGATATAGATTGGAGGCAAAGAGCTACTAATAATGGTAGACTGCAAATATTCCTGGATGCCATCCATAGCTGATGAATTTCTTCACCAAATGGTCACTGAACCAAGAAGTAGTGATGTCATTTTACATTTAGTTTTAGTAAGTAGTGAGGACCTCATAGAAGAACTGATTGTAAAAGACAATCTTGGTTGGAATGATCATCAGTTAATTGAATAGAAGAATAAACAAAAGTAAGACTGCAACCAGGATCTTTGATTTCTGAAAGGAAAACTTAAAAAAAAAAATTGAAGGGAATTAGTTTGGGAAGTAGACTGGATGGAAGAACTTGAGGATCTGCATGTGGAAGAAGTTTAGAGTTAATTTCTGAAATTTTGACTTCAAGTGTCAGAAGTCCCAAGCAAGTGGAAAAATATGTCGGAACAGGTTGCGCCCTAAACTGGTTGAACAAGCATCTCAGACAGATTAAGAGAAACCAGAATGCCTACAAGGAAGGGAAGATGGGATGGATCAGCAAGGAAAACTGTGGCCTGCAATGCACAGGGAGTCAGACTAGTTGATTATGATAGTTCTTTCTGGCATTAAAGCCTATGATGATTTTGAAACATTTGATTATGACCTCTTTAAATCTTTTGGGTTTGTTTAGTATACACATTTTGAGGGCTAACTTCTCAAAGGCAGTTGGGTGTTATGATGCTCAGAACTGTCATGCTAAATTTTTAGGCACCTAGAAAATCATTGGACTTCACAAACCCTGAGGCCCTTCTACAATGAGAAAAGCTAAGTATCTCGGGAGGAATTCCCAAAAGTCAGACTACTAAATAGTAGCTTCCTATCCAAAATAGGCAGCAGAAGAGAACCCAGCAAGGGGCATGTCTAAGCCTGCCTCCTTTCATGGAATTTTGTGCCTAAATCCAGGTGTCAGGGGGATGTCACTCTCTGCTTGGGGTTCTCAGCTGCAAACTCTTGGTATTAGGTGCCTATGTTATTTTGCAAAAGGAGAGTGACCTCCCGCTTACCTTCTTCATTATGGATACGTCTAGACTACATCCCTCTATCGGCAGAGGGATATAAATGAAGCACTTTAAAGTGCAAATGAAGCTGGGATTTAAATATCCCGTGCTTCATTTGCATAATCATGTAATGGCGCTCTTTTGAAAAGGTGCTATTTTGAAATTGAAACCACAGTCTAGACGCGGTTCTTTCGAAAACGGGGTGCTTTTTTCAAAAATGAAGTTTACAGGATCTTTCAAAAAGCACCCCATTTTCAAAAGAACTGTGTCTAGACTGCAGTTTCAATTTCGAAATAGTGCCTTTTTGAAAGAGCGCCATTACGTGATTATGCAAATGAAGCGCGGGATATTTAAATCCCGGCTTCATTTGCACTTTCGAAGTGCTTCATTTATATCCCTCTGCCGACAGAGGGATGTAGTCTAGACACACCCTATTTGTCCACTGTAGAAAGGCTTTAACAGAAGAGACCAAGGGAGACCACATCTGAATATTCTATAACTCAATGACTAAGGCATGTACCTGAAAGGTGGGTACTGTGATGGTGCCTTGAGTAGTAGGTGGGAAGGATCATTTCTGGAGCATTTTTAATCAAGCGCAAACCAATACTCAAGAAGCTGGAGTCTGCTAGCAATATATATCCCATACCCAATCAGCAGAGCATCTGCCTAGTTCTTTACAATATGCAGCTGAATCAATAAAATATTCAATTGGATCAGCAAAGTGAGAAAAATGTGCAGCTCAATCAGTAAAATATTTAAGTCCTCCAGTATGAAAAGAGGCACCTCAATCAAGAAAGCTATACTAGCTGATTAGTAAAATATGCAGCCTGTTCAGTAAATCATATAAAATAACTCAATGACTGAAATATGTAAAAAAAAAAAATATAGAGAAAAGCCTGCAACGTCATTTGTAAACTTTACTTGATCTTTTATGAACTGTGAGCACAAAGGTATCAAACTTGAAAACTCTTGAGATTTGTAGCTCTCCATAATAAATCTAAAGGTGATATGTCCTGCAGTGTGGTGCTAGGAATGTATGGGCTCTAAAGGATTTCCATTATATTAACAAATGAAAAATAGTAGCCATAGTGAACATCCTTTTCTTTTAAGGAGATATTTCCCCAAAATGGCTGCAATTGCATAAGGGAAGATGTGGAAGCTCCTTCACTGGAGATTTTCAAATGGAGGCTGGGTAGCTATCTGTCTTGGATGGCTTAGACACAACAAATCCTGTCTCTTGACGGGAGGAGGAGGGATGGAGGGGAGGGTTAGACTAGATGGCCCTTGCAGTCCCTTCTAACCTCACGATTCTATGAAATTGCCGTTCTGTTTGTGAGAAAATCTTTTGAAGCCAAACCATAAATTTAACGTATCTCTACTTAATTTGTTAACCCACTTCACACAATAATTTCTTCTACTTTAGAAAAAGTAGATAGCCAAAATCCTTGTGAAGGGTTGCTAAAAATAGCTCTGTTCTGTTGAGTTAGTTACTTTTAATATAATGAATATAGCAAATATTTACAATATAAACTTTTTTAGAGTCTCCGAGGGTCCTGAAATTGAGGCAGGCAGTGCTGATTAGAATGAGACAAATAAAGTATGCATTATAAAATTACATTACTGGTGTGTGCGTGTGTGGTGAGGATGGGAGACTATCTTCCTAGACCACCCCATAGTGGTCAGAACATTGGTTAGACATACCATCAAGTGATCGATTCTGGGATTTGGTGGTAGCACCTAATGGATCAAGTCTGGGGGTTATCAGTAGAGCCTAGAGGATTAAGTCTAAGGCTGGGTGAAAGCACCTAGTTGGCAGTGGGGGAACCTGGGCCCTTCTATGCCTGTAGGTTTCAATCTTGGCATCCTGGAGCAAGCAATGGACAATGGACCAGGGTATCACCCACTCTAGTCCCCAGGGTTAGTTCTTAACATGTCCTAGCCTCTCCTGAAGCACTATGAAAGTCAGGCTAATGGTCTACAATGTGTCATTTTAAAAGGGAGAGACTGCTGTTTTTCCTGCAGTGTCTAGCAACTCTGGACTGCTTCAAGGTGGTGTGAGGCTCCTACTAGATTTCTTCAGCAGCTACCAGTGTAATTCAGCTCCTTTTCATTGACTTCACTTACTGAGTTTTGTGGCACCCTTTTAATTTTAACCTCCACTGATAGTATGCCCTGGAGACATGGCTGGGCAAAGGCTCCTGTGACCTAACCTGCTCCTTAATCCTTTCTTCTCCCAGTGTGGGTTCTGTACTCTCTGTCACAGTATGCAGCTGGAGTTTCCTGCTCCCACACTTACTCCACTGGATATTGTTCAAACATATCCCCATTCTTGAGGTTTGTTTTTGTCATGAATTTAAGTAACACCACCTAAAATACATTATAAATAAACATCAATTAAAGCTTCCTATTGATGTTTTTTTTCTATTCTTGGGATTTCTGTTCTTTTCTCTATATTTTCATCAGAGTCACAAGTCCTTAAAGGTGATACAGTAAATTAGTGATACATTGCTGACTAACATTAAATTTTAGTGGGCCTAAGCACTGGCAATTGGTGCCCTGCTTACAGTGACCCTTCAGTCAGGAAAAGCTGCAGGGTTCTGATGGTCTGCAGGTGTATAACTTGGAAATTTACAATCAGAAAAACAAGGAGCAGGATATCAAAAGGGCATTCACTGAACCAGATTTATTTTCACTGTTAGAACCTAGACCCTGCTCCCTACCATTCAGGTAGGGTCAAAGGTGCATAATCAGTCTACACTACAGATAAAAGAAGTAGAAGGCCTGTGTTTGTCTGAGCCTGTATTAGTTTTAATCATTTGTATTACAATTGCAGTGTCAATGATCACTTAGGGTACGTCTAGACTACAGGCTTTTGTTGACAGAAGTTTTTTCGACAGATACTGTTGACAAAGCTTCTGTCGACAAAGAGCATCTAGACTACATCCAGTTCTGTCGACAAAGCAAGCCTCTTTGTCGACATGACACTGTAGACACAAAGGACAGTGTAGGTGCAATAATGCCTTCTGTCGACAGAACTCTGTCAACAAAAGGCATTATTCCTCGTGGAATGAGGTTTACAGCCGTCGACAAATCTGCTGAGTTCCGTCAACGTTATGTCGACAGAACTCAGCGGCAGTGTAGACGCAGATATAGTTTTGTCGACAAAAGTCCACTTTTGTTGACAAAACCCTGTAGTCTAGACACACCGCGAGTGCTGAAGGCGCTTGCAAGATGTCTAGCTTATTGTACATCTCATTCCAGCTGGTTGTGCTTAACAACAAAAACAAGAACTTCACTAAGTCCCTCACAGACACTATCTAGTAAGCTCAGCCCTTCAAGGCAAAGTGTTCAAGATCAGGTCTTTCTTCTAAGCCAAAACCTAACAATAACTTAAAATGTTGTTATAGCTCACAACTACAAATACTTACAACCAGCTTAATAATTAAATGTACT
Organism: Rafetus swinhoei; assembly: GCA_019425775.1. Lineage (NCBI taxonomy): Eukaryota > Metazoa > Chordata > Testudines > Trionychidae > Rafetus > Rafetus swinhoei. The sequence goes on from CM033437.1 coordinate 272,759,430, forward strand.
AAATGTTACATTAGTTTTTGAGGTTCCCTACACTCACTTGGACCTGCTGGGCTCCCTAAGAACATCAGAGCTCCTGCTATCAGGAAGCAACACATCCATTTGTTCTACTTCCATTTCCTGGGAAGAGGCCACTTTAATTGTAGGGAAGTTAGATAGCTTGCCTGGGGTGGCAAATTTATGGGCAGCTGACTTGGACCACTCCTCCATCATGACAAAGGCCAAATGAGAGTGGCATTGTAATTCCACATGCCTGGTCACAACACTTCTTGTTCAACTTTGGCCCAGCTCTCTTGGTCATGATTCAACTTACAGCTGTATAGAAAATATTAAACCATATAGGTGATTTTAAAATATGTTAGATATTGGGATGGGAGGACATGGAAAATTACAGGAGGGATGTAGGAGCAATAAGAGAACCATAAAACTGAACTGGGGCATATTTAGTCTTGAGAAAAGAAGGCAGGGGGAGGCGGGGGTGATAAGTTCAGGGTTGGTCAGGGTTGTTATAAAGAGTATGGTGGTCAATTGTTGACCGTGTCCATTGAAAGGAGGACAAGCAGTAAAGGGCTTAATCTTCAGGGAGGGTTATTTAGGTTGGATATGAGGAAAAACTTTCTAAGAATAAGAGTAGTTAAGCATTGGAATAGACTTCAATGATGGGGATTTCACAACCTCCTTGGAAGACCTTTTTAAGAATAGGTTAGACAAATAACTGTCTGGGATGGTCTAGGTTTATGTGGTTCTGCTTCAGCTTAGGGAACTGACTAAATGAACTCTCAAGATCCCTTTGACTTTGTATTGCTGTAATTCTATGATTGACACACTAGACCATTTTCAGGTCACATTTTAACGATCTTCTGTTTTCCCAGGCTGCCTCCTAAGAGATAGAGTAAATGGAGAAATTATAACAAAACTGAAATGTTAGTTGAATCAAAAATCAGTGGAGATAAATGTTATAATTCATCTTTGTGTTCTATTCCTTTCTCTCCCAACAATGTTCACTGCAGGTGTAAGGCTTTAGTTCTGCACTCTTTTCTCCCACTTATACAGATTATTCCCAGTGCATTTTCTAGACAGCAGAGATCCTGTCCTTCCTCAAAGATCACTAACATATGGAAACCTTAATATTTTACAAACCATCTAGAAAACATTTGAAGTAGACTATGTTTCACAACAATTTTAAAAGAACTAGCTTTCCAGACTGTTACTGTGAATTGTACACAACATATAAATATTTCATGCTTCTCTTTGAAATTATGAATCAGGCAACTTTTTTCTAATAACATGAATGTGTTTATGGCTTTGTAATGGCACATGTATTTCTTACTAAGGGAGAGATTGATTTAGCAGTTGTCAAATTTGCTTAAATAATAGAGGCATTTTTCTAGATTGGGATGCTGACTGCCACCATGCAGAAACCTGCCTTGGCAATCTGCCATTTACACTTTCAACTCATGCTGTGGTGACACACACTTGCTTTCAAGTAAACAGGCCTCATGCAGTTAGCTTTCAATATCACTAACTCTAATTATTTGTCTTTTTAAAAATCTACTCCAATGTTAGCAACACTAAATTGCTGTCCTGGCTGTAAGCAGGAATTTATTAGATGTAACCTTTACATATCTTCTGGTAAATAGGAAGAATGATCTAAGAATTAATCAATGTACTTTTTTACAGAAGATCTATTGATAACTAGCTGGAAAAGTCTTTCTGAAAAAAAATTGCCCTTTAGATTTACCACTACATTTTATATAGCATAGTGTAAAAAGGTTCCCATTAAATGAAAAAAAAAAGCAAAATATTGCCAACATTCTAAAAGAAAGGTGAAAGTTTACTTCTCCCTTCTCTTATCTCTTGCTTCTGTTATAATGGGTAGTTTAAACCTAGGCCTGTGGAGCTGCCAAGCAGGAGTTTTATTCTCTATACCAATATGGTACAAGAGTTGATGATAGATCTGCTGCTAATAGTCCATCACCAGCAGCTGTTCCCCCACTGACACAGCAGGATCAAATGTCTAACAGCAAACTGCTGATTGGCCACCACTGGATATAAAATGTCCTCTTCTTAGCCTATCCCTTCTAGTTCCTAGGGTTGTTACTGTGATCAAGTTCCTGCCTCTCTGTCTGATCCCTGCTTTTATTCCTACTACTTATCACATCTCATCCCTATTCCTGGTATCTACCATGCCTTGCCCCTACTCCTGTTACCATGCTTTATTCCCGCTTCCTTCTTCCTTGACCTGACCTCTATTTGTGACTCTGGCTTTGATCCTAGTGTTACTTATGCCTCTGTCTTGACCCTTGATGTGACCATGACCCTATCTCTTTTACTGGCTTCAACCATGAGGTCAGACAACCCATGTTACGAACCCCAACCATGATCAACCTTGGTCTTCTCTGGGACTCTTAGTTTGATACCCGGACTCAACATGGACACTGCCAGAGCTCTTGCCCCACCATTGCCACAGGGCCTGATGTGTTCTCAGTAGCAGATTGCTCCAAAGTGAAAAATCAGCAATTATTGGACCAAGTAGAACAGCTGCTAATAGGAAATCATTCCCTTCAGGAGAAAGCTGCAGCACTTGGAGCTTCAGTGGGTAACCACTCTGCTTCTCTTATATCACTGATTTGGGTGACTAGCCCCAGTGTTCCTTTGCCAGAGTTATGTGGGTACCTGAGTAAGTTGTGTGGGTTCATTACCCAATCCAGACTCCTCTTTATGCTCCAGCCTCAGGAGTATGTTATATGTCAAGTTAAGGTGGGGCTAGCACTGAGCTTGCTTATTGGGGAGATTCTGGCATGGGGCCTCTCCCTTTCTTGCACAGAATCACTGAGTATTGACCAACTGTTGCTCATTTGTACAACCATTTGCCAGTACTTTCAAAGACCTTTCCAAAGGCTGCTTGGCAGAGACTGCCTTATGAAAGCTGCATACCTTTCTGTGACACCCAGTTCAGAAGTTTGGTCATAAGCACTGCCTGGAATGATGCCTCATTCCTCCATTAGATTTGGCTCAACTTCTATGAAGAATGAAAAGATAAGCTGTCCCAGTGCCTATAACTCCTCCACAAACCTGCAAAGTTTCACTGGCCCCTGGAGGCCCAGTGACCTTTGAACATCTGAAGATAGCTTTCATTTCTTTCCTGGTGCAGATCCAACCCAATTCTTCCCAACCCTTTGTCCCTGGCACTGAAGCCTCCAATATAGCCATTCAGTTTGTACTGTCCCAAGAAACGAGGATCCAACGTGAGATGTATTTGTGAGCATATTTATTATGGAAACTAATCCCAATTATGAAATAGCATACAAGGAGTTACTTGCCATCAAGGCTGGATTGGAGACTAGGCAACACTTCCTTGAGGGGGGCCAAACTCCCATCTTATGTGTAACTGATCATAAGAATCTAAAATACTTATGATCTGCCAAGATGCTGATTGCACCTTATTTTTTTTTTTTTGAGATTTCAATTTCAGAATCATGTATTGGCCAGGCAATAAGAATTGCAAAGTTGATGCCATTCAAAAAAGAGAATGCTATACAGAACCACCTCTTTGCACATTAAAAGCACACAGTTGTGTTTGTGGGTCTATATCTGGGGTCTTCCTTATGTGCTTTGAGCAACTCTATCTGATGATCCTTTCTTTAAACTCATAATCTCAACTAAGGAGGCTCTCCCCAATACTGCCTTATGCCTTATTCCTGGGTCAACAAACTCCTTTATGTCAATGGCTACCTATGTGTCCCCAGCAGTTCCTCAAAGCTAAAAGTGCTGCACACAGATCACGATGCACCCCAGACAGGTCACTTTGGGCAATCTTAAACCTTGCATTGTAGCCCGCTCATTCTGGTGGCCAAATGTGCAGGCCAGTGATTGGTACTACGCCCAGTACTATGATACCAGCGCTCAAAGAAATCTACCCCAGAGCAGGCAAACAGACTCCTGATGCCATCCAAAAATCCTTCCCAACCACGTTCATGCTTAACACTTGATTTCTATAGTGGAACTATCCAAATTTGAAGGCCACAACACCATACTGACTATCATGAACCAGATTATCAAAAGGGCCTATTTTGTTCCATTCTTGTATCTCCTGATAATCTGTATGTCTTCTGGCTATACCCTAGGGGCAGTGTTTCTCAACCTTTTTTTATAAAGTACCCCTTAAAAAATTATAAGTACCTCCAGTACTTACAGTTTTCAGACACACAATTTTTTTCTACCATTGCAACACATTTGTTTAAACAATTTAATTGTAGCCAGGCGGGCGATGACATTTTTGGGTATAAAAAGTACAAAAATAATAAAGCGCTGTAAAATGTAAAACAAAAATTCAGTTTTCTCCAAATTTCAGTTGTATTGACATACCCCCCCAGACTTCTCTCAAGTACCCCTAAGGGTACTCGTACCACTGGTTAAGAAACACTGCCTTGGGGGCATGCTATGGCCTCAGGTCCACAGGTTTCAAACCAAGGCCTATGGGATTGTCAGGCAGGAACTTTATTCTCTTCATCACTGAGCTGCATGTGCTGATGCTGGAACTGCTACTAATTCTTCCCCACCCTCCTATCAGAAGGTATACCTCTTGACACAGCAGAGTCAAATGACAACAGCAGACTGCTGATTGGACACCACAGAGTATAAAGATTCCTAATCCTGGTCTATCCCTTTTCTGAGAAACTAGTTGCTAGGCTTGTTGCTGTTCTTACTTCTGGGGCCAAGCCTTGCTTCCTTGCCTTGCTCCTATTCCTTGTTCCTGACAGCTACTATGCCTTGTCAAAGCCAGTGATTACGACCCTACTCCTGGCTCTAGCCAGGTCAAACAGCTCGCTTTACAGGCACTGACAATATGTTGATTCCCAGCTTTTGTTGTTTAATTACATTTTAAATACTTGTTCCTTGACCATTCCCTGATCAGGAAAAGAACATGAAGAAAATTTTAGAATCCCAGACAGATCCTCATCTGTTGTAAATTGATGGAACCATGGTTCATTTGTGCCATCTGAGGATGCAGCCCCATAGTGGGTTATTTCCCCACAGATGATACATAAATGGGATATAAGCAAAGGATGGTATATTCTTAGTCTAATTTAATAACAAATAGATACACTCTGAATGGAGCCATTTGACAGAAGAAACAAGCTACATTTTGAAGTATAACTTACAGATGTGTTATGTAGGCACTTTGAGAAGTTCAGAAAAACAGCTCCTTCAAGATCCAGCCTAATGGCATCTCTATGTCCACTGTTTCTTCTGAGGTAATTTTTTCCACCCTGTGTGTAATACTAGTATTGTTTATAGCAAACCAATTTGCTGTGCTACCCACCAATTGGACAACTTTGATCACTTGAAATTTACTACAATTCCATGCCAAATATGTTTCCAAATTTTAATTCTATCAGGTGGATTACCAGTACATTGAGAAAAGCTAACCCCCACATTTGTCTTTCATGGTGCAGTGTTAGAATAGACTGCAAGTCCCAGTGTAGAAGGGTAAGGAAGAAGGGTAGAGAAGATAGACCAGAACTTTCTGTTCTCCATGACTCTGAATATAAAAAGATGAGGACATTTGATTAAATTAAAAGGCAGAAATTCAAAGCTGATACAGTATAAGGAAATACTTTTTCATATAACACATACTTTCATTGTGAATTCATTGCCATAGGAAGTTGTTGAGGCTAAGAGCTTAAAAAGCTCAAAAAGTGGACAGTTTTACTTTAATGGAGCATGTAGAAGGTATGGTCTCTTATGGCAATAGGCTAATTGTAAGAACAAACTGCTTTCCATTTTCCGAGGAACTGAGAACTAAATAAACAAATGCTATAGACATAAACAATCCATATAAATTTTGCTGTAACTGGTGTGCTTTTATTGTATATATAAGTAAATTGCCCAATGATGCCAACAGCCTCTGAGAGAGATATTGATTTTTGTTGATTTCCAAAATAAAATTAATTTAGCTGTTCTCCAAAAAGGTTCTCCTCCTTAAACCTTAAAAGGATTTTTGGTGTTCTGTACATAGGCTCCTTTCACACTGAAGAATTTTAATATAGCCTTAAAATATGGCCATATGAAAGAGAACACAGTAATACTTAAGAAATGTGTGACTGCTAGTTGTAGACTTACCCCGCTATAAAATAATAAAGCTTGTTATCAATTGCAGTAGAGGTCATACTGGAGGATCATAATGAGTCCTAATGATCTAATTATCAAGATTCTGCAAGACTTCATTTTCTGCTCCATGATATGTGATTATCTGTGTCACATACTGAAAATAATAAAACCACAATTGCCATTCGAAAGAGATTCCAATGTCATTTTCCACTTCATTTCCTCTTAAAAATAATAATAATAATAAAAATTTGTTCACCCTTTTCTTTCAGGGACCCAATAGAATAAAAGGAGTAGTAATTTTTAAAATCACAGTTTCATTGTCAGCTTATATTCTATTTCTCTTGCCAGAATACGGTGTAATAAAAGGTTGAGATTCAAATTAATTAATGTGATGTGGTAATTAATTGTAAAAAAACTTATTACTTCAGAGGTATAGTTTGGCTAAAATCCACTTTCTCCTTTTGGACAGATGCAGCATTCAAGATGTAAAAATGTTTTTGAACAGTTAAACAAAAGTTTTATGCTACACAAATATAGTCCTCCATGTCAAAGCCTTCTGGAACTAGTGGCTACTCAAAAATAAAATAAAGGACAGATGGCAGTTTTTATCTGGGGGCTCATATTCCTTAATCGACTGCTCAAACAAAACTTGGAAAGGCCCCAAGCCTTTATTGCTCAGTTATAAAAAAAGAAATAACTTTAAAAGGGAAAAAATTGCCTCAAAGTGACCATGATAGTTTGTTACAAACCCTATCAACATTTACCACTACATATACACACTCTCATTCTCACTAAATCAGGAGAGGAAAGAAATATGAAGACATAAACATTATAATTAGTAAATAAGAGAAAAAACTATAGGTAGTGTTGATCATCATCCCTTGCCCTTGGTCCTCCTGCCCCCTCCCCCCACCCCGGAAAGTATTTTCCCTACAAATTACTTACCTGTGGACTGATTCCTTTAGCATAAATGGAAAAAATATGAGTCTATAGATGCAAAACAAGCTCTGTTTCTCAAGAAACACAGGTTCCCTGACCCCACTACAATGTGTATCTATTAACAAGAACACAGGATTGGAAGGAATCTCTTGGGTCATCAAATCCAATCCATAATATCACATAAAAGTCCATTATATAATCATATCCATACGTTATCAAACTGCACTTGAAAACTTGTGAGGTTGTTTGCCTTTATTTATCCTATTGGAAAGTTCTTCCAGAACCTCATTATTCTGGTGATTAGGAACCTTTTTCTAATTTCTAGCCTAAACTTATTCATGGCCTGTTTATACCCCTTGTTCTTGTGCCAACATTATCCTTGATATAAATGTCTCTTTTTTTCCCCTGCTGTTTATCCTGCTGCTATATTTATGGAATCCTATTGCATCCCCTCTCAATCTTAATTTTTCTGGAGGTAGCAGCAAGCCTTCAGCCAAAAGTTGTCTGAGATGTGGAGCTTGCATTACCACTGTGGGCCAGCTTCTCCATCTGGTTTACCTTTTGTGGTTTGGTAGATTTTACAATATAATTAACCCTATTTAACTGGTCAGACTTCCACGTGCCCCAAAGGGAATGCATATGATCATCTAGGTGGAGGTAGGGGCTCCCAAAGGTTATAGTCAGTAGAGTACACATCAGTATTAGGGAAACAGCACAGGCTAAGGTGTGGTGATGTGACGTAGATCTCCTAACTACCATCCCTTCCCCAATTACATTGTCTGACCAGTTTCTGATCATCAGCTTGCATAGCTTCTATGATCTCTACATCATTATCCACAGAATGTAATGTTGATTAGTTTGAGGGGAATGTGGAAGGGATCTGAAAAGGGGCAATGGAACTAGACAGAAAGACAAAAGACCTGGATTAAGCCCCATAGCTGGAGTGGTGGACAGACCAAGAGACTAGAGAGAATAAAGAGCTAGAAGGGAGTCCTGTTGATCAGTATTACTCCCAGGTCCTGGTTCTCATAACTTGAGCCTCCTATATACACTGGCAGGTTTACCAACATCAGTGCATTGATTCAGTTCATCACAATCACAGCTAAACACATAACCTTAATTCTGACTTCACACTGTGTTGTACAAATAGTATTTTGCAGACTGCTATGGGGCACACACCGTAATTTGGTTGAAATCAGAGATAAGGTTGTAAGTTTAAGTGTAACTATGAGAAACTGGGGTTCTGCTTTAGGAATTACACTGGTGTAAAAGTGAACTAATGTAAAAGTCATGATGGTGAATCATGACCTAGGTGTGTGTACAGTATGGATGGTTTTATATTGGAATTGAAACTGAGCTTATTGGTGGAATTCTTCACCCTGATTTTCTGTTATGCTAGAATTAGCAACACACTAGGGCTATGTCTAAACAGCAACACTATTTCGGGATACCGTAAGTGTCCTGAAATAGCAATTCTGCATCTTTAAAGATATTTAGAAATAATGGGCATGCTATTCTGGCATCCGTGTAATCTTTGTTCCACAAGGGTTAAGGAACTTGTTGAAATAGTGCTTTATTTGTGTATACAGCACACAATTTTAAAATAAGCTATATTGAAATTACCTTGAAATAAGGTATGCAATTTGCATAGTGCAAATTGCGTAGCTTATTTCAAGATAAGGGTGCAGTGTTAGAAGCACCCTAGCAGTGCAAAGCATCCCTAAATGACAGTGGATCTAGCCAATGAACAATTACCTCTGCATATGGAATCCTAAAGTGGCATAGACCTGGCATCACCATTCTTAGTCCACTGTGCACTCTGGCTGCTGGTGTAGGGTCTGGGCATGGGGAAAAGGGAATGTCTGGCGCTCCCTTGTACCTTTTTGAAATGGTGTCCAATCTGACTACTGTAATCTGTCCTGGGCACTACCCAGCTTCCTTTGTAGCACCAGAACTGTGGTACATAAAGAGAACTGAAAGTTACTATTTACACCCACCCTCTCAGATTTGTGATGAGAACTCTTCAGCTGCATTGGTAAAATAGTGCCAAGATGTAGTTGGGTGCATTGGTGTTCTATTGTTTATTTGGAAACAAGTGACATGAAATTGATGTGTATGTTAACATTGGCTTTATTGGTAATTTCCTTTATATTTGACTAGGCTGGTAGGAAATTAACATTTTTGGTACAGGAAAGTCATTTAAAACAGTGTTTGAGAGAAAGGATATTCCTAATTCCAGTATGCATATTGTAAAATATGTAATTTAAAAACATATATAATGTCTATAAATACAGCTGATTTTAAAATACAGTTCTTGTTGTTCTGACAATAGCCTCTTAATTAATTTAATGAAATAAATGACAATGGAGGAGAAATAATCCTATGTACTATGGATAAACAATACATTTTCTAAGCTTTATTGTGTAATTTGCATGTTCATCTGTAGGAAAGTATAAAACACTAAGCCTAGTTAAAGAATAGAGCTTAATATGCAAAATGTAGGAAATCATTTATATTGTTTTAATTAAAACTCATTATGTTTCAACGCTAATTGTCAATTCCAATATTTCTAAGTCAAATGGTTTAGCTCTTTTAATTTTCATTTTTCTGTCAGCATGTGTGGGAAAGATGGTGAGTAATCTGTTCCTTGGCAAAGCTTAATGTACCTATGTTTGCAAAAGTAGCTCATAGAAAGAAGATATCATTCAAGTAAAACATTTAATTTTTAACCAACCAAAATATGTTAATTATGATGAAATGCATAATTATTTTCCTTAACTAATTCATTTTTAATTATATCTGTCAAATACTTCTAATAAAAAAGTTAAAGGTGATACAATGACTTGATTAATATTCAGCTAGGACTTGGATTTGACAATATATTTGAAAATCTGAATTTCACCTTGTGTGAGGCAGCTGATTATATCTACTATCATATCCATTGGAACTGGAGTTGGTGGGCCCATGTTCCCTGGAGGATCTGTTATGACAGGAACAAGCAGAGTTAGGGTTGAAGCAACTCAGTCACATGGACAAAGCAATATATAGGGTTTAGCAAAATTCCACTTGTTTAACTTACCTTGTATTCAGCTTTATTCTCTGCTAATGAAACAGTGTCTTGGAGATTATGTGGCCGATCTCTTGGGAAAAGGTACAACCTGCAATATCATGCTCTTTTGATACATATCCTATTAAACATGGAAACATGTTATTTTGACAGTCATGTAAAAGGAAGGCATGGTTTGAGGACTGTGAAAGACGACAAAAGATTCTGTCATGAATATTACATTACAAACATTTCAAAGAATTTTCTGAAGATTGTCATTTTAGGTTTCACCGCCCTACAATTACTTTTGTTAGACTTATAAAAAGTACATGGGATCTTTTTTAGGGGAAAAGGCAATACACGATGTTTATGCATTTATTCACACATACACCTACACACTCCATGCCTGTTTTGCTGACATTATTATAATTACAAGTTTGTGGCTTGAGCAAATGTAATGGCCAGTTAGGCTATGTCTAGACTGCAGGCTTCTTTCGGAAGAAGCTTTTCCGGAACAGATCGTCTGAAAAAACTTTTTCGAAAGAGCGTGTCCACGCTGCCAAAGCGCATCGAAAAAGCGATCTGCTTTTTAGAAAGATAGCATACACATGGAATGGGCACTATCTCGCATTTAAACTGTGATTATTTTGGACGGCCACCAGGGCACCTGTGCTTTTTCCTCTTCTTCCGAAAGAACTCCCTCTTCCCTATCCACCCACTCCTTTTTCCGAAAGAGCTCTTTTGGAAAAAGGGTTCTTCCTTGTAGAAAGAGGACTATCAATGCCAGAAAAACCTGTCTGTTCTTTCAATTTTCTTTTGAAAGAACATGATTGCAGTGTGGACGTAAGTGAAGTTTTTTTCAGAAAAACGGCCATTTTTCTGAAAAAAACTCTAGTATAGATATACCCTTAGATTGGGCCCACAAGGGAGAATCAGTTTTTGTTGGTTGCGATTCTGATGCTTTGAGTCTGTTTGCAGGCTGAGACCAAAGCACCATGCAGGACACCCCATTTTTATAGGAAATCCTTTTTTATGCAAGTTTATGGATTTTGCTGCATTATGTTATAATTAGTTACTTTGCAACATATGTTTATTTGGAGATTGTTTTTATTGTTATTTAATATTAGTTTGCTGACACTTATTAGGCTTATTTTAAATATTTTTATTCCAGGTTTTACTTGGGTCCCAAGGGCCTTTTCATCTGGGGATGTTATTTTTTGTTTTAAATGCTTACTGAGTGTTTTGCAGTGGTTATGATCTGCTGAGGCCTTTTTTTTTTTTTTTTGTATTAGGTTTACAATTTTTGCAACACTTAATTTTTTGTTGCTAATTTTTGCCTGTTTTTGTAAAATTCAGGATTGTTTTTTTAAATTTTTATATTCTTTCTTAACAGTATTCTATTGTGTTTGAACACTGACAGACATATGTTTTTATTCGTTAATTTCCTCATTGGATGCTTTTTTTGGTAAGTTCAAATTTTTATTTCTTCATTAGCTAATTTTTTAAATGCCTCATTACAGGGTCTCCATAAGAGCCAGATACAGCAGTATCTCTTTTTGTCCAGGGTGTAGGTTTGTAAATTAGTAAATATTTAACTAATTTGTCCTTTAGGTCTGCAGTGCTATAAACATCAGCTAAGGCATTGTCAGACCATGAACTATGCCCAATTTTTTCCAATTTTATGCAATGTTATGCTGCAAAAGATATGAGGGCTCTTTCAATGACCAATATATTATTAATAGCTTGTTCCCATCTACATTTTTATTACAATGTCAATAATTAATATAGTTTTCATTATTATATCATCTGAAAGGTGTGTAAGTTAATTGTATTTTCAGAAAGGCATTTATTCTTGCTGTTATTGTATTGTAACAATATTTGTACCACTTATAGCACCATCATCATACCATTGTCATAGTGATGTGCAACAAAACTCCCTTCTCTTAGAGCTGCTTTTTCCTTTCATTAGAATGCAGCTCTATTAATCATAACTCTGGCAGTTTAATGCTTGGATTGCAGCATAAAATGTAATTTATTAATATCTGTTCCAGGCAGTCTGAGTCAGGCACTAAAATATTTATTACTGCTTTCTGCATTTTTTGTCTTAAAGAAAACTGTTTAAAATAAATAAAGAAAGAAGCAAAGTTGAAATATCTCAATGACCAGTAGATTGGAAAAAATTTAGAGGCGTATCCCTCATATGATATATGCCTTGACAAGTAAGTCCTGTTCACGGCTCTTGTATTATACCACTAACACCAAGATTTTGCGTGTCCCTTACTAGAATCACCTAATCGTAGAGAGTATTTGTTTTTCTCTCCCTCCAAGAAAATGAATTATATATTGAGGTCTTGAATTATGACACCAATACATGTTGGAATTGTTTATCACATCACTGCTGAATCATGATGTTAAAATGTAACCTTTTTTTAAAAAGTGTGCTTGTGTATTCTGTGTGGTGTGTATATGGCATATACATCTTATGCCCACTGGAGTAGAATTCATATGGGCCCTAAAAGCCTACTTCAGGTGAGCATTTTTATGTATTAATTTATTTGACTATGACATGAACCAGTGTACACAAATTACCATAGATTATCAAACTTCTGGCACAAATCAGGACAACCCCAAACCTTTTAACATGATTTTCCTTCATTCCAATATTTGGATATAGGGCTGCATCTAATTCTACCATAACTTTCAAAAATTGTTCCTGTGGGCCTAATGCTACTACTCGTACATTGGGTAAACAAACATGATTAAGGAAAGCAAAACAAGGTCATCAGAGAGGGAAGGAAGGAAGAAGAATGAATATCATGCTATGTCCAGTAAGGGCCTGGACTATAAGAACAGTTTTAAACCCCCCTTTCTTCCGAAGTGTGGGGAAACTTGTATTTGGCTTCATTTTCTAACTTTAGAATTGAAAGCCATCTTTAATGTAAACTTCCTGAAGTAAAATAAATGTATATTAAACAGATTGCCTAAAGCTCCTTGTTACTGTGAGGTTATTACTTCTTGAACAGAAGTATAGTAAATATAAAGCTGTGAACATTCTTGCATATAAACAAGATATGCTCAGCAGAGTTGGAGTATAACCTCCTTCAGGAATACAACATGAATAGTGCTGCTTGCCCTCCTGTGCCATCTGCCTGCCAATTGACTACACCTCCTTCCTTAGTTATGTCTCACTGCTATGTGAAGACAGAGCTACTCAGAAAACAATAGGCCTGAAAACAATTAGAAATAGATGTTCTTTAAAAAGGAAAAAAGAAAGCCAACAATAGCATCTAATCTTGCACTTAAGACAAACTGAATCAGCAATAGGATGTACTCCCTTTTATTATCAAACATACACAACCTACATAATTTGTATGCAGTACTAATATTAAATACAGCCACTTTATTTCCACAACTCCCTCTGAATGAAACTTCATAAATACACAGCCATTATCATATTATGACAATATTGCATATACACAGTCCAGCGAGTTTTTCCAGTCCTATAATGGCTCATAGTAGTTACTCTTTCTTATTAACTGTGAATTTCATGGCATACAGGAATGCTTTGAAAAGATGGCCACTATCACTTGTGTCTTATTGAGAGTACCAAAATGTATATAAAATAATGAAAGCAGGATGGCGCCCTTAGAGATCGTTGTGACTTTGGGGGGCAATTCTCCTCCCATTCATTGACTTGAATGGGAGCAGAATTGGTCTCAATGTCCTTAGTCTAAAGTGGAGCAAATGGATAAAAGAGTTATAAATAGAGCAAGTATAGCATGAAACTGTGTCTCAAGTTTGTATTAACGTGAGTTTTCCCAATGATTTCAATAGGTTCAGAATTTCAGCTATAAATTTTGGAGCCTTATAGAGCAACTTCCCCATGTTTCTAGAAACTCTGAAAACAGAATACCAAAACTACAGAGACTAACACATAGCCAGGATGTGAAAGAGTATGGTGTGTGTAAGAGGGTCTCATAAATACATTGATATAGGCTATTTCATCCTCTGCATCTTTCCCCCCTGTTTGGTATAGTATAGCCCATAAAAATGAAATTTTCATTAAATATTAAGGGTGCACAACATGTAGGTGAAGCAATAACATCCCCAATGCCAGCAGCAGCAAAAACTGCTGGTGCAATTGAGCCCATTTCCAGCTGTTATACAGATAAGGAGCATATGGCTAGATAAAGCCTTTTCTCATTCCCTATAGTGGAGCAGAGCTATTGAAATCAAGCTGTGTCTATACTAGTGAGATTTTTTTTTTTTTTTGGCAACAGAAAGTGGACAAATATGGGAAGCTTTCTTTCATGCAAACAGTATTCTAAAGTTATATTAAACAACAGCCTGACTATGCTATGTGCTGAGCACCTACTCTGAGGTGCAGCGCAACCTCAATTTTTACTGAAGTTAATGCCAGTTAAATCTCAGCATTTTGCATGATCCAATGTCAAAGTGATGTTATGTTAGTTTAGCAACTTTAATAATGCTTATTTGCTGATATCACTGCAAATCATTGGCCTAGAAAGCTGTTCTGCAGCCTCCTCCCTGAAAAACTTGCTGAATTCCAGTAAGCATGAGCTGTATACACTGTGCAGAACAAGTGTTCTTTGGCTCTTGTGACTGAAATCTACACTTCATCTCTGAATAAACTGAATAGCTTGGAGAGGCAGAAGTTTCCTCATTTTGCCCCTAAGATGACTGGGTTAAAATATATACTTTTGGCCTAAACAATTTTTCTTTAAGGCATATTAATAGGCTGAGAGTAGTTCATAAATATTCTGTTATATGTTATCAGTTAAAATTCTTGTATAGAAAGCCAGTTCATGGCAAAGGTAAATAGAACAAACTTCCTGACATCCTCACTTTTGTGTGTGTATGTGCACTCTCAAAGACTTTATTTGCAAAACTGCAGTAGCATTTTTCTAAGAATTATTGGTTTTGTTATACAGAACAAAAGACATTATCTTGGGGTCTAGTACTATTTCTAAACTAACAGCAATTTAATATTTATGGGCTGGACTCAGTTCTCACAGCAATGTAAATCAGGAGTATTTCCTTGAAGGTATAATTGAGACCAGAGGGCCCATTCAATCTCTCTATGGGCTACATCATCAGCTCTTCAAATTTGCAAGGTTGAACTCAGTGAAACTCTATTGAACTGCATCAGCTAAGCTCTTGACCCATTGCATGAGACACCAGCCCTATTGAAGTCATAAGGAGTTTCATCATTGGTTTCCATGGAGCCAGGATTTGACTCACAGGCTTCATCTACACTGCAAGGTTTTTGCGCAGTAAGCCTTTTGCAGAAGAGATCTTCCGCAAAAACTTCTTGCTCAAAAGTGCGTCCAGACCTCAAAGCGCATTGCAAAAGTGATGTGCTTTTGTGCAAGAAAGCATCCACACTGCATTGACACTCTTGCAAAGAAAACTCTGGTGGCCATTTAAAGAATGGCCATCAGAGCACCTGTGCTTTTGCCGATAGGGGGTTTCTTGCGCAAAAACCCCTCTGGAGCATCCACACCTGCCTTTTTGCTGTAGCGCAAAAGAGTTATTCCTCATGGGGAGAGGAATAACTCTACCAGCAAAAGCCCTCTGTTCCGCCAATTTACTTGCGCAAATACGCGCTTGAGGTGTGGACGCTCCTTGGGTTTTTGCGTCCACCTTGTAGTGTAGATGTAGCCATAGAGTTTAACAATGAGATGTAATAAAGGTTTGCAGGCCAGAGAGAGAAATTCATCCTTCCCTAGCCTGTTGAAAATGACCATTGAAAAGACATGCCTATATTAAAAATACTGAGCTATTTCAGTAGAGAATTTGACCAACTACATTCATGTAGATGCTTACGCTGGCATACATGAAAATATTTAGGCACCTAATTCCCAGGTCCAGCTCCACTGAATCCAGAAAATTCTTGCAGATTGCCCTGGGCAGCTAAACTCATGTTTTTCAGAGCTCAGTTTCCCTTGACACCTGTATTTTTTTTCTTAGAGCATGCATACTGCTGTCTCCCGATAGGTGTCCAAATACCTATGTCCTGCCAGAGCACCATATTGATCCAATAACTAGGGGAGGACCTATCCTCAGCCACTTAATTCACCTGTATGTCCTGATCCAGAAGGTGGCCTTGAGCACACCTACCAGGCGTGGTCACATTCAGAATGGAGGAGGAGGTGCTGGGGGTGGCCCAGAGGTTAGAAGATCACTCTTCAGGTTAATTTCAATACCTGGAAAGATAATGGAACAAATAAGTAAGCAATACATTTTCAAACACCTGGAAGATAATAAGGTAATATATATGTGTCAGCATAGATTTGTCTAGAACAAATCATGTAAAATTAACCTAGAAGAGTTTTTTGATGGTGCAACAAATTTCGTGGTTGGGGGGAAATGGTAGAGGTGCTATATCTTGACATTAAGGTTTTGATGCTGTCTTGCATTGCCTTCTCATAAACAAACTAGGGAAATACAACCTCAATGAAGCTACCGCAAGGTGGGTGCATAACTGGTGGGAAAACTGTTCACAGAGAGTGGTTCATGGTCAAGCTGGGCCGAGCATATTGAGTGGGGCTTGTAGGGATCAGTCCTGGGTCTGGTTCTGTTCACTGTCTTAATTAATTATTTAGATAATGACATAGAAGATACATTTATAAAGTTTGCAAATGATACCAAGATGGGAGGGGTTGCAAGTGCTTTGAAGGGTAGGTATAAAAGTCAACATGATTTGTACAACCTGGAGAAATGGTCTGAGGTAAATAGTATAAAATTCAATAGGGACAAATGCAAAGTATACCACTTAGGAAGGAACAATCAGTTGTGTACATACATGTGAAATGAGTGCCTAGGAAGGAGTACTTCAGAAAGGGATCTGGGGGTCATAGTGGATCACATGCTAAATATGAGTCAATGGTGTCACACTGTTGCAAAACAACCCACCATTCTGGGATATGTTAGCAGGAGGGTTGTAAGCAGGACAGGAGAAATAGTTCTTCTGCTCTACTCCACACTGATTAAGCCTCAACTGAAGTACTGTGTCCAGTTTGAGGACCACATATGAGGATAGATATGGACAAATTGGAGAAAGGCCAGGGAAGAGCAACAAAAATGACTAAAGGTCTAGAAAATGTTGCCTATGAAAGAAGATTGAAAGACAGATTGGGTTTGTTTAATCTGGAGAAGAGAAGGAGGTAAAGCAAACATAACATTTCACATACATAAAAGGTTGTTTCAGGCAGAAGGGAGAAAAATATTCTTAACATCTGAGGAAAGTGCAAGAAGCAATGGGCTTAAATTGTAGCAACAGCAGTTTAGATTGGACTCTATGAAAGTCTTCCAAGCTGTCGGGGTGGTTAAGCACTGGAATAAATTGCCTATGGAGTTTGTGGAATCTCCATCTAGAGATTTTTAAGAGTATGTTAAACAAACACTTGCCAGGGATGATCTAGATTGGGGTGGGCAATAAGCAGCCTGTAGATTAGATGCAGTTTGCCGGGATGAGCCCCTAGAGGGCTGTGGTTAGCCATTCTCAAAAGATGGGAGCTGTGGGAAGTGGAGGCCTGGCCTGTGGTGCTTCCTGCAGCTAACCATATGGCAGACTGTATCCGACCCATGGGCTACTTATTTCCTGCCCCGGTCTAGATAATACTTAAGTTCTGTCATAAGTGCAGGGGGCTGGACTAGATGACCTCTGTGATTCTATCATATGACAGATCCAGGCTTAGTTCCCCTCTCTCTGTAAGAGGGGAAAAAGGATTTGATAACAACGATCTCCCACTTCTCAGGAAAGTTCTCTAAGCTCTAAGTTACGGACTATTCCAAAGCATCTTATCTTGGCTGGCAAATGTTAGATGGACAAGCTGTCTGATCCAATCTGACAATTTCTGTATCACTAAATAAAATAAAATAAAATAAAATGTTTTTCATTTGTGTGCTCTCTTTTTCTTGGCAATCACCCAGTTCTTTTGTCAAGTTGAAATATTCTACTCAGCTTGGAAGTTTATGCTCTCCAGAACTAGATCATTGCCTTGAAAAACAGGGAGCTAGTCCTATTATCCCTTAAACATTATTTTTGGGTGTGTGTGTGTGGATTTTTATAGGCCACTAAAACATCAACTCTAGTGATTTGTTAAAAATATGCCACCATGGAGAGGTCTCTGGGTGGGGGAGAGGAGCTCAGATTCAGCTTTTTTTGCATGGATTGCCTCTCGTGCAGTAAAGCATCATTTACAGTTCAAAATAGAAATAAATCAGCATGCTATGCTTGGTAGACATCCTTCTCCTTCAAAATGAATGATGCTGTGTTACTTTGGTAGAAGAACACCCATTGAGGTGTACTGACTGGTGGCATATAATTCATGCTGTTTAGATATTGGAATGAAATACCTGACAGTTTGGAGGGTTTAAAAAAAAAGAATGTATATAGTGCATATAATTAAATCTATCTAATGCTCTCAGAAGAGCTAGTTACTTATATCATATATTAACTTAATAATGGTATTATGATTCAGGGTTGTAGAAATAAAATAATTATTTATATGAATGCATTTTGTACACCTCTGCGTAAGATACAGAACTACAACTAAGGAAAGGTGAGCCTAAACCACCAAACTGGGGGTACGTCTAGACTACATGCCTCCGTCGACGGAGGCATGTAGATTAGACAGATCGGCATAGGGAAATGAAGCCGCGATTTAAATAATCGCGGCTTCATTTAAATTTAAATGGCTGCCCCGCTCTGCCGATCAGCTGTTTGTCGGCAGATCGGGGCAGTCTGGACGCCGTCGACAAGGAAGCCTTTGTCGACCGGCGCAGGTATGCCTCGTGAAATCAGGTTTACCTGCGCCGATCGACAAAGGCTTCCTTGTCGACCGCGGTGAGTCCAGACTGCCCCGATCTGCCGACAAACAGCTGATCTGCAGAGCGGGGCAGCCATTTAAATTTAAATGAAGCCGCGATTATTTAAATCGCGGCTTCATTTCCCTATGCCGATCTGTCTAATCTACATGCCTCCATCGACGGAGGCATGTAGTCTAGACGTACCCTGGTTCTGCCCAGTCCTCTAAACTTCAAAAAGATGTTCAGATTCATATCTAAATGGGCATCTCCACTTTTCACCTCTGTCCTGTTGAATATGTATATAGATCATTTATTTCACTTTGGTAATAAGAATAAACCCAGTGTCAAATGCCACCACCTTTACAGTATTACTGTCCCTCTCAACCTGCAGTGGACTGAAATTTGTGTTTACTGTCAAATATACCATTATCCCTTATATCCATGGGTCCAGATCCTCATAGCACCTAACTCCTATTAAAATCAATGGAAGTTAGGTTTTTAAATACCTTTGTGGCTTGGAGCCCTGGTCCTGCAGACTTTCTTAGCCAAAGTGACAATTAGTCCTAAGAAAAACCTCTGCTACTTCATGTGGTAATGGGCCAAAAAAGTTCTATATGTGCTATTTAATATCTCCTCAGTGTTTTTTAAATTTATTCTGGGAACTGCATATTTCATAAATTAAGTGACTGGGGTAATGTATTAATCCTTTGTTCATTTTCTTTCTCATGCAAAAAGAAACAGTCCACTCCTTGAGATCAAAGCTTTCTGGCTGATCAGAGCTGCGACAGTCCCCACAGAACTAAATGAGTGAAGCTTCCATTCATTCCACTGGAGAGATTGATCAGAGGAAGTTATATGCCTTATTATCTGAGCAGAATGGCGTACTTAATGGACTTACTTTTATGAGCCATTAAAAGAACAGTGATTATAAATCTGTGTATGATTAGGCAAATAGGACTAAATCAAATAAGAACAGTTCTGAGCAGCCATCCCATGCTGAATCTGAATCCAACAGTGTTGAAGGCATTCAAAAGAACTTCACATGTTTGCACTTCCAGGTTTGGGTCAGAACCAAATTTGGAAATACTGAAATGTCAGAAAAAGTATTGGTATTTATTTGTATTGTGCAGCTAAAGTTCCAAACTGTTGATCAGGCTCCAATTGTGCTAGTTGCTATGCAAACATTTAACAAAAAGACAATTCCTGAGCCAGAAAGCTCATGGTCTTAATAAAGAATCTGTTTACATGATGTTTCTAGACTATAGGAAATGTAAGAATGTATGTGTCATGTAAATTTCCCAGCAGATATGCATTTTGTATGGCTACGTCTACACTGCAGGCTTCTTGTGCAAGAAGCTTTTTGTGGAAGACTTCTTCTGCAAATCTTCTTGCACAAGAGAGCGTCCAGACTGCATGGATGCTCTCTTGAAAGAAAGCTCTGATTACTATTCACAGAATAGCCACCAGAGCACCTGTGATTTTTTCTATTGGCTCTTTTTGCACACACCCTTCCCCCCCATTGCCTGTCCACACACACCTTTTTGTGCAAGAACTCCTGCGCAAAAAGGAATTATTCCTTGTAGAAAGAAGAATACCTACATTGCAAAAATTCCTCTGTTCTTTTGGTTTACTGTACATTTACTTACACAAAAAATGCGCTTGAGGTGTGGATGCACCGCAGGTTTTTGTGTAAAAACGGCCATTTTTATGTGAAAACCCTGTAGTGTAGATGTAGTCTATGAGTTTTGGTAAATTCAGTTTAACTTTGCAAACAGGCAAACCTTTGGATCCTTACTGACATCATGATTCTAATTTTACAGGTTCACACATTGCTTGTCCTTCTGACAGTTGCTTATCAAGGAAGCAGTATAGCATAGTGGATAGGGCACACAATTAGGAGATCTGGATACTTTTCCTAGCTCAGCCATAGACCTCAGTGGCCAAGTAACTTGACCACTTTGTGCCTTCATTTCTCCACCTTTAAAACGTGGAAAATAATAATGACCTCCTTTGTAAATTTGAGTTCTTCTGACAAAAAGGCTACATAATGTATTAAATAATATGTTTATCTCTCCTGTTACATATTCACTTTTTCTTTGAAATACCAGAAGGCATCCTGGCAGAGTACAAACTGCATGCCACATGTAGAGAATAATTAAGTGGAAGCCTGTCAAATGAGTTGAATAAATTTTGATGGTTTGCAAAAATGGGCACTCTCAAATTGCTTTGATAGGATAGACCTTGTAGTGAGCCAATTATAAACTGGAACATTTTAATAGAAGTCCAGATACAGCATTAACTATAATAGAATCATAAGGTTGGAAGAGACCTCTGGACGTCATCGACTCCAACCCCTTGCTAAAAGCAAGAGCAATCCCAGCTAAATCATCCCAGCCACGGACTTAAAAACCTCTAGGGATGGAGATTCCACCACCTCCCTAGGTAACCCATTCCAGTGCTTCACCACTCTCCTAGTGAAATAGTTTTTCCTAATATCCAATCATGACAGTGATACCACAACATGGAAAAATGCTGAGGGTAAGGTGTGTACTTTGAAAGGAAAATGTAAATGTAGGCAATCTTTGTTTTCATATAATGTAAGACAAGGTGAATATGTTAGATAGTATGGCAGCTGCAGTTATGTGAGGTACTTCTAAAAGCTTCCTGTTTTAAATGAGAAGAGCCTTTTGAATGCAGGACTTTCACATCCCAGGCTTCCTTCCTTCTCTACACACTTTTGGTCTTCTGGAGCCGGTGTTTGTTGACTCTCAAGGCATGCTGCAAAGACAGTCAGTTCTTCCAGGTTATCTGCTGGTGTGGAGTTGAAAATGATGTGGGTGAGTGGAGGAAAGGATATTATTCTTTGCAGGATGGATTTTTTTTTTAATGTAGAAATGGATCTGTTTGGATTTTTGTAAATGTTTTTATAAAATTCTAATTAATCAAGAGTTTTAGATTCGGTATGTGCTTGATAAAGTCCAATAAATTACAGAAATTACTGCACTGGAGCCCATGCACATATCTCAGTTCAGTGCATTTTCAAATATTCACATAATATAATGTGTTATATGTATCTACCAGACGTAATGGGAGAGTTGGACCAGTAACCACTGGTTACTGCCCTCCTAGCTCAAATCAGATTGTAGAAGAAGGAAAATGAGGAGATGCATTCAGACTAATACTGCACAACTCAAGAAGAAAAGGGAGTTTTACTATTGATTTCACTGACAAGAGGATAGGGTCCAATCCATCCTGAGCACAATGCTGCAGTTTGAAAAAGAACCAGGCTGTACTAATGTGAGCAAAGAAAGTTTGAATTGTAGTAGCAATTGCTATCCCCTACTCCACATCTTGGATATAATAATCAACCACATACTTAAGCAATTTGGTGGTTTCAGATAGTCTGTGGGTAGGATTGTATGAGAGGTAAAAATGCTCACTCTCTATCTCTCTGCATGTGGTGCGTTTTTTATTAGAAACTATCTGTGTATCTGGAAACAGAGAACTTGACTATAAACAAAGTTTTGTGAAATGCCACTAAATGTGTGGTATGTGTGAGTAATAAAATATTCTAATGTCTTTAGTATAAGTGTACCCAACACATCTACACTACAGCTACACTGCAACACAATTTTGGGATTCCCGAGTATCCCAGAATAGCTATTCTGCATCTTAACAGCAAGACTGTTATTTTGGGCTCACTATCCAATGTCCCTGTAAACCTCATGCCCCGAGGAGTAAGGGACATTTCAGAATAGTGGGTTATTTTGAAATTTGGTACTGCGTAGACAGCACCAAATTACAAAATAAGCTATTTGGAAATGAGATACACAATTTGTGTAGCTCAAATTGCATATCTTATTTCGAGCTATGGTGCAGTGTAGGTGCACCCTCAGTGTGGTTCACTGTCCCAAGTAGTGGCACCTAGACCACTTACAGCAAGTGATAAGAACAAGTGAGCTCTACAGCCTAAACTGAAAGCCAGCTGGCTTTTAGCTCAAGTGGTAGAAGCTCCTACACTAAGCTCCAGAGATCCCAGATTCAAATCTGCCTAGTGGTAGTTACATAAGTGTTCTTAGGCATTACAATAGTAAGTTAAAATATCACAATAGTAAGTTAAAATATCACACTTCTGCAATTGTTTTTAATTCCAAAATATCTCTTTAATATTCTAATCTATATATATATTTCAGAAATGTGCATCTGTTTGTCTGTTCATCCCTCTATGAATCTGTTTATTCAAGAACGCCTCCTAAGGGTAAGAGCTAAGATCACCAAATTTGGTGTGAAGGTTTCTCTTATCCTAACTTAAAGCAAGGTCAGGGGTTGGTTGTGCTAGGAAAACAGGATATACCTGGAATGGGTTTATTTTCTATAATACAGAAAGAGAGGGGACTACTAGGACAGACAGTCACACTGCTGAATGACCACATGTGTGTGTGTATGTGTGTGTGGCCACACTTCTGTGCTCCCCCACCCCACTACAGGGAGACCCTAAGCTAGGGTCCCACCATCAGCTCCAGTGCTGGATAAGGAAGCGGGCAGTATAGCCCTTGTCTCCATGGGTGCCCCAGGAGCCCCCACCTCCGGTAGCCCAGCGTGGCTGAAGGCACCCCAGGCAGGCACTACCGCCAGACCAGTGCAGCCCCGTGAACTACTGCTACTGCATCAGTGTGGCTCCAAGCACCCTAGTAGCCACTGTAACAGCAGCAGGACCACAGGCATTGTGGCAGCTGCCATAGCAATGCCACCCCGGCATCCGCCGCTACTGCTGGACCAGCACTGCCCTTGCTATCATAGGCAGCCCTAGTGAGACCCACCAGACTTCTCAGTCCCTGCCCCAAGCCCCCCACCCCTGCCCTGAATCCTGCACTTACTCCCTACTATCAGTCCCCCCACTCCTCCAAGCCCCCTACCCTGTCTCCTACAACTCCACTCCTTGCCCTGAGCTTCCCAAGCCCTACCCTGATTCCTGCACCCCACCCCCTGCCCTGAGCCCTCCACACCTTCCAAGCTCCTGCTCTGACTCCTCCCCTGTCCACACTGTACTGTGATTCCTCCCCTCGCCCCACCCCCAAAAAAGTTAAGAACCTGAGCAATGTTGAGCACATTTGCTAGTTTAAGATATGGGAGAGGACAGCAGCCACTTTTGGTTAAAAAGAAAGCTTCATAAAGAACTTGTTTCTGACATAAAACGGAGGTTTACTTTTTGTTAGAGGAATATCTCTTTAAATTGCAATCTTAGGCCCTGAGCCTGCAAACACTTCTGCATGTGACTAATTTGAAACATGTGAAACAAATCAGAAATTAAGGGTATGTCTACATTGGGTAGTTACGTTTTTGATGAGCTTCAGGTACACAAGTTGCAGCCATAGCATATACACAGAATACAATGTCTTTTCCTGAGCTACTTGAATACTTTGCCCCAAATGGTGATGAGTTCCAATTCTCAGTATGGCTTAAAACAGCTGTATAAGGCATAGTGGGGGTGTTTGTAGTGGTATTGAGTTACATCAGAAAAATCCAGGAACAAATGGATGACACCATCTTGTGTGCCAGGTTTTAAAAGGGGGTAAGATTTTCCTGGGAACTTGACACCAGGAAAGGGGAGGTCACCGATATGAATAGATAAGTCACAATGTCTGATCTGCAAAGTATCATGGGATAGTCATTAGAGCCATGCAAAAAGTGGTGCACAGCAATTGCACCCTCATGAACAAGATACTGAATGAATTCAATTCTATGTGCATCACAAGAACAGTACATATACCAATTCAAAGCAAACACTTTATAAGTAGACTCCAGAGCTTGTAATAAATGCAGGGCTAGAGTGCAGTGATGGATTATGTTGTTTGTATGCAAGTGTTTTCAAGACAGAGTATCTGTTTGATCTGGTTTAAACTCCTCAACAACAAAAAGTAGAACAGATGCGTTTAGATGTGTCTGGGGACTTTGAAGTATGAAATAGTTGAATAATTTGCTTACCTTTAACTTAACATAACTTTTATGACCATATATCACGACATATTTGTGTATAAAAAGGACTTGCATAGTATAACTGATCTGATGAGAATATACAGAAAAATTCTGGAGTCAATTAATGGCATTATTCATGCTTAAAAGTAGATCCATACTTAAATACCTTTTGTGATCTGGATTCTTCATAAAGATTCAGGATTCTTCATAAAAAAAAATACTACTGTACTGTGTAATCTAACAAATTTCTTACTGTGGAAAATCATTGCCTTTCATTTCTTAAATGTATGTAAAATTACCATTATTAAAGTTAAACAATGCTGTCATTATCTTGTATCAAGAAGGTTATGTATCAAAATATTTCCTTTACAAGGTGGAGAGCTTCAACAATATATCAGATTTGAGATTATTCAACCAGTTTACATTATTTATTGTGCTTACTGATTTTGCGGCTGTTTCAGAAAATAATCATGTCTTTGTACTCCCAGTATATCATAGTCATATTCTCATAACTTTAAAGACAAGTAACAAACAATGCTGTATTTCCTCCCATCCCAGTGCCCACAATACTTAGCTGTCTCTTCCCATTATATTCTTAGAGGCATAGGGACCTGTAACACAGTGCAATAGTCTTTCTAGCTTTGTGAACTGAACTATATTATCCTATAACCAAAAAGAGAGGATAAAATAGGTTTTGCTTAATTATACAGCTCTGTAGTAGTGCTTTTTGTATATTTAAGTCTCTATATTATTTCTAAAGGCTTTGGATGATTATTAGTGTATCAGCAGATGGATAGTAATTTACATAATTCAAATTCAGTTTTTCCAGGAAAATAAAAAAGGAAGTGGGATTAGCTAAACTATTGAAAATATAATACTGACTTCTGCAGAGGGCTCAGTACATTAAAGAGCTACTTAAGATTTCATGTGGAGGCACCTATATTGTCTTTTCCTTCAGGAGTTTCAATTTGAAAAAAAAATGATTTTGCTCTTTTGCTATAGCTAAATAGATCAGTTTTAGCTCAGTATCTCATCCTATAGCTCTCGGCACAAGTGAGCACATGCATGGCGTATATTATTTCTGTAGAAGATAAGCTATTATTTTATTAATTCTGCTATTTGTATGTTGGCAAGTAAAACATTCTGATGTGGTCTTTTATGTACAGAGAGAACCTTCAGTCATTTTCTCTTAAGATTTTTATTCTCTATTTAAAAAAGAAAGCAGGTGAATAGAAAAAAATTCTCTGAAAATGAGTCCAGATCACCAGTGTGTATTTTTTTAAACAATATGTGTGTTTATGTGTGCATGTTTGTGTGTGTGTGTATTTTTTAATAATTGGATAATTTATTCCATACAGTGAAGCTGAAACTGATTCACAATATATGTCAGTGTCTTAAATAAAATAGAAATGTGCTGGACATGAACAGACCACAGCATACATGAGAGATATTAAATCATATGTGCTAGCTTTATTTAAATGCAAAGGGGAACACATTAAGGCCATTAAGAGGACAACAGATTAGGCACTAGGGTTGCTATCTAGTCACACAAACCCAAATACCTTTGCTCTGTCCTGACCCATCTCTACTCTGAGATCCCACCTCAGACCTGCCCCTTCTCCAAAGCCCCAACCCCATTCTCTTCATCTCCTCTCACTCTGTGGCTTGCTTTCTCCCTCTAAGCTAGGCAGCAGAATGCCCACACAGCTGCTTAATGAGCCAGACGTAAGGCTGCTGTGCATGGAGCTGCCTGGCCAAGGGATGGGCACATCTCTCTCAGCTAGAGTGGCAACTCTTTGCTGAGGACAGAGGACAGTGAGTCTCTCCCAGCTGGTAGCAGGAGTTCTGGGTTCAGGAAAGGATGTGAGCACCCTGCCTGCCCTGGCCTCATGCTGTTCTCAAAGTGGCCAGCAAGTCCCTTCCTGCAGGCACCTCCTCTTCAGCTCCCATTGGCTATGGTTCCTGGCCAATGGGAACTGCAAAATTGTCATTTGCAGGGGGGCAGTACACAGGACCCCAAGGGCCTGTGGAGCAGAGAGTATCATGTCAGCCACTTCCAGGAGTGTCTGGAGATAGGCTGTTAGTAGGTGAGACTATAGTCCTACCTCTCCTGCACTGGTCATGGAGCTGGGTGGCCACCCCATACCTGCCTAAAGGTAATAACATAGCCAAAAATGTGCATCTGTAACATCCAGAGTGTGTAGCATTCAAACTCTGGTGAATTTAAAACCAAATTTACTCATATATGTATATACCATTCTACTGGATACCTATATAGGCAAGATGCTGATATTGTAAACCCATATGCATTTGAATATGCTTATGCATGTGAGACAGTAAGTAAGCATGTGTTTTTAGGATCATGGCCTACATTTGTAAAGCATCATGGAGGCTTGCACAGGAGCAGGCAATTCAGAATAATAGTAGCTTCTGTGGTAAACATGATCGATTTAATTCATGGCCTTAATTCATGGGTACACACAGCTGTACCATAAGATAAATAAAATCAAACATTTTGAAAAATTAGGCAATTGGTGAAGTAAAAGGACTTAATTCCACAAAGCGGTTTCGGTAATACTGTCAGTTAATGGTTTCCATTAATAGGGTGAATGTGAGAGCATTCCAATACAAATATACCAACTTTAAAGCAAAAATGAACTCCTTAGTGCGCATTAATGAGTTAGGAATGTTCTTCCTCACATACCATGATCACCAATGCTGTAGTTCCAGCACTCAGATTACAGGGTACCTAATAATGTACAAAATTACAATAATCAATAATGTCTTGAATAATAAAATTGGCACTCATTTAGGCCTAATGTCAGATTCATATGTGCAGTCATGTTCCCCCAACTGAAACTTTCCACTTGAAGACAGTGTAAGTATATGAAAGATTTTCCCTTCTTGGCTCTCACTAATGTCATTTGCACAAAGCCTCAAATTATCACTCTTTGGATCCACTCTCAATATAGCACTACCTTCTGAACTAGAAAGGTCTCCCTTGGTTCCCCTCAAAAGTCTCAATGGGTGACTCTCATCCATTATGTAACACTGATGCATTGCCTGCAGAGTTTTACAGAAAATATGATTCACAGAGTAAAATCCTGGGTCCACTGAAGTAAACAGGAATTTTGCTAGTGGTTGCAGTAGGGTCAGGATTTCACATGTCTTCACAGTGTATTTGGAATACACTGGCATAATTTATACCCTTTCACATGTATTAATTTCTATTTGACATTTATTTGATCATCTATATTTTTTATTGTATTGTTTTCCTATTTTATGATAAGAGTGCGGAGAGCTCAATAGGGTGATGTTTGCTTTGGAGGTTTTCAATCTAAATAAAAAAAGTCCAGATGGTTTTTCTATTTCATACTGTAATATTTCCCCTCTTCACTCACTAGTAAACCAGAACTGATTTACACATAAAGATTTTTGTTACAGACCTAGTAAAGGCTATTTCTGATCAGATAACAGAATAAAATTCCATGTGAAATTAATGTAAGATGTACTTAATTAAATGAGAGTAGACATTGGCCCAATAACTTTAAAACAAAAGAGAATTTCCCCATAAAATGTGACCCACTTTCTTAATATTATTGATATATAATTGAGTTGATATTTAGCTGGTGTTTCATTCAAGGGAATTTGTTCATAGTTTACAGAAAGCAACATTTTATCTTAGAAAAGATGAGTGAAAATTAGCACTGGCCCAGCTTATGCTGAAGTTTGTTTGGAGAAATAGAATACTGTGTAGACCATAAACTGGCACTTTTTATAAGTTATGCATTATTTTAAAATTACAATGAAAAGTATCCCAGCATTTTGTCTGAGGAGAAAACACATCCCTTCCACCAAAATATAAAAGCTACAGGATCATTCAGCTAGCTAAGGCCTTTTTCCAAGGGACAATTTTATATAGTCAGCAAAGGAGAATGGGTACCAACATATCAGAAATATAATCCCTTATGGACAAAAATGTTTCCCAGCTCAGAGTTTCTAAGCCTGGGTAGTCTCCAACTCTTGGTTTTGGAGCAACTGATTTTCTTGCCCCTCATGGCCCTGAAGTGTTTTGTAAGTCTGAATATGAAGTTCTGTCTCTTCACCCTTTTTCACAGAGGAAGATACCTTGAAAAAAGATGTCACATTCCATTTTTTGACAGCAACAGAAGTTCAGTGATATAATAAGATTTGCTGTTTTGTCTTTTGACCCAAGCACTCACATTTCTTCAGCATATCTGTGCAAGTTATTTCAGAGACCTAGCAGTAGTTTCATAGCTCAGTGTAGAATTTGGTCCTGTAATAAAATAGAAATGTATACATTGCAGTATTCTGTAAAATATATAGTCAACCCTATTGTAATTGATCAGGCTTGCCTCCATCTTATCACATTTGTGCAGTTATATAGTTCTTGGGAGTGGGCATGATCAAAACTATTACAGAGGACCATACTTGTCTCAAGAGTAATTCAGCCAAATGATGAAAAGATTTCTTTTAATACAGTCCAAATATTAGCGTTCTGTGGGTTTGTAATGTTTAAGCCAAAATATTAATCCTTTACTTTTCCCAAATCATAGCAAATTGCTGCATGCAATAGTGATGACAATTATCTATGAGATGGTCTTGCTGGTCATATTTTCAATGAAACCTTTTTGTATGGAATATTGTTGTTTTGTCAAAAAAAAGAAGAAGAAATGTTCCATGGAAATGTATCAGTTTTGACTAATGTCAGGGAAGTTGTTATAGGAGGACACTTTTTTTGGGGGGGGGGAGATTGAGCCAATTCCAAAAGAGCCAATGCCAATAGTCCAGTGATTATGGGGCAGCCTGGCAGTTCCATGTTCAAGTTCATAGCAATACTTAGAACTTATACAGCTAAGTGATATGATGTAGTATCTAAGTAAAAATGACTTCTAGAGTCGGCATTTCCTGGCTGATAATGACTCTCCAAAGCAGTGGGCCTTTCAGCTGTAAGGCCATTAACTTAAGGAAATGTTCATCCCAGAAACCATTATTGCTTTTAGAAACCATGCAAAACTAAGAATATATAAAGAACCGGTTTTCCTTTATGCTGTATCTCATGCTCTCAGTGCTCTATTGATAATGTTCTTGCAGCCATTGACTGATGTAGTGACAACAGGAAATTAGAGCTTCATTCTCAATATTCCATTAGTCTTCAATTTCTCTTCCCCCCACTATCCTTTTAACAAACCTTTGCCAATTCCTGATTGGGGATGGGGGGGGTGGGGTGGGCTGGTTGCCTTTTTAAAGTGCTAGCTCCAATTTGCTTCATTTTTGTTGTGTTTGTTAAAGTTACAAATGGGTGAATAGGCAAGGTTCAGCATTGATTTTCCTCTTTAAGGTAAAGGTGAAATGAAAACTGTGGGTTTTTTACATAGCATAAGGTAGTGTGAAATTATGGGGCACAGAAGATATTCACATTCATCATTCACTTTGGAATGCCCATTTCGGCAAAATGTCTGCTCAAATGTGCACATCCCTTATGTTCCAATGAAGCTTTTTTTTGAGAATTTCAGCAGAACACAGGCTTTGTGCTGACCCACTACAAGGGGATGAATTTGCTAAAGGAAACTCTAGCAAAATCTATTATTGCTGTTAGGGAAAACTAGTGCTTGCTATATTACCTATCCTGTCGCTGCTGGAATACTGACCACAAGCTGAAATACAGCATTCTAGGTATTCTAGGCCTGGCCATTTCTTGGCTGTATTCTTATTTCTGTATTGTGAAGCTCTTGTTCTGCAGACACACTAGGGCAGGGCTACTCAACACATGACCCGTGGGCTGCATGCTTCCTGCAGCCCCTTTGTTTGTGGCCCGTGGTGGGGTTTGGTTTTATGCAGGGCTCAACATGTGATCCACGGGTGGGAGCCAAAACAAAAAAGTAGTCAATATAATGGTTTTCTGTTACTATGTGTTTTAGTAGTTAAATTCCTGGACTGTCATTGCTCATTAAAAGTGCTGTCATATGGCAGTTGCGGCCGTCAGCATGTGCTGAGTATCATTGTGGCCCCCAGGGCTTCCAAAGTTGAGTAGCCCTGCACTAGGGACTGAGATTTTGGGAACTGAAAATTAAATGAAATTTAATGTGGATAAGTGTAAAGTAATGCACATCGAGAAAAATAACCCCAACTATACGTACAGTATGATGGGGGCTAATTTGGCTACGACAAATCAGGAAAGAGATCTTGGAGTTATCGTGGACAGTTCTCTGAAAACTTCCACACAGTGTGCAGCGGTGGTCAAAAGGCAAATAGGATGCTAGGTATTATTAAGAAAGGGATAGAAAATAAGACCCAGAATATCTTACTGCCCTGTATAAAACTATGGTACGCCCACATCTTGAATACTGTGTACAGATGTGGTCTCCTCACCTCAAAAAGATATTTTGGCCTTGGAAAGGGTTCAGAAAAGGGCAACTAAAATGATTAGGGGTTTGGAACGGGTCCCATATGAGGAGAGGTTAAAGCAACTGGGACTTTTCAGTTTAGAAAAGAGGAGACTGAGGGGATATGATAGAGGTGTATAAAATCATGAGTGGTGTGGAGAGGGGATAAAGAAAAGTTATTTATTAGTTCCTAAATAGAAGAACTAGAGGACACCAAATGAAATTAATGGGTAGCAGGTTTAAAACTAATAAAGAAAGTTCTTCTTCACACAGCGTGTAGTCAGCATGTGGAACTCCTTGCCAGAGGAGGCTGTGAAGGCTAGGAATATAACAGAGTTTAAAGGGAAGCTAGATAATTTCATGGAGGTTAGGTCCATAAAAGGCTATTAGCCAGGGGATAAAATGGTGTCCTTGGCCTCTGTTTGTCAGAGGCTGGAGAGGGATGGCAGGAGACAAATCGCTTGATCATTGTCTTCGGTCCACCCCCTCTGGGGCACCTGGTGCTGGCCACTGTCGGCAGACAGGATACTGGGCTAGATGGACCTTTGGTCTGACCCGCTACGGCCGTTCTTATGTTCTTATAACTACTAGAAGCCATCTCATTCACTTAGGATTTAATAGCATGTTTCTAAAATGGAGCCCTATGGGCTAAAGATGAGGATACAGGTAGTACATCCCTTAACTGGGGCTGCCGGGTCTGGCAACATTTGTGGTCCAGCACGGACCGTGGATGTTCCTGGACCACAGAGCCCAGGAACAGGGAGGTCTGGCAGAAGAGCAGGAGCATCGTAGGGGGCATTGGCGATTCAGCTAGGAGCCCAGTGTGTGGGTGGGGAGAAAGAGACGGGCAGCATGACAGGGAGTTCTGGCCCCAGTGGAGCTTCCTGGCCCTAGTGGCTGGGGAGCTCCAGCCCAGCAGTATTCATAGAGCTCTGGCTGTGGTCAGAGCGCTTTGACCCAAGCAGCAGCCAGAGAGCTCTGGTTCTGGCCATAGAGCTCCAGCCCCAGCCACAGTAGCAGCCAGGGAGCTCTGGCCCTGGTCCTCTGCCCCAGCCCATGCTGTGGCCATGGAGCCAGGTGACAGTGGAGCTTCATTTGTGGCACTCTGGCCCCAGCAGCACTAGGGCCAGTGGCATCTAGAGAGCCCCAGGAGACTGGGGCAGCAGTGGGGGCAGGCTGAAGCCCTAGCCAGTGGCTACACAGGCCATGAGGGGAGGGACCTCTCCTGGTCTGGCAAATCCCTTCTTTCGGAACCAGTGAGGTCCCGAGGTTGCTGGACCAGTGAGGTCCAACCTGTATTTGCTATTCTTTGCAGGGCTTTGAAGTTGGAAACCTATGCAAAATCTCAGAAAAGTCTCACCACTTTATGCAGTTATTTTCTGTAAATTGCCTCCAGTCTCCTGCTTGCTATTACTCCAATATGTGGTAAAACTAATCCATGTTTGGCCAGTTGCACTGGAGTAGCTAACATACTTCATTATAAAACAACAAATGGTCCTGTAGCACCTTAGAAACTAACAAAAAATATGTGCTACAGGACCATTCGTTGGTTTTTTTAGTTACAGACTAACACAGCTACTCCTCTGTTACTTCATTATACTTCTTTTAATAGGTTTGTTCCATTTTCTTTATTCTTATTCAATGATTTATTTGATGTGTATGTTTATAGGCTATTACTGGCCAGAAAAAAAACTACAGATAGTTAAAAATAATCCATTGCATAGTGACAAGAAGATGGATTTTAATCATTCTGTACTTTATTGCAGACATCTCCTTTTATTCTCTGGGAAAATGTGCTCATTTTATGGCAATCTAAGCCATTGTGAAAATGAGATATTAATATTTCCTGAAAGGAAAATTAGAATTGCTAGCATTGCAACATTCATGTTAATTAAAAACAAAAGGATAGCTCACTTTTTCACATCTGACCTATTTATTACCTATCAGAAATAACTACTGCTCGATAATAATTTAAAATGAAAGGAGATGTTTAGAGCTGAATTTCTAACTCTATGGTAAAATTAGATTCTGCGGTATAATGTTAGCTTACACTTAATTAAAGTATTTGAATATAAGATATAAGTTGGTATGCCATTGTTTTTAATTCGTAGAACACCTATATTGCAAAGAAAATATCAGAAATTATCAGTTGAATCATAGAAATACTAGAACTGGAAGGGACCTTGAGAGATTATCAAGTCCCATCCCCTGACCTCACGGCAGGACCAAGCACCATCTACATCATTCCTGATAGATGTCTATCCAACCTGCTCTTAAATATCTCCAGTGATGGAGATTCCACAACATCCCTAGGCAATTTATTCCAGTGTTTAACCACCCTGACAGTTAGGAAGTTTTTCTAATGTCCAACCTAAACCTCCCTTGCTGCAATTTAACCCATTGCTTCTTGTCCTATCAACAGGGGTCAAGGAGAACTATTTTTCTCCCTCCTCCTTGTGACACCCTTTTAGATACTTGAAAACTGCTATCAATCTTCTCTTTTCCAAACTAAACAAATCCAATTCTTTCAGTCTTCCCTCATAGGTCATGCTTTCTAGACCTTTAATCATTCTTGTTGCTCTTCTCTGGACCTTCTCCAAATCTTTCTTGAAATGTGGTGCGCAGAACTGGATGCAATACTTCAACTGAGGCTTAAACAGCACAGAGTAAAGCAGAAGAATCACTTCTCATGTCTTGCTCACAACACTTCTGTTAATGCATCCCAGAATCATGTTTCCTTTTTTTGCAACAGTATCACACTGTTGACTCATATTTAGCTTGTGGTCCACTATAACCCCTAGGTCCCTTTCTTCAGTACTCCTTCCTAGACAGTTGCTTCCCTTTCTGTATGTGTGAAACTGATTGTTTTTTCCTAAATGGAGTACTTTGCATTTGTCCTTATTAAACTTCATCCTATTTACCTCAGACCATTTCTCCAGGTTGTCCAGATCATTTTGAATTACGACCCTATCCTCCAAAGCAGTTTCAACCCCTCCCAGCTTGGTATCATCTGCAAACTTAGTGTGCTCTCTATGCCAATATCTAAATTGTTGTTGAAGGTATTGATCAGAATTGGTCCCCAAACTTTTTATGCTCTTCCAGAATGACTGTGAACCATTGAGAACTTCTCTCTGAGAATGGTTATCCAGCCAGTTATGCCTTATAGTAGCCCATCTGGGTTGTATTTCTCTAGTTTATTGATAAGAAGTTTATTGATATGTAAGACCATATGAAATGTTTTAATAAAGTCTAGGTATACCACATCCATCATGTCCCGCTTATCCACAAGACCGTTATCCTATCAAAGAAAGCTATCAAATTGGTTTGACATGATTTGTTCTTTACAAATCCATGCTGGCTGTTACCTATCATCTTATCTTCCAGATGTTTGCAGATGAATTCCTTAATTTATTATTTCCCCATTATCTTTTTTGGCACAGAAATTAAGCTGAGTGGTCCGTAGTTTCCTGAGTTGTTCTTATTTTCCTTTCTATAAATGGGCATTATATTTGCCCTTTTCCAGTCTTCTGGAATCTCTCCCAACTTCCATGACTTTCAAAGATTATGGCTAATGGATAAGATATCTCCTCTATCATCTCCTTGAGTATTCTAGGATGAATTTCATCAGGCCCTAGTGACTTCAAGACATCTAACTTTTCTAAGTAATTTTTAACTTGTTCTCTTTTTATTTTAACTTCTAAATGTACCCCTTTCCCACTATATATATAAAAAAACCTGTAGACATAATTTGAGACCTGGTTCAAAGGATTAGAGATGAAGAATGGCCATGCATTTATACATTCAATAGATTAAATCTATATATATTTTAGAGTGTGTCTGTCTGTCTGTGAGTCTATTTGTTTAAGAATTCTTCCTAAACGGTAAGAGCTAGGGCCAGCAAATTTGGTATGCAACTTCCTCATCTCCTAGCTTAAAGTAAGGTCATGCTTTGATTGTGCCATGACAGCTGGAAGCCCCAGGAAAGGGACTGTTTTCCATAACATGCAAAGGGCAGGACTACTGTTCAGAGAGGTGTGATACTGAGAGTGGTCACTGGGGTCAGCGAGCCCACAGGGGAGAGCTATCTTGCAGAGTGTCCACTGAGGGCAGCCCTACCAGCTAGGGAGTGGCCAGCAGGGCTAGGGCTCCAACATCTTGCTTGTCCGTACACCAGTAAGTAGTCCCCCCTGCCCCAAATCCTTTCCCCCCAGCACTTGTCTGCAGAATGGGGGGGAAAGGCCCCCAGTAGTGGGAAGAGGGTTGAGGGGGGAGAGAAAATGCTCCTGGTGCGTGAGGGCCTCTTGGGGAAAGAGAAAACACCCTGGCAGCCAGAGGGACTGGCGGGGGGGGGAGAGGGGGAGAGAGAAAATGCCCCTCATGAATGGGAGGGAGAGAAAAGGCCCATGCCAGCTGGTATCTTCTGATCTGATCCTCTCCTCAACCCCTTCCCCCACCACACACATATCCAAGGCCCTGCCCTGACTTCTGCACCCCTCACACTGCCAGCCCCCCTGCCCTGAAAGACTCAGGGCAATACCAGGTAAGTCCTTTTATTCACTGGGCAAATGTGCTTATTTTATAATAATCTAAGCTGTTTGTATTCAAAATACAAATAAAATAATGTTGTGTGTGTTGGGAAAGGTGTTCCTAACTCAGTAAAACTGCCACTGGTTCCATCTGTCCGTGCCAGAATTTAGTTTCCTCGGCCACAACGTGTTCTCATTCAAAAATAAACAAGAATTAAAATTATACTTGAACTGATGTTCTGATTTTGCACTTTCTTCCTTATGCTCCCCATCTCAGCATATGAACAGTTGCACCTGAAACTGCTAATTCATGATGGCCTAAAGTCTTTTTCCATGGCAGAGCAAGAGTGGGCTACGACAATACTGAGGTATAGCAAGAACTTGGGGTTTTACAGACAAATGAACAATGAGACTTAAACCTCAACAGCCCCGCCCCCCACAAAACCACTTCTTCAAATAACTATATTCTAGAAAGCAACAGCACTAAAAAGGAGTTAAGGGTCTTGGTGGACAAGCAACTGAACATAAGGCAAAAAGACTACAGCAAGCCTCCAAAATCTGGCACTCTCTAGTCTGGCAATATCCGTCATCCTGCAGGACCACAAATGCTCCTGGGTCAGAAAGCCTGGGAGCCTAAGGGCAGGAGTGACAGCCAGGCCAGGGCAACAGAGTCGGCAGCCTAGCTGGGGACAGCGCGGCACCGGAGCCAGAGCTCCACAGCAGCCTAAGACCATGCAAGAGTCCCCGGCAGCACAGATTGGCCCTGGGATGGAGCTCCATGGCAGCCCCCAAGAGCTTGGGGCTGAGGTTGGAGCTCCGCAGAAGCACAAGACCAGAGACCTCCAGCAGCTTCTTGGAACCGTAGCCCCACAGTAGTTCCCTGGAGCCAGGGCATCCTGGCAGCCCCTAAGCATGGGGATGGAATCGAACCTGTGGCAGCCTGGGGCTGGATCCCCACAGCAGCCTGATGGAGTGCAGGGCTGGGGCCAGAGACCTACAGAAGCCCAGGGGCTGGAGCCCTGCAGCAGCCCCCTGGTAAGAGGGGCCAGGACCGGAGCCCCACAGCTTTCCCCGGATGTGTAGGGCTGGAGCCCCGTGGCAGGAGTTGGAGCCTCTGCTGCCCAGGGTGCCAGCAGCAGCTGGGCAAGCAGCCCAGCCAGGTTGGGGGGAGAGAGTGAGAGGCAAGGCAGGGTGCCTGCCGGGGCAGCCTTGGGACTGGTGTGGCAGGAGACCTTCACTGGTCTGGCAAATTCTCTTGTTCGGGAACGGTCAGGTCTTGATGGTGCCAGATCAAGGAGGTCCAACCTGTAGCAATTTTCCTCTTCATACAGCATTGGTGAGGCTGCTGTTAGAATACTGCCCCTGGTTCTGGTGTCTTCTTTTAAAAAGAATGTTTAAAATATTGGGAGGATGCGAAATGATCCAAGGCCTAGAACAAATGCCTTACGTTGACAGATTTATGGAACTCAGTCTGCTTATCTTTTCCAAAGAATATTCCAAGGTGACTTGATTAAAGAGAGTGAGTATGGTCACAGGGAGAAAACAGGGCTTTTTAACGTACTGGTGAAAGGCATAACAGGAACCAATGGGTAGAAGCTGACACCAGACATATTCAAATTAAAGTGAGCTGCAAAATTTTAGCACTGAAAATGATTAAGCATTTCATCAAACCACTGGAGAAAGTGATGAATTTTACATTTCTTGATGTTTTCAGATGAAGACTGGACGCCCTTCTGGATAAAATGCTACAGCCAAACACAAATTATACTTTAACCCAT
Organism: Rafetus swinhoei; assembly: GCA_019425775.1. Classification (NCBI taxonomy): domain Eukaryota; kingdom Metazoa; phylum Chordata; order Testudines; family Trionychidae; genus Rafetus; species Rafetus swinhoei. The sequence goes on from CM033437.1 coordinate 272,797,048, forward strand.
GGGTTCCCAAACTGAGGGGTGCACTCCCCTGAGGGGGCCTGAAGAAATTCCAGGGGGGGCGTGAGGTGACCCAGGCCCCCACCCCCCTCCAAGAAAGAGCCTGGTTCATCCATCTGCTCAGCCACCTTAAAAGGGTAATGACTGCTCTGCTCTTAAAAGGGCAATCTTTGTGTTTGTTTTGCTCAACATGTTTTGCTGCTATTTGGGGGTGGGGGCATGAGGGTTTCTCAAAAATAAAAAAGGGGGCATGATGCCAAAAAGTTTGGGAACCACTGCAAACTGATTGCCAGTTATTGGGCTCAATATGGGGATGACTGGGTAAAATGTAATGGTCTGTAATATTCAGGAGTGAAATTAGATGATCTAATGGTCCCTTCTGGCCTTGAATGCTACGCATCTATGACAATCTGGAAGTATATACTCCTGGCACTCAATAATCAGATTGTTATTTGTTATGTTCTTTCTTATTGATGCCACAACTTCCGGTGTATTTTTGGAAGGTGGTTTTTGTTTGTTAACAAAGATGATTTTGGACTTCTGGACAGAAAGAGAGCTAAATATGAAGACTATCAAATATTCAACTTTCATGTGGGAGAAATAGATCCTGATTCTGACAGAAGGATCAATAAGTTCTTTTTAAACAGAACAAGAAAGCCAGTCAGTCCCTAAACTTAAATGGGCCTCATCCTTTTGTGGTAAATGGCTGGTAGTACTTTCCTGAAACATTCCAATCTGAAAACAGATCTTGATCCTGTGCATAGGTAAGTGAATTATGCTGACTCAGTGAAGGAGGTGAAGTTTTCCCTCCTAGTTATAAACAGGATAGAGAGGATCTCATGTAAGAGAAGATGATGAGTGTGGGCTGATTTGCCTTAAGAGAAGAACCATACAATTGGCCAAACCTGGGAATAAGTTTGATGTTAATTTTAATGCTAATAAAACTAAATGTGGAAGTGGAGAGTTTGAATTTTACTCTGTGGATTCTATTTGCAAAGCATGTTGGGTAAAGGACATGATTACAAGGTAGTTCAAAGCAGATGCAGAATAAAATCAACTCTTGAATCTGAAAATTGGAAAAAAACAGTGTTTACTACATTAAGTGCCTATCAAACTTACAATGTATACTAGATGTCTAACACATGTTGTTAGAACTAAGGAAAGCCCAGATGCACAAGAATGTACTTTGTCTTACTGATGTTTCATTTTCATTTTCATGTGCATGAAGTTTGATATGAACAGAAGCATCCATCTAATAATCATGTTAAATTGAAATGCTGCTCTGTCTCTCAGCAACTGGTTAATTCAATCAGAGCACATAAATTTTTCATCAGTCTTTAATTTGCTTAATTTTGGTGAGCTGTTGTCTTAGAAAATGTTCTATCTTTCAGCCCTGTTTATGACGATAGGGTTGATGCCTTGTGCTATTCTTTCTCTGTCATTTCCATTTCAATATAGATTTTATAGTTCATTACCTGTCAATCAGTTTTAAATGGCACTGTATTCATTTTATCATGTTCTGTAAAACAATTGTATGCTTCTTTCAATGTCTTACATTTATTTCAGTCTGAGCTCTATTTATTTCTCTAAGCACTGAAGCCATCTGTAGCTATGCTCATTTTAATGTGTATTTATTTTAGCAAATGCAATATTTTGTTTTATACAGCATTCATTTGGGATGTCTATTGATGCAAGTAAATTCCGAGAGCAGCTCTGAAAATTCTTTAGCTTTGACAACTTTTTCCCCCACAATATTTTTTATTTGTCATAAAAGCTCTGGGGACGATGTTTTCAAACAGGACTTTCCAAGGTCTACCTAAAATGGAACAATGTACCAAACAACAAACAACAAAAATATGTATTCATAGGAATAATTGCTGGATGTTTGGGGGCATATCTTGGTCCACGACTTGGGTTCTGCTTTACTCTGACAGTGCAGAGGATCCATAAGTTTACCCTCACTATACAGGAATGATTCCTTTGGTGCATGTAACTTTTTAGTTGGCAAAACATTTTTACCACCTAGCCTCCTTTAGTCTTCTTTGAAGGTCAGTTTGTCCTGGTCTATACTAGGGAGTTATTTCAAAATAACTCCCCTTATTTCAAAATAACAAGTGGAGTGTCCACACTACCAAACCCATTATTTTGAAATAATGGGCTGGTTATTTCAAAATAGTAACTCCTTTTTTCCACAAGGAATAACGCTCATTTCAAAATAATTATTTTGAAATAGCAGTAGTGTGGATGCTCCATTACTGCTATTTTGAAATAACTACTTCCAGGAGTCATTCAAAGTAATTACTCCTAGTGCTTCCTGGGTTCTAACTCAAAGTAGCATGTCCACATTAAGGGAGCCTGCCTCGGACTAATTTTGAGGCTTCCCTATAGTGTGGACGCACAATTTTGAAATAGTTACTTATTTTGAAATAAGTTATTTTGAAATCATTTCCTAGTGTAGACATTGTAGGAGTAAACTGAGGCAGTCCATGATATCTTGCTGAGAATTGAGAACTCAAATCCTAAATCATTAGACAAGCCTAGGAATACAGCACAGCAGTTGACTTGACCCTGGTTATCCTGGCAACCACATTCCAAAAGGGCCTCACTTTGATAAGGCCAGTACCAAACAACCAAACAACCACGCGGGATTGTTTTTCATTGTCTGCTTTATTCCTAGAAAATAAGCTTGGATCCCAAAGATCACGCCAAGGCAATACCACCCGCACAATAGACGCATTATATTTCCAGCCAACAAAATGACCATCAACATGCCTTTGTTTATGTTGGCTTATTTAGCTTGTTAGGAATAATTATTTGTATTAGTGATAACATGTTTAATTGGCGATGGGCAGGGATCCTATGTAATCTTTATATTTCATTGGCTTATGTGCTTATCTCATTTCCGCCGCTAGGCCTATCAAATCATTTCCCCTCCGCTCATCTGCTGCCTATATAATCTAATGTATGTTTTGGTTAAGTCAGTGCTCACCAGGTTAACCCCTGATGGGTACTCCACCAGCTGTGTGAACCAATAAATCCTCTGCTTGTTTTCACCTGCACCCAGTGTGTCCAGAATTATTCTCTACAGTTATGCCCTTAGTTGTGGAGTGTTACAAGAGCGCTATAAAAAAAGAGCACCTTTTGTGATCACATACGAAAAAGTAGCATTTTTGTTGATAAGTTGGTAGCCTCAGCCAAATTGTTTTTGCACAATAAATGATGCTTTCATTTTAAGCTCTTCAAGGGAATTTCTAAAGCAGGGTGCCTGTGCATATGAGTCCAGATTCAGGGGAGTAGGGGAGGAAGTTGGTCTCAAGATGAAGTGTGTGCCTTCTCTTCTTTCCATCCCTTCACAGTCATCCGGTAACAGGAAATGGGGGCTTCTTGGCATTCAAATAAGCATTCCAAACACAGAGCTGATTTTAGAATAGATAAAGCACTTGTGCACCTGTCTCTAGTGCCACATTGTAGCTCTAGTGCCCACATTTGCATTGTGGAATTCACTTCATTTCTCTTCTCCCAAACAAGATGTATTTATTTTCCTATGTTGGTAGCAAGCAAGATTGTATATGCACAAAGTCTTCATGCTGAGACTAAAATATTTAATTACTGGAAAATTTTAAGATTTTTTCTCTCCAACCCTACTTTCCAACCATTTCTGAACTACATTCTTTTTCAAGTGTGTTGGATATAGCTTAAGTATGGGTTTTGAAATGTGCCTGGAGCATATGGCAGCAGTAAAAATCTAAATAAATATAAATATACCTCAATCACTGCAGCATTTTCCAAACTGCACTACTTGCTCCAGAGGAAGAGCTTTAGAAAAATTAATCTGTTGCCAGAAGGCATGTCTGTACAATGACTTAGTGGGGGCAAGTCAGGGTATGAATCTATAGAACAGTAGCTTACTACACGTTAGCTGACTGTGTGGTCTCTGCTACCATGCACTACAAGTTCTGTAGTGCGCTTTGATATATTCCTGTTTGAAATGACTGAATTATATCCCTTTAGTTTTACTACAGTGCAATGGCTTATCTCTTCATCCATAACTGGAAGCTGACACTTGTTGATAGTATAGACATAAACCCTGATCCATCCAAGCGTGTTCCCTTGCTTAACTTTAAGCATGAGTAGGCTCCTGGGCTTTAGTAAGGCTACTCAGTATGCTTCAAGTTAAGAGTGTGCGTCAATAGTGTGTGGGATTAGGCCCTTAATTTTGACCATCTTTTAGGAAAACAACTAGATAGTTTCTAATTCCAGAAGAGCATATAAAGGCAGTGCACTAGTCACTGTGTGCCTTCAGTCTCTGAGAGCTGATGGTCTGTGTTGCTAGGGCCCTTCTCCTCCCGAATCATACATGTAAAAGAAATAAGTACCTTCAAATTCACCTTTCCCTCCTAGGGAGAGGAAAGAACCTCTTGGATTCCTTTGGCTGATAATTAAATTTTGTGGCCCCTCTAAAGCTCCAGGGTGAAGCCAGAATGAGGATATCAGAGTGTGGGAGAAGGCTGTGGGTTTAAGCAGGGGATTTGGTGTGCAAGCGGGCTCAGGGCCTCAGGAGGTGGGGGTGGGGGTGCAAGGTCTCAGTGGGATTTAGGGTGGGAGAGAGGGTTCAGGGCTAGGGTAGAGAGTGGGCTAAATGGTCTGGGAAGAGGTAAAGGTACAGGAGGGCTCAGAGCTGGGGCAGAGGGTTGAGGTGTGGAACCAGTACCCAGGACAGCTCCTTTTTGGTGGTGAAAGCCCCATGGAGGAGAGGGGGCAGGTGGTTCTGAGCACTGCCCCCTGCTCACCTGCAGGCACTGCTCCCCACAGCAATCACTGGCTACGATTCCTGGCCAATGGAAGCTGTGGAGGCAGATACTGCAGGCAAGCAAAGTACGCAGGCAGAGCCACTTCCCTTCCCCCACTCATCAGGTAGAGCCAGAAAGCAGGAGGTTTAATTACTGTGGCTCAGCCCTGCAAACAGATTTGCACTTTTGGCTGTTGGGAGATCTTTTTTGCAGAGCTCCCCATAGCCAGGAGCCCTCAGCTACAGCCCCTAAAGCCCCTTCCTTAATCCAGCCCTGCCTGATGAAATGGAGAGGGAAGAATTCTCTATTCCTGGACTCCTTTGCCACTACAGAGAGAGAATGACCTGTCTCTGCTGATTAATCTGAGGGGATGAAGAGAAGGACCTGAATAAGAAAGACACATGGTGCTTGATAAGGTTTAGGCCTGCTCACATCCCAATGGGTTGAGAATGAGAGTACAAGTGTGATTATTAATCCTTATTCATAACCTGGGAGACCATCTGCTGAAAACACAGGAAGATGTACGCTATGAACCAGGTCATAATTCATTTGCAGAACACTTAGAAGCAGATCATACACCAGAACCATACCCAAGGACATTCAAGGAGTCCCCTTTTGGGGGAAATTCATTAGCCAAAGTAAAATGGCTACATAATCAACTGGGGAGAATAAAGAAGTACAATTCTGAGATATGATGACTTGCTTAGTACAGGTCTCAGAGCAGTGCAGCACAGCTGGCCAGCGTATCATTACATAAAAAATGGTGGTTGTCAATATTTTAAGAAAATTCTCTTGAGTGCAGATCTTATGCATTGCTCTGGAGTCTTTTGAAATAGAAACCTCCAATACCCTTCAAAAATAGGCAACCTTTCATTAAATCAGAACCCTATATATTTAGAGTATGTAAAAGTAAAAGGATCTGAAATTCAAGCACATAGATGATGCCTGGACCAAATGCTGAAGAGAGATGCCTTGCAAAACAGGGGACAACTTTGAAATGGATGGAATTTAAAATCTATGGAGACTTTTGCCCATGGACAAGCTAAATTCTTTTAGGGAATAAGTACTGGAAATTGTATTGGACATTAAACCCAGAACAATATGGCTATCCCTTGTAATAGCTGATGCTTTTCTGGAATCTTGTAATTGAGAGAAATCTCTGTTTTAATAAAATAACATATAGTTCAAGAGAAAAGCTTGAAAATGTGATCTCTGTGTGATCTTAAGGCTCAAAACGATGAAGCCAAATAGAAAAATCCACAATTATTATTTGTCTTAAAATCATGATATTTTCATCAGTCTCGTGATTCTCGGGATGGATGGGGATGTTGAATACATGGGATGAAATCCTGGCTTAACTGAAGTCAGTGAAATACATGTAATTCACTTCAACAGAGCTAGGATTTCTCCATATGTTATAGCAGTATTGCCTATATTGTTGAATATCAGGGGTTGAAAATTAGACAGCTAAATCCATGGTCAAAAAGTATTGCCCTAAATGACTAGAGGGCACATTCTTTAAAGTAAAGATATTTTGGAATTACATATTACAAAAACTTTGCTGAATAACTAAGAAAAACTTCCCTTGGAATTGCATTCTGTGCCACATACTTTTTAGCTGAATTAGCTAAATTAAATACAAGTACCTAGCACAATATTTTAGGAATCCATTTTTTCTGATTAAACAGCTGCTCAACAAAGATGGCCCAACCAAGGATGTTTCTAATAGGCATGATTCCAATAGCATCTATGAAAATTTATAATGAAAGAAGATAAAAATGAAAGTAATTGGACTGCAGACTCCTAGTTATCCTACTGCTCTTGTCTAAATGGCCCCTTGGCTTCCTTAGCATCAATTCATGGAATCACAGAATGCTAGAACTGGAAGGGACCTGGAGAGACCAAGTCCAGTCCCCTGCCCTCACAGCAGGACCAAGCACCATCTAGATCTTCCCTGATAGATGTCTGTCTAACCTGCTTTTAAATATCTCCAGTGATGGAGATTCCACAGCCTCTCTTATTCCAATGTTTCACCACCCTGACAAGAAGTTTTTCCTAATGTCCAACCTAAACCTCCCCTGCTGCAATTTAAGCCCATTGCTTCTTGTCCTATCAACAGAGGCCAAGGAGAACAATTTTTCTCCCTCCTCCTTGTAACACCCATTTAGATACTTGAAAACTTCTTTCATGTCCCCTCTCCATCTTCTCTTTTCTAAACTAAATTTCAGTCTCTGAAATCCCAAGCAAGACTAATTGATCTGCCTGTTGCGGATGGTCATGGCTGGCAGTATCACCCTAGGGCTGGATTCCAGCTTGTAATACTTGATGGCCAGAGTTCAAAGGAGTCAGTTTGCCCAAAAACAATATTGGGGTAGAGTCTGAGTGATGAAAGTGGAGAGGGGAAGCTGGGCCCACCCTTCTGCACAGAGTCCCGTTGCAGGGCCTTTTCAAACAAGGCACCCTGACACAGGGTTCAGTTCCCAATACCCTGAAGTGAGTTCCTTGGGTTGCTTCCTACTCACGTCCCTGTCTCTCTACATCATCTCTGGGGTTGGACATGGGACATCTTACAGGCCATTTCTGTTTTCTCTTTGGCAGTTTCTATGCTGGCAACAGGAAGTGTCCCTCTCAGATCTTGCAGTTGGTTGGCTTCCCGTGGTACAGCAAGGTGGCTCGACCTTGGTGGCTTGAAGTCTCAGTGGTTTGCTCTCAGGATCAGCCCAGACTGATCTGAGTTGCTCCCTTTTGAATGTTCAGGAATGAGGGGGGGCATGGCCTGTTCGGCCATGAACTGTTCTTTAACCCTTGCTTTGCCAGTGTGGGATTGGTGTACCTTATCACACTTCTTGAGAGCGCTAACTTTAACAAGTAGGTCTTAAATTCCATTTAACAAAACACTGTTCTAAACTGTTTATTCCAATGTGTTTATTCCTAAAATACATATTTTGGTCCCATTTGCTGTTAAGTGATACTTTTTAAAGCAAGCTACTAAGCCAAGTGCTATAAAAAACTGAGAGTTGATCCTGCTCAAATCTAAATTCCTGTATCTCTGCTAAACTCTCTCTCAAGGACACTGCCTTAATTAATACATTGAAATTGCTCAGCCTTCTGCAGAATATTAGTCTGCTTTGGGACATATTGATTTTTAACACTATTATTTCTACATCAGAGATAAGAAAACAGGTTGGACCTCCCTGATCGAGCCCTGAGGGTGCCCAAGGTAGTTTGCTGGACCAGGGGAGGTGCTGGCTTGCTGGCCACTGGCCTGCTGGCTCCCTTGTTGGCCATGGTGGCTGGCCCTGCTCCTGGGCTCCCCTCCAGACTCTTGGCCTGCTTGTGGCCACCAGCCTTGGCCACTGGGCTCTGCTCCTGGTCTGGCAGGGCACCCCACCCTGGTCCCCTTGCCTCTGGGGTTGTGGTTTCTCAGTCACTTCTGGCTCCTCTGCTGCCAGCCAGACCCAGGGCTTCCTAGCTTCCAGCCGGGCCTGGAGTTTCCCAGCTGCTGCTGGCCCAGCCCAGGGCTCCCACCCACTGCCATCCTCTGCCCCCAGTCCAGCACAGGGCTTCCTAGCCTTTGGCCTGGTCTGGGGTTTTCCGGATGCCACAGGCCCCCCTGCCACCAACCCTGGCTTCAGCTGCCCAGCCCCAGGTCGGGGCTCCCGGCCACTGGACTCCCAGCTGGTCCCCACTCCCACCTGCCAGGGCTCTCTGGTCCAGCAACATTCATGATCCTGCTGGACCAGAGTGTCCCAACTTTGAGATGTTCTATTTTGCAGATGATTTTTAATATTATATAGCATCATTGATGTGAAGGGCAGACCAGAGCATATTTATTTATAGGGATCCCTGCTGCAATGATAGAAGAGTGAGAGTAAAGTGAAAAATGAAAAACATTGGTAAGTGGGAAGCGAAGCACGTGTGAGACAATAGAACAGAAAAACTGTTTTAGGAAAGCATTAGTTTAACTTGTTCATGCAGAACTGATTTTATAAGCTCTTCTGTTTCCTACTTTTCTTGTTTTCTTTATTGTTCATGTACCCAAGTGGGAGGAGATAAAATAAAACTGATGATCAGAGGTAGATGAAAGTGTCTGCTCGTTAAGATGAGTTTTACAAAGTGATTTGCAAGATCACTGGTACTGCTTGTTGCAGAAACTTGAAGAGCAATTCCAAAGGGCTTTTTTAAAAAAATAAATAAAACAAACAATTGTAAATGGAGAAGATAGAAAAAGTACTAAGGAGAGAGGACTGAGTAGAGAGCAGTCTGAAAGATGAAGGGGAGGGTAGTTGGCAAGCTGACAAGCTTTAGACAGAGCTGGCATGTTATGGCTGGAGTGATGCTGGGTTTGAAATAACCAAGCAACACAGTGCTGAATTTTTCATTAAATAGCCCTGGGACGTTCATGGCAAGTATTAGACACTTTGCCAGAAAAATAATAATGATTTTGAGACCAAAGAAATGGAACTACCCCATGAGAGTAAGGCTGGAGCTAGGTGAACTATTTGCAGCAAACAAGATATTTGACCAGTTTATACCCCTTTTCCATTTGCTAATTATACACAACTTCTATAATTTTATTTCTACAAATTTGTTTGTTTTGAACACTGAAATATTATTAAACAAATGGTCTGAACAAATATGTTAGCTGTGACTTACTCATGATCTATTTACCATGATTATTGCTTTGAATATTCAAAATTCACAATTTACTATTTGTGCTAGTCCAAGAGCTAGTTGTTTTTCCACATTTAAAGTGTTTGACCAATTCTGGTCACTTGATATTTCTATTCTAGTAGTGGATTACTTCCAAATGCAAAGAATCTTTAAGAATGTTAACTGAATACTCATGGCAAATTTACATTTGTCTGAGTATTCAGGACACTTTTACCATGAACAACTTTGTAGGCAAGAATTTGCTTATCTGAATGTTCATGCAAGCCGGAAACACGAACACTGATGAAATCCATGGCTTGTTTATTAGGGTGACCATACTTCCCTATGCTCAATACAGGACACCAAGAGGGGGCTTTAGCTCAAAGTGGGGGCTGCTAGCACTCAGGGAGAGGGGGGGAGCAAATGGGATGGGACAGGGGTTAAGCTTCAGTCCTGCAGCAAGAGGTGCCTGGGAACAGGGCTGAGCCCTGTGGCAGCAAAAGGTTTCAGCCCTGTGGCAAGGGCCACCTGGGAACAGGGCTGCAGCCAGGGGTAGGGGCATTCGAGAAAGGGGCTTTAGCCTGGGGGTGGGGCACCACCTGTCAGGGCTTCAGCCCCATATTCCTGAAAGGCTGGCAGACTTCCTCCCTTCTTTATGTTGCACAGGAAGGGAAGCTACTATCTGGTTTCTCCTTTGGCTCCCTGCCTGACTCCACATACCATGTGCTGGTGCCTACTTTACCGCCAGCCACAAATAGGAGATTGCTGTGGCTGCGCCAACTGGATAACTCAAGGACCTACAGAGGGTATGCAAATAGGGGACATTGTGCCCCTTTTTAAAATGCCTGGGAGACATCTTAAATACACTCCAGTACTGGTAAAGGTGGGATGGATAGTCACCCTATTGTTTATGCAAGTGAATATATTTTTGCACCACTCACCCACCTCTACAGAAATTTGTCTTCTAATCATGTAGTCTGCTGCCACGGTCTTCAGGTGAAAACACAGAAGCTCCAGTTCAGGAATGCATCCATATTAAGGAGTACAGTTAAGCATTGAAATCTGTGGGATTTTAAGAAAAAACATGTAATTAAGCATGATAGATAAGCATATAATTAATCAAGCACTGTCTTGAATTATCGTCCGAAAGGGATGATCAGGAAAAGAAGAGGAAACTTTTTAGCTATTTTACCTGCTAAAGCTTCCTGTTAAAGAGAATATAAAGAACATAGTTGTGTTGTCATCCCCAAACTCTCCTGAATTATTTTGATCTTTAATCCTAATAACCGCAATTATCAATTAATATTGACTGCTATTTATGAGTATTTCCAGCTTTTAAGAAATTATTTTAATAAATGACCCCTTTACCACCAGCATATGTGTACTACTGCAAAGCAGGAAAGCACAAATCTACATTATTAATAATCTCACATTGTAGCACAATCATAAATTGAAATTAACTGAAGCATGATGTGAATTTTTTTTACTAACACTGTATCTGTTGCTCATTTTGCAATTTTTATGTGGTTACAAATGCCCTAGCAAAATCTAATCTTGATTCCCAATCAGGGTAAATGCATGAAGCTTGGACCAAAAGTTGCCTGCAAAGAATCTTGCGATGCTCAGACATTCTCAGGAGAAAAATAAAACAATATGATCAGAAATGTTTACAGAACCAAAAACATTGCATTAGTGGCACTGCACTATCATTCCTTGAATTACTGCTGGAAATGGCTTCGTAGAATGGGCAATTGATATTTATCATGGAATCCCAGTTACTTCCAAGTGCTAGTTACTGTGATGTCTCATTGCTTTGTCAAATGCTTAACACAAGATAAAACTAATAAAAAAATGTGGCTGGGTTCTGACTTCCTATGGTCTTTTTATAACTGGGGGTTAACATATATTAGTTGGGCTTTTTAATGTTTCACTTTTGCTTAGTTATTCAGAGGAGAAAAAGGAATGGGATACCCCATGAGATGTTATGTTTTTCCATGGGGACCCCAGATAACAGACATAAAGCAATAGCTAGGTGTTTCCATGCCTAGGACAGAATTTATTTCACAAAATATTTTTGATGTTTCTAAAACTCTACTGCTGAGCATACCTTAAAGCTTTTATAATTGTAACAGCAACAGGTCACCCAAAGAGTTCAAACAAACAGCTTGACCAGGAACAAAAGAAATCTAACATTTTTTAACTCCTTAACTGTTTGTTATCCTTGCAGGATTTCTATACCCCATTATGCTACTCATTGGCCAATATCTAGAATATCAGTTATGCACTGATAGTGTGTATCTGTAAAGCATTTTATAATTTTTTAGCTATATGGAAAAAATATGCATCACGCTGAACTTCAAGCACTTCCACTTACTCGTAGGGGAAGGGGAGGATGGGAGAAAGACACTGACTGTCAGGTAGCCTAAAGGACAATTCCTTGAGCTAGGAAAGAAAAGAGAGGAGTTCACGTATCACCTCTTCTATCTGCTGTTTATATTTCCAGGCAATGTATTATGTGACAAAACTCTTACTTAATCTTGGTAGGCTCAGCACTTTCAGGCAGGTTACTTGCCTCAGAGGTTCACAGCAACCCTCAATTTTGATACCAGCTGGCTGTTTGTGGAGATACACTAATCATTGGCCAGCATGGGGAAAAGAGGGGAAACCAAATTTTATAGTATTTGGCTATGGCTACACTGCCATTTTTTTGTGGAAGAGGATAGGCAAACCGTGCTTGCATTTGCATATCTTCTTCTGATTCTTTTTGCAGAAGAAGTTTTGCCGATAAAAAGCCCCATGTAGATGGGGCCATTGTGGCCCAACCCAATGGAACAGGGCAGAAGAAACCCTGGTACCAATACCAGTCTCTCTCTAGTACTGAAATGGAGAGTTGGTTGCTGGGGGGCGGGGGGGGATCAGGGTCCAACCTAAACTCCAGGTTCCAGCCCAAGGACCTTGTAATAGCAGCTGTCTGTAATATTTCTAGTAATAGCTGCATGATAACTATAAATCCCTGGGCCTCTTCCCCACAGCCTTCCCCAGCAGCTCTTCCTCCTGGTACCTGCTTGTACTTTCTTCTCCCAGATATTCCACCACACTTTCTCTCAGCAGCTTCTTCCTCACAAACTGAAAAAAAAAATCCAGAAGGGAAGCATTTTTTAACCAGCCTCAACTGGTTCTTAACTGACCTCCAAGGGTTCTGATTAGGCTCCCTTGAGTCTGGAAGGCTCCTAATCGGTTCCAGGTATTTTAATTGGCCTGATTGTTCTGACTGATTCTAGCAGGTTCCTGTTGGTTCTGAATTAGCCTTTGTTAGTCTACACTGGGAATAGAGACCTATTTAATCTGGAACTAATATATTTTCCCTCTAACATTCTCCTATTGCCCTCTGGCCTGACTCTATCACAATTACTATTATTATTCACCAAGGCTATGAATTCCTTCTTATCAACAGGATTGTAAGCAATATGAAGGGAGACAGCAATGCATAAGTGTTTCTCTTTATTTCCATGACTGTACAATATTGAGTATCAAGATGCAACGTTAATTGTAGCAAGTTTTGGCTTGTGAGTGTGTGCGTGTGCACGTGCTTATGCACTTATACATATGTGTTCCTCTAGTCTATAACACAGGAACTACTAACTCATGTGAACTGAAGTAAAAAACAAATTTGTCAAAACTTCCATTTACTGTATCTGAGTTTTGCATGGACTGTCATTTCCACTTTTTCTTACTACACATGGAAAAAAACAAATGTGAAATATCAGTATTATGATTCAGTGATCTGACATATTGCATTTCTTAACTGTATGCCCTTCACAATAGATGTGTGCTTACAGAAGAAAAATAGTCATCCCTTGAACATGCACTTTGTTTGCAATATTACTGCTATCATCCCCATAAATGAGGTGACAAAAAGGTATCTGGACTCTTCTAACAGTACTCGATGATTCAGTTTCAGGCATTGCCTCCAGATAACAGATGGCTCAATAGTGATTCATGATGCTAATTAGACTGTTGCAAATTTCCTGCTAACCTTAGATAGACACAGTCCTTTGAGAGATGATTATAACTATGCCATTTTGAAATGCTAGCAGATACCTACTAAAATCCTTTTGCAATGAACCCTTTATAAACATGTTTTTATTGTTTAACACTGGTATAATGAAACACATGATACCAGCAAGACAGTAATTAAATGCACCATGGCATTTTAAAAGACTGATTTACATGTCATAGCAGTTAGAGAACTAGTAGGGGTCCTTCACATAAAACGTGAAAATGTTTGCAAGAGATTCACTGGAGGCTCCATAATATGTTGGGGAAGAGGTATGTCCTTCCATAGGGAGATGTTCCTCATGAGGTGGGGGAAGGTGAAACAAAATAAGGAGCCCATATGCTTGAATAAATCAGAACTCGTTGGAAGTGAAGAAGGAAGATATGCAGGAACTCAAAATCTGATTTGCATCCAGCTTTTATAAAATAAACTTATGTCTGAACCTTGTAAGAAATAATGAAACTTAGTAAAACATCAGTCTATATAAAATTCATACATATTTGTTGAGAAATGTAAGCTACTGTAGATACTGAATATAGACCAGATTTAAAAAGATACATTAAAAATATATTCCACTACTGAAATTCCCTCATTGTGTGAATGACACAATTAGGGGCCTTACATTAACGACCTGGATACAATCTCTGTGATGCCTCTGACACTCCTAAATAATGAAATGACAGAAGAAGTACTGAAGTGTGCACAAACTTCACATTAGCTCATCCAAATGCATACTAACCTGTATAAATGATTCAGTTATACTTTGTAGTGAATTATCCTTTGTGGTTTTGGCTTTGTGATAGCAGAGGCAAAGGTATTGTTGTGTTCTTAGCCATGCTCTGTGACAACGAGCATGTTCTGTACTCAGGATCTGCCAAAAATAGTAATGGATTTAAAAAATGTATTAAATCTAATGAAATGATAGCTGAATTCATTTATGTCACTTTTTTAAAAACTGAGGCTACGTCTACCCTGCAGGCTTCTTGTGCAAGAAGTTTTTTGCGGAAGAGATCTTCCACAAAAACTTCTTGCACAAGAGCATGTCCACACTGCAAAAGCGCATCGGAAAAGCGATGCACTTTTGAGCAGGAGAGCGTCCAGACTGCATGGACACTCTCTCACAAGAAAACTCTGATTGCCATTAACAGAATGGCCACCAGGGCACCTGTGCTTCTTTTGATAGGCTGTTTTTACACAAAAAAACCCTGCTGCCCTTTCACATACACCCTTTTGGGCAATAACTCTTGCGCAAAAAGGAGTTATTCCTCATAGAAAAAGGAATACCTATACCGTAAAAACCCCTCTATTCAGTCAATTCACTGTAAATTTTCTTGCTCAAAAACGTGCTTGAGGTGTGGATGCGCCGCGAGTTTTTGCGCAAAAACTCTGCAGTGTAGATGTAGCTTGAGGGTTAAAATGAATACATAGGCTTTTTCAAGGTTTTTTTTGGTCCTTTACTTGCCTGTCTTCTGCTCAGCAGAAGATTTTGCTTCTCTGAAAATTTGCCAGGCAGATTCTCCCTTAGTTGGCCCTAATTGTTTCAGGGACTAGTTAATAATTTCATAGATGCTAAAGCTGCTTTTTTGTTACAAACCCCCATCTGTTTAATGCCTACATCAATTCTCGTAGGGATGATAGATGGGTAACTTCTGTTGACAGGGCCAGTGATGCAGGAAACAAAACCCTTTAAAGGCAATACTTAATGGTCATCCAGATGTGCTGCAATTCAAAATGATTCTTGGCATCACATATCTTGAATACTGGGGGAATTTTGTGTCACTGCGTTTGTGCAGAATTCATAGCCCCTGCAGATTTCTTTGCTTCCCCACAGAAAAATGACTTCTGATGGGGAAGCAAAAGGAAGCCACAACAGCAGTCATGCTCCCCTTCCCTGGTAGTACAGGAAGGCAAGTTTGGACACCCAAAGCAACTGGTGGAGAAATAAATCACCGCTGGAGTTGGGGAAGGGGAGTGGGTCTGGGCAGTCATGCATATGAGACAGAGAGAAGGACACTGTCTTTCTTGCTCACTATTGCAGCACACTCAGTGTGGAAGGGTGGGTATTTGGTGTGTTTCTGAAGAGTTATGCGTGGAGCAGCCTCTATTCCCTTAAGCAGAACAGAAAATAGCAGCCTGTCTCCTTAGTGAATTGTTCCCATAGTTCTTAGTGATTTTATCCAGGAGTATATATATATATCATTGCCCTTCACGCCCACTGGCATATAGGGCAGCAACAAAGGTCCTCCACTTCTGTCTGTCTCTGGCCAGCCTCTCAATAGTGCCCCAAGTGTAATTCATGCTCTTCATTTCTACTTCAATGGTCCAGCGGCATGTTGTCTTGGGTCACCCTCATTTCCGCTTCCCTTCAGGGGTCCAGTGCACAGAAATCTTTGTGTTGGAGCTTCCATCTTTCCTGAGCACATGCCCAATCCATCTCCAGCATCTTTTCATAATGATGGTGACCACGTCATCTTGTTTGCACCGTGCAAGCAGGGCCTGATTTGATATTATTCTTGGCCAAAAAATACGGAGGCTTCTCCGAAGACTTCTGGTGTGAAAAGTAAACAATTTATTGAGGTCATATTCTGTCATCCTCCAGCATTCTGGCCATATAATAGTGTTGATAAAACACAGCTCTGATAAAACTTCAGTTTGGTATGGATGCTGTACTGTGATGACTTCCATACAGCATTCAGACTCATGAAGGCATTTCTGGCTTTACTGAGTCTGCTCTGGATATCACTTCTGACGCCTCCGTCTTGCCTGATAATACTACACAAGTATGTAAAGCTCTCTGTGATATGTAGGTCGTGGCCATCGATCTTAACTGATGCTGGTGCCTCAATACTTAGGGTCATGACTTCTGTCTTCTTCTGGCTAACTCTTAGTACGACCTGTTTTCTGAAGGTGCAGAGTCGATTTGTCTTCTTACATATGACGATGCGTATGGGAGAGCAGCACGAGGTCATCAGCAAAATCAAGGTCCTCTAATCCAGGAGTATAAAGCAGGTGTAAAAATTTTAAGGCTCCTTTACATTGCCAGAGTAGTGTAAAGGAGCTTTATTATAAAGGACAGTGTAGCCTTATCAATGCTTATGGTGCTTTAGTGATTAGGCAGATTCTCTTTTTTTGCAAATTACTGGCTCCACCTACCCTTGTCAGCAGCCTCTACAAATCCAGCAGCCTCTAACTAGATCCAACAAATTCATCAAATTGAGGAAGAGCTTAAAGACCATGTTGAAGATGCAGAAAAGGGCTAAGGACCATCAATACCAGGAAGGTCTATCCATCACTGTGTGCCAAAATATTCAGCTTGCAGCAAAACACCTCCATACAAATGGTCCATCCCACAAGGCAGACCACCAGACCATCACTCTCATCAGCACATCAACTCTATCACCTTCAGACTGAAGCTCCCTCAATCCCTTAGCATGCATTCTGTTTCCATTTATTCCTCCTGAATCTTACAGGGCTGACTCCTTTCCTGATAGGTCCCAACAGCTGTCCCTGCCAGCCTGGGTCCAAGGGCATGAAGAATATCCACTCCATGCTTTTCTCAACTCTAAACTACAAAGGGGAACCTGTACTGCCTCATTGATTGGGAGAGCTATAATTTTGAAGAGTATTCCTGCAAAACTGCTATCCATGTCAATGACCCTGCTTTGGTAAAAAAGGTTTCATCAAGACAAACCAGGCCTGGCATCAGAGGAAAAGTACCTCTTGGTGGGTTAATGTGAGGATCTATGGAACTAAAGCCTCCATTTGTTGAGACTGGGACAGCTTACATTTCCACATTACTACTGGGAAAGCACACACAGTCACATCTAAGAAGAAGAACAGAGATTAGGCATGTCGGGAGGCACCACCTCAAGGGTCCAGAGAGACAGCACTCTACAGCTCTCTGATTGGTCAAGTGCACTATTTAATCCTGGAAGGTACCTCAGGAAATTGTTTGGGTAACCACACAGCATTCTGGTGACAGCAATTCCAAACCTCACTTGGATCCGCAGTAGAACCTCTCGGTTATGAATGGAGGTTGTTCATACCACAGAACAAAATGTTATGGTTGTTCTTTCAAAAGTTTACAACTGAACATTGACTTAATATAGCTTTGAAATTTTATTATGTAGAAGAAAAATGTTGAATTAACCATCTAAATTCAAATGAAACAAGCACATAGACAGATTCCTTTCCTTGTCAAATCTTTTTTAAAACTCCACCCCTTTTAGTAGTTTACACTTAACAAGGAACCGGCTGATCCTCACCTACAGACAACCCCCTAACCCCAAACAAATTCTTTCCAGCAACCATGCCAGCACATCTCTATCATATTCATCCAGGAACCCACTCATAGACTCATAGACTCATAGACTTTAAGGTCAGAAGGGACCATTATGATCATCTAGTCTGACCCCCTGCACAATGCAGGCCACAGAATCTCACCCACCCACTCCTAGAATAGTCCTCTCACCTATATCTCAGATATTGAAGCCCTCAAATAGTTTGAAGACCCCAAGATGCAGAGAATCCTCCAGCTGTGATCTGTACCCCATGCTACAGAGGAAGGCGAAAAACCTCCAGGGCCTCTGCCAATCTACCCTGGAGGAAAATTCCTTCCTGACCCCAAATATGGCGATCAGCTAAACCCTGAGCATGTGGGCAAGACTCACCAGCCAGACACCCAGAAAGTTCTCTATAGTAACTCCTATCATCCCTCCATTGACCTATTTACCACTGATAATGAATGGTCAATTAGTTACCAAGATCATGTTATCTCATCAAACCATCCCCTTCATAAACCCATCTAGTTTAATCTTGAAGCCAGATACATCTTTTGCCCCCACTACTTCGCTTGGAAGGCCGTTCCAGAACCTCACTCCTCTAATGGTTAGAAACCTTCATCTAATCTCAAGTCTAAACTTCCTACTAGTGAACCCACTCCTGCAATCAACTCAGATGCCAACTATTTCCACACATCTATACCAGCGATATCATCACAGGACCTAACCACATAAGCCACCACATCAGAGGCTGATATAACTGCACATCCCCAATGTGATCTATGCCATCAAATGCCAGCAATACCCTCTGCCATGCTGGAGTGTCTCTATGACAAAGGATTAATGGACACAAATCAAATATTCAAACTGTTAACACACAGAAACCTGTTGGGGAACTTTTCAAGTTGCTCGGGAACTCACTAATGGATCTCAAAGTGTCTATATTACTTCAAAGCAATTTCAAAAGTCACCTGGTGAGAAAAACTGCAGAACTTGGTTTCATTTACAAGTTTGACGGCTTGAATAGAGGTTTAAACAAAGACCTGACCTGGATGGGTCACTACTTTCCATATCCTAATGACATAAAAAGCTAAGCACCGGGTACCTAGAATACTTGGAGCCCATTCTATTAGCCTCATTTAGCATGGACTCTCTAAAGGGTGTGTCTACACTACACCCATAGTTTGAAATAAGATATGCAATTTGAGCTATGCAAATTGCATAGCTTATTTTGAGTTAATTTCGAAATAAACCACTATTCCAAAACATCCCTTAATCCTTGTGGAATGAGGTTTACAGGGACGTTGGAATAGCGAGCCCATTATATTTTGAAATAACAGGCTTGCTTAAAAGATGCGGAATAACTATTTCGGGATACTGGAAGTATCCCAAAATAGTGCTGCAGTTTAGATGTACCCTAATTGACAATATTTTTTCTCCATTTTCCCTTCTCTTTCCCTCCCCATCCTATCTCTTTCTCTGCTATTTATTTCCACCACGGACCCCTTAACTACACTCATTCGAAGAAGTGGGCTGTGTCCATGAAAGCTCATGATACTATCTACATTTTTTGTTAGTCTCTAAGGTGCTGCAGGACTATTCACTGTTTTTTTAAAGTTTTTTTCAAGATCCTGCACTGTATTTGCTTTTTTCCCCTGCTGCTGCCGCCTTCTGATTGGGTACTTCCTGGTCTATATGAGGTGTGCGGTTGATCAGTCAGTTTGTGACTCGGATGTTCATAACTGTCTTGTATTGACAAATGACACTCAGATACTATAGTTACAGGTGCACTACAAAAATGTAAATAGAAACACGTGTCTCTTGAACAAACTTGACTTTTCTGTAGCCCATCCATCAAATCAATCACTTCTATAATCTCCATTTCTGCCCCACTCAGTGGGGCCAGAAAAAACTTGCTGGATCTCTGGGCAAGTTGTGTGGGGTGGGTCTATGCTCCAGGAAGAACTGGTTAGAACGGGCAGGGCTGGGGGCAGCCGTCCCTCAGTGCTGCCCAGAGCACGCTGCACCTCCTCTTCCCCCAGGCAGCCCTTAAAGTTGCCCAGAGCAGACAGTGTGGTGCTCCAGCAGCAATTTAAAGGACCAAGGATCCTGGCCACCACCAGTGCCACTGTGGCGGTCAGAATCCTGGGGCCTTTAAATTGCTAGGCCTTGGGTCAGTTATCTCCTTTGCCCACCCATCAGCAAGTCTGTCCCTCTCAAATTGTACCATTGAGCCTTTAGTAAAGACATTATTGGTTGATAAGAATGATGTTTCAAATGAGTCTTATGGGTATTGTGTAAAGTGTATTGGAAATTTTATTTTCTGAAGCTACTGAGGATGATGAGAGCTAGTTCTTGGAGGCTATGGAGACTGAGTAAGGGGGAATATCTGAATCAGAGATGAATACAGAATAAAGTGTGATGTGAATTTTTGTTTTATCTCATCAGCACCATGAGACTAGTCAGTTAATTGACAATTTTATGGATGGTTTCTATTTTTTGTAATTTCAGCAATTTAATGTCATGTTTATTATTTGCTTATTAAATATAAAAACTGCTGCTTGTGGCTGTAGTCACTAAAATATGTCTTTCCTGGTATGCTTGAACACATTTTGTGGTTATTTCAGGTTTATTATGCATAACTTGCACAAAAGGAAGCCAATTTCTGAGGGCAAAGGCCAGGGGTGAAAGCTAATAGAAAGGCACCTTTATGAAGGGGAGGCTATTCCTTTTATAATGTTACTTTGTGCTTAGGTATAATTCCAATCATTCATCTTTTTAGTTCAGAGTGTTTATTTGATTTAAAAAGGAGGTGAATGGCCAATATTTTAATCCAATACATAAAAAGTAATTTACAACAATGTTGGGACATAAACCAGGTTTTTAGACTTGGATACTTAAAGGTAGCTTCCAAATCCAAATAACTAAGAGGGGCTTGATTTTCAGTTATGCTGACCCTCATTTTTCCTGGCTGACTTCACTGGGAGTGCCAGATGATCATCCTTTCTGAGAGGAGGCCACTATGATTGGAACTTCTAGAGGTGTTTGGAGCAGTCCAAACGTGAAACAACGTTACAGCTGTGGTGCTGTGGAATCTACAATGTTGGGTAATGAGTATAGGATTAATTGAGAGCTACTGGGAATTAATCTTGCATTTGAAATGTTTGGAAACAAACACTGTTGTGTGCTCCTCCCTATACGTTTACAATGGTTATTTTTTACATTTATTAAAGCAGTGATTCTCAAATGATTTTTTTTCATGGGCCACTTGAAAATGGTTGAGGCTCTAGGAAGAGCACTTAATGATCCTTTCCAAATGCTGTTTGAACTACTGTAAAGCACTTTGGATAAAAGTGCTATATAAAAAAACTTAATAAAATGCTTTTTTGTTTTACAAATAAAAGCAAACAATTTCATATTTTAATATTAGCAGGGGTCTCTTCCCAGCCACAGCACCCACAGAGCTGAGGGTGGAAAGGAGGGCCATCTCTCCCTGGCAACCATAGCTCTGGAGCTGTGGAAAGTCACCTCTTTCTCTGGCCATCACAACGGTGCATGTCCCAAATTCTGCCCCCTTCTTACCCTACTGCCTCCCCCATTACCTCCTATTTCCCCCTCCCACCTACTCCATACTCCCCCCAAGGCCACCACCTCACCTTACTTGTGAAGGCCCATCTAATAAGTGGAGCCATGCCTGAGAGATACTGATTAGGTGGACAGCCCTACATTCTCTCATGTATAGCTGCCCAGGTGTGCACCTTAGAGGGGACTCTCCATGGAACACCACAATATTAAAGCTCCATGGAGCTCGTGGACCACAGCAATATTAAAGGATTTAAAAGTCCAACTGGGTACACAGACACTTCAAAAAAGTTGTCATAATCAGGAGTACTGACCAGCACCTGGTGATTAAGAGGTTAACTCTGTACCTAGCAAGGTATCAAGTGGTCAGCCAATAACAATGCAGGTAGGAATTTCAAACTGGAAAAGAGGGTTTGTTTGTTTTTCTCTCTCTCCTTTGTTTTGGGGGACAGAGCAGTTTCTTCCAAGTACTGAGGGAGATGGGAGAAACTCCTCTCTCCAAGAACGGACTTCGTACAATGTGTAAGAAGGGAAAAGTTTAGCTAGTCCATCAGGATTTATTGTTTTCTTTGTTTGGGGATGTGGAAATAATGTCTGAGCTTCTTAAGTGTTTTTTTCCTTTTGTAACTAAGTCTTCAGCCCAGGGATTTTCCCTGAGTATCTATATCAAATGGTGGCTCTTTCCATCTAGTCAATTTACTATGCTTGCAACTGTAGTTTTGTTTTGATAATAAACGTTTGTTCCTTTTTTCTAATTAACCAGTATTGGTTGATTTTGTGTCCTGGAAGGCCTGTCTGTGTGTATCTGCATGCCTCTGACTGAAGGGTCAGCTACCAGAGACTGCAGCTTGTTTTTGCTCTTTTCTTTTCAAGCTCTTTTGGGGAAAAAGAACTTGGGGGTACCCCAAGGGTTGGTTTCAAGTGTTCACCCCTGTTTGTGGGTTCAAAGCACTCGATGGTGGCAGCAGATTCCTCCAAATCCGGGTATTAGGATTTTGTGTGGGAAAGTTTTTGTGCCAGAGCCTGTAGAGGCAAGGTTTTGGAGTGCTCTTGCAGGCTCCCAATTTATGCATTCATCATGCCAGATTGGGGAACAGCCTTGACAAAAGTGCAATTCCATTTCTGAGCCTGACCTTTTAAATTAGATTATATTAAATATTTAAACTTGTTAATGAAAAAAAAAGATAATCTTTATAATCCATAGATACAAGAACAAATTATATTCTGCATTAGCCTGATCCAAAGTCCATTGAAGTAAATAGATTGTTGGTGGCTTCAGATCAGGTCTTACGTGTATTACATTACTTTCTTTTTCAGTGGATTCCTTAAGAAAAAGTATTAGTATTTTTTTTACTTAGCTACTTTTTCTTCCTACTCTAATAATAATCAATCCAGTCAGTCATACAATTAGCTATTGAATATAGCTGATCAAAACACTGTTATATTCATAAGAATCTGCTATAAGTGGCACCAACTCTTGAAACCCTTGTGCATCTGCGCTACCTGGGCCTGGTTAATAACCATTTTCTGTTCCCAGCTCTGGGGTCTCTCAGGCACTCTCTTGAGGTGTAGGACCCAAGTCCAACACACTTTTTTTTTGAACAGTGAGACCTTGCTTTCCAGCTGCCTCAGACTCCCAAACTAATTCCAAAGTCTTTGTAAGCCCTAGCTGCTTGGGTATGTACCCTCAGAGTCCAGTTAGCGATAGGACCTCTTGTTTCTCAATATACCCTTTCAGTGACAAGGAATACAAATGTGGCAAGGAATACAAACTTAGCAAAGGAATTTCTAAACCATTGGCACTCTCCTCTTGGGCAGCACTATTAGGGGGCTTCCCCTTTATCCTCTCCCCTGGTTCTTGTCATGCAGACAGAAAACCAGAAGTCTGAAGTGCAGGCAATGCAATGTTTATTGTGGTTAGTTCCAAGCAAGCATACACATAGCTCTATAGGCTGGCAAAATCCATTTCACACTGCCCCATTCTGATGCCACAGAGTCTTCACCTGTAAACCTCTTCCCAGCTCTGATGCTGCAGGGCTTTTCCTGTGCCCCCATTCCCACCTCCTTCTTCTTAGCAGACCCAAATATACCTGCTGTGCATACCCCTAGTCTTGTCCCTTACAGCTTATGGAAATGTTATGTTTTGGAGTCTTGTGAGTCTGGGGTCTTCATTCCACCTCTTTTGAATCCCATGGGAGGGTTAAAGAGTGAGGTTGTGTTCTGACCTCCCTTCTCCTTCCTACATTGTCTTCTCCATTGAGCGTCATTTAAAGTCACTGGCCTTACTGAATGAAAACAAATTTCTCTAGTAAGAGGATCATTCCATGTGGATGGCCCTTGATGGCTCTGTGACTGGTTTTCAGGCTCAGATATGCAACCAGGCATCAAGCCACCCATACAAAATGGATGCTCTAAACTTCAATAGATCTGACAGTGCAACGTGAGTGTTATACTGCAAAATCAGTACAATACATAGTAGAGTCCCTGAGAAAAATATTTTCACAAGACAAAATGGAATCCAGAAAACAACATAGGTTTCTCAATAGGGCAAAGTCATTTCCTCAATCTGCCACAGACAGGTATACATAATAAAGCAAGAAAGAGAGAGACTTGGAAAGAATAATAGAAGGGAGAGTGATACCATCCAATTCAGAACTAAGTCATAATGTTTGTGATTTTTTTTCCCTTAGAGACTATGAATTCCTCTCCACTTTTCCTACCTTCAGGCAGGAATTAATCAATTGTTCTCTATTTTGTGCTGCCTTGTCTTTCCATAATGCTAAGAGGCCTCAAATTAGCTCAATATTGTTTAGGTTTAGTTACTGTTCATTGTAAATCCCTGGCTTCTTGATAAGCTATTAACAAATCAGTATATGGTTCTAAGATGTTCTTGGTAGAGACTTATGAAAAAAGGCTGAGTGATCACTGGCGATCTACTTTAAATTCCTATAATGCAAATTGCTGGAGTATATTATGACACACAACATGCAGCAGTTCTGTAGGCCTTGTTATTAGGTTTTTTTAAATTAAACAATGATAAAAGTTGATAAATTTTATTTGCTCTAACAAATAATTAGTGACACTTATAGGTAGTGGATCATTTTACAGCATCCAAAATTTTAGAAGTTGAGAGAGTCCCTCATACAGGATAATTGGTAGAGGTGGTTGGAAATGTTTCAAATAAAGTGTTTTATTGGCAAATGCCAGGTAATAGAACCCTGAATATCCTGCAGAAGTTAGTGGAGTTCAACAATCTTTCACTGAATCACAGGTAGGGTTCCAATGCAGGCTGATGTAGTCTGCCCCAAGACTGAGGGATAACAGGTTTCTAAGGTAATACAGGTTGGACCTCGCTGGTTCAGTACCCTCAGAACCTGACTGGTCCCGAAGAAGGGGATTTGCTGGACTTCAGTGGAATCAGGATTTCATGTTGAGTATCTTGTGCAAAATCAGCCAGACTCTGAATCCTTCCTTAGTTTCTTTAATGCTGAGACCATCCCGTCTTTTTTTCCACAATATTTCATAAAGCTTTGTTGGTTCCAGAGTCCAGATAGTTACATCACAACATACTACGCATTAAGTATTTGTTGAAATTCTGAAGCAAATTACAATTGTTTCAAGAATAAACAAAATAAGCTTTTGCAAATTCAACTAAATCTGATGGCCCAGAGATAAAGGGGGAGAGCTGATGAGTCAACTTGCAGCTATAATAGACTCTTAAAACAGGATCGGCCATCAACCACATGGTGCCCCAGCTAAGAAGTATTTTCAGCAGCCCTCCTCCATTTGTTACAACTTTTAAATACCTTATTTTTATTGCATTTGTAGCCCATTTCACAGCTTTGATGCACAATTTGCATGCATGGTTTATCCCTGTTGTGTAAGACAATAAATTTGCACACTAGGATCTGTAAAACTGAATTTATTCATGCCATATATAAGCAAATAAAAAATCCCATTTGCTTTAAATGTATAGAATCTTTTAAATATAAAAGTAACTGAAATGTACTAACATTTCTAAATTGAAATGTGTCCCAACATTGGATGAACCAGTATTAAATGTTACAACTGGTGACAATTTTATACAAAATTAACCCTTTTCTTGCCTTTGCCCTGGCAAATAGAAGCTCAGTCTCAGAGAGATCCAAAGACTGGCCAATGACACTTTCACTCTCTAAAATAGCAAGTAATGTCAGTCTTCCATTGGCTGTTGTTGAGTGCAGCTATGTTTTAATGGGCCTGAACTTAAGAAAACTGTGCTTATTACTCGTGACTGACTGGTAGCATCAGCAGAATACTCAAAGCTATCCATACATTAGGAAAAATGTCCTTCAGCTTTGCATAAGGAATGAAATGGAGAATTTGGAGTGGAGAATGCTTCCTATGTTGCAAACTGTAAAGGAAGTTGTCCAATTTGACTTAGAGGTCTTTATCACTGACATCTGAATACTCCCTGTGAGGCAGCATCTGCTGAAGATCTATACAATTGTTTGAGTGTTTTCCTGTCTGCCAGGAGCTTACAAAGGTCATACAACCCTCCCCTCCCAGCCTTTTTGTGGTGCTTCATTTGTCAAAACACTTTTCAATGGGCACTTGAACATTGTCAATGAGCAAGCAAAAAACTCCCTCTTGCATATGATGCAGTTGGATTGAGGGAAAGACAGCCACAAACCACAAAGAAAGCTCTTGAAGGTAGTGCAAGGATCATTGCCTGGATACAACTGTTTCTTCCCTTCATTTTTGCACTGTTGTAGTAGCATTGGCTGTGGAAATCCCAAAGCTTTATTTTATTCTTATTAAAAAATTCTGAATCAGTTCTGTTAGGCTTGTTATAGTAGAATCATCTACTCACTGGAAACAGATAAAGTGTTCTTTTTCTTGGATACTGCTATTGTCATTGTCAACACATCTTACTGTAAATGACATCTTTTCACTGTGGCTAATGTTGGGAGTTCAGTCAATTATGATGGCATAGTACTTTGTTTTTCTGAGCTGCATCAATATGTCAAGCACCTTCCCTGCCAGAAGGTCAATCAATTTGTTTTGAATTGTTTTGTTGCAGTAATGGTCTATAGTTTATTTACAACTACTGGATATAGGTGCTCCCAAATGACATCGTCATATTTCCCATGGAGCTCTACCAAATTGAGGAAATTAAGGTTAAGTTCAGTGAACAATTTATCGGCTGAGTCCCAGAAAGCCAAATTATTCTTGGCAAGGAAGAAGGTAATTGAGATCTGATGTTTGGGTTTCTATATTAATAATGCTGAGTTTCTATATTAATAATGTGCTGGTTTTCTGCATCTATGAATGTGTTCAGTTTGAACCTGGACACAACCACCATCCACTTGGAATCGGCTGTAAAATGGTCAGGAGACTTTTCATATTGCTTTAAAGCATCAGATAAGAGATGCCAGCAACTATACTTGGGAAAGTGAAAGCAATGATTTGGCCTTCTCGTCAAATATTTTGCAATGAAAACAGAATGCAGTTGATTTTGAGTAAACTAGCCAATGCCAATTCAGTTTCTCACCATTCTTAAGAACTCTTTTGCAATATGATTTTGAAAAGTCTTGTTTTCTGCTCATTTACTGAAATTGATATATGGTCAATTTTCCCTGGCCCATTCAAAATTGTATTGGCAAGGTTACTGTTGCCGGGCATAAATCAGAATTTGTTTTATCAATTTGTGGTATGCAATTTTTCTCACTGCTGTTTCTGGCTATGTCTAGACTACGGAAAAACTCCACTGCATCGAGGGAACATGTTTGCTCTTATGACCAGTTTTGTGTGGTAACCGATCAAAGTAGGTACCAAAATGGTCCCTTGGAGTGTCCTGTCACAAATGCAAATTCCTGTATTATTCCAAAGTATCCTAACCTTGACGGGGTATCAAGACATTTCCCTTATTTCCCTAGGATTATCACCTACAGTCCACAACTTAAACCCCTCCAATGCATTCTCAACAATATACAACCTATCCTGGAAAATGACCCCTCACTCTCAGAGGCTTTGGGGGAAAGGCCAATTCTCCCTTACAGACAACCCTAACCTCAAGCAAATTATTTCCAGTAACCACACAACACATCTCCATCATAATCATCCAGGAACCTACCCCTGCAATCAGCCCCAGTGCCAACTCTGCCCACACATCTACACAAGTGATTGCATCCAAAACACCACAACAGCAGCTACTTGCAGTAGGATGCATATGAAGCAGAAGGAAAGACGGAAGTGTGATGAATCACACAAAGGCATTTTCTTCTTCATGCCACTCTTTCCCGAGTAATGCCATGAAAATTCAGCACAAACAGCATGGACATTTTTATTTAATTGTCTCCATTGTGGTCTGATAGTTCCCCAGATGACAGCAAAGTCAATTCTGAACTGAAAAACTTCCTTTGCTCCATGCTACAGTAATAAATATGGAGTCAGTTGGCTAAGGCAATCAAAAGTAACATGTTGCTACAGACAATGTAACACTTTTTTTAAAAAGCAAGTTAAAACAATATATTTAGTGCGGTACTGTTAGACAAAACACCACCTAAGCTTTCTACATTGGCTCTAAACCAGGGAAACGCTTGTTTGTTCATATTCAAGGTGAATGAAAAAGCAAGGAAAAACCTGGGCTTGCATTATCCTTTTTTGTTTCTTTGTGATGTATTAAGGTGGTCTGATGTATTAAGGTTTTCCTGCTTGTTTTTACATCTGCCAGACTGACCATTTGCTCAATGACCTTAAAACATGCATATTGCTTCAGAGAGATTTTAACTCCAGACTTCAATGAGAAGCTTTAGAATTGTCATTCATGCTTATATTTGACACTCACCCATTACAAATTTGATTTGTCAATTTTATATGTGTTCACTTTTTTTGATTGTATCACTTTGGTATATATGGTCGTGCCAATTTTCTTCCACAAATTGATCTGAGGAAGTGGGTCTGGCCCACGAAAGCTCATCACCTAATAAACCATCTTGTTAGTCTTTAAAGTGCTACATAGTTCTGTCTTTTGTTTTAAAGAGACTAATGTGTAAGATCACTTTTTTCCATGTGAGTCGCTGCAAGCTGTCTGGATGCTATGATGATGGGCATAATATAAAAACCTAATAGAATCTAATCACTGCTGAAAAAATTCCTCAAAAATGAAGGCCAAGTTAGAGAAATGCAGAACAGGATTCAAATGGCGCAGAGAACTCCGAAAGCTAATGGGTGATGAGTTTCTAGTCAATCAGCTGGCAGAGATTCTGACACTTTTCTCTGAGAGACAAAATTTCCTATTTCCTAAAGAATTGGAATTCCATCATAAAATCAAAGAAATGTAGAACTGGAAGGAAACTTGAGAGTTCATCTGGTCCACCCCACCATACACAGAGTCAGGACGAATACACATAGACCGCCCCAACAGGTGTTTGTCTAACCTCTGCTGATTGGGTTTCCACAAGCTTACTTTGTAAGCTTAACTATTCTCATAGTTAAAAAATAGCTACTTTTATAGTTAGAAACTCTTCCCTGATAGCTATATCTCCCTTGCTGCAGATTAAGCCTCTTAACTACTTGTTCTATTTTTAGTGGACATGGAATACAATTGATCTATATCCTCTTTATAACAACCATCACAAATCTTTGATGTGGTCTTTTGAGTGGTCTATACTGCCCCCTCACTGGCTTTCTTTGGTTAGCCCATGGTCAAGGCAGCTCCTAGTGGTCAGCTTTAGTTTCTTTGGACTGTATTTCTGAAGGCAGCTTTATCCCTTCACTTTTCCTGGCCATTCTACCTCCCTTCCTTCTCTGAGTGCTCTCCCTTTATAGAAGGTCTCATTTCCTCTAAGGCCAGGTCAGCAATATGGGGGAAGGTTGAATTAAGATATGTAGCTCTAGCTGTGTTAATTATATAGCTAGAGTTGATATACCTTAATTTGAGTTTCCACGTGGTCTCCACAGCACAAAGTCGATGGGAGCAAACGCTCTTGTTAGCTTCCTTTATCTTTGTGAGGAGCAGGAGTACTAGTGCCATCAGGGGCACCCTCTGAGTTCAATTCTGCAGGTTTTTACTAGCCCCGCTAAATCAAACTCCGGAAGATTGATCGTGTCGGTGTCAATCTTCCCCATAGTGAAGACATGGCCTAAGTTCGTAACTGTGGATGCCTGCCTCCATGATTGGCAGCTGCATGAGAGTGTAGCCGGGCTTCTTTGCTGTAGTCAGGAGAGGCTTCTCTCCCCATTCTGCTTTTGTGGAGTGTAAGTTTTGTAGACACCATTACACAGTCTTTAAGAAGTCTGCATGAGTCTTGATAGTCATCTTCTTTTCTCAAGACTTAAAATGACTCATTTTTAACCTTTCTTCATGGATCTGTGTGACAGAGTGCAGTTACCCTTTGTGGGTCTCTGCAGGAAGCCTTACAGTCTTATTACTTCCTAACCCAGGAAGCAGTGAGATGACAGGAAAAGAGCAATGAAGATGAAACCTGTAGAGGCCTGATGGAAGCAGACAGTCAGTGCCCAGAAGTATCAAACATGCTGCAGGGAGAGTTGGTCTGTTACTGTTGGGTTCAGAAGAGAGAAGAAGGGCTCTCATTTCTGCATAAGGAGGCCTGATAAGTAGGTAGAGTTTATTGCTATCTACATGTATGCCGAGAATGCAGAAGCAGAAGAAACTGGAGATGGTGGCCAAGAGATAGAGCTGGAGATAAAAGGGACTGGTGGGAACAGGCCCAGGGAAATAGCATGAGAGGACTGAAGGAAGTAATCATGGTTGTTGTTTATAGAATTCCTGGGCTGAAAACCCCAAGTAATGAGTAGGCCTGTGTTCTTTACTGTCACAGATAACATGGTGTAAACCCCAACAGAGGCAGGGCTTATTAGGAACAAAGGGCTGAATTTCAAAGGCCCAGCAATTAATAGTCTCAGTCAGAACTTTATCTTTTGTGAATATTACTGTATGCACAACATGTTGCAGGTGACACAGAACTAGGATTTATCACCAAGTGTGTCCTCTGGTTAAAGCATTAGCTTCCTGTTCCAGGCCAGGTACTAACAGGGAACATGACTTGAATGCTGATCCATGTCCCCTTCTTTTTTGAATCAATGTAAGTAAAAGAGAATTGTAAATAATTCATACATATTTTTTCATCTATTATCAGATAGTAAAAGGTGGGGAGATCTTTGCTGAACTTGGAGAAATAAAGTTGCTTCGTGAAGGCATTTTAATACCTTATAGCTGGCTAATTTGACAGTCTCTTTCTGTCTCTAAAATGCACTGTGCACGAGTGGGTGCAGTCGTGCCCCCAGCTGCTGGACTTTACTGTCAAAAGGCCACCACATAGATATTAGTCTCTGGGTTCTGCTGCCCTTAGCAGAAGGGCCACTGCATAGACTCTGGCCACTGGGCCTTGCAGCCTTGATTAGAAAGGCTGTTGCACAGACTGCAAACATTGGGCCATGTGGCCTTGAACTGGAAAGTCCAATATATAGACTCTGGCCACAGGGTCCCATTCCCATGGGAACAAGGGCCACCATATTTATATGAAATACTAGGGCACTTGATCCATCTAATCCCCATTTTGTTTCTCCCACAATCAAACACCCCAGGAGGAGGTGTACCCACCATGTGATACATCCCCTATCCTCAAATAAGCTATACCAGTAAAAGAAGGGTTTTGCTAGTATAACTACATCTGGTGTGGCTACATTAATCAGTTGACGCTTTCACAATCATTACTGAGGTAGCTAAGCTGGCAGAAGTCTGCAATGTAGTCATGGCCTGAGGTTGCATCACCAAAATCAGTGAGAGCAGGATCAGATGCTAAGGCCCAAGGTCCTCCAAGGTATTTAGGCAACTAAATCTCATGGATATCAATGGGGAAAGGGGCCTAAATACCTTTTAAGATCTGGACCTACGTGACTTGCTCATGTTTACACTGGAAATCTTTGGCAGATCTGGGAACAGGCTCCAACTCAGGAGTTTTGGGATTTAGAGTATTAACCAAAAGATTATCATTCTTCTTCTTTGTTAAGGCACTACTGGGGAGAGAAAGAGGAGTTCCAAGGAAAGTGCTGGTATCAATCTTTCTGGACAGTCATACACACTTTCTGGGAGAAATCTTGGCACCACTGTCAATAGCAAAACTCCCATTGACTTCAGTGCTCCAGGATTTCACTCGCTTTCACTAAATGCAACTCTTGCTTTATAAGACAGTGCTGCAGATATATAGGAAGAGAGGGCTATCTTGTAAAATGAGTCACTGGAGAAGCAATGCTTTAATTATAGGAATAAAAAACCAAGCAGTTCAAGTTATCTGAAGTTGTGTACCAGCTCTTCAAAAGCTGATATTTTATTATTATGTTGAGCCCTGGGCATTTTGTGAATGTGTCCCTTCAAAATCTTACATTTTTAGCAGTTATTATTTTGTTTCATTGTATGATAACTGTGATATTCAATTCACTTGATCCATCCATAATTTTCTTGTATCATTAGCATCACTCATCTTTATCTTTCGCTCTGCATAATACAGTCTGATGTCTGATTTACTCTAAAGTAATAGCTCTTATTATTCAGTACGACTCATGCCTGTTCATGGTAAGAAACCCTGGACTTCCCCCGAAAATTGTAAGTAGGTCCAAATTGACTCAATTATCCAAAAACTGACTAATGCCTATTGTTCTGAAGGTACCATTGGGGTAGTAGTTCAGCAATGTATGTTAATACCTGCTTATCTCATTTTGTTCTATCAGCCTGTTCTGAAAATGAGAGCATTTGAGTTGGACTGAATTAGAGGCTCCATGGAAACAGTTATATTCTCTAGCCACAAAGACTTGGTAGTTCTTCAAAACATTATTGGGGATAGCACATATGGATCTGGTACTGCATTCAGAGCTGTGAATAGACAAACTTCTACTATCCACCAGATTTGGATACAAAGAACTTAAATAATATTTCTTGATGAAATGAAATACCATATTTCAAAATTATTACTCTAAAGCTTGTCCAGAATACTGATATTAAATAAAATAGCAATATATTTTAACAAACACTGGAGCCAGATTGAAAACTTTCCTTAAAACAGGAAGAATAATCTCAAGGATTAAGGTATTCTGGGTGATTCAACAAGAAAGAAAGACCATAGAGCCCGATTCTGCTGCCCTTACTCACTCTGACTAGTACACTACTTCACAAGTAGTCCTCAAATCAATGGGACTATTCACCAAGATTTGGATAACGTTACACTGTGAGCAGTTCCATTGAAATCGGTTCCTTTAGATGTGGAATAAGGATACTAAACATTAGAGCCAGATCCTTAGGAAATTAAAAACAAAAATCTCAACAAAGCATCTTGGATCTTTTCTCCCCTTGCATGTGGGTGGAGATTAGTTTCTTATACCAGGCTAGAGACAGGACAATAAATCTGGTAGGTCTGCCTGGGAGATATTTATATGACGTTTATCACTTTGGGATCTGAATGCTTTTGAAATGATGGGATAGATTTTTAACTTCAGGCTTAGTCTAAACTGTTCTATTCCAACAGCAGTGTCAGAAAGGGCTGGGACTCAGAGGCAAACTTCAGGGTCACAGTTCTTCCACTGCTTCCTCCTTGCTCCCAGACGTGGTATTAATTCTGCTTTTACCAAGCAGTACATTATTATTTATTTATTTCCCTAGCTCAGCTAACCTGCCTACCATGTACAGGATCATGTTAACTCCTCTGGCCCATTTATTCCATCTAAATTAATACAACAGCACCCAGGTCTTGACAGCCCATGTCACAACATAAGGGGGATTTCTTATTACACTGCTGTGGTTGCATAGGCTGAATTGAATTCTAGATCTCACAAAATAGATCACTGGGGCTATCCCCTGCAGGTATGCAAAGAAGCCTCCTGCTAGAAGATGTATCTAATAATAACAATAGACATTATTGTTATTGGGCTAACAAGAAATTATTGCATATGAGAGTAGTGTGTGTTTAAGATGAGAAAAGGAGTCCTGTAGCACCTTATAGACTAACAGATGTATTGGAGCATAAGCTTTCGTGGGCAAAGACCCACTTTCGTCAGGTCTTTGCCCATGAAAGCTTATGCTCCAATATATCTGTTAGTCTATAAGGTGCTACAGGACTCCTTGTCGCTTTTGAAGATCCAGACTAACACGGCTACCCCTCCGATACTTAAGATGAGAAACAGTATCATATAACAGAGGAATCATTTCTTAAAACATACCAAAATATATAATAATAATTTCAGGATTTTTTAATGGTTTGGAAAATTAATTTGTGCCTTCGCATTCCTAGCTTATAAAGAAGAAATATTACCAGGCTGTTGTTCTGGTATGTCTATACCACATGAAACCAAGAGCACTGGAAATCTCATGAGAGAGCCTATTTTCATGACATCTCCAGTCAAGTTATTTCTTTTTTTTTCTTTTGCAGTGTTAGTTTAGAAAGAAGAAAGGAGTAAGTCATCTTGTAGAGGGTCAGTGTTTAATGACATCACTTTTGCTAGAAAAACAGATAATTTGATCTCTTATCTAGAGAAATTCTTGAATGATATCACTAGTTGACTGTATGGGAAGTATCTTAGCCTGTTGGGCACTAGAGGCCATCTTTAAAAGTATCTCTTTTCATGTCATACTTAATGTGGGAAAGATAACATTGTTGGTAACCTTTAAATCATAGAAGTTTCTTAGAAACACATATATGAAATGTGCCATGAAACTGTGTGGAGAATTATTTTTTCAGTTGTCCAACTTGCACCTTCATTTATCCATGGCAACATGTACCCTCATTACCAGAATGCTTATTTATATTCTGTGATTGCATCTTAATAGGGTTTGCAGAAATTGAACTTTGTTTGCTCTTTTTGTAGAATTTAGCAGATTGCTTGCTAAGTATTAGTGATGCATCACAGTATTGTTAATAGAACTGGTTGGGAACTAGTTTAACTTAATTATTTTGCATAAGGGAAAGCAGTTTCATCAACATATAAATACTTCATAAAATCATATTGTTTTTGACAATCATTTTTAGGTGATGAATGTGTGACGTAGCATCCTTTTTTATATATTCTGAATGACATATTTTGATGTTTTTCAAAATGGTTTACTTTTTGCTGTTATGTAATACATTGTAATTTAAAGTTAAACTAAAGTCAAAATTCAAATGTAATTTTTTTTTCATTTTAATTGACCCAAAATTGGTTTTGGGGAATTTTTTCTCAAATCAAATGTAAAATTATTGATTTTTATTCTAAATCAGAATGAAAACAAATATTGAAACCACAAAACCTTCCACAAAACAGAATATACGCTCTCCAAACTTTTAACTGCCAACTCCAAGCATTAAAGAAAAGCATGAATAAGGCTACCAATTACCATGAGACCCACAAAATAAAATAAATGTTGGGTCTTGTCTTCATTCTGCTCTTTGAGCTTTATAGGGCAAATGTTTTTGAATGCTGAGTTTCTCATGTAATCTTGATTCCAGGAACTGGGGCTTTAAGACCACCAAATATTGTCATACTCACAATAAAAGCATGAAAATTGCAAATGTTATGAACAAATTATACTCACCTAAGATTTTATATGTGGCTACTATGTTTCAGTTTGACTATGAATTATGTTTGTCTCTGTCTCTTTTATGGAGCAAATTGTGAAAAAGTGCTTATAATTTGAGTCATGTTCTTGAAGAAACCAGTAAAGAATCTTACTTGGTTTTGATGCTAAAGGATTTGTTTTCACTGTTCTTTTCAGCTGCATTGTGCTTCTGATATCCTCATTCACAGAGACATGACACATAGGGGTATTAATCTTGTTCTTAATGTTGTGTGACAGTCTCCCATACACAGCACACTCTAATACTAATGTTATCACTCTCAGTAAAAGTTGTGCCCCACGTGACTCTCCTTCTGTGACCACACATTCTGATGTGCGCCAAATATGTACTAATAGAGTATATTTCTGTCTTGGTGTTTATATGGTCTCCTTCACCCATAATACCTAGCTATAATAAATGGTCAAAATTATCATACACTTTTTTAGAGTCTAACTGCTTGCATTGTGAAAGTTAACTTCCAATGGGGATCAGAAAGGAAGGCAATGAAATTGGAGGCTGCTGGCCTCCACTGAAATTAGCTGAGGTGGAGATGAAGGAGCAGAACAAGACCGCTGTGTCTTCTCCAAATAAACAAAAAAAGCCAAATTTCTAAACATATGAAGAAAAAAGTGAAATTGGGATTGCATGATCCTATAAACATTCTCAGCTAGGGTCATTCACAGTGTCATGCTTCATTTTTCTATAGGTACTAGGGTGAAAATAAGTCTTATTTTCAGGCCTGAGAGTGAAGTCAGACTTAAATTATGTGTAGACCTTTTGCTGGCCCTTTGCACAGGATGAATTTCACCCTCATTCAGCAGAACTTTCTTCAACACCCCAAAACCAGTGTCTATAGTAAATGATTTGTCAGGCAGTTCTGCATTCTGTCCAAATAGATATGTCTGCACCTAAAAAAAAATTACTTGAGACATAGCAGGCTGCTCATGGTTGGCCTGAGTCAGCTGTATTAGGCTCAAGGGGCTGGAGATGCAGGGCTGTAAAACTAGATGTTTTGATCTCAGTCTGGAACTTGAACTCAGGGACCTCATGAGGGGAGAGGGTCCCAAAGTAACCCAGGCCAGCTGAGGGTGTTTAATTGATGTGAAGATGTACCCAGTAATGGTGGTAGCATTAATCCTTCATTGAGTAATTGTCATTGTTATGAATGATGGTTGATATCAGTTATAGAAAAGACTCATTTGGTGATGAGTTGCACAGATGACAGTATTAATAATAGTGGTTATCAGAGCAATAGAGCTGCATTACTCCGCAAAAGATTTATGAAGCAAACATGAGTATTATTGTATAACATAAATATTCTGTAGTACTCACTCACACATATATTCTCATGATGCAAAAGTATCTTTTCACATTTCAAAAACCTTTTTTTTGGAGTGGGGAAAAGGGGCAATACTTACATTTATTTACTCAGAAGGAGACGGTGTTCATATTTTTAAACATACAAATTTGAGATATTTCAGATCAGGGCGGAATGCAGTTGACTGCTATATTTTCCTTTGTTGTTAGGGTTTTGTCTTTACTGTTGTAACTTAGGGTACGTCTACACTAGCCCCCTAGTTCGAACTAGGGAGGCTAATGAGGGCAACCAAAATTGCTAATGAAGCACGGGATTTAAATATCCCATGCTTGATTAGCATATTCTCGGCCAGTCGCCATTTTGGAAACTGATTAGCCCGAAGTAACTGCCCGCGTTTACACGCGGCAGAGAAGCGGGATTCTGAGGTAAACCCCTTAGTTCAAATTAGCTGTTACTCCTCGTGAAATTAGGTTTAACAGTTCCCTTATGTGTTTCACTACTGAAAGGTTGTATTTTCCTTAACACTTTCTTTGATTTTTCTTTTTACTATTTGTTGGTCTTATCAAATGTGTTGTTGACTTTTTTTTTTTTTTGTGAGCCATGTTAGTACCTTAGGAAATATTTAATTTGTTACTCATTACATAAATCCTGGAAAACATTACTTACTATTTGAACTGTCTGAAAAAAAATTATGTTAAAATACAAAAGCAAAACAAAGACCCCCTTAACTTTCCAGTATTCCTTGTTACTGCATTTAAATTGTATCAGGAAATTACATAATTTCACCTTTTCAGTCATGTTCTCAATTGTGGATGAAATTAGCACTGAGATTTTCAGTTATAGTCTTGCAAAACTTCAGATGACAATGCTTTCTGTTAAAATGGTTTTGCTCTAGCTTTTATTATGTAGCTGTGCAGTACTTAAGTGTAGAACACTTCCTGCTTTTCTAATGTGAAACTCTACAATTTGTATTTGCTCCTTCCAAACAAAAGATAATCCAATTTAACTGTATGTCTGGTGAAACTCTAGCTTGTTGATTATTCTCTAATAAATTAACTGTGACAGACCACTGGCTAAACCATAGCTCTGCCACTACTGCCTGGCTGAAAAGGGCAATGGAAGCCAGCTGAACAAGCCCTGGCCTGAAGGGCTAATGCAGGGGTGACCAAACCATTCCAGACGAAGAGCCACAATAGCAGTGGAGACAGCGTGAAGAGCCGGGGCAAAGTTGTTGAGAAAAAAAACAAAAAACAAAAACCCACCCCATGCTGGGGAAAAATAGGTGCTGGTATACCATTCCACGGCTTTTTGGGGGTTAATTTTTCCCCAGGTCTTTGCGGCCCTGCCTTTTTTTTTTTTTTTTTTTTTTTTGGCTGGCTCAACAACTTTGCCCTGGCTCTTCACGCTGTCTCCACTGCTATTGTGGCTCACAAAAAAAGCACTGGGAAGGGGTGAGAGGTGCAAGCTCTGGGAGGGAATTGGGGTGCAGGAGGAAGTAGAGAAGAGGATGCTGGCTCAGGGAGGGGGCTCCAGGCTGGAGAGTGTTGGGGTGAGGTGGAGGGTTGGGTGCTGAGCAAGCTGCAGGCTTGTGACTGTGAGGGTACAGGAGTTTGGGCTGGGGTGCATGAGGGACTCAGGGCAGGGAGTATGATGGGCTCAGGACACAGATTTGCAGTGTGTGGATGGTGCAGGAGTATTGTGGCAGAAGACTGGGGATGTGGGGGTACAGGAGTTTGGGGATGTGAGAAGCTCAGAACAGGGGGTTCCAGTGTATGATAGGCTCAGATTTGGGATCTGGGGGGTGCAGGAGTGTTATGATGCTGCGGCCAGATGGGGGCTTAGCCCCAAATGGGGGGCTTCTTGGCCAGGCTTCATTTTTAAATAAAATATTATGTCCAACACAAAATATTTCAGCGTTGTCTTTATTTTTGAGAGGGCGGGGATCCTGGGATCCTGTTTTGGGTCACTGACCCACAGAAAAGTCAGTCAGGGCCACACAAGTGAGATGCAAAAAACAACCACTTCAAAACACCCCAAGCCTCACTAATGTGTGCTGGTGGGGGCAGAGGACAGGGTACTGGGGTAGGGTGCTGGTGGGTGCTGGAGCAGGGTATTCGTGGGGGGGTCTGGTCAGGACAAGGGGACAGAGACATCTGGGGCTAGTACCTGGGAATCCCAGGCCTCAGGAAGTGCACAGGCTGCTCTTCCCCTCCCCTAAACAGCTGGTGCACTTCCTGAAATACCCGGTCTATCGCGCTGCCAGAGTGTGTATGTGCATAGGAGTCCCAGGACTGCATGCCAGCTCCAACTTCTCAGGAAGCGCGCACTCTTCCTCTGCTCCCCATGACAGCCGCTTGCTTCCTGAGAAGTCGGAGCTGGCATGCAGTCCCAGGAATCCTACTCCCTCCCCCCCGCGCAGGCAGGCAGCAGGGGTAAAAGTCCCCGGTGGTGTGACAGACCCAGCATTTCAGGAAGCGTGCCATCTGTTTAGGGAAGGGGAAGAGTAGCCTGCTCTACCCCAGTCTCCCTCCCCTTCCCCAGAGCCAGGTACCACCCTTCCCCCCCCGCTCTACCCCAATCCCCCTCTCCTCCCCTTCCCCAAAGCCAAGCACCCCCATCCAATCCCCTTCTCCTCCCTTTCCCAAAGCCAGGTACACCCCCCCAACCCAATTCCCCTCTTCTCCCTTTCCTCAAAGCCAGGCACACACACCCCCAACCCAATTCTCCTCCCCCCGCTCTAACCTAATTCTTGGGTCCTGGAGCCGCCGCTGCTGCTACAGCCACGTGTCTCCCTTCAGGCGCTGAGGCACGTGCGCTGAGCAGCTGGTTTTGAGCATGAGCTGGCCGGGACACCGTGCACAACCCAATCCCCCTCCCCTTCCCTTCCCCAGAGCCAGACACATCCCCTCCCTGCTGTAACCCAATCACCCTCCCCTCCAACCTTATGCTTGGGTCCTGGAGCTACAGCTGCTGTGCCGCATCAGGGATGCCATGCGCACCGCCCCTCACCACCACCTACCTGATTCCCCTCCTCTCCCCTTCTCCAGAGCCAGGCAATTCCCCCTCCTTATGCCCGGGTCCCGGAGCCACTGCAGAAGCCACTTCCTGTGCTTAGCAGCTGGCTGCTAGCACGTGCAGGCTAGGATGCTGTGTGCAACCCAGCCTGCACAGGATATGACACAGTGTGCTGAGGGCCGTGAGCGGAACGGCACGGGCCATGATCATGCATGCGGCTCACAGCGGCCCAGTCATGAGAGCGGCTGACCTGAGCGGTTCCAGGTTCCATCCCGGTTCCATCAGGAGCCGCAATTTTTTTCTTTGCGAGCTGCATGCTGCTCACAAGCCTTGGGTTGACCATCCCTGGGCTAATGGAAGCAGTTGTGGGCCTCATTAGTCAGAGGGCTAGATAAGACAGCCAGAGGAGAAGTGGAAGGGGAGGAGTTATAGAGTGGTTGAATAGGTACCCCAGCCAGAAGGTAGCTGAGTTGGCTACAGGAATGATAGCCAATGCTCTGTAAATAGAAGGTGGTGGGAAATTGGCATGGACAATAAAAGGCATGGGTGATTGTACTAGAAAGGGTCTCTGGTTGATTTGTGGATGGAGAAGAGGTCCCAGGGTGAGGGGTCTGGGTGAGAATCTTGCCACATTACTTAGAGATCTATGATAGTTTCATATTTAAGTCTTATTGACCAATGTTAGCAATTTATTATGAGCATAAGTAGTGTTATTTATCACTTTCTAATTAGTTTTAGTACACTGATAGAACAGTAGATTTATAGAGTACACTGATGTAGTCTTAACTAGATGTAAGAAATGCTGCATAGTAAATTGAGCCAAAAACTAACCTGTAAATGTACTGACTTGTTTTCGTTTGTTCATTTTTTAAATCCTGTGGTTAAGAGAAGAGAGGCTACTAAGGAGGAGTGCACTACAAGTAATCAAGGTTTTCAATCCCTATCTGTTTTTGAATAGTGTAATCACTGAAACAAGTCATCTGGTTCATCATTTTTATAGTGTAAGTTGATATTTCAAGAACCTAAAATAATTCAAAATCTTTATACCACAGTTATAGTGTATTTGTTGGCCTTTTAATAAACCCTTATCTAATGGCTGTATAATTAAATTATTTAAACTGTTTTTTAAATGCAGATGATGACTACATGTTTTGTTAGTCTTTAAAGTGTTACCAGACTATTTTTTGTGTTTTTAAGTTTATCCTGTACAGACTAACTCTGCTACCCCCTGAAGCTCTTAAAATTATGTGGGTTTTTTTCAATCTTGGAGTTAAATAATTACTATAGACTTTTTTCAGGCTGAACCACTGTAAATAACTAATACCATTAAAATGAATTATAAACTTTATTTAAATCTGACAATTAGCTATACACCCAGCAAAGCAAGGAAAAACCGAGCAAGCACTTTAATGAAGTCTTCATAAATGCCAGTTACTCAGACATCTTACATACTCTATACTCCTTCACCAGAGGATCCATGTAACTTAATATAGAGTTCATTATTTATAAATACAACAGTGCAGCTCAAGGTAACAAAAAGAT
The DNA here is from genome assembly GCA_019425775.1 of Rafetus swinhoei. NCBI lineage: Eukaryota > Metazoa > Chordata > Testudines > Trionychidae > Rafetus > Rafetus swinhoei. Next base: position 272,837,868 of record CM033437.1, read on the forward strand.
ACTTGTGTTCATCTGCATGACTGTTGATGCCTTTTTTTCCTAAGAAGCTCATTCTTTTAAACCTGTGAGAAATTCACTTAATGATTAGTCCAAGTAACTAAGCTGGGTGCTGGGTATATCTGTGAAAGGAGGAGGGGAAGAATAGCAGCTGATTGACCACAAAACTATCTTCCTGCATCAGTTTCATTGTAAATGCCTCAAAAACATAATTCCTTATTATACTGCATGTGTCAGAGTGCTAGATAGATAACATAATGTTTATATAGGTTTTCAACAAGCTGAGCTGAAGTCAGATGAAAAGAAGTCAAATTGTCTGTCTTTTGCTATTTTAATAATGTTTATCAAGAAACGGAGTCAAAGGACAGTTTTTTTTATTTTCATTCTCAGTTACATATGCTGGTCAGTCAATAAATCAAGGATTTTTATAGAGTGGGCTACAGGTAATTTAAATTTAATTTGTCTGAACTTGATTATTGACTTTCTTAGCAATAGGCTTTTTAGCCTGAAGCACTTTTTTTAGTTATTTCCAAAATGAGAGAATTTATTAACCCATGTATTGAGCATTCACAAAGGATAGCATTAAATTAAAGACTCATCTGCAAGGTATAGAACAAACCTGGAAGATTTTGGGGATATTTGAGATCTTTTAATAGTCTCCACAGAGCTAAATATACCTCATTAAATTGTATCTTCCAACCCATTTGCTTCTCATATTCTTAGCCCTATTTCTCTTTACATCTTCCATTGCGATATTATTGAGCATTGTCTCACAATGCTAGATTAGATATTCCTCCTAGTTTTGCTTAATTAAATTTGCAGTTGGATCTAGGAAAAATGTTTTTGCTTTCTGTTTTTAGGTGTGTATCTTCCCAGTAAAGCTTGTATCTTCCTCAATATCCCCTGAAAAAGCTCTTATTTTGCATGCAAAGCTGCTGCCTACAAGAGATTATATAACTGTAATTGATACTTTATCTAACCGTTATTTTAGCTTTTTCTTATTCATTGTAAGTTGGATGAAAATATTTCAAGCTTGAATCATTCATGTTTTGATAGGTTACTGCAAAAGCAGCCTGTGATACACTTTGTTTCTATGAGTACTGGGCTAAAAAGGTGCTGCCAAAATGTAGGTGCTTCTAAAGAACACAAGGGTTGGGAGTCAGTGTTGTGCAAAAAATGAGAAGCAAAAAATGAAAAATTAAGGCCCCGTTTCTGTATATGTGGAGCATAAGTTGCCTGCTGCACTTATGCAAAGCCCTCAGTGTTAAGAAATAGGGCTAAAACATGATCCCTCTATCTGCACACCAATATAATGGAATTATTGGTATCTCTACCATCATTCCTTGTTGTATACAGCATATTTATCAAATGGGGGAAAGCATGCTCATGTTGGGTGGAAAAATTAGATCCTTTTCAGTTTAGCCTTGAACAGTTTTAAGACAATGCTATCATATGTGAATTACATATTTGAAATATACATACATACTAAAACAGATAAGGCAAGAAAAGTATATGATTCAGTTACTTTCCTTGGGGACAATGTAAATTCTCAAATCTCTGGCCTCTGTGAAGTAGGCCCTGGTGTTCTCCCAACTCTTACAGTTAATCATCTATCTTATCTCCTGTCCTGTAACTTTGTGCAGACTCAGTTTGCCAAGTTACCTCATCTGTGTATCTATTCTAATTCCACAATGAAAATATTCTCATGCACAAATCACAATAGCATAAACTAATACATTTTGCTTATCATGCAAAAGTTTACTTTTATCTGTCTAATTCTATCACCCTTATTGGCTCCAGCCAAGTGCCTTACAATAGTTGATCTTCTTACTTGTCAGTTTTTGTCACCTTGAGCTTATGTGAGATGGAGGGTAAAGGTCACTCTTTGAGCTAAAAATTGCATCCTGACACTCTACTCCACCTTACTGTTTGTGTAGCGCAAAACTTTACAGATAAGACACAAATCAAGTTCAGTGCTAGCAGACTAAGTGCCAATCCATGCCAAGGCTCTGGTATGTGCTGAATACTGGCAAATGCATAGCTGGAAACCAGTCTGACTCACCTGAGGATTAGTATAGTTAAAATATTACTGTCCTGTTTATAAACCTGGTACCCACAGCGGAACAGTGATCGCTTAGTATATTCTACAGCTGCACTTGCCCAACTCCTGCTTCCAGTCTCAACCCCAGCCTGTACCTGTTCTTGCCCATCTCTTACATCTCATATGACTGCTGTGTCTGATCCTTAGCTATACCTTCTGGCTTACTCTCTTGCTCTTCCATTTGGCTTTTGGTACCTGTGATACAGAGCCTTGGCATTTTCCTGATGGACTCAAACTTTCAAACACTAAGTCCAGGGTTTTCCTCCCTCTGGCACAGCTTATTGGTGACAGACAGAGTCTGTAGAATCATAGAACACTAGAACTGGAAGTCAAGTCCCCTGCCGTCACGGCAGGACCCAGTACCATCTAGACCATCTCTGATAGATGTCTATCCAGCCTGCTCCAGAGATGGAGATTCCACAACCTCCCTAGACAATTTATTCCAGTGTTTAACCACCCTGACAGTTAGGAAGTTTTTCCTAATGTCCAGCCTAAACCTCTTGCTGCAGCTTAAGCCCATTGCTTCTTGTTCTATCCTCAGATGCCAAGAAGAATAATTTTCTCACTCCTCCTTGTGACATCCTTTTAGATACCTGAAAACAGCTATCCTGTCCCCTCACTATCCTGCCCCCTCTCAGGGTATGTCTACACTAGCCCCCAGTTCGAAGTAGGGTGGCTAATGTAGGCATTTGAACTTGCAAATGAAGCCCGGGATTTAAATATCCCAGGCTTCATTTGATCCCCTTGCGGTGCCATTTTAAATCCTTAGTTCGAACTGACTGCCCACGTTACGCGGCAGTCAGAAGTTAATTCGAACGAAGTCCTAAATTCGGATTAACTGTTACACCTCATTGTAGGAGGAGTAACAGTTAATCCGAACTAAGGACTTAGTTCGGATTAACTTCTGACTGCCATGTGTAGCCGCGGGCAGTCAGTTCAACTAAGTGATTTAAAAATGGCGCCACCCAACATGCAAATGAAGCCCGGGATATTTAAATCCTGGGCTTCATTTGCAAGTTCGAATGCCTACGTTAGCCACCCTAGTTCGAACTAGGGGGCTAGTGTAGACATACCCTCAGTCTTCTCCTTTCCAAACTAAACAAGCCCAATTCCTTCAGCCTTCCCTTATAGGTCATGTTTTCTGGACCTTTAATCATTTTTTTCCCTCTTCTCTGGACCTTCTCCAATTTCTCCATCTTTCTTGAAATGTGGTGCCCAGAACTGGACACAATACTCCCACTGAAGCCTAATCAGCGCAGAGTAGAGTGGAAGAATGACTTCTTGTGTCTTGCTCAACACTCCTGTTAGTGCATCCCATTTTTTTTTTTTTTTTGCAACAATGTCTCACTGACTCATATTCACTATGGGTATGTCTACACTGCCACCCTCGTTTGAACGAGGGTGGCTAATGTAGGCATTCAAACTTGCAAATGAAGCCCGGGATTTAAATATCCCGGCTTTATTTACATGCCCGGCACCGCCATTTTAAATGCCCGTAGTTCGAACTACCTGCCCGTGGCTACACACGGCATGGACTAGGTAGTTAGAATTAAAGCTGCTAATTCGAACTACCGTTACTCCTCCTGCAATGAGAAGTAACGGTAGTTCAATTAGAGCTTTAATTCTAACTACCTAGTCTGTGCCGCGTAGCCGGGGCAGGTAGTTCAAACTACAGGGCATTTAAAATTGGCGCGCCGGAACATGAAATAAAGCCTGGGATATTTAAATCCCGGACTTCATTTGCAAGTTCGAAAGCCTATATTAGCCACCCTAGTTCGAACTAGGGTGGCAGTGTAGACATACCCTATGACCACAAGATCCCTTTTTGCAGTACTCCTTTCTAGACAGTTGCTTCCCATTCTGTGTGTGTGAAATGGATTGTTCCTTCCTAAGTGGAGTACTTTGCATTTGTCCTTATTAACCTTAATCTTATTTACCTCAGACAGTTTGTCCAGATCATTCTGAATTATGACCATGTTCTCCAAACCCCTTACAACCCCTTCCAGCTCTGTATCATCTGTAAACTTAATAAGTGTACTTTCTATGCCAATATCTAAATCATTGTTGAAGTCATTGAACAGAACTGGCCCCAAAACAGACCTCTGTGGAATCCCACTTGTTATGCCCTTCGAGGAGGATTCAGAGGGGTAGCTGTGTTAGTCTGAATCTGCAAAAGCGGCAAAGAGTCCTGTGGCACCTTATAGACTAACCGAAGTGTTGGAGCATAAGCTTTTGTGGGCAAAGATCCACGTCGTCAGATGCATGTAGTGAAAATTTCCAGAGGCAGGTATAAATATGAAGGCCAGAATCAGGCTAGAGATGATGAGGTGGATCCAATCAGGGAGGATGAGGCCCACTTCTAGCAGCTGATGTGGAGGTGTGACCACCAAGAGAGGAGAAACTGCTTTTGTAGTTAGCTAGCCATTCACAGTCTTTGTTTAATCCTAAACTGAATAATGATGTAAAAGATGACTGGCATGAATCAAACCATTGCCCTCCCTACTCAAGCTATGTGATACAATTAATGACCACCTTACTGAATAAGCTATGAATATGACTCTGCTGTATAATCCCTTATGCCACCCTGGCTTCCAACTCCTCAATTGCACACCCTGCTTCAGGACCTGTGCACCTCAGCTATGCCTGGCTGAGTCTGCGAAACATGATACTGAACTTTGGATCTGTGTCTGTTTTGGGGGCACTGGACCCTTCATCTCTAGATGCACTTCAAAGCTCAGGCTCTTTGGGTCAGTAAAGCCCAATCTCCTGCTCTGATAAAGGGATCTGTGCTGGGCCTGTTTTTCCCACTCCAGAGATTCTCAGCCATCATGAACTTTTATGAGGATGTCTGCAACTATGAGCTCACACTCCATGTGTCTCTGACTGTCCCTGCAGATCCTACTCCTAATGAGTCCAGTGGTCCATCTGGAGGCTTTGACTAAGGAATTCAGATTAACTTATGGACCAAGATGTGACTAAGGCTCTCAGGATCCCTATCATATATAAGAATTCTCTGCAGCTGGTGGAAACCACCAGTGGGTTGCTTCTGGCCTCAGAGCTGGTCATCCACCAGGCACACCTCCTTAGGAGCAGTTTTTCTCTAGGTCTCTGGGAAATTTTCAGTTTGGTTTGATGCTGGCTGCGTGCACTCAGGTCATCTTGCCAATGGCCCTTTATTCACTGGTGAATAGGGAGAGTACGCTGCTCTTTTTTTTTTTGTCCCAATATTTCCAATGATTTTGCCTTCCTGAGACTGAGGAGAGCAATGGTATCCTCTGCAGCTTGTGTGATCATATGGGGAATCCCACATGCTGCAGGAATGGGCATAGGGAGTCTGGGAGCATCCTGACCATCCTGTCTGCCTCAACCAAAAGGCCTCAATTGCCATGACTTTGTAGCTGTATTCAAGAAGGGAAATGCTGACACTCTGCCTCTGCATCATACATCTAACAGCACAACTCCCTTCAGCTGCATATACACACTTTCTGAACCAGAGCTTCAGCCTCTTTGTATCTGTCTGCAGCCATCCAGCTGTCTCCATTTCCATCAGGGGCTTGGTCTTCTGTGGTAAAAAGGGCAGCACAGGCCTCAGAATTCTATCAGGCCCTCAACAAGGAAACTGTTTTGAACCATTACCTACTGCTCCTCATTCATGAACTCCTAGATCATCTATGCTCTGCCTGAAATTTGATCAAGCTAGACCTTTGTGGGGTTTATCCACTGGCTCAGGAATCAGGAGATGAGGAGAGAACACCATGTATGGACAAATTGAAAACCTGGTCATGTCATTTAGTCTGTCCAATGATCCTGTGAACCTCCAGTATTTTCATGGAAATATATAGGTTCATTATCTACCTCAGAGACACAAATGGAATGCAACCAGCATGTATGGAGCGTCTTGGGCTTTTCCAGCACTGCCTGTATGGCAAGACAAAGGAATGCTAGCTCAATCAAGATTCACTGAGGTTTGTTTTTCATGTCTCTCTGAAGGACTGGCCATGGGCCCACCCAAGTGACAGCCATCTCCAGCTGAACAGTATCCAAAGACATCTATGTGGTACAAAGCTTTCTAGGCTTCACCAGTTTCTTGAGACATTTATCCAGGGTTTCTCAGGTTTGGTCACGCCAATCTTGGTCTTCCTATGGGAGAAATTCTAGTTTGTTTGGTCCCCCGAGGTTGTAAGATGCTTTTGAGTGCCTAAAGTTGAAATTTATCAGAGTGCCCTTCATGTTTCACCCCAACCTGGGCTGGCCATTCATGGTTGAAGTGGATGTCTCGAACTTTGTTCTGGGAGAAGTCCTCTCCTAAATGACTGCCTCCAGTGGTTTAGTTTAACCTTTGGGCCTTTTACTTGCGCAAGCTTACACCCAGTGAAGCAAAACTGCAACATCCTTGTTAAGGAGCTGATGGCCATCAAAGCAGCCTTTGAGAAATGCCAGCGATAGTCAGCCACAATGGTCAGAAATTGTGGTTCCCAATCCACATCCTCACCATTCACAAGCACCTGGAATTCCTCCTGATAGTTTGGCACATAAATCAGCAACAAACAAGCTGGGCCCTCTTCTTTACACCATTTGACTTCATGGTGACCTGCTGTCTAGGGACTGAGTGGGATGGTGGGTGAAGTACTCCAAAATGGGGAGTGCTCTGAACCTGCCAAAAGACTCCATCCATCATTCTCAAGCCATCAGGCTTCATTTCAGAACCATGGGACTCCATGAAACACATTCTCACTCCAGCCCCCCTGCATGCAATCCACTGGACCTAACCCCAGAAACCTTCCCTAAGGGATCATGGGAGACAACCTTGAAAGGACAATTGGACAGCTAGGAGGAGCTTCAGGCTTGCTCCCTGAGTAACTTTGCTGGTTTGGAGCTAATGGATTAGGCAGAGCACCTAAGGCTTCTGGATCAGTAGTCCTACTTGTAAGCTTGACACCCACAGCAGAACAGCTACTCATTATGTACCATGTCTGTGAGCTGTGCTCACTCTGAACCTGCTTCTAGACTGTTCCTGCTCCAGTCCCAGCTTCTAGCCTGTCCCTGTCCCAACCCCAAGCTTTGACTCAGGCTTTTGACTCCACCCCTCAACTACATGTCTTGACTCTGACTCAGGTTGAACATTTTATCTTTGGCTTCTGACTTTTGGATATGCATTAATATTATGACTTTAGTTTAGCCTACATTTGGCTTATGCATGACTGCCCATAGCCCAGTACTCTGCCAGGCCCTTGTAGACTTTCTAGCAAGCCAATGCTAATCTATCTCCCGCTTCCTTTACTAGTTCTCCTAACAGTCTAGCAAAAGTATCACTGGAAAAGCTCTAACTTAATTTCACATTTTCTGGTACAATAACATCAAATTGCTAATAGACAAAAAAATATCCTCTCCTCCTTTGGATATTGTGCTATATAAAGTCTGGGAGGCTACTGAGACTGGACAAACTAAGAACACAGGACACATAAATACCTAATCAAATGGTTGGCTTGATTGAGTTTAAAGAACATTCACATCAAACCAATAGTTTTTAGGGGTTTTTTTCACTGTTAATTCCAGATGAGTATACTTGTGTGAGTTACATGCTCACAAATCAATGGTGCTAATTCTATCCTGGGGTACCTGTATATCAAGCACAAACTCATTCCAGCTTCAAGGAAAATTTGTCTCCTGCAAAGAAAAAATGCTTAAATGGACATCTTACTTGCTAGTCCAAAACAGTTAACATGTAGCCTATTATGTCACTTTTGCCTGGGGAATATTTTCAGGAATAAAATAATTACCGAGATTGTAGTATGCTGCCAAAAGCAAAATAGAGGAGGATGAGTAATTTGAATGTGTTACAATGTAGAGCTTCTGAAAATAATAATAAGAACAAAGTTTTGCATAGACATGGCTGGAACCTCTCAGCTCAGAGTTCCACTTTGTTTCTGGCAAGGGTGTTTCAAGCCACTTCTACAGAGGAATATAAATGCTTTCTGGGGCTATGTCTACACTGCACAATTATTCCAAAATAAGCTATTTCAGTGTTGGGGAACCCTACCAAATAGCCTATTTCAAAATAGTGCATTCACACTGCAACTGCCTGTCAAAATGGCACTGAGATTTCAAAATAGAGCATCCACTCTGATTGGAGCCTGAATTACATTTAAAGTCCCCCAGAAACACTTCAGCCAGGGCATCAGGACAGCAGTCACTTCCTGTAGCTGCTGCCTGAGGCTATCTGAGGCTCGTGCTTAAAGGGACCTCTCCTGTACAGCTCTGTCTCAAGGATAGTAAACCCTTCTCACTACATGCTCTGATTGCCCTTGTGGACAGCACAACACTACCAGCCATGGGGCCAGACCTGCTGGAAAGCAGTTGCCAGCTCTTGGACCTGCTGCCATGCCACCTGGTGCAGTTACTACAGGTTGCCCTCGTGGCTTTGCAGGAACAGGACCTGCTGCTCCCTGCGAGGTACTTCCTCTCTTCTCTGCAGGCACTGCTCATGCAGCACAACCCCTCCTGTCTTCCCCTGGACACCATGAATTGCCGCTTCTGGAGACTGGACACCAGTTCTGACTGGTGGGACCACATCATCATGGAGTGGTGGGACGACCAGCAGTGGCTCCAGAATTTCTGCATGCAGAACATGACCTTTCTGGAGCTGGGTAAGTGGCTTGCCCCTGCCCTCACACAACAGGACACCACATGAGACCCATCAGCCCCCTCCAGAAGTGGGTCACCATTGCACTGTGGAAGCTTGCCACACCAGACAGCTACTGCTCCATCAGGAACCAGTTCAGAGTGGTGAGGCTGACTCGTGCTCATGGTCATGCAGGCATGACTCTCTCATGCTATTGTCACAGGAGGGTGGTGAACTGCTGGATTGGGGTTCCCTAGGAAAGTGGGGGGAGGGTGGAAGCTCCCTCCCTGGAAGGTTTCAGTCCCATCTTCACAAAGCTTGGCTGGAAGATGGGGCAAGATGGGGTTGGATATGGTGTGTTGAAAGGCTGGGTTGGGCTCAGGGAACTCCCGGGGGCCCTGGAAACCTCTATCATACAGGTGGTGAGGGCCATCAACACCATCCTGCTGCTCAGGGTCATCACCCTGGGTGACATGGACCCCATTGTTGCAGGCTTTGCTGCCATGGGCTTCCCCAGCTGCAGGGGGGCCATTGACAGCACCCACATCCCCTCTGGGCCCTCAGTGTACAACTGGAAGGGGTACTTGTCTATTCCTGCAGGACATCATGCACCACTGAGGCCACTTCATTGACATGAACATGGGGTGGTTAGGGAAGGTGCACAATACACATGTCTTCTGCAACTCCAGCCTCTTCCAGAAAATGCAAGCCAGCACTTTTTTCCCTAACCACCCCATCAGGGTCAGGGAAGTGGACATGCCGATGTGCATTGTTGGGGATGCAGCCTACCCTCTGCTCCCCTGGTGGATATAGCTCTACACTGGACACTGTGACCAAAGCAAGGAACATTTCAAGGACCTGCATTTTTGTGGAGGGTGCCTGTGGCTATTTCAAATGGTGATTCCACTGTCTCCTCAGCTACCTGGACCTTGATGAGCAGAAAGTCCCCCAACTGGTGTTGACCTGCTGTGCAACCTTTGCAAGAGCAAGGGGGAGACATTCTTGCCAGGGTAGGGGACAGAGGCTGAGTGGTTGTCCAGAGCCTTTCAGCAGCTGCACCCTGCTGCCATCTGACAGGGCCATTAGGGGGCTGCATGCATCCAGGAGTCTCTGAGGGAGAGTTTCAGACAAGGACACCCTACGTCTCTCCTTTGAGCCTCCCCACAAGGGGGTTATGCACTGCCACTCTGTGCCTTTCCCCCCATATCCTTCCCTTTACCTGCCCTTCCTCCCTCCACCCCTCCCCTGAAGATGCAATAAACTAGACTTTTTGTTTTGGAACAAGAAACTCTATTTTTTTTTATTTGGGGGTTAATATAAGTGGGGAGGGACTGGGGAAAGCAGAGACGTGAAAGGGGGAGGAGGAGCTCAGGGATGGGTCTGGGACTGGCATCTGTCTCAGGTAGTCCCACCACCTCCATGTGTGGGGCTCTTGGCAGCTGGGGAACGAGGGGAAGAAGCCAGAGGGGTGAGAGCAGGAGTGGGTGCAGCGGGGAGTGTCTTGGGAAGGAGCGGGTGCAGGAGGCTGCTGATGGACCATTCAATCGCAGTGACCATGCGGTTGGTGGTGGTGCTGTAGGCCATGCACATGCTCCAGGTCTCCTGGGACAACTCCTGTCAGTTGGTGTGGCACAGCTCCCAGTCAGCATGCACTCCTCCAGGTCCACGTCCAACCTCTGCTCCTGCTGGTCCAGAGACCACTGGATGGAATGGAGGCAGACTATATGCTCCTGCTGGAGGTCCTCATAGGGTCAGCATCACCTGTGGGTCTCATTGGGTTGGGAGGCTGGCGTGAGAGAAGTGGTTTGTGACTCATTCTCAGCTGGACCAGCTGTGAAGAATAAAGAGGGAAGTCATCCCAGGAGACAGGGTGCATGAAGCCTAGCCCTCACCTAAGCTGAAACTGAAAGGTCTCGGTGCAGATGAAGGCAATGTGCTTCGAGTAAGGCCATCTGAGTCCTGGACAATGAGCCCTTTCCTGCAGGGGCACAGATGGCCTGGGGGGAGCCTTGCTACCCCTTCACCCCAGGGACAAGCAGGCATGGGAAGGCCATGATCCTGTGGGAGGAAGGGGGGTGATGGGGCGGTTTGGCTTCCCTAAGTGCTGTGCACATGCTGGGTCTGTCAGTGGCAGAGTCCTACAGGGAGAAGATGTGTATTCCTGCCCTTTGGGGGAGAGGATGTTGGGTGAAGTGTATGTAAGCAGCAGATGCTGCTTGCCAGGGAGGGTGCTACAGGGGTCCACTCCACTTCCTTCCCCTCCTGGCAGGCTCCACTGGCAGGGGACTGGTGTCCTCTGTCTCGCCACGCTGGCCTGGGAGAGGATGCTGCCCTGACAGTGTAGGCATGCCCATGTGGCACTGCTGTGTCCATGACCCCAGCCTCCTTAGTGGTGGCTTGTCATGGGAAGGTGTCCTTTCACAGGGTCAGGAGTAAGGCAGGCCTGTGCAGGAACCCTCTGAGCAGGAGTGCAAGGTTCCTGTGTGGCAGCCTTATTGCGGCTGTGTGCTCCGGCCTGGTGTTCCTTGTGCACCCACGTGTGCAGGCTGTTGTGCAATTCCCAAGCTGAGAAGGCCGAGTGAGGAGCACACAGCCCCTTGCCGCCCGCTGCCTCCCCCTGTGTATCTAGGGAAAGTAATGGAACTCATCTGATGGGCCTTCCCTGGCCTCATCCTATCCCTGGGACACATCCAAGTAGAGGGGGGATGGTTCCAGGGACGGGCTGACCTTCTGGCTGGCAGGCATGGTGTTGGTGCAGGCCGCCTTGTCTTCCTTTTCCTTCTCCTCATCCACAGGCGTGTCCTCTGGGAGCTTACAATGGATGTCTCCTGTCCATAGTCCACAATGTGGGAAGGGAGGGTTGACATCTCTCCCAGGACGCATTGGAGCTGGTCAAAATACTGGAAAGAGTGGGATGCTACCCCTGAGCAGGAATTGCACTCCCTGGCCTTGATATAGTCCTGCCTCAGTTCCGTCACCTTTATCCGCACCTGCTCCTGGGAGTGGCTTTGGCCCTTCTAGCCCAGGCTGTTGGCATCTGGCTGTATGTGTCCATATTCCAGCACCTGGTGCAGAGATCCTGGAGGTTTGCCTCTTCTCCCCAGATTTCAATGAGATCTCCGCACCACACCAGGATGGTGCCTTTGTCTTTCACCTCTGTGCAGGTGCTTGGAAGCTGGCTGCTGGCTCCGTTGCAGCCTGGAGGGATGGATGGTAGCATGGGGGCTGCTCATGGTGGTGGGGACAGCAGTGAAAGCTGTTGGTGTGTGGCTCAGGACTAGCAGGGCTTTCTTTGTGCCACAAGTCTCTTCCCCTGTGGCTGTACCTTTAAACTATAGAGTTCTGATGGGTGTGGACAGAGTGGCTACCTGGGCACCTGTGAGAATCCCTGGAGGCCACTTATTCCAGAATAGCCGCAGCTGGGCTGTCTGCACAAACCCTATTTCAAAATAACTATTTCAAAATAGACGTTATTCCTTCTGAAATTAGGTTTACAGAGTTTGGAATAAGAAGCCCATTATTTTGAAATTATTTCGAAATAACAGGCTTGCTGTGTAGATGCTCACTTAATTTCAAAATAACGTGAGTTATTTTGAAATAATGCTGCTGTGTAGACATGGGAGTGCTCTCCCTTTTTGCTACAGGAGACGAGTGTGAGGGGTGTGTGTGTGTATGATTGGGGATAAAATTTTCAAAAGCACATATAGAAGATGGCCTCCCAGGATAAGGTAGTTTTGCTTACTGAGCTTGCATACCTAGAATTTGCAGGGTGTTCGAATTGAACCATAGCAGCACGTTGATGGGATGCAAGGACATCACACAGCTCTCATAGTTCATGTTGTATGCAATCAGCACACACCTCACTTCACGTGCCCTTGCTTTACATGGGTATCACTTTACAAAGTTTTCTGTATTTGACCAAAATTGACTCAAATTCACAATTTGTTTTGGTCAAATCTGCATTTTTTCAGTGAAAAATACAGTGTCTGATTTTTCAATGTCTTGATTGTTATGACTGTGATGTCACAGGTGTGTGTGTGTGTATGTAAATTATTCTTTTTTCTAAGAACGTGCTTCTCTTATGGACAGGTGTGTTTTGCACTGTACTTCATGTATTATGGTGTCTTTAGTTTTTATATACCAATGGCTGCTCCTGTTATAAAGGAGACACAAACCTAAATATTAAGTATTAGAATTGCCATTAAGTGTAATTCTTTCACTTTAATAATACAGTCAGAAAACAGATCTTTTATATAATTATTTTATAGTAAACTAAAGAAAAGACAAGGTCACATCCGAAAACATTTCTTGTTTCACATCACTGGAATATATAATGCAAGAGCTTGAAAGCTGGGATTCTCTTCTGCTGATGCACTATAGACTAGGTCAAGGTTAATTAGATATCTTTCATTTCACTGCATTCTAATTAGAGCTGCAGCAAGCTGTTTACTGGAGAACCAAGCTCTAGTAAATACAAATGCTCCTAGCTGTCTGTATACATATTGTTTCCCAGCTATCTGTGTGTCACAGAAGGCTGCTTTCAAATGCACAATGCTTTTTCTTCACACTACTGATCTTTGTCATGGGCAGGTTGGCTGACAGAGTGGGGGGTGTAACAGTTACCCTGGGGGTTGGCAATTCAAAAGGGCTTGGGGTTCCCAGCTGCAGCCACTGCTACAATGGCAATGGTGGCAGCTGGAGCCCCAGGCTCATTAAATCTCCAGCGGAGTCCTGGGTGGCACATGCTGGGAGGCACTGAAAGGCTGGCAGAGGGAGGCACGGCATTGTCAGGTTGCTGTTCAAAGCTGGCTGTTCCTAGTTCCGCCCCTTCTGCCCAAGTCCCTGCCCCTTCCAGGAGTGTGGAGCTGGCTCCCTCTCCCATCTTTCTCAGGCAATTCTGTTGGCCCTCTGGGCATGGGCTTTGTGAATTAACAAAAAAAAAAAAGTAACCTCCATACCTGTATCTGGACTAGAGGCAGCCTTGTCTATATCAGAAGAAACAAGCAAAGATTTAGACCAGAGTTACTCAACACATGGCCTGTGGGCCACATGCGGCCCGCGGCCTGTTTTTTTGCGTCCCGCAGTGCAGTTTGGGTTTACACAGGGTTCAAAATGTGGCCCGAGGGTGGGATCCTTTGAAAATGGCCTCCACTGGGAATACGCTCCACAATGGTGAGGTGTCTCCCAGGCGGGGTGAGCAGTGAAAGACTCATGCAGACGGGATGGCTGGAACAGTTTCTAGCCCCCAGGCAGGAGGTGCCGGGACTGCCAGGGCATTGTGGGAAGAGCTTTGTATTCATGCCTGTCAATGTGAAAAGTGATTTGCATATATTTGCATATATATTTGCATGTATATGCAACCACACTTAAGTAGAGGCCCTTGGCATGTGCTGTGAGTATCATTGTGGCCCCCAGGGCTTCCAAAATTGAGTAGCCCTGATTTAGACTGTCTTCACTAGAGACCTTACAGTGACACGGCAGTTCTAATGCAGCTGCACTTCTGTAAGGTCTCCCATAGCTACTCTATGCTGACAAGAGAGAGCTCTTCCATTAGAATAATTAAACTACCTTCAACAAGTGGCAGTAGCTAGTCAGCAGAACATCATATTCCACCAACATAGCCCTGTCCACGCTGACACTTCTGTCGGTATAACTTATGTCACTCTGGGGGGTGCATGTTTTTTACACCCAGACCAATGAAAGGTTTACTGGCAAAGTGTTAGTGAAGAAGTAGCCTTATAATATGATGGGAGAGTGGATTGGCTGTTGAGATACCAATGGCTGAACTGGGTTGAGTTAGTGAGGGATATGAACAGGAAAGACTAATAAGAGTGACTAGAAGTGGAAGAGGCAGAAGGAATCAGGAAAAAATAAATTCTCCAAAAGGCTTAAATATCTTAGAAAAGGTACTTTCTAGAGGAGTGTTTCCACAGCACTGTTATTTTGGAATAACTGATGTTATTCCGAAGTAACAAAGAGCACGTCTACACCGTATGCCTTCATTTCAAAATAAGTGTTGAGTTGGAGGACTTCTTACTCCGAATCCTGTAACCCCCATTTTACAAGGAGTAAGGGGAGTTGAAAGAAGAGTGTTCTTCCTTTGACTTGCTCTTGTGTAGACAGCACCTAAAGCTGAGTTAAGCTATTTCAAGTTAAGCTACACAATTGGTGTGGCTGAAGTTGCATAGTTTCATTGGACTTTAGCCCTGCTGTGCAGACATACCCTGAGATCTCTCCATGATTTTGGAAGAACCTAAGTAGACCATGTGCTCCTTACAAATACATCCTAAGTATTGTAGGCCAGAACAAAATTTGATATTTTTTAGTTCTGTGCAAATGTTTGTCTAGAATGGACATGTATAATTAATTAAGATGAATTGTATGGTGATACTGAGCATATTTTTTCAAATTAAAATATTTCCTGGGGAAAACAAAGGCTACAAAATTCCCCAAAATGTACGTTGCATCTGTGGAGCTCTGGGAGAAAGTTGCAGCTTTTCTAATACTTGGGGTTCCTAGGGAGTAATATAGAGGTAAAATATTTAATCTCAGAGCTTGCCCACTTTGTGTAGTTTTCATCCTTAGAACTAATCATGAACACCCTGTAATTTCATGAAATGCTGATTAAAGAATTACCAAGATGTTCTACCTCTGCTTTTTCTCAGTTTGTCTCTGTTTTAGCTATTGTATTATTTTGCATTCTCTAAAACAAAATGTGACGTGCCGATACTAGATAAGTGTTTTTAATTACTTTTTAATTTAGAATTAGAAACATAAATCCCTACAGTGATAAGGTAACCAAAATAATTTAAAGGCAATTAAATGAAAGCAAGCTTTGGACTCTGAGATGATACTAGTTTTTAAACTATCTGTAATTACTTGGTTTGGTTCTTCTATTTAATCAAAATTCACCTAGAGCTCCTGGAGGATAATTCATATTTTCTACTCATCTTTGTTAACAAATTGTTTGCCAAAAGAATGATTTGAAGAAAGCATTAGCTTTAAGTGTATTTTAGCAACATGGTTTTAAAAAGAAATGAACTGTGAGGGAAAAAAAAGGAAAATAAGAGGTGGAAGAGACAGTAGAAATACTAGAATGAGGGAGAAGGGAAGAGAAGAACTAAGAATGCTAGAATCTTGAGTTAGGAAAACCACCAATCTTCTGGAATAAAGAAGAGGTAAGAAGGGAATTGAGGCCTGGAAAGTTCTCACAGGCACAGTAGTTTCTTCCTCGGTGCAAATGCACTGCTGTCTTCCTCTAGGTGACAGGACATCTAAGCCCCAGAGAGATCCATGAACTACGGGAAGACAAGCATTCCTCCACCTAACTTGCCTGTGAGAGTCTATCTACTAAGCATACTTTCCTGATTGGGGCCCACAGATGAGCTTAGAATCATAGAATAACTGGGGTGGAAGAGAGCTCAGGAAGTCATTGAGTCCAACCCCCTGCCCAAAGCAGAATGAACCATTGCCTCTCCCCCTTATCCTCAACTCTGAGATTCCTGGGTGAGCAATGAATGGGAAAACTTTTGCCAATACATTTTCTATAGTAAAATTCATATGACTCAGGCTGTCTCTATAGAAATATTCATATGATCCAAGCAGTTAACCTCTGGAAACATTGCATTTTAAGGGGAAATTTTTTTTTAAAATGAGATTTGCTGAAATTGATGAAAGGCTTTGTCCATTTGTCAACTTGTTTTTGCTAAATTGAAATAGTTCTTGGGAATCTGAGCGAGACGTTCTGTTACAAAGTAATTAAATTACTTTTTCTAATAAACTGCCCAGATATTGTTGGAAACTGTAGATAGTGATGTTCATATTGCATAATTAATGTTGTTATTAAACTAATTTAATTACTGAGTGATTTAATTATCAAAGTTCACACAGTGAGCAAATGCTCAGACCCTGCAAATTAATATATGCCTTTCAAATATTGGAGGAAGGAACATTACTGGGAACCACTGTCTTACCACACTATTAAGAGATGGTAGCATCAATAGAGATTAGACTGTATATCTCTTATTTTTACTCCTGTGGTGGACTCCATTCTGAGCTGTCCCCCTGCATGGAGGTCAGAAGCACACAGGGCTAGGAGAGTCCCTCAAATGAACATACTAGGAAAACCCCTTCCACTGGAGGGCAGTGAAAGAGCAGGAAAAAGCCATCACCAAACACCTAAGAGTAATAGCTGGGACCAGATATATGTCTCCATACCTTTTTACCACTGCTGCGGCTGCAAGCCTGCAGCTAGTCTGTAACGTCATTCTATTCAGTGCCTTTTGGATGAGCCAGAGCTGTTTCTGTAGGGTGGGAAGGGTGAGATAGCACTTTGGATCAACAATGCCATAGAGGGTTAGGACTCCGATATTTGGGTGGAGAGAAAAAGAGGATTTGGAGAAATGAAAAATAAAAAAGGGTGGTGAGCTGGGGAAGGGACCATCATAGGGTTTTTTTGTGTGTGCTATCTGTTTTGGTCATTAGATTCCAACTCTTTAAAGCAGATACTATGTCATCCTATGTATTTGCACCACATCCAGAACAATGGGGTCCTGCTCCTGACTAACGCCTTTGAGTGTGACTGTAATGCATCTGAAATACTAACAATGTGCTTTACTGAGACAAGCAGCATTGTCAAAAGTTGTGCTGCCACTCTGCACCATAGGAACTGATTGAAAACTCCCTCTGATTCCCACTTATTGGGAAGCATTTAGGCTGTGTCTACATTGGCACCCTTTTTCGGAAAAGGGATGCTAATGAGACACAAGCGCAATCTAAATCGCGGGGATTTAAATATCCCCACGGTATTTGCATGAACATGGCTGCCGCTTTTTCCGGCTCGGGGTTTTGCGGAGAAAAGCGCCAGTCTAAACGCGATCTTGCGGAAAATAAACCCTTTCCCTTGAAAGTAGGAATAAGAGATCTTGCGGAAAGGGTTTATTTTCCGCAAGATCGCGTCTAGACTGGCGCTTTTCTCGGCAAAACCCCAAGCCGGAAAAAGCGGCAGCCATGTTCATGTTTAAATATCCCAGCGGGATATTTAAATCGCTGTGTCTCATTAGCATCCCTTTTCCGAAAAGGGTGCCAATTTCAAAATAGGTTATGTGAATTTTGCCTTTCTTTCTCCATTTCTCAGCATGTACCTAAATGAGTGTATTCTCCCGAGTTCATTATTCAGTCTTTCCTGTCCCTTAGGGTTTTTTTCAATATGGAGAGTATCTATGAACAATTCTGAGTATTTTCTAATCAAGTTATATTGGTCTGTAACGCCTGGTTGTGTGAGTAGGAATAGACAGTGGTTGGTAGTGGCTCTAGTGTACAAAACATGGCACCCTAGGGCACTGGTAGGCTCAGGACCCGTAACAATTCTAGCTGGCTAGCAGAGTCCGGCTTGAATTGGGCATGGCGGAATGACTTGCATGCTTGTTCTCTCACCTGTTTCAGACTTACAATAGCTGTTGCTCTTGAGGCATTTAATGTTTCTGGCTTGATCCATGTAAAGTAAAATATGAATCAAAATAATGCATGCACTCTGCTTGTAACATGTTGGCATTTTTAAAGACCTAAAAACAAATATATCTGCTAGCTTTTAATTGGGGATTTATGCCTGTCATTAGGTGAAGAAACAACTTTAGTCCATAAAGCCGAAATCTGGATTGCCAGCCCGGAAATATGAAAATCCTTAAAGGCAGAAGTGGGGAAAGTCCTGTGTAAAGGGTTCATTATAGTCTAATGTTGTTATATAGTCCATTTTGCAAATTAATCTTTTTTTAAAAGTTCTGTTTTGTAGGCATATTTATGTACAACATGATAGAAGGGCAGATTTTTGGCTTATGTGTTGTGTTCAAGTAACAGTACAGATTACTGGGGCAGTATTGTACACAAACATACCGAGTGAGAGATTGTGCACAAATCTGCAAGCATTGTGATTTTCAAATGTAAGCACAAATAGAGGTATATACAGAGGTTTTATGCATGGCTAGGTGTAGACGTAAGCTTGTTATAGGGACACTAGTGCAAGGGATATTTGTTCATTTTGTAAAGGAAAGAGCAATCTGTTTTTAGCTAGAGTGCAGTTTTAGCTGGAGGTCATTGCTTGTCTTAACTCCTTTGTATGTTTCAGATAACTAATTGGATGAAATCCACTGATCTACAAGCTAATCTTAGAGCTGTTTAGCCTGCCTTATAATTTCTTCCATATTTTGTATTTCTTGTAATTTGGTTAGACACATTGCAATTACAACAGTTTTGATTGTAAACCTTAATGTGCTGGTGAAACATCCTTACAGCTACTGCTGCTAATGCTCTGAATCACAAAATTCTAGGAAGATAGATGTAGAAGCACTGTCGAGTTCAGAACCCTGAACTGAGATGAAGGTATTTGTCCAATGTATTCTTAAAAGCCTCCCAAGATGGGTATTCCAGAACTGTCCTTATGCTAGCTATCTTTATAGTAAGAGAGTTTTTCTTAATACATAACCTAAATCTCCCTTGCTGCAGATTAAGCCCTTTACTTCTTGTCCTACCTTCATTGGACATGGAGCACAATCAATGACTATTTTCTTCATGACAGTCCTTAACTTATTAGAAGACTGTTATCAGGTTCCCCCTCAGTTTAATTTCTTAAGACTAAACATGCTCAGTTTTGTTAACCTTTATTTTCTAAAGCTTGTATCATCATTCACAGTCACAGTTTGACTGTGAATCACTGTAGACACTTTTTGAGTAATATAAGGTGGATTCACAACTGGTTGAAAGAACATAATTTCATGCAGACCATTTTGTTTATGATACTGTCATGTGAGACCGTGTCAAAAGCCTTAATAAAAATCAGGATGTCTCACATTTTACTACTTCTCTTGTCACCATGCCAGTAACTTTATCAATTGGAGACATTTGTTTGTTTGGTGACGTGTTCTTGACAAATCCATGTTATAACCCTGTTCTCCTTTAGCTTCTTAAAAACTAATTGATTGATAATGTATTCCTGTACCTTGCCAGGTACAAAAGACTAGTCTTTATTATTTCCTGTGTCCTCTTTGTTACCATTTGTAAAGATTGCACTATGTTTGACCTTCTTCAGTTCTCTGGGACCTCACCTGTTCTCCATGAGTTCTGAAAAATAATTGCTAACAATTCCAAGACTGCCACAGCTAGTTCATTAAGTGTCCTACATTAAATTTCATCAGCCCTTGTCAACTTGAATACCTCTAACTTTTATTTAAAAAATCTTTAACCTACTCTCTCCATATTCTGGTTGTATTACTTCCCTCTTGTTGTTAATATTGTGCAAAGTGTCTGGTCATATTTCTCTCTTTTAGAGAAGACAGAAATGGTATAGTCATTAAACTCCTCAGCCTTCTTCAAGTCATCCATTAGTAGCGCTCCTTCATATTATGTCTCTTCCTCCTAATGAATGTATTGGACCTCTTCTTATTGCCTTTTATGTCCCTTACTAGGTGTAAATCATTCTGTGCCTTGTTTTTTGTGACTTTTGCCCCATTATTTTCAACTTATTCTTAGCAACTTGTCCATGTTTTTACTACTTTCACAATTACTCTTAGTTTTCTGATCATTAAAAAGGTCTTGATGGAGCCATTTTGCCCTCTTCCTATGTTTCCTATCTATCCTTCTCAACAAGATACTTTGCTGTTGTACCTTTAATATTATCTCTTTAGAAACTGACAGTTCTTTTGAACTCCTTTTTACCTTAGATTTTCTTCTCACAAGAACTTACCTGTAAGGTTTCTGAGTTAGCATTTTTTAAATCCATTGTCCCTGTTCTGCTGCTCTTCCTTCCTTCCCTCTACTTAGAATCAAGAAAAGTGATCACTTTCACACAAGTTTCCTTCTGGTCTGGAAAGAAAGTTCCAACTTGCAGCTTTCTGAAGAGGCAGGAGTTCCTAAAGATTTGTGCATTGTGCACCTTCCCCAACCACCCCATGTTGATGTTGGTGAGACAGCCCTTGTGATCCACCAGTGCCTGGAGCACCATCAGTAATTGTACCTGCAGTTTATGTACTATTTGGGAAGATGACTGGGTGCTAAGATAGGGATGTGTATTTGTCTATCGCCCCACTATAGGTAGGGAAGTCTATCATAGCATAGCCTTCCGCTAAGTCCTCCATGTTTCCGAGAGTCACTACCTCTGAAGCAAAAGGTTATTGACTGCCTTGGCTACTTGGATCACAACAGTTCCTTCTGTAGATTTTCCCACTCTGAATTGATTCCCAACTGTGATCGGTAGCTGTCTTGCACTGTAAGTTTCCACAGAGTGATTGCCAATCACTTTTCCACTTTCTGAGCGGGTCTCAATCTGGTATTCTAGTACTTCAGGGTGGGGGAAAGCAATTCACAATTTCCATGAAAGTGGCCTTTATGCATGCAAAAGTTTTGCAGCCATTGCTGATCATCCCATAGCTCCATCTCTTATGTGGTCCCGCCACCGGCCTGTGCTTGTCTCATAGCACCCAAACTGACATTCCATCATATCCAGAGGATCAAATGCCATCAGCATTTGCCAGTGGCTCAATTTAAGTGATTTGTAGAAGAGTATGTTCATGTCCTCCTGAGAACCTTCCTTGCTCTGGTGGACCCTGGATATACTCCAGCATAAGGCATACCATGATTTATATGATATGATGACTTTGATGCTGAATGGGTTCCATGCTTATGCTACTATGGCATCTGCATGGATAACCAGAGAAAAAGGGGGCAAAAAGACTGTTTACTGTTGCTTTCAAGCAGTGGGGAAGGGCAGAGATGAGTGCATGAAGGGATGCTGACAACATGTGCCCAGAACCACCCATTGCACAGTTTTGGTCCCAGAATGCAATGGGAGTATAGCCCAGAATACAAAGGGGCACAGGAACTGTGGGATAGCTATCCACAGTGCATCACTTTCAAAGTTGATGGTAGCCACCCTACTGGGAACAGGCTACTTTGAGTTACATAAAATTCTTGTGCACAGTGCGAACATGTACCTTTGACTTTACAAAATCAGGTGCCAAAAATCGATGTTAATAAATTTGACCTGATCTCATTGTGTAGACATGGGCAATGGCCAGCAGTCATTTTTCCTTTCTCACTTGGTGTTGCTATAGTCTTTTCTACTCAGCTAGCATCTTGCATACATGGTGATATCTAGGATATTTTGTCAATGAAATCTTTGTGCTCCTGGATGCTATATTCATGAGCCACCTCTTCTCACAGTTTTTTTCTGGTTACTGAGGGGCTTCAGCAACAGATACTTTTCATGCTAGATGATTTCTCCATCATGGCTTGCTATAGAATGGAAATAAAGGTTGCAATCCCAACAAGCAAACCAAATCTTGGATAGAAGCCTCCATGTTCAGGGTGCCTGTGTGGCCAGGGCCCTAACAAATGGAGAAGGAGATAGCAGTAGTGTTGACAACAAACTTTTACTTTCCGATAAATATGCAGTCAACCTTTTGTGAGAGTGCTTCCCAGCACATACTATGAAGGGTATCTATCAAATTGAACATCAAAGATTTTGGTTAACCATTTAGGTGAGTATATGATCAAAATGTTTGGGTCCATGAGAGGCTGTAAAATGTGTATGCATAATGACCAATTTCCACATTATTTTCAGTGGAGGTTGGAGATGAAATAGCTGCTAAAAAAAAAAAGCAAAGTCTCCCATTTTATCATTTCAAATGGCAAATATATTTATGAACATTCTAATTATTTTTTAGAAAACAGTATTGCCTCTAACTCTTAGTAAAGAATAAAGAAAATCTAATTAAAATATGTAGCTAGAGAACAACTTTAATTAGCTTGATCTGCTTTTTTGGAGTATAATCCAGTTCTTTCAGTCTTTCCTCATAGCTCATGTTTTATAAACCTTTAATCTTCCTTGTTGCTCTTCTCTGGACCCTCTCCAATTTCTCCACATCTTTCTTGAAATGTGGTGCCCAGAACTGGACACAATACTCCAAGTGAGGCCTAATAAACGCAGAGTAGATCAGAAGAATAACTTCTCATGTCTTGCTCACAACACATTAATGCATTCCCAGAATAATGTTTGCTTTTTTTGCAACAATGTCACACTGTTGACTCATATTTAGCTTGTGGTCTACTATGACCCCTAGGTCCCTTTCTGCAATCTTCCTTCCTAGACAGTCACTTCCCATTCTGTATGGCTGTGTCTTAGACTGGCCAGTTTTTCCGGAAGCTTGAATTTCCGCAAAAGCACTGACTTCCTACTGTAAGAAATCAGTGGTTTTTGCGGAAATACTATGTTGCTCCCGTTCGGGCAAAAGTCCCTTTGCGCAAAACTTTGCAAAAGGGCCAGTGTAGACAGCTGAGATTTGTTTTCATAAAAAAAGCCCGATCGCGAAAATGGCGATCGGGGCTTTTTTGTGGAAAAGCGCGTCTAGATTGGCCATGGATGCTTTTCCGCAAAACTTTTCCATTAAAAGCTTTTCCGGAAAATCATGCCAGTCTAGACACAGCCTATGTGAGAAACTGATTGATTGTTCCTTTCTAAGTGGAGTACTTTGCATTTGTCCTTATTAAACTTTGCATTTGTTCTCATCCTATTTACCTCAGATCATTTCTCTAGTTTGTTCAGATCATTTTGAATTATGACCCTATCCTCCAAAGCACTTGAAACTCCTCCCATCTTGGTATCATCTGCAGACTTAATAAGCTTAATCTCTATGCCAATATATAAATAGTTGATGAAGATATTGAACAGAGCCAGTCCCAAAACAGATCCCTGATGAACCCCACTTGTTATGCCTTTCCAGCATGATTGTTAACTGTTAATAACTACTATGTGCGAATGGTTATCCAGCCAGTTATGCACCCACCTTTCAGTAGCCCTCTCTAAGTTATATTTGCCTAGTTTATTGATAAGAAGATCATGCAAGATCATATTAAATGCCTTACTAAATAATATTATATGGAGATACACCTATCTCATAGAGCTGGAAGGCACCTTAAAAGGTCATGAAGTCCAGTCCCCTGCTTTCACAGCAGGACCAACTACCATGCCTGACAGATTTACCCCAGATCCCTAAATGGCCCCCTCAAGGATAGCGCTCACAACCCTAGATTTAGCAGGCTAATGCTCAAACCACTGAGCTATCCCTCAGTCTAGGTACACCACTTCCACCACTTCTCCCTTATCCACAAAACTTGTTATTCTAGCAAAGAAAGCTATCAGACTGGTTTGACATGATTTGTTCTTTAAAAATCCATGCTGTCCGTACCCTATCACCTTATTTTCTTCCAGCTGTTTGCAGATGAATTCCTTAATTACTTGCTCCATTATCTTTCCTGGTACAGAAGTTAAACTGATTGGTCTGTAATTTCCTGGGTTGTTCTTTTTTCCCTTTTTATAGATGGGCACTATATTTGCCCTTTTACAGTCTTCTGGAAACTCTTCTGTCTTCCATGATTTTTCAAAGATGATGGCTAAAGGCTCGGATATCTTCTCTATCAGCTCCTTGAATATTCTAGGATGCATTTCATCAGGCCTTGGTGACTTGCAGACATCTAACTTTTCTAAGTAACTTTTAACTTTTTATTTTTATTTTATCTTCTAAACCTACCCCATTCCCACTAGTATTCACTATGTTAGGCTGTGTCTAGTCTACATCCCTTTTCTCGAAAAAGAGATGTAAATTAGACACTTCGAAATTGCAAATGAAGCCGGGATTTAAATTTCCTGTGCTTCATTTGCATAATGGTGGCTGCGGTTTTTTTTGACATGGGGCTTTTTGATAGAAAAATGGCAGTTTAGAAGGGGATCTTTCGAAAATAAAACCCTTTTTTGAAAGATCCCGTAAACCTCATTTTTTGAGGGGTGTAGTTTAGACACACCCTTAGACATTCCTTCATCATCAGCCTTCTTGGTGAAGACCAAAACAAAGAAGTCATTAAGCACCTCTGCCATTTCCAAGTTTCCTTTTATTGTTTCTCCATCTTTCCTGAGCAATGGGCCTACCCTGTCCTTGGTCTTATTCTTGCTTCTATATATATAAAGTCTTCTTGTTTCCCTTTATGTCTGTAGCTAGTTTGAGCTCGTTTTGTGCCTTTGCCTTTCTAATCTTGCCCCTGAATACCTGTGTTGTTTGCTTATATTCATCCTTTGTAATTTGACCTAGTTTCTACTTTTTATATGACTCCTTTTTAATGTTTAGATCATGCAAGATTTCCTGGTTATAAGCCAAGACGGTATTTTGCCATACTTTCTATCTTTCCTATACTGCAGAATAGTTTGCTTTTGGGCCCTTAATAATGTCCCTTTGAAAAATTGCCAACTCTCTTCAGTTGTTTTTCTTCTTAGTTTTGCTTCCCATGGGACCTTACCAACCAGCACTCTGAGTTTACTAAAATCTGGGATGGTTTCCCTCTGCTCCAGTTAAATGTTCTCCTTCCCTGAGCCTTTCACCCTCCTTAACAGCACAGGGGCTTTCTGACGGGAGGTGGGACAGTTCTACAGTATTTTGGAAAGGCTCATCTACGTACCTCTCTGCCTCCCTTAGCTCCTCCAAAGCCCTTACTTAGTATCTGAGGACCAGGTGCTCCTTGCATTGAATGCACACACATGCCACTCATCAATAGGGGAGGTCATCATACATATTACACTGGGTGCAACAAACAGGAGAGCCCTACTCTGCTGCTGGGCTTCTGCCTGCATTTTCTCCCATAGATAATCAGATTATTGATAGGGTTTTTATTTAAACCAGGTAGTTTTGGTTTTAGTTTAGTTTAAAAGTTTTAAAGAATGGCAAGTGTACCTAGCACCCTTCCAACTCCCGCTCTTAACTCCATCACAATACTGCCTGTTAGCTGCTCCTGTTTGCAAATCCATCATCTTTAAAGCAAATAATTCTATCATCCCAGTCACACACAGGAATACAGACAAGGTAGAAGGAAATGGATTAACTGGGATGTAAATGTATGAACTCATCTGGAAACTAGTTGACAATAAATCAGAGTCTAGGAAACCTTAAAGGAGACAGGACTTCTTCCCTCCTCCTTCCCATTGGCCAGACCAAGACAAACCCTACATCCTTCCCCTGGCGTTAATGTTTCAGGGAGCATGTTTTCATTTCCAAATCAATAGGATGCATCGGAGGGTTGATGGGGGGAGATTCCATGGGAGTTGAACTATTCAGGATTCTTGGAAAATCCTTTTAGGCACATACACAACTTCCAGATGGCTACCTTTTAATGTAGGAGCAAAATCCATCCTTGAACTGTCCCGAACCAGAGAGTTTGTCAGACCAGAGGAGATCAGTGCTCCCCTGCTGGCTGCTCTGCTTCCAGGCTCTTCTCCCTGGGGCTCCCTGCCCTGCCACTGGCCCCACTAAGTCTGGCCTGGCAGGGGCTCCCCACGTTGCTGCCCGTAGGTTGTCCTGCTGCTAGGGCTGGCCTTGCTGTGGCTGACAATTTCCTGGGGTTCCCTGGCAGGGTTGCCTGCCTCTGCCAGCTCCAATTCAGCTGGAGAGTTCCCTGGCCACTGCTGCCCAGAGTTTTCAGGGTTCCTGGCAGGGGCTGCCCAGCCACCACCAGTCGTCCTGTTGCTGGAGGTTCCTTGGCCAGGCCTCCCACTGCCAGTAGTGCTGCTGCAACTGGAGGTTACCATGCCAGGGCTGGAGCTCCCCAGTCATGCCTGGCCCCATTGACATTGGGGGTTCCCCAGCCAGGTTGGGGGCTCCCAGCTGCCACCTGGCCTACCCACAGATGCTGCTGGACCAGAAAGTCCTGGATTTGGGAGATTCAACCTATAATTATAAAAACAATAAAAAGATTTAATTCTGTCAAGCCTATCCATAAGTAAGGAGTAAAATAGTACTGTCTACAAGGGAGGAGAATATACTATTAATACTAGTGACCAACTTGTTTAGGAATCCAAAATTTCATTAGGCTTATTTTCTCCAATCATCCACAAAATACATTATAAAAGAGAAACTATTGTATTTTATCTTGGCTCATAATCTACAAAATGTAACTTGCTGTTATTCCATGAACTAGCTGAGTCAATGGAAGATTCATGCATGTGAATATCTAAATGTGGATCATAAGAATTGCTTCATTCGCCAATGAAATGCATTCTCCTCTCCCATAGAAAGAAATGTCTGTTAAACAGTTCACACTAATAGTATATAGCAGCTGGGAAAGAAATTGAAGAAGAGTACTATGTGTTCCTTGAGAACACAGTGAGAACTTATTAAGGTAGAAGGTAGTTATTCAAATTGGAATTTGTCCATAACAGTAGGACAGTTTTATTTAGGTGAATATTTATAGGACCAATCACTGTAGGCGCTAAGCACCTTGGTCTTACATTTCACGGGACCACTCATTATTTTTAAAGTTACAGATTAAAACAGCTACCACTCTTTTTTTAAAACATGTAGGGTGTATCTAGACTGGCAAGATTTTGCGCAAAAGCGGCTGCTTTTGTGCAAAAACTTGCCAGCTGTCTACAGTGGCCACTTGAATTTGCACAAGAACACTAACGATCTAATGTAAGATTGTCAGTGTTCTTGAGCAAATACTATGATGCTCCCACTCAGGGATAAGTCCTCTTGCGCAAGAATACTTGCGCAAGAGGGCCAGTGTAGACAGCTAAGAACTGTTTTGCGCAAAAAAAGCCCTGATGGCAAAAATGGCGATCGGGGCTTTCTTGCACAAAATTGCATCTAGACTGGCCACGGATGCTTTTGCGCAAAAGCACTTTTTGTGCAAAGGCACCCGTGCCAATCTAGACGCTCTTTTGTGGAAATGTTTTTAATGGAAAAACTTTTCCGTTAAAAGCATTTCCGCAAAATCTTGCCAGTCTAGACACACCCGTAAGGTACTGCATTTAGTTGTATCAAGTGGAAATCCAACCTCTCCAACTGCAAACAGATGAACATCATACTCAGTGGATTGAAAGTGAAAAATCCATTACGATATACATACCACATACACTCCTCATTAACAGGGGTCCTACAACTGACAGGTACTACTTCTGCTGTGTTAGATAGATCAATCGATTTATATATCTTGGTTTCTGTTATTTCTCCAATTCATCTGATGAAGTGGGTTTTGCCCATGAAAGCTCATGATTCTATACATTTTGGTTAGTTTCTAAGGTGCCACAGGACCACTCATTGTTTTTAAATAACTGAAAATAGTAATGCCTCCCAACAAATAGCAGGAAAGTGCTGAACCTTTGGCTTAGTACTGACAGAGGAATGATTCACCCTTTCCAATGTTCACCAACATCACTTTTGAAAAACAATGCATCTTCCTGAGACATAGCCACCAAGGTTCTGAGTATCAGTCAGCTTTTTCATGATGCTTTGAAATCTTAATGCATGACATAAATTATGCATGATAAAAGATACAAATGCATCAAAGTTGGAATTGTTACAGTAGAATGTCAGAATAATGAACATCAGTGTTACGAACTGACCAGTCATGGATGCATCTTATTTGGAATTGGAAGTCCACAATGAGGCAGCTGTAGAGACAAAATAAAACAAATGCAGTACGGTAGTGTTCATATAGCTATTTAAAAGTAAAGAATAAAATGATTGCATAAATGTCAAGTATTAATTCTGAAGTAGCCTGGTATTTTCAGACTTAGCTTGGTGAAAAGAAGCACAAAATGAATAGTGGACATAATATTTAATAATACTTAGCTCTTATTAGATTGTTGGATTTGCTTTGCTTTCTTGTGTTAGCACCTTAATGAAAATCTTTGTAAAAATATTTTAGCCATTTCATTAACATGATCACCATAATTGGCAATAAATAGAATTTGAATGATATTCCTCCTCACTTCAATGGGTTAGAGAAATATGCAGTATTTCACTTCTACATGCTGTTTCAAATACACTAAATATCACCCTGTGACCACACCACCCTAAATGGCATTATTTGTATATAGTATGTATATAGCATTAGTATGTTCACTTGCACACCCTTAAGCATAAATAGTGACTTCCAAAATGTGGCACTTTAATGGAGATATACTGTAGCCAAACATGCTACAGTAATTTTAATATATATGACTTGGTAATATTGCGGTTTGCTAGCTGGTCAGTGCCATGGACACTCATTGATTCCTTTCATCACCATATATGAATTTATACATGTGTGGACTAGTGATCATGGAACATATGTCCTTTTGAACAAGGAACTTTAAACCTCCCTACCATTTTTCTCTAACAAATAGATGCTTAAGAGTATTCTTTGCCAGTGGAATCTAGTGCAACCAACAGAAGTGTTGAAGCAATAGCTGTGTTAAAAAGCCCATTAAATCCATTAGTATTCAATCAAATATATTAAAAGTAATTTTGACAATTACATTAAATAACCAGATTTCAGTAAGAGCTCTTATTGCCATTTGTTTTATAAAGAAAGAGATGAAATATACTTCGGATGTGGTAGGTGTGCATGCTTATTTTGCATTGATATATATTTTAGTGAATGCCAAATGCATGTGATTATATGTATGTTAAAACAGTTTAGAGAATTTGACTAAATTTTAAACATATCCTAAACCACTTCTATATGTAACTGAGCATTTACCTCCTTTCCACCTACTGTTCTCAAAAGTCCATTAACGTTTTCTAATCAATCTAAAATAAACTTTATATTACAGACCATTACATAAATGATTTGAAGAGTCTGACTCCCCTTTGAAATTTCCAAAGAGGCAATTAAGATCAAGCAGGAATCAAGAACCTTTTTTCTCTTGGAGAATTAGAGAGAGGCTATAATTTGAAATGTAAAACAGTGTGGTTAAAGGATGTCAGACTGCTTTGATTAAAAGTCTAAAGATCAAATTAGCTGTCCTGTGAATCTGTAGGATTGGCACAGTAAAATGTGCTGCTTTCTTTGTGGTGTAATTTTACCAAGATTTGTATAATTTTTATATGCTGTTCAAGGATTGTCAGTATATAATATGTCTTCTGTTTAACAACTAGCACTGTAGTGCAAGTGGAAAGAAATATTATCTGTACATTATAAGTAACAGCTTGTCCAGAGATCAGGGATCAGGATGCATGCAGATATTTCAGTCCCTGCTACTCTTTATCAAAGATGGACTGCTCCATTTATCTTTTAGAGGAGAAGTTTATGAGGTTCTTTAATAACTTCTCCAGTAGCACAAGACCTTATCATGTAAATTACCCTGTAACACTTCATTCTAGAAATATAGCAGAGTTCTGCTTTCTGAGTGTGAAGGGAGGATATGAGGCATAGTAGATATAATCAAATCCTTGCTACCGTTTACCTGTAAGTGCAATAATTACCTGAGTTGTATCCTTGACCTTTTTGTACTTCTTAGCCCTTGAATATCACTATGAGTGAAGCAGTATCCTTCTTGCAATGAAGTATGTCATAGTTTAATATGCCTTTGTGTTGGCAAGCAATACTCTGCCAGCTTTTAGTGTTCTACAAGTAAAATTAATCGAATTTATCTAAAATATTCCAGTAAATTGAACACATCACTATTCATCTTCCTCTGCAATCAAACTTGGATAGTCCTATAGTAATACAGCTAGAACTTGAAATTAAAATACCCATAGTTTAAGTGCCCATCCACAATGCTATGCACAGAAAACATACTTTTATATCTTTGAAATGTGTATATGAGGATAGCTCATCTTGCATGTGTTACTGCCATTTGCCTTATCTATGTTATGTATTTATCTTTTATTATTTAGATCAGCCAACTCAGACATCACCTTACCAAGATGCATTATTTATATGGTAGGATTTACAGTATTGTAATAATGAATACTGAATAGCATGAAGACACTAGAGGGGGGCTTGGAGTCCTCTTTCAGAATTTGAATGTCAGACATTTCAAATGTTGAATGCAATGACATTGTACACATCTGACTTTGCTACAAGCCATGAACAATGGACTCTAGGCTACAGAATGTAAAAAAAATTCAAATCAGAGGTATTCTGGTTCTTAGCAGAAAGGCTAATAACTCACTATGCCCAGCAATTAAATCATGTAAGTTAGGAGAGAACAGGAAATAATTTAGCTGGATAGGAGGTGGAAGAACCTATAGACAAGTAAGTGACACAAGGACAGTAATAATTTTTAGTGGGCAATAATTTTTGCAGTGGGGTCACTTAATGATTTGCTACATGGTCATGGGCCGGCTCTATCCCCGGAAGGGGTGGGACTTGTTGTGCAAGGGATGGGGCCAGGGACTAGCCTCCCCCTAGAGTTGCCTGGGACCAGAGGCTCTGATTAAAAACACAGTGAAGGGCTCATGGTGCCGCTACCACGTTTCCCGGCAGCTGCTCGGGATTGCTGCTGCTATTTAAAGGGCTTATGGCACTGGCCCCTGCCAGCGTAGCACTGCAACTGGAAGGCATGAGCACTTTAAATAGGATCCTGCTGCCTGAGCCACCACCTGAAAATGTGGCGGCATGGGCAGCAGGATATATAAATAGCGGCCAGATACAATCTGTGAGCCGGATCAAAATGTTAGGCGGGGTGGATCTGCACCTTGCCTAGCCCTGCACTAGGGTGCGGTCTCCTGGTGTTTCACACCAACTGTACACTCACTTTGCACACTCACTTCACAAGGCAATATAGAACAGGATGAGCTAGAAAATAAGAATTCTGTTTCATGAAGAAATGAGGTCTCAGGAATGCCTTTAAAAGACTATAGATTCTAATCGCTTTTTCTTTTTTTTTTTTTTTGTAGCAACAGCTTTGTGACTGACACACAGGGACACAGGAGTGAAATATTTTGTTATCTATTAAGAGATCAGTTTCCAGCTTAGATGTTTTTATAATTTATGATTTAGAAAATATCTTACCTATTTGCATGTGAAAAAAAGAACAACCTTTGTGTCACTCATTTTCCTTCTAAAAACTGATACTTAACAAAAGTGAAATGTTATTTAATTGTGGGGGGAGGGGGCAGAAGCGGCTGGATGGAACTATGGCTTTCATTTATAAAGTAGTAAAATCTTAACTGGAAAAGAAGAGAAAAAAGAAGTTTGCAAAATTAAGGAAAACATGTTTATTCATTGATTTGGCCACGATGTGAATTTGTTTTTGTATAAAAATGTAGAGACAGATTTTCATATCACTCTATACATAAAATGTATATCAATTCTAATTAATATTTTTGAGATCGGGCAACCATATCTGCAGGTAATATTCAAGATGAGGGCATACCATGGATTTTTACAGAGGCAATATATTTTCTGTCTTCTTCTCTATCCCTTTCTTAATGATTCCCAGCTTTTTGACGGCCACTGCACATAGAATTGTCATTAAGGTGCCAGTTTCTTCCTTACTATTAGAGAGCTTCCAAACTCAGAGAGTAAACACTGCAGACTACAAATTCATCTCTGAAAAGCTCTTCTAACATCCATCTGTTTATTTTAGGACTCTAACTCTTTGAAGCCTTTATCAGGACTAAACACCATAGTTTGTTGCATCATATGCTGTTTTATTAGATATCTCTTCTTTGCCTCACAACATCTATTGCTAAAACCATTTGTTATATTCCTCCTATTTGATGTTCTAGGTTGCAGCTTTTATTAAACTACTGCATTAACATTAGTAATAAACAATCACAGGGGCCACTGAAATTCATCTTTAAGCAGGACTCTCACTCTGCTAACCCAGTCATTCGCCATCTTTCCCTAACTCCTTACTTCCCTGCTCTGTCTCCACATGGGATGGAGGGCAGGAAGGTAGGGAGTCTGTCAAGCTTTTTACAATAAAAAAAATTATCAATTACCAATGTGACGTCCTTCTCACATTTTTCCCACCTTTTTGTCAGTGATGAAACTGAGGTTTCCACACTGCTCTTTTCCTCTAATCCTGCGCCAATGACTCTAAATTGCAACTGTACAATCACACAAATCCAAACACCCTTGCCCATCCATTCCCAAACCCCTTCCCGTTCCCTGAGGCCCTATCTTGTTCACTCCATTGCCCTTCTTCTATCACCCCCACTCACTTTCACTGGCCTGAAGGCAGAGGGGTGGAGTGCAGGAGATGGTGCAGGCTGTGGCATGGGGTTCAGGTGTTTGGAACATGGGGGGTGGGCTCCAGGCACTGCCTGAGGCCAGGGATTGGGATGCTGGATGCAAGCTCTGGAACGGGACTAAGGACTGGGGCAGTGGGTTGAGGGGCAAGGGAGGGTTTGGGATTGAGCTCCCAGGAGGGGCTCAGTGCAGGCCTAGGGTGTTGAGGCATGGAAGAGGCTTGGGGTGCATGCTCAGGGTTGGGATGATAGTTTGGGGTATAGGAGAGGGTGTGGGGAGGGAGTGCAGGAGAGGTGCAGGCTCTGGAAAGAAATCTGGGTGGAGGAGAGAGCTCAGGGTTGGGACAAGGGGTTGCAGAGTGGGAGTGGGTTCAGGATGTCATCGCTGGCTGGACAGCATTTAACTCAGGTAGCTCTGGGTTGGTGATATAGGGAGTCTCTGCAAGCTCTCTGCCTGCCTTATCCCCACTGCACTGCCTGACTTTTAGTGGCCCCAAATTTCCCAGATTGGCTGCAGTAACCTCCGGGAGATAGAGTCTGATTCCAGGAGACTCCCAGTGAAACCAGGAGGGTTGGCAATCCCACCTGTGCTACATGGACTCCTTTGTCCCCACACTGCTCCCTCTTTTCTCCTTAAACTCACCCCAGTCTCTGGAGGGGATCCTTAAGGAATCCATTTTGAATGGCAAGGGCAAGTCACACCTGAACAACCTGACTGCTTTCTATGATGAGGAAACTGACACTATGGATATGGGGGAGGCAGTGGGAGTGATATTCCTTGACTTCAGCAAAGCTTTTGATATGGTCTCCCACTGTACTCTTGCTAGCAAGTTAAAGAAGTATGGATTGGATAAATGGACTGTAAGATGGATAGAAAGCTGGCTAGAT
This sequence comes from Rafetus swinhoei, assembly GCA_019425775.1. NCBI lineage: Eukaryota > Metazoa > Chordata > Testudines > Trionychidae > Rafetus > Rafetus swinhoei. The sequence goes on from CM033437.1 coordinate 272,871,475, forward strand.
CAGCAGGCTCAATGAGGTAGCAATCAATAGCTCAATGTCTGGTTGACATCGGTATTAAGCAGATTGTCCCAAGAGTCCGTTCTGGGGCCGGTTTTGTTCAACATCTTTATTAATGACCTAGATGGAAGCATGGATTGCACCGTCACTAAATTCTCAAATGACACTAAGCTAGAGGGAGAGGTAGATACACTGGGGGAAGAGGTCCAGAGTGATCTAGACAAAATGTAGGATTGGTCCAAAAGAAATCCAATCTGGTTCAACAAGTGCAGAGTCTGATCTTGGGATGGGAGAATCCTGACCACTGCTGTAGTCTGGAGACTGACTGGCTAAGCAGCTGTTCTGTAGAAAAAGACCTGGGAGTACAGAGGATGAGAAGCTGAATATGAGTCAACAGTGTGCCCTTGTAGCCAAGATGGCTAATGGCATATTGGGGTGCATTACCAGCAGGCCTAGGGAAATGATTATTCCCCTTTATTTGACACTAGTGACGCCACATCTGGAGCACTGTGTCCACTTCTGGGGGCCCCATTACAGAAAGGATGTAGACTGGAGAATGTCCAGAGGAGGGCAACAAAAATGATTAGGGGGCTGGAACACGTGACTTTTGAGGAAAGGTTGAGGGATCTGGGCTAATTTAGGCTATAGAAGAGAAGAGTGAAGGGGTATTTGATAGTAGCCTGCAACTACCTGAAGGGAGGTTCCAAAGAGGATGAAGAGATGCTGTTTTAAGTGCTGACAGATGGCAGAACAAGGAGCAATTGTCTCAGGTTGCAGTGGGGAAGGTCTAGGTTGGATATAGGAAAAGTTGTTTCACTAACTGGGTGGTGAAACACTGGAAAGGGAGGTGATGGAATCTCCATCCTTAGAGGTTTTTAAGTCCTGGCTTGACAAAGCCCTGTCTGGAATAATTTAGTTGGGATTGGTCCTGCTTTTAACAGGGGGTTGGACTTGATGACCTCATGAGGCCTCTTCTATGATCCTCTTATTGATTTTATTATTCTCCTCTGTTTAACTCCCCAAATCCTTTCTGAGAAAAAGCTGTTCATTCCTTCCCTGTTCACTACCTATGAGAAGCTGAACATTGAGGCCCTTAATTTATCATCTGTTCTAAGTAATACAGTATCATTTCATGAATTTAGAGCAATCCCTAAAACATTAATCTTGCAACAAATGCAAAATATGCAAATGTAAGAAACAGCTTGGCGTTTGGTGATGGATGCTGAAAAAGAGTTTCATTTTGCAATCCATTAATGCAGATTTTTTACAAGCTATGACATGCCAAATCCTTGATATGAAGACTAGTTATATCCAATGCCAATCATTCTTTTTCTGTCACTTTTAATGGCTAGTCTTTTAAAAATGGTATCTAGCCACAGTGGCACCTGCATGCACTCTGTGGGCAACAGTGTGATGTGATCCATCATGAAAATGAAAGAATATAAGAAACTGCAGGAGACAAGAATTCAGATGTTATTTATTATGAGAACAGTCACACAAAGATGGTCAAAATATTCACACAACAGAGCAGATCCTCAGCCTCATTATGGGATCTCTACACTATTCCAGCCATAGATAGAGAGCTGATATATTACTGTCAAATGGAGTACACTGTCACCTTGACATCACCAGACTTCTCAGTGTACAGGGTATTTTAAAGGAAGAGATGAGAAAAGGTACGTCTTTGCTTCAGAAGTCCCCATCTGAGACAATAGTTCTTTGTGGATTATTATCAACTGGTGCAAATTTAGAGCAGCCCAGTAGGTAAAAACAGGAGAGAGGGAAGGGACACCTTGGATGAAGATGTGCAAATGCAGGCATTGGAGAGAGGAAGGGAAGAATGAGTGGTTTAGTAGATGGGGAGTTTGGGGAAAGTAATGAAAGAGTGAGGGGTTTGCTGTAGAACGAGGAGTTATTAGTACACTGAAAGATGGGAAAGAATGAATGTTTTTGGGGAAAGAAAGCCTTGGAGAGGAAGAAAGTATCAGGCAATTTGGAGAGAGAGAAAAAAAAGGAAAGGGAAGCCATCCTGGCTAAGTTGAAGTTAATGGGAATTTTGCCATTTACTTCAATGGGGTAGGATTTCACCCATTATCTCAAAAGCTAGTTCCTTATGTATGTTAACTTGTTCTTATACAAACTTTATAGTATTTTTAGTTATCTGCCTGAAGTTATGTACCCCAAATCAGTTTATATTAATTACTTCAACTGCCTTAATATTAAGCTAACAAAATGTTGTGTAGGATAAATTATTGTTAAGAAAGACATCTGCACTGTAGAGTTCTCTTATTTGGTATGACTTGGGATAATAGAGAAGAACATTTTAATATTTTCAAGTATAAACCACTCACAAAAATACCTTTACAGTATTGTATCAGGCATTATGTAGGCCTAAACTGTATAAGTCAGCCACTGTATCTGAAAACTGGTGTGGCACAAATCTTCCAGGCTAGGCTTAGATCTTTTGATTGTGATTGTCAGTCTGGATACATGAAGCCAGATCATGTGGCTTGGAAATGCACACAAGATTGTGCTGAACATGGTGCCATTTTCAATTGGTATGAAAATCATTGCCATGATAACAGTTTTATAACATTTCATATTATCTTTACAATCTCTGTCCAAAAATAAAACATGTTACATAGTCCCCAAAAGATAATAAATGGAATTTCTTTTGATTTTCTTAGCGTTATGAGATTTGATTTGCTGGCAATATTTTTCATGGCTACAGCTTTAGAAATCTGTAAGAAAATAGAGCAAAACAGCCAAATAAATTGCAGAACACTGAAAAGGCCAAAATAGTATATAACAAATTATTGATGTTGTAGGCTCTTATGTGCTTTCAAATTCTAACCTGTATTTCTCATTGCTAAGACTCTGGTCCTGTAAGCCTTTAGTAGTGTGCTTACTTTCCTTTGTGCGGATAGTCCAACCAAAGGCAACAAGACCAGTCACAAGTCTAAATGTAATTGTGTTCATAAAGATTTACAGGATCAGGATCATTGTTCCTCATTACAGTTTTGGGAACATAGAATTTTTTCACAGTAAAAAGATCTGAAAAACACTGAGCTGATGTCCACTATCAGCAAAGTGTTTTGATTCTCTGGCTTGTTTCTTTCTGGGAATGGGAAAAGTGTTTTGATTCTCTGGTTTGTTTCTTTCTGGGAATGGGAAAAGAGTAGAAGGTCAGCAATTACTTCATTCAGGCCTCAGTTGAGCAAAGTACTTATGCGTGTGCTTAACTTTAACCATAGTGTTAATGTTAACCCTGTTAACATCAATGAACCTGCTCATATATTTAAAGTTAAGCATGTGTCTGTTGCTGGATTAAACCTAAAATGTATGAATGCAGTAATGGGTTTTCTGTGATCTTGTCTTTTTTTTTCTCTTTTACCTGCAATTTTATTAATCTCTGAACTAGAAATATAACACCTTAGAGTTTGACCTTTTATTTCTCCATACTCAAAACTCAAATGACTTTCTCTGTAAAATAAATGCAGAATGCAGCCCTCAAAAAGCCACTTATTTTAATATGTAAAAGGGGAACTCTATGTCATTTAAGGGTATCAAAGTTGGATTGTTTGCCACAGTGATGAGGAACCTGTATTTTTTAATTACTACTATGCATCACTGATATCACTGAAAAGCACAAATTAGGAGTTAATTCAATTTGATTCTGATGGCTTCTTTTTTTAAAAAAGCAACACAACACTGCACAATGAAAGACTGCCATATTGATATATGTTAACACCACTACAATTAAGTTCAAATTACCTACTTTTGTACGAGGTCACATCCTTCACCCAAAGTGATAGAATGCATAAAGTTCCTCTGAATTTATTCTAAATGCCTTTGGGACAGCAAAAGAAATTGAAAAGGAAGATATAATTCTTTATCCTTGACTGCAGATTGTATTGTTTGATTTTAGTTTCGTCACATTTATGATGTTGATTTAGTTTGGCCTGGTCTACAGTAGGACCTTAGTCTGAAATTAGCTCCCCAAAGCCAAATTTGTGAGCAATACATCCACACTACCAAGCCCATTATTCCTGAATAAGTGGTCATGGAATGTGAACTCTGTAGTCCTCCTTTTCATGAGGAATAACGCTATTCCTGAACTTGTAAGTCTGAAATAACGTTAGTGTGGACATTCCGGTGCCACTAATTTGAACTAATTGGCCTCCAGGAGGCCTTCCACAATTTCCCAGAGTGATTCCTGGGGCTCTGAATCTGAGGTAGCATGTCCACATTAATGGAGCCTCCTTCAGACTACATTCGATTCTTCCCCATAGTGAGGACATGGAACTTCAAATTTGTAAAATTGGGTGCCCAGAAGTCAAAGTTAGTAAATGTGAAATAATTTCCTAGTGTAGACATGGCCTTAGAGAACAAAATGCTTTGAGAAAGGTTACCTAGAGAAAATCAGAGGTAATTATTGAGTTAAACATGCACTCATCAGAATAGCACTTTTCACAGTACTTTACAATTTTGTGGATGAAAAAAATTATTTATAAACTGAAAGGTTAATGCCACACATTTTCGCATTGGATTTCTCTGAAAACTGAAGCAAATCCTCATACTTAATTTAAAATGAAGTTTGTTGTCTGCTATACTGCAGTAATGTGTGAAGAGGTGATGTGCTGTGTGCTTATCATAACATAGCACTATTATTTTCTAGTTCTAGCTCTAGGGTTTTTAGTTTAATGATAGAGAAGACTTCTGGGAGAGCACAAAGAGACCAAAATAACATTTTAAATTTCTAAATATTTTCTACAATAAAATAAATGTCACAATCAATCATTTATTGTAGTATTGCTTTTGAACTATATTCAATCCCCAGTTGTTTCCAGAAATATTTTAATTTCACTTTTAATCTGGTAATAACAGAGGGGAAAATATTAATTGGAAATATTAGGCACAATGTGGAAGTCCTTATTTAGTTCATATGCCTTGATATATAATTCTTTAGGATTTTAGGAGGAAAACCTATAGAAATGATGCCCTTATCTATTAAATACAGTACATTTTCACTTAATTTCTACAGAACACTATAGCTTCCTAGGGAACTATTATCTTCTATCTAGAGATGAACTCAAAGCCATAACATTCAGATCCACATTATAAATACATCAAAGTTCAGGTTCTGATTGTGTTTATCTAACACATAGTACAATGGGGCCCTATTCTAGTGAAGGCTTATGGGTGCTTTGAAAGAACAAATGAGTAATAATAATTTATGGTTAAGAATAGCGGTTTTAGTTTGGTCCATTTTACAGAAAAAGGCCACTTGGAAAATTCATATTTGGATCTAGATTTTTAAACACTTTCAAATTGTGAGTGTATTCATATCATACAAGAACTAGGATAAATTGCCTAAGGAGGTTTCAACACTGGGGGTTTAAAGAACAGGCTAGACAAGCACCTGTCGGTAATGGTATAGTGATTACTTAGGCCTGCCTTGAGTGGAGGGGACCTGATTAGATAATTTATTGATGTCCTTTCCAGTGTTCCTTCTAAACTGAGTGGCAGCACAGGTGATTAATCAGCCCCTCCCAGTCAGAGGGTCAGGGCTCTGTGCAAGGATCTGACTGACTGGGTGGGGCTCGATTAATCACCTGTGAAGCTGTGCTGCCCCACAGCTTAGAAAGAACCCTTCCAATCTTACATTTCTATGATCCATGGGATTGGTTCAGGCCTATTTTTACACAAGTTGCATGACAATTAACTTCCTAATGTCAACTGGCTTCCTCATGTGGAAGATTGGTCCTTTTAATACAGGAGAGCAGCTTGAGAAACTTAGGAATATAGAGGTTCTTCCACTCAGACAGACTATCTCCCATGAGTGTTTATTTTCTGACTGAGAAAGAAAGGAAAGATTCACTTGTATTATACAGTAATTTAATACATAAGATACCATGCCATTAATTCATTTTGTTTTAAATTCTGCAACTCTATATTTTTCTCCAGTAACATTTTGTGCAAAGACCTGAAAGAAGTCTGTAATACGATATAACAAAAGATTGTAACTAGTAAGTACTGTGAAATGAAATTATCTGACAGTAATTCTCCTTTTCCCTGAAGTACACTCTTAGTAGAGGTGAAAATATGAAAACTCAATTGTACAGGGGAAAAATACAATGCACAGATTTTCTTTTGGATTTTTTCCCCTAATTCATTGGGAGAAAATGCGTGCAAGTGAACAGTTGTATGTGCCACTGGAAAGCTACAGTGGTCAAATCTAAAGACTATTCTCCTTAGAGAATTCAATTTCTGCATGTTGATTATAGCAATTCCTAGATGTATTTCTATAATTTGGTTCTATGACAATGAAAAGATGGATGATAATGTTTAGTGTTTCTTTTGTTTCAGTTTTCTCTAAATTAGTTATGTGTGTGGAAATGTATTCCAGAACAGCTTTCATCTGTTTTTACATCATTATATGTGGACATGAAACATGCTCCAACAACAGCCACTTGATCAGCCAAGCACACCCAAGTCTTGATAAATATGTAGTCAGAATTCATTGTCCTTCCTGACTTTTCCCACAGCACCAGGAATTTATATCTACACCAGAAAGTTTCAGAGAGGCTGACACAGTCAGGAATGCACTGGATTCTGGCTCTGTGCCTGGAACAGATAAAACACTTGAAGTTTCAGTGGTGGAGGGGAGAAGACTCCAACAGTCTCTTAGGGAAGGAGCCTGCAACATGAGTTACCTCAATTACCATTGCCAGACAAACATTGTGACTACTGGGTCTTTAATAGTATTGACACTATACTTGCCTAGCTAGTTAGTGAAGTGACCTTAAGCTTGTTGCTGATCCAGACCTTTCAAAATCTATTGTACTTGTTCTCAGTACATTAAGTACTAATGATCATTCTGTCTTCGAGGAGATGCTTACATAGGGTATATCCACACAGAACCAGTGCTTAATTTGTGTCAGGGCTTGTGGGGGCTGAGTCCAGGCACCACTAGGCCTAGCAGTTCATCGTACCAGCATAGCTGGGCTTGCTGCATCAGTTACAAATCTAAAAAATGTGCTTGAGCCCCAGCACCTAATTACTTCAGCCCTAGTTCCCTTTTCATTGCAAATTAAGTAAACTGATAGTAACTAGACACCCACAGCTGGCCCATATCTGCTACTAGAGCTCCTGGAGTTCAGGCGGCAGGTTCTTTTATTGTTGTGCAAACTTCCAGGCTTGGGCTCTGGGGCACTCCCACCTTGCAGGGTCTTAGGCTGTGTCTACATTGGTGTAATCTTGCACCAAAGTGTCCGCTTTTCGCAAAAACTTGCTGCCTGTCTACACTGGCCGCAAGTTCTTGCGCAAGAACACTGACGTTCTAATGTATGAAATCAGTGCTTCTTGCGCAAGAACTATGATGCCAGTGTAGACAGGCAACATAAATTTCTTGCGCAAGAAAGCCCTATGGTTAAAATGGCCATCAGAGCTTTCTTGCACAAGAGAACATCTACACTGGCAAAAGCACATCTCTTGCGCAAAGGCACATGCCAGTGTAGACGCTCTCTTCTGGAAGAGTTTTTGCAGAAGAACTCTTCTGTAAAAGAGTTCTTGCGCAAAATTATGCCAGTGTAGACGTAGCCCTGTAGTCTGGGTTCAGCCTGCACCTGGGAGGCAACCCAGCACTGAAACAGACATGCAGACTGATCCCCATGAACACGCAAGCATGGGCCTGTTGGGGGATTCTAGTTACTGTGTGGATGTGCTCCTAGAGGTAATCAGGAAAGTTAAACTAAATGTGTGAATTTAAAGACTATTAGTTAAAGCACATTAAAATCTATGTGGAAGGATTCCCTTCAAAGCACATTAAGATAACCTGAACTGAGGCCAGTTTACTTCTTAATACACTTTCAATTAACCTTTAGTTAATTTTGGTTTAATTTTCCTGAATGTGTCTTTGTAGACATTCTCTGAGTACCTTTAAATAGTGTAATTTGAATTCTAACTTTTTAATTACACCGTGACTTCAGGGAGTGATTTAGGGCTGGACTACACTACCAAGTTAGGTTGATATAAATAGCCTTGCATCAACTGATGTGAGTATGTGTGTATGCTCAAATTAGTCTCCAGACAGCATAAGCTCCCTGTTACAGCAACATGGTAAAATCTGAGTGGCACAGAGCCATGAGTGCCTCCCTGAGTGGCATAGAGCTATGGTCAACCAACTAAGGTTGATGGAGTTCAGGTATAGATGTTATATGGACTATGTCAAATCTAACAATCCTCCAGAAGCTGTTTGCCAATTGTAAAGACAATTTAGTTGTCTTTACAACTAAAGAATGCCCCATTCTTTATAACCAGTCACTATTTTACATGTCACAGCTCAGGGGCCACGGAGACTGGAAGCCACCTTATGTTTTAAAATCTTCTGAGTGTTTTTGACATGACTTTTCCTACTTACTCACCTTGATGGAAACACCTACCATCTCATCCTTCAGGATACAATTGCCTGAGACATTGTGATGAAACTTTAATTGAGATGCTCTGCAATCCTCTCCCAAAGGTCTCTAGGGATGGCTGCCTCATTTCTTCCTCTTCCTCCTTTGTCATTATTGTAATGAGTTTGACTGGCATCATTGTTGTCCTTGGGAGTGAGATATCTACACTGTCTTTCCACTCAAAGTTCTTTTTTGGGAAATTAAATATCTTTATTAGCTCACAATAAATATTGAAGAATGCATAGCGGTAGCCAAAGCAAACAATACCTGTAAAAGCGACAAGGAGTCCTCTAGCACCTTATAGACTAACAGATGTATTGGAGCATAAGCTTTCGTGGGCAAAGACCCACTTCGTCAGATGCATCTGTTAGTCTATAAGGTGCTACAGGACTCCTTGTTGCTTTTGCAGATCTAGACTAACACGGCTACCCCTCTGATACTTAATACCTGTAAAGAGTCTCAGACGATAGCCATGTTAGTCTGTAGCTTTAAAAACAACAAGCAGTCCTGTGGCACCTAACAAATATATTACATCATGAGGTTTTGTGGATAAAACCCACTTCATCAGATGAATTGGAGTGGAAATTACAGAATCTGGAGCAGTGGTTTTCAAACTTTTTTCCCTCATGACCCAGTTTTGAAAATTGTTGAGTCCCGTGACCCAACATAGAATCATAGAATAGTAGGACTGGAAGGGACCTCGAGAGGTCATCGAGTGCAGTCCCCTGCCCTCACGGCAGGACCAAGTACGGTCTACACCATCTCTGACAGACATTTATCTAACCTACTCTTAAATATCTCCATAGATGAAGGTTCCACAACCTCCCTGGGCAATTTATTCCAGTGTTTGACTACCCTGACAGTTAGGAACTTTTTCCTAACGTCCAACCTAAACCTCCCTTGCTGAAGTTTAAGCCCTATCTTGTTCTATCCTCAGAGGCCAAGATGAACAAGTTTCTCCCTCCTCCTTATGACACCCTTTTAGATACCTGAAAACTGCTATAATGTCCCCTCTCAATCTTCTCTTTTCTAAACTAAACAAACCCAATTCTTTCAGCCTTCCTTCATGGGTCATGTTCTCTACACCTTTAATCATTCTTGTTGCTCTTCTCTGGACCCTCTCCAATTTCTCCACATCTTTCTTGAAATGCGGTGCTCAGAACTGGACACAATGCTCCAACTGAGGCCTAACCAGTGCAGAGTAGAGCGGAAGAATGACTTCTCGTGTCTTGCTCACAACACACCTGTTAATGCATCCCAGAATCATGTTTGCTTTTTTTGCCACAGCTTCACACTGTTGACTCATATTTAGCTTGTGGTCCACTATAACCCCTAGATCCCTTTCTGCCGTACTCCTTCCTAGACAGTCGCTTCCCATTGTGTATGTGTGAAACTGATTGTTCCTTCCTAAGTGGAACACTTTGCATTTGTCTTTATTAAACTTCATCTTGTTTACCTCAGACCATTTCTCCAATTTGTCCAGATCATTTTGAATTATGACCCTATCCTCCAAAGCAGTTGTAACTCCTCCCAGCTTGGTATCATCTGCAAACTTAATAAGCGTACTTTCTATGCCAATATCTAAATCGTTGATGAAGATATTGAAGAGAACCAGTCCCAAAACAGATCCCTGCAGATCCCCACTTGTTATTCCTTTCCAGCAGGATTGAGAACCATTAATAACTACTCTCTGAGTATGGTTATCCAGCCAGTTATGCACCCACCTTATAGTAGCCCCATCTAAGTTGTATTTGCCTAGTTTATTGATAAGAATATCATGCGAGACCATATCAAACACCTTACTAAAGTCTAGGTATACCACATCCACCGCTTCTCCCTTATCCACAAGACTCGTTATCCTATCAAAGAAAGCTATCAGATTGGTTTGACATGATTTGTTCTTTACAAATCCATGCTAGCTGTTACCTATCACCTTACCACCTTCCAAGTGTTTGTAGATGATTTCCTTAATTACTTGCTCCATTATCTTCCCTGGCACAGAAGTTAAACTAACTGGTCTGTAGTTTTCTGGGTTGTTCTTATTTCCCTTTTTATAGGTGAGCACTATATTTGCCCTTTTCCAGTCTTCTGGAATCTCTCCAGTCTCCCATGATTTTCCAAAGATGATAGCTAGAGGCTCAGATACCTCCTCTATCAGCTCCTTGAGTATTCTAGGATGCATTTCATCAGGCCCTGGTGACTTGCAGGCGTCTAACTTTTCTAAGTGATTTTTAACTTGTTCTTTTTTTATTTTATCTTCTAAACCTACCCCCTTCTCACTAGCATTCACTATATTAGGCATTCCTTCATCAGACTTCTTGGTGAAGACCGAAACAAAGAAGTCATTAAGCATCTCTGCCATTTCCAAGTTTCCTGTTACTGTTTCTCCCTCCTCACTGACCAGTGGGCCTACCCTGTCTTGGTCTTCCTCTTGCTTCTAATGTATTTATAAAAGTATTATTGTTTCCCTTTATTCCTGTAGCTAGTTTGAGCTCATTTTGTGCCTTTGCCTTTCTAATCTTGCCCCTGCATTCCTGTGTTGTTTGCCTATATTCATCCTTTGTAATTTGTTCTAGTTTCCATTTTTTATAGGACTCCTTTTTTATTTTTAGATCATGCAAGATCACGTGGTTAAGCCAAGCCGGACTTTTGCCATATTTTCTATCTTACCTACGCAGCGGAATAGCTTGCTTTTGGGCCCTTAACAATGTCCCTTTGAAAAACTGCCAACTCTCCTCAGTTGTTTTTCCCCTCAGTCTTGATTCCCATGGGACCTTACCTATCAGCTCTCTGAGCTTACCAAAATCCGCCTTCCTGAAATGCATTGTCTCTATTTTGCTATTCTCCCTTCTACCCTTCCTTAGAATTGTGAACTCTGATTTCATGATCACTTTACTCAAGCTGCCTTCCACTTTCAAATTCTCAACCTATTTGTTAAAATCAAGTGTAGAACAGCTTCCCCCCTAGAAGGTTTTTCAACCTTCTGAAATAAAAAGTTGTCACCAATGCAGTCCAAAAACGTATTGGATAGTCTGTGCCCCGCAGTGTTATTTTCCCAACATATATCTGGATAGTTGAAGTCCCCCATCACCACCAAATCTTGGGCTTTGGATGATTTTGTTAGTTGTTTAAAAAAAGCCTAAGCCACCTCTTCCACCTGGGTAGGTGGCCTGTAGTAGACTCCTAGCATGACATCTCCCTTGTTTTTTACCCCTTGTAGCCTAACCCAGAGACTCTCAACACTTCTGTCTCCTATGTCCATCTCCACCTCAGTCCAAGTGTGTAAATTTTTAATATATAAGGCAACACCTCCTCCCTTTTCCCCCTGTCTATCCTTCCTGAGCAAGCTGTACCCTTCCATCCCAACATTCCAATCATGTGTATTATCCCACCAAGTTTCTGTGATGCCAACAATGTCATAGTTGTATTTATTTATTAGCACTTCCAGTTCTTCCTGCTTATTACCCATACTTCTCGCGTCATATATATAGTAGCCCAATGTCTGTGAGTCTGTAATGCTGATGTACACAGCCACGCCCCCTGGCCGTGTACATCAGCGCCCCACCCCCCTTCTCCTCACTTGGTGGTGGCTCAGCTGAGCACTGCGCCGCTCAGCTCAGCGCGGACCCCAAACAGCCACTTGCCACCACTTGCTCCCCCACCGTGGCCCAGCTGAGCGGCGCAGCACTCAGCTGAGCCGCCACCAAGGGAGGGGAAGGGGGGCAGGGCGCTGACGTACACAGCCAGGGGGCGGGGCTGTGTACGTCACTGCCCCGCCCCCTTCTCCTCCCCCGTGGTGGCCCGCCTCATTGGGGACGACCGCCAGGAAGGGAGCGGTGCTGGCTGGGAATGGGGGCCTGGAAACAGCTAACGGGGGCACGGGGCTGGCCGGGAAATGGGGGCCAACAGGAAGCAGGACTGGTAGTGGGGTCTGGAACGGGCGTGGCTGGCCACGGGATATCAGGGGACACCACCAGCCGGGAGGGTGGGGCTGGCCGGGAGTAAGGGAGGCGGGAAGCACAGCTGGGGATCGGGGCCATGAGGGTGGCCGGGAGGAAGGGGGCAGGAAGCAGATCTGGCGGGGGCGGGGAGAGGCGCAGCAGCGCTGGCCGGGGAGATCAGGAAGAGGAATGGGCCAGCAGGAAGCAGAGCTGGGGGAGGTGAGGGTGCAGGGGGGCTGGCCGGGGAAGATCAGGAGGGGAAGTGGGGGAGAACCAGTTGGCTGGGAAGGGGGGAGTGAGCAAATTGGCCGGCGGGGAGCGGGACTGACCTGGGCACTTGATGCCTGTCCCGTGCAGGGTCCCGGCGACGCACGAGGAGGAGGCTTCCCCTCCTCCTCACACTCAACTTACTGAGGGCTCCCAGTGGCAATCGGAGCCCCGCCTCCCAGCCGGGACTCCCAGCTGCTCCCCCCACCCACGCCAGGCTTCCGTCCGGTGCGCAGCTGGAAAAATCAGAAAATACTGGACATTGCACATGTCCGGTATTTTCTGATTTTTTTTACTGGACAGAGCGCGCAAATACCGGACTGTCCAGTACAATGCCGGACACCTGGCGACCCTACCTGCCTCTCCTCCCCCGCGGCGGCCTGGCTGAGCGTGCAACACTCAGCCGAGCTGCCACGGAGGGAGGGGAAGGGGGCAGGGCGGTGATGTACACAGCCAGGGGGCGGGGCCGTGTATGTCACCGCCCCCCCTTTCCTTCCCGCTGTGGCGCTCAGCTGAGGGCTGCGCCCCTCAGCCGGGCCACCATGGGAGAGCCAGCAGCGCAAGGGGCCATTTGGGCTCTCCCGCAGCGGAAAGGGAAGGGGGGGTGGGGCGGAGACATACACGGCTCCATCTCCTGGCCATGTACATCACTGCCCTGTCCCCTTCCCTCGCGGCAGCCCAGCTGAGCAGGCAGCACTCAGCCGAGCGCCATGGCGGGAGGGGAAGGAGAAGAGAAAGGGAGAGTGAGAGGCAGGAGGCGAGAGAGGCAGGAGGTGGAGGAGAGCTGAGACAGAGAGGGGGCGGCAGTAGGAGGAGGGAGAGAGAGAGAGAGAGAGAGACAGCGTGAGAGACCGGCGGCTCAGGAGAGAAGACCAAGGTGGAGGAGAGACCTGAAAATCCCATCTTATGACGGGCTAATTGGCTAGTTTGTATATAAGCATCTAAGATACTGATTTGATCTTGCCTCCCAGTTTTGCCCTGACCCTCCTCTCTCTCTACCATTATAGCACATGCTCCCTCCCATTTCTGACCCATCTCCCAGGTCTCCATGTTCTTCACTTACCCATGGGCTTTGTTCACCTGTCCCCGTCAAAACTAGTTTAAAGCCCTCCTCACTAGGTTAGCCAGTCTGTGTCCAAATAGGGTTCCAAATAGGGTCTTCCCCCTCCTTGAAAGGTGAACTCCATCTCTGCCTAGCAATCCTTCCTGGAATAGCATCCCGTGGTAGAGGAAGCCAAAGCCCTCCTGGCGACACCATCTTCGCAGCCAGGCATTCACCTCCAGGATGCACCTGTCTCTGCCTGGGCCCCTACCTTTGACAGACTAAATTTGACTAAAGCATGCGCTTCAGAGTGGGGCTGAGGATGAGAGCTTTGGAGAGTAGGAAAGGGCTCTGATTTGGGGGAAGGGGTCAGGGCTGTGGTAGGAGGGGATTACCTTGAGTGGCTCCTGGTCAGCAGTGCAGTGGGGGTGCTAAGTCAAGCTTCCTGCCTCTCTTGGCTCTGCAGACCATGCTGCACACTGGAAGCAGCCACAGCAAGTTCCTAGCCAATGGGAGTGCCGAGCTAGTACTCAGGGCAAGGGCAGTGCGCAAAGTCCTGTGAGCTTCCCCCCATCAGGAGCCAGGCCTGTTGCCAGCTGTTTCTGGGGTTCAGCGCAGTCTGCAGTGGCAGGACAGGCAGGTAGCCAGCCTTAAACCCCCCACTGGTCACCTGATCCTTCTGCATCAGTAAGACCCAGTGCCTGACATTTCACAACACAGCATTGGGTCGCTACCAATAGTTTGAAAACCACTCATCCAGAGTTTATATAACAGCAAATGCAGTTACCTGTTAATCATAGGACTAGTGTTAATGATGCTAAATGGGTCAGGCTGGATGTGTCCTAGTCTTAGCTTTTGATGTGTAAATGTGCATATCAAAGATAGGGGAAATTGCTTTGGTAGTGCATTAACCAGTTAATATCTTTATTCAAGCTCAAGTTGATAGTGTCAGATTTGACTTGGGCTTGACTCTGTGCTCCCAGAAGGGGTGGGGCCTTGGGTGGAAAGAGTGGGGCTGGAGGCAGCCAGCCCTCTGTGCTGCCAGGACCATACCATGCCCTGCTGCAGCCAGCCCTTAATGCCACCCAGATTGTTCCACCCAGGACTCTGGTGGCAATTTAAAGAGCTTGGGGCTCTGCTTGCTATCACTGCTGCAGTAGTGGTGGTGGCCATCGAGAGCTCCAGGCCCTTTTGAATTAACGGGGCATAGGGCAGTTACCTCCCTGTCAGTGGGCCTGTCACCAATAGAGAATATCAAATGGGAGCATCTGCAGTGAAGAAATTAGAGTAATATTGATGAACAGTATAATATGGTGGTACAAAGAGAAAATGCCACAGACAGGAAGGGTGAGTGGAATAGAAATATTGAAAGTGAAAGTCAAAGAAATAATTAAAGGGGAAGGAGAGAGTGAGACAATTGAAATTAAAATCTGAAATGGAAGTAACAACAAGAGGAAACAAAATACTGTTAGTCTTTTCTTGCACAATATCCTTAGCACATAACATCACACTGTTTCTGGAGTCAGTGGCAAGCCAAAGAAGAGAAATGTGGTGGTGTGTGCTGGAGTTTGTGTTAAAGGCAAGTAGTAAGGTTTGAAAGAAACAAATTATTATGTGGCTTTGAGAAGGAAGGAAGAGAGTTCAGGAGAACGGACGTGGTCCTGCAGCTCACTGATGTAATTGGGAATTTTGCAGGAAGGACTGGCAAAGCTTAGGCAAATTTGTGACCCTCTAATTGTGAGTTGTGAAAAAGAGACAGCAAAGCAGTCAAAATGGGGTAGTAGTGATAGTGATTCATTGTGACAGCAGTACATAGTATATCCAGTTTTAAAGAAGAACATTTTGAACTGAATATGGAAATAGGAAGCCTATGCGAGTGCTATTTTGGGTCACAATGGACATACATTTACTATTTGTCTTTGTTCCATTAATTCCGAGGTCTTTCAAAAACAAAAGCAACATTGCTCCTGCAAAGTATATGTTTTATATATATTGCAAAGGATACCATATTTTCATTTGTGCATGAAAAAACATCTTTTTGTGCTGAGGTAAAGTGGACATGCAAGAATTCAGTGAAAGGAAAAGAACCTTATACTGAGAGACTAACAGATATATAGGAGCATAAGCTTTCGTGGGCAAAGACCCACTTCATCAGATGCATGTAGTGGAAATTCCAGACGCAGGTATAAACAGGGCTCAACAAATTATACAATCTACTCGCCCATGGTGAGTAGTGTAACCCGGAAGAGCCAGGTTCGGGCTATCTGCGCATGCGCAGATCGCCGGACAGCGCTGCTGGCGAGCGGGGCTCGCCGCGTTCGGCGAGCCCTGGGTATAAATATACAAGCATAAGAAAAGAGTTCCAATCAAGAGTAAGGTTAGAGATAACGAAGTCAATTCAGTCAGGGAGGATGAGGCCCACTTCTAGCAGCTGATGTGGAGGTGTGACCACCAAGAGAGGAGAAACTGCTTTTGTAGTTAGCTAGCCATTCAGTATTTGTTTAATCCTAAACTGATAGTATCAAATTTGCAGATGAATCATAGCTCTGCAGTTTTTCTTTGGAGTCTGTTCTTGAAGTTTTTTTGTTGCAGGATGGCTACTTTTAAATCTGCTACTGTGTGTCCAGGGAGATTGAAGTGTTCTCCTGCAGGTTTTTGTATGTTACTATTCCTGATATCTGATTTGTGTCCGTTTATTCTTTTACGTAGGGACTGTCCAGTTTGGCCGATGTATATGGCAGAGGGGCTTTGCTGGCACATGATTGCATATATTACATTGGTAGATGTGCAGGTGAATGAGCCCGTAATGGTGTGGTTGATGTGGTTAGGTCTTGTGATGGTGTAGTTGGTGTAGATATGTGGGCAGAGTTGTCACCGAGGTTTATTGCAGGGATTGGTTCCAGAGTGGGAGTTACTGTGGTGGTGCATAGTTGCTGGTGGGAATTTGCTTCAGGTTGGTGGGTTGTCTGTGGACGAGGACTGGCCTACCTCCCAAGGTCTGTGAGTGTGGGGGATCATTGTCCAGGATGGGTTGTAGATCGCTGATGATGCGTTGGAGAGGTTTTAGCTGGGGACTGTAGGTGATGGCCAGTGGTGTTCTGTTATTTTCTCTGTTGGGTCTGTCTTGTAGCAGGAATCTTCTGGGTATATGTCTGGCTCTGTTGATCTGTTTCCTCACTTCCTCAGGTGGGTATTGTAGTTTCAAGAATGCTTGGTGTAGATCTTGTAGGTGTTTGTCTCTGTCTGAAGGGTTGGAGCAAATGCGGTTGTACCTTAGTGCTTGGCTGTAAATGATGGATCGTATGGTGTGTCCAGGATGGAAGCTGGAGGCATGTAGGTAGGCATAGTGGTCCATAGGTTTTCAGTATAGGGTGGTGTTTAAGTGACCATCACTTATTTGCACTGTAGTGTCCAGGAAGTGGAGCTCTTGTGTAGACTGGTCCAGGCTGAGGTTGATGGTGGGGTAGAAATTGTTGAAATCATGGTGAAATTCTTCCAGAGCCTCCTTCCTGTGGGTCCAGATGATGAAGATGTCATCAATGTAGCGTAAGTAGAGGAGGCGCAATAGTAGATGAGAGCTGAGGAAGTGTTGTTCCAGGTCGGCCATAAAAATGTTGGCATATTGTGGGGTCATGGGGGTGCCCATAGCAGTGCCACTGGTTTGGAGGTATACATTGTCCCCAAATCTGAAATAGTTGTGTGTGAGGATAAAGTCACAGAGCTCGGCCACCAGTTGTGCCATGGCATCGTCAGGGATTCTGTTTCTGACAGCTTGTATTCCATCTACGTGTGGGATGTTAGTGTAGAGAGCCTCTGAATCCATGGTGACTAGGATGGTGTTTTCTGGAAGATCACCAGTGCGTTGTAGTTTTCTCAGGAAGTCAGTGGTGTCTCAGTGATAGCTGGGAGTGCTGGTGGCGTAGGGTCTGAGTAGAGAGTCCACATATCCAGAAAGTCCTGCAGTCCTGTTAGTCTATAAGGAGCCACAGGACTTCTCGTTGTTCTTGCAGATTCAGACTAACACGGCTACTCCTCTGAACCTTATACTGGTTAATAAGAAGTAAGAACATATTTGAATCAATTCAGAAAATTACCAGTGAAGCAAAAATACATGTGTAATACTCTTCAGAATGTTATTTACTACTACACAGCAGTAATGCACAGAATTACTGTTCCTGTCTCATTACTACAGGGGTCTTATAGGCTCCTTGCAACACAGATATAGCCTGGCAATAGTCACATTACAGATATTACATAGGACATTCCCATGAGAGGGGCTCAAAGGGTCAGGAAAGCATCACATCTCAGGGTCCACTATTATACACTTGGAACCTATTATTTTGCACCTGTATAAAGTGGATGATGCCCAGAAATCTTTTGTTTTGTAAACTCAAAGAAACTGCATCACCTAAGTAGTTTTTTTAAATGTATTGTTAAGTTCGAGTCCTGAACAAAGGTGATACTTGAATAATTCTGCCCTTGTCTGGCTCCTTGCATTACACAGTAAGGCCAAAAAACTGACCCTCTGTGGCTCTGGAGGCTATTTTTAAAAATTTCAAATTTAATCCCACTCTTTTATGTGCTAGACTGTGAAGAATCCTGAACTGACACCCATGGAGCTGGGAATTTGAGATGAATAGAACTCTTAATGATCAACTCTACAGTATGTCTGATAAGTTCAACATTATTTCATTTGTATGGAAAAATTCTCTTGATGGTCAATTGATGTCCTGCTGTTGTATTTTAATGGACTGAATTTTAATTTCTTTTCATTTTAAGAAAATCTATCTAGCCCTCATCCAGGAGTTATAATTGGGAGGCATAGGGGAGGAATTAAGGCATTGTGTTCAACATTTAAACATTTTTTGTTTGATGTTTAAGAGAGTGGGTTTGATCAGGTAGCTAAGAATTTTATTGAGATCAAAGCAAAACATATTTAATTATAGTTTAAAAATGAGAAAAAGTACTAAATGGGGTAAGGACTTGTTAGGGTAAATATTAGTGTAAGTTATTAGCCTAATAGATAGCTAAATTTTGAGTAAAGTTAATGGGCTTAACTGTGAACTCATTTGCACCAGCAGAAGTCTTGTGTAAATTATGGCATGACTAGTGTAAGGGTGTATCTAGACTACGCCAAATGGTTGAAAGAGGATATGCAAATTCCATGGGAATTTGCATATCTTCTTCCGCCTGCACTTTCGAAAGCAGAGCGTTCAAAAGTGAAAGTAATTAAGATGTGGCTTTTTCAGCGAACCTTCCCCCCCCCCCGTCAAAAAGCCGCATAAACCTCCTTTTTTAAGGAGGTTTTTTAAGCTCTGCTTTAGAAAGTACAATCGGAAGAAGATATGCAAATTCCCGAGGAATTTGCATATCGTCTTTTGACCATTCGGCGTAGTCTATATATGCCCTAATTGTTTGCTAGAATTTGAGACCAACATTTGATCCTGTCTCCCTCCTTTATTTTTTTAAAAATAAGATAAATTTAAAAAATAAAAATAAATCATTTTCAGTATTATTGGTTGTTTAATGCTTCAAATATTTTGACAAGATTTGGATATTCTCCTAGCATTATAACACATGTGGGGCTCAGGAGATGCCCTTTTATATTTCTTGCCACTATTTTCACTTCACATATTTTTTTTCTCTTTTAAGGGTGCGGTTTTCCGATGACAGCTGCTTGTCAACCCTGAAAACTTTCTGAGATTCAGTCCCTAACCATGAAGGCTGCTCGCTTTACATAAGAGTAAGTACCCATCAGTTGGTGGGAATGAAAGTATCTATTAGGCATTCCTTTGGAATGATTCAGCTTGTGATGCTACTCACCCCATTCACCATACATATTGATTGCAATTAGTCAGGTTGCCTTACAACAGCATTTGAGATGCAATAGTTTTACCTTGGAATCAGAAGCATAAGAAAGAGTGATGCCTATTGCCATAGGTAGATTTAGTAATATAGTCTGTAGCCATGCAGCCTGTCTGCAGCTGAGATAAAGAGCACAACTCCACTTACACACCTTTTACAAGTTGGTTCAATAAAAGATATTATCTCACCCATCTTGTCTGTCTAATATCCTGAGACCAGCCAGGCTACCACAACACTGCACACAGAATGAATCTATCCCAATTTACCCCTGCTACAGATCTAGCCCATCTTTTGGAGAATGACAACTGAATTCTCTGCTATTACTGATTTTCTGCTTTCTATAGGGCAGGGGCAGACTGGCCCGGCGGGATACCAGGAATTTCACAGTGGGCTGTTGTCCAGTGGGCCGGCGTGTCCACACACCGTTGCCCCTCACTCCGAGCGGCTCCGCGTCCGCACTGTATGCGTCATGCAGAGCCCGACCCGCTGCCTGAGCCACATGCTGGACATGACGCAGGGTGCGGGGATTAAGGGGCACGCAGGGGTGACGTCATAGGGAGGGCTGTTCTCAACCCATTTCCCGGGCCTATTTTGATTGCCAGTATGCTCCTGCTATAGGGTATTATTTACAGGTGTCTGTGTAAATTAAATAACCTTCCAAGTAGACACTAAAGATTTTTTTTTTAATCATGTGGTGTTAGATGACATGTGAGTTGTTACCCCATACAGGAAGTGCCTGCAAGTAGGGGATATAGAATCATATAGGAGATGTTTTATGTTGCTCTAAAAGACAACACTTCCTGTAATCAAACAGCCCTGGTACACAGAGTTAAATTCGTCAAACAAAAATGTCTCAGTAATAGTATGCAACTTCCAGAGGAAAACTCCAACAAATAAAAAGGAGAATGTGGTACTCATCAAAATTGGAGCTATAAATAGGAAAAACAAAAACAAATCCAAAGCTGTACTGCCCTTGTTTAATTTTCAATGTGTGAAATTGGTCTTGTAAGCTGACAGCAAGGATTGCTGCATTTGTTTTTCTGATATATGTCCTGAATCTTTACTAATGATCCCCCACTTCAAAATTTCTTACAAGAAATAGGAGGTAAGAAAATCTAAAAAAGTCCGGTTCTCAATTAGGGATGTAGGGTCTTCTGGGGGGCCATGAGCAAGTTTCAGGGGGTCCACCAAGCATTAGATTTGATAGGTCCCAGGGCAGAAAGCCAAAGCCCCACCAAGCAGGACTGCAGGCCGGGGAGTCAAGCCCCATCACTTGCAGCTAAAGCCATATCCCAAGCAATTTAGCTTCAGGTGCCCCCTGTGGCATGGGGCCTCAAACAATTGCCGCTGCTTGCTACCATCTAATGCCAGGCTTGGCTTTTATATTGTGGCACAGATGGGCCATGGAAGTTTTATAGTATGTTGGTGGAGGGCTCAGAAATAAAAAAGGTTGAGGACCTCTGTTCTGGAGGAATCTGAAAGGTAGGCCACAAAGCAGAAAATCTAAGATGCCATAAGTGACAGATATTGAGCTGTATGTAGTATCTCTGGGAGACCATACTGTATTCAATGTATGTATAATTGCGGATCAGGAATTATATTTATGATTGTGATCTACTCAGAGGGAAAAGATTACCACAGCTCCTTCAGGACTTAAAACAATGATTAACTTTGTAAACACCTTCAGCCTCTGGGAGTTTTGCATATACTGGATCAAACTTGCTTTCTAAAGACTAGGAATACAAAGAAAGGGATTTTGGCTTAACAAGGCTGCATTTCAACTGACTGTCTGATCCAGTATTTGGGCAGGCTCTTCTGTCACAGCTCCAACCTTTGTGCTTTCTTTGTCATGCTTTTTCCTCAACAATAAATGTGTTTGCTGAGAGAGAGCTAGGTGGTAACTTGTTGGCAACTGATGGCAATACACTGTGCTTACATCTTGCAGAGAAAGAGTACAGGCACTGACCTTTAGGCAGATTGGTTTGCTGGAGATAAGGCAGGGATAAGACAAGGAGCTATGCAGCCTTAAAAACCCTTTCCAGAAGGATACACAAGTCTCCACCCAAGAGAGATAATACATGGAAGCCTGAAACCTTAATCATAAGCACCTGTTATTTTCCACAATTAGTTAGCTGCATATACCTAATATATATTCTGTTATTGATACACTTTCCATCATATTTCTTTTTTATATTCTGAATTTATTTTAATTCCTGCTTTTATGCTTCACACTTGTTTCTCAGTTCTTCTTTCTGCATTTTACTCTTTATTCTAAATTTTTTCCTTACTTCCATTTCTCCCTCTGCACCACCTCTTTCCTTCGTTCTTTTTATCTGACCAATTTTTCTCCATTTCTTTCTTTCTTTCCAGTTTCCCTCTTTCCCATTTCTCCTGCTATCTTTGTATCTTCCTGCTATTTTCCTTCTGTCCTTGATTTGAAGTTAATAAATGTTCTTCAAGCACAGTATTTTCACTGCAATAAGCTCTTCCACTCTTGCATAGACTGAAACCTTAATTGAAATAAAGTCTCACTTCTGAGTTTCAGTGGTAGCTATGCAAAAGAAAGTACAGACGTGGATGAATTAACTGATTGAGAGGTGAAACATCAGGGGTTGGTATCTTCAACTTATCTGTTTTAACATATATTGTGAAATTTAGAGAATTGGTCTTGATTTTTGTATAGATGATATGTACATCAGGAGTGTTTAAGGCAGTCCCTGGATTCTGTAGATGAGAAAGAAAGGGAGGACAGCCCAGTCTGTACTACTTTGTCAAAGGAACTCCGTTAAGAAGATAAATGCCTGAACCCTGTAGAAGCCTGGTTTCAGTTTTACTTTTAAAACTTAAGATCAAGCACCTGCCAAAATACATTATTTACAATGAAACATTTCATGGATTCTACTGTGTAGATACCTTGAGGCCTGTATCTTCTGGCAGCCTTATTGCAGAAGTAGAACTGCCAGGGGAAAGAGTTATTTACAGTCAATGTAAACCACTCTGCCCTAACTACAGGAGAGCTCTGAAATTCAACTTATACATAGGAGGATGAAGAGGGTTCCCTTTGTATGTCTTATTTCTAAAAAACAGCAAGGGAGTTGCAGTTTTTCTTCTAATTCTGCTTTCGGGTAGCCCATTTCTTTTATCCTTCCCTTTTTTCATAAATAAATAGTATAGTTCAATTCAGTTACCTGTTACACATACTATTATCCTATCCATTAAACAGAAGGATATTGTTCCCATTTTCAGTCAAGTAAAACCAATTTGAATGACCTGAACCTTGCTCATTCACTTACTGCTCTTCCTAAATCAGACCTGACCTCTGGGCTCATCTGGATTTGTGATGGTGGTTTTTTTTTTTTTAATTCAAAAGATTGTTATTGAATTTTAAATACAATATCTAAAATCACAACCATTTTTCATCCAGAGCTGGTAAACAAGTGACATTCTGTCCTGATCTGGAACACAGACCACATGCTCTCTACAGGATCAAAATGTACCCCTTCCTGGAATTTGACTTTTCTAACAAAGAAGAGAACAGTAAGACCAATAAGATGAGCTAAGATTTTCTGACGTGACACTTTGCCTTTTGGGTGTCCACCTTCAAACACATTAAAATGACATGACTTTCAAAGAGTTTAGCATGCCCTGAAAATTAAGCCTCTTTCAGGCACCTCAGTTTGGGCACCCAAAACCCCAAGCACCCAAAAGTGCTACTGACTTTGGAAATACTTGGCCACAGAGTTCAGTTCAGGTCTTCTCCACAAGCTTTGCAGCTGATAGGGTTCTATGTTCAGTAGTGCTCAAAATATACCCTCAATTCCTCTTTCCCTGATCAAGGCAGCTCAGCTCTGAAACCTCTATTTTAGCCTTTCATTAAATTATGTTCTTGCCAGCTGGCAGGCCCACAGTGCACTTGATACAGCAACATCTGCCACAGAGGAATGAGCAAGCATCATGCTTTTTACACTCAGTAGCACTTGTGACAGTTGGTGTGGGAGGCTCTATGGGTCTGGACTCTATTGTGTTTTCTTTTGTTTGTTTTTGTTTTTAATAAAAAAACTTTCTGTATTTTAAAATTGCTCAAGAAGCTGTGTCAGGGAGGAAAAAATAGAACAGGAAAGCAATTCAGATTAGGTAGATCAGTTAATAAATGCTAACTGCTTCTCGCTAGTAAATAAACTAATTATGTTTACAGTTAGAGGTTTTCATTACAATATTTAAAATATGTATCATTTGTAATCTTTGACTGTGTAGGTTGCAAAGTCTGGATACTAATAGACAGCAGAAGAGTCAGAATTCAAACACACCTACAGTATTTTTGACCAATATATTTATTTTTAAATGTAACAATCATATATATAGTAGCCCAGTGTCTGTGAGTCTGTAATGCTGAAATGCTGGTTGTTCCCTCTGGGCGGCGCTGTTGCTGAAATGCTGGTTTTTCCCTCTGGGCGGTACTGTTGCTGAAATGCTGGCTATTCTCTCTGGGTGGCCCATGCTGCATGGGGAGCGTGGGGCCCAAACGGCCGCTTGCGCCACTTGCTTCCCTGCCGCAGCCTGGCTGAGTGGCGCAGAAGTCAGCCGAGCGCCACGGCGGGAGGGGAAGGGGGGCAGGGTGGTGATGTACATGGCCAGGGGGTGGGGCCTGGCCGTGTACGTCACTACTCCGCTCCCCTTCGCCTCCCACCATGGTGCTCGGCTGACTTCTGTGCCGCTCAGCTGGACCGCTGTGGGGGAGCCCAAACGGCTGCTTGCTCTGCTTGCTCTCCCGCGGCGGCCCGGCTGAGTGGCGCAGAAGTCAGCCGAGTGCCACAGTGGGAGGTGAAGGGGGCCGGGGCGGTGACGTGTGGTGTGTCAGCGGCTCCAGGCCCTGCCCCCTGGCCATGAACGTCACCGCCCCACCCCCCTTCACCTGCTGCCATGGTGCTCGGCTGACTTCTGCGCCGCTCAGCCGGGCCGCCGCAGGGGAGCAAGTGGTGCAAGCGACCGTTTGGGCTCCATGCTCCCCATGCAGCACGGGGAGTGCGGAGCCCAAACGGCCATTTGGGCTCTGAGGTCCCCCGAGTGAGAGGCAGGAGGGGGAGGAGAAGAAAAAGATAGAGGCAGGAGGTGGAGGAGAGCCGAGAGAGAGAGGGAGGGGGAGGCAGTAGGAGGAGGAAAGAGAGAGAGAGACGGAGCGAGAGACCGGAGGCTCAGGAGAGAAGACCGACATGGAGGAGAGACCTGAAAATCCCATCTTATGACGGGCTAATTGGCTAGTTTTAATATAATACTCCAATGATTGATTGCTTATTTACATTATAAATATGAACAAGTGTTAAAAGTCTTTGTTCTGGTGCCTTTGCTAAAATCAAAACAATCAGTCATACCAGAAATACAGGGTACAGTTTCTTCTCATTGGAACATTTTAGCTCAACATATTTGAGTTGTATCAGATGAAGCAATGAGAGTCTATTCCAAAACTGAGGTTCTCTGGGGCGATGTCTACACTGCAGGCTTTTTGTGCAAGAACAGCTGTTCTTGCACAAAAACTTGCAGAGCGTCTACACTGCACGTGCGTTCTTGTGCAAGTAGGTTTACAGTAAAGTGTCGGAAAACAGGGCTTCTTGCGCAAGAGTTATTCCTCTCCCCATGAGGAATAAGCCCTCTTGCGCAAGAGCTCTTCCACAAGAAGGCAGTGTAGATAGGCAACAGGGGTTTCTTGCATAAGAAAGCCCTATGGCTAAAATGGCTATCAGAGCTTTCTTGTGCAAGATCGCGTCCACGCTGCCATGGACGCTCTTGCGCAAAAGCACATCTCTTCTACAAAAGCACATGGCAGTGTGGATGCACTCTTGTGGAAGACCTTTTGCACAAGAACTCTTGCATATAACAGTTCTTGCACAAGAAGCCTGCAGTGTAGATGTAGCCTCTCAATAAGAGATACATCTATAATCCTCCTTTATGGTTGCTTTGCCCATCCCTTGAATCTTATCCAGACTACTACTAAGGAGATACACCTATCTCACAGAACTGGAAGGGACCTTGAAAGGTCATTGAGTCCAGTCTGCTGCTTTTACTAGAGGACCAAGTACCATCCCTGACATATTTGCCCCAGATCCCTAAATGGCCCCTCAAGGATTGAACTTACAACCCTTGATTTAGCAGGCCATTGCTCAAATCACTGAGCTATCCCTCCTTTGACATCAGACTGGGCATCAGTCAGCTGGCTTTAATTAATGCCCAGATAAAAGACGGGACATTTGACACTACCTAGGTATGGATGAGTTAAAGACATAGACAAGGGCTTTGTCAGCATGCTGACAGCACTGTAGCCCTTTTTTTCTTTGCTAACCCTCCCAGCAGCCTCATGTATAAACTGAAAAATGGTTGTGACAAGATGGAGCTCTATTGAACTCCACTACAATTGGACAAACACGTTTTCAGCAACTAATACATTTGCAAAAAAAAATCAGTTTGGGCATAAAAAATATTTGTGAATGTAGATTGCATTTGATTAATAGCTTCTGCCAAAAAAGAAAAGGAAAAAAACTATAAAAAGTTCACATGGTTCATTTCAGCCATTTTAGAATTGAAATGCACAACTGCAATTCATTTGGAAATTTATCTAATTAAAAATCCAAAATAAAAAGGGTGAAACACATCCAAAAGAATCCAAATTCAAACAAACCAAATTGAAAAAAAAAAAAGTTTAATGAACAAAACATTTCTTTAAACCTACAATGTTGTCCCCCCCCCCTCCTTTTTTTTTTCAATTTCAGTCAAAGGTAACATTTGTTTTGGTTCCAGCTAAATTATTCTCCCGCACACAATATTTTTTTTTGGTTTGGGGCTTGAACCAACATTTTTGTGACTGATAGGAGCAAAAATCCCCAACAGCTGGAGATGGGACTCTAGATGAGGAGGTGTCTGAGTTACTACAGAGAATTCTTTCCCAGGTATCAGCCTGGCTCATATGCTCAGATTCTAATTGATCACCATATCTGGGGTTGAAAAGGAATCCCCGACCACCTTGTCTGAAACCCTGGTGTGGGGAGATGGAAGGTCCATCTTCCTCTGCAGTATGGGCATGGGGCATACATCATTTTCAGGTTTAAACTACTATGAACTGTAAATTTTCTGAAGTTTAAATTGTTTGACTTCTAAATTCTCAGAAGTCTTTAAATCACAACTTGAGGACTTCAATAACACAGCCAGAGGTTAGGGGTCTATTTCAGGAGTGGGTGGGTGAGGTTCTGTGGTCCGTGATGTGCAGAAGGTCATACTTCATGATTATGAAGTTCCCTTCTGACCTTAAATTCTATAAGTCTGAATCAATTATTTACTCAGATCTACATAACAATGCCCTCAAGGAATAAAAGCACCTTAAAATGCTACTTAAGTGAAGACTATAGCCCAAAGATGGGCAATAAGTGTCCCATGGGCCAGATGTGGTTCACCAGAGTTAGCCCCTAGTGGGTGCCAGATGCTTTATTTTCCTGTGAGTCTGCAGGTATGGCTGCTCGCAGCTCCCGTTGCCCACAATTCACTGCTCCAGGCCAATTGGAGTTGCAGGAAGTGGTGGCCTGGCCTACACTCTTCCTGCAGCTCCCATTGGTGAAGAACGGTGAACCTCAGCCAAGGAGAGCTGTGTGCAGCTATACCTTCAGACGTTCAGGTAAATAAAGCATCTGGTGCCCTACTAGTGGCTAACCCTGGTGAACTGTATCTGACCTGTGGGTCGCTTCTTGCCCACCCCACCCCTCAAGATTCCGCAGATGAGACAACAATGCCTTATCATGAAAGATATGTCTAGCAGCCAACAGAGCTAAGAGTAGCATGATAGATGCTCCATCTTCATTCATTATTCTGGGGGGAGGATCATCTATCAAGTTGTAATAACTTACACATTTAAATATTTACTAAATGAGACACAAGTACTTCAGTTCTCACTCCAGCATAAATGGTATGTTACATACAAAAAAATGATCATTAAAATGTTTTCTTGGAATTACCCTGATTGTTTTGTTATCTCAAGACCTTAATGGCTTTGCAATATAAACTGCCATTTTACTGTAGAGCTCAGAATAATGATGCTGAGTAGGATTGTGTTAAAGCAGAACTCATTTCTATGCATGGGAAAGCAGGGAATGTCAAAGTTGTTGTAAAGTAAAATCTATTATTATTTAAAATAAATAATTAATTTAGATTAAATGTTAATTTAAAAGTAATTTTCAGTTAATTTAGTTGAATTAAAAATACAAGAAAATAGTAGTCTTTTTTTTTACAATTTAAGATTGCCTGCATTCCTTAGGAATGAGTTAATCATTTCTTATCCCCACTCTGCAATATCAAGCTCTCAGGAAACCAATTCCCATTTAATTATAAATTATTAGTTTTACTACATTAAAATTTTAGTGACTTGCATTACTTTCCGTTAGACTTATATGTAATAGACTTTTCTGTGACATGGAAGTTATTCTTCAAAGGAAGGACAAATTGCAATATTTTTGACACATCAAGAATAGAACAGAAAGACATCGTCTTTCTCATATTTACTTTGGCAATTGGGCAAGTACTTAGCCTAAAACAAGGTTCGCTAAATTGCCCAGATCTCTGTCATCCACTTTGATTCACTATCTGAGGAGCTGAAACTTTCCACATATCCACGAAGGTTGGACTAGCCATTTCTTTTCAAGAACGTCCTCTTGTAAGCAAGACCTGAATGAGCTCTCCCCTGGCAGCTAGCTGAGGAGGGCCAGGCTTGAGGAGCAAACTGCATTTACATGAAATGCAGGTATGGTAAGTATCCAGCAGGCAGAAATAGTGGTTCTCAAAGTGATCAGTATTGACTGGTATTGGGTTACAAATCACTTTAGTACTTCATGCAGGGTAGTGACATGTTGTTATCAATGTTGTTATCTTTATTGCATGAGTAAATGGCAGCAGAACAGTGTTTAACCCATCCTGATTGAGGACGTAACCTTCAGCTGAAAGGAACTCACTAAGCCAGGTGCTCAAATGCCAAACTCCTTGAAAGAGAGGATGGGGACAGGTGTCCCTGCCCGGCGATATGGACTCTGCCTAAGAATCCCCACTGTTCAAAGATAGAGTTCTAACAAGATTGCACTATGAATCTCTTGTTTTGTTAGAGCTCATTAGGGCAGAAATCACTTGTGGTGGGACAGTGTTTCTGCCCAGCCTGCTTAAGATTCTCCACACTAAGAGCTGATAATCACTAAGGACTGGGTGGAAGCGCAAGAGACTAATCTGTAGAGATCACAGCACAGTGGCAGGTGGCATCAGAAAGCTGGAGTCAGAATCTGGTGGGGCAGCCAGCTGAGTGGAACAGTGGCTAATGGGGTGGCCAGTGAAGCAGAACAGTAACTGGCAGAGCAGTCAGTGGAGAGAAACAGAGGCTGGCAGGGCAAGTGCTCAGATGTTGAAGCAAGAAAGGTACCTTCTTCCCCAAATGGGACATGAACTCACACAGATGCATCGCTGGACCCTGGATCCTCACTGACCAAGGACAACCACTGTGAATAGAGTATGGTGAAGGAGCAGAAGGCAGCATAAAAAAGGAACTTGTAGACTCAAGAACATGAGGCAGAAGACACTGACCCACACAGTCAGGGGTGGGTGTCCTGCACATATTTTTATAATTATGAATCTTGCTTGTGGCATTTCCCCTAATTAATGTCAGACAAGTTCCCTCCTTTCATTAAAAGTTTGTTTTCTACACTCAGACTCTGTGCTTGTAAGTGGGGACATATCACCTCTCAGAAACACTGAGGTGTGATGTGTAATTTTCCCAGGTTACTGGGTGGGGTCTCAAGCCAGATCTATGTTATATTGTTGAAAAGGAACCCCTAGATATTGAACCCAGCCCTTGGTGCTGCCAGCTCATGCTGGCAGATGGGTTACACTCTTGACAACATTACTTCTGTTATCAGGTACTCCACCATGCCATAGAAATAATATTAATTATTTGTGGCAATCCTACACTTTGAAGGTGTCATTGAAGTTGAGACACATTTCCATAAGAACCACCTAAGAAAGCCTTGAAGAACTAATAATTGTTTTATTAATATCCAACAAACAATATTAATCACAGGTCTGGGACTTTGAAAATTAGATCTGGATTTCTGTTTCCATCCCACACTGGGCAGACACATGACATTTTTCGAAGTAAGGTGTTTTAATAAATCCATACAGTCCCCTGGCCAGAGGTAAAAGATAAGTCAAATATTTCTGTATTAATTTAAAACTCCAATTAATGGGTTCTCCAGCTGCATAAAAAAAATCTTTATCCTTCTGAATTAGATAAGATGAGGCCCTGAAGATACTCATTAAATACTTGGCTGCTCTGACTTCCAGGAGACGTGAAGGATGCATAGATTTACAGGTCCCTTCCCTACCTTCTAAAATCTGCAATCATCCCAATTAAACTGCTTTTGCCATCTAATTTTCACCAAATATTATTCTATAACTCTTTTCTTTCAATTTAATACCATTATGAATGTAGAAAGTCATTTTGAAGACTTTCTACAAAATCTTGAAAAGCAAGAACCATTGGACAGCTTTCTTGCAGCCAAGACAGCTGATAAAGAAAAGGCTTTCCTTTGTGACCAGATGCAATTATGGACTGGCTAAAACAAATCTCAGGTGAACAGATTATCTTAGAAGACTATTTGAAGATATAATTGAGATAAAATATTACTTCAAGCTCATTTGCTAGAGTCAACATCAAAACTAGTTGAGGCAGAGAACAGAATCTCCTTGATAGAAGACACAGTGAGTACTGTGAGTGCAACTGTAAAGCAGGGGGAAAGACCTGTGAAAACACTGTGGGAGAAAGCAAGTGGTCTTGAGGGAAGATCAAGGAGAAAGAATCTGAGAATTGTAGGGTTTCCAAAGAAGATGGAAAAAGAGAAACCTGAGGAATTTTTATCCACAAGTCTGTGGGCATTTTTGTTTCTTTTCATTGATCAGAATGTACCACTGCTCCTGTGCACCAATTCCCTCCATATCCAAAGATCCAGACAAATGTAAGATTTTAAAAATAAAATACTAAGGAACTCATTCTCGAAAAAGCTCATGAATTTAAAAATCTAACGTGGAAAACATGCAGGCTGATGATTTTTCTAGATTACAGCAAAGATGTGGCAGATAAGAAGGCTGACTTCAGGAGATCAAGAGCACCAGCCAATGGATTTGGATGGAATAACCTGATTTCCTTTTCTGCTACCTTCAAAGTTAAAAAAGACGGCAAGAAGCTTAGTTCTGTGGCAGCAGAAAAAACAGAAAGTTATCTGATTTTGCTACAGGAAAGGGCCCCGCACAAGATACAGACAGGATGAATTAAAACTACTTTACCAGCTCAAACAACAAGGAGTCCAGTGACACTTCAAAGACTAACATATTTATTAGGGCATAAGCTTTCATGAGGTGCAACTCACTTCTTCAGCTGCTTGAAGAGAAAGAAAGGAAGGGATACAAAAATGGGAGTGTAACATCAATGCTAATTAAAACAGAGAGGATGTGGCCCATTACCAACAGTGAGGGGAAGGTGAGAGTACCTGAAAGGGAAATTACTTATTGTAATGAGAGAGCCATTCCATGTCTCTATTTAGACCTCTTCTGGTGTCAAATTTGCATATGAAGCAGTTTTGCCTTTCAGTCTGTTTTTGAAGGTTTTTTTAAAATTTGTTTTGTTTTGTTTTGTTTTGGGTTTTTTTGCCTAAGAATGGCAACCAGCTTGGTCACTGCAGTTTGAATTTTGAAACTCCTGATTCTCCATCTGGGTTCAGGAAACAGCTCTGGGCTTTGGCTGTTTATGTTTGCAGGTAGGAGAATTACAATATTGACACCCTGACTTTGCCTGCATCTCACCCCTAGCTTCCATGATTCCAATGCACCAGGAACGTCTACCTCACCCTACCCATGATGGTTCACTGGAAATGCATTCATTTCTGAGCTGCTGACACCAAACAAATTGCTTCTCCAGCCCGGGGAACTCTTTACACCTGTGTAGCAGCAAAGCTTGACGGAGGAGTTTGATTTTGTTTTCTATCAGAGACCGCATCCCCCCAATACCTTTTCCAACCCTTTTCTTCCCCCTCTTCATGTTTTTTATTATTTTTAATCTTCCTATTCTTCTCTTAATGATTTTACTTTGTTTCAATCCCATCTAATTTACTAGATTCTGTGTTTATAATAAAACTGGAAATATTCAATCCATTTGTCCTAATGTATTGTAATGTCCTAATGTAATGTAATAAGAAATACCAGATCTAAAAAATGTAATAAAGAATTCAGTTAAATGATGACTCTTTTCAATTCCCCAATTATAAAGAAATCTGATCTCCTAAAATCCTATCTAAGATAATTATTATTGATGGTTACGGTTCATCAAATTACCGAGTATGTGTTAGTATAAGACTATCCATTTTTTCAATAATAATAATAAATAGTTTTTATTTTTATTAAATTAGTTGAAATAACTGTTATGCTGATTGACATTACTAATGTAACTATTAGGGAATGGCATTCACACCATCATCAAACGTGGATGAGGTTCTAGGGTGCACATTTCAGTACAGAATTGTTCTGACAATTAATCTTTATGTGCAAATGGCCCATTTATGTTAGAATAAGGTTATTTAAACTATATGTTTACCTTTCTTATATATCCCAATAGAAGATTTACCTGGCTAGCCCAGGGTTGGGGGGATTTGCACAAGCAACTCAATGGCTTCTTTATGGGGCTGGCCCGATGAGGGGAGGCCCATGGCCCATCCACCGGCTTCTTCCTGAGGTGGTAGGGACTATGTGGCACATTCCATGCAGATCCCATTATTCTGACACAAATAAACCCTGACCTTGCTTTAAGTTATGATTAGAGTAATCTGCATACCAAATTTGGTGGTCCTAGCTCTTACCATTTAGGAGGAGTTCCTGCACAAACAGACTCACAGTTGAATGGGTGTACACACAGACAGACACAAACTCTCTAAAATATATAGTAGATATAGACTTGTCCTTAAATTTAGACACTAGTTTTCTTCCCCCTTTTTGTTGTTACTTAAAATAGCATGGAAACCATATCTGCCCCTGATATTCGGCTATTTCTTCTTTATAAACTTAGAATGAATCCAGTCATACCCAAAATTGGTGTATTGGAGTAGGTGAGTAATGCTGCCATCTCCTTATAAATCTCCGCCAATTAGGTTCTATTTACATTTGGATAATCGTTATGTATTTTAAAATGATCCTTGGTCAGTTTTGACCACTTCAGTTCTTTTTCTCAGTTTTTCCATCTTGTTCCCACACTAGACCTATCTTTCACCTTTCCAAGGCTAAGTCTACGCTGACATTTTACAACACTGTAACTTTCTGGCTCATCGGGCCGGGGGGGAACACCCCTCTCCCTCCAGTACAGCAAGTTACAACGCTGTAAAGCACTAATGTGAACCAGACTCCCAGAGCCATTAACTTACTCCCCTCATGGAGGTAGTGTACATAGAGCACTGAGAGAGCTCTCCCAGAACTTATGCTGTGGCCACACTTTTAGTTTAAAGCACTGCTGTGGCTGCATTTTAAACTTCTAAGTATAAACAAAGCCTTAGTTTGCCTTAACCTCTCTCATCTCCCTACATAAGCCCCAGGGACAATGCTGGGGGACTCAGATATACCACTTGTAGGTCTGGATCTAACAATAGCCCAAGCAATGGCACCTATTTGATCTAAACATTCCTTATGGCAAATTGTATTAACTTTTGACCTGGAAAATCAGTGGGGTGAATCAGCTGACAAAAATAATTATCACTCATCTAAAACCATTGAAAACAGATTTTACCTTTCTATAGGAAACCTGTGTTAATGACTTGAAGGCAGAGAAATTTAGGAGAAGAATAGGTAGGGGGACAGATGTTTAAATATTTCTCCTCTGCAGGTCAATGTGTAGCAATACTGTTTCACAAAACAGTCAAATTATAAATTTTAGATGTAAAGAGGAGGAAGGTCCTTATTCATTTAGTGACATAGGTCTGAAAATCTTTCAAAGGAGAGGAGGTCAATTTCCAAAATGTAGTATCATTAGTGCTTGAGCTGTAATCAAATCTGTCATGATTACAGCTCAAGCACTAATGATACTACATTTTGGAAATTGACCTCCTCTCCTTTGAAAGATTTTCAGACCTATGTCACTAAATGAATAAGTTTTTTCTTTTAGAACAAATGACACTAGACAGATCCCAATCCACCTTACCAAATATACTAACAATTTTTCTTAGGAGCGGGGTCAATTGTTATTGAGTGGATAGAAAAAAGATTAGCCAAGCTATGAACTTAAAATCCACAAACTATCCCATCCAAACAAATCTAAAAGAATTAATCAGTCTTCAGCATTAAGTATTTATATTGACTTCACCACAAGTTTATACTCTATGTAGACTCAAGCAAACATACTGGTCAGCAGCGAGGAGAACAGAGAAAATTCTTGCATACAGATTTAAAAGTGAGAGATCAAAAGTCCTGAGTAGCATCACTCAGATCTGAACAAGGGATGATTACTACTTTCAAAAACAGATCAGTGATCAATATTTGACATTCTAGTAGGCTCTTTCAGTAATTATTCATTACCTGCCTCAGAAGAATGGAATAATTTTGTTAAAATTCTTAACCTTCACAAATCTCAGAAGAGCAGCAGGTCATGGAGAAAATTAGTGTGGTCAAGACCAATGGTCCTGATGGCCTACTGATTCTATTAAACTCTCAAATAAATTCTGCCTCCTAAGCTGTTACACATTTATGAAGATACCTTACAGAAAGGTACATTAGCTCCTACTATGAATAAATTCCCTAATCACTGTGCTACTTACATTGGGTAAGGATGAGGAAAAATATTATAGCTATAGACCAGGGATGGACAGAAACAAAACAGTAGGCTGCAGGGTTAGTCCCTGCCAGGCTGCCTCTCCAAAGTTTATTTGCACCTCCACAGGTATCGGTAGATCGCAGCTCTGGTTGGCTGCAAATCACCATTTGCAGCCAATGTGAACGGCAGAAAGTGTCAAGAACTGAGGTGTCACTTCCTGCTTCTCACATTGGCTGTGAATGGTGATTCTCGGCCAGCAAGAGTGGCGATCCTCCAATACCTGTGGAGGTGCAGGTAAACATAGCAGCAGCAGCCTTTCAGGAACTAACCCTGCTAACCGAATCTGGTCCATGCACCAGAATTTGCCCACTACTGCTGTAAGCCAATGTTCCCTCCAATCTTTTCCACTCGTGCAGATTTTTTCCATCCATGTGTGGAATAAATTTTATGTGTATCAGTGCATGTGCACCACCAATATGCACAAAAAACTTAGGTGTGAGTACTCTGTTAATCAGCTGGGTGGCTGATTTCTCCTGAGAGGCTGCACAAGCACCCAGATTACAGGGAACACTGTTGTAGACTCTGTTCTTTAACAGAGTCAGTTTAAATACTGATGCAAAAAGATTTTCAAAAATATTGGCAAAGAGGCTTTAAAAAAGGAATTGAATGCTATGGTTCACTTCAAGCAAATGGGATTTATTAAAAAGCATGGTTCTGATAACACATGTCAGTTGATTAACCTTATGGCATTCCACCAACATTCCAGAAATTTCCATGTAAGCATTTCACTTGATGAAGAGAAACCATTGACAAAGTGAACTGGAAATATTTGTTTTTGTCTTGCATAAAGTTGGGTTGTGGAATCATTCCTTTATTTCATGGATAAAACTGTTACAATCAAACCCCAATTCTCGCATACTAACAATAGCACAATTTCCCCTCAACCTTTGATCCGTTTTAGGGCACTAGATAGAGAGGCCCTTGCTTGAGCTTCCTAATCAATGTAGCATTAGAACATCTTGTAATACTAATTTGGGAATGCCAAGATATTTAATCAAAATAGTGTCTCAGGGGAAACAATCCATCTATATACAAATGACACCCTTCAATCTATTAAAAATTCAGATGAGTCTATTCCAAATTATTCTAGAAACAAAGGAAGATTTTTGGGAAATTCTCTGGCTACGAGATAAATTGGGATAAATCAGAAGCAAAGAAGAGCTCACTGGATTTGGTTGCAACTGGCTCAGCTATGGGGACATTGCGATGACAATTGTCATGCCTCAGATATCTTGGCATTCTATTCCCTAAGGAAATTAAAAACCTAATCAAGTTTAACGTAGCTCTAATAATTATAGAGTACGCAAATTATTTAAATAGATGGCAGACATTGCCTCTCTCCCTTTCAGGGAAATCAAGCAATTCAAATAAATGCCCTTCCCAGGATCCTTTTCATTCTGAATTCGCTCCCTATCCCTTTGCCTCCATTTTAATTTACCAAAATGAACACTATGTTCAGGTCTTTCTTGTGGTGTGCTGGTAACAAACGTCAATTCTTCTTGTAGATTATTGCTCCCTAGCACAACAGGTGCTTTTAGATTTCCCAACTTTAAACTGTACCATCAGGTAATAATTCTTAGTCATGCAGTTCAGTGGCTCATTCCTTCATGCTGTGAAGCTCCAGATTTGTTTCTACTGGAAACAGAAATTTCCCCATTTCCAGTGAGATGCACTTGGATTATTATTGATTCCCTAAAGAACAATTACTATCTTCTGTTGTGACTAGAAATACTTTGAATATAAAGCTCACTGAATTTAAAAATCACTTTCAACTTACCAGGGTCTCTATTGGCAATAACTGAAAAGTCTGTATAGCTTGCAAACCCATCATTTGGCCCAGTTGGATTAGGAAAGGGAGTTTGACCTTGAGTCAGTTTATTCCTCACTTTTACAATATTAAAAGAAAGGTTCAGTGTAGAGACTAAAGAGGAACTGATATATTTCCAGTTCAAGCATGTCATTACTCATTTGTTTTGCCTCCATGCCTGTGGTATCCTATCCATTGAACTGTTTTCATTTCTCCAAATATTACCGAGATTGCCAGGATTTATGGCAACATTATATGCAAACGTGGCCAGCAAATTTTAATTAAACATAGATTCTCTAAAAGAGAAATGAAAGGAAGAAAATCATTCTCTGCTAAACAGATTTTGGTCAGTACACAGAACTGTTCCTTAAATGTCTGTTTAAGATGAATCCAGCAGAAAAACACATAGATAATGCATTGGACCACCTCTCCAATAGGTCCTGTTAAGTCAGACAAATGTAGGCTTTGTGATTCAGCAGATGCTAATCTGACCCATATGCTCTGAGAATGCTTCCATCCTGACATATTTTGGGAAGAACTTAATTGCTGAAGCATTATTCCCTATCAATTAAAATTGTAAAAACAATGAGGAGTTCTGTGAAACCTTAAAGACTAACAGAGTTATTTGGGCATAAACTTTCATGGGTAAAACCCACTTCATCAGATGAATTGGAGTAAAATTACAGAGGTGGGGATCTATCTATCTATCTATCTATCTACAAGTTACAAGATAGTTACTTACCAAGTGTAGGACCAGTGTGCTTTCCGTCCAGGCCGCAGCACCATTGACATGATCTTTGCTGGTTGTCAGATCCAGGAAAAGTGCATAGAGCAGAACTTGGATCTATACGCTGTCTTTATAGACCTGACCAAGGCGTTTGACACCGTCAACAGAGAAGCCCCGTGGATTATCCTGTTAAAATTCTGCTGCCCAAGAAGATTTGTCAACCTCATATGCCTGTTCCATGATGACATAATTGGCTTTGTTTTTTCAAATGGAGAGTTTTCAGATCCATTTGAGATATCCAATGGCGTGAAGCAAGGGTGTGTGCTGGCCCCAGTGCTATTCAACCTCTTTTTTACATGCATCCTCAGCCACGTAGTCAGGGACCTGGACCATGGAGTCTATATAAAGTACAGGCTTGATGGGTCACTTTTTGACCTTCATCATTTGAATGCTAGAACCCAGACACTTGAGAGGCTCATTCTTGAAGCCCTTTTTGCTGATGACTGTGCACTTATCCAGCTTATCATCAACAAGTTTGCTGAAGCCACTCACCTCTTTGGTTTGACCATCAGCCTAGGAAAGATCGAGGTACTGTTTCAGCCCGCTCCAGGATCTGCTGCTCTCCCCCATTCAATTTCTATTGAAGGAACAGAGTTAAAAACAGTGGATGAGTTTAAGTACCTCAGCAGTGTGATAGCCAATGATGGCTCCCTTGACAAAGAAATCAATGCCAGGATCTGCAAAGCCAATCAGGCATTAGGACGTCTGAGAGCATAAGTGTTGAATCAGCACAATATTCGACAGTCTACTAAACTGAAAGTGTACAAGGCTGTAGTCTTGACCAGCCTCCTGTATGGAAGTGAAGCCTGGACCTTGTACAGAAAACATGTGAAACTACTGGAGCACTTCCCCACACTCAGCCTGAGGTCATTACTGCACATTCGATGGCAGGACAGAGTCACGAACTTGGAAGTCCTTGACAGAGCAGGAACTACAAGCATTGAAGCCATAATTCTGAAAGCCCAGCTTCGTTGGACAGAGCAAATCATTTGAATGGAGTGTCCAGGGAGGTTAAAGTATACTGCTGGTTTTTGTATGTTACCTTTCTTGATGTCTGATTAGTGTCCATTTATCCTTTGGCACAGACTGTCTGGTTTGGCCAGTATATATGACAGGGGAGCATTGATAGCATATATCACATTAGTACATGTGCAGATGAATGAGCCCCTGATGGTAAGGCTTATGTGGTTAGGTCGTGTGTAGATATGTGGACCGATTTGGCAATGAGGTTTGTTGCGGGAATAGGTTCCTGAGTTAGTCTTTCTGTGGTGTGGTGTGTGGATTCTCATGAGTATTTGCTTCAGGTTGGGGATCTGTTTGTAGGTGAGGACTGACCTGTCTCCCAAGGTCTGTGAAAGTGAGGGATCAGTTTCAGGATAGGTTGTAGATTGTCAGTAATGAGTTGGAGGTGTTTTAGCTGTAGGCTGTAGGTGATAACATTTTCCTTGTTGGGCCTGTCCTGTAGTAGGTGACTTGGGTACTCAACTGGCTCTGTCAATATGTTTCTTCACTTCCCCAGGTGGGTATTTTAATTTTAAGAATGCCTGATAAACATCATGTAGGTATTTGTCTCTGTCTGAGGAATTGGAGCAGATATGGTTGTATCTTAGGGCTTGTCTGTGTGATGTGTCCTGGATGGAAGTCAGAGGCATGTAGGTAAGAATAGCAGCCAGTAGGTTTCTGTCTAAGGTGGTGTTACAAGTTAAACGTGTAATTGTAAACTTATTAAATGTTAATTGGAAGCTCAATAAATTTGAAAAACTTGGTCTCAGCAGAGCAATACAGATTGCTAAAGGATTAACACTATAAAAGTGGAACTCCAAATCAAGACAAACAAGTGTGGTCTCGAACACAGAGATCATTAACTTGTCCATCATGGAAAGAACTATACACTCTAATAGAAAGCCACATGAAAATTCTCAGAGAGATGGGATGCATTTCTGCAAGTATCTGAATGATCCTCCTTTTAAATTCATGCTCCTTTGCCCACTACCACTTCTTTCCATCCCTATCTCTGTTCCCATCCTTTAAATTTAGCTTACATTTAGCTTACATTTTCTTTCACTGGATTTTTCAGTGGGATATTTATAAACAAATGTTGTTTCTTTGTAAATTGTGTAATACACATCATGATTTTTTTTTATTTTAGCCTTTTACATATAATGTGTCAAGCATAGCTAAGCTTAAGTTGCCAATATATTATCAGAAGTTTCTGTATAGTTTGTTTTTCTGTATATCTCTGTAGATAAATAGATGTAGATGTAGATGTAGATGTAGATATAGATAGTAATAAAATTTAATAGAAAAAGACCATATTTTGAGATGCAACCAACATTAACCTTTCACACAAGAAAATATCTAATCTTGACTTTTATATATTAGCACAAACATGAATAAATTTACATTCACTTTCAATTCAAATTATTTTATATTTTATACTATAGGGGTACGTCTAGACTACAGGCTTTTGTCGACAGAGGCTTTATCGCCAGATTCTGTCTACACTACAGCCAGTTCTGTCGACAAAGCAAGCCGCTTTTTCAACAGAGAGTCTAGATGCTCTCTTTTGAAAAAGCACAGTGTGGATGCAATAGAGCTTTTTGTTGACAGAACTCTGTTGACAAATGGCGTTATTCCTCACAAAATGAGGTTTACCGCTGTCGACAAAACTGCCGCGTTCTGTCGACTTACTGTTGACAGAACTCAGCGGTAGTGTAGACACAAGTATAGTTTTGTCGACAAAAGTCCACTTTTGTCGACAAATCCCTGTAGTCTAGACACACCCTCGGAAGTTATAGATATTAAGTCTCCATGAGAGAATACAATGAATGTGATTCACTTTGTAACAGCAGCCATCTTGAAGTAATTCAGCGTGTGCCCTTGCAAGCTGGCTTGCAAGTCCACAGCAGCAACTGAAGTTCAGTGGCCGTGCAAAGCATTTGTCTTGCTTATAATAACGTCTATATCTGCTTGCTCCTAGCCTTACTCCTACCACAGCCCCAGACCTTTCCATGCCTTGTCTCACTCCAAGTAACCAGGTTCTGACCCTTGTCTCTGACTCCAGTTTTTCTTCTGGCCTCTGAATCTTGGTTACTAATGCCTGCTCTAACCACTAGGCTTGACAAATGACTTCAGCCTATATTTCTAATGTGTAATTAAATGACTGTTTACATATGAGTATATCTGCCAAGCTACTTACTCTTTTTGCAGATACTGGCATGCTTCTTTTCTACAAAAAGTTCAATCAACACTCACAGCATTAATTAAATAGGTAGGAAAGTGTTCCTTAGTGATAGTCTTCTTTTGCAGAAGCAACACTGTAGCTCAGTTTATTTTATAGCTATCATAAAGCTTATATGCTATAAACTGTGTTACAGGAATATAATTTTCCCCTCATGATGGTTGCTAGGCAACATTGCTCAAAATATTTTTGTTGACCACAAACATAGCACTGTGTGGTCTCAGAAAGAAACATGTACATTCCATTTTGTTTCTTCAAAATGGACAAATATTATCTGTAATTCAATCAACTTGGAAATAGAAGTAATATTTTTTTAAAATGGTGACATATTCTATTTATATCTTTCATCTGCATCACATTTCTTCTGTAAACATTCTAAGGGGTCAATATTAATAAATAAGATGCACTATGTCTGAATAAGCATTAATTCAATTTAAGCTCACCGGACTCTCTGTTAATAGAACATTTTGTCCCTATAAAGCTGTAATACCCGGTAAAAATAGCTATGTTAGAAAACAATTAGCTATTTCAGTGGTAAAAAGAAACAAAACGCTATTAGGCTGCGTCTAGACTGGCATGATTTTGTGGAAATACTTTTAACGGAAAAGTTTTTCTGTTAAAAATATTTCCGCAAAAGCGCGTCTAGATTGGCACGGATGCTTTTGTGCAAAAAGTGCTTTTGCGCAAAAGCATCCATGGCCAGTCTAGATGCGATTTTGCACAAGAAAGCCCTGATCGCCATTTTAGCCATCGGGGCTTTTTGTGCAAAACAGTTCTGTCTACACTGGCCTCTTGCGCAAGTATTCTTGCGCAAGAGGGCTTTTGCCCGGGAGCGTGAAAGTATTTATAAGAAGCACTGATTTTGTACATTACAAAGTCAGTGCTCTTGTGCAAATTCAAGTGGCCAGTGTAGACAGCTGGCAAGTTTTTGCGCAAAAGCGCCCACTTTTGCGCAAAAACTTGCCAGTCTAGACACAGCCTTACAGTATGTTTACCCCAATGCTGTCTAAACTATATTCCTTTTCCGAAAGAGGAACGTAAATGAGCTGAATCAGAACTGCAAAGGAAGCACGGATTTACAAATCTCATGCTTCATTTGCATAATCGTGTGTGAGTGCTTTTTTGAAAAAGGGGTTTTCGAAAAAGAAACCTCAGTCTAGACACGCTTCTTTCAGAAAAAAATTTTCGAAAGAACCTGTTTTTTCAGGAGTATGGGTTCTTTTGAAAAAGGGTGTTTTTTTTAAAGAACCCTGTCTAGACTGCGATTTCTTTTTTGAAAAACCCTCGCATGCAATTATGCAAATGAAGCGTGAGATTTGTAAAAACGTGCTTCATTTGCATTTTCAATCAGGCTCATTTACATTCCTCTTTCGGAAGAGGAATGTAGTTTAGACGTACCCTAACTCTCCACAATTCAATTCTCCCATCTTCATAAAAACTAGATCAGAGATAAAAAGAAACTCTAGTCTGATTCTGATGACAGAAGTCTGTGGCAAAAATCAGGCAAAGATCAATAAGATCAGGATCATGCCCCAAGTTAGCACTAGCTACAGAGTTGTTTCTTCAATAATGGATCAATGATCCTTCTATCTGCATGGCACTTATTACTGATTTCTGACTATTCAAAATGCAAATCCTTTTCTAACCCGACCATTAAAAATAAAAAAGGA
Source organism: Rafetus swinhoei (assembly GCA_019425775.1). Classification (NCBI taxonomy): domain Eukaryota; kingdom Metazoa; phylum Chordata; order Testudines; family Trionychidae; genus Rafetus; species Rafetus swinhoei. The sequence goes on from CM033437.1 coordinate 272,913,468, forward strand.
GTCATATAAAAAATGGAAAGTTGGACAAATTACAAAGGATGAATATAGGCAAACAGCACAGGAATGCAGGGGCAAGATTAGAAAGGCAAAGGCACAGAATGAGCTCAAACTAGCTACAGGAATAAAGGGAAACAAGAAGACTTTTTATAAATACATTAGAAGCAAGAGGAAGACCAAGGAGAGGGTAGGCCCACTGGTCAGTGAGGAGGGAGAAACAGTAACAGGAAACTTGGAAATGGCAGAGATGCTCAATGAGTTCTTTGTTTCGGTCTTCACCAAGAAGTCTGTAGGAATGCCTAACATAGTGAATGCTAGTGGGAAGGGGGTAGTTTTAGAAGGTAAAATAAAAAAAGAACAAGTCAAAAATCACCTAGGAAAGTTAGATGCCTGCAAGTCACCAGGGCCTGATGAAATGCATCCTAGAATACTCAAGGAGCTGATAGAGGAGGTATCTGAGCCTCTAGCTATCATCTTTGGAAAATCATGGGAGACAGGAGAGATTCCAGAAGACTGGAAAAGGGCAAATATAGTGCCCATTTATAAAAATGGAAATAAGAACAACCCAGGAAACTACAGACCAGTTAGTTTAACTTCTGTGCCAGGGAAGATAATGGAGCAAGTAATTAAGGAAATCATCTACAAACACTTGGAAGGTGGTAAGGTGATAGGTAACAGCTAGAATGGATTTGTAAAGAACAAATCATGTCAAACCAATCTGATAGCTTTCTTTGATAGGATAACGAGTCTTGTGGATAAGGGAGAAGCGGTGGATGAGGTATACCTAGACTTTAGTAAGGCATTTGATACGGTCTTGCATGATATTCTTATCAATAAACTAGGCAAATACAACTTAGATGGGGCTACTATAAGGTGGGTGCATAACTGGCTGGATAACCGTACTCAGAGAGTAGTTATTAATGGTTCACAATCCTGCTGGAAAGGCATAACAAGTGGGTTCCTCAGGGTCTGTTTTGGGACTGCTCTGTTCAATATCTTCATCAACAATTTAGATATTGGTATAGAAAGTACGCTTATTAAGTTTGCAGATGATACCAAGCTGGGAGGGGTTGCGACTAATCTGGAGGATAGGGTAATAATTCAAAATGACCTGGACAAATTGGAGAAATGGTCTGAGGTAAATAGGATGAAGTTTAATAAAGACAAATGCAAAGTGCTCCACTTAGGAAGGAACAATCAGTTTCATACATACAGAATGGGAAGCGACTGTCTGGGAAGGAGTATGGCAGAAAGGGATCTAGGGGTTATAGTGGACCACAAGTTGAATATGAGTCAGCAGTGTGATGCTGTTGCAAAGAAAGCAAACATGATTCTGGGATGCATTAACAGGTGTGTTGTGAGCAAGACACGAGAAGTCATTCTTCCGCTCTACTCTGCGCTGGTTAGGCCTCAGTTGGAGTATTGTGTCCAGTTCTGGGCACCGCATTTCAAGAAAGATGTGGAGAAATTGGAGAGGGTCCAAAGAAGAGCAACGAGAATGATTAAAGGTGTAGAGAACATGACCTATGATGGAAGACTGAAGGAATTGCGTTTGTTTAGTTTAGAAAAGAGAAGATTGAGGGGGGACATGATAGCAGTTTTTAGATATCTAAAAGGGTGTCATAAGGAGGAGGGAGAAAACTTGTTCATCTAGGCCTCTGATTATAGAACAAGAAGCAATAGGCTTAAACTGCAGCAAGGGAGGTTTAGGTTGGACATTAGGAAAAAGTTCCTAACTGTCAGGGTAGTCAGACACTGGAATAAATTGACCAGGGAGGTTGTGGAATCTCCATCTCTGGAGATATTTAAGAGTAGGTTAGATAAATGTCTATCAGGGATGGTCTAGACAGTATTTGCTCCTGCCATGAGGGCAGGGGACTGGACTCGATGACCTCTCGAGGTCCCTTCCAGTCCTAGTATTCTATGATTCTATGATTATTAAGATGTTCAATATTGAAATGTTCTTTTTTCTTTTCATTAATTGTTTTAACCATCTTAAATATTTACTCCCTTTTTGGTTAGAAATAATAATGACTTTATATCAGAGTGATAGCTACAAGTTATAAAGAAAATGAAATTACATTTTCACAATATTAGAACTCCAGGCTTTGAGCATTTTATCCATTAGAATATATAATCTTAGATTAACATATATGTGAATTGAGTGGTAATGCTTTTGCCATTGAATGACTTGCATATGATTCCATTAATATAATTTTAATATATTAACAATGACTAAATGGAAACAGAGTATAAGAGATAAGTACATTTCTTAAATTACACACAAATCTTCATGCAAGGAAAATTCAGTGAAAACCAGACTTAAAGCTTTGTGTGGTACTTTCTTAACAAACATCTGCATTTCTCCATACATTTTGACCTTTTAAAGTTATTTTTTAACATTACATACAACATTCTATATTTGCAAAAAAATTAGCTATTAGCAAGCGCTTAAATTCATCTCTTCAGCCATGCTCTTACCCACATGTTTAAGTCCCTGTTCCTTAAACATATGCTTAAATATTGTGCTAACTTGGTTGTGACAATTATGATTATTTTGCTGACATGTAGAGTACATATACTACATTGAGGCAGGCAAGATGCAGCCCATGGGCTGTATCCAGCTCACCAAGCTGCCCAGTTGGCATCCGGAGGAACAGAACAGCCCCATACCCCTTTACTGGGATTAAACTGCAGCAAGGGAGGTTTAGGTTGGACATTAGAAAAAAATTCCTAGCTGTCAGGGTGGTTAAACACTGGAATAAATTGCCTTGGGAGGTTGTGGAATCTCCATCTCTGGAGATATTTAAGAGCAGGTTAGATAGACATCTATCAGGGATGGTCTAGATAGTGCTTGATCCTGCCATGAGGGCAGGGGACTGGATTTGATGACCTCTCGAGGTCCCTTCCAGTTCTAGTGTTCTATGATTCTATGAAACAGCTGGCTGCTCCGTGTGGCTCTCTGCTCTGTGCAACAGGAGGAGGCAGAGGCTTTGTGTGCTGCCCCCACCTCCAGTACAATCTCACAGTACTTTTTGACTAGAAACCAGTCAATAAGAGCTGAGAGATTATACTAGAGTCAGGGGCAGCATGCAGAACCTCCCTCCCTGGCACCTGGAACAGAGAGCCACATGAGCAACCAGCCACTTTGAGTGATCTGAAGCTGCTGGCAGGCAGGGAGGCTGCTTTAGGGTCCTGCAGGGCTACTGGCTGAGAGCCACCTGGGTAAGTGCCTCCTGGCCAGATCCTGTCTCTAGCATCTTACCCCTCCTGTCTCAGATAACTATCCAACCCTCTGCATCTCCCATCCCCTAGGTCACAGCTCCCTCCCAGACCCTGTAGCCACTCCTACGCCACTTCCCCAGGCCAGAATCCTCTCCTGCACCAATACCCCCTCCCAGACCCTGCACTCCAATTCCTTGCCACAGATCACAATCCCCTCCTTCACCCAAACTCAGACCCCACACCTTCTCCTGCACTTCAGTTCCCTAACCCAAGCTCCCTTCTGCATTCAACCTCCATCCCAGACCATGCCAGAATCTGGGAGTTGCTCTCCATCCGAAATTATTGCCCACCCCTGTACTACGTACATAGTAAGAATGGGTATAAATAGCCGTGTAGACAGTGAAGCACTGTTTAACTGAGTAAAGGAAAGACATTCCTGAACCCTGGTGTTGTATATCTGGATATGTATGTTACTGGGCTCTTTAATTGCCCAAATCAGTACATTCTCATATACATTGCTATTTTTAGCACTGTAGTAGTGTCCCACTGCCTCCCTGCTGCTAGAATCTTTCCTGCTGCAAGGAAAGATGGGAGGAAGTAGTAAGGAAAGTCGTCAGCAGGTCCCTGGTGCTGAGCCTTTCCATGCTGCCTTCCCCCTTTCTCCTCCCAGCTCTCGAGTGCCTTTCATTGATATGATTAGCTACACACTGCAGTGTGTAACTACACATACCCTACACACCAACACAAAAGATATGGTATCTAGATGTAGCCTTGGTGAAGTGTTGCTGTAAAAGTATTTGTGGAGAATCTACTATTAAAAGCACCGAGGGAAATATACTGGGGTTTATTTACATATCCTGAGAAATAGCACTATTATTTCCTTTCAGAACTTATGTTTAGTATGTCACTGAATGGGGGGTTGCTTAACAAATTTGTGAAAAAGATCAAATTGATTAAAGCATAAGACAGATAAAACAGGCAGTCCAGGCACATGTAAAAAGATAAGTGGCAGTTTTAAAGGAGTCTAAAAGTTTAATACATATTATACATTTAATATATTTGATTTGGGAGATGAAAGGAGAGTGACTTGAAAAGGAAAAATACCTAAATAGCAAGCTTTTTGCATCTGCTTTGATAAAAATAATTCTTAATGCATTAGAACCACAGATGACTTGCAAGAGTAAATTTTACATTTCTGTATGGATATTTCAAAGGTTGCATGAAATGAAGTTTCTCCTCTGATCCATATCAATTTGTAAAGGTAGGCAATTCAGCTTGCTTCATGAAATATATTCTTATGAAGCATAACAAAATCCAATTTACCAGTAAAATCCATTTAAATTAAAATCAAAGAGTAATCTTCATACGATTCGCTACTTGTACCATAATGATGAAATGAGATCAGATACCTATGCTGTACAGTTTTGTATCCTGATTACTTTCTGCCCTATTCAGCAGAAATTATCCACAGTAGGAAAGCTGCATAAAGGTCACACATCGTGCTTTTTCACTCTGCCAAAACTATTCAAGCAAGAAACTATGATGGGATGTAGGACTGCTTTTGCTGAGATTTGCTAGTATTTCCAAACCTGGTTGGAGGAATGAATAGGAAGAACACTATAATGTTTATATCACTTTCCTGAAGAACATCCATTTTAAAACAATTACAACAAAATTGCCTTATATGGCAGCAAGAAGCTACTTGATGATTTCTAAAATAGTTTGAGATCTGACTTAGAGTATTTTCTATTGGAAGGCTGTAAATGGCCAGTGTTGACAGTCTCCAAGTAAGGGAATTCCATCCCCTAATTTTCTGATAGACTGAGCAGCAGGTTTTTAAAATGCATCAGTGGAAAGTGATGACTTTTCTGCAACAAGATTAGATCCTTACTCTAAGGGTGTGTCTAGACTATGGGGTTTTGTCGACAAAAGTGGAATTTTTTCGACAAAACTATACCTGCGTCTACACTACCGCTGAGTTCTGTCGAAATAACGTCGACAGAACTCGGCAGTTTTGTCAATGGCAGTAAACCTCATTCTACGAGGAATAACGCCTTTTTGTCAACAAAGTTCTGTTGACAGAAGGCGTTATTGCATCTACACTGTCCTTTGCATCTATACTCTCATGTTGACAAAGCGGCTTGCTTTGTCGACAGAACTTGATGTAGTCTAGATGCTCTTTGTCAATAGAAGCTTTGTCGATAGTATCTGTCGACAAAGCCTCTGTCGACAAAAGCCTGTAGTCTAGACGTACCCTAAGAGACTAAGCAAAGTTTGGGACCTGATTCAGCAAGTATTTAAGAATGTGCTTAAGTCATCAGTGGAACTATTTACTTCTTTAGAAATACATAAGTGATTAGTACTTCCTATAGCAGGGTCTTATCAGGAGTTTAAGAAAACACTTGTGTCTGGTGAAACTGACCTCTAAGCAAACATAATTTGTTTACTGTAACAATCATGCATAAATGTGAATGGATAATGTGTTATAGCAGTAGAATCACATTCATGCATAGATGTGTCCTCCCAATTTCCACATTGATTAGACCTTCTGTTGGATCTTTCAAGGCGTTTGGGAATTTTACCTTGTTTAATGCCCATAAGAGACTTGCTGCTAAATCCCCATGCAAAGCTTTAAAAATGTACTCCTGCTCACATTTAATCAGAAAGCAGTCAGTCAGGTGATTGGCTGCAGTGGGAGCTTCCTTGGAACCAGCTTAAGGAAGCAAAAGTTTTCAGCAGAAGCTGAAACAGATTATTGAAGAGCCAGATTTAAAATTGTAAATGAATTTTAGATGAGGATAAGGGTGAAAGCAGAGGTAGAAGAGAGTAAAGTCAGACAACAGGAATAGGGGACTGCAAACCTGGATTATGTGGCTGTGAAGTGCTTAATGTTGTTAGAAACTAAGCTTTGCTGGCTGCAAAAATAATTTTGCTAATTGTAAATGTTTTGTTCTTAAAAGATCAAAAAAGAACCCCCCCTCTTGATAATCAAAAAGGCCCCTTTAGGTGATCAGAGTTCACCATGTTAATTTGTTCACGTAATTAAACATGCTTAGAATCTTTCCTAAAATGGAGGAAAGGACATGCATTGCCATACTACAGGCTGAACTTCTCTGGTCCTCGGCTCTATAGCAGTAGAATCACATTCATGCATAGATGTGTCCTCCCAACTTCCACATGGATTAGACCTTCTGTTGGTCTATGAATGTTGCTGGACCAGAGAGCCCCTGGACCTGAGAGCCCTGACTCAGGGCAGCAGAGTCTGGGTGACCCAGGACAGCCCCCAGGATAGCAGAGCCCTGGCAGCCTCAGAACAGCTGAGCTCTTGTGGTCCTGGGACAGCAGAGCCCCTGCGGCCTGGAACAGCAGAGCCATGGGGCCCCGGAGCAGTCCAGCAGCGGATACCTGGAGCAGGAGAGACCCAGGGCAGTGGAATCCCTGCTGCCCGGAGCAGCTGAGTCTGGCAGCCTTGTGGCAGTGGCACTCTAGCAGCCTTGGGGCTTGCTGAGGAGCTGGGAGCCCAGTGGCCCAGGGGCAGGGGAGCCTGGAGATTTGCTGACAGATCCTGGGAGAGCTCGGAGTCTGTCAGCAGAAGGGCCAACCTCCCTTGGTCTGGCAAACTCCCTCCTCCAGGATCAGTCAGGTCCAGAGGGTGCTGAACCAGGGAGGTCCAACTTGTAGTACCGTACTCTTCTGCCCATAAATGATAGATAGTACTCATTCTTTACTTTGCCTGGGTTTTGTGTTGATTTTTTCATGAATGTTTTTGAGGTGCTCAGATACAATGGGGACTATCTGTACAACTAAAAGAGGATGTGTACCATTTTAATGTGCTTTTTACACGCACAGCTGAATATTCACAGAATTGTTTTTCTTGGTGCTATGTACATCAAGTGATGTGTAATGGTAGAAATCTCGAGTAACATAGCCAAATGCTGGGAAATTTCACTACAGTACCTTCATTCATGTGTACAGAGCCTTGAATGTTAAAGTGTTACTGTGTTACCAATGTTCTTTTTAGCTTAAGGAAAAAAGGGAATAAAACAACAGCTCATGTCAGTAGTTCTAACACCATTAGCAACAATTCATATGCTGTACTAATCCTAGGATCATGCCACAAGTTCATAATTGCCAGCTAGTAGTTTTTTAGGCTCTTGCTGGTATAGACAGCATCACAAATGTCACTAGTGCCTGTAAAGAGGTTCATAATGAACTCCCTAATGGCTTGTACAGAAAAATATATTCATAGAATTTAAAATAAGGGCAGTTTTAATTGCCTGGTATTGCACAGTAAAAATGGCAAGAGAGTAAATGCCCATTAAAAATAAATACTCTTTTATTAGGGAAGGAGATTTTAACTCTGTTTTCAGCTGCTTTGAGCATTGTAACACTATGAGTTATGAAGGAAAATTTAGATAATGTTTTTGCATGTTATTGTTAAAGCTTATCAGGTAACTATTAGATATGATGAAAATTTTCTTTCTTTACTGTTTTAATTTTTCCCCTCCACCGCAAAATTTTGAAAAAACAGATTTAATATAATCATGAAAAGGATTTACGAGATTAAGCTCGAATTAATGGAGCCGCTGATTTAAATTTTCCCTCACGCATGAATGATACAGCCGCTGGGGGCTTTGACAAAGCGCCAGTTTAGACGCTGTTTGTGGAATAAAGTTTTTCGAAGATCCTCATTCTCTTAAAATCAGGAATAAGGGATCTTCTGGAAAAGGCTTTATTTTCCGCAAGAGCCGCTGCCTAGACTGGCGCTTTTTCCGTCAAAGCCCCGAGCCGAAAAAAGTGGCAGTTATGTTCATGCAAATGCCGTGGGAAAATTTAAATCCCCGCGGCATTTGCAATTCCGACTTGTCTCATTAGCATCCCTTTTCCGGAAAAGGGTGCCAATGTAGACACAGACCATATGTTTCTGAAATCTCAGAAAAATTGACTAATGAGCAAAGAAGTTGTAAACTCAGTTTTCTTTTGAGGTCTGGGGAATGAGAAGATTGTGGAAAGGTTCATTGTTTGAACCTGAGAAATCAAAGAACTTTTTTTCTCAGTGAATAATTATGACATTTATCTAGTGCTTTTTTATTCCAAAGAGTCAGCTCCTGGTCCTACTGAAATCAATGGGAACTATGACACTGAGTGGGAGCAGAATTTGCTCTTAAGTACTTTATAAACTGTACATACATGTAGGATTAATCTCACTATAATCAACATTAAACCACTGTTAAGGAGGATTGCCACAGCTATTGAATAATGTATAGTAACAGAATACAATTATTTGTAGAAGGAAATGAAGAAAGCAGTATCCAATGATCAGGCCTGGCCAAACAGTGTGTGGGGCCCAAGGCAGTGGAGCTGAGCTGACTGGGCAGGGCCGGGAGCTAGGCAGCGCGAGGCCCTGAATGTGCAGGGCCCAAGGCAACCGCCTCGCTCGCCTTGCCTAAGAGCTGGGCCTGCCAATGATAATTTCAGGAAGAATTTAGGCAGAATGTTTTTGTTATCCAAGATAGGATTTTGCTAAAGACACTAGAGTCAACACTGCTACTCCTTCAAAGTGCCATGTTTCTTACCTTCATTGATTATGGCTTACTTCTTTCCTAGATGTATGTAAGGATGTATGTAAGGATCTCCCCTGAGATATCCCCATGGAACTTTCTTATTTGCATCCAAACACACCATTTTGATGATGAGGGCCTTCTTCCTCCAGGGCTTTCCTTCACTCAGTGCACAATCAACCTGTGGAACTCCTTGCAAGATGATGTGGTGAAGACTAGGACTTTAACAGGATTAAAAAAAGAGCTAAATAGATTCATGGAGGTTGGGTCCACCAATGGCTATTAGCCAGGATGTGTAAGAATGGTGTCCCTACCCTCTGTTTGTCAAGAGATGGGTGACAGGAGAGGGATCACATGAGGATTACCTGTTTTGTTCCCTTCTTCTGGGCATCTGGGATTGGCCATTGTTAGCAGACAGGATACTTGGGCTAGATGGACCTTTGGTCTGATCTAGTATGGCCATACTTATGTTCTTATGTAGGGCTTGGTGGTAAGTAGGCTCAGACGTGTCAGACAGTATATGACAGGGTCCCCAACTGAGACAGCTTCCAAAGCTGAAACACAGATCAGAATACCCAAATTAAACAATATAAAGTTATCCTTGAGAAGTTGTACACAATTTCGTGGAAAGATATCTCCATAGAGGATATATTTATTGAAACTTTAAGTTTCCCAACAAGAGTAGAGAGGACTGGTGAGTCTAGATGGCAAAGAATGGAAATCAACAAGTAGCCAAATTTTCCTTTCCATTTCACATTCTTATGATGGGATTTAAATAGTACATTTTAAACATCTGAATTTTTGTGCATAAAAGCCCTGATCCACTGAAGTCAGTAGAAAGATTCCCATTAACTTGAATGGGCTTTGGATTGGGTCAAGTATTATCACAATGCTTGTGAAGTGATGCTGCTTGTAGCCAAAAGCCATCTCCCTTAAGAAAGGGGAAGAATTTGATTGAGCAATCTGACTCTTATGCAGCTAAAGACAGGAAAACACCATGCCAGTCTATATGCCCACTGAAGAATAAATAAACAGGGAACATACATTTTCTGTGCTACTTCAAGAGATCTCGCAAAATATTGTGTGTTTGCATAAGTGCACATGCACCAGAGTGATCAGTGTCATCTTTGTCCTTTCCCTCTCCCAAACACAGGATACTTTGTCACTTGTATGCAGAACAACCATGGTGGTCAATATGCCCTCTAATTTCTGCAAATTTTTTTCCATCCATTTGCAGAATAACATCTTTCTGTGCACCAAGGCAAGTGTGAATGGGCACCACCAGTAGAAACACAAAACATGCGATAGACACTCTGCAAATCAGCTGGGTGGCATTTCAATCTCTCCTGAGTGGCTACACAAGCATGTCTTACAGGGAACACTGAGAAGATCTTTTCAGGGTCCCAAAGGGGAAACTGTTTGGAATTTGAAATTCATGAAACAAGTGACAGCTCAGAAGCATTAGCAGCACTTGATGGAAAAAGAAACAAAGGTGCAGAAAAGTGCCAGCAGAAGCTTGAAATGCTCTGTTGACTTCCCCCATTATACTGAGCATGTGCTCAGAACATTCCTAACTAAGTAGTCCTCTCACCCACACTAATATGAATGAATACATTTCCCATTTTGTATGAAATGTTGTGTAGTTATTTTGGGTAGACTGAACAATTTTCCATTTGTGTGATATTTTTAGTATGCTGCACGAAGGGTGAGTATAAAGAAATATGCAAACCCCAACTGAAGCATCACAATGAATTTGAACATTTGACATTCCACCACCTCCACCACAGACTGTGGATTTACTCCTAATGCAACTGGGAAACCTGCACAGGATAAGAAAGCTGTCATGTGAACAGCATTGGATACATTTTTATTCACTCCACGAGAAAGTAGAAAGAGTCAATCTTGATGGTTTCCCATTGTATGAATGGGCATGCACAGTAGCTCTGCTAGTTAAGTAGCCAGATATTAGTTCATTGAGGGAAACATTTCATTTCCCCTAAAATTCAGACGGGGGCACTTGAATTGTTTTGAAGCATGCAACACAAATAAACTATTTTAAAATACTTCTAGGCAGTTTATATTAGAAGAAGAAGAAAGAAGTATGCTTTTTCTGTGACTGATAGCTCTGAGGATCTGATATGGCACTCACTTTTATTTAATGTCCTAACCAATTCTGGTTTGCATTAGTCACCTAAGCATAAACTCACCTTTTCCATTTATTATTACTTAATGTTAAATAAATCTTTCATTTACCTTAGTAAAGAGAGACAACCTGTGCAACAAAAGTAGAGAATACTCTTTGCTCTTAGCAATCCCTCATTCAAAACTGCTTTGTAAATTTTCTGAATGATAATTAATCCAGGGAGCATGTACAGTCAAATGATCTTTCCTTGTTTATAACCTGACTCTTCTGGATGCTACATCTGTTCTAATGTTGTGACTATAAAACATTTTTGATGATCATTCCAGGTTTATTGGGATTTGTTTAAAAAAATCAGCAAATGAAGTCAAATAATTTTAAAATAAAATTGAACTGTAGCTCCAAGTGGAAAGTTTTCAAACTGAATAAATCTTGTGTAACCCTGCAGCTCTACAGCTTGAAAACAGTATACAAAACAATGCATAGTTCTAGGATATAAAATGTTATGCTCAGTGGTGATTACTTACTTGATCAAGGTAGATCAGTATGATTTGACTTGAAATCAGGAAGAGATTAAATTTTTGCTCGCTTGGTAGAGTAGCTGATTATGGACCAGCAGGACTGGGTGGCATTGGCTTGTCTGTCTGCATGGTATTTATCCAGCATTTATGCAGAAGTTTTCTGAAGTCCTTATACATTCTAACAGTAAATGCACTGAACAGATCTCTCTGTTTTTCCCAGCACACCTATCAGTGTGGATTTTTGGGTTTGCTTGGTGTTTTCTTTTTATTCTGGAATTATGTGGTTTAAAAAATTGATTTTGCACTCTGATCTGAAGGTTGTAAGATTGTCAACTTTCTTATGTCTTTAGTCAGTAGGTTGTCACAAACAGCACAAGTTTGCTTTGTATGAACATTGAGCCTCAATTGATATAAAATGGCATTGAATTCAGTGAAGCTATAGGTTGCACTTCTATAAACTGGGACTCTCTGGTCCAGATATTCCAGGATCAGGGAGGAAGTCCTTACATTCTGTGGGGAGTGGGGGGTCCAAGAGTCTGGCATGTGGCCCACCTGGGCTGCCTGGGGCTACCAGGGATCCCAGAAAACAACTCAGCTGGTCTGTGGGGGAGAGGAGCCAGGCAGGAGACATGTGGCCGAGCTGGATGGGGAGGGAAGAAGAAGGAAGGGGGTCAGGAAGTGACCCAGCTGGGCTACCGGAGGATCTGGGAAGCCTGGTGGGGTGGCAAGGCAGAGGGTGGGGCTGATAGCAGGGGGGTCAGATGTGACCTTCCTTGGTCCAGCAAAATCTCTCATCCAGGACCAGTCAGGTCCCGAGGATGCTGGATCAGGGAGGTCTAACCTATACATCTATTTAGGTTGGAAAATCTGTGCCTTTATTGGGACATGACTGGGTGGACATATCTTTTGGGAAAGGGATTCTGAAGTTTTTCCTTACCCCACTTCAGTGGCATTCTGATGAAAAGGCCTTGCCAGATCAGCTAATGACCTAAGGTTCCAGGATTTAATTACCAGCTTAGAGAGGCACAATCAGTGGGCCAATGATTGGGCCACATTCTGGTTTGTATACTGATATCTAGGCTTCATGAGAGGAGGAAAGGCTCTGGAAAGCAGTCAGATCTGTTCAGCTCAGAATTCATTTGACATGGGAAATCTCCTTCCCATTGTCCAAACTCAGCTTACTGGGGCCAAGAAGAGCTAGCCAGATTTGCAAGAGCTAGCCAGGAAGGATAATTCCTGGACAAGGGGGTCACTAAAGATAATCAAAAGATGATAATGATAACAGGGATCACACCTAGATACATTTTACTGAGAACTTTAATTCTGGCAGGGTTAACTACTTTTCTCCAGCAAGATAATGTGAAGAGATTAACATGATAACTAATATATTCAAATCTGCACACTCTTATAAATGGTATAATCACATCTTAAAACAATGGGACTCCTCATTGAGCAAGACCTGCAAGATCTGGTCCCTAGCTAATTGCTCAGATGAAGATTCAGCTATAGAAATCTCTAGTAATATAATGTACTGTCAGCCCCTTTATTTAAGTACCACAGAACCCAGTGACAAAACTCCAACTGATTTAAGTTAAGCAGTACCAGGTTCTATGTGCTTTAATGATCAGTTCTGGCTTCATGTTGTTTTTCATCATTTTATCTTCTACTTTAATTGTGTGCGTGTGTGTGTATATATATATATATATATATATATATGTATGTATACTTCATTCATCTATTTGTGTCACTAAGTTCATGAATGTTTGCCTGTGAATTATACCTTTTCTATTCTTCAAAAATAAGGAAAAGGCTTAAAAAAGATAAGGCTGCTCCATGACTCTGGACCCTACAGCATTCATGAATAACTACAACATGCCCTCTAAAGTTGCATGAGAGAAGCACAGATGCATATAAAACTAAAAGTGTGTGGAGAGTGATGTATTCTGTGTTCCATTTCTATATCAACATGAGTTCCATTTTCTCTCTCTTTCACTACCCCACCCGTCTTCCCCCTGCCATGGAACAGTCAGCTACTATACTTTTACCAGCAGCATATCCTTTAACTATTACACCCTTTAAAAAGTACTGGAAATAGTGTGTTTCCTCCACAAGAATCCAATAGTAAGAGTATTGGAGATTTGCTGAATAGAACATTTATTGCATATTGTAGTAGAGGAAATTCTCAAATGAAAAATGTGCAGAGTAGAAAATCAGGAGAAAAAAATTTGGCATTAGTGGAAAGCTTGTTTAAGGAATGCTAATTTCCTCAGACTACAATGAACTCTACTTCGCTATTGAGTTTAAAAAAGAAGGAATTTTCCCATAACCACCATAACAGTGATCAATCATCAACAAATTACTCATCCTTATTTTAAATCATGTTTAGTTTTTATATTGTATACATCTGTGACAAATATAAATCCACTAGGGTGAACAGCAACCTATGATGATCCTCTCTACAAATGAGATTAGCAAGTGAGAAGTGCACACAGATAACAACAAGTAGACTGTATTAATGTTATTGGATAACATGGCTTTATTCTATGAATTTAAATAGCTGTAGTTTCCAATGCCTTTGGCAACCCAGTGAGCCCAAAGCGTTCAGGAATATTCTGTTTTGCAAACAATATTCTTCGTTTGTATTCAAGGTCTTATCTAAAATACAGTATGTAGATGTGTGGATATTTATGTTGTTGGCTGACTAGGCTTCCTTCTCTGCAGTTCTAGTCTAACTATAGGCAGTATTTTAGCCCAAGGATGCTTGCAAAGCAATATTTCCCTAAAACAATACCCTTCATCAACCATGCACTTTTACCAAAACAATTTAATCTAAATGCATAAAAAGTAATTGAACTTCAAATAAGAATCAAATTCAACCTAAAAAATACAAAAGAACTTACAGCACTTCAGTAAGTGGATGGGAAAGAACATATTCGTATTGGATGTGTGATTACATATTCTGTTTTCCCCCCTAATGTTGTCAAGAGTTGTTTACGTATGCTCCCTTTTACAGTTGGTTTCTCAACATGGGTTTATAGGGTTTTTTAAAGACTAGATAGATTAGATTAGATGTATAAATTAAGCATGGAACTACAAGTAAAGGTAATTATATTTTTTTAAGGAAGTAGAAATGTATGTCACAGTGCACAAATTCCCAGAATGTCTATAGAAAGAGGTCCTAAAGATAAGTCAGGCACATATTCTTTCACATTCTTGCATATTTCTTATGGGACAGGGGTTCTCAAAGGAGAAATTCAGCATTTTCTTTCTCTTACAACATAGTCTGTCTGTGATTAATACCCAGCTTTTGAAGCTATAATGGATGGTTATGGCCCTTGGCCACTTGAACTGGAAATAAAGGCCAGAGTCAACTGAAGGTGGGCAAGAGGTGAAAATGGTGGGTGTTCAATAATAAGGAAAAAGCTCAAAGTCCTCACAAGTGCTCATAAATTATAATGATTATACATACTGGAAAATAATTTAGCAGCAGGATCTTTCAAGTGTTTTGTTTATATAAAAAGCAATTACATGGTAATCCTTGCTATGTATCAAGAAATCTCTTTGGCAGGAAATATTTGACCCACCCTTTTGTATTTTCAAGTCTTCAGCATTTCACTTTAAATTGCAACTCCTGTACATAAAAGGCACTGGTAGGCCCACTGTATAAAAGTGTTCTTGATATAACAGTCCAGAATAAAAAAATCTTATTACAGTTGAGGTATGGAAATAACACTGTATTTCTCGATATATAACCCCTGTATACTTTCTCACACACACCTTGCAGAATGGGCCTGGAGAAAGAAGACTGAATATTCCTGCTCCTCTTCAAAGAGAAATCTCAGAAAAGCTCCCCTTACAGTCTTCTACTCATGTTCTCCTAGCATATCTGCCTGTATGGAATGGTCACTAGGACTTGCTCCCAAACATACAGCTGCTTTGGGGATTCACAGCCGCAGTGGCAGATTAGCTAATGTGCTCATAGGGCCTGTGTGTAGGTGCCCTAGCATCAGTGCCGGGCAGGTAGGCAGGGCAAGTTCCACATCCCAAACCCACTCTTCTCCCCCACAGCAGCACCAGAGAGATAGGGTGGGGTGAGGTAATCCCCCAGACACTGGGCCCCTGCTTCAGCCCCAAGACTGGAAGAGCTCTGGCTCCCTGCTGGAGCCTCAGAGCTGTGGGAGCTCTCGCTGCAGCCCTGGGGTCATGGTGGAGGAGACCTGAGGTTCTCCAGACTTGGGACCACATTGAGGGAGTTGAATGAGGCAGGGCCATGGGTGAAAGACATGGGTAGGTTTCTTTCCACTTGTTCTGGTCCATAGCTCATAAAACCTTAGTCTACCTTTGCACAGGAGGCCAAGGGCATCAATATGGAAATCAGTATGTCTATAGCAGCTCAGAATTTGGTAGCCTTCTGGCTCTAGGGGAAAATGGGAAGGTATCTGTGCTGCTTTTTAAATCTGCAGGAGAAAATCAGACAGGAGAGTGTTCTCTGTCTTCCCAGGAGAAATGTTTAAGGTGTTTAACTTCCGTTTACGCCATATTGTTTATTTTGTTCCATCAACACTAACATTATTTTAATTAGATCAGCAGTTTTGTGTAAACTTTCTGAATGGAGGATCCTGCCAGCATGGCTTCACACAGGACCTGGTTTTAAACCCCCTTAAGAACTGAGGTCCAGATGTAAGTGGAGAGATCAGGAACCAGGAACCTCTCCAAGGGAAGCAAATGGCCAAAAGTGAGCTAGGACATCCAGCCCTCTGAGGACACTATTGGTATTTATTTTTTTGAGATGATAAGTTTGGTGATAAAAATAATAATGTTGATGTAATATACTTACACACATATAAGGCATGTGATTTGGTACCTCATGATATTTGATTAAAAACTAAAAATACGAAATTAACATGGCACATGCAAGGATTAAAAACTGGCTAATTGCTAACCTGCCACTAGGTTACCTCCCTCATTCAGTAAGGGTCCCATACTTTCCCTGACCACCCTCTTATTGCTAACGTGCCCTTAGAAACCTCTCATTACCCTTCACATCCCTTGCTAGCTTCAATTCCAATTGCAATTTGGCCTTCCTGATTACACTCCTGCATGTTTGAGCAATATATTTATACTCCTTCCTAATTATCTGTCCAAGATTCCACTTCTTGTAAAACTTCCTTTTTGTGTTTAAGCTCAGCAAGGATTTCACTGTTAAGCCAAGCTGGCTGCCTCCCATATTTGCTTTTTCTTACTGCTCATAGGGATGGTTTGTTCCTGTGCCTTCAATAAGTCTTCTTTAAAATAAAGCCAGCTCTCCTGGATTCCTTTCCCCTTAATGTTAGTGTCCCGGGGATCCTGCCCATCAGTTCAGTCTGAGGGAGTCAAAGTCTGCCTTTCTGAAGTCCAGGGTCTGTATTTTGCTGTTCTCCTTTCTTCCTTTGGTCAGGATTGAGATGTAGCAGTCTCCAATATCCATTCCTAAAAGCAAAAATATGGAATTATCCAGGTGCAAGCACTCTGAGAATTATTTTGATCCCCAGTGTTTATTGAAGTGATGCCAATATAGACATTCAGATCTTCTCCTATTCTTATTCAGTGCTTATGACAAAGACATCGGAAAGCAATTTTATTGAATTTGGCCCTTACTTTTTACTCAAGGAAAATAAATTAGATTTCCTTTGTGGCTACTTCTGGAAGACTTGAAAAGCTGTGAGCAGTGAAAAAAAAAGAACATACAGTTCAATTTGGCATAGTCATCCTAGTGAAGGAATGTTCAAGTAACTTGTAAGTAACTCCGAAGCACTTTCATATCATCTCAGAGAAAACAAGTTTGGGAATCTTATTATAAATTATAATAGATAGATAGATAGTATTAGAAAGCTTATAAAAGATAATCTTTTTATATATCTTAAAAGATGTCTTGGAGATTAAAGCCAGTATATTTTGCCTAGCTTACTCAGGACTTTTCTGCACTAGGTAGCCTTAAGCAGATGACAGTCCCTGAGGCTAAACTTGAAAGATGTTTCTCTTCTGTTCCCCAGTGTCTGTACTGGGAGAGATGCATTGCTTATGTGTGTGTTCTTTGACTGACTCACAGCTATTTGGAAAGATTTCAAATGTATATAGTGGGGAGGAGGGGCAAGGGCTAGTTATCTTTACATATATATTGACCAAAAGGCAAATGCAGAAATAATAGGGTTTTACAAGGAAGAACCCAAAAGCATAACACCTTGCACACAAATCATATACAACTCAAAAGGTCATTATTTTAAAAGACTATATTTAATGGCAGTTTCTCCATACTGATGCTCATAGTTTCTCCATACTCTTAGGAAGTAGCTATGATAACAGTTGGCTTTTTAACTTGTGACATCACTTCAGAGTTCCACTTGGAAAAGGCTTCACAACTACACACATTCATAAATGACCCCTAGAAGTTCTTCATTAAGGGTACATCAATGCTGCACATGGGGGGCAGCTTTCCAGAGTGGGAAGACCTGTGTGATAACTCAGCTCTAACTAGCTAATTAAAAATAGCAGTGCAGCTGGGGGTAACATACCAGCAGCTTTGACTAGTTGCCTGAACATGCACCGGGGACCAAAGTGGTTTGTGCTCAGCCAGCCAGGTTATCCAGAGCTGCCTTTGTACTACCCCTAGCTGCATTGTTATTTTTAGTGTCCTAGTTTCACATGCGCCCAGATGCAGTGAAGACACAGACATAGATTTGAGTCTTCCATTAAAATATAGCTAGTGGACTAAAGAGGAATATTAATTGAATATAAAGTCTGAAAAATATAGCTTTCTTCTTCATATAAATACAGTTGTGTTGACATTTCATCCCATCTCTGCTGAAACTCTCATAGGGCATCCTCTGATCCACAGGCATTGATCATGCCAGCTAACTCAAAATGGAACCTCCTTAACCTAAGCCCTGATTTAGCAAAGAACATGATTAATTTTTTTTTAAAAAGTATCCTTAAATGGTTTGTTGAACTGAGACCCTAGTCAGATGTGCATCACATTTGTAGGAAATCTCTTCCTGCACAGTTGGCATGTGCAGTTCATGATAATATTTGGGAGAAGTATTCAACTTCTACTGAGATCGATGGGGGAAAAAAACAACTTCTATTGACTTTAGTGTGCATCAATCTATATGGCCTGATCATGCAGAATGCTGGACATAGATTTAACTTGGAGAGAAGGAGGGTGCTTAGCGCTTTACAGGATCAGGCCCAGAGCTTTTAGCTGAAGCAGTAGTTGGACCAGATGTCTGTAAGATTACACACTAAAGCTAACCAAAGGATATCACATAACTTCTCAAGGGATACACATCAGTTAGAGAAGTGAGGGTTGCTCTGCATTAGTCAGTCATAGACAAAATAGGGAGAGATTAAAAATAGGGTGAGATGCTGCAAATGACTCTTGGCATCTGAGATGAAATTTAGCAGTGTGATTGAAAGAGGCTGATCAACATAATTTTCATTACAGTCTGTCCTTGGCCAGACAATGCATTCCTCTAAATGGAGACCTCCATTAGTGGAAGCTCTCTGTTAAGAGCTTGCTGGATTTTTAGTATTCTGTCTCTGCTAAGCTCTACTGCAATTCATAGAACAAGAAGCTAAAACAAGCAAAGTTCAGCTGAGTATGTGATTTGTCTCTCCTGAAGGCATTGATGGCATAATAATAAATAAATATATAAATAAACCCACTATATCCAACAAAAAACATGCATGAGAAAATTCTCCCAATGTTTTCCATTTACCTCTTCACTGGTATTGTGACCACTTTTTTGTTTAGCTTATATGTGAACAGTGTGAGACGGACAAAGAGACACAAATAAACTAGATATTTAACCTTATAGATTCTTTCAAAAATCTGCTTAGTATTCATTTAACTTCATTGCTGAATCCTGTGATAGTTTTCACATGACCTTCCTAGTTGAAACTTTGAATCGCCATTTCATTATTTAGCTGTTAAATCAAATTATGAACCTTTTGAGATTCATTCATCAATAATATTAAGTTGCTCTTGACTTCTCCCAAATATTATCATGAACTGCAAATGCCATCTGTGCAGGTAGAGATTTCCTGCAAACTTGATGCATGTCTGACTATGGTCTCAGTTCAACAAACCACTTAAGGATACTATTTTTTTTTAAATATCATATTATTTGCTAAATCAGGGCTTAGGTTAAAGAGGTTCCATTTTGAGTTAGCTGGCATGATCAATGCCTGTGGATCAGAGGATGCCAATTGTTGATTTGACTAGACAAATGTGCAGATGTGAAATTTTCCTAGCTGACTATATAAGCTCTAATATTTGGTCATAATTTGATTGGTGACCACTGTAATAGACCATAAACTCACAATAGATTATAGCAGCAATCAGTAGATTGGGATCTACTGGTAGATCTTGGAGCCTGTGACAGGTGATCCTGATTGGTTTGGCTTAGTGCTTGAGTACTTCAGCTGCCCTTCCCTCCACAGCTGTGCTGCTCTTGTCTTCTGCCTTGGAACTGCCTCCTGGGGGGTGGGCTTCTGTTTGCTGTTTAGGGTGAGGGAGGCAGAAGAGAGGGGCCACTGATGTCAGGGTGTTCCTCCTCCATACCCCCATCTCTATGGAATGAGCAGGGTGGGGTCTTGGAGAAGGGGTAGGGAAAGAGGTGGGACAAGGGTATTTGGGCTGGAGGTAGATCCTGCTGACTTAAATTGGAAAAGTGATCTTGCATTTGAAAAGGTTGGAAACTGCTGGTCTTTTGTGAGTGAATGCATGCATTCTGTAAAAGCTAGCTTGCAAAAGATGTGCTCATAGTGCAGGTATGTGCATCACTATTTAAATATGTTCTCAAAAAAGGAAGCTGATTTACCTTAGCATTGCATTTATAAAAATAATCAAATATAATAACTTTCCTCTGTTTCTTTATTGTGTAGTTATGAAGAGAGGCAGAGGATAAAAATCTTCCTGGATTTAGAAAAGAAGCTAACTGAGAAATTCCACTCTGAATTTGCTTTCTCAGGGAATTAAATAGCATCTTACACTCACAATTGTTCATGTTTTTGTTAAAAAAATACAAAAAGTGTTTGAAAAACAACCTGCTCAAAAATTAGTTTGGGTTTGGTTCAATGAAACACTTTGTTTCCCCTATCATTTGACTACTACTGTTTTCAACTTTTTAAAAATGAACCTTTAAAAAAATCCCATAACCATCAACAAAACAAATCTGTTATTTGCGCAGCTCTCACTGTAGGTAGCAGGAGAAAGGGAAGCATTAAGCTTGTTATTGCTTTTTCATCAAAATCCCTTTAACACCTATATTTACTCAAATATCCTGACTAGTTTTTTAATTGTAGCACAAACATGTCTGAGAACAGTAGTGCAAAATCTTGAAACTTATTATTGAAGGGGAGTATTGTGACATTACCTAAGGTGGATGGTTGAATAATTATCTCTTAAATTCTCCATTTGGGAGGCCTTCTCCAGAACTTTGTTGTGAGATCAACCACTCCTGTTCATACAGTCTCCCACATGTAAATTCCTCTAAGCCATGCTATATGAGTGATGTGGCCAGCCACTTTTCAATTATACCACAGAGAACACCAGCAATTTATAGTTCTGACTGGGTGGGACAATAAGGGCAGTTGTCCAAGGACCTGGCCATTTAAAAGGGCCCAGAGCTCTTTGCCAACAGCAGCAGTGGCCAGAACCCCATGCCCTTTAAATCACTGCCAAAGCCCTGCATAGTGTGGTCTGGGCAGCACTGAGGGCTGGCTTGGGGAGACTACTCCCTAGCTCTAACCCTTGTGCACAGGGCCCCACCTCTTCCAGGGGGCCCAGAGTCAAGCCCTCCTGCCCACACACATTGCCCAATGTCCTGTAAAGTCTGGTTACAAGAAAATAAAAGGTAAAACACAATTATCTAATTTAAGAAGCTAAATTAATTAAAAGCACAGGTCTCTTTCACCATGCTTCAAGAATCTTACTGGCTGGATTCCTTTCAGACAATGCCCCTCACCTAGTTTAGTGTGAGTTTCCTTGTCTTTTATATGTTGTTGATGCCATGGGCAAAGAAAAAGGAAGCATGTTTTGGGGACTCTGTTCCCCTTTCATTTAGTTCTTTTTCTTTGATCATCTCCAACCAAGCTTCCAGAGACAGTCTATGGGGACAGAAACCTCTAGCTGTTTCTGAGCCAAAATGCAGATTTCTCTCTTACCCCCTATTTCCTGCCAATGGGTAGATAGTTCAGAGAACTTGTTGACATCTGGATAAGGCATTAGTTTCCTTTTGTAGCTGTGGGACTGGTTTGTGGCTGTCTGCAGATTTGGAACTTGTCTCAGGAAGATGATATAGTGATTGTTCCTAATGTAGATAAAATGTTGCCACACACATTTTACCAGGACAATAATGATCAGCAAATTCTGATCTTTTAATTGATGCTTCACACGTCATACTTTATAGAAAATTATTCATAGTCTTATAAAAAGGGTAACATAAGAATACAGACTGTAAGAAGTATACTTGGCACTTAAACTTACATGTTCTGCTGCCCAGGTTCCAGTGAAGATCAGAAAGCAGGACAAGCTGCAATAAAAGCTGTTCTAATTAGAATGTATTATTTAATTCACCAGGTATCTGGGAAAATCAGTAACTTGTATAAGGCATGTTGTGATTCCTTCCTTAATCACGTCTACCTGGAAGAAGGCTAACAACAGCTCCCCCCTCTCCTGCACCCCACAGCTCACTACAGCTAGCCTCAGCCTAGTCTTGGATCCACACTGCCCACCATCATGGTGAGGTTAAGGGGCTAGAGAAAGGGGATTGTCTCCTTGCTTTACCAGGCAGTAGCAGCCCCAACCCCATTCCATGGATTGTTTAAATAAATGCCAGTTGATTAGAGAATTGGACCCCCCCGTGGAACAAGCATCTGCACACGATAGCTGACACAGAGGGTACCAGCAATTAGCTTGGTGGACTGTCCACACATCCTACTGAGTGCCCATATAATAATAATTCTATCACTATATAGATAATGTCTGCTCCCTCATTAGTGAAGTGTACCACATGGTTCCAAAATCTAATCTTTTGGTGGGCCAATATTGATACTACCTATTTCAGGTGCTTCATGCTTTCCTTATCAACCTGTGGAAACCTGGTAGCTCTCCACCATATCTTCCACTGCAGCATTTCAGACCTTAGAAAAAGTCTGCCCTCGATGCCTCTCTTTCCCAGTGTTTCCTCTAAGCTGCATGGCAGCCGAGCCTCACAGGTGATTAATCAGCCCCACCCAGTCAGAGGTTCAGGGCTCCATGCACAGAGCTGACTGAGCGGGCAGGGCTGCAGCTTAGAAGGAACACTGCTTTTTCCTGATGGAAGTCAATCCACCAACAAAGTCCCAAATTGTTTTCTTCCATGTGTCGTTTTAGGTGTCTGCATGTTTTATTCTCAAAGAGCGTATAATAGGTATCAGCTGGTCCCAGAGCATGGCCTCTTGCCATGCCAGCTAAGATGAACTTCCCACTGAAGACATGCTATGAACCTCCATGGCAACTGGCTGTTAATCTGTGGGCCCAATGTCTCCAGCTTCAAACACTGACTCTCATGGCCTACTCCCTTGCTTTTCTTACCATGTCCCTCCAGCCACACTGATGTGGAGGCATAGCAGTGACCTTGTAGGGTAACTGGACACACACTCATGGGCCTAATGTTCAATAGTATGCTCACACCAACTCCTGTGACCCATTAATGTGATTGCAAAGGAAGGGATAAATGGAAAGTGCTTAGCACTCATAAAACACAGATCTGGGGTATGGAGCTGGCCTGGCTGTCTGATTAGCCCATTCCTGCACTTGAGTAAAGAGGGGACAAACTTAATTATTTGATATTTACAAAAGAGGGCAGCAGGAATGGGGAGGGGAATTGCAACATGCTGTAGGAAGAGGAAGTGACAGTTGTATGCCCAATAGATTGCTACAGCCACTACTGCTCAAAAAAGAACTGCTCCAGAAAACCAAACTGACAACATGGGAGACTGGGGAGCACCTGGAGGCCTGAGGCTCTGAATAAAGAGCCAAGAAACCTTGATATGCAAATTACTGGTGTGACAGGCTGACTGACTTGGGGAAGGCAATAGTCTGTTCTAAGATTGGACAGTCTTTCTGAAGTACAAGTCTGTATGGGGTGGGATAGTGCATGGGCCTCTTTTATAGCACCTTTTAAACAATCGATGACGTGCCTCAACATGGGCCTGTCTGCACTCGTGGACATTGAGGTGCCACTGTTGATATGTGTAACTTGTTAGGATCCTGTTGCAAGTTATGCTGTGTATGTAAATAATCCAATCTTGAATGAATATGACCCCACGTCCTCAAGGGAACCTCCATAACACACTCTTTGAGATTGCCAATGGTATGTCCTTTTCTGAGGTAACATCCTTCCTTGTGAAGGAAGAGTGGCTTCTACATTAAGTAAGTCTGTACTAGGCAAAATCACAGCTCCACTCTGCTCTTGTACTATTATGACTCTCTGGGCCATCTTTAGCTTGTTTTTTTAATATATAATCTAAGAATTTGGATGTCAGATCTCTCCCTCCCCTTCCCACGGCCAACCCCTAACTTCCAAAGCCCCATGTAAATCCTTCCTTGATGAAGACCTTATTAACTGTGCTAGTCCATCCCTTCAACAAATTTCAGCCTCCCTGTATCTTTGTAACTTCTACTTGTGTTCACATTAGAGTGACAAACGTGCACTCTGCTACTTGCAACATAAGACTTGTAGGATCAAGGTTTTACTCTACAGACCACTGATGTACATGGAGTATAATAAATTCCATTCATTGTGTAATAACTAATTAATTTTAAAATGAAAATACCCTTGGAGACAGATTCGTGCAATGAAATTTTCTTCAGAATCTTCCCTTTCTGAAAAGGTAATAGTTTCAAAGGACACATTACATCTTTCAATTAGTCATCTGATTTTTTCTTTAATCCTATTAAGATGATGTGGAGGCAGGGAAAGCAGAGTGAAAGCTCTTAATAAGTCTGCCAAAAATTCTCTGCTTGCGGCCTATGCTATTTGTTGCAATGGAGAAAAAGGAATTGAGAATTCAGATGAAGCTATTGGAACATTGCCCTTGATATGGTTGCTGAAAAAAAGCAAAATCAGCTTTAAGATACCTGACATCATCTGGTGAAAAAAAGTGTCCCAGAAAGGAGCAGTGGTTCTATGCTTGATAAACTAATCAGAGGCAGAACATAGTGGCTATGTCTGCACAGCAGCATTATTTCGGAACTAACATAATTCCAGAATAACCAATGTTATTCCAAAATAACATAGTCCACGTCTACACTACAAGCAGTTATTTCTACAGTCTTACTCTGACTCCTTTAACTCTCATTTTACAAGGAGTAAGGGTATGTCTACACTACAGCGCTATTTTGAATTAACTTATTTCAAATTAGTTAATTCGAATTAAGCTAATTCAAAATAACGCATCTAGATACAAAAACTAAATTGAAATAGCATTTTTCTAATTCGAAATAGCACGTCCACATTGAGTGGACCTTGAATCGAAAGTAAGGCTGGCCGGAACCAGTGCCAGCAGGGCATCAGGGTCAGATTTAGTGTGTGGGGCTACTGCCTCAGGCTAGCCAAGGTCTGTGCTTAAAGGGACCCAACCCCCCATCCTGGACAGACAGTTCTCAGGTTTCTCTGCTTGCTGGTCTACCTCGCTGAGGGACAGCAAAGCATTTGTGTCTCGGAGTGCTCTGCTTGCCCTCACTTGGGACACCACGGCACTCTGCAACATGGAACCAGACCTGTCCCTGGGCATGCCGGTGCATCTCGTGGGGTCGTTGCCATCAGCCTGGCTGCACTGTCTGCAGGCTGCCATCCGGGAGATCCATCGGGGGGCTGTCAGGATCCAGGAGGCCCTGCGGGAGAGCGTCCACCACGAGGAGCCCTCAGAGCCACCCCGGTCCTCCCCACCGGGGGCTCGTGTCCCATTCCTCCCTCACGTCCTTCCACTTACCCCTCCCTAGCCCCCCTTCCTGATGTCAAATAAAATACACGTTTTTTAATAAACATGAACTGTCTTTATTTAACAAAACTGGGGAGGGGGAATGAAACTCTGGGGAGACTGGGGAAAGGAGATGGGAGAGGGGAGGAGAGAGAGTGGGAAAGGGGGGGGCAACTGGGAGGAGGGAGCTGGAAGGGGGAAGCAAGGGGAAGAAGGGGGAGAGGAAGCTCAGCACTCAAGGCTGGGGGTCTCATCGGGCCACATGTCTCCCAGCACGGTGAGTGTGGGGGCCTTGGCATCCCCGGGGGGATGGGGAGGAGGGTGTGGAGGTTGAGGTGGGGGGTGTGGAGATTGAGGAGGAGGTTGAGGAGGGAGAGGTGGGAGGGGGGTCAGGAGTGGGAAGAGGAACAGTAGCTGGTGGGGCAGCAGATGCTGGGCCAGCACGGGGCAGCATGCTCTGCAGCAGGGCCTGCAGGTGTGAGCACATGGCACGGTCCTGGGCAAGCTGCTCCTGGCGGAGCTGCAGGTCCTCCTGTGCCTAGGCCTGGATGGTGCAGTGCAGGGCTCACAGGGCCCCCAGGTGCTGGTCCAGGTACCCCTGCTGCGTGCTGGTAGTCCAGAGGAGCCCTCGGGTGCAGGAGCATGTCCCAGGTGGGGTGCTGCGCCCTGCACGTGCAGCTGGTGTGGCTGTGGAGAAAGAAGGGGAGTGGTCATTTCTCCCTGGGGACACAGTGGATGATGCCCAGCGCCCCCTGCGAGGTGCGGATGATCGTGCCCTGCACCATCAGAGCCAACGTGCTTCCATAGAGGCCATGGTCAGGATGTCTGGCTCTCCCTGGGACTGGGAGCTGCCCCAAGACCGCACCCATGCCCCTGTGCCGAGTATAGTACTGCCGAGGTGGGGTGGGAGATGTCCCCTGCCTCTGTGTAGAGGAGGCGTGTGAAGGGAGGGCGTCCTGCTGGGTCCCACCCCGGGATTGGGAGCGTGTCAAGTCTCTTCACACACATGTGTGCCTACTGGGCCACGGCCCCTGGGTGTCATGCAGCTGGAGCCACCTGCCCAAGGGTGGCATGGCACATACTCGCACGTGCACAGGTGGCTGTGTGATCCGTGGGAGGCATGAGGTACATGATCTCTGCTCTAGTCCATGAGGGTGCGCGCCGTCTATGGCCCCTGGCTGGCCCCTGGGTGCTGGGGGACTGGGCGGGGGACGGCTGGCTGCCACTGGCTGCCATTGTGTGGCCACTGACTGAGGGTCTGCGGCTGCTGGCAGGCCTGGCTCTTGCACGTGCCCAGTGGCCAGAGTCTACCCCTTTAAGGGCTCCTGGGCTGGGGGAGAGGAGAGGAGTTTTCCTGGTTTGGCCCAGAGTGGCCACCAGGGGAAACTGGGAATGGCTGGGAGGCCCCCTAATTCGAAATAACTGTCTACACAGCACTTATTTCGAATTAGCTATTTCGAATTTGGTGTTATTCCTCGTAGAATGAGGTTAACCAAATTCGAAATAAGTGTTCCACTATTTCAAATTTATTTCGAAATAGCGGTTTGGCTGTGTAGACGCTATTAAAAAGTTAATTCGAAATAAGTGCTGTTATTTCGAATTAACTTTGTAGTGTAGACATACCCTAAGGGAAGTCGGAGAAAGAGTGCTGTAACTCAGTATTTCTGCTGTACAGACAGCACCAAAAGCCAAAATAAGCTATTTCGTCTTAAGCTACGCAATTGATGTAGCTTAAGTTGCGTAGCTTATTTCGGATTTATCCCTGCTGTGTAGACATACCCAGTGTGAATGCTCAATTCTGTGAATAGATGCACAATAGAGGGTGTGAACTGAGTGCATATTTGTCTGACTAAAAGGCTTATCAATTGCTCTTTTAGAATAGTGGTCTCCCTGAAAAAGTTTTGAACTCAAATATGGATAAGGTGTTTATCAATAATTTAACTGGAAAAATATGTTTTATTTTTAGGTAAATGTTTGTATGTGTTTCATTCATAGCTCAACAAGCCAGAAGGAACCATTAAAATCAAATGCTCTGATTTCCTGCATAACACACAACATAGATTTCACCTAGTAATTCCAGCATCAAAGCTATAAATTCTGGTTTAACTTGAGCATATCAGAGAGACATCCAATCCTGATTTAAAGACTTAAGGTGGTGAATTGTCCATTATCTTAGTCATGTTATTGCAATAGTTCTGTACACTCACTCATTTCTAGCTAGAGATTCTAACGATTGAATGTCATTGTGTATTTTTCTCTGCGCCTAAGAGCCATCTGCTTTCACAAATCTTTCCCCCTTGTATGTAATTATAGATAAAGTAAATTCTTTTTTGTCAAGATCCTAATTTCTTGGTGAAGGTACAGTCAAGGTTCAGACTCCAGGTCATCTTCATCCTCCTCATCATCATCATCCACATCATTTGCCATATATTTTAGAGAGTCTGTCCATATGTTTGATCAAGAACTCTTCCTAAATAGTAAGAGCTAGGCCCCCCAAACTTGGTATATAGCTTCTTATCATAACTTCTAGGAAGTCAAGTGGTTTTTGTGCCAGGAAAATGGGATGTGCCTGGAATGGGATTGCTTCTCATAAAACCAAACAGAAAAGAGACAGAATCACCAAAGCATGTACAGTCCTCAAAAGTGACATAACTGAGTGAATGCTGAAAGAGACTGAACCAAGATGAGACAGAAAAATAGGATGAAGCTGCCATACGATTGCTTCTCAATAAACCTTATTGAAATGAGAGAAAATGGATAAATTTGGAGTAGTGCTCTGTTTTGGCACAACTAAATTAATGTTTAATGTTTGGAAACTAGAAGGAAATGTTATTGGAAGCCAAACTGACTATAGTCCCTTTTTGTTAAAACTTAGTAAATAAGAGTTTATAGGGA
Organism: Rafetus swinhoei; assembly: GCA_019425775.1. Taxonomy (NCBI): domain Eukaryota; kingdom Metazoa; phylum Chordata; order Testudines; family Trionychidae; genus Rafetus; species Rafetus swinhoei. The sequence goes on from CM033437.1 coordinate 272,941,811, forward strand.
TGAAGAAAAAATACACTTGATGGAATTTCCATTTTAAAAAATTACTAAAAAAAGAAACAGAAAAATGTTAACATTTCCCTTTTTAAGAAATCAAAAATAAAAATTAACTTCATAAAAATAACACTGTATTTTTCAAAAGTAAATTCATTTAAATAAATGATATACATTTTTCTTTTATTAAATTTTTTTAATTGAGTTAAAGACCCAAGCAACACTGGGTAAATTTGCTAGTAAGTAAATAAAAAGATTTCTGGGTCCTTTCAAAACTATCTGGAATTCTGGACTTGTCCCTGGTTTGCCTATTAACTACCCATGTTGTAGACCATGATAAAGTCACTTAATAAACTTTAACTTCATAACATAAAATAGCAGTTCTGATAATCTCTTCCCATCTCAGAACAGAAGTGTAGGAGCCATTGGGTCTAGCTCAGCAATACAGAGGTGGGCTTCTCTCACACATTCAGGTCTTATGTTTATAGTAATGTTTTGTATTTAGTAAAAATGTTATGAAAGTTAAATTGCATGAAGTGACAGCATACACAGAAATAAAATCCAAAATAAAATACATGGGGTCTGATTCATCACTGTGCTACTCCAGTCTCACAACTGTGTATCTCCATTGATTTGACTGCAGTTTGCAGGCTCACATAAGATAGGAGGAGTTAATAAATGTGAATATTTGGAAACACTGCCATAACCACTGTGATGAGTCTGATGATTATGATTTGTTGTTGTTTGGGGGGCTTATGGTAATTCCTCTGAACATGAACTGCTACCCTTACTATCACCTAGCAATATTTGGTACAGCAAGGTTTTTCCATTGTCAATTCTTGTGATGGGAATGAAATTAGCTCGTGTTGCTACTTACATGTAGAGTGACATGAAAATGAAGTGAGCTAATGCCTAGAATTTTTGGTTAGTTGTATGTTGATTCCTACTTGAAAAAGCAGTGTAGTTTTGCTATGCAACAGCATTGTGTTCAATTGATTAGAATCCTCAGCCAGAGCCAGGAAGCAGTAAACAAAAAATAACTAGACAGAATACTTCTTTTGTTTTAGTATACAGGTTTAAGAAGTGTGGGGCAGTGAGAAAGAAAAGGATGGAAGTGAAAATGGACCTCACAGCTGAATTTTTTTTTATAAAAATCAATCAATACATCAAAAGACAAGCATCTACACTGGACAAAGTGTTGCCTTATTTTCTATGCAATTTTAATTATGAAAAAATTATTTTGCCATTACCTACAAGGGGACAGGGGCTCACCCTTAAAATATACATATACATTTTAAGGGTGAACTCCTGGCCCCTTCAAGTTAATGGCAAAACTCCCATTGCTTTCCAGGGCATCAGGATTTAACCCTGGGTGTTTGCCACTGTCGTGAAATCCACAGTTATCTGTCACTCCTCATGCTCCCCAGGATAACTTAAGCATACTAATAGGTGCAAAGTAGCTGAAAACCAGGTGCCACAACACTTCCCAAGAGTTATCTGGCTTTTTTATAGAACATATGCCAAGTTGAAATTTCAAAAGTCGGTATAGTTGCTTACTGCATGAAAAGAAAATTAGTAGTAATCTAGGCCAGTGCTAGCGGCAATATTGTTGGCCATGTTTTCACAATATTTTATCACCAGCAACACACCCTACCCTGGGGATGACATTCACATTTTTGTTTCCTTCACCTGGACCACAGGTAAACGTTCTGATTGTGGCCATGGAACTAGTGTGAGAAATGAAGATGGTATTATAGAAGGTTCTAGAATAAAAAGTGGGAGATAAAAGACCGTGATAGAGATTATGAATAATTCTGGGGCTGGGAGGAGCCTGAGGCCAGGGAAAGGAAAGAAGAAAATGGCAGAATCAAAAGCACCAAGTAGAAGAAGAAAGAATTGCATCCACTCTTTTCTCACTCCTCCCTAGGAAAGAGAAAACTCCCATTGACTTCAGTGGGGTCTGGGATTCATGGCAAATCCCTAAATTTCTTCTGCATCTGACTGATGTTGGACTTAAGTGTATCTTGTGGTTGGGTAGCACTGCAGAATTGAGGTTATGTAAGAACAAGCACCAGTGCAGAGGAATAAAAATAGATTAATGCAATGAATATAAGTAAATCAGCTGGTTTAGCAGTGGGAATAGACAGTTTTATTGCGGGGCAGCTGCCTGAATACATCCACTGAATTAATCTTTTATTCTCTCCAAATAATGGAGGTTTAAAAAAATCTTAAGGCTAAATTCTGACAGCAAGTAAAGCAAGGGATTAGTACATTTAGAAATCCCTAAAGCTAATTTCTATTTCATTAGACTCTGCCTCTAATTGAAACAAATGCTGCTCTTTCAGAACAAACCAACAAAACATATTTCATTTGAATGTCATCTCAGGATCCATTGTAGGAAGAAGGGTAATCAACAAGTCAAGTCATATTGGTAAAGTTCAGCATTCAGACTGTTAGAGTGCTTTTGTGCTTTTGTTATCCATTTTCCCCTCCTCGAGGCCTATTTAAATGTTACTCTCAGGTCAAAGTAACTTCAAGAAAATCAAATCCCATCTGTTTCTGCCAAATTAAGGAAATTAATTCAGGAAATCAGCAGAAGACTCTGACTTGGTAAACACCACTTGCACTCATTCTGTGGTTACAGAAACTTCTGCTCAACTTACTTGTGTGAAGTAGATTGCCTTTACACTATTAATCTGCACAGCCTATTGAGCATCCCAGTAGTCACCAATAGAAAAACATATGAAGAACCACAATAAGCCATTTCTCACCTTCACAGATCATGAATGTTCATGATGTACACAATGTTCCCTCTAAGCTTGGGGGCAACACAGCTTCACAGGTGATTAATCAGCCCCTGCATGTCAGAGGGCTCTGTGAAAGGAGCTGACTGAGGGGGCAGGGCTTATTAATCACCTGTGAGGCTGTGCTGCTGCTCAGTTTAGAGGGAACACTGGATGTAAAGCACACAGAGATAATATCAATAGGGTGTTTTCTCTTGATGGACAACACAATCTTACAATAGATTTTTTTTTTTTAGTAGGGCCTTTCATATGCTAAAAGCAGGGGCCACTCTGCATTTCCTGCATTCCCCTAGTCTCCAGAGGTTGTGCTGAATAATATGTGATAAGGCACCATGGACCAACAATACCTAAGAGAAGGGAAACTGATTTCAAACTAGTGCAGAGAGAGCTCGCTAAGCCTTTTTTAGGCACTAGGAGAAGGCAATTCTGATTCCAAACCTGCGCTCCCCCTAATATGCATGTCAAAATTCCTGTGTCTATGGTCCATGGTCGATTTGAGAGCAGAGAGTGGGGTTGGAACTCACAAGCAGCCTCACTTAAATCCATTCATATGTGAAGGTGTATCTCTTGACACTTTTGTCGATGAAAATCCTACGGCATTGGGCAAGTGAAGTCAGATGCAGGTGGAGGACACCACTGGAAGTATCTAGCTACAAACCTTCATATAAGGCAGCCCGGGTGTGATGGTCATCTGTCTACTGAACTGGAACAGCAGCAGTTCTTGTATCTTGCCCAGATGACAAAGCAGCCTTCCGGACAGTGCTTCTTTCTTCCGAAGAAGAGGGGGAGGGAAAACAATCCCTAAAAACAGCTTGTTCCTGTTGGTTAACTGCTACCAACTAGATATCCAATTTTGTGGTCACAAGAGAAAATCAACAACTAAACAGAAACTGCACTTTGCATCCTGGAATGTATGCATGCTTCCTGACAGCGATGATTGCCATGAATGCAGGACAGCAATCATTGGCAGAGAACTTGCACACTATAACATTGATGTCACAGCCTTAAGCCAAACACATATCACTGGTGCCAGCAAGTCTGTAGAGGTTGGAGCAGACTATTCATATTATTGTGTGGGCTATCCTGAGGGGCATCCAAGACAAGCGGGAGTTGGCTTTGCCATTAGGACATCACTAGTTCCCCAGCTTGAATCCCAGCCAGATGCCATCAGTCCTTGCCTCATGACTGAAAAGCTTAGACTGAGGCAAGAACAGTGCCTTGTACTTGTTAGTGTATATGCACCCACTTTGCCTGCTGAGACAATGAAAAGGCAACTTTCTATGGTAGTCTGAATTCAGTGATCTCTTCACTACCTTTTAAATCCAAGCTATATATACTCAGCAATTTTAATTCTAGAGTTGGTCAGGACTGCACCATGTGCCCAAAGGTACTTGGACATCAAAGTATTGGAAATGAGAACTCAAATGGCACCCTCCTTCTTCAGAATGTTGTGCAGCATGAACTTGCAAATTGCAAGTATGTTCTTCCAACAGGTGAACAAATACAAAAGCAACTTGGCTGCACCTTTGTTCTAAGCACTGGCATATAATTGACTACTTTCTTACTAAACAAAGAGATATTTCTGACGTTAACATGACTCATGAAATGCATGGCACTGGCTCCTGGTCTGACCATTACATGGTATGGAGAGTCGTCTCCTTGAGTCTTTGCCCACCAAAATATCATTATTTTGCTGTATTCAGGAAAAGGCTGGATGAATGTAACTTGAAATGCCTAAGATACAAGCATTACTTCAACTCAGTCTTGATGTTTCCTTAGTCATCAACAATGAAGGTCCAAGCAGCCATCCACTATTGAGGAGGACTGGATTAACATCAAGGGAACAACTTACAAAACTGCTGTGGAAAGACTAGGTTTCCAAAAATTCAAAAACAAGGACTGGTTTGATGACAAGGACAAAGATGCTTGAGCTCTTCTTGATAAGATGCATGTGACACACCTGGCCTGGATCAACAATAAAGAGAATCATAGAACTCTAGAACTGGAAGGGACCTTGAGAGGTCATCAAGTCCAGTCCCCTGCCCTCATGGCAGTACCAAGCACTGTCTAGACCAGGGTTTCCCAACCTATGGGTCGGGACCCAAATATGGATCACCATTACATTTCAAAAGGGTTGCCAAGTGTCTCCCCAGGTGGCTCTGCCTCCCCTCCTCCCCCCGTTTTTGAATTGCCTCGGGTCACCAAGTCTTCCTGAATTGTCAAAATGGGTCCCCATCTGGAAAAGGTTGGGAACCGTTGGTCTAGACCATCCCTGATAGATGTCTATCTAACCTGCTCTTAAATATCTCCAGAGATGGAGATTCCACAACCTCCCTAGGCAATTTATTTCAGTGTTTAACCACCCTGACAGTTAGGAAGTTTTTCCTGATGTCCAACCTAAACCTCCCTTGCTGCAGTTTAAGTCCACTGCTTCTTGTCCTATCATCAGAGACCAAGAACAGTTTTCTCCCTCCTCTTTGGGACATCTTTTTAGATACTTATAAACCGCTATCATGTCCCCTCTCAGTCTTCTCCTTTCCAAACTAAACTGAAGGCTGAAGGCAGTCTACGGGCCATGCATTGCTGGCTCTACACCAGTGCACTCTGCTGGTGGCAGCACTCTGATTACAGATAGTGCTAAAATGCTTGACTGCTAGGAGGATCATTTTCAGTGAGTACGTCTACACTTGCACCCTAGTTCAAACTAGGGATGCAAATGTAGGCGACCGAAATTGCTAATGAAGCGGGGATTTAAAAATGAGGAACAATGTTAGTTCGAACCAAAGGGTTTGGTTCGAACTAATGCGTCCTGGCGTGCACTTTCACTTTCAAAACAGCTGTTGAGTGGAGTAATGCACCGGTGAGATCATGCTAATGAAGTGCAGGATATTTAAATCCCCGCTTCATTAGCAATTTCGGTCGCCTACATTTGCATCCCTAGTTCGAACTAGGGTGCAAGTGTAGACGTACCCACTATGTATTAAACCAGACATCAACTTTCAACAGCAGCATTCTTGAAGAAGATTCCTCAGTGGGCTATTCAGAGATGATTATTCCACCAGATCTTGATGAGGCACAAAAAGCTGTCAAACAGATGAAGTCTGGAAAGGCACCTGTCAGTGACATGATCCCATCAGAGATTTATAAATCTGCTGGTGGTCAGGTGATGCGCTGTCTCACCCATTTATTTTATCACCATTTGGGAGAAAGAGCAAGTCTCCCAGGACTTCAAAGGTGCCCTGATTGTGTACATATATAAGAAAAAAGGTGACTGTGCATGCTGTGATGACCAGTGGGGCATCTCACTGCTGTCTAATCTCACTGCTGTCTATATCTGGTAAGATCTTGGCCCATGTCCTCTACAACTGGCTGTCATTACATGTGTTCACAAATGGAATCATTCCCGAAAGTCAGAGTGGATTTTGTGCCAATTGAGGCTCTGCCACGATGATATTTAAAGCCAGGCAGATAAGAAAAATTTAGAGAGCAACATCAGGATTTCTACATGATTTTCATTGACCTGATCAAGGCATTCAATACAGTCAACAGAAACAGGCTTTGGGAGATACTTGGGCAAATTGGCTGTCCTGAAAAATGTATCAATATAGTTCAGTCCTTTCATGATGGTAGGTTGGGTTGCATCTTTACCAATGGAGAGACATCAGCACCTTTTGAAGTATTAAATGGTACAAAGCAAGGATGTGTTCTTGCTCTTCTCCTGTTCACCATCTACTTTTTTGATAATGCTGTAAGTTGCTTTCAAGGATTGTGCATTGGGCATACCTATTCAGTTCTGAATGGATGGTAGCATTTTCAGCCTCTGAAGACTTCAGGCTTGCATCAAAGTGTTCACTACCCATGACGTCTTCTTTGCTCATTACTTTGCTCATGAGCATTGTTGGCTCATTCAGTTGAGGATGCAAAGGAGCTTTTTTGATCATTTTACTACTTTTCTTCACTGTTTTGGACACACTGGGTATGTCTAGACTACATGCCTCTGGCGACAGAGGCATGTAGATTAGGCTACTCGGCATAGGAAAATGAAGCGGCGATTTAAATAATCGCCGCTTCATTTAAATTAAAATGGCTGCCGCGCTGAGCCGATCAGCTGTTTGTTGGCTCAGCGCCCTAGTCTGGATGCTCCGCGGTCGACATCAAAGGCATTTGTTGACTGCCCCATTATGCCTCGTAGGATGAGGTTTACCAGGGTGGTCGACAAATGCCTTTGATGTCGACCACAGAGCATCCAGACTAGCGCGCTGAGCTGACAAACAGCTGATCGGCTCAGCACAGCAGCCATTTTAATTTAAATGAAGCAGCGATTATTTAAATCACCGCTTCATTTTCCTATGCCGGGTAGCCTAATCTACATGCCTCTATTGCCAGAGGCATGTAGTCTAGACATACCCACTGTGACCATAAGGAGACAGAAATTATGCCTCAGTCTGTGTGGAAACAGCCCAGTCCTCCAGTGATCACTGCTGCTAATACTGTCCTTATGGCTGTTGATAAGTTTTGTTACCTTGGAAGGGTACTGAGCCCAAGAATAAATGCTGATGACGATGTATCTGCTTGATTAGCCAAAGCCAGCGCTGCCTTCAGAAGACTGACCAAATACTTATGGAATTATCATGATGTTAAACTCCATATGAAGTTATCAGTCTATCAGGTAGTAGTCTTGAATATCCTGCTGTTTGGCTCGATGTCATGGCCATATATTGCCACCATGTTTAGAAACTCGATCAGTTCCATATGTGTTGCCTCAGGAAGATTGCCCATGTGAGCTGGTGGGACAAAATTCCTAACATAGAGGACCGTAAGCTATATGGTGGCACGGGCATGGAAGCAATGCTTTTGAACAAACTGTTTTACTGGATTGGTCATGTTATGAGGATGGATGATACATGAATACTGAAGATGGTCTTCTATAGCCAGTTTGTTTGCAGAAAGCACTTTATTGGTGGCCAATATAAGGATTTTAAAGATAGCTTAAAGGGCATGTGGTATATTTCTCAGTGACCTGATACATTGTTCCAGCGGCAAACTATTATACAGGCTCTCAAATGTTTCAAGAGTCAATGTATCCAGAGATTACAAGAAAAGCATAGGATCCAAAGAGAAAGTACAACACCTCCAGATGGTGGGTTTTTATATGACATCTGTAATCGGATTTGCCAGTCAAGGTTTGGCTTAGTCCTTCACCAACAGCATCATAGAAAATTAGATCTGTCACTCGACAGCTCAGTCCATACATACATACATTAAGGAGAGGGATGAAGGCAGAGAGTTTCGTTTCTTTCTTTCTTTCTTTCTTTCTTTCTGAATATAAATCCCAACTATGTCAATGGAAATGAGGTGAAAGCCCAATGCAGGACAGAACACATATTTTGTAAATGAAATTGTTGTAACTGTTGCTACTTCACAGACATACAGATAAGCTGAAAATGAAACTTCTGAAAATGAAACTCGGTCTGCACTTTGTTGATTTTCTGCCTATTCAGTACATGAAGGCATTAACAGAGGTACATTGAGGTAGAATTTAGTTCTGCAGATCCTTTTTAAGATGTGGTGACCAGTATTGGATGCAGTCTCTGCTGAGGTCTCCACAATGGTTTATATAAAAGCGTTATAATATTCTTTGTATTGGTTACCATTCCATTTAGTGGGATTTCATAGAATGGAAATATTAAGTATATTCTTACAAGTCGATTACCTGTTGTTTCACTATACTGAAAGAAGGGCAGGAGACATTTGACATAGATTTAATCATGCAACTGCTTTGTTATTAGATGTCTGGAACTACCCAGCTGATGAAAATGTACAGTACAGGTAACCCCCATTTCCTCCCCACCATATTTACTCCGGGGAGAAGGGGGAGCTTTTACAGCTACACTTCTTTTTCCATCTCTGTCCCACAGCAGATCCATTTCTGGGAACTTACCATCCATCCCAGCCTAGTAGGAGGGTTAAAGTGGGCTATAATAGTGGGGGGTTAGCCCCCTGCCATATCTACTGTTTCCATTCATTCCTTTAATGAATACCTCTTCTTATGTCTTTTTCCAATTAATTTATACAGTCACTGTGCACCTTTCCTATGAAGTTCCTGTACTGGATATCTGCCACAAGGAGGTGCCAACAATTAGCTTGGCTGCCTCCTCCCCACTCCCAGCCAGGTTTCCCGATATCTCCTAATGTCATCTATGATAGCAATTAAAAACATGACAGCACCTAGTCAGACAGGTGAATCCCATCCTCCTGAAAAAATTCAGCTTGCCCATATACTATGCCAGGAGGTGAAATTATTGTCCTAAGGCATTGGCTACCTCACTGTTCACATGCTTCCCTGCCTTGCCCAATCTGTGGGGCTCACAACTCCCTGCCAGGCCCTGTGTTGAAACATTTCTAACAAAATCATGTTAACTCATGGCAAAAGTTTAAGGATCAGCCCCAAGTTCCTCCTTGCTGTGAGCCTACCTGCCATTGGGCTCCTAATCTTGGGGCTCTCTGGTCCACAAACATCTGTGGTCCTGCAAAACTACAGATGTTTCTGGACCAGAGAGTCCCGGTCTAGGGAGGTGCAACCTATAGTGATTCAATCAACTAAAAAGACGCAGTTTCATCTTGTCAGGGATTTTTATTTCCTTTCCCCAGAATTCAAAATTATGCGACAAATTAACCTGCATGTCTCCTGCTCCTGGATGGTGGTGTAAGGTAAGTCTTTTGTTCTTTGATGTTTCGCAATGGTGCCTCTGGGTCTTTTTGTTGTTGTTGTTGTCGTTGGGCAGGAGATAACACCTTCTGTGGCAAGCTAGTATTTCTTTCCTGAATAGGGGGTGAGGGCGGGAGATTTTATAGTTTCAGAGAAAACACTTTTACAGTAACAGAGCAAACATTTGAATATTACTTATCACATGGGGTAGAGCTATTATAAAACATGCTGCAACATGTAAGCATTTCATAGTCTAAACACTAAGTATATTCTTACAAGACTAATATCTACTATGAGCAAAACCTTCATACAGGTTATCTGGTTTCACCTCAAACTACAACATTACTCATTCTTAGCTAGTTCCTGCAGCCTGAGCAAAACCTCTCATCTCATTTGGCCTGCCATTGTCACAAAAAGCATAACTGTTTCCATTATAGAACTGATTTTTGACACCCAATCTCCAAATTTCACTCTCTGTTCCTGATCATGTTCATGAGAGGTTTCTAGTGAGGGAGTCATTTTTTTTCTCAAATTAACTATTCGCGTTCCTCTCCTAAATAAGAATAAGAAGACCTATGCTGAGGAGAGATTGTCAGAATATTAAAAGCTAAAGAAATCTATTTCATTAGAAATGTGAGGAATTTTTTAAACCAAAATTTATTATTTGGCAAAAAAAGCAGGTTCAGGTCAGCTATACACTATGAAAATTCATGATGAATTAATTATTGTCCCCTCAAAAAAAGGGGTGGGGGGATATTGAACCTTTTCATTTTGCCATTTTCTGAACAGCATTTTTTCTGTTCATAACACATTGGCTATGTCTACACTGCAGGCTTTTTGTGCAAGAATGGCTGTTCTTGCGCAAAAACTTACGGAGCGTCTACACTGCACGTGTGTTCTTGCACAAGTAAATTTACAGTAAAGCATCAGAAGAGAGGGCTTCTTGCGCAAGAGTTATTTCTCTCCCCATGAGGAATAATCCCTCTTGCGCAAGAGCCCTTGCGTAAGAAGGCAGTGTGGATGCGCAACAGGGGTTTCTTGAGCAAGAAGCCCCTGTGGCTAAAATGGCCATCAGAGCTTTCTTGCGCAAGAGAGCGTCCATGCTGCCATGGATGTTCTTGTGCAAAAGCACATGGCAGTTTGGACGCGCTCTTGCACAAGAACTTTTGCGCAAGAACTCTTGCACAAAAAGTTCTTGCACAAGAAGCCTGCAGTGTAGACGTAGCCATTTTGTTTTAAATTTCCTTCAAAGCTCAGTTGATATTAAGCTTTGTTTGTGGTTACAGGAGTACTCTTTGTTTAGGGATGAATAACATGATTTTTTTTTACTCGAGGGCTACATCTACACTGCAGGCTTCTTGCGCAAGAATGGCTGTTCTTGCGCAAAAGCTTGCGGAGCATCTACACTGCACGCGCGTTCTTGCGCAAGTAAATTTACAGTAAAGTGTCTGAACAGAGGGCTTTTTGTGCAAGAGTTATTCCTCTCCCCACGAGGAAGAAGCCCTCTTGTGCAAGAGCTCTTGTGCAAGAAGGCAGTGTGGACAGGCAGCAGGGGTTTCTTATGCATCCACACTGCCATGGACACTCTTGTGCAAAAGCACATGGCAGCATGGATGTGCTTTTGTGCAAAGAATTTTTGCGCAAGAACTGTTGCTCAAAACAGTTCTTGCACAAGAAGCCTGCAGTGTAGACATAGCCAAAAGGATTTTCACTAAACTTCTCAGTTTGACAAAATGCAAATTTGGAAATTTGTTATCTCAAATTGACCCAAAACACTTTTTTTTTTTCAGAACTGCCACTGAATAAATACACACTTTTTAATTGTTGCAGAATACTCTGTTTTCATTTGTCAAACTCGCCAGCTTTTGCCTGTGATTCCATGTGCATATCTCAGCCTGCAAAGCTATTAGCATTGCTTTATTCTCAAATCTACTGTGATTAGAAAAAAAGGCCTTCGTTAATAAAGATGTTTAAGAGTGTAAACATATTGTTCTGCTAAGAGGTGCTAACTAATTCTCACTTAATTCTGATCTTTCTGAATTTTTAATGAAAAGTGTGCATTTCTCACAGTTTGAGTGAATTTCTCAAAGAAGTAACTTAGCATCATAAAAAAAGCCCAACAAGCCTCTCTACTTCTATAGTCTGATTTTAATCCAGAAATGATCATTTATGTTCATTATGATCATTTATTTCATTTATCATGTTCTAAATGAAATTAAAAGTGTGAAGTTCACTTACCTCATGATTCTGTGCTTCATATCAATTTATTTTTCCTGCTCATCATCTTCCTTTTCCTCCTACATTTTCTGACATGTAAAAAGAGGTGGACAATCTATTTTCTTTCATTTATGTTTCTGTCTATATTATGCAGCTTCTCATGAGTGACATCATGTTAAAGAGGATGGCACGTGGGTGTGTATGGGAGGAATGGATAAAGAGACTGAATAAATTGCTGGAAAAAATGACATTTCTCTATTTTGGAATATACTATGGCTGTTTTTCTTTTAAACTAATAGATGCTCCTATGAAAAAATACCTCAGCATCAATGTTTCTGTTGTGTGTGTAAGACATCTGTGGACTGAGTTCTACTTGGAAATATGATTGTCTCCGCCATTTTTAATTTTTGACATTCTTTGCTGCAACTTTACATTTTGAACTCTTTGTGGAAGAGACTGGATATTTTGAATGCTTTGTGACAGAGATTGGGGCTCTGATCCTCATTGTGGCTTCTGGATGCTACTACAATACCAGTGTTTAATAAATATAATACTTTAAGGTTCATGACAGGAATAGATGGATAGCAAAGGCAAGAGCCAGCCATAATTTAGGGAAATGCTGTGCACACTTTCCCACACAGCTGTGCCAGTGTATGTCCTGACCTGCAACCCTATTTTCCATTCCTGGCTTTGTCTTGAGTAAAGGGTAGCAGCCATGTGGAACATGATGGATTTGTGAACTGCACAAATAGGAACTAATAGGAAGCCAACAAATTCACTTTCACTTTTGGCCACTTTAAAAAGAGGTGCTCAGGAAAGTAAGGCTAATATAATACCCACTGGACTATTCAGTTCGTCACAGACCCAATAGTCCTTTTCATTTTAAATTATAACTGTGAAATATACTTTGCATTATTATTTTAAATGATAAGTAAAAATTTAGATGAGATGACTGGTTTTGATTTTTCAATGTGATATTTCCAACATTCTTGTGCCACTAGCATAAAGCTACACTGACGTCTCAGGAAAATATTTTCTTCGCAAGTAATAGGAGACATATAATAAAGCTACAACCTCTTTGTGCTAAAATGCCACTTTAGACGCCTTTAATTTGCTGCAAATCAGACTAAATTACAGTTTAAAATGAGAACATTGCTACCTTGCACTTCATATAGCAATACTGCATCCTAACACCATGTAAGCCATCACAAGATTTAGAGCTCAGCTCAGCTCAATCAGAGGCAACAAAATTAGAAATAAATAGGGAAGGATCAATATAAAGTGTTGTCTGGAATAATGAAACAGCCCTCATCTGGAAAATCTATATCATTTCTCTCTCACCAGCTATACTCTTTGATAATCTCTGTCCCAGTCCAGTACACAATAGACCTATTTATTTTATTGAAGAAAAGAAATGCAAAAGTTACATAATTTATATTCCAAAAATACTATATTGCTGATCAATAAGGTGGTTAAACAATTTAGTTTGTATTGCTAGATACATGTATTAACACCACATGCTGTTACTTAATACAGTGTAAGAAATACCTTGCAATTACTGCTGTTTTGCCAAGCAGTGTCTGATGGAAAATGTTTTATACTCTGCTTTAATACAGATTTTTTCTATTTTTTATTAGACATATAGAGAAATTTTTTTCCATAGGTTGCTAAAAAAGACATATAGAGAAAACTATTTCTGGTAGCAACATAGTTGAGAAACTCAAAGTGAGGCCACTTCGGATGTGTTTACACAGACTGTAAACTTGAAATAAGATACGCAATTTGTGCTACACAAATTGCATATCTTACTTCGAATCTGTTTTGAAATAGCTTATTTTGAAATTTGGCATGTCTACACAGCACCAAATTTCAAAATAATGTGCTATTTCAAAACATCCCTTAACCCTCGTGGAATGAGGGTTACTGAGATTCCAAAATAGTGCGCGCCTATTATTATGAAAAATATTTCAAAATAATGGGCTGCTTGTGTAGACACAGGGTAGCTATGTTGGGATACCTTTGGTATCCCGAAATAGCCATGCAGTGGAGACATACCCTTAGGTTATGTCTACACTGGCGGGTTCTTGTGCAAGAAGTCTTGAGCAAGAACACGTCCATACTGCCATGTGTGAGATGTGCCTTTGCGCAAGAGCATCCATGGCTGTGTGGACACTCTCTAGCACAATAAAGCTCTGATGGCCATTTTAGCCATAGGGCTTTCTTGCACAAGAACCCCCTGCTGCGCGTCCACACTGCCCTCTTGCACAAGAACTCTTGTGCAAGAGAGCTTACACCCGTTAGAAAAGAGCATAGCTCTTGAGCAAGAAGCCCTCTCTTACCACGCTTTACTGTAAACCTTCTTGAGCAATAGCGGGTGGGCAGTGTGGATGCTCTGCGGAAGAACGGCCATTCTTGCACAATAACCTGCCAGTGTAGACATAGCCTTAGTGACTGACAATGTTGCCAAAGTGTAATGTAGGACTTTTTCTTCCTGAACAAAAGTTCTATCAGTACTTTACCCTTGAGAATCAAATAGTCATTCACAGAGCATTATTAGTGCTGGAAATTCAATTATTCAAGTGATAGAAATGCTTCTAGTTTCCTGGGAAGAGGAAGAACAATAAAAAATATGGCAAGAATAGTGATTCACCACAAGCCATTGTAAGTTGACTGGGCTCATTCCACATTTCCTGATTTCCATCCTTTAAAAAAATATTTAAATATATAAAATAGGAGCCAGCAGCTGAGACCCTGGGGATGGCATTGGAGCTGCTGGGCAGGGTACTGCAGGCTGGGACACTGGATGGCAGCAGAGCCCCAAAGCTCAGGGCCACTCTTGGTGCAAAGCCTGAGAGGTGCTGCAGCTACTTCCCACATTTATGGAGACCCCTTGCACTGTATTGACTTCCTATGCTTGGGAAAATTCTCTGGTTCTACAGCGGTCAGGTCCAGAGAGTGCTGGACTGGAGAGGTTCAACCTGTACAAGCACTAGTCTTATATGAATTAAAGTACATTACAGTCTCCTATGTACATTTGGAAAAAATGTTCTTGTTTTTAGGTTTTATGGACCAAGAAAGAAAGAAAGAAAGAAAGAGTACATCTAGACTACACAGTCCAGGGAACGCATTTGCTCTTCCGCTTTTTTTTGCAGAGCGCATTTTACATAGCTTTTTCTGAAAAAAAGATGTAGTCTAGCCATACCAAAAGAAAGAAAGAAAGAAAGAAAGAAAGAAAGAAAAGAAAGAAAGAAAGAAAGAAAGAAAGAAAGAAATCTGATTAAAGTGGTATTTTTATAATAAAACTAGCTCTGGGGAAATGCTATCTGTTGCTTATTTCTCTGATTAAATGTTTTCATCTCTCTCCTCATTAATTTAATTGTGGTTTTGAACAATGCCAAGGATTTTTTTTAATCATAAATTTTCATGCAAATCCAGATGAGGACCTAAAATATTTTGGCACTGTTAAATATGTTACTTATGGTATAGCTTTCATTTATACTGATTTATGAAGAAAAACATGCATTATAGAGTAAGAGGTAGGTTGAAAAGAAACAAGTCCAAGAGTTAATAGCTAAGCAATTTTTTCCTTGCTTTGTTATTTTAATATAAAGGGGTGAATGACATTTCAGTTGCATGAGTTGTGGAGAAAGCTTATAGACAGCCCTTTTGCCATTGTGATTTACAGGGCCATTTTTATTTTGTTTTAATATTCAACTTGAAATTCATAGCACCACATTCAGTATGGTTCCAATGAATTAAATAGGTTTGCACCAATTCAAATGAGAAAATGTGGCCCATTGACTTCCGTAGGAGTTTTGTTTGCATAAGGACTTAACAAAGGGATTTCACAATTTACTTTTCATTTTGTAGTGTATTTTCATATTCTGAACATCTCAAAAAGGATTTAACAGAATAGTGGGGGTTCATAGACTAGTAAGGAGAATGAGTAGAGGCATGGCCAATGTCTGTATGAAGAGGGATTGAAACTATTGGAACTGTTTATTCTAGAGAGGAGGTAATAAAGGAAGCCAAAATAATGAATGGTATAGGCAAGGTAGAGAGGGTGTATATAAAAGTTTCCAATTTTCTACTACAAGGAAATGTTCAGAGATCCTGAAAGGCAGCAAATTTTAAATTAATAAAAAGAAATGACTTTTTTACACAGTACACAGCTAACTCATGGAATTCATTGCAACAAGATATCACTGAAGACAAGGGTCACATGTTAAAAGTTTTTAAGTGCCTAAAGATGCAGATAAATACCTAGTGGCTGTGTCTAGACTGGCAAGTTTTTGCACATAAGCTGCCGCTTTTGGGCAAAAACTTGCCAGCTGTCTATACTGGCCGCTTGAATTTGCGCAAGAGCACTGACTTTGTAATGTACAAAATCAGTGCTTCTTGCGCAAATACAATGACGCTCCCACTCGGGCAAAAGCCCTCTTGCACAAATGCTTTTTTTTGCCCAGAATTGTTTTGCGCAAAAAAGCCCCGATGGCTAAAATGGCGATCGGGGCTTTCTTGTGCAAAATCGCGTCTAGACTGGCCACGGATGCTTTTGCGCAAAAGCGCTTTTGTGCAAAAGCTTCTGTGCCAATCTAGACGCTCTTTTCCTCAAATGCTTTTAACGGAAAAACTTTTCCGTTAAAAGCATTTGTGGAAAATCATGCCAGTCTAGACGTAGCCCGTGGGAATTTTCAAAAGCATCAAAGGGAATTAAGTGATTGCCTGCTTAGATGCTTGATAATATTTTCAAAAGTGTTTCCTGCATCTAAATTCCTTTGAAAATCTGGCCCAGATGCTTACAAAGAGTAAAACAAAAAGTGGATCAGACATTTATAAAGATATTGAGAACATCCAGAGTATATAGAAGTTAGTGAAGATGAAAAGAGAGTTTTAGAATGGATATAAATCCTTATGTCTCAGGATATAATCCAACCTGTAGGTAATGGAGACTGTTCTTTGGTCACTTAGGTCTTGTGTACGTTACAGCGGAAAGTCGAAGTAAAATACACCACTCCAGCTACATTAATTGCGTAGCTGGAGTTGACATATCTTACATGTCAATTGCATGCTGTCCACACAGTGGGAGGCCGAGAGGAGCAAACACTCCCATCGGCTTCCCTAATGCCTCATGAGGAGCAGGAGTACCAGCACTGATGGGGGTGCCCTTTGAGTTTGATCTAGGGGTCTTTACTACACCCCCTAAATCTAACCCCAGAAGATTGACTGCAGCAGCATCCATCTTTTGCATAGTGTAGACATGCCCTTAGTCCATAACTAATTTCGCATAGTGTTTCTTCTGAAGATGTTGATACAAGCCATTGTTGGGAAGGGAAAGAAATAACTGGAGTATACAAACAACTGGTCTTACCCTATATGACAATGCTTAAATGTCTAACAAGTCTAATCTTTGTACTTTACCAAAATATCATTCTGATTCTATGAGGTCCTCATATTTGTCTGTTGGAGGTTTATTACAATTTATCTTCATACAGATGTACCCAGACTAACTTCTTGAACTCTGCCATTAGTCCTTTGTATATATTTAATGATACAAATAATTGGGTCTGATTATTAAATGACAGGGATCCTCTAGCACTTTTCTAGTAATCTCCTTCAATCTTAATATTTTATGCAAAGACATCATTTTTACCCTACATCATAGATAACAATGACACTTAGAGACTCATCTCATTACTCTTTTGAAATTAATCAATTTCTCATGCTGTCCTTCAGTTCTTACATAGGCAAATTTTGCATTGTGATCTATGGAAGACTTGTCTTTGTGATGGACTGTAGTACTGTGCCCAGATTATCTGAATGTACTTATAGTGACCTATAATCTTGATGGAGTTTTTTTAGCCTATTCTTCATAATTAAAACTCTGATTAACTTGATATTTGTACTAGGCTATCTTCTTCATACAGACTTTTAAATATGCAAGCTACTTTATAGTTTTCCCTTTTTTACACAATAAAAATGCTTGCTCTTGGATTAATATTTGATATTTTCTCCCTTTCAGATCTGCGCTATATTTATAGTAAATTACACAAGTTTTGTACCCATGCCACACTGTATATACACTGTATTCCTTGTTGTTATTTCTTTGTTTAATAGCATAGTGCTTTTAATTTCTATCATGTTTCCTTTTAAAAACATAGTTATTTTGATTTTTCTAAAATTCAGTTTTTCACAGAATTCACTTGTTGACTGTTTTATTAAATCCTTCTTCATGTTTTATGGCACACAGACTTGTTTACTGGGTTCTCTTCTAACACCTTGCCATTATTTTAACCTTCAAAATGTCAGAAATACTGTCAGGAAACAATGCTGTATTTACAAATTCTGCTGCAGTATTCCAATCATTTCTTATTTTACTTTCAAGGTGAACACATATCTGTTTTATAAAACCACTTGAATTACAGATGGAGGCTAAATAAAAGGTGTTCTTACTGACAACCGTGACATGATCAGTCTTTTTCGAGTATTTCATCTGAATAACAAACACCTGACCTCAGTTTTTTGCAGCTAACGTGTTTTAACTCCTCAATCTTCTTTACATCTAAAGGTCCTGGTTCAAGAAACCACCTAAGCTATGTGCTTAACCACTGGAACAACTTACTTACGCATGTGGTGTATCCTCAGTCACCTGAGGTCTTAAACTCAGGACAGGATGTCTGTCTAAAAGATATGCTGCAGCTCAAACAGGAATTATGGGCTTGATGTAGAAATTAGTGGATTAAGTTCTATGGCCTGTTATGCAGGAGAACAGACTAAATCATCATAATAAGTCCTTCTGGCCATAAAATATGAACTTTAAGCCTGTATTGAAGTTACTGAATTATGTACTGAACATTAAGCACTTGATGAAATGCCCTTCCTGGACAGGTATGCTTTTTTTTTTTTTTTTGAAAGGGGGTCATGTATTGCAATTTGAATGATTAGCTTTTGTCCAATTTTTTTGTTCCAGGAACATTTTATAACAATTGTGCTGAGCCCTGAAAGTTCTGTTAGAACAAGAACAACTTAGTCCAAACAATTACAGCTGATTCAGAACTAAAATATTAGTCTAAGCATACTATATGAGTACCAATTTTGCAACTAGTCATCAGTGCCGGACAGTATGTTAATATTGAAAAGACAAGCTCCCGTGACCAAGAGCTGTTTCCCATACACACATGTCTAGAGCAGTCATTGGTAAGGTGTATGTGTTTCTCTTTGGTCCCCGGACAAATGACTAACAATTTATCACCAGAATGAAGTCCTTCAATGACTATTTCACTACTGTTATATGAATGATTCCTCAAACCTGTTGCAGTATCAGCTTGAACCATTCCAACATAGTTAGTAGAAAACCTGTCTCAGAGTATGTCTACACTGCAGAGTTTTTCTGGAAAAACTACACTTATGTCCACACTGTTATTGTGTTCTTTCGACAGAAAGTCGAAAGAATAGAGGGGTTTTTCTGACAGCGGTAAACCTCTTTCTATGAGGAAGAAGCCTTTTTCAAAAAAAGCTTTTTCGGAAAAAGGCATGTGTGGACACAGAAGGGAATGTTTTTTCGAAAGAAGAGGCCTCCAGGAAAAAGCACAGGTGCCCTAGTGGCCACTCCATTCACAGTAATCACAACTGAAATGCAAGATAGCATCCAATCAGTGTGGACGCTACCTTTTGGAAAAGCAGATCGCTTTTATGTTGCACTTTTGGTGTGTGGACGCTCTCTTTCAAAAAAAGTTTTTCCAGTAGATCTCTTCCAGAAAAGCTTATTTTGAAAGAAGCTTGCAGTCTAGACATAGTCTCGGTGGACTTCTGCTTTAACAGGATGAGCATTCAATCCATTTGTCAGCACCATATTATTCATTTTAAGGTGGTTATAGTTGCTAAATTAGATGCCTGATTAGATGGACTGAAATCTCTCTATTGTGAGAGGAGCCGTTCCCATAATTTCAGTAGAAAACTTCTCTGAAGACTTTAAATTATTAAAATAAATTTATTTAACAGCAGGCTTATAATTTGTAACATTGTGTGCCAAGGTAGAATTGAAGACTTACTGAGTACAGTATTAGAGGTTTTGTTTGTTCTTTCTTACAGAATTGTATCACTTATAGAAGCAAAGGTGGTAGCAAAGTATATTCCACCTACCTATTTAAAAACAATTTAGGAGAGTCAAGATTTTAAAACTGTTAGATTAAGGAGTTTATTTGGCATTTTAAGTATCTGCTAACCAGCTTGCTTCAATATCTCTGCATCAAATAGATTATTTAAAATGAGAAACGTATAAGGAGAGAAATTTCCATCTTTAACTCTTCCTCTGCAGAACCTTTGTAGTTTGAGGGTTATGAACCAAAAGATTTCAGGAAGTAGAGGCAGAGCTGGATTGCAAGACAGTTGGGCAGCACTTGTTTATATCAACCCTTATGACTTTTTAAAAATGGTTACACTGGCTCAAGGGGATGACAGCTGCCTCAGCCAGAGGCTATTCACTGGACTCTCAAATCTCAGGATTTTGCTGGAGAACACGTGCAACTCTTGTAGTTCAGGCCTTTATTTTTGAGCCACTGTGAAAGTACTTTCACAGACTGTAGCAGGCCAGGTTCCACTCCCACCTTGGGCTCCCAGCCTTGGCTGCCTCTTGCTTTTCAATATCTGTGTAATTTTTATTAATCTTAGCTCCACCAAGTCCCCATCATAATCAATGATCATCACTTGTAACTACAGAGTCCTTCAGCTCTCAGTCATTTTGAGAAGGAGTGGAAACAATCTCATCAGCCAGAAAGCTAGCTTCTTATTGGCTATGCAAGCTGCTCTTTCCCTGGCAGTTCTTTCTTGTGCCTTTAACTAGTCTCTTCAGGTATTTGGATAACTAGCTCCTTAACTCATCAACACCCAGTTTGCTTAGGCATTAAAGTACTCTTCTCCACCAATACTTCCCTGGCTGAGCTAATTCATTCTTAAGCAATCAGAATGCTGGGTCATGTAGTGCCTGTCAGCTGTCTGTCACACCATCAAAAATCCATTTAAAAAAGGCAACAATATGGTGTAGACAAGTTAATTGAACTGCTTATTCTATTGAAGCAGAAGTACACGCAAGCAGCTTTTCCACTGGCCATGTTGGAATGGTTTAATCTGCTATTGCAACAGGTTTGAAGAATCATTCATATACCAGTGATGCTGAAACAGTCATGGAAGCACTTTGTTGTGGTGCTAAGTTGTTAATCATGAGTCTGGGAACCAAACACATACACCTTACTAATGACTGCCCTAGACATGAGCATATGTCATGGGAGTTTATCTTTTCAGTGTTAACATGTTGTCTTAGACTGACAATTAGTTGCAAAGTGTCTGTAGTATTCTGTCCCAACTGCAGTTGTGAGATTTCTCTTTAGGAGAGATAAAGTTTTTGATGGGTAATAGTTATGTTTCCTGCTATCTCAGAGATTAATAGATGGGCTAATGCCTGTGATGAATGTGGAAATTTTGTTTATTCTTATGAATATAATATATATCTCTTAGGGTACGTCTAAACCTCATTTTTTGAGGAGTACATGATCTTTCGAAAAAGGCTTTTCTTTTAGAAAGAACCACATCTAGACCACGGTTTCACTTTCGAAATAGCGTTTTTCGAAAGAACGCCGTGCTGTGATTACGCAAATGAAGCGTGGGAAATGCAAATCCTGGCTTCATTTGCAATTTTGATATGTCTAATTTACATCCCTCTTTCAAAAGAGGGATGTAGTGTAGACATAACTTCTCTATTTAATAACTGTCATGATGTCTGCACAGTTAAATTAGAACGGAGGGAGAGGGGAGTTATGCATCTGCAGAAAGGCAGACACTTATTGTATACAGCCCAATCACTTGATATTTGGTCCAACAAGACGGGTCTCAATGCCTTGGGTTGTTTTGCTCAAATGCAAGAGGGCCAAACCATCCCCAGCATAGGGCAGAGCCAGAGCCCTGGTAGGAAAATAGATACTGTTGACCAAAGGCTATCAACTTGGAAATGTCTCCGATCCTCTGTAACAAAAACAGAGAGTTGGTGAATAGAAAAAAAGAATCCTGGGGAAGGACTGGAAGCAACACAGTTGTTAGAATCTGCATTTAAAAGGCAGACTCTCTCTAGCAAGGAGAGGTGGGACTACATTCAGAAAACAAGGTAGGGTAGAAGGAGAGGGGGTTCAGATTGGTTCTGGGTGCCATGGAGTATGCTGACTAAGATAGAAAGAATTTCCAGGAGGTTGAGGAAAATAAGGGAGGGTAAGATTTGTTTGTCTGTGTACCTCTTCAGCTTCATGTATGAGTAAAGGATGATTCATTTTTCAAAACCTGTGTGTCTTCTACTTTTATCAAATAATTAAATGATAAAGCAGGGTCCTCATGAAGGCTTAGCTATGAGAGGGACTGGATGAGTGTCTGGGAAGACATGCTGGGTCCACATGATTGTGAGGCACAGGGCAGCTTAACTTTAGGGGACCTTAATCCCAAGAATGAGTACTAGCTTTGGAGTCTGTACCCCAAAAGTGCATGTGAAATGTCAGACTTAGTAAGCTTAAAGGTTTATAGAATCTAAAGACTGGGTCCCACGCAGCAGCCTGGTGACCAACCAGAGAGGGGAGATCATCCAGGTTTCTTTTCCTACAAATTGGTCATCAAACTCACCTTTTGTGCTTCTTTTCACAAAGAGGCTTAAGATTTCACAGTGAGGTTTGATGGTATCTTTGGCAGTATGCTTTGGAATTGAGCATCTGGGCTTTGGGTTTAAGTAAATTGGTGAGATTTAGGATGGAGACATTGGGATCTAAGCAGCAAAATGGACATAGGCTAGTGACTAACTATTCAGTACGGATTCAGTTTTCATCCTGCACTGTTGCTGGAATAGGTTGTCTTTAGGAGGTATTTTTGTGGGTTTTTTTTGTTTGTTTGTGTTTTGAGCCCTAGGGTTTGTATCACTTGGACAAAATTTCAAATGTGCTTTAATGCCCAGGTTTGTAGTTTTTTTCACTTATGAATGGAATATGTATTTTTGACCAACATTCACACTTTCAGGTGTTCTACAGAAAGAGGGAACAATGGAAGCCATCAAATTAATAATGTGTTATCATCTGGTAACATGAAATAGGTGTTACGTTTTTAACAGCAAAGACTAGATTAATGTCATTTCAGCCACAAAAAGCTTGGAATCAATTTCAATGCTAATCAGTGGTTGAAAGAATAGATTAGTAGTGCAATGAATGCTATTAACCTTTCAAGCATTGACATTATATGAAGCTTCCTGCAGAGTCATATAGTAATGTGAAGATGTGATACAACCAGGCAAAATACTATAGTAACAAATGTTGCCCAAGAAATTGTACAGATAGCATTAAAGTAAGCTATTCCTCTGAATAATTGTTGTTTTGCAAACAGGAATAACAATCATCCTGGCAATAAAGAAATAAAGAAATAAAGAAATACAATTTGGACACCACTTGAATATTCTCAAATACGAACCATTATTTAATTGAAACACTTGGTTTAAATTGAATGATTCCTATAACTTTGTAGTTTTAATACAAATATATATTTTTTAGAAAAATCATTGTTAATAGTGCATGTTGCAAGATGCATATCTTCCTTTGAAGCCCTTTGTCACCTACCCAGCCACCCTCCCCATGGTTGTTTGGGACGGGGGCAACCTCCTACACCATAGCAAGGCCCTGTCCTGGGTTTTCTCTTGGCTCTCATACGTCGGGATGTGGATGTGCCTGTCCCACCGGGCAGAGCCTGTACGGCAGTGGCCCGCCACCTGGGAGCTGCTAGGTCTTACGGGGGGCTGGCACAGAAAAGTCCTGATCTAGCGCCCCACCCTCCTTGTCAAGTTTCTCTTTGTCCATAGCCTGGCTCAGGGCTGCTTGGGCCGTAGCCCTAATAGTCTGTGGTCCTGTCGCTAGTGGGGTAGGGGAACTCGGGCCCTCCCTCTCAACCGAGTTCCAGCTCAGGACCCTAAAGGGAAGGACCCCTCAGTCTTACCCAAATGGTGAGCGTCCGACAAGTACTCACCACCCCTCTCGGGGACTCACTCACGTCGGTCTCCCGCCGGCCCTGACTTGATGCTGGTCCAGCGAGCCTGGCGTCCTTTTTTCTGGGGCAAGGGCGATCACGCTCACAACTCCAAGGTTTCCTTGGGCCGCTGCGACATCCTCCTGCTGGCATCTGACTCTCTTCCCCAGTGGCCGCCTGTCTGGGCCTCCCCAGTCCATTTCCCCGAGTCCCCCATGGTTGGAGCCGCTCCTCCGGCTCCTTGCTCAGGGACCTTCTCCCCCGGCATTGCGGGTTGTTTCCTCCCAGTGCCACCGGCCTTTGGCACCCGCTTTTCCCTGCCCAGTCCCTTCTCCAGCTCCTCCCCGCCCTCTGAATCCTCCTCCCCTCTCAGCGGCTCCAGCGCCACTTTTGAAGTCCATGCGGGGCCGCCGGAGCATGCACAGCAGCGTTGGGGAGCTCCGGGCTGCGCACCCTCTGACGTCAGGGCTGCCGGCATCTTCCTGCCTCCCAGCAGGATGGGCTCGCCCCGTCACACCTTTCCATTGACAGGATTGCTGGGAGATATTATTCTAAAACAATATTGATATATTTTATTTTATAGACTCATAGACTTTAAGGTCAGAAGGGACCATTATGATCATCTAGTCCAACCCCCTGCACAATGCAGGCCACAGAATCTCACCCACCCACTCCTGGAATAATCCTCTCACCTATATCTCAGATATTGAAGTCCTCAAATCATGGTTTAAATACCCCAAGATGCAGTGAATCCTCCAGCAAGTGATCCGTGCCCCATGCTACAGAGGAAGGCGAAAAACCTCCAGGGCCTCAGCCAATCTACCCTGGAGGAAAATTCCTTCCCGACCCCAAATATGGTGATCAGCTGAACCCTGAGCATATGGGCAAAGACTCACCAGCCAGACACCCAGGAAAAATTCTCTATAGTAACGCCTATCATCCCACCATTGGCTTATTTACCACCGATAGTGAAAGGTCAATTAGTTGCCAAGATCATGTTATCCCATCAAACCATCCCCTTCATAAACCCATCTAGCTTAATCTTAAAGCCAGATAGGTCTTTTGCCCCAACTATTTCCCTTGAAAGGCTGTTCCAGAACTTCACTCCTCTAATGGTTAGAAACCTTCGTCTAATTTCGAGTCTAAACTTCCTGATAGCCAGTTTATATCCATTTGTTCTTGTGTCCACATTGATATTGAGCTTAAATAATTCCTCTCCCTCCCTGGTATTTATCCCTCTAATATATTTAAAGAGAGAAATCATGTCTCCCCTCAGCCTTCTTTTGGTTAAGATAAACAAGCCAAGCTCATTGAGTCTCCTTTCATAAGACAGGTTTTCCATTCCTCGGATCATCCTAGTGGCCCTTCTTTGTACCTGTTCCAGTTTGAATTCAACCTTCTTAAACATGGGAGACCAGAACTGCACACAGTATTCCAAATGAGGTCTCACCAATGCCTTGTATAATGGCACTAACACCTCCTTATCTCTACTGGAAATACCTCGCCTAATACATCCCAAGACCGTATTAGCCTTTTTCACGGCCATGTCACATTGGCGGCTCATAGTCATCCTGTGATCAACCAGGACTCCGAGGTTCTTCTCCTCTTCCGTCACTTCCAACTGATGTGCCCCCAGCTTATAACTAAATTTCTTGTTATTAATCCCTAAATGCATAACCTTACACTTCTCACTATTAAATTTCATCCTATTGCTATTACTCCAATTTACAAGATCATCCAAGTCTTCCTGTATGATATCCCAATCCTTTACTGAATTGGCAATACCTCCTAACTTTGTGTCATCTGCAAACTTTATTAGCACACTCCCACTTTTGGTGCCGAGGTCAGCAATAAAAAGATTAAATAAGATTGGTCCCAAAACTGATCCCTGAGGAACTCCGCTAGTAACCTCCCTCCAACCTGACAGTTCACCTTTCAGTATGACCCGCTGTAGTCTCCCCTTTAACCAGTTGCTTATCCACCTCTTAATTTTCATATTGATCCCCATCTTTTCCAATTTAACCAATAATTCCCCATGAGGTACTGTATCAAATGCCTTACTAAAATCTTCTGTGTTAATGAATAAATTCTGATCAATGTACATTATTGATAGTATTCCTCTAGATAATATAGTTTATAGAAAAACATTATGGCTAAAATCAGATCCTGCTGTGTGGACTCCTGAGTTCCACTGACTTCACGGGTGACAGGAGTTAGGGGAGTTATATTGTGACGCTACAGGAATAGATCAAAGCCCAGATCCTCCAAGGTATTTAAGGTCCTAACTTTCATTGTACTTAATTCTTTATACAGTTGGAAAGGGGCAAGTCCCAAACAGCTCTCAAAATCAGCTCAGCAAGGTCCTGAGGCAGCAATGGGCAACTTGGGCTAGTGAGTGGGCCACATGAATGGCCCTCCTTCATCTCAGTGGGTTGCAAGATTGTCATAACCAAGACAGTCTCCTGGGATAGGGTAGTCTTGCTAACTGCGCTTGCATACCTAGAATTTTCAGAGTGTGCCAGTTGAACCCTATCAGCACTTGGGTGCATAGGAAATGCATGGTTCCCACAGTCAATGTTGTATGCAATTAGTATACACCTCACTTCACGTGCCCTTGCTTTACACTGTGTCACTTGTCGTTATACGAATAGGAAAAAAGCTACACACATGGAAACCAGTGACATTTGGCAATGGTAGTGGTAAACAAAATGTCTCATGGGCCACATATAGAACCCCAGTGAGCCACATACAACCCTCAGGCCACTGTGATGAGGTATTTGATATTAAATTGTGATTAGCTTAGGTTTGGAAAAGCTATTTTCAATTTTTTTCCCAGTGTAACTTTATGAAAACTGTTTTGTTCTTCTGCCTGGATAACCATGAACTCTTTAAAACTACTGTTCACTGGTGAATTTTGAGTTTGAAATGTGTTCTTGAAAAAAATCTACCGGAGACATCACAAGGTATTTTCCAATATTTTCATTAATCCAAGTTCCTGTTCTAGCCAAACCTATTCAAAAGTGTCTATAAACCCCTTCTGATACACAACATTTAAAGCAAACCTAGAAACATTTGTATATCTCCATTTAGAGTCAATGTGGGAAATTCTTCTTTGGTGGAAATGGATGCAACTCCATAGAACTCAACAGATACTGATATCTTGCATCGGTTTTGTAGACTGATTTAAATCTTTAATTTTTCAAGCATTCTGAATAATTGTCACAGCTTTTTAAATGTACAGATTGACACCCCATAATCCAGACTCCCCTAATCTGGCAACAACCCTCGTGCTGCATCGTTGGGGTGACCACGTGGGGCTAGACACATTGCCAGACTAGGGCAGGTGGATCATGGAGTCCCAGGTTGCAGCGGGGCCACTGGGGAGAGCCCTTGGTGGCAGCAGGGCTGCTGGATGGAGCTCAGAGCTCCTGGTGAGGGGCTTGTGGAGAGAGCCCCTGGCAGCAGTGGGGTTGCCAGGCAGAGTGGGAGTCCCACTCCCAGGTGGCAGCAAAGCTGTGGGGCAAAAGTGGAATCCCTCCTTCATAGGGAGAGCAGAGCCCCAGGTGGCAGCAGGGAGGCCAGGATGAAAAGTGGAGACCCCAGTGCATTGACCTCCATTGGTCTGGCAAAATCCCTGGTCCATGACAAATCAGGTTCTGAGGGTGCCAGACAAGGGAGGTTCAACCTGTAGGTGCTGTACTAGCACACCACGTTTAATCCTCAAAAAGAAAATTTAGATGCATAGGAGTGTTTTGCAGGGACATACATTTTTTAAGCAAGAAAAATGCTATTACTCTGTATAAAACATTTGGGAATAGACCCTTTAATTGCTGTTATTCTTTTATTTATTTTTAAAAGTTCAATCAAAATTCCAAAATGATGGTGTATGATCTCCAAGCTATTTTAGTCCTGGTAGTTCATCATTTTGAAAACATTGTTGATAAAAATCAATGATGATAAATGATTCATCTCACCTAATTAGGCTGCAGAGAAAGTGAGACATTTCAAACAAAACTGTTAAAGATATTTTTGATTTACATAGCTTTCTTGTTTTGTGCATTCTGTGCTAAATTTGTTTTTTTCTTCCATACTGATTCGCATTAGGGTGGACATACTAATAACAGGTAATCGTAAGAAAAAGATGCTGGTTTCTAAAGTACACGTTATGTTGTGGAAAGGAATGTAATAGACATTAGATGAGAATACACTACATATTGTCATCATCTGCTGCTGGAAATAAAAATATACATTTTGCTGTGTCAGGAAATAATATACACAGGTATGATTATATATGCTCTTTATTCAATCTTGCTAAGCATCATAGAGATTCAGTAAATCTTGTCCTAGCTGTTTAAATTCTTATAACCTTTCCCTCACAGTATCAGAGTTAGTATGAATAAGCATTTGGAGGTATTTGTATGTAGGAAAAAATGGTTATTTTAAAATATTTTAAAAGGGTCTTTAAAATTTTATATGCAGATACAAACAGGACATTAGTCACTTTTTGACAGTCAAATATAAATAAATAATTAGATGCCAACCACAATACTGCAGTAGGTTATATAAGAAACGGATCTCTTACTTAACTACAGTGTGGAGAATTCGTCACCATTATAAATGTAATACATTTTATAGCTACCTACAATTCCTTGAAGGTTATAATCCTTAAGAAGGGAGAGAAACTCTTTAAGATGGTACAAATGGGTGTAAGAAGGAATAATAGGATTAAATTAAGCAATTGAGAATGTAGACTGAATTCCTAATGATCATATCTATTGGGTCCTTTTAAGCACTCCCAACTACTACTTTATTCAGGAAAAACTCCTGTTTGACTGAGTTTGACAGAAGTATGGCAAGCTGAGTAGAGCCCTTGGACTGTGAAACGTAAATTCCACAAGGAATCTTATAATTTTACACTAATATTAGAGAGCAAGAACAGTCATGAATTTAATGCACTGGCCTGGGATTCTTGGTCAATTGTCAGTTCAGCTATGTAATTCTCTATAAATGTGGGCAAATCATTTGATCTATTCCTTTGTTTTCTCATCCATGAAATGGGTCTATTAATACTTCCTTTCTCCCAGGGTATGTCTACACTGCCACCCTAGTTCAAACTAGGGTGGCTAATGTAGGCATTCGAACTTGCAAATGAAGCCCGGGATTTAAATACCCCGGGCTTTATTAGCATGTTCTCGGGCGCCGCCATTTTTAAATGCCCCGTAGTTCGAACTTCCTGCCCGCGGCTACACGCGGCACGGACTAGGTAGTTCGAATTAAAGCTCCTAATTCGAACTACTGTTACTCCTCATTGCAGGAGGAGTAACGGTAGTTCGAATTAGGAGCTTTAATTCGAACTACCTCATCCGTGCCGCGTGTAGCCGCAGGCAGGTAGTTCGAACTACGGGGCATTTAAAAATGGCGGCGCCCGAGAACATGCTAATAAAGCCCGGGGTATTTAAATTCCGGGCTTCATTTGCAAGTTCGAATGCCTACATTAGCCACCCTAGTTCGAAGTAGACATACTCCCATCCTTTATTTTGTCTGTTTAGATGGTAGACTCTGTAGGGCAGTGACTGTCTTACCATGTGTAAGTATAGTACCGTGGTCTTGGTTGGAGCTTCTGGATGCTATTGTAATACAAAGCTTTAATTAGCATTTTTAATTAGCTGAATAAACCACTAAAATATTTTTATAGAAAGACTAAGGTGGGAGGGATGAACTAAATGATTTGGGTGTCCTTGCCTTCTTTCCAACCCATGTCACATGATTTTCTCTACAATACAACTTGGACTCTTTAACCTTTACATGTTTTCAGGCTACCAAACATATGCTCGGGCATGAAATCAAGGACTCACAACTCTTAGAAGGCACTTGCTTTCCTTGCAAAGAGTGAATTTCAGCCACAAAAGACACTCTAGCTCATGGTTTCCAAATAAAATAAATAATAGTGTAGCTGATAAAACTGTAAAGAAATCTCTAAAACAATTCTTGCTTTGTATTCAGGCCACAAAAATAGTGCAGATAGATGTTATAACTTACTTTGAAAACCAGTATTGCTTTGCACGTTTCCGAACAGTTCTTGCCTTTGGTTTAGCCATTAACTTAGTTAAAGGGTTTTTTGCTATAAATGCCATAAATTGGCATATATAAAGCTTATGGAGGAGCATATGGGGAGAAATCTCAGAGGCCTTCCTGGGCAGAGGCTTTCTGTAGAGAACAGACATTACGTTAGATGAATCAGTCACTCCGATGATCCGTTCGTTCCCCAAGAGGAAGTCTACTTCCCCATAGATAAAGCAAAATTTTACCTTTAACAATATCTAAAAGCTAAGAGTTACTCTAAAGTTATGCAGACTCTGACTGTTAGTTCAATAGCTATAGTGTAAAAGCCAAATAAAATATGGATATGTACAGGTCCCAGTGATTTCAGAAAAGCCTTAAGGCATGAAAATATCCCATGAAAACAGTTGAAGTAGAAGCTAAGCTTTCAGAAGCAAAAAAATATTGTCAGTATTAAATGCAAGATGTGCATTTTGGTTATAGGAGTCAAGCCATGTTAGGATTTTTAATGCACCATGTAAATGTTAAAAATCCCAGTGAATCAGTTCTCTTCCTAAGATATTTAAATGAGACTCTCAGATATTTAAGACATTATAACGTGCAGAGTTTCTAATGAAGAATGTTTGCTTTTTGAATAACAATGTTTGTTGTGATCATAGAACAATCTGCTGCCATATTAAGGACTTATAATGAAAGATTTGTGCTAGTTTTATAGAGAGCAAGAGAAAGACAGCTCATACTGAACTTAAAGCATATTGATATAATAACAGTTATCTATATTGGGCATAAAGTAAGAGAAGATGGACTTAATTGCTGATTCACATAAAATAAAAACAATAGTTGAAATGCCTGCTCCACAATGTAAACCAGATCCTCGGAGATTTATATTGATGAAAATTCATTGTAAATCTAACAATAACTATTAGGCTCTTAAGAGAATTGCTGGAAAATTACATTTCCTGACATGAAAGGAAGAATGATCTTGGTACAATGTGAGAGTAGATCTCAAGTTCTCAAGGTTCTGGCTCTACCTTAAAGCTTCCTGTGTGACCTTCAGTGTATCATCTAATCTCTCAGTGCCTTGATTCCAAACCCATAAAATGGAGATAACAAGCAGAGCCAGTGATATCTGCTTTATAGCTACAGAAATCTGCATCTGTATATATGGAAGCAGTTGTACTGTTTATCATCTTTGTGGACTGGATGTGGATCCTAAGTTTTGTGTCTGTGGAGGGCTTTAACTGCAAGATAGGATGCTGGTATGGTTGAACATGCAGATATATATAAAAGGTGGAATGTAGGTCATGGGTCCGATACAAGCTAATTGTTGCAATGCAGATTGGATGCAGATCCAAATTTTTGTGTGCAGGGCTCTAATAATAGCACTTTCCTTTGTCTGCCTTGTCAATTTAGATTATAGGGACTAAGGCAGGACTGTATTTATATAGTACCTAGTACAACGGGGCCCTCATTCCTGCTGAGGCATATAGACGGTAAAATAATAAAAATAACTGAAAGGCATATTGCCAAAAACAGGTCTCAGAGCAATTAAATGTACTTATGAGTTATGAAACATGCTTTAACTAAGCCTACTGCAATATCAGAACCTCTTCTATTGAGTTAGCATCCTGATTCAAAATCTAATTAAATCAATGGTGCTCTTCATGTTGATTTAAGTGGACCTTGGATCATGAGCTATGTGGGCACTTTGTGCAAAAAGAGCTGCCAGAAGAAAGCAGAAAGAAACTGTGATATTTTAGAATGTCTTAGAGTCTATCAGTAGAGATAAGAGAGAAAAAAGTACACATGGACCTCTTTTACCAACCACTAGAAAATTAACTGCTTGAAGTCAAAGTAGCTATGCCAGTTGAAGATCGACCTATTGCCTTTTAATGGCTAGTATAATACTGAAAATATTTATATTTATAAGGAGGGCATAAAATCTAATCTGTATATTACAGTAGACTTCCGATAATCCGGAACCTATGGGATTTAGGTGGTGCCGGATTATCAGATATGCCGGACTATCAGGAGGTACTATAAGCAGGTTATATATATACTGTATACATTATATACTGTATATAAAGTGTTCTTAACCCTTTTTATTGTACATACTGCAGTATACTGTAATGTTTTAGTTTTTAAGCCTTTTTAACCTTTTGCTCAGTTCAGCTGCTGCCGCTGTTACCTTGTGACTCATTTTTTGCCAAAGCTCACTCACTAGGCTCTTGCCATTTTGATGCCGGACTATCAGGAGTGCCGGACTATTGGATGCCGGACTATTGGAGTTTTACTGTAACTTGTAGTAATTATCTTGTAAGATTTCTATTAAACTAAACAGAATGCTAGAACACTTACGCTAACAATCTGAATGTCCCCCTACAGAATGTTTGTGGTCTATCTGGGAATCTGAATGCTTATGTATCTGCAGTGTTATCAGAAACATTAATTCCACTCTAAAAAAGTTTTGTAGACAACTTCCTCTGTTTTGCTCCACAAATAAGGAACAGTGGAAAAACCTTAAACTACAGGATTTTAACAACTCTCTGAAAAACATGTGCACAGCAGTTGGAGCTAATAGCTGCAGGAAAGTCTATATTAAATGGTTTGATAATGTCTTGTATTACAGAAGACTCTAAGCTGCACACCACTCATATGCAGAAAATATATTCTATGTCTATTTAAATCATTATACATCACTCCAAACTCTTCTAATGAAAAAAACTGAAAATGAATGTTGTTTCTGATATACCATACTTCTGCTTGCCCTTGGTCTTTCCATTCCAGCCTTGTCTGATATATGTACAGAGTTTATATATACAAAGTTTCTCTTTTCTTGTATAAGATTTTGCATGAACAAAACAAAATAAATAAAAATTATGTAGGCTCCCCTGAGCATGGTGATTCAGAGGAGGTAAGGCAGTGCCAGTGTAGGAGCTATCATGATCAGAGAGAAAATTTAGGGTAAATCTACACTACAGAGAAGATCGAAGCTGTCACTGTCGATCTTCCAGGGTTTGAATGAGCAGGTCTAGTTAAGACAGGTAATTTGAACTGAGAGGGGAATTCTAGTCGATGCCAGTAGTTCTGCTTCCACAAAGAGTAAGGAAAGTTAAATCGAGAGTGTGCTCCCTTCGACTTCCTGCAGTGTGGACAGTGCTAAAGGTCGAGTAAAGGTACTTTGACTTCAGCTGCACAATTAACGTAGCTGAAGATGATGATCTGAATTCTACCTTGTCCCATAGTATAGACATACCCTGAGAAGGTTTTGATTTTTAATTTGTTTTTTGTTGTTGTAACTTGGGTTCAAGGTTACATTGCCAACAATGGTGGTTGTGCATGTTTTATACTGAGCAAGGAAGTACACAATCCAAAAGTAAAATAGTGGTTGTTATAAACATTTTGGCTGAGATCCAGAGCTTTTGTGAGAAAAGGGCTGGAGTGGCAAACAGAGGTCCTAAACCCCCTGGATCTAACTATGGGGAGGGCTGCCTGGTGGAGGCACTAAAGAGACAGCTGTTAGACTGTCCTTTAGAAACCGCTTTGCAAGCTTTGCATAGGGAGCATGTCATAGGTGGCTCTGAGGGCAGCAGCCTTATGGCATGCGCAGGGCGGCAACTCCCCCGTACTGCAGACATTCTAAGCAGTGCTGCAGTCCATACATCAGCCTCACTGTAACTTAAATAGGCCCCTGGGATTCTCTTTGTCAGTAGTTTTCAATCTTTCTAGAACATTGTTCCACTTTCAGGAGTCTGATTTGTCTTGCATGCTCCAAATTTCACTTTACGTAAAATCTACTTGCTTGCAAAATCGGACATAGCAATACAAAAGTGTCACAGCACACGACTATTGAAAAAATTGCTTACTATATAGTTAAGAAATAAATCAATTGGAATATACATATTGTACTTACATTTCAGTGTGATACTTGAGCCTCATTTTTTCACTCGTGAGCCTTGTCATTCTGGTGCAATAACAACAATTAAATTTTTCTCCATGTGGGTCTATTTCCACTCTTTGTCTTGATGATAGTTATAGCAGAAAATGAGACTTCACAAAGATATGTTGACCCAAAAGGGAACAGAACAGCCAAAGCATGGTTCCCAAGGTCAGTGTGCTCTTTCTGTACTAAATACCAGAACTGGGTTAGTGTGAAGTCATTAAACTTAATTTGCAGACCACGGTCTGAGGACAGCTCATGAAGATTTTCTTGCTGACTGGCAGAGAGGTCATTGCTGCTAATGTCTGACAAAATGAATGGGTTTCTTATCTGGATGAATTGAGCTGAGCTGTGTTGACTGTTGGGGAAATATAACACAAGCTCAGATGCCAAGTAGGCTAAATGATGTTCATATGAAACTTCAAGTGCTTTTATAGAAATAGTTGAAGCTTTTTTTTTTTTCCTTTTTTTTCCTTTTTTTCCATTTTAACTTGGCAAGTCTGGAACTCAGAAAGGTTTCCTTGAAAAAATTCTACTGGTTTACCAGCATGCATGACATGTTTTGTCTTCAAATGTCATTGCAAATGCACTGGGATTCATATTGTTATATAAGAGAATTTTTCAGTAAAGGAAACCAAAGCTTGAGGTGGATCACTATTTATAGATGTGAGCCCAAAAGCAATATATTCCTCACAGAACTGACTGGGTTTTTTACAGTCATTTTCAATTTCTTACAATCTGTCAACATTATCACCACTTTCAAGCCTCTCATTTTAAAAATCTATCCATTTTTACATCGCAATGACATACACAGCATGACAACTTCAATACTGTTAATAGATTTGCACAAAGCAGTAAATGACATGAGATGGATGTGCAATACAGTGCATACATGCACTTTACCATTGTAATATGTAGAGCAGTATAAACAAGTAATCACTTGAAATTTTAGTTTGTAATGACTTTGCCAGTGCTTTTCATGTAGTCTTTATAAAACTAGGCAAATATGTAGATAAGTTGATGTACCCTTCCCCCCCAAGAGACTCCCTAGTTGAGAACCACTTCTGAACGTAATTCTGGGGGCATGTCTAGTCCCTGTAACAGTCAAGGATTGGGATGAGGAAAAGATGTCCTAAAGTTACTTAACCCCTGCCCTTCTGGGCTGAGAGTTCTGTGCTATTCCTCTGAGAGGCAAAGCACATACCTTCCCCCTTAAAACATAAAATGAAAAAGAAATCAAGGCTATTCTACTTTTTAACAAATGTCACTGGACTAGTCACTTCACTTATATTGCTTAGTTTCCTCATCTTTATAAGGAGAATGTTGGATATTATCCTGAAATCTAGTAATCTGTCTGAACAACTTATGAATTCTGGTTGACGTCATCGAGTTATTGTGAAGCATTACTATGAAAACTGCTGTATCACAAATGCCTCTCTGTATGCATATCTACTATGTCTTGCCAGCCTGAAAAGCACATATTCCTCAGGCTGAAAATAAGCAGCTACCTAACCTATGTGATTTGGCCATAACTGTTATGTGAAAGAGCAACTGCCAATCATGGGAAAAGGGACTTCCTCCTCTTTTTGAAGAGCAGGAGGAGAGCAATGGAAAGACACCAAAAGATAGAACAAAGCAGTCCAAGAAGGGGACACACACAGAAATGGGAAGTGTTGGACAGATGGAGGAAAGGCATGGGCCAACCAGGAGAGAAGGCAAGCAAAAAAGGAGACTCTCTGATAGAGAAGCCACCCAGGATGTAACAGCCAACATGAGACAGGGGAAGCCCTGCTTGCCTGCTTTCCTGAGCCCAGATAGTCCCCTCAGGAACCAGAAGTGAGGGGAATTGTGGTTAGAATATTTGTTTTCTATGTGATCTGCCCCTCTTGAGCTTTATATGATTACATGTGTCATCTGCTTCACAATTCAGAGGCACCAACTTTCTAATGCGGTGGTGGAGTGGGCCCACTCCATGAATCCTCCAAAGCCCCACCTCCACCCCAACTCTTTCTGTTCCACCTCCTCCCCAACGTGTGCTCCATCCCTGATCCTTCTCCCTGCCTCCCCCGGCCCCCCCTCCCCAGTGTCTCCTGTGTGCCACAGAACAACTGATTTGCCACCAGGCAGGAGGTGTTGTGGGGAGAGGGAGGAACTGCTAAGGCAGCTGCTGCCACTGAGTGCTTGGCACCTACCAGGTTTTTTTTAATGGGTGCTCCAGCCCTAGAACCACAGAGTTGGCACCTATGTCACAACTACCATGTGGTTCCTATGACTGCTAAATGGTAAACCAGAAGGCTCATGCGTTGGAGTATAATTCTGGGAGAGGGTGTGTTTAAATATGAATCTGATGGGTCAGCACTGTGCCCATGAGCTAGGCAGCTGGAAAGTCAGTTTTGGGTCTTAGGATGGTGTCCTAGACAAGGGTCTGTGCCCTGAGATTGAGCCTAAGGACTCTGTGACTAGGATAGCAGATAGGACTCAGTTCAGGCTTTGAAGGCTTAAAACACCCATGGACCCAGTAGCTGGTCCTCCACAGCCATCTTGTGAGCTAGGAGCTCCTGACTTGATCTGTAATATTTGAAAACAAACTGCTTTTTTCCCGGAGCAATCCTTTGACATAAATGCCTGTCCTAGATCTCTATCTAACTATATCTTAATTAACTTTCATTCCTGGGTGCTAGCATGTTATTTATTGGTTTGACATTGGCCTTCAAGTTTCTCCATCGCTATTTGTTCTCACTGGGTTCCTTTCAAAATTATGCTTTTGGCTTACATATGTGAGGGTTAAATATTGTATACAAGGAGTGGTGCCAGGATATTTGGGCATTGATATTTGATAATGTTTAGTACTTACTATTCTTTGAGGCTGTTGTTTGTGCACTCTGCAGAAAAGCTTTCTATAATATAAATTGTATTGGTACTTCAGGTCCTTGAACAGAAAATTCATTTGAACAAATGTTTATGGCTCAAGCAAATACTTTTTATACCTCAGGGACAGCCATTCTACTCATACGACCCTGAACTGGTAGCTATCAACCAGAACACTAGAGTTAGCTCTGCCTTGTTTTGAGCAAGGAGGGTTTATTGTTGGGTTATACTCAGTGGGGTTCTACCTCTGGAACTCATTTTACACTTTGTCTTCTTAGTTCTGAACTAGAGGCTAATGTAGAGCATTCGAACTAAATGAAGCTCGATTTAAATATCCCGGCTTTATTTGCATGTTCGTTTGTCGCCATTTTTAATGCCACTAGTTCAGATTGCCCGTGGCTACATCGCGGTAGTTAACGGTAATTCGAATTCAAGTCCTTAGTTCGAATTACCCGTTACTCCTCCTGGAATGAGGTGTAACAGGTAATTCGAACCAAGGACTTAGTTCGAATTACCGTTTAACTGCCGCATGTAGCCGCGGGCAGTTAGTCCGGACTAGTGGCATTTAAAAATGGCAACCGGATGGGAACATGCAAATAAAGCCCGGGATATTTAAATCCCGGGCTTCATTTGCAAGTTCGAATGCCTACATTAGCCTCCCTAGTTCGAACAAGGGGGCTAGTGTAGACATACTCTTAGGGTATGTCTAACTTGTCCCTAGTTCAACTAGGGAGGCAATGAAGATACATGGTTGCAAATCAAGTGCGGGATTTAAATATCCAACTCTTGCTTAGCATATTCGCGTCCGGTCGCCATTTTAAAATGCCGGTTGCCCAATGTAACTTACCGCGTGTAGACACGGTAGTCCGATTTAAATCCCTTCCCTCGATTTAACTGGTACCTCAGTTAATTCGAGGAAGGATTTAAATCGACTACCGCCTACACGCGGGCAAGTTACATCGGGCGACCGCATTTTAAAATGGCGATCGTCACAATATGCTAATCAAGAGCGGGATATTTAAATCCCGCACTTGATTTGCAACTTCGCTATGTTTCATTTGCCTCCCTCGTTCGAACTACGGGGCAAGTGTAGACATACCTTTAGAGCCTGGATTTGATTGTCAGATGCTTTCCTTTTCTCTTTTTAGGATGGGGGGTGGAGGTGCATTAACATAGGAATTGGATATACCGTGAATCAGTTGGGTAGATTTCTGTGTGTATAGGGAGGATTTGGAAATCTGGTCTAATGAATGTATAAAGTTTTTTTGCATGCTCTGAGCGTATTATTGTATTTAAAATCTGAAAACAGTTAATTTTGGGATAGAAGAACACTGTTTCTGTTGCACTTCACAATGCATTGAGAAATGCTGCATTTTTCTAAGTTGACTAGTCATTGAATTTTGTCTGATTGTCAATGACTCAGCATTTCATTACAGGTTCAATTGCTAGCCATTACACTTTTAATTCAGAATAAAGTAACCGTATCAGCCATGTGTTCCTTATAAAAAAATTCATAACATATTCCATATGTTCCTGCAATTTTAAAAAAATTGTTGAATTTATGATTCAGCATTTCAATATCATAGTTATATTTTTTCCTACCCTGACAATAGTTTTGTATCCATGATTTGTAGTGTGGCCTGTTTACTATAATAGCACAGGTTGGAACTCCCTGATCCGGTACCCTCAGGACCTGAGCCATCCCGGACCAGGGAATTTGCTGAACCAGGGAAGGTCAAGGATCCCCTGCTGGCTGCCCCACTGCTGGTTCCTCTCCACGGGGCTCCCAAGGCTGGGGGTCCATGCCCTGCTGCTCCTGCTAACTCTGGTCTGGCTGAGACTCTCCGCCCTGCTGCCCGCTAGCTGCACTGGGATTTTCCAGGGGTTCCCCAGCCAGGCCCACTAACAACAGGGTTCCCCAGTGGGGGAGGCTCCCCGATGCTTCCTGGCCCCACTGACACCAGGGTTCTCCTGCCTAGGTGCTTCTGGCCCAGCTGGGACTCCTCAAACTCCATGTTCTCTTAGCTGGCTCCCGCTCCTGAGGTTCTTTGGTCCAGCAACATCCGTGCCAGACCACAGATGTTACTGGACTAGAGAGTCCCGGATTTGGGAGATTCAACCTATAACAAAATTAATTCAAAGCCGAGCGGTTAGTTACATTCTTTATTTGTGAATATTGGCATTCGTGGTATAAGTAATTATCCTGAATTCCTAAGGTAAATTTAATACTCAATACAATACTAAAGCACATAATCTCCTCCTTAAACACTATGTTTTGTATCATTGACTGACTCCATGTTGAACTTTCAGGCAAAGTACACATACATTTCCAGGATATTTATATGAAGACAGTTTGAAGTGTCTACAATATTCATTTAGTGTTCTTTTAAGTATTGCTGACTGAATAGACAGGGAAAAGAGGGAAGAAAATAGTTTATGTGGAAACAGCATTGTACATGGAAAAGGATCAAGGAGCCAGATGATGACATTAGCTGTATGGGCACAGCTCCCATTGACATTAGGAGCTGTGCCTACACAAATGACAGTATAATCAACCTCTGTACAATTAACACTTCTTCTGAAACACAGAAACTTGGTTCTGTTGAGGCTATTCAAGTGGTGCAAGGAAGCTTTTAAGTCAAGATAATCACTCACTTGGGAACTCCTCATCTAAATACGAGCCCAGCAAGACTCCTGAAGAGAGGTTGAAGGGAGTACAACTTAACACAGCCCCAAAGCTGCTTTAAGTTGCTCCTCGGGCCTGGCCAGAGAGAACAGACCCACTAGCAGTGACACAATTAGAACTCAGGAGCATGAGTGTCGGCAGAGCAATCTGCTCAATCGTGAGTTTTAAAAGAATGAAAATACAATCCTGTGTACTCCAAATGTATTTTTGACATGTACTTATTATAGATTTCTATTAATTCATTTCTGGGGTTCAATAACTCTCCCTTTTCACACCTCTGTGCACTATTATTATGAATCCAATTTCAATGCTGTCTCTTTTTTCCATTTAAATGTGTCAGACTTCATATTATGACTTTCACACTTAAGTCAGCTAACACTAAATAGTAATGTCATCCAAGACAGTCTAGTATTGAATTTGAGAAAATTAATTTCTGTTTCACCTATGTCCAACCTCCTGCTGTTTTCTTTTACCCCATGAGATTTGTTACTTTCCATGCAAACTAAATTGTTCATTGCTTAAAAAATGTAACACTGAAGAGATACAGTAAATTGCATTATGTTAACTGACTCTCACATTTTTAAAAATAATATAAAATATTTTCAGTTTTATGGGTGTTTAGAAAAAATCTATATATACCATATAATTTGATTTTTTTAAATTGATAGGTGTTTAAGACATTAGGAAAAGGAAACAATAATTTTGTTTTGTTTGGTAAAAAAGTGAAAGTAAAAAGTCTTTATAGCCAATGAAGCAATTGATAGCATCTTCCCTAACCCCCAAATATTGCAAAATATGCTAATAATCATTTCTTATTAGTTAGAACTAAACTTTTGCTCTATCTGAATTATGTGGCACTCGCTTAGACTTTACCAAATTATTACCTCATCCTTCAAGGAACATCCTGCAAGGAACACTAGCACTTTCACAGGTCCCCAAGATATCACTTATCTTACCTATGAAAATCCTATTGCTTAATTTTCATTAATTACAGAAAGCAAGCCTCCAAGGAAACAGATCAAAACAGCAGTCTAATCAGCTAAAAGGAAATTATCTCTTTAGCAGATCAGAAACAGTGACTGGATACATAGTTTGGTAAAGGACTTAAAAAGGAGATGTTCATTAAAAGAACAGGTGGAATGAAGGATGAGGTTGGAGACTCCTATGAATGGCATGCAGGGAACCAACCACCTTCTTTATAGCCCACCTTAACCTATGAGGGAGATGGTGGATGGTAAAATTCTAACAATAGATTGGCTGAGGGCACCTGGATGGAAAAAGAGGGGCCCTTGTGTATTTATGAAATAAACATGGGACTACATGCATTGTACACTTTTATGTGCTGGGTTGTGCCAGACATGTAAAAATAAAGTTGTAAACTGATTAGATCTATATCAAATATCTCATTTTCTTTTGATATAGATGGACAGGCAACTCTTATGTGAAAATGTATGCTTTAGATTTCCATGAGAGCTGGGATCCAGGCAAGTTTTAACACTTACTTTTTCCTAGGTTGATACCTGTAAGTGAAGAAAAAAGTATTGGGGAGTTGTTTTATATATTCTCCATATACTTACATTCTCATATATAATCATGTTGATAAATTCTCTGTGCCACAAATTTATACAGACACACACCCACACTCAACCCCCCTCCCACACACACTTTTCTTTGGTGCGGTATTCATATTTGTAGCATCTTGAGTTTGCAATGTTTGGATACTCTTTTCTTGACTTTTTCCAACTTTTCTATGTAGACATAGAGAAAGAGCGAGAAAGAGAGAAATGTCCCAATGTCCCAATTTTTCATACTTGTTTCTGGTCATTCTGGTAGATGAACAGATGCTAACTTTGATTTAAGCTAGCATGTTAAAAATAACAGGATAGCTGCTGTGGCGTGAATGGCACTCTGAGCTAGTCACCCAAGTATAATAGTGTCAGAGACCCCAGGTAAGTACTTGGTTAGAAAGCCTATGCTGCTACCAGTGCCACTGGGAGCCTTTTTAGCCTGCATACAGGAGCTGCATCAAGGCTGAGACTATCACTCTAGTTGTCTTAGTTACCATGAGTTTGAATGTGCAGGGATGAATGGGAATCATAAAACTTTTGGCAAGTCAATAGCTTTGTCTATGCTATCTCTTTTGTCGGCAAAACTTTTGTCAGTCAGGGATGTAAAAAAACAGTCCCATACCAAGGTAAGTTTCACTGACAAAAGTGAAAAATGTGAAAAATGCTATGTCAGTTAGGTTAGGTACGGTTTAATTATGCGGCAGGCATAGAGCAGCTAAGTGCCTAGAAGACCATATAGTGGCACAGCTGCCTAAGGTACAGCTGTGCTGCTTTTATAAGTATAGACATAGCCTAACTGTAGAAAAATGACCATGCTACTGTTTACTGGACTAACCCCAGAGTTTTATGGGATAGACCCATGGCTCAATCCTCCCTCACACTCTATTTAATCAGTGGGAGTTTCCATTACTATGATCCCCGCCATGTTGTGATGCACTGACCACTAATCCACAATACCATGACTATGCTACCATATAAACCCTCTACATAGCCCAAAGAGCTGCCATTCAAAAAGCAAATATACCCCTCAACTTGACAGAGGAATGTTCCTTTATCGTCCGACCCACTACACCCCACTTCAATATAATTGGGAATACTTACTGTCCTGGGCTTCAGACTAATGATTGAAATATCAGTCCTAGACTGATGACATGCAAAAAGTCTAATGGCACATGATTTGTCAGGGCTAGAAATGGAGGCTTTATACTATTAAAAAACCAGCAATTCCTCATCACCATTTACCATGTTAAGACTTTTGTTGCTTGCTCTGTTAGGGTACGTCTACACAGCAGCGTTATTTTGGAATAACTGATGTTATTTCAAAATAATATAGTGCATGTCTACACTACAAGACTTTATTTCAAAATAATGTCAAGCTAGTGGACTTCTTACTCCAACTTCTGTAACCCTCATTTCATGATGAGTAAGGAAAATCGAAGGAAGAGTGTTCTTCCTTTGACTTCCTGTAGTGTAGACAGTGCCAAAAGCCAGGTTAAGCTATTTCAACTTAAGCGACACAATTGACATAGCTGAAGTTGCACAGCTTAATTCGATGTTAGATCTGCTGTGTAGACGTACCTTTAGTTAAAA
Source organism: Rafetus swinhoei (assembly GCA_019425775.1). Taxonomy (NCBI): domain Eukaryota; kingdom Metazoa; phylum Chordata; order Testudines; family Trionychidae; genus Rafetus; species Rafetus swinhoei. The sequence goes on from CM033437.1 coordinate 272,984,283, forward strand.
TATCTCTGATCATGCTATTCTGATGTTATAACCTATTAAACAGATGCATTAGATACGTATTACAATTTTTCTTTATCTTAAACCTATATAGTGAGACTCATGTTGTGAGGAGAGCCAAGACTCTGCTGCCCCAACCTGGGGTCTCTGGTCCAGGGGCACTCTGGTCCAGAGCGTTTCAACCTTTACAGCATTCATAAAACTGCTTTTCTGAAAAATGTGGCAGATATAAAGTGCATGATCATGTGGCATTGTATACCATTTGGCTATGGAGCTAAAGGAGGAATGAACATCAGAAAGAGGTAATCATCTCTAAGCTCCCAGATGGACCTGAGAAGTGCACAGGATACATCACTCATTAGTATGTACCAATGACAATTTTGCTTCATTCCCTTTGGAGTGATTTATGCCCATGAAAGGATGCACACAGAACAGTTCTTGCATTCTCCAGAGCATGGGGATACGAATTATCCCTGTCTTGCACATGATGCACCCCGGTCTCCTTTCCCTGCACAATGCCAAAAAATCAGGAAATTTCTGGATATATATTTAGATTTTTTATTCACAAAAGTAATTTTGTAGGACACATTAAAGCAGGATTTACACTAATCCATGTTAATGACTGCAATTTCTGGATTTTTTGTTAATTTAGGTCTCTACAATTGTACACATAACTGTGGTTAGAGCATGGGAATCTTGCTTCAGAAAATGAGTCAGTCTTCCTTTATGTCACAGTATTATAATTTGTTGAGTTTTCAGTTGCTGCTAGATGTGAAAGCAGAACACTTTAGCTATTGATTACAAAGAAAATGTACTGGAAACATGCAAAGATTTAACAGGGAAACAATTTTTTATCTCAAATTTTATGTGTTGAGGTTGTTATTTTCAAAAACTATCAGGAATAATGGTATGAATTTGTGTGCTGGAATTGTAGTCTTTAACTTGCAAATCTCTCTCCCAGATTATTCATTATATTTAATTTGCTGATCTTATTTCTCATCTGAAAACCCCATTTTATTTTTAAAGACTGATCTATTCTCATTAAAAATTCTGAATGAGTTCTTTGGTGATTTCCCTAATTTTCTTTTTAAAATATAGATGACTAGCTCAACTATAACGTGTGTTTGACAGAAATAATTTTCAAGTAATTATACAGAGCCAAGCATTTGGACTCATGGGTAATTTGAATGCAACTTCTTTCACCCTTTATAATTATGTACTTTGGGTGTTGTGCTATTGAGTGAACATCATCTTTTAAAAAAATTGGAGAAAAAGATGTCACTATTCAGTATTCACCTCACAGTTCAGAACTTCAAATTATCATTGTGCAAAAGAAAAGTGCTACATAAAGAAAGCCCTTCAAAAGAGTCTGGTGTCATCTCCATCAGGAGCTTAAAACCCTAGTAAAGTTATGTAAAGATGCTTTTTGCTTCACTCTCTTATATAAATACATTTCAATCCTTGGATAGGGAACTGTCCAAAGAATAAATAAATAAATAAAAAGAGAGAGAGAAAACAAAAACCTGACACTAGTTACCAATGACTTTGATAGGAATCTAGGGGTACGTCTACACAGCAACATTATTTTGAAATAATTAGCGTTATTTCAAAATAACTTAGTCTGCATCTACACAGCAGGCAGTTATTTTGAAATAATGTCAAAATCCTGGCAAGCTAGAGGACTTCTTACTATGACTCCTGCAACCCTCATTGTATGAAGAGTAAGGGAAGTCGGAGGAAGAGTGCTCAACTTCGAAATAAGTGCTGTATAGACGCTTCCAATTTTGAAATAAGCTAGCCAGTTGATGTAGCTCAATTTGCATAGCTTATTTCGAGTTAAGCCCTGCTGTGTAGATGCACCCCATGCATGGGTATGGAGTCCTTCCTTCCAGTTGATTAAAATGTCTTGAAATTGATTCATGAATTCTGCTAATTTTACCTTATTTGTGTACATTGCATAACAGCATTCATATCACAGTAATGGCTGCCAGCATTCAGATTGAAGAGGTTGACAGAATTTGATCAACTGCACCTGTATTTCAGAAACCCCACGGCTGCGTCTAGACTGGCAAGTTTTTCCGCAAAAGCAGCCGCTTTTGAGGAAAAACTTGCCAGCTGTCTACACTGGCCACTTGAATTTGTGCAAGAGCACTGACTTTGTAATGTACAAAATCAGTGCTTCTTATAATACAATGACGCTCGCAGGCAAAAGCCCTCTTGCGCAAATGCTTTTGCGCAAGAGGGCCAGTGTAGACAACTCAGAATTGTTTTGTGCAAAAAGCCCGATGGCTAAAATGGCGATCGGGCTTTCTTCTAAAAGCGCGTCTAGATTAGCACGACGCTTTTCCGCAAAAAGTGCTTTGCGCAAAAGCGTCGTGCCAATCGAGACGCTCTTTTCAGAAATGCTTTTAACGGAAAAACTTTTCCGTTAAAAGCATTTGCAGAAAATCATGCCAGTCTAGACATAGCCCACATGAATAGTGAATAAATAACATATTAGTCATATCTTATACCACAGCACAGGTATACAAATAAATACTCATATTGCTAACACTGTAAGTAAAAGTCAGCTTTAGGCTAGGTTAGTGATTAGGGATAAAAACTATCTTAAAATTTACATTTTTGAACAGAGGACTTATGGAAATCTACTATACCATATTATGTTGCATATGATACTTTGTATAATGCATAGCAGTGCATTTAATGCCTTCTTAATATCAAAAGTACCTGGAAAGTACTTTCTCTGAATTTTAAATGTAATCATTACTGCAAAACCAACAAAAATAAAGTGCATATCATCATGTGACAGAGGATGCAGAGAATTTGATCCTGAATAGGAATTGGTCCCTCGTAGCCTAGTATTCCAAATTAGGGTTGTGTTCCACATATTGTTCTTCTCCTTTATCTAATTTAATTTTGAAGTTACAAGTAACAGCCATTTTTGTTTGTACTTAAAGTTCAAAATTCAGCTTGGTAATCACCATGTTAGTCTATAACCATGTTAATCTATAACTTTAAAAACAATGAGTAATCCTGTGGCACCTTAGAAACAAATAAATATTAGATCATGAACTTTAATGAGTAAAACCCACTTTATCAGATGAGTTGGAGATTTTTTCATTCATTCATTCATTCATTTTCAGATTCAGCACATACAAATTACAAGAAAAATCATGCAAATTACAAGAAAAAACATGCCTATCAATTTTTCCCAAAAATGCTTTCAGTTTCATTAATATCAACTTCTTCAGGAATTTTGGACTTCTCTGTGTAGATATGCGGAACCAACTAAGCTCACAAGTGGGCATGGATTATCCATGCTAACTCTGGTGAACTGATGCCACCACCTATGATGCTGACTAGTACTGACCCATTGTTTCCTTTTACTCCCCATTTGTTTGCCCATATCCATCTGTTGTCTCTCATCTTTTACTTGGATTATAAGATTTTGGGGGAAGAGACTTTTGTTCTGTGTTTTGTACGGTGCGTAGCATCATGGGATCCTGATCCGTAAGTAAAACTGCTAGGCTACGTCTAGACTGGCATGATTTTGCGCAAATGCTTTTAACGGAAAAGTTTTTCCGTTAAAAGTATTTGCGCAAAAGCGCGTCTAGACTGGCACGGAGTTATCGTTATAACGATGCGCTTTTGCACAAAAGCGCGTCTACATTGGCGGCGCGCTTTTGCGCAAAAGCAGAAGCCTGGAACCATTTTGCAGAGGGCAAAAGGGCACCAGCCCTTTCCGGGGGGGGCTGGAGCTCGCAGACACGTGCTTAAAGGGTCTCCTGGACAGCCGTTTCCCTCCTGCTCCTGTTAGGACTCTTGCAGGACTGACAGCAGTGGTGGTTGCCCTCTGCCTTTTGGACACCACTGCCTTTGCCACCTAGTGCTTTTTCCTGGTTTTTTTCTTTGCCTTGTTTTGTCTGCCATGGAGCCAGGGGTGGCCATGTGCCTGCTCTGGCCCCTGCCCATTTTGGAGTGCCTGCAGCTGGTGCTCCAGGCTGCTGCCCTCCTGTTCCAGGACCTGGAGCGCAGCTCGCTTTGGACTCCTCACCGAGGAGGACATGGCGTCCTGTGGCATCCCCACCCCAGGGTGGAGAGGCCACTGTGGAGACTGGACACCAGTATGGACTACCGGCTGGTCCTGGGGCAATGGGGCGACCAGCAATGGCTCCGGAACTTCCGCAGCGGACGTTCCTGGAGCTGTGTGCCTGGCTCGCCCCTGCGCTCCAGAGAGCCACCACCCGGCTGCGGGCACCCATCCCTGTCAAGAAGAGGGTCGCCATCGCACTTTGGAAGCTGGCCACCCCGGACAGCTACCGATCAGTGGCACATCAGTTCGGGGTGGGCAGATCCACCGTCGGTGTCATCGTCATGGAGGTAAGTCCCAGGGGGAGTGGGGAGTGGGATGGGGGGAGGGTGCTGCACTCCATGCCCAGGGGCAGCCAAGACTCCAGGCTGGGTCACCCAGGGGTTTGGGCCATCCCTCCCTTGCACAGGCCTGCTGATGCGGGGACGGGCTGTGGGGCGAGGGGGCCCTGGTGTGTGTGTGCGTGTGTGCGTGAGGACAGAGGGAATCACGGGGGGGGGCCAAAGGAGCGCACACTCACCCCTGCCTTATGTGATGTGTTCCCCTGTGTTTCTCTGCACCCTTCTGCAGGTTGTCCACGCCATCAACGATGTCCTGCTCCCGAGAGTGGTCCGCCTGCGCGGCGTGGACGCTACGCTGGCCAGCTTCGCTGCCCTCGGGTTCCCCAACTGCGGGGGAGCCCTGGATGCAACCCACATCCCCATCCGGGCCCTGGAGCATTGAGCAGCCCATTTCAGAAACAGGAAGGGGTACTGCTCAATTGTTCTCCAGGCCCTCGTGGACCACCGGGGCCTCTTCCTGGACGTCTATGCGGGCTGGTCCGGCAGGGCGCACGACGCCCGCATCCTCCGCAACTCCGGACTGTTTCGCAGGCTGGAGGTGGGCACCTACTTCCCCCAGCAGGAGTTGACTGTCGGGGATGTGCCTATGCCCATCTGCATCATCAGGGACGCGGCCTACCCCCTGCTGCCCTGGCTAATGCGGCCCTACACAGGGCGGCCGGACCAGAACCGGGCCCGGTTCAACGACCACCTCACCCGGGCCGGAATCAAGTGGAGTGCGCCCGGCCGCTTAAAAGCCCGCTTCCGTTGTTTGCTCACCCGTCTCGAGATGGGTGAGCGGAATGCAACGGAGGTAGTGGCTGCGTGTTGCGTGCTCCACAATGTTGTGGAGCGGAGTGGAGAGGCCTTCCTTCCCGCATGGATGGCAGCCGAGGCACAGACTTATGAACAGCCCCACACAGCTGCCATCCGCCAGGCACACCAGGATGGGGTGCGCATCCGAGAGGCCCTGACGGGTATGTTCGCACAGGCCTCATAGTAGGGTCACCTCGGTCTCCCCATACAACTCCCTCCCATCCCTTACCCTTCCTCCTCCCCTACCCTTACCTCCCAATTGTAAATTTACTGCATTGAACAAACCAACCTTGGTTATACTTGTTTGGGTACGAAGACTCCTGGTAGTCTTGTCTGTCAGGTCAGGTCAAGCAGAAGGCTTGCACCTACCAATTTAAATTGGGTCCAGAGTTAGGTTTAGTTAAATTAGCTATCGTCGTCGTGACTGTTCGTCAGGCAGCGTCGGTTCACATATCGGCCGTCATCGTGCATGTTAGGTCGGGTGCGTCGGACGTAGCTAGGGTTTTTCTTTTAGTTTAGGCTAGGTTTTAGGCCACCATTGCCTGTTCAAGCTGTCCCGAAGAACAGAAAGAGGATTCGTGGTTCGTGCGGTAGGCTCGAGTCAGTGTACCCGATTCCAGTCGTCTTCAAGGGATCTCCTGGCAGTTCCTCGTCTGAGGCCCGGAAGGACCAAAGACTTGAGGTCACCAGCTTCGGCGTCGTCTTCCATTGAGAGACTCCTGGCTGTTCCTCTCCCGAGGCCCGGAAGGACCAAAGGATTGAGGTCGCCGGCAACACTACAATCGTCCCTGCGTCTAGACTATGTAAATATTCTTTGTGTTCATGTTTTAACCTTTCTTGCTTGTTTGTTATCTATGTTAATATAGTCTTGTGGTTTAAATTTCACTTAAAGTGTCAGTATTTATTTATGCTCCACAAACCAATGACCAATTAAAGGAACGACCGGTGATAGATACGGTATTTGGTGTCCGCATTTTGTAATCTTCTTAAATGTAGTTGGCTAATTGGCATCTCAAATCAATTATTTAAGTTACCTCGAGTAACACAATAAACAACACAGTTTTGTTTACAACAGAAAAACGTGTATGTTTTTATTTACAAGGGGGAGAGGGGGAGGAGACCTTGAACTGGGAGGTGGAGGAGACCTTGAACTGGGAGGGGGAGGAGCTACTCCTGGGAGGGGTGGCCCCTGCGACCGCTCCTGCGGGGGCGGACCTGGACATGGGGGGCAGGCCGCATCAGGGCAGGCTGTACGGGGAGGTGGGCAGGGGCAGGGGCAGGAGGGGCAGGAGCAGGGGCAGGGGCAGGAGGGGCAGGAGCAGGGGCAGGAGCAGGAGGCGCAGGGGCAGGGACAGGAGCAGGAGGGGCAGGGGCAGGGACAGGAGCAGGAGGGGCCATTGCAGGAGGGGGCAGGGGCAGTGCTAGGGGAGGGATGGCGGGGGCGTGGGGCAAGACCATGCCGTAATGTATGGCATGGCCAATGTGAGCGGTGAGGGTGGCGATGGAGTCGGCCATCCACACACACTGGGCCTGGAAGGCGGCCTCGACGTGCTCGACGGCCTGCACGTGGCGCCGAAGGAGCTGGTCCCAGTGGCGGAGCCTCTGCCTCGGTGGTTGGGCGGCTGGGGGTGCTGCTGCTGCCGGACTGAAGGGTCCCCGACTTGTGCTTGGTCCCACTGCAGGGAAGAGAAGAAAGGATGGGTCAGTCAGGCAGCCCGGCCACTGTCCCCACACCTCATGCCCTCCACCCCTGAGCCCAGGTGACACCACAGTAGTGTGGCTTGGGCCCACTTGGTTCCCCTACCCCCATGTTGTATGTTTGCATAGAGGACCACCCCTGGAGTAGGGTCCTCCTCCCATGTATTGGAACCCCCGGTCTGTGTCCTGGCCCCGTGGAGGGTGGGAGGGCGCTTGTGTTGTGTTAACCTGTGGAACTCCCTGCCGGTGGAGGCTGTGAGGCTTTGGGCTAATCAATGGTGTTTGACAGGGAAAGCGAGATGAATCCCCACACAGTGCCTGGGAGCACATCTGGCAGACGTGGTCTGGGCTCTCAGACCCCCATCGCGTGGGATATCTCCTGGACGGAACCAGGAGAGTGACTGGGGAGTGTCCCATCCTTGCAGCAAAACTCAGGCGGCCCTAGGGGTGGCCCGAGCGCTTCCCCCCCTTCTCCCTCCCACTATCCCTCACACACGTAGCCCAGGGACATGTGTGGCCGCAGTGGGGACTTCCCTCGGGAGCCAGCCAAGGCACCGGGAGCAGGCGAGGGGCTCAGTGGGGGCCACGCTCACAGGGCTGTGATGCTGCAGTTTTCCCAGGAGCAGCTGGCTGTGCCTCACAGCCAGGCACGGGACAGTGTGCCGTTCTGCGTGCTGCACCCTTGCGGAGGTGTGGGCTCTGGCCTGAGTCCCTGGGGCCCTGGCTGGTTCCAGCCGGCATCCACCCTTCCCCCCGGTCCTGCCGGATGTGTGTGAGCAGCACGGTCCCAGGCGTGTCTTGGAGCTGCCTGCCGTGGCCACGTGCCGCTCGGTCACCAGGCTGCATGTGGTTGCATGTGCTGCTTACTGCCTAATGCTACACAGCGTGCAGCTCACGTGGCCCGAGTGACATGCTCTCCCCCTCCCCGCTCTGGGTTCCTGGCTCCCGCCCTTGTGAGTGCAAAGTGCAACACTCACCGGTGGATCCTTCCCCGGCCTCCGAGGATGCGCGGGAGACATCGGGGCTGCCGGAGGGGGCCTGCTGGGTGGCAGTGCTGGCCTCGTCCTCCGACGCACTGCTTGGGATGTCTCCTTCCCCCGTCTCGGTGGTCCTGGTGACGGGGGGGCGCATGCTGCTGTCCACCGGGACGTCTGGGGCTTGCAGTGCTGGCTGGCCCAGGATGGCGTGGAGCCGGTCGTAGTGGGGGCAGGTGTTGGCTCCTGCCCCCTGGCCCTCGCTGGCCCGCACGTAGCCCAGGCGCAGCTCCTTCACCTTAGCCTGGACTTGCTCGAGGGTCCAGGCTGGATGTCCCTGCTGAGCGAGCGCCTGGGCCATGCGGGCAAAGATCTCGGCGTTGCGGCGCTGAGAGTGGGTGTCATGGAGGGCCTCCTCCTCCTGCCACAGGTCCAGCAGGCTGTCCAGCTCCCCTGAGGACCAAGATGGGGCCCATCTTTTTCGGCCCCTGGGGGCCTCCTGCGCTGGGGGTGCGGGTGGCTGATCTCCCGGAGCTGCCATCCTGCTGCGGGGTGGCTGCTGAGCACAGCAGGGGCCAAGTGGCAGACCTCTGGCTAGAGGTCCATGCTGGTCTCCTGCCGCGTGAGCTCAGCAGCCTTGCATCTGCTTTAAGGAGCTCAGGTTACCAGGAAGTCCAGGGTGGCTACGGGGTCTCCGTGCATCCAAAGGGTTTTTTTCCGTGTAGCCTGCTTTTGCGCAAAACGTCTTAGCTGCCTGTCTACACTGGCCCATTTGCGCAAAAGCTTTTACTCAAAAGGACTTTTGCCTGAACGGGAGCATCAAAGTATTTGCACAAGAAGCACTGATTTCTTATATTAGAACGTCAGTGCTCTTGCACAAAATCAAGCAGCCAGTGTAGACAGCTGTCAAGTTTTTGCGCAAAAACTTGCCAGTCTAGACACAGCCCTAGGCTCCATGGGTCTGTCAGGCTAGGTCTTCACTGGAAATGCTGTATTGCCTCAGAGTAGATGCTCGTTACAGCAATCGGAAGAGCTCTCCTACTGTTGTACTTAGTCCACTCTCAGAGAGGTGGTAGTAAGGTTGATAGAGGAATTATTCCATTAATCTAATTCTATTTGCACTGGGAATTGGCTATGTTATTCAAGGTGTAAATTTTTTACACCTGTGAGTGATATAGCTGGCTTGACCTAACTTTTTAGTGTAGCCTCCTCCCTGTTTCCATAGTGGGACTATTCTCTAAGGTCAAATTTCCACCATCACTTGAAGCATAGCTGGTAGCAGCAGAGCCAATTACAATATTCACAATCACCAAAGAGCAGCCCACACTTGTCACTCACACTGTGCTCTGTTTCCTCCCTCTCTTTCACTCCAGTAAGTGAATCAAATCATACAATATATAGCATTATACATGCCCTTTAAATAGATACCTTCATGTGGACAGATTCCTTCAATAGCCCATGCTACTATTTTCAACAGATTACATAGTATTCGATCTAGGGATGAAAATGGGCTAAAAACTTGACCAACAATCCTCAATAGTTGCTTCTGTCTGTCATTAAATGGCTAGCAATAATTAAGGCTTAATGACTTCCAGATGAAGGCTGAATATCCATGAATATGGCAACTTTTAAATAACTGTATTAGGAAATGTAACTTCATAAAAAACTCAGGTGTAATTGCATTTACTTACAAGTTACAATCTAATTACTGTCACTTATTCTTGCACTATTGACAGTTTTTGGTTAAATGCCTTATTAACAGAGGCAGTAAAATTTAGCAGCTACAGCCCTGCTCATACTACACTAGTTATTGTTTTTGGCTTTAGAATGTAGTTTCAAGAGCATTAGTCAGTTAGTCTGTAAATAAATTAGCAGGATTAATATATGACTTAATGCCCCTGGACATATCTGCCATCGTACAATATGACCTCGTAGGTTATAAGTAATTACTAGTTGAATGTTAATGTAATGATTATTGTGTTGCAGAAATAATTACATAGGGTGAAATGAAAGGCAGCACATTCAAAATTCAATTAATTTTTTTAAGCTTTGAAGAAAAATACCATTATATAAAAGTACAGTGTGTTTTACATTAAGATTTTAACTGAACCGATGAAAAAGTTGTAAGTTGTTTTAAACACTCCCTCTGGTGCTCAAAAAGAGAAAACTGAGGTTCACAAAGTGGGATTTAAATGGAGATAAGTGAGGAGCACACACAAAAATAACATTTTTAACCGGGTCATCTGTTCCCTTTAAGGGTAGCAGAGACTAGGACAGTCTATCCCTGCTTCATTTGTAAGGTTAGGGAAATTTTGAGATGCACAGGGCCCTAGGAAATGGCACAGGCAGATACTGGTGAAAGAGAAGTGGTCCCAGGGAATAATTAATATGTGGGGGGAAACTCATGCTACTGTTCCATTGGTGTATGTCCTCAGCCAGTTAAACATCTACACCTGGCCCTGGTCAACAGATTTTTGCTCACAAGGCTCATTCTTCATGGCCTTAAAAGTTCAGTGTAGACATTCAGGCTTGGATTGAAGCCCGAATTAGGGCACCTTCCCATGTAGGGCTCTGTGAGCAGGTTGGTTCAGAGCCCTGACTCCAACCAAGCCAAGCATCTACACAGCCCAAGCCCTGTGAGCCTAAGTCGGCTGCAGGTGTTAACTGGTTGGTAGACATATCTTTTTAGACCTGGGACCTGGATCTTTGTCGTGCAGGGATCAAAGCTCTCCTCTCTCCCTGCTAACTATGATGAGCCCTAGGAAGGTAAGATACTAGCAGCAGGAGCAACACTGATTGCCTCTGAACCCAGGGACAAAAGGACTGAGTTAGTGGGTAGTAATAGAGATGTAGCCGTGTTAGTTTAGTCTAGCTGAAACAAAAAAACAGGACTATGTAGCACTTTAAAGACTAACAAGATGGTTTATTAGGTGATGAGCTTTCGTGGTCCAGACCCACTTCCTCAGATCAAATTGTGGAAGAAAATAGGCATGACCATATATACCAAAGGGATACAATCAAAAAAAAGTGAACACATATAAAAAGGACAAATCAAATTTCAGAACAGAGGGGGGATGGGGGGGGAGGTAAATGTCTGTGAGCTAATGATATTAGAGGTGATAACTGGGGAAGTGGGTGTTAGCCTGGTAGAAAATTATTGTAATAAAGCAAGAGGGTATGGAGGGTAGCCTACTTGCATTGTTATGCTGTACCAGAAGATAGTATGCTTTTGGGACAGCACCTGGTCAGATTCCAGTTATATAAAAATACATGTTATATTCTTCCTCTCCACAAATCATGTTGAATGATATTATACCTTTTCCCTTAAGCCAGATTTCTGTTATATCGGAGAAGATCTAGGCATGGAGGTGCCAACTGAAGACCAAAGAAAGGTGTTGATAGAGGATAAACTCATGGGCATACTTGATTCCAGTTCATTGACTGGTAGATCAGAAGAAATCTGACAAGCAACACATAAGGGGTCAGCTTTTACAGTACTCTGCACCCACACAAACACCTACATACGATTCCTGGTGAAATTCTATCCTTACTGAATAGAAGTTTTGTCACAGACTTCAATGGGATCAAGGTTTTACCCCCAATTTTCAAGTATCTCATTATCCAATAGGCTTGAAACTGAAACCAGAAGTAACAAGAAACCAAAACATCTTTTTTTCACAAATATCTCATGAGATAAAAGAATTCAATGAATCAAAATATAGTGAAGCTAATTAAAGAGGTATCACTTGTTAATAATACTGTAACTTGTTATTCTTGAATTGTGATGCCAGTCATCCAACAAGAGAGTAAATCCTTGAAATCTATTAACAGAAAAATTCCCCATTGCTGGGAAATTTTTATTTTAAATTCCCCCAAAGTGCAAAAACAAAACAACGCCCCCAAAACAACAACAACAACAAAACCACAGTCTCTAGAGCTGTTTGTTCCAGACATTCCTCAGAAGTGCCCAGCCACAAGGGCATTACTACAAAAGTGATTTTAAATACTAGACATAAGGAAAATATGGTTATGTGCCACCTTCTCCAGGAGCAACCACACCAGCTCATTGTTTATTTGGAGGAAAGACCAGTAGAAAACTGGGAAGGGAAGTACTTGAGTGATTCTCTTTTCTCCCCTGGATCCTCTCTGGGCTACTGCTTTATTGAATCTGCTTCCCTAAAACTGCCCACACAATTTACTGAGGGAATCTTGCTTGCCATGGACTCTTCTGCCTCTTTTAACAGTCAGATACCTACTTCTCACTGAGATACTCTCTTCCTTTGGCTTCTGGGACTGTCCTTTCTCAATATTTAATCCCTTTTATATTTTTGATGCTGCCACTTTCTATCCATCCCACTCTGTCATCCCAAGGAGATTGTTCTTGATTTTTTAAAACCTTCCATAAACACCCTCCAACTGACCTCATTCTCTTGTTTAATCTATAACTCTGATTCACAAAGTCACCTATTCACTCCTTATATTTATAGTAAAATTTTAACTGACCAAAATTAGAGATGAATAATCTTCCTGCCAATGGAGCATGAGATACCCTTCATGAACAACAAAATCTGTTTAGGTTGCTGGAAAACTGTAGGGCATATTTTTTTTATTTTGTTCTTTGTTGTTAAAAGTATGGGGCTTAATCATATCAAGTTCACAACCGGTTCATTAGTGACCTGGTTAATCATCTTAACAGTCTAAGAAATTGTGCCTAACAATGCTAAATACAAAGCAAGATTAGTACCTGTGAATCTATTTTGTTAGTCAAAGGGAATACTTGCAGATCTGCAGTGCAGTATTTGGTGAGTTGCACCTCAAACTCATTGTCACAATGTGGAATTTATAATATGAAAGCTATTTTCACTTAACTTTAGAGAATCATAGTCACATAACAAACTAATATTTACCAATTGTGATTTCCTATTAGCGCATAACCTATTTTAAGGATCTTCATGAACATTTGATTATGAGACTTGAATAAACAAGTAATCATCTGCTTTTTCTTCTTCTGAATAGTCTTTCCTGTTTGTTCTCTAAGGGTACGTCTAGACTACAGGCTTTTGTCAACAGAGGCTTTGTCGACAGATACTGTCAACAAAGCCTCTGTCGACAAAGAGCGTCTAGACTGCATTATGGGTGCAGAAATTGATCCGCTTTGTCAACAAACAGCGTCCAGACTGGCAGACGCTCTGTCAACAAAAGAAGGCACCCGGTACTGCTTCTGGCAGGGCATGGGGGCAGCATTTACTTCCTGGTGCTGCTCCCTGCCCTTTGCAGAGACGTGTGCTTAAAGGGAGCCCCCTGAACAGCCGTTGCTCTGCTCCTGCAGCTACCTTGCTTACCTCCTAGGGACAGCAAAGGTTTTGCAGTGCTTGCTGTGAGTGACCTGCTTCCTGGGACACCACAGCAGTTTGGGGTTTTTTTGGAGGCTTTTCTTGATTTTGATCCCTTTTTTTGCCATGGAGCCAGAGCTGCCCCTGGGCAGGCGATGGCCCCACACCATCATTCTGCAAGTTCTGCTGCATCTGTATGATACAGCCATGATGCTCCTTCCCCATCTGGACCCGGAACAGAGATATGAAAGGTTTGCCCGGGATGCAGGACCAATGCCCTTGACTCCACACTTCTTCCTGGAGAGGCATTTTTGGAGGCTTGACACCAGTTCCGACTGGTGGAACTGGCTTGTTATGGAATTGTGGGACAACCAGCAGTGGCTCCGCAACTTCCGGCTGTGGAAGGCCACGTTCCAGGAGCTGTGTGCCTCGCTCGCCCCTGCTCTCCAACGAATAGGACACGCACCTGCTCCCCAGCATCCCCCTGGAAAAGAGGGTCGCTATTGCCCTCTGGAAGCTCGCAACACCCGACAGCTATTGCTCTGTGGGACACCAGTTTGGCATGGGCAGGTTTTCTGTTGGGGCCATCTTGATGGAGGTAAGTCATTCTAGGGGACAGTCACTGCTGGGGTGTGTGAAAAAGGGGGACTGTCAGGAAAGGGCAAGGAGGAGAGGGGGATAGGGTGGAGTGAGAGTGGGAGGGAGCTCCTCCACTCATCCTGCACTCTGCACTGCTCGGGGGAGGGGTCCTGAGTAGGGGACTCCCGGGGTGTTTGGGGGGGCAGGTTGGGGGTGTTCTCCTCCCAAGGGCTCAGGCATCCCATCTAACATTTTTCTTGTCTGTCTATTTGTCCCTTTCTGCAGGTGGTGAGGGCCATCAATTCCGAGCTGCTGAACAGGCTCATCCGTCTGGAAGACCTGGACACCGTCATGGCCGGCTTCGCTGCCCTTGGCTTCCTGAACTGTGGAGGAGCGCTCGATGGGACACACATCCCAATCTGTGCACCGCCCCATCGAGCCGCTCAATTCATTAATAGGAAGGGCTACTTTTCAATGTTGCTCCAGGCCCTGGTCGACCACTGGGGACAGTTTACTGACATTTGTGTTGGGTGGTCGGGGCGGGCACATGATGCCCGCATCTTCAGGAACTCCTACTTCTACCGGAGGCTGCAGGCAGGAACATTTTTCCTGCATCGGGACCTTGCCCTTGGGGACATGCACATGCCGGTGTGCATTGTGGCTGATGCTGTCTTCCCCCCTGATGCCGTGGCTGGTGAAGCCCTGCACCGGCCACCTGGATGCGAGCAAGGAGCAGTTTAATGCTCATCTTAGCCAAGCTCACATCCAGGTGGAATGCGCATTCGGATGTTTAAAAGGGAGATTCCATTGCTTGCTCACACGGCTAGAAATGGGGGAATGCAACATCCCGGAGGTGGTGGCCGCATGTTGCATTCTCCATAACCTCGTGAAGAGAAAAGGGGGGGGCCTCCCTCCCAGGGTGGGGTACAGGTGCTGATGGCACGGAGAGGCAATTTGAGCAGCCCCAGACAGCTGCCATCCTCCAGGCTCACCAGTCTGGTGTTCGCATCTGGGAGGTCCTTAGGGAGCGATTCTCTGAAGGAGCTCACTGAGTCTACCGAGAGTCTCCTCTATGGGGGCTTGGCCCTGACCCAATACAACCTTCCCTCCATAACCCTCACCCTGACCCTCTTTCTAGAAATAATAAACACCAGGTTTTGTTTGAAAAGAATAAGTTCTGTTTTATTGTTATCAATATCATTAACTGAAAGCATCTAGAAATGTTGCTAAGATATAAAATCTTTTGTTCATTGTACATAGTTTTCTCTCAAAGCATAGTTTCTGATTCAAAAATAAACATTTTCTTAAATAACCAACATTGTCTGTAACTGGGGTGGTGGGGATGCTTAAAACCTGGAGGGGGGAGGGAGCTTAGAACTGGGAGTGGGAAGGGGGCTTCAAACCTGGAGGGGGCTTAGAACCTGGAGGGGGCAGCGGGTTCAGGTGGGATGGTGCTTCCCTGCTCGCAAGCTCCTGCCACCTCGCGTGCAGGGTCCACCATGGCCTTGGTGTTGGGTAGGGTGACTGACAGCGTGCTGGACAGGAGCGGGGAGGCGCACTTGGGTCTGGGATGGCTGGGGGAGAGGAGGGCTGGGGGACAGGGGGGTTGGGGGAGAGAGAGGTGCAACGGGAGAAGGGGGTGGTGGTGGGAAGGAAGGTTTGGTGGGGCAGGGTCATGGCGTGCCGGAGGAGCAGTACCAGGAGCAGGCAAGCCACAGACCTCACAGATTGTGGAACAAATCGAAGTGCATTGCTATACAAGCTCTTCCAGCAGGTGATCATGCCACAGAGCCTGTACCTCCATCCTCTCTTTCAGGGTCTTATTGAGATCCTGCAGGGCCACCACATGCGTCTTCAGAACCTCTGTATAAGCATGCCGGTGCCTGCGGCTCCCATGTCCCCCAAGATGGAGGTGGGGCTGGGGTGCTATGGCCCTCTTGCACAGGTGGTCCAGCTGTGGAGGAAAAGAGGAAGAGACAATCAGTCACGTGTGCAACAGCTGTCCCCGAGGGCATGCCCTCGCTGTAAGGGACTCTCCTTCAGACAGGGGACTCAGAGGTTCTGAAAGTAACACCATGTTACCATGTCACAATGTCACAGGGGCCCCAAAGTGCCAAAATACCAATACCATGTACCCCTCACACTGTCAACCCACCAGTGTGTGTTGTGGAAATGGCTCCTGGCACCACATGGCACCCATCCACGTGTCACACTCTATCACTGCATGTGTTTGCACATGCACAACCAGCTGCATGATGTCCAGGCTGAGCATGACATGTTTCCCTTGTACATCACCCACTGTGCACCCACCTCCCCCACCCTGTGTGTGGCACAACCTCACAGCACTCACCTGCTGGTTCTTCCCTGACATCTGAAGACACCTGGGAGGCCTCTGGTGTCTGGGTGACCGGCTCCAGGGTGAGGGTCACGGTGTTGCCATCGTCCTCCTCCTCCAGCAACAGGTCTTGCTCTCCAGATTCCCTGGACTGCTTGTGCTCCTGCTCTGTTTCATCCACCACAGGCTCTGATAACCCAGACTGCACGAGACGCAGCAGTGTCCGGGCTTCCCCACCGCCGAGAATGTGTGCCAGCTCCGCGTAGTATGGGCAGTAGTGTGAGGCTGCCCCAGAGTGGGAGCTCTCATCTTGGGCTTTTGCATACCCTGGCACAACTCTTTAACTTTGGCCTGCACTTGCTCCTGGGTGTGGGGTGGTGCCCTCTCCTGGCCAGTCCCTGGGCCATGCGGCTATAAATTTCTGCATTCCTGCAGTGTGTGTGGAGGGCTTGTAAGGATTCCTCCTTGGACCACACCTCGAGGAGGCTCTTTATTTCTATCCCAGACCATGCCGGTGCCCGGTATTTGGAGCCCCTGAGTGGGTCCCCAGACGGGTTCCTGGAAGGGCCAGGACGGTCTTGGGGCTGGGACATGCCTGGGATCCTGTGGGACAGGAATGGCCATGTGCTGTGGCTGGTTTCCTGCCACTAATGGCTGGCAAGGTGCCTATCCCTTTAAAAGATGGCTGAAGACAGGAACAATAGAGGTGCCAGGCATGCAGATGGACTGTCCACCAGGGCTTCTTCCTGGAGGCCTTTTTTGGTGCCAGAACTGGCTCCCTGCGTCCACACACAACCTTTTGTTGACAGATCTCTGTCAACAAAGGCATTCTTCCTCGTAAAAGGAGGTTTACCACTGTTGACAAAACTGCCGCATTCTGTCGACTTACTGTCAACAGAACACGGCGGTAGTGTAGACTCAAGTATAGTTTTGTTGACAAAAGGCCACTTTTGTCAACAAAACCCTGTAGTCTAGACACACCCTAAGGCCATGTCTTCCCTATGGGGGATCAATGCTGCTGCAATCAATCTTCTAGCGTTTGATTTAGTGGATCTAGTAAAGACCTGCTAAATCAAACTCAGAGGGCACCCCCTTCAGCGCCAGTACTCCTGCTTTTTGCAAGGAGTAAGAGAAGCCAATGAGAACATTTGCTCCCATTGACCTCCCACTGTAGAGACTGCACAGAAACTTGAATTAAGGTGTGACATATAATTGATATAGCTGGCGTTGTGTATCTTAATTCAAATTTCCTCTGTACTGTAGTCATGGCCTAAGTCTGAAATTCAGATTCTAGTGAAGCTAGTTGAAAAACTTCCACTGACTTCAACAGAGCTAGAATTTCAACTTGAATATCTACTGTTCAGTTTTGATATGTCTTCTTATATTAAAGGTGACATTATTGGAGTTCAGTATTATTCTGCGAGGATAACAAAATGTATGCTTATTGCTGAATAGTTTCTTTTCAGACTGTCATATGCTGTATAGATCAGGGAAACACAAACTGATAAAGATATTGTCCAACTCAATGTTTCTATAATGATAAACCAAAATTCCATTTCTTGTGCTAAGATTTGATTATGGCTTTTTATGGCAGTTTTTTTTTTAAAGAAAAGACATTGGAATGGTCTGCAGTATGAACAGATTATTACTTCATTTCATAACATGTTTCCATTATATGTTTAATGAAATGTATGACAGCATGATATGATCTAATGTATTTCAGCCAGAAACTGATTAAATTTTATTCTGTTTTGTAAGATATTAAAATACTAGTGAAATGATCACAACATTGTACAAAATATTAACAATGAGTCATGATGGTAAAGTTAGGCAGCCACACTTGGTGTAATCCATGTCCCCTTGAAGTCAAAGGAGTTTTGCCATTGACTTTGATGGGCAACAATTTCATTCATTGCTTGTTTGGAACTCAAAAATATGGAGAGAGATGGGGATGAAGACAAATATATTGATGCTTTGTCATATGAATATAAGAATTGCCATTCCAAATTAGTCCAACAATACATCTAATTCCGTATTCATTGGTCAATACCAGATGCATCTGAGAAAGATTTGCAAAATGATTAAATAAGCAATAATGGAATATTAGAAGTTTCTTCTTAATAGTTGCCGAACTCTCATGCACCAATGTATGTCCTACAGCATGAGGGTTGTATCTCTTCCAAACATCTTAAAAAAATCTTGCCTAATGAAAATGGGGATGGTCTCATTAGCCATATACAGATTTCTGAATTTTGCTAAGCTTTCACCTTAATAATGCCCTTTCCTACACTTGAACTTCCATGTTCTGGATACCCCTGATTTGGGAGCACCCGGAGTATGGAAGAGGAAGCACTTTTACGTACTGCTGCGCCACCTTCCCCAGCTGGGAGTATGGCATCACAGCAACACGCTCCCTATGAAGCTTTTCTCCTCTGCTCCCATAGTTAAGTTTTCATTTATAATGTGAGCTCGTCTGTAAAGATGGGTAAAGGGCACCATTCAGCTCTCCAACAGGGCCATATACATTAATGTATCTGCCAAAGGTCAGTCATAATTAATATTATTGTATATTTCTAGATTAATTTTCAAACAAAATTCTAAGACACTTAGGGTATGTCTACACTGCATTCCTCTTTCAAGAGAGGAGTGCAAATTCAGCTGAGCAAAATTGCAAATGAAGCGCGGATTTGAATTTCCCACGTTTCATTTCCATAATCGTGTCCAGGCGCTATTTCGAAATACACTATTTCAAAAAAAAAGAAATGCTGTCTAGACATGGTTATTTCAAAAGAAAACCCTTCTTTCGTAATTACCCTTAAACCTCAGGAGTAAGGGTAATTTTGAAAGAAGAGTTTTCTTTCAAAATAATGGTGTCTAGACAGCGTTTCTTTTTTCAAACTAGGTTATTTCAAAATAGCGCCCGGACACGATTATGCAAATGAAGTGCAGGAAATTCAAATCTGCACTTCATTTGAAATTTCGCTCAGCTACATTTGCATTCCTCTCTCGAAAGAGGAATTCAGTGTAGACATACCCCTACTTAATATATAGATCAATATTGTGGAAGGGCAAACAAAATACAAAATTCTAATATTCTGAATATTCTATGCTCAAATCCAAAATGCTTGTTTGGAGTAGAAATTCCAAGTATTAGACATTTTCAAAGCGTCTATGTGCAACAAGTGTCCTGGCACATTTTTAAAAAACCCACATCTTTTTGGAAGCTTCCAGTTTGCAAAATCAGTCCCGTCTAATGATATTCTTCAAAAGCGGTGTTATTTCATCAGTTCTCAATGGAAGTAAGCAGGCTGCCCACAGTGTTTGTCTGCATTGTTAGGAAAAGTGCTGTCCTGTGCTGCCAACCTCACTGCACTGCCTCTGTCTGGCTTTGAAGCACTATCTTTTGCTGCCATGCAGTCTGCATTCTGTGATAAAGTACAGTTCTGCACTGCCTTGCTGATTATCTGCTCTGTTATGGAAAGTGCTCCCTTGTGCTGCAGCATTCCATTTTAAAGTGCTCTTCTCTGCTGCTTCTCTCCCTTCTGAAACACTCATCACAATTGCTCTATTTTGCTGCTTTCAGTTACCGTTTCATTCTAGAGCATATTCTTTTCTCTGCACTTTTCAGAGGTGGTTGCGTTGGGAGTATTTTATTGGTTTTTTGTTTGTTTGTTGCATTTGGACACAGGGAAATTTGTAGACAGGGAGTATGTGAGGAAGTGAAACTACATTTTAATTACTCACTGACTGCAAGATGCTCACAGTCATGTTTTCACAGAGATGTTAACACGACAAAGAGTAAACTGTGCTGAATCATCCCCACACACACTGTTTTCAAGCTTTCTCTGAGAGCAATGCATGTACTTACATCAGTTGTATTAATTGTTAATCAAAGCATGTGTGTAACATAAATCAATTCATTCTGGATTAAATTCACCCCTGGACAGAAGGCCAGCACGAGTCCTGTGTACTATGGGAGAAGGGCTTAAGTTATGCTAGGTCTTTCTGTAGGGATGAGTTTCACCCTCTGTTCAAATAGGCTACGTCTAGACAGCAGGAAAGTATCCCGAAATAGCAAATCCACATCTTTAAACATGCCCATTATTTTGAAATATATTTTGAAATAACGGGGGCGCTATTTCAGCATCCCTGTAACCCTCATTCCACAAGGGTTTAGGGACCTATTGGAATAGCGTTTTATTTTGATATTTGGCACTGTGTAGACAGTGCCAAATTTCAAAAGAAGCTATTTCAAAATAACCTCAAAATAAGTTACACAATTAGTGTAGCGCAAACTCGTAGCTTATTTCGAGGTAAGGGTGTGTAGATGCACCCATAGTATGAAACTTGAGTATGTGGAGCTTCATTAACTTCTTGTCCCTTCCATATCTCCTTTCATCTTCCTGTATCCAAAACTAATAAACTACAGTATTAACAGGTAAGACAAGTACCCTTAAACACAACTTCACCATTTCAATGTCCCTCCTTGAGGCAAAATGACCTCAGCTATGCTGAGGTAAATTTGTATGTAGGCCTGCTCCTGGGATGTGGCTTAAACCTCCTCCTTTTTTTCTTTCCCTTGCACTTGCTATGACATTTGTAACAGTTTCTCCCCCTTTCTCAGGTGAGTCAGATTCTAGATTCTTGTTTTCCTTAGTGGTTGATGCCCCCACTCTAGTGATTTCTCACTGTGTTAAATATACAATTGGTAGTGATACTGCTGGCTGGCAAGGAGAGCACACTATATTGGAGATGAAGTACCTGAGACAATCTCCAGCAAAATAAAGGCTCATCAAAAATATCATCATGATAAAAGGGAATTTGAACTTATTGGGAATGGGAAAATAGGCTGGAATTAAAAATAAATAATAATTATTAAACATAAATAAGACAATTTTCTGCCTTCTAACACTCAAACTCCTCTAAATTCCAATTTCTAATCCTGCCTCCCCAAGACAGTAGTATACTGAGGATTAGTGTCCTGGGGTGAAGTGTTCGGTGCTGTGGTATTACTAGCTGGCTTAATCAAAAGTCACCTCACTTTTTCTTCATCCTGAGCTTTGGTAGGGTCCATTCTGAACTCCAGCTGGCCTTCCTTGTTTCCTGTTTTGAAATCCCCTTGGTGTCTCAGATTGCTCTTGGTAGCTGGTGCCAGAGTGGATTACTTGCTGGAAGATGGGCACTGTGGTGCTGGAGTGGCCTGAGGATATGTCTACACTACAGCGCTATTTCGAATGAACTTATTTCAAATTAGTTAATTCTAAATAAGCTAATTTGAAATAACGCATCGAGACACAAAAACTAAATCGAAATAGAGTTTTTCTAATTCGAAATAGCACGTCCACATTGAGTGGACCCTGAATCGAAGGTAAGGCTGGCTGGAACCAGTGCCAAAAGGGCATCAGGGTCGGACTTAGTGTGTGGGGCTGCTGCCTCAGGCTAGCTGAGGTCTGTGCTTAAAGGGACCTGACCCCCCATCCCGGACAGACAGTTCTCAGGTTTCTCTGCTTGCTGGTCTACCTCACTGAGGGACAGCAAAACATTTGTGTCTCGGAGTGCTCTGCTTGCCCTCATTCGGGACACAACGGCACTCTGCAACATGGAACCAGACCTGCACCTGGGGACTCTGCTGCGTCTCGTGGACACGTTGCCAGCAGCCTGGCTGCACTGTCTGCAGGCTGCCATCCGGGAGGACCATCGAGGGGCTGTCAGGATCCAGGGGGCCCTGTGGGAGAGCTTCCACCCTGAGCAGCGCTAAGAGTCTCCCCGGTCTGCACCACTGGGGGCTTGTGCCTCATTCCTCCCTCTCGTCCTTCCACTTACCCTCCCCTAGCCCCCCCCTTCCTGATGTCAAATAAAATACGCGTATTTTCAAAAATAGAAACTGTCTTTATTTAACACAACTGGAGAGGGGGAATGAAACTCTGGGGAGACTGGGGAAAGGAGGCGGGAGAGGGAAGGAGAGAGGTGGGAGAGGGGAGGGGGAAACCTGGGAGGAGGGAGCTGGAAGGGGGAAGCAAGGGGAAGAAGGGGGAGGGGAAGCTCAGGGCTCAGGGGTGGTGGTCTCGCCGGGCCACATGTCTCCCAGCACAGCAGGTGTGGGGGGCCTCGGCATCCCCGGGGGGATGGGGAGGAGGGGGCGGAGGTTGAGGTGGGGGGTGTGGAGATTGAGGAGGAGGGTGTGGAGGTTGAGGAGGAAGAGGTGGGAGGGGGGCAGGAGTGGGAGGAGGAACAGTAGCTGTGGGGGGGCAGCAGGCACGGGACTGGAACGGGGCAGCATGCTCTGCAGCAGGGCCTGCAGGTTTGAGCACATGGCACGGTCCTGAGCAAGCTGCTCCCAGCGGAGCTGCAGGTCCTCCTGCATCCAGGCCTGCATGGTGCGGTGCAGGACTAGCAGGGCCCCCAGGTGCTGGTCCCGGTACCCCTGCTGTGTGGTGGTGGTCCTGCTCAGGTCACGGGTGCGGGAGCTTGTCCCGGGTGGGGTGGTGCGCCCTGCACGAGCAGCTGGTGCAGCTGTAGAGAAAGAAGAGAAGTGGTCAGTTCTCCCTGGGGTCACAGTAGATGATGCCCAGGCCTCCCCACGACGTGAGGGCGACCATGCCCTGCACCGTCAGAGCCAATGTGCTTTCACAGAGGCCATGGTCAGCATGTCTGGCTCTCCCCGGGACTGGGAGCTGCCCCAAGACCGCATCCATGCCCCTGTGCCATGTATAGTGCGGCCAGGGTGTGTGTGTGGGGGGAGATATCCCCTACCTCTGTGTAGAGGGTGTGTGTGAAGGGAAGGCATTCTGCTGGGTCCCGCCCCGGGGTTGGGAGCGTGTCAGGTCTCTTCACACACGCATGTGCCTATTGGGCCACAGCCCCTGGGTGTCACGCAGCTGGAGCCACCTGCCCAAGGGTGGCATGGCACGTGCTCACACGTGCACAGGTGGCTGCGTGATCCATGGGAGGCATGGCCCACGTGCGCGGTCCCTGGTCTCTCTCCCCACCTCCCCCCCGGGTAGGGGACAGTGCTGGCACTTACCTGGTATGGCCTCCCCGGATGACCCTGCCTACTCTGGTGCCGGGTCAGCTGGTGGTAGCCCCTCTGCTGCGCCCGGGTCAGGGCCCTCAGCTCCCAGCTCACTGCCCCCCAGGATGGCACAGACCGCCCCGCCTGGATTCAGTCGAGGGCGGGGAAGTAGGGGCAGGTGTCAGCCCCTGCTGCGGCGCAGCCCCTGGTGGCCTTGGCGTACGCCTGCTGCAGCTCCTTCACCTTCAAGCGCACCTGCTCCTGGATGCGCCTGTGGCCTTTCCTGGCCATGGTGGCCGCTATGCGGCCGTAGACGGCCGCGTTCCTCCGCCTAGTGCGGAGATCATGGACATTGGTGGCCTCCCCCCAAACCTCAATGAGGTCCATGATCTCCGCACTAGTCCATGAGGGCGCGCACCGTCTACGGCCCCTGGCTGGCCCTTGGGTGCTGGGGGACTGGGCGGGGGACAGCTGGCTGCCACTGGCTGACATTGTGTGGCCACTGGCTGACATTGTGTGGCCCCAGCTGGCTGAGGGTCTGCGGCTGCTGGCAGGCCTGGCTCTTGCACGAGCCAAGTGGCCAGACTCTACCCCTTTAAGGGCCCCGGGGGCTGGGGGAGAGGAGAAGAGTTTTCCTGGTTTGGCCCAGAGTGGCCACCAGGGGAAACTGGGAAGGGCTGGAGGCCCCCTAATTCAAAATAAGTGTCTACACAGCACTTATTTCGAATTAGCTATTTCGAATTTGGTGTTATTCCTCATAGAATGAGGTTTACCAAATTTGAAATAAGGGCTCCACTATTTCGAATTTATTTCGAAATAGTTTGTATGTGTAGACGCTATTAAAGTTAATTTGAAATAACAGCTGTTATTTCGAATTAACTTTGTAGTGTAGACATACCCTCATTCACACAGCAAAAAAATTCAGAGCAGAACAAACCCATGTCAAGAAAATGGGGGTTTCAAGGAGAACTACTTGAGCTGCAGAGTCTCTTCCAGCCGCCAAAATCAAAGTCAAAACTGAAACTAAACTTTCCTGGAACAACGTTTCCTCAGGTCTTGCCCCTACTACCCCTACTTTACTTTTGTTACATCGATGACATATGGACCCACAGAAAAGACACTCTTGAAGAATTCCACAAGGATTTCAACAACTTCCACCCTATCATCAACCTCAGACTAGACCAGTCCACAAGGGAAATCCACTTCTTGGACACTACAGTACAGTTAAATGATGGACAGATTTCCACCACCCTATATCGAAAACCCACCAACCACTACATTTACCTTCATGATTCCAGCTTCCATCCCAGACACATTTTCCAGTCGATTGTATACAGCCAAGCCCTACGATACAACCGGATTTGCTCCAACCCCACAGAGACAGTCACCTACAGTATCATTACAAAGCATTCCTAAAACTGAAATACCCACCTGGGGAAGTGAAAAAACAAATCGACAGAGCCAAAAAAACACCCAGACAAGAATTATTTCAAGACAGACCCAAAAGAGAAAATAACAGAACTCCTCTTGTTGTTACCTACAATCCACAACTCAGACCCCTCCAACGCATTATATAAAATCTACAACCCATCTTGAAAATGATCTCTCACTCTCAGAGGCCTTGGGAGGAAAACCTATCCTTGCTTACAGACAACCCCCTAACCTGAAACACATTCTTTCTGATAACCATGCCACACTACCACATCATAAGCCTCCAGGAACCCAGCCCTTCAACCAAAAAAGATGCCAACTCTGCCCACATATCTACACTGATGAATTCATCACTAGAGCAAACAACATAAGCCACAAAATCAAAGGGTCATTTGACTGCTCATCCAGCAATTTGATCTATGCCATCAAATGCCAACAGTGCCCCACTATATATTGGACAAACTGGACGGTCCCTGCGGGAAAGAATCAATGGACACAAATCAGATATACGTAAAGGGAACACAGAAAAATCTGTTGGTGAATATTTCTGCTTACCTAACCATACTTTAACAGACCTGCAAGTGGCGGTCTTGTCACAAACCAGCTCTACAAGCCAGATCCACAGGGAAGCACTCGAATCACACTTCATGCACAAATTTAATTCACATGCTAATGGACTTAATCGCGGTATGGGTTGGCTAGGACATTATCTGCCTCATAACCACTGAAGGTGCTAACAGATCTGTGAGTAGTATCCTTCCTGTCTCAGCATCTATCTATTTACTTTGATCTGCTTAGGTTTAAGTACCCATTCTTCAGATACTTAATGATACCCCGTCTCACAGCCCCCTTCCTTTTTTTCTTTCTTTCTTTTTCTCCCCCCTCTCCTTTCCCTCTCCTATTTATTTCAAGTTTTCATATCCCCTACTCATACTCCGGTCAGCTGAAGAAGTGGGCTGTGCCCACGAAAGCTCATGATACCATCTACATGTTTTGTTAGTCTATAAAGTGCTACCAGACCATTTGTTGTTTTTTTCTCTAGTCAGGCAGTCCCCTTGTTAGGGGCTGTGCAGCCCTGGGATGTCATTGGTCCAAAGTATTGTGTGTCCTGATGACTCCAGAGTGAAGCCACCCTATTAATGCCAGCAGAGGGTCCTAAGTCAAACCCCAGAGTTATGAACGCCTTGGGAATGGAAATTCTACTATGGAGGGGAAAAAATGCTGCTTTTAACCATCTTATTGTAAATGAATCAAGCATTGAAACAGCTTGCTGGCCCTGTCAAAACTTTTTAAAAACTTTAATCAGTTACATTTAACAGTACTGTACTGTACATGCGCTTTTTTTGTTTTGTTTTGTTTCATCTCTGCTGCTGCCTGATTCTACTGTTTCTACTGTAGCCCTTTCAGTCCCCAGCCTGGCTCCAAGCAGGCTGGTAATGGAGTCAGAGAGCAAATTTACACAAATTCCTTTCACTATTCCTTAAATGAGGTTCCACTATCAATTATTATCTACATTTACAAACTTTATCAGTCACCACAGAAATTACCCTATGATGTCGTCTAATCTGCGTGTCTTTAGTTGTATAACATTGTCTGGATATATGTGGGACTGTCTCTCTCACCTTTTCACACCCTCTGCACATAGCATTTACTCCCCCTTTTCCTTTAGCTAATATCCCCCTAATTGGCTAAACATTCACCCTCAACTACAATGAAGCAATTAATGAGGAAGATTTAATGACAGAAGATCTTTTCAAGAACAAATGACTAATTATATCATTCTTTAAATAAATAATCCTTACACCCTGACACCGTCTGAAAAATTCGTCCTCTCTCCATTTCTTTGGGTTTAGAGTAGCAGCACTATATATCAGGATCTTACCCACTAAATTCTCTCCAGCATAATAAAAGGATAGATGGATCCAATTGTCCCTCATGCTTCCTCCACTTATGGATCAGCATGTTAGGCATCTGAAATTAA
Organism: Rafetus swinhoei; assembly: GCA_019425775.1. Taxonomy (NCBI): domain Eukaryota; kingdom Metazoa; phylum Chordata; order Testudines; family Trionychidae; genus Rafetus; species Rafetus swinhoei. Next base: position 273,010,849 of record CM033437.1, read on the forward strand.
ACTTAGTGCTAGCCCTCCATCTCTTCCCTTAACATAAAATAACCCATCTGAGGTATGTCTACACTGCGCGGCTATTTCGGGATACTGGAGGTAATAGCTACCAAAATAGCTACCATGGATTTACACAAGCTGCCTGTTATTTCAAAATATATTTTGAAATAATGGGTATGCTATTTCAGCATCCTGGTAACCCTCAGTCTACATTTACACTGCGGGATTTTTGCGGAAGAGGATATGCAAATGGTGCGCTCATTTGCATATCTTGCACGCTCATTTTCATATGCTCTTCTTATCCTTTTTGAGGAAGAGGTTTTGCCATTAAAAAGCCCTGTGTAGACTGGGCCATTTGTCGGAAAAAAACCCTTTTGTCTAAGATCCCTTATTCCTCAAAAATAGAGGTTTACAGGATCTTGTGCAAAAGGTTTTTTTTTCTGACAAATGGCCCCGTCTAGAGGGGGCTTGTTAATGGCAAAACCTCTTCTGCAAAAAGGATCAGAAGAAGATATGAAAATGAGCGTGCAAAATATGCAAATGAATGTTCCATTTGTATATCCTCTTCCGCAAAAAAACCCGCAGTGTAGATGTAGCCTCATTCCATAAGGGTTAAGGGATGTCTTGAAATAGCACGTTATTTTGAAATTTGGCATCGTGTAGACATGCCAAAATTCAAAATAAGCTATTTCAAAATAGATTCAAAATAAGATATGCAATTTGCAAAGCGCAAATTGCATATCTTATTTCGAGTTTAGGGTGCTGTGCAGATGCACTTCTGTAGTACTTTGTGGGAGATATAAAATCATTTAACAACTTTCCTAACTAAAACATCAAGTTAATTTAAAATATAAAAAGGAGGCTTGACTAAAAGCAAATGATAAAATAACTGAGGTAAAACATTTGTCTGTAAAATCATTAATTTGGGGGCAGGTTTAAGAAGAGCCCTAAAAAAAGTGTCATACCACTCGGCCAATTTGTCCTTAAGAAACAAACCAATAATCCCTATGCAGGTGTCTATTGTTACCTCCAAGTACTTTTCAAATGGACCTGGTGTACCAACGCAGTACACTCTCTACCCAGCCTCCAATTTTCCCCGGGGTTAATTACATAAGTCTTGTATTTAGATAATACATTAAACCCTTTAGTCTTTTTAACATTGACTCATAAATTGGTGTTCCTTCAAAAGCAGTTTAAATTCCTAAGATTTATAGCCTACCCCTGGTAAAATCCACTTGAAACTCCAAATCTCAGATTCTAATTTAACTAAAAAGGGATCAATAGCTACATTGAATAAAATTGGAGACAAAGGATAACATTGTTTAACCCCATTCTGTGTAGTGATGGACTTAATACATTTCTCACACACTTGCTATCCAAGCCCCCAATAATTTCTATAAAAATCATCAATCCCAAACCATTTAAGGCTGGACAGCATGTGCTCATGTTCTACACAAAGGCTTAGTCAAATCACGAAATACAATAGCTAATCCATCTCCATTCTGCTTTCCTCACCTAATTAAATGATCTAAAATCAAAATATTTCCTTCACATCCTGGAGCTGAAATAAAGTCCTTTGGTCTATAGCAAATTTTAACTGTAATCATCAGTCCCTTTAGCTAAAATTTTCTTTATAAGCTAACTCAAACATATCCTATGGTCAACAGTCTTTAAGACGATAGTTTAGCTGATTTTTCCTCATTCTGTATATCTGAGATTAAAATAGTTCTCTTTTCTTTAAAACTGTCTGCACCTGCATATTTTTGTAAGAATTTGAGAGTCCACTTTTATAATTTCCCAAAAATCATTAACAGTAACCTTTTAAGGGCTTCAGGCACTATCTTTGTGAATCTCTCTTAAGGACTCCCTGACTTTTGCTGTCAAGATCATACTCAGTAATAAATCATTATCCACAATCTTGATGGATGGGGGCCACCCTATTGCACATCCATGACCAAATTATATCTAATTTATCTACAAATATTTTTCAATCTCAGTAAGGAGAATATTGCATTTAGATCTATCAGATTCTCTTACTTTTATGAGCTAATATTTGTTTTTAGCAAATAATTGTTGGTAAAATTTATAATGAGCCTTCTTAGTGGCATAACTCTGAATAGAAGTAGACTGCCTCTTCCTATTTGCCTTCACTTTGTTCCTTATCCTATTTCTATTCCTAATCATCCTTACTCATATCAACCTCAACCAATGAATTACATAATTTTGCTATGCTTGTCCACCCAACCAAAGCCATATGATCTTCTATTACCAACATTCCAATTTTATTCAGACTATTTAAAAATTATCCAGCCTTTCTACTTTGCCTGCCTTGTCTACACAATACACCCTCATTATCCACAGATGAGTGCTCCCTTAATGACATTTTTTTTTCTGTCGAGGTAGGAGACTCTAATATAAACTCCTTATCTGTTGCTTCATTATGCAGTTCATCAATAGCCACATCCTTCTTAGCCCTCTTCTTTCCCAATTCTCATCAGACATTTCTTTGGTAGTTTTTGTTTCTAATTCACTTTCTATGCACTTATTTATGTTTCTCTTCCCTCTCTAAATGGGTAAGAAGTACAACTTTTTGTTCAGTCCAAATATGAGATCAAGTAGAGTCCTAAACATCATTCCAGCCCACTTGCCTTCTTTTCTTTGTTCATTCCTAACTGCAGAATGCCTGTGTCTAAAATGCTTGCTCAGTCCTCATTTAGGGTGTGTCTAGACTACAGGGTTTTGTCGACAAAAGAGGGCTTTTGTCGACAGAACTATACCTGCATATACACTACTGCTGCGTTCTGTCGACAGTAAGTCGACAGAACGCGGCAGTTTTGTCGACAGTGGTAAACCTCATTCTATGAGGAATAACGCCTTTTTTCGATAGTACTCTGTTGAAAAAAGGTGCTATTGCATGCAAACTGCTTTTTCGAAAGAGAGCATCTAGATTCTCTTTCGAAAAAGTGGCTTGCTTTGTCGACGGTACTGGTTGTAGTCTAGACACTTTTTTTTGACAGAGGCTTTGTCGACAGTATCTGTCAACAAAGCCTCTGTCGAAAAAGTGTGCAGTCTAGACGTACTCCTAGCATGGAAAGCCAACTGACAGATCACGTAGACATAGCCCACTTCCAGAGTAACTACCACTTTGGGCTCACACTTGGGGTAATACCATGTTATATTGTCCACTTTCCAAATATAGCTGCAATTTGTGGGACAATGGGACAATTAAAACAATTTATGGAATAGTCTAAATAAAATATTCTGTCAGTCCATGAGTTGCTCTGTGTTATTAAAAATAGGAAAATTAAAGCTAAAATGTCCATTCTCACTAAATTAGGGATCGTCCAAGGTATCCAAACACTTACAACTTGGATTAAAATTGTCCTAATCTAAATTAATAAAAGTGTCATTGGTAAAAACAATAGATAAAATGATAAATCATTATCCACCTGGTCCTCACCTATCAATTGAAGTTCCTCCACTCCCATTTTGTCTCTGACAGGGAGATCATCTATCTCATTCTTGTGAGGTATCCACTCATGAAAAAATGTTTCATATATAGGTCCCGCAACCCAAATTAATCCCTTCATATATGTAACACTTTTGGTCAGGGCATTGTAGCCCACAGAAGTGGTGTTCTTTACCCAGTCCAGTGCAAATATGGGTGTAAAACTTAAAATGACTTTTCTCCAAACCTAAAAGGATATAAACCTTACCACTGGCAGGCCATCTGTTATCACGGGGATTCCTCCGTAACAGAAGGAGGCTAGCCTTTCCAGAGGGAAACTACCGTAACTAGGCAAACAGATATTTCTTGGGGTTGACCATCCCAACCCACCTCCTCAATGAGGGGGGTTCACCTTCTGCATTCCGCTTTGCAATCTAAGCCAATTAGTGACTCTCACCATGAGAAAGTGACAGTTGCACTTGCCAAGAAGAGGATTTCCTCACTGAGGTGTCCCTGCCAACTTAAAGTCGCATCCAAACAGAACCATGAATGAGGGCTCAGATCCTGGCGGAGATTGCCGTTGTATCCTTCCCCACTTTACTGATTACCCAATTCACCACAAAACTTGGGTATTCAAAAACGTCTGGACTCAACAACTGACCAGGGTCCAAAAACATATGAATGACCTTAAGAGAGTCACTTAAAATGAGTGGATCATAGATGTACTCTTATAAGAGACCCTTATTCAGGGCTGGGTGTGGAAAGGGGAATACTGGCTGTGTGGAGAGCACTATAAATTCACTGAGGAGCACATTCAGGAAAAGTACTGGCTTACTTGTTATCACTGATAATTGAACAGTCTTGGAACAATAAACATGTCTTTAGGGGAAAGGATTGAAATATTGATGCTAATGGGAGCGTTATTGATGTGTTAGCTGGTGAGTTAGCCTGTCAGCTTTTATAAGAGTGGGGAAACTGAGGCAGACTCCCACAAAGCTAAATAAGGAACTTTTGTTTGATTGTTTTAAATATGGTCACATTGTGCTAAAAATGATGCTGAAATTCTATTAGGTGCTGAGCTCTGTCAATTTCTGCCGAAGTCAATAGAAATTGAGGGTGCTTGTCACATCACAGGATTGAGGCCCATTTGAATAATGTTTGTTTGCTAATAGAAACAATAATTTTGTAAGAGATAAGGAAACATAAGAAAAATGTGCCTGGAAACATAAACTGGAGCTAGCTAGAGAAAAATATATAGTCCAGTGGAAACTTATTTAAAGAATTTGAAAAGATGAAAAGACACTTCTACATTTTCACTTCCAAGAACTGCCCTTTTCTTACTGTTAAAACTTTTTTCAAATGCAAAATTCCAATAGCTCTATTATAAAGACTAGTATGCACTGATGCTGATATCCTTGATTTACAGTAACTCACCTAGAAAGTGACTGGATCACCTACTCTCAAAAGAGGACTGAGGGGAAGCTCCCAATGCCTACATCGACACAGAGGAGCTATTTCTGGATAAATTCCGTTATACCAAAATAGCTATTCCGCATCTTATGAGCAAGCCCATTATATCAAAATATAATGGGCTTGCTATTGCAACATCCCTGTAAACCTCACTGTACAAGGGTTAAGGGATATTTCTGAATAGCATTTTATTTTAAAAGTTGGCACTATGTAGACAGTGCCAAATTACAAAATAAGCAATTTCAAAATGACCTTGAAATAAACTATGCAATTTATGTAGCCCAAATTGCATAGCTTATTTCGAGGAAAGGGTGCAGTGACACATCCTATCTGAACAATGAACTAAAGCAATAAGGTCTGATACCCTGCTCAGAGAGGTCACAATTATCTCCTACATTTTTTCTCCTTGCAGAGGCCTAAGACAAGACTTTTGCACCAGATAAGGCCTACTTAATACAAAATTACATAATTCAGAATATTTTCTTTTATTTCCTCTTGCCAATCAGGAATTGAGGTTTAATACGTTTTAGATGTTTATCACAACTTCTTCAGAAGGCAGTGTAATGTTTGGTTCTGTAGACCCAAATAACAGCTGAGAGATAATTAAACTCAGATTTCAGAATATATTTTTCAGGTTGGGGTATGAATCTCAATGGTCCAGCACAGACTGAGATGCGGCTCACTTGGTGCCTTTAAACCTCACATGAGGAAGAAGTTATAGAGGAGTTAGAGTGCAAGGTCTCGTTCCTTGTTGTGATCATAGAGTGGCTGCATAACCTCCCCCAGTATGAATCATTGCTTGTGAGATTCTGGCATTATTAAGTTTCAATACTGAGATTCTTCACTGGATATGTTCCTGTTGAGAGAAGACAGGCAAATCCCCCAGTGCCACTCTACAGGCAAAAGGGTTTGCTGGCATGCATCCAATTGCAGGATCAAGGATGTCCTACTTGGTCCCAGTTTTTATAATAATCCAAAATAAAGTTCGTCCTCTGAATATGCCTGATTGTTGTAGAGGTTCAGATTTGGATATTAATCTTTTTGATGAGATCCAATGTTACATCTAATTCTGTCCTATAAGCCATATGTAACAACTGGGGCTATGTCTAGACTGCAGGGTTATATTGGAACAAGATATGCAAATGGTGAACCACAATTTGCGTATCTTTTTCCGCTTTTTTTTTCTAAGAGGCTTTTCTGAAATTTGGCCAATGTACATGGGGCCAAATTTCCGAAAAAACTCCTCTTTCAGAATATCCCTTATTCCTCATACAGTGAGGAATACAGAGATGCCGAAAGAACGCGTCTGCTTTTTTGGAATCTGTTCCGAAAAAGTGGACATGTTCCTTGAACGTGCAGAGCTCTGCAGTGTAGACATAGCCTGGGTCAGTGAGTGTACAGATCAAGTACTCCCTGCCTCAAACTTCTGGTTTAGTAATATACCTATGCATGTTATTAATTCTAGCAATTCATTGCTCAAAATCTACACAAAAGGAAATAAGATCCGTAATGCTTTCTTTTAATATTTAACTGCCCAGCTCACTTTTATTTCACCTCAGGTGCAAACTGCTGCCAGTCAGAACTGTAACACAGCTGCATCCATTTAGCACTCGCTAAATTGCAAGAATTGCAAAACCAAAACAGAGTGAATCACAACAGCTGGGCTTGAGAGCTGAGCCAGATTTCCCATGAGTTTTATTTGTGTAAACAAATCAATATTTTTGTTTGTACATTATAGTCAAATTATTTTAAAGGTCTTAAGTTAGGCTTTTAAGACTGCCTCCTGGAATCCCTTTGACCTGAGAAAACAATGTAAAATTGCTCCTCCCCCCTCACTGGAAGGCCCTAGCATTTAGGGCAGTTTTCACCCTTACCAAAATAGCAAACCAGGGCACCAGTCTGAAGGAATTGAGCAGTGAACTAGTTTCCTTTGATAAAGTAAACTAGATTGCCTTTGATTGCCCTATGGCTGGTACTGAGGAACCTGATGAAAGTGCAATAACATAGAGAAAGAAAGGCCTTTTTTTCCTCTTTACTAGGTAAAACAACAAGTATAAAGTTGCTTACTCCTGGCTTAACATTTTTATATTATGGTAATCATTTTTTTTCCTGTTAGATTTTTAACCACAACTGGTGGAGGGAGATAAACACATTAAATGTAAAGAAAAGGCAAAAGGAATGCCTGCCTTTTTTATAGGACAGGTCTACACAATGTAGAAAAGTCATCTCACCTATGCAATTTGAGTTACGTTAGTAGCATAATTCAAGTGGATGTAGCTTAGATCTACTTACCACAGAGTCCACTCTATTCTGGGTTGACAAAAGTTACTCTTCCATCAACTCTTCTTACTTTTTTCATCCCAGTAGAGTATCAGAGTCAATGGGAGAGCAACTGAGGGTCGATTTAATGTGTCTTTGACCCCCCTAGTGGATTAATCACTACAGCATTGATCCACACAGTAGTGAAGACAAGCCCTTAGACAAAGTTAAATGATACCCAGTGGATGCAGGCTTAGATGAAGTTCAGAATACATGTTCTTTCTGAGAGCAGATTGATCTTTTTTCTGGCAATATTGGTTTCCAACATTAAGAAAAAACAAGGAAAGGGATGGTATTCACTATATTGTGGTTTGCTGAGAGTTTTGTGTAGCAGGGGATATTGCAGGAAGGCCATATGGTTATGCATTTATTAAGTGACAGGTCTCTGTAATATTTCTACCTTAGAGAGACAAGGTGGGTGAGGTAATCATTTATTGAATCAACATCTATTCATAACAGAGGCAATCTTTCAAGCTCACTGCTTACCTCACAATCTTGTCTCTCTAATATACTGAGCCCAACATGGCTACTACATCACTGAATGTTAAATTTCTGCTTTGTCATTAGGCTTATTCTTTGTCATTAGGCTTATTCATCTCAGCGAAACAGTAGTAAGGGGGGATCCCTCTAATGCAATTCTTTTTCAGAAAAAGAGGAATCAAATTTTCAAATACTTGTGCACATGCTTAGATTTACTCAGAGGAAGCGTCTCACTGGATTCTATGGAATCATAGAATCCTAGGGCTGTAAGAGACCTCAGGAGGACATTGAGTCCAGCCCCCTGTCCAAAGCAGGACCAACCCCAACTAAATCATCCCAGCCAGGGCTTTGTCAATCCAGCACTTAAAAACTTCTAGGGATGGAGATTCTACCACCTTCCTAGGTAACCCATTCCAGTGCTTCACCACCCTCCTAGTGAAATAGTTTTTCCTAACATCCAACCTAGACCTCCCCTACTATGAGGCTACAGAGAAATGTATGCAGTCTCTGGGCTTTAGTCTGTGTAATATTGAGACGTATTTCTAAATTTCATTCCAATATAATACTTGAGAGCTTTCCTTAATAGCTAAACACACACAACAGAAAAGGTAGACATCAGCCTCTGGTTAAATACTGCTGAATGCTTTCAGTGCATTGACAAGCATATTGACATAAGAATGGCCACGCTGGGTCATACCGATAATCCATCTTGCAAAGTATCCTGTCTTCTGACACTGGCCAGTGTCAGGTGTTTAAGAGGGAATTACTAGAACAGAGCCATTATTAAGTGATCCATCCCCCGTCATCCGTTCCCAGCTTCTGGCATTCTCCAGTATGTGTTGTTCCCGGGTGACTATGGTTGGGAAGTGCATAAGATCATAAAATGGTGGCTACACATCATGTTATCAGCTGCTTGTAGTTCCTTGATTTATTTCTTTTAAATGTGTACATAAATTGTGGCCAGAAAACTGAGTTACTGACCAGGGTAGGGGGCCAAATTAAGGAGCTGCTGCAGGATGCAACATGCTCTCATAGCAACTGCCCATAACCTACATGATTGTGGCCTAGATCAGTGCTACCACTGATGGTACTCTTTCCTTCTGACTGGCTTTTGCTTGCCTTTGGGGAGTGGTACCAGGAAATATACAGTGAAGGAGAAAGTTTCTGGGCTGAATTATTTTATCTGAAAATAAAAATTCTTGGCAGCAGTGGTGAGAGTGTTGGTGTGCACAGAGTTCTTGGTGCAACCCCTGGCTAAAGCAAGCATGTCCTCTAATCATGCTGAGAGCTGGTGTAAACCGCATGGTAACGAAACAGGAGTACCTTGTTAACCATAGTACTGCCATTCTTGCTATGAGTAGTGGAACTGACTTATTTGTAACAAAAGGATGACAAACTTCATGAGTGAAAAGCTTGTGTAGGTTCAACACAGCACAGGGTTTAATATATATTGTGCTCTTCTCCATTCCTCTACTCCTCCTTCTGTGGGTTTATCAGAGAAGGGAAGATGGTATATGTTGGATTTATATTTGTTTGAAAGAGAGCATTAGCGACTAGAACACTATATTTACACTAATGTGTTTCAACATACTACTTGCCGTGGTATATAAAAGTGAGCATGTGCATCCACACTCATGCATGTTTGTACAGAATATAGTATATGCCTGTTTGCTTTTTGCTTAAGCGGGCAGTAGAAGAGAAACTCTCTCCCTCTTACTTCAATGGCAACAAAAATATTCTAAATGTTAAAAATCAAATGTGTAGTCCTTTCTTTGAAACCCTTTCCAGCTAGTTAGCTCTTAGCACTTTTATTTCATTTTGACACATTTAACAGAGAGATCACTGCCAAAATCATCATTATATTATTTAGAAATTAGCCATGTAACTGGGATAAAATGCAGTTTGTTTAAACTAAATATCCCTAGAGTCTTTTCTGTCATTTGCTTTTTTACTTCTCTTAACTTTCTTTAATAAATCAAGTTTAATTACTTCTGCTGACCTAATATCTTTGATTGAAGTCTAATTGCCAAGCCTTACTTGAGTTCTGAATTACAGAGTCTTCAACCATATTGGATGATCTCCTTCCTATTCACTGGAACAATATTGCTGCCAAAATTGCAAAATATCCTATGGTATTATGCTGCTATTCCATACAGCAAAAAAATTCTTCAAGGCAGTGTGTGTTGGACCCTTACCAGAAGGGACTCTAAAGGCCTTAGTAATTTTGACAAATACTGGAAATGTTCAAAAGTTAAATGTACATGCTATGGGACAGCCCAGTTGTATGTGGCTTCTTGGTCTGCAGCTTGGAAATAAATTGTTCTTGGATTCCAGTCTTCCTGATAACCCATTTGTCTTCCCTATGCTAACTAATTTATGCACAAAGTGAAAATTAACTTTTCCTAGAGGAGGCAGTTTCTTGGAACCATCATAACCATGAGTATCTAATAAGCTATCAGCAAACACCATGGTAGCCCCAGGAAGTGAGTGAAACAGTTTAATGAATTTGGATTTTTGGGAGAAAGTTGGCTGAAATATTTTGCTAAACTTTTTATGAACCACATAGTCAGCAGAGCCACATATTTGCAGCTGTGGAAGATGTAGAGAGACAAAGACTTTCACACACACTTTGTGCTTCTTCTACATCTTCTTCCCCCCCCCCCCCCCCCCCTCATTTCAGGAAGGGGGGATGTGGGGTGGGGTCTGGATCCAATGCTATGTAATGTAGAGCAATTTTAGAACTGCTTTAATTCTGCAGTTTGGTAATGGTTCCACAGGGTTGCTATGCTAGTTGGGATCACCATAATGCAGTGTGGAGTGGCCATAGTCCTACTACTCCAGTACAAATAATGTACTGGGTAGGCTCAAGGAGAATGGTAGATTGCCCAGTATACCAGCACTGTGGTAGCTGAAGTTGTCACATGCAAGAGGACACAATATCTACTAAGTGAGGTAGTTCTATTGCTATGTGGGCTGCTCTGACAGATTAGGTTTGGAGATAGTTAAAATCATTCCTCTTTTCATAAGAAAATTCTTTAATGTACTAAAATACAATAGATATACAGATTATAATAATATGCAGCTTTAAAAATCTGGAATCTGCTTTTTAACCAATATTATACATAAAATACATAACATTGAAGTTCAGTTTCACTTTTTCTCTTGGGTAAAATCTGGTGCATATGTTCAAATATTACAAAAGGAATGTTTAAAATATGTGTTGGCCAGTTGAAATAGATCTGCAATGTGCTTTAAGCATCCATAGTTTTTGATGGGATGAAGGGAAGGGGTATGTCACCTCTGTACCCTGCTCTGGTTCATACACCACCTTCTTCAATTCTTGTGGCACAAATGAATGAAACAGCTAGTTCATGTTATTTAGTTTGTGACTCTGGACTCAAGGACATTTTATAAGCCTGGGTATATTCTCATCCCTAAACAAAGCAAGTTGTTTGATTTAAAACTTGATAGGTCTGAAAATAACAATGTAGCTATTTGTAAATACAAAGCCCAAATAATTAGCAGCAAGGAAAAAAATGGTTAAGAACATTTTTACTGTAAATCTTACACTGCCCACTTAATCATAATCTAAATAGGTACAAAAATATTTCATCAAAATTCATCTTAAATCTTTTCAATGAAGTGTAATGAATATAATGGAGTAAAGGGCAATAAAACTGGGAAAGTGCCTAACTTAAGCAAACATTGTCAACATAAATCTAGTTGCTCCATACATTTTTGGGTTAAGAAGAGTCAGCTGATACTTCAAGTAGTTTTTTGGTGACTTTTTTTTTAATTGACACACAAGTTACTGCAAGTTTGTTGTTAAGGTCACACAGTATCTGTCTAGGTTGGAAGCATGTTTTCATATATCGTATTATTTCAAGTTTCCTGTTTCCTGCCACATAAACATTCATGCACAAAATGAAAAGAATATTTTTGTCAAGGCAACTCTATTTGTTTGCCTTGGAAGGAGGCTTCTTTGTGTTTTATTTAGAGTGGAGTGGTGAAGATGGGATCGCAACCATGGTAAGACCACCTATTTTTGTGACTGCATACAGATGTAATTTGATGCATTTGAACCTATTCAACAGCAGATTATTTAACCCTTTAATGTGATTACTTATTTGTGCTTCAGATGGGTGTGTGAATGTGGGTGGGATCCATCTATAAGAAAGCACTTTGTCTAAATCCCTTCACTGTTATTTTCCTAGAGAAACAATCTCAGAATAGTAGCTGAAAATGTATTATAAAATAAATCCATTTCAGCCTAGAAGACTGATGTGGGTTGGAAAGAGATTAGCAGCTTTGAAAGAACTGATAAATCAGATACATTAACACTCTAATGGTGGAAGTTGATGCATGGGCCTCCCACACAAAACATGCCAAGTTAGCATGCAACAAAGGGGGGGAAATTGTTTGCAAAAGTTATCCAAACTATTCAATATGCTGGAAATACACGTGAATATACATGCACAATGGTATGTTACAGTATGTGGTGAAATGTTTGAGTACAATGAAAACTGGAAAATTAAACCAAATGGATAATCACTGAAGATTATTGAAGTGTATTGCAAGACCTATTTGTCTTAAATATTTTAAAAGGGATTGTTGATATACAATAAGAGCATGATGTTGCGCTGAGGATGTGTGTTAGTAATGAGACCCATGGCAGACAGAGGGGGTGGGAATAATTTCCTATTCATTTTAATTAGTATGGTCAAACTTTTTCATATAGCCAGTTTATACTAAATGCAAACATGAACATCAGTGCATACTTTAAAAAATGAATTATTCACTCAATGAAAAATATTTTAGACTTGCGATGAAGCACCTGCAGAGGGAAGACTTTCATTTCACACAAGGACTGCAGGAAAAGATGGATGGGGTGGTGGGTAAAAGGAAGAAAATAAAATCAGCTTACAAGAAAGAGCTGCAAAGAGGAGAGGCAGCTTGCTAAGATGGTGGTGGATCTGCTTTCTGTACTGCCATGTGGAATTGCTATAGGAGCCAATTGCTTGCCAGGTATGGAAGAACATGTATGGTCCCACACTGGGTACCTTTCTAATTGTGGCACAGCTACTTGTATGTGATTTGTATGCTGAACATTCCTTACCCATGGAGGGTGAAGGGGCAAAGTTCTTGTGTTGCCTGGAGAGAGAAGGATGAGCTCACCAGGGAGCAAACATGAGCAGCAGTAGAAAGGTGATATGGAGTCCCCTCCTGTAGATTCTAATGCAGGGGTGGGGAGCCTAAGGCCCGGAGGCCAGATGCAGCCCCTGGCTTGCCTGGATCCAGCCCCCGAAGCCCAGGACTCCCCTTCATATTGGGGAGGCTGCGCTGGTGCTCCAGCTCCTCCATCAACCCCCCCGTGCAGTTGGAGCACAAAATGTCTACTAGCCTGGGCCCCCCTAAGCTCTGGTGTGCAAGGGAAATGCGGGGAGTGTCTTTTTTTTTTTTTTTGCTCCTCACTTATGTGTGACCCTCCAACTGATTTTTCTGTGGGTCAGTGGCCCCTGACTATAAAAGGTTCCCCACCCCTGCTGTAATGGGGGTGTACTCCAAGTAAAAGCACTTGGTAGATGCTTCTGAGTATGCAGCTGCCTGTAGGGATGGGTTGATGTACTTCACAGAAGTATCAAGTTATCTCTGACTGAGCAGGAGAAACTGCCCAGAGTTGAGTGGATTTCAGTGCCATACATGGGAGTGTGATGCACGTGGGTGGGTACTGGCCTGCCTGCTGGGCCATTTGAGATTGATTACATTTCTTCTCCTGCTGCTGGAAACTGGTCACTCTGTTCATTGCCTCATGTAGCTGCACCAGTGGCTCAGCAGCTGAAGCTTATCTGGAGCAAAAAGGTAATAAAAATGCAAGGCACAGCTAAAGCAGGGCTGCTGTGACAGTGTTTAAAACTTTGTTTTTCTTTTGATTTTTCTTTAAACACTCATTCTTAAAAAGTGCTAGGCAAAAAGCTAAAATAGCTCACCAATAAACTCCTAAATATCTAGTTAAATCTATGGCTGATGAATTGTTTCTGTTTTTAAATATATATTTAGTTTATTCATGGACGAGCCAATTTTGTTTTCCGCATCAGGAAGGGAACTGCTATATTAATTTTCATAGTACAAACCATACCAAGAACATTTAAAATGAGCCGAACTGTTTGCTGTATTTAAAATCGGGGTACATGGCATGATTTTTCCCTGTCAGATTTGTTTTTAAGGACAGCTCCCCATAAAGTTAAACTTCATATTGTAAGAGATCTGTTTGCTAGAGATTTTTTCTTTAGTCAGTTTGGTGTCATGTAAAGTGAAAGTATGTATAAAAAAGACTAGAAATTTTTTTTTTTACTCCTTTAGCCCTGCTCTCTCAAATGGTGAGGATTCAATTTCCCACAACAAATTTCCTTGGGATTAGTATGGGGTGTGTGTACCATAATTAAGTTTACTTGCAACCTGTAGATGTATTTATAATTTGCATAGTTTTCCAGACAGGGCTCAGTTCATGATAAACAATATAGACAATACGTGACTTCAAGTTCTCTGAAATCTTGTTTTCTTTTGTCTATAATGTGTAGATTTCTTTCACTGACTCCTTTTAAAAATAGAGTGTGAGTTCCTATGTCATGAAAAACGAAATTAAAGTGTAGCTGATTTTTATTTACGGTGGAGGAGCAAGAAAGAGACACAGCCTCCTCCCTGGCACACACATATACCTTGGCTTCTCCTGATGAGAGCTGGTTGACATGACTTGGCAGCCTTCCATCATAACAGTGTGGTAGCCAGGTCAAATTTGAGGGCCATTATTACTGGATGCACAGGGTCAAAATGCCACTCAAATTTGTCATAGTCAGGCACATAATCTGGGCCTCTCCTTAGCAAAATTCTGGTCATATCTCTGATCTATCTATGGTTTTCACTCTGGTCATTCCTGGATTATGAATGCCTATAGGGATGGGGAACCTTTTTTGGGCTGGGAGTTGCACACAACTGAGAAGGAAACAAAAAAACCAAAGCCGAAACTAAAAAACCCCAAACCCTCACTGAAGTCTCCCCCAACTGAGAAAGACACTTCCTACATTCACCTTGCACAGAGTCAGGGGGACCCATGTGCTCCAGCCTTGCAATGGGGTGGTGGAGGGGCTGTAGGTGCCATATCCAGGCAAGCCAGGGGACTTAGATTCTCCACTCCTGGCATAAAATCTTTATACAACCCTCTGCCTCAGCTATCCTACAGCCCCGTGGCTAGGGAGCTTACCTGAGAGGTAAAGATCCCAGTTTAAATCCCTTCTCTGCCTCAGGTGCAGAAGTGACTTAAACCTGGGGTTTCTGGTAAGCAAGGTAAGTGACCTGCCCTCTGGGCAAAATGTTATGAGGAAATCAGTCTTGCCTTTGTCCTAGTTTTTTTGAAAAACAATATAGGTGTCTAATGTAAAGAGAATTTGCAGCTGCAAATGCCAAGCCCAGGGAGGTACCTCCCTGCAGCCTGGACTTGGGTGCCTTTCTCTGGAAGAGTAAGATTTTTTACACACCTCTTGCTTTAGCATCATCCATCAACTAGTTTATGTGAGGCAAGGCCTGGTGTTCTGACATTTCTGAATCGCATTCTGAGGCTCCTCTCTTTCCCCATTCATTGTTTAGGGAACTTTAAGGTGCCAAACTCAGACTTTGTGAATGCCATTGATTTTTCTAGTCCTTTCAAAGTTAGGTGTGGTGACTTTCAGTGCCATCAGCCTGAGTTCCTGTGTGCTTATGGGTTCTTTGGACACCTACGGCTATACCTCTTCATAACTTCCTATAAATCAGAGGTAAGAGAAATTATTGCAAGATGTCCTTTCAGAGTAGCAAATTCTGCAGAGATACATTTTAGAATATCTTTGCTATATGTAAAATATACCACAAAAATACTATTTGAAAAGATGGATGGAAATACAAATAGTTTTGATGTGTGATGTATCTGTATGCTTTATAATGCATCATCCTTCGTTCTTTTCCCTCAGCTTGCGGGGTTGGGGGGAGAAAGAGGATTCATCTTTTTTCTGTATGCTTTGTCCTGTCACTTCTTAACATCTTAGCAGGAGATTTCCTCCTGATAACATCTTATTCTCAGGATAATCTTGAACTTATATTAAATGTGACTTGAACAAATAACAACATATGAGTTTTTCAGTGTGATATACAGTACAAAACCCACTCACAACTACTTCATAGCTCTGCTGACATTTGTGCTTTTGGAACAGAATATAAGGTTTGGACATGCTGGTTCGTGCTATGAATTGTACAGTGTTGCTGTATGATGCTTGGTAATATGGTTTACTACTTCCCTCTTCTTAATATGCTATTTCTTTAGTTAACCATTTATTTGTATTGCAGAAGTGCTCCGAAGTTCCCAATAGAGTCATAATGAATTTATGGAATTAGTACAACTTGTTTGTTTTTTATTTCTATTAGCCTTCTAATCAGGATCATTTGAATACACATGTATAAAAGGAAACAAATATGCAGCTAAAACACTGACATCTGGAAGGTTGAAGGCTCTTTCAACGGTTGGTGGTGTGAGGGGTGGGGAGAAGGCAGGCCTCAGGGTTTCCGGCTGTTACACACTGCAGACAGCTGGGTACCCCTCTTGTGTAGCCTCAGGGTATGTCTACACTGCAGAGTTTTTTTCAGAAAAGCAGCCATTTTTCCAAAAAGAGCTTCACTTACATCCACACTGCAATCACATTCTTTCGAAAAAAAATCGAAAGAACAGAGGGGTTTTTCCAACATTGGTAAACCTCTTTCTACGAGGAAGAAGCCCTTTTCTGAAAGAGCTTTTTCGGAAAAAGGCTTGTGTGGACGGGGAAAAGGGAATTATTTCGAAAGAAGAGGAAAGAGGAAAAAGCACAGGTGCCCTGGTGGCCACTCCTTCCATAGTAATCACAGCTTAAATGTGAGATAGCATCCACACTGAATGGACGCTATCTTTTGAAAAAGCAGATCACTTTTTCAATGCGCTTTGGCAGTGTGGACGCTCTCTTTTGGAAGAATTTTTTCCAGAAGATCTCTTCTGGAAAAGCTTCTTCCGAAAGAAGCCTGCAGTCTAGACGTAGCCCCAGACTCCTCCCTGAATTCTTGGGCACCCAATGGGCCTGGGACAGTGATGGCAAGAGGGTGCTGCTCATGCAGCCCTTCCCCCTGTTCTTTGTGCCTTCCCTGGTCCTGTCATTATTTGAATGCAGAGACAGGGGGTATCCTTGACCAAGTGGTGCACAAAGAGGCACTGTCACCCTGTGGATAGACACCCTAACCTATGGGTGCTCCGTGCTTCAGGTAATTTCCCTAGGCATGGGCTCCAGCTACAGAACAACTGGAGCCCCAGTTCCCCTTGCCACTCCTTCCAGTTCTCCCTGCACCCCCCCCCCACCAGTACCTTTGGTGGGGACCCTCTGTCCTCTTACTCCATTCCCCTTCCTACTCACCATCGCCCTTGTGGAAATCTTCCATGCCTCTTGCCTCAGTCCTCCTCCCCTCCCAGTACATGGGCAGAGGAACAGTAGTTGTGGGAGAGAGGAAGTGAGCATCAATGCTAGCTGCTTTGTGCATGGTCAGTTTTCCTATGTAGGTACAGGAGGAGGATGCAGAGGTTAGCAGTGAAGGTGTGAAGTGATTGGGGTGCAGGTGGGAGAGCAGGGCTATCTGCATGTGTGCTGCCTGTCACTAGTCCCCTCCCTGTTTCCCCATTGGCCCAAGCCGGGTATCAATGTCACTCTCCCTACAAAAACGAGCTGGCAGCAAGTATGTGGCAGTGGGTGGAGGAGCTGAACTGGGCCAGGAGGGACAGGAGTGTGGCCATGAGTCAGGTTTGCTCACCTAGCCTCAGTCTCTGCATGCCCAGGCTGTGAGGGACCAGCTCCAGCCAGAAGCCAAAGGACTCTGCCAGAGGGTGGTCGAGCAGACATTTTGTTCCTGTGATCTTTCCATCCCTCTGCAGATTCAATGTAAATGGGGCTTCTGTTATTTTTTATCACAACACTCTTAATTTCTTTGGAGACAGGTTGTGACATTCCCTCCTGCATGAAAGCGTTCTGTTTTTTCCCTTTGTTTGAGTCATAGGCTGTAAAGCGTAATATTCATGTATTCATAATTTCTTATGGTGTGTTAATACATACGCTTCACAATTATACTAATTATCAGTGTGCCATAGAATTTTATAAAAGACCTTGCTCACTACAATTTTATAATACAGTAATATTGTATAAAATAATTTGATTCAAATGCTTAGCATTTGACATTCAGTCCTCCTTTTTATTGTGCTTTGCAATGTATTCTTTGGAAAGTAAAATCCAGACCAAACTTCTCTCTCCTGCTGGGATTAGACACCATGCTGTCTTCCCCACCACGTATTTGCTTAATAGCTTTATTTACATACTATGTAAAAATGGACCTTCATTATCTTTGTCTGAATGGTCAGAGGAACAAATGCAAATTCCTTTGTCTGAGGAAGACCTGTTTACCAAACTCTCCCTGACAAGCATGATGTAAACACACTTTAGTTATATATCCAGTATATATCAATAACTCTTAATATATAGAATATGCATACATCATTCAAGAATAACTCACTGATCAGTAGTAATTTTCCAGTAAAACCTCACAAGATGTACTTTGTAAAAAGGTTATTACAATAGTGTGCAGGGTGTGAAGGCAGGGGTGCTTACAGTCACAGTGGCTGCTTACATGCAGTTTGTAAAGCAGATTTGTGTGGATTGCACTCAGGCTGGAAACAAATGTTAAGGAGTGCACAGAAGGTGACGATTAGATGAAGAGTATTTGCCACATTGGCAGGTGTGTAGGCAGTGCCAATGAGATTTTAGCATACCGAACGTGAACTTTGTGACAGTTCTACAGGTATTAAGTTTGTAATGGAATTCCCCTTTTTCCAGGGTCACTGTTCTCAGTGCATGTTTTCATGAGCCAAGTTAGAAGCAGGTATTCATCTTCTCCCAAAATAATAGTGGGCACAGTCACAGTTTACAGAGCAATATCTTTCTAAGGAATCAAATCCCTTCTTCCCCCTCCACTTACAATCCCAATCTCCTCAAGATGATTTTATTATGAATCTTTCAAGTGTTCCCTATGTTGTTATTCACGACTCTGCCTCTGTGAGCTACTAAACCTTGAAGAATGAATGAATAGTAACCAGTTTGGGTTCACATATTCACTTACCCCCTTTGGTTGGTAAAGTATTGGGATGTGGATGTCAGTGATGGCCTCTATGCTGTTCAGAAACCTTACCCTCTGAAATCCAGATGTTTCTGAAACTTTTCTCCAAGGCACTTACTTATTGGTAGCTTGGTGTTAATTGCCTTGCAAAAATGCATGACCCCAATTGTGGATTTTGAATCCCTGAAGTGGTTTGCAGCAGATGATAGCTGTCTGTTGCCAGCTTCCACAGGAACATAGCCACTGGTTCCACACCAGTATGAATTGCTTGAATTGAGTGTTCTCATGCTGAAGGTTTTGTGCAAGTTTCTCCCATAGCTTCAAGAAGGTCTGTTTCCTCATTCAAAAGTTCTGAAGCCATTGCTGGTCATTCCAGGTTTCCAAAATCATGTAATTCTACAACACTGTGCTGGTTCTCCTGCACCAGAAACAATTATCAAGCTTCAGGGCATGCTTTAGCATTGCAAAATCATCAGAGGGGTAGCTGAGTTAATTTGTAACAAGAAAAACTTAAAAAACAACAAATAGTCTAACAGCACCTTAAAGACTAACAAAACATGTAGATGGTATCATGAGCTTTTGTGGGCATAACCCACTTCTTCAGATGACAGGAGTGTTAGAAATCCAGATCGAAGAATAAATAAGGGACGAAAGCTCATGATACCATCTACGTTTTGTTAGTCGTTAAGGTGCTACTAGACTATCTGTTGTTTTTTAGCATTACAGGCATTCACCATATCTGTTCCATGGGAGCCAAATGAATTGTCATTAGCCCCCAAGCACAACCATATCTGTGTGAGAAAGTCCTGTTCAAATTCCATCTACTAACTTATCAGTCAAATTTTCTGTTTCACATTTGTCCGGTAATAAGGATCAGGAGCCAAACTAGATAGTATAGGAATGGAATAGACCTTGAGAAGTCATCTGTTCCAGTCTTCTGCTTTCATGTCAGGACTCAGTATTATCTAGACCAATCCTGACAGGTATTTGTCTAATCTGCTCTTTAAAATCTCCAATGATGGAGATACTGCAACATCCCTAGGTGATTTATTCCAGTGGTTAACCACCCTGACAGTTAGGAAGTTTTTCCTAATGTCCAACCAAATCACTATTGCTGCAATTTAAATCCGTTGCTTCTTGTCCTATAATCAGAGATTAAGAAAACAACCTTTTATGCATTTAAAAACTGGTATAATATCTCCCATCAGTCTTCTCTTCTCCAAACTAAACAAACAGCATTTTTTTCAATTTTCCTCCATTGGTCATGTTCTCTAGATCTTTAATAATTTTTGCTCTCCTGGAGACATTGTCCAATATTTCCATATCTTTTCAGAAATGTGACATCCAGAATTGACACATTACTACAGTTGAGGCCTAGTCACTGTGCAGTAGGGCAGGAAAATTACTTCTTGTATTGTACTTACCATCCCAAAATGGATTGTTATTTGCAACAATGTTAGTGTTGATTCCTATTTAACCTGTGATCCACTACGACGACCCAGATCCCTTTCTTCTGTACTCCTCCCTAGGCAGTCATATCCCCTTTTGTATTCGTGCAGCTCATTGTTCCTGCCTAAGTGGAATATTTTTTGCATTTGTCCTTATTGAATTTCAACCTATTTACTTCAGACCATTTCTCCAGTTTGTCCAGATCATTTTGATTTTTAATGATATTCTTCAACCACTTGTAAATGCAACCCATCCCAGCTCAGTGTTGTCCACAAATATGATATATTTGCTCTCTATGGTCTTATCTAAATTACTGATGAAGATATTAAACAAAACCAGACCTAGAACTGATCCTTGTGGGACCCTACTCAATATGTCCTTCCAACTTGACTGTGGTCTTTGGGAATGGTATTCCAACCACTTGTGCACTTATCTGGGTTGTATTTCCCTATTTGTTTCAGAGAAGGTCATTCCAGACAGTATCAAAAGCCTTACTAAAGTCAAGATATAATACATCTTCCACTTCCTTCCTATCTGCAAGGTTTGTTACCATGTCAAAGAAAGCTATTAGGTTGTTATGACATATTTTACTTGATTATTTTCTAAGTGTTTTCAAACTGATTTCTTAATTATTTGCTCCATTATCTTTCTAATTATTTTAGTTATACTGACTGGTCTGTAATTCTCCAGGTTGTCCTTATTTTTCTTTTTATAGATGGGCACTATATTTGCCCTTTTCCAGTCCTCTAGAATCTCTCCTGTCTTCCATGACCTTCCAAAGATAATTGCTAATTGCTCAGACATCTCCTCATTCCACTCCTTGAGTATTCTAAGATGTATTTCATCAGGCCATGGTCACATGGACTGAAAGTAAAAAATCCATTACACTCGACATACTACACTAACTTGTCAATTGTCAAAGTAATTTTAAACTTGTTCTTTACCTTTTTAGTCTCTGATCTTACCTCATTTTCTCTGGCATTCATAATGTTAGATGTACACTTGCTAGCAACCATTTTTAAACAGGAATCATTCAGCACTTCTGCCATTTCCACATGTTACAGTCTGTTACTGGTTTTCCCTCACTCATTGAGTAATGGGCTGTCCTTGTCTTTGGTTTTCCCCTTGCTTCTATTGTAAATGTAGTATGTGTTCTTGTTACCACTTTATGTCTCTAGATAATTTAGTCTCAATTTGTGCCTTGGTCTTTATAATTTTGTCTCTACATATTTATGTTTTTATAATCATTCATTGTAATTTGACCTAGATTTCACTTTTTGTAGGTCTCTTTCTTTGAGTTTCAAAACATTGAAGATGTCCTATTTAGGCCAGGGTGGTCTCTTGCTAAGTTTCTTATCTTTTCTGTGCCATGTGATAGTTTGCTTTTGGGCACTTAGTGATATCTTTTTGAAAAAATGCTAACTCTCTAGTTCTGGTTTTACCCTTAGACTTGATTCCTATGGGATCTCACCTACCAACTCACTGAATTTTCTAAAGTCTGCCTTCTGGAAATCCATTATCTTTATTGTGAAACCTTTCCCTCCTACCATTCCTTAGAATCATGCACTTTGCCCTTTCATGACCGCTTTCAATTACTCTATCTTCCACTTTCAAATGCACAGCTAGTTGCTCCCTATTTGTCAAAATCAACTCTAGAACACTCTCCTCTAATAGCTTTCTCAGCCTTCTCAAATTCCATTGCTCCGAGTCTTCCACCCACTTTGTCAGTGGGCAGAAACTGCCATTAGCAGATATGTGAAGGCACTGGACAGTACATGTTGAACCTCTCTAGTCCAACACCCTCAGGACCTGACCGGCCAACAGGAGAGTTTGCTGGACCATTGGAGGTCAATATTGTCTAGCAACTTTACCAACACATCCATGCTTTTTGGCCTCTTAGAAAGTAGTTAGGGCTAAATTAGAACTAAATAAGAGCACAGAACAATGACAGCCAGGACCATTCACTGTAAACAAACTTATGGGACTGTGGGAAACTTAGCCACACCTCTGATAAATGGGCATCCAGCTAATTAAAATCATGCTGGACCATGGATGTTGCTGGATCAGATATTGCCGGACTAGAGATGTTCAGCTTGTACTAGCACATGTCAAAGAGTTCTTAGCAAGTGTCCCTGTTATTCACATAATCCTGGGACACAGCATCTGAAATAGTCACATTAATATGGAACACCAGTGGCAATGTGGATGAAGGTATATACCTGCAAAAGCATTACAGCTGTGTCCAGCACAGCATACTGTGGACATCTTTGAGGGTATGGAGAATATACGTAAGCAGTACATGGTGAAATAACCAAGTATGTGCATCAGTGTACACATAGCCTTCTTGCTCTTATAGACTGCACATATTCACAAGTTCAGGGCTGAGGTCTTACTTTGTTTGGTGCTAAGGATTCAAGACTCAGTGTTAAGTCACTTGGAGGTGTGAGTGCTGATACCTCAGAATATCAGGACATTAGAAACTAGAGGTGGGATTTTCAAAAGTGTCTAAGTGCCTGCCAAAATAATCATCCTATATCAGAGGAACTAGAAGATTAATCTTACCAGTGTCATGCATTCTAAACGTTGGCTATTTGCATAATAAACATTGACATTATTACTTATAAGTTATGACACTTTCTATCAAACTTTGGCATTAACCTAAATTTTGAAGAATTCAATTGCAATTTT
Source organism: Rafetus swinhoei (assembly GCA_019425775.1). NCBI lineage: Eukaryota > Metazoa > Chordata > Testudines > Trionychidae > Rafetus > Rafetus swinhoei. The sequence continues at coordinate 273,033,899 of CM033437.1, forward strand.
ATTTCCAATCACAAAGACAGTGTAATCAGAGTCTGTGACCATCTGTCACAAAGGTTTATTTTTTTTAAAACCAGACTTTGAGTATATGGCAAAATGCCCATCAGACGTTTTCTTGGACTGGCATCTCTTAAGGTTAAAAAGTGCAAAATGTCCTGATTTCCATCTGTCACTTCAATTTTTGTCAGCTAGGAGAAAATCACTGCCAACCTTTATAGTAAAGCATTTTAAAAGGAAGATAACTAAAGATAACTATTGGCATAATGATGATCATTAAGACTGAGAGCAGGAACACGGAATGAAAAAATAACCTGGATCAAACAGGTATCATTAGGAAATATATTGCTGATTAACATAGCTTAAATATAGGCAATTTTTGATCAGGCAAAGCTATAACAAGAGCTACACTATTATTTGTTAACTAAAAAGTTTTTCTTTCAGATAGAAATGTATAGACTGATAGTGTGTGTTTTGACCTGTAGCATGAAAGAGAGCAATAGTAAAAATTAATTTCATGCCAGTAGATGCTCTTAAAACTAGACTTAGCTGCAGTCACATTAGCTTAGATAATGGGAGAATTTTTCTTCATTGAAAATGCTCCCTGTCGCTTAAGAAGAACTCACTGAGGCAGCCTGCCATCTAGCTTTTTCACAGCAAAACAGGCTTGCAGACTGCAGATGAGAGACTCAGGAGCAGAGACAATTTTAACTTAGCCAGCCCTAATTTATCTCAAGCTTTTTCAATTCATCTTCACTGCTCTGTGCTCACTGGAACACCAGATTGTCATCCCTTGGGAACAGAATGCAACCAGGGATTCTAGAGAGCTGTCACATCACAAGAAATATTTAAATTGTGCTGATTTTCTTCTGGAGTACTGAGCAGAGGGAATGAAACTCTCCATCAAGTCATAGCTTTGCGGGCAATAGATCAGAGGATATTGCCAGTTTTCTAATGGATTATTGTTATCGGGCAGGTTCTTCCTGAAGGTATGCAGTTGCTCTCAATCCATTACCCATGCTGTTTATCAGGTAATGATCTAATGAACTAGTGATCCAAAGATATTAGAAAAAATGTTAACTAAGTAATCTGTAGCAATGGAATGATAGCACTTTATTGCAGCATGTTTACAGGTAAAATACTCTGATCCACTTACTCTAGCACCTACTGCTAAGTGCTCTATCAGATGGGGGTTAGGGGAGACCCTCACTGTGCCACAGACCACATTAACATAAGTTTGTATTGATAGCCCGGGGGGGGGGGGAGTTGCTTTTGTAAAACAATGAATAGTGAAGGGCAAAATCATACTTCTGAATCACAGTCAACCATTTACATCCCTGGGAATTGACAATATTGTATTTTGCAGAAGAGAATGTTTTTACAAGGATGGAGAGGGTGGAGAGGAGAACTTTCCTTGAAGTAGCATAATTTATTATTGGAGTTTGACATTTCTTTTTTGGCCATGACATTACATGCTCTTATATGAGGGATTACGATATTTAATTCTGAAAAAGCTCTAGTGTGAAATGTGTGATAGAAGCATGTTGCTGCATTTGTATTCCTGACTTTAAGAGCATCTTGATAAAACATCAGGATTACAGAATACAAACAGGAATATTAAAAATAAAATAAACCTATAGAGAGGAATTTCTTAGCTTTAAAATTCAGTGTTTTCTAAACAAGAATTGCAGCAAGCTCTCCCTAAGTTCAAAAGATGACCTGCATATATGTTAATGTGCTTTTTGATGAAGTGTGAGCCTAAATAAAAAGATCTCACTAAATTGCAGAGCAGTCAAAAAATTTCAAACTGTTCCAAGCGCGGGAGTAATGGAGCAATGGAAATTAAAATGCCACATTCAAGCTAACCCCATGATATTGCTCCTGAGGTGACATTCTCTGCTTCAGCATGTGTATCAGCTCTGAGACTGGCGTCTGCAGAAATAGGGGCAATACATGGACTAGCCCTCCAGAGACCTTTATGGTTAACCTGTTCACTGCTGGTCCCTTCACTTGCTGCACTGCCATTCAAATGTCATGTTAGGCCATACTTCAGGTGTTTGGCAGCACAGTGGACAACTTCAGCTGTATGCATGCTTACAAGTGACAGAGTCTACTCTTGTTGTTTAAAGCGGTACTAGAAGGCACTGGGACATGTCAGTGATGGGTGAATGGAATAGACATAGCATGGGATGTTCAGCACTCCAAGTGTTAAAAACAAATGAGACTGAAATGAGAGGTGGAAATATTAACTCAAAAGCATTTCCACTTTGCTTTTAATATTCCTTTAAATCCCTTGAGATAGTAATAGAGAAGAGATCAAGGGAGATCATGAACTCTGCTTCCCTATACAGTACCTTTTCTCTTGAGTCTCAGGCCAGGTCTACTCTAGGGGGCAATGATGAACTAAGGTACGTAACTCCAGCTATGTGAATAGTGTAGCTGGAGTATACCTTAGATCAAGTTACTGCAGTGTCTCCTCTGTGGGGGATCGATAGGAGAAACTCTCCCATCAACTTTCTTTACTCTTCTCCATCCAGTGGAGTACCAAAATTGATGGGAGTGCGGTAAATCAGTGGTTGATTTAGTAGGTCTTTATTAGACCTGCTAAATTGACCCCCAGGAGATCAATCCCCACAGCGCCAATCTCTCGATAAGTGTAGACAAGGCCTCCGACTGAAAGAAAAAAATGTCCTGCCAAAATGAATTCTAAAAGATGATTTACTTTCCTATGAACATTGGTGGGCCCAAGGCAGAGAGGCTTTAAGTTCAGTGACACTCCGCCTGAGGCTCGTGAGCCACAAACAGCTCTTTAATACATCTCCTGAGATTATTTTCAGCACATGAGATTAAAACACTGAGTGATTTCATTATTAACCAATCTAAGTTATAAACAAATTAAGATGAATTTACTATAGTAGCTCATTGAAGCTGATAAAATAATAACTTGGTCAATCATTTTGTTGTGAGAATAATATTATGCATATATAAGAGCAAATGGAACAAGGAATTCACACTACTGTGGCTCTTTGGGGTAATCTTGACCACTAATTTGGCTCCTGAATCATAGAGGTCTGAGAATTAAAGCAGTGATAAAACTTTCCCTGTAGGATACTGCCTTCAGCAAGCAAATTTTCTGTTTTATAGGGAGTTAGTGTGCCAGGCTAGTTTTCCCCAATCTCTCAAACTTCTTCTTTAAATTTACAGAGGATTCTTAAAGTGCCATCGCTCTTGGGTGTTTCAGAGTTTTAAAATGCATTGGCTTATGAATATCAGAGGATCAGGTGTGAGAGTATGCATTTTAATATTATAACCTTCTCTTAAGAAAAGCCAAGGACATGTTCAAAATAGGATCTTATTTTTTCCACTTTGGGGTACATTTGTGTGTTTGCTTCCAACAATTAAAGTAACATAATGCAAGCTTATTAAATGTAATCACCTACAACATTTGGCCTGGGCAAAGATCTAACCATATAATGATGTTCCTGAATTTTACATTCTTTAAAGTAAGAAGATAGAGAAGAGATTAAAGTGGCAATGGAACGTTAAATGGTCAGAATTCATTGAAGGCTATTACATTAGCACTATGACTTCACTTTCACATAATTTTTCTTTCTTCTGCCTACCTAGCTATTTAGCAATGACCATGCCTCTCCTCACCTTTCAGAGAAAAAGTGTGCATTCAGCTATCATCTATTCATCTGGAACTTTCTGTCACTTTATGGAACAGTGTTGTGCTGTATTACTTTAGTGTTTTATTTTCTGTATGTGGATAAGAATTATCCATCCAGGATATAAATTGAGCTAGTAATTATTGGCACCTAAGGGGATTTAATTGGGATTTGAAGGAGGGACATGAATATAATAAAGTACTAGCCTTTTTTGACTGCTGGGTCTGTCCTCCTTCACTTGCTATTTGGCTGCCTTCTACCTGTCCCAGCTCCTATGAGGTTCCAGTCCCATTATTATTACTCCAGCAGCTCTTCTCTTCCCTGGTGCTGTCTTCCCTCAGAAACCCATAGTGACCTCCAGATGAACTTTGTGAGAGAGTCTAGCTGTTCTTGTCTTGGACCTTGCTCATTCATGCTAAATCTTGTTCTTAGCTCATTCTCCACTCTCCCCTTTTTTCCAATGGCAGGAAACTATTCCAGGCAAGAGTACTGGTAAGAAATTGCCTACATGTGGCCTATGTTCCAGTCTTGCTAGCATCTCAGTTTCAATAACATGTGGGCATATCTCATTGCATGGAGAAACCTTATCCTCTGTTAGATCCCAGTGGTCAAACAAAGGCTGTTTTAGTGAAAACAAAGCTGGGGATGGTTTGAAACCATTTTAAAGAGGTAGAACACGATTTTTCAAAAGTAATTAAGTGCTTTTCTCTTAGGTGCCTCAATGCTTGGCTGATTAAGATGAGGTTATTTCACAAAACCTGACTTTCTGAAAGAGCTAAGCACTTTCCCACAGAAATGCAGGGTAGGTTACCCTTTAACATGCCTCAAGTTGGATTCTTTAGTACCTAGTCAGGGTTTCAAATCTTAGTCACAGAAGACATACCTGATTGGATGGCATATTTAACTGAAATTTGAAGGAAGGATACAAGCTGTCTTAAGGTGCAATAAAATAACTTTATATAAACATATGGGTAGCTTTGTATTTCAGATAGAAAAAATAAACAAAACCATTTTTATCTATTTTCTGTTTCAATATATAGCTCATAATATGCATTCAACAGGGAGTAGCAATTAAGAGTCAAGAGCAATTAAGAGGAAGAAGTCAGACTGCTTCATGTAAAATATAGCATATTACCATATAATTTCTTCTTGACCATGCACTACATTAAATGGAAATCTTATGAAGTCATAGATTTTAAATTCCACTGTAGTTAAGAAAGATTGAGCATCCTGATTACTGCTAGGTGGGATTTCAGATAACATGCTAGCCAAGACCGTTGGCCTTTCCATTTTATATATCTGGAGGCAGAGTCTAGGTATTGCATGATTGGAGAATATTACTTAGAACCAGGGCTGGTGGGAGATATAAATGACAGCCTGAGATTAAGGAGATCAAGATTCATAAGGGATACATAAGCTGCTCTAAACAGAGACTCTCCTTAGCACCCGGACAGAAGGCCTGGATAGTGCAAGCCCACAGGGACCAGGAGCCAAGTAAGAGGGCTCAAGTATAAAGTGCAACTCAGTCAGAAGAAAGCCTCAGCACAGACAAGACTAAGCCCCTACAGCAAGAGTTATGAGCAAGCTAGAAAAGCTGGGTGAGACTCCCTGTATTAAAGTTGAAAAAGCTGGGTGAGACTCCCTGTATTAAAGTTTCATGGTTCTGGATCTACCTAAATCATCTCAGTTATGATGATGTCACAGAACAGCCAACAGGGGAGAAACTGAAGCCATAGAGGGACCCAAACCAGGCTGAGGCTATGTCTAGACTACCTCTGGTATCCCGGAAAAACACCGCTGCGTCCAGGGAACACATCTGCTCTTCTGATTTTCTGCGGAAGAGCAGACGTGCTCTTTCGGAAACCCTGTCTTCCTCATGCTATGAGGAAGAAGGGCTCTTCCAAAAGAGGAGGTTTTGCCAAAATTTGGCCCAGTGTAGACAGGCCAAATTTTGGAAAAGCCTCTTCCGACAAAACTATTGGAAAAAGGTACGCAAATTGCAGATAAAGAGTGGCAGTCTAGACATAGCCTGGGAAAGTCCCTGCTGTAAAATATATTATGAACTTCAGTTACCTAAATGTGAAGGAAAATTTAAGTTATGATAGAAAACTAATATTTTTACCACTTTCATAGGTGCTGAATTACCTAGAAGATGACGGTGAAATGACTGGGGTTACTTCAGATTTCTTAATGGTGTGATCACAAATTTTCATCTACAGCATGTGTCAGGATTTTCTAGAGGTGTTGGTCCCAGTGTTAGCTAAAGCTAAAACTAGCCTGATAAGACCTCTCTATTATTTAGCTGCATATTGAGGGCAAAAGAAATACACCCATAACAATCAGGCAGAACAACTTGTTTGAAGTGGTAGTACAATGCAGACATGCATGCTTGGCTACAGGACTGGCATTATGTATTAATATGCATTTGGAAATGTGCCTTTCTGGGCTTGAATGTTAAGTGATATATGTAGTGTGGACCATGTTGCTCCCATTAATATTAAGTCTGAATCAAAATATGGAACATTGGGCTCAAAATATGTATCTAACCATCTAGGCATGACCACTGTATTTTATGTTTAAATTGCGAAACTGAAATATCATGTATGCTGGTATCTGGCTGTATTGATTTTCATAAGGTCGATATAACATTTATTAGAATATTTACTTCATTATAAATGTAGGGATTTTTACTTTTAATGCTGAGTGGGAAGAAACTAGATTTTGAAGTCTCAGAATTTCCCTTGGGATGAAGATTCATTCTCTTCAGCCTGTTCTAATATTTGGTTCATAAAACTTGATAAAAATAGGGTTCTGCAAGTGTTTGGCTTCAGACTAGCTTAAGAACCTTTTATTGTTTGTTCTATTCTTCCTCATACTACTATGGAACTTTTCTCCAAAGTAAGAACAAACAAATCTATTCTCTGCTAATTCTTCTCCACCCATCCCTTCTGAATTGTTATGGTGGTAAAATTTAAGAGATTGCTTTAAGAGATCAATGCTTGTTTCTGCTCTTCCTTTCTCAGCTTCTTACAGGTACATAAGCTAGACTGAAAAGACCTAAGGTCATCCAATGCCTCTTCTTGTCAATACAGTTTCCTGCAGTATTTATTTATTTATTTATTTAAGTTAGTTAGTTAGTTATTGTCTCTACAATTAGAAATCTTTCTGTTCTGGAAGCCCTTAAGCTGCTTCTCCTTTCAATCTCTGAGGCTATGTCTAGACTAAAACTCTGCAGCGTCCAGGGAACGCATCTGCTCTTCCAACATGTTTTGCGGAAGAGCAGATGCGCTCTTTTGGAAGTCCTGTCTTCCTCATTTCATAAGGAAGAAGGGCTCTTCCAAAAGAGGAGGTTCTTCTGCAATTTGGCCCAATGTAGATGGGCCAAATCTCAGAAAAGCCTCTTCTGAAAAAACTACTGGAAAAAGGTACGCAAATTGCAGAGTGTAATTTGCGTACCTTTTTCCGATACAAAGCGGCAGTCTAGACATAGATTCACATACTAAAATAATATTCCAAAAGAAACTGTGATCTTTCTTCTTGTTCTTAATGTCAAAAAGGGCTGAAGTCATTTTTTGATTACACCAGCGGAAGTCAAAAGTAATTTTCTTGTGGCCAGTGGCATACTGTAGTGTAAAAAAGAGTGGAATCAGACTCTGTATATTTTAAGCATTTCGGTTGGCTGCTAACCTTGGATCAACTTGAAATTATTTACAGTAAAGTTGTGAATAATGTTAAAGGCACAGAAATGTAGAAATTTACTTGGAATTAAAATTCTTTTTTCCTAAACTCCTGATGAAGAGAAAACAAACTTTGTAAACAATTAATAAGTTCTTAAGCTTTGAAGAATTTTTTTTTTTAGTTTTAGTTTTAGGTTTTTGTTTTGTTTTTAACTAGAGCATTAAACTCTAGCTAATGGTTTGCAGCTGAGATTTTAAAGACTTTTTATGTTGATGTAAATCCCCCAAATATACAATATTTATTTCCTAATACTCAAACTTTATAATTTATGGTAGTGTAATTATGGATGAGTTTTTAAAGAAAGCTGTTCTTGCCCTTGTCTCTTTTTTAAAAATATAACATTTGCAGTGTTGTTGTATCCCTTTTGGCTTTTGGGAGACAAGATGAGTGAGGCAATATCTTTGGTTGGACCAACTTCTGTTGGTGAAAGAGACAAGCTTTTGACCTACAAAGAGTTATTCTACCTTGTGGCTCCTAGTAAATATGGAGTAGTTCTAAATCAAATCTCTAGTGAGCTACAGTTTATGTTGTAAATATATTTCATATAATATGTCATATATATATCTGTAGTCAAGAGAGGCCACCAAATAGTTTCCTAGTTCATAAATGGCCTTGGGCAATGCATAAATCTGCACATGAATCCATGAACTTTCACAGTTATTGAGATGTATAATGCACTCTCCTATCAGGGAGGTTTAAATGTTGGGAGTGATCTATGTCAAATCAATATAGTTATACTTTCTCTTACTATAGATGAAGCCAACAGCACTGCCTTTAGTGGTGGTTGCCCACCACTTCTCACTATAAGACTCTATGGTCACCTGACTATAATTTAAATTTTCACTGTTTAGGCTAAAATTTTTGCATGCTGTGTGGCTACATTGAGCTGATTTTTTTTAAAGTTCAACTGGAATTGGTCAGCTATAAAATGATATTGCAAAAACTTTCAAATTCTGCATCAGAACAAAACTGAGTCCTTTTGATTTTTTTGCTCCCCCCTCTCAAAAATTGTAGAAGTACCATTCTAAGTTCAAAGACTTGAACCAGCATCTTCTCTATTCTAGGGGATTACCCTAGCCATCAAGTTATTCTAGGGTGAAATGTAGCTGTTCTCACGCTCTTGTGCTTCCCCCAGAGAGTTTTTCTGGGCTTAACAAACCTTCCTGACTAACTCCTCATTGAAACCAACAAAAACACAAAACAAAATAAAAAAATCAGTTTTGACAAATTGACATTTGCCCACAAAAAATATTTCTCAAACACCCGACCAGTTCTACCACAGAGAGATTAGAGAGGTGCTACAGGACTACTCTTTGTTTTTTCACAGAGAGACTGTGTATGTTCCATCATGAGGCTATAGGGGCTGAGCAGGACATACTTTGAAATTGCTTCTCCTGGCTGCTGGTATGGCACCAAGGAATGTATCTGAGAAGTGACTCTAATTATATCACCACATAATACATTTTTCAAAGGACCTGTGCCTCATTCACTGCACAGGATGGGCTGTGCTGAGGGGGATGAATCAGTGTTGTATAGTATTATTACTGTTGCCTGTAGGACCACTGCTTCTTTCATTGTAGTAAATGAGCTGGGGCAGCTTAATGTCATCCTGGAGAACTGGATTCTATCCCTGCCTCTGACCCAGATTTCCTAGGTCATGCTGGGCAACTAACTTAAATTAGTATGTTCACAATTAGCCACTAATTCTGTGCTCCAAATTTTCTGAGTGGCCAGACTGGGACACCCCAGAAAGAATTTGCTGAGCACTGGTGACTCCAACTGAAGTCAATTGGAGCTGTGCTTTCAAAATATAAAAAAACCCGTAAAATACTAAGTACTCTGGAGTAAAGTGTCTGAAGTTCATCATTTTTGTAAATGTCTTTAATCTCTGCATGCCTCGGTTTTCCAGCTGTAAAATGGGGATAATATCACTTAAGCTCTGGGTTGTGATGTTGAATTGGTTGATGTTTGTGAAGCATTCAGGTATGATAGAGAGAGCACCATAGAAACACCTACCAGGGAATTAATCACTTATATTCTGCAGAGGGTTTGGATGATGTGCAGAAAATCAGGCCAGGGCCAAACATTGAATGTTGAGGATAAAGCAAGATATTGAATAACTGCTTGCTAAATAATACCCTGTCCTTTTGAGACAGGGGTCCTGTGGAAAAATGGGTTATGCTTATGGAAATACAGATTGCATTGTAATGCATAGGCACAAGGGAGTCAAATTAAGGTTGCAAAGTAATCTTTAATATTTCTTAACGTTGGAGTACTTTGCTACCTTCACATTCTTTTAAGTTATTTTTGTAATCTACATACAAACATTCCAAGAGGCCTTCAATGTGTGAGTCAGGATATGTCTACACTACAGAGGGTTTTTTTTAAAAACAGCATTTTTTCTGGAAAAACTTAAATTATGTCCACACTGCAATTGTGTTATTTCGAAAAAAAACCCGAAAGAACTGAGGGGTTTTTCCGACACTGGTAAACCTCTTTCTATGAGGAAGAAGCCTTTTTCTGAAAGACCTCTTTCAGAAAAAGGAATGTGTGGACAGGGGAAGAGAGAGTTCTTTCGAAAGAAGAGGAAAGAGGAAAAAGCACAGGTGCCCTGGTGGCCATTCCACCCATAGTAATCACAGCTTACATGCAAGATAGCATCCATACAGTGTGGACGCTATCTGTCGAAAAAGCAAATCGCTTTTTCGATGTGCTTTCGCGGTGTGGATGCTTTCCATCAGAAGAAGTTTTTTTGGAAGATCACTTCCAGAAAAGCTTCTTTTTGAAAGAATCCTGCAGTATAGACATAGCCTCGGTGTGAAGTGATAGAAACAGCTACAAGCAGAGTTGAGAACTCTCATTGTTCAGAATATCATTAGGTTGAATTATAATTGGGTTGGTCTATTATCATCTGATTATTAAAATCTAAGCCACTTTAAACTTTTTTTCCAGATGATTTTATGAATTACACCTGTGTGGCAGCACAGGCTTTTATATATAGGAGGAGAATTGTATACCCATATACAAATATTTTTTCTATTGCTTAATGGCCGCCCAAAAAAAACTCTTGTGTTTATTTCCATCCATTCTCTTTTACACTGTTCTGTTATAATACATTTTAGAGGCCTTGCATTGCTCTTCTGCTGCCACAGTTTGGAGCACTGGAGCTCAAAGGGACTACTCACATAATTAAAATTAAGCAAACACGTAAGTCTTTGTAGGATTGAGGCCCTAAGCTTATTTTGTATCTTCTATCAGCCTTGACCCTCTGCCTCTGCAGGGACCATATTTTTTTCCCGCTTACAGAGTGCCAATCACAATGGGGTCTTGGTCCATGAGTAGAGTTCCTAGATGCTAAAGTAATACAAATAATAAGTAGTATCTGTAGTTTCTCTGCTTAAGTCTGTAGGGCTTACGTCTGTGTGCTTACATTTAAATCTGCCTTTGGGCTGATACAACCTCTATGTATTGTCTTCCTTCGCCTACGACATCTGCCTTGTGTATTAAGAGCTCCAGTTGCAGAGCCAATAGCAGTGTACAGGTTTTATTTGCCTTACAAAATCTACAATCTATGATAAATATTTTTGAGTGCCACGTTACCTTTCTGTATATAGGTACACATATAGTGCACTCTAATAACAGTCTTTACCTATTTCCTAATAAATAACTCCAAAAATGATTGAATAAGCGACTAGAGGAAACACAATCTTCAAATTACTCGTGTTCCATCATGAGATGTTTAACTTATAAAGTTTGGAATAGGAACAAAACTAAGCAAGACTGTTGTAGACTTTTTGTTTGACTTCACTTTAACAGATGACCCATTAGCTGGCATGCAGCAATGGGCACTTTTAATGAGAAACAAAGATTGGAAATACCGAATTAAAAAAAATCTGTTTTTCTTGCAAAAGTCCCACATAAGTAGGAAATCATTTTACTGTGTATTAGACCTCAGGTCACTGAGAATGAATTGCTTTAGATTTTATAAAATTAAAACAAAAATGGAGTGGGACTTCCCATAAGTCTTCTAGCTGTTTTATTAGCCTAAATTATTCTGATTCTAGCAGAAATTGAATCTGAACATGACCAAGAGCTAATTTGAAAACACTTCAAGTGCACATAAAAGATGCATAAAATGGAGTACTTGTACTGTATCACTGACAAACTGAGTGTCTTTTCCATTAAATGGAACATGTGGCCATGACATTCGTGTCACCACTTTAGGGAGTGTGTGTGTATATATATATATAACAAGCTTCTGTGAGATCACAAATTACAATAGCAGAATTATTGAAGTGCCATGAGAATATTGATTTGTCACTAACTAGAATGAGGAAATAGCTGTGAATAAAATTTTGAAGTCCCAAAGACATATCTATATCTATATCTATATCTATATCTATATCTAAAAGCAGTATCACATAGGACTGAGTAACAGTGTTATGAGTAACATTTTTCATCCAGCTTGCCTTCAGAGCCAAAAAGACTGTGGCATCTGGTCAGAAGACAAGCATAGTTATCAGTATAGGATATCAGAAAATTAGAAAGATAGGTATGATCAAGTTTGATTTAGACATTAAGTTGGTAAAAATCGAACCATCAGACTCCTTTTACATCACCATCAGCACCCAGTAATGGTAGTGATCCTTTATCTAGGTTGACAATTCACTTGGAAGCAAATGTTATGAAAGCTGCAAGCAGAGAGGAAAATAAGCGGATGCACCCTAGTGTGCAGCTCTGGCAAAAGCTGGCTGAGCTGAGGCAAAAGCCATCAGGGAGTTATTTAAAGAGCTGGCAAGGACCCAGATTGCAATAGACTAGTACCTGTAAGAAATTTTAAATTACTTTCACCACTGGCTGGAAGCAGCCAAGGTACACCACTATGCAACTCAAGGCAGTGTGTTTCACTATTTCTGACAATGAGATTTAGCAAGGGAAGTTTAGGTTGGACATTAGGAAAAGCTTCCTGACTGTCAGGGTGGTTAAACACTGGAATAAGTTGCCTATGGAGGTTGTGGAATCTCTATCTCTCAAGATATTTAAGAGCAGTTTAGATAGACATCTATCAGGGCAGGGGATTGGACTTGATAACTTCTTGAGGTCCCTTCCAGTTCCAGTGTTCTATGATTCTATGATTATTCTACTTTTCACCAGGTAGTGGACATTTCCACGTTACCCATCCAGGCTGCTTTAGCTACTACTTCATTAGAAAAAGAAAGATTACATAAAAACTTCCTCCTATCTAACTATGGATGATGACATTAGACAACAGATAAGCTGAAGGATGTATTAGGCTCCCAATAGACAAATTGTGATAAAGAGGCTGAAATGTCCTAGGAGAGATAAGATTACACTAGAACTATATGTCAGGGAACCCTGTGTTGTAGAATATCTGATAACAAAATAAGCTTACTAAATTAAAGTCAACCATTCTAACAAATGACAAAATGCAATGAGTATCTAACTTCTTAAAGAGCAAGCCTTTTGCATTTACTCATACTATTTATCAACATTTTATATACAGACACAAACTTCGGACAGGAATAACACTTGTCAGTGAAAGACATAAGGAAAATTCACTATTGCTTGAGATATGCAGAATAGCATATAGAAAAAGCAGAGCTGATGAAGCTATATGTTTTTCTCCCCATGGATACTAAATGAGGTAGCAACAATCCTTCAAGAAAAAAAGAAAACATTAATGTAAAATTCTTTTTTACCTAACGGTGGCAAATTGACTTGATATTTGAATGACTATTTAATTTTCTTCACTTCAGGCTGCCCAAGTTTCCTTCTCTTACGTTGGAATTCCTTTTCTTTCCCAAAGTGACTTAAGCACACCAGATCCTGTTTCCCTTACTGTCAGTGACAAAACTTCCATTTATTTCAGTAAGTCCCTTTTCTAAACCCCAGTTAAACTAGAGCCAGAGAGCATAATTCTCTTTACTCTGGACTCCTAATCATGCCTCAGTTGGAGTATTGTGTCCAGTTCTGGTCAACACATTTCAAAAAAGATGTGGAGAAATTGGAGAAGGTCCAGAGAAGAGCAACAAGAATGATTAAAGGTCTAGAAAACATGACCTATGAAGGAAGACTGAAAGAATTGTGCTTGTTTAGTTTGGAAAGGAGAAGACTGAAAGGGGATATGACAGCAGTTTTCAGGTATCTAAAAGGGTGTCACAAGGAGGAGGGAGGAAAATTGTTCTCCTTGTCCTCTGAGGATAGGACAAAAAGCAATGGGCTTAAACTGCAGCAAGGGAGGTTTATGTTGGCCATTAGGGAAAAATTCCTAACTGTCAGGGTGGTTAAACACTGGAATAAATTGCCTAGGGAGGTTGTGAAATCTCCATCTCTGGAGATATTTAAGAGCAGGTTAGATAGACATCTATCAGGGATGGTCTAGATGGTACTGGGTCCTGCCATGAGGGCAGGAGACTGGCCTCAATGACCTTTCAAGTTCCCTTCCAGTTCTATGATTTATAATCACCATAGCAAATATATATACATGGGCAGATGATTAGAATATATAGTATTCTACAATAAGAAAGCAGAATACACCATTGTGGAGGAGGAAACTTGCAAGTCATTGTGCTGTAACGTGCTGGCTTTTGTTTCATCAAGTCTGGCACTAAATGCTGGTGTCTACTGTGAGCAGCAGCAGTGGTGTTTCAAAGGTCAAACAACTCTAACATAAAACCATGCCAGTCAAAGTAATAATACCTATCAGACCATATATATATATATATATATATATATATATATATATGACCAGAAAGGACATTGTGATCATCTAGTCAAACCTGATACAGAACACGACACATCCAGTTGTTTCTGCCTCAAACCCATAGCTTTTGTTTGATCTTTTAACATATTTTTGAAAGATTTCAGGGAATTAATTCACTATATCCGCAGTAAGGGTATGTCTACACTAGCCCCCTAGTTCGAACTAGGGAGGCTAATGTAGGCATTCGAAGTTGCAAATCAAACCCGGGATTTAAATATCCCGTGCTTGATTTGCATCTTCTTGGCCGGTCGCCATTTTTGAAATTTACAAGTCCGGACTAACTGCCACGTCTACACATGGCAGGACTCGGTATTTCGAATTAAGGCCTAATCGAACTACCTGTTATTCCTCCTGCAAGGAGGTTTAACAGGTAGTTTGATTTAGGGGCTTTAATTCGAAATACCGGGTCCCTGCCATGTGTAGATGCGGGCAGTTAGTCCGGACTTGTAAATTTCAAAAATGGCAACCGGTCGGGAAGATGCAAATCAAGCATGGCATATTTAAATCCCGGGCTTGATTTGCAACTTCGAATGCCTACATTTGCCTCCCTAGTTTGAACTAGGGGGCTAGTGTAGACATGCTCTAAGGTATTCCATTAATTACTTATCCTCACTTAAAAATGAGTGCCTTATTTGTAGCCTGTATTTACCTAGCTTCAGTATTCAGTCATTGGATCTTTGGATGTATAAACAAGGGCAATATCAAGTACTGGTACAGAGGACTATACTTCCATATTCAACATTAGTTAGATCATTATTAGAATATTGTGTCTAGTTCTGGTGTCTATACTCCAAAAAGGTCACTGAAAAATTGAAGAGGATTCAGAGAAGATAAAAAAGAATGATCCAAGATCTGGAAAGCATGCCTTATTAAAGAGAGACTTAAGAAGCTCCATCTATTTAATTTATATAAAGGAAGGTTAAGAGGGGATTTGACCACGTTGTGCAAGTACCTATAGTCAAGAGATGTCTCATGGTAGATATATCTTTTATCTAGCAGAAAAAGGCATGCCAAGATCCAATGACTGAACATTGAAGCTAGGTAAATTAGCCCTATTAGTTGCATTAGCCCTATCAGTTTACAGCACCACACTGGGAATTAATGTTCTACCCGTTAACTTCCATTATCCTTAAGCCATATCAGTTTTGAGGGCTCCAGGTACATGTTATTTGTTCCTAAATGTGTGGTCTGGAGTTTGGCTACATTAACTCATGTTGCTCCAATGAGCTCAACTTAGTAAATGATCTAAATTTTGTTTCTATAATTGACCTGGCCAGTCATTGTTCAGCATGCCACCAGTTATTTCCTCTGCAAATGTTACCAGCAATTATTTTACATTTTCTTCTGGATTACAGAAAGATACTGAGGCAAGAATAGACCCCTTTGCAACCTGACTGGAAATTCAGTTTTCCATTTCCACTTTTCTGAGATCAGATAATGATAATTCCCCCCATTTAATTTTAATCCACTTAGTGTGGACTACATTAACTTTGTATATTGTTAATTTTTATCAGAATGCCATGCAGAACAGCTTTGCAGAATGCCTAATGGAAGTCAAGTATGTCATGACAACATAATTACTTTTTTGATCAAACATATATGATCACATCAAAACTCTATATCAAATTTGTTTAGAAATAGCTATTGTCTATAAAACAATGTTGATGGCTGTGAATTTTGCTACCATGATTTCATTCTTTACTGACTGTGCTCTTTCTATTAAATTGCATGCAATGGGTGTTGGGTTAATTAGCTTATAAGGGCCTGGATCTCTCTGTGACAAATCTGATTAACAGACATATCTTTTGAGAGTATTGTTTCATCTTTGTAGAATATTCACTACATGTTTGTGAGTCAGTTATTATATGTTGGCTGGTTGGGCAGGGAAGTGTGTGTCCATATGTGTGTGAAGGACCCTTACTGAGGTACATCCAGGATCTAAAATAAGGGGTGGATAATTACTGCAGACCCTGGAACTTGTAAATAACCCCAGATAAGCAATAGTCACTGAGATGAATTATGTGTATTGGTTCTGACAGTGTTCAGAAGGCTCAGGGCACAAAATCAAAAAATGGTATAAAGGACTAACTTGAGCTGAGTATCTTTTCCCCTCCCCCCATCCCAAAGTTTGAGGCAATCAATAGACATGAACATCTTCCCAAGGTGAGGCAGGCACAAACCCAGCTGAAGATGTGGAAGAGATGTGATCTACTAGGCCCTGATGCAAAGATGGGCAGCTTCTGGTAAGTTTATGCATGTAGGCCTTTTATTATTTCTTTTGCTTTTGTCCTTAAATAAATATACTCTGGTTTGGAAGATCTGTTTAGTTACTTGCAATTGCTGACATACACTGTTCAAAGCTTTCTGTTTGTGCTGAGCTAGGTCAGACCCACTAGGATAATCAGAATCATTTTCAGGGGGCTGGGGCCTAAATTCCTTGTCTTGAGAAAGAGGGAGGAAGATCCTTACCAGAGCACAGTGATGGTTAAGGGGCTGAAACTTAAGAGGGCACCACAAGCACAAAGCACAGGAAAGGTCAGAGGGGATCTGTAGGAATTCTTTTTGTCTTTGGGATGATGGCAACCCAGTGTTCAGGTATATTTAAGGAATTGCTTCTTATTGTCCCTAAGTTTACTTTTCATATTCTTCTTTTCATGGATATCGTTTTAGCTTTCTATAGCCATTATCTTTATTTTCTAATTACTAATTTGTACTCATCACATTGCAGCTTTTCATTGTCCCTCTTAATTTCTTTTTGAATTTTTAAAAAGTTTTCCTATGTGTTTTACATAATTTTGTTTTTTGGGAGCATATAATAAAACTTTTGTAAACTCCTAACTACCATTTTTTTTATTAATTTTTCCTCCCACTTGCTTTTTCTCATGTTTACTTTCAGCTTTGGGAAATTTGCCCTTCCAAAGCCTGATGCGCATATGTATTATTGGATGCACATAACTGAAATTAGGTCATGATCACTTGTGCCTAGACAGATATCAAAAGTTTAGCACCATGATTAATTGAAGCTTAGATTTCAGTATAAGCCTAATATAGATTCATCCAGCTGCCCTAACAATGCAGGGCTTTTTTAATATATACTTGTAATGCTTTATTCAGTTGAGTTTCAAATGTCTTGTATGATGGAATTTCACCATTGCTCTTGCAAGTTTTTTTCAGCTACTAGAAGGTTTTCTCTGATTAGTCTTAATTATAACAGAATTTCACCTCCTTTTTTTTTTTTTCTACACTAAAGCATGCCTGATCATCATCACTTACTTTATGGTATGCCAATACAATCAGTATTGGATTGTTACACTGTTTGAATTCTTCAGAATGTAGTGAGTGAGGAAATTGTGTAGTATTTTTTATGTATGTCCTATTGCCCTCAGATTATTGGGTTGATATTAATGTACCTTTGTATTAAGAGTTAAATCCAAGGAGGCTGTGAAGGAACAGCAGGATGCAATAATAGCAAATGTATGATACCTGAGATCAACAGCTTCCAGGGCACTGAGATAATAATGACTGGGCCATCTACTAAGAAGCAGGCTATAGTTTACTTTTTCCCAAGCCTGGTGCCTAGCATCAGTGGGGATCTCAGGAAGGAGAAATAAGTGGATTGTTAGCAGACAGCAACTGACTTCCAAATGGGGATATAAACCACACATTCACAACTGCTCCCCCTGCCAGCCTAGAGACTGGAATGAGATGGCCTTATCTGAGCTATGCTGGAGAAATTAGGTAAAGAGACGTGTGGGGTTTTTTTTGTTTTATTCCTAGGCTGAGGGTGAAAAAATCAAGCTGTATTTAAAGAAGTTGCTTTAGAATCACTTTAATTATCTGCTCCTGTGGGTTCCTGGAAAAGTGTGTGTGTGTGTTGGGGGAGGGGAAGCTTTCAGGTACTAAAGTCTGCTAGATTAACATGCAGCCCAGAGATTCTGACTTCATGGTTATACTCAGAATGAAGTACAAGAAGCCCAGGCTCTTAAGATGGACTGAAAGTGGTCTAAGATGCAGTTGCCTTATAACATAACCACAATATAGTATGCACTTGTTACAGCTTTTCCTCATCCCTCAACCTTTTAAAGATTAGTTGCTGTTTGAATAGCCTATGATTTGACCTACATTGTTCATCTCTCTGATTTTGGATTCCAAAATTTAGTTTTTCAGATGTAAGGCCAAACTTTTAAAAGCAAATAAGTCCCCTTTTAATGAGCATGACTCAGGCACCTGAGTGCCCTACATCTCTTTGGGGCTTGGGCTTCTAAGCAAGTTAGGCACTTACGAAAAATTACATCTCTGATCTCACTACAGATGTATAGAGAACATCCTCTCCTGGTTTTGTGCCATGAAGAATTTGAGTATGCAGTCTTCTAACTTTGTTGGATTTCTGATGTCATATTCTATTGCAAATTCCTACTGTTCTATATTTGCTGTTCACTAATATTGGTAGTAATCTTTTTACTTCAGAGGGCTTCAATCTCCCCAACATCTGTTGAATTATTTTCCCCAGATACATAGTACTTACCTAAACTGAATCTTGGTTTGTTTCCATCTTTTTTTTCTAATCTCTTTGTACTTGTTTATATTGCATTGCTGTCATCTTAAAGATGCATTTACCAAAATGAAAGGCTGTAAACTCTATATTCTGTGAATTAGCATGAGATTCAAAATATGATACACATGGGGAAAGGTACATAGAGTGCATGCAAACTGTTTCTTCATGAAATACACTGACTCTTGCCTAAAAGGATTTTTGTAACAAGTGTTGCTTTGATATGTGAGCTGGTGAGCAAACTCACTGTCTGGGAAAGCTTTCAAAGTTCCCAATAACTCTTCAGACCCTTTCTACAGGGCTTGCTTCATTTTCAAGCATGTACCCACTACTTGAAGCTTATTTGCTCTTGCTTTGGACCACCGGCCGCCTGAGACATTCCTTGTTTTTGCCAGCTTGAAGAAAAGAGGATATGCCCTACTGACCACTCTGGAAAGAGCCGTATGAGGTGCTACCTTGAGTGTCCTTTGTGTGATCCTCTGTCCCAGAGTCTGAAAGCCTGACAGCTGGTTTCCTGGAGGTCATGTATTTGTTCCAACAATATGCCCCATGACTACAACTCCAAGTTATAAAGGATTTAAGGGCTGTAACAAACACATGGGGATGTACATATCTGCCCCAAGACCTAGCACCCTGGTAGCAATATTCCTAGTTGATATGTGTGGCATGTAGAATTAGGTGGGTTTTTTTTTTACAGCAGTTCAGTAGGTTTATGTTCATAATAATGCTGTTTTAATACTCTCTATATAGACTTATGGGCTGTGTCTAGACTGGCAAGTTTTTCCGCAAAAGCAGCCGCTTTTGTGCAAAAACTTGCCAGCTGTCTACACTGGCCGCTTGAATTTGTGCAAGAGCACTGACTTTGTAATGTACAAAATCAGTGCTTCTTGCGCAAATACAGTGACGCTCCCGTTCGGGCAAAAATGTATTTGCGCAAGAGGGCCAGTGTAGACAGCTAAAAAGTGTTTTGCGCAAAAGAGCCCCGATGGTGAAAATGGCAATCAGGGCTTTCTTGCACAAAACCGCATCTAGATTGGCACGGACGCTTTTCCGCAAAAAGTGCTTTTGCGCAAAAGCGTCCATGCCAATCTAGACGCTCTTTTCCGCAAATGCTTTTAACGGAAAAAAAGCATTTGCGGAAAAGCATTTTCGGAAAATCATGCCAGTCTAGACGTAGCCATAAGGATTAAAATTTTACTGGTAAAGTGGATTTCACTGTATACACACACACATACACGCTTGAGAATATTTCCATCAATCATCAAGAATTTACAGATAAGAAAATTTTTAGTAGAATTGCATTAGTTTTTTTATTATCATTGATTATCATTAAAGTTTGTTTCTCATAGTAAAAAATGCTGAAACAATTTTAGCATAAGCCAAATCCATAACACTAAAGTCTGATTTAATCAAGTTGTCAGGAGAAAACAAGAAGAGGAAAAACCTTTCTTGTTTACAATAAAACTTGTTTGAAACTATTTGGAACCACCACCCCCAACTACATAGGACATACAGGCCTTGATCCTGCAATTGGCTCCTGCATAACAAAGCCTACTGGGTGGATGAGGTGCTGTGATATTCCACGCTTCGCCTCATTTGCATATTTTTTTGCACAAGAGGGGGCAGTGTCTCTTTCACATCCCACTATCATTAATAGCATGGAGGAATTACCATCAGTGATGAAGAGACCCTGAACTGAGAAGAGAGATGCATTCCTTAAGTATGCTCTGTCCTCCACGTACCTCGAGTCAATTTACTGGAGATGGTTGCTTGATCCTTACCTTTTCCGGGTTTGAAGGTTACTTAACTGGTCTGTATTGTCCCCACCCTCTTTGCACATGCCCTGCTTGGAGCATGCAGGGCTAGCTGGCAGAACTGCCTGCAACCTCTGTATGGGTTTATTCCGATGTGGGTAAGAGGCAATGCATCTTTGGGCAGCAATTTTGGAACTGAGAAGTGCATCCTCCTATTGCTACTTCAACATCATCCTGTCCATGGATTCCATTGTCCTTTGTGGACAATCCAGGATCCAAAGGCAGATAGAAGAAGCAATGGAATTTGTATCCCAGTCTCAGTCTTGTTGATGCCAAATGTAACTGGCAAATCTGAATTCATGAGGAGGCGGGGGGTGGAGGGGGCGGAGTTAAGCAGTTGTATCCCTTGAATACAGAAGAGTTGGTGTGGGTGGAGGAATGGAGGGCTGGATGATTGTGCAGGTAGAGTTGTCTTTGAGGGAGTAGGGGAATTTTATTCCCTTTCCCATGGATACAGGCCCTATATATAATAGTTTAAAAAACAAACAAACAACCCTTTTAATGGAGACATGGGGGGCTATGTCTAAACTGCCCCCTCTTGCCCCAAAAATATGCACGAGGCAAAGCGTTGAATATCGCTGCACCTCATTTGCATAATTAATTAGGCTCCATATTTGCGCAAGAGGCTTTTGTGCAAAAAAACCCTCTTGCGCAAGAGCTGTTCTTCCTGGGGAAAAAGAGGAAGAACGGCTCTTGCTCAAGAGGGGGTTTTGTGCAAAAAGTAGCCGTGTAAATGGCTCATTTTTGCTCAAAAGCCTCTTGTGCAAAAATGGAGACTAATTAATTACGCAAATGAGGTGTGGCAATATTCCACGCATTGCCTCATTTGCATATTTTTTGTGCAAGGAGGCAGTGTAGGCATAGCCTTAGTGTCTATAATGGTAAGATGTTTTGGCAGAGATTTTAAAAACAGATGGCCATGGACACTAAAGACCCTTTCATCACTAGGTGCTCCCTAAAGAACAAGATTGATGGGGCAACTGGAATGTAATCTGCACTATTCCTAGTGCTGTATCTGTTGTGCATAAAACTAGAGGACTAATACTTTGGTATTTCACACCACAGGTAGCACCATATTTACTTAAATTTTAATTAATAAAACTTTTTAGTTTTAACACCATGTAAAAACTTGTTCATGTAGAAAAATCTTGAATGAAGATCCCTTATTACATTTTAGTGCTTGGAAACTGAAGTGAAAAATTCCCTTGGTAATCTCTGCATTGGTTAATTACCAAATATTTCAATTATAAAAATACCGTATTTAATTTTACTTTTTTAGAATACTGGTGTGCACATGTGTGTCTGTGCAATGCAATGATTTTGTTTAATTTGGAAAGTGTGCTGGCTTGGTACTGTATAAGTATAATCTATTGGCAGATGGCAAAAAATTATTCCCTTTCTGCACATACTTGACCTAAATTTAGATTATACCAAATGTATTATTGTTTATTTGGAATAGACAGTGGATATTCAACCCCAGATAAACACTCTCTGGTTGTATGCTAAAATGTTGCATCAATATTTAAAAGATGTGTTTATAGATTTGATGAATTGCATTACTTTGTCATGTTGTGTCAACTTGCATTGACTTACAATCTGAACTATGTAACATGATGTGATGCCACATAATTTATCATAAATTGACATAATTCAACATAGCAGGTCAGAAATGTAAAACAAAACCAAATTAAAAACCTTGTGTTCGATGAAATTCATCTTGTAGATTTGGACAAAATGTGGCAGGGTTTTTCCTTCCCCTAAAGTCTAATACTGTATGCACTCTAAACAGCAGATCTCAGTGAAGACAAAACTTAAAGCAGTTTTGTTAGGGGTGTTGAAGTAGATGTTTTTAAAGACTTTATCATAAATTGAAGATAGATATTCTTCCCATATGGAAATGGGACTGATTCCTTATATGACCAAACGGTTCAGCATAAGACTAAGCCTGAAGCTCCTGGGACTCTTGTACAACATGAAGTAGCTGTTACTTGGTTTTTGCTGAGCTCAAAGCCCATGGTATCTTTACTTTTTGTGAGGTGGTGGCAGGAAATAAATCAGTAGGAATAAATTGGCATGTCCAGCCAACAGTGTAAGGCAATTAAAAGTGCTTTCATTTAAAGTTTCTACTTTATTTGGTTTCCAGCAATTATACACATTGGCAACAGGTTAGTCAAGCACCCCAGATTCATATTTACCCAAGATCCTAAGTAGGTCTCACGAGTTCTCTAGACGTCTAGTGCCCAGCTTTATATCTGCAAGGGAACTTTAGAGGTGTCCAACTGTCCACTAAGTTCAGTGTTGTTCCTTATTTCCCATACCCAATATTTTAGTATTTTATAGCTTCTGTTTAGCAGTATTTTGATGAACAAAGAAGTGTGGAGTTTTCCAGCTTGTCGAGGAATTTTTCCATCAGTTAACAAGCTGCATTTCTCATAGCTAACTATTGCCAGACATTCCATCTTGTACAACTGCATGCTTCAGCTAAAATCACAAATCAGCAGGGCATAGGGTCATGTTAACTTCTGGTGGTCGATCAATTTCTCCCTCCCCTCCTCATCTGTTAGTTGTGCTAACGCTTCAGAAACTGCTTTTCTAGTTGCTATCAGCAAGGAGCATAAGAATTGGTATTTCAGCTGGTCTATGCATATTTCTGGGCTCTGGGTATTAAAAAAATCTCCTCCCTCCTACATAGCCTCCAGGTTACCAGAGGAGTTCTCTGATCACACTCCTTTTTCTTGACATACCATCTCAAGTCTAGGTGGGGAGGAGACATTCCTACCACAATGGTGCTGTAACACCTTGATTGTATTATCTTTTCCCTTACCCAGTACAGAACCTCGCTTTCATGTTAGTTTCAGTTTTGCACCCTGAAGAATAAAGACTAGCACAGCAAGGGACTTGTTTTCATTGGCTCCCTCTGTGCGCGTCTCTTTCTTTCTCTGTTGGCTCACAAAATATAACATTTGGTGTTCCCCTTTTGTCAAGAGAAATCCCTATGTAGCCAGCTAAGGTGACATCCCAGCTGCTTGCACCCCTAGAGAGGAACACAATAGCTATAGTGACCCAAAGGATCTGGACTTCATTGTAGTATTTTAGCAGATGGTATATCGACATCACTTTACTAAAAACATTTAACTAAAAAGCATTATTTATCTAAATTGTTACATATTCTGTGACTAATGTATTTATTTTTCAGTACACACATTAGTTTAAAACTTTTGGAATTTTCTGTACAAGTGCAGGACTTGATGTTCTAAATTCTAAGACAGAAGAATTCCTGTAGAGTATTAGATCAGCTTGTAGAATATCAGTACAAAGATTAAGACAGACCCCAGGCAGCAGGATTACTTTCAAATGTAGATGTCACGTGAATCCATCTTGTAACTCTGTAGTTAATTTTCTGCTCAATAAACCTAGGTTTAAGTTGAGATCCGGCTTCTATTTCCATATCAACAGGAGTTGGCACTGTTAAGGAAGTAACATACTCAACCCTCAGGATCACCCCACAGAAACTCTAATGGCTGAGTTTGGGGTTTGATTGTCTGACTCAGGAGAGAGACTCCTCCATTTCCCCCAGTCTAGGGTGTTTTCTATTGTATAAATCCCTTTAAGTTGGAGGAACAAAATTTTACATTGAGTATCAGGGAAACAAATCAATACAGAAAGGACAATATGGTATATTTCTTATATCATTTAGCATTATTTCATTTTTATGGTGTCTAAGTGGAGGAAAATGTATTCTAAATAAAGCACAGAGAATCATGTTATGTTATTTCAAATAATCTTTGAAATTACTTTGCCGAGCTGTAGGCATATGAATAATTGAAAGCTAAAGCTCATGCAGAGCTTTCAGATAGAGTAATCTTTGTAGTCCCAAAATGGCACACAACTACATAACGGGCAATCAAACAAGACCATAGGAAAGAATAACAAACACTGTTGATACACCAGAAGGTTGTATTTTTTTCAAAGTAGTGTTTACTGTTATAAAAAGTTATCTGGAATCCAAAAATACAAAATAGTGTCCTTTTCTTTTTATAAAGGAGAATGGAGCAATAATAAGAAACTGTTGTAAGATACGAAAAGATTTGTTATCTCCTGCTTTTAATACCTTTATGGGAAATTATTTCCGGAGAGAACATGATAGTTTAGAAACATTTTTGTCCAATAAACTTCATCTGGTGGGGTCCTTCAAGTTTTATACATGGATCTTTCATTGGATCAGCTTCTTCTGAGTTCTCCATTTGGTGACAATCCTAATCACCATCATGGATTGGATGTGATGGTGATCAGTCCAGCAGTCATCAGTGTTAGTTATTGCACGCATGAAAAGAACTTGCACTGATCCTAAGAGCAGATGACATAATCTATAAGGTGCCAGTGCTTCTATCAAGGATGTTACCATGAGGTCTTAAATGTGTTCTTCTAGCAGAAGAAGGTGTTTGTGATGACAAGCTTGTGTTCGGCACATTTTCTAAAGAGGAGCACTCCACTGGAGTTGCTATTGCCGACTCCTTCTTTTCCAATAGTGGTCTGCCAGAGGTCTTCATCTCTTCTGACTCTGGCATTGAAATCTTCCAAAAGAATAATCTTGTCTTCTTTGGGGATGTCTTTCAAGGCTGTGTCCAATTGGGTGTAAAACTTCTCCTTCACATCATCTTCGGCATCTAAAGTTGGTGCATATGCACTCACGACAGTTGCCTGTTGGTTTTTGGCAAGCTTAAAGCGGAGAGTCATGAG
The DNA here is from genome assembly GCA_019425775.1 of Rafetus swinhoei. Lineage (NCBI taxonomy): Eukaryota > Metazoa > Chordata > Testudines > Trionychidae > Rafetus > Rafetus swinhoei. Next base: position 273,059,189 of record CM033437.1, read on the forward strand.
ATGTTCATTGATGCTGACAGGGACTTCAGAAAGGGTCTTTGTCAAGTTGGTTCTTGATGGCAAATCCTACTCCATGAATTTGTTTTTCTTCCTTTGGGGTTCCTTTCCAGAAAAAGGTGTACCCTCCACCACCTTCTTTATCTGTCCTTATTCTGGTCTACGTGTTTCTGCCAGGGCAGCTATATCAATGTTAAATTGTTGGAGTTCGAAGGTGGTAATTGCCGTGTGTCTTTCAGGTCGTCCACTCTCTGGATGTCCATTAAATCCAAATATTCCACGTTCCAAAATTTAACATTAGATTCTGACCACATAGAGGTGAGCTCAGTGGTCGTGGTTATCTAGTAAGGGGGGCTGAGGTGGAATATATTTAGGGCACCTTTTCTAGCCCCTTTCCCATACAGGGTGAGCAGAGCAGATCCTAAATAGGGCTGCTCAGTCGTGGATGCAGCTGCCAGACGGTTCTACCACCTTGGTCCTTAAAATGGAATGACTGACACACATCCACTGTCTATGTGCTGGTCCATGACTAAAAGCTTCCGGATTTCACAATCCTGCTCCTGTCGCCATTCGCCATAGGGCTTAAGCTTAGGAGAGTAGTGCATAGGAAGACGCTTGTGCATGACTTCTTTTAACATGGGGAGGACTGTTGCACTGCAGCCACAACATAATCCTTAATGGATAAAAGTCCCAGGTCCAATGGCATGGAATCCGCAATGATTGGGAGTCTCCTGTCTGCTGCAGCCTTCATTCGCCTTCACAGCCATTGTAACATTATACTTGCTATTCTCTGCCTGCGCTACTGTTGAGGACTTTTAGGATCATTCTTCGTCTGGTCCCTCCCCCTTGACCTTGCAGCCATGGGGACCCTACCGGGAGTACGAGACTCCCTACGACACCACTCTGATTCACGGGAGTGCACGAGCCCACCCACCACAACAAGGTGATGATCTGGAGAGTGAGGGTGCATCTACACAGCAGGGCTAAAGTCGAATTAAGCTATGCAACTTCAGCTACAACAATTATGCAGCTGAAGCTGAAATATCTGAATTTGGCTTTGGCACTGTCGACACAGCAGGAAGTAGAAGGAAGAAAACTTTTCCTTTGACTTCATTTACTCCTTGTGAAATGAAGGTTACCATGAGCTGGAATAAGAAGTCGTCCAGCTTAACATTATTTTGAAATAAAGGCTTGTAGTGTAGATGTGCACTATGTTATTTTGGAATAACATTAGTTATTCCGAAATAACGCTGCTGTATAGAACTACCATAAGTGTACGTGGCACGGTAAAAAAAGTTAACTCTGGAGTTTTATATTCCCTCCTTAACATTTACAAGACCTTTTTGGCATACTTGACCCTCACTGGCTCACCCGCCATCTCAGGAGATGCATTCTTCTCCCTGCCAGTTTTCACCATTCTGACCCCTGAAACAATCATGGACCCTTAGGAGAGATTACCCTTTCTTCTCCAGTGCAGACAGATGTCTCCTGCCTTTGTGGGTGCATGGGTTGCATTCAGTATACATCTTGGAGAACAATCTCTTGATTGACATTTGAATGCACAGAGAGCCCTCCACACTTTCTGTGCTCGTGCAGAAGGCAGACAGAACTCTGATCTCTACTCTGTATGAGTAAGTAAAAGAGGAGTGATTGTACAGAGAGAAGTGCTTCCCATCCAAAAGGTCAAGGTGGTGAGTGGTTTGACTGTGGCCTGTTCACACATACATCTGCTAACAACTTTTGAAGAGTAGTGTTTTTTTCACATTTCCCTCTACGTCCTAAAAGAGCTCTTTCCATCTCTTATACACAGACCAAAAGTTTCTGGCAGTTATTGTTCAATCACTGCCTCTCTGCATGTCCTAACCTGGGAGTGCCCCATCAGCTTTCAACAGAGTATGGCTAGGGATACTAAATTTCCAAATCTGCATCCTGAGTTGCAGATGAGCCTCTAAGACAGCTGTACACCAAGTGTCAGTGCTGCTGAGAAGGGACCTCCAGTACTGTAGCTAATCTTCAACTCTGGACTTTTGTCTTAATGCTGAGAATTTAATCATTTATTCCTACTTCTCACTTCCTCCTCCTAATCAGCTTTCAGGAATTAACACTGGGGATAAAGCAGTCGAGTTACTTTCTACCATGGCTGCCATGTCTAGCCCCTTAAACTATAAAAGTAATAGTTTAAAGAAAATTAGAGGCAGAATCATTTTATCTTTGAGATTTTTCAGCTATTTTATTGACTCTGGGTTAGCTAGTTTCTTATGACAGGGACTGTTCTTAAGTCAAAAACAAACAAACAAAGAATATTGGCCATTACCATGTCTTCTGATGGGGCAGTGTTTTATAATAAAACTTATACAAAACTTCAGATGCATACAACTTTCTTTTATACTACTTTTGCTAGTACACGTATCCTTTATGAATATGAAACAGTTTTCTTCCAGTAACAGTTTCAATTACTTTTGCTGCAGTGCAAAAGCCTGCTGAATTGTTAAGGTTTAGTAACTGAATTTTCCAGAATACTCCTAGATCTATTTCTTTATTATCTAGTTTGAATGAATAGGAATCCAGTTTCTATATAAATTCAGTCATTAGAGGCACAGTTCTGTTATTAAAGAAACAAAAATGTAATGAGAAATTCATTATTATAAAGCAATATTTTTTTGCCTCTGTCAGTGACAGTAAGTCAGCAGGACTATTATTTGTGGTACCGGTCAACTTATTAAGTCCCTTCTGTGCTTTATTAAATAGTAAAAGGGATTATGGTATCAGGTTTTCTAAGTTAAATCCATGGCGTTTTACTTGATAATATTGGTCTGTGACAATAAATCAAATCTCACTAGGGAAAGCACATTTTTAACAGTGTTGCACCCTGGAATAAATCTAGCAATACTAAACTGACTTGTTATATTATAACAGTTCAATTAGCTTTGCAGGTAAATGATCAGACCTTCAATTATATTTAAGGTCGATATGCTTATGTGGCTTTGAGTCACATTGATTACAGAACTTCAAAATGTAACCCAAGTATCCCTGCTTATTGTTTTCACTCCTTCCCTCCCCCCCCCACACACATGCTTTATGAGAAAACAAAGAGGAGCCCTGTGGCGCCTAGGAAATTATTTTGAAATAATAACTCCCAAAATAACTATTTCAAAATAACTGTTATTCCCCATGGAAAGCGGAACTACTATTTCAGAATAACCTGGTCCTTATTTCAAAATAACGGGCTTGGTAGTGTGAATGCTCCTTTTGTTATTTTGAAATAAGGGGAGTTGTAGACCAAGGCTGAGAGACAGATTTATTAGGGTATAAGCTTTTTTGGGGTAAAACCCACTTCATCAAAAGAATTGGAGTGGAAGCTACAGAAGCTCTGTGTGTGTGTGTGTGTGTGTATCTATATCCATATGGGAGAAGTTGCTTGTGTTAATGAATCTAATCAAGTCAGGGTAGAAGTAGGTCATTCATAGCATTTGGTCTGGAGACATGAACATTCAGAGAGGGGAAATTGTCTTTGCAGTAACCAGTTGAGATCCTTATTCAATCATAAATTGATAGGGTTGAATTTGCAAATGAACTCCAGTTCAGCTGTCTCCCTCGGTAACCGGTTTTTGAATTCTTTTGTACAAGGATGGCTACTTTCAAATCCATTACTGAGGGTGTGTCTAGACTACAGAGTTTTGTCAACAAAAGTGGACTTTTGTCGACAAAACTATACCTGCGTCTACACTACCGCCGAGTTCTGTCGACAGAACTCGGCAGTTTTGTCGATGGCGGTAAACCTCATTCTATGAGGAATAACGACTTTTGTCTACAGAGTTCTGTCGACAGAAGGCGTTATTGCATCTACACTGTCCTTTGCGTCTACACTCTCATGTCAACAAAGCGGCTTGCTTTGTCGACAGAACTGGATGTAGTCTAGACGCTCTTTGTCGACAGAAGCTTTGTCGACAGTATCTGTCAACAAAGCCTCTGTCGACAAAAGCCTGTAGTCTAGACATACCCTGACTGTCTAGGGAGGTTAAAGTGTTCTCTATGAGATTATTTGTAGTTTTAAATGTGCTAATGAGAGCTAATATGAACACCTCCTTCCCCCCCCCACACACACACTTAATTGGGTGATCAACTTAATGACTTGTAAACAGCTCTGTTTGTCCTGTAATTCCAAAGATATTTGGATTAGTAAGACATGTGAGCATACCACCTGGTACTGGGATTTCCATTTTATGACCCGTAGTTTTTCATGGAAGGGGGACTGTAGAACAAAGATTCCCGCCCTAGGAAAACTCTGTTTAAGCAAGGGGAAGCTACCAGTTCTTTGTCTTCGGCTGGCCTGACACCCTCCAAAACAGATTAGGGTAAGAATCTGCTTGCAATAAGTTTTTTAGTGAATTAGACCTAGCTATGTGTTTTGTTTTCATTTTAACTTAGTAACTTACTTTGATCTGTCTGTTTTTCAGTTGCAACCACTTAAATCCTAGTCTTTTCACTTAATAAAAATACTTTTGTTTACTATCAGGCCCAAGGTAAACAATCGCTGCTGGGGTGGGGGTGGGGAAATCAATGAGCAGATCTTTCTTTCATTGATAAAGAGGGTGAACATCCCCATTAGCTTTCTCTGTGCAAAAATTCTCAGAGAAAGATGGATTTATTTGGGGGTTTGAACCCTTTTTTAGGATTGGTTTCCTCGGTGCTGTGCCCTAGAACTACATTTTCCCAGAGCTGAAAGGGTTCAGTGTCTACATTGCTCTTCAGGGGGGCAGGAACCCCAACTCTGTGCCTTGTCTGGGGGAGACCAGAGAATTTGGCCCAGAAAGATAGGGTGGTGAGAAGCCCCAGAGAGCAAGAAGATGGGTGTCACTGGCATAATCAGTCCACCAGGGAACAATCCCAAGGGGTCTTCTGTGACCTCACCCTGTCTCTCACATAACATTCCTTTTGTTAGAATTATCAACTGCTTTAGAATAAATACAGAATAATTACTACCAGACTAATAGTTCTATGTCTATTTAGGAATCCACAACCTGGTCTATAATTATTTTCTCATATTGAATAGTGTCTAATGTGTATATTTTAATTTAATGCTCTATTACTTGGATCCTGAACTTCACAGTCTGGACCTAAGCCCAATTTATCTTTGCAGCTTTTTTATGTATGGCTTTGGTAATAATTTATCCATAAAATGCATATAATGCCATACCAGATACTTTTTTCTATCCTGTCAGGCAGAGTTTACAATCTGAATATCGCATTCTGGCCCCCTCACTCATTTTGAGTAGCTCTTTACTATGAGTAGTCACATTAATTCCAGTAGGATTACTCATCAAGTAAGACACTACTTAATATGCAGAAAAGTGCCACAAACTTGGCTCTAATTAGCCAAGTCTAAAATATGACGACAAACCAAGGAAGGAGAAGCATTAAAAATGAATCTCGTAAACAAAAGGTCTATGACATTAAAGAAGAAACAGAAAGGAAAGTCAGAGGCAGGGATTTAGAGGAGTAGAATGAGAATAAATGGTATGTCTGAGAGGAGAGATGGCATTCCAGGCATAAGGACAAGGGTCAAAGTGATAAAGGTTAATGGGGAAGGAAACAAAGGGCTTAAGGAAGACAGAAGAGTGAATAGAGTGCACAGCAAATGAAGCACAACAGAGATTAGATTTATGCATGTATGTAGCTTCATGGAGCATTAAAATTGAGAATAATTCTGAACTTCAGGTGGAAAATATGGGAGCTAGCAAAGAAGGAAAAGTGTGAGTCAGAGGCAGACAGATTCTCAATATACCCAGTGCTTGGCAGCTAAAATAAACAAGAACAATAAGTAGAAAGGGAAAAGATTTGAGGAAAGATGCATTTGGTTGTCAAAGATCTCCATGTTTGAGTTGCATGAGGGGAAGGTTGGATCAGTTAGGCTATGTCTAGACTGCAAACCTCTTTTGAAAGAGGTTTTGTCAAAAGAATCTTTCAAAAAAGCCTCTTTTGAAAGAGAGCTTCTAGACTACAAGCAGATTTTTCGAAAAAGCGAGCCACTTTTTTGAAAGTCTAGACGCTCTCTTTCGAAAAAAGCACAGTTTGCATTCAATAGCTCCTTTTTTCGAAAGAGTACTTTTGAAAGTACTCTTTTTTTAAAAAAAAATGAGGTTTACTGCAATCGAAAAAATTGCCGCGTTCTTTCAATTTACTTTCGAAAGAACGCGGCTGCAGTCTAGACGCAGGTGAAGTTTTTTGTTGTTTTTTTTTTTTTTTAAACAGCCACTTCTTTCGAAAACCCCCCCTGCAGTCTAGACACACCCTTACAGAACTCATGACCATGGCCTCTCTGAACTATCTCAGATGAAATATCTAATTTGTATTTTCATGGAAGCTTAACTATTAATGTTGTGTGGTGTGAGGTTACTAGGATCACACTTTCTTAGGAATGCTTTTATTTTAAGGATAATCACATAATCACCCTGTATAAAATCTAGCAATGTTACACTAATTGAAAGGATTTCTCCACCTCTCAATACTGGGCTATTCGTGCAGGACTGTGATCTTTTTGAAGTGATAGCCTGACTGTTGAATTTAAAACCAGCACTTTGAGGAGAAAAAGTTTTTAATGTCATACTGAAGAATTCCATGGACTGGGAATTAAAACCTAAAAATTCAAGTTAGAAATGTTTCCTCACTTCATGGCTTACAACATATTTTGTTTTTGTTTTTTTCTTTCATGTGTACATGACAGAGTTCAAGACCTATTGGGGAGATTTTATTAAATAACATCAGTGCAGGCACATTGTATAGTTCAGGCTAGGGTTAATCTCATCTTGCTGTATCTGAAAAACTCTTCAAGGACCCTCCGAATTTCACTTCTCTGTTAGAGATAAAGAAAGGTTGATGGACTAAAATCCAGCTGAGGATAAATCCTTAGGCTAGAATGTTTAAAAGACAAGATTATGTACTGATGTTTCCTAGAGAATGTCAAAGGTGGTTTTGCATCCATCGCTACCTTGTTCATCTGGAGTGATATTTTCAAAAGCAATAAGCATTTGCTTTACTCTCTTCTTTATGAACTCAGTGGAAGTGTTAATCTTGATGTGAGGGGTAGTAGACTATGGTCAACACTAAAGGGCTTTGAAAATCTTGTCTTTGTTTATAAATTCAGGTCCGGATCCAAAAGTCAATGAAAAGAATCCCATTAACTTTAGCTGGCATTGGCTCATGCCCAAAGAATGAGTGTGTTCTTATAGACAGAAAAATAATGGTTCCTAGTGAGCATTGTGTGAATACGTGTATATGAATAGTGGAGGTGGTGATATAAAAGTTGCTGAGACTATTTTTCTCTTGAACCTCAGTATGCCTCTTAGATTTCATGCCACAATACTCACATTTTCACGGCTTAACTAAAATGGTTAATTTACATTAGTGCCAAGAACTATATTTTTATTATTTTTTCAGTATTTCAACATCGTGTTGCTTTTATTACTGCTGTTTAAACAGCAGGCTGCTGAGAAAAGCAATGCAGCTCACATTTGACTCTTTATTTATAAAAAAGTCTTGACTATTAACAGCATTTTCTTCTAGAAATTTGATTGAAATTAAATTGATGTCAATGGCAAAACTCCCAGGGACTCTAAAGGGTCTGAATTTTAACCCACAGATCTTGTTTTAAAAAATTAAAGGTAAAACGTGGATAACAGCATGTGATTGAAAGTAACTGCCTTTCATTGCAGCTCCAAATTCTTTTGCACAAATAATTTGACCCTCAATATAATATTTGAACCTACAGAATACCTTTTCTCCAAGGCTGCTAGAGCAATTTACAGATACTGAGTGTTGCCCTTGTGACAGTTTCTTTAAAAAATAGCTCCTAAAAAAGGATTAAATATTGTTACAGGAAGGTGATTTCATCATAAATTAGAATATCCATACAAGTCTTCTTTCTTGGTGATGTCTTAAAGGCTGAACTAAGAAAGACAGATATACACCTCAATGTAAGGTGAACACAAAGGACCTTATGTCTCAATGCTACATGACTAGATGACTTCACTTTAATGAATCTGACTAGGATACAAAATGACTCATTTTACTGATGTATTTAGGGCTAGTGAATCTTTCTAGTATGCTTTGCTTACCTAAATTTCCTATTGTTTAAAACTGAAGTCCTCAAGACCATTCATTTTCAGAATTGTGTTCTAATGTAAAGGATGCACATTAGCAATAGCTAATGGATTGGACTCTGTAAAGCTGGCATGAGCCAAGAATGGATTGGACTCTAGTAAAGCTGGCCAATGGTTTTGTAAAATAATTTAATACATTGTTTGGAGGATCGGAGTGATATTCCAACCTCAGGGTAACTTTTTTCCTTCTGAATAAGAGGACTGTTGTTTGATTACAATCATTGCAATTTCGTAATGTTAATATTTGGAGACTGCAGAGATCTTAGGTGGACTTCAGATCTTCACATTCTCCTTCTTCGCAAGAGCTCAGGGAATAGTTAAAAAGATGGGAGGGATGGGTGAAGAATAATTTTGGGTTGATCTCACCACAACAATATAACCTGAAAAATATTTTGACTTTGTTTACTCAGCCTTTTAAAAATAAACCCAGCTAAATTGCAAAATGTCATTTTGAAATCAAAAGTCAAAACATTTTGTTCTGAAAATGTCAGACTTTTCTATTTCCCCCTCAAAACTGTTTACCACTTTTGACCTGAATTTATGAATATTTTCAGTTGTCCAGAAACTGCATGTTTTAGCAAATAAACTGTATGTCTAAAATTTCACCCAGCCCTGTACTTCACTTGGCAAGATTTTGGGGAAAGCCTGAATTCTGATTTTTCAACTATACAGCTCAACCAGTTTCTATCATCCTTGATGCCACGGAAGTCTCATGGATGCAGCACTTTTACACTGTCTATCTTCCTGATCCTGCAGTATGGTATTATGCTAGTCTTGTCCCTATGAGAAGAAAAGTAAGAACCCTCCTTATGTCTCAATGCTACATAACTAGATGACTTCACTTTAATGAATCTGACTAGGGTAAGGTCAATGTTAAACCTGGAATTTCTGCCTGAAAATTGTAATAAAAAGCAGAATTTCAAATTGCAAATTAGGAAAAAAAAATAAATAAAATGGCTTAAAAACTTACAAGTGAAATTGACTCTGAAGGTCCAACTTCCAAAGCTTTTAGCTCAGTTATGGCTCAAAGGTTCCTGGTTCCTAACATCCTAGGTTGACTTGCTTCAAGAAAAGGGCTCTTATGGTCATGATAAGGAATTAAAACTTTTTTTGATCAGCTAATGAAGTGCTAACAGATCCACCCACAATGGATCTAACCATTCTGGGGTAAGTCACATCTATGTGCTCTCCTTAACTTTGCCCCTTTTAGATTTATGACCTCTAGCAATCATCTCTGTATGGGTGCCATGTCTTTCTCTTTCCTTTGGTTTTAGGCCTGCCCTTTTCCTGTAATTGACTGAGGTTCACCTGTGGTTCCATTCTTTTTTTCTCAAGAGCTGTGATCATATCCATCTGTGACCTATGGAGAAAATGAACAGTAATAGTCTACATGTGCAATAAGCTTATCAGATGTCAACCATCTTCCACAATGAAATAATGGCAGTTTCCAGTCCTTCAAACCCTTCCTGCAGGGTTTCACTGTCTGTCTTACAATTTCATGTCCATTATTAGACCAAAATGAGGCATTCCCAGCCATTTCCAGCTGACTTTCGATATCAAAAGCTCTTTTTGTCTCCTGAGTCTCTCTTAAATCTGGTATGAAGATGCTCTTCAACCCGGAAGAATGTATCTGTGTGACTGTCCCATTGACTCAAGTCATTACCTTCCACTATTCTAGTTCTTGGGAAATGCTTGATAGCCTTTCCTCAATGGAACTAAAATACAGTCCCTACCTCACAAAGGTACCTATAATATTTTTATATACAAAAGTTTGATTCAATTCTCACTATGATCATCATCTCCTCAATCGGGACAATGGATGGCTGGGATATCACCAACCTAATATTCAATAAAGGTGCCAACAGCTCTCTGTGTGGATTCTTGTGTTGGTTCCCTTTGATCCTTATCTGCTTACTTTTAACTATCCAATCTTCAGGTGGCTATAGGCACCAGCTCTGCCTACTTGTTTTTCCCTTTGATATTTTCATTCCCTCTGCTCGTTTCCCACCCCCCTTCTCTTTTTCCTTCCCCCTTTCCCTTCTCCCCCATTTATTTCGGGTCTTTACATCCTAAACTCATAACTCTGATCATCTGAAGAAGTAGGTTGTGCCCCCTGAAAGCTCGTGAACCATCTACATGTTTTGTTAATCTATAAAGTGCTACCAGACCTTTTGTTGGTTTTGAAGTACAGTAGACCTCCGATAATCCAGAACCTTTGGGACCTAGGTGGTGCCAGATTATCAGGAGGTACTATAAAATGGTTTATATATATATATGTACTGTATATAAAGTGTTTTAACCCTTTTCATTGTAGCACAAGCACTGTCCAGCATCACACAATGCCAGTGGCAGATTGACTCGGTCCCGTCTGGTTTCACTCAGTTCAGCTGCTGATGCTGCTGCCTTGTGACTCATTTTTTCTTGAAGCTCACTCACTAGGCTCTTGCCATTTTTATGCCAGATTATTGGGCATTCCGTACAATTGGATGCCGGACTATTGGCGTTTTACTGTATACCCAAATATAGTAGTGTTTTAAAGATACTATGTTTTGAAGGCTTTGCTTCTGTTATAGAAAAGTTTATATGACTGCAACTCCATTCAACAAGCAATTCAGATGATTATGATTTTAGGAGTGTTGATGCAATCAGAATTGGCCTATCCCACTGAAGACCAAGGGAGCTCATGATCAAATCAACACTGAGGATTTCTAAAAAATCCTGCCAAACAGAAGGATTTATTTATTTATTTATTTATACTGTTAAAACACAGAGGAAAAATTTAAAAATCACCTTAGGAAGACTGGAGCTGCTTGAAACACTTCAATCAAAACAAACACAAATATTTTTGACAAATTTTTGCAAAACATGTTTGCTACTGTTTTAATTACCTGTACTTAAAATGAGATAAAAGCATTTTTTATGTGGAACAAAACTCATATTTTATTTTCATCTCCTCTAGCCTCTTCTAAACTTGCTTTCTGTTATTTATTCATGGTATATGGGAAATGGCATGAGCTTGTCTATTTGCATCCTCAAATTCTGTCATGCAAGTTCTAGGAAGCCCCAGTCAAATCGAGCAATCTCAGGCAGGCCTCTCCTAATTGATTTAATTTTAAAGAACTTCTGTTTTAGGTCTATACTTTTCATGCTATGTGCATTTTAAATAGCTTCAAAACCAGTTTTTCCCTCTCTGAAATGAGTGAAGCAACATACATTACTTGCAGATTGAAAGCACTAACTCTTTTATCGCCCACTTACATTTTGAGTAGCTTCTCTCAATTCTTAGTTCAAGCAAGTTCATGCAAAGAGAACTCATTGCACACCTGCATGAAGTTTCCAATCTGGCATAATAATAAGGAAATAAAATTACAAAATTAAAAAAGGAAATATGAGCAGAAATTGTGTCCTACTACAGTCTATTGGCCTATTTTAGGGATTCACTGGTCAGAATCAGTCATTAACAGCTCAGTTTTTTCTTTAGGTTTTTTTTTTTTTTCCCCTCCTTCAAATATCCTGGATTTTAGTAGTGATCTTTGTTGTCTTCCATTAAAGGCTTCTATAAACCTACAATTTAACATGTTTTCCTGAGGTGGTGTGCACCTGAAATAATCAAAATCCTACAGTGCTCAGCATCTTCAAAAATTTCTTCCTAATTGGTATATGATCTCTTTTAGGTAGACCAATATATTTTCTAAGGGCCTCGGGAGTTGCAATCATAAAAAAAAAAAATTCACCGAAGAATAGACTACCTCTATTCCAACTATGCAGTGTTGGATAACTTAATCACATCTATCTCCAACTCCCACAATTAATTCCACAGGAAATATATAGGTCTTTTTCCCCATTCAGTTCTTCATGCATCTAACTCAATATGCTTAGTGTGTGATCTACTCTAATGTTATTAAAATGTTTTCTAAGAAGGATCTCCTTTCATAGCTGGTGAATTATTTACTATTGATCTTAAAGATAATGTTGTTCTCTTTCCTTTTTCTTCCTGATTTTTATATGCAACCGTCCTATTCCAGGTGTTTCATTTCAATTTAGTTCTACATCACATTGTCACTCACAACTGAGAGTTAGACAAGCTGTCATACTTTGCAACATGCCTGCCCCGACATTAAATGGTAGTATTTGCACTGTTGCTGTGTGATGCTATCCTAATCTAATATACAATGCTGTAGAAGTATTTGAAAAGCTAAATTAAACTTCAAGCTTTGAACTGCCTACAGTACATTAAAGGTGAACTCTGCAACTGAAAAGTGACAAGCAAACACCAAAGCCAAGGATTTTGTGGCTTCCTTGGCAGGTTGATCAAAGTGACTCTCCTAAATTAGTTTGTCTGCTAAGATAGAGTTGGAAACACTGTGACTTATAAGAGTTAAGGCTGCTTTTGCAGTGTTTATAAAATCAGTGTGAAGGGGGAAAACCATGAATAACTAAAAAGAGAAACTTAAAAATGACGTGATGAATGTAGGTATCATGCACCCCCTGAACGAGGAACTTGTTAAAGAAGAGAAATAATATAAAGGATGGCACAGAAAAATAAAGACACAAGTTGTCTTATTTATTCTGCACTTTTGAAAAATAATATTGGTTGGATGGAGGTGGAGAATAATTTAGAGCAAGAAAAATCTAAAGGCAGCAGGATATTTTAAGTCTATTAATCTATGGGTAGTTTGTTTTTTCATTAGAGAGAGCCTTCTCTTATGAGTCAGTTGGACAGAAATGGAAAAGCAAAGCAAACCCACTGGCTGTTGCTTATAATATTATTAGAATTCTGCCTAGCAGTTTGTTTCATACCAGCTTATGAAATATCCCAGTTAACAATAGTTCAGAAAAAAGGCACTAGGATAAGAAAAACTTGGTTTGCTGGAAAAGGTTCCTGAAGCCTGACTATCTGGCATAACTGGTTACAGATCTGGTCTTGGGAGCCAATAATGAGTCAACAGTGTGGAATTGGCATATTAAGTTGGGTTGTCATCTTAATTTTTGTCTCTGCTTCTGTTTCTTTGTTCCCATTTCTCTCCTTTCAGTATTTTTCCAGTTTTAGGAGTCATGTTCCCTCTAATTTTTTCCATCCGTGTATGGAATACATTTTTATGTGCACTGTGGTATGTGTGATTGTGCACTATCAGTAGAAGCAAAGCCTAGCTGTGGGCGTGATGCTAATCATCTGGCCACCATTCAAATCTCTTCTGAGTGGCACAAGTGCACAGTTTACAAGGAACACTGTTTAGGAGAACACAGTGTCTGGATTAATCTAGTCATTTTAGTCTTCCCTCTGATGTATGAAGCCAATATTAACTCTACACTATTGTTAGACATGCTGTATTGTATAGATAAAACAGTTTTCACCAGAAGCAAGGGGGGAGTTGAAAAAAAATCAAAGAATACAGTAAGTTCTTTTTTTAATTCTGCAGGACACAAGCAATTCAACTGGCACATCAGGTTTAAACAATTAAAATCAAACAAATACTACATGTCATACCAGCAAGAATAATAACAGTGCTTATCTCTTCAAAGGAGCTTTAGTAGAGCTCAAGAACATTTAGTCTTTCTTTTCAAATGACGACTTTAAAAAAAGGAAAAGGGCAGATATCCACGCCTTTTAGCTTCCAGTAACCTCAGCCTCAAGCCAAATACATTGCATTATGGAATTAATTAAATTTGTCTAAAGAGAACACTGACATTATTCCGAAATAACAAACACAGCAAGCAGTTACTTTGGCATAATGTTGAAATAATGTTGCGCTAGAAGACTTCTTACTCCAACTCCTGTAACCCTCATTTTACAAGGAGTAAGGGAAGTCAGAGCAAGAATGCTCTAACTAGGACTTCCTGCTGTCTAGACAGCACCAAAAACCAAAATAAGGTATTTTGACTTCAGCTTCACAATTGAGGTAGCTTAAATTGTGTAGCTTATTTCAGCTTTAGCCCTGCTGTGTAGACGTGCCCTTGTAGTTTACAATTAGATAGCATCTTCATTAGTTCAGCTATGGAAGGAGGTGGTTTCTAAGACATTTTTCTACATCCTCACAGTTATTACATTTTTTGTTGTGGTGTGTGTGTGTGTGTGTGTGTGTGTGTGTGTGTGTGTATATATATAGATAGATAGATAGATATAGATAGATATCTGGAAACATTTATGAACCAAATCATCATCTTTCCTCTCCACTTTCCTTTCTCTTTGTATCTTTAACTGAAATAGCTTATAAACAAGTTTCCTGACTAGTTTAACCTTTTTTTTTTTTCCACATTATGTTTGTGTGCCATTGGCAGCAACTACCTTTATATACACGAATAAGCATTAAAAGTGCCAGCAGCTACTAGCCTGAAGATGAAGTGTGCCCTCTCAAGACAACTTTCTACAATGCATTTTGTCCTGTTAAAATTAGTTTTGCTCTGATGGCAATCAGTGTGCATGCCAATATCACAAGAGATGGTCAGAAATTTTCCAGGTAAGGTGAGTATGTGTAAACTGAAACTGTGTCAGGGTCAGTTTCACAGACTCACCTAATAAAAAAATAAATTGTGGGTGATTTTTTTCAAAAATCTTGAATCACCCTGCTTTGATGCTTTCCAAAGTCTTGATTTTTTTTTTCATTTAGAAATTGTAGTTAATTTTCACTAAAAATTAAAAGAAAAATATTTTGAAATTATCAAAATGAAATGTCTAATTTACCTGCTGTAAATATTATGGACGGTTTGTGAAAATGTTCACGATTTGCACTTTTTGTTCGAATTCAGTATGGGAAATATAAAAAAGATAAAGTTCTTGTGGGATGGAAGAGCAGTTTCTTACCTAGCTCTGAATAATTTTGCTATTTACTCAAAGCCATATATTGGTATAAAAGGCATGAACATAGAAGCATAAACATAGCTTAGTATTTGTTACTGGCATAGCTTCATGGACTGAACAGAAGCAGCACACCAGAAGTTCTCAAACTATGGCCTGTGGGCCACATCTGGACCACCCACACGTTATTACTATCCTGCTGACTCTAGTGGCATTACAACTATGTGTGGCCCATGAGCCGCACAGCCCATCAGGGTAATCTGCTGTCAGTCCACGACAGTTAGATTATATTAAGCATCAGCAGGCACGGCTGCCCACAGCTCCCAGTGGCCACAATTTGTCATTCTCAACCAATGGGAACTGTGGGGAAACAGCAGCCAGGCTGCTAGAAGAAGCATGGTTAAGCCGCAGTTTCCCACGGCTCAACATTGACCAGAAATGGTAAACTGCAGCTATGCCTCTGGATGCTCAATGTAAACAAACACTTGTGGCTGCCAGCAGATTATCCTGATGGGCCCAACAGACATTTGTTGGGACTATCTATAAAATAAGGTGGCTTGAAGAATACAGTTGAGGAAAAAAATATTTTCAGTGCTCATTGTTTTATTACAATCTGATTAATAATTTTCTTCCTCTATGGTTGTCAACAAGTCACCATAGTAATCTTGTCATATTAGAAAATACTGTATTTGTCAGATTTGGTGTCAGTGTTTTCCATATTGGTGTAACTTATGATTTCTAAAGATGTTCAAATAGCATTCCTATCATTAAAAACACTTATTACATTTGAAGCCTTCTATTTACTTGTAACATGTCTAAGAAGGGAAAGAGAAAAATCAATTGTAAGTGCATGGTGTTTAATGAAGAGTGGACAAATGACTATTTTTTGTGCAGTGCAGGGAGAAGACCGTTTGTCTCATTTGCTAGGAGTCTGTGTCTGTATTCAAGGAACACAATATTTGCTAACATTCTGAGTCTCATCACAAGGAAAGGTGTGATATGACAAAATCACAAGATTATGAATGGACTATAATACAGCAACAGATTTTTAAGCTGACATTAGAGGCAAAACTGTCATCCCTTTGTGCGAGCCTTTATGTTGCTAAACTAATTGTGGACAGCAGGAGATTCTCTACACATGGAGAATTTGTTAAATGGTGCATGGCTACAGTCACTGAAAAGGCGTGTCCAGAAAAGAAAAAATGCCTTCCATTCCGTAAGTCTCTCCAAGTGCAATTACATGAAAAATTGAAGAAGTAGGGGATATTTTGTAGCTGGATCATCAAGTTAAAATTTTAAAACTTCAACTTTTTTAATTTGAGCTTGACAAAAGTTACAATATATGTGGCACTGCACAGCTTCTCATTTTTATCTGCAGAGCTGACTCCAATTTAGACTGCTTTGAAGAGCTTGCTGGTCTCCAAAGCCTCAAGGATATGACAGGTTTTTGTAAATCTCTGCAAAACAATGGGTATTTTGGAATTAGCCTGGGCAAAGTCAACAAGTGAGACTACTGATAGTGATCCATCCCTGGTGGGTAAAAGAAAAGGACTTAATTGCTTCATAAAGAGGGAAATGAATGATTGTGGTCTCACAAATCCACTGCATAGTTCATTGGCAAGAATTATGTTGCAAAGTAGTGCAGTGGGAGGCTGTTAGGAAGATTGTTGCATCATGTGTAAACTTTATATGAGCAAATGGTCTTTACCACAGACACTTTCAGGAATTTCTTTCTGATCTTGACTCCGTGTATGGAGATGTGCTCTCATGATGGCTGAGTCAGGGCAGTTCTGAAATGTTTTTATGAACTGCTTCCTGAAATTAACACATTTCTCTTGACAAAGGACAAAACTGTCCCACAGTTGACCAATACAGAAAGGAAATTGTACTTCACCTTTTTAACTGTTGTAACAGAATTTTTGAATTCCCTTAATCTACAGCTGCAAGGCAAGGAGAAACTTTCATGCACCACGTATTCTTATGTAAAGGCATTCAAAGTTAAACTAAAGCTGCTTGTAAAACACGTGTGGAGGAAACTTGGCGTCTTTTCCCAGTTCTCAACAGATGTCCACTGAAGCACTGACACACTGGAAATAGTGTAGAATGAGTTCCAGGAGAGATGCTGTGAACTACATGGTGATGCCAAAGACATTCACCTTTTTCACAATCCATTTGAAACTGACTTATAAGCTTGACTTGGCCAAATTACAAGCCAGTGATGTCCTGAAAGACTTGTTCAAGTCAAATAATCTTTTTGGACTTGTATGCCACCCTTCCCCATGAGACTTATCCAACCATTAAACAAATTGCTCTTTAAAATGTCCTTTGCCTTTAACAGTGCCTATATTTGTGAGCCAACCTTCTCAAGAATGAAATTACTAAAATCTCAGATGAGCTCAAGAGCCTGACATTAAATTCTTGCCAACCAGGAAAAAAACATACTGTTCACACTAAGTAAAACTTGAAAAACAACAAATAGTCTAGTAGCACCTTAAAGACTAACAAAACATGTAGATGGTATCATGAGCTTTCATGGGCACAACCCACTTCTTCAGAGGACCGGGCAGTAATTAAGGTGTTACTCATCATGCAAAGGCAAGCTAATACTTCTTGTAAAAACTGTAATAAAATATTATTATATTCCTGACACACTTGAAAATATTTTTCTCCTCTTGTGAAAATTCCTAGAATTATTTACAATATATCATTTTCTATAATTGATTCACTCCAAATCACATGAAAGAGACTGAGTGAAGTAGCCCAGGAAGCTGAAAGTTTGGGAACCCCTGCGATACATAATAATTTGAGCTGACCACCTACCCATGAGTGAGTTTCATCTAGTGTGCATCATTGTGAAGTAATCTAAATTGAGTAGATTGTGGGTATTTCTCACAATACAAAGTGAAATAGAAAACCGTTGATTGACTATAACTAAAGAAAATGCAGTTATAATAGCCCTTCTGTTCAGTTTTTCTCTTCCTGTTATCTAAGTTTCCCCCATCAAACTTCTGCTTATTTTCACTCCATTAAGATGGAGGCAAATATTTGAATTTGTCTTATTTTGGGCAGGTCCTGTAGTATGATAGCTTTTATGTTTCTAGTGCCCATTGCATGCACATTTAAAATTAATAAAATAAATATCCTGTGATGAAGTCCGGGTCCCACAGAAATGAATGGCAATACCACAATTGAAACTTACATGTTTGTATGATCAAAATATAAAGTACGGATATAGTTAACTTAATTCATGTGAGAACTCCCATTGATATCAATGGCTCATCTGCATGAAGTGTGAATAAATGTTTCCAGGACTTTGGCCAAAATTGTGGGTATAAATTTAAGTATTCTTTTTGTATTCATTTTTGCTTTTGCTGGACGGATTTTTCTTCTCTTATCAGACTGGAGTTTTTTATTAGTTTACTTTAAGTAGTTACTAGAATATAAAAAAGGTGGCACTTCAAAGAAGATATTTTAGTAAATATATTCATAGTAAAAATGCATGTTTAATTCATTATATTTTGATACTACAGTAATTTGCCAGGTCTTTCATATTTTACCTGCTGAAACATAGTAACATTTATTAACTAGCTCTTTTATATTGGTACTTAAGAGAAAATGCATGCAAAGAACCCCCTAATTTTTCCTTATTTGGTGGCAGAGTAATACTAATGTTCATTTTTCTAGAGTGAGAAAAACTCCTTTTGTCTAAGAAATTTAGCTATTTATGCCACAGTCATTCAGTGCTGTAAACAAAAATTGAATGGTTTTGAATAATGCAGACTCTGTACTTATAAAGTGGTCCATGGCTGTGGTTCATGCTTCATATACTCAGAAAATGCAAAGAAAAAAAGACAGTCCTAACAGGAGCAGGTGAAAGTAACTGAGTTTTTGGAAACATGTTTATCTGAATCTTCAGAAATTTGGATTAAAATGTTATAGAATAATTTATCATAGGCTCGTTAGTAAGCGTACTGTGATTGATATAAGGAGTGGAAGTGCTGCAGACACTTGAGACCTAAGGTACCCAACTCTTAATTAACAAGCAGAAGTGGGGATTTGATTTCAAATCCACATTTCTGATGTATTTTCTGTTCAGCTATCTCTTCCTTAGTGAAATTGTATGTCTCCAGTTCACTCAGGAGATATACTCATTTCTGAGAGGATGAAGTGCAGGTGGGGCATGAACAAACACTTTGGAGAAGTATTTGAGCATTGGGTGGTAGTGTCCTATAACAGAGTAAATTAGGCAGGTGTAATTAAGATTCTGTGCTTCTAACTAATACAATGCATATGAAAATAATGTCACTACAATGTAGATGAAAGAATTTAATAAAAGGACTAATAAAGCAGCCCTGATGTTACTTTTTTCTCTCTCCTTTTCTGGAGTTCAGCCAAAAAACCTTTTGTGTAATTATAGCTACTCTTTCTACTTGGTCTGAGTTGATATGGACTCGTTCCTAGACAATGTGGAATTATAGAGACTTGTGTGACTGTAGACGAATGGCTGTTGTTTCCACACACTAGCTGGAGTACGGGGTGGTGTTAATCATTTTCAGTAGCTGATTTTGAAGAACTGTGGAAGCTTTCATTATGGTCAGGCATTCCTGCATGTGTACACATGCCCCCTTGTTCAAGAGCTTCAGGCTTCTAACTATTAGCAATGAATTCTGTTAGGGTTCAAACCTGGCAGCCATTTTGAGCAACGGTACGATTCAACCTACCTTACCACTACAAGGAGAAAAGGAAATTGCAAGAGATACCACAGACTGAGTCTGTGGGTTGGATCTCAATGCAGTTTTCCAGAATTTTATAAAATTCAGTAGGATTGAGACAGAAAAAACACAAAGGAGCAATTGTAGACTCAAGGGCAATTTATTTGTAAGTTGTAATATACCAGTGAACCAAAGACGTTGAGTGAGCCTAACAACTACAGTAATTGTCAGTTTTCTTATTGGAGTCTGAGTGTGTTCAGTGTCATCGATGCTGAAACAGTTGGTTAGGTGGTACAACCAAGTGATATTATCTATATAAAACTAGAGGTAGCCTACTTGAAAGCAGAAGATCAGAGATTGTATGAAGTCCCAACGTTTATACTTATTTTGTGAGGTTTAAAAATATATAATATTAGGGTGTAGGCCCTGTGGTGGTGTGTGTGTGTGTGTGTGTGTGTGTGTGTGTGTGTTTTTGTTTTTTGTTTTGTTTTTGTCATTTTAAAGGCAAATAATACGTCTCTGGTTAGTGATAATAGTCAAGCTGGGGTGCAATAACAACAGTTTATTTTTGGAGTTTTAGTCAGTAAAAAAGGAATTTTGGCATTGGATTCCTATGAAGAAAAAGAAAATGAATCCTATTATAATTTCCACTTTTAGTTTTTAGAGAGTTCCTATAGACAATCCAGCTCTAGGTTCACCAGAATGAATTTACGGTCTCTGCAAATGCCTGAAGTCATACAGAGGTGCTCTGTAGCATAGAGTTGGTAAATAAATTGGTCTACCTTCTTATATGTCAGCTACACTTACTTTGGTAAAGTTCATCAAACTCCTTAACTGAAGAATAGGTGTGGGTATTGATTTTTCATAAAAATTAATGTCAAGTTATATACAGTACTGGAAACTAAGCTATCAAGGAACAGTGGGACATTGTATAAATTGATAGTGATGATTTGTTTTTGCCATACATTTTTGGAGACTTTGATGGTGTTGAAAACAGTGAACACGGGATACAAAGTATTGAGAAGTGTAAAATCTAACACTAATTGTCCTCTTTCAATGAGTGTCATGTCTGATATGTTGTCATATTGTAAGGAGGCAGCATGGCCTCCTGATGACCTGGAGGAGGAAGTTCCCCTAAAGGCTCCTTGGTGGGCAGTGCCAGCAGCCGAGCAGAGAGGAGGCTCGGCTGAAGCTCCAGAGACAACGGAGAGGGACAACTGGCGTTGGGCCCCTGGGGCCACTGCCATGTCCTGGGGACTGTTCCAGGCTGCTGTGAGAGCCCTGTGACTATGAGAGGCTGCTCAGACCCCTGCTAAGGCCTGAGGCCTATCCGGGACTTCCAGGACCCAGACCGGGCCCGGAAGAGTGGTCTGGACCCTGTGGACCTCTGCCTGAGCCTCCTCCAGAACCTATGGAAACCCTTCGGCACCTGCAGAGCTTGCTGACCAGAAATGGAGTCAGGTAGGCCCGCAGGTGGAACCAGGAAATAGCTAGTGCTGGCTGCAAACATGGAGATCAGCTGGGCTGCGGGTTATGGTCTGGGCCCCCACTAGCCCACTGACCAGACAGGCATGTTGTGGCCAAGAGCCCTGCCTACCCAGTGGCAGCTGCTGCTGCCGCTGTTAGGGCCCTGGGCTGGGACGGTGGGCCTGTGTCTCCCCTGCCACCCTTTTCCCTTGGGTGGCAGATTCCTGAAGGGAGAAACCACCTGTACCTGTCAGCTCTCCATCAGCAAGGAGACCCAACTGCTGGCTCAGCCTGCAGACAGGCCTGCACCTGGGAATCCTTTGGATTACTTAACTGTTTATTTGTTCGCCCCGCCCTGAACCCATGATGAGGCTCTGGGACTAGTTGTGAGGAGGAATGGGCCACCCACGGCCTGAGACAATTACAATATATTGTTCTCCCTAAAATATTGTCTGTTTGTTGAATGATGGTAGTGTGATACTTCAGATAGGGCACTGGACTGGGGCTCAGGAAAGTTAGGATGACATTCTCTTCATTGCCTTTTATTTCAAAGTACTCGTGGACTTCAGTAGGACCAGAATTTCTATTCCCAGCTATGTCTGTCAGCTTGGGGGAAAATATGGGTGACTATCCATAGCATGTGACAATACCTTGCTTAGAAGGGCACTGTGGGTATGTCTACACAGCAGCATTATTTCAGAATAACTAACATTATTCCGAAATAACATAGTGCGCATCTACACTACAAGCCTTTACTTTGAAATAATGTCAAGCTGGAGGACTTCTTACTCCAACTCATGGTAACCCTCATTTCATGAGGAGTAAGGGAAGTTGAAGGAAGAGTGTTCTTCCTTCATCTTCCTGCTGTGCAGACAGTGCCAAAAGCTGTATTCAGCTATTTCAACTTCAGCTACGCAATTGACTTTAGCCCTGCTGTGTAGACATATCCTTTGAGATCTATGGGTAAAACTAGCTATGTAAGCCAACAGTAGAATGATGGGATTTTTGCCATTGACTGCCAAGGAAGCAGAATAAGAACTACATTTTCTCTTCCATTACCATCCATTATTATAACAATACAGTGAGTAAAAGGCACAGAGAAAAGCAGCATATAATTGTCATCTTAGAAAACACGATTTGCTGCACATAAGACCTCAAATTAGGTGAAAATATTTTGTAAACATCTCACTTGGGGGGGGGGGGGGGGGGAGGGGCTATATTGCTTGACTGCGTGTCCTTGCAATCATTTCCAGCCTTCTTCTATGCACCTGAACCTTGGAAGTATTTTCATTTCCTTTGGTACCACTTCATTCTTCACAGTTGTTTTTTGGAATATATTTGTTAGTAATTTAGTCTTAAATTATTGCTTCATGGTAGACGTATTAGTTCTGAATCTGAAATAATTATGGCTAATCCACATCAATTTAACAATATCTTTTTCTGAGTAATTATTTTCTAAAATGATTTGAGATTTCAACTATCTTCTTATACCTCATTATTTACAACAAATTACTGTTGAGGGTGATAAGGCTGTTTCAAAGAGAAATGTATCTGATGCTAGCTATTATATTTGTTGCTATTTGACACTGATGGGCCTAGCTTAGAGAGTCGTCTCCATCTCATAGGGTACATCTACACAGCAGCATTATTTCGGAATAACTGATGTTATTCTGAAATAACAAAATGCACGTCTATAAACCTTTATTCGGAAATAATGTTGAGCTGGGGGACTTCTTTCTCTTACTCATGGTAACCCTCATTTCATGAGGAGTAAGGGAAGTCGAAGGAAGAGTGTTCTTCCTTCCAATTCCTGCTGTGAATTCCAAAAGCCGAATTAAGCTTTTTTCAACTTCAGCTATGTCAATTGCATAGCTTAAGTTGCGTAGCTTAATTCAACTTTAGCCCAGCTGTATAGATGTATCATAGCTTCAATATTTCATAATGAGGCTGCAGATTTTTGAGCTCTGGGAAAAACAAACCTCCTGAAATCCCAGTTTGCAAGCTAGCAACAATGACCAATCAGAAGTCACTCAAGGAAATGTGGGACCAGAGAAGGAAACGCTGAAGGAATCTTAACAAAAGATTCTAAACCCCCAGCTCTCCATAATCAGAAAACCTTTCTCTTAAGTTAACAGTAAATGGAAGAGGAGAAACTTTGTGTTTACTCTGAAACAAAAACTTTTTTCCTAATTTTTTTCTGAATACTGTGAGTGGATGGCAGAGTGAATGACTAAATAGTTCAGAAAACTTTGCCATGTCGGATCCTGTCCTTCTGAAGACTCTGGTATTTTTGACCTACTGGTATATTTCACAGTATATTAATTCATTTGATAGCCTCTCCATATTGTAACTATAATAAACTACTCTTTGGAACAATATAGTGGTACACAGTTCCACTGTGCCTGAGGCTGAAGTCTTAGAAGAAAAGATGTCCTTTTGGTGTCCTGGTTCATAATCAATGAAGGTGTTGTAAGTAAGGCTTAAAATACCTTATACTTTGGAAGTTATCTTAACTTATCCAAATTGATTTGAGGATTTGACAAATAGTGATTACTTTTTTAATTGATTTCTTTTGAATTTTTATCAAGATTTTTATTAGTAACTAATGATTTTGTTGGGTAACTAGCTAGAGACATTGTAGGGCCTAAATTTCAGAAAGGGCTGAGAGCTGTCTTGAGCAAATCTGACCCGTTTATTATCTCAAGTTGGGTAGCCAAAATCAGTAGTCATTTTTGAAAATCTTGTCCTTCGGTCTTTCCCGGTGAAATTTTAAATGGATAAATTTATATTGATTATTTTAATGTATCCCTTTCAATTACAATTATCAAAGAACAATTCCAGCTGTTTTAAAAGTGTTCTTAAAATTTAAAGGAAATAGTTGTTGCCATTTATCCATCTTTCCCGGCCCCCATTCCTTATCCCTAGTAAACAATCAATGGCTATTAAAGATTAACTGATTAGGTCCAGTGTTTATGGCAAGGTTTGATAGTTTTTCAGATTTTTCAAGGAGTGCATTAAAAAATAAATGGTTATGCTAGATAAGCCGGTGAATTGTCAGTTTTCTCATAGAAAGAACATTTTTTTGAGGCTAGCAGGAAATAACTACCTGTCTCATACTGTTCTCCTCTGTTGCTTAGTAATACCATGCAGAGCCACTATAGTTAAACCACTCTTTTTTTCTAAACCTGCTCTGCCTAGGTTGCACTGAAAACACAGAATCAGTACTTGTGCTTTCAGTATGTGAATATGTCCCAGGCTCTGGCTGTACCATGAGGCTGTGGGCAAATTCCCTAGTAGGCTCCAGGACCTAGAGGCCCCCTACAGCACTGCAAGCTGTGGCAAATCAAGGATAGATCTGAGCCTAGGACCACCAAAAATCTGATACGTTTTACTATCTCTGGGGTCACCACTGCTGAACTAGAGCTGGGTCCAGGTGATAGAGAGGCAAGGACCTAATTAAATTTGAGAGGTGGTCAGTGATTTCCTATAGTATATAGCATAGAACTACATTCAATATAAACTGTAGCATGATTTGAGTATGGACAATAATGTTAATTTGGATAGCTTGAGTTGTAGGCTCGCCAGCTGATCTCATCAGAAGATAATAAGGTTCTTGTCCCAGAATCAGGCTGCACAGAATACACCAATGATCTTTGGAGGTGTGACAGGATGTTCACACTGAGACATAATAATTTAAAAACTTTATTAAATATATGGAATAGAAATCAAATAGCAATTAGAGTAGTAAAATATATCAGGGTTACAAATACAATATTAGTCATCTAAAATACATCCGGTATTATTTCTATAAGCCGTGGTTAATGTACACGTTCCTGTCCTTGATAAGAGGTGAAGGACAACTTTTGCCTCTGGTACAGCAGTTCAGGTGCAGTTTTCTCAGCTCTCGACTGAGAGGTGCAGAGGCTAATGCTAAAAGCTTATTTAAGCTAACTTTAGTTTACCTGACTGACCTAAGTCTAGATTACTAAGAGATGATTAGGAAAAAAAGGTTTAAAGACAAAACCTTTCTCTACTCTCAATTCCAAACTCCTTCTTTTCCCTATTTCTAATTTAAAGTAAAGCATACTCTTTCCCTTTCAATCTCTTCTCCAACTCTCTTCTATCTTTTCCAACAAAGCATCTGGCACCCTATTTTATAAGCATATGAGGCTGGGCCCTCCTTCTATGCCCAAATGTAACTCCCACACCCACAAACTATTGAGCTATACTTATTCCATAGGCTGGACACATGTAACATGTTTGTACGTATTGATGGCGTGTACATTCATATTCATGATATTAGATCATTCTCCCACCTACATTTTTTCTATTTATTTTTGTTGTTCTTGTGGTGGACTTGTTAAAATTTAAGGGTATTCTTGGAAGCCCCTTTACCATGGAAAGCTGCTCTATTTTATCACCATCTATTTAGGTGAAAGGTCCCAAATTTATCCAAGTCATCTTTTGCTATCTGGGTGAAGGCCCTCAACAGAAATACTAATTTCCCTTAGCTTAGCATACAGAATATGGCCTGTAGGTCTCTTGCAATACAGCTAAATTACTTCAATATAAACCTATGAACTATAGTAAAACAACTAATTAAACCATAAGAAAATATATAGATATTTATAGGCAAGCAAACAGGTTAGCTCTATAGCCTACAAAATCCAGAGAGATTCAGTTGGGGTTGGTCCTGTTTTGAGCACTTTGCTGGACTAGATGATCTTCTAAGGCAGCTCTCTTCCAAACCTAATGTTCAGAGATGCTATTAAAATGATTGTCTGGAAGGCAACATGTGTCAATGTGTGCTGTAAAGTGGTCTCTCTGAAGGGGTGCATGTGGCTGAGTGAAGTGTGGAGTGAGGCATGGGCTTCTATATGTCTTGGGTCTGAGGTATTTTGTGTGAAGAGGAAGAAGGTGTTTGTGAGTGTGGGTTTTCCATGGGAGGAGTGAATAGGTGATGCATTCATAAGAGACCTGAGGCAAATGGTGTTAAGAAGGCAAAGTATGAGTCAGAAGGGAGGAACATAAAACTTAGCCTTTTAGTGCCTGGCCAACTTTTAGGTCTGTGTTTATACAATGCTTAGTACAACAGGGTTTTGATCCATGACATGGGATCCTAGGCCCTAATGCAATACAAATAATAAGAAAGGGTGATGGTAGAGAACCGAAAATAAAATAAAAAAAATTATCATTGAAGGTAGGTTGAAGGAAAAATAATATGGAATTGTGGGGGAGTGTGACAAGGTGTGCATATTCAACACTAAAGCAGGTGGGGTTAAAGCCATGTGGGTGGAAGAAGACCCTAACCCCTCCACCCAGACTGGGCATGCTCCAAATACTGGAGCAGTATAAAAGAGAGCTGCCTAGCTCATTCTGCACTAGCCACCAGAGAAGTAAGGACCTTCAGCAGGAGCTCCGGAGTCACGCCAGATGGAGACCTAGACGACTGGAGCCAGGAATCCTAGACACTGCTGTGAGCTACCAGCACCAGAGGACCCTCAGGGCGAAGCAGCTGCAGGGAAACCAGAGGACCCAGAAACCACATGGGACATCAATACTAGTAGGAAGTGACCCTGGGATGCTGGAGTGGTATCTCCCACCCAGGTAAGCTCGGCGTGTTTAGGCCAGATTCCCCACCAAGCGAGTGGTGCCACTCTGCCACTCACAGGGTCCTGCGTCGGGACCCAGTGGAGTAGGGTGGACTCAAGTCCTCCTACCCGGGGCTGCCCTGAGTTAAGGGCTCCCCATTTTAATGACTCAGGTTGTTAGACTGCTTTGCCCTGAGTAAAAGGGCTACCTTTTATTGACTCTGTCTGTTAGGGCCACACTGCCCTGAACTAAGGGTCATCCCCTATTGACTCTAGCTGTTAGGCTGTATTGCCCTGAGATAAGGGCTAATCCCCTTGACTCTGGCCATTAGCATGTACTGTCCTGAGTTAAGGGCTACCTTATTGACGCTGGCCAATGGGCTGTGCTACCCTGACCTAATTGGTTACCCTATTAAGGATAGCCATTAGGCTGTACTAGCCTAGACCAAGTGTTATTTTTCACCAACTAAAAGAGATTGCTGACGACCGGGCAGCTGACTAGGTGACGTCCACTGCCCTGAGTACCTGCACCCAAAGGGATATGCATAGGCCACAAAAGGGAGGAAGTGAAGAAAACTGGACTTATTGAAAATGCAGATGAAAACATGAAATTGGAGATGTCAGAACCAAATAATACCGGGAATGAAAGAAAATTGTAGCAAAGGACCAGAAAAGGTAAAGAAGTGGAATAAGAGACTCACACATTTAACCGGTTCATCACTTGGTATAAAATAGGGTAGCTCTATTTGGCCTAAATGGAGATGAACAAATGAACACCAACTAATCTCCATTGAAACCAGCATAATTATGCCAGTTTCCATCAGCAGGGCCAGATCCACACCCTACATGCCCATCTAATCATGAAATTATAGTTCCCTTTAAACTGCAGTGTTAAAAAATTGAAATAACTGTTTCTTCTGGGGAAACAGTTTGAAAATATTTAGACTGCTCTGGAATATGACATGAGAATAGTCACTTGTGATAAAGAATCTCAGAGGGGAATGGGGAAGCTAATCCAATTTAAATTGATAAGTGTAGTCAGTAGTTCTATGCCTTAACTGCAATGTTATCGATACTCTTAAAAGGGAGAAAATTATGAAAGAAGCATAATAATAATCCTTTGAGAATCCAGACCCAGCCCTACTGTGAGAGAAATCACTTTTTGAAGAAAAATATCAAATTCATCCTCATTAGCTTGCTGTATGTAATGTGTGTACAGTAGTAAAGTGTATCATTTAAGTAAAAATCTGTTCCTGGCAGACTGACAAAAGTAATTTAAAAACTGTCTTTGTAATTATCTCAGCCATGGTAAGCAGAAATGTTTTATCCAAACACTGTTTAGCAGATAGGGGTTATGAGCACTGAATTATAGATTTAAAGAGGTGCATTAATGATCAGTAGTATTAGTGGTAAAAAATGGACATCGCTAGTAGCTATGTTGTTAACGCATGAGCCACTACTGCCTGAGCTAACTTCTAAAAGTCTGAGGTCCTATTTCTGCTGCGAACAGCCCATATGCAAGACCCAGTGAATGCTGAGAAAAGAGTTTAGTAATTTTTAATCTGGCTCGCAGAAGCAGACATATGTGCTTGGCTGAAGCCCCTTTGACAAGTTTTTGCATGAAACCAGATTGCAGGATTGTGGCCTCAGCCAATTCTATCAAGTGCTCTAGCCAGATAATATTTCTGTGATGCATGATAACAAAATTTGCCAATATTAACAGTCTCAATATTTGCACATACACTTTCTTAAAACTGTTTTTTCTCCCAATCCTGACAGCTATGTGGTGTGACTAAACTGCAGTGTGTGCATGAAACTTACATTT
Organism: Rafetus swinhoei; assembly: GCA_019425775.1. Classification (NCBI taxonomy): domain Eukaryota; kingdom Metazoa; phylum Chordata; order Testudines; family Trionychidae; genus Rafetus; species Rafetus swinhoei. The sequence goes on from CM033437.1 coordinate 273,087,736, forward strand.
ACCTGGAAAGTAAGGTTTGCCTGAAATTATAAAAGGGAAGGAAATTGAACTCTGAGTTAGAAGATTATTTTCCAAAGTAGGGAGAACCAGTGGGAAAGCCTCTTTGAAATATACATAGAAAATGTATGATAGAATAGGAAATAAATTATGGAGAAGGGAACAATCATACATACTTTTAGTATACGCTAGAACAGAAAATAAATAAACCGAAGGGTTTTTTGTATTCAAATATTAAGTGAAACGCACCTTCATTGGCAGAAAGATGGACTGGATGGGCTGATTGATATGATTCTAATACACTGAACAGGCTTTGGAATGTGTATTATAAACTTATGACATGTTTACATCAGGTTTGTTTGTTTGTTTTTGAGAACTAGAGTTGAGCTTGTTTCTATGTTCTCTACATGTTCTCACTGGGAAGGAAAATATCTCACACCTTTCATAGGGAAACCAAAAGATGTTCAGATGTTACTGAAGCTAAGAGTTCCTGCTATGAGTGGAATAGTGTGCAGTTTAAAAATATTCTGTAACTTTAAAAGATTGTGACAAGTGAAGGATCTTCTTGCAGATGCCATGTTTAGTCTGTAAATGTTTAACCAACTTTGTTTTTTTATTTCATCTCATTCTTTACATTTCTAATATTTCATAAAATATACCTATGTTAAGACTGTCATAAAACATACCCATTTAAAACTGTCATAAAATATGCCTGTGTTAAGTCAGGTGTCTTAAAGCCAACAGTGTCTGATTAAATGCACTGCAGAATACTCAAGGAGCTGATTGCGGTGATACCTCAGCCATTAGCTACTATCTTTTAAAATTTAATGAAAGACATGGAAAAGGGCAAATATAGTTCCCATGTATAAAAAGGGAAATAAGGACAATCCAGGGAATTATATACTATTCAGTTTAATTCTGCACCCGGAATGATAATAGAGCAAATAATTAAGAAGTCCATTTGTAAACCTCTAGAAGACAATAAGGTGATAAGTAACTGTCAGCATGGATTTATCAAGAGCAAATCATGTCAACCAATTTGATGTCTTTATTTGATATGATTGTCTTATAAATAAGGGGGAAATGGTTGATGTGAGATATTTTGAGTTGTAGTAAATAATTTGATACGGTCTCCCATGAGTTTCTCATAAACTAGGGAAATACAACCCAGATGGGGCTTATATTATACTGGGTGCTTAATTGTCTGGAAAACCATTCCCAGAGACTAGTTATCAATGGTTCACAATCATGCTGGAAGGAAATCATGAGTGGGATTCCACAGGAATTAGTTTTGGGACTGGTTTTGTTCTATCTTTTCATCAATGATTTAGATTAGGGATTTTAAAAGTTGTGTCATGGTCCCACCCATGAGATGTTTTGATTATCTAAATGTCCCTAGGCATGGAGTCTTGCAGCTCTCTTTGGCTGCAGTTCACCATTTCCAACCAAGGGGAGCTGCGGGAAGCTTGCTCGGGTATGCCTATGGTTGCTGTTCCAACTGGCATTGGCATACCCTTTGTGAATAACCTGTCATGAAAAGTGAAGAAATGTATAAACAATTATCCCACTAAGTCTTTTCCCCAAATGGCTGCTGTATTAAAATAAATACATCAAAATAAACAAAGAGTTAAAAGGGGGGAGAGGGGATAGGAGAGAAGAATAATTGATTTCCAGTAGTCATAGAAGAAAGAGCCTGACTTACCAGTCACTAATCATGTCACTGTTTGGCCAGTCATCTCCAATGGGTTTAAATATCAAAACATTAAGCATGTACTTAACTGTAAGATTTGGTCTTAAAAAAGCAAAAATATCACTTTTTAGGATTAATGATACCTTCCTCTATGCTTTATACAGGCTTCTTCATGCTTGCTTTCTGGTCTATCACAGTACATTTTCCAAATATTTGAAAGGTACAATATAAATGTCAAGCTATTGCAATTATTTTTTATCTTTGCTTTTAATATGTATTTGCAGACATAATCATAAATCTAGAGAGTAATGAATTTTAATCAGTTTTATCCCAAAAGCTGACCAGTAACAATATAGTCATGTAATTTTGCTGAATTACTACTTAACTTGCATTATGGTCTCCCCAAGCTGTCCATGCACCAAGTTCAATGTTCAGTTTCCACATTTTGGAATATAAATAGGGTTTGCCTTATTAAGCAGTGTGTTTGCCATGTCATTGCAGCATAATAACTTATCCTACCTCCATCTACAAGTCAACACCATACTCAATATATGCACTTGGTACCCCTCCTTGCACAGAATGCAATCAGAGGACCTCTGTGAAGGGGGACAGTTTCACATCCCACTCTGTTGCCCTCTGTGGGTATCTAGACTACATTGTTTTTTTGAAAAAACTGCCCTTTTTCAAAAAAAAAAAAAATCACCTGCGTCCACCCTGCAATCATGTTTTTTTTAAATTAAATTGAAAGAATGCAAGGCGGTTTTCGACATTAGTAAATCTCAAATTACAAGAAAGATCACCTTTTTCTAAAGAGCTCTTTTGAAAAAAGCCATGTGTGGATGCAGAACAGGGACATGTTTCAAAAGAAGAGGCAATAAAAAAAGCACAGGCACCCTGGTGGCCATTCTGTGAATAGCAACCAGGGCGTTCGAGCAAGCGTCCATGCAGTCTGGACACTCTCTTTCGAAAAAGCAGACTGCTTTTTCGATCCGGTTTTGAGATGTTTATGCTGTCTTTAGAAAGAAGTTTTTCGAAAGGAGCTTGCAATCTAGACGTACCCAAGTGATATATTTCAGTTCTTGGATTCACTGATTAGTTTACCTTTGCTTTTCCTTTTGATGCAGTTATTTTTATTGCTCTCCTTCTATCACTTACCTGGAGTTAACTGGTATCAGCGTCAGGTTTAGAAGTGAAAAGACATAAATGAATATGTTGTCCTAATGATTGACCTCAGATATGTTTATATCAGTCAAAAACTGCAGCCTTGGCCTCTTCTCTGCTACCTGGGAGGGGTGCAATAAAACTCAAAGGAGTCTTGCTCACACTGGTTCAACCTTAATCTAATATACATTTTTCTGAATAACTAAAAATACATAAACTGAATCAACTGTTCAACAAATTTGCCCAAAAGGGTGATATATAATTCAAGGCTGCCTCGGGGATGCTTCAATTGGTGCTCTGGCAACTTGTTCATGTTTTCTTGACTGTATTACAAAGTGAATCAGAAAACGAAATCTGACTTTGTTTAATGTAGCAAGTTTTTATATTTATCCTATCTATTGGAGATATGCGGAATGTGGCTAGTATACTTTAAATAGCTAACAAAGTCTGACCATGAAAGCATTTCAAGACTTTGCAGTAAGGAGCCAGCTGTAAATACTTCAGTGATGTGTAGTAATGAAAAACATGAAATTTTTAAATAGTATGAATGTTCATTGGACTAATCATCAAGAAATTAAAGGAAATCTTGCTCCTCAGCATCAGCTTAACATACCCCCTATACTTAAACAGTGAGTAAGTGGTACAAAAATTATCCAGTATCCTGGTTTATGTTCACCTTTATTACTGCAAGAACCATGTTTTTGATCCTTATAGACTTAGGGCTACTAAGAAGAATAAGGCTGATAGTATTGCCCCAGATATAAAAGGGTAAAGCTACTTAATTTACCTGCAAGGGGACAGATAAATTCATGTTCCTTGTTCCATGTAGAATGGTAATGATCACTAAAACTGTTTATTGCACAAGCCTTTATTAAAATTGTCATATTTTAGGGCTGAATTAGTGTTGACTGTTTTATTTGCTGGTGTGATCGTGAACAGTGACCGACTAAGAGCCCTGGCCACATTCATGCACCATTTTGCCAATATGCTTCAGGACATTCTTGTGCAGTACCTCTATTATCCGGATCAGTAAGACTTCTTAGAGACTGCTAGTTGTGCTAAATTGTGTAGTGAGGTGGAATAATGATTAACTAATGATTAACCCACTGAGGTCTCTACACTGTGTTTTATTATAAGTGATTAAACTCAGGTGTTCAAACACAAGGACTGTTGAATCAATCCAGTGAAGCTCCTGTCCCTCAGACTTGACTTCTTTAACTCTCGCAAAACTTCAACTCTTCTCTGATGAGCATTGCCCCTCTCTGTGTGCTCTCCTGATGGCACAGGTGTCTGGTTGCTCAAATTCCCTGCCCAGGTGTTCTACTTCCCCCCTTCTCTCCCCCCCCCCCCCCCCCGCTCATACACCCTGGCATGGCAAAAAAGTCTCCACTTTGTTTTCACACATGTTGTGAAGCACACAACAGGTCACTGCCACAAAGGGGATATTGCACTCTCTAAGGTCCAGACATGTGAGGAGACTCCTAAACTTCCCCTTTAAACACGTGAATGCACATTCCACCACCATTCTGCACCTGCTCAGCCTGGTGTGGAACTCCTCCTTGCTGGGGTTCAGGATGCCCATGTAGGGCTTTGTGAGCCAAGGAAGCAAAGGGTAGGCTGTGTCATCCAGGATCATGATGGGCACGTCTGCCTCTCCAAGTCTGATGGTGTGGTCTGGGTAAAAAGTGCTGGCCTGCATCTTTCTGAACAGGCATAAGTTCTGAAAGATGCGAGCATTATGTGCCTTTCCCAACCAGCTGACATTGATGTCGGTGAAGTGTCCTAGGTGATCCACGAGTGCCTGCAGCACCATGAAGAAGTACCCCTTTTGGTTGATGAACTCTGAGGCACAGTGGTCAGAGGCCAGGATGGGGATGTGAGTGCCATCTATGGACCCTCTGTAGTTGGGCAAGCCCATGTCGGCAAAGCCATCGACAATGCTGTCCATGTTGCCCAGAGTGACAACCCTCCATACCAACACATGGTTGATGGCCTTGGCTACTTACACAAGCACAGCCCTGACTCTGGATTTCCCCATGCTGAACTACTTCCTGAATGAGTGGTAGCTTCCTACGTGGTGAGCTTCCATGGGGCAATGGCCTCATGCTTTTGTATGGGGATGGTGGGTTTCATGTGGGTGTCCTGTCACCTGAGGGCACAGGTGAGCCACTCGCAGAGTTCCAGGCTGGTGTTCTGGCTCATGCTGATCATCCCATATCTGCATGATGATGTGGTCCTACCAGTCAGAGCTCATCTCCTTCCACCAGAAGCAGTATCCCACTGTGTCCAGGTAACTGAGGGGGCATGCACAGCAGCAGAAGTGCCAGGACCTGGCTGAGCAGGGCCCGTGGGCCATTCTGGGGTTTGTGCTCCTCGTCCTCCTTCTCCTCCTCCTCATCCTTCTCCTACAACATGTGGGCAGTCTGGAAGTACTGCACCAAGAGGTGTAGCACAAGAGCCATGAGCATGGCACTGCTTTGCTGCAGCTCTGGCTCTAGTGGCAGTGCTCTGGTGTTCGCGCAGGCGACCAAAGCACCAGAAGGTGTGTGCCCATTGCATTGCTTTTCTGTCCTGAGCTGGGGAGGGTTTGGAAGAATGCCTGGTGAGATGCAGGCATGGAGAGGAGCCCCCTGAGAGCACATGTCGCCGTTTTCCAGACCAAGCAGCCACAGGAAGCATCTGCCTTCCTGGTGCCCCCTAGAGTGTTTTGGGGGCTCTACATCTGAGACAGGCTCCATTAAATATGGATGTGCTATTTCAGACAAATTTTGAAGCTTTCCTGTAGTGAGGAAATGCAAGTTCAAATTTTTAAATTGGGGGTTCTTAAGTCAAATTCAGTAATTTCAAAATAGTTTTATAGTGTAGACATGGCCCTAGGTTCTTACTGCCAGCATGTTTCTATCTTTTCCTCTTTCTTTCCTTCAAGATCTCTTATAGGGTCCATATACTTCTCTATTGGGCTTTCTGCTTATGAATTGTGGCTTGAAAAATGCAATCTGATTCTCCACTGAACTTCAGGAAGCAATCCATACTGCAGACATGAAGCAGAAAATCAACTTTACATGTTTCCCATGACTACTCATGGTTCTGTGATTCAGCTTGGTTGATGCTGCACATTAGATTGAAGAATCTGAAGGGAATAGGACCCCACTTTACTTATGCAGTATGTGTACTGCCAGAGTGCTGTCTTAGGAAGACACCCAAAGTGGCAGAATAAAACCAGAACAGCCTAACACCATCCCACTTCATGTAGGCTTACCAAAGAGCTTTCCAAAGGGAAAATGTCTTTGTACCAGATTCTCCAGGGCATGGCTACTTGTCTAGTTATTAATATTTTGCAAAGGGAGTACACAGTGTTGTTTAGGTTTAGTAATATTTTGTTGCAATGTGTAAATGACTACATAGCGTACAAGATGGTGGTGTATCTATCTGGGCATCTATATTTAAATTGTGTATATGTGCTCGATTACCTTTTTGTTACATTTTATTATATTTTTGTTACACTGAGACGTTGGCTCTCAAACCTATTTTTGTTCCTGAGCTGTAACTTACATGAAAAACAATTTATACATAGTGACTATTCAGTATTCATCTCCTTGGCATGCTGCCCATATAACTGCATGAATGTTCCTTATGAATATAAAATTGTACTGCATTATGCTCCATATAAGTAACCAATGGTGAATCTCTTGAATGTACTTATGTTTGGTACATTCTATTATTTTATCATGAAGTGTTGATGAAAACTCAAATTGTATTATGCTTCAGAACAATTGAGGAAACCACTATAACCCTTTGGGAACCAGAAAAATGGCTCTTATTTTTAGAAGATTTAAGCTGAACTTCTGCAGAGTAAAGTACACAAGGCCTTCTCCACTTCTTTTATCTTTGCCTTTGGGCTTTAAACCACAAAAATGCTTCAAGAAAAGATTTAAATACTTTGACAGAGTAAAACTAAGCTTCAGGAAATAGTAAATGTCTGTGCTGGCTTATTGTATGCAAAGAAAAAGAGCAAAATGCAATAGAATTAATTTGAAGAGATTAGAGCCCTTAAGCAATAACAAATGTAGCTAGTAGTGGTTGTTGTTGTATGATCAAAAGATGTAGGTCTCCATAAAGTATAGGCCAGCATCTTTGTTCTGTCAGTGGCTATGAAAACCCCACAGTATGTGGTAACCATTTTGAGTAGCAGATCGTCTGGCACATGGTGAAAACTTGCTAATGGTATATTTGTGATTACAACATTTAAATTCTCCCTGGCCATAAAAATTCAGTCTGTTGACTGCAACAGTCTTGATAAATGGTTAGTCAAATCTTCATTGCGTAGTGAAAGAAAACATAAAGAACAAAATCTCACCATTACCGTAAGAAATTCTCCCATGATGCTCTGAAGTATAATTTGGTATGGAAGACCTTCAATCCTGTTCATCTTGGGAGTATGATATATGTTATCCATTGGTTCCACTGTAACTACCAAAATTGTGCTTTAAAGTGATCTATGACCCCAATGAGGATATAGGAATTTCAGCTATTAATACTGAGGTAAAGATCAGGCCTTAGCTGGATCAAGATTGAATTAGTTATTCCTGTTAAAAGTCCTTCTGCAGTATTTCAAGGTTTAAGCAGCTCACAGCTTTTTGTTGTAGTGATGACTAAGCACAGCAAAATTTCTACTCTTCAATCCTTCTTTGTAAACTAGCCAATTAGCCCGTCATAAAATGGGATTTTCAGGTCTTCTCTCCTGAGCTCTCTCGCTCTCTCTCTCTCTCTCTCTCTCTTTCTCTTCCTACTGCCTCCCCCCCCACCAGCTCTCCTCCGCCTCCTGCCTCTCACTCTCCCTTTCTCTTCTCCTCCTGCCTGTCTCTCCCTGCCCCCCTTCCCCTTCCTCTTCTCCATCCCCGCCGTGGCGCTTGGCTGAGTGCTGCCTGCTCAGCCGGGCTGCCGCGAGGAAGGGGGGCGGGGCGGTGACATACACGGCCAGGGCCGGGGCCGGGGCCGTGTACATCACCACCCTACCTTCCCCTCCTATCCCGGGGGAGCCCAAACAGCCCCTTACGCTGCTGGCTCCCCCGGCAGCCCGGCTGAGGGGCGCAGCACTCAGCTGAGTGTCACAGCGGGAAAGGAAGGGGGGCGGTGACGTACATGGCTCAGCCAGGCTGCCGCGGGGGAGGAGGGGCGGGGCAGTGACGTACATAGCCACGGGGCGGGGCCATGTACGTCACCTCCCCTCCCCTCCCCTCTCCCACGGTGGCCCGGCTGAGGGGCGCACCACTCAGCACTACGGTGGGAGGAGGAAGGAGAGGTGGTGACATACACGGCCCTGCCCCCTGGCCGTATACATCACCGCCCGGCCCCCCTTCCTGTCCCACCAGGCCCACCTGAGCAGCGCTCAGCTGGGCCCCAGCGGGGGAGCAAGCGGCAGCAAGCAGCCCTTTGGGGTCCGGCTGCGGCCAGTGGCTGCACCCCCCCCCGCCAGGTCTGCTTCCCGCCCCCCTCCCCGTCCAGCCCCACGGCCCCTGATTCTCCCCAGCTCTGCTTCCTGCTTCCCACCCCTCTTCCTGCCGGCCAGCCCCATGGCCCCCAGACACCCTCTGCCAGCACTGCTTCCCTCCCCCTTCTCCCGAGCCCCATCCTCCCCTACAGCCCCGAGCCCCCAGCTCTGCTTCCCACCCCCTTCCGGCCAGCCCCAACTCCTTCCCCTCCTGCGTGGCACCCTTCCCCTCCCTCCCCCTCCGTGGCATGCTGCGCCGCTCCCAGCTGAGCGGCACTCCCGCTGGGAGCACCGCCAGGTGGACCCGGCGGAGCAGCAGTCAGCTGGGCCCGGGCGGCAAGCGGGGTCCGCGCTCCCACGCGTGGGGAGCGCGGACCCCAAAGGGCTGCTTGCTGCCGCTTGCTCCCCCGCTGGGGCCTGGCGGGAGCGCCGCTCAGCTGGGAGTGGCGCAGCGCGCCGCAGCGCACCATGCAGGGAGGGGAAGGGGGCGGGGCTGGGGCTGGCCGGAAGGGGTGGAAAGCAGAGCTGGGGGATTGGGGCTGTGGGGCTGGAGGGGAGGATGGGGGCGGAGGAAGGGGGAGGGAGGCAGCGCTGGCGGGGGTGGGGTCCGGGGGGCCATGCGGCCCGAACCGCCACAGAGCGAGGGGAAGGGGGGCCGGGTGCTGACGTACATGGCCAGGGGGCATGGCCGTGTACGTCGGCGTTACAGACACACAGACACTGGGCTACTATATATATGATTTGCCACTTGAAAATATGAAGCCTGGAGATGACCTGCTCGATTACTCTAGTTACATGGAGATACTCTCTAGAGCAGCTTCTTTACCAATGAAGATTATGTACACGGGATGAGGATTCCTGTTTTTATTCTTCAGGGGCCTCTGTTCATTCCTATATCTGGTCTAATGCTTTGAGCATCAAGCTTTGGAGCTGAATAAAAAAGCAATAAGCTGTAGGGTGCGCTTGTGTTAAGATTTCATGTCATTGGTTCTACCTATATGAAAGAGGACAGCTCCACCCCCTCAGAAATAAGGGTCTACAGCTGTGCTTGGTCAGCACTCTTCATGCCCTAACAAGTCAGCTTGACTCTCTGATGTAGCACCCTGCCAGACTGAGGAAGCTAGCAGGTTGGTTCATAAGCCCAGCAGTAGCAGATCACTTGCAGCTTCATTCCTGTGGATTCTCTGTCTCCCTTGTTTGTCTCTCTAAGCTCTGCTCCTGCTTCATTCCTTCATGACTGCAGCCCAGATCATGCCCTGCACCCATCCTTACTCCTGCCTTGGAACCAGCCATCCTCCTGCTTTCCCATATCCCTGGTATTCCAGTCTTGACTCCAATTCTGTCTTGACCCTTGTCTGGGGGAGACTCGGGTAATGTCCCAGTGCATAATTTACCATGCCTTTCACTTCTTGGAGGGTAAGACAGACAGTTAAGACAACAGCTATGCATGGCTTCTTTGAAACTTCAGCCAGATCTTTCTAACACTCCTTCACAAGTGATGAGGTCTTCTGTAATAGGGTCTTAAGACCTATCATGCCATCTCAGCTTTAATGCTTCCCTTGATGTTGACATCCCTCAGGCAAATGCCTACAGGGGCTAAGCCTACTAACTGGCGTAGTCCAGGACAGTAGGGTCCATCAAATCAGACTGCTGTGCCACAGAAATTTTCATCAGCACCATAATCTCCCTTGGTGACCTTACTTGTTAACCCTACCAGTGAGTCACCCTTCTAAAACTTGCAGACATCTAAAACTCTGAACTTAATGATTTTTAAAAAAAATCTGTTACTGATCAATGCATGTATTGCATTAAGACCAGATCTTTGCTATTTGGTAGAGTTCTAGCTCCTATGAGTGAGAAGTAGTACTACTTGAGCTGTTAAAAAGGCTGATACATGTACTCCAAGGTGGTGTTAATTTTCTTTTTTATTTGATTTCACATTAAATAATGTAAGCATTGCTCTTTGTTAACTATATTAAAATAAGGGATCTTTTCTTCCACGCATATGGACTGCTTAAAATTATGTGTGTTTTGTTTGTATTGGTGGTGCACATCCTCACACGCACTACCTCAGTATTGGTGGTGCACATAAGAAATTTCAACCTGCCCAAATCAAAATTCAACCTGCCTTAGGATAAGGATAGAAAATGTTAGAGGAAACACTGGTGTAGTAGACAAAGCCTTAGTATATTCCCTAGGCCTGAAGAAGTGCTCCATTTAGCTTGAAAGGTTCTCTCCCCCCCAACTGAAATTAGTCCAATGATAGATATTACCTCATCCATCTCATCTCTCTAATATTCAGAATAACGGTGATTAGTTTAACTGACAATCAGGGAGTCCAAATGCTCCTATTCTATTTATGTTGTAATACAATACTTAATACCATGTTTGGAAGCTCAGGGGTAGCTGAGTTAGTCTATAAAGTGCTACCAGACCATTTGTTGTTTTTTAAGTTTAATACCATGTGTCAGGGCTGTTCCCCACTCTGAGTGCAGAAGATGGGGGCCCTCAAGAGACCTGAAATACCTCGCCTCTATAGGCTCTGTTTACAAAAGCTTCTCAGAGGCATGCATAGACACACACAGATCTCCTGTTTCTTTCCAGGACACAAGACTCAAGTCATCACCTTAAAAAAGGTGATTTTATTATCAAAACAAAGATATACTTGATAAAGCGTACTTAGTTGCTAGGTGTTACAGAGCACCTGAGTAAAACAAATTAAAACAGAGAACATCTCTAGGAACATTCTTAGATGTGGCATAGATTCACACAGAAAAGTTTAATCAAATAACCAAAACAAAGAAAAATACCCTGATTGTGAATGAACACCCCTTTCCCCTCTACTCACGATTGGTGTTGATCCATACTTCAAGGCCCAGTTCACTCCCATGTCCAATATTTCTTAAACGCATGGTAATTCTGATTACTGCATTTGCTCCCTCCAGCCCTTAACTTAAAATTCTCTCTCAAAAAGAGCAGGCAAGGTTTCTAAATACAATTCAAATTTCAGCACTGTATCCCCAGTGGTTCTTCTGGCCCCCTGCCAACACCCTTGCTAGCTACCTGAGTTTAACCCCTTAGTCATCAGTTGCTGGCCAGCACTCCTCCTGTCTATTACACCATGTATCTTCAGGCTCTTAATGATTAAGACTTGAAAGTTTCCATGTGGTTTTAGCACAGCTCTGATTGAAGAATTGGGCCTTTTTTGAGACATAAGATTTAGCTTTTTATTTTCTTGCAGAGATTTCCTATATAGCATTTGGAGCTAAACAAAAGTCCCATTAGTGCCCAGCTTAACATTAGACGTACACAAAGGACTATTCCTTTAAAATGTCATTGCCACATTTACAGCTAATGAAATTGGTTAGTGTTATTTTTTTTCTTAATTCAACATGAGCACTGCCATTTATTATATTGCTCGTCTTAGTATTAATAACTATCATGTGTGCAGTTTATGAGCTGTCAAGCCCGTCAAAATAATCCTACCACCAAAGTATTTCTGTTGGGTGGGAGGGAACACAGCATTACCTTTTTATGTTGGCCACGGTGCTTCCTAGTCTCTTCTCCTTAGCCTTGTGACCCATATCTGTGATTGTTTAAATGGAAGGTATCTGTCATTTATTACTAACTCTACTTTAATTTCCTCTCCAGCTTACACTGCAAATAAGACTTCTAGCTGTTTTTAATTTTCTCCTTCTGACAGCAAAAGATATATCTGCATGATTAAAATGCCAGATATCTTTATATCTGTTATCAATTACTTTAATTAAGAGAAAATAGCAGTTGAATTTTCACAGAAAAATGTAGTATTCTAAATCTCTGTTAATGCATAGCTGTCTATAAACTACCATTTGTCCCACACCCCGCTTATTTTCCACTCATCAGTTTATACATAATTAATATATGCTTCTCTAACACGTGTTCTGTGTAGTTACAGTATGCCTCAGTATGAAGTATAGGCCCATTGGCTTTGCATCGTTCTGGTTGAAAAGATGATTTTTTCATAAAACAAATTGTGCTTACGTGGCTAAGGCTACGTCTAGACTGCAGGTTTCATGCGCAAGAAGCTTTTATTGGAAGAGATCTTCTGCAAAAACTTCTTGCACAAGAGCGCGTCCGCACTGCAAAAGCGCATTGAAAAAGTGATGCGCTTTTGCAAAAGAGAGCGTCCAGACTGCATGGACGCTCTCTTGAAAGTAAGCTCTAATTGCTATGTGCATAATAGCCAGTAGGGCACCTGTGCTTTTTTCTCTTTCCTCTTTTTGCACAAAACCCCCCTCTTCCCTGTCCACAGACACCTTTTTGCGAAAGAGCTCTTTTGCAAAAAGACGTTCTTCCTCGTATAAGGAGAAATATCTATGCTGGAAAAACCCCTCTGTGTTTGTGGGGTGTGTGTGGTGGTGTGGTGTGTTGGTTGGTTGGTTGGTTGGTTGGTTGGTTTTTTTTGTGCAGAAACATGCTTGTGGTGTGGATGCTCCATGAGTTTTTTCGGAAAAATAGTTATTTTTCCAAAAAACTCTGTGGTGTAGACATAGCCTGGGCTATATGAATTCCAAACAGACCCTTGATTATCACATTTTCTTTTAAATTGAACTGTAGAGTACTTGGCTCACATTTTTTTTTTAAAAGTTATAATCACCCTAAAGAGAGCACATTAATAGGAGAACCTGAAGGAACACTAAATGGTGCTAGTGTCTATACTGACAGGCTCCAATGCAGGGTAGAGGCTAAGGGTGCTTCAAATAGGCTTTGGACTGAAATTCTGAATCCTCCTCCCACAGTTTCTGAATCACCTCCAGTCTTCCTAGCCCAATCCTACACCACCTTCTTCTCACCGTCAAGACTAGCTAGTTGTTCATCTGCTTTTCTGGGCCTTTCTTATGAGTCATTTGGGGCTGCCAGTGCTTTTACCACGCTCCTCATTTTGACCCTGTTGCCTGTCCTATCTGTTCTTTATGTTCCACTCAGCTGCATACCAGCTGCAACAGGCAAAACAACAACAACAAAGGAATATTGAGCCCTGATCCTTAAAGTGTTTTTAGAACTAGACTATTGAATAAAACCTGCCACTTATATATTTTCATAGCTTGGGAATTTATTTATCTTCACCCTATGTCTATGTCATTGTTCTATGTAAACATTGTCATTGTTATATATAAACTTGCCTAACTTCCATTTTTACTTTGCTGTAAGCCACTGTTTATTTTGTTACTTCTACAATTGCCTAGTTTAATTTTTTAGCCTGATTTCTAAAAAAATTATCCATTTGCTGTAAAAGAGGCTTTAGGACCATTTTAATGTATTGTTGTCTAAAACAATAGAAATAAAAATACAGCCTTGCATAAGGGATTAAAACTACAATGGTAGGGTTTTCCTCTTTTTTTGCTTGTTATCCAAAGGGCGAGACGCACTGGAAACTCAAACGAAAAAAAACTTTGAATGTTTTACAAGACAATTTCCAATGTCAGACTTTGTATCTAATAATTATATCCAGATTGAAGGATAGAATCACCACTCCCCACCCTTCTGTAAATACTCAGAGGGAGGGTACAAAGAAGGGAAATTTAGTCAGGATTCTATCAGTTTTCCAAATTCTTATACATGGCAGAAGAAAGGGTTCTTTTCTCCCTTTTCTTTCTACAAAATGATCATTTGGTCCTGCTTAAAGCCCACAGAATCCCAAGGAACAGCAAGACATTAGGACCACCTCTGAAGATACACAGTCATCCCCAGCAGCCTCAATCCTTTTTTCTTTGGCATACCTTGGCTTCCTTCTGCCTCTGGAATTCTTTGCATCCAAATAGAAGGAGCTCAATGGTAAAGGTACTATAGTCCTATCAAATGTTTTTAGGGCTGGTGGGAACACAAAGTATATCATCCTAGCTAACCTCTGATCAACAGACACCCACTGAGTCTGTAATATCTGTTTATCCTGTGAACCTTAATCTGGAGAGAGATTTCCATGGACTCTTGTGAATGGAGAATAATGCTATAGAAATGGCTGGGCTTGAGGGCATGATATATTCCTACATTTTTAAGGGAAACCAAAAATTTCTATTTAACAAAAGGATTTTTGATGAAAATCTGAGAGAATTTAGGTGACATGCTACTAGGAAGGTATAACAATAGTTTTGGACTCTAAGGTTAGCAGACTATCATATTAAATAATATATATATGGACCACAAGTGTGTAGGGACAAAATTAGATAGTTACATAAAGGATAAGAGAGTTTTTCAAATATATTAAATCTTCTAAAAGAGCAATGGCTGAAGCATTAAACACTTTTTTGTTTATTTTCACCAAACAAAAAAATAGCAATGATCAGATGATTAACATACTGAGCAACAGTATAAATGGCACAGATCTCTGGTTAAAACAGATGAAAAACAAGAATTATTTTTACAAATTAAATGCCTTCAAGTCAGCAGTGCCCCATGAAATGCATCCTAAAATACTTAAGAAACTGGCTGAAAAAGATCTCTGAGCCATTAGAGATTAACTTTGAGCACTGGAGAAATTGCAGAGAAATTGTATAAGGCAAATATAGTGCCTATGCATAAAAAAGGGAATGATAGGCAGGTCAGCTTACCTTTAGTACCTAGACAGATAGAGGAGCAAATAATGGAGTATTCAGTTTATAAGCACCTTCAAGGTAATAAGGTAAGTAACTTTCAAAGTGTATTTATCAAGAATAAATCAGGGGGAAAATAACTTAATCTCCTCCTTTGACAGGATAACAAGCCTTGTGAATAAAGGGGAAACAGTAGACATGGTATCTCAAATTGAGTAAGGCTTTTGATATTGTCTCACATGACCTTCTCATAAACAAAATAGGGAAATATGACCTAGGCTAACATACTAAAAGATGTGTGTAGCTAGTTGGAAAACCATTCCCAGATAATAGTTATCAATGGTTCACAGTCAAGCTATAATGGCATATTGAGTGGGGTCTCACAAGTATCAGTGTAGGGTCCCAAGGTGATAAGCTCTGAGTCCAGTTGTACTGAATATCTTTGATTTGGATAATCACATACGAAGCCCACTTATGAAGCTTAGGGTGAGTCTGCACTGCAGGGCATAACTTGAAATAAGCTATGCAAATCGAGCTATGTAAATTGTGTATCTTATTTCAAAATAGCTTATTTCTAAAAAGGAAATGTCTACATTGCACTTATTTTGAAATAGAGCACTCTTCTTCCAACTTCCCTTACTCCTCATACAATGAGGGTTACAGATGTCCGAGTAAGAAGCCCTCCAGCTTGACAGTATTTTGACACTATTTCAAAATACCTGCCTGCTGTGAAGAAGACTAAGTTATTTTGGAATAGCGCTAGTTATTTTGAAATAGTATTGCAGTGTAGACATACCCTTACAGATGAAACCAATCTGGAAAGAGTTGCAAGTGCTTTAAGGACAGAATTAGAATTCAAAATGATCCTGATAAACTGGAGAAATGGACTGAAATACATAGAATGAAAATCGGTGAAAGAGCAAATGCGAAGTGCTACACTTGGGAAGGAATAATCAGTTGCACAAATACAGAATGGGAAGGTACTACCTAGAAAGGAGTACTATAGAAAAGGATTTGGGAGTTAATCACAACTAAATGAGTCAACATTGAAGTATGGTTTTAAAAGAAGTAAACATTGTGTGATATATTAGCCAGAGTGTTGTAAACAAGATACAAGAAGAAATTCTTCCAGTCTACTCAGCATTGATAAGGTCACAATTGGAGAACTGTGTCAGTTCTGGGTACTATAATTTAGGAAAGAATGTGAAGAGCAACAAAAATGATTAAAGGTCCAGAAAACAAGCTCTATGGAGAAAGATAGCAAAAAATTGTTTGTTTAGCATGGAGAAAAGAAGACTGGGAGAGTGGGGGCCATAGCAGTCTTCAAGCACAGAAAAGGCAGGTGATAAATTGTTCTCCTGAAATGTGGGGAACAGGACAAGAAGCAACGGGTTTACATTGCAGCATGGGAGATTTTGATTAGACATGAAAAACTTCCTATCTGTAATGGTAGTTATGTACTGGAACAAATTGCCTAGGGAGGATGTGGAATCTCCATCACTGAAGATTTTTAAGAGCAGGTTAGACAAATACCTCTCAGGGATGATCTAGATAATACTTTTTTCCTGCTTCAGTGCAGGGGTCTGGACTAGATGACCTATTGAGGTCCCTTCCAGTCTTACATTTCTATGATTCTATGTTTAATTGTTAAATTTTTAAATGTACAACATATCTATCAGGCTTTGACACTGGAGTATTTATGGATCAGGGACTTCTCTTTTCATTGGTCAAACCAGTCATGAGAAAGTTACTGCTTTTCTGTAATATGTCCTAAATAAATTTGCTTTTAAAAAGTAATCTGGCATTTGGAACCTTTCTAATGCAGCTAGCCAATTTTAACAGTCCAGTGACTAATATCTCAATGAACATTAAGGACGATGGGATTCAATAACCCTAGAAACATACAGATTTCATGGTTCCTTTGGAAGGTGTTAGCTACTGACTTAATTGCTTGACTGCAGTGTAATTCAATCTTATAGTATGCCATTCCAAGGAAATTGTTAAATAATATTGGACACGTATTTTTCCCCAACCTGCTTATTTTGCCCTTTGCATAGTGTTTGATCAAGCAGTAATTTTTTTTTTGGTAATTAAAAGAATGGTTTAGAACTTTAGTTGCTTGTTATTTTATAACACATTGTCCTGTTAAAGGACTACATTAGACCAAAAATAATAAGGAAATCTAGACTGGAAGCTGTTCTGCCATGTGTAAGCCATGGACCTTTTGATGATGCAGTGAAACAAACAGCTTTGAGAGTAGTGGTGGGCAAGTACCTAACTGAGAGACTATTTGTGGGGTGTTTCTATTTTGTCTTAAAAAAACAAAACAAAAACAAAACAAAAAAACTATTATTTGGTGTGGGGTTTGTTTCTGTTCTTGAAAATTGAAAACTTATGCACCATTAAAGCATTCCTGTTGACTAGTGTACATATGCTCATTTTTACCTCTAATTACATAGCAGAATGATGGGGAATATAGTTGCTCAAAGTTTACATTAACTGACTGTATGCTCCAACATTTTGATGGAAGTTCTGGAATTGATGTAAATGCTTTTGATGGGGTTTTTTTCATGTTAAAATTACTGATTTTTCACTTAGGTACTTCACTCTCTACAGACAAAATTTCTGTCCTCCTGTTTTCAGAGCAAATCTTGATAATTTTTCTCTAAAATGTTGCAGCCTAAATTTTCAGAATTATCCATCACTTACAAACAATATTATTGTCAAGACTGCCGTTTGAAACAATGTCATCAACTATGAGGGCTGTTTTTGTGTGGATCTGTTATTGCATTTAGAAACTATGAATGTATATTATGGCTTATATATGTGTGTGTCTATGTGTGCGCTGATGCTTAAATGGAAGAGGTTATTAACATTTCTTGGTTCCTGTATTTTTAATTGAGCTATATAATGGTTTTATGAATCTGATAGGGGATACTTTCATCCAGTTGAAACATTGTGGGATTGTGATAGGCAAAATGTAATTATTGTTATTGGACTATGCAAATAATGTGTTTGTACTAAATTTAATTTTAAAAGATGCTGCAATAAAGTCAGCTTTTGTTTATGTACACATTTAAAAAAAACTGGTATCTTGTAAATAGACGCTTCTTGATGAAGGCTACTGTTCTATCAGTTAGTCTTGCATGTTTAACAAGTTGCTTATTGCCTGATAATTGAAATTGATATAATGGGCCTGCTGAATTTTCATTTCTGAAGTCTAAGAGTAAGACTCCTCTTGGAAAAACTACCAGTTTTTCACCTCTTAGTGAGAACTGAGCAATCAGAACTTTTGAAAATCCGGCCAGATAGTTGGATTCTAAATATGTGCTTAAAGGACTCAGGGTTTTTTGAAAACCTTAGTTGACATGTTTAAATTTGTGTACCTTTTTTTTTTTTTTTTTTTTTTTTTTTTTTTTTTTAAATAGGAGAATTTGTTGTAAACAAGAAAGTAGCAGCTAGACAATGTGGCTTGTTTTGTAGAAACCACAATACTCTGACTCCTTTTGTTAATGTCATATAAAGAACCTTCATATGACTATTCTAACCATCGTCTCTAATGTGCAGTGGCAACACATTTTACAAAGTTGCACAAATGCTAATGGCTTATCTTCTGGGACTCTTTCTAACACCAGGGACATCTAACAAGCTTTTAACAGAAAAGTTCAAAGAACAGTTATATAAAAGAATTAGCAAATCCAGATAGCTAGAGCAGAAAATAAGTGAATTCAGCCATAACATAATTGTTCTAATTGGAGGCTGTCTCTCTTCAAGTACATTTTTTGTGTGTGGGAAATAATGGTTTATCTTGTGCAGTACCTAACCAGCAAATTTTTGGGCCATTTGTAACTTAAGATGCTGGAAGGGACCAAAAATGACAATTAAAATGAATAATTGCTGAATTACTTGAAGGAAGAAAAAGTAATTGCTGCTGAATTATAGTTGATTATATAATAACAAGTAGAATAGTATGCAATAAAAAGTACATTATGTTTAACCTTGGATTTAGTCTACTTTCACAGCAATGTATTTCACACATTCTGGAGCAAATCAGCAGAAATGTGACCAGACCTGAATAATCAGTTTTTCTCTTTCAGCATTTTGTGTGAAATCTTGGCCTCATTTAGGGACAATGACCAACTGTCATTAACTTATATGGAGCCTGGATTTCATCCAAAATTTTAAAAATATATATATGATGTGAAAAGTATTTGTATGAAGGAAAAGTGGTGGACCTTGATCATTGACAAGTTCACAAATTTAAAATTATTTGTAGATTTATGTTTGTTAGATCTTTGCTGACAGTTTTTCTTCTGAGGGAAGCAGGGAAAAACAACTATATGACGTTGAAGGGACGCAACATAAGTCCTTGAGCCCTCAAGGGCAGTGGTTTTCAAACTATTTATTTTTCTCAAGTCCTGGTTGAAGAAAATTGTTAATGCTTGTGACCCAACATAATTTGACAAAATTGTGAGCTCTGGGCTGAAGATGAGAGTGTCAGCTTTGAGGGTGGGGCAGAGCTGGGGCAGGAGGGGCTTATCTTGAGTGGTTCCCAGTCAGCGATGCAGCAGGGGTATTAAGGCAGGATTCCTGCCTGTCCTGGCACCGCAGACCATGCTGTACCCTAGAAGCAGCCAGCATCATGTTCTAGCCAATGGGAGTGCAAAGCTAGTACTCGGGGCAGCAGCAGTGCACATACCCCTGTGCACTCTTCTGCCCCCACCTAAGAACCAGGCCGGCTGCTGGCCACTTCTAGGGGTGCAGCACAGTCTTCAGTTCCAGGACAGGCAGGCATCCTGCCTTAGCACCCCCAATGGTTAGCTGATCCCCTTCCAGCAATGAGACCCAGTGCCTGACATTCCACAACCCAATACTAGGTCATGAGCCATAGTTTGAAAACCACTGCTCAAAGGTACCAAGAATTATCCAGTATCCTCTCTGGAACATCTAATAGGAAGGAAAAGACCCATTGTATCCAGCTTAACAAAACATTGTATGTTGTATGTGACAAAAATAATTCTATTCATCACCAGGAGACAATTATCAGCTAATAGAATTAGTATAATTTCTTTTACGTTCACAAGTCAGCCATATTGGGATACTTAAGAACTAAAGAAACACTGTCATCAGCAGAAGAAACTCTTCAATGTGCTTTCATTAAGTTGCTTTGTGCATCTCACCCTGGAAAATTAAGGCAGATAAGGAAACTGATCATCCAGTACTCAATTACATCTTTAATAACTAAGGCACAATAGGAGTCCTTCCACTTCAGTAGGCATTGTATTGGGTCAGGAAGGGCTCTGCTAATTACTTGACCATAGTGAGTCACTGTGGGTGAGTACAAAATATAAAGCTTTAGCTGTGCTATGTAGATTCTTTAAAAAAAAAAAAAAAAAAAATGCCTAATGGCTAGATTCACAGAGTACTTAGCTACAGCAGGACCCAGTTTTGCAGTGTCTTGCTGCCTAGCAGAATTGTCAGCTCCAAGTTAGGTCTCTAGGCTCTTCACAGAATGCATGAGGAGAGCAAGGCTGCTAAGGAATTCAAAAAGCCAGCAAGCTGAGAAAAGAGCCTCTAAAGCTAGCGAATAATGAAAAGCAGAGGAAAGGTTAGGGTGGGGTTGAGAACCCATATAATTAAGTGGCTAACTCCTATTAGCTAGGCTTGAGATCACTGTCTGACAGGTATTCCCCTCTGGCCCAATCCTTGCTCTGGCTTCTCAGCTGTGAATCATCTTCTGTTGTCAGGTGCCTATGCCAGGTTAGCGCTATCTTGCAAAAAACCTAAACATACCATTCCTGCCTTTCCCTCCCCTAATTATTGTCAATAGTTCAGGGTTTAATATCTCAGCTGTGATATGGGAGATCTAGAATCAAATTCCCATTTTGCCCCATTTGCAGCAGGGTTTTGAACCCAGGTTTACCACATCCTAGATGAATATCCTTATGAAAGTTTGGAATGGCTGTAGAACATCTGAATTCAGTTTGATAATAAGTTGGATGATGCAAAATGACTAGATCATGAATGCCTCTATGTATGTGGATCCACCATTGCTGATAGGTTCCATTACAGGGTGTCAGCCGATGGTCAGGGCAGTGAGTGGTGTGTGTGTGTGTGTGTGTGTGTGTGTGTGTGTATTATACACCCGAGACTTCAGCTGCCAGGACCGGGGTCCCTTAGCAGCGGGCAACCTGGAGGAGGTTGACGGGCGCCCCAATAAGTTTACAGGGTGAGCTTATTACATCTCAGATTTCAGCTGCTAAGATACAGGATCCCTTCGCAGCGGGCAGCCTGGGTAGGCTGAGAGATGCCCCAACGGATCTGTCACCTGGGAGTGACACGATCCAAAACGCCCAAGCTCTCCCTATACCTGTCCCTTATGACCGGCTGAGTTCTTTTAAATTGTGCTTGGTTCTGTTACAGCAACTGAAGGAGTCAGGTTAAAGCTTAAACAGTTACTATTTTATTGTTACAGGGTAACCTTAGCTGTTAAATGCTACTACTGTGTTACAGACAACACAGCCACTACAAAGGACAGGACAGAAATTACACTAATAAGTCACTTACAGGTACCATGAAACCCTTTTGGTTCTCTGAGCTCTTATTAAATGCATGCAAAATAGACACCTAGCAGGTATATATTCTCACCCCTGCGTTCCAGACTTGGCGTGGCCAGCGTCTTTCTCTCAATCCCTCGGGAAGAAGTAGGGCGAGGTTGGGCGTCCCACAGACCTCGGGAGACAATCAATACCTGCCAGCAGGTATAGATGATTGGGAGCTCAAATGGGGTGGGCTACTAAGCCCCTCTTTATACCCCTTGGGTCACGTAGGCTTCTTCCTGGTCTCAAGTGGCCAATTAGGAAAAATGGCTTTGAATGCCAAGTTTCCCACGAAGGGTGCAAAGCATAATTCACACCTGGGAAAATGCAGACAATGGGCACCTCTGGTATGTGATGGGCGAAGATTCCTCTCCTGGGACAGTGCAGGCGTGTCAATTACTGGTGCTAGCCATCAGGGTGACGGGAGGCCCCGGGTAGTCAGCTAGCCCATTTACTGTCTGGTTTCTGTTTATGGTAGAGTCAGGGACAGGCAGCACACCTGCGTTCCCAGGGCATCAAAGGCTGACTGCCTTTCTCTTGCTCTTTGGGGGGGGGGAAACAAGATGGGGTTCATGTCTGGCTACACAGGGACACATCAGAATAGGACAATGGGAAATACTTAAGGTTAGTGATTGTACTTAGCCTTCCCAAAAGTTACACAAAAAAACCAGTTCAAATCTTAAAAATACAGTTTTGTTTACACCCTGATAGAAGAGGGAAAGGTAGGACTAATGAACACTTAACAGAAGTAGAACAAGAAACCAGGGGTGGCTTAAATAAAACTCGCAGGAACAGGGTAAACCAATAAGAAGAGAGAATGTGGGAAAAGATATATCAATGTCAAAGAAGCTATGTAATAGGCTCCAGGAGGGAGAGGTCACCTAGCATATAGCGGCCTTATGTGGCAGGGGGCCTTAAGAACATAAGAATGGCCATACTGGATTAGACAAAAGGTCTATCTAACCCAGTATCCTGTTTTCTGACAGTGTCCAATACCAGATGCTTCAGAGGGAGTGAACAGAAACAGGTAATCATCAAGTGATCCCTCTCCTGCTATCCATTTCCAGCCCCTGACGAACAGAGGCTAGGGACACCATTCCTACCCATTCTGGCTAATAAGCATTGATGGACCTTACCTCCATGAACTTATCTAGTTCTTTTTTAACCCTGTTAGTCCTGGTCTTCACAACATCCTCTGGCAAGGAGTTTCACGAGTTGATTGTGGGCTGCATGAAGAAAAACTTCCTTTTGTTTGGTTTAAACCTGCTAATATTTTCATTTGGTGACCCCTAGTTCTTATGTTATAGGAACAAGTAAATTACTTTTTCTTATTCACTTTCTCCATATCTGTTATGATTTTATAGACCTTTATCATATTCCCCCTTAGTCTCCTCTTTTGTATGCTGAAAAGTCCCAGCCTTTTTAATCTCTCCTCATATGGGACCGATTCCAAAGCCCTAATCATTTTTGTTGCCCTATCTGACCCTTTTCCAATGCCAATATATCTTCTTTTTTAGATGAAGCAATCACATCTGTATGCAGTATTCAAGATGTAGGCGTACCGGGGTTTATATAGAGGCAATCAGATATTCTCTGTCTTACTCTTTATCCCTTTTTTAATGATTCCTAACATTGTTTGCTTTTTTGACTGCCGCTGCACACTGAGTGGAAGTTTTCAGAGAACTATCCTTCAGTCTTGAGTCCAAATGACCCAGAGCACTTCAATACAGCCCAAAAAATGCCCTTGTGTGTTTAGGAAATGTATTTAGTGTTTGATTTTTATAATAACCCTACTGAGTCCATCCAGCCTAGTATCCTTTCTTTGGACATGGGCCAATAACAGGTGGTCCAAAGGGAATCCTTAGAACAGATAATTACCAAGTATTCCATCCCTGTCACCCATTCCCAGCTTCTGGCAAAGAAAGGCGGGGACATCATCCCTGCCTATCTTAGCTAGTAGCCAATGATGGGCCTAGGTTCTATAAATCTATCTAGTTCTTTTTAACAAAATCCTGTTTATAATCTTGACCTTCACAACATCCTTTGGCAAAGAGTTGCATAGATGGACTGTGTCTTCTGTGAAGAAATCACCACTTTTTTGTTTGCTTCAAACCTGCTGCCTATTTGGTGATCCCCTAGTTCGTGTTGTTACCTTCTCGACTTCAGTTCTAATTTTATAGACTTCTGGCATATTGCCTCTTAGTCTTCTTTTTTCCAGTTGGGAACTCCCAATCTTTTCAATCTCTCCTCATACAGAAATTGTTCCATAGCCATAAAAATTTTTGTTGCCCTTTTCTGAACTTTTTCCAATTCCCATATATCTTTTCTGGAGACGAGATGACTACATCTGCATGTAGTATTAAAGATGCGGGTGCACCATGGATTTACATAGAAGCGATATAATAATTTCTGTCTTCTTATCTATTCCTGTCATAATTATTCCCAATATTTTTCTCACTTTTTTGACTCTTTCAGTATGTTGAGTGAATATTTTCAGAGAACTAGTCACTCTTACTCCAGTATCTCTCTCTTGAGTGGCAACAGCTAATTTAGACCCCATCATTTTATATGTATATTTGGGATTACGTTTTTCAATGTGCATTACTTTGCAATTGTGAACATTTGATTTCATCTGCCGTTTAGTTGTCTCATCACTCACTTTTGGGAAACCCCTTAGTAGCTCTTTGTCGTCTGCTTTGGACTTAACTATCTTGAGTGATTTTTGCATTATCTGCATAATTTGCCACCTCACTGTTTATCCTTTATTCCAGATCACACAGTACTAGTCTCAGTACAAACCCTTGGGGGACCCCACTGTTTTCCTCTTTCTATTCTTTATATTTTCTTTTAACCAATTACCGATCCATGAGAGGACTTTTCCTTGTATCCCGTGAAAGCTTATTTGCTTAAAAATGTTTGGGGAGGGATCTAGTCAAAGGCTTTTGAAAATCTAAGTATACTATATCCACTTGATCCTCCTTGTCCATATATATGCTTGTTGGCCTCTCAAAGAATTTTGGTAGATTAGTGAGGCAAAATTTCCCTTTCCAACAACCATGTTGACAATTCCCCAACAATTGATATCCATCTATATGTCTGACGGTTCTTTTCTTTACTACAGGTTGAACTGCTCTAGTCTGGCATTCTCTGGTCTGGTAATATCCATGGTCTGGCTTGATTTTAATTAGTCCGTTATCTGCTTATCGTGGGTGTAGCCAAGTTTAGGCTGAAATTAGGCTGTATTGGATACATACTGTGGAATTATATGGATAAAATTAGAATTTCTATCCTGAAGAGATCTCTAAATGGGGAGTGGGGGGAGAAAGGCAATTCTAATTTGGCAGATGAGTTATTCACTGTGGAATGTATAGGTGCAACATTTTCTTATATTCATTGAGATTTTTTTCTGTTTTTGTCTTTAAATAAATTGGCAAATATATGAACCCTTAGTGTGTTTTTCCCTTAAAAAAATCTGGGACACTTTGGTAAAGGCAGAGTTTATAATTTGTGCATTTCCACTAGAAAACTGTTTTACATAAGAAGAACATAAGACCATAAGAACAGCCATACTGGGTCAGATCAACAGTCCATCTAGCCCAATATCCTGTCTGCCGACAGTGGCCAATAACATATGCCTCAGAGGGAGGAAACACAACAGGTAATCCTCACATGATCCCTCCCCTGTCACTCATTTCCAGACAAATAGAGGCTAGGGACTTCATTCCTACCCATCCTGCCTAATAGTTATTGATGGACCTAGCCTCCATGAATCTATCTAGCTCTTTTTTGAACCCTGTTAAAGTTGTAGCTTTCATCACATCCTTTGGCAAGGAGTTCCACAGGTTAACTATGCACTGAGTGAAGAAAAACTTCCTTTTGTTTGTTTTAAAACGCCTGCCTATTAATTTCATTTGGTGACCCCTAGTTTTTTTTTATTGTGGGAATAAGTAAATAACTTTTCCTTATTTACTTTTTCCATATCAGTCATGATTTTATAGACCTCTAGCCTTAGTCTCCTCTTTTTCTAAGCTGAAAAGTGCAAGTCTTTTAAATCTCTCTTTATATGGGACCTGTTCCAAACCCCTAATCATTTTTGTTGCCCTTTTCTGGACCTTTTCCAATGTCAATATATCTTTTTTTCGAGATGAGGCGACCACATCCATACACAGTATTCAAGATACCTTGGTTTTATATAAAGGCAATACGATATTTTCTGTCTTATTCTCTATCCCCCTTTTAATGATTCCTAACATTCTATTTGCTTTTTTGACTGCCGTTGCACACTGAGTGGATGTTTTCAGAGAACTATCCACAAATGACTCCAAGATAAATTTTATAAATTCTATTGGTCTGTGTTTCATATGGGCCAATGGAATCTAAGTAGCTAGTTTTGTATTCCAATGTAGGTGATCTATTCTACCTCAAAATTACCCTTGACACCATAATTTTGTTCTGGATATACATGGCTACAGTCTAAAGATCAAAATCTATCCTGATTTGTGACATAAAGAGGATAAACCAGAGTTCTCAAGAGCACAACTAGCCATTATTCCATTTAGCAATGTTATTGGCTAAAATGTATCTTTTCTGCAGGGGTGAGTGAACATTTCAGGAAAGGTTTCTGAAAGCTAAAAAAACCTATAAACTAAGGTTGGGTCAGTAAACTCAATAAATTGTGAATCTTTTGTTTTCACAGCATTTTGTGTTAGAGATAAAAATTCAGGATAAGTGCAGAAGTCATCAGACGTCTACAAATTTTGGTGATGTCTGCCATCCTCGGTATGAGTAGAACATCTGAGTTAAGAACCTTGCTATTAGAGCTATCTTAAACTGTCAAAAGACGTGTTATAATATGCACCAGCTTAATATTACAAGTTTGATTTGCGATAATGTATGATTTTATTCTATTATACTCAATGTTTTTGAGATTATTGATTTTCAGGCTCCAGGTTTGGTCTTTGTTATGATAATATACTCACATTTTTGCATTAGCTATTTCTCTCATTCCTTCAGGCAGAGGGAAAATGCATATTACTACTATATTTATTAGAAAAAGAATAGAACAAATGACAAGTGTACGACATTTAATTATCATGATTTTTTAATCCTATAAAGTAGCATAAAATTAGTCCAATATTGAAATGGAATCCAGTTAACTCTGTTCAGAGGATCTGAGAATTGACTTGAATGAGAATTTTTAATCCCCTATCCTGAAAAATGGCACATTTCTTAGTGATTTGTACAAGTTAAGATGGTAAAAAGTGCTTATTATTATAGCACTCAGAAATGCACATTGGGATTTATAAGATTTTTCTTAATTTCCTGCTTTAATCTAATGGTGGGCAAGTTGGTTTATGTTTAAATGGTTGACTGAACTATTGGGAAAGAAAGGATCTATGTCTTATTACCAAACACAGCCCAACTCAGGAGTGATAGAAATTCATTACCAGGTGCCTGGTCCAACATCACTGAAGTCAATAGTAGTTTTATTAGTGACTTTCAATGTGAGTAGGAGTAAGCACTAAATTGGTTACAGACAATGAACTCCCTTCTTACTCCTAATGCTGGTCTTTTGTCTCACAACTGAAGCATTTATGGGGTATGGAAAACATATTGCCATTTTCTGTCTGACGTAGTAAAGACAGAGAGGAGTTCAGTTTCTGTTTGTGATCTTTGGCTATTAGGGGAAATGAACATATTGGTATTAATGTGTGTTAATATATGCATGATGAGCAAACTGCAAAAAAATGCCTGTCATAATTATTTGGACAGGAAATGGGAAAAGCCTTGATTTTTTCCCCCCAAATATTTTCATAGATTCCGTGGCCAGAAAGTGCCACTGGAATGCTTAATGAAACTGATTAGTGAATCACTCAATGAAACATTGTGATAAGCTAGTTTGACCTTCTACCTTACACTAGCCATAGAACTTCCCCCAAAATAATTCCTTTTTTTGAACAAGAACATCTTTAAAAATCCAATGAGAATACACTGCCACCTTGGTAAATTGTTCCAATCATTAATTACCATCACTGTTAAAAATGTACTTCTTTCTAGTCCAAACATGTTCAGCTTCAATTCCAACCCATTGGATCATTGGATAGTCATCTCTTCCATACTGAGGAGCCCATTGTCCAGTATTTTTTCCTCATGTAGGTATAACCCACACACTTTCTGTCTCACATACTGTCTCACCTAGCGGCACCAAGACAACTTACAGAAAGAATGAGTCTGCTTTATAGCCTTAGCTGAGAGCCAGCTGGCTTTTAGTTCCTTCAGTAGAAGCTCATACACAAATTGCCAGAGGTCCCAAGTTTGATTCTGACTGCAGAGAACTGGGCTCTGATGGCGTCAGTGTGATCAAGTTGCGCATTTAAGCTAAACAGATCTATTTAAGCTATATGGATTAAGCTCGTTGAGTCATATCTCTGTAAGCAGTGCTTTCTAATTTTTTATAATTTTAAATAGTACTTATTTTCATTTTTTGGTCCAGAAATACTGAGAGAATATTTCACTTACAGTATTCTAAATATTGTATTTGTATTGGTTGATCTCACATTGCAAAACTATTTTGAATTAGAAGTCTGAGGATCTGAGAGAAATTTGACCTTCTGATGCATTTTGTCTCTTAAAACACTTAATGAAGCTTCTTTTCCCAAAGAAAGTGATCTTTGGAAGCATCTTCTGGGTCTGGTTTCTCTTTTCAACTCTTCCTCAGGTTTCCTGTGACCTTGGGTAAATCATTTAACCTGTGACTCCATTCTTCATTTAAAAGTAGGGATAGCATTATGAACATCAGTTAATTAGTGTAAGGGGCATATATTCTACAGTGATGAGCACTGTAAAGAAGCCAATGAATATATAAAATAAATTTCAGTATCATTGCTTTTCTACCTTCTAGATAAAAGGATCTGCTGCTTCTGTACCCGTAGGTTACATATGCTAGAGATTTCAAAGCAGCAGAGCCCAACAGCTAAAGGAAATGTTTGAAGTAGTCTTTCAAAGGTATTCTGAATTGAGCCTTTGGGCAACTAAGAAGGGCTAGAGAGCTCCACTTTAA
The DNA here is from genome assembly GCA_019425775.1 of Rafetus swinhoei. Lineage (NCBI taxonomy): Eukaryota > Metazoa > Chordata > Testudines > Trionychidae > Rafetus > Rafetus swinhoei. Next base: position 273,116,306 of record CM033437.1, read on the forward strand.
AGTTGGTGCCTAGAATTTACACAGAGAATTCAAGTCTATAATTTTGAAACCAAAGGAACTTGGAAACTAACTACATTTTGCTGAATGTTAAAGGGATGGAGTGGATTCATTTTGGATTCAATTTTAGGAGGAGTTCCTTTGCCAGTTGTTTTCTTTTGCCTGCAATTGATTGTTTTCAATATCACAGCACTATTATATTTGATCTCCGCACCCATAGATCTTTACAAACCAGAGAAACAATATTCTAGTGACATATATGAGGAATGCTTAATGAAACACTGTATGAAAGTGAAATAATCCATTCCTATTAATGGAAAATTGGATATGTTGAAACGTGTGTATGTGTGTGTGTTGGTCGAGAGCTGAATTGTTGGAATGGTTTCTATCTCGTTGTTCTGTTGGGTTAAATAAGTAGCATTTTATCCTTGGATATTAAATGGAATCAGCATTCCATTACTGGTTGACCATAAAAAAAGGTGCAACAAAGATTTTAAAAAAACCCAAAACATTGTAGTTTATATGTCATAGGAGCTGGCCCTTTTAGAGGAGTTAGGAACTGACCTACAGGGTCATGTAAGGGTGAACCCAGCCAACTCAGACCTACAAGGAAGTAATTAAGTTCCTAAATGGCTGATTTGCAGTTAATTAGTCTTTAAATGGTTACTAGGGCTCCGCTAAGATGGTTCCTAGAAACAGGAAGCTCCTGAGATAGTAAATCCCAGGAGAACTGAGAAGAGCTCATCAGAGCAAGGGCCCTGGGAAGTATGTTCTGAAGGATGAGGATCTCTCACACAGTGGCAGGAGACCTTGCCTGTCAGGAACTACATACATAATGCTCCAGAGTATAGCTATAGCTGACAGATCTCTACAGACCACTGACTCTAGGAAAGGATTCTTCCTAGGCACTGGCAAGAGGCCTGTCTTCAGAAAAGAAACTTCAGCTGAGAGGACCCTGCTAGAGGGAAGCAGTAGATCTATCTGGGAATGCATAAAATAAGACTGAATTTGTCTGCCAGCTACGATGCTGGGGTAAGGGCTTGCTTGTGTTTTCATTAGGTCTGTGGTTGGTAAGCTAGACACCTCAGATGAAGGCATTGTTTCCTGTGAAATCTCGATGGTCTTATTGATGACATTAGGTGAAACGGAGGTAGTAGTGCTTACATGTGCTTTCTATCTACTATATGTACCCAAAATGGTAATACAAAACACTGATTTACTTATCTCTGCATGGTAATATTATTCCCATATATGTTTCAAACAGCATTATCTTCACAAGTGCCTAACTAGCAAGAAAGAAGACATGAGCGAGTGAAGCCATATTATAAGCTTTTTGAGGCATCGTGTGCAGCCTATAGTCATGGAAATGCGTTAGGATAATTTCCCTGCCATAGCACAAATATTTTTAGATTAACCCCCGACCCACCACATAACCCCATTTTCCCTTGAAACCAACAAATTAAACACACGGACAACAATCGTAAAATAGATTACAAGCTTATTAAAGCAGAGTCATATAAATGTGCATACTCCAAATGTACCCATGATTTTTTAAAGTTGTGCCATGACAAGCGTATGCCAATGTATTCTGTCTTTGGGATGACGTGAAACTGAGGCTCTGAAAACTTAGTCATGAAATGCAGCAAAACAAGTGTTTCATTTTAAGGGGTTCTCTCTAATTCCTGGTTTAAGCTGAAACTGGAAGCTAAAATAGTAAATCCCATTGACTTAAATGAGGTCAGGTTTTCATTCAGTATTTCTAACCATGCCCATTTAATTCTTATTTAAACCTTATGAAGGATTTCTATCTCGAGAGATCTTCCAGCTCAATTTTCTCTCCTAATGGGAGACTCTAGTTCTTTTTAGATAGGCAACATTATGTGTAAGGTAGTTTGGCTGATCAAATAACACAGTAATCTACAAAAAAATATGTATTTGCTCCTGTGTTTTGTTGAATCAGCTGGAGTAGCACCTATTTGTGCATTACAGTATTTGTGCTGTGGCATGCTTACTAGTGGCAGAAACCTTTCCATATCGACTGTTAATCAAGTGGTTTAAAATCTGCTATCTTCACTGTGAAATAACTGCTTATATTCTTTCCTTTCTTGTGACTTTCTTCTCACATATTCCCCTGGCAGCAATCATTTCATAAAGTAACTTCCCCTACTCTTGAGTGTTGGTAGAGAGCAAAATTGCTACTAATTATTGTGGTTGCATTTTTCAATCTATTCTGTAACACCAGGAATTAATCTCATATGAAATTTGATCTGGGAACAGGTCCCTTAGCTTGTTAAGTTGATGCACCGGTAAATCAGTGTTTTGTTTTACTCTTGATTGAATAGATTCATCTTGTTTCTTAGCTTTAAAAAAAGCTAGGTTGAATTGGGTCCTACTAACATGTCAGAAAGGAAAATCAATAGTGTAATGCCACTTTGTAGCGCTAGAAGATCAGAAGTTATTTGAATCAGCTGGAGTAACACCTCATTATGTAGTGCTGTGACATGTACTGGTACATGTTATAATGTATAGGTGAACCACCAGATGGCCCGAGCCTGAGTTGGTGTAAATCAGGAAACCCAATTGAAATCAATAGAGCTATATCAATTTTTAGCAGTTGAAAATCTGACTTGGAAAATATACCTTCTCTAGGGTCTACCTCCCATTACAGTGATTTCATGAACACCTTTATTAAAGGCTGTTAAAGTAGTCCCTGTGGTTCTGGCACAGTTAACGTACATGCTCCAAAAGTATAACTCTGTTTTAGTCAGTACATACTTTGGCATTGATGCAAAAATGCATTGTAATTGTACACCTCTACTGCCAGTCTGAGAAATATAATAAGCCAAGTGTTTTAACAACAATAAAAATCTAAGGAAACCTAGAAATTTTTTACCCTAAATTTGCAATGCAATGGCTCCAGATTTTCAGAATAGCTTCATATGGAATTGAATCTCATATACTGTAGTCCTAAGACTATATGCTTAAACATTAGTCATCTAACATTATTTTTTCAGCTGCTGTATGTTCTGTAGACCAAACATTTTCAACTGCCTTCCACTAAGTAAGGGTTATGCTTCCTTACTCTCACAATTTATTTTCTTAATGCTAACATCTATCATTGTAAATTGCAGCTGACGTACATACTCTGCAAAGACTTTTCCTTTGTTTCCTTATAATGTTCATTTTAACACCCACATGTTTCTAACTACAGGAACTGACCCAAAAATTGTCATAATTTTAAGTTGGATAATTAATACCATTCACACAGGAGCTGTGCACACACAATGAATCATTCTAATTCTTTTCAGAATTTGCAAATGCAAGTCAACTATGTGTGAGATGGTTTTAAATCACCATCACCACGCACACACAAAACAGTCATTGTTAATTTAACTTTCAGCAAAGGTTGCTACTTTAATGTGGAAGTTAAAGTAGGTATAACAAGAAATATTGTCATTTCAAATCTTGTGCATTTGAATGTATGGTAACTAAAGGTATTTAAATATGAATCTACTTTTGTAAATATGTTAGTATTTTTACTAAAAGTAAAATCATAAAATATCCCATTGCACATAATGAAGGCTGTAACCCTCAATAAACCCATCCACAATTCCCCTAACAAGGATATTCTTTCATCATAACTAAAACATGGACATTTCTGAAAATGTTAACCAGAAATGAAAACCTAATACAGTATGTCCAAAAGGCATCTCTACTTCTACATGCACTTGATTGTACAAAGGAAAATATGGAGTGTATATATGGCAGATGAGATTTATGATTTAAATAACGTATAGGAAGGACGAAGAAGAGGATTTATGGCAAATACATTGATCCTTTACTTCATTTATGTGGTTGGTGGATTGGACTTTCTGCATCAAAGGGGGTTGCTGTATGGGAAATACTTAAAAAAAAAACCTGAATGAAGGGGGTCTGGTTTTACCATTTGGGGAGAGCCCATAGTTCCTGTTTATTTCAGTGGCAGGTACACTTGCTCTCTATCTATATCTCATTGCCCCCCGTCCTGATGATCAAAGTACTGTTGTCACTAATATTGGAAAAGGGAAGAGTGGACTCTCTTGATGGAACAATAAGAATAAGGGGTACTATGTTGGTTTCTTTAGTTCTGTCACAGGTGAAGGTTTGTGGGTATATGGTACATGCTGGATTGGTTGTGGTTTGTAAGGGTTTATAGTCCTTATTTACTGTGGGTTGGTGCAAAAGGGTTTTTTGTCCATAGATTGAGACTGAGCTGAATTAATATTCTTTTAATGGGCAGAGAGATACTTTACATGTGTACTTTTATTTGAAATCATGTGAATGAGTGTATCTGAATACTGTTCTGCATTTAACTGTTAAAAAAACCTATGGCAACATGGAAATGTAACTGTAATAACTACTAAATTTAACTTTCAGTTATGGTTACCATCTAACACTAATGTTTTTGTCAATTCAGAAGATGCACTCTTCTTATAGATTGTTTCTGGGAGAAATGACAGTGAGAGATAGCAAGCTGATATTGAGTTCATCTGGGCCAAAATCAGTTGTAAGAACACAAGAATGGCCATACATGGTTCATCTAGCCCAGTTGCTTGTCTTCTAACAGTGGCCAATATCAGATACCCCTGATAACATCTCTTGTTGCCCATTCCCAGCTTCTGGCAAACGGAGGTTGATACACTATGGATAATAGCCATAGATGGGCCTATCTACCATGAATTATGTTTGAACTCTGTTATAGTCTTGGCCTTCACAATATCATCCGGCAAACAGTTCCTCAGGTTGACTGTGCCTCGTGAAAAAATTACTTCCTTTTGTTTATTTCAAACCTGCTGCCTACTAATTTTAGTTGGTGACTCTCCTAGTTCTTGTGTTATGAGAAGGAATAAATAACAATCCCTTATTTACTTTCTCCATACCTGTCATGATTTTATAGACCCCCTTATTTGTCTCTTACCTGAAAAATTCAAATCTTATTAATCTCTCCTCATATGGAAACTGTTCATATCCTTAATCATTTTTGTTGCCCTTTTTGAACCTTTTCCAATTCTAGGATATATATATTTGAGACAGTTTGATCACTTCTGCATACATTATTCAAGATCTCGCCATACTATGTGTAGTAGGAAGAGGACCTGAAATATAAGGCCCTCTATCAGAGGCCTAGTATGAGGCCTGTGCTAATGTAGTGGTCAAGCCTGATCTAAAATAAAGTCAGGCTGTGATCAAGGCAGGTCTTCCTCACAGAACCTGGAAAGAACAAGCATTGCAGAAACACACACAGTCCTAAGAAGTAGGAGGCACAAGAAATGCCCATAAATACATTCTACCAGAGTGGTATCAGAACAGCTCAACACTGCCACATGCCTCAAAAAATAACAGGAACACAATGACCCATCCTGAAAACAGGGTGAGGATGACAGCAGAGTGGATAGAGATGTTTTGATCAAACCAACATGTACAAGATATCGATCAGTCCCTGAATACATTCAAGAGGGGCACCCAGATGTGTCAGAGGGGAAATACAAAACTGGTTTGTATGACTGTAAAAAAGGTCTTTGTCTTTGGATAGCCTACGAAATAATTGAAAGTCTTGCCAAGAATGAGCTAGTCAACTGAAACAGGCATACTTATGTTGGTGTGCCTGTACTGGTTGAGCTAGGGCATTATGACCATGCTCCATTGTCAATAAATCTGACAAAGCTTCTTTGCTACATATCCAGTCTGTGGATTTATTAGGTGATTCAGTAAAGATCTGCTATCTGTGCAGAGCTGGAACACACACACACACACACACACACACACACACACACAAAACTAACTAACCACATTATGGATTTATGTAGAGCCAATATGATAATTTCTGGTCTTATTATTTATCCCTTTCTTACAGATTCCCAACATTTTTTTTTTGAGTGCTACTGCACGTTGAGTGAATGTTTTCACAGAACTATCCACAGTGACTCCAAGACCTCTCTCTTGCGTGGTAATGGCTAAATTAGACTCCATAATTTTCTTTGTATATTTGGGATTATGTTTTCCACTGTGCATTACTTTGCATTTATTAACATTGTATTTAATCTGCCATTTAGTTGCCTAGTCATCCAGTTTTGTGAGATCCTTTTATAGCTGTTTGCAGTATGATTTGGACGTGACTGTTTTGAGGAGTTGTGTGTCAACTGCAAATTTTTCCTTTCAATAGTAAAGGGTCACTATTTAACCCTTTTCTTCAGATAATTTATAAATGTGTTGAATAGGATTGGTCCCAGTACAGACCTCTGTGGGACACTATTATTTACCCTTTCTCTCCAATCTGAAAACTAACCATTTATTCCTTCCTCTTTGCTTCCTATCTTTTAACCAGATAGTGATTCATGAGAGGACTTTCCCTTTCATCCCATGACAACTTACTTTGCTTAATAACCTTTGGTGAGGGACATGGTCAAAGTCTTTCTGAAAATTTTAAATCTCTTAATTATTCACTGTGGGACAAATTCTGAAGTCCTTACTCAGTTTTTACCTACTTCTAGGGAGCTAGCCCACGTAAGAACTAAGAGCCAAAACCTGACAGCTGTTGTGCACCTTGTACCACTGATGGGCAACCTGTGGCCATGGGCTGCACATGGTTTGTCAGGATAAGCCACTCGCAGGCAGCCAGACAGGTTGTTTACCTTGCATCCTCCGGTATGGCTGCCTGCAGTTCCCATTGGCTAGGGTTGCTGAGTAGAAACTAGCTTCTTGTGAGTTTGAAATATTCTCTAAACACCATTAATTACATTCAACACAAATAACAGGAATTACACAGTGCAGAAGGAAATGAGAGCCATTAAGTCCAGGAAAATCGCTACTGATCTCATACCAAACAGTCTTACAAAAGTGCAAGGAGAAATTAGAAACTAAGAGGAAATTTCCTTATTAGATCCAATCTATTCAATTATCCTCTCTATTCAACGATTCTCTTCAATCCATAGTTTCCTTTTACTTTAATCCAGCCCAGGTCATTTTTGATTTGTTCCCCATAATGTCTCTTCTGGCATTTTTTTCCCAGTACCATGTACACTTATTCTAACAATAGGACTTCCATATATTCCCTCCAAAAGTTATTAAATAGTCTAATGAACCTTGACACTAATAATTTTCCACTGATGATCAGCCTAAATTTTAGTTGGCTTAATTTCATGTCATTGCTTCAATTCTAAATTTACCAAGTATCAATCTAAATTCTTCTTCTGTGTTGGTATTTCCATGAATGTAACTTCAAAAGAAGTAGTTTGTCTCTGCAGTCCATATAAAAAAACAGAAAATAAGGTGAAAATCAGATCCTTCAGGGGTGAAGTATATACTAATTTAGAAGGTAAAAGACAGAGTAGACAAGTTCAAAACTTTAGGAGCAAGGCCTGCTGTTATATTCATAGCAGATGGGCATTTTTACATCTTATAATATCAAAGACAATGAGTATTTGATTTCATGTGTGTATTTAACCAATGGCACATAGGTAAGTGACCTGAAAAGTTACTAATTTGATTTCTTGACTCTCTTGTTCTCATGATTATCACAGAAAATGATTCCAGAATTGCAGAAATGAAATGAAAACCATCCTGAAAAGCAAAGATGTAACAGACCATTATTAGAAATTCATTGTGTTCTAGTTTCCATTATAGTCCAGTAGAGAAAAACACGAAGAATGATATTAGCAGCATCCACAACAATATTATTTTTACCAGATTGAAAGACAGAGACATCACCTGGAACAGAACCATCTAGGGAGTTCCTATCTTGGCCTTATCTCAACAATGCTGTCTTCTAGAAAAGAGAGAAATCATGCACCCTTTCCACATCAGTCTCTCAGTGGAAATCAGTAAGAAAGAATTTCAAAACAAACGATACATTAATTTTTATCTTTGTTTACCTTTTACTTTTCAGACCTATTTTTTCCCTTGACCCTTTCAGTTTTGTATTATTTCCTTGCACTTAGCTTCTCATGGATGCTATATATCCAGAATTTAATTTGACACACTTTTCTCCAATTAACAATTTAAAAAAAACCTGTTCATGTTCATAAGATTAGAAAAATCAATCCCACATGCAACAAAAACTGATTAACAATAAAAATATTGTTAACATTTTAAAATTCTTTTGTTTTGCTTCAGATTTTCTAACTCCTCTTGTCTCCTATCCCAGGTTCTCAACAAACACAATAGTTTGTTGAGGACAAAAAGGTTGGGTAAAGGCCACATAATGCATCAAGATAACATTATTTTTCTTTTCACTTTGAAGAATAGCTGATCAGATCATTTCTGATGAAATTTCATTTAGCTGAAATATGCTGTTCTGTCAAGCAAAAGGAGAGTGAGATTTTCTTATTCTGTATAAGCCAGTTGGTCAAGCCACTGGTCTGAGATGTAGAACACCAGGTTCAAGTCCCTGGGATTCAGATCCATGGATAAAAATGCTGCTGTGAATGAGGCAGAGCAAGGACTTGAACTGAGATCCTCCTACATTCTAGGCCAGCCACTCATTCTCCTGTTGTAAATATGAGCTATTCTCTTCATCTAAACTGGGACATTTCAACATAGTTCAGTTTTCTCAAAAGATGTGGGAGGTTTTATTTTTCACCCAATGAAGAACAAAGCCAAACTTCAAAGCCTCTAAAAAGTTGGGCAAAATGGAACTGTCATTCTCTGACCAGCTCTACTTTTATGTAATATTGATTCACACCTTGCATTTGAGCAAAACAAAGAAGGTTTTTGACCAGTAAAACGTGTGTCAGTAAAAATATATGAAAGCAGTGCACCTAAAAGTGATTTTTAAGGGAGAGGCTGATGGGGGCGGGGGGAACAATGAACATAAAACATAGTCTCGTACAGTTCTAGCCCAGAGGTCACATCTGTCTCATCTTCCAAGTTTATTCCTAATGCAACCAGGAATAATGATATCTGTATTAACAGCAGCTGGATCTCTACCAACATAGTTTATACTTTTTGTAACATGGGAAAATGTATGTTTGTTATGATGTCCACTTTGGGGGGTGACTCTCTAGACATGTCATCCACAAACATAAAATAATAATTAAAATCTGACTTTTTTTCATTCAAAAACTTCTTTTTTTTTTTTTTTTTTTTTTTTTTTTTTTGCCTCCCCATTTCTTGTTTTCCAGGGGCTTACTTATTTTCCAGAAAATTTTTAAAGATTGGTGGAAGGAGAATGTAATATTGAACTAGACCAACGATTAATGTAATCAGTCCCATAACCTGCCTTTGATGGGGCATGTCTACACCAGGGAGTTACTTCAAAATAACTCCCCTTATTTTGAAATAACCAGGTGAGCATCCACTCTACCAAGCACGTTATGTTGAAATAATGGGCTTGTTATTTCTAAATAATAAATCCTGCTTGTGAAAAGGAATAAGCTTATTTCGAAGGAATTATTTTGTGAGTTATTATTTTGAAATAACTATTTTGAAAATAACCTGATCGTGTAGACATAGCCATAGAAATCTATTTTTTCAGGTTGGGGAAATAACCTTCCACTTGAGCTTCCCTCTACTTTTAGTCTGGATGGGACCATATTTACCCTCCTTACTCTATAGTTTTTGGCAGATGAGAAGGGAAACTGAGACGGAGGGAGAAGAAGAGTGTGTGAGGCTGCCAGGGGATGCAGATCTCTGCTGACCTTCCCCTTTCTGCATGCTGGAGAAAGGGGAAGGCCAGTTGTTAAAGCTCCGCAGACAGATGTAGTACAGTTTTTTGCCTCCAAAACTTCTCTGTTGTTTGCTGGGCAGGCAGGAAGCTGAAGCCGGGTATTCTGTTTGACGCTAACTTAGTCCAAGTCTACATTATTGGAGAAAGTCCAGCTTAGATACACAATTCCAATTCTGAGAATAGAGTAACTGGAGTCAACGTACCTTAAGCTGAATTCCTGCAGCGTCCCAGTGTGGTAGCTTGATAGGAGAATCTCTCTTATCGACTTCCTTACTCTTCATGATCTGGTGGAGTATCAGAGTTGACAGGGGTACCATCAGTGGTCAATTTAGGGTCCTGACTGGACCTGCTAAATCAGGGGTTGGAAACCTCAGGCCTGGGGGCTGGGTGTGGCCCTCGGCTTGCTTAGATCCAGCCCCTGAGGCTCAGGACTCCTTCCCTAGCTTTGGGGAGCCTATGTTGGCACTCCGGTTCCCTGCTGTCCCACCACGAGGCTAGAGAACACAAAATCTACTAGCCTGGGCTACCGTAGGCTCTCGTGTACAAAGGGAAAATAGGCAGTATCAATTTCCTTCTTAGTTAGGGGTGTTTTTTGCTTCTCACTTGTGTGCGGCCCCCAACTGACTTTTCTGTGGGCCAGTGGCCCCTGACTCAAAAATGGTTCCCTCAACTCGGTGCTAAATCAAGCCCTGGGAGTTTGATCTCGGAATAGCTGATCTTGGGTTAAGTGAAAAAAGTCCTTAGTCTGGATGCTCCCTATTGACCCCTATTGACCACCTACTGGGTATGGAGGCAAAGCCAGAGAGAAAGGGGAGTTCCCTGACCATCTGATTGCCCAGCATATAGTAACATTCTCTCAGGCTTTGGGGGGAGGTGGAAGAGAAAGTGTATATTTGTCCATTATTGGGTTACGCAGAATATCAGACTACATCATGAAACAGTTCCTTAAAAGCATGAACATTTACCTAGTTTGATATATGCCACAATAACTTTGTGTGTATACTTACACACTGAGAAACACATGATGAAAGTGTGTGTGTGTGTGTGTGTGTGTGTGTGTGTGTGTGTGTGTGTGTAAAATATATGCAATATTTTACAAAAAAGAAAGAAAACAATAATTTGCCACATGTAAAGCCTTCAGAACATTAATTTGCCACATTCAAATCCTTCCAAAAACACCGCTTCTATAGTTCTGACTTTTTAGAAGTTAGCAGGGAAAAAACCGAGTGAAGATAGGGAAGTAATATTATAATGTTTTTTCATACCGTACAGAAATGAGCAATTATCTTTTTTTAATTATTATACTTGTCCTTCCTCCTTCCCTTCCCCTTCATCTGTTAGGACCCTGGTGAGTTATGTCAGATTTAGATAGTGTGCTTGCTCTGCAACAGACCACATCTTCATCTGTTTGTGAGGTTCTTAGAACATGGTTGGTGTTAAAAATAATACGATGTGATCTATATATTGGCAAAAGGGATACCTTGGGTATTCAGAGGTGGCTTCACAAATTATAAAGCCATTCAGTATGTCTCTAGTTTATATGTAGTGTTATGATAGTTTTGCAATCTCATGTTCTTCTTGTCCCAGTGGACTGTCTCAAGTGCCACAGAAATAGGGAATCTAATCTGTCTATAAATGCTGAATGATGAGTAGTTACAAACCAGTCTCTCAACTTTTTTTTTCTTGTTTCTGAATAACTAACATTTTTTTAAACCATCCAGGTCTCATATGCTTAAAAAAATACAACGTTTCAACCCTTTAAGGACATTAAAACAACAAAGCTATCTATTGATAATGAATACTGGCACATGTTCAGGGTGTTTTGATGACATTTTTTTAATCCTTTATCAGAAAACCATATAATATCACATGAGATGATCAGTGATATTTGAAAGCATTTGCATCTGCTTTTGATGAGGTCATTTGATAGGAAGGGCTAGATGTAGAAGAGACGGGGCAAGATTTAAAAATTACCAATCCGAGCAATGTAAACACTCTAACATTTGTTGCAGGCTCTAGCAGAAAACTGTTTAAAAATAGTTGTATATTATCCAAATTGGCTCATTTGCCATGCAGGCAATCTTCTTAGTCAAGGCATCTGGTTTCTCAGAATGAGCTCCAGCTAAAGTACCAGATTTGTCTACAAATCCTACAGCTCCTGTATCTCTTCCTTTAGCAGCTGTCGTCATTAACCATCCAGTTTGTTTCCACAAAGGGGGCAGGTGAGCCAGAAACTAATTACATTACATTGCACAAGCTTGTAGTTTAAAAAAGAACGACACTTCTTTCTCCCTAGTAACTATCAGGGATACAGCTGGCTTCCCTCAACTTCAACTGATGGTCATCTCCTATCAATAATTTGAAGTTTAATGGCCATACTAAATTGTTTTGCTGTAGTTCCTGGACTCCATTCTCCCTTACCTACTTTTTCATAAACTTTACATAGTACAGTAGTAAATTGTACCCACATATCCAGAGAAAGGACACTTGTGTGGATAATATCAGAGGGGTAGCCGTGTCTGAATGTGTAAGAATGATGAGAGAAGTCCTGTGGCACCTTATAGACTAACAGATTTATTGGAGCATAAGCTTTCGTGGGCAAAGACCCACTTCGTTAGTCTATAAGGTTCTGACGAAGTGGGTCTTTGCCCACGAAAGCTTATGGTCCAATAAATCTGTTAGTCTAGAAGATGCCACAGGACTTCTCGTCTTTCTTGTGTGATAATGAGGCACACAGCACTGAAGCAGCAGCCAGGTATTAAAGCAAGAAATTTAATTCCAGTTTGTACATGGATGTACAGGGCAGAGTGACTAGACATGATTGGACACTGAAACCCTACTAGTGCTTTTAAAAGGGTGCACCAACAGCTCTGTATAGAACTTATGTTACATAGCTCAATTTGAAAAGATAGAACTTGTCACCTCATAGTTAAGGACTGTGCTGGCAGGAATTTTAGATTGGGGGTGGGATTTCTACTATACCAGAGCTGTTTTCATTCTGTGTTGTAATTCATGAATTCTGAAGCCTCCCAAATTCACTCTTGAAGTACATAACTTTCTGACTGAGGCCATGTCTATAGGTAGCGTGCTGCAGCGTCTTAGCTGTACCAGTAGAGCTGTGACACTGTTACACATCTGGTGTAGATGCTCTAGGCTAACAGGTGAAAGATCTGCCATTGGCATAAAAAAGCCTCATCTCCATGAGTAGCATAAGCAAGAGATGTTCCGAGCACATCAGTACTAAGGCCACTGTAATTTTTGTCACGCAGAGTAGTGTAGACATAGTATGAAATATTGTCTTTCCCTGTTGCTGAACCAATTGATCCACTCGTGTACCATTCTTTTACCACTGCAGCTACTTTCCATTATTGTTTTATTGCAAGTGTAGGTTGCTTTTTTATTCATGTCAGTAAATTGTTACAAATGTTCAGGACCGAATATAAATTTTAGTAATCTATAAAATGTCCTGAAGAACCATCCGAGGAGGAGATGATGTGACTGGTTATCAGCAATGCAATCTCGAATAAAATACATTCTATCAATGCATGTTACTGATTTAGTTTTGCACAAATTGTCCTATTAAATGCCCATGTGTAATTCCTTTAGTAGATTGTTGATTTGTTTTTAAATTTAATGGTTAAACATTTGGCAGCTTTCTTTGTTCTTTCAGAAGGTGAAACATATTTCTTCATAAAGGCTAAAAGGCTGCAGCTTTTTGGCACATTAAAAATTACTTAGACATACAGTGTTTAAACAGACTAGTTATTTTCTTGGTGGTTAATCAATATTAACAAAGTAGACTCTGTTCTGCACTACCAGCATCTTTCATCGTGCTTTCTCTATAAGGGTGTGTCTGGACTACAGGGTTTTGTCGACAAAAGTGGACTTTTGTCGACAAAACTATACCTCCTGCTGAGTTCTGTCGACATAACGTCGACAGAACTCAGAAGTTTTGTCGACGGCTGTAAACCTCATTCTATGAGGAATAACACCTTTTGTTGACAGAGTTCTGTCGACAGAAGGTGTTATTGCATCTACACTGTCCTTTGCATCTACACTGTCACGTCGACAAAGCGGCTTGCTTTTTCGATAGAACTGGATGTAGTCTAGACACTCTTTGTTGACAGAAGCTTTATCGACAGTATCTGTCGACACAACTTCTGTTGACAAAAGCCTGTAGTCTAGACGTACCCTAAGCTTCAAAAGAGCAATGATAGGGAGCTGCTTCATATAAGGCATCTGTGATTCTAAATTTAAGCTTCAGCGTTTTCTAGTTCTTACCTTTTGTATTATTTTTATTCCAAGACATAAGTAGCAAACGCCAAATTGCTAACTGCCAAGTACACGGATATCACAATCTATGTAGTGATCTAAAGGCGTATGAACATAAGAATGTCCATCCTGAGTAAGACCAATGATCCAAGTAACCTGTCTTCCACAGTGTCCTATGCCAAATGCTTCTAGAAAGAATGAACAGAACAAGGCAATTTATCTAATTTATCTATCACAGTTAAATGGCATTCAGAAGCTTGGGACACCCAGAGCATGAGGTTGCGTCCCTGACTATATTGGCTAATAGCCATTGGTGGACTTATCTTCCATGAGATTGTCTAACATGTTTTGGAATCCATTTATGCTTTTGATCTTCAAGGAGTTGTCTGGCAAAGTTCCTCAGGTTGACTGTATGTTGTGTGAAGACGTATGTCCTCACATTTGTTTCTAGTTCATGTGTTCTGTGAAGAGGTAAACAACATTTCCTTATTTACTTTGTCTATACCATTCATGAGTTTATAGACCTCTATCATGTCTTCACTCAGGCATCTCTTTTCTGAGCTGCATGGTCCCAGTCTTTTATCTCTCCTCATATGGAAGCTGTTCCATACACCTACTCATTTTTGTTTGTAATCCTATGCATATTCCAGTATCCACCTTAATTTATTGCTGCTTTGGAGTGTGCTTTGAATGCCTGGTTAAAAAATGTTCCCTAGAAATTATTTTATCTGGCTTTGCATGTGTTAATTAGCACAGCTGCATGGTCTCTCATTCCTGGCTGCATAATTATTCCCTTTGAATTTAATAGTCTTCAAAGTGACATCATTCACTTTGTGAAGAAACACATGGAATCTTTCAAGATCATGAGCAGGTGGAGCTGACTTGATCTGAGCTAGTAGAATCTGATTAAGAACTGAAATGATCACCCTCTTGGGCAAAAGATACTACACTTTACACAATGACAGACAAATTAAAATCTGAGTAGTACAAAGTATAGTGTTGAGAGAGAAGTTTGCATAGGATTTGTGTGTGTGTGTGTGTGTGTGTGTGTGTGTGTGTGTGTGTTTGCGTGCAACTTTTTTAGGCTTCTTCATCTTAATAGGGTCGATTGAACTGTTTTAAGTAGAAATACCAGACAGCTGGTTAGACATATTGTCAGGTGAAAAACGAAAATTAGGTGAGAGATGATCAAAGGCATCTCAGTTGATAGAGGCTGTTGCATAGCCTTATACAGTTGCTACCTTACATGTAAGCTGTCATCTGGTAGAAGACCCAGTATTTAAACAACTTACTGTATACTAGGTGAAACTGCATGTATCAAAGTTCTATCCCTCAAATGACCAGATGGTATCCAGACAGCTATCTTGCCACTAGCTGCACAGAAGCAAACCATGTACATGTATATTTCTGAATAATCCCTATAACACCAGAACTCAACTCTATCATCCATGTATATACAAAATTATGTGATGGTAGCATATAAAGGTTTTATTGGCACTGAGGCTGAAGTCATAAATAAAACATTTTATATTACACACTGCCAAAATAAATATAGTCTCTCAATGCTTAATGCAATCTGGTTCCATAATATTTTTCTTCCAAACTGATTTTTCAAACTTTAATTGTTATCACTATACTAAGTGATTCAATTTCAAAATTTCATTTTCTTCACCTGCTATTCTTACCATGTCACTTTTTTATTTTCAAATCATCCACTAGCTTCATTTTTAGTGACAAATGTAAGTAGCTGGACACCAACATTAAGATTTCAGACAGCCACATCTGTCCTTACTCATATGCAACTGGATAGGGCACCTGAAAATTTGGGGCATCATTGGGTCTTAATGTCTACTCAGTTGCTCTTTATATCTGTGTTCTGTGGTTCTCCTTCCTTCAGAAAGTATCTAGTTAATTTAAAATTGGGAAAAAAATTTCCAGAACTATCATCTGAACATTGAAACTGTGAAAGAGCCATTCAAGTGGTAATGAAGCCATTTAACTGACATTCGCCAACTCCAGGTACATGCTGTTAGTTTCTGAATTTAGTGTGTTAGTCTACAGGACCTTAGTTTAAAATTTGGTTTAAAATATTTCATTAGTGTGTTGCTGAAGATTATAAAATCATAAAAATCATCATTCCCCGCACCCTGGGCTGTTATTGGTCATAGGGGCACTAGTTTAATAGTACTGCATAGGGCCCCTAAATCCTAAGGTCCTGCACACAGCTCTGTTCCATCCTCTCTTAATTTCCTTATGCCTACTCCTCACAACTGCCTTTGTATCTCACTTTGTGCCTTCTTTCAGGCTATCCCTTATTATGGGAACTTTTGTGTCTATCCTGCAAGCATCCACCTTCTCTTGCAAATTTCTTCCCCAAATGTATATGTTCTATGAAATGTATCAATGTTAACTTGCCAACTAAATAAAGTACAGGCAGTCCCCAGGTTACATGGATCCGACTTACATCTGATCACCTACTTTATACATTTTAACTGTGGAGGCAAGATAGCTGCGCTCTCTGCCCCCAGCAGACCGCGAGACGCCGTGGTCCTACCGCCCACGTCCTGGCGAAAAAGCCACTCCGCTCTGCTTGCCCCCAGCAGACCAGGGAGACGTGGAGCGGCTTTTCTCAGCAGACACCTCAGCTTGAGAATAAAGGACTGAGGAAGTGAGGTGTGGGAGAATAAAACTGAGCTCTGGAGAAATGTTTGGCTAGAGTTTTTAACAATATGTACCAGTTCCGACTTACATACAAATTCAACTTAAGAACAAACCTACAGTCCCTATCTTGTACGTAATATAGAAAACATGGACCTTAACCATGACCCTATTTTTGAACGTTAGAGTTTCTAAATGTGGACCCAAACCCAGATCTGCGTATTACTATCCTGAGCTTAGAACATGCATGCTAACTGAACAATCAAAAGTATACATAAAACCTATTTTTAATAAAATGAGAGAGAAGGGGTGTACAATTAAGTCCACAGTCTGGTGCTCTGTTGGGCCACTAGTCTTTTTTAAGGCTTTTTTACTGCTTCCTGCCATTATAGTCTCTAAGCATCTTTAACATATAACAGTTTTCCAATAGTAGAGTACTTGGAATTCCTGGCTTTCTATTCCTTTTCTGGGTTAGGGCAGACTTTGATTGGTGTGTGATGTTGGGGTTGTTAAGTGGGAAGGATGGATTTCCAGACTAATCTCAATATTGATTGTATTTTCATTCAGCTAACTCACCTGCATCATGATGCTGTTGTTGTACCCCAAAAGACTTATGCTCCATTACCTAAATTGGTTAGAATTAAAAGAGAAATCTGTATAGAAGTCCAACTTCTATCCTGTTCATCAGCACAGTAGATAACTAGAGAGACAACGATACATGTGCCTCCCTTTTGGAATCGGATATAAAATATTTGTTATAACTAATCAAATAGATACACATCAATATACAAAAATGTTATAGAAATAGTTTAAAAGGTCATGGAAATGAAGTTAGCGGAATAACAGGGTACATACCAATTTTAGCCAGTTGAATTGCTAGATTAAGTCAGGAGTACTTCTGGAAATCTCAGAACATGG
The DNA here is from genome assembly GCA_019425775.1 of Rafetus swinhoei. Lineage (NCBI taxonomy): Eukaryota > Metazoa > Chordata > Testudines > Trionychidae > Rafetus > Rafetus swinhoei. The sequence goes on from CM033437.1 coordinate 273,133,854, forward strand.
TGACTGCTACCAATGGATTAGTCAGGATGGGACATGGGGTCAAGTCACTTGGGTGGATGGGCAATGACAACGGGTAGGACAAATTGAGGCTTCCTCCAGCCATCCTTGCAAGGGGGAAGAATGGATGTTCTAGCCAGAGGCATCTGGAAAAATGAGGGATCCCATATACAGTGCACCCCCGCATCCTCACCTGCTCCATCCCCCCTGCCTGGCTCTCGGGGCTTGCCCTGCTCCATCCACCTGGTGTTCTAGCCAGGGATCAGGGGCTTTACCCCACTCTGCCCTGCAGTCCAGCTGGGTAGTGGGGTTGTGGGCAAGCCCCCTACCCTGATTGTGTTCCCCAGCAGGACCACCAGTCAGGTGGAGTGAGGCAAGCCCCACACCCCAAACCTGCTCCCTGACTGAAGCACTGGATGGGTAGAATGGGGCAAGCACTGGGTCAGGCGTAGAGGTGGGGCTGGGGTGGTGGATCTGGATGCTAAGTGGGTGGGCAATTATCCACCTGTGGCTACATTCATCCTGGAACAGAGTGCCCATTAGTGGGTTGGTTCTTCTCGTGATTGCTGTGAACAATAATGGTAATGATTAGAATTGAGACTTGGCTCATCTCGTCTCATTATTCATTAATAAAGTTTGTTATTACCCCATATAAATAACTTTTAAAAATGAAAACAAAAGACAGAGAAATGCCACACACCATGTCATGACTCTACGTAGTCTTATTTCCACAGGCATTCAGATTTGCATTACTAATCATTTTTAATTTAAATTTATAATACATCATGTTCATTTGGAATTCTTTCTGCAAGCAGCAACAGCTGTGCTAATTAATTTTGTGTAGTATCTTGTGAATAAATCTGTTTTTGGTTTCAGTGAAGAAAAAAAGCATTATCCCTATACAACTGACATTTGTGTAAAAGGAAATAGAAGATTTACCTGTTTCAAATCTAAGTTTTGAGAGGTATTTGGAAGAGAAATGCTATACTATAGACGGCTTATATAGCTCACATACATATAGTATTTTACCTATTCATATTAGTAAGATGTGCTAAAATTCTTGAATAACTTTTCATATCAACTATTTAATTTTCTACATGATTTTATGACTAATACAAGAATTTTTGCCCAGTTATGTGTTCTATACTTAATAATTTTTGAATAAGAATGGAAAAAACACAGAAAATCTCTGAGAATTTGTTTGGACATAAACACCTAAAAAGTTGAGATACCACTTCTGAATTTTATATAGACTTCTTGGGTCTGCAAAATAGCATTGGAATTATTATGAAAACATTCACTTGCAGTATTTTTGAACTTTAGAACCATGCTAGAATTAAGAACTACTGAGAGTCTTCAAAGGCATATTTCATTCAAAGAGGCATCCAGTTTCTGCAACCATAGGATATTAGGGTTAGAAGAGAATTTAAGAGGTCATCTAATCCAACCCCCTGTTCAAAGCAGAACGAAGTCCAACTAAGTCATGCCAGCAAGGGCTTTGTCTAGCCTGGCCTTTAAAAACCTGTAAGGGTTGAGATTCCACCTTCTCCCTAGGTAATATATTCCAATGCTTTACCATGCTCCTAGTGAAGTATTTTTTTCCTAATATCTACATTAGACCTTTCACCTGCAAGTTGAGACCATTGCTCCTTGTTCTGTCATCTGCCACCACTGAGAACAGCCTAGTTTCCTCCTCTTTCAACCCCTCCTCCCTTTCAGGTAGCTGAAGGTTGCTCTAAAATCCCACTTCACTTTTCTTTTCTGCAAATGAAGTAAACCCAGTTCCCTTAGTATCTCCTCATCAGTCATGCCCCCTGAAGCCCCAGCAATGCAAAATGACAGGTTTCAAGGCTAGTTTGGAATTTGGACCTCTTGATTGTTGAACTGGATTTTGATTAACTTTTGTAAATGTGAATGGCAAATGTGTCCAGGAAAAGTGGGAGATGGTTATTCATATACAAATCAAACATTTCATCCTCCTGTTGTAAACTTTGAGTTTAGTAGGTATTGATGTCAATACATCATCTTAGACATTTTTTTCTATACTCAAGCACATGGTTCATATTAATAGAAGCACAGATCCTGCAGTCATTACTTAGTCATAACAATTCCGTTAATAATTACACCAGAATAAATCTGAGGTTGCTCCATTGGAATAACCCTGAAAGCATATGAATTAAGTGAAAGTAAAATCTGGACCACTGACTTCACTGAGTATTATGACTGAGCAAGGTCTGCAGCATTTAGTCCCATTGGAAGAGTCATGAGATATTTATTAGAAAATATTTTTTTTTCTGCTTTTCAATTTTGGTAATTGTGTATAGTTCTATTGAAAAGTAAAAACCTAAAATTTTGATTAAAGTTTAAAAAACACTTTCACTGAATATTCTTCTTTTTAAAAAGTAGGCCACAATTATGAAATAGCACTTAATATCCCAATTCTGTAAATGTTTCAGAAATCCAAGTATGTGACATGAACTGTGGGATTCAGGATGAGCAAGTGAAATGAAAAATTAGTTGACACAAACTAAGCCGAAGAAATTATACCAATTTTGTTTCTTGCAAAAGTTAACATTCAATGTCTTTGAAATTTTTATCGTAAAACCACAAACTTTAATGATTACTTTTGTCTTCAGAAAAAAGTTTTGTTTTTTTCTCCAGAGATTTACATCATCACTTTATAAAAAAGTTAAATAATGTGCCAAGACCTCTAAGGGTGGTTACATTTAACATAGTGTGTGGATGGAGCTAAAGGCATAATGCCAAAAGCTAGTTTAATCGATGTGTCTAAGTTCTGTGCTTAACACTATATAGTATGTAATAACTTAAATGGCAGAACAGACCAATTTTCAAGATCATAACCTTTCAATTGCTAGTTTGTGCTTGTATAGGGAAAGAAGAAGTGACAGGTGGGAAGCCACTCTCTACTGTCAGTATTCCTTCATAATATGGGATTTTATTGGGTTTATGATGGCAATTTAACTAGACTTTGATCCAAAGGTTTAACTGTGAATAAATCCATTCATGACCTCGCTTTTAATATTTTAACTTACTGTACCTAAATTATTAGTGAGTGAAAATTATTTTGACCATAGACTTGTAAGAAGCACATTTTGAAAGATGGGTAGTTTTACCTAATTCGCTAATAGATTTATTTAATATATTAGTTTTCATCAGTTTGGGAATGATTTGGCATGAATGGCAGGCTTTGAAAAGAAGATAAAATGACTGAAATAAACATGAAAAGCAAACCCTTTTTAACTCTCTCCCCAGTAAGTGATCTCCGTAGAGATGACCTAAGGTAAAAGAAAATTATAGGAAGAGAGAGGACTTGTGGTGTTCATAACATCATTATTTCCTCAGATCAGCTGAATGCCCTGGGGTAACTTCTCAATGCACAGGGTATTAAGTGCACAACTTGTAATAACCATAATTAGAATTTGTCTGTTCCCTTTGCGCCGCACTAAATATTGCTTCAACTGCATTTTAAAATGTTGTTACACTCAACTGTGCACAGAGAATAGCTAATAATTAAAAAAAAACAAAATTGTTCAAAAATATAGTATTTTTCTAGTTTATTGTAGTTGTGGATGATAAATGTGCTAGCATTTAATAGTCCAATATTTTAAGACTTAAAAAAAGATTTGCCAAAAGCATGGAAGAATTTTTACTGTCTTGAAAATTCAAACAGTCAAACATTAAGGGAGATTTAGTATGAATCCTGGCTCCTATATGTAACTTAGTCCTTTGCAACTCTGCTTTTTTAATATACCTTAATGTTAATGAGTTAATAATGAATATGCAAGATATAATCACCAGTGTGAAAAGTTTGTTCCTTCTCATGGGATTCTACAGTAAATCTCTCTGATGCATTGGAGGCCATCAGTGGTATTGCTGTTGTTTCTGCAAATTAAATATCTAGTTGTAGGATCTGTCAGAAGAGAAGAGTAAACCATCCTGTTTAAGTTGCTATTGAGCTGTCAGAAGTATATAATTTAGTGAGATATGAGAAGTGAATAGGAGTTAGCATCCCAGATGTTTGTTTATCCACCCACTAGTAGTTCAATTTGAATTAAAACGGTATCGTTTCTGTAGCAATGAAAAAGATCTATAATCCCCAGCTAATGATGATTAATGAGTATACAGTACATATTTCTTTTGAGTATAATGTGACATAATATCTTCTTGGGCCCTAGTATTTAACTGGGATACTATCAGCCCCTGTAACTACAACCATACTGTCTCTGTTTACCTGCTTTTGTTTTTCTGGGCAAGAACATGCTTTTTCCCTGAGTCATGTGATGGTTTAACAATTACTTGAAGCTCTAACACCGTACAATTCTTCTGAGATTGCAATCTGTTAGTTCAATTTTCTCAGTCAATGACAAAATGATAAGAATGAATTCATTGCTTTGGAATGAAAGTGAGTGAATAAACTAAATGTGATTGAAAAGAACTTGTATGGTACTCACGCATGAATCTGACTTCATTTGCGCGCGTGCGTGCGTGTGTGTGTGTGTGTGTGTGTGTGCAGGCACACACAATCATGTACAATTGGAAGTGGTAGAGTTGCAAATGTCCACTAACAGAAGGTTCTTTTTTTCTTCTTTCAGATTAGCCTTTAACCAACAGGTACCTTTCTAAGGCAGTGGATAAATGGGTTGCTTCTTGTGTTACTATACACAGGAAATTCTAAATAGGTCTACGTTTTTATCAGCAGTAAAACGGTAGGCGATAACAATTTAAATCTTTACTAATCTACATGATGCATATGGCTTAAGTTTCTGATGTTCGGGCAATGGCATATGAAACAAATACTCCAAAACACATCAAATTAAAATCGGTTACAGCAAAAAAATTAAGCATTAATATGTATAATTTTTAAACTGAGAATAATCTGCAAAGTGCTAAGAGATAGTTGCAATAAAAAATTCCTTCCACTTCATTCCTTCCACTTCATCTGAAAGTTGTACGCAGCGTTCTTTGCCTTGCAAAATCCAATATAAAGGAAGCCAGTGCTATGAATATGAGGTAGGAAAGATGTGATTAACAAATGTGTCTGACTTCAGTTAAACCAACTGCATTCAGAAAGGTTTAGAGAAACCATGTACAATTTCAGTGGCATCTCAAAATTGTCAGAGCTACAGGTGACAATGTCTTCTCCCTTCCTCATTCTTTTGTATTATAAAATGAAAAGCTAGGCAACATTATTTTTGGCTTTGGGGAATATCAAATGTCATTTTCATAGAGAGAAGAAGGGAAAGGGTTTTTTTTTGTTTGTTGTTTTTTTAAACAAAGGGTGTATCTTCTCTCTTCTACTCCCTTTCAAAACAGAAATACTGAGATGTTTTACTGTGAAGGGCGGGATAGGAAAAATAGTGTTTATTCATCTGTGACTCCTTCACTGTTCTTTCATTGTCCCTAGCTCATTACCTCTGATGTAGTTCTTGTCCTGTCACTTCACTACACTGTTTACCCACGCCCTTCTGTTCTCCTCACTGCAAATTCTGTCCATTTCTCTCCTGTCTCTGACTCCTTAGATTTCCTCATATCCTCACCTAATCAGAAATGCCGCCTCCTTGTATGGCCCCAGGATAAACACCCGTCCACTTCCTAACTCATCTCTTTGACACACAAAACCACCTACTCAACTCTGAATTTTATTCCATCTAATACACCCAGACTGAGAAACCTCTTTTACCCATAATGGACAAGCCCCTACAGATCAGAAATAGTGGGACAAATAATAGATCGTGGGAGAGGTTGTTTGCTACTTTGCTAACTAGTTTTTAAAATAATCATAATAAAAATTGCATTCTTTAAAAAAGTTTGGGGTATTTGAAAAGTTGAAAAAATGAGTTGATATACTGATGGTGGTGAAATAAAACATTTCATTTCAACCCCCAATTTATTGTTTTCCCTTTGACATTTTGAGAAAAGCAAGTAAAGGGCATGAGGAGGAGATAGGGGATTTGAAATTAGGTCATCTCCTCTACAGGAGAATGCCTTAGTCACCGGGATAGCCCAGTATGTTACGACATGGTCTCTATTGTGGAATTTTTTTCAATCTTTATAAAAACTAAAGAGTTATTGAAGCAGGGCATTGAACTTGGTCTCAGCTTGAGTGAGTGCCCTATCAGCCTGAAGAGTCATCATCCCTGGCCCTCTAACTATTCATAGCCATTCATTATAATACAGAATAGTCTATAGTTGAAAAGCTCCAGTCTGTGGTTCAGTAATTATTTAGGGTATGTCTACACTACAGGATAAGGTAAAATTAAGATACACAACTCCAGCTTCGTTAATTGCATAGCTGAAGTCCAAGTACCTTAATTCGACTTTTGGCATTGTCCACAATGCAGGAAGTCAAAGGAAGAACACACTTCCTTCCACTTACCTTACTCCTCATGGAAGCAGGATTACCAGCATTGACCGGAGTGTCCCTTCAGTTCAAATTGGCGTGTCTTCCCTAGACTTGCTATTTTGAACCCTGGAAGATCAACAATGGTAGCTTCTATCTTCTCTGTAGTGTAGCCATACACTTAGTTATTTATAGAGTAGAACAGGTTTGGCACCAGAGACTTAGAAAGCCCCACACCAGAATATCTTATAGCCCACTCATTTAGGGCACACTGAAATACTTAGCTTTCACCAAACTGGAAAAGTCAAAACAATTTGACAAATTTTACCCAAACTTGCAAATATTTTCAGTCAAACTACATTTTTCAATTAAACTCTTTGCGCCCAAAACTGCAGCCAGCTCGAGTGAGACAACATAACTTTAGTCTCAGCTCAAACTCCCTTTCCTGCTCCCTGAACTCAGGAGCATCCCTTTCCCTCCAAGCTTGGTGCTGGTCCCACAAAAGCAGGAATGGAGACTGCAGATGAGGCTTATGCCTGCAGACAGCATGGAACCCTGTGTGGTCTCTGCCTCTGAGTCTGAAGGGAATCAACAACATAGATGACATTGTTTGGTTTGGGCTACCTCCTGTTGTTTTCAGCCCATGTGCTGCAAGGAGTAAGTGCAAAAATCTTTATAGTTGGCTTCTATAAAGTTGATGAGAATCTATTCCAAGAGAAACTGGTATTCCCTTTTCTCTGCTGCCTCCCTCTATTGTCTGGAATCAGCACTGCTGAGTTCCAGGAGCCTGCTAGCAATAGCCAGATATGGCAAAATAAGCGGGTGCTTCATAAACAGCAGAGTTACTGCCCCCTGTGCAAATGGAGACTGCTGTGGGGGGTTATACAGTGTATCTGATAACTCTGATGTTATGTCTGGGGTTTCTCCTCATTAGGCCCTAATGACTATACATCACTGCACAATGTTATGTTAGTGCATTTTAAGTGGTTTATATGGTGGCAGACCTACTAATCTTCTAACTTTGAAGAGAAGGGTTAATTATTTTGAAATATTTTAACTTCTGACTATTCTACATTCTGTGGATGCTATACTTTGGTAATTTTTGGAAAAAAAAGAAAGCAAAATTACTTAAATTTGCCAGAATGTGCATAAGATGTGCTAATTGATAAAGGGCAGCTTTTGGGCCTAGACATTTTTGAAGATTTGGCCAGGAAGGATGGGGGAATATAAAAAATATTATTTTTAGACTCCTGACTCCAACTGGGAGCAAGCAGTTGGCCTTTATTTTTCCTGAAAAAGATATTTCACCATTTTAATTTAAAATGAGTCACAGTTTTGGATGGAGTAAATGATTATTGTTATTAGCTTCTAAAATACTCTATAGCCAGCATTATAAACCACAGCATTTCCCCAATTGTTCAGTCAATTATAAGGGTCTTCTGCCCTTCATGCCTGCCTTGAATTTTCAGCAGACCACCAGCTAGAGCCACTGTCTCCTCTACTACTAAGTAGGTTCGGTAGATGGCCAAGTCTCCCTGCCCCCAAACTCAGAAGCAGACTTCAGTTCTCTTTAGTCTGGCAGTAGACTGATGCAAAATTCAAAATCTCTGCCTGGTTATGAACTATTGCAAATTGATGTAGATTGATGATGTCATTGTCTATATCTGAAAACAGCTTCTGCTACCTGGCAGCTATAGAAAGAATGCATGCTTGCTCACACACACATCTTACACCTAACATACACACAAATAATTGTTTAGATATTTGTTAAAGTCCAAGTCCACAAGCAGATTACCCCTTCTCCCCAGCCTATTTCCTGACAACAAATATTTGGCTGCATTTCAAATATGTTTTGTCACGTTCTATCATATATATCTATATTAATCCTCTTTAGGTAGCTCAGGAGAATAATTACAATATATGAGATGTTCATCCCATTTTTCTCTGAAAGGGTTAATGAAGACTAAGAAGGGAGCTAATTACCCCCAACAAGTCACATCTGAGAGGAATCATAGCTAAGTAAAATGAGGGAGCTCAGTTAGAGAAGAGCCAGTTGAGTGGGATTTATGAAGACGAAACTGGCAGCAGAAAGTGGGGGCTATTGGGAAAGGCTGCAGTTACTCCCTGGGAGGAGGGCTGGAGAGTGCAGAAATGCATTACCTACAGTTGGTCCCTGGGAGGAGGAGGAAAAAGAGGAGGAGGATGGGGTGAAGCTGGCAGACCCAAGAAGGGAGGGAAGGAGAGAGACAGAGAAAAAAGAGAGAGACCGCACCAGCTGGTTAGGAGAAGGCTTGAGGAAATGCAGCAAGGTCCATGATGTCAGCTTGACTGCTGATAACAGGGTTCCTGAGCCAGAACTTGACATAGGGAGTAGCTCCAGGTTCCCCATCCAGTCACTGGGAAAGTGGCACTAGCTGGCCAATGATCAGGAAGACTTTTCAACCCCAGAAGGGGAAACCATTTTGTGATCTGGCCAGAATGCAAAGTTACAAAGGTGCAGCAGCAGCAGAGGGGATGGAGAGAGGGGATGAAGACCCAGAGAGAAAGGAAGAAGATGGCATGCAACTAAGGGAAGTGATGTTGACCTTATGAGTTATGCCCCAGTGTGAAAGGAGGAGGTGCCATCATAACAGTCAGGAGACCACCTCATTTTTTACACTTGATATCTAGTCACTCTAGATGAGATAGATATAGCTATTGAGAGAGAGAGAGAGAGAGAGAGAGAGAGAGAGAGAGAGAAAGAATAGAAAAACAACACAATACAATTTTTACTGAACATTCCTTATATGTGTGCCTCTCAATTTGCATTAGATGCTACAAAATATCCATTGCATTCTGGTTTAAACAGATCGTTCTTGATTCTGATTTTGTGACCGCTAAAATGTGGTTTATTGGAAATTCTATATATTTTAGTTAAACAAGTGCTAACCATTCTCCTTTATATGCATAAAAAACCTTTTCATGTGCATAAAAATTGGACTTTTAAAGTGGTTGTGTTAATCAACTGTACTAATACTTCACAAATTCCATTGAACACTTTTTCCTCATGACAACGCATAACTAATAACACCCAATGAATGAAACCACAGTATAGAAGAAACCTTTGAAGAGTTCCTTCACTGCACAATAGATGTATTCTTTTCTGGTTGATTATTTGAAGAGGTGTCACTTAAAATTGCTCCATTGTTCTATTATATTGCTGCATAGGCGAAGTATTAGCTGAACCTCCTGAGTGTTGTTTGATGCACTTCGTGCATAAAGCAAATCAGGATCTCTCTGTCTTTAGAATAGCAAGCCCTCAGCATGCTTCAAAAAAGATTTTAATAAGCTGAAATAACTGGTAAGTAAAGTTTTCTGGGAAAAAAATCTAAGGGAAAAAGGAGCGTGGGCAAGTGGGCAATTTCTCAAAGACAAATTAAAGGTATGATGATAAACTATACTGAAGACAAGGAAAGATGGAAGAATGGTAAAAGGCCAGTATGGCTCTATTAGAAAATCAAAAAGGAATCCTACCACAAGGGAAAACATGGGCAAATTACTAAGGTTGAACACAAAGCAGCAGCACGTAGGGACAAAATCATGTAGAGACAAGCATGTAGGGACAAAATCAGAAGATGAAGGGATAAAATGTTACACCTAAAAAGGGATATTAAAGGGCAACATGTTCTCTAAATGCATTAGGAGCAAATGGAAGAACAAAGAAATTGTAGATCCTCTAGTTTGTGGGAAATTAGAGCAAGGCTTTGATAAATTCCCTCATGACATTCTGATAAGCAAACTGAGGAAATTACTAGCTGAAATTACTGTAAGGTGGGTGAAAAATGCATTGAAAGATCATGTTCAAAGAGTAACCATCAATAGCTTTGTCACACTAGCAGGTGTATCAAGTGTGGTTCCTCAGAGGTCAGGCCTGGATCCCATACTAGTCAATATTTCCATTAATAACTTGGATAATGGAGAGGAGAGTATGATTATAAAACTTGTGAATAATGCCAGGTTGGAAAAGTTTGAGTCAACAATGTGATGCAGTTATGAAAAAACTAATATCATTCTGGGGTACATTATCATACAAGATCTGGATGACCTTGAAAACTGAAGTAATAGAAATGGGATGCATTTGAATAGGTCACAATGTCAAGTACTTAGAGACTAACAAGTTTTTTGGGTTTTTTTTGTTTTTTTGGTTTTTTTGCTATAAACTGGGGATTTAATACTTAGAAGTGACAGATGAGCAGAAAGACCTGAGTGTATTGGTTGATCACAGGAAACTGAGTTGCCAACATGATGCAGCTATGCAAAAAAGGCTAATGCACTCTTAGGAAGCATCAGGCAAGTTATTTACAGAAAAGCCAGGGAAACGTTAAGACCATTATAAAAGTCACTGACTGGTGAGACTTCTTCGGGAACGCAGTGTGTAGTTGTGTTCTCCCCATGTTTAAGAAAAAAATTAGAATGGGATAGGGTGCAGGGAAGGGCTATTAGAATAAAAGGACTGGAAATCCTAACTCATGAGAATAGACTCAAAGTTACTTGGCTTATTTATCTTAACCAAAATAAGGCTAAGGGGAGATACGATGGGGCTCTCTAAATGCATCAGAGGGAAAATACCAGGTGGGGGGGAAAGGGGGGAGTTATTTAAGTTAAGCCCCAGTGTGGACACAAGAACAAATGGATACGAACTGGCTATCAATAAGTTTATGCCTGAAATTAGAAAAATGTTTCTATCAATCAGAGAAGTGAAGTTCTGGAACAGCCTTCTGGAAGGAAAGGGGGAGGGGGCAAAAAAGACCTAACTGGAGTCAAGACTGAGTTTGATACATTGGTAGAAGTGATAATGTGATGAAATTGCCTACCATGAAATGTTGCCAATCTTTCACTGCTAGTAAAAATATCCCCAACTATAGATGATGATATACTAACTGGGGTGGCTCTGAGGCTACGTCTAGACTGCAAGCCTCTTTTGAAAGAGGCTTTTTTGAAAGATACTTTTGAAAAAGCCTCTTTCGAAAAAGAGCATCTAGAGTACAACCAGTACTTTCGAAAAAGCAAGCCGCTTTTTTGAAAGAGAGCACCCAGGCAGTCTGGATGCTCTCATTAGAAAAAGCACAGTTTGCATTACATAGCACCTTTTTTTGAAAGAGCACTTTCGAAAAAAGCCTTCATTCCTCGTAAAATGAGGTTTTCCATGGTTGAAAAACTGCCGCGTTCTTTTGATTTACTTTCGAAAGAACGGGGCAGCAGTCTAGACGCGGGGGAAGTTTTTTGCGAAAAAAAGGCCACTTTTTTTCGAAAAAAACCTGTAGTCTAGACACACCCTGAGTTAATATAGAGAATTCCTTTCCAGGTGTCTGACTTCTGAGTCTTGCCCATAGGCTTAGGGTCTAACTGATTGCCATATTTGGGATCAGGAAGGAATTTCCCCATGGAGATTGGCAGAAACTTTGGGGATTTTTTTTTTTTTGCCTTTTTCTGCAGTGTGGATCACGAGTCACTTGCAGATTTAAACAAGTGTGAATGATAGTTCTCTGTAGCTCGAAGTCTTTGTTATGATTGCATGAATTCAGTGTAACAGCCAGAGGTAAGGGATCTATTACAGGAGTGAGTGGGTGAGATTCTGTGGACTGCAGTGTGGAGGAGGTCACACTAGATGATCATGATAGCCCCTTCTGACCTTAAAGTTTATGAGTCTCTAACAGGATTGTGTTGTGTGTAAGACAAAGAAGGTAATTATTCTGCTTTGCTTGGCACTAGTGAGGACTTATCTGTAGAACTGTGCCCAATTCTGGGTGCCACCTTTTAAAAAAAGATGTGGTCAAACTGGAGAGTGTCCAGTGGAAAACAACAAAAGTATAAAATGGCCTATGAAAAAAGATTAAAAACACTGGACACATTTAGTCATGAGAAAAGAATACTGGAGGTGGAAAGGGATGTAGCCTGAGAAATCCACAAATACGTTAAGGACTGTTACAAAAAGGATAATGGCTTGTTGTTTTTCATTCCTTCTGAAGGTACAATGAGAAGTAATTGCCTTAATCTGCATCAAGGAAAGGTTAGTTTTGACAACAGCAAAATCTTTCTAACTATGTTGATTAACCAGCGGAATAGTGTACCACCAGAACTTGTAGAGTCCCTGTCATTAGAAATTTTTCAAAACAGGTTAAACAAACACCTGCCAGGGATGATCTTGGCAAATTTGGTCCTGCCTCAGTTCAAGGAGCTGAACTAAATGACTTTTCAAGGTTCTTTCCTACCTTATAGTTCTATGATTCTATGACCTACAATAAAAATGAGGAGTCCTGTGGCACCTTAAAGACTAAGGGTGCATCTAGACAGCACTCTTCTGTCAGAATAAGCTACGCAATTTGTGCTACACAAATTCCGTAGCTTATTCCGAGTCTAGGTCAAAATTGCTTATTTTGAAATTTGGTAGACAGCACCGAATTTCAAAATAAGGCACTATTCCGACAAATCCCTTGACCCTCATCGACAGAATAGCATGCCCACTATTTGGGGAAGGAGCGGGCATGTTTAAAGACGCTGCATTGCTATTGTGGGATACTTCCAGTATCCTGAAATAGCTCTGCAGTGTAGACGTACCCTAACATTTATTTGGGCAAAAGCTTTCATGAGTAAAATACACAAAGTAAGAAACTGTTAAAGAACATTTTCTAGGTGCCTAAAAACAATTCAACAATTTGCTGGTTGAAATAAAAACGATCGGGCTACATCTGCACTGGTGGCTTCTTGCGCAAGAACAGTTGTTCTTGCGCAAAAACTTGCCGGGTGTCTACACCGCACGCGCATTCTTGCGCAAATAAATTTACAGTGTCCGTCTAGCGTCGGAAAACAGGGCTTCTTCCGGAAGAGTTATTCCTCTCCCCACGAGGAATAAGCCCTCTTGCACAAGAGGGCAGTGTAGACAGGCAACATGAATTTCTTGCACAAGAAACCCCTATGGCTAAAATGGCCATCAGAGCTTTCTTGCGCAAGAGAGCGTCCACACTGCCATAGACGCTCTTGCACAAAAGCACATCTCTTGTGCAAAAGCACATGCCAATGTAGATGCGCTCTAGTGGAAGACTTTTTGCACAAGAACTCTTCTGCAAAACAGTTCTTGCGCAAGAAGCTGCCAGTGTAGACGTAGCCCCTGACTTAGAGGGGAATGGAAAAAAAACTTCTCAAATGGAAACAAAGGGGGAAGTTGATGCAATTAATATATATTTGAAGCTAGGAATTGTAGAAAATTTAAAGGGCAGCATAGACACAAAGTATTGTTTCATTACATGAAAATGGTAGATTTGTTGATGATAATGCAGAAAAGCAGATATGATAAATAATATTTTTATTCAGTACTTTGGGGGGGTCAGATAATATATTCATATCATATGATGATGCAATACTTTTCAACAGAAACTGAAGAAGCTGTTAAACAGAAGCTACTAATGTTAGGCATTCGAATATCAACACTTCTGGATAGCTTGCATTCAAGAGTATTACAGGAGCTAATGAAAGAGCTCTCTGGACTGTTCTTGTTGATTTTAATGTGCCTTGATGAACAGGGGAAGTTCCAGAAAACTGGAACAGAGCTAATGTAGAGCCACCATTAAAAAAAATGTAAATGGCATGCCCCACCTACTTATAAGCCTGTCAGCCTGATATTGAACCCAAGCAAAGTAATAAATGGCTGATGTGTGGCTCAATTAATAAAGAATTAAAACTGAGTAATATAATAATGCCCATCGACATGGGTTTATGGAAAACAGATCCTGTCAAACTAACTTGATACCTTTCTAAAATTAGATTAAGAAATTGGTGTATAAAGGTAATTGAATTGACATAATATAATTAGCACCTTTGGATTTAAAATCAGCAAGCTAGTAAGTCTCAAAATGTAAACAGATAATTGTAATCAAGCCAGTGTGTTTCTGGTATTTCTGATCCCACTGGGATTAGTTCTTAGTCCTATGCTATTTAACATTATCAATTACTTTGAAGATACTGTAAAATGATTACTGATAAAGTTTGCAGATATGGTGAGTGGTAAATAATTAACAGAATGGGTAATCTGACTTTTTGGTAATCTGTACACAAGCAAACAATAGGCTATGTCTATACTGCCCCCGTTTTGCGCAAAAAATATGCAAATGAGGTGAGTGGAATATTGCTGCACCTCATTTACATAATTAATGAGGCTCCGTTTTTGCGCAAGAGGCTTGCGGAAGAACAGCTCTTGTGCAAGAGGGGGTTTTTGCACAAAAAAGAGCCGTTTAGATGTCTCCTTTTTGTGCAAAAGCCTCTTGTGAAAAAATGGACCCTCATTAATTATGCAAATGAGATGTGGAAATTGTGCAAATGAGATTCCACGCTTCACCTTATTTGCATATTTTTTGCACAAAATGGGGGGCAGTGTAGATATAGCCTAAATGTTTTAATATGGCCAAATATAAAGTCCATGTCTAGAAAGAAAGAATGTAGGCCATGTTTAACTCTATCCTTGAATCAGGGTCTCTGAAACAAACTTGCAAGTTGTGGTGAACAATCAGCTGAATATGTTTTTATAGCACATCATGATCATCAAAAAGGTCAATGCTATATTTGGACATGTAAACAGGAATACCCAGTCATAATAGAAGTTATATTACCTAAGTGTTGACACAAATTTGACATCTACTGTGTTCAGTTCTAGTGTCTGCAATACAACAAGGATGTTGCTATATCGTAGAGGATTCAGAGAAGAGCAGTAAAAAAATGATTAAAGAAGCCTAAAATACAAGCATCACAGTGAAAGACTCCAGGATCTTAACTGAGGCTATGCTACACGGTAGCCTTCTTCCGGAAAAGCTTATGCAAATGAAGCACGGCATGGAATAGCGCTGTGCTTCATTTGCATAATAAATTAGAGGCTGCTTTTGCGCAAGTGGCTTTTGCACAAAAAGGAGCTGTGTAGACAGCTCCTTTTATGCACAAAAACCCCCTCTTGTGCAAGAGCCATTCTTCCTTGCTACCACTGGGAGTTCCTGGCCACTACCAGCCTCATTGCTGCTGGAGGCTCCTCGCCAAGGCTGTGGCTCCTTATCCACTTCCAGGGCTCACCTGGCTGGTGTCCAGTGTTCCCTTTAACATATTCTATCCTTGGGCAGGTTGAATTTTCTTTTGGGCGGGTTGAAATTTTTTATGTGCAACACCAATATTGAGGCATTGTGTAGATGTGCATCAACGAGAGAGAGAGAGAATATATTAAAACAAGGGGTAGTTAACGAGGAGCAATGCTTATGATATTTAACATGAAATCAAATAAAAAAGAAAACTAACATTACCCTTGGAGTACATGTATCATCATCCTTTTGAACAACTCAAGCTCATAAACACAGCAAAATACATATTATCCACACATCGCTCAGCTTTAAGATGCTAAACAAATCTATGAATCAATTAGAAATAGAGTTTGCAAGGACAGCATGACTAATACACTCTTTACTGAAACTGGAAGGGACAGTAAGAGGCATTCACTAAGGTTTATACAGTGTCTCTGGGGAATGTTTAGGATCCATGTTGTAAAAACATATAAAAGTTCTCCTGGTTTGAAACTTTCACCTTGTGTGTGTATCACCAACTCAAAGCCCCAGAACACATTAACACATGACTTCAGGGTTTGTAGACAGATGCATGTTTCAAAAAATTTGCAAATAAGGTTTCATTCTACAAAACTAGCATCAGACCTAGTACTTGTTACTTCTGACCCATAAGAGCCAGAACTCTACCACAGAGCAAAGATCTGGCCTTAATGCAATACAATATATCATGGATTAATTAGTAACACAGGATATTTAAAAAATCATGGAGTTCAGAGTTTTAGATATCTGCAACATTCAAAAAAAAAATCTGTTAAAAGGATCTTTTTCTTTCTTATCTTAAGCCATTAACTCCTATTTAAACTTAATTTGAAATGTAATCATGCCGAGTCCTCCTGGCACACACATACACCATGCAGTCTGTTTCCCTCCCACCAACCCAGCCAGCCTGCGAGGACTTCAGCAAGTGCGTCAGGACACCTCAAACAAATTGTCCCCTGCCTCTACTTCACTGGACAAATGTCAACACTCACATGCCCCCTCTTTCTCCCACCTACCCCATGCAGTCATCTCCTTACCTCCCACTTCCCAGCCCAGTTGAAGAGACTGCTGGGTTCCTGCCTCCGTTTCGTTCTCTCTTTGGGCAGTCGGGACTCTCCAAACTCCCTCCCCCCCACACCAATTAATTACTCACTCACTCACTCCCAGACACTTATTCCCTCCTTATCGCTCCTGCTTATCTGCTCTAGGAGGTCATCAGTTCAAGCACACATCAGCTCTGTTTAGCTGTTACTTAGCTATATGCCCCTCCCCTCAGTAAGCTGAGCTCCCTGACTCTAAGGGAGCTTTGAACTGCTGAGCTGGGCTCCGAAAATAGCTGTGCGATCACGCAGCCATGCAGCTTAGAGGAAACTTAACTAGGGTCCCCAAGGCTGGGCTCCACACACCTGCCATACTCCTAGCTGGCTCAGGCTACCAGCCATTGGGGCTCTTTGGTCCAGCAGCATCCACAGTCCTGCTGGATCATGGATGTTGCAACACAAGAGTGTCCCAGATTTGGGAGGTTCAACCTGTACAGGATACTTCAATCTACTAGGCTATGTCTAAACTATGATCCTCTTGTGGAAGAGGAAATGAATTTTTTGAGGAAGAATGGCTCTTGCGCAAAAGGGGGATTTTGCACAAAAAGACATCGTCTACACAGTGCTTTTTTGCGCAAAAACCTCTTGCACAAAAGGGAAAGGAAGAGGAAATGCAAATGTGTGCAACATATGCAAATGAGCGCTCTGTTTGCATTTCCTCTTCTGCAAGAGGATCGTAGTTTAGATGTAGCCCTAGACAAAGGTATAACAAGATCTAATGACTGGCAGTTGAAACTAGAAAAATTTAGTCTAGAAGTAAGATGTAATTTTTGAACAGAGAGGTTAATTAGCTCTGGTGGATTTTCCAGTGATGGACAATTTTTAATCAAGACTACATGTCTTTTTCTTGTTTAAACAGGAAATGATTCAGGAAGCCCTATATTACATACTAGCAGAAATACCCGGTGTCATCTGGGGAAAATATAGTAAAAGGTGTGATGAATGAACTACATTGGAAATACTTTTCTCTTATATTACTTTAAGAAATTAACATAGCTAGTGATGTACTCACAAAACGACAAATCCCACAGGGTCTCTTTTCTCAATCCTCACAAATCAGGAAGGCCCATCTTCCCTGAAAGACTCTATGCAAACCAATGCCTGAAGACTTCTTGCCAGAAGCCTTGAGAAATGGAGGGGATGTCTCCTAGGCTACGTCTAGACTGCAAGCCTCTTTCGAAAGAGGCTTTTGCGAAAGATGCTTTCGAAAAAGCTTCTTTCGAAAAAACATCTAGACTACAATCAGTACTTTCGAAAAAGCAAGCTGCTTTTTCGAAAGAAACACCCAGGCAGTCTGGATGCTCTCTTTCGAAAAAGCAGAGTTTGCATTACATAGCCCCTTTTTTCGAAAGAGCACTTTCGAAAAAAGGCGTTATTCCTGGTGAAATGAGGAGTACCGCCGTTGAAAGAAAAGCCACGTTCTTTCGATTTAATTTCAAAAGAACCCGGCTGTAGTCTAGACACAGGTGAAGTTTTTTCGAAAAAAGACTACTTTTTCCGAAAAAACCCTGCAGTCTAGACACAGCCCTAGGCTCTGCAGCAGCAGCAAATCACTGCTCCCCAAGTAATCCCTCCCCGAGTGCCTTCAGTGCATGCTCCATGGGGCAACTTGAATGGACTTCCTAGCAGCAACTGGACCAGTTGCATTGATCAGAGAATGCAAAACACCTTCAGACCATGTGCGATTAATGATATCTAGAGGATCAGAACATGCAGCACCTGAACGTACCTGTTCTAATGAGAATAGGCTGTTCTGAGTGTACCGTGTCCTCCTCAGGCTCCATGGTGCTCAAAACCTTGTCCTCCTACCCACCTGCTCTTTGTACCATGAGCTGAATCCTGCAAAGGGCATAATACCCGTGGCACTTGCTGATAATGCACACAGCCCTGCCAGGAGAACGCATGCAGCCCAAAGGAGGGCGAGTGGTGCGATGGCTCGTTTGAGTGTGGGGGGAGGGAAGCAACTTTAATTTCCAGAAGAGGTTTAGTCGGAGCCTGGGTACGTGAAGATGTTGAGAGGCTGTGATAGCTGGAGGTGTCTCCCAGCCACAATTAGCAAGGCTAGACCCCAGCCAGCATCAACCGCCTTTGGGTCTCTCCTGGAGACCTGCTGGTGCCCTAGTACTGGGGAGGTTGTTGATTCTCTGCCCCACTGCAGCCTCTCCCCCATGGGCTTTCCCTTGATGGTGCTGCAGGTGCCCACGTGCTTTATTCTTTAGGATCACATAGTTTCAGTTTGTGACATGCTTAACAGAAGAGTCCAGCAAATGCCTATGATCAGGTGCTACTAAAAGCTAATTATCAGTGGGCCCAATTGGGGCTTTGGGGGAACCGGGGGAACCAATGTTGAGAGAGAACCAATCCAGTTATTTACGTTAGGAAATCAGTAGTATCCGTGCAAAATTTGGTGTTTCTAGCTCTTACCGTTTCTCAGATCTTTCGGGACAAACAAACACATAAACAAACAAACTTTCAGAAATATTTATAAGATTATGCAAGGTGTCAGAATATATGCTCACCAGGGTCCTTTTTGCACTAGGTATCAATGGAAAATAGAGAAAAGAAATTAATGCATTTTTATCTGTATTTTAATGCAAGATAACAGCTGGAAATGAATATGTGTCTATTGACCACAGTCTGGAACCTCTGGGGTAATCAATTTGCAAAATAACCCAAACATTTGAGATACTTAACTAAACATCATATGAGTGTAAATCAGTTAAATATTATAAAATATTCACTTCTTTTCCCATTTTGCCATCCCCATCTTTTCGCAGCCAATTTCTGTCATTTATGGGCACGAGATAGGTAGTAGCTGCCTAGATAATCTCTAGTTTACTGACGGATTGGGTGCTTGCCATGAAGAATCAATGGGAATTTCTTTAGGGCATCTAGCTGTCTACTTAGTTTAACCTGAGCCCTATGCTGCAACAGCAGTGTCAGATTATTAAAAAGGTGATTTCTGCCTGATGCTTTCAGTGCTGATTCCAGGTTGTGGCCAACATGGACAATAAACAGAAGTTTCTGCTTGGGTTGATGCTTCAAAATGGGGATAATGGGAAGGGAATGAAGGAAACAGTGTTTATGGGAAGGTAGGTGTAACGGACATATTGCTGACATGCAAACTGGATTGTTTTCAGATTCACGGAGTCCGACGGTTACCTGAACATGCTATTCAGTCTCTCCTTACCCACTTTGGAATATCTACCTAGTCACTTGTTTTCACAGCACAGCACTTTTCCTAAGCACTAAATTTACTTAGTCAGTTTCAAAAAAACACAGAACATTATAGCTCATTTATATTCAATTTATCTGGGTCACTAAGAATTGGCCTGTAAATTAAATTTATTATGAACCTAGTTGCTCATTTATGTACCAAATGAAAAGCACGATATCAAAGTGAATGAATATATTAAATGTTTTCAAACATATATCCGCCTCCTATTATTTATGTGGAAAGAGTCAAAGAGGCACTTGTCTTTCATAGGAAAAATGAATCAGACTCTACTGTGTAAAATGAGCTTCTGAAATTAATACCCTGGAAATATGATGAACGCATACATGCTGCAAACGTGTCATTAACATTAAACTTGAGAATGCTTCTTATGGTTTATTAGTAACAGCATCTAGCTACTGTTATTGTGATAAGGGAAGGCTGAATTCAAGCTTGAATATGCTGCTGTAGCCTTAGAGTGTTGGAATCCATTCTATATACATACTGCTCTGCATAAATGCTTGTGGGCCAAATAACAATCTCCTGTAGGTGCTCAGAAAATGTGTGTGTTTGTATAGGAATGCCACAAGCTTCCCTTCAGAGTTTTCTGCAGACCATTCTGTTTTCTGCAGATCCACTGGGGACCAGGGCCATCTTTACAGGCTTCTTACTGAATCATTGCCATTGAAACTGCTCTCCAATTTTTTTTTTCTTAAAAAGAAGATAGTTTCCATATGGGCTTAGCTAGGTATTGTGTCAATCTGCCCTCACCCATTTTGGACATCCCTTTCTCTATATGTTGTTGTCTAATTCCTTAAAGGACCCCAAAACAGATCCTCAGCTGGTTACACAAAGATTCTGATTTCCCTATGTGAAGCCAAAAACACTTTTTGACATGTATATATTTGGTCCAGAGATCCCAGAGCTACAGAGAACCTTGGAAATGCTTCATAAATGTGTTAAGATCATGCCCACTATGTGTGCTTTACTAATGAAGAGGATCTTCATTGTGTTGCAATTTTTTGTGAAAGTGTGGTAAAGGGAGTCATCATATCCCTTAAGAGTCCCAGTGATAGAGCACATTAAAAAATGCTAAAAATGTGTGTGTGAATCTTAGGTTACTCCTGATATGAGGAACTAGTCTATTCAAAATGTACTCTTGTTCTCTGGTATTTGTTGGAACTGTAATAAAGAAAAAGGAACCTTGATGCATATGCTATGGGACTGTGAAGCAGACAGGTAGCTGTGGATAGAAAAGGACACAAATATGAAAATAGTTTTTGGTTGTGTGAAGCCAAGCTTCAGCTGGAAATGGTATCCTCGACTGAGTATCTACTACCCTGGGTTTTATTCTATCACAAGGATATTGGTGGATGCCAAGAATAGAAGAGTGGTATTCAGACCTGTCTGAGTTAGCAATGAAAGAACAAACAGATTGTCAACACACATATGTTTTCATGAAATTTGGGCCTGTTTCCTGATACATTTGAATGAAGAATGTTGCAATAATCAGGGCTTGACAAATGGCAGCGAAACCTACTCGCCAGCCCCGCACTGCACATGCGCAAGACCCGCATTGCTCATGCGCGCGCCGCCGGTGAACGGGGCGACTGGCTGAAATCTACTCGCCCCAGGCGAGTAGATTCAGTGATTTGTCGAGCCCTGGCAATAATTCAATAGTGCCAAACTTTCATTCCAACTGAGCTCTCTGCTTTTACTATGTTTGCTCTCACGCCCACCCTGGTCCTCTCTCCTCACTTTTTTTTTCTCTTTGTGTGTATTCTTAAGCCCATCCTGCCATTTTGTGTCTGTTTAATATTGTTTGATGTTTATATTGTCTGGTCTTGCAGCTTTGGGAAGTTCTAATGTTGCATAATTGCACAATTTTATTTGGGTATCTGGTGACATATATTCTGTAAGTTATTTACCTTTTTGTATGTTGTTTCTTGCTAAAATTAATAAAAAAAAATCTCATGCATATAAAAAGACATCATTGCCCTTTCTGCTCATTAAAGATGGAAATTCATGTATATATTTCATAGGGAAAATCCAACTTTATATTTAATTTTTTCTTAATTCATGGCTGCATTTGAATGGAAACAAATTTTGTAGTTCTCTCTTGAATGCCTTTTGCTTCTGCTGCTTTTTTGTCAAGTCATAATCCTTTGCTTGGATGTTGCAGCTGGTTGCTGTGGAAATAACTGTGGTGTCAAAGTAGATAATGACTTCAGTAACAGCACAGATGACTTTTTTGGAAAAGACAATCTCATTTTTATGCAAATACTCCTAGTATTGGGGAAAGGGTGGGCAGAGGGAGACAAATGAAATGTAGTAAAGAGATAAGCAGAATTCGTTCAGGAAGTCTGTGTCTACACCTTTCAAATTTTTCTTCAAAATGGATTGTGAAATTTCTAACACCATGTGTCTGTGGTGGTGAAGTCTCCATCTTGCAGCTTGTCATACCCGTAACAGCTCTGATTAATCTTTGAACAATTTGCTCTGAGACCAAAATTCTACTTTCTCACCAGCCCCACCGATTTCTTTAGAAACATAGTTTTGCTGGACTGTTCCCTAATTACACAGGCTAAAGAATAATCGGAAATAAAGGAAATGGAATGGCTCTCATTTAAAAGCAGCAATTCTGAGTTGTCACTCTTCATTTTTAGTATAGTATTTTTTCCTGGGGATTCCTGAGAAATATGCTATAGGTAAACATGGTAGCTTTGTTTCTAATTACCAGTTTTCTTTCTTTCTTTTTCTACATCAGACCTGTGAGTGGAACAAACTCTCACTCTAAGTGCTGGTGATATATGGTGGCCTGTTTCATGTCTACATTGTATTTCTAGGTAAAACTTTGTGGGTTTTTTCAGTGACTTTTCATGTCCATTCCACATTAGGCATGTTTGCTTGACAAATGGCAAATGTACCAGTGCTGGAAGTTTTTCCTTCAGCAGTATTCATGGGTGGTGGGTGAACCTAGGGCTGGGAGAGGCAAGTCCCCAGCCCTGCCCAACTGCCCAAAACCCCACCCTTGCTGCCTATGCCCCTCCACTGTGGGAGCCAAGCCCCAATCACATACCCAAAGCACATGCAGCCCCTTCTCTCCTCCCCCTGGAGCAGGGCAGGGCAGTCCCAGTCTTACTCTGACCTCCAAGCACAGGGAGGGCAGGCTGTGCATGGCTCTGGAGAACACAGCCATTGTTCTCTATCCTGCAGATAATGGTTACCAAGATGTTCTTCCTAACATTTAGAAGCCTCTAGACCAAACATCAGCAAGACTCTTTGGCTTTGAGGGTCTTTGGCTGCCCCTCTCCCAGTAATTCAAGAGCTACAGCAGAGTAGTGAGCCTGCAGCCAAGCAGTCATTATCACCATATGGGGGAAACAAGTGTGTCTGTGTGTGGCTCTTGCAAAGCGCTGTCCTGACATCTCCCATTAGTCAGGAATGGGAAACTGTGCACAATGGGAACTGAAGGGGCAGTGCACAGTGCCAAATTCCACCCCCCCTCCAGGGGCCACAAAGGTGCATTGGCTCCTTGTGGAAGCAGAGTGGGATTAGATAAGGCAGGCTTCCTGCCTGATCCCCTCTGTGCTCCCAGTCAGGAGCCACACACACAATGGGTACGTCTAGACTGCGAGGATCTATCGGAAAAAGAGATATCTTTTTTCCGATACTTTTGTTGGAAGAGGCTTTTCCGAAATTTGACTCATCTAGACTGGGCCAAATTTCAGGAAAAAACCCTCTTTTGAAAGCCCCCTTCTTCCTACTGGAACAAGAAATACAGGGGCTTCCGAAAATGTGCGTTTGCTCTTCCTCAAAAAAAAGCAGAAGAGCAAATGCGTTCCCTGGACCTCTGGTATCCCGAAACTCCCCCACAGTATAGCTGTACCCAATAACTGTTGCCTGGCTGGAGGCTGCATACCAATCCCCAGCCCCTTCCTGGAGCCAGCACCCTATACCCCCTCTAATACCCCAAGTTCCAGTCCTGACCCCCTCCCAGAGCCTTCTATGTGTATATGTACAAGTTGTTTTGTGTGTGATGCAGCTCTCTAAATATGTTTGTCAAAGAAAAAACAAACAAACAAAAAAGGATCTTCTTTTTTGAAAGTTTGCAGATCCCTGCCCTAGCATCCATCTTTCCTTCCCTGGATCCAAGAGACTGGTAGGCCACCATGAAGGATGCATACTTTCATATATCAGTCTTCCCAGGCTACAGATGCTTCCTGCAGTTCACAGTGGGCCCTAACCACAGTCAGTTTGGGGTCCTCCCATTGGGCCTGACAACAACAGTGAGAGCATTCACCAAGTGCATGTTGCTGTTTACCTGAGACACCAAGGTGTCCAAATATACCTGTATCTCAACAACTAGTTTGTCAAAGGTTGCTCCAGGTCCCAAGGTCAGAAAGATGACATGGAGCTGTAGGCCACATAGAGGTCCCTCTGCCTGCTCATGAATGCAAAAAAGTCCCCATTCATTCCTGGTACAGAGGATAGAGTTTACTGGAACAGTACAATGTGCCATCCTTAAAAGCAACTAACAGCATCATTGAAAAGTAGATGTTGAACAGGAAAGGAGTAGATGTTAAACAGGAAAGGAGCAAGGACACATCCTTGCTTTGTACTGCTTGATATTTCAAAAGGTGCTGATGTGTCTCCATTGTCAAGGACGCGACCAAGCATGCCATCATGGAGAGACCGAACAATGTTGATAAATTTTTCAGGACAGCCAATTCGTCCAAGTATTTTCCAAAGCCCATTTCTGTTGACCATGTTGAAAACCTTGGTCAAATCGATGAAAATCACATAGAGGTCCTCATGTTGCTCTCTACATTTCTCTTTTATCTGTCTGGCTGTAAATAACATATCAGCAGTGCCTCGACTGGCACAAAATCCACACTGGCTTTCAGGAATAATACCATTTTTAAACACATGTAGTGAGAGCCAATTGAAAAGGATGTGGGCCAGGATCTTACCAGCTATAGAGAGCAGAGAGATGCCCCAATGGTCATCACAACACGCACGGTCACCTTTCCTCTTTTATTTATGTATACATATACATATATATATGTACAATCAGGCATCTTTGAAGTTCTGGGGGACTAGCTCCTTCTCCCAGATGGTGCTAAATAAATGGGTGAGACGGTACATCAGCTGGCCACCAGCAGCTTTATAAATTTCTGCATCACTGCCAGGCGCCTTTCCAGATTTAATCTGTTTAACAGCTTTTTGTACCTCATCAAGAGTTGGTGGTATATCCAGTTGTAAATCATTAGCCCACTGAGGAATCTCTTCAAGAATGCTGCTGTCAAAAGTTGAGGTCTGGTTCAATACTTTGTGGAAATGTTCAGCCCAGCAGTCAAGGATTTTAGCACTATCTGTGATCAAAGTGAGGCCATCAGGACAGTGCTCTGGTGTACAGCCAGCAATGCATGGCCCATAGAATGCCTTCAGAATGCTTTAAAGTCATGTCTATCAGCTGCATCTTGGAGTTTAACTGCTTGATGTTTCCAACAGTCCTCTTTCATTTACCATAATTTGACTTTTGCCTTCTGCTTAGCTCGAATGTATGCTGATTTCCTGGAGGCATTCTCTTTATCGTTGATCCAAGCCAGGTGTGTCACATGCATCTTATCAAGAAGATCTTGGGCATCTCTGTCCTTATCATCAAACCAGTCCTTGTGCCTGTGTTTTTGGAAACCGAGGATCTGGACAACAGTTCTGTAGGTTGTTTCTTTGATGTTTCTCCAATTATCCTCAATAGTGGGTGACCATTCTAGACCTCATTGCTGGTGACTATGGTAGTGCATCAAGAGCAAGAATATCCTGGCAAGAATCCCATTTGATAACCCCGCTCCCTCATTCGGGTTTGTGTTGGATGCCTCAGACCTCAGCTGGGGTGTGCACCTCAGAGGACTTCAAACTCAGTCCCCAGAAAAGACAACATTACACATAAATGTCAAAGATCTCAGAGCAGTCTGGTTGGCAGAATCTTCCTGCCTCGCCTATCAGGCAAAACAGTGACAGTGCTGCTGGACAATATAGTTTTGATGTTCTACAGCACCAGGCAAGGGAGATAATGTTCATGAGCTCTCTGCCAAGAAGAACTCCATGTCTGGGACTTCTGATTCAGCCATGGCATCCATTTGGTCATGTATCCCCTTCCTGGTGTTAGGAATGCCCAGACAGATTATCTCAGCAGAAACTTTTCCTTTCATCACAACTGGTCACTTCACCTGGAGGTGGCCTACATACCCTTCCAGAGTGGATTTGTTTGCCATGAGGTAAACAGAAAGTGCCATTATATTTGCTCGCAATGAGGCCTGGGGAAAGGCTCCCTCTCTGATGCTTTTCTTCTGCCTTGATTGGGGCATTAGATGTATGCATTCCTTCCAATCCCTCTCAGCAGCAGGGTCCCAGTAAAGATCAAGAGGGACAAAGTGCACATCATTGTAATTGGCCCAATGTGGCCTTGCCAGCATGAGCATGGTGAGTCCTCCTTAGCGCCTTCCCAGCCATCCATATGCTGTCTCAGGGTCACAAAATAGATGACACGGGAGGGATCATGTGATGATTACTTGTGTTCCCTCCCTCTGGGGCATCTGGCATTGGCCACTCTTGGAAGACAGGATACTGGGCTAGATGGAGCATTGGTCTGACCCACTATGGCCATTCTTATGTTCTTATTTTAACCTCAAGTCTTTTCACCTTGCAGTGTGGATGATCCATGGTTGAACATGGAGAAGTGCACCTACTCAGAGGAGGTCTAGCAAGGTCTTCTGGGAAGCAGAAAGCTTTCCACAAGGCTAACTTACCTGGTTTTCCTGCTTCGCACAGGAGTGCATCATTTCTCCTTTGTGCTCTTCAGTGCAGTCTATCTTGGACTATTTGTTGTAGCTCAGGAAACAGGGTCTAGCACATTTTTCCAGGAGAGTGTACCTGACAGCCATCTCTGCATCCCACCAGCCGATGGTGGTGTTTTCTAATGGCATGACAGCCAGAGTCTTGAGGAGCTTTGAGAGACTTTATCAGCCAGTGTAGCCCCATGTTCCACAGTGGGACCTTAATCTAGTCCTCTCTCTGCCTACTGGTCTGCTCCTTGAGCCGCTGCACTTCTGCTCCCTATCCTATTTGTTGTTGAAGGTCACTTTATTAATGGTGGTGATGTCAATAAAAGATAAGTCTCTGAGATCAAAGTCTTGATCTTGAAACTACCTTATATGTTTTTTTTTTATAAGTTGGACTTTTGCCAAAGGTGGTGTTCTCTTTCCATATGAACCAGGATATATTCCTGTCTGTTGTCTGTCCCAAGCCACACAAAACAGTGGAAGAGAGGTATTTGCACACCTGGATGTACTTGGCTTTTTACTTGGCTCACACCAAGTCTTTCTGTAAATCAACCCAGCTCTTCATTGTTATAGAGCAGTGGTTCCCAAGTTCTGGTCTGTGAACTGGTGCCAGGCCGCAAACTGCTGGCTGCCAAGCAGCAGAAGATCTGGGAACTGGGACTGGGGTACACTGCCCAGTGCCTCCCTTTACAGCGTGGCTGTGGGAGAAGTGTGTTCTACCTCTCAGCCAACCTGTGCTAGACGTGGAAAAGTGGTTCACTGTGTGGTGGGAGGGCCACGTGGAGCCTGGCATGGCAGCCTTAGAGCAGCTGTGACACGGGCAGCAGTACTCAGCTAGTGGCTGGGAGGCAGAGCTAGGTGCGGGGGGCAGAGCAGGAACTGGGGGCTCTGAGGGTGGGGCTAGTGCTGGTGGGTTCTGGGGTGGGGGGCTCTAAGAGGCAGGGCCTGGCACTGGGGGTATCTGGGGGCAAAGCTAATACTGGAGGTTTGGGGGATGGGACTAGTACTGGGGTGGTCTAAGCAGTGAGGGGCTCTAAGAGGTGGGGGGCTGATACTGGGAGGCACTGGGGCATCCAGAGTGGGGAGCTGGCACTGGGAGGACCTCGGGGTGGGGCTAGTAGTGTGGGGTGGCGTATAGGGACAGGGCTGGCACTGCGGGGTCTCTGGGAACAGGGCTAATATTGGAGACTAGGGGCTGGCATTGAGGGGGCTCTGTGGGGCTTGGGTGCAGTGGGGCTCTGGAAACGGGGCTGGCACTGTGGGTCTGGTGAGGGATGCTCTAAGGGGCAGGAGACTAGCAGTGCGGGGAGTTGGGTGCAGGGGACTCTGAGGTCATTGGCTGGTGCTGGTGGGTAGTGGAGGGGTAGGGGGCTCTAAGGGCTAGGGCTGGCATGAGGAGCTCAGGGGGCAATGTGTACCTTAGCCCCCAAAGCCGCCGCTAACAGCTGGCTTCAGCTGCAGCAGCCACCTCCCATGTGCTGACTGCCAGAGCTGAAGTTGACTGTTCACAGCGCTGAGGACTGGGGCTTTTGGAGGACGGCTCATATTTTACTTGCATTTTTACATATTCATTATTTGCATAATGAATATGCAAATACTCACATAAATGTTACCGGTTCATCAAAAGTTTGAGAATGGGTTTGCCAGTCCGCAGTATAAAAAAGGTTGGGAACCACTGTTATAGAGGATAGGATTTTTTTTTGCAGAGGATTTCAAACTGGGTCACCTCTTGCATAAAAACCTGTTATGAACTGGAAAGATCCCACTGGCACCAATCAACAGAGCCCATTCTACCAGAGGGCAGCATCTTTAGCAGCCTTCCTTATGCACATCTCAATTCAGGACATATGTAGAGCCATGATGTGGCCCTCCGGTCACGTGCTCACGACTCATTATGCTGTCACTTAGAGATGATGCTGGGTTCGGCAGAGCTGTGTTACAATATACCTCAGTATTTCCCAAATGGTATTCCGCAGAACCCTGGGGTTCCACAAAGTGAAAATAAGGGTTCTGCTAGAAAATTCCATTACAGTAACATTTTATTATTTAAAAAAATAATAATATTTAAGCATTAATGAATTTTATTGAAAACAATTTTCATTTGTGTTTGCCACGATAAGTGTCCCTGTGTAATGCCAGCTTAGCCAGAGAGTGGGGACGATGATGTCACTACTCAGTACTGCGCACGCAGTTAGTCAGTGGTGCAATCGCCTGTTATATACCACTGTAAATCCCCATACTCACTCTCAGGGAGCGTGGATCATGTGGGTGACTGAATACGAATATACTAGCGCCGCGTCGGACAAAGTTGAAGCTTTAGTTGTTGAACCAGTTGCTTGTATGGGAGTGCACAGGCAGTGCTCTCATGAATACTTTACTTCAGTACAGTCGCGTGATTTCTTGTATTTAAAAATTTAACTGTGAATTTGCCAAGAAAAGAAGAAAAAACACTCTTCGCATTGAAAACTGCCAATATAATGCATATTATTTTTTGAGCTTTATTTTTTGTACACATTAAATGTGATTTTTGTTTTTATATATGTGCAATTAAACTAAATGTTGCTCTCATGACCTTGTTTAGCATTTGTTTTATTATTATCCTTACTTATTTGTGGTCTACTTTTTCAGCTCCATATATAAGACTGTTGTTAGGTGTTCCACAGAATTCTTTCGAGTTTAAAAGGGTTCTGTGGCCAAATAAAATTGGGGAACACTGATCTACATGGTTGTGATCTGACCACTTCCATGGATTCTGCTTGGAGTCTCTGAACATGGAATGGATATGAGCAAGCATTTGAAGAACAAATGACAAGTTCCTTGTTCTGTAACTGGTTGCTTTGAGATGTGTTGCTCATGTTAATTCCATGGCCCGCCCTCCTTTCCCACTGTTGTCATTTCTTGCAAGAAGAATCTGAGGCTAGAGGGAATGGGCAGAGCTTCTTATACAACACCATGAGGGTGCCATTCCAGAGGGCACCTGAGCCAGTTCCCTTTAGATACTGCTAAGGGGAAAATCTTCCAGCTGCATTGCATGTGGTGAACACACAAATAGTGCAAGATATGCATCAGGTGCACAGTACACCTAATGTGAAATGGACATGGTCAATACATCTTGAAGAACACCAGTTACGGAAGATGTAACTGTCGTTTACTGATGCAGCTTGTGAATAGAGAGGCATGAAGTGGTTTTGTTTAAAAGTTAGACGTGCTTCTGAGCCTTCTACTACCTTTGAAACAAACCAAATTCAAGCCTTCTTGAAGGCTGGGTAGGTTTGGTTTTGGAGTCCTGTACTTCTCTTGTAATCATCCCTTCTAAAATATATAGTGTCAGAACTTGTATTGTTGGAGCAAGGACATTCTCACCTTTGGCTTTTTTGTAGAGGATGACAAGATGCCCATCCAGCTAAGGAATGGTTCTCCTCTGTTTAAACCTTTTATCCAAATTGATTTTTAGCTTTTAAGTCATATACATCTTAAAAAATAATTTATAAGAGAAATGGCAAAGCAACCTTAAGCTTTGTGTATGTAACAGTGCATTTATAAGCTCTTATATTTGTATTTTAGGTAAACAAATTTTTGTCACAATATTTTTGTTGCTATATTTGTTCAATAATTTGCCAGTTCCTTGGTGTCTTTCCCTTCTCCACAGTCCCATTTGTTTGCTTCTCAAGTTGACAAGTTGTGCTAATGGATGCACAATTGCCATATCCATTTTTCAGTTATAAACAAATTATAAAAGTTGTTTATAAATAACCTCAAATACATAAAATGTTTTTGTCCAGAAATTATTGCTTTTATAGAACAAATTAAACTTCACATTCTGAAACTAAGGCTTTGTATTGATTGGCATGTTAACTGAACTGCTTTTTCTCAATTTCGCTTTGAACTGCTTAAAATGTTACAAAGAAAATAATGAACTCTATTTTTTGACAAGTCCCTTAAGTACCAATATTGAGCTTTCAAGTCCAACCTTTCCTTCTGAGCTTTTGAGCCTAATCTTAATATAAATGGCATAGCAAAGAAAAAGGAGTAGGGAGAAAAAATTATATGAAACATCTTGGGGAATGTAGGATGGTGTTTATTTGAAGCTTATAATTTAAATCTGTCGTGAGCAAACCTACAAGACAAACAATGTATCCTAGAGTTTCTATAGTGTTTTATGCTACTTGGCATTTGAGCACTTGTAAATGTATTCATTCAAGTCAAACGGGTGACAAGACAGCACTGATTAATGCCAGTTGTACATGAGAAAATAAATTAATAAACCATTTAGACTTAACATTTGCTTGACAGAAACTCACTACTACCTACACAGAAGCATGGACACACATTAACCAGCACGATGGCACTGATAGGGTGTGTCTAGACTACATGGCTCCATTGAAACGAGGCTTACAGGATCTGCCAACGAAAGGTTCTGGGGTCGGCAGATCCCCGTCTAGACTGCCGCGCTGTGCCAACACACAGCTGATCGGCACAGCGCAGCGACCATTTTGATTTAAATGAAGCGGCGATTATTTAAATCACTGCTTCATTTCCCTTTTTCGAGTAAACTAATCTACATGGCTCCGTCGACGGATCCATGTAGTTTAGACGTACCCATAGTGCAAAATGCAATGCAAACATTTATGTAATTCAAAAGAAACAATTTACATATATGTTTTTGGGGAGAGAGGGGTTTTTTTTCCACCAAGGTACAAGCTGTGACTGGTTTAAAAAAAAAACAGCTGTAGTCTGGCCAGGCTTTTGTCTGGGTATATTCCATCCTTACCCAAGCTGAAAGGGCATAAAAGAATGGAACTGGTAATATACTCTGCTCCAGGGTCTCAAGTGATACACAAAGTGAGTCTTGGTATAACTTGCATATGGAGTGAGGGATGGGAGGTGGGGTGCAGAATAAGGTATAATCTATTCCCATTTTGAAATCCATTTAGACTAAGATCTGAATTTCACTGTGTTTGGCAACCTTCCTCTGTCCAACTGAATGTCTCAGAGGGGTAACTGTGTTGGTCTGTAACTTTATAAAAACAAGTGGTCCTGTAGCACCTTAGAGACTAACAAAAATATGTTTATAGTATCATGAGGTTTCATGGGCAAAACCCACTTCTTCATCTGATTAAACATAGGTGCTACAGGACTACTTGTTGTCCAACTGAATGATACTGTAGGAAAAGGTTACAATTTAGTTAAGTGTTTTAAAGTTGAGAATGAAGAGTATAGGCATAATAGGGAATATTATTAAATGAGATATGCAGTCCCATCTTTATTCAGCAAGCACCCGTGTAACTTTCTAAGTCAGTTGGACTACTTGTGCTTAAAGGTGCACTACATGTGATTCAATTTCAGTTGCATTTCAATTTTCCCATCTGTAAAATGGGGATTATATGTAATATAGGTGAACTCTAAAAATCACATTGAGAATAACACACAGATGGATAGAGGAAAACTGTAGCTTCACAGAAAATCTCTGTTTCTTGGTGATCAGTGGTGATTAGCTTCTGAACTGATTTGATCTCTCTCTGGGTCTAGATAAGATACAGATCATATATAGATTATCTGAGCTCTTCATTGCGTTAGCAAGAAGGGTTTTGTCTAGATCTCCTTTTTAAAACTAATGAATATGTAGTCACTGCAGAAAAGCAGAGTGATTATTCTAATAGCATTTTCTCTGACAGTAATTGCTGTGATGTGTGTTACATTGTCATGTCATGTTTGTTTAACACATGAGGAAACTGAATGACCAGGCATGTCCCCCCATGGGAATTATGGTTTTGGGTAATAATTCAAAGGGGCATAATGAGAGGGGAAATGCTATATACCTATTTTCAAAAGTTGTGGGAAGTAGTTTGGGTTAATATTTTTGTAAGGAAAAAACAATACTTTTTATGTTCAGTGGAATTAGATCAGGGATTTTATGATTGCCACTTTTTTTTGGAAAATAGCCTCTTTGGGTAATATTTCTATCTTCGCATTAACTGATGAAGAGATGACTAGGAGGGTTATTTGCCTTTTTACAAGTGCTAGAATTAGACCAGTTTGTTGTGGTAGCGTAATTTAATACATCACAAGTAAGTGAATTTGCATCAAAACTGCAGACCAACTGCTTGCTGTTCCTATGTGATGTGACCCTTAATCATTCTATATTGGAATGATACATATTTATAGATCATGCTTGTTGCATAATTGCTTATGCAAAGGAATTATATATGTCCCACTCCAGAAGTTTAGGCAAGTTTAACACATGCCTAAGTGATTTGCTGGATCAACTATAGAGATACATAGTCGCCTCTTTAATCAATAGATGCTAAAAAGGTGTGTTCCTATCCTTTCAATCCAAATA
Source organism: Rafetus swinhoei (assembly GCA_019425775.1). Taxonomy (NCBI): domain Eukaryota; kingdom Metazoa; phylum Chordata; order Testudines; family Trionychidae; genus Rafetus; species Rafetus swinhoei. Next base: position 273,166,824 of record CM033437.1, read on the forward strand.
TAACATTAAGTTATATTTGGATTGAAAGGATAGGAACTCATTATTCGGTATAACTTCTGCCTTCCATTGTCATGGAGAGGAGAATACTTGAGATCATTTTGAACCTAGACAACAGTGACAGCATGGTACGGGTTTGATTTCCTTGGTCCAGAACCCTCCGGACCTGACTGGTCCTGGATGAGGAATTTTTCCAGACCAGGAGGTCATTTCTGGCTCCAGGCTTCCCTGCAGCCCAGCTAAGCTGTGAGATGGGCTTCCTGGTTCCCCTGCCTCCCCCACACACACCTCCTGCATCATGCCGACACTCTGATTCTGGACCACAGATGTTGCCAGACCAGGGAGTTCCTCTTTATAGAGGTGCAACCTGTAACAGGTACACTATCCTTGATGTTCCTCTATAAAGTTTTTGCACTATGGTGAAGCTGGTTTTGAGATGCCCTAATTTGTTTATCTTATTACATGAATTCCTCAATTATGTAGAAGAGATAGATATGCTTTTCCAAGAAAAGTTTATCCAGAATGGATATTCCAAAAGCTATTTTTAGGAAAATTAAATTAGAATATGATTTACTATAAATTTTGCAGCAGTGTTAACAACCAACAAACTCCAAAACAATCTGTGATAGGAATTTAAATTACAGACCTTTGTGGGGAAAATGTTCAGTAACCAGCCTGGTTTTAAAATATAGGTATTAAACCCCCCAACACTGGGGGGAAAAAAGGTACTTCCACATCAGTTATGAATTCTTAATGTAAATATTCATAGACTATACAAAAACTATATTAAATAGGTTTCCAAATTCAAATCCACTAGAAAAATAGCTCATTTTTACTTAATGCTAAATTAACTCTAATAACCCACCATCTGAATATTCCTCTTTAAAATTATTCATCAAGCATTAGAAAAGTTTGATGCTTTAATACCAAATTATTTTAGTAACTAGCATATGCCTGCTAATAAATTGAGTGCCTTCAGGCTAATTGTGAAATAAATGCCTTGAGGGTGATGCTATCTGCCAGATAACTGTTTGTTAAAATTCACAGGTATGAGAATTATTTGGCACTAATGTTGGTATATACTTAATTTCTGTTGATAAGAATAGAGTAACTTTAAAATATAGTAGGCAATAGAGAGACCATAAGTGTTTATCCTCCATCAAGTGAAAATATGGAAAACTGTTTTCTTATACTTAGACAAGTATGCAGCATTTCTAACAGCATTTGAGGGAAACATGTCTCATCTTACTTTTGGAATCAGTTGCTAATTAATTATGGCCCAACAGTGAACATAAGCACATCGTCATATGGTATGCTCAGATAGCGTATTTTGAAATAGTGTTTTCCTTGCTGTTCATGAAATGACTTACTAGCAGAGTTTGATTTTGATTGGTAGTTTTCTGACATGTAACCAAATTATGTCCTGGCTGAAACATTAATTAACTTATGTTATAGCATCTATTTTAAAATATGCTTTGTTGGAGCTTTACTTCTAACTGATGACTAGAAACATGATTTACCTTGGAAGACCATAAAATAAATTGTAAGCTTTAAAGAGCACTTCCTGGTGGTGGTGGTGGTAGTGGTGGGGTTCAGATGCTTGTGAAAAAGATCTGACATGAAAAAGCCAGCTCTAGTCTAAATGCTGTCCCAGGCAAGGAATGTCTTCAACATCCCACCCCATTTGTTAAACATTTGAATACCTTATTTTTAATAGTATTTGTAGCCTGGTTCATGACTTTGATGCATAATTTGCATACCTGATTTTTCTGTCATATAAGATGATAAAGTAGCACTCCGCGATCTGTAAATCTGCAAGCCTCTCTCCCTCCCCCCAAGCCCAACACCCAAAATTATCACTTGCCCCTGAATCTGGACCTAGACTGAGAATGTGACTAGAATATAGGATCACTTCTAGAAAAATCAGTGTACATTTTGACCTGATATTTGTAACAGCACTGCTCCTTCGATCCACATGTAAGTTCTATTGCTTCTGTTATGGGCTCTTTAAAGGAAGGAGGTGTAGTCTCCGTGGGAAACAACATACATGTGCTTGGACTGTACATTATGGGAACCTGTGACTTGAATTTGGAGGAAGCTTGGATGGTGGCAAGACCCAGAGCTCTTGATTTAATGTCCCCATTGAGACTGGATAAGAGATCTAGAAGCAATATGTAGAAAAACTACCAGAGTGGGTGATGTGAAAAGGAAGCACCTAACAGTAAAGAGGTGTGTGGTGCTGAAGTGTGAGTTGACACCTGTGCTCATTTATGGGCTAAGATTTGGAATTGTGATGAGAGTGAATTGCAGGCCGCCTTCTCTGGCCATGTGACGACAAGGCAAAGGAATTACTGAGCTCGAGCGAGGGCTTAAAGAGTAGTCGTAGTGTTGGTTGGCAGAAGATACTGTGCAGTACTGGGAAGGAGAACCCTGCATCAATAGAATGGAAAAACTAGTGAATCCTGGACAGTGTTTCCTGTAAGCTCTGCACTTGTGCGGCTGCTCAGGAGAGATTCAAATGCCACCCTGCTGATTAGCAGAGCACCCAAAGCTAGGTTTTTTGTTTTCACTTGTGGCGCACATTCACACAAGCATTGGTGCACATAAAAATTTACTCTGCACATGGACTGAAAAGATTAGAGACAACGTTGGTCCTGTGGGGAGGAAAGACTACATGTGTGCATTTATTTTGGACCTTTGCTTTAATCCTGGAGTGGGTGGATTTTGGCTTCTGACAGGAAGGTGAAAACCACCAGAGTGGCCAACAAGCCCATGAGGGGCCATTGCCAGTGGGGAAGCTGAGATCCAGTGGAAATGAAGCCCCTCATTCTTTGAGTGATTGCATATGTCCATTACATGTCTGCTCCTCTCATTCACTAGTTGAGAATGTTCTCAATCAGCACCCATAGCTGTGGCCATGCTTGCATCCTCTTGCTGTCTGCTGAGCATATGAAGGACAGACCTGCCTTGCCCATTCTTCAGTTTAATCTTATTATTCATGGTCAGTGGTGTAATCTTATTATTCATGGTCAATGCGTAGCTTAGCATTTCTTCTGTGAACATGCTATTTAGAGTTCATTTTTAACAGCCTGTGGCCCTTCTTTTTGGGTCCTTTGAATCCCCTTTCCTTCCTTTCCTGTATATTCTCATTGGAATGTTAGTAGTTAGTGAATCCTAGGTGCCATCCACTACCAGGGGAGCCTGTGACAGGGTTCCCCTGGCTTCAAACCCCTGCTCGCAGTCACAAGCCCAAGCCAGAGAGTGAATCTCAAACTGTTTGAAGCATGAAGATCACATCAGAGAGAGAGGTGTCCGGCTTGCTGGGGCTTCAAGACAAGAATTAACAAGCAGAGAATAGAATTCCTCAGGTGCATCCTCACAGAAGCAGCACTTCACCCTACATTTGTAAGACCTTTATTGACTAGTGGAATTTCTTCCCTGCCCAGGCATGTTCCCCTAGCCTTATATGGGGAGAGAGACTTGAGGAAATCCCATTCACTGGGACAGCTTTCAAAGAAGCACAAGTTCTCAGAGCACTCTCTGCCTCCAAAGACAAAGGAAAGGGGTGATTGTCACATTGTGAGCCTCCTCAGTGCGGGAATCCTTAACCACAGAGGCTAGCCATTCTGGTCCGGAAGGAAGAGGGTTCACTTTGGCCCACTGGTCCCTGGTGCTGCATCTTAGTGGCTTGACCAGGCTAAAGTCACTGACTTTGATTCCCTGTGCCAGGACAGTTGAGGCCAACTACTTCCTCCCAGCAGATGCAGGAGCTGTCACTTCTGCTCCCTGTGGGACAAAGGCCCAGTCCATACTGAATACCCTGGAGATATAGATGACTACAAAGGATCTGCTGAGTCCCTCAGTAACAACCTCCCTGACTATTTAGGCTGACAGTACCTTGCTGGACCTATTGCACATGGACTCCACATTCATTTCCATGTGGGGATCTATTCTGATGCCAGTGAATTCAAGTATGATACCAGTACCAGAAGCCTGACTGGACCTGAAAACTTGGTAAGGCACATATAATTGCTAGAGGTTACACGGAATGTTCAAATGACAGAAATTGAGAAGGTACAGTGACTATTTTAATGAGGGGTCCAGGAATGGATGCCCAAGACACCAATCCATTGGAGAATGGGTCCAGGCTACCAACAAAGTAGCATTGTGGCCAAGTTTGGATGACATAGAATCCAGCTGCTTTAAGAGAAAGTCTGAACTAGGATCTGTAATAAGTCTGCCCTGTTTTTCAAAGAGGGTCCTAGATGAAAAGATTGAAAGAGGTGTCCTAGATGAAAGGTGAATTGATTGTAAGTAAGAGTTTTATTAACCAGGTCTGGAGTAGGGCTGATTTTCCTGCAGTAGCCTTCAAATATGGCCTACCATATTTATCACTGATCTCCCTTCATCTAGGGACAGGATCCTTGGAAAAACAGGAGCACAGTGAGGGGTAATCAATTCAAATGCAATTGTAATATGACTGAAATTACCAGAAGCTAGGGCTTTGAAAATTTGGGATCAAGTAAACTGGTGTATATCAACTGTTGGGTTTGTCCAAGTGGGTTTTGAGATACTGCAATTCTTTCCTTTGGTAAAATATGATCAGTGATATTGACCAATACCCTTAAAGTAGGTATCTTCATTTAAAAGCTAGAAAAAAGCACTAGAAAGAGATTTTTAAAATATTAAAATAAAATAATACATAGGCATATTTAGTCTCATCTGATCTTAGACTTGACTACAAGCTTAGTTCAGGCTTTTTCTTAAGTGAGAAGAGCAGAATAGAGTGAACTAACATTGTCATAGCAAAGCCCAGACCTTCTTGAGTCTTTTGGGGTCTTATGTACCAGTATGTTGTGTTTTGTAAAGTGCTCTCATCTCTTGTCCTATAACTGTCCTGCGTAGACTCTGCTGTCATAGTTGAAAAAGGTATCTATTTTGTGCTGTGTTAACATAAACTAGGTATGTTTCATATTAACTCAGAACAAATTAAGCACCTTTCTGAGTGTGCCACACAGTCTACACAGGGCAGTTAGTGCCAGATGAGAGCACTTTACAAACAACATCCTTGTAATCAGTGCTTTTTGTTAAAAAAAAAAAAGGTGCTGGTACTCCAGGGAAAAGTTGTTGAGCTCTGACTGGAGGTGCTGGTACTGCATCTGGAGGTGCAGTTACTGCGTACCAGGCAGTATCATCACAAAAAAAGCACTGCTTGTAATACAATTTGCTGGTACCATGTAGATTAGCCCTCCATTTTTAGAAATGGCCTCAACCTTTTTTTGTGGGGAGGGGTAGGCTTTGCTATACCAGAGTAAAATCCTATATTTATCACCATATATTGATGGATCCAGATACAATATTAATAATGTACTAAAGAACAATAGATCTAAAAGAAAGATTCTAAGAGTTCCTTAATAATTTGTGTAATGTTAATTAGAAATGGGATTGAGACTGCCAATTTCTTTCACACCAGCCACTATTAGTCAAATAAGACAGCTATTTCAGTCAGTGCTATACTACATCAGATATAAAGTATATATAGATATTGCATCACCCTATCACAAGATGCCTTCACTTACTTAATGGAAACATCTTAATTTTAATTTGCATGTTATGAAACATTTTATGTCTCAGTTATGATTTTTCCACAGGGAGAGATTTTACCCATATAATCTACTGTGAAACATGACAGAGAAAATTATATTGGAAAGTTCCATATTTAATTTGTCTCAGTTGATATGTAAAATTATATTCTCTAGCCATTATCATACTTGAAAACTCAACCTGGGATCTGAGAGTTAAACTGTGTCTTTCTTGTTTCCACATCATTACCAACAGGAAAGATATTCTGCAGGATAAATATGTCCAACCCCATAGATTCCATATTACATCCTTGGTGCAGCTATCATACCCATTTCTTCTAGTGGATTTATATCGTTTCAATTAGTTCTAGTTTGGTTAGAAAGTCATTCAATAGTATATAAAAAAATGGAAAGGATTCTGTCTGTCTGATCTAGTTGTTTGTTGCACTCATGCTATGACTCTTAATTTATAGTCAAAAAAGTAAATCTGATAGACAAGAAGGTGGCATTTTTCCATGGTAAAACAGCACTTTAAGACAAAAGTAGCTAAAAATGTATCTGGCGGGTGAGGGGAAATTGAACTGAATTAGCCTAAAACAATTCTATATAACTTTCTGGTTCTTGATGATTTTACTATCACTCTGAATAAATGGATCTGCCATATAAGGCTGATAGCTATCACAGTGATCAGGCCCATACTGTAGCTTGATAACTAGAAAAATAAACGTTTCACTTTCTGACATATTTCAGTTTTGGATGTTCCTTGGAGAGCTAAGTCAGTTAGTAGTCATCTTATAGGTTAGAGTTAGAAGAACAGTGCTTCAAGTAACTTTATAAGAGTGCATTACAGTGTATTAAAGTATTTTATCCATTGTTATTATTCAGGTCATTTTTAGCAGGAGCTTGTCCTTGAGCCTGACTAGTATTCCAAAACCAGATGCTTGTTGAGCACACTCTGTTCAGCATACCTATTGTCTGGTCTCTTTTGCTATAAAATTCAATCCATGCAAGTGTGCAATTCAAGAGATAAAGCACTTATTGAAAACATCTAGGTGCTGAACAAAGATAGTACTCTAAAACAATAACTTATTTGAAAACAATTTCACAAATCCTGCACAGCTGTTGTTGGAGAGGATAACATTGATTTGTCAGCAAGGAATGTGGGGCTGAGGTATAAAGGCTTGCTAGGGAGGATTTTAGTGTGCTTTGGTATTTGCTGTGTTTTCTGTCACTCCAAAATTTTTAGAAGTGCTCTGTTTATATCTGAATGTAGCAATTGACGGATGTTCAGTGAGACAATGATGTCTTTGAATGAAGCATCCTCTTGATATAAGTATTATGCAGTAAGCCTTAAAACGAAGTTGGTGATGTTGACAAGTTTAACTAATGCCCTTTCTGCATGTCTGAGACCTGGCAGGCATTTTCACAGAACTGGTGATATCTGAATGTTTTGTACAGCCAGCATATATTCTAATCCAATAACATCACCAATATTTAGTATTAAGTAAATGGAAACTATGTTGGAATTCATACCAATAGAAATGTTGTGAAGAATAATTTAGTGAATACATTGGTGATACTGAATTTTTCCATTTATATAGATAGTATTTTATTAGCATTTGGATTTGTTTTATCGGAAGCTAGATGTTGTCATAGATTTTAAAGCCAGAAGGGACCATTATGATTATCTAGTATCTTCTCTTACATAACACAGATGGTAGAATTGCCTGAATTAATTTCTGTTTCAACTCCAATATATTTTAGAAATATAGCTAGTCTTCATTTAAAAAAATCTAGTGATGGTAAATCCACAACCCTTTAGTAATTGCCCAAAATCAATTACTCTGTGTTAGAAATTTATATTTGTCTGAATCTATTTAGCTTCAGTTTCCAACCAGGAGATCTTGTTATACTTTTGAGAGGGCTCTCCAAATACCTGTTCCTTGTCTAGATATTTCTAGACTGTGGCCAAATTACCCTTAATCCTTAGCAGTTATAGGCTATGTAGATTGATATGACTGAGTCTTTATTTTCATTATAAAGCATGTTATCCAATATTTTAATAATTCTTGTGGCTCTTCTCTGAATCCTCTTCAATTTTTTCAACATCCATCTTGAATTGTGGACATCAGAATTAGGCATGTTATTCTAATAACTTCAGTGTAGAATAAGTGTGTGATGGGATGGATTAGATCCTGAGGACTGCTGCTAGAGGACTTCTGGTCCTGCCACACCCTACCCCAGAAAAGGGCTGAAGAGAGGTCCTCTGAACTGCCTGAAGCAGCTGTGTGGGACAACCTAGCATAAGAAGAGCTGAACAGCCAGAGGCAGTTCAGTTTCTTGCTAGAGCTGGAGGAGAGTAGGCGGTGCTCTAGGCTGCCTTCTGCGATGCCACTGGGACAAAGCCCTGAGGTAAAGACAAAGAATGTGCTGGAACCTTGGAGAAGTGGCCGGGACTTACAGCAACAACACAATTATTCAAAGATGTATTGATGACAGCTGCTGTCTTACAGAGTCTTTGGGCTGGGACGTGGAGTAGATGATGGGCCTAGGTCCCCTAATCCCTTATTAGCCACCGGGAAGGAGCCTGCACAGTGAGGTACCCCAGAGGAGAAACTGAACTTTAGTGACTGAGGTGCAGGTGGGGTGTGCAGTCTAGAGGGAATTTAGGTTCAGGAATGGATTCTTGAATAACCTGGGATAGAAGGTTAGGGTCCTGGAAGGGGTGCGAGTGTAGGCTCTGGCTAGGAGGTGCTTACCACAGTCATCACCTAGCCTCTGCCTAAGTGCCACACTGTGTTGTGGGCCAGACAAAAATATTAGATGGGCTGGATCTGCACAGAGGGCCATATTTTGCCCACCCTTGCCAAAGAGCCATCAGAAGAGAGAGAGTGGAGCGCACATGTTCATCAGAGGGTGCTCAGCAAGTTGTGAGCACACCCTGTTACAAACTAGCATATTCTCTCCAGTCCTATTCAGTAGTTCCCTCCTACTTCTGAGGATTCCATTGATCTTTTTCAACCCAGCATTGAGCTCTTCTGCCTTTTTCCTGCAGTACTATCATCTCCATCTCTAAATAGACCAATGCGCTTTTTCAGGTTCTTTTGTTCCTAATACACATTCAACATTCATTTTTTTTCTTGTTCTTAACTCTGATGGCCACAGATGACTTATGTCCTTTTGCTTTCCTTCTAGTTTATCATTTATATTCATTGCTCTCTACTTCCCCTTTCCCTAATCCCCCAATTATGTAATTTAATGGAAGTTTTCACCTTCCTTGAAGCCAGAATGGCTTATTTAACCAGTGTTTCCTTATTTCTTGATGCCTATGGGATGTGCAGCAAAATATCATTGAGTATCCAATGATTATTCACCCTTCTCTGTTCTTGTTTCCAGCTGATTTAGCTCATAAATGTATTCATCTTATTGAAACTGCCTTTTTTAATGCACATACTGTATATAATCTTAGTGTATTACATGAGTTGAACTTTACTTTGTTTGCACATGATAAATGAAATCAAGTCAGGATCACTAGCACCTACTCAACCACTAATATTTAGTTCTGTGATCAGTTCCTCTATCTCTCAATATGAGGTTTAATATAGAATTACCCTGTGTTGGATGCAACACTCTTTTGAGATGGAAAATAAACTTATTCAGAATTTCCAAAAATTAGAGGACATAGAACTGGCATCATGAAACCTCCAGCATATGTCACTGAGATTTAAGTCTTCTGAGTGCATAGACAGCTGGTCAGTTTTCTACAATGATTAGGCTGTCTGCTGCAGACACCAGTTAGTATCCCATCTGCTGCTTTATCTGGAAGAACATTAATATTTTCTCAGTAGGTGGTCTGATGTATTGAGCAACTAAAGATCAATAATCATTTTAAATTGCAAACTGGCATATAATACATTGGAATGGATTGAAAGTGATAACAACCACACCATTGGTTGATGAATAGTGTGCTCAAAGTGCTATAGGTACCTATTCTTGGAATAAGGTGAGAATCAAGACAAAATTAATGGATTGATAGATGCTCCTGCTAAAAATGACTCCTTGAGGAAAAGAAGTCCTACTCTTCAACATGGATTTGAAATCAGACTTCTTCTCTCCCAGTGACAGCCCTTATTTCAGATACAGGTTATTCTGGCATGAGTCTCTCAATCTCTCCCATTGAAAGTGTTTAATTTTGTATGTAAAATTTGAATAGTTATTTGTCTGGACAGCCAGAATGGCTCTAGAGGCTGATGGTTAGGGGCACTCACTAGAGAGATGGGAGGCCACACTTCAAGTCTCTGCTACAATGACACTTTACTCAAAATTATTTGCTTAAAAATCTGACAGAATCAGATTCACTTTGACATGAAGCAATTTCCACCCCCCCCCCCCAAACTATTCACAACCTACAGGAAACAGAAAGAAACGTATTAATTTATCACCACTTCTTGGTTCAATTTCAGCTTTTAGAGGGGAATATTCCAGTTATAGGCTGTTCTTCCACTATGGCTAACCTCTCTCTCTATCCCTTTCATATATTCCCCTCTCTTTTCTCATCTCCTTCTGTTCTCCTTCAGACCCCCCATATCCTGTCTTTTACCTCTTCCCTTCCCCCAGTCTTTTCCTCCCCTTTGTTATTGTCTAACTCCCATGCCCTTGGTGTGGCCCCATCCTATCAGTGTCTAACCCACCCATGCCAATTCCTCAGGTCTTATTTCAAACTGCTGTTTCCTCCTCTACGCTGCTGCCTGCCAGCTGAGAGATGACCAAGAGCACAAGAAAGAGTCTTTTTTATCTTGCTTCCGGTGCATGGCACCACAGTAGGTTCTGATAGCTGGGAGTTGCAATTACAAGGAAAGTCCTGCTCTGCTCATCTGTGGCAGTTCTCACAATGGAACATGCACTGTACAGACAGTCTTAGGAGAATTTAATGTAAACTGGAGTGCATGAGTGTGGGAACTGGAGAAACTTATTAGCAGTCATGAAAATTCTGTATTTGACCATATTTTTCACTCTTTTTTTCAGAACATTTTGATTAATAGATGAGTTTGCATGTGCATGTTGTGAATGGCAGTTCTTGTGATTTCTTGTGGTCACTCCTGGAAAGCTATTTGCTCTTGTGCTGAAAATGCTTGTTTCCTCATAATGCGGCTCCTCTCTTAAAATCAGTGGGTGAAACTTCACTGTAATCGATGTAGCCTATCATAAGAATAGCTAACGGTAGTGGGTCAGACCAATGCTCCATCTAGACTGGTATCCTGTCTTCCAATAGTGGCAGTTCAGATGCTTGAGAGAGAATAGAACAGAACATGACACATAATGTGATCCAATCCCTGTCTTCTAGCCGCAGTTTCTGCCAGACAAAAGTTTAGGGACACCCATAGTATGAGGTTGCATCCCTCACCATCTTGGCTAATAGCTCTTCAAGGACCTATTCTTTTTGAACCCAGCTATACTTTTTGTATTTCCCAATGTCCCATGGCAATGAGTTCCACACTTTGACTGTGAGGCACTGTGACTCCTCGAGGAAAAGAATATTATAGTACTTTCTTGTGTTTTAAAGCTGCTGCCTATTGAATGCTTTGGGTTGATCCCTGGCACTAGTTTTCTGTGAATGGGTAAATAATATCTCCTTATTTACAAATGGTGTAGAAAATGATTTTCCTCTTATCCCCCTTTAGTCATAACCCCCAAGCTGGACAGTCTATCTTTCAAATCTCTCCTCAGAATCATTTTCGTTGCTCTTCTCTGTACTTTTGACTATTTCGAATATATATACAGGACTTTATCTATAGATATTCTAAGCTACAAGTTTGTTCATCTAATGTCTTATTTTACTCTGGGTTTTTCCATATATAGTGCCACTCTGCACTTTGTCATTCCTCTATATTTTGTACCGGGTATTATTGTGTCCCATTATTATTATTACACCAATTATTTATGATTATATTTATATCCTTCCTTAATACCAGGCACTCAAGTTCTCTATTTTAGTATTTGCATTTGAATACCGTATATTCAATTTTGATAATAATGTGACATAATTAAATGGGACTTTGAACCTTTCCCTTCAGTTCCTATCTGTACTTGATTAATGGCTATAGTCTTCTCTTTACTGGAATATAGACTATCCCATTAAGAAATCATTTGCTCAGGGTTGTTATCGTGTCCAGTCCACACTTACTCCACACCTGCTTGCTTACCTCTGGCTTTTAATTTTACATGGCAAGTTGATTCTGTTTTGGTTTAGTCTGTATAGTCTCCTCCTTTCCTATAAGGGTATCTGGTTAGCAAAACTCTTTTCTGTACATTATCATCTCATCCAAACATTGACACCCTAAAGTCCTGCCTGTATAGCTGGCCCTACACATAGCTCTGGAAGTATTTCAGGCGAATGCTTCTAAGAAGGTCTGTAACTTTAACATCTTACTGAATAACTTAAACTTGGCTTCCAGGTCCTTCTGCTTGCCTTTCTCTATCATTGGTACCTGCACTGGTTCTCTGTAGAGTTCATCTAGACTGCATTCCTCTCTCGAAAGAGGAATGCAAATGAAGCCAATTGAAAATTCAAATGAAGTGCGGATTTACAAATCTCATACTTCATTTGCATAATCGCATCCAAGCGCTTTTTCGAAAAAGGGTTTTGGAAAAAAAACCCACAGTCTAGACGGGGTTCTTTCAGGGAAAAAAAAAAAAACCCTTTTTCAAAAGAACTCAAACTCCTGAAAAAATGAGGTGTAGGGGTTTTTTCAGAAAAGGGTTTATTTCCGAAAGAACCCCATCTAGACTGCGGGTTTTTTCTCAAAAAAAAACTTTTGAAAAAGCGCTCAGACACGATTATGCAAATGAAGCATGAGATTTGTAAATCTGTGCTTCATTTGAATTTTCAATCTGCTTTATTTGCATTCCTCTTTTGAGAGAGGAATGCAGTCTAGACTATAAGCGTAGATGTCTGAGAGATCCTCAGCCTTTACACCCATAGGCTCTCCTGGTCATCACAAGCTTAACTATTTTCCTAATAATCAAATCTCACATTACTATTACCAATCTCTTCCTGGTAACTGGAGCTCTGTCATCAGTGTGAGACAATAGCATGATATCAGGAAGGAGGATCCCAGCTATGGGTTTCCTTCCTTCTGCCTAGCTTGATGTTCTCATTCCTGGGGTCTCGCATCCTCCTCAACAACACAGAGGCTGGAATGGGGGATGTCCTGAATGTTTAAATATTTGACCATTTCCTCCCTCCCCAAGTTAACTCCACCCTTTATCAAGTGATTAGGGATCGAAGAATAACAGGTTAAATCCTTGTTGGTAAGTTTTCAGTTAGGCATTGCAGGCCTCTTGGCTCAACACACAGCCTTCAAAGAGACAATATATAATGAATATCAGACTAAGATGTAGTTTAACGTATCAATAGTTCTCAAACAGTTCTAGGTATAAAATCTTATTGAATATAAGTGTCTGAACGGTTATCTATTGAATAGCTTGAATAGTCATAGATAGTTTGCAAATAGGAAAAAAAAAAAGACAAAATTCAATAGGTAAATGTGTTTGCTATTAATGGTCTTGCTGGCTCTAGTGAAAGTAAGCATAAAAAGCCTCTACAGTATTTTACATAAAATTAATCTTTGCTTTTGGATCAGTTTACTATCTAAGGCTCAGCTAATACAACCAATTTCTGTTAAAGATAAAGAACATGAATAGTAAACAAAATACTTCAATTTGCCCTCTACCACTGAAGGTTTGGCTAGTTAATAACAAATCATAGCACTTACTTAATACTACATATTTTCAAAGCACAGTACTAGTATTAACCTGTCTAATTAAAACATTTAATTTAAGTAACATTAAATGTTACTGACTCAAGGTATGCCCAAAATTAATTAATGAAACCTTATTTAATTAAAAAAAAAAACCCCTTCCTTCTCAAAATGTTATAGTCAAAATTTCCTCACAGCATCCAGATAGGAACATAATTATCTTATGCTTGAAGCCAGCATTTTCCTTACTCTCTTTTATCCACCAATCTTACAGTCGTTTAAACCTTCTACTGTGTAGTTTTGGAGATGGCCACCTCACTCAAGCATTGGTAGGGTCTAGCTCTGAACATCTATGAAAATGCCAGAATTGTTCTGTTTCCCAGTAGAGTCATGGTCTATCTCACCTAACAAGCTTTATTATTTTCTGGGTTATTTTGGGAGCATAATTCCCCAAAGGACTTTATTTCTCTTTATAGAAGCACTCTTCTCTGGCTAAGGTAGCAAAAATGGGAGGGATCCAAAAAAGCAAGCAGCAAAATGTCAAATATGTGTTTCTTCTTATGAATTCCTCCAGAACTGGCTAGAAAGTTCTTTTTTACACACACACACACACACACACACACACACACACACACACACTCTCTCTCTCTCGCGCTCACTTGCTCGCTCTCTCTCACTGCTCGACTCACTGATAAGGAAATGGGCCTACATAATTTTCTCCTAAGAAATAGGCACTGGTCACTTTGATGAGAGTGTCAGCATAGAGAGCTCCCTGTTTCTCTTTATTGGCTCAAGGACATTGGGCCATTTTTTTTTAAGATTGACTGAAATTATGATAAATTTTAATTAATATTCAAGACTATGAAAACACATCTAAAGAGTCATCATATGGCAGAGATGATGAGGAGGTAAAAATCTTTCTTTGTATAAAGGAGTAGTGCTTGCCCCTAGAGGACTAAAGTAAATTCTGCTTCCATTTAAATGTTTATTGTGGTAGATAAGATGAACAAAGGTGTATTTTGAGACTTTACATATGCTATCTGCATATTTGTGGGCCATTCTTTGAAAGCATAACATTGGACTGTTCTATTGAGATGTGCCTGACGATGTGCCCAGAGACACAATTGTATTACTAAGTGTTATATTTGTGTGTTCCTGGATTTATGCGTGGATTTGGGAAATCCTGAACATCAGATAATACTGGGTGATTGTCACATTGTGAGCCTCCTCAGTGCGGGAATCCTTAACCACAGAGGCTAGCCATTCTGGTCCGGAAGGAAGAGGGTTCACTTTGGCCCACTGGTCCCTGGTGCTGCATCTTAGTGGCTTGACCAGGCTAAAGTCACTGACTTTGATTCCCTGTGCCAGGACAGTTGAGGCCAACTACTTCCTCCCAGCAGATGCAGGAGCTGTCACTTCTGCTCCCTGTGGGACAAAGGCCCAGTCCATACTGAATACCCTGGAGATATAGATGACTACAAAGGATCTGCTGAGTCCCTCAGTAACAACCTCCCTGACTATTTAGGCTGACAGTACCTTGCTGGACCTATTGCACATGGACTCCACATTCATTTCCATGTGGGGATCTATTCTGATGCCAGTGAATTCAAGTATGATACCAGTACCAGAAGCCTGACTGGACCTGAAAACTTGGTAAGGCACATATAATTGCTAGAGGTTACACGGAATGTTCAAATGACAGAAATTGAGAAGGTACAGTGACTATTTTAATGAGGGGTCCAGGAATGGATGCCCAAGACACCAATCCATTGGAGAATGGGTCCAGGCTACCAACAAAGTAGCATTGTGGCCAAGTTTGGATGACATAGAATCCAGCTGCTTTAAGAGAAAGTCTGAACTAGGATCTGTAATAAGTCTGCCCTGTTTTTCAAAGAGGGTCCCTAGATGAAAAGATTGAAAGAGGTGTCCCTAGATGAAAGGTGAATTGATTTGTAAGTAAGAGTTTTATTAACCAGGTCTGGAGTAGGGCTGATTTTCCTGCAGTAGCCTTCAAATATGGCCTACCATATTTATCACTGATCTCCCTTCATCTAGGGACAGGATCCTTGGAAAAACAGGAGCACAGTGAGGGGTAATCAATTCAAATGCAATTGTAATATGACTGAAATTACCAGAAGCTAGGGCTTTGAAAATTTGGGATCAAGTAAACTGGTGTATATCAACTGTTGGGTTTGTCCAAGTGGGTTTTGAGATACTGCAATTCTTTCCTTTGGTAAAATATGATCAGTGATATTGACCAATACCCTTAAAGTAGGTATCTTCATTTAAAAGCTAGAAAAAAGCACTAGAAAGAGATTTTTAAAATATTAAAATAAAATAATACATAGGCATATTTAGTCTCATCTGATCTTAGACTTGACTACAAGCTTAGTTCAGGCTTTTTTTTCTTAAGTGAGAAGAGCAGAATAGAGTGAACTAACATTGTCATAGCAAAGCCCAGACCTTCTTGAGTCTTTTGGGGTCTTATGTACCAGTATGTTGTGTTTTGTAAAGTGCTCTCATCTCTTGTCCTATAACTGTCCTGCGTAGACTCTGCTGTCATAGTTGAAAAAGGTATCTATTTTGTGCTGTGTTAACATAAACTAGGTATGTTTCATATTAACTCAGAACAAATTAAGCACCTTTCTGAGTGTGCCACACAGTCTACACAGGGCAGTTAGTGCCACGGATGAGAGCACTTTACAAACAACATCCTTGTAATCAGTGCTTTTTTTGTTAAAAAAAAAAAAAAGGTGCTGGTACTCCAGGGGAAAAGTTGTTGAGCTCTGACTGGAGGTGCTGGTACTGCATCTGGAGGTGCAGTTACTGCGTACCAGGCAGTATCATCACAAAAAAAGCACTGCTTGTAATACAATTTGCTGGTACCATGTAGATTAGCCCTCCATTTTTAGAAATGGCCTCAACCTTTTTTTGTGGGGAGGGGTAGGCTTTGCTATCCAGAGTAAAATCCTATATTTATCACCATATATTGATGGATCCAGATACAATATTAATAATGTACTAAAGAACAATAGATCTAAAAGAAAGATTCTAAGAGTTCCTTAATAATTTGTGTAATGTTAATTAGAAATGGGATTGAGACTGCCAATTTCTTTCACACCAGCCACTATTAGTCAAATAAGACAGCTATTTCAGTCAGTGCTATACTACATCAGATATAAAGTATATATAGATATTGCATCACCCTATCACAAGATGCCTTCACTTACTTAATGGAAACATCTTAATTTTAATTTGCATGTTATGAAACATTTTATGTCTCAGTTATGATTTTTCCACAGGGAGAGATTTTACCCATATAATCTACTGTGAAACATGACAGAGAAAATTATATTGGAAAGTTCCATATTTAATTTGTCTCAGTTGATATGTAAAATTATATTCTCTAGCCATTATCATACTTGAAAACTCAACCTGGGATCTGAGAGTTAAACTGTGTCTTTCTTGTTTCCACATCATTACCAACAGGAAAGATATTCTGCAGGATAAATATGTCCAACCCCATAGATTCCATATTACATCCTTGGTGCAGCTATCATACCCATTTCTTCTAGTGGATTTATATCGTTTCAATTAGTTCTAGTTTGGTTAGAAAGTCATTCAATAGTATATAAAAAAAATGGAAAGGATTCTGTCTGTCTGATCTAGTTGTTTGTTGCACTCATGCTATGACTCTTAATTTATAGTCAAAAAGTAAATCTGATAGACAAGAAGGTGGCATTTTTCCATGGTAAAACAGCACTTTAAGACAAAAGTAGCTAAAAATGTATCTGGCGGGTGAGGGGAAATTGAACTGAATTAGCCTAAAACAATTCTATATAACTTTCTGGTTCTTGATGATTTTACTATCACTCTGAATAAATGGATCTGCCATATAAGGCTGATAGCTATCACAGTGATCAGGCCCATACTGTAGCTTGATAACTAGAAAAATAAACGTTTCACTTTCTGACATATTTCAGTTTTGGATGTTCCTTGGAGAGCTAAGTCAGTTAGTAGTCATCTTATAGGTTAGAGTTAGAAGAACAGTGCTTCAAGTAACTTTATAAGAGTGCATTACAGTGTATTAAAGTATTTTATCCATTGTTATTATTCAGGTCATTTTTAGGAGCTTGTCCTTGAGCCTGACTAGTATTCCAAAACCAGATGCTTGTTGAGCACACTCTGTTCAGCATACCTATTGTCTGGTCTCTTTTGCTATAAAATTCAATCCATGCAAGTGTGCAATTCAAGAGATAAAGCACTTATTGAAAACATCTAGGTGCTGAACAAAGATAGTACTCTAAAACAATAACTTATTTGAAAACAATTTCACAAATCCTGCACAGCTGTTGTTGGAGAGGATAACATGAACTGATTTGTCAGCAAGGAATGTGGGGCTGAGGTATAAAGGCTTGCTAGGGAGGATTTTAGTGTGCTTTGGTATTTGCTGTGTTTTCTGTCACTCCAAAATTTTTAGAAGTGCTCTGTTTATATCTGAATGTAGCAATTGACGGATGTTCAGTGAGACAATGATGTCTTTGAATGAAGCATCCTCTTGATATAAGTATTATGCAGTAAGCCTTAAAACGAAGTTGGTGATGTTGACAAGTTTAACTAATGCCCTTTCTGCATGTCTGAGACCTGGCAGGCATTTTCACAGAACTGGTGATATCTGAATGTTTTGTACAGCCAGCATATATTCTAATCCAATAACATCACCAATATTTAGTATTAAGTAAATGGAAACTATGTTGGAATTCATACCAATAGAAATGTTGTGAAGAATAATTTAGTGAATACATTGGTGATACTGAATTTTTCCATTTATATAGATAGTATTTTATTAGCATTTGGATTTGTTTTGTACGGAAGCTAGATGTTGTCATAGATTTTAAAGCCAGAAGGGACCATTATGATTATCTAGTATCTTCTCTTACATAACACAGATGGTAAGAATTGCCTGAATTAATTTCTGTTTCAACTCCAATATATTTTAGAAATATAGCTAGTCTTCATTTAAAAAAATCTAGTGATGGTAAATCCACAACCCTTGGTAATTATGCCCAAAATCAATTACTCTGTGTTAGAAATTTATATTTGTCTGAATCTATTTAGCTTCAGTTTCCAACCAGGAGATCTTGTTATACTTTTGAGAAGAGGGCTCTCCAAATACCTGTTCCTTGTCTAGATATTTCTAGACTGTGGCCAAATTACCCTTAATCCTTAGCAGTTATAGGCTATGTAGATTGATATGACTGAGTCTTTATTTTCATTATAAAGCATGTTATCCAATATTTTAATAATTCTTGTGGCTCTTCTCTGAATCCTCTTCAATTTTTTCAACATCCATCTTGAATTGTGGACATCAGAATTAGGCATGTTATTCTAATAACTTCAGTGTAGAATAAGTGTGTGATGGGATGGATTAGATCCTGAGGACTGCTGCTAGAGGACTTCTGGTCCTGCCACACCCTACCCCAGAAAAGGGCTGAAGAGAGGTCCTCTGAACTGCCTGAAGCAGCTGTGTGGGACAACCTAGCATAAGAAGAGCTGAACAGCCAGAGGCAGTTCAGTTTCTTGCTAGAGCTGGAGGAGAGTAGACGGTGCTCTAGGCTGCCTTCTGCGATGCCACTGGGACAAAGCCCTGAGGTAAAGACAAAGAATGTGCTGGAACCTTGGAGAAGTGGCCAGGGACTTACAGCAACAACACAATTATTCAAAGATGTATTGATGACAGCTGCTGTCTTACAGAGTCTTTGGGCTAGGACGTGGAGTAGATGATGGGCCTAGGTCCCCCTAATCCCTTATTAGCCACCGGGGAAGGAGCCTGCACAGTGAGGTACCCCAGAGGGAGAAACTGAACTTTAGTGACTGAGGTGCAGGTGGGGTGTGCAGTCTAGAAGGGAATTTAGGTTCAGGAATGGATTCTTGAATAACCTGGGATAGAAGGTTAGGGTCCTGGAAGGGGTGCGAGGTGTAGGCTCTGGCTAGGAGGTGCTTACCACAGTCATCACCTAGCCTCTGCCTAAGTGCCACACTGTGTTGTGGGCCAGACAAAAATATTAGATGGGCTGGATCTGCACAGAGGGCCATATTTTGCCCACCCTTGCCAAAGAGCCATCAGAAAGAGAGAGAGTGGAGGCGCACATGTTCATCCAGAGGGTGCTCAGCAAGTTGTGAGCACACCCTGTTACAAACTAGCATATTCTCTCCAGTCCTATTCAGTAGTTCCCTCCTACTTCTGAGGATTCCATTGATCTTTTTCAACCCAGCATTGAGCTCTTCTGCCTTTTTCCTGCAGTACTATCATCTCCATCTCTAAATAGACCAATGCGCTTTTTCAGGTTCTTTTGTTCCTAATACACATTCAACATTCATTTTTTTTCTTGTTCTTAACTCTGATGGCCACAGATGACTTATGTCCTTTTGCTTTCCTTCTAGTTTATCATTTATATTCATTGCTCTCTACTTCCCTTTCCTAATCCCCAATTATGTAATTTAATGGAAGTTTTCACCTTCCTTCGAAGCCAGAATGGCTTATTTAACCAGTGTTTCCTTATTTCTTGATGCCTATGGGATGTGCAGCAAAATATCATTGAGTATCCAATGATTATTCACCCTTCTCTGTTCTTGTTTCCAGCTGATTTAGCTCATAAATGTATTCATCTTATTGAAACTGCCTTTTTTAATGCACATACTGTATATAATCTTAGTGTATTACATGAGTTGAACTTTACTTTGTTTGCACATGATAAATGAAATCAAGTCAGGATCACTAGCACCTACTCAACCACTAATATTTAGTTCTGTGATCAGTTCCTCTATCTCTCAATATGAGGTTTAATATAGAATTACCCTGTGTTGGATGCAACACTCTTTTGAGATGGAAAATAAACTTATTCAGAATTTCCAAAAATTAGAGGACATAGAACTGGCATCATGAAACCTCCAGCATATGTCACTGAGATTTAAGTCTTCTGAGTGCATAGACAGCTGGTCAGTTTTCTACAATGATTAGGCTGTCTGCTGCAGACACCAGTTAGTATCCCATCTGCTGCTTTATCTGGAAGAACATTAATATTTTCTCAGTAGGTGGTCTGATGTATTGAGCAACTAAAGATCAATAATCATTTTAAATTGCAAACTGGCATATAATACATTGGAATGGATTGAAAGTGATAACAACCACACCATTGGTTGATGAATAGTGTGCTCAAAAGTGCTATAGGTACCTATTCTTGGAATAAGGTGAGGAATCAAGACAAAATTAATGGATTGATAGATGCTCCTGCTAAAAATGACTCCTTGAGGAAAAGAAGTCCCTACTCTTCAACATGGATTTGAAATCAGACTTCTTCTCTCCCAGTGACAGCCCTTATTTCAGATACAGGTTATTCTGGCATGAGTCTCTCAATCTCTCCCATTGAAAGTGTTTAATTTTGTATGTAAAATTTGAATAGTTATTTGTCTGGACAGCCAGAATGGCTCTAGAGGCTGATGGTTAGGGCACTCACTAGAGAGATGGGAGGCCACACTTCAAGTCTCTGCTACAATGACACTTTACTCAAAATTATTTGCTTAAAAATCTGACAGAATCAGATTCACTTTGACATGAAGCAATTTCCACCCCAAACTATTCACAACCTACAGGAAACAGAAAGAAACGTATTAATTTATCACCACTTCTTGGTTCAATTTCAGCTTTTAGAGGGGAATATTCCAGTTATAGGCTGTTCTTCCACTATGGCCCCAACCTCTCTCTCTATCCCTTTCATATATTCCCCTCTCTTTTCTCATCTCCTTCTGTTCTCCTTCAGACCCCCCATATCCTGTCTTTTACCTCTTCCCTTCCCCCAGTCTTTTCCTCCCCTTTGTTATTGTCTAACTCCCATGCCCTTGGTGTGGCCCCATCCTATCAGTGTCTAACCCACCCATGCCAATTCCTCAGGTCTTATTTCAAACTGCTGTTTCCTCCTCTACGCTGCTGCCTGCCAGCTGAGAGATGACCAAGAGCACAAGAAAGAGTCTTTTTTATCTTGCTTCCGGTGCATGGCACCACAGTAGGTTCTGATAGCTGGGAGTTGCAATTACAAGGAAAGTCCTGCTCTGCTCATCTGTGGCAGTTCTCACAATGGAACATGCACTGTACAGACAGTCTTAGGAGAATTTAATGTAAACTGGAGTGCATGAGTGTGGGAACTGGAGAAACGTATTAGCAGTCATGAAAATTCTGTATTTGACCATATTTTTCACTCTTTTTTTTTTCAGAACATTTTTGATTAATAGATGAGTTTGCATGTGCATGTTGTGAATGGCAGTTCTTGTGATTTCTTGTGGTCACTCCTGGAGAAAGCTATTTGCTCTTGTGCTGAAAATGCTTGTTTCCTCATAATGCGGCTCCTCTCTTAAAATCAGTGGGTGAAACTTCACTGTAATCGATGTAGCCTATCATAAGAATAGCTAACGGTAGTGGGTCAGACCAATGCTCCATCTAGACTGGTATCCTGTCTTCCAATAGTGGCAGTTCCAGATGCTTGAGAGAGAATGAACAGAACATGACACACATAATGTGATCCAATCCCTGTCTTCTAGCCGCAGTTTCTGCCAGACAAAAGTTTAGGGACACCCATAGTATGAGGTTGCATCCCCTCACCATCTTGGCTAATAGCTCTTCAAGGACCTATTCTTTTTGAACCCAGCTATACTTTTTGTATTTCCCAATGTCCCATGGCAATGAGTTCCACACTTTGACTGTGAGGCACTGTGACTCCTCGAGGAAAAGAATATTATAGTACTTTCTTGTGTTTTAAAGCTGCTGCCTATTGAATGCTTTGGGTTGATCCCCTGGCACTAGTTTTCTGTGAATGGGTAAATAATATCTCCTTATTTACAAATGGTGTAGAGAAAATGATTTTCCTCTTATCCCCCCTTTAGTCATAACCCCCCAAGCTGGACAGTCTATCTTTCAAATCTCTCCTCAGAATCATTTTCGTTGCTCTTCTCTGTACTTTTGACTATTTCGAATATATATACAGGACTTTATCTATAGATATTCTAAGCTACAAGTTTGTTCATCTAATGTCTTATTTTACTCTGGGTTTTTTTCCATATATAGTGCCACTCTGCACTTTGTCATTCCTCTATATTTTGTACCCGGGTATTATTGTGTCCCATTATTATTATTACACCAATTATTTATGATTATATTTATATCCTTCCTTAATACCAGGCACTCAAGTTCTCTATTTTAGTATTTGCATTTGAATACCGTATATTCAATTTTGATAATAATGTGACATAATTAAATGGGACTTTGAACCTTTCCCTTCAGTTCCTATCTGTACTTGATTAATGGCTATAGTCTTCTCTTTACTGGAATATAGACTATCCCATTAAGAAATCATTTGCTCAGGGTTGTTCGTGTCCAGTCCACACTTACTCCACACCTGCTTGCTTACCTCTGGCTTTTAATTTTACATGACGGCAAGTTGATTCTGTTTTGGTTTAGTCTGTATAGTCTCCTCCTTTCCTATAAGGGTATCTGGTTAGCAAAACTCTTTTCTGTACATTATCATCTCATCCAAACATTGACACCCTAAAGTCCTGCCTGTATAGCTGGCCCTACACATAGCTCTGGAAGTATTTCAGGCGAATGCTTCTAAGAAGGTCTGTAACTTTAACATCTTACTGAATAACTTAAACTTGGCTTCCAGGTCCTTCTGCTTGCCTTTCTCTATCATTGGTACCTGCACTGGTTCTCTGTAGGGGTTCATCTAGACTGCATTCCTCTCTCGAAAGAGGAATGCAAATGAAGCCAATTGAAAATTCAAATGAAGTGCGGATTTACAAATCTCATACTTCATTTGCATAATCGCATCCAAGCGCTTTTTCGAAAAAGGGTTTTGGAAAAAAAACCCACAGTCTAGACGGGGTTCTTTCAGGAAAAAAAACCCTTTTCAAAAGAACTCAAACTCCTGAAAAAATGAGGTGTAGGGGTTTTTTCAGAAAAGGGTTTATTTCCGAAAGAACCCCATCTAGACTGCGGGTTTTTTCTCAAAAAAAAACTTTTGAAAAAGCGCTCAGACACGATTATGCAAATGAAGCATGAGATTTGTAAATCTGTGCTTCATTTGAATTTTCAATCTGCTTTATTTGCATTCCTCTTTTGAGAGAGGAATGCAGTCTAGACATAGCGTAGATGTCCTGAGAGATCCTCAGCCTTTACACCCATAGGCTCTCCTGGTCATCACAAGCTTAACTATTTTCCTAATAATCAAATCTCACATTACTATTACCAATCTCTTCCTGGTAACTGGAGCTCTGTCATCAGTGTGAGACAATAGCATGATATCAGGAAGGAGGATCCCAGCTATGGGTTTCCTTCCTTCTGCCTAGCTTGATGTTCTCATTCCTGGGGTCTCGCATCCTCCTCAACAACACAGAGGCTGGAATGGGGGATGTCCTGAATGTTTAAATATTTGACCATTTCCTCCCTCCCCAAGTTAACTCCACCCCTTTATCAAGTGATTAGGGATCGAAGAATAACAGGTTAAATCCTTGTTGGTAAGTTTTCAGTTAGGCATTGCAGGCCTCTTGGCTCAGCACACAGCCTTCAAAGAGACAATATATAATGAATATCAGACTAAGATGTAGTTTAACGTATCAATAGTTCTCAAACAGTTCTAGGTATAAAATCTTATTGAATATAAGTGTCTGAACGGTTATCTATTGAATAGCTTGAATAGTCATAGATAGTTTGCAAATAGGAAAAAAAAAAAGACAAAATTCAATAGGTAAATGTGTTTGCTATTAATGGTCTTGCTGGCTCTAGTGAAAGTAAGCATAAAAGCCTCTACAGTATTTTACATAAAATTAATCTTTGCTTTTGGATCAGTTTACTATCTAAGGCTCAGCTAATACAACCAATTTCTGTTAAAGATAAAGAACATGAATAGTAAACAAAATACTTCAATTTGCCCTCTACCACTGAAGGTTTGGCTAGTTAATAACAAATCATAGCACTTACTTAATACTACATATTTTCAAAGCACAGTACTAGTATTAACCTGTCTAATTAAAACATTTAATTTAAGTAACATTAAATGTTACTGACTCAAGGGTATGCCCAAAATTAATTAATGAAACCTTATTTAATTAAAAAAAAAAACCCCTTCCTTCTCAAAATGTTATAGTCAAAATTTCCTCACAGCATCCAGATAGGAACATAATTATCTTATGCTTGAAGCCAGCATTTTCCTTACTCTCTTTTATCCACCAATCTTACAGTCGTTTAAACCTTCTACTGTGTAGTTTTGGAGATGGCCACCTCACTCAAGCATTGGTAGGGTCTAGCTCTGAACATCTATGAAAATGCCAGAATTGTTCTGTTTCCCAGTAGAGTCATGGTCTATCTCACCTAACAAGCTTTATTATTTTCTGGGTTATTTTGGGAGCATAATTCCCCAAAGGACTTTATTTCTCTTTATAGAAGCACTCTTCTCTGGCTAAGGTAGCAAAAATGGGAGGGATCCAAAAAAGCAAGCAGCAAAATGTCAAATATGTGTTTCTTCTTATGAATTCCTCCAGAACTGGCTAGAAAGTTCTTTTTTACACACACACACACACACACACACACACACACACACACACACACACACACACACACTCTCTCTCTCGCGCTCACTTGCTCGCTCTCTCACTCTCGACTGCTTTTCTCACTGATAAGGAAATGGGCCTACATAATTTTTCTCCTAAGAAATAGGCACTGGTCACTTTGATGAGAGTGTCAGCATAGAGAGCTCCCTGTTTCTCTTTATTGGCTCAAGGACATTGGGCCATTTTTTTTTAAGATTGACTGAAATTATGATAAATTTTAATTAATATTCAAGACTATGAAAACACATCTAAAGAGTCATCATATGGCAGAGATGATGAGGAGGTAAAAATCTTTCTTTGTATAAAGGAGTAGTGCTTGCCCCTAGAGGACTAAAGTAAATTCTGCTTCCATTTAAATGTTTATTGTGGTAGATAAGATGAACAAAGGTGTATTTTGAGACTTTACATATGCTATCTGCATATTTGTGGGCCATTCTTTGAAAGCATAACATTGGACTGTTCTATTGAGATGTGCCTGACGATGTGCCCAGAGACACAATTGTATTACTAAGTGTTATATTTGTGTGTTCCTGGATTTATGCGTGGATTTGGGAAATCCTGAACATCAGATAATACTGATTATCAGACAGTGATGTTTGCGGGCCACTGCTGCTGCCTGAGCAGTAACATTGCAGTAGAGAAAAACAACTCTCTTCTTCTGCTTTATTTGCATATTTGGGAGTCACTGTTGCCCTGTTATATGGCAATGGCTGCCTTTGATAACTGAACTCAACCCTCGTTTACACTATGGCTTTATTTCAAAATAACCCCATTCAGTCAAATTTATAAGCGGTGCGTCCACACTACCAAGCCTGTTGTTTCACAATAACTGGCCACTTATTTCAAAATCTGGACTCCTGCTTTTGTCAAGGAATAAAGCTAGTTTCAAAATATAGTTAAAGTTATTTCAAAATAGCAGTGTGTGGATGCTCCGGTGCCGTTATTTTGAAATAAGTACTCCCTAGGGTAATTAGAAGTAATTACTTCCCAGTGCTTCCTGGGGCTCTAAGTCGAGTCCATATTAATGGAGCTTGCCTTCGATTAATTTCGAAGCTTCCCCATAATGGGGACTATGACAGGGCAGGTTAGAGGGTTTGATCAAAACAGGGAGAAAGGCAGCTCTGAAATAGCAACTGCCCTGGTTAATTATGGGCAGCTGAGACAGGGTGGCTCTAGGGCCAGCTGAGCTGACTTTGGGCAGCCACTGGAGCCACAGGACCTCTTTAAAAGCCTTCCCTGTGGGGGAGGGTGAGGAGGAGAATGGAAGAGGAGCTTGGAGGGAGGCGGAGAGGAGTTACAACCGATAAGGTTAGAGTGGGAGATGCTGGTATAGAGAATCGGCAGCATTGCCAAGGGAGGGAAGGTGAGGAGCTCCATCAGGCTGTTCGGTCTCCCTTCCCCAAGCAACCAGAGAGTCCAGCTGATAACTGGGGAGGACTGGTAACCCAGCCCAAGCTGACCAGAAACATCTGTCCTGACAGCTATTTTGCCAAGGGACAGCCCTCCACAAAACACTGAAAGGGATAAGCAAAACTTGTTCTGCAGTACCTAGACTGGAGATTGTGGACTGAACACGGGTCTGGGAGCCAGGAGTGGGACTGACCCTGTCCCAGCACACACTATTTTGATTTTGTAAAATCAGGAGTTAAGTCGAATTAAGTTTGAAATAGTTTCCTAGTGTGCACATGGCCTCAGATTATCACATTGGTAGAAGGGTCACAAGAGGAACTGTAATGAAAGCACACTGGGTTTTGCTAAACTCTTCTGTGCTTCTCTGGGTTTGTACTGTGTCAAGTTAAACTGTCTCATTTCAAAAGTATAATTGTTTATTTTCTTCAAAATGTATGTAAAAATACAAAAATCACAGTGAATTTTTCTATTCATGGTTTAGATTGGGGTGGGCAATAAACCAAAGGCAGTTCATCAGAATTAGCCCTTCACAGGTCACCGGCGCTTTATTTACCTACGCATTCAGAAGTGCAGGTGCTTGCAGCTCTGGTTGGCTGGGGATTGCCATTCCCAGACAATGGGAGCTGCAGGAAGTGGTGTTCCCCTCTACACCACTTCCACGGCCAACAGGAGCTGCAGCAGCCATACCTGAGGACGCACAGGTAAATAAAGTTCCAGCAACCCACCAGGGACTGAACTCGGTAAGCTGCTTCTGGCTTATTGCCCACTTCTGATCGAGATTGAATATTTTTTCCTAAAAGATATACCCTGGGAATGATTTTAGGGAAGTTCAGGGGACCTATATTACATAGAAGATCAGAATGGATGATCAAAATAGTCCCTTCTGGCCTTGGAGTCTATTCTTTCAAGTTGTTGTAAGCACTATCAAATTAAATTAAATGAAAGGAAAGGACAGACAGGTTTTATACAATACTTCTAAGACTTCTGTTGATACACAACACTTGAGTTTTGCTTTTTGTTCTCATGGTACCAAAAGAAATCATTATGTGTACAAAGATTCATACATATCTGTAACTTCTATAACATATTCTTATTCATATTTGACAGTAGTTATAAAACTGATCAGTGCCTGAAGTGCAAACATTATCATAGTTTGCAAACACTTTAATATTAAATATCCTTCCTATGAGTAACATAACTAATATCAATGTCAATTCAGCATCCCGTTTAAAAGATTCTAATTTGTTTAAAAGATAACTATTTTAATAATGTCACACAAATAATCTCTGTTTACTGTTCCTATGTGTTACTAAAACTCTATAGTAACTGCACCTCTCAAAATCCCTAGGACTGTTGTTGCCTGTAAGTCCCTTAGCAGCATGCTGTACACATGGAAGATTTTTGAGAGTTCCCCTGTGAACACTGGAAGCCTGTAGTGATATTAAATCGCTCTCTTTACTCCAAGTGTCTTTAAGATCAGAAGGTGTTTCAAGTATTTGAACTTTGCTTGGAATGACATTTTGTGATGGTGGCGGAGGAGGGGGGCGGGGGGGGAGCTTTGCTTGAGCGAAAAGGACAATCTCAAATTGTAGTGACTAGTATTATTAGCAATTTATCCTATTACAAAGCCTCCAGCTACTAGAGTGCAAAGCCATAATTCCCCTGGAAGGTATCCATTTAAATCTGAGCAGTGCAATTTTGAGCCCTACATGTTTTAGGTCCTGTCTCAGTGCTATATTTGGAACTGTTCATTGCCAGCAGCAGTTCTAGACTTGACAATGTATGATTTTACCATCCCTAGGAGACTAACATGAGTCTCTTTTGAATATTTTTTAAGTTCCACAAATACCTTTTGCAGTTCATATTTAATTCCACTAAATCTCTCATTATTATGAAGGAGTATATCCCATAGTTAATTTTGTACTAGCCTGTTGTAATCTCACCCCCTTTTTAAAATAGAAAATTATGGGATTTAAGTTACCCACTCACTGCTTTAGTACTCAGTCCTGTGAAGAGCTCACTACCCTCACTGAGGAAAATAGCAATTACCTTGCAGAACTTGATGCATAGTGCACATCTTCACAGAAAAATCTTTTCTGAAAGCAGAAATCCAAGAGCATATTTTAAAGTTTAAAACTCCTGAAACCTAGTTTAATTAAGAATTGCGGTCTTTTCAGCTACCGTTTTTTAATCAAAGTTTGCCTTTTTCAATTTTCCAGACTGATGATGCAGCACGTGGAGCTGGCAAATCTTTGTGATATTGATTATGAAAGTGTTTAAAATTGTTTTCACTGTGTCAGGGATCTGTATGATTACAATTTGTGGTGTCTTTATGCACCAACAAAGGGCTTGACTCTGCAAGGTTCTGACTACACATAGAAGCCAGTGTAGGTTAAATGTGCAGCACCCTGCAGGATTAAGCCCACACCATTTTAGATCAGATGGATGTAGGACAGAGAAAGTAAATATGAGCTACAGGTGGAGAAGTTAAAATGTGTTTATAACTAGAGTAGATACTATCAATGGCACAATAGCAATTTTACAAACAGAGGATCTAGTAGCTTTTATGGACTGCAACCATTGCAATGGTTTTAGAGGCTAGTATAATTCCTTTGTCCACTAATCCTTTATCTTATTTGTCATAACCTGGTCCTGCTCTGTGGATAAGCATGAGTCTCTTGTGATGGAATCCATCCACTCAGTCCCATGTGTTCCTAAACACCCTGGGTCTGGGTAAGGACAGATCAGTTCCTAGCACTTATTCACTCAAGTATGTTACTCAGCTACAGGCCCTATGTCTAACCCCAGAGTCCAGCTGTAAGACCTAGAACCAATGTCTCAGCAATCTCGCTTCCCTTGGTGCTTAGATGGGTTCACTCCATAGTCTACGTGGTAGTGGGAGCTTTCATTTCTCCTATTTTCATCCTTCAGGTACAAATGTGGCAGTACAGCCGGGGTATAGATTCATGGCAAAGGAACTTAAGAACACAGGCACGTGTCCCTCTCTTTAATAGTATAAGGGTTACTGTTCAGTAGAAATTAGTAAACTCCCTCAGTCTATCTCTTCATTCAGTCCAAGTTCGTTAAGAGAGAGAAAATCCCTCAGCCTTCATTTTTTCTTCTAGTTCCAGCAATGAAATTATTCTCTTGGGTGTGGTGATGTGTCATATTACAGAGTGCCTGACCCCTCTTGAGAGAGAATGGGACTAGTCTGCACTGACTAATTAGTTTACTTCTAGAAATGATTATTTAGCTCACCTGGGGCCAGCTCAATTAACTGTTAGGTCCACCTCCCTTCGTGTATGTGTTCAGACTGAGAAGAATTCTAGCCTCTCCTCTCCTCCTCCCCTAATAGATGTCTATCAAGAAACAGTCCATTCAGAGGTAATAGCCTCTAATGGCAGCCATCTCATTTTATAAGCAGCTTCTGGCCCTTTGATTGTTCTGTCCCACCTTTCCTCACATAGATTCCAACTGCATATGTAGTTTTCTTCCTTTTACGCACTAGATCATCTTCATAAATGTTTACAATTATAAATAGTGTTCATAAAACCAATGAAATTCATATTGGACACTGATATATCCCCCAAACTGTCTCAGTGTTGACACAAATAGATTGATTTGAGGTTGTGAAAACTTCTGTTGTGAATTTTGTAGTGTAAACATCTATTTCCAGAAAGTAGTATGTTTGCAGCCTAAAGTTTAATTTATACCAGAAAATCCTCAGTCAGGTTATATAAGCCATGGAAAGTTTTATGAATGGGTACCTCAAACTTCCAAGGTCCACCCTTCCTAAATGAACCAAATTATCTTAGCTGATTTGATCCCTTTTGTTAATTGCATACAACAGATGCACCATTCCACACCTCTTTCCCTGAGTTCAAACACATTAATGATGCTCAATTTTGTAAACATCTTAGTTGGGATTGAGAGGCAGGGACTTGCTCATTTGGGCCATTTGCTTAATGGCAACATTTCAGGAAAGACAGGAATGCATTTGGGGTCAATGCTTGAACTCAACTAGGTTGAGATTTGAGTGTGTTATTTGTTTATTTATTTAGAGCTGGTGCATTGCTATCCCTTGCGTCAATTAATGTTGTGAGGATATGGAACATCTGACCGGTCAAGAAAGGAAACAGAATAAGTCTCCCTAGAAGCTAATAGACATACCAGCAATAATGTTTCATTTTAAAAATAATGCTTTGAACTTGGGTCTATGAAATTTACAAGTCCTGAATCACCATTATAATCCTTCTGACAAAGATACGGTATAGAAAAACTGGTTTTTGTCAGAGTAAAAAATCAAACGTGATTCCATTGAAAACTTATTTTTCTCTCTTATTTTTACCAGTCAGTTATGTTTTATGTATATGCATGGTGGTCTAATTTGCTAAGTTTGGCACTGGGATCAAACTACTAACCAAAGATGGCATTGTCATTGTGAGAAAAGCTTATGATCTTTTCCTAGCAAGAGAGGCAAACATGGTAGGAGACAGGATTGGCTTACGGGGGAAATCCTTGGTGAACTTAAGCACAAAAAGGAAGCTTATAAAAAGTGGAAACTTGGACAAATGACCGGGAGGGGTTTAAATGTATAGCTCGAGAATGCCGGGGGTTATCAGGAAGGCGAAAGCTGGAATTGCGACTGGCTAAGGATGTGAAGGATAACAAGAAAGGTTTCTACAGGCATGTTAACAAGAAGAAGGTGATCAGAGAGGGTGTCGGCCCCTACTGGATAAAGGAGGTAACCTAGTGACAGATGATGTGGGAAAGCTGAAGTACTCAATGCTTTCTTTGCCTCTGTATTCACGGACAAGGTCGGCTCCTCGGACTTCTAATAAGTGACGCAAGATGGGATGAAGATGGACAGCCGTGGTGGGTAAAGAACAGGTTAGGAACTATTTAGAAAAGCTAAAGCGTACACAAATCCATGGGTCCGGACTTAATGCATCCGAGGGTACTGAGGAGTTGGCAAATGTCATTGAGAGCCTTTGGCCATTATCTTTGAAAAGTCGTGGAAATCGGGAGAAATCCCGGATGATTGGAAAAGGCAAATGTAGTGCCCATCTTCAAAAAAGGAAGAAGGGCGATCCAGGGAACTATAGGCCGGTCAGTCTTACCTCGGTTCCTGGAAAAATCATGGAAGGGATCCTTAAGGAATCCATTTTGAGGCACTTGGAAGAGAGGAAAGTGATTAGGAATAGTCAGCATGGATTCACAAAGGGCAAGTCGTGCCTGACCAATCTGATTAGCTTCTATGATGAGATAACTGGCTCTGTGGACGTGGGAAAGTCAGTGGATGTGATATACCTTGACTTTAGCAAGGCTTTTGATGTGGTCTCCCACAATATTCTTGCCAGCAAGTTAAGGGAATGCGGATTGGATAAATGGACAGTAAGATGGATAGAAAGATGGCTAGAAGGCCGGGCCCAGCAGGTAGTGATCAACGGCTCGATGTCAGGATGGCGGTCGGTTTCTAGCGGAGTGCCCCAAAGTTCGGTTCTAGGACCGGTTTTGTTCAATATCTTTATTAATGACTTGGATGAGGGGATGGATTGCACCCTCAGCAAGTTTGTGGATGACACTAAGCTAGGGGGAAAGGTAGATATACTTGAGGGCAGAGATAGGGTCCAGAGTGACTTAGACAAATTGGAGGATTGGGCCACAAGAAATCTGATGAAGTTCAAGTGCAGAGTCCTGCACTTGGGACGGAAGAATCCCAAGCATAGTTACAAGCTGGGGACCAACCAGTTAAGTAGTAGTTCTGCAGAAAAGGATCTGGGGGTTACAGTGGATGAGAAGCTGGATATGAGTCAACAGTGTGCCCTTGTAGCCAAGAAGGCTAATAGCATATTAGGGTGCATTAGGAGGAGTATTGCCAGCAGATCTAGAGAAGTGATTATTCCCCTTTATTCAGCTTTGGTGAGGCCACATCTGGAGGATTGTGTCCAGTTCTGGGCCCCCCACTACAAAAAGGATGTGGACGCATTGGAGAGGGTCCCAGCGGAGGGCAACCAAAATGATTAGGTGGCTGGAGCGTATGACTTATGAGGAGAGGCTGAGGGAGTTGGGTCTGTTTAGTCTGCAGAAGCGAAGAGTGAGGGGGGATTTGATAGCAGCCTTCAACTTCCTGCAGGGGAGTTTCAAAGAGGATGGAGAGAGGCTGTTCTCAGTAGTGACAGATGGCAGAACAAGGAGCAATGGTCTTAAGTTGTGGTGGGAGAGGTCCAGGTTGGATATTAGGAAAAACTATTTCACTAGGAGGGTAGTGAAGCACTGGAATGGGTTGCCTAGGGAGGTAGTGGAGTCTCCATCCCTGGAGGTGTTTAAGTCTCGGCTTCACCAAGCCCTGGCTGGGTTGATTTAGTTGGGATTGGTCCTGCCTAGAGCAGGGGGCTGGACTTGATGACCTTCTGAGGTCTCTTCCAGCTCTATGGTTCTATGATTCTATGATTCCTCCCATCTACACTTGAGCCAGTTTCAAACACTTTCAAATGTATTGTATCATAAACTACTCCTGTGAGCAAGCTTGTGAACTGCAGAAAGTGAATGGTTATGATTTTGCAATGGATGATTACAAAAATAATCTTATGAGAAATCCTTCCATGTAACGCTATTATCTGCAATATATTAATACTTTCTGGAAAATCTGGAGGTTTCCAAATTATGAACCACCATGATTTCCCAGAATACATTTTTTTCTTCCAAGAGATTCCTCCATTTATTTGCATCCTACTAAATTAAAAAGTGCCCATTTACTATCTCTGAGCTCTCTGACATTCATAACAGAAGTTACTAGAAATGGGAGAATAATTTTCTTTTTTGAGAATCTTTTCAGTATCATTTTTTTCTCAAATATATAGCTAGATCATTTCAAGTACTTATTAATCAGAAATTTTAAACCCATGTAAAATTTTTCTCAAGTGATCTGAATTAGAGATCACAAATCTTCAAATAAATGAATAAATAAATAGGTAAAACCAGTCCAGGATATATATTGTTTCATGTCTTAGGAGAGAGAGTCTACATAGGTGCCTGTTTAATGTTTCAGAACACTTTGGGAAACATCAATATTTCTTTTCCACCCTAGAGTTGGTAGCCTGCAAAAGTGAAGGAACAGGGAAAGAAACATATGCAAAGAGAAAACCTGTCCTTTTAGTCTGGCTGTTGTCTGCGGAGTAAGAACCAAGCAAGACTAAACAGAAATGAAGTCCCAGTGTGACAGCCCATATTGAATGTCTTTTGACAATCTGTACTAATCAATATTGCTGCAAAACTATGCACACAAGCACTGCATTAACAACAGTTTTCTTGGTTATCTGAGTTTAGACTGTGGTTGAATGTGCCTAGCAGGATGAATATATGCCACATTAGTTCAGTGTTCTTAAATTAGTGATACGAGTACCCTTAGGGATACTCGAGAGAAGTCTGGAGGTATGTCAACACAACTGAAATTTGGAGAAAACTGAATTTTTGTTTTAAGTTTTACAGCGCTTAATTATTTTTGTACTTTTTACACCCAAACATTTTTACAGATGCCCAGCTATGATTAAGTTGTTTAAACAAATGTGTTGTAATGGTAGATAAAAAAATTATAAGCACCCCCTTTAAAAAAAAAAAAAAAAAGTACCCTTAGTACCTACAGTTTTCAGATGCACAATTTTTTTTTAAGGGGGTACTTTATAAAAAAAGGTTGAGAAACACTGCTCTAGTTCCTCATTCTGTACTTTCAGATTCAATTTCTTCAGCAATCTTTTAAATCACATAATCTGTGAGAACAATATAAATCAAAACCATTTTTCTTCATAATTACATGGTTACCAAACTTAAATTTCAATTCGTTTTTCTTTTTCTAAACCTCTATCTTGCAATAATTTGCAGTATGTTTCTTCATTATTTCCCCTTTTACTTCTCATATACATGTGGCTAGTCCCAATTCCTACATCCTTCTTTCTCTGCAAGGCTATGTCTACATTGCCGGTTTTTTGCCACAGAAGATATGCAAATCATGCTCTCATTTGCATATCTTCTGCCAATCCTTTTTGCTGGAGAGGTTTTGCCTCTAAAATGCCCCATGTAGATGGGACTATTTGTCAGAAATAAACCCTTTTGCACGAGATCCCTTATTCCTCAAAAAATGAGGTTTACAGGATCTTGTGCAAAAGGGTTTTTTTTTTTCCGACAAATGGCCCCGTCAACATGGGGTTTTTTAGCAGCAAAACCTCTCCAGCAAAAAGGATAGGCAGAAGATATGCAAATAAAAGCGCAATTGAGTTATGTAACCTTGTAATGAAATATACATCTGCTACTATAAGTGTGTGTGTGTGTGTGTGTGTGTGTGTGTGTGTGTGTATCTATATATAATGTATAAAGTATTCTGCTAACCTACTTGTTGCAGGGTAATCAACTGCATATATAATGTAGTATAAAATATTCTGAATTTGTTCTGAATAACAGTTGAAATTCCATGAAAACAAATTGAGATCCACTATATGAAACGAAACATTCAAATAAGTCATATATGGCAAACAAATTTTACAATGTGTTGATAATCTTGGCAGCAAAAGCATTTACTTCAATATATATTCTATAGATATTCAGGATATTTTTAATTGTGGTTGGTTTAATAAATCTTGTGGTATTATTTCTATTTCACAATTGACTGCATGTATTTCCTGTGATCAAGAGAAGGACTTGAAGAATTCACTTGGGATTTGAATATCTCAGGGAGATAAGGAGAACTAGGAAAACTTAAACCTTCTTCTTGCCCCACTCACCTTGCCCAAGAGAAAAATTAATTTGGTGTATTTTTTTTGTGATGGTGCAGGATTTAAATACAACATCTTATAATATGCACACAAAGCTATTGTGCATGCAGGAACCTAGTTTTGAAGAGTATCATGAGAACTGTTTGGCTTGAGTTCTGGAGACTGCTGTGGTCCCTGCCATATTGAATCATTTCATCCCCTATAAACATATATCAGTTACACTTTGAATAATCATGGACCTATGTTGAGTTTGTTATCTATGAGTGCTGAATATGCAAGCCCACAATTGACTTTCTACAAACACAAAACAATTAACCAAAATTCGTAGAAAGAACAAATACATAGGCATGGCTGAGTAAAGCAAATGTATTTATGAAGGTGAGCAAATACACATTTTTGTGGGATGTTGGCCAACTCTACTATTGACTTACCTAGGCTGTTTTCAAAGCATTTTGTGGGCTTGTCTAAACAGCACATTTATGTGTGGTGAACCAGGCTCTACTGCACACCAGCTTGCCATGCTGCAATGTCCTGCATCGACACTGATGTGGCACATGGAAAGTCCTGGAGTACAAGAGTCTGTAATAAGCCAAGCTACACTCCAGGCATTCATTGCACTGCAGCAGTGTTGACACAAGATGCTACTGTGAAGCAAGCTGACATATGATAGTTTCACTCCCTGGCTTGCTGCACACTAACTTGCCATGTAGTGATAAGCCATGAGTCTGGTTTGTTTGAGAGGGTCTATATTTGAACTGCAATTACATGTAATAAAGCACTGCAATGTTGCTAGCCAACTAGGTGTGTCCTGAATATTTCAACGATTATATCAACATGCTTCAAAAAACTTAAGTAGTCAGAGATAGAGGCAAATCCTGCTTTCATAGGGGCTATGTCTAGACTGCAAGCCTCTTTCGAAAGATACTTTTGAAAAAGAGCGTCTAGACTACAACCAGTACTTTCAAAAATGCAAGCCACTTTTTCGAAAGAGAGCACCCAGGCAGTCTGGATGCTCTCTTTCGAAAAAGCACAGTTTGAATTACATAGCGCCTTTTTTCGAAAGAGCACTTTTGAAAAAAGGCATTCTTCCTCGTAAA
The DNA here is from genome assembly GCA_019425775.1 of Rafetus swinhoei. Lineage (NCBI taxonomy): Eukaryota > Metazoa > Chordata > Testudines > Trionychidae > Rafetus > Rafetus swinhoei. The sequence goes on from CM033437.1 coordinate 273,203,096, forward strand.
ACGAGGTTTTCCGCAGTTGAAAAAACTGCTGCGTTCTTTCAATTTACTTTTGAAAGAACGCAGCAGCAGTCTAGACGCAGGGGAAGTTTTTTCGAAAAAAGGCCACTTTTTGTGAAAAAAACCCTGTAGTCTAGACACACCAAGGGAGTGTACAGGAAGAAGGACTGAATGAAAGCAGAATAGACACTTCAGCACTTAGCCCATCTATCCTAATTAATCCTGGTTTTAATTTGCAAAAGATAAGAATGCAGAAAAATAATAAAACAGTCTCAATCTACATAGAAATCAATGTAATCTCAAACTGAGATTTGAAAGTAGGCTGTTTTGTGTTTCAACCCAGTCACCAAAGGACTGTGTGAGAGAGTCAAAAGTGAAAAATCTGAAATTCAAAGCATTAACACATCCTCAGGCTCAACTTGAACATGAGGCAGGCTCAGCTGTCTCATGCTCCAGTTATTAATACTAGCTCTGTTCAACAGCTCATACAGATTAATTGTGAAATCAATATTTTACTTAAAAATGTGTGTGCATTTTACCAAAGGCATTCTTTTAAAGAAAAAGTTCAGTGTTTGTTACTGACTGAAGAGGGACTGCCTTCTTTAGTGTTTGTTTATTTTTCTATGTTGGTTTGGAAAGGCAGCATGACTACTCTTTTGATCTCTATTTCCCAAGTCTGAGATGCTTCCCGAGTGTGTAATTCAGGGTATTTAAGAAGTATGACCCCAAATGTACCCTGAGGCTTTTGGCACCATTACCTGAATCCAGCCTTGCACTGGATATGTTATTTCACTAACTCCCTTTTAATTGGTACAGTTTTGCCTGGAGCAAAATGGCAGTTCTTCATTTGATAATTTTGCAGATCTGGTAGCATTGATTGATTGACTCAATTCACAGAAGGCATAAGTTTGTGTTCATGTGGTTTGTTTGTATATTTGTGTGTTAATCTGGATTGCAAATTTGTCTTGTGTCCATTTGTTTGGTTAATGGAATAATGTTTTCAGGATGATCTCCAGTTAAATTAGGAGTAGTAAAGCCACCATTTGGACAAAAGAACTCAAAGAAAATGAATAGCATTTTCAGGAATCAGGTCCTTCAGCTGAGCCTGGGACCAACTAGTAGAACTACAGCTGAACACCTTGATTGACAAGATGACATGACAGGCCCAGTAATGCCTCCCAGCTAGCTCTCAGTAGTAGTACCATGTCAGTGGCTGCTCAAGGCTTATTCAGCAGGTGTGACCACTCATGTGCCTTCCCATGGGCATCTGGTTTGCTAGGCAAAGGGAGGCTTTCCCTACCCAATGATGGATCTGAGCTGGCCCCACCCCTCCCTTCCCTGCCTCCAACTTGCATGTGGGTTTGCTGTGGACTGTCCTTAGTATGGTTCAGGCAGGGTCCAGGGCAGATGGGAAGACAGAGTAGCAGGGAGCTTCCTCAGCAGCCCACCCCTGAACCTGCATGGAACATACACAAGGCTCAAATTACAGTCACATAGGTTCTCCCTGCTGCTGCAATAGCATTCTCCAGCACACTGGCTGAGGATTGCAAGCCCTGCTCTTCTGAGACCACTGCACCCAGCTTGCTGTGTCCCTGCTGCTGCTTGCTGGTTTAGCTTGCTCCCTGCTTGGCCCCTCACCCATCCGGTCGCGTTCCTTGCACTTTGGTCCAGGGTGGGCAAAGTGGTCTTCCTCTTTGCTGCCCCCACCTTCTCCTCCTTTGATCTCTCCCTGCTTGGTTGGCTCTCCTCACCTTTGCTAGTGTGTGGACACCTGGTGGGTTTGGTTTCATTTTCCCATCCCAGTTGCTACTGAGTCCACTGCTGGGGTCTCTTCTCCCCTTGCCCTGTCCCCACATGTGCTCCCCATAGTCCCTCTCCCCTTTGCTAGTGTGTGGAGTGGTTATCATGTGGGGTGTTGCCTAGCCCAACCAGCCCTGCAGAGATAGCTGCCCGGTCCCCTCCCCTTCTTGTCCTCTCTCCACATGGTTCCTGTTTTCTGTGCCCTGCACTGGAGTTGTGTGTGGGGAAGGGGTAGGAGGAGGTGGGGGCAAGAGGCAGTGGGGAAGGAATGGGGAATGAGGGAAGGGGATGAAGAAAAAAAGGGGATGAGGAATTGGGGTGGGGGGGGAGCAGGAGTCCGGCATGCAGTATCCCCTCAGCAGCAGGTGGGGCTCCCTGGTTAAGCAGGCCCATCTAACTCTCACCCTGACAAGCCCTGACCCCCTAAACCTGGACTCATCCAACAAGCTCCCCACACCCATACCACCACCCCACTGAGCCTCAGCAAGCTGCACCTGGACCCCCATCCTATGAAGTCCCACTTCCCCAGCACCTGGACCCCAAACCAAGCTCCCCTCCCCCGACTTCTCCACTGAGCTCAACCAGAGTTCCATTGCCCCTACACCAAGTCCCTGTGCTTCCAGATCTCCACTGAGCCACCCACACCCAGACTGTCCAAAACCCGGATCCCCCCATAATAACCCCCTCCACACTTGGATCATGCTGGGGTGAGCCTCCCCAGCCACACCTGGCACAGAGGGGCAGGGCCAGCCCTTATACTGTCAGGGTCAGGTGCAGCCTCATTGCCAAATTCCTGTTCTGGGGAAAGCTGGGGTTTCAGGGTGAACTCCGCCTCCTCAATGCAGCCCGTGGCCTGTGATCCCCTCTGCTAAAAATGTGAAGATCAGGAGTTTTCTTAATGGCCTTCTTGTCACAGACTTCCAGTGTCACATTGGACCCATCATTTAAGGCTTGGTCTCAAGGAGAGTTTTTCTTCTGATTTAAAAAAAAAAAAACAGCAGCAGCATATAATGAACTTAATTATTCCGTGCCTCACTTTCTCCATTTGAAAAAAGGGATAATAATAATACTTGCCTGCCTCATAGGAGGTTGTGTAAATACATTGATTTTAGTTAGGTGTTTTGATGTTATCAGATGGAAAGTGCTGAGAAGTGCAGTTTTGCAAAGCATTTTTTACCATTTCAAAATCTTTCTGTATTATTCATGCAGTAACCACTGCTCCTGGATTCCAGGAGAATTTCAGTTTGGGACTTTATGGGATGACTCTTTCTCCCATTGGGTGATGCTGGAGTAATTTGCCAGAAGAGGCAGGGGTAGTGAGAGCAGGGCTCCACCCAGCCTCCCCCATCATCACTTTTCAAAGGGCTAGTCAAAGATGCAGGTAGGCCAGCCAGCCTTATGTGTGTATATGCTGCCTGCCAGGGGCTTATAAATGAGATGTTCTGGAGGAATTGTCAAGATCTTCTGACCTCTGACTACTAGCCCATACTACCCATTCATGTGGGCAATAATGATGCTGGAAGGTCTGATGCCCAGCAGATCAGAAATGACTACAAGACTCCGGGAGTACAGGTGAAGATGTGTGGAGTGCAGGTGATGCTCTCTTTGATCATTGTTCAAGGGAAGGAGATAGGCAGAGACAGAAGCATCAAGGAGGCGAATTCCTTGCTGCAAAGATGGTGTTTCCAGGAAAGCTTTGGCCCCCAGGATGCTGTTCCAGGGGGAAGGGTTGCTAAGCAGAGATGGGGCCCACCTATCAAGGAAGGGGAAGAGTGTGTTTGGATACAGACTGACTAATCCAGTGAGGAGGGTTTTAAACTAAGATTGACGAGGGCAGGTGAAAAAAGCCTTCAGGGAAGTAAACATAGGCCCTTCTCTGGGGTCGCTATCACAGAAGGGATAACAAATAGAGAAAGACAGAATTTGGAGGTGAAATCAAATCAGAGTCTTAGTTGTCTGTATACTAAAGTGAGACGTATGAGGAATAAGCAGGAAGAACTCATAATCTTAGTAAATAAACACAACTTTGACAAAGTTGGCATCATGGACACTTGGTGGGATCATATGCATGACTGGAGTACTGGTTTGGAAGAATAAAGGTTGCTCATGAAGAACAGGCAGGGAAATGAAGAAGGAGGTATTGCCTTATATATTAAAAATGTAGATACTTGGACAGAAGTTGTAATAAAAATAGGCACAGACTTGTTGAAAGTCTCTGGGTAAGAATATAAGGGTTAAAAAACCAAGGGTGATGTCATGGTAGGGATTTATTACAGACTTCCTAATCAGGAAGAAGAGGTGGATGAGGCCTTAAAAAAATTAGCAAAATCATCCAAACAAGGCTTGGCGGTGATGGGGGACTTCAGCTGTCCAGAAATCTGTTGGGAAAATAGCACAGCAGCGCACAGAGTATCCACAGATTAGAATGTATGCGGGACAATTTTTTTATTTCAGAATGTGGAGAAAGCTACAAAGGTGGGGGGGGGGATTTTTCTAGATTTGATTTTAACAAATAGGGAGGAACTTGTTCAGAATTTGAAAATGGAAGGCGACATGAATGAAAATGTTCATAAAATGATAGCGTTCGTGACACTGAGGAATGGTAAGAGGGAAACCAGCAAAATAAAGACAATGGATTTAAAGAAGGCAGACTTTAGCAAACTTAAGAGCTATGCTAGATATTTAAATATCTAAATATGTACAAGCATAACATTAGGAGTAAACAAAGAAAAATTCAAACTATGGTATCCTGACACAAATTGAAAAATTGTGCATTTCTGGATTTATTAAAAAGAGATTAGCTCCCTTTTCTCAGAAAACTTTATTATTTTTAGTTTTCTTAAAATGCAAATATATTTTATGTGATTTCGAGCCAATTACATTCACAATATTCAGTTACATCTGAAATTCCATCGTTATCTTATTCCTTTGTGTTTAAGTACCATAGCTCATCTAGTGTGTAAAATTACTTCCTTCATTACTCAAAGAGAGCAAATAAACTCCAATAAGTACAGCTGATAAACAGAGTGAGTTAAGAATAGAATTAGAATGTTTTTCCCCAGCTAAAACAGATTGGTAAAGTTAATGCATTCCTTTTCCTAGATATAGCTTATATTCTTGTTTGAGGTTAATTTTAATAGAACTACTAAAAGGTTTTAAATCCTTGCTTATTTCTGTTTATTTCAAAGTGCCCACTCAAATCTCCAGGGTCCAAATAAATTGTAGAGCTTTTCCTTTTATAGGTTATAAATGAAAATGTGACACAAATTAGTAGTGAACAAACTAAGTAGTGTGAAAAGATTTTTTTTTTCCACTGAAACTGACTTTCCATTGCAGGAATCATTTTACATGACTGATGGTCCTGGCCCATTTCTAAAAAGACTTAACTGATAAAGGGATTCTTCTGCATCAGTCTGTAGACCTGATACTCCAACTATGATTATAAATCTCTCCCCATAACAATCTTCATAGTCCTTAATTTTTTCACCTGCAGAAATGGTCTTGGCATCCCCCATCCCTTGACATCATGGGAACAGAAATAGGTGAATGCTAAGTGCTTTTTTAAAATGTCACCCCTATAGTGTGGTGGAAATGAAATTGTTTGTCGTAAGATGGGGATGTCCTTTACTGTTCACACAAGCACATTTTTTTTTCTGCTTTTATGTATGCTTTAGGTGCCTATGTCATTTCTTCATTGACATATTTACCCCATATACTCCTGAATTTGTGCTTTGAAACTGTTTGCTCCACATTCTCAGAAGCTTAAAAGCTTTTAGGACAGGATAAAGATCACTTTCTCTTTAGAGGAGAGATCCATTCTGATGTTTTGGTGTGGTACAATATTTAGGAGGAGTATGAGGCTTATTTTGTTTTCTCCTTCAGAAATTAGGTTTCCGCTAGGAAAGATAGTCTTTCCTAACAACTGTACTGGTGATTGCCATTAGGAAAGACCATTCTTCCTATCCAGCCATCATACAGCTCTATTCTGGTGATGCTCCAGTGGCAAATTGTGGAAGAAAATGGATGCACAGTATTTACAGCAGTAGAGATTTAGTCTGTCTTCCTGTTATCCATGGGAACTATGGGGTCTTCCTCTTACCTTCAGCCATGATGGCACTGGGTCAAGCAGCTATGCACTGATGACAAATAACTGATTCTCAGGTGAATTGGCTGTTCTAAAGGGGTGACAAGAGTTTCTGGTTTCAGGGGTTTCTCTGCTGTACACAAGAATGTAATCTTTAGTACAAAATATTTATGGTCTGAACTATTTTTATATATTGGACCCCTCTTAAAAAAATTCCATGGAAGGCAGACTTCCCAGGATACACTAAAAACCATATTCCTCTCTTACTGGCTTCCAATTTTTGCAAGCACCTGCTTCTTACTTATGGTTTTATCACCATTTGAAAATACTTCAAGTGCATATAAATTAGAGAGGTAACAAGCTAATTTAGAGAATTTAAACTTGAAAAATATTCATGAAGATTTCAAACTGAGTGTCTGAAAATCCAGGTTGCAGTGCTTTGATATTAAGATGCCTGGTGTTACCCAAATACAGATTTCAGTAAATGCAATACACTAGAAAGCATAAAAAGGTCTGGAAAACATTACTGAAGTTTGGCAGTATATAGCATATTACACTGATTATATGTGAGATTATGGGGGAAATCAATTAGCTTGTATGGTTGTTCAGTGTTTGTATTTCTATCTGCAAGACAGCCATACTAGTGAAGAACTCAATTATACTGTTACAGATCCACAACATAGTTATTTAGCAAACATATTATAATATTTATTTATAAATGTATTATATTGATCACATCTTCTTTTACTTCTTAAATCTTTGATTTCCACATTTTCAGTCAACTATACAGCATTTTTATATCCACATTTATAGCTTGATTGTAAAAGAAATAAAATGGCTTCTGGGGTAGATGATGATTTTTCTTTTCCTTAATTTGTTTTTATGTTGTCTGTTTGTATATCCATTTGTCAGAAAACATCTTCAATACAGAAATCTGTAATTAAGACTGTGAAAATGAAATACATGTTTTGCTTTCTCTGTGTATTATAGGGCAGAAAGAGGGGATTTACATTGTTAAGTTCCAAATAATTTCATCTCCAAAATATATAGACTAGTTTAGAGCTACTCAGGAACCTGCTGTCAGAATGGTTTTCTATTGGAATTCACTGGGGATGGGTGGGTTTTGGATTAAAATAATCTGCAAATATTTACATTTTGGAAAAAAAATCCAGTTTGGAAAATTAAAATGTCTGCTCCCAAATTACCCACCTGGAAATCTCTTGTCTATTTTGCTTCTTTGCAAGCAGAAAAGTGAAACTGACAACAGCCTTCTAAGCAACAAGCTGAAAATTCTTTTCTATTTTCTAAATATTTAATCATTCACAAGAAAGGAAATTCCAAGTTTCTGACTTTTCATTCTGATTGTGGATGAAATTGTTTTCATGAGGCATGCTGGACATGTTGATTAATTTAGTAGAGTATCTGGACCAAAAGTATTAACATAACTTAGTCACTATCCAACAGTGACAAGGTCCAAGATTTGGTATGTAGAAACCTCAGTCTGCTTGGTACCATGGCAAATATATCATTAACATTATTTAAAACATTATTAAATATAAGAAACAGAAATAGTTAAGGCATTTGAAATATAAAGTAATAATTAAGGCTTTCATTTTATATTTTTTGTTCCTGCTCTCCCTAGCTGGAGACTTATGGAGGAAAAATCCACCTTGTTTGACGTTCTATTTGATACCAATAACTATCCTTCTGGAGTGAAAAGGAAAGACATTAGTTGAGATTGGCTAGAGCTGTTGCTGTTAGTCTGATTCCATTTAATCTCTGGTGGTTTGGGTTGTACTCCTGCTGGGTAATGTGACAATGTCATCTAGATCCCTCTCTCTGGCCTAGTTTGATCAAGACATCCCTCAGGATGAGAATGAAGGTCTGGGGTTCCAGATAATATTGGCAGCGGAAGTCTTGATGCTGATGCTCACTTCAGTAGCTTTCATCTATTCTTTCTATTTTTGCTCCAAAAAGTCTTTCTTTAAGGACCTAGAAAGGGAGTGACAGGTGAAATATTCCACCACTTTTGGTTAATTAATTTCTGATTCTACTACTTCTGTTTGTACCAAGCATGATTTTAACATAGTTCTTGAACCATATCAGTAGGCTCTTTTGTTCAGATTAATTTCAGATTTTTGTCTCTCTTTTCCATCATAATTCATTATTGTGATGTCTTATGAACTTTCACATGCTTTCTATAGTTGAGGTCACAACTAGAGTAAATCTGTAGGCTCAATTATCACAACAGATGGGATTTCCATTTTCTGGCCAGCTTTGCAAACATACAAAGCGCAAAAGAAGCTTATGGCATTTTAAGCCTTTGAGGAACAACAAAAGCTGTCCAGTTTTAAGTAGAAACATGAATTAGAAGTAACAAAGGAATTGTACAAAACATTTCCCAACCAGAAATGTTCTCCTTAACATTTGAAAAATGAAGACTTTGGAGAGTTTATGAAAGAAATCAATTTCAATAAGGATCCTTTTGTGTGAGTTTAAATTGAGGATTTTCTTTTCAAAGATGTACTTCTATGACTTAGTTTATAGCTCTGAAAATGCATCCTGAAGCCTCACACCTCCTTGATCCTGACTAAAGAACCTCTTTACATTTTTAAACAAAAGGGTCTTTTTCCTCAAACCTAAATATTGTACAAAATTGTATTTAAGATAGATGCTATTTCTGGACCCAACAGGTGCTTTAGAGAAGGGAAAGAGTACAACTATGTGGCTATTAGCTTTTTTTTAACCAAAAAGTTCTTAGATTTATATACTACTGTTTGCAGTACATTTGCAATTTGCAGTTAGATTCCTATCAAACATTGTACAAAAGCATTTGATAGGATAGTTATTGAATCACAATAACTAACATTTATATGCATCTTTCCAAGCATAGTATAAAAGCAAAATAGACTATTAAAGCAAAATAGAAGCTACAAAACTTTATTCCAAAACAAATACACTTGAAGGTTTTAGTCTAAATAGATACCCTCATCTTTGATACATTTTGGCTTGTCCCAGCTGGCCGAAAGCAAATATTCCCTAGGAATTTCTGCAACTACTTTAAAGATATTAAATTAAATGCATATGCAACTAAAACATAAACATTTCCTTACTATATTATCTAAGCAACATTTGAACAGAAAAATTGTATTTCTTAATGATCAGTAAAGGTACAAGTATATTTGTAATAATTGATTGTAACACAAAAATTTATTCATGCTATTTTTGCATCCATTTTTGTTTGCTTCCTGCAATAGTTATCTTACTGTAAAACTTGTTAGCATTTTCTTCAGCAATTCAGAGGATGTCCTTTCAGTTTTCTTTCTGCCAGATGCCATCCAGCTAGCACTTTAGTAGCTAGCACTTGAAGATATATTTTTTTTTTTAGCTATTTAAACATTTAGTACATATAGAAGTCTAAAAGGAACCAGCGCTTACTGGTTCCTTTTTGAGAAAAAAATCTACTCCTGATAGCAGTAGATATCTGGTTCAATCCAGGGGCTATGCCTTTCCCCACTGTAGTTAAGTCAGAAACATGGATTTCTGATGGTGAGACACTTCTGTTCATGGACAATACATCAGTGTTTCTATACCACAGAGATCCCAAATGGCAATCAGTGGTCTTGAAGTCTTGAAAATGTTGTTACAACATGTAGCAAAAATATTCATTCCCCTACCCTCGTGCACACTTATTCTTAGAGCTGAGGTATTATCTGCCAACTTCTTGAAACACAGAAATAAAAAAAATATAGGTTTGCCATTTTATAGTAAAAAGGCAGTCATGAACATTCTTTGACTTTAAGTAAAGGGTTGGAATGTCAAAACGGTGACACGCACTGTTGTAAATCAATTTTTGTGTTTTGAGTTAGTGGAGCTTAATGTGCTATAGGAATGATGTAACCAATATATCTTGGGACATATATGCACACACAGGAAGGCCTCTTCTTTAATAAAATGTGGGAATTTTTTACCTTACTTAGAATATTCAATATATAAAAGCAATTGACAACTATGAGACCATGTACAGACACGATAATACAATTTTTGGATTTCATTTTCACTTGCAATAACCAAACCATCCTCCAACACAGTTGGGCTATATTCATGGTAAAATAATTTATGATTTACTAGGTTTGGGTGGGTAGGGCTAAACTTTGTTGAAGGAGCTTTCAAATGAACAGTGATTAGTTAATTTTAAAACGTATTTTAGAAAGGTGCATACTTAAAGAGGTTACAACACAGTTTGGACTTGTCTATATTGGCCAGGCAAATCACAATGCGATTCTGGTTAAAACTGTTTTTAAAATCATTCAGTCTATGCTGTTTAAGTACAAAGGAAGACAGGGTTTCTGAATTATCATAGTATTATACTTTTCTTTTGTCTGGAATTCAACTGTTGGTAACTGATTTCACACACACACACACACACACACACACACACACACACACACACACACACACACACACACACACACACACACACACACACACACACACACACACACAGAGTCAGTTTCTGGCAAGAGTAAGTGTAAGGTCCGACAATGGGTTCTCAAAGTACAAAAAACGCTAGACAGGTATCTGTCATATACAAGCAGTTTATTTCCTGACAGCTAACAGCTGCACCCCTTAACTAAAAGGACAACATACTAGGAGAAGTAGCATATCTTACATCCCTTCAGCTAGCCGGGGATCCCGTGTCGGCTGCGGATGAAGTGGGAGACTGTCTCAGCTTCCGAGGCACCGGTACCCAAAGTCCATCAGTGAGGTCCAAACTGCTATGCTCTGGTGCAGCCTTAAATACAGTTTTCTTGCCTTGTTTTGCAGTTTGGAAATTTCCAGGGGTTACTCATTATGTGCTGATGTAGGGCTTTGCTGTTAGTTATCGATCTGGTTCTGCTCTGGTTCTACTTGTTCTTTGGCCTTGTTTACCTGATCAGTACATTAGGGTAAACAGGATTATTTATTGCGTTCTTGCTCTTTACCCTTATCTTATACTGGTTCTTGCTATACTCGCAACAATGCTCATCTTAAATGGTGTATGTTCCCAAAGACTTTCTTCTGGCTCATTAGATATAGAGAAAAGGGGAATGCAGGCCTCGCCACCCCTAAACTTGCACATACAAAATTTTTCCGCAATTAACCCCCCACACACACACACACACACAATTTCACTTGTTTCCTGATTTGTTCTGCCCCACCTTTTATCTTGTTAGAATTCATACTTCCTGGCATTCAACACTGAGATTAGAAAACGGCATGTTAGAAATAAATTTCTGATGCTTTGGCTATTAGTCCAATCTACATATCACTACATTTCACCTTCTCCTCCCCACTGTGTGTTTGTTAAAATTTTTCAGTTAATGAATCACCAAGATGGGATCTAAAGTTTGAGAAGCCATGCCTTACACCTGTGACATAATATCTTTTGCTAGATAACTTTTTTCCACATTAGCAAATTATTTTTAATGGCTGCTAGGGTATGCATAAATGTTAGTCTCCTAATTAGTGATAGAGATTGCTAGAGGAACCAATATGGATAAATCTGAGGATGACATAAAAGTCTGTCTAGCAAGAATAAAGAAAGTATTCAAGATGCTACTTTGTTAGATTTTTTTTCCCAACAGTTGTCTGATTTTTTTGCATTTTCTTTACACTGAACGTGAGAAATACTGAATATAATTTCTGAGAATGTGTACACACATTGGCAAAGTGCAGGATGCTAGTGTTATTCCACAAACTAAATTGGTTTATGTAAATAGTTAGATATGGAAGTCAACCCGTTGATTACCATATAGAAATCAAAGCAGCTCACCTATTTAGATCTTCAAAACCTTCAGATACTGGGTTAAAGTAATAAGCCCAGCAATGTTATAGTCACATGAGTGTTAATTTCACAATTCCTGTTTTCCCATTTATTTGATCAACACTTCAGTTTGCAGAGAAGAACAATAATTGCAACATTTGTTTTTGTAATTGAACAGAGCTTTAGAATTGCAGCATCATAAAAATAGTGGTTAAACAGACTGAATAATCAAGTTTGCATCAGGAAAGGAGTGCTGGCTATTGACTGAGTGTCTGATTTATTTTGGAAATCACAGTTGTATTCCATGGTCATTCACCTTATTTCAGTAATTGTTTATGGAAGCATATTGAAATACCATTTATTTATTAAAGGTTATCTATCATTAATAATCCAAATGTAATTAAGCATTAGGGAGAGTCCTTGTCATGTGGTCCCATCAAAGGTTCGTTTTGCTACTTTTGGGGACAAAGAGGACACCCTGACGTGTTTCAGTGATTTTTTTTTTTAACTGTCCTTTTTCTGATGGAGAAATGTTCCATGAGAAAATTTCTGATCTACTCTAATATTCAACCAATTGTTATGCATGAAGTTAGGATAGAATTCTAATATGTTTCACTATGGAACTGGGGAGGACAGAGGAAGATAACATGCAGAAACCTGATGTGTTCCTCCTCCTTTGAGATGGGCCCTAAGACACTGATTATTTTTGTCTTCCATTTTACTGTTTCCCTTATTCTATGGGACAGTAATTCACATTCATACAAATCCCATTTTTTCTTTTTATAGAGGTGTAATTGTTCCATAGCTAAAGATTTTAAATTCTGATTTTCAGTCCTAAAGAATATGCTTTCCATTTCAACTTGAAAGATGTTGCTTAGAACATAGTAAATAATAACACAATAAGCAAGCCATGTTCTGATACAGCCAATAGAAGACAGTGTCCTTGACTAGGTATAGCCAATGACTGCCTTGCACCTTTAAGCGGGGGTGGGAGGTTGGCTGGTTTGCCAAGTGAAGAAAACAGTGCTTTATGGCTGGGGGAGGTGGAGGTGAAAACTGCTGTAAAAAAGGGCAGCATAGTCACTGACTCATCCCCTGGGAATGCAGTATTCTAAAAGGGGCAGCTCAGTGCTTTACGTCTTCCTTTTTGTACATGGACCCAGGCGGAAAAGGACCCACCCTCTCTCCCTTTTAGGTGATAAAATAACAGGTTTGGTCAACACCTGCTCTTGGCATGACGCTAGTAGCCCCATTTTTAGGGGGGGCAGGGAAGGAATTCTCACCTTTCCACGATATTGTCTTGGCTGCAGTTGGATTTTTTTTCTTTCCCTGCAACAGGTTTAAGAAGCGCTCTTCATGCATGGCATGACAAGCAGTAGACCATTCATCACAACTCATTAAGTGTAGGGTAGATGTCCAATGCAGGTATTCTATTAGGAACATGCACAGTGACTGAATAAATGGCTTGCTGTGCAGTAACTGGAGTTTGTTGAAAGCCTCATAATGTTTTTTTTTTTTTTTTTTTTTACATCACCAGACTTTGACTAGCATAGCAGCTGTAGCTCGGGTTTCAGCCTGCAACTTCAACATGATGTTCCAAGTCTGCCAAAGACTGTTGAAATCTGCAAAATAGAAAGGTAAGTGGTAGAATTGAGTTCCTAATATTAAAGTAAAGAGGAACTTATAAAAGGAAAGGGGATGTGGGAAGGATTGGCAATAAAACCTGTTTTAAGCCTTTATCAACTACTGCATGTATGTCTAATTATAACATATAAAGCATCAGAATGTATCATAAGTTCATTTAATCTCCTCACCCCCTTTTAAAAATATGACTACTAAAGATGGTTTATATATATTAGGAATCTCTCTAGTCCAGCACCCTCAGGATATGATGGGTTCTGAACCAAAGTGTGACATGGTGTGGTCATGAGGATCCCTTGGGATTACTTGTTATGCTACCGACACCCACCTTGTTCTCTGGGCATCCCCACCACTCTGTCCTGATTCTCTGGACAAGGCACAGAGCAGGGGTAACTGCCTCCCCTGAAGAGAAATGCAAACACTGAACCACTTCAGCTCTGGGAGAAGGCAGTTCTAGGGCACAGCACCCAGGAAACCACCCCGGAATATGATCAAAACCCCAAATCAAAATGTCTTTCTCTGTGTAAGAGCTTTACACAATAAAGGCTTATTCAGGAAAGCACCCTTTATCAATGAAAGGAGGATATGCACATTGATTGTCCCCCTGATCTCTACCCCCGCAGGTAATAATTATTTACTCTGAGCTTGATAGTAAACAGAAGTGACTTTATTGAGTATAACCAGTAGGATTTAAGTGGCTGCAAGTGAAAACAGACAGATCAAGGTAAGTTACAGAATTAAAATTAAAAGAAAATGCATAGTTAGTTCTAACACACTACAACTTATTGCAAACTTACCCTAAAAACTGTTCTTATTTCAGACAAGCCTTCAAGTCAAAGATGATTTTTTACTCTGACTTGGGTCTCCAGTTGTTCTTGTTTCCCAGTCAGCCAAAGACAAAGGGACTCTGTATATTGCCATTGTTTAAATAGACTTTTCCTTGGAAATAATCTTTTGTTCTACTTCCCACTTTTGTTCTACTTCCCTTCCATGGAAAATTACCAGGTCAAATTGCTGTCCCAGTCTTCCTAGGACCAACCACTGCTTAGACTTAAAGGATATACAAGGCTGTTTACAAGTCGTTATGTTGATCAGGCAGTTGTAAGGCTTCTGGAGTACCATTGATAGTTCTCATTAATACATTTAAAACCATAAACAATCTCATACTTCATATTTCTAACTTTACATACAAGAATAATACATGCACCAAAATAAAATATCCAGAAGACTGCAACATTAAAATGGATAGATTATATGAGGCATTTTGTCCAAAGCATCTTTGAGTTATGCATATTTATATTCCTAAGCCTATTGCATAAAAGAAGTGGGCAACAGAGTAAGTTTGAAACAAATCCTGAGTGTGAATTAAGTCATTCAAGTGGGTTTTCAAGTAACACAATCCGTCAGCTCTGACAGAAAGCTCGGGTGGTCTGTATGACTGACAGATTGGGTAGTTTCCACTTTGGCTGTGGATTGACAACCCAAGTAATGGCACTTGAAGGAGTCCTTTGCTCCTTTTCTTGCATTTGCATTAGATGCAGAGAATGGATTCTTGCTCATTCTGAGGCATTTCCAACAGTTTGGTGGGGTTGTATGAGTTAAACAGACACAGGGCTGGTAAAGTTATCCTGCCATGATTTGGCTTCATGTGAGGATTACAGCTTAGGTAAAATCATCCACCAATAAAACCAGCACCACCAAGGCACTAATTGAGTATTACTCAATATGATAGAAGGGGAATATATATGTAGCTCAATTTAAAAATATATTTATAATCTAATATAAACTACTCAGAATTAAATGAATTCAATATATATTTAAACTCTCTGAGGAACTCATTCTTTGAGTCCTTACAGATTTGCCAGTCATATATGGTCTCAAAGTTAAAAATGAATAATTATACATTCATTGCATATTTCTGATGAGGTCCAGAAGATGGTCATTTAGGACAATATGTAATTTATATGAAATATATTGCAAAGAGTCAAATTAGGTTTGTGGATACTATTTCTCTGTAGTAGGATTTCTGGCGGAAGCATGCGTCCGTGTGTGTACATATAAAATTTTAATGTTAAAAGTCTCCTTCTGCCGGGTTGACCCCGTTTTTTTGATTGTCTTGAAAATATCAAAGTAACTAATCAAGTAAGATATATTTAAATGTTCTCTAAATTGGCAATTTGTTGTTTTAAAAAGATTTTATGACATGGTTTCAGACATAGTTTTCTGAAATGATTTTTACCAACATTATGCACTCTCTCGATATGCTGATTGTTCTACATTGATTTGGGTGTATCATTAATTTGAAATCTTGCTTATATAACTTTTTCCACTGGCATTCAGAGATATTAGCTAGGTACACATTTTACCCTTTTTTACTTTCCCACCAACTTCTCAGTACTACTCTTACTTTATATCGGACTAAATCTCTCCTGCCAATCCTTTTCCATGTTGACATAGAAAAATCCAATTATATTTCATAATTCTAGGAAAATCAGCTGTTGAAAGCTTTATTCTTTCTAGAGAAAGAAATAGCTGTAGCTCTAAACTGGCACCCATGTGTCTACGTTTTAGAATCCCACTCACTGGTGTTTCCATGATGATACTAGTACTATTAACATAATTAGGTTACCATATAGAAAGGGATTGTAAACTTTATGAAACTATGTGAAGCAGTAGAATACATGGCTTGATATGTAGTAGATTTATTCTCCTATCTACAATGTAGTTAACTAATATCCTACTAGTACTGGCTGGAAAAATGTTAATTTCAAAGGAGCATTTTAATCGTTTCTCTTAATGTGGTACCCAAGAATGTGGTCATGTAGTAGGATAGAACAATGGCAGTCATGTTATGTATAATTAAAGACAAAAATGAAGGAATGTAGTGGGATAATGATTTAATGCAATTCTGACAATTTCTCTCACACATACAACTACCTTACTTTCAGCCCTTGCAAAAACCCCTCTTGGGATATTTTTGTCAAGAGTAGTATTTGATATTTTTTTTTGTAGAACACACAGAACTCAATGAAAAATCATGTTTAAACTTTACTTGGGTTGAAAGGTTAATGAGGTCTATAGGATGTCTGTCTATATCATTTAATCACTGAAACATTACTTATGAACAGAGTCCCTTGTAAGGAGAGACCTGAGACTGGAATAGCAGAAGCATTGAAAGTCTGAGATTATGATGATGGTTATTTAGTTTAGTGCTTGTAGATGTTCACAACATTCTAAACTTAGCAGAAGTATACAAATCAAGAAATGAGACCCAAGGTGAACTTAAAATTGACAACCTGTGTGGGAAGTATGTTTGACCTCTACCTGCACCATCAATATAATGCCCATGTAAGCTATGAAAGTGCAAAAAACAACAAAAAAATGCAACAGCAAAGATGGGAAACAGTTAGAACTAGTATCAGCAAAACCACCTTTTACTGTTCATCTCAGAAACCATTAGATACATTTTAGTAGTTTTATGCCTTTCTCTGAAATATGAGGCAATGGCCATTGTCCAAGCTGGGATTCTAGACTAACTGGATCATTGTTCTATGATGGCTGTTCATGTTCCAAAAAGTAGCTAGATCAACACGTAACTTAAAAATTAATTTGCTGCAGGCATAATACTTTACAAATGTGAAGTGCTAAAATATTTGGTAAGTTTAGAGTACTTACACTATTAGTATTAAAATAATAGCCATTATTGTTGTTTTGATTATTATATAGTTAGGGCCCTGCAAATCCAGATACACACTTTATAGCCATGAATATCCACATCTGCAGATGTGGATGTAGATATCTGTGGCTCATTTTTGCAAATTCAGATGTGGATATAAATTTTGTATCGAAGCAGAGCTCTATATATCATGTATTTAAAATCCTTTGGTGAGGTAGTTCTTTTTGTTTTTGTTTTTGCTAGAAGATAATGGCACATTGGTGTCTTTCAATTTAGCCAAGTCAGTAATGTTCCTGAAATGTACTCCTTCCATAAACTCTCTTCTTTGGTTCACTGTTTTAAGCCATACCTCCCCATTAGCAATAGTTCCACTTCCCTATTAGTACAGTAGCAAAAATGTATATTGAGTGTCCAATTCCTACAATATTTGATTTGAACACTGAAATCAGTCATGCTAACCAAATGCCATAATACATTAATTGCTTCTGTCATAATATTGGTTTGTCCATTAGTTTATGAATAATAAGGTTATGTATAACTTTATTAGTAAAGCAGAATTAATCCAAAATAAATGTCAGTAGGACACATTTTGATATTTATCTTTTGTGTTACTACTAGATGCCTCTGCCATTTGTAAAATTTGTATTCTTAAACTTGTACTATTGCATCATCTTGATACAGCAAGACTAAATTCCAATTCACACTAACACTGGTTCAGGACAAAGCATACTATAGAGAATAAACCAGTTCCTTTATCTATCAGTCATGCAGTTGTCCTCTTCTCTAACTGTAAGAATTGTCTTCTGGTATTGCATTTTTAATAAAATAGCATTATTTGATTAAACCTACAAATTCAGCTGTTTTTTTGAGCACCAGCTAAATCACAAATAAATGGATTTTTGGGTGTGAAAACACCTCCAGTATCTGTTTTGATGGGATTATTTATAGCTGCTAATAAAATCACTGAGACCTATATCCATGTACTATTGAATACTCTAGAGGGGAAGATATACAAAGTGAAAATGTGCAACATATTTTACTTGATTAGCTATAAATTCTCAGCTGAATTTCCAGGTGGTGAAAATAGGCTTTCTTGATGTATTTCAGGAATAAACCCTTTATATCTGATTAAAATGCAGATGAGTGTCATAAACTATTGTAATTTGAAAGGGTTGATCTCTTGATACAATCTGCTCCCATCTGCTTCAGGTGTAAAGTTGAAGGAGATTGCTACAATACAACCAAAATCAATTTAGGGTCAGATTTAGCCCCCCAAGCTGAGTATTGAAGCTGAACCTGCCAATGCGTGTTTTTATTTTGTTTGTTTGTTTTGTTTGCTGTTCACTTACAGTATTTTGGATGTAACCCCCTTTTTCCTCCCCGGGTTACTGGGGAGCAGGTCACACTCACAGGTGTGCCTGGGTGCCTGATGTTTTAAGCCAAAAGAGATCCTGAGCACCCCAGTGGTGATGGTGTTTAGTTGGGGAAAGCCCTATCCACCCCCTTGCTGCGGTCCCTTTCTTGTAATGAATGTGCATGGCGGTGCCTCCACCTGGCTGGCCTTGTACACACTCACTGGTGTGCCTTGAGAGCCTCCAGGAACATACTCATTCCAACATAAATCTGGATCTAATTCCAGAACAACTACAAATCATATACATCTAATAGAATACTTTAAAATAAACATTCTTTACTTAACTTAAATAAACAGGGATTAACAGATTTAGCAATGAATAGCATTACAAAACACATAACAATAATTGAAGCTTCTATAGCTAACATTTGTACTACCAGTGACCCCACCCCAGAGTGTGCACACCCCTGGACTCACAGTCCCAGACACTTGCATGGGTGCGCTGATGTTGCAGCTGTAGTGGAGATTTGGTCCAGGCTAGACAGCAGCTCTGTCCCAGGCAGCACTTTTTCAACAAGACCCAGAAACTTACTGCCTCATGCTGTGCATATGGGAAGCAGCCTGCTAAATCCCAGTTCCAACAGGCATCTAGTCCCGGTCTGTAGCTACCCTCCAACAGCCCCTGGACTGGATCAATGTCCTTGGCAGCAGCCTGGCTCCCCCTTCGGTTCCAAACTCCAAGGCCAAAGCCCAGACTGCTAGGCCTCTTTTCTTCAAGCACATGGAGAGAGCCCTCTCCCACACAAGAGCCCTTCCTGTTTTTCCCAAGGGCTCATGGGAATTGTAGTCTGGATTGTAGCACACAGGGTCTTTTCAGAATAAAACAGAGGCCCTTTTAGTAAGGGGACTACATGGAGATACCCAAAAATCATAATTGGTACATCTTTATGTAGAGATTGCTGATAATTAAAGCTTCTACTTATGAAGACTCCAAAAACGCTACTGGAAAATGCTAAGCTATTTTGAATGACTGAAAGTATAACATCTCACATCAAGTCACAGATGTTCTGAAAAAGGCTAATTCAGTGCATTAAGGTTTTCCTTTGATGGGTGGTTCATTTGGTTCTTCTTACACATTTCAGAATAAGGTCAGTGAACAGCTCTAAATCATATCTTGACCCTATTGACTTGCAATGAATCCTCGTTATTTTAATGACTGCCAATTAAGATTAATAAAAAAAAATCCTCTGCATCAGGAGTTTGGCTCATGGGACTTGCCTTGAAAGAAGCTACTGCATCTTGGAAGGTCATTGCTTGGTTGGGATGCATTCAATAGGGATGATTGGTCGCTGCTATGTCTCACTCTAGTTATTAGGTGTGCATTTTTGAATAGTGATGCCTTATGTAGAAAGAGAAGGAGCAGCAGGGTGATTTCTTGGAGCAGTAGTTACTAGTTTGGAAAAAAAAGAGAGAGGAAGTGAAAGGTGAGCTTAATATGCCACCTTTGAAACACAGCTGACCTGTAATGTGTGTATGAGACACATAACCGGGAGAATAAAAAGGCAATTTCTCAGTTAACTGATGTTGAATAAATAGAGTAATAGTTACTGTAATTCTCCTTTATATTGAAATTATGTAGGCAGGAAGAAGAATGAAAAATACTCCATTTCAAATGTTGACTTCTTAGTAAACTATTAAACTCATTCGTTGCAAAACAAATAGTCTGCTTTGAAAACTGACATGGGATTAGCAGGGGTGTTGACATTGAGGAATTAAGTTCAGTTGCTCAATGGCAGGGAACTACACTCAATGAAGGGAGGGAAGAAATGTGATGTTCAGTTCACAAACAGCATTATTACCTTCTAAAATGGGTGACTGTCAACAATAGCTTTTTTATTATTTTTGTTGTTGAGAAAAGTCATTGAATATTCCATTCACTCTCCTTTTCAGTTGATATTTTGATAGCCTGGGTGCCACTCTACAGTGAACTCATTTCCTGAATGTATTTTTAAAAAAATGTCTGAGAGGCTCCAAGTGTACAGGGCTCTCTCTTTTTTGTTTTTTTCTTTTGATGCCTAGAGTTTCTAAATATTTTGCTTATGTGTTATGCCGTGAAAAGAAATATAGATTGTGAAGCACTGTCAGCCTGATAAATGGTATCCCTGTAGTGAGATTTCACTTACCGAACTTTTGTTCTAAAGGTGTAATAGCATTGAGGAATTAAGAACAGTGGATGGAGGTTAGTGCAATCATTTGTAGTGGGGATGGCAATGAGGAACTGATGATCAGGGAAACTTGATACTCCTAAAATTTCACGATTATGCATGTTTATCCGAGAAAGATGCCTTAACCAGCTGAAACAGTTATTTGAACGTTAATGGCTTGCATCCTTTTATTGAAGAAAGGGCATCACTTAAAGGAAATACTTTGTATAAAGATAGGATATCCCTACATTAAAGATGAAAGATATAATAAAAAGAGGTTTCTGGACTTCTCCACACACACACAAGTTGTCTATAGGACATCCAGCCAAACACATTTTCGTGCCAGGTCGGAATTTTTTACTAAGAGGTTTTCTTTTCCTTAAAGATATTTTAATGGCGGTGTAGAGCTGCAGTTGCACTAATCTAGGCATGTTTGAACATAAGAATGGCTATACTGGGTCAGACCAAAGGTCCCTCTAGTTGAGTATCCTATCTTCCAACAGTGGCAATTGCTAGATGCCCCAGAGGGAAAGAACAGAACAGGGAATCAGCAAGTGATCCCTCTCCTGTCCTCCATTTTCAGCCCCTAACAAACAGAGGTTAGGGACAGCATTCTTACCCATCCTGGCTAATAGCCATTGATGGACCTAACCTCCATAAATGTATCTACTTCTTTCTTGAACCCTGTTACAGTCCTGGTCTTCACAACCTCCTCTAGCAAGGTGTTCCACAGATTGACACTGTGCTGTGTGAAGAAAAAACTTCCTTTTGTTTGTTTTAAACCCGCTACATATTAATTTCATTTGGTGACCCCGATTCTTATGTTATGGGAATAATTAAATAACTTTTCCTTATTCATTTTTTCCACACCTGTCATGATTTTATAGATCTCTATCATACCCCCCTTGTCTCCTCTTTTCTATTTTTTGTTTGTGTTTATCACTTTTTCACTCTATTTTGATATCATTATCACTAATATTCTTTGTGTCAGTTCACTTGCATAGTAAGAGTTATATATTAAGGCTGCTATATTCTCCTACCATTGTTGATCACCATCATGAAAAACTGTATTTTACCACTGCATAGTACAATAATCTTGTCGTAACTCTCAAAAGATTATAAATAAAACATAACTAAAAGAGAAAGCAAAAATATTGCTTATAGCAATGTCAAAATTACTTGGTGCTACTATAAATTTCAGTGGTTGCCTTTTAGAAAGTCAACATTTAGTAATAGCAGTTACAAAATATCTGAAATACTGACGTTATTTCTGATGGCATGTACAGCAAAATACTATGGTGCTGGAACACATCATTTGGAGCTGTTTAGAGTTGGTCAGAATTTTTTGAAATTTAAAAATTCTGATGAAATTTGAACAATGAGTACACTTTAATTTTTTATAGCTTTGACATAAAATAAAATATATAAAAGATTGCGCTGGAAAACTTTAAACGTCTTATTTTTAAGTCAATAGAATTGTCTGTTTATCTTTAAAAGCTAAGTAGTCATTCGCACATTTTTACAAGTCTGAAAACCCTCAGTATAAAATTGT
Organism: Rafetus swinhoei; assembly: GCA_019425775.1. Classification (NCBI taxonomy): domain Eukaryota; kingdom Metazoa; phylum Chordata; order Testudines; family Trionychidae; genus Rafetus; species Rafetus swinhoei. The sequence continues at coordinate 273,225,210 of CM033437.1, forward strand.
CAAGATAAAGGTACAGAATTTGAATCTCACCCTCATTAGATCTCCAGACTATTAAGTTTGATAGAATATTTTGAATTGTATAAAGGTTGTGCTGCAAGCATTTTGCTGCCTGGATTGAATCTTTTTTTTGGCTATGAGCTAAGTAATATATTGACTTTAAGTCACTCCCTTGACAATTATTTGCTTATCTGCAGTCATTCAATTGATTTTACAATGATGATTATCTAAATAATACGGTAATAATGAAAAATAAGGAGAGATGATCTTCAGAAAATACCCTATATAATCATAATGAAAACTAAGAGGTATACAAAAGTCACAGGATTGTGACCAGTGAAATTACTGTAATTACCTCCACATGCTCCCATTGATTTTAATACATTCCAGGAAGGCTCAGTTGTCTGCTTGCATGGTAGATTGTGGTCCAAGAAAGTTCCCCTCTCTTTTGTTTACATAGTAATAGCTACTTAAACATTAGAGGTTCACAGTCCTGGTTGATAATTTGTTTGATTGTTTTAGCCTAGTTGGGTTTTATTGTCTAGTTGATTCTTCAGTTTATAACAAAATCTAATTCCTCACTCTGTTAGTCTTAACTTCCAGAGCAGGAAGAGTCTGTGTAAGAAACAAATTACCAAAAGCCATATGATCTTTTCTTTCTTGATAAAGGTGGTCTCCAATTAAGTCACTAATTTCAATTTGTAGTGTTGGTTGGAAATGTACTCTAACATTGCAGTGTGTCACTAGAGCATTTTAAAAAACAGGAGGTTAAAATATAATATTAGACTTTGTTAAACAACATGTAATATCTACACATTTTGGTATTAATGTACACAACTTCTTAGTGTCTTTTTCATTACTTCATAACCAGAAAAAAAAATCCACCAATAGTACATTACTTTTCTGTAGGAAGTCTTTAGCCTAGAAATGTCAGCTCACACTTGAAAAAAAATGTATTGTAACATGAAAATGGGTTTCCCAAGTGACCTGACGTTCCAGATAGAAAACATTTCATTTTGATTGGAGCATGGATACTGCCTTGTAAAAAATACAACAAAGCATATAAAATATGTAATATGAGCTTGAATTTATATATTCCTCTTCTCAAATGCTGTAACATTAGAATGGATTGCTAAAACCTAGGAACTAGGAATGATGGACAAATTGACGAGCTGTTTTAAGAACAAGTAGAAGGATAGACATCATCTTTCACTTTTTCCTATTACAATGAGAAGATTGCTGCACTCTCTCCATTATGTGTAGGACTGGTGGCAGTTTGGAATTCCCTCCTTTCATTTATTTAGGTAGGAACTGGTGCTTTCTCACTTAAGGTTAGATTGTGCTATTTGCACTCTGCCCATACTAAAAGGTTATGTATGGGCACATTGTCCAAGTAAGCAAGAGAAGGCATTGTGTTTGTCAGGCTCAGCTGTAGTGGCATAATGTGGGGCCAGAGTTGAAGAGGGGAACATGTATAGTCAATGGTAGCAAAAAGGTTAGTATCAGAAATAGAGCTGGTTCAACTTTCTGTTTCATTTTGGCTTAAAATACAGGTTGGACTTCCCTGGTCCAGTACCCTCAGACCTGAGTGGTCTCAAACCATGGAGTTTGCCGGACCAGGGGAAATCAAGGCTCCATTCTGAGCTGTAGACACTCTGAGAGCTCCAGCCTGGGATTCCCCCCAGCTGCTGCCAGCCCCTCTGCCAGGGTTCCCAGCCCGGCCAGGACTTCCCACTGCCCCCACTGCCACTGCGGTTCCAGTCTGGGGACTCCCTCTGGCCACCATTGGCCCTGCTTCTGCCAAGGATCCCTGGGGTTTTCCTGACCGGGGCTGGGGATTCCATTCAGCTCCCCAGCATGGGACTCCCTAGGGCTGGACTCCCCACCCACTGCAGGACTAGCCCCTGCCAGCTCACCAGAGCTCCCCAGCAGCCGTGGGACTTCTAGCTGGCTTGTGCTCCTGGCCTCTCTTGTCTAGCAACATCTGTGGTCCTGCCTTCTGGACCACAGATGTCACCGAACCAGAGAGACCTGGATTTGGGAGGTTCGACCCATATAAGCTGTAAAATAAAAAATCCAGAAATCCACATCCCATCCTGCAACCAATAACCTGATATAGTTCTAGATCTTCTGAAATCAGGTCACTTTTTTTCAGGTGTCCCTTTGTGGTCAGGTGTGTTTCCACAAGGTTTTCCCATTGTTCGGGGCCCTTGGGAGTGGTGTATAGTCCTTCTCAGGTTTATCCCCTGACCTTCCTGAAACTAGGTCAATAGCCAAATTTAAAAACATCTTCAGTGATCCAAATACAATGTCCATTATAGGAGCCATATAACTCATATCCATCCCCTCTTGTCTTGTCATCTGCGGAGACCTTATTCTACTCAAGATAAACCTAGTGTTCTAGATTAGGCTTTCTTTCTCAGTCTTCCACCCCTGCAGCTTCCTGCTGCTTTTTATTTGGGAATTATCTGATTTCCCTAAAACAGGACTCCTCTAGTAATCTGGGGTTGGCTTACCCACAGGCTCCCCTGGCCATGAGCAAAGCACCCTGTTACTCTTCTATTACTATTTCATTAAGGACATAGAGCTAGACCCTGAATTATGGCTGAGACCTGTTTGGTGCAACTGAAAAGGGAGGAGGGCAAAAGTCTGGTTTACTGATCATGTGATTTTTTGCGTATCTGTCTGATTCCCTCAAGGAAAGTTTGCCTATTGTCTCCTGAGTTGTAGCCATGTTGGTTCCAGAAGTTTAGAAAGACAAATGGGTGAAATGACATATTTTATTGGACCAATGTTTGTTGGTGAAAGAGACAACTTTCAATCTACACAGAGCTATTATTCAGCAAGCTTACCTCATTCACCAACATATTTTGGTTCAATAAGATAGTCCCTCACCCATGTTGTCTCTCTTTTGCTCCAAAGTATATTACAACAGATAGAGACCATGGATGCCAACTGTATCTATTGCATTGGCTTTTTGCTATTTGAAGATAACTTGACTTTCACTAAGGCCAAAGAACTTTATTTAAAGGATTTTGCCAGAAGATTCTCTCTGTGTCAGACTTACACTTCATAAAAGCAAGAAAAAATAAGATAAAGTCTAGGTCTTGAATGGATATCCCTTTCAGTATGCAATGTAATATCACATACTAATTTGCGATGCCTGCAAAAGTTGCCAGAGTAGTACATTAACTATATATTTTCTTCCATTGGCTGTGCGCTGCATGATTTTAAATACCAAATTGAATTTAGTTCTTGTAAGTGGTGCTAGATTCAACGAGCTGAAAATGAAGTCTGATGCTCATTCACAGAACAAGTAAACCAAGGGCAAATTTCCTCATGCTATGCTGTCAATATATTGCCTGAAATGGAAGGATTATCTATAGAAGAATCAGAGTAGTTTTGTTCTTTATATCTTCTCAGTCTTTGTTTCTTATGCTGAATCTGACTACTAATGTCAAATGTGATGCAGCCACATATCCACTAGGAATTTTATAGGAACAAAAATCACAAAGTTAATTCACATATGGTAAACCATAGAACAGCTGCTTAAAATGTCACTTCTCCCCTAAATTACATTTTAGCTCCCTTAATATAGATATTTAAAGGTTAATTCAGACTTTTGTGGATCTCAAAATGGTACTTGTGGTCAGTTAAATAAATAAAGCTATCATTTACATTCGGGAAATTGTTGGCCTTTAATTATCCTTATGAATCTCACTGTGTGTGTTTGCCTTTAAAAGGGCAATATAAAAGATTTTTCATTCATCCTTAAGTTATTTTGAGCTAGTGATACTAAGAAAGAGGATTGAGAGAGAAAACAAGGGAGGGTTAGCTCTTAAAGGTCATTCTAAGATGTGAAAAGTGTCATTGACCCAACCAGCAAGCAAAAGTAGTAGTTTTCAGCATTATTTGTTTTTATAAAGAAAATATACCATGTTCTGAAGGATCTTTTTTTCTTTTGGTGACATAATCATGTAGTATTCAAATAGGAAGAGCATATTACAAGTCACTGTTTTACATGAGGCTTCATCCATGTCTTGAATTTTTTGAATGGTTTTAAATGTCATTTGTCGGTATGCTGTTTCAGTGGGTTTTTGTGAGAGAGAAAAGTCTTGTGGTAAGCACTGCTCTATCGCTGAAATTGTTTCAAATGTTCATCTAATTTAGTAGTGCATTGCATTACCCGAGTAGGATTTTTGTCACTTCACACTGACTTTGCAACATTGTAGTTAACTGAATGAATAATAGAGAACTTGGATCAATACAGCTTGTTTTTAAGTAAAGCCATAGTGTAGAGAGAAACAGGAAGCCTTTACCTGACTTTTGCCAGAACTTAAAAACCAGCCTGCATTTTGTTTAGCAGCATTTATATTTACTACATTTGAACTACAATAGATAAAATGAGATTAAAAATAAGTATCCACTATTATTTGTTGTCAAGATCTTTATAAGTCTCTCTCTTGCTTAATGTTACCACAGCATGGGAACCACTACAGGTATGCTGGTGATGCTAATACTTGAGAACAGATATTCTAAAATTGTTGTTAGTGGTTCCTGTGTAGAATCTCAGAAGAAGAGTGAGAAACAGATGCCAAGGAAGTGCTAGAGTAATTTGAAAACAGTCATAGACAAAGACTTGAGGACATGACAAGCATACCAGTTATTCAGGTATGTGAAAAATATCAGCTATGTTAGTAATGTAATGTACAGATATTTAAGTAGAAGTTAAACAAATGTTTGTTCAGAATGAGGGAGCACAGGAGCACAACTGCATTAAGGTGATAAGAATTTTCTTGGTATGTCTGTTCTTTCTATGTCTTTTAATGGCCTGCCTTGTTGGGAATCATAGATTTTCCATGCTCCTATTTTGGAATTAAATCATTTATGTGAAATGAAAACACCTGCATTTCAGGTGGAATACCACGGAAAAGGCCAGTGGTCAGTCTGGTATATTTAAGCCATGTGCACCTGAAGTAAGGATAGCATGTTGAGTGTTACTTGACTGAATCTTGAAGGTGAATAGGAATATTTTTTCAATGGAGGCGGCTAACTTAATTGTCCTGATATTTGGCAGCTTATTTAAAAAACATTTCTGCAAACACACTTTTCCTTCAAAATAAATGTTTTGGTGGCTGTTACAGCCCTTGAAGCTTCTATGAACAATCTCCAAGTTTGCATTCACTCTAGACATCCTCGCATGCTAAAATGAGTAAATAGCATTAGTAGCAAACATCATTCACCTGTGGAAGGAATAGGTAAGTGTTTTACTTGGTGTTGAAAGTTAAATTTGGACAAATATCCAATAGTAAATACAGTGGGCTTATCTTTTCCTCCCATTTGACTACCTCTTTGCTTATGCACCCGTAGATGTTTGTTTGCAATTATCACCTCCAAACCAAACATTTTTGCTCAATGCAATGAGGATGTTGGCCATTAGTTGATGAGAAAAATAATCCTAGTTACTAGCCTGACAGTGAAATAAACTGGGTATGGTTAAAATGTGTAGCCTGATATAAAGGATGATAAATATTATTAATTTGTATAGTTTGGGTTGTAGACTTCCAACATAACTGATCAGAAGATAATAAGGTTCTTGTCCCAGAATCAGGCTGCACAGAATATGCCAAGGAATTTTGACAGTATGACAGGATGCTCACTATGAGACAAAATAATTTGAGGAGTGAAATAAATCAGGGTTACAAAAACAGTATTATTAGTCTACGATACGTATTTCTATAGACGGTAATTAATATACTCACACCTGTTCTTGATAACCTGGTGACAAAAGACGAAGGACGAACCTTGCCTCTGCTATGTCATGACTGTTCAGGTCCAGGTTTCTCAGTTCTCAAATTAGAGGTACAGAGGCTAATGTTAAGAGCTTATTGAAGCTAACTTAGTTCACTTAACTGACTGCTCTAAATCTAGATTAAACTAACAGACTACTAGAAAGATAAAGTTTAAAGTCAAAGTTTAGAGACTAAATTTAACACTCCTAACTCCTCCTGCTCTTTCTTGCTTTTCCCTAACTTATCCCTCTTCAATATAATCTAACCAAAAGCTTTAGGCAACCTATTTCAGAAGCATAGGAGATCAAGTCCTCCTTCTGTGCCAAATTTAATTTACCCTTGAACTATTTTTGTTGTTTCTGTGGTGCACTTGTTAAATTTGAGGGTATTCTTGGGAAGCCCCTATACCATGAAAAGTCACTCTTCTGCCACCCTCTATCCAGGTGAAAGGTTCCGAACATATGCAAGTTGTCTTTGCTATCTGGGTGAAAGGTCCCAGACAAAAATACTAACTTTGCCTTAGCTTAACATACAGGATATGACCAGTAGGTCTCTTGAGTTACCGCCAAATTACTTTAATCTAAATCTTTAAACCTAATATAATATAAAAAGTAATAAAACCATAAGAAAATATATAGGTATATCTATAGGCAAACAAGTAGGTTTTCCCTGTAGGCTACAAATGATATTTTAAAATAGCATCTGATAATTTAACTTTTTCTCCATCAGTGACATTCATTTAAAACCTGTTGATTATGAAAATCTAAATAGTTTTTCCCTTAATTCACAATGCTACATGGTTGGCATAGTGTTCATAAATCAAGCTGTTCCCTTTGTACATCCACACCAAGGCAATGTCTAGACTGCAGGCTTTTTTTGGAAGAAGCTTTTCTGGAAGAGATCTTCTGGAAAAACTTCTCCCGAAAGACAGCGTCCATATTGATTGGACACTATCTCGCATTTAAGTTGTGATTACTATGGATGGAGTGGACACTAGGGCAGTGTTTCTCAACCTTTTTTTATAAAGTACCTCCGGTACCTATAGTTTTCAGACACACACATTTTTTTCTACTATTGCAACACATTTGTTTAAACAATTTAATCATAGCCAGGCAGGTGTAAACATTTTTGGGTGTAAAAAGTACAAAAATAATGAAGTGCTGTAAAACTTAACAAATATTCAGTTTTCTCCAAATTTCAGTTGTGTTGACGTACCCCCCAGACTTCTCTCGAGTAACCCGAGGGTAGTCGTACCACTGGTTGAGAAACACTGACCTAGGGCACCTGTGCTTTTTCCTGGAGGCCTCTTCTTTTGGAAAAAAAACCAAAAAACCCTCTTTCAGGAAAAAAAAGGCTTCTTCCTCATAGAAAGTGGTTTACCGCTGTCAGGAAAACTCTTCTGTTCTTTCGACTTTCTGTCAAAAGAACACAATTGCAGTGTGGACGTAAGTGTTGTTTTTCTGGAAAAAGTCTGCAGTGTAGACATACCCTAAGAGGAAAAAGAGATGGAATTCAGATAAGGCCCAAGTACCAGCCCTTTCCTTGTCAGATATGGAGACCTCCTACACAGTGGAGTCGGTGCACTTGAGGACAGGAGTATCAGGACTTGGTAGGGGTATGTGAACTCCATGGATGTAGAAGGCTGTCACGGGGGAGGGTTAAGTTATAAAGTGTCTCTAAATGAATTCAGCAATTACATGTACAGAGAGGAGAAAGCTACTTTGTGACCACCGTAGCCCTGTCTCACTTGTGGACGCTATATTATTTCCACAGAAAGTAGCAGAAGCTTGAACATAAAGCACAGACATCTGTACCCCAAATGTGCAGAGTGTTAAAAATGTATTAAAGATGCATGGACGCTATTCTTGGTGAAACAGCCATTGTCTGGCCATGTCAGAAAAAAGGCAGGAGACAAAGGATGTGGCTTAATTAGGACACAACTTTATTCACTTAAAATAGTGGGAATATCTGGTAATAAACTGTAGAGTGCAAGTCATGATTATTTCATTAATTGTATCCTCCTATTTGCCACCAGTCTTCTCCCTTCTCAATCTGGTCCCAGACAGTATATTGCTGTAATCCTGCAGCCTCAAATGTTGGAACCACAGAAGGTTCCTCTACCATCTTGTTGCAGCAGCTGCTGCAGTTGGATGATCAAGGAGAGCCAGGAATGTACCTTCCTGGCCTGATGGTGGTTCTTCCTCTCTTGCCTTTGAAACTTTGGGTGTGTACTCCCCCTTTATCACCTGAGGGGTTTCCTCCACTCCCCTACTGCCTGTTTGCTAGGTACTATAGGGAACTTTCCCACATGTATGAGGATTTTCCCCACCTCCAGGCCAGTGTTTCAGGAGGGAGAAGGGATACCCCTTTTGCATAATGATCTCAGAGCATTGCTGTAGTGAGCTTCCCTAGGCATTTGGATCTGTTATTGCAATCTGTGTACAAGAGGAGACTCTGTCATGTCCTCTGTGAGCCCTGGGCCACTGCTGCTGCTGTTGAAAGCCTGAGCCTAGTTAGAGAGGGCATCTTTAGAACTGCTTGTAATAAAATGTTCCACTGCTTTTAGTTTTCTTCAGCACATTAGCCTAGTCTTAGTCACTGCAGAGGCCTTATGTTGACTATGGACCTTGGTGAAATTACTAGTATTTATATATGATCCATGACTATTTAGAGTTTGTAAATATGTCTTTTTGAATGGGCTGTGTGTATATTATCATTTGAATCATTCTTTGTGAGCTTGCAGTAGTTGCTTCCCTTTGTGCCTCAGTATTCTAACATCTGTCTATTAGCGTTCATCTGAATACATGCCAGTATTCCCATAATAAGTGTAGGAGTTTCCAGTTAATCAGAATTCATTTCCTTTTCATTCTAATATAAATCCTCATGGCCACATTTAACTCAATACGAACACCATGCTGCTCTAAGAAATCCATCCTATTGATGATTCATTATTTTCTAGTTTTTCTGCTTACTGACGTCCATGATCCTATTTTCAACCTCACTTACACAGAAGTGAAGATTAAGGGATATTCATTTTGGAGGAAAAATTCCCCATCAATTTAGTTGTGCTAAGAAATGTGCTGCTGAGAGCACCATATCTTATATTTGTCTTTAGACAGGAATTCTCTTAATATAGAGGAAGGGTAGAATTTTTCTTGGAAGAATTTGGGGAGAAATATAGAAGCTTGTTTGCTGAGGGACAGTAGCTGTAAGATTCTGAATTGTTCCTTGTCAAAACTTTTTATACTTGGATGTTTTAAAAAGCGTAGTATTGTAAAAATATTTTAAGGTGTGGGTTAGGTTTCATTCAAACACACTTTCAGTTGTAACATTTCAAAAAAAATAAAAGTGGGCATGTGATATGAATTCAAGAAAAATCTTACCAAGCCATAGATCTAAGAAAGACATATCTCTGAAAATAAATAACATTCACTTTCCCTACTATCATTTTGGTTAATTTGGTGTACTTGAAATGGCTCTTTTCTCACTAAGGGTATGACTAGACTTCGGGCTGGTATCCCAAAAAAACTCCACCGCATCCAGGAAGCTTGTATTCCTTGTTCTGAAGAAGGGGGCTTCTGAAAGAGGGTTTTTTCCAATATTTGGCCCAATCTAGATGGGCCAAATGTTGGAAAAGCCTCTTCCAAAGAAAGAATCGGAAAAAGGTATGCAAAATGCAGAGTGCATTTTGCGTTCCTTTTTCCGACAAAAACTTGTAGTCTAGCCGTACCCTAACAGCCTGATCCAAAGCCTGGTTAGACCAATATTACTCTTATAAAATTGACTTCAGTGAGCTCTGGATTGAGCCCCAGTCTTCAAAGCTCCTTCAGATGCATTTTGAAAAGCTATGTAGCAGCTACGGCTTCAAAAATACTAGATCAAAAATATTTGATAAATATTCAAAGTTTTCTGCATTTTACAGCAGTATGCACTACCTCTGGGCACTTTGATACTTGTATAGCAAAAATATTGTCTAATTTTATTCTTTAGTAAGACGTTTCAAAACTTTTTTTTGCCACCATTTCAACTTTTTGGATGATTTATTTGTCAATTTTAATTTCCAGGTCATCTTACTGGTAAAAATGTGCCAATTTCTTTTCCACTAAACTTGCTTCTACAACTTTAATTTTGTTTTGAGATGTATAAGTTGTATTGATACTTTAAGCTACTATAAAATAAAGATGCATCTGACTTGAATGTCTAGAGAAGAGACTTCACATTGTATTCTTAATTCTAAAGCAAACACTCTGCACATCTAGTACTTGGGGGGAAAAACATCTGTCACTAGAATAATAGGTGCTTTTGTGATTTCAGTCATAGTTGTCAACTAATCTGGCAGTTATGTGATATTCAAGCTTGATTCTTCATTTTATTTACACTGACTATACACTTTTTTGCATAAACAAGTTGTGTTTTTGGATTGGGTGTTTTTTACAAAGGGGCCATGATCTCCAGTCTAGGCTTGTAGGTGCTCTAATAATAGTTACATTATATTCAGATTCATGACCTGAAATCTCAGTTCATTTGATATGATTTGCATTCTAGCAGGATATTTTGTAAATAATAAATGTATTATGTTGTGAATGGAACAAAAACAAATGTAAAGTTTCTGTGCTGCATTCAATATTTTTGACAGCACATAAAACCATCCATTCTATGCTGATTGTGAAAGTGTTCATATTTTGTCTGAGGTAATATACAATGAGAAGCATGATACCATTTGATAGAATGCCTCTTGCTAAGAACTTGACTCACCAGATATAAAAACATGGTAGTAACATACTGACAAACGCTTATTTAAACAGTCGAGTTATATATGTACAATGGAAAAAGCCAGTTTATGATATAGGTTTAATAAACAAATCATGCATTTGTTGGGATCCAAAACTTTGAGAGAGAAAGAAATCTAGGAACATAATCTGTAACAAAATGAGTCCACTGAAATCAGGCTAGGAAAAGGTGTTTTTTAGAATGTGGAACTGGGGACTTTAAAGAGAGGTTTGTATTTGTAAATCATCGGTTTAATAGTGCCATTTGAGAGCCAGAGACTATAAAGTATGTGCAGAAAAACCAAATATATTGATTTCCAGATCAGTTTTACCCTCAATTAGACAAGTTCCTTATTGTCTTAATTACATGTGACTGATATTCTTCAAATGCTATACAAGCTTAATGAGCACAAATTGAGCATTTTTTTCTTGGCCATTACCTGTTCCTGAATTCAATACTTTGACAGATCTCTGCTTAGTTGCCATAACAAATATTTCACCTATTCTCAAGAGTTACATCAGTTTCTTGGCTGTGGACAAACTCATGTTTTTTCCAGCTGCTATCTAATTATGGCAAGGCTTAGCACAGATCATCATTAGCAGACGCTCAGGCTGAACTTTAAGAAAAGTCATGGGGGGGTGTAAATCAGTATAAATGAAAAGATTTCACTTTACAGAATTTAGGTGTTCTGTTAGATTTTGCTACTGATGTTAATTTTGTGTAAATGATGGATCTCTCTTTCCAGTTGACTTGTGCAATTTAATTTTAGATTTCCAGTCATTTCAAAAAAGAGCTAGATAAATTCGTGGAGGTTAGGTCCATTTATGGCTATTAGCCAGGATGTGTAGAAATAGTGTCCCTAACTTCTGTTTGTCAGGGGGAATGAGCAACAGGGGTGGGATTACTTGATGATTATCTGTTCTGTTCATTCCCTCTGGGGCACCTAGCAGTGGCCTCTGTTAGAAGACAGGATAAGGGGCTAGGTGGTCCTTTGGTCTCATCCAGTATGGCCGTTCTTATATTATGTTCTTATTTTATATTCTCATGCAAGCTGCAAAGAGAGCAGTGTTTACGGATTAATTGCTCTTGGTTAAGTCAATAGTCATAAGATCAATTAATATTTTTAGGAAAACATTTTGAAGTTTTTATAATTCCTTTTGGAACTGTTACCTTGATGTCCCGGTAGAACACTTGAGCATGTTTAAATGAAGGAAACTGAAGTAGTGTTTGAACTTACTTGTCATTGTCTGTTCTCCAGTTTTCTATGGAATTCCATTGATGCTATGATCATTTTAAAATATTGGTGCTCAAAGGTGTTTAATAGGAAGTGTGCAATAAAGCAAGGACATGCTTTGGTCACAAATAAGGTTTCAATGTGAGATTCTCCAACTCATCCATTTCCTTGTATTCTAAGAAAACCGGGATATCCCCATCTCATGCTGCCTCTGATGCAGATATTTCTTATAGGAGCCCTTCCCTTTTCTTACATCTCTAAATGAGTCCTCTTCCGGAGTGTGCAGTGTGGTGTTTGTGTTTCTCCATCTTTATTTCTGCTTCATTCTCTTCGTTGCAGCAGAATAGCATTTGACTATCCTCTTCAAATAATGTATCTCCTTGTCCACCTTCATCACTGATAGCTGTTTTTTTTCTCTTACTTCTCTCTATCTCCAACATCATCCTGCTTCACTTCACTTTAAGTGCTGTGCAATATGTTCCCCTCAGCCTCAGTTTTATTTGGACAGGGCACCTGAACCAACACACTCAATCAATAGGATGGTCACTAGCTCTTTGTTGAAATCACCAATCCTTTTGCTTCTCAAATATCCCTCTTTGTATGCCTTTCAAACTAAAAACTCATCTCCTTCAACATTCCTAATCTGCCCCTTCCCAGCACTTTACTGTCTTCCAATACATCTCTTGTTTCTATGCCCCTTACCTGTCAACCTTCCAGAAAGGATATTGGTGTCTGGCAATCCAGTGGCTTTTAATGGTATGAATGATGGGGACAAATATTTGAGGGATATAAAGCATTTCTGTTTCCTAGGCACAAAACCCAGAATCTTATGGAAGTCTTGGGTAGCATTTCAAAGGTGGTGCTAGAACTTTTCTCCCACCTGTGCAAAAACAGAGCTTGGTAACATCTCTTTATTGCACTGATGGCATGCAAGATAATTTGCCAATTCCTTATGAGAGTTACAAAGACACTCTACTGAACAATGTGAGACAGCAGCTTCATTATGCCATGTGACAACAAAATTCCTGAAGCAAATTTTTGCTTGCTGGAGCATTTTTTTTCTCCTGCAAGGTATATGGTGAACTCCTCTCATGTCAGTGGGCAACAGTAATTTCTTCATTGTGACATTGAAGATGTTTTAGGAGTCTTTTGTTTTTTCATTGGTGTAATATCATGGAGTCGTGTCTTTCTGGTAATATTTTAATGGATTCCCTGTATACAGCCCCAAAGTGCATTTTCTCTGTAACCCCACAATGTTCAGCTAAATCTCAGCAGATGTTAAAATTTTAGTTTGTTGAGAGCTTGTACCTCATCCATACCAGCTATGTTTGTTCTGCTGAAAGGACTCTGATTGTACAAGGTACCAGCCACATACCTGGCATATAGGCATTGTTCCATCTCATTCAATCACCAATAACGGCACCACAGAGGACTCATGCTTTCCCAAAGTTTGACACAGATCAAGATCATAATGAGACCTGTACACGAGTAGATGATGAACCAACAATGATCTTTCTGCAGTTAGCTTTGTAATTGTTTCTGCTACCTTCACTCATAGGCTATGTCTACACTCGCGGCTTCTTGCGCGAGTAATATGCAAATGAGGCTAAGCGTGGAATATCGCCGAGCCTCATTTGCATACCTAATGAGCCACCATTTTTTTCAGAAGAGGCTCTTGCGCAAGAAGGAGCGTCTACACTGCCCCTTCTTGCGCAAGAAAAACCCTCTTGCGCAATGCCGTTCTTCCTGAAAAGTAATAGGTGTAACGGCATTGCGCAAGAGGGTTTTTCTTGTGCAAGAAGGGGCAGTGTAGACGCTCCTTCTTGCGCAAGAGCCTCTTCTGAAAAAAATGGTGGCTCATTAGGTATGCAAATGAGGCTCAGCGATATTCCACGCTTAGCCTCATTTACATATTACTCATGCAAGAAGCTGAGAGTGTAGACATAGCCTTACTGTCTTTTTCACATTCAAGCTCAGCTTTAGTCTATTCTTGATTGGAGCCCATAGACTGACAGAGTCTTGGATAATTCATTGGGTTTTGAAGGCTTCATGCAAGTCATGACCCAAGGTACCCATTTAGCAGATATATTTAGTTATGTTGTCATTTTTACTACTTTTTTTATGAAATCAATGAGTTCCAGTCCATCAAAGGGGTTGTTGGTGGGAGTGAGCTCATTCTATAGTTTTAAAATTTTGCCTTCTTAGCATTTAAAAGTACATAATGAGTCTAAATAATGCTTGGTTACTTCTCGAGAAGTCATCCTAGCCATTCTAAATGTTTTGTTCACAGTTTGATGGAATTTCGGGGTTTGTCAGGAAGAGCATTTTAGAGGCTATATTATACCCACCTACTCTCCCTGCTCTGTCCCATGACTTTGATTGCTGTGTTTTTGTGTCCTAGGGCTTCATCTGAACCAAGTGCACAGAAAGGAACTGGTGACCTTTTAACAACCCAATTATCTTTTCAAAAATCCTTGCATATGTCAGGTCAGAATTTTCTACACCTAATTTCAGTGAGATACCTGGTTGTCATAGCATAATAGTTTGCTAAATCTATAACATGTGTCTTTCACAATGTCTTCTAGTGCTCTGGTATGCAAATTCAAATTACCAGCCCAGACAGTGCAAATAAAGAGCCACAAAAGACTCAACCATCTTCTTGTATTGTCACACAATGAAAATTAGTTTTGTCACTGACTCAACCTCATCAAATTCCTTAATCCATTCTGTGATATTGCAGCTCTTCATTTTGTGCAACAGATCATTGAGAGGAGAATGTACACCGGATGTGTTGAATTTGTCTTTCAAGTCCCGTTCCCTTTGGGAAGTGACTGCATACACATCAATATATTTTTCAAGTAGCATTTTTGAAGGGCAAGGAGTGTTTGAGTGTATGCTTCTATACAACATCAAAAGTTTTTCTCTGAAAGAATTTGGTTCTCAGAATTGTCCCTATAAACATACCTGAAATCTTAGGAATACAAGTGTCATCATTTAAGGAGCTTATTGCATGTGGAGCTGCAAAGAATATGTGCAGTTCTCCAGGACATAGAAGCCATCATGAAGATCATCACAGTACATTATCAGCTGTGCCCATGTTTAATGCCACAACACATTTTGATTCAAATCTATAAATATACTTGTTCATGCATTCCCACTGCATAAGCTGAAATGAGTCATCAGTGGAGCTTGCAGATATGATCGCAAGATTCATATATGAGTCATTTAGTCTGGCACCTTGTGTAGTATCAATTTAAAGTCTGACTATGTTCCGTTTCATGAAATGGGTGATATGGTATGTTTTGGGAGTCTAGATTATTTGAGGGTACATATCTCTCTTCAACTGAAGCTGCACACCATGATTTTTTTCTACCTCTGGAGTGCATGCCACTGGGTATCTTTGCCATCTGCTGTATCTTTAAGGAAGTCTTAAGTTATCAGCAGCACAAAATAAAAATCTATTCTTGCGGTCATCTGGGAGGAATGTCATACCCTTCATTCTGTTCTGTGTGGCAAAAAAATCACATTTGAAATGGCAGTCTTCAGGTGGACTATTTGGTACTCAGTGGAGAATCTAAACCTGTGCATGGGGATTTAACTTGGGTTTTGGAATGAAGTGTTAACCAACAGCCATCTGTATAACTTTAGCTTTTGGGAATGTGAACTGTAATTCATTTCTGCAGATAAAATTGCTAAAAGAGACTCATGTTCCCCAGTTCATCTTCAGTAAGTGCCTTTCTTCTAAGCGTTTTTTCCCTCTTCAGTCCCATTCAAAGCATAGTTCCCTGTACTTTGCCTCTGCATAGGCTATCACACAACTTCACCCTCCATTTTAATGTCTGCAAAACATTTTGTGAACTCCAGCTGAGTCACTGTTGGCAGTAGTAAAATCATTATTCATTTCTGTTGCGTATACCTTCTGAAGTCACACACAATGTACATTGCCAGTGTAGTTCTAGATGTGTGACACACAATATCATGCATATAGGTGTCTGTTGGGTCAACACACTCACTTAACGTTTCATACAACATTTTCACTAAAAGTGACTGCTTCATACAGCTTCTCACCTGTATCATATTGAAACTGATTTATGGATGTTTTTTGGGCTACCAGCATAACACAGAAGAAGCAGGCACTTCTTTCTAAATACATGCAATGGGACCAAGTATAAGGTGAGTCTCACCCACAGTTGGCATGAGTTCGAGCATCTTCAACTTTTTCCTGGTGTTTCCTGGAGAAAGAATATAATCTTGCCAAACTCCATTTATGGAAGTACTCAGAACATGTAAGGTGCCTCTGAGCAATGCATTTTTTGTGGGAGAGGAGTTTCCATACACAAACTTTTGAAGAAATTTTTTTAAAAGTGTGAGGAAAGTCAGAATACACTGCTCTATATTTCTTGTCTATCTCCAGAAGTAAAAATCCCCTGAAAATGACTTGGTTAAAACAAGGGACTACTGGAAATTGCAGTAAATACCACTGGTTATAAAATATTGAAATAATTGATCTGCCTGGCTGCCTACACATTGAGAAATTGTTTTATAAGATTATATCTCAAAATACTGTTTATTCAGGTTGATTTTTCCATAACCCTTTGGCACTACACATTTTGTACCTACTGCAGCACACAGTTTTTGCTTACAATTCTTCATTTTTGGATGCATTATTAATAGCAAGATATTATAATACTCTCTGTCCCTGTGGTATAAACATAAAGATTTTGTAGCTGCAAAATCGAATTTCCCATAAAGAAATATGTTTTCCTTACCATCCCCAAAACAAAATTAAATCTGGTGTGAATATTTATTGAATTCTCAAATAAAATGATGTACTTGTATTTTGCTGATGCTTACCAACATAAATAATTCTGCTTTGTACATTTTCTAAAATGAGGAAAATGTTTTAATGAAAAATAAGTGGCATGAAAAAAGTTAACTACTGATGAGATTAGTTGTGCTCATTGCAGAAAAATGTGCTAATCTAAAGCAGCATGTTCACAAAGGGTATGTTTATGTACGTATTTGCATTTCCTGATGTCTTATTAGTGACTTCAGTGGAAAGCTTCCAAAGGATTAATTGCCTGCTTTTGCACAAGTTCTTTATTTATCATCATTAACAGGCCTGTTTGAAAGAGGTGGATTTTTTTATGGTGTAATGTATCATTTACTGAAATTCTCTTTCTGGCAAGATGACAAAAATAGTATATTAGATGTTATGCTGTCTAATTACATGGCTTTATTCTAGCAATCATTTCCAATTTGTTGGTCTCTATGCAGGTGGACAGAAAGTCAAAATACTGTAGCACAAGTTTTAAATCTCTTCCCAGCGTACTATATCTAAGATAGGCTAAAATGTCTGGAATATCCAATTTTGTAGCATTTATTGGACACTTCTGTTAAAATAATGAAGTTATCCATTGGAAGGGTTTTATAGTTTGTGTGTAAAAGAAGATTTTGTTATAGAAAACAAACTTGCCACAGAATGTTCATTGTGAATAATACTACAATGTCATCGAGTCTACTACAGTATATTTTAAAAATAGAACAAATGCTTAAAGAAAGCTTGACTGTTCATAAACCTTGTTTTAGTTGTTTAAGATAACTGATATTTTATGAATACAGTATCAAATCCAATGTATTTAAATGACACATCAGTGTATTTACTATAAAATAATTATAGAAATCATAGAATACTATTAACTGAAAGGGACCTTGAGAGATCATCAAGTCCAGTCCCCTGCACTCACAGCAGTACCAAAAACAGTCAATATCATCCCTGATATATGTCTGACTTACCTGCTCTTAAATGTCTCCAGTGATGGAGATTCCACAACCTCCCTAGGCAGTTTATTCTAGTGTTTAACCACCCTGACAGTTAGGAAGTTTTTCCCAATGTTCAACCTAAACTCCCTTGCTGCAGTTTAAGTCCATTGCTTCTTGTCCTACCGTTAGAGGTCAAGGAGAACAATTTCCCCCCCTCCTCCCTGTGACATCCTTTTAGATACTTGACAACTGCTATCATGTTCCCTCTCAGTCTTCTCTTTTCCAAACTAAACAAGCCCAATTCCTTCAATCTTACTTCATAGCTCATGTTTTCTAGACCTTTAATCATTTTTGTTGCTCTTCTCTGGACCTTCTCCAATTTTTCCACATCTTTCTTGAAATGTGGTACCCAGAACTGGACATAATACTCCAATTGAAGTCTAGTCAGTGCAGAGAAGAGAGGAAAAATGACTTCTCTTGTCTTGCTCATAACACTCCTGTTAATGCATCCCAGGACCACGTTTGCTGCCTTTTTTTTTTTCCAACAATGTCACACTGTTGACTCATATTTAGCTTGTAGTCCTATATGACCCCCAGATCCCTTTCTGCAGTACTCCTTCCTAGACGGTCACATTCCATTCTGTATGTGTGAAACTGATTGTTCATGCCTAAGTGGAGTATTTTGCATTTGTCCTTATTAAACTTCATCCTATTTACCTCAGATCATTTCTCCAGTTTGTCCAGATTATTTTGAATTATAACCCTATTCCCCAAAGCAGTTGCAACCGCTCCAACTTGGTATCATCTGCAGACTTAAGCATTCTATCTATGCTATCATCTAAATTGTTGATGAAGATATTGAACAATACCGGTTCCAAAATAGACCCCTGTGGATTCCCACTTGTTATGCCTTTCCAGCAGGACTGTGAACCATTAATACCTATTCTCTGAGAACATTTATCCAGACAGTTATGCACCCACCTTATAGTAGCCCCATCTAAGTTGTATTTGTCTAGTTTATTGATAAGAAGGTAATGTGAGACTGTATCAAATGCCTTATTAAAGTATAGTTATACCATATCCACCGCTTCTCCCTTATCCACATGACTTCTTATCCTATCAAAGAAAGCTATCAGATTGGTTTGACATGATTTGTTCTTTACAAATCCATGCTGGCTGTTACCTATCACCTTATTTTCTTCCAGATGTTTGCAGATGAATTCCTTAATTACTTGCTTCATTATCTTTCCTAGCACAGAAGTTAAACTGAATGGTCTGTAGTTTCTTTCCTGAGTTATTTCCCTTTTTATAGATGGGCACTATATTTGCCCTTTTCCAGTTGTCTTGAATCTCTCCCAACCTCCATAATCAGAACCCTGAAGATGATAGCTAAAGGCTCAGACACCTCCTTTATCGGCTCCTTGAGTATTCTAGGATGCATTTCATATGATCCTGGTGACTTACAGACATCTAACTTTTCTAAGTAATTAAGTCTCCATAATTTAATATACAAAACTCATTGATAAGTGTTTATGAAACATATTGAAAGAGGTAACTTCTTTCGAAAAATATTGAACTCCCTATAAATTAAACCAAATCAATATTGTGAACATTCATTCTGTCTGTCAGTTCACAGGAAAAATTCTCTGCCATCTGCAATAGTTACAAACAGAAGGTGCATGAAATATTATATTGGAAAACCACTTTTCCTGAGAGTCAAAAGCTTACAAGTCGTCTTCATGTCTCGGAAAGTTACACCCAACATCATAGCAAAAAACAGGGTGGAACCGATTGTTTAGCTAAAATACAGATTGGACCTTTTTATTCCAGCGCCCTTGGGACCTGACTGGTCCTGAATCAGGGAATTTGCTGGACTAAGGAAGGTTCCCTGTCACAGCTTGTCAGCCCTAAACCCTCAGCACTGCCAGTTCCGGGGGCCACCTCACTACTTCCAGCCCCAGCTGGCCCTGCTTCCACTGCCCCGGCTGGAGTCTGCCTGCTGGCTGAAGCAGCCCACACTGTCCAACCCCAGCCTCACTGCCACAGACTGACAAGGGCTCCGGCCCTAGTCTGGCTATCATGGGCTCCCAGGGGCTTTCAAGAGCTCCAGCACTGGCTCCAACTGCACAGCAGCCCATGGCCTCTGTCTCCACACTCCTGCAGGCTGCCCAAAGCTCTGGCCCTGACCCCTCGTTGCCATAGACTTCTGGGGCTGCTGCCAGAGCCAGCCATGGTCCCACTGCTGAGGACTCAAACTCCTGGCCTGTGGTAGCCCACAGGCTCTGGCCCCGATCATGCGGGCTGCCTGGATCTCTGGCTCTGGCCCTGCACTGCCAAAGGCTGTCGTCTGCTCAGCCCCGCACTATGGGTAATGCCCTGTACTTGGCCTCAGTGCCGCAGGATTTGGTGGAAGGGGGGGGAGAGTGCTGCTGGCTTCAGTCCCACTGCTGCAGGCTGCTCAGGATTGTTGACAGCCACAGCCCCTGCCCCATCCTGTTGCTTTATTCTAGCCCCACTTTTGGCTAGTCCTCCTGCCACTAGGCTAACGGGCTCTCTGATCCAGGATCAACTGTGGTTGTGCCAGGCCATAGATGTTGCGGGACCAGAGATTGACAGTTTTGGGAGGTGCAACATGTAGTTAGGACATATTGAAAGCAACCTTTGTAATCTGTAAAATACCCAAAATATCAGCAAATACAAACACTTGTGTTCTTCAGATGATAATTTTATAAACATGTTTTTAATCTTCAGACTAATGTTTTTGTGTGGAAAACCAAGTCAAGCTAAAATTTTGTGAATTGTATGAAGACATTAATTGAATAGAATATAAATCAGAAATGTATATGAGTATCAATAATACTATTGTTACTTTAACTATTTTTGATTAGAGAGAAGAACAATACTGGGATATAAAACGTCAGCAGATTAATTTGTAAATCTTTTCACAAATAATTAAATATATTTTAGTAAGATCTCTAAAACTAACATATGAACTTACTACTGAGTAGCTATCTAATATTTGCCAATACTGGAATATTCAATCTCCCTGTTTAGAAATGTCACTTTGAAAATCTACGGCTATTCATTTTAATATAAAATTCAATGCTTTTATGTTTGAAATTTTAGTTCTTGCATGCTTAAATGGTCAGCCAGCTTTAACTACTTTTCTGCCAGTAGGAGGCACTTGCCCCACTACAAGTATGTATATTGAAAGCTTGCATGGATTTGTCATAACTTATTGCTTGGGGTTCCCTCCTCCCAACAGGTCAGCATCTGGTTCTCCAAAACCTGTGAACTTTGGAGTTTATGTAAAGGACTCACTTCTCGTGGTTTCTGTTTCATTTATCAATGGCTTGCTCTTCATTTCCTTGATTCTTCTCAGCTATTCATTATTGAGTTACAATTTTCATATTTTGAGAATGGATCGTTGTTCTCCAGGTGTGGTGTCAAGGGCTTAGCAGAAGGTTCTCTCTGCTAGTTGACTACAGCATTGCAGCTGTATGGGGGATCTAGTTAAGGAGGCTTAGCAAGGAGGCAAAGGAGTTTGCCTGTCTGCAACTCCTGTGGACCTAACACTGCCCAATTAAGGAAATGGCTGAAGATGCTACTCCCAGCCAAGAGTTTGCACTGCGACCTTCGACCCTGGCCCTAAGCTGGGGTGGGAGGGTGAGTTTCACATTGACAGCATAAAGCTTAATTATTCTTGGCTTTATGCACATGAAGTGAATTTTACCCTACATATTGCATATAAGGAAAATGGATACAAAGGAGCAATATTCATAATTTTTAAGATGAAAAAAGTGTCAGTGTTGCCTTCTTTAACATGCCCTGTTGAACTGCAAATAAACTACATAATGGAAAATAATATTTTTAGTACGAGAGTTTGCTTGTAGTTGATTGTACACGTTTAGTTGGAACAAGTCCATGAAAAAATTGTGGCACAGAAAGCCTTTTAAATTTTTTATTTTTCATAAATAAAATATTTGGTTTTATGCCCATCCCCTTTTAACTATTTCTTTGGGTTGCCTTCCATTCTCAATGTGCATTTTCATTGCCTGACAACTGTTTGCATTACATCAGAGTCTTATGGGGGAAAAAACCTTTCAGGTATGTACTGATAGCAGATTAAGTGTTCTGGAAAGAAATCCAGGTACTGGTTAGAAAGAAATCAGCAGTGATTTATGTTGTATAGAAAAGGAATTGACAAATTATTCCATTCAAATACTGTATAGACTTTGGTTCCTGCACTACAAATAATCAGTTGGTTACAACAGAAAAAGGCTGGCATAAGACACAAAAATATCATTGCAGCTACATGGGGGATCCAGATAAGAAAGGTTTATTTTATTGTGTTGCATATCTGCAGGGTAATTTGCCTTTCCTTTTCATAAAAATATAGAAATCCTTCTTCTTAACCATGTTCAGAAGACTCAGTGCAACTTGAAACCTATTTTACTAGAACTGCTTGTACTGTAAGTAACTGTAATTGTATCAAATGAAAGCTAAAATTGTCTTTAATGTCATATAAAGTGGCTGGCAGACTTTGAAAAGTGGTTCCAGTAAACATGGTCTTCATTCAGAAACATTTTTAAAGATTATGCAGCATTCACAATAAATAAAATGTAGGAAAGAGTAAAGGTCAGTCAGAGTATGTCTACATTGCAATTAAGCACCTGTGACAGGCCTGTGTCCACTAACTCAGCGATGAATAACTCAGGCTGCAGGGTGGTAACACTTTAGTGCAGACCTTTGGGTTTGGCACATCAGAAGGGGTAGGAGTCCCAGAATCTGGGTTCTAGTCTGAGCCCAAACATCAACAGAACAATTTTACAGCCCTGTAGCCTGAGCCCCAGAAGCTTAAGTCAGTTGTGATGGGCCAGTCATGGGTGTTTTAACTGCAGTGTCGACTTACCTTTAATAATCATATATAACATGAGACAGAGTTCAACATTAAGCATTGTTTGTGGGTCTCTGTTTGTGGGCATTTCAGTTCCAGAATTCTCATGTCCTGTTTTGATCTGAAAGCAGATCAAAGTTCACAAAAAACAAGCCTCTTTTTCTTGGTTAGTTTAGTTTTGTTTTTTATAGTAATATTGATTAACAGAGCAGTAAAGGTCATATGGGTTTCATGACATTTTAATTGTGTGAGCTGGAAACTAACCTCCCCCCACCCTTAACTTGCTTGTTTAACCAGTTGATAAGTCATTGCATCCAGATCACTTTAACAACTTGCTAGCAACATATGCTAATTTCACACACATTGAAAGGGCTACTTGACTTTTTTTTAATGCTCCCAAAGAATTTCCCCCCAGAGTTATGCACAAATATTGTTGGAAATTTCTTGTGATTTATCAACCTCTCTGTCTAGCCTGATTTTTGTGATTTCTTTGTTTATTATTGTTAATAACAGAAAATCACAATGATGCATTCCACATTTCTGTCACTATGCATCTCTGGTTTGGAACAAGTCAAAATATCTCTGTTGTAGTTTGAAGAGCAAATACTGGGTCAACGAGCAAAAGTAGGAAACAGTCTTATCAACTCCTGTGGTAAATAAACAAAAACTGAGGTGAATTGAAGTAGATAGTGTCTGTTAGACAAAGGGATGGTTACAAGAGATGCTTCAAGAGATCAGGATGGAGATCATTGAGGAACTAGCAGAAAAATATTACTGTATTCAACTGGAGTTGCTCCCAGCTGCTGTGAAGGCCATAGGCACCCTGCCACACCATCACAGCTTCATTATGCACATCAGAAAAAGATCAGTGTGACTGAGTTAAGCAGGGGAACTCTTACTCTGTATTGCAACAGTACTTAGATGTAGCACAGCACTTCAGAGGAGCATGATCTTGGGGAAGGGGTACGGCAGAGAGGTCTGAAAAGGTGAGACTAATCTGAACACCAGCTTATAAAGTCTGAAGAGATAATAGCCCACATTGTGAGCTCCAGTATCAAGTACAAGGCAGTATCCATTGGAATTTCAGGGCCCAAAGGATATGTCTTGGTATTTGTAAGACTTCTGATACATTCCTTCAGGATAGCCTGATGAGCAAACAAGGGAAAAAGAATCTAGATGACGATGTTGGTTGAAAATTCATATTCAGAGTAGTTATCAATTGGTTCATTCTCAGGGCATGTCTACACTAGGAAATTATACTGAAATAACTAAATTTGAAATAATAACTCCTGAAATAACTATTTTGGAAAAAAGCTTATTCCCTGAGGAAAGCAGGAGTACAGATTTTGAAATAACCAATCCCTTATTTTGAAATAACAGACCTGGTAGTGTGGCTGGTCTGCTTATTATTTCAAAATAAGTTGGATTCTTTCTAATTAACTCCCTACTGTAAACCGGGGCTCAGACTGGGAGGACCTATCTAGTGGAATCCTGTAGGTGCTTGTCCTAAATCGGGTACCAAATCATTGTGAAAATTTGCCAGAGGTTATGAAGGATTCTCTATCACCATGCTCCCAACAAAACTCTGTCAATCTGCCCATAGATTCTATAAATCCGATCACATAGATGAGTGCTGTTCTCTTTTGCAATACAGCCCTTACACAGAAGGCAGAATTTTTCAATATGTGTTTGACCATACACACACACAGAGTCCTTCTTATCAAATGTGCTGATGATCAAGGAATACTCCAGTCTTTTTTTAATGTTGCTTCATAATATTATAAACAAACACAGAATTCAGTTTTGCTTTTGGTTGTGGATTAAAGTCTATAAAATGTGCATGTGTCCATCTGCCAGTGTTTGTATGTAGAATGTGCATTTACAAAACAAATTTAATAAATTTTGTACACTGGAATATATTTCTTAGTTGGAAGCTGGGTTGTGTTAATGGCACATAAATAATGTATGAAATGAATTAAGTAATTTAAAAGCAATTACATGGAAGTTTGTGTTTAGAATCCTGAATGATAGTAATTAATGGCTTCTAGTACTTAAGAACAGCATGGTTTTAGTGAGGATTTTATCTCAATATTTATTGTAGTTTTTGTTTTCTGTGTATCCTTGTTCATCCACTGTTAGAATTTTTCACTGGTAGATTTTGGAATTGGAAGGTAAATTTAAGACAATTCAGGAGGTACCTGAAATTGTAAAAGTGCAATTTTTTTCTACCCAATGAAATATTTCAAACAGGTGTATTTTAAAATATATTCTCTGAAATAGCCTCAGAGGGAATCCACGTGAACACAGTGTTCTGTAGAAGGATTTCACTAATCTGTTTGTGGCTTTCACAGTGGACTTGATTAGATAAGACCATAAAATTTACAAATACTAATAGCAATTAAGACTTATCATATAAGTGAAACTGGTCAGCGTTGGAAACAGCATTACCAATGGTGTGAAGTATCAGAGGGGTAGCCGTGTTAGTCTGAATCTGCAAAAGCGGCGAGGAGTCCTGTGGCACCTTATAGACTAACCGAAGTGTTGAAGCATAAGCTTTTGTGGGAAAAGACCCACTTCGTCAGATGCATGAAGTGGAAATTTCCAGAGGCAGGTATAAATATGCAGGCCAGAATCAGGCTGGAGATGACGAGGTGGATCCAATCAGGGAGGATGAGGCCCACTTCTAGTAGCTGATCTGGAGGTGTGAATTCCAAGAGAGGAGAAGCTGCTTTTGTAGTTAGCTAGCCATTCACAGTCTTTGTTTAATCCTGAGTTGATTGTGTCAAACTTGAAGATGAACTGTAGCTCAGCAGTTTCTCTTTGAAGTCTGGTCCTGAAGTTTTTTTTGCTGCAGGATGGCTACCTTTAGATCTGCAATTGTGTGTCCAGGGAGATTGAAGTGTTCCCCTACAGGTTTTTGTATGTTGCCATTCCTAATATCTGATTTGTGTCCATTGATTCTTTTACGTAGAGACTGTCCAGTTTGGCGATGTATATAGCAGTGGGGCATTGTTGGCACATGATGGCATATATTACATTAGTAGATGTGCAGGAGAATGAACCAGTGACAGTATGGCTGATCTGGTTAGGTCCTGTGATGGTATTGCTGGTGTATATATGTGGGCAGAGTTGGCACCGAAGTTTGTTGCACGGATTGGTTCCTGAGTTAGTTATTATGGTGCGGTGTGTAGTTGCTGGTGAGAATATGCTTCAGGTTGGTGGGTTGTCTGTGGACAAGGACTGGCCTGCCTCCCAAGGCCTGTGAAAGCGAGGGATCATTGTCCAGGATGGGTTGTAGATCAATGGTGTGAAGATTTCTTCCATCGTTTAAAGACTGTAAGGCAAGGTGTTTTCTAGAATCAGGTATATTCTTTAAATTAGAGATTTACAAAACCATTAGGTTAGATACCTGGAGACACCGTGGCCAGAATTTACATCTTTTCCATTCAATTTAAATGAGGTATGGCAACAGATATTAAAATTAAATAACAGCTGATGTAAATCTTTATATTAATCTGCATGTGGCGGGGTCACCAGCCCCACCTCCTTCAACCCCAAGGCTGGGTCCTTTAACTGCTGGCCCTGTGGTCTAGTCCTTCGTACACAGGCCCCGCAGCCTAGTCCTTCACTGGGATCCCCTCATCGTCCAGGATCTGGGAGGAAGGGGTAGGGGGACCTGGGCCCTCCCTCTCCATTGGGCCCCAACCTAGGGCCCTATCAGTGGTGAATGGTTCCCACCACTGGCTCAGCAGGGAGTTCTTTCTGAAACTCGCTGAGCCCGCTGGGTCCTTTCCTGGTCCCCACCCTGGGTTGCTTCCTACCCCCTCGCCGACAGTGGTCCCACCTGTAGATGCAGGTCTGGCAACAACAGCAACGTTGGCAGGCGTGGCTTGGGAGATAGCAGTGGCTGGGGCAGCGCCGGCTTCTAGGGGGGCTGCACAACGCAGCTGGCGTTGCGGTCTGGCTCGGCCCGGAGACAATAGCGGCAGGGGTAACTGGTCCAGCACCTCTGGTTCCAACTGCACCGGCTGTGGCTCTGGTGTCTGGAGAGGAGCTCCTTCCCCTACAGCGGCCAGCCCCAACTGAGCAGCCCAGCAGCCATTTATACCTGGGCTGCACTGTGAGCATGCCCAGCAGGGCTGCGGGGAAGGGGCATTTTCTACCCAATAGGTGGGCTCTCTGCCCCCAGGTTCAGTGCGGGGCTGGCCAGCCCCGTCATACTGCACAAGTGAATTCTAAAGTTTTACCCCTTTTTTCCCAGTACGATATTTTGAAAGTACGCTTAATTGGAAGAATGTCTTGTCATGTTGTATATCCATCCTAGATTAGAGATTTACATCCAATACAACTTAAATAGTTTTTTTTTTCTTCAACTTTTCCTACTATTTACAATTATGTTCATGAAGATGAACATTTGTGATTCCCATACCATGAAAACTCCTTATTGTTAATCAATTTCCATCCTACTAATACATGTTTAATATTAATAAAAGGTGAAAAAACACAATTTAAACTGCTTCGGATATAAAACTAACACCTAAATGTGTCTACAGTGTTTTGAACATTATTCTTATTAACTGCATATTTTCTGTGTCACAAATAATGTTACTTTCCACTTATGGCTGCTGACAGAAAAGTCAGAAATGACAATTTAAAGTAACAACATATTATAATTAAAAGTCATGTTTCTTGCTGTATGAAATATCAGATGCCTGGGCTAAACAGAGAAGTACTACAAACAGAGAAATACAGTATTAAGGTATTTATTCTCAGTTACACTAATAAATGTTGGTAAATGTAATCCTCATTAAATTGGAAAATTGAGACAGGATCTGGGTCTCAGTAACATTAAGGTCCTTTTAAACCACTCCCTTCTTGACAGCACAATGGGAATTTAAGTGGATATCCATGTAATTTATTTTTTTCAGGTGCCTTTACTGTCAAAATGGTGTAAAGAGATTTTACTGTAAATGCAAATGAAGTCCAGAGAGCTTAAGGAATTTCTCTAAGGAGACCTAGGAATCAAAAGGACTAGAATTTAGAAGTGTTTGTCTTTCAGTCCTCGCTTAAATCAGTAGATGCTGGATAAAATTTAGGAGCTGTAATTACCTAGAACTTAACACTAATTGAAAGTCCCATAAGTGTCGAAGTCACATTTAAAAAGTGACTTTGGTGCCTACTTTCATTAGGTGCTTTTCAAGCTTTAACCTGATCTCCCTTGCTAAAAGTGAGGGCAACTTTTTAATGTGACTGAATAAAATACAGTATGTCACTTTGTCGAGACTGTTGTGAATCAGGAATATAGGTCTGGAATAAGCCTCCTGGGTCATTGAATTCAGTCCTCTGTTATCACAAGCAACTGTACCATATAATCCTATCCATAAATGTATCAGTCTCCATCTTAAACTACTGGAGTTGTTTGCCCCACTATTCCTACATAGACTTCTGTCATGTCCCAGTTTTTCACCTACTTCATTGACCACTCCTGCAATGCGGTCTTCAATTTTCCCTTTTCTATTTCTTCTCAATTTCTGGAAGGGCCACCATGGATCTCTTGTTGGCATACTCTTTTGTTTCTGCAATTTTTCTTAGGGGGGAACTTACCCTCTTGCCTCGCTTCAGTTTCCACCCCTATACTCATGACTCTCACATCTGTTACATTGTTCTGAAGCTTCTGTCAAGGTTCTATTTTCTGTTTGTGTATCTGAGATTTTTCCTGGGTGACTTATTTTTTTTCATACTCACCATGCTAATATAACCCAAATAGCTTGTCTTAATGCCATAATTGCCTAGTGTTCCTGTTTCCTCCATGTCTGACAACTTCACTAGGTCATTTTTCACTCCTCCCTGTCAATTTCACATACTGATCCTCCTCAAACATAGCTGTTTCTCCTTTATACCATTTCCAAAATCCACCCTGGTCTATGTCCTTTTAATGTCATGAATAAAACAAGTTATATAGAATGTTCTCTGTAACAAGATTTCCTTATTGAAGTTATATTTATGATAAAAATAACTTAGCTAATGTAACATGTAATAAGTAGCATCACAACTTTTGTTCTAGTCAACATTCCACTTTTCTGGATTTTTCAAAACAGACTAAAAAGAGTTCTTCTTACCTGCTCTGACAGACATAAACCTGGGGGCTGATTCACCTCAGTTTTGTGCTGGTGCAGATGCACTGGCTTTGGTAGGGTTGCACTGATTTAAAGCTAGAGTATTGTGCAGTGAATCAGATCATATAACTAACAGTATGGAAGGCCAAGACAATATCTGCCAGGGATCAATAGATCAGCTCCTTACAGTTAGTAAAATGTGAGGACAAACCTTTTCAAGGTCAACCAAATAACTGTATGTTTATGGCTGGATCAGACAACCTTAGATTGTTGACACTGTTGCCCAGTCTATTGGTTGTGTATTTATTATATTGATAACCTCAGAACTCCTAATTCACACTCTGAGACTTCGTGGTCTCTTCTCCCAAGATCAGGCCCAGTATTATTAAAATTAAAATTTATTTGGGAACTCCATAGTGCATAATTGCAACCCTCACAGATAGGGAAATCCCTCTGTATTAACAACAGTTTTGTTAATACAGCAAACTTAACAAACACTTCAACCCAGCAAAGTAGATAATGCAAAATGTGCATCTCAAAATCACCAGTAGTATCATTCTGGCACTTTCCAATAGTTACATCTCCTAAGGCATATAGCCTGGGATATAACTTTTTGAATGTGTTATGTTGCACTCTGCCTAATGAAAATTTAGTAAAGGTTTCTCTCCTTTTTCTCCTCACCTTACTAATGCTGCGGTGCCCTTCTCTCATAGATTACTAGGCCTTCTACCTCAAGTTTGTGGTCAGGCATCTGCTGATGTTCCTAACTTAAAATATCCCAAGCTGATATAGCCATAAATATGCCACTTTATCTGTCCAAAGTTTAGTCATTACAGCATTCCTAGGGTTATTCTGGTTAGCAGATTATGCTAAGGCTTTTGGGGCCTTATGCCCTGTTTGGAAAAGCTATCGTTTTACAAGTCTTGCAGATTGATTATGTTATTGTCTTAGGTAAAGCATGGTTGCACATTATCAAATGCCTATGTATGGCCACAATATGTAAAGTCTCATTCAATTTGCAGTTCAGACCACATTGACCTTTCATTTCAGACAGGGCCCACTTTCATTTTTTGTTTTCTCTATTTAGACTTTGATGTTCCTATCTGTTATACTCATTTTTCAAAAGGTGGGATCATGGTGATCATCTAATTGGTGATGGAAGAATCCACCACAATTCTTGATAAATTGTTCCAACAATTAATTACCCTTCATGTTAAAAATGTGTACTCTTTCCAGTCTAAATTTGTCTAGTTTCAACTTCCAATCATTGAATCGGGTTGTATTATGTCTGAAGAGCCTATTATTAAATAGAATCATAAAATACTAGAACTGGAAGGGACCTTGAAAAGTCATTGAGTCCCCAGTCCCCTGCCCTCATGGCAGGACCAAGCACCTTCAAGATCATCCCTGACAGGTGCCAGTCCAACCTGCTCTTAAATATATCCAGTGATGGAGATTCCAGCCCCCAGCCCCCAGGAATTTATTCCAATGTTTAACCATCCTGACAGGAAGTTTTTTTCCTGATACCCAGCCTAAACTTCTCTTGCTGCAATTTAAGCCCATTGCTTCTTGTCCTATCATCAGAGCTCAAGGAGAACAATTTTTCTCCCTCCTCCTAATAACATCCTTTTAGATACTTGAAAACTGCTATCATGTCCCCTCTCAGTCTTCTCTTCTCTAAACTAAACAAGCCCAGTTCTTTCAGTCTTCCCTTATAGGTCATGTTTTCTAGACCTTTAATCATTTTTGTTGTTGTTCTCTGGATCTTCTCCAATTTCTCCATATTTGTTCCTCAACTACCACTCTGAAGCTTTTAAATAGATTGAGTACTTTGAGTCTATCACTAAAAGGGTTATTCTCCCATTCTTCATTTGTTCTTCTGACTCTTTTCTGAACCATTTCCAATTTTTTCCAACATCCTTCCTTTGTTGTGGACACACAACTGGCACAGTATTTTAGTAGTAGTTACACCTTTGCCAAATTGGTGTAGGAAGGTTATTTTACTCTGGGTCTTGTGTTTACATATATCCTAATATTTCATTATTCTTGTTTTGCCTCAGCATAGCACTGGAAATTCATGTTCAGCTGATTATCCATCATGACCCCAAATATTTTTCAGTCACTGCTTTCCAGGTTAGAGCTTCCATCCTGCAAAATGGCCTGTATTCTTCGTTCCTAGATGTATAATTTTATATTTGTCCCTATTAAAATACATATTACTTGCTTATTCACAACTTACTTCAAATTTCTGTCACTCAGCATCAGTGGCATGTGCTTTTCTCTATTTACTCCTACCCTAATCGTTGTCTCATCTGCAAACTTTCTCCATAATAGTTTTATATTTTACTGCAGGTTATTGATAAATGTTAAATAATACATGGATGAGAACCTGTGCCTGGAGGACTCCTCTAGATACATGAAGGATGTATCCATTAGATAGTGTCTTCCCATTTACACTTACATTTTGAGACCTATCAAGAATCCAGCTTTTAATCCATTTCATGTGTGTTGTATTAGTTTTTGAATATGAAGGCAACTATATGATGAAGTTGTGAAAAAGTCTAATGTCATGTGGAAGGAATGTCATAGGTAAGGCATTATAAGTAATTGTCCCAATCTACTTGGCATTGATCCAACCTCAGATGGAGTGCCATGACCAATTTGGGGCTCCACACTGGACTTGAGTTTTGGGGTAGTGTTAATTTTTCCCCTTTGCTGTCTTGGTTGTCTCTCTGTCAGAAGACTCAATTTATTACTCCCTAGGCATTAACAGAGATTTTTAAATAGAATATTCACAGAGTGAATGTAAAGATATATAATCATTTTAAGGCGTGCCAAATTTCATGGCTGCTTAATAGTTTCTCCTTTGAAGCCCAGAACACCTAATTGCCTCCAAAGAGTTTTATTTCTAATAATTTAAAGATAAATCATTTTACATTGTGTGTTCTCAGTCTACTAATCATTTCCAAATTCAAAAGACTTTTATAAACATTTAAAGAGCACTAATAATATAAAATTACTATACATGTCCAAAGCCAAATCGTCTCCAAAAGGTCTGGTTTAGAAAAATGTGTATCATTTTAGACATTACAAAGTGACTATTCAGAGTGCAGAATTGCTAGAAAAATCTGTAATTTCTCTTTTGGATAGGTGAGGCATTGAATGGCTCATATAGTATGTTACAGAGCTTTTAGTCTATGGATTATTAAGGTTTCATTTCTGGTTGAGAATGATAGAAACTGCAAGTTATTCTCTTAGTTCCTTTATAGCATTGGATATTTGTGATTTTAACTAAGGGCACATCCCACCTTTGCCCCTTTTTTTCCTGAAGCCAAGCAGAGCTCTTCTTGCAGGAAAAGCTACACGCTTCATTCCTTTACTCTCCTGTTGGCTGCTTTCTCTGTCACAACCCAGTTCCTCGGCATCTTCAGTTTGAAAGTTGCTCCATCTAATTTATATTGATTTAACAATCCTTATTTGCATACTCTGAATTTTACCCACCAGACCATTGCAAATTAATGAGTTTTAAAATAACCTGAATAAAGAATTTCTGCCTTTATGATGAAAGGACTATGTGACTACTCTCCCTCAGTCAAAACCTAGAAAGGTTTCTAAATCTTCACACTGCAAAAAATTTGTATCACCACTACAGTTTAGTCACAATCTGAGGGTCAGATTCTGGCACTCTTACCCTTGTTGGGTGATTTGTTAATCCACAATAGTCCCACTGATTTCATTTAAACTACCCGGACTATAGTACGGCACAACATGATTACAGTTGGCAAAATCAAAACCTTTACCACTCCTCCACAACAGGGGCATTTACTTCTAACACTGGGTAACATTTTAGGCTCTTCTACTACCAAAACAACGTAAAAACTGTGTAATGACCTCAAGATTTGTTCTATTATTCTTTTTATTATATTGCTAGTAAAATCACCACTGCTTTCAACTATGTGGTAACGAACACCTGTACAAATATATATCAAAATGGGTTTTACAGTGTTACCCTTTCAGAGAACAGATACAATTATGATAAAGGCTAAATACATGAAGCAGTGGAAAGGTAAAGGAAGGTGTGGAAAGGTCAAAGGTGGACCCATAACATTAGGTTAAGGAGGGAGTTGGAGTCGAATAGTTAAGGAATTTTTCAAAAGTGTGGCAGAATGGAGGAAGGCATGAAGCCTACAGTGGAAAAAGAGGAAAAAGGCCTTTATTCAGCATGGGTTCGGCAAGATACTCAACTCTGTGTCTATCTTTAAGACCATGAGTAGTCCCATTAATTTCATTGCTACTTCTGTGTTTAAAGACATGCTTGAATCCAGGAACATGCAGAGGATTATGTAGCATAAGGAGCAATATACGCAGTCAGAGGAAAGAAAAGCTTATGGTATCACTTTATAGGCAAAATGTAACTAATGTACTTACTGTATTCTTCAACATAAGTGGTACCTGATTATGAATCATATTTATGCATTATTTTTTGTCACTGACTAAACTGTAGCTGCTGCAGGCGTTATATAAATGCCATGAAAATTGAACCTGTAAGTTTGTTTGAGTGCCCTGGTTCTCATGGAAGGGCCATGAGTATTTTGTATACATAACACTCAGAAGAGTAAATTCCTTTTTGTTCATGAAATGGATCAGTCCGCACTATTGTAATGTGTCTCAGTTTTAAATTTGCAAAGCCAAACTTGATTACATTTTAATTAATTTATATCAAAATCCAAATATTTGTTTATTTCATGTCTCAACTGTCTAACTTCTGAATTCATTTTAACGTGTGACTCAAAGTCAACATGGCAAATGCTGTGCAATGTAAATACAGTAGCAATGGCTCTATATGAACTGAGGGTAACTTACTGTACTTTTTCGTATGATGATAGCCATTACTGCCTTTCTTTCTGCACTACTTCAGTTTTTCTTTTCCTAAATTTAGTTCAACTGAATTCCACTTGCTACCTGCCAAAATGTCTGTATGATGCTAATGTGTATTTTCAATAAATAATTGGTTTAATAGTTTGAAAGTCTTAAAACCCTTAGAAACTGATTATTATTTGTATTATTACAATATTGCATGTATGTCTTCAACATCTACCGACCATGAACTTTTTATGTTTCAAGTGCCTGCCTATGTTTATATTGATGATAATCTTTCAATGTGAATGGAAGAGCAGAAGTTGTTGTTTTACTGGGCATATCTAGATTACAATTACTGATAAAGTCATAGTTCCTACTCTAGTTTGCTAAAATAAGTTGTCATCTGAAAATCACATCACTTCTGTTTTTACTGTGATAGCAATCACAGGACTTCTTGTCTTTCCCTTGTTGAGTTATTTTCTTTTTCAGAGCAAGTAAAGAATTTAATTAACCATTTCACTTGATGAGATTCTAAATAATACATTTGGTCTTTTTTGTGCTAGCAATTGTATTGTACATATATTTTTTAAGTAAGATATCATTCAAATGTAGTGTAATAGGCAGGTATTTGGAAGAGCTGGGTTGAAGTCCCTATTTTGCCACGGTCTTTTTGTATCCTCTTAAGCAAGTCACTTAGAGCTCAGTTCCTCATCTGTAAAATGAGGATGATCATATTTTCCTATCCCAAAGGGTATTACAAGGATGAATACATTGAAAATCATGAGGTGCTCAGATACTATGGTTATGGGGGGGGGGGCGACAATATGTAAGTACATAAGCTGTGTAAGGTAAAAACAAGTCTATTATAACAATCCTCTTAAATTATCAAAACACTATGGTAGCTTTTATTCAAGGTAAAGTTTTTCACTGGACTTCAGCTTTAGTTTTCTGTAGTGTATGCCAGGTTACCCTTACCAGACTTAAGCTGTGTAGATTTATATCTGTGAATGCCAGGTTACTTAATGTTAGGAGAGTTTGACTGAGTGACAGTTAAACAGTGATGATGTTTAATCATTTCATAAGATGCAGACATTATTAAAATGACAAGGTACTAATATGGATATTTTATGAAGTTATTTTACTAACTATGAGCACTATAAATTCCTGTATGATTGCATGAGATAGGTGGTACATGCATCTCAGATCAGTGCTCTCATTCACTAATCTTTTCTGTTAGCTTTCAAATCAGACCTGCTGGGTAGATTGGTGATTGCCCAAGGGATGCTACACTCAGAAAGATTGGTTAAGCTTGATCTACTATGTGACCCTGTTGAAAGATACTTAACCAGTTCTGAATAGTGGCTACTGCTATAGGGAACTACCCACACTTAACTGTGTCCCATTCTCAGCTCTCTAATTCTAATAGAATATTTAGTACCTGCTCATACTTTTCTAATACGTTTCCTTCTGTTGCCTTTTCTCTACCTCTGACCTTTCAGTTTCTTCTAATTTGCTTTCACTTTTCATTGTTAACTTTAATTTTACTTTTGATTGTAAGAACCAGAATCAATGGTATTAGTTAAGAATCTGGCCATTTGCACATTTTGCCTTTTATGTATATTACCTAGGCACATCAAGCAAACTTAGCTCATTTCTTTTTTATTTAAAAAATGGTACATTTAAAAATAGACAAACCAGTGTATGAAATTCAGCAAATAGTGAAACAAGTTCTGTACTCAAGATTACATATACATATGAATTTGTATCCAACCGTTGTCTCTTGTCATTTGGTCAGATTAACTTTTTGGTAGGGCCAATCGTGTGTGTGTGTGTGTGTGTATGCACGCGTGTGTGCGTGTATTGTGTGTGGCTCTGGTCTCTGACTAGTCTGTACTGCAACCTTCTGCTGGCAGAGAGTATGCTAATGAAGCTTTCATTAGCATTTGTCGAGCTGTCATTTGTATGTTCTCTGCTGATGTATTTTGCACAAAAGGTTTTTGCACAAAAACAAGCAGTGTAGACGGGTCCATTTTGCATAAAACACCCCTTTTTTGCAAGATCCTTATCTCATTTTTTAAGAGCATCGGCAGAGAATATACAAATGACAGTGCAACAAATGCTAATGAGTGCTTCATTAGCATACTCTCTGCCGGCAAAAAGCTGCAGTGTAGACATAGCCTGAGTGGAACCTCTTGTGATTGCTGCACTGCTTTAAAAAAAAACAAAAACAAAACGTAAGCCCAAGAGACAGTAGCAAGTTAACATTCCATTATTCTCAGCTCTGACCTCTTTGTCTTTCTCTGTCTTTTTCCTAGACTGAAGAGCAAACATTTAAAACATTTAATTCACCTCCTGATAGTTAACCACATTTTGAAATCACTGGCTTCTCCAGTGCTTCCTAGTTTATTTATCAGTGCTTCTTTAGTTCCATACTGATGAAAAGGGGCAAGTACAATAGTGCAGGGCAGGGAGACATGCCTTGATTCCTGTCAGTGCTGCGGAGAGGGTTCATTCCTGGAACTCTTAGTGCACCACAGCAAGTCTTAGGAAGGATGTGATGGTCCCCACTACTGGTGCAAGACACCTCTGAAAGTTTGTTTGTGAAGGGAGGGGAAAAATCTCATTACATGAGTTTAAAGTCCCTTAAAACAACTCCCTGCCTCTGCTGGGATTTGTCCATGTCTGCCCTCCTCTTAGCAGTTCTGATCTAAAATATTCTATTTAATATTTAACAATAAGTCTTCAGACATGGGCTAATCTGAGCAATCAGTGTATTCAGCCTCTGTGCCAAGATGGAAAACTTTTGTCTTTTATGCCACTTTGAAATCAATTTAATCTCCCTAGATAAATGTGTGTGTATCTCTAACTTAGGTACTTAATTACTTTTAACCAAGAGGGGAATGCCTGCATTTCTTTGTTCTGTTTTCTATTTAGCAAAGAAACAGATCCAATTATTGAAGTCAACCCTGCAGTGAATTGAGAAGTGTGAGGGAGCTAGCAAGAGGTTATATGGTTTTTGTCCAGAAGTACAAAAGAAAAATGGGAAGTTGCTAGTCTTATTTAACCAGTTTAAATAGGTTTAAAAAAGAGTGCTCTGTGTCCTTCAGTTAATTCCTAACTTTTCCACAAGATCTTAATGTTTATATATTCCATAAGACTCTAATCTCAAAAATGCCCAACATGCAGTATGTAGATTTTTTTAAAGTAGAACTAGCTGTATTAATTTAAACATTTCCTTTATTATATGATTTATAGTTACTCTTCATTCACTTTCTAGTTATGATATGGAACAGACACAAAGTTAGAGGGCTTGGAATTGGGATCATATACAGTCATTCATCCTACCACATGGTAGCACAGTAATGATTGCAGATTATGTTTCTATAATCATTACCACTACTTCATTTGTAATGAAAGAGGTGTTGGGACTCAAACAGTTTTTTTTTAAATTCAGAACTAACATAGCATGCCTAGAAGTATTGGGCTAAGCCTGTAGCACAAATTATGCATTGGTTACTTCCACATAGTAGTTGACATTTCTTAACTTAACCTCACATTGTGGCATTTATATGTGGTGTTCAAATTGTGTCTTACTGCTCATGACAGTACATAGAACCTCTGTCAGGGTTGTTCGCCACTCTGCCGAGTGCAGAAGGTGAGGGCGAGCAAGAGAGCTTCAAAACCTCAACTCTACAGGCACTGGCTACAGAAAACTCCCCCCCCAAAAAATCATAATACAATAAAACCTGTGTTGTTTGGCATGCTCAGGGATTAGGTCATACCGGTTTTCTAAAAATTCCGGGTGTCTGGGATGCGGGGGAGCTGTGTGGGGCCTACGGGGGAGGCGGGAGCGGTGCAGGGCCAGGATTTGGCCTGCTGGGGGCCATGAGCCACAGGAGGGGGCAGGATGCAGCCTAGTGGGGTGGAAGCCAGGGGCGGAGATGGAGGGGGCGGCCTGCTTGGGGAGGAGGAGGAGTCATGAGGGGGCTGACTAGCGGGGGGGAGCCAGGCTGCCAGGGCGTCCATGAGCCGCAGAGGTGCTGGACTGCCAGGAGCCACAGGGGGGCCAGGATGCGGCCTGGCATCAGGCGGCCAGAGCAGCCGTTCGCCCCTTCCCCAGGTACGTGGTTCACGCACATCTGGCAGGCACAGGGGGAGTGTTTGAGGAGTGGCCCGGCTTAAAGCACCAGTTTCCATTTTTGGGGGTTTTTTTTTTTTTGCTTTTGACAAGTTTTTTCCCGGCTTGGAAATTTGCCGGTTACTAAAGTTTTCCGGCTAGTTAAGTGCTGGATCGCGCAGGTTTTACTGTACACTGATTTTGGGGAATTGTTGCCACCATCTAGAGCTTTTGACCCTAGAAACCAGTGGTAAACACTTGAAATCACCCACAGGGATACCCCAAGTTCTTTTGCCCCAAAAGAACTTGAAAAAATAAAGGAGAAAAACAAGCTGCTGTCTCTGGTAGCTGACCTCTCAGTCAGAGGCATGCAGATACATACAGATAGATGTTCCAGGACACAAGAATGAAATCATCACCTTAAAAAAGTGATTTTTATTACAAAACAAAAGATAAACTTGATAAAGCATACTTGGTTGCTAGATGTTACAGAGCAACTAAGGAAAACAAATTAAAAACAGAGAAAATATCTAGGAACAATGCTTAGATAGTAAATGGGGAGGGAAGGCATAGAACCACACAGAGCAGTTTAAACCAAACCACAAAATAAAGAAAAACTACTCTGAACACAGCTGGATTCACTTTTCCCTGTTACCTACTTCTAATTTTCTTTGTTCATTCCACACCCATGCCCAGAATTACATGGGCCATGGTAGTCCTGCCTGGGTTTAAAGCATTCTGTGTGTCTCAAATTCTGGTTTCTCTCTTCCACACAAAGAAAGCAGGCAGGGAACCTATATCCAATTCAAATTTCAATCCTCTATTTTGATTGGTTCTCCTGGCCCCCTGGCCAAAACCTTTGCTAGCTACCTGAGCTTAAGCCCTTAGTTACTGGATGCTGGTCAGCACTCCTCCTGTCCACTACAACCTCCATAAAGAGAATTCTCAAGTCAGTCAGTTGGCAGGAAGTGGTTGATGCTTTGTTTTAGGTCCCACCTTCATAGGGCTATGTCTTCATACCCCAAAAGTTGGGGTTTTTTTCTGCAGGGTAGCTATCTTATTATAAAATCCTAATGACAAGAAGGCACTGTAGGTTTTCACCTTGTTGGAGCTGGCTGATGTCAACCCTACATTATGTATGACCATAACTGAATATATAAAGAGATCAAAACTACAGTATCCTCTCTCCCTTAAAGCTCACTTAAAATGTGTAAAAATAAAATGTATAGATGACACATGAATGGAAAAATGAAAGCTAACTTCCTCTGAAGAAACTTACTCAATTTGAAAATAAAAATTTATTCAGATAATTTTATTTCTACAGTTTTTCTTTACAAAATTGTCAATTAAGTCATTGTAAGTAAAATTTTGTAAAGAGGCACTTTCAACTGTCAGTATTGCTGAACTGACTCATCATATTTCACAAATAATTTTTATCTCTTTTCAATACAGAAAAAGAATGTTCACCAGGAACCTTTGTGATAGGTATTGTTAAAAATATTTTCAGAATGATTTCTATATTTGGAAAGGTTGCCTGCAAGCCATTATGTATAAGTCTGTACAAATCAACTATTGATCTCAAAGACCAAACTTCATTGTTTTCGATAAAATGAATGAAATGTTTCCCTTCGACTTAAAAAAGATTTGTGTCTATATCCGGTCAGTGGAATTCACTTAATTTCTCACTGTAGTGGCTTTTATCATCTTTGTCCATACTTCTGTCAAAAACATGCAAAATAAATCAACAATTTTCTTTAGAGATTGACCTCTACTCT
The DNA here is from genome assembly GCA_019425775.1 of Rafetus swinhoei. Lineage (NCBI taxonomy): Eukaryota > Metazoa > Chordata > Testudines > Trionychidae > Rafetus > Rafetus swinhoei. Next base: position 273,264,531 of record CM033437.1, read on the forward strand.
GCAATTGCACTATTATTGTGTCACATATAACATTGTTGGGCACAATGACGATCTTCTCTTTCCCTTTTAAATTGATTTTATTGTCTCTAGTTTCATTGAAAAATAACTTCCTGGGTTTTTTACACTTCTCATCAGATATATCAGAGGAACTTATATTTTCTGTTAATGTTAAAGTATCTGCTTCCATGTACTTATAGTCATTTTGAACTTCCATGACAAAACTTGTAACTGAAGCTATCAAGTGTGCAACTTTCAATAAATTTCTATCAACTTTTTGCAGGAATTTGCTGATGGCATTAATTCTTTGAAGTAAATAGTTCCACAAAATGGTAAAAACAGCAATATTATACTTTTCAAATTTTTCTGCTAAGGATTTTGCTTCAGTTTTTGCACGTGGTTTTTCAGAATTTGATGTGGCTATGTCTAATAAGGTTCCCTTTATAACATCATAACTCATTTTTAAAGTCAAAGCAGCATCTGCATGAACAGACTACTTGATGTCATAAATTCTTTTGACTGTCAAATGTTTTCTATTTGCCTGCTTCAAGTGTGATTGTGACATACTCCACCTATGTATGGACACCAAAAAGGAAAAAGTATGTTTTGAGCAAAGTCTAAAAAAATGTGTAGCTCCCTCACAAAATGTGGCTGAAGCATTGCAGATTAAATTTAAGGAATGGCTGTAACATGGTATGAATAAAGCAGAGAGATTTGCATTGTTCAGTCTTGCTTCTAGACCTGAATATTTTCCTGCCATATTTGCAGCGTTATCAAAGCTCTGCCCATGACAAATTTTGATGTCCAAACCTAAATTTGCAATTATTTTCAAAACTGTTTTCTATAAACATTCAGAAGTGTGGGATTTTGTGGGAGAAAACAAAGAAATCGCTCTACAACTTAAACATTGCTGGTAACATATCTTAAAATGAATGTTAATTGGTCTACATATAATACTTGGCATCCTTTACTTCATCAGTGAATTGGTTTCTGAGCCTCTCTGCCATTATAGTAATGAATTCATTGTAAGGTTGGTGCATTAAAAATGTGGTCTTTCCTGAGCCACAATGCTGATAATTTTTCAAATGTTCATTGAGAAAATTGTCAAGTTCACTAAGATATTCAAAGCAAGTTAAAAAATTACCTTTTTGATTTGACACTGATGACTCATCATATCCTCTTAGAGGTACTCCTAAAGAAGAAAACAATTTCACCATGTGATGGGGTATATCTACGCCACACTAAGGAGCAGGGAGTTGCCCTGGCCCAGCTGGCCAAGAAGCAGCCCTACAGCCCTGCTGGGCATGTTCCCAGGGAAGCCAGGGTATAAAAGCTCGGGGAGCCACTAAGTTGCGGTTGGCCTCCAGGGGGAAGGAGCTCAAGCTGGAGCTCCTGAACAGCCCCTGAAGCAGCAGCCACTGCCAAAGTCACCCCAGGAGCAGTGACCCCAGCAGCAGCTGCAGCTGCCCCAGGAACAGCAGCCTCAGCTGCAGCAACAGCCTCTGCTGCAGCAACCACAGCCTCAATGATTGCACTGGACAGTGAGGCCATCCAGGAGGTTCCGACTCACTGAGCAATGCCCTGAGAGCTGAGCAGTGCACCAGGAACAGTAGGAAGTGGCCCAGGGTGGAGTATTGTGCTCCGGGAGCTCAGTGCATTTTGGCAGGAATCCCCGCTGAGCAGGCAGTGGAATCCTCCACTGCCAACAGGGCCCTGGGCTGGGACCCAGTGGAGTAGGAGGGTCCGGGTCCCCCTATCTCCCTACCCCATGGTAACCACGCTCCCTAGCAGTTTGAGAGGCTTCCCTTTGGACTAGGCCCCTAGGCCATAGTGACTCTGAGAGAGAGGGAGTGTGTTTATGACTAGGCCTGCAGGGCCGTATATCCCCTGATAGAGGGGACGGTGCTTTGAACCAGGCCGGAAGGTTGTCTGTTACCCCAAAAATGTTCTCACTGGAGACCACCCAGGGTTACACTAGTATGGGTTTATTTCCACTAGGTAAAACTAAAGAGGAGAAAGCAGCCACCAGAGGTTTAAACTAAAGAAGATAGAACTCTCTCTCACACTCACACTCACACTCACACTCACACTCACATACACACACACACATACACATACACACACACACACTCACGCACACAGGCAAGCAAGCAAGCACACACCCCTCCATTCATTCACACCCATTCATTCCTGCCCTCAGGCACTCACACACTTACATAGATATATGGGTTGCAGAAGGAGCCAAGGCATGTGGATCCTGGAGGGTCTGTCTGCTCATCATGGCTGGTGAAGCTGGTCAGGAGGAGAGACACTGAAGAGGAGCTTCTCAGGAGCAGGGGAAGGAAAAAAAAAAGAGAGTCTCACATATGCTCTTTCTCTTTATATAGTGTCTGAATGGCTCCTGTGACGCATTCACCTCGTCATCAAGGAGCATGCCCAGACTTCCCTTTATCCAGCAGAAAGCATGCCCAGACTTCCCTTTATCCAGCAGAAAGCATGCCCATACTGTGATGACTCATTGAAATGTGCTCCATTGTTCCAAGCCTTCTTCAAACACACTCTCACACTCTCTCTCTCTCTCCAGTCACTCGGGAGAATGCAGCTTAGGAAAAGTTACAAGCAAGGTGGCTGAGAGTTACAAAGATTACAAAGTTGCAGTTTATAGTGAATTTCTGAGAGTTACACAGATTACAAAGATTGACAAGGATCACAGTAAATTGCAGTTTAAAACCTTAGACCTTACAGTTTGGTCTAGCTTCAGAAAATCCATGTATATAAATCTAGTAAGCTCAGGCGAGGTTTTTTTATGCAACAATATAGACCCTGATAGAGAGGACTGCACTTTGAACTAGGCCGGAAGGCCGTATATACCCTATTAGAGGGGCTGTTGCTACAAACTGAGTTTGAGACGGGTTGGCCCTGTGAAAAGTGTGCACTAGCCCAGATTTTGGGGGACTTCTAGACCATTGACGGGGCTCGCCCCTTAACACACCATGACAACAGCACATTTCAGCACTTTCTTCCAATAAAAACACTCTTTCTCAAACTGAGTGGATAATGCAGAATCAGTTCTTTCAGATAATTTACAACTTTGAAGGAACTTACCTGTAGCATTAATATGAGCTTTAGAAGTTTTATGATCAGCAATATCTCTTGCAACATTTTTCCAGCTAGAATGCCCATCGACAAATGTTTCCACATTATTCCTTCATTTCTGTGATCCCATTTTTCTTCATCCTCAGAAAATGGGACTCATGAAGACCTCTAAAATTGCTTTTGTCTTCCTACCTCATATTCTTTTCTAAAATTCTCCATATTACCGAGGTTTTTCAGTTTATTTACTAAAAAGTATTTTGTCATAACCAATGAAATAAATATTGGCCATAATGCAATGTTTTCAGAGTAGGTTTATTTCCTTACTTAGACAAAATTACCACTATTTTTTAGTTTCATTGCCACTTCAGAGTCCACTTGTTCAGCTTTTGCATGGTATCCACACAACTCGGCAAGTGAGTAGATAATTGAGATGTTTCCTCACTCATACTTTTTGATGAATGTCCTCTATTCAGTACTTCAAGATTTAAGATAAGATGACAAACTGTCTTTTTTGCTTAGCTTTGTCTTTGTCTCACCTTCGTTAGTGGGGTGCTGAAAGCCAGACTCTGTCTCTCCTGGGTGCAGGTCCAGACCTAGGTGTGGGCCACAGGCACAAGAATTCAGGCAGGTCTGCTGACAGAATAGCTAGGCCTCTGGGAAAGGCATGGGAGGGGCAGTTCTGGGCCCCTCAAGGGCAGGGCCTTTGATGGAAGGGACAGAGCTGGGGGCCCAGTGCAGGAACAGAGCTGCCATGCTGGGTCTGGAGAAGAAGGCTGACAGGGGAAATAGGAAGATTTCCATGACTGCAGAGAACAGTTTCTGGTGCCTCAGTTGGCCCCGAGAAGTGGGCAGAGACCCACATGTGCTCCACCTGAAGGTGAGTGGGGGCACTCCTATTTGTCACTTGAGTGCCCCCTCACTCTGAGCTTTTCATCCCCTGCTGCTGTCCCCCTCGCCTATGGGCAGCCATGGCTGGCTGCCCTCCCCACCCTGCAGCAGCCACCACTCACCAGGTGGTGACCAGCATCATGAACATGGGCTGGAAGGCTTCAGAGGAGCACTGGGTAGCCACACAGTCAGCGGCTGGAGAGAAGTTGCAGCCTATAGGTGAACCTCCCAGCTCTCCTTCCCCTCACACAGCCCTCTCTGCAAAGGGACTGGCCCCCCTGAACAGTGGCCACCTTCTGCGGTGGGTGATGTGGTGCCTGATCTATTGCTGGACTGTGCAGCCCTGCGGGCCCCATATCGTTGGTGGTGCCCCATGCCAGGGCACCATATGTTTCATTGTAAATCTGTCCCTGACCTCGACTCCTTCTTTCCTTTCCCTTGAAATATTAGGTCTCTACTGTGATTGTATTGAGGTGTCCCAAAATATGATGATCATGGGAATGGAGGCATGGTCCCATGTTAAGCAGAGGTTATAGGGTAGGTCAGTGTATTTTCATATATATCATACTTTTTGAGCTTAGCTTGAGCTTAGCATAGCTAAGTCCAAAGAATGCACTAATTATTAATGGAATTTTACTGCTCACATATGTTCAGAAATAACACCAACCACTTCATGGATTTAATGATCAGCTGAAGGAGAGGCATGCCAGGAAACTAGAGAAGTGTAGGGAGGTGATCTAGAAGCCTTTGGCAACATTGTCTCTGTTAGAGCAAATAACTGAAGGTGAGAACACCTGTCTTCTCTTACTAGCTCTAACAGTGGTTTGCTGTGACCTAGATTCATACTTAGCTTCTCTGTCTGAATTTCTTTATCTGTCATATATATATGACTCCTAGTCTCCTTTGCCAAGTGTTTCTGCGATGCTCTCACATTTGTATAGCACACATACCCTGAGAAACTCAAAGCTCTCTACAAAGGAGGCCAAGAGTGACACAATCCCCTTTTATATTAAATATAACTAGCAGCTTTAATAATAGAGCGAATAATGGGGGAAAGGGCATTGGAAGTCTGAGAGGTTGCTTCAGAGTGTAAGGAAGTTGCTGGAAGTCTGGAGGAAATAAGGTAGAAGCTTGAAGGTCATGGAGCCTGGGAAGAAGCAAAAGATAACTATGAAGCCTTTCGACCAGGACAATGTTTCAGAACTATCTTGCTATTTTAAATTTGTATTCATCCCCATCCTTGGACACTAATGCACTTTTTAAGAGGGAGAGTCTGTTTCTGAATGTAAATTATATTGCACCACATGTCATGGGTTTTGCAAAACAGATCCAAGATGTTAAGACTTCAGACACCTTTTTTTTTTCTTTTTTCTCAAGTATAAGCTGTACCTCTTTTATTTTCCTCTTTCAGTGCTAACTGGTAACACTGGCCTTCTCGGCATGTAACACTTAACCTGCTGAACATCAAACACAGGTGGAAAAAAGCAGTTTTTTAGCATTGACACTGGAAGTGGAATGAAAACTATTTAAATTTCGTTTGCTCATTTATCTCATCTCTTAGAGTTGGAAATAGAATATCATTGTACGAAAATCACAATAGTTAACTTTGTACTCTAAACCCACATTTCCAAATAATAATGTCTTTCTCAAAACACTACACTTTGGATGGATATTTCAGATCTTGTTTCAGCCCAGAAATTAAATGTTTTGAAAAGTTTTCTGAGCTCACACTGTGAGAGTGGGAATAACACGTGTTTTTCACACAATACAACTTTCAGGCACTTGCTGAATTCTTGCTCTAACTGCAGATATATTAATGGACAAATTTGATTACAATTCCACAAGTGTAAATTCAGTGATCTCCACTGATACTCAAATCCTTAGACTCAAGGATATTTCACTTCACCACGTATAGAGGTATATCCTAGTCAATACTTTGCTGGAGTGTCTGAAGACAGCCATTATAGAATGGAAGATACTGAATCTTGTTGATGGACCAGTATCTTCTTTCTTTGACTCCTCTGGGATGGCTTCCTTTACATGTGTGTGTCCTATTTTGAATCCTTCATAAGCCATCAGACATCACTCAAGGGCATGGACAAGGTTATTATTCGTATATCATACTGTTGTAGGAAAGGCTGCCTTGTTGTGTTGCTGTAACTTCTCTTTTTACCAAAATAGGTTGTGGGCCTCATGGCTCAACTCCTACCCCAGGAGCCTCGCGGCCTACTTTTTATCTGGTCGCTACCCTTTGACCTGTCCAACTTAGGTGTCCCTTTCAGGAGTTAAAACTCCTGCTGGTGTAACTGGAATACACAATGTGCTATCATATCAAAGTGAAATTCACAGGGTAAGCTCATCTTGTACATTCCCCATAAGTATTTTCCTGTGATTCTTAAAATGTTGAAAATATACTCTGAAGGAGTTCATTCACCACTACCCACTTCACTAGGGCTGTGAAAGTTTAACCCCCTTTTTTCTACTGTTTTTCTTAAGTTCTTATCTAGAGAAAATGATTGGAAGCCTTACATTTCCAGCTTTTGAGAAACTTAATTTGCTTTTTTTTCCAGCTTTTGAGAAACTTGATTTGCTTTTTTTCTAATGCTCAATTTATGCTTTCTTTCAATTATATTTTGGGGGCTTAATAAATATTCAGATAAATAATTGTATGTTTAGTCACAAAGAATGACAGGGTGGGGGAAAAAAAGCCTGTGACTTTTTTATTTTTTAACAAGGTTTCTGCACCAGCAATATGTTTTAATTTTGCTAGAGATATCGTCATTCCTTTAGGGGGTGGAGAAATTGTTGCAATTTCTGACAGCTCCATCACCAGTCATAGCCTCTAGAGTCTGAAAACTCTGTCCAGAAGTCTCTGTTATAGAATAAATTAACATACTATTTTCTTTTCCTTTGAAGCCAAGGCAGCAGTTTAGCAAAAATGATTGAGAAGAACTTAAGTGTTACAAAATACAGAGACATATCTATTCTCTTGAGCGTGACCCAAAAGTGTATGGACAGCAATTAGCTGAAATAATTTTCTCCTCCTGTCAAAGGAATTTTGAAATTCAATTTAAATAAAATAGTAGAAAAATAAGATCAAACTTCTCCCTACAGAATGTGTAATGAAAACTTTGGCTTTATAAATTTAAACAAATGGTTTTATTATATAACTCTGATGTTTTATCCTCACTGTCCTCAGTATTTGGAAGTGCTCTTTTTGTAAGGTATGCTGTATAATCAGGTAATGAGTGATCAAATACATTAACAACATGAATGTACCCAGTACCAGGGAAGAAGGCTGGTCTGTTGCACACTGCTTTATTCTAGAGCCATAAGGCTTCTTGCTAGTTCTCCATGTAATTTTTTCCAAGGCCTGTCTACACCTTCATTCTTACCAACAAGTGGACTAACAGATTTATTACCAGAGGGCTAGTTACGCTGTGCAAGAAGGCTTTTCAAATCTATAAACAAGTCCACCAGAAGAGCTATAAAAGGTCATGAGTGTATCCTTCATCAAAAGAACCTCTTAGTATAACAAAAAGTGGCTCATTTGTCAAAGGTGAAGGAATCTGCATTTACTTTCCATTTTTCTTATTCAGTTCATTTCTTTGGAAAGGAAAATATTTCTGTTCATAGTAGATATTCCCATCAATGGCTGACTTTAGGAATACTCAGTGTGCCCCCACCAGGGCAATCATCGTGCTCCTTCTCAAAGATAATGGAGCAAAAAATTGAGGAATCTATTTGCAAACACCTGGAAGATAATAAGGTGACAAGTAACAGTCAGCATGGATATGGTCACCATGGATCATGCCAGACCAACTTGATAGCTTTCTTTGACAGTGTAAAAAGGAAATAGTATATGTGGTATATCTAGACTTTAGTGAAACATTTGATCTAGTCTCACATGACCTTCTTATAAATAAACTAGGGAACCAAAATTTACATGGGGCTACTCTAAGTTGGGTGTATAGCTAGTTGGATAATCATTCTCAGAGTAGTTATCAATGGTTCACAGTGATGCTGAAAGGGCATAACAAGTGGAGTTCAGCATGATCAGTTTTGGGACTAGTTCTGTTCAATATCTTCATCAAGGATTTGGATAATCACATAGAGCATACGCTTATAAAGTTTGTGGATGATACCAAACTGTGAGAGGTTGCAAGTGCTTTGGGAGATAGGACTAATTCAAAACAATCTGGACAAACTAGAGAAATTGTCTGAGGTAAATAGGATGAAATTCAATAAGGACAAATGCAAAGTACTTTACTTAAGAAGGAAGAATCAGTTTCACACATACAGAATGGGAAGTGATTATCTAGAAAGGAGTCCTGTAGAAAGGGAACTAATGGTTACAGTGGACCACAAGCTAAATATGAGTCAATAGTGACACACTTTTGCATAAAAAGCAAACATCATTCTGGGCTACATTAACAAGAGTGTTGTAAGCAAAAATGAGAAGTGATTCTTCCACTCTACTCTGCACTTATTAGACCTGAACTGGTGTAATGCATCCAGTTCTGAGAACCACATTTCAAGAAAAATGTGGAGAAAATGGAGAAGGCTCAGAGAACAACACAAATGATTACAAATCTTTTTAAAAAAAAAACCCAAAAACAAGCAAACAGAAAAAACAAACAAACATGACCTATGAGGAAAGATTGAAAGAATTGGGTTTGTTTAGTCAGGAAAAGAGAAGACCGAGACGGGAAATAAAAACAGCTTTCAATTACCTAAAAGGTTGTTACAAGGAGTAGGGAGAAAAAATTATTCTCCCTAACCTCTGAGGACAAGAAGCAATGGGCTTAAATTTCAGCAGGGTACTTTTAGATTGGACATTAGGCAAAACTTCTCAAGCATCAGGGTGATTAAGCACAGGAATAAATTGCCTGTGGAGATTGTGGAATCTCTATCATTGGAGATTTTCAAGAGCAGGTTAGACAGACATCTGTCAGGGATGATCTAGATAGTGCTTGGTCCTATGGTGAGGGTAGGGGAATGGACTTGATGACCTCTCAAGGTCTCTTCTACTTCTAGTATTCTATGATTCAGTAGTTTCTGAAAAGTTTTAACTTTTTATTGGTTTTCAGGATACTAAATGCTTTTACCAAATCCCTAGAGTGCTTGAAAATTTTGTGTCCTATAAGGATTTCCCAGCTGATGGAGCCAGGGAGAGTTTTTTAATTGAATCCTGATGAGCTTGTATACATCAACCATTTTCTGTGTTACTAATTCAGGTTTCCAGTTATTTTTGGTAGTAGGAAAGTAAGTCTCAGTCTGAATATTAGTTAGGGCAGACTAATTTCAAATACGAAGTGTCCTAACAGATGTGTTAGAACTTCATGCTTAAACTTAGCCTTTTATAGCAAATCCATTCTAGGCTTCTATCGGGGCTGTTCCCCACTCTGGCACTCCAAGTGAAGAAGATGGGGGCCCGCAAGAGACCTGAAATACCTTGCCTCTATAGCTCTACTTACAAGAACATCACAGAATCACAGATGCACTGGCTCCGAGAAAAACAAAAGCTGCCACCATTAAGTAATTTACTCTAAAAAACCCGGGGAAGAACACTTGAATTCCTTCCACAGGGGTACCCCAAGCTCTTTTACCATAAGAGAGCTTGAAAAAGAAAAGACAAAACAAGCTGCAGTGTCTGGTAGAGGCATGCATACACACACACATACAGACCTCCTGTTTCTTTCCAGGACACAAGACTCAAATCATCACCTTAAAAAAGGTGATTTTATTAACCAAACAAAAAAGATATACTTGATAAAGGATACTTAGTTGCTAGGTATTACAGAGCAACTGAGTGAAACAAATTAAAACACAGTGAACATCTTTGAGTACGCTCTTAGGCTACGTCTACACTATTGTTTTTTCCTATCGCTTTTCAGGAAGAGGATTTTCCGCCATTTGGCTCAGTCTAGATGCGGCCAAATGGCAGAAAAGCCTCCTCTTTCAGCAGAGCCTTTATCCCTCGTAGAACGAAGTATACATGGCTCCCGGAAAGAGCGCGTTTGCTCTTCTGCAAAAAAAAGTGGAAGAGCAAGCGCGTTCCTTGGACACAGCGGAGTTTTTCCAGGATACCTCCAGTATCCTGGAAAAACCCTGTAGTGTAGACATACCCTTAGATGGTGAATGGGGGAGGGAAAGCATAGATTCACACAGAGAAGTTTAACCAAACAAACTAAACAAAGAAAAACACTCTGATCATGACTAAATACACTTTTTCCCTTTACTCATGATCCGTGGTGATCCATACTTCAAGACTCAGTTCACTCTCTTTGTCCAATATTTCTTATAGGCACGGTAATTCTGATTACTGCATTTGCTCCCTCCAGCCCTTAGCTTAGAAGACACAAAGGAAGAGCAGACCAGGTATCTATATTGAATTGAGATTTCAGCATTGCATCCCATTAGTTCTTCTCGCCCCCTGCCAACACCCTTACTAGCTATCTGAGTTTAATCTTTTAGTCTCTGAGTGCTGGCGAGCACTCCTATCTATCACAGCTTCATCTGTGGGTCATGTAACAAAGTTTCCTGTTAAACCTGAATAAATGTAGTGTGCAATAGGGCACAGTGTTACAGGAGTGACATTGTTCAATACTTAAACATGACTATTTGTAGTTTTTCATTAGCAGTCTGATTTTGAAATGTTAACGATAAGTGTAGGTAAAGTTCAAAATATTTTCAAATAGCATCAGTACTGAAAGAATATACTGATTTCCCACTAACCGTATGTTGCCTTTCAGGGACAGAGCCAGATTCTTTCTAGTTAATATTAACCATACATCAGAAGCAAACTTGTACTTAGATGGCAGATCTTCAAAGTTCCTTTCTAGCACTTTAAAGGACATTTCTTCATCAGGAAATAATTTTAAAATAAGTAAAATCTAAATAACTCCAGAAATAACAAAATCAAAATAGCACATCCACCCTGCAAGGCAGCATGGAAATAGCTCAGAATTATTTTGAAATAGCGCATCTACATTGATTGGTGCCTGCCTTGCACTTAAAGCCCCTGGAAGCACTTCAGGGAGGGTAGCAGAAGGGTGAACATTTCCTGTCACTGCTTGGTCAGGTAAGCTGTGACGAATGCTTTCAGGGACTCCTCTCTATGGCTGTCTCTCACATGCCACTCCTACACTGCCTACCCTCTTGTGGGAAGCCACACTGACATAGTGTGCTCTGGTTGCCCTTGCGGAAGCCACAGCACTCGCATCATGGAGTTGGAGCTGCTGCAAAGCAGTGCCATGCTCACGGACCTTGTGCTATGCTTCATTCCACAGTTTGTCCATACTATCCACATGCTGCTTCAGCAGGGCGATGAGCAGCCCCAACCGGAGGACCTCTTCACCCAGGTCTTGGCACTCCTACCGCTGCAAATGCCCCCAAACCCAATGGACACTGTGGAATGCCGCTTCTGGCAGAGGGAGAGCAGTTCTGGCTGGTGGGACCGCATCATCCTGTAGCAATGGGATGACCTGCATGTGGAAGTTCTGGAGATATTGCTGAAGGTCATCTTCCTGGAGCTCTGCGAATGGCTTGCCCCTGCCCTCTGGTGGCAGGACACCTGACTGAGATTCACCATCCCTCTGCAGAAGTGCATCGCCATTGCCCTCTGGAAGCTCACCACATCAGATAGCTACCACTCCAACTGGGAACCAGTTTGGCATGGGGAAATCTTCAGTCAGGACCATGCTCATGCAGGTAGCTAAGGCCATCAACAACATCTTGCTATGGAGGATGGTCATTCTAGGCAACATCTAAACCATTGTCAATGTCTTTGCCGCCATGAGCTTCCCCAACTATTGGGGAGGACATAGACGGCACTCATATCCCCATTGTGGCCCCCCACCACCATGCTTTGGACTAGTATAAACAGGAAGGGGTAATTTTCAATGGTGCTGCATGCCGGCTGTGGCATTGCACCTTCCAGTGAGGAGATTCTGGAGGTTGATCTCCTCGCCCCAGACCTCGATGAGATCCAGGATCTCTGCACCAGTCCAAGACGGTGCTCTTCTGTGAGCCCAGCCTGGGGCAGCTGTGGGAGTGCTGGCAGCCCTGGGGGGCTCAGAAGGAGCATTGGGGTCAGCCATGGCTCCTGTACTGCTGTGGTGTGGCACAAGGCTGGCAGAAGTCTGACTGTGCCATAAGCCCTTTAACTGCTGCCTATTGCTTTAAAGGCTCCGCTGGAGAAGGGGAGCAATGGAGATGGCAGTGTGGCCAGAGCGGCTGTAAGTGCAGCTGTGAGAGGCCTGTAGAGGCCAATTATTTTGAAATAGCAGCATCTGAGCATCCACACTCATGCTATTTCAAAATAACAATTTCAAAATAAGCATCATTCCTCATGGAAAACAGGAGTTATCATTTTGAAACAGCCAGCCAGTTACTTTGCAATAATGGGTTTGGTAGTGTGGACACTCAGCTTGTTATTTTGAAAACAGGGGAGTTATTTAGAAATAAGTCCCTAGTATAGACAGGGCCAAGTGTGCAAAATAACCATATAATGAAAGTTTGATCAATAGTAATGCTATATTGAATAACTGTCAGGAATATTTTTCAATAATTAATAAGCAGATTGACTTAACCACTCTGATAGCAAATCAATTGGAAATGATTTATTCAAAGTTTAAGGAATGTCAATAAACATAATTGTAAATTGACCTTTTTTTGAATGAAGAAGCTGGTTGTTATGTGTAAAATACACAATAAATATATTTGTAATGATCATCTAATGATTACAACTAATAAAGACTGGTACTAAGTGTTGTCTATAACTAAACATTATTAAATGCTTTTGTTATATTTAATAAGGGATGGTGTATTTTAACCTGTGTATTGTGTATACATTATTAAATTAGTGTCAAACATCCCTTAAACACAATCATACATGCACATTGTAACATCCTGTAATATGCTTTTTGGTTCACTTTATGATTATGATTGTCTGGAGCATAAATTGTTCAAATATTAAAAGCAGTGCTGATGGAAACATTCAATTTTCTATCCTCCCCCAAAGACTTAGGGGGAAGCTACCTGCCACTAAAAAGGTAAGCATGAAAAGACATCTGTGATAAGCTGGCAGTCCCAGTGCTTTAACAGGATGTGTTGACAGGCTGAACACGGGGGAGATCCTAAGAAAGTTGAATTTTTCTCTTGGAGGATGCAGTTTCTTTCTGACTTGAACCTCCATACAAACCAACAGGGATTGGTTTCTTCCAACACTTCCAAAAACTACAACAGTGGTTCAATTCACAAAACTCACTAAGAATCAAACCCTTCATGAGTCTCACAGATCTGGTCTAAAATATATTTTAGATTCATTTATTTTGTGGTCAATAATCAAAAACAAGTGAACAAATAAGGAAGCAGCTGAGTTAGAAACATGCACTATAACTGGTGATTTTTTTTAAAGAAAGGAGGAAATATATATTGAAAATATTATTTAATGTGGATGGAGTTTGAAGTAAATATTTTAGTGTTTTTTCCTCAAAACAATAGTTCATTGCTTGATGAATTACTATTATTTATTTGTGCTGTTAGTTCATAGGACCAAACTGAGCCTCATTTTTGCCAAGTGCTGTACACATGTATACTGTAAGAGATAGTCCTACCCTGAAGGGCTTGGTCAATAGACGTGATGCACAAAATTGGGAGAAAGGAATGATTATTATCCTTCTCTTGCAAATGGGGGACTGAGACACAGACATAGAGTAACCTTTCCAAGGTAATACAGAAAACCTGTGGCATAATCAGGATTTGACTTGCGTTCTAGTTCCATCCAAAGCTATAACACCATCCCCTTCTTCTACAAAAGGAGTAGTACATGATAACTGCCCAACATCAACAGACAGATTGGAGGTAGATTCAGCTGACGTCTCTTCCAGAATGTTTTAATGCAGAAATTAAGACCCAGTTCCCAAAACTGATTTAGAAGTTACTGATGGCACATAAAACACAGTAAAACATAGACCTAAAGTGGACATTTTCCTTGTTCATGGAGCCGCACACCATGACTTCAAGAATGAAGTTTTGATGAGCCCTACTCTCTTAAAAATGCTGCTCTCTTGCTGATGCATCGTGCTCTTCCCTGATTCTTTGCTTGCATGTGTGATGGACTATAGTTTTTATCTTGGCACAAAATACTTTGTTCTGTTCTGGTCAGATCGATCTGTTCTGCTAGTGTTATCGTTTGGAAACAACAAAAATAAATGAATGGAAGCAGGTAATTGCAGTGTTGGATTCTAGTCAGTGATATATCTGCTATGCAGTGGGCTATACAAGTTTAAAAAATCATTTACAAGGCCATGCTACTGTAAATGTAGTCTTAGAAACTGATCACAATGGTACGAAGGTTCAGCTACAATAAGTATTTTGTTTATGAACTTTTCAGTTTGTGTGCATATAGAAGAAAATCATATCCCCTGCTCTGCATCTGTGCACTACAAAGCTTACTTGGATGAAGTTCTCAATACACATAAAGTCACAGTGGGGATTTGTGAGAGAGCCAAACTACGGAGAGGAGGCGCTGAAGCATTCATGACTATGCAGATTTGCCAGACTTTCCCCAAGCCACCTCCAACCTGGGACCACATCCACATCCACTTGGCTCTTGCATTCCTTCTTGGAGGCCAGTTGAGTGATTTGTGCTGGTCATTGTGTCCAGAATTTTGGCAATACCATTGACCTTGACAGTAGCTAGAATGTCTTCATAGAAATGTAGAAGTATTGCAGCATTTCCCAATAGCTAAAAAAGGGGGATGGAATTGGAAAAAATGGAATGTTCAATCAATATTTTAATTCTAAATATGCCATTTTTAATCAAATATTGTTTTGAATAAAAATCTTTGACCAGCTACAATAAAATTACATGTAGTCAGTCAACACTTTAATAGATATAGAGCAATAGAGATGAGAGAATGCAAATTACTCCAGCAAAGTTCTCGTTAACCAAATGCCCTCCCCACCCCCAATTTTGCCTTTTTCAGATGCCACAGTATGGCAAATATCATATTTGTATAGCAGTTTTACTTTTGGTTCTTTGTTCCTTCTGGGGACCCATGCTTACAAAACGATTATGGAACTGCCCATTTTAGGAGAGCATGTTAGACTATAAATAATCAGATGCTGTGATTGAGGCCAACCTTATTTTTAAATTTTATTTATTAAATACATTCTTTTTAACAGCAATATTTTATAAAACCTATGCAACTTAGATAGGGATAAATGTAGTATAAAGAAAAGCACAATTGTAAATTAGCCTGTGGGTGTTCCTAAATCTATGCTGACGTAAGTTGCTACCAGTCATTTTGTTCAATTTTGTGACAACCACTGTATGTTGTAATTAATGCTTTTATGTTTTCAGTCTTCCTTTTTGTATCCTGATGGTTGAAGACCCTCACTTTTTCATGTTTAGGTCCAAACTCCCATTTTCCTTCCATTTAGTTCTATATCCTGCTTTTTTAGCTATCTTATCAAACCTCTATATGATATTAAGCTTTTTTCTCCTTTTTCATTCTATCAATTTTTTTAATTTAATAATTTTAATTTTGAGGTAGGTCCTTTTGACACTATTAATGCCAAATTGTTTTTGGGGTTTGCATGTTTGAAGTTTGTTTTGTTTTAATGCAGCACAGCAATTTGAGGTGGAAAGTCTCAGAAGGGTAGTAGTATAACTTTAAAAACAACAAGTAGTACTGTGGCATCTACACAGCACCGTAAACTCAAAATAAGGTACATAATTTGTGCTACACAAATTGCGTATCTTATTTCAATTCTAATTCAAAATAGCTTATTTTGAAATCTGGCGCATCTACACAGCTCCAAATTCGAAATAACACAGGGTATGTCTACAATACAGTGTTATTTCGAAATAGCTTATTTCGAAATAACGCGTCTACACACAAAATGCATTTCAAAATAGCATTTTGCTATTTCAAAATAGCGCGTCCACACTGAGTGGACTCTCAATCGCATTTAAGGCTGGCCGGAAGCAGTTCCGGCAGGGCACCAGGTCAGGAGTTACTGTGTGGGGCTGCTTCCTGAGGCTATCTGAGGTCTGTGCTTAAAGGAACCCCCCCCCCAGACACCCAGTTCTCAGGTTTCCCTGCTTGCTTGTCTACCTCGATGAGGGACAGCAAAGCATTTTGTCTCTGCGTGCTCTGGTTGCTCTCACTCGGGGACACCACAGCACTCTGCAACATGGAGCCAGAGCTGCCCCTGGGCACTCTGGTGCTTCTCGTGGACACGTTGCTGAGAGCCTGGCTGCACTTTCTGCAGGCTGCCATCCGGGAGGTCCATCGGGGGGCTGTCAGTATTCAGGAGGCCCTGCGGGAGAGCTTCCACCTTGAAGAGCACTAACAGTCTCCCTGGTCTGTCCCACTGGGGGCTTGTGCCTCATTCCTCCCTCACATCCTTCCACTTACCTCTCCCTAACCCCCCTTCCTGATGTCAAATAAAATACATGTATTTTCATGAACACAAATTCTCTTTATTTAACAAAACTGGGGGGGAAGGAATGAAACTCTGGTGAGACTGGGGAAAGGAGGCGGGAGAGGGTAGAAGAGAGGGTGGGAGAGGGGAGGGGAAACCTGTGAGGAGGGAGCTGGAAGGGGGAAGCAAGGGGAAGAAGGGAGAGGGGAAGCTCAGGGGTGAGGGTCTTGCTGGACCAACTTGATTTTCATGCGAACCTGCTCCTGGGTTTGCATGTGGCCTTTGGTGGCCAGGCTGGCAGCTATTCTGCCATAGACGGCCACGTTCCTCCATCTAGTGCAGAGACATTGGGGGCATCCCCCCCAAACCTGAATAAGGTCCATGATCTCCACCCTGGACCAGGAAGGTGCCTGCAGGCTCCTGGGCCCTGGCAGGCTCCTGGGAGCTGGCAGACTGCTCCTGGGGAGCGGTGGAGGGCTGGCTGCCAGTGGCTTGCTGGCTCATGTTTTGGGGCCACTGGGTCAGGGGCAGTGACTGCTGGCTCTGGGCTGGCAGCCTTGGAGCTGGCACAGGAACTGTGGCCAGAGTCTATCCCTTTAAGGGCTCCGGGAGTGAGGGAGGGAGTGGAGTGTTCTTGGTTGAGACTAGAGTGGCCACCAGGGCTCCCTGGGAAGGCTGGAGGCCCCCTACTTCAAAATAAGTGTCTACACAGCACTTATTTCGAAATAGCTATTTCAAATTTGGTGTTATTCCTCATAGAATGAGGTTTACCAAATTCGAAATAAGTGCTCTGCTATTTCGAATTTATTTCGAAATAGCTGTTTGGCTGTGTAGATGCTAGGAAAGTTATTTTGAAACAAGGGCTGTTATTTCGAAAAAACTTTGCTGTGTAGACATACCCACACTATTTTAAGACATCCCTTAATACTCATGGAATGAGGGTTACAGGGTTGCTGAAATAGTGCACCTGTTATTTTGAAAAATATTTCCAAAAAACTGGTGGCTTTGGAAAAATATTTCCAAAAATCGTGGGGTAGCTATTTCAGGATATCTTCAGTATCCTGAAATAGCTGTGCAGTGTAGACATACCCTTAGAAATTAACAGATATGTGGTATCATGAGCTTTCTTGGGCAAAACCCACTTCCTCAGATGACCTTGAGGGGGAAAGAGGCAGAGGGAATCATGGGACAGGTCATTTGTATTTCTAAACAGTGACACTTCATAGTGCATGTTTCCCTGGCAGGCCTGTCATTTCCTGTTAGTGCCCTTGGATGTTGTGTACTCCCAATATCTGCTTTTGGCATAGGATGAACACCTTCAGATTTTATTTAATTTTATCTAAATAAAGAGTTTTACTGTAGATTAAATTTGGTTGTCTTTCACCTGTTTGCTTTAACAAGAAAATATGGAGGGCAAAACTGTGATAGCTTTACTACATGATTATTCCTCCAAAGCCAATGTGAGTAAATGTGTATAATAATCAGGACTTGGATCAGCGAGACTAGTATCGTCAGTGTGATTTGCTTTGCGGGAGCAGGCTAGCCTAAAATGTTCTATTAGAAATATATATTCAAGAGATGATCCTTATATGTATTCCAAATACTTTTGTGCATGCGTGCCCTGTGCTAGAGCCAAAAGATTTCTGTAACAGTGTCTGTTAACCTGCATGTTTGTCATATGTAGTATCATGTTCCAGGTGAGGTTATATGAGGCTGTGCAAGATGCCCTCTCAATTCCCTCTTCTGCCACATGATCAGAGTCCAAACCCTTTTTCCTCTGTGCTTGTCATCTATTGCTTTATGTCCTTCTTCTTTTGTATTTTTGTTTTTCTTATTTTTCTTGTATGGTTAGTATCAGTATAAGAGAGTCTCTCCTAGCCCTGCTCAGGGCCTGCCCCCAACTTCTACAGGGGACTATGCCCAGTGTACAGGGGTTCAAAAATGTCATTTGTATCCTTACTCCTTCTCAGTGATTGATGAGCACCAACATTGTCTTTACTGCCTCAGTGTGAAATCTATAGGTCCTTCCCACTGTGGACTCACAATAATCAACTGCCTCCATATTTTCTTCAGGGAAGAGGGTCTCTGGTCACATGCACCGTCTGACCTGGGACTGTCAGACCCAGCAGTGCTTTACCCCTCACTGCAAGTGTGTGCATTACCTCACACCTCCAGCACCCTGGATCCAGCAGTGCTGAACAGGCTCAAACATGAGCATCACAAACACTGTCATGACCATCACAGCAAATTCCTATCACAGATTGCCACCAAAGACAGTGTTCCCTTTTCAAGCCATCCCAGGCCGATTGAGATGTTGCATGAAGTCTGTCCTGTGTCACTGTCTATTCTTTCCTTTTCTGAAGGTAAAGCTAAGAGGAAGAAATATGTGTCAATACCATCTCCCAATTCACTAGCCACATGATGGGGCTCCTCTGCAGGGCATCCAATACCAGTGCTGCCCGTGTCTCTGTGCTCTGCACCATGGATACTATGGAGCTCTGGTGGTCCTAGAGACATCCATTGGACTCCTGGGCAATCAAATCCTTCCTTCCAGTGGTGCTCCTCAACCTAACCTGCCTGATTTTTTCACTGATCACAGTACCTTGTTCCAAGCTTTTTCCTCCCAGAATGTTTCTACATGCATCTGAGAGTGGTATGTGCTGTATAGCATGTCATCTGCCTGTCTGGTTTATAGTACATTCAGCACAAGCACAACATCTTCTGGGCAGTAACCTGGTGTTCCATGAACACCTTCATTGCCCATTATGCCATTGCCCAGGGGCCGCAGCATATGTGGTCATGTGCTGTGCCATTAAACAAACTGCAATAAACCTTGTATCCTTGCACCCACCTCCACACTGATCACTGCATGCTACTTATCTGCAATTGGAATTCATATTGGGACCGTCACTCAAAGAAGAAGAGTGATTACCAACAAGTGGAGGTTCTTCAAGATGTGTGGTCCCTATTTGCATTCCAATACCTGTCCTGAATCCCCTCTGCTATGGATAGTGCTCAGTGGTAAGAGGGTAACTAAAGGAGTCCCATATAGCCGCATACAACCTTGCCTGGAACATGGGGCTACAAACAATGGACACTGCTACAAAAAAATCTTCCAGCTCCGGCGTATGGCACCCATACTCACTCAGTACGTATATACAGCAACATTATTTCGAAGTAACTAGCATTATTTCTAAATAACTTAGTCCGCGTCTACACAGCAGGCAGTTATTTCAAAATAATGTCAAAATACTGTCAAGATGGAGGACTTCTCACTCCAACTCTTATAACCCTCATTGTACGAGGAGTAAGGAAAGTCAGAGGAAGAGTGCTCTATTTTGAAATAAATGCTGTGTAGACACTCCCAATTTCAAAATAAGCTATGCAATTGATGTAGCTCAAATTGCGTAGCTTATTTCGGCTATGTCTAGACTGCAAACTTCTTTCAGAAGAACCTTTTTTCAGAAGAGATATCTGAAAAAAAACTTCTTCTGAAAGAGAGCGTCCACACACAAGTACATCAAAACAGCGATCTGCTTTTTTGAAAGATAGAGTCCACACTGAATGGATGCTATCTCGCATTTAAGCTGTGATTGCTATGGACAGAGTGGCCACCAGGGCACCTTGCTCTTTCCTCTTCTTTCAAAAGAACTCCCTCTTCCCTGTCCACACATGCCTTTTTCCAAAAGAACTCTTTCAGAAAAAGGCTGCTTCCTCGTAGAAAGAGGATTTCCAATGCTGGAAAAAACCCTCTGTTCTTCCAATTTACTTTCGGAAGAATGTAATTGCAGTGTAGACGTAACTCAGGTTTTGTCAGAAAAATAGACGGTTTTCCTACAAAACTCTGTAGTGTAGACATACCCTTTGAGTTAAGCCCTTCTGTATAGACTCACCCTCACTTTTGGAATCACTTAGAGACTACACATCCTGAAGAACCTCCAGTAACAGGCAAGTAACCTCCTCTTTTAAAAGTACTGTATCCTCCATCTAAATGCTGTAGCTTTTTAAAAAAATATTTTACATATTTGGTACAAGTAATCTGGGAATGTGAATCTTTGCAGTAAAAGGAGCATTGAACCCTCAACTACCCAAATGGGATTCAGAACCACCTCCACATAAATTAAAAATGTTTTAAGGGAAAGTGATTTTGTGTTTTTAACAAAAAAGATAGCTCTTCATCTATTTAAGGGCCCTATTCTCAAAGCAATTACAGGTGAACCACATTTGAGTTTTGCAGATAGTAGAAAAAAAATCACAACATTGAAGGAGTCCTCTGGGGAACATTATTAACGATTTGAGGTCTAGTGTTATCTCTATAAAAGACCTTTTGTAAATTGGACATTGAAGATTAAATTTTGAAAATCTTTTAATCTCTATTTTTATTATTATTTAATTTTAATTTTAGTTGTTTGTTCTTTTGTAAACACATTGAAGAAAAGCATTTAAAAATGATTCCTGCAAACCACCTGGAACTGGCAGTGAATACATGCTGTTGAATTCTCCAATGCATTATATTATTTAGAAATGTAATGGTTGTAAACCATGAAGATCCAGTTGGGTAGAATTCTAATTTGTGTTGGTGAGCGGTTGCTTATAAGAGAGCACCCTGACTGAAATTAATATTAAGTTCAACATTTGAGCCCAAAGTAACCACGACATTTTGCAGAGCTACATCATCCCTCCAAGGCTGCCTGAAATCCTTCCATGTGCTTCCTACTTTATCAATATGAGATCAATTTTTGACATTTGTGCCATCTTCAGCTAGAGAGGTTAAACTCTTAGAACTAACACAGAATAGATGAGTAAAATAAATGTAGAGATTGTGTCTCAAATTAGTTTACACAAAGATACTGTACTATATCCTTCTTCCCCCACTTCATACATGTGCCCTTTCAACTTTTTCATTATTATTCTGTTTCAAGTTTTGATTATAGTACAAGAAAAATGCAAAGCTGCACAGCAAATGCTAGTGAGCTGAAGACCAGAGTAAAGTCTTCTTACAAAAATGTATTGTTACAATATGATCTAGAGATGGGTGAACTGATACAACAAGCATCAACATAAGTCTTTTCCAAGCAGGGGCAGATGACCGTTTTGCGGGGCCCAGGGCAGCACAATTTTGCGGGGCCCCCCTTTGCCACAGCGCATGCGCAGTGGCGCATGGCGCGGGGCTTTTTGAAGCACGGGGCCCAGGGCGGCCGCCCCGCTCGCCCTGCCCTATATCCGCCCCTGTTTCCAAGAACCGAATGCATTTGAGGCTCAAAATATTTGGGGGTTCAAAAATGTTGTTGATATTTTCCTCCATTATTCACTGCTTTTTTTTTAAAATTTAGTTTTGTTCTGTTTATTTCTGTTCATGGACAGACCTTCATGCTTTCTGATTGTGGATGGACTCATAAGGAGGAGTCGTATAAATACTGCAGAAAGAGTAGGAATATTTCTAGCCTGTCTGGGAAGTAGTAAATATATTGGATTGCTTCTTGTAGCCATCAACTGACTGCAACAAATGTTTCATGGTTATCTCTAGAGTGTATTATAGATACATTTACATCCTCACTTGAAAAAAGGAACTGATAATGGGACTGGTTATCAGATACGTAGTGGCAGGTTGGCTGAGCATTAGTGTTTGGTGGGGACCAAGAATATGTCCACAGCTATCATCCTTTTGCTTGGCTGTCTGTTGTTATACTGCACTTATTCTTACAATATAAAAGACAGTGTCTCACATGTTATTAAAAAGGATCACCTTCTTTTTTCTCTTGACCAGGCAGAGGGATTACTTTTTTGTTTGAATGTGTCATTCATTATGTCCAAATCATACAAGTGTGTTTTACATTTTTTTTCTTAAGTGAGGAGGAGGATAATGGCTATTTTAAAGGGTTTGGGATGTGAGTTCCATGATCCTGCAACAACAATTGAGAGAGCTTTATATCCAGTACTTATCATCATCTTTTTGTAAACTATTCTATATATCTTAGTAGTGGAAGGTGCATCACTCCTAAGATACATTAGGTCATTGTCATGGGAGGCTTGACATTTGAGTCAAATACATGTATTATTTGAATTGTATTGGCAGTGGATGAGGAATTTTAGAATAGAATTGTGGTGGCTGAGGAACTAAAGAATGATGTTTTTCAGAGAATGAAGAAAAATATTTGGTGTTTGTAGCATGGTAGATATATAATGACTACCAACAATAGAGGAATTAGCATTTCTGCATGATGAGTATTTGGAAATGAAAGGAGAGGTATAGTGTTCTGAGAGCAAACTAATAATTGAAAATTATGAATGTTTTATCCAATTCACTTCCATTTTGATGAGGAAATTTGCAGTGCCTCCCATCAGAGCAGACATTGACAATATTAGTTAAAGACTTTAACATTTAAATCTACGTTTAATCAATGGCTCTTTAGTCTTGTACGCAAAATTTCAGCTTGAAGAATTCAGTAAATTGTTTTCTCCTGTGATATTTCTGGATTTAGCTACAGAAAGGTATATGGGAGGAAAAGAATTCTTGGATTCTGAACATATGTGTTTCTGGGTATCTTAATTCAGAAACTGTTTATCCAATTTACTTAAAATTTGGTGGAAAAATTCTACCTCATCCCAAGACCAAAACAGTCTAGGGTTGCTAATGGATGTCTATTTGTATATTTTTTATTTGGATAAGGTCAAACCCAGATTCAGAATAAAAATAAATAAATAAATCTGGAAAACAAAAATTTCCTCAATTTACAAAAACTGCATTTTCTGTCAAAAATCATCCTGACATCATTATTATTATCTAAAGATCTTGTATAATAAGTCATTTTACAAGTGCAAACAAATGAAAGTATAAAATATTTCATTATGATTATTAATCAGTCAGAAGAGACATTATTGGCATAGCACTTTTACACAAAGACTGGCTTACTGACTCTAATGCACAGATGGGTCATACAAAGTTTTTAATTGTTTCAGATTTTGACTTAGTTTTAAGTGTTCTTTGTAATCACCCTGTTTCTATCTCATCAACATTTTGGGGCAATAAAACATCAGAAAAGGAGAGTTTCCAATTAAAATTAATGAAAGGAATAAATATTGGCTAGAATACCAGTTTGGAGAAGCAGTGAATTCCCATTATTCTTTTCAACACTAGTGATATCTATTTTAGTCTATTATACTCAGGTGGTCCAAAAGAGAAGTGTGCTAATTTTATCACTTCAGTGGTGAATTTAGTAATGTTTTTCTTTCTCTGGGAGTTATCACTCAGTGATATCAAAAATGTTACCAAATGATGTTGTAAAATATTTTGATACATTTGGGATGTCTTACAGTAACCTTAAAAATACTGAGGAGGGTTTTGATCAATGAGTTGTTCCAGTTTTATACCAATGAGTGAACTTGGCCTACTATAATACCCAATAGAATATTAAGACATAAACAGACTGTAAAATAGCAAATTGAATTAGAAATTCTCTAATACTATAACTCAGAGTGAGGATCTCTTTGGGATACTATTTATTGTCCTTCTGCAAATTACAGGCACGGTGCTAATTTTATTGTTTATAGGAAAGGAGAGCAAAAGCTAGTAGGAAAAAAAGGAACAGAAATCTCACTCATACCAATATATACCACTATACATCGTCAGCCTAAATTCAGGAAATAACACTTTTTGAATACATTCAATACATTAGAACAGTCTCTCATAGATGGGCTATGGTTTTATAACATTGCTTGAATTCTAATTTCAAAGTCAGAAGCTTCTTAAGATTGAAGATGTGCCGAGAAGTAAGCATTTAATGCTTCTTTGAAGATATTAATCTAGCTAGCTGATTATTGGGAACCAGCTGGTCAGTATCAGAGAGGCAAAAAAAAAGTGTTACTGATGAGTTTGAAAAACTCAGTTGGGCTAGTATCGACTAGTTTCAGCATACTAGCTCCATTGTGATAAATGCGTACAACTTTTTTTGGCGGGGAATCAATTATACTGCTTTTGTGTAGGGTCTGGAGATCAGCAAGATGAACCACATGCACAAAACATCCTTGGATCTTTCTCATTGAAACAAGAACTGCAGAAAACATAGCGACAATGCTGAAGCCCTTTATTACACTCTACTAAGAGAATCTTATTTTTTATATCATGATCAGAATTCTGTGTTTAGACCTTAGTCTTTCCAATGCTTCAGCAGGGATTTGGGGCCTTTGGAACACAAGTCCCTGTCCATTTCTTCATAGACGTAGACTTCTGGCTTTCCACAGGGGTGTTTCACTACCATTCTGCTTCAAGGCCCCACCCCACTCCATTCCCTCCCCCAAAGTCCCATCCTCACGCTGCCTCTTCCTGCTCTGTCCTCCTCTGAGGCTCTGATACCCTCCCCCAAAACCCTGCTCTCTCTTCCTCCTCCTGCCCCCACTCCATTCTCTCTCCCTCACTCCATCTCATCCTGGTGCCCCTCAAGGCCCCCACTTGCCTGCTGCTCACTGCCCTCTGTCCTCCCAAGAATCTATCCCCCAGCTGCCAAATAGCTGTTTTGTTGTAGCCACTTATCAGCTCTTTGGCATTGTTGTCAAACAGTTGTTTGGCAGTGCCCCTGATTAGCTTACTGGGGGTGCTGCAAACTGCTAATGGGTGGCAGTGCTGCTGAATAGATGTGGCTAGTGAGTGCTGAACACCCACAATTTTGTTTTCCATGGGTGTTCCAGAGCTGGAGAAAAAAGGATCAGAGTTAGCTGAAATGGAACATTTTTGTCTTGAAAGTTGTTTCTGTTTCTGGAAAACCCAGTTTGAATAAATGTATGCTAACCTCCCGCCACAGGTTTATCACCTAAGTGATTGACCTTAATCATTCCTGATCATTTTAATTCCTATAGAAGGTGTGGTATTCCTCCCCTCCCGTGTTGCATATAATTCCGGGGCCACAGTAATACATCAACTTAATTTGGGCCCTGAACATATTGCATAGGATTGCAATGTCTGTCATCAGAGACATCTCACTTTGATGTCCAAAATGAGAGGCACTTAAGAATTCTTACTTTTTTATTTTATTTTTTTTTTCAAAATTGTGCTCTATTTTAACAGCATGCCTTTCTTAGGAAGTGGATATTAATATGATTTTTTGTGATTAATCTGAAAGAATAAACACTTTTTAGGTGTGACAGGCACTTAAATATGAACCCTGTTGAGTTTTTAAATCACTTTTATTTTTTAATGACTCTGTAAATGACAAAATTCAGATTTGGGTAGATGTTGGCATATCTCATGCATATAGTATGTTATAAAAATATTGCTCTGGAAGTGGAAGTTAGTAACTGTCTTTACTAGAATAGATTGGATCACCAACAACAACTTAGTGTCTAAAGTTTTAATTGTCTAGTGATTGAATTTTTAATGATGAAGCAATTCACATTTAAAGTTTTTAGAGCTAAATGCTGAGCTGTTGTTCTAGAATTAGAGGGCAGAGGGGAGTTGAAAATGGGAAACTGAGAGAGGAGGAAGAGGATGGTAGACAGGAGGAAGACATTCCAAGCTCTAATGCTCAGATAACTTTGACAGATGGCAGTTTCATTAAGGTCTCTCAGAAAGGAGCCCAACTCCCACTTATTTTATGTGGTCTAGCAGAGAGTGGCTTTCTCTCTGCATGCGTTAGCCACTTTAGCAGACAAATGCAGGAGAGTTCACTAGGTGACTAAGGTAATATCTGTTCTTTAACTGCAAGCTGTTGTGATTCCCATCACAGGCAGACTTAATACAGCTCAGGCATTAGTTGAGTTCAAGCTAGTATGCTAAATATAGTACTGTCAACATTGCAGCAAGGGTGGTGGTTCAAGCTAACTGCTCTAGGTGGGACAATGGGCCTTGGATTTGGGTGGCTAGCCTCAGCTGCATCTCTTGTCAAAATGTCCATGCTGCTGTTTTCAAAGCACTAAGCAAATGAGTTTATCTACCTGTACTGGGAATCAGACCTCCCAGTTGCAGTGTAGTGTAGACATACTCAAGGGAGCCTACGAGACAGGATGGCTCAGGGTTAGGGATGTGAAGCAGAGCCAAAGTGGATTAACTTAGTCTAAAGCCAAGGAATGTGTCTATATGAGAAGCCAAAGCTGCTGTTGTGCCATGGAGTGAGTTTGGAAAGGAAAAGCAAGGCTGCAGACAAGGGAAAATGACTCAATTGCAGGAGTCTGGAGCTGAGCAGAGTGTTTGTTGAATAACGACAGTTGGGGCACATCTACATAGCAGGGCAAAAGTCGAATTAAGCTAAGCAACTTCAGTTACGTCAGTTGCGTAGCTGAAGTCAAAGTAACTTAATTCAGCTTTTGGCTCTGTCTACACAGCAGGAAGCTGAAGGAAGAACACTCTTCCTTCAACTTCCCTTACCCCTTGTGAAATGAATGTTACACGAGTCAAAGTAAGAAGTCGTCCAGGTTGGCATCATTTTGAAATAATGGCTTGCTGTGCAGATGCACTCTTTGTTATTTCGGAATAACGTCAATTATTCCAAAATAATGCTGATGTGTAGACATTCCCTTAAAGACTATCCGAGGGGGCAGGGAACAGATGTGCTGATTAAATAATACTGATCTTATCAGTCAGAGTGGAGCTAGAAACAGGTGGTGATACCTTTGGGGTAGTGAAAATGTATGAGGAGTAACAATAACTGGGAGTAGCTGAAGCAATTTCCCATATGCCCCTCTCTTTTCATCTTTTCCTCCATTACCTTCATCCTGTGTGAGCTATTTCTTCCTTTCTCCCCACCCCTCTTATTACTGCATGACATGAAAGGGCTAGGTAGGGGAGGCCACATGATAAATCTGGGTCTGGAGTCTGTCCTACCTACCACTGCTCATACTAGGCAGTGAGGTTGGTAACAGGATAGGTTGCTGTTACCGTTTGGAGGCGGTCAGCAGGAGGGGGTTTTAAGAAACTTTGCTGCCTGTGCAGAGTAATCATTGTGGCTTCCTTGTTGCAACTCCACCCTTTCTATCCTTAATCTAATTGTGGACCTCGTGATCTAGGGACAGAGATGATTGCTCGTTCAAGGATAAGAAGGGGACTTTTACCATATGGCAAAATGTGCACTCTTGTTGCATATTGACAGCATATGTCTCTATGTCTCACACAGCTTTTTGATTCCTCTCCCTCTGGCTTTTAGAAGCAAAGTGGGTCAGGATTCTGACTTCCAATCAGGCATCTTAGGCAGGCCTAAGGGTGAAGAGGGGGCATACCCTTCACACTTATCTTCAGGGGTTATAGTACAGTATGCCATTAGTGCCAATTGAGATCCACACTAGAACAATGCTACTGGCTTATTTAGAGCAGTTACAGTTTTCAATAAAGTTGTGACCTTTGCATTTAACCTTCTTATGGTGTCTATGTATGACACTGAGAACTCCTTAATGACAATGGGCACTGTTCTAACAGCAACTCCTATCAAACCTGAGAAACTCACTGCACATAACCCATCGCTGTTATGATATTTCTCTATAAATAATATAGTGTGAGCTCTTATATGAAGTCCAGGATCATGCTAATCATTAATATCATTGTGAAGTGGATGTACATATTACATTTAAAAGGTAACATTTATGTAGTGAAAATATATCCTTTTCCATTTGTATTAAGGTGTCACTCCCCAGGAGTGAAAAATGATTCAGACATAAAAAGGAATACATATGTTTGTCATCTTAGGTTCATGTGTAGATTAAGTGTAAGCCAAAGATAATAGGAACTACATTTGCTTTTCAAGTTAACATAAGGATGTAAAGGCAAGTTGGAGCTAACTTACCAGGAAGGATATCAAGACCAGCAGAGAGGTCATCCTGAATCTGGGATCAAAATACCACATTTTGGCAAACACAAGGAGAAGAAAAATTTATTTTGGTATCCATTTACTGAGGAAATGCTGCAAAGAACATTGGGTAAATACAATGATCGACCGAGTGTGGGAGGGTGTGGTTTATTGCCTCTAGTATAGAGGCAATAATCAATAGCCAAGTGCTCTCCTGTCAACTCTCTCTGGTACTCCACCAGAATGAAAAGCATAGGTGGAGTTAATGAGACAGCATCTCTCATTGACCCACCACAGTGAAGACACCACCATAGGTAGATTTAGGTATATTGACTTCAAAGTCACATGCTTAAATCAATGGCCAGCAGTAAAGTAGACCTGGCCTGAGAACAGATCAGCAACCTTATCAGATAAAGCTTATCAGATAGAATCTGCATAGGTTTTCTTATAATGCAGCAGGAACCTGGCATCACATTGAAACAAAGATTTATGGGAAACAAAATTCCAAACTCAAAAGAGTTGTTACTAAGTGGAATTCCAGATAAGATATGCCAAAGGAAAAATGTATATAAACTATTCTCCCCACCCACTCCAAAAACAGCAGAGTAGAATAGGAAAGTACAGTAGATTAAATTAAAGTAAAAATTAAACTGAACATTAACTAAAAAGATTTATTTTTGCATGTTTGATCTCAGTTTTGGACTGAAATGTCTCTGGAAATGTATCTGCTAAGTGATACCATTGCATAGTCAGTAGACTGTTAAATTAGAATTTATCCCCATAAATTAGCAGTGAGTAAAACTCTGTGTATGTGTTTGGGTTGGGTGGGATTTTGAAATGGGCCCTTGGCATATTAGAGATGAATATTTATTAGTGTAGTTGCCTTCTATGAAGAAAAAAAAATATGGATAGCATTGCAATGAGCTTGGTTTATTGAATAGCACATACTGCTAAATGAATTTTGTATAAGTTGTATTTATTACAGAATAGTAGCTGAATTAATGCCTTTCTTTGATTTTACTATTATCCCTAAATGCCTATACTAGAATACAGGAACCAAGTACACTGGAGTAATTTAGAAAATGAAAACAAACTCTGTAATAAAATCAGGAAAAGATTTTTGCTTCTCCAGTAAATGTTCATTTCATGCTTCTTGAAGTGTGGTATTAATCACGGATGTTGCACATAACCAAGAAAACACAGGAAACCAGGTTCTTAGGGAAATAATTGTAGCAAGTTTGGGGTTTTGGTCCTTGCTAGAATTTCATTAAATTCTGTATACACCTATTAACAGTCATTCAATTTTCCTTTGTTATAAATATATCTTAATTATCACTCTTTTTCAGTGCACAGGAAAAGCTTATATATGAAGAGCAAATGAGGTCTACAGTACAATGAGCGAGAAAAAAATGAGAAACAAAATCAGCCATGAATTGACTTTATACAGAATAAATGGAGACAATATTGCATCTTTTATACCTTTTATTTGAGCTGTAGGAGATAGTTCTATTTCATCTAGTGACAGAAAATGATTGGCAGTGCATCAAGAAAATTACCTCCAATACTAGTATAAATCCCCAAAGAAAGTACAACTCCTTCATGAAAATGAACAGTTTCACTTTTTAGAATGTACTGCGATTGAAAAAGTATGAACTCTGATCATGTTTTGTATTTAAGGCACCTACTGTAAGAACAAAAAATATTTTTATAATACTTTGGTGAAGACACGGGTGGGTTTTTAGCCATGTTAATACAAAATCACTTGGAGTTAGAGGAATGGGGATCCAACCCCCCTTTTTTGAGTACTGTGACCTAGTGCTGAGGACCAAAACTGAGCTAGGACTCTGCTTACTTAAACACCAAATAATTCCCCTAAGGGTAGGTATAATGGGGCCTAATTGGTGGAGTAAGATGGGCTAGAGGAGGACTAACTCGCAAATTCACCCATTAACACAAGAAATATCAGAAGGAACAGTGAAGGAGCAGTGAAGGAGAGTCAGAGGCAGGTTAACAAAGCAAGAGCCAGGAAGCATTTAGGTAGAGTGATTCCTTCCATCTGATCAACAGAAAACTGAGGCAAAACTGAGGAGAAACTTAAATGATTATGGTGGACAGGTTGGTAAGGTGGTGGGAGAGCAATTGTTAATAAACTGAACAAACATGTTTGCTAACTAAAGACCTTGGAGTCTGTGTAGTCAAGAGTACAGAACATTGGAGCAAGACATTGCCCTGTCACGTGTACTGATACAATCAAATTAGAAGTGTGTTGTTATGCCAAGTAGGGGCTGCCTGGAAACATCAGTGTCAGTTTCTCTTCGGGGTGCAATATCTTTCCATGTCTAGAATGCTATTTGTCTTCAATATAACAAAGTAATTTATGTTCTCAACCTTTTTGTAACCATTGGGTGTCTGCTTTCCAAATAGTTAATGCTTAAATAGACTGCGCTTGAAAAAAAGTACAATTATAAGCTTCTATGTTATGTTCATAACATGTGGCATCATGAACATTGGAGTATCCCCACAGCATCTCCCTCTTTTATACATTTAATAAAAAGACTGGAAGATGAAGGCCAAAACTAATTCACCAAACTATGCTTAAGTTAACAACCTCAAGACATTACTGAAAATCATTGGTGGGATTGCACAAACTGATGCAGCATAAATCACTGGAGGTTGGTCTATTTAATAACATCCTACTCTTTAAAAAAATCCAGCTAAGAGTAGAATCTCGGTCTCAAAGATGTGTCCTAAATACTTTTATCCATAGGGGCAGAAAACACCACCAGGTTCATATTTATTTTACAGTGAGCACTGACATTTTCAAGTAAAAAGTGTTACGTAATTGATCACCAGATTTTCTGAAGTGCCCAAAATAGCTACCAGCCTATTCCCGATAAGAATCTCCAAATACCATTGATGTAAAAAGGCAATATTGATATTTGATCATGTTTCTATGATAACTGATAATCTACTATGATAATGGACAAATGACCAATCTGTGTATTTAGGGTGGTTCTATTTCTGATTGCAACTTTTGGAAGAATACGAGGTGTGCTTACAGGAATTTTATGAGGGTCACATTCGTCTTGTATCACTGAGGCCAATTAAACCTTGTTGAATAAAGTTTTGATAAAAGATTTTGTGTAAGTACAATACAGGTTGAATTTCTGTAAACTGGGACTCTCTGGTCCAGCAACATCCATGGTCTTGCTTGTCCTCCAGGACCTGACAGTCCCAGTACAGGGCTGGTGGCTAAGAGCCCAGTGGGCTGGCAGGGCAGTGGGTGGCCCAGGGGGGCTAGGAGCCCGGTGTGCTGCAGCAGAGCTGCCCAGTGGGGCTGGATAGGGCTGTTCGGCAGGGCAAGGGCCCAGTGAGCTGGGCTGGAGCTGGTCTGCCCAGCATGGCAGGGAAGGGGGGATGGGAATGAGCAGGGCAGTGTGGCCAGGGGTAGGGGAAGAGCCAGCTGATGGCTGGTTCAGGACCTGAGTGTGTGGTGGCAGGGGCACCAGATATGACCTCCTGGTTTGGCAAAATCCCTCATCTGGGACCAGTCAGATCCCAAGCATGCTGGATCAAGAGGTCAAACCCGTTAATTTTTTAACAAATTAACTTTGGATTTTTTTTTAAATAAAACTATTTGAACTTGGTAATGTATTTTTAACATGGTCAAATTTTATCCACAGAAATAGTTTACTTGGATGCTATATAGTTGATGCTATTACTTGAATTTTATATGAATTTGTTTGGAATATGACTAATATTACAGTATACCTAAAATGTTTTCAGCTCAGTATTTTGAAGCAAACAATAGGGACATTTAACTGAAATTGATTACCTGTGTTTTTACTTAGCCTGTGCGTGTTTCTCTGGCTGAACTTTTCTGAACTTTGCTTTTAAAAGATGTGTTTGGAGATGCATTTCTGACAACCAAGTGAATATATGGCTGGATATTTGCAGAAGCTTGATACCTAAGAATGCATTTGAGCTACCACAAAAGTATTAACTGAAATAATGTGATAACTACCTGCATCCTGACTCCTCCTCTTGCAAAATAAACTTGAAGGCTCCCGAGGAAGAGTTTTGATAATTTCTAAAGTAATTTCAATGCATTGTAATGGGAGGGTGAACTAAAAATCTTACCCAGCATTGCCCAGCTCTGGGGCTGGCCCAGGACAGATGGGGGGAGGTTTGCATACCTCCTGCAGGCTTCTTCTTGGGGCCGGATGGAGAAGGGAACCATGCAGGCTTCCTGCAGTCTTCTACCCTGGGCCAGCCACACAGAACAGTGGGTGGCTGCTCCCCAGTACTAGCCTAGAGCGGCAGGGCCTGCATGTTATGGTGGGCAGCTGCTTCCCAGGGCTGGGGTGTGTGTTGCCCCTCGTGGTGATTTGCTGAGCATTGTTACCAGTCCCTGGACCAGCCAAGGAAATAACCCAGACAAAGGGTGAGCTGAAGCAGCACTAACACTAATTTATTAATCCAGATTCTTAAGAATAATGTGATATTCACACACACATCACATTCATACTGGCAGTTGAAGGTAGGCTGTAGACGTGGAGTAGATAACTTCCTATTGCACAGGTAGCTTGAGCTGGCCAGGTGTCAGCTTCCTGGAGACTGACCACAAGGCTCATGGCTATCCCTGGAGTCCCTTGGATCCACAGGAGGGCTACTGACTCTGATTCAGTCCCAAGTTTCACATGCTGTTACATCTCTTCCAAAAGGAGATGATCTTCCTGGACACTTGTCAGTTAATTTATCTACTTTCAGGGTCTTTGTTTGCCTTAAAAGGTCATGGATCCTAAACTGCCCATCTGGTTGGGTATTTCTCATTCACACCACACACACATTCCATGGGTTACATACATATTCATGAACAATATGGTTTCTAGGTAAAATTCAACTTTATGGCTATAAGTAATCCAAAACCTGCCATAAATTGCACTGCTTGCATTACTAAAAGAACCTAATGTAAATACTATGGGTTAACATACCAAAGGCATGATAAGGACTTAACATAAATTGTAACTAAGAGAGGTAGGGTCAAAGGAAAAGGGGAAAGCAGAGCAGTATGTCTAGTCAGCAAGACGCCAGTGGAAAGGAAGAGGGTGTCCAACTGGTTACAAGCATAACTGTCCCTGCTATCACACCTCTCCCTTTCCATTTGATGTGAAACAATCACATTGCACACACATCCCATTGTCCTGGCATAACCAATCTCTGGCCTTGCTTTAAGCTACGATAAGAAGAAGCTGCCTGCCAAATGTGGTTGACCTAGCTCTCCCATTTAGGAGGAATCATAGAATTCTAGGACTGGAAGGGACCTAGGGAGGTCATTGAGTCCAGTCCCCTGCCCTCATGGCAGGACCCAGTACTGTCTAGACCATCCCTGATAAACATTTATCTAACCTACTCTTCAATATCTCCAGAGATGGGGATTCTGCAACCTTCCTAGGCAATTTATTCCAATGTTTAACTACCCTGACAGTTAGGAACTTTTTCCTAATGTCCAACCTAAACCTCCCTTGCTGCAGTTTAAGCCCATTGCTTCTTGTCTTATCCTCAGAGGCCAGGAAGAACAATTTTTCTCCATTCCCCTTGTGACACCCTTTTAAATACCTGAAAACCGCTATCATGTCTCCTCTCAATCTTCTCTTTTCCAAACTAAACAAGCCCAATCTTTCAGTCTTCCTTCAAAGGTCATGTTCTCTAGACCTTTAATCATTCTTGTTGCTCTTCTCTGGACCTTCTCCAATTTCTCCACATCTTTCTTGAAATGTGGTGCTCAGAACTGGACACAATACTCCAAATGAGGCCTAATCAGTGTAGAGTAGAGCGGCGGAACAATGACTTCTTGTGTCTTGCTCACAACACGAGGAGTTCTTAAACAAATGGACTCACAGACAGACGGACAGAGGGGGACACAGACACACACACACACACACTCTCTCAAATATAGTAGATATACAAACCATATGTTTTGCTCACCTCTTTCAATTACTCTTGTCTGTTTGGCTTCCTCAATTAAGGCCTGTTTCAGAAATGAATCTGGTTAAATATTTTTAAAGCAAAATATAGAAGGGTAGTCAAATGGCTACAAAGACCAGGATATTGGTACTGTCTACTCCCAGACTTTAAATTAACAGCTAGGGATGCAACTGCAGTGTAAAGAGTGAGTTTCTCTTTCTTGCCCCGTGAGTGAGTGTCAAGCTATTTTTTAGACTTTCTTTTGAGTCTGGGAACATGGGAAGGACACTGTACATGTAATGAGCTCAGAAAGACTGTGCAAGTGCCACTGGGTACCTCAATGCACTTAAAGAGCAAGATGCAGCAGAAGGGGGGAAATATAGTGGCTTGCAATGCCAGTGATGTTAAAATGAGTTTTGTGGCAGGAGGCTGAGAGAGAAACTGAATGGTGGGTGTGAAGTTGCAACCTGTGATGGGTTGGATCACAGAGGTCCACAGGAGGCTGTTATCCGATGTGCTGATCATGCCACTGAGCCTGCCAACTTGCCCTCTGGGGTGCCTCACCACCCTGTCCTGCTGGGCCAGAAGCTCTGGTCTTCCAGAGCAGAGATACAGATTTGGGGGAACAGCCCACAGCAGAGCAACACAGATGCTGAAACACCTCAGCTCTGGGAGGGCTTAGCTAAAGGGATTTGCCAGCACTGAAGAGCACAGCCTACGAAAGGGAACAAATACATCTATCTTACTCTGTATAAAAATTTTGCTCTCTTTATCGATGGGAAAGATATGCACAGCTGTGCTCCCTTTCCCTGTTACAATTCTTTACACTGGGTTTGATAATAAAAAGTTTGTTTTTATTAACTATAAAAAGTAGGATTTAAGTGATTGCAAGTGAAAACAGACAGATCAAAACAAGTGATGAAGCTAAAATAAACAAAACGTCAATTAAGCTAATGCACAAAGAGAAATTGTTACAGAACATAATTCTCACCCTAGTCCTTATCCTTCAATACAGAGTTGATCTTTCTCTGGTCCAGATCTATCAGCTTCCTGTGTCCTTAGAGTTCTTTGTTTTCAGGGTTTTTTTATGTGTATCCTCTTAGAGTGGGTGAGGCACTTTTCAAAACTCAGTTGAAGACAACATTGATTGCTTCCCATTTCTTAAATAACATTTCCCCAGGGTGAGACACTCTTGTTTAACTCTCCCCATCCCCATGGAAAAATAATAGATTCAAGATGGATTCCAACACCAGGTGGCATGGTCACATGTCTTTGTAGGACCAACCACAGTTTGGGCTTACAAGAAAAACAAAGCAAGTTACAGATCATTGTCTTGATCCCAGGGCCATTAAGCCTCTTATTGATGGTTCTCACTAGAAATCCTAGATTAATAATCAGGTTTCCACTTCCTATTGCTATCTTCACATACAAGAATGATACATGCACACAAATAAAATGCACACAATCAGGGGATCACAGGTGCTTGGGCAGTGAGTTACTTGACCAATTTTGCATAAAGCATCTTCAAGTTAAGCATAGTTATGTTCAAAACCATATTTCCATTAAAAATATATGAGTGCAGTGATACAAACCCCGTATTATTTATAGAAATATACTTATAAATATGAATATGCCTAATTGAAATATGTTTTATGCAAATTTTTTCATGTAACATATTATTTGAAAGCTTGTAATTCACTG
This sequence comes from Rafetus swinhoei, assembly GCA_019425775.1. Classification (NCBI taxonomy): domain Eukaryota; kingdom Metazoa; phylum Chordata; order Testudines; family Trionychidae; genus Rafetus; species Rafetus swinhoei. The sequence continues at coordinate 273,300,386 of CM033437.1, forward strand.
AATCTGAATATTCTATTTGTATGCATGATCCATTTCTGTATCTGAAATTAGGAATATCGACTGTAGATTTATTATCGACATGTTCATCAGAAAGAACAACAAAGAAGCAGACACAGAGCTTATAGCCCATTAGCAAGAGACAAATGAATGAGGTGTCACCTGATGCTGGAATCCATCTTGAACTTTGTACTTTTCCTCAGACTGGAAACTGAAGGAAGGAAACTGAATGAAGGCTTCCCACCCTAGGGAAATTCTATATAAAGCAGATGATCAGATTCTTCAGCTGGCTTTATAGACTGCTCCTCTCCCAAGAGAAAACATGAAAACACCCAGCAAGTAAAGGAGTGTAGTGACAGGAGTGGAAGAGAACTTGTGGGCCCAGGTAAAAAAAAGGACATCTTTGGTATGGGAAGGACTTTAACTCAACTAAGAACTGTGGTGAGAAACTATGATTTGTAACAATTTCTCTTAATATATTAAGCTTAGCTGGCATGTTATATTTTGCTTAGGAACTTACTTACTTGCCACTTAAATCCTACTTTTTTATGTTTCATAAAATCATTTTTGTTTATTAATAAACACAGGGTAAATAATTGTTACCTGAGGGGAATAACAGATGTGGATATCTCCCTTTCACTGAAAAATAGAGCGAGCTAGCTCTGTAGAGTATCAGAGGGTTAGTCTGAATCTGCAAAAGTGACAAGGAGTCCTGTGGCACCTTATAGATTAACAGATATATTGGAGCATAAGCTTTCGTGGGCAAAGCTGATGAAGTGGGCCTTTGCCCATGAAAGCTTATGCTCCAATACATCTGTTAGTCTATAAGGTGCCACAGGACTCCTTGTTGCTTTTGCTCTGTAGAGTTTGCTCTGTATTTATCTGGGGTTCTGGTCCTAATGGAGCTGTGCACCTGGGTGCTGTGCCAAGTCCCTATGTCTGATCCTTCCCTGAGCTGATGTCAGTGTCTGTGTTGCTCTGCTCTGGGCTGTGACTCCATCTCTGTGCTATCATTGGTGGAGCCGGGGGGAAACCAGAGGTTCTAGCTCAGGACAGTGTGATGGGGCATGCTAGAGGACAGGTAGTCTGGCTCAATGGTATTTTCAACACATTAAGTGATAGTCCCAAGGGATCTCTGTAATCAAAACCATCACTGGGTAAAATGTTTCACTGTGGTGTTTCTGATTCATAGTCTTGATAAACTGGACACCTGATAGCAGAAAAGCTGTAAGGGAGGAGGCTGTATCAGCAAAAAGGAACCGTGACCCCTTCTTTACTGAGGATCCACCACAGCTTACAAAATGTGCAGCAGTGTGTGTGTAAGATATTAGAGTAAAGTTCATTTTAGCTCCATGAAAACTGCTTCTCAAAACTAGTTTCAATTTGAGTAGAGAGAGAGTCAATGCAAATAATTCATAAAGCTCTGTAGGTAAACTGTACTTGTTTCAGTATGTTTTTGTGTACACTTTGCTGCTACAGCCATCAGTGCCCACAGTTCATAGAAGAGCTGGGACAAAGATGATACTTGGAGGCAGATTTGGAGTATGAAGTACTGTTCTACTGAATAAACAATTTTCTTCCATACAAGGGGAGTGTGTGTGTGTGTATTTCTATGATGCTGCCGTGTGTGTTATGTAGCATGGTAGAGATTTGGAGGGGGATGAGTTGGGTTTCTTTGTTTTATTTTTTAAATCTTGTCTGTTGGGAGACAATTAATTCCTTCTTTGACATGTTGTAATGGCCACAATATTGAATGAATGAGATAAAGCAGGGGAAGGAACAAGGGATGGAAAAAAGATTATATATCTTTTATTGGCAGCAACAATCTTCCTATTACGCAAACACCACAACATCCCTTGAAATTAAGAGGCAGAATTAAATGCATCAGCACATGCTGGAGTAGCAGCAACAAATGAGATGTAATCAAATCCAAGCAATTTTGTTAACAATAACTATAGTTGATCATGCCTTTTATTTCTCCTCCCATTAAATGAAGCCCACCAGCAGTGGCTGATTATTAAGTTTCTAATTCTCATCCAGCACTAGAGTCAGCTGTGTCTCACAGCAAAGAGAGAGAATGCCAGTGCTTATGTTTCTAATTCTCATCTGTCACTAATTTCACCTTTGTCCCACACCAAAGGGAGATGTAGAAATTTTTGTATGCAATAACTATTGATTATTTAGGGGCAACCAGTGTCAGTTTATTTCTGTTACTGTGAGTTGGTCAGTCATCTTAACACACTGTTTACTAGCTGATGTGCAAACCCTGTAGGTGCACATTATGAAAGTCCTAAACAATGGCTAAAGGGTCATGGTTAGTCAGGTGCATTGCTCCATGTATTTCAATGTGACATACTCCCTTGATTGAAGTTACATATATACTGTGTGTAAATAATTGCAGGATTAGTGCCTTTAAACAAATAAATAACTGCATCTAGTCCCTGTAAATATCCACTCCAGTTCTATTTTGTCAGATATCATTACAGCACATTCACAGTTTGGTAGAAACAAACAACTATCTTTAATCCCCCAGCATAATAAACGTTATTCATTTGGGCTGCACAAATAAGTACCCGAGCCAGCGTGAGCTGCCAGTTTGGGGCCCAACTGTTTTCTGTTACTCCTTTTTTTTTTTCTTTCTTTTTTTTTAACTGCAGCTGTTAGAATACTGTATGGATTTTCCTGACTCATTTCTCCTGAGGCAAGGCCATGTTGTTTTTAATTTGGTCATATGTCAGTGTTCATCTGTTTACTCTCAGTTGTAGAGAGATACTTTTTAATCCTGTTGTTTGCAGGTGTATGGGCATATGTTTTACCTCCCTTGGTTTGGTGGTTCATTCTCCTAAAATACATTTTGTTTTCAGTTAGGGTAAAGTTTATCCATAGATAGCTATAGATAGCTTTTAAGTCCTGTACTGGGGCCGAAAGTGGAATGAATGCTTGCAGAGCAGCTGTACAAAAGGAACCCTCTGCACACTCTGCCTTTCATGAGAGGGAGAAATCTCTAAGTTTAAATTACATAGCTTGGAGCATAACTTTCTGACTGGACATACAGGATGGGCAAGGGGGCTAATTGTCTTAACACCCAATTCAAGAGGATATGTAGGTGGGGTTTCAGCCTATTTGCTGAAATTATGGCTGTGGGGGAAATTGAGGCAGTGCTGTACCTAGGGATATACTTTACTTCCTGAGACCTTAAATGTACTTCTCTGTCAGAAAGAGGGTTATTTGAGCTTTCTGTGAATGCAGTGAATTTTACCTTTAGATGGCAAGCAAAACAGCCTTTCCCTCTTTTAAGATGCACTTTTGAGGCACACATGTGAAACATTCGGAGTCAGTCACAGTACATCGGCAGCAAAATAGGGACAAATTAAATATTGCCTTCTACTTTGTGGATGTATTTAGCAGTAATACAATTGCAATTATAAACCAGAACTGTGGCACTAAATTTGGGGGAAAGAATAGCACTAGTATTTGATCTGTACGCATTGGCAAGTGAGGACAGACATAAGGATGGATTTCAAGCAATAGACCTAAACTTTATTAAACTTACTGCAGAATAGGGGTGCTACCTACCTATCATCAATACTCTCATATAGCAGATACGTTAAGTGGTTCCAATATCAGGGTTACAATTCTCCTACTCTAAAATCTGTAAGTTGAGAGAGACTTTTTTGGCCTAACCCTAGTACTTTGCTCACTCTTCTGAATCTTTTCACCCTTCGTATACCTGAAATACTAAAAGCCCATGAAGAACACGTCTGCCCTCTATCTCATAAGTACAAGGCCCATCAGCAAAATCCCAAGTCTTCTATTTCTGGGAACTGCTCCGTTTAGCCTTTTAGCCACTTTGGAAACTGATTGCAGGTTGTGATGAACCAACATTCCACAAAGTATCACCACTAATTAATAAATCCAACTTAACAGTATCTCCAGGATGCTATGAGGAAGGTGGGGGAAAATACTCCATTCCTCTGGCAATAAAACAGTCCTTCCCGATCATCAAAACAAGCAATTTGCCAGACCCACAACCTGTACAAAATATAGGTTTCATACTACAGATACCAAAGGTAGGACTGGGGTTTCTAAAACATAGAAAGAAAAGGCTCCCAAAGACCTGAAAGAAGGAGAAAGAGAAGGTCCAATTAACTCTCCTCCTTCTCCAATTGGCCAATGGAGTTAAAGAGCTTACAAAGGATATGGGACCACTTCTGCATTCCCTCATTATTCTTTCCCAACTCTTTCTATTGGGACTGTCCTTATCACTGCTGGTCTCATCAAACTCCCACCCTTAAAACAGATGAGTGGTATTTTTTGGGCAAAGATCTAACTTTCAAAGATGCAGCATGGATATTCCAGGTGCCATGTGCAGCTATATTCCTATCACTGTTTCACCTTATGTGGCAATATGTGCTATCTCCCTGTGACTTAATGTAGCCATGTCTATACCAGTGTCAAACTTTGTGTTTAGTATATAATATTGTCCTGAATCTTCTTTTCTGACCTGTCAGTTTTCCTTGTGTTCTTCAGGATTTTTCAGTAGCTGATTTTCTTTAACAATATTCTAAATATAGAGAGCAAAATGCAATGGCTCTTTTTGCTTTTAATAAAAAGGCAAGTATAGCTATGTAGCAGGTAGCATAAGAATATGATTATATATAATGTTGCTCAGACATGTATTTATGAAAATGATTTTCCATCAAAAATATAATATCTTGACGTCTTAACTCCTGTTACTGATTTTGCGTTATTATTGTAAATCTCTGCAGAAAACTTGGGTCACTATAATACACTGCAAAAGCATAAAAGCAGGATCTCTTCAGGTCCTGTTTTAGCTATGAAGGAATCCTATTTAAAACTGTTTTTCATTTCAAGGGGGGGGGGACAAAGACTTTTATAGAGATGTTATAGATACTGTGCACTAAATTAAGTAATAAGGCTACTGTAATTTTGAAATGCTATAAGTTCAAAGCCCACATCTAAATTCTGCATAATGGCACATGTTCTCTCCACTTTTCAGTGGATAGGAAGGGCCCCTGACAGAGCAGAACTTCTGTCTTCTACTGTACATGCATGCAGAGAAGGATGTTAGAAGCTTGGCCCACAACCCCAGGGAGTGTAATTTTTTAAGGAGTCTTGAAGTGGCCTCTGAAGCAGCATGATCTAGAGTAGTGCAGAGCAAGGTTGGGTACACAACCTATGCCATTATATGTATTTTTTTCTCCCCTTACACAAGAGAGATGCAAGGGCATGTCTATACTGCAATGTAAGCCCAAGGCTAGTGGGACTTGCATCAGCTGGCCTATGTCAGAGAACTTTGGGCTTGAGTGTCTACATTGTTTCTTAACCCTGCATTAAGACCTTTCTAACCTGGGCTTCAAGCTGCCGCTCTGGCTTCCACAGTGAGCTGTGCAGACCTGAGTCACACCAACCGTGTTGCAGAGTCCCTAGTGACTTCTGAAATGTAACAGCTCTAGCCATTTAACCATGATGCTCCATGGCAACGTTTTACTGCTCATTCTGAGCATTACAGTAAGTTTGAACAGCCCACTCACATGCCTGCCAAGGAGTCATTTTTGTCTGTATGCTCCCCGCTACTGGAGCCAGCAATGGGGAGGATGCATCTTTAGAATAACTTGTGTTTTCACTCCTGTATCAGGCAGAGCATTTCTGAGGTCCTGGTGGACATTTCAACAGCACTTTCCGATCCACCAGTGATGCCTAATGGATTTTATGATGGAGGAGGAGGAGGAATACCCTGGTGTGGCAGACGCACTGCAGATGCTGCTCAGTACGTAATTGACATAAGTGCAGATGTCCCCATGTAGACCACTGAATCCTTGCCCCACACTCCACCCATTACCCCAAGGCCCCACCCCCTATCTTCCTCCTCTGACCCCTGCTCTCTCCCTGTTCTGACTCGTCCCACCCATTTCTTCCCTGAGTGGGCCCCATCACTGCTCCTCCACCTCCCTCCTAGTGCCACCTGCACACCATGAAATAGCTGATCTGCGGCCGGTGGGAGGCCCTGAGAGGGAGGGAAGGAATTGGTCATTGTGGCTGCTGGCAGGTGGGAGGCACAGAGTGGAAAGGAGAAACTGGTTGCCAGTGGGTGTTTCATTTTTGTGGGTGTTCCAGCATTGGACATCCACAGAGTCAGACCTATGTCATGTGCCCATAGTAGTATTCCTCAAGAAACACATCAGTGTGTACATGACGTATATCAATGAAATGGGACAAATACTTCTTGTTCTCTTGGAGGGAGGAAGCTTTCCATTAAATTGTTTTAATGCCTGTTAAAGATTTATATTTATTCATGTTGTTTCTTATAAAACATTATTTTATCTCATCTTGAAGACTCACAATACAATGGATAGTTGATCAAATTAATATAATGATTGGCTAAGATCAAACAAAGCATTTTCCTTAGCCCAGCATTCATCTGTCTTCTTTGCAAATGATATCCCAGTGCTCATTTGGTAATAGAGCTTTGTTACCAAGTCCCTGAAATCTTTTTTTTTCTATTTTATTTTGTATCACAGCTAACCATTTGATGACTTTTATTAACAATAACAGAACTGTTGAAGGATTAGACTAATGGATTTTTACTGCCTGTTTCATCACTATAGTAATTCTCCTAATATTATTCATGGATTATTTATAAATAGAGATCAAAGAATCTTCTTCCACATTCTCATAAATTGAAAGAAGCCAACTTAATAGGATTACAAAGTAGCTATTGTCCCTGTGAAATTTGATTCAAATTCCAGATGGGATATATGAATAATACAGGGAGTTCAGGTTCTATCAGACCAGTATTATCATGAATAAAAGGGAGACTGATTGGTATTGAAGCTTGCCAGTCCTTAGCAAGAAGAAGCTCCTTGATATTGACATATTAGCTACCAATGGGCTTAACAGACCCAAAGCCTTGTTTGCAAGAAAATCCAAAGCACAGTAGTAAGGTTTTTACTGCTGTGACTTTTGGATCTTTTGGAAACATATCACAATATGTAAGGATTCAAAGAACTATTTACATTTTTCATTTGGAAGCATGGGATTTGTGATGACAGTTACTAATTAGTTATAGCAGAAATCTCTGGTGTTCTTAAATGACATGTATTGTGTAATAAACTGTGGTCAATATGCAAACCAATATACTTAAAAGGGAATTAAGTTAATGTTGGCATTCTCCAACCTGACTTAGACTGATATAGACATCCCGGTTATGAGTATTTGGGGGGTGGAGTAGGAATGAACTCTAGTGAAAGGGGCTGTTAATACACTGCTCGACGCAGATGGGTCTGGGATGTTCTGAGGACACCTCAGTGTCACTGCTTGGCTGTGTCAGCAGGGATCCGACAGTATGAGGAAAGGTCTCCCTTGCTGTTCGGCACTGCAGGTGTTTGAGCTAGGACTACACAACCCCTTTGCTGCTGCTGTAGCCTGGTGCGGGAGAAGTCAGGAGAAACAACATGGTGACAAGGACTGAGACACTGGCTCATGTGAGTTGGGCCAGTCACAAAGCCCCTCCCATTTAAGAGTATTTGCATTGACTCAGATATGTCTGCTAATTGGTTGGGCTGCTAATTGGTTGGGCTATGGCTATGCCCCCGCTTTAAGTGCAGAAACCCAGGGAAGGGCATTCTTCCCAATCCCCCAATTTGCCCCACCCCTCCGTGACCTCCACACACATTGTTTTGTGTGAACTTAACTGAGAGACCTGGACCAGAAAGGGTGCTCAGAAGCAGTGGCGGCCCGTCAATACAGGCGACCTAGGCAGTCGCCTAGGGTGCCAAGAAAAACGGCTGTTGAGGGCTTTGGAAGTGGGGGTGCCGATCGCGCGTTTCGCCTACGGCACCAGTTGCCGGCAGCTTGTCTCGGGCTGCTCCTGCTCAGAAGCTGCGTATGAGATCAAAACCTGCATGCAAATTAAGCAGCCAATTGCCTATGTTCCCCTGGCTTGTGAATCATTCTGGAGCTTAAATGGGAGATGTCCAAATGCCCAGAGGGATGCAGCAGGTTATATGCTCAGAGCCAGAAACATAGCCACCTGAGGAAAGGGATTTTTTTACTGCATAATTTTAGACAGCAAGTGAGTTTAGCCAACTACAGCAGGAATTTTTGTGTCACAATACTTCTGAAATTGGAACGTATGTAGCTAAAACACAGATGCAAATACCTCTTGTGCCTCCAGGTCTTGACCAGTGGTTTGTTAGAAATCTATGGTGGAGAAAGGAATTGACCCTTCCCTTCCTGAGATCCATGCCACTCCAAGACCTTTTGCTGCTTTACATTGTCTTAATCCACTAGGCCACCCTGAGAGGTAGATGGCCCACCATCCACTTAATATTCTGTCCACCTACCTAATTCTTACCTACCCGCAGGAAAATCTGTCCACCTACCTAAATTCCTACCTACTTACTTTTGACAAATGTATGTTGCACACTAATGCAAGTGATGGTTGCTTTCCTATTTAACAAAACGTCTAATTACTATCATTGCTTTTTTGAAGGGTATTCAAATGAAAAATAAATTAAGTGCTTTTATAAAGGAAATAAGGTTTGCTGGGAACTCACAGCAGTGTGAAGTTTCTTATCAGCAAGAGCTGGCTTTACTAAGGATAATACATACAAAATTTCAAGACACCAGTTTGGCCCCTTGGGATATCTCCTGGTCTGATGGGGCTTTACTACTGACTGCATTTTGTAGTGGATGAGTAGGGACATTGTACATGGGGAAGAGGCTGCAAACTGGTGTACCCTTTAAAACGTTCAAGTGTGTGCTAACCCTAATATCATTGTAGAAGAAGAAAAAGTGAAGCCAGGCTGCAATTCTGACCCAATTACTAATCCTTTAAGGCATTCATGTTTGTTATGAGTTCTGTAACTGCTCTTAACCCTTCCTCCTGGGATGAGGAAGCTCAAAATGTAGGTGGATTCATGCTGCCCTTTCATGCTCTTGTATCAGAGGGGCATCCATGTTAGTCTGTATCTGCAAAAGCAATACAGAGTTCTGTGGCATCTTAAAGACTAACAGATGTATATGGGCATAATAATAGTCTTTGCCCAGAATGCTTATGCCCATATAAATCTGGTAGTCTTTCAGGGCCACTGGACTCCTCATTGTTTTTTTCATGCTCCTCACGTTGTGCCCTCCCATAAAAGAGGCCAGGTTGTGCTATGCCTCTGGCTTAATATTTTCTTTTCTTTCTTGTTATCTTTATTTGTTTTCTGTTTTGCTTTTCCAGGGGAAGGAGGACTCCCCATCACTTCTTTTTGCCTGTACCTCAGAGGGCCCTTGGTTCTCTCAAGTGTTGAAAGGATCCACAAAAAGTGTGTGTGGGCATTCCATTCTTGCTGTCTCGCCCCATCCCCAAGTATAATTACTACAGATACTTCCTTGATAGGCTAGAATGCACACTTCCAAAACCTTTCAGCTCAGGGCCATCAGGCCCCTCAGCAGTGGATCCTCCATATCAATGTATTAAGAACTCAGAGCAGTTTGTTATGCTTTCCAGTGATTCCTGTCCCATATCAGAGACCATACAAAGAGAATAATGCTGACAAATAGACTAGCAATTTATTACATCAATTGTCAAGGAGGAACAAGATCCCAGTCCTTAGGTGCAGAATCCATAAACTATGGAACTAGTGCATATTATGTTTCATAGGGTGCATATACATTGCACCGTTATTTTGAGATAACTAGTGTTATTTCGAAATAACAATGCAAGCGTCTACACAGCCATTCCATTATTTCAAAATAATTTCAAAATAACAGATGGCTTATTCTGAAATCTGTAAACATCATTCTATGAGGGATAACACCTATTCTGAAATAGTTATTTCAAAATAAGGCATTGTAGATGCTCCACTGCAACTATTTTGAAATAGCCCCTCACCAGGGCCATTCTAAGTTATTCCTCCCCAGTGCCTCCTGGGGCTCTAAATCGAGAGAGTCTACATTAAGAATCATAGAATCATATAATACTAGGGCTGGAAGGGACCTTGAGAGGTCATCGAGTCCAGTCCCCTGCCCTCATGGCAGGACCAAATACTGTCTAGACCATCCCTGATAGAACATTTATCTAACCTACTCTTAAATATCTCCAGAGATGGAGAATCCACAACCTCCCTGGGCAATTTATTCCCTGGAGTGAGGCTTCCCTGCAGTGTAGACATGCTATTTTGGAATAACTGTTCTAGAATAGCTTATTTCAAAATAAGCGTGCAGTGTAAACATACCCTATAGAGATCTCGGTAGTTTATCTACCAGGACTTACAAAACATAGTGGTGGACACCTGATCAGATAGTTCAGCTTTAATCACAAGTAGGAGATGAACATTGCCTATTATAAGAGATACCAGTGAAGAGCAGACAGTCCTGCTCAAGAGGAGGGTGCAGTGAATCTTCAAAGGGAGATGCCATAGTAATTCCTTGGCCTTGCATATTTGCTATATGCTGGTTTGGCCAATTTGCTTACTTCTCAAAGTTGTGAGAGAATAGAAATGCTTTGGATTTGGTGCCTGGGAAGGACTAGAATGGCAGTGGATCTGTCCCTTCTCCATATGTCCTTGTATTAGAGTAACATAGTGTGGGGCATGGCACAAACATCTCCAATGAAAAGTGCAGAGACATGTTTACATTTTGATGTGGAGCATCCACAGAGACACATACAAAGAAGAATTCTAGTTACTGTAAACAGTAAGTAATGCCTCCGGCACTTCAAACAGCATTCTCAAGATAAAACTGCCACCCAGCTTGTCTCAATGAGATAACTATCTCTTTGAGACATCTCATCCTTAAGAAGCTTTTTTTCTAGTTGTAGAGTGGGCCTTAGCGTCACATATCATTTTACTGCTTATTACTCCAGTGTAGTGTCTTCTCAATGAGGCTATGAGTTCATTTTCCTTCTATTTTTATCCTTTAAAAATATACACAAAGGATTCATTGAAAAAAAGTATTAACACAAGACTAAGGAGTTAAGAAAATGAAGAAAATGCTTTGTTATAAAGCAAACTCGAAAGCAAAAGGCAAAATAGGTTGAGGGGATAAAAGGAAAATACATGAGAAAAGATAACCAAAAGACTTAGTGTGTTTTGTTTCATTAGCTCATGGGCTGTTGTGGTAGTTTCTATATATATATATATATATATATATATATATATATGTCTATTACTCTTTCTTCATTTCTTTTCAGTTGACAAAGACTATTGAAATTGAGGAAACAGCTATGAGTGTAGGAAGTGCTATGAAAGACTAGAAGAAGTTACAAAAGCTAGTTGAGATAATGTAGCCAAGAGGGTTAGGTGAAAGCTTGGGAGGCAAATGAGTGCAGCGGGAAAGATACAGTTGTAGGTAAGAGCCTTCCATGTGAGAACAAAAAGATTGACTATACAGTGGAATAAGTCTTACCTCTTGCCATCCACAGACAACTAGCATAAAAGAAAACCCTTCTAGTACTAAATGAAAATGTTTATGTTCCTAAGTCTCTGAAGAAGTTACCTAACAGGGGTTGCATATATATTGCAACATGAGAAATCAGTACTAGAAAATATGAAAAATCAGAAAACAAAAACATGAAATATTGAGAGGACATAAAAAGAGAACAGTAAACAGAAAAATGCTAATTACTGACCGTGAAAAGAGACAGATGGAATTAGACCTTGAATTCCAAACAAATATAGTTGCCTTTGACACCACCTTCTTGACCTTCATTCTCTGAGGTGAAAGTCAAAAGGGCAGATATATAACCTGGGATTCAGTTTTAAAAAAAAAGGGCCTTTCTGTCTGTAATGTATATGGAGGTACCAAAATGTGCAAGAATAGGAAATCTTACCTAAAACATGTGTACTGTCTTGTTGTGGAGATACCTTTTAATCATTATATAATTAGGTCTAATTTGTATAATTTTTTTTTCTGTCTGGGGTGATTATTTTGTCACCCAGACTATTCCTTTGCTCCATGGCATATGTATTTAAGGGCCAAAGTTTGCTCTGAACTGAACCTGTTCATAGGTACCAGTGAAAATAGGTTTTGGCTTTAAAAATAGAGACAATCTTTACTGTCTCTGGAATTGATTTGACCTTGATTGCTATAGAGTTTGAGTGCCACACAATCTTTAATGTATTTCATCCCATAGCACCCCTGTGAGGGATTGAAGTGCTAGTCATCTTTTTATGTTTTGCTTTATTTTTGTGGTTTTATTTTTACTGTACAAACCATCTTTTTCCTATTATTTCATTCTCCTTCCACAGAGTACTGTTTTCATAATTGGAAGATTTGCCCTAAAGTTGTTTTATTTTCAAATTATATTAATTTTGTAAACAATTTGATGCCATATTGTAGCATTAAGCCACACTCCAGGGTGTTTTTACTGATGCATTAATAAACACCTCCGGAGGTTTAAAGCACTCAACCTTTTTACTTGTGCTTCACAGTACTCGATGTATGTATTAGTGGAACAATAAAACACACCCTGGTGTGTTTTAATGTCATATTAGAAATGTTGAACTTATGTGGGAAGAGGCCAAAAGCAAGAGAGAAGTAAGTATCAGACGATACATGTGCACACATTGGAATCTTTCCATTTATATTTAAATCTAAATGTTATCTCTACTTCTGAATAGGGTGAACAGACACAAGAAAAAATTAAACAGATAGTGTGTGGTGGGGAACAGATGCCTAAATAAGACAAAGCCCTGGGTTTTGAGATTGTATCTATAAAAAGTCTAAATGTCCAAGAAGCTTTAGCTTCAAGATTGTATTCCCCTTCCTTACATTTTTTTCCCAATGGGGGAAGAGACATGAAAAGATACAAATACAGGGTTAATAAATGTGTTTACTCATTTGTTGCAATATGCATGTGTCCTACACAATAATGTTTTGAACAGGGAAAGATATTGAATAAAAAAAAAGCAGCACGGGCAGGGTTCGCTTTATACTTACATTGCAGCAGCAACTTTCTAAACCACCTCGGACACTGATTTTTTTTTTTCAGTTGTTCAAATGAAATCCTGTAGAAGCCACTTTTAGTCACCGTAACCTGTTTGTTTACACTCCCCCACACAAACTAAGATCATTCTTGACTCTATTATCTAAGCTCAGCCATTTTTCCTCCTGTGGGCAGATAATTTAATGTCTGCTGGCTTGTCTTCTCTACTGACATGGCTCTATTACCACAGTATCTGAGTACTTCATAACCCTTAATGTATTCACCCTCACAACACCCCTGTGAGATAAAAAAGTGCTATTATCCCAATTTTACACATGGAAAACAGAGATCCAGGCTAAATGACTTGCTGAAGGTCACACAAGTTGCCTGAGGTAGAGCTAGGAATTGAACCCTTATCTGTGTCACCGAAGTCAGCTTCTAAATCGCTGCTCAAACCTTTCTGTCTCTCCTTAGGTGCCTTGCTACACAAAAAGAAATCAAATTAGTGTTTGCATAGTCAGGACCATTCCCTCTTAAACACAACACTGTTTGGACAATTTTATGTGCTTATGAGATGATTTAGCTTGTTTATTCTCATTTGCAACTGAATACCAGGTTTTATTTTTGAGGATCTTTTCCATTGTTTGATAGCACTTGTATTAAATCTCAGCGGGGTCGCCATGTTAGTCTGTAACTTTAAAAACCGTGAATAGTTCTATGGCACCATAGAGACTAACAAATACATAGTATCATGAGCTTTGTGGGTAAAACCCACTTCAGATGAGTTGGAGTGGAAGTAACAGAATCCAAGGTATATATAATAGCAAAAGCAGTTACCTGCCAATTGTAGGACCCTTGTTAATAAAGCTAATTAAGTGGGCTGGGTGTGTCCCATTCATAGCTTTTGATTGAAAATGCAAATGTCAGAGACCGGGGTAATTGCCTTTGTAGTGTGTTAACCAGTTAATGTATTTATTCGTATTCAGGTTGACAGTGTCAAATTTCTAAAGAAAATTCCAGTTCAGTGGTCTTTCTCTGTGATTGAATAGTGAAATTCCCTTGCAGAAGAATGGCTACTTTTAAATCCATGATTCAGTGTCTAGGCAGGTTAAAATGTTCCCCTACAGGTTTGTGTGTGGTACCATTCCTGATGTCCATTTATCTTTTGTCTCAGAGGTTGTCCAGTCTGGCCAATATACATGGCATTGCTAGCACTTGATGGCATATATCACATTAGCTATTAAATGTTAGAAGTTGCAACATGTCATTAATTGAAAACCTGATTTGTCCATCCTTACTTATTCAGCATAGAGTATCTCAGTGATATCACTAGAAGTACTCTGTGTGTAGGTCTAGCAGGATTGTCATCTTATATTTTCTACATTGTATGATCCCTTCAGTATCTGACATTCATATACTTTGGCCACAATTGGCTTCCTTTTAATTAATTCCTTGTTACTAACTAAAAATATTAGCTGAAAAGTTAGGAGGGTTATAAGACATACTTTTTAATGCATAGGATAAGCATTTCAAAATATCTGTCACTTCCTCCTCTATTTTGTGAAGTTTTTGGCCTTTGCAGGCAGCAATATGAGAGTAAAATATTGCATAGATTCTGCCTTGCCCATAAAGCAGATCTGCCAATAATTTATTAAAAAAACTGGAATCTTTTCAGGCTCTGGCTGCACTGCCTCATTTCAAAGCTTCTAATACATATTTCTTTGTATAGTATTGGTTTAAAACTGGTAGACAGAAACACTGTCCAGCATGCTGTAATTAACATATAATCTATTCCTTCTCTACTGGTGCACACACAATCTCCTTAGCGGTGTTAAATATGTTGTTGTTCATGCTCCAAATATCATACTTATTGTCATAGACCAGGAATTATTGTTTTTCACAATTCCTGAGAAGCCAAAAATCCTTCTGCTGTACTGGACAGCTGAGGCTGCTCAGCCTCTGTCAAGATCAGGACCTCTATATGTAGGTGTTTGGTATTTAGAACAGGTAGACTTAGTATGCCGTAAACAGGACTGTTGATATTACTATTAAAAAAAAATAGAGGCAATGGTGAGGGATCTCAGGCAAATTTCAATTTTAATCTTTACCATGATACCTGTGTGACTATGGACAATACATTTGATTTTTCCATCATTCAGATCCCATCTATACAGTGGGGATATTAATATTTCACGCAAGTAGCCATAATAACCCCCCCCCCCCAAGACAAAAC
This sequence comes from Rafetus swinhoei, assembly GCA_019425775.1. Classification (NCBI taxonomy): domain Eukaryota; kingdom Metazoa; phylum Chordata; order Testudines; family Trionychidae; genus Rafetus; species Rafetus swinhoei. The sequence continues at coordinate 273,315,553 of CM033437.1, forward strand.
TCTGGGAGAAGGACAAAGGAGGCAGACTCTGCAAAATAATTCCCTATCCCTGGTAAATATGGAGACTGTTCCTGAGGTATGAATCAAGGGAAAGGAAAGATGAATTGCCTAGGTCAGAGTTTTTATTAAAGCTGGCTGAGCATGAAGGGAAGACTCTGGGTGCATCTCCCTCAGTCTCCTTATAGGGAGCTGAGCACCTCTTCCTTCCCAAGATAGTGGCATATTTGAAAATCACTGGGTGAGGATTCTCATATTTTGTGAACATTGGAGGAGGGCTGTTTGGATGAAATTTACTGGCTGAGTCAGGTGCCATTTGTCCGCCACCCTAGGCAATTCAGAACTGATAAATTTGCTGAATCCTAAAGAAGTAGGTTGTGCCCACAAAAGCTAATGATACTATCAATATTTTTCAGTTAGTTGCTAAGGCACTGCAGGACCATCCGTTGTTAAGGTTTTCTTAGTTACAAACTAACATGGCTACCCCTCTGAGACTTATATAGGAGGGGAAAAGCTTTGTTAGGTTTTTACAGATTACTAAAAGCATGGTTGTTGGAAAATATTGGCGATGATATACTCCAGTGTGCTTGTGTTGGTGGTTGGATTGTGGACCTTCTCCTCTAGTGGTGTGAATATGGGTTTAGATAACCCCAGGTAACATGTGCAGCAGGGTGGGTCACAAGCCCACATCTTATCACAGGAGCCCAGAGCCCACCACCAAAATCTTAACCCACTTCTTAACCCACTGTGGTTTGTAGGTGCTGTGAGAGAGGTAAAAAAACTCCCTGGTCCTCTGCCATTTAGTCCATGGAACAAAAAAAAAATCCATTTCTGTCTCCCACCCTTGTTGCTGGGACTGTCTCCCTTTCACCACTGGTCCAATTGAGTCCCCCCGCCTATTGATGTGGCTGGGTGGCACACATTTTGAAATAAAAGGGGTGTTTTAATGCCTCAGAAATAAAGTTTCAGACTCTCTGTAGACATTGTTTTAGTTACAATTAGGTCATATTTTCAGGTTTCTTTTCACAACCATTAGCTGTAGAAACTTACTTTTATGTATTTAATGAAACCTGAGTCTCCAGCAAACAGTTGAGAGGTTTGTCCTAGTTAGTCTTTCATATTCCTAAAAGGGAATATTTTGGGGAAATGCTGGATTAATTAATATGTAAATTTTAGATTAAAAGTACCGTGCATACAAAACATGTCTCAAAAAGGTATAAAGGTTCAGGTCGTTTAGGGTTAATTTTTCCATTGTGATTTATAGACGTGAATATCAGGAAACTTATGCCAACAAACATATTGAAGCCCAGGAGATGTGGTGCGGATGAAGAACAAGATGATGAGGGAAAAGAAGATGAACATTTAGAAATATTATAGGAGCAAAGTGGATTCTGATTTCAGAAATCAACAAGTTCACACATATGTACTTTGGTGACATCAGATATAGAGATGCAAATAACCTTGAGAAAGCTTCCATGGAAGGACTGGTGGCAGGTCATAGTAGCAGAGGACAACCATGAAGAAGATTGTTGATATATGGCAGTTCTCTCTCTAGGAAGTCATCTGCTACATGTGCAAAATTAGCAATGAAGCAAGAAGGCTTTCAAAAATTCTGCTATGATGTCATTAGGATTCAGACATGATTAAAGTACTTAACTTACATAAATTCTAGGTGTCCAGATTTCCTTTAATGTTTTAAAAAACCCAACTGGGGTTTGACTCTGAACTTGCGGAGATCAGTTGAAAATCAATGTGTTAGGTGATGCCACATCTCACAGTGCCCCCTGTTGTCAAGACCCAGTGCTTCAGTGCTGTACTTCCGTTTCCTTTTCTCGGGGTTTTAAACAATGACTTCACACATTCCTCATTTCCATAACACTTTTCTCTTAATAAATTAATCTAAACAATTATAAGCTTTTCAAGCGCAAAGATAAAGTCCTCAAAGTCTAAACCTGAAAAAGTTCAATGAACTAAACATCATAATTAGGGGATCTTCTACCATTTCTTAGGCTCCCCATTTCTGCACGCACTTTCAACACCATTTCTATGACATCCCTGCTAAACATAAATTAAGTCCCCTTATTGGGCACCCTTCCTGCAAGCTTTATGCCTGTACTCCTGTGCTCTGCAGAGCACTTTTAATGAGTTCTGCTTCCCAGGACTTGCTCCCTGGAGGCCCCTTTTTCTCCAGCAGGGTTCTCACTGCCTCTTGTCCCAAGGAATTCCCAGCTGCACCTGTTCCCCCCCCACCTTACTGAGAGCCTTACTCGTTATAGGGAACACTTATATGTCCTTTCCTCAGCTGCCTCTGAATAAAATGCAAAGCTCGCTGACCTTAAGCTGATGACCCTTAAGGAGACAGGTCATCCTGATACACCAAGTAACTCTACTGCCTTCAGAAGAATTTATGCCTTGTCCTTGGTCTGTTATCACACTCAGGATTCCCCTAAAGAATGGAAGTGCCTACGTACTTTCTGTTATAATTTTAAAGAACAACTCATTAAGAAGATTGCATGCTGAGCAACAGGTACATTTCCCAGTGCCAACTTCTCCTACTTTATCAGTTAATTCTTTCTATATGACGTGAATTCAGGAGGGTGTTATAGTTTTATGACTGGTTGAGGGTCAAAAAGCAAATCACCATTTGCATCTACCTCGTAACTTTCTTGACCAAGATATTTTGGTTGTTTGTAATCAGAATTATACAGAAGAAAATCTCAGAATTCTAAATATTTCAGATGAAACCAAAAAAGATCATGAGTAATACATAATAATTTAAAACAAACAGGCTACGTCTACATTGGCATGATCTTGCGCAAATACTCTTTAACGCAAGAGTTCTTGAGTTAAACTATTTGCGCAAGAGAGCATCTACACTGGCATGTGCCTTTGCGCAAGAGATGTGCTTTTGCGCAAGAGCATCCATGCCAGTGTAGACGCTCTCTTGCGTAAGAAAGCTCCGATGGCCATTTTAGCCATCGGGCTTTCTTATAAGAAATTCATGTAGCCTGTCTACACTGGCCTCTTGCGCAAGAACAGTTGCGTAAGAGGGCTTATTCCTGAGCGGGAGCATCATAGTTCTTGCGCAAGAAGCACTGATTTCACACATTAGAACGTCAGTGTTCTTGCGCAAGAACTCCCCGCCAGTGTAGACAGGCAGCAAGTTTTTGCGCAAAAGCAGCCGCTTTGGCACAAGATCGCGCCAATGTAGACACAGCCACACTGTCTTTTGTAAAAAAAAAAAAAACCAAATGGTCTGGTAGCACTTTATAGACTAAGAAAACATGTAGATGGTATCATGAGCTTTCGTGGTCACAGCCCACTTCTTCAGATGACCAGAGATGTCTTTTATATGATGCTTCTAGAAAAATGTAATGAACTGTTCCTGTTCCTTAGCTCATAAACAGTAATTTTTTTTAAAGCATACAAAAGTTTAGAGGGAAAAATATTATGAGAATGTAATGTACTTACTCACTTTGACAGGTACTTTTGATTTATTACCAAACCTGAATAATATGGGATATTTTGCCCCACTTTGCTATTGCTCATTTCCATGTCACTAAACTAGCATACATCCAAGAAATGTCACAAAGAATGACACATCTAGTGCTCTTGCTGAGTCCTAAAATGAGAAACAAAGTTATGCTACTAAGTCTTCCACTCTCTTTTTCCCTTCCAAATCCCTGTTAACTGACTACGATCATTTGAAGGGATAGGAAGTTAAGTCATTAGTTGATGAAAGTGAGACATAAAGACCTAAAATAAATGATGAGTGAACTCAGTCTTTCAGAGACTCACTTTGATTCTTGTGAAATAGTGACACCAAAGACCAAGTACCATGGCTGGCGGGTATACGAGATTAGAGGAAACAATGCCTTCTCTAGGTCTTAGCGCTCAACATCTTTCCTCTTCCTAGTCCTATTCTGACCTTCCTGCAGACTCCCACACCTGGGCTGTTGAAGCCAGGTGAGTCTTCCTCAGGAGGAGATTTAGTAGCTTAAAAGTAAAAAGGCTTCCAGCTTGCCAGACTTATTAGTATAACATTGAATCTGTGAAAGAGTCATTAAGTGGTAATGAAGCCATTTAACTGGCATGTGTCAACCATTGTCTAAATTAATATTTTAATTTTAATTACTATAGTACAAAATCTTGCTTCCAAAGACTTCCTGCCCTTCCTGTACAATCCTTTTGCTGCAATCTTTTCCCCATCACCTCTGTGTCAGAAAGCCCTTAAACATGCAAAATCCCTTTTCTCCCAGACAGCTAATAAGTTTCCTTTTCTTTACTTCTTACTATTTAATGAATTCTTTTTAAGAGAACTCAACATCAAAATCCATACCTTAATAAGATATAAAATCCTTTATGCCAAAAATCTTTGGAAACATATTTTAATATAAACATATGATGAAATTTCATAAACATGTCTTTTGTTACAGAGATCCCACAAAATAAATTAGTATTTCCTTTTTTTAAAGCAATGAACTTTGTTATGAACGCACTAAACTGCTTTAACTGATTAATTTAAAAATAACATCTTTGTTTTAGTGCTTTAAATATGTAGTAATCTGGAATGATTACTCTGACGGCTTAAGAGTACATTTAAAATATAAAATCAGCTTAGAAATACTGATTAAGAAAATGTAAAACAGAGAAGAGGTGCATCATATATTCCATAATATTTAATGTAGTATCCAACAAGGAGCTGACTTGCCCTTTCTACAGAGCTTGTGCAAATAAATCTCTGAAAAAATTCAGGGTATATAAAAAAACCTGAGACTGGCATTTTTTATTCCCAGATTTAGTGCTTTTAATTCAGTTCCTTCTGCATGTCCACTCTTTGCCATCTGGCATGCAGGGGGAAACATGCTCCATTTTCTTTAGACAGAAATTTTGGGAGTGTGTTTTTTTCCCCCAAATGTCATTTGCTATATTTGGGTTCATGGATTTGCCTGGAAGAGGTAAGTGGGCATGAGGGGTGAAAAGAGGGAAACAATGGGGAAAGGCAAGTCCTGTGCAGAGAGGAGGCCCTTTTCTCACTTAACGTTACCTTTCTTTACCTGAGCTATTTATTTATCAAATACCATTGCTACTATCCAAAATCTCTGCTATGCAGCCATTTTCTTCTCCTTAATTTTTGAAGGTTTCCATTTTCCCATAATGACCAAGACTTCCGTTTGCTTACAGAGCTCATAATTTCATGTCAGTAAAGCAGATCTAAGAAAAAACTGACACCCAGACTCAATGTCAGTTATCCTTGTTAATACTGCAACGGTGCAGACATTTTTGTCTGACTAAGCAAGAAGCCTGTGGAACCTCTTGTAACACATTCTCCATATTCAGCTGAATTCAGAGCTCAGTGATAAACTTTGTAGGTCCTTTAAAATGAGGAACTAAAGTTAGTGAGCTACAATGGAGCAGAAAGTTATTGATATTTTTATTTGGTTCTCTTGCCGAAGCCTCACATAAATAGGAAAAATGTGCTGGCATTACAAACTTCAATCACTTGGAGACCGAGTAGCTTTTGCTGACCAAGAAACTTCACTTTTATTAATGAACTAAACACTTTTTGTTTTGTCTTTGCTTGTCAGTAAAATAATTCACTTCTCAAATTTACCAGTTGCTCCTCCCTACTTTGTGATGATTTTGACACATCAAAATAGTAATAGGTTGACCATGACAAATTCAGTTTTCATGATAGATGTCAGTAATACCTCAGACAGAAAAAGTCTTTTCACTTGAAATTGTTTGCTCTCACTACTTCAGTTGCTTGTCAATTTTATCTTCTAAGACACAAAGTGGGGATGATGACAGGTTCTCTTGTAGTTTTCACTTCCCGTATTATTTATCTATGATGTGGATGATAAATTGTTTCTTCTCCAGTACAGCTGAGGTAGGCTATGCCATGTCTATATTCAGTTCATTTTGAAGTTTAGTCACCTACTTTGGAAACTGGCTGATAGAGCAATATCTGGTATATAAATGTTAGTGTGCTTTTCGTTTGGAATAGATTTGTCTACACTTTCAATATTTCATCAGTTTGCTGCCAAGATGTGTTCCCAATATTGGAATGATTGTTGGGAGCTGGCAATCTGTTAGAAGATGAACAGGACTTCATTTGATTACTTCTGCAGGGATTGATAAGCTTCTGAAAAGCCAAAAGAGAAAGGTCATCCTGATTTTAATAACTTCCTGAAAGTCTGCTTTTAGTTTCTCCAGATGTCTATATAAAATGTCACCTGATAGAAAAGTGATTAGAAAAGAATCTTATTGAACATGGAGGCAATAAGGCATGGTTGCTGCATATTAGGAAGATTCCTACTTTTCTTTAACAGGATTGGCTAAAGGGGTTAATGTGTAATAAGAAAGAAAAAAGTTGAGCATGTGCTATTTTTATGCATGCATTCCTGTTAGTTTTAACAGCAACAGGTAGCCACTAGAGATGTCAGACAAACAGTGCATTATTGATGCAAGATCATGTTTTACCATAGTAGCAGCAGTACCAATAGAGAGTTTCCACAACTATTTTTATTAAGGTAATTTACAGTGGTTGGCATAAAAGTAATTCTTTACCAGCTGTTGCTACAACATGATGTGAGATTTCTGGTGTATTGCCCTGTATTTAACCTGAGAAAAGGACAGTAATTGCATGATGTACCAGATCTGGATAAATTAACATTATATTGGTGACCACTATATTACTGACTCTAACCACTGAACAATGGAATTGTTGTGTTTAATGACTATGGAGTTTATGCACAGAGCCAATTAATCTGGGCTGGCTAAGGACATCTATTTCAGTCTCAACCACTTTAAGAAGATAAGTAATTTCTACAGATTACCAACTGCCATAGCCAAAGCTTTTGTATTTTATGTATTTTGCTAACTCTATTCCTGGCTCCTTATCAGCATAAGCATTTAGCAGAAAATGAAAGCATAAAGTGGTATAAGGCAGGTCATATCTTCCAAGCAGATGAAGACTGCAAAAGGATTTGACAATTGGAGGACAAACATTTTCTATACTTTTCAGGGGAATGTGGTTAAGCAGGGAAAAGATCAAAAAAATCTAGTGACTGAGCGATATGCAGAGTGCGGGCACATGTTACACGCCTCTTGTGATGCTTCAGACACACTTCATCTTAAAGGGAACCATTATGATAATTTAGTCTGACCTCTTGCACTCATGGGTCATAGAATTTCACCAAGTTATTCCTGAATTAAACCTATCCCATCATATCACAGAAGAAAAAGGTTTTATTTAGCTATTTCCAAAAAGAAGGCTTGTTTTTCATTGTAAAACTAAAATCTGGACAGAGTCATCAAGTTCTGCATGTTGACACCGGCTTCTATAAGAGACTGATTGCTACTTATGGTACCTCACATACAACTGAAGAGCCCACCTTTTATTGAACGGTTCCTTAACATTGTGCTAACTACTTATATCTGTTCGACCTTGTATTTGGCTGTCACATTTGGAGTATCTTTCCCAGACCTCAGGAAATGCTCTCTGGAATGCAAAAGATGGTTGTTCCCACCAACAGAAATTAGTTGAAAAAAAGATATTATCTCACCCACCTTGCCTCTTAAATTGAAATATGCCTACCTACATCTATATTGCTATTTAACTTGTGTCCAAACTATAACAATTGTATCCCCATTAAAAAAAAAAAAAAAGTAGTAGTCTGTGGTCTTCGGCCTTTCTTCCATGTCATGTGTATTTACCAAGTGCTTGTCATGATTATAATTCATTTCAGACATCAGGGTACACACCTCTCTCATGCCTGGCTGGCTGACTAATTGAGACTCATTTTCAGCAAACTTTGGAAGAGTCACTTGATATAATGTGCAAACGACAGCATTTCAATACCTAAATCTATGGAGAAACTGGGATAAATCCTCTCTTTCTTACCATGGATAACCACTAAAAAGGGAGATGATTCCTGCACTCCCTGTTCTAGGAAGGGAAAACCTAGCAGCTTGTTTCTTTCAATTTTAGTACTTTTAAAATATTATCTTAACCCACCCAAGATTTGTTTAAATGAAAGCAAAGAATGTGCTGAGACCCAAAGTCCAATTCCCTTAATAAAGGGCTCACAAGTTCTCCTACAATATCCTCCAGCTCATCAGTGTCAGATTTCATCTGGGTTTATATATGAGTGTTTTATGCAGCCCTACTCTAAAATTAATGTTTAATAGTTAATGATAATTTGAAAATAACAGTCATGGAATGTAATGATTCACTTGCATTAATATCAGATTAATCATAATGATTTAATGTTATCACACTGAATGCTTAATTAGCTAACAAAGGTTTGTCAAATATTCTAAAATACTACTGATCGTATAACAAATTATTAGAACTTATGTATTGTACATACCTGTCACCTTTAATCTGTCCCACAGACTATACTCTATATAGTTTCCTTAGTGAAAATTTAACGGTGAACAATGAGATAATTCCATGGGTTGCATTCCAAGATATTTTTTATGCTATTTCATGCAAAATTTTACAACCACTTTCACTGTAACACAAATTATTTTTACTTCATTTGTTATTCATTGTAATTTAAATCATGATTTATTCTTCAAGTATTCATTTGGATGTAACCAGTAATTCTGTAAGAAGTGAATTTTAAGTTAGCATTAATCTTTTCACATTTATTATTTTCCTAATAGTTATGCTATCAGCATTGAAATGTAATACTGTAAGTGCTATCAGCATAAAAGCACAATATTATAAGTGCTATCAGTTATGCTTTTTCATTATATAATTCATTTGGCTTTCTGGTAAATCACACTGCTATATAAATAGGAAATCCTTCACAGCTGCACAATGTTTTAAAAGGGAAACATGGACTTTGTCATTTTTATAGTTTCACATTTAGTTATGAATGTTCCAAGTGACTTGTATAGAACAAGAGACTAGAACTCACCTACTTATATTTACTCAGTGCCTCAAAAAATTTCCACATAAGCCATCTGATCAACACCTAAGAAGTATTGCACAGCCAGCACCTTTCTGAAGTATTAGGTAAGCTGTACTGATTCTAAATTAGTTATTAGATATAGGAATCAAATGATTATGTCCCTCTTACACTTTTTGGGCTACTATTATGGAACATACAAGTATTTTCTCTTGCTGAATATTTTACATGCAAGTAAAGTTAGTGTTAATGTGAGGATGCTATGGGAAACTCAACGTACCTGTTTTTTTTTTCTTTCACACCATGATAAAGATGAGTCACTTTACTGAAGTCAAAAGGAGAATGAGCCCTAATATCTATAATTAGTCTCAGAAAACCCTGTGCAATAAGTCAAGCTTTTATTTTTTCCCCCTGACAACATACATTGCCACCATCTGAACAGGGAACCAATTGATATATATGTATGAATGATTAGAACAGTCTGCCTGCACATTCCTGCCTTGTCTTTCCTGGCCAACAAGGGTAACAGCGATAGATTTGTGATGTGGACCCATGTGCTATAACAAACAGGCACAACATTTTCAAAAGTGCCTAAGTCACTTAAACTCAATGGAACTTAGGCTGCTATATGTTTGAACTGTTTTTGAAAATAAGACTTTGCTTAAGTGACTTCAGAAATTCTTCTGAAAATGTTACCATTAAGTACAGGATCCCAGCTCATTTCAGATAGTTAGAAAGTTCTAACTCTAAAAGAGTTAAGCTTTCCCTAGTCATCTCTGGCAAGGACTTACCTCATATGAGGATTCCCAATTTGTGAACAGGTTCTATTTCTACTCTTTCTGTAGATAAATAAATTAAATCTTTTGTCACTTCCAAACACACCTCTTCTCTATGAAAAACATGCACTTAGGGACAGTCATGACCTAATTTACATAGCTGGAGTGGTGTATCTTGCTTTGACATTTCGATGTAGTATAGACCAGACCTTAGTGGAAATCTCCCAGTAAGAACCTGAAGGTCTGGAACCTGGGACTATGTGGGTTTTCTGCTGGTGATGCTGTTGCAACATCACTGAAGGGTTAGGCAGTGATCCTGTGGGAGGACCTTGTGAGGCTTTGCGATACTTCACAGCTAGCTGATTGGCTAGTATCTACACTTGAACCAAGAATCCATGCTGGGAAGCTGTCTGAGCAGGGCTGGCCTTACCATGAGGCAAACTGAGGCAGCCGCCTCAGGTGCCAGACTGTGGGGGGGGGCGCCACTAGGACCCAGAGTGTAGAAAATTGTGTCTGCTGCTGGTGCATATGTATTCTCCCTGCTCTAGACGCACAGAGATGGTAGAGTGCTGTGCTGGAGGAAGGAGGGCACAAGAGACATAACATGCAGGCAGGAGAAAAGGTGGCATGGGGGTGTCATTTGAGCTCCCCGCCTCAGGTGCCAAAATGTTGTGGGCCAGCCCTCTGTCTGAGCAACAATATGGACTACTTGCCTATCTCTGGTGCAACAGACCTTAGACTCTGGCTTTCAATCCCAGATTGTCCTTGGCTGCACTTTTTGATTGTTCTCTGTAACCTGGTTCCTCTTCCTTATCTCCTGGTAACCCTGCCTGCCTCCTGACACCTAAACCTCAGTCTGCCCTCTGGCCTATCTCAAACTCTGACCTCTAAATCCCTGAGTTGGCATGCCTTCTGCTCTGACCAGTAAGTCTGATCGCTGTCATCTTGGTCATAATAGTCCCAAACCTACCCCTAGGATATAGGGACTAGTCAATCAGCTGGCTGTGAAGTGCTGCCAAGCTTCACAGGGTCTTCTCACAGGAGCAGTGCATCAGACTCCAGTGATGATACACTAGGGCCTGGTCTACATTACATGGGAAGGTCGAAGTAAGATATGAAACTCCAGCTACGTAAATTACATAGCTGGAGTCGATGAATTTTAAATCCTCATCCACACAGTGGGAGGTAGATGGGAGCAAATGCTCCCATGGGCTTCCCTTTCTCCTCACAAGGAGTAGGAGTACCTGTGCCAATGGGGCTCCCTTTGAGTTCAATCTAGTGGGTCTATACTACACCTGTTAAATCAAACCCTGGAAGATTGACTGTGGCAGCGTTGATCTTCCGTGTAGTGTAGATGTTCTCTATGAGTGTATTCTGTCTATTCCTAATGACATAATTTAATTCCTACTTTTCCAAATACCTCTTTAGTGTTAGATGTCTTATTCTATATAAGGATGTGAGGACCACCATTAGATTATTCTGAAGAAAAAAAACCCCTTGCTGCAAGGATTTTTGTGTTTGTTCTGTGAATAATGATAATAATAATAATAATAAATTAATAATGTGTTTATTCATAGGATATTGTGACAATTTTTATAAATTCATACCAAGGGCACCACATTCCACTGAGAGCAGAATATACTAGATTTGGAGTGCCAGGGCCAAGCTTTTTGAGATGACATTCCCTTTTCCTCTCCCACTCCTGCAAAACAAACTCCAAGGCCTTTTTAACTTTGGAAACCTCCAGTTTGTAAAGCATATTTCTGAGGAGTACATTTACTTACTTCAACAGTTCTCTGACAGGAGACAATGATAAATTCTATGTAGGCTTATTTAATTCAGGTCTGAGGATGTGAGAAGAAAATGTCAGTTTGTAATGGAAAGCTAATCCCATACGTAACTGTGCTGAAAAACCCCATCTTCACTGGTGAGACTTTCAAAAACTTCCAGGTGAGGCCTGATTTTCACTGGGAACTGTGATATTCTAGTGACTGAACTGCTAACAGGGAGATAAACCACAATTTATCTTTTCATCTCTTTTTGTGCATTTCTGTTAAGAAGAAGCAAGTTAGGATTTTCACTTACAAACCTGAAAGCTCCCACCTAAAATTGCTTTTTTCCTTCAGCAAGAATATTTTATACCACCTAAGATATATCAAACAGGGACATTTCCCCCCTGCAGCCTCTCTGAAATTAAAATGTTTACACAAAGATTTGAGTTTTACATTTCTTCATACTTGGACACCAAGCAATTCTTCATTAAACAAAAAGTGAAGCCAAGCGACATAGCAACCAAACTCAAATAATTAATGTAGTACAAAAAAGTGACATTGCTCTGAAGTTACAATATCCTTATATTGTAATTTCCCTGGGGACATTTTTCAGCCCCCTTTAGCACATAGCACAATGGGGTCCTGGTCCATGATGAGGGCTTGTTGGTGCCATGGTGATAAAATTATTATTAATAACAATAATGCTGGATGTGGAATTCTGAATCAGAACTAACTTATCCAAATGTGAGCACTATATGTTGTATGTGTAGTCATAGGACATGGTTTGTTATTCTTTGGAATGCTGAAGGGCCTGAAGGTGCTACATGTTTTTATCGCTATAGTGATAGTTGCTGATAGTATATGCCTAAAATAGACTGTTTCCAGGTGCTGACTATGGGTTTTCCCAGAGGAGGTAGAAAACATGTCTGAAATTGCCACATCAGATCCCAACCTGTTGCCAGCATATCCCAGGACTATGCAGATTGGCATGATAGTGCTTATATAGGGCCTGATCCTTCAAATGCTTGTGCACATATGTACAGTTTCTCTCTCTCTCTCAATAGGTCTACTGAAGGAAAAGGGCAAGACTGTAAGAACCAGTTTATATGATCCAAGCAACTGACTAATATTTCCTGCATCAGACCCTTAATAAGTATTAGACTATTATGGTTACTGAACAAATATCATAACATACTCTTCTAAATGCCAGCCTTTACCGTCCAGGAGAATTTTACACGTGTTCATGTGCACAGAATAATCCAGAAGATGTATATTTCTTAGCCTCTCTTTTTTCCTACAGAACTCCTATCCAAGTGCAAGCTTAGCTTTTAAATGTTACAGTGTGTGGCATTCACAAAAAAGAGGTGTCGATATCTAGTTACCTATATTTATAACATCTTTGAAGGTACAGAACTCAGAATTTTTCAAGATCCACATGGCAGTTACAGTATATAATCACTGATACATTTATTTTGAAACTAGTTCATAGCATTACTAACTTGAGTGAGTGTCATTGGTACATTAGATTCCATTGTAAAAGGACTAATTCAACTTTTTCTGCATTCACCTCATGTTTCTTTATTGTGGTCTACAGTCAAGCTAGGAGTCTTGTTGCCATAAATCAGCTGCATATTGATTATTGAACCAGTAAATGGAGAGGTTGACTTTTCAGCCCATAATCACAGTTACATCATTCTTTTGGTGTGTGCTGTTTGAGAGCAAGACCTTTGTCATGGTGCATTGGCAATAGCTGTGTATCAGTTTTTCAAATCCTCTAATTGCTGTATCTCAAGCTACAGATGTGACATAAAATAGCTCTAAATGTTGCTCAGTGCCAGCTCAGTAGCACTGGGGATAAAAAATGATAACTTTATCTTTAACACACTTTAACTTATAATAACAAGTATTTAATAATTAATAACAATTGAGTCATCAGGAAGTACTCTGATGCATTTATAAAGCCATAATGCTGAGACCAGTACTTGATATACTGTTTGATGTTGTGTATCCTGAATTATAAGTAGTGTATCAATTTGTCATTTCATCATCTGAGTCTTTTTCTTAATTTTAAGCCATGAATCTAATTTATTTTAACTAACAAAAGTGTTCTTAATTATTCTTAAAAAATATTTACCACCTTGATTTAATATCTTACCTATGCAATATCTATCTTCTACTAGAAGTAGCTAATACTGTTTTTATAGTGATTTTTTTAAGCTGAATTTTGCAGCATTTGGGGTTTTTTTTTTTTTACATATCTGTTATATGGTTCTCACAAGTCCTTTATCATATTCCATCCTTTAAACCAACTTTCTTTTTTGTGCTCAAAATTACACACTCTCATTCATTGTAAGTCACATAAATATTCTGCTGTGACCCCCATGCCATGAACCTTGTTCCTTCTGCAACATTCACTCCATCAAGCTCACTGACATCCTCTGCTGCTATCAGCTATTCCTTTCTTTGTACTGTTTCCAATCTTTCAGTTCCATGGTTGCTGTTCTCAGCTCTCTTCTTTCCTCTCACATGGCTGTTGTTTATTAAACACAAACCTTGGCATACTCCTTTCTCACCTTATTATCCCTGTTCCTGCACACGTACTATGGAGTGCCTCTAGAGAAAGCCTCTTGATTATGTCAGCTTCATCCATTTCTCCTTTCCTATCTCATCCTTTGCTTATGCCATAACCACATACCAGCACGATGGACCTTGTAGACAACATATGACCCATGGACTAGACTCACAAGAGGACTTAAACACCTAACTGCTACTTCCATACTAGAATTGGTCCTTAATGAGATTCACAAAAACCCTACCAAGCTGTCCCTGATTACTGTGGGCACCTAAACTCCCTTAGGACCTACATTTTTCCTGTGAAAGTTCCTTACAAACCTATTTTTCAGCCTACGAGTCCATTGCAGTTCAGTGTTTCAGATGCCTAAGACTCAGTGCGATCAATGACCCAGGAAATGATCGTTCTTCCACCTAACTCCTCTGTAGGGTCTGAATCACTAATGCTACATCTACACTACAAGGTTTTTGCACAAAAACGGCTGGTTTTGCACAAAAAATGGCGGAGCGTCCACGCCTCAAGCGTGTTTTTGTGCAAGAAAATCGACAGACCAGAGGGCTTTTGCCAGTGGAGTTATTCCTCTCCCCATGCACAAAAAGGCAGGTGTGGATGCTCTGGAGGGGGTTTTGCACAAGAAACCCCTATCGGAAAAAGCATGCAGTGTGGACATTCTCTTGCACAAAAGCACATCACTTTTGCAATGCACTTTCATGTGTGGATGCGTTTTTGTGCAGGAAGCTTTTGTGTAAAAACTCTTGCGCAAAAGACTTCTTCCACAAAAACCCTGCAGTGTAGACGAAGCCACAGTGTTCTTGGCTCTTTCTCACCCAGATTCTTTCTTTTTTGTGCTTTATATATCTATATATCCTCAGTGGAACAGCATCAACACTGGACCAAAGAAAGGGCGAGAATGAGAATGACTTTGGAGTCGAGCAGTTAAAGCCATCATGTGGGCACTCTGCTCTCATGACTTTTTTAAAAAAGGCAAAGTAGAACAGTTTCAACAGGAGAGATTGGGAGATCTAACGACAGAATATCACACAATGGTTAGGCTATTCATCTGTGGGGTGGCAGATCTGAGTTCAAATCTCTTCTCTTCCTTAGGTGGAGGGTATAATTGGGGTCTCCCACATACCAGGTGAGGACTACAATGACTGGGCTAAAAGTGATGAGAGAGCAGAACCGACACCAAAAGATATTTGCAGCTGAGAAGCACATGATGTGGGAGGCATCTCCCTGCAGTGTACATTTAGGCAACCAGTTCTAGTATAAGGTTGGTCTTAGAACGCACCCCTTGTCTTGGCATTTTCCATTAGCTAGTTTAGGGGAGGAGTTTATTAGCTTGCTGCATTTTGTGAATCCCATTTTGAAGTACCAGGCTCACTCTATTTATTGTAAAGGGAGCCTTAGCATCAAATTCAGGTTTTTTTTTACAGGCACCTAAAAGCTAGGCATAGCGTCACCACACCTAAGTTCTTTTGTGAATCTAGTCCTGTGTATATTGGGTTTCTTGAGGGGAGAGGGGGAAAGTGTAAACTCTCTTTGAGGGAAGACTGGGAATGGGCAGCTATAGCACAGGCAGCTACTACCTGAGCATCTCCTTTCTGGGAAGTTTCCTTTGCCGCAGCCTTCCTCTGACTGCCACCACTAGGACCCCTTAACAACTTGCTGGTCCACAGGTAGTTCAAACAAAACTCACAAAGGATCCCATCTTTTTATCCCTTCACCACATTCTGGCTGTCAAAGCCCCAATCCTAGCTCATTGTGTCTTTTCAGGTAGTCCAAAATAACATAAAGTCTTTGAAATAGAACAAAACTGGCACAATATTCATCCCAATTTCAGCTGAACCCTTTCTCTCTGAGGGTCTGTGTACTTCCCAGTTTTTCCTTCCTAGAGTTTGTCCTTCTCCACAGGCTTTCTCATCTGGTACCTTTCCACTGCTGACTCAAGGTCCTGCAGGAGCCTTCTTACCACTACCTGCAATATTTATACAGATAACTAAAACTTCCTGCTCCTTTTGTACTGGAGTTACCTGACTCCTCTCAGGTGGAGCTCATTCTCTTACTACGACTGGCTAAAAGCTGCAAGCTCTCCATCCTATGGGACAAGTCTCCTGTGACAGGGTCCAGTTTAAGGACGTGTGCTGGGAAATGTTGTCACATAGGATACTAAGGAGAACATCTGCTTTGTCATTATATTAAACTGTGGGATTATTCTGCTTGTGGTTGGAGGTGTTTGGGGGGGGGAGGGTTGGATAATTAAGATTATACTGTTCAAAATTCTTTTTATACAGGGCTCAAAAACATCAAATGGACATTTTTTTAAACAGAAATAAATTACAGTTCCTTTTATGCTGTGAAATCCGCCTTGGCATGTCTGTGCTAGAAAAGGAGTTAGGGTCTGGACAAGCTGGTGCTCATTTAGACAAAACCATTCCACTTAACCAGAGCCAAGGAGCTAAACAAACATATTCTTAAGTACGCTTTGCAATAAATGTTCCTATTTCTGTCCCTGCCAAATATTCTGAGTATATTATAGCTCTGGGTTCAGTGTCCATAGTTTGATAAAGAGCGCACTGTGTAAAAGACCTTTTGGGCGTACATTTTTTTCTGATTTTTTTTTTAAATATCTGTCACCAAGTCAATCTAGTCTGTTCCCAAATGTCAGTGTTTGTGCTTCAGAGGGCATTTTTATGCACTTCAGAGATAAAGTACCTCTGGTAGGGATGAGTTAGCAGTACCCAGAGAAGAGATATACTCCATCAGAGGATGGGTAAATCACCCTAACCTTCAGTTTAATGGTAGAATTTGTTGTATTTGCAGCACACGTCTAGCAATAAATGCACAGTTTAATATTGTTGTGGTCAAATTTATTTCCATAAATAACCCTTTAGAATTTGCATGACAAAAGGAAATCAGAAATCTGCAGGCTCTGTTTAGATACCAAAAATGCCATTCATGTAGGACAGTAGGGTTTAGAACCATGACTGTGTGAGGCAGAGCACCCAACAAACAAAAGAGTAGCAATTGAAAGATCATATTTTCTCTTACTGCGTAACAAGTACCTAGGTATGCTGTGTTCCTCTGCTCAGTGTTTAGCATTATTATAATTATTTCTGGGAAAACAGGCTATTCAGACCTTAATCAGACTTCAAATTATTCAAGTTTAAGCATGGGAAGCTAAAACCCTGCCTTTGTTTTGGTTTAGCAGAGCACCACACTTTGAACTTTCTAATCAGATGACAACTCTAACTTTGATGTGGCAGGATTGCCATTGGAAGGAGTGAAAGGTAATTCAACTTTATTTCTTTTGTCAATGTCTATTGTGCAAAATTATACCAGTCTGATTGCTAAAGTGTGTCTTTCCTAAGCAAAGATCATGATTTTTTTATTATTTTTAATACTGTGGTAATTCTGTGCCTCACAAGAAGTGAAAGGGCACTGCATTGCCTGTTATATTTTACACATCTTTAATCATCCATCATATCAAAGTGATTCAATTATTTGCAAAATTCACACTTGGATCTAGAGCATACGATGTGCCTGCTTGAAATATTTCACATTCTGAGTTTGCAGGACATGAGATATATATGTGATTTGTGTATTTTCAATGTTTCCTTGTGTGAAAGAAAATGAACATTTCGACTCATGTATTTGCACTCTTTCTGTTAGTTTTATTAGGTTCTAGAGGTTCTGAAAAAGTTCTGCATATTCCTTAAAATTCAAATATTATCTTAAAATCTGCAACACCTGCTGAGATAAAAATGTAGAAATGCTGTCTTTCATTTCATTGTCTGGCTTTCAGTATACTGCCTATCATTTGGCAGCTTTTCCCCATGTGCCAGCCTCATTTTATAGTCCTGCTGTTATGTTCTTGAACTTTGTCATGGCTACGATTCTAGGGCATCTGAACTGTCAGATATAAAAGTGGGAAGAGAGAAAGAGGCTATGAAGTTGTAGAAGGCAAAAAGCTTAGTAACATGCTGATGAATTTTCTTCCAGCAGATAGTTTTCACTTTGCCTACACTGCTGTCACATTTCCTTAAATAATAGGGAGCCTTTTCCACTAATGGGCAATGGAGGCTGTTTGCCTGATGAGAACTTGCAGAGGCAGCCTGCCATGTGCCTTTATCTTTTAAACTGAGGTGAAACAAGCTTGCCTGGCTGCAGATAAGCAGCTTAGAAGCAGTCCTATTCAGATGTACCTGTCACTAATTTATCTGGGGGGTTTTGTATTCATATATACTGTTCTATGTGCGCTGGCGCATTAAATTGCTTTCCACTGGGAGCAGGTCACATTCAGGGGTCGACAAAACCATGCTACTGGATGGAGAATACTTGATTCATATAGGCTGTTTCTATTGAGAACTTGGCAGCTGAATTCTCTATCTAATTAGAGACTTTACACTAGCTTTTTACTGGAAAAGCTGATAATGTTTTAATATAATGTAGATTGCCATTAAGAACCTATTCAGCTGCAATGCATTTATGTATGTTTCAGAAAGCAAAATGAGCGGCTGCTGAATATTCGTGTATCTGGACTGACAAAGAAAATGAATCACATTCAATTTGCTTTAGTGATACCCATTGTTGTGATAATTATGTAGTAAAGATGGATTACACTTCCCATCAAATGATAGCAAGATTCCCATATTTTTTCAATTTTGATAAATATTCTTTTATGCATCTTTTTAGCTAAATCAGACAAAAGAAATAGGACTTAGGTTCTTTATACAGTAATGAAATGAGGACCAGCCTAAAATCTCCCTAAATCCTTCTTAATGAAATCATTACCTTCTGCATTTTTAAGAGATGTATTGATTTCAGAAAGTTAGTTTGACTACTCTACACAGTTTTCAAGAAGACAGTTGAAACTCATAACATGCCTGTATGGAATGGGTAAAGAATGTATTTACTCTTTTAGAGTACTCATACTATTTATGCCACATAATTTTTTCAGGGTTGAGTATTGCTAAGTGGGGAAATGTGAAATTTTAAGCTATCGTCTTTGCTGTTGCTTCTCAACTTGTAAACTATGCAAAATTAACAGAAAAAGCAAAGTAGTTAATAAATGAAAGTAATAAGAGAGATGTTTCTTTCATGTCGGTAGTTTGCAATGATACAAATCTTTTTGTTGTAAAAGAAACCTGTAATACGACACTTTTTTTAAAAAGTGAGAAGTGAGCGTTATCTACTGAAATGCAGGGCAAAGCATGTGTTATTTTCTTATACTAGAACAAGAAAAAATTAATATAAACTAAAGAGAGAATTTAAAAGTACATTGGCTGAAAATCATTCTGTTAGTTCTTTTTTTTTTGGTAGGAATATTTTTGACATCCAATATAAAGCAATTTTCTTTTCTATTATATTAATGAATATTACTTATAAAACAACCTATTTAATCAACCTTTCAAAACTCATAGTATTTAATGAATCATCACATATTCTAATCTGTAAATTAGACAGTGACCTAAAACCTTGTAAGACTGTTTCACAAACAGTGGTGCCAAATACAGTATGTACATTTCACAACATTTAATTGCAAATGTAACACTTTCTGAAATATGTATATCCCTTCAAATTACATTTGCTTTAGTTTAGAATCTGAGTGGCTTAACTACTGAACAGAAAATAACACACAGGAAAATCCAAGAGACCTTGCCTTTGATGAAAGGAAAATATCCAGTGGGAAATCCACTCAAGTTTGTAGTGTAAATTACTTTCTTTTATGCATTTGGATTCAACTGGTAACTAACAATGAATATGTAGCTTGTACCTAATGAATAAATATTCAGAATGTTAAAGTCAATCCATTAACCTAAGTTATATAGTATTTTTCAGTTCCCTTTTTAATGTAATGTATGTTAGAATCGAAATTCTGGTGGTCCTGCTTGTGTGAAAAATAATTAACAGCCATAAGTATTCTTGAGTACTTAACTTAAATTCAACTTTTGTCAACATCCCCATCACAAAAAATGTGTTCATTTGAAAATTTGGGGAAAACAAGATGGAAATGGTTTCAAACCTAAAGTCCTGCCGTGAGTGCAGGTGATTGGTTTATGAAACCTTTCAAAATCTCTTCTACTTCTATGATTCTATGAAAGCAGACCAATTTCAAATGGATTCATATTGAAACAAAATGCTTCATTCAGTAGGAATTTTAAACCTCCAGTTCCTATTCTTAAAAAAATCAAAACAAAAGAAAATGAACAATTTAAAGGAAAGTGAAAATCAACAAAATTAGCAACATTCTATTTTGTCATTGTTAAGTTTTTGTTTGATTTTTTTTTAAAGAAAATGGAACTGACGTTTAAAACTCCTACTGAATGTAGCACAAATCTCCAATACCCTCTCCTGTGATTAAATGTCTAAAACCACTTTGTTTTCTTCTTTGTGGAATGTTTTTGTTTTACTGGATCCTACTGCTTGAAAATGAGAATATGTACATATCTTTTGTGCTGTCAGGCTTTTTTCAGTATTTTCTTAAGTTATTGGTTACTCACAGCTATTCTCTTAGATTACCAACTTCAGTTAAATGTGAAAATATGGAAAGGCCAGCCATTTAAAATAGTAGAAATGTAGAATATTTAAAAGATCAAAGAAGTTTAGTGCTGTACTCTAACAGAATATAATGATTCTTTATCAGTTTGATATTTTAGTATTTTAGCAAATAATTGAATAAGATGTGGAAAAGACTAAATCTACTGTGATAGCAAGAAAGGCATAAGCAAAATGGAATTCCCAAATTAAACAATTTGCAAATTCAGAGCTAACTTCTCAACTCTGGGTAGATAGATATAGTGCTGATGGATGTCATAGTTATAAGCATACCTCCTCTTTCCTGTTCCTACCTAATGAGGGGACTCATACACCAGCATCACGTTTCAGAATATCAGTTTTGACCAACCCTTTCCATGGAAAACCATGTGTCAGATGTGGGGTATGGGAATGCTTTGCAGCCTGGACAAACTGGTCTTGCGAAAAGCAACATGTTCTTGTGACCATTTAATTATATTACAATATTAAATGGGTTTATAGGACTGGGTTTACAACAATTTATGGCTTCTTCGGAATTCAGATGCAAATTTGCCTGCTGGTTTACACAGCCAGGATTGTGCTATGCCTGTCCTATATCCTTTAAAATGACATTCTGTATAGCCTTGTATGTTGCAAAGACAATTGCCACATTCTAGATCTACAAAGCTCTGCCTTAACAGGGGTGTATGCTGTGTTACCAGGAGCTCTTTAGAAGGAATCTCATTTTGTGTCAAAAGTAGGCAAGTAATCAAGACTGTGTTATGATGGACTGCAGAATGATAAACCCATTTACTCATCATATTATTCAGAACAGTTTCCTACCATCCCCCTCCTCCCATTCAGTTCAGGGGATATGTAAACTCAGAAGGCTAGTAGCAACAATGGTCAGTATTTATTATTATGATAGTCATTGCTAATCTTTGTAGAAGAAGAATATGGCTATTCTGGATCTGTGCCCGGTGTTTGAGATTGTGTAGTTTATCACTATTCTGAATTTTTAAAAATACCTGCTGTTCCCAGTGGCTGTTGTGTGGTTTTTGGGGGTTTTTGCATTATAATTCTGATATTTCTTGAGATGTGGAAATGGCAGGTCTGTTTGTTTATTCCAAATGTTATGGTGATACTCCTTTGAAATGTTTCATTTTTAGAGGTTTGGGCATAGTAGGTGAGTGTCCAAACACTTCTTCAGTGTGATAATGTATGTTTGCTGTTACTGTAAAACTCAAGACTTCAGCTATAAATGTCTCACCTTTTATTTAACAAAAAAGTTGACATAGTCATAGGTAAGAAGTAGATATCCCCATAAAGATTGACATACTTTGATAATGTTCCGTATTTACCACTGGAAGGAATATCACCGTAATGTTCAACACAGTAATTCATTACAATTCCAGAAAAAGCTAATTCTGGTGTTATAGTTTTGGTGCTTCTCCAATTAGTTACTGTATTTGTGGAATCAGTATATACGTTGTGAAGGTGTCATTTTAATGAAATAAAGGGTAAAGTGTTTTGCTGGATCAGAATCTTGATTCCCAGGTCCTTGCAGCACTGAGTCCTTAAAAATTAAAAGTTACTGTCACATTAATAATCATAGCAATATAAACATAAGACATTCAGAGCCACATTCTTAGCCTGTTTTCCTTTTGTGCAGCCATGATGCTAGCTAACTGGCTGATGAAGGATGATTCCAGCATGGAGAAAACATAGAGGCACGGAGCTTCTATACTGAGGTCGACAGCATTATTCTTCTACAACCAGGAGAAACTGGGGGATATGAAAAAAAATAGGGTGTGGACTGGAGTACCCAGTTACTGGAATGATCCCCTTGGCTGTTACTAACCAGGAGCTGCTTAGAGTAACCTCTCCAAGACTTCTTTAACTGATACTGAAGATAGAACTAGTTCTTGGCTGGTCCTGATGTGTGTGTGTGTGTGTGGATATGAGAGAAAGGTGACTTGAAGCTACTTCTTCCCTCCCCTTGACCCCAGGATCAAGGTCTGTGTGTTCACACAGTTCTGTCTGTGTTAATTAAATGTAAAGTTTCAAGTGTTTAAGGTTAGAAAAACAGGGGCTAGTCATCTCACACATGTTATGACATGTTTTCTAAACCAGACTCTTAAAAAATTGGCCCTGCAAAATTGTGCATGTACCTCCTGGCATTTGTGATTTCCTATCACGTCATTACAATGATCAAATCTGTGTGTGTAAATGCCAATTGGTGAATGTTAAAGCAGGCTTTGCAGGTGCATATTTTAAAACTACCTTTGGAAATTTGCCCTGATGCTTGACTGAAAGCAGAATATTCAGCCTTGAACAGCTTGCACAACAGGGGGCAGGGATAGCTCAGTGGATTGAGTATTGGCCTGCTTAAACCCAGTGTTGTGAGTTCAATCCTTGAGGGGGCCATTTAGGGATCTGGGGCAAATCTGTACTTGGTCCTGCTATGAGGGCAAGGGGACTGGACTTGATGATCTCTCAAGGTCCATTCCATCTCTATGAGATCAGCAGAGCTTGTTTCATCATTTTGTTCACAAGATGCCTCAAGCTGTTAGTGAACATGAGTCCAGCCCAAGGTTAAAACTGAGAAAAATGCCTTCCTAAGAGTTCATTGATGATCAGTTACTTGATATTCTTAATGCAAATAATACAATGCAACATTCACAACCAGCTGACCGAGTATATGTTTTGGAAACAGCGACAAGGGAGTCCTGTGGCACCTTATAGACTAACAGATGTATTGGAGCATAAGCTTTCGTGGGCAAAGACCCACTTCGTCAGCTTTGCCCACGAAAGCTTATGCTCCAATACTTCTGTTAGTCTATAAGGTGCCACAGGACTCCTTGTCGCTTTTCAGATCCAGACTAACACGGCTACCCCCTCTGTTTTGGAAACAGGCACTGAAATATGATTTAACAATTAGAGTACGACTATTAATGAGCAAACTGTAATGTTAAGAAACAAGACCTAAGCTAAGAGGGCTGCAAAGTATTCTGGATGTACAAGCAAACAACATGCAAATATCACAACCCAGTCCTTTTAGACAAAAATGGTCCAACAATTACTTTTAAAATGAAGTGATTAGTGAGAGTTACCAGGTAGCTGCATTTGAACTAATATAAGTATGCTCTATTCTAAAAAAAATATTTGTTGGTAAATATTACATTTTAATAGGGATTATAGTAATTCAAAAATTATATCTGTTCACTGCATTAAAGATTAGAGTCAGTATAAATGAAAGTAAAGTCTTCCTTATTTTTATGTACAATCAAAAAGGGGGACACTCATGTAGAGTATTGACACCATCCTTAAATGTATACTTTGGACCAGAAGCTGGTCACATAGTAGGGAAAGCAGGAGCTGCACAGAAATATGTCCATCGCAAAAGAAATTTTTTTTTGAAATGAAATGGAAAATTGCTGAAAGAGTGTATTGTTAAGTAGGAGTGTGGATTTGCTTTTGTTATCTGTACTTGAAACCAGGGAAGGAGGATGGAAAATGAAAGCTCTTTTGACCCATGTAACAGTTTCGAGCAGTTCTTTGGAATAACCACAGTGGCCCCTCTCATTTTTCAAACTTAGAAAGATGTAATCCATTGCATGTTATCTTTGAACTTACCAAATGCCTCACTGTATCAAAGAGCTCAGAAGGAAATGATAATTTTAATCTGATCTGAGTCACTAAAAGGCTATTTTCTCTATAAATTGTATGGAAGATAAAGCAATTTGCACAGAGGTTCTGTGAAAAGCAACTGACTCAGGTAATATATATGCTAAATAATTTTCATCTTGTGTCTATTCAGTTTTAGGTGAGTGTGAAGTCTTTTTATAGAGCTTTCATCATTTTGTGTGTATTAATGAAGGCTCAGGAAGAAAAACAGAATTATTTTGGACAGTGTCAGTTGTGTGGTATAGTTTACGGAGAATATCTGATAATGTTTAAACACTACATATGTGGTGATCTTTTTCAAAATATTACTTTTCTTTGGTTTAATGACTTTTGTTCTACTTGTTTGCCATTATCTGCTTACTTAATTCCTATACTTTTGTAGATCTGCCTCAATAATGTCAACATACTTGCTTGTATAAATCTGCACTTACAGAGTGTGGGGTTAAGAATGAAGGGCATTGCTTGATTTTTGTTTGGTTTTTTTAAGGTCATATTGGCTTTGTCTACTCTACAGACTTTGCCGGAAGAGGAAATGCAAATGAAGTGTGGATTAGCATTTTCTCACGTTTCATTTGCATAATCTCTTCCGGTCCGTTTTTCTCCCTCTCCTGGGGAGAGGCATAAGAAATTTGTGAAAAAAGGGGTTTTTGTGCAAAAGGGAAATGTCCACATTGCTTGTTTTTGCACAGACTAGAAGAGATTATGGAAATGAAGTGCGAGAAAATGCTAATCTGCACTTCATTTGCATTGCCTCTTCCGGCAAAGCGTGTAGTGTAGCCGTAGCCATTATGTTTTTGAAGTTCAGTTTTCAGTTTTAAAGCACCATCATTAGTGGCTGCAAATGTTTTGTATATCTTCTACAAAAGTGCCTTCAGCTGGTTCTCACATGCCACCCATTTCCCATAAACCATTGCACATGATTGTATAATGCCTCTTTAAAGCACTATGGGGATTGGAACGTGATTCTGGGGCTCATCTGAGGGGAAAACTTTATAACTGAATGCAGGGTGAAATGCATGAACCTATCTCCTCCCCTGCTAAAATTGGATTGTCTCATAAATAGAAAGCAACTTGAGGATATATATTATCATTACTGAAATGTTCTACCCTGGGAAGGCATGTGGCATATGGACTTCCAGGTAATTTTGTTACATGTAGTTAAGGGGAGAACTATTGAAAATTCAGGTAAAATTTAGCTTGTTTGAGGGTGGAGAGATATAGAGACAGAAATTAAGGTTTAGGGAAGCATCTTGCCTTTTTGATTATGAAGGAATTTCCTTCATAATCTTTTTGTCACTTTGGTGACATTATCATCTGCGTGACAGTCACTCTTTCTTAAAACCTTTGGATGAAATCTTAGCTGTGTTGAAGTCATTGAACATTTCATTGTTTACTTCATTGTGGCCAGGATTTACTGCTCTGTCTTTATTCCCAGAAAAACTCATTAGCTCCATGATATGCTAAATTATTTCTTTTTAGTGGAGTAAGTGGGAATATTATCAAAGACGAATTTCTGTGTACACTCCAGGCAATGAAAGTCACTCAGCTCAGAACAGATGAGAGCTGAGCTACTGAAGAAGAAAAGCAGATTCTTCTTCCCAAATTCAAAAGAAATTCCAATTCTTTTGTCACACCAGTATTTTATATTGACTTTATAAATCTTTGAAATGCTTTAATGATTATATCATCCAAGCACTGCTAAATTAATAAATGGCATCCCGGAAAAGCTCTGCAATCTAGACATAGTCTCTCTCTCTCTCTCCCATTTTTTGTTCAACCTACCCCTCGCCTACATACACACTTACCTAAAACAACACTCAGCAAAAGTGTCTGTGAAATTTCTTAGGTATGGTTTATGCTTACAGTTATGTTAATTGAAAGATAAATTCAAAACTCCCAACCTCACTGGAGTTTTAAGTCAACCCATATCTAGGTTTCACCACCTCTTCAGAACATCCTTGAACTCAGCTTTGCTCATAGTCCCAATGAGGCCCAAAAATGTCACACACAATAACTCATCCCAAACAAAACAAATAATATGTTTACAAATTATGAATTATACAAGGTTAATGGTTCACATATGCACAACGTTTTTCTGTCAAAATATTTTTCCCAGCACTACCCAAGAGAATTTTATTCCCATCAAAATAATGTTGTGGTTTTTATCTTCCTGGGTTTCCTTGCATCTGTCCCTTAAAGAATACCTTTTAAAGCTATGGAATTTGCTAGTGAAGATAGACTCTGACATTTTATTCTAATGGGGAATCACCTTTGTAATTATTTTTTCCAGCTTCAAATTCCAAAGCCACCTTCTCAGTGTCAGGGGGAAGCCAAAATGAAATTCTATCTCTCTCTGATATCAGCTTAAGTATTCTTATAAATAGCTTTGATTTAGTCCTGGAACCCAGCTATATCCTGTATATCACTTAATTTATTTGGGTCAATACCATGTAGGCTCCCTACCAAGATTTATCTCATTTACAGCTCTCGCCTCCTTTCTTTCTTTTTGGATCGTGTAAACAGACCAGGTCCTTTCTTCTGAAAGTTTCCCCTTATCACCTTACCAGTTTTTTCATTTGATCAACTTTTCTATTTTACTGGACATTATCCTTAGATTTTTCTCTAGCAATAGTGTGAACATTTAGTTTGGGATTGTATGTTTTTTACATAGTCCAGATAGTTCAAATCCTTTTTTTCCTCTTTAGGAATTCAAAGCAACAGGTCTGTTGGGGTCTGCAGCTCTCATCCAGACCTGAAGGTTTCTGGGGTACTGTCATTGACTACTGTTCTAGAAGCCGTTAAAATGAATGGAATATGCTGATTCCAGTCACTTTGCTGCTTTTATACAATAGTAGCTGGAAAAGCCCCAAAGTCCAACTGAACTTTTCCACCATTGCATCTGGGTTGTCCAAAGTGATGCAAGTTTTGTGGCTGCTTGGAATGTCACAAACCTGTCAAAACATTTTGGATTCAAAGTTTCTATCTTGATCTATTTGTAACTGAACTGGACAACTAATCTGGTGAAAAATTCATTTACTAGGACTCCTGCTACTGTCACAGATTCTTTATTTCTTACTGGGTAAGCTCAGGCTTTTCATACAGTAGTCCATGGCTAGCAGCAACTATTGACTACCAGTCTTTGTCTCAAGAACATTAGCAAAATGATCCATTTGTAGCCCACAATATACTTCTGCAAAGAGACTCTCTCAACTTTAGGAGGTACCCTTCTTTATGACAGAAGAATTACATTTCAAATTGCAGTTTTCGCATTATTATTTTTGTTGCATCTGAACCATTCAGCAAATGAACAGTGATCATATCTTGTTTGTGAGTAAAAGAGGTTTAGTAGCTAAGATTCCCTCAGAAACGTAGGTCTCAAAAAATGTTTCAGACGCTCTCTATCTTTTCCCTGCTGGAAAGCCACCTCACTATGAAATAAAGTTATAATGTTTTTTTGCCCCTGAGGGCAGGACAGTTCATTCCTTGCAAACCAATTGCCTAAAACCACTTCTCTCACTCAGCCATAACTTGAAAAGGAATTTCCACAGATTGAGTTTGTAAGACACCTTTCTGTCATTGATTACAACATTATTAGCCATTATAAAACAAAATATCATTTTAGTTCATCCACTGTTTCAGTTACCTAGACTTGTTGCTTGAATTCCAATGCTCTAACTTTCTTAATTTTCAGATGGATGACTTTGTCCCAATCACTGTCTCCATTTGAGACCATATAGGTGATTCAGTTTTGGCTGTTCCTTACCCTTTTTACCATATCTGGTCTAATAATTGTTATGTTTAAGTTTGTGTCAATTATCCCTATCCACCTCATTATGCACTCAATAGCCAGAGTCTAATTATTGTTATTCAACTGCTCAGATCTAAACAAAAATGATGGATCTCATCCTTGCACCTCTACCATGCTTTGCCCTGTAAAGTTGGTGTTCCCCTATTTCCTGAACCGAGAGAGAGGCTCTCACTAGACTCTTTGGGACCATCTCTCTTGGCCTGTCCTAAATTATAAACAATATTGTTGTGACCAATTTTATCACAGTATAAGTATTTAACCGAATTGTTTTCTTTAATGTTTACATTTGTCAGGTTTTTCTTGTTTTACAAATCAAGTTTGTCATTTGCTCTAATTTATTCAGTATGGTCATGAGTCAGATTATAATACCTTCTTTTATCATAAGTACTAGATATAGAGCTGTGCTTAGAGGACTCCTGGGAATTTACTTTAGTCTTTCTCACTAGCGTGTGCTTCCTTTTTTGGTGAAGTGCTGCAAGAAAATCTGGCAAATTCTACAACTTCTCAGATTGTTTTTGATCTTCTTGATTGTAATCTGAAAGTCCAAGTCTAACTGTACATCTATAAATGTGGTCTATTCTGGAATGCCTTGGGGTAACTGGATAGGCCGGGAATTCAGATCTGCACAGGTCTTCTGTCAGTTTAGGTGGAGTTTCTTCTTTCTCATTCTTTTTTGTACTTAACAGCCCTAGCCGAGCTTAGACTGATAGCTTGCACCAAACTGCATGTCAAGAGGTTGTACTGGGTCTGGATACTCTGTCTATTTTCTAGACCTCCAGGGTGACAGCTAGAATCCCCCGTTTCTGTCACTCTTCCCAATCATATGTCTGAGCTATAATGTTTACCTGAGTCAAATAAGCCTTCAAACATAGTGGGCTTTTACATCATTTGAGCTGGGACAGCCTAGCTTCTTCCCACCAGGCTTCTGTGGGGGTCTCGCCTAAGTCTTCTGGCTGAATTCCTCATCCAGGTGACTGTTTTCCACTGTGATTTGTGATGCCTTGATTTCCTTTTCGAGTTGAATTTTCAGTTTTTAAATTCCTTCTTGCAGCTCAAGTCTGTTAACAAGTTACAAATTGACTAAATGTTTCCTGGTCTCCACAATTTCATGGGAAAACTTCTGGTAAATGGCAGCCAAATTGTGGGTTACCTCTTTGTCCATCTATTTGTTCCAATCTGAGAGTTTTGCAGCTGGACTTCTCAGCCTCTTTTGGCACTTTGTAGTTGCTCCAGCAGAGATTTGACTTCCACCTTCATCTCAGTCAACTATTACCCCTTTCTGGGAATCGTCCAGATGCTTCTCTAGTTCTTTTTATGATGCCTCTGAGTCTTGTTTCTGAAATGTCCAGCTACAGGTTTAAGTCTTTTTACATTTCCTTTTGATCATCTTGGATTTCTGCAACCATTGCCATCATTTGTTCCATCTTGATTAAACAGGAATATCAGCTCATGATTTCTCTCCTGGAAAACCTCAGAGACTGTCCTTTCTCGACTTTACAACCTCTGCCTCATTAATTGTTCAGTGAATGCACTGAATGAGGCAGCAATCCTGTATCACAAACAGTTATCAGTTATGCAATTAAATATTGTATCAGAAAGCATATGCACAAGGAATCATGAGGCAGATGGTATGTTAAGAATCAGCTTATACTGTTAAAGTTTGGCAAATTTATAAGCAAATAGAGTCAGGACTTACAATGGAAGGTGTTAGGTTATCTTCAGTATAGGTTTCACTATCAAAGAACTAGATAAATTCACAGAGGAGCATTACATCAATGAGTATTATCCAGGATCGGCAGGAATGGTGTCCCTAGCCTCTGTTTGTTAGAAACTGGGAATGGGTGACAGGGGATGGATCATCTGATGATTACCTGTTCTGATCATTTCCTCTGGGGCACCTGGCATTGGCCACTATCAGAAGACAGGATACTAGGCTAGATGGACCTTTGGTCCAACCCAGTATGGCCATTCTTATCTTCTTATGTTCTTTTGTTTACTTCCTCCCATGATAACTATCTCTATGTGTTTGATGTATGATCTCTCTCTAAAGTGGGAGAAGAGAAGAATATGCACTGAATATTAGGGCAAAATCATTAACAGTGAAGTTGGGTAAAATGTTCAATAGATTTCCATGATATATAGTTCCTGAGCCCTATCACTTAACCTATTTAAAATTGCATTGATCATAATACCTGATAATACTCTGCAGGGAACAATCCTGGACTGAACTGATCTGGTGACCTGTTGACATGAGCAGGTTAGATTATGTACTCACTGGAAAAAGAAATGGCAGGCATGTGAGTGCAGTTTGAAGTGAGTGTGCAAGTGCGTTGGAAAATCTGATATTTTTGTATAGCCTTTTCATCCCAACTCATTGGTGTACATATTTTGGTAGCTGGCATTTACTGATGATTTCTGTTACAGTGTCATAAGCAAGTAATTAAAGTTTAGACATTAAAGAAAGTAAAAGTTTTATCTATGGTGCACATTTGCTTAGTAAGCAGACTAAAATGGGTACGTTCACACAGCAAGATTATTTTGAAATAACTAGCGTTATTCTGAAATAACTTAGTCCACGTCTACACAACAGGCAGTTATTTCAAAATAATGACACAATACTGTCAAACTGGAGGACTTCTTACTCTGGCTCCTGTAACCCTCATTGTACAAGGAGTAAGGGAAGTCGGAGGAAGAGTGCTCTATTTAGAAATAAGAGCTGTGAAGACTCTCTCAATTTTGAAATAAGCTATTTCGAAATAAGCTATGCAATTGACATAGTTCAATTTATGTAGCCTATTTCGAGTTAAGCCTTGCTGTGCAGACTCACCCAATATGTATATGTTAAGTTCAGGGGTTTGATCTTGTTTTTTTGTACAGGTTGGGTCCATCTGTCCCTCTGTACTTTGTGTAACATTCAGCACAATAGGGTCCCAAACTTAGGTTACCAGCATAATGCTAATAATAATAACAATAATAATTATAATAATGATCATCAATAATAATGTACTGGAGTCCCTATTGTTCCTGGACCAATGGATACACAGAGGAATTCCAATTGTTTAGGTCTGGGTACTTTTATTATTTTTAAGGGCCGGCTTTTCAAAATATCACAGCACCCAGTGGGTCTTCTTGGGAACTTATATAAATTGACCATATTTTCAAGTGCTCAGCATGTAACATTTTCCATTGTTTTCATGTGAGAAAATCTAGAGCCTAAATGAAATGGTGAAATGGCTATATAGGCTATACAGGAAATGAACTTGTTTGAAAACCTGGCCTCCATCTTGGATGCTGAACGCTTCTGAACATTTGATCCTTAATGTACTTTAAAAAAAGTTTTCTCTGTTCAGCTTTAATGTGTGTGCCCACTTCCCATCCCGTTTGCTGTTTCAATGACACAATCTGCAGTGTGTTTTAGAAAACACACTTTCCCTTACTTACCCAATTTGAGTGTATGTTCAGCTTCCACTTGCATAACTGGATATATATCTCATACATGCTTGTAATTTTTATATATGGCAGGACATGAATTTCAGCTCACTTGAGTGCAAGAAAAAAAACACACAATGAGGAAGATGCTGTCAGCTTCAAATTACATGGGTATTCAAGATGGGCCTGTTATGAAGGACAGAAAATGTTTTGAAATGTACCCAGTTTCAGAATACTGTAATCTAAAAATACAGTATCAATTCTTTTCAGAACTGTATTTCTCAAGTGACTAGAAATCAATTTCAAATGGAAACAAATCCAGTTAATGCAGTTTCCTTGGTTCCCTGTAAATTACCAAACTGATGGAGTTTATTTTCTATCTACCTGACAGAAATGTGAATTTAGTAAATACTTTTTCCCTTGTGACCACTGAAAGTAATTATCAGACTGAGGTAACAGATTCTTGTGACTCTTTTTGTACAGATAAGAACATATTCAAGGAGTAATGTCTCATAATGTATACAAACCTCCCACTATTTATATTTTGAAATTTCAGGTAATATTCTTGGCTTTTTGAGTTGTAAAGACCATGATAGCAGGCTTGTATACCAAATATTTGTCCACCATCTCTTTTATCTATTAGTATATGGTCACTTAGGTCATGGCTACACAGCAGGGCTAAAATCTAAATAAGCTATGCAACTTGAGCTATGCTAATTGCGTACTTAAATCAAAATAGCTTATTTTGACTTTTGGCATGGTCTACACAGAAGTTATTTTGAGATAGAGTACTCTTCCCTGACTTTCCTTACTCCTTGTACAATGAAGGTTACAAGAGTCAGAGTAAGCAGTCCTCCAACTCAACATTATTTGGACATTGTCAAAATAACTGCTTGTGTGTAGACATGGACTATGTTATTTTAGAATAATGTCAGTTATTCTGAAATAACGCTGCTGTGTAGACATAGCCTTATATATACTGCACAGCTTATGGAGATGATAAAATACTAACCCGGAAGAAAAAGGTCAAAGAATGAACTGCAAAGTATAAATGAAACCTTACGTAAGAAATAAAATTTCAAAAAATTCATTTGCTTCTAAGAGTGCTGCATTAAAAAGTAAACAGTATTATTAAGAATCATTCACTTCATTTGTATGCAAACACTATACCATGTAGGTTTCAACCCACTCTAATATATAGTTTTATCCTATCTGTCATCATCACTGATATCATTGTGCACTCCTCCAGGGAGTCATTTACAGCACAGGCATTGCAAATATCTATCTGGATCACTGAAATTAACAATGTTTCTGACATGAAACATACTGTCTAACAATGCAAAATGCCACAAGGAATAACCCAAACAATACAATCTCCTGCATTACACTAATGTGTGGATAAAGAGAATTACTAATACATTTTAATCCCTGCACTAATTGTTTTGGTAATGAAGTACATTTTGTAATATAGTAAAGAAACCTTCTCTCTTTCTGTCAATGTAGCATTAACAGATAATCATGTTCTTTTGTCCTTTCATTTAACATGTCCATTGGCTGTTGAAATGGAATAATAAGCAAATTTGTTGGATGAGGCATCAGCACTGTTTGGTAATTTGGGTGATACCATAAATTAGAACTTGGTATTTTGCTTTAATGTGGCCACAATAGTTGAAGAAATTGTGCATTGCACAATTGCCTATGGCTTATTAATTTTTAACAAAATCTTATTAAAACTAGCCATTTTTACTAATAACATCCTCTGTATGTTTGTCAGCATCTAAAATATCCAAAATATCGTGCACTGGCCATCAGAAGCCCTAACTACGAGACGGAAGCTACCTGGGAATATACCTGCCTCCCACCCCAAGTATTATGCCAATAACACCTTCCATTCATCTCTTTCTTTGTGTGACAAAATAGAGCCTTCAAACTGCATTTCCATGTCTCAGTCCTTACTGCAGATCTCGGTCAAAGTACTTCCATCCCTTGGCACACTATAAAGATCAGCTGAGAGTTCCTGGTAATGCACTGGTTATATGCTTCATTGTAGGCTACAGGGGCACCAGTCTCCTATGCCCAGAGAGTCACAGAATAAAAAGACTGAAACTAGTCGAAGAAGAGCAGCAAAATGTTACAGCAATAGAAGAGGGATCTGAAAAACGATTTTGATAACTAGGGTGTATCTTCACTTGCCGGTTCCTGCTAGTCAATTGGAAGGGATGTTTGTTTTATATAATACATGGATTGACCTAAAAAAAATAAAACCAATGAGTCTTGTCTGTATAGTCTGTTAATATTTCTAGCCAGTTAGCAGAAGCATGGCTTGTTTTAAGCAATTTAAAATGTAAACAAACTTGCTGTATCCATTTAAATTTGACATTCCATCTACTCGAGCTCTCACTTTTAAATGTTTTTATATTATTGATTGGTTTACAATGAATAGTATTAAAAAGTGAGTGACAGCTTAACAGTAGCAAAATGTGGAATTTCTTCTATTGTCAAGTTCTTTGTTACAGGTTTTAATACCAGATTTACCCAAACAGGGATTAGAAAGTGAATATTTATAAAATTAATAAACACATACTTTCAGAATTAGAGACTGATATAGTGACACAACTGCAAAATATAGAGTACAAACTAGGGATGTGAAAGTGTTGGTTAACCTTCACTGTTATGCTCAGGGTCCTGGTAAAAGCCAGCTCCCACATGTAGCTGGCTCCCAGGGAACTTCCCTCCCCATGTAACTATGTAATAACATAGAGTACAATCTATCTATGCATCTGACGAAGTGGGTCTTTGCCCATGAAAGCTTATGCTCCAATACATCTGTTAGTCTATAAGGTGCCACAGGACTCCTTGTCACTTTTGCAGATCCAGACTAACACGGCTACCCTTCTGATATGTAATAACAGAAATTTTCAGCAGTTACACAGTTACGGTGCATCTACATAGCACCCTAAACTTGAAATAAGATATATTATATTTTGAAATAGATTATTTCGAAATTTGGTGCATCTACACAGTGCCAAATTTCAAAATACTGTGCTATTTTGAGACATCCCTTAGCCCTTGTGGAATCAGTGTTCAATATGGACCAAATTCCATAGTTCATGTTTGGAGTTTACTCAAGCCAAAATCCACAGGAAGGTCCATTGAGTACAATAGTTATGAGATATTGTGTAGTACATACATTAATGTTCATGAGTCACATGAGAATTTTGTCTTAATGTATGCAAAGTCAGTAACAGCTTTGCACTGTGATGGATGTTGATGCTAGAACTCATTTTTTTTGGATGTTGGTTGTTTACTAAGAGCAGCCTCATAGTGTTTTGTTTCTTGTTTATTTATGTCTGGACTGCTTTCGACTTTTCCTTGAACCCTTATTGTTTATGGTTCTCTTTTGCTTAAGACACAGTTCTCTGTTTTTCTTTTTCAGACCATTCCTTGTAATGGAGCTGGATAAATAATCCTGTTGTATAGTCACTAAAATATAACTGCAGCAAATGAGGTGGATAATATAAAAGCAGATTTATAACTTAAGTGGCCAATACTATGGGGAGTTGAAAACTTTTCTGAACATTAACGTGCTGACTTAGATGTGTTTATAGCTTCTGGCCTCCCAGTATTGGAAACTAGTTGTATTAACAGTCTTATAATCGATTGTCATGACTAGCCCTCTCAAGTTGCGTGAGTATGGCTAGGAATTTTAATTGTTTATGCTCCTCAAATTTGCTGTCCCAGATACTAAAACATTTTTATTGGGTTGGAGTTCAGGTTTTATGGGGTTCCTCTTTGGTAGAAAACTTACAGTGTAATCACTGAGGATTATTTCTCCAAAAGTTTATATGCACATGACTTCTATACCATGACAGTGGCCTTCTGAGACCCCTGTCAGGTTGAGACAGGTGCACTCCCTTTCCTCACCCCTTTACTTTTTTTTGCAGCATCTTAGTCTTGGTTGTCTCCTTTGCACAGATCGAGTAACTACAATCGGGTATTGAAGTGCAACTTTCCAAATTTTGCAAATGTCTAACTGGGTGCAAATAAAAAAATAAAGAGGACACGTTTTGGCACTGATGTCATGTAACAATCCCAAATGACTTGGAAATCATCGCCAGTTTGAAAATCCTACAGATAACAGAATGATTATTTCCCATCCTCGGTGATGAAATAACCTCCCCTTCTTCTACATTTGTCCTCAAGATTCCAATGTACTAATATCACATTTGTCCTGTCTAAATTAACTGTCAGACACTGTCCTCTCTTCCAAGTCCCAATCTTAGCAATATTTTGTTAGAGGAAACACACATCTTGAAAATGAATGCTGTATTTCATTTACGTACTTGATAAGGCCACAACCTACTTAATCTTTCTCTTCCATGCCCAGGTGTGTGTACCTTGATGCACCACACACATATTGAAGATCAGGGGGGTTCAAATGGATTTGTGTGGTGTTGCTTTTCTTAATTTTCTCATCAACTCATAACCACATAGTGAAGATATACAATGGACTCGGACCAGGAACCAACCAGGGGCCATGTACAGCTTGACCTGCTGCTCACAAACAGGGAGAAATTAGTAGGAGAAGTAGATGTGGGTGGCAATGTGGGAAGCAGTGATCATGGGATGGTAGATTTCAGGATCCTGACAAAAGGAAAAAAGGAGAGTGGCAAAATACACACTTTGGACTTCAGAAAAGCAGACTTCGACTCCCTCAGAGCACAGATGGGCAGGATCCCCTGGGATGCTAACATGAAGAGGAAAGGAGTCCAGGAGAGCTGGCAGTATTTTAAAGAAGCCTTATTAAAGGCACAGGAAGAAACCATCCTGATGCACAGTAAGAAAAGCAAATATGGTAGGTGACCAGATTGGCTTACCGGAGAAATTCTTGGTGAGCTTAATCACGAAAAGGAAGCTTACAAGAAGTGGAAACTTGGACAGATGACTAGGAAGGAGTATAAATATATTGCTCAAAAATGCAGGGGAGAAATCAGGAATGCAAAAGCGCAATTGGAATTGCAGCTAGTAAGGGATGTGAAAGGTAACAAGAAAGGTTTCTACGGGCATGTTAGCAATAAGAGAGTGATCAGAGAGGTTGTGGGAACCTTACTGGATGAGGGAGGTAACCTAATGAAAGATGATGTGGGAAAAGCTGAAGTACTCAATGCTTTTTTTACCTCTGTCTTCACAGACAAGGTCAGCTCCCAGACTACTGCACTAGGCAATGCAGTATGGGAAGGAGGTGGGCAGCCCTCGGTGGAGAAAGAACAGGTTAAGAACTATTTAGAAAAGCTAGACATACACAAATCTATGGGCCAGATTTAATGCATTCAGGGGTACTGAGGGAGCTGGCAAATGTCATTGCAGAGCCTTTGGCCATTATCTTTGAAAACTCATGGCGATTGGGAGAGATCCCGGATGACTGGAAAAAGGCAAATGTAGTGCCCATCTTTAAAAAAGGGAAGAAGGACAATCCTGGGAACAACAAACCAATCAGCCTTACCTCAGTCCCCGGAAAAATCATGGAGGGGATCCTCAAAGAATCCATTCTGAAGCACTTGGAAGAGGCGAAAGTGATCTTGAATAGTCAACATGAAATCACCAAGGGAAAGTCATGCCTGACCAATCTGATTAGCTTCTATGATGAAGTAAGTGGCTCTGTTGACATGGGGAAGTCAGTGAATGTGATATACCTTGACTTTAGCAAAGCTTTTGATACCAATATTTTTGCCAGCAAATGGACTATAAGGTGAATAGAAAACTGGCTAGAATGTTGGGCCCAATGGGTAGTGATCAATGGCTTGATGTCAGGTTGGCAGTTGATTTCAAGTGGAGCACCCCAAGGATCGGTTCTGGGGATGGTTTTGTTCAACATCTTTATTAATGATCTGGATGAAGGGATGGATTGCACCCTCAGCAAGTTTGCGGATGACACTAAGCTAGGGAGAGAGGTAGATCGGTTGGAGGGCAGGGATACGGTCCAGAGTGACCTAGACAGATTAGAAGATTGGGTCAAAAGAAATCTGATGAGGTTCAACAAAGAGAAGTGTAGAGTTCTGAACTTGGGACAGAAGAATCCCAAGCATTGTTACAGGCTGGGGACCAATTGGCTATGTAGCAGTTCAGCAGAAAAGGACCTGGGGATTACAGTGGATGGGAAGCTACATAAGAAGTCAGTAGTGTGCCCTTACAGCCATGAAGGCAAATAGAATATTAGGTTGCATTAAGAGGAGCATTGCCAGCAGATCCAGAGAAGTGCTTATTCCCCTTTATTCGGCACTGGTTCTGGACCCTGCACTACAGAAAGGATGTGGATGCATTGGAGAAGGTCCAGCGAAGGGCAACCAAAATGATTAGGGGGCTGGAGCACATGACCTATGAGAAGAGGTTGAGGGATTTGGGCTTATTTAGTTTGCAGAAGAGAAGATAAGTTTAGTTTGCAGAAGAGAAGAGAAGAAAAAAAGGAGTCATATAAAAAATGGAAAGTAGGACAAATTACAAAGGATGAATATAGGCAAACAACACAGGAATGCAGGGGCAAGATTAAAAAGGCAAAGGCACAAAATGAGCTCAAACTAGCTACGGAATAAAGGGAAACAAGAAGACTTTTTATAAATACATTAGAAGCAAGAGGAAGACCAAGGACAGGGTAGGCCCACTGGTCAATGAGGAGGGAGAAACAGTAACAGGAAACTTGGAAATGGCAGAGTTGCTTAATGACTTCTTTGTTTGGTCTTCACCGAGAAGTCTGAAGGAATGCCTAACATAGTGAATGCTAGTGGGAAGGGGTAGGTTTAGAAGATAAAATAAAAAAGAACAAGTTAAAAATCACCTAGAAAAGTTAGATGCCTGTAAGTCACCAGGGCCTGATGAGCTGATAGAGGAGGTATCTGAGCCTCTAGCTATCATCTTTGGAAAATCATGGGAGACTGGAGAGATTCCAGAAGACTGGAAAAGGGCAAATATAGTGCCCATTTATAAAAGGGAAATAAGAACAACCCAGGAAACTACAGACCAGTTAGTTTAACTTCTGTGCCAGGGAAGATAATGGAGCAAGTAATTAAGTAATCTGTAAACACTTGGAAGGTGGCAAGGTGATAGGGAACAGCCAGCATGGATTTGTAAAGAACAAATCATGTCAAACCAATCTGATAGCTTTTTTGATAGGATAACTAGTCTTGTGGATAAGGGAGAAGTGGTGGATGTGGTACACCTAGACTTTAGTAAGGCATTTGATACAGTCTCACATGTTATTCTTATCAATAAACTAGGCAAATACAACTTAGATGGGGCTACTATTAGGTGGGTGCATAACTGGCTGGATAACCATACTCAGAGAGTAGTTATTAATGGTTCACAAACCTGCTGGAAAGGTATAACAAGTGGGGTTCCACAGGGGTCAGTTTTGGGACCGTCTCTCTTCAATATCTTCATCAGTGATTTAGATATTGGCATAGAAAGTATGCTTATTAAGTTTGCAGATGATACCAAGCTGGGAGGGGTTGCGACTAATCTGGAGGATAGGGTCATAATTCAAAATGATCTGGACAAATTGGAGAAATGGTCTGAGGTAAACAGGATGAAGTTTATTAAAGACAAATGCAAAGTGCTCCACTTAGGAAGGAACAGTCAGTTTCGCACATACAGAATGGGAAGCGACTGTCTAGGAAGGAGTATGGCAGAACGGGATCTAGGGCTTATAGTGGACCACAAGCTGAATATGAGTCAGCAGTGTGATGCTGTTTCAAAAAAAGCAAACATGATTCTGGGATGCATTAACAGGTGTGTTGTGAGCAAGTCACGAGAAGTCATTCTTCCACTCTACTCTGTGCTGGTTAGGCCTCAGTTGGAGTATTGTGTCCAGTTCTGGGCACCGCATTTCAAGAAGGATGTGGAGAAATTGGAGAGGGTCCAGAGAAGAGCAACAAGAATGATTAAAGGTCTAGAGAACATGACCTATGAAGGAAGGCTGAAAGAATTGGGTTTGTTTAGTTTGGAAAAGAGAAGATTGAGGGGGGACATGATAGCAGTTTTCAGGTATCTAAAAGGGTGTCATAAGGAGAAGGGTGAAAACTTGTTCATCTTGGCCTCTGAGGATAGAACAAGAAAAAGTTCCTAACTGTCAGGATAGTTAAACAATGGAATAAATTGCCCAGGGAGGTTGTGGAATCTCCATCTCTGGAGATATTTAAGAGTAGGTTAGATAAATGTCTATCAGGGATGGTCTAGACAGTATTTGGTCCTGCCATGAGGGCAGGGGACTGCACTCGATGACCTCTCGAGGTCCCTTCCAGTCCTAGTATTCTATGATTGTATGATTCTAAGATGGGGGGAGGGGGGGAGGACAGATTTGATAGCAGCCTTCAACTTCCTGAAGGGAGGTTCCAAGGGGGCTGGAGAGAGGCTGTTCTCAGTAGAATAGTGATAGAAATGTAGCCGTGTTAGTTTGGTGTAGCTGAAACAAAAAACAGGACTATGTAGCACTTTAAAGACTAACAAGATGGTTTATTAGGTAATGAGCTTTCGTTAATAAACCATCTTGTTAGTCTTTAAAGTGCTACATAGTCCTGTTTTTTGTTTCAGCTACACCAGACTAACACGGCTACATTTCTATCACTATTCTACATGCAAGGCACTACATTTAGCCGTTTGGAATGGAAATCCATCAACCATATGAAAAACCTTGCACAGATACAGACAGACATCATCTTTCTATCCAAGTGCAAGAAGATGGACATCGTACCCAAAGGACTGAAAGTGAACAATCCATTAAGATCAACATACTATACTGACTACAGTGAAAGACTCTGCCTCACACTATCCAAGAAATTAAGGAACCACCTGATAAGTATTTTATACAAGAAACAGAAAAACATCAAGAATTACATTTCTAACTTAGAGAGTCTCATCTCAAGACAAACATCCACACCGACTAACACCTTGCAAGACTTTTGTTCCACCAGACAAGAAATCTACTATACACACTTCTATTCCCTACAACAAAGAAAAGACAATAAACTTTCTAAACTGCTCCACACCACAGGCTACAACAGCAACTACCTCAACCCACCGGATAATATTGTTAACCTCTCCAGCTACAAACTCAATCCAGCAGAAGAGTCTGTCTTATCCCGGGGTCTCTCTTTCTGCCCCACGTCCCCACAAACTGGATACAATTTTGTGGTGACCTTGAGGCTTTTTCGCCGCCTCCACCTCCGAGAATATTTCCAAACCACCAATGAACATCAATCTGACCTACCAGATCCCCCCTATCAACACCAAAGGAAAAATAATTCTATATGGACTCCCCCTGACGGTCGGAATTACAATCTGGATTTCTATATACAAAGCTTCCAACAACGCACAGACTGACATTATTCGCAAACGACCACAAGCGACACACAATCTCAGCCGCGCTGAACACCATGCCATCCAGAGTCTCAAAAACAACCTGGACATTATAATCAAACCAGCTGACAAAGGGGGTGCTGTGGTCATTATGAATAAGGCTGACTATAACCAGGAGGCAACCAGACAACTCTCCAACACCACATTTTACAAACCTCTCTCCTCTGATCCCACCTCGGAATACCAAAAGAAACTACACTGTCTCCTTAAAAGCCTCCCTACAGCTACTCGGGAACAAATCGACACAGAAACACCTTCTGACCCCCGACCAGGATTGTTCTATCTGCTTCCCAAAATCCATAAACCTGGACACCCCGGACGTCCCATCATCTCTGGTATCGGCACACTCACTACCGGTTTATCCAGCTCTGTAGACTCTCTTCTCAAACCCTACGCAACCAACAGCTATCTCCGAGATACTACTGACTTCCTAAGGAAACTACAAAACATCGATAACCTCCCGATAACACCATCCTTGCCACCATGGATGTAGAAGCTCTATACACCAACATCCCACATGAAGACGGATTACAAGCAATTAGAAACACTATCCCAGAGGACACCACTGCCAATCTGATAGCAGACCTATGTAACTTTGTTCTCACCCACAATTATTTCCAGTTTGAGAACAACTTATACCTCCAGATCAGCGGCACAGCCATGGGTACACGCATGGCCCCACAGTATGCTAATATCTTTATGGCTGACCTAGAACAACGTTTCCTCAACTCCCATCCCCTTTTACTCCTTCTCTACTTACGCTACATCGATTACATCTTTATGATCTGGATGCATGGCCAAGAAACACTGGAGACATTCCACAGAGATTTTAACAACCTACACCACACCATCAATCTCAGCCCGGACCATTCTACATGAAAGATCCATTTCCTGGACACCACAGTACAAATCAACAATGAAAAATTAGACACCACTCTCTACAGAAAACCCACTGACTCATACAGTTACCTACATGCCTCC
Organism: Rafetus swinhoei; assembly: GCA_019425775.1. Taxonomy (NCBI): domain Eukaryota; kingdom Metazoa; phylum Chordata; order Testudines; family Trionychidae; genus Rafetus; species Rafetus swinhoei. The sequence goes on from CM033437.1 coordinate 273,357,420, forward strand.
AGCTCCCATCCAGAACACACCATACGATCCATCATCTATAGCCAAGCCCTTCGATACAACCGCATCTGCTCTAATCCCACTGACAGAGACCAGAAACTTCAGGATCTCTACCAAGCATTTATAAACCTCAACTACCCACCCAGAGAAATAAAAAACAAATTGAAAGAGCCAGACGAATACCCAGAAACCATCTACTTCAAGACAGACCCAAGAAAACCAACAATAGAACACCACTTGTCATCACCTACAGCCCCCAACTTAAACCTGTCCAACACATTATCAATAAACTACAGCCTATACTGGAACAGGATACTAAACTCCAAGAGGCTCTGGGAGACAGACCCATAGTCTCCTATAGACAACCACCTAACCTCAAGATGATTCTTACCAACAACCACAAGACATACCACACTAATACCAACCCTGGTACCTTCCCTTGCAACAAACCCCGTTGCCAGCTTTGTCCACATATTCACTCTGCTGATACCATTATTGGACCTAACCAAGTGAGTTATAAGATCAAGAACACATATTCCTGCACATCCGGAAATATAATTTATGCTATCATGTGCGAAAGTGTCCGTCTGCTATGTACATTGGACAAACGTCTCAGACACTTCGCCAAAGGATCAATGCCCACAAAACAGATATTAGACAGATCACAAAGAAAAAACAGTTTCTTGCCATTTCAACCAGAAAGGACATTGTCTCAACGACTTGATTACCTGCATCCTGCTTCAAAGGCCTTTTAAGACTACACTTGAAAGAGAATCCTCTGAACAGTCATTCATGCTTAAATTCGACGCTTTACACCTGAGTTTGAATAAAGACTCTAATTATCTTACCCATTACAAAGATAGCTTCCCCAATTATCACCTCTAATATCATTAGCTCACAGACATTTACCTCCCCATGCCTCTTCTGTTCTGAAATTTGATTTGTCCTTTTCATATGTGTTCATTTTTTAAAATTGTATCCTTTGGTATATATGGTTGTGACAATTTTCTTCCACTATTTGATCTGAGGAAGTGGGTCTGGCCCAAGAAAGCTCATCACCTAATAAACCATCTTGTTAGTCTTTAAAGTGCTACATAGTCCTGTTTTTTGTTTCAGCTGTTCTCAGTAGTGCTAGATGGCAGAACAAGGAGCAACGGTCTCAGGTTACAGTGGGGGAGGTCTAGGTTGGATATTAGGAAAAACTATTTCACTAGGTGGGTGGTGAAGCACTGGAGTGGGTTAGCTAGGGAGATGGTGGAATTTCCATCCTATAGGTTTTTAAGTCTCAGCTTGACAAAGCCCTGGCTGGGATGATTTAATTGGGATTGTTCCTGCTTTGGGCAGGGGGCTGAATTAGATGACCTCCTGAGGTCTCTTCCAGCCCTATGATTTTATGACTCATGTTGGTAATCTTTGCTCATGTTGGGTGCTTACTCACCTGGGTAGTCCCTTAAAAATCAATGCTGAATGTGTCACACTCTTTATTGAATGCCTACGTTATTTACATTAAGGTTGGTATGCAACCATTTATGCAAACTTTATGTCACTTATTCCCATGAATTGCCCCTGAGATCAAAGGAAGTACTTGTGTATAAGTAAGTGCTCACCAATGTGTGGAGAGGGTTGCATGTTCAACCCTTATAAATGCTGGAGACATACAATGGAAAGTCTAGGGCAGGCCTGGGCAAAAGATGGCCTGTGGGCCGCATCTGGCCTGCCAAGCCTCTAGATCTGGCCTGTGGACACATTAGGGAACCTAAGGCAGGCTTTCTGCCTGCCCCTCATCCACCACAGAGAAAAGCAGCTGCTTCAGTGCTCTCTGAACAGCTGAGAGCTTGGGAGAGGGGGAGAGAGGCTTCCTGCACTGCCCCAACCCCTGGCACAGTCCCATGGCCCAGATTCTTCAGTCAGACTCTGGAGAAGTGGTGTTGGTGGGACACTGAGTGAAAAGACTGCCTGATCGTATTTGTGAGAGAGGACTTTCCAGCGCCGGAAAAGGCAACAACAGTAGTGACCTACATGGAGAGCTGAGTCACGAGGAAGCTTCAGCAGCCCTTCGGACAAGAAAGGGGCTGCAGACAGAGAAACATGGAAGTTTAGTAGGCAACCAAAGGGTTATTCTCCAGAAAGACCAGGAGGAGGTGCCATACCTGCAGTAAGTAGAGCACGCCCTCCCACACAGGATATTAAATTTACTAATCAATATATTCACAATACTGAAGAGTTATCTTTGCCCAGAAAGCCAGTTCACATACTTCATCATCAGTAGTGAAAACATTCCCCAAATGGGCTATGTGCTCATATTAATTAATTTCCTAAGATTATTAAAATGAGTGCATAATATCTGTTACAAAACATTAATAAGTCTCAGACCATCCTATATCTTGGAAATGCTAAGATTCTTCATCTGAGACATCTTTTACGTGTCTTTCCTGTTATTTATGGCTTATTTGCAGTCAAGATATAATTTTCTATGTCTGAGATAATAAGGTCTCCCTTTCCATTTAGGATAAGTTCCTTGGCAACTAAAAGTAGGCTCTGAAGAGCCAAGGTTTACGTCCATTAGTGAAATTAAGAAGATCTATCATGGCCTGAATACCAATTTCTTAATGGAAAGTTGAAGATCAACTTTTCTGTCTGGTGATCACTTCCAACCAAAATTAATGTGTCTTGGAATAGTTCCATAAGAGATGAACTAGAGTTCCATTTAGCAATACTACTGTTTTTAAATGGGTAGTCTAGATAGGGACTATGAAACCTGTCCAATGGGACAAAATTCACAAAAATCTCACTTCAAAAAACTGAAAAGTAAAGAGTTAGTACACTTTAAAATGTGATATTAAGTTTTGTAGATACATATCAGCTGATTTTTTTCACACAGGAAGTATAGCTTTCATAACTTACTTTAGGCACAACTTTACTCCCTATTTCAGTCAGGTCATCTTTAAGATGTGATAACATTTATCACATAAAAATATCAACATTGATATAATAAGTTGTTGGTGCAGAATTACTTCCTTATTGGTCGTGTCCACCATTTTCAAGCAGCTAATGTCTTTAAGCTCCCTCTCCTAGTTTTGTCTCTAGGTATTTGTAACTGTCTCCCATGCTGTCCTCTCTGCATTTGAAAATATCCTTCAGTAGTTCTTGAGCAATCTGAACTAGTCAAAGTTTCTAATATTTAATATGTGCCTTTGTTTTTATGATAGTATGGTGGACAGAATGATGGCTGCAGTCAGTGTTCCCTCCAATTTTGTCCATCTGAAATATAATTTGTTATATGCACAAAGGCATGTATGGGTGTGCACCACCAGTAAAAACACATACTGCCATTTGTGGGCAGCTGTGGGCATTCTGCTAATCAGCTGGGCAACACTGAATCTTGCTTGGGTGGCCACCCAAGTGCACAGTTTACTGGGAACACTGGCTGCAGTAATTTACGTTAAAATGTTGTTCCTAAGTTGCTATTTAGGTTGCATGTACCTGAATCTGGGTGAATAATTCTTTACACTCTCTGGGTACATCTACACAGCAGGGCTAAAGTTAAATTAAGCTATACAACTTCAGCTAAGTTAATTGCGTATCTTAAGTGGAAATAGCTTAATTTGGCTTTTGGTTCTGTCTACACAGCAGGAAGTTGAAGGAAGAACACTCCTCCTTCAACTTCCCTTACACCTCGTGAAATGAGGGATACCATGAGTCAGAGTAAGAAGTCCTCCAGCTCAGCGTTGTCAAAATAACTGCTTGCTGTGTAGAAATGGACTATGTTATTTTGGAATAACATCAGTTATTCTGAAATAATGCTGCTGTGTGGACATACCCTTTGAATAGTCTTTGAAATTTTGCTGCATTGGCTTTGGTTGTATCCATAGCTCCTATATTTGCTATCTGCAGACATTTGAGTGTCCATCTAATCACTGTTGCAGTACAATTCCACTAATAGTCCCTTTAAGGTTTTTAATAAAGAAAAGCTTATGCAAAAATAAATGTGAATGCTACTTGAAGTTTGAGAAATCAAGCATTTAGAAAGCTCTGTCTCTTTGTGCTTGTACCTTAGTATTCATCACAATATCATTATGATGTAAGCAGGGCCTGAATGAATGTTTCACTGACAGTTAGCTGGAATGGGAAAGAGACCTTGGGTGTATCTATGTAAATACAGTTTGCTCTTGTTTGCTTATATTTGCTAGATATTCAGCTGATGGCGTGGTGTTTTGCTCACTATAATCAATTTGGCTGGTGTTGGGTCACAAATAATATTAGTGCTAAATATAAAAATTGTGAAATACTTTTGATTATTGTGGGAATGCAGAAAAGACAGACTGTGCTTAACTGTCCCAAAGATAGAAGCCACTGTCAGTTTAAAGACCCATAGAGGGAGAAGGGCTTGAACATCAGAGTCTTGTGAGAGTAAGAGAGGAGCCCTCCCAACGAACAGTCTGCATGACCTCATGGGTCTGCAGCAAGATTGCTTCAACCTGTTTCTCCTCAATGTTCTAAGAATACAGCTACATAGGTTTCATTAGGAGCCTTCTTTGTTATTTTTTAAAATGTCCCATTGGAGCTGAAATCACCAGTGGCAGGGCTGTGTTTTTGACCAGAGCTAAAATCACTAAGGGTATGTCTAGACTACATGCCTCTGCCGACAGAGGCATGTAAATTAGACATACTGACATAGTCAATGAAGCGGGGATTTAAATATCCCCCCACTTCATTAGAATAAAAATGGCCACCGCATTGTGCCAGCTCTGCTGATTGTCGGCACAAAGCGGCAGTCAAGACGGGGATCGGTCGCTAAGGAAGGCCTTTGTCAACCGATCCCTAATGCCTCGTGAAACGAGGTTTACAGGATCGGTCAACAAAGGCTTTCCTTGGCGACTGATCCACGTCTTGACTGCCGCTTTGTGCCGACAAACAGCTGAGCCGGCACAACGCAGTGGCCATTTTTATTCTAATGAAGCGGGGGGATATTTAAATCCCCACTTCATTGACTATGTTGGTATGTCTAATTTACATGTCTCTGTCAGCAGAGGCATGTAGTCTAGACATACCCTAAGATACTATCTGGTAGGAGGAGCTGGTGAGAGCAGCCAATTAGCAGCCAACAGGGTGGCGGTGAGGAGTCACAAAGAGTGGCCAGCAAGATGGTTACAACAGCAAAGCACCATGAGCGGCCAGCAGGGTGGCAGCAGTGAGATGCAGCCAGCAGGGCAGTGGTGGGAAGTGTAGCCAGCAGGGTAATAGCAAGGTGTGAGCAACAGGGCAGTGGCAGAGAGGAGTAAGCAGGTGGATGGTGTGCAGCCACTGGGGCAAATAAAATGTTTCTTTACCTCCCCCCATCCAGGATGGGAAGTGCAGTCTGTCACATACCTCTGAATTCTGGGTCTGCACTGGCCAAGGGCAGGCTACTGTGAGTGGGGTCCAGGGAAGGTTTTGGTGTGTGAAGGAGACTTTAGAGTGGTTGGACCTGAGGGGGAAAAGGACATTGCCCAACGGACTTTGGGTGGGACATGTGCTCGTAGTTTATGTTTATGAACCCTGTTTGTCATGTTTTCCCAAATTAATGACAAGTTACTTCCATCCTTTTAATAAAAGCTAAGTTTCTATACTCAGACTATGTGCTTGCCGGTGGGGAACTATTGCCTCTGAGAGGCACTCGGGGTTGTGTGTGTTTTTCCAGGTTAGTGGGTGGAACATGAGTCAATTCTTTTCTGAATGAATGGACAGGAACCTTTAGATATTGAACCCAACCCTGGCTGCTGCTGTCTCCACCTGGCAGAAGGGTTACAATGAATTATTTACCAAATAATTGAGAATATTATATTGTTATTCCCAAGTGGTTATTCAAATTTAGGTGCTCTGGAGAAGTTTCAGTTAAGGGCAGAAATTGATGATGGTATCTGGTATTTTCTGATGAAATCCTGTTTGTTTATAAAGAACATACACAGTCTTGACTCTCTGAATACACCAAGGCTAACAAGCAAGGGTTTAGCTTTTTGCTAGTTACCCAAAACTTCTTTCAGCTTGGACTCCCAGCCCAGAATCTTCCTGAAGGCATTTCCCTGATTGTACAAACAGGCTGTGGGCATACAGGTTTCATATTTATAGCAGAAGCCATGCCTAGTCATCCAAGCTAGAATCAGGAGTCAGAGCTGGGGTTCAGAGCTAGAGACAGGGAGCTAATAAGCAGATCTGAGGGGTGCTACATCTCAGGAAATTTAGCAGATCATAGATGACTTCAGGGAACTTGAAAGCTTGGGGAAGAATAATAATGTCCATGCCATCTTCTCTGAGATCTTTTCCTGTCCTTTGAACAAAGGAAGGCAGAAAATTCTGTAAGTGAATCCCTGGACAGGCAAGTTGTAGAGGGCTTTGGTTTATGAAACATTGGTTCACCTTCCATGAGGAGAGGGCTATATTGTTTTGGTGATTCCCTCTCTCTTGAAAGGCAGGGCAATATCCTTCGTGAGAGGCTGGTCAGTAGTCCGCAGGAGGTAAAACTAACAGCAAAAGGAAAAACAGGACTACTCAGACCAAAACTGATTTTTTAACAATAAAGTTAATCAAGGAGCCAAAGGACATGAAAGGAAGAAATCCTTAAATTACTCATATGCTAATTCTAGGACCCTGGGCAACAAACAAGGATTTGACATTACTCATTTATGAGCATAAATTTTATCTAGTTGGTATTGACACTTGATGGGATGATTTGCACAATTGAATTATTAAACTCAGTGGTTATAAACTATTTAGGACACATCGAGTGGGGAAAAAGGGAGAGTAAGTGACACTGTAAAAATGGTGTTAACTGGTTCTCAATCACTGAAAACACAAAAGAAATTTATTTTAAATTCTTATGGCTCATTGTTCAATCCAGATAAAGGACAAGATGGGGAACTAGTTGGTGCCTGCCACAGACCTCCAAATTACACTTTGAAACAGGATGACAACTTCCTTTTTCACCTATCGGTAATGTGTGTCTGGGGTGGGGGACTGTGTAATCACAGAGGTCTTCAATTTGAGTGATGTGCTGGAAGTCTCATACTGACAGTACCAAAATGTACTTGGAATTTCTAAACATAAGAGGTGATGGAGCCAGTTTTGTTCAACATCTTCATTAATGATCTGGATGGTGGGATGGATTGCATCTTCAACAAGTTTGTGGATAACACTAAGCTGAAGAAGTAGATATGCAGCAGGATAGGGATAGGGTCCAGAGTGATCTAGACAAATTGAAGGATTGGCCAAAAGAAATCTGATGAGGTTCAACAAGGACAAGTGCAGAGAACTGCTCTTAGGTTGGAAGAATCCCATGCAATGCTACAGGCTGAGGATCAACTGGCTAAGCAGCAGTTCTGCAAAAAACACCAGCCAAAATTATTACAGTGAGCAATACACCACCCCATCAGCTGAATATCTAGCAAATCTAAGCCAACAAGTGCAAACAGGGAATTATAGTAGACAAGAAGCTGGATGTGATTCAGCAGTGTGCTCTTGTTTCCAAGAAGGCTAATGGCATTTTAGGCTGCATTAGTATTAGCATTGCAAAGAAATTGAGGGAAGTGATTATTCCCCTTTATAAGGCATTGGTGAGGTCTGGAGTATTCCATCCAGTTTTGGGGCCTGCTCTACAGAAAGGAATTGGACATATTGGAGAGAGTCTAACAGAAGACAACATAAGAAGGGGGATGGGGCACATGCCTTATGAAGCTGAGGGAACTGGGTTTATTTAATCTGCAGAAGAAAAGAATGAGGATGGATTTGATAGCAGCCTTCAACTACCTGGAGGTGGGTTCCAAAGAAGATGGAGCTATTCTCAGTAGTGGCAGATCACAGAACAAGAAGCAATGGTTTCAAGTTGCAGTGGGTATATCTAGATTGAATATTAGGAAAAACTACTTCACTAGAATGGTGGAGAAGTACTAGATTGGGGGTTACCTAGGGAGGTGGTGGAATCTCCATCCTCAGAGGTTTTTTAAGGGTAGAATGATTTAATTGGGATTGATTCTGCTTTGAGCAGGGGGTTAGACTAAATGACCTTCTGAGGTTTCTTCTAACCCAAATCTACCATGATTCTATGGTACTAGATAATTTCCTAAGTATTGTTGCCTATATGGGAGAGTTCTATAGTAGAAGAACTGATCACAGCACTAAAAGCTGATGGTTGCTTAGATATAAGTTATCATGATCATATTTCTAATGTGCATGCAGAATAAAATCCAGATCAGTAATACAGGTATTTGGTGCTTTAATGGGGCTATTTCACAAACCTGAAAGTAATTATGAGCCAAATTACTTGGAAGGAAGAAATTAATAAGAAAAAATGTGAATGATAATTTGGACTCATTTAAGAAGAGTTTATTAGGTCTCTAAAAGCCACAGTTCTACAACTGAGGAAGAAAGCTGTCTTGGTTAAAAAGCCATGTTGGTTTAGATGTTTAGAGCTGAATTGAAGGCATTTGTAAAAAATAAAATAAAATAAATATAACAAATGGAATAAAGAGGAAGTTGACAGGTAAGAGTATAAATTAGGAATTGTAGAAAATTGAGAGAGAAGCTAAGAGAAATAAGAAGAAATTTATGGCCAGAAGAGCCAAGGTCAATAAGAAGGAGTTATTAGGGAGAAAAAAAGAATCCTGACAATGATATTGATGCACTACGAGATTGAAATGTTGGAATTGTCAATAATAATGGAGAGAAGGCAGACGTATTCAGTAAATATTTCTGTTATGTATTTTGGGGGAAATAGATGATGCAGTCTCATAACTTTCTTTCCATTCTATTAATATATAAGGAGGATAATAAACAGAAGCTGGAAAAAATCAGATATTTTTAAATTAGCAGATCTAGACAACTTGCATCTAAATCCTTTAAAAATAATTTGCTGCGGAACTCACTGGACCATTAATGTTGATTTTTAATAAGTTGTGCAGCACATGAGAAGTCTCAGAATACTGGAAGAACTGGCTAATATGAACAGTTTTAAAAAAGGGTAAATTTGTTGACCTCTGTAATTATAGGCCTGTCAGTCTGAGATTGATCCACATAATGATCGATGCTGGTAGAATAATAGAATGGCTGATACTGAATTGATTATTAAAGAATTAAAGATGAATGATGGAATTACTATGAATCATCAGGGCTTCTGAAAAAGAGGTCCTATCAAACAAACCTGATTTTTTTTCTGAGATTGTAAGTTTGTTTGATAACAATAATATTATTGACATTATATACTTAGACTTATGGAATGTGTTTCACTTGGTACTATTCAACATTGTGTTTACAAAACTAGATTGATATCAAACTAAATTGGCACATATTGAATGGCTTAAAAGTTGACTAATTGACAGGTCCCAAAATGCAACTGTAGACAGGGAATTGCCATTGAGCATGTGTATCTTTAATTGGGTTCCTCCTAGTTCTTGGCCCTGTGCTACTTTACTTTATTTATTGATGACCTGGAGAACATATAAAATCATCACTGATAAAGTTTGCAGATGACCCAAAATTTGGAGGAGTCATAAATAATGATGAAGGCAAATCACTGATTTAGAGCAACCTGGACATTTTTGCAAACTCAATGCAAACTTGTCATCATCTGTAGGTATCTCTCAATATGGAGATTATATCTACAAGTGGGAAAAATCACTGAAGAAACTTAAGATGGGTGAAAAGTCCAGTCTGTGGTCTACAGATTTTTCTACATATGTGACAGGTGCTTTCTTGGAGTAAGCACATTTGCAGGCAAGGATGAGGTACACTTTCCTTCCTGCTCTGCTGTTTTTCAGCCTCTTGAGCAAGGTAATACTCTTCAAAACAGGCTGAGTCCTAATATATGATGCAACACCTTTGCAGTCTGTTGCCAGAGAACTCTTCCCCAATTAATGGGGTCAGTGCCTCCCTTCTTAAGATATACTTTCAGGTTGTCCTTGTAGCATTTCATCTGCCCCCCCAGGTATCCTCTTACCATGACTAAGCTGAGAAAATTACTTGCTTCTGAAGACAACTATCAGCCATCCTCACACAAGATCAGCCCAGTGAAGCTGATGTTTTATAATCTGGTGATGTTAGCTATAAAGAGAATGCTGGCATTAGTGCAATGGTCTTCCCATCTGATACAGAGAATTTTCCAAAGGTGATGCTGTTGGTACCACTCCAGACACTTATGATGGCTTCAATATGTCAGTGATATGTCATGAAGGACAGTGAGACTGCCTACTGCACTGTACACCACCATCTTAGTTTTCATTTACAAATCTCAGTTAATGAAGACATGAAGCAATTTTTGGAGATTGTGCTGGCACATCAGATCTTAGGTTCAATCTCCACATTAAGATTGTCTATCAAGGTGAGGGAAATGGTCAGCATTTTCCAGGGGTTCACCGCTGGTGACAGTTTTTGGGAGAAGAGGGGCAACTTGTGCTGTGCAGGCTGATAGAGCACCTTAAATTTCCCAATGTTGAGGGACAATCCTAACCTATGATAAGCATTTGAAAAAATAAGATCTAGGGTGGATTGGATGCCAGTGTTGGTATGAGTGAGGATAAAGAGCCATTAGCATACTGAAGGTTGGTAAAAAGAGTCCTGGTGACCTTCGTTTTAGAATGAAGACACCACAAGTTGAAGAGCTAGCTGTTCATACAATACTCAATCCCATTTTCAGAAGGAACGCAGTCATGAATAAAAATCAAGATTGTGGTAAGATAGATGGAAAATGGGTTGAGGTGATAACAGAGCTGTACTTCATGCAAGTACAGAAAGCAAACTGGTCCATCTCTGCAACCCATTACAGAGGATGGTGGCAGTCATCCCATCATGAATGTGAAAGAACATCACTGGGCAACTGAACCTATACATTATCTTCCATAATGCTTCATACTGTGGAATTAAAGGACCTAGGTCTATAAATGCCATAAACAATAATTGGGTTGTTCTCCAAACTTCTCATTGATCAGTTGTAAAACAAAAACCATGTTGGTGGTATCCCAAGACTGTCTGAAATCACACTGGGATTCTGGAAAGTTTTCTTTGGCAAGAAGGAGGAGACAGATAAAAATGATGAGAGCAAGGATCTTCCAGATAATGAGAGAGAATTTCCTCCTTAAACCAGATTCTTATAATTTGTTAAAGGCTTTGCATGAAGACCACTAAAAGGCTGCCATCTGAGCCCAGAGCAGAAGTGGGCAATAAGAAGCCAGATGCATTCCACTGGGGTTACCCCTAGCAGGCTGCCAGATGCTTAATTTACTTAACGTCCACAGGTACAGCTACTCATAGTTCACTTTGGCTGTGGTTCACTGTTCCCAGCCAATGGGTGCTGCAGGAAGTGGTGCCTGAAGACACTCCAATAAATTAATCATCTGGCAGCCCACCAGGGACCAACCCTGGTAACCTGTATCTGGCCCACAAGCTGCTTATTGCCCATTGCTGGCCTATAGTCCTATTGTTTCTACTATGAGTGATTATATGCCAAACTTTCTCAGAAAATGGAGGAACAAAAGGGAGTTTTATTACTGAATGCTGGGGAATAGACTTGATGACAGCTGACACTTCCAATTTGTGGTTCAACCGAGTCTAGAAATTCTCCTTCTAATGTTGCTTGAGGGCTACCATGTCCATAAGGAGGGTGAAGCTATTCTGGGATTTCAGAGGGGTTGTTTTCTTTGAACTTGGATCATAGATGGCTTTTGTCGCCTGAAAAAAGTTGCTCAATCTTGATCAGTGATGGCCTTTGCTTGACACCACTGATTCTTAATGTCACATAGCTGCCTACTACTAAGTAATAGAGATGTAGCCGTGTTAGTCTGATCTTGCTGAAAAAAAAGAAAGGACTATGCAGCACTTTAAAGACTAACAAGATGGTTTATTAGGTGATGAGCTTTCGTGGGCCAGACCCACTTCCTCAGATCAAATTCTGGAAGAGAATTGTCATGACAATATATACCAAAGGAATACAATGAAAAAAAAGTGAACACATTATAAAACTGACAAATCAGATTTAGAACAGAAGGGAGGTGAGGGGGAGGGCTAGTATCTATGAGATAATGATACTAGGGGTGATAATTGGTGAAGCTATCTTTGTAATGGGTAAGGTAATTAGCATCTTTGTTAAGGCCCATTCATAAAGTGTCAAATTTAAGCATGAATGACAGTTCTGAGGTTTCCCTTTGTAGTCTGGTGTTAAAGTCTCTTTGAAGTAAGATAAATGTAGTAAGGTCATTAAGACTATGCCCAGGTTGGTTGAAATGAAAAGAAACTGGTTTATCCTTGTGAAGATGTCTGATGTCTGTCTGATTTGTGGGCATTAATTCTTTGGCGAAGTGTCTGAGAAGTTTGTCCAATATACACAGCAGAAGGACACTGTTGGCACATGATGGCATAAATTATTTTTCTGGATGAACAGGAATATGTGTTCTTGATCTTGTAACTGACATGGTTAGGTCCAGTGATGGTGTCACCAGAGTAAGTATGTGGACAAAGTTGGCAACGGGGTTTGTTGCAAGGGAAAGTTCCAGGGTTGGTATTGGTGTGGTATGTCCTGTGGTTGTTGGTAAGAATCATCCTGAGGTTAGGTGGTTGTCTATAGGAGACTATGGGTCTGTCCCCCAGAGCCTCTCGGAGTGTAGTATCCTGTTCCAGTATAGGTTGTAGTTATTGATAATGTGTTGGAGGGGTTTAAGTTGGGGGCTATAGGTGATGACAAGTGGTGTTCTATTGTTGGTTTTCTTGGGCCTGTCTTGAAGTAGATGGTTTCTGGGTATTCATCTGGCTCTTTCAATTTGTTTTTTTTGTTTTCCCCAGTGGGTAATTGAGATTTACAAATGCTTGGTAGAGATCCTGAAGTTTCTGGGATTAGAGCAGTTGCTGTTGTACCTAAGGGCTTGGCTATAGACGATGAATCATATGGTGTGTCCTGGATGGGAGCTGGAGGCGTGTAGGTAACTGTAGGAGTCAATGGGTTTTCTGTAGAAAGTGGTATTTAATTTACTATTAGTAATTTGTACTGTGGTGTCCAGGAAATGGATCTCTCATGTAGAATGGTCCAAGCTGAGATCGATGGTGGAGTGTAGGTTGTTAAAGTCTCTGTGGAATGTGTCCAGTGTTTCTTGGTCATGGGTCCAGATCATAAAGATGTCATCGATGTAGCATAAGTAAAGGAGAGGTAAAAGGGGACGGGATCTGAGGAAACTGTTTCATTTTTATTGGTTACAAGGTTCATTTCACCAAGTGCAAATGCACCTCTCTTCTGATTAATAAATGCTAAGATTTCCTTGCTCTCATCAAACCACTCCTGATAAGGGAGAGAGAATTATCCAGTCAATTCAGTACATGGCTTGTGAATAATGCTCTTGATCTCCTCCCAATATGTTTGGAAGTCACTGATGTTATCAGGTAGGTCAGACAGCCTCTTAATCAGGCATTGTAGAAGAGGCTCACAACAAATGTATTCTGAAATGCCTTAATGTTAAAACTCTTCCTTTCAGTTTTTTGTGGTGGTGTTATGCAAGATGCATATGCAAGATTGATTTGATTAAATGATGGTCTGTCCAGCAGTCATCTGTCCCTCTTATGGCTCATGTAATATGGACATCATCAGTATGATTACATAGTCAAGGAAATGCCAGTGTTTATAACATGGATGTTTCCAATCGGTCTTATGTTAATTCCATTGTATAAACATGGCATTTGTAATAAGCAAATTAAGCTCTACACATTCAACAAGAAGAATACTGCCTTTAGAGTTGACTTTCTCCACCTCTTCTTTCCTTATGGTGCCTCTTTAGAATTTTGTGTGTTGCCCAACACTTGCATTAGTTGTCTTTAAGGACAAGGACAAGCTTGTCCTCCTTGGTTTGTAGTCATGACTGAATCAAGAGCATGGTAGAAATGCACCTTGTTTTCTTTGTCATCATCAAGTGTGGGAGTGTGCACACTGATGATTATGGCATACCAGTTGTTACCCAGCTTCAGAGGAAGTCACGAGACTTTCTTCCTGAAAGAAGAATTGACATAATTCCTAGAGAACTTGCAAAATATGATGTCCTCAATGAGACCTGTCAGGCAGATGAAGGCCATCTGAAAGAAGATGGAGGGGCCATATGTCCTTTTGGAAAGGAAAGCTACCTGAAGAGAGACATATTCATCAGGTTGGTTATGCCATCAAGAACAAGAATTTTAGCCATCATTTAGAACTTCCTCTGGGTCAGTGCAAGGAAACAGTATGTATTTTAATGTGGCTTAGTGTAAAGGTATACATCTGTGAACAAAAAATGTGGGCCATATTTATAGGATAGGGGACTCTTTCTTGGGAAGCAGTGACTCTGAGAAAGTTTTGGGGCCAGAGTGGATAATCGGCTGAAAATGAGGCCCCAGTGTAACATTATGACCAAGATTGTTAATATGATTTTGGGACACACAAACAGAAATCTCAGGTAGGAGCAGAGAGATTATTTTACCTCAATTTGGCACTGGCATGATAGATAATTCCTGTAATACTATATCCAGTTCTGGTGTCCACAGTTGAGTGATGATGATAAATTTGAGTGGGGTTCACAGGAGAGCCATATGAGAACGATTAAAAGAGTGGACAATATGCCTTATAATGATAGTCTCAAGGACTACAGTCTACTTAGTTTAAGACTAAGAATATTTAGGGGTGACTTGATTAGTCTACATACATAGGGAGCCAATAGTGAATAAAAGAATTTTCAATCTAACATAAAAAGGTGTAGTATAATCTAAAGACTGGAAGTTGAAGTAAGACAAATTCAGACTTGCAATGAGGTATACATTTTTAATAATGAGAATCATTAACTATTGGAACAATTTACCAGGGTTTGTGGTGGATTCTCCATTACCGACCATTTAAAAATCAAGTTTGGTTGTTTTTCTAAAAGATCTAAGAATTCCTCCTAGAATTATTTTGGAGAAGTTCTATAGCCTATGTTATAGAAGATGAGGTCAGACAAGGTGATCATAGTGGTCCCTTAATCAATGAACCTGGAGTCAAGAGCCAAAGCTAGGAGTCAGAGGAAGGGTCAGGAAGTCAGTAGGGAAGCGGGGCTGGAGTGGAGCTAATTTAGGACAGAAGCAATTGTGGCTGCTGGCATACATGTTGAGTAGCCAGAGATGAATTGTTGCTGTTGAGATTAAAAGCAGGCTTGCCTACTTTCTTGGCTATTCAGGCAGAGAGGTCAATCAAGTAGCTTTGCTATGGCTCCACTGTGATCATAGGCTGCCCAGAGACTGAGCAGGCATAGCTGCAAGTCCTCAATTCTGACACCTGATTACACTGTACATACAGGCTGTTGCTTGGTTCATTCTGATTCCTCTCTCTCTGTATCTGTCTTCCCTTTCTCTCTCTCTCTCTCTCTCACCCCCCCCTCCCCCCTCCACAATTAACACAAACAATACTCCACACAAACCCCTCCATTCACACACTCCAAAGCTGTTCAGAGAATTCACATAACCTTTTACTGTCAATTATATTTAGATATTTTAATTGGAAGGTGTGTTCATACTCCTCAATCTAATAAAATTTTAACTCAAGCTATTATGAGGTTTCACCCAACTCATAATAATATAATAAAAATTGGAAATGCAATCATTGAAAATTAATTCAAAATACAATTTCTGGCTACCTCTATCCTGCAAGTTACAATGCACAATGGTTTCAAATTGTTGCACAGACTTGTATTAACATTGGAGGTTGTGCTTATATTTTTAAAAATTCTGAACATGTATAGTGTGTTATAATGGCATTTTAATCCAAAGTGATTTTAGAACAGTGAGGATATTGAGGTAATCTAAGAACTAATGGAGTACATAGTGTCATAGAGCACATTGTAGAGTTGAATAACATTCATTAGGCAATGGCTCTGTGGGAGAAAACTGTAGCAGTCATTGCTCTCCCCAAAGTGGCACTAATAAGCCATCTCTTGAGACTGATGCTGAACACATAAATGTTGAAACAGGAAGCTGGGGCATGGGGTGAGTATTACAAGTAAAGAATCATTGACTGTTTTTCTGTGAAACAAACAGAAGATTAGGAGGGTTACAGATTATTTACCATAAAATCTCTGTTCTCTCTTCAGATCATTTGAAACTGGTATTTTCTTCCAAATGTGAAGTTTTCCTTATTCTGAGATCAATACAGAGGTCAGCCAACAATTTGGGTGGGAATGTGAATACCGCTGAACTGGCTGTTTGCATGAGTCAAACAAATTGAGCTTAAATTTTGAGTATGATTTGGAAACATGATTCTGTGTTTTAGGCAGATGGAAGGTAGCAGGAAAGGACAGGCTATGGGAAAGCAGCCATCCTGCTATAATCTGTATCTATAGGAAGGCCATCTTCATAATGACACCTGTGGCCAAATCTTCAAGTAGAAGGACAAAGGGAACTGCTAATCTGCCTAGAAACTAACTGACTCGGTTATATTTAGATATACAAAGGTTTTTAAAGGTATTAAGGCATTGCCGCAATCAGGGTCTAAACATCATCAGTAGTTAATGGGTAGACTCCTAAGTGCATAAATCCCTTTAAAAAAGGCATTTTAGCCTCCTAAATCAGCTAAGCATTGTGATATTGAATGTAACAACATCTAACTGCCTTTAAATATCTGGGCCTTACTTACTAATGTGTCCATCTACTGCTGGATATCTCCTGTCCCAGATATCAAATCTTCACTTAGGGTGTGTCTAGACTACAGGGTTTTGTTGACAAAAGTGGACTTTTGTTGACAAAACAATACCTGCGTCTACACTACCGCCGAGTTCTGTCGACGGTAAGTCAACAGAACGCGGCAGTTTTGTTGATGGCGGTAAACCTCATTCTACGAGGAATAGCGCCTTTTGTCGAAAGAGGTCTGTCAACAAAAGGCACTATTGCATCCACACTGTGCTTTTTCAAAAGAGAGTGTCTAGACTCTCTGTCGAAAAAGCAGCTTGCTTTGTCGACAGAACTGGTTGTAGTCTAGATGCTCTTTTTCGACAGAGGCTTTGTCGACAGTATCTGTTGACAAAGCCTCTGTCAACAAAAGCCTGTAGTCTAGACGTACCCTTACTCCCAACCTCAACCTACCTGTCAATCATAGGTTACATTTTTAAAAATAGTTAACTTAATACAAATATATACCTCTTGAATGCATTTTATTGCTTCTAACTAGGGTAGCAAGTGGTAATAGGGGGGAAGCACCATAAACTATTTTGTTCTTATGCTATTTCCTTCATGTTCAGGAAGTACTAGACTTCTAGCATTGCTTTCTAAGAGGCTAAGATAAACATCTATTTTTGAGCATTGCTTGTCTATTTTTTATAAATATGAATGAAGTCTAGGAAAAAGATAAGTTCAGACTACATGCAGTTTGTATTCGTATATGTTCTGTTGTGATTAGGGTGGTAACTTTACCTAATTACCAATTTCTAGTCAATGGGAGCTGCAGTGATTGGCTGGGGGGTTGAGACCAGCGTTTGAAGTCTCTTCCCCCACCAAGGGCACGTGGCACCTAAAGTGAGCCACTAGCCATTTTAAGCAGCCTCAAGGTCCAGCAGGCAGATAGCCTGCCTTGAGGTCTTGGTGGGATGGGCCATGGGCCAGATCAAAAGGCTTTGTGGGCCAGATCCAGCCTACAGGTCATATCTTGAGTAACAACAGTCATATAGTACACTCCCCTGTAGGCAGGCTTTGGAGGTGCCAGACCTGGTTGCTCACCCGGCTGCTGCTCAGGGCACTACTCACCATGATGGAGGAGCAGCCTGTTTAAATTTGAGTGGTACTGCAACTCTGTGCAACAGTTCACAGTGCCACTCGGGTGAGTGAAGTTCTTACAGTTTGCATGCAAATCCTCATCCTGTGAAAATAAAAATGACACAGCAAAACCACTCCAACATGTTCCCTTCTTTCCCTCCCTTTCCCATGAGTTTGGACCCTAATCTGGCTTTAGTTTGCGCAAGCATTAATTCAGCTGTGTATGTACAGCCCTTTATCCCTAAGATGGTTGGCTGAGAGAGGGGTAGGGGACTTGCTTTACCATCTCTTCAGTGCTCCTTGTCTCAGGCTAATAAATGAATAGTTTTTTCTCTATGCATGAATTATTCCCCTGGGGCCGCTTCCTCTATCCCCATCTCTGCCTTTGTAACTGTCCTCCGGTTTAGGGTACCAAACCTTAAAAGGGCTTCACAACAGGACAGGGATGGTCTATTCTTAAGGAGACAGACCATCCCTGCTGCAAATCCAGAATTTTCTGTGCATTAAGGTGTAGATTATATCCACAGAAACCTCAGTAAGGGATGTTGTTGTTTTAACAGCACCACCTAAGGAGGAACCTGGGATGCAGTGTTTCTTTAGGGAGGTAGAGGAATGGTATGGTGGTGTTGCTGGTCTGCAAAGCAACAAATTGCAACAGAAGTCTTTTTGCCTAGTGCTTTTGGAAGGTTGGAGCCAAACTTACACTCGTGCCTCTTTTGTTCTGTCCTCTTTCTCTGTTTTGTGGCTACCTGATCTGAGGAAGAGAGAAACACTGCGTCTAGTTACACATATATGTTCAAACCCAAAGTCCAGGCAGCCTGGGCATACAATCCAAATAATGATCTATTGCTAAGTATTTTGGTTTCAGGTACTGAAATAGTGGTGCCAAATCAGTCCAATCAGATTTTATATGTGCTCTGTGACTACATTATAATGCTTTGATACTCTGCTATATTTAGTCTAAAATGTCCAATCTTTGTCTCCTTTACCCAGTCACTTCTAATTATGATATCTACTAATCAAGACAGATGATTTAATAATGTTTAATGCTTGACTAACTTCAGCCATCAATAAGGGAAAACAAGCAACAAACTGTTATATTAAGGAGAGAGACTACTTGCCATTTATTTACAGTTTCAATCAGGTTGTGATTTTTAGGAGAGGAGACAAGCTGGCATTAACTCATGGGTATTGATTTTTGAGTCTTCCCATGCAACAACAGTATAGACACTTGAACTTATTTCCATGTTATGATTTCCTATAGAACCCTCAAGCCTCTTTCTCAGTCTTGTTAAACTGGTGCTAAGCATGTTTATTTTTAAAACATTTTACTCTTTTATTTTTAACAGGCCAACAGATTACAACAAAACTGATATTCCTATATTTTATAAACAGGTTGCATGCTCACAATCACTATAATTCAAAGACACCACCTAGAGATACAATTTTGTTAACTAGTTTGCTGATATAGACTGATCCTCAATTGATATTCTGTGGGTGAGTGAACAGCTGTGCCTTGATGGAGCTCCATGCAGGTGCAACAGTCTGCTCACTTTGTCAGTTGCAGAGGCTGAGTCATATTTGTTTATTTCATAATTAATGTTTTCTAATACATTTATGTGATTGTTTTGCTTAATATAGCAGATGCTCACCCCAGCCATTACTTCTAAATGTGCAAGCCTTTGAATTCCTGCAGTAGAGTTTATATTGAACCACTGAAGTACTCTGACCATACTGTTGGTCCTCACCCTTTTCATTTTAGGCCAAGTCCTGCTCTCACTGATCTCAATATGAATTCTGCCATTAATCTTAGCTGGAGGATAGAACATCTTGAAAACAACATCTCTGATTCTATTACAAAATCAAAGGGTACTCCTGTCTTTCTTGTGTAGTTGTGTTTCCTTAGAAAATATTTATTAGTAATAAATATAAGGCTAATTTAAAAAGTTTCCTCACTGTCTGAAGCATTTTGAATGCTATGACCTGTATAGAAATAAAACTAACATATTATTGTATTTGGCTCAGAGACCTCACACTTTCTTACTCACAGTGAATCAAAATGGCTTCCACTAAATTTCCTGTGCCCCAAGGGAAGAGTCAACTAATAAGAGAACTAGGAGAAACAACATGTGTCTTCATCCTTGAGACAAAACCCCGCCAGCCCAGTTCAAAACTCAAAATATGTAACTTGGGAAAAAAAATCATTGAAACTTCTGTTTGCATCCATTATGCATGAAGAGCTCCTTCACATCTTCATTTTCCCAGATAAAAAAACATTTCCAAGGAAATGCTGTATTTTGGCAGAAATACTTCAAATATGAAAGGTTATAACTTTGTCCAGTTGTAACTCAAACAATGTTTCCATTCCTTTCATTTGAACATAAGGTATTTCAAATGAGCATGTACATTGAACATTATCTGTTCAGCACAGTGAGATCTTGAAAATTACTATTTTAAGACTATGACACTGTAGACCTTGGAGTGTGATTTGAAAAAAAAAAAAGTATTGCAGTCTCATCATTTAAATTTTGGTACTTGGATGGTATCTTGCTCAAAGTTCTATTCTCTTGATGTGTGCTAATGGGGTAGCTCTCCCAGCATGGGGGACTGATTTTCAACTTCATAGGCATTTTCAAAGATTACAACACAATGAATTAGACTGGTTTCTAATTTCAGATTCATGGTAATTCATTACCATGTACTTTGAAAAATCCACTGGTAGTATGTTTAATAATATTTTTCATATGATACAAAGTGATATGGGCTTTTATATATCTGAAATTAGAATTAGCCCCTTACAGCAGATGGAAAGTTAGCTATGCCTGGATTCTCAAACAGAAAAAGAACTTAATTCTGTCACCATTTTCAATTTTAGCCTAGATATTAGTCTGAATCTTGTCATTCTTTCATGCATGTAATACCATTCTTCCCTAGGAGGACATTATATCTGGCAAGAAATTCTATAGGAGAGATGCAATTGTTAGTAGCTCCAGTGAAAAAGGGAAAATCAATTCTAATGAAAATGAGTACTGGCAATAGATATCAAGAGTATTTGACCCATCAGTACTGCGTTCATAGAACTAATTTTAAAATATAGCCAAACATACAGAATTAAAGAAATTCCTAAATAACAGGGAAGAATTCTATGTCTTTACAGAGCTTTATTGCCATGCTCGCTGAATGTCTAATAATTATTAATGGATTTTGTCTTCATGAAATTCCCTTGAGGTAGGATAGTCCCATTTTACCAACAGGGAATTAAGTGACTGGCCCAAAACCAGATAGGAAGTTTTTGGATGTCAGAAAGGGTGCATCTACACTGCACTCAAAATAAGATATGCAATTTGAGCTATACAAATTGCGTATCTTATTTAGATCTGATTTCGAAATAGCTTATTTCATAATTTGGCGCTGTCTACACAGTGCCAAATTTTGAAATAACCCACTATTAAAAAATGTCCCTTACTCCTCGTGAAATGAGGTTTACAGGGATGTCAGAATAGCGAGCCCATTATATTTTGAAATAGCAGGCTTGCTGTGAAGATGCGGGATAGCTATTTCAGGATACTACGTATCCTGAAATACATTTGCAGTGTAGACGTAGCCAAACTGCACTGGGCGAGGGTTTTTCATCTCTGTATTCTGTTTTATTTCCTATACCTTGACTGAGAACCAAATAAGGAAAGAGTTTAGAAGACTATACCAAAAAGAGAGGGGGTTATTAATATAGTAAAAAAGAGATATTTGTTACTGCTAGCTTTGAGGTGATGGTATCCATTTCAACAAATGGAAAGTTTAGGCTGAATGTCTAGAAAAGAAACAAAAAATCTCTTTAACCTTTAAAGGTTAGACAAGTACCGCTCAGGAATGTTCTAGGTATGCTTACTTGTGGTTCAGCAGCCCCACATTTCTCTGGTTCTGTGATAAGAGCTGTGACAGTTTTCCCTCAGAGTGCCACTGAGCCCCCTGACCCATCAGCCTGCTGTGACAAGTAGCAAAGCCCTCCAACCTGCACTTACACCATTATATAGACAGGTAGGGACACACCCAGGTGCGGTTACATGGAGGATTTCTGTTCAGCTCCTGCAATGAACCAACAATGGTAAAGCTACAGGCAAGACAACTCCAACTACCTTGGCATGTATAAACCCAAAATTACACAATCTTGTTCATAAAGTTTTCCCATTCCATCCATGGGGAGAGGAATATGTAATAGATGTAGCCCCTTGTACTAAAATTCCCATACACCTCACTCCAATACTCAGTGGTTTAGATAAAGCAATAATAATTTCTTAACTAAAAAAGATAGATTTTAAATTATTATAAGTGTCAGTAAACTGATCAAAGCAGATTACCTAGAAAATAAACAAAAACACAACCTAAGCTTAATATACCAAATAGATTGGATATGAATTAGTAGATTCTCACCCTGAGACAGGATACAAGAAGGCTGCAGATTGTTAAGACTCAGGCTGCTTTAGTTGTACAGCTTGGGTTTCTCCAGTCTTCATTCACAAGCTAGGAATCCCATTAACCTGGGTCCAACCAGTCCAGTCTTTGTTCCTCAGGTGTTCCCAGGAATTTTCTTTGGTAGTGAGTGAAGAAAACTGATATCAGTCCCTGCCTATATAGTTTCCACATGTGGCAGGAATCATTTGTTTCAAAGCCTGATTCCCAGACTGCTTAGTGGAAAAAAATACTGACATCCCAAGATGGCATCCAGCATCATGTGGCCTGGTCACATGTCATTGTAAAATCATAGTCGTGATTACTTACAGACTATCTGTGGGATCTCAGGACGGCTCAACAGCTGTGGGATAAGTTTTTCCTAATGGCCCCTCACTATGGATAGACCCCTCTCAGCCAATTATCTAGACTGAAAGCATTTTGTCTAGTGAGAGTTGTTGCCAAGATGTAACTATATGTGAAATACAGATACATAGTCAATATTGATATCAATATCAGATGCAAAAATGAAAAAAATGCATATATAGGATAATCATATTCAGAAAATCTTAACTTTCTCAATGACCTCTTACATGACCCATCTTACATAACATGCATCAGAATTATCCCAAAATCATATCATCATAATATCATTGCAGTGTCACAATAGTAAAAAAGTACAAGTTCTAAACTTATTTATTTATTGGAACTTGGCTAATATTGAGTCTCTATTATGGGAACTAGTGAAACACTCAGCATAAGCTCAGTGAAATAAAATCTTAAAATATGCTTTGGCAGGTCCTATGGTCCAATACTATCACCAATAAGGGTATAAGGTGCATTGGGATGCCCAAATAATCTTTATAATGTAATTTTTGGGCACAGAGCCTTGCTAGAAATGTGACTTTTTCAAAGAGCACTCACTGGGACATTCTTCGGTGATCCTGCCATTTCTCTCAGGAAATCATAGAATCATAGGCTGGAAGTTCTGGGGCTCCCCATAGGCTGGTCATCGAGTCCAGTCCCCTGCCCAAAGCCGGAACAACCCTAAATAAATCATCCCAGCCAGAGCTTGTCAAGATGGGACTTAAAAACCTCTAGGGATGGAGATTCTACCACCTCCCTAGGTAACCCATTCTAGTACTTCACCACCCTCCTAGTGAAATAGTTTTTCTTAATATCCAACCTACACCTCCACTATAACTGGAGACCATTACTCCTTGTTCTGCCACCCGTCACTACTGAGAACAGCCTCTCTCCTTCCTCTTTGGAACCCCTCTTCAGGAAATTGAATGCTGCTATCGAATCCCCCATCACTCCGCTCTTCTGCGGATTAAATAAACCCCAAACCCTCAGCGTCTCCTCGTGGATCTTGTGTTCCAGCCCCCTAATCATTTTGGTTGCCCTCTGTTGGACCCTTTCCAATGCGTCCACATCCTTTCTATAGTGGGGGGCCACAGAACTGGACGCAATACTCTAGATGTGGCCTCACTGGTGCTGATTAAAGGGGAATAATCACTTCTCTAGATCTGCTGGCAGTGCTTCTCCTAATGCACCCTAATATGCCATTAGCCTTCTTGGTTACAAGGGCACACTGTTGACTCATATATAGCTTCTTATCCACTGTAATCCCCAGGCTCTTTTCTGCTGAACTGCTACTTAGCCAGTCGGTCCCCAGCTTGTAACAATGCTTGGGATTCTTCCATTCCAAGTGTAGGGCTCTGCACTTGTCCTTGTTGAACCTCATCAGATTTCTTTTGGCCCAATTCTCTAATTTGTCTAGGTCACTCTGGACCCTTTCCCTACGCTCCAGTGTATTTACCTCTCTCCCTAGCTTAGTGTCATCCACAAACTTGCTGAGGGTGCAATCCATCCCTTCATCCAGGTCATATTGAACAAAACCGGCCCTAGAACCGATCCTTGGGGCATTTTGCTTGAAACTAACTGCTAATCAGACATCGAGCCATGGATGACTACCAGTTGGGCCCAACAATTGAGCCAGCTTTCTATCCACCTTACAGTACATTTATCCAATCCATACTTCCTTAACTTGCAGACAAAAATATTGTGGGAGACCCTATCAAAAGCTTTGCTAAAGTCAAGATAGATCACATCCACTGACTTCCTCATGTTCACAGAGCCAGTTACCTCATCATAGAAGCTTATCATATTGGTCAGGCATGACTTGCCCTTGGTGAATCCATGTTGACTATTCCTGATTACTTTCCCCTCTTCCAAGACCTTCAGAATGGATTCCTTGAGGATCCCCTTCATGATTTTTCCAGGGACTGAGATAAGGCTGACTGGTCTGTAGTTCCCTGGATTGTCCTTCACTTTTTTGAAGACGGGCACTACATTTGCCTTTTTCCAATCATCCGGGATCTTTCCTGATCTCCACAAGTTTTCAAAGATAATGGCCAATGTCTCTGCAATGACATTTGCCAACTCTCTCAGTATCCTCGGATGCATTAAATGATCTTGTCCTTTAGTTGTCTGAGTCTAGAACTGCCGTAAGTTAAGGTCTGGGAGGGAATGCATTACTTTACATCATGTTGACCCAGACCTGTTAAGTCTTGAGAGTCTGCTACTGACTTTAACTTCTCTTTTGTGGTCTCGCAACTGGTGAGGGCCTGAAAGCCATAGTCCTTTAAGTTTGGTTTACATAAACATGTTACTTTGAGTTTCCTGAGGGTCAGAAAGTGAAGTATTTAAGAAATGTATTATGATTTTGCTGCTGATTTCTATAATGGTCAAAAGAAAATATATTATTCACAATGTTACCATAATTTCAAGACCTTTATTACCTTCATATAGAACATGAATCTTTTTATTAAGTTTCTATTATACATTTTTTCCAGCACCCATCACAAGGAGGAACTGGATGATCTGCAATGTCGCAGTTTTTACTGCTGATAAACAAATATACCACAGTAATTTAGCCTGGCAGTTTCCAAAGACTTTTCAAACAAGACTTCAGAATTACAAATAAGCACTTCAACAACACATGTTTTTTTTTTTACTTTAATGTTAAAAAAAGTCAAGTGGACATAACATTTTTTAACTCTAGCCTCCACATTTATTAATGTTTTCTTATTGCTCAGCATTTCAAATCTAAATGTCTTTATTGATTTCAGGATTAGGTTAGGGATAACAAAAGAATGGATCTGAGTTCTTTAGTGCAAACTCAAACCTACTGTAAAGCTTACATTTTCAATATGAGTCAGCGTTTTCCAGCCTTAATGATAACCTTATCTTTTTCAACGTTCTTTATCACTACGATTTTTGTTGTTTTAAGCCATTATCAGTTTTAAAAGACAAACAAATGTTATCTGATTACAACAAGATGCTCAAACTGTATAATTTGTCTGCCTGTACAGACAAGTGGATGAGTAAAGAAACTTCCAATCAGGTTATGCATATGTTGCAGGGTCCTTTTGTGGGGACTTAATCGAGAGAACTAATTTCTATAAAGCCCATCCTACCTTGATTTAAAGAGGTTTGTGAGTTCTATGTGAATCATTTGCATATCCCTATCCTCTCTCTGCTCCTTCTGCTTCAAATACAGTAAATTCCCACCTCTGGACTCACATGAAACTTAATAATGATCCCTTGTTTGCTCTATTGCTTTGTCCTCTCTCTTGTGTGGCACCTTTTAAAATATTTTTCTTTTACTGTTTAATAGGTAGGATGATGGCACAGTAACTGATATACTAATATATATTTTGATTAGGAAGCAGTTTAGAAAAGAGGCGGTCTATAAAATCATGACTGCTGTGGAAAACGTGAATAAGGAAAAGTTATTTACTTATTCCCACAATATAAGAACTAGGAGTCACCAAATGAAATTAATAGTCAGCAAGTTTAAAACAAACAAAAGGAAGATTTTCTTCATTCAGCTCATAGTCAACCTCTGGAACTCCATGCCAGAGGATGTGATGAAGGCTAAGACTTTGACAGGGTTCAAAAAAGAGCTAGGTAGATTCATGGAGGTTGGGTCCATCAATGGCTGTTAGCCAGGATGGGTAGGAATGGTATCCCTACCACCTGTTTGTCTGGAAATAAGGAGAGGGATCTCATGAAGATTACCTGTTGTGTTCGCTCCCTCTAGGGCATCTGGTATTAGCCACTGTCGGCAGACAGGATACTGGGCTACATGGACCATTGGTCTGACCCAGTATGGCCATTCTTATGTTCTAATGTACACTTGTCTTGATGGAGAATATTCTGTTTTCCCTTCACCTGAACTAGATCTTTAATCAGCCGGTAAACTGGATGGCTATGTCTACACTGGCATGATTTTCCGGAAATGCTTAAAACGGAACAGTTTTCCATTATAAGTATTTCCGGAAAAAGAGCGTCTACATTGGCAGGATGCTTTTCCGGAAAAGCCCTTTTTCGGAAAAGCATCCGTGGCCAATGTAGACGCTTTTCGAAAAAGCCCCGATCGCCATTTTCGCAATCGGGCTTTTTATGAAAAGACTACTGGGCTGTCTACACTGGCCCTTTTCCGGAACAGTTTTCCGGAAAAAGGACTTTTGCCCGAGTGGGAGCAGCATAGTTTTTCCGGAAAAGCAGCTGATTTCTTACTGTAGATCGTCAGTGCTTTTCCGGAAATTCAAGGGGCCAGTGTAGACAGCTTGCAGCTTATTCCGGAAAAGCGGCTGATTTTCCGGAATAAGTGGCCCAGTGTAGACACAGCCGATTAGTTTTCCTGGAACACTTCTTTGGAAGATATTATCCTTTATGGCATTAAGTTTTGCAGTCATCTGGCAAATCCCATGTAGTCAGAGCTTTAGAACATTTTATTTGATTAAATCTAGATTCACCTTTGGAAAGCCCCTCCCATGACTGTTTGCCACAGTCTAGGTCTTTAGAACTTCGTAGCATGATGAATAGTGCCTGTCTTTTTGGTTTGTTTTTGTTCACCAGTTTGTTACTTAGATATATCTGGCCATAGTCATGGCACTAACCTCAAGGCTAACCAATGGAGTAAGATGGTATAATTTGCAATGAATGTGTTTTAAACTTTCCTGCAGTGCTATATGCCACCCAGAAAGGATCTTCTCAAGAGTAGAATGTATTAAGGAAATAATTCCACTTTTTGCCAGATTGAAGTTCCATGTATCATCTAAATCAGCCTCAGATTTCTGAGTGTGATGGGGAGGGGCAAGGAGTATTGTGTATCACAAGAGGGCACCAGGCAACATGATTTAAACAGATTGACCTGAGGCTCACCATGTGTCTTCCTTTCAGCATTGTTTTCTTTGAATTCATTTTAGCCTCAGAGGCTTGTGGTTCAACAGAAACCTCAAATGAATAATTGTGAGTGTGAAAAATCCAACAGAATCCATTTCTATGTTTCTCTTTTTAGAGCTTGCTGATCTGATAGAAAGCTAGCTCTGATTTCTCCTTCTTATATAGCCATTTTAAGTCACTCTTCCCTTTTTATTAATGAAATGATCTTTTGAAGCTTGGGATGTGGCAGATAGTCTGTTTCCTAGCCCCACCATTAGGAAAGATATCCTTACAATCATCCTTAATTCAACAATTAGAGAGATTGTGGAATATGGGCCATGAACTGTTAAAAAACTTTAACTAAAAGTTTTCGAGGTGGGAACAAAGTGTTAAACGTGTCAAAGCAGAGTTGAAATTTCATAAATGCTGACATTTTTTCCTAAGAATTTGTACCAAAACCAATAAGGCTACATTTACACTGCAGCGCTATTTCGGGATATCCCAGGTATCCTGAAATAGTTATTTTGCATCTTTTGAGCACGCCCGTTATTTCAAAATATAACAGGCTTGCTATTCTGATGTCCCTGTAAACCTCATTCCACGAGGAGTAAGGGATGTTTTGTAATAGCAATTTATTTTGAAATAAGTGCTGTGTAGACAGCGCCAAATTTCAAAATAAGCTATTTCAAAATAACGTTGAAATGAGATATGCAATTTGCGTAGCTCAAATTGCATATCTAATTTTGACCTACTGTGCAGTGTAGATGCACCCTAAATGACTTGCACGTAAGAGAACAGTGGGAAACATTTATGCTTTTCTTTCCATTCCTAAACTTCCAAGAAACTCATAAGCCATCAGATGTAGTAAAAGAATATTTCAGGAAACAAAATTGCCCATCAAGTCCTCAATTGACTCACTATTTTCTTATATATTCTAAAATAAAACACAATGCCCATCTTCCTCCTCATGCACCTTTGATCTGTAGGACCAACCACTAAACACAAATATGTAGACTCCCTATATAAACACAAATTGTTGTTTTGTGCTCTTTTTTTTTTTTTTTTTTTTTTTGCTATGATTTCCTGCACACTAAGTAAAATAATTCTGGAATTACTCCATGTCTTTTCCAGCAGCAAACTGTGAAAAGTGATGGAGTCTATGGATGCCATTACTATTAACAAGAATTGGTACTGCCATCAATTCAATCAGAACTGTCTTCCTTCAATACAACTGGGGTTAGAAGTCTAAAAGATGTGTAGTATATGATCTATATGATAGTGCAGCTTTTCTGGTTGCTGAGAGAAGTGACAGGATGTGGTTCTTGAATAAAATGTTTAGCAAGCTCCCAAGACACCCATAGTCAGAGTGATTCAATCTGCATTCTTGTGTTGTGCGCGGTCATTTCCCCGGTGCTATCAACCAAGTGTCAGCAGTGACAGCTTTACAAACCATGAGCTCTGGCAGAAAAGTGCAGTTATTTATTTAGCTTCATCACTGTGCACATTTACGAAGAATGCAAATGCATGATTTACCACAGCTTCTCTGTGTTCATACTGAGGGATCCAGAGAAAATCTTGCTGCCTTTAGAGGTTCACTCTCTCTCTTTCGCTTACATTTAAAATCTGTCCATTTAGTTTGGGCATGTCAACACTACAGAGTTATGTCAAAAAAAACCCAAGGTGAGCGTCCACACGGCAAGCCCATTGTTTTGAAATTATTTCAAAATAACAGGCTTGTTATTTCAAAATAATAACCCCCTGAATTTACAAGGAATAAAGCCTATTTCAAAATTGTTATTTCAAAATACAGTTAGTGTGGATACTCAGCTGTTGTTATTTTGAAATAATTGGCCCCAGGGCCTCTCACAGTCGCCCAGATGGCCACTTTGTCCACACCCCTGAAAACTCTATACCTTCCCTTCTCCTACAGAGTTTAAAGCTATAGGCAGAAGGGAAAGGGCTCATGGCACCACACCAGCCCTGCTAGTCCCATGCCACACAGCAGCACCCTGTACTGCCTGCACTGTTGCCATGACAGACCCCAGCGCTCCGTCCGAGCCCCCCACGGCTGCAAGCTGGGAAGCCCCTGGCCAAAGGCAAAAGAGGGCACCGGGCTGGACTGGTGCAGAGATCCTGGATCTCGTAGAGGTCTGGGAAGAGGAATCTAACCTCCAGGATCTCTGCACCAGGTGCAGAAATGCAGATGTCTATGGATGGATGTCCTCCAGCCTGGCCCAGAAGGGGCACACCTGCACTCAGGACCAGGTCAGGATGAAAATCAAAGAACTGAGGCAAGCGTACACCAAGGCCAGGGAACAAAGTTTCTGCCCCAGTGTGGCACCCCAGACCTGTTGATTTTACAAGTAGTGATGGAGTCCATGTCGCCCATGGTGATGACCCTGCGTAGCAGGATGGTGTTGATGGTCTTCACCACCTGTAGAATCATAGAATCACAGGGTTGGAAGAACCCTTGGGACATCCCCAAGCCCAACCCTCTTCCCAAAGCAGGACCAACCCCAACTATAGCACCCTCAGCAGGGCTTTGTGAAGCTGGGGCTGAAAAACCTCTGGGATGGGAGAGATTCAACCCTTCCCCCACGGGGAACCCATTGCAGTGCTTCTCAACCCTCCTAGTAAAATAGTAATAGAGTCAAACCTGCATGAACATGGACCCAACGGTCGATCTCCCCATGCCGACCTGGTTCCTGATACAGCGGTAGCTGTCCATCTTGGTGAGCTTCCAGAAGGCAATGACAACATGCTTCTGGAGGGGGTTGGCATGTCGCATGCAGTTATCCTGTCACTGGAGGGCAAGGGTGAGCCACTCTCAGAGACCCAGGAAGGTGGCTGTCTGCATGTGGAAGTTCTGAAACCAATGCTGGGTGCTGCTCCATGAAAACCAGTCGGAACTGGTCTCTGAGCACCAGCAGTGGCGGTGTGCAGGGTAGAATGGAAGGGACTGTGTTCCATGAGGAGCACTCAGGCTGGGGTGAGGAGGTGCCCCATTCTGAGCAGCTCTTTGTGGCCTTCAGCACCATGATAGCAGTCTTCATAAACTGCACCAGGAGGTGCAGCAGGAGGTCTAAGAGCCTGACACTGCTTTGCAGCAAGTCCAGCTCCCCTGGTAGGAGTGCTGTGGTGTCTTCAAGGGCAACCAGAGCACATGGTGTGAGTTTGCTGTCCCTCGAGGAAGTAGGCAACGGAGAAGATTCTGAAACATATCTGCAGAGGGGAGCCCCTTTAAGCACGAACCTCAGATAGCCTCAAGAAGCAGCCACAGGAAGTGACTGCTGTCCTGATTCCCTACCTGTAATGCTTCTGGGGGGGCTTTAAATGCAATTAATGCTCTAATCAGCGTGGACACATTATTTCAATATAAATCTGCGCTATTTCAAAGGGGATTTGTAGTGTGGACATGCTATTTTGAAATACATATTTTGGGAGTATTATTTCGAAATAACTTTATTTTGAAATAACCTTGCAGTGTAGACATAGCCTTGGAGTACAGAATGAGAGTAAAACTGTCCAATTTTGACATACCATTTTAAAATATCAACTTGTTTAAGTGTGACATAGGTGACAAAATCATGTTGCTTGCTTTCTTTTTGCTTGCTTTTTTTTTTTTTTTTTAGCAAAAATGGCCTATTTTAAGAGTATTCATACCTTCTATAAATATGATATAAATATACCTTCTATAAATATGATATAAAAGTGTAAAAGACCTTTTGTGTTTTAAATGTCTCTAATAAAAGAAAAGTCAAATTATCAAGATACAAAACACAAGGACTTCAATACCATAGTTCTTGGTACACATGCCATGTATTGTTGCAAACTTTAATAGAAGGATATTTTTTCTTGAACTTGTACTGTAGTTTATACAAATTGCTTAATTTTCAGTTAATTATCTGATTTCATACAAACTGTGAATTATGAATGACAGTGATCTATAGTGCCAGAGCATACTGTTTTAATAATCATTTTTAAGGCTAGGCAGCCAGAATCCACACTGCAAGTCAAAAATATTGAGGGAAAGCCATTGGGATTGATATGAACATATTGAAATATGGTTGAGAGGGACTTGATGAGGATTCTGCCTTCATTGTAATATTTTGATATTTCAGGAAACACGCTTCCAATGCTTATAAGTTGTTTTTTGTTCTGAGTAGTAGTTAGGCAGGAATATGGTGCAAGAAAGTTCATATTCAGCACACCTTGACAGAACATGTTTCTTGTTTCTGTCAGCTGTACACATACAAAAAATGTTTATATTTAACTACATTTCCACTATGAAGCTTAACGTAAGTGCAAGGTATTCTGGGAATATCATTCATAGTTATGCAGAAGTACAAAGCAGTCTGGTTTGTTAATAATTCAATAGGAAAAAACAACGGCAACAAAAATCCTGTTAATGAAGAGTTTAACTTATTTGGTGGTGTTTTGTCCCTGGCAGAATGTTGAATGAAGCAAAACTCAAATGTCTGAAACCAGGAGATACACAATAAAGGTTTCTCATGCAACCTTAACTCTCTCCTGTTTCAGAAAGGCCCCACAATTCATTCTCTCTCTCTCTCTCTCTCTCTCACACACACACACACTCACTCTTCTATTTTGCCAACCGTACAGTTGCTGAAATATACAAGCTCTTCACCTCCTATTGAAACCCATTGACTCTTATTCACAGGATTTCACTGGTGATTGTAAGTGTAATGAAATTCTAGATTGTCCTTTAGTATGATAACTTCCCACTCTAACCACACATCTTTGACATGGAACTTTGCCAAATACCTACATTGGACAATTTTAGCACCTCTTCTTCCTCTAAAATTACAGAAATTCAAATAGCTATTAAAGGGTACTTGGCATTAAAATCTCAAATTTAAAGGTGAAACATAATTATGGCCGTGTTAAAAAATGCACCACTAATGTATCCCCATCTTGGGTACTGCCCACAATCCATTCTTTAATTCCCTGTATTTTTCATTTTGATTACTCTCTCTGTATATTTTGGGGGGGAAAAACAACTTTGTATTATTAGCAGAAATTCTGTGCATATCTGAAAAAAATCTTTATCTTGTTAGTAGGAATTCTACATTTATCTTCTTAACTTAATTTTGTTTATTTTTCAAAGGATACCAATTATCTTTCCTTCCAGATGGTTTATATTACATGATAAACCTTGTTCATTTGTTCATTGTGCCCTTCAGATGCATTCAGAGGAGCCACACTGGCATATGTAGCCCTTTCAGTTTTAATTGAGATTAATTTTAGTAACAGTCACTTCCATTATTCATGTATTTCTCACTTCTGTATAATGCACTGTAAGCTTTGGCATAAATCTGGTATATTTGACATTGCCTTAAATGTGGCTTTCTTAAAAAAAAACAAACAAAAAAAGTCAATTGTGTGTTAGTACTTTGACAGAACATAATTATTTGAAATCTAGAACAGATTTTATTAGTTGCATTCTAATTCTACACAGTTTTAACTTTAATCATCACAGTTGGCACATTTCTTAGGACTGGACTCAAAATAGCCCAACTATGGAGGATGTTCAATGAACGGTGGTAAAAGCCATCCTGCCATATCCTTAGGAACAGTCTCCTACCTCCACGTTTTCTGCATAGTTATCTATATTCATAATAGAGTAATGCCTGTTGTGATCTTCCTTCAGGCATCTTTCATTTACAAGATGTGACTTGATTTATGTTTTTTGTAACAGACATGGAATTCTTTTGAAACATCCAAGAATCCTCAGTTGCCTACTGTTTTTAATTGCTATGTAAACTGTTGTTTACAATGTCAGTTACACTTTTTCTCTGCAGATTTTATCATAATTCTAGGGTATAATTGATCTGGCTGCCAGTTTGGAATTAGCTATCCAGATATATTGTGCACTTGAAAAACAAATAATACTATATTGATGCCTACATAGTAGCTTTGACCTCCACAGTCCTTGAAGTGTCAGTGACCCTGTAGGAGCTGCTGCAGTTACAAAGAAAATACTCATTTTGCCCTTTCAGACTGGTTGGTAGGGAAAAAAGAGGAAGGGGAAGATGAGCTGGAAAGGTGAGCAGGGTGAGAACTGCTAAATCTCTGCTGCTGCTGCTGCTGTAAGAAATTATTGGGGGTGTTTGGAGGTGATGATACCTACCATTGATGCTGAACCTCCACCATCAGTCTGCCTGCTGTAATCTGCCAGTATTCATGGCTGATCTTTGAACTGTTAGCTATGGAAGAAACAAATGCTAGTATTAAGTGTCTAAGAATCTCATTGTTCTTTGCAATCCACAAACAGAATAAGAAACCACCCCTTCCTCGACACATGGCCACTATTTACACATTTGTAATTTTTAATTCCCTTCTCTTTGATGTGCCTCACTATCATGAGCATTAATAATTATTTGTTAGTGGTGGCACCCACACTGTGCTAGACAATTTCCAAACATAAAAGAAAATGTCACATGCTCCCAGAAGAGCTTACAAGCTAAAAGCTATAAAATCTTTGGCTCTCCATTTATACCCAGAGCTGTGCTCATTTTCAAGAATAAAAGCAAAAATATAATAGGTAGCGGATTTGTAGTGAGGAAGTAAAAGGTGTCTCAAAAGTTAGATTTTGGCCAGGAGACTGATATTTTGAGTTCAGTCTTTTTCTGATTAACACAATGAAGACAAAAACAAATAACTGCATGTTGAATAATAGACTAAACCTTGATAAAAGCTCCTAGTTAAAAAAAAAAGTTGATTGTACTCTTTATACAATTGCCCTATAAGCAGAATGATAACTCAGTTCAGTGGTGTACATAAATAACGTTTGATTTAATGTTTTAACTATTTTCTTGTATACTTATGGACTATATCTAGTGATGTCAATCAATAGCTATAATGAAGCCTATGTACAGCTGAGCAAAACTCAGAATTTATGTCCTACTGTCCACAGATCATCTACAATAGCCATTTGAAAGTATCCAACATGAACAGATTTCTTTTCAATTTAGCATGCAACAATATTCCCTTTTTATTTTTTATTTTTAAATAACTGAATTTAACTTTTTGCTTCAGCTGTGCATCACATACAGTATTAGGCTGTGATTCTGTCAGCCTTCCAAAGTGAACCAAGTATACCTGGGTCAACAATCTCTTAGGAGTGTTATTTAAATTAATATCCAACTAATAGATCATTAGTTGAATTTGTCTTCCTATGACAAAGATTTATGGCCCCAACACAATAAGGTATTTAAGCTCAAGATTAACTTGAAGTATATGAGTGTACTGTAGTGTTCTTGTGTTCAATGGCACTACTGTTTCTTAAAGTCTCAGAGGGGTAGCTGTGTTGGTCTGTAACTAAAAAAATCAGCAATTGTCCTGTAGCACCTTAGAGAGTAACCAAAAAATATATAGATAGCATCATGAATTTTAGTGGGCACAACCCACTGTTTGTCATCTGAAGAAGTGGGTTGTGTCCATGAAAGCTCATGATAGTATCTCTATATATTTTTGGTTAGTCTGTAAGATGCCACAGGACAATTGTTCTTTTTTAACTGTTTCTTAAAGTTAAGCATGCACTTACGCCCCACTCAGCATGGTGCTTATGTATTTGACGTCTGTTTCCAGTGTGTAAAATAACATAATAACTTTTAAGTGATGGTTTGTGTCTTGGAATCAGGCCTGCCAATGAGGTGGGGCAAAAGGAGCAGTTGTCCTGACGACCCTTGAAATTGCCAGTGGTAGTGCCACTCTATGCATTGTAGCCCTCAGGGCTGCGTGGAACACACAGAGTGGCACTTCCGTTGGAAATTTCAAGGGTCCCCAGGGCAATGGCTTCTTTTGCCTCACCTCTTCAGCAGGCCTGATTCCAAGACAAAAACTATCACTTAAAAGTTACTACATTATATAATCCCATCCCTTTACAAAAATAAGCTTTGAGAACTACATTGCCTAGTTATACTGATTACTTTTATTTATATATTATATATATGTAGAAAATGTGCCTATATTAATTGATATTAATATCTTGAAGAGTTCATAAAGATGATTAATGTGACCGTGTTCAGGGGATTGAGTACAGGGATGTTTTATACATTCCTCTTACCTGGTAAGTGAATGTATGAACTGTGAGGGTATTAGAAAATGTATTAAAATTACCTTAACTAGTTATTTCCATACTTATTTTTTCCAGTTTTAATTATTGTGTCTACAAAGGTAGAATTATGGCATGTAGTATGTCTAATTTTAATTTAATTTCTTTATCTGATATTCCCATATGTTCAACATTTTTCACTCAGTAAATTCCATTCTGTATGTTTTATTTATTATTCCATTTTCTACTCCATATATAAGTGAATATATTACTGTTTGTATTGTAAATTATATCCCAACATGAATTGAGGGTGTATGACAGGATTGCAACATAACAGGATTGTGCATATCCTATCCCCAAGAGAGTCTGAACATCTGCCAACCACTCCCACCTCTGACCAGACTCTGTGTGTGTGTGTGTGTGTGTGTGTGTGTGTGTGTGTGTGTGTGTGTGTACGTGCACACACATGTGCGTGCTGTTCTTACAGAAAATGTGAGCATGCTCCAGCCCAGGGCTACTGGGCCAAAACCTGACTTTCTCTTTAATTACTGCTATCAGCTGTTTTGGGCCATGGTGGCACCAGGCACTAGAACTGAAAGCCTGGATCCTGTGTTCCCACTGAACCCCCTGCTGACACTCAATGTGGAGGAGGAAAGCTGGCTGATTTGAATGCAAAAGATATGAAAGCCAGACTAGGTGGGAGGGAAAGGAGTAGGTTGGGGACAAGAGGTCTAGTAACACTGGCTTGAAAGGGAAGTGGAAGGATAGAGAGACTGGGCAGGGGAAGGGGAGGATAACATGCTGGGGCCGGCTGGGCAAGGAACTGGGAGCAAGTGAAAGGAAATGGGCATAAGGAAGTCAGAGATGGTGGTAGGACACTGAGATTAGATGGAGATCTGGGAGAAGTAGGGGAGACTGGGTCTAGGAATGAATGTGAGGAGGGAGAGGAGACAAATCTGACAAAGAGCTGGGACATGGGGGAAGAACTGGGACTAGACGCACAAATAGACTTGGTTAAGGAGTTGGGAGGGGATGACTAGAACAAGGGAGGTGTTGCAGGATGTAGAATGGATGAAGAATCCAAGGAGGGAAGGGTAAGGGCAGGAGAGGAGAAACAGATCAGAGAAATTGACTGGGATGGAGGACCCGTATGGAAAAAATAGTAGGTGATCAGGTACATAAAAACTAAAGCATCATTCTTATGCCCCAAATTAAGGTTACATGGGCAACCTCAATTCTTGCATTCCCTATCTTTTGAGTGATTGACTTTACAACATTAAAAGTTTTCTTTTAACATAGTTTGCATGTCTCTGTGTGAATACTGTGTAGATGACAAAGAAAAAGAAAAAAACCCAGTATAACTCAGGTCCATATGTGAAATAAGGTCAGTCTTCTCAAATGAAAATGCATTATGTGAAATAATTAAAGGACTCTTAAGAATGAGAATGCAGATTCCAAATCCACTCAAAAAGCTAAAGGTGATTTTGGATGTTTTAACAAATACTGCATACTACTATAAGCAAGAATTCAATAATTCCTTTTCAGTTAAATAGATTGGAGATGGGTTACTGCAGTTGGTTCAAGGTTTGTGAGCTTCATGATTTTTTAAAAATGCTTTATAAATTTGTAAATCATGTTGAATGCTTACGTGCATCTTGTTTCTATGATAAATTAAACCAATACTGTTTTCCAGAGACAATGAGTCCTAAAACATGTTCTACAATCAAAGACATTCTGTACTAGTCTAAGAAAGATAACAGCTAAAGATATCCATAGCAGAGTGACTGAGCCCTTCAAGAAAAGTAGACTTACACTTCCTGTGCCTGATCAGGTGCACCCTAGTTAGACAGGATTGGTGGAGGAGAATAGTACCTGCAGCTAACAGATAAAATACAGTGAAATGTAAGAAGAGATGAAGACTACAGACCACAGATGTATGTGTTTGGACTTGTGTTTGGGGACTTAGATATTAATTGGGGATTTAGAGAATATTAATAATTTAGATGAATAAAATCAACCTTCTGCATGGGCACCAAGTTTGTAGCATAGTTCCTGGGAGATGAAGGGAGTCAGGGGATGGAGAGACTGTAATTTGGCTAGTCTACCACCGTGGAGTGCTCTCAGCTGAGATGGGTTTTTATAATGGTAGAGAACTGTTTTTCAATCTAGACACCCAGTCTTATTGGAAAAAATGGGCAAGGATAATATATAACTGTTATATACAATTTTGATGGCTTAAGGAAGATGTGTGAATAGTGATTTAACAATGTTGAGTTCATTGCCAAAGATAGTAAGCCTGCTCTTGTGAAGAAAGCCACTCTATTTTTACCTCAAATTTATATTGTAGAGTGTTAGCTGTATGAGACTTGATAAAGGTTTTCAAAGGCAGCAATAGCATGTTTGTAGTGGTCTTGTTTCAAATAAAATCAACACTCCAGTCATCTGAAAAAGTGAATTCTGCCCACGATACCATCTACATGTTTTGTTAGTCTTTAAAGTGCTACCAGACTATTTGTTGTTTTTTTTTAAGTTTTTCCTGTTACAGAAGCTTTTATTCTATTAGAGTTCTTTGAGGGAGTCAACAAACATGTGGACAAGGGGGATCCCATGAATATAGTGTACTTAGATTGCCAGCAAGCCTTTGACAAAGTCCCTCACCAAAGGCTCTTAAGTAAACTAAGTTGTCATGGAATAAGAGGAAAGGTCCTCTCATAGATTAATAACTGGTTAAAAGGCAAGAAACAAGGGGTAGGAATAAATGATCAGTATTCAGAATGGAGAAAAGTAACTAGTGGTATCTTCCAAGGGGCCGTACTGGGACCAATCCTGTTTAACCTATTTATAAATGATCTGGAGAAAGGGGTTAACAGTGAGGTGCCAAAATTTGTAGATGATACTAAACCGCTGAAGATACTTAAGACCAAAGCAGACTGTGAAGAGCTTCAGAAAGGATTGCTTAAATATTCCCTGTTCTGTTCACTCCATCTGGGGCATCTGGCATTGGTCACTGTTGGAAGACAGGATACTGGTGAAGATGGACCTTCGGTCTGACACAGTATGGCCGTTCTTGCCTTCTTAAGTTTTCATGCTTTCAAGGATTGCTTCACCTTACAGATAACAGATACTGCATGTGTCTGAAACAAGTGTCATGGTAGGAAATGACATTCTTGGCTATCCTTCAGCTACCTTCTCTGACTGCTCGCAATCCCAATCACACCACTTTATTCTCCTGGCAAGATATTTTTTTGAGGTTCAGTGACATTTAACTAGTTCACTATATATCACTATGACTGATCAGTCCGTCAGCCCTCACAGAGAGATCATTGATCACAGCACATCATTCATGCTGTTCTTGCCTTTCAGCCATCCACTGGTCATGCTGTCAGTGGCAGGAGATGCCCGATGAACATAAACATACCACAGCCCAAACCTCCTGAGTAATCCACCAGCCTCATCCTCCCAAGTAGCTAAAATTTCAGACACATGCCATTGCGCCCAACCTAACCATCTACGAAAGGGCTGTAAGGGCTGCATGTGGCAGACAGTACTGCCAGCTCTAGCCAAAAAAACTTGGGATAGGAAGAAGTATGTATGCCCTCCTCATGGAAAGTAATAATATTGAATATAAGCCACAGGAAAGTGGAATTCTTTTGGGGGAGAGAGGAAAAGGCCTATGTGATGATGCTTAACTGCAGAAGCAGAAATTGGCTTTTGCCAGCTTTTGGCTCTGGAAGCTGAATCTGGTCTTCTAAATCTGAACACCCATAATTCAAGAATGTCTAAGTACAATAGTGGCCAAAATGGACAGATGCCACTATCAATGCAAAAAATATGACATGCTACAGAAAGGAAATGGTACAGTTATATGATTAATATCACTTGTGGCAAGGGAAGCTGATTCAGCAGAGCAACAGCTTTTCAGGACAGGACAACATGTGACCAAGCATATGTGCCAAATAAGGGCAAATAAGTGCCAGCTCACCTACTCTAATTAAAGACAGGCTCAATGCTAGACATTCCTTGTAAAAATAGTGGAAGTATCAAATGGAAGTAACAAGTATATATGACAATATTTAGCATTGAGAATAGCAGTGCTATGCTGAAGCAATGGATACATCCCACAGTCTGTTCCTTATGCTGATTTTTCTCAATGTTTTGCTTTGCTTTGCTTTCTGTTTTGTTGTTGTTGATTTTAGCAGAGACAGGAGAATCCTCCTTTTGCCCCTAGACAGATCCCTAAAATAATATTTATAAGTTTTCCCTTTAATCTGCAACCACCTTGCTCCACATTAATACCCTAAAAATATTTTCTCATCTTTAAATGGCCTTTCTCCCCTTTGGCTCTTGCAGTTCTAGAACTTTTGCTGTTACTTTCTTTGAAAATTCATTTCTTCTTGCCACCCCATCACTTCCCTTTTCTTTTGACAAAACTAGACCTGTTTATATGAGTTACCTTTGTGGAATCCAAAAGTAAAACTTAATTTTCAAATTCAACAATGCCCCTTGACTTAATTTGTTTTCTAACAATGCTCAGTGGAATGCAAGAACAGAAGAAATGACCAATGTGTCTGCCTGTTTTCAACCCCATAAGCCCCAGGTGGTTTTAAATTGAAGAAAGTGCAAAAATCATTTAGCCATCCCTAGTATATTTTTAGAGAGAGAGATCTAGAGCATGAAGATTTCTGTGGGTTCATCAGAGTGATGAGTAGCTGTCATGAGAGAGTTGTGAAAAGAAAGAAGAGAGTACTTCAGATGTTTGTAACAATTTAGTGCAAGCTCTGATAATATGCTAGGAATTGAATAGATGGTCTTTCCCAAGACACAATCTATTTTGAATAGAAAAAAACCTTGTAAAGATCAATCTTCTGTAGGTTCCTGTACAGAAGAAGCAAAGACAAATTACATTAACTTAAAGAACTTTGCTTTTGATACCAACTCGATGGCATTCTGCATCCAAAAACCATTTGTAACACTGGATTTTGAAGTCTTAGAAATCAAGAAGTTGTTTTGTCTAACCTCGTTGCCTGGGAGCCACTTCTCACCTGAGCTGAGAACAGTGAGTATGATCTTCCTTCAGTGAGTTAATTCTTCTTACCAGCAACACAAAACACAGACATCCTAATGGTTATTTTTGTCCAGAGTGGAATCTAGACTTGGTAACAGATTAAATAAATATAAAGTTGTTTGACGAATTATTTGGTGGTATTAATTGTTATTCTAGCTGCATATGACAATGTTCCTTCCTCAACAAGAGTAAGCCCTGTTCAAGGTTTGTCCTTGGTAAAATCCCAAGAATATATTTTATTATTGTTACTCCGTACTACATACAGTTTACTAAAATCCCTGCATTTAGATGTTCCTACGCTGGCAGTTAACATTTATTTCTAAAGTTTTCATAGAAAAAAAGCTTTTTTATATTCCAAAGCATCCCCTTTCCTCAGAGTTAAATTTCTTGTAAGTATTTTTTTTAATTCAGATGAGTGTAGTGTCCCTTTATTACATACAGTTCAGGTGTTATGGCTTATTTTCTCATTTAAATTGATTAAGGAAGTGGGCAGCATAATGCAACTCTGTAACACTATATTGAACCCAAAGAGCTATGAAGTTGTATTTAATGGACATTTGGAAAGTAGTAACAACAAATAGTTGGAGAGTATTCCTGTCTCAGTAATTGTAATGTATTTTCAAAGATGTTAAAAGCTTGGTGTATAATACTTTTTCAAATAAGGAGGTGGATTAATGATAACAGTTTGGATGTTTAATCCTGAATACACCAAAGAAGCCATAGATACTAATTGCTACTTTGCTTCAGGTAAACAAACAAATAAATGCAATAAGTAAAAGTGTGGAGGAGGAGAAGGAGAGGAAACAAACATGTCTAAATAACCAGGCTCGAGAGGCTATTTAAGCCAAGCAGAAATCATTCAACATTTGGCAATCTGACCCTAAGAAAGGCAATGAATAGAAATTACAACAAGCAATAGGTAAAAGGGAGTTTAGAAGGGCCAAAATGGGTTTTGAATCATAAATATCTAATGCTATCCATTCTTTAAATATAACAGAAGTGGGAAGCCTGTGAAAAAAAATCTTCTGGGTTTTCTGAATCATCAGGTTTCAATAGAGTAAATAAAATAACACTTCTGAGCAACTATATGATTTCTTTGCATCTGTTTTTACCATAAAGGATTTTTGGGAGATTCCTGCTTGGTTTGATAATAAAGATAAACTCCTTTCAAAGACTGAGGTACGTCATAAGGAGCAAACTGATAATTTTAGAAAAGCGATGGCACCACTTCAGATGGATATATCTCCCGAAGTCTGGAAAAACACAAAAATGAAGTGGGTTAACTGGTAACAAAAATATACAATTTCTTGTTATAAGCCATTTCAGAGGATTTTAAGACCAAAACAAGTTTCTAAGGGTGATTTATGCAATTAGAGATCAGTAAAACACTGGTAAATTGGTTGATATGTGATACTTAAAAACACAATTCCAAACCTCCCTGAATGTCATGACATAATGGGGTCTAACTAGCATGGCTACTCTAAAGGAATATAGTCTCTGTAATTTCTTACAATTCCTTCAAGGTGTCAATAACATTGTGAATAATGGAAAACTGACTGATAAATGTATGTAGATATTTAGAGACTTGACCGGAGGCTACTATAGCTGTTAGGAGGCGAGAGGCAAA
Source organism: Rafetus swinhoei (assembly GCA_019425775.1). Taxonomy (NCBI): domain Eukaryota; kingdom Metazoa; phylum Chordata; order Testudines; family Trionychidae; genus Rafetus; species Rafetus swinhoei. Next base: position 273,399,615 of record CM033437.1, read on the forward strand.
GTAATGCTACATGACTACATGTTGTCTTCTTGGACAAGCAGGCAGAGTCCATTAATAAGGAAAACATGTATTTTTTACTGTCAGAGGCAGCTCCCCTCTAGCTGCTGGTACTGCTCAATCGAAAACACTTTTGTCTTTCACTACTGACAGCAGGGCCATACATAGGAGGAGCCAAACCTAAGGGGCACCAGATCCAGCCAGCACAACTCTGCTGCAGTTGAACAGTCATCAAAAACTGGCTAGGAGGCAGAAAGCGAAGAGTAGGATTAAATGATCAATGTTCACCATGGCAAAAGACTAATGGTTAGTGCCTCAAGGTTCTGTACTAGGCCTCATGTTGTTTAAAATAATTAATTATTTGAAAAGAGGCGAGGGGGGTGAGTAATGCTATAGCGAAATCTTCAGATGACAGTTATTTAGGTTAGTCAGGGCCAGAAACAACTGTCAGTGAACGGGCAATATGATGGCAAATAAAAATCAAACTTCTTCATACACCTTACATGGTTCTAAATTAACTGTGTCAACCCCCAAAAAAGGATGGGAGCATCATTGCGGGCAGCTCAAGGAGAACCTCTGCTCATTGTTAAGCAATGGTCAGAAAAGTAAGAGTTGTTAAGATGCATGAAGAATGAAATGGAGACTAATACTGAAAATATGATCTCACCTTTAAAGAAATCAATGGTACAGCCCTACTTTGCAATATTTTGTTCAGGACTGGTAACCTTATCTCAAAAAGAAGATGACAGAACTAGAAGGGGTATGGAAAAGGGTGATCATTATAATCAAGTCTATAGGGAAAAACACATACAATGTCACTTTTTACAGAGCATGTTTTACGTGCCAATGAGTTTTGGGCTGCTGAGTCTGACGCGCAAGTAACAATCCTGTCAACAGGTAGGGCATACCCCTTAAGGGCACTTTAAGATGTGCTTTTAATCTGAGCAGCAGATTCTTTCCTCCTCGAACACCAGTCATCACAAAGCTTGATCTACTTCACTTCACAGTGTCTCGCTCCATTTACAAGACGACGACCACCAACCAGAGCAGCATTCTGCACTCCTTTCCTAATCACCCCCAGAGATTCCAAATTATCTTTGCAAGCCTCCTGAAATCTGCACAGCCACCTGACTGTCTTTACAAGCATTTTATAAACTTCAGAGTACAGCACACTCTTTGGGATCCTGTAATCCAACATTTACTTGACATGTCCAAGTCAGCTCAGTCTTTCTTACTAACCAACTTTCCCATGAATGACATACCAGCACGAGTCAACACTTCCACATTTGTCATCCTAACTTGCCATTTTATTCAAAGAATTTTATGTTAGCATCTGGTATGAAAACTGCTTAGTCTGTTTAGTAAAGAGATTGAAAAGATTAAGATTGTCTACCTCAGAAAAGAGATGAGTAACAGATAACATAAGCATGAAAAATATTGAACAGTGGAGAAAGCGAGTGTGAACTTCTTTTCTCTGTGTCTCACAACACAATAGAATAAAAGGTGGTACATTCCAAGCAGCCCTCAGTATACTTTTTCATGCAATGTTTGTTTATCACAAGAAGTCGGTGAGGCCAGGAAGTTAACAAGATTCAGAAAGTAGCTGGATGTCTATAGGGCTATCAAGAATAACCAGAGTTGTCATAATTAATTCTTAAAAAAAATTTGTGGAAGGGATATTAAACTTCATGATTTAGGAATTAAGCCATCCTCTATTTCTTAGAGATCAGGTTGAGATCCACAGTGCTGGTAGAATTCCCCCACTACTACAAGGTGTTACATGTTTCTCTGAAGTATCTGGCTGAAGTATTAGCTACTGGTGAGTCCTATGTTCTTAAGTATTACAAAATTATAATGCATCAAAATGTAAAAGTTAGTAGGAAGAAATATCTTCATTCTGGAAGGCATTTCAAAGTTCAGGAGTTAATTTAACATGTTGCACAGTCTATAGAGCTTAACAAAATTCTCACATGTTCTTTCCTATGCTACTATAGTTTGCATAGTCTAGGGTTCTCTAATCCAGGCTCCATACATGAAATCTGGATTAAAATAATCTTGTTAAATTGAATTTCATCCTTCATTCAGGATGCAATTTCTCTCATCTTGTTTCCTGGCCCTCTCTAATGAAGCCTCTTTTTCTCCCCTAACAAACAAGCTATAAGAAAATTTCAATATTAGTGCTTCTGTTTTGGTGGGGTGTTCAGTTAAAAGAAGTCGAACAATGGGAAGGAAAGGAAGTGTTAGAATGAGCACCAGTTTATGACTGAAGTCATATAATGGTTATAAGACTGACATTATGAGTACTACCATTAGAAGAAGAAAGTATGTCCATATTGGAATCACTTGGCATTAGATTTTCACTTTGAGTTCCCTGGCTTCCATTTAACAAGGGTTGATACCACATTGTATGAAATATTGCATGACCTGGTCATGATAGCTAGGCAGTGATACAAGGGAGTACCATAATGAATTCTAAATAGAAGAAAAAATTTTTCTTCACTGTAGAATGTCTCCATTGACATGAATCTTAGTATGAAGTACCTGTCAATTCTTAATCCACAACAAGGAAGTAGGGATTGGAAAATTAGAAGAAGAAAAAAACATTGAACATACGAGGAAGAAAAATGCCCTTTAAACATTTTGTTCTGTGTAAATATAAACCAACTCCTACAAATTATGAAATGGAATATGTCACATAACTGGAACATCAGTGGTCAGAGCAGGAATCAAACTCTAGTGGTCAGGCAGTGTAGCAATAAGACAGCCTATTACAGGCCAGCCATGCCCATTAGGTTGCCTGGAGAGTGACTCTGCTGAAGGTTCTACAGAGTTTGATTTAGCGAGTCAAACTACCATTTAGTACCTCACTAAATCAAACTCAGAGGGTGCCCTGTCAATGGTCAGTACTCCTGCTTCTGTGCAGAGTAAGGGAAGCCAATGAGAGTGTTTGTTCCTGTGTGCCTCCCACTGTGGGGATGGCAGAGAAACTCAAAACAAGGTATATCGACTCCAGCTACGTAATTAATGTAGCTGGAATTGCGCATCTTGATTCGACCTTCCCTTTTAGCCTAGGTTAAAATGAAACATTTGGGCTCCAGTGGAAACTTTTGATAGGTGTATCCCAAATTTAAAAAAAAAATCTCAACCAGCTCTAATTATTTGTGTTACGGTGGCACTAAAACCTCTAATCATCATATATACGGTTCATTGTACCTGACACTATAACATCACCAAACAAGACTAAAATTGATGGGGGCTTTTTTCACACAATACTTTTCCCCCCATGTGAAAATGCTGATTCGTGCAAAATTGAAACTTTTGGCAGAAATTTATTACTTTTGCCAAAACTTTCTTTGGGAAGATTCCTCAGGTCCAGAATAATTTTACTTAAGGTAACCTCAAAATAGTCAATCAGGTGGCCTCAAACTTGGGATATAGGAGACCCAGATTCAAGTCTTTTTCTCCCTTTATCCTAATACAACTAAAAAAACAAATATGGAAATCATAACATGGATTTTGACATAGCTGCTTTTGAAAATTTTGCTCTACATGTATAAAAATACAAGTGGACTAATATGACAGGGCAACTATTGTGCATACAAAATATAACAAGGTGTATAAGATTCCAAATATAGGTACTTAACATTTACACATGTTTATCTTATTATTTGAGAAACAGTATATGTTCATCTAATGAATACTATTAAGAAGCATATATTCACAGGACCAGAATTAGCAACCATAACTTGCTATTTCCTAATTTTGACTGGCTGGTCATGCAACCTCTTACTATCCTGTTAACATTTTTTTCAATAGAATAAATTAAAATATGGCATAACATCACACACATAACCTACACGTTTTTCCCACACTGATGAGATTAAATAATAGAACTGTTTTTGTCATATAGCCAGACCACATGTTAACTGGAACAACAAAAGGTTTAGTGACTATTCACTGTGTGAGTAATTACAGCTTGTATGGGTTTTTTTTCCCACCTTTCCAAGGTAGCAAAAGTTCTAGAATCCCTGCTGTTGAAGATCATTTCTTTGTGCTAGTATGGGAAATAATAATAATAATAATATAAAGAGAGTCAATGACCATTCTACAAAGCAGAAGAAAAAGCTGAGTTAAAAATGAATTTCATAGGCCTTTAGATGATTCCACTTAATCCTACTACCTTGTGCTTCCCATCAATGTAGTGATCAATTGTTTTATGCTGAATATTTAAAAAGTGTTCTAGGCACAAATCTACAAAGATAAATAAAGACAGAATTCCAGAAATAAAATAACTCAATTAATACCTCAAGAACAAAACTAACCTTTTTACGAAAATCTCAAGAGCTTTGCACAAATATGCACACCTCATTGCATTGCCTTATAGAAAACTGTACTTCCTAGTTTACTCTGTTTAAAAACTCAAGTTTCTTATACCTAAATAAACATAGCATAAATCCAGATATGTATATAATTAAAAATGTCTGTGAATCCCATCTTGTATTGACAAATATGCATGTACTATGTTCTACACATATTTTTAACAACTTGTGTTAAATATTGACATTTTCCTATACAAAACAGGAAAATGGCAAGCAATTCAGCTCTATTAAGCAGTTATAGTATGTGCGATATGAAATGTATTATTTATGGTTTAGTATTCAGTAAGCATTAATTACATGTTTTATAATTAACACAGAAGAGATATGTGCCAAGCTATGCTGCTAGAAAGAAAAACCATCTTATATAAAGATTTACCCAAAATTGACAGGTAGCTTGACAGCTTTCTATTTCCCAGCATGGTGTGAGGAAAGTGCACATGGGCAAGGTTGTTGTTGTTGTTTGGTTTTTTTTTTTACTTTTTGCTTTGTTTTGTTTTCTGGTTTTTGTTCACTAGATCTGTAAAACATACCCTGTGAGCAAGCTTTCTTTTTCTTGTAAAAGCTCCCCGACCTTACAAATACAAGAAGAGCTTTATTAAAGTCAACAGAGAAATCTTCGAGGAAAATAATAATTATAATTGTGTGTGTGTGTGTGTGTGTGTGTGTGTGTGTTTATACACACACAGACACACACACAGACACAGATTTGTGCATGTGTCTGTCTGTGAGTCTATTTGTTCAAGAACTCCTCCTAAATGGTAAGAGCAAGGACCACCAAATTTGGTATGCAGTTTCCTCCTATCCTAACTTAAATCAAATATTGAGAGTGGCTCTGGGGGACAGCGAGCCTGCAGGAGAGAGCTATCCTGCAGAATGTGCACTGGGGCAGCTGCTCCATCAAGGGAGTGGCTAGTAGGGCTGGGGTTCTGCCATCTTGCCTGCCTGCACCCCAGGTAAGTAGCCCTCCTGCCCCAAACACTTCCCTCCCCCCAGCCCTTGGTCACAGCACCAGGTGGGGTTGGGGGAGAGAAAAGGCCCCAAGCAGTTGGGAGGGCAGATGGAGGAGAGAAAATGCCTGTGCTGCATGGGATCCCCTACATTGACTCTCACCCCCTCCCTGCCCCCAACCTCCTGTACTGTTCCTACACACATTCACAAGGTCCTGCCCTGACTCCTGCACCTTCCTACTCCATCAGATCCTGGCCCTGAAAGACCCGGGCAATGCTGGGTAAGTCTTCTAGTGGATGATAATTTTAAAAGGCTTAAATGACTTAAATGGCAGGTGGGTTTTAAGCCTTTTCCAAGGGAACCTATATATAGTCATTAAGTTTGCTGGAGTCTGAATTCCTGACCAAAAAAACTCTCTATCTTTCTGGCTCATTCATATACACTTCTAGCCTTGCATCTTCCGAACAATATCAAATTCCCACCTTACATTGATCCTAGCTCCTGCTGTCTTTCATTACATCCTGGGAGATCAGCATGCTCCTATTTAGAATATATTAGTCATTCATTACTAATGCCGTAAAAGCTCTGAAGTCCTAGAAAGGAAGATTCTTTACTTTTACCTTTCTGTTCCCTCACCATTAATAGATAACTCCCAGCTGCTGTTTCATTTTTCTTCTGTCAGGAAAACTGTAACTACATGATTAAAATGGCATGTAGCTCTAAAACTATTATCAATTATACTAATTAAGGTCAAATAGAATGGAGCAGCAGCCTTTGTGGAAAACAATGTAGGCAATGTAAACTGCTATTAATTTAGGGGCCTCATATGTACATATGACAGTTTCTGCAGACCTTATTATTAATTATTTCTAGGCAGTCTCTTATAATCACATCTCCAAAACCTCATCTCTAATTCTGCTCTTTCAGCTGGGAACAAAAAGAGCATTGATGGAAATCGATGTTTTTTGAATGGTGTGTGCAGGGTAGCTATAATGACCTCTTTTCAGTGGAAAAGTCTCCTTTTTTTTCCTTGTGTTAAAAGAGATTTAACTGGGAATTGTGAATATTTGCTTTCCTTCAAGCTACACAGAAATTATACATGTCAAAAAGGCCTAGACATAAGTAAAAATGAACAGGGTCTTCTCCAAATTTAAATTCATGTTTTCCTTCACAAAATAAACCTATCATCTGATATTGCCAGGTATTAAGTGGTGCTCTATTCATGAATTGTGCAGTTGAGAAATAGAGCTGGTGGGAAATACTATATATTTTCCAAGATTTTTTTTGAATGAAATGAAATGTTTACAAAGAAAGAAATCACATAATTTTCTATTTTGTAAAATGAAACAAACAGTACAAACAGTTTTCCCCCTCCCCTTCATTTCCCCTTCATTCCCCTTCTATCTCTAAGTGAGGGCAAGAAGAGAAGGGGTAGGGGGATAAAGATGGGGAAAATAACCTAATGATTAATTTTTTTGATGGGAAATCCAGAAAACTTGAACCACTCTGCTAAGAGAACCTGAAACCTTTGTGTCATGGCTGACTTATGAACAGCTTCTCTGCTCATGTGATAACATGTCTCTAAGATCAGATGGAACCCTCAAAATAACAGTGCTTATGCTAAACTAGTAAGGCACTGGTAATAAGGTGTTTTTCACTAAAAGACCTTTGAATCTGGAATCTGCTTCCCATACCTCTTCAAGAGAGTACTAGTCTGAGCATCATAATGCATCTCTTTTCCCAGGCTGCTGAGGAGAGGCGTGTGCTGAAGAGATAACATATTTTTGAGGACTCCTGGTGAAGTCATTAATTTATATAGATTTGATATTGCAGAGATTATACTGCTACTAGTATTGATTGTGTATAATCTTGCTGTGTATTTTCTGTGTATGTATGTAGATCATAGGGAGAGGGTCATTTCAGAAACTGAAATAAATAAAGTGACATCGTAACACAAGGGGGAAAAATCACCAAGGGGGTCTCCTACCTTGTAATGTTTTAGATGAATAATTTTTCCTGCATATTAGTTAGCTTTTACTATTGCCACAATGTGTTGAGTAATGCATGCAGAAAAGAAACAGCTGGGTTTTGGAAAGGGTTTCTTGAGGGAGCCAGTAAGCACAAGCAGTGTATGTGGCTCATTATAGCATTCCCACCATGCAGAATACTCTGTAGCTAACTTATTCAGATTAGATAGGTGGTGTAATTATATGATTAATAGTCCCTTGTTCAAGTACCTCCTAAGCAAGGTGTCTTCATAATGAATAAGCAAGCATTGACAAAATATTGTTCACCAGTACAAATGTCTATATAGTACATCAATAAACTTCATTTTTTGTTATAAAAATCTGTTGCACCATTCTGCAATCAACACATTTCTGTACAATATGTTTTTATAAGCAATGATAGTTCCTAAACATAATGGGACAGATCCTCAGTTGGTGTAAGTTGGAATAGCTACATTTTATGTCAATAGATCTACAGCAATTTACACCTGATAAGTATCAGGCCCAGAGTAACTCCAAAGCAGTATTTCATAATTGTCTAATAGATTACACATTCTTTGTTATCTCAATCCATATCCCACTAAGGTCAATGGAAGCTTTTTCATGGACAGGTTGCACCTCTATAAACCAGGACTCTCTGGTCCAGCAACTTCTGTGGTCCAGGAGGACCATTGATGTTCCAGGATCAGAGAGTCCCAACATGCTGCATGTGGGGGAGAGGCAGGAGCCCCATACAATTCAGGGGAGGCCTGGAGCCCAGCACAATACAGGGTGGGAGGGAGCCTGGTGTCTGGTTCATCTGGGAGGGTGATGGGAGCTGGAGTGCAGTTCAACTGGGCTGGGGGTGGGCAAGAGCTGGTGTGCAGCCCAGCTGGGCTGGGGGGAAGTGTAGAGGGGTTGGGAAGCCCAGCATGTGACCCAACTGGGCTACTTAGGGAAGCCAGTGGGGCAACAGTGCAGGGGGTGGGGCTGGCAGCAGAGGGGCCAAAAATGACCTCCCCTGGTCGGGCAAAATCCCCCATCCAGGACCAGTCAGGTCCCAATGGTGCCAGACCAGGGAGGTTCAACCTGTACTTGAATGGGCTTTGAATTAGGTCCTTAAACTTCCACACTTTCTTTTCTTTCTCTCTTCCCCAATGCATCCATGCATCATAGAAGAATTTTTCTTCTGTTCAGTAACACTAGGGGGCTGTGCCCCCTTACTCACTATGCTCGTCAACCCCCCTCTGTCTGCCGCAGCTGGATGGTGGCCTCCCCTCCTACCTGTGCCACAACGGGAGGGGGGTTGTCACCAGTCCTTCCTGTGGCCAGATGGGGGCTGTGCCCTGACTGGGACCTTGTTATCCAGGCTTCACTGTTGTCCCACAGGAATTTTTTCTATAGATAGTGAGATTATTTACAGTGAATAATCACTGTAAAAAAAGCACTATTTGATAGCACTTCTGTAACCATCATACCAACAATGGCAAAAACTTTTATAACTTTGTCATAGTTAATTCATCTTTTGCACATGAATTAATATTTGCTGCATACCTGTGCATCACAAAAAAGATGCTCTGCAAAAAGATATTACATGGCAACTGACAGAGTTGGTTAGGCTTTTTTCAACTAAACTAAACTTTTTTTGATGTGGGAATGTTTCTATTGCCACTAAACTTTCGTTGGAACATTTTCTCAGGTCTAGGACTGAATTTCTGGTGAGGAAGAATTCCTTTCCCTACAGCTTGGAATGGCCAATAACCTGATTGTTAGGGTGCTCGTGTGTGATGTAGGAAATGAGGATACTAGTCCTCACTCCGCCTGTTTCTCTCCCATCTGTAGTGAATGCCTCCCCCACTAGTTGATTCTGCTGTGTGTCTCTCTCTCAGTCTTTCCTGTTGGAGCTGTTCCATTTTGTAAAAATTATTAAACTGTCATTAGGCCTTTGGGAGGGACTGACTCTCTAGTCCATTAGTTAGGGCACCCAATGGGGATGCAGGAGACCCAGGTTCAAATCCGTGATCTGAATCAGTGCAGGGACTAGAGGCTACATCTACACTATGAGTTTTTTCAGCAGAAAATATGCCACTGAGGGACTCATTAGCATGAGACGTGACATCATTAGCATATTTTCTGCCGAAAAAACTCGTAGTGTAGATGTAGCCAGAGTGTCCCATATCTCCAGTAAGTGCCTTAGCCACTGGTGTATTAACTATTGTGGGGTGAATTTCTCCATTTAAAAAAAATAAAATCATCGACCACTGTGGAACGGACATTTTCATGGGGTGGGAAAATCATTTCCTGTCCAGGTCTACTCAAAAACTGAATGGCAGGGTGAGCTTAAGAAAGGAACACAATCATGGAACCCATGGTATCCAGATGAGTGCTCTAATGCATGAGCTAAACAGGTAATTCCAGCAGCTCAGAAAAGTAAACAATTGCTCAGATTTACCATAGCTCCTTAAACTGTACATTCACAAGTATACTGAGCCGTTTTCTCTCAGTGTGAAATTTTATATAACTACAAGGATTACACTAAGAAAAATTAACATGTAATATGAAGATAATCACGTGACTATCCAATAAGCAATATCTGCATAATTCAGCTTGAAGAAGCTTATATATTTTCTTTATTAGGATAAAACGTGCATACATTTTGGAAAATACAGACAAGCTAGATGCCATCGGTTTTCAGAGGGCCACTCTTGGGGAGTGAGCATTTGATAGTTCCCTACAAAGATGAAATTTCCTAGGGTGAAATTAACCTCTTTGAAGAGGGCCAGCACAAATTCCACTTAACAATTTAAGTGGGACTTATGTGATTCAGAGGCCTTCTGCAAGTCCTTTTCATAGGGGCAAGGCTTTTGTGGAGTGTTCTTTTGGAGTATCAAGAAACCAGATATTGGAGGAGGAAAGTTAAATGGAGCTGAATATGTGAGACAAGTCTTATTTAGAGCTCACAGGAGAAGTGACAGAATTATAGAGAAAAAGAATATTAAAATATTTTTAAAATATTACAAAAGTAATATGATATAGAAAAGGGACAAAAAGTGTCATTAAAGTAACTACATACAGTATAATGCAGATTGGATATAAACGATAATTGTTTTAACTGATTAGCTCCTATTCAATTCATTTTTGTGAACCTTGATTCATACCACGATACAATGGAATTGTATTTCAATAAATAGTTCCTTCAGTAAGGAACTTGGTCTAATTTTATTCTAGGAGGAAGGTCAACTATGTATAACAATTTAGGACACAAAAAGATATCCGAAGATTACTGCTTTAATTTTAGGGAAAGTCAAAGTCAGACAGGTTGTTATTTTCAGAAAAATGACTAAAGGAGATTCAAATTATATTACATTTTCTATGGAATGATAAAATGGAATATATGGCTCATTAATTTATAGCAAGGAAATGAAGAAGGAAAAATACTGAGTTATGTAGTTTATCCATTTCAATTAACATAAACCTGGAAACAATATAATTAGCAGTAATTGAAACCAAATCAAGGTTTGTCTGTAATACAGAACATATGAATTTAAACATAGGTGAGGAGGGAAGAAGTAGATGGTTCATATGTTTGAAGGTGGGGAAAAAGAGCGAATTATGGGCCTGATTGAGCAAAGATCTCTGCATGAGAATACCTTTATGACTTCATGGGGCCCATCTAAAATCAAAAGAAGTCTGTAAGGATGTTGGAGGGTCCATATGAATAGATGCCCTTTCTGTGTGCTTCACTATAGCATTTGACTTACAGAATCAGGGTTCATGATCATCAGAGCATGATAAAATTCTGCAAGAAATTGTCTTCCTAAAAAATGGAAAACCTTGAACTTTTGTTGACACTACAAAGTGAATTGTAATACATGAAATGTATTGTTTTAAAAATCATGTAGAATGTCATGAGGAGGGAATTCATAAAATGAGTACAAGTAAGAATAAAACATTAAACTCATAGATGACATTGAAAACATAACTGAGGAGAATCAAATACGAATAGCTAGAATGCAAGGTTATAATAATAGGAACTGAAAACCCAGGAAAAAACACTTAGATTGTGATTTTTATTAAGAAAAAGAGAAAATATTACAGAAAAATGTTACTAGCAAAACATTTGAGGAGAGGAAATAACAAGGTTACTCTGATAGACTTTTCCCCAGACTTTTCTATTGAAGAGACTGGGTTTAACCTGGATGCAAAATGAGCAGCCAGATGTTCTACCCCAAAACTCTGGATCTCCTAAGATCTGTTACAAGCTTTAACATTTTTTGCAGATTTGCCATTGGTTTCCAGCTGAATGGTATGCACATGTACGTAGTATTTGTTGCACCACTTCATCTTATATGTGGGTTCCTGAACTTTCACCAAGTCTTTCTGAAAATATGAGACGAAGGGTATGATAGTGTCCTGCCAGCCCTCTACCTATATGCATGTGGGATCTGAACTCAATAGTACTCTTTACACCTGAAAATAAGAGGAAAAATGCACACTCTTCTACTCTGATTTTCAGCGGGAAACTTGAAGCAAATGCAGTACCTTAGACCACTCTGCTTCCACATTCACCTGGCTGACAATACAAAGATAGCAGCCAAAATTTCAGTCTGATTCATATCATATCGATGAATTAAGTTTTCAGTCTTGTCACTTTCTCTTTAATATTTGATGTGCATAAATTAGGCAGATACAACTATACATATTCAGTTGTGCACATATAACTTAAAACATTCTAGTGCCGTATTTTGTTCTTTTGTATGTGAAATAAACATTTTATAAGAGAGGAAAAGAAAAGGAGCATTTAAATATAAATCTATATATAAGAGAACCCTGGAACTGTGTGTTAAATCAGGAATTTTCTCAACAGAAAATTCATTTTCTTCAAAATTGACATTTTCCATGTAGGAATTTTAATTTTGCTTCTTTTTTTTTTAATCTTTTGTCAGGAAAGTTGCAAAGTACTTTATTGAAATATTAAATAAAACATTGTTGGAAAGTATAAACAAACTTCATTTGGCAGATACAGTCCTGAAGACATAAAATTCTATCTCTTCTGATAGGGGACTTCTTGGTCTCTGTGGTGAATTCATGAAATAACATTCAGAATGAATAATAATTTTTTTTTAAAGTAAGACATTATGCTATTGCAGTTCAGTTTAAAGTTCCAGAACATTAGAACTCTACATATTGAAAACTAACAAGATTATGATAATGGCTCACAGAATGTCATTTTAAAAATCATTTGTCCCAGCCACCAGTAGTGACTTTAGAAAAAGAAGCTGCCCTTTGTACTTCTAGGTTTTAAAAAGATCAACGAGTGAACATAGCATATAAGCTGCCAGACTAAATCAATGAGTGACTTATACTTCCCAAGGTCTTTCTCCTGGCTGGTTTTATTATCACTAAGCTTGCAGCAAATGGTGAAAGATTGCCACTTCATACAGAAGGATATTTTATGTTGTCAGAACCTGTTGATATATTATTTTCTTAAGAACAATAACAATATTAAAGATCATCATGCAGATAATACCATGGAATTCCTTGAAAAATATAAGGAAAATAAATCTATCCATGTGTAAATTCAATTAAATATGAACTTTTACATGCCTGAATGGTTAGTCATTCAGCATAAAGCTATACATTGAGCATCAGTCCTCCCTTCCTTTTGTGGTTAACATGATTTTGTGCCCTGTCATGATGATTGCAGAAACAACCATCTCCTCTTATGACATCTTTCAGTTTCTACTGATGTAACACTGACACCTTTTTGCTGAATATCTCTATGTGTGAGGAGTTTCAATTTACAAATATGATTGAATGAATTAAGGGTAGCATTTCCAGTTTTGAGAGAAATGAATCATTCCTGCTATCCTCATGGAATTTGGCGATGGAGCAGAGATTTTGAATGTATGAGTGAGAACTGAGACATAATCTTGCAAGATTCACTTGTGGCTACTATGCTCAATGGAAATGGGTGAAGAGCACCTAGGTCCACTGCTGACTGAACCTTGTTTGTATCTTATAAGAAGGGTAAGTAACCCTTTAGCACACATTAGCCTGGCTAATATTCAAAGGACCATCTTCTGACAGGTCCTCTTATGATTTCCTTATCTCTAGTTATACAATTTTGGCAAAAATGATTAAAAAGTTAAGTGATATTTTAGTCTTCCCATCAGCCGTCAACTTGCATATAGATAGTGCTCATCATGAAGCTGGATGATTTACCTTTGCTGTTGAAAGAGCTCCCATGTACATATTCATTTTGCTTGATTTACTAGTGAAAATATTCAGCTTGCTCTATTAATGAACTGATTTATTTCAAACATAGCTTTTCCTGTAGATCTCCTTGCAGATTCTACTATATTTCCAGTTCATATTTCATTGCACATTCTTCTTTCATGAATGTCTGTAATCCAAGTGAAAAATGACATCTTTTTAAAAGACTTTAAAAATAAGGGAATTTTACTTTCTTTTTTTGCAGTATAGTCAAATGTAGAATAGCAAGTTTATGCATTTATGTAGGAAACCTAGTCAAGTTTAATAAGACTGAATATTTTACTCAGCTTTATTCTCCAAGAAGTCATTTTGGGGTTTTTAGTCCTCACTCCCATTAGGAATCTGAACCCTAAACTCAGATTGACCTTCCTGAAACAGATCTATCATCTGTGTGTCTTCCTTTGGACTGCATGTAGTTTGTTATGTTTAAAACAACATTGGTCATTCATTAAATTAATTAAATTATACAGGCATGTAATCTTGACAAAGAATTTTACCTTGGAAACAAATATATCTGTTATATTTTAAGGAGTACAACTGAAATTCAGTTATTTTAGAAATTATATTCTAAAATGAGTGACAATTTAGGCAACTATCCAGTAAAATTCCTTATGCATATGCTTTATTTTAGGCATGGGAGTAGTCTTTTAACAGTTCGTGAGAATGTTTGCTTGCTGTAAGTTGAGCATGTGTATAAGGGCATTGCTAGCGTGTATTGTAGAGACTGATGTATTGAAGCGTATATTTTTGAATGGGGAATTTTTAAAATTCCTAAAATGAAGCTTGTATTGTGTTTAAAAGTATCCTTTCTTGTTGTGCCATCTCTACACAGTACTGCAAGAATTGCATAAAAAACGATATGCTAACACTAGGGCTGATCAATGAATTGTCAGGATTTCCTTTGTTTCCTCCACAACCTATGAAAATATCAGGTATAAAATTAAAAAAAAAGAAAGAATGTGAACGTTCTTCAAATTGAATTATTTCAAGAGCAAGTGATGATGTAAATAGAGCTGCCATCTTGTGGATAAAAAGGTAGTGAGCCAGTTGCTGATGCTGCAAAAATAAAATAGACAAATGCTTGTAATAATTATTAACTATTCCTGACTTGGCACTCTCTTCTGAAATAGATTTATGAGAACAGCAATTTTGAGACTGTACATTTAATCTTTAAAACCTTATCACCTGAGCTCTAATTTCCCCCAAAATCTTTAGACCTATCCCTGATCACACTAATAATGTGTAGGTTAAGCTCTATCAAAAGATGTGTGTTCTCTGCAGGATTTTGTAATACAAATACAGATAGTCCCCGACTTACAAACGATTTACGTACCAAACACGTGGTCATAACTCGATCTGTTCATAGGTCGGACCCCATTCATTTAAATGTGACCGCACTGTTTGTAAGCGCGGATCACATTCGTAACTCGGGGACCAGCTTAATGGGAGGTTCGTCGTAAGGATAAACAGTCATTAGTCAATGTGTTCATAACTCGGGGACCACCTGTAATTGGTTTAACCATTAAATTGATCTGACAGAAATAATTGTCAGGCAATTAAAGTCGGTAATGATTTCAACTTGTGGGAAATATGTATTCATGAAACTGAATTTTACTTTGCTTGGGGTGAGGTCTAAAATCATATCTTCTGTTTGATCCATCAGAATTATTTCTATGTTGATTAATACTGTGTTCTGGAAGAAAGCAATATGCTTAGTTACTGAGAGTCACCATTTTTCTTCTTCTGAATGTGATTTGTATTTTGCTAGACACCTTCAACAGTAGTTCATTATCTTGGCCTGGGATAACATACTGAAGGTATCATATAACTAAGGAAGGCTAATAGACCAGGCTAATCACATACTGAAAAAGTAATGTACGCATTTTTATAGTATAGAGATAAGCTATTTGTTTTGGATGTTCAGGGGTTTTTTTCCCCCTAAATGTAGGGATAATATGAATAAAACATTATTTGAGCTGCTTTGTGTTTTTTACATGCTTTTCACTCAAATGGCCATTTGAAGAAAATACCTGACAGCCATTTCTGCAGTATTAGCTTGCAATTACCATCTAGGCAAGAGAGACAGCTTCAGTCGTCCATTATCTAATTTATTTATTTATTTTACTATTTGTCTAGCCAATGGGAAATGTTATGTTTAACACACTGGAAAGCTAGTGTTAGTGTTGATAATAGCTGTGCTTTTATTATGATCATGGGGTAGCTATTTCACTGACAGTTTCACAGCTATTACCTATTGGGTCTAGCCATCTCTCTCTAATCATCCAAATTTTCATCACATTGACAATACAGCAATATTAATTTTTAACATTAAATATATGTGAAAATTGATGATTCACTACTATTAAGACATGTCATGAGTACCTCAGCTTAAAGATTCTAACTTACCTTCTTTTGTACTGTAAACATGGTATCCTAATACAAATGTGCTGGAGTTTAAGTGCTATTTCCATTTAACATACAGGTTTGGGGCAATATTTTCTTCTTAAATTCATAATAGGACTCTATTGCTTCTTGTGTGCTAATTTCACAAACAAAACTTTTGACATAATTGACTGTTCAGTGGGTAAAATATAAAATCTAGATTCTGAGATGTTAGTGTGGATGGAGGCTATGCCAGTATACTGTTCTTTAACCACATAGACAATCTAGCAGTTCACATAAGAATAAATTACCCCGTTAAAGAAATAAAGTATTATATGTGTAAGAATAACAAAAATATGGGACATGAATTCATTGTGTTAAGATTAATTAGATATGGGGACTCTGTATATTTTACAGACCAAATCAACCCACATAATCACATTTTTGTTTGACTTTTTGTTTGATCTTGGCTATTTATAGCATTAAAGTTTCAGAGGAATATAACTTATACATATATATGTCTAAGCATATTTTATCACATAAATAATTCCTTTACTCATGACTCATATCTTCTTACCAATTACTATGTCTTACCTTTATCACTAGTCACACAAAAACACAGTTGGCATTCCTATTGTCCAAATTCATCTTTCTGATCTGTAATTCAGTTTTATGTCACTTTGCATGGCAATGAATCTTTTTTTTATATACATTTCCATCTAAACTCCCATGTTTTCTAGGCAGAAATAAATGATATGGGGCTTTCACTTTGGCCTAAAGTACATTTTGACTAATAGGCTAGCTTCCAGATCCCTACACAGAGCTGCTGTTTATTAAGTCCCCAGAATTTAATCTCCTGAGTCTCTACAACTTGGTGAAAGGACCACAAGGCAATGGCAGAGCTGTTTATCAAGTTTATTTGAGAAATCCTGTGATATGTTTCACATATTCTATATTAAGCCAAAAAACATTTCTGAGCAAATTTTTTCCTGGGGAATAAACTGAACAGAAAAAAAAATTAAACACAACACTTAGTTTTAGCATTAGGAATACTGAATTGCACACTAACTAAGGAGTTATATTTTACTCTAAACAAACATCAAATCAAGCTTCTCTCCAGCCAAGTAAGCAACAACAACAACAAAAATTCAAAGTAGAGGGAAAATGTTAAAGTAGATAAAGTAGTACACAAACTCTGCATACAATATGTAACATATATGCCCTGTGATTTTTTCCCTTATATAGAGCACTTGGATAGTCTATCAATTAAAGATGAAAGATTAAATTATTATTTCTGTTTCAGAAAAGCCAGATCTTTAATAGCTGGATTGGGGCTCATTTTAAAGTTCCCATGATTTGTGGAATATTTCTGGCATCCTAACAATATTTAGTGCCACTCTATTTAGGAAATCAGATATTTGACAGTGTGTTTCATGCCTCATTTACCACACAATGTCTGAGATCCTATTTTACATTCAAAAATAAGTGTACATTTACATTTGTGCATATCTTTACTTTTACTTTGTTTTAGTTTTTTAATTCTTAAAATACCAGTGCCTGCCTGTGGATAACCTAATTATAGCTACATATGCAGTATTCTCAAATGAACCGCCCCCCTTTTTTTTGTGCATCTTTAGGAACTCTCATAGCTTAATATAAGACAATGTAAAATCATAAAAAGTGAATTCTCCAGATGCTGTATGCATTAACCTTTCATTTAATACCCCTTCTGTACAATATTTTGATGATTACTGCCATTTAGTAAACATTATGAAAATTCAATTCCCCAGGGCTCTTGCTTAATAATTTAAGCAAATTAGTTTTTGGATTTTTTATTTTATCTGTTTAAACTGTATGCACCTGCCACTCAAATTGTGAGCTTTCAATATATTCATTCCCCCCACTCTCCACACCATCTATATATCAAACAGATCCACATTTCAATTTGCAGCTGACAGTTTAGGGTTAAGTTATGATTCCAGGTAACAGAAGCCAATGAGAGTACACCCAGTTGATGTTTGTGACATCATCTTACAGTCAGAGTACATAGAACAGCTGAGGTAGCTTTCAGCCTCAGCACCAGTGCCATTATGATGGATGTTTACATCTCTTCATTGAGAGCCAATTATCTTGCTTTTGTGTGAGGCCCAAAGATCACTCATGCTGCCTGCTTGCACAGAGCACTGTTGGATCTAGCTGAAGGAATTGTTTTCTCTATCTCTGGTAAGAGTCTGTTTTGTTTTACCTTCTCTTTCAGAATAAAGGTGGTATGTCCAACCTGTATAGGGAATTGCTTTTTTAATCCAAAGGCTTATAAAAGCTATAACATGTAAAGAGTTGGGTTTCATTTAAAGAAAGATGCTTTAGGAAAGAATGCATTTTAAAGGAAAATCAAGTGTATGCCTTATCTGATAAACTCTACTTTGCAATATAAAATAGTGTTGATATCTATGTTTAACTTTGGTATAACTGAAATTATCATTAGATGGACAAGATTGTTACTCTAAACAATAATTTAGTGCATGTCATTTTCCTTCCTTCTATCGAAATCAAGTATTTAATGGCAAACAGCAGATAGAGTGGCTTAGGGATAGAGAGTTTAATATCAGGTCAAACTTAAAAAAATGTTTTGGAATACTTTTGTGGAGGTGTATTTCAAAGTCATGGAGACTGATACTAAGTTATTACAGGTTCTGAAATAAGTTGTGATTACTTTGTTCCTGGTTATAATTATTTAAAAGGACAAGAAACTGGAAAACAAATTCAGAGCATTTAATGCACATGTAGCCGTACCTTTCAGTGCGTAATATTTTTTTCACAATTATAGTGCACAAAATCTAAGATGTGAGAGATGTGGTTATCTATTTCAAAGTGTAAGCAGCACTGTGGTTCGTATCTGGGAAAATGCTTGTACGTCTCCTCCCAAGTTTTGCCACAGAATTAAGTGCATTTACTGCTTGTGAACTGATGTGGATTTAGTAGATTAGCAATGACACTGGTACTGACAAATCAGGTACAATAAAAGATTTAATTGACTGAAGTAGTTCAGGGGCTACTGTATGAAGAATCCAATAACCAGTTTTACTACTCAAGGAGTGTACATAATGGGGGATGTAACAGGCTATAGTTAATTTAAAAGCTGGTGATATAATTATTTATTTAGGAAGGACTGGAATTCATTAACTACCTATGATTTAATAGCTTTGCTGCCCTTAAAATAATCTGTGATTGTACAATAAAAAGTTTTAAACAGAGGCATATGTGGAAAGCATTACAAGTACTTGCAATTCTCTGTAGGTCCGTGCTAATCAGTATTTTTGACTAATAATAGCCGTTTTCAGCTCAAGCATCACTTAAACACAGCAGAATTTCTCAGCTGTGTTGTACTTTTGCATTTTTACTAGACCAGTCCTGTTTTTGCAGCTCTTAATGTTTACCACAGGTTTTTTTAGCTCTCTCAGTCAATATTTGTCCAAAAATCCCAAGCGTGAATCAAATGTCAGATATATATTATTCATGGGTTTGATATGATGTATTTTAGTTGGGGCAAAATCTCTATCACTGTGTATTTTCTATAGCAAAACCTAAAGGACCCTGATTAAGGTTCAGAAATCATGGCCTATAGGCATGATTGAATATTGAACATTTTCTGAGTTTCCCCTGCTTACTTGTATTGTTATCATGCTGAACTAATCTTCTTTTCCCCACCTTGAATAACTTGACTTAGTCCCTGACACTGAGAGTAATAAAATAAAAAAGTACACAGTCCTCAGCTTCAGCATTACACTTCTATTTGCTATATAGGTCCATGCAGTTTGCCTATCATTACTAGTATTCATATAGGACTATAAAGTAACCCAGCCTCCCAGCTTAGCCAAAATTCATGTATGATATAAATAAGCTAGCTCCTAGCACTGTCAAAATGCTCAGGTGTTATTAAAGCTTCTACACAGTTTGCGTCCCCAAGCCCAACCCCCACAAATCCAGGGGATCCACATTCAGGGGGTTGTCTCAGATGTACTGTTTGTATTTACTAGAGGAATTTTAGAAATGAGTGCATGTAATAGGGTACATGCACAACACCAAACTTGACAGGGTTAATGAGGAGGACCTGAGAAACCAGAAGAGGAAGGACCATGGTTAATTGAGTGAAGCCTAGCTGGGAAAGGACTATAGGGTATTATATAGCCAGGAGGCTGAAAGCAGAAAACAAGTTGCAGGGCAAGGAAGATACAGTCACTTCCTGGGATGCGGAAGTTTGTCAGGCACAAGGAGGCGTTCCAGAGAGAGATGGAGTAAGCACTGAGATCCCGCTCTGGAACAAGAAATCTAGCAAGAGGCTAGGATGTGTTGAAGCAGCCACTGGGCATAGAGTAGGATCCTGCTGTAACCAAGAAACAGTCAAAGGGGGGGAGAGAGAGAGAGGCTAAGTAGGAAGGCACCAAGGGAAACAGTAAAGGAGAGGGGGACTGAGCAGACCAAGCATCATGGTTATAGGGTGCCTGGAGTATAACCCAGTAAAGTTCTCTGCTAGCAACTGATAGTGTGGGACAGAGCCCTGAGGATGGACTGGACGCCATCCAGGCACCATTCACCACTTGGCATTTGAACAGTGTTTCTCCTGGAACTTTGTGACTGTGGAAGAGGTGGACTAGATGGGTACCCAGCCAAATAGCCAAATTAAAAGAGAGACAGATTATCACAGAATGAACGGAAAGCAGAAAGGGGTACCTGAGGCCAAGAGAACTACTTTCCCAGACCTCGACACAAGGGGTGCCGCATTGGTGAGTAGGAAATCTGTTACAGTGCACTGTTATTTCACACAGTCCTTTGAAAGGCCAGGAAAACTGTAGATCTAATACAGTCAAGTTCAGTCACAGAGCAAAGCATTTTTCTGTTCTTCAGATCAGTGGTGAATGAATTTGTGGTAGTTCAAACTACAGAGAAAATGGTTTTAAAGTTTTGTTTTTAAAAGTAAGTTAAATTCTGCCTGGCAAACTATAGAGGTGAATCTTCCCTTCAGAAGCATCATGTCTTACTGGTTTGGGGTGTTTTTTCCCCATTTTGTTGGCTGCCTGACTATTAGCTCAGTGTCAGTCTAGGACACAACTTCTAGTGTGATACAGTTTGTACTTACAACATAGTGTGAACACTGAGCATCTTTAGCAGTTTCCATGTACCTTCTAAAGTCATAACAGAAGAGGATGAACAACAAGATTTCTTTTGAGTTTACGAATAGGTAGTTCTGTTTGTCTAAAAATAATAACAAGACACAATTTCTCACGATGAATCAGCACACATCTTCACAATGTTATCAGTTAACAGACAAAGAGATCTGGCACAACAAACATTTGAATCAGCCCTTCTACACAAGGAGCTTATTTCAACCCCTTGCTGATTTTGATCCAGAGGTCAATGTGAAAAAGTAAAGGTGCTTGAAAAAAACACAATAGGTTTAACATCCTGGGCAGAAAAGAAATGTCAATCAACTGGGCAAAAACATGCCAAATAAATGTCTTGTTGTAAAAAAGCATAGATATTATCAATAGGAGAAGCATGAATAAAGATTCTTCTTTCCTCCATAACATGTTAATAAGAGCTCAAAATATCCTTAAAAAGTAGGGAATGCCAGAATTAAGGACATCTGTGTGCTTCATTCCCCTTGTGCATAAACATCATAATATAGTTTTAAGTACATGATCACTTATTACGTTTCCCCAGGGATATTCACCTCCCAATGGCCAGCTGGCTCCCAATTACTGCCTGCTCCACACCCACATGCTCCCCTGACTCCATATGCCAATCTTCAGGTCCAACCAAAGAGCTCCTCCTCCTTGCTCCTGGCTTCCAGTGCAGTGCTCCTGGGGCCAGGGCCTAGAGAGCCAAGGAGCTTTAGCGTGGTTCTTCCAAGGTATATGGGCAATTGAGCACTGAAATCTTATGAGTATTATTCAAAAATATTATATCCAAGGAAGTAACACACATGCATTTTTGTAACCTGGAAGAGTAACTAGAAGGGTTTGTTGTCAGTTTTTCTGTGGACTTTTATGCTTCCTAGAAGTCTCTGAAATGTTCTCAAGGACTTGTAATAGTGCTTCTTTTTCTATTTGTGTGTAGCATTTGTTTCTAATAATGGTGAATGCTCATGTAACATACACTACTGGGAGGAGAATGTTTCAGAAGGAGGACTGTCTCTCTGCTATAAGATGAAATCTCCGCTCAAACATCAGTGAATATATTTGTTTTAGAAAGAGTCAAAACTGATAGAGTGCTCAGGTATTGCTTCATTTCTCTGCATGCCTGGCTTTTTCATTTCCCAATACCAGGAGTTTTGTGGACTCGGGATAACTTATAATGATTTTGACATCTCCACCAGGTAAAGTTTGAGTTTCTCTGCTTGTGTCACCATGTTTATGAATCAAAATACTTTGCTGACACTCTGGGGCTCCTTCGGTCAGATAGTTGCTTAGACTTTCTCTGGATGAGGTTTCACTCCTATTCCATCTAGTTTGAAATATTGATTCAATCTTTTGAAAATTCACATTTGGTAAATGATAGGCCTGCCTTCTTTAATCTTTGCAGCACTACAAAGAGATTCTGGTCAATAAGGATATCATCCATTTGGCAGAAAACCCTACCAGACACTCCATAAATTGCAACAGGAGCTGGTGATATGCCAAATGCTAGTCAACTGAAACAAAATCTTCTATAAGGTGTAGTGAAGAGAGTAAGTAGTACTGATTTTGTAGCGAGTTGTACATGCCAGACCCTAGACTGGACATCCAGTTTCAAGAAAACTTTTGCTTCTCTAAGGGTGTGTCTACACAGCTCCCTAAAATTTAAACTAGATACGCAGTTTGTACTATGCAAATTGTGTATCTTATTTCAATTCTATTTTGAGATTTGAAATTTTGTGCATTTACAGAGTGCCAAATTTCAAAACAATGCCCTATTTTGAGACATTCTTTAACCCTTGTGGTAAGAGGGTTACAGGGATGCCAAAATAATGTGCCCGTTATTTTGAAAAATATTTTGAAATAACAGGCGGCTTGTTAAGATACAGGGTAGCTATTTTGGGATACCTCTGGTATCCTGAAATAGCCTCACAGTATAGATGTGTAAATTGTTCCAGAATGTGTTCAACACATGGGAGTACATGTAATTTCCCCCTGATATTCTCAACGTACTTTTCAAATTTACATCTGTCCAACTCTTGTCAGTTGCACACCATTCAATTTAGGCATCTGTTCTGGAAGGTACACCCATCTGCTCCGTTTGCACCTTGGCTGGTAAAGGGAAGGAGACTTCCCTACGTGTGGATAGAGCAAATGACTTTGCATTTGGTCTAAATTCAATGTGATAAGTTCCCTCTAGTTTTCTCAATCACTGGAATAATTTGTGGAACCCCTTTCTGATATCAGATTCTATGTCCAGGACATCTGGTTGTACCCTTATTAACTAGGCCAAAAGCTGTGACTGCTGGGCAACCAGTGAGAGTGGAATGTAAGCCGTTTGCAACATAGGCCTTTTAGACTATAGTCTTCTCTCCTAATTTTTACAGAGACCAATTTTATTTCCTTTCACATTTAATGAGGATTGTCTTGGACCTTTCAATATCTTTTTTTTTTCTCTTGAAGTGCTCCTGTACCTATAAAGCAGTCTTTTCATTTCTCTTGGAGAAATTGCTTTCTCAAGGAGAAATGGTCTTCACCAGTGGCTCCAAGGTGTATCTTTTGGGTCATCTTGAACTGATTGAACAACAGTCATTGCCATCCTTTTAAACAGGCAGATTGCTGCATAATGTACATCTTTCAGATAGTTCTTGCATGTGATGTTCCTAGCTGAATAAAGCCATTTGTTGTGAGGTAGTTTGCTCCACTATGTACAGTCTTTCACATTTTTGTTGTGAACTTTTTCTTTATTCCATGTTAGCAAAGCTCTCCCAGAATTTATTCATGCCTATATTGACTACATCAGTATTGTTTCTGAGCATCCTGAGAGATTTTTCTCCCCATGTCTATGGTTTCTCTAGTAGATTTTTCCTCACAGTGATTCCTTAGAAGAATCACCTACACTTTGAAGTACACTTAACTATCGGTGTGTCTAGACTACAGGGTTTTGTTGACAAAAGTGGACTTTTGTCAACAAAACTATACCTGCGTCTACACTGCCGCTGAGTTCTGTCGACATAACGTTGACAGAACTCAGCAGTTTTGTCGACAGCTGTAAACCTCATTCTACGAGGAAGAATGCCTTTTGTCTACAGAGTTCTGTCGACAGAAGGAGTTATTGCATCTACACTGTCCTTTGCGTCTACACTGTCATGTCGACAAAGCGGCTTGCTTTTTCGACACAACTGGATGTAGTCTAGATGCTCTTTGTTGACAGAAGCTTTGTCGACAGTATCTGTCGACAAAACTTCTGTCGACAAAAGCCTGTAGTCTAGACGTACCGTTAGCAATACGTTTTTCTGTATCTAGTAAGAGGTTAGGAATTGTTTAGGGTCTTTCTGATAGACTCAGGTTAGGCTGGTGGCCAGCTATCTCTAATAAATTCTTTGATCCATAGTAATAGTGTTGAATTTGGCTATCTGGGGTTGTTACAAAATAATTTGCTGACTCACCTTTCCCGTACATGTGAAATTTAAATAGTTCCCACTCAAAATTCACAGTGCATCATGAGATGAAACATTTCTTTCTGATTATTGAATTGGTTCATATGAGCAGCTGTGTTGGCTTCTGGAAAAGATAGTATCCTCAGCTGCATGTCCCACTGTATAGAGAGGGTTATTCACTTGTTTCTTCTGTAATTGTTGATCTAGACCAGAAGTATGACAGAATTTCTGCAATTTGCTTACCCAGAGAGGCTGACTCTCAGCATCCTGGAAATCAAATTCTCCTGGAAGTGGTATTAGGACAGAAGCTGAGACAAATGTAGCCATTTCTATAATTTTACCAGACTAGATTCCTCCAAGCTTTCTTTTTTTTTCTTTGTTGCCTTTCTGTGGAGCAAGGTGGTATGACTCCTTAAAGTAGTAAACTCATGTTTACTCCTGTAAACCTTGTTTCATGAGGCATAAGGGAGCAGTCGACAAAGGTGTTCCCTGTCGACCGATCTGTGTCTTGACTGCTTCACTGTGCCGATGATTAGCTGAGCTGGCACAGCACGGCAGCCATTTTTATTTTAATGAAGCTGGGGATATTTAAATCCCAGCTTCATTGACTATGTCAGGTAGTCTAATGTACATGCCTCTGGCGACAGAGGCATGTAGTCTAGACATACCCTTTGGGTATGGCACATATACAGTCTGGTCAGCACTACAATTGGTGAGAGGCTTGTGCATGCTCAGTGAACATGACTTTTCTGAGATTTTAGCTGCTAACATCTCAACATCTCTACTAAGAATTGCCTAAATGTGGGGCTTTTCACAGTCTTAAACAACTTTTGGCATATTTCATAGCTGTGCAGAGTCCTGACACAAAGACCAAATTCAAAGTTTCTGCTGCAAAACAGAAGCACACTAGAGCTGGTCAATTAAAGATCATAAGAATTGTGTGCTGCGGACAAAAAATATTATTTTTCATTGTCTGATTTTGGAAATGGGTGAACCATTTTCGCTGACCAAAACACCTGAAACAGACACCAAATATAAAAAATGTCAGCCTAAATATCTCAAATTTGGCAAAGTTCTAAACATCTGAAGAGAGGGACTTATGAAGGGAAGGGTAAGGAAACCTTATTAGTACATGATATTATCAGCACAATCTATGTTACAAGTAGGAGGGATTAACAGCATTTAAATTTAGAAGGACCATTATTATCAGTTATTGTGACTTCCTTCATAACACAGGCCATATAATATCATTGCCTCAATCTTATAATATATGGTTGAATCAACATATAAGAGTCCCATGTGAAGAATTTCACACAAAAAGCCTTTGCTGTGTCCAAAACCAAGAAGTTTTACTGGTCCTGTTCAATCCATGATCTGTGATATCTATTCTTGAGCACTGTATACTGGACTTCTTTATAGTAACTAGCCATAGACATCTCATGTATCAATATCCATCTGTTACTTTGCTGGCTAAATAGCATAGAATTAATGTCTTACTTCTTTCAAGGATTTTTTTTCTCCTTAATTTTGAGACTCAGAAAAATTCCTAAAACAATATTACTAAAAGGTGTGTTATATCATGGGCTTAAATTTTTCACCCTAAAAGCAGGAACTTCTTTATGAAATCTGGCATTGTGAAAAAATTCCTTGATAGCTAGTTCCATTAGAATTATTAGAAAATTGTTCTCTCTAGAGTTACCACTACTTCCCTCCTCACATCTGATTTTTACAATGTTTGGTGTATCTCAACATTTAGGAAGTCCATTGAATCAGAATTAAACTGTTAAGTTCCAGGTAGCCATTGAGGTAAGAGAAATTGGGCACAAAGAACAGGAGACATTAAGGCAGATCCTTAGATAGTGAAAACTGTCAGAACTCTGTTAACATACAGTTGAGCTATGACAATTCATGCCAGCTGAGGAACTGCTCCTGAAAATACATCTCTCTCCTGTATATAGTTCCATGGGAGCCTTGGGAAAAACTTGAATTTTTCTCATTTGACAGCTGCCAAATAGATTGAGTTCCAGCGCTCCCCGTGGATACCATAATTTATGGAAGGCCTTTTCCCATAAGTCCTTTCCTCTGGCCAAGGCACTGGCCTCTGATGTTTCCTGATGTGCTGAGCAGTTAGACTATATTTTATGTTCTGATATAACTTCCACATTTCTACAGCTAATTCTACATCCTTATTGATCTCTTTTGGGTGGGGAGAGGATGAAATTCTGTCATGCTCTTATCTGTTAGCATCTGTATTTGGTGCTTTGTGTCACCTGTAATCTATTGACGTATATCCAGGGTGTGCAAGGTTGTAGACTGAAATATAATTTGAATTGAATCAGTTTTCCCTTCGTCATGTTTGGTTTAGCCAAGTAGTTTCTGAAAGGTTAATGCTTCATTCCCAGTTGGGTAACTTTTTCCTTGCATCCAACAGAAACCTTTAGGTTGTATCTAATTTAGAAGCAATGGACAAGAAAACAAGGGAATCGAACTACTAGATTTCCTAGTGGGCTTGTTAACTTCCTCATGGTGATGGAATGAGGAGGTATCTGCTTCTGGCACACTTGTAATGAATTCCCTCTTGGGCCTGGAAAAGCTTAATATCAGCACTCCAATATGCACTGTGAACTCCAGGAATGTTAAACTAAGAAAAAGGTGTTGGAATAGATTTTGCTAAATATAACAAAGACTACAAAGTACTGTGGCAAAAATATGCGCTCTTCTGATTGCTATAATTAAAATATTGTCTATATAAATAATTTTTACCACCACAAAGACATTAGGAAATAATTGACTGGCTCTTGCCTGAAAAATATATTTGGAGTAATCTAGAGACTCAAAACCATGAATTTCCAGTAGTATAACATTCCTTTCTAGGACAGTGTGATTACAGTGTGCATCTGTAATTTGGATGCACTGGAACAGGGAGGAAAGCTCTGTTTAGCTCTGTTTTAGCTAGGAAATTACCTTAAATCTTTCATATTCTCCAGGCCAACATTGAGCCCTGATAGAATTTGAAAACTTAGAAAAGAGGTAACTCAGTGAAGTTGGACATAAGTAGGTAAAAGTGAAAAATTCATGGTGCCTATGTGATTTAAGAGCAAGTCTGATTGAAAAGTGAGTGGGACTTGAGCACAAAAGTCACTTAGGTACTTCTGAAAATTTACCTAAAGTGCTTATTCAACCATCTTACTCACTCACATGTTTTCTTTTAGTACCACTTTAAGGACTTTTTTCACTAAAGCAAAAGAAATATCTTGGTATATGGTTACATATGAGGGAGCTCTCCTTCCCCTGGCATAGCATTGTCCTGGGAAAGAGGAACAGGTTGTATTAATCTGGTTTTTGAAAGTGTCTCTGGCCTTCAGCCCCTGAAACCAGTGAAGAAAATCTTTCTAGAGAGTGGGGAGGTAATCTAGGGAATTTAAAGGTATTTGGTGTCATTTCCT
The DNA here is from genome assembly GCA_019425775.1 of Rafetus swinhoei. Lineage (NCBI taxonomy): Eukaryota > Metazoa > Chordata > Testudines > Trionychidae > Rafetus > Rafetus swinhoei. Next base: position 273,427,642 of record CM033437.1, read on the forward strand.
TTCTTGGGCAGGGACAAGGTTATTGTCATAAAGGAAGGGGCCAGCAAGTTGTCAAGCTTGTTCACAGACTACTTGTCTTTAGAACAGAGGGAAGACACTGAGTTTAAGTTGAATGTAATACTGATGTCCTAAGGAGGGGCTGTTTCCTCAGGGAGCTGAAGTTAGAGAATGCCACCACTAGTAAGGAAAGATTCTGGAGAGAACATGCCTCCAGGCAGCCTCATTTTCAAACATTCTACTCAATCTACTCAGATCAGTAGCTGCTGTACAAGGAGAATTCAAACTCTTGGAATGAAAGGTCTGTCCCTTCTCACCTGACATCACCTCTTTAATTGATTTATAAAAGGCAACATTGATTGGCAATCTGTGACACCTGTACATATTCAGTTGTGTCCTCTGAATCAGGCTGGCCTGGCCAGTGCCCATGCACAGAATTTCAGAGAGGATCTGGCCCAGCACACATGCAGCCAAATTTCTGATGAGCCCTAGAGTCTTAGAAACTATTAATCTGAAATTGATTTTATATTGACTAAAAGAAGCAACAGATTAACACTGTTAAGATGGTATCTTTTAATGAACCAGCCAAACTCTATCAGAGCCACAGGTACACATTTTAAATGATTAGTGGTAGCTTTTACTAATTCTACAGTGTTCTGAAATTATTTATGTGTGATTTTTAAAGATACAAAATGTATTCTACCCTGTAGTGTGAGTAATCGGTTTGCTTTTCCCCCTGAAAATATTTAAAACAAAGTAGCATGGGTTCTCAGTTTTGAGGATATTTCGAATTTTATTACAAAGAAATGACCAAAGAGCTTGCTGTTATATAAATGAAAACAACATAAATTCAGTTCTCCATCCCTTTTATTGGCATGAAATACTGCAATAAAATCATCGATCCACTTGAAAATCACCCACTATTATTTTTTAATGTAAACATTATAATTAAAACAAAAAAATTGGAAAACTTTTAGAATTGTGAGACTGTAACCCTAATAGTTTTAATGGGGTCACATAGACTCCTGTAACTGCACAATCATTGGTTTATATAGGCTTCACATTGGCAAAACGATTTGTCACTATGGCTCTAACTGAAGTCTGTATATATGTGCCCAGGTGGTTTTATTTTAGGACTTTTTTTAATCTGCAAAAAGCTAGCAACTGTGTAGTTTACTAAGGATTGAGAAGACCCTTTTTGAATGACTAAGTGTTGTGAATTAGATGGAGATGAACACACAATAAAGGGGCATGGATAATGCATGGCAGAATATAGTTTATTCCTTTTTTCAATCGTATTTTAGTTTTAACTATTTACGACTATGTCATAGAACATAAGTACAATAAAAATAATGACATATTATTAGGAGAGCTCAGTACAAGTGCCATTATTAATTTTTTGCTGAGAGAAAGAGAGACACCTGTTTTCAATGTGGTTTATTTGTGTGCTTCAATGAAGTGTAGCTAAGTAATGCTGTATAACAGGTAGGTTTTGTAGAGTGTGATTGGTTGTTTTTTTTAATCTCATTCTGATAAGCCAGGGCTGTCCCCTTCAATGCAATATTTGACTTGCACTGTGACTGGTGACAAATGAAAGTGGTGATGCTAATGATGGATAATTAATAAGCACTGAATGTACCCACCTTTTTTCCTTTTTTTTACACTTCATGTTCTCCTATTGTGGAAGCAAGTCGCAAGAGGTTTATGAGAAATTGGGTGAGATTTCATAATCAGCTGCTGATTTAATGTGTATTATTGCAATATAACCTCAGCTTTGACTAAAAAAAAAGTTATTTGGCAAATACTGTCCCTACAATGCTAGTTATAGTGTTGGCATGAATTACCAGCTGCATAAGGCAAAAATTTAGATTAATTGAATTTAAAATGCACAGAGGCACAGACTTGTACACACTTCTTTTCTGAAATTAATCATGTATTCATTCATGAATCTTATTTTTTCTCAATCATGATTTCATCTGCCTTTCATACTAATAGCATCCCATTCTTCCAAAAATCAACACTTGGTTAGAATCTGTAAGAAATGTTTATCATTAACATTGGCAGTACTTGGAAAAAGCCTTAGTTTGAGTTTGAGCTCCTTTTCTGTGCCAGCAGCAACTGGCCTTTTTCTCCACGTTCTTGAATTGAAAGTGAATGCTTTTTTCTGTGTTGTGTTTCGACCTCTACAAACTTTACCACACTTTGGTTAGTAATGTGTTGTTTATAGGGCCTTATGATGCTCTCCTATGTTCCAAGGATAAAGAGGGAAATTGTATGAAATATACAGGACGCAGCTTATTTTATGGGAACATAGCCCCATAGTGTTTTACGTATGCTACAGAATCATATATTGTTATCAAAGTATAGAATTCTTTGCATGGTTTTTGCTTGAAAATGTACATTTTATCTTACTAAATTCTTATTATCTCCTTATTAGTTAAAGGTTGTAAACCTTAACATATAAAACATGGTGATATTAGTATGTGACTTCATTGTGGTAGGTCAGAGGATAAGACCCACATGTCATTTATTTATTCTTTTCCCCTAGCTTATTGAACCAATCCAATAGAATACACAATTATTTTTTTTATAATAAAGCCATTTCATTTAGCTCTCCAATCCAGCTGGAAAATAAGAAAAACATTTTTTCTAGCTGTTCTCTATTTTGACTTCAGTAGGCAATAGACTAGACCTAGTCTCTAATTTCTCTAATTCCTTCACTTATTTGGAAAAAATTTTGATGGGCTCCTTTCCCTGACATTAATTTCTGATACAAAATCACAGATAAGGCTTAGTCTCTGTGTATGCCTGATGAAAGTGGACAATTGTGTTTGTAACTCTCTTACTGTCAGGATACGTCTACACAGTACTCTTATTTCAGAATAAGCTATTCCAGAAGAAGTACTCCGAAATAGCAAATTTTGAAATAGCATGTCTACACTACAGGGAAGCTTCAAAATTAGACTGAGGCAGGCTTCCCTAATGTGGATGCGCTACGCTACCTCGATTTAGAGCCCCAGGAGGCATCAGGGAGTAATTCGTTTGAATGGCCTTGGGGAGGAGCTATTTTGAAATAGCAGCAGTGGAGCGTCCACACTACAGCTATTTCGAAATAGCTATGTTGGAATAGGCATTATTCCTCATGGAATGAGGTTTACAGAAGTCGGAATAAGCTGTCTGTTATCTCAAATTTATTTCAAAATAACAGAACTGTTGTATAGATGCTCGCATTGTGTAGATGCTCGTATTTTGAAATAACTGTTCTGTGTAGATGCACCCTAATTAGTGCAGTGTTACTTTATATTTTGGCACAGGTAATATTTTTTTCTGGCCAAATCTGGGATATGATTAGTTTCCTGTATATCAGCAATGTTCCGTCATAGTATCAGAGAGAAGGACTGATCTTGCTTCTGATCCTAATGCACTAGTATGACAATTATGAAGCATTGACTATGTGGGCTGCTGAAGAAATCCTCAGCAGTAAGGGAGCTGCAGTAATAGTGGTTCCATTAGAAAACTAATGCCTTCCCAAACTCTGATGCCACCCTTGTTCATTTCTGATTGTCAGGGCTTGTGACAGACTTTGCTGGGCCCTGGACAATGTGGGTGGAGGGAGAGACTCAGCTCTGTGGCCCCCAGAAGGGCACCCAGCTCAAAGCGGTGCCCGGACCACACTGTGCCTCCCCACCAAGTCGCCAGGACTGCATCTTGTGGGGGCTCCAGCAGTAATTTAAAGGGACTGGGGCTCCAGCTGCTGCTTCTGCCTCAGAAGCAGTGGCCCCTAGGCCCTTTCAAATCTCCAGGTCCCAGGTCAACTCTCTCTCTCCCCAATATGAGCTGCCCTGATGATCTCCTGTATCATCTTGTTTGGCTACTGTTATTTTCTGTTCCCTATGAGATACCTTCAGATCATGGGCTCAGATTCCCAACCTAATTTCTTTATTTATTCTCTTGGTATTTCTGTCCAGTTTAATAAGGGAAAAGGAAAAGTAGCATTTATAAAATAGGAAAGATGGTACAAATCCACAACTGAGAAATTCAGTCATGTTATAAGTGAAACAAAAGTATAATTATAATAAGAAACTTAAGAATGAATGATTTCAATATATCAGAAATAAATGAACTCCTAGTAGTGGTGCAGATCCAAGACTTAAAATGATGGTGAACGGTTAATCATGATGCAGAAAAGGCAGAAGTATACAAGCATATTTCTGTTAAGCATTTGGAAAGAAGCATGAGGGTGCATGTGATATCATACAGTGATGAAGAAACACTTTATAGTCTCTCAGTAACTAGAGAGGATGTCAAATGGCAGCTATTCAAGCTGAACATTTATCAAGTGCCCAAGAATATTGAAAGTATTGGCCAAGAAATTTTTGAAATAATTTTATTTTTAATGAATATTGGGGAAGTTCTAGAGGTCTAGAAAAAAGGTAATGTTTTGCCAATATTAAAAAATGATAAATGAAATAATCTGGATGACTATAGGCTGGTTATCCTGACTGTGATCCTGGATAACATAATTAATAATCCTGGGTAGTTTAATTAATGCTAATCAACATGGTTTTATGGAAAATAGATCTTGTCAAAGAAACTTGATAATATATTTTGATAAGATTATGAGTTTGCTAGACAGAGGTGATTATAGTGACATTTTTGTAAGGCTTTTGACTTAGTATAATAAAACATTCAGATAGAAAATACAAATTTATTGTAGAACATGTTGCAGAGATTAAAAACTGGTTAACGAATAGATTCAAAAAGGAATTGTAACTGGGGAATTGCCATTTTCTGACTTGATTTGAAATGTCATCTTTGAAATTTATTTTTAATACTAACAATCTGATCCTTGTCTTGCCTATGGGTTTGCAACGTGATAAGGCCAGAAGTAAATCAGATTTGTTTGAATATGAACCATAACAAATTTCAGATGCAGTCAATGATTTTTTTTTTTTAACCAAATTGTGAATATCCATCAAAACTCAGTTCTCCTATAAATAATTTACTTGGAAATAAAGAATCATGAAACTGACATTATGGGAATATAAAAATAAACTTGGCAACATATTAGAGGTGTTTGCGTAACCTGTTCATCAGTGTGCATGACATGTCCCATCTGTATTTGAGCCACAGTCCATTACAGCTCCAGTGACAGAGCCTGGTTCTCTATCTGAAGCTGTAGAGACTTGCTAATTTGGCTCTGGAGGCGTCTAATTAAATCTTAGTACCTTAGGGTATGTCTACACTACAGCGTTATTTTGAAATATCTAATTTTCAGAGTGGATGCTGAATCTCATTTAAGGCCGGCTGGAACCAGGTCCGGCAGGGCATCAGGTCAGGAGTTACTTTGTCTGGCTGCTGCCTGAGGCTATCTGAGGCCTGTACTTAAAGGCCCCCGACAGCCAGTTCTCAGGTTTTCCTGCTTGCTTGCCCTCACTCGACACTACAGCACTCTGCAACATGCATCCAGAGCTGCCCCTGGGCACTCTGGTGCTTCTCTTGGACATGTTGTTGCGAGCATGGCTGCACTTTCTTCAGGCTGCCATCTGGGAGGTCCATCGGGGGGCTGTCAGTATCCAGAAGGCCCTGCGGGAGAGCTTGCATCCTGAGGAGCACTAAGAGCCTCCCTGGTCTGCCCCACTGGGAGCTTGTGCTTCATTCCTCCCTCACGTCCTTCCACTTACCCCTCCCTAACTCCCCTTCCTTATGTCAAATAAAATACACGTATTTTCATGAACACAAACTCTCTTTATTTAACAAAACTAGGGGGGGAGGATGAAACTCTGGTGAGACTGGGGAAAGGAGGCGGGAGAGGGGAGAAAAGAGGGTGGGAAAGGTGAGGGGGAAACTTGGGAGGAGGGAGCTGGAAGGGGGAAGCAAGGGGAAAAGGGGGGAGGGGAAGCTCAGGGCTCAGGGTTGGGGGGTCTCACCGGACCAACTTGATTTTCATGTGAACCTGCTCCTGGGTTCGCATGTGGCCTTTGGTGGCCAGGCTGGCAGCTATGTTGCCATAGACAGCCACGTTCCTCTGTCTGGTGTGGAGATCATGGACGTTGGGGGCATCCCCCCCCAAACCTGAATAAGGTCCATGAACTCCACCCTGGACCAGGAAGGCACCCGCCTTCTCTGAGCCCTGGCAGGCTCCTGGGAGCTGGCAGACTGCTCCTGGGGAGTGGTGGAGGGCTGGCTGCCAGTGGCTTTCTGGCTCATGTTTTGGGGCCACTGGGTCGGGGCAGTGATGGATGGCTCTGGGCTGGCAGGCTTGGAGCTGGCACAGGCACTGTGGCCAGAGTCCACCCCTTTAAGCTCTCGTGGGGGGGGGAGGGGGAAGGGAGAGGAGTGTTCTTGATTGAGGCCAGAGTGGTCACCCTAGGAAGGCTGGAGGCTCCCCTATATCAAAATAAGTGTCCACACAGCACTCATTTCGAAATAGCAATTTCAAAATTGGCATTATTCCTCGTGGAATGAGGTTTACCAATTTCGAAATAAGCCCTCTGCTATTTTGATTTAATTTCGAAATAACAGAATGGCTGTGTAGATGCTAGGGTTGTTATTTTGAAATAATGGCTGTTATTTCGAAATAATTTTGCTGTGTAGACATACCCTTGGATAGTATGGCAGCAACCTCGTAAGTGAGGGCTTGTCTAAATTTAAACTGCTTGGTCTCAAATGCTTAGGATGACTTTCCATTGTCCAGAGGAAACATAGCAGCAGCTGAACAGTATCTGTTATGTGTTCTCTTCTATAACTGATCTACGTAATTCTGAATGTATTAAACAGTCAGTTATACAAGCGGGTACTCTAGCTCCTGCTGTGAAGACTCACACTTTAATTCATAAGCTCACTAGTTCAATCCCTGGTGTCAGCAAAGATGACATCCATCTAACCTCTACTAATAAATTATGTGTCTTGCTCCTACTGTTCTCCTTTGTGCCCTTTTCTATCTCACAACTGGATCGCAACAGTTTGACAAAGATGCAATTCACTTACATGTTTATATTTTTTCTTCCTTGGATTTATACATTTATAAATATTGCTCTTTTGAGTGCCAATAAGTTACACTAAGCATAGATAGCTACACAGCACCTGGCAGAGTGATTCCCAGCATGGACAAACTCGCACTAGCTCTACTTGAACTAGCATGCTAATAATAGCAGTGTGGCTGCAGCTTCATAGGAGGTGGCTCATGCTAGCTCTCTAAGAACCTACCCATGAAGTTGGGCAAGTTTGGATGGGAGGAGAGGGTGCAGGATCTGACCTTCTCTTGTTTTGCCCTGGCCACGCTGCTATTTTTAGAACATGGGCATGTGACACTTTGGGCTACATTGTAGACATACCCAAGTGTGTGTGTGCATATGTAACCACCACCAAGGCAGATTTGAACCTGGGACCTCGGGAGCTGACTAGAGGGAGCCTCTACCCTCTGAGCTAAAAGCCAGCTGGCTCCCAGTCCATGCTGTAGAGGTCTCTTGATCTTAACTGTTGCAGTGGTCTAGGTGCCACTTGCAGTACTCAGTAACCACACTAGGTGTGTGAGTTACACATAGGCTACTGAATGTTGTCCCTATATATATATGGAACCCAAATTTAGCCATTTATATCTATTCCCACATTTTTAAACATATTACTGTACTGGAGACTATATTAAGATACTGGCAGACATTTTACATGTGCTGGTACAACTCATGCTTGTTGAAAAAATTAGGTTCATGATGGTTCCGTGATAACGCTGTTAAGGAAGAAACAGCTATTGCTTTTTGAGCAAATAATTAGTATAATAAACACCAAGGGTGTGTCTAAACTACATGGTTTTTTTGACAAAAGTTGGCTTTTGTCAAAAAAACTATACCTGCATCTACTCTACTGCTGCATTCTGTCAACAGTAAGTCGACAGAACGCGGCAGTTTTGTCAACAACAGTAAAACTGGTTTTACAAGGAAGAAAGCCTTTGTTGACAGAGATCTGTCGACAAAAGGGTTTGTGTGGACGCAGGGAGACAGTTCTATCAGAAAAAGGCGGCCTTCAGGAAGAAGCCCTGGTGTACAGTCCATCTGTATGCCTGGCACCTCTATTGTTCCTGTCTGCAGCCATCTTTTAAAGGGATAGGCACCCTGCCAGCCGTTAGTGGCAGGAAACCAGCCACAGCACATGGCTATTCCTGTCCCACAGGATCCCAGGCATGTCCCAGCCCCAAGACCGTCCTGGCCCTTCCAAGGACCCTTCTGAGGACCCACCCAGGGGGCTCCAAATGCCAGGCACTGGCATGGTCTGGGCCAGAAATAAAGAGTCTCCTCGAGCTGTGGTCCGAGGAGGAATCCTTACAAGCCCTCCACACATGCCGCAGGAATGCAGAAATTTATAGCCACATTGCCCAGGGACTGGCCAGGAGAGGGCACCACCCCCGCACCCTGGAGCAAGTGTGGGTCAGAGTTAAAGAGTTGTGCCAGGGGTATGCGAAAGGCCTGAGATGAAAGCTCCCGCTCTGGGGCAGCCCCACACTACTGCCCATACTACGTGGAGCTGGCACATGTTCTTGGCAGTGAGAAAGCCTGGACTCCACTGCGTCTCATGCAGTCTTGGTTACCGGAGCCTGTGGTGGGTGAACCAGAGCAGGAGCACGAGCAGTCCAGGGAATCTGGAGAGCGAGACCTGTTGCTGGGGGAGGAGGATGACGACAACACCGTGACCCTCACCCTGGAGCCGGTCACCCAGACCCCAGAGGTCTCCCAGGTGTCTTTGGACATCGGGGAAGAACCAGCAGGTGAGTGCTGTGAGGTTGTGCCACACACAGGGTGGGGGAGGTGGGTGCACAGTGGGTGATGCACAAGGGAAATGTGTCATGCTCAGCCTGGACATTATGCAGCTGGCTGTGCATGTGCAAACACATGCAGTGGTAGAGTGTGCCACGTGGGTGTGTGCCACGTGGTGTCAGGAGCCATTTTCACAACACACACCGGTGGGTTGGCAGTGTGAGGGGGCATATGGTCCCATGGGCACTTTGGGGCCCCTGTGATGCTCAGGCTGATGCCCAGCTCTCACATGGTGTTACTTTCAGAACCTCTGAGTCCCCTGTCTGAAGGAGAGTCCCTTACAGCGAGGGCATGTCCTTGGGGACAGCTGTTGCACACATGACTGACTGTCTCTTCCTCTTTTCCTCCACAGCCGGACCACCTGTGCAAGAGGGCCGCAGCACCCCAGCCCCACCTCCATCTTGGGGACACAGGAGCTGCATGCACTGGTGTACTTATACAGAGGTTCTGAAGATGCATATAGGAGCCCTGCAGGATCTCAACAAGATCCTGAAAGAGAGGACGGAGGCAGAGGCTCTGTGGCATGATCGCCTGCTGGAAGAGCTTGTACAGCAGCGTAATTCCATTTGTGCCACAATCCGTGAGGTCTGTGGCTTGCCTGCTCCTGTCCCTGGTACCGCTCCTCTGGCACGCCATGACCCTGCCTCACCAAACCTCCCTTCCCCACCACCAGCACCCCCTTCTTCCCTTTCACCTCCCTCTCCCCCAGCCCTCCCAGACCTAAGTGCACCTCCCCTCTCCTGTCCAGCACTCTGTCAGTCACCCTACCTGACACTGAGGCCATTGTGGTCCCTGCACATGACGCAGCAGGAACTTGCAAGCAGGGAAGCACCATCCCACCTGAACCCCCTCTCCCTTCCAAGTTCTAAGCCTCCTTTCCCCTCCAGGTTTTAAGCATCTCCACCACCCCAGTTACAGACAATGTTGGCTATTTAAGAAAATATTTATTTTTGAATCAGAAACTATGCTTTGAGAGAAAACTATGTACAATGAACAAAAGATTTTATATTTTAGCCACATTTCTAGATGCTTCCAGTTAATGATATTGATAACAATAAAACAGAACTTATTCTTTTCAAACAAAACCTGGTGTTTATTATTTCTAGAAAGAGGGTCAGGGTGAGGGTTATGGAGGGAAGGTTGTATTGGGCCAGGGCCACGCCCCCATAGAGGAGACCCTTGGGAGATTCAGTGGGCTCCTTCAGAGAATCGCTCTCTAAGGGCCTCCCAGATGCGAACACCAGACTGGTGAGCCTGGCGGATGGCAGCTGTCCGGGGCTGCTCAAATTGCCTCTCCACGCCATCAGCACCTGTACCTCACCCTGGGAGGAAGGCCTCCCCTTTTATCTCCACTAAATTATGGAGAACGCAACACTCGGCCACCACATCAGGGATGTTGCGTTCCCCCATTTCTAGCCATGTGAGCAAGCAACGGAATCTCCCTTTTAAACATCCAAATGTGCATTCCACCTGCATGCAAACTTGGCTAAGATGAGCATTAAACTGCTCCTTGCTCACATCCAGGTGGCCGGTGCAGGGCTTCATCGGCCACGGCATTGGGGGGAAGGCGGCATCAGCCACAATGCACACCAGCATGTGCACGTCCCCAAGGGCAAGGTCCCGATGTGGGAAAAATGTTCCTGCCTGCAGCCTCCGGTAGAGGTAGGAGTTCCTGAAGATGCGGGCATCATGTGCCTGCCCCGACCACCCAACACAAATGCCAGTAAACTGTCCCCGGTGGTCAACCAGGGCCTGCAGCACCATTGAAAAGTAGCCTTTCCTATTAATGAATTGGGCTGCTCGATGGGGTGGTGCACGGATTGGGGTGTGTGTCCCATCGAGTGCTCCTCCACAGTTCGGGAAGCCAAAGGCAGCGAAGCCGGCCACGATGGTGTCCAGGTCTGCCAGACAGATGAGCCTGTTCAGCAGCTCGGAATTGATGGCCCTCGCCACCTGCAGAAAGAGACAAATAGACAGACAAAAAAAATGTTAGATGGGGTGCCTGAGCCCTTGGGAGGAGAACACCCCCAACCTGCCCCCCCAAATACCCCGGGAGTCCCCTCCTCAGGACCCCCCCCCCTCGGATCAGTGCAGGGTGAGTGGAGGAGCTCCCTCTCACTCTCACTCCACCCTATCCCCCTCTCCCCGTTGCCCTTTCCTGACAGACCCTCTTTTTCACACACCCCCGCAGTGACTGTCCCCCTAGAATGACTTACCTCCATCAAGACGGCCCCAACAGTAGACCTGCCCACGCCAAACTGGTGTCCCACAGAGCAGTAGCTGTCAGGCATTGTGAGCTTCCAGAGGGCAATAGCGACCCTTTTCCAGGGGGATGGTAGGGCGCAGGTACGTGTCCTGTCATTGGAAAGCAGGGGCGCGCCAGGCACACAGCTCCTGGAATGTGGCCTTCTGCATCCGGAAGTTGTGGAGCCACTGCTGGTCGTCCCACAATTCCATAACGAGCCGGTTCCACCAGTCGGAGCTCGTGTCAAGCCTCCAAAAGTGCCTCTCCAGGAAGAAGTTTGGAGGCAAGGTCCTGCATCCCGGGCGAAGCTTCCATATCTCTGGTCTGGATCCAGATGGGGAAGGAGCATCATGACTGTGTCATGCAGATGCAGCAGAACTTGCAGAATGATCGTGTGGGGCCATCACCTGCCCAGGGTCAGCTCTGGCTCCATGGCAAAAAAAGGGATCAAAATCAGAAAAACCTCCAAAAAAAAAAAACTGCTGTCGTGTCTCAGGAAGCAGGGCACTCACAGCAAGCACTGCAAAACCTTTGCTGTTCCTCTAGGAGGTAAGCAAGGGAGCTGCAGGAGCAGAGCAATGGCTGCTCAGGGGGATCCCTTTAAGCATGCGTCTCTGCAAAGGGCAGGCAGCAGCACCAGGAAGTAAATACTGCCCTCATGCCCTGCCAGAAGCGGTTCTGAGTGCCTTCTTTTTTCGACACAGTGTCCAGCAGTCTGGACGCCCTTTTTTGAAAAAGAGGATCGATTTTTCGATCCACATAATGTAATCTAGACTCTCTTTTTCAACAGAGGCTTTTTCGACGGTATCTGTGGACAAAGTGTCTGTTAAAAAAGGCGTGCAGTCTAGACATAGCCGAAGGGGGAAATGGCAGAATCCTGACACAGGGAAAACTCTCATTAAATCAATAGGGCTTTCAGTACTAAGTATGAAAAATACAGGTTTCAAAGAACACAATTATAAACTTATGGCGGGGAGGAGGGAAGGCTTGCATGTTCTGCTTCTAAAGTCATTAGCACTGCTTCTAAATACAGATGCAATATGTATCCTTGTGCAGTGTGTGAGCTCTTCAAGTAAACTCTGGAGGCCATGCTACTTCCAAATAAGGTTTGGACTGTAGAGGAATAATAATAATTCAAGGTGGAAACATTAGAGAAACCTAGTTATTGAATTACTTCTGCTACACTTTTAACCCCCTAACAAAGAGCTTGTTCATACTGAAATGATTAACACAACTTCCCCAGGTTTTCCATTTTAGTTGATTTTATTTGTTTTATTTCTCCCCTTTCCCTAATGGATTTTTGTTGTACTTTCTTAGAGTGTATTCTTTCATATTCATGGAGTGCAGTAATTCCACCCACTCCTGCCTGCTAACTGAGGACCATCTGATGGCCCTCCGTAGGGGATGAAAAAAGGAATATCACACATAAGAGGGCTAAGTGTATTGGGAAAACTCAGCATTTCTACTTGTGTTGTTGGCAGTATGTGTTTATTTGTATTATGATAGCACTTAAGTAACTCAGTTGGCTATCAGGGCTCTTTTGTGCTGGGTACTATATGAACATATGATAAGGGCCTGTCCCGAGGAACGTAACCTCTAAGAATAAAATGTGAGAGAACAGGTGGATACAGCAAATAGATGGGGAAACATAACGAACAATATATATTTTAGCTAATATATATTTATGGCATAGTATTTGCAGGAATGGAGGGGAAATGGGAGAGATGGAGACAGGTTTTATGTGAGTAAGGTGCAATGGTATGATACTACACAGTACAATATGAAGGGACAATGTGGAATAAAGATGAGAAAGCAGAGTAGGCTCAATTATCTTCCCATGATTTTAGACTCATTCTTGATTTTGCATGTCCTCTATGTAACCTCCACCCATGGAGCTGCTATGAAGACTTCAGTGGAGAAACCATCTGCCCAGTCAGTGAAACCGTGGTAGGAAGGTGGCAGGAGAAACACTATATGTTATCCCCTAATGCCTGTGCCCTTGTGTTTATATAGGGACTGGTCTGTTCTTCTGTGAGCCAGCAGTTGTGAATTTATCTCACAATGTTTGGATTACTGTTTAATGCTCTGAAGGGATTTATTGTTTGAATTCCCAGCTGCTAAATTACAATATTACCTGAGAGTGTCTAGCAGATGAATTAAATTCTCTGTGAGTTTTAATAAATTTCATAATAGTGATAAGGCAATTCCAGGGGGTGTTTTATTATGTGAAAACAGTTTCCCTTGTATGTATGCTGCCAGCCTTTATAACATCTTAGGGAAGTGATTATACAAATACTGCTTCAAGAAAATCACACACCTATTTAGGGTTTACTAAGTGAAATTATTAAATGCATTTGAGACAGACTTTATATAGATAAAATGAGGCTTCTGGAATGCTTCAGAGTTTGGGAATCAAATTCCAAGGCTTTGACAAACACAAACTGCACCACCCATACTTTATATGCCTATTTTTTAAAAGTGCCTTTCAGAGAATATTCTTGTTGTTATACATTTTATTACAGTAGCACTTAAAGGCCCCCAGTTTGGGTTTGGCACCCGATGGCACTAATTACCATACACAGAAAATGAAAAGATGTTTTTCCCCATAAAGAGCTAAGAAGCAATAGTACCTAATCCTGCAAAATCATGCATTTAAATAAATGGAATGGGATGGGTTACATCAGTTGAGTACATATATAGAAAGATTCATATGTCCAAAGCAATCATTTTGAAATTTTTTTGTAGCTTCCCATTTATATGTAGGTATAAGACCCAGAAATTCCTCCCAAGTAACATGTTGAAAGCTTCAAAACTTCATTATATCTGTTTCTGATTAGTTTTATCTGGAAGCCCTTGCTCCATTGGTACCTACATGGAATCTGTTCCATCTGTCAGGATACGTCTACACTGTACCCGTAGCTCAAAATAGTCTATGCAATTTGAGCTGCACAAATCACGTAGCTTATTGTAAAATAAAGCACTATTCTGAAATGTCCCTTAATCCTCATGGAACGAGGTTTACAGGGACATTGGAATAGCAATCCCGTTATTTTGAAAGTTATTTCAAAATAATGGGCTCATTTAAAAGACACGGAATAGCTATTTTGGGATACCGGAAGTACCCCGAAATAGCATCGCAGTGTAGACTTACCCTCAGTTATTGTGAATAGAAATGTAATATGGAACAGTTATTTCTGGAAACAATTTTTTTAATCCATTAATTTTGCAAGTTTTTATTTTCAATCTCTAAAGTGATTTATGTATATGTAACGGAAGGAGAATTTTTAGAATGCTAAAATTAACTAAAATATATGCCACAGTAGAAAATATTAAATAGAAAACTAAAATGTTTGTCATTCTGAATTTGTATTATGTCAATTTCAGCACGACAACGAGATTTCTAATGTGAAAATGTAATCCTTCACTAAGTATTCATATTATGGGTCCTCCTTTGGCTAGTCCCTAGAAGAGAGGTCTACTGTAATGACCAGCGAGAGGTAGTGTTCCTTTATTTCAGGTATTAAAAGCTCATGCTTTAATGGTGGAGGTTTTAGATTTGGTACCTAGTGATAACCCATGATGTTAATAACTATAAAAGGAAGAGGAAAATTTAATAATTTAGACCATGACACTACCGAACAATCAAATGAATTCTCTTTTGAAAACTTCCATAGACTTGCAATCAAGTCTAATTAGACTCATAGACAAATACACTTTAAGGTCAAAAGGAAGCATCATGATCATCTAGTCTGACCTAGTTATTGTTAATGTTAAACGTTAAATGCTAGATGGGAAACATTATACTCCAGCTTTTGTAAATATGTTTGATAGCATAAGGGAACAAAAATTTAATTGAGAATCAAATATATCTAATAGGATCAAATGCATTTACTAGGATATTTAGAAAAAGTGGAATAGGATATTTAGAAAAAGTGGAATACTATGAGAACAACTGGAATGGCTCTGTCAGTATCTTAAAGAGTTATTGTTAGATTCTGGGCAGTCAGGGATAACCTGTCTGATATAATTTATTATAGACAATGTTAAATACAGTGCTGAATGAAACACCCATCTTTGGAGTGAGGGAAAGTTTAGATGAATTTGGGACCCATTCCTATGATTTGTGGAAGAAATCAGTACTAAAGGTCTCCCCAACAAATTATAACAAAGGAGAAGATCTAGGATGTCAAGTGGTGTATCCAGATGGGATAAACATTTTCCAGCTAAAAAAACTTGTCTTTCCCCCCTTTGAACAGCCCTATAGCTGAAATAGCTTGGGGTACAAAGTTAAAATGTGGCAGTAAGATACTCTGCTTAGGCAAAAGAGATACCTTTTAAAATCCTTGTGAACATTGGTTTGATTTGACCAAATTGTGACCCACTGAGTATTGCTTGTTGGGTATTGTGCAGTTCCCTTTCAGAGGTGATAGGCTTTCTTAAAACACTGCTTAATGTATATATTTGTACAACACTTGACATATCTCTTAATCATTCCATATATATTGTTTCTAATGTTTAGATAACATCAGCCATGTCAGGGGAGTTAGTAAATAGGGCTGCCCTAGACAAAGGAATGTATTTGCTTCTGTGACTAGTCTGGTTTAGGGATGTCAAAGACTAGTCGACTATCCGATAAGCATTTGCTTATCGGATAGTAATGTTGACTAGTCGACTAGTCAGTTCCCCCACCCCCTTGCTGCCTCTATGAAATATGAAATAGAGGCAGCAAAGGGGAGGAGGTAAAGCGCTGCCACTTTGAAATCCCAAGGCGGCAGCTGTACAGGATCCTGGGATCCTGGGATCAGCTGTGAGGCAGACTGCCCCTTTAAAATACCACCTGTGCAGCTGCTCCCCCTTTGCAACTGCCGCCTCTGCGTGATTCAAACGGTCAGGGTAGCCCATAGCATGGAGCCCGGGGTCAGTGGGGGACTATGAGTCTCCCACTGACCCCAGCCTCCATGGCTTTAAAACGCACAAGAGCCCCCGCTGGGGATTCTTGTGTATTTCAAAGTAGGCACCCATGTGCAGCCCGGAGTCAGTGGGATTTCCTGCTGGCCCTGGGCTGTACGCGGAGTTCTGCATTCCTACTGGGGCTCTGGTACATTTCAAAGGAGGAATGCAGAAGTGCCTATGGACTAGTCGACTAGTCAATGGAAATTCCATCGACTAGTCAATTAACAGCATTTTAGCATCCTTAGTCTGGTTTTCATGCAGAGACAATGAAGGTCCATTAACATAAGAGGTGTTAAGGCTGTTCCCCACTCTGGCACGATAAATGGAGAAGTGGGAGCCCTCAAAAGCACCCCAAAACTTGATCTCTACAGGCTTTGGTACAAAATCTTCCCCCAAAGTCCTAATACCGACTTTGGGAAATAAAAAAACGCTGCCACCTCCCAAGTATTACAAGAAAAAAACCAGGGAAGAGGTCACTTGGGAAACCTCAGCCCTAAAGTAAAACCAGGACACAAAAATTAACCAATATCAGGTTATATAAAAAAGAAATAACTTTTATTATCAAAACAATACCCCAGTTACAAGCATAGTTGGAATGGCTAGATGGTAAGAGCCACCAATTAATATACTCATGAAAGATTGCACCATGGGCCAAAACTTAGTTACAAAAGAGAGGAAAAATCATCTCTAACAGCACAGGCATCAGATCCAAATTCTCAAACCAGAAAACAATAAAACCTGACAGATCTATCTAGACTTTATCCTACGTACACATTATGAAGAGTCTTTTTCTTGGAGAGAGACATGTCTTCTGTCTCCCTCAGTATCTAGAGAGCAAACTGACTCAGAGACAAAGGAGGGAAAAACCAAAAATTCCTTTGTCTCAGTTTGAAATCCCTACCTGCATTTCTGTTGGCTGACCGCTACCTGGCTAGGTACAGGAGACATAGTTAACCCCTTAATCCTCAGGCTGCTGGCAAACCCTCATGGCCATGACAAGAGGTAACACAGCTATCAAGCTAACAAGGGGAAGAGATTGCAGAAAACTAAACAATTTGCATTTTAGCAAACACCAGCCAGGGAATAAAAACAGCATGGCACTTCCTTAACCACCAGAAACCATGTTGCCTTCCTCACAGATTGAATAAACTTTACTTTGAGGAAGAGCTGAAAGTAAGGTGGTGCACCTTGGTGCGCAGCCCTGGCAAGAACTGGCTGGCAGGATGCCTGGCTTGTGGTGAATTCCCAGCTGGGCTCCCGGTGCAGGCTGGCAATGGTAACCTGGTGCACATAGCCATGTGAGGCAGTCTCTGGCGGCACGCTGTAGGAGAGAAAGGTGTGCTTCCAGGAGGACTTCTGGTGCATCTGCACCTGTCCTGAGATCCCTCAGCGGATGCTCACATACCATCCATGGCATGCACTGTTGCCAGCAGCCCCTGAGAAGAAGTCAGGGAAAGAGAGTAGCAGGAATCTTCTGGATGTGGCAGAGAAGACATTGAAAAGCAAAGGGAAATAAAATGGAACTCAGTGTATCATAGGAGGCTGCTGTGAATGACCTGGGTTTCTAGGCCTAGAGAACTATTCTGAAGAGACCCTGGGAAATTGTCATTCATTCTGCCACTGCTACTGGGAAGGAACCATATTGATTTGTATTTGAAGACAGGAAGGAACAGTGTAGAGAGTCAGCGTGGCCTCCTGCTGACCTAGATGAGGAAACTCCCCCAAAGATCCCTTGGTGGGAGGTGCCAGAACCACCCGGCTCTGCCCACAGGAAACAGGAAGGCAGGGCAGGAGGTATAAAAAAAGGGACTTCACAGCTCAGTTGGAGCTTGGCAGCTGAGCAGGCCAGAGCTTCTACCCCAGCCCCAGAGGAGAAAAGCTTTGCCACGCTGCCCTCAGAAGGAAAACTGGGTTGGGCCGTTGGGCCACTGCTGGGCCCTGAGAACTGGCCCAGGCTGCTATGGCCACTGCCCGGGCCCAGAGATTCACCTGGACTCCCAGGACCCTTGCCAAGCCAAGACAAGTGGGCTGGACCACCTGAACCCTTACCCGAGCAATACCCAGAGCCTAGACATGCTGCTGGAATCTTCCTCCCCAGCTGACCCGGAGGAGCAGTATCCGAGCCAGGTAGGCCCCCCAAGGAGAATGGGGAAATGGCCCAGGGACAGTTGACCCCGGGGCGGCTGAAGAAATGGAGGTCAGCTGGGCAGTGCATTGCGGCTCGGACCCCCACTAATCCACCGACCCAGACGGCGCGTTACAGCTTGGAGCCCTGCTGATCCAGTGGCCGCGCCACCACCACTTCTAGGGCCCTGGGCTGGGACACGGTGGAGAGGGTGGGCCTGTGTCCTCCCTGCCATCTGTTCCCTTGGGAAGCAGGTTCCCCCTGTGGGGAAAATCCCCTGCACTTGTCAGCTCTCCGCCAGCAAGGAGACCCAACCCCTGGCTCAGTGTGCAGATAGGTCTGTGCCTTGGAACCATTTGGACTACTTACCCATTTGATAGTTTGGTTATTGCCCCATCCTGATCCAGGGCCTGGGCTCATAAATTGCCAACTGGCTTAACCCAAATTGTTTAACTGTTACTTGCTGCCCACCCCCGAACAAGGGTGTGGCATCCAGACTGCCGCCTGGTTTACCAGAGACTGCTTAACTGTTTATTTGCTGTCCCGCCCCAAACCAGGGTACGCCGCTAGAACTGATATTTGGTCCTCAGTTAAGATTTCATATTGGAATGATAGTTTGTGCTTGTTTAATTTTCCAAAGTACTCAACCATATGTGCTTACTGGTATGAAGAACTCTGTCTAACATAAATAATTGAAAATTAATTTTAGACTAAATCTATTCATAAATATATATCATCCTTTTAGTCACACTATACTGAAGTAGATTATTTGCTCTGTATGTACAGCACCTATCACACTGGAGATCCTAGCTAGGCAGGACCACAATATAAACTCATAATAAAACAATGCAAATTCCATAACTGCAGCTGAGTATTGTACATTTGAGTTATGTATGTATATGTTATAAAACACACACATACACCCCATGTATATTTATTGTTATCTTATTGGTCACTTCTTCTGTCTCTCTTGTGTGACTTTGTTCTCTTCCTCTGTTAAAATCCTCTTCAGATTTTAAACTCAAGAAAAATAAGTTAAACCAAATCACTTAATAAATTGTCACAAATCAATAAACAAACTGTTGTTAATATGTGTGGGGGAAGGCTTTAGCCTCGCTTACTTGCAAATGTCAGTAATTCAGAAGGGCTCTCCCAGCTACTAGTATGAATTAATGAGTCTGCACTGTAATGATATAACAGGAGCATGGACTGTTAGTCAAGGCACCAGTCACACTGAAGTGGAGTTCCACTGTCTTTAATGTTATTATCATTAAAACTGAAGAAGGCAATGAGAATTCCTTCGCAGTGTGGTCTATAAGGATTCAGAAGAGGTCACCTTCAACGTGACAAATGGCAAAGGAAAGCTGGTGAAATTGAAAGTTAAAAATGTGGATTTCTGCTTGATACCTGAGAATCACTGCTCCCCAAAATGGCTCAGGATTATCTATTCAGAAGATAGAGGTAGTTCACACTACATCACCTCCTACATTAACTCCACTAGCCTTTCATCCAGAACTCATTTATCACTGGTTACTCTCATAGAATATACATTAGTGTATTCTTCCTCCCACAGGTTCTTCAGAAAAGCCTGACAAGTCTTGAGAAATTGCTCTGGTGTTCAGACATTTAAAAAGTGACCATTTTAAAACTCATGCAATATAGTTGTTCTGCTAATGATGTATCAAAATTTGTCTCATATGTTCTAATCTAATCTTCATAATCCATCTCTGTAAAATAGCCATAAAGAAAAAATAACAAAGTAAAAGACTGCCATAGAAGCGAACAAGGTTAAAATAAACAGTGAATTAAGATAGTGTTAAGAATCAAATTGAAATTCACAAAGTCATTAGAGTTCAAGGTTGAGGCTGAAAGTTTTGGCTTAGTGCACGTGGGAGAAAACACATTGCTGAGATCTCTGGTTATTCATCATACGTAACAGTATGAACTGAGATACCAGAGGATATTTTGTTTAGGTTGGAGTTTCGGGGATGCTTTTCTGCGTTTTGTGGGTTTTGTGTTCAATTTTAACTATAATATTACAATAAAGTACTAGTAATATTTACTATATAAATAACTCTTTATATTTCTTTCATAGCAATGTTCAAATATTGAACTTAATTCTCACAACACACATTTGAGGCAGATAACTATTTATTTTATGCACAAAGAAACTCAGTCCCAGAGAAGTTAAATGATACCCCATTTACATGCAGTGAAGGAGAGACAGAATTAAGCTTAGAATGACTGGAAGGGGCCCTCGGGTATTGAGGTTGTGTCTCGACTGCAGTAAAAGATGCAGTGCTGGTATTGGTCAGGTGACATGCACTTTCAGGGCTAACTAATATTGCAATGTAGACATTTCAGTTTGGGCTGGAGCCTAGATTTTGAAACCCTGTGTCGAGGGAGGGACTCAGAACCCAGGCTCCAGCCCAAACTGAAATGTCTACGGTTGTATAACAGCTGCATCATGTGTCTTTTTATCATAGTGTAGAGCAGGGCTACTCAATTTTGGAAGCCCCGGGGGCCACAGTGATACTCACAGCACATGCCGAGGGCCGCAACTAAAGTGTGGTTGCATATACCTGCACAAATATGCAAATAGCTTCTTTCACACTGTCGGGCATGAATACAAATATTAAGGCAAGACCACACAACATGCAGGCCCCATTTAATTCAGTTCTGCTGATATTAATAAAATGCAATAGTTACCCGATTTCCACCCATATGACAGCACTTTTAATGAGCAATGACAGTCCAGGAATTTAACTACTAAAACTCATATCAACAGAAGACCATTATATTGACTCGCCATTGTAGAATGTGTTCCCAGTGGAGGCCATGTTCAAAGGATCCCACCTGTAGGTTGTGAGTTGAGCCCCGCGTAAACCCAAACTGCATTGCGGACTGCAAACAAATGGGTTGTGGGACGCATAGGTCCCACCTCACTCCAACCAATCAGGTACTGGCTGGGCATGCCAAGACTAGGTGTCCCAGGGATGAAGCTGGCTGCTATCGAAGGAAGGCAAGATAAGGCAGGGTGATGAGCTCCAGTCTCGCCTCCCCAGCCCACCCAAGTAAGCGCAGGGAAGCCAACACTGGCTGCCACAGGGATGGAGCTGAAGCAAGGATAAGGCACCAGCTAAAGTGTGGGACATGGGGTGGATTTTCCAGTGGCCATGGGGATAGGGCATCCAGGGGCCATGAGTTGAGCCCCGCATAAACCCAAACTTCACCGCGGGCCATAAACAAACGGGCTGCAGGCCACATGTTGAGTAGCCTTGGTGTAGATGTTTCCAGAATGAGCCCCTTAGCTTTTGGCTCTATGGAGGGAAGTCGTAGTATTCATTTTCTTTGCAAAGAAAGCACTGACAATAGAAAACTGCGTAAAGCAGTTTCTGCAGTTGAAAAGGACAAACAAATGCTGTATTTTGTGTCTCGGGACATTGAGTAGAAGCTGCCCCCGCACTCCAGCTACACATTTTTTATATTCTCTCCCAAAACAACATCTCAGTGAACTTCCCCCTCTTCCAAATCTGGAGGCCTGTTCTGTACATAGTGAAGTGATTTTTACAAGACAAAAATTGGTTTAATTTCAACACACACACCTGTAAATACTGGTCAGGATCCCTCTGTAAAGAAATGGTAAACTGTACTATACTATTCAGCCTCTAGCTGGCACGGTGTGTAAATACCTTATTTAAATGAAACTTAATCCTATGTGGCATAGCATTAAAAGGATCTTATGATGAACACATGTGGAGTGTATAAGCAAGCTCTGTAGGCAGTCTATATCTGGTCCTGGAACATGACACTCTCAGAATTTTAAGGCAATGGCTCACTTGCTTATACAATAACTAGGGACTGAATCCTCTTTTGGTACAACGGCACATTCATTCATGATCTGCTCTGCTTTGATAACTCAGGGATTTTTCTTTTAAATCTTTGAAGACCGAGAAAACAAGGGTCCTGGTTCCATATTTCAGACTCAGTACATTCATAACCTCATGTCATGTAATCGAACAGTGCCACTTATGGTCAACACAATTACACATGGTGTACTTATGGGCAGACCATTATAGCTGATTTCCAATCCCATATAGCTCCTTATGTTATTCACTCTTGGCCAGTGGCAGTTTTGCTCCTGAAATTTTTAAATACCTAGCACGTGCTTGAAACTGTTTAAATGCTCACTTCAGGTATTGCTAACAATCAATGTCAACAACACAGACTGTAATCCCTTGTTAAAAATTTTGCATCAGGCAAATGTTGATATAAACAAGTAGTCAAATTAATTTAGAGGAATTACATGCCTATATGGCATTTCTTCTCCAACTATAAGATTGTTTCCTAAAAGAAAAATCACCAGTGTGCCATATACATTGGAAATAAAACCATCATCTAGGAGTCAACTACCCCAGGAGCAGGCCTCAAAACTGGAAGTTCATATAGCTGTTTTAGGATGCATCTACACAGCACCCTAAATCTGAAATGATACGCAATTTGTGCTAAGCTATTTTGAAATTAGGCGTGTCTACACAGTGCCAAATTTTGAAATAATGCGCTATTTCGAGCTATCCCTTAACCCTCGTGCAACAAATTTTACTGGGATGGCAAAATAGCATGCCCATTATTTAGAAAAATATTCCAAAATAGCTGTGCAGTGTAGACATACCCTTAGTTGTAAGAAATTAGAATAATATTATTATGTTTCCAAAAGTTTTAATTTCCTTTTTTTCTTGCCTACTACTACATATTAAGTGTATCCCAAACAAAGTCATATTGGTGACCTAGGAACAAATACTGTTTTGTTCTTCTATTGAAATATAATTGTACATGCAGTCGGAAAATATAATTTCAATCAATATTTTATGGCATTATTTCCTTTCTTCATTTAGACTGTAGTATCAAATAATGGAACATATGATAACCAGAACAAATAGTGAAAACTGAAGTTCAGGGAAAGATTCCTAGGTCTACTGAAGATTTCAATTTATTAAAATTATGTCCATCCTATATTTCATATTCCTAGTAACAACAGACAAATCCTGCTCTCTTGACTCATGCAACTAGTCCCACTTAGGTCAATGAGACTGTGTTGATGAATAAAGCAAATAAGATTTGGCCCAGCATGTGCAATCAATCTTATATTTCCTATCATGGTATTCTGAGACTAACTTCAGTTAAATCACCCGTCTCAGTTTCCTGCAAAATAATCTTCTGTGTCAATATAATCTGAAAAGAGAAATGTAATTCACAAAATCAACTCCTATCCCCATATCCTTTCTCTCCGTGTAGTTCTATAATATATGCAATATGATATTTTACCTCCCTTAGGCTCTTAAATGAGTACAGACCTGATCGAAGAAGTTTTTACAGAATCCAGAAGTCAAAAATATTGAAAATAACTTTAAAATGACAAGTTTGGTAAGGAATTAGCTTCAGCTGCTAAATAAAAAATGCATTGATGGAGGAAATGCAAGGTGATGTCAATACACTATAGCAATTTATTTCACTGCATTTAATCTGTAAGAAAGGTAAAAGAGATGGGCTTGGAATTCTGACATATACAAAGAAGTGACTTCTGAAGAAGCAGTACTGAAAATCAGCTACAGCTCACTGAAGTCTAAATACAGTTGGACTAAAATTTGGTCCCAACCATCAACAAAATTTTCTTCTTTAGGGATTTTGGTGATGCGATAAATGATATGGTATCATAAGCTTAAAGTTTAACAGACAAATGATGAGCTGATTTTTAATCTGCCATATATTGAAATGGAAATAATAGCATACCTACTTTTTGACATTTTCTGTTCCTTTCTGGGCACCTTAATTCTTTACAAAGAAAATTAAAATTTCCTTTTCACTGTCATTGGAATGGCTGGCCAAATTCTGCTGTCAGTTATGAAGTTTCCATTTCATTAATTTTAACAGCACATCATTTGTGCAAATGGGTGCAGTTCCCTCACCCAACATTGATAATGGGATAAAACCTCTAAAAATTCAATCCTATTGCAAAATGTCATATCTGTGAATTTTGAAAGGGTTGAATTTCCTTGAAACAGGTTCTCCCATCTCTAGTGGATTACAGACATGGATTAAAAGCCCATTATTAAATATAGACAAGTTTCGTCTTATCTGATCCATGAAAATACTGTTTTTGACCATAAAATAGATTGGTTATAGTAATAAGAGAAGTTATTTTCAGCAATGTCCCAAGATAACAATAGCACTGTCATGTGGAATAGAAGATAACATTTTGTCATTACTATGTGCAGTGCATACAGACAATAGAACACAGCACTTGTCTTTTTTTTGGAGGAGAGAGGGGTACAGTAGTCTGATCCACCATGTTCATGATTGAGATAAGAAACCCATATCTAATTAATGTGGGGAAAAGCTATTGGTGATAGATAATTTTATGTGTACACTTGGTAAACCTGAAAAATCAGATTTTCTTTGTCAGACACAATTCCCAACATAACTGGGACTATTATAAACACTTATTCTGCTGACATTGAAAATGAAAATGTATTACCAGTAAGTAAAAGAGAAAAAGAAAACAAATAAGTTATGAAAACGTGTCCCCAATTGAAGCAGCCCTATTACAAAATGTTACTGCAATCACACACTTTCAAATAAACTGTGGATGGAGTTGTATTGGTTTTTTGCCCTGTGTTATAGTAACATATGCATTGTAGATCATACTTTCTACATAGGAAAAGTTTTGACAAGGCTCTATGTGTCACATAGGCCCCATGATGACTGTCTTGGAGGGTAAGGGGGAAAGCGCTTGTAGGTATACCAAACACATAGGGAGGTTTCCATACTGCTAATGCATATAGATGTGGGCTTTATGGGTTTTATGCTGGTCCTAAATAAGCCGGTGTAATTGTAATGGGGGGGAGGGGGAGTCACCATCATGTGGATGTGCTTCTAGTGGAGTCCAGAGGGAATTTGTTCTTGGACTTATATGATGACCTGGAAGAAAACATAAAATCATTATTAATACCATTTGCGAATGACACAAAGAGCCAGGGAACAGAAAATGATAAAGAGGACAGTGTCCACAATTCAAGTAGGATGTTGAAAGACTGAGGAGAGTTCACAAAACTATGAAAATAATGCAAGGATTAGACATCATACCTTTATAATGAAAAAATAAAAAGGGACATATATTTAGCTTAACAAAAAAAGTCACTAAGGGAAAATATGATCAAGGGTTCTTCACTCTAACAGATAAAAGTATTATTCAATGCAATGGCTGTTGAAGCTAGACAAATTCAGACTGGAAATAGGTACAAATTTTTAACAAGGTTATTAACCATTAGAATAACTTACAAATAGTTAAAAAGTGTAAACAAGATGATCCAGGTGATCAAGGTTAATAACTAGTAGAATAATTTACCAAGGACTATGAAGGATTTTCCATCATTGTAAATGTTTAAATCCATATTGAATTTTTTTAAAGATATACTCAAACAGGAATTAATTCAGGGAAATCCTATGGCCTGTGTTATGCAGGAAGTCAGATGATCACAACAATCCCTTCTGGATTTATTTTTTTTAATTATTGAGCATTTCTGTACTCCCTGGGTTCATCCAGATGGCACAAGGATGCAGACAATATGACAATAATCTCTTTACTGTACTCCCTGCATAGCTTAAACCATATACTTTATTTAAATAACACACACATTGACACACCAGAATAATCTGCATAGCAGCCCTGATACTTCTGTAATTGGTGTTTCATTGTCACAGCACTTTGGTTTTCTTAAATGGAAAGTTTATGCCAGTGAGTAGGAAAATGTCCATGTTTTCAACCCATTGCTTTGTGTGACTGACAGATTCACAGTTCAACACAGAGAGATAGTAAAGTGAAAAATCTCATTCATTTTCCTCATGTAGTACACAAGTACTCCAAAGAAATGGGTCATAAAGCTTTTAATGAATCTCATCTTTAGTTACAAACCTTTACTGTTAATGTCCCTTGTTGCTTGAAAACTGTCTTATTAATACATTATGTCAGAAGTATAATCCCTTCCTGGCTTTTGAACAAATTATTCGCTGAAGGGAATGAATTAAAACATTGCTGGGGGGAAAAATCTGCTCTGTAAGCTGCCCAGATGTCTAATGCATTACACCTGATTAATAGGGCTATCTATGGCACTGAAAAATTTAGGCTAGACATGGTTTTGTTTCATTTTCAGCAGGTCAGTCTACCTCCTCAACTGTGGTACAGTTATCCATTACTGCCAGTGATTGTGTTGACCCTCAGAAAATACAGATGCTGACATCCAAAGGAGGAGATGACCTGTTCATAATCTAATGGAAATGCCTTTTCCCCACTTCACACATAAATTAAGAAGAAAGTCAGAATAAAGGTAGCTGAGGCAGGCAGTCATCTGAGAAAGGTCAAACTTTCTGCAATGGTTTTTTACTACAAATACGGTGAAAGCAATTACCATGTATATTTTTTTAATATTGTATGCTCAATGACAGATGCCTGCGCTTCCTCTGTGACCAAGCTCCTTATGTAAGGGAGTATTGTCATAAAATGCCATTAAAAAAGACGAATAATGGAGCAGACTAGCACACTGCTCATGTTCGTATTTTGGATATAAAGTTTAGCTATTTCAGCATTAAATTTGGTCAAAAAATTAAAGCTATCCAGGGAAGCTTTTCCTAGGCACAATGTAGCATTTAATAATTGTCTGCAAGGCATTTTAAATTAGGATTTTTTTCAAAACAGTCTGGGACATATTAGATGTTTCTATAACTTAAAATGTAATAGTTGATATTTATTCTGACCTGCTTCTCCTACTATAAGTACAGTGTCCCTTCCAAATCTTTGATAGAAATTCTCAAAAAAGGTTTACTAAAAGTTCAATTAATATACAGAGCTAGTTGAAAAACAAAATTCCAGTCCCATGGAATATTCTGAGATTTCAAAATTTTGTTTTATCCCAAATCAAATCAAAAAGTAGATGTATCAGATTTTATGTATTTATTTTTGAAAAATTAAATATGTTATTTGAACTAGATCAGAAAGGGAAAATGATGATTAAAAGCTGTGTGTTTTTAAAAATATTGAGTTGAAAGTGTCTATTTTCCTGGAGATGAATACATTTCTATGAAACTTTTCGAGGGGGAAGGAAAAGAGGAAGAAAGAATAGCCTATTACCTCGTGGTTGTGGTACTCACCTAGGATATCAGAGATCTTGGGTCAAGTTTTTATTCTTCCTAATTCACACTTTCAATCTCTCCTGATGGAGTTTAAATAATTAAATATTCAGTGATCCAGAAAGCCTGAATCTGTATTCTAGTGCTTAGAGCACTCATCAAGTCCCTGCTCTGTGTCCGTAAAACAGTTACTTTAACTTCATTTCCCACTTGCCAGCTGAGTTCCCTGAGTGCCATTTGGCCATTGGATATGTTGGGTTCTCTTTCTTTCAAGGGAGATTTCTATGAACATTTCTAAAAGGTCTTAGTTTTGTTCCGGTGGAGTATGAAAGCCAGTTCTGAAACCTCAACCATTTTTTTGAAATGAAGTTCTTTTTTTCTGGCCAGTCCTTGTTTCAACCTTGATTCAATGTGATCAGAATAAAATATATATAACCAAAATGGTAATGTCCTGTTAATAGGAGAGAGTTGGTCCAATAAAAGATATTACACTTGCTTTCTCTAATATCCTGGACTTGACAAAGTCATGACCACACCACGCATAATGTCAGAATGAAACATTTCAATTTTATCTAAATAAACTCTGGCAATAATTTCCTGCAGAATTGACATTTTCTGATGGAAAAATGTTCTGTCAGATTTTTTTTTACCAACTCTAATAATATGTGGCTATGGAGTAGGGACAGGACAAGGTCTTCCTTCTACAATGTGCTGTAAAGGTTACTGTATAAAGGTGCCTGCCAGCCAGTTATATGCAAGAGCTGTTGATTTCACTAGAAACAATGTCAAATAGAATTGTTAACTCTTGTGACAACGGGAAGAGGCAACTGCATGGTTGTGACATCCAGGAAGAATGCCCATTTCTCTGTTGTACTCTTAATATGCCATTTTTACTAGAGTGGTCTTGTGGTATTTGGGGAGGAGTACTGATAAATCCTAGATTCTTCCTCTTAAGGGCAAAAATGCATAAGTCCCCTGTGCAGGTTCATAGAGGAGCTTTGTGCAAGCAGACTTCTCCCCTTCTTTGTGGTCCACCCAAGAACAAATGACAGAATCAGCCCTCTGAACAGTCCCACCTCCCATCGCCTACTCCACAATGTGGGGAGCAAAACAGACACACCATTGTGGTTCTCCCTAACAGCCTTGAAAAGAAATAACAATCTAGTTCTTAATAATTTTATGGGAATAGCAACTTCTGCACACTCTCTAAAGCAGGGGTGGCTGGGCAGTTAGACACTAAGAGCCAAAATAGCTGTGGATAGTAAAATAAAAAGCCACGCACCCTCCCCCAGAGCCAGGCAACCCCAACCCCCCCACTCCAACCCAATGCACCCACCTCGACCCCAGAGCCAGGCACCCCCAGCCTCTCTGCTCTAACCTAATGCCCCTCCTCTCCCCCAGAGTCAGGCACCCCCAGTCCTCCCTTCTGCTCTAACCCAATGATTTTTTATTATTTTGTAATTATGCCTCCTACTTGCACAATTTTTACCGTAGAACTACTTCCACCACTTGAAATCATTGCCCCTAAAAATAATTAGCCATCAAGTGAAGCCAGTGGAAAAGAAAACCAGCACCCCACATTTATCAAAGTACCACTCAGTAATCCTTCAAATTTTAGGACTCATGGGTGTTACATAGAGAAGCCTATGTCATTGCATCTCTCAGCCTGGTTCACTCTAAAGGGATGAGCTGCGGAGGATGGTTCAGGCTTGATTGAAACATTTCATGCTCAACAGATTCTGTAGCTACAACACAGTGGCTCAGGGATTTCCTGCCTTTCAGCATGCATTGGCGGGTCACTTCAATCTCACTGGGAGTATGAATATGCTTGCACCAGCCATGGGTCCCTTTGCGTTTCAGGTTCTTTGGCTGATGTTCATTCCCACATGCCCTGGTATGTATTTGCCAGTGGTCCAGGGTGACATCTGTGCAGGGCTGCTTTGGAAGATACCTGCAGGTCTGAAGGACAGGCAGGTGCTTGGAGGCCGCTCCAAAGCAGAAATTTGGATGAAAGGATGGAAATTGCCTTCAGCTGCAAGGGGAAGGCTGCGACGTGCAGTAGTAGAAAAGATCTGCTGCCAGGAGACCTCACTAGAGCTGCTGCTGCCGCCGCTGCTGCAACCACACGCTTCTCCCTCCAGGCCCTGGTGTGCATGTGCAGAGCAGCCGTAGGCAGTCAAAGAATGCGGCTCCAAATGAGCTGTAGCCCTAAGAGACACATTTCTTTGAGCAAAGAGCCACATACGGTTTGAGAGCCGCGGGTTGGCCACCTCTGCTTTAAAGTGTCCTGGTTGGTCCAAGACTAGAGGTGTGACTGAATAAAAAGAACGAGCTCTTTTTGTTACGTGGTATGCACAAGTAAAAAAAAAAAAAAGCCTCTATATTTTGCTTGCCGATGGGTGAACTAGTTGAGATAAAATAAGAACTTTATATTCTCACCATATGTCCTCTCCCACTACAAATCCTCAACTCTGTCCAATATTTAAACTTTTTTTGAATTCTAAAAATATTCAGTTAAGATTTCTTCACTATTGTACACAGGTTTTCCCCTTTCTATCCTTTTCACCTGCAGGCTACAGATAAAACCAGAACTACTAATACAAAAGAGAAAAGTGTGGCCCATGGTGGAGGGGAGACATTGGGAGAGAGGGAATGTAAAGGAAAGACTTACTGCATCCTAAGCTCCATGAAACCTGCACATCAGTGCAAGGACCTACACATTCAGTTTGCATTATACACTAAATGATACTGACCCAAAGCATTTCAGTTCAACTTTTGGCAAATGGTACCAATCTGTATTATAATATACTAGTTTACAGCGGTGGCTAACTATTCTTCTGCCACTGAACAGGAAACTTTGAATGATAACCAGAGAACAACCTTCTGCACAGTGCACATTAACATTGTACTGCTGAAAAATCAGCAACATTATGGTTTGCAGGCTGAATAATGCCGTATTTATTCCTCTGGGTCAATGCTTTAATATGGGTTATTGTATCCATCTCTGTTTTTTAACTAAAAGGTAAAAAAAGAAATGTCCCACTAACCCTGGATGCTCTACAGACCCATACAGCCCACCCTACTTCCATTTTCAGATAACAGCAAAAAACTGTACCTAAGCAAAAATTAGATTTTTCATCAGGTGAAATAAATGTATATAGGCTGTTCCATGTGTCATTTCTTATATTTTTGAAAACATTAAAATTACATCTCATGTTTTAGATAGTTTGTGTTACTGTATTGTTATATGAATTTTTTTTAAGAGGAGTAACAATTATGGAAAGGAAATGTTATCTACATTGTTTCTTAGTTCTGTTGCATTTCTCTGACATGACAGAGTTCTTGGCCTTTTTTGCTTTATAATTGATAGAATCCTATCAGTATGAATGTTTATACTGGCATATTAATTTATAGAGATAACAGGTTAGTTGGGAACAGCATATTAAGAAAGGCATCAAGCTAATACTTTCTCTCATCAAATCTATGTACATCTCCTGATCCCTTCCAGACAACAAAGTTCACATTTTCTAGATGGCGTTACTAATCACTGATAAACATTGATAGGCTGAGTGTGAATGGTGAGACAGAATGCTGAGGACAGTCCCATGAGGACTCAGTCTAACCATAGACTTCCTGTTTGTCTAGTTTGACTTTGTTGATCTTAACAAGAATTCAGACTCTTAGAACTGGTGAATGTATAAATAGTGATACCTGTCTATCTTAGGTTGGTATGCCAAAGTGAACCAAGATATTTTCATACAGAACAATTATGCATATTAAAAAGAAATCTTAATCCATTCTATACGTCTAATGGTGACATCTCATGAGGAGAATTTTTATTTTCTTTCATCATGGTACTCTAAGCAATGCAGTATTTATGCAATAATTAGGGCTTGTAATTCAATTGTGCCTGATAAAATCTGCAGCTGAACTGTATAAGAGTTTAAGGGTATATCTACATGACAATAACAAGACTCAGCTTGATGGACTTGGAGCTGTGGGGCTATAAAATTGCAGCGGAGACATTTGGAATCAGGACAGAGCCTGGGTTTTGAGCCCGCTTAAGGTCTGTTTTAGCCCTGCAGCACAGAACAGCTGACCTGGGCCATCCAGAGCTCCTTCCATGGGTCTCTTATCATAGCGGCAACATACTCTAAGGGGCTTATATTAAACTTCAGTTCTTGCTATTTTAGTAATGAACTGTGCCTGGAATTACACCAATTTTGGCTCAATATTACAGAGCAGTGAAGGGTAACCTAGGCTGCATGAGAGGCCCTCCATCTCAGTGGGCTGCAAGATTGTTGTAACCAAGACAGTCTCCCGGGATAGGGTAGCTTTGGTAACAGCGCTTGTGTACTTAAAATTTGTGAGGTGTGCTGATTATACCATAGCAGCACTTTGGTTGGATGCAAGAGGAGCGCACGGTTTATACAATGTTGTGTGCAATCAGCATGCACCTCCTTTCACATGCTCTTGCTCTGCGTGCAGATGAAAACCAGCAAAATCTGGCAACACTGTGCATGGTCCGTGGTGAACAAAATGTCTCATAGGCCACACATAAAATCTCAGTGAGCTGCGGATTGCTCTCCATTGTTATAGAGTACTATATATCAGGCTTTAGGTGAGTTTAAGTTAAATTTGCAAATGTGTTGCATCCTGCCTTTTCCTTTTTTGTCATTAACAAAAATGTCATAACAACACAAGATAATTTCTCGGTACCCGGATGGGAAAAAATAAAGGCAGCTCTTTGTATTTCAACTTTGAAGCCAGATTGGTTGGAACTGCCCCTCTGACTACAGTCCATAGGCCAGTGGGGAGATCTGCATGTGGAACACTTTCAGAGTATATCTTATTTATAGATTTTTATTTTTGTGTGGTTTAAGGAGAGGGGCAAAGGTTTAAAGCTGGGCATTGGCAGTTGAGAAGAAAAGCCACTGTTACAAGTATCACATTGCTAACTGATGAAAGAGACAATACAACTGTTTGCTATTTCCCTCATTCAACAAAGTTGTAGACAGCAATAGTCATAATAGATCAGAGCAGTAGACTCCAGTGACATAACTCCAACAGACAGTAGCAAGTTGTATCATAAATAAATATTCTAGGGTGTTACAGAGTATTATAAATGAAGCAGCAGCAGCTGCTGCAAACACAGCCATGTATTACAGAAAGGGATTTTTGTTGCCGTGGTAGCTGATCACATAATT
The DNA here is from genome assembly GCA_019425775.1 of Rafetus swinhoei. Classification (NCBI taxonomy): domain Eukaryota; kingdom Metazoa; phylum Chordata; order Testudines; family Trionychidae; genus Rafetus; species Rafetus swinhoei. Next base: position 273,460,162 of record CM033437.1, read on the forward strand.
CCCTTAAAAATGTCCATTCCGTATGAGCAAAACTTTAGTATTTAAGTTTTATTCCAGTCCTAACTCTCTGACCTGCTCTAGCAACACTCACATGAGTTTTGTACTTTGGATAACTAAGTTTGATCATCTTGACTTGATATTTATTCTATCTCCTGCTATAGTTCCAGAGGGAATCTCTCTGCAAATGGGAAAATCACATTTGAAATGAACAAGTTTCAGTTTTGCAGAAAGTCTGAAGACAGGCTTAGTACAAAAGTAGATTGTTAATGTGTATAAGATGTTTTAAAATGTAAGTACAATTAACATTGGAAGCAAAGAATAAACAAAGATAACGAGGGGAAAAGCATTTTGGATCATGTAACCATTTTGGAAGATAAGGGTGGATTGTTCAGTTATTTAAATTGACACCTTGTGCTTAGTATACATGTTAATTATAGCGATTCATGAAAAACACAGAGGAAATTAGTGATAGCCATACATTTAAAAGTTATGTTTTTCTTTAGTTTTACTTTAGAGAACAAGGTAAAATCTATTACCTAAAACACCCTTCCAGCACAGCATGCGAGCACCGGCCACTTCTATTTACCATGCCACTTTTAATATAATTCAATTTGACATAAAGACACATATTTATTATCTTGCCTCTGCCTACCAGTCTGAGTTTCTTCCTTAATGGATTCAACAGTAGCAGCTGTGTTGCCCAAAATGGAAAAATTGATCAGTCTGATTTTCAGATTCCCAGTGCCACTGACCTTAGCTAAAGAGAGCATAGCATTTTGCAGAGACAATAAAAGGCTCAGTGTCTGTGCTGGATGGACCGGTACAAGTGCATGTTTCTGTAACCTGACTAATCTGTCAATTTAGATCAGTAATGCCTGATACCAAAAGAACAAGACTATCAATTAAATTACAAAGCTATCCTCTGGCCACGAATTTACCTTACTATCTAGCACATACAGCTAATGAGAAGTAAGACTATGGCACATGGATCTGATTGACACAACTATTCATGGATAGTCACTTCTAATTCATTCTTAAATTAAAAACACCTTTTTGTGTTTTGTTAATGGCAAAGATTATAGACCTATTCTAAATGGGCTAGATGAGAAATCTTCCACCTGACATACTTCAGCGGTGCTAAGTGATTTTTTTTCCAAAAGCACCTAAGTGACTTAAGAGCCTACCACCTGATTTATTCTCCAGAATTAGGTCAAAATAAAGCAGTTTACATCAGCCTAACTCTGTAAGCATCTACTCTAAAAACTGACACCCACCAAAGTAACTCACCCAGACTTTCCAGTAGGGGAGAGGGGGCAAAGAGGGCAACTGTTTCCATCCCCAATGGTTCAGAGGGACCTGGGGATCCAAGCCCTGTAAACCATTGCCAGAGTGCAGCACGGTGTGCTCTGGGCAGCTTTTTCACCTGCCTGGGGATGGGGGTGCCATACTGCAAGATCCAGGTAGCACTGGGGAAGGGGGCACCACAGTCCGGGCAGCACTGAGCACAGGTTGCCCTCAGCCATGCCCCTTTCACCTGAGGCCACACCCCTTCTGGGAGCATGAGGCCTGACATGGCTGTTGTCTCCCCTGAACTCACCCATGACACTAGCTTACTAACTCCATCTCTGCAAGAGCCATCGTGCTTAAGTCAATGCAGTTAGTTAATGCAATGTTAGTGTAGATATAGTGTTGCTTATGTTGATGTTTCTGCCTGTGATGGAGTGAACTCACCCTACAGTGGACGGCAAAAAGTTAACTCCTCTTTGTGATCTGAGAAAACCCTAACTCCATGGGCCAGCTAGGAGCCATATCCCATGTACAGCAACAGTGTAAGAGTGAGCAGATCAGCTCAGTCTGGCCTGATTGCTAGAGAGGAAGGGCATTGGTTGCAGGCTGCAACCTCGAAGCTGCTGCAGTCTCCTTGACTATGGAAGCCAGCGGTGTCAAGACCCCAGCAAACTCCCCAGTATGTGCAGATACCCCATGGTCTTTGGAGCAACTAGGAACAGACCAAGCAGAGGAAACTGGGAGTCCTGAAGCTGCCCAGACCACGAATGCAGGAGTCATGATAGGAAGAAGACCAGGGAAGGAACTAGCCATAGTCCCAAGTATAGTTGTCATGTTTGTCATTACCTTGTAAAATAGCTGCTGCAGTTGAATCCATTAAGGAAGAAAGTCAGACTCATAGGCAGAGGCAAGATAATGACAAGTTATGCTGGTGGGTGGGAATGGCACTGTATGTGAAAGAGAGCATAGAATCTAATGAAGTAAAAATTTTAAATGAACCAAAATGTTGCATAGAATCGCTATAGATAGTAATTTCATGCTCTAATAATAAGAATATAGTAGTAGGGATATATTACCGACTACCTGACCAGGATGGTGATAGTGACTGTGAAATGCTAAGGGAGATTAGAGAGGCTATAAAAACTTTTTAAAAAACCCTCTAATAATAGGGGATTTCAATTATTCCCATATTGGCTGAGTACAAATCACCTCAGGGCAGGATGCAGAGATAAAGTTTCTTGACACCTTAAGTGACTGCTTTTTGTAGCAGCTGGTTCTGGAACCCACAAGAGGAGCGGTAATTCTTGATTTAGTCCTAAATAGAGCACACAGTCTGGTCTAAAGGGTGAATAAAGCTGGACTTCTTGGAAATAGTGACCTTAGCATAATTAAATTTAACATATTTGTGGAGGGAAGAACACTACAGCAACCCAGCACCATGGCATTTAATTTCAGAAAGGGGAACTACATAAAAATGAAGAGATTAGTTAAACAGAAATTAAAAGATACAGTGCCAAAAGTGAAATCCCTGCAAGCATCAAGGAACCTTTTCAAAGACACCATAATGGAGGCTCAACTAAAATGCATACTACAAATAAAAAAATAATAATAAGAGAATCAAGAAAAGTGTCACCCTAGCTTAAGAACCAGTGAAAGGAACAGTGAGAGATAAGAAGGCATTATTTTAAAAAAGTAATAGCAATTTCTCTAAGTATATCAGAAGCAGGAAGCCTGGTAAACAACCAATGCACTGAACAAGAACCCCTACCCCCATCATATTGCCTTTCAGAAGCCATCCCACAATGTCCCACACTGGCATTTAAATCAGTGCAAGTGCACCTGGTGAGTACACCCACTGCTGAAACAAGCAGCATAGTATGGATGTGTAAAAGTGATTTAATTATTGCTGTGGCTGTACATTGTACTTAGGTTGACTTAATAGTGTGGTATAGACCTGCCCTCTGTCTATATCAAAAGTTACTTAGAAACCTCTATCTTACTAAAAAGCAGTAGGTGTCAGGCTCTTGTGTCACTTAGGTACTTTTGAAAATATTACCCATCATGCCTATTATCCTTTTATCTGCAATAAATATAATGTAGAATTTATAGTCAGCAAAAATGTCTTGTGTATTAAAAATATTTAAATTACAGGATTTTGTATCTAAATGTGCTTGCTTTCCTAAACATTAACAGCTTTCGATTTAGAAGTGCTAACACTTGAAAGTTGAAAATGGTGATTAACAGCTTTTTGCCTTATCTTCCTTAAACAGGGAGTTCATTAGAGGCAGACAGTTTCAAAAATACTTGTATACGTTTATCCCTAAAATAAGGATAATGATTTCATCCAAAACTCTGTACTGTTAGGGAAGATGTATTTATTTAATCAGACAGTACACTATAGATTCATGTTCATAGATGTATCATCATTTGAAATCTTTTGAAAAGCTCTAGTCCTCACATTGCACTTTTCAAGTAATATAGTACTTACTTATTTACCTCACGGAGGGTGTGTCTAGACTACAGGGTTTTTGTCGAAAAAAGTGGCCTTTTTTCGAAAAAACTTCCCCTGCGTCTAGACTGCTGCCACGTTCTTTCAAAAGTAAATCGAAAGAACGCGGCAGTTTTCTTGACTGTGGAAAACCTCATTTTACGAGGAATAACGCCTTTTTTCAAAAGTGCTCTTTCGAAAAAAGGCGCTATGTAATGCAAACTGTGATTTTTCAAAAGAGAGCATTCAGACTGCCTGGGTGCTCTCTTTCAAAAAAGTGGCTTGCTTTTTTGAAAGTACTGGTTGTAGTCTAGATTTTTTCGAAAGAGGCTTTTTTGAAAGTATCTTTCGAAAAAGCCTCTTTCGAAAGAGGCTTGCAGTCTAGACATAGCCAGAGATAAGCAAAAGTAAAGATAAATTAGTCAGTGTTTATACAGAACTTGGACAACTTAGTCCCATATAAATTCTAAATATTAGTTATTGTGCTGGGCTGAAACTTAGAAGCTGAGTGGATTTGCCTGCTCAGAGCTTACTGATAGTGTTAGATATAGATTTCACAGTCTCACACATAAATTATTCATAGGATATCTTTTCACACCTCAGATTTCTTTTTTACTCTCCTTATTTATATTTAAGGGTCACAGCATAACTACGCAGTGGACTTTTTAGAAAAGGGGTAGGGAACTATCATTTGGCTCATTTCAGCAATGAATCTAAATGAATATAGAGGGAATCTAAGTTGTTTTAATGTAAACCTTATTCTAGTGATAATTTAGACCTTCTCTGCACACCCATCTAGATTCATTTAGGGTCTGTCTATATAGCACGCTTATTTCAAAATAAGCTATCCCAGAAGAGTTATTCTGAAATAGCTTATTTTGAAATAGTACAGCTACACTGCAGGGAAGCCTCAAAATTAGTCTGAGGCAGGCTTCCTAATGTAGATGTGCCACCTTGAATTTGAGCCCCAGGAGACACTGGGGAGGAATAACTTATAATGGCCCTGGTGAGGGGCTATTTTGAAATAGCAGCAGTGAAGCATATCTACACACACCTTATTTCAAAATAGCTATTTCAGAATAGGTGTTATTCCTCACAGAATGAGGTTTACAGATTTCAGAATAAACCGTCTGTTATTTCAAAATGGCTGTGTAGACGCTCACATTGTTATTTTGAAATAATGCTTGTTATCTCGAAACAACAGTGCAGTGTAGACGCATCCTCAGACTCACCTAGTATTGTAGTTTACAGTGGCTTCATTATATCACTGCTAAATTTAGGCAAATGAGTCTGCCTCAGTATAAAGATGTAGCTGACCACCCAACCTAAATTTACATTATTTCACACATTCTTCCATCTCTTTGCTTAATAACCTAAGTCCCTTCCTACACTGGTGAGTACATATGGTGAAAAGGTTTAATTTACACATGGTGGGTGATTTTTTTGGTGAATTTAAATTGAAGACAGATCTCCCATTGATTTCAATTAGGCCAGGATTTCTCTCCATCTTTGAATTTGACCTTCTGTCTTCTAGGAAGTAGATTCTGTTGTTCTACATTAAAAGCGTCCTACATTTCAGATTGTTTTGCACCTTTACTCTTGGAATTTATGTTTGTAGTGACATTGAAATGAGGACTTGAGAGGCCAATATCATCATACACATAATCCATTATACTGATATCCCAGTCTTTATCTATGTAATAATATCAATACATCGCACTTAATAGAGTCCCTTTCAGTGTACTATCTTTAAGAACTTTTTAAAGGTGCATAAGGGTTTTATAGATGGGCAATTTCTGGGTCACAGAGAGTATCAGTAACTTGTCTGGTGTCATGTAGGATGGGGCAAATCAATTGCTATTCTGAAAAAAATACCATATTCCAGTAAAATATGCCAGCTATTAGATGTCACCTACCCATCTGCATTTCTCTGTGAGAAAAAAGAAACTTTTAGTGGCTTTCATAAATATTAATAAGATGATGGCTTTGAAGGCTTTAGTAATAGAAAAGCACGCTCTTCAATTATCTTTATTATCCTTTTTGGAAATTTTAGTGAGAGTAGTTTCAAGTTATTTTATTTTATTTTACTTACTTGTAATGTTTAAATTACCTTTACATTATACTAACATAATGTCAATTAAAAGCTAACTGCCCATATTAAGAAGAATTAGAGTCAAAGCCATTGATAATGTATAATAATGGTAATGTGAAATATGAGCCATATCAACTATATTATGCATTGCATACCATTAAGCTTTTGTAATAATTCCTGTAACTGTAGATATACTGTCATAGTTGAGAAAAGTCAAATAAGGTCTTAACTTTATATTGGATCTTTGAGTTCAAGGGGGAAAAATGGCTCTACTTTCTACATGTGAAATGTAATAAGTTCAAGGTTATGGCTAGAAAAGTTACTGTTCATTCTCTCTCGCCAAATCCCAAATTCAGCAAGGTTCTTAAACACATGTCTAGGCATGTGAATAGTCCCACTGAATTTATTTGGGGCTCAAGTTGGCCCAACCAGTCTGGTTGCATTTAGCAGTGTTGTAATCTAATGCATCTCTGGCCAAGACAGCCATTATCACTCCTACAAGCTGCCTTCTGCTCTTCTCCTGCTATCTGCATCTTGTCTCTTCTTTGGGAATCTTATTTCATGAATAGTGATAGAAATGTAGCCATGTTAGTCTGGTGTAGCTGAAACAAAATACAGGACTATGTAGCACTTTAAAGACTAACAAGATGGTTTATTAGATGATGAGCTTTCATGGGCCAGACCCACTTCCTCAGATCAAATAGTGGAAGAAAATAGTCACAACCATATATACCAAAGGATACAATTAAAAAAATGAACACATATGAAAGGACAAATCACATTTCAGAACAGAAGGGGATGCAGGGAAGGAAGGTAAATGTCTGTGAGTTAATGATATTAGAGGTGGGGAAAGGTAGATGTCTGTGAGCTAATGGTATTAGAGGTGATAATTGGGGAAGTTATCTTTGTAATAGGTAAGGTAGTTGGAGTCTTTGTTCAGCCCCCCGCGGAGAGTGTCGAATTTTAGCATGAATGCCACTTGAAAGGGAATCCTCTGAACTGGCATTCATGCTAAAATTCGACACTCTCAGCAGTGAACAAAGACTCCAACTACCTTACCCATTACAAAGATAGCTTCCCAATTATCACCTCTAATACCATTAGCTCACAGACATCTACCTTTCCCCACCTCTGTCATTAACTCACAGACATTTACCTTCCTTCCCGCCCACCCCTGCATCCCCTTCTGTTCTGAAATGTGATTTGTCCTTTCATATGTGTTCATTTTTTTTAATTGTATCCTTTGGTATATGGTTGTGACTATTTTCTTCCACTATTTGATCTGAGGAAGTGGGTCTGGCCCACGAAAGCTCATCATCTAATAAACCATCTTGTTAGTCTTTAAAGTGCTACATAGTCCTGTATTTTATTTCATGAAGGCTGTTCTCCCAGAAGAGAGTTCAACAAGAGTTCCTATTTCAAAACAGCTTAGCCCCTAGTGAATTTTGGGGATGGAGCATGGATGGAGTCCCATGCTCACAGGGGAAGACACCCTGAGTTTGATCTGGGAAACTGGTGACATAGAGAAACTAACTTTATTGGCGAAAGTGGGAAGTTAGCCCCAAGGGGAGAAAAGTTAGAGAAGGGAAAAGGGCAGTATGCTATGTTTCATAGTTTCATAATGTATAAAGGCACAATAGATCATTGATTCTGCCCACCTGAATATCACAAACCACTGAATCTCATCAAGATACTTCTATATTAAGTCCACGAGCTTTAGTTAGACAAAAGCATTTCAGTCCAAAGGAAACAGAATTGTGATTTGCATGCAAAAGAACAGGAAGAGCAAGGTGCCTCCAATGCCCGGGACCACTATAATAGCATAGAATTAATTAGAAGAGTTTAGCCCAGATGATCCCAGCAGATAACCCGGGGGCCCATGCTAGAGAGACGATGACACCCCCACCACCACCACCTTCCACCTCCAAGATCCCTGTCAATCTGTCCTAGGGCAAAATTGTTTCCTGATGAGAGCTGGTCAAAACTCAGGATTAGTGGGGCAGTGCAATGCAGGTTTGCCCAGAGCAACAGATTCTGGAAGCTCATTCCTGGTCCTCCAGTATCTTGGCTCTACCGCAGAAACTTGGAAGCCATAATAACCATAGCTTTAGTCAGAATTTTTTTCCCAGGAAGCCTAGAATTTCAGAAAGGCCCTGGCTTGTGCATTCCAATGCTGCTCCAGAACCATAGAACCAGGAAATCCAAAATCCCCAGCAGCCCAACAGACAGGATCTGTCTGGTCTCTGCAAAAAGGGTTCCATGAGAGCCCTGCCTGTGATTAACTGAAGGTTCATCAAACCTTAACCCACTTTACTAGACATTTTGGAATCTTTTTGGAAAATTTCCAACCATCTCTATTCCCAACCCTAGATTTGGCAATCAGTACTGCATAACTCTGAGCATGTATGCAAAACATATCAGCCAAGCATCTAGAAACAGAAACCTCTCATTCATCAGAGGAAATAAAAAAACATCCTCAGGTGGTTAGGGTTGAAGCTGAAACATTTACTTAAGAGAGTATTCCTTACATCCCCAAAGTGTTCAATGAAATTAAATGCCAGAGAATGAAGCGTTGTTTTCAGTCTAGAAATATTAGAAGAAATACATGTATGCATACATGTACATATGTATAAATCAGTGAATCAGAAGCTGTAGAATGAAGGAGTTTAAAGACATGCTTGAGAGCAGGAGGCGGTCAGGAACACTAGTGTTTCTAGATGAAATTCTTGCTTATTGAAGTCAATGGAAAAACTCCTATTGACTTCAATAGTCACATATTTTAGCCTCTAAGTATGAGGTGGGGTGGGGAGGTCCAGAGGAGTTAGGAGTTTCCAACAAGTTGATGCTGGTTGTTTTGCACGTTTTGTTATATGCTTGTGTCATTATCTGGGAAGAAAGATGATAATAGATTCAGGACTCTGGTTTTGTTGAGTATTTATTGATGTTTTGAGATAAATTAATTGGATGTACTTTGCAATTGCATTTCAACTCCAGGACTCTGGATAAATACTGAGTAGGCACCCCTCATCTTCTTGGCTGAAAGTATAGCATAACTAAGTTTGGATTGCATGAATACATATAAAATATCTTTCTCTACATCAGAGTGCCATCACAGAATCCACAGGCCTTGCCTAAAGTGAAAAAAAAATCCAGGCATTGGCCTTTGAAATAATATTTTAGACTGAAAAACGTTTATTGACATAGACAAGATTATTCTTTAACTTGATGGCATCAGTTTAGCATTCTCTCAATGACAGCAGAATTACTTTTCCAGAATTGCTCTGCTAAAAGCTGCATCAGCAGATGGAAAAGTCTCTACTGTACAAGATCTAGTAAAACTGTAAGTGGAAAGTCCACACAGCAGCCCTGGAGACCTGCTCTAAGGAATTGCTATTCTTCACTTCCCAGGAGATGATGTCAACATTTCTGGAAATGAGATACCCCCTTAATATAGTATAGCATAAATTATATGTTCTTAATTCCTTTTTGTCTCTTTAAAATAAACAAACAAACTCACTAATTAAACATTCAGATGTTTCTCTTCATGTAAAAAATCATGGTCCTTCTGAGAGTTAGTCCTTGAAAGAGGCTTTGGGGCCTCTTGAAAGACTGCATTATCTGACTGGAGCAGATTTGTCCCGTTTGACAGATGCCCAAGGGTGCAGAGAGGGCACTTAGAATGGTTTTTAACTCTGGAAATCATTGCATGGACTGTTGCATGTTCCCTTTCTATAATGATTCTGCATTGAGTGTAGGAGAAGAAGATGGTGCTTGCCAGGGAAAAACATTACTTCTTCTCCTGTGCAGTATCCTTCCCTTCCTTCCCATATTATACATTTTACGTTGAGTATTTTCCTGAATTTTCTTCTGTGGAACAATTTGAGTAGTTTAGTGTTGGAGTCACCCCCCTATTAACCTCTTTCACCATGTTTTGCTCTGTCTGCTTCTTGATAGACACTGTTATCATTCTAGGTGTACTGATTTCTGCGGCGCTAACAAGTTGCACCTCCCAAAACTGAATTCTCTGGTCCAGCAACATCCATACCGGATCAGAGAACCCCGGTAGCCTAGTGGTGGGAGGGCAATGCAGAAGTGTAAGGTTGAAGTAGTGGAATGGGGCAGGGGCTGATGGCAGCCCTGAGCCTACGGCTCTGGGTCCAGGTTGAGGCAATCCCTGGAAGTGCAGGATCGGGCTGGCGACAGCCCATAGCAGAGCGTGGGGCTGGGGCCAGAGCCCTGAGCAGCCCATGGAGCGGGACCAATGTTGGGGCTGGCGGCAGCTCCAGCAGCATGGGGCTGGAACCCCAGGCAGCTTGTGGAAGCGGGGCCAGAGCCTGCAGGTTGCCTCCAGGCTGGGACTAGAGCCTGAGCCCCTGGCAGCCTGAGGAGGGCCAGAGCCAGTCCCCAGCAGCCCATGGTATTGCGGGTCTGGAGCCTATGGCAGTGTGAGCTGCTGGAACCTGGCAGGCAGTCCAGTTAAGGCAACAGCAGAGGGGTCAGTGACCCCCCAGGCAGCCCAGCAGGGATTAGAGGGAGCCTCCCCCGGCAGAGTCGGCAGCTGGGGGCTGTAGCTGGGAACTATTTCTACCCCAGCAAATTCCCTGGTTCTGGACCAGTCAGGTCCCGAGAGTGCCACATGAGAGATGTCCAACCTGTACTAGTAAAGAGGAGGAACTCTGAGAGATCTAATTATGGGTGAATAGTTTACTGTTATTTTTCATTCCTTCTAATTCTGAAAGCAGAAAAGAGGAACTTTAAGTTTGGATTACATCAGGTTGGTTATTGATTCTATTAATTTTATAGTGCCTAGAATTTTTATGCTTTCTTGCCAATCTCCATTACGGACTTTCACATTTAGATTCCTGTCTCAGTAAGTTACTGGGAAATAAAGCAAGCTTAGGAAAGCTTGGAAAGGAATATGCATAAGGATTAGAATGTTCACTCATGCATATGTTTTTAGATAACTTATTTTATTGTATTGTTTTGCATTTAAGACCTATGCTGTAGACTACATAATGTATGAAGTCCTTTAGAAACACATTCATTTATTGTTCTGTGATTGCAAACTTCTACTTCATGGACTGTTTTTCCATTAAGAATGTTTGTAGTTCACTTCTCATTTTGCAGACTGTGCAATGTTATATACAATGGTACATACAATGTGTCCACGTTCCTAGCATAAAGTAAGAACAGTAGTTAGCATTTATATGGCATATCAGTCAACAGTGTGATGTCGATAATATAGCCACACTGCTCTTTATAACAATGATTACATAGTTTTTGTTATTAATGAAAAAAGAGATTTTAAGTTTAAAAATATATTAAATTAATATGTTTTTGTTTAAAAGACCAAAGAATGCTTCATGAAATAATGTTATCTATCAAAATAAAAAGCCAACAGAAGTTTTCTGAGTAAAGATCATGCAACACTTTTAAGTTTTCACAGCACCTAACACAATGGGAAATTAATCTTGATAAAGACATTTGAGTGTTACTATAAAATATAATAATAATACATTGAAAATGAAGCCAGGAAAAAATATGAGGTGTTAGTTATATTTGTGTTAAATTAGTTGAAGAAGGAAAATATTAACAAGAGATAGTATCCCTAAGGATTGTAGAAAACTAAAACTATAGAACAGTAATACAAATATACAGTAAAGGCCAGTGTCATGTTGTCACAAACAAAATATTTAAAATAATTGTTATAAGTTAGTGACTATCTGGAAACTGCATGGACTTCAAGATGCTACACAGAATGGCTATGTGGGACTTCAAAGCAAGCATGAGGATACATTTCAAACATTCCTATCAGAGCTGGCGAATATTTTTTATGAATAATTTTTCATAAATTCAGTTTCAATTGACCTAAAACTATTCATGAATTTGCTGAATAATTGTAACAAATGTTTTTTCAGGGGGCTGACCCAGATGCCATCTGCCAATGAGGGGAGGACTGCCATATAACCATTAGCCCAGAGGTGCGGGTGCTCATCTCACAGATTCAATTTCCAGTTCCCCTTCTCCAAAGACTATTTAAATTTTATAGAACAGTTTCAACAGAAGCAACCAGTCCCAGAGTATCCCACAGCACAGTGGTTAGAGTACTCGTCTGAGAAGTGGAAGACCCAATTGAAATCCTTTTCTACATTAGGAAGGGAGAAAAATGGAACACTGGTCTCTTACATCATAGGGGAGTGTACTAAAATAGGTGGGTCCTGTCTCTTGCCAACACTGAACATTTAATTTACTGCAACATTTCTATTGGCTCCTTTTGATTCGCTCCTCCCCCCCCCGCCAAAAAAAATCTGACATTTTCCCCAATTTTTTTGAATTGGCAGTAAATAAAAAAATTAAGTGTTCACTGAACTCTAATTCTTTCTTCAAAAATTCTAACACTTGAACTTACAGAGACTCCATCATCTGTTACCAATGAAAGACCTCAAACAATTGAATTTTCTGATTCCATCCACTTGCAGACAGTAGTAACCATGTAAAATAACTATATTAGAGGGGCAGCCATGTTAGTTTATATCCACAAAACAAGAGGTCTAGTGTTTCCACTAAACTGTGTGGCAGCACAGCTTCACAGGTGATTAATCAGCCCAGTCAATCAGCTCCATGCAGGGAGGTCTGAGCCACTGACTGGGTGGGGCTGATTAATCATCTGTGAAGCTGTGCTGCCACCTAGCTTAGAGGGAATACTGACAAGAACTCCTGTGTCACTTTAAAAGACTAAGAGTAATAAAAGATTTATTTGGGCATAAGTTTTTGTGGCCAAAACCCACTTTGTCAGATGTGTCTGATGAAGTTTTTTATTTTTTCCCTTCAAAAGTGTATGCTCAGATAAATCTGTTAGTCTTTAAGGTGCCACAGAACTCCTTGGAATAACTGTATCCTAAGTTTTTCTGTGGCAAAATGGAGAATGTAATGAAAAATGTGATTTCACAAGGGATTGCTGAAAGAGGAAAAAAGACATAACAAAAATTGAAAAGCGAGGCATCCATGAACTTAAGAAGAACACATAGTCAATTAACATTTGTAGGGAAAATGTAGAATCATCAAGAAAGTAGAGGTTAATGTCAATTCAAAGGATTATTATGTATATGTCAGAGGTAAAAGAAAAGTAGAGGAAAAGTTCATTTATAAATGAGACGGACTATATATTAATGACTAAAAACAGCTGAGTTAAAGAACTTCTGTGAAAATCTAGAAACATAAAGAAAAGAAGTTTGAGCAATTAGGAAACAAGGAAGACCTTGTAGAATATTTGTTGGTAAAGAGGAGGTTAGGGAATAGTTGAATAATTAGCTATGCCTACAAAGCCAGTCCAGAGTCTATGAATCCTAAGGTATTAAGGCAATTATAGTCAATTATCTTTCCATAACTCTAGCTTCTACAAGTCTGAACCTAAGGAACAAATATAAGGGGTGGGGAGTGGAACCATAATTAACATGACAAAACTGAACACCTTTTTAGCAGAATTAGAAATATAGAGTCAGATTTTTAATGTTTTGGGCATGCCTAAAGATTCAGATAGACACTGGACCTGGAAGGTTAGCTTATGGCAAGCAACTCCAGATACATACCTTAAGCTGAGCTTAGCAGCATCCCACAGTGGGAGGCCAATGGGAGAACATGCTTCCATTGGATGTCCTTACTCCTTCCGACTGTGAGGAGTACAGATGCCAGTCAGCGCTGCCGTAAGCATTTGATTTATGGGTCTATACCAGACCCACTAAATTGAATGCCAGAAGATCAGCCGCTGGAGTGTCGATCCACTAGTAAGTATAGATATGGCCTTAGTGTGAATTTCTTGTTTATTTAAATGAGATTTAGATGCTCAACTCCCATTTGTTTAAATGAGGGTTAGCAATTTTGAAAATCCCACTGCAAACTAATCTGCACCTTTTGGCACTCAAAACCTTTAAAAATCTGATCCTAATGCCCAGATTTGTGCATGTTCTTAGCTTTCCATACAGAGCAATTCCATAGAACTACTTGAAGTGCATAAAGTTAAGTGTATGTGTAAATTTTTGCAGGATCTGGACCTTTGTGACTACCAGGAAGGTGGCATATCTTATACATAACTGTGTTCATACAGTGCTTGATTCCATGTCCTAAGAAATCTTGTTCTTAATATTTACATCAGCTTGATTAGGAGCACTGCCAACAAGAGAAAAAATTGACGGCTGGACTATAAACAATGTATCAAGGCAGCAACGTATCATACTGTTGGAACATATTCAGTGGCATAATGGAGGAATGAAGTTAGGACTGACTTTATTTTACATCTTCATTATGATCTCCAAAAGGGAGTCAGTATCATGCTAAAGACACCCGCAGGCGTTAATCAACTGTGAGGAGTTGCAAATGTAGTTGAATACAGAGAACCAATACAGAGGGGTTTCAAGGGCCAGATCCTCTAATAAGTACCAGCATATTATCAATAAACTAGGGAGATACAACCTAGATGGGGCATAGGTGGGTGCATAACTGGCTGGATAACCATTCTCAGAGAGGAGTTATTAGCGGTTCAAAACCAGTTGGAAGAGCATAACATGTGGGATTCTGAAGGGGTCAGTTTTGGGGCCAGTTCTGTTCAATATTTTCATCAATGATTTAGAGAATGGCATGGGGGTAATCTTATAAAGTTTGCAGATGATACCAAGCTGAGAGGGGGTTGAAAGTGCTTTGGAGGATAGGCTCATAATTTAAAATGATCTGGACAAACTAGAGAAATGGACTGAGGTAAACAGGATGAAGTTTAATAAGGACAAATGCAAAGTACTCCACTTAGTAACTTCCCATTCTGTATGTGTAAAACTGATTGTTCCTTCCTGACTAGGAAGGAGTATTGCTGAAAGGGATTTAGGGGTCATAGTGGATGACAAGTTAAACATGAGTCAACAGCGTGACACTGTTGCAAAAAAAGCAAATATGATTCTGGGATCCATTAACAGGAGTGTTGTGAACAATACATAAGAAGCCATTCTTTCACTCTGCTCTTCACTGATTACTCGATTGGAGTATTGTGTCTAGTTCTGGGCATTCAAGAAAGTGGCGGAACCTGTGAAAGGGATATGTTGAAAAAAGTCCTTGTGCCAATAACGGATGGTAAGTTAGGAAACAGTTTCTAATGCAAAACAGTGGCAAAAATAAATAAAAAGGGCCTTTGCCGTTTTGATCTGTTACACAGAAGTATAACATCATGGAGTAGAAAGGGAAGTTCCTAGCTACTGCTGTGGTGTGATCACAAATAGAATGTTGCTTTCACTTATGTGTGTGCTTCATTATTAGGAAGATATTGACTAACTCGAGAAAAGCAACAAAATTGATGAAGAGCAGCATTCTTCCTAGAAGAAAGCTGCACTTCCTCGTTAAACTTGGCAAGGACATTGTATTTGCATAAAATCTTGCTCTTTTTAGTGATCCTTCTACTAAGTGCAGCTGTTTCTATATTCTACTCTGTTTCTTGCTACTACAGAGCAGGGATTAGAGAAGCTGGCATAGAGGCTACCTCCACTCTACACCTTTATTCTCTCGTGCATTCCGGGTAGTAGAACTGGGATAAAGAAATCTTCTAAACAATATACTCTATGATTTTTTTTTTCTGTTTGTGAGCCACCCATGAATCTATTAGGATTTTAAAGAATTTCTGTGTTTGCTTTTCATAAATGTCTGAATGGATTTTTCACAAATTGATGGGGCTTTCCTCAGTTTAGATTTTTATAATTATACCAAGTGATTTTTCAAGTTCTCATCATTTGTAACTAAGTATTTGGCTTTGCATGCCCAGAAGTATGTTACTTACTTTCATTTCACTTCCCTTCTCCTAAACAGAGGTGGTCAAAAGAACTTAGAACAGTTTTCTGGGAAAATGTTTTCCCATCAAAACCACTTTATGAAATTAAGATGATTTTCCTGGAATTGTATTTAGCAGGAAAGCAAAGTAAAAAACAGTTTTGAGAGTGTCAGGACATTCTGTTTCATTGTTTTTGGAATGAAACATTTAAATTTTTCCTTTCAAAATGACTTTTTGGTTTGATATTGTTGATTTTTATTATAATAAATATTCAAAATTAATATGAAATATTTTAACAAAGTTGTAATGGAACATTTAAAAATATGCATGTTTTGTTCCAAATCAAAATGAGATTTCAAAATCCAATATTTCCATTTTCTGCCCAGCTCTTCTCCTACCTCTATGAAGGTTGGCTTAAGGTTTTCAAACTGAGTTAAAACATAGACTGAATCTCAGGAGGAAAATTCTTGAGAGGGGATGTGTTAGACTGGATTGTACAATAGAGAACCCACATTCTGTTTTCATTTGCTCTCCTGACTTCCTGCCAACATTTCCTGTTTTCCTAACATTACTGATGACTCTCTAGAACCCACTGTCTATGGTGTTAACCCTTACAGTTAATTTAGTTAGCTGAATGGCTGAAATGTCCAGAAGAGGTTAGTGCCCCTCACATTCATCACACAGGCAGAAATATTAAGATCATAAACTTTCACTGGAAAAGAACCTAATTTTTTTTTACTTCACGTCCCTGTTTTATCCACCACCTAATACAACTTCAATATCTCTTTAGTAGAACATCAAGTCCCACTTTCAAAGTCAATGGGACTCAGGCTACTAACAGTTTAAAGTCTTGATTATACACATTTAGTCTATGGCAAGGATGGCTATGAATCTACCCTCCCTGTGCCTGCCAGGAACAGTCTGCGTGGACTTTGCTGTTATAGTTTGCTCATGTGCTTTAATCTTTCCTGCCTTGAAATAGGAATGGGTTATCATTCATTACCCACTGTTAGGGCTTTATTAGCAGGGTCTGCATGGACAGATAGACTGTGCTAGTCTAATGTGGGGTAGAATCACACCCCAGCTAGCTGTGAACTAAATATTCATGTAGAGAAACCCTAAGTCATTTTGAAAATGGGATTCAGGCTCCTAAGTCTCTTAGGCAATTTTGAAAATTGTTCTTATACACATTCATATTCATATTCATGTATTACTAAAGGACACAGTGCTCCAAAGAAATATCGCTTCTTGAAAGATATCACATGAGATCCACAGTATCACTACAGTGATGTAGTAGCCATGTCATTGTTTGGTTTCAGAAACAGTACCACTCCACATTTGCTGTGTCCACTCATGTTTAGGGATCAAAATAAAATGAGTTGCATTAAAGTTAGCATTGTCCATATTCAGGCTCCAAATAAAGATTTCCATAAAATAATTATTCAAATCAAATAAATTACATTGAGCCACATTTAGTGACCTTTTTAAATTTCCAATTACAAAGCTGTCCATTCCTGCAGTGTTTTCATTTACTTTTCTTATTCTTTGCTTCTGTTCATTTGTCAATCAATTAAAAGGGCAGTTGTTTCAGGCAATAAATTAACTATAATGTTTACCAGGTTTCATTCATCCTCTTGGCACACATTCTTTTGCTGAGGGTAGATTTGTACATTTAAACTGACAGAGTCAAGCTCCCCTGATGTGTCTAACTGAGATTCTATTAAAAATCCACTCTCTCCTTCCCTCCCCTCATCTCACTCAGAGTAATCAAATCCAAACCAGCAGCTACATTTAGAATTCTGTGGAGCTCATTTGAGCCATGCCAAAGCTGAATGCATACTTGTCTCATTGCAAGAGAAGAAACCCATCTGAGTCAATTGTTGGACCAACCTTCCACATTTATTTAACTGAAAACAGTTGACATAAGATTTATTTTAATGCTTCAAATATTCATTGTTTGTTTCTTGGTGACTAATAAGATTTTTATACCTTCATTAAATACTCATTCTGTCCTAAAGCAGAAAAAGTTTGTACAACTGATTAGAAGTGGCAGGCAAGGGTTTCATCAGTTTTTCTGGCATGGATTATGCACACCTAAAATTTTGCTATAGTCCAATTGCCCTCATTTTCCACCTCCATTTAAAATGGGTTTCTATTATTGCATTTTGGGCAAAAGTTCCAGTTAGCTATAGAGTGCTGTGAGCTACAATGAGGATATTCAAATTTTACACTTCTGGGCATAAAATGATTGGCAGCGAGGGTCAGGAAGGAATTTTTTCCTCAACAGTTATCTTGGAGAGGGAGGTTCATCTTCCTTTCAATAATTAGCTGATAGATATGGCTGGACCTAAGATATTTGATTTGATGGATGAATTGGAGTGATTGGGTATGTAAGCGGAGGCTGAATTACTGAATGCTATCACCCAGCTAAAAGGAGAGAGCTGCCCTGGGGGTGGGTGTCACTCCAATTGTTTAGCTCTGCAAGATAATTAACTGTTAACTGTTGATATGTAAATACAGCTCATACCAGGAGGGGGAAGGAATCTGAGATGTGGCTATATAAATCCAATTCAGCCAGGGCTGATGGAGGATCAGTGTTGGAATGGAATGTGGTGTATTGTAACTAATTTGGGGCTGTGGTGGGGGTCACAAATCATGCTACCCCTAAATGTGGGAACTGTAAAATATGACACCATCATTGGTTGCAGGAGAGACACCATCATTGTAAGAGGTCTCAGAGGAACAAACTTCCCCCCTGCCAGAGTTGAGTGAACTGAGTTGGGGGGGAAAGTGCTTGAGGGCTTGAGTCAGACTGCTTCATGCCTGACAGGTGTGAGCTGTAAGACTGGCTCAACCTGCCCCTTTCCCTGTGGTTTTAAGTACAGACCTAAAGCAGATGTCATGAGGAGTCTTTTTGCTAGTCCAGTGGAAGCTGGAATCTTTGGCCAGCCTAGGTGGTGGCTAAAGAGTTGATCTAGGGAGGTTAATGAGGTGATCAAATTGCAAATGAAGCATGGGATTTAAATATCCTGCTTCATGAGCATGTTCGCCGTCGCCATTTTAGAAATTGACTAGCTCGAAGTAACTGCCGTGTCTACACGCCGCAGTGAAATGGGATTCAATTAAAGCCCTAACTTGAATTAGCTGTTATTCCTCCTGCAATGAGGTTTACCAGCTAATTCGATTTAGGCTTTAATTCGAATCCTGCTTCACTGCCGCGTAGACGCCGGCAGTTACTTCGGCTAGTCAATTTCTAAAATGGCGACCGGCCGGGAACACGCTAATGAAGCACGGGATATTTAAATCCCGTGCTTCATTTGCAATTTCGGTCACCCTCATTAGCCTCCCTAGATCGAACAAGGGGGCTAGTGTAGACATACCCTAAGAGCTGAAATCACTGGTTTGGCTGGAAGCCAGACCCATTGCAGCCAGTGGAGCGGCTGGCGGGAACGAATGGCAGGTGGCCTGTAGGAACGGCGGCAGCAGAGCGGCTGGCGGGAGCGACCAGCGGGAGCGGCGCGTAGCGACTGGCAGGCGGCTGGTACAAGCGGTGGCAGGTGTCCAGCAGAGCTGCTGGCGAGAGCAACTGGCAAGCGGCTGGTAGGAGCAGTGGAAGGCGGACAATGGAGGGCGGCCAGTGGAGAGGCTGGCGGGAACGACTGGTGGGTGGCCGATAGGAGTGGCAGCAGGTGGCCAGCGGTGCGACTGGCGGGCGGCCGGTGGGAGCGGCGGCAGGCAGCTGGTAGGAGCAGCACGAAGATGGCATAGCCTCAGGCTCAAGGAGTAGAGTCATCAGGATGATGTGTCAGGGTCTGCACTGACTGGACAGAGCTGTAAGTGGGGCGTTTGACATGGGGTATGGAGAAAGTTTGGGTAAGTGAACGGAACCCTTACCTTGTTGGACTGGTGAGCCTGAGAGGCAAAAGACATTGCTCAGTCCTTTTGAGCTGGGCAGGGGGCTACAAACTCTGTTTGTGGTATTTTCCCAAGATAATGCCATGTGACTTCTCTCTCTCTTTCATTAAAAGTTTTTTTTCGACACTCAGACTCTGTGCTTGAGTGGGGAAGCATTGCCTCTCAGAGGCGCCCAGGGGTGTGTGAATTTCCCAGGCTACTGGGTGGGGGCTTGAGCCGGTTCTGTGAGAGATGGACCCCTAGATATTGAACCTGCCCTGGTTGCTGCCGGGCCTGCCCGATGGAAGGGTTACAGGTATAGAGGATCTTATGTTCCTAAATTATTTTGGCATGAGGTGAGATCCCCAGCTGAACCAGTGTAGCAGTATTCACTTCAGTGGAGCTCTGCTGATTTACACCAGCTCTGGATCTGGATCTTTTTTTTTTTTTCTGAAGCATTGAACAGGCAAATTTTTGCGGCTGTTTTAATGTTGCTTTTTTTGTATAGCCACAAATGGAGGGCCAATTAAATATTCTCCGTGTGGAAAGATTATGTTTTTCTTCATTTAGAAGACTTTGGTAGCTTAACTATGTATTTCAGTGGCTACAATGTGTGTATTTTAGTTCACAAAGAAAGAATTTAAGGTGTAGTTCTAAAGCCAATCTGAACTCAGTTATTTCTATTATTTAGTATGGAGTAGAAGGTCAAAGGGGTAAAGTCTCAAAGGGAAACACAGAAGCATTATGTATTTTGTCTCAGTCCTTCCTTTTGTTTAGGGGGAGAGGTCCATTGCAAATTTCCTTTTATTGTAAAACCATATTCTTTGTATGATGATTTGCTCATCACAGTGTGACACCTCTTTACAACTTTAGCTTCTTATTACCACCATCATGGCGTAATGTCTTTCAGGTATGAAATGAATGCATTAAAACTCTTGAGATTTTTAGCTGTCTTGCTAATCCATTCTGTCTTTGTAATAATTTGGGAGACTTCAACACTAGAAGAGAGTCCCCTCCACACCTTTGATTGTAAACAGTTCCTCTAGAAGTATCTTTTGAAAAATGAATGCTCATTTCTAAAACTGTGCCATGGAGACTCAAGTAGGGCTTTTTTCCCCCCAAGAACTTTAGCCAAAATACAGAACAATGAAATGTGCAGTGTTGCATTCTTGGTGTCAAGGAACTGGAAAGCTGTAGTGCCCTCAAACAATAATAACCACAGTGGAGTCAGTCCCTGTATGTAGAGCAAGGTGAAATACCCAAAGGACTAGCTGATGTAGATTAAAATATTTTTTTATTCCATTCATGATCACATATTCTTAATTTGGGGCTTTTTAAAGTTTGTGGATATAATTCTCCCTCCTGAGATGCTCATCTAGCACTAGTGACGCTCATCTAGTGAAGTGAAAATACACAAATTCCTGCCAATTGCTTACAATGCTAAGATTTCCCATATGCTTTGCCATGTTGTACAAAGACAGTAAAGAGGTAATGTTTTCAGTCCTGAAGGGGGTTTCAAACACTGTGGCTAACAACTTATATTGTATGCTACCACAAAGCCATTGCAACATATCTAATTTTCACTTCTCTCTCTCCTCCCCCCAGAAAACGATCACTATGTTTGAGTGAATAGCATAGACTCCATTCCAGAAGCTGCTGGAATTTGCAGTCATTTCACATCACATCAGTGTTCTGTTAAATGGATTGAGTCTTCATGATGTATGTTTCTTTTGGGGAAATCTTCCATCCTCATCTCTTGTTGCTACAGGGGAGTGAAACCATATATTTGGTGTTCTAGAAAATACACACGTTGTGTATTTGAAAGGAGTATGTATACATAAAAGCTTAAAACATGAAAGTACAGAATTGCATAAGTCAGGTGCAACAGATGCACAGATCTTTTAATTCTCACAATGTGTCTGGGAGATTCATGGTTTTTGAATCACGGAGCCTGAAGATGACAAAATCCTTCTAGGCCAAACTCCTGCCAAACTCTTATTGTACATTCTCCCCATTATAGTTTAATACCCTAAATGCTCTGGCTTCCATCACTTCCTTGTATGTTCTGCTGCTGTTGGGAAATTTTCCTGATATTCTGCTACATATTTTTTCTTAATTTCATGTAACTACTCTAGTTAATACATTGTAAAATAGAGTATCCTCGAAGTTTTGTAGCTAAATAGTTGGTACTTAGCCAGATATGATTAGTCCAAGATTATCAGCAAGACTACATGTAGATGGCTTTACAGGATCCAACCATTTTCAAGTAGGGTGATCCGCTTGCAAAGAACTCCAATAAATTTGGGTCACAAGGAGTGTGGTGTGTCTCCTAAAGGAAAAAAATGAAACAGTCGCTGTTTGTTCACACAAGCAGTTTTATCTGATACCATGGAGGTATTACTGTGCTCCACATTGAGAAGAATGTGCTTTCTGCAGGTGAATTGTTACAGCCATAAGTACAGCTTTACCATAATGCTTCAGCTTTCATTTCTGATGTTTTTGCAAATGATACTTAGTTTATTGTCACATGCATTCAAGATATGTATTTTTCAGTAATGTGACTGAAACCAACTATTACCATATGGACATCCATTGGGATACACATTGGAGAAATAGTTCTGTTACAATTAGAAGCCTTCTTCTCCTAGCTAGTGAGAAGAAAGGAAGTTTAGGTGACTATCTCTAGAGAAAACTTTTGAGAAATAAATGGGAAAACATTTTCACTCTTGGGAGTGTGGGGGGCAGAAATTGCCATCTGTGATTTAGTGACTGGCATTTTATTTATTTATGGATTTGAAAATAAAATAATGTATATAAGCCACTTTTCCCTCTATTTTGTCCTTTTTGGAAGGAGAATTCACAGGAAGAGGAGGAGACTAGGCTTTGGGATTGTGAATATGAGACAGGTAATAAAATATACAAAATGAAGGGTAAAAACAAAAGAACTAAGGGTACATCTACACTAGCCCCCTAGTTTGAACTAGGGAGGCTAATGAGGGTGACGGAAATTGCTAATGAAGCACGGATTTAAATATCCGCGCTTGATTAGCATGTTCCTGGCCTGTCGCCATTTTGGAAATTGACTAGCCCGAAGAAATTGCCCGCGTCTACACGTGGCAGAGAAGCGTGATTCCGAGATAAACCCCTTAGTTCCATGAGGTTTAACTGTTAATTCGAACTAAGGGGTTTATCTCGGAATCACACTTCTCTGCCACGCGTAGACGCGGGCAGTTACTTCGGGCTGGTCAATTTCCAAAATGGCGACCGGCCGGGAACATGCTAATCAAGCGCAGGATATTTAAATCTCGTGCTTCATTAGCAATTTCGGTCACCCTCATTAGCCTCCCTAGTTCAAATTAGGGGACTAGTGTAGACGTACCCTAACAGAAAGAAGAGTGAAAGATAAGAAGAATATTCATTTCCCCAACACCTTTATTAGTGCTTCAGAGTAGGGGAGGACATTGTGAGGAAGATCCAGGCAGAAGCAGCCACCAGGGCTGGAGTAAATGCAGCATGTTTAAATAATTTGTTATTAAGTTATCATTTGCAGCACCAATAGCCAATAACATTCATTGTACTTCTGGATTCTATATTTCCCCTAGTCCAATAAGAACAGCCTTTGTTAATGAGCTACCTCGTCCATCTATTATATGATAAGCACATTCAAATGCTCATAACAAGACAAAGTGAAAACAGACCGATGGACACAATGGCCAACACTAGCTGATTTAGTGGATGTTCTAAAGCCCTTACAATACACATAATTGTACACCACTATTTGATGGGTTAACTTTATCACTTAATCTTGGCTGCTAAATTACTTGTACACTGAAACATTTGATAGAATTTGAAAAGTGGAGTCATTTTCTGATCATGAATATACACTGAACAGACATCTTCATTGAACTGCCCATCTATTTTTCTAGCTATTTCAGAAACTGCCAATGGCTGCCTCCAGCAATGGTTAGAAAAATTCAAATGTAATGAAAACAAAATTACACATGATTGCAAGAGATTCTTACCTTGTCCTATAAGCAAAATGTTCTTTTAGCTTTAGTAGTATTTATTTAACAAGATTGAGTCAGCAATGGCTTACTGAGGGGGAGGATTATCATGAGTGTCAGATTGTTTCTTGTACAAGATAGATTACTGGTAAAGTAAACTTTTAGCCTGGGGAGGATGTTGTTGTTTGCGTTCAGCAACAGCTCAATAAGTGCAAAGACTGAGTTGTGTTTTGCACTTAAAGCAAGGATTTAATTGCTTTATGTATGAAGAATATGTCTATGCAATCCAAAATTAAGCACTTGCTTTTTGAGTACAGAATGAGTTTACCGAAAATGTACAGGTGCATTTGTTAATGAAATTAGAGGACCCATTTTAAAATTAGGATTAAGAAATTTTGCACTTTGTGCCCAGACCTGTCTTTTTGGTCCAAATGATCTCAAATCACTGACTTGAATATATATGGCACAATGAGTAATTTTTGGTCAGGAATGTTGAAGGTTACTGGTCATTTTCCCCATCCTGCTTCATTACTAAAAGTTTTTCCTTTAGTAAAAGCAGCAGAAGAAGAATCTCCTTTGGAAAAACTCAGGAAGAATTAACCTCATTCCAGATGGTCACCATCTCCCAGTGTTCTCAATGAAATGGAGGTCAGGAGCTGCCCTTAACAAAGATGTTCCTCTACCTTTATTCACCTTCTCCTCCTCACAATGTTCCTCCCTGCTTTCCGGCAAACTAGGAGCTGCCCTTTTCCCTCAGAGAAGCTTGTCATTATTCCTACTAGGAACAATGATGTGCAATGGTCATTCCTTATCCTACAGAGAAACTGAAACAGTATTTCAGAGAGGCTAGTTATTTCACACCAGATAGCATATGTAGAAACATCCAAACACTGCTTTATCTTGTGTAAGTAAAAGTAATAGCAAAATGTTTTTAAGTACATCACAAGCAGGAAGCCGTGGATTATCAAGATGCCAAAGGAGCACTCACAGACGATAAGGCCATTGCAGAGAAACTAAACAAATTCTTTGCTTCAGGCTTCATGGCTGAGAATGTTAGGGAGATTCCCAAAGCTGAGCCATTCTTTTTAGGTGACAAATCTGAGGAATTGTCTCATATTGAGGTGTCATTAGAGGAGGTTTTGGAACAAACAAATTGTTAAACTTAACAGTAACAAGTCACCAGATGGCATTCAAACAAGAGTTCGCAAAGGTGAAATTGCAGAACTATTAACTGTGGTTTGCAACCTATCCTTTAAATCAGCTTTTGTACCTAATGACTGGAAGATAGCTAATGTGATACCAATATTTAAAAATGGCTCTAGAGGTGATTCTGGTAATTATAGACCAATAAGTCTAATGTCAATACTGAGCAAATTAGTTGAAACTATAGTAAAGAATAAAATTGTCACACACATAGATGAACATAATTTGTTGGGGAAAAGTCAACATGGTTTCTATAAAGGGTAATCATGCCTTACTAATCTACTAGAGTTCTTTGAAGGGGTCAACAAACATGTGGACAAGGGGGATCCAGTAGATGTAGTGTACTTAGATTTCCAGAAAGCCTTTGATAAGGTCCCTCACCAAAGGCTCTTAAGTAAAGTAAGTTGTCATGGGATAAGAGGGAAAGTCTTCTCATGGACGGATAACTGGGTAAAAGACAGGAAATAAAGGGTAGGAATAATTGGTAAGTTTTCAGAATGGAGAACGGTAACAAGTGGTGTCCCCCAAGGGTCCGTACTGGACCAATCCTATTCAACCTATTTATAAATGATCTAGTGAAAGGGGTAAACAGCGAGGTGGCAAAATTTGCAGATGATACTAAACTGCTAAAGATAGTTAAGACCAAAGCAGACTGTGATGAGCTTCAAAAAGATCTCACCAAACTATGTGATTGGGCAATACAATGGCAAATGAAATGTAATATTGGTAAATGTATGATGGGGACTAATTGAGCTACAACTACTCAAGAGAGAGATCTTGTAGCCATTGTGGATATTCTTTGAAAACATCCACTCAGTATGCAGTGACAGTCAAAAAAGCAAACAGAATGTTAGGAACCATTAAAAAAGGGATAGAGAATAAGACAGAACATCTTATTGTCTTTTTATATAACTATGGTACACCCACATCTTGAATACTGCATACAGATGTGGTTGCCTTATCTCAGAAAAGATATATTGGCATTGGAAAAGGTTCAGAAAAAGGCAACAAAAATTATTAGAGGTTTGGAACGGGTCCCATATGAAGAGAGATTAAATAAGACTGGGACTTTTCAGCCTAGAAAAGAGCAGACTAAGGTGGGATATGATAGAGGTCTATACAATCATGACTGGTGTGGAAAAAGTGAATAAGGAAAAGTTATTTACTTGTTCCCATTACATAAGAACTAGGGTAACCAAATAAAATTAATAGGTATCAGGTTTAAAACAAAAGGAAGTCGGCCTGTGGAACTCCTTGCCAGAGGAGGTTGTGAAGACCAAGACTTTAACAGGATTCAAGAAAGAACTAGATGAATTCATGGAGGTTAGGTCCATCTATTAGCCATTATGGGTAGGAATGGTGTACCTAGCCTCTATCAGAGGCTGGGAATGGGTGACAGGAGAGGGATTAATTGAGGTTCCATGTTCTGTTCACTCCCTCTGGAGCATCTGGCATTGGCCACTGTCAGAAGACAGGATACTGGGCTAGATGGACCTTTGGTCTGACCCAGTATGGTCATTCTTATGTTCTATATTGTCTTCTATAGGAATAAGGCTTCAATTTGGAAATTATTCTGTGGTGTATCTGATTTATTTCTTTACGTCCTCATCATAGACAAAGGGAAGGGAGGGAGAAAATATTGAAAACTTTAATGGGGGGAGGGAATTAAATCTCTCTTAGGATTGAGGATACATTCTGGGGAAAATAGACTAAAATTAAAACAAAGTAATTTTATTTACATTTATTAGTAAAACTACAAAAATAAGACAACATAATACCATTCTCTTCAATCCTGAGCTATTTAGTTTGAAAACTTATTTCAGAGTTTCATAACATTTCTCAAGCTTTTGGCCCAATTTCCTGCAGATTTTGAGTGGTCCAAATGTAGAAAGTTATTTGGCTTTCCTTTTCTATTAAATGGTATTGACCATTATAAATACAACTAGCTGCCATATTGTGAAAAAAATAAGCATCATATTATCAGCGCAGTCAATTCTAAATTGAAAGTGCCAAACATCACTTTCCTTATGTTTTCTCCTTGCTTTAAATTGTTTTTGATGGCTCATTGACCACACCAGAATCCCTCTTAATAATTTACAGTTTGAAATCTTCACTAATACATCTGTCCAACCTAATTTGTCTGTTTCACAGTCAGCATTTCGACTCCTATCTCCTCTCAAATCTCTTAAATGAGTGTTGTTTTTTGCTCTGTAGTTGTTTCTCCAGCTCAGTTTTGCAAAGACTGATAGGCTGTCTCTACACTGGCACCCTTTTTCGGAAAAGGGATGCTAATGAGACACAGCGCAATTGCAAATCCGCAGGGGATTTAAATATCCCCCGCGGCATTTGCATTTACATGGCTGCCGCTTTTTTCCGGCTCGGGGTTTTGCCGGAGAAAAGCGCCAGTCTAGACGCGATCTTGCGGAAAATAAACCCTTTGAAAGTAGGAATAAGAGATCTTGCGGAAAAGGGTTTATTTTCCGCAAGATCGCATCTAGACTGGCGCTCCGCAAAACCCCGAGCCGGAAAAAGCGCAGTTATGTAATGAAATGCCGCTGGGGATATTTAAAATCCCGCGATTTAGATGCGCTGTGTCTCATTAGCATCCCTTTTCCGAAAAAGGGTGCCAGTGTAGACACAGCCATAGTGTTTGTATGGGGACAGTTAAAATAAATTTATCCCATTTTTTTACTGAATATTTCTCAACATTAATTGTATTATAACCAAATAAAATAAAAATTGAATTCAAAGATTGGCATTCAATGATTTTTTTTTCTTAATTAAACATGAGTTTGTTGCATGAAAAAATAGGCATGGTGCACAGTTTAATAGAGATCACAGCAAAATAACCCTATCTTTATGTCAGTTAATTGTTTGATTCAACCACTGGTAACTAAGATAGATGCAAAATCCTGGCTCTTACTCCAAATTGAAGGATTCAAAGCTGCATGCATATACAGAGTCAGGGAGAAAAATATGATGTTCTGATATAAAGCTTTAATCACAACAAGTGTAGAATGAGAGCATAAGTTGTTCTTGGCCAAGACAGCAAAAATTACAGAAGATATCTAAACATGCCTGTGAAGCATGTTTATCAGGACACTCTTTTGTGTAATTTGACTATGTCATAATGCCTCAATGTGAAAAAAAAGTGTTAGTAAGTTAAAAAATGTCAAGACTATTTTTATCCTACTTTCTTCGAAATACCACATTTTCCTATTTCCATATGTCCACATGTGCAGAACTCAAAAATTAGGAAATATGTAAGTAATACATTTTTAACCGCATAAACATTAATTAAAATATAAAAGTATCTCAAGAGAGGGACTAAGATTTTGTTGCAGGGCATTTTGTACATTTGAAACTGAGGCTGGTCTGCACTGAGAGTTTGGGTCAAACGTAATCACATTAGGTTGATTTTTCTAAACAATGAGTCCACATCACCAAGTCCATTCAATCAACTTTAATGGCTTTTCACAAGGTGTAACAGTAAATTTGATCTTGGATAGTTGACTTTAGGATAGTGCTGATACAGTGCTATGAAAGTCAAATTTCTTTGCTTCTGGGAAGTGACCTACAATGCTTACATGTGACTGCTCCAGCCAGGACTTTCAACTCTGTTGCCTACCAGGTGCTCCTCAGGCAGCCTTGGGCAGCAGTGTGCAGGACAGTGTGGATGAGGAAGAGGAGGAAGAGCAGAATGGTCAGCAGGTGAGCAGGGCAACTGATTTCACCAACAGCCAGGACCTTTCTTTTTTTAACTTTGGAGACAGTCCCTTCCTCCCTGGATGTCTCGCTACCAGGCTCTGATGTCGGGGAGGACACTTCTAACAAATTCACATTTTCAGTCATGTTATAAGTGTGTTAAGGCAATTGGGTGTCATCTGTGGCAGCCACTGTGTGTACAGAGTAGGGGCTCTCCAGCACAGCTGGTTATTGTGTCTGGAGATGGAGTGGGAATCCTCCCCAATATAAAACTCTTATAGCGGAACTCTTTCATCCTTCTCAAGCTTTCTGGGGAGGCCTGCCTTATTCCATCTTCCACTGTAGGACACCTTTCCACTCCAAGCCACCAGTAAGTGGTCTGGCATCACTGTAGCACAAAGCATTGCAACATAAAGTCCAGGTTTCTGTCTACCTTCAGTCAGCAACTGCTCCTTATCACTCTGTGTGATTTGAAGAAGACTGATATTGCACATGGCAACCTGGAAAAAACAGGGGAAGCTATTAACTGTTGCCTCTGCAGTAAACCTCCATTTGTTCATCCTCAGTAAAACATAGCTTTCCATGCCACCATATCCAGACCTCCTCCCCACTCCGGCCTGCATGCTCATTCCACAAGAGAAAGTTGCACTCTTCCAGAAAATATGGGATGCCGAACACATGCCCACCATGTGAGCCTCTACCCTGCCTTGCCCTGCCTTTGTGCCGTGCCCAGGTCCCCTAACCTCGAAGTCTCAAGCCCCAGCCTTTCCCTTACCATACCTGCCACCAAACCAAATCCAGCTACTACTTAATATCTCTGTGGTGTACCTGCTGCATAGTGGGTGCTAAAAAGCATAACTGTGGCCTTGTACATAACACATCTCTATTGTCTTTAGACAGCCCTTCCTTCATGCTAAGAGATTAGATTTTACACTCGACAATTTGTCTCCTGTAAAGTCTGCCCTTCACTTTTCATTACAGTGGGTACAGCAGTGAGCATGTGACACACTCCCCTGGCTTCGCCAGCTGTCCAGCTAGCACAAATCTGAAGGCGAAAGTGTACTAGGGATGACATGTTCAAGGAACAAATGCAATCCACTCACTTGGACAGGGAGTGATTAAGTGAGTGGAGGAATACACTGCTGCAGAAGATACAAGCAGAGCATGAAGACAGAAGAGTGTGCAGGGAAGTCAAAGGGAAAAAACAGAAGAATCTTGACTGTCATAGTAGATGTAATGACCTGCATGGTGGACTTCCAAGACAGCCACATGCACAAGCACTCCCTCCAGCCCTTGCAGACCCACAACCCCTCCTCACTTAGTTCCATAGACTTCTCTGCCTGGGGCCCTAGAATGAAGGCAGTAAGTCCAGGGCAGCCTCACGCTTATCCCGGAGCAAAACGCTATCCTTCTCTTAACTATGATCCCCTCCCCAAAGCTCCCACCTTGAACTCCAAGTCAGTTCCTGCTTCCCTGTGTTCCCTAAATAAAAACACATGATTTTTGAACAACAGTCTCTTTACCGCATGTGTTGAAGGGTAGGGAAGGCTACAGGGTTTACAGGCAAGCACACTTAACACAAGGGTATCTTGTTAAGAGCAACATACAAGACTGTCATATCGCTGTCTGGCCATTTATAAAGCTGTTTTTCAAAGCCTCTCTGTTTGCAGTTCCCCTCACTGTGTGCTCCTTATTGCCCTGGTGTCTGGATGCTGCTAATTACTGGCTAGGTGCTTTGCCTTGGCCCCCTGCCCTGGCATAAAACTTTCCCCCTTACTCTCACAGAAATTACAGAGCACACAGTAGGATGTCACAAAAAATGGGATGTTTGCTTTCACTGGGGTCTATCCTAGTCAATAGACTGTGAAACCTTCCCTTTAAACATCCGAAAGCACATTTTCCCCCTTTCTGCTCTTGATCAGCCTATAATTGAACTGCTCCTTACTAAGGTCCAGGTTGCCTCTGTCTGGCTTCATGAGCCATGAGAGCAAGGGGTAGGCTGGGTCTCCAAGGATCACTATTTTCATTTCCACATCTGTGATGTAAATTTTCCAGTGGGGGAAGAAAGTTCCAGTTTGCAGTTTTCTGAAGAGACCAGAGTTACTAAATATGTGCACATCTTGAACCTTTGCAAATCTTCCCATGTTGATGTCAGTGAACAGCCCTTGTGATCCACCAGCACCTGAGATACCATCAAGAGGTATCCCTTGTGGTTTATGTACTCTTTGGCAAGGTAGTTGGGTGCCAAGATAGGTGTATGGATGATGTACATTGTCCCACCATAGTTAGGGAACTCCATCATGGTAAAGCTCTCTGCTATGTTCTGCACATTTCCCAGAGTCACTATCTTTCACAGAAGAAGGGTATTGATTGCCTTGGCTACTTGAATCACAGCAACCTCCACTGGAGATTTCCCCACCCTGAATTGATTCCCAATTGACCAGTAGCTGTCTAGCATTATAAGTTTCCATGGGGCTATTCCATGAAAGTGGCCTTAGGCATGTTAAAGTTTTGCAGCCACTGCTGATTGTCCCATAGCTGCATAACTATGCAATCCCACCAATCTATGCTTGTATCACAGCACCAGAACTGGCATTCTACTATGTCAAGAGGACTGAATGCTGGCGGCATTTGCCAATTGCTCAACTCAAGTACTTCACAGAAGAGTATGTTTATGGTCTCACAAGATTCTTCATAGTTCCAGCAGGACCTGATATGCTCTAGATATACTCCAGCATAAGGCACACTATGGTTAATACAAATGCTACAGTACTTTGCTGCTGAATGGGTTCCTTGCTGGGTTGCATGTTTACCCTTCTATGGCATCTGCACAGATAACCAGGGAGGAAAAGGGTGCAAAAAGACTTGTTTGCTGTTGCTTTCAAGCAGAGGGGAAGGAGGAGATGAGTGCATTATGGGAGGCTGATGACATGTCCCCGAACCACCCACTGCACAGTTTTGACCCCAGCAGATACTGGGAGAATAACCCAGAATGCAAAGGGGTGGCGGGAACTGTGGGAGAGCTATCCACAGTGCATCACTTTCAAAGTCAATGGTAGTGACCCTATTGTGGATGTCCTACATCAAACTATGTTGAATTCTTGCATGCAGTGGGGACAATAAAATCAGGTTCTAGAAAATCAATCTTAATAAATGCAACCTTTTCTCTCAGTGTAAATAAGGCCGGATTGTTCCTAAGTGGAGTACTTTGCATTTGTCCTTATTGCATTTCATCCCATTTACCTGAGATTATTTCTCCAGTATGTCCAGTTCGTTTTGAATTGCAAACTTATCCTCCAAAGTACTTGCAACTTCTCCCAGCTTGGTGTCATCTGCAAGTTTTATAAACATACTCTATGTCATTATCTAAATCATTGATGAAGATATTAAATAGAATTGGTCCCCAAAACGATCCCTGCAGAATCTCATTTGTTATGTCCATCCAGCATAACTGTGAATCATTGGTAACTATTCTCTGGGAATGGTTATCCAACCAATTTTGCACCCTTTCCCCCCCATCTAAGTTGTATTTCCTTAGTTTTGCTCTGTGGTACAGTTCTGCTCCCCGCTTATTCATTGTTATATCCTACAGAGGGTCAGCCAGTGAATGGGGGAGGTCAAAAGAATGTTTAGGAAATTTACTGGTTAGAAACAAAGTTTTAGCATATATAATTGGATGTGGGAAAGAAGGAGTACTTTGAATGGGAAAGAAGTGATCTAACTTGATATAGACCTTGTCAGCAATGGTTTTGGTAGGTTTTGAAGTGGCAACATTTGAAATTTCTGGGCTGTGGTTGGATGAAACCATTCTCTTCTAAAATCTCACCAAGTTAGATGGCCAACCAAGACTAATAGCTTTTTGGGGGCAAATACTCATTCATGGTTCAAATATAATGAAAAATAAAACTGGTTAAGAAGTCCTACTTGCCCAAACTTACAATAAATCCTATTCCATAAAATGTTAAAGTTCTGGAAAGTCTCTAAATATATAGTTATAGCAGCATGAAATTGTGAAGATTTTCTTTTGTCTAGTGTAACATGGGAGCTGTCCATGATGGAACCTCTTCCAGGGCACAGCATGATATTAATGTTAACTGCCAAGCAGAGCAAATAAGAAATACCTTCTCCCTTCCATATACTGAAGGCCTGACACACTGTCCATGGCAGTCAATGTAAAGACTTCAATTGACTTGCATAGACTTTGGGTCTGCCTTTGAATGCACTATTAAAGGTTTGCCAGCTATTGCCGTTATCAATCACTAAGTGTGTGTCTACAAAGCAGGGCTTAACTCAAAATAAGCTACTCAAATTGAGCTACATGAATTGCATAGCTTATTTTAAAATAGCTTATTTAAAAATTGGGAGCATCTGCACAGCACTTATTTTGAAATAGAACACTCTTCTTCCAACTTCCCTTACTCATACAATGATGGTTACAAGAGTCGGATTAAGAAGTCCTCCAGCTTGACAACATTTCAATATTATTTTGAAATAACTGCCTGCTGTGTAGATGCGGATTAAATTATTTTGAAATAATGTTGCTGTGTAGATGTACCTTAAGATGACAGCTACATTCCAAAAGATTTACACATAGTTGGTTGTGTAAAGCAAAATATTTGTTATGTATAAAAGATATAGATGATGATTGTATGGAGGAGGTCAACAAGTCAAAGCAATAAAACCATCTTACATATTCCACTCCAGTGTAAATAAAGGAAAAAAATCATCAGTGTTTTCCTAAATGGAAAAAAAAAAAGACTTAAAAGAGAGAGATTGTCCTTCCCTGAATAGCTATTGCAAGTAAAATAATGAAAATAAATTAACAGTATGATTTTAATTAGGTTAAGGCAGAATCTTGGTATGCTTTTGGAAACCAAGCAAGCTTGTTCATTGTGAAGTTTTTGTCAAGCTCTCTTGGATCTGTGAATATGCTACCCATGACTGATTTGTATACCTCTGCTCAATTACCCTGTATATCACATTTGAAATGTACTTTTCCCTTTCATGAACCAATATGATGCTTTTATTCAGTGATAAGAATAAATACTCTCACTCCTATGTTATTAGCATACATTGAAAATATAATAAAGGAGATAACTGTTTAGTACAGCATGAAACTCTTTCACTGAGTATAAATTATAAATCTCCATCCAATGGGCTAATCATAGTGTATTAAGCATCTTTTTTTTTTCTGAAAAAGCAGGAAAATTGCAGAGTGAGATTCACATAGATACAATTAACAGAATGAAGAAAATAAAAAAAATAGAACTACCCCCCTCCAGTATTTTCAAAGACATTATAATCACAGGCTTTTAAAAGAAATCCTGTTCACAGTGGACTAATTGCTTTGTGAAGCACGTGTCCATGGTCATCACAATAATTCTGTTTGTTACATGTCTGGTGTGTTATTACCTTAAATAACATGTTGTTGAAGCTATCAGAAAAGAAACAGTTTATTGTATGATAATTCTGGGTGCAAATATTTGTATTACACTTTTCCCAGCTTAATTCTTAATGAATATTAATAATAATAATAATAACAAACCTTTCAAAAGTGCTATTAATTGTAGCCCTTAAATCATTTGAGATTAATACTCTGAAAGGGTTTTTGTTGGCGGTGGGGTTTTTGTTTGTTTGTTTATTTGTAGTATACTTAGAGGACATAAGTTGATTCTGCAAGTCTCATCTTTGTTTCTTTCAGGGCAAGTGTTCTCTTTGATATGTTTGGACTAAACTTGAATGCTTTCCTAATTCACTGAATTTAATTTATGATTTAAAGACCTGTGAGCCTAGGAAATATGGATACAAATGAGGGTTTGGTTCATCTGCCTGACATCTATACACAGAAGGTGCCCTGTCCATGTGTGGTTCTCATGTGCTGTGGAAAGGCCATACTTAGTTGTGGAATCACTCCCTCTTCTTTCTCCATTTGCTTATGGTACATTCTTTGTGGGTGTAGAGTCTACTTTGGAGAAGAAAGTAGAGACAAGAAGTATCTGGGAGAAAAGGGTGGGCCATCGATTGGACTGGGAGCATATCTTCTCCATTCAGTCCCATACATATTCCCTAAAAAAGATGGGGTAATCTCTGACAGCAAGGCTCCAGTGGGACTTGGAAGCAGAAGGAACTGCTTGTGGAAAAGCATTGAGATTCTGAAGGTTCACGTTGGTAAATGGTCTCATTGTCTTTTCTGCAGTGAAAAAAATCTACCTCCCTGATGTTAAAGTATCTCAGAAGGGAAATCTGAGGGAGATCTCCTCCTCCAGAGCCCACCACAGCAAGGTTTAAGGTGGAGGAGGATGATTTGGCCTCAGGGGAGCCAGCATTTTGCTACTCAACTTGAAACTGTAATTTCTAACATGCTAAGTGACATTAGACAGGCAGTAACTCACATTTCTGCCACCAGCCTGCTCAGAAAGAAAAGGTAAAAATGCAAGAGTTGATTTTCTGAAGTCTTGTATGAAGTTTAAAAATGGATTAAAGTGAGAATTTACAAAGCAATCAAAATACACAAGATATGGAGCAATTTGAGTACTCAAATCATTGAGATTTTTGTTTACATGACCTTTCTCCTGATTGCTTATTAAGAGCTTAAAGTTCAAGTCATGGAAGCTAGTATATCTTGATAATTTTAGCATTTGAGTTCTTCTACACGTGTCCTGTTGTCATACCTGGAAAAAAACAACCTTACATATTCAAGCATTTTAATTTTGAGATATCTAATTCTCTTTTCCAGTTTAAAACTTCTTGAGTGAAACCCTGGCCCACTGAAGTCACTGACAAGTTTGACATTGATTTTAATAGAGCCAGGATTTCATCCTATGTACTTAGTGTACACTTATCATGGATGATAATAGCATGAGCAGGAAGCAATGCAATGATACTGGTTCCTATAGTCACACAACATTGTTTTCAACACCAGGACAGATATGAAATATAAGCAGGATCCTACTGTATCTTGAACTGTTGCAAATATAAGTTAATAGTTGAAAGCTGCAACAATTACTTGAAGCCCTTTTAAGAGAAAAAAAGCCCTCCAATTTCCTGGAGCAGTATTGTGTTTGATATAACTTGATCACCAAGGGATCAATCCTAAAAAATGAGAACTTAGCCCCTGATCCAGTGAAGAACCTAACCATAGCCTTAAAGTTAGGTATGTGAGCAGTGTCATTAAGTTAACTTTCACCTTGCTAGAGCTCATCCTTTTATGTGTCATTTTACATTGTTTTTCTTTTTCTTTGCTAAATCAACTATTTTTGCCATTAAAATACATAGGATAAGTTTATAAAATAATGTGAATTGGCCACATGGAGATAGAGCTCCGGTGCCGCATAATAGTCATTAAAATTTCATTTACAAGAGCAAGATTGTGAGAGAGGATCGAAAACAGGGTAGAGAACCCACATAATAGAATATACTAACTTTATGCCTCATTTCTATGGTAAGCAGTAGAATTATTAATAATAATACCTTACCTTTCATTAATATTTTAACTAGAGTTCAGTGGTCCTCAGGGGGTAGCATCTGCTTTTCCATACACGGGAAATTTAATGACATGAATCTCTTTTATCTTGCCAGTAGCTCAGAGTATGCAAGAATCACACTTAAGTAAACTTTTATTGATGTGTTGCCAGTCAAAAACTCTTGTATTTGTTTTGGTTTTTATGTTCTCTACTTTTGAAACTAGTCCGTAGGCCCAAGATGCTCACCTGTTGTGACTCCAAAATCTATTTCTAGCTTTAGGACTAGCATTTGAACTCTGAGAGGCTGTATCATTAGAGTGATATCCAGCTAAAGAAAATCTATGATAGTTTAGATGACTTTGTTATTAGAAAATTAGGATTTCTTTTCATATAGGCTATGTCTAGACTGCATGCTTCTTTCGGAAGAAGTTTTTCCAGAAGTGATCTTCCAAAAACACTTCTTCCGAAAGTGAGCGTCTACACAGCAAAAACACATCAAAAAAGCAATCTGCTTTTTGGAAAGATAGCGTCCACACTGAATGGACGCTATCTCACATTTAAGCTGTGATTACTATGGACAGAGTGGCCACCAGGGCACCTGTCCTTTTTCCTCTTTCCTCTTCTTTCGAAAGAACTCCCTCTTCCCCATCCATACGCGCCTTTTTCTAAAAGAGCTGTTTCGAAAAAAGGCTTCTTCGTTGTAGAAAGAGGTTTACCACTGTTGGAAAAACCCCTCTGTTCTTTTGATTTTTTTTTTTAAGAACGTGATTGCAGTGTGGACGTAAGTGAAGGTTTTTTTGGAAAAACAGACATTTTTCCAAAAAAATCTCTGCAGTGTAGACATACCCATACTTTTCTGCTGGCTTATTTAAAAATGATACCTGGGAATTTTTCAGCACATCTGTATTTTGTAGAAGCTTTAATCTCATGCCATATCCCTAGACAGGCATTATTTCCTACACCATATAAAAAAGATCACTTCCCCGTCAATGCAAAACTTCAAAAAAATGGTAATGGTATTTTAATTGTTGAAGTTATTATATAGCCCTCTGCTGTCATTTACAGTCATAGATTGGCCAAAGAGGTGATTAGGGGGTGTTTATGACTAGGGTCTTGATTGTATCTAGAGGGATTTCTTTTGTATCAGACCATGAAGTAATTCTGCAACTACTCTGCTGTGTGCTAATGCTCACCTGAGGGAACATCACATCCTCTGAGGTGGGAGTTAGATTTTCTATCCATAGGTTTGAAAAGTCAAGTCCCTCTGGATGAGAATATTAAAAGGACCTCAGGGGGGTTAGACACCCAACTTACATTTTCTTTGTAAGCGAAAGGTGGTATTTATTATTACTTTATTATCTGCTCACATTATAACAACTGTTTTTCGACTCTTTTTGTAAAAGGGACAACAAAATGTCAGTATTCTAGAGAAAAAAAACTCAGTGAAATCAGGCATGCGATTTCACATTCTCATGTAGGGATACGGGTTCAGTCTGCTTCAGCCATCATCTTATTAGAAGCCGCATAACAAAATCCAGGTTCTGCTATACCTGTAGCTATCACAAGAGAAAAATATTAGCTCTCAAAGGCCTCACTAATGTCACCACTAACTTACTGAAGGAGGCCTATATAGTTTACAGAGGTACCAAATGCCATCAGAATATTACATTACTTGAATTAAATGAAAAAATAGTTGATCGAGAATACAGCTTCTCTTTTTAAATAATTTGTGGAGCAACTGAACTTAGTAGTGATCTTTATTTCCAGTAACACTCATTTAAGCTAAGCACAGTATTGGTAAATTTCAAATGATATAACTCGTTTATAGATGTAGATGTTGACATAGACTGATATAATGTGAGATATTACAATCTGAAGATGACTAAATTCACATGAGAGCCCCATCAGGCCTACTACACAAAAGCTTTATAAACTGGCTACATCCCCTTCTTCAGTTGTCATCTTCTCCTAAGCAATACTGTTGACAATAGGATATGAATTGAAGTTTTATATAGGATGAGTTAAATAAATCAGATAAAATAGGAACTTAACTAGAATGAAAATTCACCCTTTAAAAAATTGAGGAAGTGAAATGGCACTGCTATAGTACTTACACTAACTCTAAATACGTTTCCATTTCTGTTTTTTAGATACCACTGGAAACAGAAGTGACAAAACAATGCAATAAGAGCTACTCTTGTAGGGTTTCTATAAAGGAAGTACAATTGCTGTGAAGAATACCTTTTTCATGCAATTTCTAGGCCACTTGTACAGCTTTGAATAAATATCAGACCTTTTAAATGTTTTTTGGAACCAAACCTTAGCCTTTTATGCCTAACCACTGCTAATTTAATCTTCTTCAGCATTGATGATAGTGTTTGTATCTTTAGCAATTCACCCTGCCCCAAAGTGCAATCTGTCAGTTTCTTTTTTTAAGAAAGATATGGACAACCTGACAGTAATGTATCATTTCCCCCCTGGGAGATGAGCTCCTTTGTGTCATATTAGGTTATATCACAATGGGGCTAAGCACAGAACACCAGTGATTTGTGACTTCATCACATGACCCTCTGATAAGACTTTCATGATGTTTCATAATCAAATGCTAAGGGAAATGAATACCCAATGTTCAGCAGCCTTGTGAAGATTAACTTTGCAAAGTCATTTTTTGTAAAAAGAACATTTTGGGGACCAGTTCACTGAGAAACTTCAGGGTTCACATACATGAGAATGAGTAATGGTATTAAACTTGGAAAGCAGTAATGTTTTTTAAAAAGTAGATGGTCTCCAGGAATTTCAGACCTTGTCAAACCATGAAAAAGACAATGCAACCATTGTCTAGATGGTGATGGCTACTGTATTGGGTCACTGGTTTCCTGCTATCTGCAGTTTTTCACTACATTGCACAAGATTAGCTTTGTACCTACCTCTGTTGCTATTACGGCATTTGAATTCACTCTACATACAGTTGAGAGATTGTCATGCAACAGCGGTTAGTCCTGACCAGAGTGATGCATTCTGTCAATGCTGAGATTGGGGGTTTTCACCTTTTCTGCACTGATGTTGTCATTGCATAACCTACAGACATGAGAGGAATGAAATGTCTCTCTGGTCTGTGCATTTCACCTAGTTTATGGTCTTTCACACTCATGAAGTTTGTGTACTATGATCATTTATTTATCCGAGAAAATTCTATCAGATACTACAGAACAATGTAGTATCAGAACAATGCTACAGTGTATTTTCAGCCTTTTGTGACCACTGAAGATTGAAACCTTTTCTACTTGGACATTTTAAGGCAATGGGTATTTGGTCATGCATCAGTATTGTCCTGGATATGCTATGTCATTTTAGCCACATTTGAGCCCTTTGTAGAAATTGATGTGTTCAAATAATATTAGCAATGAAATGGGCAAATTAATGAAATTACTACTGCAGCTAGTTTGGCTTACCTACAGGGTTCATAGACTCACACATGGAAGATCTGAATTGAGAAAAAGGACTTAAGTTAGTTATGATTGTGCCTTGTTAACTATTAAACAGTCAAATTATTATATTCAGTGAAGATTTTTCTTGAATTCACATCTGGCTGAATTTCTGCTTCTCCTTTTCCCAAAGTTGGCTGTTTTTATTGGTGATATAGAACAGGGGTTCCCAAACTTTTTGACACGGGGACCAATAAATCCATTCACGAACTTTTGGAGGACCGGTAACATTCATTTGCATATTTGCATATTCATTAATCAAATGATGAATATTCAAATAAGTTGTTTCTGGTCCTCCCAAAGCCCCCAGTGCCAGCTTTAGCAAAGCTTTTTATATGGTCACCCACAATATTCTTGCCAGCAAGTTAAGGAATATGGATTGGATAAATGGAGTGTAAGACAGACAGAAAGCTGGTTAGACCAGGGTTTCCCAAACTTTTTAATTTAGTTGGAACCCTTTTTTTTCCGTACTCTTTTTTGCAGCCCCAAAATATAAACACATAAAAAACAAACTGAGAAAATACCAGACATATAACATGTCTGGTATTTTCTCATTAGGTAAGTTTTATTATTAGTAGATGTATCATTTTGTAGTTTCAAACTGCCTGGCTGGTAAGTGTGCTCAGACTGCATGAGTGTGTCTACCAGCCAGACAGTTCGCAACTACTCGAGGGGTTGTGGGGGGGGCGGGGGGCACAATAGAATCCCCGGAGCCGGACTCACTCGTGCTTTGCGGGGGGGGGAAGGGGCAGCGCCCTGAGATCCGCATATGGCCGGGTCAGTCCTGCTTCCCGCTGGCCGATTCGCTCCCCCCGCTGCGCCTCCGGCCAGCCCCACGTCCCCCAATCCCCTCCCGGACAGCCAGTTCTCCCCCGCTTCTCCTCCCAATCTCCCTTGGCTAGTCCCGCTGCCCGCGTCAGCCCTGCTTCGGCCGCTTCTCCCCATCTTCCCGGCCAGCTCCTACCCCCAACCTCGCGCCCCGGCAGCCCTGCTTCCGCCAGCCCCCAACCTCTCACAGACAGTCCCGATGCCCCAGGCAAGCCCTGCTTCCAGCAGCCGCTTCTTCCCTACTCCTCCTCCTAATCTCCCCCGTCCAGCCCCCTAGCCAGCTCTGCTTCCGCCGGCTGCCCTTCCCCCAATATCCCTGGCCCGCCCCGATTCCCGTGTCCAGTGCTGCTTCTGATGGCCGGCTCTCCCCTCCTCCTTTTCCTCTCCTCCCCCTCTCCCCCCACCCCAACCTCCCCTAGCTACGCATCTGCCGGGAGCTGGAAGATCCAGCTGCAGACTCTGCCCAGGCCGGCCAAAGGCTTGGGGGACCCAGCGCCACACAGGCACTCTGGGAGCCTGGAACACTCCGGCAACCACGCTGAGGCCCAGTACTTTTTTCCTGCGGCCCGGTAGAGGGCCGCGGCTCATAGTTTGGGAAACACTGATATAGAATACTAAGACTGGAAGGGACCTCGAGAGGTCATCGAGTCCAGTCCCCTGCCCTCATGGCAGGACCAAATACTGTCTAGACCATCCCTGGTAGACATTTATCTAACCTACTCTTAAATATCTCCAGAGATGAAGATTCCACAACCTCCCTAGGCAATTTATTCCAGTGTTTAACCACCTTAAGTAAGGAAGTTTTTCCTAATGTCCAGCCTAAACCTCCCTTGCTGCAGTTTGAGCCCATTGCTTCTTGTTCTATCCTCAGAGGCTAGGAAGAACAATTTTTCTCCCTTCTCCTTGTGTCACCCTTTTAGATACCTGAAAACTGTGATTACATTCCCTCTCAATCTTCTCTTTTCCAAACTAAACAAGCCCAGTTCTTTCAGTCTTCCTTCATAGGTCATGCTCTCTAGACGTTTAATCATTCTTGTTGCTCTTCTCTGGACCGTCTCCAATTTCTCCAGAATATATTCTGGACTAGATATTTTTGTTGTTTACAAAAAATGATCAATATTCTTTATGTTTGAATTTCATTCCTATCAGAAATTTTGCACATGATTCTTGGTATCAAATCCTACTTATGTCTAGTTATTCATAACCACACCCAATATAGGAGCTGATTCAGTGAGTTGTTATATACCTGCAACTGCTAGGGTACCCAGCACTCTAGTCAGTTGGAGCTAAGGATGCACAGCACCTCCAAGATCTAACTCAGCATCTCTCGCCATCAAATCCTTTAAGTGTAAGGGTTGGCCACACCTGTGAGAAATAAAAAAAAAATAGAAAGTGTTCTTAAGTGGTTAAAAGGATAGACATGCAATAAGAAATGCATTTCTTGAGAAAATGTAAACTACAGTATCATTATCGGGGAAACAATCCAAAACTCACATACTTGGTTGAAGTTTACCACTGTTGAGGTCTTGAATCAGAGCTTCTTTCTTAGTTTATACCAAAATCTATGCTATGTAGCTAGAAATTTTTAGTTTTAAATAATGTGTTTTGTTACATTAATTTAAACAAATGTATGAATAATAGTGTTCCTGTATTTTAACTGTAGGTCTCTATATTAGCAGGGATCTTATTACAGTTATTGTTTTATTAATTTTGCAATGGGATGTATGCAAAAGCACAAAAAGGTTCCATTTCCATAATCTGGTATTATCAGAACAATATTCCTGGAAGTTTGATTTGCAAATACTAATTTTAATGTTCCTCTTCTCATTTAACTAAAATTGTCTATTGTTGACTATCAATAAAGTTTATGTTGTGCTTACAAAGGAAGCAGAGGGTATGAAAAAAGAGGAGTTTTGGCAAAGATCAAGATATCATACAATGGATGTTTTGTACTATCTAATTAATATAACAAGTGAAATTCCAGCACAACATGTCATGCAGGAAAACAAGGTACTGCCATTCTCAAAAATGTATCTGTCGAAGTCTACTGCAAAGTGGTCTAAAAGTCTCAGAGGGCTAGCTTTGTTAGTCTATAACTTTAAAAACAACGAGGGGTCCTGTGGCACCTTAGGGTACATCTACAGAGCAGTAGTATTTCAGAATAACTGATGTTATTTTGAAATATCGTAGTACACTTTCACACTACAAGCCATTATTTTGAAATAATGTTAAACTGGAGGACTTCTTCCTCCAACTCATGGTAACCCTTATTTCATACAGAGTAAGGCAAGTCAAAGGAATAGTGTTCTTCCTTCAAATTTCTGCTCTGTAGACAGTGTCAAAAGCTGAGTTTAGCTATTTCAACTTCAGCTACATCAATTACGTAGCTTAAGTTGCATAGCTTAATTCAACTTTAGCCCTACTGTGGAGACGTACCATTAAAAACTAACAAAAACATATACAGAGACCTTCATATGCAAATTTGATGATGTTTCCCTAGGCCTGAACAAAGACCTGAACTGAATGACCCATTATAAAACCTGCTTTCCTTAAATTCAACACCCCATTGACATCAAAAGCTAAGTATGGGAACACTTCCAGACCATGCAGATATCTTCGTTATCACC
The DNA here is from genome assembly GCA_019425775.1 of Rafetus swinhoei. NCBI lineage: Eukaryota > Metazoa > Chordata > Testudines > Trionychidae > Rafetus > Rafetus swinhoei. Next base: position 273,503,043 of record CM033437.1, read on the forward strand.
AGCACTACAACTGACAGGTTTTTTTTCTTTCCATTCTCCCTTCTTTTTCTGTTATATATTCTGAGGGTCGCCATTTTTTTCTTCACGCAAACTCATCTGAGGAAGTGGGTTTTGCCCACAAAAGCTCATGATACTATATATATACAGGTTCACTCATTGGTATGTAAGCTATCATGGTCTTTCTTTCTTAGGGTTTGTCTGCATAGTAACACAGTGCATGACAAACCGGAGTATAAATCTACAGCACAGTAGTCTGCTGCGCACTAAGAGTATGTCTAGACTACATGCCTCTGCCAGCAGAGGCATGTAAAATAAGCTACCCGACATAGTCAATGAAGTCGTGACGCGAGGTTTACAGGAGCTGTCGACAAAGGCTTCCCCTGTCGACCGATCTGTGTCTTGACTGCCTCGCTATGCCGACAATCAGCTGAGCCGGCACAGCGCGGTGGCCATTTTTATTTTAATGAAGCCAGGGATATTTAAATCCCGGCTTCATTGACTTTGTCGGGTAGCCTATTTTACATGCGTCTGCCGACAGAGGCATGTAGTCTAGACATACCCTAAGTTACTATGTAGCCTAGGAATGTCAAGGACTAGTTGACTATCCGATAATGCAAATGCTTATCGGATAGTCAACAGGATAGTCGACTAGTCACTTCCTTCCCCCGCTTTGCTGCCTCTATCAGATAGACATTATTTTTTGCATGTGCCTATGCAGATAGAGGCAGCGGAGGGGAGAGAAGTAGGGGGTACTTCAAAGAGGTAGCACCGCAGGGAGCCTGGGCTCCATGTGGTGCTGCTATTTTGAAATGCCATGGCGGCATTTCAAAGGGGCAGTGCCGCACAGCTGAACCCAATCTCAGTGCGATGTAGTCCCTTTCAAATGCCGCGGGCAGTGTTTCAAAGGGGCAGCACTGCAGGGAGCCCGGGGTCAGTTAGAGTCCCCAGCTGACCCCAGGTTCCATGCGGCACTAAGCCTGGGATCAGCTGTGCAGCATTTCTAAAGGGCAACACCTATGGAGCCCAGGATCAGCTGTGCGGTGCTGCCCCTTTGAAATGCTGCCGCGGCATTTCAAAGCGGCAGTGCCATGTGGAGCCCAGGGTCAGCTGGGGACTCCCCAGCTGATCCCAGGCTCCATGCAGCACTGCCCCTTTGAAAAGCTGTGGCAGTGTTTCAAAGGGGCAGCACCGCCCCTATCGACTAATCATATATTCGATGCAAAAACACATTGACTATTTGATTAGTGAAATACATGCTACTTAACATCCTTAATGTAGCTCCCTCCTACCATGCATTAAATGTTCTTTAGTGCACTTAGCCAGCAGTAGGTTAAAGCACCCTTCAGAACATTCAGTGCACAGTTGTAAGGTCCACAGGGTTTCAGGCTATTGTGCTGTTCTTTTACACCCTGTGTTGCCATGTATTAAATCACAATGCAAACTGTTGTATCTGTTGGTAAACAATGACCTTTTAAATGCCAGCTGTGCTATCTGGTCAGGGCACTGAGCCAGATTAAGGCAGGCTACTGTAGTGTGGTACTTATACAAGTTGAGCACACATTTTGAAATATTTATTTTTCCAGACTAAGGGTATGTCTACACTACAGCACTATTTCGAATTCACTTAATTCGAAATAGTTAATTCGAATTAAGCTAATTCAAAATAACACATCTATACACAAAAACTATTTCGAAATAGCGTTTTGCTATTTCAAAATAGCACGTCCACACTGAGTGGACCCTGAACCGAAGTTAAGGCTGGCCGGAACCAGTGCTGGCAGGGCTTCAGGTTAGGACTTAGTGTGTGGGGCTGCTGCCTGAGGCTAAAAGGGACCCTACCCCCGTGCTTAAAGGGACCCTACCCCTACCCCAGACAGACAATTCTCAGGGTTCCCTGCTTGCTTGTCTACCTCAATGAGGGACAGAAAAGCAGTCCTGTCTTGGAGTGCCCTGAGTGCCCGCACTCGGGACACCACAGCATTCGGCCACATGGAGCCAGAGCTGCCCCTGGGCACGCCAGTGCATCTCGTGGGGTCGTTGCCAACAGCCTGGCTGCACTTGCTGCAGGCTGCCATCCGGGGGGTCAGTCAGGGGCTGTCAGGATCCAGGAGGCCCAGAGGGAGAGCATCCACCCCGAGGAGCCCTCAGAGCCTCCCTGGTCCTCCCCACCGGGGGCTCGTGCCCAATTCCTCCCTCATGTCCTTCCACTTACCCCTCCTTAGCCCCGCTTCCTGATGTCAAATAAAAGACACGTATGTTCAAAAATAGAAACTGGGTTTATGAACAAAACTGGGGGGGATGAACCTCTGGGGAGATTGGGAAAAGGAGGTGGGAGAGGGGAAGAGAGAGGGTGGGAGAGGGGAGGGGGAAACCTGGGAGGAGGGAGCTGGAAGGGGGAAGCAAGGGGAAAGAAGGGGGAGGGGAAGCTCAGGGCTCAGGGTTGTGGGTCTTGCTGGACCAACTTCACTTTCATGCAAACCTGCTCCTGGGTTCGCAAGTGGCCTTTGGTGGCCAGGCTGGCAGCTATCCTGTCATAGATGGCCGCATTCCTCCATCTAGTGTGGAGATCATGGACGTTGGGGGCATCCCCCCCAAACCTGAATAGGGTCCATGATCTCCACCCTGGACCAGGAAGGCGCCCACCTTCTCCAGCCCCTGTCAGGCTCCTGGGAGCTGGCAGACTGCTCCTGGGGAACGGTGGAGGGCTGGCTGCCAGTGGCTTGCTGGCTCATGTTTTGGGGCCACTGGGTCAGGGGCCCCAGTGGCCACTGCTGGCTCTGGGCTGGCATGCTTGGAGCTGGCACACGCACTGTGGCCAGGGTCTACCCCTTTAATGGCTGCGGGGCTAGGGGAGAGGAGAGTAAGTTTTCCTGGTTGTGCCCAGAGTGGCCACCAGGGCTCCTGGGAAGGGCTGGAGGCCCCCTATTTTGAATTAAGTGTCTACACAGCATTTAATTCGAAATAGCTATTTTCAATTTGGCATTATTCCTCGTAGAATGAGGTTTACCAAATTCGAAATAAGGGCTCCACTATTTTGAATTTATTTCGAAATAGCGGTTTGCCTGTGTAGATGCTATTAAAGTTAATTCGAAATAATTGCTGTTATTTCAAATTAACTTTGTAGTGTAGACATACCCTCAGGGATTATGGACTCCATTCCATTGCAGTTTCCTTGCCTTCCCCCCATTCTGAAAAGATATATTTCGATTTTACATTTTAGATATAGACATTATTTTTTGCATGTGCCTATATAATTTATTGACTTGTCATGCTATCTGTACAATTTTCATAAGAAGTTTTTTGTGCTTACTGAAAAAGTATTTGCTTGCCTGGTCAACCACTCTTACATCCTCACTTCCTTGGTATTATTGTAGACTTTCATCCTAGAATTGTGAGATACAGTTGTTAGTTTTCTGCAACATTGTCTCTAGCATTGCTATTATAAAGTTAAACACATCCTTAGAAAAATATTGCTAATCTTTGACTGTATTCTAAATGACACAGTTATTCAAGGTTTCTATTATGATGGCATTAGCACTGGATTTTTCACTTTACCCGTGTTAGTTAGTCTGGATTTAATTTCCTCCTTTTATTGAAAGGTAAAGGATTAGGATTTTATATCACATAATATTAGATATATAATCAAGCAGCAATTTTAGAATGCTACACCAAATCAAAGCTTAAAAAAGTAATAGCAGCAATCCTAATGTCGTACTTCAAATGAGCTCTGAATAGACACAAGCATTTATTATGAAAGGTCTGACATTGACATGCCAGAATAACATTCCAATTCAAGTGAGGGGTTCCAGAGTCACTGTCCACACATTTTGAAAGCACTTTTTTGTGTGCTTTAATTACCACTGAATTGCCATCTTCATGCATTCAGCTACTGTATTATGAGTCAGTCCCCTGAAAATCACAAGAGTGGATTAAAAGCATAATTTTAAAAAATAATAAATGTTGAGGTCCTTTTTATGTGTCCTTTGATTTTCAAGGGTTTTTTTTTTTTTCTGTGACCACAAGGGCCAGGAGTTTAATTTTAAATGACAGAAGGGATTTTCATATAGTTATACGAATCTGGGACCTTTTTCCAGTTAAGTTTTCTTACAAAAGTGAATATGTACTAATGTTTTCTAAGCCATATAAACAGGCCTATGATATTTGGAGCTAAAAACCTTTCAGAAGTTATGGGAGTTGTTGTGAAAGTATTACCTTATCTTTGAATTTCATCGGCTGCCCAGTGTGGCACTATTTTTTACAGGTGTCTTTCATTATCATCTGCACTCGGTGCCTTATATTGTCCCATCAAGAATAATTTGTTCCGGTTGTCTGATGTCTTTCAATGCCACATGACTTGAAGAAACCCAAAATAGTTTTGTACCACTGCTTTCTTCTCAGATCCATCTGTCATTGCACAGTTCCAATTTCCCATCCCCTAATAGAATTCCAAATGGGACAAAAGCCAGAAGTTGAATTATTCAGAATCAATTGAAAGAACATAATGTATTGAACTGTTTATTAAATGAAATAGACAACATCCTTTCAGTTGTTATTCAGTCAAGATATTAATTTTTATTCTTTACACTGAGCACATCTTAAGTGTTTAATCATCACACCAATTCAACAGTTAAAATATAATTAAATATTTACAACTGTATGAATATAGGGAAGTACTGAAATGTGCTGTATTTCCTCTCACTTGCCATAGCCATCAGAGGTGCTGAGGACTCTCATCTTACAATGGCCATGGTACACTTTATCTGCACTAGTTTATGGGGGTACGGTTTTTTTTAATGGGTTGCACATAAACTTAAGCATGTTTTTATATTTTATGGAATTTTTGTTACAGTGACAATTAAATCACTAAAATCCTTCTGTGGAACTCTTAAGGTGTGAATGGCACAATGGATCAACTTTCTTCTTTGGTCAGCTTTGTATTTTTACCAGTTCAAAGTACTGCATAGATAATAACAAATCCTTACATTATATACGATAGAGGTATATAAAATCATGAGTAGTGTGGAGAGGGCGAATAAAGAAAAGTTATTTATTAGTTCCCATAATAGAAGAACTAGAGGACACCAAATGAAGTTAATGGGTAGCAGGTTTAAAACTAATAAAAAGAAAGTTCTTCTTCACACAGCGTGTAGTCAACCTGTGGAACTCCTTGCCAGAGGAGGCTGTGAAGGCTAGGACTATAACAGAGTTTAAAGAGAAGCTAGATAATTTCATGGAGGTTAGGTCCATAAAAGGCTATTAGCCAGGGGATAGAAATGGTGTCCCTGGCTTCTGTTTGTCAGAGGCTGGAGAAGGATGGCAGGAGACAAATCGCTTGATCATTGTCTTCGGTCCACCCTCTCTGGGGCACCTGGAGCTGGCCACTGTCGGCAGACAGGATACTGGGCTAGATGGACCTTTGGTCTGACCCAGTACGGCCGTTCTTATGTTCTTATGTTCTTATGTAACACCTTTTCTGTGAAATAGGGGAGTAAACATTATTATACCTGTTTTATAGCTGAAGAAACTGAAAAAAGAATGGTGAAGCGACACAATGGGTCACTGTTACTGCAGGGATTAAAGCAAGAGTTCTCTTGACTCTTAAACCCATACATTTTTTCAGAACTTGAAATTACATTAAATAATTGGGATTTTGGTTTGGTTAGCACTTGATTATGAGGGAAGTGGGAGTTCGTGCCACAATTCCTCATTATTTACTATTTAATTATTTGGCTCTTCTTTTCCTTAATATTTCACGCACTAACATTTCCTTTTATATCGCTGTGTATGTTTCTTTTGTTCTTTTCCATCACTCACAGAGGAAGGTAAATGATCACAGCACAGTTAAGACAACTAAATCAACAAGGCCCTTCTCACATTTGCCCAGAAAATTATCTGTCGTTTAGGTTTTGTAAGTAGTATACAGGACTGGATTGCCTTTTTCCTATGTTGAAAGCTATCTCACAGCTGCTGAATTATTTATTAATTTCATAATTTCCTTTCTCCTAATTACTTCTCTTGTTTGTTTCTGTGTAGGAATTTTATTTCATTTAATTTCATAATTGTTATATTTAAAAACAAATTTATTTTCAGTTTAATTTCTCCTATTCAATGTACTATCTTATTCCAACTTATATTAATATATAATTGTCTAAGTATATGTATATCCTGGCTTTACTAATTGGATATTGGGGAAGGGGGGAGGCAAAGGAATGGGGCCAGTGAAGCACTGTGTCTGAATAAAGGATCTCTAAGCGTTGTTGGCAGCATAGGGCATGGTGGTGTGAGGGGCTCCAGGCTGCCTGGACAATGCACCATGCTTCACAAAGCTCCTTATTGTTGCTTCAAAAAAACAAACACGCTCCAGCACAAAACCCACGTTTTAGGCATTTCTCACCCACATGCCCAGAGCCTGCTGCCAAAGCAGCCTATATACATGAGCCTGAGGCATTCCTTAAGGCTTTGGAACTCACAGAACATAAGAGAATATTAGTTCCCTATCCTTTTCTACTCTTATGCAAAGATATGAGGGACAAAGGAAGCTCTGTCATCCTCTCACCAAGCCTTATGACCTACAAGCCAGATTGCCCCAATTATATTTTAAAGCAAATTTATGGTTTAAGTTACATTTATTTTGAATTCATATTGGACTCACTCAGTTCTATCAGATGCTGAGGAATCTGTCCCCAATCCATCAAAAACTTATGGTGATTAATTTTAAGCATGTGAATAGTTCTACTGATTTCAAGTCAAGCTGTTCCTGTGCTTAAATGCTTTGCTAGATTGGAGCCAGATTGTTCAGTGTACTGCATTATTTAACATATTGTGAAGAAAAGTTTGTCTGGAAGTTAGGCTGTCTTAAGAATAGACATTTCTTGGTTTTATTTATTTTAATCTGATGAGAAACTAGAAAAATGTACTTAACTCTGAGAAATGTTAATTCACTAAACAAGTAAAAATAATCAGTTTTTGGAAATAAATCTAAATAAAAACCACAACATGCATATTATTAAAGCTACTTTCTTCCTTTTATTGAAGTGCAGAAAAACAACACAAATTTACAATTAAAATTCAAAAAGTCTCCTTTGTATATAAAAAACTTAATTAAAAGCATTAATATATTATCGATCTTAATGTGATGCCTTGGCATCTCATTATTCTTCTGAAATGCATGAATACATTTTAAATTAGAACACATTTGTAATCAACTTTTTACACTTTATTAAAATTGCCAGTATGACATAAATCATCTCAAAAATATTCTTTTTGATGTATTCAAATATAAACCTGAATTATAAAACTGAAATAATAACTTTAAATTCAAGGTACTGCAGGAACTAGTGATTTTCTTTCTTTCTTTCTTTCTTTCTTTCTTTCTTTCTTTCTTTCTTCATCTTTTCTGTTTTTAAGAAAATTTAAGAAGCTGCAATTTCTACACTGAAAATGCTAGACTGTTATGTGACTTTTATATGATAGTAAAACATTTGTGATTATTTATCTTCATACAGCTTCATAATATTTTAAAAAGCTATGGTTTTAGTCTTTTTTTCCCTTGACCAATCCATTTTGCTAAATCTGCCAGATGTTGCAAGAATTGTTAGTGGGTTTTCCAATTACTCTAATATCTAACAACATTTTAAAACATAAATATATTGTCTAATGACTACATTATTCAAAGAAATTATGTAAGCACAGTATATGGTGATGATAGTTAATGGCATTACAGTCGCACATATAGTATGTCTACACAGACCGCAGAAAGCAAGTCTCCAAACCTGTTTGCTCTTTAGGAAGCACCTTAAAATTACAGTTCAGGCTGGAGATCAGACTCTAAAGCCTTGGGCTTGTGATGGGCTCTTTTAAGCACTAGTGAGAGCCCTGATAGCTCACATATGTCAGCATAGGCTATGGGAGGTTCACTTCCACAGACTGTGTAGACATACCTTTTGAGGCCCAAACTAAGACCGAGGTCCCATTGTATTAAGTGATGTTAAGAGATGCATGTAAAGAGCTGCAGTACACTACAAATTTTGTTAATCCTACAAGCACATGAATAAAGCTGTATATTATTGAGGACCATCTACCAGAAAACATATCTATTAACTAAAGGCATTTATTCAGACAACTCTTTTAAACAGTACGCCAGTAATGGTCACCATGCAAGCTCAAACTGTGTAGAGAGTGGTCATTCTGTTTAAGAGAAGATGTTAATATTCTGAAATTTGGTTTTGCTCTGATTTGGAACAACCCCCCAAAATTTCAAAAAATTGTCATGGAAGGGAATGAAGCCCCAGCTTTGGGCCCACCCACCTGGCAGGATAGTCTAGAGCTAAGGACACTGGAAGCCTGGACTGCAGAGGAACACAAGCCTGGGAGTCTGGGAGTCATTGTCCCCAGGGCTTATAGGTCCCCATCTCACCCTCATGCCGCTGAAGGAGAGTTAGGCATGTACCAACCCCAGCTGAGCAGTGAGCTTCTGAGCTTGGGTTCCAGGGTTTCAACTCTTTCAACTATCTGCCAGCCCAACAAGAAGGGGCCAAGTGGATAAGCTGGTAGAACTGGACATGTTTCAAAACCTGTGAGACAGGAAGGGTTTCATTATAAACCCTGCCCCGTTTCCATTACAACATAATTAGAATCAAAGTGGCTCCCTGAAATGTTTCAGTTTTGATGAAGTGGCATTTTCTAACAAACAAATGGTCTTTGAGAAATTCTGACCAGCTCCAGGTCAAACTCAACAAAAGACTATCCCTGCCTGGAGGAACCTATTATCTACACAGTCAAATACCAAAGGGAGAGGAGGGAACAGAAGCGCAGAGAGTTAAAGTGACTTGTTTAAGCCCACTTGGAAGGTCAGTGGCAGAGCTGGGAATAGAGTCCACTTGAATAGGTGCCCTGTTAACATACTGAAGCACACTTCTTCATTAATACTCATTAAAGCCTTAGAACATGGTTTTGTACTCTCCTGATCTAGGGTGCAGTCTTGCATCTAGATAAGTCAGCAAATGGTTAAGTAAAGCAGCAATCACTTTAGCTGGGTTAGGTGGTTGAGCCTCAGGACAGAACCAGGCAGCATTTCCCAGGGCACTAGAGACAGGTTTGCATGAGTGCATCTCAGGACTCGGTGACTACCTACCGACAACAAACTGTGAGTGGAGTTTAGAGGACAGAGAAGAGTGAAGTGATGTGGAAAAGGGACATTTGCCTTGTGGATATTTTCTCTAGCAGGTGAAGAAATGAGTCAATGGTCCACTGCCAAAGTTACTGTTGGGAGTGTTTTCCATATCAGTCCTTTCGATGTACTGCTGCTGTATTTTCCCAAGTTAATGCTGTGTTCCCTTTTCCCTTACTAAAGTTTTCTTTTTCTTATACAGACTCAGTGTTCGTGAAGTTTTTCCTATTCAGTGTGCTCAAGGGAGGTATTTGGTTTTCCCAAATAAGGCCAAATAAGTTTTAGTTTTAAGAGGGACCTATAGCTATTTGTACCCAGCTCTTCATGCTGCTGTTAACCCCCTGGCAAAAGGCCAGAGATCAAAAGCAAATTAAAATTAAATCATACAATTCTCATTTCTGTGCTAGAGATCAGGGGATAAAATCAGATTAGAGGTCTCAGCACAGTCAGTTTAGTGGTAGAAACTGATGTATAGGAAACAATTGGCTGTGACTAGTAAAAGTGTAAAGCTGGAATTACAAGTTAACAGAGCTGTTGGACTTAACAAGAGATATGTGTTTGCCTGTAAAGCAGTCAGTAGTTTGTTATCCTTACATAACACTTTCTATAATAATATTGTCATTGGAGAAACATGTTACTTTCTTGTCACAGTTATACAGGGAAGATCCAGTTGCAGAAATATTGGTTAGGGTATTTGTCTGGGATTTGGGAGACATGAGTTGAATTCCCAGGACCATCACAAACTTCCTATGTGATCTGGGGCAAGTTACACAAATCTCAGTTCTTTAGTTTCTTATCTGTAAAATGAGAATAACACTTCCCTGCATTCTAGGGAATGCCCCTTTGTCGGGTTCATTCCATTATACTGGTTATAGCCCATACATACTCAAATGTTTATTCGCTGATAAGTTACGCACATTTAGCAACTTTATCTTTTCCTCATTAGAAATAGGGTTGCCCCAATGGAACCTACCTACCACTTATGCCTCTATAGTATGTATTTTCTATTTCTTTTGGTCCTAAGAGAACACTACTTCCACAATCATGTACTCAATTTTGGTGGCAAACATTGGATGGTAGCTAAAATCTCCACCATGTCCTCAAAGCAGCAAATGTCACAGTAGATTGACTCCTATATCCTTTTGAGATCTTTCTACACAGTTCTACACAATTTTTTCCCCTGACATTTCAGTCTGTGATGTAGTTTGTAGTCTTCAGGGAACACACCAGACAGATGTGCATCTTTAGTAGTTAACTGGAGCTGTTGACGAACTTAATTGTTAAAGATCCTTCTCTTGTAAAACTAGACGTGTTGCCTTTCATGTTTTCAATGATGATTTTCTATTTCTTGTAACTATAGTACCCCAAATCCAGTCAGTAAACAGGGTCTGCAGCAGAGCTAATCTCTAGCACCTAATAAGTGCAGCTGGCCTGCTGGAGGCTGCTTAATTGGTTATGCCATTTGATTGGTTGGAAGAATCAGGAGATTAACTCTTAAACCCAGCAGGAGCACCAGTTCAATGGCTTTTCAAAATATTTGCCCATGGCTCCTGTCATTTTGTGACTATTCCCAGTCTTGCAGTCAATTTTGTTCCTGCCTTGTCTCATTCTAGGTAACCTGGCTTGGACTTTTTGCTCTGAGCCTGACTCTGGTTCTGACCCTTGGCTCTGATTCCTGGCTAGTGACTCCTGCTTTAACCTTAAGACATGACTGCCCATGCTCTTGTCTCTAACCAATCTTTTCTTCAAATCTGAACCCTGGAGTTAGGTAAATAGCTCTATCCAGCACAGAATAGTCTGCACATGCAGGATAAGCCCACCTTTGGTTCATCAGCTATGGATGCTGCTTTGTGTGCTGAGAAGGAGGTATCCTTTTCAACAATTGAAAAATGCCACGCGATTCCATGGCTGCCTCTTTCACAGAAGTGCACTCTGAGGCTTTTTCCCAAAGCTGGAGCAGAAAAAAGAGATGGCCGCCGGTAAAAAAGCCTCTTCTTAAAGGGGCCATGCTGATTTCTTTTTTTTTTTTTTGCTCAAAAACTTTGGTCTCCTTTTTTTCTCAACAGAATTTTTTTTGGGGGGGAGGGGGAGGGTGATTGGTATTTTTGGTTAAACCATCTGGCAACCCTAGGCCATACAGACTCCCCAGATGAAACAGGTCTCCTGGCCTGGGCAGCAACAGCAAGATGTAGTGCATGGATGGATCTACAATCAGGAACTCTGAAGCTCAAAAGATAGAGAACTCATTTGTATAACTGTTTTTTTTCTCATCTCATCTCCACAGCTGATCTGGTGGTTTTACGTTTTGGATTATTTTAGACTTACACCACTGGCTCCTATTTAGCATACTATTTAGCTTGCTTAGAAGTCCACATGGATGGCCATATGTGACCTAGGAAGGGAGTAGATCTGTTTTCTGGGGCTGGGTGTAAATAACTGAGAAACTGACAGTAGCCTCCACCCTTAATCTTTGATCAGTTTGTCATTTGCCATGTCCTATTTCTCTTCTGTGAAAAAGATGAAGGAGCTGGACTAAGAACATAAGAACGCATAAGAACTGCCATAATGGGTCAGGCCAAAGGTCTATCTAGTCCAGTATCCTGTCTGCAGCCAGTGGCCAATACCAGATGCCCCAGAGGGAGTGATCAGAAACAGGTCATCCTCATGTGATCCTTCCCCTGTCACCCATTTCCAGCGCCTGACAGAGACTAGGGACACCATTCCTACCCATTTTGGCTAATAAGCATTGATGGACCTAACCTCCATGAATGTATCTAGTTCTTTATTGAACAATGTTAAAGTCCTGGTCTTCACATGGAACATAGTGTGGCCCAAAATAGACATTTTCAGCTCAGCACTTGAGGTAATTATATGTTCTTATTTGAAATCAGTGTTAATAGGAGCCACCCCAAAAATGTTACCAGTCCTGACCTAGAGACACATGTCATGCAATGACCAGGCATTTCAGTTCACATGCCATTTCACTGTTGTGAGGCTCACACCTGTCCATTGGAATCTGAACTGAAGCTACAATTTATTTAACAAAAGTAATCAAATAGCCATCAACAGATGAGTACTATGGGCCTGAGAAGCAAAATTCAAATTTGGCTCATGACCTTTGCTGAAATGAGCTAGAGGAGAGAGGATGGCTGAAGTGGTTAGAGGGAACATGAAATAAATAGTCCTGGGAGGACAAGAGGTAGAAGATATGTGGACTAAGGAGTAAGTCATGGTTTTAAAGGCGTAGAATCCACTGTTTGAAAACTTGGGGGGAGGGAGAGAGAACAGAGGTTGGTATGGGAGAAGGAAAGGAAAAATATTATTACCACATATCAAGAAATTGGTTTTCAAAGAAGCGGCAGTGCCCTGATCAGAGATATGTGCTCAGTGAATAGAAATTCAGCCTATGAGTTTGTTTTAGGTCTATTTGCAGTTCAGAGCAAGTATTCATATCAGGAAAATAGGGAAAGAACACACACACAGTGAACTATCGTGAAGCATATTATGGAGAACTCTTGCTTTGAGGATAGATTACACTTGCAACTGCTCTGATGTATTTTAGTGTGGGTTCTATTGCCATGATGAAATACATCCCTGAAGTGATGGCATTTGGTATTATACTTCATCAGAGCAGCAGCTTTTAGGGTTATACAGTGCATCATTTATGTGACAGCCTTGTTGTGATGAATAACTATCCTAATCCCATTCTGACCAAAAGTATGTGATATTCACTGATATTAATAATAATGTAATGATGGTTAGTTTTGTATAGTAAATAGACATACTACCTGTTCTTCTGGCTTTAACCAGCAGTGTGACTTCTCTAAATAGTACCTCTAGGGATTCTGTCATGCTGGAACATCTCTGGTAAAGGAAATAATTCACATCCTGGAGTCTAAATATACTCATTATCATAATCTACTGTGGGTGTGACAGAAATTAGGTGACAAAATTGTAATATAAATTTGTCAATCATGTTATTAGCAGGACTGTAGGTTATGTAAATACAAATGCTCCATTAGTTCAAATCAGGGGCATAGCTATGGATGGGCCTGAGTGTGGCCCACCCATTTATCACCCAGGCCCACCCTTGTCGCAGCTCTGCTCCTGCTCCAGCACTTGTCATGCTCAGCCAATCTGGCGTTTTTGCCAGGGAGTGGGGTTGAGGCAGGAAGGCTGCCCAGCTCCAGTGCTGCAGCTGGGGAGAGGAGGCTGGGCTTTGGGGACTTGCTGTGCTCCACCCACCCAGAGGTCTGCTGAGGTCCGGGGTTGGGCACTGGCCTTGCTCTGCCCTGCCCATCTGGTGCTCTAGCCATGGAGCTGGGTCAGGGACCTGCCTTCTGCACCTGCCTGGCACTCTTGCTGGGCAGCAGGATTGGGGAATGGGGGCTTGTAAGCCCCCCGATAGCCCACTCCCTAGCTGGAGCCAGGCAAGACCCCATGGTCCAACCCACCAGGAGTGCCAGGTGGGCAGAGCAGGGCAAACCCTCACAGCCTGACCCCTATCCTCTGCTACAGCAGAGCAAGCCCCAGTACTCTGACCCTGCTCCCTGGTGGGAGTGCCAGGCAGAGCAAGAAAAGCCCCACAACCCTACTCCCTGTCTGGATTGTTGTGTGGGCGGGGCATCACAACTGCGGGTGCACTTCTCTTCAGCTCCTCCCTTCCCAATTTTTTCAGGGCCCCTGGCCAGAGCATCTATCACCCCCCAGTGGGCTGGAGAAAGGGAGAGGTTGCCCCGAAGGCTTCCACCCCATCATTGCCCAGCCACCCCAAACTTGGGCCCACCCAAGTGTCCCAGTCTGCTTATGCCATGCATATGTCAACTAGCAAAATCACAACTTTTTTTTTTAAATAACCTTTAATGACATCCCCAAAGTGCCTTTTGTTTGTTGTCAGTGTTTCTGCTTTCTCATTGCCATTCTAGATCTTTATTAGCTCATTTAATATGAAATAATTTCCCCTTGGTTCACTACTTGTTTGCTACTTCACACTCATTTGAAATGTCAGTCATCTTGTACATGAAACAAAATGAACAGAATCCTCCACTTGCTCAGAGCTCAGGACTTCCAGCTCTAATCCTGGTTGTCATCCTCATTATATTGAATTAATACATTGATACTCTTTTCATTCATTATCTTGTTCTTTAATCAATATACCAAATGGCTCGGCTTTGAGTGAGATGTGCTCCCACACTGAAGATGATCACTGAACCTAGCAACAGAGGTTGTAAGCCGGCCTAATCAAAATTTCTGCTGGCAGTGGACCTAGTTTGGACCCTGGGTTGTGAATCCACTCACAACTTCCACTCCACCAGGCAGCCTGGACTCAGCTAAACCAGTCCACAGAGTAGGTAGGTCAGCCATAATGCAGGTAGCACAAAACCAACTGGGAGATGCATTGATTCAGAGACTTTCCTGGGGAGTCTCTGACAATGGATCTGCCATAAAATAAATTTGTATTCCTTTGTGACACTCCTACCACCTTTTGCCCTCCCTTGTGTTTGAAAGCAATGGGAGACTTTTGCCCTTAAGCTCAGAGATGTAACTGAGGGAAAAAATTGGCCTAACAGAGTTACTTAGCACCCACTGACATGAATGGAAATACTCCCACTGATGACAGATGGCTTTATGTCAGACCTAAATTCCTATATTTTATCATTATTTTGTGTAGGCCTCTGTTGGAATGTAAAACTTTTATATTCAGAGGAGCATGTAATTTACAACTTCCCAAAGGAACATCACATGCCAGTCTTCCTGCTCTTGATTCGAGTCATCAACCACTTCTCCCTGGTACAGTATTTACACATTCATGGAGATCTCAGAAAGATAATTTTATTACTGCATTTGGGAACTTGCTGCTGAATGTCTTACTAAATAATGCCTTACCTATGAAGTCAGAAGGATAACATTATCATATAATTCATAGGTCTTTGCTTATTTGTTGTCCTACAGCAGTATTCATATTCTGATGCAGATTAAGGATGTTAAGGACTAGTCTATCAGATAGAGGCAGCAAAGGGGGGGCGGGAAAAGGGGGTACTTCAAAGCAGCAGTGCCACGTGGAGTTCCGTGCAGTGCTGCCCCTTTAAAATGCCACCTCAGTGTTTCAAAGCAGTGCGCATGGAGCCCAGGGTCAGCTGTGCGGCGCTGCCACTTTGAAACAGTGAGGTGGCATTCAAAGGGGCAGTGCCGCACAGCTGATCTTTAGCTCAGTTATGTAGCACTGCCATGATGTTTCAAAAGGGTAGTGCCGCATGGAGCCCAGGGTCAGCTGGGGACTCCCCAGCTGATCCTGGGCTCCGTGCAGCATTTCTGTGGAACCCGGGATCAGCTGGGAAGTCCCCAGCTGACCCCAGGTTCTGGGGAAATGTGGTGCAGAACCCGAGGCCATCTGGGGAGTCCCCAGCTGACCCCAAACTCCACGTGGAATTTCAAAGTGGAAGCGCAGCATGGAGCCCGGGGTCAGCAGGGGACTCTGAGTCCCCCACTGACGCCAGGCTCCATGAAGATGCTTCCACTTTGAAATGCACAAGAGCCCCCCGTACATTTCAAAGCTGCCACGCCTGCGTGCAGCCTGGACTCAGTGGGACTTCCCGTTGGCCACGGGCTGCACGCAGAGTTCTGCATTCCTCCTTTGAAATGTACAAGAGCCCCAGTGGGAGCTCTTGTACATTGCAAAGGAGGAATGTGGAAGTGCCTATCGACTAGTCAAGTAGTCAATGGAAATTTCATTGACTACTCGACTAGTAAATTAACCGATATTTAACATCCTTAATGCAGATTCCTAGTGTAAAAGCAACTGTCAATCTTTGTTTTGTATTCAAAAGGCTCTCCTTGGAGCTTTTTAATTTGCCTGTCCAGTTTTTAGAAACCTGATTTCAGGAAAAAAAAGAAATTGCCAGTCAAAGTTTTCAATTTCAATGTTTGTGAAAAGCAGACATACAAAGGAGAATAAAGAAGCAGCCATACGAAGTGGAGAAAGCAAATACATTTAAAAGATCAAACTACTATTATTGACGTTTTTACATTATATTAGTGTAATTTTTAGATCACCTTATTAATCTTTATGAACCTTTTGCTTGCTTTATTATGTATGTATTTGAAAGACTTCTTTAAACATCTTTCCCTGTATAAATGTGAATTTGGCAAAACATGTCAACTTGAGCATTATGCATATTTGTAATAGGCTTGTGTGCCTTTTATGACTGCACTAATGGCATTTTTGTTTTCCTTTTCTTTCATTTTTCAGTAAAGGAACAATCTAGATTTTTCTGACCAGTTAATGAAAGTAGTTCAATTTAAGAACAGATTCCTTTAAGTGTTATTCTGGTCGGTTTGAGCTGATAATAGCCTTAGTGATATAGAGATACATCACCTAGTTCCATGATTCATGTGGAAATATTGACTGGCTGAGCTGACGATGGAAGAGTCTGAAGCCAGCTATTTCTCTGTGTCTAATTTTAGCTTTCATCTATTTTAAGAGCATAGTCTCTGTGCGATCCTATTCATATTCCATTTTAGCTTTCACATTTTTCCAGGCAATAATACTAATGCATTGTATCATCTTTAATTCATGATTGTTTAGCGAGGCTGCCATTTTGGGAGGGTAGGGGGAGGCAGCAGCCATGTGTTCCGGGATGCCACTTACTTTTCATCCTGTTCCCCAGACGCTAAGGGAGTGAGGGGAAAGTACTTGCATTCCGTGCATGCCTCTTACACCTGGCTGGTGAGCTCCCTTTACCATCCAGGTGCGAGAGGCATGCACAGAATGCAAAAGCTTTTCCCTCACTCTTTTAGCATCTGGGGAATGGGATGAATAGCTAGCTGTGTCCGGGAGCGCATGGCTGCTGCCCCCTCACCCTCCTGAAATGGTGCCCTTGCCCTTGAGATCTGTTAACTCAGACCCTCTCTGTATAAAGCACTCCTGATGTTTTCTGTTGGTCATAGATAGATATAGATATAGATATAGATAGTGTGTGTGTGTGTGTGTGTAAAGATTGTTGGGAAAAGAAATAATCTGGAGAGCAAGACAACAGACAAATGATTTTGAATTGAAATTTTTTTCCTTTTGACTTTTAATTCTTTTTGAATTTTTATAGCACAAGGAGAGGCAGAAAAAAATAACATCTATTTTAATCTCAAAGGGGACATCCAATTGTTGTTATTATTTAATCACTGATATACCTGTAGGTAATAATCAATTATGCCAAAGCTGTGTACTGAGAGCACAAGAAACAGTCAGACTGAATGAAAGCATCATATATCCAGCCCTTGGCAACTCAATTTCAGCTGTACAAACCCTTTCCTTCCTCCTTGCTGTAATGGCCAGCTTTCCATTAAGGGAAAGTAGAAGCCAAAAAGAGAACAGGATCATCTAAAAGAAGCCATTACAGTTTAATAGATGAGTGAATAGTACATTTTCCTAAGTACATGTTGCTTTTATGTTATTATATTAAACCTTGCTTAGTTCATCAGATTAAAAAAAATGTGTGCACCCTCACTCATTTGATGTTTATATCAAATAGATAATTTTGACTTCATATAGATGTAGTACTTCCCCTCACCCCCCCTCCCGCCCCCTTTTTTAGGACACACAAAATAGAAGATGTTCTCTATTTTGTACAGGGGAAATTCCTGTGAGAAGGCCAGCACAGAATCTAATCTGTCTAATCTGAACTCTTTTGAAGTTAGTAAAAAGTTTCCAATTGACCATGCTGAGTCTGGAATCTGTTCCTGGTGCTTTTATATTGAACAGAGAAGTATAGAAGTTGGAAAACAACAAAAAAGACATCAGTCATTAGAGCAAACAAAGTATAAAAATTACTGTTATATATTTAACTTTTTATTTCAACAGCACACTCTAGCTTTTTCTTTTGACTTTTAATTCTTATTGAATTTTTATAGCACAAGGAGAGGCAGAAAAAAATAACATCTATTTTAATCTCAAAGGGGACATCCAATTGTTGTTACTATTTAATCACTGATATACCTATAGGTAATAATCAGTTTCATTCTAATAACTGTCTTTGATTTCCAAATAAATGTATTTAATGAGTTACAGAATAACTAAACAAAAACAATAAAGCTCAGCACAGATAATACATCACAAAATATTCTTTATTTATTTTGACAATTGTAGTTTAGTTTGGTTTATTATAAGATTTCTTATTTGTAAGTGTATTATTAATTACTTTGTAAAAGTAATGTAGTTTTGCTAATATAAGGCCTCACTCTTAAACACTCTGCTTTTAAGTCTTTGCCAAAAAGATGGGAGAGCCCTCCATTTCTGGTGAAAATTATGAACCATTCTTATTATTTGTATATCCTGGTTATATTGGATTTTGTTTATTTTTTTTCAGGGCTGCCTAGCTATCCTTACAGCCTTGTGGATTTCAGGTATCTCCCCTTCCTGAGGGATAAGCTGCCCATCACATACAAGAAAACTATAAATTTTCACTTCAGCTAAAATGACTCATCAGACCAGCCCTGCTATTAGGATCCCACATTACAAACTGCTTTTTTCTTTCTGCCCTTCCTTCTTGCTGCTCATCACTGCTTCCTTGGCGATCAGCACTCTTCTCCTTTGAATACATTAGTCATTCATGAATAATGACATACAAGCTTGGCAGGGCTTTAGAAAAGAAGCCTTTTATTACACTTTTCTAACATCCATTAATATCTATAACACTCAGCATTTTTCTAATTTTCTTTTGTGAAAGGACAAGCTGTAACTACATGACAAAATGGCATGGGGTCCAAAACTATTACCAGATTCATTAATGTAGGCAAAATAGGAGGAAATAGAACAATAGGTTTCATTCATGTCATATATTGGAAATTTCTAGGTTTTCGAAAACTCTTAGCCTTCGGCTGAATTTATAAACACTAATTACCGTAAAAGTCCATTATGAGTGACACCTCATTTTTTCTTTATTCAAGTCCCTTAAAAAGAACAGGCAAAACTATAAAAGGTTTCAGCCAATATGCTAAATTGATTTTGTCATGTAAAGATACCATTTAAAAAGCACTGCTTCCATGGTAAAAATTGATAGAATTACACAACTTTATTGTCTGTTAAAATTTTGTCTGGGTAGTGGTCATGCAAGAAGCTTCCCTATTCTTGTGTCATTATTACGTGACACTCCCAGTGTTATATGGAGCCCCAGAGGTGCTATTTGCCCTTGCTCCCCACCCAATAAGCCAGGTTTTAAGAGCAAGGCCTTATAGTAGCAAAACTATATTACTTTTACCCACTGAAGAATGGATTACTGACAAAGGCTAGTCATTCTACCCTCCATGTTGACCCACAGAACAAAGCTGGCATTCTGTGGCAACCTCACAGCTGGTCCAAAATGTGCACATGTACCCCACATGGTGCAAGTTAAGTGACTTGCTCAATGTCATACTACAGATCAGTGGCAGAGTTGAGCCATACAGCCTAGGCAAGTAATTCAAAGTTCTAAGTATGGTGCCAGATGGCAACCCACAGTACGCACTTCAACCATGTGATAATTTTCTGTAAAGATTTATTAAATAAGAATTTAATTGTCAATGTATGACTTTCTGATTAAATGCTATAGATATCCTTACTTAAAGCAATATTTTTTTTTCTTGCAAGAGACAACAATAAATATTTTCATTGTGCTTACGTTTTACTGAGCAGAACTGTGAAGTTATGTATTGGGAATTGTAATATAGAGCCCAGTATTGCTAAGAATTCTTAACTTTCTAGATGAAAGTGCCTAGGACACTATCTTCACAATGGATATTTTTCCGCTAAAAATTATCTGAAGAGATCTCTGATTAAAATTGCACCAGAGTCATATTAAAATTATCTCAGGCTTTATTAGAGGAGCATGATATCCATAACTCCTTTATGACTGTTTGTTCCCAAGTGAAACTCCTACAAATTACACTTTTATAGGAACTTTTCCAGCATACTTTTCTTATAGCGAAACCTTTAATTTGACAGAAACAAGCAAAGTTGACATGCAGCTAGTAATTATTATTGTTATAGGGTTTTTTTTATTTCTGTTATCATTGAGGAGAGGGCACATGTTCTTAATGGACAAAAGCAGTTAAATTGAAAGCCCATATGGTTATGAAAGCCTGAGATAAGTTTACTATTGAGCTGTGCAATATTTGTTCTGTGATACATAATTTGAAGAAAACTCTGTATTTGTGGTTGGATGACGATGTCAGTTTTCAGTGATATCTTCACTTGTCTGCCATGGAGTGCAATAAAAACTTAAAAAACAACAAATAGTCTAGTAGCACCTTAAAGACTAACAAAACATGTAGATGGTATCATGAGCTTTCGTGGGCACAACCTACTTCTTCAGATGACCGGAGTGTATGAAAGCTGTTTAAAACTACTGATATTATGCATAGCACTCCCATCTCCTTTCCTTATTGAAATCTTTTCCCTGCTCTTCTATACCAGTTCTGGTGGAGGTTCAGAATTAGCAACAGTGTCCAACGTCAATAGCAAGTAGGTGCTTCTATTACAAGGTGCAGTTTGATCTCCAACTATGGCAAAACCTATTCAGTCAAGTTTATAGGTATATGTAATTAACCTGCTTGAGCATGGACAGCTTTTCTGGGTGGCAGACTGTTGGGCTATGTCTACACTACAGGGTTTTTACGAAAAAAGTGGCCTTTTTTCGAAAAAACTTCACCTGCATCTAAACTGCCGTCTCATTCTTTCAAAATGAAATTGAAAGAACACAGTGGTTTTTTTGACAGTAGTAAACCTCATTTTATGAGGAAGAATGCCTTTTTTCGAAAGAGCTCTTTCAAAAAAAGGCATTCTTGACCACAAACAGGGCTTTTTTGAAAGAGAGCATCCAGATTGCCTGGGTGCTCACTTTCGAAAAAGCGGATTGCTTTTTCGAAAAAGTTGTGGCTGTCTAGATGATCTCTTTTGAAAGAAGCTTTTTCAAAAGCTTCTTTCAAAAAAGCTTCTTTTGAAAGAAGCGTGTAGTCTAGATGTACTCTTGAAGAGAAGGGAGTTTGGCTCTATACCACCCTTTTTACCTCTACCAAAAGATCGGGTGTCAGTGGGTAAAGAGGGTAATCTGAGGGTGCTACCAGAACTCTTTTAATCTCTGTTGAAAGGACAGAAATGTGGTCAAAGACAGTGCATGTGCACCTAAAGAGGGCACAAGGTTGTATTCCCTCACCAACTCATATTAGTACTGAAATCGAGGTTCATGCTCGGTGGAACCATAAATCTGGCATCACAGATTTACCATGTTAGTAGATACTGGCATTGTTTTATTAAGATAATCTTCCATTCATATCTGTTGTTTGAAACAAAAAATGCTTTTTGAATTTCTGTTAAATTTATTTGCCAGTTTGGTTCAGGTTTAAGTGTTCTCAAGCTGTCATTGCCCCAGTTCTGACACACTGGATTTTAGTTTTCTTAGAACATTCGGTCCTGGTTCATTTAAATATAAATCAGGATTTTCTTGGTATTTCTATGTAAAGAAGACATACATTCCCCATACAGAAAGGGGATGTGGTCTAAAAGGGCCTGGTCTTAAATGTTGCTGCTGCTCGTAGGTTTCTGTAGCAGTTAGGGAAGCTCAATAAACCTAAGTGTTAGCCCCAAAGGGTGGGGAGCTTTTCAAACAGTTGACTGCACAGGATATTTTAGAGAAGGTTTGAAATTCTGGCCCCACACTGCTTATACATGTGATCCTGAAACCAAAGGCTTGTCTAGTATCTCAGTACCTAGGTAAACTATAGTGAAAATGTTTCCTAGGAGACCTCTCAGAGACAATCTTAGTTAACAGTTTTAAAAAATGTATTTATGTCTGACCTTTCATTAAAAGCCACCTCTATTAGGAATTGATTTTAATATGTCCTTTGACAATCACTTTAGAGAGGTTTCACTATATTCATTTCTGCCCAGGAGGCAGGTAAGTGTGTGGCTACCTTCCAGAAAATAATTAAATAAACAGGCCCAAAGACAAATCATCAATAGGGATGTCCCTTGAAATCATACAAAATCTCCTATTTTTCTGCTTAGATGTCTTGAAGTCAGCTGAGGAAGTGGGTTTTGCCCACAAAAGCTCATGATCCTATAAATATATTTTGGTTAGTCTCTATGGGTATGTCTACACTACAGCGTTATTTCGAAATAGTTAATTCAAAATAGCTTATTTCGAAATAACGCATCTACACATAAAATGCATTTTGAAATAGCGTTTTGCTATTTTGAAATAGCACGTCCACACTGATTGGACGCTGAATCGCATTTAAGGCCAGCTGAAACCAGTTCTGGCAGGGCATCAGGTCAGTAGTTGCTTTGTGTGGCTGCTGTCTGAGGCTATCTGAGGCTTGTGCTTAAAGGGACCAGTTCTCAGCTTTCCCTGCTTGCTTGCCTACTTCGCTGAGGGACAGCAAAGCATTTTTCTCTCTGCCTGCTTGGTTGCCCTCACTCGGGACACCACAGCACTCGGCACCATGGAGCCAAAGCCTCCCCTGGGCACTCTGGTGTTTCTTTTGGATCTTTTGCTGCAAGCCTGGCAGCAAGTGCTGGAGACTGCCTGGCACCATCTGTGTCAGCCCACCCCCAGGTCCTCTTCCGGACCCCTCTGGAGGCCATGGAGGAGCAGCGGCCAACAGTGGACCCAGAACTTCAGGATGAAGAAGGACACCTTCCTCGAGCTCTGTGAGTGGCTCAACCCTGCTCTGCGGCAACAGGACATGCACATGAAGCCCACCATTCCCCTCCAGAAGCATGTGGCCATCGTTCTATGGAAGCTCTCCACACCGGATAGCTACCGATCCACGGGGAACCAGTTCAGCGTGGCGAGATCCACCGTCGGAGCAGTGCTCATGCAGGTATGGCAGTCTCCGGCCATTGTGCCAGGGAAGGGGAAGGGGGCAAGGAGTGGATGGGCTGCCCCAGGGAAAAGGGGGAGAGGAGGTGCAAGTCCCCTCCATGGGAGGGTTTGTTCTGTCCCAGCAGCACTTCGGACTGCCCACAGTGGCCAGGATTGCGGAGGGGGGGCGGTGCTCCAGGGGAGTGGGGGTGCAGGGCAGTGGTGGGGAAGGAGCACTCTCAGCCACCCTGGCAACCAGTGACTCTCGATTTTGTGTGTCCCTCTGCAGGTGGTCAAGGCCATCAACAGAGTGCTGCTCCGTAGAGTCGTCTGCCTCACGGATTTGGACGCTGTCATCGAGGGGTTTGGTGTCCTGGGCTTCCCCAACTGCGGCAATCGACAGGATGCACATCCCCATCCATGCCCCAGAACACCAGGCCTCCCTTTACATTAACTGGAAGGGGTACTTCTCGGTCATCCTGCAGGCTGTGTCTGACCACTGGGGCTGCTTCCTGGTCATCAACGTGGGCTGGTCCGGCAAAGCACACGATGCATGGGTGCACCGCAACTCCTCCATGTGCCAGAGGCTGCATGCCGGGACCTTCTTACCTGACCGCCACATCAGGGTGGGGGACGTGGACATGCCTGTGTGCCTGGTGGGGGATGCGGCCTACCCGTTACAACCCTGGCTCATGAAGCCCTACACAGGACACCTCAACCCCTCCCAGCAGGCCTTTAATGCCTGGCTCAGCAGGGCCCGCATTGTGGTGGAGGGGGCCTTTGGCCAGCTGAAGGCCCGATTTCGATGCCTCCTCACCTGCCTCGACCTCTCCGAGAGGAATATTCCGCACGTGGTGGCGGCATGCTGTGTGCTGCACAATTTGTGTGAGTGGAAGGGGGAGGCTTTCCTGCCAGCCTGGATGGCAGAGGCTGACCACTTGGCTGGCCTGTACATGCAGCCCCCCACGGCTGCCAGCCCGGAGGCCCATCGGGGGGCTACCAGTATCCAGGAGGCCCTGTGGGAGAGCTTCCAGACAGAGGAGGAGTGAAGTCTCCATGGTGTGCCCCACTAGGGCCTTGTGCCTTATTCCATGCTCACGTCCTTCCACTTTCCCCCTCCCTAACCCCCCTTCCTGATGTCAAATAAAAACACATGTGTTGCCAAAAAAGACTCGGTTTATTCACTATAACTGGGGTGAGGGGGGGGATGAGGATGGGAGAAGGGAGGGGGAAACCTGGGAGCAGGGAGCTGGAATGGGGAAGCAAGGGGAGGAAGTGGGAGGAGAAGGTCAGTGTTGGGGGTCTTGCCAGCCCATCTGTCTCCTAGCACTGCGGGTGCGGGGGCCTCAGCGTCCCCGGGGAGGAGCGGGTAGGGGGAGCAGGAGTGGGAGGAGGAGCAATAGCTGGAGCGGCAGCAGGCAGCAATCTCTGCGCCATGGTCTGCAGGTGGTCTCAGATGTCACGGCCCTAGTCACGCAGCTCCTGCAAGCTCTCCGCCGCAGCTGGAGGTCTTCCTGCACCCAGTGCTCCTGGCTGTGGACCTGCCTTTGCAGTAACCCCAGGTGCTGCCACTGGTATCCCTCCTGGTTCCGGGTGTGCCTGCTGGCCCGGGTGCGGGAGGATGTCCCGGGTGGGGTGGTGCGCCCTGCACTGCAGCTGGTGCAGCTGTGGAGAAACCAAACTGGTGGTCAGTTCTCCCTGGGGACACAGTGGGTGAAGCCCAGCCCCCCTCTGCAAGGTGAGGACAGCAGGTCTCCGTACCATCATGTCCTGCTATCCCCAGGAGTGTGAGCTGGCCCGGGATTGTACCCATGCCTCTGTGCTGTATATAGCGTGGGTTTGGGGGGGAGCATGTGGCCTGCCCCTGTCCCTCCCCAGGGTACGGAGCATGTCATGTGCCTTCATACATACATGTGTGTGGGTAACGGGCCAGGGCCCCTGTGTGGCAGCCAGCCGGGGCCACATGCCCCGGCTGGCATGGCACAGCACAGGTTGCTGCGTGATCCATGGTGAGCAAGGCCCACACATGCGGTCCCTGGGCTCCCTCTCCCCCCCCCCCCCCACCGCCCCGCATAAGGGGACAGTGACGGCACTCACATGTCGAGGCCTCCCCAGCCTTGGAAGACAGCGGTGAAATTACTGGTGGTATGCCTCGGGGGTCCAGGGTGAGTGCCACACTCCCTCCAGGCTCCTGCAACTCCTGGCCGTCGTCTTCCTCCTCCTGCTCCATGCCCTGGTCAGGGCCCTCTGCCCCAGGGTCGATGACCACCTGGGGGGCACAGACCGTCCGGCCCCCCAAGATGTGGTCCAGGGCCTCAAAGTAGGGGAAGGAGTCTGGGTCTGCCCCTGTTTGGGAGCTTCCCCCTGTGGCCCTGGCATAGGCCTGCCTCAGCTCTTTTATCTTCAGGCGCACCTGCTCCTGGGTGCGCATGTGACCTTTGGTGGCCAGGCTGTCAGCCATCTGTCTGTAGACGGCCGCGTTCCTGTGTCTAGTGCGGAGATCATGGACATTGGAGGATTCCCCCCAAACCTCAATGAGGTCCATGATCTCCACACTGGACCAGGAAGGTGCCTGCCTTTTCCAGCCCCTGGCAGGCTCCTGGGAGCTGGCAGACTGCTCCTGGGGAGAGGTGGAGGGCTGGCTGGCATTGGCTGGCTCGCTCATGCTGGCAACTGGGTCAGGGGCAGCACCTGCGGGCTCTGGGCTGGCAGACCTGGACCTGGCACAGGCCCTGTGGCCAAACAGACTCTACCCCTTTAAGGGCTCTGGGGCTGGGGCAGAGGGAGCAGAAGAGTTTCCTGGTTTGGCCCAGAGTGGCCATCAGGGCACCCTGGGAAGGGCTGGAGGCCCCTTATTTCGAAATAAGTGTCTACACAGCGCTTATTTCGAATTAGCTATTTTGAATTTGGCATTATTCCTCGTAGAATGAGGTTTAACTAATTCGAATTAAGCATCCTGCTATTTTGATTTTATTTTGAAATAGCGGTTTGCCTGTATAGATGCTATTAAAGTTAATTCGAAATGAGGGCTGTTATTTTGAATTAACTGTGCTGTGTAGACATACCCTATGGTGCTACATTGTTTTTTCTTCCTAGGGAAGCAGTAGTTCTCATGATTATCTCTAAGGCAAGATATTGTACTGATCTGCCTAGAAGACAAGTCAGCATATGCAGGTACCTCAAGAGATGTATGAGCCAAAATCCAAAGTAATAGTGTCCCAGCATGAATCTGGTTAGGACTCTTCTATGGTATCAAGAGAGAGAAAATATGCCCAAAGAATTTGTCTTAGAAAGCAGCCGTTCAGTATTTTACGAGAACAATGGAGAAGTGTTTGAAGCTGGTAGGGATGAGGCCATCAAGGTCTGTCTGTAATATTATCAGTATTGTACAAGAGTACTTTAGTGTTCTTTTCAGATATCAAGAAGGCATCAAAACAG
This sequence comes from Rafetus swinhoei, assembly GCA_019425775.1. Classification (NCBI taxonomy): domain Eukaryota; kingdom Metazoa; phylum Chordata; order Testudines; family Trionychidae; genus Rafetus; species Rafetus swinhoei. Next base: position 273,529,482 of record CM033437.1, read on the forward strand.
TTAGGATGCTGGGAGACTATTAAGGTAAGATTAACACCTCTTCCATTTCATACAGGGTTGTGACTGTGCTGGCTGCTGCAATGAGGATATGGAGCAAAGGACCAACCTGTGCTCACCTTTTTCCCTCTCTGAGTGGTAGGGACAGAGCAGCTCTGCAGAGCATGTTCCAATCTTTCACCGTTACTCATAGTGCTGCTACCTAGCATAGAGGGATGAAGTGCTAGGCAGCCCCTCACTTCTGTGTTGGATTAAGACAGACTATTTTTAATGTTGTGGATAGTTTCTAGTGATCTCTAGATTTATAGGCACATAGATTTTTAGGCTAGATTTTTTTAAGTCTACTGTGAAATATGTTACAGTAGTTATTGATGTTTAATATTTTACTTCATATATCTTTTCTGTATGATGAGTGATATACATCTATATGCCCTGCCAGACATCTTTCTCTGAAAAATGTAATGTAATTTAAAGAGCATTGGTTCAGGATAAGCCACATGGGAGGTATAAAATGTCAAATGCACACATTCTCCTCAAGAGGTGAAAGTGTGGTAGTTTTGCTGCACCTCTCATTTTGCCATAGCAACATGATTTATTTATCCATTTTAGGAAAATTGTGTTCATTTGTACCTAAAATTTGACTCCTAAAAGGGGCTAATTAAGAAAAAAAAGCTGGAAAAATATGCTTGAAGACTGGTTTCAAAAAGAGTCTAGCAACAGAAATGAGGCACACAATGTGATTTCATAAACTAAATATCTTGTTTTCATATTTTTTCAGTGAGAAAAGTAAGTATAAATGCAAGAGATGATCTTCAAAGTTGCATTACACTGTCAACATGGAAGTTTCTGCTGCAAAACCAGTGTAATTTTTAAACAAATCTAACATGAGCATTAGTTTTTTAAACAAAGCATCAGAGGACATTTTGGCACCTTGCAGTGTTCAGATAGTTGGAACACCCTTGAAAAAAACCTACAAAAGGCTATGGAGCACTAAGGTACTCCCACCTCTTGATGTCATTTGGTAACTGTACAATCGTTCAGTTTTGTCACTGAAAATAAGCAGCTACAGGCTAAAATTGTAGCTGAAGAGAAGAGTTGTAGGTGTGGATGGAGCCAGATTGTTCTCTAGCAAAAAGCTCATTGGGAGTGGTATGGGGGGAAGTAATCTTAAAATCTACATGAGTAGGAATGTGCAAAGGTCTTTGATATCTTCTCAATGATGGAACCTAAGTATCTTCAGGGAGAACTGGAAATTTGGTTTCAGATTTGGGATATATTGTGGCTTCTGTCTTACGTAGCCAGAGGGGAAATAAGAACCCTGACCCCCCATCTCCTTGCTTACCCTATTGGGATTTGAAGTGCTTGATCTGGTGTGTAATATAGCTCTGCTCTCCTCCTAGTCGGTTACTGTGTCAGGGGCAAGGGGAAATAAGTGAGCAGGACCCTTCTCAGCTTCCCGTTTCCCCACCATGCTCAGGACAAAGTAGCTTGCCTGACAGGAGTGTGGAAATAATCTGCACTTTGCTGTAGCTTACTTCCACCCTAGAGCAAGAGGGAAACAGAGGGGAAATTTAATTCTCTGAGTCACAATTCCTTCCTGAGGCAGTCAACTATACGCTATCTATTACTCATGGCTGAATATTAAAGCACACTCTAGCCTTGGTGACTGTCAGGGAATCGAAGCCCTTTGCATTCATTTTCTTGCTCATTTGCTCCTCTCTGCACTGCACCTTGCAGAAGATGGGTATCTCTGGCTAATTGTCTTTTGTAGTGAATTGCCTTTTAAAGATAATAAGCTAACCTTCCTCTTCACACAAACTATGCCTTATTATCCCACCACTGTCTCTAAAGCCAGGTGATTCATGAACTAACTAATTCATGTCTGTGCAGTTCTTTGCATTCTCTTGAATGTTTAAGGCCATCATAAGGGATAGGTATTATTTTATAGAAACTTCTGGGAAAATTCTACTAAGGGACAATTCTGCTTATTTTCATCTGGCAATTATCAAGGCAATACAACAATAAGATATTTGGGTTTTATTTGGGTGGGGAGGGGACAGAGATGTTTTAAACACTCATTTGCTTCTCCTACTCTTAGTTTATTTGAGATTATAACTCTCCATGACATTACACTTGGTGGTTGTGGTCATGATTATATTTATTAATAGATAATTGGGCTTCAGGCTGAGAATAAGCCACAGAGAGTAGATAAACACTTTGTCTCCTAAATCATTTAGATCCAGACAGAGGCCCTGACTTCCTCAGTTCCAAGAGGCGCTTGACCCATGCTCTGCCCCAGGCTCCAGATCCAACTCCATGTTTTCCTCCAAATTCCCACCCTATCTTTTTCTTCCTTTGTCCTCCTCCTTCTTCTCCTCCTCCTTTCACCTGTTCTGCCTCTTCCCCCCATCTCTTCCTGCCCCCCACGAATCTCCCTCCCCCCAGGACCTCCTGCATACCACTGAACAGAAGATCTGTGATGAGCAGGAGGCATTGGCAGAGCAAAGGAGGCACTGGTTTGAAAGGCTGAAGGACAGTGGGTGCTTGTGCACCCGTGGAGTTGGCACCTGTGGGTTCAGATTGCCTGACATGAGTTTGGAAGTAATCTGCACTTTGCAGTAGCTTACTTCCACCCTAGAGCAAGAGGGAAACAGAGGGGAAATTGCTATATATGCATCTAAAGATGCGGCTAGGTACACACTAGGATTTTCAAACATTTCTATCTTGCTTAGGCACTTTGAAAATCTCAGGAAGTGCTTATCTGCATCATTAGGAGCCTAAATGACTCTGAAAAACTTTGAAAATCTTAGCCAGTTGTCTCTCAATGGTATCATTGCAGAAAACTCCTAAAAAGCCAGTGGCAAATTATAAAGTTGTTCCCATCCATCAGCACAGAAGGTAGATGCCATCATAACAGATGCATTCCTCCCAGCTGCCCTACAGTCAAAGGCACCATAGAGTGCAGGGAAATGTAAAGTCACATCCCTTCTCCAGGTGGGGTGACTCAAGCTAAGTGCGTCTTATGTTGAGCTCAAGATTGTTATACCAATGCAGCTGTTAAAATAAAAGGAAAAGCTTGTTTTGAATTCTTGTGAAGGACAAGGTATCCAGTTGGTTCATTATAGTGTTTTTCTAAAACATTATTCATTGATTTTTCTCTGAACCTACAGTTTGTCTTCTTTTTTTATTCAGTAGATCAAGACTTCAATATCTGCCCACTATAGCTAAACTTTGTGTCAAGGAAATTAATCCCTGGGTAGATGAATTGTAAGTAAACTTGATAGCGGGATGAGGGTTGTTGATGAGGCAGTTTATAAGCTCTGAAAGCAACTGTTCTCTTGCTGTAAAATATAAGGATATCTTCCATGTGAGTCCAACAGCAATGTTATCGCTACTCCCAAATTATTTCTCAGTAGTTCATGAGTTATTATAGTTGCAACATCTGCCGGGAAAAAATTGGGGAGCAGAATTATCTTTGCATTAGGGAGGGCTAGCTTTTATCATCAATTTCAGGAGGCAGATATTTTATTACTTAAATGCCACAAAGGTTACTTTTTATTCATTTTTTAAATTGGAAACCTCACCTTAATGCCACTATTATTCATCAAATGTGTTAAAAGCACAACGTAGAAATACAACTTGTAAATGTATTGTGGTTGAATAAAATAAGGTAGGCAAACACTAAAATTTCTAAAATTCCTTTAAATGAGAACATGATGATTTTTTTCATCTGTGATTGGAATGAAAAGTCTGGAATGTAATCTGGCAAGTAATACTATGGTTTTTAATTTCTTCTAATAAAAGATTGCAGTGATTATAATGGAGCCTAAGGCACTTCACATTAAAAATAGAAGTGATTGAATATTGCAAAGGAATATTTGTGAACACATGTTTGAATCCTGAACAACTTTTAGACCTTTCAATATTCATGACCCTAATTAGCAGAATTTCTAAAGGAAAATCCAGGTTTCCACAACATTTTGCCATTTTTTAAAAATTCTTTGGGGAAAATAAAAATGAAGTTTCATGTCAGAGCATTTTGACTCTTCAGAGTTTGTTACATGACTTGGAATGTTTTTAATCAGTTTTACAAAACATTAAACTATATTTCCCTTGTGGTGCACTAGTTTAGGAGAGATGTGATAAGAGTTCCTATTCTCTCTTGCGAGCCTGAGGACTACCTCTCTCATAATACAATGTGTTTTTTTTTTCTTTGTACTGCATTATTAGAATCACCTGATGTTACCCTAAGACCCTTTTGATTAAAACTAACAGTAGACACTGAGACATATATGGGTATAAAGACCCCATGGGTTCCCCAAAATAACATCATGTAAAATTTCTAATGAAATCCTTTTTCACAATGGTCATCATAATCTTTGTGAGAAGCATATATGGAAAATATGTGAGGAGTTATGTGTATAGGTTTAAAATGTTCTCAAGGTTTGTAGTTAAAAGAAGGTAACTCAAAAATAGTGTGTCTTGACACTAACTTCTCCAGGCATGATAGTGGTGAACAATTGGCTATTGTGTATCATACGATAGGATTATATTACTGTACCTAGTGGCACCATCATAAGGAAACTCACAGAAAGAAGTAAACAGAAGGGAGGAGGGACACTATCTTGAGGTGAACATCAGAGGTTTAGTGTGTGGGGATGCAGAAAGACACCCTGACATTCCTTCACACTGTGAGGACAGGCTGCCTATGGGTTTGATCCAAACTGGTTGAAAATGCTTGGAAAAGAAAGTTATCTTGTAAGCAGTATGGGAAGGCTTGGTTAGTTTAGTCTCTAGATAGTGTGTTATGATATTTTATAGGTAACTTTTGTTCTCATCTTTCACAGTGTTTTTATTTGAATATTATATATACTTATATATATTTATTTTAATTTTCCCTTCATTAATTGAACTCAGCTGCTATGCATAACAAAAGAAGTGGTGGCATAAAGTAAAACTGGCAAGGTATGGTATGATGTTTCTTTGGGAACAGAGGATCTGGAATTTCTGTAGGTGTCTAGTGGGTAGTTCCTGGATACCTCAGAGGAACATTTTGAAAGGACTGTAGTGCTGTGGTGAATCAGTAGTAAATCTGCAAGATGAAAGCAGAGTTGGTATAGCCTAGTGGACAGTGATTGTGTGGATGACAGGTTGGCTGTGTTGGGGGCCTAACACCCAGACTCCCTTTTGCTGGAGACATTTAGTAACAAGGTGACATGGCTTGAGAAGCTCTGCACATTACTCTGGGTGTATTATTGATGATATTTCCAGGAGTGCTGGCAAATAAGGGAGAAAAGAGGTAACAGACACCAGAACTAGAACTCCAAAAATGTAATATATTTCATATGGGAAAATATTGAAAGTATGTAAAATGAAGAGCTTCAGGCCTGTTCAATAACCTGAAAGAAAACATTTTGATGGCAGATTCTGCAAAACTATATTTATCAGCAAAACTGGAACTGAAGCGGCGACAGGTAGATGTTTGCCAAGAGAAGAAAAGAGGAGAAGAACTGGGCATGAATATATCTGGTGGTGATGCTTTACAAAAAAAACCCCTTTAAAATCTTGAGATGAGCAAAAATGCCTTATAAGAATGGATTTAAAGGCATTTTAAAAATCGGGACATACTATTTAGGGGTAGCTTATCTGAACACTGGTTGTTTTGAAACTAAATCATGTTGCCAGTGAGATTTCCTTTAAGTCAAATAAAAACTTCACTGTTTAGGATGTATTTATATGGTTTTCCTTTTTAAATGTAACTGCTTTCCTAAAAGTTAACTCTTGTATTTGTAGTTCATGAATTAGACTACTAAGTTTTGTAATATGAAAACAAAATGTTGAGATGATTAAAAAAGTAGCTAATGCACATTCCCTGCAAATAACTACTTTCCAATCAATAGGAATTTTAAAATGCAATTGATATTCTGGAGCTATACTATGCAATATGTGCTACTGATGTTATGTATTCAAAGCATACATAGGTGCTCTAGAGAAACCATTACTATATATGCTGCAAATGCATGTTAAGAATCCAACTGCATTAAGGATCACATTTTTAAGGGGGCACCACCTATGCTCCCATTGTGCACTTGAAGTCAATATTGCTATTGTAGTCAATATAGCACAGTCTTGTGGCTACAAATAATTCCAGTCCAAATGCATGCATGTAGAAGATAGCTACTTAATTTACAGGTTCAGTCAGATGGTTAAGAATCTAAATATTATCTTATGTAGCAACAATTATTTGTGTCCATAAAACTGCAGGCCCAAAACTTAGCTTTAAAAATGGCCATGAATGTCTATATTTTATTGGTCCATTTATATAATACTGATGAAAGGAAAATGGACACTTAGTGTATATGATAGTGGAACTCTTCTTTTTATTCTTGTCAGCTGAAATTATACCAAATGAAAAGTGGTCCTTATGGATTAAACAGATAGCCATATCATCATTAGATCAATAAGAAGTGAACTCTAAAGTCTATAAACATTTTGAATGGAAACATTTCCTGCTAATAATGCCATTAATTACCAATTTGTCCAATCTGGTTCTTCTTAATTGCTTAGCAGCCATAAGTGGTCTATCTCTGTAATGATGGGGAGAAATCCAGTTAACTGACCACATGCATTCAAATACTGGAATTTAGCCACAGATAGAAAATTCACATTCTGATCTTTCCTCACATAAAGAATTTGGGCAGTCGTGAAAAGTGCCTCAATCCATGCTCAGTATGAAGCCAAAGACTCCCCTCCCGATAGTCATAGCAAATTCTGGGTCAGTTGAAATCCTGTGTTTGGTGACATCCACCATCTTGGCCATCCACCTAGGATTGAATTAGAGATCTTTAGAGCTAGCAGCATGAGTGTCTACAGACTCACCCTCTTTGTCATTTACAGACAGAAATGGAAACATAAAATGCACTGACCAGTGGATTACACTTGGTACTGGCAGAAAGTAGGCCTAGGATAGCCACCCCCTGAACTGGCTGGGGGTCTCTTGGAATTGACCTCAATCTCCCAGTGACTATTGAAAATAAGCCTACAGATTTTAATAGAGTATTTTAAGAAAATGACATTACATCATGTTGGCAAAAAAAAAATCTCCTGGAATAGCTTTAGTCAGAGTTGGCAACCCTAATGAGGCCTGCCACACGTATATGCCTTAAATTCTGGTTGGCTGGATGGTCAGGAGAAGGTCAAAAAATATCCAGCTGCACCTATGAACCTGAGGCAGGGTAAAATATTATTTCCTTGCTCAAACTGGCAATAAGGCATATCTCAGAGCATCCATAGAGGTCCAGAATAACCTTATTGACATTAAATATACCAGAAGGGACTAAATAGCTGTCCAATAAGGTATTGATGGAAGACCTCAGCTGTTAGGGACTGGAGTAATATTCCTGACCCAGCACAGAGATGTACCTCTCCAGCTTTGGGGTAGGATCTGGGGGGTTCACCTTAGGAGTGATGGGTTTGCTAAATGATCAATCCTGTGAGGGAACAAGGGGGTCTGTGAAAAGCTCAGAATCAGATGACTGCTCATGGGGGTCCTTTGTCCCTTGTTTCACAAAACCCCCATATCTGAAGTATGAGACAATTCAGCATTTAAACTGAAATTTCATCCTTATCACATACCAGGTTTCCGTGCCACGGTCTAAATAAATTCTGCTCTGCATAGGGTGTGAAGCTGATTAGGAGCTGATACAATTTCCAACATTTCTTGACCTGCCTCAAGGTATTCTAAGTTGTGACCAGCTACAATGGTTCTAAAGGGGCCGCTTTAGCAACTGCGGTGCACCAGAATGAAGCAGAGAATTCTGACAATACTCCTCACTCCCCCTGTGCCACAGAATCCTATGTGTGCGTGTGTTTCTGGGAGAGAAGATATAGAGCTGTTTATAACAGCTTCTTGTCTTCTGGAGGATTCTCAGAGTGAAGGGAGCTCTTTAAATATTCACTCAAGTGAAATCTATTCACTTCTGAGGGCCAAGGATCGGATCAAGAAGGAGCGAGTGAATATCACGTGCTGAAGTACAGAACACAAGGAAGTTAATTAAAGAGAAAATTAAGCTTTTAGTGCCATGGCATGCTTCTGATGTCAATAAATGCAGTTAGAACTGGTCATACAATCTGAAATTCCATTTTGTGGTCTTGTTGGTCAGAGTTTTAATTTTAACTTTTGTAGTTTAAACCATGTTTTAGTGATTAAAATAATTATCAATATATTTTGCTATTAGAATTATTCAGCATCATATACCTCTACTTGCATATTTTAAAAGTATTTTATTTACTATCTGCTTTATTAATTTTCTGTTTGCATGTTATCCTCCAAGAGGTATTTTGATGGGTACATTTTACACGATGAAAAAATAAGTGATAATTTTAGTGAAATTAGCTAAAGGCAATGAAAAGTTTCTGTGAAATAAATGTATTTACATTGATCTTTGTGTGAGATGTTACAAGCTTAAGGAATATGCAGTCTAAAATCCTGAATCTGCAATATGTAATATGTGGGCAGACTGCTGCACCTGTGATACATTGCAGGATAGAGTTATAGGCACTAGATTATTAATTGAAAACGCAGTCTCCAAACAGAGAAGTGACAATAAGATGGTCCCACCTTCTCCTCTTACTCTGCTGCTCTGGCTATCTGGCCACTGTAAGCTGCACACTCAATCCTCCTTTCCCTTATCCTCCTCTTCCTCAAGAGCAGATAGATGTGAAGGAGCATGGAATGGGAAAATTCCTGGCTTTGTTTCCTCCCACTGTGGAGTGGCCAACAAAGCTGATTTAAGATGGAGGTCGTTGGCATTTCCTGCTGCTAGAAGCCAGCTGCAAAATGTTATTCTCATGGAGCAAGGCGGAACACAGAAGGAACTGCGCCTTAGAAGTGTGTGTCCCCTGACTACTTCTAGAGTCATGAAGATTATGCATAATGTTGGGTGACCAGATAGCAAATGTGAAAAATTGGGAGATGGGGTGAGAAGTAATAGGTACCAATACAAGACAAAGTCCCAAATATTGGTGCTATCCCTATAAAATCGAGACATCTGGTCACCCAAGCATAATCATTACTAAGGACTACATGTAAAGGTGCAATCTACCCCCATATGTACTCGCATATATATATATGCATATATTAATTGAAATAATGATTATTAGAAGTAGTTTCATGTTTTGTTGCTGTTATTTCATAGGCAATAAAAGTGTGTTAGGCATTTTACTGTACAACTATAAAAACAGGGTCTCTTGCCTAAGTTTTTTCACTCTAAATTATATAATATAATGTAATATAATATAATATAATAGTTTTACAAACTATGTAGTGGAATGGGGTGAGGAAGGATAAGGGCTCCAATCCTAACATATTTATATGACCACTCCATTTTCCTATATGCACAATTTTGGGGTTCTGCTGGGATATCATTTTACTTTTTTGGACTGTGGAGGAAGTTTAACTCATCATATATATAGTAGCCCAGTGTCTGTGAGTCTGTATCGCTGACGTACATGGCCACGCCCCCTGGCCGTGTACGTCAGCGCCCCGCCCCCCTTCTCCTCCGCCGGGGCCCAGCTGAGCGGCGCAGCGCGAGCGCCACTCAGCTGGGCCCCGGCGGAGGAGCAAGCGGCGGCAAGCGGCCGTTTGGGGTCCATGCATGGCCATGTACGTCACTGCCCCCCCTTCTCCTCCCGCTGTGGCACTCAGCTGAGTGCTGCGCCCCTCAGCTGGGCCGCCGGGGGAGCCAGCAGCGCGAGGGGCCGTTTGGGCTCCCCAACGGCGGGAGGGGCGGGAAGGCGGGGCGGTGACGTAGTACACGGCTCAGGAGAGCTCAGGAGAGAAGACCTGAAAATTCCGTCTTATGATGGGCTAATTGGCTAGTTCCTTATAAACAGGAACAAGTCAGCTTTGCATGGAGATCTAAAAGTAGAGAAAGGCAGCTTAGCAATATAAAGGACCAGAGTGATAGTTAATGTAAATACACATAGCTCTGTTGACTTCAGTAGAGATACACTGAGTTACACTGGCTGAAGATATGGCCCAGAGATACTACAAGGATTCTTGTTTATTGTGTCTCTGTTCTATGAATTTGAAAAAGAAAACCTCCCTTACTAGAGGATACATTAATTAATACAATGGCACATAAGACACAACCATCTAACAGTAACTTGTGTAGGGTTTGGGGTTTTTTGAGTACTGCAAGGGTTATGTATAAAAATACACTTTTTCATTCTACCTTTATTCTTCCTGAGTGCCAGAATAAAGTATATTTCTAAGAAAGTCTTGTTTAAAAAGTATGTGTCTAATTATATTTTAAAGCATAAACATTTTAGAATCAACAATTTTATGTTTCAGGTTTATTATAATTTATTTTAGGAATAGCATATGCTGCATATGTAATATTCTTTCCATTATTAAGGAAAGAAAATTGCCAGCTTTTTGAAGTAGGTGTCATTGACTTTCTAATAGCTATAAACTATTTTGTACTTTGCTTACTACAATTGTTATAGTGTGTGTAGATTTCAGTTTATGATTGTTTTTGCTCTACTTTCAATTATTTAACAAGCAGCTTCAATTAAAAATAGTGAATAAAGGATCTGAACTAAATCCATTTGCTTTTTGTGATGGCATCTTTATATGCCCCCAAATGCATTATTTACATGTATTCATAAATATTCCATAAAGAAAACAACCACATCATTGATTCCTATAGGCTTCCACTGATTCCACATGCACTTGTAGAAAGAATGAAAATAAACATTTGAGGTGGAGTCACTTTTTTTAAAAAAGCCCCACATTCTGTATTCCCAAAAATGTTTTGTACACTTGACAAAACCATTCTGTATGGTTCAGACAAGGGACCTGAATCATAAAGTGCTGTCAAAAAAGAGCAATATTTTTCTGGTGACATTAATCAAATGGTAATGCCCTTTAACAGTATTCCTAAAGGACTCTGAAAAGTAAAGCAGAACGTTATTTTTTATTAATATTGTACCTGAACTACTTAGCAGAATTTTTAATGAAAAAAGAAATTATATGACACAGCATCTTATTTTTAGTAATAAGATCATGTTTTAGTATTAAAATAACTATTTATGACTTCCTGTGAAAGCCTATTTTATTCTTTAAGTAAAAAGCGTTATAGAGAAAGCATATTGAAAACAATAGAGCTTATATGCATGTTACTACGCTTATCAAAGCCGAGTGCTAACATTATTTCTAGAAGGAGTAGACCTTCAAATCCCTTTACAAAGGGATTCCTTGGGGTTAAAAGTTCATCTCAGCTTCAGCTCAGAACAAGCCCCAGGTTTGTGAGGCCTTAGTAGACTAACTCCTTCCAAGCTTACCTTATGGACTGGGGGCCCTCTATGGACAAAGGGTACTGTTTATTTGATGCATTGGAAAGAAGATTATGAGCCAATTTAAAACCAGAATATTTATCCTTCCAAAACCCCTTTCTTTGTCAATTGGTCCCTAGAAAATTCAGTTTGAACTATTTTCCTTTCATCCAGGGAGGTGGCTTCTGTGGTTACAATTGAATGAATTGGCCTGGTCAGCTCTTACTATTTCCCTGTTTACCCTTCCCATGGAAGTACATGCAATTACACAGAATTTACCAAGAAAAAGGGTTAAATCCTGCTCACCCCTGTTAATGAGTTAGGTGCACTGACTACTTTGGGAACCTTTGTGCATGACACGAACAGGACTTTTAGTCCAAAATGTTATATCAGAAAGGACTATGCTCTATTTCAGATGTGGTAGCTTTTTATATGCCATTTACACTCACGTTGTGTAGATGTAGACAGTGGAGGACTGGGCCAAAAGGATCTGTAATTGGAAGCAACCACTTAAATATGCAGTTATCTTCAAGTGTGTTTCCTGAAAAAAATTCTACTTACAGGATTTAAATATATTAATAATTTCAGAAGTCTCTTACATATCTCTAGATGGAATGAAAGTGCTTCAGACTGAAACTGAAATAGTTTCAACACCACAGGAGAATTCAAAGAAAAATTAAAAAAAGGATGTAAAATAATGTCTTCACTGTTACTTATTTTCCTTTATGTATTGAGTAATATTTGGGTATGATTCATGACTAAATAACTCTGTAGAAATTAGTTTAGTGGTGTTGAAATATGTTTGTAATAACAAAACTTTGAGAGAGCCCAAATTAAAGGGGGGGGGGGGGGGGGGAGAACTGAACATTTATGAACGTGATTAAATGGCAATATGCACGTAGACCCAGTTGCCTATCATTACCATTCAGTAGTGATTAGTGGAGTATTTAATAGATATTTTGCATTCCATTTGTCTCTGGCTTTTATTATGCTTCTATGATTTTAGGATTTTAATGTACATGCAGAACCTTCGCAAGTGTTCAAGAAGAGGCGTGGGTGAAAAAACCCATAACTGCTAGAGTTAAGCCTTTTTATAAGGCTTTCATACAAGAATTTGAGAATGAGACTTTAGGGAATATTCTCCTCTTTCTGTACATAGAAGGGAAATATTTTCTTTGTTTCATATCCTGTTTCTGAGCAAGGAAATTCAAGAAGATGATTGTTAATACATGTTTTTCAGCTCTTTGGAAAAGCTTAGAGCTAAAATTGAACCAACAGTACATTAGCTCCATAAAGTAGTAATAGTGAGTAGATGAAACTTGAGATGTATTTATGCATTTATTTATTGGATGGGTGTCTGAAATACCCTTTGAACCATCACTATATATAGATATAAATCTGTTTGCATTTAAGCAGGAATGCTGAAAGTTGCTCATGGTCATAGATTTTCTATAGTGTCTATGTATAATGATGATTGCAAGAAATTGCTCATTATTGCTCATTTCCCAAAGTGAATATCTATGAAAAATATTTCACATGTAAGTATAAGAGAAATATGTTGTCTCTTTATGTATTTGAAATAAGGTTGAAATATTCCTTCATATCAATAGGAAGAATTTTCACTTTTTTGAGAACATAGAAATACCACACAAGTCATAAAGTGACCCCAAATATGCAAAATAATACCCTGTGTGAGAAATATCACTCTACATAGACATATCATTTTTTTCCTAAAAGCAACACAGAACTTGCATTAAATAAAAACTGCTAATTTCAACTGTCTCATAATTCGGAGGAACAAGTTATGATGGACTGAAGTCTATTATGAACTTATGGCATGTGTGCATGCAAGAATGCAAGATGGGGGTGAGAACTCCCCGGGTATTCCCATGTGGGCTTCCTGGACCTTAGGTCTGGGTGTACAGGAGTAAAATGGGCTTATTCCTGCCTCAGAGTTGGGGAGATGGGTGTCTTGAATGGCTGGAACCTTGCTCTACCCCCCCACCAAGTACTCACTAGTCAGAGAAACTGTGGTAGCACCATAGGAGTGTTCAGCAATTTATTTCTGGAACAGGCCAACAGCAAAATTCTACATCTATTGACTGTGGAGATAGCAGGGGAAAAATTGATGTGCTTCTGAGGTGCATCTCTGAGGCCCAGTGCCTCAGGGCTTACATGCTCAGTTGTGAAATTTACATATCAGTCCTAAAGGCTATGCATGCCTAAAGACACAGTCTAACACTTAGCAAGCTATAGTATTCATGATAGGGAATTGAGCCCATGGTAAAAAAATTTTAAAAATCCCATCACTCTGAGTAATTTTCCCTGATGAGGTGTCTTGCTGTTTATAACACAAACTAGATCACACGTTTGCAAATTATGAGAATGTTTATATTCTCTGATTTTATTTCTGGTGAGTTTCATGAATGCAGAAGTTCAAAATATAGAGATATTACAGAATATAGAAGAAAATTTACAATATGTTGCATTTTAATAAAACCCTCCCTTTAAATCATAAGACAAATAGTTGACAGGATCATAGATTGGTAGTTTCCTGGGATCCTGGAATAATCAACATTAGGTTTTTGCTGTTTATTTCTACAAGTAAAAGATTTCTCAGGTAAAAGACAGCAAATTTGGCTCATCCTTAAGTGTTCATCTTTATTATTTTGGAAGGATAGCATTAACATGCTAATATACTCCAGAGACTGGTGAAATGATGCTCCTAGGTTAAGACATGGATGCCAATTTATCTCAAAGTAAGAACCCAGGGAATATTTGGCCAGTGAAGATGCATTTTTATTTTTATGTATAAGATATATAATGGCATACTGAAAAATGAGGAATCTAATAGTGCTGGGCTTAGCTGTAGAAAAAGAACCTTTGACACTGCAATTTTGCTATTACCGAAGGAAATGTATCATTATTCAGGAAACACAGGATGATGGGAAAACTTGGAAAATTTTAATTGAAAGAAACTTGGTATGATCTACCTAGGAACAGGTCAAAATTAGCATATATTGTGTCTAGGGAATGGAAATTTTACATGTATGGTATTTTGAGAGTTACAACTTGACAGGTTGTGAACCATAAATTTCAGCTCTGGTAAAAGAAAAAGAAAAGTATGTCTAGATTTGTGATCTCTGCAGGGCAAATGTACTGCTGTTTACCCAGTAAGCTTCCTCGGCCGGTAACTCCTGAACAAAAGCTTGTTTACTAGGAGCCATATCCTGAATGCCTTGTTTAGTCAAAATTCCCATTGACCTCATTGCCTCAGAATGGAATCAATAAGGTCTGGAGGGTTTGGCCTTTCAAAACTGCAGTCAGGAATATCAATTCAGATGCATCAGAATCATGCATCAAAGAAGCTGAAGTTACATATTAACTGCCTGTCATGACAAAGGTGGCAATGGAATGCATGATACAAATTGTGTGACTCTCATCTCCATAGAAATGCAGTAATATCCATAGAAAGACAGGTGAGGTAATATCTTTTATCGGCCTAACTTCCGTTCATGAAAGAGACATGCTTGCAGACTTACACAGAGCTCTTCTTCAGGACCATGAAAATAGCTACTGTACAGAGAGCTTCCTATGTATATCCACAGGGACTGCCTACATTAGTCATGACTGGAATCCTCTCTTGTCCTGATGGAAACTAAGCAAGATGCTGGTCTCTGAATAATCTCTTTGTACTGAGGATCAGTTGAGTAGCAGAAGGCTTGCCCAAGCCTATCTGAAAAAGCCCTATCAACATTACTCAGAGCAATGAAGTCCATGTCCCTTTGGTGTAAAGAATTTCCAGGTGAATGCTGTGGAATCAACCCATTTAACTAGCTATGATTCAGTTTTCTGTCATGAACATTGACTTAGCTGAGTTTTGTGCCAGAAACACTCTGCTTAGCTGCTGTTTCCTTAACTTCAGTTCAAAGTGAACAGGATTCATTTACATTACATAAATACAAACGTTACATTAAAAGATATCCAGAGCCTGGAAATGCCAGTTGCTCTTCCAAGAAAATTGATCCTCTGTAAAACCCAAGAGTCTATTGGAGCAGCAAGGAGCAACATGCCCTTGCAGGTGCCCAGATGCTTTAAATAAGGTCTATGTATCTGTTGCAGCAACTCAACATTGCCGTGAGCCAGAAGTGGGTATATTGGCTCTAGCTTGTCCTGTGTGCAGGGAGGAAAATGTGAGAAAAGCTTTTCACTACCTCTTCCTCTTTAAGGGCCTGATTCTGATACATGTTCTCTCCAGGTATGTCTACACTACAAAGTTAATTCGAAATAACAGCAGTTATTTCGAATTAACTTCAATAGTGTCTATACATGCAAACCGCTATTTCGAATTTAATTAGCTTATTTCAAATTTGGTAAACATCATTCTGCGAGGAATAATGCCAAATTCGAAATAGCTATTTCGAAGTAAGTGCTGTATAGACACTTAATTCGAAATAGAGGGCCTCCAGCCCTTCCCAGGTTCCCCTGGTGACCACTCTGGGCACAACCAGGAAAACTCTTCTCCTCTCCCCCAGCCCCGGGGCCCTTAAAGGGGTAGAGTCTGGCCACTGGGCACATGCCAGAGCCAGGCCTGCCAGCGGCCGCAGACCCTCACCCAGTGGCCACACAATGACAGACAGTGGCAGCCAGCCATCCCCCGCCCAGTCCCCCAGCACCCAGGGGCCAGCCAGGGGCCATAGACGGCTCGTGCCCTCATGGACTAGTGTGGAGATCATGGACCTCCTCGAGGTTTGGGGGGAGGACCCCAATGTCCATGATCTCCACACTAGGCGGAGGAATGCGGCCATCTATGGCTGCATAACATCCACCATGGCCTGCAAGGGACACAGGCGCACCCAGGAGCAGGTGTGCCTCAAAGTCAAGGAGCTGCGGCAGGCATACGCCAGGGCCACCAGGGGCGGCATCGCAGCAGGGACTGACACCTGTCCCTACTTCCCCGCCCTCGACCGAATCCTGGGGGGCGGGGTGGTCTGCGTCAGCCTGGGGGGCAGCGAGCTGGAAGCTGAGGGCCCTGACCCGGGCGCACCAGAGGGGCCACCACCAGCTGTCCCAGCTCCGGAGTTGGCAGGGTCGTCCAGGGAGGCTATACCAGGTAAGTGCCAGCACTGTCCCCTACCCAGGCGGGAGGTGGGGAGGGAGACCAAGGACCACGTGCGTGGGTCATGCCTCGCACGGATCATGCAGCCACCTGTGCACGTGCAGGCACGTGCTGTGCCACCCTTGGGCAGGTGGCTCCAGCTGCGTGCCACACAGGGGCCATGGCCTGATAGGCACTCGTGTGTGTGAAGAGACCTGACACGCTCCTGACCCAGGGGCGGGACACAGGAGGACACCTTCCCTTCACACACCCCCTCTACACAGAGGCAGGGGACATCTCCCCCACACCTCAGCTGCACTATACATGGCACAGGGGCATGGGTGCGGTCTCGGGGCACCTCCCACTCCCAGGGATAACTGGACATTCCAAACATGGCCTCTGGGCAAGCACAACAGCTCTGACGGTGCAGGGCATGGCCATCCTCACCTCACAGAGGGGGGGCTGGGCTTCACCCACTGTGTCCCCAGGGAGAACTGACCACTTCTCTTCTTTCTCCACAGCTGCACCACCTGCACGTGCAAGGCGCACTACTCCGCCCGGGACATGCTCCCGCACCCGAGGGGTACCACGAGCAGCACCTGGCAGCCCTGCGAGACCAGACCCGCATCATGGAGCAGCAGGCACAGGAAGAATGGGAGTCCCGGCGGGAGCTGCTTGCCTATGGTCATGCCATCTGTCACCACCTGTAGGCCCTGGTGCAGAGCGTGCTGCCCCATGCCGCTCCCGCGCCTGCTGCCCCCCCAGCTCCCGCTCCTCCTCCCACTCTTTCTCTCCCTCCTCAATCTCCACACGCCCACCTCAACCTCCACACCCTCCTCCCCATTCCCCTGGGGACGCCGAGGCCCCCACACCCGCCGTGCTGGGAGACATGTGGCCCAGCGAGACCCGCAACTGTGAGCCATGAGCTTCCCCTCCCCCTTCTTTCCCTTGCTTCCCCCTTCCAGCTCCCGTCTCTCAGTTTTCCCCTTCCCCTCTCCCATCCTCTCTCCTGCCCTCTCCCACCTCCTTTCCTCAGTCTCCCCAGAGGTTCATTCCCCCCCCCCCAGTTGTGTTAAATAAAGACGGTTTCTATTTTTGAAAATACATGTATTTTATTTGACATCAGGAAGGGGGGTTAGGGAGGGGTAAGTGGAAGGACGTGAGGGAGGAATGAGGCACAAGTCCCCAGTGGGGCAGACCACGGAGACTGTTAGTGCTCCTCGGGGCGGAAGCTCTCCCGCAGGGCCCCCTGGATACTGACAGCCCCCCGATGGACCTCCCGGATGGCAGCCTGCAGAAAGTGCAGCCAGGCTGATGGCAATGAGTCCACAAGATGCACCAGAGTGCCCAGGGGCAGCTCTGTCTCCATGTTGCAGAGTTCTAGGGTGTCCTGAGTGAGGGCAAGCAGAGCACTCTGAGACACGAATGCTTTGATGTCCTCAGCGAGGTAGACCAGCAAGCAGAGAAACCTGAGAACTGTCTGTCTGGGATGGGGGGGTCGGGTCCCTTTAAGCACAGACCTCGGATAGCCTGAGGCAGCAGCCCCACACACTAAGTCCGACCCTGATGCCCTGCCGGCACTGGTTCCGGCCAGCCTTACCTTCGATTCAGGGTCCACTCAATGTGGACGCGCTATTTTGATTTAGAAAAATGAGATTTCAATTTAGTTTTTGTATCTAGATGCATTATTTCGAATTAGCTTAATTTGAATTAACTATTTCGAATTAAGTTAATTTGAAATAGCGCTGTAGTGTAGACATACCCTCCTTGAGTAGAGCCTTAATCCATAAATAGTCACATTACCTTCAATCAGTCCTTGTGGAGCAGGATGCTCTTCAACATGGGTAAAGGTATCCACATATGGTTCTTTTACTAATCTTCTCTCAGATTGATCCTAGTTGCACACTTTTCTCCATGAAAGATACAGCATGGCATGACTGAGACATTTAGGGCACATCTAGGCTTGCTTTCACTTTCGAAAGAAGATATGCAAATTTGGCGTGAATTTGCATATCTTCTACCGATCGCTTTTTTGAAAGAGGTTCTTTCAAAAAAGAAAGTAGTCTAGAGGCGGTTCTTTCATGAAAAAAAACCTTTTTCGAAAGAACCATGTAAACCTCATTTTTTTAGGAAGAATGGTTCTTTCAAAAAAGGGTTTTTTTTCTCAAAAGAACTGTGTCTAGACTACTTTCTTTGTCAAAATAATTTCTTTTGAAAAAGCGATTGAAAGAAGATATGCAAATTCACACCGAATTTGCATATCTTCATTCGAAAGTGAAAGCAAGTCTAGACATGCCTTAAAAAGATCCTGTGAAAATGCTATCACCTGGAGCTTGAAAAATCAAAAAGTACCTCTGTCTGGCCCTGCATAAACACACACACACACACACACACACACACACACACACACATTAAATATAACTAAGCAAGAATAAAGAGAACACACACACACACACACACACACACACACACACATTAAATATAACTAAGCAAGAATAAAGAGAACACACACACACACACACACACACACACACACACATTAAATATAACTAAGCAAGAATAAAGAGAACACAAGATCTAAAGAAAAAAAACCTTGAAGGCAAGTTAATAAACTGGCACAGTAGCAGGAGAAAGATTCATTTTGGGAAATAGAGGAATTCTTATTTAGCAAAAGTAGAACAGATTTAAAAAATACAGTAGACTTCCAATAATCCGGAACCTATGGGACCTAGGTGGTGCCGGATTATCAAATGTGCCGGACTATCAGGAGGTACTATAAGCTGGTTATATATATACTGTATACATTATATACTGTATATAAAGTGTTCTTAACCCTTTTTATTGTACATACTGTATACAGTATACTGTAATGTTTTAGTTTTTTTAAGCCTTTTTTACCCTTTTTGCTCAGTTCAGCTGCTGCCACTGTTACCTTGTGACTCATTTTTTGCCAAAGCTCACTCACTCGGCTCTTGCCATTTTGATGCCGGATTATCAGGAGTGCCGGACTATTGGATGCTGGACTATTGGAGTTTTACTGTACTTGGATTGAAAAATAAAAGACAGTATCTCAGGACATCATCAGGAAGTTTGCAGGAAAATGTTAGAACTAAGATAACAGAGAGTCTAAATAAAACCATTACTGGTTAGAATAATAAAGGGAAAAATACCTTTGCAACAATTTTAAAACCTTTTTTACTCTCCATTTCCATGTCGTCTCTTGGCCTCTCCTTCCCTTTGCTTTATTTAAAACTCGTAGGAAGATCACATTTCTCAAAGATAGATGTAGTAGCCTGGATATATGTGAGTATTTATATAAGTACATTTATCATAAGGATAAGAATACTTAGAGCGTTAATAGTACCAACATTTTGAAAAGGATTTAAACTTCATGCTTCAAGGCTTGCACCAACCTGTGTTAGAGATGATCAGGATGTGTGTGTGTGTGTGTGTGTGTGTGCGTGAAGGGAGATGGGAGGAATGAAGAGGGACATTATTTTCTATCTGTTTATATTATGTATTTCTTACCCCTTTTTCTCAAGTATTTGGTACTGGCCATTGTTGAAGACAGGAAACTAGACTCCATGGAGTTTCAGTTTGATCGAGTGTGCTATTGCTGTGTTTTTATACTCTTAAAGGCTAAACCCAAGGTCCAAATCCAGATCAGTGAGAATAGTCCATTCTAGTTCTTACTGATTTGAATAGCTCTATTTTAGTCTGTTGCTCTGAATTTTTAATTTCTTACTCCATCATACCCAACTCTGACAGAACTTCTGAAGCAGGACTGGATAAGAATTTCAACACTGGTTCCTCTAGTTATTCCTTTTGATAATCCAATATGAAGAAGTCAATTGATACATCTTAAATAGTCTGCTTTTACTTAATACTTCAAATTTGAATATGATGGGCCAGATTACTGGCCAGTGCATCTTTACTGACTTAAAGCAAGCGATGTTCTGGCTCACTATTGTACGCATCCTATCTAGATAATAGTTAATCTGTGTCCACCTCATTGATTGCATCACCTATTTCAGATTTATCATTTTCCTAGAACAATTCCTTGCAAGGGACTTTACATTAGGAAGGATGAAATATGGCCTAAGACCAAACTTTCTTTTGCTCTTCCTGTGCTACAAACTAACTTACATTAAATTATATTTAAAGGTCTACTATAGAGCATGACACGTGGAAATATCAAGTATTAGGTTAGGAGGAAAAAGCTTGAGGAAAAAAGTACATAGCTTTTGGGCTACTGTGCATTTTCTACCTAAACAATTTCAAAAAGAGATTCCATTCTTACTTAAAAGTCTCAGGCTATGTCTAGATTTCAGGGGATTTTCAGGGAACGCGTCTGCTCTTCCGCTTTTTTTTTTTTTTGGCGGAAGAGCAGACACACTCTTTCGGAAGCCCTGTCTTACTCCTCCTATGAGGAAGAAGGGCTCTTCCAAAAGAGGGGGGTGGAGGGGGTTCTGAAATTTGGCCCAGTGTAGATGGGCCAAATTTCGGAAAAGCTTCTTCCAAAAAAACTATCGGAAAAAGGTACGTAAATTGTGCAGCGCAATTTACGTACCTTTTTTCCGATAAAGCCCCATAGTGTAGCCATAGCCTCAGAGGGGTAGCTGTGTTAGTTTAACTAAAAAACCCCTTAAAAAACAGCAATGGTCCTGCAGAACCTTAGAGACTAACAAAAATATATAAGTAGTATCTTGAGATTTCATGGGCACAACCCACTTTTTCAGATGAGGGGCCCAAAGTTTGAAATATAAAGCAGAAAAAGAGAGAAGAGGGGAAGGAGAAAGAAAGGGAAAAAACTGTAAATCAAAGTGCCCAGTCTAAATGAGGCTAATAGAGTGGGCTGTAAGTGCCTGATACTTAGCTTTTGATGTCATTTGGGTGTTGACTATAATGGCCCATCTAGTTCTTATATCTTCAAGTCCATATCACAGCTATGGGCATCTGCATGGCCCCACAATATACCAACATTTTTATGGCTGACCTCAAACAGCATTTCTTCAGCTCTCGCCCCCGGCACTCCTTATTCAACTTACACTACATTATGACATATTCATCATATGGACCCACAGAAAAGATATCCTTGAAGAATTCCACAGGGATTTCAACAACTTCTACCCCAACATTCACCTTAGTTTAGATCAATCCAAACAAGAGATCCACTTCCTTGTCACTTCAGTGCAATTACATGACAGCCACATTTCTGTTCTTATGTTCCACCACCTTATACCGGAAGCCTAACAACCATTATACTTATATACATGCCTCTAGCTTTCATCCAGGACACACTACCCAATCCATTGTTTACAGCCAGGCCCTAAGATACCACCTGATTTACTCCAATAACATAGACAGTGACAAACACCTACAGCATCTCTATCAGACCTTCTTAAAACTTAAATACCCACCTGGGGAAGTAAAAAAAAAACAGATTGATGGAGCCAGATGAGTACCCAATCATTAACTTCTTCAAGATAAGCCCAACAAACAAAATAACAGAACACTACTAGTCATCACCTACTTTAAGCCCTCAGCTTAACCCCCCCCACCCCAGTTCATCATTAACTATCTACAACCTATCCTGGAAGATGATCTCTCACTCTCATAGGCCTTGGAGAAAGGCCAATCCTTGTCTACAAACAACCCCCTAACCTGAAACAAATTCTTTCCAGCAACCATGCATCTCATCTCAAACATACTCATCCAGGAACCCACTCCTACAATAAACCTCACTGCTAACCCAAGCAACATCATCACAGGACCTAACCTCATAACCCACCACATCAGAGGCTCATACAGCTGCACGTCTACTAATGTGATCTATACCATTAAGTGCCAGCAATGCCCCTCTGCCATGTATACTGGCCAAATTGGGCAGTTTCTAGGACAAAGGATTAATGTACACAAATTAGATATTTGAAATATTAAGACAGAAACCTGTTGGAGAACTTTTTAAATAGCCCGGGCACTCATTAACGGATCTAAACGTGGCTGTTCTCTTACAAAACAATTTCAGGAAACAATTAGAGAGAATCTGGAGAACTAGCCTTCATCTGCAAATTTGAACAAAGACGTGATCTGGATGGGACATTATATTCAACACCCAAATGACATCAAAAACTAATTATCAGGCACTTACAGCCCACTCTATTAGCCTCATTTAGCATGGACACTTTCATAGAATCATAGAATACTAGGGCTGGAAGGCACCTCGAGTACAGTCCCCTGTCCTCATGGCAGGACCCAGTACTGTCTAGCCCATCCCTGATAGACATTTATCTAACCTACTCTAAATATCTCAAGAGATGGAGATTCCACAACCACCTTAGGCAATTTATTCCAGTGTTTAACCACCCTGACAGTTAGGAACTTTTTCCTAATGTCCAACCTAAATCTCCCTTGCTTCAGTTTAAGCCCATTGCTTCTTGTTCTATCCTCAGAGGCCAGAAAGAACATCTTTTCTCCCTCCTCCTTATGACACCCTTTTGGATACCTGAAAACCACTATAATGTCCCCTCTCAATCTTCTCTTTTCCAAATTAAACAAGCCTAGTACTTTCAGTCTTCCTTCATAGGTCATGTTCTCTATACTTTTAATCATGCTTGTTGCTCTTCTCTGGACCTTCTCCAATTTTTCCACATCTTTCTTGAAATGTGGTACCCAGAACCTGACACAATACTCCCACTGAGGCCTAATCAGCGCAGAGTAGAGTGGAAGAATGACTTCTCGTGTCTTGCTGACAACACACCTGTTAATGCATCCTAGAATCATGTTTGCTTTTTTTGCAACAATGTCACACTGTTGACTCATATTTAGTTTGTGGTCCACTATAACCCCTAGTTATGCAGTACTGCTTCCTAGACAGTCACTTCCCATTCTGTATGTGTGAAACTGATTGTTCCTTCCTAAGTGGAGCACTTTTAATTTGTTCTTATTAAACTTTATCCTGTTTACCTCAGACCATTTCTCCAATTTGTCCAGATCATTTTGAATTATGACCCTATCCTCCAAAACAGTTACAACCTCTCCCAGTTTGTTATCATCTCCAAACTTAATAAGCATATTCTCTATGCCAATATCTAAATCGTTGATGAAGATCCCAAACGGGTCCCAAAACAGACCCCTGTGAAACCCCACTTGTTATACTTTTCCAGTAGGATTGTGAACTGTTAATAATTACTCTCTGAGAACAGAAATCCAGCCAGTTATGCACCCATCTTATAGTAGCCCCATCTAAGTTGTATTTGCCTAGTTTATTGATAAGAATATCATGCGAGACCATAGCAAATGCCTTACTAAAGTCTAGGTATACCACGTCCACCGCTTCTCCCTTATCCACAAGACTCGTTATCCTAGCAAAGAAAGCTATCAGATTGGTTTGGCATGATTTGTTCTTTACAAATCCATGCTGGCTGTTCCCTATCACTTTATAATCTTCCAAGTGTTTGCAGATGATTTCCTTAATTACTCGCTCCATAATCTTTCCTGGAGATTAAACTGACTGGTCTGTAGTTTCCTGGGTTGTTGTTATTTCCCTTTTTATAGATGGGCACTATATTTGCCCTTTTCCAGTCTTCTGGAATCTCACCTGTCTTCCATGATTTTCCAAAGATGATAGCTAAAGGCTCAGATACCTCCTTTATCAGCTCCTTGAGTATTCTAGGATGCATTTAATCAGGCCCTGGTAACTGCAGACATCTAACTTTTCTAAGTGATTTTTAGCTAGTTCTTTTTTTATTTTATCTTCTAAACCTACCCCCTTCCCACTAGCATTCACTATGCCAGGCATTCCTTCAGACTTCTCTGTGAAGACCGAAACAAAGAAGTCATTAAGTATCTCTGCCATTTCCAAGTTTCCTGTTACTGTTTCTCCCTCCTCACTGAGCAATGGGCCTATCCTGTCCTTGGTCTTCCTTTTGCTTCTAATTTATTTATAGAATGTCATCTTGTTTTCCTTTATGCCTGTAGCTAGTTTGAGCTCGTTTTGTGCCTTTGCCTTTCTAAACTTACTGCTGTATTCCTGTATTGTTTGCCTATATTCATCCTTTGTAATTTGTCCTGGTTTCCATTTTTTATATGACTCCTTTTTTATTTTTAGGTCATGCAAGATCTCCTGGTTAAGCCAAGTAAGTCTTTTGCAATATTTTCTATCTTTCCTGCGCAGTGCTATAGATTGCTTTTGGGCCCTTTATAATGTCCCTTTGAAAAACTGCCAACTCTCTTCAGTTGTTTTTCCCCTCAATCTTGCTTCCCATGGAACCTTACCTACCAGCTCTCTGAGCTTACCAAAATCTGCCTTCCTGAAATCCATTGTCTCTAATTTGCTCTTCTCCCTTCTACCATTCCTTAGAATCATGAACTCTATGATTTGACAGTTTTTGACAACTCTTTAATTGACAGTTTTTTCCCTTTCTTTCTCCTCCCACTTTCCCCTCTTTTTCTGCTTTATATTTCAAACTCTGGGTCCCTTGCTCCGTATTTGTCATCTGAACAAGTGAGTTGTATCCACAAAAACTCGTGAAACTAGTTATATATTTTTATTAGTCTCTGAGGTGCTACAGGATCATAGTTGTTTTTCCAGTCTTATTGTGGATCAGACTTGATAGGAATCGCAGTGTAACGAAGTTTTACACACTGTCGGCTAGGCAATTTTCATCAACAAAGAGTATGCTTTCAAAGAAAAGGGCAGGTTTCCCATTGGGATAGATCGATTTAATGAAGCAATTCACCCCAGGAGGGCAGGCTGCATTTCCTATCATTGTTTTCCCTTAGGTTTCTGCCAGGGACAGGTAGCTTCAAATTTCACTGTGGCTCCCATAGTAGCTTTCATAGGGGATGTGCATTGTGGAAGCAAGCATTGAATAAGTGCACCTAGATGCAGTGTCCAGGTCCCTCCCTAGCTAACTGCACCCACAGACTATCTTTGGGACATTGGAGTGGAGGTTGCTGTTGCATTTCACTGCCACAGACATCTCTTTTCTGCCACAATGGATTTTGCATCCATGTTTATGCCACTAAATCCCTTGAAAATGAGAAATCTCAATATTCTGTGTTCTCTGCTTACTGTTACAGATACACACCATTTCCATATTTCTATCCTTTACAGGCATATATATAGCCTGGGGTGGTGTGCGCTAAGGGGTTTCAGGATCTCCTATATTCTAAAATGCTCACATTTCTTATCAGTATAATTTCTCAATAAATGTTAGGAGAAATAGCCGAGTTTCTATGCATTACAACCTCTCCTTGCAATCCCATCTCACTTTATCCTGGGACGTGGGTGCATCTATTTAAAACAGGGGTGTGGAACCTAATGCTTGCCTGGATCCGGCCCCTGAGTCTCAGGGCTCCTCCTCAGCATTGGGGAGCCCACGCTGGAACTCTAGCCTCCCACTCCACCCCCGCTGTTTCCCATGTGAAGCTGGAGGTCACAAAATCTACTACCCAGGGCCTGATTGATTTTTCTGTGGGTCAGCAGCCCCTGATTTAAAAGATTTGGAGAAGACTCTGTTTTTCAAATATTGTAAGTAAATATAAAGTGCCCAGAAATAATTCTGTATTAACAGGAAGGGATACTAGAGGATCTCAGACCTTTTCTTCAAGGTGCCGAAGATAACTAAAAGATCACCTAAAGGTTTGGGATGAGGGTCGTGGTGGACATCTCTGGCATAATGGAACTTTCTAGCACAAGTGTAGAGATTGTCAGTGCAGAAGACAGAGCTTTCTCCAGGGAATGGTCCAAGACTGTGGAGTTACCTCCCACAGGAACTAAGGACAACTGCACACCTCAGCAAGGTTCACTTCTATGACCTGCCACTACAGTACAAATAATAACATATACAAGTGAGTACATTTAAAACCAACAACAATCACATAAACCATATCCAAACAAAAGGTTATCATGATAAAACACTCCACTGCAGTCAGAAGCCTTCCCCAGAAACAAGGAAGAACCAAATGAACTGTGTATAACTAATGTTAGTCATGGCAGAGTTGAAAAGTGTTCAGACATTACAATGACAAGGGCAATATATGAATTTATATACCAAGGGAGGCCAAACTGGTTTATGAACCATATGCAGCTCTTTTACTGTTAACATGAGACTTCTGAGGATAGGAGAGTTCAGGACTTCTGTGGGATGTGGGCTTCTGCCCAGCCAGGAGAGGGTTTAAGGGTTTCTGCACAGCAAGGTGCACCTTCTGGGGCTCCGTCTTCAGTAGGAGCAGGGATCAAGCCTCTGCAGGCACCTCCTGTAAGGCTGAAGACATGAGCCATGACAGGTGTGCCCTCTCTCTTGAACTTCTCAAGATTGTCATATGCAGCTTGGAGGGTCTGCAAGTTTGGCCATCCTTGCTATATACAATAAAAAGTTTATTCCCAGGAAAGGTATTGTAAGGACATTTAAGTTGCTAATTTTAATGCTGTTTTTGGTGCTGGGGACACATCCATCAGTATCTGAACTAAGAGCCCCACTTCATTTCACATTCTCACCCAAAGAACCATCAGATGATAAGTTTTTGCCCCTACTAACCTGAGCTGGTTAAACTGATTACTTAGAAGTAACACTCCTCTGCAATATCCCTATCCATTCTCTCCAAAGATGTTGGCTTTAATACTATAATCTTGTTTTTTTCTTTGTTTTTCTTATTTTATTCTAACACCATATTATTATCAAAAGCTGGTGCCTTTTTTCTGAGGACGGTAATTTACCGAATTTAAAGATTGTATGTTAACTTTGTTGTTGTAATTGCCATACTATTGTCTCAAATGAAAGTGTTTTGGTAACCCAAGGTGTATAACTATTCTTGTGTATGTCTAATAAAATGCTTCAATGTTTACATCTCATTGTGTGATTAGACAGCTAATTCCTGTAGTCAAGGCGCATAGAGTAAGCATGTTGTCACTAATCTTCCACTTCAGGGTCATTATCTTCTGTTGTATAATGTGGTAACAGCCATCAGAATGAATTAATGATTTTAAAAAATATGCTCTCTAGGCCTGTGGAGGACACGGAAATATATATGTAGCTATGTCATAGCAAACAATACAAACGCAGTCAGAAGCTCAATTTACATGAGAACAAAAAAGACAATAAAAATGCAAAGGTGCCTTTACAAATATGCATATTGAGTAAGACAAGAGACACAATCATTTTGTTGGCAGAGTTAGGTAGATTTCCAATGTCTTTGGAAGGTCCTCTATCATCTACTTGCAAACTACTGAACCTGGGTTTGAGAAGATCCAGAATTCTCATTGCTGCAATTCAGAGTTAAAGTTATTTCCCCCCTTTCAGGGTAAAGCCCAATGTAAGTAGATTCTAGGATTGGTCCTAGCATGAAAAAATACCAGACTAGCCAATTAAGAACAAACCTTTCAAGATATGAACCCAATTATCTTACCAGTAGCATTCTGTCATATCAACTCTCAAATTCTTTAAATGACATTTGTTACTAATTTAAAATATTGTATCAAGATAGAGAGAATTAAAAAGGGTTAGGTTTGCTGTGTAATAAATCTTAATTTCACATTAAAATTCCTGTTAAAAGACACTCATTTATTTCTTATATAAAGAGGGCTAGTTGAATTAACAGCAGGATATGCGTGAGGATGAAGGAAGGGACAGATTACTGTAATCTTTTTGAATAATTTTTTTGTTCTTTCGTTACCCCGGGACACTAATGGAGTTTTAATTTGTTGTTACACCAAAGTTTTACACTTCATTACATCTCTGTGCCAATAATTATGGCCCTTATTGATTTCCTGTCTTTTTAGGTATTCAAGAGTTCTTCAGGGCTTGTCTCCTACTGGACTGTTTTTCTCACATTGAGATGTCACTGTTAATCTTTCAAAGGAGAGGTAGAAATCATTTAAGTTTTTTTGTAATTCGGTCTCATCTTTTTAATCACTTTACAACTAATTAATTAGGCAGGGTTGTTGACGGATTCTTCCCTCCATTCCTGTGCCCCAAACAAAAGAACAGGATGGTGTTTCCAGTGGTTATGTCTCCTCTGCAGCAAAAGATTAGCAAATTTCCTGATGGGTTTTACAATGTGCAATAAGGCACCATTTCAGCATGGGGATTTAGCCACATGGATTCTTTCAAGCTTATTAAATGCAAAACAAACAAACAGACAAACAAACAAAAAAGCTAAGTAAAGTTCATGTAACTAAGCATTAAAAATTAGGAAATATGGAAGTTTCAACATGCAACTTTATTTTTTCTTTTTGGCCCATATGAATTAATATGTTGTTATTAATTATATATTAACATACTGTTTCACAAATATTACAGTATAACACCACATAATGTTTTCTCCATATATATATAGGATAAAACATTATGTGGTGTTATATTGTAGTATTATATGTGTGGATGATCTTATATTTGTGCATTCTTGTCTATTTACAGAAAGAGTCTGATCAGAATAGTCCAAGTGGACTAAATCCTGCTGTCCTTACTTAGACAGAAATCCCAGTTAAATCACTTAGGATTTTGCCAGATAAGGAATGCAAACTGATTAAAGAATGTGGGTCAATGAGATATTTTAATTAAGTAAAACTACTAGGGATGTAGAGAGTTTATTCTTGGTTAATTGTTAACCCTTTATATGCAAAGTCATAGGGTTTAGGCTTTGTTCCATGGAAATAAATGGAAGAATTTCCATTAGCTCATGGTAACAAGAACAGGTGCTTTAGGCTGTTCATTATCTTCTTATTATTTATCTGTCTCCTTTAGTTTTGTTATGAATTATTTGTGAGTGAGTGTGTGTTACACACAGAGATACAGGTTGCTACACATGAGTACAGTAGCTAATCTCCAAGCATCTAGAGTATACTGGCCAATTAGCCCATCATAAAACGGGATTTTCAGGTCTCTCCTCCACGTCGGTCTTCTCTCCTGAGCCTCCAGTCTCTCGCTCCGTCTCTCTCTCTCTCTCTCTCTCTCTCCTCCTCCTCCTACTGCCTCCCCCTCTCTCTCTCAGCTCTCCTCCGCCTCTTGCCTCTCTCTCCGTCTCTCTTTCTCTCTTCTCCTCCCCCTCCTGCCTCTCACTCGGGGGACTGCGGAGCCCAAACGATCGCTTGCACCACTTTCTCCCGCGCGGTGGTCCGGCTGAGTGGTGCAGAAGTCAGCCAAGCGCCACTGTGGGAGATGAAGGGGCGGGCGGTGACATTTTCGCCTCCCACTGGGCGGTGCTGTTGCCTCTGTACCATCCTTCGCCTCCTGCCATGCAGCTCAGCTGACTTCTGCGCCGCTCAGCTGGGCCGCCGCAGGGGAGCAAGCAGAGCAAGGGGTGCTGCATGGGAACCGCAGGGCCCAAATGTCCGCTTTTGCCGCTTGCTTCCCCGCAGCGGCCCGGCTGAGCAGCGCAGAAGTCAGCCGAGCTGCACGGCAGGAGGTGATGGATGGTACAGCGGCAACAGCACCGCCCAGAGGCAACACCAAGCGTTACACCGTTACAGAGTCTCAGACATTGGGCTACTTCTAGAGTATATAACATTGTATGTGAGAGAATATTTAATCACATAATAAATCAGCAAAACCTCTCAAACCCAGACATTCTTAATGTAGGGCTCCATAGCCAGATGCAGAATCAAAGCCCCAATATGCTTCTGTCCTCAGCTAAAGACTCTCAAACCCACATCCATCCTTGACTGTGTGGCTTTCTGAACTCTGGGCTATCATAAACTCTAATCTCTCTCTCTCTCTCTCTCTCTCTCTCTCTCTCTTTTATTGTATTTCTTAGGATACTTTCACCATTTCTCCCTGAAGTGGCTGTATCTCAGAATCAGTTTACATGATTTTTTTAATGGTACCCATACATTTAGTATTTCAATTTAAATTGTTGTAGCATTATGGGATCTTTTGGAATGAAATACTAAATACAATAAATTTAATTTATAGTATTTTTAAAATATATATGTAAATACTTTAGAAGAGGACACTGTCAATATTCTTACTTCAGTGTTAATTTTATAATGTGAGCTATTAAAACTGACACCACTATCTTGAGAAATGAGTTCTGAGTGTTCAGAGTATCTTGCAATGAGCAGCTAAGGAAGCTGCTAAGGAAGAGTCATTTTTGGTTACTTCTATTGAATTGTAACAAAGTCATGTTAAATTTAAGAGTAATGGGACTGGAAGGCTCAGGAGATTGGTAATGGTATCTGGAACTTTCCACCTCTACATTGCTAGTTCTAATTCAGTCTAAATTATTAGTGACAGAACATCAATGCTACCTGACAGTTCAGTGTTGTCCAGTATTAAATTAATTGGTGGTCTCAGTTCAGTTTCTAGTGGACAGGTGTATCCATCACAATTGCCAATTTTACTGACAGTCACAAAAGAGAAGACAAAGCTTGAATAACAAGAGAAACTGAGCTACTGCCCCACCTAGAAGTAGCATCCCTCTTTCCTGGATGAGATATAGATGCATTGAACAGTGGCACAGTACACATTGCACAGTCTTTTGGAATACTTGTTATGGGTTAAAAGCTGTTTACTTTATTCATACAACTATCCCAGTGTTGTACACATGTGAGTAAGATGAGCAGCAAGTCCTAGCCCTCTGTGGATAAAGAGCTTTCCAGTTGTGAGTAAAAGGAAGGTCTTTCTAGCAGAGCAGGCTTCACATAATTGAATGACCTCAAAAGAGTTACATGAATTAGCACCTTCTTTTCTGAGAGACTACATCTCTCTCCATTGTCCCACAGGAAAAATCTACAGAGGCATTCAGCCTGGGTCTGCCTTGATACAAAAAACCAGAGTACTGCTTGAGGGGCATTCCTTGTGAAGGTCCCCTTCCTCCGTAATTGTCTTTCCTTCCTACCCACCACTCCAAAATATGGATTGACGATATTGCACTTCAAGGCATGCAGCAAAGTCTGTTAGGGAAGGCTCCTAAAGAAGCAAGGATGATAGAAGATATAACGAGGATATGGGAAAATTAAATTCTGCTTGTTTGGTGTTACTGCCTAATTTTTTAGTAGTATTGTCTGTTATGGAGTTGCGGTTCCTATTTTCATGGGTTGTACGTTAAATAGTTGACCTACATTTTGTTGGACATGTATAAAAATGGAAGAACCTTTTAAAGTGTGTCTGCTGTTTATAATCAGATAATTAAAATCATGCATCTGCATATGGGGATATTGGCAAAGTGGTCAATGCACCCATAACTGATGTCTCTTGACTTTTGATTTGACCAGCAATGCAGTGTTAACATTCTTTTAATGGGGTTTAGTTTGTTCTAATGAGGAACAGGTACTGTATTGCTTAAATGGACTATTTTGATTTACTTGGATGATGAACATTTAGCCAAATGTCTATACTAAATACACTCGTATGCCAGATCAGCAAGTATTTATTTATACATAAAATATTAACCTGTGAGCCATGATGAGAGATTGGTTAATATTGTAGCTCATGTCACTAAAGCTAGTCATATAATTTTATTTATATAGCCATCTATTTTCCAATCTTACAAACAACTGATAAAGCAAGCAAGCCAAATGCAGAAACATCATATTAAAAGATTAAAGGCAGTATATGATGTACACTGGATAACTCTCAGAAAGATAACACTTTGGTGAAGGTAGTTTGTATAACCTTGGGAAATACTGTTTAATTGCTTAACTGTTAACACTGCAAACTCAGTAATATAAGAGCTAGATTACAGGTCTTAATAATTTTTTTCCCCTTTGGCCTTTTTTAGGAGAAGACAGACCATATTGTTGCTTTAATATAAATAGGGTTCTGTGAATAATTTTCATTTTTTTAAAAATAAAGAGAAAAACAAATGTTTGGGCTTAGCAGTTTTTAGTTGTTCAGTGGTTTTTGTTATTTTTTTAAAGTTGCAGACTAACATGGCTACCCCTCTTTGACACATTAAAAAGGTGAACTGGGTTATTAGATGTCCACCTTTTGGTAATGCTTATTATTATTATTATCAGAAAACAATTTTCCACAAAACTGGATTAAAAGGTGATCAATACATGTAAAGCCTGAATCTCTACAATCTACTCTTCTCCTGTCCAGCAACATCTGTGGTCCAGCATCCCCACAGGTGCTCAAGGGCTAGAGCACTCATGGGAAAAAGCCAGGGGGCTCACACTCAGCAACTTCTCCCATGCTCTTCCAGATCTTCTAGAGCATTGCAAATAGCTCATTGGTGGTGTTCAAGCTCATGGAGGGTGGAGTAGGGATGGGAAGAGGTAAGGTAGCTGTGGAGCCCCAGGGTCAAGGAACAGAAGGGCAGTCTCACAGCCAGCAGTGGGGGTTGGGAGCAGAGCCCAACAGGGCCACACTGACCCTGCGGCCACAGGGCTGCACTCTTGACCTCCAACTGTGGGGCTCCACAGCCACCCTCCCTCTCCCCCATGTACCCTTCCAGTCCCTGCTGGGTCAATGATGGCCCCATGGCTGCCGCTGGAGTGGAACCCACAGACAGCAGCAACAAAGGAGCCAGCTTAACCTCTCCTGATCCGACAGATTCTCTGCTTCGGAACCAGTCAGGTGCCAAGAGTGCCAGACCAGAAGGTACAACCTATATTCACTTTCTGAGGGCTATCTCTATGAAACAAGATATAACCTTTTCTAAAAATAACAAGGTTAAGAATGGCTAAATATTTCAATAGAGTAGGAAAAGTTACAGAAAGATCACATGACATTTGCCTCAATGAAATATATTGACACAGCCATGATATTCCTCTTCCCTTGTTGTTAAAGGAGTGTTTTTTGCAATATTTTTCTGTGTGTTTGTCTGCTGGAGCTGGAAAATGTCTCTCTGAAAGTATCCCACCATCCACCCAATGTAATAAGCAGCCAAACTGTATAACAGCTTTTGCTTGCTGCAATATTGAAGTAAACCTGGAATAATTCCCCTGAAGTGAAATGGAGTAATTCTGAATTACTGAGAGCAGAAAATGGCTCTCACCAAAACGTCAGGTTCAAGCACTTCCAAAAACAGAAGTTCAAAATCCAGATCTAAAACTTCCCAAATTGTGGGGAGTTCAGAATCTATGTTGGATTGAGCTTCAAACAGAGCCATGCCCAGGACCAGACCTGCGATTTGGCTTCCTCCCATTGCTAGTTGTAAATGGCCTTGTGACAGGGTCAGGCCAGGGAGCTGCTGCAGAGAAGGGAAAAGGCAGCCCAAAAGGGAAAAAAACCAGTGAGAAGAAGCAGAGAACTGCAGCCCAATTAGATGCAGCTGGGAGGGAGCTGGCTCAGGCAAATTGGGGCCAGCTGACTTCTCTGCTGTCTGTCTGAGGGCCTTTAAAAGCCTCAGCAGTTGGAGGCTGGAGGGGAGAGTGAGAGGACGAAAGGAAGGTGGTGGAGAGACAGAGAGGAAGAACTCAGAGAGAACAATTTTGACCAGCATTAGGTAAAGGCAGCAAGAGAGAGAGAGCCTGTGGGCCCCTGGCTGGGCTCTCTACCATTGAGACCTGCTGCAAAACCCCAAACTTGGGGGCTAAGGGGAGGAGGCTTACCAGTGGTGGCATGGGGAAGAGGGGCCCTTGCCACAGCCTCTATTAGAACATTATGCAAATGAACATTATAGTATGTATGCATATGTTGTATATAGAATCTTCTGTTACACAATACTCAATCTTATTTTCAGTTTAAAATAAATGGTATACAATCTATAAGGCTGGAATTGTCATAATGTTAACTTTGGCAGTTTATATAACTACAATCAATGCATGTGGTAAAATCTTTGTATAACAGTAAATTGAACTCAAAACAGAAATATTTAGTATTAGATAAAAACAGACCAATGGAAATATGGTAATGAACATTTAAGTTCCACAGACTTGTGCTAGTCTCCTGCATATGACAGGTTGTATAAATCCTGCATTGGGAAACCAAAGGTTAACTAGTAACTTTGGGTGCAGAAGGCCACTCCCAGCCACCTCTGGTGGGTATGCTTACAATGGCAGCAGAGATCAAAAGGGAGCAGCCTGGTTCAGTTGGGGAGCCAAGCAAGGGAGCAATCCTATACCATTAGCTCCTACAGAGAGGCTGCAGGGACACCTTATTACCTGGCTCAGACCCTGTTGCAGAGCTGCCAGAGGCCACCAGAGAGACTGGGAATGGGGGCCATGGGTGAAGGTGAAGAGCCACCAGATCACAGTCAGTGATAACCCTAGCATGTGGCCGTAAGTCAACCCTTGTTTTGACTTGGGAGGGTGCTGCCAGTGCAGTAGGAAGTGACCAAGAGAATAGGCTTGGTGGCGCCTGCCTTCCAGGCTGCAAAACTGATTCCCCAGTCACAGGTCTCTGGGTTGGAAGCCAGTGGAGCAGGGAGGATACAGAGTCTCCTACCACTGGCTGCAGATTCTCAATGCTGGGCAATATTATCAGGCACAGACACTGACCATCCCAGCCTCCTCTGACACTTGGCTTATACTGTTAAGAATATTAGTTTGGGATGTTTTCCTCAGAATAGTTCCTACACCAAAAGAAAAATAAATAAGTCATTCATTAAAACAGCAGTACTCTGAATCCTATTCTGTACACTGGGCTATTATTGCATCTTACTCAGAAATTGAAAAGCCTATATATGCTATTGAAGTCATTATGGTGTAGTTTCTAAGCTAATTCTTATTACAGTCTCAGAAAAATGGGGCGGGACGGGAGGGAAGACAATAACCTGCTTTTTACCATTCGTCCTAATGAAGGAAGTAGCTACAAGAAATACATTTAAGATTAGCTATAAAACTGCAAGACAATGTTCATGTTTAAGAAAAGTTTTATAAAATTTTATTATTTTATGTATTGTAATGATATGTATGCTATGAGGCCTCGTCAACCCTGGAGGGGAAGGTCAACTCCAGCTGTGTTAATCGCATAGCTGGAGTCAATGTACAATCCCTGCCCACACTGTGGGAGGCTGACAGGAGGACACACTCCCCTCAGCTTCCCTTACACCTCACAGATTGAGGAGTACTGAAAGCCGGCGAGTGCTGCCCTCAGTGTTTGATTTAGGAGTCTAGACTAAACCTGCTAAATCAAACTCTAGAAGATCGACCTCTGGAGGGTCAATCTTCTCAGTAGTGTAGACATGCCCTGAATGCGTTCTTGATTTCTATTAACTGCTTACAAACCCGCTGCCACTTAGGGATGAAAGAAAGAATCTTGTGTTGCTTTTTTAACATGTTTTTCAACCTAAGTGTAATGCTAATGATTTTTCCCTTCTTTCTTGAGATATACTGTCCATACAGTATGCTAAAACATTCACCGGGTAATTAATCAGAAAAGATATGATCCTGGATTAGGAGTCATTAAATATTCAGTATGGTAATTTTTCAAGCTGTTTTTGCAAAGAAAATATTACAATATTATAGCTTTTAGAACAACCTTGGTCTCCTGATAATATTTAGGCATGCCAAAACAGGAGTTTATGCCAGACAATAGTTTTGCTTCCCATCCATTATAGGCTACGTCTAGACTGGCATGATTTTCAGCAAATGCTTTTAACGGAAAAGTTTTCCATTAAAAGCATTTTTGGAACAGAGCATCTAGATTGGCACGGACGCTTTTCTGCAAAAGCACTTTTTGCGGAAAAGCGTCCGTGGCCAATCTAGACGCACTTTTCCGCAAAAAAGCCCCGATCGCCATTTTCGCGATCAGGGTTTTTTGCGGAAAACAAATCTCAGCTGTCTACACTGGCCCTTTTGCGCGAGTTTTGCGCAACAGGGACTTTTGCCTGAACGGGAGCAGCATAGTATTTCCACAAAAAGCACTGATTTCTTACAGTAGGATGTCAGTGCTTTTGTGGAAATTCAAGCGGCCAGTGTAGACAGCTGGCAAGTTTTTCCGGAAAAGCAGCTGATTTTCCAGAAAAACTGGCCAGTCTAGACACAGCCATAGTGTTTTGACTGGTATTTCTATAAGTACAAGCTGCTCAGACATAGCATTATCACATTAGTACTGTATCTTTTGGTACTGAAATGTTATGGTAACAGCATCAGCATCTAATAGCACTGATTTACAAATAGTATTTGTAAGAAAAGATGCTGCTGCATGTTTTAGTATGCATATATCTTTTCACTTGGAATGTTCTTTTCTTCTTCTTTTTTCCCAATAAATTTCCCCTTCTTCAGCTGATAAATAGTTAAACACTGGAATTAAATTCACATTAAGCATTAGTTGTACTGTATTAAATTCTATAATATTTTATTCTTACAATTTTATTTTGTGGATGTTGGGGGGGCAGGGACATCAAATGTCCAATTTCCCTGCTTTCCATGCTACATTTTTAATGTATGTAGGCTGCCATTTTCACCAATTGCCTTACTTACATTTTAACATGTGCAGTAATGAAATATATTTTTTCACTTCTATTCCCCATTTCTATGTACTGCTGCTATATGATACTTGGTAGGTAAATCTACCTGAACTATTTCTAAAGTACCCATCTATATTTCACTCAAGAGGTGCATTTTGGTAACTGTTGACATGATCTTTTAAAGACACAAAGTGTATTATTTCAGTCTGAATTTGCAAAGTGCCTTAGGTTCCTTTGGTAAGAAATCTGTATAAATGTTTGTATAGTCTTTTTCCAACTGATATTTATATAAAAATTTTAAGTGGACCCTGCTTACTATTGTTTTTAATTCATTCAATGTTCACTTTATATTGAGATGTATGACCAATAAGGATCAGATGCTAATTTTAATTCCATCACAACTGTCTACATTTTTGGTAATCTCAGGGGAAAGAGCAAGGATTGGAGAGACAGGGAAACCAAACTTTTGTGTCATTGTATGGCTAACTTCTGTGTCTGGGCCAATTTTGGAAAATGTATTCATTTCTACTGCCTTTGCTCTACTTTTTCCCTGCACAATTTCCCCTTCTGTTGCAGTGAAATTGGTGGGACTTCTTATAGAAATAAGAGTAGGCTTTAGTGCTTAATGCATAAAATACTATAAAAGAATATTAACATCTTTCCTTAGATCAAAATTGCTCTGTAACTGCAAACAAAAATCAGATGCGGGTGCACTGTAATTACTCATATTATATGTATACATTTTCTAAACAACTATACTAACAAACACGTTAAAGGCCAGATTTCTCAACCCTAGCCTTACATTTATCCCTATCCTTCTCCTGTAAACACCCCCCTCTATCTGGAACCTCCATTTCAAACCTGTACTCTTCTCCCATCTTCCTCTGCCTTTGCTTTCATCCCTTCTGGATTACTGTTTCCTATAAAATAAAATTTAAAAGAATAAAACAAATAAATGCTCACACATTTTTCATCTCAGATTCTATTTCCAGGCCCTCACAGAAACCTGGGTCCTCCTCCTCTGGCACTGCCTTTGGAGCTGCTTTTATAATGATAGCGTCTCTATCTCTCACAGTTCTCAACCCACATCAGGAAGGAATAATGTGGGATATTGAATTTATTTTCTTTCTCCTACTTCCACCACTTTCCCACTTGTCCTTCATTGGGCAATACTCCACTGAAATTTTGTTACTTCCCACGTGAGGTAACTATCTTCTGCAGCTACATGGGCTCCTCCTCAGACACCTTTCTATCTGACTTTGACTGCTGGTTCACCACCCACCCACCCACACCTTCCTCGTGAATACACTCACCTAACAAGCTGGTGTGACATCTGACCCATTATCCACCTGACTCCTTGCTTTCAGCTGCCTATAAGAAAGATCTCATTTAGGTATTATTCATTAGGAATTGGGTCATTTTCTTTGTGCTTACCCAGTTCTGTGCCAGATCTTTGTTGTTTTTGTGATATTCTGTTTTGTTCAGGTCTAAGAAAACTGTGCTGAAGTTTTTAAAGTGTGTGTGGTTTTTAACTAATATCCACAAGTTTTATGAACTGAAGCTTAAAACATACCAACTACTTAAATAAAATTCCCTTATTCATAAAAAGTGAAGTAAATTTTTAGGGCGGATCTACATGATTTCTTAAATCCATCTAACTTGCATCACTGAGGAGTGTGAAAAAGACGCAATCTGAGCAACACATGCTACAGCGACTTAGGTACTCTCCACCCTCATGGAGGTGGAGTAATTATGCCGATGGAAGAGTGCTTTTTCATCAGCATGGAGCATCTTCACCAGATGTGCTAAAATGATGCAGCCTCATCAACCCACTGAATGAATATCCTAACTGAATTAGGATAGTGTAGACTTGTCCTTATGTTAGTACATTTTGAAAGTGACCATGCACGCAATTCCATTTCTGTATAGTCTCTAGCATTTTAGATGGAGGGAGCCATAACATGAACTGGCATGCCTGTGGGCAGCAGAACCTTTCAGCTTTCTTGATCACAGTTCTCAAAGTCAAGAACAGTCCACCTTTGCTGAAGACAATTCTGAGACGAAACAGTGTGTCACCATGTAATTCAAGACTCTCTGGTACTGCATATGTGTGTGGTGGCCAAATTGAAATTGCACAGGCAAAATTCATCTTGTCATTTCCTAATTCTTGAATGCTTAACTTTGAAAACTTGGCATTATTTACATGTATTTTTGTGAGGGTCGTGTCACTATAATGTAGCAGATTGTGTATTATTAGCCTACTGAACCGTTATATTACAGTTAGTAGGGAAGGGTCTAATTTGCAAAGTAGAACTTTGATGTTCCATATTCAGATTATTTTTCTCTAATCAGTCACTATCTTGAAGGTTCTTCAACTTGTTGCACTTTCAATCCATTCTGCTCAGGTTTAACAGCCACTTATTATGACTCTTCTATTGTGTGTTCTGCATTCTGAGCATGTGCACTTATTATGAAGCGTATTGTTATAGACTTCATTTATATCATTGAGGTGTTGATATGAGGTCATTAATTGCACTTTCACCACCACAGTATGAGTTGTAAATAGTTGAGACTATTTTCTGCCTGCTGCTTCACACATCACTTGCAGTGAGTGTTTGATTACTGAAATCTGTTCATGAAATTAACTTGTACAGCAGTATTATTTTATTAACATTTAAGCTTCTTTGAATCTATCTATCTCTAATGTTGCTACTGCTGTGTAAAATGACTTAAACCAAAATCATGACACCCTTAAAAGAAAACTAACTTCTACAGCATATATGTCACATGTATTTATATAAATTGTATGTATGAATATATTCCTATATTTGTGTTGCCTAACACTTTTTATAATAAGATTCTGCATCACAACCTTTTTTTGAGTAGCTCTTACACCTCCATTGTTTGCAGAAGGCCTTTTGATATACGGCAGGAAGAATTCCCTTGGGCTAGAGGGCCTTTTCTTCATCTCAGGGAACTCCATCCAGATTTATATAAATCGCCATTTCCCTTTTCTCCTTCATGTCCCTCAGAGAAATACTGGCAGACAGCCAGGACGACTGACTATTCCAAAGGCAGGATAATACCAAAAGCAGCAATAGCACAAATTGAACTGAGAATACTTGGGAGCCAGAAGAGCTGTAGTGGGGTGTAGGAGATAACAGGGCTTTATCCCATCACCCCGTGGGGACAGTACATGGTCCAGAAGCATCACGAAGATCCAAGGGGATTAGAAAACTGAAATGGGTTCCCTCTACAACCTCACTGTACCCAGATTCCCAATCTTCTCACTCAGCTACCTTCTAACTCATGGAGATGGGGAGAAGGAGATGAGATTGTCTACCTCTAAACCCCCAGATCTATGTCTCATTCCCCAGAGGCTCTGTGGGAGAGGACCCCCCCCCACACACACACACATACCTCTTGCAATAAGGAAGAGAAATAGTTAAGGTCCCTCTCCACCATTCTCTGGTTCTGGCATCTTTCCTAGCTCCTGGATAACAACATTCTATTGCTTTCTGTGAATATAGTTTTTCCTGTAGCTCACATGGTACAAATATGTGCTGCAGGGCTAACGGCTCCCGCCTCAGTGCCTGGTGATGAAGCATGATGGGGAGATTATTACATTTACACATAACGAAGTGTTTCACCTGTGCCCTTAAATAAACTCCTAGGAAATTACATTAAAAATCTATGTTAAGAGAACAGTCAGTGCGTGTGCATCTAACTTGTGCAATGCATGAGTCAGGAGTGCTCTGGACAAATTAGTATGCAATATCTAATTAAAAATGTACCATAATTCATATGCACAAAAGCATGGAATTAAGGTAGAATGGGCAATCATAAATCTGGCATTCCTGCAAAGGCATGACTTCACAGTCTAAATAACATGTTTCATGTTGTTTAAATAGTAAACTAATACGAATAGAATGTAAATACTAAAAAAAAGACTATAGACTAAGGTAATAATGTTACAATGGTCATCATTGCATTTCTGCTGAATCCTGAGAAGAAACATAAAAACCCCACAGCCTGCTGTCATAGTATGTGGATAGTTGGTATTGCAAAGCCTTACGTACCAGTTATGCTTGGGAAAGCGGAACAGGAAAAACATCAGATCTCAGCAGCATTTACCGAGATTCAAAAGATTGATAGGTACATTTGTAACTAAGCTGTCACTAGTAGCAATAAAATGGTCTCAGAGGGTGTCATTTACATTGTCAATGCCAGTTTCAAGTGAAGAAATCCTGTGTCATCCATTTAATAAACCATCAGACCACTGATTGGTTTAGTAATGTTCCCTATATCCTTTTCGTTTTTGATGTGTGACTATGCAAGTTGGGCATTTGCTAATTTAGGAAAGTTAAGGGGGTATATGTCTTTAACTACTCCTAACCAATTTAAACAGATGATCCTCCCTCATTAATACATTAGTAAGTTTGATCTGCCATCAAAACAGAAAATCACTGCACACTTGGCAATGAAGAGATTCTCTTCCTCCATTGCACTTCATCAATAGAGCCTCATTTCTCTCTTTGCATCTTAATTTCTGAGCAGTTCAGCATGTGAAGTGTCTGCTTTCTCCCACAATATTACTCTCAATATTCTATTACACTCACCAAGCTTAGAATCTGTTTTTTCCTATTGGAAAATAATTTTCCTGTACTTCCTTTGTATACAAAAAGCCATCTGTGAGCCCCATCTTTTCATGAGATATCAGCATCTGATTACAAAAGATAGAACTGTGCTATCCCATAGAGATGGCAATTTCCCTTTAGGCCAAGCAGACACATGGAAAGTTCTGGTGCAAAGTCACAGCCAATCTATTCTAAACATTTCCCATTAGAGCTTTTCCCTAATATCAGAAAGCTAAAAGGTGTGGACAGTTTCCATGGGTCATTCATTAGCAGGCTGCACAGGATTTGGAGATTCCTGATTGGGTTGCAGTACAGAAAAGTCAGCCATAGCTGACTTCTGCATAGGAAAGAGAGACCATACATTTTAGTGGGGAAAATGTCTGAGTCCATATGGACTTCTGAGTCATCAAGACCTCAGACTTCCTGATAATATAGTAGTCTGCCCTAGTGAAGATGGGGCTATCCAGAGTACCTATGAGTACTTGCTGCTGTATCCCCTCTATTGTGTTTGAGAGGTCAGAGGATGGATTTGGAAATGCAAGAAGTTGTTGAGTGAGTCTGAGGTTTTCTTGGACTTCTACATATCTGGGAACTTTTCTATGCATGAACCAGATGTGCTGATTTGAAGATGATACAGTGATGGTTCCTCTTCCAAGCACTCCAGGCAAAAAATTAAGCAGACTATTTTGGTAGGGACACCACAACAGGGTTTATATGAGGAAGAAACAAAAAGTAGTGTTGTTTCCAGTGAAACAAGTAGGCTTTCATTTGTGATTTTTATGGCTTAATTAAATAGTCTAGTTAGAATAATTCCCAGGAAACAATCTCAATGTGAATGGATTATAATGCACAATCTCAAATCCTCTCTAAGAAGAACCTTCTTTAATATTCTCTTGACATACTGCCCAGTAATGCTTTGCTGAGCAGTCTTTGCCACTTTTACAAACCACACTATTTGGAACATGGTCCAGTATATTAACTATAGATGCTGATGTCTGAATAATGTACAGTCTTTCTGCCCAATTGGCAGTTTTTCACTGTAAACTTTTCTTTTTAACAAAAATGTATTTGGTACTTTCATTTGAATTACATTAAAACTGTATAAGGAGACAAAATGTCCCGAGGATTCTTTGGGTAGTAGTATCTAAAACTACTGCAAAGAAAATGGTTAACAATCCATCACAATGTTATTGATAAGAAGTCTGGATACTTATATATTGAAACTTTGCATTTTGGCTCATTTTATCCAGCTTCTCTGATGTAGCTAGTTACTGTAGCCTGCCTCCCCACTCCATTCTTTTCACTAAAACT
The DNA here is from genome assembly GCA_019425775.1 of Rafetus swinhoei. Classification (NCBI taxonomy): domain Eukaryota; kingdom Metazoa; phylum Chordata; order Testudines; family Trionychidae; genus Rafetus; species Rafetus swinhoei. The sequence goes on from CM033437.1 coordinate 273,572,163, forward strand.
CTCTCTGAAGGGCATCTGAGAGAGCATTTTTCTCATAAAACATTAACATTAAAAACACTGAGAATTAGATTGGTCTCAAGACCATGGGCTTTTTAGCCTGTCTTTAGTGTCTTTCTTTCTTTTTGTATGCTGCATATGATCTTTTAATGGAAAGCAAGATATACTTTTTAAAAGACCAAGTTACACAACATTTGAATATTAATCCTTTCACTTTGGCAACTTCAAAATGTAGAGCCCCTTTCTATGTATTTCAATAAACAAACAACTTGAATACTCAGTGCCACTTCATGCTATTTGTTGTGTTACAGTGGGTTGGTAAGGGCTCCTGGGAGCATCTTGTTAAAACTTTGCCACCAAATTACTTCCAAGGGTCCGTTTTAACATAGGAAAATATGAAGGCTGGGGATTGTTGTCAGGGGTCTGACATTCCATGTAACTGCCTGACTCATCAAAGATGCCACAAATTCCATGGGATACACCTGTGAATCTTAGGGAGGGATATGAACCCTGTTTGCCAACAGATAGCAATACTCTCCTCACCAGAGATGATGACAGGAGAGCACCCAGTTGTGCAGCTGCAGAGTTTTATGCCTCTCTTTGGCCCTTTCATAGTCCTTTATGAAGGAAAGCATGGTTTGTTTCTTGCCCTTTCTCTTTTACACTAGCAGACAAAGCATATGTTTGTTTGTCCCTTCCATTTTTCAAACATAACAAAATAAGCCACTGAGCAGTGGTCTTCTTCTGAGAGTTTCTCTACTGATGAGTGTCCAAACAAGTTTATAATACTCCCACAGTCTTTTGAAATCCCTGAATCCTGGAAGGCCAACATTCAGGTTTTGTGGTAGGTCATCTTATCCAGAAGTCAATGTGACCTACATCAGAAAGCATGAGGAGAAAGTTTCCCATTTTTTGGCCATTAGTAGGATGACCAGAGGTCCCATTTTAAAGGGACAGATCTGTTTTTAAACCCTCCTGCAGATGTCACTATTTTTTTCCTTAAAAACAGGCAAATTGTGTCATATTTTCTGTTCCCCTCCATCAGTATTGATAGTTCCCAACGCTGGTCAGATCCCTGCTCACCAACTGTCCTCCCACCAACAGTGACTATGAGGGTCCAGTGGCTGATGATGAGGATGGGTGTGCAAAGCCTGTGGCAGAGTCATGCTGAAGCATGCAATGCCAGCCACACCCGCGCTGGTCCATCAGCATACCCTTCACTGCCTGTTGTTTTCCAGCTATCGAGGCCCAGCCCCCCCCGACCAACCATTTGCAGCTAGCACTAGCTGCATTCTGCAGCAGCTGGTGAGTGTGGGCAGGCAACAAGCAGCCACCAGTTATGTGTCGACCTGTTGTTCACTCATCAGCACTTTACCTGCTCCCTCTTTCACTGTCCTCTCCCTGCTTTGCCCCTTTATCCCCACATTTCTGCTGCTCCTGCATATACTCCTGGCAGGGTGAACCTTGTTCCAGTGCTGTGAGGAGAACCTCTGGGGCAAGGCACTGGCCCGGAGGTGCTGAGCAGTTCATATGCCAAAGCCCTGTATAGCGCTGTCATGGGAAAGCCTCTCCACCCTCAGCTAAGATCAGGGGTGGTTGTAGTAGAATGCAATATCCAGCCTGTTCATGCCCCAAACTTTCAGTCTCTTCACACCACCTCCTCCCATGCTCTGGGTCCTGTCTGCAGGGAGCACAGGGCTGCTCTGTCTCCTTGGCACCCTCCCCTGCTGAGCTCACTTGAATATGAGTAATTTTACCAGGTGTCCTGTATTCAGCAAGGGAAAATATAGTCACCGTTGCCATTAATGATGTAGGCAATTGGGAAGAAGAGAAATCATACAGTTCACCTCCTCACTCTGTGTTCTGCAGTTCACCCAAGCTCAAGGGATGCACCCCATTTTGATCACGGAGCCATAGCTTTGTGCCATTCTTCTAGAGCACTATTAGTCTATAGCTCTTGAAGTGCTCTTACAAAGGGAAGAGTGCAACACTATCTCAATTTTATAGATGCGAAAAATGAGGTCCAGAGAGGAGAACTGAGTTACCTATGCTTCCACAGCATGTCAGTGGCAGAGATAAGAACAGAACTCAGTTCTCCTGACTTCTGCTTCAGTATCAGCCTCGGTGTCCTGTTTCTCTCCCTAAAGAGAATATATCCCAGAAGGGTGACTAGCTTCCGGAAGTAAAATATATTTCCCTCTGTGAGTCTTATTGTCATAGTGACATGATAAATCAGTTTTCAGAAGCTATTTGATAGTGTTATACTGCTTTTCTTGCACTAAGTACAGCAATGAGGAATAATGCAATGTAGTCATATGGACTTTTTCCGTGTTTAGGAATATTGAATCTGAGGGCATGTTAATTGCTCTTCCCTCAAGGGTTTGCTTTCTGGAGTTAAGACCTAAACAGTAATAGAAAGGTAGACCATTGAGCATATCTAAACTGAAACTCATTGTTAGAAATGGTGTTTGAATGGTGCGCATAACAACAGTTGTACAATGAAAGGCATTTTATATGTCCTTCACTGATAATGAAATAGTATTTCTGACCTAAGTCTTTCATCAACTGTAACCACTTCTGTTAATCTCCTGAATTTCATTATCAGAGCATTTATAGAACTATCCATGATATTGATGTACCACATTTCTGAATTCTACTTCATAAGCACCTAGAATCTTGATTTTATAAAGCACTATATCTGCTTGCAGCTAGTGAAAGTTCAATTTGTTTAATGGTGCTGGTGTTCTTGGAGCCTCATTTGTAGGCTATTACTCATGCCTGCCAATGTGGGTGAGAGGGGCAAAGAGGGCAATTGCCCTGAGTCCCACTAATTCAAAGAGGTCCAAGAGCTCTTTGGGCTCCAACCACAGCTGCTGCTGCTGCTGCTGCACTAACATCAGTGCCCTAAGACCCGAGCTATTTAAATTGCCATGAGAGATCCACCAGGGTACTCCAGGTGGCTCGTAGGACTGCTTGAGGAGGCGGGGCTGCCATGTGGCACGCACACTGCAGGCAGCACTGGGAGGTGGGGGTTCATCGCAGTCTAGGCAACAGTGAGATCTGTCTGCCTTCGGTCCTGCTTCTTCTGCCTGAAGTCCCAGCCCTTCCAGGAGCATGGAGCCGAGCCCTCCCCTACCTTGTCCAAGTGTCGAGCATGGCTGTCAGTTCCCCTGGGTGTATTTTTCTCTTCATGGCCTTCTTCCACGGAAATGACTGAAGATAAAGGGACCAGATGGGAAGAGGTCCCAGAAAGGTGGCAGGTTTGAAATGCAAAAAAACCATCACATACCCCCAAAGCAAACCCGCTGCAACCTTATGCCCCTTACCTAAAGGGCAATTCTGCAGCCCCCTTCTTCCCTTCAGCAGCCACCTATAGTATCTAGAAAAATCAAATATATAGATAAGATATGTGTCATTGATAACAAAGACACATTTGTTGTTTCAGCACATTTTTCCAGCCAGTCTTTCTAGTCTGTTTCATTTAGTCAGATGTCATTGAATGTGCAGTTTCTAATGCAAGCTTTTTTTCTTCTTCTTCTTTTGGAGGAAGAGGGGTACTAGGATGGTTTGCACCATCTCCCTGATCTTCCATTATTTAATATGCCTCCCACATCTCCTCACTCTCAAATGACTCAAACCATCTCTCACAAATGCACCTGTTGCACACTGGTGGGCAGACAGCTGCTCTATTTTCAACAGTTTGGATCTATTATTGATTAAGTGGACCAGAGAGCATTGCAGCATCTTTAGCTGGACACAGAAACTTTTAACATTACATACTGCACTGTATTGTGATGATAATATAAATCCGTAGACCCACAAAATCCCCCCCCCCCAGCATATTAAATTAATTTTCTGGCAACTGGCAAATCCATTAAAAAACCAGCCAGGTGATGCCCTATATGGCAGCAGCAATTAAAGGAATTAGAGTGGTACATGATTGATGTTTAGAGGATCCCTAGGTTGAAACCCAGAGTAGTGGGCCAGTCTGGGTTTCCTCACCAGCCACTCACAAAGTGGCATAAGCCTTGAAGAGGGGACAAGATTCCATTAGAAGCCCGAATGAAAGGTTGGATTTTAAAAGGGCCCTGAGATGGGGCTGAAAACCATGGTGAGGGTAGACAGCTTGCTGAACTCTTTGCTGCCAAAAAAGGATCCACTGATGACTGTGTGAGTTGGCCAGAGACTTATGTCACTGAATATTCACCAAGCAAAGTCAAAAATTTACAGGAGCTGCTGTGACAGGAAAAGATTGCAGTACAAAACCCAGCTTTTAGGAGGCACTCAAGAAAGTTGATTGTGCCCCATTGCAATGATATGAGGAAGTGAAATATTGCTGACACCATATTTGTATTTCTGTGTAGAATACTTTACACATGAATGTATTTCAATATAAGAGCAAGTGTATATACACAGAGTATTATCTACTATGAGCAAACATTGTAAACCAAGTTTAATCAACATGCTTAGTTGTTTCAGCTGAAAATAAATATGAATTATTCTTGAGAGAGAAAATATGGGGTGAAGTGCTGCTTAATTTCATGGACAGTTTTCATAGGTGCAAACTGTTGAATACCATAAACAACTGCTTTCTCCACCAATCTTGGAGATATCACTTCCACAGCAACATGCGCAGTTCCTGTTTCATCAAGAGATGAATCAAAAATTGCTCATGCCATGTCACCCAAATATATCCATTCATATATTCAAATATTTTAAAGCAAGAAAGAATAATTAGAATAATACATAAGAGGACATAGACTTCAAACAGTAATTTCTGCACCAAGCCCATAAATTCTGTTTTAGTTATAATATCGCTAATCTTGATTAAAGACTTCAAGTGATAGGGAATTCACCACATTCTTAGTTATTCCAATAGCTAATTGCCCACACTGTTAAAAATGTGTGGCTAGTCTGAACTTGTCTATAGATACAGCTTTCATGCACTGGATCTCATTGTGACTTCATTTACTGTAACAAAAGACTATCTACTATCGAAAATCTCTTCCCCACGTAGGTAGATTGTGATTAGGCCACCTTGTTACTTTCTCTTTGGTAAACGACATAGATTTAAGTCTAAAAATTTAAGGACTATTTTCCAGACCTCAAATCACTCTGGTTGCTATTTTCTGAGTCCTTTCCAATTTGTGCAAAATCCTTTTTGAAGTGTGAATATCATAACTAGATTCATCATCCAGTTATAGTATCATTACCCCTGTAGTGCCTGAACACGGATGCACTACAAACTCCCTACTCCTGCTCAATATTCTCCTGCGTATACATCCAAGGATTATGTTCTCTCTCCAATCTACAGCATTATACTTGAACTCATGTTCAGTTGGTTATTTATCATGATCTTTTCAATTTCGTGTCACTCCTGGATACCCTTTCCCACTTTGTACTTCTAATCTACATTCTTTCCTTCAAGCTGTCCAATTTTTCATTTGATTGTATTAAAATACTCACAGTTCTACCAACCATAACCTAATCACCAGCATCATTCCTAATTTATTTTTTTACTATTGGTTTTGATATTACCATGCTTGTTTTAGCTTAACAGCTGAAATATTAGTGAAAAGATGGGCCAATTGAGATAATTTTTTTAGTAATAATTTAATTTATATTCCCCTTGACTCTATAGTATTCCCTTATTGAGCATATCTGACAGTCTCTAGGTACTTATAAGAAAATACTATGTCCTGTCAATGATTCTGCTTATTTTAATACCCTAAATTGCTAGAAGCAATACTAGTTTACTTAAATGGCAGTAGCTTTCTGATCTGCTAGTTAAATACCTTATGAGTTAATTTGAATTATTACAATCTGTTTTGTTATTCCCTCTAAATGATGAAATAACCCTGCTTTCCTTATCCAAATCAAGTTTCATATGGCCAACAGTAAAATACATCTGGGAACAAAGAATGTAGGCCATACTTATAGGATTAGGGAGTCTGAAAAAGACTTAGCAGACATGAACTTCTACATGTGATGCTGTGGGCAAACAGGCTAATGCAAACCTTCGATGCAACAAGGCAATATCAAATAGGAGTAGGAAAGGTATTTTACCTCAGTATTTGTCGTAAATCCAGTCCCTACTGGAATACTATGTCCAATACCAGTATCAACAATTCAAGGATATTGATAAATTAGAGAAAGTTCAGAAGAGAGTCATGAGAACGATTAAAGAACTGGAAATCATGTCTTTAAGCGAGAGGGTCAAAAAGTTCAATCTATTTGGTTTAACAAAGGGAGGGCTTTCTAGGGTGACAGTCAGTTTATAAGGAATCAAAACTTACATTAGGGAATTAACATTTTATAATAAGTTCTTCACTGTAGTAGACAAAGGTATAACAAAGTTCACTGGTTAGCTGTTGAAGCTAGACAAATTCACATTGGAAATATAACACTGGGGTAATGAACTATTGAAACAGTTTACAAGGGTTGTAATGGATTCTCAATTACTGGAAATTTTAAAATACATGCTCTAGTTTGAAAAGGAATTTGGGGAATTCTATAGCAGTGTTATACAGGAGGTAAAATTAGATGATTACATTGACCATTTCTTGTGTTATAATCTAGAAATCTACATTTTGCTCTGTGGCTGTTCAGTGTTGAACAAGTTGTGTGAACAACATCACATTACTAAAAATGTCCTGGAAAGTCCTGCTCATGTGAGTACTCCTTACTCATTAGCACCTCGGTTTTCAAAGACACATTACATTATGGACTATCCTTGTTGGAAGGACTTTTCAGAATCAGGTCCAGAGACATTATTACATTGATCTGTTTCCTAATGCATTACACATAAGGAAGCAAAATCACACTTGCACAGGTAACCTTAATTCTGGTATTTCTTAACTTTTGGGTGCTTAACTTTTGATCAAAACCTAACCCAAACTGATGAGAAAATATTATGTAGTTGATATTTAATTCATCAAAAATTGAATCAATAATGACATTTGGTGACTGACAATATATGACAATGAGCTGGAAAGAGATCTTGAATGCTGTGAAACTGAAAATCAATTTTGTAAGCACCATTTAAACTAATGATAGTTTAAAAGTGGGGGGAAAAAAACCCTGAAACATGTCTAGATTATAAAAATAATTTCAAGTCACCTGTGATGTTCTTACAAGATAGATAGCACAGCAAAAATGTGCGCATGTGATAAATGACTTCCTGGGGGAAAATTGAAATTGACACAACTATCATATATTTCAAAATACCGTATTTTGACCCATGTCATGACAACCTTGACAGCTGTATCTGTACTAATTTGCATAAGTCACTGGTAGGTCATCAAAGAAGCAAAAACAAATGTATGAAAAAGAAGAGACTGTAGGTTGGACACAAAAAGGGAAATAGATATTTCTCATAAGCATTCTTCATCATTATTTGCCTGTTTAAAAATATCAGTTAATCATTTGAATGAAAACTACAAGTTTTCATCAGTTCTCTAGCAAACACATTAACTGTACTCTTTTTTTATATATGCTGCACCAAATATCTATAAACATAAAAAATTGAAAATTGCCTGTGCTATTTAATTCAAAGGCAAGCATTAATTGATGCAGCTGTATAGATCTAAATTTTAATTATCCTCTATCCCTTTCATTAATCTGGCCCAAAGTTTTTCCTTGAGGAGACTTAAAATGTAAAAAAACCTCTTAAAATTACAGTTTGGTAAAGAAAGCTAATTATGCATTAGAATTGTTATCCTTCTCATAGGCCTCTGAACAATATCATCAGTGTTCAGAGGTAGCTGAAAATATCTGTACTTTTATCACTTCAATTATAATTTTTCAATTATGCCTTATTTTTAGCTTCTTATAATGAATATTGGACCTGAGTAGATTTCTGTAACACTTTTGAACAGATACATATTTAAAGAAGGAGCAACTAATCTGCTTTGTTGTTATCCTTAAGCAGATATTATCATTATCTGTCTCCTGCATGCTTAAAACAATTTTCAATTGCCTGTTTTCATAGCATGCAGTTTGCTGAAGGCCAAGACAAAGTTTGCAGTATTTGCTATACGGCTGTATTTTTGTACTGACTCCCCACAAATTGCAACCCTCGCTGGATGAGGATACTTCAAGGAAATTATATAGAATCCCATTTATTTGTCTTAAACCAAGCCAAAAATTTATTTAACTGCTGAAATATGCTTCTGTAACTCTAAGGGTTTGGAACATTACAAAACAAATATCCAGTAGTGTACTAGTCCAGTTCTATCTGTATATTTTAGAAATGTGTGTCTGTCTGTCTGTATCTGTCTGTCTGTGAGTCCACTTGTTCAAAAACACCTCCTAAATGGAAGACCTAGGACCACCAAATTTGATATGCAGCTTCCTCTTACCATAACTTAAAGCAAGATCAGGATTTGGGTGTGCCAAGATAATTGTATATGCGTGGAATTGGATAGTTTCTCAAAAATGGAAAGTGAGGGGTCTGGCTGTAGGGACAATTATGGATGATGCAGAATGATCACAGGTGGGCAGCAAGGGGCCAGGGATGAGGTCCAGGACAACTATAACCCCACTGGGCCAGCTGGGGGCATGGATGATGAAAGAGACAGCTAGCTATTATATATTTCAGAGAGCTTGTCAGTCTGCGTGTCTGTCTGTTCCCCAGCCGGGGGACATGTACCCCCCTCCCATGTGTGCCTGCTGAAGCTGCAATGGCCATCAACAGGCTCTTCTCACCTGGACCAAAGCTGTTGCAGTGAGAAAGTGCTGGGATTGTCCTCTCTCCCTGGAGCAGCCTGCTAAGTGAACCCCTCATCCCCAACCCCCCTCCAGAGCAATGATTTAAATGAAGAAAAACAAAACTTATTTGAGTTAAGGACATGAGCAACACCTTCTAGAGAGCCTATAAACCCCATAATATTTAGGAAAGTTACTTTTAGCTCTTCCTTCTCTTACAAGTCATGAGATAGAAATGATAGCTGGGAATTCCAATCTATTCTTTCTATATGCAGAATTGGGGGGACGGAGAGATATGTGGTAAAGGAAAAGCGTTTCTTTCTTTCTTTCATATCTGTGTTAAAACCAGTAGTGTATCAGTTAAATAAATCATGTAGCTCAACTGACTTCAGTGAAGCTATGCCAATTTATTCTAGCTGAGGATATGGCCCAGTGCAGATATACTGTTTTTGCACAAGTTTCAAGCAGAAGATAAGTGTGACCACAGATTCTTAGATGTATTTTAAAGGTAAAGGGGATCTACTATGCCTAGAAAATCTAGTAATACTTGGTGGTTGTGTAGTACTTCTCACTTTCCAAGGCCTCTAGACAAATTCACATAGGACTGGAAGGGACATCTTTGGTCATCAAGTCCAGACTCCTGTTATCATAGTCTAATCATTCTGTTCAGAAGTCTAATAAAAGTAGGCAGTTGTTTGTCCCCACAACATCTACTGGAAGTCTGGCCCAGATCCTCACTCCTCTGATAGTTAGAAATCTTTTTCTAGTTTTCAGCCTACATGTAATTATTACACCTGTCAATAGTTTTGCAAGGTAGAGAGATAAATAAGACTAGTGTTGTAATCCACATTTCACAGAAGAGGAGGCTGAGCAGGAGAAATGGTGGTGGTCAAGACTGGAAACAGTAAAAATAAAAATACCTGAGTCTCCATAGTTGTCATTATAATCACATAATTTGGCAATTTACTAATCACTGTGATTTCTGATATTATTACCATTTTGTTCCTTATTATTATAGGGGATAACTGTGGTAAGTAAGAGGCACCGGCTCTGCTTCCCAGGAGGGTTCTGCCCCCCAGGAGGGTGATGATGGTGATGATGGGTGTCTCCAGCCCTGTGTCCACAACAAGGGGGTGGGAAGGGACTCACACCCTAGGATGTGGTGTAGCTGGGCATAAGATGGGCAGGGCTGCAGTGCCGCTCTGGAGTGGGAGTTGCGCTTCCTGGCCTTGGCATATGCCTGCTTCAGCTCCTTGACCTTCATGCGCACCTGATCCTGGGAGCGCCTGTGGCCCTTGTTGCCCAGACTGCCAGCCATCTGGCCCTAGCCATCTGTATTCCTGCACCTGTGCAGAGATCCTGGAGGTTTGCCTCCTCATCCCAGACCTCAATGAGATCCAGGATCTTTGCGCCAGACCAGGAAGGTGTGTGCCTCTTTCATCCCTGGGAAGGGTCCTGGGAGCTGGCTGCCGGTACCCTTGCAGCCATGAAGGTTTCATTGGGGGCAACGGGGTTGCTCATGGTGGCTGTAAATGTCTGCATTGCGGCGCTTTGCCCGGGGATTGTGCAAGCCTCCTCCTCACCCCACAGTTCGAGGAGGGACAGGATCTCCAGGCCTGACCAGAATGGGGCGTGCCTCTAGGTCCCCCTCGGTGGGTCCTAGGACTCCTGGGGCTGCTCCTAGCAAGGGCCAGAGGGGTAGCGGGTGGCTTGAAGCTCAGCCATCTGAGCAAGCCTGTGGCAGGGAGAGCCGTGCGGTGAAGTGCTGCTCTCTGGACAACTTCTTGACACAGGGCTTGTCCAGGGTGCCTACAGCGTTAAGAGGGGCCAGGAGACAGGAACTATAGAGTTGTGATTACTTTGTATGGAGTGGCCACCAGAGCACCTGTGCTATTTCCTGGAGGCCTCTTCTTTAGGAAAAAAAAACCCCTCTTTCCTATCAACACATACCTTTTTGCAAAAGAGCTCTTTCACAAAAAGGCTTCTTCCTTGTAGAATGAGGATTACCGCTGTCGGGAAAAAACCTCTGTTCTTTTGATTTATTTGCAAAAGAACGCTATTGCAGTGTGTACGTTCCTCAAGTTTTGTCAGAATAACTGCCTTTTTTTTTTCCGACAAAACTCTGTAGTGTAGACATACCCTTGGTATTGTATCTTTCTTGTCTGTGTCCCTCTGTGATGGGGCGCCATGACCCCGCACTTTAAACCCCCCCACGCTGGCCCTGTACAGGGTGCAGCAAGCCGGGGCGAGCGCATGTGTGGCATGCTTGAATGCTGCCAAACAGCTGGGAGGGGGGGACACCCAGGTGTGACAGGATGCTATGTCCCCATGCTTTAAAATCGCCTGCAGCAACTCTGCAGGAGGGGAAGGGTGCGGTGAGCCGGGGTGAGAGTGGGCGCAGCGCACCCCCACGCTACCAAACAGTGGTAGGGGGCGGGCCCTGGGGAGGAACGTAAGTGGGCGGAGGGAGCGGGACAGGAGGGAAGAAGGCGTCTGGTGGAGGACGGGAAAGGGAGACATCATCCGGGGAGGAGGCAGGAAGCCAAACCTGAACACGGGTGATTTGAAAAGGGAGTCGGAGAACAGACAGGGGTGGAGAGACAGGCGCGGCAGGAGAGGCCAGCAAGTTAGCTAAGGGGAGAGGAAGCAGCCCAGGGCAGGGCATTTGCAGATTGCCCGCAGGCTGGTGTGTTTCGGTGGGAAGCCCCACAAGCCGGACCAGACTAAGCCAGGTCTGCATCCTTAGGGCCCTGGGCTGGGGTCTGTGAATGAGGGCTGGGCCCGGACCCCCCTCTCCCCACCACCCAAGGCAGCGTTGCCAGTCTACTTCCAAGGCAGGGTGGACTAACCCCAAATTGAAACTGAGGAAAGAGACTAATATTGTAAGGACACAGCGCGGGTTGAACCTCAGGACTCGCATGGTGGGGGCCTGGTGGTGGTGTGAATAAAGCCACAGGATGACAAGAAAACATTACACCCTCCCTTTTGCATCGTTCCCCTCTCTGCCCTCTCCCTTTACATCGTATGGAAAATAATCCCATTCCTAGCACTTCCCATTGTCCAGGCACAACCTAACTCTGACCTTGGTTTAAGTTAGGGTAAGATGAAGCTACGTGCTAAATTCCATGGTCCTAGCTCTTATGGTTTAGGAGAAGTTCTTGAACAAATGGACTCACAGATGCAAAGACAGACAGATGCACAGAAGGACGAATAGATGGATGGATAGATTATCTGGTGTTGCTCTCATAATTATCAGCATGGTACAATTATTCCCAACCATAGTGGTTTTGAGGATAATGCATCTGGAATTGCTAGATAGCCATATTCATCTAATGATAGCACCTATCTTAGTTATATCAAAGTGTCACACAGGTAAATGCATTAAAACCTTTCACTTTGGAAGTTAATTAAGCAACATTTAATTAAAGCCACTTTAATTCTGAAGAAGAGCATTCACAAAGGGGTTTAATGTGGTTTAACTAATCCACTTTAAAGTTACATCTTTAGATAATTCAGATTAATTCTCCTGAGTGCCCCAGTGTAGGCAAGTTCTTAGGCCCATAGCAGAATTAACTTTGGATTCTGATCACATAGGGCACATCTACACAGCAGGGCTAAATTCAAAATAAACTACGCAACTTGAGCTACACTAATTGCGTAGCTTAAGTCAAAATACTTTATTTCAACTTTTGGTGCTATCTTCACAGCAGTTATTTTGAAATAGAGCACTCTGACTTCCCTTACTCCTCATACAATGACGGTTACAGGAGTTGGACGTTATTCCAAAATAAGGTTGTTGTGTAAACATAGGCATACTGATCACCACTGAATCTGGGGCCATTAATTTTTTTTTCAGAGGACTTATGGACATCATGTGCTCTGAAGTCATTGTTTTTGTTCAGCTACTTCATCTTCTTACTACTCTACATGTTAGTGATTTTCCTTTCTCTTAGACAGGTCTGACAATAGTGTAACCCAATTAACTTTAGTAAAATTAGTCTTTTGCACCATTATGAGAAAAGTAACAGGCACATTTTATTCTAGAAATTGAATTCTAGTGAGTTTAATTAAATAGTATGATGGTTTAGACTGTAAATATGGGTGAAATATGAATGGTTTGATTCCAGTGGCTTCATGTTAACTTATGCAACTCTTAAAATAAAGTACATGTGCCCAGTAACTATAACCTACCCTTTCCAATTGAATAGTAAAGATGATTTTAAAATATTACGTTGGAAGGAAGACCCTGGCCATTCTGCTGAAACAATGCTGCATCTTTATTGGAAATGTAAAGACAGAGGGGAAGTCTCTCACATTCTGCAATTTTGGTGATACTGTACTACAACTAAATGAATCCAGCAGAAGAAACAAAGCAAATGGATCTTAGTAGGAGGAAATTGTATTGAGTTAAAATGGAGAGTACATTTAGCGCCATTAAAAAGTCCAAGTTTATCTTTTATTGGCCCATTAAAATCTAACTGCAAAATGTGAATTTAGTTGTTGAAGTTGCATTGGTTAGCATCCTTTTATTCACAGACAATAAAACGTAGTTAAAAATAATGTTATTGGACAATTTGAAATTGGCTGTAAAGGCTAGGGAAATTAGTGTTTGGGTTAAAAATACCTCTTTTCATCACCCAATCGTACTTATAACCTTTATTGCTTATGCTGGACAATGGGAAACATCTAACACTATTGAGATGTCACTGCAGACACTGGTATTGGCTGCTGAAGATAAGCTGAATAACTCAGGCTTTTGTTTCAGTTTTCTGGCTCTAGTTAAAATTGTTATGAGTCTGGCTAAAAATAACTAGGCAGATGGAACCCTTTAAAAATCAGATTTTAAAGCTGTACTAATATCATTACTGATGGCCTTTCTCCCTACATAGAGAGGGTCTTTATACACATGGATCACAGTCCCCCTTCCCCTCCGGACAGACATGTAGGTGAATATTTTCTTTACTAGGATTATCACCCTCATGCTCTCTTTCTTCCACAGAACTATAGAGGGTGGGAGGGCCACAGCAGGAAGAGGGGCAGTGAGTGAGTCCATTCCACGCTACTTCTGAACTAAGAGCTTTACTACAACATGCCAAATCCAATAAAAGGCTAATCAGCAATTCTTTTTGCCATCAGAATAGCAGGAAATGGCAGTGACTATTTATCTCCTTTTCAATGCTAATGAACATTAGAGATAAGGAACCTGGTCAATAAGTATTTTGAAACACTGGGACAGTTCCTTAGTTGGTTTCATATCTCCTATTTTAATTGAGATATGGCACTTCATGCCAGCTGTGGATAAGCACCATAATGTTTTTATTCTCCCTAAAGTGAGCATGGCTTTTTTTATGTTTGGATTATTTCAGGAGATTTCCTTTCTTCATATGCCCACAACAGATTCCCCCTTCCAGGCTTTTTGGCCTCCCTTTCCCTTGCCATAACCCCTCCCTCCAAGAAGTTTACAAATCCTTTATCTTTGAAAAGCTCCCACTGCTAATCTTTTCTGAGCCTAGAGCAAAGCCAACTTTATTTCTTAGGTCTTTGGAGAGTGGCAGGTTTGGGGACACACAGTTGGCGTTGTTTGTTATGTTGGAATTATAGTTTTTAGGTAGAGCCAGTGTAATTGTCAATCTGCATGAGCAGTTCAATATGTATTGGGTAGATTTTATTTCTGCCTTGTACATTTTAATTATTCTGTATTATTACAGCTTAAGACTGGTGCTTAATGAAATCAATAGTCTTATATCACATGTATAGCATTACGATAAACTACTTGGGCCACAGCTATTCCCAGAAGTCATTGTAAGATTCCCTACTTCCCAAAAGTGCTTAGTTTTTGCTTGCTTCTCTTAATCTCATTTGCCAGAGCCTGAGGATGCATCAAATTTAGTAAAGAGTTTTGCATTTTCAATGTATGCCATGATTTTTCTTCTGTTGCTGGAGAGTATGTTTGGCATACTCTTATTTCAAGTGCTCTGTTTTTATCGCATTGTTAAGGTCTTTGGAGTCTAAGCAAATATATTAGCAACCATACTTTTTGTCCGTAGTAACAAGAGAATTTACCCCTTTAGATGTTTTCCTTGTTTTTTGCAAGTGTTTCTATTCTGTCCAATTCAGCCTTTGTTTTGTTCAGAACACATGGTACCTTTCTAGATGGATGAAGCCCAGAAGCAATAAACATCTTTACCTTAATTTTTTATGTGCACCAGATAAACCATTCAATCCTCAAAATAAATCCCAGTCTACATTAATAGGTGTATTAGAGAGAGGGTCAGACTGACCCTCTATTGCTAGTATTCTGTCTTCTAGGGTGTGTCTAGACTACAGGGTTTTGTCGACAAAAGTGGACTTTTGTCGGCAAAACTATACCTGCATCTACACTGCCGCTGAGTTCTGTTGACATAACGTCGACAGAACTCAGCAGTTTTGTCGACGGCTGTAAACCTCATTCTACGAGGAATAACGCCTTTTGTCGACAGAGTTTTGTCGACAGAAGGCGTTATTGCATCTACATTGTCCTTTGCGTCCACACTGTCATGTCAGCAAAACAGCTTGCTTTGTCGACAGAACTGGATGTAGTCTAGATGCTCTTTGTTGACAGTATCTGTCAACAAAACTTCTGTCGACAAAAGCCTGTAGTCTAGACGTACCCCTAGGGAGAAATTTGTCTATGTGGGAAAGTTAAACCAGCGTGACCTAAACTGATATTATGTTGCTATAACTTTCAGTGTGGGACATTCTTATCCTAGAATAAGAGTGCTTTGTTGTTGTTGTTTAGCTTATATTGCTTTGGAAGGGTTTAGATAAACTTCAAAAAGCTCATCAAAAAGTGTTCACATGAGGAGTTGTAGTGTTATAACTGCAGAGGTTGAACTACATTGTTATAATTATACCAGTATGACTGGTAAAACTTCCCCATGTAAACAAGCCTTCAGTCTGTGATAGTCTGCCTTCAGCCCCTGGTATTGATGGAACATATTTTAGGGCTATAATTACTGTCTTCACATTCATAATGTGAGAAACACTATAGCACCTTGCACTGCAGAAATGAAAGCATATTAGTGTCAAAAATATCACATTCTTCACCCTGCCATTGTTTTCATCCTGTTTTATTAAGTGGGGGTGTCTCCCTTCTTTCTGAGGGAAATTGTGCAGCTCTTCCCCTATAGGACAATGATAGTGGAGATGTAACAGAATGCTTGGAGGGCCTGCAACCTAATGATTGGTGAACCTGATTTCCAGCCCCTATCTTCCCTCATGTTGGTGCCTCTGACCTCAAGTGACTGGAGAGACACCCAGGCCCTCCCTGTCCACAGAGTCTTATCCCAGGGCCCTGAGTGAAGCAACCCCTGAAAAAGAAGCTTCCAAAAGATGGTATTAATCCACTGCCCTGAGCTATTTCCTGTCTTTTAAATTTTGGAGTATGGGAATGATAGTGCTATAGTTTGTAGTGATTTGATTTAAGTAACATCACCTTGTGGACTTTGTTTGGACTCCTGCAGCAGCCTCAGGTTCCCCTGGGTGAGGCAGCTTGTAACTTTGATGGGGGTCTAATTGCACAATGCATCTATCATTCAGTCAGCTCAGATCATTGATTAGTGAGCCTTCTCATAGAATCATAGGGCTGGAAGAGACCTCAGGAGGTCATCGAGTTCAACCCCCTGCCAAAAGTAGGACCAATCCCAACTAAATCAACCCAGAGAGGGCTTTGTCAATCCGAGACTTAAAAACCTCTAGGGATGGAGATTCCACCACCTCCCTAGGCAATCCATTCCAGTACTTCACCACACTCCTAGTGAAATAGTTTTTCCTAATATCCAACCTAGACCTTCCCCACTGTAACTTGAGACCATTGCTCCTTGTTCTGTCATCTGTCACTACTGAGAACAGCCTCTCTCCATCCTCTTTGGAACCTTCCTTCAGGAAGTTGAAGGCTGCTATCAAATCCCCCCTCACTCTTCTCTTCTGCAGACTAAATAAGCCCAAATCCCTCAGCCTCTCTTTGTAGGTCAAGTGCTCCAGACCCCTTATCATTTTGGTTGCCCTCTGCTGGACCCTCTCCAATGCAACCACATCCTTTCTATAGTGAGGGGCCCAGAATTGAATGCAATATTCCAGATGTGGCCTCACTATTGTTGAATAAAGGGGAATAATCAATAACAAAAGGCTGGGCATTCCAGTAACTGAAGGATCCTTAGGTCATCATGAAAACATTGCAGGTACTCCACTTAAAAGATAGGGGAGGAAAGAGTAGGTATGAGTGTTGTGCTGCTGGGATTTGTGCTGCTGGGATTGTATTACTGTGTTAAACTTACAAATGTTCTTGAAAAAGGGGTGAACAGGGACTAATCCAAAGCTGATTGCAAAGAGCTGCAAAGGGATTTCACTAAAGTGGGTGACTGGGCAACACAAAGGCAGATGGAATTCAGTGTAATGCACATGGAAAAATATAACCTAACTATAGATACAAAATAGCTGTTACGACTCAAGAAAGAGTTCCCTGTAAACATCTGTTCAATGTGGCAGTCTGTTACATGGAGCCTGGCGGGGGTGGGCCTCACCACCCTGGTTTATTAGTATCACTCTCCCCAACAATAGAACACAACCGGTGCACCCCTCCCTTAAGCCTGTGCCCGGCCCTGTTTCGTCCGGATAAGCGGCCTTCAACTAACCGCCTCGTTCCAGCGGACACCACCCTTTTGTGGGAACCTCCCCCAGTTCAAGTCCCTCTGGGTCCAATTGTATCACAATGCCCCTTTTAGTCTTTCCATGGTTCAAAGTCCCCACTTGCCTTTGATCGCCGGCCTCAGCCATCAATGGTGGGGTAGGGTGACCCGGGCCCTCCCTCTCCAGTGGGTCCAGCCCAGGGCCCTAAGGTGGGGTCACAGCTGCCCCCCTGCCTGGTTGGCGGGGAAGCCTCCCGAAGCATGCCAACCCACAGGCCATACGCCCCACCCTGACTTCCTATTCCACACCCCTGACTTGGGGCTCCTGCGGGTCACCACCCGGAGACAGTCTTACCATCTGCCCCTTTGCTACGTGGCTCAGTTGGGTATCAGTTCTGGAGTACTCTGCGCCTCACCGCTCTGTCCATTCACCCGGAGGCTCACCCATCCGACAGCTCCTTTCCTGGGTTCCTGTGCCAGCCTCTGCTTTCTCTCACTCTGGCGTTTCCTCGGCTGCCCTCGCCCCCTGGCCCTCGGCTTGGACCCACCGGGATGGCGCCAGTGTGGTGCCACTCCTCCCCCCCCTTCCTGGCATCTGGCAGGTTTTTAATTCACCTGCCGAGGTCGCGGTGTCACATCACCAGCGCACCTGTGACGTCATTGGCGCACCCCACGGCGTGCTTTCCTAGCTCCCTCTTCGGGAGCTTGCCACCCCCACCGGCTGCCCAGGAGCAGGCGCCACACCACTTCCGCCTTCTGGGCGGCACTCCCCACAGCGCCGGGATGAACGTGGCTGGAGTGGGGGGCTCGAGCATCCCGTCACCGCGGGACTCAATTGCAACATCACATAGTCTAAAAACTGAAAAGCTAACAGAATATTGGGAATATTGGAAATCGTTAGAAAAGGAATCTTCTTATAAATATTTCTGAAAGTTTGTTTGTTTGTCCCGAAAGATCTCGGAAACTGTAGGAGCTAGAAACACCAAATTTTGCACAGATGCAGGGCCATATTAAGTGCTTTAGAGGCCCTAAGCACTGAAAAGATTATGGTGCCCCCCCCATATGTAATTCAAAATAAAAACAATACCATACCGTAAAATCTCTTTTTTTTTTTGGTGTCCCCAGCATGTGCTTAGTCTGCCTATTGGGCAATCCAGCCCTGCACAGATACTACTGATTTCCTAACTTCAATAACTGGATTGGTTAGATCTCAAAATCGGTTCCCTCGGTTCCCCCAGAACCCCAATTGGGCCCACTGATAATTAGCTTTTAGTAGCGCCTGATCATAGAAACACAAAATTTTGCATGGATACTCCTGATTTCCTAACTTCATTCACTGGATTGATTATATCTTGAAATCAGATCCCCCAGAGCCTTAATTGGGCCACTAATTAGCTTTTAGTAGCACCTGATCATAGGCATTTGCTGAACTCCGGTCATCTGAAGAAGTGCCCATGAAAGCTCATGATATCATCTACATGTTTTGTTAGTCTATAAAGTGCTACCAGACCATTTGTTGTTTTCTTCTTTTAAGCGTGTCACATAAACTGCAACTATGAGATCCTTTCCCTATGATAACAGAAAAAGTACTAGCTATGTTAATTTCTTACAGTAATACATAAGAGAAAAGTATTTCCAATAAAATATGCTATGTTAATGTAATTGATGTAGTTCATTCATCACATCTTTTACTATATTTTCCCCGGGTGACGCCGGGTATTTCTGCTAGTATATAATAAGACAAAATACCATATTGCCTCTACATAAAGTCATTGTATGCCCACATCTTGAATACTGTATGCAGAGCTGGTCAAGCCATCTAAAAAAAAGATATATTGTATTTGGAAAAGGTACAGAAAGAGCAACAGAAATTATTAAAGTAAGGAACAGCTTCCATTGAGAAGACTGGGACTTTTCAGCTTGGAAAAGAAATGACTAAAGGGTGGTGAGATATGTTGGATGTTTAGAAAATCATAAATGTTGTGGAAAAATAGAATAAGGAAATGTTAATTATTATTTCACTATCATAACACAAGAAGCTGACCCAATTAAATTTGTAGGCAGCAGATTTAAAACAAACAAAATATTTTTTTCACAATCAACTTGTGGAACTCTTTGCCGGGAGATGGTGGAAAGGCCCAAACAATAACAGGGTTCCAATAAGAAAAAAAAATAAGCTCAAGGAGGAAAGGTCCATCAATGGCTACTAGCTAGAATCGGCAGGGATGGTGTCCCTAACTTCTGCTTGCCAGAAGCTGGGAATGAGCAACAGGGGCTGGATCATGATGATTGCCTCTTCTGTTTACTCCTTCTGAAGCACCTGGCATTGGCCACTGTTGGAAGACAGGATACTCAGCTAGAAGGACCTTTGATCTGACCCAGTATGGCCATTCTAATGTTCTTATATAGAGCTGAAATGAATCTGCCCCCTTGCTGTAACCCACTAGACCCCACTCCCCTTCTAAAGCTGAGATAGGGCCTAGGAGACGTGACAAGGTGTCTCTCTCACCACAGAGTTAGTAACAAAGTAAAGAATATACATTAACATTTTAAGGCTAACCAGTATCCCTTAAGTGACTTGCCCCAAGAGGGCAGAATAGGTTAGTGTTAGAGCTGGGAGGATCTAATATTTATTTACTTTTATTTCCTTTATATAGGGAATTAGATACAGTGCTCTTGTCACCTAACTGCTAAGTTGTCTGCTGAAAAAAGTAGTTCTCCAGTTTTCAGTAGCCCCTGGACAGAGATGATGTGTGTGGGGCGGGGGTGGGAGGGGGAGGACAGATGTAATTGATTTTCCCCTCCCCATTTGTTGCTTGGCTTGTACTGAGCATGTTCACATTAACATCGTTGAAGCCTCTGGCCTCAGTCTGCCCCCACCCATGCTTTCACTCTCTGTCCCTCCCATCACTTTATGCACAGGTTGCCCCCCCACACACACACACCAAAATCTGGAATGGTACCCCTGGACTTGATTGATGGACCCTAGATGCCAAATATACACAGAGCTGAGTCTTTTTGTAGCCCCTGGAATCTTCCCCAAGGGATTACATCCTAATGAGTACATGTAGTTGTGCATCAGCATCCTCCAAGATATATCAGATAAATTAACAGACTAACTCCATCCACCCTTGTAAAGTTCCGTTGGAGAAACATCAGCAATGTATAGTTGACAGTGTCTTGAACCTTCATTTTGTGAGAGCAAGTATTATGGACTATTCTTCTCCCTCTTGGGAACTCAACTAGAAACACATTTTTCTACCTGCCTATCTATGAGATGAAGTGAAGAGGTCTTTCATTTCTTGCAGTTCTCCAGTTTTCATTCTGGTCTGCTCAAATGCAACATGTTAATTTATTCATCCACCCTTTTTGCTTCTCATATGCCAATCCCAGATGATTTAGGAACAGACTCTGCCTAGCCCTTTTGTGGTTGTACTGTAAGTGTATAAAGGCATATGGAGCCATCTACTTCTACCCCTAGTGCGGCCTGGGTAAGGGTCATGCAAAATTGCAAACCCTATTCTCCATGAAGCATAAGGCCTACTTCATCTCTACTGCATGGTGCCACAAAGGGGCTGATAAGGAGGCTTCCCAGCCATGTGGGTGGTAGGGAAGTAGTGAGTTATACTTCACAAAGTTGCATTTACTGTATGCCTTACATGATAAGGATTGGCTATCACCATTACTTACTGTGAACTACACATGATGTGACACATCTGAATTCTTAGTGAACGGAGTAAGCCTGGGCAAGGCACAACAGAGCATTGAGATGACCTAGAGCAGCGGTGGGTAATAATTTTTGATGGTAGGCTACTCCAAGATTTTGGTATGTTATAAAGGGCCACACTTTTCTATGCAGTGGGTATGGGATGGAGCTTAGGTGTAGAAAGGAGCTTGGTGTAGGGGACTGGGGTGCAGGAGAGGGTCTGGGAGGGGGTTGTGACCCTGGGCAGGGGATTAGGGTGCAGGGTCCGGGGAGGTTAAATGACTGCAGGAGAGGATTCTGGCCTGGTGGAGGGATGCAGAAGCTGGCGCAGGGTCTGGGAAGGAGTTGTGATTTGAGAAGGGTGTGTGTGTATATATATATATATATATATATATATATATATACACACATTGGACTTGCATTTTGTCTTCTTTGCCATAGGCATTAACTCACTACCTTGAAGTACAGTCAGAAGAACAGATATACAGTTACCGCTCAACACTGAACTGCTTCTGTTCTACATTATCCCAGATCACAAATACTATTTTAAAACTATTTAGCATGTAGAAATCTCTTTAAATAACTTTGCCCAAATAAATGTTTTTAATGTATTATTGAGATGGATCAGCAAATGTAGGAGATGAATTATATTCTTGTGATGTTCTTTTTATATGTGGATAAATCAAGGGTGTTGATAGATTAAACTTGATATAATAGCTGACTCCTGCAGCACTTTGAAGCAAATGAAATGAACATTATTTTATTGAAGGACAGTGAGGTATGAAGTGTTCAAATAGAGAGTTTAAAAACACCATAAGTTGTATTCACCACGTTTTCATCTTAATGGGAATGTAAGCAGTACTTGCTCTCATTGCTGCTCACATAGGCATGCCTTGCAAAGATCAGTTTCAAATAACAGTGCAAAATGAATACTTTGCTCTATGACATCTCTATTGTACTCTGTATTTCACCTCTCTCCTTATACAGATAACATCTACTAGTCTGCCCTGCTTGTTTCAGTGAGAGAACTTTTTCTTCAAGATTAGGCAGGCCCAGTGATGGCTGTAAAATATTAATGATGAAAGCTCAGGGAATTAGAGGTATCCCTGACTATAAGGTTATCTCATCAGTCCCATCATCTCCCATCAGGAATGATACAGAGGCAAAATAATACATCAGTTCACATTAAAATAGATGCTGATTTATTTTCAAGCCAGATAAAGGCTTGATTTTTTTAAGTTTCATGTTTTGGGTTTTTTAGTTTTATAAATTTGGCAGCACAGTGTTACTTGTTTAACCGGGGAGATAGGTTTACCAAGCTGTCCCTCCTCTTTCACCTCTGCGCTCACAAGGGACCACTTCATAGAGCCTTATCCCACATGAATCTGGGAAAACTGGAGGCACGTCAGCCAAAGGGATAGGTAAGTTTGTCTTCTAACTGGGTGGGATGCCATCATGGGGAGAGGATACAAAAGGGGCCAGTAGCCTTGGTAGAGAGCATATGTGGTCCATAGGCTGTAGGGATTTTTCTTTATTTCTGATTGTGCCAACTTATTGTTTGGGGATTGGAATATGATATGTGCCATCCCTTTCAGTTCTTCTTCCCTTCCTCCCCCACAGTTAGGGCTTTCATGACTTCTGCTAGGTTGGACTTAACCTGTATTTTGAATTAAGAAAGTATCGTCCCTCTATCAGCCAACAATGGATTTTTCACTTTGTTGCACCTGCTGGATGTGGATATTATTTTGTCCCACCAGTGTCTTGTAGGCTGGTGCAGAGACCAAGATAGCAGTATGAATAGACAACAACAATGTACAAATCAGTGTTGGAGCTTCCTTGGCAAGGTACTTGAGATGGGTTGACGTAGTGGGCCAGACAATCAGACTTCATGTCATGATTTTGCAGATGGTGACACAGAGCAACTGGGTGGCTGGGAAATCAGATAATCAGTCTGAATTCACAGGTTCTATATTAATTTGTTCTAAAATTATGGCAATTGTCAATGTGTTTATTTCTGAGACCTGAGAGTGGCACTCAACAATCTTAAATTTACATTAAAATAGAACAATGGCAGTGTGGAACCAATACAATACTGTATTTGATTTCATTTAATTCTGAACTGCAGTCATTTCCTAATATTAAAATCATGAAAACAATTAGAAACTGACTGATTGGTTTGTGCATATATGTAGAAAAATGTAAACATAGTTTAAATATTGGTCAAAAGATATACATAATTGTTATGAGAGAAAAATAATCATAGTATATAATAAGAGACAAGTAATTCAATATTTAAACTTTATAGCTTTCTGAAGATTTTTCTTTTGTTTTTATATTCCAGCTGTATTTTCCAAGTTACATTGGCAGATTTCATGCATGTTATACATCTTAGGTTCTTTCATATTATTCAGATATTATTAAACTTATTGTAAACAATGCTTTCATGCTCTTAGTAAATGCTTTATAAAGAATTGTAGCAGAGAGGGTGATGGCGCACCTCTGGCCCCCTACACCCTCCCCACTTCTGTCCCCTCACAGTCCCCCTTTTCAGTCACTCGCCACCTTCCCCTGGGAAGGCTCCTTGCTCCTCCAATCCTCCGGCATTTGTCTCACTCCCGGGTCGCTCGTCTGGCTGGGACACTCCTGGTCTCCCGCTGGCCCCTTCAATCCTGGGGCTACCTCTGGTCCGCCTGCCGCGGCATGCTGTGCTCTGTCGGCTGGGTGAGCTCCTCTCCACCTGTGGGGGTTGAGAGCACAGCCAGCTCCTGTCTCCCCCGCTTCCTGCCCTTCGCCCTTCTTCTTTTATTCCCCACGTGGCATCCTGGCGCGTCCCGGCGTCGGGAACGGCTGGAGACCCCGGGGTCCTAAGGCCCGTGGATTCAGGCCTGGGTGCCACCGCACCTGCGCAGTCAGCCCGCCGCTCGCCACTTGGCATGCCGGCTGCAGCTGCGCCCGGGCAGCTTGCTGCCATGGCTGGGCGGCTTTCAGTGTGGGGGTCGGACCCCCCGGTCACAGAATTATTAATATTGTTTTAGTGGATATACTGATTGAGTCCAAGTTTGAAATTTCCCTCTTCTTTTGTACAGCACTATAAAAGAATTTATATCAATTTGTTTACAACATTTGTGGAGGAACATTTTATTACATGAAATAAAACCTTCATGAACTACACAGTGACACTAACACAACTTCGGTATGTAAGTTGTAAAGAAGTATTGGTAATCAAAGCTAGCTAGTGAATAGATTCTGTAACCAAATAAGCAAACACGAGAGAGACATTTTAATCCCCATGAAAATTTTTTTACTAACAAAAAGATTTCCTTCAGGTCTGATTGCTTTATGTGAAAAAAAAAAAAAAGGCATTCTAAAGTACATAGAAACTTCCCTGATTGCTCTCTATCCCCCTTAATCTCTGCATGTAAAAGACAAAAAATGTGTGTGTATAAATTGTTAGAGAACATCATTAAGGTTTCACAATCAAGCACTCAAAAGTTAAGAAATGTCAGAATTGAGATTGCCTTTGCAACCTTAATTTGGCCACTTCTGCATACACCTTGTGGTATAATCTTTAATTGCTAGATTACATATTAGGTTTTCTGTAAGACCCCTCCTCATTCAGTAAACAGAAGAGACAGTGCTCACTTAATGAGCAGCTATTCAGGATTTTGTTTCCTTGTCATTGTTCAATGTGTTGGCCCCAGGCCTTGTTTGCTGAACACATTTCAAAAGCTGTTCTGATAACAAAATTATTAATTTCCTCATGGGCTTTTCAGTGCCATTCATCTTTATAGCATCTGAGTACTTCATAAACAAAGAATTTATCTTTCTAACACCCCTATGAGAAGGGAAAAGAGGGCCATCATTCCTATTGTACATACGAGGAACTGAATCTCAGAGATTTTGATAAAATTTTCCACTAACTTTGGTTGTCTAATTTGAGACAGCTAGAACCTGATTTTTCAGCACATATAGTATTGTATATAATTTTATACGTTAAAAGTCCATTGACTTCAGTTGCAGCTGGAAGTGTTTGGGACTTTTACAGTCCCTTATGTCTGAGGAAAACAACTCATGGCAATCTGTGAAAAATTTGGCTTCAGTGTTGGGCTCTGGGCTTCTAGGATCCCATCTCTGCTAGTGTGGGAACTTATTGTGCTTCCTCCCACTCCTCTTACATATGCCTGAGTTGGGAGTAACCTGGGTGTGAGGTTACTCCCAAACAGGATTATGGATTCACTTCAACACAAAGTCAATTAGGGATAGTTGCTTTTAGTAATCTCCCTACGTCTCTACTATTACAGGGTTAATACTGCCAAATGGTTACACAACTACTGCAAAGTGACACATCAATAAGCACAGGCAGAGCAATGCATAAAAGAGTAACAGGCATTTAGAAATACTTACACCGTTTCGGTCTGTGGGGAGTCCTGTTCCTGTCACCTCGCCCCAGGGCCTCAGTGGATGTGGCTCCAGCTGGGGGAATCCAGGGCACCCTCCGAGTCTAGGTCCCTGGTGAGACTCACTGGGCATGGGACTCCATACACTAGTTATACTATAGTTGTTTACCAGGTGTGCACGTACTGACTTAACGCCATTCTTATCACTCTTATGAGCTGAGACCAAGGTCAAACTTGTTTATCGCTTAGTAGTTTCCCAGCTCAAGTGCATGGGTTAAAGCTGATAAGGGCCAGCTGCTGTTTGCGCTTGCAGGGTCCCAGGCTATATACTCCAAGGATGGATATTTCCATTTCAGCCTACTAAGCTACAGGCCCCACATATTGGTTTTTATGTGACACTGGGGAGTCAACGGAAGCTAAGGCAGTTGGCTGCTCTGTTTTCTGTTTAGAAAAAAATCAAATGGGGAAAGTTCAATGTTCCAATATGATTTTTTTTAGAAGTTCCTTTTGTGTGCAGGGCATTTCTAATGTTCTATGTTGCAAATCAGAAGAAAGCCTTTTTAACAAAAGTCACAGACTTGCCTACAGAATGGAAATTCTGAGTTCTAACCAGCTATCCTTACAGCAGCCTCAGGGCTGCTCTAAATTAGATTTGACTGCTAGGGATCACCAAGCATGTCTCATACCAATGTGTGAAGAGTGGCACAGAGTAGGGAACCCCAGAGCATTCAAAAGCTACTTGGCACTGCATTCCTCAGCTACATTCTTGACAGGCCAGAAACAAAGTTTTATTTCATTTAAAAAACTGAAACACCAAATTACCAGTTTCACAAAATCTAAACTGAATTGCTGGGTACACTGCCTTGTGTATGCATTTTACACAGCTTGAGATCTGGTCACATCTCCTTTAAATCTTTCCTGTATGCCTATTCCCACTGTGCCCTGCTCAATAACTCTTCTTGCATTTCCCCCTATAAATGGAAATTACCTTCAAATTAATAAAAATATACACTGTCTCAGCAGCTTCTTGTGCCCTCCTGTTCCCTACTACCTTATTTCTTCTATTTTGGTTTGTGCACTTGGTCTTACTTTTGAAATGACAAATTCAGAGGTTTTCCTTGTAATCATGTGGCTAGTCCATGGCTATACAATGCTCCATTCTGCAGTATAGTGCGGCAGGCATAGCAGGCAGAAGGAAGCTTATTTTATTTCCCATTTTCCTAAATTGGAACATCACTTTTAGTAAGATGGGGAAAGTAAGTCTGGTGATCCATTATTCCTGAGTAAATCCTGCATGCTTATAAGGATACTGTTTGTCATTCAACCTTAAAGGTTATCCATTATTTCTTCATAAAATGGGGCACAATTACTCCATACACATACAAAGAACTTGATCTGAATGAAAATAAGCTAACATGCTATCTGCAAACATTATTCGGTCTTGGCACATGTCTCCCCTGAGAAAATGTGTGATAATTGTAAACTGCCATTTCTTTCAGTATTTGTCTTAGGCAGTCATCGTTATTGTACAGGGCAAAATGTGTAGTCATTTTTCAGCTGCAAGTTGAGTACTCACAGGCCAACACATATGGAAGGATCTGTAGGTTTATAATGCTTTCTTAAAGTAGAAAAGAAAAAGCCTAGTGAAAATGTAATAGAACAGAATTTGTTTCCTCTTTTCTGTGTCTTGATAAAATCTCCCACCTCCAGCAGATATTCTGTGTACAGAGCTAAGTTTGAAGAACATGATTTGAATATCTGATTAGTGGTGGGCAAGGTAGATATTTTGGCACCCTTTTTTTCCTGGAGTGGGGAACATCAGCATTATAGACACAAGAGAAGGTTTTCTCTCCCCTCATAAAATAAATAACTTGTCTTGATCAAATTCTAAACAATGGCAGCCAAATACTTAATCCATTCTTGTAGAACTAGACAATAGCCCGTCATAAAACGGGATTTTTCGTGTCTCTCCTCCATGTCCGTCTCTCTTTCTCTCCCGCCTCCTCCTCCTCCTGCCTCCCCCCGTCTCTCTCAGCTCTCCTCTGCCTCCTGCCTCTCTCTCCATCTCTCTTCCTCTTCTCCCCCTCCTGCCTCTCACTCTCTCTCTCTCTTCTCCTCCCCCTCCTGCCTCTCACTCGGGGGACCATGGAGCCCAAACGGCTGTTTGGGCTCCGCGTCCCCTGTGCGGGGGCAAGCAGCGCAAGCAGCTGTTTGGGCTCCATGCTCCCCATGCAGCAAGGGGACTGCGGAGCCTAAACGGCCGCTTGCTCTGCTTGCTCCCCCGTGGCGACCCGGCTGAGCGGCTCAGAATTCAGCTGAGCACCACGGCAAGGGGGGCGGGGCGGTGACGTACACAGCCAGGCCCCACCCCCGGCCGTGTACGTCACTGCCCGGCCCCCCTTCCCCTCCCACCGTGGTGCTCGGCTGAGTTCTGCACCACTCAGCCGGGCCGCCACGGGGGAGCAAGTGGAGCAAGCAGCCATTTGGGCTCCCCCGTGGCAGCCCGGCTGAGCAGCACAGAACTCAGCTGAGTGCCACGGCGGGAGGCGAAGGGGGGCGAGGCGGTGATGTACACACCCGGGTCTCGCCCCCTGGCCGTGTACATCACCGCCCTGCCCCCCTTCCCCTCCCACTGTGGCGCTCAGCTGACTTCTGCACCGCTCAGCTGGGCTGCCGCGGGGGAGCAAGTGGCGCAAGTGGCCATTTGGGGTCCGCGCTCCCCATGCAGAGGTGCTGCATGGGGAGCATGGACCCCAAACGGCCACTTGCGCCACTTGCTCCCACGCGGCGACCCAGCTGAGCGGCGCAGAAGTCAGCCGAGAGCCATGGCCGGAGGCAACAGCACCCCCCAGAGGCAAGACTGTAACGCTATAACGTTACAAAGTCACAGACATTGGGCTACTATATATATGACTAGAAAAAAGTGCAAGGAAAGCCAGCAGGATTTGTTCACGTCCTGAATATTACCTAGCGCTATTATTGCTCCTTAATTCAATATGCAATCAACTTCAATCCCATAATTTTCCTGGGAACCAACTTCCATTTGTTATTAAAGTTCATGGAATCTTTATTTCTCCCCTTTTCTAAGTACCCTCCTTCACCCTCACAGTTAAAGGGACAGTGTGAAGGTCAGAAATCCTCCTCCTGACAATTCTCCAATGGGTAGATTTACCTTTATGATTTTGCAGGTGTACTTTTATGTTATCGAGACATTTTGGTTAAAAAGGCGATGTCAAACTTAATGAGAGACTCTCAGTAAAGAAACTGATGCAGCGTGCTGTCTCTGTCATAGCACACCATAAGTGTCACAGTGAGACATCTGCTTGCTGGCTTGTTTTTCAGCAACAGAAAATGTGGTTTCAGTTTGGTGTGAATAAAAAACAGCTAAAAGCTGAGAGACAAGTTTACTGCAACAGTGCTGGGAGCTCCCAAACAGCTGTATTCATTCACTTGCCCTAACAATTTTACATAAATAATTGTGAAGTTACTTCACAATGGCTGGCATCATAAAGGTAAAAGTACGGCACTAAAGGAATTTGTAAGACAACAGGTTGAACCTCTCTAGTCCGGCACCCTCAGGACCTGACCAGTACCAAACCAAAGAATTTTCCTGATAACGGAAGATCAATATTGTCTAGCAGCATTACCAACACTTCCACTGATTACTGGGCTGTTAGAAAACATTTAGGGGTAAATTAGAGCTAAATAACAGCACAGAACACTGAGCGCTAGAACTGGTGGCTGCAATCAAACTTTATGGGACCATGGGAAACTTGGCCACACCCATGAAAAGTGGTCATCCAGCTAACTAAAATCATGCTGGACAATGGATGTTTCCAGACCACCAGAGAGTTCTGGACTAGAGAGTTTCAACCTATAATAGAGGATGGTACAGCTTGGAGGAAAAATGTCAGCATGAAAGCTTGAAGATAATGCAAACAGTTATCAGAGTGGATTGGTTGCTTACCATCCTTGGTGATGTTTCCTTATGATTCTGATAGAATGTGATTGAACCATATAAATGTAAAAAGATCAGTGTGGAAAATGTCATTTACAATTTATTCCTGAATTATTTCAAATAATTTTGCTTATTTTTGGTAACTTATTCCCCAGTATTCACCAAGAAGAAAAATAAGCTACATTACTGGATAAATATTCACACTGTTCTAGTTGTGATGCAGCACAATTAGTGAAGCCATGCCTGTCCTGTTTGTAACTGACTGAATACAATTTTACACCTCTCTTTTATATCTGTATCAGCACCATAGTCTTGAAAAACAAATTGGCATAAATCAATGCCAGGGACAAGATGTTGGGTTCTGCTTCCACAGGAAACTAGTGGGACCTAACTACCTGTATTATGAGCCTGTTTCAGTTGACTACCACTGTAATTCTGCTAATTGGCTGTGGAGTGACACAGATTCTATTCCAATGAATCATGTTGCTGTTCTTCCCAGAAATTACTTGAGCCACCCCTGTTCATGATGGAGTCCACAAGAATCAGTTTCATTTGGGGACAGGGGAATTGGGGGGATGTTTTGCAGAACTGAACATCAGTACTAAAGCCATCTCTGTGTCAGTGAAAGTTCTTAAGACTGAATAGAATATCTAAAATTTTATGTATTAGCATATAGCCTTTACTAATGCATGCTTATGCTGTTATATTTATATGTACATGTATCTAAGACAAACTACTACTGTTTGTTAAATGTGGTGATATAATTATCAGTTACCACAATGAATGCACACAATGGGTGGAGATTATGTTCAATTGTAACTTCTTCATTTTTCCTTTAAAGTGGCAAGTTGTACAATCGTAGATCAAGATCCCCCACTGGAATAAAGTGGTATCCTAATGAACTCAGTGGGGGTACACTGACACCAACAAAGGATTGTTGAGTGCCACTGTCATGTCTCAGAAATAAACACATTGACAATTGTCATAATTTTAGAACAGATTAATATGGAACCAACAGAGGATGTGTCCCATAGATCTTGTATTTCATTTTCTATTTTTGAGAAAAAATATGATTTTAACTGCACCTTTATGGATGCATTTAAGAACATGTTATCAATATACAGTAAAACTCCAATAGTCCGGCATCCAATAGTCCAGCACTCCTGATAGTCCAGCATCAAAATGGCAAGAGCCTAGTGAGTGAGCTTCAGCAAAAAATTAGTCACAAGGTAACAGCGGCAGCAGCTGAACTGAGCAAAAAGGGTAAAAAAGGCTTTAAAAAACTAAAACATTACAGTATACTGTATACAGTATGTACAATAAAAAGGGTTAAGAACACTTTATATACAGTATATAATGTATACAGTATATATATAACCAGCTTATAGTACCTCCTGATAGTCCGGCATATTTGATAATCCGGCACCACCTAAATCCCATAGGTTCCGAATTATCGGAAGTCTACTGTAATACCTTTACTGTGCTAATTCTTTGTCATTCATCTTAAATTTTTACATCTCAGTTGGTCATTTAACCTTCTGTTACTAGCAATCCCATTATATTCCAAGACAAATTCCCTTCCTGAGAGAAAGTGATTCCTTTTTGAAGAGATGAAATTAGTGTTATTGGAGAGATTATTTTTTCACAATTTGTGGGGGGAAACATTTTGAATATATCGCCGATCCCTTTATAGGTACTGTAAGGCACACTTTATTCTTATACCTTAAATATGAGAAACTAGTAAACATTTTGACATCTTTCAGAATCTGATGAACAACACCTTTCTTTTTGCCCTACTAGCTGTCCCCAGTATAATTTTATCTATAACCAATGGTTGTTTTGTCGGTCATCTTAATCAGGCAACCAAAATTCACAATAGCAGCATGCATCAGAATAGTTTATAGTATTGAAGTCAATAATATTGCTGTCAATTTTACTATTTCTTTATCTTATTAAACTGGCTTCTCTAACACCCTTCTTCTCTCACCCTTGCCTATTTCCTCCACCCGCCCCAAAAAAGTTTTGGATGCATAAAGTTACAGATCTCTATGAAGTAGAAGGATATAACTCTTAAAATATTTAGTATTTCTTATTTTCTTCACAAATAATTGTATAATCCATGGGTGTGTGTGTGTTATGGATTTCCAGCTATGTCAGTCTACAGAAGATGTGATTTGTTATAGCCCCTAGCGCTTTAGCTCAAACTGTAGCAGCTTATGTTTTTAGCTCTGGAGCTCCCTGGATTCAATGCCAGTGTGTTAGCTGAGTGGGTTGCGGTCACAATCACCTTATATTCTGCACATTACGGGACAATATATGATATCCCTCACATAATCAAACACAGGTAACAAGATCAAATCATCTGAAGTATTCATGGTGAATTCAAAAGTACAGATCGTGAACAATTTTGTCACTAATTTTTAAGCAGCTGTCTTTTCTTTTGACATGGCAATGAAAAATAACCTGCTTATTACACCATAAACTTTTGAGAATGTACTCTAATGCCTTTAGGGAACAAATTACATACTCTGTCAAGGAACACTTCAAAATACTCTATCAAAATGCATAAAATTAACCACAAGAAGCTCTCTTCTCCCATTGATGCAGGTGGATAGCTCACATTAGTGTTAATGAGAATCACACACAATAGACAATGATAATAAAGAAGACCTCTACGCTGATAATTTCAGAGGGTATGTGTCACATGGCTGAGGTGAGGAACTCATCCTGAGTGGGGTGTGGGTGTCTGCCTCGCCCCTGTTATGCCTGCATTTGCCCCTTTTCTCCCCCAGCCAGTGCCTCCAATCTCACACGCTCAAGTCGGATTACTCTCATCCTCCAGCCCCTGGGTCCCAATCTATATTTCACTCTTATTGGCAGCGGAAGTTCAGTATTCCCAATATGACCCAATGGTCAAAGTCTATACTTTGCCCCTAATAGCAGGGCAGCACAAGTCCATAGATCTAATACCACCCAATTGTCAAAGTCTGTAAATTGCCCTAATCAGCAAGGCAACACAGTTCAATAGACTCAATATGACCCAATGTCCAAGGTATATAATTTGCCACTATTAGCAAACAGCGTAAGTCCATCGTTCTAATATGACCCAATAGTCCAACCTGTGCTAAGGGGTAATAAATAGGGGAAAGTTTTATATCCCCTGGCACGGGGGTCCAGGCCTACCACTCCACTGGACCCCACCCCAGGGCCCTGTCAGTGGCTGGCTCTAACCACTGAGTCAGCGGGGAAATTCCTGCCACAACATGCTGACTCTCTGATGGCGGCTCATTCACCCTGTGACTGTTGCTGTCCCTAGGGCTGCTTCCAATGTCTCTGTGCAATGGTGGATCTCCATCTCCCCTCTTTCCTCTGGGATCTGGTTACTCCCACCTGCTTCTGAATCCTGCGTGGTCTCTAGTAGCATTGGGTCTCCAACTTGCATGGTAGCGTCTTGGCATTTGGACCATTGCTGGGGCTTGCAGGGAGCTGGTCAGGCATGTCTTCTCCCTTCAGCTGCCAGCCCCAACTGAGCAGAGCTGCTCTTTTATAGCAGTGCAGTCTGAGCATGCCCAGTAGGGTAAAGGGGATGTGGCCTCCTCTGCTCTCAAGATGGAGTTAACCCCCTTGTTCAATAAGGGGAGAGTATGCCCTATCACAGTATGTCAACACTACAAGGGTATTTTGAAATAAGTTATTTTGGAATAATAACTCTTGAAATAATTATTTCAAAATAGCATGTCCAAATTACAGGGAAATCTTGCAATTAGTCTGAGGCAGGCTCCCCTAATGTGGACATGCTACCTTGATTTGGAGCCCCAGGAAACACTGAG
This sequence comes from Rafetus swinhoei, assembly GCA_019425775.1. Lineage (NCBI taxonomy): Eukaryota > Metazoa > Chordata > Testudines > Trionychidae > Rafetus > Rafetus swinhoei. The sequence continues at coordinate 273,605,423 of CM033437.1, forward strand.
GAGTAATTACTTTGAATGGCTCTGGGGAGGAGTTATTTTGAAATAGCAGCTGAGCAGCATCCACACTACCACTATTTCAAAATAGCAATTTCAAAATAAGCATTATTCCTTATGAAACGAGGGTTTATTATTTTGAAATAAGAAGCCCATTATTTCAAAATATTTCAAAATACCGGGCTTGCTGCGTGGATGCTCGCCTTATTTCAAAATAATGTGAGTTATTTCAAAATAACATTGTAGTGTAGACATGCCCACAGTTTCCCATGAAATGGTACATATTTATATGTCATGGTCTTAGGAATGGACAATAAAAACCTATCCAGTCAGTGGAATGAAAAGGAATGGCATCCCCCCCTCCCAAGCAGAGGTATGTTCCAGGAAACAAAGGCTTACATTTATCCCCAGCAATTGATAATCCCACTCTGTAACTTTGGAAGTTATTGTGCCCACAAAAGCACAATAGTGACTTTTACTTTAATTTAGTTCTTCAAGAGAAACCAATGTAGAGACATTGATCTGAACACTAGAGCAGGAAGCCTCACGTGCAGAGCAAGCTTTTTTTCCTTAGACCATTTCTTAGGCATGTAAGGAGGGCCCATCTCCAAGTTCTCACTGCAAAGCAAGCTCTGTTCTACACTAGGACTTTATTTCGAAATAACCCCCCTTAGGTCGAATTTATAAGTGGAGTGTCCACACTACTAAGCCTGTTATTTTGAAATAACGGGCTGCTTATTTTGAAATCTGTAGTCATGCTTTTCTCGGGGAATAACACTAATTTCAAAATAGTTATTTCGAAAAGGCACTAGTGTGGATGCTCCAATGCCACTATCATATATATAGTAGCCCAATGTCTGTGACTCTGTAACGCTGAAATGCTGGCTGTTCCCTCTGAATGGCCCGTGCTGCATGGGGAGTGTGGGGCCCAAATGGCTGCATGCGCCACTTGCTCCCACACGGCAGCCTGGCTGAGCGGCGCAGAAGTCAGCCGAGTGCCACAGCGGAAGAGGAAGGGGGGCGAGGCGGTGACGTACATGGCCAAGGGGCGGGGCCTGGCCATGTACGTCACTGCCCCGCCCCCCTTCGCCTTCTGCTGTGGTGCTCGGCCAGGCCGCCGCGTGGGAGCAAGTGGTGCAAGTGACCGTTTGGGCTCCGCGCTCCTCATGCAGCACGGGGAGTGCGGAGCCCAAACGGCCATTTGGGCTCCGCGTTCCCCCTAGTGAGAGGCAGGAGGGGGAGGAGAAGAGAAAGAGAGAGGCAGGAGGTGGAGGAAAGCTGAGAGAGAGAGGAGGGGAGGCAGGAGGAGGAGGAGGAGGAGAGAGAGAGAGAGACGGAGCGAGAGACCGGAGGCTCAGGAGAGAAGACCAACATGGAGGAGAGACCTGAAAATCCCGTCTTATGACGGGATAATTGGCTAGTTTTGAAATAACTACTCCCAGGGTAATTTGAACTAATTACTCCCTAGTGCTTCCTGGGGCTCTAAATTGAGGTAGCGTGTCCATATTAACAGACTAATTTCGAGGCTTCCCTGTAGTGGGGACAAGCTGTTTCAATTTTGTAAAATTGGGAGTTATGTCAAATTTAGTTATTTTGAAATAGTTTCCCAATGTAGACATGCCCCAATAAGAAAACAAACAAAAAACCCACAAGCAAAGATTGAAAATAGAATGCTTATTCCTTCCCAAATGAACATACCAACAGTGACTGGTTTCATTCAAACACTGAAAACTGGAAATAAATTATGGAGGAGGGTGTTATATCTGTCACACTAGTCACTGTCTACAACAAGGAAACTCATAAAATCAGGAAGCATGAAGGAAAAAATAGTAGAGCCTTTATTGGTAATTTGCTTTTTCATCCTGCCCTGCCTTTTTTCAGTTATATGCCCGATCTCCAGTATGGACAGTATTTATTTTATATAGACTGTGGGAGCCAAATTGTGGTTGCCTCATTGTAGCTGCAGTAGTGGGACTTCTTATGGTCTCTTATTCCCAGCTTCTCAGTACCAGCATTATGGTAAATCAGTTACAATTTGATTGCTAGCACTTCTTGTGTGCATACAGAACCCACAAACACTCCTGTCAATTCATACAGCACCAAAAAGATGTGTTGGGATTTGGTGAAGTCATGGCCATGGACTTCTGGGCTATGATGGGAGCAATAAATGCTTTACTTCTCCTGTGACAGTGTAGTATGGCTGCTGCTAAATATGCTTTTTGTTGTGTCCTGGAGGCATTATGCTTCCTCTTGGTCTCTATAGGCACATTAACTCAAGACACCACCACTGCCACCTCTCCCATTCCAACATAGATTCCTATGAGAGAGACTGGGAGTATGGTAATTCATTCAGAGTTGTTTGGAGAGAGCATCTACAAATATGACATTCAGGCCATGAAAACAGAAAAGTCTGTACAATCAACCATTGTTATTCCATTTTCAAATGGAATAACAATGTGAAGGTTAGGGACTATAACAGAGTTTAAAGAGAAGCTAGATAATTTCATGGAGGTTAGGTCCATAAAAGGCTATTAGCCAGGGGATAGAAATGGTGTCCCTGGCCTCTGTTTGTCAGAGGCTGGAGAGGGATGGCAGGAGACAAATTGCTTGATCATTGTCTTCGGTCCACCCTCTCTGGGGCACCTGGTGCTGGCCACTGTCGGCAGACAGGCTACTGGGCTAGATGGACCTTTGGTCTAACCCAGTACGGCCGTTCTTATGTTCTTATGTAAATGTCTGTTTATTTTGTGGAATGAAATATTGATCACATTTCAGGTCTGCTGGGTTTGGTTCACATGAGTTCCAGTGAATGGACGTGTGAGGTTTTTGCAATCCCTTGAGTTTTGTGCTTATTCAACCTCAAAGTATTGCAGGCAAAACTCGATGTGAAACTGCAACTTTTCATTAACCTCCTGGATTTGCCTATGAGTTTTCAGGTTTTGATCAGTTTGCTTGAAGATGGCAATAGGACTGGCTTATTGCAGTCAGGAGAAAACAAGTGATGGGCTTTTGAGACAAAACTAAAAAGATTCATGCTTTTTGTTTAAGTCCATTCACATGCACAACACAATCTGTATTTTTTTTTTTTTTTTTTAGAGTTTTTGAAACTTCTAAATTTGATGTCTATGTTTCAGTCATAGGTTGTAGAATTATTATAGATTATTGGAAAAACAATAAACTCTTTATGGAAGAATGTTTCTTTGGGAGCACATTGGAAACACCTCCATATAGAAATAATGGGCAGTTTGTCACAAACCACATGGAGATGAAGGGAATGGACAGGTATCAAAGGTTTTTTCCATCTGTCTTTGTACCACAGCATCGGCTGAAGCTGCTTGTGGAGGGAGAGTGGGGCTACCTGAATCAAATCCCTATTGTATGCTGTAAATCTTACAGGACTTCTGTCTTGCTTACTGCAGATATACTGCCACGGAACCATTCATCCACAGTGAATTCTAACCAGAACATACCCTACCTCCATATTGTAGAAACAGACAGTAACATTTGGTGTCCATTGGGTCTTTGGAGGGAGCTGCAGATATGTACCAGTGAGCTGGTCTTGGCCTTTGGTCAGTTATTTGGGAATTTATCAATGGACAAGGCTAGCTTTGGAGCTCCACTCTGTTGTTGGGTGATGTGTATAGAACACCATTTATAGCGTGATAAATTCCAAACTTGTTCTCACTACTGCACACATTATCAGTACCTCACCACACTCATCCTCTGCAGGGAAGAGGGTGGGAATCTTTCCAACATTTACTACATAGGCAGTCAGCAGCAATCAAAACATGATGTGCGGCGTTGTTTGGATGTGAGGCTTGATTTTCATAAGTTTGTGTAAAAAGTTGCAAATGAAATTTGAGCAAAATAAATAGATATACCCTCAAACACATCAGCAAAGCTTTATTTGATTAAGAAATAAGCCTTTACAAATTCTACATAGCCCTAATACTTGGGATTAGTTAAAATAGAAACTGGCGGTTCTACTGTACAATAGTTTCAACTGAGTTGTTTTAAAAGACCCTGATAAAGTAGAAATAACCTGTTTCATCTCTGCACAGTAAATAAATGCCAACTGCTAATAAACAGAGGACCTGGTCTACCACACAAGGACATAAACACAGTGGGGTTAGCTCAGACCCAGAATGCACAACCAAGCCTGAAAAATAATAGTACAATATCTCTGGAAAATGTATTTATTCTGGAAACTGCTGCTTTGGTAAGGTGATATTCTGTCATTTGATGTTGGAGTCTGTTTAGTTCACAAATGTTATCTGTTTGAAACAGGTGTAGACATCTTACTAATCCCCACTAAATGATCTGACTATGGTTTTTATATGAAGTCTAAGATGTAAGATTTTAAACAAGAGCCAAAAAAAGGAACAAAAAATCTCTTCCATTACATCTGTTCTTTCATGCAAAGAGTTTTCAAACTGTGAGGTACTGTACCATTTTCTTTTAAGACAAGCTACTATAATTCATCAGAGTATGGTAGAGGAAATGACACATATACAAGTTAAATTTGTTTTCAAAATTGGGTAGCTACTGCAGTAGGTTGTATCTTCCCAAATCCTTACAATATTCTTGTAAGACTTATCAACTTTTACTCAAATTTGTTACAAAAAGTTTACCATCAAAAAGTTTTTAAAGTGGCCTCCAAATCAGATAGTACTCATATAAAAGACTTATCTTCATCCACAAATCATATTGGGTTACATTATTATGCCAATTACTGGCTTTTGTATCAGATCACAATCACAATGTGCCTATTGTATGTAGATTATTTTTTACATAGTTTCAATTCGTCCCTGAAAAATCTGCTTACAAAATGAGCTGAGTCTATATGAGGATTGCTGTGCATGAAAAATGTCTAGTGTCTCACATTTTGGATCATAAAATAATGTTAGGTGAAAGTGGAATTTCTCATTTACATGTGAGAGAATTTATCTTTATGTGTAATTAATCTTCTTAGAGCTTGAGTTGGTTATGCACAAAAAGTATTATTCTTCTAATGCATTCAGAATTCCCTGTCGGCTCACTCCTCCCATTGGACACACAAGCATATCACAGCAGATGATTTTGCATAAGCACTGAGCATGAACTATAATAATATAGACTCAGCAGCATCTGTGCAGATGTATTTAAGGACTGTGTTAAACACTAAATACCAGTACTTGGCATATATTCATGTTGTTAAATGAGCATGATGGGCTTGGCACAGGCTAGAAAATGGGGATGTGGGGAATCAAGGATCTGGTTCCAGACCTCTGGTTCTGAAGGTCCTACCTGCGCCAGTGTGACTTGGAGCTGCTGCTGGACAGCTGGACATTGTGTTATTGACATAAGTCTACTATAGGCCCTATAGGCCAGTGGAAGTGCCATCCACAATCTCCAGTTCAAATCCACTCCCATCATTGCGCCATACCCATGCCCCATGACTCACTGCATACAACATACCATTCCATATGCCTCAAAGGAAGAGCAGCTGCCTCATGGCCTGGATAGATTTGCATGAGCAGTGAATTCTACTCTGACCAGCAATTCTCTGCTGGCTATTTGCAGCCATTTCCCAGACCCCTGCACTTCCTGTGTGGCTTGAAAGGGCTGGATCTCAATAGCGAATCTGCCTTGGTTTCTACAGCCCATCCTTATCAATGGTGGATCTGTTAACAGGGGCGGCCCTAGACTAGCTGCCAGCAACTGGCACCCTAGGCAAATCATGCAATCGCCCCAAACCCCAAGGGCAGATATAGGCTGAGGTTTTTGGTAAACTGGGAAACATTTTGCCCCTATTTTCCATTTAATGTTTTTTAAGCATATTTATTTAAACAGGCATAATTATTCGGTTTGTCCGTCCAACCAATGTTTCTGAGATCAGATTAAAATAGAGACACGAAATGTTCAGAATAGATTTGTACACAACAGCTAGATGATATTTCAGTATGATTTCAAATAAAAATGCATTACAAATGTTAATTATAATTTTTATTATTACAAATCCAAAATAGTCCATTACACTATCCCTGCTTTAACTGCCATTACCACCACATCGCTGGGGAGAGGGGGGCTGGGGACAGTAGAGAGGGGAGAGGGGAGACAGAACAGGGTGTCAATGGGGGGAGAGAGTCCCCTGTACCCGCCTCCTCCCAGGATTCCCCCCCCCAGAGGAAGCCAGCGCACACCTCTCCCGGGGCCAACCCCCCCCCGGGGTGCAGGGAACCCCCGCGCGTGCCTCTCCTGGGGCCGACTCCCCCTCCTGTGGCACAAGGGAAGCCAGCGCGTGACTCCCCTGGGGCCAACTCCCTGCGCTCCTCCTCCAGGGACAACTCACCCCTCCTCTGGCACAGGGAAGCCGCCGCGCTCCTCCTCCGGGGCCGATGCCAGGCGTTACAGGAAGGGGAACTGGCAGGGAATTTGGCGCCCCATTTAACTTGGCGCCCTAGGTGGCTGCTGAGTTTGCCTATAGGCACGGGCCGCCCCGGTTGTAAAACCATGAAACCAAGAAGAAGACTCTGTTTTATACAAGGCCCAAGCATATTTATAACCTTCAGCTGATGCTTACGCAAGATAATGCTCTATTGGAGCCCTTCTTGATTTAGAGAGATCCACCTTTGCAAAACACGCAGATTCTTCTGCATTTATTTTCTACATTTTGGGTCCGATTCTCCAATGCCTACCACCCTGCGCAGTCCTGTGTATGGGAGTTTAAAACATTACCGTTATTTGCACTTATACCCACTTGGAACACTTGTAAATTATTACAGAAAGGCATTGGAAACTTAGAATGCCTGTCTGCATTTTACCAAGTAAAATCTCCTTTAGGTTGCCTGATCTCCTAATATACACCAGGCCTTAGGTCACTTTCACTGTATTGCTCCGGGGTACGAAAAATCCATTCCCGAGTGATACAATGAAAGCAACCTAATCCTCAGTGTAAACAGCACTAGGTCCATTTAGCTACTGTATCTTGGAAAAGCAGAGTACCAGTACTGACAGAAGCCCTCCTATAGGCATAGCTACCATCTTCATTGTAGGGCCACAGTAGTGCTGCTTTAGTTTTAAGTGTAGACATACTTTAAGACTGTTGTTGCTGCTGAAGGCCCTAGCATAATTTTAATATCTCCTTTTTCAGCACACCTAGTATAGCCATTGGTTACATGCTTACTTGTGTTAATCACATTATTAATCACAGCAGTTGTCAAATTATGACAACTGTGGAACACTTCTGCTTCTCTCAGATTGGTGAAGCATCTCCCAAGTTCAAATAAGTGACTTCCTGCTAGTTGCAGACCAGTCTGGGACACTTTCACATTTTTCTGAAGTCTTTTTGAGCAACTAAAATTCAAAATGAACAAAGAAAACGCTCTGCACAATATGTGACTGCTTCCTGTCTTTTTTTGGCTGTTTCTTTGGTGTTAATTCAGCTGTGATCTAAAACAAAGCTGCAAAGTGACCTGAAGAGATGAAAGATGTTGCAGGCATTCAGTGCTAATGTATCTATATTCTTACTAAAAGCTTGTCTACACTGCCCAAATTCAGATTACATGGGTGTGAACTGCAGAATGTACCAAAGTGCCACTCCATAACTCCCCCATGTCGTTGCAGCAGGCACAGACTAAAATGTTCCTTGTAAGCATTCACGTAATCCACTTCAAGCAGGATTACATTAATGTGAGCAAGGCAGCTTTTAGTTTGTGCCCCCACCATCTATATGGCACTTTAGTGTGCACGACTAGTCACACCTCCATAGTCCAAACTTTGTGGAAGTATAGACCTAGATTTAGTGTGAGAACATCTATTGTTACTATAAGTGTCTCAGCAGCTACTAGTGTCAATGGCCTCGTGGGTTTTGTTTATAATGTATTAGACGTAAGGGCTTGGAACTCTGCAAACTTCAACATACTATAATATTGAGACGTGGGTACACAGGCTATTCAGGGACTATGATATCAATAAGTACTATAGGTATCTGGTTCACTGGGTGGGTTTCTTGTGGAACCTGGAATCATGAGCTGGAGGAGGGATGAAGGTAGGTAAACAAGTCTGCAGAAGTAGCATTTCCGTACTGCATGTACTGGTTTTGGTTAGGTTCAGGGGGAGGGAGGGACAAAGAACAGAGAACTGTAAAAGGACTCAGCCTGAGCTCTCTGCAAAAACACACTCCAGAATAAAGACCTGACAGACTTACCGTAAATTAGCATATATAACCCACGCATGTGTATTACCTGCACCCGTGCATAACCCGCAGTTTTTCCTGATTGTGTAAAAAAAGTCTTAGATAACTTGCACACATGTATAGCCTGTGGGAGATGATCCGCAGGTACTGTTAATGAACAGCACCTGTAACGAATGAGTCAGGAGTCAGGCTGCGCTGGGGGTTCAAGTTCTGCTCCACCGTGAAGCTGCCGTGCGTGTGCCCAGCTGTATGATAGGGTAAGAGCCCTGGCCACGAGGGTCTGCAAGGAAAGATGGCACAAGACTGTGTCAGACCCAGCTGGGGGGGACGGGGAGTCTCAGGCCGTGGCTGCCACAGGGAACTGGAGTGGGGCAACAGATGCACTGGGCTCTCAATGGGCTGGGAACACCCCACTGTGACCACGCGCCCAGCCCCTGGCCAGGCTGGCACACACACCCCAGCCGGAAGCAGCCCCGCCAGCTTTTCAGGCTCATCTCCTCACGTGGCTATGGATGGAAGGAGCTGGCACCCGGCTCCCAGTCCCACAGCAAGGGACCCCTGTCTCGTCTTCCTGTAATTTCAGTTAAAAAAACTTGTATAACACGAGGACGAGTATAGACTGCTGGGGGGGGGATTGTAAAACCTTGCATAACCTGCGGGTTATATACGCTAAAAGTTGGTATGTACAGGCCTAACAGGATCCCACATGGTGACACCTCATATGCCTACAAGTGCACACGCACACATGCTGGGAAAACACAGTGAACTGTAGAGAAATTACAGCCTAAATCCCCAGCCTAGACGGAAAGATATGTTGGTTCTTATCCTGAGAGAGGTAACATCTAGAAACCAGTGAGAAGGTCACAAAGGGATCAACCTGCAGTTAACTCAGAACCTTGATGTAGATGTCTTCTTTCCTCCTTAGTATGTATATGATCTCACTAGTGACCCAAAGGAAATAAGAGATGACAATAATCCCATATCTGAAGAGATTGTTTTGAGCTGCATTATATCTAGAATTTATTCTGACAGCTATGGATGATGGTCAGTGAAACCAAGAGTTCCCTAGCTCTAAGATAGGAGATGGATAACCTGAAAATATGTTTTAATACATTTTTAAAAAGGGTTTTTCCAAATGCTGAGAGATTGAAGAAAATAAAAGAAATACATAAAATCTATCAAAATAAAAAGTCTATGGCAGATCAAATTACTTCTACTGAAGCGGAGATTATTGCTCCTAGGGTTTTCTGAGGTACTGCCTTTGGATAGGTTGTACTAAGATTTCTATTGTTTCTATCAAGAGAGGGAGTTCAAGTTCAAGAAATCATAACCAGAAAGGTCAGTCTTCCCCAGAAAATGGGTAGCTCTCTTAGCTGATGGTGGCACAATCTGTTGTGCTTAGAAAGGTCATTCATATAGGGGAATTGGGGAATGAGGCTTGCAGTCTAATTGTCACCCTTGGGGAAGCATATGTGAGGCAATCACTACAGGGCAATGCAGATGGACCCCCATGCAAATGGGACTGAACTTGGGTCAGTAGGACATATAGTTCCATACAGAGAGATGGACTAGAAGGGGCATCCTGGATATTATGCCTCTCTGCCCTACAGAGCAAGGTTACCCTTCTATCTATCTATTGTACCAATGCTTTGGAGACATTAGAGATTATGGTGCCTATCTTGCATCATAACTAACTAAAAATCCATTTGACCTAACCATTTTCACCTTTCCCTTTTGCTAGAATGTAAACCAAATGCTTAAGGTTTAATCAGGAATATGTGGATGCTAGAGACTTAGTACTACTGTGTTTACTTCTGAGCTCATGATACACCCAATCCACCATCAAGACAACACATATGGTATATGTAGCTGTGAGTCTTTGTGTGTATATAGTGCATGTGAAAATGTAAGAAATCTATTACCTATACTATTATCTCTCTCAGGAATTATTCCCAGGACAGGGCTATGAGAGGAATAAAATGATAGCTTTTAGAGGTTAATAGGCAGTCTCTGTTTTCTCTCTTAGGCAGGCTTTGTTTATTTTTTTTTCTTAATCTAAAATAAACATCTGTTGTTCTCTGGCTATGGAAAATGTCATACATTCCTTCACTATCTGTACCTCAGTAAACAAGTCCAACTACTGCCTTAACTTAGTAAAGTCTAGCCTATGGAAACAAAATGTGAAGTTTCAATGAAATTTTATTCCTTTCAGTGGATAGTTCCTTTACTTTGCTGTTTTTGTGGCTACCCTATTTTCCCCTTTCCATGGTCTGGGATCTTTACCTTGCTCTAGGATTTCTTTTTCCCCCAAATACCATGCCAATTGTATTGTAAGTGCTACAACGAGTGATTAAAAATTAGCTTCTATTCAGAGTTTGTGTTTTATGGTTCTTGACCACATGACCATGGTTAAACTTCCTTTCTGTGTTACACTTACAGATGGCACTTTGGCTTACTGCCACTGGCACATTCACTAAAACTGAAATAGCAATTTTGCTTACATTCAACAGACTTGGTAACAACACCACAGTGATCCTGCTGTGAGCTGAATTATTATGGAAAAGAGACTGAAGTGCAAAGAATGAATGACTAATTTCAAATAAATAATTTATATCATCTTAAGTGAAAAAATAAATTGACTTTAACACAAAATCAGAATTCACTTTTAAGGTTTAGTCTTGCCAGTATAAATCACTAAAGTAGGTGATAATGAGTTGCCCTGTGGCACCTCAAAGATTAACCAAAATATATAGAATCATGAGCTTTCATGGGCAGGGTAACGGTGTCAAATTTTAGATAAATTCCAGTTCTGCAGACTCTGTAATGGGTTAGTAAATTCCTTTGTAGAAGAATAGCTACCTTTAAATCCATGATTGAGTGGCCAGGCAGGTTAAAATGTTCCCCTACAGGTATATTACCGTTTCTGCTGTTTGATTTGTGTCTATTTATCCTTTGTCACAGAGACTGTCCAGTCTGGATAATATATATGGCAGGGGGCATTGCTGGCACTTGATGGCATTTATCATATTAGAGGAATTTGCAGTTGTATGAGCTCCTGATGTTGTGGCTTATGTGGTTAGGTCCTGGGATGGTGTCGCTAATATAGATGTGTGGACAGAGTTGGCAATGAGGTTTATTACAGGGGTAGATTCCTGGATGCGTGTATCTGAGGTATGATGTGTGGCTGCTGGAAAGGATTTGCTTTGGTGGGAGGGTTGTCTATGGGCAAGGATCGGCCTGTCTCCCAAGGCCTGCGAGAGTGAGGGATCGTTTTCTAGGATAGGTTGTTGATTGCCAATGATGCACTGTAGGGGTTTAAGCTGGGGTCTGGAGGTGATGACCAGTGGTGTTCCATTATTTTCCTTGCTGGGCCTCTTTTGAAGTAGTTGATTTCTGGGTATTTGTCATGAAGTAGATGATGTCCATTGTTAGAGATTGCGAACTGTGTTTTATTTCTAATGCCTACACATGGGGAAGTGACTTGAGCATATAGTTTGGGCTGTAGTTTAAACACTCCTTTCTCAATTTATCAAGTCCTTACTTTCAGTTTAATATAATTTGTTAGTTTAATAATCCTTAGAGTTTATGTGTAGCAGGCTGTTGGGATAATAACTTTCTGTGTGGTAAATTCCCAAAACTTCTGTTTAATTTTACAAACAGCATTTCTAGGTTTCTAACCACTGGTTAAAGTTTGTATAAATGTTTTAGAGTAGGGAAAAAAATCTATTTAGAAACCTGGCAGATTGACATAAAACAACTACTAGATTCATGGGATTCTTTCAAATTGATTATTTGCACAGGGCCTTGTATCTGTGAAGTCCAGGGTCCCCCTGGGAAATAATGTAAAATAGATTAGGAGATTAAATGTGAGAAAATTGGTTTTCACTGGCCCTATTATTAATCTTTTTCTAAAATGAGTTTTTCATTAAGACTTCCCATTGAGCTCTCCGACACTGCCTTCCTGATCAATAAAAGAATTCATTCCAAAAAAAGCCTTAGAAAGCAATGTACAGGGAACTGGCAGTTTGTGCTAAGTTACTATACACAGTTTTAAAAATTAGTTTATTCTTGTAAGAAAACCAGTTGGCAGGCAGTTTTGATGAATACACAACTATAAAATGAAAAGAAAAAAATATCTTTAGAAAGTGCTGAATCTTAGTTTCATAATACTTGCTTAGTTTCTTAATACTTCATGCATTAAACTCAGTATACTGTCATACACTCAAAATATATTGCTATGGGCTTTTAAAACTAAAATATATTTACCAGAAGTAATACAGTAAATGCTAGCCACATCAAACAACTGCCTTCTTTATCTCAGTTGATGCTAGATTTGCTAGCAGAGACACATGCAGAGCCCCACTGAAGTTACTGGGGCTCCACTGGCTTGCAGGCAGGAGAGCCAACAGCCTATGCAGATCCCTGGACAAGGTGTGGGGGCTGGCTCAATGCTTCCAGAAGGAGTAGGGCCCCGGTTGGAAGGGGCAGGCATCCTGGAATGTTGGACACCCTCAACCCTCCTCTCCCTCCCAGCCCTCTGAGATGCCTGGAGCTCACAGCATGGCACTCTGGCTGCAATTTAAAGGGACTGGGGGGTCCCTGAGGTCACAGTAGTGGTGGCCAGGAGTCCCAGGTCGCAATGAATTGCTAGGGATGAATACTTAAATACTTCAGTCTGTCTTTTTTTCCTAGTGAATTCTGTTCCCTTCTCCAATTCTTTTTTTTTTTCAAGCAGCATCTAACTTTGAAACCATCTCTATCTTCTCAAGCAGCCCTCTCAACATTCTAAGCTCTTCTTCAAGCCTACTTCTTTTACCTAGCTTTCCTTTACACGAATTATGATTCTGTCTCTGCCCACATACATGTCTCTTTCTTTAATTTTCAGTACAGTGCAGTATCTAGATTGTAAGTTCCCTTAATGTGAAGTGCTTTAAACTACATGTTTCCTCCCATGTGGTGCTATAGAAGTAACACCCAGTGCAAAGAGATTGTGCAATCCTATGTAACAGCCCCCATCCCAGTTAGATTTGCTACTCTCATCTGAATTAACACACTCTATCTTCCCTTCTCTAACATCAATTTTACTTTTTTGCTGCCAGCAAACCTCCTGCCTGTCAGCTTCAAACATTTTAGATGTGCTTCCAAGCTATCAGTAAGAAAGACAGTGAATCTCGTTGGAAGTGTATCTGAACCCTATGGAATAGTCTATCCATTACAAGCTTTCCAGTTCACTACCAATCATATCTGCAAATGTATACAATTACTTTGGTGCTCTTTTTTTACATCTTGTGTGGAAAAAAACATGACACACACTAACACAAATGTTGCAGACCCTCACGTACAATTTAATATTAACCGTGTAAAAAATTCTTTACATATTTGGCTAGATTTTTCCTTCTGGAATCGTTTTGTTCCATGCAGATCGCTCACTTCACAAAGAGGACTGAGCACTGTCCTTGGGGCTTCAATTGCAGCCTTCCAAAAAGAAAAGCAGAAAACCAAATTGGACAAGCATTAAGAAATACAAGCAAAGCAAAGCAGCAACACAAATGGCAGAACAGTATGTCAGAAGGCTGGCATATAAGGATCCTGCTTCAGAGAGTCTTAGTCAAATCAGGGATTGTAATAAAGTTCACGAGGGATTTAAAAATTCAAACATGCTTTTTTGTGTGTTATCCCTGAGTTTTGCAGCTATTGTAAATATGGCAATAGATAGGTTAAACTGTACTTCCAAAAATGGAGACTTTGTGGTTACAAACAAAGCTCAGTGGCTCACTTGGAAATGTTATTACTATATAATAATAATTCAATTGACATTTCTGACAATTATCAGTTCCTCTGCAAATAAGCAACTTTTCTTATGAAAAGTTGGCGAGATGTAGCACTCAAGTACACAAGAAGTGTTCCAGGCCCACCATTGCTGGGGGTGGAAAGCCCTGGGGCCCAATGATTTAAAGGGCATGGCACACACTGGAAGGTTGTTAGGGCTGCCTGGAGAGGCATGCTTCATGTAGCACTGGGGAGCCCAGCCCCACCCCTACCACCTAAGGCCCCGCTCCTTTCAGGAGCATGGATCCACCACCACCACCTTGCCCATGGGCTTGGCATGGCTATATTACAGGTGCCAAAACATGGAACCCTGCTACCTCATTGTCCTGGCCATCTGTGGGTAAAATGTTTGCTGAATTGATTAGCAGAGGCTAGATCATAGCTGGCTGTAATGTGACCATACAAAGGGATGATAGGGGTTGAGTTTAAAACCTCTTCATTCCTGTCCTGTCCTCCTTGCATATGTGCTGAAAAGGGTGGTTAGATCGGGTGAAGAGTGGGCAGAGGCTTCACTCCATCCCCCTTGGTTTTGTCCACTAGTGGATGTGTGAATGTATATGTAAAAGGAGTAATGTGCAGCTGGTAAAGAGCTAGTAAAAATAAATGTCTCCTGAAATGATTCACAGATTCTAAAACCAGGAAGGCCTTCTGTGATCATCTAGGTAACCTTCTGTCTAACACAGGCCATGGGACTTCCTTGAATAAATCCCTGTTTGAACTAGCATATATATTTTAGAAAAAAACTTTGTCTTGATTTTCTTGCGGCATGGGTGGAGGAAGGAGAAGACTGAGCTTGGGGCCACTGTCTTATAACCTTAGGTCCATGTGCTTGGAGACCACAAGGCCAGGCATGTTTGGTGGGCATTGCTGAGTCCCGAGGCAAGGTTAAGCAATTTCCCTGGTGTGGCCTTATGCAGGTGAGTCATTGAATTATAACTTTCTTTACAGACAATGGCTGTTGATAGTTGACACCTGCCCATGCATTGGTTACTATCCTTGCTGTTATCTCTGGGGAACTAATATATGGCCAGTTCCTCAAGTTACAGCATGCTTTAGTGTCAACTATACAATACAATCTCATAACTTCATACACACTAATGAGATACATATTTAAATGGAACAGTGACTTTCAGCAGATCATAACCTTTCTTTTGATACCTCACATGGCATTCTTCATAAGCAATATCACAATTCTGTATAAATGAGGAATATTGGGGTTACAGGGCCCTCACCTGAGTTATAGAGTGTCACAGATACATTACACTAACTGTTAAAAATGTACATTTTATTTCTAGTCTGATTTTGTTTAGCTTCAGTGTGCAGCCACTGCAACTTGTTATACAAGAGGAAGGCAGGGAAGTTATTCTTACTCTGATTGGGTTTCTTCTCCAGGCTTTCCCTGGGTTGCAACATTGATGCAGAAATCTACACTTGGGGCCAGTGTTCCCTATAAGATGAGTGCTTGGGCGGCACCCAGGAGAGATTCAGGTACCTTCCAGCTTACTAGCAGAGCGCCCACAGCCACCCATAGCCAGCTGCATGGGTTCCTACTGGTGGTGCACATTTACATATGCTTTGATGCACATAACAAAATTACTTCTGCACATGGATGGAAAGATTAGGGAGAACAATGCTTGAGGCCTTAAGCAAAGACCTAATTTAGACTTTTGGAGCAGGCTGTAGAGTGGTCTCCAAATGTCTGAGATTTTTAGAGATGTCAGTGGGAGTGGGACTTGGCTCATAAAGAAAGATTCTTTATCTGTAAGAGAAAGTGCAGTGATGGAATGTGAAAATCGATCTTGACCTCTGTATTATTGCACAAGTTTCCCAGAGTTACAGATCCAATAAAGAACAGTTTTTCATTATTGTAACTTCATGAGATTGTGTATCTCAAAAGAGCTAAAAAGAGTATGAACCAACATTATCAAAAGAAACCTGTTCATGCTGCCTGAACCTCGAAAATCAAGAAAAATTTCAGATATGAACATTAGCAGGAGCTAGAGAAAAAATAATCAGGAAAGCACAAGTCCTCTTTAGAATAGCAAAGAAAATTCTCAAATTCATTCATTAATGAATATGAAATCATTCAGGACTGGTTTTGAAAAGCAGTTATATTTATATTGCTTAGATGTCTATTTAATTCCATATAAAAATGAGAGAACGAAACACAAAGGTAATATAATATATACATGCAAAATAGATGGTGTGGCATTGGATGCTGAGTTCAGGCCCTCTTTAAAATCAGGGCGTTAGCTTTTATGATTTTAGCAGTTGTAAATATTTATGTTAAAATATCATAAAGAATGTTGTCACACCACTATGAAAAAAGCCAAGGATTTTTTTTTTCTCTCGAAAGAGGCTGACTGAATTTGCAGATGCAGGGAATAAATATTAAGTTTTCTTCTGACAAATTTCACTTTCACTATTCAATGTTAGAAGCTGAAAATTGAACTATAACAAAGCAGCAGTTCTGGGAAAATGCAAGGAATGTTTCCTAAAAGCATATACTGTAAGTATGCTAAACAAAAGCAGTGCATTAATAATAAGGTGATTGGAAGAAATACCTATTACAGAGCATGCTGATATGATAGAAAATGTGTGTACACTGTGCCATCTAGTGTTTGTAAGAGCCAGTGCCAGTACATTGTCTGGAGAACATACTGTAGTGTATATGATGTATTTCTTAAAATATAACTCTGGCATTCTTCTGGGTTTAATTGGTATGAATCTATAGTTGGCTCTTACATACAAACAAAATTCTTGACTTTTTCCTTTGTTTTACCCTTCAAATTATTGTGAACACTATTTGCAAACAGTAATGTTCATTATTATTATAATTTCCATATTAAATATGACCAGGAAACAGATGGAGATTTTCTTCTACAAGCCTGTACTACAAATTGAGCCTGTGCTCTCGGAGTCAAGCTGAGTTCTTATTGTACACAGCACCACCTCTCAAACAGTTTCTGTAGTCCTTCACTTGTGCTTCTGCCACCCCATGGTCTGTAATTTATGATAATCCAGTGAGACAATAATCAATTGATGACTGCCTTGACATAACCATGTCTATGATGCACAATATAAAGTAATACAGATTAAAGACATACATGTTTAATACCGGTAGCACTTTATAGACTAACAAAACATGTAGATGGTATCATGAGCTTTTGCGGGCACAATGCACTTCTTCAGCTGACCGGAGTTTTGAATGTAGGATGTGCACATCCTACACTCAAAACTCAGGTCATCTTAAGAAGTGGGCTGTGCCCACGAAAGCTCATGATACCATCTACATGTTTTGTTAGTCTATAAAGTGCTACCAGACCATTTTTTGTTTTTTCCTGTACAGACTAACTCGGCTACACCCTGAAGCTTCATATTTAATACTGTAACTCAGATCAGCAAATATGACTCTGCGTACACACACAGAGTAATCTAGGGTGTAAGAAGGTGCCATGGTTACAGTAAATTCTCAGAGGAAAACATCTCTTTTCTTCTTGAAAGTGCATTGCCCCATCTGGAATGTTAACCCCAAAGTTGCCAATGTTGCTAACATCCAAGTATGCAAACATACTTGATCTTTTGTAAATCAGGCTAGCCCTTGCCCAAGTCTGAACACAACCTGCCTTCTAATTCTCATCCCACCCTGTGACAACAACCACCTTGCAGAAAGGGTCAGTGTACCCCCTTTAATATCAGTAAGTGTTTTTTAACTCCTTACGTGTATTATTGTGACATCATTACATACTATTAGTAAAAGGAGCAAAATTGTGATGGAGCTTCTGTCATTTCCATCCAAATTGCTAGGGGATCCTCATGTAACTGAAAGAACCCACAACCCATATCACAGCACACATTCTAGTTGCCAATTGTATGCAGGGCAATACAATAATTTAATTAACAATGTAGTATCACTTCATATTCAGGTAGGATTTTCTTACCACTTGTGGTCCGTTTATAGCTCTAGCATTTCTTATAAAAGAAAAAGCAGAAATAAAAAAAGACCTTTTTTCATTGCTTTATCACTTTGCATCATTTCTCCAACACACATACAACACATTTTTTTTCCCAGCCTTGGTCAGTGATATGAGAATTATTCCTTTTGTAACTTATTTCTTTGTAATTTCTTACAGAATAAAAGTAAGCAATCTACCATCCATAGAAATGAAACTATTTATAATACAGAAAGATATATTTTCAGCAGGTGGTAGGATATTAACATGCAATACACTATAAAGGTGTACTTACAACATCATTTTCTTAACTAAATTTCAAATTTATAACAAAATATTTTGTACATTTTTTATCTTCAAAATATTGGCCTGTTCCACAATGAACAAACAATCCTGCAGAATATTATCAGCTTTTAATACAAAATCAATAATTAAAGGCATCAAAAAAGCCAGGTTAGAATGCAATATTTTCCTTGCTAAAGGGAAAAGTAAGATATACTCCATGATTATCAAAGATCCATTTCTTTTCCAGTATATTTCACTGGAAAACAAATTACTGGTATTACAAATATGGCTGTTTTCATGTAACTTTCTAGGAAAAAAATGTGATAAGAGTCCTGATATTTGTTTTCATAAATAAATAGGCTTGGGGGGGGGGGGAAACAATGTGATGCTCTAAATATAGTCTCATTAGGCCATTTGAGCTGCTCTGGATCACCAAGGTATAGGATCAGCCTAGCCATTCTCTGTGTTTCTCTACCATATCCCCTATTCGTTCCATACTTGGTTAATCTGATTTCCCAGATACTTAGGATTTGAGTGGTGAATGTGGCTCATTAATTGTATATTACCATTCACTCATTTTTATTTCCTTATTTGTTTTATATTATCATGTTGTTTATATTCTAATGAGAGTTAAAAAGTCTGCCATATACACATAACTTCCTTATTCCACACCTTATCTTTGATCTGTATCTAGTGAGCCATTTGCTATTATTAATATGGTGAGTATGCCTCACTGTTATTTAGAATCTGGTAGAGTAATTCTTCAAAATGTTTGATATGTTTAATCAGTTTATCAGAGCAAATATGGATTGTAATTTTCACTTCTAGGAGGTTTTAATGTTATTCATCCTGAAAGTTCTCAAAATGATTGTGCAAAATCTTTGAAAAATATCCACATATGCTTAGATCAGTTTTCTGTCATCTTGGATGTCTATTGGCATGTCAATATTTATTTTATATGTGTAGTTTAATAATTTCATAAACCATTCTATAGCTCAGTTTATGAAAATATAGTCCCATGCAGTACATTCATTATCAGGTCAGTGAGTGACATTTGATAAAATAATTAACAAAATGTAATGGACAGTAACTTAAAGAAAAATGGTCTTTCTGATTTAATCTTGACATGAATATGAGCCACAAAAATTAATCTGTTTTCAGGTTCAGAATCCCTCAAAATTTAGGGCTATTTAGATTAGGAGTCAGTTTTCTAGTTCGTGACCATCTCTAATTCAAATACATTAAGTATTGCACATACTAACAGCTGTGATTCAGTCTCTAAAGCTAGGTCTACACTATGGGATAAGTTTGAATTAAGATATGCAATTCCAGCTACATTAATTAGCTTAAATCACATTTTGGCACCATCCACACAGCAGTATGACAATGGGAGCAAACTCTCCCTTTGACTTCCTTTACTCCTCATCGGAGCAGGATGACTTCCCGGAGCTGACGGGAGTTCCCTCTTAGTTTGAATTAGAGTGTCTTCACTAGACCTGCTAATTCAAACCCTAGAAGATCGACTGTGGCAGCTTTTATCTTCTCTGTGACGTAGACAAGCCCTGAGTGATTGTGTTCTATGCATATTCAAAAAATGTGGTAACGTGTTTTTTTTCTCTCCTAGGAGACACTGTATATTTTTCTTCACATGAGGCTCAATCTGAAATATTTGGATAAAATGAGATGCTTGAGGAAACGATCAGCAGTATCATTCTTAGGAGTGCTTGTCATTTGCCTGCTGTTCATGAACTTATACATTGAAGATGGTTATGTCTTGGTAAGTTCCTTAGGTGGAGGGGAAGGGGTCATGGAACAAGCATAGAATACAAGGTACCACAAGTACTTAGGCAAATTAGAAACTGCTGGAAGTCAAAATGACAGCTGCAACTCTCTTGGTTTAGTGAGCTGTTCATAGTAGAGTCTCCTCAAAATGTTTCATATTACATACATATGAGAGGGTGCCATTAAAATCTTGAGGTTTTCTTCCTATAGAAGTAACATATCACAGTATGTCCCAATATAGGGTTAAGGAACACTGCAGATATTATAACATAAGAACAGCCATACTGGGTCAGACCAAAGGTCCATCTAACCCAGTATCCTGTCTTCCAACAGTGGCCAATGCCAGATGCACCAGAGGTAGCGAACAGAACAGGTAATCATCATGTGATCCCTCTCCTGTCTTCTATTTCCAGACTCTGACAAACAGAGACTAGGGACACCATTCCTACCCATTCTGGCTAATAGCCATCAATGGACCTAACCTCCATGAATTTATCTAGTTCTTCTTTGAGCCCTGTTAAAGTCAGGTATCTAGTAAGTTATCAAGTAAGGTATCTAGCACACTGTGAAGCCATACTTCTTGAATATTCTCCATTTTAGTTACACAATTATCCCCATTCTGCATGTAATTTGATTCCCCTCATTTTGATTATTGAAAATTATTTACTTCTGAGGTAATCATGTGAGCTAAAAACCCCAGACTCAGTCCTTGCTGACAATGACACACCCAGGCATGTGGCATTACAATTAATATGATAGAAGACTCAACAGGAATTAATCCCACATCATCTTAATTTTCTTGCATGAATATTTATTGTTCTGTGTCTAATTCTAAGTGTCTGTCTTGCCATGTGTCCTATATTTGGGCTTTGGCACGTGAAAAGGTATGATTGGAAGCTCAACATTTTCATGGTACCTATTGTAAACATCTGGTTTAAGGGTAGGATTTTCTAAAGCACCTGAGTTAGCTGCTTCAATCGCTAAACTAGTGAAAATGAACTGTACAATGTCAAATTTACGCTAAATTGAAATAGTGATTTTTAAAAAAGTTAACAGGTAATATTGCTATATTATCAGGGCTAGCCAAGCCTTTTTCAAGTAATCCAAAAGAGAATCCATGTTTTCTGCTTTACCACTTCACTTCTGATATATCACTTCCTCTAGTGACATTGTTTGCACTGAGGTTTTGTTCAGTATCTGATTTATTCATCATCTCCTGGTTGTGATAAAATTTGACCTGGCTTCTAGCATATTTTCTCCCACTGGCACTCTCCTTGATGCCTCTCTTGCTTCTGCTAATTGCTTCAGATTCCCCCCAGATGCTTCTGAAAGTGCTTTTGTATTGTTGCTGAACCTGCTTCTTTTTTGGTTTGTTTTTTAAATCCTTTTCTGTCTAGTTTGCTGACTCTCTTGATGTCTTATTCTTAATTTGTCTTTAAAAAAAAAAAAAGAAACATTTACTTTCTTTCATTGTTTCTCACATCACAAATCTGACATGTCTGAGCTCATGTAGCTCCCAGCCAAGTCTTTTACATTCTGCTGACAGTTTTGCCATATCTCCTGATACCTTTATGGTCCATCAAACATTTTTCAAATGTGTAAGGCTGTTGGCTTCTTTTCTTTTCTTTTCTTTTCTTTTCTTTTCTTTTCTTTTCTTTTCTTCTCTTTTCATCATCTCTGATCAAGTTTGACAGCTCCTCTAGTCCAACTAATGTTTTCAAAGCTAAGGCAGAAGATCAGCGGTATAAATGTGAGAAGATTAGAAATAATATCTCGAAGAATCTAATTGAAAGGGAAAAAAAGACATGTAGGGAACTGGAAACTCACAGCAAGGCTCATCCTGAGTCCATATGTGTGGAGTAGCACTTCCTGAAGCTTTTCTGCTAGCCATTGCCTCTGGAAAGTCCCATCAAGGTAGAAGATGAGGGAATGATGTTCAATCATTCCCCACTCACCTTTTTCAGATATCCAGTCCAGTAGTGGAATAAAGCTATAATTCCCCTTCCTCCTCCCCAAATACAGTGTGAAGTTCTTAGCATTTTTTCTTTACTTGGATTGTGAAAAGATGGCTGACGCATTTAAGTGCCAGAACAGTTAGTCCCAATGGGTGCGTCTACTCTGCAATTAAACACACATGTCTGGTCTATGTCACTGGACCCACATTCACAGGACTCTGGCTGAAGGATTGTAAAATTGCAGTGTAGATGTTCAGGAGACCCATGAAGGGCAAGGATCCCAGAACTGGCACTCCAGCCTGAGCCCGAACATCTATACTGCAGTTGTAGTGTTCTGCAGCCGGAGCCCAGTCAGGTGATGTGGGGCAGGCAGGGGTGTTTAATTGCAGTTTAGACACAGACAGAGGTGTTTAATTGCAGTTAAGAGTGTAGGTCAGTACCTGGGGCTATAAAGTGCTAGACAATTCATAAGAAAGGGGGAGCAGGAGCAGTAGGAAGTCCCCTGGGGGAGGGAGGGAAATAGTGGGAAACTGCTGGAGAGAAAGCGTGGGGGTGTTCAGCTAAACAAAGCAAGAAAGAACCCTGCAGGAAGGACTGAAAGAGGCAAAGGGGAAAATCACCTTGGAGTTTGTGAGTGAATGGAAAAGCTGGGTCTGTGTTAGTGTTTGCAAAACAAAGCCATGCCTAAGAAGAGAAGCTTGGAATGGCATTGGGTCCTCGTAGGCTAAAGACAAACCAGTGACTTACCTAGACAGTTTTTTTTAAAAGTGTGAAAAATATGGATATTGGAGCTTTTCCAATTTGGTTTGGAATCTCTTGTATGTCTCCAGTAGAATCCACTCACTACCCCTGCGCAAAAGTGTTGACTGTCCTGTGATTGTTGAAGTGGGCACTGAAATCTCCATTTCATCGCAAGAGCCCACTGGGGAATAGTGCAGCAAAGACAACTTTGCTAAAAGCAGCCTGAGTGGTACGATGGCAGTTCACGTATGTGATGTGCAGTGCTGATGCACATTGGCAGGGAAATGTGGGGATGCTGAAATTGCTCCATGTGTGCTGATGCTGATCAATGGGTCCAGAAACTTTCATGAACACTGAATTCACCTTAACTGGATTTCAGAATCTGCATGGCTCAGTGCTGACTTTAAGCATTTACTATAGGTTGCAAGTGCTAGGGAGAAGGGACTGTATCTTTCGATTTCTATAGTAAATGTGAGTATCCTTTGGGGGCACTGTGAAAGTAACAGCAATATTGCATATGGGGATGGATCCTCTGAGGAGCAAAGTGTCTCTTGAGAGGTAATTAACCCCCTCAGTTTCCAGAAATGCTATGGGAATCTCACAAGGTCAAACAAATGTAGCACAAAATGTGTATGTTCCTGCCTGCCTGCTTCTTCCCCCTACACTTACTTCCTTCTCTGGGTAAACGCTTAATGACTGAACATAAATAAATTAATGGAGATTGCCTGTCTCCTAGAACTGGAAGGGACCTTGAAAGGTCATTGAGTCCAGTCCCCTGCCTTCATAGCAGGACCAAGTACCATCCCTGACAAATTTTTGCCCCAAATGGCCTCTGCAAGGATTGAACTCACAACCCTCGGTTTAGCAGGCCAATGCTCAAACCACTGAGCTATCCCTCCCCCTCCGCCTCCGCCTCTTATATCATATATTTTCTGAGATGATATAAGAGTCATCTCAGAAAATCAGGAGACTGAGTAACCAGAGGGTCTAGTGGATCAGCTGTATGAGCATCCATGAGTCCATTGACTTACATTCTCAACTGGAAAATGATAAGCATAAAGCTTTGTTTCATAACTTATCAGTAAATGCAAGGTAGCCAAGCAGCATTAGGAAGAAATTACCCAGGGAGACCTTGAAGAACAAGAGAGCATAGCAGTTCAGATAGCTGCATCTGGATGTTAGCCAAGAGAACTTGGATCAACTAATAAATGGATTATTTATTTCTTCTATAAAAGAAAAATAAAGAACTTAACATGAACCTAAAATAGGTTTCTGGAAGTGTTTCTTACTGTTATAAAAGAAAAGACTTTATACATCCCCAATTTTGAACCTTTATAACATCAAAATAAATGTTTCTTTTTGTCCTTTCCACTCTTGATAGCAGTATTATTGTGTATTGCATAGTGCTCTCTTTTAGTCAAAGCTCAGATCACTTGTGTTGCATTAATGGAATGTATTACAGCACACATGTGAAACTGCCAGGTAATTTTTTTACTCCTCTCAGGTCCTACATCACTGAATAAACGACAGAGTCCTGTGGCACCTTACAGACTAATAGCTATATTGGAGCATAAGTTTTCATGGGCAAAGACCTACTTGGTGCCACAGGACTCCATGTCGCTTTTGCAGATTCAGACTAACACGGCTTCCCTTCTGATACTTTACATCACTGAATGTGATCTAACTAAGTATTCCTATCTCTAACATCATCTCCATGGCACCACAGCTCTAATGGAAAATTTTCTTCTTTGCTTAAACATTAAGAGACAGTTGGTGCATGTGGGGCACAGTGTATGCCATGGTGGTATGGAGAGCCTCCGCTCAAAGAGAAATGGGAGGGATGGGAAGAAGGTACGGCCATAACCTTACCTTACCCTGACACAAAAGCAGACTGATGCAGAGAAACACAGTGGATGAAGGCACCAGCATCCTTCACCATAGTACAGCGTGTGTGCTTCCCCTGCACATCGAGTATCGGGGGAGGAGTGGGCCATACTCAGGAAAGTGCCAAAGTGAGTCTTGCCTTAGCTCTGAGAATATTATTTCATGTTTCACCTGCAGCAGTTTTTTAATCTCTCAAAAATGTGTTAAAAATTTCCCCACTATACTGTCTAGGGGGAGTAAGTCTTACTTTGAATATAGCAGCATTTTTCTGATGATACTATAGTACTCTCAATTCTTCTAGACAGATAGATCTTCAATGTTTTTTTCTCTCTTTCCCCATTACTCTCAATCTGAAACTATAGGACACATTTCTTGTAACCAACAATATATAATATTCAGATAATGGACTTTTAAAATAAGGTGAGATTTAAATGTTTTTTTCAGAAAACTATGAAAAAGATTATTCTTTGAAATGTGTCTGTCCCTCTTGTCTCTTTGGCTGGCATTCATGAATTTATTTCTCTCCATGTATTCTTGCTCCTATGCTCGCTCTTTCTTTCTTTCTCCTTTCATCTTACTAGGAAGGGGACAAGCAATTAATCAGAGAAACAGCCACACACCAGCTTAATTCAGAACGCTACGTTCACACTTTTAAAGACTTGTCAAATTTCTCAGGATCTATAAATGTTTCCTATCGCTACTTAGCTGGCACACCTTTGCAAAGGAAAAGTAAGTAACCGGAATCTTCATTTCATTAAATGAAGTAAAATGTTACCTCAGATGTTTTCTTCAGAAATGGCTGAAATCATTTAAAATCATGAGTTATTTCATTTTAGAACTTTTCTGAAAAGTCTATTAACCCATGGTGAAATTCACAATTCTGCCTGTTCCATAGAATTCCCATGCTACTTTTGCACTGGGATGATATAGGGTAACAATGAAAGTACACTCTTGGGTCTCCATGGATTGAAATGCATAGAACCATTGGGCCCTCACTTGTGTGGATCCTGTTGCTGGGAACAAACATGAATAGGGCATGCAGGTCATTCCATAAGCTGGGACATAGAGGGATGCAACTCCAGCACTATAGCCTGCAAAGGTGGTTGATTTTCCTGCACTCAGGTATGACTGTTTCAAATAGTCTGATTATTCTTGCTTTATGCAAATGATCCAATGAAAGATATTGCCTCACCCACCTCATGTCCTGGGACTGAGTTGCAATATAAATGTTAATTTAAATAAAGTTTGAGAAGTTTGAGGTTAGAGAGGCAGTGCTGACGATGGGGGTGTTTGTACTACAACTCCATTTGGAGTAGACAGCCTAGGAGAAAGCCACAGGCCACCTCATTGGAACATGATTACAATATTTCACCCACGTTCACATTATTTGCAACATTTTGCAAGTCAAAATATTTACAAAGAGGTTTGGTCAGCTAGAGTGGAAATGAAGCACTTTAGCTTTAACATGGACTCATTTTTACAGAAAACAGGGAAGGGTCAAACTAAATTTTTTTTAAAATGGCTCACAAGTCCAACAGAGATTGCATTCCATCCAACCATCTAGATTCTAATAATAGATTTGGAATACTTTTTCACAAATATTAGAAAGAATTAGGCCAATGCTGTATGCACCTGTGCAGGAAGTGCTATTTCCAAATACCATAGAAGGTCATACACTTGAAAGTCAAATCTCACCCCAAAGATTTTAAATGGACTAAAAATTATTTATAGAAACACAAATTTTCAATGGTAAATTGTATTATATTTTAAGCAGAATCTGACTTACTTGTCTCAAATCTAGTACTTCTATTTCTCAAGAAAATAAAGGAATTTTGTAAATAGGAAAAATGAGAGGATTGGGAAACATTTTAAAACTGAAAAAACTAGAAGAAATCATCCATGAAGAGTTTAGAAGTCCGTAAAACTATGTATAAATGTAATTAAGCTTGTTACCATAAAAAAGTAAAAGCAAGGCAATTAATCTTTAACTCCTACTTTTGTGCTATTTTCATAATGGCTTGAGCTAAAGAACAATTTGTGAGCCATAGCTTTTCAGTCCCATTTCTTTATAGATTTGACATTGTCTATACGTATTTCTTTTTTTCTAATAGGGATATATGCATACATCACTTTGGCTTTATTCCATTTCACAACACTTCTTGCAGTTAACAAGCTAATGTTTAATTCAATAGTCTCCATATGTCAAATTGCTTGCCACACAATCCTTCTTTCGTGAAAAAGCAGAGAACAGTCTTTTTGGGGTTGTTGTTTTTTTGCATATAGCTTAATACATTTATATATCAAACATCTCAGACTTCATCATTCAGAAGGTTTATTTAATATACTGGAGGCCTGGAGGTTAACTTTCCTGCAATATGATTTTCCAAGTCTGATTTACTTTCGGTTAATCTTTGTGTCTGAATTTTCTTTTACACAGGGTATCTTACAATTGGACTAGCCTCAGTCAAACGGAAAAAGGGGAATTATTTGCTCGAGACGATCAAGTCCATATTTGAGCAGTCAAGTTATGAGGAACTGAAGGAAATTACGGTGGTGGTTCACCTAGCAGATTTTGACTCATCCTGGTGTGAAGGGATGGTCAAGGATATTTCACAGAAATTTGCCCATCACATCATTGCTGGCAGGTTAATGGTTATCCATGCCCCTGAGGAATACTATCCAGTACTAGATGGCCTTAAGAGAAATTATAATGACCCAGAAGACCGCGTGAAGTTCCGATCCAAACAAAATGTAGATTATGCTTTTTTGCTTAACTTTTGTGCTAATCTTTCTGATTATTATGTCATGCTAGAAGATGATGTTCGATGTTCTAAAAACTTCTTGACTGCCGTTAAGAAAGTAATTACCTCGCGAGAAGGTTCCTATTGGGTGACTCTAGAGTTTTCCAAACTGGGCTATATTGGAAAACTGTACCATTCCCATGACCTTCCACGCCTGGCTCATTTTTTGCTCATGTTTTACCAGGAAATGCCTTGTGATTGGCTGCTGATCCATTTCCGTGGGTTGTTAGCTCAGAAGGATGTAATCCGTTTTAAGCCATCCCTGTTCCAGCACATGGGATACTATTCATCCTACAAAGGAGCTGAGAACAAGCTAAAAGATGATGACTTTGAAGAGGATTCATTTGATATCCCTGACAACCCACCCGCAAATCTTCATACAAACATGAATGTATTTGAAAGCTATGAAGCAAGCAAGGCTTACAGCAGCATTGATGAGTACTTCTGGGGCAAAGCTCCTTCTACTGGAGATCTCTATGTGATTGTATTTGAAAAGCCTATTAAAATCACTAAAATTAAAGTTATCACTGGAACAGAAGACCGACAGAATGACATCCTACATCACGGAGCCCTGGAAGTAGGGGAAAAAATTGTAGGGAGCAAAAAAGGGAGGCAGTGTACTACTTACTTGAGACTAGGGGAGTTCAAAAATGGAAATTTTGAAATGACAGATGTGGAGCACAAAGTTCTCTTTGATATTAACTGCATGAGAATACTTGTTACCAAAAGTCAAAAGGAATGGCTGATCATTAGGAGCATTAGCATTTGGACATCTCAGCAATCAAATCAATGAGACAAAATTACTGACGTCCTCCTTCTTTCATAGTAGAGTGAATGCCATCGGTTGGGTCCTAACTGGTGTCATTCCCCTAAGCAGACTGACTGACTGACTTCCAATTACTTAATACTGACACTGGAAATCTGGGACTATCATAAAAAACAAGCAAAAGCAATTTATTTTTTTACTAGTCCACCAGGCAATATACAAGCACTAGTTTGTTGGAATGTTTGAATTTTATAGGAAATGCAAACAAGTTTTCATCCGTCTCTTAAGATTCAGATACCTTATTCTTTTATTTTCATTTCTCCTTTGGGAAGAAGTGCTGTACTAAACAAAGCCAATGCTTTTTCCATTATTCAGAAGTTTTGTAGGTTTTGACTAGTATGTTGTCAAATGAAATTTGACTCTATCTTATCCACATATAAATTAATAATCAGATGGTAGTACATGTTTGTACAATAGTTGGTGCTGTATTTGTTTGAAAGACACTTGTGATAATGAAAATCTGTTAATGGAGCTTGCAATTTCATTTGAGCACTGTAAGAAAACAGTGTGGTTAAACATTGCGACTTATTTTAAATGAAAATACATGTACAATTATAAATCTGACATGATAATACTGTAAAAATAGATAATTGCATCCACTATCCTGTCTCAGAAAATATGCTTTGTTCTTCTCCCAGAATCCTGGCATTGAAATGGGTCACTAGTTGTATTTTCTGTCAGTTGGGACCCAACTCTGCAATCCTTGTTCAAGCACTTACACAGTCAATGGGAGTTTTGGTTGAATAACGACTGCAGGATCAGCCCCTGAGCTTTAAGGATAAAATTATCCTCTTGGATTTGTCTGGTTGTAGTTTTTATCTTTAATATTCTGTTCTTCCAGCACATTCAGAGTTCCCAGTGATGTCAGTGGGGAACCTGCTCAAAGCTGAGTGCTACTGTACAGTCTGGGAGAAAAATTTTGTACTCAGTGTTTAGATGCCCATCTCTCGTCCGATGCAAATTAAAGATCTCTAAGGTTCTGCAGTAGAGGCTTAAGGTGATAACTGATCCTCCCTGCTTGATGTCTCTGCAATAGAGCTGTGAGAAACATTTCATGCCATTTGCAAAAACAAGAATACTGATTTTGCTGGATATGTGGGAAGTAAATAATTTGTCAAGTTAGTTTTGAATTTTTTCAGATTTTTCAATGCTGAATAAATTGGCTTAGGAGCCATCTTTTCACAGATGATGTGTTGGTACTACAGGTTGGACCTCGCTGATCCGGCACCCTCGGGACCTGACTGCTCCCGAACGAGGGGATTTGCTGAACCAGGGAGAGTCCTTCCCCTACTAGCCTGTGCTGCCACCGGGTTAGGGCTTCAGCTTGCCTCCGCTGCTTCCCCAGCCCCCCAGGACTCTCTAAATGCTGCTGACTCTGCTGCTGCTGGGACAGAGCACCAAGGCTGGAGCTCTGCAACCAGGGAAGAGCTCTGCAGCCACCTGGTTCCACATCTGGGGCAGAGCAGCTCCGCAGCCACCTGGCTCCGCGACCAGGCCTGGAGTTGTGCAGCCAGGGCTGGGGCAGAGGACCGGGGCCAGAGCTCTATGGGTGGGGACAGGGCCCCCTGGCCACTGTTGGGGCCAGCACTCCCTGCTGTGCCGCCCGTTTCCTCCCCACACACACACACACATACTGGGTTGCCGGTGCCCCTAACATATTCCTGCCCCATCACCAGACCTACCTTTTCCTGGGCTCTATGGTTCAGGAACATCCGTGGTCTGGTATGGACCACGGATGTTGCCGGACCAGGGAGTCCCAGTTAAGGGACGTATAACCTGTATATGTATATACTATCTGGGCCTGTTCCTTTGAGGTGCTGAGCACCTATTCACAGGAACTGATTCACAGGAACTCCATTCCTATTGACTTCAGTGGGTGTTGTGAGCTTTAACACTTCACAAACTCAGACCCCATATGTATACAATACATGTTATATAAACACATCTGGATTATCAAATAAAATAGGAAATCTTGTCATTCTTAAGGCATTCCAGAAACTTTTTTAAAAAGTACTGGGAGTTACAGGAGTATATCAGTAGCCACACAGATGAACACTATATTACTAGTCTCATGCATACTGCGGTAATCAATAAATCACGTGTCCTGATTTCAGCTGAATCTGGGAGGTAAAGATTAAATTGCAAGAATGCCTGTACTGACCAAAAACTCCAAGTAGAAGTGAACTAAATATTGTACTCTGCCTACCAGCAAACCTGGCAGGGCTATTTCAAAAGGCCAGATTATTCACAGGTCTACAAGAAGCAGCAATCTAATTGCTTTCCCTGATTCATAAATCCTGCTAAATTCAGATGCAGGTTTGGCAAATCCCTACTTACAACGGCAATGTACTTTAAAATAGATGGTCTTCTTAAATACTTTTACGAAGTTCACAAAAGTGTCCCCTTACCAAAGAGAAGAGTCTTTGTTTTTCTTGTTTCTTAATACCTATCTAGAAGCCTAATCTCTGTGAAAATAAGATATTTTAAATAGTGTGGCAGTTCAATGTCAGACACCACTGCAGTTTTGCTCAATTAAAAATACCCACTAAGCTTAAGCCAATACTTATCTAAATATACATGAAAGACTTATATTTTATTTTTTTCCCATGGTAACCAGCTAATTTTATGGTCAACCCTAATACCCCTTTAAATATACAATAATTTCTTTTTTTGCTTCATTGGTAATTTACCATGAGTGACAAATTTCAATAAGGAGCACTGAATACCTCAAAGCTGATGGAGAAATTAGCTTCCTGGTTATATATAAACATGCGGTTTCCAAAACAAATACGTACTGAATTAGGACAGATAATACATACAATCCCAAGGTTTAAGACGCCCATTCAATGTGAATCTTTTAGAATAGTTAAATGTTCTCTGCACAAACGTGAAATAATTTATTTAGTATTTTAAAGCATAAATAGTAAATATTTTTAAAACCATTTATTGAGCTGTGCTCACCCCCAATCTTGCAATTAAAAAAGCTGGGGAAAAGCACATGTTGCTGTGTTTATTGAAAAGCAAACTATTTTACAGTTATGACAATAATTTTGGGGGGTTGAAATATATCCTAGTGTAGAGGAATAGCACAAATGCCCTCCCATCACTTAAATCCCACTTCAAACCCTATTTTCACCGCTTATGTGGGACTAATTCTATTCCTCTGCATCAGGATGAACTTCATGTTTGTGAACATGACTGACAAATTTTACACATGAAAGAATATATTTCTGCTGTGAATATGATGACTTTTCCCTCTGGAACAAATGTACAAGTTTTGCCAAGTTTAGCATTTTGCCATCCATGCTGTGAAAAGCTGTTTCTTAGCAAAAAGGATAATATTGACTGAAATTGGTGAATTCTCACCAGCATTCCCCAAAATACTGGATTTTCTTGTTTTCACCAGTGACTTCTGATGAAGCAAATAATTGGTATTTTCACATAGCTCTATTCACTGGTGAGTACAGATGTACATATGTTTTTATTATTGTGTGTTTCTTATGTTCATTCGTGGATCAAATGTCCAGTTTGCTTGTAATGAAATGGAAATGTAGAACCATTTAAAATACGATACTGTACTTTGCTTATTAATAGTTATTTTCCACTGAGCATATATGTATAATCCACTGGCATTACATGGAGTTGCATATGTGCGTCAAAGGGGAAAATACTTCTTAGAGTGTAAAGCCCGTGGGCTTTTTTTCTTTAATAAGAGTTATGTTTCCATCCTTATTCAAGGTGAACAATCCCTTTGGTGACTGGCTGAGTAGTAAAGCAGTAGTTAATGTGAGTAAGGGAGGAAAAAACTAACCTTAATTTACTGAAGTTTATTCTACAAACCCAAGAGGTTGGCTGGTTATACCATGTCATTCTTTATCCCTTGTACTGTATATACTTTAATTATGAGACTTCACTAAGGTGCTATATGAATGCATTGTTTTTATGTCAGTCTGATCTCATATGATCTGTTTTAGAGTTTAGCCAGTATTCTGTTGTGTTAGGCACAGATAATGTTTTGTTTTGTTTTGTTTTGTTTTTAAGAAAGCAAATGAAGATCCTGTTCTTAGCTGGATTTAAAAGGAAATCAAAATTAAAGTCCTTCACCTTGGAAAACTCTGAAAAGGAACACAGATATCTTTTTATCTGCAGATACAACTGGCCTTCATTTTGAAATGTTTTACCAGTCCTAGTGGAATTGCTACCACTGACTGATTGCAACTGACATTTATGTTTGTGAGTTCTGCATGTTTGAATGAGTTAGAAGTTAAGAGCAGTGACCCATGCTATGTAAAATGAGGTGATGTAAAATGGCACTTTTTCATATGGGAACACAGCAGTACTTCACAACAACCAGTTGGGATATACGAGGGGATTCCACTGAAAGCAATTATGATAATGGCATAGAGAGTACCTTTAAAATGTCTGTGGATGATACTCAGCTGGGAGAGGTTGCAAATGCTTTGGAAGATAGGATTAAAATATCAAATGATTTGGACAAACTGGAAGAATGGGATGTAAATAGGATGAAATTAAATAAGGACAAATGCAAAATACTCCACTTAGGAAGGTACAATCAGTTGCACACCTGCTAAATAGGAAATGACAACTTAGGAAGATAGTCAGAAAGGCATCTGGGGGTCATTATTGGACCACAAGCTAATTATGAGTCAACAGAATAACAAATTTGTACGCACACACACAAAACCCCAAAACAAAACAAACAACAATTGGGAATGTACTAGCAGGAGTGTTATCAGCAAGACATGATAAGTAATTCTTCCACTCTATTCTGTGCTGATTAGGCCTGAAGTAGAGTGTTGTGTCCAGGAACAGCCCTAGATGAGCTGCCGGCAACTGGCGCCCTAGGTGAAATGCGCGATCAGCGCCCCCGCCTCCAAAGCCCTCAATGGCCATTTATCTTGGCACCCTAGGCGACTGCCTAGTTCACCTGTATTGATGGGCTGCCACTGGTTGTGTCCAGTTCTGGGTGCCACATTTAAAAAAAATGTGGAAAATTGGGAAAAAGTCCAGAGAAAAATAACAAAAACGATCAAAGATCTAGAAAACATGACCCACGAGGGAAGACTGAAAATATTGGTTTTGTTTAGTCCAAAGAAGAGAAGACTGAGAGGGGACATAAGAGTTTTCAAGTAGATAAAAGATTGTTACAAGGAGGAGGGAGAAAAAAAAATTCTCTTTAACCTCTGGGGACAGGACAAGAAACAATGATCTTAAATTGTAGCAATGGCTGTTTAGGTTGGACATTAGAAAAAAACTTCCTAAACACTGGATAAACACTGGAATAAATTCCCCATGGAGATTATGAAATCTCCAAAACTAACACTTTTTAAGAGCAGGTTAGACAAACACCTACTAGGGATGGTGTAGATAATATTTATTTTTGCCATAAGTGCATGGAACTGAATTAGATTACCTCTCACTGGTGCCTTCCAGTTCTATAATTCTTTTAGTCTGATTCCTTTCTGTGTCAGAGTCCAGATAACAAATTAAATACCTTGAATCAAAACCACTGTGTCAGCTTTCTCATGTACAGTAAAATAAAGAGTTTGAGCTTAATCTCACTGAAGTGAATTACAAGTTTTCCTTTGACCTCAATGGGATTAGTATTCAGCCTATGAAATAGTCACATTTGGAGGTGTGCTTTAAAGGTCCATAAAGAAACTATTTATGCAGAACTGAAAAAAAAAATAAATCTATGGTCCTTATTTTTCCATAGCTGTACTGCAGTGCAACATCATTCCCAGCATGCTTGCCTCCAGTGGCTGATTCTTCTAGGAGTTTTAAAACAGTGAATCAATTCCAGTGTACCTTGATCTATACTACTATTTCTCAAGTGCCAGTTGGGGGTAGTACTTCTGAAAACAATGCTGTGTATAGAGAAAGGATTGGTACTGTCGAAAACGAAGGTTGAGACGAGAAAGTATCCATCATGCGTGCGGATCACTACTATAAAACTTAGAGAAACCCAAAACAGTTTTTATTTATTATTAGATATTTGCTGGTTGTCAAACTGCCTACTAAGGGCCCAGGGTGAAATTCACCCATTTACACAGTGGCAGCAAAATGACTATGAATCATTTATATTCCAGGTAAGCCTAGAAAATAAGTAAGTGGGATTGAAATGGTTAATAAAGTCTTGTGCTGCTCTACACCCAAGAGTGTGTGCATTAATTTCACCTTCAATTAATGCGTCTGAATATCAAAGCAAAATTTATCTCCTCTGTTCACCTCGTTAGATATAGCTGTGTCTTCTGTCCTTCCAATTTCCCTTTATTCAGCCATATTTTCTTTTTTCTTCCTAGCACTTTAGAAAATCAGGACTCCTGGAACAGCAGTGTTCTTAAGCTAGCAGTCTGAATTCTGGTTGTCTCTGAATTGCTGTATTTCCCCTATCTCTGAATGAAATGATCCAGTTTCTTATTATCCTTGGCAAATAAGCTTCACAAGCATTAAGTTCAGTTTTGTTGTCTGTTCCCCATCACACAGACTGTTATTAGGACATGTTTCCTGAATAATTATATGCTTTTGATTTTGTTTTGGGATTTTTTGTTTTTTTGTTTTTATTATTTTTTCTTAATTGAGTTTATTTTCCAAGTATAAACAGATATATTTTTAAAAGTGTTGGTGTTTCATTTGTAAAACTAGGATCCAAACTTTCTTTGTGGTTTCTCTTGTGAGCAGTTTGAAGAGATGACATTTACACACAATGCCATGGTAACAAGAAAAAAAAAACTGAATAAAAGAACTAAATATACTTAGTCTGAAGAAGAAACCATGTGTTGCTGGGCAACTGGATCAAACAAGTATATTTCTTTTGTAAAATTCCACTTAAGCCTTTAAACTTGTTTGAGGGCA
Source organism: Rafetus swinhoei (assembly GCA_019425775.1). NCBI lineage: Eukaryota > Metazoa > Chordata > Testudines > Trionychidae > Rafetus > Rafetus swinhoei. Next base: position 273,640,525 of record CM033437.1, read on the forward strand.
GAGGACTAGAATACTCTTTCCTGTCTGTGTATGGTATTAACCCTTTTACAGAAAGACATCAACATGACCTCAGCCCTGTTTTTATCTCACTGCTTCAATGAAAATAATTTGTTCATCTTTAAAAAAGATTGACCTAGGCATGCTCAGCGATGTGGCCCAGAAAGGATAATATTAGCAATATACTCAGGTCAGTGTGGTTCAGCAATAGAATAATCTTCTCTACCTACAGTATGGGTAGAGTTGTGGCAGACATGGGGAAATTGCTATAGTACTTGTAATGTATTTTAAAATAAATGAAATGATATGAAAAGACCTTTTTTGTGCTAACATCTTTCATCTTGAAGATAGTGTTTATGCAGTGTTCTTTTAACTGCATATACCACACATTGTGGTTTATGTAACTACTATCAAAAATGCATCTTTCCAGCATCTTTCCAGCAATGAAAGCTTCTTGGGGCTTTTTCATTAAAAAAAATCCTGTATCTGAGAGCCTCCATGAGGTATTATCTCACCCTACTGCCCCCATACACATGCTATTATTTTCTTCTGGAATCAGGCAGCTTTTATTTGCCTATAGAGTCTTCAACTTTGTGAGCAGCTGACAAAGTTCACACCAGCATATTTCTTCCTCTAAAGATTTATTTTTTTAAGGAGGATTTGAAGTAGAACTCAAAATATATTCCCCAAAGGAGATAAGATGTTTGCTTGAATGCCTCAAAAGTCTAAAATTCCTGAGAGTGTTTGAGGGAGAAAAAGCACTGGAAGAGGTAAATAAATTTAAAAGAATCCCCAAAGCTACTGATTCCTCCTTTTACAAAGACTCTGAGTTCCAGACACTTTGGTTAAAGAGAGAGACTCTTTTTTAATCAAACCAAAGCATCAAAAATAATTTGTGCATTGGTTTTTCCACAGTGAATAGCTCTTTCTTTTGACATTTAGTCACATTCCAGAGAACATAGCCTCCTGGGTAATGCCGCTTGCCAAGATGTTGCGTGTCTTTTGCAGACAGAGATCCCTTCTTCTGAATATCAGTTGCATTATAATTAGTATATATAGCTTACCTGTAAATAAGAGTTAACTTTTTCTTGACATGCTATACTTGCAAAACTTTCTAAATATTTTTATTGAGGGATTAATTTAATGCCATATAATAGCTTTAGCACAAGCATATAGTTTAGAAGACCCAGTTCAGGTCTTATTTCAAGGTAGATTCTCCCAAAAATGATGTTGAGAGGACAGATGTTAATCCAGCATAACTATATTTAAACTTTTCATGTTGCTAAAAAGAGTTATATCATCCTTGCTCCAGGACGATGTAAATATTTCTGCAAAGTAAAGCTAAATCGGTGGAAAAAAATGTCTTTTCCCCCTGGTATTTTGCATTAGTTTTTGCCTTTAGCACAACCACACATCCCTACAACTTTGCTTTGAGAAACTAAGTCTCCTTGCATTACATGCTTCCTTCTACTCAGCTATATTGGACCAATCCCAAGAAAGTATTAATCAGTACAATTCTGTTTATTTGAATAAAGTTACCTCAATTTACAACTGCTGAAGACCTGATCCATTATCATCATCAATGAATTAAAGAAGGAAGTGGGGGCTGTGTTTGTATACAATGAACTGGTATGCAGATTGTTCTAGTCATGTGTTTTTGAATTTTCAAAAAATTGTATGATAATTTGCAAGATTTTGAAAGATTCCTTACCAGGATCCTAAAGCTATAGTTGAATTAAAATCTCACAGATGTCACAATATAATCAAAATTATATATATAAAAAAAGTTTGGATGAAGCTCTCCTTTCCCTATCTTTCTCCTATTTTATTTTAGGACTATGATATCCACACCACCACCAATACCTCACACCATGAGAAGTCCCACCATAATGAAACTACTGGTGGATTAAGGTACTGCTCAATATGGGTAAAGGTATCAGAATCTAGCCCTTAGTTATTTCCCTGATAAAAGTAGCAATGGAAAATATACTCCATTGATTGTTGCAACACAACAAGCCTACTATGCCATATTCCCAGTGATGCTCAATGGAGTATTTCTTGTTTCCTTCTCCTCTCTCTGAGTTTGATCCAAAGTCTGTCAGAGTCAATAGAACTCTTCCTATTAACTTTCCCTATCTTTCTCCTATTTTATTTTAGGACTGTGATATTTTACTTGCTACAAATAGTACCTCACACCATAAGAAGTCCCACCATAATGGAGCTACTGGTGGAGTAAGGTACTGCTTTCAGTGTACTTTGGAGCCAGCCCATCTTTCTTTGGATGACATTTTCTGTCTATGGTCTGCATGTCAGATAATATCAACCCCAAAAGAAAACATCTTTCTGGAGAGGATAAGGTTAAGTTCTGTCAAATCTTAATGAATCTAGAGAAAGGCTAAGGGTCTGATTTTTAAAAGTACTTGTGTCTAAAGATGTGGATGGTCACTTGGTGTGGGTTTTCAAAAGCATCTAGGTGCCTAACTTCAATTGATTTCAATTTATTTTAGATGTATAAAAACTCTGGCCCTAAGTCCCTGACCTGGGTTATGCACTTATGTACATGTTTAATGTTAAACAGTCTAATTGAAATCAGGGGTTTGGGCCAAAGTTGGTGTATCTTATATCTTCTCCCAGCTTCATTGGCATGCATGTTATATCAGTTTAAAATCTTCTAGACTTACTTTTACTTCCTTTTTTTCTTGGTTTTCCACTGCACCCCCAAAAGCACCTTTCTTGCCCTTATTTCTAGAATTACCCATTTCAGGGCAGTGCTTTTTGGAATGACAGAGGGGCATGGGAGGAATACGTTTGGGAGGTTGTCAATGAGAAAAATATTTTTTGGTGTGAAAATAGGTGTGATAGCTCACTTCGAGTAGTGAATTCTCTCCTATAGCTGAGCCATTTTCAACTTGCCATGAGTTGAAGCTTCTTTCTTTCTTTCTACATATAAAGTACAAAGGAATGAAAAAAATCTACCTTTAAACTTCCAGCTAATGTACATTTTAGAACTTTTTCAGAGTTTATCCACGTGGAAATATTTACCATCTGGTGATCCTTCTTTGGTTGGTCTCCTGGCCCAAGCTGCTTGAACTAGTCAACATGTCTTGGAAAAATTCCTAGTTCTAATTAAACAAGGAACAAAATCTCTGTTTATTGTTAATTTATGGACCAAATTCTGCTCTCTGTTACACAGATACAAATCTGCGACTCCAGTGACATTTTAAGAGAAAGCCCTGAGCCTGGATCTTTTTATCAAATATAATATTTGATATAAAAAAGTATTTTACAATTAAATAAGTTAGTCTGATTATCTTACTATCTATTTTGCAGAGTTTGTTTGTTTGTGGATTTGTTTGTGCAAAATAAAGTCATACTTTGCGACTACCTACAGATACCAAATTTTGCATAAACAATGCTGCCACTTACATTAAGTCTTTGTCTACTCTGCAGGGTTTTTGCGCAAGAAGCTTTTTGTGGAAGAGGTCTTCCTCAAAAACTTCTTGCGCAAAAGCACGTCCACACCTCAAAAGCACATTGCAAAAGTGATGTGCTTTTGCACAAGAGAGTGTCCACACTGAATGGATGCTCTTGCACAAGAAAGCTCTGATTGACGTTAACAGACTGGCCATCAGAGCACCTGTGCTTTTTCTGATAGGCTCTTTTTGTGCAAGAAACCCCTGAGGAGTGTCCACACACACTTTTTTGCACAAGAGCTCTAGCGCAAAAAGGAGTTATTCCTCGTAGAAGGAGTTATACCTACACCACAAAAAGCTCTGTTCTGCCATTTTACTGTAAATTTTCTTGCGCAAAAACTCGCTTGAGGTGTGGACTCTGCGGGGTTTTGCGCAAAACCACCTGTTTTTGCGCAAAACCCCTATAGTGTAGACATAGCCCAACTGAATGCACTACTTTTTACAACAGAATATTCTGGGTGAAAAGTTTAAATAATTATTTTGTTTTTCATCGGGAAAAAGTCATGACTATTATGATTAGAGTTCATAAAAAATGTTTGCTAACAAAATGAAAATTGAGTTGCCTATTCAACTGTCATTTCTGTGCAAAGAAAATTTGTTACTGTTACAAATCACAAAATAGTTCAAATTAGTTATGGAAAGAGTAATGGAAGCTTTATGAGTTTCTGATTCAAATTTACTATGTATGGTAATTATTCAATAACATGAATAATGTTTGAAGTTGAAATCCTACACATTTAAAACCATGCTTTCACTTTACTTTTCCATTAATAAAGAAATTCTGTTACATAGATTTAATTTCTTGAACTTTCCTATAAGTGTAATCTACGCAAGATGACTTTGCCAGATAAACAACGAGCCTCACCTGCTAGTGTCTTATAATGGAAACAGCAACACATGTGTAATTCATAGAACACTAGAACTGGAAGGGACATCGAGAGGTCATCAAGTCCAGTCCCCTGCCCTCATGCCAGGACCCAGTACCATCTAGACCATCCCTGATAGATTTAATTCAGTACTAGCTAAAAATACTGAAGACACATTGAGACAGGAGACCAGGTCTTCTTCTGTTTACCAAAAAAATTTCACAGCAGCAAACCTTGGAAAGCTGAGGTCCAAATGATCTTCCTCCCCTACACATACCCATTGAACCCTACTTTGTGTTCTGAAAATTACTACGTATTTTAGGGTGAAATCTTGACTTCACTGGATTTAATGACAAAATTCCTGTTGATTTTAATGGGGCTAGGATTTTGCTCCTAATTTAAACATTTACCATGGCTCATAGGCCATGCTCCACACTTTGAACATTACTCTTGTGCACTAAGAATAAATAAGCTTCCAAAACATCCTTTCATATGATTAAATCTTGTTTGCTTTATTCCTGTGATTTTTGCCCCAGGGTACATCTACATTGCAGTAAGAGACCTACTGTACAGCTGTGGCTGGGTAGAGTCAGTTGACTTGGGCCTGTGGGTCTCAGTCTGTAGGGCTATAAAATTGGGCTTTGGCTGCAGACTGGGCTCTGGAAGGAGGGGAGGGTTTCAGACCCCACTCTCCAGCAAGAACCCAAAATATCTACATGGAAGTTATACAGTCCTGCAACCCAAGCCCCATAACCTGGACTCTGAAACTTGATGCTGTGGAGTTTTTTATGGTGCTGCAGACAAATCTTTGGTGATGTGATGCAAGCTGAGTATAAAACTCTGGACAAAGAAATTATTGTCTCCTGGGTGTGTGTCTGTTGTTTCAGTGAACTGGGTCAAAAGTATTCTCACACATAGACACACAAATAATCAATTAGTAAAAGTGTTTATAGCTTTCAGGAGAACTGTACACGTTTTATCTCTTTTGTTGGAAAACAGCTCTGTTCTCCCATATGGCATTTCAGAGCAGTGTTCTGGCATAGATTGCTATTTGCAGCAACTTCCTAAGTGCTAATAGACCACGTTTTGTTTTAGTTTTGTTGCTTGTTTGTTTATTTTTCCAATCCCTTTTAGTACTTTGTTGTGTCACAAGCAATCACCATCTTTTGTACTCCCGTTTCTTATTTAGCTGTGCTGGAGGCCCACAAGGGGGGAAATCCGGTATTTCCAGTCAATCTTCTGAGCTGAGCTTGACCTACTGATAACAAACAGTTTGTATGATCATTTTTCCTATCAACTGATTATCACACTTGTTCAGAAACACTTTGTGGCAGTTAATAACTGCCCCATGTAGAATGGGGTCAGAGCTGAATAGTCTTAGTAAGGCCACTGGTGGGGCGAGGGTTGCTCTTTTCAATTCCTTAGTGAGCAGGATAGTTGCTCCACATTCTTGTTCATCCTTTAGTTTGATGTAATATGCCTCCCCCTCCACATCTAGCCAGAGTAAAGAGAGGGATGACGATTGTTCCACCTATTCCCTGCATCTTCTCAGGTTCCTTGTATCAAGGGGAGACTAGTAGGCAGCAGCTCTTATGCCCAAGAGAACACAATCACTCCTAAGAGAAATCAGCTTTCGGAGAAGCAGTGGCAATGGCGCAAAGGTTAGGTCTACTCAGCACACTAAGCCTAGATCAGTGGAACCTAGGCTTGCCGACTCAGTGGGTATGTCTACATGGAAGTTAAAACCCCATAGTTGGCCCATATCATTGACTTGGGCTTGCAGGCTATGAAGCCATTTATATGTTGGGGAGATGCCTGGATTCGGCTGTAGCCCAACCCCCATGATTCTCTGGGTTCCAGACCAAGCTTGAATATGGACACCACAATTAAACATCTCCTAAGCCAGATCCCTGAAAGTCTGAGTCAAATGGCACAGGCCAGACAGTGTTTCCAAGCCCAGACTTAAGCATTCACATTGCAATGTAAACCTAGGTTTATAATTGCTGGACCCAGGTCTCATAGCGATGCTAACATGCCCATTCTGAACTATGCAGACCTTCTGACTCAGGTATGCAATTTTACCTGCATCCACAATGCAAAATGATGGGGATGGGACCAGAGTCTCAGCGGGATTTGGGCTGTGACCCTCCCTCCCTTCTTAGCAGGGTCCTAAATGCTTGATGACCTAAGTCAAACTGATTTGTAAATGGAACTGGCTGAAAGAGGGGTTTGGGTTCATACCTGAATCAGAACCTGCGGTTGGTGTGCAGTGTAAATATACTCTCAGAAGAGCAAATTGCGTAGCTTATTTTGAGTTAATTTTGAAATAGAGTGCTATTCTGAAACGTCCCTTAGTCCTCATAGAATGAGGTTTACAGGGATGTTGGAATAGCGTGCCCATTATTTCAAAAGATATTTTGAAATAAAGGGTGCACTGTCAAGATGCAGAAAACACTATTTCGGGATACCGGAAGTATCCCAAAATAGCGCCACTGTCTAGATGCAGCCTGGGAGTCTAGTCTTTCACTTCAGTGGATTTTGGATCAGGCCCTAATTTGCCAGTTTTGTTTAATCATAAACCTGATTTCAGATACAGGTAAGGTTTTGTACAGCAGGTATGCAAACAAAACATTACAAGCAAATAATATAACTTAGATTATGAATGTGCTCCAAATGAAATTCTATTCAAAATGATTGAATCTCCATTATTTGACCTCTGATAAGAGGCTCTTCTTCTCTGAAATCTCATGTAAGTTAGATTAGCTCAGAAAGGGGTCTATGTAACTCTTACTGGCATTATCTATCTATCTATCTATACATATATAATTAGAGATTTGGGTCTGTCTGTGAGTCTGTTCAATATCTCCTCCTAAACGGTAAGAGCTAGGACTACCAATTGCTAGGCCACAATTTGATACAAGACTTCCTCTTCTCCTAACTTAAAGCAAGGTCAGGGTTTGGTCATTCCAGGACAACTGAAAGCCCTAGGAATGGGACTGTTTTCCATAACATGAAAAGGGAGAGGGACTGCAGCTGGGCTTTTTGAAGAGCTGCAGTACTGAGAGGGGCAGTTAGACCACAGGGGAGAGCTATCCTGCAGTGTCCACTGGAGGCAGCCATATCACCAAGGGAGTGGCTAGTGTAGGGGTCAATTGCGGAATCACTCTGTACGTGTGAAGTATAGGGGTGGTAAGGCCTGCATTCCCCCCCCCCTTTCCTATCCCTCCGCCTTCCCTACTACTGATGAGCCAGAAGCAAGCCTCTAGAAACATACGCCATTGTAGCAAGAACAAATTGTAGATAAGGGCGGGAACATAACAATCTTGTTTACCTAAATGTACTGATCATGTAAACAAAGTCAAAGGACAAGCAGTACAGATGAGCCATACTAACAAGCGATGAGTAACCCCCGGAAACTTCCAAACTGCAGAACAAGGCAGAGACATTGTATTTAAAGCTGCACCAGAGCACAGCAATTTGGACCTCACTGATGGGCTTTGGGTACCAGCGCCTCAGAAGCTGAGACAGTCTCCCACTTCATCTGCAGCTGAAACGGGGTTCCCCGGCTAGCAGAAGGGATGTAAGAATGCCACTTTTCCTATCATGTTGTTCTTTTAGTTAAGGGGCACAGCTGATAGCTGTCAGAAAATAAATTGCTTGTGTTTGACAGATACCTGTGTAGCATGTCTTTGTACTTTGAGAACCCAGTGTCAGACCTGAGACTTGCTCTTGCTGGCAACAGCCAGCAATGCTGGGGCTCTGCCATCTTGCCTGCCAGCACACTGGTAAGTAGCCTTCTGTCCCAAACCCTTTCCCCAACCCCCAGTGCTTGGCCACACTGCTGGGGGGAAGAGAGAGAAAAGCCCCCTGGCAGCTAGGGCAGCTGGTGGGGGCAGGGGGAGAAAACACCCCTGGTGACCAGGGGGAGAGGTCTAGGGAGAGAGAAAAGGCCTGTGCCAGATGGGAGCCCTCACCCTGAGCCCCTCCTCACCCCCCAACCCACACTCATTCACCCCCCCCACCACGTGCACTGCCCCCCCCCCATCTCCAAGGCCCTGCCCTGACTCCTGCACCCCTAACACTGCCAACCCCTTGCCCTGAAAAACCCAGGCAACACCAGGTAAGTCTGCAGTACTATCCTAATGGCTACCCAGGTAAATATCACAAATACTCAATGCAGTAGTGCTAGAGTCTATGAAATAAACAAATTACACTTTGCAAGCATGACATGTCACTGATGTTTTAAGTCAACCCTCTAAAGAAATGTGCTGAATTCAGCATAGTTTAAAAAAATGTAAAATTCCAGTTAAACTTAAAAAACCCATGCCCTTCACTTTTATGAAAATTTAAAAATAAGGCTAGCCCTATTATTATTTGTATTGCACTAATATCTAGTAGCCCCCAAGAAAGATTAGGGTCCCATTTTGCTAGCAGCTGTACAAATATACAGTGAAAAGGTGGGGAAAGAAGAGTTTGATCCTCATTAGGAAGGAACTGAGACACAGAGATGAAGACACTTATCCAAGGTAACATAGTAAGCCTATGGTAGAGCCAGGTATTGAGCCCAGAACTCCTGGGATCCTAGTCCAGTGCTTCCCAATTTGGGTATTAGGGTTTTTTGTTGTTGTTGGCTTTTCTGGCATTTGGTAATTTTACATCTGGGTCTAATCTCATGGCCATGAAAAGGTACTAAATAGGGATTAGATGTTTTACACTTTAACTGACAGTGAAATCTCCACGTATCTTCACATTGCCATGAGGAGAAATGTACTCACTTTCTGTGTGTATTCTGAGGCAGCTGCTCAGCTGCTGTAATTAGTCACAGTGCGGAGCGCTGACAATTTGCACCAGCTGAGGTTCTGCCTCCTTAGTTTAGCAAAACACATTTGAAAGTGATCCTGCAGAAAACTCCCTTTTGATTCCCTTCACGGCACTTCCTGTATTCTTACCAGCCACTCCAAGAATCTGGAACATAGCTTTTGCAGCTGAAATTTCATTACATGCATTTCAGTGTCTCTCTTACAAAGGCATCAATTAAGATTTGCATGCACCAAACAAGAAATTATATGGAGTTCTTCTACACATCAAAAAAGAGAGTGTTTTTCTTTAACGGAATGAGTCACAAACTTTGAAAAGGGCAAAAGAAAATGCAATAGTGATCAAGCCTTCAGGCCTATGAGGGAAAAAAAACAATTAGGGCTAAAAATAGCTTTCTATGAGGTTTGCTATTAGTGTATTAACAGATTTTCAAAAGCCTTACATAGGTTCCTATTTAAATACACCAAACTGACTTCAGAGTAAATGGCTGTCCCCACAGGCACTCAAAGCCCACCAAGATTCAGCATAACGGATATAATGGATTGGACAGGGTGCAGTCTATACATGGTCCAGACTTGATATCAATCATGGGGCTGTGATTTGGGGTGTGGGAGGTCTTTGTCCATGGTAATGTAGACAGGTATTTTAGGGACAATCTGTGGAAGGTTAAGAACATGGACGGTGTTTCTATAGCAACCTTCCTTGTCTTTTTGAGTCCTCTTTGAACATAGTTCCTTTGCCCTCTGTGTTGCTAAAACCAGGTTGTGGTCTTTAATATAAATGTAAGAGAATAAAATTAATTTTAAGCAAGGTATTATATTAGAGTAAACCTAATGAAACCCAGATCTCAGTCATTAGATAGTGAAAGGAATTCAGTGTTTCACTGAATGATTTTAAAGGGCTTACCTGAAATGAACAGCAAGAATAAAGTTTGTTTAAAAGCATATAAAAGAAACATAGAGTATCCTTATATGCATTTATCTGAATGTAAAGGTAAAATTTTGAGGTCCACTTGGATTGAGATATTTCCTATTTTTTCAGGACAGATTTTCATATCCATTGTATATATTAAAGGCTGAAGGAGAAATCTGAACTGTGTACAGTGGTGAAAGAGCTTCACTTTACTCTTTGCTAAGATGAATAAATCTTTTGAGGCTTTAAACATATGGGGCTGGAGGCCTCTGTTTCAAGGCTGGAGGAAAGCATGAAGGCTGGAGAGGATAAAGTTGCCACAGCCATTTCAGCTTCAGAGAGACCTAAACACAAAACATATAACGGTTAGTAAAGCAATTAAAAAAAATATAAAGATGTGGCAGAGATGTTTCAAGTATAGCCTGCCCCAGTGTGGGTCGGAGAGAGATTGGGAGAGGTCAGAGAACCATGACATAGACCAGTGTCAAGTAGATTCACAAAGACACCACAGAGAACATAGAAAATAGGGATGAAGCATAAAGATTAATAGAATCGTTCCCTCTTACATACACACTTGCATTATTTTCGGAGATAAGGGCATAATTGTCACCAAGCCACAACAATGCTTCAGACAAAAAAATATGGTAAAATATGTCTGGTTAGTATTGTAAAAGATATGGGTGGTTTCTGTTCAGTGTTTTGGAGGGAGGGATTGGTGCTAAGAGGAAGACGCTGAGGAGCAAAAGCAGATCAAGTGCTAGGTTTGGAGACTATAGAAGAATAGGAAGAGCAGGAGAGCCATCCATATGGCTCTCATTATAGGACTGCAGCCTTAGTGATAGATGAACCTGAGAAGTGTTGATAGTAGGTGTGGTTCAAATGCTAATCTTAAACATAAACAGCCTATCTAAATTTCATGAGTTTGCTAAATTTGGTCAGAGACCAGGCTTGTTTAAATTTTCTGTACTCTCCGCTTCAGATGGGCCTGAAAATATAAGAAGTGCTGCCTTCCTGATATCTTGACTCTTCCAATCTTACTAAAAAGAGTGCAAATGATAACAGAAATTGAAACATAATGGTGGTGGGAGGGGCAAAAGCCTGCAAAAAATTGGTTTGGAGTCCGTCTGTTTTACAAATGGAAAAAGATTCTGAATAGGATGGGCTCTTAATTTTGCTCACTCACTTCATCTATCCCTGTACAACTACATATCTGCAAGAATATTAATTTTAGATACTCATGTTTATATTTTTTCAAGTAAGATCAAGTAAGAGAGCACTACTTGCTGTAGCGTGAAGTTTGTCATTCTACTGATCTCAGTGTCTTTTATATGACGTGAAGCCTGGTGAGCCCTTCAGAAGGTTGCTCTGTTCTTTAGTAACATTGTGGTTTCGTATTTTGTTGAAAAGTCTAATGAAATGTAAGGCAATGTCTTCGATGTTCCGCTCAGAGCATTTGTTTATCTGCAAAAACCAGCACATTGTCCATGGGTATGTCTAGACTACATGCCTCTGTCGGCAGAGGCATGTAAAATAGGCTACCTGACATAGTCAATGAAGCGGGGGGGATTTAAATATCCCCGGCTTCATTAAAATAAAAATGGTGCTGATTGTCAGCACAGCACGCGGGTCGGTCGACAGGGGAAGACTTTGGAGGTTTACAGGAGCGGTTGACAAAGGCTTCCCCTGTCGACCAATCCACGTCTTGACTGCCGCGCTGTGCTGACAATCAGCTGATCCGGCACAGCGCGGCGGCCATTTTTATTTTAATGAAGCCGGGGATATTTAAATTCAACCTACTCCTTCAGATGACTGGAGTATTGAAAGCCTAGATCCAAGAATAAGTAAGGGAAGGTTGGGGGGGGGGGAGGAGGTGGAGAGAAAAATACTAAAAAAAAAAAGAAGAGACAAAGAAATAAAAAGAGAAAAAAATAGTATTCCAATTCACTATTTTTCTTTTCTTTTTTTTCTTTTTTTTCCCCCCCTCCCCCTCCCCCTGCCTTCCCTTACTTATTCTTGGATTTGGACTTTCAATACTTCAGTCATCTGAAGAAGTGGATTGTACCTACAAAAGCTCATAATGCCATCTACATGTTTTGTCAGTATTTAAGGTGCTATTTGTTGTTTTTGATATTTGAAATCAGAGCACCACCTCGTGGCCACTAGTGGATTTTTTTTATAAAGTGAATAATCCTAGACAATTCTTCTTTTGTCTTTTTAAATCCTTTTCTCCTTTCCCTGATTATGGGAACTGTCTACATTAGTACCTTTCTTCATCCAACAGTTTTGATGTTAGTGTGTGTTGGAACATTTATGAAGTTTTACTTATAAATGTTTATAAAGGCCATTGAGTTTCAAATTTCTACACATGAGACCAAATATTAGTATTCTTATTGATGCAAATAGTCTTATTTAGATGAATGGAAACACATTTCTGAATGATTGCTGAATTTGCCCTTAGTGAACAGAAATATAGAAACCAAATAGCAGCAGTAAAACCCCACCCAGCTCTCTTGAAGTCAAAAGACCTCTGCACAGAAACAGCAGTTTGCCTGAATGAGATGCAGTGCTGGATTGAAGGTTTATGTGTTCACCTATAAGAGGGAAAGGGAGACAACTATAGGGCCTGATTTATAGTCTATTATAATCAATTGAAAGACACAAATAGCTTTGGAATGGATCTATATAACAAAAACTTTATATATCTTGCATCTCTTTTTTTAAACAAGGTATCAAATCAGATACTAACACTGATAATCACCCTACTGCAGGGTAATGAATTATAAAAGGACAACAATAAAGGATGCAGTATTACTGCATTTAAGTCCCAAATGGGGACGGAGATGAATAGGGAGGTGGCAAAATATGCATATAAAACAAAATATTTAGGTTATTCAAGACAAAAGGACTCAGAAAGATCTAACAAAGCTAAATGAATAGGCCGCAGGATGATGACAGCTGAAATTGAGCATTGAGAAGTGTAAGATAATGCGTATTGGCAAGAATACCCCCTGCAGCGTTCTGATGTAACTGGCAGATGACTTTACCTTTGTAATTGACATTGTCGAGAGTGAACGCCTGCAACCACATCTGGGGAACAGATTTTTTAAAAGTTGTTGAAAAATTGGAGACAGTGGGGAAAAGAGCCTCAAAATATGACTTAAGAGCTGAAAAAATGCCTTACAATGAGATACTTCAGGAGCTAAATCTATTGTGCTTATCAGAAAAGCCCTAGAGGTGTCTTGATCATGCTTTATAAGAACATTCATGGGGAGAAAACACCAGGTCTAAAGAATTCTTTAATCTAGAAGACAAAGGCATAGCAAGAACCAATGGCTGAAAGTTAAAGCAAATCAACTTCAGATTAGAAGTAAAGTGCATTTTTTAACAGTATTGGTGATTACGTGTTGGATCAAACTATCAAGGGAAGTGGTGGACTCTCCAGCCCTTGAAGTGTTCAAATCAGGGCTCTCAAATTCCTGTCCAGCAGGCCATCCCAGGCCCAAGCGATTGCTCAATCTGGCCTGGGATTTCCAGTAGGCCGGGGTTGGGGGTCGGGGAGCTGTCTGTTACCCCCTAACCCTTTCCCCTTCCCACCATTGCCCCACCCTCTCCCCCATGCCACCCATCCCAAAAGACACGGCTTTTGGGATCACTGGGGCGGTGAGGGGGAGCCCGGTGCTGCCCAATGACAGCAGTTGCACCCTTCCCCCGCACTCTCTGCGTAGGAAGCAGAGCCCACTGGATGAGTATACTCACTCTGCTTCCCCTGCAGCTCCTGCTGCCTTCTGGAGGGTGGGGGGCATGAGCTCTGCTGCCGTCCTACACCAGGCCCCCCACAGTGATCCCTGAAGTTGCGTCCTTGGGAACAGGCTGCTTTGGGGGCCAAGGGCAGGGCAATGGTGGGAAGGGGTGGGGTTCAGGGGCTAGTAATGGACAGACTGTCCCCAGCCCACTGAGAGTCCTGAGCAAGATTGCTCAATTGCTCTGGCTACGGAGGGTCTGCGGGCTGGGAGTTTGAGACCCCCCTTGCCCCCTCCCCCGCTTCCAGTCAAGACCGGATGCCTTTCTCTGAGGTATGCTTTAGTCATGCTAAATTCTATGGACTGTGATACATAGGAAGTCAAACCCAGTTCATCTGGCAGATTGATAGGAGCCTAAGCTTCTGGGGTCCATGGCACTGGGGCAGCTCTGCTGGGGTAGGCTTCTAGGGTTTCCGGGCTTCCTGCCACAGACATGGGGCTGGCATTCCTGGAAGCCCTATATCTAGCTGGGACTCAGATCATGACTCTTTAGATGATAGCCTGGAAGCCTTGAGAATACTAGTTGCAGACAGGCCAGGCTAGGCTCCCAGGTCTGTGTTTGGAGGTCAGTCTTTCCATGTGGACTGCCTTTACTGGGATCCCCAGAGCTTCTACACTTCTGTGCCAGCTGGATTCACTGGTCTCTCATTCATTGGAATGAAACCAAAAATCAAATATCCTTCTTTCTCAGAAATCAGAAATTCACTAGCTATAGGGAACTCTGGCAGAGAACAGGAGCAACTGATTGTAGCACTTGGAAACTTTCCTTATAGTAATTTGTATTGACACAAAATATGAGTGTGTAACATTGTTCTCAGTGCTCCATGTGGCCTAGCTGCTTTGCAGATGTACAATATATTCCCATGACATCATGTAGGGGACAGACAAGACCATTGAAAATTTTCAAGAGCACTGTGATTCATGGAAGAATGACCCTTGGGAAAGATGCCTTTTCTTTACAAGAAGCCAGGTAACAGCTGAGAACAATTGAGCATTAGTACACTTAGCTATGTAATACAGCAAAGTCATGTTAATTTGAAGAGTTAACAAAGGGACTAATTAGAGAACACATTGTTTGTGAAATAACTGGTAAAATGTCCCTACTTACCTCTTATAAGAGGAAAAAAGGGAGACAATGATACTTAAAAACAGCATATTTCAAACTTTGAAAAGTTAACATTTATTACATAGCACATTATTAACTAGTGGAACTCACTGCCACATGATATAATGGAGACAAAGAGCTTTCCACAAAGCTAACACTGATTAAAAATAGTACTGAGCCATAGACTATGTTGTATCCTGAGAGTTATGTTAGCTTAAGGGCAAGGAATCCACCTATCAGGAGTCCATTTTTAAATGGTACAATATGCTTAGCAATTTCTGTCAGCATTCAGCATGGTGTAACCTGTGATGAGGTATCCTTCCCAAAACAAAACAGAGCAGGTTAAGTGAGGTTAACCAAATAGGCTGCATCTGAGGATTGAAAGGATGATTGAAGATAGAGCTCAGTTGAGGAGAAATAGTCTGGGCTGGTATTAAGCCAGGAAAATGAGAGCTCAAAGGTGCTGCAAAGGAAATAGTCTGACATCACTTCCTTGGAGAATGGAGGTGGGTTTAGGGATACAGCATTAAGTAGTCTGCCATCATGCCTTGAGAGGTGGGAGTTTGGTCAAAACCATAGCTGCTGGACATGGGGCCCTTGTACTGGAACCTGGAACAGCGTGAGGTCCTTGGTCTCCTATCAGCCACTGGAAAATAGCACAGACAGGGCAGTGGAAGAGAAGACTGCCTAGGACAGATCCAGTGGGACTGTGTTATCCTGGAAGGGGAGGACTGTACAGTGAGTTGGCCAGAAGGCAGAGCAATGAAGAGGGAGCACCCTGAGTTCCAGAGAAAGACACAGGAGCTCTGGTTTGATGTCAGACCTTAGTGGAACTAATCCTCAAAGCCAGCCAAAAGAAAATGCTCCAGTAGTGAGTGTACCCTGTGACATGACCTGGCTATTTCAATTCTGCATTTCATGTGTGCACACAAATGAAATCTTGAGCTTACAGAGCATGAAGGATTTGGACCAGTGTGAGATCATGCCCTGTTTTATTTATACACTTAAAATATCCCAGCACTCTGTGGTAAAGACTAAATTTAAGTAACAAATTAAAAAATATTTCAGTGGACTTTCCCGATTTATAAAGTCAGATGCTAACACAGAAATGGGTCTGATTTAAAAACCTAGTTTAATGCTGCTAAACTTTGGGGTCCTGCAAGGAGGAGTTCAGGATCTAAACCAGGATCCAGATCCAACTTTCCTTTAATTCTGTAATGAGCAGAATCCAGATTCAAGCATGCACACGTTCTGGGTTTGAATTTTATATGTTGAACACATTCCTAGTTAAAGAGAGGAGGAGGAAAAGTGTATGAATGGTATTCACCCTGTATATAAGCAGGCAGCAATTTCTCTCTGAATTCAAGCATGGGACACAGATCCCTGTTTCTGTATCAGGACAGCCGAGGGTGAGCTCTAACTTGCTCAGCTCTGGTAAGGTTATTAAAGCAGCAACGGAGCATAATGGAGCCCTGCCATACTCCCACCGTACTACTGCCACCAATATCAAAGCCCATCTGTGACATTGGCAGACCAGGTGCCAGCTGATGACCAAGGCCCCTGGTTTCACTAAACACTTGCAAATGTAAAGCCGGAAATCAATCTGGCTTGCCCATGTGTTATTATTCTAGTGTTGTAAGAATGTATTGGTGACTAGATCTTACAAATTGCCTGTATGGTGCTTCATGTATTAGTCTCTCATGTGTACCCCATGTTGCAAAGAAACAGCAAATGTTTTCTTGTAAACCTCTAGGAATAATTCATCAAACAGAAAAGAAGCCTTCACTAATGCAAATGAAGGCTTTCTACAGAAGAGATTAGGTCCTGCCCAACCAGAAGGCCTTTGAAACCATATGAACCATTGTGAAATGTCAAAAGAACAAAGACTTCTCATTCCCTCTAGGAACAGATAACCTGTGCATGAACTTACCCCATCAGTCTGGGCTCTGGGGAGAAGAGGATGAAAATCCTTGACTAGGAGAAACTAGGATTTTTTTTTAAACTGCTTGGACTCTAAAGGGTAAGAAACACCAAGCATAAGCAAAAACACCCACCCCCAGTTGTTTTGCCTGAGTTAGCCCTAAAGGACATATGAAGTTTGCTTGTTATAGAAGTTTATCTTATCTTTTGGAATCTGGGACAGTAGCTCTGTTGCGTGTGTCTGTTTAGCTGCTTTAACCTTGTAAATGCTTCTCTTTTTTTTGTTCTGAGTTAATAAATGTTTAGGTAGCTTATTACAGTATTGGCTACATGCATTGTGTTTGGGAGAGCAAGGGCACAAACAGCCTGGGATAAGTAACTGTCCCTTTGGGACTGGAAATAACCTAAATATTGTTGGGATTTTTGATATAAGAGGCTGTCTGAGCCAGAAGGAGGGTTTCCTGTACAGCAAGGGTATGTCTACACAGCAAAATAATTTTGAAATAACAGCCGTTATTTCGAAATAACTTTACCAGCATCTACACAGCCAAATCGCTATTTTGAAATTAAATCGAAATAGTGGAGGGCTTATTTTGAAATTGGTAAACCTCATTTTACGAGGAATAGCACCAATTTCGAAACTGCTATTTCAAAATAAGCATCATGTAGACGCTTATGTGTAGGGCCTCCAGCCTTTCCCAGGGTTCCCTGGTGGCCACTCTGGGCACAACCAAGAAAACTCCTCTCCTTCCCCCTCTCCCCGGAGCCCTTAAAGGGGTAGACTCTGGCTACAGTGCCTGTGCCAGCTCCAAGCCTGCCAGCCCAGAGCCAGCACTCGCTGAACCTGACACAGTGGCCCCAGCATGAGCTAGACAGCCAGTGCCAGACAGCCCTCCACCACTCCCCAGGACCAGACTACCAGCTCCCAGGAGCCTGCCAGGGGCTAGAAAAGGCGGGCACCTGCCTGGTCCACTGCGGAGATCAGGGACCTAATTCAGGTTTGGGGGGATGCCTCCAACGTCCATGATCTTTGCACTAAACGGAGGAACGCAACCATATACAGGTGGATGGCTGCCAGCTTAGCCACCGAAGGCCACATGCGAACCCAGGAGCAGGTTCGCATGAAAATAAAGGAGCTGCAGCAGGCGTATGCCAGGGCCACAGGGGGGGCAGTTCCCAACCAGGGGCTCCCTCCTCCCAGGTTTCCCCCTCCCCCGGGGGGGGAGGGTCCCTTGAAGCACAGGTCTCAGATACCTTGTGTGGCTGCTGCCTGAGGCTATCTCCTGACCTGATGCTCTGCCAGAACCAGTTCTGGCCAGCCTTAAATGAGATTCAGTGTCCTATCAGTGTGGACACGCTATTTCGAAATAGCAAAACGCTATTTCGAAATGCATTTTGTGTCTAGATGCGTTATTTCGAAATAAGCTATTTTGAAATAACTATTTCGAAATAAGATATTTCAAAATAATGCTGTAGTGTAGACATACCCAATGCTATTAGAGAATTTGTCATCTAGTGATGAGTGTGTTGTTTCTGAACATTTTGCTTGTTAACCACACACAAATGTTTATACATGATATTAGTCTTTTTATCTGTGATTGAGAAAAAATACATTCTTTGATTTCACAGGATTAGGCTACACCTAAAATTTAGACTGACCTAACTACATCATTCAGAGATACGAAAAATGTCACACTCTGACCTGGTTAGTTTGATCTCACTCTCACTGTACATGCAGGAAGGTCAAGGGAAATTTTTTTATGTCAGCCTAGCTTCCACCTCTCAAGGGGGTTGTTGTAATATAGCAAAAACAAAACAAAACACACACATACACAAACACTTCCATTCATTACTAAGTATCTACACTACCATGGTATGGTGGTATGGCTGCAGGACTGCATCTGTGTGTCTCTCACGAAGTATGCCAGATCATTTTTTTAATATTCATAGTAAGCTGATAAAAAGTATTACATATAACTCTGACAAATTGTCCAAGTTGTTAAGGAGACAAGAGCCCTTATACACTGTACTGTAGATGTACCCATTGTGAGGATATATACTGTTAATTCATACATATGTTTTATAATCTATATGCCTTTCTTATCTTTGGGTCAAAAAATTTTGTCCTGCAGATTATAAATAGAGCTGCCTGAGAAACAGAATTTCTATTATATGAAAAAATTGAGGTTTCATAAATATTTTATGCTCCAATTTAGGGCAAAAAGAGAAACAAAAATGAAATTCCACAATGTTGCAATTTGGAAACACTGAAACATTCTGTTTCCTAGAATCCATGACTCCTCAGCTCCTTGTCTGCTGGTCTGCCTTGGTTCCCTGGCTTGGCAGGCCATCCAACAGTCTACCCACCGTTTAGGCAACTGGGGGCGCTGACTAGCTAGGAAACCTAATAGCACAGAGAAATGGCTGCTTCCAGGTACCTGAGACCTAGGTACCACTCCTGATAGACTGCCAGTGAGCCAGACAGTCTGCCAGGTGGGCTGCAGGGATACCTGCCTAGTTCCTGCTGTAAGTTATAATGGAGTGGTCATGTTTCTGTAGAATGTTTCAGTTCAACTGAACCAAAAACAACAAAAACCAAAAAACAGCCCCATTTCATTGGAAAATGTTTCACCAGCTCTAATTATACATATGGAATGGTACAAAATCATAGGACTTCAACAGAGGGAATGTCTACACAGCAGGGCTAAACTCAAAATAAGCTACGCAACTTGAGTTACGCTAATTGCATAGCTTAAGTCAAAATAGCTTATTTCGACTTTCGGCACTATCTACACAGCAGTTATTTTGAGATAGAGCATTCTTCCCCTGACTTCCCTTACTCCTCATACCATGAGGGTTACAGGAGTTGGAGTAAGCAGTCCTCCAGCGCAACATTATTTCGACATTATGTCAAAATAACTGCTTGTGTGTAGACATGGACTATGTTATTTCTGAAATAACACTGCAGTGCAGACATAGCCAGAGAGAACTGGATTCTCTGTTATACTCTGTTCCCTTTTTGCTGCCAAGGCAAAAGCAAGATGGTCACTGGTGAATTTCTCTGATAGAGAGAAACTCCTCACTGGCATTCCAGCAGGGCAAGTTTGTGTGTCAGGATCGCTCTTCTTCCACCCTGATCCTGCCCACCAGTGCAGATAGCATACTAGGGGAAGGAAAGAGTCACACTATCTGGAGTGGCTCATGAATGTGGGTGCCAGTCCGAAGAAAGCCTGTCAGGAAATGGGGCATAAATCCCAAATTGCATATATTCTATAGATTTCACCAACCCAGTAGTAAGTGTGAACACTGCAGATGCTATAACCACTTTCCAGTGGAGTCACAGGCTATGGAGTCACTAGTCACTTGGGGTATGTCTACACTACAGCGTTATTTCGAAATATCTTATTTCAAAATAGCTTATTTCGAAATAACATGTCTAGACACAAAATGCATTTTGAAATAGCATTTTGCTATTTCGAAATTGCGCATCCACACTGACAGGACGCTGAATCGCATTTTAGGCCGGCCAGAACCAGTCAGGAGTTACCTTGTGTGGCTGCTGCCTGAGGCTATCTGAGACCTGTGCTTAAAAGGACCTCCTCCGGACAGCCGGTTCTAAGGTTTCCCTGCTTGCTTGCCTACCCTGCTGAGGGACAGCAAAGCATTTTTTTCTCTGCATGCTCTGGTTGCCCTCACTCGGGACACCACAGCACTCTGCAGCATGGAGCCGGAGATGCCCCTGGGCATTCTGGTGCTTCTCCTGGACATGTTACTGTGAGCCTGGCAGCACGTTCTGCAGGCAGTAACAGTCTCCCTGGTGTGCCTCATTCCTCCCTCATGTCCTTCCACTTACCCCTCCCTAACCTCCCTTCCTGCTGTACACTAAAAGACACATGTGTTCATTACAACAAAGCTTCTTTATTGAACAAAACTGGTGTGGGGGGGAATGAAACTGAGGTGAGACTGGGGAAAGAAGGTGGGAGAGGGGAGGAGGGAGGGTGGGAGAGGGGAGGGGGAAACCTGGGAGGAGGGAGCTGGCAGGGGGAGGAAGGGGGAGGAGAAGCTCAGGGTTGGGGGTCTCGCCAGCCCAACTGTCTCCCAGAACCACGGGTGTGGGGGCCTCGGCATCTCTGGAGGTGTGGGGAGGAAAAAGCGGGATAGGGAGAAGGAGTGGGATGAGGAGCGGTAGCTGGGGAGGCAGCAGGGGCTGGAGCAGCAGGAGGCAGCAAGCTCTGCCCCAGGGTCAATGACCAGCTGGGGGGCACGGACTGTCCTGCCCCCCAGGATGCAGTCCATGGCATCAAAATAGGGTCAGGAGACTGGGTCTGCCCCTGGTTGGGAGCTGCCCCCTGTGGCCCTGGCATACGCCTGCCGCAGCTCCTTTATTGTCATGTGAACCTGCTCCTGGGTTCACATGTGGCCTTCGGTGGCCAGGCTGGCAGCCATCCGCCTGTAGGCGGTTGCATTCCTCTGTTTAGTGTGGAGATCATGGACATTGGAGGTATCCCCCCAAACCTGAATTAGGTCCCTGATCTCCACACTGGACCAGGCAGGCGCCTGCCTTTTCAGGCTCCTGGGAGCTGGCAGACTGGTCCTGGGGAGCGGTGGAGGGCTGGCTGGCACAGGCTGCCTGGCTCATGCTGGGGCCACTGGGTCAGGTGCAGTGACTGCTGGCTCTGGGCTGGCAGGCTTGGAGCTGGCACAGGCACTGTGGCCAGAGTTTACCCCTTTAAGGGCTCCGGGGAGAAGGGGAGGGAGAGGAGTTTTCTTGGTTGTGCCCAGAGTGGCCACCAGGGTACCCTGGGAAGGGCTGGAGGCTCCCTATTTCGAAATAAGCGTCTACACAGCGCTTATTTCGAAATAGCAATTTCAAAATTGGCGCTATTCCTCGTGGAATGAGATTTACCAATTTCGAAATAAGCCCTCTGCTATTTCAATTTAATTTCGAAATAGCAGTTTGGCTGTGTAGACGCTGGTAAAGTTATTTCGAAATAACAGCTGTTATTTCGAAATAACTTTGCTGTGTAGACATACCCATCAGCACCAGATATTTTGACTGCCTAGTGCATAAGCATGTATTTAACTTTAAAAACCTCTTAAAGCCCCACTGAATCTGATTGCTTGAAGTGACTGGTTGTATGTATAGCACTGGCATAAGCACATTGTTAATGTTAGTGATGTGCTTAAGTGCTTTGCCAAAATGGAGCCTTAAAACCTATGCCACATAAGCAGAGTTGGACAATCTTACTGCAGCAGTAAATATCTCTTTCTTTGGAGCAGCAGCAAACTTTTCCGTCGGGAATTTCATTTCTCATTCCCTTTATTTCCACCAGATGATGCTGTAACTCAAAAAATCACACAGATACAGCCTGATTAGATTCTCCTTTCCTGAACCCTTCTTAGAAAGCAAGGGAAGATCTTTGAATATGGGTACTGCAGTTTTAGGAGTGATACAGCTGTCAGTTATAATGTACTACATCTAAGAAATATGCACATCTTTTTGAGCAAAGACACGTCCAAAAATAATTAAAGTGTATAGATCACCATTTTCAATCCTGGGTGCCTAAAATTACTCAATTAAATTCATATTTAAGTACCTGGGGCTTGATCTTGAAAGGTGCTGAGCATTCAGCATATAGTCCAGGAAAATATTTAATCATATGCTTGCTGAACAAATGCAGAGCCCCTCCAACTTGAATAGGATTACTTGAGCAGAAACATAAGCATGTGCCTAAATGTTTATATGCTTCATTTCACTGAGGCAGACTTAAAACAGGACTGTATGTGGGGGAAAGGGGGGTGGGTGAAAGCACCCCTCCATGGTCTCCCAAGTAAGCATGCTCTGGCCGGCCAGGAGAAGTCAGGAGCGGCGTGCTGTACCCGAGCCTCCCTCCCCGATGCTCTGGCCAGCCAGGGGAAGGCTGGGGCTGATTTCTCCACTTACTTGGGGTATCAGGGGGGTGCATTCACACATTTGTGGTCCACATTTACAAAAAAAGCACCCTTCCCCCCACACACATAAATTCCTGCATACAGGCCTGTTAAAAATCACTAATCATGTTTGAACAGAGAGGCCAAGAGCTGTTTGCAAGATGTCAATTTGGGTATTGATTCAGATGTTAGGGTGGAGGTGTGCTGTTCATTTTGGGGTTTTGATTCTGGAGTCATCGTGCGCTGCAAACAATGCCCTGTTTCATCAGATGACAGTGGGCTGAGGGAGTGCAGAATGTGGGAGCATACTGGTATGACTGCATTCCAATTGTCTGGCAAATACGTCAGTCTAGATTGCATGAACCTAATCCTCTCTTTAAATATGTCAGCTTGCAACAAGTACGCTGACAGTCTGCCATGGTACATGCAATTAATAGAGAAGAACACAGTCGTGTAGTAGATTTAGTCAGTTGAATAAAAGACAAGGCTAGAAAACATTGGACTGTATTCTATTGTTAGGGATTTACAATACCATTGTAGCAGGGCTGCTGTCACTGTATATGCTGTGTGCCTCTCATTTTTGTCAGAGCAGGAAAACTCAAGGCAAGTTCCTCCATGTGAGTGTTAGGATCAGCTAACTAGCATACACACACATATATCCTCTCATGCCCTTTCCTTCTACACAGTAGTATGCTGCAGGCATTTATACTGCAAACGAGCACCTTACAAGAAAGATTGATGCTTCAAAGTATCACAGATGCCAGTTTTTCCCCCTTTCAGAATATATTAGTAAAACTTGCATATGCTGCATTTGAATTTGTCCAAGCCACTTAGTATCTTTATAGACATGAGCCTCCGTTATTAAATTCACATCTGGTGGAACTGCTAAAAAAGGCAAGACAAAAAATTAAAAACATAGGCCCAATGTGTTGAAAAGATAATTTCCTGTATTTGCCTTAAAGGCACAAAAGAGAGGTGCTGCATAATTATTTCAGAAAAAAATCCACTTAGATTCATTTCAGCTAACATAAATAATGGAATGTGTCCACATCGGGTCATATGCAAACTAATTCAAATTCATGGGAATGTGGTCAAGTGGTTAGATCCTGGGGCTAAGAGTCAGGATTCCTAGTTTTTCTGCTTGGCTGCGTCTAGACTGGCATGATTTTCCGCAAATGCTTTTAACGGAAAAGTTTTTCCGTTAAAAGCATTTATGAAAAGAGCGCCTAGATTGGCACGATGCTTTAAGAAAAGCGCTTTGCACAAAAGCATCTGTGGCCAATCTAGACGCGCAGCAAAAAAGCCCTGATCGCCATTTTAGCCATCGGGGCTTTTTTGTGCAAAACAATTCTGGGTTGTCTACACTGGCCCTCTTGCGCAAAAGCATTTGTGCAAGAGGGCTTTTGCCTGCGGGAGCGTCATTGTATTTAGTAGCAAGAAGCACTGATTTTGTACATTACAAAGTCAGTGCTCTTGCACAAATTCAAGGGGCCAGTGTAGATAGCTGGCAGCTTTTTGCGCAAAGCGGCTGCTTGTGCGCAAAAACTTGCCAGTCTAGACGCAGCCCTTGAGTCTGCCAAATCTGTGTGTGTGTGAGATGTTGGACATCTCCATGCTTTAGTTTCCTCTCTTGTCCAATAGGACTGTAGAACTCCCTCCTGAAGAGTGTGAGTTTTGATTAAATAATGACAGTAAAATGCTTTTAGATCATTGGATGAAATAAATGATACAGTAATAATATATTGCCTTTATATTAACCATAAAAATGGTGTTATTCATACAGCTGGTGTGATTGTTTTTATATAAAACATGCTTCTGTAGAAAGTGTTGTTAGGATGACAACATAATTTTGGGGGAAAATTCATGTTCATTCTTTTTTTGTTATTCAATTAAATTTCTAAATAAAACTTTCAATGTTTTCTCCCAAAATTGTATGGATTCCCTCCCCTAATCCTTTGGACAGTCCTTCAGAACAACTCAAAGTGTGTACGGTTATTCATGTGCATAAATCTTTGTAGCATAGGGGCCTGTATATTAAATGCTGTAGAAAATTCTAATGCAATAGTTTTTAGTTCTACTATTAGAGTATACTTTCAATCTTTCCTTTTTTTTTTTTTTTTTCAGGAACACAAGGTTCCAATCCAACACATGGGATTAGAACCTTTCTTTAATTTATCTGGAGAAATGTTATTTTCACAGAACACAGTCCCTTTAGCATAAGAACAATCTCTAATATTTTCTCCACTCCATCCAAAATATATTTTCCACAGTTCTTTATATAAATAATCAGCTTTCTTTAATAACAAGGTCAGAATAGGAGAATAGTTTCTGGGATTTAGGATTCTCGACTCCTGAATTCAAATAACTCTGAATCTATTGTTCATATTGCTGCTAAATTAACGTCATGAAATAGAACTTTTTTGATTTTCAAAATGTTTTCTATGCCTGCAGTGCTTTCCCAAACCAGGTGTTGGGAAAGAATACTCTGGCAATGAGGAAATGTCCTGTACAGGACTGGCCCAAGAGGACATGTAAGAAAGGCGGATAAGGTTTTAAATTTCCTCCATTCTGTGGTAGATTGGCTTAACAGAGCAGTTGTTCCCTGCAAGTACACTCTGACAAGTTGCTAACTACTAACTCTGTAAGAGCTTCTCTGTTTGTCCCTCTGATTAACCTGACTTTTTCATTAGCTCTAGCTCAATACAGAGATTCTCTTCTTTTCAGCAGGGTGTAAAGACTCAATCTAGGCTGGGCCAGATTTCCAGGATGGGACTGCAGCAGAAAGAAGAGGATGCATGTGAAACCTTTGTACCACTCTGACTAGCTCATTGAATGCTTCCTAGCCACTGTCAGAAGGGTGAGACCAGGTCCTAGCTTTTGTGTGACTGGGAGATTCTTCAGTTGGAAGATGAAGTTATGAACCCTCAGCAGTGGATGGGGAAACATTTGGCACTAGTGGTGGAAGTACCGGTGTCAGTCTGATATCTGTCTGACCAGGGAGACACAAGGAATAGATAAGAGCCTGGCATTAACTGTGCTGGACTGTGTATTTGTAAGGAAGACAGCTTATCATCTTCACTGTCAGAGGGGCTTTCCAGCCATGAGACTCCATGTAAGGGAGACAGAAAGCTTGCTTTCTGACAAATCTGAACCTGTTGGGGGGACACATGCACTCTGTCTTCTGAACATTTCTGAACATTTGTAATCCAACCCATTTTCTAATTGGCTAAATTGTATCTTCTTCTCACTATCTGCCACCTTTGCTTCTTTCCCTCCATTCCTTCCCTCTATCCTTCACTTCCAACTCCCAATGTCATCACTCCCTCATTGTCTGCTCTCTCCTCCTCAGACTTTTTTTCAGTAGCTAGTTCCGGTATTATGGCTACCAATCAGATTTCTCAGGAAGGACATGGCCTGCAACACTAACTGAGGTACTTTGCTACCCAATGCTTTGCATTCAGTTCAAATCCAAGTGTCAACACATCTTAAAAAGGCGGTTCTCTGTCGCTGAATTTTGGAATGTGACAATTAAGCCTGAGTACTTACACAGCCAACTCAAAATTACATAAGTCTAGGCCTGTTGGTTCACTTCTGCCAACATGTCACTGTACAAAGACAAAGGCTCCTCACCGGTGTATTTATCAGTATACTTTGACGGCAATCAGACATAGGCACTGATAGTTTTGCTAGTAAATCAAAAATTTTTGAGATGGTCTTGTGATAGGTTTGACATAGATGCAACAGCGTACTTTACCTGTAGCCATTTTTCCTTTTTTAAATAGTATCCAGGGTAGCACACCCTATTTGTATGACTTTTTTTCTGTTTCCCAAAACCTTTTCCAGTATATTGCACAAAACGACACTGCTTCATCAGGCTTTATATCTGCACATTAGCAATTCCAGAGAGAAACCTGTAATGCTTTGCTCAAATAAACATTTCTCATCCTCTGCAGTTGAAAGCAGCTTTTCCTTGATAAAAGTTTAACTAAAGAAGATGAATCAGAGCAGCATTTTGTATCCAGTAAGTGGCAGATGTGTATCTACTAGAGAAGCACTGAACTGTTTAAGTGAACAGGAATTAGTTTTATAAGAACTGTGCTGTGGATATTTTAGTACTTAATATATCTAAATAAAGCCCTCTCTTTGCAAAGTAAATGTCAGATCTCCCTCTTACATTAAGATATGTCTTTGTAAGTGATGCTTGATGTTTCTTTGTGCACTATTGAAAGTTGCTAATGATAAGAAGCATGAGAATTTTTTTGCCTTTATCAACTTGAGTGCTCATAAGAAATCATGTTTATAATTTACATCCACAGAGGTCACAAAAGCAAGTATTCTGTGACCTGGGAAACTTTAAAGTAGATTCTTTTTATGCAGAATTAGAATTTTCCAGAGATTCAGATCCTCTTCATGAAGAATTTCTAAAACAAAAATATGAACTTAGGAAGTAGGTATTGCACAAGTGGGGGGGGAGGGGAACCAAATTGCCAGGCCCCTGGGCAAGACTGGGATGGCACCTGGGGGGCAGAAGGGGCAGGGCTTCAGGTGGGAAGGCTAGTGTTGTGGGCTAGCCTCCCACAGCCAGCCCTTCACTCTCCTGCCCAGAGCATGCCACCCAGTGGTGATTAAGTTCCACTGAATTAATAAATGTACAGAACACAGAAAAATAAAATCATTTTATGGATTTGTGAGAAAAAAATGTGTCAAATCTACATAGTTCTTAAAAAGTTTCCAGGGCTATGGTTATTTGTAGTTTTCCATTATGGGAAAGCTCTTGGTAGAATAGCCTGGTCCAATCACTTTTAGGCAGGATATCTGAGCTACAACCCCTCTGTGCTTACCAACCATGTCAACCTAATAGCCTGAACTATGTTTGGCATCTGCAAGTCCTTTTTTCTCCTGGAGCTGTGATACCTGATTAAAGAGACTCATAAGTAGGTCCATTAACATTAAGCATTATTTATTAACTCACCCAACAGTACGTAGCAATCAGAAACAAGGCTTCAAACAAAGGCCTATAGGCCCATTTCACCTCACTTAATCTTTTCTTGCAAGATTTCACTGACACTCTGTGAGCTGCTCCTCACAACTTGTTCATTGCCCTTCTTTTCTAGGCCTAGGGTCCTTTAATGGTTTAGTATTGCCTTTGATCCTAGGCTCAGCCCTGAGAAAAGTAAACCTTTGGAGCCAAGCAGGGGTATTTCCCAATTAAAACCTTCCCCATTGCTCCCTTAAGGAGACTTATATCTGTCATTGTTTCATTTCTTGTTTGCTTCACCCCCTAACAGCCTCCTTTGATTTAATTCTATGCAGTCAGACAGGATAATAAGAAACAGGTAAACTGAGGGCATGTGATATATATAAAAGTAATACACATAACTCACACATTCCACAATGTTAACTCTTTGGGCAATTGTATTCCATCATTTGAGGTATTGCTGATAGTGATGTGGAGATTTTTTAGAAGAATGGCAGTTCACCAATGAGCTTAATTTGGTGGGGCAAATCTCTCTAAAATTGTTGGATCAATGCTTTTTTTGAATATTAAAGGCAGTATCCCTAGAAATCTGACATCAATGACAATCTCTGTGACAAGGGAAGAAGGAAAAAATGTTTGATGTATCATGCCATTTTGCATATTTTGGATTGAACACTTCCATAAATAATTTTTGGCTGTGAAATTCTGAAAAAAATCTGAATGCGCCCTTCCATTTGGGTATGTGTACACATATAGGTACTCATTCCTCTGTAAAATCTTTGTTCCCTTCTCCCCTTGTCACTCTGAACAGAAGAGAAGGCATACTTCAACAAGTTCTTCGTGGAAAAGAACAATAAACAAGGATTGTCTTCAAAGTGTGGTACAACAGCAGTAATATTACAAAGAAAGTGTTGTTACTGTGGGAAGTGGGATATACATGTAACTACCACATTTCAGACTGTTTCTTTTAAGTGCTTGATTTTATGAGAGAATAACATACAGAGCAGAGGCACAGAAACACAAAACCTATTATTCATCATAATTCCTCCACCCCATAAATAAACTGTTTAGCTAAAGTAGATTTATCCAGAAATGCTTCTCTTAATAACATCCATGAAAAGTCCTTTATCAAAATGCCTATGATTTTTGTGAAACACATCCTGCCAAAAACATCATCTTTCATCATCCTCATTCTTTCTATATCATTGATTATTCAGTGCCAAGCCAGTCTCTTGCTCTATTACCATGTGTTAACTCTTAACATAAGCATATTTTTGTATATATTTTTAAAATAATAGCTGAATATTTTATGTCAGTGATGGCAAAACTGCTAATATCACCATGGTTTGCTATTGCACTTTTCATCTGTAGAGACCATGAGGTTTGGGAAGCCCTAGAGTATAATTCCTGCAAAACTAGAATATATTTTGTTTAACTAAATTCTGTACCTAAAGGATCTGAGAAGAGTGGGCATCTGTCCAAAAGGCCTTCTCAAAAGTGTGAGGAGAAAATATGTGTAAAATATATAAATAATTGATGAGTAAAAATCATCTGATAAACCTAAAAAACAGTTTCTGTTTGAGACAGTCAAGGTAAATGAGGTAATAGCTTTAGTGGACCAGCTTCTATGAAGCTTCATGGAGCTGTTCTTCAGGACCAGAAGAATCAAAGTTTCGTGGACCTTGTCTCTTTCACTGACAGAAATTGGTCCACTTAAAAATATTACTTCATCCGTCTTTGTCTTTTTCCTAGTCGGGGACCACTGTGGCTACCACATCATTACAGAACATCTTTCATTTTGACATTTTGAAATGAAACATTTTGATTTTTCATTTCAAAACTTTCTTTTGAAAATTCCTTTAATTTTATTTTTAAAACTTTTTTAAAAAATAAAAAGTGCTCAAAATCAAAATGAGCATACTACCTGAAATAACTTAAAAATATTTTTGAGTGCCAAAACGATTTAAAGAATTTCGTTTTCAGATCAACTTTTTAAAAATAACCAGCAAATTGAAAAATTTGTTATTTGTATAGCTGTATGTTTACAGTGTCAGGCAGCCAAATCCCTCAGTATTTCCTTTATTAAACACAAAATTGCTCATCAATTAACAAGCAACATTTCTAAAGGACCAAGTCAATAATCTCTCCTAATCATCTTCAAAATACTTAAGAGTTAAGCCTATTTGTGATCATGACAGAGAAAAAAATTGTCTGAATTAACAAAATTTTCTAATGTCTTGATTAATATTCTTACAATTTACAAATATCTCAGTTGACTTAAATCATGTTTACTGAAAACAGGTTTTGGGTTTTTCAAACATTTTCATTCAAGGTTGAATTTTCATGCTGCATTTCTTATATCTAGAAAGCTTGGAATGTAACAGTATCTTTTCCACTGATGTTTGGAATTAAGTTTTAAAATGGCAACAGTATTTGCCTATATATCTTTACTGAGAGCAAAAAAAATCTGTAGTTTTCCAAAATTATGGATATTGTTTCAGTGGATAGAACAGGATTTTTCCCACTCTGCCCTCCAGATCTGTGACAATTGCCATGATTTCTTCTCTTTAATTGAAGATATTTGAGGAAAACAGCTGTCTTTGTCTCAGATGACCTGTCTCTCCTTGTTCTCTATTGATTAAGAGATCAGATGTCTCTATTTCTTTCCTGTGCTAACTGTAGTGAAGCCTTGAGAGAATCTAGCCTGCTATGTTGTGTCAGGTCAACAGGGAAACCATTTGTAATTCCTAATGCTATATATTAGAGCTATAGAACTTGTACATTTGGAGCAAAGAGTGTTTCGTTCCACCTGTTTCCATATCTTAAAAAAAGGGAGCATTCTGACTTTCCTTTCATACATAATCCCAAAATTACAATAAAAGTAAAAAATAATAAAAACAGGTAAATTTTGCTGTAAGTATTTATCAGCACTGGCTGGGGGGAAAAAAGCAGTTTCAAATTATGAATGAATGTTCTGTGTTTTATTATTAGCCACTGTCACAGAGATGCCGGCTCTTTAAGAAGATATGGGCCCAATCCCACTGGTGACATGATCAGGTCATCTTCTCAGGTAAGAAAATTCATTTTCTTGTTTGATTAAGAGGAATGCAGTGAGCATATTATTGAAATGTTTGTATGTGGAGGGCCACTGGGAGAGTGAATCTGTGGAAGACTCTAGGCAAGAAGTCCTGGGTGGTGTTAGGAGAGAAGGCAGACAAATCATTTTGGGATTGGGGAAGAAATGTGTATGAACTGGTTGTGACAACCTGTACCCCTTGTTCACACTTTTATAAAGTTGTGACAAAATAAGCCTTGTGAGGTGGCATTTGAAAAGTCGTAATTTGCTTAACATCATTACCCTGGTAAAATGTGTGGCAATATTGTTTGACATGTTGCAAGACTCTACTGTAAAATGTTGTTTTAACATGCTCCAAGGTTAAGAAAAGCAGATCCAAGCAGTTTTGCAGAGGCAAAGACACACTGGCATCTCAGAGAGGTGCTAAAGGGCTATTTCTGTTTAAGAACCATTCTCCAAGCAAGGAGGAAGGGATAACAAAACAAAACAAAAACCAAAAAAAACCACTCCGTCACAGAGACAATTCCAACCTCATGTCCACAAGAGACTGGTTTTATCACCATGACTCAGGAATGATTTTTCTGGCACAAAATTATACAATTATAAAGAGGGGAGGAAAATATTTTACTTTACTCCTCTTTCTCCCATCTCTCTGCTCATGATGTCACTGAATACCTGAAGGACATTGAACTCAGTGGGAGGAGTCCCAGGCTGGAAAAAGACATAGCCTGTGAAATTTACTGTGGTGTGTGGTAAGAGGAATGCCTTTGCCTGGATTCTAATAGTTTAGTAAGTAGCCATTACTTTGTGTTTTATCTTTTATTTCTTTTGTAGCCAAACCTGACTTTGTCTCATTACTTGTCTCTCATATATATAAAAATGTTTTTCTTGTGGGACAACAGAGTGACGTCGTATGTCACTCTGCATCCTACTGTCCCTCCCTCTGTCCTCAGCTGCTCAGCCCAGACCCTGGCAGCAGCTGCAGCACCACCTCTCCAGCGCATCCCATGGCAGCGCTGTTGACTGGTTCCCTCCCACCCAAGATAGCAGAGAGCCTCCCCAAGTGAGCAGACCCTGCAGGATATCGAGAGCATGGACAAGGCCTGTGTGGGGCCCACCCTGCAGTGAGGGGCTGAGGCTGGGAGTCTGCAGACAGCAAGAGGCCTCCTGTCCAGCGACACCCAGGGGCTGGGCAGGGACCCTCTACTGACAGCTTCCACCCGCCCCCCTCCCCTCCTCCGAGACACCCAGGATCTGGTGACTGTTGTGGAACCTCGGGGCCCCTTGAACTCCTTGGGGAAGACCTCACCCTCCGGAAGCACCTTATCCTCCCCTCTGTCCACAAAGCACTGCCCCCTTTATGCTAGGACCCTGGCTCCCTGCTTTCCCTCTCAGGCTCCTGTCAGGGCCCAGCTCGTAGCACTGCACCCCAGCCTTACAGGAAGGTGTGTATCCACTGGAGCATTGGGGCCAGGCCTCTGGCTCAGGTGGGCTCTCCCAGGCCCACTACTAGCTAGCTAGGCAGGTCTTGGCCATACTGTACCTCTGGCCCGTCGGGGTGCAGTGTGACCGTCCCACCTGCAGCTGCTTTCCTGGCTCTGCTCTGGGATCCCTGGGCTCACCATGGAGCAAAGATGCCCCAAAGGCTGTTCACATGGCATTACACATACCCCAACAGGCCCATTCAAAAAGACTGGGCTGATCCCAAGTATGCAGCTTGATGAATTTGTGGGATGGGGCAGGGTGCGTGTAGGGAGGGAGGAAGGGGAATAGGGTGTTTGTGGGGATGGTCAGTGCGGTAAGGGGGGATAGTGGGAGTGAGGGGGATATAGCAATGGAGGCAGGGGAATGGGCAGTGTGGGGTGCAGAGGGGAAGTAGAGGGGTTAGGAAAGGTTGGGGGTGTAGGAATGGAGGGAGGAGATGGGGGTAGGGATAGGCAGTGTGGAGTGGGGGAGGGGAGGGGCTAGGAAGGATGATGGATGTAAGAATAGAGGCAGGGGGATGAGGTGTAGGAATGGAGGATGGAGGTGGGGATAGGGATGGAAAGATGGGGGTGGGCTGTGGACCTTGGAGCTCCAGGATAAGGATAGCGGCCCAGTTTACTGCACTGGGCTCTCTTCCCGAGTGATCCAAATTTGGTTCTCAGTAGGGCGCAGGTACGTAAAGCTGGGGCCTCCCCCATGATTCCACATGTCTCCATTGCACCCTGCCTGCATGGAGCATGTCCCATACCCACAGCAGGAGCTTGCTTGCCAGCTGGAAGGGCACATCTGAAGTGCTGCTGCTGCCTTGCAAAGACGGCCAGTAACTAGACACAGAAAGTAGGGAATTCTCTCTCTACACAGCCACTGGCACATAACCCAGCCACTGCCTCTCGCTAGTGAGCCATGCGCCCAGGAACTGGACCCTGTTTTACTGATTGTGTTTGGTTCTCGGTTACAATGTTAAGCCCACAAGCCCGCAGAGCATAGCCCTTCCCTGTGCTAGCTGCCAGAAGAGGCACGGAACTCTGCATGCGAATTAACTATTTTATTAGGGGGTGGGGCAGGAGCGGAAGGGTGCGGGCTGGGGACTGGCTGGCTGGCGACTGAAGGGCACGAGCAGGCAGGATGGGCCAAGAGGGTTCGGATAGAAGGGCACATCCAGGGGGTGAGGTGGGACAGAAGTGGAGAAGGATACAAGTGACTTGGGGCCATGGAGAGCGCAACCAGGCCCAGTGCAAAATTAACAGGCTCTGTGGCCGCAAAAGCGGCCAGCAAGAGGGGCGTTGGTGAGCATAGCGATCAGGGGCACAGCCCCCTAGTAGTCACCTAAAATCTTTCTTTTCTTTCTGTAGGTAATAAACTTGGTTTTTTACTCTTTTATCTTAACCCATATGTACATATAGCCAGGATTAAAGTGTGTGTGTGTGGGGGGGGGAGGGACTTCATATGGATGACAAAACTTGTAGATGCCATTTACCATCTTACAGACTTTATATGAGCTGACATTGTTCAGCAACATGTTCAGCAGTACAAGATGAGCATAGCTGGGAGAAAGCCTGGAACCAGAGAGATTGTTGTTATTGCTCTGCAGTTTAAATCATGAGTGGCTAGCTAGTAGCACTCAATGCCATGTAAGTGGAATCAAGTTGTGTGCTGGAGATCATGTGTTAACTGGCCAGGAATGGCTGTTCTCTCAGGAAAAGCTGTGTAAGACACATACCAGGTTTGAGAAAGGGGATGGGTGGGGGACACAGCTGTTCAACAGTCCAGACTGTACCTTGGACCCAGCATGAGACTGAAGCAAACACTTGTTTTTTGGTCTGAGTTCTATTTGATCTACATCATCTTGTTGGCAGGACTAAATACATTTGACTCTTAAAGGGGAGTCTTGTTTTAAATACTGTTGGACTATGGGTTGGAGGACTTAAGGTTTCCTTTGGAGAGGGAAACTGAGGCACAGCTGAAGCAGTCATCTGTCCATGAGATGGCACTGGGAGGCAGTGGCCCAGTGTAAGGCCTCAGTTCAGCAAAGCCCATGCTTAACTTGGAGTCATTGGGAGTTAGAATTGTGCTGTTTATTTTTGCAGTTAGTGACTTATACCTTTGTGAGTTTATGCCATGCTGCAATGTATATATGGCTATTTAAAAATGAATGGCTAAATACAATTTGTGTGTGACAATGGGAAGCGTGGTTATCCTTATTGTAATCAAAGTAAATTGTACAGTATGATGTCCTCACTGTCAAAATGTGATTTTGGTCATGGTTAAGAATATGTTTCTACTGAGGAAGTCACAGATGCCATTATTTTAACAGACCTCCATAACTTCTGCAGCTTCAGCCCACTGCAGTGGCAGAACTGGAAAAGCTGTTAGTCCCTGGCCAGGAGCAGCAACAGGACTGGAGTAGCGACCAGCTATTAGCCCATAGGGCTGTAGCAGTTGTGCAGGCCATAGCAATGACTGGGGCTGGATCATATCGCCCCCATCCTCCCCCCACCCCACCGTAGGAGCAGCCCCTGGGGCCAGAGCAGTGTTAGGGCAAGAGCAGTGGCTGGAAGTCATCTCCCAGTGCAGCTCCCACTGTTAGGCCCATCTTTTCACCCCCATATATTTTTAGTAATACTCACAGACAGGTCACAGGCTTCTCTCAATTTTTGTTTATTACCCACAACCCATCTGTGACTTTTACTAAAAATACTTGTGATAAAATCTTAACCTTAGTCATGATTCACTGTCCTGGAACTTTTAAATACCAGAACTAATCCTGCATAATCCACAGCTCTGATGGATATGTTGAGTCATGGTTCACCTGCAGTCAGAATCACGACTTCGATTTAGGACATTTTCATTGACTTCATTGGACTGAGACCAGTTCTTAGCTTTACTCTTTAAGTCCTTCTGTTGAGCATGCATAAAATATACAGAGAACATATTGTTTTAACTGATTGAACAAACTAAAATATACAGTGTTTCCTTGCCTCAGGCAGAAATATAAATTTCTGTGAAGTAGATACTACCTTCTGGCTTTGTTCAATTAGCAGACATTTATGAAAACATTTTGTCTGTCATAATCATTTTTAATTTAATCAATTTATTAAATCATGACCCTTTACTGATCCATGGAGAATTCACTAGTCAGTCATCAAAATAAGGAATCCACTTAAAAGATGAGATTTGAAATTGCAACTTAATAGCCAGTGCACAACATTTCCTTTTCCCCTTAGACTTAAACTCTGATTATTGCCACTGGTCAACTTAGAAAACATTGGGCCAGTCGTGATTACCATATTACATAGCATTTGCCAGTCTGGATTGTTTCTGAGGTGTTGGACATTTTATTATACTTACTGGGCTTGATGGACTATTGACTTACTTTTTGGCATAGAAAATGTGTTTTAAAACACAGAAAAAGGCCCTTATATTGTAGCAAATATGTTGAAATCTCAGTTGTGTACAATACATCATGCTTAGAAACTAGATTTATTTGTAAATGTATTGGTCCAATTAATCTCAAGTAGGAAAAATCACATTCAAGAAACAACAATGCAAAAAAGACACAGTTATGTTATAATCTTGATGATTTTTCACAGTATATTTTCACACAAATATTATTTTAGATTTAAATCAGATAACCATAAAGCACAGTTGCTCAAACTAAATATACATTGCTGTCTTTGCTGCATCAGTAGTATGAACTTCTCTTGAGTATGTACGGTCTTCTGGCTTTGTTAACATGTAGTTGCCGTTTCAGGATATAAGGAGTTTTTCTCTTCATTATATCTTGGTTTGATTCCTCTTGATTGAAACCATCCTGCTGAAGTAACTGTAAAATGTGAAAAAAGACACTGTGGTATCTCTTGATTTCTTTGGATTAAAGGTAAAGAAAAATATTTATCTCTTTGTTATTTTTGTAAATCTACAGATCTCTAAGGCTATGTCTAAACAGCAACATTATTTCAAAATAACTAGTGTTATTTCTTAATAACATTGTCCATGTTTACACAGCCAGCAGTTATTTTGACATGTCAAAATATTGTCAAGCTGGAGGACTTCTTACTCAGATTCCTGTAACCCTCATGAGGAGTAAGAGAAGTCAGAGGAAGAGTGCTCTATTTCAACATAAGTTCTGTGTAGACAAAACCAAAACTAGATATAAACTATTTCGAAATAAGTTACGCAATTGATGTAGCTCAATTTGTGTAGCTTATTTCAAGTTAAGCCCTGCTGTGTAGATGCACCCTTAGGCTACATCTACACAGCATCTTTAAACACGCTCATTATTTTGAAATATATTTCAAAATAAGGGGTATGCTATTCCAGCATTCTTGTAACCCTCGTTCCACGTGGGTTAAGGGATTTGTCGAAATAGCACTTTATTTCGAAATAACCTCAAAATAAACTACTCACTTTTCATAGTGCAAATGCGTAGCTTATTTCAAGGTAAGGATGTTGTGTAGACACACCCTCTATGTATCCATTAGAAACAAATACAATGGACTTTAGACTACTTGTGTCAAGGAGTTAATTATAAAACGATATCTGCCTGATCAATAATCACATTGTTGATGAGAAAATCTCAAATTTGTGGGGAAGGGGTGAAATAGATCTCATTGATGTAAATGGGACTGACATTAACTTGGCACCAGGATTTTACCCTGGGAACTTTTATTTAATCTGGGCTTAGTTTTCAGAAGTTAAAGTTCTTAAACATCTTTAGTTTAAAATGTAGGCTGGAAATCTTATGGATTTCTACTTCTTGCTTATTTCAGCTTTCCTCACAATATTACTGGGTCTTTACTTTCATGATTAGGCAAATTGAGAAATATATAAAATTTTTCAAACCATAAATGTGCAAATATAAACACAAAGGTTAATATCAGATGGTTCAAAAACAATTGTGCTTTCAGTTATGGATGAAGGGTCAGGTTGGTTCTTAGTTTATCTGAGCTGATTCAATCCATTCTTATTACTGAACCTTTTAATGATCAAACTCAATCCAACTGTCTGACAAAGGGTCAATAAACTAAATTTTCGTAGCACTCTTAATTGTTTGAGGGTAATGCTTAAATTTTCTCTGAGCGTTTCCTGGAATCTCAGATCTTGGGGCTTCAGACCTGTGGGAGGGCCTGAGGATTGGGTCTTCAGCCCAATGGGGTTCACCCAGGGTTCCTACAGGTTTGAACATGTTTATTGGAACTCTGTTCTGGGTGGTTCTGGTTTCACTTAAACCCTGGTCTGGGGCACCAACATCTATTATCACTATGTAAATGGGGCCTAATCTAAAATCTGTTGGAATCAATAGAACTGTTCATTGCTGGCAGTGGAGCCCTTTTCTTAATCCCTCCTTCCCTCAGTCTCCTCCCCTTCTCTATTAAACTCAACTAATATTACTTTGCACTCTTTTACCTTACATCTAAGCTGCACCAGGACCAGAATTTTTCTATGACTTATATGAACCTGTCGACCCTCTGTTTCGCCTCTCCAGGGTAAGAAACACCGCAGTATCATGGTAATGGTAGTATGCTGCAGTGTAAAATGTAGTGATGAAAAGAACTCTGAGGCTTGTTGCTGCCATTCTGTGTAAACACAACTGCAGCTGTTTCAAAGGAATCTGGTGCACAGGCAGCACACTGCTGGTGTGCAGGCAGCAGAGCCAATGGATTGACTCCTCAGCTGTGATGAGGGGAGGGGGAGAGAGAGAACGAGAGAGAGAGAACGAACCACCACTTTTTTTTGTTTGGTTTGGGGTTTTTTTTTTTTTGCACTCTCCGTTCTGGGCCTCAGGGCACCAGAAGGTCCCCTAAGTTAGCATAAAGCAATTCTGGTGAGGTGGAAACCCCCTGCTTTCTGGTATTCCCCAGGGCAACTGTGGTGGCTTTGTATACATGCTGTACTCACATAGTGCAAATGGGCAACTATGACTTGAGCCCAATGATTCCATGCACGTACACAAGGCCATCTATGACTCTGCTTTTAGTCACACCTGTGTAAACCCAGGTGACCTCTACTCCAGTGTAACAGAGTTTAATGTTCTGTTCTGTCATGACCCTGCTTAGTTTTTGGAGGAATAGCTACGAAGTGTGGAGAAATGATTAAGAGTTAGTATTTTTCATTGATATAGTCCAAAGCAACCTGCAGCGCTTCACAAATAATACATATACAAGACAGTTCAAATAAAACCACCTAACAATGGAGAGCACCAACAAGATGGATAACCAACAATGGAGGAAGTGCCCAAGAATGTAGAAGGGGGACGCTTTGGCCAAAGATACTAAGGCTCTGAAGAGGCCATAAGTAGCAGACAGGATCTAGGTTTTTAAGTCTCTCTAAAAATATGAATACAATATAAAAGCAGAGTCCTTCAAGTGAATGCATTAGTGACATGTTGCTTTACCTCCCATTGCTGAAAGGCTCTGCTGTGGCAAACTTTTTGGAGTTGGTATATTGTCAGCATCGCTTCCAAGCTGGAGCCATCTAAAGCAGCAGGAAACTGTCCTCTTGGAAGGAGGTCATCTTCCTCAGACTCCACTGGTTCCTCTGCTTGATTGTTTATGTTGTTTATAAGACTGCACACGTTTAGCAGGGTCATCTTCCAGTAAGGAAGTTTTGCTCTGTTAATCTGAAAGATACAAAACAGACACTACCTGAAATGCTGTCTTCTCTTTAGCAACTGCAGTGTGACATTGCAAAGCCTTGTAATGGGAACAGCATATTTTGTTTAGGGGTTTTGTTTGTTTTTGTCTGCCGAAATTGAAGGCAGTTATTATGGGGTGCTGTACGTCAGACAACTATTTATTAAGCCGACAGGGTCTGATCCTCAAGCAGCTTGCATTCAATGGATTCATGTGCGATGTGATAGGAAACTGCCATCAACTCAGAATGGTATATTTCACCCCCACTCTGTGTAAGTATAAGTGGTTTTACAAGATTCAAGGGTGTGTAGAATCAAGCTCGTTGGTGACGTTCTGGTGCAGGGAACTCAGCCTAACCAATAAGCATGATGAGTCAATCTACATCCTTGTGAGCAAGAGGATCTTCCTCCTCAAACTGCAAAGCAGAAAAGGGTACTTGTCTGCTCCTGCAAGGGGTGTGCTTTTTCTAGACACAGGTGTGTAAGGCAGCAGTCACCTTCAGTTTATGAACCCTGAGACCTGGCCTGCCTTGGCCCCTTCTATAGTCTTGTGTAAGGAGCTGTCTGCAGAGCATAGTGGGTTGCAGAGTGCCAAAATGAAATTACAGGGTAAGATGATGTGTACATACATTAAGCAAATAAAGATGAGCTATTCAATATCTGCTGCTTTATGGGTAGTGGTAGTGGGGTGAGTTTGTAGAGAAAAACATGAAGGGAAATAATGAAGAAATGGAAGACTCAAAGTATTCTTGCAATGGGCTAGGTGTTTTTCTCTAAAACACCTCACAGCCTTGCTTCTAGCATCTGTTGATGCTAATGAGAATGGACTGAATGGATTCTGCTTACTCACTGGGGCAGGTAACTTGTTAACCTACATTTAGATACAGGAGCTGAGAGTGACTCTCATGTTGGTGAGGATCTAGAGTGTGGCCTAGGGAATAGATCTGAGCAGACTTTCATGCCTTCTTCCCCAGGAAGCCACTTTGAACTTTAGACATGGTATGGAATTTATTTGTAGGGCAAGTTGGAAAAGGTGTCAGCCTCTTTATTCTGCAATTCTGAACATATTCCCATGCAATATGTTGCAGATCAGGAACATATTGGAGATCAGGAAATTTGAAAGGAAGTTGAATTTGTAGCAGTGGGTAGGGAGAAGACAACATATTGGGGAAGAGAAGCGGGGTTGTCATAGGAGAGAGAAGTTTGCAAATATGAAGATAGGTTTGGTATTATATGCTCATCTTCAGTTTCACAATTTGTTGAATAAGGGTTAGTAATGGATACTGAAGCTATAAGACTGGGTGAGCGATAAGAGCTCAGCTATGTAAGAGCCATCAAACTCTAAAATAATGTACTTATATGGGAAGATTTCATCCTAGTTAAGCTGGATCTCCAGACAGAGACTCTGTATGCACCTAACTGTCCTGGTTGCTCCATTAAGGTCCCACCTTGCCTTGATTTCACTCAGTGCTTCATTATTTCATCATATTTTCTGCTCATTGGGTTCTCCATCTATTTTCTCATCTTTAAAAAGTTGTTTCCCCTCCAGCACAGAAAGTCATTTTCTTTAAACAGGAACTAGAGACATTAAAGTTCTAGACACAAGAAAGAATAAGCTGAGCAGTAACTTCTTGTTCACTGATCTCATAGCTCCCAAATGATCCATGTCATGCACTGATTCATAGAAATGAAGGGCTGGAAGGGATCTCAGGAAGTCATCTAGTCCAATCCACCTGTCCTGAGGAAAGTTTAAATATACCTGAACCATTCTTCATAGATGACTATCTAATCTATTCTTATAAACCTCCAATGATGGGGATTCCACAACTCCCCTCCTCCCTTGTATTCCAATACTCAACTAGCCTTATATTTAGTTTTTTTCTCTAATATGTAACCTAAATCTCCTTTGTTGCAGATTAATGTTAAGCTTAGTTCAAAAAAGAATTAAAGTGTATTTGTTTGTACGTTACCAGGATCAAATACTAATATAG
The DNA here is from genome assembly GCA_019425775.1 of Rafetus swinhoei. Classification (NCBI taxonomy): domain Eukaryota; kingdom Metazoa; phylum Chordata; order Testudines; family Trionychidae; genus Rafetus; species Rafetus swinhoei. Next base: position 273,681,508 of record CM033437.1, read on the forward strand.
CGACCAAGCCTTGTGACTGGAGGACAGTATGAAATAATATAGCTGACTTTTATTTTATGTAGTGATAGCATGGTGAGGGGGAAGGGCTGTATATTGGATTTATATGGTTTTCATTGTTAGCTGTGTTTTGGTTGTGTTTATTTGGTTTTGTGTTTTGTGTTTGGTTTTAGGGTTGGGGTTTTGGGGTTGAGGTTTTTTTTGTTTTGAGCTTTTTTATTTGTTTTGGGGAGAGATGGAGACAAATGTCATAAAGACAGACCAAGAAAGCAACAGAAATTTGAATTAATGTTTGCATTTTTAAAAGAAATTCCCTTTAGACCATAATCTTCCCTCAGACAGAGGTGTACTGTTAAGTGGGCACAATTTAGCCATTTGTTATACAAGCTTTGCTTTCCCAGCAGTATTGGCTTTCACTGTTCAGAAATGTGTATTTTGTTTTGTAGCTGAAAAGGAAACACATTCTAAATCCTGCTTGGCTACTTAAAATTTTGTGTTTTATTTTGTTTACTTAGGGCTCATCTGGTCTTCCACTCAGGTGAATAATTAGAGTTTTGAATAAATTGGAAGGATGTGACAGGTTCATAACAAAATTAACCTCTTCATGGAATGCCTGATTTCATTAGCAGGAGATGAATTTAGAAAAATTAACAAAGTGCCCATTTCAATTTCAAAACTCCCTTTGGTTTACTTTAAATTATTTGTGGCATAAAAAGGACAGAATTTTTTCACACAAAAGATGAAGCTTTCCATGCCTTGCACTAGGAAGCATGTTTTCAGTATGTGAAGGAAGATTCTGTGGCTTTCAGTAGTGCTGCAGTATCCTTTGGGTTTGAAGGTGTCGACATGTCAAAGAACAATTTTTGTAAGACATGGGTGGCATATGCAAGTAGCAATCCCCAGCTTAGTCAAATTTAGTACAGTTTTTACTGGGTGGACCAGGAGAAGAGCCCCCTTTGGATAATGTGTGGTAATTATTGATCTTTGTAGCATTGTTTATAAGATATACCTAAGATAAATTGGAACAATGGACCCAAATTCCCATTTATGCCACATTTATGTCAATGTAACTCCTCTAACTTTAGGGTAATTTCTTCTGATTTGCAGCAATGTTAGATCAGAATTTGACCTTATGCCTTTAAGAATTGACTGACTAGGTTAATTGTCAGGCAAGACTGCATATATGAGGGTTATTTACAGAGGACTATGACTTCCTAGTTACAGCACCAGACCAGTACTCTGTGCACCTGGCTCTGCCCACTGGTTTGCTGAGTTATCTTGAGCAACTCACATCAACTTCCAAAGCCACAGCTCCTCATCTTTAAAAAATGGGTGCTGATTTCTTAAGCACTTTGAGCTTTACTGCAGAAAAGCACCAGGTAAGTGCTAGGTATTGTTATTATAAAACTCTGATCCTTAGAAACCTCCCCTGATGGAGTGAAGAGAAGATTGTTACTTCACTGTAACAACAGACACTGAGTATGAGTCTGTAAGTTGTGCAAACTGTCTGGTGATATGATAATGCATAACCTCACACTCATGGAGCTCAAGAGTCCTGGGTCACACTCAATGAATGGCGAATTTTCCACACAGTTCTTGACTATCAGTCACACAGGTGACTACAAATGATTATGCTATGGTTTGGAAAACAGCCATGAAGGAGATCAAAGTACCACAGTCTCACGGGATGCTGCTAATATACTAAAGGTTAGTTCAAAAAAGAATCTGGCAGTGATTTGATAAAACAGCAGAGGTTGTTTGTAGTATGAATCTGACATTGAGATTTATAGGCGCTGAAGAATTCATACAGTGAATATGATATATGGTTTTGCATTGATAGCTCTTCTTATGAAATAGAATGTTGAGCGTTTTTTGGACTCAGAAATACAGTTGGCCTTTCCTCTTTCCTTTTGATGTATTTCTGAAAGTTTGTGTCCCAGTTGTTAATAGAGTTAGCCAGCACTGATACTTTCTAGCTCATGATATATGTTGATATTCTGATTTATGTTAGATCCAGACTGAAACCAGTCTTTTAGAAACTTCCCAAAAACCAGAAAATAATAAAAAAACTAATATTGAATTTACATGGTGCTTCTGAAATGAAATTTGCTCCCCGGTAGCAGCTAATTGAAATGGACATTTGTGTTAGTTTCACAACTGCTATTCCGATGGCAGCCATGAAACTGTCAAAAATGTCCTTTTCAGTTAGATGCTGCCTGAACTCTCTGCAGTTCTGAGGCAGACTCACAATACAGACTAACAGCCCAGGGAATTCAGAGCTTCCAAACTCCTGGGCCAACTGACCCCAGAACTGTCCAGTGAGAAGCCAGGGAACACAGGGATCCAGCTGGCTTAGGAGTCGGGAAGCTTTGGGGTCCCAGGGAAGTCTGCATAGTAGGGCTGCTGTGGATCCTGGAAGCCTGTCCCAGGATTTCCAGGCACTGCAAGATGGAACCTGAAATTCCTGAGAGCTCCCAGGTTTTCTAGGGTTTTTTTCCCCAGGGGAGCCAGAAGCCTAAAGCTCGATCTCCAGGGGCTTTCAGGTTCCTTCCTGAGGAGCTGGGAGCCAAGCCTGAGTTAGAGTCTAGCTTAGGTTAGAACCAGAATTACCACATTTTTCAGGCTCCCAGTTTCATGTCAGGAAGCCTGTCAGCTTTCATGTGGAAGATCTGTATTAAGCATAAATCTGCCTGATGGACAGGGTGCCTTCAGAACCCTGACTGGGATGCAACAATGTCAAACTCAAACTGCTTTTGCAAAACATTTCATGTTCAACAAATCAGCATTTTTCCAGCCAAACTCTGTGACATCACAGTTTCCAACCAGTTCTAATTGTTTACCCTCAAGAACAGCAGGGTGGTGTATATTGATTCTGAATTCCACCAAATGGATTTGGACACACGGTAGCTGGCTTACCTCTGATTGTGGTTAAATAGTGCCTATGGAGACTCTTTTGATGTAGTCGTAAATTATAGTGTGCTGTGTGCATAGTATTAGCTGCTAGAACACAGATAAATCTTGAATGTTACAAAGTTTATACAAATAAATTCATTTCAGCTCTTGCTCTCTCTATCCTCTAATTCATCCTCAGCAAAACAGATTTAAAAAAATAGAACATCAAACCAATTCAGATAATTTTATGCCAGAAATAGCTAAACCAGTGAGGACACTGGCTATGGAGTTCTGAAGGTATACTCAGGACCCCCAGAAAGAGGGTGGAGCACAGTTTATCTGGGCCTGTAAGTCCTGTGGGAGGCTGACCCAGACTGCAAATTGTAATATATGGATGAGAGAAGGTCCATGGTACAAGTTTGTACTGGAACCAAAAAATTATGCTTGGACCTTGAATATGCTATAGTGCATGGAAGTCACATAGTATTTGATTGCTGCTCTGCAGTGTGGGTTTGCTTGTCTTTTTTCATGAGAGCGCACTTTATTCTTCCAGGTAGTATGATTTTATTGCTTAGATGTTTCATCCTTTTTCCACAGTGGAAGATGAAATAATTCAGTATGTTCTGCAAATAGATATTCAGGTGAATTCAACAGGACGTCAGTGTGGCCCGGTATATCAGCAGAACAAGACATGTCATGTATATAGGAAATACATTTTTTAGTTGTTCATCTGCCACCAATGGTGTAGTATTGGAGTGCCTCTGAGATATTTAAAAATAGAAATAATAATGTAAAAAAACTCCTTCCTTTTTTCTGTTGCTAAGCAGACAAACGGAGTTTGAACCAAGTTGTGTTTTTTCCAAGGTACATTGATATCCTTGCACATATGAGTAACAGTTATCCAAGTTAGAGGGCATGAATGCATGGATGACTGAAGCCAAGGCTACATCTGATAGGAGAGTGCTATATCATCTGACCAGACACACAGTAGTGGGCAGATTTTACACTCACAAATACTGGAAATTGCTTTTGTATCATTCTATAGCAATGAGGTGCTGAAAATGACCCTCGTTGTTGACAAGTTTAACAGTCTGAGAGCAGGTGCCTAAAAAGCAGAGAATATTATAGAAGAGGCATGGTCTTTAAAGTGACTCCACATTCTACCAGCATCATTTCAGTTCTCCTTTAGCAAGTTGTTCTTCACCCAAGTGCCAATTTTAGCTAGGCTCAGAAATCTGGGCAGCAGTGCTGTTTGTTTTATGCAAAGTAAATGTACAGCAAGAATATATCTGTATACAGATGACACTTCAGGCTGTGTTGTCTTTTTAGGTTTCCAATTTGCTGAGTAAATGTTGAGTAAAATGAGAGAGAAAAGTAAGCCTTGTGGGATTCCATAGGTGAGAACCCTGGAGATGGAGGAACTGTTGCAGAGAAAAAGACCTAAACCATTTTGGGCAACTCCTGTTTGCCCCGGGAACTTCTCCATCCATCAGGGATGTGACAAAAGTATTTGGTGATCAGTAGAATCAAATGATGCAGAAGGTCCAGTGGAATGAGTAATGAGTTTGGATGTGCTTCCCTTTTCTGTGTCCAGGAAGAGGACATCTACCAGACTGCTATGCCCTGATCTAAAGCTTGACTGAGAAAGACCTGGCACCCAAATGCTTACTTAGAAAAGGAGGGAATGGACATTGGGCAATAGTTTGTGAAGTCAGTACCATTGACTGCAGGTTATGGCATGTTTTATGGTGAGCTGTAGATTCCCCTAGTCAAAGAAGAGTCCTTCACTCTCTTACTATTGAGGAAGGATAGGTCAGAGGTCACTTGAGCTGTGAATCATTTTAAATAATTTGAGCACTAGGACATATTTTGCAGTCAGAACACACTTGCTGAAAATATATTATGGATGTACAAGGAATGCTAAGCAGTATTAATATGGCTGACAACTTGCCACATCTGTTAATCCTGACTTACTAAAACAGGTTTGCTTTTTTCTCCTCAACATGAAGTCCTACAAAATTATTAGAGATTGTTTGGATTAGCAACTCCATATCACAGACAATTAGTGAAAAATAAAAGTAGTTATTCCCCATTTAAATTAAATATGAATTGGCAGTCAACAGACATCAGTTCAGGAAGGGTCAACTTCCACATCTTCCATCCCAAAATGTGCCTCATGTTGTTTTACACAATTAAAATAGTCACTAGAAATGAAGTTTTGATCTGATGAAGGTTGCATACCAGCACAAAGCTCATAATAAAGGAATTTACTATCCTTGTAAATTGATAACGCAGTTGAAGATGCCTTTGCTGGAGTGGTGTTATCTCATCAAAACTACAGGTGACTTTTGAGGGACTTCACTATACTTTACTTGAATATTAAGAGAATATGCACAGTAAATCATGGAGTCTGAGATTTATAACTATGTCACCACAAGCTAAGTCAGGGATGTTCTTATCACAAGTCCATTTTGTTAAGACAGATATATTTATTATTAAGACACTTGAACTGTGTTTATGGACTATGAAGCCTTCTGGACTGAGGGAGGCCTTAACAGCAAGTTGCCTCACCCAACACTATACATAACAAAAATCAACTCTGATTCAATTTTAGCATATTCTTAATCAGTCACCACACACTTTTCTTTTTTTAGTATTTGTTGTTTGTCATGTGGGAAGGGAGCGATCAGTGGTGAAATCTTGGCTCCATTGATGTCAATAACAAAACTCCCTCTACCTTCATTGGTGCTAGGACTTCATCAAGAGCATTTTAGCTCTGTGGGATTCAGCAGAAGAATGCTTTTGACAGAATCCTAACCCTAACTTGATCCCAGGAAAAGAATCCCCACTAATCTTTTCCCTACTACAGGCAGGCCTGGCCAAAGAGTTTGTGGGGCCCAAGTGGCATGTTGTGGTTGGCTGCACCTAGGGTTGCCAGGTGTCCGGTATTGACCTGGACACTCCGGTATTTTCGCCTCCTGTCCGGTAAAAAAATTCAGAAAATACCAGGACACCTAAAATGTCCAGTATTTTCTGATTCTTTTCCCAGCCAGGAGGTGAAAATACTGAGTGCGTACCTGGTTCCGCAGGGGAGATGTCTGGCTCGGAGCAGGAAGACAAGATGGCGGACGGCCGCCGGCAGCCTATTAGGGCCAAAAAGCCTCAAAAGCATTTCTTAAAGGAGATATGCTGGGGTTTTTTTAAAAAAATGTTATTAATAGCTCAACAACTTTGGTCTCCCCCCCTTTTTTTTTTCTCAACAGATTTTTTTCCCCAGTGGTTTGGTTTGGTTTGGTTTGGTTTTAGGGGTGGGTGTTCGGTATTTTTGCTTAAACCATCTGGCAACCCTAGCTGCACTGCATGGCCGGGCGGCTCCCAGCCAGGGCAGTGAGTGAGTAGATGGGCAGGAGGGTCCTGAAGGTGTGGGGCCCAAGGCAACTGCCTTGTTCACCTTGCCCTAAGTCTGGGCCTAACTGCAGGAGTTGTTCCTGGACCAGCAGGAGTCAGAAAGTAGGTTTGTTTGATATTTGGGCCATGTTACCTTAGTAATTTGGAACACAGAAATCTAGGAATTACCATACTAGATCAAACCATATATCCAGCTAGTCCATTCTTTTGTTTCCATTGGCACCTGATATCATGTGGTATCAGAAAGCATAAAGGGGGAACCTTGAGGTGAGCAAAAGTGGAATAACAGCCCAAAGGTAATTTTCTTCTTTAACCCAGCAATTAAACATTCATTTGTGGAATTAAAATTTATGACAATTTTCTCCTGGTTTTCCATTAAAATGCAAAATGTTTTGACCACTCTTGTAAAAAGGGCTAAAACATCCTGTTTAAAATCTATGTAAATAAATAAACCATGTATCATTAAAGCTTGAAACGTGTGTGCGCATGTATATACACACACACGTTTCATCGTTTGATGCTTTCATGATACATCATGGTGTTACATAAAAGCTTCCCAGAGGTGAAGTATCAAAAACAAAACATTCACATTTGACAGGTAGCAGCCAAAAACTTTAGAATATAAGAACATTAGAATAGCCATACTGGGTCAGACCAATGGTCCATCCAGCCCAGTATCCTGTCTGTCAACAGTGGCCAATACCAGATGCCCCAGAGGGAGGGGACACAACAGGTAATCCTCACGTGATCCCTCCGCTGTCACCCACCTCCAGAGAAACAGAGGCTAGGGACACCATTCCTACCCAACCTGGCCATTGATGGACCTAACCTCCATGAATCAATCTAGCTCTTTTTTTAACCCTGTTAAAGTCCTAGCCTTAACCACATCCTGTGGCAAGGAGTTCCACAGGTTGATTGTGTGCTGAGTGAAGAAAAACTTCCTTCTGTTTTAAACCTACTGCCTATTAATTTCAATTTCATTAATGAAGAGGGATATGTGTTCAGTTTTTGATATTTCACCCATGGAAAGCTTTTGAAATCACTGAACTCTGAGCATTTAGAAGATAAATCTATGGCTAGTTCTTTGGTCACTTAGAAAGGAAACAATTTGCTGGATTTTTTTACTATTTTTCAGGTGTTCTCCATGATCACTAAAACAGCTATATTATTCCTAATCCAAAAGCAGCACCTGAGGGTAACAGTTTTTGTCTTCTGAATATGTTAATTTATGCATATGTGGAAAAAGTACAATAGAATCTCATTTATGCATTAATTCAAGATCAGTTCAGACATAATTCTATTGGAAACGCTTTTCTCCAATAAATCTGTACATTTCCACCCAAAATACAACCTGAACAGTTTAATGAAAGTACCAGCACTACAAGTGAGAAACACTTTAATTTTTCTGTCACATCAACACCTTTAGTCTTCCTTTGAACTAGAAGAAAATGTTGCACCAAAGTAATGCCTTGTACTGAACTTTTATGTCTAGACTGTAGGTTATTACTTTGTACAAAGTCTTCCAGCCTTGTAATGAGAATTCATGTGCTCCCTCCAAGTCAGCAAAGGTTTAAAAAAGGAATTACCTTTGATGTATACATATTGGTCAATAAATCTGCTTCTAACGCTTTCATTTCCTCTTCTGAATCTAGGAATAAATCAGAAACACATGTGTACTATTTCATCACAAATCGGAGTAATTTGATTTCAGCATATAGGATGTAGGCATATCTCAAAAAGAGCTCTTTGACTTCAATCCTGGATAAACAATAATGTGTCTTGTTTTTTTAGACTATGATCCAGACTACAAGGGTCTTTTAATAGACATACAACATAAGTTAATGATGCATCTATAAACAATCATTCGCCATTGTTCTGGGGCCTGGTCCAAAGTCACTGAATTCAACTGAAAGATTTCCATTGACTTTAATGGACTGATATCAGGCTCATAATTTGTAGCCATTTCTGTAAATAAAAATGTTGCCCAATCTTCTCATCAACTGTCAATATGATGCCATTATCATTTTAACAAGCTTGTCTGTCACCTTTGCAAACTTTTAGAAGCTGACTTTCTAATTCTTTATTTTAAAAATACATTTATTCACAATAGAGATGAAGTTAAGTTTTTAAAGAATAAATATTAATAGCAGTTATAGTTAATGAGCAAAACTCTCATCTCCGGTACATCAGCGTAAATTTTACCCATACCAGGATTTCAGACTGATTGGAATTTGGCTTATTGACTTTTTAAGAGTGTGAGTGTGTCTGAGATTTACTGTAGTGGAATAATTCCTTTCTACTGATTTAGTTGGCCCTACATAGCACAATATTTTACCACATCTGATGACTTATTTGACAGGGGAACATTGTTTTAGAAGGATCATGCAGAAAGAACTTTATTCTGCTTTGCACTGAATTATGTGAAAGAGGTTAATTACTTCACAAATAAAGCAAACATAACTCAAAAATTATGGTGAATGTCCAGAAATCATTAAAGACCGCTCTTGAAGCAAATTTTAATTCGTTAATTGTTTTGTAACTTCCTAAAATCAACAGTAATTCCAAGCCAATCAGTAAATCACATTAAAAATCTAGAAAACCTGGGAATTCTCAGGAATTTCAGGTTCCCTCTTGCAGTGCTTAGATTTAAAAAAAATACTTAGAATTAAAAATATACATATACTTAGATTTTAAAAAATAATTAAAAAGATAAACCCGTGTGAGGCTCTAGGTATCCTAACAGTCATAACAATGTATAGTAAATCTCAGTTGCATTAGCATGGTCAGCGTTGTGATTGCTATTATGTAGGTGGTCTACACAGTAGAATCTGTTGGCCAGTTCCATTCAGGGTTGAGATCTATGGATGAAAAGTGCTATAGAAGAGTTGGATTTATTATTATTATTATTATTTTATGTTACTACTACTACTACCTTGGCAGTCATAGGAATATAGAAGGTAAGACTGGGAAGGCTTTTTGGATCATCCAGTCCAGTTCCCTGCAACTGCAACATTAGGATATATATTCCTATAAAAAGATTATCAAGCTTCATCTTAAAAGTAGTTATTCTGTTTGTCCCTACTACTCATATTGGGAAGCTGTACCAGAACCCCATTCCTCTGGTCAGAAACCTTCTTTTACCTATTATTATTCTGCCAACATTGTTCTTTAGCTTAAATATCTCTTCTCCCTCCTGGCATTTTCATCCTGATGTATTTGTAGAGTGTAATCATATCCCATCCTACATTTTGCTAGGCTAAACAAACCAAACTTTTTTAGCCTCCTCTTGAAAGATAGGTGAACAGTACTCTGTCCTAAGGAGTTTACACTACAAAATCCAAACTAAAAATAGAGCATGTAGAATGGCCATGATAGGTGTACTGCTGTATAGAATATGGAGGTGCTAAGCAATATTTTGAAAGAAGAGAGCAAAAAAGCTTGGAATACCTAAGCAGGGAGACTGTTCCAGGTGAGAAGGGTGGGAGGGAGAGAAGCGTGGATTCAGGAGTCAGTTAAAAAAAAAGACATAGGAGAAGGCAAAAGAGGGATGGGCAGACAAGCACCAGGCATGGGAAGCAGTGAAGGAAGAGTTGAAGGCAGGGATGCCATGGGGACAGAATTAGAGAGAGCTCCCAATACGAAGTTTGCTCTTCTCTTTCTGGCTCATACCTTAACTGAATTGAAATTCTGCACTTTGTTATATATTTAAATTGTACATGCTACCTTTTCCGTTTGGTAGAAACCTTCTTTTCAAAAGAAAATCAAAATACATGTTCTGGGACTTAGAAAAAAAGAGTGCAGAGTTTTCCACTAGGAGCAAATCATTCTGTCAAAGGTACACATTTTTATAATTTTAAGCAAAATACATCATTTTAATGATGGTATGTCCTGCTGTTTTCAATACAGACCCAGTCCAATGTCTACTGAAATCAATGGGAGACTTTCCATTGACTTTACTGGCCGTTAAATCAGGTGCTACTATGGCCATTAGGATCCGAACCTGCTTCGCTACCTAAAAACTAAGAATGGTCATTATTCTCACTGCTTTATTATTCTGGGAAACAGATCCTGCTGAGAACAAGTCATTGCAAAACTTCATTCTCTTTGAGCAGAAGCAGTATCAGATCCAAAGATCCATTGTGTGTTAGATTTTGCTTACACTTCTCACACCCTCAAATACTAACACCTAGTTTACTCGTTATTCTCTTCAAAATATTTTGTGAGTATTCCTTTAACATCTTGTTAAGGTGTAACCATTTATCTTCTAGAACAATGCTAATATACTACCTGATTTAGAAGTTTACAAGGTAAGACATTTTAATCTAAAGGGAGGAGCCCGATACTCCTGAATACACCATAAAGTAGAATTATGAAAATTGAAATGTGAGGGTTATAATTTCCACATATATTCTTTCCATTTTTCTAGCATTTCATTGACCCTTAGGAAGGTAGGCCCTTGAGATTATCTCATCTGTTCCTTCCCCTTGATGCTGAAATGGGGGTAAGTATATTAAGTCCTAGACCCTCCCTGAATACGTGTATCACTTTCAATATATTTCATAGTATCATAAATCATGTTAATCATGTACTAATCTATTTTATAAGTTAGCAAGTCTGTTTTGAAGTCTGCTGCATATGCTTGTGTGTGTGATTCTGTAGCTGTACAAGTCATTGCATAGCATTTTACATGTTTATGTATATATTTAGCTATGTTATTTTCCCCAAGAAATTATGAATATAAGTGTTACAGATCATCTGTTATCTTCTGGCTATTTCAAACAATTACACTTGGAGTAGAAAGTCACTGGAGTTTATTCTTCTATGATGTGATTTGGGCAAGCTTTTAGCTTTCCTCCCCATTCAGGTAATTTGGTAAGGATTCTTTTAACACTCCAGCTTCAGTTTTTGTATCCATATCATTGATGGATATGACACATGTACTGTATATTTAAGTACACATATAATTATTTTGGTTAGTATTTTTCAAGGCTTCATATGAGTGGTAGAAAAGATATTGCCTAAGATATTTGAGAGAACACCATAATATCCCATAGATCACAGATACCTTACAATATTTGTTACAAAGTGAATGGCCACATCCTCAAAGGCTATTTTATAACTTTTAAAAAACATCTAATATTGATGCTATGAGAGAGTAGGTGAACGTGTCGGGACAAATTCATGGGAATGACAGAGAAACTGTCCTTCAACACATTATCAGGGATGGCTCCCCTGTGTGTGCAAGTTAATTCACTTTATTTCTTTTGATCTGATAGGAAGGACTACTATACTACTATCCCATCTCAAAATGACTAAACAGATGTAAAACTTTAAAAAAACACACACACAAAATCCTTCCACTTTCCCTGGCTTAAATGCTTATCAGTCTTATAACTAACCACAGAGGTAGGTTTGGGGACAGGAGCAGACACCCCCACATCAATTCACTGCTTAGAAAGGAATCCCAAAGAAGTCGCAAAGCCCAGCTTACCTGAGCACAGGCTCCAGGAGGTGCAAGCCAGCAGGATCACACACACCAGTTGAATTCTCATTCTTGCCATCTTCAGCCCTCTAGAAAGTAAAGTCCATCAATACTAAGAAGAGATGAGAGAGACAGACACAGACACAGACAGAAAGAGAGAGAAAGTACAGCTGCTTCCTTCCCTCGCTGCCTTGAGAGGACTTTGTGAGTGTCTGAACCCATAAGGGGAACCCTGGACCATTCCCTAAGTATATAAGCAGTGGGGTGATGTCACAAAAGTAGAGTGATTGTCTCTTAATGAATTACCCTCCCTTCTCCTTCCCCTCCTCCTCCTCAGCCCCGGCCCCCAGCCGCTCGGGGCTTAAGGAAACTGACGCGATTCACTAATTGCGCTTCGCCGCCCCCCACTCCTGGAAGCGCGCAGCGATCCGATTTGAAAGGGTTCTAGAATACAGAGCAATCCGGAGGGATCGGCTCACCTGGCCTCTGGCTCACACACACAACACCCCGAGAGATAGGGCAGCTCTTAGTTCCTTCAGGAGACTAAGATGCGTGCGGGGCATTAAAAAGGAGGGATCGCCTGGCAATGAGAGGCACGCCCGCTGTACAGGATGCAAGAAAGATGCTCTGAGAAATAGGAGCTATGTTAAAGCTGCGAACATCTCACAGCAGTCAGTGCAAAGCGTCCCACAGAGAGCACACCGTCGTCGGTTACAGACTTCCCCTCCCTAAATGTGGGGCCGAATTTTACCAACTGCTAGACAAAGCAATGAGGGGGAGTAAAATGGATGTGATTTATATGGAACCCATATTTTGTGCCACCAAGGCTGGCTCTTTAAAATAAATCTATGCACTCACTCTCTCTCTCTCTCTCTCTCTCTCTCTCTAATTTAGGACTCACAAAATAGCTAGATTTTAGGCTGTTTCGTGTGCCCTGAATCATATATTATCCGTATATAATGTTTGAAACTTTAAGGGTGCTATAGGGTAATGAAAAACATCCCCATGGTATAGGAATTACATTTCCCTCGTGTACAATATTGATAGGGATTTCCCCATATCCCACTCTCTGAGACATAACGAAAAGAGATTCTAGAGGAGTAGAATGTGAGATTAATGCATTGAACTACACGACATACAGAAAATCCGAGTGCATGCGATGCGGTTCAGGGGATGCAATACTTTCGGTAGCTGCTTTCTTGAAACGGGAGCGGAAGTATTTCATTTTGTCCGGAGACTTTTGCCTCCATTAGGGGGCGCCGTGGAAATATGAGAAAAATTCTTCTCCCGCTCAAGCTTTTAAGATCCCTGTAAAAACCTCAGCGCTCCCCTGGCTTGCCACATTTAAACTAGGTTGGTGAAATAGGTCTCATTTGCGTTTACATTCGTTGCCTGTCACGTTTATCCCCCGCTCTGCGTCACTTATAGAGGTAAAGAATATTGGAAGCAGTGGACAGGTTAGAGGAGCTACTGTATTTTTGTTGCTTCAGAGGGGTAGCCGAATTAGTCTGTAACAGGAAAAACTTGAAAAACCACAAATAGTCTGGTAGCACTTTAAAGACTAATAAAACATGTAGATGGGATCATGAGCTTTGGTGGGCACAGCCCACTTCTTCAGATGACCGGAGTGTAGCGGAGCGAGTGTGGAGGAGAAATGCTAAAGAAACACATGAGTCTGAATCACGTTATTTCTTGACAATGAGACTTTTCTCAGAGACCAACGTTCGCATCTGCCGCAGGCAGAGAATGCTTATGTTACAGCGCCGCACATTTTGATCCGCGAGGCTTTGTTTAAGGACCCATACGGGTAGCCTACATGCCAGCCACGAGTTCGCTGGATGATTGCTTCGTCAACGATGGGTGCTTCGCGTAAGACTGAAGAGGAAATCGTTTCCTTTAAAAGCAAAAGCAATGATCACATATAGGCTTTCCCACGCGCTACCCACTTTTTCCCATACTGTTGAAATCTATCGCAAGGAGATTAAAATACACGTGCCAACCAAGGAAGCCTTAGGTCAGACGTCTGTACGGATTCATGTTTTGTACCATTCTAATGTTTTACATTGGAAGCACTTTAGTGATAAATGGATAAAAATTAAGGAACGCACCCTGTGTTTGTTCTTGGATTATTGTTGTTACTTTAATAATATCCCAAATGCTTGAATATTATTGAAAACTTTTTTTCTTTCCTGTAATTCTAGCTTACTGAGAGTGGACGGATTTTTTAAATAAAGCTTTCCTATTTTGCAGTCAGTGCTATTCATTACTAGTATAGTTACAGAAGATCACAAATACACACTGCATAAAGACCAATCGTTAGCTAATTTCACTTCCAGGGCGTGCTGTTTCTTTTCAGAAAGTTTTGTGAATGGGACTCATATATAGTGTCTTCCTTCTCTGACATGGATTTCTCCAATAGTATAGTTCCCATATTTTTACATAACTGAAATGTACAGTGATGATGGATTCCCCCCCCCCCAGTGTGTCAGCGATTGTCAATTTACTGCCATAAAATATGTGATCATCTAGTTTTTATCCTTTTTCTCTCTTGATTTTCAATCCCCAAAGAATAATTTAGGTTCTATTATGTAATAACTTTTGGGAGTCCTACCTCTGTTTCTATCCCACTGCTAGCAAACAATCAGCCATGGACACAAAATCTCTTGCTTCCAAGTGCACCCTTCAATACGCATCTGTTCCTTCTTGATGTAAGTTCAAATGAACTGGGGTCAGAAACCATTGACTCAGCACAGTGGAGTAGTTTTATTTTGTTCTCGATGAGAATGAGCTGTCTGTTCTTTTCCCATTGCTCATTTATTTTCCTTCCTGCAGCTTCTTCTAAGTCTGCAGCTTTCCCCTCTGTTACATTAAAATATTGCATAGTAGCGCTAATCCCAAAATCAGTTTCTTTCTTTCTTTCTTTCTTTCTTTCTTTCTTTCTTTCTTTCTTTCTTTCTTTCTTTCTTTCTGCAGTGTACACATACTTGAGAGTAGTGGAAGCTACAGGTAAATAAGAGAAGAATAACTATCAAATAATTGGTAATGTCTTCCACCCAGGGAGCAGAAATAAATAGCATAGATGCAAAGCCAGGGGAACAAATGCAACCAGATGCATTTGTTTCATTACAGCAGGCTTACTTTCAAATTATCTGCTTTGTTTGACAGTGTCCTGTGACATTGTTGTGGAACCAAACTCTGCTGATGCCACAAGGAAAATGTGGAACACTGAATTTCATAGAGGGACACCGTTCCCCTCAGTTCCTGCCTCCTGCCATTGTGACTTTTATGGAATCACATCTGTGTAATTTTCTCTGGTTATGGTCTATGGGTCTGAAGAGAAGATGATGTGTGTTCCCTTCCCTACACTGTTCTGCTCACTTTTTCCATTGTGGACCTTGGACTGCACTGAAAAAGCTCAGGAATGGAATAAAAGAGGATGGTACCACCAAGGCAGCTGAGCCCCTTTGTGGATAGAAGGGGTGAGATCCCGGTGTGGACGTACCCTTCACTCCAAGATAAAATAAACATTGTAAAATTTAAAATGGTAGACGGTCATTAAAGGACAATTAACTGTTGTATGGGTTATTTTGGGGGTTGTTGGGGGGAGGGGAGGATAGCAAGGAAGATAGTTGTCATCCTTGCTTGGACAAATTCACATATTTTCTTTGTCTTGGTTGGACAAATTCACATATTTTCTCAGAATTTCCTCAATCAGTGCTCTTTCAGGATTACATTTCTTCCACACACATCCCACCCCTCACCCCATAATTACATATTTTCCAAAATAAGCTTTCAGTTGCCTCCAGTATCCATGATGCAGTCACTAAGATATTAAATGGATTTTTAAAACGTAAATGTAGTTATGATACCAGTTGAGACTAGATGTGTATGTGTGGAGGGGAATGGGGGAGAGTAATCTCTCTTTGACATATTCAACTATATTAGCATTCTTCTGCCCTCTCCCCCAAGGTCACATTTTGATACTGTTTTGTTAAAGTGAAACAGTTCCAGAGTGAGAAACTGCTGATTGAATAGAATGCTTAAATCGTTGTTGGACTGAACAGATGAGAATGATCATCTACAGTTCTTGAGAGAAAGAAATGAAATCTGCCTGAATTCAGACCTGTGAATTTCACTCTCATCAGTTGTGTTCATACAGGCATGTAGTTGTGCCACAGTTTTCAGTGCCACATATGATAATTTTAAGTAACATGCACTGTCTCATATGGTATTGGTTACATTGTATCACTTCAGGAGGAACTGGAGGGCATATTGTGAAATTTTTGCACCACACTGTACTTTGTCTCTCCTGCTACCTTCATAAGCCTCTGAAATAACAGTGCTGTTATTTTCAAGAGACAATTTCACTTCAGATAGTTATTTAAACATCAGAGAGTGGTGGAAAGATTTCTGAGCTAAAACTACCAGGGAATATTTCACTGTGCACAATAGCAGTGTATCATGTCTCTGTTGCTGGAAATAAATGTTTTCAGATCAGTAAGATTATGCTGAGATCTTCATCTTGGACAGACTAATAATATGTTCTCAAACCAGGCTAGTCATCACATTTCAGGGGGCCTTGATCATGCCCTGTCCATTCTTTACAGCTATATGGATGGAGAGTCTCAGAAATATAGGAAGGATCCCCCAAAATTTTGATTGTAACTTGTGGTCACAATATTGATAAATTTGGAAATACTGATTTAATTTAGCAAAGCTTTTTCCTTCATTTAATTTACTAGCTGTTTTTTTCATGTTCATTTTCCTGTATGCTAATTTGCTGTAGCAGACAGAAGTATTGGTTTTATTTAAATTCATGTTGACTAAACCATACGCTTGGGTTAGACATGTACAGGTACACCATTTGCAGTGTTGACAAAACTCTTGTGATGTTGTCTTGAGATTCATGCTAATTGTTCTTTTTCTTACAGTCATAGCTCCTGAACTTAAGCAGATATGTGATGATTTCAGACTTAATTCTTAAAGAAAATGTATGTTTGCAGCCCTTATGGCTGTAAAGAGAGCCTAAAATGTGACACCAGTGCATTATAAAGGCTAAAAAAGTGGATGGCAACTAAAAAAGAATCCCGAATACTGTACCTTGTTTTTACATAATCTCATGATAGTAAGCTAATGTTGTGATTTTTGGTGAGCCTGACTCATTGTTTTGGAACATTTGGAGTTGGCAATACTACATCTGAAAATTGTGGACCCTAATACTCATAGACTCATAGACTTTAAGGTCAGAAGGGACCATTATGATCATCTAGTCTGACCCCCTGCACAATGCAGGCCACAGAATCTCACCCACCCTCTCCTAGAATAATCCTCTCACCTATATCTCAGATATTGAAGCCTTCAAATAGTTCAAGACCCCAAGATGCAGAGAATCCTCCAGCTGTGATCTGTACCCCATGCTACAGAAGAAAAACCTCCAGGGCCTCTGCCAATCTACCCTGGAGGAAAATTCCTTCCCGACCCCAAATATGGCGATCAGCTAAACCCTGAGCATGTGGGCAAGACTCACCAGCCAGACACCCAGAAAGTTCTCTATAGTAACTCCTATCATCCCTCCATTGACCTATTTACCACTGATAATGAATGGTCAATTAGTTACCAAGATCATGTTATCTCATCAAACCATCCCCTTCATAAACCCATCTAGTTTAATCTTGAAGCCAGATAGATCTTTTGCCCCCACTACTTCCCTTGGAAGGCTGTTCCAGAACCTCACTCCTCTAATGGTTAGAAACCTTCGTCTAATCTCAAGTCTAAACTTCCTACTAGCCAGCTTATATCCATTTGTTCTTGTGTCCACATTGGTATTAAGCTTAAATAATTCCTCTCCCTTCCTGGTATTTATCCCTCTAATATATTTAAAGAGTGCAATCATGTCCCCCCTCAGCCTTCTTTTGGTTAAGGTAAACAAGCCAAGCTCCTTGAGTCTCCTTCATAAGACAGGTTTTCCATTCCTCGGATCATCCTAGTGGCCCTTCTTTGTACCTGTTCTAGTTTGAATTCATCCTTCTTAAACATGGGAGACCAGAACTGCACACAGTATTCCAAATGGGGTCTCACCAATGCCTTGTATAACGGCACTAACACCTCCTTATCCCTACTGGAAATACCTCGCCTAATACATCCCAAGACCGTATTAGCCTTTTTCACGGCCAAGTCACAATGACGGCTCATAGTCATCCTATAATCAGCCAGGACTCCGAGGTACTTCTCCTCCTCCGTTACTAATGGCTAAATATGCACCCTGCTGTACACTAAGGAGTTACTTTTTAATGTAAAGTAAGAATTAACAGAATTGTATCTCCACCATTGTGTGAACATACCATAACATTACATATTGGTTATGTGTCCATCCAAACACTTCCAAACCTTTTGCCTAAAAGGGATGGAAGGGAAATTTAAAAATTATGTGCACTGCACATCCGTATGGTAAGTCATGCACAAATATAAAATATTCAAGAAAACCCTAAGACCTGGTCTACACTAGGACCTTAATCTGAAATAACCCCCCAAGGCTGAATTTGTTAGCGATACATCCACACTACCAAGCCCATTATTGCGGAATAAGGGGCCATGGAATTCAAACTCTGTAGTCCTGTTTTTCATACTAATTCTAATTCCAAACTTAGAAGTCAAAATAAGTTAGTGTAGACACTTTGGTGCCACTGATTTGAACTAACTGGCCTCCAGGAGGTCTCCTGAAGCTCCCCAGAGTGCTTCCTGGGGCTCTGAGTCCTAGGTAGTGTGTCCACATTAATGGAGCCTGCCTCAGACTACATTTGATTCTTCCCCATAGTGTGGACACAGAAGTTCGAATTTATAAAATTGGGTGCTCAGAAGTTGAATTTTGTAAATTTGAAATCATCTCTTAGTGTAGACATAGCCTAAGGGATTAATAAGAAAATATTATAATACAGACCATGAGGTAATCGGAAGATCTGTCACAACAGCAAACATGGGAAACCAATAATGGATAACTTAATTTAAAACACAATGGACAAAGAAATGAAAGCATCATTCTTGAAAATAGAATAATACTTTGCATAATAACAATCATATTTTGCATTGATATAGAACCTTTCAATGAAAGCTTTAATCAAGGTCACATATACATGAGCAGGTTGCCAGCATAGGAACACCAGTATATGATACTGGCAAAGTATTCCTACTGTGGACAAAGTTTATACAGGTGGTACTTCCCTTAACTGGGACTCCCTGGTCTGGCAACATCCATGGTCCGGCATGGACCACGGATGTTCCTGGACCACACAGCCCAGGAACAGGAAGATCTGGTTGCAGGGGTGGAGCGTGTTAGGAGGCACCAGCAACCCAGTGTGTGGGGGGGTGGAAACAGGTGGCACATCAGGGAGTTCTGGCCCCAGCAGCAACTGTGGAACTTCAGCCCCAGCAGCGGCCTGTGACCCTGGCTGCAGAGTTTCAGCCTCAGCCTTCTACCCCAACCTGTGTAATTCCCGGTTGCGGAGCCAGTTGGCTGCTGAGCTGCTCTGCCCTGGCTGCAGAACTCCAGCCATGGCACTCTGCCCTGGCAGAAGCAGGGCTAGCAGCATTTAGAGAGCCCTGGGATCTGGAGCAGCCGCGGGGGCAGGCTCGAACCCTAACCCAGTGGCAGCACAAGCCAGGAGGGGAGGGACTTTCCTGGGTCCAGCAAATCCCCTCGTTCAGGACCAGTCAATTCCCGAGGGTGCCAGACCAGTGAGGTCCAATCTGTACCAGCAAACTTTTTATTTGGATCATTTATTCTACCCCATCCGCCTGAGTGAAATAAGCTGCACCGGTAATGTTGCCAGAATAACTGTACCTGGAAAAGCTGCATCAGTAAGAAATAACGAACACTCCATCCCAACCCTGCCCAACAGTTATGCCAGCAGTAGTCAGTACTGGTTGAACCTCTCTAAACTGGGATTCCCTGATCTGGAAACATCCATGGTCCTGCCAGACCACAGATATTCCTAGACCAGAATGTCCCAGTGGTAGGCCAGCAGAAGGAGCACTTTGGAGCCCAGGAGCCCAGGTGGGCTGGTTGCAAGGGGTCCCAGCAGCCAGAAGCTCTGCCATAGAAGTCTACCTGGGCTGGCTGCAGGGGAACTGGAGCTCCAGCAGGCTCCAGCAGTGTAGGAGACAAGTCCGGCAGGGCAGCAAGGCCGGTGGCAGGAGGGAGCTGGTAGGGAGGCCAGTAGTCCTGCTGCAGCTGCAAGCCTAGTTAGGCCGGTGACCAGGCCAGGAGTAGAGCTGGGTCGGTGGCAAGGAGAGCCAGAAATGACCTCCCATGATCCATCAAAATCTTTTGTTCAGGATTGGTCAGGTGCTGGACCAGGGAGGTCTAATCTGCAGTGCAGATATGGCCTGAGGCACAACCCACACTTCTGCTGTATTGGTATGTGTTATTAGAGCCATTTTAAACTGAGATACAGAGGGATTCAAAGATCAGCTCAACAGCCACTGAGTGTTTTCATTGGCCATGGCTGGTGCAGAATCAGACTCCAAGTCAATTGCCCAAAGTAATTTGGAAAGTCAATGGCAAAGTCTGAAACAAAGTGAAGGCGCCATCCTGGCTCCCAGATCTCTAATCTCTGTGCAATATTGTTCCAGTCCTGCAAATACTTGCACACAGGCTTAATTCTAAACACAGGACTAGTCCCATGCATTTGAATAGGAGTATTCAAATGCTTAAAATCAAGAGTGGAGATATGTATTTGCATGACTGGAGCAAACTTTAAATGACAAAATGACACTAGTCATGATATTTATGTGTTATGATGTTGATGCTGTTGTGCAGATAAGCATTAGTTGAATTAATCATTATGAGCACTTTATATGAAGATTTTTGGCCTTCTGGCTCTGACCCATTCACAAATTGATCTCGATTTCACTGAATGTGCTATTCATTTATGCAGTGTTGTAATTGTGGGGGTCCCATGATATTAGAGCAGGAAGGTGGGTGAGGTAATAGCTTTTCGACCAACGTCAGTTGGAGAGAAAAACAAGTTTTTGAGCTTCCACACAGCCTGAAGAAGACCTTGTCTCTGTCATTCACAGAAATTAGTCCAATAAAAGATTGCATCACCTATGTTGTCTCTTTGTTATATATAAGTATTAACCAAATAACTTCTATGAACAATGGTCCACGCACTATTAACCTTCAATATTCATGATAGGTGATTAGTCATCTAATTTATGTATTATTTTTCACTCCTGGCTAAGATAAAAGTTTCTTGATTGTTGTTGTATTTTAACACATGAGAATAACTAATTGTCAGTAATGAATAAGACCCCAGTGGTATGAAGTTTCAGGCAAGACAACTCTTGCTGGATCTGTGAAAATGTGATTTGCAAATATTTTCTGAAATATACTGGTGGTTGTCTACATGCTTTTTGACTGTCACTTTGTTTTTTTTGTTTTGTTGTTTTTTAGTGAAAAGAAAAAATAAAAACGTTTTCAAATCTCTTCAACCAGTTCCAGCTGAATGAATAATATTAATAATATTATCCAATGAATAACAGCAACACAGATGATACCCAGTTCTATGCTGTTTGGGTTCTTAGACCATAATAGTCACTGTAACATCTGAGTTCTTTCCAGTGCTGCACCAAGCAGCAGGATTAACATTTGTCTTGCTTGTGAAAATATTTACATGACTTTGTGCTACTAGATCAACTATAGACCAGATGAAAATTGTACACAATTATCAATGCATCTTGAGGAAATGGACAGTTCTGTCCACAAACTAGAAAAGCCTTATAAAGTGTTCTGCTGAATGAAACAATTAGGCTGAGTTGTGACTGTTGATTGAACCAGGATGCTTCTGGAGTCAGATGAAGCCTGAACTGACAACGCGTTAAATTAACTGGGTATTGGAGTGCAGCTAAAAGTATCTCAGGCAGGGGCTCATGTTTTCATTGTGTTGTTTTCTTCAAGAACTGTAACTTCCAATTAATTTGCATAGGGTGCCACTGATTTTAGGGTTGTCTTTAGCCCTCAATTTGGTCAGTACCATCTCACAAATAGAATTTTCTATAAACAGGAACCTAATGCATCATCAAAAAATTAAATCCTAACCCTTTTTATAAGTGCAAAGCAAGAACATCCCATGCTGAAATAGTTATTACATCCTTCTCTCCCTACACTTTACATAAACTTAGAAGAGCTTCCTCAACGGGCCATGAGTCTCCATATGATATATC
Organism: Rafetus swinhoei; assembly: GCA_019425775.1. Classification (NCBI taxonomy): domain Eukaryota; kingdom Metazoa; phylum Chordata; order Testudines; family Trionychidae; genus Rafetus; species Rafetus swinhoei. Next base: position 273,703,508 of record CM033437.1, read on the forward strand.
ATCTGGACAGAAATAAATTCACCTGTAGAGTGTACTCCAGTGTCCTTTCCATTGAAGCTAATGGGGGCTTTCCTTGAATAAGGAGTGAAAGAAGAAGGACTTAATAAATGACTGTAAATAAGTTAGCAAATCTGACCTTCCGTGTGTGAGCCAGTAGTGTTTTGACTCCGCTGTTCTAAAAGTTTCGAGGTCAGTTGATAACAGCACAGCCAAGGGCATTTCTGTCTCTCATAATACCCGAAAAATGGATTTCTTCTATTGAACATCTGGCCTTAAGAAGAGGATAAAGCAAAGTATGTAGCACCACATACAACTGAAGACACGGAAGTTGGAGACTGACAAGACTGAAAAGGTCATCTCTAGTCCATCTCCATGTCAGTGAAGAATTGATCCCTACAGCATATTTTCTAGTGATTTGCCTACTCTAGTTAGGTGCTGGTGACTTACACTTTGTCTACATTTCTAAGTTTAAAGTGCAGCCGCAGCAGCACTTTAATGTGGCAGCGTGTTCCCTGCACCAATGCTGGAAGAGCGCTCTCCTAGTGCTCTAGGTGAGCCACCTCCACAAGGGGAGTAGCTAACACTGCTGGGAGCCCGTTTACAGGGGCGCTTTTCAGTGCTGTAACTTGCCGTGCTCAAGCGGGGTGCTTTTTCACACCGCCGAGGGAGAAAGTTACAGCACAGTAAAGTGGTAATGTAGACAAGCCCTTAGTCACTTTTCAAGATATTATCCCCAAATTAAGGGCAGGTCTACACCAGTGCAGCTGTGCCCCAATATAACTTCAATGAAGATACCACCATAGCAACAGGGGAGCTTCTTCTGTAGGTGTAATTGATCCACCTCTGCTAGAGGTGTCATAGGAGAAGCTCCTCCATCGGCACAGCCCTGTCTAGTTACCCTGGGAGTTAAGACAGAATTACTCAGGGTTGTGGAGTTTTCATACTCTGAGCTACATAGTTATGCAGATGTAGGTTTGCAGTGTAGGCCTGGCCTAACTGACATTAACTTGCCTTGAGTGTCAGACTCCTCCATGATTTGGGTGCTTTTGAAATGTTTACCTTTAATATCCTAAGCAATATTGCTCCACCACTGCTTTTGAAAAGTTAAGAGTATATAACGCTCCTAAAACCTAGGCCCAGATGATCTGGGCCAGATCCCCGAAAGTGTTTTGGACACTTAGCTCACTTTGATTTCAGTGGGTTCTGGGTATGCACCACCTTTAGAATCTGGCCCTTATTTCTGGGTGCAGTGCTTATGTGACATCATGTCGGGGTTCCCCCCGCCTCCTGCACCCCGTAGTGGCACGAACAGACTCCGCCAGCCGGTAGGATAGAGGGAGTTTATTGCTTCTCCAGGATACAGCACAGCATAGATGTAATCTGGTTACAGGGCAGGCCTAGGATGCCTCAGCCCCCCTTGAGATGGGGGAGACTGGGCCCCTAAATCCCAGCCCCTTGCTCAGGCTGTTTCCTCCATGATACCAGACAGAAACTAAAAAACTCTCTTCCAGCCCTGCCCCCCAGCCAGGTGTTGGTCTCCGCCCTCCTTCCTTTGTCTCCCTCCCTGGGAGGCTGAGCCTGGGTGTCTGGGTTAATACACATTTGGGAGAGTCAGTGAGAATCTCCCATCACAGCGCAGGGGGACCCCAGGTCACAGAGCAGACAGCACCCCCACTATGTCACAGCTTATTACCATGGATAGCCCTATTAGAATCAACAGGAAATTAAAGTCAGGAAAGTATTCCTGATAATCATCCTAAATTCTCCTTTTCTTAATGTCATTAAAATGCTCCTCACTCTATTACTTTCTTTCCTAAATGTTTAGTCTTCAATTAATTGTAGATAGCTGCAGCAGTTACTTAGTTAATTTGCACGGACAATTGGCAAGCTCTGCACTTGATAAGATGCTGGTTGATCTCCCCAAACTACCGCTGGAACAGGGTCCCAAAGCATTCTAGCAGAGATGGAAACAGAACCCAGGTCTCCTAACTCCTTTTCTTCAATACCTGGTCTTTGACCACTCCTCAGTGTTTTTAATTAAGGCTTCCTTTCAGAGCACATCATTTTCCAGGAGTGGGTAAGGGACTCATGAGGGACACTGAAGAAGTGGGTTGTGTCCACGAAAGCTCATAATACCATCTATATGTTTTGTTAGTCTTTAAGGTGCTGCTAGACTATTCATTGTATTTTAAGTTTTTCCAGTTACAGACTAACTCAGCTACCCCTCTGAAACAAATATTCCAGACCATCTAGTTCAGTACACTGACTCTTGACAGTGCTCGGTGTTCAGGTCCACTGACAGCAGTTCCGGGCCCCAGGACAGAATAGTCAAAGGGCCCCCCATGCTGCCTGCATGGCCTGTAGTGACTCTCACTGGTGGGTGTCCATCAGACTGTCAGCTTTGTTGCTGGGTGCGCTCTTTGGCCAGGCTCCCATATGCCTGCCTGATACGGTTGCCAACTATCGAATCATGCAAACCCAAACACAATCGACCTATCCTCTGCCCCTTCCCTGAGGCCCTGCCCCTGCTCACTTCCTCCCCCCTTCCTTCATCACTTGCTTGCCCCCACCCTCATTTCACCAGGATGGGGCAGGGGGTTGGGGGTGCAAAGAGGTTTGGGTGCAGTAGGGAGTGAGGGATCAGGCTCTGCGAGGAAAATTGGGTGTGGGAGGTAGTGTAGCCTCTGGGAGAGAGGTTGGTGTGGGCTTCAGCAGAGATTGGGGCTTTTGGCTGGGGCAGGCAGTTAGGGTGCAGGAGGAGGTTGGGGGTCAGTACTTACCTCAGGCAGCTCCCCAAGGTGACTGGCACACCCTTCTGGCAGTGGATCCTGAGCAGGGAGTGGGTGATGGGGTCTCCTCAGGACAGGACACTGCCCACAGGTATCACCCCCACAGCTTCCATTGGCTGCAGATCCCAGCCAATAGGAACTGCGGAGTCAGTGCTGAGGGCGGGGGCAGTGTATGGAGATCCCTTGCACCTCCCATGGGCTACAGGGATGTGCTGGCCACTTCTGGAAGTGGTGAGGAATGAGGATGGGCTGGGAGCCTGCCTCAGGACCTTTTAAATTGCCCAGGTCTCCAGATAATTATAACCTTTTCCCCCCACCCCATTGGCATACGGACTTGTAGTAGCATGGGGGAGGTGCATTGCCCCTCTGTGTACTCACCAATATTTTAATTGCTAAATCGGGTGCCCCCACATCCTGACCTCCCTGCACCCCATCCTCTAAAGGACCAGTCTCCCTTGCCTGTTCACAGGTTGGTTATGCTCTGGCACATGAGATTTTTAAGTCCCTTTCAGAACTCTCCTCAAATATTATCATTCTAGATATTCTTCTGTGAAATGGGAACAATATTTCTCTTCTTTGTAAACTATTTTGAGACTTAATGAAGAAAAGCACTACATAACAGCTACGTTATTGATATAAAGATCTATTTTTTAAAATAATCCTGTTATGCTTTTTGGATTCAGTGTTATCTTGTGACAATGAGTTCTCTGGGTTAATTGTGTTTTGTGTGAGAAAACTATGTCCTTTTATCAGTTTGAAATTTGTTTCCTTTCAGATTCATTGCATGTTCCCTCTTTGTGCATTATAGAAACAGTAAATTGAAACTTGCTTTGTATACCTACCATGACCCTTCTTATTTGCCTCCTCTCTAAAGTAAACTAGACAAATGTTTTCAATCTCATTTCTGAAAGTGTGCAGAGGGTAAGGCATATTGTTTCAAACTTGGATGGAATTGTACAGTTGTTATTGAAGGAGTCTTTCCTAAAACCCATACCATTAAAATGAAAATGGAAACTTTAGAGGTTTGAACAATATGTGTGTATATGTGTGTAAAAATTTACTCTGAAGATTTATTTTTTTAAAACTGCTTTGTGATTTATTTGCATAACAGCATTAAGTTTCCTGAGGCCCATCCACATTATTAAATATACCTGGTATCTGCAGGTAAAAAAGGGACAAGTAAGCCACTATACACCACGCTGTACTTTACATAGTTACAACCAATTAATACTGTGAGGTGACAGCTATTAATTGGGAAGTGTAAGAACATCTGTATATGTTGCCCAATTCCCATTTATCTTTGTAATGAGGAGAAAAGTAAGTGAGCTATATTAGAATTCTTAACATTGTAGTATGCAGCCAATAAAGCTACTAAATTTTACATTTGCCAACAAGGGAAAGGCAAGGGGGGAAACCTCACCACTTTATTTTAATACTTACTTTACTCTGAGAAATTCTCCAGGGTGGAATAGCAATTCTGTGCCAAAATTGCCTTGGAGACATTTCAGGGTGTTGAAAAAGATTTGCCACCGTTTAAAGATGAGGAAATCCCCAACCAGGGCACATAAATCCTGACCCAAAGTCAGTGGAAAGACTCCCGTTGATTTCAGCAGGTTTCAGATCAGGTACATAACACTCAAAGCAGATCCTGCTTCATGAAACATCCCTTGGCAGCAGCCACAGGAATCTGAGGGATTTTTTTCCCCCGGTGTGTGTGCTAACCCACCCAAACAAGCTGTGGCTCCACTCCAGTTCCTCTCTTTGTAGTCACAGCTCAGGGAGATTACAGACGTGGGATTGAACTGAAAGTATGTGGGGGCATTCCCAGAGCTGCCAGTAATAGGTAACCCATGGAATGGGCTCTAGCTTTGTTCACTGCAGGCTGAGGGAAAGGCGTATTCTATTCGAATGTCCAAAACAACAAAGTCCCTTTTACATAAAGCCACCTAGCCTGGTCCTCGTTACCCTGCGGTTTAATACAGACACCCACAGAGGTGGAACAGAGCTAAATTCAGGATGCTTGCTGCACCGGCAGCTTGTTTACAGGAGTAAACAAGTGAATATAAAATGCAATGAAATCAGAATGGAAACATTTTTCGCTACTCCGAAAAGGTGCAACTAACTGTACAAGTTACAGGGCAAAAATTCATTCTCCCCTGCCTCCAATAACTTCCAGCAGCAGTTTCCTATTCTCCTCTCTGCTTTGGGGCTGCCTTTTTGCTCTGTAATCCTGAGCCCTCTGAAGTCAACGGGACTCATGTTTTCCCTTTCAACGCTTGATTACTAATCCTCTTTGTGCACTAATGCCGGGGCTTTTGGAACAAACATGAACGGCTTCACTTCCCTTTTAACAAAGCCAGCCAAAAAAGGACACCCTGTAAGAGCGTGCAATGTTGTGTTTCATTGTCCCTGGCTAGTCTCCTAGACTTGCTCCCTTCCTAACCGCCTTCCTTTAGCGTTTGCTTTGCCAAGGTGCTGACAACCCCCAGTTCTCACTGGGGTCAAGTAGATTTGGAGTGATCAGCAGCTTTGAACACCAGGCCCTTGGAAGGGGTTCTGAAGCCACAGGTGGAGTGAGGATTGCAGACCAAAGTCGCTACAGGTTTAGCTGAACCTAGCAAAGTTTCGTGTGCGCCTGAAAGTATAGAAAGGGGCAGAGAGGTAGCTCGTAGCTGTGACCTGATTTGGCACCTTCCTCACCCGGTTGTTCCTACAGCTACAGGCTGATCTGTAAGGCGCTCGTTGTTATGCCCTAGACCTGGTGGAATAGCTGCTGCCTGCCCTTCATTACGGCTTTTGTGTCGCTGCTCAACTTGACCTTAAGTGGCTGGAACCTGGCGGAGAAAGTTGGACTCCTGCTGTTGTGTGTTCTTGCCGCGCGCAAATCCCTCCCCCTCCCTGTGCTGATCGGTGCCTTGGGGATTGGCAAGGCTGGAAGTTTATCAAGTTCTGCAAATAACTTCACATCACAATAGAAAGTGAGTTTCCCCCCTTTTCCTGCTCATAAACGCCTCCTTGAACATCGACGCTGGGCAGGACTCCAAAGGTGCAGCCGCAACAGCAAACCAGTCGTTCAAACTTAGCAGCTCATTGCACAACTTCCACCTACGCGCTGGGACAACAAACAAGCTGGAAGGAGGCGAGGGACAAGAGGGGGAGAAAGGAACACCCCGGCTCGGGTTCTGGGCTCCATGTGGCCATGGCCCCCTTCGGCAGGAACCTGCTAAAGACCCGGCACAAAAGCAGGTAACGTGGGAGCGCGCTGGCGGGGTGCTTTTGCAGCCAGGTAACTTTTCAGGACGAAAGTTGAAACCCCCCCCAACTGTAACTTTGAAATCTACCTAGGCGTATGAGTCCGTGGAGGGATATTGATGAAGACTGGGTGAAAGTGACGAGTCCCCTTAGTACTCCGGGCATGTTTCACCCCCTCTCTGGTGCCTCCTTTAAATCCGGAGTTGCACTTTCAATAGGAAGGACAAGATCTAGTTTAACACGTTCCCTAACCTTGTGTGCCTCAGTGCACCCAGCCCAGCCACGTTAGTTAAAGTCTCGGGCACCTCGTTTGTAGCAACCTGCTGCAGAGTAATGGGAGTGCAAAGGAATGATCAAAATCCGGATGTTCATGTTGCCATGAGTGGTGGTAACTAATTGAAGCGAGAGCTATAGCGCCCCTTATCAAAGCGAGGGGAGGAGGAAGCATCCAGACACTGTCTGACCAGGGATTTCTTACTGCTAGAACTTCTGAGCCAGAAGGGGAGTTGAGTTGGCTGAGGGGTGTGTTGCTGCATCGACTTTCAGACTGTACTCTGGGAATCTGCTTCTTTCTGCCCGCAACAACTTTTCCCGAACTTTGCCTGGATGTAGGAACTGGGTCCTGAAAACTTGCAGGACTCCCACCTACTTCTTAACGCATCCCTTCAATTGTAAGTTTGGGGCGAAATATAGGGTGGAGGTGGCGGAGTCCCACGGCGAATCTAATCTGTTATGTGCGGAATTGAGAGATGTATGTTTTAAAGTATGAGCCTTAGCTCGCACTCTGAATTTGAGGACTCTCTTTTTGCCAAGAAAAACGGGTTGCTGGCAGGTTGTGATAGCTCCGGTTCTTTGCTCTAAGTTCTAATCGTGCAGGCGGTTGATTTTGGGGGGCTTCCCCCCCCATCACGCTTGTTTCTAGATGCCATCTGCACAGGGAAACAGAAATGGCACGGTATGGAATTATTAAGTGCTAATATGGCACTAAAGTTAAGTTTATGTTTTCATGGAGAGAACATGCTATTTCACTCCGGAGGTTCTAATGATTCAACAAGTCTAGCTAATGCTCTGAGTAAATTGGCCACTAAAACGTTGACTGTAAAAGCCTCAGGTTTGCATTTGTACTGCATGTTACCTTGCATTTGGAATTTCACTCAGAGTGATCCTAGTCCCATCCTAGTGGGCAAAATTGGGCCCAAAACGTGACTGTCTTTGTGGAGACCTAACTTTATCTGAAGTTAGTTTATGGATTTTTTTGTTCATTGTTTCCATGCACAAGTTATTCCAAAGATGTATACTGAGGTTGTCCATACATTTTAGTGAATTATTAATGCAACTAATAAATTAAAGCCAATCATTCCATCAGTTAAGACCTTCCTTAACAATCCTATATTATTTTAATATCTCTAACAGCATGGAATACTGTCTACAAAAGTATGTGGGAACAGGACTGTAAAATACATTAAATTTCTTTTTCATAAGGGGAGTCTCCTTTTAGACATTTTGGGAAGGCTGATATATTATTTTAGACCTGACTAAATATACATAGAACTGCTGTGTTTTCCTGTTATTAAAAAGGTGTTGTATTAAATTGACCTCAATTGGCTGAATAAATATATAAATCCAAAAGTATGCTTCCCTTCCATTCAGCTGTGATCTCTTTCTGATTTAAAATACATCCCTCCTGCTAATTATATGAGTTTCACAAAGTCTGTTGATAAGAACTTCCATTCTTTGCAGAAGCCAGGCAGCTTTTTAATGTGGATTAAAATGATGAGCGGGAGGCGAAGGGGGAAATCTTCAGAAATATTGAGGCAAACTTTTTTTTCTTGTTCCAGTTTCTTTCTGCAAATCTTATATTAATTCTGACTGGCACAGAGGTGGTGTTTAAGTGGGGGTGGGAGAGATGTAGAAGTCCTGTGCAGTGTAATAAGTGTGTGTGTGAGGGGTGTGGGGGGGGGGCGGCAAACAGTTATTTAAACAAAATTTTGGCTGCATTTTCAAATAGTGGAGCCTAAGTATATGTCTTAACTTCTCTCTTAGAACATAATTATACTTGAGAATTCAAAATTTGCATTCAGAGGTGCAAATGGGTTTTGTAAACACAATGTGATGCAGTGACCATCCTGAAAAGAATTACTTTCTTGCTGCAGTTGCCATCTTTGTGAGCCTATTTCAAATCTTGCACTGAGCAGAAAGTGCCATTCAAGCTGGATATTGGGAGGCAGTGTCATCTGGTGGTTAGATTAAAGCAGCAAGTTGTATCAAAACTTCTGGGGCAGCATCCAGCTGTGTCTGAGTTTGCCTATCTACTACGAGGCTATGTTGTATTTTCCTTCCTCACATCAATTTTGCGAGGCTTGTACGTCTCTTGGAGAAGCTCAGATCAAAGGTGTTGTATGTGCAAATAATTAATACAATACAAATGAACATTTTCCCATTGTTGTATGCAGTGTGGTTATAAATGTGTCAGTCCCAAGGTATTAGGAGACAAGGTGGGAGAGGTGATATCTTTTATTGGCTCAACTTCTGATGGTGAGAGACAAGCTTTCGAAAGTTGGGCCAATAAAAGATATCACCTCACCCACTTTTCCTCTCCATTTTCCTTTTTTCATCTTCAAAGTATCTAATTAAGTTTCATATATTCCCCAGAGATGAGCAATTGAGGAGTATCATCCAAATTTTCCAGATGGAGGAAGTGAAGCAGAGATGTTAATGACTTACCCAAGGCCAGGAAGGCAGACAGGACAAGTACCAGATTCAGACACAGGACTGCACCTCTGTGATTATTATTGTTGTCACTTTTATTTAGCATTCCTAAATACTAAACAAGGTATTTATTTTGTAAATTTCCCAAAGCACCCCTAGGCCTTTAGAATCTTTGCCCCATTCTTTCAGTGAGACTACGGCTCCTAAAGGCCTGATTTTAAAAGATCAGTGAGTAGGGGGATTTTCAAAAGCATCTAGATATTTGTCACCTTGAAATCATTAGGTGCCTACATACTTTTAAAATTTGGCCTAAAATGACTTTTGAAAATGAGTCTTAGGCTTGTAAATCACTTAGGTCATGGCTCTGTCACTACAAGTTGGACTTCCCTGATCTGGCACCGTCAGGGCCTGACCGATCTTGAACCAGGGAATTGGACTGACCAGAGAAGGCTCCTTGCCACAGTCCCTAGCCGCCAACTCTGCCAGCTCCAGGGGCCAGACCCCTCCACTACCTCCAGTCCCAGCCAGGCTGCCTGCTGGGTTGCTGGCCCCACTGCTGCCACCACAGGCTTCGGTCCCGCACTATCACAGGCTGCCATGGGGCTGGCTCTGGCCTTTCTCAGACTGCTAAGGGCTTAGCTTCTCCCTCAAGGCAGTCTGTGGGATTTGGCTCTGGCTTTGTGCTGCCACAGGCTGTTGCCAGCCCAGTCCTGCATTGCTAGGGGCTGTCCCAACCTGGTCCTAGTGCCATAGTTTGCTGAGGGCTGCTGCCAGCTCTGGCCCTTGCCCCATCCCATTGCTTCAGCCTGGATGCTCCTGGATTATCCTCCTGCCGCTAAACTACTGGGGTTCTCAAATCCAGGAACATCCATGGTCTGGCTGGACCATGAACGTTCCTATAGCAGAGAATTCCAGTTTTGGGAGGTGCAATCTGTACCATGTTCATCATTCCAGAATTCCTTGCTCACATCATGCCAAGAAAGATTCAATCACATTTTCTCGTTTGTTGAGGCCAGTGTTCTTTATTTTTCAGAACGAACCTCAATTATCTCATAGCTCTAGCATCTTTTCTAACTTTACACATTTGTTTATTTTTAGACCAGGCAAGGCAATGAGGGGAGATGGCGGTCGTGGGTCCCTTACCCTCGTGCAGATCTCCTGCAAGTACCAAATCTATAATGGCAAGGCACAAGCAGCTAGAGCACTCTCTCTACCATAATGGGCTTAAGTTTGCTTCAACCATTTTGTGTGTTTTATTTACATACGATTCATGTGGACACAATGTTGCTTGGGGATTGGGCATTACAATTACAAATCTATCATTTGTATTTATTGCTTTTACTCTTCCTTCTTTAGAGTATTGCCATTTCTAAGCTGTGCACCAGTAGCTATCTGCTGATCAGACTTAGCCTGTTCTCTTTGCCCTGAGCGATGACTGGATGCTCAGTATTAGGCTCTGATGTGGGATTGGAGGCAAGTTCCTCTCTCATTAATATCCAACTATCCCCGTAGGGCTCACTGAGGGGAAGGATAGCCAGTTAGGTCATGGATTTGGTTTAACAATATCCCTTTGTCACTGAACCTAGGCCAGGTCTACACTGTGAGAGTAATGTAACTGGAGTCAACATACTTTAAATCAAATTTATCCAGTGGTCCCCCTGCGGGAGGTCAATGGGAGAAACTCTCCTGTCAACTTCCCTTACTGCCCTCAACCCTGTGGACTACCTGGGTTGATGAGGGTGCCATCGGTGTTCGATTTAGCAGGTCCTTACTAGACCCACTAAATCAAGCCCTGGAAGATCAATCTCCAGGTAGGAATAGACAAGGTCCTAGATTCACAGCTCTTCTAGTTCCACTGGCTTCCCTCTGAACCTGCTCAAATCCTGATAGCAACTGTATATATTTTCCGCATGTGTACAGGTCAATGTGATGCAGTACATATTAAACCTTGATGAAGGATACTTGAAATGCTCAGTGTTTGGGTTTGGATTGTATAAGCACTCAGTTCCAGTGCTTATCTAAAGTACCTTAACCTCATGTAAACTAGACTGAAAGTCTCATAAGCACATATACACAATGCCTTACACTTCCCTTTTTGGATGGAGTTACCATGAGAGCAGACTATCTTGTTCCATTATGGCACTTGTGTTTCAGTCCCATCTGGAATCTGGGGAGTGTGCAGGGGTAGGGGAAGTTGTATTCAGAGCCTGAGATTGAATGGAGGTTCAGTTTTAGAAATGGGAAAATATTTAGGGTGGTCATAGAGTATGTTTTCCACAATATTTTGCCCATATCTACATGCAAGCTCTTTGGAGCAGGGCCTGTCTATTTGTTTTGTGTTTGTATAGTGCCTAGCACAATGGGGCTCTGATCCATGACTAGGGCACTTAGGCATTATGGTAATACAAATTACTATTAATGATGTTGTTATGCCATCAGAGAAATATTATATATTAGAATTTATTTTCTGACCCAACATGTCGTCTTTGTTACAAGAACCGATCTGGTTGCAAATATTTTATAGTAATCCCCATACATGTCTGCTTGCTTTGCATTCAGGAAGAGCTCTATGTCTGGCAAAATACTAGCTTTATTTCTAAAGAGTTAATTATCTACTGTTCTAGGAGGGTAGACTGCTATTTCAATGCAGTGGAGTAAATGGAATGACTAATAGATTTGTGTGTAACACTACACCATCTGGAGAAAAAGCAACACTTAGGCAAAGTTGAAGCTAATATGAAACATAATGTTCGGTGGTGCAAAGAAAACACACTGTAGATGAAGAAAAATGTTTTTAGTGGAACAAAAGACAAATCTTATTGATAAAACTTTCTCACCAGGGTAATGAGAAATCAAAGATTTTTTGTGTAAGAATGGGAAAAGGGGATCAACTATGCTGCTGAATGTGCAATGACTTTAGTGTAGAAAAATAGATTTTCAGGGGCAGGATGGATTTATCTTCTATAAAAGTCACACTAGTGACAGGACTAAATCTCATAGGATGGTCTGAAAATGTGTCTTTGGGTCCTTTTGCACTGCCTCAGAAATTCTTAGGTCAGCTTGTTTTGAATTTACATGTTGAATAATAATTATAAAATATACAAAGAAAATGGAAGTACTTTGTAAACTGTATCTTACAATAATCTGCAAACATTAAAATAATAAATGCTGTGCAAACATTTATTAATTGCTATAGGTTATACCTCAAAAAACTGGCACTCTCTTGTCTGGCAACATCTGGCAGGACCACGGAGAGACTGAGAGCTTAAGGGCAGGAGGGCTAGCTGGGGTAAGGCAACAGGGTCAGCAGCTTGGCTGGGGACAGTGTGAGACCGGGGCCGGAGTGCCCAGCAGCATGGGTCATCACGGAACTGGGTGTCCTAGTACCCCCCCCAGGAGCATGGGACCAGGGCACTGTGGCATCTCCAGGGAGCATGGGTCTGGAGTTGGAGCCCTGAGGCTGCATGGGACAGGAGTCCCTCAGCAGCCTCTGGAGCTCAGGGCTGGGGCCGGAGCCCCACAACTGACCCTGAATGCATGGGGCCAGAGACCTCACAGCAGGAGCCGGAGCCTGTGCTGCCCAGGGAGCCAGCAGTATGTGGACAAGAAGCCCAGCCAGGTTGGGGGTAATAGAGGGAGAGGCAGGGAGCCTGCCGGGGCAGCCTCCCAGCAGCAGGTGATAGGCTTGGGGGCTGGTGGCAGGAGATCTCCCCTGGTCCGGCAAATTCTCTCGTTTGGGACTGGTCAGGTCCCAAGGGTGCCGGATCAGCAAGGTCCAACCTGTACAACATCCTTGAATAGAAAGTAGTAAGTAATAATTCATATTGGCACCTCACTGATGAGGAAACGGAGGCAAATAGTTAAGTGATTTACCGTAAACCACACAGCAAGTTAATATCTGTATTGCCATGTTCCAATGGCTGGACTCTTGTCACAATTGTTGTTATTAAGGTAGTTCCTAGCAATCAATCAATGTTCAGGGCCCCATTGTGTTAGGTACTGAACAGATACATAATAAAGAAGACTAGTCTCACCACAGAAAATTTATAGTTTAGAGCTTTTAATGAAGTCAACCAGTATCAGACAGAATGCAACAGATGGACAAAATAAGACATGTCTTGTACTGCATTACATGTAGTTTTAAAAAAACACCACCACACAAGTGTCAGATGGATAAGCAGTGTCATTACAGACAAATGCTGTACAGTATTCTTACTGAATCCCTATCAGCTCACCTCCTTCCTGACCTTGTTTGTCCCTGATATCCCAATCCTGTGCCTCCAATGACCTAAGACTATCACATGCTGGGCAAAAAACTTGTCACAAAAATGAAGTTGATTACATTTGCCTTTCACTTTTTGGAAAACTGCTGAATTCCTGCACTTGTAAAGCACTGGGGAATTGTCACAGTACCTTTGAATGCATGTGATGTAATAGTAAAGGCCAAGAAAAATACCGAAGTGATTGGTGATTTTGGCAGCTTAGTGGTTGGGGTGCCCAATCTGAGACTGTTTAAATGGGACTGATTTTCATAAAATGCTGCACTACTTCTGAAAACTAGGCCCCAGTAGTGTGTCTCCAGTTGGGTACCCACAATCATCAGCCACTTTTTAATATCTTGGTTGGACTTGTCTCCAGGACACTGCTACCCAGATAATGGGACCTGGAGCCAGGAGAGTCAAGTTGTACTCCTGATAATGTCACACACTTGCTATGTGTCCTTCTGTATCTAGTAATCTCCCTGAGCTTTACTGTCCCTCCCTGTAAACTGGAGGTGGTTCCACAGACCTGCCTCAAAGTGACATGACTGGACCATGTGTAGTCTACAGAAATGAAAAGAGTAAAAGCCACCCTATGGAAGAGGGGGAATCTAGAATCCCAGGGTTCCTTGTTCTGAGCTACATGCTCAGTCCACTGCACCATGCTGCACATCCCAAAAAGCACACATGAGAATTCACAGCTGACTGTTTTGATTTTTTTCATCTGCCTCACTGAGAAGCTTTCAGCCTTCTGAAGTTCCACACAATATTGGAACCCGGGGAGAGGAAAAGGGCTGTGAAATCACTCAAAAGGAAATCCCTGAAATTTCCACATGACTCAAATAGATTGGGTGGCAGTTGCCTGGGAGGAATGTATGGAGGAAAAGATGAGCTCAAGGCCAGATGTGTTCAAATAATCATGTAAGACCTGAATGTGCAATCACAAATGTCCGCAGTGAAGATTTCCTGACATCTTCTTACTATGTATTTTAGAAATGTGCATCTTTCTGTCTGTCCACCCATTTGAGTGTTTGTTCAAGAACTCCTTCTAAATGGTAAGAGCTAGGACCACCAAATTTGGTATGCAGCTTCCTCTTCTCCTAACTTAAAGAAAGGTCATGGTTTGGTTGTGCCAGGATAATGGGATGTGCCTGGAATGTGATTGTTTCATATCAAACAGAAAGAGAGGAGTGAGAGCAGGAACAGTTATACTCGTGCATGACCACAGGGGGACAGGAAGCACGGATACAGGAATGACCACGGGGGGACAGCAAGTGTCCCAGAAAACAGCTGTTGGCTGGCAGTACTAATCACCACGTGGCCCCCTGCTGCCTCAGGCTAGCCCCGGGCAGTGCCAGTGGTGGACCATGCCCTCCCACCTCCACTGGCAGCCTGAATCCGGCAGTCAGGGAGGATGGAGTGCATGGCCTCTGCTGCCTGGGGCCAACCCGGGGGTGAAGCTGGCAGCCACCCCCACTCTGTGCCCTGAACTCCCCTTTCTCCCAACTCCCTGACTTGACTCCTGCACCTCCATCCCCTGCCCTGAATCCCCTCTTAACCCTTCAACCCTGACTCCTGCACCCCTCCACATTGCCAGTCCCCTCTCCTGACCCTCTCCTCAACTCCCAACCCAACCCTGACTCCTCCACACCCCATGCTCCCAGCCTCCTGCCTTGAGCCCCCCACATCCCAAAGCCCTACCCTGACACCTGCATCTCCCACACCACTAGACCCCTACTCTGAAGGAACGGAACAATGCCAGGTAAGTCTTCTAGTAATAGAACTAAAACCCTTATACTATGGGACCACAGAGAAAGCACCTCAGCTGTTGGACTGATAGGTGTTTTTCTAATACCCCTCATTCCAGAGATGACTCTCATTTTATTCCTAGTTATCTATGCACTGTACACATTCATGGTCAACTTATTTTATTGCTGAAAGTCAGAAGTCAGTCATTTAGCTGGGATTACAGATAGCATTATTTACACTCAAGGGATGAGCACCATTGCATTTTAAGGTGACTGTATGAATACATTTTCGTGCCCCTCATTTGGACTCTATGGGAATGTCTATATAGCAGCTGGAAGTGTAATTCCCAGCTCAAGGTGACACATATGTAGTAGCTGTGACTGGTTTATCATGCTAAAAATAGCAGTGCAACCTGGGGAGTGCAGGTGGTGGCACAGGCTAGCTTCCAGAGCTACTTACAGAAGGTGTCCAAAAGAACTGTTTTCAGGATATAGGCCAACATGCCAACAGTGCCACCCTGGCTACCTTGCTGCTGTTAGTAAGCTATCTCAATCAAAGCTACATCTAGCTGATCTGGAAATTGTACCTCCAGCTGTAGTGTAAACACACCCTTTGTCACATACATAGACTCTGGATTGATGAGGCATTATCTTTGGAGCTTACTTCTGTTAGGTAGTAAGATCAGACTACCAACTTATGTTTGCACTTGTAACCTTAGGTAGGCTTGATAAAGCATGATGGCATGGATTTGTCACACTTGCAGTAGTCCGCTACATTATTAAAAATAGAATAAAGTTAGAAGCAAGATGAATTTTTACAGGGATGGGATTTTTTTCCGATGAGCTAAGTAACTTATTAAAGTGCTTCAGATCCGTTTTGGGGTTCAAAGTCTGGAACCTGCTTTGCTTGAGGTTCCTGTTCTCTAAACCTGTATACCCTCACTTTATTCATATTTTAATAAATGAGATTTGGATGTCTCAGACATAGGAAAATATAATCATTTCCTTTGATAGGTATTGTAGAATTATTTTGCTCCCTTTTAAGAAAATTGGCAAAAGGATTGCATTAAATGATGGAAAATGTAACATCTCTTAGGCATAAAATTGAGGTTTGAAAAATGTAATAATCAGTTAGCTATGAGACAATTATGTGAAAACTTGGTCTATCAATATGTCAACTCTATTTTAAGCTTTAAACCTTCAATGCGGTCAGCAGAATTGTGCATGAACCAAGCACGTGAGTAAAGTTTTGTAGGGCCTGCTCCTGAACCTGTACAGAAAGATGTCTTCATCCATGTAGAACAAATTGCAGAACTGGGGCCTTAATTTGCTTTTTGCCAGCCTCATACAAGTCCAACATACAAATATTTTGGTTTAGTGATTAGTTTCCACCTGTGCAAGCACTTGAAAGTTCAAAACTCTGGGCGAGACACTGACTTGGCCGTTCATTTCATGCCTCATTTACCAAAGGAAGTGATCAGATTCTGTTTACTGATTAAAGACTGGCTTAGTAATATGTGAACGTAAAGTGTCATGCCATATTGGTTTTGGGTTGTTCTTATTTTTGTTGGCTTTATTATTGGTAGGCTGATGTGCTGAAATGTTGCTTTGCTGTTTCAAAGGAGTAGAATTCATTCTTTGGGAAATGTGTCAACAGGATGTCTGCATGCTGACGACTAATTTAATAGTTACATATAACTGTTTAACTTGTAGCTTAAAGTCGTTTCCTCTGCAGCTGCCAGGACAGTTTCGCTATTAGAATCCTGTCAGATCAGTCACCTCACTACAACCTCACATTCTTAACAGAAATTTGAAACCTACTAACATTGGTGTAGTCTCTCAGGATTTGGTGCTAGGAGGCTTCGATGGTCTTACACAGAAGAAGTCTTCTTCATTTACTTGTGAGTTCACGGAAGTTAAAGTTACCATGCATGTTTCTTAAGTTAGTAGGAAGAGCAGACAGAGTAGTTGCATGTTTGACCATGCTTTGGAACTAGAACTAGTAGTTTAGACCTTTATTTTTTTCCACAGCCAGGCTATCATCTTACACAGATGAATATTGAAGCAGCAAAATACTTTTGGAAGGGGAAACTTTTATCCAGCCTTGGTACTTACTTACCAGTCAAAGAAAAAGATTGGCAACATTTCTGTACTCATTGCCACAGTCCAGGGCAACTGCATGTGTATTTCCCCTCTACAATCCAGCAAAAGCTCACACTTTCCAGTTTCTAGCCATCACTTCTCTTGGGCAGAGACATGTATCTCTTTCCCTTTTCTGACAGAGACATTTCCAGGTTGCAGGTGGCCTACTGCCTAAACTGTGAATTTCCAAGGGAGGCAGGTTGCCTCAGTGAGTCCGCTTTGCCTTCTTTCCTCAGAATCTATAAACAGCACAATTGCTATAGTTAATTTACCACATAGCTCTTTCAAAGTGAACATATATTCTTAAAGTCTTTTAAGTGAACATACAGAGAGAATGTATTCAAAACAATAAAAGAACCTTCATGCACGCTAATAACAACCAAAGCCACTGTGGAGATAGGCTTATCAGTCCTCAGCCCTTCCCTAGGGGCTGGGACACTCCCTGCTGGATCAGAATGAAGGCCCTTGGTCAATTTAAATTCAGACTATTTGTCTAAAGGTCCTTTCTATGTCTGCTGGTCTCTAGAGAATCCAGATTAAACAACTGTACACAAGCTTCTCCATAAAATGGTACCTCTATGGAGACAGTACAACCCGAGTACATTTATCTAATTACCTTCCACTCTTCATAGTTACAGGAGGGGCTATGGATACCATTTCCAGGGAATTACATACAATCACTGGCCCAAAATGATACATAAACTTAATAAGTTCTCCCAAAGATATTGTAGGAAATTTTCAGACTTGTCACACTTTCTGTGTTGTCAGTCTTATGATTTTATATATAGATAGCGATAGCCTTACTATATAGATTTATTTTTGTTCCACCATTATTGATGAGATGGTGTTTCAGTGACATTATCCTATAACTTATTGGTTTACTGGTAAGCTTACAAGAAGCAGGCAGGTGACTGTCCTTGATGAAGGAAAATTAGCTTATAACCACACTGCTCAGAATCCATTTATACCCAGAGACTTCTCTGGCCTCCTGTATACCAAGGGGAAAGATCTAACCAAAGAAAATTGTCTCAAGCTGTCCATTATCTAGTTGATATTGATGAGAATAATTATAATCTAGCAATCTTTAGTGTGAATTCTTCATAGATGAGAAGATGATTATACTGTTACAAAAAATATCTAAGAAGAATGAAGCAAACTTCAAGCTACTTTTAGATAAATGAGATGCTTTCTTTTTCTAAGTTCCAGGAGATCCTAGCTGAGCTCAGCTATATTTGGGATTCACTCATTTAAGTCCTGTTTGGTGTAGACCTTTGGGCAGGTCCTAAGTCAACTCTTGCTGGAGTTAGCTAATGCCTTATTTTTGGAAGGTAGGACACTCCTAACTTCTGTGTACACAGAACTTCTATAACGTCTCATGATGTGGACGGACCAGCTAGCTCCTCACCAGTGTCCCTTTTAGAGGGAGTTCTTGAACAAGAATTGGATTTATAACACAACTTTTAGTCAGGCATTAGACATTTTTGAGTCACTGAATCAGCCAAGTGCCTTTGAGGCTGCTGAGGGAAACATAATGTGTGTTATCCTCAATATACTGAAGATATTTAGTGCTGTTCCCTTTCCAATCAATCCAACATACATTATTTCTTTGCTATTTGAATGTTTAGACAGCACTTCTTTTTGGATGATGGATAATGCTCTGCAAGATTGAAATGATGTTCCTGTTGCCAGAAAAGTGTTTTGAATGGCTTATTGGCAGTTTGTGCATGCCTACTATTCAGGGAATACTGCTATTTGAGGGACTGTTGTGGAATTTGGTTGCCATTTCAGAATAGATGTTTATCTCCAAATAATGCAAAAATTATGCTTAATTTTAGCAGAAGCTGATTTCACTACTCATTTATGCCTCCAGTTCATCCAGAGTAGATCACTGCAATGCCCCTTTAAATAGACTTTCTTTGAAAATGTATTACTTAGAGAGCATAGCTCCTGGCATGTTTAGTAAGGAGCTGATTTTCAGGACCTTATTTAAAGCCTGTAGAGGGCAATATAAAGTTCTCAGGGATGTCAATGGATTTTGAATCAGGACTTACCTTATGAGTAAAGGAATTTGTTATAATATTACACTGCTTACTTACTAGTACCTCAAAGAATATAATTCAGACTCACATCTGTACTGTACCATTTGGTTCTGGTATGTGGTTTATTAAGCTGGCTGATCTTTTTGTTCAATGGGTGTTCAATAGGAAAGTGTTCAATAAGAGAAATCAATCACCTGAATTTTAGTGAACAGCTATAGAAACATGTTATCTATGTTGCCTTTTTGCCATCATATATATAGTAGCCCAGTGTCTGTGAGTCTGTAACACCAAAATACTGGCTGTTCCCTCTGGGGGGCGCTGTTGCCTGAAATGCTGGCTGTACCCTCTGGGCGGCCCATGCTGCATGGGGAGTGCGGGGCCCAAACGGCCGCTTGTGCCGCTTGCTCCCGCGGCAGCCCGGCTGAGTGGCGCAGAAGTCAGCCGAGTGCCAAGGTGGGAGGCGAAGGGGGGTGGGGCGGTGACGTGCAGCGTGACAGCGGCTCCAGGCCCCGCCCCCTGGCCGTGAACGTCACTACCCGGCCCCCCTTCGCCTCCTGCCTTGGCGCTCGGCTGACTTCTGTGCCGCTCAGCCAGGCTGCCATGTGGGAGCAAGTGGCGCAAGCGACCGTTTGGGCTCCGCGGTCCCACAAGTGAGAGACAGGAGGGGGAGGAGAAGAGAAAGAGAGAGAGGCAGGAGGTGGAGGAGAGCTGAGAGAGAGAGAGGGGGAGGCAGGAGGAGGAGGAGGAGAGAGAGAGGCAGGAGGCGGAGGAGAGCTGAGAGAGAGAGAGGGGGAGGCAGGAGGAGGAGAGAGAGAGAGGTGGAGGAGAGACCCGAAAATCCCGTCTTATGACGGGCTATTGGCTAGTTCTTAATATAATAGTTATGTGGTCTTTTTAATCTAACCCTTTTATTAGGGATTCTGCTGTTAAAGTTGGAGCTGATAGTTATTTAAAGGGCTACCATCAATACTTGAGACCAAAAGTGTAACTTAATAATAATCACATCCTAAATACATTTTTTAAATTGCCAAACTAATGACAAAAAATTGGGAGCTCCCTCTGGTGCAGTGGTCCCTAAACTGTGAGGCAACCCCTCGAAGGGTGCAGAACAACATTCAGTGGGATTGGGAGGCCGAGGATAGCCCACATGGGAGGGCAGGAAGAGAGAGCCATCCAGTCCTGCTCTGCTCCAACCCAACCACGGATCCACTCCTAGTCCCTGCTTCAACCAGCCCACAGCTGCAGCCCTGGCATTGCCCCCTGTTTCCTGTCCCAGCCACGGCTCTGGCTCTGGCCCCAGCCTTGACTACCAGTCCCAATCATAATAGAGATGTAGGTGGGTAATTAAGGTGGGTAATTAAGGTGTGTTCTGGATGGGAGCTGGAGGCATGAAGGTAATCCAGATGTCATCGATGTAGCGTAAGTATAGAAGGGGTAAAAGGGGACGGGATCTGAGGAAACGTTGTTCTAAGTCAGCCATAAAGATGTTGGTGTACTGTGGTGCCATGCGGTACCCATGGCTGTGCCGGCACGTGGCGGGTACGCATGCGGCTACGCATGGCCCCACAGCACGCTAACATCTTTATGGCTGACTTAGAACAACGTTTCTCAGATCCCGTCCCCTTTACCCTTCTCTATACTTACGCTACATCGATGACATCTTTATGATCTGGACCCACGGCCAAGAAACACTGGAGACATTCCACAGAGATTTTAACAACCTACACCCCACCATCAATCTCAGCCTGGACCATTCTACACGAGAGATCCATTTCCTGGATACCACAGTACAAATCACCAATGGTAAATTAGACACCACTCTCTACAGAAAACCCACTGACTCATACAGTTACCTTCATGCCTCCAGCTCCCATCCAGAACACACCATACGATCCATCATCTATAGCCAAGCCCTTCGATACAACCGCATCTGCTCTAATCCCACCGACAGAGACCAGAAACTTCAGGATCTCTACCAAGCATTTATAAACCTTAATTACCCACCTGGAGAAATAAAAACACAAATTGAAAGAGCCGGACGAATACCCAGAAACCATCTACTTCAAGACAGACCCAAGAAAACCAACAATAGAACACCACTTGTCATCACCTATAGCCCCCAACTTAAACCCAACATATTATCAATAAACTACAACCTATACTAGAACAGGATACTACACTCCGAGAGGCTCTGGGAGACAGACCCATAGTCTCCTACAGACAACCACCTAACCTCAGGATGATTCTTACCAACAACCACAGGACATACCACACTAATACCAACCCTGGGACTTTTCCTTGCAACAAACCCCATTGCCAGCTTTGTCCACATATTTACTCTGACACCATTATTGGACCTAACCAATTCAGTTATAAGATCAAGAACACATATTCCTGCTCATCCAGAAATATAATCTATATCATCATGTGCCGACAGTGTCCATCTGCTATGTACATTGGACAAGCGTCTCAGACCGCCAAAGAATCAATGCACACAAAACGGATATCAGACAGTATCACAAAGAAAAACAGTTTCTTGCCATTTCAACCAGAAAGGGCATTGTCTCAATAACTTGATTACCTGCATACTGCTTCAAAGACATTTTCACACCAGGCTTGAAAGAGAAACCTCTGAACTGTCATTCATGCTTAAATTTGACACTTTACGCCGGTCTTAACAAAGACCCTAATTACCTTACCCATTACAAAGATAGCTTCCCAATTATCACCTCTAATATCATTAGCTCACAGACATTTACCTCCCTTATCCTCCTCTGTTCTGAAATTTGATTTGTCCTTTCTATATGTGTTTTTTTTTTTTTTTTTTTTTTTTTATTGTATCCCATAAACCATCTTGTTAGTCTTTAAAGTGCTACATAGTCCTGTTTTTAGTCCCAATCATGGCCATGCTCCCCGCTATAGCTCCAGCCTCAGCTCTAACTGTGGTCTGGGGTGAGAGAAACATGACAGGGTCAAGGAGAAGCATGATGTAAAAAGTTTGTGGACAGCTACTCTGGTCTGTTGAGAGCAGCAGTATACAGGCAGTCCCCGGGTTACGTACAAGATAGGGACTGTAGGTTTGTTCTTAAGTTGAATTTGTATGTAAGTCGGAACCGGTACATATTGTAGGGGAAACTCTAGCCAAACATTTCTCCAGAGCTCAGTTTTATTCTCCCACACCTCACTTCCCTCAGTCCTTTATTCTCAAGCTGAGGTGTCTGCTGAAAAAGCCGCTCCGCGTCTCCCTGGTCTGCTGGGGCCCAGCAGACCAGGGAGACGGAGCGCTTTTCTGCCACGAGAGGACATGGCGGCGGGACCACGGCGCGTCTCGGCGGTCTGCTGGGAAGCACAGCTAGTGCGGGGTTGCCTCACACCGTTTGTAAGTAGGGATCCAATGTAAGTCGGATCCATGTAACCCGGGGACTGCCTGTATAACTAGAGTTGGACTGATATCTTCATAAGAATGGTTGTGTGAAACATCATGATAAGGTGCTATCTAAATAACAGCTGTTACGGGTAAACCAAAACATCCACATTAATGAGAAAATGGAAAATATCAACATTGGTGCTGAGGAGAGTTTCTAAAATGGTATTTCACATAGTGTTGTGTATGTGCCTGTGTGTAATACAAACTGCCAACACACTGTCTTGTGTATTTATATTGGGTCAGATATAGCGCCCCCCTCCCCCTCCCCCCCCACACACACACACACACACAGTCTTCAGCAATGAAGCTATGATTTACACTTGTGGAAAATATTTCAATATATGAGAACCAGATTATGTACATGTGTGCATGTATTCACTGTAAATGGGGGGTGGAACACTGTCTATTAAGGTTGCTAGGTTTATAACTTTGCCAACTTTCATCACTTGGATTGAAATTTTCCATGTTGAGCACTCGCCTCAGGTTGGAACTTTTTCTTTTTCTTCCCCTCCCCCCCCCTTTTTTTTAAATGACAACCAAAATAGTTCAGCCACTTCTGAGGCTAAGAAAAATGCATTGTTTTGTCCCTGCAAAATTGTTCGGATGACCTTTCCTCTGTATAGCTCTAGCTTCCCCATCCTTTAGAATAGAGAAATAAATTTGGTCCAGGATGGTGTGTATCAGGGATGGTCCGTTTGCCATCCTTTTGACAATATACCCAAATCTGACCAAGTTATAAGACTTTGGAAAATTGTAGTTTACACTTACTCAGTAGAGATTTATTGTTTTTTTGTTTTTTTGTTTTTTTAAGACAACTAAAATTTCTGAAGATTCTGTCCTCATTAAGTTTGCTCCATCCCCTCAAAACGCCTAGTGCTGACAAGGTTGTGCATGTTCCATCCTCACAGAACAACAGAGCATGATCCATTTCATCATGGCTCCTACATGTGACCAGACTACACATGTGTTATCCTCACAGAGTAACTGAGCATGCGCCTTGAAGTCCAGGGGAGTTGACAGCCAGTGCAGGCTCCTTGGCAAGATGGGGAGGAGGGTGTGCGGCAGCTCCACGCTCCAGGAAATGGCTTAGCCTTGGGTGTAAGACTTGGGGCTATGACAGCCAGCCCTCTCTTCCACCTAGAGCATGGTGCATGCTCCTCCCTGGCCCTAAGAGCTGCCTGGAGCATGTGGCACAGCACTCCAGCAGCAATTCAAAGGAGTCCAGTGCTCTGGCCACCGCTGCTACTGTAGTAGCAGTGGTGGTGGCCAGAAGGCTTGGGCCCTTTTGAATCACCAGGCCCTGGGGCAGCTACTCTCTTTGCCCCTCCTCCCCATCAGTGCTTCTGCTCCAGCCCATTGCTAAAGGAAAAAGCCAGACTTCCCACATATACTTTCAGTTTCTTTGAGCCAGTGTGAAGCCAGGCACTGGAACTGAGAACTGGGACCCTGACTCTCCTGCCGCTGAGCCAGTGTGAGGAAGGAAGCTGTTTGACTCAAGTGTAGAAGGGATACAATCTGGGAAGGGAAGAGATTGAAATGAAGAGTCATTGAAGTTGGAAGTGGGAATGGATTGAATCTGGGACTGGCTAGGCAAAAAGATTGAGACTGGGAGCTAGGAAAGCAGGGGGCTAGGATTGATTGTATAGCGAGGCTGGGACTAGAAGCCAGGGACACTGAGATCAAATGAGCAGCTAGCTGGGAGTGATTGGAGACTGGGACTGATTGATATGAAGCCTGCAGCTAGGAACCAATGTGCGAGTGAATAAGATTGCAGTGAGACAGTGGGACATGATGTGGAGGACTGAGACAAGGAACCATGGAGGTGGGAAACTGGGGAAGGAGCAAAGGAGAAGGTGGAGAGGAAACTGAGATTTGAAAGGGATCTTGTGATAGAAGACTAATATTAGGATCCAGTGTGGGGGAAGAGACAGATCAGATGAGTAGTTGGGAGGGGACCATTGAGATTAGCTAGAGGTTAAAAAGGCTACCATAGTGTGGGGAGGGAGAGGCACTGGGTGTCTGAGTTCTGGGTTATGAACAGCAAGGCTACTCCAGAAGACTTTGGCTATGTCTACATTTGGAGCTGGGGGTGTGATATATGTATAAGCTCTCATCAAATTAGTGTGCTAAAAGTAGTAGTGTAGCCACAGCAGCATGAGCTAGCTGCCCTGAGTACACTCTTAGGATCCAGTTGGGTTGTACTTGGATTGACTAGTCTATACCATAGATCACTACAATCCTTGCTACTGTGGTTACACTATTATTTTCATAGACTAGAATCATAGAATACTAGGACTGGAAGGGACCTCGAGAGGTCATCGAGTCCAGTCCCCTGCCCTCATAGCAGGACCCAGTACTGTCTAGACCATCCCTGAGACATTTATCTAACCTGCTCTTAAATATCTCCAAAGATGGAGATTCCACAGCCTCCCCGGGCAACTTATTCCAGTGTTTAACCACCCTGACAGTTAGGAACTTTTTCCTAATGTCCAACCTAAACCTCCCTTGCTGCAGTTTGAGCCCATTGCTTCTTGTTCTATCCTCAGAGGCCAAGGAGAACAATTTTTATCCCTCCTCCTTGTGACACCCTTTTACATACCTGTAAACCGCTATCATGTCCCCTCTCAATCTTCTTCTTTTCAAACTAAACAAGCCCAATTCTTTCAGTCTTTCTCCATAGGTCATGTTCTCTAGATCTTTAATCATTTCTGTTGCTCTTCTCTGGATCTTTTCCACATCTTTCTTGAAATGTGGTCCCAAGAACTGGACACAATGCTCCAACTGAGGCTTAATCAGCGCAGAGTAGAGTGGAAGAATGACTTCTTGTGTCTTGCTCACAACACACCTGTTAATGCATCCTAGACTCATGTTTGCTTTTTTTGCAACAGCATCACACTGTTGACTCACATTTAACTTGTGGTCCACTATAACCCCTAGATCACTTTCTGCTGTACTCCTTCCTAGACAGTCACTTCCCATTCTGTATGTGTGAAACTGATTGTTCCTTCCTAAGTGGAGTACTTTGCATTTGTCCTAATTAAACTTCATCCTGTTTACCTCAGCCCGTTTCTCTAATTTGTCTAGATCATGTTGAATTATGACCCTATCTTCCATAGCAGTTGCAACCCCTCCCAGCTTGATATCATCTGCAAACTTAATAAGTGTACTCTCTATGCCAATATCTAAATCATTGATGAGCATTTTCAGCATGCTCGCTCAAGGAGAGTCAGCACAAATATGTCACACTCCCAAGTCCATGTGTAGACATAGCCTCAGACTGGATGGGAAAGGAAAAACCTGAGGAGTTGAGAGTGGCCTGGAATGAAGATCCTAGGGAGGAGAATAGATAAATCTGAGACAGAAATCTGTTGGGGATGGAGGGAATGGACCAAAAATTTTGGTACCCCCTAATGAACACTCCTGTCCAGAGCTTGGAATGAAACTCAAGATTCTTGAATTTCACCATTCCTCTCCTGTTACCAAATATATATTTGAAATCCATTGGAAAAGTGTTAAATAGATGTCATCAAGTGCCAGCAATGCCCCTCTGCCATGTACATTGGCCAAACTGGACAGTCTTTATGACAGGTTAAATGGACACAAGTCAGATATCAGAAGTGTCGATACACAGAAACCTGGAGGGGAACATTTTAACCTACCTGGGCACTCATTAATGGATATAAAAGTAGCCATTTTTCTGGCTCTGACAGACCCAGGTCCTGGTGGCCCTGCTATCCCCCGCCCCTGGTCCTCTGCCTACCATCCTCAGGAAAGTGCCATTTTGGGCAGGTCAGGGGGAGGGGCTGCAGCCCTGCATACTGAGACAGTGCTTGTTTTCTTCTCATCCCCTCACTATCAGAGAGTGAGGAGAAAGTACAATGCTTGCATGCATTCCTCTCGTTTCTAGCCCATGAGGGGATAGGGCAGAGGAGTAACTCACACAAGCTGTGTCTGCGTAATTGTACTTTTTAAATCATAGGTCAGAGCTTACGGTAGTGACAGCTAGAATGAGAACATACTTCACAAAAGGATTCTAAATTTATGTATTCCTGCAAATATCAGAGAGAGAGACAGGAGGTAAATGTGATCATTTAGCCT
Organism: Rafetus swinhoei; assembly: GCA_019425775.1. Lineage (NCBI taxonomy): Eukaryota > Metazoa > Chordata > Testudines > Trionychidae > Rafetus > Rafetus swinhoei. The sequence goes on from CM033437.1 coordinate 273,729,971, forward strand.
CTGCTACTGTAGTCATTCAACTGCTAAAGTGTCCTGGTAAAGTAAACTTTTTTTGGTATTCTTTCTTTGTTAATTTGACACTTGAATTATACAGGTGCCTAACTGCCTGGGTTAAAAGGATCTTTAACTGCTATGGTTCAAAGACATTTGTATATTCCAAAAAACCCTGAGACATCAAATACATGTTTTAACTATTACGTCAATCAGACTTAACTGTGAACTAAATATATCACAACAACTAGATTTCAATCTGCTTAAGGTGTTATAAGGAAATTGGCTGTGATTTATAAAATGTATACCTAGCAAGTAGTGTTTCTTGTAACTATCTCTCTTAATTAACTAATAAACACTCTTTATGATGAAGGGATACACAATGTTCATACAGTATCAAATTTAACCAAAATGTGTATTTTTTTTTCCTAGCCATTGTCTCCTAGGATAAATTGGGGAAATAGAAGGGATTAGGGTGGTCATTTAGAATCTGGGACAACTTCCTTAGCCTCCTGCATCTCAATTTCCCACTTGTAAAATCAAGACAATAGCATGTCCTTAGCTAGAAGGGTGAGGTGAGGAGAAACACATTAATGATTGTGAGGTGCTCAGACACAATGCTAATGGATGTCACCAAATACAGACAAAATTTCTACTCAAAATTAATGTCAAAGATTTAAAATTTGTGACCTAATTATTTAATTCTCACGGTTCTTCATCTCTCTGAAGCTACAAAACAGTTAACTACAAGGTGCTACAGATGCACTACCATTACACAGCTGGAGCAGACATGCTAGCATTTAAAATGGCTGCATTTGGGTATTTGTGTATGTATACTTCTGCATGCCATTCAAAGTTTGTGATATAAATTGGTTCAGATTTCTTTTGTGTATCTAATACTCAGTGCAGCTATTAAGTCTAAAGATATTCATGAGCGTGCACTCCATCTTTGTTTTTTTTATCCCCTTCTGGCTCTTCAAATACCAGTTGTAAGTAACGGAACACATTTCATTCAGAAAGTTGCAAAGACAAATCAAATAGATTTGAAAAGGAAAAAGAATTTGATTGCAAATGAGGCCTTGATAAAAATTCCTTTTGGAGATCACATTTTCAATACACTCTAATGAAAGTAAGCAAGATAGAGGAGATTAGATCGCATAATTTCAATACGAGGTGGTTCACTGGCTGGAAAATTTGTTAAAATAATGTAATATGGAGACAAAGTGAGCCCCACAGAAACCTTGCTCTGCTGTTCTTACTCAACTCATGCTCGTAAGTACTGCATGATTGAGCTAGATGTGCATACCAACCACAGAATTAGGTCAAAAGAACATTAAAGATACAAAATCAATAATTTGGAGGTTAGGAAACCCCATCTTTATGGTTACTAAAACAATCATAAGCCAATTGCCTTGTGGTAGTGTAGGCAGAAAAATAGCAGAACTAACAACACTAGGGATACATTCAGGACTGTGAAGGTGACTGTTAGGAAAAGGTAATTGTCAGTGCTTCACTATGCAAACTAACCAATGTTCTGTTAATGTGGTGGGTTGGTAATCAGTTGCTGGGGTCCTGTGATTGTAGTCGGGAGTGCTCATTGGGGATGGAAAGAGCCCAGCTCAGCATAGCTACTCAGCCCCACCAACGGGGGTAGGAGCAAAAGGGCAACTTCTCTGGGGCCTGGCATTTCAAAAAGGCCTGGGGCTCCCAGCTGCTGCTACTGTGGCAATGGCCAAGGCTAGAGCCACAGGCTCTTTAAATTGTTGCTGGAGCCCAATGCAGGGTGCTCCAGGCAGTGCTGAGGGCTGCCTGAGGTAGGCGCCGCATTGAACCTGACTACAGGAAGCTATCCCCAGCTCTGCCTCATCCATCTTAGGAGCCACCCCTTCTACCCAAGGGCCTGCCTCTTCTAGGGCACAGAGCCACCCCGCACCCTCCTGAGAGGCCTACGAAGCCTGTCGTCTCCACTGTAGCTACTGCCCCATGTGTTATCCAAAGTCGGGGCCATAGGCCACATCCCATGTCCAGGGAGGAGAGAACTTAGTTCATCTCTTCTTCCATCACCGCTGCTGTTCTAGTAGCTCCCCATACAGAATGTGCTGTGCTGTTCTTGCTACTTTGGCAGGGGAGTGAGCTGAACCGTCACATGTTCTGTGTTTGGCTATTCTTTTGGTATGCTATCAAGATTTTCCAGAGGCGCACAGGCCAGAGAAGGGAAGTGGTAGTTTTTAATATGTTCTATCTCAGCAAAAGATGAACAGAATTTCATGGGACACAGAAAAGGCATGTATGTGGTCTGAGGGTGTCCCTGCTGCTTAGTATAAAAGGCCTGCTGTCACAAAAATCTTTTATAGTGGAAAATGCTAGGCAACCTAAATAGGGAGAATTATCAGCTCCCTTTATAGTATGATCACAATATTGAGGTGCTTAGGCCCCATATTAGACATGCACTCTTCTCTTTTCTCTCTAAGGAAGAAGGCAACCTGTAACAGCACAAGACAGATTTTGCATAGGTCTTGCGCTGGTCCTTTACATGGCTACATTTCTGCAATGGTGCTTTGGTGCCAAAAAAACAAACAAACAAACAAAAACCTAGGCAGTTTCATTTGCTGACAAGTGGAAACAGGCTACATAACATACCTGCTGCCATGCTGAGAGGGACAGTCTGCCAAACTGTGATGGCTAATCTTGTGTGTTGTGCACTAGCACTAGATAATTTGGAGATGTTTCTCTTCCCACACCTCTCCCACTGCTGCAAATTACTGTAACTAGATGCATCAGGGTTGGTTTCAGTTAGGGAGCTTCTGCTGCTCTGTTGCTCCGAGTACTGGTTCTCCAACAGTAGTCACATTATCCGCACCAAAGAATTTTTTTTCCAGTGGATCAAGTTGCTAATCTTACTTTTACTCATCTTGGAAAGCACTTCTACAAACAATGATCTTGGCAGCATAGTACTGATGCAACTTATCTGCTTTGGCATTGTGCCTTCTCAGCACTGTTGCTCATGGTTACTCACAGAAGTTCCTTTCCAGACATTTTTGGATGGGTAGCCAGAAGCCTTTAAATATATCATGGAGAATATTTGCTTTGTCTGATGGGGTAATTGTTGCTGCGTGGGTCTGAAGAAGAACTCTGTGCAGCTTGAATATTTGTGTCTCTCACCAACAGTAGGTGCAATAAAAGATATTATCTCACCCACCTTGTTGCTCTGTCTGACAAGGAGGCAGATTTAAGGTGTGGAGAGAAGTTAGAGAGAGTGTGTACCCTGAGGGAGGTGGAAAGCTTAAACTGTAAATCATGTCACAGTCAAGACAGATAAAGAGGTGAAGAATTAGCAATGGAGATTTGTAAAGTAATAGCCACCATCGAAGCACTGGCAACCATGCAATTGCTGTGTCATCATTCCACTCTCACACTCGCTTTTCAAAGTCTTTCTAGGCTGGTGCATTCCTCTTACAACAACTATTATCCATTTTGACTTGCAATTCCCATGGCTTTTATTTCCCCTACTATAACGTCTGCAACCTAGCAAAGCATCTCTTGCCTAGCAAGGGTCTCATCCTTAGTTCCATCTGATTGTGACTTTCTTTTCCCTTTTCTTTTTAGCTTGTTTGTTTTCATAAGAAATTTCAGTTTCCTTTCCTTAGTTTTACTGAAAATATGGGACCAGATTCAGCCACCCGTATCCATGCTGTGCAGGAATAGGAGAGAAAAAGAGGATATAAGAATCGGGTTCATGTTTTGCCACTGTTATCCTATTAATGTCAGACACCCAGTCAGCTGCAGTGATGGACACGTCTGCAATATACGTCTTTCCCTCTAGGACACATTTATCGATTACCCATGCTTTTGTAGTCATAACGTATTTTGTGGTGTAATCTTTTATCTGTTCATTAAAAATACATTTTACTTACAATGGCCTGAGTATGGGAACGCATTTTACAGCTACGTTGGACATAAAGAGACCAGATATTTTAACGTGGGAAGAATATTAAAATACAAGGTTTGTAATGTACCATTGTTGCAGTATAAAGTTTTTCTGATCATTATTGTATGTTGTTCACAGCTAACTAAAATAGTCTGATTTTAACTGATTATAACGTTCTTGAAGTATTTAGATATTTAAAAGCCCTTTCTTAATGAAAATATTACAGGGCCAGTCATGTACCTAATGCTTTCTTTTGTTTTCAATAACCTATCTAAACTTAAGCAAAGGTGGTGCTATACTCCAAGTTCCCTCTAAACGGTGTGGCCAGGTGGACTCTCAGCTGCCTAATAAACCCAGGGTGGCTACAGAGAGTGCCAATTTTGTTGGCCCTAGCAGGCACAGCCAGGGGCGGGGTGCCTGTCTCCCAGCCAGGTCACGCCCAAGCAAGGCTGAGTGAAGGCCAAGGAAGGGGGTGTCTGTCCCTGAACAGCAGCAGCTCTGGAGCAGCTTCAGGTTGCACTCCTCCAGTCTTAGCAGGGAGCCGCTGTAGCCTGGGAGGGGCTGCTCCCCCCCAGCTGCTGTGGGGCCAACAGATTTGCTGAGGTCCTGGAATAGGTGTGGAGAAGGAATCAGAGGGGTGGCACCTTGGGTGGAAGGGGCAGGTCTGGGGCAGCCAGCCCTTGGTGCCGCCCAGAGCATGCCAAGTCACGCCCCCCTCCAAGGCTGCCTGCATAGCTTCCTGGAACGCTCTGCATGGCAATTTAAAAGGCTTGGCTCTCCAGCTGCCTCATGTTACTGCAGTAGCCCTGGACCCCTTTGAATCACCAGGATCCAGGGCAGTTGCCCCTTTTGCCCTCCCCATGTTTGCTGGTCCAATTTACAAATATTGCCCCACCCCCTCTTGGTGGCCCTGGCTGCAGTTTGATACAGGAGGGACAAAGGGGCAGGATTTTGGGACCCCATTCTGCAGAGTCTACATCCCTTGTACTCCATAGAGGTAAACTCTGCTCGTGCACATAAGTTTTCTGGAGAGAAAGAGGGGTGAAGCCAGTGGTTCTGAGGATGTGTAGATTCAATAATCTTTTTTCTATGGAGTTGGGCAGGAGGGTTTCCTGTAGCTTGTAGTAAAAGAGTAATTCCAGTTATTGCTTCCCAGCCAGGATATGGGGTGCAAGTCCTTTCTCCCTTATGCCCAAAGAACATCCTCCACCTCACAATTCAGACAGGCTGCACTTTGGTCACAAGTTTTGGTTCAAAGCACTTCAGAGCAAATGCCCGTGAGTTGAATTGAAGTATCCAGATTGAATGAGGACGGTTTGAGGGGAAAATAACAACAACAAATTTGACCTTTTACGAGATTGATTCTGTGTTAGGTTTACTATGTGGGCAGTCTCTGCAGGAATTTCTGGTGTTTGCTCTTTGAGAATCAAATAAGACTTACCCAGGAAGATACAGAAGTTCAAATAAGCCAGCCTCAGGACACAATACATGCAAAGGAATTATTGAATACAGTAGTATGATTGTAGAAAAACAAGTCTAACAATAATAGTAAACCACACATTGCAGGGTCAGAGGTGTTGGAACAGTGTGGCTATGCCTTCCCACTTCTTACAAACCATAAATACTAGTGACAAGAGATGGGGAGGATTAAGTGGGAAGCCTTACAGGAGGGTTAGGGTGGCATGAGGGCAGGGACTTGGGGGGGAATGGGCAGCATAAGGGAATGAGGCCACAGTTATGACCAACTATAGCCAGAATCTGCCCCCCTTGAGCTTCCTGAGTGGCACAAAGTACCTGGAAAAATTTAGAACTGAAGAAACACACTTGGGAAGCAAAGCATGATGTAATGAGAAGCTACAGTTGATATTAAATACATTTTTGGAATCCTGAAATTGACTGAGTTCTGTAATAATTATGTTGTGGAGTAACTAATCTGCAGAAGCCAGATTCATAGCATTATTGGTCAGCATTTAACTGTATTATTTATAATTAATTACAATTTAAAAGTTTTATATACAAATTTTCCTGAAAGACTTGTATGTAGACTGTATCAGCACACTTTACAGAAATGAAAATCGCCACAAAGTAGTGTGTGTGTGTGTGTGTGTGTGTGTGTGTGTGTATTTATCTTTGATTAAAATATGAAAGCCAAAATAATACAGTGAAACTATTGAAAACCAAATGATACCAATGCACATCTGTGTCTCTATCTCTCTATCAAGTGCATCTATGTGTCTGTCTGCAAGTCCATTTGTTCAAGAATTCCTCCTAAATGTTAAGAGCTAGGACCACCAAATTTGATATGCAGCTTCCTCTTCTCCTAACTTAGAACAACAAATCAAGGTTTGATTGTGCCAAGACAATTGGAAGCCATGGGAAAAGGGCTGTTTTTCATAACATGCAAAGGGTGGGGGAGGAGCTGGAGGGAGAGAAAACACTCCTGGCAGCTGTGGGTGGAGGGGTTGGGGAGAGAAAATGCCCCTGGTGGCTGGGGAGAGCTGGGAGTATTGAAAAAGCTCTTGGTGGCCGGGGAGAGGAAGTGGGGGAAGAAAAGGCCTATGCCAGATGGGACCTCCTGCCCTGAGCCCCTCCTCACTCCCCAACCCTCAGTCTTGCGCCTTCTGCCCTAACCACCTATACTGCCCCCCACAAACACAAGGCCCTGCTTTGACTTCTACACCTCCCACACCACCAGCCCCCTGCCCTGAAGGACGTGGGCAATGCCAGATAAGTCTGCCAGTTATAAACCCATCATAGCATAATTAAACCATTGAGAAATTTACAGTGTAGTTTTGATGAAAGAACTGCATCCAAGCCTATGCATTTTTCTTCTTTCTCACCCCTTCCCCCACTTCTATTTAAAAGTTGGTGCTATTATTATTCCTGTTACTGTTTTGTATATAGTCTCAAAGATTTACCCAACATTGCTCAGGTCCTTAACTCAAATACATTTAGTTTTTCGTAATTTAAATCACTGTTCCAGGATGGGGCTGAGGATGAGGATTTGAGTATGCAGGCTGCTCAGGGGGAGAGGACAACCCCAACCTTCTTTCACCACAGCAGCTTGAGACCAGGTGAAAAGTGCCTGTCCATGGCCAATGCAACTGCAGCGGGCACAGCTGGGGCAGGGATGCATGTCCCCTGGTTGGGGGACAGACAAACAGAAAAGTCTTTCTGAAATATATAGTAGATCACTATCCCTGTGTTCACCTCTGCCCCTCTGGACCAGTGGGGTTATAGCTATCCCAGTCCTAATCTCTGACCCCTTCCTCCCCCACTGTGGTCATTCTGTACTATAACTCTCTCCTGCCAGACCCCTCCCTTTCCATTTTATGGGAAACAATCACATTCCAAGCACATCCCATTGTCCTGGCACAACCAAACCCTGATCTTGCTTTAAGTTATGATAACTGGAAGCTGCATAACAAATTTGATGGCCGTAGCACTTACTATTTAAGAGCAGTTCTTGAACAGACAGACAGACACAGATTTCTAAAATATATAGTAAGATTTGTATTGCAATAGTATATAGGGACCCCAGATAGACATAGGGACCCACTCTGTTAGGCATATAATAAACGGAACAAAAAGAGTCACTGGTCCCAGAGAGTTCACAAAGAAAATGTTGGTGGATGGGATACTTACTGGAAACAACATATAATCTAAGACGGTCTTATTTTAAATTCTCAGTGTTTTATTTTCTCATTCAGAATAGCTAGTCACAATGGTCTATGCTGCCCACTAGGGCTCTGTCCATATTTTCTACAGTCAATAGTATCTTTCCATCAGTCAACGTATTGAACTTCTGCTGAAACCAGTAAGAGTTCTGTGTAAAAACTGGTGATAAACTATAGTGTTCGAGTACATCTACACTGCAGCGCTATTTCGGGATACATCCAGTATCCCGAAATAACTATTCTGCATCTTTGAAACAAGCCTGTTATTTCTAAATATAACGAGCTCGCTTTTCCAAGGTCCCTGTAAACCTCATTCCATGAGAATTAAGGGACGTTTTGGAACAGCAGTTTATTTCCAAAATTGGCGCTGTGTAGACAGCACCTAATTACAAAAGAAGCTATTTTAAAATTAACTCGAAATAAGGTACTCAATTTGCGTAGCTCAAATTGCATAGCGTGTTTCAAGCTAAGGGTGCAGTGTAGACACACCCAAAGTGTCTACTGGTGCAATAGCAGTGTATCTACAGATATTTTAAGGTCACTTGAAGGTTTGCTAAGCTTATAAATTCACACTTGCCACAACTTGTTAGGCTTTAAAGTAGTTGGAGGGTGGGGAAAGGAGGAGGATGAGAGCATTTGCTTAGTTTATATAATCCTGAATATACTTCCAGTGTACTGTAGAGGACCAAGATAACCTTTTACTGCAACAAAAAAATTAAGAATGAAGAAAGTACATGTCCAAAAGAGTGTGTATAAAAGTCTAAAGAGAATGGGGAAAGAACCTTGGAGAGTTACAAACAATTGTTGAGAAAGAGAAGTTACAGTGGATCACAAAATGAATATGAGCCAACAATGTGACACAGTTACACAAAAGGCTAATCTTCTGCTGGGATGTAGTCAGAGGATCATTGTAGGTCTCTGCTCAGCAGTGGGAAGGTTTTAGCTAGAGTTAGGTGTCCAAATCTGAGGACTACACTTTATTAAAGATGTGGACAATTGGAGGGAGTGCAGAGGAGAACAAGCAAAGGGATAAAATGCTTAGAAAACCTGATGTGTCAGGAGAAGTTGGAAAAAAAGGACATGTGTTGTCTTGTGAGAAGAAGGCTGAGTGGGAAGCTGATAAGTCTCCAAATGTGTTATTTCAGGGGCACTGGAACAGGAGGCCATTCCATACCCCTTTTGAAAGAAGGAGGGCTGTGCCCTTCTGCTTTTCATCAGCCCTGGGGGTAAGGGAACTGGGAAGAGGCTGTACGGGAGCGGGACCTCGGGGAATGGGGAAGTGTGGGAGTTGGGGGCTCAGGAGGAAGGGGCAATGCAAGAGTGGGGATTTCAGAGGGAGAAGGGATGATGTACTGGGGGGGGATCCACTGTGTGGGCACTGGTGGCCCCTCTACTGTTAGGAAGCTTCCTCTACCCTTTTGTTATTGAATGTTACAAAGAGGACTCTGATCAACTGAAGGTAGGACAAGAATTAATCAGTGAAATCTGTGACAAGAGATTTGGGTTAGATATGAGGAAAAACTTTCAAGTTCTAAGATAGTTAAGAATTGGAATAGGCTTCCAACAGAGAATTTTAATCACTATCAGTGGTTTTTAAGACCAATATCTGTAAAACATATTGTAGGTTTACTTGGTCCTGCCTCACAGCAATGGGATGAACTACATGACTTCTTGAGGTCTCTTTCAGCCCTCCATTTCTCACTGATTTTTTTAAAGTGCAACTAAATTCTGAGGGTGATAATCTACTGTGCATTACTAACACCTGATGTATTTATTATAAAGGAACAGAGGGGCAGATCCTGTAAAGCAATTACATTAGCTGAGGATCTGTTCATTTCTTACACCTATACATGTTTGTACTAAACTTCATTTTTGTTTTTTTTATCAGCTTTTTCTTCACTTGGAAAATCATAAACTGATAAATTACATTTCATTTCTCTTTCCCTTATTTTTTTTTATCAGCAGCTGGTGTAGTTATTTGAGAAACTATCAGGTACATTTGATAACGATTATATTCATTTGTATAATCTTTACTAGATACTTAGCTGCTACAGGAACTTACTATTCCACTCTGGATTTTTCTTTGCACATACCATAGCTTAAAACAAACATAGTGTATTGACTGTTGTAGCTGAACTCTGTTGCAACAGTCTATTTCTCTTAGTTTCATTTAACTACCAATCTGTCAACAAGTAAAAACATTTTTATGACATCCTGTGCTGTGTAAATGCACTAAAAGGTGACAGATATTGACTTTGTGGCCTGTGACACATTGAACAGTAATGTCAACTGAGCTAATGTTTTCTCATTGTGTTGTGTTTTTTGGTTTGTAGTATAGATATATGCTCCAGTGATTTCTTGATCTTTCCTGTCTGAGATTTTGAATGTTGATTATATACTCCAGTTATCTGTTGGAAACTCTGATTGGATTAAATTAATTACAGTAAATTACTAGTCTTTTAAATGGGACTTGTTGAAATAAGAACCTCTGATGTTACCACAAAGGCTTAAATTCAATCTATTACTATCGGGAGCCATCCATCTAAGTTAAGTAAGAATGTTAAGTATCAGGTAATTGACTAATTGAATAGTCGATGCATTTTGCATCGACTATTTGATTAGTCAATAGGGTCACCTCTGCTTTTGAAGCAAAGCGCCACGTGGAGCCCGGGATCAGCTGGGGACTCTCCCGCTGACTCCAGGCTCTGTGTGGCGCTGCTGCTTTGAAACGCTGTGTGCAACCTGGGGACACCTCAGCTGGCCCCGGACTGCATGCAGTTTTTCAAAGCAGCAGTGCCATGTGGAGCCTGGGGTCTAGCCCCAGGCTTCAAGCGCACTGCACTTTGAAGTATTCCTTCCTTCCCCGCCCCTTGCTGCCTCTATCTGATAAAGGCAGCAAGGGTGGGGGGGAACAACTAGTCGACTATCCTGTCTACTAGTCCTTCACATCCCTAAAGTTAAGCAACTTCAACTACATGAATAATGTAGGTGATGTCGACATACTTAGACCTTCTTCCCATGGTGTCTTCACTGTGGTAAGTTGACAACTGATGCTCTCCTGTCAATTCCACCCGTGCCTCTCTCTGGTGGAGTTCCACAGTCAATGGGAGAGAGCTTGGTTGTCAATTTATTGTTTCCATATTAGACGTGATAAATTGATTCCCACTGGATCAATCGATGCCTGTCAATCTGGTGAGGTAGTTTAGACAAGTCCTGGTTTATCAAAGCACGAATTTTACAAAGCAAAGTGCTAACAGAAGAATAACACTATATTTGAATACAGTTCTCTTGTACTGTATAACAGTATTAAACTATTTATTATATGTTATATTAGTCTGTTACTTACCCCAGTCTCTTGAGGAATCTTGCATCCATACAGAGCTGAGTCAATCACAGTTCAGATTTTTGGATTACGTTTAATCTCCCAAACAGGATAATAATTTAAAAAAATGAAACTAGCAGAAACGTTTTAATAAGTAGGATGTAATACTAATGAATCCAGATTAGGCTCTAATCCCACTATGGCACAAGAGCCTAGAAAAATACTGTGATTCGGTCTCAGGTGCTTCCTATTGTAGAATCAAATACTTTATATGTCAAACATGTTTCCATGATCCCTGCAATTTTCAAGCTTTCTACATGAAAGTGGATTAAAGCTCATTCACCTGAATCTACAGAGAATAACAATGGAATGCATTGCGCTCAACGGATGTATAGAGCTAAAAAATAGCCCAGATCCTTGAGTCTGGCCAGGCTGAATGGGGGCTCTTTTCTGATTCTCTAGGGCCATTCCTCAGACATAAATTTTAAGCAGTTTAAAGGACCTAATCCTGGACATCTGCTCAGTATAGGGGTGTACTGGCCACTCCTTTTCACTACATCACCTGCACTGGCAGCAGGGAGGAATGCAGCTGTAGCTGTCTCTATGGGTACGTCTAGACTACATGCCTCCGTCGACGGAGGCATGTAGATTAGACAGATCGGCATAGGAAATGAAGCGCGATTTAAATAATCGCGGCTTCATTTAAATTAAATGGCTGCCCGCTCTGCGATCAGCTGTTTGTCGGCAGATCGGGACAGTCTGGGCGCGCCACGATCGACAAGGAAGCCTTTGTCGACCGGCGCAGTATGCCTCGTGAAATCAGGTTTACCTGCGCGATCGACAAAGGTTTCCTTGTCGACGCGGCGCGTCAGAACTGCCCGATCTGCCGACAAACAGCTGATCGGCAGAGCAGCATTTAAATTTAAATGAAGCCGCGATTATTTAAATTGTGGCTTCATTTCCCTATGCCGATCTGTCTAATCTACATGCCTCCATCGACGGAGGCATGTAGTCTAGACGTACCCTATGAGAGGACCAAATGAATGGATGCAATCTGCAAGTGGTGGGCATTATTACCACCTTCGAGTATTTTGAAATGTCATGACCTCAAAAATCATAAAATGGGTATAAAATCTTGAGTGGATTTTTGGTTTTTTGGAGGGATGGGGATTGCCTTTTTGTTTTTGTTTTTAAATAAGTATGAGGTTCATTTTATTTGCTTTTACATTTTGGATCCTTTAATGTTCATTTTCATTCTTTTCTCCACAATCTCAAGAGCTAGAATTGTTTTAATGAGATTTTCCTGTAATCATTTGCATACAGAATCTGAGGCTTGAAGAAACTACTGTATACCATGAGACTTTCAAAAAAATTCATGAGCGCTCTCAAAACTCTGTGTGGGGCAAAGGGATTGAACGGTACTAAATTTGTCTCAGCACCACAGTATTCCTTAGTGTGTAATACACTGGAATGTTTTGTCTCCTGTAGGGTTCACCTGATTTGTGGTGGGTCAGGGATTCATTCAAAAGGATGTGGATGTTTATCCCAAGCTTCTGAACCTGTTTGATCTACATTATATTGCTATGTTGTGAAAAAAGACTTTCTTGTGAGATTTCCAGTATTCCTTGATTCAGCTGGGAGCATAATACAATTGGAATAGCACTTTATATGAATCTATACTTCTGTTTTTTAAGTGAATTGAACGCAGGAGTCCAGAGAGAAGGGTGGACCAAGCTTTTAAGACTAACTTACATGAATCTAAAGAAGAGATTTAGATTTGTAATTTAGGCTACAATTCAGACATTCGGGTTTGTATTTGTTTTTCCTTTTGGTTTAGTGAGAGAGAGGCCGGCAGGAACATGTTCTCTCCATGTACATTTTAGGACTTTTTAATTTAATTTAATTTTATTTTATTTTATTTTGGCTAAGGTTATAGGAGATGTGCCCACCATTTGGAAGTTTCAAATCAAGTATAAATGGATCATCATTGTGATTCATGCTGCACGCCACTGACACATAACTAATATCTGGTGTCTCCTTATTCTAGGTTTCCAGTCAAGAACATGGCTTCTGATGAAAGGGAGATAGTGGTTTGGGTATGCCAGGAGGAGAAGATTGTGTGTGGACTGACAAAGCGCACCACCTGTGCTGAAGTGATTCAAGCTCTACTAGAGGAACATCAAGCTACATTTGGAGAAAAAAGGTTTCTTTTTGGACAGCCTAGTGATTATTGTATCATAGAAAAATGGAGAGGCTCTGAACGAGTCCTTCCTCCGCTGACAAAAATGCTGAGACTTTGGAAGGCCTGGGGAGAAGAGCAGCCCAATTTGCACTTTGTTCTGGTGAAGTCAGATGCTTTCCTTTCATTTCCATTGTGGAGAACAGCTGAAGCGAAAATAATACAAAACATAGGAAGACAATGGGAGCTCAGCCCAGCAAATTACATGAAGATGTTGCCAGTGGATAAGCAAAAGAGGATTGTTAGAAAGACTTTCCGGAAACTGGCCAAACTTAAACAGGACAATGCTCTGCAAGAGAGAGACAATATGGAAACATTGATTCATCTGATCATTTCCCAAGATCATACCATTCATCAGCAAGTCAACCGAATGAAGGAATTGGATATGGAAATTGAAAAATGTGAAGCCAAATTCCATCTAGCTCAAATAGAAAATGATGGAGAAAATTATGTGCAGGATTCTTATTTAATGGCCACTTCAAATGATGATGAGCAACAAACAAATGTGCCACATGGTCAACATCAGATGTATGAATATTTGAGCAAAAGTGATGGAATACTGCAGCTCGAAGAAGGACTGAAACATCACAAACTATTAATTGAAAAGCTCTCTGCTGAAATAGAAAAAGAGGTAAAAGGTCTATGCACTGAAACAAATGGGGATGGCAAATGCATGGCAGAGGCTTTAAATGGCCAAATGGAACCCTCAAATTTAGAAAGTATTCAACAAGATTTGGAAAATAGTATGAAAGATGGCTTGAGAATTCATTCTCACTTGAGCTGCATTCAGAAAGAGGTTACCTACAGGGACTTGTTGCTGCAGAAGAAGGAAAAAGAATATGATCTCCTGGCAGAAGAATTTAATTCACTGCATATCAAAGACAAAATTGAATCCAGATATCCAGCTTGCGAAGAGCAAGCAAAGGACAGTGAGGAGACCAGCAGGAGTGTCATGGTGCCAGACTTTGTTCGTAAAGTGACTAATTTAGACATAAATGATACAGACTCTGACACTGGAATCAGCTCTACTCATAGTCAGGACTCTGAAACAGCTTTAGGAGACATGGTACTGTTGTCAACCTAGCTGGAGACCGCTGTGCCCATGAGAGAGCAATATAAAAACAACCACCTTTGAGCGAATATTTATCATTTCAAAACTTTTGCTATCATCAAGGATGTGTGCACTGTGGCTGGAAGTGAGACTCCCAGCCTGCGTACACAAGACTTACACTAGGCAGGGCTTGAGCTAGCTTGCCAAACCAGAAGTGTGGGATGTTGTGGCTTGGGCTATAGCCCAGACTTTGAAGCCTGTCTGACCCCCTGGGCTTGATAACCCGAGCTGCAGCCCAAATGACAACATTCACTGTTTAGTAGTGGGGCCCAAGCTAACATGCTAGTGCAGTCTACTCAGGCTGAGTGGTTGTATAGACATGCCCACAGCATCTCAGTCCTGAAGACATTGCCCACTCTGACCACAATCCAACAGAATACTTTATCATGTATCTGGCTGTGAATACGGAGGACTATATTTGTTCAAACTAACACACACGCTTTAGCAAATCAGTAATCACATGTGCTTAGAGTTACACCCATACTAAAGCACTTCGCTGGATCGGGACCAGAGTGCACAGTGTTGTGTAAGACAGAGCTTCATTGAGACAAGAGTGCTCTGATGCGAGATTGGCACAAACCAGATGTGAAAATTCCTGATGTAGAATCCCTTAATCTTTGGGTCCATTTCTACATCTGACCAACCTTTTTGAAATGTGGACATAAGGGAAAGACCAATTAGACAAAGAGCTTGATTCTCTGCTCCATTACACTAGCTGTATTCAGCTGGTGTAACAAGATGTAGGACAAGGCACAAACTCTGTTAAAATGTAGTTTTCATGATATTGTGGAGCAGGTAAAAAAGCAAATACTTATTGTGATGTATATTTAAATTCCATTACCATAGATCACAAAGAGTAAAACTTTCTAAAGAACATAAGTGCCATTTTCAAAAGTGACTTAAGCACATAGGGGCATGTTTACATGGCAATTGAAAAACAATGTCTGGCCCATGTCAGCTAAAGGGCTGTTTAATTGTGATGTAGACATTCTGGTTTGGTTTCAGGCTTCAGCCATAACCTACACCACAATTAAGCACCTCCTTAGCTCATGTTCCATGATCCCAGGTCAGCTGACATTGGCTAGCTGCATTTGTTTAATTGCAGCATAAAAACACTCTAGCAGTCTAAATTCCATTGACTTTCAGTAAGATGAAAGGTTGACAGTTAATCTGGAATTAGGTAGGTGAAAATTTAAAGTCAATTGCTCCTAATTAACACCATGTTTGAAATTTCTTATTCCAGAATGAAAACATCCTCACATGGAGTTAATCAGGAATAATTAATTAGGAATAGCTGTTTTGGAATAATGTCTTGTGGTAAACAAGCCATTAAGCTCCGAAGGCCCAGATATTACCAATTATTTAGCACCCAACTTCCACTGAAATTGGTGAGAATTAAGTACGGAATTCCTTTAAGGTTCCCTGAGTCATTTTGAAATGGTTGAAAATTTACTCTGAAATCTGACTAAATGCATTCAATGGTATCCATGTATAGTGCAAGCTAAGCAACACAAAGTTCAGTCAGGTTATAGACTTCAAGTTTTAAATTTTTGAGGTGAAAAGATGATATTTATATTGCATAAATCTAAAATAATTTGAATTACATTATTTTACTCTCCTTATATTTTGGTGTTCATTATGGTCCCCCCAACCTTCCTTGAGTGACTGCCAGTCATCTGGTTCTCAAAATGACTAGAACACTGTGGTAATAGCCTTGTAAATATGACTTGGAGAGCAACATTTCCTAAACACCACAAAGTGTTTGTTTTAAAGACTTCTGAACTCTGGACTTCATGAAGAGAGTTTGCGTTTTCAGATATCTGTCTTGGCTGCCTTAATATATTTTATCACTCAACATTATATAGAATGCTTGGGTTGCTTCAAGAGTAACATGTGGAGCTCAGATACATGAGTTCTTGATGGAAACTCAGATCTATTGCAAACAAAGTGTCTTTATTTTATAGTAATTTATTAACACAATTTGGCATCTTTTGTACTCTGGATGTCATGTACTGATATTAGACATTGCATGCACTTCTCAGTTCAGAGCTTTGAATGTTGAAAGTAGGCTAATGCATTTCCTGAGTTCTTGTGCAGTCAGAGATTGTCTGTCAGCCTTTTTTATAAATACAGTTTCTAGCCTGTCTATTCCCATTGAAATTCTCTCCTGTGCAATGTTTTTAGGAGACTTGGAATACTGTGGCACCTTAGAGTTGAATACATTCATTAGGACGTGAGCTTTTGGGAGTAAAACTCGTTTCATCCAGTGAATTGGAGTGGAAGTTACAGAAGCAGGAGTGTGTATATATAAGGAAGAAGTTGCTTGTGTTAATGAAGCTAATCATAGGGGAAAGTGGGTCATTCACAGCATTTAGTCTGGAGATGTGAATATTCAGAGAGGGGAAATTGCCTTTGTAATGCATTAACCAGTTGAAATCCTTATTCAGTCCTAAGTTGATATTGTTGAATTTGCAGATGAACTCCAGTTCAGCTGTCTCCCCTTGTAAGCGGTTTTTGAAATACTTTTGTAGAAGGATGGCTACTTTCAAATCCATTACTGAATGTCCAGGGAGGTTAAGTTTCCCTACAGGTTTATGTGCTTTACCATTCCTGATGCCTGATTTGTGTCCATTTATGCTTTGGAATAGAGACAGTCTGGTTAGGCCAATATACATGGCGGGTGTGCGTGTGGCATTGCTGTCACTTGATGGCATAGATCGCATTAGTGTATGGACAGGTGGATGAGTTCCTGATCGTGTGGCTTATATGAGGTTCATCCACCTGCACGTTCATTAATGTGATATGTGGGAACTGCAAAATATGTTCATTATGAATTTACTGCCTATCCATAAGTCATATTTCTCTGGCACCCTTGAACTCTGATTTAATGACTCACAGGATTCCATTGGGTGAGCATTGCTTACTGAATAAGAGAAACATAAAAAAGTGCTGCATAATAGTGCAACCGTTTAGACTGGGAGGAAATTATCTGATTCAGAAAATAAAAGGATATGAGTTAGATTTGAATATAAGGAAAGTCAGGGCATTGGGTTCAGGTGGAGGAAGGGAGAAGTGTTAGTTTGATGTCTGATAGTTATCTGTTGAGAATGGGAAGAATAAGCAGGTGAGTGGGCATAGCAGTGGTGCTGGCCCACTTCTATTTGAGGTGGAATAATTTTGGATCCATGTATGACCCCAGGGCAAGACCCCAGTTGTTATAAAATGATGTAGTCGAAGTCAGTGAAGAGACATAGATTTATATCAGATGAGAATTTGGTCCCGGAACTGTCAAGAGCTTCACTGAAAAATTCACTCTTCCATATATAAAATAACCACTACAATCTTTTCCCAATGTATATTGGATATAATTTCATGTTTCTGCATGATTAAAGTGTAATTTTACAGATTTGATTTTCAAACCAAATATGTCAAAATGTAATTACTTGTTTCAGGTTCTTGTCGACTCTTTCATTTAGAAGACAAATAAATACATAATTATCACTTGATTATGTAGAAGTGTACAATATTTGCCATTCATTTACATGGTTAATAATTACAGTTTAATTAATTGCACAATTATTGCATGATTGTCTGTATTTTGCAAAACCCAAGAAATGTTCTCACTTCAAAACTAAGGGCCAAATTTGATTTTCTGATCTGAGTGCATAAAGTAAGTGAAATGGGGAATTGTCTTCTGTGTTAATCCTGCCTATCTGTCTGTCTATCCACTTCTATGGATGATTGATATTCAAATGTTATATGGTATGGCAAAATGCCTAGTCATATTCTTCACTTAGATAATGTAGGCTAAGTAAAGTTAATGAAATATTACTATCTCCAATGTATGTCATCTTGTCTATATTGGACCATCATCTTAATATGGAAAGTAGACAGCTGGAAAATGGAAACCCCTGACTTCCCTTCACCCCCTTTAAAATAATCACATTTTAAAAAATTATTTCATTGCTGAACCAGGACAGAATGTCAAGAACATGACATATTTTCCAGGAAGGGTCTTCAAGATAAATGTCAGTTTCAGGTAAACTGAAACAGATTTTTTTTTTTTTTTGGCTTCCTAGTTGCCTGAAGGGAAAATCTTGTCAAAGTTACAAGTAACATTGACAAGAGCCTGCAGTCTGGCTGCTGTGACTCCAAATCTTCCTACCTTTGCTACAGTTCAGAGAAGCATAGACAGGCAATTCTAGACTCTCTCCCTTGCTTCCAGCTCTGCCAGCTTGCTACCTCTCCCTTCTTGGAATTTGTGAGGAGGTCAGGAATGGGCTGCTCACTAGGAAAGTTAAGAGTCTTCCAGGCAGGCAGCCAGAGACCCTGATGGAAAATTAGTGTCGGGGTGTTTTGTCAAAACAGAGCTTCTCACGGAAAAATTCACTTTTTGTGAAAAGGGCAATGTTTGCAAGAAAATCATTCCATTTTTTAAAAATTGACCAGCTACAATGGAAAGATAGTATTCTAACTAATTCACTCATTTAGTGAGTAGTCTGAATGATGTCAGTGATTTTACTTACTGATTTAGGAAGGATGAAATATTTTGAGTAGCAGCTGTTGTAGGATGTAGGCATTCTTTGCATAAATAGATAATTTGGAGGAATGAATGGACACCTGAATATTAGCACTCCCTTGAACGCAAAGAACAAGAATTAGTTTTTCTTCTCTCCCATTCTCATCCAATACTTAAGAAAAATATGCTGATCACATTAAACCTCAATTTTTCCATTCATTAAATAAAGCAAATCTTTACATATTTTATTGTTCTAATCAATGAAATGATGTTGCCAGTGCAAATACTTTTCACATGAAATAACTTAAAAATTGAACATACTGTTAAGAGCAGAATTCTAATTGCCTTCTAATTGGTTTACTTTTAAAGTTACATTAGGCCAGCAATTCTCAAATTGTGGGGAAGGACTCCCCTAGGAATATATCAAGGGAGGCATGAGCTGAATGCCCCTCTCCCCCGTCAGAGCTCTGGCTGTCAGCCGCAGAGTGCTATCTCAGAGCAATCACTCACTGGGAGATGGCAGGACTATTGTAAGTGTGGCAATAGGGTACTAGATCAACTGTGATTTTTCATGTTGCAACCCATACTTCTGCTGGTGCAACAATTGCTTCAGAGCTGGGTGGCTGGCTGTCAGCCACTGCTCTGCCTTCAGAACTGGGCAGTTCTATACTTGTATGTGCTTATGGGGGAGCACGTAAATGACTACCAACACAAAGAAGGTGGGCACAATCAAACACATCTGAGAACCACTATATAGGACCATTCCTTTCTTCCTGAATTGTGGTTGAATTAACCTACGCAAAAATATATGATCTCTTCAAACAAGTTATAGCAGTTGCATAAAGATTCAATATATATTTTCTTTTCCTTCACTCATGTTGCTTATCTTTCTGAGTACCTTGGTGGTAAATGTGAGAGCCTACCACATTATTTGACATTTTAGCACATAACAAAATAACAGACTACCCAGTATAGTCTTCTGGGCTCCGTTGGGAAATACAGGACTAATCTGATTAAATCATCAGGGTCTTTATTGTAAAATCAAGTTTTCCTGTGGAATCAATGAAAAAAAATTCCTTTTTTCTATAATGCATATTTAAATGTTTAAAAGACACTTTTTTCTACTTTAAAATACTGCCTCCGTAAGAGTTGGATTCTGGCCTGGGCAATGGGACCAGTTGTCCAGGAATACACTACAGTGAAATAAATCTTGAAGCTCTTACTCAAGCAAAGTTTACCTTGACTTGTTAGGGAGTTTTGTCAGAGCAGAATATAGCCATGTGGAATAAGAGAGTATTGTGTTACTCTAACTGTTGACTTTCATGTAGAACATGAATTTTCAGAGATACTAAATCCTCATATGCTGACTTGTCTTCAACTTGAGTTGCTGAGCACACAGCATCTCTGAAAAATCACCCTAATATGTCTCAGCCCTGCCCCATTAGGAAACAGTGAGATTGGCTATTGATTTCAGTGGAAATTGGATCTGGTCTGTAATGCTATACAGACTTAAATGTCTGTTCCTGCAAACTATTCCAATTAAGGTAATAGCAAGCACATGCTTAGGCTTAAGCAGGCACTAAATATTTTGATGAGCTGATGATTTTGTACTTAAATCTTATATTACATCTCTTTAGTAAATGAGTATGAAAGTCAGAATTTTATACAAGGGATGCTAATATACCAGAATAAAAATAAGGTCTAGAAAACCTGACTAGAACTCATATATATTTTATACCTTCATATTTAGTTGGATTTTTTTATTTTCGCAAAGACACTCAACACTGACTCCAAATCCATTTTCCAAAGGCATATGCAATTGAAGAGCTTCACAAAATGCAGAATGTATATGCTGTATCTGCCGAATTCCACATATGGGTGTGAAAAAGTAGTCATTCTGCATGTAAATGCACGCTTTTGCTTGTGTAATCAGTGTATACACATTTGGCCTGACTCACGTTTTCCTTGTGCATTTGAAAATTTGGCTTATAATGTTTATCCCCTTCACTGACTAATTTCTGGAGAATTAATCTTTTAGAAATTAAACAATCCTTATCCAAAAAATAATAATCCTGATGGCCACTTGCTTCTCTCCAGTCCATTAATTAAGTTTTCTAGGGGAAAATAGTCTTGGATCATTACCTAGCTAAAAAGTCCAGTGTCATTTTGATTCTGATTGTTTTCATTCAGAAGTAGTAGATGCAAAGACAACTTGGATCAGAAATTCACTTTTTGTTGTCGAGTTGCAAAATTTTGTAAAAACAAAATTGAAATGCCCTACAATGTAGAACTTTAGACACCACATAATGTCTGCTGCTCAGTTCTAGGCTATAGGTAGAGCCCTACATGGATCAACTTCCAAAAACCACCGCAAACAATGGAGAGGAGTATAGTCCTGTCACACCCAGGAGCCAGTGCCCTGCACCAGCAGCTCCTGCAAGAAGCACAGCTGCACCACCCCCAATCCCACCCCTGGCATCTCCCGTCTGGGATTGTACTGCATTGCTGGTGGTGGGGCTGAGGGCAGTGCAGCTGTGCTTCCAAGAGGAGCTGCTAGCATGGAGTGATGGCTCTTGGGCACAATGGAAACAGGTAAACGTTTCTATCCATGCATGATTCTAACCATAACTGTCAAAAGACAGCTACAAGCCCGAAGAAATAGTTCGCCCTGCCTCCCTGTACGATAGAACTTCAGAGCTATGACCACCAGAGTCACATCCTGACCAGTCAACCACACACCTAACTTAGAACTGGAAGTACACAATCAGGCAGCAGCAGGAAGGGGGGAAAAGCAAATGCAGTAACGTGTTAAATTTAAATTACTAAAAAGCGGTGTTCTCCTGCATAGCAAAGTTTCAAAACTATATTAAGGCAAGGCTCAGTTGTAAACTTTTGAAAGAACACCCAACGTGTTTTTTTCAGAGTTGCAAACAATCGCCATTCCCAAGGTGTTCATAACTATGAGGTCCTACATCAGGAGTGGGGAACCTTTTTTAGGTTGGGGACTGCTGAAAAATTAGTCAGGCGGGGGACAACAGAGGCTGGAGCATCAGCGCAAGCTCCCCAATACTGGGGGGAAGGAACCTTGAGCTCTGGGGACCAGATCCAGGCAAACTGGGGACAACATCTGGCCCCTGGAACTAAGGGTCGCCATCCCTGTTCTACTGTATCCAGCACTTTAGTTACACACCTCAGTTTTTTACTTCATGAAGCCAACATTATCTTGTCATACAAGCCAAGAAGAAGTCTGGACTCTTCTGAGGTGGTATTAGATGTGGTGAGTGACAAATTCTTCTGAACAGAATCTACAATATCCTATACTTTTCAATGGTCTGAATGTGTCTAGATCATGTGGACATGAATTGCATGTGAGCTGTTCACCCACCATCTAATTTGATCCCAATTCTCCTTTTTTTACTTCAAATATCTATCAGCCATGTGTTTGGGGCTCCATGCAACTTCCTTTGATTTCAGTCACTGCCTAGCTCTGAATGAGCTAGCACCTGACCACACAGAACCTTCTTTCAATCCTTGCTTCATAGAATAGTTTATTAATTAAAACAAAAAAAATTGCAAAGTAACATAAACTAGAGCTGTTCCATTGACCATTGCAGGACCCAGGAGATTTAGATTCTGTGTGTCTGTCTCTTTTATAGGTCTAGTCACAGTAGCTTTGGAGGCTAGTAGATTGTGTGCTCCAGCTCCAGGGGGAAGCCTCAAGACTCAGGGGCCAGATCCATGCAAGTTGAGGGCCATGTCTGTCCCCCAGGCCTTAG
The DNA here is from genome assembly GCA_019425775.1 of Rafetus swinhoei. Taxonomy (NCBI): domain Eukaryota; kingdom Metazoa; phylum Chordata; order Testudines; family Trionychidae; genus Rafetus; species Rafetus swinhoei. Next base: position 273,752,534 of record CM033437.1, read on the forward strand.
GTTCCCCATCCCTGCTTTATAAGGAATACTGGAACCCTCCCAGCTGAGCCTCTTAAAGGGATAGCTACCCACATTGCTCCTGGCCCTGAAGTGTGTGTCTACACAGCTCCAGGAATTAAGCCTTATACCCCCATCTGTTAGACTCAGGCTAGCAGGGCTCATACTAAGGCTCTAAAAATAGCTGTGGGGTTAGTGGTTTGAAGTTGCTAATTGGGCTAAAGTTCAGGCCCCCCATAAACTTCATTCCAGGAAAGAGAGAGAACAACTGTGTATGTGTGTGGGGGAGGGAAGATAAAAGACTGGAATGAATTACAATAAAGCAGGAGAAAAAAGGAAAGCAAAATCCAACAGAATCATAATATTTATATTCATAAAATGTGGCTAGAAAAGGAAAGCAAAAAAACGAAGGAGTACACCCAAATGAAATGCAGAAAGCTTGAAAATTTGACCCATTTCCTGGGCATAAGTTGGTTCAGGTTTTGGGATCACACCCAATCAGCACAGTATTTCCAAATTTATTTTGAGTCAATTTGTAATCAGACACAACTATGTAACATTGATGTTAATCTTCTATTGCATCAGCTTGCCAAGGTAAAGGGATAGTATCATCTTTGCTTGAGCTACATCTATACTGCGCAGTTATTTCGCAATACATTATTTCGCAATAGCTTATTTCGAAATAGCACACCTACACTGCAGGGAAGTCTCAAAATTAGTCTGAGGCAGGCTTCCCTAATGTAGACATGCTATCTCAATTTAGAGCCCCAGGAGGAATAACTTAGAACAGTCCTGGTGAAAGGCTATTTTGAAATAGCAGAAGTGGCGCATCTACACACACCTTATTTCGAAATAACTATTTTGGAATAGGCATTATTCTTTGTAGAATGAGGTTTACAGAAGTCAGACTAAGCCATCCATTATTTCAAAATTATTTTGAAATAATGGAATCGCCGTGTAGACACTCGCATTGTTATTTTGGAATAACGGCTGTTATTCGGAAATAACTTTGCTGTGTAGACGCACCCTTGGAGTCCTTATAATGGCACTGATTGTGTTCTTGAGCTTGCTAGCATTCATTTACATAAAAGGGAGGAACGATGTGCTCCCAGGGGAGCTCCCAGTTTTTCCGGGCAAGGTGGGGGTAACTTGGTTCTGTGCTCCCAGAGGTGATAGGGACAGGGGCAGCCAGCCCTCAGCACCACCCGGACCTCACTGTGCCCCCTCCATCCTCAGCGCTACCTGGAACACGTCATGTGGCAATGATTTAAAGGGCCTGGGACTCCTGCTGCTGCTATAGTAGTGGTGGTGAACTCTTCTGAATCACCAGGCTTCAAGGCAGTTGTCCCTTTTGCCCCCTCCCTTCTTCAGTCAACAAGTAAGTCAACCAATCCAGTCCTTGCAGAGATGACAACAGGTTTATTTCAGAGTGCTCAGCCAAGAATGCTTTCATTCAGGTGCCACAGAAGAGCAAAGCTCTGTTGTTCTAGGTGCTGTACAAACAAATACATTCCCTGCCCTAATGAGCTGGCCATCTAAACAGTTGAAGGAAGTATTATCATCTCTGTATTCCAGGTGGGAAGAAAGTAATGGTGGGCCAGTTTTGAAAAAGGGTACAGGGTGACCCAGGCAATTATAGGCCACTCAGCCTGACACCAGTCCCACAAAAAATAATGGACCAGCTGATACAAGAATTGATTAATAGAGAATTAAAGGAGGACTATAGAAAATAAATCCTGCCAAACTAGCTTGAGAGGATTTTTTTAAATGAGATTACAAGTTTGATTGATAAAGGTAATAGTGTGAAAGTAATGTACTTGGACTGCTGTGACATTTGACTTCATACTACATGATATTTTAATTAAATCAATTAGAACATTATAATGGCACCTATTAAACAGCTAACTGCCTAATGGTCAGACTCTAAATGTTAACAGTAAACCATTATCACTGGGGTGTATTCCAAGAAAGGCCTTTCTGCACTTGGTTCTTGGCTATTTAGTATTTATATCAACAAGGTGGAAGAAAATGTAAAATCATCACTGATAGAATTTGCAGATGACTCAAAATTTGGGAAAGTAGTAAAATAATGAAGTGGCCAGGTCACTGGCTCAGCTTTATCTGAATTGTTTATGCACATGCTGCAGGCAAACAATGTACATTTTTAATATGCCACAATGTAAATGTGTAAATCTGGGGGAAAAGAATGCAGACCATACTTAACAGGATTGTGGAATTTATCCTGGGAAGCTGTCACTCTGAAAAACATTTAGGGTAGAGAAATCAGTTGAACATGAGCTTCCCATTTGACTATGAGCTGCAGGGATGTATAAACAGAGTAATCTCAATTAGAAAGAGAGGGATTAATTTACCTCTCTATTTGCTACTGATGCCAGAATACTATCCCTGGTTCTGGGGCCCACAACTCAAGAAGGATGTTGATAAATTAGAGGTAGTTCAGAGTAGATAGTTGAGAGTGATTAAAAGATTAGAAACCATGCTTTATGGTGATAGACTCAAAGAGCAGTTATTTAGCTTAACAAAGAGAAGGTTAAGAGGTGATTTGATCATAGTCTGTGAGTAACTGTGTGGGGAACACATTTAATAATGGTCTCTTCAATCAAGCAGAAAAAGGTAGAACATGAGCCAGTGGCTGGAAATTCAAGTAAAATGAATTCATATTGGAAATAAAGCATAGACTTTTAACAGTGAGCACAAATGATGATTAGATCTATTTACCAAGGTTCATGGAGGATTCTTCATCAATTACATTTTTTTTTAAATCCAGATTGGATATTTTTCTAAAAGATACACTCTAGGATGTATTTTAAGATGTCCTATGGCCTTTGTTATGAGGAAGTCAGACCAGATGCTCAGAATTGTCCCTTCTGACCTTGGAACCTATGAATAAACAGAGGCATTGAGACATCTGTGCCAGATCCAGATCTTCTGCACTCTATGCTATCATTTTAGCTACTAGGGCATCCTTATTCTCTAAACCAGCCTTCTTTACTCTGGGATGGATTCTCCCAGCCATGCTCATGCTGAGTCATACCTTATTCCTTGAATAGAGCCAGTGTACCCAGGTCTTATATACCTGTTACCTCTTCCAAGTGAGCAGGACAGAGGTCCAGAGGAACAGGAAGAGGCAAAATCTGGTGTTCACCTGCTAACCCCAAATCCCCGGCTTGGATAAATTGATGTAAATTCCTGCTCACCAAAGCAAATCATGGGGAGTAACTGTGGCTCTCTAAAATGTAATTCATTCTCTAGGGTATACTTGGGCCTGGGCAGGTACATGTCACCTCTTATTTAGGGCTAACTGTAAAGTTAAAATCCAGCTCAAATGGCATAATCCAAGGGTAAGCAATAAGCGGCCTGGAGGCCAGACTTGGCTCTCTGGGATTAGTCCTTGGCAGGCTGCCAGATGCTGTATATACCTGCATATCCACAGGTACAGGTGCTCACAGCTCCCATTGGCTGCGGTTTGCAGTTCCCTGTCAAAGGGAGTTGCAGAAAGTGGCACAGGCCAGGCGTAGGAAAATAAAGCATCTGGAGGCCTTCCAGGAACTAACCATGGTGAACTGTCTGGCTTGTGGGCTGTTTATCGCCCACCCCCTGGTGTAATCCTAATCCCATTGAAGTCAATGACAAAACTCTCATTGATTCTAGTAGGGCTAGGATTTCACCCAAAGCAAGTAAGAGCAGGCTTTTGATCCTTCCTATTCTCTTTGGTCTAGTTAACTCTGACATGGGGCAAGTATAGTATGTATAAAAGTTAAGTAGCATTTTTTTTAAAGAAATATTCTCTGTCACAGGACATAGGGGTCAAGGTCACAGTCTGACTTTTCCACTCAAGTAACTACTCTTCAGCTTTCTTTAATGGTTAATGCCATAAGGCTGCAGCACCAAGAGGACTTCTCAAAACCATTTCCTAAGAATGTCTTCATCTTACATCTATAAGTGCACACGCGAATCCCACAATGATATTAGGACGAAGCTGCATGTCATATAGTTTAGTGGGGGCTCAGAAAAAGTTGTTTTTATGATTCCAGTGCAAGAAGTCCATTAAATGTACTTAGAACAAATGTCAAAAGCATCAGAACACAATACTGTGGGGCTTGATATTGATACATACCCTTTTTAATTGCAGGCTATTGATTTGCTGACTGGTGCACACATCACAAAAGAAATCTCATGTCAGCAGGGAAGTGGAGTCAGTTAATCCTTTTTAGCTAATGTTCCACAAGGCCACACATGAGGGGGTTGGAAATATCCCCAGCCTGCAAAGCTGCAGACAATATAAATTCATTTCTTTCCCTCTCCCATCCCATTTTCCCCCTCTTTTAATTTAAATTTAGGTGCTTCTGGCTGCCTCTTTGTGTTAAGAGCTCATATAGTGGTGTAATAATTAGGTTTAAACATTTACTTTAATTGCAAGCTTATCTGTAAAAAAAAAATCTGTGAAAGTTCCTAAGATGTTATAATAACCTATCATAACAAAAAGTGCCGGAAAATTGGTTGCTTTTAATACTGAATGTTATAAATTGGTGCAAAGAAGCCAAATTAGTTCAAGCATCAAGAGCATACAGATATGGTTCAAGGACAATGTTGCAAACATGCTTGGTAAAACTAGAAGATATAAAATCAAACATTAATGAACCAAAATTGGTGTGCCAAACAGGCCTAATTTGTGGCCAAAATTAATGAGGGGCTAACCTGTGCCACCCATTGTTTTGGTTTTTTTTTTTTGCCTAAAAGAGACTTGGACAATTCTTGACAGCTTTTGTCTCGTCTCATCTCAATGACCCTGACCTCAAAGACAGAGGGAGAAGACCAGGTCAAAGAATGTTCTTCCTGAGCAGCGAACCAGCGGGCTTTGTTCTTAGTACAGAACTGTTTTCATTTGTGAGTCCTGACATCCATGCCTTAGTCCATCAGTAGAGACAGTTAACTCCCAGCACCACAGAGGCACGTAAGTTCCTGTTTGGTCTCCCTTCTCTTTGTGTTACTATCTGCCTGCTACCATCCTATCTCTTGCCTCTCAGTTTTTCATCAAATCCTGAAATCAACTGAACTTCATCCGTACAGTGAAATGAGATAACGCCAGGGCCCTTCCTAAGGAGGAAGGATCCAACCAGATAATGTCCCTGATTGGAATGTGAACCAGGAACCAAGCAGCAGGTTTTGTGACCAGCCATCAAGGATTCCAGAAACATCAGCAAAAACGTTTTCCTGCCTTTTCCTGACCATTCCTATCCTCTCTCTTTACCACCTGGCTGTCTGGCTATCTATATCTGTCTATAAAAAAACAGGAGAAGTGAATACATCAGGACTAAGAGTAAAATTAACTCTTTCCTTTTCATAAAAAAAGGTTAGCAAAAATCAGACTCTAATATTTCACCATCAAAAGAAAAGACAACTTAATGAGTTTTAATTGTTTGTTTTGTGTAATTATTCAATTTCAGTTTCAGCAGAATTGCTTAGTTTTGCTTTCTTGTTCTTTCTTGTGTTTCATGACTAAACTTTCAACCATAGAATGAGTGCTTTTAAGTGTTTGCCAAAAAACTGAATAAACCCAGCCCTCTGTTTTTTTGTAAAGCTTTGTAATATTGTTTCAGTGTGGAAAAGTGAAAGGCTGAAAAGCATTTTTAAGTCATTTCGCTCTTGAAATCAATACAATGGTGGTTGGAAAGAATCTAAACAAGATGGGTCTCCAAAATAATCCCCTGACAAAAGGGGTTAAGGTAAAGAGCAGGGGACTTTATAGAGAGGATCCCAGGTATGATGGTTGCAACTGGTGAAAACATTGAGAAAGGAAATGGAGGGGCAGAATATTGGAGAAATGTGATGTGTGTTCATTGAAATTGGAAATGTTGGAAAGTAATAATCAAATTTTGAAACATTTGGATCAGCTTTACTGATGGTGCAGATCAGGCCTTGATGAGAGACTCTGGAAGTGTCCCAAACAGTTTTCTGTGAGCTGGGAGCTTTTGCAACTGCTCAGGAGGGATTCATAGGCTACCCAGATGATTAGCAGAGTACCCACAAAGAGGTTTTTTGTTTCTGCTGGTGGTACATACTTGCACATGCCTCAGTGCGCATAAAAAATTGTTTTGCACATCGGTGGAAAAAATCTGTATGAGTGGAAAAGTTTAGAGGGAACATTGGTACCAGCTACTTTTAATGTTTTTAATAGACATCTTTGCCCTTAGATGGTGTTTTTCATCTATGGGTCACTAAACTTCATTCATTCATTCATTCATTCATAGATTTATCTGGCATTACTCAGGTCCTTAAATCATTTATTTTTTGGTTTTGGGAAAATAACATGAAAATGTACATGCTTCATTTAAATCATTGCTCTGGGGTGTGGCTGAGGATGAGAGGCTCAGTATGTAGGTTGCCTGTGGGAGAAATAATTATCCCAGCCCTCTCCTTGGTCACTGCAGTTCCAGCAGGCTCAGCCAGGGGAGAGATGCATGTCCCCCAACTGGGGCAAGTCCAGATTCGTCTGCCCTCTGCAACTCTTAGCCAGAGTGAGGAATGCTGCAAACTTTGCACTTTCCCCTGACTCCCTGACAAAGGGGAACAGCTAGCAGTGTTCCTGAATGAATCAAGGGAAGGGGGAGCTTTGGCTCCACTCCCCCATCCTCCCTAAGAGGTGCCTGGGGGCTGGGTGGTTTGGGGATGGGCAATCCTGGATGCGGGGTGCACCCCAGCTAGCCCCTTTCACCTGCTTGGTGATTCTGTCTCTTTTCTGCATGATTTTATGAGAATCAGTCCCATTCTAGGCACAGGGCACAAACAAACCCTTACCGTGGTTTAAGTTATAAGAGGAAGCTGCATACCAAATTTAGTGGTTCTCGCTCTTACCATTTAGGAGGAGTTCTTTGAACACACAGACTGAGAAATTCATGCACAGATGCATAGACAAACAAACACTTTCAAATATATAGTAGATTATTTAGTGCCCAAAAGCCCAAGTCATAGACCAGGACTCCATTTTGCTGGCGCTGTACACACAACAGAGAACAAAAATATGGGCTCAATCCCAAGGTTCCTAACAAGCTAAGTATAAGACAAGAGACAAGATTTGGAGGCAGACAGACTGGAAACAGTGAGACAATACTGGTCAACATGATAGACAGTATTCTCAGCTCAACCTCTGCCTGAGCATTGTCAAGATTTTGTTCCATTGGCATCGTGTCAGGGAAGATTTTTAGGAAGGATTTGAGGGTGGATAATGAGGTAGCTGTGTAGGTGTTTATAGGGGCCATTTCCCATGCTGCTCTATCTTTTGGGAGGAAGTACAAAGGTGCTTGTTTGAAAAATCTAGCAGCTGGGCAATAAAAGCTGACATTATGGGCTGATCAAAGGTGAGCAGCAATTGTTTGATGCTGTACACCTATTAGTTAATGAAGCCACATTGACATTATTTATACTTAACTGAAATCAATTAAACATAAAAGTCTCTTTCACTTAGCTTCCTGCATCAATCTACTCCATTGCTACTTCCGATAACTAGACTTAAATTTTAAGTGTCTCAGAAACAAACAGACCATTCACTATCCTGATATCATTTCCTTCAATTGAAGTAACAGGCATAGGCATCCATTCACACATCCTTACGTAGCCCCTCCTGTTCACTAAGCCAGTATGGGTGCAGCTATGCTGCACCTATAACTCAAAATAAGCTATGCAATTTGAGCTTTGCAAATTGCATAGCTTATTTCGAGTCAATTTCAAAATAGCTTATTTAAAAATTTGGCTGTCTACACAGCACTTATTTCAAAATAAATAGCTATTCTGAAACTTCCCTTACTCCACACGGAATGAGGTTTACAGGAACCTTGGAATAGCGAGCCCATTATATTTCAAAATAATGGGCATGCTCAAAAGATATGGAATAGCTATTTCAGGATGCTTCTGCAATGTAGAGGTTATTTAACATAAGGGAAGTCTTGTGACTTTTTACACAACTCCTTTGTGTGCTCTGTGTTGTGTATTAGTGTGTGTGCACCGAGAGCCAGTCTGAGGGATGGACAAGCTGTGCAGGTGCCCGGGGCCACCATTTTCAAGGGGCCGCCGACAGAGCCTGTCTTAGGGGCAGGCTGCGACCGCATTTCAGCCTGACCTCCTGAATCCTCCCCCCAGGTTTCCCTGGTTACTCTCTGAGACCCTTTTGGTTTTGTTTGTTTGACAAATTTTCCCCATCTTTTTTTTTTTGCTTGACAAATTTTTGTCCGGTATTTTTTTTAAACCATCTGGCAACCCTACAGGCGAGCCGGCCGCCAATTGGTTGGGACCAGGCCTGTGTGCACCTCAGACCAAACCCACTCAGACTGACCACCAGGAACAGGCTTTATTCTGTAAAGAACATAGAACAGGATTACAGTTCAGCAGACTCTTCTCTGCTTGCAGCCTATATGCTCCCAGCTCAGTCAGTGCTGAGACCCTGCTCGGGGTACATCCTGGCAGGAACCAGGAAGTTCTTCCAACATGCCACAGTTTGTAGTCTACAAGTTGTACTTTCAAGGTTGCTCTTGAAGGATGCTGGATCTTGGGCTACACTTAAATGACAAGAAGAACTGCCATGGGACTAACAGTGTCTAAATATACTGTCCCTTATACATGCTGTGTGGTTTGCTCCCCTCTACAGTGTAGACATTAGGATTTGATTCACAGGCCTAAGTAACCAGACCCATGCTAGAAGGGCTTACACTCGTTAATAGTACAGTAAAATGATCTGTGGGGATTTTGTGGCACCTACGGAGCCCCCTGAGTTCACACCCATCCCAACCTCTGCATCCATGTTTGGGTAGTCAGCTTATACATCTGCTGGCACTGTAATATCCACACAGATATTTTTAGTGTGCTTATGAGTCCCGCTAGCACAAGTCTGACTACACAGGCTGGGAGACTCTCCCAGCTGTTATGCGAATACCCTAAATCACTTGCATTCCACTACCAGAAGTATAAGTACAAGCAGAGTTCATTAAAAGAGATTTCCACTGCCATTACATCCATCCAAAGTGACACACACAAGATGAAAGCTTTCATTTAGGGTGTGACCATATTAAATAGAAATGCTCCAGTATATTCTTTGCCTCACACCCAGCCAAAGATGCATCTAATCAAATTCAGATGGACCCACATGGGATGGCATCTCATTGTCACACCTCATCTGTTGTGGTGGGAACTGCGTAATTGGCTGCATAGCTGGGATGACAGCCTATTGGTGCAAATGTCATGTTGTTGACTGCAGCTTGTGGAAAGTAATTTTTTTCAAATGTCCTGTTATTTAATAAGTTAGTTGGAAAGAACATTTTTTCCCAGTAGAAGTGCATTGATCTCTAAACACAAAGCTGCTCCTGAATAAGAAATTGCTTTTGCGTGTGAAGGTAAAAGAACATCTGCAATTTTAGGCTCAATTAACTTCCGGAGCTGCTTAGAGGAATGGCTGTGCCATGTTGATTTTCATGCCTTTCCTCCTTGTAAGCTAAATATGTCTTATTTAACTTGACAAATTATACAATGTTGTTGAGAAGAAATAGGTAATTATCATGCTAGATCTTGGATTTCTAGTGTGCTAATCATGCTAAACCTAGATGTACCTCTATACTGTATTTCACCATGCAGCCATAAAACAAACAAAAAAATCAACCAATGGCAAGCAGTTTATCCTCTTTAAGTGGTAACTCAAAGGAGACACTGAGATGGAATTTCAAACAGGAGCAGTTCAGGCAGAATTTCAAACTGGAGTCTATCACTGACAAAGCCTTGGCAGGATTGTTTGAAAGGCTGGGGCTGGAGAAAAGTGAGACCTGAGCTCTTGGGTGTCATGTATATGCTACAAGACTTGAATATTTCCCCCTCAAACAGGCAGGGCTAAATCACAAAGATCCTCTTCCCTCAGAAAATGTCTCCAGTAATTGTTGAAGTGAGGAAACAAAACCTGAGACAGCAAACAACAAGCTGCGATTCTTGAATTGTAACTCACCAATGTATATGTAAATTGTAAACTCATCTATGTATATGTATAGAGCCCAGCACAAATATGTGCTGATCAGGATCATAGCCTTAGGGCACTATACCAATGCAAATAATAAAAGTGATTCATGCTTGGGTAACATAATAAAGCCAGGCTGAAGGATGGGCCTTTGTATTCCTGTCTAATGCCACAAATGGGAAATACTGGGGATTTGTTTTTCAAATAATTAGCAACATGTGTCATATAAATGAATTGCAATTTTTCATATTTCAAAATTTTCATTTTTAATTAAGTCTAAAATCATTCAGTAAGTTGGATTTCTTGTAACTCTAATGAAGGCATTCAACAGCTAAATAAATTTATGATGCCTACAGGAATTAGGGGGCATAGCAGAATTTATAAATATATTTAAGGAGAAAAAACACCACCAAGAAAGCAGATCTACTAATTAAAGAAGAAATTATTAAAAACTAAGATGAAGTATATAAAAATATGTATTTCCCAAGCCCAATAAGGAACAGTTAATTGGGCAAGCATGTAGGTAAGCAAGCTATCAATGGATACTAAGAATATCTGAACATGAAAAAAACAACTAATCTGAATAATACACATTCTAAGGAATTGTTTTTAAAACATCAGTTTTGAGGGCTAATCCTTGACTGCTGTTGTTGAGTGTTTACTCAGAAGTGTTTAAAGCTCCAGCAGTTTTCCAGTCAATTTTTGATGCTCACTAAAGGCATATTTATCTGATCTTTTAAAAAGCAAATTGTGTTTTAATGACTTCTACACAGATGCCCAACTATAGCATCAAGAAAGAAGCAGTCTGAGCCCCATCGCCCTTGTTATTCTGTCTTAGCAAAACCAACTGAACCACACAAGAGAAAGATTTATGGTATTTTCATAATTCAGTATTGTCTGAAATCTTGATTTGTCTATTAAATGGATGCCTTAAGATTGAGGAACTACAGACAGCTTAAATACGTATAATAGCTACTAATTTCTGATCACAATAAAATGTTGCTCAGAAGATGGTTTTAATTTCAAATAATTAAAAGGATATCAGTTTTATTAAATATGGCTCCTTGTAGTCAGTATATTATGATGCAATAAAAACCATTCATCTCATTCTTAGCATAGTATATCTACAGTACTAGATCCTTTATTGCTGACATGGATGCATTCTATGGATGCATACCTGAAGGACTAGCTGGAGGAGTGGGGATGTAACTGTGGTAGTGAAGCTAATTATTCTACCTGGCTCCACCTGGAGAATGGGCCAGGCTTAATGAAAGTCCATGAGTGCCAGTTGAAAAAGGAACTGGGTGACTATTTTAGAGCAGAAAGAGGCTATAGGAATCAAATGATCGGTGAGAGTACTGGCAAAGGAGAGTAGTATGAAAAAAAACAACCCCATTACAGTAAAACTCCAATAGTCTGGCATCCAATTGTATGGCACTCCCGATAGTCCGGCATTAAAATGGCAAGAACCTAGTGAGTGAGCTTCAGCAACAAACAAGTCACAAGGCAGCAGCAGCAGCAGCTGAATAGAGCGAAACCGGACGGGACCGAGCCAGTCTGCCACTGGCACTGTGTGACGCTGGACAGTGCTTGTGCTACAATAAAAAGGGTTAAAACCACTTTATATACAGTATATACTGTATATATATATAACCAGTTTATAGTACCTCCTGATAGTCCAGCATACCCAATAATCCAGCACCACCTTGGTCCCAAAGGTTCCGGATTATCAGAAGTCTACTGTACTTGGCTTTTTTTAAAGAATACAGGACTTGATGAGAGGCTAGAGATTTTTGCTTGTGTGACAATGGTCGGCAGTGGCTATTATAGCCTCACGTACTGAGGCTATTGCACCATAACAAGATAGGGAAAGGAAGAAATAAACTATACATATAGACTAGAGGGAGGAACTCTGCAGTTGTTCTCTGGGATAAATGAGTGGAGACACCAAGAGAATCAAGGAAAAAGCCAAGGGGAAGAATGAGACCTGGCATCCTGGCCTGAATAGAGAAGTCTAACAAGTAACCATGAGAGAGACAGAGCAGTTGCTAGGGTGGAGCAAAATCTGGTGCTGTGCCCTAAAAAAGGGCAGGAACTAGAGTTTCAGGGAGAGAGATCTGGGAGACATTTGAACAGGAAATAGAGCATGGGAAACTAGAGAAGGACGAAAGGCCAAGCATAAGGAGGGGTGGTGGAAGTGAGTTTATTTAAACTGATTGATCTGGAATTTTGTTGGAGGATTCCAGGGGAGAGGCCTGGAAGCCCCAGCCCTGAGAGAGGGTGCACCTAAAAGGGTTGCAGGGGAGAAAGTCTGACACTTGCTGGGTAGAAAGAAGTCCAGGGAGACAGAAGCAAGGAAATTTGTGGAGCAGACCTTGACTGCTAGTTATAGCATCATTGGGCTGGAATCTGGTGTAGAAGGAAGGCCTGGGTTCCCCTACCTGTCACTCATGAGATTTCATAAAGCCAAAGAAAGGGCAAGAGATGATGGAGGTTCCTGATAAAAGAGTGTGAGGAGGGGGCCAAAGTTGGGGCCAAAGACCTTTTTGTAAGGACATTTGAATGATTTATTTGTTGGATTTTCTGTTATCCTGGCTAGGGTAGACTTAAAGACTTGTCTTAAGAACTGGTTGCAAGGACTGGTTGGAAGTTGGGGAACTCTTTGTTGTGTGTTATGTTAAATACATCTGTAAGGGAATATCTCTGTTTTGATCTGGGGAAAAAGTATGGGTTGATATTTATGGAGGAAACTTCTTTTGGAGGAAGGAAAGGCTGTGGAAGGCTTGCCTGAGGGGTAAGCAAAAACTTAAGAGGGAAGAAATGTCACAGTGTGGCACTGTCCCTTTTAGAGGAAAGAAGTAGTGGGTTCTAGAGAGGAGACATCTGATGAGTCAGAACTGCCTGAGTCAGTCAGGAAAAGGACAGGTGACTGAGGACTCCTTGGGAGGCTGAAGGACATGGAACAGCAAAGGGAGTTGCCAACTGAACTGATTTCTAAGTGAGAGAGACTCAGTCAATGGTTGGAGGTGGCTGAAGGCAAAGGAACAGCAGAGGGACTTATATGCTGACTTCTCACGGTGGAAAGCTAAACCCAGGGAAGAGTGAAAGGCCAGAGGAGAGAGGAATGCTCCAGCACATAGGTATGTGGGAGTTCCCAGTGTGAAGAGTGGTGGTGGTGTTCTCCAGTTGGCAGGACTGGGGGGACTGGGCTGGTTGTAAAGAAGACATTGGAATGTGGTATGAGGGGCATGGAGGGCCTAGAAGTCTTGGGATTTTAAGGGCTACTTACACTAGATGTGAGATGAGGACAGTTTGAGACTATTATGGACTATGTGGGTTATATTTTTATAAGGAACTGGTCTCAAAGTGGGTATTGAGTCAAAAGAGAAAGTTGTGGAAAGCTTGGGGTCTCTGAGAGCTGGGCCCATGTGTTATGCTGTGGCCTGCCATGGGAAGACCTTCCGAGGCAGCACCATTCTGTGATACAGTTCTGCAGTAGATCATTAATTCTCCGTCACAGATAGTACCTGATCCTTTTTATTACCTACTGATAGTCATCTTCTTAGCATATGTACAATAGGCCTTAGGTGGCACATGACCAGGATTCATCACCAAATTTGGTCCACTGGTTGGATCATTAGCTTCCCCAGCCCATGCCAGGAACAGACAGACAGCATGACATGAATTCTGATCCATGTGCACCAGCGCATTTAGCAGGAGTAATATCTGGGTGGCCATCTAATTTGTGAAAATTATATATGCAGCCACTCTTAAATTTGTTGTTTTGTTGGCTTTAACTAGTGAACCCTTAGTGTTGAACAGGACACTCTGTATGTGAGTTGAGAATGCTGTGCTAGTGTTAACTTTGAATTTTTTGACTTGTAGTGTATGGTGTGGGGAGCCATGCCAAGAAAGTGAATGAAATGGGTCTGCCATGGCTACCAAACATCACAAGAGCTTGCAGGTGTTGTTAGTGCTGGGTATAACATCTTTAACAGTTTCATAAAGAAAGTGAAAGACAAAATTGACAGTGTTACCTATGTTGCTATTTGTTACTATGAATGGCTTTATTAAGCAGAGGCTCTAGGGCAGTATCCTCAAACTTTTCATGTCCCCACTTACCCTTGTTTGGTTCCCATCACCCTGCTCCTAGAACTGGGAAGGGGACATGCCTTCTGCAGCAGGAGGGATGTTGGGTGGGGTAATGGGAGTGAGGCTGTGGCAGTAGTTAGGATGGATCTGGGGTCTGGAGTGGCACCCCAGCTAAGGGGTGAGCCTGGAGGCAGGGGATGAACCTGAGGACAGAGAGGGGCTGCATCCCCAGTGTGGGTTGGCCTGGACTCTGCAGCACCCCTCCAAACATTTCTCCATGCCCCTCTAGGGAGGTGTTGTCCACAGTTTGGGGACTACTATTCTAGGGGCTATATCTTCAGAATGTTTCCCATATTGCATAATCAAACTGAACATTCATATTGCATAAGTGACTGTTAAGAGAACTGTGTGTATGCATTTGGGTGAAATCCTGGCCCCACTGGAATGGTGGGAGAATATCCATAGCTACAAATCTTCATATGAATTTTTTTACAATGTGCAAAAAAAAAAAAAGGGGGGGGGGAGCGAGGGAGGAATGGAAAGATTAAATGTCATTTTAAATTAAAATTACAAAACACATTTATTTTGTCAAGACTTATTTCATGTTATCCATTTCTATAGCACTTTTGTCTTTAGAGCTCAAACTGCTTTGTCAAGGAGGTACATATATACCCATTTTAGAGATGGGGAAACTGAGGCACAGAACTGGCAGGGACATGTCTAAAATCTCCGAGAATGCCCATGACAAAATCAGATCCTTATTCCAGATTTCCTGAATCCCAATCCAGTGCCTTTTCCTCTAGACTAAACTGTCGCCTGTTTAGATGAATGAAAAGATCCACAGAACAATTATTGTTTATGTTATAGGCTTTATTATCTTTCTAAGTGTTTTTTTCCCTATAATGCAGTCTCTCCCACAGCAAAAAATGTATATACAGCATCAAAACAATAATTATTTTCTGGGCATTTCAAGTTTACACAAATATGAAAAATTGATACATATATAATGAGACTTCAAATATCAAATACAGAAGAATGTTTTTCCTGTGAAGGTAAAATTGTATTAAGTAATTTCTTTAGAAACAGGCATATTTTAAATGATAATTTCTGGATCCCATTTTAAGAAAAATCAGTAAGCATGATTAGGGTGACTTTCCTTTTAAATATGCAGTTTGTATCACAGTTGCATAATATTTTTTGTGCCAAATCATAATGCTCTTGAACAAGAAGTCCCACTGATTGCAGTGAGATACTCATGTGGGTAAAGCAAACAAAATTTGTCCTTTTCAAAACATGAGTTCAGGGAACTAGTTATTTGGAGTCATCTTGAAAGTGGAAATCTCTTTAAAGCAATGAACAAAAATCTAAAATGAAGAAATATAATTAAACTATGGTGCAAAGGTCTTATTTTTGATGTATAACTAAATTACAAGCATTTATTTAAAATTACTTAAAAGTTCACTTAATAAAAAAAAAATTTTCAGTACAAAGGGTGGAAATGTTATATTTTATGTATCCAAGGTATGGACTCAGTCTGTACAAGTCTGTGCATAGGAATGGTTTGCTAAATTTTCCATACTTGTGTTAGTCATATTATTTCTTAGCTATTGACTCCGGGGCTAAGAAATAGAGTCTAGCAAAACAGGGGATTAACTTTAAGTACATAAACATTCCCACAGAAAAGGTAGAATATGAACAGTCCCATGGACTATGAAGTGATAAGTGAAGTCAGCTGGCATGACTTCATTACATCTAGGAGTGAGCCTTTCAGACTTAAAATACCTGGTAATGTTGCATCTCAGGGTTTCAAACCCCCATGCCAACCCCAGGCTTTAAAGCCCAAACTCCAGCCCCAGGTGTGCAACCTTTACACACCTGTGTTCTGGAACAAACTCTGCAAATACAAATCTGAGGACCTGAGCGAGAAGGCTAATTCCAAGATAGTGTCCATATACGCAATGGGAAATCATGCTTAATGTTGAATGCATGCTAACATGCTTTGCTTTGGTATGGTACAAGGGTTTGCCTGGATGGGGCCTGTAGAATCAGGCTCCATATGTATTTAATATGTTACAAAAAACTACATTAAAAGGACATCATTAAGGTCAAACACTTGAAGGAAATACCAAAAGTAAGGTTATCTGTGGAATTGCAATTTGACCTCCTTAGACAGATGCATTATGTGACAGTTTACAATTATATAATCACATATTAGTTTGTTCCAGAGAAGCTCTTCCTCATTCAGTGCACAGAACAATGGTGCTTTCTTAACAAGCACAATTCAGTGTTTTTTGTCCTCCTAGGTCTTATGTAGTAGACAGAATTCTATCTTCTGAGCCGGCTATGAATAATTAGTCTCCTCATGGGCTTTTCTATGGTGCTAATCTCTATAATCTGAGTACTTCAAAATTATTAGTGAGGTGAAGGACTGGGCTGGTGTTATCCTGGAGATTAAAAGTCAAAAGTTCCCACTATCATTGAGTATCCAAATTGAGATACCAGAGAGCTATTTTTTCAAAGTATTTAGCATTAGACAGCACTGTATGAAATCAAGCATAGCACCAAATGACTTCAATTGCATATGAGTGCTTAGTACTTGCACAGATCAGACTCCAGTATAGGAAATCAGGCAATCAGAAAATAACACAAACACACAAGCTATGTCTACACTGTATGCTTCTTGTGCAAGAAGCCTTTTGCACAATAGTTTTTGTGCAAAAACTTCTTGCGCAAGAGCATATCCATACCTCAAAGCGCATCACAAAAGTGATATGCTTTTGCGCAAGAAAGTGTCCACACTGCATGGTGAATGGCCATCAGAGCACCTGTGCTTTTTCCCATAGGGGTTTCTTGTGCAAGTCCACACTTGCCTTTTTGCGCGAGAACTCTTGCGCAAAAAGGAGTTATGCCTCATAAAAGAAGGTTTACCTACACTGGCAAAAGCCCTCTATTCTGCCATTTTACTGCCGATTTACTTGCGCAAAAGTGCATTTGAGACGTGGACGCTCCACAGGTTTTTGCGGAAAAACGGCCAGTTTTGTGCAAAAATCTCACAGTGTAGACGTAGCCACTATGACTACCTGTGACTAACCTGGTTTAAGAGACTTCCCCAGAGTCACAGGAACTCTTTGGCAGAGACAGAGAAGGAATCTAGTTCCCCAGGGCAACAATCAACTGTCTTAACCATGAAACCTTTTCTAATTCCTGCAGTTCCTGCTTCTTTCACTATACACTTTCTATTTTTGGCAACAAATGAAATAAAGGTCACTTACCTCACAACCCTGATTCATCTCAAGAGTAGGTCCATCCAGTGAACTTAATGACAAAAAGCCTCCCCAATCCAGCTAGACTCCCTTCTCCCTAAGCCAGCTGAAAAACTCCCCTCACACACCCAGCCACGGGTCCCAGCCCTCTAGGCAGCCCGGCCCCCTCCTTTGTTCAGATTCCTGGGCAAGGTATTATCTCCTGTCACCTGATCCTCAGGATGTGAGAGACTGAACATACTTCCATAGTGAATTATACCAGCCTTCCCCTCCTCATCCAGATAGTGTTGCAGTGCCCAGGGAAACTGAGGCACATACACACAGAGTTACAACAGAATAATACAGGACAGTAAGAATCACCCATCACATAACAAAGTGAACAGAGCAAATACAATCCCCACTATGTCACATACCCTATACACCAAAGTACTTGCAAACACTCCCAAGTTGGTATCATCATCAAACTCTCTCTGCCTTTATGTAAAGCATTGATGAAGATATTGATAAGAACAGGTCTCAAAACGGATCCCTGTGGAATCCTATTTGTTATGCCCTTTTAGCATGACTGTGAACCATTGCTACTCTGAGAATAGTTATCCAGCCAGTTATGTGCCCACTTTTTACAGTAAAACCTGTGTTATCTGGCACACATGGGGATTAGGGCATGCCAGTAACCTACAAATTCTGGTTATCTGAGGCGGGGTGGTAGGAGCTGTGTGGGGCCTATGGGGTGGGCACAGCAGCTATGCAAGGGCCGGGATGTGGCCTGCTAGGGGGCCATGAGCTGCGGGGTTGGGGGATGCAGCCTGGTGGGGGGGGGGGTGTGGAAGCCAGGAGGCGGAGATGGTGCGGGAGGCCTGCTGGGGGAGCTGGCCTGCCGGGGGTGCCAGGAGCTGCGGGGGGGAGCCAAGATGCTTGCTGCTTGCTTCCGGCTGCCCTTCACCCCTCCCCCAGGTACATGCTGCACACTCATCTGAGGGGCACCACGGCACTTAAAGGGCCAGATTCCTTTTTTTTTTTTTTTTTTTGGTTTTGCTTTTCCCGGCGTCAGAAATTTGCCAGTTTCTACAGTTTTCTGGATGCTTAAGTTCCAGATAGCGCAGGTTTTACTCTAGTAATCCCCTCCATGTCGTATTTCCCTAGTTAATAAAGTATTTGGTACAGTCTTGCATGACCTTCTTATCAGTAAAGTCTACGTATAACATGTCTGCCATTTCCCCCTGATCCACAAGGCTTGTTATCCTTTCAAAGAAAGCTATCGGGTTGGTTTGACAAGCTCTGTTCTTTACATATCCATGCTGACTGTTACCTATCACCTTATTATCTTCCAGATGCTTGCAGATGGATTCCTTAATTATTTGCTCCATTATCTTTCTTGGCACAGAAGTTAAGCCAACTGGTCTGTAATTTCCTGGGTTGTCCTTATTTCCCTTTTTATAAATGGGCACTAAACTTGCCAGTTTTCAGTCTTCTGGAATCTCACCTGTCTTCCATTACTTTTCTAAGATGAAAGCTAATGTCTCAGATACCTTCTCAGTCAGCTTATTGAGTATTCTAGGATGCATTTCATCTGACCCTAGTGATTTGAACACATCTAACTTTTCTAAGTAATTTTTAACTTGTTCCTTTCCCATTTTAACTTCTGAATCTACTTCCTTTTCTCCAGCATTCACTATTGAAGACATCTAATCACCACCAACTTTCTTGAAAACTGACACACAGAAGTTAAGCACCTCTGCATTTCCACATTTTTTCGATTGTTTTTCCCTCTTCACTGAATAATGTGACTACCCTGTCCTTGGTCTTCCTCTTGCTTATAATATATTTGTAGAATATTTTGTCTGTTCCACTCCATGTGACCCTTTTTTCCTATTTCCTTCAATCTGTCCTAGTCCTGAATCTTCCCCTTTTTGGCTCCACACCTAAATCCCTTTTTCTTTGAAAATCCTCTCCCAGTTTCCACTTCTATGACTTCTCATCCCTATTCCAGTCCCCTTGTACAGCCAGTTCTAGTCTCCCCTCAGGCCTCTCTCTCCCAATTCCCCTTTAGAATTTTCTCTCACCTTCCCCTAGTTCTAGTCTCCTTGTCCAGTCAGTCCCAGTTCCTTTCTGGGCTTCCCACTAGCTCTGTCTCCTTCCCTTGGCTCCTTAACCAATCTGAGTGTCCACCCTGTCCCTGCTTGTTGTCCCCATATCTCTGCCTAGCCAGTCCCAGTTCTCCCTTGCAACTCTGCTCCTCGTCTGATCTGGTTCACTGCCCCCAGTCTAGCCAATCTAACTCCCAGTCTGTATTCCTCTCCATCCCTACCCTAATCACCAGACCTAGGCTCACCTACCTACCAGCCTGCCAAATGTCAAGTTCCTGCTCCAAAGCATAGGTGTCCTAGAGCTATCATTTTTTAAATAAAGTTGTCAGAAGTTTTTTAATGGTTAAAATGTGTTTTCCTAGCCTTGTTCTCAGAAACAGAATATCAATTTTGGCAGAAATTTTCCAAAAGAATTCAGCCTCAGGCAGACACCCTTTCCTTAAAATATCAGCCCAAATAGTTAATACTTGGCAGTTACCAAAAACTTACAATAGTCTTATAATAAATGTCAGGCAATCTTAATATAAAGTATTGCTATCAACAACCCTGCCTTTAATAAACCCTAATTCTGCTCCTTTTGAAATCAATGATAAAAATTTCCAGTGGAGGCCATGAAGTTAGCATCTTTATTTTAATATATAATAGTGGACTACTGAAGTCAAGGGGACTAAAGCATATGTTTTAAAGTATTTTCCAGACCTGATGAAAAAATGAGCACAGAGCTGAAATTGCTACAAAAATGGAATGTGGGCACTTATTGAGTTGCATTTCAGAATCACAGAGCATGAAATCCGTGGAAATTTTCTTTGAAAATTACCACATAAAGTTGGTGCCAATTGCACTACTACTATAGGTATGGAAAATTAAGGAAATTGTTCAAAAGCTCATTTCTGCACAGAAGGTTCTAAAAGGCTGGCTGCTGTACTGGACCAACAACAGAGCACAAGGGTGTTTTCCTCTCCCCTCCCCCCCCCCCCCGGACAAGAGCAGTATAACATCGCCCAAGGCAACTTTAGAGATGGGAATGTGCTTTTTCTCACTTAGTTTTCATTTGTGATGCCAAAATATACAGTGTGGTGTCTGGCTCTGTTTTCTTTCTTTCTTTCTTTCTTTCTTTCTTTCTTTCTTTCTTTTCCCCCTTTTCCATGACATTTGATTCTTCTGAGATTCCCTCTGAGCTTGGTTCCAGCCTACTAGCCTTTGGCATGGTGCTTGAGAGAAAATACTTCACTGAAAGAACAAGCACAAACAAAGCCTGTGAAGCTGGGATAACAAACATTGTTGTGGCAGCTGCTTATAAGGTCATGACACCAAACTACTGTTCAGTAGTTCAAACAGGAAGGTAGAACTGCGTTGCCATTGAGGGTTAGGTAAAGGGAGAGTAACCACATATCTACAGAGGACACCCCCACTTCCCAGACCAGAATTATCTTTATATACCCAAATACCCAAACTGCAACTTGCAGGCCAAAAGGAAGAATAGTCAAAACTTCTTATGCACACTGTAGTGATCAGATATTTGACTCTGGTATTTGTGGCGTGCACTGTGTTTGCTTTGAAAAATTCATGAACATTATGCTTTAGAATTATTATGGATTTGTGAAACAACAAAATCAGTAGCAAATGTATTCATTTTGTTTCTGTCATGCTTGATTATGTTCTCTTTACTTAATATTTGTAACTTAATGTGTCAGGAAAATTTCATGGAGGTAGAAGCAGTGCAAAAACAACCAATCTTTTCAAAATAGGAAATAAAATCATTCTCTCTTTGCTTTCTTTCCCAAGCCTTCCAGGATTTTCATCAGCTCTCCTAAGTGGTCTCAGCTCTGCTTTGTCATTTATAAAGGAATAAACTCTCTTCTGTTGCTGTATGCAGTATTGTTGTAGCTCTGTTGGTCCCAGGATATTATCGAGATAAGATTGGTAAGGTAATATCTCTTATTGGATCAAGTTCTGTTGGTGAAAGAGGAAAACTTTTGAGCATGGACCAATAAAAGATATTGGATATTTGAAGTTGGTCCAATAAAAGATATTACTTCACCTACCTTGTCTCTTCTGTTGCTCCCAGTTAGTGTCTTCCAAGAAACCCTTGCAGATCAGAGCCTGGTTCTGAGCTCACCAAATTCTAGGAGCTCATCTAATTGAAAGACAATGACTCTTTATTTGTACTGGTGTAAATGAGATCAGAATCAAGTCCAAAACCTTGAGCTCTTGATATTTTCACTTGTCACACAGAATTCCTCCAGGTTCTTGCAAGCCAGCATGTGGATTTAAGTAAATAAATGTACCAGGTGTTCCAAGATGGCTTTTCAAAGGAAAAGATGTCTAGTGAATACTTGTGTTCATGGGAGCAACTTTCTTTAAGTTGCTGGCATCTGAAAAATTGGGGGGAAAGACTAACTCACCAGTAGTCTAGTATGATTAGGTCAGTCACAACTTGAACTAATCCTACATTAGCAGTAGCCACAGGACAATAAAGATTCCATCAAGGAACCAGAATTTGACCCCTGTTATAAAAAGCTATAAAATGGTTCAACATACAGACATGTCTGTCAAATTCTATGGGGCTTTTTCCACAGAATGGTTCCCTCCATATTACCTCAGTCATGAGACTCATGCCCTGAAACTGTTTTCTAGCTCACATATGTCTTCATGCACAGCAGTAGGGCTGCCATTTCTTGTGCCTTCCTGTTGGGGGGCTTGCATTGCCGTGTGATTATGATTCATAAGGAATGGAGATATCATCATATGCTTCTCTACAGGGTATAAAATAACCATGAATGCTTATTACATACTTTATGGAAAGCCTGTCAAAAATAAGTTACAGTGAAAAGTGTATTTTTATGGACATGACCAGTGGGTCATGCTTAATTACATTTCACAGGTACCATGTCATATAGGAAGAAGTGTCAGAAACATAGTAATGAGTGCATCCATATTTCAGACTATATCTACAATGCTGGGATTCCTGGTCTGCAGCAGATTATATTGCAGTGTGATGTGGCAGGAAATGCTTGGCATATAATAGGTGTTGGAAGATGTATCTTCTTCATGGGCTGAATAAAAAGGGTGGCCAGTGCTTTCATCCTACTTTTGCAACCACAAAAGTCAAGGAGAGTTCTGAAATTGACTTCAGTATAAGCAAGCTCAGACCTGACATAATTATACAGGCCCACTAAGGGTATGTCTACACTACAAAGTTAATTTGAACTAACAGCCGTTCAAATTAACTTTCATAGGCGCTACACATACAAACCGCTAGTTCAAACTTAATTCGAACTAGCGGAGCGCTTAATTCGAACTAGGTAAACCTCATTCTACGAGGACTAACGCCTAGTTCGAATTAAGTAGTTTGAATTAAGGGCTGTGTAGCCACTTAATTCGAACTGGTTGGAGGCTAGCCCTTCCCAGGTTGCCCTGGTGGCCACTCTGGGCACAACCAGGGGAAACTCTTCTGTTCCCCTCCCGGCCCTGGAGCCCTTAAAGGGGCATGGTCTGGCTACGGTGCTTGTGCCAGTAGCAAGCCTGCCAGCACCCAGCCAGCAGACCCTGCACCTGGCACAGCATGAGCCAGCCACCCGCTGCCACCCAGCCCTCCGCCTCTTCCCAGGACCAGGCTGGTGGCTCCCAGGAGCCTGCCCGGAGCCGCAAGAGGTGGGCGCCCGCCTGGTCTAGTGCAGAGATCGTGGACCTCATCCAGGTTTGGGGGGAGGCCTCCAACGTCCACGATCTCTGCACTAGGCACAGGAAAGTGGCCGTCTAGGGCAGGATAGCTGCCAGCCTGGCCACCAAAGGCCACATGCGAACCCAGGAGCAGGTTTGCATGAAAATCAAGTTGGTCCAGTGAGACTCCCAACCCTGAGCCCTGAGCTTAGAACATAAGAACATAAGAACAGCCGTACTGGGTCAGACCAAAGGTCCATCTAGCCCAGTAGCCTGTCTGCCAACACCAGGTACCCCGGAGGGGATGGACCGAAAAAATGACCAAGCCATTTGTCTCGTGCCATCCATCTCCAGCCTTCCACAAACAGAGGCCAGGGACACCATTCCTACCCCCTGGCTATTAGCACTCCATGGACCCAACCTCCATGACTTTATCTAACTTCTCTTTAAACTCTGTTATAGTTCTAGCCTTCACAGCCTCCTGTGACAAGGAGTTCCACAGGTTGACTATTTGCTTTGTGAAGAAGAACTTTCTTTTATTAGTTTGAAGCCTGCTACCCATTAATTTCATTTGGTGTCCTCTAGTCCTTATATTATGGGAACTAATGAAGAACTTTTCTTTATGCACCTCTCCACACCACTCATGCTTTTATAGACCTCTATCATATCCCCCCTCAGTCTTCTCTTTTCTAAGCTGAAAAGTCCCAGTCTCTTTAGTCTCCCTTCATATGGGACCTGTTCCAAACCCCTAATCATTTTAGTTGCCCTTTTCTGAACCCTTTCCAAGGCCAAAACATCTTTTTTGAGGTGAGGCGATCACATCTGTGCACAGTACTGAAGATATGGAGTACCATAGTTCTATACTTCCCCTCCTCCTTCTTCCCCTGGCTTCCCCCTTCCAGCTCTCTCCTCCCAGGTTTCCCCTTCCCCTCTCCCACCCTCTCTCGTCCCCTCTCCCACCTCCTTTTCCCAGTCTCCCCAGAGGTTCATCTCCCCCCACCCCCAGTTTTGTTAAATAAAGAGAGTTTCTATTTTTGACCACACGTGTCCTTTATTTTTTACATCAGGAAGGGGGGCTAGGGAGGGGTAAGTGGAAGGAGGTGAGGGAAGAATGGGGCACGAGCCCCTGATGGGGAGGACTGGAGTGGCTCTGCGGGCTCCTCAGGGTGGAAGCTCTCCTGCAGGGCCTCCTGGATCCTGACAGCCCCCGATTGACACCCCCGGATGGCAGCCTGGCAAGTGCAGCCGGGCTGATGGCCGAGTGCTGTGATGTGCCGAGTGTGGGCACTCAGGGCACTCCAAGACAGGACTGCTTTGCTGTTCCTCATCGAGGTAGACAAGCAAGCGGGGAACCCTGAGAACTGTCTGTCCAGGGTGGGGGTCGGGTCCCTTTAAGCACAGCCCTCAGCTAGCCTGAGGCAGCAGCTCCATACTCTACATCCTAACCTGATGCCCTACTGGCACTGGTTCCGGCCAGCCTTAACTTCGGTTCAGGGTCCACTCAATGTGGACATGCTAGTTCAAATTAGCAAAACGCTAATTTGAATTAGTTTTTAGGTCTAGATGCACTAATTCGAATTAGCTTAGTTCCAATTAACTAATTCGAATTAAGTTAGTTCAAATTAGTGCTGTAGTGTAGACATACCCTAATATAGTTAATAATAGAATTTTTCACAGACAGATGGAAAAGTGGAAACTAATGCTACACTGATGTTCAAATAAATCATTATGCATTGTAAATGTTATTAATACATACTACCCTGTCAGAAAAGGAAACTTGAAGGGATTATGTCCCTTGCTTTACAAGTTTCATGGTCATGCCTTTAGGGCAATAACAAAAAGAGAGGAGGAAGGGGGAAGCTTGTATTCAATGGGCAAACTTTTCCACAGTGCTATGTATTTAGGCTCCTCCGGTGGTGAAAATCACAAAGCAATATGTCCATGTAGAATTTCATTATGACACACTCTGGCTGGGAAAAGCAGGCAATTGGTAACTATGTCTTGTCGGCTGTTCTTAGGCATAGGATGGGACAGTTGATGTTGGTCAGTATGTGGACGAGTGGTCCCATGGTGATCTTCATGTAATGGGTCTTTTTCTAAGACAATTGCTCATGCTAGAATAGTGTTCGGTTTCTCCTTTATGTCCATAGAAAATAAGCACTTCCTTAAGTGCTTCCCTGAATTTAGATACTTTCCTGAAGAATACCGCCTCAGTATTTAAGTGTCTAACCTTACTCAAGTTGGACCACCAATAGACTTCTTCCCAATATGCCAGAATCCCATGTACTGAGTTACCCAAAATTATGTGAAGCAGAAAACAGAGAGGTCTGAAGAAAACTATTATGGACAGGAAACTAAACAAGCTGAAATTGCTACACTAGGTAGGAATGAACAGATTGCAGCTAATTTCTGGCCTTAGAGAGACTCAGCTTTTGCTTTCCTGCTGATCTTTTGTACTGCTTTCTATTTCTCTAGCTTTTGTTCAGCTTTCTTACTGCTTTCATGCTCCGACTTTTCCCCCCCTGATTCTGGAAGCCAATTTTGTATAACATAAAGAAAGAAGAAGAAAGGAGGGGGGTGTTTGTGTATAGAGGGGGGAAACTGATCCTGCTGCTCTATTTAAGTAAGAAATCTTGGTTGATAATACAGTAAGTTGTTGAAGGTCATTTATTATATAATAAGCACTTCTTCCAAGGGTTAGTGGTGGGGCCATGGGAACATGTGAAAAGGAGGATAGAGGAAAGAACATACCAGACTAAAAGACAATGAATTAGAGAGAGAATAACAGAAAATACAAGGTTGCACAAAATAACAGAAGAGCTTCACCAGAAAGAAATCTGTACCCAGGAGCAAATGGAGTTCAAAAAGAAACTGTTCAAAGAAAAGAAAAGAAAAAAACCCCTTGAATCTGGGAGAATGAATTTCAATTATGCAATAGCTGCGGGCAGGTAGTTCGAACTACGGGGTATTTAAAAATGGCGGCACTCAGGAACATGCAAATAAAGCCCGGGATATTTAAATCCCGGACTTCATTTGCAAGTTCGAATGCCTACATTAGCCACCCTAGTTCGAACTAGGGTGGCAGTGTAGACATACCCTAAGACACCTTTTCTAATACAGAAGTAAAATATGTCCTCTGTAGCTCTTTACTCCTTGTTTAACACTAATGTTCAGTATGAGCAATTAATTTCTGTTTCTTTTCTGATACTCCCAAGGTGTTTGTATTTCTGTGAAAGGATGCACCATCAACTTAAAAATCATACTTCTTCTCGAACACTTTTGGACTACTTTTGTCACAAGTTCCACGTAAGATATCTGCAGCTGAAAGAGAAGTGAAAAGGAATTTGCTGGCTGAGCTCCTCAGCTGGCATAGCTCCCTTGAAGTCGATGAAATTAAATAGATTTACACCTACTAAGTGGCTAATGTAGGTAATGTCGATAAGAATCTAACAATCCAAGTTTGAATTTGGAAACACTTGATAGCCTAATTACCTTTGTATTGCTCTTTGTGTAGCTCTTATGTGAGGAAATCAAGGCGGAGAAAACCCCTCACTACAGGCCTGCTATTCATCATCTGCAACTGATAAGAAGAAAAAGGGAAGTGGGTATGTTCTAATTTGTTCTGGGAAGTGGGGAAGAAATCCTGTCTCAGACATATTACTCCTGATTGGTCCATCTTGCTAAGGGCTCTGCCAAAGGGATCAATTTAGCCCATTGAACTCAATATAAAATTTCCTATTGCTTTAAAATGGATGGTGGCAGGGCAAATGATGTGAACTGTTTCTTCTGACAATGGACTTCATGGTAGTGTTGATCTTGAGGGTACAGATATAATTGTCTTTCCTCTGGCAAAACTCTCATTAGACAATGAACTCTGTTAAACTAATTTCCCCATGGATCCTAGGTAATCTTGACTACAGCAATGGGTTGAAAGTATGTAGTCATGACACTATCCCTATATGTTGATATGTGCACATAAAAGTTCTTGTTGCTGCTATCTAAACATCACAATTGGTTTGTTTTCAATAGTGTGAGTATCTGAAACCTCTTGATCATACATCTTTAGTGATGAGATAAAATATTACTGCTAGAAATATATCCTGAAAGCAGTAGGCAAAGCTGTGATTTGACTTCTGTCTTATTAATATAATATTTTGCCAGTACAAAACATTGATGATTCTGTATTTAACTAAATCACTGTTTTGAGTGCATGTTCTTTAGGGCTTCAATTTTTATGTGAGATGAGTATTTGATTGCTAAGAGAACTTATCGTCAGTACACAAAAATCCCTAAGATGGTTTTCAGACCTTGCTGAACCTTTCTGAAACTAGTTGCACTGTTCCTCTTGGTTGCGTTGCTTTACTTCAAAATTATCAAAGTTCAGTATAATAGAGTTCCCTCCTCATTCTTACATTGCCAAAAATATGAGTGAAGTTTCTCTGCTTTTGCAATTATGATTATTTCTCAGTACATTTTCACAATATACAGATTTTTTTTGAGAGAGAGGACTAAATTTAATCAAATTTACTTTCAAGTGACTTTATTAGTATTGTGAGAAGCCAAGAATCTCTCCAAATAGAAGAAACATGAGGAGAGGTAGATAAAACTTATAGCCTGATCTTATCTACAGTAGTGTAAATCAGATGTAACTACGCTGAAGTCGGTGGAGTGACAGTGATATAATATCTAGGTAAAACTAGTTTTAAGCTTGTAGTATATAGCCTAAATGGATTACACTCAAACACACATTTTTGCAGACCAGACCATTAAGTAATATTACAGAGGGATTAATAAAAGTCCAATGCCTCATAAAATAGGGTGCTCTTCAAACAAATGTATAATAACTTTGGTATTTGAAGGATTAGAAAGAAAATGGCTGGAATGATTAAACAGAAGAGCATATGTGCAGTGTTCTTAGGTTTTTAAATGACCAGCATTTGAAAGCACAGATCAGAATTGTCAGTACTTAACTCACCTACTGGCTTTTAATGTGCCCTCTACAATGAGCCATATAAAAAAGAGGTCCTGTTCTGGCCTCTGCACTCAGTTGCTGAAAAAATCAAATAAATTGTAGTCATTTCTGAGCAGCATAGCATCAATGTAGCATCTAAATGGCATTTTAGATTAAAATGTACAAAGCATAAACTAGCTGTAGAAGAACCTGTAATTAAACAGTGCTGCAAATTAGTAAACTGTTCCCTATTTTGATTCCAGTTAAATAACCGTTTTCATGGGGAAAATGCCTTACCTCAACCTAATGAAGGCACTTACTTGGAAATATTTTAAGATGCCTTTAGGTTGGGATTAATATTTTAACATTAATTCTAAAGGGAGTAGCAGGACTAGCCCCCTGTGAACATGCAGGAAAGCTATGCTGCAGTTGAAGATGGGGAGCTCTTCCATTTCTGGTAAAGACTATGGACCAGATTAACCATAGTATCTTTGCATGGCTAGACTGGTCCTAGCAACACCCTATTCCTACAAGCCCCATGGGGCAATGGCCTATTCCAGTCCCTGAATAGCCTTTCCTCTGCTGCTAGGCCTTATTCTAGTACAAATATGAATCAGCACCAGAGCCTGCAGGTTATTCCTGTGGACTTCAGTCACTATGCCAGGGCTGAATTTAGCCCACTATGTCAGACTGTGGACGTGTCACAGACTGACTTTAGGATTTAATGGGGTTTTTCAAATGATCAGCTTTCCTGGTGAATTTCTCAGTTTGAGTTCAAATCAGCATATTGACAGGAGGCTAACATTTCCAAGAATGCCATTACTGTAATTTGACAATCCGTCTTCTGAAAATACCCTTTTAATGAATAAAAATGTCTATATTTTAAACTAGGAATCACTAACATCATAGTGGTGAAGGAAGAATAATCAGGGAAAACTTACTTTCAATCTTACATTTAAAAAAAAAAAAGGCTGGTAATATACTAGATGTATATGATGTGTCTATTAGCTACTGGATCAGTGTTCCTTTATACACAAGTGACATCCAAAATTTTGTGAAGCTTAATGCAATATGTCCCTAATTATCTAGATATGAAATTCATTTTATTCCAGTGAGACTACTGATGTACCATACATTAACTACTTTTTACTACTGTATGTTCCTAGGCCATCTGAGTCCTATATATTGTATTGTAGGTGACATGACATATTGAGTCTATGGTTTTACAATGTTAACGATCAGTTGGTCTGCTCTAGTCAGATTGGAGAGTGCCACTTATGTGTTTCCAGATGATCTGCTCCTCTGTGTGACAGTAGAGTAGCTCAGGAAAAGAATGGAACAGAAAAAAATCTGGCAGCTGATAGAATTTAATTAGGAGAGAGCAGGTTTTTTATTTAAAAAAAATCTATTTTGTCAGCTCTCCCAAGGGAGGTAACACTGCTCAGCATTTGAGCTAATGAAGCTCCCTAGTGAACCATGCTCTCTAAACTATCCAGGTCATATCTTGATTAGCATCTGTTTCTTTTTTTATAAATAATGTTTTTTGATCACATGGGATTTTTTAAATCCCATTTGTTTGCAAACCTTGTCAACCATTCGCTTATGTAAACACTGTCCTGTTTGCAACATTGATTCTAAACTTGACAAAAACTTGATTCTGAGAGGAATGGTGCTTTGGTTTGGTTCCATTTGCCAGAGCAATAAACCCCCCTCTGCACAAAATAACCAATGAAAGGTCAGAAAGATCATCAGCGTGCCATTAGGAAAAAAAATCAAAAGTTAGGAACTCTTCCCACCTCCACCTCCCCATGTGAGAAGAAGCAAAAAACCGAGGAGAATGCCTGGAAGTTTTTGAGAGTTAAAGTGGAAATTCTGTGAAGAACAGAGGTTCATCCAGAGTTCTCAGATTGTCTTCTTTAAGCTCCAATCCCTGTTTCTGACCTCTTAGACCTGAGATTCTGTATTTGAGAGAATTTAAGGGTAAATGCCAGACCAGAAACCAAGAGGACAATAGGATAACCTCAACTTGCCTTCTGAGGAGCAGGTTGGTTAATGATTCAGGCACAAAGATGGAAACTTGGAGTGGATTTAGGTAATCTGTCATAGTTTAGAGTAAATGGCACAATCTCACTCCAAAATAGACTCAGATGGTTCATGAATGCATCACTGCTTTGTATACTCTCTTGCCTACCCCATCACAGGATGAGCCACACACAAATGTCTGTGAAAAGTCTAAATCAGTATATAAAATCATAAGCTTCAGAGGGGTAGCTAAAATCATGTTAGTTAATTACCAAATAATCAACTTGAATTTTAGCCACACCACAAGCAGTAATCTAGACATACCCTTATTGACATCTCTATTTCTAAGAGCTTATTTTCCAGTTATTTGCACCATGTATAGTCCTGTTTATATAGCTGAAAATTGGCTATAAAATGCAATTCTGTGAGTGGAGAATTCTAAATGGACAGTATGTCACACCCATTTTGCATACTCTACACAAGGCAGTGAATGGTCCCTTGTAGAATCTTTGTTTTCAAGGCTGAATGAAATAGCTTGGATGAGAAAATAAATATCTGGATATAGTAGCCAAAAGTTATTTACCCAGAATATTTACAGATGTCTTGGAAAAAACGGTTTTATTTTGTTTAAAAATTCTTCCCTAATTTCACATGAAGCTAGAAGTAAAACTACTATATGGGAATCTCAGAGACTTTAGTGGTGACTTTTCCTGTACAGAAAGAAGGGGAGAGAGAGAGAGTGTGTGTGTGTGTGTGTGTGTGTGAGTGAATGAATGTATGTTTATGCGTATGCGTAAGAGCCTGATTTGGCAAGATTTCTAACTTAATTCCAGACTGTAGAGGTTTATGTGTGTTAGTATCTGAACTTTTGGATGGTTCTATGAAAATAATCCTCTAACCTTTATTGGTTCCCCTGATCACTGTACAATTTTATAAAATGTTCCCTGTATTTCAGTTCATGTTCCTCAACTTGTAAATGAGAAAAAAATAAAAGTTTTAAATGATTCCTGTGCAATTTCTATGGAATTACACCAGGGTGACTGACAGAATAAAAAAGGCAATATGGTTCCACTACATATTATATGAGTGCTCCTAATGACAATACAATGGGTTTCTCTTGTTAACTTCTGAAGAACACATACTGTCCAATGACTCAAACTACCTTAGTCATTAAGAAGTACTAGGATTTCTTCTGCTGAATCTGGTTAGACGTTAGCTCAGTTTCCAAATAATGCCCCAACTACCATAATATACATCCAGTATCCCTACTTACTTACCTTGAACATCTCAGTGAAAGTTTGAGAGCTTCTGTAATTTAATTAATCACCTTACAGAATACTCTGGCAATTTTACTAAGGAAAACTGTTTGCTCTCTCAAAAGGTATTTCTAAATTCTTATATTTAATTAATGTGTTTTTGCTAAATTGGTCATAGTGGTAATTGTAATGTGATGAAAGAACTCTGTTCTCTGTTTGACAGTATCATCAAACATGAAGAATGTTTAAAATTAAGCATCTTTCTTTAAAATGTCTTTGCCTATCTGGAATGTCACATAATGGAAAAATTGCTTAAATGATTCAAGCAAATGCTTTCACTCCAACACAAATAAACAATGGGACAATTATTACTAGAAATTAATCCTATTAAAATGACAACAAAAAAAGGGAGGAGATCAGTATCAAAACCTAGTAATGTGACACTATGTAATTATTTTCTTATCACTGAATTACCAAGAGGCTTCTTATAAATTGCTGTTACATAAATGTGACGACTTATCTCGGCAAGAGATTCTGCATTATGGCATGGGGGAGGGAGGAACAAAATGGAAGTTCTTGCTGTAGTTAGTGGAGTGAAAATGAGCATCTATGACCGGTGTACTTTTTTTTGCAAAAAGTTGTCTGGGGTACCATAGTGTAAAATAAACAGTTTATTTTAATCCGTATGCTCTGTATTCTGGCCAGGTTAACTTTAACTGTTAAGATTTGGCTGTCTTTCTAACATGACTTGTATGCCAGCTCATTAATGTAGGTACAAAGTAACAGAACAGATTTTTGTAAAGGGGATTATAGAGCCATTTGATTTCTTATTATTACCTTAACTTCATTTCTTTACTAAGAATACTGAGTTTATTAGTTTTGTTTTTGCATGAATACCTGATTATAATTGGAATGTAGGAGTGTATTGCTAAATATACTAAGTATAACCAGGATTCACAGCTTGCTTTAACATGTTAGCAGAATTTATGGAGTGAATTCTTCAGGAGGCCCATGGGGAATGATTAACAACATCTGGAATGCAAATAGTTTACCCATGAATTCCCTTCCTTATATTTGAAATTGTATGGCTTTTGTCATTAGTAAATAATTTAGCAGCATATATGAAAAGAAGCTTCAGGGAGACAATACAACTTGGAGGATAAGGGGGAGGGCTATCCTTGCAACAGCATTCTCCACATTTCCCCTACAAAAGCCCCTTTGTAGGATGTGTGGGCAGGGATTGGGAGTGGAATGACAGCCAATATTCCCTCTTTTTTCACCAGTCATGTGTGGAATAAATTTAATGTGCACCAAGATATGTGCAGATGTGCACCATCAATAAAAACTCACACTATCAGCTGTGGGAGTCTGTGGGTGCTCTGCAAATCAGCTGAATCTTTCCTGGGTGGCCACCAGAGCTCGGCTTCCAGGGAACACTGTGACAGCCAATGAGGTGGTATCTTTTCCGTTTCCTTACCTGTTGTACTTGAATTAAGTAACTTTAACTTGCCCTTCTTCCTCCCCTCCATGCTTTGTCCCCATTATATCTGTACTGATGGGGACAAAAAAGGACTAAGAGACATGACAGAGAAGTCTTGTCTCATTGAAGATTCTGCTGCTCTTTGGGACTGAAGTCCCTGTCTTTTTTTCTGTGTAGGTTTCTATACATGTGTAAATCCCATTCAGGAAAATGTTTGGAGAACTCTGAAGGGAATCTGTCCACATGCAGCAAGTAACCCATGCATGTGACAGTGTCTTAAAAAATAAAGTCAATTTCTAACTTTTCATTGTTAACCTCGTTGTTCTCTAAGGGTACATCTACACTACAAAGTTAATTCGAACTAACAGCTGTTTGTTTGAATTAACTTTCATAGGCGCTACACATACAAACCGCTAGTTCGAACTTAATTCGAACTCGCGGAGCGCTTAATTCGAACTAGGTAAACCTCATTCTATGAGGACTAACGCCTAGTTCGAATTAAGTAGTTCGAATTAAGGGCTGTGTAGCCACTTAATTCGAACTAGTTGGAGGCTAGCCCTTCCCAGCTTGCCCTGGTGGCCACTCTGGGCACATCCAAGGAAACTTTTCTGCCCCCCTCCTGGCCCCGGAGCCGTTAAAGGGGCATGGTCTGGCTACGGTGCTTGTGCCAGTAGCAAGCCTGCCAGCACCCAGCCAGCAGACCCTGCACCTGGCACGGCACGAGACAGCCACCCGCTGCCACCCAGCCCTCTGCCTCTTCCTAGGACCAGGCTGGTGGCTCACAGGAGCCTGCCCGGGGCCGCAAGAGGTGGGCGCCCGCCTGGTCTAGTGCGGAGATCGTGGACCTCATCGAGGTTTGGGGGGAGGCCTCCAACGTCCATGACCTCCACACTAGGCACAGGAATGCGGCCGTCTAGGGCAGGATAGCTGCCAGCCTGGCCACCAAAGGCCACATGCGAACCCAGGAGCAGGTTTGCATGAAAATCAAGTTGGTCCAGTGAGACCCCCGACCCTGAGCCCTGAGCTTAGAACATAAGAACATAAGAATGGCCGTCTGGGTCAGACCAAAGGTCCATCTAGCCCAGTAGCCTGTCTGCCGACAGCAGCCAACACCAGGTACCCCGGAGGAGATGGACCGAAGACAATGACCAAGGGATTTGTCTGGTGCCATCCATCTCCAGCCTTCCACAAACAGAGGCCAGGGACACCATTCCTACCCCCTGGCTAATAGCACTCCATGGACCCAACCTCCATAAATTTATCTAACTTCTCTTTAAACTCTGTTATAGTCCTAGCCTTCACAGCCTCCTGTGGCAAGGAGTTCCACAGGTTGACTATGTGCTGTATGAAGAAGAACTTTCGCTTATTAGTTTTAAACCTGCTGTCCATTAATTTCATTTGGTGTCCTCTAGTCCTTACATTATGGGAACTAATGAAGAACTTTTCTTTATGCACCTCTCCACACCACTCATGCTTTTATAGACCTCTATCATATCCCCCCTCAGTCTCCTCTTTTCTAAGCTGAAAAGTCCCAGTCTCTTTAGCCTCTCTTCATATGGGACCTGTTCCAACCCCCTAATCATTGTAGTTGCCCTTTTTTGAACCCTTTCCAAGGCCAAAATATCTTTTTTGAGGTGAGGAGACCACATCTGTACACAGTACTGAAGATATGGAGTACCACAGTTTTATACTTCCTCTCCTCCTTCTTCCCCTGGCTTCCCCCTTCCAGCTCTCTCCTCCCAGGTTTCCCCCTCCCCTCTCCCACCCTCTCTCTTCCCCTCTCCCACCTCCTTTTCCCAGTCTCCCCAGAGGTTAATCCCCCCCACACTCCCAGTTTTGTTAAATAAAGAGAGTTTCTATTTTTGACCACACGTGTCCTTTATTTTTTACATCAGGAAGGGGGGCTAGGGAGGGGTAAGCGGAAGGAGGTGAGGCAGGAATGGGGTACGAGCCCCCGATGGGGAGGACTGGAGTGGCTCTGCGGTCTCCTCGGGGTGGAAGCTCTCCTGCAGGGCCTCCTGGATCCTGACAGCCCCCTGATTGACACCCCCGGATGGCAGCCTGCGGCAAGTGCAGCCGGGCTGATGGCCGAGTGCTGTGATGTGCTGAGTGAGGGCACTCAGGGCACTCCAAGACAGGACTGCTTTGCTGTCCCTCATCGAGGTAGACAAGCAAGCAGGGAACCCTGAGAACTGTCTGTCCGGGGTGGGGGTCGGGTCCCTTTAAGCACAGCCCTCCGCTAGCCTGAGGCAGCAGCTCCACACTCTAAGTCCTAACCTGATGCCCTGCCGGCACTGGTTCCGGCCAGTCTTAACTTCGGTTCAGGGTCTACTCAATGTGGACATGCTAGTTGGAATTAGCAAAACGCTAATTCGAATTAGTTTTTAGGTCTAGATGCACTAATTCGAATTAGCTTAGTTAGAATTAACTAAGTTAGTTCGAATTAGTGCTGTAGTATAGGCATACCCTAATATAATCCTGCTCACAAACCATGTTCACTATCCTTCTAACAATATATAGAATCCAATATACATCGAAAATCTTTTAAATGCCTATATACTTCTAAAGTAGACATAACAGAACTCTAAGGGGCATTTTATGTGATAAGATATGTCCTCAGAATCAGCATTCAAAAAATAAAGCCCCTTTATCCCCAACATGAATAAGAGGCCATTTATGTCTATGTGGGTTTTATGTTCCCTTCATTTTGGGGTCTTGTATTTTACTTTATACACATTTATGTATTATGTTTAAAAAATTTTTGTAAGCCATCTTGAATATTTTAAATAGAGAGGCGAGGTAAAAATATTTTAAATAAATACATAAAATAAATGTACACAGAGCCCTATTAACTTCAGTAGGACTCTTCTTCACATAGTGCTGCCTGCACAGAGTAGTTGGCAGAATTGCAGCCCAAGTAGGATTTAATATTCTTGAAAGAGGAAAATGCATAACTAAAGAATATCTTGAAACCTCTTTTTTTCATGGTGAGGTACTAAAAAAGTGAACTGATCTGGATTTTATATAGCAAGATTGACTGAAACAATTACAAAAAATGCCTTGAAAGAAATTACTATGTACTGATCTTTTACAGTTTTTGGACAAGAATAATTCTGCAATAACAATCTCATTTACTATAAACCTTTATTGTCTCATATTTCTCTTAAGAAGTTTGTTTTCTGTGACTCATTTTGCCCCTAATGGGTAGTATTTTAGGCCCTGAAGCAAGAGTTAAAAGGACAGATTTTTTTCTTTTCTGACATAATGTTGTTGATAAACACAATATTTGAACACCCCTTTTCCAGCCTTTTGATGACTTACTGTGTGCAATGGATTTTATCCAATGTTCTTATTAAGGAAATAGCACAGTTTTGCCCACATATTTCATGCTTGAGCTGAGCACCTCTGCTTTTTTTTCCCCTCTCACTTTGCTTAGAGAGAACTCCTCAGTAAAAGCCTAAAACCACCACCACATTCTCCTTTTAAATTCCGCCTCAAATTTAACTCCTCCAAAATAGTAACAAATCTCTATCATTTGTTGCTGATTGATTATACCAGTGGGCCATTGACACTCCTCGGCTACGTCTACACTGAAGGCTTTTTGCGCAAGAATGGCCATTCTTGCACAAAAACTTGCGAAGTGTCTACACTGCATGCATGTTTTTGCGCAAGTAAATTTACAGTAAAGCGTCGGAACAGAGGGCTTCTTGTGCAGGAGTTATTCTTCTCCCCACAAAGAATAAGCCCTCTTGTGCAAGAGCTCTTGTGCAAGAAGGCAGTGTGGATGGGCAACAGGGGTTTCTTGCACAAGAGAGCATCCACACTGCCATGGACGCTGTTGTGCAAAAGCACAACTCTTGCGCAAAAGCACATAACAGTGTGGACATGCTCTTGTGCAAGGCCTTTTACGGAAGAACTCTTGTGCAAAACAGTTCTTGCACAAAAAGCCTGCAGTGTAGACGTAGCCCTCATGTATGCTTTTGTACCCATCTCTTTTGTTACCCATGACACACCATTTTGTCTATTTAAACACTTGTTGCACGTGGTCTTAATCCTAGATTGAGCTCTCTGAGGGTAAGGACTGGCCCTCTTCTCCTTTCTACAGGACCTAGCACACTGGTGCTTTGAATTCCCACTGTGGTCTCTAGCTGCCACCATAACATGCACATAGGTTCTTTATTACCTGAAAAACTTCCCCACGCCTACTAACTTTCAACTTTGATGCCTGTGTGTTCTATTTGCCTTTGCAAATATTCCCCAATTGGGGGGTGATAACCTTTCTGAGTATTTCTGAGGATGATCTTTTTTTTGCTGGCAACTAAATTTATCACAAGTGCTGGTAAGACACTTGTGATATGAATTAGTGCATATGAATTATTGAACCACAAATAGAAACAAGTTAGCAAACAGGCTTTAGCTAAAATTTTTGGTTGAAGTACTTAATTGTTTTTTGCCCTTGTTTTAAGACATACTGGTTAATCTGGAAATTTTCTTTAACAATCTTCCTTAGAAGTATCCATACAAGTAACCGATGTCTATAGTTCTTTCCTCGGGATTCTAAAACCCTACTTACAGATTCCACTACAGTTTAATCATGTTTTATTCTTGAAACACTTGCTTGACTATTGTAAACAGGGTGGTGGTTTTTTTGTTATTGTTTTTCTTTCTGAGAACCAAGTTGTAATATGCTGAAATTGACTTCTGAGAACACAGAATGTGTGTCTTGTCATGGACTTTAAATGGCCAGATTTTACTTGAATCGGTCTGATGTTTCCTCCCAGGGGACACTGTGTGGAAATAAGAGAAGAGGTGGAGGCAGGAGCAGGATAAGTGAGAATTCTAAAACCATATGTCAAAACCTCCAGACTTTAATCTTAGCGAATTTTCATATAGGTCATCTCAGTGTGGTTAAGGACGTGCTAACAGACAATATGTTTCACCATTTTTAAATACAGTAATTGCCAGCTCTGTCATTGGCCTGTTTCCTTGAGTTGGGCAGATACTTTCCCCAGCCCTGAGAAACTTTCTTTGCAGACTGTACATTCCTTGTGCCTGCTCCAAACCGTTTGAAGGCAATGGAGAAATTTCCCTTATTCTTATTGCAGGCTCAGCTACTGACTTGCTAATGACCTTGGCCCCTCTGAGTCTCAGACCCCCACCTGTGTATAAGGCAGCATATTCCTACCCATCTTTATGAAGCACTATGTTATAGGCAAGGTTTGCAGTACCACCTGTGATTAAAATTGTCTATAATTTTGCCATACTTTAACCATTTGGGGTAAAATTGTACCTCACGTGCCTCATGGTGATGTGATATATGGAAAAAAATAGCCAAAACAGTTAATTTCTGAGAATGAAGTTAGGAGGAAATGTATATTCTTGCCCCTGTGGTAGTGATGGTGGTTGTGTGTGTTAATCTCAAGACACTTTTCTATTGAAGTGCTTTAGCATTTGGAGCAGGAATTTAAGATTTGTCAAGAGGGCCTTGGTGTCAGGGACATGCCTTCTGCTGTTCCTTTGCAAATCCCATCCCAATTAGCTAAGTCACGTCTTTCAAAAATCAGTTTGCAAATCACAGTTTGCACATGCTCACTGGAGAGTAGTGAGATCTTAACAGCTAAAATCTTCCAAGATTCCATCCTAAGTGTGGTTGAACTTCTGTGGCTCCTACTGCTGGCCGGATTGTGTACGTATCTTCCCCACAAAACAATTGAACATGCTGCCTGCAGCCTAGGGATGCAGGAATTAAGATGGATTGTGCCTGTAAAGACTGCTGCAGACTAGTGTGGGGTCTGTGAACTGGAACGGGGTGCAGAGAGCCCCTGTCTCTCCTGTGCTCTGAGAGTTCTCCCATTCCAACACTCCCCTTCACCCCCAAGCAACTGGGCTGCATGGAGGAGGGATATCTGATTAGGACACAAAGGACAAAGAGCCAGATTGGTCAGGGGAAGGAAAGAAATAGGTTAAGACAAGATGTCTGAGACTGGAATAGGAGTTCAGGGCCATCCTATACATGAAATGAGATAAGGTCCTGTGGGAGGAAAAAGGGTAAATCCTGACTGTATCAGAATGCATATTCACAAGGGGGTGAATTAAAGTTTCACAGGTAATTTTTATTCTCTGTTTCATCTCTTTTGAGTGTTTGATTTTGCAAACTTGATACTTTTGTGTGTAAATTGAATATAATATGTCAAGCTGTTTTACTTATATTATCATGCTTCATATGTTCTTCACAGTCCATTTTAATTCTTCCTCTTGTCTTTCCCACATTTGCTTTCACATACTCCTACCTGCTGGTGGTACCTGTGCTTTGAACCATCTCCCAGCTGTTGCCTGCTGAGCAACCTTTGTGTTCCTTCAAATCTCTTTAAACAGTTTTTCTAAATCTTTTCCTACATTTTTCCTTGACCAATCATTTCACCACATCCTTCATTTGCCTAAACAGCTGTCATGTGTCTTGTCTCTTACATCGTAAAATCGTCAGGGTACAGAATGCATTACTGTTCTGTAAAGTGATAATAATTCATTGAAGACAATAGGAGATACAGCACTTATTATTTTTCATTTGTCTGCCTATCAATCTTGAATGTTTTATTACAGGTAGTCAGTTTGCAACTGACTCATTAATGGATGCAATTCATGCCCTGCTGTTCAGTCTCTGCCAAGCTTCTTCCACTCTGATGTTATCTTGTAATGTTTTGGATTAAATGGTTTGAATTAAGTGAAAGCCTGAAGCATTTCATCTAACAAAAAGAGATTAATTTAGGTTGAGTCTGTTATTGAAAACTAATAAACTGAAACCTTAGGCACATAAGATTAGTTACTTTTTCAGCATATAGACATGCTGACTACTTAGAAATAATTAACTCCTACTTTCTGCCATCATGTTAGAAATTTTCTGGAAATCTAATCCCTCCATGACACCTTTTGGTAACTAAACTATAGGAATTTTTTGCACGTGCTGTTGCCTGATGCAGTTTGTTTCTATCCCTACAGCACATATGTGATTGTTCAGCTAATTGGATTTTAATAACTGAATCTTATAATTCCATGTGATTTTTTTTCCTGTTTCACTTTTTGTAAACTAGGTTTCAGATAAAGGCCTTAGTCCAGTAAACACGAGTGAACACTGAATATAACCTTTGAATTTGAACACACAAGGGATTTGGCATCATTTCTTGTTATGATAAAATACAAGTAACTTTTTATAGACTGACTCGACAAACTCATTGTACAGCATGAAAAGATAATGAAACACAATACTTATGAATTATATTTTTCAGAACTGTCATAATCACTAGTACATACTCTGTGGTGGTAAGGTTGGAGGTTAATAATTAATTGCTAGCTCTTAATCTGGTGCTTTACATCAGTAAGTCTCAAAGTGCTCTATCAAGGAAATCAGTGTCATTATGCCCATTTTACAGATAGGGAAATTGAAATTCGTCTCTAGTATTGCAATTTTACTAAGTGTCCAAGGGCCAGATCTTCAGTGAGATCAGTAGGAAGACTCACTGCCTTCTAGACACTTTGCGTTACCCCTAAAGGCTGGATCCTGAGTTCTGAGTACCTAGGCGCTGATCCAGCAAAGTACTTAATCACACGCTTTATTGCTCTCAATCATGTTAACTTAAATGGGATTATTTGTGCTTATGCCAGGCTCAGCTACTGACTTGTAAGTTTGTAGGATCAAACCCTAATTGGGCTCTAAAAAGAGAACCAATCCATTTCTTGTCACATATGGGGAAGCTGCACCTCTCTACACAGTAATATCTACTGTAGGTGACCACAGAGGCAATGTACTTAAAGGGGAAGAGTTTCCATCTCACCCATAAGTGTCAGGAAATAAACAATTCTTTCTTCTTTCAGATCCATGGAAAAAGTGATGAATGTTGATACAGCAAAAGAAATCAGATCTTTCCTTTGGCTTCCCTGCAGATAGGAGATTGGAACCTACCTTTACTCTCTGCTAAGGTAGCTGCAAAGATTTCAAAACCAAGCTGTTTCTTCAATTGCATATACAGTGCCAAACACACAAAAGAGGGAAGGTAATTAGAAATGCCTTTCCTGCCTGTGCATTTCCCTTGCACATTTGCATCAAAAGTTGTCCTGGCTTGGGAGTGTGGGTGTACAGCTGCTACTCCCACCTTGTGCCATGCAGGGATGCCCTTTACACAAGCAGAGGTCAGTTCCATTGCCTTTATAGATGCTAGGCAGGTGCAGAGCAGAGAATCTGCCCTATATGCTGTTAAATTACATAAACACTGGTTTAATTAGTCCCTTTAGAAGAGTTAAATAGCAAGCCACACTCAGTATCATATTGATGATTTATAATCAATTTTGTGGTCCCCATGTACTGTGGGGTTGACAGAACTGGGAAGACTGAATCCAAAGCTTATTTATTTGTAAGTGGTATGACCGCATGTTAATCATAAAGACAGCATTTGCCTTTTCTTCATGGTAATTTCAAAAATTAACTTCAAATTGAA
The DNA here is from genome assembly GCA_019425775.1 of Rafetus swinhoei. Taxonomy (NCBI): domain Eukaryota; kingdom Metazoa; phylum Chordata; order Testudines; family Trionychidae; genus Rafetus; species Rafetus swinhoei. Next base: position 273,793,846 of record CM033437.1, read on the forward strand.
CTAAAGGGCTCCTTCACTATTTAAGTAATCAGATGTCATTACTACATTAGAGTGAATTACAATACAAAGAGCTTTTATCTACTTAACATGGTTTTTTTTCCTTAAATGTCGGGTACATCCTTAGTATCAGAATATCATATTTCACTAGTTGGAACACTAGCTGTCAAAACATTACTAATTACTAAATCATTTCTTGTTACATGGATAAAAAAGAAAAGATGACCCTATCTTCCACTTTTAAACAGTGTAAAATGTTTAAGTGCCTGAAGTCCATCTTTTTAAAGGTATATAGGTGTTGTGGAAGTCAGCACTGCACTAGATAACTGACTTGGATGTTATATTTCAAAGTTATATAGGTACTTATGACTTTTTTACTCACTTTGTAATGACCCATCTACACTTTATTCACAAGCCAATTTTCATATTCATAACTCGAAGAAGCTTTAAACAAAATACCTCACGTAATCTATCCATTTTAATGTTACAATCTGCTGGATCTGTATATCCTATTTTTGTGCATGTATCATTCTTGTATTTGACATTAGAAATATAAAGTGTGAATCTGTTTATAGTTTTAAATGTGCTAATGAGAGTCATTGTTGGTACTCCTGAAATATAATGTCTCAGCAATCAGCTCAAGGACCTGTAAACAGCCTTGTTTGTCCTGTAAATCCAAAGGGGGGCTAATCCTAAAAAGGCACATGACCATATCACCTGGTACTGGAATACATTTTGAACCTGGTGTTTTTCCATGAGAAGGGGAGGATGCTAAACAAGATTCCTGCCTTGGAGGAAAGTCTATTTAAGCAATGCCCTTTGTCTTCAGCTGGCCTTTGAAACTGCCTGACCCATCCTAACAGGATACTGAAAAACTCTGAAGGGCTGGAGTAAAAAAACAACCCTGATTTGAAGCTTAAACCTGAAATAAGAACAGCTGTTTAGGGTAAACATTTGCATGTAACATGTTTCTTAGTGAATTAGAACTAGCTATGCATTTTCTATTTATTTTGTTTTAGTAATTTACTTTGATCTGTCTGTTTTCACTTGCACCCACTTAGGGTATGTCTACACTAGCCCCCTAGTTCGAACTAGGGAGGCTAATGTAGGCATTCGAAGTTACAAATGAAGCCGGGATTTAAATATCCCGGGCTTCATTTATCTTCGGCGCCGCCATTTTTAAATGTCTTAGTCGAACTCCGTGCCGTGGCTACACGCACGGAGTAGGTTCAGGATCTCTAATTCGAACTGCGTTACTCCTCGTGGAACGAGGTGTACGCAGTTCGAATTAGAGATCCTAATTCGAACTACTAGTCCGTGCCGCGTGTGGCAGCGGCACGGAGTTCGACTAAGACATTTAAAAATGGCGGCGCTGAAGATGCAAATGAAGCCCGGGATATTTAAATCCCGGCTTCATTTGCAACTTCGAATGCCTACATTAGCCTCCCTAGTTCGAACTAGGGGGCTAATGTAGACATACCCTTACATCCTACTTTTTGTACTTAATAAAAACACTTTTGTTTACTATCAGTTCCAGTGTAAATAACTGTTACCTGAGGGGAGCAACCACTATGCTTATGTCTTTCATTGATGAAGAGGGTGAACATCCTCATGAACTTTCCCTGTGTAAACTTTTACGCAGAGAAAGGTGGATTTATTTTGGAATTTAATTCTTTTGGGGGGCTGGTTTCCTGGGTGCTGATCCCTAGGACTGTGCCCTCTCAGAGCAGAAGTGATTCAGTATCTGTATTGTTCCGCGGGTGGTGGGAGGATACAGTAACCCCAACTCTGTTCCTTGTCTGGGAACAACCAGAGGATCTGGCTCAGCAGGACAGAGTGGAGGGTAGCCCCAGAGAACAAGAAAGTGGGCATCAGTGGCATGATCAGCACACTGGGGAACAATCCATAGGGGACTTCTGGGACCGCACTGCCCATCACACACTTGTCTGTTCAACAGCATTAGAAAATATTTGTGATTTTAAAAAACTCAGAAATCTTTCAAGTACCTCAAATGGGTGAATTATTTTTCCAGAAGCAAATACAGTCTATTTCCATAATTTCTTATTTGTAATTACACCATAATAAAAATATAGGCTATATCAGTTCTTTGCATAATGATAGTGCAGTTCAAGTACAAATTATGACAGGGCCTCAATTCAGCAAGCTCATATATACATTCTTCATTAAGTCTCATTGGAAACACTGGAATTTAAACATGCTTAAAATGAAGGAAGCTATTTGACATCCAGACAACCGATCCAATAAATGTAGTTCCCATCCAAATGAAATCTATTTTAGATGGGTGAAATTATAAGGTACTCCTATCTATTTGTTGGCTACAGCTAGAACTTGCTGAAAACATTTTATTGAAATTATTTTTATAAAAAACTGACAAAGTTAGAGAGATATATAGTTTACATGAGTATGATTCATTATTTTTCTACATAAAACTTTCCAGACATCTTATTGAGGAACAGGAATAATAACTTTTGATTTATGTACACTAGGCAAAACAAATGCCAAATATTTGAACTGACCAGTTTGTGAATAGCCATGGGCTGAAAATTATTCACCAAGGAATGCTTTTTAGTATCTCATAAATTAATAAAAATAGGATACTTCCTTACAAATTTGGCCTTTCTCAGGGTATGGTTCATAAACAGCAGTTGATTCATTGTTTTATATTTTGGTGGGGGGGGGGGGAAGGGGAGTGAAAGCTCTTTTTTTCTAGGAACAAACCCAAATATACAGGTATATAACTATGTTTTATACACATAGTTAACCAACAGACAAACAAAAACAAACAAATCATTTAAAAGAAGTAGAACATAGAATTCCCCATTACCAGTTAGCAACCCTGCACCCTGTCACCTAGTGCAAAATTAAAAAAGTAGCAACTATGTAGCTACTTCTACACTACAGCCCAGATCGACACTCTCAGATCCAGCCACTGATGGTCGATTTAATGGGTCTAGGGAAGACCTGCCAAATCAGTCGTAGATCCTAAGGCCCCTTCTGTGCCCTATCCTCATAAGAATAAAAGTCTGGGCATAAGTCCCTGTCCTTTACCATGATTAATGGGACATACTCTTTAGAGAATGCAGGATCCTGTTTGTTTTCCAAAGTTTCTTTTGATCAAAGGTCTACACTAAGGGATAAGAATAACATAGAGCAAGCCTCTGGGCAGGAATATGCACCAAAGTGATAGCACATTAATAAAATACAGAAACAGACCCACATCTTTCTTACTATTTGTTCTTACTCATGCAGAGTTACTCTCTAATAGGACTTACACCCCAGAATCAGAATGTCCTTTTGGCAGCTGGCTTTTTAAATGGGGGTGCAGTGTGAATTAACTAGCCTCAGCCATTGAGTGATCATTAGGTAACTGGCTGGTGTTTGCTACTGCTACATTTTTCTTTAGCTCAGTAAGGCTATGTTTACACTGAATGATTATTTCGGAATAAGCTATTCCGGAAGAAATACTGCAAAATAGCATGTCTACACTATAGGGAAGCCTGGAAATTAGTCTGAGGTAGGCTCCCCTAATGTGGACACACTACTTCGGTAGAGCTCCAGGAGGCACTGGGGAGTAATTCCTTTGAATGGCCTGGGGGAGGAGCTATTTAGAAATAGCAGCAGTTTAGTGTCCATACTACCGCTATTTCGAAATAGCTATTTCAGAAGAGGAGTTATTCCTCATGGAATGAGGTTTACAAATGCTGAAATAAGTCTCCTATTATTTTGAAATTATTTCCAAATTACGGGCTAGCTGTGTAGATGCTCGCATAGTTATTTTGGAATAACATTTGTTATTCCTAGATAACACTGCTGTGTCGACGATCCCTAAGTGTACTTGTTATGTGGTTTTGTTTTGTGTTCCCCCCCCGAGGAGATATTAGACTTCTAAGTATCTTAAATCCCTATAGCTAGGCTGTAGCATAGGATCATTCTCTGAGTGAAACTGGGAATTTTGTCTTTGATATGACTTCTTAAGTATTTTCATAGTACCATAAACTAATCAGACTCTGCTTTACAATTGCCATCACAGCATTTTGGCGTAAATTTTGAAAGGTTACACTTGCCTTTGGGTGGTCTAAGCTATCTTCTTAACTCCTAGACTAAATTTAGCGTGGTTGCAGTAGGAGAGATTCTTGCAGGTTCAAGAACATGTTAAGAAGTGCAAAGGGTTGTGTCTTAAATGTATATCTGCTACTATGAACATTGAAGGTGCTGCAAATCATTTTTTCATCCCAGCAGTTAGGAAGCATATTTGCTATGGCCTACTTAGCAGCTATGTTATAAAAATGATAAAGGCATTTTCCAAAGATAGTACTATGTCAAATCAGGAGCAAGAGCTCCTGCTTTGAAATAGTAATGCTCATTAAAGAGGTGCTAATCTGCAGAACTCAGTATCCGGCATGACAAGTTTGAGACAGGTTAGTCATGTTAGTCTGTTTCAGCAAAAACAACAAGGAGTCCTGTGGCACCTTAAAGACTAAAAATTATTTAGGGCATTGGCTTTCATGGGTAGCAGCTCGCTTCCTCAGATACATTGAGGGGAACATTCAGTTACAAGGGATTTTATACATGCATACAGATATGGTAATGTTATATGAGTACTAGTAAGGCTAATTCAGTCATGGTGGATGTGGCCCACTTCCAATAATTGAGAAGAAGGTGAGAATACCTAAAGGGAAAAATTACTTTTTGTAATGAGCTAGCCATTCCCAGTCCCTATTCAGACTTATTCTGACGGAGTCAAGTTATGATTTCCAGCTTCGTAGTTTCATGCTGCAGTCTGTTTTTGAAGTTTTTTGCTCAAGTATGGCAGCTTTGAAGTCTATTACTATGTGTCCAGGGAGGTTAAAGTGCTCTCCTACTGGTTTTTATATGTTACCATTCTTGATGTCTGATTTGTGTCTATTTTTTCTTTTCTGCAGAGATGATCTGGTTTGCCCAATGTACAGGGGAGAGGAGCATTGCTGGCACATGATGGCACAATAATAGATGAGCAGGTGAATGAGCTCCTGATAGTATGTCTGATTTGGTTAGGTCTTATGATGGCATCACTAAGGTAGATGTGCGTGTGACGCACTCCCATGAAATATACATAAATATAAATATATAAACACAAATATACATAACTCAAAGATGCTTAGGACAAACTGCTTCATGTAACCTATCAATCTTCATGTCATAATCTGCTGGATCTGTTCATCTTATTTTGGTGTATGTATCTTCTTAAAATTAGACATACGGCATATGGAATGCTTTGTGGTTTTAAATGTGCAAAGGAAAAGCCATCAAGGGTGTTTCTAATGGTGGAATCCCTCAATGTCTGGGCAAATCATTTGTAAATAGCCTTTTGTCCTTAAGTCTTAGCAATGGTTGGTCTTAGGAAGTCACATGACCTCCCTAACTGGTAGTGACTGGCCAGGTAACTTCTCAGGCAGAAGTGGGAATCTTTAAAACAATAGGAAACTAGCAGGTCTTGGTCTTTGGGCTAGCTGGCATGGCACACCCGGGGGCAGCGGTGGATGTAGGGCAGGGAGAGCAGGGCGGCTGCCCAAGGCCCCGTGCACACGCTACTACCTGTCAGCTGTGGCTATGGTGCATGCGTGAAATTATGCTGCCCCGGGTCCCGCGCTTCAATAGGCCCCGCGCCCTGGGCCCCGCAAAACTCTCATCCACCCCTGCCCAGGGGAATGAACCAAAGACCCCAGGGAAAAGGAAACTTCCCTGGTTTGAAGGCTTAGCTGGAAAAGAAACAGTTTTAGGGTGAGTTTGCAATGAGTTAGTAATACGTTTGTACTGAGGTTTCAGTGTTAGAATTGGCTAAGTGTTTTCTGCTACTTTTAATTTGTAATCTACTTTGCTCTGCCTGTTCTCACTTATAACCACTTAAATCCTACTGGTTGTACTTAATAAAATCACTTTTACGTACTATCAAGCCTAGTCTAAATAATTATTAGCTGGGGGAGCAATCAGTGTGCACATTCCCCCTTTCATTGTTAAAGGGGGCTTACCTAAATAATTAATTTGGGGTTCTGATCCCATTTGGGGAGTGGTATTCCAGGGAGCTGGGCCCAAAACTGCATTTTCCTTGGACCTGAAGAGATTCAGTGTCTGTACTGCTTCTCGGGGTGGTGGGGGTCAGTGATCTCAGCTTTGTGCCTTGGCTCGGGGAGACCAGGGAGCTAGCTGGCAGTACTGAGTAGTGAGAAGCCCCAGAGATCAAGTAGGCAAGTGGTAGTGGCTTTGTCAGTGCTCTGGGAAGCACCCCCAAGGGGTCTTCTGTGACTGCACCCCGTCACAGTGTGGACAGAGTTGTCAATGGAGTTTGTTGCAGGGATTGGTTCCTGGACTTGTTTCCAATGTGTGGTGTGTAGTTGGTGGTATTTGTTTCAGGTTGCGGGGGGAGGAGGATGACTGTCTGTAAGCGAGGACTGGCCTGTCTCCCAATGTCTGAGAGAGTGAGGGATCATCTTCTGGGATGTGTTGGAGAGGTTTTATGCAGGGGATGTAGGTAATGGCCAGTGGCATCGTGTTGCTTTCTTTGTTGGGCCTGTCCTGTAGTAGGTGATTTCTGGGTACCCAGCTGGCTCTGACAATCTGTTTCTTCACTTCCCAAGGGGGTATTAAAGTTTTAAGAATGCTTGTTAGAGATCCTGTAGGGGTTTGTCTCTGCCTGAAGGTTTGGAACAAATGTGATTGTATCTTAGGGCTTGGCTGTAGACAAGTGATTGTGTGATGTGTCCTTGCTGGAAGCTGGAGGTATGTAGGTAAGTATAGCAGTCAGTAGGTTTTCAGTATAAAGTGGTGTTTATGTGACCATCACTTATTTGCATTGTAGTATCCAGGAAGTGGATCTCTTATCTGGATTGGCCAAGCTGAGGTTGATGGTGGGGTGGAAATTTTTGAAATCCTGGTGGAATTCTTCAAGTACCAGCTTTCCATGGGTCCATATGATGATGTCATCAATGTAGTGCAAGTAGAGGAGAGATGCTTGGGGACAAAAGCTGAGGAAATGTTGTTCTATGTCAGCCATAAAAATGTTGGAGCCATGCAGCTACCTATAGCAGTGCCTCTGACTTGAAGTATCCATTATGTCAGTCTTTTGTTATAGAAATAACGTTTTATGTAATACACTTGGTGTATTTACTTTAAAACTAAGTTCCTCCAGTGCTGATGACACATTGGACAGTCCAGTTCCCCCATTGATTGCAGTCACTTCCCAGGTGATGCCAATACATTCAGTATCCTGTGTCATTGTGTTCTGCCTGTTCTTTCTTGACCTTCCTGGCTATTTTTTCCCTTTCCCTAGCACCCAATTCAATGCTTGCTTTTAGCATGGCTCCCATCTCCCACATGTCCCAACTCCTGAGCACTCCTTATCTGGTATTTTCTGCCTTATCCTGCATAGTCAGCCACTTTACATTTGCATTATGTGTAGCATCTTCCTCAGCCATCTATGATGGTCAGTCTCCCATCTCTTTTTGTTACCTGCCATTGTCCAAGTCTCTGCACCATGCAGTATGGTCAGTACAATCACACAGTATAATCTTATGTTTAGTTTGGTGTGGAGAATTCTGTTTGACCACATGTTGTTCCACATTCCAGAAATAATGTTTGTTTTCTCAATGACACATGAATATCTTTATCATAGTCACCTTCAAATGTCATCACGCTCCCCAGGAAGCTGAACTTTTCTACTTATTCAATTTCTTTTCTGTCCATGTATACCTTTTACATCTGTCTTCCAGATTCTTGTGCTTATAATATTGGCTTTCTTTGCATTTGTTATCAATACAATTTTTGTTGCTTCCTGTTCCCTTATATGAGAAGTAGAAATCATTTCATATCACACTTAGTAAACCAATGCCAATGGCAAAGTACAAGTTGTGTAACATCTCCATGAACCCATTTTATACCATCCACAATGTCTTTCATTGCTCTGTTCATCACCCAGTCTATCGCTAATGCAAAGACGATTGGTGAAACATATACCCTTGTTTAACTCCAGTCACAATAGCAAACCAACCACCGAGGCCTGTATCCAATGTTACTGCAATTCTACTTCTATCATATAAATCCCTTATTATTTTACTTAGCTGGTCTGGTGTCCCATAGCTTCTAGACTTATTCTGTATACACTGTTGAATACCGTAAGTTGGTAAAGTTCACTAACGTGCATTTTCGCCAAGCAATGTTTTTTCAATGATCTGTCAAAGAATGAAAATCCGTTCCCAACATGATCCATTCCCTACCTGGATGGAACTCAGTCTGTTCTTGTATTATTTCATCCTTCATTTTTTTAGCATGTGGTAGCCAATACTTTGACCAGGATTGATGGTAGTACAATAAATCTACTGAGGAAGTTAAGTCCATTTGGCAATGCAACAATGATACTGTATTTCTGCTATTGTGACACTTGTTCTTTCACCTGTATTTCACTAGAGTTTTGTTAATTGTCCAAAAAAAATGAATTTTGACAACACTAGGGTGTTGGAAGGCTACTTCAGTTTTAGGTGTTGGTCTCTTTTCTATTTCTAACTTATCACTGGCATATCTCTTGTACCTGTGCACGATTCTCAACTCTGGACAGTTTAATGTGGAATGGCAATATTATTTCCATTGTCTGGCTTGTCTGTATTTTTAACGTCTGTCCATAAGATTCCTGAGCAGCATCACTTGTGATGGTTTTGTTCTTCCTGAAATGAGATCTCTGCTGTGATATTATTAAGTATAATTAATACATCCCTGCTGCAGAGTGAAAGTAGTACCATTAGATTCAATCTTGATATTCACTGATCCTCCCATCTCACTAATCACAAGTATATTCAGATGTTATTTTTTTCCGTTTCTCAGGTAATGTGTGCCAGTTTCCCATACTGTGCAAATAGTACATTCCGCATGCTAATTCTTGTTACAGATTTAGTTGTCAGGATCTGATGTTTTGAAATATCAGCTTCCTTTTAGCTTTCACTGAGATCTGTCACGTTTTGAGTTCCATCTGTACCTGCAGTTCTCCAATTTTGATTTAATTGAGCTGTTTCTGTTGCAGTAAGATTACATTTGAGTGGGTTGATAACCCAACTGCAGAACACACCTTGTATATTTTGGCTTTGGACCAGCATTATTGGTGTCAGTGGCAGAGTTACCCTTGGCATACAGTAATCATGTTAGATTTGCCAGTGGCAAATGGTCTTGTGTTAGTACCACTAGGGTACATCTTACTAGCAGATTTACCCAATGTTGCTTGGGCTTAACTCAGTTAAGGTTTTTTTTTTAAATGAAAAGAAAATGTACACGGTTTATTGAAATTATTGAAGTTATGATAAATGCAATGTTATTTTATGAAGTTCATTTAAAAAAATTAAATAAAGGAATTGTTAAAATTTTTCTGTTTTAAATTTTGTGGTAATTTTTTTAAATGGAAATTTCATTAGGGGTATGTCTACACATCAAAGTTATTTTGAAATAACAGCCATTATTTCGAAATAACTTTACTAGCTGCCTACATTAGTTAAATCGCTATTTCGAAATTAATTCGAAATAGCAGAGGGCTTATTTCGAAATTGGTAAACCTCATTCCACAAGGAATAATGCCAAATTCGAAATAGCTATTTCTAAATAAGTGCTGTGTGGACACTTATATCGAAATAGGGGGCCTCCAGCCTTCCCAGGGTGCCCTGGTGGCCACTCCAGCCTCAACCAAGAACACTCCTCTCCTTCCCCCCTCCCCAGAGCCCTTAAAGGGGTTGACTCTGGCCACAGTGCCTGTGCCAGCTCCAAGCCTGCCAGCTTAGAGCCAGCAGTCACTGCCCCTGACCCAGTGGCCCCAAAACATGAGCCAGCAAGCCACTGGCAACCAGCCCTCCACCGCTCCCCAGGAGCAGTCTGACAGCTCCCAGGAGCCTGCCAGGGCCCAGAGAAGGCAGGCGCCTTCCTGGTCCAGGGTGGAGATCATGGACCTTATTCAGGTTTGGGGGGGATGCCCCCAATGTCCATGATCTCTGCACTAGATGGAGGAATGCAGCCCTCTATGGCAGGATAGCTGCCAGCCTGGCCACCAAAGGCCACATGCGAACCCAGGAGCAGGTTTGCATGAAAATCAAGTTGATCCGGCGAGATCCCCAACCCTGAGCCCTGAGGCTCCTGCTTCTTCCCCTTGCTTCCCCCTTCCAGCTCCCTCCTCCCAGGTTTCCCCTCCCATCCCCCACCCTATCTTCTACCCTTTCCCACCTCCTTTCCCCAGTCTCACCAGAGTTTCATTCCCCCCCCCCCCTCAGTTTTGTAAAATAAAGAGAGTTTGTGTTCATGAAAATATGTGTATTTTATTTGACATCAGGAAGGAAGGTTAGGGAGGGGTAAGTGGAAGGGCATGAGGGAGGAATGAGGCACAAGCCCCCAGTGGGGCAGACCAGGGAGGCTCTTAGTGCTCCTCAGGGTGGAAGCTCTCTCACAGGGCCTCCTGGATACTGAGAGCCCCCCGATGGACCTCCTAGATGGCAACTTGCTGAAAGTGCAGCCAGGCTTGCTTGGTGTCCATGGGAAGCACCAGAGTGCCCAGGGGCAGCTCTGGCTCCATGTTGCAGAGTGCTGTGGTGTCCCGAATGAGGGCAATCAGAGCATGCAGAGACCAAATGCTTTGCTGTCCTTCACTGAGGTAGGCAAGCAAGCAGGGAAACCTGAAAACTGGCTGTTCAGGGGGTGTCCCTTTAAGCACAGACGTCAGATAGCCTCAGGCAGCAGCCACACAAAGTAACTCCTGACCTGATGCCCTGCTGGACCTGGTTCCGGCCAGCCTTAAATGCAATTCAGCGTCCGCTCAGTGTGGACGCGCTATTTCGAAATAGCAAAACGCTATTTCAAAATGCATTTTGTGTGTAGACACATTATTTTGAAATAACTTATTTCGAATTAACTATTTTGAAATAATATATTTCGAAACAACGCTGTAGTGTAGACATATCCCAAGTGTATTTTTTCTTCATCCCTATAAACTCATATCTTTCACTGTTTTAACAAAAAAGAGCTAAAATCAATTTGGTTTCCAGTAACATTTTCTTTTAGTTTTCAAACATTAAGCATTGTCTTAGTTGTGCCAAAACAGAGCACTACTCCAAATTTCTGTTTTACCTCTTTTCAGTAAGGTTTATGAGGAAGCAATCCTACTCTAGGTTCATCCTATTTTTGTGGCTCATCTTGGTTCAATCTCTTTCAACATTCACTCAGTTATGTCATTTTTTAGGGCTGTACTTGCTTTTGGTGATGCTGTTTTTTTCTGTTTGGTTTTATAAGAAGCAATCTCATTGCAGGCACATCCCATTTTCCTGGCACAATCAAAGCCTTACACTGCTTTAATTAAGATAAGAGGAAGCTGTATACCACATTTGGTGGTCCTAGCTCTTACCATTAGGAGGAATTCTAGAACAAACAGACACACTTTCTAAAATATGTAATAGATTGTCTATGCCATCCTGGTAGCAGCATGTAAAGTACATATAGTTACATGCTTCCATGAAAAGCAAGCTGTGTCTGTATTGGGGCAGGCTGAGACCGTGGGGAGCTGCCAGAGTTTTTCCCTGTAGTGGTTCTGATGTGTCTTTCTTCTACTCACCTACACAGTGCATACATGCTATTTATACCTGTGCTGGGGAGATACAGAAGATATTTGCTCTACATACACCCCAGAAGTGGGGATATAGTCCTAGACTGATTCATGCTTTTATTTATGTGGCAGGCCATCAGCTGTAATGCAAATTTAAACAGTTGGTCTCACTCTTCAATGAGTTCTGAATTATTTAAATGGCGTAACTTGTTCTATCACACCTATACCTCCTTACATCACGGCTGGAGACACTGGCTCTATCTCTTCATGGCACACATATTTTGAGAACATCAAACATCTCTTAGACACCGAACTAGTGCTTCAAGTTTCAACTTGAAACTTCTGCAAGCAAAATGGGAATTTTGTAATGGAAACATTTACATTAAGAACACACCCTTAACTATAGCTTGAACATGCCCTTAACTATTGCTTTATGAATGCAATGCTATGGCAAAATAACTTGCTGTGTGGATACTCAGGTAGCTGTTCTGTACTTTTTATCAGTCTGTCTGTCTCTTGGAATAGTGTTTTGACCTCTTAGGTTCGAAAAAGTGGCAGCAAATTAAGTCAGACTGTGTCCGTACTCCAGCAAAAGCCAAAACTTGATGCTTCAGAAGCACCGCCTAACTAGTTGCTCAGTTCTGTATAGCACTGCAGAGCACCCTTTCTTCTCATTTCCTGATGCACTTTCATCAGACCACGTGTCTGCACCAGGAAGGACCTGTATGATCATTTTTTTGTTGGTCCTTTCTTAGTCATTCCAGATCCCCATTTACCCCCTCCCACACACTCACCTGCTGGCTCTTGTGTAGTCTTCAGGAGCACAGTTCATAGGACTTTTCAGTCTACCACTCTTAAGGGCTCTTGATCTTGCAATGAATCTCATTCTATTGAACTTTTCTTGTTCCTCTCCAGTCTCCTTTCTCTTTTTATTCCTTGGTAAATTTGGTACTAGTGAAATGCACTAGAGCAATAGCCCTAGAGAATGAAATGTTCTGGTCACAGGCCAGGCAAAAATGCAAGCAGAGGAAATACAAGCCTTCCCAAATGGTGCTGCCTCAATTCTGCCCTAGAAGAACCATCTTTAGAAGTAAGAGGCCAAGCAGGTACTAAGTCAATTTAATCCTTTTGTGTGTGTGTGTGCTGAGGCTACCAATGAGAATTAACATTAACAGTGAGATAGACAATTGTTCATTAAGAACAAGTGAACAGAAAACATCAAACCCATTTCATATGTAACGTCTTACCACCTTCGGGCAGCAAAGTTTTTTTGCCTGGTTTTCAATCAGTGACCTAAAAGTGAAAAGCTCTATAGCCTATTACCAACTGTCTGATCCTCTAACCTTTCCTTGACCTCTCTGTTTTTGGACAGAGTACTCTTTGTACCTGCAGAGTTACATTTTTAATTACATATCTTCATATTCCTCACTTATATTAATGGGCATTCCATGACTTTATCCCAATAGATGCCATTAAAATCTTATGTGCAGGATCTAAAAGACATCCTGATTGTCCAAACCCCACACTTAACTATTTTTAAGTCTCATATAATGACCCAAGAGGGGGTGAGTAGGGTCAAGTTTGGTCAATGGGCCAAACATTTTATTTGATTCTCTAGTTTGAATGTTGCATTTGGATTAATCATACTCCTACCATGAAAAATGTGCCCAGGGAGATATATTTTTCTGGGAGCAATTATGCAAGTGTATATAAATACTGTAAAAGCAGGTAGAATTTGTCTTTTGGGAGGCAAAGTAAAAAGGCTTGGATTTTATCTAATAATCTTGAGTTCTATTAACTGAGTATTGTATTGTCCTTTTGGTTCAGATCCTCAAAGAGTTTTAGGCACCTAACTCCCACTGAAATTGAATGACTTTTCAGGACCTTGGCCGTAGACTTGCTCTACTGATCTTGCTCTACTGAAATCAACAGAAATGTTACCATTGACTTCAGTTGGTACAGGATCCCTCCCATGGGCCTGATGCTGCAGAGACTTAAGTACATCTTTTTATGCACTTTAGGCCCATTAAAGTAACGTTCAACATGTAAACTGTGGGATAGATGTCAATGGAGCCCTGGTAATTTCCACCAGCTGTCACTATCTCAGTGCCTCAATTTAAAAACACGTATATAAGGGTGCACTCCTATTCTCAATGGCTGCTAGTTTGACTTGTTCTTATAAGCCTCCCTGTTGGTTTGAAAGGTTGAACTTAAAAATTTAACCTATGTTATCTATGAAAATATCAAATGTTGTCAATATTTGGATGTTGCACATGTCAACTCAGAACTACCATGCTACAAACAGAAATTCTATGCATTAAAAAAGTAGACACTGATTAAAGTGTTTCAATTTTACGTGACTTCTTAAATATTATAGTGTTCAATGACCAATCACTTAATCGGCATCTTCTATTTTTAATGTATAAAACTTGTCTTTGCAGCAGGGATATTCTCAATTTACTTATTTTTAAATGGTTGCATAGATAGTGCATAACATTTAGCTGTATAACTGTAAATAGGGTCCTGATGAAACATGCCATGAGAATAATATACCTTTTATTTTAAATTGAAAAAACCCACTATAAGAACAATGAAGTGATTCTTTACTTTATGGTCTTTTTGAATGAATCATATTTATTCATTATTCAGAATAATTTGCTCATATGAGTGATTGGCTGTAGCCCATTCTGGAACAGTTACGCATTCACTAGTCAAAAGTGGTGTTTTTCTGACTAGATAAATGTTATATTCGCCCTCAATGGATGAATGCAAGATTCCATTAAAAGAAAATTTCAGGTGTGAGTTCTTCCTTTCTGTGAATATTTTCTTTTTTTTCCTTAAAATCCATTGTTTCCCAAGTTATGACTGCTAGGAAACTGTTTGATTAGAAAGCAGAAAGAAAGCCCAAATGACATTTGTTTAAAAACTCTAATAGAATTGAATGTGTCAGCTCTGCTTACTTGTAATTATTTCTCTCCAAGTTGCAATATTGCTCTTTACCTTGACAAAATGAGATCAGAAGGAGAGTTGCCTACAAAATAGCCTAGTGTAGCTTTGCTAGACTCTGAAATGTCAGAAATTTAAAATTTTATACTTTTGCCCTCCCAGAATTGGAAGTGATTGTTGGGTCTCAGTGGGAATCTGGAAATCCTTCTTTCTAATGGTTGAGTTCCTATTTTTTGCCGTGCATTGTTTTGAGTGAAAGGACTTTTTTACATAATGAATATCTCTCAATGGCCCATGTCTGAATATTGCATGTGCTGGGCCTGAGGTAAAAGTTAACTTTTTGGGGAGATGCGCAAGGGGGACGGAAATACTACATTTACAGGGGCCAAAAAAGGAACATTTCTATGGTGGACTCACTCTTTTGTCTGAAGCTGCTGTGGGCTCAAATAAGTCCAAGAGGAGATGAATTAGTGGGAAGAGAAAGTGAGAGGGTGAAAACTCAAGGATACAATAAATGCAGCATGTGGCTCAATTTATCACATAGATGTCTTCTCAAAAATGCAATCTATCTACATTTATCACATATCTGTTGGCTGTGGAAGTCCTCTACTGTGGATCTTAACAGGAGGAAGAGAGAGCAAAGAAATCTTCACATGCACGCAATTAGGGCTGGCAGTGCAAAATTCTCCTAAAATGCAAGGAAAGGAGCAAAGGCTGTAGCCTCTCAAAGGGTGCAGCAGTAGCCATTTTTGCCCTCTTCTATCCAAAGCTTAGACAAGGTGGGTGAGGTGAGCTTTTACTGGACCAGCTTCTGTTGGTGAAAGAAACAAACATTTGAGCCATGGAACTACACTTAATACAATCTTAAAGGAGGCATTATGACTGTCTGAAGCATAACACTTCCCCTCAACATTTCCCTCAGTTCCTTTCAGGATGGTGTGCCACTACAGTGCCTACCACCCCCCAAGATGGGTGTGTCTGTTGGCTCTTTGCAAAGCTCAAGCTGATGTTGTTTTAGATATGTAATTGTAAGGCATATGTGTTCCATTAGGCCCCCTTCCAACCTCTAAGGCATAGGTTCCCAAACAGGGGGGCGTGCCCCCTGGAGGGGCATGAAGAAATTCCACGGGGGGCGCGAGGCAACCCAGCCTCCCCCCCATCAAGTTTTGCTGCCCTGTTCAGTTCCTTTTTTCCTTTTTTTTTTTTTTTTTGCTCAACAAGTTTTGCTGCTATTTGGGGGAGAGTGGGCATGAGGATTTTTCAAAAATCAAAAAGAGGGGCGTGATGCCAAAAAGTTTGGAAACCACTTCTCTAAGGACTCTGCTAATGGCAGAGACAGGCCACCATTTTGTGCTGAATTTTTACAGCTGGCAATGAAAGAGGAACATGCTCTATGATCTTTCACATTCCCTAGCTTTTCCTTTTTGTCTAAGATAATCACTCAGAATGGGGGCCTGTGGCTGCTTCTTTTTTTGGAATCATAAAATCATATGTATAAATATATCTGTATGTACTTGGACTAGGGTGTCTAGAGCTAAAACTAGGCACTCCTTTTTTTTAAACAGAGAAAATATCAAAAACCCAAATACAGCATGTCATGGGTGAATTGGATCCCTAAGTAATTTCAGATGGCAAAGGGAATGCCAGTACACCTGTATTCTGATCAAAATAAATACATAGAAAAGGACAATTAGAAAATGAGTTCTGGTGTGGTAAATGAAGCATTAGCTATTTGGGGCATGCATTCCTTTATTTTGCTCATCAGCAGATGCTGCTGATACAAAATCATAACTAGCAATTGGGCACAGATGGTAATCTCTGTACAGTACAAAGGCTCAGAGGGGAATAAGTATTTAAATAGAGACCTCAATCCCCCTTTGCAGTAAGTTTCTTGCTGTTGGTTTCAAATGTACCTACTCTCATTTTCAAGCTGCTTAGAAAGTCAGTGTATCCTTAAGAGGCATGACTTCTGTGCAGACCTGGCCATAAAAGAAAGTTGCACTCGCCAAGCACAGAGATGGCAGGAGTTCAAATTCTGCCTGCCTTCCTTTGTGGGTGAATTTGCTCCATGATAAAGCCTCCCACAAAAATGCAATGCATACATCCCTATTTGCAGCCTATTGGCTTGGTGCAGCAAGTGAAGAGTAAATTTTACATTTCTCAAATGTGCTATATGCTCTGACTTCACTGATATCTATGTATAAAATATGGTGTAACTGCAGCATAACAAATATTCTGGTGAGTTTAAAAAAATAGGAGGTCCCTTAATTTGAGTTATCACCCTCTTTACTGAGGTCCTAATACTGTGAAATGTTCTGGGTGTCTTCTAAAGTAATGGGCTCCATTTCACAAATCCTTTCTTTACAGATGAATAAAAAACGTTGGTGTTTGAAGAGCCAAGACTCCATTTAATCTAATGCTGGGAGAGTTGGGATGTTGGCAAGTCAATGACACCCCATGACTTTCTTCTCAGCTCAGGTTCAGGTTAGAGCTGGGGGTTTTAACTTGTACCAGGTTGGCATCATCCCTTAGACATCATATATAAATTGAGTATAACAGGATTATGATTGGTAGTGGCCATGCATTTGACATGCCGCTCTCCACCCCCTGCTTTAATGAGGGAGATGTAGGAGCCATCTGCTCTACTTTACGCATGCTGAGGAGTTATGGGAACAGAGCAAAGAATCTGTCCCCTATGTTCTGAGAAGCTTTCTGTCATCTGTTTGGATAGTTTGCTTAAATATCTATTATCTGAGCTACTAAATTGGATGGGAAATATTCCAAGACAGCTCATAAGTTTTCTGGTATATTCTACATCTAGATAAGTGGAAATGTAGCAGACTTACATTGCCCTTTGGGTAGGCATGGCAGAAAGTCTCACACTGGGTGGAGTTGGAAAGTGTAAAGTAATGTGTATGTCAACTTTTAAGGTTAACCGTTCAGTACCTCCAAAAAGATTGATTTTGAATTTGCTTTGTTGGCTCAAGATTTTGAACAGATTTTCCTTTGGCCAAGATGGTTCATCCATACTGCAGCTCTTTAAAATGCTTACAATGGCTGACAAAAAAATAACATATGTGAAGAGACTATCTTGTGTAAAATACCTATTATGCAAAAAGACAGCAGGTGTATTGTTGTGCAGCTACCTCTTTCTGCCCTTTTGAGTTACTGACAATGACAAATTGGTACAGTTCTGTATGATTGCTATGTATATAAGCAGATTATTGAAATCAGAGTAAGCTAAATTGCTATGGAATAGATTTGAATCCAGTATGAAAAGCAAAGAACTGTCTCCAGCATAATAGTTCTTTAGTAATTTTGCCAATGGTGGAACGTAAGTAGGAATGGAGACCATATGTTAACATTGCTTGATTCGTATTTAAAAGAGGAAGGGGAAGTTATGCTAAGTTTCTGGATAAAAGTTTTTGTAAACCAGTTATAAGCTGGGTAGTGTCGCAAATTATTATATGCTTAATGATCAAATAATGTGCCGTGTTGATTTTTATCTTGCTACTATTTCTTTTAATAAGTAATTAAAATATCCCATTTATCCAGTTCCCCAGTTTTCTAAAGAGCTGCCCAGGCCCGCTATTTCACTATTGATGGTATTGATTTATACCTAATGTTTCCTAAAAATGCCTAGAAAGGAGTAAAAATGAAAGATCACCATGCATTTTTGTTACCTTTTTTGCACTAAATTGCTGGATATTGAAAGGAAAACACAGTCAATTGAACAACAGTTTAGCTAATATTGTTAAGAAACAGTATAATTGAAATCTATTATTTACATAAGTTCACAGAAATATTGAACTGAAAACCTTGTCAAAGAACGTTTTCAACAGGCTTAACGTACACTGAAGTGTTGAGTATTTAGCATGGGCCATTTTAGGGGAAAGGTTGAAATATCAGATACTGTATCCTAATGAATAAAAAAAAGTGAGCAGTAATTCACCAGCAAAATGAAAAATCTGTCTCAGTAATAGTAGTCACAGAGCAGTGCAAATCACTGATATTTTTATTAGTCTAGCTGTTCTAAAAATTGAGGAAAAATTGTTTGGGGGTCAGCTAAAGACACCATTTATTTATTTTTTGATCCAATCAAAAGTCAGATTTTGATTCAGCCAAAAATTAAGCATTTTGTTTAAATTTTGGGCAACTTGAACACTTTTTAAAGACAAAAGTAAAAGAAATGAAAGGCCTTACACTCCACTTAATAAAAAACAAACAAACAAACAAACAAACAAACAAACAAACAAACAAACAAACAAACAGAAGATAATGTGATTTCCCCTCTGCCCCATTTGTGCCCTGTAACTTTGAGATATGGGAAACCAAAGTAATACAGAGTGAGAATTTGAAGAGACTGGAACCTAGCTGTCCCCCATGCTTGGTGAGTGTCTTATTCACCAAAATATAAAGTTGTTCTTACACACTGATCCAAAGAATATTTAATTTTTATACCAAGTTTAACAGCTACAAAAAGAGAAATTGAAACAGACTCACCCCAGAATTGTCAATAATCTGAGGGCATTACCTCCCCTTTTTCCATTCTTTTGAAGGGTGCTTAAGTCCCCTTGTGAATCCAGTCTTCCCCCCTACCCTCATCAAAATATTTTGGTTTGGAAAAATAGACGTGACATCTTTCAATATCTCCAATTTTTTCTTCGAAAAAACATTGCTTGACATGCATTCACATAATTCTAGCTAATCAAATATGCTTTTTTCAATAAAAAGAAAATAGCTTTGACCAAAATGTTTTGCTCAGCTCTAATTATGAACAATATTAAGGAGATGGACTAAAGCAAAATTGCTTTAATGTAACAGTGGCAGCTGCTTGATTATGCCCTACTTTTGAGTCTATGTTGCTTGTTTCCTCTTTTGGGGTTTAGAACTTGGTTTATTAGCACTAACTCTCCCATCATTGCCTGCAGTCTTCACTGTCCAGTTGACTTTTGCAATTGGGGTCTGTTATCCTGTGTGTTTGCTACCTCTTCCATTTTGAGGTTTCATGCAGAGTTAATTACAGTTGAATTACCACCAAAAATTGCCAGATCAAACTACATTCAGCACAAGATACAAGTGCCTACATTCACTTGGTTGATTTTTTATATTGGGTCAAAATACAATCCTTTATAAACTCCAAATTCCAAGGCTGGGCTGCACCTTGCATTTGTGTTTGATGACCGACAGAAACTTCTGTCACCTGTGACTGCTGTGAAAACTACCATACAAGAGTGAAAAGACTTTTAATCCAGAAAGCTAACAGAAATATATACCATAATGCTTAGGAGAACATTAAAAAAAATTCCTACTCCCAGATGAAGTTGAGGAACACAGGGGAAAGATGTTGTAAGACGAGGATACTAACCAGGAATCTGAGAGATGCATATTCAATTATTTTCTCCATCATGGACTTTGTAGATTATTATGGCAATTCTTTAGTCTCTCTGTGCCACAGTTTGCCATTTGTAAAATGGAGAAAATTGTGCTTCGTTGTCTGAAGGGTGTTATGAAGATACTAATAATGCCAACCGTGAGCACCTTAACTATTATAGTAATGAGGGCCCTATGAGTAGCTAAGGTAGAAATCAAAATTAAAATACATTTTAAAATATTGTTAAGGATATAAGATTTAGGTCCTGGCAATTGTTATATGCAAGTAACCTCCACTGAATAGAATGTAAGATTTGGTGCCCAGTTGCCACCAAATACAGGAAAAGGGATATAGAAAGAATTGAAGATGCAATAGATAAGAGAACATAAAATAAATAAGAATGATGGACAAAGAGAATTTTTAACAATGGAGGGCGTGTCTACACAACAGAGCTAAAGCCAAAATAACTATACAACGTGAGCTATGTAAATTGCGTAGCTTAGGTCAAAATAGCTTATTTTGGCTTTTGGCGCTGTCTATATTGCAGAAAGTCCAAGAGAGCACTCTTCCTTTGACTTCCTTTACTCCTCATAAAATGAGGGTTACAGGAGTTGGAGTAAAAAGTCCTCCAGCTTGACATTATTTTGACATTATGTCGAAATAACTGCTTGTAGTGTAGACGTGGACTATGTTATTTTGGAATAACATCGGTTATTCCGAAAAAACTCAGCTGTGTAGATGTACTCCAAAAGAGGTGACTCTAATTTTCCAAAATTATATGGACAATGTATGATAAAAATCAATGGAGACACTCAAAGTACTGCCTAGAATACAAAGGAATCTCTTATTCTTTCACTATTCAGCATGTGAAATGACTAAACCACTAATTAAATTAGATTGATGCTCTATAACACTTGACAATTTTTAGGTCTAATCAACATGCAGATAACATATGTACACAAGCATTAAAATACAGCAGTATTTTTGTCTACTATCTTTTTTTCAAAATAACTGTTCTTCACTTCTCCATCACTGAATTTATACTTTGAACTCCTATAGTACGTACAGCTGCAGTTGGCAGTACAATAGATCAAAGGTTGTTCTAAACAGAAATGGGATCTGAAAAAAGAAGACTGCTTTAAGTGTAGACATGAAAGTGGGGACTAGAATGATGTATGCACATATCAACTGGTATCACTCAAACCTCACCTTTGTGTACAGAACATCATGGGTAGCTGGGTGAATCATTTGGAAAGAATAGGAAACCTATCCAAACAAAACCCAAAGCCTGAAATATGAGTCATAGCTAACTAAGATTTTTGGTACTCATGGAACTCTCATACATTTGGATCTATCTTGTGTGTCCATTTGAACCAGATTCTGGCTACTGCATGTGTCCTTTTCAGATATATTTTTCTACTAAAATATTTCCACCTTGGAAATAAAGAACCAGAGTTCTTTCATGTTTCCAAACTACATGTGAATGTTATATTAATCTTTTTGGCTGTTTACAAACTATGATGTAATTGACTTGAGGAAAGCTCCCCACGTAGAACAGTGTCTCTTGACCACCTCAAACTGTATAAAGGGGGCTGTCATAACAACTAGGGTCAAATATCAAAATCAAGCAAATCTTAAAAGTAATGACAAAAAGAGTTCAAATGGTCTATATTTAGCATACTAGCCAATTAGCCTGTCATAAGACGGGATTTTCAGGTCTTCTCTCCTGAGCGCTCTCGCTCCATGTCTCTCTCTCTCTCTCTCTCTCTCTCCTCCTACTGCCTACCCCCTCTCTCTCAGCTCTCCTCCGCCTCCTGCCTCTCTCTCCGTCTCTTTCTTTCTCTTCTCCCCCTCCTGCCTCTCACTCTCCCTGTCTCTTCTCCTCCTCCTCCTGCCTCTCTCTCCCCTCCATCTCTCCCTGCCCCCCCTTCCCTTTCCCCTTCCCTCCCAGCGTGGTGCTTGGCTGAGTGCTGCCTGCTCATCTGGGCTGCCGCGAGGAAGGGGGGCGGGGTGGTGACGTACATGGCCAGGGGACGGGACTGTGTACATCACCGCCCTCCCTTCCCCTCCCACCGCGGGGGAGCCCAAACAGCCCCTTGCACTGCTGGCTACTCCGGCGGCCCAGCTGAGGGGCACACCTCTCAGCTGAGTGCCACAGCGGGAGGGGAAGGGGGGCAGTGACGTACACGGCCCTGCCCCCTGGCCGTCTACGTCACCGCCCTGCCCCCTTCCCCTCCCTCCGTGGCGGCTCAGCTGAGTGTTGCACGCTCAGTCGGGATGCCGCGGGGGAGGAGGGGCGGGGCAGTGATTTACATGGCCAGGGGGTGGGGCTGTCTACGTCACCACCCCCCCTTCCCCTCTCCCGCGGTGGCCCAGCTGAAGGGCGCACCGCTCAGCGCCACGGCGGGAGGAGGAAGGGGGGGCGGTGAAGTACATGGCCCCGCCCCCTGGCTGTGTACATCAGTGCCCCGCCCCCCTTCCCATCCCACCGGGGCTCAGCTGAGCGGCGCAGTGCCAGCGCCACTCAGCTGGGCCACGGCGGGGAGCAAGCGGTGGCAAGCGGCCGTTTGGGGTCTGCGCCCCATGCATGGGGAGCACGGACCCCAAACGGCCGCTACTGCCCGGGGCCCAGCTGAGTGGCACTCCCACCAGGGCTAGGGTTGCCAGGTGTCCAGTTTTCTACCAGACAGTCCGGTATTCGCACCGTCTGTCCGGTAGAAAAAATTCAGAAAATACCAGACATGTGCAATGTCCAGTATTTTGTGAATTTCTGGCTGGGCGCTGGAGGGAAGCTTGGCGGGGGCGGGGGAGCGACTGGGAGGCGGAGCGCGATTGGCTTTGGAAGCCCTGTGGTTGCGCGCAAAAGCCGGGTGGGGCGGGGGCCGGGACTCCCAGCCACCCCCCCCCAGCCCAGTTTTTGCATGGGACCAGAGGCTCCCAGTGCCAGTCGTGGCCCATCTCCCAGCTGAGAGCCTCTGGTTGTGAGCAGAAGCCGGGCGGGGGGAGTGGCTCCCAGCCCCACCCCCGCCAGGCTTCTGCTGGCAAGTAAAGGGGAGCGCCTGCCAGGGGCACGACCGGAAGGACTCTGGCTGTGGCCAGTGGCTACAGCCCCCCCCCTCGCCAGATCTGCTTCCCGCCCCCTTCCTCTGTCCCCCTCCTCCCGTCCAGCCCCACAGCCCCACCCCAGCTCTGCTTCCCGCCCCTCTTCCGGCCAGCTCTGCCCCCTTCCCCTCCCTCTGTGGCGCCGCCCCTTCCTCTCCCTCCGTGGCGTGCT
This sequence comes from Rafetus swinhoei, assembly GCA_019425775.1. NCBI lineage: Eukaryota > Metazoa > Chordata > Testudines > Trionychidae > Rafetus > Rafetus swinhoei. Next base: position 273,817,054 of record CM033437.1, read on the forward strand.
CAGCTGAGCGCTCAGCTGGGCCCGGCGCGAGAGCAGCGGCGGCAAGTGGCGTTTGGGGTCCGCGCTCCCCACGCGTGGGAGCACGGACCCCAACGGCCACTTGCCGCCACTGCTCCCGCTGGGGCCCAGCTGAGCGCTCCCAGCTGAGCGCCACAGAGGAGAGGAAGAAGCGGCGGGCGTGTATGTCAGCGTTACAGATGCACAGACAATGGGCTACTATATATATGATATGCATTTGTAGTGCAGGCATACATTAGAAAATGTATCCCCATAACAGTACTCAGATAGAATGTCATCTTGAGCTATAATAATAAACCTGTGCATAATTACTACAGCCCTTGAAATTCTCACCACTACCATTCCCATCCCGAAATACCATACCCCCACAATATACTCAGCCCTTCAGCCTTTAGATAACTCCTACTTCTCCATCCCCACTAAGTGATACATAACCCAGGGGAAACCATGGATCTTATAAACTCTTATTGATTTTCTCCAACCTCCTCTGCAGTACCGCTTTCTATCTCAAGAGACCACTTTTTTACTGCTCCTTCCCCATCCTTTATTTCCTCTTTCCTATTGAACTTCACATTCACTATTTCTCCTCCCCCATTGAGAGCTAACTCTCCCTTAGTTTCAGGGACCTCTCATTTATTCCCCCTTATAACTGCAGAGCTCCACTGAATGATATTCAAACCTGTCACCTATTTAGGAAGCTGAGAGCACCTGATCAGGGAACAGAAATGCACCATGAGATTAAGGTATCCAATTTCAAAATGTTAGTACAGATTGCTAGCATAAAATGCCTCACATGTAGTCCATAAATGCTCAATTAGGCACTCACAATGTGTGTTTAAAATGCTGTAAAACTTAATATAGTCACAAAAAATGTACATAAATCATGAAGCAAAAAAACAATAACCCACCTCTCCTAATTTAGCTTTCAGTGTATGCTATTGGATATTTTAGAATCAAGGATTAGGTTAGCCTCCCAGTTGGGGGTGTAATTGCCTAGGAAGTAGTTTGGGGCTCCCAATTTTATAATTGCTTGAAGATGCAGAGGTGGCTTTTCCATGAAGATTAACAATCAATTTATCTTACCATGCCAAAAAAAGTTTTGATCCACAGGAAAGCCTGAACATCAATGCAAAATGTTGTGATATTTCTGTTATACAGGTTGAATCTCCCAAATCCAGGACTTTCTGGTCCGGCAATATCTGCGGTCCAATAGGGCCACAGATGTTGCTGGACCAAAGAGCCCTGGAGGAGGTGGGAGCAACACAGAGGCTGAGGATCCCCGGATGTGCCAGGAAGCATCTGGGGAGCCTACCCCAGCCAGGAAATCCCTGGCATTAATGGGGCCAGGCAGCTCCCACCCCAGCCTGGGATCTCCTGGGATAAGCGAGGCCATGTGACCAGGGAGTCCCTGTCCCACCAATAAAAGGATGTGGACACATTAGAGAAAGTCCAGAGGAGGGCAACCAAAATGATGAGGGGGCTGGAGCACTTGATTTACAAGGAGGAATGAGGAATTTGGCTGTATTTAGTCTAGAGAAGAGAAGAGTGATACCCATCTTCAACGGCCTGAAGGAGGGTTCCAAAAAGGATGGAGAGAGGCTGTTCTCAGTAGTGACGGATGGCAGAACAAGGAGCAATGGTCTCAAGTTGCAGTGAGGGGGGCCTAGGTTGGATATTAGGAAAAACTATTTCACTAGGAGGGTGGTGAAGCATTCGAATGGGTTACCTAGGGAGGTGCTGGAATCTCCATCCCTAGAGGTTTTTATGTCCCGGCTTGACAAAGCCCTGGCTGGGTTGATTTATTTGGGGTTGATCCTGCTTTGGGCAGGGGGTTGGACTCCATGACCTCCCAAGGTCTCTTCCAACGCTATGATTCTATATTAGAGGCCTTATAGTGGTACAAAACTAATGAGAGCAGAATGAGCCTAAAAAATATTTTCTCTAATTTGGAATGTTTGTGTTATATTTAGATCATCTTCAGGGGATTCATGTTTGAAACATTAACCCCATGTATTTGACAAGAAGTATTATATTATCAGTATGGGATGGGAAGGTTTTGTGTGCTTACCACAATATCCCTGATTCAGAATTTCTAAGTCAGAAATAAAATTGCATCTTTGAAATATTTCCTTTTTTTCTTAAATAGTCAATATTTAGAATAGGCAGACACTGTAACTGATCAGAGGCCTTTCTAAAAGGTAGGTTCCAACCCAATTGTAAGCTGTGGAATTTGATGTGGGAATTACTGGGTGAAATTCTATGCCTTAAAGTCTATAAATATTACTCACTACTCATGAGTTAGAACTAGTTTGATTATATTAGGCCAAATTCTACTCTAATTTGTACTTTGTACTTGAGAGCAGGCTCTGGATGGCTATATATGGGCTAGATCCTGCAAGGTTCTGAGTCTTTGCTAACTCCCATTGAATTGTGTAGAAATTGTGAGATTGGCACCTTGCAGGGTCAGGGAATCTGGGCAGTTGCTAGAGTAACTGATACATGCAGTGTCTTAATCATTTTCCAAAATGTACTTACTCTTGCTGCTGAATTTTAATACCTCTTCTCATCATGAAGCCATTGTTTAAGATTGAACCACTATGACGATGAGTCTATTTATAACTTTGTCTGGCAAAATCCTTGCTTTTTAACATTACGTTTAACTCTGGCATTCAATATAACCAAAAGAAAAGCAAATGTCTACCATAGTCTGCTATTTTATTTTCTTCTTTTTCTGTTTATACTCAGAGCACCATTTTCACTAAGACCATCCCTGTAGGTAGATGGTCAAAACTCTTGCTTGCAAACACACTGAAGAATGCAGGAGATTAGATATCTGCCTATGGTGACACAGAACATATTAATTAGCTAACACCACCATGTGGGGAAAGAAATATTCATCAAATGTGTTCACTTTTACTGTCAGACTTCTGGATTCTCTTCCTTCTCCTCCATTGCTCCCCTTATAACAGGAAGGTTTTGATATTTTCATATTACAGTTGGTGGTTGTCTTGCTGACTGACGGTTACCAAGTAATCTTCAGTGATAATCTGTTTGGCCCTCAAAAGACACATTATGATCTATTTATGTAAAAACCCAACTGACAGCAAGTCTAAGGTTTTATGCTACTCATTAGAATTACACATGGTGATAGAGTGCTTGGTTCTACAGCTAAATGGACAAGACAGAAAAGATATATTATGCTCATTTTACAGATGGGGAAAGAATAGATTATGTTACTTGCTCTTGGTCATAAGGGAGACTAGAGATCTGCTGTCAATTCATAGCTCTGCAGGGCTTGTCTACATGGGAAAATTTCCCAGTATTCTTCTATAAACTACTGTTGTGCTACTAGCATGGCTCCTCATGCAACCACTCTTATCCTGGAATTAGAGTGTCTTTTTTTTTTTTTAAGTTTCAGGGGGGTAGCTGTGTCAGTCTGTGAAAAAATTTAAGAAACAGTGAATAGTCCTGCAGCACCTTAGAGACTAACAAAAAATGTAGATGGTATCATGAGATGAGCTTTTGTGGGCACAACCCACTTCTTCAGATGAATGGAGTATTGTGCCCACGAAAGCTCGTGATACCATTTGCATTTTTTGTTAGTCTCTAAGGTTCGGCAGAACTGTTCAAGGGTGGGTTTGGTTTTTTTAAGTTCAGCTAAAATGTCTTCCAGAATGACATAAGCACTTCTATAATGGCAAAGGAATTTCCACAACAAGGGTTACTTACACCAGTCTAACTATAGCAGTTTAAATTCACACCTTCGCTTTTACTGGTATCACACTCCACCAACTAATGACAAAATCTACTTTCCTGAAGTTGAGAGCAATTTTACTTCATTGTGGTTTATAGAAGAAGCTGGTCAGAAGTTGTCCAAAATAATTTTTTTCCACTGAAGAACACCGATTCATCAAAATCCAAACTTTTTGCAGTGACTGTTTGACTTTCATAAAGTTGTAACCAACCCCACCTTCCAGGTAGAATTTCCATCTGAACACTAGCTGGTTTCCTGCCAGTTTGCTTGCCTGGATGCTCAGCAGTATGCAGGAGGGCTGCTGGGGAGACAGCTCTACAATTCTCAGGAAGCTCACTAAATGAACACCCTTCAGATGGGGCTTCTTTCCCTTTCACAAAATATTTTGAAATTTTGGGTTGTGAAGGAAATCAAATACTGAAATCCTCCATGAAAAAGAATTACCTTTCTCAGCAGAGCTCTCATTATAGATGAGCATACTCTAAGATGCTCTAAGTTTTAAGCATACTTCAGTTTAGGCAGAGGAGGGACTTGAACAGTGATCTACCACGTCCCAATGTATATAGTCTCTCTCTCTCCTCTTCCCTCCCCACCCAAAACTTTTTTTAACATTTTTTCTCAAGATCTGCTAGGTCTTTGGAAAATATTTTGGATTTAAAATAGAAAATGTCTTCAAAATTAAATTTTGGCAAAAATGTTCTGACAGGAGGAATAAACAATATGCTATCCCTGTTTTCCTGCAGGTAAACAACTTTCTGTGTTTCTTAGGTGACATGCCTTAACATTGAAATTTCAATTCCATAATGGAAGAGGTGACATGAACTGGTGGAAAACTATTTTGAGAAGTTGCCAAAAACCTGCCTTAATCAGGGGCAGGCAGGTGCTTCCTGTGTTTGGAAGTAAGTCCATTTTTAATGTATTTTCAACTCTTCAAATGTGATCTTACCCTTAAATCATAAAGCACATTCATTAATAAACCACATATGAAAAAGGTTTAGAAATAACTTAATTTAAAATATTAAATAGAATGAAGTGATTTAGATTTTTTTTCAAAATATAGAATTTTCTTGGTAGATTTTCTGTGGAGAAAGTGACAAATTACAATGAAATATTGACTTGATCCCAGAATTGATGAGACACTGGGAATACACTATGGCTGCAACATTTTTTAAAACAATGTATTTCTTCATGTAAGATTTATCTACACTGCCCCACAGTTTAGCCTATCTGGGTGGGAATAACAGTGCTTACCAAAATGCTCTGTTGTAACTACTCTGTGTGCATTCTGAAGGCATCAATTAAAAAATTCCTAGTTTGTATCAATGTAGTCCTTCTCTAACAAAATTACATTAATGCTAATTATAAACTTTTTGGTTTGTGCCTGCAACATCCTCACAGGGAAGTTACAGTGTATCTCTTTAATACACAGTGTTATTTGTGCCCCCACATCATTGCAATTCAGACATAGCCTCAGATAATCATCCCAAATTAGTCAGCAGAATTGTTCATTATGGATCTCAACTCCACACAACTGGCCTCATTGTCCTGAATACCTGAGGATGGCTGAGAAGGCCATGCCTCTTTTCACCTTCAGACCTGCCCAGGCACCTGATTAGAAACCAGAGGCCTGACACTCTCCCCTCATCCATGCCACAGCTAGGCGAGAGAAGATGGGGGAGTGCCACAAAGTATGCAAGAGCAAAACATAAATCCTGTCACCATGCAATGATATACTCAGAACCAATATCCAAGGACCATAGGCAGAGCTTTTATATCCAATGGCACTGGAATTTGCTAAAGCCGCAAGAATTATAAAGTAACTCCCTGAAAGCTGAGCTTCTGAATGCTTCATGAAAGGTTGAAAACCCCACATGGAAATTTGCCAGTTTTCTCTTTGGAAAAAAAAATTATTTCACACCAGCATTTGATTAGCTGAAGTATTGATGAGGGTACCTGATGTTTCACACATAACTGGTGTGATCAGTCCATCCTCCAAAACCCACCCATGCCTGATAGAGAAGGGTTATTTTGGATGTAAGCAATCCTCCCAGAGTTATTCCATTGTATGATCATTTGCCCTCTGGATAGCAGATATAAATACACCTCTTATTAGTGGCAATTTTTCTGAGAGAACTGAGTGATCAGTGGGACTAACAGGTATAATTGGCAGGATACACACACAGGCCATTCGTTCTAGCACTTCCTGTAGCTCCAAGTTAAAGGCTGACAATGGTGGAAGGTAGCCTTCTTCTGAAATAGTGTTCGCTGATATGTTCTCTGGGTCAAGATGTTTCAAGATATGTGTTCTTTCTCTTTAGCTGAAGCTGGAACCTGGACTTCCTGGCTTCAGAATTTGGGAACCTGGTAGGAAAGTTCAAAATGTTCAACAAGGAATGTTGATCCGGGCAGCACTTGAGGTTGGGCTGGTCCCCATTCATATGCTCCTTATTAGCAACCATTGAACCAGCCTGGTGATTTTCTTTGTCCCATGCTGCATCTTCAAGGAAGCCAAACTTTCAGCAGCATGAAATGAAAGCCTATCCTCAATGAGGTCTGGGGACATGTACATCCCTTTATTGAGTTCCATGTGGGAAAAAAATCTCATTTGCATTGCAGACTTCAGGAAAAGGTTTTTGTTGTAGACAGTGGAGAAGCCTATGATATGCATAAAATGTACAAGGAATTTGCTACCAGTATTGGACGGAATGAATTGTTTAAACTAGCAGATACTTGTACTACTGTGCTAATGTCACATAGCTGTCATGTACGTGTTGGAAACCTGCCTTTCATGCAAGCATTTCTACATGAGGCTTTGTAATAAAATGGCAGGTTTGTTCTCCACTTGCTCACTGTCATACTTGCTGGAACTGATGTCCCTGAGACCAGTGATGTACACTTAATACTGTGTGACCTGTATTTCTTTTTTTCCCCTAAGTCTGGCATCAACTATGAATCTCCTATGTATTGCAGGACAAAATCTTTTCCATGAAAAATTTGGGAGCTCCAATCACTGTCTTCATATTACCTTTCACTTCAGAACTTCCTTTGGCTTGCTTTTGGAAGTGCCATGTCTTTTGTAACTTTCATGGAAGCTGTGGGTAGGACCACAAAAAAACTACATCCATATCCCAAGGCTCATCTTCAATAAGTGCTCTTCAATCTCACTCAAAGCACATATTTCTTTGTACTTAGCCTCTGCACCAGCCCTTGCCAACACTGTCCCATACTCTGTGAGGAAACATACCCCGATGAATAACCTACTTTGCAGTGGTAATATCAGTATTAGTTTCTCTTACTTTTCCTTCTGATGGAACATATTACAGACATTCTTGGCATAGGCACAGAAGTGATATGCAATTTTGCATGTGGGGGTATCTTTCAGGTCAATGCACCAACTTAACCACTTTTGATGCAATGTTTTCACTGCGTGACTGTTTTATATAGTATTTTAAGTGTCTCATATTGAAACTGCACTTAATGGATGCATTTGAGCTTTTGGCGCACTACGGAGCAAGTACAAGTGCTTCTCAAAACATATGCCATGAGACCTCGCAAAAAAAGTTAGTCTTGTCTATTTCTGACACTTGTACTAGCATAGTCAACTTTTTCTTGTTGCTTGGTGTACTGACTCTCCAGCATCAAATTCCATTGATAGATATATTTCTTACAGCATGAAAGGTGCCTCTGAGTACTGTGTCCTACCAGATCCTCTATGGTGGTGTTCTCCAAATATTCAGCTACCAGTCAGTGCTCTGCATCTCTCCATTGATGCCTAGAAATGATCAAGAACAAAATAAAAACAACTAAACTACGTGGCTACGTCTACACTGGCATGATTTTCTGCAAATGCTTTTAACGGAAAAGCTTTTCCGTTAAAAGTATTTGCAGAAAAGAGCGTCTAGATTAGCACGGACAAAAGCACTTTTTGCGGAAAAGCGTCTGTGCCAATCTAGATGCGCTTTTCCGCAAAAAAGCCCCGATCGCCATTTTTGCGATCAGGGCTTTTTTGCGGAAAACAAATCTCAGCTGTCTACACTGGCCCTTTTGCGCAAAAGTTTTGCGCAAAGGGACTTTGCCCGAACGGAGCAGCATAGTATTTCCGCAAAAAGCACTGATTTCTTACAGTAGGAAGTCAGTGCTTTTTCGGAAATTCAAGCGGCCAGTGTAGATAGCTGGCAAGTTTTTCCGCAAAAGTGGCTGATTTTGCAGAAAAACTTGCCAGTCTAGACACAGCCCATGTGTAAAGGGCAGTCATGTTTGGACTGCTTCTGTAGTATGTTAGAACATGGACACATAACTCTGCCATATAAGGACACTTGATGATTTTTCTATACACTGTCTTTCATCTGTTAGCAGGGTCAAATGGTGAAACAAGGTTCCTAGTACTGAAATCCTTAATCATTGTCAGATAGAGTATGTTCATGAAAGCTCGGCTGCATTTGATCTGAGCGTTGAGTTGAGAGCACCTCAGGCCACATTTTATTGTCACCTAAAGCAGTGCACCTGCTCTCCTGATGGCCAGTACAAACAATATAAAAACTCACAGAAGTGAAAAATGAAAGCATGTCAGGTTGACCCCAGGAACTGGAAAGCAACAATTCATGGCAGATCAAGATGGTGGCAGATTTGTCATGTCATCAGTTAATGATTTTGAAGAAAAGAAACATTAACACCTTATGTGAAAAAGCCATGACCAGAGCAAAACAAAGATACCACAGCCAGACATGTTTACAAACAATTGTATTTGTCCCATATGTGACTAAGTTAGCAGGTCTTTCATGTGTCTGACCTCACATATACTTGTTAACCTATATTTTCTAATGAATCCTCTTGATGTTGATGTGAGACTCAGTCGTGGTCATCATCATCATCATCACCATGCTATTGCTAGCTCTTCCGTCCCTCTTTGTGCGCCTTCTTTTCGCCATATTTTACTGGTGTGCTGTGATAGGGAGGCTAATATTGTGTCATGTCAGACTACCTTCTGCGGTTGTCTAATTCAACTAAATTTACATTGGGGTCAAATTTGGCCCTCTAACTATAGATTTTTAACAAAGTATATACTAGTGGCAAAAAAACCCAAAATCCTGCAATGAATCAACTATAATATAGCACTGGAAAATCAGTTTAAATATATTAATATCCCTGTTATGAGGATTAAACAGTAATACTGAGATAATTGGAAAATTATGTCTGAGAGATTAAATTGGTATGAATGATGGGCAAGAGATGAAAAAAACCTGCAACTAAACCACAATTCACATTAGTAATCCTCTAATGTAATAGATATGTTGAGAAGTATGAGTCAACCATTCAGGAACCAAGTGAGACTTACTTGAACTAAGAGTACTTTCTCATCAGTATTAAGCACTGTTGTCAAGCCATAGCATGAAAGGGTGTGGAGAAAAGAAAGGAGAATCTACTGACGCTACCACAAATTTATCTGCGTTCATCTCCACAGAAGCTTGTAAATGAGATCAGAATATAGCATTCATTCTAATGGACTTTTTTAGCAATACACACACAGTATAGGTAATTGGACTTTGACTTGACAACCATCCTTACCAAATCTACTGTAACTGAAAATACAGGCTTCATATAGCTTGTAGAATGGTCTAAAGCCATGGATCACATTGTCATAGTTTGTGAATATAAAGACTTTTGAAAAGAGTTTATTTCTAATCGTTCCTATTAGATTTCATTTCTAACGATTCCTATAATTTCTAGTTAATGGAACTCAGAGTTTACACCACAAGCTTCATCATGTATGTCCACTTTTACGGTTGAGTTTCTGTGTCTTCTTCCTTTTCCTCCATTGCTGGAGAATACTCTTGCAGTGTTGCAGATTCTTCATTAACTTATCTATCCAGAGGACAAACTTTTAAAAATGGGAAATTCATCATTAGACATTAGGGCTGCAATTACTGGTCAAACAACTGTTCTTGGAAACTAAATGCAAAATCTTGAATTACAATATAATTTACAAATTAGATCATATTATTTTCCAACTTCCTTTTCAGACACACTTGTTCTGAAGATTGAAATGGCAGGCATATTACAGACTGGCTCATTTCTCTATTACATATGTTAGCTTGGCAACTGCATTAGGCTTCTGAGCGTCTTCAAAGCACAGATACATTTGAAAATAACCCTAATTTGTCAGAATTTGGAATGGATTTGATAAATGCTTGGTTTAAGGCTGAATGAAATGGAATTCTTGAGGGGAAAATTATCCTGTAATTTTAAGAAACTGTGTCAAAAGTCTCTCTTGTGTATGCACTTTCTAGAGATTTAAATGCATATCCCAGCTTCTCTTGAAAATGTTCTAGTTCCTTGAGCACTTCTCCACTCATATGTGCTCTACTTGTTCTATTAAAACTCGGAGGGCTATTGCTTTAACGTTTTAAGCAAGGTTTTTTTATTGCTTTTAATAGATACCTAATCTTAGTCTCACAAATCCCTACTTAAGCATCTATATGAATGACTTGGTTTGAAAAGAGCTCAGGACATAGTGTAGTGTGAATGGGATTGGTCAGCCCCTTTGAAAAACAGATAATTTATCTAGGTGACTAAATAGAGATTTATGAGACTATCCAAAGAACCCAGGCTTCAAATCTTGGCCTTGGGATCTATATTAAACATGTAAAGAAACCTCACTGCTCATCAGAAGACCCACTACATTGCTGTGTAGCCATTGAGATGTTTTCATAACTGAATATTTATCTGATGAGCATGCAGACTCATGGCCTAGAAGAATGCTCCATTTCATTACAGACTACTTCTAGAAAAATCAACCAGTTGTATCATAATTTGATTAAAAAGAAGATCTCTAATTAGAATAAAGAATACTATAGGTTGGACCTCCATGGTCTGGCACCTTCAGGACCTGACCGGTGCTGAAGGAAGGAATTTGCTGGACTTGGGGAGGTCCCCTGCCATGGCCACTCAGCTCTGGCCCCTTCCTGCCACTGGCTTATTCTGTCCCAAGCAGGATACCTGCTGGTGGTCCCCAACCCCATCCCCACTCCTGCCCAGGTTGGGATGCTCCACTCTGGCCCTGCTGCCACCCAAGCAATCCACTGTCCCTGCCCTGCTGCTGGGCAGCATGCAGCCTCAGCCAAGCTGCACTGGTCCTGTTGTTGATTGGGTTGCCCCAGCCCCACTACCACCAGCCCTCCAGGCTCCCAGCTGCTGGCCCTCTTTACCTGGGGCTCTCTCATCCAGGAACATTCATGGTCCTTCCAGACCCTGGATGTTGCCGGAACACAGAGTCCCAGTTTAGGGAGGTGCAAACTGTACTTTAACCAGGGAATGATTTTAATCTTGAAAATGCTTCTAATGAATTGTCTCACCACCCCTAACAATGTTTAAGTATGATTATCTCTGTTTACATGAAGGGAAACTGGGACAAGAAAATTAAGTGATGTGCCTAAATCTACAGAGTCAGTGTCACACCTGAGATCACAGCTCAGGAATTCCTGGCTTCCAGTCCTGTTCTTGCACCACTATAACACACTGACGAAGTGAGAACAGCTATACCTTATCAGTTCTTCACTATGCTAGTCAGTGTTAAATGACATGGGAGGGGAACAAGACAGATTTTTTTAAAATAACTACTGTAATAGCTAATCCAGAGTCCAGAGATTATTGCCATGTAAAGCCTGTGATGCTGGCAAACCAGGTGTCAGCTCTTGCCCAGGCTACCAGCATTAGGTAAGAAATGACAAACTTCTAAGTGGAGACCAGTTTACCTGTATTAATCTTAAAAGAACGTATTTAGTGTTTAGACTATGAAATGTTTGTAAATCAGTGCATGGATTAATCACACTTGTAATGTCTGTTCCATTTTGCAGATTTCTTTGTTGTTTCCCTGAGGGTAATTCAGCCCCAGAGTACCCATAGAGTCAACGCCCATGTCTAGATGATAACTAATTTGTGCGTATATGCTTGCTTGTTTTATCCTGTAAGTAGTTCTTATTTCTTTTCCCTAGTTAATAAACTTCTAGATAATCCATTACTGAATTGGCTATAAACACTGTCTTTAGTGTAATATCTAGAGTACCAACAAATCTGGGGTAAGTAACTAGTCTGTTGATATTAGAATAGTGTGGTTTTTTGGTATATGCAACAATTTATCACTACATCCAGTTTGTCTTGGTGGCAAGGTAGAGTCTAAGGGGACTGCTTTGACTCTGTGGTAAGACTGTTACAGTGATCCAAGAGTTCCCATTTGTTACTGGCTTGGAGAAATTTAATTCTAGAACACACCACCAGTTTGGGGTGTCTGAGCTGTTTTTGGCCATCTGAGCTGACATAGGCACCTAGGGCCTGTCCATACTACAGGGAAGATCGACACTGCTGCGGTTGATCTTCTGGGGTTCGATTTAGTGGGTGTAGTATAGACCTGCTAGATCAAACTCAAAGGAGGCCCCGTCGGCACCAGTACTTCTGCTCCTCACGAGAAGTAAGGGAAGCTGATGGGAACATTGGCTGTCATCGATCTCCTGCTGTGTGAACAGCGTGGAAACACAATATAAGATACGTCAACTCCAGCTATGTAATTTATGTAGCTGGAGTTGCATACCTTACTTCAACCTTCATGTAGCGTAGACCAGGCCTTACAGTTGTGAGGCACTTTAGACAATGTGAGAGAGTCAGACAATGGAAAACAAATAGGAAAGCAAGCTAATGGGGATATTGGTACAAACGCATGAATGCATATGCATGCATGCACATGTATGTTTCTGGTTGGAAAGTCTACAAGAAGATCTCATTTCAGCATGCTACAACATGATAGACCAAGGCATTGTTAACTGACCGAGAAGCAAACTAATCTGAGGAGGGAAATTCAGTATTAAAACTCTATTTAGGTCAGGTTCCATGGAAATAATTTATGTTTAGTTACTTTAATTAGAATTGTCACATATCTAATTTGGAACTAGATAGCATCATTAGTGTCACTCAACCAGCTGTTGTAATCATTCTAGAAGATGTGGTAGCATGTTGCAGCCAGAATTATAACAGTAACTGTATTGTGGTCTGATCTGACAGAGTGAACTGCCCTCTTCAAGGCCAGATGTCTATCCAAGTGCTGCCATGTAAGCAACTATAACAAACAAGAGAGTGCTAGAGAGATGCAAATTAAAATATTCCAAAACTTTTTTAAAAATCCAGAAAGATGCCTTGAAAGTGTTTTAAATCATAAAAATATCTAGCAATAGGAACAAATTATGTGTTTTTCTTTATATGAAAAATGTGTTTTCCACATGAAAGGGGCAGAAAATTCTACATCTCTTAAGAAATTTCCTCCTCCTTCATTCTGTTGTGCCCACATGACTTTGCTCCCCAGTGAAATGATAGAGGGGTTCTCCACCCATGTCAGGGCTGTTTCCCACTCTGGTATGCTGAATGCAGAAGGTGGGGACACACATGAGACCTTAAACACCTTGCCTCCGTTAGCAGAGGTGGGTAACAATTTTTGAAGGGGGCTCGCCACTGAACAAATTTCTGAAGTGGTAACGGGCCACCCTGGAAGGGACAGGGCCTTGTGTGGAAGGGGAAGGTCCAGGAGGCTTCCTGTGCTCTCCTGCTCACAGACCCTGATTGGCCTAGGGGAAAGAGGAGAATGAAGTCTTTGTCCCACCCCCCAGTGCCTAGAGAAAACTGCCAGCTATCCCATACCCAGGTCTTGATTGGCCTGGAGGGGGGCAGAGTGGCAGGGCAGCTGTAGGCCAGATCAATTGGCTGGTGGGCAGGTTCCAGCCTATGGAAGCTGTCTTATCCACCCCTGGGGTAAGGGATTCAGATGCAGGAGGGCCTCGGAGGTTTGGCAGGAGTTTGGGGTAGAGGAGGCAGTTGTGACCTGGGGTGCAGGGGGTTGGGTTATGACCTAGGGCAGGGGACGGGGCCGCAGAGGTTTGGGTTGTGACCTAGGGCATGAGGGGATTGTGATCTGGGGCAGAGGATTGGGGTGCAGGGCCTGGAAGGGGTATGGGCTCAGGAGAGGGGCAGAGGGTTTGGGTTATGTGGGGTAGGAAGGTGGGGGGGGGGAGAGGGTTGGAGGAGGGAGGGGCTGGGGTGTCAGAGGCAGGCTCTGGACAGGAGACTTACCAGTGAGACTCCTGGCTAGCAGCCCAGCTCGTTACTCATGCAGGATCCTGCCCCAGCCCTGGACAGGCTGCACAGCCATATGCTCTCTGAATAAAAGCCTCAGGGGAAGGGAGAGCTTCCAAACAGGCAGCTTCCATTGGCCAGAAAACGGCTAATGGGATTGTGCTAGAGGTGGGAGCAGCCACGAAGCATCACTCCCCACTACTGGCTCACAGTTTGTGGAACACAGCCTCACAGTTGCTTTTCTGAGCAGAATGTGGGGCTGGAGCAAACAGAGGAGTCTGCCTAAGGTATCTCTGACTGCATCCGTGGGCCAGATCCAGTGGCTTGGTGGGCCAGATCCAGTCTGAAGAGGGTGTTTTACCCAGGCCTGCTCTATGGGATTCTGCTTACAAAAACTCCCCGGCTGTGTCTACATTGGCACCCTTTTTCGGAAAAGGGATGCTAATGAGACACAGCGCAATTGCAAATCCGCGGGATTTAAATATCCCCGCGTATTTGCATATTACATAACTGCCGCTTTTTCCGGCTCGGGGCTTTGCCGGAAAAAAGCGCCAGTCTAGACGGGGATCTTGCGGAAAATAAACCCTTTTCCGCAAGATCTCTTATGCTCATTGTCTAGACGGATCTTGCGGAAAATAAACCCTTTTCCGCAAGATCTCTTATGCCTACTTTCAAGTAGGCATAAGAGATCTTGCGGAAAAGGGTTTATTTTCCGCAAGATCCTCGTTTGACTGGCGCTTTTTCCGCAAAGCCCCGAGCCGGAAAAAGCGGCAGCCATGTAAATGCAAATACCGCGGGGGATATTTAAATCCCCCGCGGATTTGCAATTGCGCTGTGTCTCATTAGCATCCCTTTTCCGAAAAAGGGTGCCAATGTAGACACAGCCCCCAAGGTCACAGATTTCCTGCCCTTAAGAGGTAACTGTCACCATGAAGTGAAAAAATAACCCCCTTCTTAAACCCAGGGAGAGCACTTAAACTTCTTCCAGAGGGCTACCCTAAGTTCTTTTACCACAAGACAACTTGAAAAATAAAAACAGAAAACAATCTTTGATAGCTCACAGTCTAGGCAGGCAGACACAGGCCTCTCATTACCTTCCAGGACACAAGAATTGAATCATTGCCTTAAAAAGGTGATTTTATTAACAAAACAAAATATACTCTTGATAAAGCATACTTGGTTGCTAGGTGTTACAGAGAAAACGTTGTATTTCTGAGTGCAGCTTAGATACAGTGAATGGGGTGGGGTGTACATGGATTTAGCACAGAGAAGATTAATCATACAACAAAACTAAGAAAAATAACCTGATTGTGACTAAATATACATTCCTCTGTCTATTCAGGATCCATATTTCAAGGCCCAGTCCTATGCCCAGTGTTCCTTGTAGGTATAGTAGTTGTGTCTCATTTACTTCATCTTGCTTCCCCCAGCTCCTAGCTTAATTCACACAAAGGAAACAGCAGGCAGGTATCTCCTCAAATCAAATTTCAACAGTTTCTGCTATTGACTCTCCTGGCTCCCTGCCAACACCCCCTAGCTACCTGAATTTAGCCTTTTAGTCACCAAGTGCTAGCCAGCACTTCTCCTATCCTTCTCCATCACACACGACCCTCCCCGCCCAAATTACAGACAGTACTGGACAGGCTGGTCCATACTGGCTGTGATTTCTTCCTGGAGGTTTAAGAGAAAACATAGTTAATATACATGAACACACTAAATTCACTACTGAATACATAAATAACTAAACAAGATCATGCCTTGAGGGCAGGGGACTGGACTTGAAGGTCCCTTCCAGTTCTAGTATTCTATGATTCTAAGATTCCCCACATCCATGGAATACATTACTTCAGTACAGGGAGAGTTTTAATGCTAATACTTGTAGGGGAATCAATACAAATAAGGGAAAAGTGGCTAGAGTGGCGCATTGGGTGCAGTTAGAAGCACGACAAAAGAAGGCTTTCAGAATGGGTAAACTAAGAACTAAAAACTAAGCAAATCAAGGTATTGTCTTACATATAAACAATTTAACTGACCAGAGAATGTAGGTTACAGGGAAAACTCCTACACGTGAGTCTTCCAGTTTTAAATTACTCAGATAAAAATGCTTCTACCACTTCCCTTGGGAGTCTGTTCCAGAAACTACCTGCCCATTCACTTGTCCTGATTCTCAGCCTACATTTACCTTTGCTTCGTTTCAGGCCATTATTTTCAATTACACTAGAAGTCGTTACAAAAGAGAACTTTAGAAAAAATTTTCAAGGGTTGTTTAAAAGGCATGGTAGACTATTAGTGGGAAAATATACCTTTTTGATAGCTCATGCTGGGATATCTTATCTTTTGAAATTTCATAGTGTTACTTTGAAGAAAATGAGTTCACTTTCCACTTTGATAACCTAAATCACCCAAAAGCAGGATTGTACCGGTCCCCATCATTTTTGAAAGAGCGAGAGAATCAGTGATTGTCCCAGATTCACAAAGCTTTGCACTCAGGAATAGTTTGCGTTGGTTAGGGCCTTTATATCGGAATCATGCACAAGTGTCATGGTTAGGTCTGCATTTTAGATCACTTTGTGCTCTCTTGAATGTACCTTCCAGGTGACAAGCCTGACTTATTTAACCTGTCTCAAGAGCGAAGCCCCACACCCAAATACTCTTGCTGGATCTCTGGGTTGCAGGACCCCTTCCTCCCCTCCATTTCCAATTTGTATAGATACAAGAGATCTACTATTTCTTACCACTTGAAAAAAAAATCTCTGTTGGGAGCTCATGATCAGCAGCTGATTGAGGAAACCTAAGATTAGGGCAGGCCAGGGAACAGGAATTCCATTTCAGGACAAAATGCCAGGGATTTGAATGTGTTTTCATTCTGCATTGAGAGAAAACATACCTTTTTGGAACTTTTCAGGATAAACTGGAGTGGTATCCAGCCACCCATTCCAGAATAGCTAATAACTCTGTGCTTAGAGCATTAATATATTTTGTTTTCATCAGAAATTCCATCCTGAGCTGGAGAAACCTTCTCAACAGAACAGATTTTTGCAGAAACAGTATGTTTCCGTCAACCAGCATTCTCTGACTTAAGAGCATTTTGCAAAAATTCCAGACTAGCTTTATTCAAACCTATTGTATCAAAACAAATGTTGTGGCTACTTCTACACTGCAGGCTTTTTGCACAAGAATGCCCATTCTTGCGCAAAGACTTGCAGAGTGTCTACACTGCACGTGCATTCTTGTGCAAGTAAATTTACAGTAAAGCGTTAGAAAAGAGGGCTTCTTGCACAAGAGTTATTCCTCTCCCCATGAGGAATAAGCCCTCTTGCACAAGAGCTCTTGCACAAGAAGGCAGTGTGGACAGGCAACAGGGGTTTCTTGCTCAAGAAAGTCCTATGGCTAAAATGGCCATCAGAGCTTTCTTATGCAAGAGATCATCCACACTGCCATGGATGCTCTTGCACAAAAGCACAGTTCTTGAACAAAAGCACATGGCAGTGTGGTCACGCTCTTGCACAAGTACTTTTCCGCAAGACCTCTTGCACAAAACAGTTCTTGCGCAAGAAGCCTACAGTGTAGATGTAGCCTGTTTGTTCACCTGAAGGTATGTAATAAGCAGAGACAAGAGATAAAGGCCTGAATGTCTTACCAAAATGTATCCCTTTGTTTTTTGCCAGTTTGGGTAAGTTCCAATCAGCCCACACTGAAAGAAACTTGTGGGCTGGAAGTAACTGATTCTGCTGCTGCTACCTCTGGTCTCCCTGTCAGACTTTCTTCAGTATCCTCTCAATCCCAACCTTCTTGACTAGGCCCAGGTACTTAATTGTTTATGGTCCTTTTTTTATCCCTGCCAAATGGCCTTGTTAAAACATCTGTGGAACTTTGCTGGTGCCTGGAAAAATAGCCTCTTTCAGGTTACTAGCCTGGGTGTTTATCTTACCCTCCTCAGAGATGTTGATTTCAGTTATCTGATCTCTACTATTATTTTGTCTATTTGCTATTTCTAACAGCTACTTTGACTTAACTTTGTAGTCAGTCAAACTAATATCAAGAAAGCAAATTGAGGTACATATTGTATACATACAAAATGGTATTATCTCTGTTGTTTTCCAGACCCAGTGTGTTCAGCTTCATGATCTGATTGGGCTCTGTAGATATTGTGGCAAGGTCCTTGCTCAGGCCCCTTGCCCCAGGACACCATTTTTTCCACAAATCAGCCAGATACCCTGTCTGGTGCAGCCACTCGTGCCTTTTATTGTCAGGTTCCCACAACCTTCTATTTACAGAGCTTTGGATTTCAGCCAACCTCTCCTTCTACCTAGGGAGCACATTCAGCTACATCCTTGCTCGTTTGGCTAATGAGGCCCACAGCTGCTTCCATTTGCCCTTCAGCCATGGGCTTGCTCAGCTGTCTTCAGTTGGCCTTTTCGGCCAGGCTGTAGTGGCAGAGCTTTGGCTTAGCCAGCAGTCTGTCACAATATCCGTTTAAAATGGGTTACATCTGGATCCTGAGGCTGACAGTTAAAATAATAAATTAAAAATAAATATCAGGGGATATAAATGTTAATCTCATCTGTATGGTACCTTAAAAATTCACTAAACTACTGTTTCATCTCTCTTTAGCTTGGTTTTATGTCCATTTTCAGTTCTTTTACATTCACATATAAAACAAATTTTTGAAGGGCACTTATAAGAAAAGAAACCTTTATATGATACTTTTTAGAAGCCCAAGTAGATGATATCATCTCTCTGATTATTTTAAAGTAACTGGTGTTTCCCCACAACTCTTGATACAGTGTGTTACTATCATTTCTATAAAAACATAATTGCTAATGCTGTGTGAATAGATGTGTGTTTGTATGGAAGGATAGACATCAGAAAAAGCTTTTCTCCACTTATGCAGCAAAATAAGTAAATCACTAACCCATTATCTGAGGGCCCATTGCTATAAAACAAAATATTGATTAATCACTTACCCATATTAGTTCAAGGAGTCACTGCTTCCCAGGAAAGAGTCCCCCAATACTGTAAGTCTGGCTTACATTCATTGTTCCTACATGTACATATTTATATTTAGCCTTATTAAAGTGCATATTTTTAGGCACCCAGCTTACTAAGCAGTCCATACTGCTCATTATCGGTGATCTGTTCTCTTCATTATTTACTGTTCTCCCAATTTGGAGTTATTTACAAACATTTTCAATGAAGACTTTATGTTTCCTTCTAGGTCATTGATCAAATGTTAAATACCACAGGGTCAAGATCCAGTCCTTGTGGGATCTGACTAGACACACACCTGCTCAATGATGATTCCCTGTTTACAATTACATTTTCAGACCTATTAGTCAGCTTTTAATCTAATTTAATTTAATTTAATTTAATTTAAACAGTGCTATGTTAATTTTATATTGTCCTAAGGGTTTTCCTAATGAAAATGTCGTGCAGTACAAGTACCTTTTGTAAATCTAGGACCTCAAAATCAAACAAATTTATAATCTCAACAAAAAGATATCATGTTACTTTGACAGTATCTATTTTGCACAAGCCATGTTGATCGTTGCTCATTATACTACTCTCATTTAATTCTTAATTAATTATGCCTATATCGCTAGGTCCATTATCTTGCCCAGGTTCAGGACTATTATTATCCTGCCCATCTTCTTTATTATTATTAAATATTGGCAGAACAAGAACTTTCTTCCAGTGTTTGTCCACTTTGAGTATTCCAAGGTTTACTGAAATTCAACATTATAAGTCCAGTAAGCTCCTCTGTCAGCTTTAGTCCTGGTGTTTGGATTTGAATTTGCACTAGTGTTTATAGGTTCTATCACAATTTTTCCTTTTACCAAGATGTATAAGCAGCTTTCTAGCATTTTAAGACAAGATATACTAGCTCCACAGACTTTTTGACTTTTGACGTTAATGAAAATATTAAATGTCAGCTGGGTTTTCGTTGCTGCTCTACTGAGTGATGACCTACACCATAATTCCTATTACGCTATTCATGTACAAGTTTACTTCAGAGCCATCATAATAGCAATATGCAAAGTCTTATTGAACGCCAATGGCTCTTGGATGATGAGACATCTTTTACCCTAGAAACTAAGAATATGATGTATAGAATTATTGGGTGAGAATTTGCATCACAGAAGCAACCACTGTTCCCATAGAGATCAATTAGGAACTAGGTCGTTAAAGGGAGAAGAGGTAAGCCAAACCTGCGGGAAGATAAGGACTGAAGCTAAAAGGGTTTGTAGCAGAGACAGAACACCTAAGGTTGAATTTGTAGTGACAGAGATGTTATGACGTGGTACAGTATGTTCGAAAATGTTTTTATGTATTCTCACTTTTGTAAATAAATCCTTCTGAAGCCAAACTCTTGTTTTTCATCTGATTTTATTCCAAGCACTTTCACACTATCAAGCAGCCCACATTTATAAATAAAGAGCTAGATCCTCAGTTATGTCAGTGGAGCATTGTAGCAAAGGTTAGCAATGAAAAAAAATATCATAATGCTTACCTGTGTAGCTGACCCCAAATCATGGCCCTGATTTATGCAAGGCTGCTTCAAAAGATGCTGTAATTTATCCCTGAAGGGGTAAAAACAGCAGTTAGTATTCAGCTCAGGAAACCATAGACCTGACCATGCATCCTTTTCCTTCTCCATTCTCTACTTTGGGGTGATCTTCCAGAAGCTGTTTATGCCAAGTCTGTGACTCGATTCCACTGGCAGCATGGCCCAAAGCAGAACAGATTATATATAATCCTATAGCACTAGTGGCCAAACCAGATGTTACATCTGCGGGTGGAGGCAATGGGCCATGTATGGTTGACACTTCAATTATACCTATTGGGTTGCTAATTTCACACATTAGCATGCCTGCATATTCTGACTATGCAATCCTATTTGCCATGCCACAATGCCTGGAGTGAAAAGCCAGACTCAGCCCCATGGGACGGGAGCTTCCACTGCTGGATGAGTGTGGGGTAGGCTCAGTCTTCAGGCCTTCACTCCCTCCCACTCTCCAGGGCCTCCACTCAGCACTGTGCTGGGATTACAGTTGCAGGGTGGGCTGGAGGGTGCCACTGCAGGTAATCTGTGCTTGAAAAGACACTACACAAGCATCTAACGGCTGCCAAGTGTGTGGGGTTAACCCTGCCAAACAGCTTGAGGCTATCCTACTGGAAGTTCCCAAGCCCTGGAGTAGGTGATCATAATGGCAATCTCAATACTAATACAGAAGCAACAAGACTGAAAGAATTCCTTTTCTCCACCTTTTTTCTTACCAGAGTCTGAGTCAAAAGAGGGGTGGACTGAACCCTGGAAATGCAAGGCTAAAATTCACTGGTAACATTCTGTAAACATAACCCTAAGCTGATGTGTTGAACTCTATAAAGCAGGTGAGTTAGCACCAATTGAGGTTCTAGCCCAAGCTTATTTGTTGCCTATTCCTGAAGTCCTCTCTGATACAAAATTCCCATTGACTGCCCATAGGCCCTGTTGCAATGTATGCACACAGGCAGGATAGGGGTGGAAGGAGGGTGGACATTGGAGTTAACTCTGTGGGGTGGCCTCCAGGCTTCACAACCTGGGTCTAGGGTGAAGGCCTAGGGTGAAGGCACTTGCTCCAGAGTCCCAGAGCAGCATGGCCTAATAATCATAGTTAATGTAGTAGCCCTTCCCCACTGATCAGTGTGGCCTAATAACCAGAGTCACTACAGCAGTCCTTCACTGCCAGACAGCATTGCCTAATAGCCAGAAGAAGTATATCACTATCCTCAAGGGGCTGGTGGCCAAAGTAGGATTTTTTGACTCAGGGCCTAGGGGAAGTTGCAGTGTTTCGCCCCAGCTCAGTGGGGAATACTACCGAAATGCACTGAGCTCGCCCAGGTGGGAGGCAGCACTTGCTTGCCAATCCTGAGTTGCTTCCTGTCATAGTTGGTGGGGTGTCAGTCCATGAAACCTCAGGATCTGCAGGTTCCTCAGTGCAGGCTGCTCCCTGGTTCTCCATTGGCTGTGGAAGCTTAATCAGATTCTCTAGGACCCTAGCTCCTGCTGGAAGGGTTTCTGTCTGGTTCTTGGCAGGAATTTCCACTACACATTCTTCTCTCTGGCATCCCTTCCTTCCCAGACTAAGATGAGGTGCTTCCTTTTATACTGGTCAGCACTTTAAGCATGCTTGGTACAACCAGGGGGTCGGGACTTCTTCTGCCCACAGTGTGATGTTAATCCCTTCAGGGCTAGTGAGGGGTATGCACACCCTATCACTGGCCCACTTTATCTTTCCCCCAAGTTAACCTAGAACATGGGGAAAATAAGCTTGTGGGAAAGGTGTTTGATAGTTGCAAATAAATTATTTCCTTTTTCAATAGTTCAGTGTAGCTTTTATAATAATACATGTAAATTATCATTGTATTAAACATTTTTAATGAAGTAGGGTTTTTTTGCCAATTTATTCCTCCTATATTTTCATTCAATTCTCCCTTGTGGATGCCTGTAGTTAGAGATGGATGTTCCCTGGAGCTGAGCCCTGTTGGTGCCTGTCATTATCATCAATTAGAGTACAGCCTCAGAGGTGTTCAGTCACTAAGAATATCACTCCTCATTTATTTTGTGCTCACTGAGGGCATGTGCTCCTGCTGAAGGACCCTGAGGCACAGAATAACACCCCCAAATATGGATAATTACAACTCCCAGTTTCAGCCTGCTTGACAGAGCCAAAAATTGACCTCTAACATTTCAGCAGCTGCACTGCCCTATAAGGCTTAAATTTAAAGATTTTGTAAGCAGTGTTGTCCAGCATGGTCATGTTATCTTCCCCTAAATGTTCCACAAGCCTGTCTAATCAGAATACACCAATTTCTTAATGTGTTGAATTAGACAGGATTTTCTAGTCCATAATTTATTAGTCATCCATTTTAGCATAGTACAGAATATCCTATTGCTCAATAAGTAACACTAGTCCTCTTCTGAATCAGAATGTCGTGAGTTCAAGTTCCATTTAGGGGACAAAAGGTTAAATAAAGGAAAAAAAGTGGATGGGGAGATATATTATACGATGAAATTGTCTCCCAAGGGTTAGTGGTAAAAACATTTGGTTGGATGATGCTGGGCTCAGTCTCTCATTGGCAGGAGGAAGGCAGAAATGGTGTAACAAGTTTCTTCCATTACTTAAATGCCACCTTTTACTTTATTTTACACCTTATTATGATCAGGGCTTGCCGAACGGCGGCGAAGCCTGCTCGCCAGCCGCGCTGTCCAGCGATCTGCGCATGCGCAGATCGTTCTGCGCATGCACAGATCTCCTGAACCCGGCTCTTCCAGGTTACAATCTACTTGCCACGGGCGAGTAGATTGTATAATTTGTCGAGCCCTGATTATGATCTTGCATTTGTTGCTTTACCTGAACATAAAGGCATAATTTATGCCTTCTGCCAGAATCCTTATGTCATTTACATTAATTTTTGATTCAGTGGGCCAAATTCAAGGATGATACGTATGGGCAGGGAGCTGCATAGAGGTTAGTGGATGAGAGTTAACTTCTACATAAGGTATGCCACCCAGCTATACAAAATGCGTAGCTGGATTCATCTTACCATAAGCTGAGCTGTCGCAGAATCTACACTGTGGGAGGACAACGGGAGCACACGCTCCCACTGGCTTCCTTTACTCCTCACAGAATGAGGAGTACAGGATGCCAGCAGGTCCTACCCTCAGCGTTTGATTTGGGGCTCTACACTAGACCCACTAAATCGAATACTAGAAGATTGACCTTTGGAGGGTTGATCTTCTCCGAAGTGCGGACAAGCCTTAAAAGAGTTTAACTTAATTCTTTTAGAATTTACACCCATTTACAATATCTTGGCTCTAACACACTGAGAAATAAATATATCAGAGTGGAATACGGCCTTCTTCCTATATAAAATATTTATGAAAATGCAGATGTATTTTACAACCTTACCAAACAGACCAACTGTGAGGAGATAAAAAGCACATGGTACAACGTAATAGGCTCTACGTATACTCCAATATCTCTTTTGTTCTTCCTGTGAGAATAGGCTTTTGTTGCTGTGAAAACACAACTCCCAAGATTATTGTTACAAAGTATTTACATTTTGTTCCTTTTAATATATATTCTATTTATTAAATCATTTGTAAAGTGGTTTATTGCCTTCAAATATCAAAAAGATTTTGGCACCATTCCATACGTTGAAATGGACCACTGCCTTCTAATGAATGCAATCACAGCTACTCAGTGTCTGATGTGCCCTAGATTCCATTCACTCAAAGGAGATTCTTTAACTCAAGGGGTAGAGATCTAAGATTTTGGAGCAGGAGGCTTTGAATTTGATCCCTTCTAGAATTATAGTGTTCTGAGTGGCTGATACTTGTGTCGTTTATTGTGGGCCTTTATTATGTTGCAATAGAAAATACAAAGAATATCTGTATTGTAAATAAAAGTTTCATCTTAGTGAACTAAATATTATATGCTTGATCATTAGTACAGATATTTAACATTTGCAAAATATGAGAAAATTTATAGGTGGTTTTTGTGCTTCTTAAGTAAAATTCAACACTGTTCTGAAATTCTGTTCTGTCACTGGTAGAACTACTTAGCAAAACTGTGTTGCTGAAGTCCATGTCAGAAATGTTGATCATTCAATGTGCTTATATATACCTTTGGCATGAATCCAAGTGTGCTCCAGATTTATTGTAAGTTGTTTAAACATCCTATGCTTGCCTTCAGTTGCTCCTAGGAAGTGAAATCTTAATCAATCAGTAAATATAATAAAATAGGTCTGAAAGAAACCTTCTAAATCAGTGAAAGATGATACAAAGGCAATGAAGCATAGGGAACCATTTGTGCATTGCTTAGAAACTATGATGCAGCACACAGAAACCTAAACAGGCAGATTATACAGCATGTTGCTCAGAAACCCGAGAAAACAACACAACCTTATTAAAGATAAATAATCAAGTAAATCCAAGGGTTTGTGAATGACTTTTGTTGAGTTTGAGGCATTTGATTCCAGCAGGCATTGTTCCTTTCCAAAAGGATTCTAGTCCTTGGCATTTCTTTTAGCCCTTCCACTATACGTTTTCAACCACCAAGATTTTGCTTAGAATCAGGGGCGGATGAGAGTTTTGCGGGGCCCAGGGCAGCACAATATCGCGGGGCCCCCCCTTTGGAGAAAAAACAGAAAAAAGGGGTCCCCTCCGTGCCCACTCCTCCAGTAGCCCCACACTGATCATGTGAGCTACCCTCCTCATCCCCTCTCCTAACACCTCCTCTACACACCTGCCCTCTCTCTCCTCTGGTGCTGGTCCCTCCTGCAGATGTCTGCCCTTCTGCTTCACCCCAGAATCCCTGGCACCTGCACCTTCCCTTACCCTCCTGGTGCCTCCCCTTCCTCACTGCCCCTGCACCCTTTGCCCTGTTTTTCCCTGATGCCCACCCCTCCCCACCCTCTGCCCCCATGCTTTCACACATGCCTTGCTCCATCCCCGCCTTCCTCATGCCCACCCCTCCTTTTAAGCCTTCTCCCAGCACCTTCCCCTCCCCTCTAGCCGCCAGTGCCCTTACCCTCTCCTCTCCCAGCATCACCCTGTCCCCTCCCACTGACACCTCCCCTCCTGCCCTTTTCCTCATTGTCTCCACTTGGCTCCCTGGCATTTGTCTCCCCTCCCCTTTCTTCTCCTGACCTGCCCCCCTCCCGTCAGCACAAGCCCCTTCCTCTGCCATCCACCTCATGCCTTCCAGTGTGCAGTGCGGCTGCGGCCCCGGCCCAGGTTCCAGGCCACGTGCCGAACCAAGCGGTGCAACACTGGGCTGCGCAGTTTTGAAGTCCCGGGCCGTGACGTCACGCCACGCCACACCACGCCCGGGCGTCTCCCCTCTCAGCTGTTGCGCGGCATTTCAGCATGCCGCGCATGTGCTTCCTCGGCCCCATGTGGCCCGTACTGGCCGGCGCTGGGGAATTTCAAAAGTGCGGGGCTGCAGCGCCCCGCCACAATCCCCCCCTTCCTCCTCCAGCAGCCGCCGGCTGGCCCTTCGGCGGACGGCCCCCCGGGAAGTTCCCGGTATCCTTCTGGGCCAGTCCGCCCCTGGCGCGGGGCCTATTGAAGCGCGGGGCCCGGGGCAGCCGCCCCGCTCGCCTGCCCTGCCCTATATCCGCCGCTGCTTAGAATGAAAGCCAGCCACTTGATACTAAACCTCAGGATAGGATTTTCAACACTGTCTAAAACTGGCCTGAAGTCAACTGAATGATTTCAGCAGGAGCAGAGTGAGGCCAAAGCTGAAGGCTTTTGAAAATCCTCACCCTCAAATATTCTCTTATTTCTGATATGTACCATCATCTCATGCACTGGCACTCTTACTGCAGGATTGTCTGGCCATATAGACTCTCTCCTCAGGCCCTATGCTAGTAGCATTCCCAGCTATCTTCAAGACACCACCAACTTTCTGAGGAAACTACAATCCATTGGTGATCTTCCAGAAAACACCGCCACAGAGAAAAGACTTCCCAAGATAAATACACAAAATTATACATAGTATTTGTTCATCTATTAGAACTAGTATGCTCTATTTTTCACGTTAAAAATAGCTTTTTTTTCCCCCTTTGTGTTGGGGAAGAGTTTGTGAAATCCCTATTATGTGGTCCATTTGCACCAAATAGTATCATCCTACCAAGGTGAGGAAACCACGCATCCTCCTTAAGCTAATTACCACTACTCTTACTGCTGGCCAGCATCACTACAGAAACATGAGGTGCTTCCTACCTCAAGGCACCAAACATGAGGCTTTTGTTGTATAGTCTGATTCTTTAAAAATTGTAGTGGGTTTTTCGCGTGTGTGTGTGTGAGTGCGCGAGTGATGGCAGCAGAAGGCATGAGCAGACTAATGAAGGAGTATAGACGATGAACTGGTTACATAACTGTAGCATCTGGTATACTGCATTTTCCATCCTTTCTTATATCTGCAAAGAATTTTACAATATTTTATTGAAGGTGGGCCTATTCTGTTGTAGATAAACAAACTGATGGATAATCCCACAAAAATTTCTCTTGGTAGGGTTTTCTTTTTTTTTTACTCTTACATATTCCAAGGATTTCTAAAAGATGATGGATTATAATGGAGTCCAGTTATAACATTTCTGTTGTAATCCTCCTTGTCTATGAGTAAGCTATTTTAATCTTCACTCATAAAATTCTTGTCAAATGTTTAGAGAGTAGGAGTCTTGTCATGTTATGTACATACCAGAATATAACTTGTATTCTGCTATATTAAGTCTTGTCACTTTCTTGAATTATCCATTACTTAATTTCCAACTTGTCTTACTTTCTCCTTCCTTATTTCTTCTAACATTTATTTACAGAGGTAGATTGCTCATTACAATTTTCTGTGGTTGGGGCAGCAGACTTAGAATCAGGACTGTTGGTTTTATCCTGACTATCACACTGACTAAATATTCAACACTGGCAATGTCACATAACCTCTCTGCTCCAGCTCAGTCCTTCGTAAAAGGGAAGCAAACAACATATACTGTCTTAACCTCATTGCGATTAGACTGCAGGTATGATTAGACTGCAGGGTTTTTTTGGAAAAATGGTCGTTTTTCCGAAAAATCTTCACTTACGTCTACAATGCGATTGTGTTCTTTTGAAAGAAAATCAAAAGAACACAGGGGTTTTTCTGACATTGGTAAACCTCATTCTACGAGGAAGAACACCTTTTCCGAAAGAGCTCTTTTGGAAAAAGGCGTGTGTGGACACGGGAGTTTTTTCAAAAGGAGAGGCCTCCAAGAAAAAGCACAAGTGCCCTGGTGGACACTCCATCCAAACTAATCACAGCTCTATAGTTTCTGTCTCCTGCAGGGTCTTAAAGCTGAGGGATCTTGGACTAGCCTTGTGGCAGAAAGCCACCCTGACCACGTGGCTCTGATTGCTAAAGGCCTGCTGATCCATGGCACACCCACAAGCCCCTCGAAACCCCCCTGGCCTGCACAGGGAGCAGCACAAAGGGTCCGAGGACCCACGCAGAGGTACCAGACGCTGGGCGCCCTCCTGGCCCGGGGCAGAGATCCTGTGCCTCCTCGAGCTGTGGGGTGAGGAGGAAACAATGCAGGATCTCCACTCCTGGAGGTGTAATGCAGACATTTATGGGTGCATGGACGAAGCTCTGGCCCAGCTCCATACATTGGACCAAGAATGGAGCAAGGTGAAGGAGTTCTGGCAAGGGTATACCCGGGCCAGGGAGCACAGCTCTCGCTCCGGGGCAGGATTCCACTTCTGCCCCTACTACAAAGAGCTGCACCAGATCCTGGGGGTTGGGGAAGCCCTTTCCCTACCCATACTGGAGTACTTGGGCATGGAGACACCCATGCTTGCCCGCCTGCAGCAAGTTGAGGATGACGACAAACAACAGCTGCAGGAGGAGGAGGACACTGGCACCATTGGTACCCTCAGCCTGGAGCCAGTACCCTGGGCCCTGGAGATCTCCCAGGCATCATCTGTCACTGGGGAGGTATCATCAGGTGAGTGCTCTCATTTTGTCTCACATATAGGAAGGGAGAGGAGGGTTCAGAGGGGATGGGGTGCAATCATTGCTCTACATGGTCAGCCTGCACAGCATGTTGCTGTCCGTGCATGTGCAAGCACGTGCAGCGGCAATGTGCACCACGTGGTCTCAGGAGCCAGCTCTGGAGCACACACGGGCTGCTGCTCACAGGCTGGGGGAAGGCCCCACAAATGTCCAACCCCTGGGAGGGATATCCTCTCTCCACCAGCCACCACCAGAAGCAGGCTGGGAACAAGGGCACACGTACGACCCCACACAGACCAAGGAGTACCGCACATAGCACATGGCTAAGCCTGCACGCATGAGGCACCATCTGCTCCCGCGGACAGTGCTGCCAGGTGCAGGTGTGTGTCTGGGCCCCGCCTCTCCCTCTTTTCCTCCACAGCCAGACTAGCCATCGCTGAGGGGCGATCCACACCATCACAAGCAGCCGCCAGACCCAGGGGAGCCGCAAGCGCTGAAGGGTCCACGAGGACCTCATGAGGGAGCACATTGTAGTCCTGCATGACATGCAACAAACCCTGGCCCAAAAGATCCGCGATGACACCAAGTGGTCAAGATCCAAGTGGTGCAACCGCATGTGGGACCAGCTCGTGCGGCAGGGCGAAAACGTGTGTGCCACCATTCACATTCGAGCTGCATGCAGTCCCAGTTGAGGTGTGTGTTGAATTGTTCCCTGGTGGGGTCCAGATGGCCAGTGTAAGGCTTCATGAGCCACAGCATTAGTGGGTAAGCCGCATCCCCAACGATGCACCATCCCCTACGTGAAAGTCCCGCTGGGGGAAGAATGTGCCAGCCTCCAGCTCATGGTAGAGGCTAGAGTTCCTGAAAATGAGGGCATCATCCACCCGACAAAAAAGTCCAGAAACTGTCCACAGCGGTCGACCAGGGCCTGCAGCACCTTGGAGAAATAGACCTTCCTGTTAATGTACTGGGTGGCTCAATGTTGTGGTGCATGGATCGGAATGTGGGTCCCATCAATCACTCCTCCGCAGTTTGGAAAGCCCAGGGCAGCAAATTCAGCCACAATCGGGTCCAGGTCTTCGAGGTGGATGACACTGCACAGTAGGACAGAGTTGATGTCCCTCACAACCTGTAGAAGGAGACAAACACACAAAACAGAGAATGAAACGCACAAAACAGAGAATGAGAAAGGGAATGCCTGAGCCCTTGGGAGGTGCCCGACCCCCTCCCATGTTTCCTTCACCAAACACCCCAGGAGCCACCCCATGAGGCCAATTCCCCAGCAGTAGGGCTGTGTGAGGGCAGGATGCACAACCCCACACTCCCCCCCACAGCAGCAACCCCCCCTTTCCCTAGGGTCCCCCTTTAACAGGACTCCCCTCCCCTCCCCGAACAGGGACTGCAGCCTGAGAGTGCCTTACCTTCATGAGGAGGGCCCCAACGGTGGACTTCCCCATGCCAAACTGGTTGCCCACTGACCGGTAGCTGTCAGAGGTGGCAAGCTTCCAGAGCGCGATTGTGGCCTGCTTCTCCAGAGGGATGGCGGGCCGCAGGTGGGTGTCGTGTCTCCAGAGGGTGGGGGCAAGCCAGGCACAGAGCTCCAAAAAGGTGGCCTTCCACATGCAGAAGTTTTGGAGCCACTGCTGGTCGTTCCACCACTCCTTGACCAGCCAGTCCCACCAGTCCAAATTGGTGTTGAGCCTCCAAAAATGCCTCTCCACAGTGGGTTGCGGTTGCCAGAATGTAGCTTCTGCACCCAGGGAGAGGGTCCCCAGAATGAGCTTGGGGTCTAGCTTGTGCAGGACCAGGAAGGCAGCTGGCACAAAGTGCTGCAAAAACTGCAGCATGGCCGTGTGGGGCCATCGCATGCCCAGGGGCAGCTCCAGCCCCATGGAACAAAGAACAAAGCTGTGACATCCCAAAAAGAACAGGGCAACCATAGCAGGCACTGTGAGAGCTTTGCTGTTCCTCAAAGAGGTAGCAAGCACACAGCAGAAGCAGAGAAACGGCTGCCCAGCAGGGGTCCCTTTAAGTGCATGTCACTGCAAGGCTCCGGCACCAGCACTCGGAAGCAACTGGTGACCTAAAGCCCTGCCTGAAGTGGTTCTGGGTGGCCTTTTATGTGTGAGAGTGTTCAATCAGACTGGACGCTCTCTTTCAAAAAAGCGCATTGCTTTTTCAATGTGCTTTTGTGTGTGCTCTTTTGGAAGAAGTTTTTTTGGAAGATCTTTCCTGAAAAAAGCTTCTTCCGAAAGAAGCCTGCAGTCTAGACGTAGTCTGAGAAATGGAAGTACCTAAAGGCTGAGGCCACATGTGTAAACTTTGTCTGATCTTGAGACTAGTGACTGACAAACCATTTCCAATGTAGTAACAGACCTGGATGTTTACCCCACACCCTACCATGGAATAAAGCAAAGCTTTTTATTAAGACTCAAATACTTTAATACATTTTGTTTTGTCTTCAAATGCCATTGTACTTTCTAGTATTGTCCTGGAGACACAGTTTCAACCTATCAAGAGAGGTTTCTAATTATGACCCATCTGAACAGAAAGTATTGGAAAACGAATGGACAAATACTAGTAACTAGCCAATTAGCCCGTCATAAAACGGGATTTTCAGGTCTCTCCTCCACATCGGTCTTCTCTCCTGAGCCTCCTGTCTCTCGCTCCGTCTTTCTCTCTCTCTCTCTCCTCCTCCTCCTACTGCCTCCCCCCTCTCTCTCAGCTCTCCTCAACCTTCTGCCTCTCTCTCCGTCTCTTTCTTTCTCTTCTCCTCCTCCTCCCGCCTCTCACTCTCTCTCCTCTCTCCTCTGTCTCCGTCGGGGATGCACACGCCCGGGTGAGTCCGGCTCCCCGCTGGCCGATTCCCTCTCCCCGCCCCCCACCAGCCAGTTCCTCCTCCCAATTTCCCATGGCCAGCCTCGCTGCCCCCGACCCCCACCCGCGACCAGCTTTGCTTCCCACCGGCTGCTCCTCCCCTGTTCTCCCCTGGCCAGGTATGCTGCCTCTGACCCGCCCCAGCTCTGCTTCCCGCCCCAACCCCCCTCCTCCTAGACAGCCCCGCTCCTCTCCCGGCCGGTGCCTCCCCCCTCCGGCCCCTGATCAAGGGTGTCTGCGGTTTTTTTACCCTACCCTTGTGACATACGCGGACAGGGGGCGGGGCCATGTACATCACCACCCCACCCCCCTTCACCTCCCACCGTAGCGCTCGTCTGAGTTCTTCACCGCTCATCTGGGCCACTGCGGGGGAGCAAGCGGAGCAAGCGGCCGTTTGGGCTCCCCCGCGGCGGCCCAGCTGAGCGGCGCAGAACTCAGCCGAGCGCCACGGCGGGAGGCGAAGGAGGGCAGGGCCCGGCCGTGTACATCACCACCCCACCCCCTTCCCCTCCCTCCGTGGTGGCTTGGCTGAGTGCTGCGCCCCTCAGCCGGGCTGCCACGGGGGAGTCCGAACGGCCGCTTGCTCTGCTTGCTCCACCGCAATGGCCCAGCTGAGCGGCGCAGCACTCAGCCGAGTGCCATGGTGGGAGGGGAAGGAGGGCGGGGCAGGGCGGTGACGTACACGGCCAGGGGGCGGGGCCGTGTACGTCAGTGTTACAGACTCACAGACATTGGGCTACTATGTATATGATACCAGCTAAAGAAAACAATGTCTAACCCAGAGATGGCCCTGGAGCTTAGGCACTAGAGGCTACTTTGGCACTAGTGTGACTTAGTGCAGCCTCCTAAAAGGGATTGGGTCATACTGAGTCTGCTTTTGTAAAACTGTGCATCTAATTAACTGTGCAAGCTTAAAAGGTCTGGATAAATGCACATACTTGTATATGGTTAGCATACTAAATGTTGGGCAACATAATAATGTGGCAAAAATGATGTCTCAGATTTAGGCAATGAAATTAAGGTAGATGAGAGGGCATTAAATCAAACAAATGAATAATATCTTAAATGCCCCTCTCTCTAATAATAATTGCTACTTTAGGATGAATTGCAGAAAAATATTGATTTCACCTTTGATTTGTATCCTGTAGCTATTGACTCAGCGTGGGAATATCAATGAGAGTAATGGGCCAGTTATGGTGGAGATTCAGTTTCATTTAAAGGGAAATACTGGGCAAAATCTTTTTGGACTTCCTGATTCTGATTCAAAACAAAGCTATGCTTTTTGTCTCTGCAGAAGAAGTAGAAACATGTCACCCTCAGGTTTTTAACCTTTATTAGAGTAGATGGAGTTCTTCAGCAAGGGTGGACACCAACCGTGCCCCATTCCCTGGTTGTTGTCTGCCCCCGCCAGTGGATCTTCTGGACTGATCCTTAATCAGCTCCCTTTCACCCAACTCCTTTTTTTCACTAGACACTGGTCAAAGCAAAAAATAGGAACTGTGGAAAAAAAGCAGTATGTCATCTACATATTGAGTACGTTATACCTCAGTGGCCTCACATCCCCTTTGAACAGGTGAGGGTGGTAGAATAGAGCCCTACGAATAATGTCTGCAGCTGCCCAATGCCACCTGCTGGGATCTTTTTGAAAGGTAAGAATAGAAGTACTTGAATATTCAATTCCATACCTGCCCAGGCCTGCTGTTGAGTCAACAAAACCCTGGGGACAATGGAATGAAAGTATTCAGACAGGAATAAAAAATAATAAACATCTGATCCTCTTTAAGTCTCTGGAGGCATTACACAGAGAAAAGGCAGTGACTCAAGGGGTTTGATTCTCCAGTTACTGAAAAAAATAAGCTTTACTTTGCATTATGCAGATTTGTCTCCCTCTAAACAATTCAGCTTGATATTATCTATGACTGAATCAAATGTGCAGCGATAAGTCATAGAATCATAGAACACTAGAATTGGAAAGGACCTCGAGAGGACCAAGAACCATCTAGACCATCCCTCACAGATGTCTATCTAACCTGCTCTTAAATATCTCCAGAGATGGAGATTCCACAACCTCCCTAGGCAATTTATTAACCACCCTGACAAGTAGGAAGTTTTTCTAATGTCCAACCTAAACCTCCCTTGCTGTAGTTTAAGCCCATTGCTTCTTGTCCTATCATCAGAGGTCAAGAAGAACAATTTCCCCCTTTCTCCCTGTGACACCCTTTTAGATACCTGAAAACCACTATTATCTCCCTTCTCAGGGTATGTCTACACAGCAAAGTTATTTTTAAATAACAGCCGTTCTTTCGAAATAATGTTACTAGTGTCTACACAGCCAAACCGCTATTTCTAAATTAATTCAAAATAGCGGAGGGCTTATTTCGAATTTGGTAAACCTCATTCCACGAGGAATAACACCAAATTCAAAATAGCTATTTCGAAATAAGTGCTGTGTAGACACTTATATCGAAATAGGGCGCTTCCAGCCTTCCCAGGGTACCCTCATGGCCACTCCAGCCTCAACCAAGAAAACTCCTCTCCCTCATCCCCAGAGCCCTTAAAGTGGCTGACTCTGGTCACAGTGCCTGTGCCAGCTCCAAGCATGCCAGCCCAGAGCCAGCAGTCACTGCACCTGACCCAGTGGCCCCAAAACATGAGCCAGCAAGCCACTGGAAGCCAGCCCTCCACCGCTCCCCAGGAGCAGTCTGACAGCTCCCAGGAGCCTACCAGGGCCCAGAGAAAGCGGACACCTTCCTGGTCCAGGGTGGAGATCATGGACCTTATTCAGGTTTGAGGGGGATGCCCCCAACATCCATGATCTCCGCACTAGATGGAGGATCGCGGCCGTCTATGGCAGGATAGCTGCCAGCCTGGCCACCAAAGGCCACATGCGAACCCAGGACCAGGTTTGCATGAAAATCAAGTTGGTCCGGCGAGACCCCTAACCCTGAGCCCTGAGCTTCCCCTTCCCCTTGCTTCCCCCTTCCAGCTCCCTCCTCCCAGGTTTTCCCCTCCCCTCTCCCACCGTCTCTTCTCCCCTCTGACTCCTTTCCCCAGTCTCACCA
The DNA here is from genome assembly GCA_019425775.1 of Rafetus swinhoei. Lineage (NCBI taxonomy): Eukaryota > Metazoa > Chordata > Testudines > Trionychidae > Rafetus > Rafetus swinhoei. The sequence goes on from CM033437.1 coordinate 273,851,412, forward strand.
GAGTTTCATTCCCCTCCCCCCAGTTTTGTTAAATAAAAAGAGTTTGTGTTCATGAAAATACGTGTATTTTATTTGACATCAGGAAGGGGGCTAGGAGAGGTAAGTGGAAGGACGTGAGGAGGAATGAGGCACAAGCCCCAGTGGGGCAGACCAGGGAGGCTCTTAGTGCTCCTCAGGGTGGAAGCTCTCCCGCAGGGCCTCCTGGATACTGACAGCCCCCCGATGGACCTCCCAGATGGCAGCCTGCAGAAAGTGCAGCCAGGCTCACAGCAACACGTCCACGAGAAGCACCAGAGTGCCCAGGGGCAGCTCTGGCTCCATGTTGCAGAGTGCTGTGGTGTCCCGAGTGAGGGCAACGAGAGTACGCAGACACAAAATGCTTTGCTGTCCCTAAACAAGGTAGGCAAGCAAGCAGGGAAACCTGAGAACCAGCTGTCCAAGGGGGGGTCCCTTTAATCACAGGCCTCAGATAGCTTCAGGCAGCAGCCACACAAAGTAACTCCTTACCTGATGCCCTGCCGGACCTGGTTCTGGCCGGCCTTAAATGCGATTCAGTGTCCATTCAGTGTGGACGCGCTATTTCGAAATAGCAAAATGCTATTTTTAAATGCATTTTGTGTGTAGACACGTTATTTTGAAATAACTTATTTTGAATTAACTATTTCAAAATAAGATATTTTGAAATAATGCTGTACTGTACCCATACCCTCAGTCTTCCCTTTTCCAAACTAAACAAGCTCAATTCCTTCTGCATTGCCTCATAGCTCATGTTTTCTAGCCCTTTAATCATTCTTGTTGCTCTTTCTGGGCCCTCTCCAATTTCTCCACATCTTTCTTGAAATGTGGTGCCCAGAACTGTACACGATACTCCAACTGAGTCCTAATCAGTGCAGAGTAGAGCAGAAGAATGACTTCTCGTGTCTTGCTCACAACACTCCTGTTAATGCCTTTCAAAATCATGTTTCCTTTTTTTTTCCAACGGCACAACACACTTGACTCATATTTAGCTTGTTGTCCACTATGACTCCTAGATCCCTTTCTGCAATACTCCTTCCTAAGACATTACTTCCCATTCTGTATGGGTAAAGTCTAGACTACATGGCTCCATCGACGGAGCCATGTAGATGAAATTTCTAGACATAGGGAAATGAAGCGGCGATTTAAATAGTCGTCGCTTCATTTACATCAAAATGGCTGCCGCGCTGTACCAATCAGCTGTTTGGTGGCACAGCGCGGTAGTCTGGACGCTCCGCGGTTGACAAGGGCTTCCTTTGTCGACCGCGAAGCGTCCAGACTACCGCGTTGTGCCACCAAACACCTGATCCGCACAGCACGGCAGCCATTTTGATGTAAATGAGGTGATAATTTAAATCGCCACTTCATTTCCCTTTTTCGAGTACACTAATCTACATGGCTCCGTCGACAGAGCCATGTAGCCTAGACGTACCCCTAAAAGTCAAACTGATTGTTCCTTCCTAAGTGGAGTACTTTGCATTTGTCCTTATTAAATTTTATCCTATTTACCTCAGACCATTTCTCCAGTTTGTGCAGATCATTTTGAATTATGACCCTATCCTTCAAAGCAGTTGCAACCCCGCCCAGCTTGGTATCATCTGCAAACTTAATAAGCGTACTCTCTTTGGCAATATCTACATCGATAGTGAAGATATTGAACAGAACCAGTCCCAAAACAAACCCCTGTGGAACTCCACTTTTGTTATGCCGTTCCAGCATGATTGTGAACCGTTAATAACTCCTCTCTGGGAATAGTTATCCAGCAAGTTATGCACCCACCTTATAGTAGCCCTATTTAAGTTGTATTTGCCTAGTTTATTGATGAGAAGACCATGCGAGATCATATCAAATGCCTTACTAAAGTCTAAGTATACCACATCCACTACTTCTCCCTTATCCACAAGACTTGATTGGTTTGACATGATTTGTTCTTTACAAATCCATGCTGGCTCTTAAGTCATAGTGGATGGTGCACCGGCTCTGAAATTTATTATTTTAGCTTGTGTATTCAGGAAAATCTTTTCCAGGTTCATTGACATTAAAATGTTTAGGAGGGAAAATTATTACTATAGTTATATCTAGAAATTGCTAACATAGCATAAGTTTAATGAACGGATGGACCTGAAAAAGAGCTCTGGACATCTTTCACCAACAGAAGTTAATCCAATGAAAGAAATTACCTGACCCAGCTTGTCTTTCTAGTATCCCGGGACCAATGTGGCTACACCACCTCAGATATAAAATATTATACGTGGAAATGTGAGGCCAGCAGCGTTATTAAAAGTGTTTGATTCACTAAACAATTAATTCTTCTTTGCATTTCCAAAGAAGCAGAATAGTGAAGTATTTTGTAGTCCATTAATAACCAATGACGATGCTAAACATATGCTAGAGAGAAACATTTTTAAATCAGCAGGCCCAGATAACTTGTTCCAAGAGTCTTAAAAGAGCTGGCAGAGGAGCCTAGCACTGCTGATAATTTTAATAAATCTTTGAATACCAAGGCAACTCCAGAAGAGTGGGGAAGGGTTAATGTGCTGATATTAAAAAATGGTAAGTAGGATGACCCTGGTAATGCTATACTGGATAGCCTACCAACAATCCCAGACAAAATAATGGAAAACCTATATAGGATTCTACTGATAAAGAATTAAAGAATAAAAATATAATTAATGCCAATCAACATTAATGCCAATCTTGTGTGGTGTGTTTGTGGGGTTTTTTTTGTCAAAATTGATCTTGTCAGATTTACTATAATTCTTTGAGATTACAAATGTGGTTGATAAAGGGTGTATCAAATGTGTATTTGATAAAGATCATTTCATGGGTTAACTTAGTTTATTGCAAGGCATATTGTAAGCCTTACTACCACAGCACCTTCTGATTTAAAAATGAGCTTTACTGACTGTGCTCAATTTAAATGAATTAAGAACCAGCTGACAGATCCCACCAAGTAGTCATTAATGGGAAATTGTCATTGGATAAGTGTGTTTCTATGGACTTCTGCAGGGATGTTCAACATGTCCATGAATGACCTGGAGGTAACATAAAATCATTGCTGATCAAATTTGCAGATAAGACAAAGATTGATGGAATGGGAAACAATGAGGAACAGAGGGATCTGGATTTCTTGGTTATCTGGGCCACTCAAAGTGCATTTTAATAAAGATTAATTCAAAGTTATTTATCTAGGAGATATGAGTAATGCAGTCCATTCCTACAGAACAGGGACTGCATCCCGGAAAGCAGTGATGTAATGCAATAGTAAATCCCAATCATTTTCTACACTGAGGCAAAAATAATATACTGGATATTGTGTTCAGTTTGTAGAGTTTGTATATCAATATTGTGTCCATTAAAATTATTTATTTCAAAATAAGTACAGTGGATAGAAAGGGCACTTTGCAAAAGTATTTCCCTTCTGTGAGCAGACATCAGATCCCTTGGTCTGCTGATTTAGTTTGTGCTTAGAATGTGCGCCCTTCAAAGTCCCCATGAGGAGTAGGGCAATTGCATATTATGCACAATGAAAAAACACAGAATTAACCTAAGTCTGGTATATTTTGTGCATGGTGACGTTTATGTAAACAAGCTGCTATGTTAATGATTGTCAAACTACAGGTGAATCCAAGACCGTCCTAAATTAAGACCATATTGAACAAGTAGGCTTAAATACGGTCACTTCATTTCAGTTTGTATTGCATCATAGCACTTTTAATCTTTTATGCCCCCTCATTTATCCTTATAACACCCCTGTGGGGGGTATTTATAATTACACATAATTTGCAAAGATGTTACAAAAATGAAATTTAAAAATACCCACAATCTTGTATGTTAAAAGAAGACTACCATAGTTCTAAAGGCAAGCATACAAAAGCTGGGAAAGGCCTGAATTAAGGTTTCCTGTGCAATCTTAATTATGCCATCTTACACAATGAGGGTACGTCTAGACAGCAGAGCTATTTCGGGAGCTATTTCAGAATAGGTGTTATTCCTCATGGAATGAATTTTACAGTAGTTGGAATAAGATGTCCATTATTTTGAATTTATTTTGAAATAATGGAATTGCTCTGTAGATGCTTATTCCGAAATAAAGCTGCAGTTTAGATGCATCCTAGGATACACTCTTTAAATATATAATCCTATGCTATTTTTTCTTGAGAACCCTGCCCTATACACACAGAGCCTCTTATTTAGCTAAGAAGCATATGTTATAAATCCCTGCATATTTCTATGGCTGTAAACATGTTATAGGCAGAATAATTATTTAGGATAGTCAGGGTCAAGTCTGTGGACAATTATTTTTATAGGGGGGCAGGTGTAGAGTTAAAATAGCCATCAAATATCATTTCAGTTAACACTTTTGTACCCTAACTAAATTTTTCCCTTTAATGAAGATAAACATCTGTTCCAAACACAGTGTTTGGGGCTTTTTTATAATGCAATCTCTACATTTGGTGGTGAATGTGGGGAGATGAAAGGCTAACATCCCCAGTAGTCTGTGCTTATGAGCATAGATAGGGTCTTTTATATGCATAAATGAGTATTGATCTCAAAGCTGAGAAAGGGAAAACTTTACCAGTCTGATAAGGGGAAATCTCCTGGCATTTATATGTATTAAATGTGGAGCAGCCTCTGACAATAATGGAAGATCAATGGTTTGTTACACATAATTCTAGAACAGACAAAAATACAACAAGGAACAATCCTGCTTGTCTGGGGGAAACTGACTAATAAACTACAGGTTGAAAATCTCTAAACATGGACTCCCTGATACGGCAACCTCCATGGTGCATCTGAACCACGGAGGTTGCCAGACCAGGGAGTCCCGGTGGAAGGCCAGAGACAGGAGCCCTGTGGGGGAGTCGAGCTAAACTGGCAGCAGAACACCTGGAATGGCAGCAGGCTGCTGACGGATCAGTGGGACGGTGACAGGGAGGACCCAGCGAGAAGGCTGGTGGCTGCCATGAGAAGAGGGGCTAGGGGGCCATGAATTACCTCCCCTAGTCCAACAAAATCCTTCATTCGGGACCAGTCAGGTCCTGAGGGTGCTGAACCACAGAGGTCCAACCTGTAATAGATTTTTTAATGATTCCTAACTCTATGATTCCCTTGCCTGGCTACACAATTTACAAGTCAGCGGTTGGGTATTCTATTTTCTAATGAAGATTGGATCTGTGGTCCTGAGTCTGTTTTGAAATAATGGAAGTAGAGACCTACTAAGAATCAAAACCAGGTTTCATGTTGGAACCAGAATAAGTTGCAACAGATCATTTTGTTCTATATTATTTAGTTTACAACTGGCTGAATGGATACAATAAAATGGTAGTTCACCTGTTCTATTAGGCTGCTACTAATATGGTACCAGCAAGTATGAAAGAACTTGCTTTATGAGGCAATGTTCTCCCATTAGAAGCAGCTTTACATTATTAACTAGGACATAGGAAAATAAAATTGAGCAGCAAGGACACTATACTGTAGGCTGTGCTAATGTATTTAGAATTTCTATGCAATGGACCTGCATTTTACATTGCAATTATTTATATAACACATGATTTTATGGAAAAAAAGCCTTTCCTGGAAAATAAAATTCTGCAAATTTCCTCCAAATTGCATGTCATATTAGATTCATCATTTTAGCACTGGGGAAGCTGACATTTTTTGTTTGACCTTCAACCAAAGGCTTTCTATTTGTCTGCCAAGTTTGCAAGATAAACAGGGGTCAGTGCTTGTTCTTAGATTGTCAATAATGGCTTTCATAAAATCCCTGAGCTTAGAGTAATAACACTGTCTCAGGAGTCCTGCAATCAAATAACTCTCTATAGGTCCAGTAACATTAGAGAACAGAGACTGAAAAACAAACATTACCAGACTGCAGTCTATTTTATGTAATATAAAAGAGAATGCAGTCTTTGTCTGAGTTGTTTAATCTGCTGTGCAAAATCAGTAAAGATGCAATTTGAGCATGAAAATAACCAGAAGAGTATGTGTGTTATGCATGTCTCACTGCGTGATCATTTTACATCTTTACTCACTTTGCACAGAAAATTACACAACTCAGATGAGGACTCTAAAACATACTGTTTATCAGAAACAAAATCTTGCATTGTTTCCCCATTAATCATTTCCACTAGTAAAATTAATGTGCATAATTAAGATGAGTCATATTCATAAATATTATTATTCCTATGGTAATATCATTTGGTGCTCAAGGTAGCTCTTCCCCTGTTGGTGTTGGTGAGGCCAGGTGTAAGGCAGTTTTTCTGGTTGGATGTGGCAGTCTGGGAGTGACAGGGGTTTATTTCAGGGTGATTACCAGGAACCTGGAGATTCCCTCCCAGTTTTAATTCTTCAGAAGCTTATTCTGGGGCAGGACAAGCTGATACAGGTGGGCTGCAGTGATTGCATGACTGCCCCTCAGTGCAGCAGTATCTTAGCTCAGCATCCTTTTCCTCATACTGTGCTAAATGGAGAGGTATGATGGCAGGATATGGCAATTCCCCCAAATGCTCCTTTAGAGATGGGAGGGAGGGGGTCCTCTTGGAGATTTTTGCATGAGGAGGGAAAATATTATTGCAGTTATTTTGACTCATCCTAAGCTTTGGGGGACTCTGATGGCTACATTGCCGCTTTTTTTGTGGAAGAGAATATTCAAATCGCACTCGCATTTGCATGGCTTCTTCCAATTCTTTTTGCAGAAGAGGTTTTGCGGATGAAAAGCCCCATGTCGATGGGGCCATTTGTCGGAAAAATACCCTTTTTCACAAGATCCTGTGAGCCTCAATTTTTGAGGAATAAGGGATCTTATGAAAGAGGACTTTTTTTCTGACAAGCGGCCCTGTCTACATGGGGCTTTTTATCAGCAAAACTCTTCCGCAAAAAGAATCAGAAGAAGATATGCAAGTGCGAATACGACTTGCATATCCTCTTCCGCAAAAAAGCAGCAGTTCATAGCCTGAATTAATTCTCACTGTTTCAGTGGGGATTGCTCTGCTTAGATTTCATGTGATTTCTTGAATGTATGTTTATGTATAACTGAAGAGAATGTAGGTTGATTATGAAGTCGCCTTGTTCTGCAGTAGAAATTATTTATGCTCATCATAAGGGTTTGTAATGTTAGTACATATGGAATGAACTTAATTCTTTGCTTGTGGACTGGATTGTGGGGAGGATGACCCTGTGAAATCTTTGCTGAACAACCTCAAAGTCTGAATTCTGGATCTCCATGTGCTTCAGGAGGGTTTTTTTTTTTTAAGCACAAGGGAAGGATCAGCGAAGTAAACTCTAGCCCACCCAAAGGTTCCATAGATACATCCTATGTGTAAGATGAGACAGATGGATACAACAGGAAGGCCTCATTATATATAAAAAGTGTATTATAATCCCATCAGCTCTTGTAGCAAAAGTGGAACGAACTATTTAGTCTTTTTCTTTCTATCCTGGCCATCTGTTCTCATTACTTTAAATGTGCTTACATTTTAAGGCTAATTTTGCAAGAAAAGGGGCTAGAAACTTATGGTTTTTAATGTGAATTAAGATTTTCCTTCCTGGGGCCCGAAAGCCAGCTGTCTTATTAGCAACCTCACAAAGATCCCTGTGGCTCCTTCATGATGGGATCAGAAGTGAAATCAGTGATTGTAGGTGAGCAACAAGGTTGTACAGAGCCCTATGGAATCCAATCAGAATTTTAAATTTGATACGAAAGGCAAAGGGAAGCCACTGAAAGAAGTGATACTCTCTGAACGGTGAGCAAGGGAGGATTGATATATCGTCAGCTTTCTGAAGCTGATTGGAGGGAAATCATGGTGAGAATCTGGGAGGCAAAAGAGTCTAAGGCCTGGTCTAAACCACATGGGAAGGTCAAAGTAAAATACGCAACTCCAGCTATGTTAATTATGTAGCTGGAGTCAACTTATCTTAAATCAAGTTTTCATGCCATCCACACAGTGGGAAGTCAACTTCCACATGCTCCCATTGACTTCCCTTGCTTCTTATGAGGAGCCAAACTACCGGCACCAACAGGGGAGCCCTCTCAGTTCGAATTAGCAGGTCTTCATTAGACCTGCTAATTCGAGCCCCAGAAGATCGTCTGTGTCAGTGCCACTCTTCCACATAGTGTAGACAAGCCCTAACTGTATTTTAAATATTACTGACTAGAGTGTCTCTTTGTGGAGAAAGCTTTCTGAAGGCTTTTGCAATATCCTTTTCTTCTTCCAGCTCCTCTTTCACTCCTTTCTAGGCCAACTACACATCATCAATCCATATGTATTCATTATTAATTTTGTGCTAATATAATCAGTTCCATGCAATTCATTTTTTCCCTTTGGCTTCAATGACAATATAATCAGGGTTCTGCATTGATACCTACTTTAGGAGAGAGAAGGAATAATGAAGGACTAGCATTTAATGCTTATGAGAGCTTCACATGCTGAAAATAGACTGTATAAAAATCTTTCAGAATCCTCTAGCTGTAACAGAAGACAAATAGTAAATAATTGATTTCTCCCATTCCTGTGCCAGCAGCAGTGTTAACTGAGTGGTTCAGAGTATTTCAATGTCAGGAAGAGTATCGTAATCCTACTAGCCAAAGATAGGCAGAATATCCATGAAAATTAATCAATTAAAACTGAATCCAGCTTCAGTGTTGCATCTACAATTCTACACTAACATTTTATGGTTACAACTGCATGCAAATTGGTAGAATTTGAATACATTTATCGAGCCCAACTACTAGAATTGTATAACCTCGCCTGATTCAGGTTTTGTATGGCATCCTGTAAACTTCTTTCATTTTGTCCAGATTGCATTTTTACAGAAAGTTATACATGTCCAAATATTTCTCATCTAAACAAATATAAAAATCTCACGTTCACATGAATAAACCATAATCTCCTATGTTTGTGATTTATTACAAACTTCTACTACATGACTGTGAATTCAGAAACATTCTGTCAGCTTAAGATGGAGTTAGTGCCCATTCTGCATATTTTAGCTATATTGTATCTGATGAGGAGAATGATTTCCAGAGAGAATGTAGTAATTGGGAAAAAAATCCCTGCATATGTTGTTATATCAGAAACAATGTAAAACATATCCCTCTGACCCTTTTGATCACACAGGACAGTTCCAGTTGTAGGAGGGTTTCCCCCATGTGATCTATCCTAATAAAACTGATTCAAACTGGAGATATATTCTGGACACTGGATAAAGTTTAGAGATGTTTTGACACAACAACTAACTTAGTAAAAAGCTTTTACAGATTGTGTATAGGAACTAACAACTTACTAATGAATCAGATTGCTTGTCACATGCAGAACAAATTAGCAGATTTTCATTACTTTTGCAGTTTGCATTGAACACTTCTACAGCTCTAGCAATTTCTGCACAAACAGCTGTCTGAGCATGCAAAACCGGAGATTTTTTAAAAAATGTGATCTAATGATTCTACATCAGTTAAAAGATATTCAGTGTTCCTGAGGAATTCTCTTAGGTTTATGATGAGGACTGGCCTCATTACTTGCAAATAATAATATGAGAATTATACTATTGTACTTTTAAAAGTCTCAGAAGGGTAGCTGTATTAGTCTGTAAGTAAAAAACCTTAAAAAACAACAATGGTCCCGTAGCACCTTAGAGACTAACCAAAAATATATAGAGATAGTATCATGAGCTTTTGTGGGCACAACACATTTCCTCAGGTGACAAATAATTCTTCATATGACAAATATAGGTCATCTGAAGAAGTGGATTGTGCCCATGAAAGCTCATGATACTATCTATATATTTTTGGTTATATAAGGTACTACATACAGGACCACTATTGTATGTGTGAAATTATGAAGCTTCTTCAGTCACTATACTTCCTCTTCCAAAAAAAAAAAAAACCCCTGAACTATTAAATACCTACCTGAGAGGTAAAAGAAGAAATATGGATGAAATGAAGAAAAACTCACTATATCTTTTTGTCCATTTCTCTTTCTTGACTTGGCAATGGTACTTCATACAGATGACAAACTACTTGGTGAAATCAGAATGCATTTTTAAAATAAAGTTCATTGGAGAATGAAATATTGAACCTGGTCTCAGGTACCAGTCATGCTAACTTTCTGAGATACAGTACTATACAATAACTATTAACAATACACTGTGGTTGAAAGTCCTGGTTGAAGAATTTCTCAAGCAAGTGTAGTGCTTGCTTACCGAGAAAGAGAGGTATCTTAGGTACTTTTTTTTTAAGTAGAAATCTCTTTCTAGCTTCTATGTTAATAGGATAGGAGAAAAAATCCTATTTTCCTCTATTAGATAAATATTGTCTCCCTGAAATATTCTTGATTCCAGTTATGCCCATATTGTAAAATATTATTCTTAGTACATTAGCAAATTGAAATTTAGCTTTTAGTACTAGATATTAGAGGCTGTTGAAGATTAGACATCAAAACTAGGGTTTTGGCTAAATGACTTGTTCACAAAAGTGTCTACTTCTTAAGGAAAACTTCAGCTTTTCATATAAAAAACCCCACTGAAAAATGAAATTCTGATTAGGGAAGGACATTATGGTTTGTCATATGAGTTGTAGTTTGGATGGTCCCTGGTCCAGTTTTCCTCACTGAGACAGATTCACTACCAGACTACATCTCCATGGCGCCTGGTGAAAGGTCATCAGGAAGGAACACCATGATGTATCATGTGACATATAGTCAGTCTAGCCAGGGCATCCAGCATATGGAGAGAATGGAGGTCTGGGGCACTTGAATTACAACTCCATTAGGCACCACAATAGAATTTTTAATAAATATTTTTGTGCTTCAGCTGAATTTTGTTGAAATGTTTCCGTTTTAAAAGTTTTGCTCAGAAGTCATTTTTTCTATGGAAATACACTTTCTGACCGGTTTCGCCAAATATCTCAAGTATGGGAAGCTTGGATACCTTGCATTCTATAGTCTCACCTTATCTGGAATCCTACATGCATAACTGCTTGCAGGCAGAACAGAACAGACTCTGGGCTCTCTAGAGCTTAGTGTAGGAGACACTACAGCTTGAGCTACAGAGCCAGCTGGCTTTTAGATTGGGCTGTAGAGCTCTCTTGCTGTAAGTGGTCTAAATGCCACTAAATGGGCGAGTGAACCACATTAGGTGGTTCACATGCAGAACTAGTCACTCCATCTCAAAAAAAATATTGGAAAGCTTCAGGGAGCTCATAGCATGGGGGATGAGGATGATCAAAAGTATGGAGATACTCATATAGAAACTGAAAAAGACTAGATTGTTCACCTTGGAAAGGAGACATGATACAAATATATAAATACAATGAATGGTTTAAAGATGGCAGATTGGGAGCTTCTGTTATTCTTGAAGCAGAAACAAAAGGACATTAAATGACAAATGCAATGGCAAATTCAAAGCTAATATTTTTTTCACACAATGTCTACCTAGACTATGGAGCTTGTTGCTATAAGCAGGATCTGAAGGAATGCTTGCCTCACAGCTAGTTGGAAAGGCGAAGAGGCCCTGGGTGTGTCTATGTAAATACAGTTTGCTCCTGTTTTGCTTAAATTTGTTAGCTATTCAGCAGATGGAGTGGTATTTTGCTCATGGTAATCAAATTAATTTGTGACCCAACACCAGTTATGTTTGTATTAAATGCAGGGATAGATAAAATATAGTTTCCAATGTTTGTCATTTTGTGAGACTACTGAAAAATAGGACTGTGCTAAATTGTTCCAAAGGAAAGGGCTCACAGTTAGCAGAAAAAAACATTGCCAAGCAGGGGCTTGACTTTCAGAGCTCCATAAGAGAAAGGGAGTGAAGGAAGCTCTTCCTTGGATGGGCTTGAGCAGTTTCTCCCCACTTTTCAAAAAACAGAGCTAAATAGAGATCAAGAGCCTCTTTTCTTATGTTAATTGTGTTGGAGCTGTGTTTCTTCTGTCCTGCTTCCTAAGAGTGAAATCACTGGGAGCTGAAAACATTTGAGACTGATAAGCAGAAGTCACAGCCAAGAAGTGGATGGTGACTGACAATCAGCAGGGTGGTGGTGGAGAGATGTGATCAGAGGCCATCAGGGTGGCACTGGAGTGATGCAACAAGCGGCCAGCAGAATGGAAGTGGGAAGTGCAACAAGCAGCCAGCAGGGTGGCATTGGAGAGCAGTGAGAAGGTGGATAGCAAGTGACCAGAAATAGAGTGCCTCTTTACCTCCCCCAACCCAGGATGGGAGGTGAACTCTGCGGATGCACCTCTGCCCTCTGGGTCTGCTCTGACCAAAGACAGCAACTGTGAGTGGGGTGTAAAGAAGGGTTGGGCATGTGAAAGGGACATTTAGGCTGCATCTAGACAGCAGTTCTATTTTGGGATACCGGAAGTATCCCAAAATAGCAATTCCGCATCTTTAAACATGCCTATTATTTCAAAGTCTATTTTGAAATAACAAGCACGCTATTCCAGCGACCCTGAACCCCTTGTTCCATGAGGGTTATGGGATTTGTCAGAATAGCACTTTATTTCAAAATTTGACACTGTAGACAGCGCCAAATTTTGAAATAATCTGTTTGGAAATTACCTTATAGCTCATTTCAAGTTAAGGATGCTGTGTAGATGCACCCTTAGATTGATGGATTTAAGAACCTCAGAGGAAAAGGACATTGTCCAACCTACTTGAGATGGGACTTTTACTCATGGCTTATGTTTATGAACCCTGTTTGTGGTGTTTTCTCAGATTATTGCCAAATTACTTCCCTCCCTTTTATCAAAGTTTCTTTTCTACAGTCAGACTCTGTGCTTGCAAGTGGGGAAGCATTGCCTCTAAGAGGTACCCAGGGGTGTTGTGTAAATTTCTCAGGTTATTGGGTGGGAACCAGAGCCAGTTCTCTTTTAGATGGGTGGAGAGGAACCCCTAGATATTCAACGTGGCCCTGGAGGATGCTGGCTCCACTTGCCATAAGTATTACATTGGTATAGGATATCACAAAGGCCAAGCATTTAGAAAGATTCAGAGAAATTGGACACCTACATGTATATCAAGAATATTCAGCATTATAATAGTAAATGATAACACAAAGAGTTTTGGAGAGGAATGATATTTAAGTATGGAGATTGAGAACAGTGTCTAAATACATGAAAGTAGGAGACCCTCAGAGGCTCAAATTGACACACATTTGCCTACTGTGGGATTGATTACACCTTTCTGTAAAGTATCTGCCCCAGTAAAACATGTACATACACAGATCAAGGGTCTTATCTGGTATGGCAATTCCTGCAATCCTATTCAATGAACAACAGAACTCTTAATAACCATTTTTAATTTGACACTCATCTCCTAAACTGGAAATGATTTGTAGAGACCTTTAGAACAGGGGAAAGCTACAATATGTGGGGGAGGTATCCTCTAGGTCAAGGCACTGCAATTCATATCCTTATTTAACTGGGAGTTTGGTTAACCCAAGGCTGGTGCAAAAGGGTGGCTCACCCTTTACAGGCTACTGAGCTAGGACTAGCAATCTGATGATCAGAATGAGCTACACCTGGGAGAGATCAAGCCAAATGCCTTATAAAGACCAGGGGACACCACAATGAAGGGGACAATGATGAGAACCAAAAGCATAAAATAAGATAAAGGGTTAGTAAGTAGCTAATTAAAAGAGGAGGAGTCAGGTAGGCAACAGCCAGCAGCAACAACATTGCTGATAGAATTTAAGGGAGGGACTTTATCTGAGAAAATAACACTAAAAGTCTCAGATATTCAGAACCAAGTCATATACCACTTTAGGGGAGGAGAACTATAACACCCGATGGTAGGAGCTATGTAGGAACTATTGTAAAGGGGGAATGAGATGACTTCAATGTGGAGAAGTACATTCTTATGAAAATTGTATAGACAGGACAAAGCTCAATTAGTAACTACAGTGGTAATCACAGTCTAGCATATAGAGGGTGTATTGAGGGAAGACAAGCTGAAGAGAAACAAAAGACTGCTTCTGCCTGGGATATGTTGTTAACAAATTTATAAAGAGACTCTAAGCATTGGGCAGAGAAGGAAGAGACAATCTGTAGGAAAAGGGGAACTGCAGACACAGCTTCACTCTATAGGCTGCGTCTAGACTGGCAAGTTTTTGCGCAAAAGCAGCCGCTTTTGCGCAAAAACTTGCCAGCTGTCTACACTGGTCGCTTGAATTTGCAAGAGCACTGACTTTGTAATGTACAAAATCAGTGCTTCTTGCATAAATACAATGACGCCTCCGCCATAAAGCCCTCTTGCGCAAATGCTTTGCGCAAGAGGGCCAGTGTAGACAACCCAGAATTGTTTTGCGCAAAAAGGCCCCGATGGCTAAGATGGTGATCGGGCCTTTTTTGCACAAAAGCGCATCTAGATTGGCCATGGATGCTTTTGCGCAAAAGCATCCGTGCCAATCTAGACGCGCTTTTCCGCAAATGCTTTTAACGGAAAAACTTTTCCGTTAAAAGCATTTGCAGAAAATCATGCCAGTCTAGACGCAGCCTATAGAGAACAGGATAAACACAGGAAGAATTGTCAGTGATATATTAGTAATGAGAAAGGGAAAGTTTAATGTATTTAGGACAGAAGTGATACATTTGTACATTGTAAACAGGTAAAAAACTTATAAAATGAAAATTATAGCAATGGCAGTTGAGAAATACTTGTGTGATAGCAACTTGTCAATGGACTGTAGTCATGCTACTTTGAATATCAATAGTGAAATATAAATAGTATTGATATCCATCTTTTTTGCTTGAAGGCACACAGTACATGCTCAAGAATGAAAAGAAAGTATCCTGGAAATGAAAACTAAATCAGATATTATATGCATACAGGAAACATGGCTGGTTGAAAAGCTTGCTTTTAAAATTTCAGAGTAGGTTGCTTTCAGGCAAGATCAAAAACTAGGATGAGAAGGCCTATGTATTTCATAAGGGAAAGATTAAACCAGGGCCACTCAACACGTGGCCTGTGGGCTGCATGCAGCCCATGGCCCATTTGTTTATGGCCCGCAGTGCAGTTTGGGTTTTCATGGGGCTTAACACGTAGCCCATGGGTGGGAGCCAAAACAAAAAAGTAGTCAATATAATGGTCTTCTGTTGATATGAGTTTTAGTAGTTAAATTCCTGGACTGTCACTGCTCATTAAAAGTGCTGTCATATGGGTGGAAATCAGGTAAATATTGCATTTTATTAGTACCAGCAGAACTGACTTAAATGGGGCCTGCATGTTGTGTAGTTTTGCCTTAATCTTTGTATTCATGCCCATCAGTGTGAAAGAAGCTATTTGCATATATTTGCATGTCTATGCAACCACACTTAAATTGCAGCTCTTGGCATGTGCTGAGAGTATCATTGTGGCCCCCCGGGGCTTCCAAAGTTGAGTAGCCCTGGATTAAACTATATAGTAGATGAAAATAAAAAAGTAAGCCTGGAGTATAATGTTGTTGAGATTCCAGTGCAGAAGAAAAATATTTATTTAAGTATTTCTGATATCTTTTACCCATGTGGGAAATTAGGAAGCTCAGAGCTAAAGAAATAGTGAAGCATACTAAAAGGCCACATATTATATATGGTGACCTCAACAGTCACGATTCTTTGTGGGGAAGTAAAACAACCAATATACATGGCTCATGCTTAGAGTTCAATGATGAAAACAATATAGTAGGCACACTGTACTGGTCACTTTTTCAGGTTCAATCTCTGGCCTTTTTTCAACTAAGAAATTCTTGCTGTGATTTAGCCAATGGAATTATAGTTCTAAGAACAAGTAGTACAGATGCAGATACATGCAGCATTAGCTTGGATCACTGAGCATATTGAGATAACTGGGAATGAAATGGCAGACAAATCGGCTAAAATGCTGTAAGGAATGGAAGGACTGGCAAAGAAATACCCTTGAATAAATAGGAATTCAAAAACCCAGGACTGAAAAAGTTAAGAGAAACGGGGAAATTTTTAATTAATAAAAAAAGAGGAAAAGCTTATTTGAATTATTCCTTAGAGTTGGGGGCATCAAGATACATCAGGGCCTGAACAGGACCAATAAGTGCTTTTATTTAGAGTACTGGCTGACTATTTGGCTTAAATAATTGTTTTTGAGTAACTAGCACATATCCATCTTTGTGTCTATGTGTAGAGTAGAAGAAACAATTAAGCACCATTTTGGATAGCTAAGAACTTTGTTAAAGGAAGGGAACAACTTTCTGAGGAATTCAAATACTTCAAGATAACAAAAATTACAGGTTTTTGTTAAAACACAGAGGAAATAGTATCTTATTCAAAAGGCATGATTACATTACCTGAAAGACACAGGGTTGAGTGAGAGTATATAACTACTAAATACTGAGGCATTATTGTCAGTGACAGCTATAGATTATTCAGCCCAGTTTGCCTAGCCATAAAAAAACACAGTAAAAGAAAAAGAAAGGGGAAATCTCCAGGAATGGTAGAGAGATGGCAGGGGTATTCAAGTGAAGAGAACGTTCAGGGAATACCCTGAGACCAAGGGGGGCTGCAGTGAGCAGGAGGCTAGTGCAAGCATACCTGATTAAGAGACCGGTTTGAGCCTGGAAGCCAGATTGGAGGACTGAGGAAGGGAAAACTTCCAGGTAAGGTAAAGTCAGAGAGCTCCTACCATAGACACTGAATGAGAGCAGGGCTTGGAAGCCTGGAAGCCAAGGGACAAAGAAAAGCTGAGCTCCAGATAGGAAAAGTCCGAAAGAATTTGAAATGAGAAAGTAGTTCTAGGAGTAAGGAATGGGGACTCCTGTTATAGAGTGAGAGAATGACTGAACTTGGCTCGGCGACTAGAAGGGCGGTAAGGAAGCATTAAATGGGACCCCACTGGGAAACATATTGGATGTTAGTATTACATGTTAGAAAAATCAGATACTAATATGCAGAAACTCCATATTTTAAACACACATTCATTTGCTTAGAAACAACTTAGTTAGCTGGTAGGTCACCATTTTATTGACCACTTAGGAAGGAAAATGCAATACAAGGTCTTCACAATCACAACATCTCTATACTTTGATTAGATTAAGAGAAAACAAAATGAAAAAACAAAACAAACCCCCATGCGAGACCACACTGTGTTTCTCCCACTGCTACAAGCTTGTTTTGAATTGACCATAGAGTATCAGCCACCTCTAACAGAAAACAGACTATTAGAAACTTCAAGGTTCAGTATATTGGAAACAGAGAGACAGAAGACATATAGCCCTGGTCTACACTAGACCCTTATTCCAAAATTAACACACACATACCCCATTTGAATTAGGAGCCGTGCATCCACACTATGAAGCCTGTTATTTCAAAATAACAGGCTGCAGAATTCTAACTCTGTACTCCTGCTTTTTGCGAGGAGTCACACTAATTCCAAAATAGTAATTTTGAAATAACATTAGCATAGATGCTCTGGTGCCATTCAAACTTATTGGCCTGTGGGAGGCCTCCTGCAGCTCCCCAGAGTGCTTCCTGGGGCTCTAAGTCCAAGGTAGCGCATCCACATTAACGGAGCCTGTCTAGGACTAATTTACATGCTTTCCCATAGTGAGGACACACTTGTTCAAATTTGTTAAATTGGGAGTTCTTAAGTCAAATTTAGTAATTTTGAAATGGTTTCCTAGTGTAGACCTGGCCATAGTTGCATATGCTCTAGTTCTAAATCACATGACTCTCTTTCAATAATCGAGGAATGTGAGTATGTAGATATTAGAACAGAGCAAATAATTCCCTTGATAAATTTTGCTTCTTCAAAGCATAATTAATCAAATGTATCTGCTACTTAAATGTCACTGACACTTTTCTTTTGCAAAATCTGTCATAAACTGTGGATTGATTGAGAACAGTTCACCACAAGTTTTCACTGACTGATATTTGAAATCTGAGCTGCTGTCTTGTTATAACTGTTATGTTTTCTGTTCCATGCATGAATTAACAGAATGATAAAAATAACTGGGGAGCAGGGAGAATTAGAAGAGACTGATCTCTTGGGGGGGGAAGATCAGAGGAAAATAAAAGCAGTCGTGGGGATTTTTTAATTTGTTAAATCTTTTATTTCCCTTGCCACACAGGCCTTTCACAAAGTATCATTCCTATAAAAAGTGGGGTAATCTAAGATTTATTGCCTTAGTACTGAGTGTACATTTTTGTTTCTCAGTACAGTCACACACACAGCAATTCCATAGGTATACATGGTACTCATTGTGAAGGGTGCAGTGAGATCCTTGTTAAACTGTTGTGTGCCAGGGCTCAAGAAAGAGGCTTTGGGAACCCTGCTTGCTCTTCTGGCCCATTTCATATAAAATATACCAAGTGCATTGCAGTTACCTGTGTGTAATTGTCTGTCACCATGCCAGCCAATTATAAGTAATTGCTCGCATCCCTCTCAGCTGGGACTGGGCAGTCAGATTGTTATTTCACTCATTTAAACACCATCATGCAAGGTGCTGAGAATTCTGGCTCTAAGCCCAAGGAGTTAAATATAAGCATCTGGGTAGTCCAGTTGAATTCAGTTGAACCACTCTTGTGCTTGAAAGTAAAGATATATCATTAAGGTTTTACAAAATCAGGGTATAAATGCTTTGTTGAACTAGAGCCAGAGTGCTCAGCGGGTTTAATTTTAATTGTCACAGGGTCAAAACACAGCCCACGAGATTTGGAAATCCTGTCTTCTTGCTTATTAAGCAATATCCCATTATAATAAAACATACCAGCTGTGTTGTAAATTCTCAAGCCCCCAGATACTATGTGAATAGAGTATGACCACTCAGATGAAAATAAAAGGAACTTGATCATGACCAAAGCAAATGTATTAGTAATTTGAACAAATACTTTAAATTTTTTTTTCTGTTTTAGCCCCCTAATTGGTGGGCACATGCAAGGGAGAAAGCATTTCTATAGGCAACACTTTCCAACTATTTAGACCATGAGTCCAAAAGTATTTAGACTGTCAATCCAAAAAGCAATGTACAGTACTTCAAAAGTCACATACTTCCACAAAAGCTGCGCGTTGTCAAGGTTACTCTGAGTCTGACATCAGCAATAATGCCTATCTGAAATATCTGTAGTGCAGTAGCAAAGATGGAGAAATCATGAAAAAAGTGAAACCATAGTTCAAAGCAAAGTTCAGTAGATAGAGAAATGCAGGTGAAGACAACAATGGGGAGCATCTGGCTGCTGAACTGAAATCACGTGGAAAACACATCTGCCCAACTATTAGAACAACAGTTGCTTTTTAACTTCATTGTAAAAAAAAAAAAAAACCAAAGTTTTAATTTAAGCATTTTATTACTTTGTTTTTTTCTAGAAACCAGAGGTAATATCAGCACAGCAAATTTTCAGCTGTGAAATACAACTGTAGAAAATTGTCTACAAGTGTTGCTCTCAGTTTGGAGAAACTTTATACGGAACCTCATTTTGATGGATGAACAGCAATTGATCACTGAACCAAAAATTACTGGTTGCATGGTGATCATGACCTAATCAATTGTTATGCATAAATGGAATATAGTTGTAACAAGTAATATCGCAAAAAGTAATTGTTAAGATTACCATATATCTAGGTTTTCCCAAATACATCTTTTTTTTTTTTTTTGGTCTTCCAAACTCCATCAGGTTGGATTTTTGAAATATGCACAAATGTCTGTGATTTGTGAGCTGGAGAGCCAGAGAACAGAAGCTTCTGACCAGCTACCCAGCTTTGAAGGCAGTGCTACTGCCAGCAGCAGCACAGACATAAGAGTATTATGGTATTGCCACCTTTACTTCTGTGTCGCTGCTGATGGCAGTGCTGCCTTCAGAATTGGGTGACCAGAGAGAAAGCTATGTCTTCTCTTTCTCCTGCGACTCCCCCTGCTCTGGCAGAGACCTCTATTTGGGAATTTGAAATATGGTAACCCTAGTAATTGTAAATAATGAATCTTTACTTATTGGGGGTGTTTCCAGTGGTGTCCTGCAGGTATCTGTTCTTGGCCCAAAGCTACTCAATATTTTCATTAGTGATCTGGAAGGAAATTATAAAATCTTTGCTATTAACAGGTACAGATGAGACAAAATGGTGAAATAGTTAATAATGGAGACACAGTGATCTGGATTACATAGTAAACTGGGCTCATTGAAAGATGCATTTTAATGTAGACAAATGCAAGAGGAAAAATAGGTTTTGCTTATGGAATGCTGGGCTATGTCCTGGAAAGTAGTAACTCTGAAAGAGGTTTAAGGTACTGGTGACTAACCAACATGAGCTCCCAGTATGACATAGTGAGGATGCCCACGGAAGTATAGGTAAGCAGAAACCATCAGTACTCAAGTACAAGTTCCACTGTTTTCTCAAAAATTAGTGAAAGCTATCAGAGGTTCTTATTCAGCCAATCACTCAGATGAACAAGTTTGTTTACATTTATGGGAGATATTGATGCCCACTTCTTATTTATAATGTTACCTGAAAGTGAGAACTGGCATTCACACAGCACTGTTGTAGCTGGCATTGCAATGTATGTATGTGCAAGATATACTAAACATTCACATGTTCTTGCATACTTGATTTATAGATTGCAAAGATTTGTAATAAAAATAATAATATAAAATGAGCAGCGTACACATTGTATTCTGCATTGTAATTGAAATCAATGTATTTGAAAAAGTAGACAAACATCCAAAATATTTATAGTATGCTTGAATTGGTATTTTGCTATTGTTGAACAGTGCAATTAAACACAGTTTTAATTGCATCTAATGTTTTAATCTTTTGACAGCTCTAATTTAAATTAGTGCAGAGGCAAGAAAAAAAGACCTTTGGTTTGCAGGGAGTTATTGAGAGGGGAAGACATCTCTCCCCCAAGTCTAACCCCTTATCATACAGACAATATCCCTCAAACCCATGGAAGGGAGGCAATTCAGACAGGGCAGTTTCAATGAGGATGAGTAAGTGTTGATTGCAGATGACATCAATCCTTCCTCTGTCATTTCCAACAGATTTTAGGACTAAGAATTGTCTTTTCAAACTTTGCAGCTTCAGGGGGTAGAGGGATGATATAGCCTTAGGCAATTAGTTCAGATTTCTATAACGTGATTATTTTAGTTTTGTTTTCCGATAAATTCTTTCTCCCCCCGCCTTAAGATAAAAAGCATCATGGTTTCATTCATTGTCACAGGGGATCACCCATTCTCATGCAGGCACACACTATAATAAGAGCTTGCTTCAAAAAAAGAAAAATACTTCTTGACTTTTGAGTTTTCAGGCTTTCTGTTTCATTTTGGAAAACTTACGTGGTATAGAAGGGAAAAATTATACAGAAAAAAATTCATAATAGGAATGTTCCAACAAGAAAGAACCAGTCTTTCCAAAATGTGGCCTCTGTAAGTTGTGGGTAGCTTTAAAACAAAGTCACAAGCATTTGCAAAATTAATCAAGAATCAAATCTTACAATTTCCACCAACAAACTCTTGTTGCAACAAATCATGATGAAATTTGCTTTCTCAGCAAAATTGTTAGCAACAATCATAGCCGAAATAGATTATTTTGGAACACAATAAACTCCTATTCTAAATACTACTTTGTTCAACTCATGTTGAGGTTCCACGAAATAACTCAGAGGAGATTTATATACATAAACTTTGCACCTGTCTTCTCAAAAACAGAAAGGGGACTGGATTCCATTTTATTTATGGAGCTGCTCAATCAATGACATTGACATCTGAATCTCCCACCCGGAGAAATAAAAAAACAAATTGAAAGAGACAGACGAATACTCAGAAACCATCTACTTCAAGACAGACCCAACAAAACCAACAATAGAACACCACTTGTCATCACCTATAGCCCCCAACTTAAACCCATCCAAAACATTATCAATAAACTACAACCTATACTGGAACAGGATACTACACTCCGAGAGGCTCTGGGAGACAGACCCATAGTCTCCTATAGACAACCACCTAACCTCAGGATGATTCTTACCAACAACCACAGGACATACCACACTAATACCAACCCTGGAACTTTCCCTTGCAACAAACCCCGTTACCAGCTTTGTCCACATATTTACTCTGCTGACACCATCATTGAACCTAACCAATTCAGTTATAAAATCAAGAACACATATTCCTGCTCATCCAGAAATATAATTTATGCCATCATGTGCCGACAGTGTCCGTCTGCTATGTACATTGGACAAACGTCTCAGACACTTTGCCAAAGAATCAATGCACACAAAACAGATATCAGACAGTTTCACAAAGAAAAAACAGTTTCTTGCCATTTCAACCAGAAAGGGCATTGTCTCGACGACTTGACTACCTGCATCCTGCTTCAAAGACATTTTAACACAAGACTTCAAAGAGAAGCCTCTGAACTGTCATTCACGCTTAAATTTGACACTTTACAACTGGGCCTTAACAAAGATGCTAATTATCTGACCCATTACAAAGATAGCTTCCCCAATTATCACCTCTAATATCATTAGCTCACACAGACATTAACCTCCCCTCCTTATCCCCCCTCTGTTCTGAAATTTTATTTGTCCTTTTTATATGTGTTCACTTTTTTTGATTGGATCCCTTTGGTATATATGGTCATGCCAATTTTCTTCCACAATTTGATATGAGGAAGTGGGTCTGGTCCACGAAAGCTCATCACCTAATAAACCATCTTGTTAGTCTTTAAAGTGCTGCATAGTCCATCTTTTGTTTCATCTGAATCTAGTCCATCATACCAACTCAGTGCTCACCTATCCCTAAATGCAATTTCTCATGCAGTTGAATGAGATTATATTCTTCATTAACCAAAGTGAAACAAACTGATTGGGGTCCAGGAAATATATATAGCTATAGTTATCTGTCTGTCCAGCCATCTAGCTAGCAAGTTAATGCATGTTTATATATAATCTATTCTTTTTTACATTATGTATGTATAGACCATATTTGGTAGAAAGATGCAATGCAATATAGATTTTCTTTCCTGATACAAAAATGGAAATTAAAGCAACTATATGAATGTGGATATAACCCACAGTAAATTTAATTTTCTTTGAGCACGTCAATTGTGAAAGATATTTCTTTTCTGAGCTGAACACAATTGGGGAAATTTTAAAAGCTATATTACATAATGTTACTGATTTGTTTCCTTAGTTCCCATGCAACCCATTTAATTTGTATAGTGATTGAAGAGACAGGGGTTTTTCTATCAGAGAAAGAGGAGGGAAAAAAGAACAAAAGAAAATTGAAGCAAAGTTTCAATAGAGAAAATGCATAACTTCACATAACCAATTTGACAATAATTCACATTTTCCGGTCCTATGGGGGTAATTTTAACAAAAAGTTAATTTTATTGAACTGAAATCTTTTAAGTGAGTGCCTTTAGCAGGCAGCATGTTTTGAACGTGTAAATTACTGAGTAGTAAAAGTAATTAACCTTTCCTAATTACATGTACAGAACTGGCTATATAATCTGCAGTTTTGTCCCCTTCCCACTGTCCTCAGTGGGGTAGATTAAATATTTCCTGTTGTATAAAAAATAAGGAATGGTATATAACTTTTAACTGTATAAATGGCTGGGAGGAGGATGTTTGCATTTTGAAGTCTTTTTTTCTATAATAAATTCTGTTAATGAGGATCCTACAGTTTGGGATGGTTTGGATTAAATTATATACTACCCCAGTAGTACCTGGTGCAGAGCAACTCACATGTCAATCAACGTATCACTGGGTCTTATTGGCTCAAGGCTACTCTGCAAAAAGTCACAAAGTGCACTCCACATCTGTCATCCCAGTGCCCAAGCTGAGAGCTCCTTTGTTTCTCCAAACATGTAACATAGATGCTTGCAGTGTGCGGAATGTTAATATGAATGTTTAATGTGTGCCATCATTAGCATTTGCACTTTGATCACTCACACTAACACTTGCATTATCTGTGAATAATGGGAACATAAACATGGCACTATCGTAATTACTAGTTATAAATACAGCTTTATGCAGTATAACTGACATAGGATATTGGCTGAAATACTCAGCTTTATGAAGTTTGCTCTACAGTACATTCCCCTATGTGAATCTGAGGTGCTCTATGGCCTCTCAATTACAAAATCATGAGGGATTTGAGTAGCCATGTTTACAGCTGTAGATTTGCTTTTAGCTGCAAGATGGCTACCTATTGGTTTATTTGTGCAATACCAACTGTCTTACTTGATCCTGGGAGTGCTCGTGGATTTGAACATCACCAATTGAAAGCATAATTCCTTAGGGTACGTCTACACTTGCTCCTAAGTTCTAACTAGGGATGCAAATGTAGGTGACCGAAATTGCTAATGAAGCGGGGATTTAAATATCCCATGCTTCATTAGCATGATCTCGCCAGTGCGTTACTCCACTCAACAGCTGTTTCGAAAATGAAAGTGCGCTCCAGGACGCGTTAGTTCGAACCAAACCCCATTTTTGAAAATAAGGAGTAACGTTAGTTCGAACCAAGGGGTTTGGTTCGAAATAACGTGTCCCGGAGCGCACTTTCATTTTCGAAACAGCTGTTGAGAAATGTAAAACAAGGGTGTGTTTAGACTATAGGCTTTTTCCAAAAAACGTAACCTTTTTCAAAAAAAACTTCACCTGTGTCTAGACTGCAGCTGCGTTCTTTCAAAAGTAAATTGAAAGAACGTGGCAGTTTTTTCGATCACGGGAAACCTCCTTTTACGAGGAATATTGCCTTTTTTCGATAGTAATCTTTTGAAAAAAGGCTCTATTGAATGCAAACTGTGTTTTTTCGAAAGAGAGTGTCTAGCCTGTCTTTCAAAAAAGTTGCTTGCTTTTTCGAAAAATCTGCTTGTAGTCTAGATGTTCTCTTCCGAAAGCGGCTTGTAGTCTAGACGTACCCTTAGGTTGTTTATCCTTGAGCCCATTCTTCTGACTGTGATGTACATACTTTCAGTCTGTAACCTGGGACTGTGGGACTGCAGAATCCCCTTACATTTTTCAGTCTGGGCTCTGTCTCAGGATACTATACCAGCGATAAGCAGCAACCCTTCCAGATGCTGTGATCACTCAGCCATCATTATGTAGAGGCACACCCCAAGCTGAACTGCATGAAAGCTCTTTTAAGACATTAATGAAGTATAAACAGGAAGTCTCCAACCAGTCTCCCCATCCTCCAAGTGATATGCAGTTTTAAACTGCCCAAGACCTTCTCGTGAACAGTGCAAGCTAATTAATTAATTTGCCAGTTTATCAAAGAAAAGTGGAGAGCCACCAGCCATTGTAATACTCCACACAATTTAGACAAACTTGTTAGTAAGGACAAAGTGATTATAAGAGGGGGCACAGTGGTCAAAGTTTGTCACATAAGAAATAAAAAAACTCAGTCTAAATTCTAATTTTAACAGACTAAGGAAGATTTGAATCAACAAACTTTTTTCATCCCACTGGATGTTCCAAGTAAATTACATTTCTTAATACACATGCTGAATTCTCATCTCTGACTGGGACTAATCTCTGCAGTTCAAAGTCTTTCACTTCCAGACAGTCTTCCAGGTGTTGAAATGGGGGTGAAGAGAGGGCAAATACACAGCTCACAGGAATAGTAATAAAGATGTAGCCGTGTTAGTCTGGTCTTGCTGAAACAAAAGATAGGACTATGCAGCACTTTAAAGACTAACAAGATGGTTTATTAGGTGATGAGCTTTCGTGGACCAGACCCACTTCCTCATATCAAATTGTGGAAGAAAATTGGCATGACCATATATACCAAAGGGATCCAATCAAAAAAAGTGAACACATATAAAAAGGACAAATAAAATTTCAGAACAGAGGGGGGATAAGGAGGGGAGGTTAATGTCTGTGTGAGCTAATGATATTAGAGGTGATAATTGGGGAAGCTATCTTTGTAATGGGTCAGATAATTAGCATCTTTGTTAAGGCCCAGTTGTAAAGTGTCAAATTTAAGCGTGAATGACAGTTCAGAGGCTTCTCTTTGAAGTCTTGTGTTAAAATGTCTTTGAAGCAGGATGCAGGTAGTCAAGTCGTCGAGACAATGCCCTTTCTGGTTGAAATGGCAAGAAACTGTTTTTTCTTTGTGAAACTGTCTGATATCTGTTTTGTGTGCATTGATTCTTTGGCAAAGTGTCTGAGACGTTTGTCCAATATACATAGCAGACGGACACTGTCGGCACATGATGGCATAAATTATATTTCTGGATGAGCAGGAATACGTGTTCTTGATCTTATAACTGAATTGGTTAGGTCCGATGATGGTGTCAGCAGAGTAAATATGTGGACAAAGCTGGTAACGGGGTTTGTTGCAAGGGAAAGTTCCAGGGTTGGTATTAGTGTGGTATGTCCTGTGGTTGTTGGTAAGAATCATCCTGAGGTTAGGTGGTTGTCTATAGGAGACTATGGGTCTGTCTCCCAGAGCCTCTCGGAGTGTAGTATCCTGTTCCAATATAGGTTGTAGTTTACTGATAATGTGTTGGATGGGTTTAAGTTGGGGGCTATAGGTGATGACAAGTGGTGTTCTATTGTTGGTTTTGTTGGGTCTGTCTTGAAGTAGATGGTTTCTGGCTATTCAACAGTCTCTTTCAATTTGTTTTTTTATTTTTCGGGGTGGGTAATTGAGGTATATAAATGCTTGGTAGAGATCCTGAAGTTTCTGGTGAGTCTAGACTACAGGGTTTTGTCGACAAAAGTGGCCTTTTGTTGACAAAACTATGCCTGCATCTACACTACTGCCACTTTCTGTCGACAGTAAGTTGACAGACCGTGGCAATTTTGTTGACAACGGTAAACCTGGTTTTACGTGGAAGAACGCATTTGTCGAAAGATATCTGTCGACAAAAGTGTGTGTGGATGCAGGGAGTCAGTTCTGTCAAAAAAAAAAAAGGCTTCCAGGAAGAAGTCCTGGTGGACAGTCCATCTGCATGCCTGGCACCTCTATTGTTCCTGTCTGCAGCCATCTTTTAAAGGGATAGGCACACTGCCAGCCATTAGTGGCAGGAAACCAGCCACAGCACACGTCTATTCCTGTCCCACAGGATCCCAGGCATGTCCCAGTCCCAACACCATCCTGGCCCTTTCAGGGACCCTTCTGAGAACCCACCCAGGGGCTCCAAATGCCAGGCACTGGCATGGTCTGGGCCAGAAATAAAGAGTCTCCTCAAGCTGTGGTCTGAGGAGGAATCCTTACAAGCGCTCCACACACGCCGCAGGAATGTGGAAATTTATAGACGCATGGCCCAGGGACTGGCCAGGAGAGGGCACCACCCCCACACCCTGGAGCAATTGTGGGCCAAAGTTAAAAAGTTGTTCCAGGGGTATGTGAAGACCTGAGATGAGAGCTCCCGCTCTGGGGCAACCCCACACTACTGCCCATACTACGTAGAGCTGGCACACATTCTCAGTGGTGGGGAAGCCCGAGCACCACTGCGTCTCGTGCAGTCTGGGTTATCGGAGCCTGTAGTGGATGAACCAAAGCAGGAGCACGAGCAGTCCAGGGAATCTGGAGAGCGAGACCTGTTGCTGGAGGAGGAGAATGATGACAACACCATGACCCTCACCCCGGAGCTGGTCACCCAGATCCCAGAGGCCTCCCAGGTGTTTTTGGACATCGGGGAAGAACCAGCAGGTGAGTGCTGTGAGGTTGTGCCACACACAGGGTGGGGGACGTGGGTGTACAGTGGGTGATGCACAAGGGAAACGTGTCATGCTCAGCCTGGACAACATGCAGCTGGCTGTGCATGTGCAAACACGTGCAGTGGTAGAGTGTGACACGTGGGTGTGTGCACGTGGTGCCAGGAGCCATTTCCACAACACACACGGGTGGGTTGGCAGTGTGAGGGGGCATATAGTACCATTGGCACTTTGGGGGCCCTGTGATGCTCAGGCTGATGCCCAGCTCTCACATGGTGTTACTTTCAGAACCTCTGAGTCCCCTGTCTGAAGAAGAGTCCCTTACAGCAAGGGCATGCCCTCGGGGACAGCTGTTGCACACATGACTGATTATCTCTTCCTCTTTTCCTCCACAGCCGGACCACCTGTGCAAAAGGGCCGCAGCACCCCAGCCCCACCTCCATCTTGGGGACATGGGAGCCGCTGGCACTGGCGTGCTTATACAGAGGTTCTGAAGCTGCATGTGGCGGCCCTGCAGGATCTCAACAAGACCCTGAAAGAGAGGACGGAGGCAGAGGCTCTGTGGCATGTACAGCAGCGCACTTCCATTTGTGCCACAATCCATGAGGTCTGTGGCTTGCCTGCTCCTGTCCCTGGTACCGCTCCTCCGGCATGCCATGACCCTGCTCCACCAAACCCCCCTTTCCCACCACCACCCCCTTCTCCCCTTGCACCTCCCTGTCCCCCAGCCCCTCCTCTCCCTCAGCCCTCCTAGACCCAAGTGTGCCTCCCCTCTCCTGTCCAGCACTCTGTCTGTCACCCCACCCGACACCGAGGCCATGGTGGTCCCCGCACATGAGGTGGAAGGAGCTTGGGAGCAGGGAAGCACCGTCCCCCCTGAGTCCCCTTTCCCCTCCAGGTTTTAAGCACCCCAGTTACAAACAATGTTGGTTATTTAAGAAAATATTTATTTTTGAATCGGAAACTATGCTTTGAGAGAAAACTATGTACAATGAACAAAAGATTTTATATTTTAGCAACATTTCTATATGCTTTCAGTTACTGATATTGATAACAATAAAACAGAACTTATTCTTTTCAAACAAAACCTGGTGTTTATTATTTCTAGAAAGAGGGTCAGGGTGTGGGTTATGGAGGGAAGGTTGTATTGGGCCAGGGCCAAGCCCCCATAGAGGAGACCCTCGGGAGACTCAGTGGGCTCCTTCAGAGAATCGCTCCCTAAGGGCCTCCCAGATGCGAACACCAGACTGGTGAGCCTGGCGGATGGCAGCTGTCCGGGGCTGCTCAGACTGCCTCTCCATGCCATCAGCACCTGTATCCCACCCTAGGAGGAAGGCCTCCCCTTTTCTCTCCACAAAGTTATGGAGAACGCAACATGCGGCCACCACCTCAGGGATGTTGCATTCCCCCATTTCTAGCCGTGTGAGCAAGCAACAGAATCTCCCTTTTAAATGTCCAAATGTGCATTCCACCTTCATGCGAGCTTGGCTAAGATGAGCATTAAACTGCTCCTTGCTTGCATCCAGGTGGCCGGTGCAGGGCTTCATCAGCCACGGCATCAGGGGGTAGGCAGCATCAGCCACAATGCACACCGGCATGTGCACATCCCCAAGGGCTAGGTCCCAATGTGGGAAAAATGTTCCTGCCTGCAGCCTCCGGTAGAGGTAGGAGTTCCTGAAGATGCGGGCATCATGTGCCCACCCCAACCACCCAACACAAATGCCAGTAAACTGTCCCCGGTGGTCGACCAGGGCCTAGCGCACCATTGAAAAGTAGCCCTTCCTATTAATGAATTAGGCTGCTCGATGGGGTGGTGCACGGATTGGGATGTGTGCCCCATTGAGTGCTCCTCCACAGTTCAGGAAGCCAAAGGCAGCGAAGCCGGGCCACGTCTCCCAGACGGATGAGCCTGTTCAGCAGCTCGGAACTGATAGCCATCACCACCTGCAGAAAGAGACAAATAGACAGACAAAAAAAATGTTAGGCGGGGTGCCTGAGCCCTTGGGAGGAGAACACCCCCAACCTGCCGCCCCAAACACCCCAGGAATCCCCTCCTCAGGACACCCCCCCCCCCGGAGCAGTGCAGGGTCAGTGCAGGAGCTCCCTCCCACTCTCGTTCCACCCCATCCCCACTCCTCCTTGTCCTTTCCTGACAGTCCCCCTTTTTCACCCCCCCAGCAGTGACTGTCCCACTAGAATGACTTACCTCCATCAAGACGGCCCCGACAGACCTGCCCACGCCAAGCTGGTGTCCCACAGAGTGGTAGCTGTTGGGTGTTGCGAGCTTCCAGAGGGCAATAGTGACCCTCTTTTCCAGGGGGGATGGTGGTGCGCAGGTGCTTATCCTATCATTGGAGAGCAGGGGCGAGCCAGGCACACAGCTCCTGGAACGTGGTCTTCCACATCCGGAAGTTGCGGAGCCACTGCTGGTCATCCCACAATTCCATAACGAGCCGGTCCCACCAGTCGGAGCTGGTGTCAAGCCACCAAAAACACCTTTCCAGGGAGAAGTTTGGAGGTAAGGTCCTGCATCCCGGGCGAAGCTTCCATATCTCTGGTCTGGGTCCAGATGGGAAGGAGCATCATGACTGTGTCATGCAGATGCAGCAGAATGTGCAGAATGATGGTGTGGGGCCATCGCCTGGTCAGGGTCAGCTCTGGTTCCATGGCAAAAAAAGGGGATCAAAATCCGAAAAACCTCCAAAAAAACCCAAACTGCTGTGGTGTCCCAGGAAGCAGGGCACTCACAGCAAACACTGCAAAACCTTTGCTGTCCCTCTAGTACAGTGATTCTTCCCAACCTTTTTCCCCTGGAGGAACCCCTAAAATAATTTTTCATATCCCGAGGAACCCCTACTTATGAAAACGTTTGCTTGGCCAGAAAAAGTTGACAGCAGGGAGCGCAATTCAATTACTGCTAAATTATTGTCAAGAAAATTTATTTATAAAGAGCTGTTATATATGTCAGCTTACATTGTAAAAAAAAAAAAATTTATTTATTCCATGATTTCTCGCGGAACCCCTGACGATGGTTTGCAGAACCCTGGAACCATGGAACCCTGGGTGGGAAACACTGCTCTAGGAGGTAAGCAAGGCAGCTGCAGGAGCAGAGCAACTGCTGTTCAAGGGGGTCCCTTTCAGCACGCGTCTCTGCAAAGGGCAGGCAGCAGCATCAGGAAGTAAATGCTGCCCCCATGCCCTGCCAGAAGCGGTTCTGGGTGCCTTCATTTTTGACAGAGCGTCCGGCAGTCTGGACGCTCTTTTCCGAAAAAGCGGATCAATTTTTCGATCCGCATAATGTAATCTAGACGCTCTTTTTCGACAGAGGCTTTGTCAACAGTATATGTCAACAAAGCGTGCAGTCTAGACGTAGCCACAGAGAGCACTATATCTTCTTTAAGGCTATGTCTAGACTGCAGAGTTTAATCAGAAAAAGATATACAAATTGCAAACCGCAACTTGCATAGCTTTTTCCATTTTTTTTTCAGAAGAGGCTTTTCTGAAATTTGGCCTGTCTACACTGGGCCAAGTTTCAGAAAAAACTCCTCTTTTGGAACATCCCTTATTCCTCTCAGCAAGAGGAATACAGGGATGCCAAAAGAACCTATCTGCTTTTTCAGAAACTGTTCTGAAAAGCGGATGCTTTCCCTAGAAGCAGCAGAGCTTTTCCGGGATACCTCTGGTACCACGGAAAAACTCTGCAGTCTAGACATTGCCTAAGACTTTGAAGGGCCTTCATGTGGTAGTGAGGACATGATCAGTGCATCAAAAAATCTTGGCAAAAATAAAATTCTCTGGATGGGCTGTTTCATTAGCCAGGGGAGGTTAGAAAGGTTTCTGATGTGGTACTGCTGTCTTTGTCTTTCTTTCAAAGCTACTGTGTTACTATGTCTATCATCCATTGTTGCAGCTGAACATGTTGGCATCTTGTTATGCACACTGCATCCATCCAGGGACTGGTAGGGACCTAGTCTCTTTGCTCTGCTTTAGCCCTGAAAGTTAAGTGTCTATTGCCATATTTTTGTGTGCTTGTTTTGCTATGTCAGAATTTTTATACCACACTTATCACAATACCTGAACACTTCTGCCCTTGCAATGAGTTTTACCTTGTTAGAACCTGGAGCTTCTGTTTATTATGTAGAAGATTTTTAGCACTATGATAGCAATTCTGGGGCAGAATCTGTATAAGAGGTTAATCTTTCATCTGCCTGACTATGCAGTTATAAATGACCCTTTCTATGGCTCAGGCTGCGGCCTCTTGTTGCCTTGGCAACTGTAAAGATACTTGCTGGTATTTCTGTCTAACTGATCTGAATTTTTTTTTTATTATTGCAACTTTTTTTGCCCCACAACCAATCTCACTGCCTCATTTTCATGGCAGCTGTATATTGCCTCACTAGCTTTTGCTTATTTGATCCAATATGTATATGGCAGCTTCTGGAGCTTTGCATGGCTGTACACATCTCTCATCCTCAACCTTACCTCTACCACAGAAATTGCCAGGCTGGTTACATGAGTCTGCCTTCTTCTTTTCTGAGCTGACTAATTGCTTTAATATCAGCTAAAATTTTACTTTCCTAACATTATTTTTCCAAGTGAGCAATTGCTGTAATTACCTCAGGGATTTCATGCATTTGTGAATAGAAAGTGGGCTTCATGATCAAGAATTGGAAGTGACAAGTCCAAATTAGGAACCACTTCTGTAAATAAATAAGCCTTTGGCACGCAATGCCCTTCTCACAATAGTCTACCACTATGGTAGATTCGATCATTTGTACTGTACAAGAATTACTTCAGTCCTTGGTCAATAAAATCACCATCAGTACAGTATAAACATTCTGATGCTGCTTACACTGCTTCCCAGAAATTTTCTGACTGTTGCTGCTCGCCTCATAAATTCTTCACAGGTGGGAACAGGGGGAGGGAGATGTATTCATCTTCACAAGCCATTATGAGCACAATTAACATTTATCCTCATTATTTAAATCTGTCCTAACAATGTTACAACCGGTTGAACTGGAATACAGGGATACACACCAAAAGGGACCTGAGTATGGAACAATGTATAGTCTTGCTGCATTAACCATTGCATATTTTACAGAGCTCCTCAGG
Organism: Rafetus swinhoei; assembly: GCA_019425775.1. Classification (NCBI taxonomy): domain Eukaryota; kingdom Metazoa; phylum Chordata; order Testudines; family Trionychidae; genus Rafetus; species Rafetus swinhoei. The sequence goes on from CM033437.1 coordinate 273,884,143, forward strand.
AAACACAAAGACTACAGGCTAGTGGCCAAACAATGTTTTTACTAGAGAATGTAGAGTTGAAGTCAAGAATATTTAAATTATGAAGAAGAGCTTGTTGCTGTGGAGAAATTGTCCAAAACCAGATTACCCGTGTGAAAATATGTGATCCCTCTTACTCTGCCAAAATCAGAGAGCAGCAATGTGCCTTCTTTTTACAACTATTAATGAGCAATCTAATGCTTCTGAGTTTTATTGAGTGAAAGGGAGCTTTCATGTATGGATTCATTTCTATTCAAAATTTCCAAGTAATATAAAGATATTATCTTCAATTCACCATCTGAATCTTTCCTTCTCTGCTTTCTCCTGCCCTCTATGGTCAATAAACTACATCTCTCCCTTGTGTCCCTGGCAAGTTACCAACATGCAAAATATTAATTTGAACATGAGAAGTACATAGCACCTTTTCTTTATCAAACTGTGCAGATCTCTGATAAGCAGATGATAAGTAAAGCAATTTTTAGACCTGAACCTTTTCAAAGTGCAACCAAGCAAGGAGAGTGTTGCACCTTATTTTGAAATTCTATTGTTAATTGTTCATTTTACTAGAACAAATCTTTTCTGATTCATTGACCTGAAAACTAGCATACACTGTGAACAGACAGAGCACCTCTTAAGAGAATGTATTTGTTAAAGAAACCCAGGAGTCCATTTCAACTTACAAGAAGGAATAGAAAGTTATTGAAGACTAACAAAGGCAAACAGTGTAAGTGTTAGCATACTGAAAAGATTATTAAACATATATAATTGGCTGTAGGGGTCTGCTTTACTATAATTACCAGACATGCTTAACATTTCTACTAAAAAAATTTCTCATAGCTCACTAATGTCTCTGAGACGCCTGTACATTTTAGGACTTGAATATATGCACACACCCGTTACCCCAGTGAAGCAAGATGACTGGAGAGAGTACCTTAATGATTTCCATAGTGTAAGGATTAAAATATCAATTTTGTTTCTATGGTTACAGACTTGCCACAAAGTATGGAGCTGATTCAGCCAAGAATTTTCAGGTTAATCCATTAACACTTCACAAAGAATTAAATTATGTTTTACTGAATCAGAATATTGCTATAAAGTAATAATGTACAATAGCCTGGAACACATTTTCATCTAAAATGCTAACCACACACTACATCAGTAATCCCCAAGCAAAAGAGACATTGAAATAACTTGTTTCAAGTAAAATAAAACATTGACGATTGATCTTGTATTCCAGAAAGGTATTCTCAAACTAGCAGCATGGCTTGTAATAATTTAAGTTAAAAATCCTCTGAAAATATAAATTCAAAATAATAAAAAATGTTTATCTTCTACCTGCTACTCGCACATTTCTTTTCGACTGCATCTCAATCATACTTCATTAAAGTCAATAAGAAAACCCTAGTTGACTCCAGGAGATGTAAGATATGTACCTTATATCATTGGCTATGTGCTATCTTATAGGGTACAGCATTATTTTGAAATAATGTCATTTATTCCCGAAATAATGTATTACACATTTACACAGCAAGTCCATTATTTCAAAATAAAAATTCAAAATAACAGGCTTCTTACTTCAACTTCTCTAAACCTCATTGTATGAGAAGTAAGGGAAGTCAGAGGAAGAGTGCTCTATTTTGAAATAAGTGCTGTGTAGACATGCCCAAATTTGAAGTAAGCTATTTCCGACTTAAGCTATGCAATTAGTGTAGCTCAAGTTGAGTAGTTTATTTCAAGTTTAGCCCTGCTGTGTAGATGTGCCCATAGAAATAATTTTTTTATCCAATGCAATACCGGGGGGATTTTTTAAAAATGTGTTTTAAATACATCCAAAGGGAAAACTATAAGTAAGAAAAAGCGTTTATATATTTCAACTACTGTTCAGTTTGAAGGAGGCAATTCTGCTCTGACATATTATAAAATAGAAGTGCATTCTGAATAATAACGTGTGCACTTTTCAGGCAAATTACACAGTACCTTTTAAAATTGTCTGAGGTTTTTGTCCATTACATTTTTTGCATTGTAATTTCAGCCATCTTATTTCATCAGAAGCACACAACTGCTGTGATGTGAAGAGCTACTTTCACCTCAGAATACCTCAGCGCAGTTCAGGTGTGATACACTTACCAAAAAGAGAAGCGCCCTTTTGGTTTACCTACCATAGCACAACTGTTGTGTACAAATAGCACTCTGGTTCTATCCTTGGCTATAGTAATATGGAAGATATACACAGCAGAATCGGCCAGTCACCACCAGATAGCGATCTTGGTTAATTGTACGGTGGACTAGAAATTAAGAATTTTAAGTTCATAAAAATTTGTGAAGCTTTGGCATTTGGTTTAATTGCTCATTAGCATTAAAGAGACACATTTCAAAACTGTTGATGAAAAATTGGAGAGAGGGCTGCCTCAAAGTAGCCAACAGCCACTTGCTTGGGAGACCCAGGCATTTACCTGGGAAACTCCCCTCTGTCCCTTGAAGTCTATCAGGAAGTGACCAGGAGTCTCTCATATTGTATATGAGCTTCCTAATCCCTAGGCTGTTGGCTATTTTTAGGGGCAATTGTACATGTTCTCCCTCTTGTTTTAACCAGTAATTCCACCATAGACCTAAGAAATGTTCCTGTTGAAACTGGTAAGTTTCCAGAAAAAAAAAAGTTTTGGTTGTGAAATGAATAAATCACTTTCCAACAAGAACAATCACAGAAACAAATCCCCAGCAGCTGTGGTTAATTGCTAGTCTGCTGTAGTGTCAGAGCACCATTTGGCAGGCAAAATGACCTATCTAGAAACTCACAATCTGGAATTATGTTCTACTTTCTCATTTTAACCTGTGATACATTTGAGAGTTAAAAAAATGCCCAGTAGTATAGTTAATGCAATGATAATCTTAATTACACACTAACAACACATGTGCAGCAGTGGATAAGCTATCCCTTTTAAAAAATAAACTAAAAAGACTTGGAAACATATGAAGTAAGCAAACCTAGTATTTACATGCCTTTATGTTTCTACCTACTTGTGGAGCCTGCTGTCAACTATTGTTTTCAGGAATCATTTTACACTCTTCTGCCTTTCATGAAACCAAAGTTTGACAAGCATCACTTTTGTTTCTGAATATTGGTGTTTCTTAGTCAAATCACAAATTTACATTATGATGAAATTTCAACATCATGGTAAAGAATAAGGTTTATTGAATTGTGGTAGTGATAACTTTTTGCCCTTTATCAAATCTGCAAATTCTTATTTTTTTTTTAAGTACCATAATAATGTCTCAGAGCTCAGTTTTAACTACAGGTCACTTTACCTTGGACTGTTCAACTGATTTCTACAGGAGTTTTTAACAGTGACAATATGTGGACTATGACTCCAGCATAGGAGAATGATGTTAGGGTTGTTGTTGGGTTTTTTTTTGTAACCTTTTCTTTTCAAGGAATACTGAATAAACTTTAAATGGCAAATGAGTAATATTTTATTCATGGTCAGGACCCTTGGACCCCTATTGAAAGCACAGTGAAAAAGATCTAGCTCCATCCTTGACCATCACAATCAGGTTCAAAAGCATTCCGGAAAGCAAGCATCTCTTACCATTGCTCATCAGATACTTACCCCTTACAGATCACTATATGGAGTCTTTGGAGAAAATTTACTGTTTTTACATGATATCATGATCTATTGTGTCATCTGAAGTTATCCTTCTACATGCAGAATCCAAAATTAGATCCAAATGAACATCTCCAAAGATACAAGTGACAGTGTTTGGCAGCAGCTAGTCCAGATTATATTGCTCAGGTGACATATTAAAAGGGATGCATGCAAAGAAAAGGGAACACATCGTGGATGGAGAAAAGTGGTTCTGGAGCACATAGATCTCAGGTTACTCATACAAACTAATTCATACCATTGAAAAGCTTCAGCTTCAGCCTGACATGTTTCATAACTTCATAGATTTTAAGGATGGAAGGGATCATTATCATACTCTGGTTGGTCTAGGTAATCTGATTTAAAATGGTTTTTATGAGGTCTGAACTAATTCTCCAAATGATGAGCTTAGTCAGAAACCTGCTTTAAGAGAGACAGTTTAGAGAGTCAGTCAACACTCTCTGCATTTGCATCTTCAATCCGAAACTCGAATCCATATACATGTAGAGAAAAATTCAGCTCCTGATAAATTCAGTGGAAAAATTCCATTTGAGTTGAATGGGAGCTGGATTGCACCTAAAGTCTTTTCTGCATTGGGAATTCTATGTCCATTCTTTTTTTTTTTAATTAAATAAGTACCAAAATATTCTACAATGATAGCCTAAAACACTACTTGTCATAATATTCACTGCACAATGTTTGTTTAAAAACAATAATAGAGGTTCAGTTTTTGAAGCAGATGATTCAAATTTAGGATTGTTCAAGTGAGGTATATTCAGAGTAATCAATTATTTTTTTTGTTTATAGACTGCCTTCAAATAGTATTGTGCTGTAACTAGAGCTAGTGCAACTGACAGTAGTATATGCAAATCTTTTTTTCAGTTTCAGTTGCAGTAACTGACCTGGGCTTTGAGTTTGAGGGAAAAAATGAACTCTGGAATTCAGAGTGAAAGTCAACAACTAGCTGGGTCTTGCTAGTCCTGTGTCTAGGCCATATGAAAGTTTCATTTTTTTTAAGCATAACCATAAATAACTAAAGGGTGCTCAAAGATGGCCGAAGCTGGCTGGAGGAGTTGTGAACCTTTTTACAAATCTGTCCCAAGTTTTGGTTTGATTTATAATGAAACAAAAAATAGGGTGGGGGTTTTTTGTGAAAGTTCCATGCAGCACTACTTCTAAGTCCCTTCACTCTTCACTCCTCTCAGAAGACATGACTGTGATCATGCCCAATGATGCAGAGAAATGCAAACTGTGCCATTCTGGTTTGCTGTTCTCAGGGTCATTCACCTAAGGAAAGTGTCTGCATCACTACCTTAAAGGAAACTTTAATCTCCACCACTAGTGAAGGCAGCAAGTTATATGGGCCTGTGGTGAGTATTCAGGAACATGGGCCCTGCTCGACCAGTATTTGGGCTTATATTTTCAGAGCCATCCTGACCATAGGACACACTAGGACAACCTTCCTGGGCCCATGCTTTGAGGCACCTTGCACTTCAGGAGAACACGGAGCCAGGTGGCCTCAGAGATTAGTAGGGTGTCTGGCACCAGAAGCAGTGAATGACTCAACCCCAACTCCACTCCATCCCTAATCCCAACCCCCCACTTCATCCTTGCTCTGCCTCCACACTGCCCTTGCTCCACCCCTCCCTACCCCCATTCCAACTTCCCTCCTCCCCCAAGCTCTCACATCCCCTCTTTCCAGCTTCTGCCCCCTTCCCTGAATGACACTGGTAGCAGACAGGGAAGAGCAGACTGGGGACACTGCTGCTAGTACCAGGCTCCCTGCTAACCCCTTCAAGCCACCCTGTACTCCATCCCATCCCCCCAGAGCATGGAGTCCGGGGGCAATTGTCCCACTCTGTTCTACGGACAGGACAGCTCTGCTTGGACCAGTTATGGGTACCACCAATAATTATATAAACCTGGCACCGTGAAGGGTTGTATTGAATCAGTGTAGTCTCTATTCACCTTATTTTCCTACCTGGACAGCTCCATCTCCTGCTGGCTTTCTGGGCCCCCTGGTAGAGAAGAGGTGGCAGGTGCCTTTTGCTGCCCATTTGCTTCCCTCTCTTCTGTCGGGGGGAGGGGGCTGGGGAAGGGGCAGCCCTGTGCAAAGGTCTGAAGTGTATTGGTTCCCAGAGTTCAATGCTGATTGTTTCTGCTTCTGACTTGCATCATATTAGAAAAGACATTGTTAACAACTCCATGCATATTTCTGATCATCTATCATTGAGGATAATGGATTAACATTGAAACGTTCCAGTGGTATGAATGAATCTTCATTAATTAAAACAAACACCGAGCTTGATGCATTCCAGGATATATCCACTCTAATCAGGTTGACCTTTCAAAATTGTTTTTATTTATTTATTTCCAAAGCTGTTTCATATTTAATGTCTAGGTATCCGCAGTAAATGTTCTCATCCACAGTGACACCACAATTTTCAGAATTTCAGTAGCACACATTGACAAACAACAAACTTGTGATAGATTTTGTTTCGCTCTGAACAGAGAGCTGTTAATAAGATGTCATGAAGCTTGGAATACTGCCATCCAAAATGGGAAACCATCTTGGGGAATGTTTGTAGTAGAGGCATGAAGCTGCTGGCAAGAAAATAAAGAAAACATTGATATAATAGGGATAACTTAATTAAAAGTTTAAAACAAAAAAGTAAAAAATCTTGAATTCACATTAATAAGTTTTATGGTCTGAAATGCTACCTGTTAATTGGCATTGAATAATACAAATACTTATCATATACGTTACATTTTCAAAGCGCTGTGCTACTATTTAATAATTCATTCCTACAATTATATCTGAGGTAGGGCAAGTTTTAATCCTTTTTTACAGAGGGGAAAACAGAAACTCAAAAAAAGTGTCTAGAGAAATGTATCACTTAAGCTCTGTAGAATGGTTATAAGCCAACTAGATAAACATGAAATTTTACCTGTGTCCTAAGGATTGTTTGGAAAGCATACTGTGCTTTAGCAGTCTCAAAGGGGTAACCATGTTAATCTGTAACTTTAAAAACAAGTAATCCTGTGGCACATTAGCTACTAACAAATATATATATACATAGTATCATGAATTTTCGTGGGCAAAACCTACTCCTTCAGATGAGATGATTTTGGGATTATCTTGTGCTTTTAGCAATTCAAGAATGGGCTTAGTCTGAACTGATTTACTTCCAGTGTACACAAAGAAAAGTAGAAATGCTTCAATTAGTGTTTACCTAAACTGCTCCACAGTAAACCCCATGACCTTTTTCAGTATCCCAGCATCCACTGCTCCTAGTAGCTGAAACTGTGCATTGGATAGTCAGAGAACTTTGCAACTGAAACAGTTTAGAACATTGCTATTGTGGACATAAGACAAATGGGTAAATGCTCCTTAATGGATTCTGTGTACCTAGTATGACTGTACTGAACTATTTATGCGTCAATCATTTCTATTCTACCGTGTCAAGTATAAGTTCCATGTTCCAATGTAGGCACAGATAGGGAGGTCAAGTAATGTAACCCAAGGCAGCCCAATGATTCATTCAAAGAGACAGGATTAGAATTTAGGAGATCCTGTTTCTACACACATTTCTCTCTAGACCATACTCTGTTAAATTCAAGTGGAAAAATCAGGCTACCAGTTACTGCGGTGTATGCGAATGAATAACTTTACATTTTTTTCAAAGTCATTTCTAATTCTGTTTGTTGTTTCCTTTTCATTGCTGTCCCCTTCCTACTTCCCCTCAAAGTTTTTAAAATGACAGATCATCTTCATTGTATGACATCAGTGACTAGTATCTTCTCTAGCTGACTTGGTGAATTCAGAGTATAATGTATTTTGAAGCAATTTAAAAGCACATATCCTTCTAGTCAAAGCTCAGCTGAGAGGGACCTATTATCATCTTTTCATTCCTTTTTCACAGTTATGAAAATTGCATTCCTTACAGAAGTAATCAGAAATGTTCCATGCACTTTATGAATTAGAGATATTGCACTATATCCTCTTACATTTCCACTGCTCCCTAAATTAGTTAGGAGATGAAAGAAACAAAATTTTAAGAAAACAATTATCGATTATAGCAGTGTCTTTCCATAGACACGTACAATTTCTAATAATTCATGTGGAGTCTGATCCCTAGTTCATTAAAGGGGTAACTTTCTGATTAGTTCAGTGGTGTTTGGATCATGCCCAGGATCTGCCAGAAATCTTTAAAAATGCATGACCTATAATATAGGGGATTTAAGTCTTTATTTTAAAATCTACTGTTTTCTAAAGAGTTCTCTCTCTTTCTCTCTCTGATAAGTGCAGTTGAGGTTAGAAGAATGGGGCATATCTTTTTTTGGATGTTGCATTGTCAGAGTTCATGATGATGGTCTAAAAACAATGAGCCAGGACAGGTTCCAAGATGATTAACTGGATAGCTCCGTTGACCAATTCACTGCAATTGCTCAGCAGTTTCTCCTACAGGATTCCTTAAGACAGTTTAAAATTGCCCCAGACGAAAAACCTAACAGACATTAATGGCTACAATACCATCACCCTCTTTTATTGTGAATCTACATCAGGGCACAAAGGGTGTATCTAACACTGGGAAGATCTGATGCACTGGATGACATGCATCAGGCCCTTGCTCTGCAATATTTACAGCATTCAACATAGATTTTGTTTGTTACAGTTTCAATGAGAACCAAAGTATGAGTTTTCAGTCATTTACTTTCTAATGAGTCATGATAACTACTATGCTAAGGCACCTTGATCTTTCAGACAAAGAAATTCAGGAGAATTACTCAGGCCTAGACTATGGTAGTAGCATATAGGGTACATTTAGCTAGATGCTGCACTGAAAAGATGGCCACTTCCACATTGTGGGGCATAGCTACATATGAAAGGCTTTGACAGAGGACAAAGCAGCAGGAAAGTGTTCTGGCCATGAGGAGTTGCCCGAGCCTTTTCCTGCCTCCTCTCCCTGCCGGAATCTTTCTGTGCAATTAGAGCCCTTTCTTGAAGTGGGGGAAGTCTCTGCTAGCTTCCTGCAGGGTTACGCTGGAGTCCTTGGCAAAGAAATACTCTGCCAAGGTAGTAAAAGGGAGGCAATGAGACATTATACTATTAAAAAAAGAGCAGTGCAAAAGGAGGAGATACAGTCTGAGAACACAGAGAGCTGTGTAGGGGTCATAGCCTAAGGTTCAAGCATGTCTTTACTTGCCTAAGCAGTGCCTCACCATCTACACTGCTACTTATAGCCATGCTATGGGCACATGTACTCTGCATGCCACCATAAGTGTAGTTACAGCCTCAGATTATTTAGTTCAGTAAGTATATCTAAATAATACTGAATAAGAAATAAATACAAATGTCTAATTTTTACTCAAGATTTCTCAATTTTAAACTGTGCCATGGTTTTGACATTTTAGAAGGTTTTTTTAATAGCTTATTTGATTTCTTTATTTTCCTTCCCTCGTTTCTCAACAGAAATTGGCTAGAACTAGTTGTGTGTGACGTTCAGTTTCAGTGATCCCAGCTGTTGGTGGACCATTTTTATGTATGACAGTGTTGTCGCTGTATAATTTGCTACAATATAGATATATAGTAATCAGAATAAAATATAATTGCTGCCTCAGGAATTGATAATCTTTGGCAAGAACATAGGGATGTTTATGATTATTGTAAGGTGAATAGGGTTGCGCAAATAACTGATTTTTTTGGTTGTGTGGCTGAATCAAAAAAGTTTAAAAATTGTTTAGGGTTGAATAAAACATTTTGTTTGATTCAGAAGAACACATTGTGTTTTACTTTTTAATTTTTTTACCTTTAGAAACATATTTTAATTAAATTGAAGCTAATTTAAAGTAAAAGTCATTTCCAATTCAAATAAAAATGTTTTATTTTGCAAAGTTCTAAATGGAACGTTGTGACTTTTTTAAGATAAGTTTTCCTCTTTCTGTTTGAGCAAAACAATTGGATAAATTTGACATGCCTTTATAAAATGTCTGTTGACCCAAATCAGCCTTTTTTCTGGTGAAGAGATTTTCTGTCTGAAAATTTTTGCCCAACTATAACTGTAAGTGAAAATATGTAGAGTGAATAATAACATCAAAAGAATAAACTGGAAGCTAGTATTATGGGGAAAGCAATTTCACTCAGTGTTAGTATTATAGCACTGCAAATAGTGTCAAAAGAGAACTGTCACACAGGCAGCCAAACTTCTACACCATATATTAGTGACAGAGAATATAACTATAATGCTTCTAGACCTTTTTTTCAAAAGGTTGGATTAGAAATGGGGTTCGTACAAGGTTATGGATTGTTCTCTCAACTAAGCAGTCTGGTTTAAATGGGTATTTGAACTTGTGTGAATTTTGACCTAAGGCATAATAAGTGGATTTTAGAAAGTTTAACTACAATCACATATATCTTTTATCAGGATAATGATATGTTATGTAAATTAACCTCCATTTTATCTTCTCTGGGAATTATTAACCAGATAAGAATGATATTTTATAATTGGCAGTTTAAAGTCAAAATATGTGGATATAAGACACTGCTCTTGTTTGAAGATAGAAGTTCAAGCCAAACAATGACAAATTATGTAACAGGAAATGTTGCCAGGGTGGTGCATAGGGGACAGTGCTGGGGCCAGTATATGACCCTTATTATATTATTAGCAGATTTACCTGGCATTTCTTGGTAGTGCCAAAACAGAGCAGTACTCCAAATTTCTTTGTTTTATCTCTTTTCTGTCACATTTATTCCAGGTTCGTCCTATTTTTTCTGGCTCATCTTGGTTCAGTCTCTTTCAACATTCACTTAGATATGTCAATTTTTAGGACTACACTTGCTTTAGTGATTCTGTCTCTTTTCTGTTTCATTTTATGAGAAGCAATCCCATTCCAAGAACATCTCATTTTCTTGGCACAACCAAACCCTTACTTTGCTTTAAGTTATGATAAGAGGAAGCTGTATACCGAATTTGGTGGTCCTAGTCCTTATCATTTAGGAGGAATACTTGATCAAATAAACAGACAAACTCAATAAAATAGATAGCAGATAGTGATGAATCTTAAATTCTCTTTTTGTCTCCTCATCCTAATCCAGTCCTACAAATTAAATATTGTTGTTGTTGCTGAAATTGTATTTGAGTCAAATTATATTCTCTAGGGCAATTTAAACTGTTTTGTTAAGGTTATTGTAGAATTGTTATTAATTCAAAATTCAAAAAAGTTACTTTTTGGTGCTCTTCATAATGTACCTGTACTTCATACTGTGTACTTTAAACAGTCCAGAAAATAATTCTGTACTAGCAAATTTTATTTAGGGATAAATGAAGGAAAGACTTAAGGTAGATCAACTTTTGAGTTATATTCAATATTGTAAGTTGGTCTAAACCAGCTTTTTTTTCAGAAAGGGATCAGTTTAATGTTTCAAGTCAAGCTACAAAGCTTTATTTCCTCAATGTCTTTCTGTCTTATGTAAAAGGACAACACAGACAAAACTAACAATGGTACCTCTATGCCTGGCATTGCATTTTCTTGGGCAAAGAAACTGGCTCTAAAAATAATGTTCTTTTTATCTCTCTCAGCACACTGTCCTACTGGTAAGCTTAACTAACAAGAAGAAAATCACCTCGGAAACCAAAGAACATTGTGAGAGACTTTATGGAATAATTCATTCTGAGACTTTTGCCTTCTCATAAATGACAGTTAGAGAACATAATATAGATCTACCATTATATCAGATTATTTTAAAATCGTAATATATTGCTTTTTAAAGGGAGTATTATTTTAAATCACTTATTCATTAAATAGGTGTCTCTAATCATAGAATCATAGAACAGTAGAACTGGAAGGGACCTCAAGAGGTCATCGAGTCCAATCCCCTTCCCTCATGGCAGGACTGTCTAGACCATCCCTGATAGATGTCTATCTAACCTCCTCTTAAATATTTTCAGAGATGGAGATTCCACAACCTCCCTAGACAACTTATTCCAGTGTTTAACCACCCTGACAGTTAGGAAGTTTTTTCCTAATGTCCAACCTAAACCTCCCTTGCTGCAGCTTAAGCCCAATGCTTCTTGTCCTATCCTCAGAGGCTAAAGAGAACCATTTTTCCCTCCTCCTTGTGACACCCTTTTAGATAACCTGAAGACTGCTATCATGTCCCCTCTGAGTCTTCTCCTTTTCAAAATAAGCAAGCCCAATTCTTTCAGTCTTCCTTCATAGGTCATGTTCTCTAAGCCTTTAATCATTCTTGTTGCTTTTCTCTGGACCTTCTCCAATTTCTCCACATCTGTCTTGAAATGTGGTGCCCAGAACTGGACACAATACTCCAACTGAGGTCTAATCAGTGCAGGGTAGAGCAGAAGAATGACTCCTTGTGTCTTGCTCACAACACTTCTGTTAATGCATCCCAGAATCATGTTTGCTTTTTTTGCAACAGCATCACACTGTTGGCTCATACTTAGCTTGTGGTCCTCTATGACCCCTAGATTCCTTTCTGCAATACTCCTTCCTAGACATTGCTTCCTATTCTGTATATGTGAAACTGATTGTTCCTTCCTAAATAGAGTACTTTGCATTTCTCCTTTTTAAACTTCATCCTATTTACCTCAGACCATTTCTCCAGTTTGTCCAGATAATTTTGAATTATAACCTTATCCTCCAAAGCAGTTGCAATCCCTCCCAGTTTGGTATCATCTGCAAACTTAATAAGCGTACGCTCTATGCCAGGGCTACTCAACTTTGAAAGCCCCGGGGGCCACAATGATACTCACAGCACATGCCAAGGGCTGCAGCTTAAGTGTGGTTGCATATACATGCATATATATATATATGCAAAAATATGCAAATAGCTTCTTTCACACTGACGGGTATGAATACAAAGCACTTCTCACAATGCTCCGGAGCTCTCGGCACCTCCTCCCTGGGGGCTAGAAATGCTGACACCCTATACCCATCTGTTCCACCCAGCCCATCCACTTGCGTCTTTCAATGCTCACCCTGCCTGGGAGACACCTCGCCATGTTCAAAGGACCCCACCTGTGGGCAGTGTGTTGAGCCCCACGTAAACCCAAACTGCACTGTTGGCTGCAAATAACTGGGCCGCGAGCCACATGCGGCCCACTGACCGCGTATTGAGTAGCCCTGCTCTATCATAGAATCATAGAACACTAGGACTGGAAGGGACCTCGAGAGGTCATCGAGTCCAATCCCCTACCCTCATGGCAGGACCAAATACTGTCTAGACCATCCCTGATAGACATTTATCTAACCTACTCTTAAATATCTCCACAGATGGAGATTCCACAACCTCCCTGGGCAATTTATTCCAGTGTCTGACTACCTGACAGTTAGGAACTTTTTCCTAATGTCCAACCTAAACCTCCCTTGCTACAGTTTAAGCCCATTGCTTCTTGTTCTATCCTCAGAGGCCAAGATGAACAAGTTTTCTCCCTCCTCCTTATGACACCCTTTTAGATATCTAAAAACTGCTATCATGTCCCCCAATCTTCTCTTTTCTAAACTAAACAAACCCAATTCCTTCAGTCTTCCCTCATAGGTCATGTTCTCTAGACCTTTAATCATTCTTGTTGCTCTTCTCTGGACCCTCTCCAATTTCTCACATCTTTCTTGAAATCGGTGCCCAGAACTGGACACAATACTCCAACTGAGGCCTAACCAGCGCAGAGTAGAGCGGAAGAATGACTTCTCGTGTGCTCACAACACACCTGTTAATGCATCCCAGAATCATGTTTGCTTTCTTTGCAACAGCATCACACTGCTGACTCATATTCAACTTGTAGTCCACTATAACCCCTAGATCCCTTTCTGCCATACTCCTTCCAGACAGTTGCTTCCCATTCTGTATGTATGAAACTGATTGTTCCTTCCTAAGTGGAGCACTTTGCATTTGTCTTTATTAAACTTCATCCTGTTTATCTCAGACCATTTCTCCAATTTGTCCAGGTCATTTTGAATTATTACCCTATCCTCCAGATTAGTCGCAACCCCTCCCAGCTTGGTATCATCTGCAAACTTAATAAGCATACTTTCTATACCAATATCTAAATTGTTGATGAAGATATTGAACAGAGCCGGTCCCAAAACAGACCCCTGTGGAACCCCCGCTTGTTATGCCTTTCCAGCAGGATTGTGAACCATTAATAACTACTCTCTGAGTATGGTTATCCAGCCAGTTATGCACCCACCTTATAGTAGCCCCATCTAAGTTGTATTTACCTAGTTTATTGATAAGAATATCATGCGAGACCGTATCAAACGCCTTACTAAAGTCTAGGTATACCACATCCACCGCTTCTCCCTTATCCACAAGACTCGTTATCCTATTAAAGAAAGCTATCAGATTGGTTTGACATGATTTGTTCTTTACAAATCCATGCTGGCTGTTCCCTATCACCTTGCCACATTCCAAGTGTTTACAGATGATTTCCTTAATTACTTGCTCCATTATCTTCCCTGGCACAGAAGTTAAACTAACTGGTCTGTAGTTTCCTGGGTTGTTCTTATTTCCCTTTTTATAAATGGGCACTATATTTGCCCTTTTCCAGTCTTCTGGAATCTCTCCTGTCTCCCATGATTTTCCAAAGATGATAGCTAGAGGCTCAGATACCTCCTCTATCAGCTCCTTGAGTATTCTAGGATGCATTTCATCAGGCCCTGGTGACTTGCAGGCATCTAACTACACTCTGAGTAGGGTTAGGGTTAGGGTTAGGGTTAGGGTTAGGTTTACAATAATTATAATAATTTTTCAGACTGAGACATAGACTTTGAGCCAGTACTAATATCAGCATAAATATCTGGGGCCGTTCTGCTTACTAAGTGGAATCAGCTGTGAAAAAATGTTTAATTGAAAAGGACTGAAACTAAAATGTCCTCCATTGTCTAATCATAGAATCATGGAACTGGAAAGAACCTCAGGAGGTCATTCCCTCTCACTTCATGATAGGACCAGGCACCAGCTAGCTAGGCCATTTCTAACAGGTGTCTGTCTAATCTGCTGTTATAAATCTCCCATGATGAAGATTCCACACCCTCCTAGGCAATTTATTCCAATGTTTAACCACCCTGACAGAAAGTTTCCGCTAATGTCCAACCTAAATTTCCCTTACTGCAACTGAAACCCATTACTTATTGTCCTATCATCAGGAATTATAGAGAATATTTGTCTCCCTCCTCCTTGTAACAACCTTTTAGATATTTCTCCCCTCTCACTCTTCTCTTTTTCAAACTAAACAACCCAATTTCATTATTCTTCCCTCATAGGTGATGCTTTCTAGACCTTTAATCTTTTTTGTTGTTCTTCTCTAGACTTTTTCTAATTTGTTCATGTCTTTCCTGAAAAATGCTGCCAAGAATTGGACTCAGAACTTCAGCTGAGGTTTAATCAGCAAGGAGTAAACTAAAAGAATTACTTCTCACATCCTTCTCACAATACTCCTGATACTACATCTCAGAATGATGTTTTCTTTTTTTTCTTTTTTCTTTTTTTGTAACACTGTTATACTGTTGCCTCATATTTTGCTTATGGTTCATTATGATACCTATATACCTTTCCATAGTACTCCTTCCTAGGCAGTCATTTCCCATTTTGTATGTGTGAAACTGATTGCTCTATCCTATGTGGAATACATTGCATTTATCCTTATTGAATTTCATCTTGTTTACCTCAGACCACTTCTCTAGTTGTTCCAGGTCATTTTGATCTACAGGTTGAAACTCTTTTAACTGGGATTCTCTGGTCTGGCAACATCCATGGTTCAGCACAGATGTTGCAGGACCAGAGACTCCCAGTGGAGGGCCAGTGGCAAGGATCCCTGCAGGGCGTACTCAGTGCATGGCAGCAGGTCTGCCCAGCAGGGCTGGGAGACATGCACATGGCTGCCCAGCAGGGATGGGAGCTGCAGTAGCCCGGTGGGACAAGGATCTGCAGTGCATGGCTGCCTGGCAGGTCCCAGAGTCCCAGTGCAGCACACAGATTCACTGTGGGTCCTGCATCCCCAGCATGGTGTGAGTGGCTGCCCTTCAGGTCCCAGAGCCAGGGCAGCAATGGCTGCCCAGCGGGGTTGGCAAGGCAGCGGAGACAGCAAGAAGTGAGGAGCCATCTGGGAGGCTAGTAGTCTGCAGGGGGTCCAGCAAAATCCCTCACCCAGGACTAGTCAGGTCCCAAGGGTACCGGACTAGGAAGGTCCAACCTGTATTTTCCTATCCTCCAAAGCACTGTCAATCTTCCTCCCCAGCTTGGTATCATCTGCAAACTTTATAAGAGTTCTCTATGCCATTAGCAAAACCATTAATGAAGATATTGAACAGAAGTGGACCCAGAATTAATTCCTGTGGGACCCCACTTATTATGCTCCTCCAGCATGCCTGGAAAACACTGATAACTGGGAACCATTCCCTGGGAATGATTATCCAACCATTTATGCATCTGCCTTATAGTAACTCCATCTAGGTTGTATTTCCCTAGTTTATTAATAAGAAGATCATGCAAGACGGTATCAAATGCCTTACTAAAGTCTAGATATACCACACCTACTGTTTGTCCCTTATCCATAAGGCTTGCCATCCTGTCAAGTAAAGCTATTGGATTAGTTTGACATGATTTGTTCTTGACAAATCCACACTGACTATTACTTATCACCTTATCTTCTAGGTATTTGCAAATGGATTCCTTAATTATTTTCTCCATTATCCTTCCTGGAACAGAAGTTAAGCTGACTGTTCTGTAATTCCCTGCATTGTCCTTATTTCCATTTTTAGTCTTCTGGAATCTCTCCTGTTTTCCATGTCTTTTCTTTTACATGCACAGATTTGCTGTGCTTGCCTCAGAGACCTCACTTACTCAAATCAAATTACAGCAGTAATTTGCTGGCATTTTTACATGCCGAAGGGATATATTGTTAACTCATGATTTAAAATAGATAATGGCTCAGATATCTCCTTGAGTGTTCTAGGGTGCATTTCATCAGGCCCTGATGACTTGAAGACTTGTTCTTTCCCTATTATAGCTTCTGAATCTATCCCATCATGGCTGGCATTCACTAGCTTAGGCGTACAATCTCCACCAGTCTCTTAGTGAAATTCATAAAAAGAAGTCACTAAGCACCTCTGCAATTTCCACATTTTCTCTTATTGTATTTCCTTCTTCTTTGAGTAACGGGCTTACTCTGTTCTTGGTGATCTTCTTGCTTCTAACATATTTATGGAATGTTTTCTTGTTACACTTTGGCTATGTCTACACTGCATACGTTTTGCGCAAGAAATATGCAAATAAGGCAAAGCGTGGAATATCGCTGTGCCTCATTTGCATAATTAATGAGGCTCCATTTTTGCGCAAGAAGCCTCTTGCACAAAAATGGAGCCTCATTAATTATGCAAATGAGGCACGGCAATATTCTACACTTTGCCTCATTTGCATATTTCTTGCACAAAACGGGGACAGTGTAGACATAGCCACTATGTCTCTAGCTACTTTGTTCTCGTCCTGTGCCTTGGCTTTTATAATTTTGCCCCTATATACTTGTTTCATTTGTTTATATTCTTCTTTGTAATTTGACCTCTTTTCCACTTTTTGTAGGACACCTTTTTGATTTTTAGATCATTTAAGATCTCCTGGTTAAACCCAGGTAGTCTCTTGCCATACTTCCTTTTTTTTTTTTTACACCGTGGAGTAATGAAAGAGTTGTCTCTTCCTGAGCCAGATTAACATGTTGGTTCACTTCACTGGGTACATACAGTGGAAGGAAATTTCAAGTTCCTTGAACTTAAGGTAGGAAGGAATGATGCAGGAAAACTAGAGGTATTTGCTTGTAAAGAAGGATGTTGGGGAGGGTCCCAAGCCCAGACACTCTGTAGGGTCTTTATGTCCATTTCCAGTTTAGTCACACTGCTGCTGCTTACAGAGTAATAATTAGAATGCCACCTATTGAAAGGATAACAGTATCATCATTTTCCTTGAAGATGTTCTATTTCTATATTGCTAAGGACTGATCTCATTTAGTTTGGGATGAGAGGACATCACAGTCCAAGGCGATCTAGACATTTTTTGCACTACAAAAAATTATTGGATTTTTTCATAAACAGAAGACAATATCATTATGAAATTGCACTTCAATGCAGGCCTGTACTGTCCGGAGGACATTTCAGTTGGACAAGCAATGACAAAGTAAATGTAGCTTGTGTTACATGCACAGATTTGCTGTGCTTGCCTCAGAGACCTCACTTACTCAAATCAAACTACAGCAGTAATTTGCTGGCATTTTTACATGCCGAAGGGATATATTGTTAACTCATGAAGGAGAACTTCTGAGAGCCTGCAGTTTTGATGTAATAGGAGGCTATTAATCAGTCTAATGGTTAGAACATCAAAGGGTTTTTTGCTTTGCTATGAAGATCCCTTGATTTTGTAATAATTGCCAATGAAAAGCTTCTCCATGGAAGGCTGCACAAGTTATTTTAATAGTCACTCTTGTATAAATACAAGCATTTGCCCTTTCAACTGACCTGCTTAATGTGCCAGTACAGTTGTACAATCCTGGTATGTCATAAGTAAACAGGTTGCAAAATCTGGACAAACAAAGGTGCTGCAGTTTCTTATTACTTAGCCCACCCAATCTTTTGTGAAATGATCAATTCTCAGTGAACATTTTGCTTTTTATTTTCCATTTAGGTTTTTGTGTTTATTCTGAAATATAAGAACTCTGGCATGAAGCAGGCAAGATATAACAAGGTTAAATTCCATTGCTTAAGCAATAATTTCAGCAGCTCACTCTATTTTGTTTCTTCATTTTACAAACTTAATCACAGGTAAACAATTTAGGAAAAAGGCAATGCCCTCCCCTCTTTAGGCTTATTAACCTAGGCAATGTATTATGCATGATCGTGCTGTACACATACCATATTTTTTGTTTCCTTCTCCACAAAGGAAGTCACGCTGCAGTTTCTCCCCCCCCCCCCCCATTTTGATTCTGGTGCTTGACAAGTAGAAGGGTATGTGGGCTTGCACAAAATGTAAGCAATATGGAATGTAGCCAAGAAGAGACATCAACATGCCTTGACCTGTACAGTTGTGCATATCAACTTTGTAAGTTTTAAAAGCCCTCACATTTTGGGTGTTAGAATGCCTCAATGATATCTGCTAGTGTTTGCACTCCTTCTTTATGTCCAGTCATACCCGATATCCACACAGATAACTTCTCAAATTACTGATTAAGATATAACATGCTGAAGGTGATAATTTTCCACACTTAATTAAGAGTTCTCCGTATCATACACCTAATAGTCAGCACATTGCAGGATGAAGCTTATCATTTCACGTAGCACACAATTCTTCGAGTCATTTTATGCTGATGTAGGATGACTTCTTTGTATGCAGCTTAGTTCATGCAATTTGAGCACTTACAAGCAAAGAGAAAGTCGGTGTGCAGCCATGGCATCCAGGTCCAGCTTAACAAAGGAGAAAGATATGTGTGAAATTAATAATAAGCCCAATGTTTTCTATGGTCTGCAGACAAGGGAAGTTGGTGGATTGACATCTGTATAGATTCAGTCTCATTATTTTGGTGACTTGTTTGGGATGTACAGTCCTAGTGCTATGTGTGTTGGTTGGTTTCTTGATTTATTTTTAAATTTGAGGGTTTTAGAAATGTGAACCCTAACATTTTGGAAAGGTAACACAAGCTCAAATCACAGTGCTGTGCCTGCAACCTTAACTTTACCTTAATGAAGATATTTGTTTTGGAATATGACTTATTTCCCTGTGCAGTTTTTCTGGGAATAAGAACATAGAGTCCGTTATTCAAAGTTCCTTCAGACTGTTAGATTTCTCCCTATCAGCAGTTTCATAGGCACTCATATCTTTGATGTACACCTTTGTAGGTACCATGCCTGCTCTTGTGAAGACAGGAGTAGTGATGACAGCTCTATAGAACAACATCTAAGTAGAAAATATTTATTTGACTATGTAGGAGGTTAGAAGGTATTTTTGCTCCACATTAGTTATACCCTTTTTAGAAGAGCTTCATCATGGTTTCCTTTATATATATTTCATTTCAATCTAGTGTTCACCAATGCGTAGACATTGTTGCATTTAAACACTGGTCTAAATTAGCATACTTTTATAATTGCTTTCTTATTTACTGCATAGGTAACCCTTTTGATACCCATTTAACAACTAGTTCATTTTGGAGGCCTGGAGAAACTTTCTTTTGAAGTATGAGATACGTGAATTTTTTTTTCCTGTACACTGTAAGCAATTGCTATGAAAAGGTTTGGGTCTTAGATAGAACTCCTGTGCTTAAGCTATCTATTTTGCAGGAAGCAGTTGCTTGTTGTCCAAGGCTTCTGTGAAGCACTAAAGCAGTGTTTCTTAAACTGTGTTCAGTGTTTCTTAAACTGTTCTTAAACAGTGTTTCTGAAACACTGGTGTTCTGCGAGCCAGTCGGAGGTGTACCACGACCTCTTCTTCCTCTTTTTTCTTTCTTTCTTTCTTTCTTTCTTTTTTTTTTTCTGCAAGTGTTTTCTTTTCCTGGCAGCTGACAGAAGCTCGGTCAGGACACGTGGCAATTAAAGGGGTCGTGACCGCATTTCCCTCGTTTTTTTTTCTCAGCAAAAAAACCCTTGATGTTCTGCATAAAAAAAATTATTGTTTGGTGTTCCGCGGTCTTAAAATGTTTAAGAAACACTGCACTAAAGTGTATGTAGGTGAGCTAAGTGCTAGGGATTCCAACTGGTTCCCTAACTCCTATGTCAAGCTTTATGACATGATGTCTTCTCCTGCCATGTCTTCCAGCAAGTGAGTATTAGTTCTTGCTGTTTTGAAGACTAGATGCAGGATTCCCCCCCACACACAAACGCAAGGGGTTGCTGTATGGTCTCCCAACAATTCTTGATGATGATGAAGAGGTAACAACCAGCTGCACAGTAGGAAGCTGGGTTGGGCCTTTGGCTCAGGAAGACACCAATGGTAAATTAGGACAGTGTCCCCGGCAGTGGGGGGCGAGGAGGTTAGTAGTGGAGCAGAGAAAGGGAGAGCAATACCAAACTGCATTGGCCAGATCTGTTACTCTTATATGCCTGGGATAAATTTTCATGATTTTAACTAGATCTTGAACCTACCTTGATTAGGCTGGTCTATATGAATAGCATTAGTCAGTCCTGAATAAGGCTTTGTCTAGACTGCAGTGTTTTTCCTGGATACCGGAGGTATCCCAGAAAATCAATGCCGCATCCAAGGAGCGCATCTGCTTTTCCAGAAAAAAAATTTGAAAAAGCGGACACGCTCTTTTGCCATTCTTGTAAACCTTATTTTACAAGGAAGAAGGGATGTGTCAAAAGAGGACTTTTTTTTCCAAAATTTGGTGCCGTGTAGATGCTCCAAATTTCAGAAAAGCCTCTTTCGACAGTAAGGCAGAAAAAGATATGCAATTTGTGTATTGCAAATTGTGTTTCTTTCTCCAATTTATCTTTGCAGTGTAGACCTAACCTAAATGTGCTAGATAGGGCTAATCAGAAACTTTTTGTCAAAATGATTTTTCCACTTAAAAAGATCCTCTTTTTTTTTGTATAACTTTAATTTTCCATTGGCAAAATCAAAATGATGCCCCCCTGGTAGCTGCTCTTGTCAATTTCAAGGTCTAGTATATGGGTGGGGAACCTAGGTCCCTGGGGCCAGAGTTAGACCCCAGCGTGTCTGGATCTGGCCCCTAGACCCAGAGTTCCCCCCCCCCCCAGTATTGGGGGGTACACAGAATCTACTAGGCTAGACAGCCTTAGACTCTGGTATGTGAGGGGAATTTGGTAATGGGGAATGTCTTTATTCTTCTTACTCAGGGGTCACATCAGTGAGGATTTGGGGTTTGCCAAGGTTGAGCTCCCTGACTCTGTCCCTCCCTACCTTTTCCACACCTCTGGGGCTGAAGAAGCAGAGACTCCAGCTGTTCCATCACTCGCTCTGCCTCCTATGAGCTCCAGAAATGTTGACTGCCCTATGTAGCTGGCTCTCTACTTACCAGGTTGTAGGTGGAAAGTGAAACTGACAAGAGCTTTCCAGGTGGACAGCTGGAAAATCCAAAAGAAAAATCCATTTTGGCTCTCCAGAGATGTTTTTTTTCCTAAAACCCCTTCCTGTGACATTTCCTGGTTTTATATTTTCTTCTGGTCCATGGTGATTTTTTTTCTTAAATGAAGGAAAGGATTTACATTTTTCTGGCCAGGTCTAGCCCTAGAGGGATAAGGAACCATGTTAGACAAACCAACGTCCTGACCAAAAGGGGCATAAGAGAGTCCATTTTTAGAAGAATGAGTGAGTATCAATCCTGTATTAGAACATTTCAGCTCAGGTACTTATTTTCCCACACCCAAGTTTTCATTGCAGTTCCTAATGGTATACATATCCATTTTCTGCTCTAGTTTGCAGAACAGTCAATGGTGGTTCCATGAATGGAAGTGAAACAGCTGTTGGCCTATCCATAGAGAAAAGGGTTGGTTCTGTTTGTTGGAACCCTGGAGGCTTAGACACCATTAAAACCTACCAGTTTAAGATCATAATCTATAAGAACAAATAAAGAATAAAATTATATTTCTCTAATAGGAATGCATGTCCATTGACATTTCCAAAGCCTCCCTATACCGAATCATTCACTAAAATCCTCTTTTATTTTTCTATTTCAAGCAGGTGACACCATATACATTTATTTAATGATCATTTTGAGCAGAACTTGGTAAAACTAATGAGAAAAATGACCTTGCTTTCAGAGGTCTATGTCAAGATATTTTACAGGTCTCAATGGAACTGAGAAAATGTCAGATGTTTCCTATCAGGTGCTTCCATACAAAGAACATGCATTACCCATTCTAATGAATTTTCAGCATGCCACAGGTCACATTCCATCTTTTTGCTACATTTGCATTTCCAGCTGATGTAGCTAGCAACTTTTTTCTTCCCTATGCTAATCTTTAAGGGTATGTCTATACTTGCAGCCTATTTCGGAATAGGGCTGCAAATGTAGGCATTCGGAATTGCAAATCAAGCCCGGGACTTAAATATGCCGTGCTTGATTTGCATCTTCCCGGCTGGGCGCCATTTTTTGTAATTTACAAGCCCGGAATAACTGCCCGCGTCTACACGCGGCAGTGAAACGGGCGTTCGAAATAAAGCCCTATTTCGAACTACCTGTTAAACCTCATTGCAGGAGGAATACCAGCTAATTTGAGTTAGGGCTTTAAATCGGAATCCCGTTTCACTGCTGCGTGTAGATGCTGGCAGTTACTTCAGGTTAGTCAATTTCTAAAATGGCGACCGGCCAGGAACATGCAAATCAAGCACGGTCATCCTCATTAGCCTTCCTAGATTGATCTAGGGGGGCTAGTGTAGACGTACCCTATGAGCTTTATGAAGTGCTGATAGTAACATAGCTGTCATTTGGGATGGAGGAGGCACATACAGGGCACAAGACTCAGTGGAGGGCCTTTCAGCAAGAGCCTTGTTGCTGTGAGTGGTTGGCAATGTGCTTTCCTGAGCAGATCCTGCAGTTTGCGAGAAGGAATGATGAAGCTCCGCAAACATGCAATGCAGATTTTCAGAGGTGTGCAATCTCCCTTTGCAGACCAGCATTTTTGCACTAAGACTACAAGCCCGTAGTGGAGGACTACATCCTAACACTGATATGGGAATACCAAGCATAGGTCCAGAATTTGCACATGGGGAAGACCACCTCACTGGTTCTGTGTGAGTAGCTTGTTCTTACCCTTTCGCTGGATGGTTCAGATGAGACTGATCACATAATTCCAGAAAGGGGTTGCTATTGTACTCAGGAAGCTGTTTACCCCAGACTATTGCCAACTGCACCACATGGGTGGCACATGTCTCCTCCATTTGCGGAGTCTGGGGATTCCCAGACTATAGCCCTGCCCTGAGTTCTGCCCCTACTTGGCTTTCTCCTCCTGAAGCCCTGTCCACACTTGCTCCGCTTCACCCCTCCCCCTGGCTCCTGCTGCTGATGCCACTTTGTCCCATTCTCCAGGTCTCCCTACCCATATTTGCACCTCTTTTCCCTTCCCCTACACAGCCCCCCCACCTGCTAGTCAACTGGCTGGCTGTTCGCCACTCTTGCTCATCTCTTCACCCTCCTCCCACAAGGTTTCCGTGTAGGCTGAGTGGGGGAGGGAATAGGCAGGGGGAAGAGGATGAGTGGAAGCAGGGTCTCAGGGCAGAGCACAAGCTGTGCCACAAATGGGGAACCCATCCTTGTGGTAGCAGCAAGCTCCAAAAATGGTGGGCCCTGGCCTCTTATACATGCTTCCTATGCATCAACAAGTCAATTGTTGATGCTGTGGTGATGATGGTTTACAAGATAATCATTGTTCTAGTTTACCCAAGGCTGGTAAAAATTGCTAATGTCCTTAAAATTGATTGCATCTTACTTCTTGAGCATCAATCCTTGTCCCAGCTAGATAGAGTTTTAAACACCACTTAACTCAAAATAGAGATTTGTGTTTGCAAGGCAATCCAGGTAGGGACTACTCTTAAACTACAGCTCAAGCTAATGCTGCAGTGAAGACAAGCCCGGTGTACTGTGATAGGCTTGGCTGAACCTAATTGTAACTGCTGGATGTAACTGCCACCTGACAGTAGAAACAGTTATACTCCTTTATAAAATAACAGTAACAGCAGTCTCCAAACTGAAACACAAGCAGGTGTCACTGTCCAAAGCAAACACACTCCAAGTCCTCTCGGGGATTTGAACTATGTGGGCAGAAGGAAAATGGGGCAGCAATAGATAACATCCAAAGAGCAAAGTTCCCTCTAAGCAGCACAGATGAGCAGCCATGTGGCTATGTTCTGAGCCCCGCGCAGAGGTTTAAAGCTCCCCACGCAGGCAGGGAAATCAGTCGATTGGATCAGTGGTGATGGGGCCTCAGTAAACAGCAGCTAAAAGTTGTCTGCCCCCTGCTTGAAATGGAAGACAATCAGCCGAGAGAAGCAGGGAATGTGTGGCTGGGAGGAGGGAAAGAGTAATTAATTGGCTTGGGGGAAAGTCTCGAGCTGCCAGAGGAGAAAGCAAGGCAGAGGCAGAAACCCAGCCTTCTCTTCAATCCTTCTGGGCCAGGAAGGGGGAGGTAAGGGAACTGACTGCAAGGGTTTGGATGGGGGAAGGAGGGAGTGATTGAGCGTTGGCATCTGTGCAGTGAGGTAGAGGCAGGGAGCAGTTTGTTTGAGGGTGTCTGTCTCACTGCAGTCCTCTCTGTTCGGCTGATTTGGAGGGAGTGGAGGAAAGCCTGGTATGTGTGTGTGTGTGTATGTGCTGGGAGGACATTTGCATGATTACATTTCAAACAAAGTTTGCATATAGGTGTTAATGGTGTAAGATAAGAAAGAAAAGATTATTTTAACAGTTTCAGAAGGGCAGTCATGTTAGTCTATAGCTGAAAAAAATATTAAAATCAGCGACGAGTCTTAAGGTTCCAATTATTCATTGTTTTTTAATTATTTTAACAGAATTTTTTGGAGTGTTGCCGATATATAAACTCTGAACTTAATGATTTTTTAAAATCCTGTGTTACTAATTAATACATGGTAAATTGCGTTGCATTAAGGACATATCTTTGCTTCTTCTTCGGGTAGTGTCCCCGTGGGTGCTCCACTGTGGGTGTCGGGCTCATCCCGGCGCCGCAGTTAGGAGATGTTTCAGCTGTTGTTCGCCGGACCGCGCATGCACGGCGGCCATCTTGCGGCTTTTCGCACCATTTCTGCTCGCACGGTCCGGCCCCGCCAGTCCCTTCTGACCTTCTTCGGGCACAGATGGAGAAACTGTTCCCTCTCGCAACGATCCTGTCAGGACAGAGAGAGGAGAGTTTGTATATAGTTACACAGTTCTTAGTTAGTTTAGTCTTTATAGTTGATTAGCCCTTAATTAGTTAGTTAATAGTTTAAAAAAAAAAATTCCTCATTCTTCAACCATGCCCAGCTCGGGCTTCAAAAAGTGTCTGACCTGCAGGGATTCAATGCCCGCATCAGACAGGCACTCTCCATGTATAAAATGCCTTGGGGAAACCCATATTCCCCAAAACTGTCAGCATTGTTCAAAGCTGACAGCAAGAGCTCAGCGCAACTGGGAAATGCGCCTTAAAATGTTGTTATTTGATAAGGCACTCCGGCTGCAGACAGAAGAGGCAGAACAACCGCGGGCCGCATCTCTTTGGCCCTCCCCCCGTTGGCTATCCCGCAGGAGCCGTTCCCCATCTCGCTCCTTGCCAGCCGTGACCGCAAGCTCCAGAGGCAAACTGGGCACGTCTCACAAAACGGCAGCTCGAAAGCCACACAAAGATAAGCCGGTGTGAAGTATATCGGCACCGAGCTTGACGGTGCACACGGCACTGAGACCTAAGTCAGCACCGAAGCCGCTATCGGCACTGAAGTTGGCACAGGAGCTCCCGACACCTCCAGCACCTGACCTCTCTGCGGCGCCTCCGGCACCGAGAGAAACAGCCATGGTGCGCCCGGTGCCCAGCTCCTTGACACCGACGCCAGCACCGAGAGAGTCAACGGAGACCACTGACACTTTCATCCAGGCACCGACAGCACCAGCACAAACCACATTGTTGGCACCGATGCCTCAACCAGTGGTACCGTCGCACGCGGCACCGGAACCCATGGCTCTGCTGAGACGCTCTCCTACACCATCATACTCCCAAAAGATCTCAACGCCAAGTGCAACTCCACCGACACCTTTGATGCAGCTGTCCCCGTCTTCCACGAGTGGTTGCCCGCCAATAAGCCCAAGGCTGGTGACTTTCTCTCCGGAGCCACCGATTCCACCTTGATATCACCGGCGATCGAGATACAGCGTCTCCCCATCAAGACACCGTTACCATAGATGATACCAATCGCCATCTGCCTGCTGCTCTCATCGCAGATCCAGGTCCCCAAGGTCCCCATCCTATTCGTGCAGCTACAGGGATGACCACAGACATTCAGGGTATGTCTACACTAGCTTGTTAGTTCGAGCTAGGTAGGCAAATGAGGGCAACCGGAGTTGCAAATGAAGCCCGGGATTTAAATATCCCGGGCTTCATTTGCATGTTCCCGGGCGCCGCCATTTTTAAATCCCCTTAGTCCGAACTCCGTGCCCGCGGCTGCATGTGGCATGGAGTAGGTAGTTCAATTAGGATCTCTAATTCGAGCTACCTACTCCGTGCCGCGATAACGTGCACGGAGTTCGAACTAAGATTTAAAAATGGCGAAGCCTGGGAATATGCAAATGAAGCCCGGGATATTTAAATCCCGGGCTTCATTTGCAACTCCGGTAGCCCTCATTTGCCTACCTAGCTCGAACTAACGAGCTAGTGTAGACATACCCTCATACTGTTCCCAGTATGATGACCACTAGCACGCACATCATGACCATCGGCACAGTTACTCACAATCAATTCACTCTTCACCGTCGCCAACTCCATCACGGTTCACTGACGACAGAAGTAGGTCATCCACTCCAGCATCAGCCAGACCACCGACTCCGTCCAGCGATCTTCCTTCTGCGGAGCAACCCATCATTGAGCCACCACACGTCATGGAGGTAGAGGCACCACATCTATCCTCCCCCACAGAAGTCACTTCCTCCTCCCCCGGACGACGCCATACTTACCAGAGACATGTCGCCCTCTGATGACCTCAAGGAGTTTGAAGACCTTTTTCGCAGGGTAGCGGACACTCAAAATGTAAAGCTCATGGAGGTCCAACAGAAACAACACCATCTGTTGCGAAACCTTCATCTTGCCTCTCATGCCTCCAAGGTCGCATTGCCTCTAGATAAGGCTATATTTGGCATTGCCAACGTCATCTGGCAGACCCCTGCCACAGCCCCACCAACAAATAAAAAAGCTGTTAAAAAATATTATGTGCCTGCCACGGGGATGGAATACCTGTTCACTCATCCCCAGCTGAATTTGTTGGTTGTGGACACAGCGCAACAATGCACAAAAGCCTCCCAGTACAAACCATCAACTGGCGACAAAAATAACAAATGCCTGGATCTGCTTGGATGGAAGGTGTACATTTCAGCCACTTCCATCCTCCGAATGGCCAATTACTCCGCGCTGCTGGCTAACCATAACTTCAACAATTATGCGAAGTTAGTCCAGCTACTTGAACACCTGCCAGATACAAAGCTCCAGCTGCTTAAGGCCATTATCCAGGAGGGCTATACGTCTTCCCACTCAGCGCTGAACGTAGCCCTCGACACAGTGGATGCTGCAGCTAGAACGACAGCGACATCGGTCGTTATGCGCAGGGCTTCGTGGCTTCATATGTCTGCGGTTCTCAGGGAACTTCAATCTAAGGTCGAGGACTTGCCATTCGACACAGAGGGCTCGTTTGCCGAGAAGATGGACCAACTACTTCACTCTGGCAAGGACTCACATACCACCCTGAGAACCTTAGGCATGTATACGCCACCATATCGCTGCAAGAAGTATACTCCCTATCTGAGACAAAGGCCACCCGTCTATGCACTGCCATGGCAATATGAGCAACAACGCCTCAAGCAACATCCCCAAAGACTACGTCCACAAGCTCCCAGACCTACATCTCAGCCACAATCCAAACAGCAGGTTTGACGTGTTGCTCGAGGGTTTGCAAACAATTCCAACTTTTCCTGCCACAAGTGCCGATGCCGCACTCTTCCACCACCGCCTCCTGCCTTTCCAACACCGTTGGGCCTCAATAACAACAGAAAATGGGTCATGCAACTCATAGCAACCGGATATGTAATTCCCTTCACATCCCATCCTCCTACCACCCCTCTCCCCTCCCCATCCCTTTTCAGGGACCCATCTCACGAGCTCCTCCTCAAACAAGAGGGTAGATCATCTCCTCACTATCGGAGCTATAGAGAGGGTGCCGCTACCCATTCAGGGGAGAGGGTATTACTCCCGCTATTTTTTCATGCAGAAAAAGTCCGGCGGTTGGAAACCTATATTAGACCTCCGTGATCTCAACCAATATGTGCGGAGGCAACGATTCAAGATGGTCACTCTCACCACCATCATACCAGTGTTGCAGGAAGAAGACTGGTTTGCATCCCTCAATTTACAAGACGCTTATTTTCATGTCACAATCCACCCCGCCCACAGACGCTTTCTCTGCTTTCTGGTAGGCTCCGAGCACTACCAATACAAAGTACTGCCATTCGGCCTTTCATCTGCTCCACGGGTGTTTTCCAAGACACTCGCTGTAGTGGCAGCCTTTCTGAGATGCCTAGGAATCATAATCTTTCCCTACCTGGATGACTGCCTCCTCAGGGCCCAATCCTTCGACGAGGCCTCAATTGAAGTCTCCAAAACAAGGCTACTGTTCAAAAATCTAGGCCTTATAATCAATATCCAGAAGTCGTCCCTCATCCCTCAACAAACTCTAGACTTTATAGGCGCTCATATCGATTTGGTGATGGCATGCGCCTACCTACCCAATACGAGACTCACGATGATCCAAGATCTTGTTCAGGTCCTTACTACCAGTCCCACAGTTCCTGTGCTCACCTGTCTGCAACTGATGGGGCATATGGCAGCCACAACTTATGTCATTGCACACGCACGCCTTCATTTCAGATGCTTACAGCAATGGATATCGACTGCATACACGCCTCACAAACCCTACGTGCACAGGATGGTTACCGTACCACACACTGTCAGACAATGCCTGAAGTAGTGGACAGTTCCCCACAACATGTTAGTGGGCATCCCGTTCCACACCCCCCGACCTACCATCCAGGTTACAACAGATGCTTCACTGCTTGGCTGGAGAGCCCACATGCAAGACAAACAGGCACAGGGCCGTTGGTCAAGAATCGCTCTGCCACATAACCCTTCTTGAGTTACGAGCCATATACAATGCTTGCAACCACTTTCTCCCCTGGATACGCAACCAGAGGGTGCAGATTCTTACAGACAATATGACAACAGTCTATTATATAAACAAACAAGGCGGAGCTTGTTCCCGGACTCTCTGCAAGGAGGCCGTACATCTCTGGAACTGGTGTATTAGACACAACATCATAATTACCGCTGCTTATCTCCCGGGGGACGACAACACTACAGCAGACACGCTCAGCCAACATTTTGCACAACAGCACAAATGGGAGTTACACTCCGAGGTTGTACAGGACATATTTCAACTCTGGGGTCATCCAACTAAGGACCTCTTCGCCATGCAGTACAACGCGAAGCGTGACCGCTACTGCTCCAGAGCAGGAATAGGTCAAGCATCGAGGGGCAATGCCTTGCTCCTTGACTGGAGTCGACAACTACTGTATGCGTTTCCACCAATTCCCCTAATACACAAGGTCCTAGAGAAAGCACTAGTAGACGGAGCAACACTAATTCTAGTAGCACCATTCTGGCCATGCCAGACGTGTTTCTCTTACCTCCTCCATATGTCGTCTCATCCCCATATCACCTTCCCAGTTTGCCTGATCTTCTTACACAGGATCAGGGGAAACTACTTCATCCACAACTGGATCACCTTGCCCTATCCGCTTGGTTCCTGGCACCTGCCAACAAGAAAGATTAGGGGGTTCAGCAGCGGTCGACCATGTACTTCTACATAGCAGAAAAACGTTGACTCAAAATACTTACCTGTATAAATGGAAAAGGTTCACCAAGTGGTGTGCACATAAAGACATGCACCCTCGTAGAGTGCCACTATACTCCATCCTAGAGTACATTTTACACCTCAAACATAGTGTGCTTTCCCTATTGTCTCTGAAGGTCCACTTAGCAGCCATCTCAGCCTTTAGACAACTGGTCGAAGGAAATACCACTTTCTCGCATCCAGTTACAAAAAGATTTCTCAAAGGACTAAACAACCTGTTCCCCGAGCACAAACAACCCCCAGAACCTTGGAATCTTGAATTGGTTCTAGATACGCTCATGAGGCCATCCTTTGAACCATTGTCCACATCCGATTTTAACTTTCTCACCATGAACGTTTTGTTCCTGCTGGCAATCACATCTACACGCAGGGTAGGGGAACTAGCAGCCCTGTTGGTATCACCTTCTTATACAGTTTTCACGCCACAGGCAGTCATCCTACGACCTCAACCATCCTTCCTACCCAAGGTCAATTCCAGTTTTCATATAAACGAACCTATCGTTCTGCCCGTATTCTATCTGAGACTGCACGCTTCTTCTTGGAAAAATGGCCATTTTTCCAAAAAAAACCCAACCTCTCTGTAGTGTAGACATACCCTGGTAGAGCTCTGGCTTCTATGAGTTAGAAGTAGCAAGTACTAGGTATGATGCTAGTTGTTCTGTAGGATGAAACTTTATTTGCAAGCTCTTTGAAGCATGAAAATGTCTACACACCCTGAAGCCATGTGTTAATTTGTTCTGGGGCTTGTAATCTTCCTCCTGTAGAAGAAGGATAATTCCCTACCTTTGTACAGCACCTTTGTAGTCACCAAGTGTACCTCACAACAACTAGTCACAGGTGTCCTGTTTTCATATATTTTATTACACACATATGGACTGCTTAAAATATATGTATATATGGTATATGTGTGTGTATGTGTATATGTGTGTTTACACATACACACACACACACACACACACTGTGTTTTGTTTGTATTGGTGGTGTACATCGAAACAGTATCTCAATATTGGTGGTACACATAAGAAAATTCAACACTTCCTGAGTGTCTGTTCTCACACAATGCAACAATACAGAGTTTCAGATAATTATCTGACTTAATTTGTAACTCTAATCTCCAGAAATGTATCATTTGGGCAACTTAGTTTATTATAATAAATTATCCACTTTTGCATTTCCACCACATTTTACTACAATAAATTTGTTGCCCCTCATATTTAAATGGCTGTGCTAAACCCTTGTGCTCCAAGATTTGAATGCCATCATTCCAATGGTCCTTATGAAATGGGATTATAATTCAAAAATTAAAAAAGGTTTTCATAAAATACACATTAGAAAGAAAAGCTGTAATTTTTGAAGCAGTAAATATGTCCTCTAAATTTAATTTATGTAAACAATTGCTCGTGACCTCACTTACAGTAGAGACAGAATTAATTTAACTTTAATCTCATTGTAATATTAATGATTTATGAATCTGTGCCTTCATAGGTGTGTTATCATGCAGTATTTTTAACTGAATAATAGTTGCGTGAATCTGTAGAAGAGGAAAAGGTTTATAGTCATAGCCTCTAAAGCCAGAAGGGACTGTGACGGGGTGAGGCAACCCCGCACTAACACCCTGAGGGGAGCATAAGCCTCCGCTGAGGCAGAAGATAAACCCACGCGGCAGGGCATTACTTGGGCAGACGGCGCGCCACGTGCCGTTGCATCTGGCGTCGCCGATGATGTCATCCACCTGGCGCGGTGGGACATCACTGACCCACGACGGCGAAGGGCAGGGGTGAGGTCATTGGCTGGGGCCGCGGGTACATTGAAAAGGTGGCCCAGCCCCAGGGGAAAGGGGGGACTGAGTTTGGCGGAAGGCGGACACTGGGCTAGGAGAGCCGGTCACCCACCTCTCACGCCACGGTGAGGGGCAAAGTTGCACTCTGGGAAGGGGGAGTCTGCAAACATACCAGACGCTGGAGATAGGAAGTGGCCCAGGGCAGGGTTGTGAAGCCCGTGAGCGGGCACGTTTAGGGGTAACAACCTCGTCTGCTAAGGCAGGGAGCAAACTTCCCTGCCTCAGGGCCTTGGGCTGGGGCGCAGGAGAGTGGGTGGGCCCGCACCCCCTACCTCACCGGCTGTGATGGGGCGTCGAACCTTCACCCGAGTGGGGATAGTAACCTGGTTAATTTGTGGCGTAACTCTACTGTGTACTTATAAAACAGATAAGGGTAGCAGGTAAACACAATAAATAGGTTGGAACAAAGGGCACCCCTGACTGGTTGCTTTACAGGGACCACTGTGATGATTGAATCTGATCTCTGGATTAAAATAGGTTTTACAATGTATTGCATGGGCCACAGAATGTGTCACATTAAGGTGAAATGTATTGGCTTGCATCAATGTAAAATGAAGACAGGATTTGGTCCTAAGTATGATGCATAAGAGTCATAAACTATTTAGGACCCGCAGAAGCTCCTCCGCTATTTTTCATTCTCTAATTTTTAATGGAGCTTTTCATTACTTTTGTACTTGAGAAGAGTGTGAGATAGATATAATCAGAAGCCAATTACAGTACTTCTCACAATAATCCAATTTTCTTCTCTCTCAGAGTTGATGCAATCACATATTTAATATTCTAATTGAGGTCTCATGACCCTTTACATCTCTTCTCTCATTGTCTACCTAGCCTTCCCTTGTTTTTGTTTTGAAGTGTGTCAGCTCATGGATTCCATATTTTTTTTTATTTCTTGCTGCACTATACTTGTTGTTTTGAATTCTGACATATTTATCTCACAAACGGTACGTCTACATTGCATGTTTATTTCAAAATAAGCTATTCTGGAATAGTTATTTAAAAATAGCTTATTTTAAAATAGAATCATAGAATCATAGAATACTAGGACTGGAAGGGACCTTGAGAGGTAATCGAGTCCAGTCCCCTGCCCTCATGCAGGACCAAATACTGTCTAGACCATCCCTGATAGACATTTATCTAACTTACTCTTAAATATCTCCAGAGATAGGGATTCCACAACCTCCCTGGGCAATTTATTCCAGTGTTTGACTACCTTGACAGTTAGGAACTTTTTCCTAATGTCCAACCTAACCCCCCCTTGCTGCAGTTTAAGCCCATTGCTTCTTGTTCTAGCCTCAGAGGCCAAGATGAACAAGTTTTCTCCCTCCTCCTTATGACACCCTTTTAGATACCTGAAAACTGCTATCACGTCCCTCCTCAATCTTCTCTTTTCTAAACTAAACAAACCCAATTCTTTCAGCCTTCCTTCATAGGTCATGTTCTCTAGACCTTTAATCATTCTTGTTGCTCTTCTCTGGACCCTCTCCAATTTCTCTACATCTTTCTTGAAATGTGGTGCCCAGAACTGGACACAATACTCCAACTGAGGCCTAACCACTGCAGAGTAGAGCGGAAGAATGACTTCTCGTGTCTTGCTCACAACACACCTGTTAATGCATCCCAGAATAGGACATCTACACTGCAGGGAAGCCTCAAAATTAGTCCAAGGCAGGCTTCCCTAATGTAGATATGATATCTCAATTTATAGCCCCAAGAAGCACTGGAGAGGAGTAACTTAGAATGGCCCTGGTGAGGGGCTATTTCGAAATAGCAGCAGTGGAGCATCTACACATACCTTATTTTGAAATAGCTATTTTGGAATAGCATTATTCCTCATAGAATGAGTTTTCGGAATAAGCCGTTTCTTATTTCAAAATTATTTTGAAATAACGGTAAGGCTGTGTAGATGCTCACATTGTTATTTCGAAATAATGCTAGTTATCTCAAAATAACATTGCAGTGTAGATGTACTGTGCTTTGCATGGTGATCTCACTCTCTCTTTCTCTTTTCTTTACTTCCTCAGTTTACAGCTATCCTGAATCTTATTTGCAAAGTCACAAGTTATTGTATTTACACCTCACTTTGATACCATCGGTGAGAAATTCTTTAATGTCCCTCAATAGCATGTATGTATGTATGTGTAAAGCTGAAGGACCCAGGTTGTCAGCAGGTGAGATTGACCTGTGATGGTAGTGGCTAAAGCCTTGTGCCTCTACCATATGAGCTAAAAGCAGCTGGCTTGCACTAAGGCTGTATTGCAGGCTTCACTCTCCAATATCAGTGGTCTCAGTGCCTTTGGTTACATATGTATGCATTTATTTAGTATTGCACCAGCAGGTTATTTGTGGCTTCTAATTACTATTTGAGAAGATAAAACCAAGTTATTGAGTTTGAGGATTACCTTGATACTACACTGACTGTTACTTTGTTAATTTTACGCTTTTGTGAGGCCCTCTCATGCCCAAGATGTCCAGATTCAACACATTATTAAAGGATCAAGGTTCAGAAATGTAACTTCTTGCTTATTGTATCACTGAGGGTATGTCTACACAGTGGTGCTAACCTCGAAATAAGCGACACAAATTGAGTTACACTAATTGTGTAGTTTAAGTACCATATGAGGAGAGACTAAAGAGACTAGGACTTTTCAGCGTGGAAAAGAGGAGACTAAGGGGATATGATGGAGGTATATAAAATCATGAATGGTGTGGAGAAAGTGAATAAGGAAAAGTTATTTAAAAGTTCCCATAATATAAGAACTATGGGTCACCAAATGAAATTAATGGGCAGCAGGTTTAAAACAAATAAAAGGAAGTTCTTCTTCACACAGTGCATAGTCAACCTGTGGAACTCCTTTTCTGAGGAGGTTGTGAAGGTTAGGACTATAATAGGGTTTAAAAGAGAACTAGATAAATTCATGGAGGTTAAGTTCATTAATGGCTATTAGCCAGGATGGGTAAGGAATGGTATCCCTAGCCTCTGTTTGTTAGAGGGTGGAGATAGATGGCAGGAGAGAGATCACTTGATCATTAGCTGTTCAGTTCACTCCCTCTGGGGCACCTGGCATTGGCCACTGTCAGCACACAGCATACTGGGCTGGATGGACCTTTGGTCTGACCCAGTATGGGCATTCTTATGTTCTTATGTTAAGTCGAAATAACTTATTTCAAATTTGGGCACATCTACATAGCACTTATTTCAAAATAGAGCACTCTTCCTATGACTTCCCTTAATCCTAATAAAATGAGGGTTACAGGAGTAAGAAGTCCTCCAGCTGGACATTATTTTGATATTATGTCAAAATAACTGCTTGTGTGTAGATGCGGACATTGTTATTCCAAAATAACAGTGCTGTGTAGACGTACCCTGGTAGACTTGCTCCCCCTTTGGCTCATTGAACTTATTTTTCTTCCCTTGCATTTCTGCTCCCTTTCTCTCATTCTCTCTCTCTTTTTTTTTTTTAAGCACTGATGTTTCACATCTGTCTTCCCTCTGTTGGTGTGACACCATTCTGGATTGCTGTACTGCAGCACCTGCTGATTAGACTAGCATTCCTATAACTACCCTTCTTAGGAGTCTAATCCAACTCCCATTTAAATCAATGTAAAGGATCTCTTGGGCTATGACTACACTGGCGAGTTGTTGCGCCAGAAGTATGCAAATGAGGCTAAGCGTGGAATATCACTGAGCCTCATTTGCATACCTAATGAGCCACCATTTTTGCAGAAGAGGCTCTTGCGCTAGAAGGAGCTGTCTACACTGCCCCTTCTTGCGCAAAAAACCCCCTCTTGCACAATGCCGCTACGCTGATTATTTTCAGGAATAATGGCATTGCGCAAGAGGGTTTTTCTTGCGCAAGAAGGGGCAGTGTAGACAGCTCCTTCTAGCGCAAAAGCCTCTTCTGCAAAAATGGTGGCTCATTAGGTATGCAAATGAGGCTCAGCGATATTCTACGCTTAGCCTCAATTGCATACTTCTGGCGCAACAACCCGCCAGTGTAGACATAGCCATGGAGAATTGGACTTGGCTCAACTCTTCATCTCTCTCCAAATTGCCAAGTCCTTGGCCATAACTCTGTTTTTTTCATTCTCTCATGTTATAAGTTAACTTCATAATTTGGTTTGGGCTAAAGTTTAGTGAATTTATTGTAAACATTTACATAAATATCTGTTCCCAAAAGAATGTGAGTTTACAATACAATTTTTTTAAAAAAGTACTCTTTAATTGCCTGTGAAT
The DNA here is from genome assembly GCA_019425775.1 of Rafetus swinhoei. Lineage (NCBI taxonomy): Eukaryota > Metazoa > Chordata > Testudines > Trionychidae > Rafetus > Rafetus swinhoei. The sequence continues at coordinate 273,920,541 of CM033437.1, forward strand.
GCTGTCCCAAAGAGGATAAACAGGCATTTTCTCTATTTTAAGTAGCTGCCAAGAATATTAGTGTAAGAGCCTTGTAGTGATTCTTGTAGAACATGTATTACTCTGCTACAGCAAAAAAAGGGCTGTAACAAACTCCGATGAAATTGGTGGCAGCTGTGAAGCACTTCATGTGTATGTTGTTCCCAATTTCCTGGCCACTCTGCATTTAGATTATGAGCTTTGCAGGGCAGGCCATGGCCAGACTTCTCTCTCTGAAAATCACCTGGTGCATTGTGAATGACAAAACTATGTTAATTTCTTAACTAATAGTCATTGATTTTAGCTCTGCTATTCGTACAAGAGGCAAATAGGTAAGGTCCTGGCCACACAACTTTTGTTGGCTACAGATAGGGTAGCTCACCTGAGGAAAAACTGAAAACTGCCAGATTTTCCCCTTTGCAGAATTCACTTGATATTTTCTATTTGAAAATAACTGATATGGAATAGATTTGTTAAAGTACAGGTAATGCTATATCACTAGCCTAACCACACTAGCATTCAGGAACTATCATCTTAACAGAGTGTGTATGCAGGCTCCATTATCTTATTCCGCCTTCAGTCTATTCATTTACTTTCATAGTTGCCTTGTCTATATCCACAGATACAAGGGCTACAAAACTGCCAAAATTCTGGAGAGGAAATCCTGAGGGCCTGAAAAATGCTTTAGAAGCCTGCGGTTATGCATGTCTGGCTGAGAGAAAGGCAGTGGGGTGTTTGCAAGGATGCTATCTGATAAAAATTGGGGGAATATTAGTCACTTAGCTAGAAACTGTGGGAAGATTATATTGGTATGTCAGGTGGATCCTAAAACCAATTAGGAGTCCCAAGTAATTTTGGAAGCCAGTCACATGAAGTGCCTATGTGGCGTTGAAGAGAATGAGGAAATTGAGGTAAAAGTGTATGTTGAGAACACTACCATACTATGTGTTGATGAAGGATATAGCAAGGGCTGCAAATTATATGAGATGCAAGGAAGAAATATCCATTCTAGTAAATCCAGAGGAACAGAAAGCAACAGATTACTGGTATTTAAAATCAGAGAGGCCTCTTGACAAAGTGAGTCACATCTGACTGTATATTTCTTTAAGAGCACTCCTGGGGGGATGTTTAAATTAGTCTAGTCAGTAATCACATGCACCTGGGCAACTGGGACAGTATATACCATTAACAATCATGAGAACATAAGAAGTTGGCCAACTCTGACTAGTCCAATCAGCCTGTAGAGTAGTGTTTGATAATATTAGATTTGGATTTAAATTGTTACTAATCTGCATACTTATTAGAGAATTACACTGAGCAGATGGAGGAATGGAGTTTAACATAATACAGATTTTCTGCACAACTGATACAAGCCAAATGTGACATACAAATGAGACTCTGGGCAGAATATTTATTTTGAGTTATGGTCTTATCAGCCATGAAATGATCAGATCAAATTATCCTCCCTCTCCAGAGCTTTCCCAAACTGGATTGTTACAAGGGGGCTAATAAATCTTGGTTGCTTCATCACACCCAATTAAACTCAATGGCCAAGCAGACCATCTGAAACTATCTTCTGCTCTTGCTAGCTCCTGGGTCTGTTTTATCTCTAGGTTGAACTTGATAGAAAACAGCTCAGAAATTTGGTTAAGTTAAATTCCTCTCACTTGGCTCTCAATCCACTACACTTCTATTAGTGTAGAAGATGGGAGATGCTCTGAAATGAGATAATGTATTTAATGTACATTTTAGACAGTCAACCTGAATTCTTTCCTGATTTCAATGTTCTGCTAACCATGCTTCATCCTTGATAAATGCAATTATGTATTCTTCTGTCAGCACATTGTATTTTTGAGGATTAAAGTGATCAATTTAGCTTGTGGGGAGAATAATCATATTGCACACTCTAGCTCTAAATTATATTTCTTTATTTGAGCTAGAAAAACTTTGGGGAAAATATTATAATTTTCAGGGAAAAATCACTGACTCTTTAAATTTTTGAAAAAATCCAGCAGCACTGTAAACTCTTAACACTTTCGGGGAGGAAATTTGGTTGAAATATGAAATTAAAAATATGTGACCAGCTTCCTTTTTTAATAATACAAATGAAAAACTGTAATGGCAGAAGTCAGAATTCTTTTAAGGTTATATGCAGGGGTTTGCATTCTCAGAGGGAACAGAGAGAAAGTCGGTCATCCCTGATGCCCTGTCTACTCTCGCACTATTCCGAAACTGCTATTTTGGAATAGGCATTATTCCTTGTAGAATGAGGTTTACAGAATCCAACATAAGCCACCCATTATTTCAAAATTATTTCAAAATAATGGACTTGCTGTGTAGACGTTTGCAAAGTTATTTCAGAATAATGTCCATTATTCCGAAATAATACTGCTGGGTAGACGTACCCTAAACAGTGCTCCTGTTGGTAATTAGGGAGCCACCTAAGCTACTCAGTAGCTGAGACTGAGGAAAGAGAGGAAACCTAAACCCTGCCCCTCTTAGAGAGTTAAGAGCTTAACTCCAGGCTGGAGGGAGGACCCTAGCTCTGCTTGAGATCCACAGCTATGAACCCTCTCCTGGAATCAGGGGAACAAGTTGTTCTTTCCATAACTGTGACAACACATGACTAACTTGGTACAAAATGCCTAGGAAGGAGGAGATCATCTTTAGTCCAGTGGTTGAAGTATTCACGTAGGACATGAGAGGTCTCAATTCGGTCCCCTTCTCTGCCTGCTGATTTTCCCCTCTCAAGTGAGGTCTTATGTGGGTATCTCTGTTTTTTCCTGTTGAACTTGTTCCTCTGTGTATAAATACACAAATCTGTATTGGGCCAAAGAGACGCAGGATGACACTAAAGGCCAGAGATTGGGAACTCACCTGAGAGGTGGGAGTCCTCTATTGAAATCCCTTCTCATCAAACAGAAGCGGGATCAAACTGAAGACTCAGCATCCTAGGTGAATCCTCTAACTATTATCAACACCTTTTAGCACTCAGCGTTGGCAATACAACACATGCGGCCTATGTACCACTTCATGGTTGTGACCATAAGGCCACATCTCCACTTGGCAAGAGCATGGTATAAGAATCTAGACCGGTAGAGAGGAATGCTCAAAATAATTTCAAAAAGCCCAGCTCTCTGAATCTAACATTATTTTGAGTAATGCAACACTTAACGCTAGTCATTATTCATTCTATGGCTCCACATGTATCCTAGGCTATGTCTAAACTACATTCCTCTTCTGAAAGAGGAATGTAAATGAGCCCGATCGAAAATGCAAATGAAGCACTGATTTACACATCTTGCACTTCATTTGCATAATCGCACAAGAGAACTTTTTCGAAAAAGGAACCAGTCTAGATGGGGTTCTTTTAGAAAAAAAAAACAACTTTTTCTAAAGAACCTGTACGCCTGAAAAAACTAGGAGTACAAGTTCTTTCGAAAAAGGTTTCTTTTTTCTAAAGAACCCAGTCTAGACTGCAGTTTCTTTTTCGAAAAAGCCTTCGCATGTGTTTATGCAAATGAAGCATGAGATTTGTAAATCCACCCTTCATTTGCATCTTCTATTGGGCTCATTTACATTCCTCTTTCAGAAGAGGAATGTAATTTAGATGTGCCCCTAGAGCCACATTCTTCTTGGACTCAAACTTTTGTGGAGTTTTCATGGCATACAATGTAGGGAAGAATTTGCCCAGTAGCGTATAGGAGCTGGAAGGAAACTGGCTTGTTATGTGGTACCTTGCTCCTCTACGTGTGTGGGAAAGACTCTGTGAAATTCTTACTGTCTCTTCCAGCCTACTTTGCACTCACATGTGGGACCAAGCACAAATTAGACAGTTTAGACATGTCTGAGTGTAACCTGTATGAAGTGGCGAATCCATCACAAGTACTAAAGAAATGTCTACTCAGAACATTTTGCAAGGAAACAATAGCTTGCAGTCAGCATTCCCTCTAAGGTGTTTGGCAGCACAGCTTCAAAGGTGATTAATCAGCCCCACCCAGTCAGAGGCTCAGGGTTCCAAGCATGGAGCTGACTGACTAGGTGGGGCTGATTAATCACCTGAGAAGCTGTGCTGCCACATTGCTTACAGTGATTCCTGCCCCCACCCCCAAGCAGCAAAACTTGTTGAGCAAAAAAAAAAAAAAAGGAACTGACCGGGGCAGCCCCTTTAATTCCCAGGACAAAAAAGGTGCCGGTACTCCAGGGGAAAAGTTGTGGACCAAAAAAAATAAAGTTGCCCTTTTAAGAGCAGAGCAGACATTGTCCTTTTAATGAGGCCATTTTGAAGTCTGCCCAGGATGCTCCATCCTTCCCCTACCCCAGCTAGCCCATGTTCCGGTGGTCGCCCAAGCCAGGAAAACCAGAAAATACCGGACATTTCACATGGTATTTTCTGAATTTTTGTACCGGATGGACCTGGCTCTTTTCCGGGGGGAGATTGATGGGGAAGGGGCTGGGTCACCTTGTGCCCCCTCTGGAATTTCTTCGGGCATGCCCCCAGTTTGGGAACCTATGGCTTAGAGGGAACACTGGTTGCTGTCCCAATATTCTGAATTCATATTGCTTGTTTATTCCTCAAATCCGTATGCATTAAACTTATATTCAAATATGGTACCTTGATAACCTCACAAACTCTCGAATTAAATCTGAAGCTTGGAATATAAATATGCACACCAAAATATGTTGTTCATGACATATGAAAACTAGAGTTGCACTAAGCAAGCTCTCTCAAAGTTGCTATTTACCCAGTTATCTTAATCTTCATGTTGAGCATTAGTCTAATAGTGCCTGCTTGAAAATCAGTTGACAATGAAAAGGAGTCACAAAGTGTACATTGAATGTTATGCTAAACAAACCAGGAGATTCCAAAAATCTCTGCTACATGGGCCTCTAGGACTGCGGATATAACATCAAATTTTTCAGAATGTGATTTAAAATTTCCTTCAAAACATAACCATAAAATACACTGTGTAAAATAAGACTGCTGCATATCTGTGAGGAGTGATAAGAAAGAGTGGAGATATGGAGGAAAATGTATCCTGCATAAGCTATATATAACACTTTTAAGTGTACTTTTCTCCCTCTAGCCATTAAGAATGAAAGACACTGAGAGGAAGAGAAGAGAGATGAGTAAAGCATTTGTAAGAAGAAATAACACTGAAGGGTTCTATTTTGTTCCTCAAAAATGATCAGACTGAGAAAAAAAAAAGTCAAAGAAAGAGGTAGAAAAGCTTGGTTTAAGTGTTAAAATAATTCCCTTGAAGAAGCAGTGCAATGTGCTGCTCCTGCCATCCACGCATCCTAACATCCTGCTCTCCACACAAGCCAATAGAAGAAGAAAGAGTGGCTGTGGTGGGGATACTCACTAAAGTAAATGGGAGCCTTTCCAGTGGCTTCATTGAGCTAGACCTAGTCCTTCACGTTGGGTTTCCCTCTCACAGTACGTGAGTCTGAGGGGAGGAAAGAGATGACTCTAAAGGTTTGGAGTTTGGATTTGGTTTAGTTCAGATAAGTTGTTATTGTTTGTGTGAACCACTAAGCCTGCAAAATCTCAAGACTCGTTTATAGCATTTCCCACTCTTGATCTCAGGTGCAAATACCCTTTGTCATGGCATTTGAACACTTCTGCCCTGTGCCTGGTATGCAAAACTGTGATGTTGAGAGGTGGAAAGACATTTAACAAAGAAACAAAAATAGAGTCAGAGGTTTCCGAATCTCAAAGAAGACTCACTGGTAATTCAGTTCTGAAAAAAAATTAGTGAAACCTTGGGAGGGCTTGAGTTCCCCTTTATTTTTCTGAGTTTGCTCATGCCATAAATGACCAGCTTAACTGGTTTCACTCTTAATTTGAAATCATCTCACTCAATGTAGACTTCTAAGCCTGGCCATGTACATTTTTGTACCTTTCTTTTCCAGTGTATTCCTCTCTGCCCATTAGCTGTTGACCTAAGCAGAATGAAGTCAAATCCAGCCATTCAATCAGCAATCTGTGTACACAGTGCAAGCGAATTAGCCAAAAAATGTGGGCTTCCAAGTGGGAGATGCAAAACTAATGAGTAAACAATATACCTCAATTATTTAAATGCAGCATTAATCAGCAGTGATATGGATTTGACATAATTTAGAAAAAGACAAGTGACACTTGATTTTTTAAAAATATGCAGAGATAGCTTTCTGGCTGCTCTGGTCTGTGATTCCTTGCTGTGATTGAGTTAAAATTCATATGCAACAAATCATATCATGATAAAGCATAACCCTCACCACAGTATGTTGCATACTTGATTATGGACTTCTTGTGAGATTAGTAAATCATTATAAAGTAAGAGACACTGGAAACTGTAGCACCATGTGTTCAAAGGATGTAGGGTTTTTTTTCTTCTTCTTCACATAATCGGCATCAAATAGCACATTATGGGTGTGGAGCTTGGAAGGTGCAGAAGGCATAAAAGAGCCTCTTTCAAGCTATTATTGATGGGGCTAGTGTTTCATTTGATTAAAACACTTTTTATCCAACAAACATTTCTCGAGTCACTGTCAGTTGTCTTACTAATAACTCCTTGCGATGTGCAAGCTTATGATGGTATCTTTTGTAAAAAGAGATATGAATGTGAAGGGTTCTCCCCTCCCCTAACCATCAGGTATCCTTTTCAAAGAGATACCTTTTGGCTCTGGCAAGAAATGTACATTTTTTTGTTTCTGGCTATTGTGTAATAACCTCTTCATTACAAGGAACAGTCTGTGCAGCTGTGTTCAGGTGTCATTGCCGAGTGACCTGTACTTCCTTTGCCAATCATAACAATGAACAGAGAAAACAGATTACAGCCAGAATGATGCAGATAACTGAGGTAACAAATTGAAAAGGGAATTGTTTTTGGCAGTGATAATTTTTCCCTTGATTTAACAGCAATAATATGGCTCAAGTTTTCCACCAACTTACTGTAAGTTCCACAGAAAGTGACGTCTGAGCTTCTGGTGGAGGGCACAGGTTGGGACTTTCCAGATTTCAGTGATCCTGATAGAGAGTGATTCACTTATTAGTGCTTATTATAGTTATCCCAGGGAAACAATGTGCATACAGTAAATTAAAACAATGCTCAAAATTATTAAAAAGGATTCAAACTGAATTTCTCCATACATCACAGAGCTGAACTGTACCCTAGCAACAACTTTATAATTTATAGCAAAGAGTCTGATATATTTATAGAAAAATGTAACGCTGTATTATAAATTCTCCAAAGCAACTTTGTGAAATTTGCAGCTCTTTCTTTATATTATCATATAATGATCATATATTATTTGTATTCAGCAGTGTCCATCATGTGCTAACTGCTTTTAAGACATATGAGACACAACTGTTCTGGTCCAGAGGACCTTACTGACTCAGACAGATTGACAGATGGGTAGAAAGTAGGCCTGCCAATGGGAAAGGAGGAAGGAAAACAAAGGGGGCATTTGCCCCAGGGCCCAGTGATTCAAAGGGGTCCAGGGCTCCAAGCTGCCTCTGCTGCTATGGTACCAGTAGCAATGGCTGGAGCCCTGGGTCCTTTAAATCACCACTGGGAGTACTGCTCTGAACGCTGTGCACAGCTCTGAGAGTTGGGGAAGTAGCACTGCAGTCCGAGTGGCACTGAAGGCTGGCTGCCCCCGGACCGCATCTCTTCTGCCCAATGCCCCACCCCTTTTGAAGCACAAAGCCAGCCCCCCCCACACACACACCTTCACAGCCTGCGGAAACCTTCAGCCCTGCTGTTAGAGAGTGGTAAGGGAAGAGAAACAAAAAAATACAATTCTATACCCATTAAAAAGACTCATTACAGAAAGCACAGAGACAGGCTTCTGACAGGGCCTGTACTAAATACTAAAAGAATTTTTTTAGGAAAAAATCATACGATCATTTTGTATTAAAGTGGTTGAATACTTATAAGGTGGGTTCTATATGTTCTACTTCTAATACATGGATACAATTCTCTTCCTAGCATGAGCCATATTGAGGTTAAATATCTTCTTTCAGAAAAAAAGAAGTACAACAAAATGTCCACTCAAGATCTGTTCTTAAAGCAGCTGGCACTAGGAAAATGTATGAAGCCCTGAAGGGCGTGCTTCTGTTGAAAAATACTATTATGTTATCACACTCTACTGGGCAATCTGGAATGTTTATTGGATGAAGGTATGTAATGCAGAGCTGGAGTTTAGTTCACTGTTTCTGGCATGAATTTGTTGCTGTAGCTATAGGGGCGAGAAAGCTTCTGATGAAAGTGATGAGACATAGGGTTAATTCCATGGAATGATAGTTAAAAGGGAATTTAACTTGCCAAATAAGTAAACAGGGCTCTTGCATGAAAGAAAATCTGCATGATGTACAATATTGCTATGATTTGAACATGTGTTGTATGACTGAATATCACCTGCATTAGAAGTATGCTACATGAAATTTTGCCAACTGCAGTTAATGCATTGCTCTGATCCTTTCCATGAGATGGCTCAGCTACTTCCTTATGAGACATTCTATTATAATTAATGAAACCAGTTTGATACAGATTGATTGTTTCCATATGGATTATTTCTTATTACATGGTTAAAATATATGTTCAGTTATTAGCATGATGGCAAATGAAGCAACAAAAACACAGGTGTTTGAGTCTCATTTTGAGACTCTGCAATGACTACATAATAAAAAAATAGAAAAATTATATTGGAGAAATGAGATGACTATAGATGAGCAAATACATTGAGTACATAAAGGGGGAAGGAAAACTATCGTTGTTGCTTCTGCTCAGAAATTATGGTGATAGGTGGATAATATAAACTCAAAGAGTTGAACTCCTGGATTCTGACTTGAGTGCTCTATAAGGTGTTAGGCTGGTCACATGGGGCCTAGGCCTGTTCCACTGGAGTTTTATAATGAATCTCCTACCAAGAAAAGCAGGTCCTTAACCCATCATCTCAGTTTCCCCATCCATAAAATGTGACAAAAAGAGGCTGACATTCTTCACACTAGTGTTGCAAAGATTAATATCTGTAAAGCACTTTGAAAATATGAGCCTTTTCTTTTTCTCCTCTCTTATTTGCTGTAGTCTTTGGGACAGATTCTCCACCCTAGTTCTGACTGATTTACATGGCTGAAGCAGCATGCACACAGTAGATGTATATTGGCCCTAAAGAGACATAGGGGAATGGTCAGCCCTTTGCTTTTTATATTTTTTTCCTTGAGTAATCTTGTCTATCAGGGCAGGACTAGATATGAAATGGAAGCGATATTCTAGAAGAGATGTATGTAATAGCTTTTATACACATTGAAGATATGTGTATTGATAAACATGGCTCCATTCTGGATCCTAGTCTTCAACTGAACCAACAAACTCATAATTGTGAAATAATTCAGATTCAGATTCAAACATTCCATCTTAGATCCATCTTTAATTTAAAAAAAAGCTGATACAACAATTACTGTTGCTCCTTCTGGATACAACATTTTAAAAAGTGAATGTTTTGGTTGCTAGTGAGGTTAAAAAAATAGTAGCAAAGAAGATACAGTATGTACATGAGTTTGAACAGAATTTTCCCTACAGTGTAGAGATGAGTGAATTGATTAAAATAAACTCTATAAAACTTAAATGAAAATTAATTCAAACCAAAGTTTTTCTGGGCTTGTGAAATCTTTGCATACCTGTCCCCTTTCATTTTCCAAAGATGAAGCCAAAAGTGCTGATGTACCTGAAGACTAGGTCATACTCATATATCAAGATTTTCAAAATAACTTTTAGGTGAAGTCATGTTGGAGGGCCCAGTGTGAGCCATCTTGAAAGAGCCTGATTTTCAGAAAGTGCTGAATATTTTTCCTTTGAATATTAGATTCCTTTAAGAGGTCTCAACTTGCATCCAAAAATTCACTTTTGAAAATGAAAATGAAAATCTTGGCTATGATTGATATTTCCAGACATGATTATAACAGAACTTTGGCAAGAAAAATTGTTCTTGTGAAATTATCAGACCACTTGGTAGACATAAAATGCCCAGAGAATTCCGATAAGCTTAATGTAAAAATCCAAAACTCTTGGATGTTTATCTGAATCAAATTCCAACTTTGAACCTTTCTCGGGTTTCCCATCATTCCTGGTACCTATCATATGCTTAACAAAACAATAGCTGACAAAATGGATGAAAGCAAAATGATAGCAGTGAAGAAATCTGTGTTTTCTTTTGAGTAGACTTTGACCTGGCTTTACATTACCATGTTGTGTAAATGGAAATATTTTTTAAATTATCAAACATAATAAAGGAAGTGGATTCAATCTAATCTGTGGTAATGTCAGTAATGTCACCTTCATTTTGGAAGCTTTAGCTTTTGTGTTATCTCCAGTTGCTTCAGTGGGGTAGAAATTATTTATTCAGTTTTTGGACCATATGCAGATCTCATTTTGAGAATAGTTAATTCAGAATAAGAATGAATTTCCATTTCCTACATGCACTCATGCACCTTGTCATCTGACCATGCTGCTATTAATTACTTCTTGGTGTCCTGAATGTCTTTTGTGGACCAATCACAGTACGCTTAGGTAGGTTCCATACTGAATCTAAGGGTTTAAGTTTCCACAGTTTTGAGTTTAAAGACTTCTTACCTAACTTCCTAATTTTCTTTCAGACTCCTACCCCTCTCAGTCCTCTTCTGAAGTGGTAGCTTTTGGTAGGCTCTCTACACTACAAACTAAAACAACAGTAAGGATTGCTTAATGGCTCAGGTGTGCCTACTACTTGAACTACCCATTGCATATTATTTAGGATAAGGTCAAAACTAGAGCTGCCTCTTCTTGGCCAGGTATACACTAGACCTAGAAAGCTGGCTTAAAGGTATGTAATTCCAGCTATTCAGAATATGTAGTGGAGTCGGTTTACCTTAAGCCGAGCTTGGCAGCATCCACACAGCAGGAGACCCATGGGAGGAAATGCTCCCAATGGCTTCCGTTACTCCTCGTGACAGTTGGAGTACAGAAGTTGGCTGAGCTGCCCTCAGCATTTGATTTACAGATCTATACTAGACCCACTAAATTGAGCGCCGGAAGATCGACCTCTGGAGCATCGATCTGCCGGTAAATATAGATGTGGCCCTTGCATGTTACCAGACTAGCTTTACTAGTTCAAGATGCAATATTTAAAATGTTGAGAAACCTGCTTTTTCTAAACTCTGTCATCCATAGCTCTATAGCTTTTTCTAAACTAATGTCCTCTGGCATTGCTGTATTTGGCCTGTGAGTGCTAAGAGTTCCTTGCCCACATACAGATACATATGCACAGTTACAAGGGAAATAGTTCTGTAATCCATGCATTAATCTGTTGTTGGTCTGCAGTCCATTGTTTTCTGCTTTGTCACTGGATTTTGTGTTGACCTGTGTGACAGCTTTTATCTTTGTTAGAAGCTTAGGAGTTTTATCCATATAGTCAATGAATTTTGTTTGCTTTGGCTGACTAAAGCAACCTATTACTCTCAGAATCAACTCCCATCACAATCCAAACTGCCTTGAGCACACTTAACTCCTCTTGTAATGGGAGAGGGATGGACATAGTGTCTTCCTGTGCATGATCAATGGAATAACCTAAGCATTATTTATTATCGTTGTCAGCTACATCTATACCAACACTCTCAGTCAGTAGTGAGAGTACAATTTGTCCTGCTGAACTTTTGTTATTGGTCATAATGTGTGTGAGAGAGGAAAAAAACTCCACATTGGCTTTCAGATCTCAGAGTAGGCAGGGTTGATGGAAAGAATGATCTTTTTGTGTGGAAAGTGAGTATGGGATGCCACAGTGCCATTTTACAGCCACTTCTCAGGGTAGAACTGCATTTGAAGATAATGGCATTTTTATGCAAACTAGTTATCTATGTGTTCTTAAGTGACTCTTGATGATGTGAGTTTTATCAACAGAAAGGCCCATAAAGCATATACAAATGGGCGCCTTCCTTGTAACTGACCCAACAACTACAACAAAAGAAAGAAAATGTGTTTTTAAGTATTGTGGAGTATATGTACTTGATTCTACTTTAGAAAAATGTTGTGTTTATTCAGTCATGTCAGGTTTGCTTAAAGATTATAGCTCAGTAATGTGGACTGCTAATGAGGCTTTCTTTCTGGGCATTCTGTGTGACTAAGTTCTTTACAACCACACTAATAGCATGGAATATACCTGATGATATTTACATGTACTCTTCTCGATCCTGGAAACGGTTGTTTTTGTAATATTTATATCTGTGCTGTATAAAGCACTTAAGTGCTGCTGGACAAAGAAGGGAGGTGGGGTTACTTATTATCTCATCTCATTTTTAGAAAAATATGTCATTTCAGTATGTTTTATGGGCAAAGTGAGGGGGCAGTAATGTGATGTGATGAAAGCAACTGAATCTATTACTCACTCATAAGAACTATTAAGCAGTGATACCATACACAGGCTAATGTTGTACTGCAATAAGTGATGAGCCATAAACAAGAGTGCACTCAGCCAATTTGTAAACTCCTCTATTTGTTGGATAGAATTGATGCATGAGAATCCTGCATGATACCACCAATAAAACTTACAGCATTACTTCTAGGTAGCACTGTGAACTACTGAAATCTTCCTCTTAGCTAACCCATTAGGGATAGAACTAGTCTTGTTTCATTAGGAAATTGTTCTTTACCTCTTTTAGTTTACACAGAGCCAAACAATAGCTTAACCATAGCAATTAAATAATTCTCTGTCAGAAATATTCGATCCCATTAGCTCAGAAGTGTAACATGCTCATTTTCTGTAGCTACAAAATGCTCAGGAGACATGGAGAAGTAAGGAATATTTTCATCTGAGGGGTAGCCATGTTAGTCTGTTTCCGCAACAACAAGGAGTACCATGACACCTTAAAGCCTAGTACATGTATTTGGGCATACATTTTGGTGGGCAACTTGACAGCCTTTCTCCAAACAGAGAGAATGTCTGTACCACACCGATGCACTCTGGCCCACTCAGGTGATCAAAGTGAGCAAAAGATACCACCTCACTCTGTGTAACTCTGCTGCTTATTGTGCTCCTGTACAACTTTTTCTCCTTGGCACTCGTATAGCAGATGTAATACCTATCATATTAATATCTAAGGACCCATTGCCAGAAGGGCATGCCAGCCTGAGCCAGTTTGAGTAATGTACTTGAAAGCAGAGAGATAAGACTTTCTTTGAGCTCACTGTTAGCACATTGACAACATAAGTACTTAAAAGCAAACCCTTTGCCTCCTTTTTAGTACTGAAATCTCTTTAAGACTGTTCAAAAACCCTTTGCTGCAGCTCTCTGGCAGACAGCTCTATAAACTTTGCTGCTTAGAAAACTTGAGCAACCTTTTTCTATGTAATTCTTTCCTGATGTAACAGTTCAGCAGAGGACAAAAACTGAAAAAGCCATTTTTCATCTTTCCTGACACTCAATGTGAAATGGGATTAACTCAACAATTAGGCAGTAAGAATAAATGGTTTTGGTAATCTGGGGATAGCGGTAGTGGTGCAATTTTATTCATAGACATATTTATCACAGGACAGTAAGTGTAAAACAAGAACATTCAATTCCTTAAGCAAGCTTAATCTTCATTGTAACTCAGTTTTCATGTTTGCTTTTACCAGTTATTGTGACCAGTTGTTTACTTAGTGATATTAACAGATATAATTGACTGCTAGCCCATCTACCTTTCTTTTGTGCACACACAGATTGCAGTTGTTTGATCAACATCATGAAAATTATTTCTCAATAAGAACAGAAGGAAGGATGATTTTATGGTTAGAGCACTGGACTTGGGCTCAGGGTTCAACTCCCAGTTTTCATGGACTTCCTCTGTGGCCTTAACAATTGCTTAGCATTGGATTCAGTGGAGTATTTAAGAACATGCTTAGGGTTAAGAATGTGTTTTAAGTCTTTGTCTGTCTGTGTCTCAATTAATCTTCTGCAAAAAGGGAGAACATATACTTTCCTCTTCACTCTTTCTCTGTCTTGCCTATTCAGGCTACATCTAGACTGCAAGCCTCTTTCGAAAGAGGATTTTTCGAAAGATATTTTCAAAAAAGCCTCTTTCGAAAAAGAGCTTCTAGACTACATTCAGTACTTTCGAAAAAGCAAGCCACTTTTTTGAAAGAGAGCACCCAGGCAGTCTGGATGCTCTCTTTCGAAAAAGCACAGTTTCCATTACATAGCGCCTTTTTTCGAAAGAGCACTTTCGAAAAAAGGCATTATTCCTCGTAAAACAAGGTTTACTGTGGTCGAAAAAACTGCCGTGTTCTTTCGATTTACTTTCAAAAGAACGCGGCAGCAGTCTAGACGCAGGGGAAGTTTTTGCGAAAAAAGGCCACTTTTTTGGAAAAAAGCCTGTAGTCTAGACACACCCTCAGAGTACAGTCAGCACAAGGGCTATCTCTTAAAATACAAAACTTCCAGCACTTGGAGGGGCCCATATCAGTTGAAGCTTCTAGCTCCTACTCTAATACAAAGAGTTGTTAATCATAATAACAAGGAAGAAGGAAAAAGGAGGATTTTAGATAAAACAACAAGTAGGAAGATCAAAAGGAGGAAAGAAAAATGTTCAAAATGAGGAAGAAAAGAGGAGAGGATTAGGAAGAAGAGATGAAACACAAAAGGAAAGTGAAAGGAATCAAAACAGAACAAAGCTTTAGAAGAAAAACAGCTCAGATCATGACTTGCAATCAAGGGGTATTTTAAGGGACCTTTACAGTCCTCTTCCTCCCATTCAGGAACTGATCTCAGAGTGCAAATGAAAGCCATGTTCAGGCCGTTTAATTGTTCCCTCTGTCAGCAACCTCCTGGTACTCTTATGACAACTGGGGTTTGCCCTAGTTTTGCCCCCTTCTTTATGATCATGCCACTTGGCTACAGGGAAAGGTGAAGAACGTAGAGGAGTTGCTACAGTGGTTCCCCTGCACTAGGGTAACATCCAGTGGTTGGCTAAGGCAGGTTTCAAGGAGCTGAGCATCAGCAGTGTAGCACAAAGCTGTCCTAATGCAGGGAAAACTATATCTATGAAAGACCAATATCTATGAAAGAGAATATTTGTATATTCAGTTCTTTAATAACATTTTGTATAGGGATTTCAAATAATTCCCTTTTTTCTTCCTTTTTTTCCCAAATCCATCTTTTATATTATTTTCCTTTTACTCCCTTCTGCTTGTAATAAATACAAGCTCTAGATTTTATTGGCTTCTCCTAGCCCCCAGAAATAGCCACTGAACACTTTTTCATAACTACTCATGAGAGAGATCTTGGAGTCATTGTGGATAGTTCTCTGAAAACATTCACTCAATGTTCAGCAGCAGCCAAAAAACCCCTAAACAATGTTAGAAATCATTAAAAAGGGGATAGAGAATAAGACACGGAACATCTTATATAAAACCATGCTATGTCCACATCTTGAATACTACATACAGATGTGGTTGCCTCATCTCAAAAAAAGATATATTAGCATTGGAAAAGATTCAGAGAAGGGCAATATAAATGATTAGGGATTTGGAACAGGTCCCATATGAAGAGAGATTAAAAAGACTGGGAATTTTCATCTTAGAAAAGAGGAGACTAAGGAGGGATATGATAGAGGTCTATAAAATCATTATAAAAGTTAATAAGGAAAAGTTATTCACTTGTTCCCATAACATAAGAACTATGGGTCACCAAATGAAATTAATAGGTAGCAGGTTTAAAACAAACAAAAAGGAAGTTTTTCTTCACGCAGCGCAGCACACGGTCAGCCCATGGAACTCCTTGCCAGAGGAGGTTGTGAAGACTAGGAGTTTAACAAGGTTCAAGAAAGAACTAGATAAATTCATGGAGGTTAGTTCCATCAATGGCTATTAACCAGGATAGGTAGAAATGGTGTCCCTAGCCTCTGTCAGAAGCTGAGAATGGGTGACAGGAGAGGGATTGCTTGAAGATTCCCTGTTCTGTTCACTCCCTCTGGGGCATCTGGCCACTTTCGGCAGACAGGATACTGGGTTAGATGGATCATTGGTCTGACCTAGTATAACCGTTCTTATGTTCTTATGTTTCATCTGACCTTTGGGAATGATATGTGTGACTGACACCCTTTCAAAGTGGCATTATGTTGCTCTTGCTCTTGACTATGCCATGTTCAGAAGGTTATGCACCTACTACAGCCTTGGGTTACAGACCTTTGAGCTCAAATAAATGCTAATGCAGTAAGATCCAGAGGTCTCAAGTTCAATCCCCGCTGCCAGTATGTTTGTGGGTTACAGAAGCATTACCTCTACTCTCAGTCTATAATGCAGAAGTGAGCAAAAAACTGTGGCAGTTCACCAGGGCTAGCCACTGGTGGGCTGCTATATTTAGTTGCGCCTTCACAGGTACGGGCGATTGCAGCTCCCATTGGCTGGAAACAGCAATCTGCAGCCAATGGGAGCTGTGGTCCCCTATACCTGCAGAGATCTGGTGGACTGGATCTGGCCTATGGGCCAGTATTTGCCCACCCCTGCTTTAATGTATATTGGGGTGTTTCTGTTCCCCTTTCTAAACTGTCCACACCATGTTACATGAAAAATGGCCTTCTCAACAAGTGGTGTAATGCAGCTGCTCGCTCTTATCTATATTTATATTCATTTAGTTAGTGAGCTTATGTGTCACAACTATACATCCATAAAACCTTTAATAATAATCAGGTTTTTATTGTATTTGAAGCTGCAATCTTTCATTTCACATATGGCACCAATTAATTTAAAAGAGAATGATGACTTTTCTATTGTTTCCACAGTTGTTTTCTAATTAACCAAACTGCTATCAAAACTAAGTCTTATATTGATATTTATAAAAACAAAGACATTGAAAAATTTACCATTTCCATCCTTACCAGCTTTCTCATTAAAAAACAAACAAGTTAAAAGAGTGCTTGATTATTCAGTAGACCCAAGCAAACTATTTGGGAGGCAAATTATTTTTATAATTATTGGAGGCAATTTCAGGTCAATCAAAATTATTAGTGGTTTGGACACAATTTATCTAATAGTTTCAGCTCCCTAAATTATTTGGGTTAGATTCACAAGACTATTGAGACTTATACAGTAAAAGTATCTGGCACTTTCTTATCTGGCACTCATGGGAAATGGGGGTTGCCAATTAATTGAATCTACCAGAAAATAAAGCGTATTGCTTTGCCCCACCCTATGCCAGCAAATCTGGCTCCCAGCAGCTCGACACAGACTGAGGGAGAAGGAGGTGCCTGCTGATACTGTCAGGCAGCAGTTCTGGCTGTCAGAAGCATGACAATGGTTGGCTGCACAGGCAGGAGTCAGGCCTCCCCCTCCCAGGTGAAAGTTGTAATCGCTAAGCATCTGAGTATTCTGAGGTGGGTCTCTCTCAGTCTTTTCTGCTATTCAATTTCTGTATACTTAACTATTCACTGAGGCTACGTCTAGACTGGCATGATTTTCCGCAAATGCTTTTAATGGAAAAGTTTTTCCGTTAAAAGTATTTGCGCAAAAGCGCGTCTAGACTGGCACGGTCGCGTTATAACGATGCGCTTTTGCGAGGAAAAGCGCGTCTACATTGGGCGCTTTTCACAAAGCAGAAGCCGGAACCATTTTGCGGAGGGCACAAGGGCACCAGCCCTTTCGGGGGCAGGGCTGGCGGCCATTTCAGACACGTGCTTAAAGGATCTCCCGGACAGCCATTTCTCTGCGCTCCGTGCTAGAGGGCCCCTTGCAGGGACTGACAGCCATAAGCAGGTTTGGTGGTTGCCCTCTGACTTTGGGACACCGCTGCCTTTGGCCACCTACTTCTTTTGCCAGGGGTTTTTTCCCTAGCCCTCTGTCTTGTGCCATGGAACCAGGGGTGGCCATGTGCCTGCTCTGGCCCCTGTCGGACATTTTGGAGTGCCTGCAGCTGCTGCTCCAGGTCGGTGCCCTCCTCTTCCAGGACCAGGAGGGGCCCATCGGTTTGGACCCCCTCACCAGTGAGGCCATGGTGTCCCGTGGCACCCCACCCCAGGGTGCAGAGGCGAGTGTGGAGACTGGACACCAGCACCGACTGGTGGGACCAGCTGGTCCTGGGGCAATGGGACGACCAGCAATGGCTCCGGAACTTCCGCATGCAGCGGGCGTTCATGGAGCTCTGCGCCTGGCTCACCCCGCTCCAGAGAGCCACCACCCGGCTGCGGGCACCCATCCCCGTCAAGAAGAGGGTCGCCATCGCAGTCTGGAAGCTGGCCACCCGGACAGCTACCGATCGGTGGCACACCAATTCTGGGCAGATCCACTGTCGGCGCCCGTCGTGATGGAGGTAAGTCCCAGGGGAGTGGGGGAGTGGGGTGGGGAGGTGCTGCACTCCATGCCCAGGGGCAGCCAAGACTCCAGGCTGGGTCACCCAGGGGTTCGGCCCGTCCCTCCCTTGCACAGGCCTGCTGGGAGGGGGGGGGTTGTAGGGCGAGGTGGCTGTGGTATGTGTGTGCGTGAGGACAGAGGGAATCACGGGGAGGGGGCTAAGGGAGTGCACACCCACCCCTGCCTTATGTGATGTGTTCCCCTGTGTTTCTCTGCACCCTTCTGCAGGTTGTCTGCGCCATCAATGACGTCCTGCTCCCCAGAGTGATCCGCCTGTGGGACGTGGACGCTACCGTCGCTGGCTTCGCTGCCCTCGGGTTCCCCAACTGCGGGGGAGCACTGGATGCAACCCATATCCCCGTCCGGGCCCGGAGCATCGAGCAGCCCATTTCATGAACAGAAAGGGTACTGCTCCATCGTTCTGCAGGCCGTCGTGGACCACCAGGGCTGCTTCCTGGACGTCTACGGGCTGGTCCGGCAGGGCACACGACGCCCGCATCCTGCGCAACTCCGGACTGTTTCGCAGGCTGGAGGCGAGCACCTACTTCCCGGCGGAGTTGACTGTCGGGGATGTGCCTATGCCCATCTGCGTCGTCGGGGCGCGGCCTACCCCTGCAGCCCTGGCTAATGCGGCCCTGCAGGCGGCGGACCAGAACTGGGCCCGGTTCAAGCGACCGCCTCAACCGGGCCCGAAATCCGGTGGAGCTCGCCGGCGTTTAAAAGCCGCTTCCATTGTTTGCTCACCCGTCTCGAGATGGGTGAGCGGAATGCTAACGGAGGTAGTGGCCGCTGCTGCGTGCTCCACAATATTGTGGAGCGGAGCGGGGAGGTCTTCCTTCCCATATGGCTGGCAGCAGAGGGCCAGGCCTACGAACAGCCCCACACAGCTGCCAGCCACCTGGCGCACCAGGATGGGGTGCGCATCCAGGAGGAGCTATTGCAGGAGGGGGAGGGGGAGGGGCAGGAGGGGGCGGGGACACTACTAGGGGAGGGATGGCGGGGGCATGGGGCGCGGCCATGCCATAATGGATGGCATGGGCAATCTGTGTGGAGAGGCTGGCAACAGAGTTCGCCATGACCGCACAGTGTCCCTGGAAGGTGGCCCAGGCCCCTGGCACCACTGCAGGTCTGCCTCTGTGCGCCTCTGGATGGCCGCCTCTACCCGCTCAATGGCCTGCACGTGGCACCGCAGGAGCTGGTCCCGGTGTCGGGTGCACTGCCTCCGTGGTTGGGCAGCTGGGGGTGCTGCTGCTGCCAGACCGGAGGGTCCCCCGCTCCTGGCTGGTCCTGCTGCAGGGAACAGAAGAAAGGATGGGTCAGTCAGGCAGCCTGGCCACTGTCCCCACACCTCATGCCTTCCACCCCACCCCTGAGCCCAGGTGACTCCCCCCCCCCCGTGGTGTATGTTTGCATAGAGGACTGCCCCTGGAGTAGGGTCCTCCTCCATGTATTGGAACCCACGGTCTGTGTCCTGGCTCCGTGGAGGGCGCTGGTGTTGCGTTAACCTGTGGAACTCCCTGCCGGTGGAGGCTGTGAAGCTTTGGGCTAATCAATGGTATTTGACAGGGAAAGCAAGATGAATCCCAACACAGTGCCTGGGAGCACGTCTGGCAGACGTGGTCTGGGCTCTCAGATCCCCATTGCGTGGGATATCTCCTGGACGGAACCAGGAGAGTGACTGGGGAGTGTCCCATCCTTGCAGCAAAACTCAGGCGGCCCTAGGGGCAGCCCGAGCGCTTCCCACCCTTCTCCCTCCCACTATCCCTCACACACGTAGCCCAGGGACATGTGTGGCCGCAGTGGGGACTTCCTCGGGAGCCAGCCAAGGCACCGGGAGCAGGCGAGGGGCTCGGTGGGGGCCACGCCACAGGGCTGTGATGCTGCGGTTTACCCAGGAGCAGCTGGCTGTGCCTCACAGCCAGGCATGGGACAGTGTGCCGTTCTCCGTGCTGCACCCTTGCGGCGGTGCGGGCTCTGGGCTGAGTCCCTGGGGCCCTGGCTGGTTCCAGCCGGCATCCACCCTTCCCCCTGGTCCCGCCGAATGTGTGTGAGCAGCATGGTCCCAGGCGTGCCCTGAAGCTGCCTGCCGCGGCCACGTGCCACTTGGTAACCAGGCTGCACGTGGTTGGACGGGCTGCTTGCTGCCTAATGCTACACAGCGTGCAGCACACGTGGCCTGAGTGACATGCTCTCCCCTTCCCCCCTCCGGGCGCCTGGCTCCCCGCCACCCCCCGCCCTTGTGAGTGCAAAGTGCAAGACTCACCGGTGGATCCTTCCCGGCCTTGGAGGGTGTGCGGGAGACATCAGGGCTGCTGGAGGGGGCCTGCTGGGTGGCAATGCTGGCCTCACCCTCGGATGCGCTGCTGTCTCCTTCCCCCGCCTCGGTGGTCCTGGTGACGGGGGGGCGCACGCTGCTGTCCACGGCCACGTCTGGGGCTTGCGGGGCTGGCTGGCTAAGGATGACATGGAGCCGGTCATAATGGGGGCAGGTGTCTGCTCCTGCCCCCTGGCCCTCGCTGGCCCGCACATAGCCCAGGCGCAGCTCCTTCACTTTCGCCCGGACTTGCTCGAGGGTCCGGGCGGGATGGCCTTGCTGGGCGAGCACCTGGGCCATGCGGCCGAAGATGTCGGCGTTCCGGCGCCGGGAGTGGGTCTCGTGGAGGGCCTCCTCCTCCTGCCACAAGTCCAGGAGGGTCTCCAGCTCCCCCGATGACCAGGATGGGGCCCTTCTTTTCCGGCCCCTGGGGGCCTCCTGCGCTGGGGGTGCGGGTGGCTCCTCGGCCGGAGCTGCCATGCTGCGCTGCAAGGTGGCTGCTGGGCACAGCAGGGGCAGCGTGGCAGACCTCAGGCAAGACGTCTGAGGCACGCTCCTGCCACGTGCGCTCAGCAGCCTGCGTGTGCTTTAAGAGCTCGGGTTACCAGGAAGTCCGGGGCTCCTACGGGGTCTCCCAGCGTCCAAACTGCTTTTTTCCGCATAGCCTGCTTTTGCGCAAAAGTCTTAGCTAGCTGTCTACACTGGCCCTTTTGAGCAACAGTTTTGCGCAAAAGGGACTTTTGCCCGAACGGGAGCGTCAAAGCTTTTTCTCAAAAAGCACTGATTTCGTACATAAGAACGTCAGTGCTTTTGCGGAAAATCGAGCGGCCCTTGTAGACAGCTGGCAAGTTTTTGCCCAAAAGCGGCTGATTTTGCGCAAAAACTGGCCAGTCTAGACACAGCCTGAGTGTGTATGACAGATAAAATGGCAATAATGTGGTGGTTAAGGTACCTATGTGGGAGAACCAAGTTTAAGCCCCAAGTACACTTTAGGCAGAGTGAGGAATTCAATCCTGGGTCTCCCACTTCCCAAATGAGTGCTGTAATTACTGGACTATTCAGTATAAAGAGGGCCTGGGTATCACCTCTAGCCCTTTGTTTCCTTTGCTGTTATTATGAAAGATTAAGAACATCCAGATTCCAAATAGAATAGGAGATATTCCATTAATGGCTCACAAAGAAGCATGGAGGGAAAAGTGAGGGGGATGAGCAATCAGTGAGCAGCCCACTGACCAGAGGACTGAGGGGGAGTTTTTATACTTATTAATGCTCTTAATTATTATAAAAGCAATTAATGGAAATTAGAATATTCCACCTAAAAATGTGGTCTTCAGTTTTGTGACAACCAATGGGAAATGTCAGTTGCTTGAAGATTTAATTGCCCATTTTCCTTAGTTTTTAGAATTAATTTTGTTCTGTGGCACATTAAAAGTTCCAGTTTCCAAAATTGTTGCTTATTTGGGATCTTTGTTTTGAGATGTCAACAGACTAAACTTTACTCCCTTTTGGGTTTTGTATGGGATTTTTTCTTGCAGGCATAGCTTTGGTGAGTGATAATGTCAAAAGCTAACGATCATCTTTCTTGTGTTGATATCGTTAGTGAACTAGATCTCTGTAACATAAAGATGCCATCTTTTGAATGGTTTCCAGAAATGTTTTGAAGGCTAAAAGTATAACTGGGTTCAAAAAGGCATTCGATAAATTCATGGAGCCTAGGTCCATCGATGGTCATTACCCAACATGGCCACCCCTCTCCTCTGAGTGTCCCTAAACCTCTGATTATGGGAAGCAGGGACTGGATGACAGGATGGATCACATGAAACATTTTCCTCTTCTATTTATTCCTACTGAAGCACCTGACACTGGTCACTGTCAGAAGACAGAATACTGGGGTAGATGGACCATTCATCCGATCCAGTATGGCCATTCTTATATTCTTAAAGAAAGTATATTTTAAAGAAAGAATATTAAAAAGCATGAGGAGAAGAGACTTTTATGATGATTTTTTCCTTATATTATAAATTACTTCCCCCCACATCAGTACCCAATTCCTCCTCACTTAGCTCTGAATCTTGCATTGTGATAATAGCTCCAAATCTATAGACTGTAAACCTTCACAATCTGCCATGCAGTCTAATTATTAAACAGCAATGTGCAATAAGCGAGAGACTTAGAAAATTATAGTAAATTGCCTTCTTTACTTCAGCCTTTTTATCTGCCTCAATAGAATCTGTGGTATACGTGTTGTCACCATTAACAATGCAAACATTAGAACATGTATATAGCTAATTACCCTAACAGAAAGTTAGTGGAATAAGAAAGGTTATTTTAAATTCAAATGTTGCTTGATACAACTGTACAGTCATGTTCACGAGAAGATTGAATCCAAGTTCCTGAAAACAATATGAAAGTAATTTATTTTCCCCAAAACTAATTAACCTTTTGAATATTAAATCCCATGTAGTTTTGTTGAGACATCGTCTGATGTGTCAATTTAAAAGAAGGTATTCTTCTGAATGGAAGATCATTTCAAGTGAGAGACTTATTCTCCCAGCCTCTTTCAGTACAAAAGTTTGTTTATTCAGTGGGCTAAACTTACTGAACTGGGTCATCATTTTCCCATCCTCATTCTACTCTGAAAATCACCTAGTAAGTGATTGAAGAAAATATTCTATATTAAGAAATAATTTGGGAGCAAATGTATAATTGCTTTGTCTGGTGCCACATATTTTACTTATGGTATTTTTTGTGTTACCTACTTGAATGACATAATAATCAGAGCAGAGGTCAAATACAGCCCTATTGATTCTTGTGGGGGAGAAATAGCAAATTTTGGATATTTGATTTTAATCTGCCATTTGGGGTATTTGCTAAATTATAGTGGCTTTTCAGAATTTCAGATTAGCGCCACAATTTTAATACATCTGAATGTCTGATTTCACTGATTGAGGCAGCCTATCTATTTACACATTAGAACTTTTTTCACCTTTTGTGCTAATGGATATTCTAAATAGCTGTTTATACTTAAAAACCTCAAAATCTGAAATATATTTGAGCACCTCTTCTTGTCAGTTATCTTTAACTGTCACTTTAGAATCCAAGGCCCACACTATTTTTATTTTTATTTTTTCAAAAAGGAGAACAATGAATGAAATGAACATAAATGTTTTAATTAAAAGTTTCATATTCAGACCGCCATCTTTATAGCTGTTTGAGGAGCTCAAACACCAATAATATATGACTGTACAGTACCTTAAGGATCTTTGTTCTGGAGAGTTCAGTAGCATGTGGTTTTGGAACATCAGTCTGTGGTCAAGTAAAGATTTTAAAAAGTGGGGAAAGGGAAATACATGTCTAAGAAAGAAAATGTTCTGTCATCCTCATTCAACTCCTTTGATTTATTGACTCTTCATTTTGCCAGTGATCTTGTTTGATTCAAATCAGAATGAAAAAACAAGAATCAACAATTCTGATGTTGACTGTTTTAATCACCTTGTTAATTACTGGCAGGTGAAGAGGAACTAGTGCCAGAATTAAAAATATTAAATCACATATTGTAAAGGCCATTGTTATTATAACTGAGCTTTCTCAGTGAAGCAAAAGGAAGGAATCATATCAGAAGTCCACAACTCATTGGCAAGCATTCATTTAATGAGTGTGTGGTAGATCTAGGACACAAGTGCCTACATCATGGTAACTGTAAAACTGTGCTCTGTCTGCTTCAGATCACAATTCTGGATTCATTCTAAGGATGAGTCCTAGCTAGTGCTTCTGCCTTACATGCTTTAAAAAGCTTCAATATGACTGAGTCTCCAATGAAAACAGTCCTTGAAAAGTAGTCATGAGGATCCACTGAAATGTTGACAGCAAGCAACTCCACTTGCATTTATGTCTTATTAGTAAGTTTAGACCAGTAGTTTCAAACTAGGGTGTTAAAGAGAAACCCTACATGCACATATGAGCACCAAAATACAAGTGGTGTTAGCAGAGGTGCTTGACTCTCTCTCAAGTGAGTGGAAGCTGTAGGTACTCTGCACATCTTAAAGGCTGTCTTTATTTAGGGGTCAGATTTTTAGAAGCACTTAAGGAATTTGGGAGCCCAAATCGCATTAAATGTTGGTCTCCCCCTAAGGAACTAATTATGGGTGGTATTGATAGTCATGCCATGGTGTTTCCTATATGACTGAATGGCTACTTTACAAACATCTTCATGAAATTGCAAATATTTTTGTATTCCCTTGTATATTCAGGGATGTTGGGCACAGCAGCACCCCATGCAAGTAATCTCAGAAGGCAATGCAAGATGTAATTTCAATTTAAGAAGCTATATCCATGCTACCTTTAATCTAGGTAGCATAGATAAAAATAGCAGTAGCAGCATGGTCTTCAGCAATAGGAGTAGGTATCCCCAACTCCAGGGGAGCCTGGTATACAGGGCTTGATTAAGTAGATTAAGTAGAGAGGGCCCAGGTGACCTCTCCTTGCATATTCACTTCCTTCCTTTCAATGTTTTACCATCACACATGCCTAACACCAAACATGCTGTTGTTAAGTGACCTTGGTTATTTCTGTTCTTGTTTTTAAATGTGATATACCAATTGAAAACTGAATGAAACCTAAAGTGAACAAAACCATTTTAATGTTGGCACATACTTAGTAGTAATAAACATAGCGATGTATAGATTTATTTACCTATGGCAGTGGTATTTGAGTACATTTTCTGGTGAGCCAGATAAGGTAGTATCCAAATCTTGGCAGACCTAAGGGCACTGTTTGGGACCACAGCATTACGACAGCTTGTATTTACTAATCTCCAAATAAAAGATGAAGGGTGCTGGTTGAAAATATTCCAACAAAACCTTGAAAATAAATTCTATAAATATCCTGCAATGTTATCAATATTAATTCTGTTAAATCCATGACATTAAAATTAGGAGTTAAGATCATGGAAAATGAATGGGCATCTAATTACCCATTTTGATTGCCTGAAATGTTGGCTTCCCCTCACACTGTTGTTTTTTTATCAGAAAAGAACTGAGCCATACACAAGCAAGTTAACTAATGAAAGCACATCAATTGCTAATCACTGTATGTTGCAGAAGCATCTGATTAAGCTCCTGATTGGATTAATGTAAGTAGAAATGCATCAATATAGTCTACATCAAGCTGTTTCAATGGAAACGACAAGTTTCTAAATTAAACCTGTGGCATGGCAGTGAACAGGGTCCATAAACTGGAGTCTGCCCATCCCCCATCAATTCAATCCCTATCCTCCCATCAGTTCTGCCTTCTAGGCTTCTCCATCTGCCAAGTCCCTCCCAGCCAGGTGTGCCCCTTCCCCCTGTATCACTTCTGTTCCTACTGCAGTTCTTCATCCCCTTCTTCCAGAATGGAGTAGGGGGCCAGGCTACAGAAAGGCCCCTCTCCCCTATTCCAGGCAGCAAAGCCATATCTGGACTCTCCACTTCGTCCCCTTTCCTAGGCCAGGAGTTACAGGGAGTAAGGGGGGGAGCATAAGTGTGGAACGAGGAGTGTGGGGGTATGTGTGTGCTGCAGCACCCCCTGGCTTGAAGGTGTTCCCATTGTATTCAGGATTTACAGTTTCGTTCAATGGCTCCCTGCACCCCCGCTATAAAGATTCTCCCAGCACCCCTGAGGGGAAGACTGATCCTTGCTCACAGAAAAGAAGAGGGGGGCAATAAGTGTAGCTTACCTCAGCTACAGGGCTCTCTCTGCTCCTCCTTCCCCTCCTATGAACACAGATGGCTCCTCTACTCCTTCTCCTCACCTCCTGGGAGAATAGGCAAGGCTCTTACAAGTGAGAGAAGAAAGCTTTATTGTTTAATGGGCAGCTGTGCTGGCTGTTGCTTCCCAGAGGCATGGAAGAGCAACTGATGCCAGGAAGAAGGCCCATGCGGGCTGGATCTGGTCCTTGGCCACCAGATGAAGAGCAATGCAGCCACTGATATATATTTTTGAGAGCCCCTCAAACCCCTGTGTCAATCTGGCCCTAAGCTGTACAGCCCATGTTGAAACACACACTCTCAGATACACAGCTACTTTTAGTCATTCTGGCATGGTTAAAGCTAACAAAGGTATTTCTAGCCATTGTACAATCACACCTCAATTTAGAGTTCAGACGCGCTCTCGGGCAACTTCTCTTGACACCTGCCCTATTGCATTCCGGTGTTATTACAGAAAAGAATGGCTAGCCACCAAGTTAATTTGGGGTGAGAGGCAATTATGATGATCACAATGCCAGCAAATCATCCTTTCAATGGTCTGTGGCTGCTGCACCTTTATTTATTCCAGAGACAATTTCTCTTTTCAGACACCAAGGATAACTTTGCTGCCATCTAGGGTTGCAAGCATCATTGGTGCAACTAATGGCAGAACATGGCCTACTGACTTCATTAAAGTAATAGTTCTCACCTACAGAAATAAAAGCGGCTTCATATATTCTTCTTCGGTTGGCTTTTCTTCCGCTCCCACCATTACTAGCACTGTGGTGCTTTGTTCTCTAGATTAGAGTAGGGATTTCATTAGTCCAGTCAATTAAATAATGAATTGCTTCATCTGATAATAACAGTGGCAGAATATTATAATTTCAGTTTAGTTGTACAGAGTATTTTGCTACTAAAACCTCAGATTCTTCGTTGGTGTGTGGCTTCATTACAGTCTCTGGATCAAGAATTAGTTTTTCCTCTTTCAACCCTAGCAACCACACTGGGGCCAAGAAAAAACATGAGGCAGGGCTGGCTATACTGGCTTTTTTCCTTGGTATGCAAGCATTCCCCCTCCAATAGGAAATTATCTATCTGGTTGTGGTTTACAGCTCTTGGCACAGCTGAAGCGGCACAAAGGGACCATATCACATCTAAGAATTAAGGCCAACATTTCATTTAGGACTTCAGGAAAAGGAATGTCATATGCACTCAAGATTTCAAGTTGAGTCATTTAACCCATCTTCCTGCCAAAGCAGGATTATTCCCTGTTATGCATTTCCTGGCATAACTCTGAGTTTTGAATCCATTCTTGTGTTCAGAACTTCTACCGGCTGGGAGAGACTCACTGCTCTGTCCTCAGCAGGGAACTGCTGTGGTAGCTGAAGGAGAAGTGACCCTTCCCCAGCCAGGCAGTTCTATGCACAGAGCCCTGAGTCCCTGACTGGGTGGGGCTGATTAAGCAGCTGTGGGGCTGTGCTGCTGTGCAGCTTAGAGGGAACTTAGGTGACATCCAGTAAGCAAAAAGTTTCCAGTCTAGGCAGGTGGTGGTGAAGACCCAGTTCAGGATAATGGGAGAACAGTAGGCCTTAGAAGAATCTCATCCCCTACCTGTTGAGCCTTCCTGTGATGGCGCCTCCTGCCCCGTGCCTCTTCTGAGGGGTCACACCCCACAAACTGACCCTTCACCAGTAGTCCCTAGTGGCTTAGTCACTCTGGGTCAGGCCAAGCAGCCTCAGCATTCACAGTCAGGCCCAGTGGCCTAGTCCCTCACCAGGAGTGGGGATGGGGACCCGGAACCACCCAACTGCTGTTCCGTGGGCTGCCACTCATCTGGCTGCTCCTCAGGCAGCTGATCCCCTGGCTGCTGCTCCCTCTGGCTCATGCCACTCCTCTCACTGGGGCTCTGCAGGAGGCTGCTGCTCTAGGTTAGGGCAGAAGCTCCTTCCCGCACCTCCCCGCCCTGGTGGCCAGCTCCAACTGACCAACGTCTCTGGACTTTATACTAGGGCTGCAGTGTGAGCATGCCCAGCAGAGCTTTGGGGGGAGGGACCTGCTCCATCCAATAAGCCTGTCCTTCACCCCCCTGGCCAGTGCGGGGTTGGTACACCTATCACACATCCTCCCCCATAAGAGAGGTTCCCGAGGTTGTTCTTCCTCTCCCCTGTTGGGGCTGAGGCAGGGAAAAAAGTCTGCGTTCACATGAGCTTTCTCTGACCGGTGCACCACTTGAAATGAATACGGCAGGGACAAATACTAGCGCATAATTCATGTGTTGGAGTCTTTCATTGTTTGTATCCACTTACGTGGGGCATGATCTGTCACCAAGGGAAAAGAGCTGCCCAGCAGTTAATACCTAAGGGCCTCAATGGCCCATTTCACTGCCAATGCCTCCCTTTCTATTGTGGAGTACCTGGTCTCACAGGCAAATAGCTTGTGGCTTAGGTAAAGAATAGGGTGCTCTGCTCTGTCTACCTCCTGGGACAACATGGCCCCCAAGTCCACCTCAGAGGCATCTGTCTGCAGGACAAATGGCTTTGTGAAGTCAGATTGGGCAAGGACGTGCTCTTGGGTTCGCTGGTCCCGCAGGGTTCAACGCGCCATCTCACATTCCCCTGAACACTCCACCTTCCGGGGTTGTTGGTTCTTGGTCGTCAGTCAGTGGAGCAGCTATGGTAGAAAAGTTAGGGATAAACCAGCCATAATAACTCCACCAGCCCCAGAAACTGCCACACCTGACGCTTTGTGGTAGGCATGGGATAGTCCCAGAGGACCTGCTCTTTATCGATCAATGGCTGCACCCTCATATTTTCCACTGTGTATCCCAAGTACATCACCTCTTGTTGGCCCAGGTGACACTTGGCGGGGTTCGCCGTCAGTCCACCTTCCCCCAGGGCCTGGAGCATCTTCTCTAGCTATTGTAGGTGTTCTTCCCAGCTCGCACTGTATATAATGATGTCATCAATGTATGCGGCCACGTACTCGTCATGTGGGACTAGCACCTGATTCATAAGGTGCTGAAACGTGGTGGCAGACCCATGCAATACAAAAGGCATCACTGTAAATTGGAATAGTCTGAAGGGCGTCAGGAAGGCCATCTTATCCTTTGCCAAGGGGGTCAACGGGATTTGCCAGTACCCCTTCATGAGGTCTAGTGTTGAGATATATTCGGCATGCCCCTAGCAGTTCGTCCACCCAGGGCATGGGGTATGTGTCGAACTGTGAGATGGCGTTCACTTTACGGAAGTCAAACGCAAAACCTCACTGTCCCGTCTGGCTTAGGAACTAATAAAATGGGGATCCGCCACTCACTCTTTGACTCATCGACCACCCCCAGCGCCAGCATTTTTCCCAGCTCCTCCCTAATGGTGTCCCACATCTTTCTGGGGAGGGGCAGTGGTTGTCCCCCGGGATGGTGACAATGTGGTGACTGGTTAATCGGGACCTCCCTGGCTTGTCTGACAAGACCTGCAGGAATTGGGCACTCAATCCTTGTAGCTGTTGCCACTGTTCCACCCCTACACCTTGCCCGAAGTCCACCTGATGGTGTTCCTGTGAGTCCCTGCTTTTGGCTCAAGTTCTGGCTCTGGAGGGCAAGGGGCGATCAGCATAGCCTCCTGTTCCTTCCAGGCTTTTAGAATGTTCACATGGTAAATATGGGACTCTTTGCGCCGCCCCAGCAGCAGTACCTCATAGTCCATGGGACCCACCCTTTGGATTACTTCAAACGGGCCCTGCCATTTTGCCAATAGCTTGGACTCAGCTGTGGGTAGCAAGAGCAACACCCGATCCCCAGGTTGAAAGGTCCTATCACCTTTGTTCCCTGGTTATAGTGTCACGCCTGGTTCTTCTGTGCCTTCGGCAGATTCTCACAAGCTAGCCAGCCTAACTACTTCAGCCACTCCCTCAGCTGCAGCACATAGTGGATGGACCCCTGGGTGCGAGTTTCTTGCTCTTCCCATGTCTCCCTCACTAGATCCAAGATTCCTCGTGGGCGGCATCCATACAATAACTTGAAGGGAGAGAACCCGGTGGAAGCGTGGGGTACCTCCCTCACAACAAAAAGGAGAGCCGGCAACCATTTATCCCAAAGCTGTGGGTCTTCTTCCACAAACTTGTGAAGCATGGCTTTGAGAGTTCTATTAAAACGCTCCACTAATCCATCTGTCTGGGGGTGGTATACAGAGGTCTTTAGGGCACAGATGTTCAGCAGGAGACACATTTCAGCCATCAGCTTTGATGTTACATTTGTCCCCTGGTCCGTCAGGATCTCCTTCAGGAGCCCGACCTGTGCAAATACTTTTAGGAGTTCATCTGCGATGGCCTGAGCAGTTGTGACTCGTAAAAGGATTACCTCTGGGTAATGGGTGGCATAGTCCATGATGACTAAAATATATTTGTTCCCACTTGTGCTCCACTCCAGTGGGCCCACCAGGTCCAGGCCTATGCACTTGAACAGCATCCCCATCACTGGTAGTGGTATCAATGGTTCCCATGGGGCCCCACCAGGGCTAGTCTTTTGGCACTCTGGGCACGAGGCACAATAGTCGCTTACCTCTTGGTGGATCCCTGGCCAGAAGAATCGCTGGGCCACCCTTTGCAGCATCTTTTCATGGCCCAGGTGCCCTGTCCACTGTATGGCATGGGCTAGCTGAAGTAATGGTGTCCGGAATTGCTGGGGTACAAGCAGTTGGCAAATATCAACCTGGGTTTGAGGATCTGCAACTAGCCAATACAGGTGATTGTTCTGGATCTTAAACTGGGGTCCCTGAGTTCTGTGCTGCAACTGGGTCCCTTCTGGACAGGGTTTCCCTGCCTGTTCCCAGGCTCAACTGAGGGTCGTGTCATTCCTCTGCTCATCATGGAATTCCCCTTCTAAGTCAATGCCTGCCTGCTGGGGGTCTATGTCATTCCCTCCTTGGGGCCCCTGAGGTTCCTTCCCCTGGGTCCTCCACCAGCTCTCGCCCGACCAACACTGCCTGAGTGGGGCAGGGCTCCTCCCTTTGGCGGGTTCCAAGGGTTTCACCTCACAGGAGGTCTGTAAAGAAGGTCCAGATCCAACCTAACACCACCGGGTATGCCAACTTTGGGACCACCATACGGCGTTCCTCGTGGGGACCCTTGGCTAGCGACACCCCTGTCATGGGGTACACCCTCACATCCCCATGGATACACTGTAGCTGCACTAACGTGCCCCATCAGTCCAGCCTGGTGGTCAGTCCCTCCCACATCAAGGTCTGACTACATCCTGAGTCCACTAGTGCCACAGTCGCTATCCCATTTACCATGCAGTTCTCCGGTCTGGCTCTAGCCACTGCAAACACTGGTTGCATATTCACTGGTCTACAGCCTGGGGTCTAGCCCCTGAGAGGCACCACTTTTGCCACAGCCGCAGGTGGTACATCTCCACACTGATCCCCACTTGGTCCAATATGGCCGCCTTCACTTGCAGGTATTCCATCGCCTCCTGGGGGTACATATTGCAATAGGCCATCTGGGCCAGTCCAGTCAGGTAGGGGGCCAGCAAGGTGGCCCAGTGCTCTGGGGGCCACCCCACAGCAGCCATGACCCATTCAAATGTCACCAGGTAGGCCTTGGGCTCATCATGAGGACCCATCTTAGTGAACCTCAGGGGTAATCCTGCCAGTCCACCCCTGGTGCCTCCTTCAGTCGCATCTAAGGGAGGAGAGGGAGTTGTCCTCCACAGTGATATCATCTGCTGCATCCAGCATTCTTTCTGGGCTTGTTGCTGGCTGGCAAGTTCCCTCAGCAGCTGCTGCTGTTGCTACTGTTGTCTGGTGGCCTGCATCTGTTGTTGGTTCACCAACTGCTGGAGCAATTGGTTCTGCAGCTGCTGCTGTTGGGCTGCCTGCTTCTGTTGGTGGTCCATCGGCCACTCGAATAGGCCATCTGGGCCAGTCCAGTCAGGTAGGGGGGCCCGCTTTGGTTACCTGCCCTCTGACTCTATGGGTGAAAACACTCGTAAGAGAACAACACCAAAAAAAAAAAAATCTCCTTTTTTTTTTTTTTGGAGCCTTGTTTTAAAGTCCCCAACCTTCCCCCTTGTACCGGGGCGGGGGGGGGGGGGGGAGAGGGGAAGGGGAGAATCACTTAAGCTATGCCCATATTCTCCACCAGTTGTGATGGAGCCTTCTGCCCCATACCTCTTCTGAGGGGTGACACCCTGCAAACTGACCCCTCACCAGTAGTCCCTAGCAGCCCAGTCAGTCCCAGTCAGGCCTGATGGCCCAGTCACTCCCGATCAGGCCCGGTGGCCCAATCCTTCACCAGATCAGAGCTCCCGCTCCTTGCGGTGGGGATAGGAAGGCCCGGGCCTACCCTCACCACTGGGCCCCAGCCCAGGGCCCTGTTGGTGGTGGGTGCGTTCCCAACCCCAGCTCAGCGGGGAATTCCTCCAAAATGAACCAAGCTCACTGGGTTGCCTCTTGGCTCCCTGCCCTGGGCTGCTTCCTACCCCTGTCTAGCTGCATACGGTGTGGTTTGGCGTCAGGCTGCTGCTCCACAGGCTGCTGTTCCCCTGGCTGTTCATCCTCGGGCAGCTGCTCCTCAGATGGCTGCTCCCCCAGTGCTATTCCCTCTCACTTGTGCTGCTCCTCCAGCTGCAGCTCCTCCGGTTGGGGATCCTCCAGCTGCGACTCCGCTGGCTGCGGCTCCCTCTGGCTGCAGCGGTTCCCTCTGGCTGCTGCTCTGCAGGCTGCTGCTCCTGAGTTAGAGCAAGAGCTCCTTCTCTCCTCCCCCGCACCCGGCCTCCCTCCCCGGTGGCCAGCCCCAACTGACCAGCCTCTCAGGCCTTTATACTAGGGCTGCAGTGTGAGCATGCCCAGCAGGGCTTTGGGGGAGGGGCCTGCTCCACCCAATAAGCCTGTCCTCTACTCCTCTGGCCAGTGCGGGGTTGGTACACCCCATCACACTTCCTGAGAATGCTCCAGAGAGCCTGTAGCTGATATAGCGCTCCAAAAGCATGTGACCAAACCACATAACTCTGGGCTTCATTTTGGGTGCCTATATTTTTCCACAAATGCGGTTGGGAATGGTTTTTGGAACAAAGGGTTCCTTCCATGTGCTAAGGCTATATAAGGCAAATAGTGACACCATCCAGTGTTCTTCACTCTCCCACAACTCAGTGCATCTGAGGGTACGTCTAGACTACATGCCTCTGGCGACAGAGGCATGTAGATTAGGCTACCCGGCATAGGAAAATGAAGCGGCAATTTAAATAATCGCCACTTCATTTAAATTTAAATGGCTGCCGCGCTCTGCTGATCAGCTGTTTGTCGTCTCAGCGCGGTAGTCTGGACGCTCTGCGGTCGACATCAAAGGCATTTGTCGACCTCCCAGGTATGCCTCCTGGGATGAGATTTACCTGGGAGGTCGACAAATGCCTTTGATGTCGACCGCAGAGCGTCCAGACTACCGCGCTAAGCTGACAAACAGCTGATCGGCAGAGCGCAGCAGCCATTTAAATTTAAATGAAGCGGCGATGATTTAAATCGCCGCTTCATTTTCCTATGCCGGGTAGCCTAATCTACATGCCTCTGTCGCCAGAGGCATGTAGTCTAGACGTACCCTGAGAGACACTCTGAAAGAAAAGGACTTGGAATGGGGAGTGGAGACCCCAAGCTCCAAAGTTAATATAACTTGTGCCTTGAGAATCTGCAAGCTAGCTTGTGCCACCTGTTAGGATGAGAAATTGCTAATTCATACCCAATCTTTCTAGCATTTTAGGCTTAGTTTGCAGTTTTGTTTATGTAGTAGGTAATCTGCTTTCATCTGTTTACTATAATTTATAATCAATTAATCTATTTTTTGTAGTTAATAAACTTGTTCTCTGTTTTAATCTAACCCAGTGTGGCTTTGACTGAAGTGTCTGAGGAAAAACTCAACTTGGTTTAACACAAATGTATTGTTCATATTCCTCTCCGCATTGAAGGAGAAGTGACCTGAATAATATATTCATATCGATCCAGAAACACCTGTGATGGGTTCCTTCCTTAGTACCAAGGTGTTTCTTAATAAGCTGTTCGGATACAACCCCTCTGGAATGTATTTTACAGTCTGTGCCTGGCACCTTTTGACGTTCTTTATGCTTGACTCTGCTTGTACTATTTCTCATTAGCCAAACCTCTTTCCTGCTTGCAGTTTCACTCCAAAAGGCTTTCTCACTAGATTTCAGACCTGCTGATTTTATATTACAGACCTCATCTTAGCACAGCAGGGCAGAACGATAAGGGCCTGGGGATGTAGGCTGAGAAGCAAGGGGTAATTTTGGCTACAGCCTCTCCATTATGGTTTACGCAATGGCTAGCCAAAGGTTGCATGCAATTACAGCAAAGTGTGACCTTGCCTGTGTAAATGCTGGTGGGAGTTTAGTGCTGGGAAGAGTCTATAGCCTGCCACAGCACTACAATGC
Source organism: Rafetus swinhoei (assembly GCA_019425775.1). NCBI lineage: Eukaryota > Metazoa > Chordata > Testudines > Trionychidae > Rafetus > Rafetus swinhoei. Next base: position 273,955,368 of record CM033437.1, read on the forward strand.
TGAGAGAGAGTCCAGGCTAGTGAGTTAGAGGACTCAATGGTACCCCAGTTCTAGGTGGCACCCTGGAGGGAATCCATCACACATGGGAAACCATTTCTCTATGAAAAACTGAATTATTCACATAGGAAGGATCACTGGAAGCCAAGCTGTGGATTCTGTTTCCTGAATTCTCTCACCTTTTCATATCTTTATGGGCCTGTGCCCTTGTTCTTCATGCTATGCCCCCCCCCCCCCCCTTCTTTTTCCCCTCTCTCCTATCCAGTTATTTCTGTTCTTTTGGAGTTCCAAGTTGTGGTCTGCTTCTGAAGTTCAAAAGGGTATGAACATAGGAAGCCCCCCTTTGCCAACCAACTTCAGCACATCCTCCATGTTCAAGGTCACAGACCTAGATGTACCTTATATTTTAGCTCATCAATTATCTATCTAGGTGAAAGGACCCAAATAGATGTAAGCCAAATTTGACCTCGCTCAACATACAGGATGTGGCCAGTAGGTCCCTTGTGTTACAGCCCAAATGTACTCTAATATAAACATACAAAGCTATTATAAGTTTCCTATGTTCTTATGTTTTTTTAATTATAAGTAAAGATATATAGGCAAGCAACCAAGCTATCCTTAGATGTGTCCCATGTAGCTGTTATGTACATCAGTTCATTGCCAGGACACTCCTGTGGTTGCATCATATAATTGTGGTCAAAACTTCCCCTTAAACACTATTTTCAACTCCCCAAATACTTGGGATTTTCTGTTGAGCTGTTTATCTGTGCAAAGTTTTTCTAGTTAAAGTTCATATGCCTCAAGCTTTATGATAACTTGCTGAAGCTAATGTCTTAATAACAGGATACCAACCTGTAGGTTTCCTGCATTACTATAGAATATAATGCAAAGTAGAATTTAGTGCAAATCAATCAATATAATCAAAATAAGTTAGCCCACTAGGCTACAGTAGCAGTCAAACTATCCCATTGGGCTACATACTTCATATTTGTATTGAACTATTATATCGGGGGAGGGACAGTTGCCCCCGGGCGCCATGCTTGGGGGGATGCCAATTTAGTCCACCTCTGCTCCCCCTGTCATCCCTCAGCTCAGGGTTAGTGCATGCAGGGGCCCAGCCCCAAACTGGAGGGGGAAGACATGGTACAAGCTTCCCCCCCACAGGTCGGACTCAGCCGTGCACCAGGTTAAGGGCCGGGGTGTTTGCTTTTGCCCCCATGTGCATAACACCCTTGCTACACCTCTCTATTATATTCCCAGAATTTTAAGGATATGATCATATGTATAAGGCATGCAGCATGACAGCTGTCTGATCACTGAGTCTTGAGAGAAAAACAAAGAAAATTCACAAGCCTTTAAAATCTATGTTCCAGGGATCTGTTACTTAGTAAATCAGATCAATAAAAAGAGAATCTTCTCAACATGTACCCTTTTTGTTTTTTCAGCACTATGTTATGTCCACAATGAACGTAGTTGAGAAAACAATTTTGGTTTGACTGGCACACAGATTTAAGCTCCTTGTCAAGCCTGGAAAATGTGGGTGGTTATTGAAAAGTGATGTGAAAATGCCTAATTTTCAGTTTTCAAAAATATTTTGAAATCTAATAATTTAGAGCTATAGTTCTTCTTGGTGTTTTTTGGTTTTATTCTAAATATAATAATTTGAAAAGGGTCAAACACAACAGATGAGATGAAAAATGTGTCACTCTCTGCTGGATCTATTACTGTAAGTGAGTCAGGTAAAGGATCCTGTACTTAAGGTAGTCTGATAGGGTATGTCTACACTGCCACCCTAGTTCGAACTAGGGTGGCTAATGTAGTCATTCGAACTTGCAAATGAAGCACGGGATTAAAATATCCCGGGCTTTATTTGCATGTTCCCGGGCGCCGCCATTTTTAAATGAGGAGTAACGGTAGTTCGAGTGACCGAATCTACCAGCCCGTATACGTGTAGCAGCGGGCAGGTAGTTCGAACTACGGGCATTTAAAAATGGCGGCGCTCGGGAACATGCAAATAAAGCCCGGGATATTTTAATCCCGGGCTTCATTTGCAAGTTCGAATGACTACATTAGCCGCCCTAGTTCAAACTAGAGTGGCTAGTGTAGACATACCCATACTTTCCCCCATAAGACTCTTCCCTGTTGTTTATAACTTTACCAAACTTTTAACTTTTTGGACTGACATTTTCCATGTCAAGGATCTGCCTTAGGCAGAGTTTTTCTGAAATTTTTCAGCAAAAACACTTTATAAGATCGGTCAAAAAGACATTATTTTGATCATGTTAATGTTTGCTAACATTTTAGTTGAGAAGCTGTCTCCCCTCTGTGCTTTGGAGTAGGGATTTAAAATTTGAGAAGCTGATTGCCCTGGTATCAGGGATGTCCCATCTCATGAAAATCTGCCCAAATATGACCACGTTATGAACTTTTGAAAATTTTAGTTCATACATGCTCAGTAGACATTTCTTAGTTTGGTAACTTAACATCTCTGACAAGTTTATCCTATGGAAAAAACAGTTGTGATCATGTTATTAAAGACTGTATCATGAAGCATATGCACAAAGGAGAAAGGCTTCATAAGCTACCTTAGTTCTAGCATTGAACTTTTGAATGTTTGACTTCATGATCTTAATTTCCTTTTACTGTATTTTAATATAATTCTCTATTTAAAAAAACTCTGTATTTAGGCATTTTCTTTCCATACATCAATTAAATAACTAAGGATTCAGAATGAGACATAAACAGAATGGGAGGAAAAACCTCCACACATTAGTACATAATAAAGACAATGCTGCGGTAACCAAATAATGTTACCATAAAGACATGGGTTTAGTGCTTCAAAATCAACAGTTGCATTTGCTTAGACAGTAAATGAGAATATTCAACCACTTTCAAATAGACCTCATTGCAAGCAAACAAACAAACAATAGAGGTCTATAAAATCATGACAGGTATGGAAAAAATAAATAAGGAAAAGTTATTTACTTGTTCCCATAACGTAAGAACTAGGAGTCACCAAGTGAAATTAATAGGTAGCAGATTTAAAACAAACAAAAATAAGTTTTTCTTCACGCAGTGCAGTCAACACGTGGAACTCCTTGCCAGGGGATGTTGTGAATATCAGGACTTTAACAAGGTTAAAAAAAGAACTAGATAAATTCATGGAAGTTAGGTCCATCAATACTTATTAGCCAGGATGGGTAGGAAAGGTGTCCTTAGCCTCTGTTTGTCGGGGCTGGAAATGGATGGCAGGAGAGGGATCACTTGATGATTACCTGTTCTGTTCACTCCCTCTGGAGCATCTGGCATTGGCCACTGTTGCCAGACAGGATACTAGGCTAAAAAGACCTATGGTCTGACCCAGTATGGCCATTCTTATGTTCTTAACAAACACTTACCTCATTGTGCTCCTAAGCATAAACATGCAAGACAGCTGAACGCTATTCCTCTATATAAAGTGTCTAGAAGATTTACCCAGTTTTGCTTGGGTCATTAACTCAAATAAGTTTTGTTTTTCTTCATTTAAATCATTCTTCTGGGGTGAGGCTGGGTTCAGTATGCAGGCTGCCTCAGGGAGAGAATACAACCCAGCCCTGTCTCACCACAGCAGCTTGCAGCCAGGTGAGAAGCATCTGTCCAGGTGGGGAAGGGGTACTTGTCCCCTGACACACAAACCGGAAAACTGTCTGAAATATAGAGACTGTTTTCTCCACCCCTGCCTCCTGCTGTCCCAATGGGGTTATAGCTTTTCCAGCCCCATCTCTGTCCCCTTGCTGCCACCCATGGTCATTCTGCAATATAACTTTCTCCTACCAGAGCCCTCCCTTTCCATTTATGAGAAACAATTGAATTCCAGGCACATCCCATTATCCTGGCACAGCCAAACCCTTACCTCGCTTTAAGCTATGATTAGAGGAAGTTGCATACCAATACAGATGGACAGACAGAAAGGCAGACATTTCTAAAATATATACTACTGGAAGACTTACCCGGTGTTGCCTGGGTCCTTCAGTGCAGGGGGCTGGTAGTGTGGGCAATGCAGGATTAAGGGCAGATCCTTCAGGGCAGGAGGCTGTGAGCATAGGGGTACAGGAGTCAGGGTGGGGGATTGAGTAGGGGCTTAGGGCAGGAGACTGGGAATGTGTGTGGGTACAACAGTGAGGACTAGGGGTAAGGGGGGGGCTCAGGACAAGAGGTGGGGTTCAGGAATCAAATTACAAAGTCATAAATAGAAATCTAAGACTGGAAGACACTTCAAAGTCATTGAGTCCAGTCTGCTGCACTAAGGTAGACTAGTAAATCTAGGCAAATAGTAGTTACGCACAAGCTTAAATTCTTCACTGGAGTGAAGGCAAAATCTACTATATATTTGAGAGAGTCTCTCTGTCTGTCTGACTGTCCATCTGTGATTCTGTTTGCTCAAGAACTCCTAAATAGTAAGAGCTAGGACCACCACATTTGGTATGCTGGAACAACTATAACCCCACAGGGAACAGGGATGGAGAAAGGGACAGCTATCTACTATCTATTTGAGAGAGTTTGTCTGTGTGTCCATCTGTCTGTGTCTCTATCTGTCCACCAGCTGTGCCTACTGAAGTTGTAGTGGCCATGGACAGGCGCTTTCACCTAGCCCCAAGCTGGTGCAGCGAGACAGGGCTGGGTTTGTCCTCTCTCCCTGGGGCACCCTGCATACTGGACCCCTCAGCTCCAGCCCCAACCCACAGCAAAGATTTAAATGAAGCAAAACAAAATGTATTTGAATTAAGGACCTGAACAATGCTAGATAAATCCTTTAGTGGTTAATATAACCCAAAATGTTAAAAATTCTACAGCTGGCTATGGGAACCCTCACAAGGTTACACTAAAAAAGAGAAAGAATTGAGGCTAAGTTCAGCCCACCTGAAACACGGCAGAACTCCACTGATGTCAGTTGAATTACACAAGAATTAATTTAGACCCTTTTTCATTTCATTACTAAAGAATTATTTTAGACTATTATGATTGCTTGATTACTGAGATAGAGGACAATGTGTATAATCAGTTAATGTAAATATGTTATGATATTTAAAATACTAAGCAATAATGAATATGGCCTGTATTTTACTTTTCAGTAGTTCTCAACTGCAGATTGATTTCAGTGCATTCAGTCTTGCCTGAAATAAATCTTGATTTTCTTTTAATCCTCCTGATTATTTAAAACTAGTAATTTACATTGATCACCACTTCAAAGTCCTTTGATTTGAACACCTTTCTGGCAGAAATATTTACTTTGCAATTTAAACTACCAGTTTTAGGATTATTTTGTGTTACTTATGGCAAGGAAACCAATAATGTATTGTAATTTATTTTTCTGAATCCTGTATTTTTCCAATTTCTGTGCTGTTGTATATCAGATGTGAAAGCTTTGAACTTGCTCATGCAGAAACCTGTAGTTCATGAATGATTTACTAGCTAAATTCTTTACATTTTTCTCACAGTTAGCTGTCTGTGAAGAAACCAAGACACTTTTAGGGAGTAGCATGCTGTAATTATGACTTTAAATGAAGTTGGAAGGAGCTGTGACAGAGAGGAGAATGAAACATTCAGAATCCATTTAGAATCTTGAAGAACTTTTAAGTAAGGTGTCTCATGATGGCTAAGCCCTCTTGGAAGGAAAAGTATCGTGCTACCCAATGATTTACAGTATGAATGTAAGTTTAATAGCTAATTAGAAGCCTCTAGTGCATCTATTTGGTGGCTTTTAGTTGTAGCTTAGTTGCATCTATTTCAATCTTTGGTTTGCAAAAATACCTTTAATGGAACAGAACCTTCTCTTAGAAGCAAGCTGTGAGCAGGCATGTGCTTTGGGTTCTACACATACACACACACAAGAAAAAAAAAGAAAAAAAGCCACTTAGTAGGTATATATTCTGGCTACTCACTCTTTCCTTTGATTACAATCCATGAGATTATTCAAGTTTCAGTTCCTTGATATTTATTTGTGCATGTGATTGGTGTAAGGCACTTGATGGAAGAGTTGGTGACATTCCTGGATTTGAGAAAAGCAAGGTAAGAGCTAAAACTAGAGGAGGACAGAGTAGAAATGGGTAAAAATTGATTTTTTAAATTTTTACATTTTTTTTGTTCACTGGCAGTTCTGGAAAAGAAGGCGAGTGGAGGGAATGTTCAAACAGAATTCCAAAAAAATTCAGATTGAATGAGTCAAACTGGTAACCACTGTCATAGCACCTAAGAAGGAACACAAAAGCAGTCTAAGGAACAGGGTTAGACTGCTGTGCTAAGAACAGTGAATTGCAGTGGGACAGCAAGCCTAAACCTCTGGTCTAAAGGGAGAAAAGACAAGACTCCCCATCCACAAAGAGAAGGCCTCAAGGGGTCCGGTACATAAAGGGTTACCAGAGTGACTATAGAGGGATCAGAGGTAGAGCCCTGCAAACTCACGATATCCACATTATATTCACATGTATCTGCATCCGTGGATGTGGATACAGTTATCGGTGGATCATTTCTGCAGATGCAGATGTGGATGCAGATACCAATTTTGTATCGGTGCAGGGCTCTAGTCAAAAGTTTAGTTACCCCACTAACTGTAACAACTGACACCACCATCTCTGTTTTTCCTAACCACGCTGTGAATCTAGCTTGAGTGTATGTATTTTTGGCTGAAATCATTCAGCACATTTGTGTCTGATTCATGAATAGTTTCAGGTTGACTGACACTGCATTTGTCCACAAATACACTGACAAATTTTACCCTGCATTCATGAAGATTCAGGTGGTTCTTTCACACTTGTGAAGTCTGTTAGGGGAAGTTCGTTTAGCTTTGATGGTGGAGCAATATAGCTAAGAAGACTGTCAATTTTCCCCTCTAACAGCTGAGGGACGATTCTTCTCAGTGGGTAATTGCCTGAATTTCAGGTCTGAACATTACCTGGGGCTCTGGCAATTTTGCAGAGACTTTTTAATGCTTTGCTTCCCACATCAATTTTGGGGGCTGTAAAGTTCCAGAGAGATTTGTAATCCAGAACTACTGGAAATAAAAGGATGCTCACCTTTTATAAAACTTTGTGCATTTTGTGATCTTTTAGAAAATATATCTGGCTCGCTTGGTAGCCAATGGGGATTTCCAGTTGCATTACCACAAGGGCAGTCTGACTACCATTGCAGAAATCATGCCGAAACGGATAGACAGGAAGTTGGAACTTTTGTGACATTCAGTTAAAGTTCCAAAGGTACTAAAAGTAGGTGTCAATGAGAAAAGTCTACTAAGAAGGTCAGTGTATTCCAATAAGAGAGAAAGCTGGCTGGAGAAGAGGGAAAAGGTCCATTTCTATTGTGTTTTTCTTGTTTAGTTTCAGCTAAACTTATCAGATATGTTCTTTTCTTGGGTCAAAGGGTCACCCTTCAGCCTCTGCTACCTCTATTTCCCTCTTTGACTAAACCTCCCCTATAAGCTTGACAGGGAGTTCATTCCATTCTTTCTGACATACAGCAAAAGTGAAAGGTGCGTATCTTCAGAAACGCTTTGGGAAAGACAGCTAGTGATCTTTTCCATTACACTTGTAAAGAGACACACATGTTCCTGCTCCCAGAATAATTTAAAAGCAGAACTTTTCATAGGGCAAAAAGTCTTCACCAGCCTATCCAAGCTCTTGACCAATGCCAAAGGGCCCAATTTTAAGTCCTCAGCCAAGACTCCTATTGAATTAAAAAGTATACTTCAGGATTGGGTCCAGCATGCAGATGTTTGATACATTCAGATAGGTCCACTATAAAGCATTAAATAAGAACTGGACACATATACCTTACAGATGGGTTAGCTATGAGTATGAAAAAGATTTAAGGAAAGGCACTGTGATATAAAATTGAATTGTTAAACTACATGAACAGTAAAATGATCACAGGGAAGAAGGGTACTTTACTTTTTCACCAGTTGAACAATGAGAATGGCAGGATGTAAACACGTTAAGTGTCCCTCAGTATCAAATGTCATACGATATGGTAAATAGTCAATGGTGTGCACTTGCACATGGAGGGAGAAATGGTTCCATTTATAGAGAAGTAAAAAGGTCATTTGCTTTTATTGAGTATTTAAAGTATTTTCCTTCAGTGCTCATTTTATATGAAAGACTGACTCAGTGTGAGTGCGCAAAGCTGGCAGCTAGCAGACCAAGCTAAAGAGAAAGCTCATTAAGACTGAACTTCACAAGGACTTTACTCTAGGAGGAGAATGACACATGACAATTCATGGGAAGTCTCTAATGAGCGGCCTCCTCTGAGCTGGTTGTCTCTCAAGCGATGGGGAAATAATTTTGGGAGACAAAGTGCAATTTTGTATCTATAATTTGGTGCACATCAAGTTGCATTATTACGGCTTTTGTGCTAAATATGCCATTGATACAGCAGCAATACCATTTAACTACATTTCTGCTCCACATGGCAGAGATTTCAGCAATTGTAACAAGCCATTCACCAGCACACAAGACAAAGAGTAGTGCTAGTCTTAGCTGAGAATCCAGCCATCAATTTGTCTTTTTCCTTACTATTTCTCCTATAGCCTTTTGAGGTGAATAGCTGACAAAATTCCTAAAGATCTATCCAGAAAACTCAATGGTCAGAGGATTATATAGCCAGCTATTTGAACAAAACCATCTGTCATCATGACAATATATGGGATGCTTTAGTAATCCTGTATTTCTTGCCTATTCTGCTGTACTCTTACTCCCTACTTTATGAGCTTCAGGGGGTAGCGGAGTTAGTCTGTTACAGAAAAAAACAGCAAGCAAATGGTCTGGTAGCACTTTATAGACTAACAAAACATGTAGATGGTATCATGAGCTTTCGTGGGCACAGTCATCTAAAGAAGTGGGCTGTGCCCACGAAAGCTCATGATACCATCTACATGTTTTGTTAGTCTATAAAGTGCTACCAGACCATTAGCTTGCTGTTTTTTCCCCTACTTTATGTATTCTTAGAAGATTTACCTGGCATTGCTTGAATCCTTCAGGGCAGGGGGCTGGAGATGTGGAGTGTGCAACAGTCAGAGCAGAGACTTGGGGATGTGAGGGGCTCAGGATAGAGGCTGTGGGTGAGGGGGGTTCAAAAACCAGGGTTGGGGTGAGGAAGGGCTCACGGCAGGCTGTGGGATGTGCAGGGGTCAGAGCAAGGGAGGGAGGTTGCAGGAGCATGCTGGAGGTTGGGGTATGGGCTCAGGAGGGAGGATGTGTGAGGGATATGGGGTACAGGGTCTGGGTGTGAGGGGGCTTTGGTTGTAGCACTTACCTAGTGCCCCATTCCCAGGACCACACATGGCTCCACAACCTTGCCGCTCCCAGGCACTGCCACCTGCTACTATGGGATAGGTGGGGAAAAAGCCTCTAGACCAGCACCTTGCTGTGCTGCCATTCCCCCAGCTGTGGGGAGGGGAACAGCAGCACACAGAGCCACTTCATCCTCTCCCTGCCAGGGTCTGAACCACAGGTATGCCTGCATCAAGGACACCCAGAATAAGAGGGTTCACGTGTATTGCCTGTGCACTATTTCTTTCCATTCCATGTCTGTGTTTTTTGCCATCTTAGTATCTGTCTCTTAAGTTGAACTGTTTCTAAAGAAGTTTACTTGATTCGTCAACAAAATCACCATGACAGCTCAAGATTATTACAGCCAAAAGCTGGACCCCAGTCATTGCTTGGGTATATGTCCCATGTGTTGGGAAGGCTCAGAGATGTGGGAAAACTGAATCTTGCCTGAGGTCACAGAGTAACAGCTACCTGGTGGAACTGCATAGTCACAACTTCACTAGTCTTGCCCCTCGTGGACAGTCTCCTCTATACTATTATGAAAAGAGTACATGCAGAACTGTGATATGCCACAGACACAGAGCCCTGTACAGTCTTCTGTGCAACTGAATTCAGGATCTTCCTATGAACAAGAACATAAGAACATAAGAATGGCCGTACTGGGTCAGACCAAAGGTCCATCTAGCCCAGTAGCCTGTCTGCCGACAGTGGCCAGCACCAGGTGCCCCAGAGAGGGTGGACCGAAGACAATGATCAAGCGATTTGTCTCCTGCCATCCCTCTCCAGCCTCTGACAAACAGAGGCCAAGGACACCATTTTCTCCCCTGGCTAATAGCCTTTTATGGACCTAACCTCCATGAAATTATCTAGCTTCTCTTTAAACTCTGTTATAGTCCTAGCCTTCACAGCCTCCTCTGGCAAGCAGTTCCACAGGCTGACTAAACGCTGTGTGAAGAAGAACTTTCTTTTATTAGTTTTAAACCTGCTACCCATTAATTTCATTTGGTGTCCTCTAGTTCTTCTATTTAGGGAACTAATAAATAACTTTTCTTTATCCGCCCTCTCTACACCACTCATGATTTTATATACCTCTATCATATCCCCCCTCAGTCTCCTCTTTTCTAAACTGAAGTTTTTTTGAACAAGGGGCAGGATTTACCCCTTGCAGAAATGCTGAGCACTGACAGCTCCCATTGACTTCAGTTAGAAGTGCTGGTGCTCAAGATCTGTGAGAAACAGGCCCTAATTAATATACATATGTGGCTTAAAAGAGATCAGAATTTTGTGAACAAATTGCTGGACAAATTTGCACCTCTATTCTTTATAACAGAAAATAAGTAGCACCCTAAAAAGCTGAGTTAACCATTCATTTTGAATATGCTATCCAAAATATTTACCTTTTTTTGTTCATAAATTAATGACTGTTCCCGATTTGTGGATGTGGTTATTATTTTTGAAATTTTTCCCAAACTGTTTAATATTTGTTTTTATAAACTACAGATGGAATGGTTGGTCATTTATGTCATGTGGCATTATCTCTACTCCCTGGCTGGATCATTGATTTTTAGATTGGAAAATAACAACTAAAGGCGACTTTTTCTGGTCTGAATAATTGGGTGAATAATCATGAATAATTAAATTCATCACATTTTGTGGAGTTGCTAACTTTTTTCCACAGACAAATATCTTCTTTTGTTTCCATACCCAGTCCAACATGAGAATAGACTTAGGGTACATCTAGACTACAAGCCTCTTTCGAAAGAGGCTTTTTCGAAAGAATCTTTCGAAAAAGCCTTTTTTGAAAGAAAGCATGTAGACAGCAGCCTCTTTTTTCGAAAAAAGAGAGTCGCTTTTTCGAAGGAGAGCACCCAGGCAGTCTGGATGCTCTTTCAAAAAAGCACTGTTTGCATTTAATAACGTCTTTTTTCGAAAGAGCACTTTCGAAAAAAAGGCATTATTGCTCGTAAAATGAGGTTTTCCGCAGCCAAAAAAACTGCCATGTTCTTTCGATTTAATTTCGAAAGAACATGACAGCAGTCTAGACGCAGGTGAAGTTTTTTTTTGAAAAAAGGCCACTTTTTTCGAAAAAACCCTGTAGTCTAGACACAGCCTTGATGAACTCATATGATATGCAGATAAATATGCTGCCATCAGAAACTTTTTTGAACAAAATTGGCCTGTGTAGCTAAAACATTTCTCATGTGTACAGAAAGTAATTATTCAGATTTCAGACTTGCTTGTTTTCAGGTAAGTCATTGGTGCACGGTGTAAACCATATTAGCAGCATGATTATTCAACCGTTGTTCCTTGGAGATGTGACAGCTGGGGTGCTATGTAAGCTCATCTGGGAAGGAATCAGTCTCTCATTCCCTTGTGGGAACAAGGACTCTGTGCCTGTCCAGTGAGAGTTTCTTCTGTGTAAAATAGCAGGAGCAGGGCATAATTTCTTAAAGGTATTTCAGCAAAATTTTAACAATGACTCTTCCCTCCAAGTTGGGTGTAAAGAAGCCTCAACTATTCCAGCACCACCAGTTCTGAGGAAACAGGATAAAATGATCTATTACTATACAAGAAGAATGTTCCAGAAGTTAGGGAACTACTTCAGCCATGTGTCCTTGGGCAAGTCATTTAACCTCTCTGTGTGTCAGTTCCCCATCTGTAAAAGGGGATAACAATACTTCCATAAATACTTCCCTAACTCATCAGAGATGTTTCAGGATAAATATAATAAAGATTGTGGGATGCTCAGGTACTATAGTAATGGGGGGCCATCTTAAAATGATCATGCAGTTACACTTCACACAGTGTAATGAGGGGTGAACTTGAATTAAACCAACATTTCTTCAAAAGATTTAAGTTCCAGCTTAAAAAGAAGAGGTGGGAGGAGGTTATATTCTGCTCTCAGCTATGTTTCGTAACCCTCTAGTTAATATATAATTGAGGGCAAAACTTGAATGTTAGTGGCACAAATAGATGATATAGCAATAAAAATAAAGTTTTTGGGCCTGGGATGAAGAACAGTACTCATTTGTCAAAGAGTCATTGAGTGCTTAATTTGTAATGAAAGAGATTCTAGGGCTCAAGCAATTAGGGTTCAAGCAATTTGATTTTTAACTTTTATAACTGACATAGGAAGCCCAGAGGTGCTAGTGTGTGAATTGTGAGGCCCAGAGGTGCTAAAGCTCTGCCTTGGCAAGCCTTGGCACAAATTAAGCACTGATCATGCATTTTGCAACACTTTTTATTCCTCATTTGACCCCCTGTTTAACAGAGGACATGAGCACAAGTGTTTTTTTCTGAATCAGGGACATGCTGAAGACAGAAGGACAAAGAGGAAACTAAATGTAACCAAAGTACTGAACCATACTGTGAATAGGGAAAAGAATTTCTGAAGCCCATTGAAAAAGCAAAAGATGAACCATGATACCAGTTAAACAAGAACTTGTCTTTAAGAGTGGAAAGAAAGTAAATGGAAACAGTCAGTTTTATATTTTTGTACTACTGACGGATTGGCCAAAACTAAACTTTCCCACTGTTGATTCAGTTCCTAAAGTGTTAACACCACATAGTAATAAGTGACTACTAGATGAACTCTTATACAAATCTGAGTTGATTATTGACCATAACACTTAAATGAACTTTAGAAAGTATTTGCATTAACAACAGTAGAGATATAATGCACACAGGGTTCCTAATCAGTTATATAACTGTGTCTAATTTTTCTGTTCTTGTTTCACTGATGTGGATTAGGAGTTTTCTACAGGGCTTGGGTATTATGGCTAACTTTTGCATTAACCTTCTGCTATAAGAGTATAATCTATTATAGAGTATCAAGGATTATGTTTCAGTAAGATAGTATGAACATCTGACAAATAAACATTTCAATGTACTCACGCATAAGGAAGTTTATTTTAGTTGTAATGTGTACTTTAATAGATACTTGGAAGTACTGATTTATCTGACTTACAGAAAAATAGTTCTTGATAGCCATGCTAGTGGCAAAGTACATTATTGTTATTGTTATTGTTATTGTTATTGTTTGTTATTGTTATAAATATAGCAATATCCAGAGGCCACACTTTGCTACTATAGTTACTATGCTAGTATATAAAGATGCTTACCCGAAGAGTCTGCAGTCAGAGATCCTGATACTGCCAGGAACTCAATACAGTTGGAGGAGTCTACTGTTGCATTGTTTCTTGCTAGAGCAGGGACTAAGAAAACACGAGAAGGTGGAGGGGAAAATATACCAAAATCTGTATAATGTTATATACATTTGCCATTGTTTTATTATAAATGGATCAAGCATCACATGTCCCTAATTGTGCCTCAAGTGAACCACCTTTAATGGGATTTTTTTTTTTTTTAAATAGAGATGGGTCTTGTGGAGAGATTTGAAGGAGAAAAGGGGTGTGGCTTTTGAGTCAGTAAAGCAAAGGAGTTCAATGCATTTACAGGTTGAAAGCCTCACTCCCTTTTCATAATTAGTAATATAAACTATCCAGTGCAGAACCATGGAAAAGCTGACACTCGCTAAGGCCTGGTCTACACTTTGGACCTTAGTCCAAAATTAGCCTTCTGCCCCAAGGTCAAATTTGTAAGTGATGCATCCACACTACCAAGCCCGTTATTACGGAATAAGGGGCTGCAACATTCAAATTCTGTAGTCCTGCTTTTCATGAAGAATAACACTATTCCTGAACTTGTAAGTCTGAAATAACTTTAGTGACTCAGGTGCCGCTAATTCAAACTTATTGGCTGGGAGGCTTCCTGAAGCTCTCCAGAGTGCTTCCTGGGGCTCTGAGTCCGAGGTAGCATGACCACATTAACGGAGCCTGCCTTGAACTTACATTTGATTCTTCCCCATAGTGAGGACATGGACCTTTGAATTTGTAAACTCAGGTGCCCAGAAGTCAAACATAGTAAATTCAGATTAATCTCCTAATGTAGACATGGCTTAAGAGAAATAACTGGGAGAGGTATCATTCTGTTTGGTACCATATGAAAGAATGACATGATATCTAACTTCGAATCTTGCATGAGTCATCTTCCTGGTTATATATATATATATATTTAATTTGGTCACAGCAGGCACTTGTTAAGTCCTTCTGGTTCCAAAATTGCTCTGAATGTTTGTCTTTATATGCAATATCAGGTATACAGCCCTACTATAGCTTTAATACTTCTACAAATCAAGGGTTACTAATATAATATTGACCCACTGAATGCTAAGCAAATATCAGGTCCCTGCAAATTGGTCTCCTGGCAGAGAAGAAATCAGTAACATGTGGTCTGGGTATTTTCTCTGTGTAACGTCATTATTTACATTATATTGCAACACTGTATATAGTATGTGTAGTTGACACACAAACTCCTCTTTCAGGGATCTCAGTCCAAACTCCATAGCCCAGTTCCAAGGAAGCCCCAAGAAATTACTCTAGTTAGAGAGGTTAAGGCAGGAGGAAACTTTTCTGCTGCATACAACATCTCCCTGAAGTACTATCACAAAATTACCAAAATTACACCTAGAACCACGCACTTTTCCATGCTAACAACAACATCAAAAGTTGCAAGGCTCTATTTCAGAGTGCCATCTAGTGGCTCCTGCCATAACTATAATTATACTCTTCAGAGAGGTAGCCAAGTTAGTCTGTAACAGGAAAAACTTAAAAAACAACAAATAGTCTAGTAGCACCTTAAAGACTAACAAAACATGCAGATGGTATCATGAGCTTTCGTGGGCAAAACCCACTTCGAAACTGGTCATTTAAAGAAGTGGATTTTTGCCCATGAAAGCTCATGATACCATCTACATGTTTTGTTAGTCTTTAAGGGTATGTCTAGACTACATGCCTCTGCTGACAGAGGCATGTAAAATAGGCTACCCGACATAGTCAATGAAGCGGGAATTTAAATATCCCCAGCTTCATTAAAATAAAAATGGCCACCGTGCTGTGGCAGCTCAGCTGATTGTTGGCACAGCACGGCAGTCAAGACGCGGATTGGTCGACAGGGGAAGCCTTTGTCAACCGCTCCCTTATGCCTCGTGAAACAAGGTTTACAGGAGCGGTTGACAAAGGCTTCCCCTGTTGACCGATCCACGTCTCGACTGCCGCGCTGTGCCGGCGATCAGCTGAGCTGGCACAGCACGGTGGCCATTTTATTTTAATGAAGCCGGGGATATTTAAATCCCCGCTTCATTGACTATGTCAGGTAGCCTATTTTACATGCCTCTGTCAGCAGAGGCATGTAGTCTAGACATACCCAAAGGTGCTACTAGACTGTTGTTTTTTAAGTTTTTCCTATAATTATATTGTCTTCTGCAACTATATAATATATATTTTAGAGAGTTAGTCTATTTGTCTGTCTGTTCAAGAACTCCTCCTAAACAAGAAGTAGGATCACCAAATTCGATATGCAGCTTCCTCTTACCATAACAAGGTAAGGATTTGGTTGTGCCAGGAAAATAGGACGTGCCTAGAATGGGATTGATTCTCATAAAAGCAAACAGAAAAGAGAATCACCAGGCCAGCTGTGGATGTGCCTCCCCTCTGGGACTGCCCCAGCCTTGACCCTCTCAGTCCTAGGTACCCTTGAAGGGGGACAGCCAGCCCCACCTCCTTAAAGGGAGTGAGGAGAAAGTGCTCAGTTTGCTGCATTCCTCATGCTGGCAGTGAAGTGCAGGGGACAGATGAGCTATGAACTTTGCTCTTTCTCCCTGATAGGGACAGAAAGGGGAAGAGCAAGCAGCCCTGCTATGAACTGGGAGGGGAGGGGAGCTTTGGTCCCTGCCTCCTGCACACACTTCCTCACACACACACACACACACACAAAGAGAGAGAGCGAGAGAGAGAGTCCCCTGCCCTGAGCCCTCTTCATCCCCCAATCCTGACTCCTTCATGCCACCACGCAATCCCCTACCCTCAGCCCCTCCTCAGCTCCCTACTCTGACTCCTGCATCCCCCACAGCTCCAGCCCTGAGCCCCTCTCCACCCCACAAACTTGACTCCTGCACCCCCACACACACAGCCCCCTACTCTGAACCCCTACATCCCCAAGTCCCTGCTCTGAGTCCCCCCACACTCCACCTGACACTTAAATTTCTTATAGGTACTGTTTTATCACACATACACCCCAAACTCCTGCACTGAAATTAGGGAACAGGAGAAAAACCTCCTATCTATTATGGTCTGCTAATAGGAAGACAAAAAAGTAGACTCAGCAACAGCAAGCAGAGGAAAACAACATCTCTTTTCTTATCAGCATAATGAGGTTTTTTTATTGCAGCCATTTCTGTTTGTCTTTGTTGTTGTTTTTTTAATTTACCTTGGAGGCATATGTATAATGTTTCCCTGATCCCATCTCAGAGGGCATTACAAATGTATAGCCTAGCCTGGTTGACTCATCCTTCATTCTTTTTAATACAGATAAATGAGTATTTATTGTACATTTGCTGAGGCACAGAGACAAAGGGCAAGATATTAGCAGTATTGAGGTGCCTAAAGATACAGACTGGCAGCAGTGGGATTTTCAATGAGCATTAGGCTCCGAAGTGCTGTTGAAAACCCCACAGGTGGCTTGTTTGCATCTTTGGGAGCACAAACACCTTTGAAAATTTGATCCTGAAGTTCTGTGTACACTGCAGCTGGGAACATGTTTCATATGTGCTGGTAGATAGACTTGCACTAGAAGAGCCAGAGCTAGCATGCCAAAAATAGTGCAGACACTGTGGCTCAAGACAGAGCTGAGGTTCTGAAGCCTGGAAAGTCAGGTGGGCAGAAAGCTTTTAGCACCTGATGAGTGAAAGTTCAAGTTCTGCCAGCATGAATCTATCTACCCAGAATGGGAGGTTTCCTCTCAGCTGTGGTATAGACCTACCGTAAGTGACCTGTGCAAGGTCACACAGGATATTTGTAACACAGCAGCAAGCTAACCCTCAGTTGAAAACTGTTATGTAAATAAAATATACTATATTTGATTTTATATACAGGACAGGACTGTTATCGATAATATAACTAGAATCCAAATCCTGGACTGTAGGACATAATCCAAGTAACTTGAATTCTTATGAGACATGGAAAGGAATACCAGTTCACTAGATGTGTGGAGGTGGAAGGTGAATAATGGTTGCTTTGTGGCTCTATCTACCATGTCCATTCTTCCTTGGCTGGCTCCAGCTTTAGCCCACTCCTTGACAGACCTGAGCTCTGGCATGCACTGACAGGGTCATGCCAGCCTCACTAATTAAGCATGCCAACTGCAAGGCAACCTTCTACACATCTGCTGTGTAAAAAGTGCTGCAAGGACAAAGGGGTAAGCAATACTTTCAAAAGATACCTTTAAACCACTAGAACGGTGCCCATATTATGGGAGTTGTACTGCAAAATCTATAATTTGAAACTAGATGCTTCCTTGATGCCCAGCACTATTTACACAGCTTGTCCTTTAGAAACTACAATATAATTTATCTGAAAGATATCTGAAAAGTTTTGTGATGCTATTCTCTAGTTTTAATTTTTGGATATGGAAATTCTGGGATTAACCAAAATCTGAAACTACATATCTTTTCTACAAATATTATTTTCAGTACAACTTTTACTTTTCATTCTAGGGAAGCCTTGTGAAATGGTAGCCCCTTAGACATGTATGATTTTCAGTCCGTAGATTTTAGTGCACCAGACTGTTTTCCTTTTATTGATGTTTAGCTATTCTCAGTTATCCAGAGGTCCACTGTATCTTACAAGTGTGAAAGTGATCCCCAATGTCCAGCTGTACCTTGTTCTGGAAGGTAATTACAGTATAAACAAGTGTAGAAACTTTCTGGCTGTGCAGAGTTGGGAGGTCAGTGAATGACCAAGTGCAAAAAGACAGACAGGATCAATACTTAGCCTCTTTCTTTCTAACGTATTTTGACTGCAATAACAACACTTCTGAGACCATTTCAACAGGCAGATGCTTACATAAAGTGAACAATTTAGTATTTTTGTATGACATAGCTTAGAGTCCTGAAATCTTATTTTCTCTAAGTTACCATCCTTAAGGAAAAAAGAGAGAAAAATTTAAATATTGTCATCTTCTTATCAAAAGCACCAGTACTTTCTAACATGCTTTTTTCCATCTGACAATCAGTGTTAGCGCTGCAGGATCTCTTAACATCTTAGTCCTTATCAGAAATGCTAAAACTTGAAGTGTAATGGGAAAGAGATTTTATAAAGGTACATTACCATAATGGAAATGTTTTCCAAGAAGAGGTTCCATTTGTAGGTACTGTCTGCACCTGAAAAATATACACCAGGAATTTTTGTGCTTGACTGGAACAAACATAAAAACCTGTATCTGACCCCATGGAGAGAAATCAAGTCTTGAAATGACTCTGATTTCTGCCTATAGTTTATCTTAAAGATGCAAATCTTGACTGCAAATTGCACATATAATAAAGGACATTGGCTTTGACCCTTTAAAAAACATACCTCATATCATTGCATGCAGTATTAATGTAAATCTGTGGTGGTGTAGGGATCTAGATCAGTCATTTTTAAAATGCATTCCATTTTTTTTAATCCACAAGATTCTTCACAGCTATATGATGCAGTGGCCAGAAAGTGCTCCCTGCTGTTTATTTTATGATCTCTGTGTGCAGATACAGTGTAATACCTGAAATATAATTTGTGCATGGATTAGGAAAAATAGCTTCTCCATGCATGAAATTGAGCATAACAAGCATGCAACCCCATCAACCACAATTTACTCAGAATAATCCAAGATCTGTACAAAGAGGTGATGTTCTTTTTTTGGATCTCCTTATGCCCAGGATTTTCCTCCTTGGCATAATTTCTGGACCAGAGATGGAGCCACTATGCATTTCATTCTCATTTCCCCACCCTCAGCAACCAATGGAGGAATAATCAGGAAAGATAATGAAGCCTAAGTCTGCTTTTTGCTTGTCCCCTCTAAGGTGTGACCCCCTCCTGGGAGGTGTCTGGGAGACTGAGAGATCCCTGAGGAACTTGTGGTTGGAGGAAGCATGTTAAGGATTTATGTGGCTTCCTTCTTCTCCCATGGGAGGGACATACCTTGCCTTACCCTTTACCCAATTGTCCGGAGGAACTCTTTAGGTTTCTTTCTCCCACGTGGAGGGAAAGAGCTGGCTTGCCACACTCAACGTCTAATATTAGATTAAATACATAGATACATACATTAAATAAATAAATACAACGTCTAATAGATTAAAACATTTTTAGAGAAATGACATGACATCATATAACATTCATATCTTTATTTTCCAGTCCCTTTAGCTTTATTCTATTCAGTGTAAATAAGCCACTTTGATTTAGCTATGCTCTTATTCCAAAACACCAAAAAAAAAAAAAAATCTGAAATGCAAATGTTTGCTTAATAAATGTGAATCTGTGCCCATTTACACCAGCTGAGTATCTGGAGCCAATTCTTTTGAAATAAAACTTTCTCCCCTCATCACTCCAGAGGGTTCTTAGCTGTGCATGGACAGTGTAATAAAATGTATGTCCAAAATTATTAGCTATTTACTATTATAATTAACTAGAAGATTGACCCAACATTGCTCAGGTCTTTAATTCAATTAATTTTTGTTTTTTGAAAAATAAAATGAAAATGTACATACAGTACTTCATTTAAATCATTGCTCTGGGGTAGGGCTGCGGATGAGGGGTTCAGTATGCAAGCTGCCCCAGGGAGGGAGGATTACCCTGGCCCTCTCTCAGTGCAACAACTTGGGGCTGGGTGAAATAAACCTCTTCATGGCCCCCACAGCTCCATCAAGCCCAGCTGGGAGAGGGGTACATATTCCCCAGCTTGGGCAGATCCAAGTTCATCTGCCCCCCTGCACTCCCCAGCCAGAGTGAGGAATGCAGCAAACTGTGCAATTTCCCCTTGCTCCCTGATGAAGGGGAACAACCAGCAATGCCCTTCCCCTTGAAAGGGTGCCTGTCGGGTGGGAGGCTCAGGGCTGTATGGTTTTCTGAGAAGCAATCCCATTCCAGGC
This sequence comes from Rafetus swinhoei, assembly GCA_019425775.1. NCBI lineage: Eukaryota > Metazoa > Chordata > Testudines > Trionychidae > Rafetus > Rafetus swinhoei. Next base: position 273,975,684 of record CM033437.1, read on the forward strand.
ACCTCCCATTTTCCTGGCACAACCAAACCCTGACCTTACTTTTAAGTTATAATAAGAGAAAGCTGTATACTGAATTTGGTAGCCCTAGCTCTTACCATTTAGGAGGAGCTCTTGAACAACAGACAGACACACAAAAAAGACAAACTATATTAGATGAAAAGAAGAGGCTCCTGCCTCAAAGAAAGGGGTTGTTTCTTACTAGCCAAAAGTTTGTTTGACTAACAGACCCCATTCCTGCTCCCACTGAAGTCACAGGGAAATTTCACATTTATGTTAATGCATGTGGTATCACAATTAGTGTTATAGAAAAGGTAAGCAATGACGAGACAAATCAAGACAACTCGTTCATTTAATCAACAATGATTATGCTGGCAAGGTGGCCATAAAGTACTCTTGTATTGGACCAGCTTTCTCTCAGGTGCTGAAGAAGAGTTCTGTGTAAGCTCAAAAACTGGTCTCTCTCTCACCAACAGAAATTGTTTAATAAAAGATATTAAACCTCACCTACCTTCTTTCGCTAACATCGTGGGACTAACATGGCTACAGTAATACTGTGTACAATGATTAAACTGACAGAAATGAGGGGAGCAATGACATGAACGGAATGTCTGGAATTTAAATTTCTAAATAAACCAAGCTTGGTACAAATTCAAGGTAGCCAGTTGTTTAAGATAGATAATACTCAAACACAGCAAGTCATTCCTCTGTGATGCTGTTAACATTTAATTGTCTTAGGCCAGGCATTGTACTAAAGGTCAAAGTGGTTACCCTATCTGCCAAAGAACCTGATGGGGACAATGTCAAACTAGAAATCGATATATTTAAAATACTACCCCTGCAAATATTTAACCAGTCATATTATTATTTTTATTATTGTAGACCGAAAGGCACCAATGGGTAACCAAGGATAGTGAGTCCCTACTCTTCTCCCCCTTTCCACCAAAAATGATACTCCTGAAATTTCCTCTGCCATATCTCATCTCAAGATAGTGTTGTTGTTGGGTTCTTGTTGTTTTTTCTGTAAAGCATCATTAGAAATCAGACAAGGAATTTCAAAGTTATAGTGTTTGGGAATTATACCTTTTATTGATATCTTAAAGATTTCCCAACTTTTGTGGATCTGATAACTAATATTAGTGGTGTTGCATTGATGTAAAACTGGAGTAAATAAGTGGGGAATAAGGACTTTATTTTTGCTGGCCTTGCTAAAAAGTGTGTTGGATTATTTGGGGAAGATAAGAGGTTAGTAAAGTTAGGGAGAATTTCAGGACAATACTTTGGCAAAGGGAATGTATTTTGATCACATTGTAAAGAACGGCTGCTTCAGAAACTTAATCTGATCTCTTATTATTTCCATGGAAACCATGGAGTGGTTGTAAAAATCTTTGAATATTGGAGCAGCTGCTTTCAAGTTTAGTTCAGAATAAGACGTCTAGATGAACAGAGCTTTGGCCCTGGAGTGTTGGAGAAGGTGTACCCTATCCCCCACAGTTGTGAGGAGAGTAAAGGAAAAAGTTGTAACTGGTGCTAAGCCTTTTTGACTTGGTGCGGGGAGAGAGATCTGGGTCCTTTACCCAAAATTGGCAAAAGTACATTTCTGCTGATTTACTCAAAGGCTTTGCCCCTCTCAGACTCACATTCTGTAGTTTGCTGTCTCTAAGGGTACATCTACACAGTACTGTGTATCTCAAAATAAACTACACAATTTGAGGTATGCAAATTGCATAGCTCATTTCAAAATAGCTTATTTTGAAATTTGGCACTGCCTACACTGAACTAATTTTGAAATAAATCACTATTCCTGTGTCTTCCTTAATCCTTGTGCAATGAGGTTTACAGGAAGCCGGAATAAGAAGTCCGTTATTTCAAATGTACTTTGGAATAATGGGTATGCTGTTAAGAAGCACAGAATACTATTTTGGGATAGCACACATTATCCCAAAATAGTGCCTCTGTGCAGTCACATCCTAAATGAATGGATTCCTACTCTTAGTGAATATGACAGACAAAAAAATCCACTGAAATATAAAACTTTGTCTATAATTTCTTTTGCACATTAATTAGAGCTGGGAGAAATGAAAATACAATTTTAAGAGATGTGAAAAATTTCCCATGTTTTGGTGATCTGTTAATATGTATTTGACCAACTTACTTTCAAAGAGAACAGGCAATTAAACCAAATTTAATACCACTAAATGGGCCTATCCCTGCCTCTATTACTTAAATAGGCCACACTTGGAACTTAAAAACATAAGAACGGCCATACTGGGTCAGACCAAAGGTCCATCTAGCCCAGTGGCCTGTCTGCCGACAGAAGCCAACACCAGTGCCCCAGAGAGGGTGGACCGAAGACAATGATCAAGCGATTTATCTCCTGCCATCCTTCTCCAGCCTCTGACAAACAGAGGCCAGGGACACCATTTCTATCCCCTGGCTAATAGCCTTTTATGGACCTAACCTCCATAAAATTATCTAGCTTCTCTTTAAACTCTGTTATAGTCCTAGCCTTCACAGCCTCCTCTGGCAAGGAGTTCCACAGGTTGACTACATGCTGTGTGAAGAAGAACTTTCTTTTATTAGTTTTAAACCTGCTACCCATTAACTTCATTTGGTGTCCTCTAGTTCTTCTATTGTGGGAACTAATAAATAACTTTTCTTTATTCGCCTCCACACCACTCATGATTTTATATACCTGTATCATATCCCCTCAGTCTCCTCTTTCTAAACTGAAAAGTCCCAGTCGTTTTAACCTCTCTTCATATGGGATCCGTTCCAAACCCCTAATCATTTTAGTTGCCCTTTTCTGAATCCTTTCCAAGGCCAAAATATCTTTTTTGAGGTGAGAAGACCACATCTGTACACAGTATTCAAGATGTGGGCGTACCATAGTTTTATACAGGGGCAGTAAGATATTCTGGGTCTTATTTTCTATCCCGTTCTTAATAATTCCTAACTTCCTATTTGCCTTTTTCACCACCGCTGCACACTGTGTGGAAGTTTTCAGAGAACTATCCACGATAACTCCCAGATCTCTTTCCTGATTTGTCATAGCCAAATTAGCCCCCATCATACTGTACGTATAGTTGGGGTTATTTTTCCCAATGTGCATTACTTTACACTTATCCACATTAAATTTCATTTGCCATTTTGTTGCCCAATCACACAGTTTGGTGAGATCTTTTTGGAGTCCCTCACAGTCTGCTTCTGTCTTGACTATCCTAAACAGTTTGGTATCATCTGCAAACTTTACCACCTCACTGCTTACCCCTTTCTCCAGATCATTTATGAATAAGTTGAACAGGACTGACTCTTGGGGGACACCACTAGTTACCCCTCTCCATTCTGAAAATTTACCATTTATTCCTACCCTTTGTTTCTTGTCTTTTAACCAGTTCTCAATCCATGAAAGGACCTTCCCTCTTATCCCATGGCAATGTAATTTACACAAGAGCCTTTGGTGAGGGACCTTGTCAAAGGCTTTCTGAAAATCTAAGTATACTATATCTACTGGATCCCCCTTGTCTGCATGTTTGTTAACCCCTTCAAAGAACTCTAATAGATTAGTAAAACATGATTTCCCTTTACAGAAACCATGTTGACTTTTGTCCAACAAATTATGTTCTTCTACGTGCATCACAATTTTATTCTTTACTATTGTTTCGACTAATTTGCCCGGTACTGAAGTTAGACTTACCAGTCTGTAATTACCAGGATCGCCTCTAGAGCCCTTTTAAAATATCACGTTAGCTATCTTCCAGTCATTAGGTACGGAAGCCAATTTAAAGGATAGGTTACAAAGCACAGATGATAGTTCAGCAATTTCCCATTTGAGTTCTTTTAGAACCCTTGGATGAATGCCATCCGGTCCCAGAGATTTGTTAACATTAAGTTTTTCTATTTGTTCCAAAACCTCCTCTAATGACACTTCAATCCGGGACAGTTCCTCATATTCACCACCCACAAAGGACGGTGCAGATTTGGGAATATTATAACTTGTATTATAATATTTATTTGTATTACAATAGTGATGAAAGGGCCTAAATCTGATTGGAGCTTAATAGTGCTAAGCACAAATGCTAATTTCATTGACGTGTACAAGTGCTCCAGGCTTTGGCTGCTTTTTTTTTTCTGTAAGTAGTTCTAATGTCAGGCTTTAAAAAAAAAAACCTAACGTAACTCCTTCTCCACTGGTAAAATTATCATGTTGACATAAGAGGGTAAAATGAGCTATAAATAAGAGTGAAGTATGCAACAGCGTGTGATGCATCATGCCCTACAGCAATTGAAAGAATGTGTTGGCAGTATTCACTGTCATATCTGTAGGCTGTTTGTTTCCTAAATATTTTACTCGTGTAGTTTGTTGTGTAAGAGTGAAAGTAACAAATAGCTAAGAAACATGCCCCATTTGCAAATGGATAGTTCCCAAAGAATTTTAAACAAAATAGTTGTAGTGAAATTTCCTTCAATTTTGACAGAGTCATTTCCACCATCTTCCTCAACAACTGTAAGAAATCTCTATCAAACCGATAAAATCATTCTAAATGGAAAAAATAGTGTGTAACTACCACACTTTTATCAGGGCTTGATCCTAAGTTGTCCAACATTTCTTTGGCTTCAGTGATGCAGGACCTCTCTGGCCTTTAATTCAGTGGTTTGAACTCATATTCCAATTAGATGTGTGAATATATGGAGTTTTATTAGCTGAAACAAATTACCATTTTTGATGCCTATCACAAGATTTCATGGACTCTTCCAGTTTCTATTCCCAATGGAAAGTCATGGCTGAGGGAATGTGATGCAACTTAAATCATGTCCACTTTATCCTTAATGTTAAACATTTTCTTTTCAGAGTGAAGTCTTATTCTGTACTTGAAAAGCATTTTAAATCTCTCAACTGGCTTCAAAATACTTACAGAAGGGTTACATTTGATCCATCAAGCAATATTCAGAATAGGTCAAATCATTTTGCCCAAATACAGGAATTAATCTATTTAATTAGATGATATAGATTTGGTGAAGCCTTTGGAAAGATGTCCAGAGAGATGTCCAGACATTTGAAAATAACTAAACTGGATACAGCATTGGAAAATATTAAAAATGTATCGGAACCAACAAATTCACATTTGAATACAAATTTTGCTAATGTTCTAGATTGTTTGAAGTCAGGGGTTGTTGTTTTTTTGGGGGAGAAAGGGAGTCTACTTCTAGAATCCTCCACTGGAATCTTCACACATGAGAAATAGGTTTTGATTGTCTTTAATGAGACACTTCTCACTCTGTTAAGATACACAGAGAGCTGAATTGTTCTGATCAATATGCACATTTTAAAATATGAAAGTTTTCAATTTTTGTGATGTCTTTCGACAGGATCAGCCAAAAACTTTCATAAACTAAGCTGTGTTTTTGCCTGAAAAGAAGAGACCATATTCTCTCCTTTTGAAATGCCTCATCTCATTTCCAGATGTGAACCGAAAGAAACACCTCCCCCTTGTTGTGAAAAGCAAGTAAATTTTAGATTTTGTAATTACTTTAAATAGTCCTATTAAAAATGCATCACAAAAATGAAAAGCCTTTTGTTGCAAAATTTTCAAATTATCATGATGTTCTATAGCAAGAGATGACAAGCTTGCAAGAAAATTTGTGAGACTATATTTTTTCTGATAGATACTGGGAAGAGTTTTGTTAGAACAGGACTTGTTAGAACAGGTTAGAAGCTTGTTAGAATCTTGTTAGAACAGGACTCCCTACTTTTTGATCCTCTGACAAGGTGGTTTCACTAGTCAATAGTAAGGATCTAATTTATGACCAGTAGTGAGATCATATTTCCTATTATGTTAGGGACATTGACATTTAATGGTTGCCTTTTTTTAGAGCTAAAAATACATCATTAGGCTTTGGCTTTAGCCCAGACTCGATTAGCTAAAACTCCACAATAAGCAAGTAATTTAGAAACAAAGTCCTACTTGAAAAGATGCATAGGTTGGACCTCCCTAGTCCATCACACATGGGACCTGACCAGTCCTGAACAAGGTGGTTTGCCAAACCAGGGGAGGTCAACATCATCCCCCAGACTCCAGCCCAGCTGGGCTCCAGGCCCCAGCAGGGCTACCAAACCCCCTGCTGCTGGCCCCACTGTTGCTGTCCCAGCAGTTCTCCGAGCCCTAACAGGGCTGCTGGCCCTACTGCTGTCAGGCCCGTTGCCAGCCACCAGCCCCACTGCCACCATCCCAACAGGGCTCCTGGCCACAGTAGGGCTCCCAGGTGCCAGCCCTCCTGCTGCCAGACTACCAGCTGTTGGGACTCTCTGGTGCAGGAACATCCAGGAACATCCTACTGAACCATTGATGTTGCTGGACCAGAGAGTCATGGTTTACAGAGGTTCAACCAACCTGTATTATGTGCAAAAACTGGAAAATGTGATTTAAAAGTTATACTAAATATTTTCACTTCCAGAAACTATTAATGTCTCGGGAAAATTCTGAGTGACAAAGAAAAGTAACTATCTATGCACATTAGCAAAAGCTCCCTCAACGTATTTCAATTCAGCCCTGCTGCATGTCAGCTTTGAAACAACAGTGGCATACTTTATAGCAATATCTGTTAGTATTTAACTCATTCAGCTTCCAAAGGACATTAAAGTCTAGTGGTATAAAATTAGGAAGTTATTAGAAATCTTAGAACATTTTTCTGAGTTTCTAAGTACTTTACAGGTTAGATGGTCCCAGTCCAGCAAACACATGTACTTGAATAACTCAATCTTTTACACTTCTGTTGCTAAAAGTACAGTTTAGATTCTTACTTGTGTTCAGAGCTGAGTCCTAGTGGAACAGGATTATCAAGCCCCATATCTTTACACAACAGTTGAAGCACCAATTGTGAAGAAGAGTGCAGTATTCAGTTAGTGTTAAGGGGATTTAGTTCTTCATTGATTCATGAAAAACTGAAAATTATTTTTTGTTGCTTTCTGTATTCAACTCTCAAATTTCTTCCCAATATTCCACCATTCCAAATGAGCATTGACAAACCTGAAAAGTTTTCATGTTCCTTTTCAGATAAAATTCACATTCCTCCATTTCAGTCTGGAAATGGTTTTGGTTATCTCATGAGGTCAGGCTTTATTATTATTGTTACTGAGGCTATGTCTACACTGCAGAGCTTTTCCGGGATACACTGGAAAAGCTCTGCCACGTCCAAGGAATGTGTCTGCTTTTCCGAAAAAAAATTCGGTAAAGCAGATGCATTTTTTCAGCATCCTTGTAAACCTCATTCTATGAGGAAGAAGGGATGTTCTGAAAGAGGGTTTTTTTCTGACCAGATAGACGGGCCAAAGGTCGGAAAAGCTTCTTTCGGAAGAAAAGCAGAAAAAGATACGTAAATTGCGGTTCGCAATTTGTGTATCTTTTTCTGGCTTTTCTGTGTAGTGTAATCATAGCCTGATAATAATTGTTTATACTAGGGTACTACTTATAGGCCCAAACCAAGATCAAAGCCTCATGTGCTAAGTGCTGTACAGACACATAATAAGAGAGAGACTCTGACTTTACCAGCTGAAAATCCAGATTATGAATAAACATTTTGGACATCTTCTATGTCTTTCTCACAGAAATATATGTTCATGGTGCCAACATATAAAGTAGGATTAATTAGATGTTACTGCAAGTAAGGTCATGAGTGGTTTAAATGAAAAACACAGAAATAAAAACTGCTTTTCTGAGACAATCTGCCGAAACCATGAAAAAATAAGAATGTGAAAAAAATACAGTACCGCATAAAAAGCAATAATATCAACAATAGTCTCCTAGCATACACTGAATATACCCAGCAACCATATTATCCTTAATGTTTACTTTTCCTTGGGCAAAATATTCATAGCGGCTCTTTTGAGTATCACATACAGAACAGGAGCTCAATTATCAAGTAATGGCAAGCAGATGGTAACTGAGAGTTAATCTGCCTGTTTGGATGATAAGACCTTAGTCCTTGTGTCCAAATGAGCTGAACCTGCAGCAAGGCACCATTGCTAGGGCGCCAGCAAATGACACAGAATCATTGATGCCTGTGTAAAAAGCTAACTTTGTGTTCCTGCTATTGACAGTGCAGCTGTATATTTGGTTGTAGACTTTTGTGATAGTTCACAATACTGTGAAACGTACTAGGTGGATCTTGAGAAACCAACTTCCCTACCAACTGGATCCTACAATAAGACCACTGTAGATAGCATATTTTTTGGTGTTCAGGAAAGCAGTGAAGCCCCCAGAACATTCAACATTTTTTTCAGATACATGAATAGCATGTATGCTGTGTTTAGGTGAAAGCTATCCAAACACAAAGCAGAAGTTCAGAAAGTACAGAAAAAAGATGTGTGTTCTGTGGAATTGGTTTTCTTTCAATTTCACTTCCAGACAGAGATGTGCACTAGAACATTTCCTGTTGTTTTACATGGGAAATTGACTTTTGATTAAATGTATGAGTGCAAAAACCCCTCCAGTTGTTCATCGAGGTTTCATTTTTATTGAAAAGTGCCCCACCCCGGAACGCTTGGGTTTTTTTTTCAATGAATGATATAATGATATAATATTGAAGTTTTATTTTCATGAATCCATAGTAATCAAGACCAGAAGAAACCTCTGTGATTATTTAATATCACCTCCTGAATGGCACAGACCATAGAATTTTCTCAAAATAATTCCTAGAGCAGCTCTTTAGAAAATGTCCAATCTTGGCTGAAAATTTTCCAGTGATGGAGAATCCACCATTATCCTTAATAACGAATTCTAATGGTTAGTGACTCTCACTATCAAAAATATACATCTTATTTCCTGTCTTAATTTATCTAGCTTCAGCTTCCAGCCATTTGATTAAATTATACCTTTCTCTGACAGACTGATGAACCCATTATAAAATATTCCCTGTATTAGTACTTTGGTCTATAATCAATTCAGCCCTTACCCTTCAGTTTGTTAAGGTTAAGTCTATCACTAGGCAATATACATATTTTAAAATCCCTTAATCATTTTTGTGTCAGTTCTCAGAACCCTCTCCAAATTATCAACATCCTTCTTGAATTCTGGATACCAGGACTGAACAGTGTTCTAGCAACAGTTTCACTGGTGCCAAATAGAGAGATGAAATAATCTCTCTGCTCCTCCTTGTTAGTCCTGTTTATGCCTCACAGGATTTTATTAGACCTTTTGGCTACTGCATCACACTGGGAGCTCGTGCTAAGTTGATTATCTCGCACCACTCCCAAATTTTTCTCGGTCTTTGCTTCGCAAATATAATCTCCTCATTAAGTAAGGTCTATGTTCTTTGTTCCTAGATGTATACATATATATTTATCCACATTATGTTTCCTTGCACCCAGTTTACCAAGCAATTCTCAGATTGCTCTGTATCACTGATCTGGTCTCTTCGTTATTTATCTCTCTCCCAATTTTGTGTCATGTATAAACTTCATGTGTCTTTCCAGGACATTGATAAAAAATTGTCAAATGGCATAGAGCAAAAAACAATCCCTCAAGGACCTCATTAGATCTTTTACACAGTGAAGATTTTGAGCCCTATCAATTAAACAGGTTTTAATCCATTTAATGTGTGCCATGTAATTTTATAGTGTTCTCATTTTTTAAATCAGAATGTCATACTGTACCAATATACGTCTAAGTGCAGTTCTACACTATAGAATAACTCGATATATCTAAAAGCGACAAGGAGTCCTGTAGCACCTTATAGACTAACAGATGTATTGGAGCATAGTTATGGGCAAAGACCCACTTCGTCAGATGCATGACATGCATCTGACGAAGTGGGTCTTTGCCCATGAAAGCTTATGCTCCAATACATCTGTTAGTCTATAAGGTGCTACAGGACTCCTTGTCGCTTTTGCAGATCCAGAGTAACATGGCTATCCCTCTGATACTTCGATATAACTAAGTTGCTCAGGGAGGTGAAAAATACACACTTAAGTGCTGGTGTTGACCATGCTATATTGGCAGGAGAGTGTCTCCCACAAACATAGCTACTGCCTTCCATGCAGGTAGATAAACTATGCTGATGGGAGAATTATCTTCCTTCAGTGTAGAGCATCTTCATGAAAACATGACAGTGGCACAGATGCATCAGTGAAGAGTTTTAAGTGGAGACCTGCCCTAAAGTATATTATATCAATGTTATTGTCTTTATTCAATCAAACAAAGGTATCTAGTTAGTTCAGCAGGACCTGTTTTCCATAAACTTGGCTTGATTTGCATTAAATATATTTTAAAAACAACAAATGTTTTGTTAGTCTATAAAGTGCTACCAGGCCATTTGTTGTTTTTTTAAATTTATCCTGTACAGAGTAACTCAACTACCCCCTGAAGCTTCCATTAAATATATTATCCTTCTTTACATCTTTATTAATCAAGTCCGGTATCAGCCAATTCATTAGCTTGCCCAGGATCAACGTCTACTCAAGAGGCCTCTAATTATCCAGGTCATCCTTTTTTAATATTGGCACACTAGCTTTCTTCAGAATTCTTGAACTTCCTCTGTGTTTCAAATCTTATTGAAAATCAGCATTAAATGTTCAGTGAGTTCCTCGAATAACTTTTTAAAAAACTCCCGGATACCTGTTACATGGATCTGTTGATTTAAAAGTGTGTAATTTTAGTAGCTTCTGTTTAATATCTTCCTGAGATGCCAGTGTATTGGAAATACCATTATCATCTCATGTGACTGTCTGAAATGACTATATAATCTCTTTTTCCAAAATACAGAACAGACATATTTATTGAATGCTTCTGCTTTTTCTATAATATAAATAATAATTATAGCCCTTCTTTCTAATAATGGACCATTATTATTGTTGGGATTTTTTGTTTGTTCCTAACATACATAATAAAAACCCTCTTTATTTTCCTTAACTCTGCTAACCAGAGATTTATCCTTGTGTCCCTTTTCTTCCCTTATCAATTTTCTACACTTCCTATCTATTGATTTACTACTAAATTCCTTTTTCTTCCCTTGTTTATATTTTATAGCAACCTTTACTTCCACTCGAACCAAGTTGTTGATTTGTTAAAATCCCAAACAGTCTTGTTCTTTGACTCTTGAATTTTAGGTTCCTCACAAGGTGTTCTTTAACAAATCCCGATTATCCTTCACATGTTCCTGATTATTTTTTTCCCTTCTAGCTGCTCTGGTTCATAATTATTTTCAGCACTATGAAATTAGACCTTTTAAATCGTGTGTGTGTGTGTGTACACATATATCACTAGTGTGGGCTTTATTTTGTTTGTCCATTGTAAATGTGAGTATAGTGAGGCAAAATGGCCAACCACTGACCTGGAGGGGGAAAAGCCCATCCAGGAGCCCTCTTGGGCAGAGCCTGGCCCCACCCTCTCACCTGACCAGAAGTCAGGAGGCATGGCTACTACATTAAAAGTCCAGCCCACAAGCTCAGTCAGGGCCCTGCTACCAGAGGAACCAGGCGCCTGCTCTGTGCTCCCAAGCTGGGAAGCTGAGGATTGGCCTGGACCACTGTGCCTGCAGGAGGCTGAGGCCTGGCCTGGACCACCGAGACCCCTAACGGCCAGTGATTGGAAGAAAGGTCAACCCCCACCAGAGCTGATAAGCCCCAACACTCCAGCAGACCTGAAAGAGGCCCAGGTATGCATGGAGGGGAAGAATGGAAGTAGCCCAGTTACAGCCTATATTAGTCAGGCCGTTCCAGAACAACAGTCAGCATGTTGAGGTGTAGATCCCCACTGACCCAGGAGCAGGCTGTTCTGCTGCTGTTAGGGCCCTGGGCTGGGATTCAGTTGAGTGGGTAGGTCTGCGTCGCCCCTGCTCCCCATCTCTGGGTGGCAGTCTTCCCCCTCCCCCACTTCAGGCCAACCACCTGTGTTTGCTGGATCTCTGCCCTCAACAAGGAGACCAGGCTGTGAACTATCAACTGTGTATCCTGTGACTAACTATGTTTGCTGCCCCACCCTGAACCAGGGCTCGGGCCTTCCACTGACAGTTTGCAACCCCATCCTGCACTAGGGCCTACGCCTCTAATAGTATAAAATATAAGTGTTTGTTTACTGCCCCCCCCCCTTCGCCTCCGCACCAGGGCCTGGGCTCCTTGCTGCCTATACTGTGACTGTTTGTGTTATTGCCCTGCCCTGCACCAGGGCCTGGGCCTTACTAACTGGTTGCATTACTGCCCCGCCCTGTACCAGGGCCTAGGCCACTAATTGCATAGACTGCAACTGCTTGTATTGCTGCTTCTTCCTGAACTAGGGCCTGGGCCTCTCTGGAACTGTTTGCTTACTGCCCCACCCTGCACCAGGGCTTGGGCCTCTGTGACTCTTTGTTTGTTGCCCTGCCCTGAAACAGGGCCTGGGCCACTAACTGTTGAACTGTTTGTTCGCTGCCCCACACTGAACTAGGGCCTGGGACTCTTGGTGACTGCTTGCTTGCTGCCCTGCCCCTCCCCTGCACCAGGGCAAGGGCCACTCTAACAGCCTGTGTATTGCCCCGCCCTGCCCCCAGGCCGGGACCCTATAGTGTCAGGACTGTTGGCTCGGCTCATGTGCTAGCCCAAACCCAGGATGACAGGACTGCGTGCGCTTAGCCAGAGTGGCTGCCCACTGACCTGGATGGGGGAGAGCCCCTCCGTGAGCCCTGACGGACTACAGCGAGCAAGTCATGATCATTTGTACATAAGCTAGCATCCGTATTCTTTTTTTTAATTCTGTAACCACTTCCTGTTTTTCTGCCAAGATGAGGTCTAACATAGAATTCCCTCATGTTGGATATAACATTTTTTAAGGTTAGGAAATTGTCGTCCTATAATTCCAAGGGCATTTCAGTACTAACAAAAGGAGATCTCCAGTATGTGTTATCCATATTGATATCCCCCATGATCACAGAGCTTTTTTGCCCTACATGAATAAATAGCTAGTATAATTTGGTGATCTATAGCAGATATTTACTACTTCATCTTGCGTGTTATCTCTTGCCACTTCCATACTCTTTTGCCCACACAATCCTTCCTAAATAGGTATTGCAGTATCCTTTTATTTTAACATTTCAGTCATATGAACTACCCTATCATTCCTCTTATTCAGTACCCTGGCTCCTAGCATTGGTGTATAAGCAATTAAAGATTTTTTTTTTTAATTTTCTTTGGTTATTTAAAGTCTCCTAATAGTGCCATATTGTTCATTCATTTTTTCTTTGCAATTTTTCTTACTCAACTTTTAGAGAAAAGATTAAAAGACAAGGGGGATTTAAACTGAAATTGTTCCAATTTGGCTGGAGTGTGATATAAAAGAAGCAAGAGAGGCTTTCTGTTTGTTAGCAAATTAATTCTCCATTTCAGATTTCTGAATAGATATTACAGATTGCTGTAAAAGAACTACTTACAACTAACCAAGAGAAAAGGGGAAAAATCTTAGCAATGTATCAGAATTACTAAGTATGCAAATGATTACTTGTCTTGCAGTTGTTCAGATGAACACAAGTTACATAAGGTGAGCATGATTACTTTTCTAATAACAGTTAAAAAATGAAATGGTGTCAGATTCACAGTCCTAATTGTGATGCTTTCAAAATGGTAATTATTAGCTTCGAGATGGCAAGTCTTTTCAGAAGAAGCTTTAATCCTAACTATAAGAAAATATGCTTTAAGAGTCAGCATTGCATTAAAATGGAAGGTACTATTCCAGTTATAATGCCTTTGCCTATAAACTAACAGGCCCTTGCCTACAGACAGCCCCCCAACCTGAAGCAAATATATACCAGCAGCCACACAACACACTACAGAAACAGTAATCCAGGAACATATCCCTGCAACAACTCCTGTTGCCAACTCTGTCCACATATCTATACAAGCGAAACCATCACAAGACTTAATCACATGAGCCACATCACTAGGGGCTCATCCACCTGCATATCTACCAATGTGATATATGCCATCAAGTGCCAGCAATGCCCCTCTGACATGTATATTGGCCAAACTGGACAGTCTCTCTGTCAAAGAATAAACATGCGCAAATCAGACATCAAGAAAGATAACATACAAAAACCAGTAGGAGAATACTTTGACCTCCCTGGACACTTAAGCTACGTCTAGACTATGGAGTTTTTCCGGGGTATTCCAGAAAAACTCCGCCGAGTTCAGGGAATGCATCTGCTCTTCCGACATTTTTTGTGGAAGAGCACACGTGCTCTTTCAGAAGCCCAGTCTTCCTCAATGTTTCGGAAAAGAGGAGGTTTTTCCGAAATTTGACCCAGTGTAGATGGGCCAAATTTAGGAAAAGCCTAAACAATTGGCTTGGGAAAAAACAATTGGGAAGAAAGTGGCAGTCTAGATGTAGCCTTAGTAATGGATCTAAAAGCAGCCATTCTTTCACACACACACAAAAAAAAATCAAAATCAGGCTACAAAGAGGAAACAGGAGAGCTATAATTCACTTGCAAATTTAACATGCTCAGATAGGACTGAATAAGCATGTAGAATGGTTCTCTCACTGCAAAAGCAATTTCCCCTCTCCTGGTATTCACACCCCATATCAGTTACTGGGAGAGAGCCATGCCCATCCTGACTGAATTGGCCTCCTTAACACTGGTCCTATACTTAAAACATATAACCTTCTCTATATGTATACATATCCCTGCCTCTGTAATTTTCACTCCAATGCATCTGAAAAAGTGTTTTTTACCCATGAAAGTTTATGTCCAAATAAAACTGTTAAGGTGCCACAGGACTTCTCATTGTTTTAACTGGTCTAAGATTTTCATGGGAGTTTTGCACTGAACTCCTTTAGACTCCTTTGACAAGTGTAGTCTCAAATGCTAGTTTAATTATTACCTCTTTATTTCTTACTGTAATCAAGGCCAAGGAGATATTCAGGTTGTGTGATCCTGCCAGAAGTTCCAAGTATGGTTGGAATAATTAATATCTGGATGGGAGAGTTGCAAAGAAAACATAGTTGTCCTCCATTGTCCTGTTCCTTTTTGCAGTCAATTATACATGGGCAAAATGCTACCTAATCAAAATTCACTTCTCACGCTGGTGGCAGTGTTTTCCCAGGCTTAGAATAGGTGCAAATGACTAAAGAGTTTCCGATGCAATGTTGTTGCAACCATATTGGTCCCATGATATTAGAGAGAGGAGGTGGGTAAGGTAATATCTTTTATTGGACTAACTTCTGTTGGTGAGAGAGAGAGATATTTTTAAGCCACACAAAGCTCTTCTTTGAGAGGGAAAGACATTTCTATCATCAAAGCAAAATGCAAGATGGAACAGATTGTTTAGCATAAGTAGGTAGCACATATAGTAAAGTGGAGTGGCAGCCCATTAACACCTCTGCAGTCATAGGACAAAAAAGAGAGGATTAGATATCTGTAACCAACTAACCCCATCTTTTTCTGTGCACAGAAGTCCCTTTACCAGACCTAATAACATCCAAGGAAGTAGGAAATCAAGCATGGTGGACTACAAAGTGTTGTCAGTGATTCAATGAATGACATTTTTTTCATGAGCTCTGAACATCCCAGCATTGTGTTAAGGGGCAAGAATGATATATAAAGCTAAAGTCCTGACCATTAGTAGTCATGAAGGGTCCATAATAATTATGGAGGAAATAAGATGCTTTCTGTGTGAGTGTGTGGGTTTACTGATGAATCTTGAACACTTTTTTACAAAAATAGGAATGATAGCAAGATTCCCTCTAAGCTGTGCAGCAGTACAGCCTCACAGGTGCTTAATCAGCTCCGCCCAGTCAGGGTTTAGGGCTCCTAGCACAGAGCTGCCTCACTGGGAGGGGTTGATTAAGCAACTGGGGGGGGCTGTGCTGCTGCATACCTTAGAGGGAACCTTGAATGGTATCCCTAATGCACTGGAGAAATTCCAACATAGGCAACTAACTACCTATTATCAAACTGAATTCCCTTACTGTACCCGTTAATTATAGGATTCAATCTTTATCACCTGGCCTAAATTGTGGGATAATGGTGCAAGAATTTTGCACTGTTAAAACAGATGCCACATATTACCTCATTTGGTTGTATTTCAAAGGCTTAGTAAAGTGTTTTTCATTTGTGTGCATGGTAAATATATATAATCATTCTTACATCAGCAACTAAATTGCATATGTAATAGAGCACTTTAGGACCTTTGGATTGGAAGTTGTTACATATAGAAAGTGCAAGATACCCATTAAAGCTCTGAAAACTATTATTTTTTCAGCTGCCAAAATGCATTTTTTGTGGAAAGATGTGATTTGATGCCTACATTTTTGAAAAGCTAAGGAAATGGATGGTTCAGTCTGTGTCACTGCTGAAATATGTTTCGTATATCTAATACTTACACAGCTTAGGTGCGTTTTGTGGCTAGAGATTAAGACTCCAGTTCTGTAATAAACTGCTCTCTTTTGCCTGTATTGAGGAGAGATATCATTTCTTGAAGATGCACTGCCCTGCAATTGTAGGAGAGGAGCCCTTAGGGAGGAGATCCAATTGTGAGTCTCTCCCCCTTGCTTATATGCATCACCCAAGAAGTAGGGAG
Source organism: Rafetus swinhoei (assembly GCA_019425775.1). NCBI lineage: Eukaryota > Metazoa > Chordata > Testudines > Trionychidae > Rafetus > Rafetus swinhoei. Next base: position 273,992,224 of record CM033437.1, read on the forward strand.
AACTTTGCTCATGAGCACCAGAGTGTGACCTGCATCAGTTGTGCGACTCTGGGTTTTGAAGCAAATAACAATAACTAGCCTATCAGCCATGCCCCAAACTGAGTCATTTGGAGGTGTGGTAGGAAGTGACCCATAGAAATGTTAGGAGGAGGTGAGTTCAGTATAGGCCATCCTGCACTTATCACACTTCCAAAGTTTTGGGTGGGGATCTGGTGAAGCAGAAGTCCCTGCCCACCCCAGATCTCCTGACACCTTACCCTGTGGGCAAGACTAAGGGGTTAGCAGCAAGGAAGTTGATTCAGCTGAATCAGGTGGCTCAGATCACATTGAACATTATGAGAGACTTGAGCAGCAGGTCTAGACTGTGAGTCCTGCTGAACATCCAACATCCAATTCCGCTCTTAAACTCCCGGGGCTGAGTGCTCCCTGGGAAGTAGAGATGGCACAATATAATATGCATGTTTTACAGTAGTACTTTATTTCATATGCCCCAACTCTTGGGAAACATGACTAGTGAAGAGGCTTAGTAGCCCTGTTCCTGTGCCTCCATTCATTGTTTCCCTCTCCCCTCAGCTGAGCTTCAAGAGGATATGTAAGGAGGCCTCCTAGAGCTGGGCTCCATAGTGAAAGGAGTCTATGTCAGGAACTGGCTCACCATCTCCTGTTCAACTCATGCATCAGAAATGAACCAGCTCCCCTGGGTGTGCACACAGAGGAGAGGTCAAGATTTGGCCATGAACAGTGCTGGCTGAAAGTCAGAATTTCTACGTCATGGGAAGTTTTGACACTGAAAATAATGTTGATTTTATTCCAAATTGCAGTTTCCTGCATATTGGAAAGTTTTTGTTTGGGGAGATTTGGGGAAATTGTAAGGGCTCATTTATTCATATTCAATGATATGTCAGTGCTAGTGGATAATTGTGGGCTATGAATTGCTACTACAGAAATATCATGATATGACAATAAAATAGATAATATTCAATTTATATTTTAAAAATAATTAAAGACAGCTTCTATCTGGCACTGATTACAATATTTGATATTTTCTAGATCAAAGTGTTTCCTCGTCATGTTGTAATTAGCAGTTTAACACATTGGAAAAGTGCGATTATAACACAATTAGGAGACATTTTTATTTTAACATGGTTAATGACTTGCGGACTCATTCAGCCAAAACTCTCATTGGCTCTTTACAAAATATGATATTATAATTTCCATGAAGCTGATTGCCTAATATGGGAATATGGCTGAGTAGAGGCAGTGATCCTCCAGGAAAGATAATATCTTTCAAGTGTACAAAATTGTGTTAGGCAACATGTCCAAAATGAAAGGGTCCCTTCTCCAACCCACTTAAAATCCAGTTCTGATAGAGTGAGGAACATGAAAAACCAACAAAGGGGAAAGGAAGGCTCAGAGTGAAATAATAAAACATCCTGGTTTGTAAGACGGCCCATAATGGTGGCATGTGTTCCATGCAGGCAGACCTCTCTGCTCATACAGCCACCTATCATCTTGAATGGAGCTTAGAATGGGCTCAGGAATTTGCCTGCATAATATTTGATCCATAGCCTATGGAAATCAGTTGATGGCTTTGCATTCACTTCAGTGGGCTTTTGATCATTCCCAGAGCCCATTGCAGAGTCATGGTCTTAGGCCTGTACATATCTTGATTATTTATATTGTTTTAGTGATAGCTTTTAAAAGTAACAGCAAGAGTGAGTTCTGTGACCAAATTCTGTGACCTTTCAGTCAAAGACACATATTCTGTTTAGTTTCCTATAGCAGCCCTATTAGCTAGAAATATACATACCAGTACGTACCAAGGAAAAAAATGCTTAAATTTTGTACCATCATCATATAATAAGCAGCCTCTAAATTATAGGTAATGATAAATAACAGCTTTAAGAACATTGCTAATTACAAACTTCATATTAGTTCTGTTATGCATCATCTGGAACATTCTATTCTGTAGATTAATTGATTTCATATAAACTCAAAACTGGATTAACTAAAGGAAAATTAAAGTGAAGAGGCAACCATATAAAAGTTGTATTGAAGATCATAATCTCTGAACAGGTATTCAGTCATTTTACATATTGACTAAAGAAGGAAAGTAATGCTTCTGCTTTCTCCTGTCTGGTGAAAGTACAATTTTCACACCTAGGCTACGTCTAGACAGCGGTGCTATTTCGGGATACTGGAAGTATCCCGAAATAGCTATTCCACATCTTTAAATGCGCTCGTTATTTTGATATAACGAGCGCACTATTCCCTCATACCATGAGGATTAAAGGTCATTTTGGAATAGTACTTTATTTCAAAATTTGGCGCTGTGTAGACAGCGTCAAATTTCAAAATAAGCTATTTCAAAATTAGATCGAAATAATATACGCAATTTGCATAGCTGCAATTGTGTATCTTATTTCGACCTATGGATGCAGTGTAGATGCACTCCTAGAGATGATCAAAAAATTAGTGGAAAGGTCCTGTGGTTTCCTGCTCCCACCATCTTTTTGAAAATATACATCTCAGTTTATCAAGCAGTTCTAGTCACACCGCCATGGGTCTAAGGGATTTGAAATACTGAAAGGATCTTTGTAGTAGCAGATCTTTTAATGTCTATTCCCAAACTTGATTATACAGGAAATCCATTAGAGGCAGGTCTCATGCCTTGCCCTCAAATTCAACCTCTTGCACAATGCAACCATAACCGTTCTGCTGCCAGATTCTTATAACAGCAATAGAAAATATTTTATTACCCATTGTTTTCTATACATGTTTTAGAATAAGTCTGTAGAACTCTGCTAAATTTCTACAGATGCCTTTTGCTTCCTTTCTCTGGACCAGATTCTCTGCTGATGACTTCAGTGCAGGAACTAAGTCATCCGAGGAGGTGGCCTCAACAAGACCTTTCCATAATGGGAAGGATTTGCCATCTTGTGACTAGTCATCCCTGAGTTATCTCTGAGCCTTATTAAGCTTATTAGGTGTTATAGTGGACCACAAGTTGAATATGAGTCAGCAGTGTGATGCTGTTGCAAAGAAAGCAAACATGATTCTGGGATGCATTAACAGATGTGTTGTGAGCAAGACACGAGAAGTCATTCTTCCACTCTACTCTGCACTGGTTAGGCCTCAGTTGGAGTATTGTGTCCAGTTCTGGGCACCGCATTTCAAGAAAGATATGGAGAAATTGGAGAGGGTCCAGAGAAGAGCAACGAGAATGATTAAAGGTCTAGAGAACATGACCTATGATGGAAGGCTGAAGGAATTGGGTTTGTTTAGTTTAGAAAAGAGAAGATTGAGGGGGGACATGATAGCAGTTTTTAGATATCTAAAAGGGTGTCATAAGGAGGAGGAGAAAACTTGTTCATCTTGGCCTCTGAGGATAGAACAAGAAGCAATGGGCTTAAACTGCAGCAAGGAGGTTTAGGTTGGACATTAGGAAAAGTTCCTAACTGTCAGGGTAGTCAGACACTGGAATAAATTGCCCAGGGAGGTTGTGGAATCTCCATCTCTGGAGATATTTAAGAGTAGGTTAGATAAATGTCTATCAGGGATGGTCTAGACAGTATTTGGTCCTGCCATGAGGGCAGGGGACTGGACTCGATGACCTCTCGAGGTCCCTTCCAGTCCTAGTATTCTATGATTCTATGATTCTATAAGCCTGGTGAGTCAGCCCTGAGGCAGAGAGTGTCATGAGTCATCAAGATCAGTTGCCTACAGGTCTGCTAATAAGCCCCACAGCATTTAACCATGGTTCAGCCAATTGATCTGAACGCCAGTATGTAAACTCCTAGTGGAAGCAGTCTCTCCACTCTGCTCAGTGTCACCGTCTACTGGAGAGCACTCCCATTGCCTAGCAGTTCTGACAGATTGTGTCTCTTCCTGCTCTAGTTGTGCTTGCTTCTGCTCTAGCCTGTGTCTTTTTCCATGGAAGGCAGCTCCTGCCTTAGCCTGCTGTTACTCAAAGGCAGATTTGTGGTTCAATGCTCCAAGTCAGCAGCTCCTGTCACATCAGATGTTCCCATTACACCTCAAACACTCGTGCCATGATATTTATTTAGAAGGAGGCATGTAATATATTGTTTGAAATATAAGAACACACTGGTCACTAATGCCACTGTGGAATGTTAGTAACCACTCTGTAAGTGAAATTATGTGTATTCTTTGATATTATATCTTGGGGATTGTACACAGTTCCCAAGATGACAAGACAGGTTTCTTCGTATAAAGGGGAAAAGACAATATGGTAGCAGATGCCCTAGCCAGGGAAAATTCAGGATTGGGAGTGTGTTGTGGTCATCCTGTAAGCTGAAACTCAGGCTGGTGGTACCCAGATTGTGTTTGCAGGCAGACTGCCAGGGTCAGAGCTACTAGGGCTGTCTAGCAGACAGGCATTTAGGGTGTCTACATGCTCATAGGATGGCTGCTGCTGTAGCTCTCAACCCAAGATGCTCACATAGCATCGTGAGGCACCCAAGGTTGCAAGGCATGTGGTGATTCAACCTCTCACTGGTCTGGCTTGCACCCAAACCCCCGTCACGCGTGCATCTACTTTTGCCTCAGCCAGCTGCCCTGCAATTTTGATATATTGGTATTGCAATGGAAATTACTGCCACATTTCACTTTTGACAATTACATATTGAGTCTAAGAAGCATAGATTCCAAATGTACACACTCAGAAATCTACATTTGTTTAAAAACTAAAATTAGTAGAAAGGGTTTGTTTGTTTGTTTGGTTTTTGTGCTCTCACCATTAGCCTTTTAACCCATAATCAACAGCTACAGGTTGGACATCTGTAATCCAGACTTCCCTCATCCCGCAACATCTGTGATCTGGCATTCATGGGGAGTCTGGGGCTGAAGCACTCACAGGGAAAAGCGGGAGACCCCATGTTCAGCAATTCCTCCCACACCCTCCCAGAGCTTCCAGAGCCCTGCAAATAGCTCTAAAAGGTGGCTGTGGAGCCCCCCAATCACAGGTCTCCACAGCCACCTTGCCTCTTCCCTCAAGTGCCCCTCACCTGCACCATGCCATCAATGCAAGGCCCTCTGTTGCTCCCAAGTTTAGACCTGCAGCCAACAGCAGCATTGACTTTCCCTGGTCTGTCAGTTTCCCTCATTGCGGACTGGTGAGGTCCTGAGGGTGCCAGACCAGGGAGGTTCAACCTCTAGTACAGATATAAAATCTAAAGAAATAGGATCAACATGACTTAGGAACCTGTTCATGCAAACACACACAGACATTGCCCTACATTGTGTCAAACACAAAATGACATCTTTCTAATGAATAACAGAGAGACCCAGAACCACTGAGGCTCCTAAATTCTATTGAAATCAGAGATTTGTTCCACTGTCTGTTATGGAAGTCCACAACAGATAGTTGAACACGTGCATTTGAACAGGTGGTTCCATAGATGAGAAATTCTGTAATGCTAGTCTATTTTTGCTTACATATGTAACACATCATTTAAAATGTGCTCTTTGACTATGCTGTGCATTTTTACAAAATATATTTCCTATCCTCCCACTCCCATGAGATGGTTTGGCAGGCTGTGTCATCAGGAAGACGTGACCTGTTAAGTGTCACAGGATGGACAGTCATGGTTCCACACAATGCACCACGAACAAATGGCTAGAGTGGCTATAGCTGGGGAGGCCGCTTGGTAGGCTGGGATGGCTCTCACCTGCCTAGTGTGTTGTAGATGCCTGAGCAGAGGTATGAGGCCAGGGTCCAGAAATTCTAAACCTGGGGTTGATATTCAATGTGGATGCTCCCACCTGGGTTTATTAATGCTGAGCTTACATTACAGCAGAGACATAGCCTTAGTGAATTAAACCCCATTTGCACGAAAGCGCAGCACCAGTCTGTAATACCATTGCTTTGCTAAGTCAGTCTAGTACTTCAGCTTGTGCTCTGTTCCATTTTTTTTTCACATTTCAGTTGAAATGATAACTAGAAAGGGGTGTGTGTGGAATGAGGGGGGATATAAGCACAGCTCCTGCTGTGCTTATATTTTCTTTTACTGCTTGTAAAACTAGAGAATAAGGGTGTTTCTCCCATTGGAGATTTGTCTCTAATGTTGTTGAGTGGCCAGGTCTGCGTCCTCAACTGTACAAAGCAATGTGTCATTTCAATCTAAGGATTCATTTAAAAAATAAATGAAAAAGAAGCACAGATAATATTGTTGAACTCTGCAAGAAATACAATTCCCTTTTCAAACTGAATCCTCTCTTTTCAGATGATGACAAAAGAACATCTAACAACTTTATCTTCTTAAAGTGGTTTATGTTTTTAAAAAGGAAAATAGACTTTTTTTACCCAGTACATCAGAGTGTTATTCTTACTGCTTGATAGCTTCAGTAAATCCTGCCCAGTATTAATACTTGGATGTGGGTAGCCTTGACTAATGGTTAGGCTGGGAGGCCAAGTTGATGAGTCAGAAGCCAAATAAGCCCAGGGAGTGAGATGGATCTGAGAGCCAGAACCCAAGAGCTAAGAGTCAGAGTCAGAGTATCAGCTGGAACCAACACCAGGAGCCAGAAACCAGGGGCAGAACTGAGGACAAGGAGCAACACTGGGGATCCAGAGCAAGTATGAGAACAAGAAGGGAATGGGGAACAGGACACATGCCAGATCTGTTTACGCTAATGCACTAAAAACAGTAACACAGGCAAGTGTGGCAGCTTAAGCTAGCTGCCTGAGTACGTACCCAGGGGTCTGGGCAGGTTTTACTCAGGCATCTAACTGGAACTGTCATCCCTAGCTACACCACTGTTTTTAATGCACTAGCTCGAGCAGAGCGGGAGCATGCCTGGTGCAGAACTGGTGCATGCATTCCCAAGCTGGGAAGAATGCTCTCAGCTGCAGCATAGACATCTTTCACAGTATGACGGAGGCCTTGGGGTACAACTTCGACTATGGGACCACTGAGCCCTCCAAACCAACCAGCCCTCCAAACTTTCCAAGCTTCTCACACTGTGATGCTGACATCAACGTACAAACCTCTGATAGGCACTGCTCTTACACAGACATACGCAGGCAGGGACATACTCAACTGAGGCTATGTCTATACTGTAGCCTTCTTGCAGAAAAGCATATGCAAATGAAGCATGGCGTGGAATATCGCCGCACTTCATTTGCATAAGTAATGAGCAGCTATTTTTGAACAGTATAGACGTAGCCTATGTGAATGATTTCCTTGTCACTTGTGAACCATCAACAGAGAGGCTCCAGCCAATTTCCCCAACATCCCAGACTTGCACTCCAGAACTGTACCGTATCACAGTGGTCAGAAACCTCGGTGGTAAATGTGCAACAGCCCTTATTAACCTGAGCTGCTAGAAATAGGGATTGGAGCTGCCAGAGCCCATGAACAGCACTCCGCTTCAGAGGGTACCATAACATTTGGGGCAATTTGGTGCCCCAAATTTCGTGGTTCCCTACTCGCAGGTGCTTGTTTTGCATATGAGTAGGGATGGCCCTGAGTACCCAAAATCACCAAAGCCCCTGCAGGTAAGTGAAAAACATGGCGACATTGGAGACGGGTCAGAAATTGGGGGAAGCATGGGCTGTAATAGGGATAAAGGAGAGACAAGGCAGAACTAGGGAACAAAATCAAATCAGTACCTTAGTTCTCTGTATACAAATGCAGGAAGTATGGGGAATAAACGGAAAGAACTTGAAATGCTAATAAATAAAAACAACAATGGCATAGTTGGTAGCACAGAGACTTGGGGGATAATACACGATTGGAATATTGGTACAGAAGGGTACAGCTTGCTCAGGAAGGATAGGAAAGGAAAAAAGGGAGGAGGTGTTGCCTTATATATTAAAAAATGTATATACTTGATATTAACTGAGGTAGCTTCACTGAACTCTACTTTACACCAACTGAGAATTTGTCAAGAGAATGGATTTTTTATAATAGTGACACAGATGAATTTGCACAGGTGACTTCTGTCATTTTCATCTTCATCTGTGTTTCTGACTTCAGTGGATTTTAAGCACAAGTTCTTTTATTAATCAGAACCATACTCTCTGCTGTCAGTGTAGTTTCCCTTCTTGATGTCTTAAAAACAATAGCCTCTCCTTTACTCCCATTTTCCAAATCCATATCACTGCATCAATTCAGACATTTATTTTATGTTTGGCCTCTAGCATGCATCCTCTGGTCTTCTCTCTTCCAGGATACAGTTATGTTTCTGCACAGCAGCTGCTTATGTGTGTAGTAAATTGGTGTCATTTCTCTCTCTAACTGTTTTGATTGTTTCTTTTTTTTCTGAGTAATATTATTATGAACTATGTTCTTTTTCTTTATTTTTAGTTAAACTTTCCTTTTTTAATTAATCTTGAAGAACGATTCAATTCCATAGCCAGTAATTTGGTATCTCAGCCAGGTAAGGTCACTGCTAATAAGCACCTCTGTTGTCAAACATCTGTTTAAACCAACAAGTTCACAAATAATGACATGTTTTCAGCAGCCTGACATGTTTTCAGTGGCCTGTTGCACTAGTGCAGAATAGCAAGTGAGTGCCATGATACTCAGAGGATGCATAAACATAAGCAAGTCTGAGTTTTAACAGCTCACATTGGCAGCTTTTAATTAAAATGGAATAGCAGCAATCAATAATCTATTGTCTTTGGGGAACTAGTTATGCAAAGAAAACAATATATATATGATTATAAGGAGTCATAATATTGTTTTATCCCAGCTTGGGATGGAAGTATTCATAGATAATGAACTGCACAGCAAGGAATAATTTAGAAAGCTCTCACACTAGGATTAAGCTGCCATACGGCTTCACATCTTTCTATATCTCAAAAGTTTTCAACAGATGGGTCTAATTTTGCAGCAGTGCAAATCAGGAGAAACCCCAATTAAACTGATAACTAAAAATTGGTGTGAGCAGAATCAAGCCCTATTCACATCTAAATGGAAGAAACGAGGTGCTTAGCGGGAGTGTAAAGATTGTTGACCTTTACCCTTCTCCTCCTCCACCCTCAAACCAATCATGTGCCACCATGACTCAGCCAGAGCAGAGATTCTGACTTCATGACTGAAGCCTGTGTTAGGATGTGGGTGGGAAATGAGAAATGTTAATGCGGCATAAATTGGCATTTACTATACATTTGCATAGTGCCTACCAAAATGGGACTTGACTTGGTTGGGACCTCTAGGAACTAGTATAATTCAACTCTTAAGTCATAATTATAGAAGAAAACTAGAGAGAAAGAGAAAGAGAGAGCGCGCACGAGAGAGAGAGATCAGAAAGAAAAAAGAGGAGTATTGTTTTCCTCCAAAAAGATGAAAAAGGTAGAGAATCATTTCACTACTCCCCAGCAAGAGGGCAGAATGTAATTTTACTTTTATTGGGATAACCAGCTAGCTGACAAACACAACCCTGTTGTTAGGAAAGCTGGCATGAATACTTCATAGACAATAGGAAGTCAAGGTTTTTACTTCTTCAAAACATACATATTGACTTTATCAAGAGCCAGGACAAGTATGTGAATTCACATGTCCATAATTATATTATAGATGTTATAGACTTGGAATGAGCAGAGAATTTGTATTTGGGGCAATCTCAGTAATGTGTCTCTATTGTTTAGCTCATTCTTCAATGCTTTTGTCTGTCTCTATACAAACCTAGCGACTGGCAGTGATCTTGTTTCATGGAGTTGAACAGAGTGTCTTCTTGTGTTTCTTAACTTGTAACATAACCTGCTTCACTGGCAACTACAACAGGACCTGTGTGTTCCTTTCCTCCACCATTTAATCTTTCATCACAAGTACATACCAACAAAAAAGTCATCTGTGCCATAGCAAGATTGTTTGACTAGCTTGAGAGGTGGCATGCTGCCATCCTGACAGATGGACACTATATTTGCTAATGAGAGTCTCAGTGGAGAGGTGTAAATATTTTTTTCATTGTAATTGAGGAAGGGTGCCATTGCTAATTCAATATTTGAGTGGATTAACTGTCGAAATATAGTGTGGTGTTTCTGTGTGTGGTGCCTCCAGTGAAGCTAACATTCAGTTAAAAAAATATTAGATCTAAAACTCCTGTCATTTACTTAAAAAGGGAGTGATAACATTTTTTCTAAATAGTTGGTTTGCATTATAATGCTGACATCAACAGACTGCTACGGTTATAATCAGTTCCCATGAAGGGCCATATTTGTCTGCTATTCCCATCCTCAATTTATGCATGCAGCATATGCAAGAATAGCATCTTCCATGCTAATACAAAGATTCTAGCTGTAGAACATCTTAATTAAATGCATATAGTTTAACCCATATTATGACCTACAGATTTTCTGAGAAAAATCTGCTGTAGGTATGAACTGTAATAGTAATTTGCTAAATTAAATATTTGTACAATTTACTTTAAATTTGCATTAAGCTGTTTACTAAATATTAAAAGTAAAAATAGGAAAAATATATTATTTTCTGGGGAAACATTCTGGTCAGTTGAGAGAAATCATAGTGAAAAAAAGGAAAGAAATAATATTTTAGATCTTAATCCTTCAAAGACTTACGCATTGTGAATAGTTCCTTTGGAGACATGTGTATCACTCTTTGCAGGACTGAAATCTAAGGGTACGTCTACACATCAGAGCTGTTTTGGGATATCTGAAATATCCCGAAATAGCTACCCCCGCGTCTTTTGAACACACCCGCTATTTCGAGATAGGTCTCAAAATAGCGCACATGCTATTTCGGCATCCCTGTAACCCTCATTTCACAAGGATTCAGGGATGTCTTGAAATAGCATGTTATTTTGAAATTTGGCGCTGTGTAGAGGTGCCAAATTTTGAAATATGCTATTCCAAAATTCAATCAAAATAAGATACACAATTAGCATAGCACAAATTGCATATCTTATTTAGAGTTTAGGATGCTGTGTAGATGCACTCTAAGACTGAGATTACTTTGATTTTTCCTTGATTTGGTTTATTTATACTAGTCTCTAAGGGTACTTCTACACAGCAACATTATTTCGAAATAATGTCAAAATACTATCAAGCTGGAAGACTTCTTACTCCAGCTCCTGTAACCCTCATTGTACAAGGAGTAAGGGAAGTTGGAGGAAGAGTGCTCTATTTCAAAATAAGTGCTGTGTAGACACTCCCAATTTCAAAATAAGCTATTTTGAAATAGGCTATGCAATTGACGTAGCTCAATTTGAGTAGTTTATTCTGAGTTAAGCCCTGATGTGTAGATATCCCCTGGGTAGTTAATCCTGATTTGTTTTCACACCTATTCATTAAAAACTATAACAATTTTCAAAAGCAAATGTTTATTAATTTGTAAGGGTTTATGAATTATTCAACAGATGATATTTAAAAAGTGGATTTGTGAATAATTGCAATGAATCTTATGTTTATAACTTTCCTAAATAGTTCAGTGTGACACATGTCGAACAGGAATAAGAAAAAAAAACAGTGAGGCTCTATAAATCTAGATCAGGCCATCTGGCTTATGGGGCATGACAAAAGATTAATGAGAAGAAAGTGTACATTAATTAACAAAATGTTTTTTCATTTGTAAAGTTGGTTTTGTCAGTGAATTCTTTACAACATCCTGAAATGTGGAAGAACTAGAGCAAGACAGTGCTGCTCATTTGATGTGTGCCAACTTTTTAAAAATCCTCCTTCTGTAGAAGGATTTGAAGGTGAAAATAAAGACTTCATTTAGCCCAGTTTTGTAGAGAGCTAAACCCTGGGATTTTTGAGGATTTTTTTGCAGCATTGGTTCCTTCAGAAGACCTAGAGAACCACAAGCAGTCAAAAAGATGACCACTGTTTGAAGAGGTGAGGGGAGACTAATTTAGGATGTACTGAGTACTGTTCTTTTCCACAAACTGAATGATCTCTAACATGGAAAAGGGAAGGGATTTTGAAAATCGATTGAGGCAATAAGTTCTCCAAACAGGAGCAGCAGGGGCTGTTCCAGTTATCTAGAAACAAACGGTACATGAAGAGGAGATATGGATTGAATTTTAGGAAACTGTTGGAATAAGGAAAAATGGAATCCTGCTTTATTTAAATTCATAAACTGAGATCATGGTGGAAAAAAAGAAAACAAAACTGAAAGTCAGTCTTCAAAACATTAGTGTGGATTCTGTCACACAGGGAAGTCTTCAGCACACAGGGTGATGAAGAAATGGTTGGTGTGATCTAAACGGCTTAGCCCCTCTTGGTAGTAACTGCAATAATGACTGTTTTAAAATTAATGTAGGTGAAATGATATAGGTGCAGAAATGGGGGAAAGAACATTGAAGGAAAGGTAATTAATAGGGAAGTGTAAGATAAAGTGGAGAGACTGTTTATTTTAAAGGCTCCTGTTTGTAGCTTTCCTGCCGTGGGTCCCTTTCTCACCCTCAAGGTGTGAATTACAACCATTTGTGTGTCAACTGAATTACAGACTGGTGCACGCATCACTACTCTACCTCTTACACCTATTTTCTGATCTCCTTGTACAAAGGGCCAAAATCTCTCTTCATCACCGGTGATTTCATTAAAACAGGGGTGATATCTCAGATTTACACAAGTATCACAGAAAGCAGATTTTATCCCTTAACATTTAGCACATGCCAATTTGTGAAATTGTAACAGGACTTGGCTCAGACTTCCTTGAAAGCTGTGATCATTCACAGCATGACTGGATTTCTTCCCCTGTTAAGTAACGAGAAACTCTCACTAATACAGTACTTTAGATTTTTAACATTTAAGGCCAAGAAATAAATACAAAATACCCCCCAAGGTATTTAGGTACCTAAGTACCCTTGTGGATTGGGATCTAACTGCTGTTATTTTGGCAAATTTAATCTCTGGTGTTAACCTAATCTAATGAAGTCAATGGGAATTATACTGGGGTTAATATGGTCCATGAAATATAAAGAAAATCATGACTTAATTGTTCAATATTTCAATAGCTATTTACCACTTACATGGTATAGGAAAAGTCATTTCCATGATGAGAAACTCAGTTTGAGCCAACCTTCCTAATTTCATTTTTCTCATTAGACAGGAGAATTCTGCACTGCAAGTAGTGTGTAAATCACTTAAAAGTAAGCATTAATCCTATTAATCTACTTCCAGTGTTCAAAGCCTGTTATGTTCCATTAATGTAAAAGCAATAAAAACACCCCTCTCCCTCCACTTTCATAAATATTTTATTCCACAGAAAGCTATTCCCTTGTTGCTGGAAATATATTTGCAAAACTAAAAGGTTTTTTTATTTGTATCCATTTCAACTCAGTGATAAAAACCTCTCTCTCTTTTCTTCATGTAACCTATAATGAGCTACCCTTTAGGAATCTGCCAGCAACCACCAGATCACAGGTGGCAATGAGGGGTTGGGGGGCACGTGCCCCAACACCATGAGTGAGGGGGAAAGGGACCAGTCAGCAGTTGGCAGGGGGACTAGCGCAGTCAGGCCTGTCCCTGCACTAACTGATAGGAAGGGAGTGATGCAGACAGGGGAATGTTATACTTATAAGAAGCACACAGGATCTTTTTAAGGGTAAAAGGCAATATGCAACATTTATTGACAATAAACAGTAAAAAGAATATACATTCATTTACACACGCGCACACATGCACACACACACCGTTCTCTTGATGTTATAGTTACCAGTTAATTGCTTACATTAACCTAGTAACCAGCTAAGTCAAACACTAGGGAGGGCCAATGCTCCAATCTTAGCAAGACGAAGACCCCAAAGAGCCATGCACAACACCCCATTTTTACAGAAATCCCTTCTTATGCAAATATATGTATTTTGCTGTATCATGTTGTAATCAGCCACTTTGCAATATATCTTTATCTGGAGATTGTTTTTATTGTTTACTATCCATCTGCTGATGATTTTTCTGGATGTTGCTCCACCCTAGCTTTAATGGGATTTGTTATCGTCATACATTGGGAGTTCTTACCTCTAACTTCAGAGTTGCCAATTTGCCCCTCATCCATCACCAAATATTGTGGACACATTCAATAGTTCCTTTGCCCCCTGCCTCTTACCGTCTCCCTCCCCACACACACACATCTCTGGGCCCTCCTCTGACCATTTGCATATTGTTCTGGCCTTCAGATTAATTTCTTTTGAAACAAACACTTGCATTCCTTGTTCACACAAACAAAGATGACATAGTTGCTTCATGCATGTATTACATAGTTGCTTTTGTAAAAACAGATCTAGTACAAAATATTCTAAGATGAAAGTAATTATTACAAATTCTTCAATAATACAAAAAAAACCCCAAAAAACAAAAAAACAAAAACCAAGCCATTCTTGCACTCTTAAATGAAAGAAGAAAACAATCTTAAAGGTAAAAAGGTGACAACAGTGAGTTAAAAGGACCCTTCTGGTCTGTCCCTGCCTTAACATTAATAGCAAACACAAACAGCCTGTTTAGTGCATCTTTACCAATGGCACTAGGCTGTTTCTTTCTGCTAATCAGAAAGGATTGCTGGCAATGTACACTGAGGCTTATTACATGACATAAGGCTACATTGTAGCTACATGGCTACAGAAGACTTCATTTAGCCCAGTTTTGTAGAGAGCTAGACCTTCACTTCTCTCAGGACAGAAAGCTTGGCTATCACTGTACTCCTATAACTCTGTTCAGGCTGCAACAAAATGTTTGCATATTGCATGTGGGATACATCTTGCTCCTTAGTAAAAATTCTATGCTCCTGGCGGATATTTAGAAATGTTTTTAAAAGGAAAATAAAAATCAGAGTGCTCAATGTAGGCATAGCTGTGATCTCTATGTACATCACAATAAACGTACCTCTCTTCCATTTGTGCAGTAATAAAGTAATTCAGGATTTAGCATCCACTAACATATGTATGTTTACTTGTCTGGTATGGCGCCATCACTGCTGTCACTGACATTTACCATGAGCACTTGGGCTTCTACTTACCTTAAGAAAGAGAATTGAGGCTGTTTGTAGAGAAAAGAAAGAGAGAGAAATTGGAGGGAAGGCAAGCAGAGAATGGGAAAGAGGGAGGTGATCCTCTCCTCTACTAACTATGGCCTTGGGGTAAAGCAGGAATGGCAAGATCCATTTCTTCATTCAATAAATAGCTTTCATAGCCGGACCATCACTCCACTACTCAATTCATTTCCATGTGGCACAAGCCTTTTAACACAGAAATGAAGGTGGCCCCTGTACATCCATCAAAAGTAACCGGTCATTGCCAGAGTGGAAGTGCCACTGTCCCTCTTCATGTTTCCCTCCTCCATCTCCCAACGCTTTAACCCTCTTATTGGCAGATCCAAGCCACCACCTCCCAATTCACTCTGTCTATGAGTCCCAGAACACAGGAACCATTTTCTCCTGCCTCCCTTTCATGCAGACCATGAAAACTCTGTAAACATTCTGGTTGCTTTAAAGGCATAAACACCTGCTTTGTCTTTTATCTATTGATGGAACAAACAGATCCAAAGGCAATTCTAGATTTAAAAAAGATAGGTAAATTTAGAGTCAAGGTTTTATATATATAGTTAATTTAGTGTTATTATATCATTTTACTTATAAAAATAATAAATATGTGAAAGCCAGACAACTCAGTATTGACGTCACAAACAACTTTAATTCTAATCTTATATTAACCCCAAAGTCTACCTTTCTACCTCTTAATTTCCCACATGCAAATAAGAACAATTTCATACCTACCTCTGGCAGACCCAACTCTAGCTGACTGCAAACCACACCATTATCCCCCTCCCCCTCCCCCCCGCCATTCCATGTACCTTGTAGAAACCATTCCATTGGTGCAATTCATCACTGCGCAATCTGTTCTGCTTCAACCATGCCATAATCTAGAAACCTTATTTCAGTGGTGGGCAACTTGCAACTCGCAGGCCACATGTGGACCATTGGAGTTCCATGTGAGGCCCACAAACACCCCTTCTCTGCTTTCTTCCACCATGCCTTTCGTGCCCTTGTGGCATTCAAGCTCTGGAAGGGAGAGAAAGGAGCAGGGAAGGGACAGGAGGGCTCTCCAGGGGCTGGGAGGGAGAGGGAGAAACAAGGATAGGACATGCTTGGAAGAGGAGACAGGGAAGAGGCTGGGCAGGTATCTGATATTCTTTTTACTATTATTTGAATTTGATGACAGTTCTATTAATACATGAATGATTAAAGCATTTTTACTTGTTTTGAAATATTTGGCATGGCATGTATTAATGTATTTAATATTATTATTGGGATCATGCTATGTACATGTGATTGATTTCAGTCTTGCACCCCACTGAGACAAAGGAGGGCCACTCATGCGACCCACTCACTAGCCTTGGTTGCCCATCTCTGCCTTATTGTGCGCGCCTCATATAACAAAATGGGTCATTACTTCATCCACCCTGCTCAAACTATGGGAAACTAATCTAATCACTGCACATGCTGAGTTGTGCATAGACTATATTGTAATTTCAATATGTCAATAATTTCAGCTATGTGAAAAGCTTTTAAAGTTGTTTCGATCCTAGTAATTGTAGTTGTGAATGTCCAGTTGAATGGGACAGAGGACAGATGCTTAGGATTCAGTTTGTGTAACTTTAAATCTCACGTTCCCATCTTTCAGACTTCCCTTCCCCTCCTCCCCTGAATTGTACTCAGAAACAGTAATGTTTCTTTTCCATGTGTACGCCTAA
The DNA here is from genome assembly GCA_019425775.1 of Rafetus swinhoei. Classification (NCBI taxonomy): domain Eukaryota; kingdom Metazoa; phylum Chordata; order Testudines; family Trionychidae; genus Rafetus; species Rafetus swinhoei. The sequence goes on from CM033437.1 coordinate 274,008,899, forward strand.
AGGGAAGCATATCTTGATGTTCCACAATTGTGTATGAATGGGTGTAGTTAGAGTCAGTAGTCTATTCTAGTGGTGACTTGTTGACTTCCATAGCAACCAAGCCTGGGAGTATTCAGAGGGTGGAGGGCTTTGTTCATACACATTTTTATCATCATTTGATTTATACAGAAAGACAGGGAATGAAAATTCTCAAGCACTTGCAGTACTAGTAAGAACACCCTTGGACTATTTTAATAAAAATTATATCTATGTGTGTTGTGCTATCCACTGCCTCCATACATTTTCAGGAACTTAAAAAGAGTGCACATAAACATGGTGTTGTCCATTAACCAAGCAATGGAATAATGTTTTTTTTAATTATTTGGTGTCTTCTTTTCAGATTGTGCATGAAGATTAAAGTAGCATGATGGGAGGCATTGCTCCAGGCTCAAACATAATGCTTATTTTCTTTGTATGGTCAGTAAAAAGGAAGCCAATGTATCATTAGCCTATTAGAAAATATTTTTAGCTAAAGTCTGTGTTTTTCAGATCGGTCTTGTGCTGTTTGGATGGCCTAAAATAGATTGCAAATATCAAGTCCTTTTATCCCTGGCAGCTGAATGGACTGCAGCTGTTATTTGTCCACCAGCATTCTCCTCCTGATACCTCTTTGACACACAATTAAATTCCCAACACCAGACCCAGTAGCTATGGTACACACCTCTGCACTGGGTTCCATTTGCATCTGATTTCAAATCTTATACATTTCTGGGATGTTTGTCCTTGAGATGTATGAAATTGGAATTCAGTGTTACTTCTCTGTCTACCAGAAAGGGGAAAAAAGCCTTCTATCAGCCTAACAGGCTTTTCAAAGGTAGGGGGGGACATTGTGGGATAGGATTGGTGATTGTGAAATACAGAGCTTGGGCCTTTTGAGGGAAGAATGACAAGAGCCTTATTTGAAAGTTGTCGTAGGATAAGGTGGAAAGTATGACTTGCTGGGAGACAGAGCACGGGAGTGTGTGTTAAAAGCACAGCCCTGTGGTATGGCTTGAGCCATGTGTGGAGGGTAACAGTATCTCCCAGAAAGGTTAGTGTAGATGTAACCCACACATCTAGTGTGGTTACTGAGCAATGCAAGTGGTACCTAGACCATAGCAACAGTTAAGCTCAAGAGACCTCTACAGCACAGGCTGGGAGCCAGCTATCTTTTAGCTCGGAGGATAGAGGCTCCTATACTCAGCTCCAGAGGTCCCAGGTTCAAATCCGCTTGGTGGAGGTTACATAGACAGACCATAGGGGAAAGAGCTGAGGGCAATGTTCCCTCTAATTTTCTCAATCCATGTGTAGAATAAATGTGATTATATGCACTGAGACTTGTGTGGCTGTGCACCACCAGTAGAAACACATGCTGCTAGCTGGAGGACTTCTTACCCCAGTAATCCTCATTTTACAAGGAGTAAGGGAAGTTGGAGGAAGAGTACTCTACCTCGGACTTCCTGCTGTGTAGACAGTGCCAAAAGCAGAAATAAACTATTTTTACTTAAGCTATGCAATTGACATAACTCAAGTTGTATAGCTTATTTTGGCATTAGCCCTGCTATGTAGTTGTGCCTTTTCTGTTCATCAGTCAGTCAGCCTGTTTGTACCCTTGGCCTTGCAATAAACCCAAGCATGGCACAGAAAATCCTTCATGGCCCTATAAGACTGCCTAAAATCCACTTCCTCCAAAGGCTCACGTTCCCTGAGATTTGGTTCAAATCCCAACACAGAAAATGTTAATAATTTTTCAATTAGCAACTGTTTGGAATCTTTTTCAGTACAAATTCAAACCATGAGCATTCATTTCCTAGCCCTAGCTGCAATGAACTTCAGATGTGGTCCCATATAGCTTTATCCTTTGAAATCCAAGTACCTATGGTTACCTGCATGGTGGAGGGGATAATATATTTTCCCAGAAGCAATAGCTGCACTAAAGAACTACACTTGCTTTGGAGATCAAAGGCTCAGTGATATCAAAAAGTTCCTACAGCTGAGAAGAGCACTTTGCTATCACTCAAAATTCCTTGCTGAGATATCTGCAAGCTGTGGAAGAATGATGGAAAAGCAGCACTGTTCACGCTGTGCTAGTGAATTAGTAGGACATTAATTTGTTATGTTTTATTTGTAGGTTAGGAAAGTCTCTGCAAGCTTTAAAGTCCAAATAGTCTTAATGAATTATCAATGGAAAAAGTTTTCATTGTATATAAATGTTCAGTGTATCTATTCACTCCAGTTCAATGTGGATGTTGCTGCACTGGGTTTAACTCTTTACATTGGTTTTCTCCCCAATGGCTACCCGACCACCTTTTCTCATTTTTGTTCTTTGAGATGTCAAATGTAACAGGTAATGGCCTCGCTTAAATGAAAAATTATTGCCATTTCCAACAGCGTGGATCAATATCAAACAGATAGCTCCATCTAGTGGTATAATCAGACATAATTTTGAATGTACTTGATTGTCTTGCCACATAAGAAATTATCCCTAACAAGAAATTATTTTGGCTAAATTGTGTCTCAGTCTTGGTGTTAGCTTGTAGAAAAATGGTTAATTAGTAAAAGGGGTTTTCATATATACATTCTTTTAAAAGGAAGGTGTATGATAGAGCCATATAATCTGTATCTGTTCTTAATTTTAAGACTCTTTCCTCTTGTGTTGCCCTTTCCTCCAAAAACATACACAGAATCTAGCACTATGAACAGAGCTAGGGCAGAAGAAGATATATATTCTTTAAATATTCATATGAAGTTAAATTAGGAATTTTTAGGGTTCTACATTGTCAGGATTAAAGAAGTGATATAATATGTATTTGGTACCTCTGAGTGGCAATAGAATTTTCAAAAGACCATAGACTTAGCAAAACTTTACTTTCTGTGTTCTGACATAATTAAACAATGTCATTCTAAAGGTCACTGTTCTCCAACCAATTATCACTTCATTGTCTCGAATCACTTTTTTTTATAAATTAATTAATGCTAGGATAATCAGGTTACCCCATCCTGAATTTAAAAAAAAACATTTGATACATTGGCTCATAAACTCTCACCTGCAAAATTAATTCATACCAGTTTGGATATGAACACTGTCACATGAAATGAAAGCCACCTGAAGGACCACAAACAAAGACTAATAATACTCAACAGGGTCTTGAGTTGCAAGGAAAGTCTCTGGTGGGGTATCACAGATATCCGTGTTAGAACCCATATTATTTAACATCTTCATTATTTATCTGGAAGAAGGGATAAACAGCCCACTAATTAGATTCCCAGACAATTCTAAAGTGGGCAGTGTTTGAAGCATTAGTGAGGGCAATGAAATAATACAAAGGGCCACAAAGAGCTCAGAAATAGGAGAGAAAGTAACAAAATGAGATTTGAAATGTCAATTAATTGAATGTGGGAGGCAAGGGGGAATAATCTTTAACTTAATGGGAAACAATACAATTAGCAGACTGACATGATACCCACAGCAAATTAGATAAATGTCTACAAACTTGTATGGCCCAAAAAAAAGGTCATTGCCACTCTGAGGTATGTGCAAAAAGGTACTGAACCATGGAAGAGAAAGATAATCGTTCCTCTCAACAAAGCTCTGCTGAGGCTCAATTTAAAATACAGCATTCAGTTCTAGGAACTTAGGTCTTGATCCTGCACAAGTAAAGTCAATGGGAGCTTTGTCATTGTCTTAAACAAAAAAATACGAACAAGCACCTGTAGGTTTTACATTAGAGCCTGATGGGAAAAAGTTTAGTCCCCTGTGACCCCAAAACCCCTTAATGCCAAATGGCAAGGAAGTTGCAAGAACATCCTGATTCTGATATATACATTCTGATTCACCAAAAAATCTCATGTGGGGTCATAAATGAAAACCAGGGTCACAAGGGTCATTGATATCATTGCGGCATTACTTTCATCCCCCTCCCCCCTCTCTCCCCTCACATACACAAATACTATGTAAGGTGAATCTATGAATACAGACAGTAGGGGTGGGTGTGTGATTCTTTATCACAGTAGAGATGGAGAAACAAGTTTTCTGGCACACAAAATATGTTTATTCACCTATCTGTCACATGTTAATTAGGCATTGTAAATTAACACAATAGGTGCTCTTATGTTCTTAATCTCCTTGGGGAAGACTCTGAAAATACAAGGGTCTGGCCCCATATCGAGTCCCAAGGAGGCAGTCCTGAATCTATTGTTTACTCAGAAGACCTCCTTTTTATTGGTTTCTTTGGCTGAGTCATTGAAAGGACAGGGCAAAGTTGTAATATGAATGACTTCCTCCCAGGCATTCCCCAAACTGTCATATCCCTCCCTGACTACTAGCTGGCACTGATGGTAAGTGCTCATAGGGTTGCCAGATAGTTTCAACAAAAATACCAGACACGCTTGACATTACATCACAATCTACATTACATCTTATTTAGAAAATACCGGACATTTATATTTTCTCATTTATATTTTCTCAATTTGTTTCCCAAACAGAAAGCTCAAATACTGGACTGTCTGGACACCTGGCAACCCTAGCTCTCTGCATATCCCCCAGTTCCTGTTGTTCTTAGGCATACATCCTCATTTGCTAAAATTAAACAAATCTGGATACCCATTTTAAATTGTTGTGATTGCTGCATAGAAGGTATGTTATTATTATGATCACAAACACTAGCTAAAGAAATATGGTTCCATTAAAATAATGGACCAATTTACAGCATATAGTTAAGAACTGAATTACTGGAGAAAAGCTGGACCAAGACAGCTGAACTTATTTTATAAATAATTTATATAGCTTTAGTAATAGCAATGGTTTAGATTTCCAAAGTAGTTCAGGGGATTTAGCTACATGTCTCCCAGTTAATTCCTCTTTGAAAATCTCAGCTAATCTGTTTACTTACTGAAATTTATAATCTATACTTTCCCATTGCTTCTATGCCACCTTAGTCTTTATATCTATCAATGTCTTTTTAATACTAAAGGGAGAGGATGTACTGTCAACAATTCTATTTATTTTTTATTTAAAAAATAAATTGTCATACTAAAATTCTGAAAAAAAAAAGAATTAGGGGACCTGTGAGATTAAGCAAAACATCATAGAGAAATAGATCAAAACATGTGTGCTTACTGAAGCTGTAACTATGACATATTGAGGTAGTAACTAAGTACAGGTATTTGAAGAGTGTAAATACCAAAAAGGAAATGGAATTATTTAGGAAGTTACATAAGAATAATCTAAAAGCAGGGAAAAGGCTGATGTAAGGAAAAACTCCTTTCCTGATATAGTCATTAGTAGATAGTAGTACAATCTTCCAAAAGAGGTGGTATAAGCCCACTAGAGCTGGTTGAGAATTTTCCATGAGAATGATTTTCTGATAAAAATGCCACTGTTGCACAATTGAAAATTTTCTGCAGGAGGGGATGTTTGTGTTTTCTGGAAACCTGATTTTTTCTGGAAATCCCACCCTAAGAACAATTTCATGTTTTCATTTTACATCATGATTTGGGAATAATAATAATAATAATTAATAATAAATGTAATTATTTTGCAGAAAGATATTTCCATTTTCCAGCCTGCTCTCATTTGTAACTACTCTAAACAGATACCCAATAAATGACTATTGGGGGCAAACCTGGAATGGTAGGGGATGGGCTAGAGGACTTCAATTTCCAGTGGCTGTTTACACTTGTAGAGAGGCAAGACTCCAAATCAGGGGTGGGGAATCTTTTTGGGGGAGGGTCTGGGGTTGCTAACCCATAGAAAAATCAGTCAGGGACTGCACACAAGTGAGAAGCAAACATTAAAAAAAATCAAACCTTCACTGATATTGCCCCTGACTAAGAAGGAGAAAGCCACTACTCACATTCCCCTCACACACCAAAGCCTAGGGGAGCCTAGGCTAGTAAATTTTGTATGCTCCAGCCCTGCAGTAGGGCAGTGGGGGACTGGAGTGACAGCACAACTCCACAATGGTGGGGGGAACCCTTAGCCTGGGGCCAGATCCAGGCAAGCTGGGGGCTGCATCCGGCCCCCGGGCCTAAGGTTCCCAACCCCTGCTCCAAATTCTTCCATAGTCATGAAATGGCAAGTTCTGTTACTGGAATCTGCCTTAACATTGCTTTCTGGTAAATACTTGTGTATTAAAATATGCAGATGGGTAAATGTCTTAGGAGTTGAACCTGGTTCCATTGAAATCAAAGAGAACTAACACTAAACTTTACTATTCTTTTCCAAAGGTACAAGACTGATATACAAGAATGTAAACTAAAGCAAGACTTAAAGAGAGATTATAAAGAGATTGAATTGAAAACTTTATGATCTAATGTTAAGAACAGCTCTCACCACTCTTAAGTGGTTCTAAAACTGAAAGTTAGTTGGTATTGCTGGACTTCAGAAAATGTTATAGATACAAAACGCAGAACACTTTTATTGCAGAGACAATCTGACAATTGATTTTTCCCCTTTTTACTATATCTAAAGACCAAATGTTAAAAATAGGTTAAATATTTGTAAAGGCAAAATCTCTGCTGAGTTCTCATCTCTTGTCTGTTTGACCTATTTCTGGCCTTATGGATCCAGATGGCCGTTTCTGCTTGCTCTATACTGGATATCTGAACCTTTAAAAGCTGCTGAAAGATGCTCAAAGTGTTAGAGCTTTGTTTGCCTAAAAAAGGCAGAATGGTTTGCCCTACTGCAAAACCTCTGTATTCACTATTAGAAATATAATGCAAACTTGCTATGACACACTCAATGAAGGCCTGATCCAAAGTCCTTTGGAATGAATAGGAATATTTCTATTCCTTCAGTGAGCTTTAGACAAGGTGCAAAAAGAGCAGAGTACTAATGTTACTAATTTCATATTGATGATTGACTTTCAAAATGCTTGTTAATGGCACAAGTTATTTGGGACATCTGGGAGTGTAAACATCAGAGGCCTATTATTGGGACATGTTGCTAGCATAAGTCAAGGCTGTGGAGAGCCAGAAATATTGTTGAAAAGCTTGTACCTGTTATTGGAATATTGCTTTTTATGTGCACTAAATTTCAACCCAAAAAATGTCTAAAAGAAAAGGAAGCTCAAATCTTGTTTGACCTATTTTAAATAACCCCAAAACAGTGAGTAGTTCATTGCCATTTTATGTAGGGAAACTCTACCAGCCTTTTCAAATCATTATGTATGTAATAAAAAGTCAGACAGAATTAATATCCATATATATCACTGTAAATGTCATCTGTTTATAAATTTAGTTCAATTGAATTCACATGCAGTGATCCACAACAGTTGCCTCCACTGTTGTACTAAACTTCTCCTGCAGGTCAATAAAAGTAATAAATGGTTGGAAAACTTTCATTTTATTTTTCTTCTAAACAGAAGGTGCTACAAAGAGAACTTACACTATTTAAAGCCAGGCACATACTATTAAAAATATTCTTTGAACTGATCACTGTGAGTTTCTTCAATGATATTTCAGATTAATTTTATTTGCCTTCCAGGAATATACATAAAAGTGAAATTTTGGACACAAGAGTGTTTGCAGAAAGTTTTGTGGATCCATATAAGCATATGAAAATCATGTACAGCCCTCTTGAAAGCTCTTTGTGTGTCTGAACTTTGGAAAGGGAAGGAGGGAGATTTTAGCAGAGGAGCAGAAGGAACAAAAATTAATTACTTATATTACAACAGTTCATAGACCTCCAATAAGGATAGTGGCTCCCTGAGGTTAGGAACTATACAGACCTATCATAAAAGATCCAGAGAATTTTCAAGCTAAGTCCTGATTCCTCAAAGTACTTAAGCACATATCTGGTTTTCAGCACATGCATAGCTCCACTGACATCTACTCACAGAGTTAGGCTTCATCTGTTCTTTTTCTCAGTATATAAGATTCCACTTCCCAAGTAACTGCAAGGTGTTCAATCTAGAGATTTAGTTCTACCACACCTACAGCCCAGCTGTTACCAATAGGCAGTTAATAAATAAATATCTTAACACACAATGGCTATGTCTACACTCGCGGCTTCTTGCGCAAGAACATCTTGCGCAAGTGTTCTTGTGCAAGAAGTCTTGCGCAAGAAAACGTCCACACTGCCATGTGCGAGCTGTGCTTTTGTGCAAGAGCGCCCATGGCAGTGTGGATGCTCTCTTGCGCAAGAAAGCTCTGATGGCCATTTTAGACATAGGGCTTTCTTGTGCAAGAAATCCCTGCCGAGCGTCCACACTGCCCTCTTGCGCAAGAGCCCCTGCGCAAGAGAGCTTACGCCTGTTAAAAAAGAGCGTAGCTCTTGCGCAAGGAGCCCTCTCTTACCACGCCATACTGTAAATTTACTTGCGCAAGAGCGGGCGGGCAGTGTGGACACTCTGCAGATTCTTGCGCAAGAACGGCCGTACTTGCGCAAGAAGCCGCGAGTGTAGACATAGCCAATGTGTTTACTTTTACAACTATGATACTCCAGGCAGGGCACTTCAACTGTTTTCACACACTAAAGCCAGCTTCAGTATCAGCAACATTCAGACTTGCATAGGAAGTCACTTGAGAGGAAATCTGTAGATCTGAAGTAGAAAGATTCTGCAAGGAGTTTCCTAGATATGTAACTGTGGATGATAAATTAAATAGTGACGAGCATAACTTTTCATAAAGCTCTGCCAAAGGGCTGCAGAAAAAAGATGTCTATCTAGAGTCTCAGAGTCAGGTCAAGGTCATCATGCATCAGTGTAAGTCGGCCACCCAGTCATTTCCAAAAACTTCAAAGAAAGGAGGGAAAAATCAAAGTGCTTTTCAGATCTCCATCCTTTGGAGTTTCAAAGGATCTGTGGGCTTTTTTCCTGTTTATATAAGCCAGTCTGTCAGTGTGGGAAAAAGGTATTGCAGAATTTTATTCATATATCAATGTTGCTTCATATTATCATACAAATTTGCTGATGTGTTGAACAGTCTATCATTTGAAAATCTTTAAATCATTTTCAAAAAATTAGTTTAAGAAAGCTCTTTCAGATATTTAATTTTCAGTTGGAAAGGTTAATTTCTGAATATCACATAGTACAGTAGAGTCCTGATCTTGATTCCATGACTTGGAAGAAGAGAATCCCTTTAGGTTTGTTTCACCTTTGGTCACTGGCTAGTTCCCACTGTACACTTGCATATATTTAGCTTCATTTATAACCTAGCCATCTGAAGTGAGTTGTGCCCACGAAAGCTCATGAACCAGACTACATGTTTTGTAAGTCTTTAAGGTGCTACTGGACTATTTGTTGTTTTTTAAGTTTTTTCTGTCTCTGTAAGGCACAGAGGTTCCCTTGAGGGGAGGGCTCTTTTCCATTCAGGTTTTTGGGCTTTTTTTCTCTTCCTCCAGTCTGTTTGTCTGTCTGTCTGCAGGACTTTATGTCCTATCTTCTGAAGCAACATCTGACTGTGAGGATGCTAACAGCCATTTTTTCCTGCTCTTTTCCCTATAAGAATGAACTCAGTATTATGCAGAGGTCCATCCATTCTAGTTCAATATCATGTCTTAGACTGTGGCCAATACTAGATGCTTCAGAAGATATAAACTTGCGGTAGGCAAATGTAGATTGATCTGCTATTCATAGTGGATCTCATCCTGAGCTCTAACAGCTAGATATTGGTGTAAGCCCTGAAACATCAGGTTTCAAAAAACAAAAAAGTTAGAAATAGCAATAATAACTATTTTCAGGCCCTCTCAGAGGTCCAGATAGGCCTGGAACACTTCCAGCTTTTGAGGCCCCTCTCCATAATACATTTTTTAAAAAATGATGGCACTGATCCACCAGCAGCCTCTAGTCGTAGTTTGTTTATATAATCAGCTGATCTGAGAGGACACATTCATCATGGTTTAATCTTGAGCCATCAGAACCGATATATTTGTATTAATATTTATGAACATTTTTAACTCTTTAATATGACAACATCTATATCAATTAACAAAAAATATGTCTTTTACCAAATCACATCTCTTATTTGTTTAAAGACCATTGACCCTGACTGGTCCAGTCCAGAGAGGACCACTGAAAAACCTGTACCAGACCAGATATTGACTAGTCATGGTCTCCTCAGCACCCAAGATTCACTCATCTCTGTATTCATCAAGCCACTTTCCACACAGGTAGATTCCAACAAATGTAGCAGGATCACTGAAGACAAAAAACTCAATAAAGTAGGGCTTTTGGTCGTTGGATTTTTTTCGAGCCGCCAAGGCCTCTGCCGGAGTCTCTGCTTACACAAATCTATGCGTTACTGATGAAAAAGCTTCTAAGACAATGCTGAGATTTGATTTTTCTTGTACAATGAAACCTGTAACTACAATTGGGTTAGCTGTAGTCTGAATCTGCATAAACAATGAGAAGTCCTGTGGCACCTTACAGACTAACAAATTTATTGGAGCATAAGCTTTAGTGGGCAAAGATATCTGATGAAGTGGGTCTTTGCCCATTAAAACTTATGCTCCAATAAATCTGTTAGTCTATAAAGTGCCACAGGACTTCTCGTTGTTTATACATTTGGGTTAGAATTTTGGACAAATACTGTGGTCACTGAAAAACACAGTTTGGGGCTGATTGAAACTGAGTGAATTCATGTTCAGTTTGGCTTATCATTTCTGTCTTTTTTTTTCATTTTGTCAAAAAAAGTTTCATTTTTCACACTTTTGAAACAAAACTGGACTTGACTTCATTTTGAAAATTATCCACACTTCATTTTTAAAAAGGGTTATCTGCCCCCCAAGAAAACACATTTAATTTGGGGTTGACCAAATTTTTTTATTGAGAACACACACAAAAAAATGTTTGATTTGACCCAAAGGAGACTTTTTCTGTGGGATTTTTTTTTTTTTTTAAGTTTGGCCACTGAACCAAAAACTCTCTCATTTAGACAGGTCTTCCTGTGACATTATCAGGTTCTTTGCCAGAATAATGAAGGTTGGCGGTTTATGACAAGTAAAATACTCTGATTGCAAAGAAGGCCCCATAAGAAGAGGAGTTTTGAACATCCCCAATTTATATTGATGAGCAATTAACATTAAAAAGTGCTGTGTGTGCAGCTGGGTGTACCTAGTATACAATGATGGATCTAGACTATCACTCTAGTAGGTATGAAGCCAGGGATGAAAAAATTGCATCGCTTTTTTGAATTTTTGTTCAAAGGCCATATCTCAGAATTGAATGGGAACCTTTAAAAAACATGTCCCCACCAAACGAGCTAAAGAGGAATCTCCATTCCCTTTTGAGAATATTTGTCCTGTTAACTAGATCAATAAATGCTCAGCCAAAATATAGCTATAGAGCTTTTCAGATAATTACACTCAACAATACATAAATGGAATAAAAAAGTTCAGTGCCGTCAAACCTTGTTATATTCAGTGGAATATCGTTAGAGCAAAACACAGTTAGACTCATGTTTAACTGCCTTTCAAATAACTCTTCTTGTTTGAAGCTGAAGATAATAAATTAGAATGTCATTAAAAACATCACAACAACATTTGAAAGATCAAGCTATCAGCTCCTATTAAAGATTCTTACTCACACCACATGAAGGAAGGTGGTTTAGCTACCATCACCTACCCTATACAAAATAAGATTTGAAATGTAAACCTAAGAGAATCATAAGTTAAAAAGAAAAGAGCCAGGAAGCAAAAGTAAAGGGGGAAGGCTTGGAGCCATTCTACTGTTTTGCAGTTTCATACATTCTGCAAAAAAAGCATACTTTATTATAGATGGCTATGAAGACTTTGTGGTCGAGCATACATATAGCGTTGTTCCCTGAGGATTATTCGCTACTATACCGTAGGTGCTTTATTTCTGCCCATTAGAAAACAAGTGATATTGCACAACTTTATTGAGAGCCTGATCCCAAGCCCACAGAATTTAATAGAAAAACTCATACTGACTTGAACAGGACTTGGGATCAGGCCCTGGGGAGTACATATTTCTCTTAAGTACCTACAAAATGGATAATGAGTCAAATGTGCAAACAGGCTTAAGAAAAGGAAACTCCTTAAGTAAGGGAAGTGTTATTAATAAGTGGAATGGCTGAGTTTTATTGAATCTGTATACTTATGGTCACAGTGTAAAGTTTCTTTTCAAGTGGCATTGCCAAGATGAAAGCATTATAATTAAATCTCTATTTGACAAAGCTGTCAGTTTGTTTATTTTGTGGTCTTATGATTTAATTAATGACTAAGACAACAACCTATTTTAAGCATGAGCCATTTTAATAGTAAGGTATAGTTTAGATTACTAAATTCTTATCCCAGAGGGACCACCCAGTTGTGAAAGGGCAATTCACTCTAAGACTCTTATGCTTAGTCCTGTTCTCCCTTCTTGTAGTGTGCTTTATGGCTCAGGCATGCGATTACTGCACAACATTTTCAACAGCAGCTGCTTTTCTTCTCATTTTCTTCATCCTTTTTCTTTGCTCTTGGGCTTCCTTTAGTTGTGCTGAGGCTTTAACCTCAGTGTGTTCCCGCCAGCAGAATTCACCAATGTGTGCATTAGCCCAATGGAACAAGGACACGATAACTTCCTGTCACCCATAAAGCGATATTTATGGCATGTACCCCCTTAATTGCGACATTAAAAACAAACAAACATGTTTAAAACACATTTTTCTGTTCCAGGAAGATTATAGTAACTTTGTAGTGGTGCTGTGTTTTTTTGTTGTACATAAAGTGTCCCTAGAAATTACTCTTTTTAGCCCACTTTTTGTACCGTACCAAATTCCTGTCACATAAATATTTTTACCTCCATGGCGTGAGATTTGTCAGAACTCTGAGTCCAGGGGGAAGAGGAAGGGCCACAGGTAGCTTAAACCCATCTTTTCCCTCCTGATTCTGGGCTTCTTTGAAGAGTTAAAGTGGCTGGTAGTGTAACTTCATTAGAGTGGCCCCCGCGGCCACAGTACGGCAGCATATCCCTGTCTTCTTGTGGGCAGCCAGAATTTCCACATTGTTGTCTGCTGTGGCCCCCACCGCTCACACTGTTCCTATGCTAGGACTTGTGAAGAGGTCCTTGGAGAACAGACTGAAGCTGTCTTCCCCACTTCTTATTGTAGGGGAATTATCTCCTAGAATGACCAAGAATTTTACAGCCACTTTCCACAGTCCCAGCCCTCTTTCCTTATAGAAAGTGACCAGAGTGGAAATGAGACTCTGACTCCTGAGTTTGTTTAATTAACAGCCTCCCCTCCACTCTGCTCCTGTTGCAAGTTTCAGCTGTGTGACTTCAGATCACATGGCAGCTAAGTCAAAAAGTGGTATGAGTGGGCACATCGTTGCGGCACACAGGCAGCCAGGTGATGTATAGTGAAGCCTCACATAATCAAGTCACTAGGAGCTGCATTGCACACTTCTTTTCAAAATCAACTTTTTATTAGAATGTTCTTCTCCTTTCCATGGTAATATGATTATATTAATCTCCACTTCATGGCTAGCCATTTTTTGCCAACTAGCAGCCATACACTCAGCTCCACAGAATCGCACCTTCTTTTTCTTGTATACAAATTATTCACAAATGGATACTGAGTTTTGCACATTTAGTCTTTCATAATTTTGTGTCCATCTTATGATCACTAGGCAGCCTATGAGTTTTTTCTAAATGGATAGTTAACAATTTAGTCCAATCTGATAATCATGATGTATGACAAACCATACTATATATTTGTTCTTCCTGATTCAATGACTACAATTATTAAAAGGAAACAGCACTTAGTTAAACTTACTATTTTCCCCACGATATTCTTTACCCATATATATCAAGATGGTTCGATCCATGATTTGCCCTACTACAAATACAATTTTCTTAACCAGTCACTGTAACCTAGGCATCTTAGGCTGTGTCTACACTACAAAGAAAAGTCAGAAAAAGATCCGCAAATTGCAAATCGCAATTTGCGTATCTTTTACTGCTTTACTTCTGAAAGAGGCTTTTCTGACATTTGGCCCATCTACACGGGGCCAAATGTCGGGGAAAAAAAGCCTCTTTCAGAACATCCCTTCTTCCTCATAGAATGAGGTTTACAGAGATGCAGACAAAACACATCTGCTTTTCCGACATTTTTTTCGGAAAAGCAGACACTTTCCTTGGACATGGTGGAGCTTTTCTGGGATACCAGAGGTATCCCGGAAAAGCTCTGTAGTCTAGACGTACCCTTAGTTCTCAATATATTCATACACAGCACATAGCAACAATTTTTTTTTAGGACCATACACTTACGAGAACAAACAGCCATACATTTGGTTTGAAAGGACTGTGGAAGTGCCATGAGGGTGATATTTTCACAAGAGAGGCTGAAATGCTTTACAATTCTATTCATGAAGACTGCAGAGAAAGTATTAGTAAAAGAGCTTTAGCAGTAAGAATTTAAACTTTTATTTCTCTCTGGCTTCTTTGACTCCTTTTTTTTTTAAGTTAAAGTCTGCTCCCACAACATAAGATACTTGTCACTGCCTAAATCTAATGCAGACTTTCAGAGCTTACTGAAGGGCTTTAGAACACAAACTGCATGCTGGAGTTGAAGCAAAAAATCCTCTAAGCAAATCTATCTATGGCTAATAAGATCTTCAATTTATGCCTCTTAAAACTCACTCTGCTTCTTAAATGTTGGTGCCATGAAAGAGAGCACCAGAACCACCTGGGGATTCTGTTGCTGTGTGACAGCACAGAATGCATTCTGTAGCAAGATTTTTGCTTCCCCTTGATAAGCCAAATCCCATTCTCATGTGACAGGTAAGGGTGAATATGTGACTGCCTTTCACATTTTAATTTTCACCCAAAAATTGTATTATGGAGATAATTGCTCCATTGTCTGTGATGTGATGAATGCACAATGTGATGGCATTAACTACACCAGAGACCAGGAATGTAGGCTGATTGCTAGTAAACAGTAGACTTGATGAAAAACACTTACCTTAATTGTCAGCGTTAATGAGCATTGGATTTTCTTTATACGCCATGCCTCTTATTTCTAAATTCATATAAATTAGTACCATGAATAGTACTAATAAAGATGTTTATTTCTCATTCAAATCATTCTTAATCTATCAAATTAGTTTTATTTTTCATTTAGAAAAGCCTACTTTCCCACCTCTTCAAGTAATGTCACATCAGGCTCAAAGTTCCTGTATTTAGCTCTGTCAATTTCAGTGTAAAAGCTGTTTAACTAAAACACAACATATTGTCCGATAGCAGGAAGAGCAGATTAAATTTCCCTTTGGTTCAAAGCAGCCTGTTTATTAGCGTCCAGAGCCCATGGTTCACTTCAAGGCCCATCTTTTCTCCCTTGCCTGTGAGGAGATGGGTGATGGGTACAGGGCCGGCCCACAACATTTTGGCACCTGAGGCGGGGAGCTCAAATGACACCCCCATGCCCTCTCGCTTGAGTCAAAACTTCGAAAGGTCTCAATTCTGCCTTCTTCCTGTTCTGCTCCTCCCATGTACTGTTCTGCTACCTACCCCCATAAAAGAGAACTAACAACTTAAAATGCCTTGTTCAAAAATTTTAAGTAACTCTTAACTTTCAAATGCCTGAACAGCAAATGTAACTAGTATAATGTGCATCTAGAGCACAGAGAATACATATGTACCAGCAGCAGACACAATTTTCTACACTCTGGGTCCTAGTGGCGCCCCCCCTCCCCATAGTCTGGCACCTGAGGCGGCCTCCTCAGTTCACCTCATGGTAAGGCCAGCCCTGGATGGGTATGGGACTTGGTTTTTTTTCCTTTTTTAAAATTATTATTCTTATGTTGCTGGGAACATTCTTCATTTTGATCCTGGAGTCACTGATGGTTCCATTTGTGAATGTTCATACTTTCAAGATTCTCAGTTGCCTAGAACATTAGAGTGGCTGTCTTTTATTGGAGTTACATGGGTGTAATCCCTATATACATTCAATAGGTGAAATTAAAATAATGGTGCTGGCCTGCAGAAGTCCTTTGTGGGGTCAGTCTTTATGGTATTTCATGGATGTCTTGTTTTCATAGAAACTGGGTGCTTTTTTGCTGAAACATGTCTTATATTCCTCTCAGATATTTGGTTTTCAATCAAATTATTTTTTGAAATGTAATGAAATAAGAGATGGGAAAGGGTTCTAACTATTGAAATCATATTCTGAGCTATAAAACACAATTCATTTGCATGACACAGACTTCAGGCTGTAGTAACTTAACTTTATATGTTGACTTTAATGTGCATTTAAATAAAAATCCTCAAAACAAAAAGCCAAGATATTTTTTCTATTATATCACAGCCCACTGGGTATCACAGACAATAAAATATAACATTTCAGACTACAAATTCAAGCAATAATGAGATCAGATTTTCTCCATTTATATTATGTCAGATGGCATTTTATATAAGCTCTACTGCTTCTCCAAAAGAAGGTAAAATTGATCATTTCCCTACTGGTCAATAAGGGCTCCATGCTACCTAATTACACAGTAAACATTAGTCACCCACAGTGTGTAATTTCTATAAAAAAGAAGTGAGTTTTTTTCCTCGCTGCATGTGTTTTGTACACTGTGTATTCTGACATTATGAGGATTTTAAATAACAATCAAGTTTATTTCATGCTGTCTTGGTTGTTTCTTTCAATTTTCTTTTTCTTTAAAACTAAGCATTCCTAAATGTTGAAATCATTTAGTCTGTATCCATCTTGTGCTTGCTAAATCAACTAATATGATACCCCCAAATAGGTCTCCTTGCTTCTTCAAGAAAAAACACCTCATGTTAAAAATAAGACCCATGAATAAAAATTAACAGTATTTGTAACAAATAGCACTGTGAGTTTCATTTGGAATTGAGGTAAGGCTGAAACATTCTCAGCCAGCAGACTGTAGTGGCTACAAACTAGTGATAGGCAAATCTGTTATTTGGAGGTTCTGATACAGTCTAAACTGACAGGGGCGCCCGCGGGGCGCCCGCCGATTACGTCAGTTCATTGACAGCCCTACAGGCGGGGGCACCGATCGCGCGTTCCGCCTAGGGCACCATCTGCCGCAGCCGGCCTCAGGCCACTCCTGTCTAAATATCCTAACATTGTCTTTGGGATCTTTATTTAAATATCTTGGGTACAAAAAACTGGGCTCAGTCTCCCAAGAACCCTAATTCTTCATGAAATTTTTAATTTATTGTTGAGCAAGGAATATTTTAAGAGCAGCACTTCTCATGATATATTGGGACTACCAGTTTTGGTAGGGAAAGTACAGATTTTGTAGGACGTTGAAGATAATAAAGAAGTAAAGGCGCTCTGAGCTACCTAAAAGGGTTAACTTTGGGTTTGAGTTTTGAAGATCTGTTCATACTTTATCCAACCTTTTTACCCAGCCTTAGTAAATATTAGGATTAACGTCAAGTGGATCCCATAGAATTTAGCTGTTTGGAACAGATTCTTCCTGGCTTGTGAAAGGTTGCAAACTAAACCTGTTTGTGTCAGTAAGGTCACTAGTGCTCTATAGTATAGGTGATGTTTCTACTGCTTTTCTCTTTGGGTGTGTCTAAAGTATACCCCTCTGCTGACAGAGGGATGTAGATTAGGCACATCACTATAGCAAATGAAGCGGGGATTTAAATATCCTGCGCTTCATTTGAATAGAAATGGTCACCACTTTTTGCCGACGTGGCACTTTGCCAGCAAAAAGCGGCAGTCTAGACGGGGATCGGTCGACAAGGAAAGCCTTTTCCGACCGATCCTGTAAACCTTGTTGCAAGCGTGGGGATTTTTCTGTGGGTAAGCAGCCCCTGATCCGAAAAAGCTCTAAGCTGTGCAGTAGCATGACCCTGCAGCTGCTCAATCAGCCCTGCCCAGCCAGGGGCTGAGGGCTCCTTGCTGCTCTCTCCTCAGCAGGGAGCTGCTGCTGTCATTGAAGGAGAAGTGCCCCTCCCCCAGCCTGGGGATACCACACAACTTAGGGCAGTGCTCTCCAACCTTTTAAAGTACAAGATCACTTTTCGAATTTAAGTGCAATTCAAGAGCTACCTCAAACCCAAATACCCTTCCCCCGCCTCCTTTGTGCCCCTTCTCTGAGGTCCTGCCCCTGCTCACTCCATAATCCCTCCCTCCCCCATTCTCCCTCACTTTCACCAGGCTGGGGCAGAGAGTTGGGGTGCAGGCTCTGGTCTTGGGTTAAAGGATTTGGAGTGTGAGAGGAACTCTGAGCTGAGCTTGGGGCAGGCAGTTGGGGCACCAGAGGGGGTTCTAGGTGCAGGCTCTGGGAGGGTGTTTGGATGCAGGGCTGCTCTGGACTAGGGCAGGGGCTTGGGGTGCAGAAGGGGATTCATGACTTGGGTAGGGTTTCGGGATGTGGGCTCCAGCTGAGGCACTGCTAACCTCAAGTGGCTCCTGGGTGGTGGTGCAATGGAGCTATGGCAGGCTCACCCCTGCCCTGGCCCTGCACCACTCCCAAAAGCAACCAGCAAACTCCATCCCAAGTCCTGTTGTGCCCCCTCTCTGCTCTGTAGAGATAGGATACAGGTTGAGAGAAGGGGCACCTTGACATCAGCACCCCTTCTATCCCCTTCACTGCACAGCGAGCAGGAGGCTTCTGAGGGGACAGCTCCAAAGCGAAGAGCAGGAGATGTGCAGATGAAGTGCTGGCACTTGATAGCCTCTTGGCCAAACCAGTTAGGATCACCTGTTGGAGGGTCCAAGATCTACCAGTAGATCCCAGTTTACTGGTTGGTGACCCCTGACTTAGGGGGAACCTTGTTAGAGATCCTTCAACAAGAGGGCACAACACTGCATAAAAACAAAGATGCTTAAATTATTCAGTCTTCCATTTTGCAGGCCCACTTAAGAAGACTTGCAACACATTTTCATGAAATGTTGAAGCTGTTCAGAATATTTGGGTATATGTCATGAATGATATGATAGTTTAATCAAGTAAAAAGTTTTAGGGATCAGGTGCTTGACCTTGAAAAAGAAGAAGACAAAGTTAAAGGAATTGGAGGTCGTTGGTACAACTGACTGAGGATGAAAATATATGAAAACAACAAAGTGAAGACTGAAAATCCTGCAAATCGATTGCTTTCCCAGCATGAGGCTTGTCTGTCTATTCTGTACAGGCAGAGGCAGAAAGAGACACTCTTGAAGTACACTTGCTCAAGAATCATGCCAGATAAATGACACTATGATGAAGAATGAAAATATGGAAAGTTAAATGAAAAGTGTTTCCTACTAAGCATTAATAGAAACAGATGCTCAAAATTTATTCTCTTGTCCCTATGCTAGAAGAACTACTGTACTACTGTGAACACACAAGTAAATCAAAATTTTCTGAGTTTTTTAAGGTGAAATTGTTATGGTACCTGAAAGATACTGTAGTGAAAGCACAAGTCAGATTCTCTTGAATTCCCAGAACAGGTATAGTGCATGCAGCAATAATTGGAAATATCTAGTCAATAGCATATTGACTATATATCTCAACCTATACTTGACAGGATGCTGTCAGTGGTGAATATACACTTCCTTCTCCATTCCTGCTCAGTCCTTAACCTCTCTACAATTTCTAGTAGGAAAGGCCAGAAGTACCAAATGTGGTGGTGGCCTATCTGTTTTTGACACTTCCTCTAGGAATGGAACTGAGAACACTAACTCTTTTAACACAATGTAGGCCACTGGGAAACTATAGGATGATAATGATATTTGGTCACTATTGTCCTGAACTGAATTAATACAAGCGACTTAAAAGTAAAAGGGATTGTATCCCATCACTTCTCTCTGCCCCTGACCCAGCTAGACTGCTGCTCAATTTTTCCTTTGGTTTCAGTGGTATAGTTTGCTTAACGCACACATCTCCTAAATGTAGTGTATCCCCAGGTTCACCAACGTCGGGTAAGGGACAGGGGACAATTGCCCTAGAGCCTGGCAATTCAAGGGTTCCTGAGCTCTAGCCACTACTACAATAGCAGCAGCGGTGGCTGGAGCCCAAGGACCCTTTGAATCACCCCTGGAGCGCCACTTTATGCTCGGAGAGATTGTGGGGAAGGGGCGCCATTGTCCAAGTGGCGCTGAGGGCTGGCTCTCCCTGCCCTGCCCCTTCTGCCCAAAGCCTCACGGAGCCACCCACTACCCCTTGCCCTGGGTCACATGGTGGCTGTCAGCCCCACTGACTGTCCCATATAGAGACACCAGTGGAGATTCACGGACTAAGTTCCAGGTTTGATTCTGCCCTCAGACAACTGGTGTCTGAGAGCATTACAGTTTATTTGACAAGTTTGCATATGCCACCCAGCTTTCTGCCAAATGTGATGTTTGCTGCACCCTGTTTGTTTCTCCCTTCATTTTTAGAGAAATCTAAGTTATTTGTGAGGGATAAAGTTGGCAAAGGAAACAACTAAGACATTGTAAAAGCAGCCAGCAACAGCACTTACCAGTATCACTTATATGCTTGGTATAAGCATTTGGATTTCTGATACAGCACAAACATGGAATAAGAACTGAGTTACTCTTGCTAAAACCCCAACAAAAAGTTCATTTACAGTGCTAAGTATACTCAATTACCAAATTCTCATGGAACACCCCATCTGATATGGCACTGTGCAAATCCTGAGAGGGGGAAGAATGGAATAAGGGACTTGCCTGTGAAAATCCAACATTGATCTTTAGAGCTTGTCTGCTGGTCACTTAGTTCTATCTTTTCCTCCTCTTTCAAGATTTTGCATGTGGAGTGTGTTGGGAGTGGTGACCTTTCTAATGTTCTTCTTTGGCACTTAGCTTTAGGCTGGTTGGAGCCTTAAATCCTCACCCATAAACACAGCTCTCTAGTCTGCTCTCACAGAAACAAGAGTAAATTCAATTCTACAAGCAGATATCCTTGTATTAACTTTCAGTTACTTTTGTTGATCTTTTCCCTCTTGTTTATCTCTGCTCTTTTTCCCAATGCCACTCCACAATGCTGCCTCTGTTAAAGCTGGGTGGAAAGTAAGACAGACCTGATGAATGCACTGATGCCAAGGAAGTGGTTTCCTTAGCAACAAAAACAAGGTGAAAGCTCTCAGAATTTCTTTCACTGATCAGATGTGATTTTTTTTTTTGCCTTACTGCAGACAGAGAAAGGGTAGAGAAAGGGTAGAGAAATACATCCATGAGGAAGCTAGTGACACATTCTGTCAATATCCTAAAAGGTAGAGTGTAGTCCAATTTCTTTTATTTAAAAAGTATCATAATCAGATAAGAATCCTCCTCCCCCAATGAAAATATCTCCTTTAAAAAAACCCACAAATTGCTACTATGTTTTTGAGAAACTAACAAAATAATAAGTAAGAGCTTTACTGACAAGAGGCACCCTGTTGACTTCTGTGAATAAGGAAAGCAAGATTTGGTCCAAAGTCTGGTGGGAAGAAGAAGGACACCTATACTTAATATTGTAAGCTCCTTGGCTGGCCAGTAACTGGTGCAGTTCCTAACATTGAGTTACTATGTCATATACTGTAGTCTTAATGGTGCATGTAAACAGAGATGCTATTGTTGGTAACTGTATTTGTCCAAACTCAGTTTTTTTAAAAAGGCTATCTTCTTAGGATTTTGGAGATTAAACATAACATTACCATTATGAATGTTTCTCCATCAGTAGAAAATAGTTAAAAGCACAATGACTTTGTGCTAGAAGCCAGGAAGACTGTGCCTAATAATAATTTTGCTTGCTAAATCACTTAGGGTAAGTCTACACAGCAATTATTTTGGAATAATGTCAAATAATGTTATGCACTATCTACACAAGAAGCCTGTTATTTCAAAATAAATTTGAAATAACGGGCTTCTTACTCTGATTTCCTGTAAACCTCATTGTATGAGGATTAAGGAAGTCAGCGGAATAGCGATTTATTTCAAAATAAGTGCTGTGTAGACAGCGCAGAATTTTGAAAGAAGCAATTTTGAAATAAGATACGCAATTTGCGTAGCTTATTTCGAGGTATGCTCTACCATGCAGACATACCCTTAGTTGCACTATGTGCACAAGCTACAAAAGAGACCATAAAAATGGCACCTTGTTAAGTCAATTACAGAAATGTGTCATTAGATTGTACCCGCCTACTCTAGTTTACAAGCAATTTCTCTGTGGAAGAATAAGCTCCAGTCTGCAACATCAACACCCCCAATATCTTGAGTGTGGCCAATAGGGGAGAGTGATGTACCAAAGGAAATCATGCTGCTTTTTCATTTGCAGGGTGAGTCTGCAGTGGCGGCAACTGCAGCTTCCTTTTGGCCTGTACCCAAAGCAGATTCCATATGGAATAAATATGGCACATAAAAATGATACTACTCTTCTGAACCATAAGCCCCTCTGAAGTAGTAATCCTATCTGCATGTGTGGTAGCATTCAGTGCTTAGATGATGGGCGAAAATAAATTAGGGGACTAGCTAAGTCCTGCTGACGGAGGAAGGAGGAGACAAACAGAGCAATTGCCCCAGGCCCCAGCAATACAAAAGGGCCAGGAACCCCAGGACCTTTAATCACTGTTGGAACACCGTTCTGGGCAGCAATGAGGGCTGCCTGGGGAGACATGGCACTGAGAGCTGCCTTGCCCTTGTCTCACCCCTTCCATCCAGGGCTCCATCCCTTCTGGGAATGAGAAGCAGCGCCCCCGTTCCCTCCGTGTTGGCCAGGGACCCAGCCAGGCTGTTAGCCCTGCTGTGAATGGAATAAATATTTAAGTGAACTTAACAACCTTAACATTGCTTTTGGGTTTGCAAATGGAATAGGGGAAGCAGAATGAATTCCAAGAAATATGATCCTCAGTTTTAGCCATCTGTGACTAGAAAACTTTGGGATTCTGTTGAAAGTTGCACAATATAGCAATGCATATATGTAAATCTATCCTGTATTATTATGACTCTTCAGCCACAAAATGACTGACTAATTATTCCTTAAGCAAGTTCCTGCAAAACACCCATCAGCTGCAGGAGTTTGTCTTTTCTGACTCCAGGCTCCAATTTGATAACTCAAGACCCTCTCAAATTAAGACACATTCTGGAATGAATATGCAAATAACACTACTCTCTACTATGGAGTCTAGTGTTGAAAAGAGGGGGCACAAGCAGAAAACTTAGTCCTAGTGTGCTACAGCAGTGTCTCTCAACCTTTTTTTATAAAGTACTCTTTAAAACAAATGATAAGTACCCCCCTTTAAAAATATATATACCCCCAATACCTACAGTTTTCAGACACAAAATTTTTTTCCCTACCATTGCAACACATTTGTTTAAACAGCTTAATCGTAGCCGGCAATGACATTTTTAGGTGTAAAAAGTAGAAAAATAATAAAGCACTGTAAAACTTAAAACAAAATATCAGTTTTCTCCAAATTTCAGTTGTGTTGACATACCCCCCGACTTCTCTCGAGTACCCCTAAGGGTACTCGTATCACTAGATGAAAAACACTGTGCCACAGGATTCAGCAGCTGCCATTTCCCAAGTTCAGTATTTGCCAGTAGTTGTCACGTGGTATCTAAGCCTAATAACTCCACTTATTTTGAAATAACAGAGTGTCCACACTACCAAGCCTGTTATTTCAAAATAAGGGGCAGGTTATTTAAAAATAATAACTCCTACTTTCCTTGGGGATTAATCTTATTTTGAAATAATTATTTTGTGAGTTATTATTTCAAAATACGTTATTTTGAAATAATTTCATAGTGTAGACATGCCCTAAATTACTGCTCTTTCTCCATAAGCTTAAAGGAATAACTGAAGTATGCCAGTGTGAAGTAATTGTGGTGGCTAAATGTTGGTTTTGCAGTGGTCAGCACTCTCCGAACACATGTTCTAAGCTACAGAGCCATACTGAAAGATATACTGGAAAAAGGCAAGAAGTCTTTTTAAAAGGTAAGTGAATTTAAGATAACAAAACATCCCTGCAACCAGTGTTTGCTCTAAGCTGTAGGGCAGCACAGATTCACAGGTGACTAATCAGCCCTGCAGTGTCAGTCAGCTCCATGCATGGAGCCCTGAGCCTCTGACTGGGCGGGTCTGATTAATCACCTTGGAAGCTCTGCTGCCATGCATCTTAGAGCAACACTACCTGCAAATAATATTATCAAGTCATCAGACCACAGAGGAGACATGTATAGGAGCGAATAGGGCCACAAAAATCAAAGCTTGTCTCTCTCACCAGAAGAAGTTGGCCCAATAAAAATATTACCTCACTAACCTTGTCTCTCTAATATCCTGGGACCAACAAGACTACAATGACATGGCAAATATCCAGATGGTACAATTTTATTTTGGTTTTTTCTTCATTTATTGAATTCACCAGTTCAGACATAACTCAGTATCTGCAACAAAATCACTGTGTACTATACAGGAAGACAATTTTGAGAAAAGTCCATTAGCTAGTACTCATAGCTACCTAATCACTAGAAACCCCTAAGAAATGGGCAAGGCACTGAGAAATTATTGTATTATTATAGAAGCAGTCAGAAGAGTGGGACACCCATTGTGCTGAGTACTGGGCAAAATAAGACAGTCCTCATCACAAAGAGCTTCAATCTAAATAAGGACAAGATGTGACAAATAGGTGTACAATGGAAGAGTCAAGGGTCACCGTGACAGGAAACGCTGTGGCAAACGAGCAGGAGATATTCATAAATCATTAACAGGCCTCCTGCCTACCCATAAAGAAATACTTTAGAGAACAACTCTGCATTTGCAGAGTGAGCAACAGATGCCTAATAGCACTTGGGGTTTGTTTATGGTTTTTTCAGTTGTTGTTTTTTTTTTTCCGTTCCGTGTTCTGATTCTGTGTGAACAACACATCTGCCAGATAGTTTCACTATATGGCAAAACCTTGTTTTGCTAATCCGCATGTCCAGACATTATAAAATAAGTGTCCTTCTCTGCCTACTAATTAGCAAATATATACATTTTCAGACCATTATTTTTACATTACAGTTACTAGTATATTTAGAAATACTATGAAACAATTAAAATTAAACTACACTTGTCAAAATAATGTAGAAGATTTTTTCAAGTATTGTATTTGTTTGCTTAGTAACTCAAAGTTGATCTTGCTGTCATTTTTGCAATTTGATTCTGCTATATTTGGCTTATGCTTTTTGTGAATTTTCATGTCTTTGGTTCTTGTTAATACAAAAGGCATTTGTATAAACATCTAAGGTATTTGGCTATGAATAAAGCAATAATCTCTAGCAGATTCATTTTTTACCATGGGGCAGACATTTATTCGCTCTGCTTTAAGGTAGAAATGTAGGGTGCCGTCTAAAGGCTTCAGTCCTTTCTGTATCACTAAACATTGATGAACTAAATCTATTGTAATGGACAAGAAAGGCAGTAGAACAGCACATGGGTCATTCAACTCCCTGAAATACACAGAGACTCCAAACTCAATAAGGATGTGATGCCTCCATGCTAAATTTGTGCCAGGGCTTGCTGCACTGATCATGGGCAACTCTAGGCTTGCCAGTTCATAGCCAAAGCACCTCTGTGCTTGCCATGTGAGTAATGAAAGTTCAAAAAACAATTTGCTTGTTCCCAAGAACCTAATTGCTTGAGCTCCGGCACCTCTTTCATTACAAATTAAGCACTAGGTGGCATTGGTGGTTATACTGAAATCAGAACCTCCCACTGATAAATGGTATGGTTCTCTACCACGTCTGCTACTAGATAGACTTGCCAAATTAATTCTCCTAACAGGAGAAGTTCTCAGTCATATTTCATTATTATTTAAACTACAGAAGCATTTTAAGAGACTGCACCTTTCACAGTGTAGCTTCTTGTTTGCACTACAGTTTTCCCATCATGAAAGGGAGACTCTACATTTTTCTCATGCACAGGTTAGCACAGTGCTGCAAAAGTAAAACGGTCATAGGAAATATATAGCAGATCAAGTTTGCTATAAGGAACACAGTTAATTCTGAGCAGTTTCAGCTCCCCATGAGTAAATGGTCTGAACAAGAGTTTCCACCTTCCCACTGATTGGCTTCTCATTCAAAATATTGCCTATCACTTTTCAATAAAATATTTTTGTCTTCAGAATAGACCATGCAGAGCGCATCACTCATGTTGATGGGCAGTCTTTAGAGCCCAATACCATGCTGTTATTTCTAATATTGTTTGAGCATTACAAGGCTTTCTAAGAGGAGTGTGCTTTGAGGAGCTATTTGAAGGAAGAAAAGGTAAGGCCTGTTCAATTTTTAAGCAGAGGGGTTGGATAACAGGGAAGAAGGCACACAAGAAAAAAGAGTAAGTAGGAAAACCACAGTGGGAGTACTTGGGCAGATCTCTTAGGAGCCTCACAAATAGCAGGAGGAAGAAGTTGGAAAGGAGAAGGGCAAATGACAAGCAGTAAAGAAAAGCACATTGTACAAGGAAATATGGCTAATGCTAGCTAAGCATGAGAGAAAAATAATGCATGACACATTTGGGACTTGATTCTGATCTTTCTTACACTGATTTGAATCAGAAATATCTTCAGTGAAGAGTACCTAGCTCAGGCCAGATTAATTAGCCTTTTATTTTCATGACTGCCAATTCCACTCTTGTTTTCTCCATCAAGGAAAAGTATTTTAAAAACTCAACTAAAATGTTATTAGTGCTTTAATAGGCACTACATGCTTTTGCCAATACATGACTAAACTACTAATGAGACAATCTGCCTTTTATGTTTTAATTTAAAGTGATAAAACATGATCTATTGTTAATAACAGTATTAAAACACTTAAATCTGTAGCCATCAAACTGAAGAAAAGAAATAAAATGCAGGCATGCCAAGATCAGTGGAGCGCAAAGACTTTTCTTCCAAGGGGGAGTTCTATGGTGAGCCTGTTACATTTTTAGACTGCAGTTTGCATAGGTGTTAGGTTTGTTGCTGCCCACAAGGGGGTGCTGTTTTCACATTTGCAACAATATAGGTTGAATATGTGAGGCCAGCATGTTAAAATAGGTGCCAAGTAGTTTGGTATTCATACTCAACAAATACAATTTTCATTGGACACCCAAATGTAGATTCAGGTGCCTAAATTTAGGCATACAAGTTTTAAAACATGATCCTACATTTAGAACCTGTCTGCTACAAACTCAGGGGGGAAAGAAATGTCAAAACCTTTTTGAAAGGGAATGTTTCCCTCTCTCTCACTCTCGCTCTCCTTTTTTTTCCCCTTGTTTTTTTCACATTGAATTTCAGGTTTATCACTGAGATGTCAAAGCTCTGGTAAATTTTAGCACATAGGCAGTTTGGTGTTGCTTGCTCATAGAGCTCACTTTTCACCATCAGTATACCAAACTGTCAATTTCCCACTAATTTTAGGTTAATAATGATTGAAACTGCATTGGTCAAAAATAATCCTGCTGAAAAATCTTAGCCTTTTCAAGTGCTAGCATGAATGTTCATGCTTCATGTGGTGTTTGTTGTTTATGTCATCAGACTGGACTGTGAAAATCCTCTATTCTTTTCTGATTCAAGACCATAGAAAAGAAGAGGTGCTAGGTTAATGGGAATAAAAATCAAGATTTTCTATGGATTATTTCTTGTTGCATGCACTTTTACTTATTTCCAACCTTGAACTGACAGACTTCTGTGATCTTTATAACTAAAGTAAAGGTCTCTTGATCTCTGACTGGAACTAGGGAAAAACTGATAGGCTGTGTCTACACTGGGCCACTTATTCCGGAAAATCAGCCGCTTTTCCGGAATAAGCTGCAAGCTGTCTACATTGGCCCCTTGAATTTCCGGAAAAGCACTGACGATCTACTGTAAGAAATCAGCTGCTTTTCCGGAAAAACTATGCTGCTCCCGCTCGGGCAAAGTCCTTTCCGGAAAACTGTTCCGAAAAGGGCCAGTGTAGACAGCACAGTAGTCTTTTCATAAAAAAAGCCCGATTGCGAAAATGGCGATCGGGGCTTTCGAGCAGCGTCTACATTACGGATGCTTTTCGGAAAAGGGCTTTTCAGAAAAGCATCCTGCCAATGTAGACGCTCTTTTTCCGGAAATACTTATAACGGAAAACTGTTCCGTTTTAAGCATTTCCGGAAATTCATGCCAGTGTAGACGTAGCCATAGAGAAATCCATTTGAGGATTTCACAAACCACTAGTGCCACTTCATGCACTGAAGGTAGACAGAGTCTTTTAAGTCTCAGAGGGATAACCATGTTAGTCTGTAACTGAAAAAACTTAAAAATCAATGAATGGTCCTGCAGAACCTTAGAGACTAACAAAAAATGTAGATGGTATCATGAGCTTTTGTGGGCACAACCCACTTCTTCAGATGAATGGAGCAACGGGGTCTAGAGTTACAACTAAATAGCAGAAAAAGAAGGGATGGGGAAGGAAAGAGAAGGGAAACAATCTTGTCAATTATAGGGTTTGTGCTAAATAAGGCTAATAGAGTGGGCTGTGAGTGCCCAGTACATAACTTTTAATGTCATTAGGGTGTTGAATGTAGGAGCCCATCCAGGTCTGGTCTTTGTTCAGACCTTGATTAAGATGCAAATTTGACACCTTTCATCCAGGTCTGAACAAAGACCAGACCTGGATGGGCTGCTACATTCAATACCCTAATGACATCAAAAATTAAGTATCAGGCACTTACAGCCCATTCTATTAGCCTCTTTTAGCATGGAAATTCTAAGGGCACGTCTACATAGCAGGGCTAACGTTGGAATAAGCTAAGCAACTTCAGCTATGTCAATTGCATAGCTTAAGTCAATATAGCTTAATTCAGCTTTTAGCGCTGTCTACACAGCAGGAAGTCAACGGAAGAGCACTCTTCCTTTGATGTCCCTTACTCCTCGTAAAATGAGGGTTACCACGAGTCAGAGTAAGAAGTCCTTTGGTTCAACATGATTTCGAAATGAACACTTTTATTGTAGATGCACTTTGTTATTTTGGAATAACTGATGTTATTCTGAAATAACACTGCTGTGTAGACGTACCCTTACTGACAGGGGTTTTTAAGAAAGTCAGGCTTTTTTCTCCCAACAATAAAAAAATAGTTGAAGGCAAACAAACTGAATATAGCCATTAGACCAAAGTAACCAGAAATATTTCACACCTTGCTCATATCTCTCCTGGTCATTAATCATGTCACTTAATGCACAAAGAATACATCTCCAGAAAAGAAAATCATGCCACCATTCAGTCATCAAAAATTGAGTCTAGTGATCTAATTCTGTAGGTGGGTGTCCTTATGTCAGTACTTCTGCTCTATTCCTTTCAGCCTCACTATCCTCTGCCTGTTTTCTCCCAAACAGACTGCTCACAGTTGTATTCAAGTATTTCATCCTTAAACTTGTGGAAATGGTCACTTCAAGATTTTAGTTCAATATGAATGGGAATGTCATCTGCATTATTATCCTATTTCACTGTTATTTTCATAAATTGTATGCTATTTTAAGGCCATTGCATATACAAATATGAATAACTAAAACCATCAGCCTTCTGGATCTGAATGTCAGAGCCTGTACACATGCATAATAGTGGCATAACTTCTGAGCTAAAAGTCTCTTGTGTTATGTTCCTGATGCTGAATTGATTTCTAGGGCTGTGTGAACTGTCCACCCAGAATCCATCTAAAATCAAGCTGTGCTCTGGGCTCTAGATAAACTGTTCATGTGTAGTTTGCACAGCATTCAGTTGCAAACATAAGATGCACTCCAGGGTATTCACTCTCCCAAATGATAAAACATTGTTTTCAGGGAAGTGGCAGTAGTGTTATGCTCTTCCCCCACTATTTTGTGGGAATAGGTGAAACCCATTCAAGGAATGTTAAGGCCTTTACAGGCATGTCTACACAGAAGCGTTATTTCGAAATAACAGAATGCATATCTACATAGCAAGCCCATTATTTCAAAATAATTTCAAAATAACAGGCTTCTTACTCCAACTTCTGTAACCCTCATTTTACGAGGAGTAAGGAAAGTCAAAGAAAGAGTGTTTTTCCTTCGACTTCCTGCAATGTAGACAGCACCAAAAGCCAAGCTAAGGTACTTGGACTTCAGCTACCCAATTAACATAGCTGAAGTTGCATATCTTAATTTGACTTTAGCCCACAGTGTAGATGTATGTACCCTCCTAGTCCCTTGCAGGGGTTTAGCTGCCAAAACAAACAAGTACATAGTACTCCAGTCTACCAAAGCTTGAAATGGGGGCAGGGAACTCTTAATCCTGCAGCTCACTGTTATATTAAACCACATGTGCTGCATAAGCTTTAGCATGTTAGCTAGGGAACGTACAAGGGAGGGAGGCGGGATATTTCCAGACTCCTTAAACACTTTGGTGGAGTTTGAAGCCTTTGATTTGGCCTGACCGCATCCTCTGAGATAAACTGTGATCTAGCCACAGAAGGCCTTGACAATCCCAGAAACTGGGCCACCTTAGAAAGAAGTGCCCGAACCCCATGAAGATTGCAATGGTAAGGGTAAGGTAATCCTCAGGGCTGGAAGAAGAGGATTCTGGACAAGAGGGTGAGAGGTTTCCCCTTAATGGAGCTCTGTAAATTGCAAATGGCAACACAACCCTTGCCTGGTTCAAGGCCAGACCATGTGAACAGACCCTTTATGGTCAAATCCATGTTACTTATATGATCTGAGCCCTGAAGAGTTTATTCACCTTCCCTATGAATGGTGAACTCTGGTTTCTAATGTGTAGTTAGAATATGGGTTGTATGGAACGGCTAAACTTCTCCAAACCTTGCCACTACCTTCCAAATTAAACATCAACATTGTACTTTAATATGTTCATCTAACTTTTTAAAACAAAAAGGCCCACTTCTGAATGTCCCAGTTTTGGCAGGGACTCTACAGGGAAATGCCAACCCCTTGAAGGTGAGCTGTGCTTGTGGTAATTCCAGCCTGACTAGAAACAGGATGTATAAAATGTCTCACAAGAAATCCAACTTCTCCCTGGATTTCCAGCCTCATTTTGAAGTCTCAAGAGGTTCAGAACCCATAGTACAGGCATTTAACCAAAGGAAATCAAATCATTCAGCTTTTTAAGGCTCACCCACCACTTTATTATCTACGCCATTGATCAATACACTAAGTCTTTCGAGCTACAGAGGCAAGAAGAATGGAAGGAAAACCAAATTAACTGAGCACAGCAAAAAAGAGACAGTGGTATGGTAAAAAAGTAAATTCCTGCATGTCAGCTGCTTTTCCAGTCACATATTTTCTTTCTCAAGAGTATAGCTATAGCCATAGCCTATTTAGGAAGGAATCAGATCCAGCTGTGACTGTCACAGGTGAATAGAATTACACTATGATTTCTGTATGAGTCAGCTGGGACTCCTCTAGGTTTTTAACTTCGTGACACATGACTGACAGCCTGGAGGCAGAGTGCTGTAGTGGAGGGCTGAGATGATGCAGATAGGGGAAAATGAGATAATTCTCTTAAGCCAGGCACAATGCTCTTCCCTATATCTGCTAGCAGGATTTGTTCTATGAATGGCCTGGTCACACTTCCTGCTCCCAAACCAAGCATTTCAAAGAAAGACCCTATGCTTCCTGACCCTCCATTACAAGTGCCCTAAATTCACTTGTAGAAAGAATATAAGTGTAAACCTCACAGCCCAAGTAGACAGACTCATGCTAAGCTCTTCTCAAGCTAGCACACTAAGGGTATGTCTAGACTACATGCCTCATGCCTTTGTCAACTGCTCCCTTATGCCTCGACCGATCCGCGTCTTGACTTGCACGCTGTGCCGACGATCAGCTGAGATGGTACAGCGCGGCAGCCATGTTTATTTTAATGAAGCTGGGGATATTTAAATCCCGGCTTCTTTGACTATGTCGGGTAGCCTAGTTTACATGCCTCTGTCGGCAGAGGCATGTAGTCTAGACATACCCTAAACGATGACGTGTAGACACAGCTCACGCTATCCATTCAAACCCACCAAGCTCCCCTCGATCTGATCTTGGATAGCTAGCCTGAACCACCGCCTAGACTGTAATAGGCACTGCTATTTTTAGTGAATTAGTGAAGTCTATCTAGCCAAGCTGGGAGGAATTCTCCCAGCAGCTGTGAACCATAGCAATGTGTAGCTCTGCTGGCAAGAAACCTGGGGTCTGATTTAACTCCCACTGAGATTAACAGAAGTTTTTTCAGTTGACTTCAGTGGGAATTAGATTGATCCCTGATTGGCAGGCTTGTAGTCTGTGGTCCTCTTCACTGAATCTAATTCCCTGTTGTAGCAATCCTTTTCCTAAGGTTTTCACATTCAGTGTCATTGCCTTATGGTGACACCTAGTGGGAGAAAAGATACATAGATAGTTTCCTTATTGCTAATTCTTCTAAAATCTAAAATGAACTAGAGCTGTAGAAAACTTTTAGTATAAAATATGAAACAACAAAAAAAAATCCAAACAAAAAAACTCGCTTGGTTTTGGCTTCATTATTAATTTTAAAAACTTAACCCATGTTCACCAAAAAGATTTTGCTAACACTGACAATCTTTTGAGTTGAATCTGGATTTAATTTCATATTAGCTATTTCCTTCACCTAAAGGCCCAAGGAAGGAATGATGGTTTTGTTTGAAACTATGCTGAACACCAATAGTATTTGCTTTTGACATGAAGCCAGGCAAATTTTCCCTTGAGTTTTTGGACTCAAACTCAGTGGACCAAATTCTCTGCAGGGCAACCCTACACCCACTAAGCTACTCAGTGGAGTTGCACCTTCTTAAAACAATCAGCAGTTTGGCCAGGGGGAATTCCCACACCACTTAAGATCAGTTGATCAAGTGCTTTGTATATAGAAACCAACTACTCTCACATTGCTTTAGAATATGTCTGTTTGAAAGTTGCACATCCACCTCCAAGAAGGATAAGCTACATCATTAAAAATTCCCAGTGCTATGCTGCCCTTTCATAGAATCATAGAACCATAGAGCTGGCAGTGACCTCAGAAGACCATCGAGTCCAGCCCCCTGCTCTAGGCAGGACCAATCCCAACTAAATCAACCCAACCAGGGCTTTGTCAAGCCGGGACTTAAACACCTCTAGGGATGGAGATTCCACCCCCTTCCTAGGGAACCCATCCCAGCGCTTCCCCACCCGCCTAGTGAAATAGTTTTTCCTAATATCCAACCTGGACCTCTCTCACCGCAACTTGAGACCATTGCTCCTCGTTCTGCCATGTGTCACTACTGTGAACAGCCTCTCTCCATCCTCTTTGGAACCTCCCTGCAGGAAGTTGAAGGCTGCTCTCAAATCCCCCTCACTCTTCTCTTCTGCAGACTAAATAAACCCAAATCCCTCAGCCTCTCCTCGTAGGTCATGTGCTCCAGCCCCCAAATCATTTTGGTCGCTCTTCACTGGACCCTCTCCAATGCGTCCACATCCTTTCTGTAGTGGGGGGCCCAGAACTGGACACAATACTCCAGATGTGGCCTCACCAGAGCTGAATAAAGGGGAATAATCACTTCTCTGGATCTGCTGGCAATGCTCCTCCTAATGCACCCTAATATGCCATTAGCCCTCTTGGCTACAAGGGCGCCCTGTTGACTCATATCCAGCTTCTCATGCACTGTAATCCCCAGGTCCTTTCTGCAGAACTGCTACATAGCCAGTCGGTCCCTAGCCTGTAACAATGCTTTGTTCCCTTTGTTTCCCTTTGTTCCTCTAGAAAAAAGGATATTAAATATCTGGCGTCAACATGATCACCTTGTGCCAAATTAGATGGGCAGGCTACTAACAAGCACTTCTGTGTTTCCTATTTATCTTTTTTCTACAGGGCTCACTTTATACCTTGTGGTTAGGACAGAATTAGTAGTGATGGCTGTTTATGCAGCTATCCTAGAGTTAAGACTCTGTAATGGCTTCCATCATGCTATCCTGCCTGACCCTCTATTGCAAGTGCCCTAAATTCGCTAGCTAGTTATAGGATTATACCACTTAGCCACATTGAGAATTTTATGATTAAGCGCATGATTTAACATGTCTCTGGACAGAAGCAATTTGTCATTTAATCAAGTATGAAAACTTTTTGGAGCTGTTTGAAAGGCCTGTGAACTGTGCTTTGGACTGTGCTTTGTGCAAGTCACTTTACCACCTTGTCTCCATCTTTCCCCTCATAAAAATCACATTTGTGATTCATTGTTCTCATTTAATTTTAATAATCTCACTACATTTTAATTCATAGTTTCATTCTTCTTTGGGAGGAAGGGGTGCATTTGCCTGCATAACCTCCAGGGGAATTTAGCCCGAGTGAATTCTCCAGAGTACAAAGAGTCCCTGTGCCTTTGCAATGGTTCTGGGTTTCACTTCTGCCCCTCTGGTTCTCTGACAGCACAGTCCCTACAGGATCCATGGTGCCAGGGAAAGCCTTCTGACTCTGAAACTATGTCCCTCAGGACTGCGGAAGGGTGAAACTCCATATCATTGAGGTTCAGAAATAACTGACCATCAAAGTCTTGTAGGTTCCTGGGGAGTATGAAGTCAAAAGCTGCTTTCCACCACACCCCTTTTCCTCTCAGATATACACCACACATCTTAAACCTTAAGACACTCCCATGCAGTGTCTTTCACTGAGTCTGTAGGATAATGTTAGAGAAGCTATCCCCTGACCAGAATCTGTTGAGTTCCCATCCTTACTATTCAAGAAAGTGAATAAGATGATACACTGTCACGTCTTATACAATACTTTGAAGAAATGTGTAAAGC
Source organism: Rafetus swinhoei (assembly GCA_019425775.1). Taxonomy (NCBI): domain Eukaryota; kingdom Metazoa; phylum Chordata; order Testudines; family Trionychidae; genus Rafetus; species Rafetus swinhoei. Next base: position 274,043,530 of record CM033437.1, read on the forward strand.
ATAACTGACATATTTCAAAGTTATTCACCATGCATTCTTCAATGAGAGCTGTGAGGGTTCAGCTGTCTATAAGCCAAGCCATTATGAATTAAAACTGTACCCATGTGTATCAGAAAGCTGTATAGACACATTTACTGAATCAACACTGTGTTTGAGGACTAGATGACTCATGGGCCTTGGACTGAATATGAAGCTTTTCATTTCTAGATCACAAGTTCAAATGTGTCATGGATCAATAATGTTTTTGCCATCTGCTGGCTCTTCAATGCCCATACAGTAAAATGAATGGTATCACTGCAGGTGAAAACGGCAAGATTCCATTCTTGGGGAAAAATGGATTGAAAAAAATTGAAATCACATTTTTCTGCCTGACCAGCAGATTTTGTTTTCAAAATAACACAGCAAAGCCGTTTTTTCACGTCTTAAATCGATCATATTTTTCCCAGTTTCAATTTCAATAATTTAGAGACAAAACATCTTTTCTATGTACAAAGCTTGTATCCAACTGAGTTTTAGTCTCAGCTGGTGTTGACACTAAACCCTTGGCTAAATTTGCTATGCTTATCAATGGGCACTTCACACCATCAGACTCAAGTTGACTGAAGCCATGCTATCCAAAGGGAAGGCAACATAATCGTATCTTTCTCTTTCTTTTCTTGTTTTCATAATAACAGTATAATAAAGGACACAGTAAAATAAACAGTAAAGGACATAATACCAGCTTTAATTCTGTATGCTCTGAATGTTGCCAGTTTGTTAAAGTCTTCATACAGTTCCACCCATGTATGCATTATTTTTGCACATTGTAAACACCAAAATGTTTACATGGGAAAAGGGGAAATCATCATACACACATACACCTCAAAGATTGGATCAAGACTTATAATAGAAGACAAGGAGTCAGGACACAATATTTATCATCTCATTCAAGCTCAGACAGTATCAGTCTGCAGAAGAAATTTAATCCTGAACACAAATTGCATTTCCTAAAAAAAACATAATCTTGCCTTAAGACACCGAACTCACTGATTACAGGGAATGTCTGTGTTTACACATTTGTACAGAGCATGCTGACTGTATTAGTGTCCTAGGAAACAAACTCTGTGCAGCACACAGACCTGCTCCAAGCACTAAGCCGAAAAAGGAAAAAGAAATTTTGAAATCAGACTCTCCGATCTCTAAATCCTTTCAAATTCCTGAAGCACATTAGCTTTACTACTGCATGATGTGCGCGGTAGTATTTCCCCTAATGAAATCTGACTAAAAGTTTAAATGAGTTTAATGCATGAAATGTATAAATAAAATGTGGCCTTGATTAAATTTAGAGTTGATACATAACTTAAATGGGTAGCACAAGAGCAGCTTTAGTATCATGTGTCCAGGCTATTTTTGGCTACACTCTGTAAAAGGAGGTTGAATTTTAACATTCCACATACCTTCCAACAGGAAGACAATATAATGGAGATGCTGCATTCAATGTAATATACTGTAACTGTTAATCCCAGGTCTTCTGTTATTACCTAATATTTTGAGATAGATTAGCCTGTTTATTTTTAAGTGAAGCTAGCGAATTACTACTGTGCCTGATTGACAACATCTCTAGAGCAAGTGGTATACAAGTGTAGTTTCCCCCCACATTAGTGAGGTAATGTGTCTGACCCCTGACCCACAGTGGCCATTGCCATGGTGAAGAGAGTAATTTACTTTCTATATCCATTAAATCCTTGGCTTCTTTCCAAACACCGCTACTGTGTCAATCTTTCTGTGACATAAACTCTGAAAAGTGGACTGAAGCCACACAAAAGCAGGAAGTAATGACTTTTAGCACTAGGCCTTCAGTTCATGTAAATGGTCATAGATCCATTGACTTCAATGGCACCAAGCTGATATACCCCAGTTCAAGATAATCCTCTAGGGGGCACATCTAGTCTACGTTCTTCTTTCGAAAGGAGATATGCAAATTCGGCGCTAATTTGCATATCTTCTGATCGCTTTTTCGAAAGCGTTTTTTTCAAAAGTGAAAGCAGTTTAGGTGGGGCTTTTTTGAAAGAACCCCCCCTTTTTTTGAAAGAACCCTTCTTCCTTAAAAAATGAGGGGTACAGGGTCTCTACCACCTTGGGCTGGGATTCAAGACAGCTCCTCAGAGTGAACATCTCTATCAGATTCCCAATCCCCCCTGAATCATTCCATTCACCAAATGGATACTTGTTTTATACGTTCACACTGTAGTATTTCCATTAGTACCCCTTGAGATGAAGCGACGAGGAGTCCTGTGGCATCTTATAGACTAAAGGTATGTCTACACTAGCCACCCTAGTTCGAGCTAGGGTGGCTAATGTAGTCATTCGAACTTACAAATGAAGCCTGGGATTAAAATATCCCGGGCTTTATTTGCATGTTCACGGGCGCCGCCATTTTTAAATGCCTGGTAGTTCCGACTCCCTGCCCGCGGCTACACGTGGCATGGGCTAGGTAGTTCAAACTAAAGCCCCTAATTCGGACTACCGTTACTCCCCATTGCAGGAGGAGTAACGGTAGTCCGAATTAGGGGCTTTAGTTCGAACTACCTAGCCCGTGCCACATGTAGCTGCGGGCAGGGAGTGCGAACTACCGGGCATTTAAAAATGGCGGCGTCTGGGAACATGCAAATAAAGCCCGGGATATTTTAATCCCAGGCTTCATTTGCAAGTTCGAATGACTACATTAGCCACCCTAGTTCAAACTAGGGTGGCTAGTGTAGACATACCCTAACAGATTTATTGGAGCATAAGCTTTCGTGGGCAAAGACCCACTTCATCAGAGGCTACCCCTCTGATCCTTGAGATGAAGGGAGTTGTCTCAGGCCTGCTGGTCCTTTCAGGCAAGGTGGGCTCAGCTAGTCCTCAGCTGATGATGATATGGCAATTTAATTATACTTAAGGATCCTCAGCTGTAGGAAAGCAGGAAAAACCACTTAAACAGAGCTGAGAGTTCAGCCTAAAGCATATGTGTTGGGTGGGGAAAGAAAGATCTCAGAGAAGGTAGAGCTTGCCCGCAGATAGAAGAAATTAGATGGGATGACTTGTTATGGGTGGCAAAAGCATTTCGATGGGGCCAGAAGGGACTTATAAGTTTAGCAAACCAGGGAGAGGCCAGGATCTTATGGATCAAAGGAGGAAGCACAGATTTTGGGGAAGCAATACAGGGGACTTAGAGATAAGAAGCAGACCTAGCAGCCTCAGCTGGACCAGAACCTAGTGTAGAATGTGGCCCTGGGTTCCCCTACCAGCCCTTTAGGAGGAGGTATGTAATCCCAACTGCAGGAGCAGTTTGGGTTCTTATGGTAGAGACCCAGAGGGCAGGCCAGTAAGAACACTTCTGTGGAGCCCAAGAGGGGCAGAGGAATTATTATTCGGCTGTTTATCTTGGCCTTTCAGTTGTACCTTTGGCTACTCCAGAAAGGGACTGATCTTAGTGTGTTGGCTGGAGAGTCAGACAGCTGCAGGAGGTACCAAAGCAGCAGGCCTGACAGCCTCACCAGACCCCTGAGCAAGGTGGGGAGCCTGTCTCCACACCCCAGAAGGGGTGGGGCCTCAAGCAAAAGGGTGTGGCTGGGCAGCCAGCCCTCAGTGAGTTATATACAGGAGCATTTCACACCTCTCAGAGCTAGTGTTTTACATTATGCAAATGTAAGTAGAGGTTTCTGCATCAGTGATGACTCAGTTCATGTTACTGAGGCTTTCTCAGCAAACAGCCAGAAACTCTAAACCTTTTCTGCTGCACAGGGTGCTCCCAGGCCAGGGTCTGACCCACTTCTGGGAACACCCCCTGGCTGCAGGAAGATCTGTAGCTGCTGGCTGGGAGCCCAACACCAAACACAGAGCTGCCACTGCCAGCAACAGCACAGAAGTAAGGGTGGCAATACCATACCCTGACCCTCTCACTTCTGTGCTGCTGCTGGCAGTGGCACTGCCTTCACACCTGGATGGCCAGAGAATGGTGGCTGTTGTCTGTGCCCACAATCCTGAAGGCAGTGCCACCAGCAGCAGCTAGAGATGGCATAATAAGAGGAGTGTTTTCACTTTTGGGGGGATAAGCCGAGCCTTACTGTTGGGCAACTGCCCAGGAACCTATGGTCAGTGAGACACTCGGGTCACACCTGCCACCACCCAAACAGCCAGACCCAAGGTCTCTCTAACTCCCAAGATCCACGCCCAGAGCTAGGAGGGACCAGTCTGGGGGCACTCCACCTGGGGGTTCCTAGCCTTCACTGGGATGCATAGCTAATCCTGGTCAAGTTGTGAACGGCTCAGAAGTCCTTTTCAACTGCAGGGGCCAGGGGCTGGGTTAGACTCATGCCTAGAAACCTCCAACTGCAAGAAGCTACACAACTACTGACTGGGAGCCCAGCTCTGGAGGCAACACCGCTGTCAACAGTAGCCCAGCCAGGACTTGCAGCTGGAGCTTGGCACACAGTAGGAGCCCCTGGTGGGGTACCCTAAGCTCTGCCACTCCCTGACTCCAGGCCCAGTGGTTGGGGGTTCAAGGAGCCTTGGTCTGGCTGTATGTGAGGTGAGGTGACCACAGCACCCTCTTGACCATGAGGCCTTGGGTGATTGCCCATGTCTCCCACCCATAGAGCCAGCCCTGCTGCCCATAAAAAGTGATGACCATTCCCCCATAACATGTGATCCTCATTGTCTGTGAAGTTGACCATGATTTTTGTGGAGCACTATCAATAAACAAATTTGGGGGAATCTAGAGTGAGGCCTCGGGTTCAGTTTTTGTGGCACTGTTCATAGAAAAGTTCATAGGGTTTCATCTTTTAACTTAATATGTCTTTAAAACAATGTCAGTGTTTTCTAAGCAACTCCACCTCTAAAAAAACCCTGGACTCTGCCACTTCTGAAATGATGAACACTGTAAAATTGGATTTAAAACCACAGTATTAAATACTTAAAATCCGATCCTTCTGGTAGGACCTGGGTTAAATTAAACTGATGTACGTTATTTTTAAAGAAAGGGAAAAAATATGGGAAGCGGGTTTTGAAGCCTGCAGGCAGAGAACAAAACAAGTGATGCAGGTGATACAAACCATCTTATTTTCATTTTTATAATGGTTTTCTGCTTCCATATGGGCTTAGAGCGGAAATAATTCTTAGGAAAACACGTTTGAATGTGATAAATAAAACATTTTTTTAATTTTTTTTTCACATTTGAAATGTCAGCAACCATATCTAGTGATAAGAAATGACAGTTTTCTTATACCTTTGTTTGACTCTGCTTCTAGTAATTTTAATACACACATGTGTATTACAAAGATTAATAGGTAGCATATACAGGCTGGTAAATGGTGCTAGTTGAGGTATTTGAAACTGTTTCTCATGAAGCTAAATTCAACACAGCACAGTGAAATGAATTACGATTTTAATCACATCTTTTGGAATGTAAAACAAAACACAACATGGCAACAAATGTGCTGGGTTTCTTGGCAAAAGGGTCACAAGCAAATTTCCTGTTATCACCAACTGTGGTTTTTTTGGCTTTATAAAATAATACCTGTTGATGAATTAATGTCAGAAAATATCCCTCTCTAAAGCCAAAAGAATTTGAGGGTAGCAAAAGGTGGATGCTACTAGATCCTATACCCTTCTTGTTCCAATAAATGACTTGATCCCTTAACTAAATTAATTCTAACCCAATAACAATACTACTTTGTATTTATATAGCATTTTACATCCAAAGGTCCCTTGGAACTTTCTAAATGCTAATGAGTTTAGCATCACTGGAGAGCAAGTTATTATCCCCATTTTATAGGTTAAGGAATAGAACTGTTAAGTGCCCACTTGTTGCATTGCCATGACACCCACAATGGGGAGCCACATGGTAATGCATTATTCCATCTAGAACTCCTGGAGTGCTGCTCCTCAAACAGGTACAGTGCTTCTAGAAGACCCCATAATGCTTTAGAGATGCAGTATGTCTCCCTGCTGTACAAGGCCTACATTGCAGAATCCCACCCCTTTGTGGACTTCCTGAGTTCGAGGGCTGCATTTGTGTTCAGGCTTTCTGCAAGGATATAGTCACAAGCCTTACACTTACACAATTTGGCCTATGTGATTTGCTCAAGGTCAGAGAGCAAGTCCAGAGCAGAAATAGAACTCAGACCACTGGACTCCCAGGGCCATGAAAGAATTGTCTTAGAGTTATGACAATCAATAAGAAAATGGTTTAGATTTCAGACACTTGAGAAAGAAAGGAAGTTGAATAGGAAAGAAGAGAAGGGAGACTAAAAAGGTAAGTGCTGAGTAAAAAGTTAAGTAAGGAACATTCTTTGTGTGTGTGTGTGTGTGTGTGTACCTGATTCAGAAGACTAATGACTAAGGCTTGCAGGAGGAGTATAAACAAAAAAAAACTTCTTCACAATTTTAAATGAGTCTGTGGATCAAATTGCACCTTGTAGAATACCTCTGCAAGGCTGGAAACATACTGTGGAAAAGGAATGGTAAGAGGCACAGCTGAGTAAGTGAGCACTATGTGCACATCCTTTCATTAAATCCTCAAGGGTCTTAGTCCGCATTGGTACTGACAGTCATTATCACATTTTAACACACACATTCTCTCTCTAATGTGAAGAGTTGTAAGGAAGGAGTCCAGAACAGAAGCCAATGAAGAATGTTATGGAAATATAGTCCTTCCTATTGGATCCATTCTTCCAGGGTCATAAGGGATGCTAATTAGAGCTGAGACTTAGAACCATAGGGAGTTCCATAGGTTTGTAGCTGGATTCCATGGCTATTCTGCAATGTATGACCCTGATTCAAAGCCTGCTAAAACCAATGAGAATCTTTCTGTTAATGATAGTGAGCATAGGCTCACACCCTATGTATGCGAAACACAGAAGACCCAGAGGAAACTACAGGGATTGTATCCTCCTGTGCCAAGTTTTGTCTCTTATCTTCACCTGCCCCTGTATATTCAAGCACTGTTGAAGAACACAATAAGGATATAACCAAATAAAATACATAACATAATGTATGGATGAAGCAATGTAGGGCATTGCATCCTGTGCTGTTATAGCATCACAGTACCTTAATTATGAATGTTCTGACTTTTGTGCAATTACAATCTCAGCATTGCCTTACAGCAGGGCTACTCGACTTTGGAAGCCCCAGGGGCCACAATGATACTCACAGCACAGGCCGAGGGCCGCAACTTAAGTGTGGTTGCATATACATGCAAATATATATGCAAATAGCTTCTTTCACACTGATGGGCATGAATACAAAGCACTTCTCATAATGCCCCTGTGCTCCTGGCACCTCCTCCTTGGGGGCTAAAAATGTCGACACCCTGTACCTGTCTGTTCCAGCCATCCCGTCCACTTGCGTCTTTCAATGATCACCCTGCCTGGGAGACGCCTCGCTGTTGTGGAGCATGTTCCCAGTGGAGGCCATGTTCAAAGGATCCCACCCGCGGGCTGTGTGTTAAGCCCTGTGTAAACCCAAACCGCACCGCGGGCTGCAAAAAAACAGGCTGTGGGCCACATGTTGAGTAGCCCAGACTTACAGAGTTCAAGAATATGGGACGAGATCCTCAATAGGCATAAATCAGCATATTTCCATTAACTTTACTTACTCCTACCTGAAATCCTTGTCTAATGGAACTTGGTGGCCTTCTCCTCCTCCCCCCCCCACTTAACCTCTCAAGCTTTCAAGAAGAAACTGATTGCTTTTACCTTCATCTTGGGTAGGAGCCTTTCTAATTCATGGAAAGGCTCTTTTAGTGGTGGTAATGTAGCTGCCAGCAGGCAGATTTGAACCTAGGGCCTTCTAGAGCAGTGTTTCTGAAAGTATTCCGCAGAATCACTTAGGGCATTCTAGACTTATAGAAGGAAAATGGCATGAGCATATTACAGGCAACAACATCATTCAATCTGCTCCATGATGGATTTTTAAAATAGGCCTAAATCCTAAAATTAGGTAATTTGAGGAAACTCCATAGATGCCAGTGGAGCTAGGCCAACTTACACCAACTGTAGATCTGGCCCTTAGCTCAGTAGCCTGTCCGAATTGCTTTACAAATAAAGAGATGCAATATTCAATACACTTCCAGTCCTAAGCATAGGTAGTATAGCCAGCCTAGGTCAGACTTTTAAATCCAATTTTGAAATCGGTGGGAGTTGAGCACCTCCATACTTCCACCCAACCAGTTTTGCAGTTATCTGCCTACTATTTCTCTTCATTTCCCTTGTGTAGTTCTAGTATAACACAGAAAAATCTGAATGAATAAGAGGCTAAAAAACACCAAAAAAGGTGAGATTCTCCATTACATTTATGGCTAGAATTGAATGTGTTCATCGGAGGTCCTATTCCAGCATATCTGGAAGATTTATCTGACCCACTATTAACGTCCAGGGGCGGCCCGTCCATATAGGCGAACTAGGCGGTCACCTAGGGTGCCAAGTTAAATGGGGCACCAAATGGTGGTGCAATATCATTGAGGGGTTTGGAGTTGGGGGCACCGATTGCATGGTTCGCCTAGGGCGCCAGTTGCTGGCAGCTAGTCTAGGGCCGCCCCTGTTAACGACACTTTTTCAGGCTAAGTATTTAGTGTTCAACTCCATTGTCTGTCAAAAGCTAAATAAAGGCAGTTGGTAGAAATGTTTACAAGCAGAAGAGAGATTAATTACTTTTAGTTTAGTTTCTAACACAGTTGTCATAAGGTGGACAGTGGAACAATGGAAACACAGCTGCAGGAATAATAATAAAACATATGTTGTAAAAGATTGGTAGTTGAGGAAGACATATGACTGCAGACAGCTACTGCTAAGTTCTCAGGACACTGGAATTTTCCATTGTGCACAGGATTTTTCCTTGAGTATAGAAGCAGAATGGTTTTGTCATAACACTAGTGCTTGCTTCATAATGAGCATGAGACAATAGGACCTCCTATGAACACATTCAATTCTAGCCATAAACGTAATGGAGAATCTCACCTTTTTTGGTGTTTTTTAGCCTCTTATTCATTCAGATTTTTCTGTGTTATACTAGAACTACACAAGGGAAATGAAGAGAAATAGTAGGCAGATAACTGCAAATCTACCCAGAAAGTTGTATAGTAAATACCCTTCAAACATGTACCAGTTCATTATAGTCAGGGTTGCAAAATGTTGTTCTCTGTTCTTTTCCACCTTATTTCACATTTAGTATGACTAACCTCAAAGTCACAGAGTGATGGAGAAGCTTAAAATGAGAAAGTTAGAGCAACCAAACTAACTCAAATAAACTATAGAAAATAAGAATATCCCACTGAAACTGCACCCTGAAAACACACCAAATCTGAGTTAAGGGTTTAGAAAAATTCAAATAACTTCAGGTTCACATATTTCCTGTACCTTGTCAGGATGTCACACTGTAAGTAAAAAGTTCTTGTCGGGATCTTTTCAATCTAGTTTTTCAGGCCTACAAGAGCACCTGGTTGAAAATAGAAAATGAGAGAGGGCTGGGATAGTCCTCTTTCCCTGGAGCAACTGGCATACTGAATCCATCATTCCTAGTACCACAACAGAGTAAAGATTTAAAAGAAAAACAAAAATGGTTTGTGTTAAATATCTGAGCAACACCGGGTAAATCTTCTAGTACTCTAATAAAGGAAGAAGATTGATAACAGTTTCATGGTATTGCTATATGCCTGACCCTTATTTATATGAGCTATCCTTATTCACATATATACCCTTCTGAAAAAAAAATTACTCATGTGATTTAAAGATTTCAGGATGAGACCTACAATAATTCTATACAGATCAGTAAAAGGATAATCTTTTCTTGGGTCAACTCAGTGCCACACACTAAAGATTGATTATAATACTGTAAACTGGAAATAATGAGGGAATTTATGACACAGTTTATTTATGAAACAGTTATTTTTCTCATCTGCTTAACTCCTTATAAGGTTCTTAGCTCTATAGTATTGCCTTCTGTATATTAGGTATCAAACTGAAAGAGAAGGAAGAGCAAGAAAAAGTAACATTTACTTTTAAAAGGCACATGAAGTATAAAGGTATTGAAAGGATTAAAAAATTATCTGAGGAAGCTAATATTCATATTTCCAACAAGTCACATAAATATGTATAATAGGGTATAAGATCACTAACACTGTGTATAAAAGATTTTAAAAATGTGAATACTGAGATATAAGATTCCCTTTTGTAGAAAATAGTGTGTGTTCTTTGAAACCTTCTCCTTTGACCCAAGCCATGTCCCAGTATTGTGATATGTGGAACGCCTTTGAATCCTTTATGTTGTACCTTCAACACTGCTTTCTACCAAATGGGATTATGCCACAAAAAGCAAGCCTACTGTTCAACAAGAGGTTTCAGCTGATCTTCAGTTATTTGCTACTAGCTGCTTCCATTTATGTCTCAGAGCAAAAGAGAGCCAAGGCCTCCTTCCTGAGAAAATTGTTGCAGTGCTATAGGAACTACCTATATACACAGCTATAGGAACTACCATCTGGGTCAGATCACTAGTCCAGTATCATGACTCTGGAAGTAACTGGTAGTAAATGCTTCAAAGAGAAGAATGCAGCACATACAAGGAAACTTATAACTGATCATCATGGTCAATGAAACATGAAGCCGCCTCTTCCAATCACCTCACATACCAGAATGAAAGCCACCCATGCAGGTGGTCCATGTATCTTTAACATCTGCTGAACTGTTTAAATCTTATCATCAATGTACTGATCCACTTATGAAGAAGCCAGGGATGCATTGACTATGAGGTAGTTTATAGACATATAAAATAGTTAAGGGCTTCAGAAAGCAGGGACTCAACTCCTATTAACATTTAATGGGACTGAAACACCTAATTCCTCTATGCACTTCCGAAAATGCCATGATGTGGCCAGGTCTCGACAAGCAACTGCCATTGTTACGGCTATATCACTTAGGGGTGTGATTTTTCTGAGACATTTCTATACCAGCAAAAGCACAAGTGTAATGCCAGTATAGGTTATTTTGCTCAGAAACTGGTGCAAGCTATAGGCAAAAAAGAATGTTGTGTCACTATATAAGCTGTGTGTATACTAGGAGAATCTGTCAGTAGAGCTATCCTGGAAAAACTTCTCTAGTGTAGTCCAAGTCAGAATCCATTTTGGAAAGACTAAAACAGGCAAGTGAACATTTCTCTAAAAGCTAGTTAATTGGAAAAATAAATATTGCAAAAGCAATATTTCTCTAAGTGAGAAAGGACAAATTAAGAATTCAAATTAAGTGAAAAATCCAAAACCAGGCTGTGCTGCTGTTGTTTACACAGCAATGCTGTAAATACAAAGCTGACACCATTGGTGTTAAATTTCACTATTTAGCTGATAAGCCAAACCAGAAGACACATTGGCACACTGGGTAGTCCTGTCAGTCACCCCTAACTAGCTTACAAATCACTCAACAGGCTAATAGACTATTCAGGTATGAGCACTCCTACCTATTTTGGGAAAGATTCAATTATTTTTAAAACAACCTTTCAAATGATTAGACTGCAAGAGACACTCCAGGCCCTTAGTTTTTATTTGAAAAACTTTAAATCAAGCCTCAAATTTAGGTTTTATTAGATAATTAAGTCTTAGAAACTAAATGTTAGTAAAAATATTTTCATGATTTTGTTTTATTTAATGAGTGGGTCCTAGTGGTCTATGGAAAGGAGGGAGAACACATGACTTCACTAGATCCAGAAGAGAAGAAGGATCTTTCTATTCATCAAGAAAAATAATAAGTCCACCAGCCCGCCTCAAGAGGACAAAAGCAAGGATTGTGATGGGGAGGATCTATCACAAAGCTTGCCAGTGAAAGGGGATTCTCTGGGGATAAAGAGCTGCAACTCTTTGTGAAGGCCTCTGGAAACATTCACATTCTGGATACTTTTCTGAACCAAACCTGAAACCTTTGAGATTTTCCCTCTTTTTATATGCAGAGAAGCTTGTGATGATTATACCGATTAACTGGATGCTTTCACATGTATTTTGGATACATGGAGATCAATTACTGCATGCTTTAGTGAGTGTGTGTGTGTATAATATATACTATATTAATGAAGGAAGTTTACTTTTTTAAATTTCTAATTGATTATTATGAGTGTTTTAATGGGATAATATTCCCATTTAAGTTGAGCAAGGAGACTTCAATAAGAGTAAATATTCCTTACTCACATGAGTTTTGAACTCAAAATCAAATCCCAAATTCATTGACCAGATTCGGTAATAAGACTGAAATAATTCTAGAGGTATATCTTAGATAAATACAGACTAATTATGGGTGGGAATAACAATGTACAAGTATTTGAGGGATACCAATGCCAAAGAGGAATCAGTGTAATCAGATACAACGAGCATATCACTATAATGTGACTACACCAAGTCCAAAAGAAGCTAACAAAATTCCATATTTAGGCACCAAAGTAAATGACCTGCTTTTCAGAAGTACTGACCACAAAAAAGTTACTACAGAGGTGAACAGGAGCTTTTATGTGTTCAGTCCCTTTTGAAACTCAGGTCAGTTAAATCTGATCTACACCTAAAACATAGGTCATCCTAGTTATTTTGCTCAGGCCTGTGAAAAAAGTCATGCCATGTGCGCTGAGGTTCAGTTGACCTAAACACCATTGTAGATGCAAACAGGTCAAATTCTGTTGTCCTATCTACTGCCTCTAGGAGATGTAGATTTACTACAGTGATTGTAAAAACCCTTCTGTCACTATAGCAAGTGTCTGTACTACATCAGTGTACCTGTAGAGCTGTAGTTGTGTCACTGTGGTGCTTGTACAGGTTAGACCTCCCTGATCCGGCATCCTCGGGACTTGAGCCGTCCCAGACCAGGGAGTTTGCTGGATCTGGGGAGGCCAATGTTCCACTGCTGGCTGCCCCACTGCTGGATACTCTCCCTGGGGCTCCCAAGGCTGGGGCGCCCCATCCTGCTGCTGTCCCAGTAAAGCTGGCACAGCCAAGGCTCCCCACCCTGCTGCCTGTTGGCTGTGATGGGGGCTCACAGGGGTTCCGCAGCTAGGGCCACCCGGCTGCCACCAGCCCTGTTGCCTCTGGTAGTTCCTGGGGGTTCCCAGATGATGCTTCCTGGAAGCTGCCACCTCTACTACTTCCAAGGGTTCCTTGGGGTTCCCAGCTCCAGGCCACACAGCTGCCGCCAGCCCAGCTGCTGCAGCCCAGCCTTGCTGTCACCAGCGATTCCCCTACTGGAGCCAGGACTCCATGGCTGCTGCCTGGCCCTGCCACAGGGTTCCCTGGCCAGGGTTCCTGGACTGCTGCATAGCCCCACTGCTGCTGGGGGTTTCAGCTATCACGGCCCCACTGCTGTGTCAGGTGGGGCTCTCCTGCCACCTGACCCCACTGACACCGGGGGTTCCTGGCCGGAATGGAGGCTCCCTGATCCACCTGGCCCCACTGACACTGGCTCCCGCTCACGGCCCGCAGGACCAGGGATGTTGCCGGATCAGAGAGTCCCAGATATAGGAGTTTCAACCTGTCTTATCCCTTATGTAGGTGCATAAATATAGGTCTGTAAGCTTAAATGTAGGCACTTATTTTTTTTAAAGATTGACTCAAGTTTTTTCTTATAAAATCGTCCATCATGACCAGGGCAGTGGTACAGCTCCATTTGTGAAAGGGTGAATGTACACCATTTTAACCACTGTCATCTAACATTGCTCAGAGCACATCTTCTTGACACAGTGGTAAACATTCCAAGGGCTCATTGACACTAGCACTCTCACTACATTGCTAGCACACATGGGTGCTATAGGAAATATTGAGAATGTTAGTACAGATTAATGAGATGAATTTAAGACCCTGGTGGAAAAGTCTATTGGTATTTAACAGAAAATAATCACCTATTATAGTTTTAAATCATGTTATAAGTAATGGTGAATTATATCTTTTATACAAAAAACAGGCACAAGAAACTGTAGGAAGGACAGTCTTGATAACATTCTATAGATATAAAGAGTAATTTCTATAGACCATATTACAATTTAATAGACCCCTCTTTGATTCAATCCTCATTAAATTCAGCAGGATTTTTTTCATACAACAGAAAAAAATTAGGCTGGATATCTTTCTTCTTGTGAGATCTGAGAGGCTATGGAATCCTCTCTAAAGGCAAACCACTTTACCTCTTCTAACATAGGATGTAATAGTTAATGAAATATTTGTGTGTGTCCAGGAACGTTGGAGAAAGCGGTGGAAGCCTCGTTACTTAGGACACTTAAAACTAGACAGAAATAAACATAAGGTAATGTATAATAACAGGAAAAAAATATGCATTGGTAGGGAGATAGACTGGAGGACTTAGTAATTCTATTCCATTTCTAAATTCCAATGCAAACCTTAGAATCGGAAGTGGTTTTATATAGCAAAATCCAGGTTGAAATCCTGACCCCACTGAAATCAATGGGAGTTTTGCCAGTGGTTTCAGTGGGCCCAATATTTCCCCTAAAACTCAGAGTGAAGTTTTGCTAGTGCTAATCTGCTTCTTCCCATCTCCAAGGGTAATAAACCTAATGAGTTAGGAATATATGTTGTCTGGCTATGCTGCAAGAAGGAGAGAAAACATTTGATATAGGTTTAATCTGGCCATAATTTTATTATTAGATATCAGGGACTACCCGGCAAATAACACGTACAATGCAGGTAACCTTCCCTTGCTTTCCACCATAATTAAACAGGGTTGGGGGAGTTAATTTACTAGATCCCTCTCTTTTTCCACTCAGGTCCCTCCAGCAGATCCATTGCCAGGACCTCACAATCCCTGGGAGGGTGGGCTTTAACCAACTACCCATCTTTCTGTCAAGATCCCCCAGCAAATCCATTGTTGAGACCTTACTAAGCCTCCCCTTGTAGGAGGAGTAAGGTGGACTATAATGATGGGTATGGGGGTTGGCTCCGTGCCTAGCAACCATAGGAGTCTCCAACTATCCCCAGCTTGCTCAATTAGGGTATGTCTACACTGCATGTTTATTTTGGAATAAGCTATTCCAGAAGATATATTCTGAAATAGTTTATTTCAAAATAGAGCATCCACACTACAGGGAAGCCTCAAAATTAGTCGGAGGCAGGCTCCCCTAACATGGATGCGCTATCTCGATTTAGAACCCCAGGAAGCACTGGGGAGAAATTACTCAGAATGACTTTGGTGAGGAGCTATTTCTAAATAGCAGCAGTGGAGCGTCCACACTGCAGCTATTTCGAAATAGCTATTTCAGAAGAGGAGCTATTCCTTGTGGAATGAGGTTTGCAGAAGTAGGAATAAGCTGCCAGTTATTTCGATATTATTTCAAAATAACAGAATTGCTGTGTAGACTCTTGCATTGTTATTTCAAAATAACACTAGTTATTCCGAAATAGTGGTGCATTGTATACACACCCTTACTAAGTACCTCTTCTTAAATCCTTTTTTCTAGAACCTTTATCCATTATTGTATGCCTTCTTTAATAGAGTACCAGCACTAAACATCCATCACAAGGATGCACCAGCCATTTGGTTGTCTGCCTTCTCCCCACACCAGCTGGGTTCCCAGACATCTCTCAATGCCCTCCATTATGTCAGTTTAAAATATGGCAGCACCTGAGTCAGACAGGTGGACACTGCCCTTCCAAAATAATTCTGGTGCCCCATAGATTATGGCAGGATGTGAAATTACTGCCACCCTCCCAAGGGGACCAGAAATTTGGCCTCCTCAATGTTTATATACTTTTTAGTTTTGCCCACCCTGGAAGAGTTCATAGCTACCCACCAGACCTTACCTTTAAGAATATCTGACCAGACAATGTTAACACCAAGAAATATTTTCAGGCTCTGCGTCAGGCCCTCCTTGCTCCTAGCATTAGTTCCATCTTTTTAAGTATTCCCAAGGCATTTTCTCCCAGGTGTATCACCAATATATTCAATGGCCAGTGATGGGCCTGCATAATCATACAATAGCAATACCACATGATCCTATAACATGCCCCTCTGTGCATGCCAGCTGAGAACTGCTTGACCACCAAATCCCAGTTGCAAGCCCACGGGAAACTTGGAGGCATGCCTGTGTGCCCAAAAGATAATACTGTGCCTGCAGTGTATGCCCCAGTGTACATAACTGGCTGTGCAACATCTGAGATGAGACTGTAACAGATTAAAGCCGATTTTCTACTTGAATTTTCACATATGCATTCGAATGCCACTGCCCAATTACCTGAATAGACTCTACTTCCATACCTATTTGCACTGCTGTTGTAGCAGCTCCCATTCTGAATGAGTGGGAACCAATTTCATGGGCCTACAGCCCTGACCTCATCAGTCCCATCTCAGTATAGAAACAAATTGATATGCAGTGAAGGGACTCTTGTTCCCCTGTACAAAAAGTGTGCCTTCCCTCATCCACCATATTGCCATGTAAGGCTTCAAAGTCTGAACAGGGCAGATCCTGGGTTCACTACCATCCCTTAGGGTAACTAATTCACCCTGGCTGATTGGATCGATCTTCAACCATCACAACTGTAAAGTCACTGCATGCTCATGCCAATGTATATCATGAACTTTCAATGCCTTTCCCATAGAATCTTTGATGGACACTAGCACTAGCTTGCTGATTCTAAAAGCACCAAAAAATTGCTATCAAGAATACAGCCCTGAATAGGGATGCTTTCTATGCACTATGACATATGGCACCGAAGATCTGGAGGAGGTCTCTGAGTGTGGAAACCCCAATGGGATGATGGGAATCCTCCCCACAGCTATTGCTAAGTGATCATCCCTCTAAGGACCTTCTCAATAAGAAACCACCAGAAGGATCTGGATGGCCAGTTAGCCTATTGTCAAATGTCATGACCAAAAGGTGATTTAAGACTGTGGAGGACACCAGTTAATGGGACACCAATGACAGCATGTACCACAGCACCTGTGCTTCTGTAATGGTCCATATTGCTGACTGGCCTTCCTGCTTCTGAAATTATATGAAATCCTTAAAACTTCACTTGTAGTTCTGCCACGTGTGTGGTGCAACTGATCTGCAAACCTCACCGACAGATGTCCTACACTAAGGTTCCATATTGTTAATTGGCAATTGGGATGGGCTCCAGCCCCCACAGTCCTTGGAATCCTGCCTTCAGTATCTTCCTTTCCTCCACCAATCTCTTGAGCGGGATATCCTGGATCTGGGTGACCTGTTCCCTGATGTACAGTGTGTAGGTAGTGCTGTGGAAACAACCTCAGACACAGTAACTTTCATTAAATGTATTAAATCCATGCTAACGGGCCTACCATCTGCTGCCACTAACTCACATAAGAGAGTGCAGCACCCGGCACAACTTCCCCAAGCCTAATAGGCTATCTGGGATAATTTAACACACCTAGTTGAGTGAGTGCTTTATCTAGCACCCCCACTGCCCCATACCTGATATGCTGCCTCTGATTATCCAACACACCCGTTGGAGTGAGTGTTGCACCTGGTGCCCCAAACCCTCCAAGCCTGCTAGACTGTCCCCAGTAATCCAGCACTCCCTGCTCCATGAATCAGAAAGGAAGGTCCTGAGACAGTGTTTTTAATACCCCTCCTTTCTGGGTCATGAGTCAGCCACTACTCTGGCCCCTTCTACTGTAGTTTGACATCTTTCCCTCCCCCACTGAAGCCATCAAGAATTGTTCTCTTCTTCTGGCCAGCCTAACAAACAGCCCCTGCCCCCCAGCTTAAGATGCAGGGTGGCAATTATCCCTGGTCATCTTACAAGAACATATATAAAAGGTCTATTGCATTAATGATGATCCTGTTATTTCAATTTATTCTACAGATTAAGTTTACAAAGCTTGTTGTTGCATTATTGCTTATGCTACCAGAAAAAATAGCAATATTGGAATTTTAGTATGTTTCTATGGTATTATAACCTATGTGATATATGCATAGAGGAATACACATTACACTGTGTTTACTAAGAGTAACATAATTGTAAATGAGTTTATTTGTAATTTCATTTCATGTTGGACCTCAATATTTTCTAAATGTTCTGAAAACTTTCTTTGAAAGTTACTAGCGATTGTTCCAGACAAAGATGGAAAAGCTCTCTGCAAATCAATGCAGTGTATGAAAATAGAGGGATAATCAGAGAACAGGAAAATCCACAGCCTGTTAAAATTATTTACCCTCATTTGCCCTAATAAAAGTAAAAATAAAGCTCAGAATTGAAGACCTTCAAAAATGGCTTGAGAAATTTTACAGAGGATTTTCATTAGGCTGTGGTACTGTAAACCCTACCATGCAGCGCCACATTCTCCTCAGTAACTCTGTTAAGTAGGAATAATCATTCTAACAGTATGCCTTCAAACTCCACAGGGCTTTAAGCAGCGCATATGGTTTAGACTCTTTACTCCTTTACTTTAAATTGAAATGCTGTATGGTATACATTTATAAGTAATATTATTGTCTGGAGCATAAAAATATCTATAGTTTATAGCTAGAAATTGCATAAAAACCCTTTCCACAATATATTTTTTATTATTCCATAAGATTGAGCAGTAATTTCACAGACTAATAAAACAGCAATGGTATTCCACTCACATGTATTACACAACCATTCTGAGTATGTTCTTTCACTGGCATCAGCTGAAACTAATTTGAATCTCTCATTAACATGCACACCAGTGTAAATCAAAAACATAACATTAAAATTATTTTTCCAGAGAATAAATAGGATATGTTGCCTGGTGGTGATTAATATTCACTTTCTTTCTGCATGAGAAGGATTTTCATAATGTATCCACCTCCCCAACATGTATGCACTATGTAGGCCTTTTCACACCAAAACTATAAAAAATACACAAAACAACAAATATTGTTTTTAATCTAAAACACATTTTTCTGTTCCTCGATCATGTAGCCATAAGCCACATAGGAATGTGCACATTTATTAAAACAAGAGTTTATGCTGCTCTAATATTTGCACTTTAGTCATCCTTAATTGTCAGCGTTTTACTACCTGAAATAGGTGCAAGCTAGAGTTTGTCTTCTCTGAGTGGGTGCTCAAAAAAGCAGGAAGACACACAAAAGTAGACAATATCTTGTGCAGGATGGAGTCAGAATTCTGATCCTTGAGTCCTTTAAGAAAAAAAGGGGTGGGCTGGATAGTAGGGTTGCCAGGTGTCCAGTTTGAACTGGACAGTCCAGTATTTGAGCTTTCTGTTTGGGAAACAAATTGAGAAAATATAAATGAGAAAATATAAATGTCCGGTATTTTCTAAATAAGATGTAATGTAGATTGTAATGTAATGTCAAGTGTGTCCAGTATTTTTGTTGAAACCATCTGGCAACCCTACAGAGAGCATGAGAATCCCCAGCAATGCTAAATATTCCTATGGACGGGGTTGAGGTGTATCAGAACCAGAACTCTCCTATGTACTAACTAGTACTCTAAAGTCTGTGTTGTGAAAGAAGCAGATGGTGTATCCCTTAAAAGGATCTCTTCCTGTTCTATCTGGAAGAATTCTGAATGGTTCAGCAACTGTGATCAGCATGCCCCAGTCAGTTCCACTTGAAAATTTAATAACTGTTAGGCAGCTTATATTTTGAGACCAGTTTGAGCCCTACTGTGCTGACCAATGTCATCTCCTTGTATCCTTGCGCTCACCCATCTGTCTGCCCATCTATACATCTGGTATCTCTTAGACTGTAAACTCCTTGAAGAAGCAATCATCTTTTTTGTTCTGCGATTGTACAGTGATGAGTACACTGATCCATGACTAGGACTCCAAGGCACTTCCATAACACATAATACAGTACACAAAAATAATAGTAGTAGTCAGTATAGCTGTCCAATACAGCTTTGGCTACTAAATCATGATTTGGCCCTCAACTATTAATTTATTCATTTGACTGAAATACAATAGTCCAAAAATTGAACATAAAACATTTGTGAAATGAAAAAAACACCAATGACTTCTCCCTGAGCATGACACAATGATGATATTAAAGTTGTGTTACACACAGAAATTTATTGCCTTCTTAGGTCAATCAGTAAAACTTAGAATAGCTGGTCACTAGATTTAATTTCAGAGAGTTACCTGTGTTTTTAACATCTTTGCTTTAATGTTGTCTTTTAAATGAACCACAGCAATGTTTGAAGACATGAGCATCTTCCAAAATAATTAGCTCTCCATTCATATTAGCATTAGCGCTGATAATGGTTTGAAGATGACGTCTAAAGGAGCTTTTAAATGTCAGAGCTATTCTCTCGTTGTCTCTATATGATGAATAAAGAAGGTTTAGAGTTTTTTCAAACTATTGTTTTAAATGTTAGAAATTTCTCCCTTGTTGTGCTCGAGAATTTTCTTGTGAAAAATGAAAAATGGGGGTAGCAGGATGAGACATTTTTCTATTGTACCATACTTAAAAAGATGGGGTTGTTGAAATTTTAACAACAAAATCTTTGTCTGAAGTGCTTGGTAGAAATCGGAGTAAAATAACTATTTACAAAAACAAGAATCCTAATGGTCTTTTCACTTGTTATAAACTAGGAGTAACTCTACTAGTGATAATGAAGTTAGAATTAGTACAAAACCATCAATAATCAGGCCCTTGGGCTGTGTCTGCAATCACATTCTGCTTCAAATTTCCCAGGATTCACAATCACCAGTGCAGATCCATCAGTGGTCCAAAGATAAAGCTGGACACTCTGATTAAAAATTCACTCCTTTTCACTGCTCAGCTTTCTAGCTCTTGACTTTTCATCTTATCATCTCACTAGACATCACAGTCTTCCAAGGTCAAAAGTCCTGAATTTCTAACATAGAAACAAAATAAGCTCACCCTAACTATTTTTTAAAAATTTATTCACAAAAATCTTTCAGACCTTCTTTACAAATCACAATAAGCCTAAAGCTCTCTCTTTTTCCTACAAGTCATGCTGCACAGTAATTTTTATCTTGATTCTATTTCATGGGGAGGCAAAATTCTTCTTAGACTTCCTAGCTATCTAGGCGGAGTGCTCCCACTGTGTCACCTTATTGGAGGATACAACATGTTATCTCTCCTGACTTGTGGTGGGAGAAAGTACTAGGGGGATGGACTTGGTCCCTACCTTGTTCCCTTTGGATTGGTTAGTTCCCTAGTGAAATATAGCTGGAGCAGTCCCCTGTCCCCACCAAAGCACAAAGATTGCAGATGGCACAAGAAGGGTCACCATCTTTCTGACCTGGGCCTTTGGGGGCTACTACAATGCAAAGAACAATTCACCACTGCATTGCCACAGTTAAAGAGTGGGGAACTTTTTTTAGGTAGGGGGACACTGGCCCACAGAAAAATTAGTTGGGGGCCGCACACAAGGGAGAAGGAAAAAAACCCAAACCCTCACTGACATGGCCCCTGGCTGAGGAGAGACACTCCCCACATGCCCTTGCACACCAGAGCCTAGAGGAGCCCAGACTAGTAGATTTTGTGTGCTCCAGCCCCCCAGGAGGCTGACGAGAGGGACGGAGCACCAGTGCAGGCTCCCCAGTGCTGGAAAGGAGCCCCAAGCCTTGTGGGCCAGATTCAGACAAGCTGGAAACCACATCCAGCCCTTGGGCCTTAGGTTCCTCACCCCTTAACTGTATTGTGTTTATTGGTACAGGATGTTAGGAGCAATATATTGTCTCTAATTCCCAAATAGTTTACTGGGGCTTGATCCTGCACCCTGCATACCCTTAACTCCTATTAATAACAAAGAAAGTTCTGAGTGAACGGGAAATGCAGGATTAGGCATTTTTGTACCTTTTCTTAATAAAAATACTCACTTTTTGAGGGGGGGCACTGTCTATACTAGGACATTATTTTGAAACAACTTATTCTGAAATAATAACTCCCGAAATAACAATTTCAAAATAAGCTTATCCCCCAAAGAAAGCAGGAGTACAGATTTCAAAATATCCAGCCCGTTATTTCAAAATAACAGGCTTGGCAGTGAGGACATTCCACTTATTATTTCAAAATAAGAGGGTTATTTTGAAATAACTCCTCAGTATAGGTCAGGGCTATATGAGTAACGTTACCAGGTTATGAGTATGTAGGAAAAGTAGTTTGACTTGGTTGCCCTTATTTCTGGTGTGTACATTAAGCTGGTAAAAATGTGAATGGAAAAATATGACCTGAGAATTAAGATGTGTTGGATTTGTTTGTCTGTTTTGTTTACTGTCTAGTTCTTGGGGCCACAAATGTCAATATTTATAAATAATAATGTACCTAGTAATATGCATGTAGTATATGAATTAATTATATTAGGGCATTTGTATATCAATACAAAATACAGTTTAATTTATATTTAGGAGCACTATGAAAAAGTTGTTGAAAGCAAGGCATCCAGTCCAAAGGACAGGTTTCAATGTATTTGAAAAAGTGTGCAAACCTGACACTGAAATACCCATGGTCATGTAATACACCAGCTTTTCCTCATCTTTGTTTAACAAACCATTAATTCCATTAACTAGTTCAATGAAACTCAAACAAAAAGGTCTATTATTTAGATCAATGTGTCCTTTACTCAAGCACATTCTGATTTACTATATTAACTTAGTATGACCTATTGTAACAAGTAAAAGAATGGATTTAAAATACTTTTTAACGGAAAGATATGCAGACATGAAATTGGCATTGTAGAACAGATCTGTTTAATTTAACCTCATGGCTTTGTCACATCATTTTACTTCTTTGAAGCATGCAGGATATGTGTAGTTTTTCTTCAATGCACGGGTGACTTATAGTAATAGAGTGAGGGAGATGGGTTTGGGACTGTTTCTTTCCTCAGTCCAGTCAGTTGTCACATCATCACATTTCCAGGAAGAAGGATTGGCTGAAAAATGGCTCCGACTAAGCCCTGCTTAGTGCTCTTTCAGTGTAAAACTTGAAAGTGGCATTCTGGTATCAGGCAGCTGCGTTTTGGGTTGGTTTTTTTTTTCATTCAGTTGCAAGGGAAATGATATGAAGCTGAAAGAAACCACAACTCAATCGTCTGCCTTCCACTTAATTTTTCATACAAATTTAAGGTCAGGTTGTGGCCTCGTCACCAGTGAGGTGTGTGTAACATTAGAACAGCTACAGTAATCCTCTGAACGTGATTGTAAACAGAAACCGGGCTGGAGCTTGCTGTCAATTACACTGCAAAAAACTGGAGTAACCCCATTCAGCTGAGCTAAGTATCTCTGAATTTACACCAGTGTACTGTATCTGAATACAGAATACAGAATGGCTTTTTTGCCTAAATATCAAAGTTGTCTGGCTTCAGAGTAATGTAACTAATATGTTACTAGCTATTTTCTCACTAGATAATAAAATCATTGTTCATAAATCAATGCTTGTTATTACCATGAGGAAAAGCATAAGCTTTAATTATAAATTAGGTTTTGGCTACAGCAGTGCTTAATGAGTTACAGTTGGGTTTGTACTGTTATTTGGTAAAAACAAGCCCTCTCTATTGTTTTCCCACTGTTAAACATGAGAGATGCAATTGTTTAAAGACAAAACATATATATCAAGACAAAATATTAATGTTGTTTAAGGAACCAGTGCCGCACTGGCAAAGAGATAGTTTGGATTGGTTTGTTCTATCTCTAGTTTCTATGTCAGTGATGGGCAACCTAGGCTAGCGAGTGGGCCACAGGAATGGCCCTCCTTCTTCTCAGTAGGATTCAAGATTGTCATATCCATTGAACCAGAGTAGTGCTTTGGATGCAGAGGAAGCGCACGGTTCTCACAATCTATTAAAATTTTGACAGAACCCCCCCAAACTATCCATTTTTGCCATCCCAACTAAACCTTCCCTCTACTCTAATAACTTTTGAACAGTTAGAGCGGGATGACGTATTCAGACAAGAGAAAAAATGGTAAAAAGTGACTGATCCGTTTATAAGCTGACTCCAGAGGACAGCATGGGCTGAGGGATGTACAGGCTGCAGGGCACGGAGCTTCTCAGGTCCCAGTGGCTACTGTTTGCCCATGCTGCTTCCTCAGCTCCTATCCCCTCTGTCCCCTGCCCATCCATGGAGTGAGGGGGCTCTCATGGCCAAAGGGAGCTCCGGAACCGCCAGCTCCTCAAGGGCAGAACTTCAGAAGCGCTGCAGGGGAGGGGGAGGCAGCAGCTGTGAGTGCCAGAACGTGGCTTGCTTTTGATCCCATTCTCTGGAAGATAAGGGAGCTTGGGGAAAGTGCTCGCATACTGTACATGCCTCTCATGCCTGGCTGGTGTGTGAGAGGCATGCATGGGATGCAAGTACTTTCCCCTTGCTCCCTTAGCATTGAGGGATCAAAAATCAACCCGCCCGCACGGCTGCTGACCGCTCATCCCACTGCTGGGCCAGATCCTTACTTTTAAAAACTTTCTGCAGACCCCCTGCAGTGCCCTCATGGTTCCCCAGGGGTCCACAGACCACAGGTTGGGAACCACTGTTGTATGCAATCACCAAGCCCCTCACTTCACATACCCTTGCTTTAAGTATGTGTTATTTTAGTTATATTGTTAAAAACCTGTGGATGGCAAGCAGCGTAATCAGAGAACCCTGTGCATGGGCAACAGTAAACAAAATGTCTTGTGGGACATACATAGAACCCCGATGGGCAGCACGTCACCCACCACTGTTCTATGCAGTGGCAATGCAGTGGCAGATCTCCATGTGGGGATAACTGAGTTCAAAAGTAAAATCTGCAGAATCTAAACTTTGATTTTAAAAGAATTAAGTTGCTCACGCTTATGGCTAAGAAGAAAACATTCCAAAGATTAATGAAAACAGTTGCTATAAGAGATTTGTGAGCTGTCCCTACTCATCACTAAGGAGTGTTAACTCTGAAGGTTGCCTCAGGGGGACCATTTAAATGTCAACAAGGCTATTATGAACACTATAATGCAAAAATAATCACTGTTATAATTCTCCCGCCAAGTATGGAGAGGGACATGATCCTCTCTTTTCAAAACTTGGACTAAAAGGATCAGCTTTCAGGAGAACTTTATCCAGGTGAGGGATCAGAGAGTTGGGAATGTAAGCTGAGGTCTAACTGAGGACAACCAAACAATGGAGTCTCGGTATGTAACACTGACCTCTCAGCATATTTAATAAAGCTGTTTTTTTACAGTGTTGTCTGCTTACTACATTATTTATTGTTAATGAAACACCATCAAGCTTCACAGCAGGACCAAACATTGTGGAAACTGTGTAGTATGCCAGCCTGGTTTTTCATAGTGTGATGGAGTTACTCTTGAATATTAGGCTTAGTCATCTGCTTCACATGCAGGTGCCAGGTTACAAAACACCCTTACACTTCATACCATCAAACTGTCAGAGTGCAGGGAAATTAACTTTATCTACATTTGAGACAAAAGTGGAAAAAATCACCACAAATTTAATGTAGCTAAGAGATTTAAAACATTACAAAAAAAGTCCACTACTATCAGTCAGCTGAACCAGTATTGGCCTTGGCATAAGCAAGGTTTCTGTGGCCAGACCTGTTTTTTCCCCATTTTAACTAACATTGAAAAGCAGATTTCATTAACATGGAATTAAGTCAAACAGAATCTCCCACAACCTCAGTGGAAATGTTTTAGTAATATTTCCAATTGTACAAAATGTGCATTTCTCTATAACATTTGATGGTTGCTTTGTCACAAGCATCTGCCTGAGTATAACTGAACATTTACTCAGATTTATATTTTCTTCAAGTACATTGCTTAAAATCCTGATTTCATTAAATACCATTTTTGGCCATTGATTTCAAGGAGGCCAATGTTTCACCCTTTGAGCTTTTGGGGAAACAAGAAGGGGCTGTGGTTTACAAAAGTTGGAGATACAGGTGAAAAACACACTATAGAAATCAATAAAGTGTTTTATTTGTTATATTAGTTTTTCCTGTGAAGATTCATTTTTAAAAAATCAGTGTAGAATAATTTGTTGCCATTTCCAAATAAGTCCATACTATTGCACTTTGTTTTTTGTTTCATTTTGTTTTTTAGTTTTACATGATAATTATCTTGCTTAATTCAGGCTTTCAAGGAATGCAAATAAGGAAATGCAGCTGTTACTTGTAATTTCCCCCAACCTAGTCCTGTGTTCTTTCCTTAACATGATCTAAGAATCTAACATGTGGTGCTTGAGGTACTCCTGAACTCAGTATGCTTTCCTGATGGCTAGATTTACCCATCAGTTACATTTGCTTACCAGCAATAGGGTATGAATGAGGTGAAATTTCATTGGAAGAAGCATATTGAAAACGTGTGTGTCCTGATTTGTCACATCTGTGAAAAGCCTCCCCACTCCTCCCCAAAAAATGCAATTGTATTTACTTTCTTTTAATCTTCCAAAGAAATTTAAAAGTAGAAAAACTGACCCCATGTTCAAAGTCATTATCTGAGACAATGAAGTCGTAGGCTTCTGTTTTTAATAATGTCTTGCAAAACAGAGAACGTCACTAATCATATTCAGAGGATAAAAGACAAGCAGATTTTCTAGTTTTAAGTCTTTCTGAAGCCCAGAACATTTCACAGTCTTGTAAATACATACAGACACTATCCCATGACTTTGCACAAAAAGCTTGAGCAGTGATGAAAAGGCAAAATTTAAAAATTCATTTTTATAAAACATTTGACCTGACTTCATTGTATTGTTCTTAGATGAAAGCCAGCATAAAATTGGACCTCAAGCTCCACACTATTATTTTCTACATGCTTAAGCTTTTATTTCTGGCTTATTAATTGGTATTTATTCCCACTTTCTTCCAAATGGTCTCCACATTTTTATATCATACCGATCGCCATAGTTGCTGAGCATCTATAATTCTGAATTATTTTTGGCTGGAAATAAGAACCTACAGTAGGATTATCTATTCATAAATATTTTGTAAAGTGTGTGAGATGGTGCTATAAAATTTCTAAAACTTACCATATATTAAAAATGACTACCTAAGCAATGTTTGAAATTTGGTCCTATCTATATCAACATAGCCAAACTGAATTTGAGAGAAGAAAACTACTACAGTATTGTACGTAAGCATCATGCACCAATTAAAACAAAATATTTAAGCTTTGACTTCACAGTGACATAAGCACATGCTTACATGCTTTCTTGAGTTTATACAGTTAATAATTCTTAATGACAAATTTAAGGAAATCTTTCTTTATTCAGACACTTTTCAGGCAGAGAAAATAGCAAAAGTCATTAATTAATTAGTTGAGAATTATTCACCCTGACTTAAAATATATAACTTTAGACACAGTATAAGTGTGTGCACATATATCATAAAGTAAATCTATCTATCTATCTAATTTTGTACCCTTCCTACAGTTTATTAGGCATGTTGCAGAAGTTGTAAATTATATATAAATATATCCAGAAGAAACAACTTATAATTTTACAATTAAACTATTTGTATCTATACCTAACAGACACACAGAAAGAAGGAAACACACTGTAGGACCAGATTATACTTACTTATTATTATTAGTGTACCAATTTATTTCTTACTGATAAATGTACATTATTTGGCTCAAATTTTCTCTTGGATGCACACAGAATCAAAATAAGCGGAGCAGTGCTGTACGCCAGCATCGCATTCATAGTGCTGAAATCACTGGATATATTTACTTTCAAATTTATTGTGAACTTCATGTTTCTATAGCAAATTCTTATATTCAACAGTGCCCTTTTTCAAACTTAGTAGGGTTCTAAAGTAGACTACTAATAATTTCAAAAGATTCTTTGGGATCCTTTTAAACTAAAAAGAGCAAAAATCTTGCACACATTGAAATCAAATAGCTGAGTAGAGTTGGATGAAATTTTTAGCCAAAACATTTTTTGGTGAAAGCTGCAGATTTGATGACTCTGAAACATTTTGCAAATTCTTGTTGGCTTTGTTGTATTACTGATTCTTTTTTTAATACAAAAAAAATCTAAACATTTCATTTCAACATTTTTAAGCAAAATGTTTTGACTTTGTTTTGGTTTGAAATAAGGTTTTATTTCAAAATCTCCTTTATATTAACAAACAACTCAAATGGTCAAAATTGAGATACTATGATTATGTCAAAGTAAAATGTTGTATTTGGCAAAAGTGAATCTTTATTTTTTTCATTTTCCAATTATCCCAAAATTTAAAAACCTTTGTTTTCAATCCAGCACAAAACAATTGTTTCCAACTTCTCAAATTTGCCAACAAACTGGTAAGTTTGTTATTCACACAGTTCTAAATACATGCACTCAAATGCCCTTCTCTATGTCATTCATTAGCTTTTTGTACCTCTCAGATCTTCCTTGCTCTCTCGCCTGTCCAAATTAAGAGCCCTGTTGTTGATTTACCATGAGATCTGAGCAAATCAGCCTCAGAAGGTCACAATTTGGTCCCTTGTTCCCTCTCTGATTCAGGAAAAAAGTGATTTGTACCAGTCCTTTACTTTTGCCTCTATGCTGATTCTTCTGACCAGCACATTGACAGGACTGTTAACAATTCCCTTACCCCTACCTGATCACCTGTATGGGAAATGGAGTAGAACCCCATTGGAGGCTGCTTCCCCATCTGTGAGGTGAGAGTTAAGTAAGTATTTATGTGCCTTGCTGAAGAGGGGCTGGAATGCTCAGCATCTTACAGGATCAAGGCTTCAGTTCATACTTGTTCCAGCTGACTTTTCAAGACTCAAAGTGATACAACCTTATTTATAGAGCGCCAGGTCTGAGTCCCTACCTGCTGACTATTAACACTAAGTGAGTTGTAGCTCACGAAAGCTTATGCCCTAATAAATGTGTTAGTCTTTAAAGTGCCACTGGACTCTTGGTTGTTTTTGCTGAAACAGACTTACAGGCTTACAGGCTACCCCTCTGAAACCTGTTACCGTGTGTTTCTGTGTGAACACTGACAAACCATTCACAACTCACATGTGCACACTCCCTGGAGAAAGTAGTAAAAATGAACAGAAACCAGGTGTCTTGAAATTCCAGCCTTTTATGTTGGTATCCAAATATACTACAAGGCCTGAATTTTTAATATAAGAATTAATCATAATCAGCTTTCTCCTCTGTCTCTGGATTGCTTCCCAGAGTATCTTTGAGTCAGATCTTACAGTCTTTAGTCTTCACATAGGGAAAAATCACTCTGAATTTTTGAAGTGTTGCCTGAACTCTCACTGGGAGTTTTGCTTGGGCGAGGACTGCAGTGTTTGACCCTGTATATTTATATGAGCAGCATTATCTAAAACACAGATCCAGGAATAGAAATTACAATTTTTGAAGCAAGATTCAGTTTTGTTTTCCCTTGAGTCTCTTGAAAATGAAGTTCCCCATATGGCATGTCACTCTATATGTTGCAAAAATATTTTCTGAATTATTGTGGGTCCATTGTTTTACGGTACAACACAGCTAGATCCAAAAATGCTATTGGAAAAGGTCATCCTAGTGCAAGTAATAAAGAGCTGTTTTTAATTGCAGAATTCAATTTAGTGTTTCTTTTCTGCTTCTGACCAAAAATTACTGCCCGCTATTGCAATCACATCGCTATTCTAATATCTTCCCCTTCTTGCAGGCATTGAAGGCAAGGTGCCAGTGCTGGATTTGTGCACAACCTGAGTAAACTTGAGTTTAGAGGCTCAGATTATGAGGGGCCTCTAAATACATAAAAATTATTAGTTTTTAGTTGCATCCTCAACTATATACCAGTATATATTCAAATAAAAACTTTATTATTTCTATTTTTATGGCCCTTTCTGTTAGAATAATACACATTTTTGGATAATGCTATAGAGCCTCTTAAACTTAACAGAGCTTATCGCCTTAGCATCTGGCCCTGAAGGGTGCGCTTCATTGAAACTGATGAGCCTGGGATCAGGCCCACAGAACATAAAGCCAAAATCAGAAGAAGTGAAGGTGAGGACTATAGACCTCTTCTTGCTTCATCTAATATATAGCACCAGTCAGAGCTCCTAAACTATTCCAACAGTGCTGTTATTCTTCATGTTGATGAAAACATTCATACTACAAAGGTATTTTGTACAGTGGCATCATAACACATCTGCAATGTCCTGTATTGTTAGCACTGTTTGCTTGATTAAAACCCAGTTCATGAATGCAGATCTTTTTTCAGTTCCTTTAGCCAGAATAACAGTCTATATTCAGAGAAAAAGCAGGCATATGGAAAGTGATAGCTCACACCTAGCTCAAGAACTGACCATATGGGGACACCTTCCTCTCCCTTAGGATGTAAATGATCACTCATGCACCATTAACTACATACTCATCTGTAGCATCTTCACAATTCCTGATGTGTGAGGAGTAATGCCTTGCTGGAGATGGGCCTAAATCCTGACACACCTCGGTGAGCATTGTGGTTTTAGCACTATGCAGTAATGAATGTCTGCTTACCTGAATGCATGATTCCATTCAACTTAACTTACTTAAGTTTATTGGCCAATTATCACCATGTTTAAAATCTAAGGCTATGTCTACACTGAAGAGTTTTTCAGAAAAACGGCTGTTTTTCCAAAAAAACTTCACTTACATCCACACTGCAATCGCATTCTTTTGAAAGAAAACTGAAAGAACAGAGGGGTTTATCCGACATTGGTAAACCTCTTTCTACGAGGAAGAAGCCTTTTTCCAAAAGAGCTCTTTTGGAAAAAAGGCATGTGTGGACGGGGAAGAAGGAGTTCTTTTGAAAGACGAGGAAAGAGGAAAAAGCATAGGTGCCCTGGTGGCCACTCCATCCATTGTAATCACAGCTTAAATGCGAGATCGCGTCCATTCAGTGTGGACTCTATCTTTTGAAAAAGCGGATCGCTTTTTCGATGCGCTTTGGCAGTGTGGATACTCACTTTCGGAAGAAGTTTTTTTCAGAAAATCTCTTCCAGAAAAGCTTCTTCTGAAAGAAGCCTGCAGGCTAGACGTAGCCTAAATGACTGTGACCTTGGCACAAGAATAAAATAAAATGTCAAGGTTCCTTTGGAATATCACACATAGTATGTGATTTCACTGAGAGAGATAGAAGACTATTGTTTGTCTTCTTCTGAGGTTAATCTCATTTCCACATTTTCACAGATAAGGAAGGCCATGATTTTAAATAACTGCCAGATTAATTTATTGGATTTTTCTAGGGTAAGCTTATTTTTTCATGGGCACACAATTGAGTCTTAGCTCATCCATGCTTTGCTCCAAATACTTGATTACCACTTGCTAATTTCACTAGCCCTGTGTTATATAAATACTGCATCCTATTTTGTGGGAGAGGGGGCTGAAAAATTTAATAATGCAAAATTGAACATGTGTCTTTAGAAAAACAGCAAATTGAATTTTATAAAGAAGCAATTCAGCATAACTAATATAAGTGATTTCATGCTTTTCACTGACCAGCTGGTTCTAGATTCTAGAGCATAATGAATTACTCACTTCTGGAATCCATTTTATGGGAATAATAAATCAGCCAATATAAAAAGAGATGGCTTCTGAATATTAATCTATTGGTGTGCATTATTATGTGCCAGAACCTAGAGTGACATACATTGGCACAGCTCTGGGACGGTCTTGTTCAGTATTTATAAAGCACCTAGCATAATGGGACCTGGCCCATGACAAGGGTTCCTGGGTGGTACAGACATCCAAATACATAATAATAATTAATGGAGCTATGTTGTTTTATACCAGCTTAGAATCTGGCCCTTTCCAGGCTTCAGATTTACCCTCATGCTAATGCAAAAATGAGTATTTGAATACTGATTTTCACAGTGGCAACCCATAATAGATGGCAAGCAATTACAGTTATAATTTGTAACTAGAAGACTTCATTGGCCCTTACTATCTTGCTCAGTTTTGGACCAGAAATCTTTATACTCAACTTGTGGCAATGGTTCCAAATACAAACTTTCTCACTGATATTGCCTGGTCCAAGCGCTGAATGAAATTTTCTGGCTGACACTGTGGTTCCAAAAAACAAAACAAAACAAAAATGGAAGTGGTATGAAAATGTGGGGGGAGGGTTTTGCATACCTTTCCAGTTGAAAAAGAATTTTAAAAAACAGTTTTAATAATTGTGAAAAAGGAAGGGGTTCCATTTTCAGATTTTTTTTTCCTCTTTCCCCACTTTTCCATTAAAAATGAGGGAAAGTAAAAAAGAAGAGAGACAACAGGGGGATTCCAAGAACTGAAAACGTAAAGAAAAAAATATGCTTTCATAAATCAAAATGGAACATTTTGATTGAAATAAAATAGAAAATAAAATCAAAATAAAAGCTCTCAACTGGATAATTTCAAAGGGGGGTTTCAAACTGGAAAAATCTGGATTTTCTGATCAGTCCTGCTTGGACATATTTCACTTTCTTTGGTTTCCTTCTGATTTTGTTGAATCATTCCCATCTTTTTATTATTCCTAGTTTTTCCTGCCTACCCTCAACATCTATTTTTCTCCTCTTCTCTCCTCTTTCCCCTATTCCATTCCTCTGGCACCCGTGCAACAACAACAAGGGTGGGAGAACTTGCCAAATTGTTCAGTCTAGGTACAGCCATGATGCCTAACAGTTACTCTCTTTCCTGATCCTTTGGAGCTCATGTTGCCACATTTACACTGAATAATTGTTTATTCTGGGAGTACTTCGTATACTTTCATAATGTCGTTTTTTGTATTAATAAAAATGTATTTTCCAGACAATTGCAAACCTTATCCTTTGGCCTGTTGGTACCTTTTGATTTTAATCTGCACTGTATCGTGGAATTGCATGAGAATCAATAGCAATTAAACATTATTTAATGTCTACTTAAATTGCTCTATACTTAGAGGTGATTGTGGATTAGTTAAATTAACAGCTCCTTATAGCAGCCTCAGAATGTGATGCTAAGAGTGCCTGCTTTCCCAAAGCATCATTAAACTGATCTTGTCATCTTTGTTTTTCCAAGAGATCAACTGTCAATTAGATGCATACTAACCAGAATAAAAGGTGGATTGAAGGTATTAGCACCTCCTTTCCAATGAGCCCGGACCTGCTGAGTGCTCAGTGGCAATCCTGGATTGAAGGAAAGTGTCAAAATATTTGTTGGGCAGATACCTTGGCTCAGCATGCCCTAGTATCCTTCCTGGGCTCTCCATTAGGATTAGCTACAGATACAGGCAGAGAGACTATCACTGCTCTTAATTCACAAAGAAAACATGAATAAATTACTTTTAATTAACTTCAGGAAAAAGGTAAAAGACTCACCAGAGGGGGGTTCTAGTTGCGCCCCAAAGCTCACTGTGTGATGCAGTCTGAATATTATTTTAAGGACAGCTGATATGAGAAGATATTTTATTGGAAACAACCATTGCAACCCAGTACTTTAGCCTAGATAGCAAAAGAAAGAGCCCATGGAGCCTATAGGAAAGATTTGTATAAATTCTGAATCACCTTGTGAAATTTCAGAAGATATTTCTAACTAATGTCTTATTATGGGCCCAGCTCCACAGTCTTTACTCAGGCAAAATTGCCACTGACTTCAATGAGCAGTTTCAGTATCCTTGATTATTGTGTTTGTGGTATTTGTCCTCGTGCTTGCAAGTTTACAGAAGGGGTAAATCTTCAATTAGTCTCATAGTCATTTCTGTGATGTAGCAATAGGCTTACTGCAATAATGAAGATGTATTCACAAAATGTATGGTCAACTAACAGTTCATATTATTGTTCTGTGCTGGGTGGCGAAAATTTCAGGTTCATTTTGCTTCCCTGCAGAAAGAGAATTTGAATGGAATTAACTCAATAACTATTCCCTTTGCAGAAAACTGACGTGAGGCCTATTTCAATACAATTTTCATCTTCAGGTTTGGATTTAAGTGGCAGATAGGCTTTGTTTAGTCCTTGCTATGGGGTGAAATTTAGGCCTGGTGTACTGCTGCAAAATTACTTCCTTCCTTCTACCTCGTGTCCCTCAGACAACATAGCTACAATGGGAAAACTTTGGATATAGCTGTACTTATGTCAACAAGAGTGCTTACTAATTGCCCCTTACTAATCTGCTCGAGTTCTTTGAGGGGGTCAACAAAATGTGGACAAGGGGAATCCAATAGATATAGTATACTTAGATTTCCAGAAAGCCTTTGACAAGGTGCCTCACCAAAGGCTCTTAAGTAAAGTAAGCTGCCATAGGATAAGAGGGAAGGTCCTTTCGTAGATTGGTAACTGGTTAAAAGACAGGAAAGAAAGGGTAGGAATAAATGGTAAGTTTTCCAAATGGAGAGAGATAACTAGTGGGGTCCCCAAGGGTCTGTCCTGGGACCCATCCTATTCAACTTATTTATAAATGATCTAGAGAAAAGGGTAAAGGGTGAGGTGGCAAAATTTGCTGATGATACCAAATTGCTCAAGGTAGTTAAGACCAAAGCAGACTGTGAAGAGCTTCAAAAAGATCTCAGCAAACTAAGTAATTGGGCAACAAAATGGCAAATGAAATTTAATGTTGATAAATGTAACGTAATGCACATTGGAAAAAATAATCCCAACTGTACATACAATATGATGGGGACTAATTTAGCTACAATTACTCAAGAGAGAGATCTTGGAGTCATTGTGGATAGTTCTCTGAAAACATCCACTCGGTGTGCAGTGGCAGTCAAGCAGGCAAATAGAATGTTAGGAGTCATTGAAAAAGAGACAGAGAATAAGACAGAAAATATCTTATTGCCTCTATATAAAACCATGGTATGCCCACATCTTGAATACTGTATACAGATGTGGTCACCTCATCCCAAAAAGGATATATTGGCATT
This sequence comes from Rafetus swinhoei, assembly GCA_019425775.1. Lineage (NCBI taxonomy): Eukaryota > Metazoa > Chordata > Testudines > Trionychidae > Rafetus > Rafetus swinhoei. The sequence goes on from CM033437.1 coordinate 274,078,267, forward strand.
GGAAAAGGTTCAGAAAAGGGTAACAAAAATGATTAGGGGTTTGGAATGGATCCCATATGAAGAGAGATTAAAAAGACTTGGACTTTTCAGCTTAGAAAGGAGGAGACTAAGGAGGGATACAATAGAGATTTATAGGATCATGACTGGTGTGGAGGGAGTGAATAGGGAAGAGTTATTTGTTTATTCCCACAATATAGGAACTGGAGGTCACCAAATGAAGTTGATAGGCAGCAGGTTTGAAACAAACAAAAGGAAATTTTTCTTCACTCAGCACACAGTCAACCTGTGGAACTCCTTGCCAGAGGATGCGGTGAAGGCTAGAACTTTAACAGGATTCAAAAAAGAGCTAGATAGATTCATGGAGGTGAGATCCATCAATGCCTATTAGCCAGGATGGGTAGGAATGGTATTCATAGCCTCTGTTTCTCTGGAGGTGGGTGACTGGAGAGGGATCACATGAGAATTACCTGTTGTGATCCCTCCCTCTAGGCCATCTGGCATTGGCCTCTGTCAGCAGACAGGATACTGGGCTAGATGGACCTTTGGTCTGACCCAGAATGGCCATTCTCATGATCTTATGGTCTTATGCTTCTATCAGCATAGCTTATATCACTAAGGGTGCATCTACACAGCACCCAAAACTTGAAATAAGATACGCAATTTATGCTATGCAAGTTGCGTAGCTTATTTTGAGTCTAATTTGAAATAGCTTATTTCATCATTTGGCGCTGTCTACACCATGCCAAGTTTAAAAATACAACACTATTTTGAGCCATCCCTTACTCCTCGTATAATGAGGTTTACAGGGATGGCAAAATAGCACATCCGCTATATTTCGAAATTGTGGATGCATTCAAAAAACACTGGGTAGCTATTTCAGGATACATCTGGTATCCCAAAATAACTTTGCTGTGTAGACATGCCCTAAGGGAGGTGAGATAACTATTCAGGCAGAGGAACTCCTTCTGTCATCATGCACTGCATGTACACTAGGGCACTCTGGGGTCATCCTAGCTATCATGGCCAAGGCTCTGTAGCATAGGCAAGTCCTTGCCCTCAGTGATGTGGCTGATTTTCTGCTGAAAAGACAGACAGAGAGGAAGACCAGTCCATGTCTTTGCAGAGGCAAAGGAACCATATAACCTCCCTGCAAAATAAAGCCCATTACATAATCAGGATGGCTTTAAAGGTGAGTAGAGACCTTTAAATACAGTATTGTGAAAAAAGACTGAGAGGGAATCTAAAAGGTCTACATACAGAAACAAATAAAAAATAGCTTTCCATAGCTGGAAAGAACATTCCGAAAGGCACCAGAAACCAAGGAGCGGGCATAACCAATCTTTTCTCTACTTTCAGTTTTTGTTCCAATTTTACGCACATTTTGAAAAGTTGCCAAAATACTCTAACTTGTCTCCCACTAAAATAATCTTTTATTCCCACAGAGGCAAAAGTCAAACTAGGATAAGTTATCAGTAACATAAATAGTGTATAGTGTTTTGAAATCATTGCCCCTTTATCTGAATGGGGGGAACTCTGCCAAATACTGACATTAAAAGCAAGAGGACTTTAAATAAGACTGGCTCCCAGTTAGCAGAAGGATGGTTCTTTATCATTTCATCCAGTACCTGCAGCACTACTATTTTTCTTAAAAACATATTTTGGCTTCTCTCCATCTAAAGCTTTTGCTGATCCTGTAGTACTGTACTTGGCACATTATTTTTCTTTGATGACTGTAGCAGCTACAAAATGGGGCTAAGCTTACAAAAAAGAAAAGAAAAGAAACTGGGATCTGCTTAACATATGGTAAATTTTCTTTTAAATACAGTTACAGCTAAAAAGGATCACTTCCTTAGCCAGATATAATGGTTAAGAAAAAATAATAGGAACAGAGATTACCATCTATTTTTGTTTTTTTAGCAAATCTGATCCTTTAAGGCAAGCTACTGTATACTGAATAATAGCTGCTGTTCTTTGATTATTTCCCAAAAGATAGTGTACATGTCACAAATAGCTAATTTAAACTTCAAAAATGCCACTTTTCACTGTGTTTTGTTGTAGTGAGCTCTACCTTCAGCAGCAGCCTCAAATGAGTCCATTTTTCAATCTTTGGAGGTTCACTTTCTGTAATACTACTCCCTTTACAGAACTGCAAGCTTAGAGTTAGGGCTGATGTTAGAGTGTTAATCTTCCTTTTTCATTCTCTTCCTCCTTTGCCCATATTGTCATTCATGAACCCATCTGGCCTCTCAACTAGTCACAAAAATTCTAGGAGTGAAAAAATTCACCCTCCCTGTTCATATTTTGCAGTTGGTTGATAAAACCCTGATAGACTCCAGCCATTTTAGGGTGGTCTAGAAAAATGTTATTGAAAAAAATGGCACTGCAAACATTTACTGTTCAGAAGACTTATGTGTTTCATACACAAAGAGCAAACCTATTGTCTGTGAGAATTACTTTTATTTTAGCTTAAGAGAAGAACAGGAAAAAAAGCAAAGTTTCCTTGAGAGAGCACATGGTGGGAATGTGATCTTATGAGTTTTCATTCAGCTGAACTCTTTATATCATTTGTTTTTATTCCAAAGGCATGGCTTACTATAGCCAGGGGAATCTCTTAGGATAAGGCTTAATATTCTGGCCCATCACAGAGAGCTTTTTTTTTTTTTACATGGCTGCTGAATAATTTACTCTGGATTCTACATCTCTCCCTTCAGGAACATCGATGCTGCAGCAGTTGATTTTCTGGCTTTGATTTAGTAGGTCTAGTAAAAAACCCAATACATCGAAAGCTGATGGCACCTCTGTCAGCACTGGTATTCTTTGCTTTTGCAGGAGTAAGGAAAGTTGACAGGAGCATTTCTTCTGTCAACCTCCCACTGTGCTGAAGCTTGGCTTAAGGTACATCGACTCCGGCTACGTTTTGTACATAGCTGGATTGGTGTACCTTAAACCGACCTTTCCCTGTATTGTGGAGCTGAACACAAATGCTCTCAATAGTGCGGGGTGCTACACACAAGAAACACTTCCCCCTTGCCCAGATCTTCATTCTGGTGCTCTTTTGGCTGGGCATTGAGAAAGGTGGGAAATTTAAAGTGAAGGGCACAAAGACTGAAAAGGGCAGCTGCAGAAGTGCACAAATGCTGGCAGTTCAAAGCTTTATAATGTGGAGCAGACGATGAATACTTAAGTCTCCACCAAAATCTTGAAATCTTTGCACTGCCTTTCCAATAGTGTTTCCCTCCATTCTAGGGACTCTTGTGGCCGCTGCTGGTAAGGTAAGCACTAGATACACACTGGTAGGGAGAAAAGAAAAGCTGCAAAGAACCGTGAAACCAGTGCACAGATACACTGAGTTTGTGCACATGACTCCAGTCCTTGAGAGCTAGAGTGTCTGGATGTTGGAAGTGCTGCATCTTCTCTGAAAGGAGGCAAGGAGCAAAACCTCAGTTCCAATATGAAGGAATCTCATTGAGCAAAGCTTTGTGGAACTTCCATTTCTTTGGCCTCACTCACAATGGGGAACGGGATGGTCTGGCACAAAAGGAGTAATATAACCTCTAAACAAATCAAAATCATTTTCACTTGTAAGGCTGGCTATGTAAAGGCGGGGAGTGAGTTTGCCTCTCGAGACAGCATTTGCTATAAAAAAATTTAAAAAGAAAAAAAGAAAAGAAAAAAGTATATAACAGAGCAATATTAGAGAACCAAAGAGAATTACTAGATATTCTTGAAGGCTTACAAACTTGATCTTGTTCAGAGTTAGGACAATGACAAAGTCAAAGAGCTCTCAGGTCTCCCTGGTTTAGATCTGTAATGCCAGTTCTTTCTAAGCACTGAGACAATGGACAAGATTCTGATGTCAGAAACACCAGTGTAAAAGCCACATTAACTGCACTAGCAGTACTCTGGATTTACACTGGTATAATTAGGATCTGTACCAGGCCCTGGAAATGAGCCTGAAAGAAACAGTCCTGGATTTGAACACCCCTGAACAGTGAGGAAGTTTGGCTCTTTGTGGCTTGGACTTGTCTCTGAAAGGAGATCTAGAGTGACAAAAGTTTGAATCATCAGATAGCTGAGCTCTCTTGCATAGAAGTAGGGCGACTATGTCCAATTAATGCTAGGTGAACAAATACCATCATTGATGACACTACCTTTCTAATGCAAGTTTTAGTTTATAAATATGATCAGATAAGTCAGGATCAGGAGAAATCCTGAAGTTTAAAAAGCAGGTTTGGCACAAGTGCAGTTGATCTGGGTTTTCAGTCTGTTCAATGAAAACATGAGAATTTATCAGAATCCCACAGCAGAATTCAACAAATATGTTTTTCTGACCATGTTCTAATTTCCTTTTTATTGCCAGTGGTTTATGGTTCTAGTGCTATAGTCAGCAAATAGTAAGAGACGCTGTATTTGTAGGTTTTATTTTACTTAATGCTAGGTCTGGGTTTGTACTCCTTCTTCTGCAGCCGATCTGCATACAGTGGCCTCTCTAACTGTGTCCTACTGACGATACAGGATATATAAAATAAGAAATGATCAAGCTAGGGAAACGCATATTACATTTAAGCAAAACAATCTGTTATTTGTGGCCTGATTTCAAGCTGGTTTATTCTGTTTCAGTTTAGCAAACAAACCACTATTTAACCATTATCAGAAAGAGGGGGGAAATCTACAATATCCTGAAACATGCTGAAAATTAAAATGCAATAAAGTACACAGTTATTTTGAAATCCATAATTTTTAGGTAAAAACTGACAGAATAATAGTGTGTGTTTGTGTGTGCACATGCTCAGGCATTAGTATTTTTTCAGTCTTTTGCTAGTCACTTAATATTCTTTCTCAGTTTCTATTCACTTCCAACTCCTGTCATGACAAATTTTGCAGTCCTTAAGCAAAACTTATGCCAGTGGAAGTTTTGGTTACTTAAGAGCTGCACAGTTTGCCCAGTTGGGAGTTTGCCTGAGAAAGGGCTGAGGAAAATCTAAAATTGGTTGAGAATGTTTTGATGGAAAAGGCTGATTTGTCAAAAACAAAACTTTTTGCAAAACATAACAGTTTCTCAGGTCAAGGAAGAATTGACAGAAACCCCAGTTGTGCTTAGGTAGACCTAGAACTTGAATCTGACTCTTCTACAGCCCTGTTGAGCATCTTGCCCACTTGGCCATCATGAGGTGGAAGGGCTCCATCTAGTTTTTATGAAAAATTTTTGAAGTGTTTTGGGTTCTGTTCCAACGTGGAATGAAAATGATTGGCAAATTCTTGAAATTTTCCATAAACTGGAATTCTTGTTTTCCACACTGTCCTGGTAAAAATGGGATAAAGCTGTCAGGATTTGCCTCCTGGAAACAAATGTGCACTGATCTGTGCTCAAAAACAAAGTAGCCACATCTCTGTCTGAAACATAAAATCCATTACACATGCATATCACTCAGTGTCACGCAGCCACAACAACAGCACTGGCAGAAACACACAGCTGCCTGTTTTCTGGGAGTGTGTCAGCAGTATTAGTAGAAAGCTAGATGCAAGAATGAATACGTGTACTCTGGCAAAATCCTGTACCATTTAAATCAAGCATTTTGCTATTGACCTCAGTGGGGACAGAATTTCACCGTTTACATTCAAACAAACATAAACTGATTTTCACACTGCACCTGATAGAATAATTTATGCAGAGGAGTAATGGTTTTTGTCTGTTTTTGCTTTTGTTTGGGGAGGGTTGTTTGTTTTTGTTTGTGTTTTTTTTTTTAAGGTTTCTGTGGCGATTAACTGGTTTACAAAGAGACAGCCTACTTTCATGTGCATTAACATCACTTATAGTATATGCTTTTATGACACTTTAAACATATGTATCAACAGCCATTTTGATCTATTCAGGGAAAACTCTGTGACAGCAAGTCTCTTTTAAAATATATGTGCAATGCCTAGTAAAATGTAGCTTAAATTTAACATTTTCAAAAGTTTTTTATTTGTTTAGGCACTCATATTCGAAGTGACATAGGTACTAAGTCATCTACATCTCATTGAAAATCAAATACGTCTAAGTACCTACACACTCCAGCTCCGAATCACTTGTGAACTTTTGCAAATGACATCCTTAATCTCTGTATGAGGCCTCCAGATGCTAACACAGTACAAATAGTAATTCTGAGAATACAGTCATTTTCAAAACTGAGTCTTCTAGTTATTAATGCTCTGTCTACTCTTGGTTTTATTTTATTTTATGTTATTTTATTTTATTGTATTTTGACTGAAAAGTCACATGAAGGCAGCAAAACAGAAAGTTACGTGATCCTATAGTATGCACTTACATATTCTAACTATGGGGACTTAGTAGTGTTCCTCACCAGTTTGCCATACTTTAAAGCAAAGATCTAATCTTTTTGTAAGATGGGTGAAAATGGGCACATGTTTTATCTAGGACCACAAAATAAACACTAAACAACATATCCCCATTGAGGAATATTTTTTATAACATGACTGTGTATTAATGTCGCTGACTTATAGTGAGAGATAAAAGGCAAGGTGTATATATTTCATGTTGCCAAATGCACTTTTATGTTTCAGTAGGAAATACAATTAACATTACCCAATTTATGAATAATCTTTCTTCCAGCTGTTTAGACTCATTTTTCCTACTAAGTTTCCCCTGCCCCCTTTAATTATTTATTCAGTATTCCCACAGAAAAGTAGAGGATGGGGAAAGAATTATTTATATAATGGAGACTGCATGCCTTATATAATATAATAAAACATTTCATAAGAAGTACTCTCACTCATCATGAGTGTTCACAAAGAATGGTTTTTATCCTTCAGAGGGTCAGGTTTATCCAAAGTAAACAATGTCTACCAGAAGGAGTGTATGTTGACATGTTTGTGAAAAATGTGTGCAGCCTGCCGGGTAGACACACTCTATATTACAGTTTCAGAGCCAATGAAGATAGATATTTCGGCTAGTGATGGGAGAAGTGGTGGCACTGAGTATAATTAACTGTATGCTTATTAAAAGGAAATGTCTGTTTGTTTTAATTTTGGAACAATGTAGTGCCCTGGTATTTATCTTCATGGAGAAGGAGATATTGTAATACTTTAATTATTGATAACTAAAGTTGTACTGAGGTACAGATTGGGAATTTTTAGATGAAATGCTTTTTCATAAGAAATGTATTTGTTTTGACTAAACTTTCATCAGGAACATTTCTCAGGTTCAGTATGAAACTGAGAAAGAAAGAGACTCACATTAAGTCAGAATAGGGAATAACCTATTAGGGTACTCATAACTTTTAAATATCCTTTCACTATCCAATAATAATCTACTGAACATCATTTGATAAGTTAAAAGATATTTTCAATTATAACTATGAAAAGGAATGTCTGCTATGATACAAATATATGATTTTCTGCAGTGAAAAAACATTGTGGGTATGAGAAAGGTTGCGAACTCAGGGAGGGAACTCAGGACTGGGACAGCAGTTGGAGGAGCTGGAGGGAGGGTGGGCTCCAGCTGGCTGGTGATTATTTTTTTGAATTGTAAGGCTACGTCTAGACTGCAGGCTTCTTTCGGAAGAAGCTTTTCCAGAAGAGATCTTCCAAAACATCTTCTTCCGAAAGAGTGCGTCCACACTGCCAAAGCACATTGAAAAAGCCATTTGCTTTTTCAAAAGATAGCGTCCACACTGAATGGATGCTATTTCACATGCAAGCTGTGATTATGATGGACGGAATGGCCACCAGGTCAACTGTGCTTTTTCCTCTTTCCTCTTCTTGCGAAAGAACTCCCTCTTCCCTGTCCACACATGTCTTTTTCTGAAAGAGCTCTTTCAGAAAAGGGCTTCTTCCTTGTAGAAAGAGGTTTACCAGTGCTGGGAAAACCCCTCTGTTCTTTCAGTTTTTTTTCAAAAGAACGCAATTCCTGTGTGAACGTAAGTGAAGTTTTTTCAGAAAAACTCTGTAGTGTAGACATAGCTTAAGTGAGCATCTTATCAGGGGCAGAAACCACAGAATTTCAGTGGATCCATTTGACAATTAGTTCTCTGGTTTTTAGCTGTCCAGATTCTTCCCTGAAATTAGATTTTTCTTTTTATGGATGAACAAAGAACACCCACTTAGATCCTGTAACCAATTCCCAGAGATTTCCAGTTTCCTTCCTCTAACAAATAAGAGTATTACAGACATTTGTCAGGTACTGTACTGTTGATTTCAGTGGGACTTTTTACCATTTCTGCTAGCAAACACAATCCTTCACTGCTCATTATATTGAAAAGATGGTGACTGCTGCAAAATTCTATCTAGGGATATAAAAGTTAACAATTTTCATAGTAAAAGACTTTTGGGGGTGCAAAATATAAATTTTTCATTGATATGTTCTCCTTTGTGTACAAAAATGTGGAGCAAATTGGCAAAAGGTTTATCAGTTTAGCAAAAAAAAAACCCACCCTATCCTTTTTTAGTTTCGTTTTTTGCTACTTCCTACTGGAAAGGCAGATTCTTTAAATTAGTGATTCTCAAAGTGTGCTCTGTGGACCACTAGTTGTCTGTGATCATCTTGAAAGTGGGCCATGGGCTCAGGGCTCACTCCTCCCCCGCAGCAAGGAGCCTGCGATGGCAGTCCACCCCTGTGCCTCCCCCCTGAGGTTGGAGCACCAGTGCTGTCTTCCTTCGGGGAGGGTGGGGACAGTTGAGCTAATGGAAGCATAGAAACTACTCATCTGGAGGCTCTTCCTGATGCTCCCATTGGCTAGAATCATGGCCAATGGGAGCAGCAGAGGTGGTGCCTGGGAGTGGTGGGAGACACAGAGTCAGGTAAGCACCATCCTTTCCCCTCATGGCCAGACCCCACACCTTCATCACCCTCACACACACCCCACTGAGACCCCACACTCACAGTACACTCCTACACCCTCCCTCTCACCCAGACCTCCGACCCCACTACTGCACCCTATCTCCCTGACAGACCCCCCACTACCACCCCCTTACACCCATTTTGTCATCATGGGTGGTTGGCTGGTAGTCTGTGGAAAGGTCTGCATTGAGCAAGGTGGACCACAGGCCAAAAAGGTTGAGAACCACTGCTTTAAATATCGAGCAAGATTCTCAAAGTTGTTTTAAGATCTAATTCCCACTGAAATCTCTGAGAGTTATGTGCCTCAATACCTTTGGGGGCCTGGGCCACAGCTCTACTGCTTGCACTTAACTCTCACCATGCCTGCCCAGTCACATGAACTTAGAGTTAAGTAGCAGATTTGCAGATTTTGAAAAATTGGCTTTTAAACTGAAAGTTCTGCTCATGCCATGACAGGTGCTACCTCTCCATAAAGAAAATTTTCCCTCTAACTGCAGCCCTGATCCTCTGAACTACTTTGTATGAGTGGACTCTGATATCCATGCAGTACCCCATAGACATATAGGGGGCTCCCTTCAGGTTTCGGGATCAGAGCCTAAATCAGGAGATGCCGTAATCATTTTTAGGGAAAAGCAGAAAACTGAGTTAACCTATTTTGCATCTAGATTAATACACAGGTTTCAAGCACCTCTGTCTGGCCCTCCTCCCCAACCTTGAAAAGGTGAACACTTGCAGTGTTTTCTCTGGAGGTATGGCTGAGGCTTATGGTAAACATACTTCCTGAAGTCAATTGGCCTACTTCAGATGAGGAAAATGGAGAGTGTTGGGGCAACAACTTTTAGGGTGGATCCAGGAGTTATAACTAGATTTTGTCACAGTTATTTTTAGTAAAAGGCATGGACAGTCACAGGCAATAAACAAAAATTCATGGAGTCAATAACCTGTCTGTGATTTTACTAAAAATAACCAGCTCCAAGCTAAGGGGAGAGGAATGGAGTTGCATGGAGCAAGGGGCAAACAGAGAGGCCAACAACGCCTCGCCTCCCCATGGTGGAGCATACAACCTCCTCTCTGGAGCTGGCCATAGCTGCGAGACAGGACTATGTGTCCTCGGCTGCAATCTCTGCCACACCCTGGCTGCAGCTCTGGGAAGCTATGTGGCGGGCACACGGCCCATGCTGCAGCCTCCAGGCAGCAGTGTGAAGTCCCAGCTGCAGCCCCCAGCAGAAGCTGTGAAGCTGTGGTGCAGTGGGAAGGCACAACCAGGGGAGGACATGCTGCCCTCCCCACAAGCTGGCCCCAGCTGCAAGACAGGGGTGCACAGCCCCAGGTGCAGCCCCTGCCTTGCCACAGCCACAGCCAGGGTTGGCACACAAGGCACTGAGACGCTGCAAGGGGATTGCATAGCCCCCACTGCAGCCCCCACCATGGGGCTGGGGCACATGGCCATAGCTGCAGGCCCCTGAAGTAGCTGCAGGTCTGGGACATAGCAGGAGGCTCAGTGACAGGAATGCACAGGCCCTGCTCTAAAGCTGGCCACAGGTGCTAGACAAGAGGGCACAGGCCAGCTGCAGCCTCCCCGTCCCGTGCAGCCACAGGGCAGAGGCAGCAGGATCCTAGTTCCAGTCATCCAACCCCAGTTGCAGGGTAGAGAAACAATCCCACCTCCATCCCAGGCTTCAGCTGCTTACAGCTGAAGCAGAAGAAGCCGTGGAGATCTGGTAAAGTCTCCAAATCCATGATTGCCATGACCTCCATGACTAAACAGTAGCCTTAGTCATTAGTGATCTCAATATAGATAATTTTCTCCTAGTCCTCCTGTCTCTGTAGTAACAAATAATAAATGCCAATTTTTGTCACGAACGTCAGCAAACATCACTTTAAATGCTCCAAGTGAGTCACTCACTGACCAAAGCGGCACTTTAATTTGTAATCCAGTTCACAATGGATGAAGCACATGCTTGTCCTGAGGGTCTAGGAGATTTTTTTTTCAGGCTGGAATTTCCCAAAGGGTTTAGGGAAGTGAGAAGCCTCACTCCAGACACAGAGCACAATACGGAGAGCTATTTTCCCTAGGGACAAACAATCTGATGAATTTCAGGGTTTTTTGATAGAAGTTTTTAGTAGGGAGACTCTGGCTGGCAAATTTAATGAAGAAGAAAAAAAATCCCTTTATTAAATACCATTCTTTTGTTAGGTAATATTTAATATACTCTTTGTTGCACTTTTATAGAACCTGTGGTGCAGCTTAGTATGGCTTTTGATTTAACTTATAGGAATCAATAAAAGAGAGGTTATATTAAAATTTTGAAAATTGTTTAATGTAAAACATAAAAGTCCTAGTATAGTGAATGACATAGTGATATTTTTGGAAAAGATAAAGGCCAAGATTTTTTTTTAAATAACCTCTTAATTCTGTATTTAAGCAATACACACAGGATATCTGGCCCCTTGAGCAAATAGGGCCAGTTACGCCTGTGACAAAATTAACCAGTTGCTTGCCAGTCTGAGCAGGTAGAATTAAAGAGGGGAAGAAGATAGTAAATGGACACCTGGGCCTTTCAAGAAGGCAGAGAAAGTTCAGGTTAGAGCAGGGTGGAATAACAGGTGAATGCAGATGCCTGTGGAATAGCCTGCACCCTGCTCTGAAGGAAATTGAGTGGTGCAGTGGTATCAGCCTGGGGACTGAGTGATCTCTCTCTAGTCCAGAAAGACTCGCCAAGGTAGCCCTAAAGGGTTCGGAACAGGATCCATAGAACTGGCTGAAGGGAAGCCCTGAAGGGCAGAAAACCTATAATTTGGTAGGATTTTAGCTGGATTTTGCTACTCCAGAAGGGTCTTGGGTCATGGTGTATTATTTAGCCAGAGAATTAAGCCACATATCCAGCACAGATTAGCATGCTGAGAACTGAGGAAACTGACCTGGGGGACAAGGAAATTGAGGCAGGGAGTGATGGCAGCAGCATCCTTGCCAACTCAGATTGGCCAGGCCCTATCCTAGGGTATGTCTACACTAGCCCCCCTAGTTTGAACTAGGGAGGCTAATGTAAGCATTCGAAGTTGCAAATGAAGCCCGGGATTTAAATATCCCGGGCTTTATTTGCATCTTCCTGTCCGGTCGCCATTTTGAGATGTCACTAGTCCGGACTAACTGCCCGCGGCTACACGCGTCAGGGAGCCGGTAGTTCGAATTAAAGCCCAACAACCTTGCAGGAGGCATAACAGGTAGTTCGAATCTGGGCTTTAATTCGAACTACCGGCTCCCTGCCGCGTGTAGCTGCGGGCAGTTAGTCTGGACTACTGAAATTTCAAAATGTTGACCGGATGGAAAGATGCAAATAAAGCCCAGGATATTTAAATCCCGGGCTTCATTTGCAACTTCGAATGCCTACATTAGCCTCCCTAGTTCGAACTAGGGGGGCTAGTGTAGACATACCCATAGTGAGCTACGGAAGAATCCTATCTGTCAAAAGTATAGGTTGGACTTCCTTGGTCCGGTACCCTCAGGACCTGACTGGTCTTGGATGAGGGATTTTTCCAGACCAGGAGAAGGCATTTCAGGCCCCCTGCTGCCAGTATCCCTTGCCTCCCCACCACCACCTCTCCTGCCTTCCTGGATCTCCCTTCAGCCCAGCTGAGCTGCACTCCGTCTCCCTGCCCCCCTTCCTCCTTCCCAACCCAGCTGAGCCATGCGTTGGCTCCCCCCATGCAGCCCAGCTGAGCTGCATGCTGTCTCCCAGCCTTCCACCTCCCCTGCAGCACACTGGGGTTCTCTGATCCTGGAACATCTGTGGTCATGCTGGACCATGGATGTTGCCAGACCACAGAATCCCAGATTTTAGAGGTGCAAGCTGTACTGAGCACTCAGTAGCTCTCTTTGACTTTTGACAGGTGTTTGAATATGGACTTAGTCTAACCTTAGGCACCTATTTTTGAAAATGTTGTACGAAGGTGGTTAGACTATGGGGTTAGACACTTGTATGGAATGACACCTGCAGCTGACAGTTGTCAGGTAGTCAATCAAGTGCAGCTGGGCCACAGCAGAGTGTTCAGATTGGCTAAGGCAGTCAGGTGGCATGTTCTGAAGCTTCGCAGTCACACAGGATCAGTAGATTTTCTGCCTCCCTGTGCTCACCTCACTCCAAGTCCTGCACCCTGCCTTGTACCCATCCAATCCCACCCTTGCTCCTATCTTAGAACCAGCCCTGCTTTGTGCCTTCCCTGGTACCTGGCAATCCAGTTCTGGCCGTTGGCCCTTATTCTGACTTTGCTTTGTCATTGGGTTCTGGCATTTGGACTCTGATCACTAGACCTGACTCCTGATCTGACCACTGGCCTGAACACCGATAATCTAGTCTCCTCACTCTGGTTTCTGGGATATTATAGCTACTTTCAGAGTATTAGTTTACTTTGAGAAATGATAAAATGCAATCCTGTGGGCCTATGCACCAGTTTTCTAGGCACACTTCAGTCCATCTTTAAAATCTTAGTAACAAATTATGGCTCCCATTGGTCTCTGAGATAATTGAACTGTTGTAGTTCTAACACAGGAATCTGTGGGAAGCCCAGAAGGATGCTTCTGAACCTTTTTATTCAAGGGAGGCCAGCTTCTAAGGGACTGGCTATATGTCATTGTGTCGCAGATTTTTGAGGATGAGTGGATTCAAAGAGTCCACAGTCTTGGCTGTGGGTCTTCACTGTTTATTAGAGCATGAAGTCTCATTGTTGCAATAGAATTCCACAATAATCCTAGATGATGTTACCACATAAATCTATCCTTTTGACAATGGTTGTCATTGGAATGTGCCTTGGTAAGTAATGCTGTAATCACTAGTGCTGCTCTTCGGAGCTGTGCTACGGTTGGTTGCCAGCAAATTTCTATGTATTGTGGCAGTGCTAGATTCCAAACCATGGGTACTTAAAACCAAACATGTACAAGTAAAAAAAAAAGCCACTGCTTCAAAGCAACATGCTTTTCTCAGAAGCTGAGCTGAGTGGGAAAACATGCAAAACACTGAAGTTGGATCTGATGCCCGCCTGGAGCAATTGCCAATGCCTCAACAATTACGCTTTAATTCAGTGTCACGGTCATTCTTGTGAAGTCTGAAGTTTGCAAACTTTGCGGGGAAAAAGTGTGTTCACAAACCAATTTCATAACCTTTTTCCCCCTCTAAATTGTAATTCTATGTTTCTCATCCCCTTCTAAAACACAGTTTAATGTTATTCATTCTGTTACCAAAAGGAACAGCTCCTTAAAATCTTGGGCTACCATGACTGTGTGGTATATATGACATATTTCATTTTTCATTAGCACTTATTTTCTATATATTCGAATAAAAGTCACTGTTTCTGTATTATTCACTCTGCCCAGTCTCTCTTCCTACCTTTTTTCACTGGAATTTTTATTCTTTTTTCCTCTTCAGTGAGGTTTTCCCAGTCTCTCATAAATCAAATGTGAAGGTAAGGACCTCAGAGTTCAGCTCACATTTTCAAATCCACTATGTGCAGGTGGTTTTTACCCTAGTTCTGAAAATTAATTTTTGCTTAATAATGATAAAAGTTGTGTATTTCAGATCCAAATAAATATTTCCCATTGAGTCACTTATGTGAGAATTTCACCTTTTCTCTCACAAATTGCCAACTCTTTGAAAATACACTGAGACTTTTCCAAGTGTTTTTTATTCATCAGCTTTTTTCACCACCTATTGCTTGGTCTGCAGATTATTCAGATTTTGGATATACATTCAGATATACTTTCAGTAGCTTGTCTAGTAACTACAAATTGTGCAAGACAGCTTGGAATATAATTCAAATGCTAAGGCTTCAACTTTTAATGTTATTTCCTATGAGTACTAAATGCATTGAAATCAGTGAATTAGCTATGTATTTGGGCAGTGTGAAGTGGTAGGTGACAATTAGAAATGTATGATACGAGGTGGTTTTATTTCTTTATTAAAGCAGGCTCTCCAAGGTATTTCCATATGCTCCATTCATCTGCTGGTATGTCCTTTTTTGGTGAAGGTGGTTTTGAGTTTAAGAAGTATATCCCAGACTTTTTCCTTGGAGCATATTCTGTGGTATGTAGGTACCTGACTGAAGATAACAGATTTCTTGATGTGTTATGAAGATAGTTAAGGCGATCCCTGAAATAATTTCATGTATACAGTTGTCTGTCAGGTTTCACTGCTGGAGTTGATGGTGGTGGCCAGGGAGTTAAATGTTAGTGTGGTGGTTCCTGAGAGAGTTAAATCGGATGGTGGTGGTGGTTTAATTGTAGTGAGAAACAATGTGGGAGTTTGAATCATCTGTCAAAAGGATGAAAATATCTTCCACATATCTCAGGTTATCTTTGGTTTTATGGTGCATTTGTCCAGAAATTCTTCTTAAAAGTGGCCCATGAAGAGGTTTGCATACTGGGGAGACATTGTAGTACCCATGGCTGTTTCCATGGTATAGATAAATTTATCATTGAATGTAAAATAGTTATAGGTGAACAAGGTTCCCTTTAAGCTGCGTGGCAACATGGCCCCACAGCTGCTTGGCTGCCGTGCAAAGAGCTGCCTGGCTGGGGGAGGGGCACTTCTTCCTCAGTGACAGCTACAGCTCCCTGCTGAGGACAGTGTGGTGAGTCTCTGCTAGGGCCGGATTAAGGCATGGGCTAGCCGGACAGCTGCCCGGGGCGCCAACCTATGGGGGGGCACCTGATGGCAGCTGTAAGGGGCGCTCAGTGCCCCTTATAGCTGCCATCAGGTGCCGCGTGCCCAGCTCCCGGATCGCGGGCTGCAGACGCTCCCAGCAGCCACCCTGCAGCAGCTGCCCGGGGCGGGGGCCGCATTAACCCCCGCAGTGCCGGCCAGCAGCTCCCTTCCCCCCGTGGCCGCGGGGCCCTGCACGGCCAGGCTCGGCCCATCCCGGGTGGCCCAGGGCTGCGTGCCAGCGGTGGTAGCCAGGCTGGGCCAGGCCGGGCACGTGCGTCCTACCACTGCCAGCTCCACGCACCTTCTCCCAGGTGCGGGGGCGGGGCCGCACATGCGCCCTCCCCCATGCGCTGGCTTGGGGGCGGGGCCACGTATGCACCCTCCCCCAACCCAGGGCGCAATTAACCTGTCTTCCTGGGGTGCCGGAATGGCTCGGTCTGGCCCTGGTCTCTGCCAGCTGGTAAGGACACATCCCCTCCCTACCAGCTGGAAGAGACTTGCTGCTCTGTCCTCAGCAGGGAGCTGTTTCTGTCACTGAGGGGAGAAGTGCCCCTCCCCCAGCCAGGCAGCTCCATGCACAGCAGCCCTGAGCCCCTGGGCAGGGCTCATTCAGCAGCTGTGGGCTGTGCTGCCACGCAGCTTAGAGGGAACATTTTGTAGGCGAAGTTGATATTTATGAGTTTGGCAGTGTGTTTGCGGTAGATATCTGAAGGTTGTCCATTGTCTTGTAAATAGCTGATGCAGAGTGCTATATTGTCATTGTGAGGGATGTGTGGAGGGGAAACAACATCTGTGTTTTGTCTTGTGACTACAGAGATGTTAACAGGCCACTTCACCTTCAGTGATCCCTGAGAATATAAGCTAGCTACTTATGCTAAACAATCTGTTCCACATTGTATTAAGCTGTGACACTCTTTGTATGTTTACCAGACCTGAAGGAGAGCTCTGGGGAAGCTGGGAAGCTCGTCTCCTCTCACCAACTGAAGCTGGTCCAATAAAAGATATTACCACACTAATCTTTGTGTCTTCTGGCTCCATCAGGCTACTTCTTCAACAACTAGCAATTATAAATATCTAGAGGTGGAAGAATCTAAAGGCATCCTCCTCAGAATGAGGTTTTTATAACTAGAGGCATAGTTTAGCCAATCTATAACTGTCTCAAGTTTTGTTACCACTGCATTCCAATCAGCCTATACCAGAATCACCTGTACCATGGAACCTGCCAGCTTTCTTAGGCCTTGATTCAGTAATGTAGTTCAGCAGAAGCCTAACAGTGCTTCCATTAAAGTCAATAACTCTTTTAACTCAGAAATAGTTACTCAGCTATAGTTGGTTTAAATCCATAAATCATCTGGTCAGGGAATGAAAACAGCATCACATTACCTCTGTAATTAACGAATGCAGTATGAGCTGCTTGTTGGGAAATTTCCAATGAAATGTATATGCTGAACTTTGTTTCCAGTGTCTGTTGGAGCAGTCAAGTTAAAATCCACTTTTTGCAAATATTTGCGCTGCTGAAACTCTAGAGTGTAAATGTTCACAAAGAGTGAAAATCACCCTTGTGCTAAGGCTTATGTACCACTTAAGTCTCACTTAAGCTCTCAAGATTAGCATTTCCTTTAGCACATACAGATATTTTATAGTACACATATTAGTATTTCTGTTTTCTATAGACTGTATACATTGAATATATATGTTAGAATATGAAGATAAGACTATTTTTAAATAATAGGGTTGAGATACAATTCCTCAATTCCTTTTAATAAACATGTCAAACTGAATGTGGTCAGGAGCCCCTTTCTACTGCTCCCCAAAGGAAGACTGTGATTATTAGGAGAAGGGACACTTAAAACATTTCTATTGGTGTGTGAAGCTCACAGAAGAGGGAAAAGATGTGAACATTCTCCCTTGAGCTCTTCAAATAAATTATCGTATTGCCACTGTGCCACTGTTTCTTCTCATGATGACTTCTTGTTTTTAAAGGCCGCCCCATCTCTCTGTTGTTCAGCACACATGTCAGATGCAAGACAGATGGAATGGGTTATCAGTGGCCAACACAAGGAGGCTAGCACAATAATCATATATCTGCGACAGCAGCATACATCCCTGTATTTTTAGGATTCTCTGAAATCTGGACACATGTTTTAGCATAACTACAAAGCATGTCTCCTTACAGGAGAAAACAAACAAAAATAATTTTTAAAAACTGCATCTTATCCCAAACAGTTTGGCACTTCCAAAAATCCTGGGGTGAAATGTTTAAAACTGGGCCTCTCATATAAATGCCAGCAACCCATCATTTTTTCTAGGATCCATGGCAATTAAGAAAATGGAAAGTTTTACTGTGACATGAAGGAAAATGCTATCTTCTGACTGTTGTTAGAGTCTTTGTGAGCCTGAAATTTTGGAGCCCGTGGAAAAAAGCTCATCAGGTTTCAACTTAATTTCCATAATTGATTTTATATGGAACAAATGCACATACTGTTGCACTGAAAAAATATTGTACACAAACGGGTTGCATTATAATGCACGACCTTCCCACTGTGGGGCCTCATTCTAACAGCCATACTTGTGTGAGTAATGCTTACTTGCACAGGTAGACTAGGCTTTGTTGACACTATACACAGAAGCAAGGAAAGAGTTCTTGTCTGGCAGCTTTGCTCATGCAGTCTCTTGTCAACAGTGTTTTGTGCATAATATAATGTCCAGTGTTTTTCCAGTGCTCACTGCCTTTTCCTGAAGTAGCAAAAGGCAACAGGATTCTGAAAATGTCACTGTGGTCAATTCAGCTACCACCAAAAGCATGATCTGAATGGCAAGCTAACAGAAAAAAAATTCTCTGCCCACCCTCTCACCAGGTAACATTACTTTGTTGTGTGGGGCATGTTTAAACTTCATTAACAAATAGATGGACTGAATTGCTTGATGGTGAACCAAAGCAATGATTAAGTATTCGTGAAACATAAAGCAGACATGTGAAGGAGAGTCATTAAAAGCAAAGACAATTAGTCAGACTAAAAAAACAATATCCTGAGATATACATGTCTAGCCTAGATACACACAGTAGCTACAGTCTGGAAGCATTTATCCTTGGATTACTTTTTATCTATTAATAACATTTGAAAAATGACTCCTACACGGAGTCGTTTTCATAAGGCAAGTGTAATGTGAAATTCTGAACAAAGCCTCAAATATAATTAGTAGCCATCCTGTGACCATATTTGGAAAAACCCATCTAAAGCCTTAGTCCCTGAACCAAGGCAGGTCCTGAAGAATTCTTTCCCTTTCTTCCCTCCCCAATTTTAAAATGAAGAAAAATATCAAACCCAGCCTTTTTGGACAAATGGTGGTTTGTTGAGTTTCATAAACCGCTGCCATGCTTAGGCATGTTTTGCATATGTTGATCAATAGCACTTGAAAAGATTTGTGAATACACAAGGAGTAACTGAAAATAAGGTCTTCAAAAGAGCAGACTTGATAAATACACACATAGGGTACATCTACACAGCAGCGTTATTTCGGAATAACTGACGTTATTCTGAACTACTATAGTGTACATCTATAATACAAACCTTTATTTCGAAATAATATCAAGCTGGAAGTCTTCTTATTCTAACTCATGGTAACCCTTATTTCACGAGGAGTAAGGGAAGTCGATGGAAGAGTGTTCTTCCTTTGACTTCATGTTGTGTAGAAAGGCAAAAGCCAAATTAAGCTATTTTGACTTAAGCTACACAATTGACATAACTGAAGTTGAATAGCTTAATTCAACTTTAGCCCCGCTGTGTAAATGTACCCATAGGGTCTGATCCAAAGTCCTCTGACAACAAGAGATTTTTCTATTGAATTCAATAGGCTTTGGCACAGGCCCATAGTCATGGCAAAATTGAGACCTTTCTTACTCAGGGGCTAGTGGCTACATTTTTTTCTGGATTGCATGAGACTGTACCAGCCAAATAGAAGGTGGGAGTACATTAATGGACAGCATAAGGAAGAAAACCCAATGTGCTGAAAGTCACATTCATTAAAAAGATCAAGACCAAAGGGAGAGTGTATAGATCCTAAGGCAGCCCTAGTTTGGGCTCTGGCCATTAACTCGGGTTTTTATTGTAAGTCTGTTCTGTGGCTTTCAATAAAAAAGCATCTGCTGCATTATCAGTGGCATGTGATATATCCACTGCCCCCGAGATACAAAGCACCTTCCGACAGAAATGTGATCCCCACTGAGCAATTTGAACCATTGAACTCTTTACTACATTTCAGAAGGAAAATATATCCTATGTAATTCAATCATTTTCCCCCTTTCCCCTCACCCTTTTTGTAGTTAGGCTCAAATTGTTTAGGCTCAAATTGTTATTGCTTCCTAAATCAAAAGCATTTATATTGTGCATAAGAATGAAGACGTAAGAGGAAGAGAGGAGATGTAAAACAGTAGCTAAGACAGAATATAACACTTGCATTAACAAGGACATTAAACTTTCCCAGGCCTGATCCTGCGATGACTCACTCACTAGAACAATCTCTCCTCAAGTGAACAGTTTGAATGACTTCAGTGGGGTTCTATGGCTGAGTATCTCAGGAAATCACATCCCAGACTTCTATTGGATTCATAGATATTAGCAAAAATGCACCACGTTTTAACATGTTTAATGTGATTTTCATATATTTCCTACAATGGCCAAGTTCTAGAAGGAACGAAGGACTAGACACTGATTTCCATTGAAATAGAAATATGTATTACAATTAGGAAAAATCACAGCTATTTTCCTCCAGCAAGAAAGCAAGGATTTTTGGCAAGGGCTGCCTAAGACATATGGTCACAGGTCTTTGGGAATTGATACATCTGTGGTCAGTGGATTCCTAGGTCCTTTATGCATGTGAATAATTCTGATTGAGGGCTACATCTACACTAGTTATTCTACAACAGCACCACAGCAGTTGTGCTGTTCTTGTATAGACATGACGACAATAGGGTTCAAGCAATTTAATTTAGCTAAAGTCCCTGGAACTATTGATGTGATTAAGCTCTCTGGGTGTGAATAAAAGTTGCTAGATCAAGCTCCACATAATTATTTCTATGTGAATAACAAAAAGCCAATGAAACAGAGATTTTGTACTACTCCACCTCTTTAGAGGGAAGGAAAACATTGTGTGCAATTCAAGCATTTCTCTAATTCTGTTTTTCTTACCGAAATCATATGTAAGACTATCATCACTCTACAGAAGGAGAACTCATAAGGCTCTTTGCTGCCAACGTGACATACGGATAGTGGAGAACCTTGCCCATTGCAAGTAAGTAAAAAGTATTGTGGGTGGGCTAGAAATCAATGAGCCGTTTCTTAGATACATATAGTCATGTCTTTCCATTGGCATATATAGCTATATTCCTTTCAGTGGTATCTTACTTGTAGGCTTTCAGAATATTAGCCAAGTTCTGAGCTTGATCAGTGGATCAGGAGCTATCACAGATCTTGAATATCAGATTAACCAGAGTTAGTAAGTGTTCCATGTATGGCTAATCTTCATCTGTACTGACTAGTAGGTATAAGCCTATAAATAAAAAACAATCCAATTGCCCAGAATAACCATAAAATGTTGCAATTCAATTTATCTACTTTGAGATTAGTCCCTCTTCTTGCAATGTGGTAGAATATGTAGCTAGACTATAAAAAGCTAGGCGGAGGCCTAGGATAGTTCTTGCAAACTGAGGAAGGGTTTGGCAGAAACCAAGGATCCAGGCAGCAGGTGGAAAATAAATAAAATAAACAACAGAATTTGAGAGTGAAATTACTTCAGATGTAACTTGTATTTTCTTTTACTTGAGAAAAATGGTATTTCATATGCCTTTACAAAAGGCAGGACAAGAGTTTGCAGCAATAGGTGTAAATGAAATAACCAAATAAAGAGAAATAACAGGCAGGATTTAGATAACGCAAAGTTCTCCAGCAACTGAGTTGTGATTATTAGTGCAAACATTAGACTAGGAGGAGTTGTAGCTCATGTATAGCAGCTACCGAAAATCTAACATATTTTATAAAATTCCAAGATTAAGTTATATTATGTGTTGAGTTGATATTAAAATACTTACTACCTCCTTTCTGGATCTCCAAAATACTGGAAGGGGCAGAGACATTCGGTGAAATGTTGTGATCTTATCTTTGCTGATTACTTACTATTGCTCTCTGTTTGACTTTTCCAGGAAGCCTGACTCCTTTTTTTTTTTTTTCTATATGCAGGATGGTTCCTGAGAAGAGATTTAAGGAGAAATTGGTTGGTGTGCTGGCTATATAGTCTGGGTATATACCAAACTGATGGTTTCAGATGTCCTATGTATTCAGTAAACCTTATACAGCTACATATGTCTGAGAGAGAAGAAAAAACTGACATTAAAATATTCGTTGTTTGTTGTACTGAAGAGTTATGTTCTTATATCACCTCCTTTCCAAAACCTTTTTCCAATCACTGTTTATGATTGTTGCAGTTATATTTCAGAGAATTCTGCTTCCAATTCAGGAATGAACTCAAAAACCCTGTTGAAATGAAGCTTGTAGGTGTACCCTGTATATATTTTGATTAAATTCCTTTCCCCATTAAATCATTGGGAGTTTTGCCATTGATTTCAATGGGATCAAGTTTTATCCTTTGTGTCTAGGCTACTTATCTCTATATCCTCATTAATATGTACATTAAATCATTTGTTGTATAGCTATTTACAAAGGTTTCATTAATAGTAGATTTAAAATACCTTCATGTAAATTTACTTATTGTATTAATTAAATCTCCAAGTCAGTAACGAAAATAAGTCTGTCATAAGTGCACTTGGAAGGATTAGATTTTTATTGCTAATTGCCAGTGAATGTTGATTTCACCATACTCATGCTAACTGCTGAAAAAACATTTCCATTGAAAATTGATTATTGAAATTTACAGGTAGGAAAATTAAGAACTTTATTTGTTTGATTTCAAAATATTACTTTGCATATTTTGATGGGTGAGGTTAGCAATTTGTTTTTTAAAAGCTATAAATTTTTAAATTCTTGAAACTTGATGTCTACTGTCATTAAATAATTATTGTGTGACACACACCTCTCTCATAATTTCTCACAAAGATGAACATTTAAATATAAATTGGGAAAATGCTTTAAAATCAATATTATCTGTCAAAATAAAAAAATCAAATTCTGTTAAATCTTAATCGCTAAGGCCATGTCTTCACTACATGGAAGATCAATGCTGCTGCGGTCGATCTTCTGGGGTTCGATTTAGCAGGTCTAGTGAAGATGAGTGTACTAACCACTTGGCTAATAGTTATAAGCAAGGCACCACTACCTTCTCCTACTTCACCATTTCTTGCAAGAAAGAGTGTAGGTGTCTAACTCCAGGAGACTGGTTCACATCTGAAAACCCCAAGCAACAGTGGGCATTCTCTTCCACCCAGACTGAGGATCTGAACCAGAGCTGAATAAATAATGGAGCTCTTTTGTTTTGTGGCTGAACAAAAAAGACTAGTTTCTAACCAAAACCATTTTTTTATTTTATTTTTTATCGATTTGAAAAACCGAACAAATTTCATACCTTTCAAATGAAAGTTTTAAAATTTAATTTCATTTTTAAGTCATTTTGAAATGTCCAGTCAAGTCAACATTTCATTTTTAAACAAAAAAAGTTGATTAAAATGTCCTTGTTTCTGAAGAAAAAAATGTTTTTTATTTAAAACAATAGGTTCGGTGCCTAAAAAATGTGGATTTTTTTCAGAGAGTTTATTACAGATGGAAAAATTTTTCCTGGCTTTACACTGAACTGTCTTTGAGGAACAGATCTTTGGTTACACCCCCTCTTCTTGGCATCTCCATTAGCTAGGTGAGGCAGCTCCGTTGCTCAGCATGCTGGCTTTTATGGACCCCATTTTAAAGCAGCTAACATGTATTATATAGACCAGGGAGTCTAGGCACCTCACTCATGGCTGTAGATGGAAAGGCACCTAAAAGTTAGAGATTATAACACCAATCTCCCTTGTGGATGTGGCCCAAAATGTGTTTATAGGAAATGGAAATAATAATCTTTACATTTGTTTAAGAATATTCTGAAAATCCAGTACAACTATTTAATCAAAAGTAGACATTATATCTGCAGTATTTTTTCGATTGAAGGTATTAGTTATTTATTAATAAAATGATCAGTAAATTTATCATCTGATTTAACCAACATGTGCAATTTGGTTAAATTATAAGGTTGACTAACACACTTCATTGATTTATTACTAGCGTTGTATTATAATAGAAGAAATATCATTCATATGAGTGTACCATTTTTTATTCTATCTCCAATTCAGCTTGGTTGTTGAGTCTTTTGCTGAATGACTTTTTTTGAATGAATAACAAAACTAGGTATTTGGCACTACTAGTTTACAGTGACTTTTAATGAACTTAAACTCCTCATTTTTTTCAGTGTAGTTTAAAAACCTGTTAAAAGTAATTAAAATGTATAGTTCTGTTACATCTCATGACATTTGTATTGCTGGAGACATACAGCTTTCCTCTTCTAATGAGGTGCATTAGTCAAGAGCTAAAAGACCTTTGACCTTAGGATCAAGTGCCTACTCTGCAGGGACAACACTCAGTGCATGGGATTATGACTTGACAGGAGACAGCTGGAAGAAATACCTGCGAATTCACACATAAAGTAATCCCTGAAAATTGAATGGAGGTATGTGGAAATAACTATTATGTTCTCCAGTGAAAAGCCTTATAAAAACTTAACTAGGGTTTTGGGACCCCGGCTACAGTTGTGGTGTTCAAACTAAGCAGTCATGCATGTTTAGCACTGCAGTCAATAGGGAATGAACTTTCATGAATTGGCTTAATCTCCTGTTGATTTTATTGCTAACCCCTTCACTGTGCTAATGATGACATACATTGTATACCAATAGACTACTCACAGGACTCACTTGTTTTCATACCAATAGAAAATATTTTGCTTTAAAAACTCTTCAGGGGATAGTGATGATGAATAACTGTAAAGGTCTAAAATAGCTAAAAGACTAGTTCTGTGTAATGTCAGCTGGTCAATAAAAATTACATTTTGTATATTTATCAATTTAACTCAAAATAATGAATGGTCAGCCACTGAAGTTGTGCCCCCTTTCATAGACCAGCATGTATATTTCTGCAAGAAAAATATATGTGGTAAACTAATGTATCAGAACTGGAAGTCAAAATTCTTCTCATAACCCCTGAAAGGCATGTCATTGAAGCCTCTGGTCTTTGTCTTACTTCCACTTAGACTTTGCTTTTTCCTTCTTTGAACTACTCCTAGAACTCTCTCAGCAAAACCCTGGAACCCAGGCAAACTACATACAGCTCACCTTTGCACTCACACAGTTCTGAGGCTCCTGTATACAAAGCTGAAGTCCCTGTATTGAGATGGAACAATCTCTAGTCTTCTCTAATTCACAACAACTAAGATCTACAGGAGCCAAAACTGCAGCTGAGACTGGCACCATGTAGGAACATCCCAGTGACATCCCTCTCTTCCAGCCTTGCTTCCTACACAAGGAACAAACTAAAGGTAGCTCAGGGGAATCCAATGTGCCAAAGATTCCATTTGTGCTGGAGTGATTCTAGAATCTGCCAAGAGTATGGTTCAAAGCAACAATGTTGCATCTAAGGACCTGGCACAATATAGTCTTCACATTCCACTCACAGAGTCAATAAAAATAATATCAAGCATATTTCCAGGCTAAATAAATATTTTAATAAATGTTAAATAATACAATTTAATTTTGTTTTGAAAAAATAACTTATCTAAGAATGATATTACAGCTAAAATGAAGACTTCTCTCTTATTTGCCAGCTATCAATGCCTCAAGTACTCAGCTAACGACGATCAAGGTTTTGGTCATGCCACTTATCTCGGTCACAGAGCAAGAAGTGGTGCATGAATAGTTGTTGAACTCTCGCACTAGAGCATTCCTTCAGAGGTAGACACTGCATAAAGTGTCCCAAATGCAGTTTAGACCCTGTTTCCATGTGTCTTTATTTTGTTCTTTTGCACATGCTACTACTGTAAGGTCGGTCTCAACGGGATTCCCACTTAATAGCTAAGGGCATGTTTATACAGCAGGGCAAAAGTTGAATTAAGCTATGCAACTTGAGCTACGTCAATTGCGTAGATTAAGTCAAAATAGCTTATTGCAGCTTCTAGCACTGTCTACACAGTAGGAAGTCAAAGTCAGAACACTCTTCCCTTACTCCTCGTGAAATGAGGGTTACTATGAGTCCGAGAAAGAAGTCCTCCAGCTCATCATTATTTTGAAATAATGGCTTGCAGTGTAGACAGGCTCTTTATTATTTCTGAATAATGTCAGTTATTCTGAAATAACGCTGCTGTGTAGATGTTCCCTAAGACTTGATCACACAGGACTGTAGAAGAATGCTTGCTTTCTGATAGAAGAGTGTATATATACCATTTTTCATAACTTATAGCTACTTTGGAATGGTCATTTTTTAAAAACATGTAACAATTTTTAAAATACAATCAAGGTTTTGTGTAGAGTGATAAATTACCAGCTGAAACAAAGTGAATTTGTTTTGTGATAATCCTTTGAGATCAACAGCTGCCTTTCTGTCTGGCTTACATTGGCTGAAGAAACCAAAATGCAAACATATACTGCCCCTTATTTATAATTGCTGAATTGAAGCAAATCTATCCTTCTTTCTGGAAAACAAAATAAAGCTGTGCCAAGGAGCACATTTTATTTACAAATACAACGATCACGTATATAGCAATTAAATAAATTCTATAAGCATTGCAATTATTCTGTTTATTGTAAACTTGACATTCCATTTGAAACATGCTCCAGAGTAATTTCCCTTTTCCTAGACATCTGGCCAGATGGATGCTTCTGCTCATGAAATGAAGCAGAAATGATACTTCTGCACCTTTGTATAATTTGTGTATGTTTGCTCCAGAAAACACGGGATGAAACACATCCCCTTAGCAACAGCAATATTTAAATAGGTAAATATATTGTCACAAAAGAAATTGGCTAGATGGCAATGATTGTTTTACAAAATAAGACTACTCCAGAAAAGTTTATATTTGGTTTAGTTTTATTCACTTTCCCCTGGTCTACATTAGGGGATAATTTCGAATTAAGATACGCAACTTCAGCTACGTTAATTGCGTAGTCAAAGTTGAGGTATCTTCTGTCAAATTTTGGCACTGTCCACACTGAGGAAGTCAAAGAGAGCACACTCTTCCTTTGACTTCCCTTATTCCTTGTTGAAACAGGACTACCAGCATCGATGAGAGCACCCTCTCAGTTCAAATTAGTGTGTATTCACTAGGCCTGCTATCTGAACCCCAGAAGATAGATTGCAGTTGCTTCAATCTTATCTGTAGTGTAGACATGGCCTTTGGAAATGAATTAAACTAAACAGACTAAAGGCCACCTTAATTTGGAATAACAGCATCCACACATGGATTTAAGTTGGTTTAACTAATTCACAATTCACGTCTTTAGTTAATTAAGTTTAATTTTCATGGATGTCCCCATGTAGATAAACTCATTGGCTCTGTGGCCTTAATCTGTTGCTGTAGAAAGAGCTTGGACAATGTGGCCCAAAGCTATTTGAATAAAATCCACTTTTCGTGTATTTGCAACCCACTCAGTTAATTTTCAACATTCATACCATATATTGTTGTTCACAAACCCATTTGCAGGGTGAAAGTCATCAGAATATCATGTCAATATCTGTTTGCATGCATGTTCAGGCAAGAAAGGTTTGCCTACACATCCTGAAATGTCTTGGACATCCCTCTTCCTAACAGTCATTGTTTCAGGTTGCCACACAGGGAGTAGAAACTCTGCCACTACTACCCACAACAAATACTGAATTGCTAAAGACATGGTCAAAGTAAATAGTTTGCAAATGGAGTGTGCTCACATTAAAAGGTAATCAAAGTCTATTCCCATATAATTGGCAGACAGAAGCAAGACAGAAACTGAAATAAATGGACTTATCCAGCTTTAGAAATGAAAATATTACAGCTGTTGAATTATGACATCATTGCAAACTCAAGTGGCAAAAGGAGAGAGGAGGAGGGAAAAAGAATTCTAATTCTAAATTATCTGTAATATCCCCTTTATTGTGTGATTCAAATAATAGTCAAGTTAGGTAGATATGATCACATTGGAAGGGAAAGAAACAAGGCTGTGGAGGAGACATCAACCTTGTCCTCTGAGATGGCACAAATTCTTCTGTGTTGTTGGAGTTCATGAGACTGCCAGCAGTGGCAAAAAGGCAGAGCCATAGAATTTTCCAGAGGAGCATTAATTCCTTCCCAATGACTTAGCTCCCTGGTGTGGGAGACAGCCATAAATCAGCTGAAGAAGTAAGGCCTACAAACCAGTCGTGCTACCAGGGGAAAAATGAGGACCAGGACAGCATATGGAGAGCCTCTCCTTATAATTGCCCCAAGTTTGATGGTTTATGGACAGGATTCTTCTAAGATTCTTGGGCTATCTAAATCAAGAAGACACTTGGATTTTTCATCAGCACCACTAATTCACCTCACTCCTTAAAAAGCACTAGCAACTCACTAAGCTGAAATGTTCAGAGATTTCTGAATATTTTTGGTCCTTCAGAAAGCCAAGTATCTTGGACAATTAGTAAATTGGCCCATATACCTGCCAGGGATCTAAATGGTCATTATGGAAAATCACAGAAAAACAAATTGTCTTATTTTTAGCTGGTACATTTGACAACTACATTTTGTCTTAAATATTTTGTGTCTACAGCCTGAGAGAAAAAGAGGCTAATAAAAAAATAACTTTACCAGGCAAGCACTGCAAAAGTGTTCCTTTCATGTTTCCCTTTGTTTATAGCTTCAGAAGGGATTGTTATGATCTTCTGATTTGACCTGTTGCATAACAGTCCAAAGAACTTCCCCCAAGCACCTCTGCAGCTTGCTTCTAACTCATTATGTCAGTGCAAGAAGAACGCAATACAACTTTAAAGGTAATGCCAACCATGCTTTGTGCTTGTAGCAATGCACGTTAATGTATATCAACCAAAACAACAGTGACATATTTAAACTGCAATATTTTTTGAGTCTATAAAATCTGCCTCTTGTGCACATCAATTTGCTGGTGCCCTACAGTTGAGAGTTTTAGTGCATGGACTTTCCCTTGCTGTATGTTTGCCCAGCACAACGGTTCTCAAACTTTTTGGGCTCCGGAGCCCTTTACATGCATAAAAATGTATGCAGAGCCCCAGTGGTCCACTGATGGTATGTGTTGTACTTATGCGGAGCCCCAACGGTCCACTGATTGTATGTGTTGTACCTATTGATGTTTCCAGTTTGTCAACCTTGCAGAGCCCCTGGAGATGTCTTGTGGAGCCCCAGGGCTCCGCAGAGCACAGTTTGAGAAACACTGGCCTAGCACATTGAGACCCTGATCTCAACAGGAACGACTAGGTCTTACAGCAATGCAAACAAGTAAAAATATATTTCCCAACAGAAATGATATTGCAACGAGCAATATACTTTGACATCCTGCTTGCAATATTACAAATACTGTTTACTAATAATGTGCTGTACAGAGCGAATTTCACTGACCTTTTTTTTTTTACTTTAGCATTCCATGTAGGCTTTAAAAATGAAGCGTTTCCTCTCTAAATATAAACAATTCCATTTTTCATGCTTTCTTCTCTTTTTCAGAAATTTTTCCTGGGGTGTCACTTTTCAGATTTTGATGTAAGTGCAGCTGTGGTTTTTAAAGAGGTGCTTGGGCCACTTCTTGCACACAGATCATCCATCATGCTCTGCTCAAACTAGCTCAGAATGTAAAATACAGCATGATGATGCCCCAGGCACTTTACCTTCCAAGCAATGGCTTTGTCAGTGCTGGAGCACAACTGGAATCAAACTGAAATGATATATCTGGGGATAAGAATCCTCTAGAAATATGTGAAATGGTCTTATTGCTGTTTCAGATTACGGCACAGGAGAAGTGCTAGTATTTGCATGTACTGGTGAAAATGAAAAATATGATTGCTCTTGGCTTTTGCCCCAGCTGCTACACTCAATGGCTTTGTCTACACTGCAGGGATTTTGTGCAAGAAGCTTTTTGCGGATCTTCTGCAAAAACTTCTTACGCAAAACCGTGTCCACACCTCAAAAGCACAATGCAAAAGCAATGTGCTTTTGTGCAAGAGAGTGTCCACACTGCGTGGACACTCTTGCGCAAGAAAGTTCTGAATGGCCATCAGAGCACCTGTGCTTTTTGCACAAGAAATCCCTGTTGAGCGTCCACACACACTTTTTTGCGCAAGAACTCTTGCGCAAAAAGGAGTTATTCCTCGTAGAAGGAGGTATACCTACACCACAAAAAGCCTTCTGTTCTGTCGCTTGACTGTAGATTTTCTTGCGCAAAAACTCGCTTGAGGTGTGGACACTCCATGGGTTTTTGCTCATAAGCATCTGTTTTTGTGCAAAAACCCTGTAATGTAGACATAGCCAATGAGTGTTTGGCATCATCCATAAGAACATAAGAATGGCCGTATGGGTCAGATCAAAGGTTCATCTAGCCCAGTACCCTGGTCTTCTACCATGGCCAACACTAGATTAGGCTAATTATTAATATTAACATTCCTGAGATTAAGAACATTTTTATCCCAGCTGATGCTATCTTGCTCAAGTGTAGATGTAAGGTAATTGTGCAAATTTGAAAAACACAGGTAATTTTTTTTTCATCTTCTCCATAGGACCCACACCAGGTCACACTATAGTCATACACTGTGATCACAGGCGTGAACTTTCAAAAGTGCCACCGGATGCTTGACCCCTGGCTCTGCCCCCACTCCACTCCTTCCACCAAAGCACCACTCTGCCCCGCTTCTTCCCACCACTACTCCACCCCTGCTCTGCCTCTTCCCACCTAGTTCTGTCCCCTTCCGAAAGCATACCATGTCCTCGTTCCTTCTCCTTATCCCTTGTCCTCCTGAATGCTTCCAAACAAAGGAGGTGTGGAGAGGGAGGAGGATGTGCTGATCCCTGGGGCCCACCAGCAGGCAGGCAATGCTGGGGAGTGGGGCTCATAGGGAGCTGTCGGTGGGTGTTTGGCACCCACCCATTTTTTCCTATGGGTGCTCCAGCCCCAGAGCACCCATGGAGTTAGCACCTATGACTGTAGTTGTCTTATTGTGAACTACATTCTGTTTTTATGCTGGGCAAGAGCAGCATCATGAATGAATTTTTGAAATGACAATTCACAGTAACTTGTCCATCTACTGGTGACACTGGATTCTTACTGTGTGGCTGGAAGGAGTCTAGGTTACTGGAATTGTCCTGTGTGAAGAGTGGAGCAATTTATTACTCTTGCATAGATACCTATTTATAGTTTGTCATTCAAATAGGGCCTCAGACTATCTATCCAAGCAAAATATGTTCTTCCTTTTCTCCTTGTCCATTCAAATAGGGATCAGATGGCTCTTATTCTTCATCTTCAAATGCTCTTGTCAAGTATGTCTGCCAAACTGATTCCAGCCTTCTTCACATCTTTGTTTAACATCTGAAACCACCTTTATCTAGTTTTCCTCATGACTATTAGCTCTTGTACTCTCTGTCCCACTCATCATCCCACATGACCCAACTATCTTAGTCAATGCTCCCTTTGGTGTTTTGTGATGGAGGTGCTGTATCATGCCTCACACTCTTTCATTGTGTAGCCTATAACTTCTCATTTTAGCAATGTCTACTTGAGCCTTCTCTTTTAGCAGTGTGAAGTAATTGTCTTCTCTCTTTCTCACTGGCCAGCATTCCAATCTGTATATCAGTGTTTCCCAAATAGTGCTCCACGGAAACCCGGGGAGCCATGAAGTGAAAGTAAGGGTTCAACGAGAACCCGATCACTCCCCTCCCAACCCCTCCCCCCCCATGCTCCCACCTCCGCCGCGGTCTTAGGAGTGTGCTGGGTAGTTTTTTCCTTTTTTTGGTCAACCTATTTTCTCCTGCTCTTTTTTTTTTAAAGGGTTCCATGGCCAAATAAAATCGGGAAACACTGCTATACATGATGGTGGGATCTTAGTTTATTCTTATCACTGAGCATTCTTGTCCACTCCCACTGTTTATAACAAGAAGCATGTGTAACCACCACCAAGCAGATTTGAACCTGGGATTTCTAGAGTTTAGTGTCAGAGCCTCTACAGCTTGAGCTATAATGGTGAAAGCGCAAATGGAATTGCGACTGGCTAAGGATGTGAAGGATAATAAGAAAGGTTTCTACAGGCATGTTAACAAGAAGGAGGTGATCAGAGAGGGTGTGCAGCCCCTACTGGATGAAGGAGGTAACCTAGTGACAGATGATGTGGGGAAAGCTGAAGCACTCAATGCTTTCTTTGCCTCTGTATTCACAGACAAGGTGGGCTCCCGGACTAATGAGCTAAGTGACGCAAGATGGGATGAAGATGGACAGCCCATGGTGGGTAAAGAACAGGTTAGGAACTATTTAGAAAAGTTAAACATACACAAATCCATGGGTCCGGACTTAATGCATCCGAGGGTACTGAGGGAGCTGGCAAATGTCATTGAGGAGCCTTTGGCCATTATCTTTGAAAAGTCGTGGAGATCGGGAGAAATCACGGATGATTGGAAAAAGGCAAATGTAGTGCCCATCTTCAAAAAAGGGAAGGACGATCACGGATGATAGGAAAAAGGCAAATGTAGTGCCCATCTTACCGTCCATTTATCCAATCCACATTCCCTTAACTTGCTGGCAAGAATATTGTGGGAGACCATATCAAAAGCCTTGCTAAAGTCAAGGTATATCCCATCCACTGACTTTCCCACATCCACAGAGCCAGTTACCTCATTACAGAAGCTAATCAGATTGGTCAGGCATGACTTTCCCTTTGTGAATCCATGCTGACTATTCCTAATCACTTTCCTCTCTTCCAAGTGCCTCAAAATGGATTCCTTAAGGATCCCTTCCATGATTTTTCCAGGAACTGAGAGTGCAAGTGTAGACATACCCTAAGGCTATGTCTATACTGTGGTCTTTGGCAGAGAGTATGCAAATGAAGTGCTGATTAGCATTTTGTCTCGCTTCATTTGCATAATCTATTCAAGCCGTTTTTGGGCAAGGGGGTTTTGCACAAAAACAAGCAGTGTGGATGTTTCCTTTTTGCACAAAAACTCCTTTTTGCACAAGATCCTTATGCCTCTCCTGGAGAGGGAAAAGGATCTTGCACAAAAAGACGGCAGTGTAGACAAAGCTGTATGTCTACACAGCAGTGTTATTTCGGAATAACATCAGTTATTACAGAATAACAAAGAGCACATCTACACTATAAGCTTTTATTTTGAAATCCTGTCACGCTGGAGGACTTCTTACTCTGACTCCTGTAGCCCTCATTTTATGAGGAGTAAGTCGAAGGAACAGTGTTCTTCCTTCGACTTCCTGCTCTGTAGACAGCACCAAAAAGCCGAAATAGGCTATTTTGACTTAAGCTATGCAATTGATGTAGCTAAAGTTGTGTAGCTTAATTCAACTTTAGCCCTGCTGTGTAGATGTACCCTAAGTGGTCTCAGAACCACTCGTGGGGACAAAATACCACACTCAGAAGGTGAGTGGGTTACATATGCTTTAAAAAAATAGACAATGAGTCTCTCCTAAAATGTGAATTGAATAGAGATTAGTGTACTGATATCTGCTTGAATCTACAAGTATTGTGAAATAATAACTCTGGGAAAGGTATGACTGCTTTGGGTCATATCAGAGCTGTTATCTCAGAAGCCTAATGACAGCACTTTAAACGTCAGTATTAATAGTTGTTTCTCTTCTGATCAATGCATGACAGAAAAGTGAGGGAGCATCCCATTCTGAAGAACTACTGTAAACGGAGTCTTGTTAGATCTTCTAAGTGCACAGTTTGTGTGTAACTCACCTATGGGACACCATTATGTGATGACAAATAATCCATGTGATATGAGGCCTGAAAAAAGTTCACTGGGAAGTGAAAAGAGACCCAACAGAGAAAAAAAAAAGTAAATTTTTTTTTTTTTAGGATGTCCAAGAAGGAAAGCCCATCATGGAAAAAATGAGTAGTCACTCAAGATAGTTGACCTGTAAAATTATAGTGGACAATAAGAAAAGGTCACTCAGGGCTTGAATCTCCAAAAGAAAAGGAAAGGATGTGAAGTGTCATTTAGGTTTGGCCTGCTATTTAGGCAAATTAGAGATGAGGTTGAGCAAGAACATCCAGGGTAGCAGGTCAGCAGTTTTACCACAGAGTTCATTGGGGTGAGGATTTTACCCCAATATTCACAGTTATCCCTAAAATGGCATCCCCAATCACAAATGTCAGCAGTCTCCAACACTATAATGGTCATACTCAGGAATGAGGAGCCTAGCATGGTGGTTCTGGTTTTAGAGACTCTGTAGGAAAACCAATATCCAAATATTATGGTCTATGTATGGGCCTATAATCTCGCTGAAATTCATTAATACCTACACTTTGCAGATGCCTTCTCTAGTAGGAAGTAACTTCAGAACTGAACACACTTGAATTTTGATGCAGTTTAGATACAAATCCATATACTGGACTGAGGCAAGACCACAGATCAGAACATTCCTGATGACTGGAGGAGTTCAGATCTAGAGTCAAACTTGCCTACTCTTGGATTAAGTCTAATTGAAATGAATGCCATTATTCTACAGCATGGAAATGTCTCAATTTCATGGTTTAAATATACATCTCTTTTGAGCATGTTCTCCAACAAAAGCCTTCCTTATTGCCCATCCAAGGTTGCCAACTTTCAGTTAATTTACTGACAGTAAAAGGGCTGTGTTTATAATGCCAGTAAATCAGCAATGTTTGCTGTCAGCAGTTCTGAAACAAATGTTGTTCTGTTTCCATTTCCTATATCTAGGAATCACAATATGAAGTTACATAGAACAAAGAATGAATGGACGCTAGAAGACAAGGACCCTGAATGGTGTTGCTGGCTGGGAATAGGCCTTGTTTTACTAGCAGGTTAGAGGTGTTGTGGTAGAATTTCCTGAGGAACAGGCAGTGGGCTTCATATAGCCTATTTGAATCCTATGGGTGGAATCTCCCCAACTGTTCCTTTAATGGTTGACAATTCTGTAAGCATTTGGTCCCGCCTTGGCGATTTAGGTTTGCCGTATGCCTATAGGATTTCTCTTCAATTAGGAGTTTGGCCCTGCATGTTTTTTAAGAAAATGAAATTATAATGTGGGAAGAGGCAGAAGACCCACCCCCTGCCCTTTCTCTGTGTTCTATCTGCATTTCTTTAACAACTTCTTTGGCAGATACATCCTCTTTTGTTTTGTTTTGCATTAAGTTTCCTTTTTATTAGTAAATACTCAAACAGCCTTTTGGTAAAATAAGCAATAATGGAAATCTCTTTTAACAAGAATAAAAGTATTCACAGAAAGCTATCACCACTGATTCACTGTGCCAACTCCACTACCTCTCAGCACAGTTCATTTAGTATTTAGATAGCTCACTCCATTCCATCATGTTTACTGTCACGGGGGCTGACTCTCCGTGCTCCAGCTGGGATGCACTCAGCAGAGGGTTAGATGGAAGGCAAAGGTGACTTACAGGCATCCTTCCAGTTTTAGGCCTTCCCAATCCCTTGATATGTTAGAACTGCCCCAGTTACTATGTGTAGCTGGGGATAGTGCCGTATAGATAGCACTGCTGCAAACCTGGCCCTTAAACATTCCCTCACACTAGGACCTGAAAGGGGAAGAGTGACAGAGGAGAGCTTTTGGTCAGTTCTTTGTCAGTTAAGGGGAAAGCCCATACTCCAGAAATGTTGTCTGGGGAGCAATGTCCACCAGCTGGGAGAGACTCGCTGCTCTGTCCTCAGTAGGGAGCTGCTGTTGTTGCTGAGGGGGAAGTGCCTCCTCTCTCCCTCCTCCCCTGTGAGGCAGCTCCATGAACTAGTCCTGAGCCCCTGGCTGGGGGGCTCATTAAGCAGCTTGCGGGGCTGTGCTGCCACACAGCTTAGAGGAAACACTACTGGGGAGGAAATTCACGGACTTTAAGATTCTTTTGCAGCACTGTAGCAGTGGAAAAGGCCCCACGGCTAATGGAGAATCAGGCCAATACTTTTGTTTAATCTGTACTTATATATTTGTAGATGCCCCTCAAGAATATATGTAACAGATTCATATCCTTAATAAACACAGCTAAAATGAGTGCTTTGGAAAAGGTACTTTTCCAGCAGTAAAGATAACAAAGTTGAGTTTTCAGTGTTTTCAGAAACTTACTCTTTTTTGCTAGCCACTTTTCTATATTAAGGTAAGAAGGAGACAGAAATATTGTGACTTCCCCCAAATCACATTGTGTATATTATATAGCAGAGGTTAAACTGGCAGCAGCATCTTCTTTGTCCCCATACAAAACTATCTATCTCCTGAGGATGGCAGTGCAGTAAAAAATGTGTTAAAACTGTAGTTATTATTTAAAATTCTCAAGGGGATTCCTGCTCCTCCTTGCAGGGTAGGGACTCTGCAGGGAAGTGAGTGAGCTGCAGTCAGTTCTGCTGACAGACAGCTTAGAACAAGGGGGGCAAGATGCAGCCCACAGGCTGAATCCAGCTTTCCAAGCTTCTAGAACAGACCTGTAGACCGCCCCGCAGGAACCAGAGGCACAGAGTAGCCCCAGCCACTTTAAGCAACTGGCTGTGACCTGTGGCTCTCTGCTCTGGACACCAGAGGAGGATGACACCAATAAAAGCTGAGAAATGGATGTCTAGGTAAGCACCTCCTGGCCAGAGCCTGTCTCTGGCAACCCACCCCCTTCCACACTGCAACTCCCTGCCCCAGGTCACCACCAAAACCCTCTGTACCCCTCCTCCCCCAGGTCACAACTCCCTCCCAGACCTTGCCCACCCTCTTATGCTCGTCCTCCAGGCCAGAATCGTCTCGTGCACCGGTAGCCCCTCCCTGACTTTGCACCCCAACCCCCTATACCCAGTCACAACCGCCTCCTTTACCCAAACTCCCTCTCAGACCCCACACATTCTCCTGCACTCCAGTCCTCTACCCTGAGCTCCCTTCTGCACCCAACCTCCGTCTCAGACCCTGCTCCCCCTCTATAGAAAAGTGTGGCCCTAGATCACTTACCAAAATCTGGGAGTAGCCCCTTATCAAAAATAATTGCCCACCCCTGGCTTAGAGTAAAGTGAAATGAGTTGTACCTCTCTGCTTTAGGGAGCAGCCTGCTTTGTCTCTCTATTTTGAAGTCTTATATGTTATTTTTCTGAGTTATAAGAAATAAAGTAGTGTTACATTTCAACATTCCTGCAAAGTTTTTATCTAACTTCTCTATGTCTATGCCCTCAATGTACCTGAACAGAGGACAGTCCTTTTCTTCTACTGTCCACAGGTTAACTGTAATACCAGAACCAAATTTAACTTTGGCATAAACAAACAAACAAAATTTTCTTCAAGGACCAGAGAACTGTGTGTACGCCTGTGAGTAGGGGGAGTCCTTGCCCCCTGTGCATCCTTTTCATTTGGCCTTATTATTGACCATTAAAAAGCTAAGCTCCCAGAACAGTCACAATACAAAATCTATCCATTCATATTGTACCCATCCTAAGCTCCAGGTGTGAGACTTCATAAGTGAGAGTTCTCTTCTCCTGCAGCAGCAACAGGAGGAGTGAGAGAATGTGGAAAGCAAAATTCTTGATCTTCCTGTGGGCTGCTAGGGGTAACTCAAAGAATCATAAAGCAAATCCAATGATAACAATGTTGTGTTAGTGTTCAGAGGCATCACAGCATAGGATCAAAGGCTCAGAAGAAAGCAAAATTTGACAAAAAAGAATCAATTGCGAGTAAGGGTCACTAAGGGAAACAGGAACAAAAGAATAAAGAGCACAGGAAAACATCTGTAAGCTGTACTCGTGGGGAGTGAAGGAAAAGGGAGGAACCCCTCCTCCACATGCTTCATAACTTATACTCTGAGAACTTTTGTGTACACTTTTGTGTCTTACTCTCTGTTTCCTCCTGCTGTGTGGAATAATCAAATAACTCAAATCGGAGAATTAATGTCACTGGATTCAAACCTCACCCACAAATGGGCACTCTTCCCCCTAAATGTTCATAACTGAGTGCTAGGCATTTAGAACCATGACTCCTGCTAGTGACTGTCTTCTGTGAGATTTGCCCTGTAGGTCTAAACCTTTGCACAGCATTTTGAAAATATTTGTCTCTTTGTTTCTCTTTCCAAATGCTGATCCCAGCCCTTATATGCTGCTGCAGGAGAGTCAAGAAGAGGCTTCTACTATGTTGCTGAGAGTCTGGGGCAAAGCCCACCAGTAGGGCAACAATGAAGGGCTACCCTAAGCAGTCCAAATCTGGGCACCTCACAGTCTGCAAAACAGGGGGCATGCACAAGGGCACAGAGAGGAGGAGGACTGTCTCCATAGCACATACTGATCCAGAGGTTTGGAGCTATGCCACTGCCCCTAGTCAGCTTAGAATTGCTGCGGTTAATTATAGCATGCCTAGGGTTGCTCTAATTTTCACTGGCAGACTTTTGGATTCTGGGAGTTTCCCAAGAGTTTAAAGCCACCTTTGCATATGCACACTTCATCTAGCCCGCAGCTTCTATGTGGCAGCAGTCCAGGGAAGGAATAATGTCTCAGCCTATGGCTACCCTTGAGGTTGGGGGCACAATTCTGAGCTTGAGTAGACATACTCATGCTAGCTTTCAGTGAGCTAGCATGCTAAGTGCTAATAGTAGCCTAGCCATGGAAGCAAGGGTAGTAGCTACCAGTGACACAGGCTAGCTGTCCCAAATACAAACCTACCTGAATCCCATGAGTATATATTCAGCACTGTCAGCCCGTGCCACTGCTCATGGCTGTCTCTGCTACTGCGGCTACATTGTTATTATTAGCAGAGCAAGGTTTAACATGATCCAGTGGGTAGAACAGTGGCAAATTGAGACTGGAAACAAGGTGTAAATTTTTATAAGTGAAAGTCACCACTGGAACAATTAAAAATTGTCTCCATCACTGACCATTTTTAAACCAAGATTGGTGGTTTCATCTAAAAAAGCTGCTCTATGAATTGTTTTGTAGATGTCTTATAGTCTGTGTTATCCCAGAAGTCATAGATTCAGGGTACATTTACACTTGCTCCCTAATTCGAACTAGGGATGCAAATGTAGGTGACCGAAATTGCGACTGAAGCGGGGATTAAAATATCCCGCGCTTCATTAGCATGATCTCGGCGCATTACTCCGCTCAACAGCTGTTCCGAAAGTGAAAGTGTGCGCCGGGACGCGTTAGTTCGAACCAAACCCCTTGATTCGAACTAACGTTACTCCTCAAAAAATGAATAAGTAACGTTAGTTCGAACCATGGGGTTTGGTTCAAACCCAATGCATCCCGGCGCACACTTTCACTTTTGGAACAGCTGTTGAGTGGAGTAACGCACTGGCAAGATCATGCTAATGAAGCGCTGGATATTTAAATCCCCGCTTCATTCGCAATTTCGGTCGCCTACATTTGCATCCCTAGTTCAAACTAGGGAGCAAGTGTAGACGTACTCTCATAGAAGATTAAGATTGGAAGAGATCTCAGGAGGTCATCTAGTCCAGTGTTTTTCAACTAGTGGTACGAGTACCCTTAGGGGTACTCAGGAGAAGTCTGGGGGGTACGTCAACACAACTGAAATTTGGAGAAAACTGAATTTTTGTTTTAAGTTTTACAGCACTTTATTATTTTTGTACTTTTTGCACCCAAAAATTTCATCGTCCGCCCGACTATGATTAAGTTGTTTAAACAAATGTGTTGTGATGGTAGAAAAAAATGTGCATGTCTGAAAACTGTAGGTACTGGGGGTACTTATAATTTTTTTTTTTGTAAAGGAATACTTTATAAAAAAAAGTTTGAGAAACACTGACCTAGTCCAACACTAGACTCAAAGCAGGACAAACCCCAACTAAACCATCCCAATCAGGACTTTGTCAAGTCAGGCCTTAAAAATTATAAGGATGAAGATTCCACCTCTTCCCTAGGCAACCCCTTCCATTAGTTCACCACCTTCCTTGTGAAACAATTTTTTCTAATATCCAACCTGACTTCTCTCACTGCAACTTGGACCATTGCTCCTTGTTTTGTTATCTGCCACCACACAGACCAGCCTGGCTCCATCTTCTTTGGAACCCCTCTTCAGGTAGCTAAAGGCTGGTATCAAATCTCCCCTCATTCTTCTCTTCTGCAAACTAAGTATGCCCACTTTCCACAGCCTCTTCTCATCAGTCATGTGCCCCAGCACCCTAATCGTTTTCATTGTCTTCCACTGGACACTCTCCAATTTGCCCACATCCTTTCTGCAGTGAGGGACTCATAGCTGAACTCAGTACTCCAGATGTGGCCTCTCCAGCGATGAATAGAGGAGAATAATCACTTCCCTTGATCTACTGGCAACACTCCTACTAATGCAGCCCAATATGCCGTTAGCCTTCTTGGCAACAATGGCACGTTGTTGACTCATATCCAGCTCCTCATCCACTGTAATCTCCTGGTCCTATTCTGCAGAACTGCTGCTTAGCCAGATCCTTCGCCTGTAGCAGTGCATGGCATTCAGACTAGATGATCACAATGTCCCTTCTGGCCTGGCAGTCTCTGATAAGACCTAACACAGGTATGTCTGCTTAAACTGGGAATTGCACCTCTCTGCTCCAAGTGCAGACATATTCAGAAAGACACATTTCCTTCCTGACACTGCCCCTCCCAGCTCTTGCTTTGGGAGGCTAGTAATCTGTTGCTGGATTTAAGATAAGCAGGGTCCTATTTAATCCTCACCAATTACGAGGAGTGGAGGAGGGCAAAAATCTACTGCTTTCAACCCAGTAGATTGGAAGTTTCAGTTGTGCAATTCCCTTGCATTTTTCCTCCCATGCTCTTAGCAAAAATGCAAGGAAGCTGCACAGAGTTATGGGTGGGGTGTAAATGGAATGAATGAAAGACATTATTCCTGGTGCTTCCTTTGGGAGAGAGGAATTCTGATGTATTCTATGGACCATGCCTGCATTTGTTCTGTGTAGCAACTCTTAGGCTATATCTATACTGCTTCCTTTCTTGTGCAAAAGCCTATGCAAATGAAGTGTGGATTAGCATATTGCCGCATTTCATTTGCATAATTAATTAGGGGGCATTTTTGCACAATAGGCTTTTGCACAAAAAGGATCTGTGTAGACGGCTCCTTTTTGCGCAAAAACTCCCTCTTGCGCAAGAGCCATTCCCCCTGAAAAAATGAGGAAGCAGGAGCAGGTGCGCATGATAGTCAAGGAACTGAGGTAGCTATACAAAGGCCAGGGAGCGCAGCACCCACTCAGGGGCAGCACCCCAGACTTGCCCCTATTTTGACCAGCTCCACCTCATCCTTGGAGGGGGGTCAGTCCCTCCCCTCCCCTTTGTTGTGGACTCTAGGCTAGAAACACCCATCATCAGCCTCCCAGAGGGTATAGCTGAAGAGGTGGAGGAGGAGGAGGAGGAAGATGAGGAGACCAGTCTAGACACGCTGCCCGCCAGCCAGGAGGTCATCCTGGCCCTGGAGCTGGTACCCCTCTCCAAGGGGTCACCCAGAATTCGACAAAGCCAGGAAAGGCCCATCAAGTGAGTACCATTACTTTCCCAGGACACACACAGGGGGAGGTGGCGGGTGGCATGGGGCTGCACACTCCTCACCTGGCGTTCTCAGCCTGGGGATCACACAGCAACCTATGCACACAGGTGCACATGGGTGCTCATGGAGCACCAGTCCAGAGCAGACAGCACAATGAGGTTCTCACAAGGGAACCTTGTGCTCCTGCTTACAGCTTTCCTGCACACGCCTGACTTACTCCCAACCCTGTGGTGGGACACCTTCCATTCAGAAGCCACCACTAAGGAGGCTGGGGTCATAGACCCACACACACACGGCACGGTCATGCCTGCACTCTCAGGACAGCACCCACTCCCAGGCAAGCGTGGCGAGGCAGAGGACACTGGTCTCCTGCTAAGGGAGCATGTCGGGAGGGGGAGCAAGTGAAGGGGACCCTTGTAGCAGCCTCTCCAGCAAATGGCATCTGCTGCTCACACATGCCTCCCCCAACAGCCTCCCTCATCTCCTCCAGAAGGCGGGAATAGAAGTCCACTCCCTGTGGGACTCTGCCACTGCTAGAACCAGCATGTGCGTGGCTTGGAGGGAATCCGAGCCACCCCATCCCGCCCCCACCCCACCCGCAGGCTCCTGGCCTGGCTAGCACCTTCTCATGCTTGCTTGTCCCCGGGGCATAGGAGTAGTGAGGCTCCCCCCGGGACATCACCTTCATCTGACCCGGGACCTTTCAGTGTTGGCTCAGAGATGAGGGCTAGGCTTCATGCACCCTGTTTCCTGGGATGACTGTCCTTTTCTCTGGACCTGCTACAAGTGGGGCATGAGCCACATATCCAGTGCCAGCCTCCTGACCCTGCGAGGCCCACAGGCACTGCCCACCCCACGAGGACCTCGAGCAGGAACACATAACCTGCCTCTGTTCCCTACAGTGGTCTCTGGAGCAGCAGAACCGTAGGTTGGACACACTCCTGGAGGAACACCATGCTGACTGGAAGCTGCACCACTCCATCTGGCAGGAGCTGTCCCATTTCCACATGTGCACAGTATATAGTGACACCACCAACCACCTGGTCACCTCAACTGAGTGGTCCAAAGGCCACCCCCCGCACCCACTCCCCAGTGCCCCCTGTACCACACCCATGCCTACTCCTGCTCCTGTTCCTGCTCCTCTAGCTTCTTCCCCTAGCCCTCCCCCGTTGAGGGCACTGCACACGAGGCAATGGGACCCCCCCCAAGACTGGCGCCAGTCCCAGCCCCATTCCTGAGCCCCACCTCCCCCTTTCAGCTCCCACCTCCTCCCCCCTCCCAGGTTCTTTCCTCAGTCCCTCCTCAGTTATATTTACCCCAATTAAAAATTACAGAGAGTTTATTGTTCCAAAAAAAAAAATCTTGTTTATCAGGAGGAGAAGAGGAGGGGGGAGGAAGGGAGAAAGGGAGGATGAGGGGAAAGAGGTAGGGGAGGAGGAAAGGCACACTGGGGCACTGCAGAGGCCCCTTGTGGGGAGGCCCAGTCTCATAAGTGTCCTTGTCTGAAACTCTCCCTCATGGCCTCTTGAATGCGAACAGCCCTCTGATGGGCCTGCCAGATGGCAGCAGTGTGTGGCTGCTGAAAGGCCCTTGCGAGCTGCTTGACCTCTGGCCCCCACCCTGGCAGGAACGTCTTCTCCTTATTTTCACAAATATTGTGGCGCACATAGAAGGCCAACACCACTTGGAGGACGTTCCCGTTACTGAGATCCAGGCAGGTGAGGAAACAGAACTTCCCTTTGAGATGGCCAAAGGCTCCCTCCACAACAATGCAGGCCCTGCTGAGCCTGCCATTAAAAGGTTCCTGTATGGCTTCATGAGACAGGGGAGCAAAGTGTAGGCTGTGTTCCCAATGATGCACATGGGCATGTCAACATCCCCAACCCTGATGATGCGGTGAAGGAAAAAAGTGCCAGCGTGAATCTTCTGGTAGAGGCATTGTGTGACTTCCCCAACTATCCAACGCTGATGTTGGTGTACTGTCTCCTTGGTGGTCCACAATGGCCTGCAGAACCATGGAAAATTACCCTTTCCTGTTGATATAATTGGATGCCTGGTGGTTGAGGGCCCAGATGGGAATGTGGGTGCCATCAATAGACCCCTGCAGTTGGGGAATCCCATGGCGAAAAAGCCAGAAACGATGGGGTCAACGTCACTCAGGGTGATGACCGTGTGCAGGAGGATGGTATTGATGGCCCTCTCCACCTGTACAAGGAAACAAACAAAGAATCACGGGGTTGCCAGTGCCCTTGGGAGTTAGTTCCCTGAGCCCGCACGCCTTGCCCCACAATGGGACCAACCCCAATTTACCCCATCCCGGGCAGGGCTTTGTAAAGGAGGGACTAATAAATCTTCCAGGAAGGGAGCTTCCACCAACATTCCGTTCCTTGGGAACCCCATTCCAGCAGTTCACCACCCTCCTGGGACAATAGTAAGAGAGTCATACCTGCATGAGCATGACCTCGA
This sequence comes from Rafetus swinhoei, assembly GCA_019425775.1. Classification (NCBI taxonomy): domain Eukaryota; kingdom Metazoa; phylum Chordata; order Testudines; family Trionychidae; genus Rafetus; species Rafetus swinhoei. Next base: position 274,121,954 of record CM033437.1, read on the forward strand.
TGGTCGAGCTCCCCACAACAAAATGGTTCCCAATGGAGTGGTAGCTGTCCAGTGTGGCAACCTTCCAAAGAGTGGTGATGACACATTTATGGAATGGGATGGCGGGTCTCATGTGAGCGTCCCATCGCCCGAGGGCAGGAGCAAGCCACTCGCGCAGCTCCAGAAAGCTCTTCTTCCACATACAGAAGTTCTGGAGCCACTGCTGGTCATCCCACCACTCCATGGCAATGTGGTCCCACCAGTCGGAACTAGTGTCCTGTTGCCAGAAGTGGCAGTGCACCGTGTGCAGGAGAGGTTGGGAGGGGTTGTGTTGCATGAGCAGCATGTGGAGAGAGGTGAGGAGGTGCTCCGCAGGGAGTGGTGGAGTCCTGTTCCTGCAGAGCCACAAGGGCAGCCTGCAGTAACTGCACCAGGAGGTGCAGCAGCAGATCTAAGAGCAGGCAACTGCTTTGCAGCAGCTCCAGCTCCATGGCTGGAGTGCTGTGGTGTCCACAAGGGCAACCAGAGTATGCAGTGAGGTGAGTTTGCTGTCCTTTGAGGAGGTAGGCAATGGAGAGGAGACTGAGACACAACTGTACAGGGGGTTCTCTTTAGGCACGAGCCTCAGATAGCCTCAAGTAGTAGCTACAGGAAGTGACTGCTGTCCTTATGCCCTTGCTTGAAGGGCTTCCGGGGTGCTTTAAATGCGTTTCACGCTCCAATCAGTGTTGACGCTCTATTTCGGAATAGCTCAGCACTATTTCAATGGGCATTTGCAGTGTGGACGTGCTATTTTAGGAGTTTTTATTCCGTAATAGCTTATTTTGAAATAAGTGCATAGTGTAGATGTACCCTTAGTGTTCGCAAATCAAGACTGTCTGTTTTTCCAAATGATATGCTTTATACAAACTTAAAGTATAGGGTTCAATACAGGAGTATCCAGGTGAAATTCTATGGCTTGTGTTGTACAGGTCAGAATGACCTCATGGTACCCTCTGATTTTTCAAATCTGCGAATCACATTTTTCAAAATACCTCATTTTATTACATACAGGTGACCATTGTTTTGCTACTGAAATATTGCACACTTTTTATATCTACCACATCTTTTGATTCTGTAAAGTAGAAATTAGATTCCACAATGAAAGCCAAAAGGACTGAGTGGAAAACACTTTATGAAATGGGGCAATAATGGCTCTTAAAATTACAGTTTAGGTTGCATTAAATAAATGGTATTTATCTTTAAAATCTCCCACATATTGAAAAATGCACACACAATATGTTTTATAAACCACAGTGCACAATATTTGTCATATGGTAGAAAATACATTTAAAATTAACCATTTTAGTTATAGTTAAATATTTGACAATGTATTGAAAGGTTTTAAATACATATTGTATTATGCTGTCCTTAAGTAGTGCAGCATTAAAAAAATCTGCTTGGATATTTTTGCACTGAAACATTGTTTTATAAATATCTGTAATAAATATTAGGGGCTATGAAAAGCACATATGAGTAACAGGCATTTTTTGCAATAGACTGGCATGTCTGTTTTTCAAATCACAAATCTTAATTGGAGACAATGTTAAACAGAGACAAGCTCAGCAAGACTTACCACTCAAAGTCAAGACATTTGAACCCTACATTGGTGCCCAACTACATTAAATTACCAATTTATCCTAATATATAATTCACTGTGTATGATGCTTGAAGTTTGTAGCTCTTTCAAATGAGGTCACAATATAGTCAAATGTAAATTTGAATGACATGAAGAGCCCACATAACATGCCATTATGACTGTGAAAGTGTATAGTAGTACCTAGAGGCCCAACTGAGATTGTAGCCCCATTGTGTTAGGCATTGTATAAATACATACATGGCTCTAAAATAGTTATTGAGCTAAAGAGTGTCCTAGCTAAATAAACAAAATAGGAAATATGTACACAAAAGTACATATGTGTTATCCCCTTTTGACAGGGGATTGGAGTGATTCAGGCTCAGAATTTTAAAGATATTTAAGCATCTACCTTCCATTCATTTTAATGGAAGTTAGGCCTTTGAGAAACACCTTTGAGAATCTGAGCATCAATTAATAGTAGAGGTCTGAGGTAGAGCCAGAATCTGAATGCTCATCTGCTGAAGCCCAAACAAGTTCCTTAACCACAGGACCATTGATATCATGGCACAGGAGCTGGTCTGTATCTTAGCCTGAAGACTCTGCTAGGAATTGAATGTACTTCATGATTTCCCTTCTTGTGTCAGCAGATGCTAAGAACTATATCTTTTTCTCTGTCTATGAAGTGTGTAGCATAGTCTGAGACTGCTCAGAGAGGAAAGGCAGATACATGATAGGCCAGACCCTGAGCTGATGTAAATTGACATAACTCAGCTGAAGTCAATGGAACAACACATATTTACACCAGCTGAAGAGTAGGCCCATTATGTCCTTCTCTCTGTACACTACTGTCTGTCTGCCCTTTCCACAACCAATAGAAGTAGTACCAGCAGAGGGAAGAAAGGGCTAGGAAACAGTCTCTCTGTGTAGTCATGTTCCCCTCAAACACCATTAGCGCTTATGCTGCAGTAAGTTACTGATTTCCAAAAAAAGCCATCATTAGCTCATTTCACAGCTTCTAGACACCGTGGTGGAAGTACCATAGACATAAGCAGTGTTGTGAGGTGAGAGGAGCAGTTAGGAAAGGTACTGAGCAGTTAGAAAAGGCATTGTCATATGAATAACAAATTAAACACTTTTCTGTACCCAGTGTAAGTGCTCTTTACATGTAGTGGACCAGGTTGTACATCCAGAAAGCTGTTTCAAAGATCTCCTCATCTCTGCACTGAAAGGGGAATCAAGTGTTCTCCAGCAGTTTCATCTCTCCACAAAGGCTGAAGAGGGGCAGACTAAGGAAGGTGAAATCAAGCCCACTGGGTACACACTACCCCCTCACCTGTCCTGCAGAACCTACATGGAGAAGTTAACATAGACCCAAATTATGTTACCTTTCGCATGGCTTCCTACCCACTCCCACATTCAGTAGGCAGTCAGATATTGCACTTGATGGCAGCAGTATAAAACTCGACATAAACAAAAAAAAATCCTCAGTCAGAGGGGCCTGTTGGCTGCAAGGCTCCATGGGAGCCATGGGTGGGTATTCATTTTTGCATTAAAGAGTTGTGGGTGGGTCTTGAAAATCATCAATATGTGTTGTACTTTACAGATTGTCCTTAGAAGTCTGTGGGCACTACTGGGTGTCAGAATGGTGACTATTGCAGGCTGCACTACATAGGCTGAGCACTTGAGAGTGAACTAGGTGTGTGCAGAAAGCTGCAATGGGGATATTAGCTGACTTTGCACTATACCAGCCTGTGTAGAAATAGTAGTGACCAATGCACAGTCTAGAACCCCATATCCAAACCCTGTGTAGAAAAAGCTGAATGCAGAGACCCCTGGTCCAGTGGAAAGGGAGGAGCGGGTGCTACAGTTGTTTACGTGAGTGGGGGAAGGGCTAGAGAGCCACATGGGAGAAGGAGAAGATTTGGAGGGTCACTCAGGCTGTGAGTGACAGACCTCCAAGCTTAAGCTTGAACACTAATGGTAAGGAAACTGTGAGCGAGCCATGAGATTTATGGACGTGGTGCAGAGGGTTATTTATTTTATTTTATTTGTTTCCAGTAGTGCCCACTGTGTGCTTGGCACTTCAGGCCAGTCTCTGAGGAGTCACAGTCTAACAGCAGAGATGAGGGAAGGGGAATAACCATAGGTAACTTAGGGTATGTCTACATAGCAAAGTTATTTCGAAATAACAACCCTTATTTCGAAATAACTTTCCTAGCATCTACACAGCCAAACTGCTATTTTGAAATAAATTCAAAATAGCGGAGCATTTATTTCGAATTTGATAAACCTCATTCCACAAGGAATAACGCCAAATTCAAAATAGCTATTTCGAAATAAGTGCTGTGTAGACACTTATTTCGAAATAGGGGGCCTCCAGCCTTCCCAGGGTGCCCTGGTGGCCACTCCAGCCTCAACCAAGAACACTCCACTCCCTCCCCCACTCCTCAGAGCCCTTAAAGGGGTAGACTCTGGCCACAGTGCCCGTACCAGCTCCAAGCCTGCCAGCCCAGAGCCAGCAGTCACTGCCCCTGACCCAGGGGCCCCAAAACATGAGCCAGCAAGCCACTGGCAGCCAGCCCTCCACCACTCCCCAGGAGCAGTCTGCCAGCTCCCAGGAGCCTGCCAGGGCCCAGAGAAGGCAGGCGCCTTCCTGGTCCAGGGTGGAGATCATGGACCTTATTCAGGTTGGGGTGGGGGGATGCCCCCAACATCCATGATCTTCGCACAAGATGGAGGAATGCAGCTGTCTATGGCAGAATAGCTGCCAGCCTGGCCACCAAAGGCCACATGTGAACCCAGGAGCAGGCTTACATGACAATCAAGTTGGTCTGGTGAGACCCCCCACCCCTGAGCCCTGAGCTTCCCCTCCCACTTCTTCTCCTTGCTTCCCCCTTCTAGCTCCCTCCTCCCAGGTTTCCCCGTCCCCTCTCCCACCCTCTTTCTTCCCCCTCTCCCGCTTCCTTTTCCCAGTCTCACCAGAGTTTCATTCCCACCCATCCACCCACCCCAGTTTTGTTGAATAAAGACAGTTTGTGTTTATGAAAAAATGTGTATTTTATTTTACATCAGGAACGGGGGCTGGGAGGTGTAAGTGGAAGGATGTGAGGGAGGAATGAGGCACGAGCCCCAGTGGGGCAGACCAGGGAGGCTCTTAGTGCTCCTCAGAGTGGAAGCTCTCCTGCAGGGCCTCCTGGATACTGACAGCCCCCCGATGGACCTCCCGAATGGCAGCCTGCAGAAAGTGCAGCCAGGCTCACAGCAACGCATCCAAGAGAAGCACCAGAGTGACCAGGGGCAGCTCCAGCTCCATGTTGCAGAGTGCTGTGGTGTCCTGAGTGAGGGCAACCAGAGCACGCAGAGACAAAATGCTTTGCTGTCCCTCATCGAGGTAGGCAAGCAAGCAGGGAAACCTGAGAACCGGCTGTCCGGGGGGGGGGTCCCTTTAAGCACAGGCCTCAGATAGCTTCAGGCAGCAGCCACACAAAGTAAATCCTGACCTGATGCCCTGCCGGACCTGGTCCTGGCCGGCCTTAAATGCGATGCAGTGTCCACTCAGTGTGGACACGCTATTTTGAAATAGCAAAAAGCTATTTCAAAATGCATTTTGTGTGTAGACACATTATTTCAAAATAAGCTATTTCGAATTAACTATTTCAAAATACCTTATTTCGAAATAACGCTGTAGTGTAGACATACCCTAATATACAGATCAACAAGGTTCACTATAGGCAGCATAGCAAAGGCAGAACTTAAACATGGAGTGGTACAGCCCCTTCAGATGAGCTCAGGAACATCAAGCCATGGAGCTGAGTGCCTTGAAAGTGACTGTGATAGTCTTATAAATGTGTAGATGATGTGGGAGCACTGGTGAAAATGGGGAATATGAATATTCACAACTGGAGTTTGAGGTAAGTAGAACACTGAAGTCAGGGACAAGAAGTTAATGTCCTTACTGCGTTGGCTGGACAGTATTCCAGAAAGAGGATATTTGATGCTCCCTATGGGGTGCCAGTACTGGGAGACACCTCACCATCACCTGCCTTCTGCTTGTTATAGCTCAGCTCCCAGAAACTAACAGCCTTTCGCAACACAAGCACTGCCCTCCAGGTCTCTGCTGTGCTCTTCGTCTATGTGAAGCCTAGTAATAGGGACACACTAACTCTCCAAGGGCTCAGCGTACTCCCTGCAGTGTCCAGCCATTAGCCACTGGACACTCACAGAAATTACCAGGTTTGCTACCCCTCAAGAGGACAATGTACACCAGGGTGAGGAACTTCCATCACTCTGGCCACACACACTTTGTCAGGGTTACCTGCTGGCAGGTTGCCAGATGCTTTGTTTACCTGAGTGTCTGCAGACACAGAGCCCCAGAGCTCCCAGTGGCTGCGGTTTGCTATGCCTAGTCAATGGGAGCTGCAGAAAGAGTGGCCCGGCCCACACTGATTCCCACAGCTCCTATTGGGATCTGCGGGGCTCTGTGCCTGTGGATGCTCAGATAAACAAAACATCTGGCAACCTGCCAGCAGCTAACCCTGACAAACTGTGTGTGGCCTGAGAGCCGTAGGCTCCCCATCCCGGTGTATACACTAGCTTGTTCGATTCAGCTGAGGATCGATTCCTATATAGCATCACAGCACTGAGACACATTTATGGTGAAAACTATTATAAGTTTATGATAAAAGATTAAGGGATAATGGAAGATTAGAAAATTAGAAACAGAAAGATTACATATAAAACTAAATCATAATATTCAAACCTAAGTCTATATTTGCCAATGGTTAACTTTTTCTATATATTGTAATAATATACTTCCCCACCCCCAAAAAAGTTAGTCTTTTGCAGAGCTAGCAGATTTGTTTATAAAAACCAAGAACAAGAGTTCATGAAGCACCCATCTCTGCCAGGATTTGCCTCAGTGAATGCATACTGTTGTTTGCAGTAGGGCCCACTATGTGTGTCTCCTTACACTCATGGAGTACGTCTTCACTACAGAGGAAGAGCGAAGCTGCTGTTGTCGATCTTCCAGAGTTCAAATTAGTGATCTAGTGAAGACAGCTAATTCAAAGTGAGAGGTACACTCCAGTCGATACCAATAACCCTGCTTCCACGAGGAGTCAAGGAAGTCTTCCTTCTATTTCCTACAGTGTAGACACCACCAAAAGCAGAGTTAAGTTATTTCAACATAAGCTATGCTATTAATATAGCTGAAGTTGTGTATCTTAATTCGACTTTGTCCTGTAGTGTAGACGTACCCTGATAGTCTTCAAAGCCAAATGTTTGCCCCCAGAGACAGGACACTTCTCTCTAGTTTTGTCTCCAATATCTTCCAATCCCCAGAAGACGTTGCATATAAATTGGGCTTCCATTGTTTTGGCTTACGATGTTTAATTTAAATGTTAGGCTAAACAAATGAGTATTCAGCCTAACCCTGTCTGAAAGAAACATGTTTTTCTCTTTAGTTGGTGGCAGACTTCAAACATGTTTTCTCTACACATACACAACTCCTTAAATGTAATATGTACATACTATCACATGAGTCTGAGGTTCAGTGCAATATAAGCTCTTAGAAATCTCACATGCTTGATTTTGGGTGGAACCTGTGAAAGCAGTAGTCTAGGTGTAGTGAGTCTGTCAGGTTTGTCAGGAATTACTGGTACAGAATCGTGGTGCTACAGGACCATTGTTTTTTAAGGTTTTTTGGGTATAGAACATTGACAGGTACAATTGCCAGTTGGTATCAATGGACCTCTGTTTTACAGAGTTACAGGCTCAAACTAAAAAGGAAGATTAGTTCACAAGCAGCATTTTGTATGAACTGAAGTGGACCATTACGTGCAAGTGAGAAAAGTGAGAAAAGTTGTAATTTATTCCAAAAGAACCCTATCGTAATTTACAGGCTCTTTTCTTCTGAAGATCTATAAAGGCTCCTGGACAGGCTACTGTCCTAACACAAATTGTAATGACATCTCGTACTTTCACCCATTGTGTTTTCTCCTTAGGTAAGGGTGTGGAAGCACCATGAATAGCAGCTTACATACGGGTCAGCAGGAACATTCTACAGGATCTAATCAAATCCACAGTAAAGTTCACCCCTCTGCACATTTGCTAATGATTTTCCATGGCAGAGTATGGCAGCAGCAGTTCAGGCATAAATCAACTTCCCATGAAGATAATGGAGGGTTCAATGGGAATTGGAACAGGATTTTAGACCCAGCGCCTCAAAGTATTTAGGTGCCTAACTTCATTGAAATGAAAGGGAGACGGGCACCTAAATATTTTTTAAGATTTAGGCCTTAGTCCTTATTTGGTATTTACAGTGTCTTGGGTCTTTAATACCACCACCATGCACAATGTCCATTGACTGACACATTGTGTAAAGAGAGAAATGGCAGCTTTTTCATTTACCATGAACACTATTTAAAAAAAAATATTATTCTTTTTTCAAGGTATTAAAAATCCTTGTGAATTTTAGTCTTCATCTCAAAGGAGTGTTAACATCACAAAAGAGTGTTTATGATAAAAACGTGAGGCAAGATGTATGTGCCACATCACCACTCAATCACTTATGCTTTGTTACATCCCTTATTTTGTGTATATGTTGTGTATTTTGATTGTAAGTCCCTTGGTGCAAGGGATTGGGGCCTAACTCTGATCTCACTTACACCAGTGGAAATCAGGGAGAATGCCTCTGTAAAACCTCATGTGAATGAGATCAGAATTTGGTCCCATGTCTCCGTATTTGGCTGCAAAGCACCTAAGCTGCATTTGGGACTGTGTGAACAGTAAATAATAGTAATAAAAAGATGGCAAGAGGCATTTACCTCATCTTTCTGTCTAATCTGAGACGCCCTTGAGAACTTGACCCATTCGTGAATAAAACATAAATCTGCTAAACTGCTATGAATATTTGCAACATAGCGTCTTTTGAGGCCTTGGGAAATTCACTTTGGTGTAGTTCTGACCTCAGAGGGTCAATATTCTTAACTTGTGGTAACGAAACATAGTTGAGACTATTTTCTTGTTTAGAAACTTTACAGAGAAGCTATGAAGATCAACTGGGCTTGAATAGTATGAATTTCTTTTGGGTTAAAAGTTACATCTAGCTGTTTACCAACCACATAACATGCATAGAGGGTGGAGACCCCAGATCCTCTATGAGCTTCTCAGGATTATGGTGGGGGGCAGGTTAAATGTTTGTGAGGCCCCCACATAAATCTTTCTAAAATCATAGGAATGAAATGCTGGGAGCTCATGACAAGCCTTCTAGCACAATGGGACATCGACCTTTATTGGGACATCTGGATGTTACTGCAAAACAAATATGAAATAAAAACAGGCAGAGGCTTTTAAGCATATCCCTTTAAATGAGTATTGACCTCTGTTGTGTAGTGCAGAGGGGAAAACAACATGGAGAAGAATGAGGTGTCAATGGGACAATGGCTCTCCAGAATGTTCCTGAGTACCTACTATTCTACACCACCCCAAAATGTGAGCAGACATGCATTCTCACCTCTCCTGAAAGCCAGGGAAGGTCAAAACATACAGAAGGGTAAAGCATTGAGTGTCCTGTGTTTACTTTTTGGGATCATGCCTACAATCTTACCATGGTGCCATGGGTAGAGGTAGTGGGGAGGGACACTTCATGGAGACAAGAACAAAAAAGAAAATCTGCTACCTTAGCCAGTGAGGAATCTGTTGTTAATAGGGCAAATACACCAACAATCATTGGCCCCCACTTAATTTTTTGTCCCTACCCTTGTCTGGTGTACATTTCAGTTGTTCTGCAGATGAGGTTTTCTGTACAAGACATATATTTTCTTAACGATGTACTCCTCTGTCTGATTTTGTGCGAGAAAAGCAGATGGACCTTTGAGGATTTTTTTTCACCTGCTGAAATATTCACACCCAGGTAAGGTATGTAGCAGAAGTGGGAGGTGAGGAGGTATTAAAATTGTTAGTAGGACTGTCAGTTGACATTCATTAACACCTGCAATTAACGCAGTCCAAGATTAACATTTTAAAATTTTTAATGCATTAATCGCAAGTGTTAATGCTGCGCTGCCCCTTTAAAGTGCCGCTGCCGTGCTTCAAAGAGGCAGTGCAAAGCAGAGCCCAGGATCAGCTGGGCACTCCCCAGCTGAACCCGGGCTCGACTGCCCCTTTGAAACGCGCAGAGGTGACATTTCAAAGGGACAGTCGCCTCACAGCTATGCGTCAGATCAGCTGCACAGGAGCTGCCCCTTAGAAATGCTGCCTCCATATGTTTCAAAGGGGCAGTGGAGCCTGGGGTCAGCTGGGGAGTCCCCAGTTGATCCTGGGCTCCAGGGCTGCCCCTTTGAAATGCGCACGGAGGCACCCTTTAAAGGGAACTCCAGCTGATCCCAGGCTCCACCTTGCACTGCCCGTTGGAAATGCTGTCCTGGTGCTTCAAAGGGGCAGCACTGCATGGAGCCCGGGGTAAGCTGGGGACTCTGGCTGATCCCGGGCTCCATGCAGCACTGCCCCATTGAAACGCCGCCACAGTGTTTCAAAGGGGAGGTGCACACAATTAATTGTGTGATTAATTGCATGTAAATTTTTTAATCGTGCAATTAATCACTCGACAACCCTAAGTATTAGTTGAAATTCTGAGACATATACTAACCTACAAGATTTATCTGGTGTTGCTTGGGTCCTTAGCTCAATTAATTTTTTTTTTTTTGGAAAACAAAATGCAAATGTACATACTTCATTTAAATCATCACTCTGGCTTGGGGCTGAGGATGGGGGGTTCAGTATGCAGGCTGCCCTGGAAAGAGAGGATCACCACAGCCCTCTCTGTGCAACAACTTGGGGACAGGTGAGAAGCATCTCTCCAGGGCTGTTGCAGCTCCATCAGGAGCAGCCAAGGGAGAGGTACATGTTCCCTGGCTCAAGCAGGTCCAGGTTAGGCTGAGTGGGGGCCATGGAAGAACTACCTGTCCCACGGCAGCAGCTCTGGGGCAGCTTTGTGTTGAGTGCCATGGCAGGGTGAGAGGCCTCTGGCCCCATCATGGACCAGATGTAGCTGAGGGTGGGAGGAGGCACGCCTCCCATAGCCAAGCACAAAGCTGCCGCAGCTGGCAGGAGCACAGTCCCCACTGGCACAGAAGAGAGTTGCTGCAACAGCTCTGTGCTGGGGCCAGCGGACAGATATGGCACTTTCACGCCCACCCTGAGACTCTGCCCTCCTTGAGCCTGTCCTGAGTCCTCTTTCAACATTCACTCAGAGTATGTTGAACCTCATACAATGAGGTTTAACAGTTATTTCGAGAAAAGGGTTTTCTCTCGAAATAACGCTGCTACACGGGGCGTTTTATTTCGCAATAATGCAATTTCCAAATGGCGGCCAGACACGATTATGCTAATTAAGTGTGGGATATTTAAATCCCGCGCTTCATTAGCAATTTCGGTACGCTACATTTGCATCCCTATCTCGAGATAGGAAACAAGTGTAGACATACCCTCAGTTATGTCAACATTCACACAATTATGACTGTACTTGATTTGGTGATTCTGTCTCTTTTCTGTATGGTTTATGAGAATGAATGCCATTCCAGGCACATCTTGTTTTCCTGGAACAAACAAAGCCTTACATTGCTTTAAGTTATGATAAAAGGAAGTTGTGTACCAAATCTGGTGGTGCTAGCTCTTAAGGTTTAGGACTAGTTCTTGAACAAACAGACAGACTCTCTCAAATATACTGTAGATAGAGGTGAGCGGTTAATAGAGATTGGGGGACTACATAGTCTTGTCTACAATAGCCATTCACACAGGGTGTGTGTAGACTACAGGGTTTTGTTGACAAACGTTGGCTTTTGTCGACAAAACTATACCTGTGTCTACAATACAGCCGCATTCTGTCGACAGTAAGTTGACAGAATGCGGCAGTTTTGTCGACAGCGGTAAACCTCATTTTATGAGGAATAACGCCTTTTTTTTTGAAAGTACTCTTTTGAAAAAAGGCGCTATTGCATGCAAACTGCATGCTATTGCATGCTTTTTCGAAAGAGAACGTCTAGATTCTCTTTCGAAAAAGTGGCTTGCTTTGTCGACAATACTAATCGTAGTCTAACGCTCTTTTTCGACAGAGGCTTTGTCGAAAGTATCTGTTGACAAAGCCTCTGTCGAAAAAAAGGGCGCAGTCTAGACGTAGCCACAGGCATGTTTCATTATTCTTACACATTTTATTTTTCTTATACATTTCTTTTTTCTTTTCCCAAAGCTGAAAAGAAAATAGACATACACTAATTTTTGCACTGTCCTATCAGTATCCATTAAGAAGATTCTGGTCAGTTTTACAACTGGGGGGCTCTGAAATAGCTCTGTTTGCTCGTTGTATAAGGGACTATATAACAATAGCATCCCTAAAGCTCAATTTTATTTCTGGATTACATATCCAATCATCATGTAAAGTGTTAAACTGGATATTAAATACATTTGATCTAAAACTTCTGGCAATAAAAAGTTAGCAGGATTAGTAGGCAAATATTAAGCCAGGTGTTAGGGAGGTGGGTAACCCCAGTACTACCCCAATCTTTCTAATTTTGTCTGTGGTCTCTCTCAGCAACATATATTTCAGGTAGTCAGCCTCTTTGTGAAGTTATTATAAGGTAGCAGTGGGCATAGCTAAAATGTTGTAATATAGTACTTGGGCAAAAGTAGCCTCCCCCATAGGAGTTTGTTTATAAATTGCTTTGGTCCACTTGACAAGGTCAAATCCATTCTCTTAATGATGAATCTCATCTGTTCTGGTGCAGAAAGAAATGTTTTCTTTCACTTCTACGTGTGGTAAGAGCTCATTCATCTCTGTATGTTCTAAAGGGAAATCTAGCTACATCAGAGAGAGAAGGAGTATTCAGAGGGCAACTGATGGCCAGTAAGATAGATTGAATTCACTTTCCTGGGACAGACATTCAAATGGTAACAAGTGATAGAAAACAGCTCTATATTTCAGCATGATGTGTGTTCTCTCTCTTATGATTAAACCCCCTGTGGGCCATCTGCATTTAATGGGTTAGAACTACTTTGTAGCTGCAGTTTTTTCCTTCCACTGCTCTTATTTATTTGAGAGGAGACCAAACTGCACTCTTTAAAAGTGCAGCATTTAGGAAACACTGCCAAGAGAATGAGAAAGAAAAGGCAAATTTATGAGCCAGTGTTGTTTTAAGCATTTAGCAGTACAAATAGGAAGTGTAGATAAATGTGGACATATAAGTGTCTTTCTGTTTATCTCAGTTACATTTCTTGCTGAAATTCCAGAGAAGAATTAGGCCAATTAGTTCAGATAATGGCTCAGATTCAGAGATTTAGAGGATGTGTAGAATTGTTTTCTAACTAAAGCTGATAAAAACATAACAAAACTAAAACACATTTTCATCCAGCCCATCCTCATCAATGATTCTTACTAACAACAGTTAGAAACAAGTATGGAAATTACTGCAAGCAATTAGAGAATGAATGCTAATTCAATGAAGCATTATGGTTGTCAGTAACAGAATGGTCTATCTAACCACAAACCTTTCACATAAACTAACAATGATTCAAAACAGTTTCATATAAACTAACAGTGATTCAAAATATATAAATCTATTATATATTTGTTAAGAACAAAATCCTTATTCCAAGTCAAACCAATGGCAAGATTCCCATTTACTTGAACTGAGTCCAGGTTGTGATCTTCTTGAGGAAGGTTTTATTAGGGGTGAAGCCAAGGAAATTTCCTCCTCCCTTTCCAACTCTGTGTTCTCTAGCTCTAAATATTCAATAACTTTTTGACCAATAAGTGTGTTTTACCTCTCCCTCTCTCTCTTCCTACAGTGTTGGTGTTAGCAATTGATCACAATGATCTTTTCCAGCCTTGGAATCTATGAATCACTAAATAATATGACGATAGACTTTAGCTCAGACTTCAGCTTCTCAAAGGGCTCATAGATCATTCTGTTTAAGAATATCGTGTATCCAATATAGTGAAGTGACAGTCTGAGCATTTTTCCATGTGTAAATATGTATTTAATTATATTATTAAAATCCTTATGAAAAATTAGTGGAAAAATCTTACTTAAGCACTGTGTGGTAGCCAAGTTGTTCTATTAACAAATGTAATGTGTTTTGAAAAGGAAATCTGTGATAGTCCTGTTTAGCACTGTTATTTCAACTGCTGAAGAACTCAACCATTTTCCATTAGTATTGTTTTCTAGCAAAGCCAGTTTAATCACTAAAGCTCTGTCTTTGCAAACATTTGGCCATACAAGCTATTGTGAAAATGATTGGGGACTAATTTTTAACTCCTCTGGTATTTAAAATTTGGCCTTTTTTGAGACATAGGAGGAAAAAAATCAAACAAGGGTAAAATCTAATCTGGCTCCCACTGTCGTGTAGCATGTCTCGATAATTATAGCTCAGATATTTTTACTTTATAAAAATAAATCCATGTCAAGATGTAAGCAAATGTTCATGGTAGAATTCTAACCCCTTGAAAATAATGGGTTATAACAGACATGCTAGCACTGCCATGACTATAGTGGCCTCTTGCTAAATGAGGCCAAATCCTGTTCTATGTATGTAAGTATTCCCTATGAAAGTATTGACACTGAATGTGCTGATAAGAAAAACAGGAGTTTCATAATGTTAATAATTGGAGTATCACGTAGAGATTATTAGGATCTTGGTTTGGGGAGATGGACACTTACAAAGGATTAGGAGTTATTTTGTGTGTACTTTAACATTATCCCATTCCCATTAGAGAGACTGCAGATCTGTGTCCTTGCTTTGGCTTTGAGTCAAAGCCTACTGGAGACAATGGTGGTCCTTCAATATGCTGTGGGCCAGGCCTTTGTTAGGTTATATATGTGTGTGTTTATTAGAAGTGGGGGTCTACAAGAGCCATCAAGGTCCAGTTTATAGCTGAGATCACCTCACAAGAAGGATTCCCTTGGGTCTTGATCTAGCAGTCCTTAGCGAAGCAAGTGGTGCTTATTCATGTCATTAGTCCATTCCCTATCCATAAATGTTGTTGTTTCTAAATTAACTAATTTGGCTTCATAGTAATTTGCATGTTATTCTGGAGGAACCCGTCAGGGCTCCATACTTAAGGTTGTTTTGTGCCTAAAGCAAGGATTCAACCAATATTGCTGATGAGTATAGTGTATCCTCCCTATAATTGAACCACTTATTTCTTGAGTACACAATACTTTAAAAAAAAAAGTCCTGCAAGTCCTTTCAGCTTCCCACTGTGCTGCTTTCAGATGTGAGAAGTGTTGAGAAGAGTAGCAAGGGGCAGCAGTGGCGGTGGGGTCACAGGAGAAATTGGGGATGAGTGGAAGCAGAACAGATTATGAGCCTGCAGGGAGGGAAGGAATGTAGGGAAGGAGGGGGCTGTGTAAAGAACACCAGTGTGATGCAGAAGGAGGGGCTGACATGCAGGGCATGGCTTGGGGAAGAGACTAGTCTGTAAGTGCTGAGTTTCTGAACTTTAATGGCCCTCCCTGAGCTCTGGTCTCAGCAGCCTAGGCAGTTCTATCTCACTGCACAGCGGATACAACAATGCCACAGAGACTCTTTGCATTCATTAAGAGCTTTGTCACTTAGGCTACGTCTAGACTGCAAGCCTCTTTCAAAAGAGGCTTTTTCGAAAGATACTTTTGAAAAAGCCTCTTTAGAAAAAGGGCATCTAGACTACAACCAGTACTTTCGAAAAAGCAAGCCACCTTTTCGAAAGAGAGCACCCAGGCAGTCTGAATGCTCTCTTTCGAAAAAGCACAGTTTGCATTACATAGCGCCTTTTTTGGAAAGAGCACTTTCGAAAAAAGGCGTTATTCCTCCTAAAACAAGGTTTTCCGCAGTCGAAAAGACTTCCACGTTCTTTCAATTTACTTTCGAAAGAACACAGCAGCAGTCTAGATGCAGGGGAAGTTTTTTTGAAAAAAGGCCACTTTTTTGTCGAAAAAACCCTGTAGTCTAGACACACCCATAGAGACTATGCTTCCCACTGCAGACCCCTGTCCAGACCTCCCTGAATAAAAGCCTCATAACTCCCACATGTGCACACACACACACATACACATACACAGACACAACAAGCACATCTCTTGCTTCCCCCCTCTCTCCTGGACATTAATATGAGTTTTCTCTCCTACATGCTAGTTAGTCTCGGATAAATTCTGCAATTTTACGATGCCTCCAAATACAACTATTGCAGAATTCCCCCAGGACTAATGCCAGTACACCACCCTTATATTGCTTCAGAAAATCCTCTTTTCCTATAATCAGCTTCCCCCAAAACCCCCCTTCTCACCTACCTTATGCCACCTTATTTCTCAGTCTGCCTCCAGGTTTTCATAGTTAAGCAACATTTAAAACATTCTTTTTCAATTACAACAGTTTCACACCATAGTTTCATGTCCTGGACATTTTTTGGTAAATTTTCCTGTACAACCCATAAGTCAAATGAGAAGTAAGATCCGGAACAAGGTCCAGAACCACCACTGAACTGCAGCTGTTTTGTATTGCACAGGCAATGAAGCAGCTATAAACGCAATTTAGCTAGCCAGTAATCTTAAGCTGTTTTGTGGTTGTCAACAGACAAAGCAAAGCAACCAGAGTGTACCACTGAATCTGGCCCTAAGATTAAAATTCATGTGACTCTCGATGTCTCAGAAACACATTGCCAAAAAATTCCTCAGTGATCCAGGACACATGATCCCTCCACAATTTTTTCTCTCATTTGATCATTGGCTCAGAAATTGGCACTAGGAAGGTGTGCCATGGAAAGCTGACATCTAGAGGGATGAGACAAGAACCAGTGGGGAATTGAGGTAGATGAGGGTTAACCTTTAAGAGGAAAAAGAGGGAACTGGCAATGAATGAATGTGTATATTTAAGGGCAGAGGGAGTGGGTTACTCATCGGCTGTGAAAGAAAGTGAAGGGTTCAGTGGTTGGGACAAAGTCAGGACCCTGTCATGGAGAGAATGAAGGATGTAAGTCTGGACGTGAGTAGAGCTGGTTGGAAAACAGAATTTCTTTCCACAGAAAATTTGACATCACAATATTTGCTTTCATTCTGAATTGGAACAAAGTCAGGATTTTGAGGTTTGCCTTGGAACGGAAATTCCAAAATATTTCAAATTCAGAACCATCTGTTTTGATAATATCAAATCATTTTGTTTAGATAATGTCAAATTGTTCTCTTTCTGTAGGGTAAAAATGGTTCATTCCAATGTCAAAGTGTTGTAACTATAATATACAAGATGAACATATAAAATATTAATTGTAACATTATAATATACAAATCAAAATAATTAAAATCATAATGTTGAAATGAAAAAGTTTTTATCTTTTCAAAACAACGTTTAAACATTAGCGCAATGAAACATTTAGTTGTTATCTCAGCAGAATGAGATTATTTTTTCTTTATTTTCTCCCATCTAAAATATCAAATTCAGTACATTCCTGTGAAACATTTTGGTAAAAATGCATTTTCCTGTAGAAAACTGTTTTATGAACATGTCTGACCACTTTTAGTGGTGAATATACTGGTCTTCAGCTAATTCGTGTTGATAGTGTGCATGTTAAGATGTACAATCACTAGGACAAAATTTAATTTTTAGAGTTAAGTTTGAACATATTATTTTTTAATTCAGAAAATCAGTGTAAAAATATAAGAATAATTGATCAATCTAAAGAAAAATAGCCAACCATTATATCATTACAAATAAAACATGAAATTGTTTTACAACAATATTTCACCTTTTTTAACAAGTTAAGGGAATCTTAGCCCAGTACTTCTATAAATTTTCTTCTCATCGTTCCATGATGATCACATATTTCAAACATTAGTCAAAGTGCTTGGGAGAAAGGGTAGGTAAATCACCTCCTTTTGTTTTTAGAACATTCTTCATATCATCTGTGAAAGAAAATGTGTTGAAGAAGCAAAGTTCAGTCTTTTATAGGAAGAAATCATTAAGAGGATAATATCTATTTATTTCCAAAAAGATAAAAAGAAGAGTTATAGTATGT
This sequence comes from Rafetus swinhoei, assembly GCA_019425775.1. Lineage (NCBI taxonomy): Eukaryota > Metazoa > Chordata > Testudines > Trionychidae > Rafetus > Rafetus swinhoei. Next base: position 274,139,590 of record CM033437.1, read on the forward strand.
TTTAAAGCTAATAAAAAACTTGTAGAAAGAAGTACTGTACTCAACAAAAAAGATCATTTGGGCCCAAATTTTGATACCTTTAATCACACTAAGTAGAAATGTACTCAAAACTATGTGTGCGTGTGTGTGTGTGTGTGTGTGCACATGTACAGACGGAATTTGGAGCTTTCTTTTAACAGATGTAGTACTTTACAAATAATGCCATTGACTTCAATACCACTATTTTTGCAGGAAGTGGCTACTCAAAGTAAATATATATATATATATATATAACACTTAAGAACATAAGAATGGCCATACAGGGTCAGACCAATAGTCTGTCTAATTCAGTATGCCTATCTTCTGACAGTGCCAGATATTTCAGAGGGAACGAACAGAAAAGGTCAATTAGTGAGTTATCCAGTCCCAGTCGGCCAGTCCCTGCTTCAGGCAGTGAGGGGCCATTAGTCACTCTGGGTCAGATTCTGACACCCTTACCTTCATGGAATGGTACCATATGCTTGTCCTGATGGTGAGTCACTTACTCATGCAGATGGAGAGCCACTATCTGTATGAATAGTCCCATTGTCTGAAGTAGTATTACCATATGAATAACCATTTCTCCTTATACATAAGCTGTTCAAAATTTGGCTTTCTATGAGGAGTCCCATTGAAATAAATTGTCTAGTGGGGTCACTAAAATGGCGGTTCATTGAAATCAATGGAACTACTTACTGAATAAGTGAGAGTAGTGATGGAGACAGAATCTGTCCCTATTGTAGTACTTGACATCTAACACAGGGGGGTGTTTTTTTTACATGCTGCAACATATAGATGATTGCTCACACTAAGAGACTCAGCTGTTGTGAGAGTGTTACAAGTTTAACTCAGGGTCTGTAATTTATCACAACTTGGGTTTAACTGGAGCTTGAATATAGTGCATCAGGGTATGCTTGCAACATGTAACAAATCATTTCAATTGTTCAAAACAGGGAAGAAAGGTTTAATTCAAATATCCCTTCCAGTTGCTTACAATCAGCAGGAAAATGAGGGGTCCTCTCCCCCTTTTGCTTCTTGCTAGGATTCCTACACATACCAGTTTTGTAATGTTTTGAACATGACAGTTTATTTCCTGCAAACACTGTCACTGCAATATATTCTTGGGAATTGCTCAGTTCTAATCGTGACTTGTAAAAATGAACGTTAATGCAGAATTTCCTGAGATGACAACTGAGATGTCTGTTATTGCAATATGTAAGAAAACTGAAGGAAAGGCACCCATAAATTGGCCCAGTGTTTTGCCAATTGAGATTTCATTGCCTTACTGCTGACACTCCAATAAAAATTATCTGGAAATAGATTTGGCATGTTCCAAATATTACACCTTGAAAATTGTTATGTGGAAATGCTAAAAACAATAATAATGAAAAACACATTTTGAAATTAGAAACAGTTTGACCTGTGAAAAAAATGCTTGTATTTTCATCACTGTAATCCTTCTTCATGTGGCACAAGTGTCCATAGAGCCATTGTAGCTTTACATGTGTTAAAAACAATCAGTCTGCTTTGAAACGTAAGACATATTTTACAGTTGTCTTCTACATAGGTCATTTAAAAAGCTGCTAAATATGAGCCTGAACATTTCTCCCTCTTCTCCCTGCCCCCCTTGTAGTCCCCACCCCCTACCCCCCAGTACTGAAGAAGCTAATTTTGGCAAGGTAATAACATTAGAAAAGTATATATATGTATAAAATGCTGATCTTATTGCTAAAGCCTGTGATAGGATAACTTTCTTTTCAAATCAGCCAATTTTAAATGTTTGTTCTAAAAATCACATTTCCGATTAATAATAATGCGTTCAAAGTGAGGCTTATATACTGTAATTAAGGATTATAGACTGGATCCTTCTCACATTTAATTCATTAGAAGCTTGGCCATCATCCCAAATAGAAAGAGGAGCACTCCCTAGATCCTTGTAGTTTTGTTTTATTAATACTACTTAGTTCAGTTTTGTTGTAATGAAAAATGCTTCCCCAGGCTTCCCTCGCTTCAAAGTGGTGGCTAGAGAGAAAAGCAAGAAGCACGGACAGTGTGGAGAGCTGTATCCTGTTCTAATCACAGCCCTGCAAGTCCTTCTTTATTTAAATTAATTTATTTTGCCTTTATGAACTTGAGAGACTGACTGTTGCTTTCAAGGAGGCTGACATTTCACTCATCTGAAGGAGCCTGGAATGTGACAGGGGAAAGGGGAGGAGAAGTAAATCAAAGCAGATAGCAATTCTCCAGATGTAAAGTATTTTTCTTCTCCCCCCACCCCTATTTTTTTTTTTCACCAGAAATGTCAGAAAGTCTGCCGATGTTTTAATTCCTTTGTGATATGCTGTGAGCATATAAAGCCCAATCTGGCTGCCATTGAACTTAAGGAGAGTTTTGCCATTGCCTTCTGCTCCCAATCAAATATTTTCATTAAACTCAATGGGAGCATGCTCAGATCCGTATGAATAAAGGATCAGACTCATCATTCTGTTACATCAGTGTTATGATGGTATAACTCCATTCTGCTACATCTGCATGGATGTAGCAGAATAATGGATCAGGCTGAAAGCAGTACCACAGGACTCACAGAACTAGACCTACAATGTCTATTTACGATAAGGAGAGTCATACGCTTACCACCTCACACAATGTGCTTAAAGATTTACCTCACCGCCTTGATATGACAAATGTGTTTTCCTCCCCAGACTTCCTCCTTTATCAGGTATTCATTCCTAAGGAATTCCTTTTGTACGTAGCACTGACATACACCAATACATAGCAGATGTATTTGTTTAATAGGTTTATTCTTTTTGCAGGTTTTATAATCGTATTTCATCAAGTGGTACAATAAGACATGTTTTAATATAAAAAACAAAATATAGGGATGGTTGAGACTGGTAAATCTATTCAGGTTGATCCTCAAGTTTTATTGTTAAATAAGATAGAGTATTTTTTAAAGCAGGCTTCAATGTATATCCTGACCTCTAGCATTTCCAAACGCAGCAGCTTATTGTTGTGTCCTTTAAATATGGGAATTAAGAATGTTTTTGGTTTGCTATTTAAAAAAAGAAAGCAAACTATTATATTACATGGCCCACGAAATGTTGGCAGCATGCTCCTTGGCTTTCATTCGTAGAACTGCAATACTGGAAGACCGCCTTTCAAATTCCGGCTTGGTTTCAAATGCATGTCCATTGGCAGCCCCAGAAAGTAAAGAGTCGGTGAAAAAGTTGTTGAGGGGCACATGGCTGAATTGATTCTGGTGGTTTGAAAAGCCTGTGTAGCCAGAATCTGTCCGAGGTGAATGAGAATAAGGTGTCATACATGAAGAAGTGTCCCGCGGGAGCATGCAGGAAGTGACCATCGAGCTGCTAGCTGCATTTCCTGCCCACAGATTGTTCTGAATCTGGAATATATAAAATAAGATTATATTTATTTATATTTTGTTCCGTCTTTTTTTCCTTCTTCTTTTGGTTTGCCTCACTAATTCTCCCGCGTAATAGTAGCAACTACCCTAGTAGTTCTATGCAATTTCACTGAAAAACACAGTAAAGATACTGCATGGACAATGTATCAAACCATATGCCAGAGAGCTAGGACTGATGAACTCTTCCTCTGCTCTGCCACTGATTTTCTTGGTGACCTTCTGCAGGATATTTAACACTGAACTTAAATATAGCCATCTTCTCATGGAGATAAAGAACCCAGTCTAATGCCCATTATAGTCAATGGAAGCCTCCAAATGACTTTCAGAAGAAAGTGACTGTAGAAGTGAAAAGCATTATAAAAGCTTTCGATATCTGAAAATGTGCACTTTGTTTTATTAATTATTAATATTATTTATTTGTATTACTGTAGACAGGACCCTATTATGCTAGGCGCTGTATAAACACAGAACACAAAGCACAACGACTGCAATTTAAGTATAAGAAAAGGGACAAAAGATGGATACAGATTGCTGGAGGAGTACATGGAAACAACAAGACAATATTGGTCATCGTGGTATGTAGAGGTCTCCGTGCACCAGTCACCTAATTGTTATAATGTTTTGGTTATGCATCATGGAAAGGAAGGTTTTTAATTAAGTATCTGAAGATTTAAAACTTCAAACTTTGAACAGAACAGATAATTTTCTCAAGCTACTTATGCTTAACTATAAAATATGAAATTTCAGCATCTTGGATAACTTTGTATAGTTAGTTTCTTTAAAAGAAATGAATCCAGAAGACACAGACATGACTCATAACACATTCATGGCTCCTTTCTAAAGTGGTTTCAAAGACAGTTTTAAGTTAAAACCCCTCTTTTCATGATGTTTTAAAACAAAATTACACCCATAAACCTTTTTTCCAGCTTACTGGCTATACAGCGTGGCATTTTTTGTTGGAAAACCTTGCATGACAGACTAGGAGACGAGCTTTGTGGTTACCAGCAATGTCTGCTGCAGAGCTGGAGTCACTGCATGTGTGGTGTTGCTGTCTTATGCCTTCTGTGCTTGGCAGTCACTTAAAGCCTAAATTTTTAAACAGAAAGTACCACTGGCTTTCTCCTTTCTTCAGTGTATATATTTATAATATTTATGAATATATATTTTTCATATATTTGTTATTTGTTAGATAGTGATTTACGAGGATTTTCAAGGCTTAGTATAATTTCAGCCTCCATCTTAGATGGTATATATTTTTATTCCCCAATCTGTTGCACTTTGTTCCAACTAAGACTCACTTCCAACTGTCCTTCTTTGTCTTTGCCTTCCCTCTGTTTTGCACCTCCTCTCATGCAGCCTCCTTACGCATAAATGGTCTACCTGATCTTACAATCATCTTTTCTCCATTCAATCTCTCCTTATATACTCAGGGCTTGTTTACACAGAACTTTAGTCCACACAAGGCAGGTGTAAATTTTTAGTTCACGCTAGCATATCAACAGGCATAAATAGGTTCAATGTGGACTCTACTGATACACACACTAAATGTTCCCTAGTGTGTGTTAATGTCCTGTTTCAAAACTTTATGGAAACAACAATAAATCAGTGATGAAGACAACCTTCGCTTCTCATTCACTATGGGGAAACTGTTCTGCCAAAAAACTATATCATCCTTTTTTAATTTCCTGTGGTCTTCCCCACACCTTAAAAATGTGTTTGTTACATTTTCATGCTGACTTGAGATTGCAAGGAAATTGGGATTGGACCTGTATCTTTTTATGTGCTTGTTAAGTGCTGTAGATGCTTATGGTGCTATTTTGGAGTGTCACAAATTGCTTCATAGTTTAGATCACAAAGTGAGTTCCCATTATAAACCTAATGCCCCCTCCCCTACATCCATAAACAAAGGCATGTTGGCATCATAATAGGTAAGTTATGACGATGGCTGAGCTTATATTTTCCCTATCAATTTTGCTGTTAATGTATTATGACACCCCACCAAAAAAAAGTTGCATTCCCAAGTTTAAAAATGTTTCTGATGCTTTTTTTATTCTATTCCTGAATAACAAACATACTTACAAATCACCAGTCAGAAAGACAGAGATAAATTATGATTCCCTAAACTCCTCTAGTTGAGATCTAGGGTATATCTAGACTACATGACTCCGTCGACAGAGCCATGTAGATGAGTTTACTAGACATAGGAAAATGAAGCGGCGATTTAACTAATCGCCACTTCATTTACATCAAAATGGCTGCCGCGCTGTGCCGATCAGCTGTTTGGTAGCACAGTGGGGCAGTCTGGACGTGCTGCGGTCGACAAGGGAAGCCTTTGTCGACTGCTCCGGTAAACCTCATTTCACGAGATATACTGGAGCGGTCAACAAAAGCTTCCTTTGTCGACAGTGGCACATCCAGACGGCCCCACTGTGCCACCAAGCAGCTGATCGGCACAGCATGGCGGCCATTTTGATGTAAATGAAGCAGCGATTATTTAAATCGCTGCTTTATTTTCCTATGTCTAGTAAACTCATCTACATGGCTCCGTCGATGGAGCCATGTAGTCTAGACATACCCCTAGTGTGCAGATATAAAGATGAGGTAATTAAACTCATATAATACAAGTTAATACTTTAAATAATATTCTTAGCATGGGTCTTCGGGAGCTGACAAGCTAATATGGGATCCTTAGCAGCTCCAGAGACAGTGCTAGGAGCAGAAAGAGGCAGCCACCTTCTTGGGTATCCTGTAGAATACATGGTGAACAAGAGGCAAATAACACATATTCCAAGGCTCCTGCTCTCCCTGATCTCTCCTACATACACACGTGCTTCTTCATACCTCCTAAAGATCTGCTCCTACACATCTCTTGTGGTCTGCAGGGATGGGTGGAGGAAAGGGGAAGAACAAGGGATTGAGAGAGCATAGTGCTTGGAGGAGGAGATCAGGGGTAATTCCTCCTTCCACTGGGCCTCCTGAGATTACCCAGAGGAAAGAGACCCAGTGATCCCTAGGAGGCTTGTCAGTTTCCATCTACTTCCTGCTTTTAGAGGATCCCAACTTCACAGAAACATCAAGCCCCCAAGAGGCCCCCACTACCCCTACACATAGTTTGTTATTCCTTAACAAAGTTGGAGCCTATTTTACTTGTCATAAGGGGCATGTCTAGACTGCATCCCTCTGTCGGCAGAGGGATGCAGATTAGGCAGGCCAACATTGCAAATGAGGCAGGGATTTAAATATTCAGTGCCTAATTTGCATAAAAATGGCCACCGTGTTTTCCCGACTCAGCACTTTGTTGGCAAAAAGCGGCAGTCTAGAGGGGATCTGTCGAAAGAAAGCCTTTTCGACAGATCCTGTAAACCTCCTTGCAGGAGGCATAAGGGATCTGTCGAAAAGGCTTTCTCAACAGATTCCTCTAGATTGCCACCATTTGCCGACAAAGTGCTGAGTTGAAAACGCCATTTTATGCAAATTAGGCACGGATATTTAAATCCCTGCCTCATTTACAATGTCGACTACTAATCTGCATCCCTCTGCCGACAGAGGGATGCAGTCTAGACATACCCAAAATGACAAGCCTACCTTTGCTCCTCAGAGAGAAGATGCCAATTTCAGCTTAAGAAGAATGCTTACAACCCCCCCTGTAAACTTTAGGAATAGCAAGTGGGGACCCTACTCTTATAAGAGGTAGTAACTTTGATACTGACTCACACATCCACTTTCATGGCCCCCACAGCTCCCAGTGGATGCAGTTCACTGTTCCCAGTCAATGGGAGCTGCAGAAACCAGAGGGGCACAGTGCTTGTTGGTCTCTCCAGTCTCCATAAGTTTTAGAAGGCTCTAAAGGACTGTAAACCTTAAGAGGCTCCAGCCTTGTCCCCTCCTCCCCCAGAATTAAAGGAGGCAATATTCTACCCTCCATCCCTATAGGCCTCATGAGGCTAGTTAGTGGCCTCTTCCTCCTCAACATTATTCCCTGCCTTTGTAGGCCTTAGGATACTCATGGGCCATCCCAGAGAGGTGTTTGTCCAACCTGTTCTTAAAACTTTCAATGACAGGGATTCTATACTCTTCCTTATAAGCCTATGTTATCCAACCATAACAGTATGTGTCCTATTCACGTGTCATGTGTCTCTCACGATGGAGAGAAAAAATTATTTATATACTATTGCTCTGTATGCATTTTTTATATTCAATCTGCAAGCAGTACAAATATGGTGGCTGTTCCAAACATAAGCCATTATACTTCTGAAAGCTCTTGATATAGTGCATGATCCCCAGAATTACAGTCTTACGAAGCTATGCTTGCAGTACAGTGTTTCCAGTTTGAATGATATTCAAATGTACAGTAAATTTCACAAGAAAGATGATGCTGTGATATTTCCAGCACAGATGCATCCAATCTGAACTTTGGAACCTTTGAAAATTCCCACTCACTCTATAGTTGACATATTTTAGACAAAATGCCATTTTATCTGTATTGACTAATGTTCCTTAAAAAATATCAGGACAAATTCTGCAACTCCATGGGCTGCAAAGGTCTGGTTATTGGAATAATATTGCCTGAAAACTGCTTTAAATGGGTAAAACAGACAAGTGGGATTTTGTCTAAAGGCATGTCTAATGCTCAATGATGGGTGGACTTCAGAAGCTTCAGAGGTTAAATTTAGAAGTTCCTATAAACCTGTGTGGTCCAGAAGCATCACAAGATCAGTACTCGTGAAATTTCTATTTCCTCTGTGTTTGTCATACTATAAATATAGTACCACTAGTTTTCTTGATATTTTTATCCCAAACATTCCTTTCAATTTGAGGTTGAACTGGTGTAAGTGAGGGCAGAAGTCAGCCAGTAATGCTTAAATATATCTATGCCATGTCAAAAGAAAAAGAAAAGAAAAAAAAGCAAATAATTCTTAAAGATTACAAAGTGGTCCCACGGATTCCTTCATCAGAGGAAGGAAGGAGTCTTAACTAGTTGCCCAAATCTGAAAAGCCTAACAAGATCCTGGAAGATGCTTATAGCTTGTTCCATGAGGCTGCTGCACTTTTCAATGGTATGTATCACATATCCTTCATCATCCCATTCCCCAGTCATTTGTCTGTTCCTTTATTATTGGACATGAAAATTATCCTATTCCTGCCCTTATTTTAACTGATTTAATCATGTCTGCTATCAGACCTCCGCTGTTTAGCAAAGAGTTATCCCATAACTGTCTCAAGTGAAATTCTAAGTGCAAAATATATCCCAGAATTAAATATAAATAGAGCAATACTTTACAATAAATAAAAGTGATCAGTGCTCCTTCTATGGTGTACATAGCAGATGTAGACAGGAGGGAAAGGAGACATTGTGCACATGAGTTTTAAGAAAATATTTCTCTTAGAATCTTGTGTGATCCATGTACTATATAAAAGGCAATTCAGGGAGGCTGTGAATAAGGCTATACATACTGTACATCTCTGGTTTCTGTTAACATCACAGACAGCTCAAGATTTGCTCTTGTGGTTACCATGAAATCACCAGAACCCTTGAATATATTTACCTATCATGTTGTATATATATTTATACACTACTGGCTGGGGGGAAAAAGAGTCTGACTTCATGGCTGTGACATCAACATCCCTAGGAAAGTCATAGTTTGTCATCATGGTTATGATGTCACTTCCTTAGAATCTGACCTTCTGCCTAACAGAATTGAAATATGAAGTTAACTAAAGTAATTGGTATTCTGACTGGCTTTTCATGTAAAAATTCCACCCTTCTTTGGGTTCAAACCCAGATTTGCCACTCACATTTTGTATCACATCAACTCCTTGTAGCTGAATCACTCATCTTTAAAACCCACTACACTTTTCTCTGTCTAGTCTATTCAGACTGTAAGGTCTATGAGGAAGAAGGTGTTTGTCTCTTTCTCATATTTTTTAAAGCCTAACACAATAGTTCACTGAGAGGCTAATTCATAAATAACAGTAATGAGCCAGATCCTAGGTACTGGGTCTGTTTCCATCATGCTGCTGAATGACACAGGAGAGAAAGGGATTTCCCTGATGTACAGGGAATGACCAAATGGCAAAAAGCCAGGGCTATTAGCTTTATACTACCCACTCTTCCCTGCCTTCATCAGAGGTTGATGATATTCCTGGACTGCCACTGCACCCTGATACTCCACGGGTGGCAACAAGTTCCTATGGAGCTGGTTTCATCTGGTTAATTTACAACAGCTCCAGCCGCTCTAAACTACACCACAGGTCAGTTCAGTCCCTGCATAGCTCCAGGATGAAGGGAGCAGAAAGTCATCCCTTGGTTGTATATCTAGCATACTTTGGCCAGACTCAGGTAGCCCAGTATTCAAAACATCATCATGCTTTATTTCTTGGATAGTGTATATTGCAGATGTACTCTAACCCGCATAGCTCTCAGAGTCAAAGAGTAAAAAGAAAGGCATAATTCACTGCTGTAATATAGTCATAGATCATATCTCCTACCCTTTAAGAGCACTATTAAAGGGGGAAATCCCACCTCACTCCATTGAGCAGTCTTGTAACTACACTCAAGGTTCACTTAAACCCAACATGTTTAAGGGACTAAGGATTCTGCAAATAATGGGAGAGGAAATGTTGAGACACCAAAGACCAAGTATTTTGAAGTACTAAGTGAGTATGGTGCTTTATGGGATAGAAAATAAAACTGTCAGACATTGCATGACTCTGTCTAGAACAACTGGCAGTGGTCAACAGACTTAACACTAAATAACAGTCACTGTTAGTCCGCTTCTGTGGCTATCTGCCAGTTCTATGTAGCCTATAGTTAAACGTTACATAACATGTGGTGTATAATATAGACCACATGAGAGATTTAATATGAGCCAATAACTCTGATTATTGCTAATGGGAGTTACCCATTAGAATGGAATTGGAATTATGATCCAAGGGCTTAATAAACAGCATGTGCATATTTATATAATTTCTTACACCCTTGGGTTGCTTAGTAGAATATGTGACCTTAGGGTTTTCCACTGCTGTCTAGCTGGTCCGAGGATTGCATAAGTACATACCACCCTCCTTTGCCTTTTTGAGCATGTTTGCCCTTCCTAGGTATGGAACAGGCCCTTGTACGTCTTCCCTTCTCTCCTTTTAAAAGGTTGCCATCTACTCTCCCCGTGTTCTCTCTTTTGCTCTCCCACAGCTGCTTATTTCTTTTGAAGGCCCAGGTCTCCTTTTGGGACTCCCACTTGCAGTGGGTTAGAATTTCCCTGAAAATCAAATGCAGCCAGTGCCTCAGACATGCCTCCATTTGAAGCTCTGGCTGCAGTTCAAAGGAGGTGCTGTGACTCTGGAGGAAAAGAACCCTAGGGTTTCCAACTCTGTGGCAAAAGGGCACTCATCTTAGGCAAAGCAGCACGAATCCTGCAGAGGTAACAGTGCAGCAACAGCAAAGAACAAGCAAGGCGGGAAGTAGGGGGGTACTAATGAGAAGGGGGGGCTATTACCCTCTCTCACTTTCTGTGTTTTTAAAGATGTGATTGAATACAATCATGTATTTATTGGTGTCCTTATGGCACTAATACATATGAATTATATTTAAGGTAGACAGTGTAAAACTAGTTGCCTATGTACTGAACATGAATAATGTGTGACTGAGAGTCAGACTGCAACCCTTCCTGGAGAACAAGAAGGTTGAAAAAAAAATGACTGGAAGTCCCAATAATATCCAAATTCTTTTCTTGTGTCTGCATAGACAGAGCTCCATGGATGGTCGTGGGAGCTGCCAGCTTTCAGGTGCGGGAATTTAATGTGGCATTTGGGGAAAAAACGCTTCTTGCAATTCAGCTGTATTTCTTTGGGAACAAGAAGATGAAACCTTGTCCCCAGACTTGGTCTATTTGCAGCGTAGCACCTGAATACAAAGACTGCTGAAATTTACCACAGACAATGGCACTAGGCTCCTCAAAGGACATAGGGCAATATCTCCCTCTTCACACCAGTATCCAAAACTGGCTGTATGTAGCAGAATGGGAAACACATGCTGTACTCTGGCCATGGGCTAGCAGGGCTAAGTTATTCTTCCTGACTTTCGCACAGCGCTTCCAATGACTGACTCTGCATCCTCTTCTCCCTATCACAGGCTGTGCCTAAAGGCAAGATCAGTTCCACCATTTCCACAGTCACTGTCTGGGGGTATGTCTACACTAGCCCCCTAGTTCGAACTAGGGAGGCTAATGAGGGTGACCGAAATTGCAAATGAAGCGCGGTATTTAAATATCCTGCGCTTCATTAGCATGTTCCTGGGCGGTCACCATTTTGGAAACTGACTAGCCCGGAAGAACTGCCCGCGTCTACACGCAGCAGAGAAGGGCGATTCCAAAATAAACCCCTTACTTCGAATTACCAGTTAAACCTCATTCCATGAGGTTTCCATGAGGTTTAACTGGTAATTCGAAGTAAGGGGTTTATTCCGGAATCGCCCTTCTCTGCCGTGTATAGATGTGGGCAGGTCTTCCGGGCTAGTCAATTTCAAAATGGCGACCGCCGAATATGCTAATGAAGCGTGGGATATTTAAATCCCGCGCTTCATTTGCAATTTCGGTCGCCCTCATTAGCCTCCCTAGTTTGAACTAGGGGGCTAGTGTAGACATACCCAGAGTGTCACAAGACGTCACTTTTTCAATGCAAGGGACAGTCCTTTTAGCCTATCAAACGCCAGCCTACAGTAACTCTAGCCTACAGTTTATATTTTAATACATGCCTTAAAAATGATCTGAGCCCTAATGTGCTGGATAAGTTCATTAGCTAATGAGGCCAAAGGCAACTACTAGAGCATGTCATAAAACAACATGTGTGTTGGTTTTTTTTTTTCCCATCCAATATCACATTTTCAACACTAACCTTTGTCAAAAATTCAAAATTTAGAAAATTTCAACTTATTCAACAAGTGGTTAAAAAAATCTGAAAATTTGTAGGATGTTGGGGGAGGGGGGAGATGAAAAATCTACTTTTGGAAAAATTCAACAAACCCTATTTTTACTATTTTACCTTATTTTTTCCATGATTACTTTGTCTTGTAACATGCTTGACAACAAGCCTGAAATACAGCTGAACTGCAAGGAGTTGTTTCCCAAATGCCACATTAAGTGTCCGTACCTGTATGCTAGTGGCTCCCATTACAGCCAATGGGAGATCTGTGTGTGCAGACACAAGAGAAGAATTTAGATAGCATTTGGACTTCTAGTCATTTTCTCAACTTGCAGAGCAATCTTTTTGCATCACAACTTGTGTAAACAGTCACCATTCTGCAAAACATATTAGTCCAAATTAGACAAAACAAATAATTATGAACTATACAAATATTAAAAGTGCATTTTCTGTTACTATGTTAAAGATTGAAAAAAGTAACTTACTAACACATAAGCATCCTGGTGGAAAGATTCATAGACCATGTCTATACTACAGCCTGATAGTAACACAGCTTGGGTGTTGCAGCTGTACTGCCACAGCCCGTAGTGTGGATGCTTCCTCATCAGCAGAAGGGTTTTTTATGATATGGTAGGTAATCCACCTCTCTGAGAGGCAGTAGCTTGGTCAACATGGTTGGGCTGAATAATAGATAATTCAGAGCCAATCTTCCATCCCAAATAAGATGAAAAGATTCTTTACTGACATAAGAAGAAATCCTTTATATAGACACACAAGGCTTCAAATGCACCAAAACCACCATATTGTTACTGTGGGGTGGGTGTAAAGTAGGCAGTGGAGTGGCAGAGCAGGGAGTCTACTCTACAGGCTTTGCTTTGCTACAGAAGGATGCTCTGATGGAATAGAGGTGGGATGTGTGTGTTTGGAACACAACCCACAGGGGAGTTCAATCACAGAATGCAGAGCAAAGAACTATATATGTTGCTGAACTTCATGCCCCGCACACAGAAGTGAGTGCAATAACCTGCCCCAGTTCATGCTGGTGGAAGAAGAAAGATTCTATCCTCCCCAATCCCCGTGTACTTTTCACAGGCAAAGTCAAAGGTTAGTAAATGCACATTAGTGTAAGTAAGGAGTTCACAACTTAATTATCCCCATCTAATAATCTGTGTTCCCCCACTCCGACAACAACCTTCTTATCTGCATGCATGGTAGCGCATGCCTTGACCTTTAGAGATGTCAGCATCAAAATAACTGTGCTCAAGAGAGTTCATTTAGGGAGAATGAAATGGCTGATGGGTTTACTCTGTGTCATTATTTATTGTTCTAGTTATGGTGCCATGAGGAGTGCTGTGATAATGGCACTCATTCTACTTAATGGCATAGTGATTGCAGCCTCGGCCTAATTACATTAATGTGATTTAGGTCTTGTCTACACAATGCTACAGCAGCACAATAGTGCTGCTTTGGCTGTGCCGCTGTAGTGCTTCAGTGTAGACCAGGGGTAGCCAAAAGGGCCTCCATGGTCCGGATCCAGCCTGCCAAGTGAGTTGATCTGACCCACAGAGGCCCTGCTGCTCCCCCTGCCTCCAGGCCAATCAGGGGGAGCAGATCTCCTCCTGCATTGCCCCCTTCCTGCAAGTACTGCAGAGGGCTTAGAAGCACCACATGCTCCTGGCAGGGTGGGAGGAGACTTTGCGCACACCTCCTGCCCCTAAACCTTGATTGGCCTAGTGGCAGAGGCAGGGGAGCGCACAAAGTCTCCTCCCACCCTGCGAGGGGTGCAGTGCTTCTAAGTCCTGCACACTCCTTGCAGGATTGAGGCAGGGTGGGAGGAGACTTCACGCGCTCCCTCCACCCCCGGGCCAATCAGGGCTTGGTGGTAGGGGAAGCGCGTGAAGTCTCCTTACGCCCTCCAAGGGGCTCAGCACTTAAAGTCAACCACCAGCTGCTATTCAGCTGGACGTTGACTCTAAGAGCAGTGCTCCCATGCAAGGCGAGAGCAGGGAGTGAGAGACTTTACATGCTCCCGCTTCCCAGGCCCCGATTGACCTGGGGGCAGCAGGAGGGAGCATGTGAAGTTTCCTCCCACTGCCAGAACAGCTGGAAATTCTCCCTCTAGGGGGGAGGTAAAGACTTTGCACGCTCCCCCATCCTCAGACCAATCAGGGTCTTTGGGGCAGGGGGAGCACGGAAGTGTCCTGGCCCCGCCCCTTCTGCCTGAGGCGCCACCCTTCCAGGGCAGCCCGGGGCCACTTCAAAAATTTCTGAAGTGGCCCCCAGACAAAAATTATTGCCCACCAATGGTATAGACACTATCTGTGCTGGCCTATGTAATCCATTTCCTGGAGATGCAAGTAGTGAAATCAACAACAAACTCTTCTATCAGTGCAATTTACGTCAGTGTACTTACACCAGTCAGGGGTTGGATATTTCAAACTCCTTATCAACACAGTTATGCCAACCTAATTTTCTAAAATATCAGGCCTTATAAACAGAATCATGAGCAGCCAATAGATCAGAAATTTAAATCTTGATCAATCTCTAATATAACAGCAGCATATATCTCTGCTGCATATGATGTCTGTCTAACCACTTATATAGTTCCATCACACTAGTGACAGGATGTCTCCCAGCCATTTAAAAATAGAAATAACAATAGCAATCTCTCTTGCTCCTCCTTATCTGTGGAAGAAATAGCTTGAGTAGTTTATATGGACTATAGTGCATATGGTGCATATGTTGAAACACTTATGAAGAGAAAGAAGCCAAATGAACAGATCTGAATGCAGTGTGCCAGTGTCTTCTGTCTCCTGATAGAAGGATTCATGGGCCATCTCTATACTACAGCCTCAGAGTAGCACAGCTATGGTGTTGCAGCTGTATTGCCACAGTCCGTAGTGTGGCTTCCTCCACCAATAGAAGGGGTCTTATATGGTGTAGTGGGTAATCCACCTCTCCAAGAGTCAGTAGCTAGGTCAACAGAAAGATTCTTCTGGCAAACTCACCACGTCTATATCAGGGATTATGCCAACCTAACTATAGCACTCAAGGTGCACAATTTTTCACAACCCTGAGCAATGTAGTTAAGTTAATCTAAGTTTTAGGTGTAGAACAGACCATAGCCTCAGATCTTGGTTACATGCGAATATTGCATCAGCTTAACTAAATAATCAATTTCATAGTACTATGCCCACAAATGCTAATGTGAGTAATTTATGTCACTCAAGGGAATATTCACACCCTTGAGTGACATATGTTTGCTGATATAGGCTATAGTGTCGAAACAGCCTTAGTTAAACCAGTGCAAAAACTGAGAGGACACTCCTTTTTCAGTTTAAATCAGTCTTATTTTATCTGGTTTAAGTGGATCAGGAGTCCATTTAAGATAAACTGAAAAAGACCACTTTTAAATCCAAACAAAAGAGCCCATTTGAGTTTAAAAATCAGTTTAAATTGGTTTAAAAAGACCTGAAGTTAAACATGTACAACTTTTTCTTGGAGGCAGCTCTTTTTCCATATGCATATATATGTGGGTGTGCCTATGAGTATGTATACAGGGAATACAAATAGCAGTATGGTTCTTTTAATATAAACCTTTATTTTTAGGAATTTATAATTCGTCTGAGTGACAAAAATTTCTTCCAGGTTGAAATCTGGCAGAGAAGACCTAAGTCTGGGAAAGATTTTTTCACAAGATTCATGAAAAAAAAAATCAGGTCAATTATTTTGGACCAGAAAGTATACAATGGATATTTTCATTGGCTTTGGGTTTTAGATTGGGATTATAGGTTTGTTTGATTATTTTTTTAAGTCTCCTATAACTCAAAAGAGCTTCATTTAAAAAATAGCAGAAATTACCAAGCAGTTATCATGTTACAAGAATTAAACATTATCTATATTTAAAGACATCATCAAACTGTGGTTATTTTAAAAATATACACTTTCAGCGCACACATTTTGAGTTGCTTACTGAGCATCCCAGAAAGGTATACACATAACTCTATGGACAGGTATTAATGGAAGCCTGATGGTCGGAAAAAACTGCAGATGAGACTGTGCTAACAGAAACTGTGTTAGGGGAACTAACATGGTCTAGTCTAGTGGATAGGGCATGGGTCAGAGTGATTTTGGGCAAATTGCTTCACATTCCTGTGCCTCAGTTTCCCTCCTCATTTTTCTTTCTTGGTCTACATAACGTTAAGCTCTTTGGGGTAAGATCCAGCAGTCCCAGTAGCTCAAGAACATGTTGGCATTGAGGGAAGTGGGCTCAGGGTGTGGCTGTCTCAAGGTACCCATAAAAGGTTGGGTTCAATATTGTGAGGCGGAAATTAGTCAGGAGATATGAAGAGTGCAAAAATGGAGGTGTCCCATGCCCTAAAGAAAGGGGGCCAAAGAGCAAAGAGGAATGGGACAGCAAGGAGGATGGTCATAGTATGAGAGAGGAAAAGAGAAAGATATGGAGGGAGTTGACAACTGGTGAGAAGGGTTTAATCATCTTTTCACTTCTCCCCCACTCCATCTGACCCTGAAATTACTTAATCATAAACTTAATGCTTGTGAGTAGTCTCACTGACTTCAAAGATGACTGCTAATGTGAATATAAACTAATGCATGTGCTTAAATGGTTGCAGAGCCAGGGCCAAACTGCCTAGTGATCATATAAGGAAAAGTCTCCTGTTAACAAAGTAGAGAGGCAACTGCAATTCTGAAATTACTGACTTCAGTCTCAATGCTTTTTTGGAGTCCTTTTTTCAATGTATATATATTGTACACAAATGTAGGGCTGTTTATATGTGACAGTGTGTGTGTGTGTGTGTGAAGCGAAGTCCTGGCCTGATTAAATTCAGTGGCCAAACTCCCATTGTTACCCCAGTGTGTGTAGGACTTCACCCACAGGTGTGTACGCATGTGCATGTGCATATGCATATGTATATACAGATTACACACAAATACCCCCTCTGTATTGGGTATGCAGAAAAAGAAAGAAAGTTGTACCCACCAAAGTTATTACCCACCATTTAAGAACAAATCAACCTCCATAATTTGTGGAAAATCAGCAGGATAGAAATGCAACATATTATAAAAAGCCTTTTCTCATCTAAAAAGGAAAAGTGGTAAATGTATTGTAAAAGCTAATTATTCTGTAAAACAGTGGAGGTGTTGGTCATAATGGCAGCTCTGATAGTTACAAAGATTTTTTGGCATTTATAGAAGGCATAAAAAACAAAGTATGGTCAAGGGAAATGAATATATTCAGTAACTGGTGAGAGTGGTGGGGGAGGAACAGAGTAAAGGAAAACAGATGCCTTGGCTGAGACTGAGAGCTTCATGCAGCTCTTGTTCAAGAAGGGCTAAGGCTTCCCAAACAAAGCCCAAAAGATATTGTTGTCTTATGCTGTATACAATGTTATATTTATTTAACTACTTAACAAAAGCAAAGAGTCTGGACAGTGAAAGTATACAGTAGTTACAGTGCGAGTGTAGTGCCATTGCTGGCTGTTTTGTTGCTAGGTCCCTGCATGAATAAAGTCACACAGAAATGTTATTTCAAATGAAGAACCTTAAAAGAAAATCAAATCAGTATAGTCGGAAACACAGTCAAAACATGGACTGTAATCTCTCAGTGAAGGGTAATGATTGTTGAGTATTTTAATTATACACAAATTTTGAGCACCTTTACATGTAGTAATTGGTCTGAAGGAGGAACAAAGGCATTTATCTATGTTATTTACTATACCTGTGGGTAGCTGTCAGTCCGTGGTAGAACAGATATATCATAGGTGGCAGCAAAATGGCTTTTAGCTTGCTGGATCTGGCCATAACGTTCTCTTTTTCTCCATTTGGCTCTTCGATTTTGGAACCAAACCTACACCATGAAAGCAAATAACAATCTCAAATATCTATTGAAAGTTTTTACTGAAATCAAAAGATTTTGGAAAGCAACTTCTAAAATTGCCATGTTTCTCGGAAAGGAAACTTATTGAAAATGGGAAGGTCACTGCTCTCTCTCACCAGAGACCCTCTCCGTAGAAGGTCTATTGAAGTGAATTCTGTATCTTTTGGTTGTGTTTACAGGAAATCTATTTTTCTTGTTGTGATGAGCACATGAGATAACTTTTTATTATATATCCCAGTTCGTTTGGGCAGCCCACTAGCGTAGCAAAAAATCACACCTAAAAGTACCTTCAGCTATTAGCTCCATATAGCCATTTGCTAGTTATGACTGGATAACCTCTTTTATGTTAAGAGATAGTATGTAAACTTTATCTGGAGCAATATGAAAATGGTGAGGGAAACTGTGAAGAGCATCTTTGAGCTCAGGGGCACAATGGAGAGGACTGTGAAAGAAGGAACACAATCAGTCAAGTCTGGTAAACAATAAACAGTTACGAGATAAAGGTTGTTCTTTACAATAGGATCCAATAGATTGTCCTGGCAGCATGCATGAAACAGTTCAGCCAAAAAAAAAAAAAAAAAAAAATTTTATTGGGATATGGATCCTGTTTAGAACACTGGAGGACTGGGAAGAAAAGGAATTTCATTTCTAGGTTCATGATCCAATGCCCACTGAAGTGAATGGAAAGATTATAGCTCAAATGGCCTGTAATTGGTCCCTCAGTTATTAAGGCATTAATATGTCAAACTCTCTGAAGCTACATCTAGACCAGTGTTTCTCAACCAGTGGTATAAGTACCGTTAGGGGTACTCGAGAGAAGTCTGGGGGGTGAGTCAACACAACTGAAATTTGGAGAAAACTGAATTTTTGTTTTAAGTTTTACAGAGCTTTATTATTTTTGTACTTTTTACACCCAAAAATTTCATCACCCTCCTGGCTATGATTTAGTTGTTTAAACAAATGTGTTCTAATGGTACAAAAAAAATTTGTGTGCCTGAAAACTGTAGGTACTGGGGGTACTTCTATTTTTTTTTAAATGAGGTACTTATAATTTTTTTAAAGGGGTACTTTATCAAAAAAAAAAAAAAAAAAAAAAGGTTGAGAAACACTGGTCTAGACTGCAAGCTTCTTTTGGAAGAAGCTTTTCCGGAAGAGATCTTCTGGAAAAACTTCTTCCAAAAGAAAGCATCCAAACAGCAAAGCGCATCAAAAAAGCGATCCGTTTATTCAACAGATAGCGTCCACGTTTATTGGACACTATCTCACATTTAAGTTGTGATTACTATGGACAGAGTGGCCACTAGGGCACCTGTGCTTTTTCTTGGAGGCCTCTTCTTTCAAAAAAAATCCTCTTCCCCGTCCACACATGCCTTTTTCCAAAAGAGCTCTTTCGGAAAAAGGCTTCTTCCTAATAGAAAGAGGTTTACCAATGTTGGAAAAACCCCTCCATTCTTTCGACTTTCTGTCAGAAGAACGCAATTGCAGTGTGCATGTAAGTGAAGCTTTTTCGGAAAAACGGCCATTTTTCCAAAAAAAACCCTCTGCAGGGCAGACACATCCTGGGTAACATAGCACAATATTGCCTGAGAGCTTAATACATGAGTCCACCTGGCTGTAACTTGTGACTCGCATCTAAAGACGGGGGTCCGCCTTGTGATGTATCATTAAAGCATCATTTCTATTATGGAAGTTTAGTTTTAAGTGCCTAGCAAATTTGATATGCCTCCTGCATAGCCTGCTATAAGTTGGACCAAAGCTACTATCCTGGGATCTCTATTGTGCAATCCAGACTCATGATAGTGAACTTTTACTCATGAGAGCCATCCCACAGACTCAAAGGGACTGCTCATGTGAAGTAAGAGTTTCCCATTCAAGCCCTTATTGTTCTGCTATGTGTAAACCCATTTTGATATTGATTTAAAAAGTTACCATGTTAGTAAATCCAGTATAACTAGTTGTACTGAGGATCCCCAGTCATAGACAATGGCCTCATTGTACAAATATAGAACAAATGATGGTACCTGTTCCTATATATTGAGGGATACATCATTATGTTGGATACCACAATATTTAAAATAAAATGTAGAGTTAAACTCTAGAATAGGGCATGTAGCGCTCTTTAGGCTGTGCAGAAAGTCTCACAATAAAAAAATGAACTTAAAGACTCAACTGTCATTAAAATATGACATCAGAAATGAGAGTTACTTGAAAAAGTTTCTAGTAACTAATACTGGGTTTAGTGCTTTTAACTATTAGGAATTTTTTGCCCTTCTCCTCTAGTGGGATGCTAACACTCTGTTGATATTGTCTGAGCAGCAGGGGCATATTACTGATTGGTTTAATTTCTAACTACATACTGCAAATTTAATATGTCAGTTTTGAAAAATGTATCCAGAAATCAAAACAAAGCACAGAATACCTGTTGAGCATATTTTCTATGAGCCTTGTTGGTAAATTTGTATTATCTATCATGCCTGAGGCACAGCAAAAATATATACATATTGTAATTTTTTCTGCTGTCTCCATAGGAGGCACTGAGAACATGCAAAGGGAATTTAGTAATGAGGCTCTTTCATTGAAAAAAAGACCTTGACAATCTCCTTAAAATGGGTGCCAATTACTGCACTGACATGCAGCAGGAAAGAGAACAACTTAGATAAATTAGGTTCAGGTTGGCTCTCTCTGCATGTATGCAGGACACAAATTAAACTGGACCTTGATGAAATGGCGGTGAAGGGAAATGTGGGTAGCGTATCCAGCTGATCATTCCGCTAAAGTAAATAAAACAATTTGTTTGAATTTATAGTAACTAAAGGAGAAAAAAAAAAGCACACATTTTTTTCTTTGACAATCCCCCATAATGTTTCTGTTTACATCACTTTACTAGAAACTGACTCTTGGCAAAGATAAAGTAACCATTTGCCTACATGAAGTAATGCAAAACTGCTGCTTGTTATCCTTGCATTGCCAGATGCTTGCTCCTAATGATGCAAGGCCTTTTAAACTGCTTAATCCCATGATGGAATACTGTTGCTACTCAGGCTCAACATGATCACCATTTCCTTTCATATTCCTTTCTTATTTAACCACTCGGAAATACAGATATTGGTCATTTTCTAAGCAAGTGAAAATTATGTGTAAACAAAACAGAAAACAAATATTCTCAGAATGCCTATAATTCAAATATTCTGTGTTTTATGCTTTTCATTCTTCGGTTGTCATGGTTTTACTTCTAGAAGTTTATGTAACTGAGAAAAAATATGATCAATTTCCCTGCTATGTTCCACCTTAATTTACACCAAATAGAATTTTACTCTGTGAGGAGTCCCAATGGCCCCAAAATTGTGCAATTGAAATAATAGAAAGACACAGTGGTCTTAATGGCTTATATCTATATTTCAAATCTAAGCAAAAAGTTGTTGTAAAAAGTAGTGACCAGATGCCATACCAAAGAAGCTCTTTAAATTTAAAAAGAAGAGTCATTCTCCAGGATTTAAAGAGTTAAGTCATTGGGTTAAATTCTCTTGACTTCAGTGACATTGCCTGGGTAAAAATGGAGAGAGAATCTGGACCCTGTTTTCAGATGACAACAGTGCCTATGTCACTCAGTTAAATACATACAGGCAATGCCTATTTATTATATAAAAGTTAATTCAAACAGTTGATAAAGTGATGTTCATTTAATTATCAGCTGTGTGCATGTGCACTGGCTTTTATTTCTTTATAAATTATGGGTCATAAAATTGTTAATACATGTAGTGGCTAAACTCAAAAATTACTTGCATTCTGAGAGATTCAACGGACCTGATATTCCCTAAACTGGAAAAAAAAAACCCACAGGGAATATCTATAGAATCAGTATGATCTCTAAAAACAGAATATATTTTTAAAATGTAACCATTGTTTATATTTGACTGATAAACCCATCCTTTGAGAGTAAAATTCAAAAGAGCTGAGATTTTTTTGCTAGCTTTTCTGCATATTTGTCACATTTTCTCATCATTGTACATGAACACATGCAAATATTATACACATGTATTAAATTAGTTGAGTGTGACTAAGATATATACCATAATGTTAGCTAATTAACTGTTCAACAATAAATTTATCCAAGAAATTAAAATATTCTTGAAAATTGACTGTACAATCAGTGAAAAAAAAAAACCTAGGTCAACTAGGTCCCAATCCTGCAAGGTATTAAGCAGTCTCCACTCCCAGTGATATTAATGGATCAAGCCCTTACTATCTATCTAGTTTCAGTGTTCACTTTTTGAAAAAATATAAGAAATTTAATTACGTTATTTCTGCAATTTTAATTCAATAATAGAATTAGAGTT
This sequence comes from Rafetus swinhoei, assembly GCA_019425775.1. NCBI lineage: Eukaryota > Metazoa > Chordata > Testudines > Trionychidae > Rafetus > Rafetus swinhoei. Next base: position 274,162,184 of record CM033437.1, read on the forward strand.
CACTGCAATCCAATTTGGTTAGATGATAATGACAAACTATTCTTCATTTTTATTACACTTTTGGGAACTTTTACATATTAACACTATATTCATGTGCTGCCTGAAATTTTGACGGGGAAGCAAGGTTAATAGAAAGATTTATCTTAGAAGTTTCAGTCTGTATTTTTCCTTCTACATGCAGTTTCCCCAGACAGCTCCTTTTTATAGAAAAACATGACAAAACATATTCTTCATGATGCAACATCATGGACTTTTGATCAACCTCTAATGTGCTGTTGATCAGTTTCTAAATTGTCCTATGTAATGTTCAGTTAGGTACCTACCTGGACTCTGGCCTCAGTGAGCTCTGTTCTCAGAGCTAGCTGTTCTCTTACATATACATCAGGATAATGTGTTTTCTGGAACACTTTCTCCAGTTCTTCCAGTTGTAAACTGGTAAAGGTAGTTCTGTGTCTCCTCTTCTTACTGCTGGAGACATTGCTGTCACACTTGTCTCCCAGTTCATCCAGTTCCCCCTTCTCCTGCATCCCTTTTACTGGAGACATCCTAAGACTGTTGCAATTGTCCATGGGCCTGTTCAGCTCTGTGTGAAGAGACTGTCCTTCTACTTTAGTAATCCCATAGTTCACTGTACACAGGGGGCGAAAAATAAGCAGTTAAATGGGCTTTTAGATCTGAGGATTTCCAGAAAACTTTCATAAGGAAGTTGATTATATGCAATGGTGTGTTGGAATGTGATACAACTGGCAGGGAATACTGCAATTTTTAATTACAAATTTGATGCCATTATTGACATCTGTTGAATTTTCCCAAAGGCATGTTTGTTGTGAGGATAAAGAAGTATGCATAATAAATACATATTTCAGATACATTGCAAATAAAATACATTATAAACACAGAATTCTAGTGTGAACTAGATATTGATTTAAAATAAATGGCACAAAAGCTACTGAAAATGTGATTTTAAGCTAAGGTGTCAGTTAGATTAACCCAATATAGTTCTATGCAAATTCAAATAATTATATAAAATAAATTAAATATTTGTAAATTGACTAATCAAGAACCATCAAATTCGATAAAACTAACATTTGGCATTGTGCACAAACCCAATAGATTCCATATAAATACTTTTAGATTTGTGAAGTGGAATTGTTTTAAATTAAGGTTGTTAGACTACAAAATATAGATGTTAACTTTTAGTTAGATATAAGAAATAATTTTGTGTTAATATTGCAGGGACTATTTATCTTTAGGCAAAGACTAAATGCCAGCAATAAATATTAAAATAATTTTTTTTAGTTGCTGAATAAGAAATAAAAATATTTGTTATTTTTGTTAAACGTGCCACATTGCATGGATAACTCATGCAACATTTTACAAGATTAGAAAGGGGTTTTTTTCTCTCTTACAGATGGAAGGGAAAATTAAAACATCTATTGCAATAAAACTTTATAAAGGATGGCATCTGACACATGATTTAGAGCTTCTTTTAAGTTTGTCTGCCATGCTAGATAATTTCATTCATAACTATTGATGCATCAGTGTTCATTCAGAGTGATTTTAACCAAACATAATTTTAAATACCTGACACCAATACAATAAAACACCAAACATAAATTAAGCAAGCTAATTAAAAACAACCACATTCAGTAAATCAACATGCTGTAGTTTTCCTAAATCATACTTGTTCTTGATACTTTTAAAGATTACCATTAAAATTTGTTACATAAAAATAATGTCTCAAAAATCTTTCAATATCCATATGAAGTACAGAAAACATAACATATTATTAATCCTAGTATTGTAGTTACCTGATTTTAGCCCACAAAATGTGTATTAGACCAAGATTTTTTCTTTTTGGTATAATTTTTATAAATGCTGAATTACATGAAGAAAAATTATTAAATTAAAATGTAAACTAAATTGTTTATTAAAAATAAAAATAAAGTGTACTATATTTATTTTGCCTACATTCCAGAAATAGTAGAAGATCACTATTTTGGTCATTCTGATTAAATTAATAAATATGTTCTAATTTATTAGTTATGCTAGTGTACTCAAGTTGGATTATTGCAAATAATTATTGTAAAGAAATGTAACAAAATGTTATTCAATTTCAGCTTCTGAAATAAAGTACAAATAGTGTATATTTTAAACGACCAGCCTGAAATAAAACACTGAAAATGTTAACAATAAAATATTATATAGAGATGTATAATTTATGTAACATTTTTTGTATAATTTTGTAACAATTCCCGTTTGGGAATTGAATAAATTATTTTCACAGACTGAATAAAATAAGTACATATACTTTAATCATTGTGGTACTTAAAGTTTGCAATACATTTTTGGCAGATTTGAAGCCTCGCTAAAATAAATGGGTTTGTTATAAATTTTGTCACATTTATTAGTTTGTTGTTTTAAAAGAACCCGCGTTTGCACTTTATGTGCGACATACAACGAGATACAACAATCCTCTTGGAATTGCAAAGTGCTTTAGCTGTCTTGCAATGAAATGATGGGGTTCGTATTCGGTCGGTTACAAGATAGAAAAGATAGATGGTTTGTTTTGATAACATTTTGACTTTGCGGGGCTTTTGTATTCGGAGCTGAATACTTTACCAAACAGTTACCATTAGAAATGTCCCTGTACTCGCTTAAAATCTGTAGTGGATCCTGTTTGGATATTAAAAGTCACTTTAACAGACTCTATAGCAAGCCGGATCCGAGTCACTTGAGCATTTGTTGCTAGGTTATAAGAATGCTTCTAGACACTGCACCAGATGTTATTGCGGGCTTAGCTATTTTCGTCTCTTTAGTACATTAGATAGACTGAGCTAAAAGGTGGAACGCCCAAACATGATTTAAGCTAAAAGATGGACTATTCATACAAACATATGTAGTGTGTGTCCATAGCAGCGCACAGTTATGTGTGATCATTACCTTCTAGCTTGAACTATATATTAAAGAGAATTAATATCTGTCATATAACTGACTGCGTGCACAGTACATATTAATCAATGGTTAACACATAGATGTTTTCTATTGTAAAACCCCTAAATATAGCTGCATCCTGTAAGGAAAAGAACTGTTTATAAATGTGCAACTTTTATGTTTTGGCTAGACTGGTTTGGGCTAGAAATCCTTTAGGGCAGTCTATGGAGCTGTCTGCATGGGGGAAGGAAGAAGAAATTGGACTGCTATGCTACTTCTAGATGAATACTGTTTTGAGTTTACTCTGTGTCTTCCGGAAACGTTTACACTACGGCGCGGTAGAACCCAAAGCGAAAGCGTCGCGTGTGCGCTGCCGGAAAGGGAGGCTTGAAGCCAAACCAAAGGGGCTCTGCTGCTCTTTAATGTAGTTGCTTAATAGATCACTTAAAAAGCGTGTGGCCGATCCTGCACCTGAACGTGCTCTAGACCCGCCGCACTTCAGTTCCTACATGCACCCTCTTTTGTCCTGGGACAAAAGGAGTCCTGGGAAGGGGAGTCGCGCCGATTCTCCCGCTCTCGCAAGACACGGCGGGCTAAGAATTGTGCGAAATAACCCTACCAGGGAGACTCACCGTTATTGTCCTGGCAGGGAGAGGTCCTCTCCAGCCTCACATGATGCTCAGCCCTTTGCAGAGGGTTGAAGGCCTGCACGCATTTGCTGGCTGAAGTTTTGCTGTAAAAGGACTCATTGTCCAAAGTTTCCATAACGTGCTCCAAAGTGCCTCCTGCTCCCATGTAAAAGTCACTGTTCTTACTCGGCTGGCTCTTCAGGGCAAACTTCTCGCTCAGAAAATCCATAATCATCTAAAGCTGCTTGGGAGCCTCTTCCCTAGACAGAGGCTGGACTGTGAGCGGGGGGGGGGGAGGGGGAAGGGTAGGGGGAGAGACCTCCAGAGCTCAGGGAGCTGCTTTGCCTCTGCGCCTTTGATTTGTCTTGTCTTGAAAGGGGGGACCAGAAGTTGCTCTTATATCTTGAAGCTCAGCAGGGCTCCTTGCGCAACCTCCCATTTCTAATGAATATGAAAATAGGCAGCCAGTGTAACTCCACCCCAGAGCCCACTTTAGACAGACAGAGCCACATTAGGCAGACAGACACACAGACGCGCTGGAGGGTGGGGGCAAACAGATGGAAACAGACATTCCCGCCTCCCCTTCCTCTCTCCCCCTTACACACACTGCAAGGGATTTCTCCAGGGATTCTGGAAAGTGTGTTAATCCCCGCCCCGCTTTCGCCTCCCTGGAAGTTTAGAGCAATGCATTTTTCAGAGGCAAATTCCATTCTAACGGGCTTTTATTTAATCGATTGGAAGGATACCGAGATATACAGGACTATAACCCTATGATGTGGAGCTGTTGAAATTAACAACCCGGGTTTCCTCGGCTTCTTATTCACACGGGTGGGGAGTTTGATTCCAAAGTAAGAAAACGAAACGTTCTGGGACTTGTTCGGGTTGTGTTAAGGGGGGAACCGCAGAAATTGAAGAAATTTACATCAGAGATTAGCCCAAAGGAAAGCTAGTATTTTACTTATCGTTCAGACTCGAAATCAGGCTTTGTGTATGAGTACAGAGAGACTAAATGTTTCTTTTATCCTAAGCATCCTAGATCTTAAACAGCTAACGATTTTAATGCAAAAAAATCACATTTTGAAAACGTCAAGTCACGCTCGTATTGCTCTTTGGGATAATGATCGCCGAGTCACAACAAAAATAGTATGACGAGAACAAAATAAAACCTATATTTAAAAAGGGACACCACAAAGCACAGAAGTCGTGAAGCTTTTAATTCACTTTTTTTCCTGTTTCAGGACGGGGTTGGGGGGAGATTTACATTCTGAAGACAGAAATATTTAGAAATGACTCTAATCCGGAGCGAACGGGAAATTGACCTATTCTGCTCTTTCGGTCCAATTTTGATCTAATTATTTCATCACTATAAAAGTTTAGATCCCACCTTGCAACACCGCTTCTCTCAAAGAAATCACCGGTCCAGTAATATGCTTCTCTTCTGTCACTTCTGTCACAATCATGTTCAATTTTTCACATATATATGCCATATGTATATGCCAGTTTTAAGCATAAATGTCCATTGAGATCAATGAAGACCTTTTAAAACGCACGACACTATTTGGGCTATATTTACTAACAGTAACTCTTTTAGAGCCTTCTCATTAAAAATCTGCGGAAACAGACCAAGAAAAACTTCCCTAATTTTCATATTAGTAGTAAAAGCATCTACACCAGACGTGCAACTTATTAACACCAGCGGTGAGGACTAGTCAGTTTTCCCTGACTTTCTTATTAAGGCTATTTGAAAATAAAGCTCAGTCAAACTAAACTATGGACCCTATTTCATCTGGAAAACGGTGGTAGAAATTAAACTTTTGTGAGCTGTTGAAGACAAGGTATGTGACGAGATTGATCTGGCTGTTAATAGACCTAATAGTAGTGAACTAGACAGCTAAGCTAGGGATCAAAATGAACAAAATCAAACTTTAGTCACCTGAATATTCGACAGGATTTTTTTTCCTCCTTCCGAATAGTCATTTCCTCCCTTCCTGACCCGTTATTTGGTCTCCCACTTCGCAGAGGGAAAGAGCAGTTGAAAGAAAAGGGGAAAACGCCTTACTGTATAGCATTTCCTTTCTGCTGTTCCATTATCTAAATACAAGATTGAAGTTAAAGACCAATAAAATGAACCTCTCTGCAAGCATTTAAGCCAAAATGATCCCAAAATGCTAAGCAAGCCCGATTGTGTCTCATGTCAACACTTATTTGTCCATGTCTAGGTTGTTTAGCTGAAACTCTTAAATTCGTGTGTGTCCGTTTGACACCTTTTCTGGCTAAAAGCCCCGTGTAATTTGTCAATATAAATACCACTTCCTAGGCACTGTAATTTTTAAATGTTCCCTTGTGCCCTAGGTTGTTAGCTCGTCTGTCTACTCTTCATTGGCATCTACCTAACAGCCCGGGGAGCGCCGCTGATACACAGCGTCCAATGTTCAGGACACATTTTCGCCCAGGTGTCCTCTGCTCTCTTCGGCTCTAGAAGAGCTCTCCTAAGGCTGTGATGGTGACTGATTCTCAGTAGATGAACGGACCCCGGGCAAATGAAGCCCCGCCGTCTAACAATAGTGTATTGGAGTCAGACCTTCCCGACGGGTCTAGTTAAACAGCCGCCAGCAAAGAGGAGCGAGCGGAATTGGACCATCACTAGAAGCACCTACTATTTGTAAGAGTTTTTTTAATGCCCTGCTTGTTTGGGGCCGGATCACAGGTCATTTGGTGGAGCCAAGATCTGGCCAAGATGTGCAGTGGCAACGGACTCAGCCCGGGCTGCGTCTTCCAAGCCTGGTTCAGCCCAGCCGCAGGGCGAGAAGCGGAGGCGAATTGTGTGAGGCACGTTTCACTCCCGCCCTCCGCCAGCCAGCCCAACGCCTGTCGCTGACCCGAGGAAATAGACCAATAATCCCAGGCCATCCGTATCTCTGTGTGCTAGAGCCTTGTCAGCTTGTTTACACATATGCCTTAAAAGCACTAAACGCCTTGGGAAAAGCATGCGCGGTGTCTTTCAAATGAAAGCCACATGCAAAGCGCTTGCAGCCTGCAGTGCATTTTTTCTCCCCATAAATGTCCCTCTTAAAAGGCAGCCAGTAAACTGCAGGGGGACACGGAGCGGCGCATCTGCCTGGAAAGCGGCTCCCAGCAACCCCCAAGCCTGGGACTCACACGGGATCCCTGCTAGAGCGGGACGCGCAGCTCTGTGCTTAAAATGAGGGTCCGCAGGGTGGCAAACTCCCGTCAACAAGCGCTTCCCCGGCCCTGGGCTGGCAAGGAAAGAGCCAGGTGCAGGGGCTGCACGAAACGGGCCTCGGCAGCTGGAAAGGCAGCCCATGTAACGTGACAGCTCGGAGCGTTCCCGAGTGACCCCTGCACACCAAGGGGGGAGCTGCAGCCCGCGGAGAATCCGGTCCCACGTGAGGCCGCCGCTGTCACCCGCCTTGATGCTGGGCTCCTTCCCGCGCTAAGAACAGCCTCTCATGGGCTGGGGCTGAGTGCTGGGGGGTGACACCACTTCAGCTCCTTGTCCCACGTGTGAGCCCCTAGCCCTGTGCCCTGCTTGAGAGGCTGTGGGTTAGGGGAACAGCGGGCTGAATCTCTTAGAGACAGAGAGGCTGTGTGTATGGGGAAGGGGGAGACCCCCACCACACACTGTTATACTGCGTGTTTGCGGGCCACATTCTGCTCGCTATCTGTGCCGCTGTGCTGACTTCAAAGGACGTCACTGAGGGGGAAATTGGCGCCACGCAACGTAAATGGATTCTTCTCCTCCAGAGCTTGAGCGTGGCAGGGTGACTTCAAGGGAGGAGGGGAACAAGGGGAATTAAAGAGCTTCTAAAGATCTCGGGAAAGAAGGCGGCAAATCTCTGGAAAGCATCTTTCTGCAGGACGGCTCCTGCGCGCAGCAGCAGCCGGCAGCCCAGCTAGGAGAGGCAGCGCGCAGATGCCTGAAGGCGCTCCCGGAACCTGCTGCGCGAGGGGGTGGTGTGTGATTGAGAGACGCTTCGTGGCTTGTGTGTCTGTGTGTGTGGGATGTGTGTGGGGAGACGCTGGCCCTCGCAGCCAACGTGCGCTCCCCGGGAAACTCCGTCCCCTGAGATAGCCCCTGGATCCGCCACTGCCAAGTGGCTCCCGCCGAACTCTGAAGGCGTTTGTATTGAGCACAGAACTGGGTTTCTTTCCCCCTCTCCCTCATCTTCTCCCCTACCCGTCGGGCTCAGTTCACTGAACTAATAGAGTTAACAGGAGTAAATTAAGAGCAAACATGCAGCACAAACAGGTTCCTCATTTAGAAACAAAACCGAACGGGGAGGGGAGAGAAGGAGTGGATGAGTTGGAAACTCTCCACAGAACCATCGTTTTTGGGGACAAGCTGCCTGGACCTACAACCCAGACACGTTGCTCACGTTGCCTCTCCAGTTGGCTCTGTCTCTATATGGGTGGGCATCAGCTCGCGGTCCAGAGAATGCCCTGCTTTCAGGGGAACTCCCGTAGTTTTTCAGTTTGTTGAAACAAAGAGAGCAGGCTAAGACACCAGCAAGACTCGGGGATTTCCTTTGTAAATTTCAAATAAGACCTTCCCCCGCCCTCTGTTTCAGGCAATGTTTTTTTCTAGTGTTAGGGTCAAGCACAGAGTTGGGGTTTGGGTTTGGATCAGAGGGAGCTTCTTTACACTGCTGGCCTTCCAAGCAACAAGCCTGTGCTGGAAACACGACCTGTATTTGTGAGGAAAGAGAAACGATTCGTTTTAGATGGAGCGGCAAGGAGCCATCTCTTATTGCAAAGAGTTGGCTTCTCTAAACTACAGCCTTCTTCTCGAGCTGCTGACACCACTCCGTGAAAAGGGAACGACAAGCTACAGGGGTTGTAAGATGGATGCTTTCACAGGGTTATTTTACAAAGTGAATTTGAGGTGTAGCAGCCAGGGAAGCTGTGGGGAGACCCTTGAATATGGCCGAACATGTCAACTGCTCGAGAAGGAAAAAAGGGTCCATGGAGAAAGAAAGCTAAACCAATTGAACGTTATGTAGAATGGCAAGTGGCCAAACGGTTCAATATTTTATGTGCCCTCTATTTCATGTGTGGAGGCTTCGCCCGCCCACGCCTTTCATGCTTAAATATATAGATTTGTACCATCTCAGACTAGCTCGAGAGTTGCACTGAAGTGAAACCCGTGAAGAAATAAACACACCAGCCCAATCGTGTTCTGTATCATGTTCGACAGCTTAGCTGGGGCTAATTTGCTTTTGGGGAAGAGGGAGCCAAAGTGGGGCGACTACAACATAAGGTGCAACCTCCATGAATAACTTTAGAACCATTCAACAAAAATTATCCATGAGAAGGGTTATGAGAAGCTAAATTTTACAGATGTAGAATTTGGAGGAACCGATTTACATTTTACCAAAATATTCTGTTTGGGAAAAATCAAAACCAATGTTATTATAATAAACATACAACGCCAGGATGTTAAAATGTATTTACACACAGTGTAAAACGAGTTACTTAAGATGGTAAACCAGATCCAATGCATTCATATGCTGAATTTGCTTTTACATCAGGATACTTAAAGGACCCGATTCAGTTCTATTAAGTTAATATCCAAATGAATGAGCTTTCTTTCCAAAGGACCAAATAAACATTCCGCGCCCCATTAACGCATAAACATTTGGTTCAATATAGACCGATGATCTTCGCATTTCCACAGTTTAGAGAAAAAACATTTAATCAAAAATATTTTGATAAATGTTAGTAATATATGGGCTCTGTAGGATAAGTTAGAACGTACCAATAAATCAAGTATTTTTTACTGAATATTTTAGTGTTTAATTCTGCAGCGACTGAGGGACAGACTAACTGGCTCTAACAAACCCCTTTCATCTCCGTTTTGAAGTTAAGACAAACGGATCATTTACTAGTTATGCCAATCGCACAGCCAAAAATGAAGGAATGCAAGGTCAGGCACTTTCAATTCACATGTACAATTCAATACAAGACACAATAGCAGTGGCGCTGCGGTTTCTCCCATTTCGTGCTTTGATAATACCTTAGTGGTTTGCAAGATTTCTTTTATGACACCTGCACAGAAAAAATGAGAGAGAGAGAGAAAGAAGAGAATCCCCGTCAGTTTAATTTGTGTTCAGGAAAAATAAAGCAATTGCAGGGAACGTAAAGGTGTACTTTCCCATGCTAGAAACACCGGAGTTGTTTTCAAACTACGCCAGCTTTGAAGAATTTCGTCTTGGATAACGTAATTACTATTCTTCTCAAAACATCTGTCGTTTCCTTACACACAAAACTGTGTACTGTAGGATTTCATCTCAGTTCAAGAGGAAATCTCAACGGAGATCTCCACAAAAGCAGATTGAGCTCCTAACTTGATCTTGTTTAAGTGATAATGAAGCCTACTGAAGAGTGTTGCAAATGCAAACCCATTCAATCTCCATGTTATCTGGAGATTATACTACTTTTTTTTTATCAAGTCTGTAAAGAGGTTGAAATTTGAGCAATTAAGTGCCCTAATGATGAGACCTGCTACTTAAGATTGCAGGTTTCCAGGACCCGATCGTGTCCCTCTACTTCTGCTTAGAGCCCGCTCTAACTGCCCTCCCTCAATAGAAAGACTTCCATTCACATCAGTGGGAGTTGGATCGGGCGCCTGGCAGAGGTGTAGCATCTGGATTCTATTCAATTCGGACTCTCTACAAGGACAAACCAGTTCGAAACGAGAGGGGGATAGCTGAGGTAGGTCTCCGCTGCGGCAGCAGAAAACTTGGCCTAAAACGCAGTCTGATCCCCTGTGCCAGTCCCTCTGAAAAAATTAAGGAGATACAAATAAAACACAAATATTATTTTCCACATCAAAGGAATAGCCATATTAAGAATAAGAGGCCAAAACATGACTAAACAAGCTAGCTAGTAAGTTAAAGTTGAACATTTGCTGCTCATTTTCCCAGCAGAATTAATGTCTTATGCGTATTTTTTTTAAAAGAGCTCATTATGAGTTTTAATTTTCGACGATTCCTAAATAAATTAAGTTAAAAAATCCTTTCTATGAAGAATTACCCCAAAGTGAATTAACCTAACCTCGATTTGGACTCTAAAACATTTAAGACTCCACACACCTAAAAAAAACCCGTAATAGTCATACATTCTTACCTTGCTGGCCTTTGGATTAATATTAGGGTAATTTTACATAGTATACACCGGCTACATTACAGTAGCGACGCCAAGACACTAAAAACATCGCGTAGGCTGCTGGTGTGGGTGGGTGTAGGGCCCGGCTCAGTTGTCATCTCTCGATTTTTTTAAAACCATGATATATAGGTCGAAATTCTTTGGTTTGAAGCACGAAGCTAAAGAAAGTTGGCTACAGAACGCTCAAGGGCTAAAAAAAGGTCGCTATTTATGTAGCCTGCATTAACAAACGGCTACATTGAGTCGATTTAGTCCCACATTGACAGGGACTGCTAGTTTTCAAGCCCAGATCAGCTGAAAGGCCGCTGCTTTTCGCCATGCAAACTAAATGTTAGATCAGATTAAAAAAATGTGTAATTCCAATTCTGCTTCATCATTATTCATGAAACCCCATCATTACTCATACAGCGCCTAGGCTGAAAGCCACAAAACGATTTTATTCTACTCTGTTTGGATCTGGAGAGTCTCAGAGCATTATTTTGTCCTTAGGTGAGAGCTGCTTGTAGTTTTTGAGCCGTTTGGGTACTTAATGGAGCATTTATTCCCAGCTAACTAAGGTTCTCGGCCTTTCTTATCCTGAGCACCTATATACATTTTTTTTTAAAGAACTTAGTGGGTAACTGATGTGTGGCTAATATTTTATCCGCGGTGCTTTTCTTTTCCGTGTAACCTTTAACTCTTAAGAACAACATTTTATGCTTTCCACACAAATATTGATATTGGCAAATAAAGCCATCTAACCGTCCATGGCTAGAGACAGTGTTCTTTTTGTTTCGAAAATGCGCTATCAAAAGTAACCCACAGCATTATAAATTGCCTACAAATATTCAGGGCAGGTAACCTGTGTAGACAAAACTCTTACCTCGACTTGCGGAAGAACGTGCCTGAACTCTGTGGGGCGGTTTTTGCTCCTATACTCTAGCAGCTGGATGCAGGCAAATGGCACTAAATTGGATACGTCAAGCTCAAGCATAAGCCACGTGCATCTCTATATTTGTGCCAGTAGAACGTTGGTGCGATCAAGTAACCAAGGGAAGGTTCGTCTCGACGCCTTGATTTGTAGTCTGATCACAGTGCAGCCCTGTACATCTATATTTGAAGAAAAACAGGACGGCATGCCCTGGACACAGAATAGACCCAGATCGATAGCATCCTTGATAGCCACTTGGGCTCTGAAACGCCAAAAAAGAAAAATACACTACCAACAGAGACTGACTTTAAACACAGCGAGACTGTCCAGTAACCTAACTAAACTCAATCGGCCTTTAATATATAGGCTCCGCAATAGAAACAAATAAAATGATTAATGAAAATGGTATCAACCTGAGTAGGAGCCACACATAACGACTGTTGGGTACGAGGGCTATTCTCAGACAAAAAATAACGCGAGTCAATAGGAATGGGCCCAAAATAGAGAATGAAATTTCTACTTTTAGAGAAGGGAAATCGATTGATCACTCATTTTCTAATGGCTTTTTAAAAATAGAGGTGCCCTTCTGATTTTTAAGGAGCTGCAGTGAACTAACATCGCCTTAGCAGTAAAAAGTTCATTCAAGTTCATCAGTCCACTTCTTCACAGAGGTTCTAACTTAATAAGAAAGTATTTGTGAGGAGGAGAAAAAAGTCTTTAGAAATCACTATTTAGTTGAGCCTATATAATTTTCTTGGACTTCCTCCACTTCCACCATCAGCTTAATAGTATTTGCTTTCTGCGGCAGGCATTCTTCTTTTCCCACATTAAGAAAATTGTTTTTAAAAGAAAATTGCCCAAGAACTGAATTAAATTAGGTGAAATACAAAGAGCTCATTACACAGGGCAGAGAAAGAATTCATGTTAGTCCTGTGTTTTTCAAATGGGCAGTCTCGCGACTCTCTTGCAGACGATGATGGCAGAACACCTGTGCCGTTTAAGTGACAGGTATTATATTATTACAGTCAACCTTCAGGAAAATACCTTATCTCCAGCAACCTGAATCAACCTTTTTCTTTTAATGCTTTGAAAAATCGTGACACACAGCTGTAGACAATTAACAGCAATACCCGAATACGGGAGTTATCCTTTTCATTTCTTAGTGCTTATTTCATTAACAAAGCCATAGCTACATAGCGGCAACTTTCCTTCCAACGTTGTTTTATACAGAGAAATACCAGACGCGCTGATTTAAAGTCTTAACTAGCTGCGTGGTGCGTCTTACAGGTAAAGATTCAACATAATGAGTTACAGCAATCAAATACATTAACACAAAATGGAGCGTTAAGTTTCAAGATTGTTTTAAAAAAATAAAACTTCCACGTCAAAGAAGAATAAAAAACGTACACGACAACTATTAGAAAACCGAATGCCCTTGTAAGATTGCCATGAACAATTATCAGCTCCGGCACAAAATGTATTTGCTTGCCCCTAAACACTGAAAAGACCACTGCATTTCAGCCACCAGGCAACTGTCTGATCAGTGATTATGGGCTTTCTTAAGTATGCGGGTGCAGGCAAAGTAAATGTTGATGCTTTAAAAAAAATACCGGAAACCAAATTAAAATTCTCCAGGTCCAAAACAACCAATAAGCCAAAAATCTTAGGGAGAAAAAAAAAAGATTTAATCGGTTGGAGCAGGGGACACCGATTTGTATACTGTTATACAAGTAACCCATCCATGCTTCCTCTTCACAATTTTACTCGTGTCAGTTTCAAATCCCCATAAAAAAGCTTGGGGATTAAAGCTGATTACTCAGTGTCTCTGTTAAATTGCTGGCAGTTCGAAGACAGTTGCAAGGTTGGCTGAAAAGCAAGGAGCTCTTCAGTATTTATAGAGAAAGTCTCCCAACTTGCAGGTACCAGGCCCTCTGCACCTCCATGAGGCTGCGTCTACACGGCACATTTATTTCGGAATAAACTAATCCAGAATAGTTATTCTGAAAGGGTATGTCTACACCGCATTCCTCCTTCAAGAGAGGAATGTAAATGCAGACAAATGAAATTGCAAATGAAGCGTGGATTTGAATTTCCATGCTTCATTTGCATAATGGCGGCCGGCCGCTTTTCCAAAATAGCGTATTTCGAGAAAAAAAACAGGGTTATTTCGAAAAGAAACCCTTCCTTCAAAATAACCCTTACTCCTTAAAAAATGAGGTTTAAGGGTTATTTTGAAGGAAGGGTTTCTTTTCGAAATAACCGTTTTTTTCTCGAAATACGCTATTTCGGAAAAGCGGCCGATCGCCATTATGCAAATGAAGTGCAAGAAATTCAAATCCGCGCTTCATTTGCAATTGTTTGTCTGCATTTGCATTCCTCTCTCGAAGGAGGAATGCAATTTAGACATACCCAAATAGCTTATTTCAAAATAAGCACATCTGCACTGCAGGGAAGCCTCAACATTAGTGTGAGGCAGGCTTCTCTAATGCAGATGTGCTATTTTGATTAAGAGCCCCAGGAGGCACTGGGGAGGAATAAGTTAAAATGGCCTGGTGAGGGGCTATTTCGAAATAGCAGAAGTGGAGCATCTACACAGCTCCTATTCCAAAATAACTATTTCAGAATAGGTGTTATTCTTCGTAGAATGAGGTTTACAGAAGTTGGAATAAGCCTCCCGTTATTTCGAAATAACATTATTGCTGTGCAGACGCTCTCGCAGAGTTATTTCAAAATAATGTTTATTATTTTGAAATAACTTTCCTGTAGAGCTGCACCCTGAGGGCATGTCTAGACTACCTGTGGCTTCTGAAAGAAGATATGCAAATTAGGTGCAAATTTGCATATCTTCTTCTCATTCCTTTTTTAGAAGAGTTAAAAAAAAAGCAGTCTAGATGGGGTTTTTTTGCTCGAAAACCCCCTTTTCCGAAAGAACCCTGTAAACCTCATTTTTTGAGGAATAAGGGTTCTTTCGAAAAAGGGGTTTTCGTGTGAAAACCCCATCTAGACTGCTTTTTTCCAAAAAAACTCTTCCGAAAAAAGGGATCAGAAGATATGCAAATTCGCGCCTAATTTGCACATCTTCTTTCAGAAGCTGCAGGTAGTCTAGATGTAGCCTGAGTCTCCTGCGGTGTAAGAAGTATAGGCAGAGTGGCTACAAGTTGTGATCAGCTTCCCCCTGTACAAGGTATAGATAGGGCAGTTGGGGACAGTGTGAGGAACTACTACAAGACCCACACAGCTAGTGTTGTGTCTGGAAAAGAGGCATGTGTTGCAAACCTGTTAATCTGAAGGTCTTTCCCCCTCAATTTCTGACCAAAAAAAGCCATTTTTCTCATTTTGTGTGAAATAGACAAATTTTTCCTTTTCTATCTTACCCGGAGTAATGGCCAATTCCCTTGAGTATCCCAGTCTCATCTAACTTACTCTGCAAACTCCAGATAGTGCTGCAATAGTTAATTATTTGCTATGGGTTCCACTATCAATTTTTAGGCCTGCAGAGGCTGTAAATCAGTGCTTAACCTGGCTCCTTGTGTTACCAGGGTTATAACCCCCTCATCTAGCCTGAATAACATTTTTTTCACAAGTATTCAAAAAGATTAAATGTGGATAATCTGTTCCCTCCCCACCACCACTTATGAAGGTAACTAACAAAACAGGGGATGAAGATTGCTGGAGTAAGATTTTTATACTAGTACAAGTTAGTACAAACAACTTTGTTTCCAACGAAGATTGGAAATTTGGAAGCTTAATTGTGCATAATATAGTTCAGTTATTTTCTGTATTATTGGGGACTTCCAATAAAAATGAGTTTTCATAAGGATTTTTCTCATTACATGATGTCACTTTAAGGCATCGCCTTCCAGTACAACCTGGCTCCCATTACAGTTAATAGGAGTAGCTTTGGCATTCATCAAGGAAAGAATGTATCTCCATAAATACACATTTCCATGAGTGCCTTACTATGCTGTGACACTGAAATCAAAGGGCTGTTAATCAACTACATTCTTTGCAATGCCTGTAATTTGTGCACTAGGCAATCAAATGGTAGTTATGCTTCTGTGTATTTGTGGACTGATCTGGATTCTAATTATGGGAGCATCTTTGAAATCATCATACGGAAGATCCACCTTTAAGTGACAGGTCCGTCAAAAATAATTATGATGCTCTATTAAGGTAAAATGCAACAGTAATGCTACATGAAAAGAAATCTGTAGAATATTTTTCTTTGTACAACTTAAAATATGTTCTGTAAATACAGCAGTACTTTGTTAAATGGGATCAGTTAAAAGAAGATAGCATTTTGAAGAACAGTTTTTTGTTCAAATAAAGTTACAATTTAATAATTGTCTACTATCTAAGCAGAAATGACTGTACAGAGACCAAGAGGCATAATTATGATACTTAGTCATTCAAGTACAGATTATTTGAGCATCACTGACATGCCATTGTCTAAGGGTGTGTCTGTGTCTACACACCCGCATTATTTCAGAATAATGGCCGTTATTCTGAAGTAACAATGCAAGCATCTACAAAGCAATTCCATTATTTTGAAATAATTTCGAAATCATGGACGGCTTATTCCGGCTTCTGTAAACCTCATTCCACAAGAATAATGCCTATTCCAAAATAGCTATTTCGAAATAGCTGTAATATGGAAACTCCACTTCTGCTTTTTTGAAATAGCTCCTCACTAGGGCCATTCAGACTAATTACTTCCCCAGTGCCTCCTAAATGAAGGTAGTGCATTCACATTAGAGAAGCCTGCCTCTGACTAATTTTGAGGCTTCCCTGTAGTGTATACGTGCTATTTCGAAGTCAGCTATTTCAGAGTATTTCTTCTGGAATAGTTTATTTTGAAATATATGTGAAGTGTAGACATAGTCTGAATAATAATGCTTAATTCTGGATATAGTCTCTCCATTTGAGCATGCTGTGATTAACAATATTGAACTAGCTGTAAACCTGTTAGAACTTTCTAAATAAACAAATGGTTAAAATGATCAATTTATGAGCTCAGATACTATGGTGTTGAAGGAAACCAAAGTAGCTGTTAAGCTAGACAGGCAAAGAGTTCAGTTTTTGGATCAGAGGAGAATGCACATAAAAACCTCAAAGAGGTCGATTATTAACAAATCTCTGTATGTATAATCCTATGTTTGTCATTTCAATCACAATTTGAAGCACTGCATTTTTAAGTTTCTGAGAATGTATTCAATACATTTACTAGAGGCATTTGTAAATGGATACTCACATTAATTTGTTTCTTCCTTATTAACAGAACATAAAGAGAGAAAAAAAAGCCTTACATGGAAATATTGATGGACTGTTGTTTAGAGTACTGGCGACCGATATGGGCAGCAGAACTTCCAGCAGACTCTGCCCTAGGATTTTTGTTGATCTGGATTTGCTAAGTCACCAATGGGAAGTGGAAAGTTTTCAGTATCCAGGGTCAGAATTAGTCCATGTCAGCATTTTCTCAACCAACACACTCCTGCTCTGACTTCAGAAAAGAGAACTAGTGCCTGGGGAAAATTTTCCTTGAAAATACTCTGACCATGTTCTTAACTAGGACATATTTTCTGATGCATACAGGAAGAAGCATCTGACACCTTTGTGATATAAAACAGTGGTTCTCAACTTTTTTTCCACCAGGTATGGACCTCTAAAACTTTCAAATGGAGGTGCATACCCTTTCAAATGGAGGTGATGCCCAGGCATCCTCAGACCACCTCTTGGAAACCACTGTTGTAAAGAACTGGGTCCCAATTAATAGTGGAAAAGATGGCATATCTCATAAATATGCTGCCATATGTAGAGCTCTGCATGCATACAAATTCTACCTGCAGATGCAGATATCTGCAGATAGACATTGGGATACGTAGATCCTCATGGCTCTACTCACAAAAGATACTGCTGCCAGAGATTAATTTGGTCCCATCATGCCCAGGAGCCAGTGCCCGAAGGTGGGAGTGCACCTGTACTGCCAGCCCCACCCTGAGCCATGATGTCTCCTGTCTGGGATCATACAACCTCACTGGCGGTGGGGCTGGGCGCAGTACCAGGAGGAACTGCCTGCATGGACAGCTGGGTCCTAGAAATGATGAACCATGCTCCCCTCTCTGTTAGCAGCAGTGCTTCTTGGGACTAGAGCCCTGTGCATCTGCGGATCCTGATGTCTATCTGCATCCCGGGGCAGACATTTGTACTTATTCATATCAGACATTACAAAGTTGTGCACCATCCACCATAAAATGTATGCAGTCTAAGAGTGTGATTCAACTCCAACTGAAATCAATGGAAATCTTTTCATTCATTTAGTGGGAGTTGGATCAGACCCCTTTACCCATATT
Source organism: Rafetus swinhoei (assembly GCA_019425775.1). NCBI lineage: Eukaryota > Metazoa > Chordata > Testudines > Trionychidae > Rafetus > Rafetus swinhoei. Next base: position 274,180,192 of record CM033437.1, read on the forward strand.
TGACCAGATGTAGGGCACCTTTGATGTTCTAATCATCAGATGATAGAGCTCTTTGAAAAAAGCAAATTGTACACTCTGATAATACAATGTAATAGTGAATGATGTAGTAAAGGCTGCAGCATATCTTAGCGTAGTTCATTCTTGACTTTTGGGTGGATATACTATTTAAACTACACCACAACATGCTAATTTGTGGAATAGCTGACAAAGTATAATACTGTAACAAATAAGTAGGCTACAAAATTCTGTCATTGAGAAGTACTTGCCCATACATTATGTTGTGGAGCAGTTAAGACAAAACTACCCTTTCTTATCGCATAGTTCAAGTCTTAAATGAGGATGCTAAATCAGCTGGCATAAAGAGCTTTCTTTTTATTCATGCTTGGAAATGGTTCTTAACTTCTGAAAATTTGCAGTGCTGCTCTGATGAAAGTAGGAACAGTTCCCCTTTATATCACATGAATTTTGGGATTAAAAATCTCCTTTATTTGTAGCCACTCTTACATGTGCAGGAGGTGCAGATCACCATCAGATACATCCATGGGGGTGAGTCAGATCACTATCTATTGCTAGATGTTACATTTGGACCTTTGTTTTAGCTGATACACACTAAACATATAGTCAGACATCAGCTTGATGACTGTACAGCTGCAGATACTGAAAACCATACTATTTTAGTGATGAAAGTTGTTCCTGCATTCTTGATAATATAATGTTAGTCATAGTTTTCAAATTTGGTATCTACATGGCATCCAGTGGCACATTTTGATCTTTAAATTAGCAGTAATTATCTAAAACAGATAATTGATCAGGTAAGTACCACTTTCTGCATACATATAAAAGAACTGCATACTGTACATCACATACAGGCACGTCACATCCTTGTTTATGATGAATAGTAGCTTACTCCACAGGCAGTTTCATCAATATAATTCTGTTAATCATGAATAAGGTAACTGAAAAAAGTAATGGAACATGTTCCACGCCCTTTCTCGGTCGCTCCAGAAACCTCTCAGATTTATCCTGTAAGTAGCAGCTACGTGTGAATTCAGTTGTATTCCCATCACCAATACAGTCTCACACAGTGAAGGAGGAACTGTCTCCATTTCTTGAGGTCTCAGTGCATATTGGGACACAGTTAATCCAGGTTCTCCCTTCTTGTTCCTTCTGACATGCCCTTCAGCTCATGGCTAATAGGTTTATCAGCCCTCCTGCCCTGACCGACTAATTAGCTGCATATCCCCAATCAGCCTTTTCCAGGGGAACTGACTGGCTTCTAAGTGATCAGAGTGCTGGCTCACCTGTTACTTTCCAGCATTCTGTCACATTAGCCTTCACTATGAACAGACAACTCTGAGAAGTAAACAGCAATTAATCTTTTTTACAATTTCAATGACAAAAATTAGCATGTAGATTTGAATTAGAGAACAACATTTTTGTTCCTTTAAATAGCAAGACAACTAAATAGGAAGAGATCAGCTCCATGACCCAAAGCTTTGCATAGGAATAGTAAAAGTCCTTAAACATCAATATTAATGTAGCTTTCCTTTGGAATGTTGACAGTAAGGGCATATCTACATAGCAATATTATTTCGGAATAACTGACTTTATTCTGAAATAACACAGTCCACATCTACACTACAAGCAGTTATTTCGACATAATGTCAAAATAAAATTGAGCTGGAGGACTTCTTACTCTGACTCCTGTAACTCTCATTTTATGAGTAAGGGAAGTCGGAGAAATAGTGTTCTTTCTCGGACTTCCTGCTGTGTAGACAGAGCCAAAAGCTGAAATAAACTGTTTCAACTTAAGCTACGCAATTGACATAGCTCAAGTTGTATAGCTTATTTCGGCTTTAGCCCTGCTGTATAGACATGCCCCAAAAGATGATAAAGTTAAGCACTTCCAATCCATATTAACTTGTGGATGTTAAAAATAATAACATGATGGATACTTCAGATAGCAATGTCATATGGAAGTTACACTGTGTTCCAAAAACAATAATATAATAATTTATGTTTTCTTTATTGACTGTGGTCTCACCTCAGTATCTGTTTGTAGAAATTTAAGGCTTCACAAGAAAGGATGAGACAAAAGCAAACAGATGAGGAAACACCAAATACTTGCTTTTTTATATCCAATTATCAGTTTCCACTCTTTGATCAGAAACAGTTTAAAAACTGGAATACAAAGCAAACAGCCTTTTCTCCCTGTCTATGGATGAACATAGAGATAATTAAAAACAATGAGAGTTATGCACCCATTTTAAGTATGCTAAAGGTGCAAACATTATTTCTCAGGCTTCCTTCATTAAAACTGCATCACACAGCTTTTATGCATGTATCCATTAGTGTGAACGAGACTAACTAATTATACAAATAGAGACTGCCTATCATTGACTTAGAGAAGTAATGTTACATTACCCCAGGAGAAAATGTCAGGGTGGTAAATTAAATTTTCCACTGGAAAAAATGTTAGAAATCCTTGAAAATATAAAACATTAGCAGTTTGCCATAGCTTCACAACAGAACAATACTAACATAATTTAGCATTAGAATTCGTATACACATCTCATATTGCTAGAAACAGATACTAGTGTTTTATAATCTTCTATTGCTCTATGAATTTCCATAGCTTCTTCAATAATACATACAAGTATACTTTTCTCAGGATGCCATTCTTGGCCATTAGTCTTCACAACACAGTTCAGAAGCATAAACATGATATGTATTATTATTCTACTACAAGAAATCAGTACTTAAGTTTTTAACATACATCCTCAATAATAATCATGACTCATTATTGAATTTATACATCTAAACTAGTTGTTATAAGTAAATCACATTATAGTAACAGAAGTTAACAGAGTCTATATTCCATACCACATAAGCAACTAGAAATACAAAATATGATATGTATAGAATATAGTCACCAGAGAACAAAAAGAAAACAAAAAACTTGCAAAACACACGGTAAAATGAATCTAACAGTTCTCTGAAACTTTTTATCCAATTGGTAACATATTTATATATATAGAGAGAGAGAGAGAAAGAGAGAATCCTAAAATAAATGACAATCACAGACCTCTTGAAAAGAAACAGTTCTCCATATATTTTACATGTTGAAGTTTCAACTAATTCTTCAAAATTTTTTTTGCCTTTTTCTTGCCACTTCCCCATCCCCCACTGAGCTGGACTGGATGGTCTCGAAACGATATCCTCTCTTTACAAAATGGACGCAGTTGTGTTCTTTCTGAAGCAGATAGGTCTTTTCCTATATGACCAAACAAATGACATGACATATGTGACCAGTTCAAAGTCAATTACTTTTAATACAATAAAGCAAACATTCTTCCATCGAAATATCTAATTTGATTGTTTATATGTTTGCATAGCTTATGTCTTATGTCTCTGTGTTTTTCCTTCAAAGAAATTTCAAGTTTTAAAATAAGCTTTTATCAGTGTGAATATAGTACAGTATTTTGGAAGATAAACTGCAAAATTACTAGACACGGGCAATATAAATATACATGTTTCCCTACTTCATATTTTGAAATTATTTTAGAGACTATGCACAAGATACATTAGAGAAACAAGACACTTTTATAATTAAAGATGATTTATAACCACACACAAAAGCAAGTTTACAGGTTTATCTATTCATTTGATTACTATTTTAATATATCAATACAAATACAATGGGTCAGATTTTCTCTAACTGAATTAAAGGAAAATTTGCCATTAGTTCTGATGAAGTAGAATTTGTCCCAAAAGAATATGTATAAAGACATTGCACCCCTAAACTTTGAAATCCTAGTAAATCATTATATAGTCAGTAACATCTATCAAATACCTCGGCCCTGGTCTACACTAGGGAGTTATTACAAAATAACCCCCCTTATTTCGAAATAATAAGTGGAGCATCCACACTACCAAGCCTGTTATTTCAAAATAATGGGTTGGTTATTTTGAAATCTGTTCTCCTGCTTTCCTTGGGGAATAATGCTTATTTCAAAATAGTTATTTTGAAATAGCGTTTGTGTGGATGCTTTGCTTTTGTGTGGATGCTTTGTGTGGATGCTTCGCAGAGTTTGTGTGGATGCTTCGCTGCTATTTCAAAATAACTACTCCTCAGAGTAATTCGAAGCAATTACTCCCCAGTGCTTCCTGTTGCTCTAAGTTGAAGTAGAGTGTTCACAATAACGGAGTCTGCCCCAGACTAATTTTGAGGCACCCCTATAGTGGGGACACACTATTTCGATTTTGTTATTTTCTGGAGTTATTATTTCAAATTTAGTTATTTCAGAATAATTTTCTAGTGTAAACATGCCCTCAGTAATGAAACTACTGGTATCACCAAACAAGCAGCTTAAGACAAGATAAGTAGTTTCCCCTAGACAAGAGAGTAATATATCAAGTGTGCCAATACAGATGTAATTTTATTTTAAGAAAATCAACACTTCAAAGAAATGTCTGTCTGTCTGTAAAATTCTCTAATATTCTGCTCAGCACATCTTACATTGTGTAGTAAATCCTCAGAGAGGAAAATAGCAAAAATAATGCAGTTGTCTAAGGTCTTTATTACCAAGCTATGAAGTTAAGTAAGCATAACAGAATTTTTTCAGATGTCTTTCTTGCCAGATACAGAACTTGTTCTAATTTATCTATTTCAGGTAGATTGTTTTCAATACTTTTAATTAGCTGCATTAAAGCAGTTCATATAATCACAAAGATTAGAAATGAAAAAGGCCTATCAGCTTAGCCAAAACATGAGTAGATCCTGTGATATATGTCTAGTCTATTTTACACATTTTAAGTCCCAAGCAATGGCACTCTCATTACTTCCCTTCAGAGCATATTCTATAGTGTAACAATATCTCACTGTCTCAACATTTCCCCTTTTTAATTTTATCCCATTGTTTCTCTCCCACTATGGAAAGAAGTGTTTCTCTTTTCTTGATATTTTGACCCTTCAAGTATTTTTAGTGTGTCCCTCATTTTAGTAGTGGCTTAGCCAATCTACACATATGTAGCCTATTTAATTTTTCATCACAATTATTTTCTGATACTACTTAGAGCAGATGTGGCTGTTGCCCCAACTACACTAGCTCATTTTATCAATGATAATAATGGTAGCAAATTTTTAGAAAGCGTTACTTGGATATACAGGATCTTTATTAGGTAGCAAGGAATTATGGTATTTAATCATTAATGGATGTTCATTGTGAACTTTCAGGGTATTCTTTAATTGGAGACATAAATTACTCAAAGAAGATACTCCAAGCTGACAGCAGTGGAGTGGGGAATTCAATAGTTTCTTTGGTGACGTTTCAAATTAAGCTAATAAAACAATAATGTTAGGATGTTTCTTTCTCAACCGAAAGAGTCTCTGAAGTTGGAAAATACTGTTACTAAAAAGGCACTAAGAATTAAGAATAGGGAACATGGTTTATTTATTTTTATTTGTGAAAAAGAGGAAGTCATTGGTATAAATTTAGACTGAAAAAAAATTGGGGGCTATTGTATGTATGTGATAGTCTTCCTACAGCATTTCTCTTATAAGCTGTAGCACCACCAATGGATGAAGATGGAGACACTATTTAAAAAATATATTTTTACTATACATCTTTCTTTTTTTGGCCTTCCCCACTTCACACTCCTTTTATTGCGGGGAAGGGGGGGAAGGGAGGAGGGAGGGCAAGGGAAAAACCATACCAAAATGGTTCTGGAAGTTCACCCAAAAGGGACAACATTAAATGGAGCAAAACCTGAAATTAATCACACCCTACTAGTAGCACTGGCTGCTTATGAATGTCTATATTATTTAAATTTGATTTCCAGTCAAAGGGCTCCAGAAATCTTTGCGTGTAGAATTTCCTATTTTTCCACATATAAATTTACATAATTCATTGGAAGGGACAGTACTACATTTCCTTTACTGTGAAATATTATTCTGAAATGATAATGTAAGAATTTCTTCCAGTTTGGTGCAATTTGCTACAAGATCATTGTTAAAGTTTTACAAAATTATTGAGCTATATCTTTTCATTTGGACAGAAAGGAACCATGTTGTACTCCAACAGAAATTGTACTTGTCCCCAAATACCCAAAACTTCAGCTTCAAATGTCTATATATTTATTTTGCATTTCTGATTTTAATAGACTATTATATTTTTTGTAAATAAATATGAATTTAATCATTTTTAGAGTTGCTCTCTAGTGGCTAAAAACCCCCCACCTAAATCTGAAGGGAAAGATTAGCCAAACTAATATAAAATCCCAAGAGTTTAGGGAAGCCATAAGATAACTATACAACAAGACATTTAACCACTATGTGCCTCAGTTTCCCCAGTCTGTAAAATTGAATAATGATACTGACCTTTGTGAAGCCCTTTGAGCTCAATCAATGAAAAACACTAGGTAAAAAGTAGGCATTATTATTATTATTATTACTACTACTACTACTACCAGCAGTCTTAGCAGAGGGTCTAAAGACTGAATGGCTAGGGAGATTAAACAACCTTATCATACCTAAAGGTTGTCCCTTGAACACAGATTCAAGTCAGACTGGCATAATACAGTGAAGGCTATTCTTTTCTATACCTATTCTAGATTGATGGAGCTGCCTATACACACAGAAAATTACTACTGATTTATACATTAATCATAACTGAAAGACTGGCCCCTGGGATTGTGTGATCAATGCCAAAGAGGCAGTCTGGGTAGTCAATGAAGGAGTTAGCCTACTAAGAAAAGTACCCCGATTTTATTCCAGTCCTTCCTGGAGATGAATGTAGAAACAACTTGTGGGAAAGAAAAAGACAGAAAAACAAAATGCAGGGCACCATTGCAGAACTAGGAATTATCTAGACACAATGTAATGCTGTAATAACTATATTGGTTGTATTGCGGGAGGGGGAGGGGGAAGGAGAGGGAGAGGGAACGGGGACAAAACAAGAATGGTGAGCTAGAGGAAGATGACCAATTGGAGCTACCGGAGATAAAGCCTTTAAAGATCCCTACTAAATAATACATAGCATTTGCATAGTGTTTTGTATTTTTCAAGGTGCTGTAGCAAACATTAACCTCAATGGAGCTAATCACATAAGAACTGCATGGTCAGGCATTTATTAATTGCAAAACTATTCTGTGAGTCTTCAGCTGTTGTCTTTGTGCCCCTCTTCAATGTCAGATCGTACATATAAATGATAATTTACAATCTTTCCAAGATTAGTTATAATTATTTCTGCTGAGTTTACCAATGATATCTAAAAGTTTCTATTATGTGAGGATGGGAACCAGATAATAGCTTCTTTTCTCTAAACTGAAAAATATTGCACTGAAATGAGTGGACAACGTATTAGTATATGACTGAATAAACAAGGAATTTTAAAACAGAATTTGAGCTGACAAAATAGTTGGTGGCATTTATATTCATTGTTTGCTAAGGTTAGGTAAATAAACAATTTTGATTAATTATAGTTATACCTTCATTTTGTGTTCAATACATTAAATTTATTGGTTCCTATCCAAAGACCACTAGAGTCAATGGAAAGACTCCCCTTACTTTAGAGGGTTTCAGATCAGATCTTTGTGTTGTTAAACAAATACACATGACAATACAAACTGTAAAGCAAAACAACAGGACTGTATTGGCATTTGTTTGGCAATCACAAGAATACCCTTATTAATAATTATGATTAGTATTACATTTAAATAGAATACAACAATTCTATTAAATAGAATAATTATACACTGTGTTAAATTGTAACATTCAGCCAAGTGGGAATAAAATTATGACGAAATCTTAAGTAAGAAAGTTACTTAACTCATACTAGTCATACTTCTAACACTGTAAAACTGTTATTGAAAATGATTTGTTTATAGTAACACTATGTGTTTTTGGCTATGTGAAGAAGTCTCAAAGAAATTTTCAGGTGCTTGTATGCACCAAACAATATTTTTGTTTAAATATGTGCTGAAAGCATCTCTTGAGTTTGGTTAGAGTGTTCATATTTTCAAGCAGTCACTTCTCTGATGTTTAATCTGTTTTCTGCTAATGATTCGTTCTGGTCTTTTTTGGTTAAATCCTTGGTTCTTTTAACAAATGTCAAGGTTTACATATGCTCTATTTGGATAAGTAATGCAATATGTAAAATGCTTTGAATGAAACTCTTGGTATCTAGAATAAAACCTTTGTTAAACAAGTTATGTTAGAAATTTAATGATGTATGGTAAGACGTCATAGGATTTTCATCGATATACCTAACGTGTTGCCTGGATATATAATTCATTTTAAAGTCCTTACCATATTGTATTGCTTAACAGCAAATACTGCATAAGAAAGCATGAAGAGAAAAATTCAACATTTTAATGAAAGTGACCAGAACAAATCCTTAGCAGCAAAGTGTTTTACATCAATTTAAGCTCTGTGAATGAGTTAAGATTCATCAAGTTTAGCAATGAGCTAGATGCTACAATTTAACAGCAGTTGCTTTTTAATGTTATTTCTTATGTCCACATTGAATTATACTCACCAGTTCTTTTGAACTTTAGTTGTACCATTTAGTTTTTTTCATAAATAGAAAAATATCAGTGGAGAAACTAAATAGAAAGCTCTGAGGGTGAAATTCTGGACATTTTGAAATCAATGGGAGTTTTAGAGCAGGATGAGGATTTTACCCCAATTTATAATGTATCTGTTATTTCAAAAAATAGATGTTGTATCTTCCTTAAATACACATTTTTAAAACTAGTTCAAAATGGCTTTTTAATACTTTAACTGTAATTTCCAATTTGATCAATTTCCTTGTATTATTATTTCACACTTATTCTGTAGTACAGGGGTGGGCAAATTCAGGCCTGCGGGCCGGATCCAGTCCACAGGGATAGTCCCTGGTGGGCCTCCACCACCATGTTTACCTGTGCCTCTGCAGGAATCAGGATCGCAGTTGTGGTTGGCTGCAAATTGCAGTCCGTGGCAAATGCGAGTGGTGTCCCAGTTCGTGGCACTTCCTGCCACTTGCATTGGACGTGAACAGCGATTCACGGCCAACCAGAGCTGCAATCCTCCAATACCTGCTGAGGCGCAGGTAAACATAGTTGTGGTGGCCCACCAGGGACTAACCCTGTAGGCTGCAGTTTTTTATTGCCCACTCCTGCTGTAGTAGCATCAAGAATCCTTTTTTTCAAACTGATAACAGACTTGTTAAAACACCTTTTCTTATCCAATATTATAACATAAATGAGACAATACATTTAGAATTTTATGTAAAGAACAAAGCTGAGGAAAAATATCTCACTGTTGCAGTGTCACTGTGACACTGTGGCAAAAAAAGAAAACATGATTCTGGATGCATTAACAGGATTGTTGTAAGGAAGATATGAGAAGTAGGTCTTTTGCTCTGCTCTGCACTGATTATGCCTTAGTTGGAATATTGTATCCAGTTCTGGGTACCACATTTCAAGGAAGAAGTGGAGAAATTGGAGAAGGTCCAAAGAAGAGCAACACAAATGTTTAAAGGTCTAGAAAACATGACCTATGAGGGAAGACTGAAAGAATTGTGTTTGTTTAGTTTAGAAAAGTGAAGACTGAGACGGGACATCATAGCAGTTTTCAAGTAGCTAAAAAGGGTGTTACAAGGAGGAAGGAGAAAAATTTTTCTCCTTGACTTCTGATGATAGGACAAGAAGTAATGGGTTTATATTGCAACAAGAGAGGTTTAGGTCGGACATTAGGAAAAACTTCCTGTCAGGATGGTTAAACACTGGAATAAACTGCCTAAGGAGGTTGTAGAATCTCCAACACTGGAGACATTTAAGAGCAGGTTAGATAGACATCTATCAGGAATGATCTATATGGTACTTGGTCCTGCCATCAGGGGATTGGATTTGATGACCTTTCAAGGTCTCTTCCAGTTCTAGTATTCTGTGATTCTATGATTCACAGGATTTGGGGTTTTACATCTTTAATTATATTCTTGTTGGTTAAATCCTAGTCCTGCAAACATTCATGCAAGTGTTAAATGTTATGTATGGCTGCGTCTAGACTGGCATGATTTTGCGCAAATACTTTTAACGGAAAAGTTTTTCCGTTAAAAGTATTTGCGCAAAAGCGCGTCTAGATTGGCACGGAGTTATCGTTATAACGATGAGCTTTTGCCCAAAAGCGCGTCTACATTGGCGGCGCGCTTTTGCGCAAAAGCAGAAGCCCGGAACCATTTTGCAGAGGGCAAAAGGGCACCAGCCCTTTCCGGGGGCGGGGGCTGGAGCTCCTTTGAGACACATGCTTAAAGGGATCTCCTGACAGCCGTTTCTCTCCTGCCGTGCTTTAGTACCTCTTGTAGGACTGACAGCCATAGCAGTTTTGGTGGTTGCCCTCTGCCTTTTGGACACCACTGCCTTTTGCCACCTAGTGCTTTTGCCTGTTTTTTTTTTCTTTTGCCTTGTTTTGTCTGTCATGGAGCCAGGGGTGGCCGTGTGCCTGCTCTGGCCCCTGCCGGCCATTTTGGAGTGCCTGCAACTGGTGCTCCAGGCTGGTGCCCTCCTGTTCCAGGACCAGGAGGCGCAGACCGCTTTGGACTCCCTCACCAGGGAGGCCATGGCATCCCTGTGGCATCCCCACCCCAGGGTGGAGAGGCCACTGTGGAGACTGGACACCAGTACGGACTGGTGGAACCGGCTGGTCCTGGGGCAATGGGACGACCAGCAATGGCTCCGGAACTTCCGCATGAGAAAGCAGACGTTCCTGGAGCTGTGTGCCTGGCTCACCCCTGCGCTCCAGAGAGCCACCACCCGGCTGCGGGCACCCATCCCCGTCGACAAGAGGGTCGCCATCGCACTTTGGAAGCTGGCCACCCCGGACAGCTACCGATCGGTGGCACACCAGTTCGGGGTGGGCAGATCCACCGCCGGGTGTCATCGCCATGGAGGTAAGTCCCAGGGGAGTGGGGTGGGGAGGGTGCTGCACTCCATGCCCAGGGGCAGCCAAGACTCCAGGCTGGGTCACCCAGGGGTTTGGGCCATCCCTCCCTTGCACAGGCCTGCTGGTGGGGGGCCGCAGGGCGAGGGGGCTGTGGTGTGTGTGTGTGTGTGTGTGTGCGTGAGGACAGAGGGAATCACGGGGGGCGGGCCAAGGGAGCGCACACTCACCCCTGCCTTATGTGATGTGTTCCCCTGTGTTTCTCTGCACCCTTCTGCAGGTCGTCCACGCCATCAACGATGTCCTGCTCCCAAGAGTGGATGCGACGTGGATGCTACGCTGGCCGGCTTTGCTGCCCTCGGGTTCCCCAACTGCGGGGGAGCCCTGGATGCAACCCACATCCCCGTCCGGGCCCCGGAGCATCGAGCAGCCCATTTCATGAACAGGAAGGGGTACTTCTCGATTGTTCTTCAGGCCCTCATGGACCACCATGGCCGCTTCTTGGATGTCTATGCGGGCTGGTCCGGCAGGGCACACGACGCCCGCATCCTCCACAACTCCGGACTGTTTCGCAGGCTGGAGGCGGGCACCTACTTCCCCCGGCGGGAGTTTACTGTCGGGGATGTGCCTATGCCCATCTGTATCATCGGGAACGCGGCCTACCCCCTGCTGCCCTGGCTCATGTGGCCCTACACAGGGCGGCCAGACCAGAACTGGGCCCGGTTCAACGACCACCTCAACAGGGCCCAGAATCAAGTGGAGTGCGCCTTCGGCCGCTTAAAAGCCCACTTCCGTTGTTTGCTCACCCGACTCGAGATGGGTGAGCGGAATGCAACGGAGGTAGTGGCCGCATGCTGCGTGCGCCACAACGTTGTGGAGCGGAGTGGGGAGGCCTTCCTCCTTGCATGGATGGCAGCCAAGACTTATGAACAACCCCACACAGCTGCCATCCGCCAGGCGCACCAGGATGGGGTGCACATCCAAGAGGCCCTGACGGACATGTTCACACAGGCCCCATAGTAGGGTCGCCTCGGTCTCCCCATACAACTCCCTCCCATCCCCTCCTCCCCTTCCCCCTCCTCTCCCCTTACCTCCCAATAAACACCAACACAGCTTTGTTTTCAACAGAAAAACTTGTATGTTTTTATTTACAAGGGGGAGAGGGGGAGGAGACCTTGAACTGGGAGGGGGAGGAGACCTTCAACTGGGAGGGGGAGGAGACCTTCTACTGGGAGGGGGAGGAGCTACTCCTGGGAGGGGTGGCCCCTGCGACTGCTCCTGCGGGGGCGGACCTGCACATGGGGGGCAGGCCGCGTCGGGGGCAGGCTGCACGGGGAGGTGGGCAGGAGGAGCAGAAGCAGGAGCAGGGGCAGGGGCAGGGGCAGGGGCAGGGGCAGGAGCAGGGCCAGGGGCAGGAGGGACAGGAGCAGGAGGGGCCATTGCAGGAGGGGCAGGAACAGAAGCAGGAGGGGCCATTGCAGGAGGGGCGAGAGGCAGTGCTAGGGGAGGGATGGCGGAGGCGTGGGGCAAGGCCATGCCATAGTGGACGGCATGGCCAATGTGGGCGGTGAGGGTGGCGACTGAATCCGCCATGCGGATGCACTGGGCCTGGAAGGCGCCCCAGGCCTCCTGGCACCACTGCAGGTCCGCCTCCATGCACTGAGTGATGGCTGCCTCGACGCGCTCGACGGCCTGCACATGGCGCCGAAGGAGCTGGTCCCGGTGGCGGAGCCTCTGCCTCCTTGGTTGGGCGGCTGGGGGTGCTGCTGCTGCCAGACTGGAGGGTCCCTGGCTTGTGCTTGGTCCCACTGCTCTCCCCCTCCCCCCTCTGGGCACCTGGCTCCCTGCCCCCCCCGCCCCTGTGAGTGCAAAGTGCAACACTCACCGGTGGATCATTCCCCGGCCTCCGAGGATGCGCGGGAGATGGGGCTGCCGGAGGGGGCCTGCAGGGTGGCAGTGCCGGCCTCGTCCTCCGACACACTGCTGCTGTCTCCTTCCCCCATCTCGGTGGTCCTGGTGACGGGGGGGCACATGCTGCTGTCCACGGGGACGTCCGGGGCTTGCGGGGCTGGCTGGCCGAGGATGGAGTGGAGCCGGTGGTAATGGGGGCAGGTGTCGGCTCCTGCCCCCTGGCCCTCGCTGGCCCACATGTAGCCCAGGTGCAGCTCCTTTACTTTCACCCGGACTTGCTCGAGGGTCCGGGCTGGATGGCCCTGGTGGGCGAGCGCCTGAGCCATGCAGGCAAAGATCTCGGCATTGCAGCGCCGGGACCGGGTGTTGTGGAGGGCCTCCTTCTTCTGCCACAAGTCCAGCAGGGTGTCCAGCTCCCCCAAGGACCAGGATGGGGCGCGTCGTTTTCGGCTCCTGGGGGCCTCCTGCGCTGGGGGTGCGGGTGGCTGATCCCCCCCTGGAGCTGCCATCCTGCTGCAGGGTGTCTGCTGGACAGCAGGGGCCACGTGGCAGACCTCTGTCCAGAGGTCCGAGATGGTCTCCTGCGTCTGCTTTAAGGGGGCTCAGGTTACCAGGAAGTCCAGGGAGCTGACTGTGGCTACGGAGTCTGCAAGCGTCCATAGGGCTTTTTTCCGTTTAGCCTGCTTTTGCACAAAACGTCTTAGCTGCCTGTCTACACTGGCCCTTTTGCACAAAAGCATTTGCGCAAAAGGGCTTTTGCCCGAGCGGGAGCGTCAGAGTATTTGCGCAAGAAGCACTGATTTCGCACAGTTGAGCGTCAGTGCTCTTGCGCAAATTCTCGCGGCCAGTGTAGACAGCTGTCAAGTTTTTGCGCAAAAGCAGGTGCTTTTGCGCAAAAACTTGCCAGTCTAGACACAGCCTATGTGTCTTGTTTTTTCATGTTAAGGACTTGAATGAGCATTTATAGGATTGTAGCCTAATTTTTGAAATTTATAAACAAGAGAACTAATTTTAAATATTTTTGTTACTTCAGCACATGTGCTATAAATGTTTATGCACATGAGTACTCTCACTGACCTCTGAAGGAATACTCATATGCATAAATATATTCAGATGTTTAAGTGTTTGCAGGATTGGGACCTTAAATTGCAACTATTTATTTGTGATATTTCTATATATAATGAAACATGTTTTAAAAGCCAATAATCCAGTTTCTCAATCCTCCCTACGAACACCCATCCCTGTCTTGACATGGAGGTTTCAGGCAGTTGAGCCAACTCATCAATGAGCTTGAAAAATATAATTAATATTTACTTGCTCCCTTTCTCACATGCTACTCTAGGCAGTTAACAAAATAATACGATCAAGCTTTCATAATTAGCTATCAATACACTTTACATATTTTGTCAGCATCCCCATTTAACATGAACAGAGATTGAGGTGTAGAGAGGGGAAGCAACTTCCCCAAGGTCACCTAGAAGGTAGTGGCAGAGTCCCACTCCAATACTTTATTTATTAGACCACACTGTCCCCTAAGTAGCTATAATATAGCCCAGTGATACAATTCATTTGCTATACACAGAAAATCATATTTTCTGTATCTCTCAAAGTTTCTGTGAATGAGTTCATACATTGTGCTTCAGGAACACTTTAATAAACTGAACAATAGCTATACTAACATGCAACGTTTATTATTGCTGATAGTTTTATTCTTAATATTTAATAACATTTATCAATATCATGAGTCACAGCGGAAAAAAGTACATATATGTAAAGTCTCAATGTTGATTATAGTTGAGATTACAATATAGCCCTAAATACACAGAGCTGACATAAAGCGAAAAAGGTAATTATTAAAATGAAGTGTTCTCCACTTTAAAAGTATATTTAAAATTATCAAATTTTCTCTAGGTGCCCATGCCATTCTACTAGGTATTAAGTTTATCAAGACTTCAAGCATGTCAGAATCACAGAACATTTCCCGGTCATCCCACATTTATATTTTGTATACTCATCTGTTCTGTCATCATAGCTTCTGTTTGATGGAATGCCAACATACATGCAGATATTTCACTTAGCTATAAGCCTACTGAAGTTATCCGCCTTACTTTTAATTATGATGGCCCTAGTTGTGATCCCAGAGGCAAGACAGGGTTCAATTTAATGTAAGGATGTAAGGTAGAGGTAAAAGACCTTATGCTATATGACAAATATACTATATTTTCTCCAAATTTACAGCACTTAATCTGTGAGTGAAGAGTGAATTTTATGACTATTTTCAAGTAAGCTGTTAAGCAGTTACAATTAAAATAATCCCTTAAAGATTTCTTTCCTCAATTATGTTGAGTTTCAGAATCTTTTAGGTCTTTCCAATGGCTTGTTACTAAACCTACATACAGTAAAAAGTTCTCCATACAGTCAAAAACAAAAAACCTCAACCCTGGAAAAAGGCATATTTTATTAAGCAATTTTATTGATTGTTTGGAATTTACTACAATCAGGGCCAATTCAATGATTTATGTCATTCTTTAATGTCATTTTGATGTCAGACACAATTCAATCATTCATCAACATTCTTCACTTATTAATGAGCATGCTGTATTTCTACTATCTAGAGTAGATCAATGAAGTAAAGGCAGATGTCTGAAATGCCTCTTGTTCGTAGGTCCAGAACACTAATGCTGCTGTACTTCATCTGGTATAGCATGGAAAACCCAAGATATTTAAAATTAATGTTTCCATGGCAACTTTGCCTTTGCCATTTTGTGCATTTTATTACTCTTAATAACATTTTTATACTGTTATAAGTTTATAGATCTCTTTAAGATACAGGGTCAAATATGGAGGTTCTTGCTCCATTTTTATATCGAGGCATATCCTGGAGTTAGCGAAGTATAGAATCAGTAAAATATGAGTAAAGACAGTCAGATTTAGTTCAGAAATACAATGTTTCCTACCCTAAAGGGTTTACAGATTACTAGAAACAACGTAGAGATAACAATGATACAGACTATATTTCTGGAATGACAGTCTGGAGGCTATTAATGCTGAGAAGGAGGAACTGCCTAAAGAAGTGGATGAAAGAGGGGTTTGACAGAATAGGATGGACAGTAAGAGCGTTCTTGGTGTAGGAGGTAGTATGACAAAGGGCTTTGAACCTTCAAATGAAACTGGGTGGAACACAGAGAGTAAACAAATTCTTCACTAACCATGATGAACTTAATTGGGATTGGTCCTGCCTTGCACAGGGGGCTGGACTTGACCTCCTGAGGTCTCTTCCAGCTCTAGGATTCTATGATTCTAATTTCACAATATACTGATGTAGAGAAGTAATTTAGGTGACGCGTGACCAGGAAATGGAGAAAGGTTTAGCAGTGGAGACAATAAGTCTAGAGTAGATTCTAAAAAGAGTGAAGATATTGAAGTGTCAGGCAGCAGCGGATATAGGGCAGGGCGAGTGGGGTGGCTGCCCCAGGCCCCGTGCTGCAATAGGCCCCGTGCTGAGCCGCTGCGTGGGGCCCAAACAGCCGCTTGAGCCACTTGCTCCCGCGCGGCGTCCCAGCTGAGCGGTGCAGAACTCAGCCGAGCGCCACGGCGGGAGGTGAAGGGGGGCTGGGCGGTGATGTACATGGCCGGGGGGGGAGGCGAAGGGAGTGACAGAGGCTCCAGGTCCTGCCCTCTGGCCATGTACATCACCGCCCCACCCCCCTTCGCCTCCCACCGTGGCGCTCAGTCGAGTTCTGTGCTGCTCAGCTGGGACGCCATGCGGGGCCCAAACGGCCATTTGGGCTCCATGAGTGAGAGGCACGACGGGGAGGACTAAGGAGAAGAGAAAGAGAGAGTGAGGCAGGAGGAGAAGAAAGAGAGAGAGTGAGGCAGGAGGAGAAGGAGAAGAGAAAGAGAAAGTGAGGCAGGAGGAGAAGAGAAAGAGAAAGAGAGGCAGGAGGAGAAGAGAAAGAGAGAGAGTGAGGCAGGAGGAGGAGGAGAAGAGAAAGAGAAAGAGAGAGAGTGAGGCAGGAGGGGAGGAGAAGGGAAAGAGAGAGAGTGAGGCAGGAGGGGGAGGAGAAGAGAAAGAGAGAGAGAGAGAGAGAGAGAGGCAGGAGGGGGAGGAGAAGAGAAAGAGAGAGAGAGAGGCAGGAGAGGGAGGAGACAAATACAAATGAAAATTTTTAATTATTAATGCAGAATTTTGTTTAAGAATGACTTACAATATAATTAAAATAAAAATTATCCAACTAAATTAAGTTTCTGTCAAATTTACCCAATTCACATTTAATATGAAAATAGCCTTCAATTTGCGCATTTGACACCTTTTTTCTATTTTTTCTACAAAGGGGGGGCCCCGCGAAATTGTGCTGCCCTGGGCCCCGCAAAATTCCCATCCGCCCCTGGTGTCAGGATTTAGGCATCTGATTAAGGTAAGCTTGTTTGCCTGAGAAGTGATTCTTTCCTTAATCAGGGACTCAGAAAGAGACTAGCATGTAGGTAGGAGAGGTAAGAATTAAAAATGGGATACATCTTTTTGTGCCTTACTACAGAGGCATAATGGGAGCACGAGTTACTTCTCTCCCACACACAGGAGAAGGAAAGGGAAATACATAAATATGGTGTGGAGAAGAAAGAAAGAAGGGACACGAGAAAGAAAATAAATGAAAGAGAAAGGTGGCTCACAGAAGCATGATGGAAAGACGTGATGTGTCGGACCTCAGAGCCAGTGAGAGGGAAAGGGTACAGAAAAAGGTAGGAAAGACAAATTCAGAGGGATAAGAGGCTTTTTGCCTCTCTGAGTCCAAGACCCCATATGTTTCTTTCTCTTAAATATAGTATTTAGTTACAATACATGTGACCATGGAACATGGTACTCACTCGAGCCAATGGAGGGGTGTGAATGAAGGCCAATGGAGGACAAGCAGAGAGACTCTTCATTTGTATTTTTGTCTAAACTGGAATCAACATCCCAGACACAAATAAGAAACCACTATGAATCACAATTTTCCATGAGCTCCTGGGTTGTGCAAGGGAGGGTGGTGGAGGAAGGGGCCTATTACCACTCACAGCATACTCCATCTCCATCTTTCTCAGTCAACCACAATATGGCTCTGCCAACATTTTGTTGCTTCCTGTCCACTTGTTTGTGAAGGGGAACAGTGACCTGTGGTGTCCGTTCTCCCCTTTATGACCAATTCCCCACTTGAGAAAAAGCTACATGGCTACGATGAAGGTAATACAGCCTCCCCATGTGTTTTCCAGGGTGGTCACATAGGGCTAAGATTACAATCAAGGCCACAATTGCTATATATTTTTAAGATTTTTATGTATATATTGTTCAAGATAAGTTGTATTAAAGTTTGTAATTGAATTATACCTAAGATGCATTCATTATACACGTGTTTGTTTATGAACAATTCATTTAAATGTTCATTACAGGACTTTGTATCACTTTACGCTTACTTATGAACACAGGGGTTCAATTTTACATCCTTTCATAGAGTGGAACTTTTGCAATTGATTTGAATTAGAGGCATTTTTTTAACCCTTACTGGATTCTGTGACTGACTATATTCCAGCTGTATCTTCATTTCACCCTTTGTTGTTTTTTTTTAAATTACAGTAGCAAAATATAGATAAAACATTTTCTCTTATGCTTTTATATCTACTTTTTTTCTTTTA
This sequence comes from Rafetus swinhoei, assembly GCA_019425775.1. Classification (NCBI taxonomy): domain Eukaryota; kingdom Metazoa; phylum Chordata; order Testudines; family Trionychidae; genus Rafetus; species Rafetus swinhoei. The sequence goes on from CM033437.1 coordinate 274,198,694, forward strand.
GGACATCAGTTTAATGGACTTTCCACATTTTTTTGGTTCAAGTTACAATTAAACAGAATAATTAATATTAATATCAGTGTTAACAGTCTGATCAAAATACCCAATCAACTATTTTACTTTTTGTTGAAATAGCCTATTTTACAATGATATGAACAATCTCAATGAACTCCACTAGCTATACAGTAATATGGCATACACAAATTTACATAAATCTTTTAATACCTTTTACACTTCCTATGCTGTCTTTTTCACTTATGCTTGAAAATCACATTTTCCAAAATCTACATCTAAAGTATACATAGCATATGGAATGCAATATATTTATAAAACAGATGATTTCTGAATTTTCCTCATTTAGTTTTACTATGTAAATCAAAGTTTGAAGCTTAAAAGTTAAGCTTTTCATGATTTTTAATCATTATTAGAACATTTATTTCCAGTGTTGATTTTCTTATTTGTTTCTATGCCATTTCCACAGTGATAATTTTCCTCAGAACTTTGAAAATACCATTTGTTATTAGAATCCAACAGTCATCACTACCTTCATTCCAATTTAATAAATGAATTCATGGCAAAATGTGCAGTGATTTGGGCATTCGGTGGTTATATAAATTAACTTTTCCTTAAATATTTTAAATTAACATTTATGGAAGAAAGATAAAAAATCAGTTCTTTAGAAGTACAAAACTTTCATTTCATAATTAAAGAGTTAGACAAAATCAGTTTTTAGGAAATGAGTGATCAAAGGATTTGGTATAGCTTACAGGAGAATAACAGCTTACAATTAACTAACAGACAAAAATCTAATGATGTTAATTTTCTGATGTGATTAAGAGTTTTTCTATATAAATATCTAAAACATAAAGGGAAAGTTTCAGGTAAAAAGAAACAAACATACATGTTATAAGAAATTCCGATGGCTGGCATCCTATCCTGTCTCTATGAGAATGCAGTTTGACATTCAGATCCATCAACATATTTTAAGTGAATATTGAAAGAAACCACAACTTACTTGAAGATCCTGCTGAGTGTCTGTGTGGCTGATTATTTTTTTCTCTGTTCTGAGTCAAAGCACTTCCACTGATCATGGAAATAAGGTCTAAATCCATGTCTTCTCTGCTTACAGGGCTTGCCTGGGAGCAGTGGGAGCAAATGTACACAATCATGAAACAAAATATGACATTTTCTGAATGCAGCTCACATTACTTCAAATAAATAAACAGACTCTGTCAAACAACCTTCTTCAAAATGATACCATAATACTTTATTGCTGCCTCGGCTGAACAAATGCACTATGTCAAAGCATTTTTGTAAATAAGAGCCGATCTTAAAATTGTGGTTTGAGATCTGAGTCAGTACAACAACAAAAGAAAACTTTTCAGTACAGTAATTTTGAAGAAAATCAATCTTGCAGACAGCTGATGAAACCTTAAACAGCTTAAGATCATTTACTGACCAGTCTATAATTTAAGTCATAGCTGAATGCCAGAAATGTCATATCAGATTATTTTCTGCAATATTTATGTTTTATCCAGGGCAAGTATCAGTTCTATCAATCAAGCATGCAGTAAGTAATTTCATCTTTTAGTGGTTTGCTACTTAACCATGGCCATCAGAGAACATTTAAATTATACTTTGAGTATTATATTAATTATAATATTCTGGCAAACAATGGTGGTACATGTTGGTGATCGACATGATATATGAACCTAAATACAGTAATAAAATTCAAATGCTCTTTTATTTTAACACTGGGTTCTTGATCTTGGGGGCTTGTGTGGCATGGCATAGAACCTGACCTGGAAGACATCATACTCCATATTACGACACTCTAAACAACTTGAACGTACATGCACACCTTAGCCAGAAGATGAACATTAATCCCAGCAGAGGATATTCTGCAACACTCCTTGCTTAGGGACCTAGACCATTGTGCCCTTAGAGTCAGTTTTTTCTAGTAGGGAGTGATATTATTCTAAAACAGAAACAGATGAACAATATAAATATATTCAAATTGTGGAGTCCCCATTCCCGTGGGAAGCGGTAATCTGTCAAGATGTATCTCCTCAATGAAAACAATGATAGGAAATGAATAATTTCTTCTTTGAAGATATCCATTTTGATAGATTTCCATTCTGGAAAAATAAACTGCTCCAGATTTGTCAAAGAAAGAAAACTTGAAAAAGTCTGCAATAGGAAGTGTGTGACAAAAAACACAGTGAACCTGCATCTTGAGTAATAGTAATTTTATGCTACATTATTACTATATAAAAACACACATGCTTACACATGTACAGTTTGGGCTCAATTGTGACATTATGTATCAGCTTGTCGTAAAGATCCTCAGCAGAAAAACACATTTATTGTGCCTCAGTGCAGAGAGAGAAAGGCTGCTGTACCACCCTTGAAGCTGTCATGCAAACCACAGCTTTACATCTCCCTCCTTACTCTGTGGAGTCTAGCAGCTACAGTGATGCTAGATAGAATTCAATAATCTTTTCATTCAAAACAGCACAAGAACTAAGATTGCTTACAGCCTTTGTGATGACTTTCTAAGAAATGCAGTCTGCTCCAGATAAAAGCCTAAGGGGCTTTTTCACATTGATCTTGTGAAGAAGGGCTTCACTGCACCACATATGGGTAAAGGAATGATCTTAAAAGGGATACTGATTAATGAAGGAGGAAAACCATCACCAATTTTGGAAGAAATTTTGACTGTGTTGGAAAGCACCATCTTGTCCTTGAAAAAAAAAAAGTTTGTGCAATTAGGAGCTTTTTAATGGCAACCTGCAAAGGAAATGAAAAAGGGTCCTTTTAGAGCTTCTTTAGCAGAGTATGTGCGTATGGAGGGTGGGGGTGTGAGGGGCTCTACAATTAAAAGTTAGGGTTTTAGGCAGATTCCATGGATGAATATTAAGAGAACTGTGATATGAGACATATGAGAAGTACCAAAGAAATAAAACCAAACCTGATCAGGCCGGACACCATTGTGAGAAAAGTAACAGAAGCATGAAGAGAAAATAGTCATAAACTATCATTGACAAGAAAGCAAACTGTATGCATTAAATTCCTGAATTGAGCTGGTCAGGAAAAAGATAGCATTGTAAAAATGGCCATTGCTGCAACTAAATACTGAGAAAATCAATGATATCGCTATGAATGATGTGTAACAAGAAATTTCAGAATAAGATATAATGATAGACAAGAGACATTTAGACAAGAGAAAAAAAGTGAATCCACCTCTGTGTTAACAGAGTAGGAACAAGAGAATTTACATGAAATAGAATAAAGCTGGCATTCATTCATTTTCTGAGAGGCAGGGTGATTGGTTTTATTTTATGAGTATAATGCTTTTTTATATTCTCACACCTCAATCTCCTTCTGTCAAGTGAAAGCTTCTGTTTTGTGGTATTTGCAGACTGTCTGCACCACATTGCCTTTCTAACCTTTAACACTGCTAGATAAAAGAAGATTTACTTAAGGATGTAATTGGAGAGAAATACTAAAATGCATTCTCCCCTCTGTCTGAGTGGTTATTAGGATTTTCTCCTTATCTGTGAAGTTGTGGAATCAGTGTATAACAGCTCCTGGTCTGAGAGTGCCAAGAGAAGAGAAATTAATGAGCAGTGAGTGGATTCTATTTTAATGTAGTTACATTCGTAATCCAGATTTAAAACTTCAGATAACCCTATGTGAGAGAAGGTTGTGGGATCAAGTCATGAGCAACTCAAATGATAATGCACAAATTGTTCATTTTATTTTTGTTCTGACGCTCTTCCAGATACCTTACCCTTTACTGCAATTTCCTTCTGGAGTTGTTATATACTACGAAGTGCAGCTTCTCATCCTCTAGGGCAGGGATGGGTAAATATCCACCTATGGGCTGCATCTGGTCTGCCAGGATTTGCCCCTGGTGGGCCCCCCCCCACTGCTGTATTTACCTGCGCCTCCACAGGTAAGAGGGAATCACAGCTCCCATTGGCCACAGATCGCCATTCCCGGCCAATGGGAGCTGCAATTGCTTGTACTAGTGGAGGTGCAGGTAAATATAGTGACAGTGGCCCACCAGGCACTAACCCTGGTGAACTGCCACTGATTTATTGCCCATCCCTGCATTAGGGTAATATTACTTATGTGTTCTCTTTAATTGCTCAGTGCATTCATTAATCTTTTGTACTATCTTCTCCATAGACATCTCTGTTTGTGATGAATGGGAGGGATAACACCCTTTTGTGGACATTCCAGCTATTCAATCTGCTAAAGTCTTTTCACAGTTGTAAATTCTTGAAACTTAATCCTAAATGTCTTCCCTGTAAGGGTTAAAACCATAGACAGTGTGTCCTAGAGAGTCCCCAGTAATGCTATGGAAACAGAAAGTGAGTTGCAGGTACCAGGAGAGTCAATTGAAATACAGTGTGAGCTTCTGAATTAGAAGCAGTGATCTTCCTGTATCCATCTTTGTCTGACTAAAGCGGAGTCTGGGAGACATGAATTAAGCCAGGAAAAACAGGCATAGAGGATTCAGCATCATCCATTCCCAAGGAAGGACTAAATATTGGAACAATAGATATGTGAGTAGAACAGGGAATGTTTAGTCAGATGCAATCAGGTTATTCCCTTTATTTTTGGTTTGTGGACTTCTCTGTGTTGAGCACATGTACCTACCTTCCTTACACTGTAACTCTCCAAACTGAATCCCACGAAAGCAATTCTCTGTGTTTTAATTTTTTTTTTCGGTTGCTTTGTAACACCTAGCAACCAGGTAATGTTTCACCAAATGTGTTTTCTTTGTTTTGTTAACAAAAATCACTTTTGAAAAACCATGATCTGATTCCTCTGTCCTAAAAGGCAGGAGATTCTGTGTGCATGTACCTAGCACTGCCAGGCCAACTATTAAGAAAAATTACAGTTTGTTTTTTTTTAAGATTTCTGCAGAGGGAGGGTTGAAGAGCTTGAGGATACCCCACAGGAAGGAATTACCAGATGCACCTTCCTGGCTTTTCAACGGGGTGTTTGCATTTTCATGATGGCAGCAATACCAAGTCAAGGCCAGAAAATCTGTAACATTGGGGAGTTTTTATATAGAAGCTTTTAGTGGCAGGTTATATTTGTCTCTCTCTAATACCAAGCATTTGTGTACAATTGATCATTCTAGCACTTATACTAATTTAAACTAAGCTTATAAATCTTTCATATTCCCATTTTATTCATTTCCCTTCATGACAGATTGTTTCCACATACAAAATGTAACTTTCAGGGGTTTTTTGGTTTGTTTTTTGCCCATAAAATGTCCAAAAGGTTTCTTAATTTAAAAATATATACATTTTGGGGGGCTCTTATCCATTTCGTCCACCAACAAACCTTTTGAGAATGCACCCATCACTAACAGACATATTAAATTGGATATAACAGAGATTGCTGGCTTTATGACTATTAATATGTTACTCTGCAGGCTAAAATAAAGATAAAAAATTCATTACTACAGAGCAAAGTTTCTTCCAGAAACCACAAGTGGCCTAGTTCAAGCTCACAGAGAAGAGTCTCATTCACTTCAGTAGACTTTGGACCAGATCCAAGATGTGTAGCAAGCATTCAACCCATGTTTGCATTTTTTAGTCTAATTTTTAACACTGGTAGTAAGAATCTCACCTGAATTCTTTATAGTATATTTCTTTGCTATTTCACCCTGGGCTTCATTCCTATAAAACATCCTTTCAAATTAACTGGGAATTTTTTAACCTCACATGAAAGCCTATCTACACTGAAATAGCTGTAGATTTGAACATGTGAATATTTGTTAAATTTGCAAGATCTTCTGAGATAAAAGGCTATCTATACATGTAAAAGATATGTAGATATTTTGGTATGATAATTAGTAGCAAAGTAATTAACATAATTATTTGGGGATACAGTGTATTCATTTAAATGGAATAAATGTTCCAAGGTGTTAACATAATCCAGTCCCTGTTGAACAACACACACTGTTATACAAAGTACAGCATCTGGTATACAAAGACCTCTGTCTATTTAGTACCATGGTAAACAGACTATTACAGGTCTTTTTAACTTTTTACTAAAACAAAAGAAAAAAAGAAAAAGCAGTTAAAGCATTTGCAAATTTTTAGGTTCACTTTTTCTTTAGGTAGAGAGAGCTTTTAGAAGGAAAAACCCCTTGTTTGAAAGTCTCTTAGATTATATCAAAGATGGCAATAACCATCCTTGGTGGGGGGTAAGGAAGAGAAGAAGTTGTTGCTGTTTTCATAATATGATCCTGTTTCATCTCAGGTGGTGTTGGTGGTTCAGTTGACATTGGTAGGTGTGACACCATCATCTGGATCCCTCTTTCTGGCCCAGTCTGGTCAGTACATCTCTAAGGATCTGGATGTTAAAAACCCAGGGTCCCTGGAGACCAGGATGAGGTGGGTTGGGTTATGGCAGCCAGGATTGTGAGGCTTGGTGCAGTAGCTTCTGTTTTTAATTTCATTCTCTCCCCAAAGTCTCCTTTCTTCAAGGACTCACAAAGAGAATGGTGGGTGGAATAGCTCATTATCTTGTTCACCAATTAGGCCTAACATTAGGTACACCAATTCTGGTACATTAATTTTAATGTTCCACATCTTTTGTGATTTAAACACAGTCCTTTGGTTATACCAAGTGGCTTTTTTTTGTTTGGATTAATTTAATCTCTCTGGCTTAATTTGCACTGCTACTTTACTGTGCTGCAACAGTCTGGGTCAGAGGTGTGAAAAAACATCCCGAGTGCAGCATGTTACAGTTCTATAAAGCGTCAGTGTAAACGGGCTCCCAGCACTGTTAGCCATCTCTCCCATGGAGTTGGTTTACATAGAGCACTGAGAGATCTTTCTCCCAGCACTCATGCTGTGGCTCCACTTTCACTTTAAAGTACTGCCACGGCTCTACTTTAATTTTAGAAATATAGACAAAACCTCTGCCTGGTTCTCTTGCATTTGTTTATAACATTCATTATGGAAAACAATCTGACCTACTCCATATCAACATTTATTATTGTAAGCTATTATAACATCTTATGAACTTTCATACCCTATTTACAATTGAGTTTACAATTATGGGAAATTTATCAACCCAATTATCACACCGGGTAATAAATACCTTGTTAAGATGATAAACAAGGTGTGATCATCTGTTAGGCCCTGATTCAGTAAAGTACTTAATTGCATGACTAACTTAACATGCTTAATTTAAACATGAAGTCAATGGGACTACTTGTGTTTAAAGTCAGGCATGTATTTTTAAGACAGGGTTGGGAAACTCAGGCCCAGGGGTCAGATGCGACCCTCAGCTTGCCTGGATCTGGCCCCTGAGTCTCAGGGATCCCCCGCATTGGGGAGCCCATGCTGGCACTCCAGCCCCCCGCTATCCACCCACATGTCTGGAGCATATAAAATCTACTAGCCTGGGCCCCCGTACACTCTGGTATGTGAGGGGAATGTGAGGAGTGTCTTTTTCCTTCTCAGTCAGGGGCTTCTCACATGTGTGTGGCCCCCGACAGATTTTTTGTGGGTCAGTGGTCCCCGACCCCAAAAAAGTTTCCCACCTCTGTTTTAAGCACGTTGCTGAATCAGAGGTTTAGTATTACTTCTTCAGTCTGTTTTGAAGACACAGACAGTGCACTGGACAAACAGAAGGCTAGCATTTTATGTTTTGCTAGGGTATCTAGACTTAGAAGGATTAATTTTTTATTTGTAAATGTGATAAATGTCAATTTCATCATAAACACAGAAAAATATTTCCAATTATTATGATAATCAAAATTTAGAGACAAAGTAGGAAAAATGCTGCTTGAGAAATTAGTTGAGATTGTGACTATTGACATGACATTGTCAATTTGTGTTTTAACAGTTATAAAGCCTTAAAATTTTGAATCTCAATGTCTGTTGTCATTAATTAACAATGAAAACTTAAATTAAAAATGCTTACAAATAAATATTGATATTATCCATTAAAATTATGAAAATAAATTTAATTATGCTAAGCCTAAAGATATTTTAGGGTTTGGCTCATATAACATTATCATAGGAAAGACCCTGCTACTTTCTTGGAATACACAGAATGTTCAAACATGGAGAATTTTATTGTTCACAGCTATAATACAAGTTGTAGCTCCTTTAACCAGGACTCCCTCGTTTGGCAACAGCTCTGGTTTGGCACAGACCACGGATATTCTTGGACCACAGAGCCCAGGAACAGGGAGGTCTGGCAGTGGGGCAGGATCATGTTAGGGGGCACCAGCAACCCAGTGTATGTGTGTGGGAGGAACAGATGTCACAGTGGGGAGTTCTGGCTCCACTAGTGGCTGTGGAGTGGGCTCTGTCCCCGGCTGCGGAGTTCCTGCCCCAGCCCTGGCTGCGCAACTCCAGCCCTGGCCGTGGAGCCAGGCAGCTGCAGAGCTCTGCCCCGGTTGCAGATCTCTGGTCATGGCACTCTGCCCCAGCAGCAGCTGGGCTGGTGGCATCTAGAGAGCTCCACGGGGCTGGAGCAGCAGTGGGAGCAGGTTGGAGCCCTAACCCGTGGCAGAACAGGGCAGGAAGGGAAGAACTTTCCCTGGTCTTGCAAATCCCCTCATTTGGGACCAGTTAGGTCCCAAGGGTGCTGGACCTGAGAGGTCCAACCAGAATATTTAGCAACTAGAGTTAAGTAAACTCATCATAAAGTGAAAACCAGAAACATTAAATCACATCAGGCACCGTAAGTAGAATGAAGAATTAATTACAAATCAGGGCATGTTATTATGCACCAAGAAACACAGTATGTCAGCATACTGTATATAGGGGAGGAGGAAGGGTAGCAACTCTGGGTATGCAGAAGATTAAGGAGAATTTTCTGATTTATGTTGTTTTGCTTTTTTCAGGGAATGTTTTCTCTTTTGCCTGTATCTCACCTTCCTTCTTCATTAGAAGATCTGCTAAATGGTTATTTTTTAACCTTTAACTGAATTACATTATAAACATATTAGGAACATACCCAAATTTCACCAATCAAAATACCAGAAAGTTAATGTACATATTTTGCAACTATATTCTGCAATCATCTGCGTACACAATCTGATAATTAATTCATTACCTATGTACATATATTTTCCTGATACTGGAGATCCATATTATTCCATTTGCTTTTTATGACTATCCATTGCATTTTCCTCTGTACAATATTTATGGAGGGCAGCTCTGTAATTATGTAGCACCAACTGTGACAATCACACAGTTTTGCCAGTCATGCAGGAACACCACAAGATCTTTTCTGTTTTTGCTGTGGGATTGTATGGCTATTTTTGTGGATAAAGCTGCTTACTATATATTATTATTATATTACTATATATTTAACCAGGATCCAAAAATCAGGTCATGTACTAAAGAGAAATAATAAACAAGGTCCCTCACCAAGGGCTCTTAAGCAAAGTAAGCTGTCATGAAATAAGAGGGAAAATCCTCTCATGGATCAGTAACTGGTTAAAAGATAGAAAACAAAGGGTAGGAATAAATGCCAATTTTCAGAATGGAGTGAAACAGTGAAAATACCATGCTGAAAATTCTGAGTCAAGGCATGCTACATATCATCTTGTGGTTTGCATTAACAAAATTTAGTTTTTTTTCCCCGCATGTAGTTGTATCACCAAAGATACTTGCTAATTGGCACTAAGCTTTTAATTCACATTTGATTTAACTACTGCTACAGAACACAGACACCATTAAAGCCCTCAAAACCATTATATGGATGCTGAGCCTTTTCCTCTAAGACATATTTGACATGAATCATCAATTTACAAAAAAACAAACTAAAAAGGAACAAATAAAAACTCAGAATAACCCATTACATAAAATACTTATATATTTTTAAATCTCAAATGAAGAGGAAGAAGAGCCAAATAAGGTGAATGCATTTTAAGCAATAAAATTGGGTTTTTATTGCTTATAGAATATACTTTTTAGGAATAAATATAATTTTATGGATAATCATGACCAGGGCTCAACAAACCGCTGAATCTACTTGCCTGTGGCGAGTAGATTTCAGCCGGTCGTGCCGCGAGCCCCATTCACCGGCGCTTCGTGCATGTGCAGTGCCGGTCTTGCGCATGCGCAGTGCGGGGCTGGCGAGTGGTTCTCGCCAGGGTTTGTCTAGCCCTGATCATGACAATGTATTAATGTCCAAATACCACTTGCTACCTTTTAGTAAGTGATACTCTGGACACATTGGAGTAGTTTACATTTATGACCTCTTTATATGGTTTATGCACATTTAAACTGGTTCACATGTAGGCCTTAATTCAGCAAAACAGCTAAGCATTTGAGTTAGTGCTTTTTCTGAAAATGAATGTTTTCCTGAAGTGCAGCCTAAAGGAATTTTTTTAAAAGCTGTATTTGGAAGTTTGAAAATAAATTCAATGTAATTTTAAATTTTAAACCAAAAATAATATCAATTTATATAAGAAATTATGCTTCTGTGCTGGTGCATTTTTGTGCCCATGTGCAACCCCAATGATCTCCAATTTGCCAAGAATCTGGCATGTGGATCTGATGGCAAGGTCGGAGTGTAACTAAAAAGATTATATTTAAGCAAAAAAAGATTATGCTTGTTTTTAATACTGCACATCCATTTGGAAATATCAGCTACTAAGGTTTAGGTTGTGATTCTATACAGTTTTACAGTGAAACAAACATCTTACCACTAGCTGAACTCGTCCACCATTGAGTATGTCTGGGTCTAAGTCAGGCAAGAAGCGATTGCTGTGTAGTGATAAAAAAGTATTTCAAATACTTCAGTAACACCTTAAGTATGCTGATTTTGATAAAATGCCTTCCTAGAAGTACTATTGCTCAATAGAGAAAGCAACATTTTCAGTTAAATATGAACAAATATTTCATAGTATATCAAGGTATGTTAATTAGTAAGCATCTGAGTAGCTCAAATGTGGCGAACAATTATTTCAAGATAACCTTAGATGCAGTTCTCAAAATACAAATTGGTCAATGACTGAAAACAACAAATATACCAGTTTACAAAATGAGTATAAATTCCAACCATAGACTCTGATCCAAAATCCTCTGAAGAAAGTGAAAAAACTTCCTTTGACGCCAGTGGGCTTTGGTTCAAGATCACAATTACCAGATCTTATCACATCAGTTGTTATATTTACCTTCTGTAGCAATGTTTCCAATTAGATAAGTCTATCAGCTGTTTTACACATTGTGTTCCAATTCAAGTCACTGGGAGTTTTGCCACTAACTTCACTAGCAACAGGATTGGACAAAAAAAATCTAAATCATCTTAATAAATGTTAGTTCAAATAGTATATGCAGTGTTGTAGCTGCATTGGTCCTAGGATGTGACACTGGAACATATCTGACGGAGGCCTAAAATTGAGCTCTGTTTAAGTTAAAAAGCTTGTCTCTCTCACCAACAGAAGCTGGTCCAATAAAAGACATTTCCTCGCTCATCTTGCCTCTCTAGTACAAATATTAATGTACTACAAGCTATAGATGTTGGTAATATGGGTGCTGCTACACCCAGTGGCTTGAAGGGCTTTCTATCATATAGGCTATGTCTATACTGTGCCTGTTTTGTGCAAGAAATATGCAAATGAGGCTAAGCATGGAATATCGCCAAGCCTCATTTGCATAAGTAATGAGCACCCACTTTTTGCGCAAGAGGCTTTTGCGCAAAAAGGAGCCATGTAGACGGCTTCTTTTTGCGCAAAGCCTCTTGCGCTAAAAGCGGCGCTCATTACTTATGCAAATGAGGCTCAGTGATATTCCACGCTTAGCCTCATTTGCATATTTCTTGCGCAAAACGGGCGCAGTATAGACATAGCCCTACAAGTGTTCACACTTTAGATCAATAGCTCTCAGCACCCTCTCTATAAAAATTATTTCTGCTATAGACATTTGCATAGGCAACTCAACATTTTAAAACTTTTCCTCTTATAAGTTGTCATATTTTCTTACTGTTTAAAATTATCCTGTTTTCCTTGGTAAAGTATATTAATTAAAATAAAAAGCAGTGAAAAATCACCTTAAGCACCTGGAGTGCATGAGCCTCACTATTAATGTATATCATTTATTATATCACATATGAGAGTTTAAAAACTGTCCCGCTACTTACTCATCTGATATATACAATTTAACCATGTCAAAAAAGTTTATTTTTTCTAGTGCAAAAATATATTAGTAGTTTCTGTCTTCGGAAATTAATTATATTTTCACTTTAAAAAATATTTTAATAAGCATACAAATATTTATTATACTTTGACAACTAGCCTGATTTTTTAAAAGTGATGCTCATCTGCAGCTCCCAGTTACTTCAATGGTCAAATATTTATTGGATATTGACTTTATGAATAAGACATGTTAAATGTGCTATGTTTACACTGTCACCTTCATTAAAGGAACAAAATTATTTTTAATAAATTTATATTTGCATTTCAATTAGTTAGTAACCAAAACAAAGTTAATGCATAATAGAATGTTTTACCAACTCTTACACACTTTTCAAAGTGGTATTTTCTTAACTTGCTCTCTCAGTGTTTCAAAGATAAAATAAAAAAAAAATCATTTGTAAAGTTTTATTTAGGTCCTTAACCTAACAATATATGTATATTATATCTAATTAGTTATTACACTAAAATAATTTAAATGAATGATATAACAATAGAATTACACCCAGATGGAGAATATCTATTTGCCCTATATTTTTCATAGAATATAGTTTCTCATGTTTCTGCTATAAAGTTACTTACGTATTTTGCTATTAGATATTGCCTGTATATTGTATGTTGTCTAGATATTGTATAGCATATAAATTCACTATCAGTTGTAAAACGGATTCACAGAAATATCAGATTATGTTTAGTGGGAGCCTGTTCAGGACCTGAAAATGTTGTGTGCTGACCTGTGGCTAGAAAACCGTATTTGTTTTAGGGCAACTAACCTAAGTTTCACTTTTCAATCAGTATTTAGTATACAGAAATCTAATTCTAAGGCCAATGATCTCACCATTGAACATTTCTCAAATTGGTTGCTTCATAATCTCCGACCTGGGTGTGAAGCCATTGGTATGTAATTTCTTTGCTCCTTTGTAATCTCTCAGTGGAAGTAGTATCCAAGTGGACAAATTCTTCTTCCTTATCTGGGAATGAAAAAGAGACCCTCATGTTTCATTGTTTTTTGATAACAACAGAGAGTAAATGAGTAATCATCAAATTCTGCAAATATCAGAGATATTCTCAAGGAAGTCAACAAACCAGCAGTTATCCATTTTACCTGCAAAAAGTCCAAAACTCTCCAACTATTTTTATATTCAATTTTTTTAGGATAAAATTTTGACCCTTTGAAGAAAAGTATCCAGAAGGGGAAAACTGCAGAACAGCTTTCTGCAGCACTTGGGAAATAAAGATTTAACTAGGAACTTACAGCTTTGCATAGTGCAGCATCTATGCACCTCACAAATATTAATGAATTTATATTCACTTTGCCCCCATAAGATAGGAAAATATCATTATTCTCATTTTCTAAATAGATAGCCAAAGCAAACGTGACTTGCCCTAAGTCACACAAGAAGAAATCAACAGAACCTCAACTGACAGTGGTCCCAAATCTCCAGCTTCAGCTGCCTCCACATAGTCATTTCATGTTAAGATAATTGATCTTAATTCTGTATTAGCAAAGATTTTTTTTTCTGGGGGAAGTCTAGATAAAGAGTTGGAACAACTGTTGAAACTTACTTCTGAGTGTTGAGAAAAACAGAGTGAGGGAGGGAGGGAGGGAGGAAAACACATATACAATAAGCTATAATAAAAATTACATACTATACTTTAACTGGGAAGTTATGTTTTCCAAATTATTGTTAATAATTTGCTACATGTACGGTTTGGATTTCTGACTGTGTTATGTCTAGGGAACACTGCCAATTGTTTTATTCGTAGCAATGCAAAACATTCTGACATCCAGTTGCTTAAAAAAGGAAGTGATCAAGATAAATAGAAGTACATTAAACTGACAAATGTATAAACTGATTTTAAAATCACATCTGCTATTTAACACAGTGGCCACTTTCCATATTACATTTAATACCGTTTTTGTTTTCTCTGCCCTGGTCTACACTAGGGAGTTATTTTGAAATAACCCTCTTAGGTCGAATTAATAAGAGGAGCATCCACTCTACCAAGCCCATTATTTCAAAAGAATGGGTTGGTTATTTCGAAACCTGTCCTCCTGCTTTCATCAGGAAATAATGTTTATTTCGAAATAGCGTTAGTGTGGATACTCTGGTGCTGCTAATTTGAAATAATTGGCCTCCAGAGGCCTCTCACAGATGCAGTTCTGACTGCTCTGGCCATACCTGGCATCTCCACTGCTCCCCTTCTCCTGCAGAGCTTAAAACTCCAGGCACCAGGAAAAGGGCTTGTCCCATGTGGTAAGCTGTGAAAGCCCTGTGCGATACAGCAGCAAACAAGGGAGCCAGGGCTGACTCCAACACTCCCTCAGAGCCTCCCACAGCTGCCAGCACTCCTGCTGCTCCCTCAACTGTCAATGGCCAGGGATGCAGGAGAGCTCTGACCTGGACTGGTGCGGAGATCCTGGACCTAATAGAGGTCTGGGGGAGGAGACCAATCTGGAGGATCTCTGCATCAGGAAAAGGAATGTGGAAGTGTATGGCTGGATCGCTGCCAGCCTGTCTGACAAAGGCCACAACCAGACACTCTATCAGGTCCGGATGAAGATCAAGGAGCTCTGGCAGGCCTATCACAAGGTCAGGGAGCAGAGTGGACACTCTGGGGTGGCACCACACACCTGCTTCTATTTTGAGCCGCTGGATGCCATTGACATCTGCCCATTGTCATGGAGGTCCGGCCATGACACGCCCAGCCTCAGCCTCCAGGAGGGTGGGGTTGAAGACGAGGAGGAGGAGGAAGAAGAGGAGGTGGCCAGCCAGATGACCATGCCTTCCAGCGAGGACCTGCTCCTCGCCCTGGAGCCAGTCCTTCCCTCCCAAGATATCTCCTAGACTTTGAAGGACCCGGGGGCAGGTACTTCAGGTGAGTTCTATAATGTTTCCTATCCACGTGGGGGCAGGCGATGGGCTGTGAGGGGCTGTGCCCTCCTCGCTCAGCCAACTTGGCTTGTGGGGTTTCACAACAGCCTGTGCACATGGAGTGCCAATCTGGACCACTCAGCTCTATGACGCTCTCACACAGGAACACCTCAGTCCTTCTCACAAGGTTCCTAGAGAGGCTTGACTTACTCTGTGGCCTCCGTGGTAGGACATCTTCCCACCTCAAACCATCATTAAGGAGTCTGGGGTCATGGAACCACACAGCAGTGCTACACACAGCCCAGCACCTCCCTCAACACCCCCAGCAGGCAGGGACAGAAGTTCTCTCTTTGTGGGATGCCACCAGCGCTGGACCTGATGTGTGCAGGACACAGAAGGAAGCTGAGCCACCCTGTCACCCCTCCTGCCCCTGGCTCCTGACCTGGCCAGCACCTTCCCATGCCTACTTGTCCCCGGGCTGTGGGTGTAGCAATGCTCCTCTGGGACATCTGTGCCCCCATTTGGCCTTGCTCGAAGCACATCATCATGGTCTGAACCGAGATCTTTGGTGTTGGCTCAGAGATTATGGCTCAGCTTCATACACAGTGTCTCCTGGGATAACTGCCCTTGTCACTTTTCTTCACAGCTAGGCCAGGTGTGAGTTTGGCATGTCTCCCACCTCCCATGCCAACTGCATGAATCCATGGGATCCAAAGGCAGAACAGAACCTATGAGGACCTTATGTGGGAGCAGATGGCCTGCCTGCAGTTCCTCATCCAGGGGCTCGAGGAGGAGTGACAGGAGTAGGCCACCAACTGGGAGGAGCGCCAGGCTGACTAGGAGCAGAGGAAGGTCTCTGCTAGCACAAGCTGCACACCAGCATGAGCCCATGTGCTCCTCCCTCACCTCGGTGATGGAGCTCATGGCCTCATGCATGGAGCAGGCCACTAGCCACCTCCTCCCCATTGGCTTCCCCTCAGCCCCCCCAAGAGGCTGCTGGGGCCCCAGAACATGAGGCTGTGGGATCTCTTAGGCAGCCAAAGCCTCCCGCCCAACTGGAGGCAGGCGCAACTCCCACTCACATACCTGAGGTCTATCCCTCTTTTGCCCCCTCCCCCATCCCAGGTTCTTTCCCCATTCCCTCCCCTGTTGTACATCCCACCAATAAACAGTCCTGTTGTTTCAAAAAAAGAAGACTTTTTTGTTTGTTCTGCAGGGAAGGGGGGGAAGGTGGTAAGGGAGGGCAGAGGAAGGGAGAGGTGGGGCAGGAAAGGCACACACAGGGAATGCAAGGGCCTTTGTGGAGAGGCATGGGGGAGAGTCTCACAGCTGGCCTTGTGTGTGTGTGTGTGTGTGTGTGTGTGTGTGTGTGTGTGCTGGTGTCCGGCTGCTCGAATGCCCTGGTCAGCCGTTCAGCCTCTGACCCACCTCCCAGCAGAAAAGTCTTCCCCTGCTCTGACACAGGTTGTGGAGCACTAAGCAGGCTGCCACTACAAAGGGGATGTTGCGCTCGCTGATGTCCAGGTGAGTGAGGAGACTCCTGAACCTCCCCTTTAAATGGCCAAAAGTACACTCCACTACCATGCAACACCTGCTCAGCCTGGTGTTGAACTGCTTCTTGGTGGGGTCCAAGCTGTCTGTGTAGAGCTTCATGAGCTAGGGGAGCAAGAGGTAGCCTGCATTGCCTAGGATCATGATGAGCACGTCCACCTCTCTGTTTGATGGTGCGGTCTGGGAAAAAAGTGCTGGTGTGCATCTTTTGGAAGAGGCAGGAGTTCTGGAAGATGTAGGTGTCGTGCGCCTTCCCTGACCAGCTGATGTTGATGTCGGTGAAGCATCCCTTGGGATCCACGAGGGCCCTTCCTGTTCATGTAGAAGTAGCCCTTTCTGTTCATGTAGCCTGAGACATGGTGGTCAGGGGCAAGGATGGGGATGTGCATGCCCTCTATGCCCTCCCCCCCCCACACACAGTTGGGGAAGCCCATGGCAACAAACATATCAACGATGGTATCCACATTCCCCAGAGTGACAATCCTCCACAGCAGTACCTGGTTGATGGCCTTTGCTACCTGCAGGAGCACAGCCCCAACTGTTGATTTCCCCATGCCGAACTGGTTCCCAACAGAGCGGTAGTTGTCCAGCATGGTGAGGCAACATGTG
The DNA here is from genome assembly GCA_019425775.1 of Rafetus swinhoei. NCBI lineage: Eukaryota > Metazoa > Chordata > Testudines > Trionychidae > Rafetus > Rafetus swinhoei. Next base: position 274,215,920 of record CM033437.1, read on the forward strand.
TTTGCACATGGATGGCAGGTCTCAGTCGGGTGTCCTGTCACCTGAGGGCAGGGGCGAGCCACTCGCAGAGCTCAAGGAAAGCTGTCTTCCACCTACGGAAGTTCTGCAGCCACTGCTAGTTGTCCCATCACTGCAGGACAATGCGGTCCCACCAGTCTGAACTGGTCTCCCACCACCAGAAGCGATATTCTGCGAAGTCCAGGGGATTGAGGGGCATGCGCAGCAGCAGCACCAGGACCTGGGTGATCAGGGCCTGCAGTCCAGGCTGGTCCTCAAACTGCGCCACAATATTTTTCTTTAGGTTAAAATCTTTTTACCTATTTAATATTTATTAGTTTTTAATACATTATTTTTGTCTAATCACTGTTGTTCCATTTGTGAACCACCCCCTGCTAAATATTATGTATTGGGGCGATCTGATATATCAACGATAATAAAATTTTCTTTACTTGACAGCTTTCTGACATCTTGTGGCATGATTTTCAAAAGTACTGAGTGCTTACAAATCCCACTGAAATCATTAGGGGCTACAGGCATTCATTCTCTTTGAAAATCAGCACTATCTATTTGCAAAACACAGACAAACCTGGGAATGCCATGTTAAAGGAAAATTGTGACTATTCAAACAGAAATAATAATAATAATAATAATAATAATGACTTTCATAAGTAGATGCCAAAGCACTCTACAAAAGGAGGTCAGTACCACTGTTCCCATTTTAGAGAAGGGGAAACTAAGGCACAGGAAGATAAACTAACTTGGCCAAGGTCACTCAATAGGCTACAAGCGGATCCAGGAATAAACCACCCAGGACTCCTGAGTCCCATTCCAGTGCTCTAACCAATAGTCAATGCAAGAAAACCAAATTAATTTCAGAAACATTAAAAACGCATTAAGCTTTCAATCTGTTATTCTTTACTTACATGATCTATGTACTTAAATGAAAATTAGAAAACTCTTATAGCTGGCATCAATACTATACTGATTTTTAGGCGTTGTCAATTAACAACCAGCGTGCACAACACATGCTTGCAGTCTGTTATGCATTACACAATGACAGGTTTTGTATCTTAAATCAATATAACATTTCTCTAGGCTAGATAAAATTCTCACAATTGTGCACATCCAAACTTTTTCATGAAGCTTGGACTCTAAAGGATCATTTTTTTAAAGTGATCAACTTATTGAGAATGCAAATGGAGGGACCAACTCACATGCATGTCTAAAGGATTGTGTGTGTGTGTGTGTGTGTGTGTGTGTGTGTGTGTGTGTGTGTGTGTGTGTGTGTGTGTGTGTGTGTGTGTGTGTGTGTGTGTGTGTGTGTGTGTGTGTGTGTGTGTGAGAGAGAGAGAGAGAGAGAGAGAGAGAGAGATATTTCAGGCCTGTAGTTTTATGCCAGTTGTCTCTCTGGTGTTATTAAAATAGAAAGTAATACCTGAGGCGTAACCAAAACACTAGGAACCTAGCTCCGTTTTGGTAGTTTAAGAGCCAGGTTAACATGGTTGAGAAGATTATTTTAGATTTTTTTAAAATTTAATCTGTAATTTTATTCTGCTGAGCTGGTGAATGCAAAGGCTCAACTTTAGTGGCTCCCCTAAAGAGGGATGGGCAACCAGAAAGTATGCAGTGTGCGAAGTGGGGACTTTTAGATTACATCTTTACTTGGAGCTAGGGGGTGATTTCTAGTGTGGTAAAAGTAGTAATTAACTGCAGTAGCACAGGCAGTGCTGAGTGGGAGCACAGGTTAGCTGCTTTGTATATGTACTTAGAGGGTGCAGGAGTTCCTCAGTGAGCCCAATTAACTTCCAAAGGTGAATGAAAGATCTATGAAATGGAAATTTCTCAAGGGAATGAGATTTCTGGCCATGAAAATGAACTCTAAACCAACAAGCATCCAAAAGCTTGCAAATGTACTTACAAGGAGCACTGTGTATACAGATTTTTTGATTCAGCCACAACAGCAAGAGTCCTGCAGAAAATAGCTGAGGCATACATAGCCAGAAGCTAGTAAAATGATTACTACAACCACTGATTCTCATCCAAACCTCTCTGTCTCCTCTACACAAGATCGTTCAGATTTCAAAAGACAAGATCAATAAGACCTACCACAATCTCCCTCTTCTGCTCTCCTCTAATACCTCCACCTGCCCTAGTGATCCCAACTTTTTCACAACCTGACCTCTCTTGACCCCCAACTCATACCCCATCTCTCTCCTTTCACAATACAAGCATGCTCTGGTCTCCCTGATCCTCAAAAAACAATGACTCAAATAAGGCCAGAGTCCAGTATCTTGATAAATCAGTCTACGTTTTGCTTGTGAGGCCATACTCCTCCTTCAGTATTTCAGTTTTTGTGGCAGCTGCCTAAGTTGCCCTTCCCTATACCCTGGATGACCTCTTGCACTCACATGGCTTCAACTACTTCGCAAATCTATCCACTCCTGACCTGCCTCCTTCCATTCAATATCATATCTGTTGCTCTCACCAACATTACCATTCTATATTCTAGCTAAAGACGACAACTCAGTTTTCTCAGGGTAGCAAAATTAACCCCATTTTACAATCTATTATTTGAATTGTATTAAAATTATCTGGAAATTGTTTTTCTTCTGAGAAGACTGTGATTTTTATGATCTAGAAACAGTTAAGAAAATATGACCCGGTCATTGTTTTGAGATTCTAGCAATGTTTACTAGGACTAATACTAACGCGTAAGTTGGGGACCACTCTTGTTCTTTGACAATGAAACCGGGATAAAAATTAACAAGTAGAGTAGACTGTATCTATTTTCAATAATAGATGTATTTTAACTCCTTAATAAATGACTAAAGTGACAATTTCCATTCTGAAATTTAGATTCAGCAGTGCTCTGGTAAATATTAGCACGTCATGTTGCATTACTGACATTTTAAAGGAGACATATTGTGCCAGATATGTGGGGCAAAAAAGCCAGACTCAAATTGTTAATCAAGTGAAAGATATAGAAGAAAAATAAGACAGAACTAAAATATGCATAAATGCAGAAATACTAATATTCTAACTGCTCTATAACTTTCCAGATTTACAGGAATAATTCAACTCTCCCACTAAATGTCAGTACTCTATTTCCAAAGCAAAGTGTAGAAAGAAAGCAGTCTTTCATTTCTTGTATTCTGGATGAATTATCAAATCTTTGTAACATATGTACCAGCATTCAGATCTAACATTTATAGATTCTTGAAACCTGTGAGGCTGCATTAAGAAAAACAGAAGACAGGTATAATGGTAATAGCATTTGTAGCTCCAAAGACAAGCATAACAGTTTCCATTAGAATCCATAATTAGAAGTGATCATAAATATTTGTATTAGGTTACATATACAAGATAATCATTTTAGGAGCGAAACAACTAAAAATATGAAAAAATATATTTGATTACAGTATCATTGCAGTGCCAACGATTTTTTTTCTATCTGTGGTACCTATATGTCTCCAAATAATTTATCCACTAGAAGATTGCGTGCCTGGTGATCCTGTCTCTTTTCTGTATGGTTTTATAACTCCTTGTACAAATTGGGGTACTCCACAAGTACATATTCTGCCACTTGGCTCTGCCACCCCTTCCATCCCACTCAACCAAGCTCTTCCATCCCTGCACAACCAAACTCTGACATTTAAGTTATGATAAGAGGAAACTGCACACCAAATCTGGTGTCCTAGCTCTTACCATTTAGGAGGTGTTGAACAAAGAGATGGATTCACAGACAGAAAAACTCTCTCAAATATATAGCAGATATAATACACCTTTAAGGTAGTGAAGTATTACTGACCACATTTTACAGATAGGGAAATGAGGCATAGAGATACTGACCAGGTCATGGTTTCATAGAAAGTCTGTAGCAAAGCACTGAAGGTAGGTTTCTCAAGTCCCAGTCTAGTACCCTAACCACTGGGCTAGCCTTCCTCTTTTTACCCAGAAACTTCATTACAGTAACGGTTTTCCTCCCTTATGAAATTACTTCTACATTTCTCAAGGTCTCGAGAATAACAACAGTAGTAATATTAGGTGACCGAAAAGTGCTTAGTGAAAGGAAGAGAGAACTATTTCCAATTATGTATCTGATTTAGTCTCAACATGAAAAATAATTCTGGATAAAATATGCATCTAATTCCTCAAAGCCTTTCTGTGAATCTTAGAGATGGACACTAGGAGTCTATAGAAGTTGCCCTAACTCCATCAGAGTTGGCTTTATGGCCAACTGGTAGTTGAATTCCAGAGAGTACTTAATAGATCTGCATGGAGAGGATGATCAATTTGCACAATCTCAAGGGAACTGTCAAAAACAACAAGCCATCTGCAGGATTTAAAAAAATATTTGGTTCTATCCAGCTAACAACAGAGTACTTGTGTTACATTCATCTTACAGAGCAAATTTGCCATACGAGCATCACGGTGGTGGTGGTGGGGAGGGGGACACTAGATTAAAAAGAAGTGGTTGACAGATAGACTGTTTCAAAGGTTGAAACACATTATCTTATTTTTATAAAGATCTGTAAGAGAGGGATGAGATGTCAATGCTTGGAGATCATCCACATACTTAACAGTGGTCTGACCAGAGGTGGTTGCTTTTTTGCTACAGAAAGTGTAAAGAATGTTCACAACGTGATTCAAAAGAAGGGTCCATGAACTTGCTAAGTCTATATTCATACCCCAGAAATTTGTTAGGCACTCTAGCAGACAGTACAAGTTCAACAGCTTCTTTCAGGGGAAACAAGCAGAAGCCAACAATCAGTGAAAGTAAGTAATCTAAGATGCAAGGTGGCAAAATAAGACTGGAGGCACCATAAACTAGTTTGAAATATAAATGGAAAAGTGTCTCTACTTTGAAGCAAAGTCTTATGACAAGTGGCATTGTCGTTGAATGGAAGGTTTAATAGGTAAAAGGTTAAAAACAAAAAAAATGAAGTATTTCTTCATACAACACACAGTCAACTTTTGGAACTCCTTGCCAGAGGATGTTGTGAAGACCACAACTTTAACAGGGCTCAAAAAAGAACTAGAAAAATGTGTGGAGGGTAGGTCCATCAATGGTTATTAGCCACGATTGTTTATCAGAAGCTGGGACTGGGTGGCAGGGGAGGGATAACTTGATGATTACCTATTCTGTTCATTCCCTCTGGGGCACGTTGCATTGGCCACTGTCAGAGGACAGGATACTGGGCTAGATGGACCTTTGGTCTGAAGCGGTATGGCCACTCTTTTGTAAGTAATTTCAGAAAAGCAGCATGGATAAATCCATTCTACTGCCCCTAGATTTTGAGTATAAGGCTGGAATACTAAAAAGAGGTTGGGCAGGAATTTCTCTCTGACCATGTCTACACTACAGGTAAGATTGAAGCAGCCACAGTTGATCTTCTGGGGTTCAAATTAGCAGGTCTAGTGAAGACACGCTAATTCGAACTGAAAGGGTCGCTCCCATCAATGCCAATAGTCCTGCTTCTACGGAGAGTAAGGGAAGTCAAAGGGAGAGTGTGCTCCCTTCAACTTCCCACAGGGGGGACGGTGCCAAAATTCAACTTAAGATATACAATACCTCGACTTAAGGTATACAATTAACATAGCTGAAGTTGCATATCTTAATTCAAACTTATCCCCTAGAGCAGACCAGGAATCTTTGGTTTAGGATTATTCTTTGGTCTACACACAGATATACTCAGTATGGCTGTTATTTTTTCCTTATCTGAATATGGTTTGGATCTGATCCTGAAAGTTGCAAGGTGGCAGGTGCAAGCACAACACTTGCTGAAGTTTGCCTAGTGTGAGAAGACTTCTTCCTAATAGAGTCTGAGAAGCTATTTTGGCAAAGCAAAAGAGTTTATTCCCACCCACCACCTCTCTAAAATTCAGTGCAGAAAGCAGGCTGGGAAACTTTGTCCAGCTTAGCAATCATTGTAACAATCTGCGTCTTTGGTGGGGCATGATTGGTGAAGGGGAGAAAACCCTGGGATATTAAAAACACCAAACATTTTTTAAAAGTTGAGATTACTCATTGTACTTAAACTTTCATCAACCTAAGTATTTAAAAGCAAGGAAGTGATTAGGTAGGACAGTATAAAATGACTTCAGTGGAGCCACACTGATTTACACCAGATGAATATTTGAATAATGCTACTTATGCAGTACAAAGGAAATGCATATTTTTCACCAAACCCTATATTATTATGTAAAAAAACTATATTACAGTATTAATATACATTTATCTTGCTTTTAATATCTAAACATTGCTTTTTAAAGGATATTCTAAAGGATATTCTAAAGGATGTTATATTAAAATATAACAACATTTGCCAATTGACATATGTACTTATAACTGCAATTTCTTTAGAATAATACGATAAGGGAAGTTTAGAAAAGAAAATGTCTACTTTATCAATGTATGCTAAAATTATGAACGCATATTATGCTAATCAATACATACACATCCGTAGTTCACTTTGGAAGGATTTTACCTTGCGTTATTTCAGTTACTGATGACAAATAGAGAGAGAGAGAGAGAGAGAGAGGTCGTGATGAAATATGTATTCTTTGACTAGATAACAGTATTGTGGAATCTAGTCATGGCTTCATCAGTGTGAGAAATGCAGCAATTCAAAAACAAATGGCAATAAGTCATATTCACACCATAACATTATGCATTTTCTCATACAAATGTTCCTCCTCCCCCCCCCACAGTGTATGAAAAATCATGTAAGGGTTATTGTTTAATATTTATATTACAGTAGTACCCAGAGGTATCACTGAGGATTGGGCAGCCCATTGTGCTTTGCATTATACAAACAATGCCTTAGCAAATGTTCAGCTGAAGTCAATAGAGTGAAACATATTGATTTCAATAGGCATATTGATTTTCATTTCAGATTCACACATAGGAAGGCATGGTCCCTTTTCTTAAGGCCTAAATCTAAGGAAACAAGTAACAAGGTATGTGGAGAGGAGCATAATAAAAAACAAGCTATTTAAAATATATATTTGAAATTTGTGCATAATTATAAATAGATATAAATGCTAACTATCCCCATCTTCCCTTCAGCTCATAATTTGTTGGCTGACTTGCACACATCATGTCAAAAGTGGTTCTTGAGAAGGGATTTTAAGGACAAGGTCTTAAGACTAATTTCAGGGAGGACATTCCACACATAAGGAAAAGTATGGAAAAAGGCACTGAGTTATTTGAACATTTATTCTTCTAGCCCTAATGTAAGTTTATATTTTTACATTAAGGAATTCAAAGCCTCAACTGTTTAGAAAAAAGTTTGCTGACTTGTTTACACATAGGAGTAGCAACAATTAAATGACTGTTATTTCTAAACCAGTGTAGATATAACTGGCATTTATTTGTGAGGGCACTTTTAAAATGATTGAAAAGTATCACACTAAGAGGACGGCATCAAATTTAATGAGATTGATTTAGCAACAGTTACAGTTACATTGGCACCATTTCTTTGAGTAAACCAAGCCTAAATAATTTCTCACAGAAATAACATATCAGAGCTGAGAACAGAACCCAGGAATCCAAACTCGCGCTGTTCTTTTCAGAAACAATTATACAAGCATAGTGCCTACTTAATATAGGTTAATTTCAAACCAGTGACAAAAGACCTATGCCCAACACTGCACCACTTAATTCACTGAGTTCTCACCCAAGCTTATAAAATCATGTATATTTTATTTTTGTTGGAGATGTATATGGATTCCCATGATTGTTGAGATCTTATTATTTGGGCAACTATTAAAATTTGGTGAACACACCCAAATTCACTTAACTGGGACACAAATAATGGGGAGGTTGTGTTTAATTAAGATATTTCTTAGGGAACCAGTTAACTCCAAGCGTTAGAATGCTGATTTGAACTTCAGATAATGCTTTTCTCCTCTCTCTTTAGTCTCTTTTTTTGTTTTGTTTTTCATCTCTAACAATATTCAAAACTTCCACAGCTGAGAAGCATGAACTGCTTCACTTTGATTTGTTCCTGATTGTTCGTTAGCAACCTCCATGCCAATTATACATGGTCAGTTCCCATCTTTACCACTGAGCAGGCAACACACAGCCCTTATCCCAACACAGGGAATGTTCAATAATATGATAATCTTTGCAAAATTTAAACACTACAACTATAATAATAAAATGCTGTCATTTCAGATGAAAAGTTCTCAAAATAACGATAAGACAGTCTCCATCACAACAAGCCAATTAAAATGATTCTACTTGATCTGTAATAACCTCTGAAATAAAGCAGAGCTGATGGCATTTAATGGACAAATCTGGAAATACCACATGCCTGCTTTAGGGTTTGTTTGAGAGAAGCCCAAATCCATGACTTTTCCCAGGAAGAGCTGAAATAAGCCTCAAAAGAGAGAGAGAGAGAGAGAGAGAGAGAGAGATCACAAAGAGATTCATAGAAAATAAACCCTTATTAGATAGAAGCTATTAGATTCTTGCAAAACAAATAACAGCAAATTAGTATGGACAAAAACAATGATGGTTTTATAACAGCTCAAAAAATGAACAAGTCCGACATTAATTAGAAATATTTACAATATATGGTAGCTGCATTTAGATAAATGCTCTCTATTAACTGAAAGTAAGTGCATGTTTAACATTCTTGTGTGTTATAGCAGAATTTCTTTTACTCTTCTGATCTGAAAGAAAAATAAATTGATTTGAAAGAGCATATTTAAAATACTCTCACAGAGACGAATGTATCAATGCAGTCAGATGATAAAAAATGTTAATGAAAAACATACAAATGTATTACAAGTGGGTGCATCACAGTCCTCAAAACATCCTTTCAAACCTTGGAAGCAAGCAGCTTCCCCACTTCGGTTCAGCAGCTACAGCAGAGGCAATTAATGCAGAGTCATGCCTGGATGGTATCATAGTCCCCCCAGACAAACCTATTCTCTGAAGAGGCTCTCCTCTCCCTCAAGTTTCTAGCTGTTATGGTTAATAAAACAGGAAAAAGAATATAATATAATAAAAAATAATTAACTGCAAGATATGTGAACTCCAACAAACTTAACATTTATAATACTACTTACCTTCTCCCAGATTCTAACCAGGTTCTACGGTTTTCATCTAGAGTCAGACCTTAGATCCCCTCACTTTGAGGTGGTCTGGAAGCTCACCAGTATTGCTCACTAGCACATGGTTAATTGTACAATGAAGATGATAAGAGCTGCCAGGATGCATGAGACAAATAAGAATATATCATACTGGCAGAGAGACTTGGAAACAAGATGCACTTTGAAGAGGGAAATAAGAGTAAGCTCTTATTCAGTGACTTGTACAACATATTATAAGACATACTATATGATTAAACAGGGCCTACGAAACTATTTGATGCTTACACAAATATAAAAAAATCTATCACATCCATCATTTGAGATGAATGACCCCTAAAAAACAAACACTTTTGCTTGTGTAATATATGTCAAGTAAGTTTTACAAATATTAGTATTCGCAAATTGCAATTAAAAAAATGTTTCAAAGAGATTTGAATGGTGTACAAAAGTCATATAATACCTTGACAGCCTACGTGATGTTTTAGCATATGTAGCCCAGACTACAGGCAGAGTCTGACAAAACCTAAGCAAGCAGACCTGGCTAAGAATCAGGAGTCACGCTTGTTATATAGAATTCTCAAGGGTATCTTGCAATCAGAGGTCACAATCGAGGCAACAGAAGCAATGTCACGATATCAGAGAAAGGGCCAATTCAGACCTGCTCCCTGACAGTCAGTGAGGTCAAGGCTTGCAGCAAATAATTGTATCAAAAGGGAATATTCTCTGCACACTTTTAGAATCATCATCTGAACAAACAAGGCCAGGTCATCTTGAGGTTAAATCAGAAGTCTCTGCTTAATACTTTATAGCTCATTGTTTTATGTTTAATTCCCTATCAATTTATTACTTAAAAGAGGAACCTCTATCAGAGGCTAACAAAAATTCTCATAACAGATTTTACTTTGATATACATATTAAACTGTTCAGAGATAATAATAAATTTTTCTATTAAATCGTTAATTATATCCATAAAAGATATCCCTTGTCTCTTCATAAGCTTCAAATTCTTTATATTAGAGTACAACAGTGATATAACTATATTAAGAGAAATTACTCTCCATAGCTTAGTAAATATGGCACTCAGTCTGCACTTAAAAACCACTTAAATAACTTAAGCTTAAGCATATCCCACTTGCTGTATAATGAATGTGAAAGAGAGGTTAATTGCTACTCTTGTCTGACTATTTTTATTCCTTTATACGTAATGTGCCACAGGGGACTAAACATAAGACTTATCACCGGCTTTTTAGTTGCAATAACTTCATGCAATTATAACCAAAGGTCAAAAATTTTAACCTGATGATATATATGTATAGAAGAATTATTCTGAATGGTCATCTAAGTGACATTTATTGTAGAACATGATCTTTGCAGTGCTGTGAAAATTTTTACAAGCATAGACATTTTCTGAGTCACAGCTGAGGAATCTAACTGGATCAACTGGAAAATATAGTATTTTTCACAATGTTCTTTACTCAGTATTAATTGTACAGCATGAGATTTGTTTCCAAGCCTATTTAAAACTTGAAACTCACTATTTTGTTTTGAAACTCAATATTCTGCCTTTTTATTTTCTTTTTGAATATACATAGATAAGATAAAATATTTAAGACACAGGCATCATGAGGCACTGTGGTGTAACACCAACTAAAACCACCAACCAGTACAGACATATACCTTTGACATGATTGTTGAAAAGCTTGTATAGTATAAATGTTAAAATGTGAATGTTAAAGTTATTCAGTAGAAAAATGTACATTATAATATGTTGTAAAGGTTAATATAAAATTGACTAGATATTACATTATTCTACAATTCCTTTATTGAAATATTTAAATAATTTGTAACATATTATTACAATATCTAACATAACCACAATTTCTTGTAAAAGCTTCTAAATATAGCATGCTTACTTTCTATTTGTGTAGATTATATGAATGTTGTAAATGGTTTAAGGCTTTGTTCATATTATTTAACAACACTATATTTTTAACATATGAGTTTCAATTTTGGAGTCTTTGCTCCAAAATGTCAAAAGGAGTTATAATATACTGCTGATCCACAACTTTATTAAATAAGAAAAAGGAAAAAAAAGATTTAAATGTGCATTCAATACTAAGAAAATTGTAACAAGGAAACAACTTTTTTGGAATGTTGTAGATCTCTGACCTCATTAAGACTACTAATCCTTCAGAATACTGTAGATCCCATGCACAGACTAGAAAACCAATAATTTCTTCCTAAGTGATGTTGGTAAATTACATTTTCAGTTCAACAAAATGACCTTGTAAAGGTATTTCTTATCTTAATCATCTAATCTCCTAAAGATATTTTACCAGTTAAAATAGATGAACAGAGGTATTCCTATTCTAACGTACACATTTATATAATGCTTTATTTTTTCTCTTGCAGATTTAAAATATATCATGTTGCCATTTATAACAAGAGCTGCATTCAAGAGCGGTTTTCTACTAATTCATTTGTTCACCCAAATTCATAACTCTGCACACTTCTAACTCATTTTTATGAAATAAACAAAATGTGGCACTTGAGAATCTTCTTTTAATATGCAGTGTATACTTAAATGCTTTGTGTAACCTGTGAAAAAAGCTATTTGTTAAATGCTGAGAATATTTAGCAAATCTAAACTAACATAACATAACCTCTCTGTGATTTTCTGGAAAGTAAAAAATCATTGGCATGACGTTTAAAAAATATAGTATGGACCTATATCATCCAAGCACATGGCTACACATTCAATTATACGTTTTAACTAAACGTATGTTCAAGTGTTGTAAAACTTTACTGAAAAAGAAGTTTACCCAAAATTACTCTTCCTCAATCCCTTCAACCAAACCCATTTGGATTTAACTTGTTGCTAAAATTATCTGTCTTTTGCACCCGAAGACCTGGGTCACAACCTTACTTAGGGACAGGAAATAGTTATCAGGTCATTGAATGGTCAGAAGAAAAAGGATTTGAAATGCTTTAGTACTCAGGGGTCTATTCATCCAAAATAATTGCCTTATGCAGTGTAAAAAGCTGTGGATTTTGACTCTGTAATCAATTTATTCATCTATAAATTGGTTGTGAGGCAGAAATATTTATTTAATGTTACCCAGTTCCAGGTCACAGAGGCTAAATTGAAAAAGAGGAAACTTCAGATGCTATAAAAATAATGTCTAGTTATCTTGTTTAAGAATGATAAAAAATTGTTCATAATGGCTGCATTCCACCTATTGAAATCCACACTACTTAGTCATTAATTTAAGAAGCAGGAAGACCTATCTCTATAATTTTTAATGTAAAGTCCTGTCCCTCCCACTTCCCAAGCCAGGTAAATTACCATAATAGCCAGGTGTGACTACACAAGTGTCAAAGCTCAAACATTGTTTTGTAATAGCTGGGGGGCTTAAAAGGTTGTTGTCGCAGTTTGACATCTAAATTTGTTGGCATAGAAGACTGGAGAACATATGAAAGTCACAGAGCCTCACAAGCTGCTTACTGTGGTCCACCTAATATCATTATAAATGACAACAGTCTATAAATGGGCTGAAATGGGGAATGAGGAGAGAGGATAGTGCATAAGCGGGCGGAACATTCAGCCAAGTCCAGAATCCTGTGGAGTTAATACCAAGGAATTTGGAAGACAAGAAGCACAGTTAGGCAGCAAGGTATTAAGCTGTAGCATCTCCATGGCTGGTACTTACAGTGCTGGAATTTCAGGCAAATACCAACCTTACTGGTTAAAATACACTTCAGAACATAAAATACAGAAATCACTTTCTAAATATTCAAAGGCCAACACATACTGCATTGCTCACCTCACAAAGTTTTATTTACTTATTTTTAAGCGTATACAGCAATTTCAAGATTGGTTTATTCTAAGACAATTGAAAATGCCTATGTTATCATTGATGGACAGAAGATTGGCAAATTAGGCACAGATTTCATTTTAAAGTTTCATTTCATAATAAGAAACTGGGCCACTAAAACTATGTAATTGAAGCTCGAGTGCGTGCACTGTAAGGCCCCTGCAGTCTTTTGCAACTTTTCAGCATGCCGCTGTTGTGAACTGGGTTTGCACTCTGCCAGCAGAGCAGCTCTGACCCATGGAGAGCACTCCTTCAGATCAACACTGCCTCAGGCTTTACTGCTTTCTCCAAGAAGTCTTACATTTCAGGCATCAAGTTGAATTTCTTCTGGAGATGATTAACCCAAACCCATGACAGATTTTTTCCAAGATATCCAACTCCTTATGTTTATTTTATCCTGGCTCTTTTTGGATGTACTGGACACAAGTAACCTACTCATTTTACATGTTAAAGGGCTGGTGGAGAGCCATTAATTCCTTAAAATGAGAAAATATTTCAATGTGCAGAGCTCTGTTGTGTGAGCTCACACTAGATAATGAGAAACAAAGCTGCAAAACTATGATTTTAAAAAACAGATTCCCTTGCACACTACAGTTTTTTTTAAGACATTATCATCACATCTCAGTTTAGCTCTTACACTGTTTGGAATTGTGTTGTTCTGTCACTTTCATCAGTGCAATACTATGAGGATCAGATATTGCTTCCGTAGACTGCCATACAAGTATAATGCCAGGAAAAGATTATTATATTCTTACTGTAAACATGGCAAAGCATTTATTAAATTATAGAGCATTAATTTTGCAGCATGATTACTATTTTTTAGACCATCAAAATAAGAGATGACAATTTTAGAAATTGGATGCATGAAAACCATTTGTGCTTTCTGGGAACTAATGTCTTTTATATGCTTTAATTGAAATGGGTAAGTTATTAAAGATTGAAAACATTTAATACCCATGAGTATTAGCTACTTTTCATAATATTCTTATCTATCTTTTGAATGACATAAACATCCTGATATAATGAAAGCTTATCTGTTTCATAGCAGTAATAAAGGTTACTGAAAATATCTCAATCTCAATGACACTTCTATCAACTTTCATTTGAAGATATTATATCCAGACGACGACTAGGAATTTGAATCAATAAGTAAATGCTATTTACTTGCTACACACATATGTTTTCCAATATATTTCCTTTTAATACTACTGTGTAAGAAATTATGTATGTTAAACATGTTTATATAAAAATATTTTAAAAGTGCAAACTTAAATTAACTAAAAAAGAGAACCCTAAATTACCAGATGTATTTGGCCTAATTTATTCAAGCAATTTAATGACAAAGTGGCAGTCCTGAGTCTCAGTTTTCATGGGTTTAAATTAAAACTAATAATAATAAATACAGCATAACAACATTTTGCACTTAAGTAACACCTTCTGTGTGAGGATGTAGATGTGCTTTAAAAATATGAGTTATGAGAAAGTTGAGATGCAGACATATTTTAAGAGACATACCCAAAGTCATATAAGTCGTCCGTGTCATAGTCAGGGTGTATGAAATCCTGGATCCAATGAAGACACAGGAGTTTAGCCATTCACTTTACAATGGTCAGGATTTCATACCTGCTCTCCTGAATTCCAGTCCTGTGCTGTAGCCACACAATCATCTTTCCTCTAATTTTGGTTAATGCTATCTGAAAACAACTTGCAAATTATAGAGAAAATAATACATTTGTTTTTAGTTAAAAATTGACCGATAAAAACAGAACCACTTAGTTTTCAGATGAATATTTATGACCATTTGTCCTTAATACTTATTATGCTTTCTATAATTCCTATTATGCTTTCCATAATTTAGTGATCAATAATCATAAGATGAGAGAGGACACAGTATTACTAATTAGATATTAAGGCTTATAAAGAAATTTCCAGCCTGAAGGCTATATCTAACAATATAAAACAATGTGACTAATAGAATTAACAATTAACACTGAACACTGTGCTCACACAGAAGTGAATCCACCTTAATGAGTTATTTTCACAGAATTTGAAGTCTACACAAAGAGTGCATGTGCACTAAGCAGTTCATATTAAGGATGTTAAGGACTAGTCAACTAGCTGATTCCCCCGTCCCTTGCTACCTCTATCAGACAGAGGCAGCAAAGGAGGGGGGAAGAGGGAGCATTTCAAAGTGGCAGTGCGGCACAGCTAGCCGGCAGTGCAGCAGCACTGCTTTGAAACACCAAGGTGGCATTTCAAAGGGACAATGCTTCACAGCTGAGCTGGGGATCAGCGGTGTGGCGCTGCTCCTTTGAATGGCACCTGGGCGTTTCAAAGAGACAGCGCCGTGTGCAGCCCGGGGTCTGGGAATTTCAACAAGTGGAATCATGGCACAGATGTGCCATGATTTACAGGAATTTTCCAAGAAGAAGGAGACAATGGATAATACCAGCAATTTCTAGCTGTCAGATCAACTCTTTGTGTCCAAAAGGCTCTAGACTATTCTACATGAGACCAGGAACTAGACTGGTCCTTGGGCAGCCCCAGGATGAAGGAGTTGACCTAAAAGTGGTTTAAAGTAGTGCTGGTCTAAAAATCATGAAAATAACATGATTTTTGTTAAATGAGCAAACAAACTCAAAGACGTTTAGCAGAACTTTTCATTACATTCTCCATTTGTCAATTAACATAAAAATTTGACAAAAAATTTAACTTGCTCTAGCTTAAAGCCACTTAACCTCACCCTTTTCTAGTCCTGGTTTAAGAAGAACTCAGCTGGACCAGAGAAGCCAGTCCAATATATTTGATACATAAGAAAAACTAAGAGATCACTATAAATCAGAGAACATGTCTTCCAGATTACTTCAATGGGTTTTGGATCAGGCACTAAATTCCCATGAGAAGAAGAAAAGCAGGTATTGTGTGTATGTGTGCGTTTAAAAATATATTAAATTTTTACTAAGTGCTAACACTGGTCCATCAGTGCCAATTACAGGTCAGTATTTAAGTAGGGTTTCTAGCCTTAAGATGTACAGACAAGTTACTGCCTCACTTTCTCTAGAATACATGTATACATCCCTTCTGCTACCCCCTTTATATATCATCACTTATCCTATTAGATTGGAAATTCCTTAAAGAGGACACCAGCTATTCATATGTTGTTTATGCAGCACCAAACATGAAAGACTCTGTTTCTGATTGGGACTTCTGCATGCTACCATGATATAAATATTAATTCATAACAATTTCTCCTTCACAACTATTATGAAGACAATGGAAGCTCAGTAGTGGATTCAATGACATTTCACGAAATATTTGATATCACATGGCAAACTTTAAAAAATATATTTTTCGATATTACTGTTCATAAAGGCGCTGATCCTATAAAGCACTTAAAGAGCATGTATCAGATTTTGCTCACACGAGTACTCCCACGTGGTCAAAGTTATGCATATGCTTTGAAGAAGTAGAACCATACATTTATTCTTTAACTCACTTCCTCCCTATAGTTCTGTTATAGAATTATTTGCCTATAATGTGTTTTCTTCTGCAGAGCTCATTTGCTGTGTTTGGTGATACCTCAGTATGATATATCTGTCGCATCACACTAGCTTTTAAAAGCACAACTAGTGTGATGCCAGAAATGGAATTCCAATTTAAAATGAGGAATAAGCAGAAGCAGGAGGTCTCAAAGCCAAAGCTTCTGGATTTATACAATAATCTTTAATAAAAACTGAATGAAGATAGAAAGAAAACACATGAGCCAGTGAGAACTGTCAGCAAGAAAAGTTTTCCATTAAGTCTCTGAGTTTTTATGTTCAATAAGTTGTCAATTTAAGACATGGCAGAAGGAAATGTTATAATTTTTATGTAGTACTGTATTAAACAATTTTTTTTTAAAATTCCTTGCTCAAATAAAATATTCATCTTATTTAAACCTACACCAAGGAAGCTGAGTATTACAGATGCCAATCTATCCTAATTCTCCCATCGTGTTTAGTTATCTGTCACACAACAGCATACAATATTCTGAAACTTCTGAATTACCTTGGGAAAAAAGGTGAATTATGACGAAATGTCATCCTTACTCATACAGAATTGATTTGCTTTAATTAGTTCACCAGATTGTTGATCTTATTTAAGTGCAAGTCCATTCAATGGACTTGTTTCCAGACAAAGTTTGCTATATTTTTTCCTTCACACAAATGGTTAGCATCCATTAATCCTTAGAACAATAAATATTTTTAAATAATCATAAAAAATGAAATATCAGATATATTTAAAGTTTAAACAAATTTAACAAGCCTAAGGATAGGATATCAAATATAAATATGATATCAATGTTTTAAATAACCATCAATATTTGTTAATACTGTATACATAGGAGTCAAATATAAGCTTTTACATACATATTTTTACTACTATTTGTTTTCCTTCTATGCTGTATTTCATTTTTGCATTAGGTTTATTTTAAATAACTGTTAACCATAATCCATAATTACAACCAAAAGAACAGAGAAGATTCAAGAGACATACCATGCATTTGACAACTTAATCCTTCTAGATGTTCTCTACTGTGATGTGTTCCAGTTTAAAAGCTAAAAATGGTCTAATTGTTTCACTTCCTAGAGCATTCCCTTTCAAAAGTAGCAATCCCCTTATTTAACAGATAACATGTGTTCTTGCTATTGATGTTACAATTTCTTCTCCCCACCTACCCACATTAAAGCAGGAATATTTAGAATTCAGATTCTCTATTCTTTGAGATCTCTCTTTAGTGGGTTCTAAAGGAGGTGGGATGGGATTCAAATGCTTCACCAGACCACTGACTGGCAGGCAGGCTAGTTGGCTGGCTGTGGATTGAAAATGGGCTGTATGGTTGAAGTTGATTCGAACTGTCAGATGATTGCTTTGCTTCTCCTCCTGCTCTGGGGGACAATGTCTGCAGGGCTTGAATAGAAGTTGGTCCAATAAAAGATATTAATCATCCACCTTGTATCTACCTGGTATCGCTAGAGACCTTTTTGGCAGAGAATGGGAACTCCTGCCTTAAAAAATGGTTTAAGAAGATCTATTTGAAGCAGGAAATGGCATGATCAAAAGCCGGGAAGGGAAGACATTGGCCTGCTGCTTGTAAGATGGGAGACAAGCAACTCAGTCTGCAGAGCTCTTGTTGCAGACTGCACTTGGTTCAGTGAAACTCTCTTGCAGGCTCTTTGGTTTATGGAGGCCAAAGTGAGGCACAGGAAATTCCAAAGTCATCATGATGATATCACAACAGCACAAGCAATTGTTCTCAGGTGTGCTCTTGACCCTATTTACCATTCTCAATGTAGAAACTTCTGGCAAGTCCATTTGAGGCCAGGTTGTGTGCACAAGAGATGCTGCCCTCACATTTGATCAAGGATAGTAATAGAGATGTAGCCGTGTTAGTCTAGTTTAGCTGAAACAAAAAAACAGGACTATGTAGCACTTTAAAGACTAACAAGATGGTTTATTAGGTGATGAGCTTTCGTGGGCCAGATCCACTTCCTCAGATCAAATTGTGGAAGAAAATAGGCATGACCATATATACCAAAGGGATACAATAAAAAAAAAGTGAACACATATAGAAAGGACAAATCAAATTTCAGAACAGAGGGGGGATAAGGTGGGGGGAGGTAAATGTCCGTGAGCTAATGATATTAGAGGTGATAATTGGGGAAGCTATCTTTGTAATGGGTAAGGTAATTAGGGTCTTTGTTAAGAACCCGGCGTAAAGTATCAAAGGAATGAAACAACGTGGTGGCATTTTCAGTCTAATCAGTATCCCTTCAAAGAAGAAACAGTCACTAACAGCATAAAATGTCTGTGAGAAGTTTGCTGGAAATAAAATCCAGCCAAGTCACTGATCAGAGGGGAATAGTTGTGGACTGCTAGAGAAGTGCCAACATTGAGCTAACTCTGCTTCTGGTGTAGACAATTAGGCTACGTCTACACTACGAGTTTTGCCAGAAGAGGCAATGCAAATGAAGTGCGGATTAGCATTTTCTCACGCTTCATTTGCATAATCTCTTCCAATCCGTTTTTGCGCAAGATACATATGCCTCAAAAAAGATCAGATTTTGCTCTTAGGTAGTGTAGACATAGCCTCAGAGTACAACAACTGATTTCAATAGTAGCTGTGGAAGAAAACATTGTCCTCACTCTGCGTTTGTAAGCAACAAGTAGCCAGAGGCAGTTTTATTACGAGCTGCAGCAAGGGAAAAACTGGTTCAGACAAGGGGAAGCCCCTCCGAGGCAGATCTTCGAATACAAACAATTATGAAGCAGTTTATATACTGTCCATTAGATATAATAACAATAACAATTAGTCTCCTTCCCATTACAAACACCAATGGCTAACAGTTATTTTAGTTCCACCCAGATGCTCCTTATCTCAAGGTCCCTGCCAGAGTCAGCATTCTATCCTTATCTCTGTATGGAGGCGAGAGGCAAAGGCAGCGTCTAATTACAGATCTCGCGTTGTCAGGCCACAGACTTAGCCTGACTCTTGCTCTCTTGTTAACAAGACCAAGATGGCTGCACACAAATTCCCTTATTCCCTTTTCCTGCCTCCACATAGCCAAACTGAATAAACGCTGAGTGCACTTGTAAAACCCATTATATAACTTTAATATTTTCTGTTGAATTTTCTCATTTATACCCTCAGCACAAAGTTGAATGCTTTTTGATTGCTTAATATAATGTTTTAATTGTATGAGCATGGAGAAAAAATGTTTTAATTTTTCATTTAAAGATGCTTATCATATACTTCTTTTGAATTCACAGAATAGTTTGTTTAAAAAACAGGCTGTCTTCAGGAATGGGTAACTGGAAAAAAAAAAACCCTGAGAAATGAAGTGAAGTAGTATGGTATTATTTTGTGCATTCAAAGCAGTACAAAAATGCAGTGTCTGAAATAGATAAGGGTGTATAAAAGGCCTAAAACTTTTTGCTGAATACTATCATTCTTAGTATTCTATGCTACTGCTTTGTATTTTTTTTCCATGCAGTGTTTTGTTGCTTGTATAAAATATTTTATGAAATCTGTACCAGCTGGTTTCCTGCAGTTCCACCTCCAATCCCACAGCATGGTGAGCAGCTCCCCATTTGGTTGAAAGGGTATTTCACACCCCTTCTTTACATGGAGCTTCAAAAGCACATGGTCAATTAAACCACCACTCCCAAAATTAACACTATTTAGGGCCAATTATGGTCAGTGAAAAATTCCCATTGATTTCAATGAGCTTTGGGTCAGGCCCACTGTAGACATTATCAATTCATTACTAGAAAAAATACATTAAAACTGAAATGTTTCATCATTTGAGATGTCCACACACAACCAAGGACTTGGAGCCAATGTCTTCTCTTACGTCTACATGTTTTTTCAGAATTAAAAAAGAATTGCACAAAAACACCTCCAAAGTACATAAATACATATAGAGGGAAACTCCTGTTCATACCTTCAAAGTAACTGACTTTAGCTGGCTGTCTCTTCCTTGGTGGTTTCACAGGGGGATGTTTATTTTCATTGTTTCTGAACAACGCCAGGCGCACAGCTGGATCTAGACGACAAGAACAAGTTAAAATCAGAGGTCAGATCCGGCTTGTTCATTCCTTAAAGCAGTCATTCACCTTTTAGTCATTTAATAAAAGAAACAGAATCTCTCATGTACGTTTTACATTAACAAAAACAATTACATTACTTTTAAAATAAATTAATATAGATATATGAAGAAGCAGACATATTGACTTGTTTTATGTACTTTTAAAAGGTTTCTAAATAATCCACCAATAAAAAAGCAAAACTACATTTTAAAAGGGTATATATTTTAAGAAATATTTAGAACTTTTATTTTGAAAGTGGGGATCTCAATCATAAATATTAGGTAAACAAATAAGTAAACCCCAATGCCTACAACATAATAGATTGGTTCAAATAAAGATGTTTCCACCTGAGCATAATGAAAATCACAAATATTTTATTATCTGATCCTAAACTTGAGGAAGATAAATGAATTGAAAGTCCTTTAACATATTCTATCCTGTTCAAAGTAGAGATGGCCTCCAGCAGCCTGAGACAACCTGCTCTACATACCCATAAGGATCAGGCTACATAGTCTTAGGCAGTTTTATAACTTATCAAAAATTGTTTGTAAGAGCCATAGGTCAACACAAACATTCCCACAACAGAAGAACTTACTATTAGGGCTATGTCTAGACTGTCGGCTTCTTTCAGAAGAAGCTTTTCCAGAAGAGATCTTCTGGAAAAACTTCTTCTGAAAGAGAGAGACCACACACAAAAGTGACCACACTGAATGGACACTATCTCACATTTAAACTGTGATTACTATAGATGGAGTGGCCATCAGGGCACCTGTACTTTTTCCTCTCTCCTCTTCTTTTGAAAGAACTCCCTCTTCCACAACCACATACGCCTTTTCCCGAAAGAGCTCTTTCACAAAGAGGCTTCTTCCTCGTACAATGAGGATTACCAATGTTGGAAAACCCCTCTGTTCTTTTGATTTTCTTTTGAAAGAACACAATTACAGTGTGGACATAACTCAAGGTTTTTTTGGAAAAAAAGCTGTTTTTCAGAAAAAATTCTGTAGTGTAGACATACCCTAACCTAAGAAAAACAAAACAAATAAAGGACAACAGTTCAGGAGAAGGGAGTCTTGCAGATTATTAAAAATGGGAATGGAAGAGGAACTGCTCAAACAGGACAATTTAAAGGAGGTATATGAAGGAAAGTGAGTGCTTGAGGACAAGGAGAGAATCTCACATACAGGATGTAAAATGAAATAAGCCAAAATCAGGTATCTGGCAAAGGAGTTGAAGAGAGGGGTAGGAAGAACACAAGAACTGGAAGAAATGCACAGAAATGGTGGGAGGCATTATATAGGATTTTGTAGGTGAGGATGGGAAACTTGAATCTGATGCTCATGGTGCTAACGATCTAGGATTGGCCTGGAGTCTCCAGGAATTAATTTTTAAATATTATGTCATGTATTCCTGGAGATTTAATCACATCTAACCAAAATTGGCAAATCTACCTGGTGCAGTAACAGTGTGAGACCCAAAAGAGGGATCCAAGGGGAAAGGTCATATTGTTATGGAAGGGGCCAAGAAACTGTATCAGCCGACAGTTTTGGAATATAGGGGAAAGATTCTCTTAGGAAATGAAGAAAGAAGCAAGACTGTTACAAAGTGATGGATTGATTTTTAGCAGTGACAAGGGTTTTAGCACTGGAGCCAATGAGGAAAGGATCCAATTGGAAGGGAATGAAGAGAAAAAGGAATAGAATTTAGCAAGAAAAATATGAGGGAGACAGGGAGGGAAGATGGGAACTGCTATTTTGGAGCTAGCAGGTATGTCAGACTAATGTCAATTTCTCCATAATGAGACGGCTTCTGAGGGACTGGAGATGGGGAGAAGGAGGCTTCAGTGATGCTAAGGGAAAGGAGGCTTGGTCTATCCATGTTGGACCTTAACTCCTCCAAAGTCAAGGAGTGCTTTTCCACTAACTTAAATGGCTGCAGAATCAGACTTTAGAGTAGAAAATTGATATGAGTCTCTTCAAGTCAGGTAAAAAGGATAGAGTAGCATGAAGGAGTCCTAGAAGTTCCAGGTCTTCCTAGGAGAGGATTCTCTTGGTGAAAGTACTCTAGATCCAGGATCCCATCACAAGTAAGTCCTAGAGTAGAGGACATGATAGAGGCATGGTTAGGAAGGGAGGGCTGTGTGTCTGGGGATGGGGGAAGCTTTTTAAGAGCTTGCAATCATGGTGCAGTCTCTATTGAAAAAAAAAAAACCCTATAAAAATGGGTCAGACCATAGGACCAACTGTCCCAGTATCCTGTCTTACAACAGTGGCAAATGCCAGGTGCTCCAGAGGGAATGAATAGAACAGGTACAGGTTGCACCTCCCTCAACTAGGACTCTCTCATCCTGCAACATCTGTGATCCAGCAGGACCATGGATGTTGCTGAACAAGAGAGCCCTGGGGAAGGGGGGGCCTGCTGCTGAGAGCCCCACACATGGCGAGGCTGGTGGTAGTGGGGCAAAGGCAGCCCAGAAACCCAGCTGGAGCCAGGGCAGCCCATGCATGCTGGCCCGGCACTGGGTTGTGTCACAGTAGCCCAAGAGGGGCTATGCACTGGCCTGGCAGTGGGGACAGAGCCACAGCAGGCTGGCTGGCAGCAAGGTCAGGCTGTGGCAGCCCAGCGGAGGAAGCCCATCTGGTGCCATAGCAGCAGAGCCACCACACTGGAGCTGGGGTTGTGACAACCCAGCTGGGCTGCGGCAGGTTAACAACCTGATTGGGGCGACATGCTGGCTGGCAGCGGGGCTGCTGCCACAGCTGTGGGGCCAGGGCTGCATACTGCTGTATCAGCAGTGGGGCTGGAGCAGCAGGTATGTAAATGGGGCCAGCCCAGCCATGTCGCCTGGCTGGCAGTGGGGCCAAACAAGCCGGTGGCGGGGAGGAGCGGCAGTCTGAGGGGGCTGGTGGCAGGGGACCTTCCCTGGTCCAGCAAATTCCCTCATCCAGGACCACTCAGGTCCCAGGGGTACTGGACCAGTGAGGTCCAACCTGTAATCATCAAATGATCCATCTCTTGTCACCCATTCTCAGCTTCTGGGAAACAAAGACTAGGGACATTATCCTTCCTGATCCTGACTAGTAGATATTGAGGGACCTATCATCCTTGAATTTATCTAGTTCTTTTTTGAACCCTATCATAATCTTGATCTTCACAACATCCTCTGGGAAAGAATTCCACAGGTTGGCAGTGCACACTGACTCCAAGATCTCTTTCTTGAGTGGCAGCAACTAATTTAGACCCGGACATTTTGTATGTATAGCTGGGATTATATTTTCCAATGTGCACTACTTTGCATTTGTCAACATTGAATTTTATCTGTCATTTTCTTGCCCCGTCACCCAGTTCTGATAGATCCTTCTTTCGCTCTTCACAGAAACCTTGGGACTTAATTATCTTGACTAACTGTCTGAAGGAACAGATTTATAATCATTCAATTCAGTCTGTAGTTCAGGAGGACTCTTGGATTTCTTGCTGATACTAAGCACTCATATAGTAGCATCTATTGTAATATTTTTTACCATCTCTGATTGGCTAAGGGACTAAAAAAATTGATCTCAATTAAACTTAAACTTCTGAAAAGCACTCAGATACTATGGTCATGAGCATGGTATAAAAATGTAAATTGAAATAGCAGCCACAGCACAAAGAACTCTAGTGCTGCTGTGGCAGGGAGGAGGATGATAGCCATATCTCAGGTCTCCAAGGGCTGTGTGTACATCATGGTAATGACCTCTGCAACCTCTGTAGGAGCCAAGGATTGAGATGCCAAAAGAAAGTGTAAAGTCACTTTAGCCTGATTTCTTACCTGCCTGGCTGCTAGCTTCATCTACCTTTCTCTCAAGGTTAGCTCCATTCATTTAAATGGGACATTTTAGAAAGTTCTAGATAACTAGCTTGTATGTGTTGAGGAACCCGAATACTGCACTAATTTGTTAACTGTGGATATTTTAGGAGTTAAGATGGAAGCTAGACAAGCTAAATATTTCTATTTTGGCAAATCACCAAAAACTTTATTAATATATCATTCTTAGTGTCAGCAAATGCTTACAGCACTAAGTCATACTGGTGTGCAGGTTCATAACTTATATCTCAAACACAGTAACAGATAAGCAGTCCTTGTTACAATGCACAATAGAATGTATCCTGCATTTCTTACTATAACCAAGCAAAAATGTTACAACTGCATAACAGTGTATCTGTCAGGCAAATATAATTTTAATTTCAAAGTGCCTTTTCTCAGTAACTTTAGTTGACAGAAAAGCTATATGAAATATAAAATTAGACTATAATGTAATTCATAACTGTATGTTCTATAGTTATATGAGATACGTTACATACAGTACAACACAATGAGAAAGGTAGAAAAGAATGTTTTCTGTAATAATTGTTTCTCCAAACCTAAGCCTATACTGTCAATGGAAAATCAGACACCTCAGCATGCTACTTTAGAACAATTTCAAATATGGTAACTTTCTTGAGAAGGGTAAAATAACAAGCTACTAAAATTGACTGATTAGAATTTCACAAAACAAAATGTGATAAAGGATTCCTAGATTTAATTTCTGATGTTCCCAACTATAATAAACTGTTTTGCTTCTTGGGTCTATTGAACCTATTTTAATCTTGTTATGCCTACAGGTTTAAAAATGGAACTTTTTCACATTCAAACCTGCTTAACACAATCATGAAAAAAGAAGACCAATCCAATAGTACAATACATTAGAGCCATTTGGGTCAAATCACATACAATGACTGTCACCAGAAGATTGTCAAAGTAAGTATTGAAGGAGATATGTATATTGGGAAGAAGGCTATGGAAACTGTTCTGAGAAATGTATGTCAGATAGTCTACTTCTGAGCTCTGCAAAATCATTTAAATAATCCACTGAGATTCAATACAATGCCAGAGTACTTAAATATACCTACATGGATCACCTTAATTATTGCCTACAGCTCTTTTCATTTTAAAAACAGACCTTTTAAAATCTAGTCTCAAATTAAGGCAATATTACTTAAATTATTTTATGATACTAGTGTTTTTCAGTAACAGAGAAATGGAGAAATGGATTAGATTTAAGTTTTTATTAAAGGAAATCAACAAACATTTTAGATTTCACACACAGAAGCTGTGAAAGAATCCAACAGCCTAAAATTGCATTGAGATCTTATTGGACTGCTGCATACTTGTTTAAATGTGGTTTATTTGTTGATGATTGGTACTGAGTATCTAAAAACTAGGGATGTGATTTAATACACACATTTTGGCAGACTCCAGATATAAAATATAATTTGGACAAATTTTATAAATGTGATAGAAATATTATGAAACAACCAGTAGTCCTGTTGCACTTTAGAGACTAATAAAAATATATATAGTATCACAGCACCTTGGAGACTAACAAAAATATACATGGTATCATAGTCTCTAAGGTGCCACAGGACTACTCATTTTTAAAGTTGCAGACTAACACGGCTACCCTTCTGACAAATATTATGGAAATTCATGTTGCTACCTGAGCTGGCCTTTGTTACATGGCTTTTTTTGTAACAGATGAAACTAGAAAAACAAACATTTAATTGGTTTATCACTGATTTTGGGCATAGGGAAAAACTGAGAAAATGAAAATATGTATTTATGCCAGTTTTAAAGAGTTAATATTTCAAAACTGCAAACACTGCATTATGCGAAGGAAGATTATTCAGAGTAAGTTCAATGAGAAAGGGCCTGTCTTTTTGTCCTGTGTTTGTTATAGGCACAGTACAATGCGGTCCGTAACTGGGGCTCTTAGAAACTTCAATACTAAGAATAAATAACAACATTAAATAGTAATAAATAATAAAAATAATGCAAACAAAATGTAAGCATTTTATTTCTTACAGCAGAATTTTCTGATCCATTAAGGAACATTCAGGAATAATGGTTTTGGGAGGTATGGATGGTAAATGATATTCAGTTAATTAAAGTTGTTTGTATTCTCAGACAATCTTTTAAATCTGAATGTATTTAATGTAGTACCTTTCAAAGATGAAGAAGAAAAACAGCCTAACAGAAGAACACTTCTTGTACTGTGATAAATCAATCAGTTATTTTAGTTTTATCAGAGTAGTCAAGTCTCAGCCTTACTTCTCCTTTGTCTCTTCTTGTGCCACCCAGGCAGAAACACAAGTAGTATCACTTCCAGAAAGGAAATGGTTAAACAAGTAACAGTGCAGAAATACAGAAGATAGCAGCTGAAAACAGTTACTCCAACTCTATGGTCATCTTAAAATATTTGGTTAAGAGAAAAAAAGAAATTAACTTTAATAAAGTCTTTGAATTTCAGTGATTTTGTGGATTTGCTGATAGCCCCTTAAATCCTAAAATTAAGCCAGAAATTCTATTCCCTTGTGCCAAGATATCTTTAAGTGCTCTGTGATCTTATGAATCATAGATCACAGGTACAATGTGGTGCATTACTGTCTATTGCTTTTAGGTTTTTTAATTAGAGTTCTGCAGAATTGTATGCACTCTTAATAAATGGGAATATTGTTGACATTTTACTACTTCTGCTTGGCTGCAAAAATTTCTATTATGTTGCCCATGCATTTTATATTAGATAAGCAAGAAAAGTATTTCATGTGGACACAGTGGAGATATAAGACACAGTATACAATTGATTATGGATATGATAGGGTTAAAATACAGGCCATGACTTTAACTGTTTATACACACATCCATAATCCTAGCAGAATGGAGCATAATGTATGCCAGAGGTACTGGTCCAGTGCAATATGTACTTATCTGCATGCAGCCCACTTTATAAGGAGAGGTTACCTTTAGCTTTCCCTAATGATACAAGCCACACAGGTCTCAGGGCACTTGCTAGCATCCTTCAAACCCATCTTTCCTTGAGCAGTTTTTAGGTCCAGACACAGCATGACTCTGTAGAAGATCCCATGCCCTTCAGCTCTTGGCTCAAATTTTTTCTAACCCTGTGCTCAAGGTTAAGATAGATAAAAACCTCTCATTTCCATAGAACTCCTGCACTGCTATCTGCTCCACAAAGTTTCACCAAAGAAACACACAAATATAATGCACATACACAAGGTCCCCCCATAAACCAAGCTTTTGGGGAAGGCCAGGGACATCCCTAGGGGGGAGCAGGACCTGAGACAATCCCCTTCACTCCATCATAGGCCTCTTCACACCCCTGCTCTACCCCCTTCTCCCCCTTCTCACCCATTCTCTGCCCCCCCACCTCCCATCACACTCTTTCCCCTTGCCAGCTGTGTCTAAGCCCCCTCCCCTTGCCAGTGGTGTCTCTCCACTTCCCACTGTGGCTGATGAATGCAGGGGTGGTGGTGGTTCTACTACTTCTCCAGGCCCATTCTCATGAAAAAGGTGGCCCAGGGGACTGACAAGAATTCTGGTGCCGGCAGCAGAGGTCACCCCCTCACACTCACTAGAGGTGGCTGGAAGTGGAGTGACCTGGTCCCAGCCCACTCTGCTCTGCCAGCTCTCAACCACAAGCACTGGGGAAGGGGGCTTGGGGAAAAGATGGAACTGCCCCCACACACACTGGCGATGGCAAGTGGAGCAATGCAGCTTAGAGTTGGCAGATTGGAATGAGCTGGGGCCGGATGGCTCCACTTCTTGCTGCTACTGGTGAATGTGGAGGTACACCCAACTTCTCACCACAGCCAGTGAGTTTGCGAGGTGATTCCACCTCTTCGTTCAAACCCCTGAGAAACTTGGCTGGGGACTGGGAGCTGGGGGAGTGGCACGACTTAGCTGGGTCACTCCACTTCCTGCCACCGGTAAGTGTGGGGGCAGGCCTGACCCCTGCTGCTGGTCCCAAGTGCCCTGCTATTCCCCTGAGCTGTCCTGGGCCTGCTCCAAAGTATGGGGCCTGGAGTGGTTGCCCTGAACAGTCCTATGGATGGGATATCCCATAACTGGCTCATGTTAAACTGCAAAAACTGCACAGTCCTCTAGGTGTGCTCTCAGTGCAGTTTTATTTCATATCCCCTTCTCAATATTACCACAATACCCTATGCTTCCACCTCTTTACCCTGTGCTTCTACCTATAGCTATAAGCCCTGTCTGGTCCTGACCTCTGAGGAGAAGAGGTCTCCTTAGTTGAGCCCTTCCTGTGATCAGCCCCTGTTAGCCCTGTTCTCGTCTCTCCTTTCTTTCTTTTTCCCCTTTGCACTTCCTTCCTGTGCCTCTTAACAGCCTTGGGTTGATGAGCCAAGTGAGCTTTTCCCAGGGTATGAATTAGCCTCTAAGTGATCAAAGTATAGGCTCATCTATTCACTCCTTGCACTCAGTCACAGGGTTGCTGAATTGGTACATTCAGTCATAAAGTGCACCTACCACTGCTGGAACTGGATGCACTTGAGAAACAAAAGTCATGGATGATTTGTGCTCCCACATCATGGACTTGTATGGCCCAATGGAAGAGATGGAATAATACCTCTATAAATGTGCTTGTGTACACAGCGGGGAGGGAAAACGACTATATTGCCATGCAGTGTAGTTATACATTTCATAATGTCTTATGAGATAGTGGGAAGTGAGTCATACTGTGACTTCATTGTAAGGAAATTATTGACATGTGGAGTGCTGTACCTAACTGTAAAAGAGTATTATTTGTTTTCTAATTCCTAACTGTTCCCGACATCATGCTTAGCTTTATTATTTCTAATCTTGGTTGTGTTATGAGATGCAATGATAGCAAACTTTTGTGGCTTTATTTATAAATATGTTAAAACAGTGCAGTGCAGCTAAGCAGATCAACTGTCAATACAACACTAAAACACCAGTTATGAAAGAACATCCCCAAAACAGAAAAAATAATGAGTGCAAACATGATAGAAGCTCCCTACTACAGTATGTCATCAGGCCTTCCCCCAGCCTTTTTATACTTCTTTCCTCATTCTCCATGCAGTTCATGCTGCAGGAGGTAGATGGAAGCATTCACAGGACAGGGGCGGGGGGTGGAGGAGTCAAGATGGAAGGATATATGGGGTTTTGTTTGCACTTTTCAGCTACTCATAGGGCCAGACTGCATGGGCCATCTAGACATAGAGGGTTTTTTGCAGCAATTTTTGGACTGAGGGTATGTCACAGGAGGATCCAGCCACAGTGTGGAAAAAGCAGTCGGAGCCACTAATCTTGCAGCCATGAAGATGAAGAATTCAAGCAGGTTTTTTTTTCTGAGCTCTGTCCTCCCTTCACCACTGTTCCCTCCCATGCACCGAAACCTTCTCCTCAGCCTTTTTTCTTGTCTTTTGGAATGCCTTTTCTCCACTCTTAAGTTCATCTATTTTTGGTACTGGACTTGGCCCTTTCCAAAACTTCTACAATCACTTCATCATAGAAATGCTTCCTTTTGTAATGATCCATGAAGGTACTGATGTTGAGCTGTGGAGGTACAGCAGGCAGCAGAAGGGACTGCAATAAGACAGGACATAGAGGGTTTCAAGTATCTCAGTACAGAAGCCCAGAATTAATTCTTGCAGAATTTCAAGGATATAAAATGTTAAAACTAAACACAAAACTAAACTGCAAAATTCGGAATGCTTCAGTCCACAGATTCTCCCTGGACACAGACTGGGTAACCACAGTTAAAGTAGTTCAGACACAATGGTAAGTTAAAAATTTGAATCTGGTTTTTATTTTACAAAACTTGCATAATTACTTGGATTGGGGAGGGAAAGGGGGAATGGTTGGTGGCCTTCCTACAAAAAGCTTTTTATTTTTTAAATCATTTCAGGCCTTTCATATTTTGGGAGGACATAACTGTTCTCAGGATGCCCTATTGGCAAAAGGAGATGTTATTTCAAGCTGTGGGTTGGAAATCTGTAGTGTATGCATCCAAAGTATTCAAACATATCATGGATTGAACCATCCAGGAGGTGGTTCTGGAAAATATGAGCTTCCACACAATGTGACTAGCTAACTATCTGGAATTCCTGCTTCAGCAAGTTTGCAGCTATAAGCAACCAGAATTGGGTCAGAATCCATGACTGATTGAACAGGATGCTGAGATAGCTTACACATGGCTTACTTTGTTATGGCTGCATGCAAACAGCCTTCCATCTCCCCAACCACAGTACATTTCTGGACAAAACTTCAAACCCCAGTTGTACCTGGAACAAATGATTATGTCACCTATGGACTGCTTGGATTACCTTTAACTGAAGTGGACTACTTTAGAAAATGGCTCCCATTCCCCCCAATCACAAAGTTCACTGCTTACAGGCAGCAGTCCATCAACAGTTGAGCGGTTATAGTGCAGCAAATGCAAATGTAGGGGGAAGTAATGTTATTTTTATGAAACAGGAATGGTCCTAACAAAAAAATCTGTGACTTTCCAGTAAAAATCCTCTTTAAAGGTGTTTGTTATTGTTCACACTTTCTCGCTGTCATTTTGAGCTTCATGTGACCTGGTGGATGGAGGGGAGAGAGAATCACAATGTCATTGGATACGCCCACTTTAGTCAGGACTTCTCATAACTTCTGCATTGGTTCTCAAAGTGAGAATCCCCCCTCATTATTCTAGTAATAAACATTACATTGGCCCAGGCACTTATTGAGTTCAGGGGCCACTTCTGTCCCTTCTGTGTCTGCTACAGGTCTCATAGCAGACTATTATTTTGGGAGTGCTTTAAAGAACTTCTATAAGTATAGACCCAACATTTGTTGATGATCCTGTTCCAAAGCATGATCTTTGACTGATTTCAGCAACAAAGTGACTTCATGGTCTTCACTCGGTGCCTGCTGCCAACACCCATGAGTTCTCATGCTGGATTCTGGGACTAACAGGATACAATCCTGACTGACAAGGTCATCATGCACCACAGCTGGCTCTGTGCTAGGCTCATTACCCAGCTTCCAAAGTCTTCACAAAATTTGCACAAAGTTGGTGAGTTACCTCAGGTGCAGTTGTGGTCTCTGGTCTTCTGGGACTCACTTTTGAGCTACTTAATCCACTGGTCACCCATTTATTAAATGTATAAAGCTACCAGCTTTTTCACTGTCTGTTGGTATGCATGGTCATTCCAGATACTTTTGTTTGAAGTCCACAGTTTTTGCTGGGTTTGCTTCAGAGTTTCACCAAAATCTGGTTATGTTCCTGTGATCGTGAAGCAGTAAAGTTTGCAAAGGGCTTGTTCTGGTCAATGTCCTTTACAAACACAGAAGGTTCTCTGCTGGTACGTTTGTAGCTCAGTGGTTAGAAGACAATGGAAGGGCTAATGCCAATTCACTGAGTTCCTGCTGTCTGTGAATGGGGTGGTGTTTGTTTTCAACTGAGTCATTGGTGGATACTACTTGAGGATTCCATGGATCTGAGTTGAGGGACTGTTGTCCACACTGTAAAGCAGTGTTTCCCAATTTTATTTGGCCATGGAATCCTTTTAAACTCGAAAAATTTTTGCAGAACCCCTAATAACAGTCATATACGAAGCTGAAAAAGTAGACCACAAATAAGGAAGGATAATAATAAACAAATGCTAAACAAGGTCATGAGATCAACATTTAGTTTAATTACACATATTTAAAAACAATCACATTTAATGTGTACAAAAAATAAAGCTAAAAAACTAATATGCATAAAATGTTATTGTAATGGAATTTTCTCACGGAACCCTTATTTTCACTTTGTAGAACCCCAGAGTTCCACAGAACACTATTTGGGAAACACTGCAGTAAAGCAATAGGGCTCAAACCCTGGATCGAAGCTTGCCATGGGCTTACACAAGCCACCCAACGCAGTGTCCTAGGATTCTTGGTCGAAACCGATTTTAAGAGATGTGTGTGTAGATAGAAGAGGAGTTTGAGTTCAAGCCTGAGTCTGAACTTGGGCTCATACTGCAGCATACACATATCTCTGGTGTCTGGTACCCAAGCCAGTCCTGGCCTTACAGGCTGGGAAGCCCTCCTACTACACTACTCATCACAGCTCCACAAGGAGCAGATACATACTTCTAGTGGAGAAAAGAAAGGAGCAAGTCCCCTCATTAGAGAGCATCAGGAGCCCAGGATGTTCATTACAATGCTAGTCCCATCCAAGGTCCACTGTGGTAAATGTGTAGCCATTAAGAAGAGGAGCTGTATGCTGGCTTTACATTTTGGGAGTATGTCAATGTCAGCTAATGAGTCCTATAACAGAGGAAGTTGGTGACATTTGCAAATAAGCATCCCACTGGCACACAGACCAGAGTTTCCAATATAAATTACAGTGGCAGTGACTTATTTAAATACAATATCTTCAATTTAGCAAGATCCCCACCATAGCATAGCAAGATTTCTCATGAAAGATGTTTGGCTAGTGGGCTGACAATGAAATTTTATCACAAAAGGATTCACATTTGCTAATATTCTGTAACTTCCTTGTATTTAGAGCTCCTGGAGGTTGCTGATTCTATGGTTCAGCTGACAACTTAATTTTATTGTATTTTTATTTGTAAATTATGTACACAGCAATGGATGGATATATTAGATGTTCTAGAAACCTGCTTCTTTATAGCATACAATTAATATTGTAGATGCATATTTCAAACTTCATCCTCAGTTTGGTGGGAAT
Organism: Rafetus swinhoei; assembly: GCA_019425775.1. Taxonomy (NCBI): domain Eukaryota; kingdom Metazoa; phylum Chordata; order Testudines; family Trionychidae; genus Rafetus; species Rafetus swinhoei. The sequence continues at coordinate 274,249,098 of CM033437.1, forward strand.
GTCTAAAAGTAATACCAACTCAGTAATACATTTTTGAGTGCAGTTAGTCAAAGCTATGCTCAGAAGGAATAGGGCCATAAACCACAATACTGAATCTGGAGATTAAGAAAAGATTAAGAAAAGGAAAAAAAAATCAAAATGTATCCAGAGTAATATTGAGGTACGAATGACAATGTGGCTGAGGATTAATCCAGAGAAGATGGAAAGGATGTCATGCTGGTTGCTAGGCACACAAGTGGAAATGATGGCGCTGACAATTGCTTATTGTTTAGACAGGTTATAAGAGGAACATGTTCTGGGGATATCTAGCTACAGTAGAGGTTAAAGTAAGTGGCCACAGGCAGTGGTGGTTAGCTTTTCATTTGTTTTGTTTTAAATGTCTGGCTAAGAGACTGTAACCTCTCTCTCTCATTCTTAAAAAGGATGCTAACATTGCCAAGTATCTTTGTTACTTCAAGACTGAAGTTACTGCAATGTATTCTACATGGGGCTGTGTCTGAAAACCACTCATCCCTGGGTAGGGAGAGAGTGGCAGCCATACATAGCTTGTTGCAGCTCTCTGATTTAGGGTTGCCTGGACTCAGAACAAGTTAGAACAGGACTTCTGCTCTTAAGATTCTGGTAAAAGTTCTCATTTTCGCTGTACACGCAGCTGATCCCTGATATGCTCCTTTGTGCTCCCTTCTCCCCACATATTCCATCCAGGCAAAGGATAACAGTGATTTTCAGTATCAGTATCCCACATGCTGGTAGGGAGGGAGGAGACAGCTGTGCTTTGTGGAGATTCCCCCTCTACACAGGGTGAATTTCCATTGGGATTTTCTGACCAGTATAAGGCTACTTTGCATAAGCAACACAAAGGAAATTTGGCAGACTACAAAATCCAGCCTAGAAAGTTCTGAATGTAGCTGTTTACATAGTTAGTGCTGCTACTGTCAAAGAGGGATTGACTGCTGTGCTTCAGTATCTTCACTGGTGTCCAATTCAGATCAGGGTGCAATTGAACATGTTGGTTTTAAATTAAGCTCTACTTAAATCTGACTATATTCAAGTCTGCCTCTTTCGCCATGTTGTACCAAAGCAGTTCAGAAGAAGGGAAATACTTGACCTAACAGTCCCAATACTGAAATGGGGTGGGATGCGGAACATTTTGTGTGAGGGGGTACTGATACTGAAAATTGCTGCTTTCCTTTGCCTGGATAGAATATGTGGAAAGGGGATTCCTTACTGGGTAGTCATAGAAGGTGATGATATGCATGTATATAACAGATCAGGTCTATACAGATCTAACAACTCAAATTGTAAAGTTTTGTTAACTTTTTAAACACTGGTCATGTACTATGAGAGTTTTGCAGTGCAACACATTCTAGAAACAAACAAAACAAAAACCTCTCCCATCATCTGAACAAAATGAATATAAAAATACAAAAAAAAAAAAAAAAATCCAATAGAACAACAAAAAGAGGATAACTGAATTTGATACTCTCAAACCATTTATGACTGAATTAATTAATCACTACTAATATAAACCAGACAACATATGGAGAAAAGATGATATAACTAAATAGGTTTATGCATTAAAATTATATATAGGCAACCAAATTATACATATGTCAGACATTCCGCTGACCACCAGACAGTCATGGTTTTCTTGCTGGGTATCTGGGTGGTGCAGGGTGGGCAACTCTAAAGACTAAATAAAGGATTAAATAATGTTTTAGCCTTTTGTCCATATTTTTTTCCTCATCCATATGGAAAAGATTAATTAGATGATACCTTTTGTTTAAAGCTAGAGATCTGTCATAAGTAGTCTTAGGTGCTAGGACTTAGTTGAGGAAAGGGAGAATTGCAAACTTTTGTTAAGCTTATCTTTTTATCTGCAAGTTGTATTTTCCCCTCTTGAGTGCAAAATGCTCTTGGACTTAAAAAAACACCACTTGACACAAAACAGAGATTCCCCATGATATGCAATAATGGAAAATGCATTATAGCCAGCGCTGAGAGATCCAAATATATCACCAAAGAGTTAAACATTATTAATGGAAGGATTTCTCAAGACAGCTTACCATGACTAATGAATTTAAAGGTGTCCATCAATATGCAACTAAGATATTTTCTTTTTTCCTGTATTAACAGCTATAAACTCAAAAAATTCACTAACATAAGAAGGAAGGGATAATTTTAGCATCAATCAGAAAAGAGAGCAGAGCATCTGAGCACTTTCCAGGATTTACAGAATCATCTCTGAATCTTGAATTAGGGATGTTAATGGTTAACTGGTTTACTGGTTATGCTTAACTAGTTAGGACTAGAGCAGCCCTCTGCCTATCATGGGCAGGCACGTTTCAGCCCTGCTGGAGCAGCTCCCATCCATGGCGGGTGGGGGGAGTCGCTTCATCCACCACTCTCCCCATTTAATCATTTAACCAGTTAAACTTAACCTTTAACCAGTTAACCAATTACATGGGATTTTACATCCCTACCTTGAATGCCAAATTATGACCAAATCCAGACACAGCAAAACCTGGGAAACTTTCACAAATATATAAGAACAGCACTTGATATAATCAAGAGCAGGAGGTGATAGGCATGATTATAATATAGAAATGCTTTCAGGACAGATTTAAGCATATCAAACAGTAATAAAACTACCTTAACTGAGCGAGGTATTATAATCTGAGATATTCTCTTGAAGGAAAAGTAACACAAAAATACAAACTTTATATCTAGTAAAGGGAATACATAGAACAGAATGAAATAAAGTTCCCATTTCATACATTTGTCAAATATTCATCTCAATATTCACCAGTGTACCTTTTCAAATACTAATATGTTTAACTTATGAACAAAATTAACTTATTTTTATAGTAATATGTTAATTTCTAAAGAACTTTCCTCTTTCATGCACATGAACATCTGGAGCTAAGAGAATACAAACAACATTTCTAGAAACAATCTGCTTTCAGATGAAGAAGTAGATACCTGCTGTTTCCTACATTTTATACATATTCTTATGTGACATATATTGTGATGGGAATGTTGACTTACCTAAATGTTTACTACTAGGTTTCTTGGATTTCATTTTATGAGCCCTCTTCAGCATTAGCTGTGCAGTGGCAATATCTTTAAAACCCCTAGGGAAAGTGATATTATGCTATCAATATATACACATTTTCACATATCAACTCTAAAACCCTCTCTCTCTCTTTCTTTCTCTCTATGTTAATGGTTAACTGGTTTACCAGTTATGCTTAACTAGTTAGGGCTGGAGCAGCCCTCTGCCCGTCGTGGACAGGCATGCTTCAGCGCAGCTGGAGCAGCTCCCATCCGTGACGCTTCATCTGCCACTCTCCCCGTTTAATCATTTAACCAGTTAAACTTAACCTTTAACCAGTTAACCAATTAAATGGGATTTTAAATCCCTACCTTGAATACAGCAAGAGTATAATACATTTCATGTATGATACTCAGCAGGCTTGCAATGCTCATCTTAAACCATTAAGAGATTGTAGTTGGTTAAAAGATTAAAATAATATTTTGGCATTTAGAAATAATTAACAACTTAACCAGAGTGCCTATTAAAAATCTCTCCATCTACAGTCCCTATAGTACTCACATTACAAGTAAGAAATTAGGACAGACTGGACATACCATTCTTCGGAAATTTTCTCTTCTTTTTTCGATTTGAAAGATGAATTATTTTTGGTTTGCAAGTCAGAGAGATGTGATATAGCTCTCTTCTCTGGCCTGACAAAATAATAGCAGAGTAGTATTAAAACTGGAGCAGTAGTAAAAGTATGGCTTTGTGGCCTTTATAACTATGCAAACTATTTGTGCCTTCTGAAACTCAGAACCAAAATACATAAATACACAAATAAATAAAAAAAAAAAACTGTTTTCATACTCCAGAAAGGCTTTATCTTTGAGATTAATAAAAGTTTGCTATCAACTTTGAATGTTTACATTTCAGTTACATGAAGCATATTTCAGTCCATTTCTGCAAAAGGAATGCAGCACTGTGAGAAATATTTTTAAACCTTATCTGTTGTTAGGTATCAATATTAGGGTGTCCGGTTTTCAACTGGAATGCCTAGTTGAAAAGGGATCCTAATGATTCTGGTTAGCACTGCCTACTGGACTGTTAAAAATCCAGTCAGCAGTGCAGAGGGGCTAAAGTAGGCTCCCTACCTGTCCTGACTCCACATGGCTTCTGGGAAATGGCCAGCAAGTCTCTGCAAACTGGGGCCAGGAAAGCTCCTGTACTGCCCCCATCCCAAGAACCAGTTCCACACCTTCCACAGGCTGGGAACTGCCAATAATGGGAGAGGTGGGACTGATTCCTGAGGGCATGGACAGTGCACAGAGCCTTCCTGACTCTCTGCCTAGCAGCCACAGGGACTTGCTGGCTGTTTCCCAGGCACTGCCTTAGGCAAGCACTGCCTATATCCTGCATCCTCTTCTGCCCCAACAACCCTCTCTCCCAATCCTGAGCCCTTTCCCACCCTGCCCCTTTGTCTTCTGCACTCTGAATCCTTGTCCCAGCCTGGAGGCCCTCCTAACCACAAACTCCTAACTCTTGGCCCTACCCCAGAACCCACACCAACATTCCCTCTAAACTGTGTGGAAGCACAGCTTCACAGGTGATTAATCAGCCCCACCCTGTCAGAGGCTCAGCTGACTGATGGGGCGGGCTGATTAATCACCTGTGAAGCTGTGCTGCCTTGCAATTTAGAAGGAACACTGGCCCACACCCCTCTGCATGTCAAGAGAGTATACTTATAAAGTTTGAAGATGATACTAAGCTGGGAAAGGTTGTAAGTGTTTTGGAGAAAATAATTAAAATTCAAAATGATCTGGACAAACTGGACTGCGTCTAGACTGGCAAGTTTTTCCGCAAAAGCAGCTGCTTTTGCGGAAAAACTTGCAGCTGTCTACACTGGCCGCTTGAATTTGCGCCAGAACACTGACGATCTAATGTATGATTGTCAGTGTTCTTGCGCAAATACTATGCTGCTCCTGTTCGGGAAAAAGCCCTCTTGCGCAAATGTATTTGCGCAAGAGGGCCAGTGTAGACAGCTCAGGACTGTTTTGCGCAAAAAAGCCCTGATGGCGAAAATGACGATCGGGGCTTTCTTGCGCAAAACCGTGTCTAGATTGGCATGGACGCTTTTCCGCAAAAAGTGCTTTTGCGCAAAGCGTCGTGCTAATCTAGACGCTCTTTCATAAATGCTTTTAGCGGAAAAACTTTTCCGTTAAAAGCATTTGCGGAAAATCATGCCAGTCTAGACGCAGCCACTGGAGAAATAGTATGAAGTACATAGGATTTAATTCAGTAAAGACAAATGCAAGGTACTCCACCTGGAGGGAACAATCAGTTGCACACATCCAAAATAGGAAACAGTAGCCTACGAAGGAGTACTGCAGAAAGAAATCAGGGGATCATAGCAGACCACAAGCTAAATTTGAGTCAACAGAGTGACAATGTTGCAAAAAAAATGAACATAATTCTGGGATACATTAGCAGGAGTGTCATAAGCAAGAGATAAGAAGTTATTCTTCCACTCCACTCTGTGCTGATTAGACCTCTATTAGAGAATTGTGTCCAGTTGCTGGCACCACATAAAATGTGGACAAACTGGAAACAGTTCAGAGAAGAGCAACAAAATGATTAAAGGTATGAAAAACATGACATATGAGGCAAGATTGAAAAAATTGGGTTTGTTTAGTCTGGAAAAGAGAAGACAGAGAGGACATGGTCATTGTTTTCAGGTACATAAAGGATTATTACAAGTAGGAGAGAAAAAAATATTCTTAACTGCTAAGAACCAGCAGGCTTAAGTTGTAGCAAGGGAGGTTTAGATTGGACATCAGGAAAGACTTTCTAACTGTCAGTCAGTTAAGCACTAGAATAAATTATCCTAGAGAGGTTGTGGAATCTACAACATTGGAGATTTTTAAGAGCAGGTTAGACAAACACGTCATGAATGGTCTAGATAATACTTAGTATTGCCATGAATGCAGGGGACTATGACCTCTTGAGGTCCCCTTCCATTTCTATGATTCAATGAAAACCCTCATACTCATCCAGAGGTCTCATTCTCACCCCTCCCCTCGCATCCCAAATCCCTGCATGAGCCCTGAGCCCCCTCCTGCATCCCAACCCCATGGCCTAGTCTGGCGAAAGTGAGGGAGAGGGAGGGGGATGGGATGAGGAGGCTGAGCCTCAGGAAGGGCCAGAGCAGGGAGTGGGACACAGGTGTTTGATTTTATGCCTTTAGAAAGCTGGCAACTCTATGTTAAGGCACACATGTTATAAGATATTTTGTTAGCATTTTATGATTTAGTTATTTAAAGCCTTATATTCTTATATCTTTGATATTTTAAATAAATGAACATTATATTACTGCAGGCCTAAGAGATTATATTTGTTTTGTTCAGTTTTAACAAGTGCATTTGCTTAAAAATTAGTAATTATCTGAGTTCCAATCAAACAGCTGTAAAAAGCACTATAAAGAGGAGTACTAATTACTTTTCCAGTGTCCATTCTGGTACCTGCCAGAGAAGATACAGGTAGTAATAAAAAAAAAACCTGAATTACCTGGAATTAAGTTGGGTGTTTTCTGGTGAGAATAAATGTGGTTTCTCATCACACTGCCAGGCTTCATGTGGAGGCCATGGTAAATTGAACAAACCATGATCTGAACTTAAAGGCCTAGAATTCTTGTACATAAGAGAATATTAAAATAAAAAGAGTCAAAAAGAGTCAGTGAATAATATGGTCCTGACCCTACAAATGCTTACTCATAGGCTTGACTTTATGCACACAAATAGCCTGATTGATTTTAATGAGGCTACTTACATATGCAGTTATACATGAGTATGTTTGCAGAGTCATGCCCTTTGTTTGTATTTCAGAGATATCATCAAAACATGACAGTCCGTCATAAACCATATCTTCAATTAACTAAATGCTTTATGGAATATTGCAAAAAGATAGTAAGTTTAATTATACAAAAAAAAAGCAAAAAAAAGTTTAATCCACAGTATATTTATGATTGCCCAGGAAAAAATATTTTAAAGAATATTTTGCAGATAGCATAAAGAAAAATGGAAAAAACCTAAAACAAAAACAACCCCTCCCCACGAAAACTGAAACTTCAAAGTTTATCAAATAACTAACAGACATTGCAGTTCAATGACCTTTAGCTGTTCTGAAAGTCCTCAGCTGTTGCTATATAATGCAGTTTAGTATTTTTAAAGTACTATGTCAACGAGCAATTTTTAATCCATTGCCAAATGTGCAGATGAAGCACATCATCTTTTTTTTTTTTGAGCTACTGTGAAGTAAAGTGTTGAAAGAAATCCAAAATAAAGAAAAATTTAAGCAAATGAAAGAAAAGCTACATGAAAAATTACATCTGGGGATGAGGAGGAAGTGAGAGGCTTCTAAAAGTAATTGTGTTTTTCAAGTCAATAAATTGAAGAATTAATCACCCCCGTGTAGCATATCCTCAAGGAATGAACAAAGACTGAAGACTAAGAAGTTTCCATGACATGTTACCTTTGGCCAGTGCAGCTGGTTTGTGAGCAGCAGTGTTTTTGAAGGGAAGCGGGTGGAATCCAAAGCTAGCCATTCTTTCTCTAAAGCAGCCTGTAGAAATGAGTAAAGTTAAATAATGCACTTACAAAATCAGTTTAGTTTTGATAATTTCTACAAAGTCTCTTAAGTTGTCTTGCATATTGATTCAAATGTGTTCATTTTGTATATCAGAACTGCCATCAGCAATGTAATTACAGTCACAGTTTTGAGGGTACTGCAATGGATTAATTTATATTATTTACTATTTGTATTATTGCAACATCTAGGGCAGGCCTGGGCAAAATACAGTCCACAGGCCGGATTTGATGCACCAAGGCACCAGATCCGGCCCACGGACACAGTGGTGAGACCCAGGCAGGTTCCCCTGTTTGCCCCATAGCCCTGTATGCCACTCAGAAAAGCAGCTGCAGAGCTGTTTCTCTTTAAAACTGTGATCCCTGAAGGGTGGGAAGGCTTGAGGCATTTGCACCCACCTTCAGCACAATCTCATTGGCCGGTTTCTGGCCAATTAATCACTTTTTTAGTCACATGATTAATCACAAATAATTTTAAATTGCATGGCAGCCCTAAAATATATATTATAGTAATAAAGAATTCTTATGCTGTAGGTACATTTTGGTGTACCCATTAAAATACAGAACTTCATTCAGTGATTCACTGCATACAATTCTTTCAGCTGCTGTTAATGTAATCCTATGAAATAATCAGTGAATTCTTCCACTTCACAGCTTACTACATAGCTAGTTTTTCCTACCTTTATTCATTCTGAAATCTCTTTAGAGCATTATATATTTTGCTTTTATTAAGTACTCCTCATTTTGTCTTTGATGTTTCAAAGTGCACAGCACCCCCAATTCTAGCGTTAGTCAACGGGATCTCTGGAAGCTCAGCTCTTTGCAGATGACAGTCAGCACATAAAAATGTGGAATTTTGCTAGATACAATTTAATTTAAATAAACGTAATAAAATATTAATAAACAATCATAATAGCAATGATGAGGAGGTAAATTACTTCTTAAGGAGAAAAGGACAGTGCCAGAGATGATGGATGTCCTAATTAATCTTTTATAAAAATATACAACTGCATAACAAAAAGTCTTCCATTGGGTCCAATCCAATGTCCATTCGAATCAATGGCAGTGTTTCTATTGTCTTGAATGGATATTGGATCAGGCACACTGGGAGGTGGAGATTCAGCTCCAAGAATGCAAACATACATTAGCGTAACTTTATTTTTGTGAGTGGTCCCATTGAGTTCCCAAGGACAGATCTCATGTGAGTAAAACTATGCTTATGCATAGTTTGGACAGGACTGGTCTACAGTCTCCTCCAGGAGCAAAGTGTAGCATTAACAAAAACAAAGAATAAAAAAAAGAAGCAAAAGAAAAAAAAACCAAACAAACCCACGCACCACCCCACAACCCCAAAATAAAAAAAAAAGCCCACAACCAAAAACCAAACTAGCATGGTTGGGTTGACAGAGACATTTTCAAAATATTTAAATAAATCTGTATTTCAAACAAACAACTACACAAGGATTCTTCACATTGATACAGAACCCTAAACTCCAGCCTAAAAACACACCATAACTTTAATGGTTCTAAACTGATTTAGCCCATGATCCAATTATTATAATAGCTTGGCAGTGCTTCTTGTTTACAAGGTAATAACTATGTCCTAAGCTATATTTTTATTAAGCCCAGAATATATTTATTACTGAATTCCTAGGAAGTAGAGTCAATTCATTATTATACAGAAATAGTCACTTCAATATTTACACACTATATGGGAGAAATAGAACCTACAAGAGAGCTGTTTGAAATGCTGAATGTAACTTTTTAAAATTAGAAAATCCTTTTGACCTTCTTAATCATTACCTTTCCCGTCAGCTAACTCCTTCCCTGTCTATGGTATAACATGAAATTGTCAATAACTTCATATTTGTGTTTAAACTGTGCTTCAAAACCAGAATTTGGAGTGACTGGCTGGAGTTCTTCAAATGTAAACAAAGTAATGAAAACAGTTATTCTGAATTCAGGTGCCTTGTTAGCCTGTGGGTGGCATGAGAAGAATGGGAGGAAAGAGAGAAATTAGTAAAATCTCGTTTTAAAAACAGGTTCCCTTTACAATTTCATAGGCCTGGCAGCTAAATCATCTGCTTGTTTTAACTCAAACATGATTCTATACTCAGCTCCAGTCTAGCCCTATGGTTACCACTGTCTAATCAGTTTCCCTGCCTTCTGCACTGCCAATGAGGTTATTCATCTCCAATTCCCAATCACCTCACCATGCCTTTTTCACATCATCTCTAGGTAAGGAATATCCTCCCAATTCTGATTTTATCAAGCCACTATCCTCCCTGCATCCAAATTCCTTTTTAACATTGATTTTTCCAGATGGACCACAAAGAGTGACCAAATACAAAAATGACTCAAAATTAATCATTATGCTTATCTTCCCCTTGCATGAAGTGTTTTCAGTTTTGTATTTAAACTACATTTTTGATGGTAGGATGTCTTCACTTTGTTCTTGTACAGCATCAAGCTTGCAGCTGGTCTTTAAAACAAATGAGGAACAGTCTCGCTCAGTGTTGAAATAAAAACACTTTCATCCACAATGCAAGTGGAATACATTCAACAGTGCTCTCAGAATCATCATTCCCTAAGATGCTGATGCACTTTGTTTTTATATGACATGCCAGAGTAAAAAAATTCTTCAATCTTATGTTGGCTAGTTAGCATATTATATGGTTGCTTTCTCTCTTCTTTTGGTCCGGAATAAGGAATCACATAGGGGTGGCCAATTTTGTGGATGATGGAAGTTAAAAAGCGCATACCAGGAAAAAAAAAATGTACTGTATTGCCTTTCATTTGCTGCAAAATTCTTATCCTGATTTCTGTTACCCATTCAAACCTCCAGGACAAACCTTAATCAAGTGGTTTTTTTGTGTTGCTGGGTTTTTTTTGTTGAGAATCTTAGTATCTATGATAGAAACATCTTCTCTGTAAATTTAAGTACTTGCAAAGAAGTTTCAAGAAATCATGCAATTGTAACTCACAGGTTTCCTGGCACAAGAGCCCTGAACAATTCTTCCCCAGTTGTTTATATATTTCTGAGTGACTGTGAATGAAAACTGCCTTTGAAATTAGAGATATAAATTTTTAAGTGCATTTAAAGTTCTCTTTTATCCCCAGAATTTTGATAAATCAGATTATTCTACAGGCCAGTTTTCCAGAGCAAGAAAGCAACAGGAATTCTCTTATATAGCTTAATTTGGAATCAGGAAGCCAAACATATTTAGATATTCAGGACCAGGACCAGACTCTTGTCTGGTATAACTTCAAATGAATGGAATGGAGCTACACCTATTTATATCTACTAAAGGGATCTCCCCAGGCAGATTTCCTACAATTTCCATTACAAGTTTTTAACGCAAGTACTAGTCTTAAACAGAAAGCTCAGAAAAAAAGTATGAATTTCAGGCAGTACAAATTATGTGTTACAGAAAGTTTACATATTGGGCCTGATACTTCTCAACATTACATCACTTTGCAAACACCTTTGTAGTCTGTAGAGTTACACAAACATAAAAACACAGTGTCACTAGGTGCATCAGGCCCTATTGTTTATATTTATATTTTAGAGATTTGTATGTAGGTCTCTGAGTCTGTTTTTTCATGAACTGAACTCCTCCTAAACTGTAAGAGTTAGGACCAAATTTGGTATGCAGCTTCCTCTTATTCTAAAGCAAAGTCAGAATTTGGTTGTGCCAGGAAAATGAGATGTGTTTGGAACTCAACTGTTTTCCACAGAATGGAAAAGGAGGTGGCTGAGCAGAGGGGATGCTATACTCATAGTCACTACTGGGGGCAGTGAGCGCAGAGAACAACTACTGCCGCATGACCATTGGGGCAGCCCCACCACCAAGAGAGGGGGCAGTTGCATCACCAAGGGAATGGCCAGCTGGGGACGGGGCTCACCAACTTGCCTACCACTAGTCCAGGTATGGGGTACCTCTACCCTAAACCCTTATCCCCTCCCAACCCTCAAACCCCAGCGCTGGACCAGGGTGTGTGTGGAAAGCCCTGTCTGCCCCAGTACTGCTGTCCCTCCCTCCCACCCCCCACCGCAGAGAACTATTCCAACTACTAAAACCAAACAGTATGTCCAAACCAAAAAAAGTAGAGAGAGAGAGGTGTTGCCTGGAGTCCAAAGAAACAGTGAATTGTTCTCATGGGATTGCAAGATATTTTAAAGATTTAAGACAGTAGAGTAATTATTACACAACATTCCTTTAAGAGAGAATTCATTTAGAAGAAAAGTCCAGCTATAGTGGCATAATCCTCTCTCTCTCTCTCTCTCGTAAATGAACACAATGGAAAATGACAACATTTTGCTGAGAAAAATTTAAGGCAGGACCATATTTGTGAATGCTTGTTCCAAATGTCAATTGCCAAAATGCTTAGAGAAACTTAGACAATCATTCTAATGACAGATTTCTCTCTTATTCCTACTGCCTAGAATTCACTGACTGCTCATTATGTGAAGAGGAATACAAATAAATGAGTAAAATAAAACAACCTCAGAGAACCTTGACATTTTTACAAATGCAAACACTTCATACTTAATTCCATAGAGATCAAGAATTATGATAGATTTGCAGAAGTCTATTATGGCATACACAACTTTTCTGCAAAATATGCTTTGTGCCCTATGCTCAAAGGAAACTATGGGTCAGGAGCCAATTCCTACATTATGTTTTGAATAAAAGAGTACAAAGTACAGATGGGTGAACATCATAAGCTTCAGAGGTCGGACCTGGTTCACATAAGTATCAGAAATGCTTGGATGCTTACCTAATCCTTTTGAAGTTCCCAATCCCGTCCTTTCAGCATCTTCAGGAATTCCAAAACTCTCGGCACCTTCTGCCTTCTGGAAGGCTCCCAGATTCCCATAGCATCTTCCCTCTTTCTAGAATCCTACCTCTTTTTCCTACCTTTGATTCCACTACACTTTACAAGATCTCAAACAGACCACAATCCCCACATGTTCCAGATGATACGTCCACACAACCAAATATCCCAGGCTTCCTTCTTTTGTTAATAAAGCTAAGGAAATATTAACAGTTTTGCTACACCATGGCATGACCACAAAGCTTCTGTATCTAAATATTAATTGGAGCTTTCTCTATAAAAGATAACTCAAGAGTATACGGACTTCCAGATTTCCAATATGGAATATCACCACCAGAAATATACTACAATTGCTCGGGACTACAGCTTTATGCGGAGGAGAGAAGCCTGATAGAAAAGTTAATAGTGGAACTAGATACATGTTGAGGTATTGACCAAGGCAAAAACTTTTAAAATTGGGGAACTGCTGAGTGCTCTGTACTTTTGAAAGACATGCTACTCTTTCAATGTTTAAATATGGATTTCAGAACATAGTTTTAGGTTTGGTATATCTTTTGAAAATCACAACACAAGGTGTTTAAGGTGGACACAATATGCTTAATTATTCAGATCTATCTTCATAAGACCCACTTCTGGAAAAGATTTGGGCCAGAAAGAACAGAAAGTGACTAGCCACCTGACTTGACCTGAATCCTCACATTGTGTACTTCCTGGTTTTAATTCTTCTTTACAAATGAATCCTATGTAGCTCTAAAAACAGTTGGTCTCCGAGTGTCTTGTCAGTCTAGGAATTAGATCCACAATTCTTTTGAGATCTGTGTTTAATCTGCCACTGTTTAGAGAGGTTCTGAGAACCCCCAATGCTGGTCCTTCCAAAATTTCTCTGTTGGGACAGTCATCTATGTACAACAAACAATAACTGTCCCTGTTTGTGTATCAAAAATATTTTAAGAATGGGAGGATACAAAACCAACAACTAATGTAAGGACCCAACAGAAAACCATACCTACATCATTTTTGGCCTCTGAACCTCAAGGTGCAATCATGCCTAAAACTGAAGAACTTTACTGATACAAGGTCAAGGAAATCTTTCCATTTGTATACAAAGACAACACTGTATTTAAGTAGTCTCCAGAGTGCTTTTTGGTGCCTTTTTTTTCCTTTTTAAGCATCACAGGAATAAGTTATTGGAACCTGACAAAAAATTTATGGACACTTTACACTCAAAGAATGCAGATGGTTATGAGAGGCACATATTCTGCCTGTTTTGTTCCTGTGATCATTTGTATTTTGTTCCTTCCTTTCCTACTTCCCTATTCCTTTAGAAGCTCAAGAACTGATAAAGGGGGGAAAGGTTTGGAGAATAAGGCATACACTTCAGGCTACCAGGAGAAGGAACAATAACAGTGAGAAGAAAGTAGGTGAGTAGAGCTACTTTTTGCAGCTGTAATTAACAAGACATTTTTGTCTCCATGCTTCCAGGTAGTTTGCAAATGAAGGATAGGTCCTAAGTACACTTAAGAAAGAAAGGCTGTGCTATTTAGTAAGATCATAGTAATTGGGGTTTTTTTTTAAGGAGATAATTGTTTCATTTACTAATGTTATCAAATACTTCTTTCATCATATTTCTCAAGATTAGAAAAAATGAATGCTGCTGAAGTTGAAGCTGATGCCAATATATCCATGAATTCTTCCAGACAGCTTCCAAAGACAAGATCTTAAAATGGAAGCAATAATTTGTTATTTTTTAGATTTTATTTTGAAAAAAGGTGGTCTTTCTTTTCTATTGTTGCTATATTAAATATTGATGTTCTTTTAAAACAAAATAATTAACTATGAATAAAATTTCTCTTCACATTTAGCCTGGGTGTTAGAAGATATCCCATGTTCTAACCTAAACGTATTTCATAAGCCAAGCTAGAAACAATGAGATACATAACAATCTTTGTGTGAAGACAGAAAGAAAGTGAGCTGATGCTTCAATTTTCTCCTTTGTCCCTCTAAAAGCATTGATATTAAAGTCAATTGCAATACTGGCTGCATTGATGACCTTGTCTCACAGAGCATAGAAGTGGATGTCGATACAATTAACACATTCTTGGCACACAGATCTCCAAGTACTTTTGTAAGAGTGTAACACAAAGTTCTTGACTCTTTTGAATAGCAACTATATACAAAGCCCCTAGGATATGTGCTGGAAAAGATTAAGTAGGCCCCACATTACCTCATCTTGTATATAAAGATATCATACATGCCATGATAAATTTATATAAGGGAGCAGATTATGATAAATTGATATAAGGGCTAGATGGGAGCTCTGGGTAATTCATGGCAGACAACTGGATGGAGAAGCTTCATATAGAATCTCTTGGCATTTGAATTGTATAGAAGCTAAAATCATGGCAACAAAGATGCATAAAAACCTCAGTCATTCCAATTACAGAATGTCCTGTCCTTGATTCTATAGGAATACCTGAAAGATTAGTTAATATGGATAGGAACTTGCCAAAGAAATAGAGGGACACCCATATCAGTATGCCAAAATACAATTATTGCAGGTGCCGGACAGGAAGAAAGCAATCCTGGAGTTTGAAAATACATGTTTCAGAGGACTTCTTCCCCTGCAGTCAATGTTCCAAATATTATGTGATCATGTTAAGTAACTGAGCTCTAGATATTTTTATATTCTGGATGACCCTCTAAAGGCAAAATATACCATTACTGAAATATTAATTAAAACTGGACACTATACTATGTGAATTTAGGGTTAGGTCCAAATCCAATCCCCTCCTCCATGAGTTCTGAGATTCCCCAGGAAACAGAGCTAGTGTAGCTCCATTGCAGAAGAATGAGCTAAATGCAGGGAATCAGCACCTCATGCTTACTTCAGTTGTGGATGGACTCCTGATACAATTGCACTGAGGAACACAGGAAAAGTGGAAGGATCTATCACCGCACAACTCCTCATTGCACAACTCGATGAACTGTAACATGTCATAGAATAGTTTTACTTCCTAGGCTGGAGTAATCAGTTCATGACCCCAGGAGAAGAAAGATTCCTCCCTTTAATACATTTGTTCTGTGCCTGGCCTGGCCATTTAGTCATGGGCGCCACTTGGGGGTGGAGGGGGGGGGGAGGGAGGTGAGTGGGAGAGCAGCCCCCCTGTTCATTTCCTACTGTAGCAGGATACTATCTCCTGCCTCCTCTCTCTAGCCAGGAGTGAGAGGAACACAGGTAGTTTTCTTTACTCCTCTCCAGTGTTCTCTGTAAGCTATGCTCCTGTGGAGCTGTTTTTTGAGCCCTGCTCAGAGATTCAGAGCTCCCACCCAGGCAAGGAGATCAGCTGACTGGCAAGGGGCGGAGCATCTAGTGGGGGGTGGGGAGAGAAAAGCAGGATGCATGGGGAGGGTATATGCCAGGACATTTGCATGATTACATTTCAAATAAAGTTTTCGTAGGTGTTAATGGCTTAAGGTAAGAAAGACAAAGATTCTTTTAATAGAATTTTTTGGAGTGTTGCGGATATCTACAACTCTGATCTTAATGATTTTTTTAAAAAATCCCGTGTTACTAATTAATACATTGTATATTGTATTCCATTAAGGCCAGATATTTGCTGTGTGGTAGAGTTCTGGCTCTTATGAGTCAGAAGTAGCAAGTATTAGGTGTGACGCTAGTTGTTTTGTAGGATGAAACCTTATTTGCAAGCTCTTTGAAACATGCATCTGTCATCAAACCCTGAAGCCATGTGTTAATTTGTTCTGGGGCTTCTAATCTTTGAGTTAGTGAGAACACACAAAGTGAAAGTTTCAAACCAGGAGAACTTTTATCTGTTTTTACAGCATGGATCCTAAACATTCTTCAGAGAAACTGTATAAGACTTAGTGAATGCCTCTTACTGTCCTTTCTGGTGTTAGTAAATATTGTATTAGTTATGCTCTCCTTGCAAATACTATTTCTAGTTGACTCATAGATTTGTTTAGCATCTTAAAGCTGAGCTATGTGTGGATAATATGAATTTTGGTGTTTAATTGCTTGAGCTGTTAGAAAGGATGATGATACATATACTCCAAGGGTAGTGTTAATTTTCTTTTTTATTTAATTTCATATTAAATATTGTAAGCATTGTTTCTTAACTATCCCTTGTGTTAATATATTTTTCCACACATATGGACTGTTATGGTGCACATCCACACACTGTCTCAATATTGGTGTTGCACATAAGAAATTTCAACCCGCCCAAGGATAGAAAATGTTAGAGGGAACACCTCTCCTCTCCCATCCTCTACTTTGCTCACTGAAGTGAAAGAAATTCAGGTTCATCAAGCAGAATAAAAGGACAATCTGGCCAGGGGGGAGGGTGCAGGAGCAGGCTGGGTGTGCGGTGTCTTAAGATTCACCATGGGAGATGGATGTTTAAGTGACTTGGTAATTTTAGCCTGTGAATGTGAAGCTTTACAACATCTGGATATCAATAAGGTCATGGACAGCTTTGCTAAGATGAGACCACAGTGTTATCCATTGCTTTAGCTCATATCTGGAGTGTTGTTTTACAGTATTTTATTTATTTTTAAACATTCCTGGAAGACATTAATCTCATTCTCCTCTTCAAAATTTGGACCATAAGAAATTTATAAAATAACAATAATTGCAAGGCTAAGCAGATTTTATTTATGTCTACTAAAGATAGCATACAAAGTGTCAAACTTGTGTTAAGGTTCCAAAACAGACACCTAATGGCTATGTCTACACTAGCAGCTTCTTGCGCAAGAACATCTGGCGCAAGGGTTCTTGTGCAAGAACTCTTGCACAAGAAAATGTCCACACTGCCATGTGCCAGCTGTGCTTTTTGCGCAAGAGCATCCATGGCAGTGTTGACGCTCTCTTGTGCAAGAAAGCTCTGATGGCCATTTTAGCCATAGGGCTTTCTTGCGCAAGAAACCCCGGCCGAGCGTCCACACTGCCCTCTTGCGCAAGAGCTCCTGCGCAAGAGGGCTTACACCTGTTAAAAAAGAGCGTAGCTCTTGCGCAAGAAGCCCTCTCTTAGCACGCTGTACTGTAAATTTCCTTGCGCAAGAGCAGGCGGGCCGTGTGGATGCTCTGCGGATTCTTGCGCAAGAACTGCCATACTTGCGCAAGAAGCCGCAAGTGTAGACATAGCCAAAGAGTTGGGATTGGAAATATTTTGCTGTTTGTTCTAACTTTAAAAATAAACTTAAAATATGGCTTTAACTGGTATGGGTTATATTTTTTCTTTATACAAGAATTAGAAATACTGCTCCGATCAGTTAAGTCCTAAGTTATCACCGACAAAGAAAAATAAAAAAATAACCACAACACCCACACACACCCACAACCCGGAGTTTTCAGGTGCCTAAGTAGCCTCTTGAATGGAATCATGGTTTAAGGTGCCCCCCCAATCTGAAATGATACCCCAGCATTTAGGCCAGGTGCTTGACTCTGGATTTCCACCTAGATGCACAACTATTATGAATATTCAGATAATGACATAATAGCACTCTGAGGGTACGTCTAGACTACATGCCTCTGGTGACAGAGGCATGTAGATTAGGCTACCCGGCATAGGAAAATGAAGCGGCGATTTAAATAATCGCCGCTTCATTTAAATTAAATAGCTGCACTGAGCCGATCAGGTGTTTGTCGGCTCAGCGCGGTAGTCTGGGCGCTGGTCGACCTCAAAGGCATTTGTCGACCTCCCAGGTATGCCTCCTGGGATGAGGTTTACCTGGGAGATCGACAAATGCCTTTGATGTCGACCGCGGAGCGTCCAGACTACCGCGCTGAGCCGACAAACACCTGATCGGCTCAGTGCGGCAGCCATTCGCTTCATTTTCCTATGCCGGGTAGCCTAAACTACATGCCTCTGTCGCCAGAGGCATGTAGTCTAGACGTACCCTTAAACGGAATACAGGCTAGAAGCACTAGAAGGGCACATCTACACAGCAGCATTATTTTGAAATAACTCACATTATTTTGAAATAAAGTGAGGGTGAGTCTAGGCAGTGGTGCTATTTCAGGAAACTTCCGGTATCCCGAAATAGCATTTTCTATGTCTTGACAGTGTACTCATTATTTCGAAATAGCTTTCAAAATAATGCACATGCTATTCCAATGTCCCTGTAAGCTTTGTTCCACAAGGATTGAGGGATGTTTCGGAATAGCACTCTATTTTGAAACTGACTTGAATAGCTCAAATTGCGTAGCTTATTTCGACCAAAGGGTGCAGTGTAGTCACACCCTCAGGGTACGTCTACACTAGCTCGTTAGTTCGAGCTAGGTAGGGTAATTAGGGCAAGCGGAGTTGCAAATGAGCCCGGGATTTAAATATCCCGGGCTTCATTTGCATGTTCCCAGGAGCTGCCATTTTTAAATCCCCCTTAGTCTGAACTCCGTGCCCGGCCACATGCGCGCACGGAGTAGGTGGTCAATTAAAGATCTAATTGAACTACCGTTACTCCTCGTGGAATGAGGAGTAACAGTAGTTCGAATTAGGATCTGTAATTTGAACTACCTACTCCGTGCCGCGTGTAGCCACAGGCACGGAGTTCGGACTAAGGGGGATTTAAAAATGGCGGCGCTCGGGAACATGCAAATGAAGCCTGGGATATTTAAATCCCGGGCTTCATTTGCAACTCCGCTTGCCCTAATTACCCTACCTAGCTCGAACTAACGAGCTAGTGTAGACGTACCCTGAGTGTCTACACAGCAAGCCTGTTATTTCAAAATAATTTTAAAATAACGGGTATCTTATTCCGAATTCTGTAAGCCTCCTTGTACAAGGAATAATGCCTATTTCAAAATATTTTTTTTTCAAAATAGGGAGTGTGTAGATGTGGGCAGCTGGAGTTATTTTGAAATGAATGGCCTACAGGGCTTCCCACAGGGGCCCTGGTGGCCACTCTGTCCACACTCATCAGAACTCTATAGTTCCCCTTCACCTGCAGCCCTTAAAGCCACAGACTCAAGGGAAACTGTTTGTGGCACAATGTGAGCCCTGCTAGCACTGTGCCACACAGCACTGCCCAGCTCTACATTCCCTGCTGCCATGGCAGACCTCAGTAGCCACCTGAGCCCCATGTGGCTGCAAGCACAGCTGCAGGCAGCTCCCAATCTCCTGCCTGGGGGCAGAGGAGATGGGCCCCATCCTGGACTGGTGCGGAGATCCTGGATCTCATTGAGATATAGGGAGATGATGCTAACCTCCAGGAACTCCGCACCAGGTGCAGGAATGCCAAGATCTACAGCCAAATGGCCGACAGCCTGGGCTGGAGGGGACACATGTGCACGCAGGAGCAGGTGTGCATGAAGGTCATGGAGCTCAGGCAAGCCTATACAGTAAAACTCCATTAGTCCGGCATCCAATGCTCCGGCACTCCTGATGGTCCAGCACCATCAGGAACCCGGAAGTGCTGGGGCAGCCGGACTGGCTTCCCCCATTCAGCCGCTGCTGAAACTGACCAGCAGCTGAATCGGGGAAGCCGGAGCAGAGCAGCTGGGGTGCTGCCGGGTTGGTCCCGTAGCGCTGCCCCTTGGGGCTGCGGGACCAACCCGGCAGCACCCCAGCTGCTCTTGGGGATGCCTGGGGCAGAGCAGCTGGAGTGCTGCCGGGCTGGTCCCATAGCGCTGCCCCTCGGGGCTGCATGACCAACCCGGCACCACCCCAGCTGCTCTTGGGGATGCCTGGGGCAGAGCAGCTGGGGTGCTGCCGGGTTGGTCCCGCAATGCCGAGGGACGGCGCTATGGGACCAACCTGGCAGGACCCCAGCTGCTCTGCCCCAGGCGTCCCCGATTCAGACGCTGCTGAAACAGATCAGCGGCTGATTCCAGGAAGCCGGGGGCAGAGTCAGTTTCACCAGCGGCGTCAGTTTCACCAGTGGCTGAATCAGGGCGCCTGGGGCAGAGCAGCTGGGGTCCTGCTGGGTTGGTCCCATAGCGCCGTCCCTCGGCGCTGCAGGACCAACCGGCAGCACCCCAGCTGCTCTGCCCAGGCGTCCCAAGAGCAGCTGGGGTGCTGCCGGGTTGGTCCCGCAGCCCGAGGGGCAGCGCTACAGGACCAACCGGCAGTACCCCAGCTGCTCTGTCCCAGGCGCCCCCAAGAGCAGCTGCGGTGCTGCCGGGTTGGTCCCGTAGCGCCGCTTGGCGCTGCGGGACCAACCCGGCAGCACCCCAGCTGCTCTGCTGCAGGCATCCCGATTCAGCTGCTGCTGAAACTGACCAGCAGCGGCTGAATCAGGGACGCCTGGGCAGAGCCGGACTATCGGAAGGGGGCTATGAGGGTCTGGGGTGGCATCCTCTCCACCCCACTCCAGACCCCTCATAGCCCCCCCTTCTGATAGTCCGGCATATCTGATAATCCGGCATCCCCTGGGTCCTAAAGGTGCCGGATTATCGGAAGTTTACTGTACTAAGGTCAGGGAGTGTAGTTCCCAATCAGGGGAGGCACCCCAGACTTGCCCCTACTTTGACCAGCTCTACTGCATCCTGGCTGGGGAAGGGGGGTGACAGTCCCTCAGCCCTGTTATGGAACCTGGGCGGGAGATGCCTATTGTCACTCTCCCGGAGGGCAGGCCTGTGACTGAGAATGGGGAGGAGGAGGAGGAGGTGGAGCAGGCCAGTGAATCCACAATGCTCGCCAGCCAGGAGCTCAGCCAATCCTGGAGCCGGTACCACCCTCCCAGGATGTAGCCCATGGATCAGACGAAGCTGAGGAAGACCCATCAGGTGAGTTCCATTATTTTCCCTAAACACACACTGGGGGAGCGGGAGGAGGGCATCAGGTGGCAAGGAGTTGCACTCCAAGGCTCCTTACTTAGCCTTCTCTCTCTGGGCATCATGCAGCAGCCTGGGTCACGTGGGTGTATGTGGAGTGCCAGTCCAGAGCAGACAGCCCCAATGAGGCTGCCTCAAAGGACCCTTGTGCTCCTGCTCATAGGATTTCTGGAAATACCTGCTTTACTCCCGACTCTATGGTGGGACACCCTTCCACCACAAGCCACCACTAAGGATGTGGTCAGGGACACACACACGCACACAGGAGTGCCGCACACAGCACACAAGCATGCCAGCTCTTTCTGGGCAGCATGTGATCCCGGGCAGCTGTGGCGAGGCAGAGGACACTGAGCCCTGATTAGGGAGGAGAAGGAAGTGGACGGAACCCCAGTAGCACCCTTCGTGGCACGCGGTATCTGCTGCTTACACACACCTCCTCCAACACTCTCCCCAACTCTCCACCAGCGGGCAGGAATAGAAGTAATCTCTTTGCAGGATGCCACCACTGCTGGACCTGGTGTGCGCACAGCGTGGAGGGAAGCTGAGCTGTCCCGTCACCCCCTTCCTGCCCACAGGCTCCTAGCCTGGCTGGCACCTTCTCATTCCTGCTTGTCCCTAGGATGTGGCGGTAGTAAGGCTCTCTTTGGTCACAACTGTGCCCTTGCAGGAAGGGGCCCACTGTGTAGGCCACAGATGGCCTAGCTCCAAACACATCACCTTCATCTGACCCGATACCTTTTGGTGTCGCCTCAGAGATGAGGGCTAGGCTTCATGCACACTATCCCTTGAGATGTCTGCCCTTCTCTTTGTTCTTCACAGCTGAAACAGGTGTGAGTGAGGTGCCCACAACACCTCCTGCACCAGCCTCCTGACTCTGTGGGAGCTGCCACCGCAGACAATCCCATGAGGACCTGGAGCAGGAACATGTTGCCTTCCTATGTGGCCTCCAGTGCTTTCTGGAGCTGAAAGATCAGCAGTAGGAAGCGGACCAGGAGATGCGCCGCACCACCTGGTCGGAGCTGGCACAAGAGACCCCCACCATGTGCATGTCACACATGGCTGTTGTTGACCGCCTAGTCACTGCCACTGAGCAGTTGAGCAGTCGCCCTCCTGCTCCTGCTCATGGCCACCGAGGGCCCTGCACATGAGGCAGTGGGACCACCCGAGGCAGCCATCACTCCCAGCCTCATCCCCATCCCTGGGCCTCTCTTCCCTCTCCTCTCCTTTCTTTCCTCCTTCTCTATCTCCCAGGCTCTTTACCTAGTCCCTCCCCAGTTACAATTACCCCAATTAAACAAAAAATAGAGTTGCTTGGTTGAAAACAAAAGGTCTGCTTTACTTTATCAACGGGGAGGAGGGAAGCGAGGGCAGGGAAAGGGAAGGGTGTGGGAGGAAAGGCACATAGGGGCAATGCACAGGACCCTTGTAGGGAAGCCCAGGGTAGAGTCTCATGGCTGTCCTTGTCCGAAATTGTTCCTTAGGGCCTCCTGGATGTGCACAGCCTCCTGATGGGCCTGTTGGTTGGCAGCCATGTGCGGCTGCTCAAAAGCCCGGTGAGCCGATTGGCCTCTTTCCTACCCTGGCAAGAACATCTCCCCTTATTCTCATAAATATTGTGGAGGACACAGCACGCCACCACCATTTGGGGGACATTCCACTCGCTGAGGTTCAGGCAGGTGAAGGTTCAGCGGAACCTCCCTTTGAGACACCCAAAGGTGCCATCCAGCACAATGCAGGCCCTACTGAGCCTGACATTAAACCATTCCTTGCCTTTCGTCAGGGTGTCCGGTGTAGGGCTTCATAAGCCAGGGGAGCAGAAGGTAGGCAATGTCCCCCACAATGAGGATTGGCATGTCCATGTCCCCAACTCTGATGGTGTGTCCAGGGGAAAAAAACGCCAGCATGCATCTTCTGGAAGAAGCTGCAGTTCCTGAAGATGCGGGCTTCGTGCACCTTCCCCGACCACCCAATGTGGATGTCAGTGAACTGGCCTTGGTGGTCCACAACTGCCTGCAGGACATTGGAAAAGTACACCTTCTGGTTGATGTAGTTAGATGCTCGGTGGTCATGGGCCCAGATGGGGATGTAGGTGCTATCAATGGCCTCCCCGCAGATGGGGAAACCCATGGTGGCAAAGCTGGTGAAAATGGGGTACACATGATGAGCTGGCACATCAGGATGGTGTCGATGGCCCTTACCATCTGGAGGAGACAAACAGAGAATCACAAGGTTGCCAGAGCCCTTGGGAGGCCTCCAAGGCCAAATCTCCTTCCCCCATACACCAGGCCTAACCCCAACTAAACCCATCCCCGAGCAGGGCTTTGTGAAGCTGGGACTGGAAAACATCTGGGGAAGGGAGCTTTCACCACCACTCCACCCCACATCCCTAGGGAACCCCATTCCAGCAGCTTATCACCCTCCCAATACCACAGTAAGAGAGTCATACCTGCATGACCCCAACGGTCGATCTTCCCACGCCAAACTGGTTCCCCATGGAGCAGTAGCTGTCTAGCGTGGCGAGCTTCCACAGAGTGATGGCAACCCACTTCTGGAGGGAGATGGTGGGTTGCATGTGGGTGTCCCATCACCTGAGGGCAGGGCCGAGCCACTCACATAGGTCCAGGAAGGTGTCCTTCCGCATGCGGAAGTTCTGGAGCCACTGCTGGTTGTCTCACCCTTCCATGACGATCCGGTTCCACCAGTCAGAACTGGTGTCCAATTGCCAGAAGCAGCAGTGTATGGTGTACAGGACAGGGTGGGAGGGGTTGTGCTGCATGAGCAGCATGTGGAAAGAGGTGAGGAGATGTCCCGTAGGGAGCTGTGGGTCCACATTCTGCAGTGCCATGACAGCAGCGTGCAAAAACTGCACCAGGAGGTGCATCATGAGGTTCAGGAGCTGCAGACTGCTTTGTTGCAGGTCCTGCTGCATGGCAGAAGTGCTGTGGTGTTCACTTAGTGAACCCTAAGTGAAAAGGCTTTGCTGTCCCTCAAGGGACTGTACAGGGAGGTCCCTTTAAGCACCAGCCTCAGATAGCCTCAGGAAGCAGCTACAGGAAGTGACTGCCATCCTGATGCCCTGCCTGAAGTGCTTCCAAGGGACTTTGAATGCGATTGAGACTCTCATCAGTGTAGACGCTCTATTTCAAAATAGCTTAGCGCTATTTCAATAGGCATTTGTAGTGCAGGTACGCTATTTCGAAATAAGCTATTTCACAGTTTTTATTTTGAAATAGCTTATTCAGAAATAACACTGCTGTGTAGATGTACCCTTATTTATTTTAGAAAAAAATAGTATTTGTGATAAAGAGATTCCAGACCAGTTCTCTGGGTGGCATAAAAGGACATAGCTCCACTGACTTTAATGCAAATACACTGATTTCCACTAGATAAGTTTAAAATGCAATACAGAATATACGCCTTTCCCGTCTTTGATACGTATGAGCAGATATTTCCCTTACTGCTGAGAAGAAAGTTCTTCAACTTTCTAGTACCAAGCATTATTTGAGAGAAAGATAGGAGCAAATAACAGAGTTGCTCTTTTTTTTCTGGATACATTTTAATATCCTAAACATTAAATATGTAGAACTTAAGGCTACTCTCCTTGTTTACAGCTCCATTTTTATGCCTGCAAAATTATTTCCTGGTCCTTGTGCCTCTCTCTGATTTGCACCTTCGAAAGAGTGGCTGCCCTTTAGAAAAGTTCTCTCTGAAACGTTTATAGCTATTCAAAAATCAAAGAAAAACTAATTTTGATTGTAAAAAATTATTCCAAGTCAGAAATGATAAATTATATGTCTATATAATAAACACTATTCTTGTTCTGTTTAATCAAGTGCAACTCTAACTGGGGTCTTCAAAAGGTGACCAGATACTGATACAGTCCCATTTTGGTACACCCAAAAGGCAAAATATTTGATGTTCAGAAATATTTGATGAATCGTAGGAGCATGTGATCTCTAGACAAATAGGGGTTAGCCACATTAGAAGCAGGAAAGTCATCGTTTGAAGTTATGGTGCAATTTTAACACAGAACTCTTGCCAGCACCCATGAGCTGCATATAGCCCATCACTGCTCACCCAGACCTAAATGTCCATAGACAAAGTCATATAAGGTTCCATGGCACTAGCTATACAGCATTCTTATTTTGTGTTTGAAATCATGACAAAGAAAACAGAGTGAATGAATATGTGCAGAGAACTCCAATTGCAAAAGAGTAACTTTCTTCATCCAGAATTGCTCCGACAGATACTCAGTTTGGAGAGACCATCCAGTTTCCAGAAGTGGTGCTATGTTAGGTAGAATATTTAATACACACTGGATTAATTCTCCCCTGAAATGACCCTCTGACTGCTTCTGAGCAATAATTAAATCTTTGCTGGAGTCAGTTCTGCCAACCACTTCCAAAACCAGAGCCCTGATGATACAAGTATTTACAAAGAAGAGTTGTTTACTTCCCTTGATGCTGTGGAACATTCCTTAAGTGTTTTATATATCAGTTTACAAGGTTTTGAATTTAATGTTCCATAATTCCTTTGCTGCTCTCTTGAAACTTCACTTATCCTCACTGAACTGTCAAATGTTATTGAGAATGATTCTAATAGTTCCTGTAGTATTGTAACTGGATGTTCTAGAGCACCACTTCTTTAGCTTGTTCCTTCCCAATTTCATTATCCTTTTTTTTCCCATTAACTACTCTTGTATTAAGAATCCTGATCCTTCTTGTCCATCATCTAGAACTTAGGCAGTTACTAAACAATTCAGCATTCTTCAACTCCTGTTGTTGATGCCTGTGGCTTGTTTTTTTTAATTTACTTAGCTATCGCTCAAATATTAATAGGAGATATATTTTCCTTTAATTTCAAATATGTTTCTCTTTTAGAAGTTTGCATCCATCACAGTGTCATATATCCTTATTGATCACTATGTTGGTAACATAACTACTACTGGGGACACTGTAGTTCCTGGGAACCACTCAGGAGGGTCAAAGCCAATCCATATTTCTCCAAAAAATATGATGGTGTAATATTTTTGAAACTACATTGTAACTTATAACCTAGAGGGCAGGGCTGGGGAACCTTTTTTGGGCTGGGGGCCACTGACCCACAGAAAAATCAGTCACAGGCTGGGGACTGCAGGGAAGTGGCAGGGGCTGGAGTGCCTGCATGGGCTCCCCAATGCTGGACTAACATAGGGTATAAAATAGTATTAAAAGGGCTACAGAACTGAACATTTTTGGACAAAAATAGCTACTTGTTCAATTCATGTATTTGCCTTCAGACTCTAGAAATAGAGGAGGCTCCATGGTGGAGCTATCATTAATAGTATAGTAGGACTGGAGGTTGAGAGCTACCAAAAAGCCAGTAATTCATAACAAGTACATTTAAATGAATTATATAAATTACCTGAGAGAGCTTTACATGTTATTTAGGACATCCAACATACAATAGGTTTTATGTTAACTATTGTGCTTACTTCATCAAATGTAAAATCATCCACATTTACTTCTTCATAGTCATCCTCCACTTCATCACTTTTAACAGCTGCAAGAGCACTGGCTAGTTTCTTCCGCAAGTGGAAACCCTTCCAAAATGCCTAAACAAAAATTTAAAGCATGTTATACAAGGCCATAGATCAAACCCAAATCCAGATTCTCTATGTTATCCCATTAGGAAGATAAAACATCTTAGACCTTGGTTTAATAGCTCAATGATCTGTTTTTTGAACTTTATGTGACATTTAAAACTACAAGACAAATTAAATGCCAGCATATGTCTAAAGCTCAGAATACTCAAGAGGTTTTTCTCAAGTAAGCAGAATGGAATCTTGAAACTCCCTCAACTACAAACCCCAGGTCAACTAATTAATTATTTGACAATTCCTACAGGGCCTATTCTAAGTGGAGGGGGAAGAAGATATAAGAAAAAAGTAAGTGTTCTCTTTCAAATTACTGCGAACAAAAATAAAAACACACTTATACCAAATTTCCAGTGGTTACAAGTGGCAATTCTTGTTGTCATCTCATGTGATTAACCTAAACCAGCCAACCACATCTCCACAGTCATCATCTACTTTACTTTTTTTTTAAAAAGAGTCTTTTTTATCACCATCATGTAGGTAAAAAAGAACATTCAGCAGAAGAATAAGCACTTAAATACCAGAAAATGATGCAAGACATTAGGAATATGTGCAAAGACGTCCTGAATATTTTAAAATAAAAGCCTCATTATACACAGGAATATTAATTTTTATAACCGTAGTTTTATGGATCATGGTTTTAAAGGGGAAATCCTGCTTTATGGTAGACAATGTTACAATGGAGGGCAATTTTCCTTGTTCAAAGAACAGCCTACACTGTATAAGTTAAAAGACATTGCCATTTCCTTCTCTGACTCAAAAATTATTTGCAAAAAATAGCCCTGTATCTGTTTTGCCTCATCATTTGCAGTGTGCTGCCATAAACTAATGATTTATCACAAACATAATGAAATTCTTAGACTTGATATCCACTTTCTTATTGATTACTCTGTTGGCCTTTAACTACCAGACACAAAAAATTACAGTGAAATCAGGTGTATCACAGCATTTATGACTGATAGGGAGAAAAGTTTGTATATTGGATTATATGCTCAGCTTTTCCACAGCCCAGGTGTCAGGAAAGGGCACTCCTCATGGGCAAGTGACCTATGCTTGCAGAGTCCATTTCTTGAATTCAGATAGAAGGAAAAGCCAGCATTTCTCCATAATGCCAGTCCAGTCCTGACTAGGGATGTGAAGTACTGGTTGATTAGTCAACTATCCAATAAGCAAATACTTATCGGATAGTCGACATGGTAGTCGACTAGTCCCTTCCCCCCACCTTGCTGCCTCTATCAGAAAAAGACAGCAGGGGGAGAGGAGAGGGTACTTCAAAGCGACAGCACTGCATGAAGCCTGGGGCCAGACCCCAGGCTCCACGTGGCTCTGCTGCTTTGAAACGCCATGTGCAGCCCAGGATCAGCTGGGGTGTCCCCAGCTGACCTCAGGCTCCACGTGGTGCTTTGGCCCTAAGGCTGTTGCTACACTTCAAAGGCGGAGGCACCCTATCAACTAATCAAAGAGTTGATGCAAAATGCATCGACTATTTGATTAGCCAATTACGCACAATCTAGTCCTGACATGTATTCTACATTGCCAAAAGACAAGTCCAATTGAGCAGATGTAACAATGTGAGGAAAGTAATAACATTTTCTAATTACATTCTGTTGATATTCAAATAACATTTAGGCTTCAAAATACCTAAAGTATTTTTGAAAAATGGGACTTAAGATCCTAAATCATTTTGACTTTTCACCCAACAAATACAATATGCAATAACTTTCAAGATAAGTTTATGGAAAGCACTGCATTCTGGCAGAGACCCTTTAATTCCAAAAGGACTAGAGAGACTTTGGAACTTAGAATGTACAGAGTTCCTGGAATTACTTACTGTAGCCACTACAGTAAAATTAAAATCCAGCAAAAACTAATTTAAGGACTTAATGTTTGCTAAAAGACAAAAACTTGTGATGTTTATACAAAGTTTAATTAAACAAAAAAGGGTTTTCTGCTAGAATAATCTGTTTGGATCAAGAAAATAACAAAATGAACATTACTTATAAATACAGCTAATTAATCAGCTCATTCCTTACTAAGCCTAACTGTAATAAATGAAGAAAACAACGCAGCAAACCCACCTGAATAAGTGCTGCAGCTTTATGCTTCTGTTCTATAGCAATTGTGAGTTGACTACTTTCTTTTCTGCAGTAGACAGTGTTTCTCCTGGCACGATACTTTTGCCAAGCAGACTGGATCTCTGTTGCTGCCATATGTAATCTAGCATAGGAATGAATATCTCTCCGAATTACGTAGCCTCGCCAATATGACTGGATTAGCGTAGCTGCCAAACTAGCAACACCAAAAAAAGAAAGTTTTATGCAACTGAACACTATCAGTAATGTAAAGAAGCTCCCCATTAAGTATGATGTACACATGTGTTCATCAACACACAATGGTTGAGAGACTCTTGGAAAATGCATTTACAGCTTCAATGAGCTTTTATTTTTTAAACAAGAAAATTCAAGACAATAATACACAAAGGATGCTTTTAAACCTACAGAATAATTTAAAACAGCTATGTATGGGATGCCAGGTAGTTGCCTTATGCAATCATCATATAGTTTATAATTTCATACTGCAGTCCTAATGGTTAAAAGATTGTTCAAGTTCCATTTTCCTTACTGTTTAAAAAGTAGAGCTATTAATTTAATTTAAAATACAGGCTGAAACTCTCTAGTCTGACACTCCCTGGTCCAGCAACATCTGTGGTCTGGCATGATTTTAGTTAGCTGGCTATTCACATATCATGGGTGTGGCCAAGTTTCCTGTGGTCCCATAAAGTTTGTTTAAAGCCACCAGTCCTGGCTCTCCATGTGCTGTTATTTAACTCTATTTAACCCCTATTGTCTTCTAAGAGCCCAGAAGGAAGTGGAAATGTTGGTAATGCTGCTAGACAACATTGTTCAGCAAATTCTACCATTCAACACCGGTCAAATCTTGAGGGTGCTGTACTAGAGAGGTTCAGCCTGTAAAACAATGTGTTGATTACAGTATAATCAGAATATTCAGATCTGTCATATGGTTGCTGCTTTCTAAAGGTTTGGAGAATTCAAATACGTAAGGCACATTCTTTCTACAGTGATCTGCAGAGAAAATTTTATAGACGTTAATATCTAATCACAGTTCTAAGTTTTGCTTCTGTATTTTTTATCTCAAAATTGTAGAAAAAAATAGCACCTCTTGAACCAATGAAAATTCTGTATTTTTATATTTTATCTTCTTGTTTAGATGGAACTGCTTAAAATGTGAAGCAGCTTACAGTGGAACAAGATACTATATTCTGAAACAAATCACAGCCTCCCCCAGGAATATTTTGAAATCAACAAGTTAACTCAGAGATATATAAATATTAAATATGAAACAATGGTTTTCAAAAAGTCTTAATTTTCGAGAAAATAGTTAGGATTTTTTTAAAGATAATTGTCATTACCATAAAAAAGTATATTTTGAAGCCTTGCACAAATATTGATGAGCAAGCACAACCAGGGGAGGGGAATTAGGGATGCTGCAGGTGCCGCAGTAACCCTGACTCAAAGTGGTTTCCATCATATACAGGGTTTACAGTTTTGCCCAATAGCTTTCTGCTCCTCTATTATAAAAATTGTTCTAGGACCACTGTGCGCAACTCACAGTTAAGACTGCCTTCAAATATTTATACAAGAAAAAATAAGGACCTGGGGATTACAGTGGATGAGAAGACGGATATGAGTCAACAGTGTGCCCTTGTAGCCAAGAAGGCTAATGGCATATTAGGGTGCATTACGAGGAGGAGCATTAGAAGGAGCATTGCCAGCATATCTAGAGAGGTAATTATCCCCTTTATTTGGCACTGGTGAAGCCACATCTGGAGTAGTGCATCCAATTCTGGGGTCCCCATTATAGAAAGGATGTGGGTGCATTGGAGAGGGTCCAGAGGAGGGCAAGGGGGCTGGAGCACATGACCTACAAGGAGAGGCTGAAGGATTTGGTCTTTAGTCTGCAGAAGGGAAGAGTGAGGGGGGATTTGAGAGCAGCCTTCAACTACCTGAAGGGAGGTTCCAAAGAGGACGGAGAGAGGCTGTTCTCAGTGGTGACAGATGGCAGAACAAGGAGCAATGGTCACAAGTTGCAGTGGGGAGGTGTAGGATGGATATTAGGAAAAACTATTTCATTAGGAGGGTAGTGAAGTACTGGAATGGGTTGCTTAGGATGTTGCTGGAATCTCCATCCCTAGAGGTTTTTATATCCTGCCTTGACAAAACCCTGGCTGGGATGATTTAGTTAGGGTTGGTCCTGCTTTGGGCAGGGGGTTGGACTTGACATCCTGAGGTCTCTTTCAGCCGAGGATTCTATGATTATTTGAAATATTTATACGAGAAGATTGCATTTACAGATTTTAATCTATGTTTAGAAAAGGAAGTAGATTTTCAAAAACACTGAGGTTTTGTATGAGCTACTGTGTTCCTGCTCATCTTCATTCATCTCCCTTATGAATTTTGCAATACTCAATAAATACATTCATAATATCATAAAAAATTATATTGATTCCCAAATACAACCCCTTCTCCCCCCAAAAAACAAACCCCAAATGACACCGAAAACACAGGAAATGCTGTCTGCATACTCCACTTCTAAGAGAACTCAAGGAACATACCTTTTAGTGTTGCACTTCACAATATATCCCAGGCTTGTATGTACAGTGTATTTTTGAAATTGAATACCTTGTCATGTCTTATATACATAGGACCAAATCTTTACTTCCTGTTCTGCCTGTGTGGCCTTAATCAGGACAAAGTAGCTAGAAATCTGCCCTAAATATCCACACAGCATTCCACTTCACACAGGAGAATCCTTAGGTAGCACAAATCAAGCTGGCTCTATGCTCCCCAGCACCTCTTGTATGGGATTAAATAGGCACATTGGGAATGCAAGGGGCAGGATAGATAGTTGGCTCTTCAGTAAGCTCAGCTGCATGTGACTGGCCCAGGGTCAAGAAAATGGAGATGTCAGTTTAACAGCATCTTTCCCTCCCACCTTCTCAACTATACCAGCTGAAAACTCAGCACAGTTGAGGACTAAGCTCTAATGAAAGTTCCAGAAAAAAAGGCTTAATAACAGTGGTAGAAAACCTCTGCACTATTTTATCTTATTGTTTTATATAATTCGAAAGAGAATTCACATATTAAGTACCAAGAAAGGAAAAGTTAGATAGAAATCATGGTTTTAAATTTTCTTATTACTTTCATGGAGTTTTGAATTAGAATACATTTTTTAAAGTATAGTTAAAATGCAATCACTGACAAAATACCACAGAACTAGCAGGCATAAAGGATATGAATTTTAACCCTGATTATGTGACAATAAGAGTTAAAACTTTTTTATTAAAAAGTACATAGGAGGTCAACAGAAAAGACAAAGGGTTTGTCTACATAAGTTACTGCGCTGCAAGCCAGGGTGTAATATATAGCATACTGTGCTTTGAAGTATCATCCAGGAGTTTTAATGCGCTGTAGCAGTGTCCACACAGGATGCTATTGCATGACAAGCTATTGTGCCGTAGAGTCACAGCGCAGTAGCTTCTTATGTAGACAAACCTTTAATAAAACATAATAGTTGTAAGATTTTATCCTATTGGAAATTATTTTGAAGACTAATTTTTCACATTAATATTATGCAGAAATGGAACTGGGTTTTTATGGCAAATATTTGACATTTATAACTTACTTTTCCACTTTGTTCTCAACATGCTGAAGATTCTCTCTCTCATTACTTGCAATGATTCTCTCTCTGAACATATTTCTTGTAGAAGGAGCTGATATTTTATCTTTGCTCTCCCCTCTGTGACTGATGCTACATTCAGTACTTTTCTTCTTTATTTTGTGCTCTTGATTACTTTTCTTTTCAGGCACAGGTACGGAGGAGTTAATGAACATAGGCGGAATGTGGCCTGTAGTAATCCATCTTTCAGAAGGATTCAACAAGCCCTGCTTATTTTCCTTTGCACCAGCGATAAAGAGGTTATTTTGCTCTAGCCTGTCGGTGGCTGTTTGCTTCAAATGATGTTGCTGTGCTTCTGGTTCATCTCTGTCAGCAACGTTTAGGTCTCCATATTCATGTGCATATCGGTGTTCATTACTAAGTTTCATCAGCTTCTTAAAATACCAACATTGACTCTGTGCAGCATCCAAGGAAGAAGCATTTCTGAAAAAAAGATAAAAATGTAATTACATTTATTTTAGATAATAATCAGAATTATGTTATATTAAATCAACTGTGGCTTTATTTTCTAATATACATAAAACCATATACTGGATGAGTTTATACATACATACCATTGTGAACACGAAGAACTAAATTACTCCTGCTTTAAAGCCAATTTATAATATTCTTAAATGGTTTCCTTTTCCCTCTTTATTTTTCCAATATATTAAATACACTAACACACGTTAGTTTGCTTATTTTACTGTACCAGTAGCTTGATTAGAAAATTATTTTTTCTTGGTTTTCAGACTTTGGGTTTGAAATCTGTACTGGAATATCTATTTCTTTGCAAATGTTAATGCAATTAGGAGCATATAGTGAAGCAAATTCTACAAGATTTGAGGCTATTTTAACCTTATGAAGCTATACTAAAATAGGAACTAAACAAGACAAAATATTAAATATTTCTGAATCTAGAATAAAACATAATAACTCAGACTCCAAACAAGAAGACTCAATTTCTAATGAGGTTCTAAAAGAGAATGAAGGATAAATTAAAATAATAGAGAATAAAATAATTGAAAGAATAGAGAAGATTCTACAGTGAAATACTATGGCCATTTCACCGACATCAATGTGGGATAGCCGGGAAAGGAGCACAACACCCACATGTTTCAAAATTCCTGCCTCTTCAGAAAGATGCACAGTGGCACTTTTTTTCCAGATAGGAAAATCAGAGTCACAGAGGTGTAAATGCCAGTAGTGATGCTTGGCAACCCAGCCTATCCCTTGCTCCAGTGGCTGATGAAGCTGTACACAGGCAGCCTGGACCCTAGCAAGGAGGAGTTCAACAACAGGCTAAGCAGGTGCAGAATGGTGTTCAAATGTGAATTTGGACATTTAAAGGGAAAGTTTAGGAGTCTCCTGACTCAGCTGGACTCAGAGAACACAACTTTCCCTTTGTGGTAGCAGTGTGTTAGGTGTTCCATAATCTGTGCAAGAGCAAGAGGGAATCTTAACGAGCAGAATGGAGGACTGAGATAGAGCACCTAGCCAGAGACTTTGAGCAGCTGGACACCAGCATGATAAGGAAAGCATAGCAAGGGACAGTGCAAATCAGATAGGCCTTGAAGGACAGTTTTGTTATGCAAGGCCTCCATTGAAACTCTGCATGTGGCTCTCCACAAGTTGCCTGTGCATTTCCAGTGTTTGCCTTTAATCCCGCCCGGCCCCCCATACACACACTTCCCCTGAAGTTCAACCAATAAAGAGACCATTGTTCAAAGAACGGGAGTTTTTATTTGGGGAAAACAGCAGGGAAAGGAACAAAGTGGGAACTAGAAGGGGAGGGGGGACTCAGGAATGCAAGTAGGACTGCCTTCTACATCTCAAGGGTCTGGAGGATACGGCTACCGCATGAGTTTCCTCACCCCCTGAGTCCTGGGGCCCTGATGGCCCCTGGGGAAGAAGCAACTGGGCTGAGGGAGGAGGGACTAGGGTTGTCATCGGGGTGGATGGGGTTCTAGGAGGAGGCCCCCTGCAGACATGATACCAGACACTCCATCACAGTGGTCACGGAGGCAAACATGGTCTCCTGCTGCCTCGCCTACTGCTGCCTGGCAGCTCTTCTCTCGTGGCGCTCTGCAATCTGGTCTAGTTGCTCTGCATCTCCTTCACGAGGGAGTGCATTCTGTCCATCTGCTCATGGGACATGTCCTCCCCTGTCCACTTTCACCCAGAGGTCTGAACCAGGTGGGCAAATGCTGTAGGAGGGGGAATTCACATTGAGCTGGCTGCTGTCCCAGCTGCAAAGAAAAGTTACAAGGGCAGAATTTACAGCAGATACCTTGTGTTAAGCCTAACCCTAATCTGTTAGCCTACACCGAAGGTCTCCATAAAGACAATGGTGAAGTGTTCCATGCAAGGCCAAATGTTTGCTTTAAAGTGGGCACTTTACAGCAAGTGCTCAGACTTCTCAGGGGAGCATCAGGATGCACTCGGTTCAGAGGTTGGCAGGCATGGTAAAGGTCCAACCAGGGCAGGAGCCTGCAGGCAGGAGGTGGGGAACAGAGGGTGGCTTGCTGCTGTGTCCAGCACACGTTGGGTCAAGCTCATGTTGAGTCCAGCGCACATGGCTTTCCGAGACAGTGATACTTTCCCAGCCAGAGCAGGAGCCTGCAGGCGAGGGGAGGTGAGGGGGTAGGGCAGGAGAGGGTGGATTGCTGCTGAGTCTGGCACATGCCAGGTCCAACACATGTGGCTTCCTGGGGACGGGGCAAATGTGTGCCCAGAACACATGGCTTCCTAGGAAGAGAGTGCTAATATATTCTCTTCCTCCTTCCTCCAGGTTGCCATGTGAGATATCAGTCTTCTCAGAATTACACAGAGTGATCAGGAGTGAATGCTGATTGAATGTGACTATAAATCTGGGCCTTATGTGCAATGCTTTGTGGTTCAATGATACCAGGCCACTTACTGGTGGCTTGGCATGGGAAGGTGTCCTACTGCAGAGGACGGCATAAGGCTGGCCTCCCCAAAAACCTTATGAGAAGGATTAAAGAGTTCCTCTGTGAGAGCATCATGGAGCTGTGCAGGCAAGACTCTCACTCCATCTGCAGACACATTAACAAGCAGTTCCAGGTCCCCATGCTGTGTAGGCACAGAGGACGTCACACATCACACCCCATTGCCTTAACCCGTGGGTAGTTAGAAGAAGTTTGTGAACTCACCAAAAGTGCCTTCTCTGGGGTTGATGCTGGATTGGGAGATGTAATGGGAGGAGGGGATGGACTCCAACATCATGACTAGCTCCTGGTTCTCGGGGACTGCCAGCAGGCTAGTCTCCTCCTTCTGTCCCTCTATCACCACTGTGTCCTCCAGGCTGATTCCAGGCATGTCTTGGCTGGACTCCATGACCATGCTGGGGAAGATGGCCAGATCCTTCCTCAAAATGGCATCCAGCTGCTGTGGCTAGCAAAGTAGCACTGTCCCAGGAAGCCATGTGTGTCAGACCCAACGTGTGCTTGACCCAAAGTGTGCTGGACACAGCAGCAAGCCACCCTCTGCCACCACCATCCTGCTTGGAGGCTTCTGCCCTGGCTTGCCCCTTACCATGTCTGCCTGCCACCAAACCGAGTGCATCCCGATCCTCCCCTGAGAAATCTGAGCACTTGCTGTAAAGTGCCTTGCACAGAACACATCACTGTTGTCTTTACAGAGACCTTCAGTGTAGGCTAACAGATTAGGGTTAGGCATAACACAAGGTATCTGCTGTAAATTCTGCCCTTCTAACTTTTGCCCTTGTAATGGTATCCAGCTGACATGCTGTACCAGACTGTCTGCTTGCCTCCTTTGCCTTGTGGTAGGACTGCCTCAGCTCCTTGATTTTCACTCGGCACTGCTGGTTGTCCCAGGGATAGCCTTTAGCCACCAGGCAGCTTGCAATTTTGTGGTAAATGTCGGCATTCCTATTGCTGGTTCAGAGTTTGGAGAGTTTACTGTTTTATTTCTTTATTCCCATAATGGAGCTTTCCTGTCATTTTCACTATTTTAAATAGTTACTATTCATAAGGTTTTCAGTGTCCATCAATATCCATTACTGCAATTGATGTGTTGTGTTTTTTAATATTGCTATTTATTAGGACGTGTCAAAAGACTGCATGTCAGGGTTTATTAGAATACAGAAATTTAATTTTTTTAAAACATAATTCTTAAGCATGTTAAAAACAGGGTATTTGAAAGCAGAAAACGCACAATAAATTATTAATTGAGCAGCAGTGGTATATTGAAACATGGATTAGAGAACCAACCAGTGATTACTTCTGGCAGATTACATAGTTGAGGTTGTACTTACAGGGACTGATAACTTAGTGAGATGTGAAACAGACAACAACTTACTCTTTTTTCAGTCTGTTCTTGTTCAATGTTATATTAAGTCAGTCAACTTGGAGAAAGTATTGCAGTATGTAAGTATAATAGATGTGCTGTTTAGGCTTTTGGAAGTATGTTTTGTTTAGGGCTTTTTTGTATGGGTGTTTTTTTAACTGCACTTTCCAATGGTTTTTTAATTATCCATAAACTGTGCTCCAGGCCAAAAATATAACATATAGGTTTGTTTAAAAGTTTAAATTTAAAAATTACTAAAGGTCAATTTTTTAAATGTTTCTCAAGTATTATTTGCAAGAGAAGATAGTTAAACTAAAAAGATTTCTTGTGAAAAAAATTGGACATGAGAATTATCTACTTTTAACTGATCTCAAACTATCAAAACTTTTTGGTGCATTATAGAACAAACTCTCATAGCTTTAGAATTTTGTTGTATCCTCCCCAATACACCAGAAACTGATATTTCCCGTCCTTATCAAGGAATGAAGCGGTCCTAAGTGTCTCTAGTCAGTTTGCAGGAATGTGAGTTGCTAACTGAAGCTATAGCCCCTTTTCCCGCCCCCCAGTTGAGGGCAACATAAAATTCTCTACACTGTAAACGAGTAATAGGCAAAATTTTTAGCAAGGAGACATTGAATCAAGAAGTGAACTGGTGAGGAAGCATCAGTGCTTCATCTGCAAAACAGAAGTCAAGTACTGTACCACAGTTAAAAACACAGATGGCTATAGAGATGTGAGTACTCTTAAAGTGTGCTCTAGGAGTAAGCTAAAAAAAAAACCCTCCAACACTAAAATCACTCAGTAAAGAAGAAAGACATTATTAAAAAAGTTTTCTTTTGATAAAGTGATTTTATCTATCTTCTACTGCAAGCCCACATAATATGTACATATCATTTAAACAGAAGAGGATAGACACTTCAGGATATAATATCATGTACAGAAAAAAAGTTACCTGTGGTTGAGATATAGTGCTCATGCCCATTCCAATTAGGTGCGTATGGACTAGCAACATTAAATTTAGATTAATTGGCTAATCGACTAGTTGATGCAATTTGCATATCGACCATTCAATTAGTTGATAAGGGCTCCTCTGCCTTTGAAGTGCAGCAACATCCCCAGGACTGTGTGTTCACTAGTTGTTCACATCTCTAGTGTGTACTGCATGCACAGTATTCAGAAAGGTTTTTTTCCCCCCAACCAGTACCCATCAGGTCAATTAGGTGTCTCCGTCAGTCATGCTTTGTCAACTTGCTGTCACTCAGGTTCCTTCTTGCCAGCCTTGCTCCAATAGATAGTGAATCGGTCTTGGAATGAACATGAACAACACATCTTGAAGAATAACAGTTTTAAAAGGTAGGTTACCATTTCTTTTTTGAATACTTACTCATATTGATTCCAATTAGGTGACTCCCAAGCAGCAGTGAAAGTAACTTAAAATTTCTTACAGGTACTGTCCTATTGCAATCCAAGTTCCTGCCAGCTCTTTAAATAACTCCCTGCTGGCTTTTGCTGCAGCTCAGCCAGCTCTTGCCATAGTTCCACACCAAGGTGCACCCACTTACTTTCACCTCTGCTCCCAAGCAAGAATTCAGAGGTGGGCTTGGAGCTCATAGATTTGCTGATTGCAACATTGCTCTGCTGAAGGCTTCACCATCTCTAGCCTGCTGAGTAATAGAATAATGCAAGGTAAAGGTATGGACTGAGAACCAATTACAGCCCTGCAAATTTCTTGGGTTGGAACGTGGGACAGGAATACAGCTGAGGATGCCTGCACCCTTGTGGAGTCTGCCATCTTCATGGAAACAAATATGTTCAGACTAGCACATCCAGATACATGAAGTAATCCCATGATGAAATTCTTTGAGAAGAGACTGGGAGGCGTTTCCAGTCCTTATCGTAAGAAGCTGTTCCGAGCAAGATATGGTTTTCCCCTTTCAGAGTCCCTTTCAAGTGCCCCTACTTTAAGCAATGTCTGCCAGAGGCAGGAGGAAAGGGAAAGGGATTTTTTTGTTTATTTAAACAAAGAAATGGAACGAGATAAATTAACCCCGAAGGGAAACATGAAGCAAAGAAGGGAAATTCAGAGCTAAAATGGAAAAGGAATTTTTTTCTGAGGGTACTGCTGTTGTTCTGACCAAAGCTAACAGCGGTAAAAAAGGAACTGAGGAACAGTTGGCTGCACACGCAGGATAGTTGCTCAGAGCACTGCTACTACAAGTTACCAATCAGACACACAAGGGTGTACAGACACCTAAAATGAAGCACCCACAGGGATGTGTCTTGAAGAAGAGCCTTGAATAGCACAAGTGGAACAAGTGGAATGGGGGGATACCCCCAGGACAATTCCCTACTGACTAAACTAACTACAACTACTAACTACCAGTCCATTTACAAAAAAAAAAAAAAAAAAACCAGTCTGAAGACTATTAGGAAGAAGGCTTGCCAAAGCAAGAGATTAGCCAGAATGCTGGTTTTCATCACAGGTGTAAGAAGGAACTGAACTGGCAAGGAGTTGGTAGGGCCCTATGTACAGATCCATGGAGTCATGACTCCAGTAGGTGCCTGAGCTTATCCTATGTAAGCAACTAGGGGGAAAACCTTCCAGATATTGTTCACGTGGTGCACACACTCCTTATTGCAATTGGCATGAGCAAGCACTAGAAGTGAGAATCAATCTCTCTGCAAAAAACAAAACAATCCCTCCCGCCCCCGCATCCACACCCACATCTTCAACACAAAATGTAAAAAGGGTTAGCATGACAGGATTACTCTTATAAGAAAATTCAGAAATAATCTGTAAATATAGCAAGACAATTCAGATCCACATAATGATGAGAGAATACATCCAACAAACATGGGTAAAATGTTTTATTTTGAGTGAAGAACTTGACCTTGTGAAACATAAAATGCTATCTAAAGCCCTTCGGAGACTACCTAACATTAAGAGATTCATTTTCTGGTTTAAGAAATTATTTCAGCCCTTACTGTAAAGCTGTTAATATCTCACAGAAAGGCTTGGAAAGATTTATAGCTTCCTGATTAATCTAGTCCTGTTTCAGCAAAGCACTTAAGCAAGCACTTAACTCTAAGCATATGTATAGTAGGGATGTGAAAGATTATCCAGTAAGCATCACTCTAAATGGGGACTGCTTACTGGTTCCAGTTAACCAATAACCGGTGGGGGCTAGGGCAGCTCCCCTTCTGTCGCAGGCAGGGAGCTGCTTCAGCCCTGCAGGAGGCCCACTGTGGACAGGGGCTGCTCTTCTCCAGAGCAGCTCCTGTCCGTGATGGGCCCAGGTGCCCCACAGGCAGGGGCTGTTCCTGCGAAGCAGCCTTCATTTGCAAGGAGCCCAGGTCTGCCATGGACAAGGGCTTCTCTGTTGGGGAGTTCGGAGCCAGCAGGGACAGCCCCAGTCCCAGCTCAGGGGCTGAGAGCTGGCAGCCAGCGGGCTGCTCCAGCCAGGCTGGAGCCGTCCCCTAGTCTGGATCCCACTTAGTGGTTAAACGATTAATCGTTAGGTCAACTGATTAAGCAAGCACTTAACTTCAAGCATATGTATAGTAGGGATGTGAAAGATTAACCAGTAAGCATCACTCTAAATGGGGAATGCTTACTGATTCCAGTTAACCAGTAGCAGTGGACTGCTCCAGTCCTGCAGAGGGGCCCACTGTGAAAAGGGGCTGCTCTCACCCTGATTTAACTGAGATTTTTCATCCCTAGTGTGTAGTCCCATTAACTTTTACCTTAACTATAATCCACTTACAATTAAGCACAGTTTTGAGTACTTCCGTACTTTACTGAACTGAAGCTTCTATTCCTATACAAGAGATCAAATAATTCATGAATGGATTGAGAAATACAAATCATGGATTTCTGCATCATTTTATTAAATATATACAAATGTGTGTTCCTGATAAATAGCTAAAAACAAATATTTTGTATAGGATATTGGTAATAATATGCAGTTCATAATTCATATCACAAGTATTTTATGTTAATACAATCTATACCCCCCCAGTGAATCATACAGCCTACTGCATGAAAGTTTCAACCCAGAAATGTAGATGTTGCTCCAGAATGAACACATTGGAGTGATTCCAGGGACTAATTAGCACAGCAAAGCCCAAACAAGATCTCACATCAAGATAACACAAACTTATAAAAATTCTGTAAAAAATAAACTTGTAACAAATTTTTAAAAAGCAGTTTATGCAACAATTATAATATGAGGTGCCTGTTAATACTGTACATTTTATTTATACAAACACTTATGTGCAAGCATGAAAATACACACGCACCCGTCCACACAAACAATGTGACCAGCTTCTTGGTTTTTGAAAGGCCATGACATTTCAGTGTTAAACAAGTGAATTATTTGCATTGATACAGCCATTTCTTGGAGTAAGTATGTATCAGAACTAAATTAAAGATCAGTTATGCTGGGGAATATGTTTTCTCCATATTTCTACATTATTTCCTTGCAAGTAGATCTCAATCTCATGAATTCATTTAAGAAAATATTTACCACACGACAGCTGGTCAATGTGCAAAGC
Source organism: Rafetus swinhoei (assembly GCA_019425775.1). NCBI lineage: Eukaryota > Metazoa > Chordata > Testudines > Trionychidae > Rafetus > Rafetus swinhoei. The sequence continues at coordinate 274,290,656 of CM033437.1, forward strand.
ATCAAGTTTACAGTCTTCCCTCGCAAAAACTTAGAGCTCTACCTATGTATCACCAATCTTTTGTAATATTATCGACATTCCTAAGAAAAGATAATATGGAAAAGAACCTCACTGTGCCTTTAACAACAATCAATTTAATCTAATCTTGGGCCTCAAATAATAAAATGTATTAATAACTACTATGATTGAATGGGCCATTAGAGTACAAAGTTAAACTTGGCTTAAACTTGTTTGGTTCTCATAAATTTAACCTGGACTCTGACATGTCTATGTAAACTTATTTTGAGGAATATTATAATATCACTCTCTCTTTAAATTACTGTTGTACATATTCTACTCTTAACATAATTTATATTCCCAGACAGAAGCTTAAGTAAAATACAGGAAAACAATGGCAAAGTTTACGAAAGCATGCTTTTGAAAATAATTATATTTGCAAAATAAGAATTCAGATATCTACCCTTGTTCAGCGATCTTCTTTCTTACTAAGGCAATTTCTTCAATCTGGGCTTGACAAAAATTCAAAAAGCTTCCTGGTTTTGACACTTTGATTCTTTCACTTGAGAGTTTTGCAGGATAATTTAGGTTTTCACCATTAAGAAATTGCAAACAAGGAAGTATTTTAAGTAGGGAACACCTTTTAAAAGAGGAGAGAACAAGCCATTGTTAGCATTATAGAAAAACTTGCATTTTAGAACCCAAAGTCTAGAAATCTCCATCACAACTACATAAAGAGATTGACTTTTAAGTATATTATATTTTCTAAATATTTTGGAATTCCTGAAATTGTTTACATAAAATTGATATATCTTATTTTATATTTACTAGGGTTGTCAAGCACTTAAAATTAATTGTGATCAATCACACAATTAAAATTATTCATAACTAATGTCACTGTTAATAATAGAATGTCATTTATTTAAAAGTTTTTGTGGGTTTCCTACATTTTCAAATACAGGTTGTACATCCCTTAACCAGGGCTCTCTGGTCTGGGCCATGGGGCAGGAGCAGCAGGGGGGCGGCGACTCAGCTGGGAGCCCCATATTGAGGGAGGAAGGCACGGAGGGGCAGGCGGTGCAGCAGGGAGCTCTGGCCCCTGTGTCTAAATGGTAGTGGGGGCCCAGCAGCAGCTGCAGAGCTCCAGCTGTGGAGCTTGGGAGCCAGCAGCGGCAGCCAAAGAGCTCTGGCCTCTGCCATGGTGCTCAAGGGCTGACAGCAGCATCCAGGGAGTTCCAGCCCCAGCTGCAGAGTTCAGTGGCTGACAGCAGCAGCCAGAGAGCTCTGGCCCCGGCCCCGACCCCAGCGGCAGCCAACAATGGCAGCTAGGGTGCTCCGGCCTAGGCCACTGAGCTCTGGCCCTGGAGATCCGGCCTGGGGAGCCACAGCCAGGCAGGCAGTAGCAGGACAGGGTTGGAGCCCAAGCTGGGGGCATAGGGTGGCGGACGAGGGAGGTCCAACTTGTATATTGATTTCAGTTACAATACAGAATACAGAATGTGCAGTGACCACTTTATATTTATTTCTCATTACAAATATTTGCACAATAAAAAATGAAAAAAAAACTGTATGTTTGAATTCCCGTGTTGTAAGTATTGTAGTGCAATCTCTTTATTGTGAAAGTTAAATTTACATATATGAAACCCTCCACTGCATTAAAAAAAACCCAAATGTAGAGCCTACAAATCCACTCAGTTTTACTTCTTGTTCAGTCACTCACTCACACAAACAAGTTGGGTTAAATTTGCAGGAGAAAAAGTTTCCCATTTCTTGTTTACAATGTCATCTGAAAGTGAGAACATGTTTTCAAATGGTACTGTTCTGGTTAATCAAGTGAGCAAACTGCAATTAATCGACAGTTCTAACATTTACTGGTTCATTACTGGAAAAAATTATTCTTAGGAAACCACACATTTAACACGAAAAATAATTTCTTAGCAGCGATTCTTAATACTTTGTAATACTTAACACTTTCACTAGATGAAATCCTGGGCACAATGAAGTCAGTGACAAAAATCCCAATTCAGAAGGGCCTGGCTGTCATCTATTACCTTTAATAACTTCATTAATACCTGAAATAATGTTGAGGGCTTTTTAAACATAGGCAACTGATTAGCAGGCAATACAAAAAATTATATCATGATGGATTAATATCTAGCTGACCTGAGACTTTTGGAGACAAATCCAAAGACATTTCATAGACTGTGAATGTAAATGACATTGTCAATTTCATCCCATTCTCCATTTGTATATATCACAAAAATAAGATAACTCAGCCTGATTAGCAGTTTCAGGAAATGTCCCCATGGAACAACAGGGGCATTGCAAGTTATGAAGGAGGGGAAAATAGCAAAGATGCTTTGCACTATAGCAAATTCTAGTGCTGTTAGTCACACGCTTTTATGAGAATTAACGGATGATTTCTGCTTCAATCCTAGTCACTAGAGTAAGTCCTTGTTTCTGTATATATCTAAATGGAACTCTCACTAACTTCAAATAAAACAGGACTATGTTAATTCACCTGCTTTATTAAAACACCTTAGGTAGCTATTGGAATTGATTTTTAGTTTTCTCAAAGACCTATTTTTGAAAATATTCAGAAATGTGTAACAACTGACTCAATAGATTGATGGAATTAAAATGGCCTCATAGCATGAAGTCCATCCTAGAAGAAAAGAGGTTGTACCAATGACAACAGAAGGAGGAGGACTAACAGACTTCCTAGGCAGCCCTTTCACTGGGATAATCTGGCACACAGATGTTAAGAACACTTTTTATGTGTATCATATTCACCAATTAAACCTCATGGTATTTAAAATACTTGGTTAGGACAATAAAACATGTATTGTGTACTGATTTCTTATGTTCAATTAAATTTATTTTCAATTTATCAGACTGCAAAAATATCTTAAGTTGGTAAAGTATTATTTAAAATTCACTGGGATAAGGTATAAGTCTGCAATAGCCTTTCCTTTATTTAAACAATGAACAAGCCTGTTCTGTGCTACGGGCAGCCTTGACATCAGTTAAAACTATATTACATAATCCGCTGGACCCAAAGCATTCTTTGACTGCCCCCCTCCCATTTAAAGAAAATAATGTTACTTAGCTGAGAGCATATATGTTAAATTTCATTTGAGCAAATTTCTATGCCAGAGGAGCATTATCCAACACACAGGATTTGCAAAGGTTTTCACAATGCTATCCGATGCAGCTATAAAGATTACCCTCTCTCTCTCTCTCTCTCTCTCTCTCTGTTGTGGCAAATCTTTTCTAAAATATACTTGAAATAAAAGGATGATTTTAGATACACTGGCCTTGAGCTTGTAGTAAAGAGCCAATGTTGAATACTGATACATTTTAAAAGTGCCATATCAAGTTGATTAATACTGAAAGTAGTGTATCTTAGAGCTATGGGATCTCAACACTCGTTTTTCCAGCTGGGTTTCTCCTGGTGAAGGGCTGAGTCAATATTTCATTTAGTGAAAACTTCCTGGTGAATATTCTGTCACTTAAGAGGCTCTATTAATCATTACTGCAGCGAAACACATTCCCCAAGGAGGGCTCAGACTGATCCTAGGGTTTAATTTTTAAAAAGCAATTTCTTAGTACTTCAGTTTTGTCGGTGTTATCGCTGGCTGGACATGAAAGTAGGAAACCGATTGGAAAATTTTACAACTAATTCCTTTGCTGGTATCAAGGGGTTATGTAAAGTTCATTGGAACATATTGCCTGAAGTTATAGTTAATGCTGTATTCAACAAATCCATATTTTATACTATCTCAACCTTTAAATCCTTTAGATAAATGAATCTCTTGTCCAATCATAAAAGCTCGATTGGGTCAAATAGTCTAAGAGGAACCTGAGGTATCAGTTCTTAAAATTAATAGGAATTCCGAAGTAATTTCTTTTTCTTGAAAAATGTCTAATAAATTAGTTCTTTGAGACATCAAAAATTAAAAACTGTAAACAAAATTAAAAACTGTAAATACAGTTTCACATAATGTCATGTGTTCATGAGTAATATTTAATAAGATTTGCATTAATTAAACAAAATAAACTTGTATTTACAGCTATTGTTTGACTGCTTCAAATTCAAAAAATGTGCACATATGTTTTTCCACTAGAATACTAATCTGAAGTTTGCGAAAAATCTCCTACTAGAAAAAATATATGTACATATTTTTCTCTTTTTATATAACACGTTCAAAACACAAAACAACCCCACCCGAAATTTCTCACACCAATAAAGTAAAAAAAATGACAAGTTACTGGGTTAGGGAAACTTGTAGCAATACTGAAGCATAAAGTTTTGTGTTTAACTGTCTTGAAGTTATATAAGAATTGACAGAAAAGTACAAAAATGTTTACAGAAATGAATATAAATGAATGTTAAAGTAAATGTTTATTCAGACACTGACGTGATCATACAGAACTCTGTTATATACAGTTATGCAGTACTGCACTTGAAGGACTATTGCTGAACCATGAGCCAAAGCAGAAAAATCAGAAGAATATTATGAGCAGCATATTTCTGTGGATTGAAAAGTCTGACCTCAGAGACTAGGAAAACAATGAAGAAAGGAAGTTAAGAAATATTTCAATTTATAGTTCTAAGAAAGGCTTAACAATGACAGTAATTTTTTTTTTACAATAGTTTAAAAAAAATCCTCAAACACTGCTACATCTTCAATGACCTTGTGATACCACTTTTGATTAACAATACAAACCAGGCCAGAATCCAACTGCTAAGATCTTTTAATTTTTTAAAGTGTTATTAGTCAAAATCATAATCAACTACATTACTCTTATCTCATCTGAAAGTTTCCCTGTTATCTCAAGCCCATTAAAAATGTCAGTATTCTGTGTTAACATCCCTTTTCTATACTTAGAGCAATTCTATGCAGGGCTATCAAGCAATTAAAAATAATCATGATTAATTGTGCAATTCATCATGATGTAAAACAATAACAGAATGCTATTTAAATATTTTTGAATGTTTTCTACATTTTCAAATATACTTTCAATTACAACACAGAATACAAAGTGTAAGGCACTCAGAATACAAGTGTAAAGTGAATTGTAAAAAATATTATTTTGCTTATCATTTTTATGGTACAAGTATTTTAATGAAAATAAGAATATAATGTAGCTTTGTATACAGGCCAGAAAAGTAAAGTGAAAGAACCCTGTATCTTATGCAGGATCAGACTGGCCACTCAGGAATCATCTGTCTAAAAAGGTAAAGAAAAGATCTGGAAGGGGGAATTTGTAGATTTCTGGTTCTTTAGGAAACAGCAGGCAGAGAAATGGGGCCAAAAGAACAGAAAAGAACAGAAAAGATTAAAACAAACCCTGCAGACTTTAAACGCCTTAAAGGGTTGGCAGTGCCAAAACATTCACTTTCAAATATGGATTAGGACTATACACCCTAACAGCACAGTGTCCTCTCCTGTTATGAGGCTAAAACAAGACCAAAAGGAGTCAATACGGACATGCTGCTTCAGAAGATGCTACAGGGAAGGCAGTAACTATGGGAAAGGCCCCTTCTCCAAATTAAATACAGGGTTTCTTAAATATTATTGGACTACCCCAAGGATAAAAATTTGACATTTATGGAATGAGTTTTCACCTGTTTTCAAATCCTATATGAAGGAATGAGATGTAACTCCTGGTCAAATAACTGGGAGTTCATTAGAAGCTTCGAGCATATAGCTAAAGCAAACATCACTCCACATTACAGAGCCAGATCCTCGCACCCACTGTGGCTGCTTCATATTCCACAAAGCAGCCAGAAAGATGGCAGATCCAGCCCCTTAAAGATTTCCCAACTTTAGGAGAATTCTTGGGTAATACAGAGCTATTAGAGAGGCTCCCCAACAACCCTCCCAACTTACAAGATGTGGTCAAGGAAAATATGCATAGTTGACTGTCTGTATTCTGCAGCTGTTGTGATGGCCCTTAATGTCTCTGAAGCTACTCTGCTTTACACCTGAGACTGTCTCAGTCTGAAGTCTGAGGTTTAATACTTTGTCTGCTTCTCTCCCTCATAGTTACACTATGGTCATATCAGCCACAATTGAAGAACTATCCTATATAGTATTGCACGTAAAAGTTCATAATCAAAATATTATTTTCTTAATATTTATACAAATGAAAACTACTTTTCATAAGCATTTCACAGCAACCACTCACTGGAAATATAATAGAAGTGACAAGGGTTTCAGTAATTCAAAGAGATGGAACTAGTAAACTTGCCCATTTAAATGTATATATCAATTTAGAAAGAGAACAGAGATGAAGTGATAGGTATGCTGATGAAAATGTCTCTGCCAGAACAGGTCAATGCATACTCTCTTTTTCTATGAAGTGAAAAGTACTCCACTAAAACATCTTAATTTGTGTATTTAACTTTATAAAGCTATAAAACATTTTAAGACATGTTCTTCCGTTTATTTGGAGTTGGGGGAAATGCTAATTATAAGGGAGAATAAGCTTGACATAACCCCTAACACACACTGGCAAATTTAGTAAAATTCTATATATTTTCTTAAGAATCCAGAAATATTGTGCTAAATTTTGTGGTCCTTGCTTGAGCAAAGTTTCCATTGATATCAATAGGAATTCTCCCTCAAATACAGAGTGTAGAATTCAGCCCATGTTTTATGCAGTCCCCCCAACAAGTGCTATTGCAAGAGATGTGTGTATGTATATCACAATTCTCTATCATAGTACACCTCTGTTATTTTTACTTAATTCATTTAGAAGTGTCCTACTAGGTTGTTTGCAGTAGTGTTTCTATGAACAAAGAGTTGTGGGTGGGAAAAGCATGTTTTGTGTCAACAATTTTACAACTGAAGAGAGACAGCTACATGCTTCAGAGTCCTGCATTGTGAGAGAACGGTATCAGAAGGAAACCGAATGCCTCCATAAAAACAACAATGAAGTCATTAACTTTTTCCAATTCTTTGTATCCAAACTCATTCCCACTTACCACCATCCAAGTTATAGAACTCTGACCAAAAAAACCCAACTTTGCAGAATCCCGCAGCCAGGTTGAAATTTTTGTATTGGGATGAACCAGGATTCCCTCCCCACAATCCCAAATATAACAGCAGTGGTGAAAAATGTTTACTTTTAAGTTGTGGAATTCAAAGTTGGAAGGGAAGGAAAGGGAGGGCAAGGTGTAAGAGTCCAAACAATGGCAGGGTCTGGCAGGAGCCAACCTTCACCCAGCACAGTATACCAAGACACCATTTCCTGCAGCTCCTATTCGCTGGGAACAGCAATCTGTGGCCATTGGGAGCTACAAGTGTCTGTACCTTCAGAAGCACAGGTAAACAAAGCATCTTGCGGCCAGCTAGCTGCTTGTTCTTACAAGCCGTAACTCAGAGTTTGAAAACCCCTGCATCCTCACTGACTTATCTGCTCACTCCAGTTGTGGGTGGCAATTAATTAGGTGAGGGAACAGGCTTCTCTTTCTGTCTGATGCTGATAGCAGCAGAGATTTTGGTGGGCAGCTCCCTATAAAACTCAGTACTTCTGATCAGCTTCACTCCCTGCTGAGAAGCATAACAGAACACACACACACACACACACACACACACTCAAGCACAAGCCAAGGGGCTAGGCTCTTTTGCTGCTTGAAGTAAACTCCCTATCCTTATCCAACCTCCCTTACCCAAAACATAGTATGAGTGTGGCCTAGGTGCACATTTCTGGAAGGTCTTAGCTACGTGCATTTGCTAACACTGCCAACCTAGATGCAGAAATGTACACTAACCCATAACTTCCAGAGCATGCAAGAGAGCTGGAGGGATATTTTTGGCCATTTGTTGGGTGGAGGTATATTTATAGTATTTAGATTTAAAACATTATCAGCTATATTCAGAATAACAAAATGTATAGTGTTGATTGCAGTCTCCAGATTTTTATAAAATTACTGTTTAACTAACTTATATAGTTCAATTTATTTACCATGTGGTTATGTGTGAACTTTGGTTGTTTTAGGTTTTGTTGAGCAATGGATATATTGTAAGGGCCAATTACTTGTTTATCTTACCTCCAATTTTTTTCTTGGAGAACTGGATTTCCACTGAGTGATAACTCACTTAATTTATGACATCCACTAAACCATCTGATGACACTGTCAAGATCTATATTACATTAGGGAAGAAAAGGTAAATAGAAAGTTGAATAATTAAGGTGAAACCATGTGTAAAAGCAAACAATTATAGTAAACTAGTATCATTAACAGACTGTCACCTCCCATCTGGACTAAAGCAAAGCAAGCCACCAGCCCTCAGGAAACTCCAACTAGTACAACATTCCATCATGCATGTCCTCAGCAACATGAGCTACTGTGTGCATGTCAAACATGTCCTTTGGTGCATACATTGGCTTCCCATAGAATAATGAACCAAGTTTAAGGTCCTTATCTTTCAAGAGCACAATAGCCTGTGCCCAGCATATCTCAAAGATCACCAGAAGCTTTGTGATGAAATTTGATTAAAAACTCTATTCCTGAAGAATAATGAATCTTACTACCATAGGTGTAAAGCTCTTCTATGTGGAAGACAGAGCTGTCTCGGAGGGGTTAGGGGGACTGGCTCATCTGAGATGGTACAATTAACTCACAAAGTTTACCACTTTTTATTCCAAATGCAAGATGCAACCCTTATGTACATTAAAAAAAAAAAGGAAAAAAAAAGAAACACAATTCTTCCCCTGGGGAGAGGAGGGCAGAGAGAGAACGTATCACATGTGACAGTTGTTAGCAACATCACTTAGTATAAAACTGAAAAGTGCCAAGATACTTCACTGATGATGGTTGCAATAGAATAAAATAGTTTCAGTCATTTTAAGACCTAATTTCTATACATTTTAATAAAAACGTAAGTTTATAATATACTGATTGCATGTTTTCCTAAAAAGTATTGTTTTAATTAATTTTACCTACTCACCTGATAAGCAGTTGTTGCTGATGTTAAGCTTTTCCAAAGATACACATGAAAACAGAGGTGCAAGTTGAGTCAAACTAAAAACAAAACAGAAATTGATGTTAATAAAAAAAGGTATCACTCCTCATTGAAACAGACATTTGGAGTGGTATTGCTGAAATAAGTTTTGAAATACGGTCATGTCAGGGACAGATATAATTGTACTAACTATTCATTTAGCGATCCAAGGTGCTCGGACTAATTGCTACAGTTTTCCTTTTAACGTTATAGTGCCTTATAGTATTTTGGATGACATAGCATTTCAGCATAGTACATTAGGTGGCTCGGGCTAGTCTACCCATTTTCTCTTTGGCAGGTTTTCTTTTCGCTTCATAGATTTTTAAAAAAATGTAGTTCTGATTATTTGAACTCTTCTGTTACTTTTCAAAAACTCACCTCGAGATAGCACCTCTTGCATAGGATTAACAAGGGGCCATGATTCGGGAGAGATAAGGGAAGGTTACCGGCAGCGGTTAAGAAGGAACTAAGGGTACGACCACCGGCGAGTGCTCAACTGTCAAATGTAGTGATTGCAGAATACAGGGGCACGCGCCAGCAGCCGGAAGATTGCCCCTCGTGTGCAGCGGCACTGACACACCTGAGGGAAGCACCCATGGGGAACCCTCAAAGAAGAAGAAAATCTACGTTTTCCCTCTTTTTTTCCCTCAATTTTCTCTGCCCTTACAGTATTTATTTCCATTTCCCTTCTCTAGTAACTCAAATTGCTTTCTAGACCTTAAAAAGATACAAAGCATATACTCTGTAAGCATGCATATACTCTGAAATATCTGCTGCACTCAGATCAAGTAGCTCTGTAGATCCTCTTGTACCTCACTACCTCAAAAAATTCTATCAAAGGTGTGCCAAGTACAAGGACTGATATAGAATTACTCTTCATATTTGAAAAAGTTTCAGAGGGGTAGCTGTGTTAGTCTGTAAGGGTACATCTAGACTACATTCTTTTTTTGAAAGGAGATATGCAAATTTGGTGCTAATTTGCATATCTTCTTCCAATCGCTTTTTCGAAGGCTTTTTTTTCGAAAAAGAAAGCAGTTTAGATGCGGTTCTTTCGAAAAAAACCCCTCTTTTTCTAAAGAACCCTGCACATCTCATTTTTTCAGGAAGAAGGGTTCTTTCGAAAAAGGGTTTTTTTCCCTAAAGAACCATGTCTAAACTGCTTTCTTTTTTGAAAAAAAAAACCTTTTGAAAAAGCAATTGGAAAATATGCAAATTAGCATCAAATTTGCATATTTCCTTCCAAAAAAGAACGTAGTCTAGATGTACCCTAACTGAAAAAATAACAAACAGTCTTGCAGCACCTTAGAGACTAATGAAAAATGTAGATGGTATCATCAGCTTTTATGCTCACAATCTACTTCTTCAGATGGGGTTGTGCCCACGAAAGCTCATGATACCATCTACATTTTTTGTTAGTCTCTAAGGTTCTGCAAAACTATTTATTGTTTAAGTTCTTCATACGTGAGTCAGCCAGAACAGAACTTTCCCTGCAGACTCAAATGGCAAAATGCTGGATCCCCAAAATAAAAAAGCTAGTGTGGAGAACACTTTTGGCATGTATGTTGACACACATCAATCCCCTTTCCTGGATTTAAGAAAATGTTTGATTATTGCTATTACAAATATAAAAAAAATCCACAGTTGCACCATCTTAAGACTTTCTCTACACATAAATTTGCACTAGTTTAATGACAAGAGTGTTTCAATTGGATTTAGTTAAACCATTGCTAGTTGGTTTGCAAATGCTATTCTTTCATCTTAAGGGTGGCTTATATATTGCTTTATCTTAAACATGAAATGAAGGGATCAAACTAAACTACTATTTACCACTCTTAAACCAAAATTAGAGTGTCTATGAACAAACTTGTACTAATTTAGCTAAATCAGTTAAAACTACACATTTGATTAATCTGTTCAAGCTTTTCTATGGACAAGGCTTAAATATCACAGATGGCATTGTGACTGTTGGCAACGTTTTTTTTTTAAATAGAAAGGAATGTACTGTGGGGAGGAAAAGTAAATGAACCTATAAATTAGAGTCTACTAAGGTCAGAAATCTTTTTTGTATAAAAATGGTATCTACTTATAGACTCACAATCTGTTAGTCAAAGCTGCTCATATGTTGCCAAAATATATATGCTTTTAAAAACATTTATTCCTGCAGTCATTTCAGCTCAGAGAAAAAGATGGATTTTTTTCTGGTTCATATATCAATAGAATTGTGAACCAAGTTTTTATTGCAAAATCTTTATTATGATAAAGATGTGCGCACATGAGCCTTAAAAGAGCTCAACCTAACCTTCACATCCTACATTAATACATAGGGAGGGCAGTTTACAAGTAAAAATATAGTTTTGAAATCAGAAAAATCTGATCTAGAATCAGTAAAATTCATAGTAGTTGTGTCTCAATATATCTTTCTGTCACATTTTACAGCAATAACTGCACTTACTCCACAATCTATCCTCTGCCCATCACACTTTTTCAACTAGATTGAACAAGTCATGAAACGTTATAGTCTTAGAAACAATGGATTTAATATGGGTTACAAGACATTAACGTATCATTTAAAAGTTACTTCAACACTAGTTTCTCCACTAACACACAATGCATCTACTTTTATTTCTGATAACAGTGCATACTGTATCTTGAAAAACCATGCCAAAGGCTCAGGTCACTCAGAATCAACAAAAGTTGGGTTGGGTGTTATGCCATTAAAGCTGATTTTAAGAGTTCAGTTTCCTACACAAAATGATGCACTATTTCTTACAGTGTTTTGATTATGTTGGTAGTTGTAGTGCTATACTCTGATGAACAGATAATTCTCTTTAACTCCTCGGCTTTTGTCTGCTGGGATTATTATGAGATTTAAACCTTTCTTTTCAATTTATAGCTTTCCTTTTACTGACATTCTTTGTTAATTCTTTTTCTAAGAAAATTCAAACCAGAAAGACAAAAGACATGACTGAAAACTTAATACCAGTTGACCTTGTCACTAGCCCTCAGCATAAAAAAGATATAAATTACAAAGAAGACACAAAAGTAAAAGATATTCAGAAAAGAGTAAACAACAACTTCTGTTTTCTGCTCCCATTAAATGTTGCAGTAAGAGTAGGACACTGCAGACAGAGCTGGTAGTCAGGAAACTGATTTTTAAAACACTTAAATAGGAGAAAACAGTGTATTGAATGAATTTTAGAACATGCACACCAAATATTACATAATACCTCATATCCTATTGAAAGTCTGCCTTTACTAAGCAAAATTTTCATTAACTATAATTGGAATTTAATAGGAAGAACTAACATTAAACTTATATTCTATATGTTATACTCTTGTCTTAAAATAAAACTCCTGTAATTTTAACATTCTTTAAAATTATACAATGTTTTACTTACAAAACGTCATCTTTATTGCTCTATACTATTCTTCCTGAATATTCTGGCAGATAATGATGTCAAAAATCAGACACTTAAAATATCTGCAACAAAAGGTTACTGAAACTGATAGAACAAATCCAGTCATATTCAGAAAAATGCTATCCATATATATTTTTATGACTGATCAACTGTAATATAGTTAGATATACCACTAAGGATTTTGGAAAAGGTTATAATTCCAAAAGACAGTGGCCTACAATGGAAATACAACCATAATTATTACAGTTATTTGTGTACAGGTTCAACCTCTCTGGTCTGGCACCCACAGGACCTGAGTGGTCCCGAACAAGGAATTTGCCAGACCAGGGGAGGTTAGGCGCCCGGGCTTTCCCAGGGCTCCCCTCCTGGCTGCTGCCACAGGAGACCCTGGAGGCCTCACTTCCTCCAGCCCACTTGCCTGGTTCTGCTGCCCCCAGCCTGTTCGCGGGGCTCTGCTCCCAGGGTTCCCTAGCCCTGCGCAGAGTGGCAGCTGCTCCCAGTGTTCCCTAGCCCCCAACACCACATGGAGTGGCAGCTGCTCCTAGGGTTCCCTGCCTCCAGCCACCAGGCCCCATGCAAGGCAGCAGCTGCTCCTGGGGTGCCACACGCAAGGTGGTAGCTGTTCTGGGGGTTCCCCAGCCCTGCGTGGGGTGGCAGCCACTCCCAGGGTTCCACAGTCCTCCTCTGAGTGGGGCAGCAGTCTCTCCCAGGGTTCTCTACCCTCAGGTCATTGGTTCTGCAGGCTGCGCTGACCAGATCAGCTCCATTCCCAGCTGCTCTCAACCTCTGCAGCCAGGGCTCTCTGGTCTAGCAACATCTCTAGTCCTGCTGGACCACGGCTGATGGCAGACCACAGAGTCTCTGATGAGAGAGGTTCAATCTGTAGTATAGAAATGCAAATAGCATATGTACATTTAATAGACATATATATTAATAAGTGAGAAATCGGAAAGGATCTTTTAGCTTTTTGCATTAGAGCTCTTTTAAAAAACACACGCAACTGAGTGTAAAAACATGCTACAGAATCAGTGTTCGCACTGAACTGGATCCCGCTTAAACCGAAGTCAACGGAAGTTTTGTCACTGACTTCAACAGGCAAGTTGTCACAATGCCTAAAATGGGGCAGATCTTTTTTCTGTGGTTAAACAGCAATTTCAAAAAGATAATTTTATCCATTTTAAACATGATCCAATGGCTGGAATTTGAAACTAAACAAATTCAGGCTGGAAACAATGCATTTTTTTAACGTGACAGCAATTAACTATTGGAACAATTTACCAAGGGTCATGATGGAGTCTCTATTATGAACAATTTTTAAATTAAGATTGTTTTTTTTCTAAAAGTTATGCTCTAGAAATTTTTGGGGGGACCTTCTATGGTCAATGCTATACAGAAGGTTAGACTAAATGATCATAAAGATCCCTTCTGGAATTCTAATCTATGAAGTTATAGTCAAATATACAATCAGTGGCCCCATATTAGGCTAATTTAAAGTTTCATTGTAAAGCTTTTCTTGATTAAAAATAAACTGTTAAGATCTTATGTCATTAACAAATTACATGTATGGATATAAATATTCCAGACTTAATTAAAACCTTTCTGAAAATGAACTCTTCCACCTACTGGCCAAGTCCTGATTTCAAGGATTCTGTTTTCTCTGCAATATGTAATGTAATCTCAAAAGTCTAAAACAAAGCAAGGAAAGAACGGTTACTTACCTCCTAACTGTGATTCTTCGAGATGTGTTGCTCATGTCCATTTCAATTAGGCGTGTGCGCGCAGCAAGCATGCGTCGTCAGAAGTTTTTCCCTCAGCAGTACCCTTAAGGCCAGCGGGAAGCCCCCTGGAGTGGTGCAGGTATATCGGCCCATATATATCCCTGCTGGCCCCCTCACCCACTTGGTTCCTTCTTACTGGAATACTCTGGAGAAAGGGCAGTGGGCAGGGATTTGGAATGGACATGAGCAACACATCTCGAAAAATCACAGTTACGAGTTAAGTAACCGTTCTTTCTTCTTCGAGTGATTGTTCATGTGCATTCCAATTAGGTGACTCCAGAGCAGAACCTATGGAGGAGGGCCAGATGTTGAAGCTACAGAGGAGTGGAGGACCGCCCTGCCCAGGGCAGCGTCTTCCCTGGCTTGATGCGTTAGCGCATAGTGGTTGGCGAAGGTATGGACAGAGGACCATGTCGTGGCTCTGCAAATGTCCAGGATGGGAACCTGTGCCATGAAAGTGGTGGAGGCTGCCACAGCTCTCGTGGAGTGCGCTCTAAGGGGTGGAGCCGGTACCCCCGCTAGGGCATAGCACTCCTTGATACAAGCGGTTATCCAGGAGGAGATCCGTTGGGAGGACACGGGTTGACCCCTCGCCCATTCGGCGATGGCCACAAAGAGTTGTGGTGACTTCCTGAATGGTTTTGTCCTGTCTAAGTAAAAGGCTAACACCCTGTGCACATCTAGAGTGTGTAAAGCCTGTTCTTTCCCCGACGTGTGCGGCTTGGGGTAAAAGACCGGCAGGAAAATATCCTGGGAGGTGTGGAAAAAAGACACCACCTTGGGCAGAAAAGCTGGGTGGGGGTGGAGCCTAACCTAGTCTTTGAAAAACACCGTGAAGGGGGATCGGAGGTGAGCGCCCTGAGTTTGGATACCTGCCTGGCAGATGTGAGTGCCACCAGGAAAGACAGGTATAGAAGGGAACACGTCACTAAAGTTTGAATGGGGGTCCCATAAGTTTGGAGAGGACCAGGTTTAGGACCCACTGGGGGACAGGTTGGCAGACATGTGCGTAGAGCCTGTCCAACCCTTTCAGAAACCTGTTGACCATTGGGTTAGCAAACAGAGTTTTCCCCCCTTCCCCTGGGTGGAAGGCTGAAATGGCTACCAAGTGAACCTTGATGGAGGAGGAAGAGAGGTCCTGGAGCCTGAGGTCTAACAGGTAATCCAGTACCAAGGGGATCGCAGCTCGCCTTGGGTGTACCCCCTTCTGGGCAGCCCAGATACAGAACCGTTTCCACTTAGCCAGGTATGTGCTCCTAGTGGAGGGCTTCCTCCTACCCAGTAGGACTTCCTGGACCCGTTCTGAGCATTGAAGTTCCTTGGCCATTAGCAACGGAGCTTCCACACTGTCAAATGCAGCGAGTGCAGATCCGAGTGGCGGAGCCTGCCCGAGTCCTGAGTAATCAGGTCCAGGAGCAGCGGGAGGGTCATGAGTCTCTTGCATGACAGGCTGAGGAGGGTTGAGAACCAGTGCTGCCTGGGCCATGCCGGGGCGATTAAAATCAGGGACGCCCTGAACTCCCGCACCCTGAGTAAGACCTTGTGGATTAGCGGGAATGGTGTGAAGGCATATAGTAGGCCCTGCGGCCAGGGAAGAAGGAGAGCATCTCCCATTGAGCCCTGTCCCTGTTCCATGAGGAAGCAGAATCGGTGGCACTTCCTGTTCTGCCCTGTGACAAAGAGGTCCAGATGGGGAGACCCCCACCCACAGAAGATAGATTGGGCTACATCCCACCTCAAAGACCATTCGTGTCCTATGAAGGACCTGCTCAGTTTGTCCGCCAGGACGTTTTGGGAGCCCGGGAGGTACGAGGCCGTCGGGTGGATATCCACCCTGATGCAAAGTTCCTACAGGTGAATCGCCTCCAATCACAGGCGAGGGGAACGGGCCCCGCCTTGCCTGTTTATATATGCCACCGCTGACGTGTTGTCTGATAGAATGAGGTCAGACTTGCCCCTGAGGTGGGGAAGGAAAACCACACAAGCTAGTCGGACTGCCTGGAGTTCCCTGATGTTGACATGCAGGGAGATCTCATCTGCAGACCACATACCTTGCGTGTGAAGGTCTCCCAGGGGGCTCCCTAGCTGGTGTCTGACGCATCCGTGACAAGGCGAGTGAACGGTACCGGCCTGGAAAATGGTACCCCCATGGAGACCTCTGCCTGGTTGATCCACCAGTTCAGCGCAAGAAGGACGGGGCCGGGGACCGTCACCACCCTATCCCATGAATGGATGACTGGGTTGTGGACTCGCGATAGCCACATCTGTAGCGGGCGCATGCGCAGCCTGGAGTGTTGCACCACATAAGTGCAGGCGGCCATGAGACACAGGAGGTGCATGCAAGTCCAGGCAGTGGTCACTGGAAAGTTCTGGAGTTCCCTGACTGCCGCCTCTATCATGAGAAACCGGGGGAATTGGGTAGGGAGGCTCTCGCCGAGGTAGAGTCCAGGGTGGCTCCCACGAACTCTATTATTGGAGTGGGCATTAGGGTTGACTTGTCCAAGTTTAACAAAAGACCTAGATCGTCGAAAAGTGCGCGCACTACAATGATGTGGGTTCACACATGCAACTCCGAGTCCCCCCCTCAGGAGCCAGTCATCTAGATAGGGGAACACCTGGATACCCCTTTTCCTGAGCGCAGCAGCTACCACTGCCATACATTTGGTGAAGACCCGAGGGGCCGTGGAAATACCAAATGGGAGGGCTGTGAATTGGTAGTGGTCTGGGCCCACAGTAAATCTGAGGAATTTGCAGTGGTGGAGGCGATGGAAATGTGGAAGTAAGCGTCTTTTAAGTCGAGGGCAGCGTACTAGTCTCCGGGGGCTAGTGAGGGAATTATGGACACCAATGTTACCATTTTGAATTTTGCTTCAGCGATGAAGGAGTTGAGGGCTCTTAGGTCCAGGATGGAACGCAGGCCCCCTTTGGCCTTCGGGTCCAGAAAGTAATGGGAATAGAACTCCCTCCCCCGAATCTCGGGGGAACGCGTTCTATCGCCCCTATCATAAGAAGATGTTGGACCTCCTCTTGAAGCAGAGGCTCATGAGAGGGGTCCCTGAAAAGGGATGGGGGTAGAGAGTTTGGTAAGGGGAAGGGGAGTAGAAAGGGATTACATAACCCCTTTCCACTATCTCAAGCACCCAGTGGTTGGAAGTGACAGACCTCCAGGCTGGGATAAAGTGGGATAAACGGTCCCGGAAGAGAAATGGGGAGACTGGAAGGTTGCCCTCGTAGGTCCCGTCAAAACCCCTGACGTGGACTGGAGGGTTTGTTGGGGGACCCCGGTTGTGATCTGGGGTCAGGCGAGGGCGGCACCTATTGTTCCTGCCATTACCGCTTGTGCTCCTATGGCGGGAGAAGTCGGTACGTGGACCCTGGGGAGGTGCTCTAGGAACATTCCTAATGGGGAAGGAGCGCCTCTGGGTAGCCGGGGTGCGCATGCCCAATGATTTTAGGGTAACACGGGTGTCTTTCAGGCCATGGAGCCTCTGATCAGTTTGCTCAGAAAAGAGCAAGGGGCCTTCAAAAGGGAGGTCTTGTATGGTGTTCTGGAGCTATGGGGGAACCCCAGAACCCTGGAGCCAGGAACTGCGGCATAAGACCACCCCAGAGGCCATTACTCGGGCAGCAGCGTCCGCCACATCTAGAGCCGCCTGGAGAACCGCCCTGGAAATCGCTCTCCCCTCTTCGTGGAGAGCTTTGAACTCTGCACGGGAATCTCGGGGAAGTAGGTCCATGAATTTATCCATCGAGGCCCAGGTGTTAAATACACACCGTGACAAGAGGACCTGTTGGTTTGCAATGCAGTACTAGATACCACCGTACGCATAGACTTTCCGGCCTAGCAGGTCAATTTTCTTGGCCTCCCTGTTCTTAGGGACAACGGCGGGCTGACACTGCCTCTCTCTTTGATTCACAGCTTGCACCATGAGAGAGCCCGGTGGAGGGTGGGAAAAAAGATGCTCATTACCCTCTTGGGGGACAAAGTATCTCCTTTCGGCCCGCTTATCCGTAGGGGGGATGGATGTGGGAGTCTGCCACAAGGCTTTGGAGATCTTGGCCACCATTTTGTTAATTGGGAGGGCCACTCTAGAGGGGGCATCCACATGGAGGATGTCCACCATAGGATCGGAGTCATCAGACACCCTATCCGTCTGGACTCCCAAACTTTGGGCCAGATGTCGGAGGAGGTCCTGGTGTGCCCTGGCATCCATAGAGGCCATGGATGGTCCAGGGTCTCCCAGAGCCTTGTCAGGGGAGGAGGACGATGATTCCTTTCAGACTTCTCCGACAGATATCCCCGAAAGTGCTGGATCCTGTGGTGTGCCAGCAGAGGACGGTGGGGGAGGTTGGCTCACCGGAGCTGCACTCTCTGAAGGACCTGGTGACTGCTGGCCGGGGGGCAACGACTGGCCAGAGGTTGGTGATCTGACCAGTGGGTTGCCGAAGGAGGGGCCCGAGGACCCGATGCGACCGGAGCCGACCTGGAAGGGGGATTTCCCTGGGCTTGGTGATACGCCTAAAGAGTCCAGAATGGCCCCTGGGCCGGAGGTTGAGGAGGCCACGATTGCTGGAGTACCGGTACCGGAACTGGTTGTGTCCACAGCTGCTGGTATGGCTGAGGTGGACTATGGTGCCAGAAGCGGTGCCGCGAGCGGGAGCAGTGCCGCGACTGGGACCGGGAGCCCCGAGAAAACCAGGTGGATTCCGCCTCAGAGTCAGACTCTGTACTCCAAGGTGGACCAGGAAGGAGCCAACGCAGACACCTGCGGAGCAGCTGCATGCCTGGCCATAGATTCTGGCTTCCCACAGTGCCAAGGCGGAGGTGGTGGCATGGTGGTACAGACGTCCGGTGCAGAGGTAGGTGCCGGAACGGTGTGAGCCGGTGTCGGGGCATGGTACTGCAGTGTATCCGGTGCCTCATCCTGATGAGGCACCGTGGGTAGAGGTGCGCCGCTGGTCAGTGCCACAAGCAGTGCTGGTGGAGCTGGGAGGAAGGGGTGGTGGGCCCGGGCCTCCAGTGCCATGATCTCAGATTGTTTCAACTGCCGGTGCCGGGATGTCCTGTGTTGCCTGGAGAGTGCTGGAGTGGGGGGCGGCGAGGGGGAAGAGTCTATAAGCACCCTTGCCACTTCTAAGGCCTCCGGTGTGGAGGGTTCAGGGAAGTCCTCCAATGGGCTCGGCTCCCTATGCTGGGAGGAAGGTCCGCCCAACCTGGAAGGTCCGGGCTCCGGACTTGCCGACAACATGTGCCCCACTGGAGGGCGCACGGAGGGCACGTGTCTAGCAGAGGACTGTCCCCTGCTAGGCCTCCTCTTCTTCTGCGGTGCCAGAGAGTAAGACCGGTGTCAAGGTCTCTGCGGTGCCGGTGAGGCACGGTGTGGGGGGGAGTCCCGCACCGATGCTGGTGCACTTTGAGGACCTGGTGCCGACTCCGCCTCCATAAGGATGATCTTAAGACGCGATTCTCTGGCGTGTTTCGTTCACGGCTTAAAACCCTTGCAGATTTTGCAGGCTTCCGTGAGATGTGTCTCCTCAAGCACACTTTTTGCAGGACTTAAAGCCTTGAGGGCCAGGCATGCCCTGCCGCGGGCGCAGGGCGCGCTGCGGCAGGGAACAGTAACAAAAACAACAAAACAACAAAAAAGTCTTTAACTTAACTGCAGGTACTTAAGCTAACTGAAAAAACAAAGAACAATACTGAAGACAACTATCGCTAGACGAGCTGAGGGTTGTTCCAACAACCGTCTCGGCGGTAAGAAGGAACTGAGTGGGTGAAGGGGCCAGCAGGAGTATATATGGGCCGATATACCAGCACCACTCCAGGGGGCTCCCCACTGGCCTTAAGGGTACTGCTGAGGAAAAAACTTCTGACGACGCGTGCACGCTGCGCGCACACACCTAACTGGAATGCACATGAGCAATTACTCGAACAAGAATGCTTGTTCCCTGGAATGCATCTCTCTAATTTGTTGTTCAGCCATCATATAAGGAACTGGACCGGAATGTCCAGTTGAAAAAGGGGTCCTGACGGCATCTGGTGAGATTTACTGACCAGGTACCCAAAGATGGGTTACTGTGGGCAGCGGACATGGGCAGGCGCTGAGTCATAACCTGCACCAGTCCCTACTTAACCAGGGCTACCTCCTATTATTTAGGTGGCTTCAGTTCCCAGCACAGGCTCCACAGGCAAGTCCCTCCTAACCTGGGCAGAGTTTGGGGGAAGAGCAACAAGCAACAGAGGGAGAGGAAAAGAGGAGCTGCTGAAGTGTCTTGTTTTTAAATATTACAAAGTTAGCAACCCTAATCATAGCTCCCGACAAGCATTCATATAGGCTCCGAATCTGCACTATTAAAGTACCGTAAGTAGGAGCTTTGCCACTGACTGCAGGGATCAAACCCACACTGAGTAAGTACTATATGCAAAACTCTGTGACCACCTAAGCTGTAGCACTGCAACACTACAAACAACTTGGACTTTTGCAGGTACGTGCAAGAGATACTTATTTTCAAATATTTTATGTTTAGATTCTTTTACAATATGAAATGTTTAGCTCTATACCAATTCCCTGTTAACAATTTGTGGATTTAAAACATTTTCTTTATGTTTTGAGGTTCAACTTTGAAAAACGAATTTTGGGAGCAATTTTTGATCTAGGATACTAATATCTATATCAACAAATCCTTTCAAATTAGTTTATGCAGAACTTTCTCTTTTGTTTTATTTTGTTTAAAAAAACCCCAATGCTTTAGTTTTAGGGAGAATATAAATTCACAGTCTTACCATTGCAGGGGCTTCCTGAAATCAGCAAAAAGGAAATGGCACTCAGTGCACACTCTTAAAAAGATTCACAAGATTGCATTGGCTGAAGGATTAAAGCAAAGAAACAGCTTTTCTTTCAACAGCTTACTCCATTACATTAATTCCTCCTATATAGAACACCCAGTTATTTATGCCATAGCAGGCACATATGGAGTTGCTTATAATGTACATAAAGTTAATGTAACAGACTAGGCTACTGCAATACTAGGAATTTTGAGACTTTTATGATGCATTAATGCTACTTGTCTCTTTTGCCCCAAAGATTTGAGTTAAGGCACTGACACATGGTGTGGTAGTTGTTTGTGACTGACTTATATCATTATCTGTTCTGCTGATGCTTTGACTGCAGCACCACTTCTCCTGCTACAGGAAGAACTTCCACCAGCCAACCACTAACGCACAACATGTCTGCAGGATTAACAGAGAGAAGACACATGACAGGGAATGAAGATTTTAAGAGAAAAGATGGTAACAGGATGAGTGAGTTTGAAAAGAGAGTGATGGGGGAAGAAAGCAAGAGACAGGAAACAAAAAAGAACTCCATAAAATACAGAGAAGAGGAAAAGGCACTCAGGCTGGATTCACAAGGTACTTAGGCACTGAGATGCTGAGCATCTAACTTTTAGGTGTCTAGAAAAATCACAGGAACATACTGTGATTCATCAAGCTACGAAAGCTTATGATACTATCTACATTTTTTGTCTCTAGCTGAAGGACTATTTTTGGTTTTTTAAGTTTTTTTCACTAAGCCTGAGTTAGGCATCTAGACTCCTATATGATGAATGCGGAGAGAGATGAACACCTTAGAATGCAATTCACAAAAAACAGCATACTAGGCAGGCAGATGCCTAAGACAGCTGACAGGAGATGCCAATTTAAACACCAAGGCTACGTCTACACTGGTAGCTTCTTGCGCAAGAACTGTTTTGCGGAAGAGTTCTTGTGCAAAAGATCTTCCACAAGAGCATGTCTACACTGGCATGTGCTTTTGCGCAAGAGCATCCATGGCAGTGTGGATGGCTCTCTTGTGCAAGAAAGCTCTGATGGCCATTTTAACCATAGGGGTTTCTTGCGCAAGAAATTCACGTTGCCTGTCTACACTGCCCTCTTGTGGAAGAGCTCTTGTGCAAGAGGGCTTATTCCTCGTGGGGAGAGGAATAACTCTTCCGGAAGAAGCCCTGTTTTACAACGCTATACTGTAAATTTACTTGCGCAAAAACGCGCGTGCAATGTAGACAGCAGGCAAGTTTTTGTGCAAGAACAACCGTTCTACACAAGCTATGTCTACACAAGCTGCCAGTGTAGACATAGCCCAGCCCTCTAAGCAGGTAGATGTCTAACTCCAGGTTGTTGGGAGGTGCCTCCCCTTCTTAGCTATTCACAAAGAGGAACCCCCTCTCAGAGTCAGGCAGCTGAGATGCCTAAGATGTGCCTTATGAGAATGAATTAGGCAAGAGCCTTACTCCACAAAAAGAGCTGGAGGAGGTTCCTACCTTATAACTATTAGCCCACTAGACAGAGACTCACCCATGTTCAATTCACTCACTTGTAGAGTGCTACAACTATTGAGCTATAGGATAGTTTGATATCATATTCCCTCAGTCTCTCCTACTCAAAGCTGTCAACAGACTTCGCCAGGTCCTGGACAATGTGGGGAGGGGCTCTGCTCCAGGCCCCCAGGAAGGGATAGGCAGAAGTGGTAGTGCTAGGGATTAGCCTTCCACAACCAGGCCTCAGCACTGCCAAGACCATGTTGCATGGGGCTCCAGAGGCAATTTAAAAGGGCCTGAGGCTTCGGCTGCTGCTGCTACCACAGTAGCAGCCCAGAAGCTCAGGCCCTTTTAAATCACTGGGCCCTTTAGCAACTTTCCTTTTTGTTTCCCCTTCCCCTTTCACAGCCCTGCTCCTACTGAAGTTGTTCCCGTTGGATAAATAACTGAACAATGATTGGAGCAAGAGGACTAAACCAAGGGTCCCCCAACCTCTTGGGTAATACCCTAACTACCAAGCTGTAGTTCAATCATTTTCCCACTCTGTGACTTAAGAATTTATACACAGTGGAACTCTTTCAAATACTAGAGAGTCTTCAGTGCTGAGAGAGAATAGGACTCTGTAGCCTGGTTACTTAGAGCATTCACCTGGGGGGTAGAAGACTCAGCATCCAGTCTCTCTGCTCCAATGACTCCTTATCCAAAGTAGCACATCTTCAACAGAGAGCTTCACACTGGGACTATCCCATAAGCTTGGCAGTTAGAGCACTCCCCTGGGGGATGGGCGACCCATGTTCAAAACTTTTCTTCTTCTTTGGCAGTGGGGAGAGCGGGGAGAGAACAAACTCACATTTCCCACATCCCAGCAGAGTACTCTAACCACTTGGGCCCAAAGTTCATCACTATCATCTTGTCCTGAAGCCAGACTTTGAATGGGACACAATATGGAAGGCAGCGTCTGAGCATTCTAACCAGACTGGGCCCTGTTCATAAATTAGGCAGCTTAATGCCTATCTTCCCCAGATTACGAATCTGGATATCTAAAGAGAAGTAGAAGTGCACACAGCCAGAAGCACTTTTACCCTGAAAATGTCAGTGCCAAGTGAGTTTATGTACAAAGCATTGAGCAGGATTTTTCTGACTCACAGTAGAGCCTAACACGGGGACTTAACATCACCTAAATCCAAATATAGGAATCTAAATCTGGGGGTTAGATGACTTGGTACTTTTGTAAATTCAGGTCTCAGCTACTGCTTTGATGGGAGTTTCATAGAATCCGAACAGGAAACAGAAAAGACATGAAGTAAACAGAAGAATAATAATAGAGACTACTGTCCGGGGAAATCTGAGTTATCAAAATAAGAGTAAATCAACATCTACTGCCCATAAACAAGGCTCATGTTAGTTACAGACATGAAGCAGTGTCTCCAGAAAGTTTGATCAAGAAAGATGTCTAGATTTTGGCATAGCCACATTGCACGCCTTGCAATTTCATATGCAAGTTGCTACATTATAGGTGACCTGTAAAACTTAAGGGGCATTCTGACTTTCCAAACTAAAGTGTCTCTAGACTTATTTTTTATTTACATCTCCCCACAACCACAGCCAATTGACTCCTCTTAGACACAGAAAGCATCATGCCCCACTTATGACAGAACCCTGCTTAGTGTGAAAGTAATAATTCATTAGCATTGCCTTATATTTTCAGGAAGGCAATCTATTTTGAATATACCCTGCCCTGAGCCCCTTTTCACACCCTGACTCCCACCTGGAACCCAGACCCCACATTATGGTTGCCAACTTTCTAACTACCCCAAAATGAACACCCTTACCCTGCCCCTTCTCTGAGGTCCAGTCTTCCCCTCCCTCTGTTACTCACTCTTGCCCACCCTCACTCACTTTCACAGGGCTGGGGCAAGGAGTCAGGGCGTGGGGTGATGAAGTCTCTGGCTAGGGATGTAGGCTCTGGGGTAGGGTCAAAGTTGAGGGGTTTGGGTAAACGAGGGAGATCAGGGGTGGGGCAGGGGTTGGAGAGCAGGAAGAAGTGTGGGCTCCAGGTAGTGTTTACCCCAAGTGACTACTGGAAACTCCCAGTTCCCTGTCAATGGGAGCTGCAGAGCTGGTGCTCAGAGCAGGGGCAGAGATCTCTGGCCCCTCCACCTATATGCTTGACATTTTGGGAACTGGGCAAATCTAGGGCAGATAGAGAGCCTTCCTTAGCCCCACTGTGCCACTGACTGGACTTTTAGTGGCCCAGTCAGGGGTGCTGACTGGAGCCACCAGGTTCCCTCTTTGGCTGAGAGTTCTAGTAGAAAAATGACAATCTATATGGTATACAAATATCATTATGACAAGATGCCTATACTCTACATTATGACAAGAAGGCAAGAGGATAACAAAAATCTTTTATAAAATAACTGAAACAGTGATGCAAGCTAGTAAAATACATTTCCTATTCAGAAACTAACTACTTGTCTCAAAAATAAACACAAAAGAAAAACAAACACACAGAGTCTTGTGAGTTCGTAAAAAGTAATACATAAAACTAGAAATATCCAGAATTATAAATATTATTTGTTGCCTTTGTTCATGCACTGAAGTAGGGATGTAAGCGGCTAGACAACTGGTCAACTATCCGATAAGCATAAGCTTATTCGATAGTCAACGAGTGATGTGACTAGTCACTTCCCCCCCTTTGGTGCCTCTTATCAGAGAGAGGCAGCAAGGGGGGGAGCAGGAGCCAGTGCTGGGAGGAGCTGGCTTAAAGGCCGGTTCCCCCCAGCACTGTCTCTGGGGGAGGGGCATGGGAGGTAGAGGCACAGCGGGAAACGGTGTGAGCGGGGACTGAAGCAGTCTCTGCTCGGGTCACTTCTGCTACGATTCTGCTTTTGAAATGTGCAAGAGCCCCATTAGGGCTCTTGCACATTTCAAAAGCAGAAGCCCCACAGGGAGTGTGGGGCCAGGGGGGAACTAGCCCCGCGCTCCCTGCGGCATTTCCTTTTGAAATGTACAAGAGCCCCAGTGGGGCACCTGTACATTTCAAATGCTCAGGCACTGCAGGGAGTGTGGGCCAGTTCCCCGTTGGCCCTGCGTTCCCTGTGGGGCTTCCACTTTTGAACTGCTCTTGCTACAATTCAAAGGCAGAGGCGCCCTTATATACTAATTGAATAGTCGATGGAAATCCCATTGACTATTCGATTAGTTAATTAATCTAAATTTAACATTCCTACACTGAAGTAGACTCAATTTTTAAAGTAATTACTTAAAAAAGGTAGTCAATCTTTGACCCTGACCATGTGGTCACTATATTCCCATAAAGCACAGATTGCCAAACTGAGAGCTATAGGAAATTTTTAATTAGTATTGCTTAGAAATAATAAGAAAAAAACTATTTCATTTTTTAAACCTTAAATACAATTGAACTGTAATAATGAAAAAATAGGGCTGATAAGCAACTTGAAATTCCTTTTTTTGACACTTCAATACAATCTGTACACAGAAATGAAAGTTAGTATCTTGATGAACAGTTTAATTAGCACTGTTTATTTCAGATAGAGTGTGACGTGTTAGGTCCAATATCTGGAGGAAACCGATCCCTATGATGAAAGTAGGACAGAGAAAGTTTTACTAATAATTCTATTTCGGAAGTAAGGTAGAATACCATTAACATGTTTTTAGCAGTGCCACAGCATTGCCATAATTATATTTTTAAATTCACTTTTTATGATCATTGTTATTTTAAAAATTGTCTAAAAAAGGTTTACACCATAGCTGCTAAATATGCTTTTTCAAAGAACAATATCCCAAGAATTCTGCTTTGACTAGTACAGCAGAGCTGGCCTTTATAATGCTTGATAATACACACAGGTTTATACCTAAAACTCACAAGAGAACCATCATTTTGTAAATATCTCTGTGTTAAATTGCTTGAATAGAAAAAGTTTCTACTTTACCTATTTTGAGACAGAGAAAGGATCTGCAGCATAGGCAGCCAATACAAAGAAAATGTTTCCATATGTGAAATACTATTGTCATCCAAGTATAGCTCTCTTAGCAGAACATGATTTTCCAAGGTAGGGAGCTAAATACAGAAAAGTTATTTTTGCTATTATTTTTCAAATAACAATAGATTGCATATAAATAAAAATTGAATACTTCAGTGCTTTTCTTGAATATATTATCAAACACTATTACAGATTTGCTTTATTAATGCTAACATTTTTCTGTGCTTTGTGCATAGTCTGAACATTCAATGTATGTCACAGCATTTGAAATTAGCAATATATAAATTCTTACTTTTTTCATGTTTGCAATGACTTATGATTTATTGACAAGTAGCTTTTGCCTCAGCTTCATGTAAAAGCCAGTGCCAACAAGGGTGACTAAATGTTCAAGTAGCCAACTGGGGCCTCATTATGAGAGCTGTAAGCCACGATTCCATTTAAGCTATAAGCAGTTATCACCCATGAAAATTATACCATACTGAATTCTGGAGGAAATATGTCTAATGCAGGGCTCATTTTACCTTTAGTGATCATAGCAGTTTGACCAACTTAAAAAAATAGCATATAACAAACTGAAAACTACCTATGATAGTATTTAATTTCCATTTTTTGCACTAAGGGGGAGATTTTCTGAGGTACAAAGGGCACTGACACCAAACTCCTATAGCAGGCCCTAGGTACATCTGCCCCTGAAGAAATAAGTAGTATCATCAGCATCATGGGCTGTATTACTGATGTCAGAGAAGCCTGGTATGAAAAACCAGCTCATTTATTTCATGGATTTTACCTCAGTTAGGTTATTTCCTTGTAACTTCAGAATCTGAAGCAGACCACAATTCTCAATGCCTTCAAGCTGAGTAAGATGATTAAAAGAGCAGTCTATGTGCATGAGAGTGGGAGCATCACAAAGACCTTTCGTACTGATTAACTGATTGTGATCCACAATTAGTTGCTGGAGATTTTTCAATGACTCCAAACCACCTGAAAAAGAAAACTCATGTTTTTAACCTGTATTAAATCATAATATGATTAAAATTGTGCTGGTTTTAAAACATGAAGCACACTGAGATTGTAACAGGTTCATACTTTATACATAAAAATTAATACACTCAATTTTTATAAAAGGCTTTAAAATACCTCAGAATTGTTGTAAACACTGGTTAATTTTATATTTATCCCCATGTTTTTCAAGCATTTTAAACAATCATTTTCAGAACACAAAAATAGCAGACATCTGATCCTATTAATTAAACAAGAAACCAAATTAGCTTAGCATTCCCTGAGTACATCACATTGTCAAAGTGTTGTAACTGGACACGCTTCATGTGGTAAATTGTTCTTATAATGCTGTGATTAGAGAAGTTACTAAATACCCAAGGCAGAGAGCATATTTAGTCAAGGTCCTGTGGTATCTACAAAATGCTAGCCACCAAGTCAAAATCTCTACTAAGAGCATAAACTTAATCATCTCACTTTGATGAAATATCTGAATTCACATTTTTTTAAAGTAACCAGAAGAATTAATCATATCACTATAATACACACAGGCCAGTCAGCAGGGATATGAACGATGGCATGCATTGTATAAGAAACAGCAATAAAAAAAGTCTTAAGGAAGGTGAAGTATCTGTAAACATATATTTTGACCTATACCTACAACTACCATATTTTTAAAGAGCATTTCTAACAGGTGGTACAAAAAGCAAAAGTTAGGCCATCACAGCCATCCCACAGTTACAACCTATAGGATTTCTCTCCTGGAGTTGCCCCCAAGTCATTGTGTTGGCAGTGCAACAAGACCAGGTTCTTCCCACAATTTTGTGGAACCCAGGGGATCTGAAAGATGGACCAGCCTTGTGCATCTGTAATGGCTCTGGGCACATTTGCCTCCTCACTTGTTCTGAGTAGGGATGTGAATGACTAGTCGACTATCTGATAAGCAAATGCTTATCCCATGCTGGCCCTGTGCTCTCCCCTTTGAAGCTACACTTCAAAGGCAGAAGCACTCTTATCAACTAATACAAATTTTACATCCCTAGTTCTGAGCATTGTTGCTCCCTTGTAGGGAGCTCAGAAATGACAGTGATGAACATGGTATAAAAAACTATGTGTGAAGAGGAGGGGAGACTGAGCTGGGCCAGGATGGATAGGAATGGTGTCCCTAGCCTTTGTTTGCCAGAGGTTGGAAATCGGTGACAGGAGAGGGCTCATTAGATTATTACCTGTTCTGTTCACTCCCTCAGGGGCATCTGGCATTAGCCACTGTCGGAAGACAGAATGCCAGGCTAGATGGACCTTTGGTCTGACCCCAAATGGCCCTTCTTATGTTCTTATGAGAAAAATGTAGTACCCTCCCAATCTTTTTTTCTGTGTAATCTTCATAGAACTGGGAGGTAATTGAGGCAGGCCTTCTTAGACATACCTCCAATTTTCCCATGGAGCTGGTTTTCTGGTAATCTCCTTGGAGTAATCTGGGTGTTCAAAATTACTGTGTATATATATACTGTGTATATACTGTATACATATACAGGTGGCCCCCGATTTGCAACGCGATCGGTTCCTGGAAAAGCGTCGCAAGTCAGGGGCGTCGTAACTCAAACCCTCATTTACGATAGGCGTCGTGAGCTGTCGTAAATGCGGGCAGAGGATGAAAGTCAGGGGGTTTCAGCCCCTTCCACACTTACAAAAATGGTTTTAAGTGCAGGGGGTCACAACTCGGGCAGTCACATCTCCGGGGCTTCCTCTCTCTCTCATATATATAGGTACAGAGGGTGTATGGAGAAAGAAGAGTAAAGAGTAAAGATGAAGGGGAAAGCAAAGTAAAACAAATATTATTATTCATATTACATTAAGAATGTATACAGCTTAGGACTTAGAATAATAATTGAAAATGGAAAAAAAATCAGATATTAAACTGATACTAAAGTCAAGCCAAGTAGTCTATTAAAAGCAGTTTATTTCTTCCCATCCACACTTTTAAGAAATTAACTTACTAGATATTAATTACTGAAAAAGAATTTCAAATATGTCTGTCACATACTACATGAGACTTCAAGCTGCTTTTTCTGGATTTTTTTCCCTTTTAATTTCCCTTTTTTATAAAGGAGACTAGCTCCATCTAGTGGATTGAGCACAGTTTCATTTCAGACAGTTCTAAAAACTAACAGCTGCAAGAACTTGTCTCAACACTATTTTTCCATTAAAGCTTTTATTTCTGTATACCAAAGTCAATGTTCTAAAAAAGACAAGCACTGGATTCAAAGAGGTGAAGGATCTGCAAAAGGGACCTCTATAAAGGTTTGCATGAGACAAGAGACCAGGGTTCTATTTCCAGCCTTATCGTTACCCTGCTATGCAATCTTGAAAAGTCACTTCACTTTCTGTTCCTTTTTCCTCATTTATTAAGATTGCAAGCCCTGTGTCTGTCTTGCCTATTTTGTCTATTAGGATTGTAAGCTGTTTGGACTGTGTTTATATAATGCTTAGCAGAATGGATTTTCCCATCTACTTTGGGACCTCTTGGCGGTACTGTAATATATACTCTGTATATATACGGGCTGTATTGCATACATATGCAAAGTTAAAACTCACCACAAATGTTAGGTGACTATGTACTTTGCACTATTCAGAGTGCAAAGAGAGTGGACGACAGGGAAATGGATTGTCCGTTCTGTTCATTCCCTCTGAAGCACCTGGCATTGGTAACTGTCAAAAGACAGAGTAATAGGCAAGATGAACCTTGGGTCTGACAAGAACATGTCTTCTATGCTTTGTACAATGCAGGAGACCTTTCATGCTTGAAGAAATAGTAATGATTTGTTTGTGAGTCATATTTTTCATGGGCACTGACAAGGAATCAGCACAAAAGGCATGATGGGCTATCAGCTATGGCAGTGCATGAATAAAGTTGTTCTGTGACCATATACACATGTCTGAATAAAGTAGGCAGAAGTGAAAACCTCTCTATAAGCAGAACTGCTCTTAGTAATATGAAAACAGTGAAGTCGTATGAAACATACACCTGCCCATGGCATCCCACTCAGCACACAATGATCTGATGTAGTGACTAGCAGCATTAAAGTAATTTCCTTTTAAAATAGGAAGATAAATGACCAAAACGAGTGACGTCCTGTGAAGAGGAAAGGGAGACTTTTGAGTGACAGAGAGAAGAGGGATTCTGAGAAAGCTGATGTTCTGATTAGGAGATTCTTACCTTCTAAAAAATGGCAAAACCAAGACTGCCTGAAAGGGAGATCCAGGGCTGTGCTTTTATCTCATTAGAACTACTAGCATACTGGGTAGAATACCCATACCATAACCCACAGAGAGATTTACAGGGGGTGTGATGGGGCGGAGCGTCCCCGCTCGGCCAGGGCCGGTCCGCCCCGCACTAGCCCCGCAGTGGCGCAGGTGCTCCTCGGGGCAGGCTGGGAAGCCCCAGCCCCCTGTGCGCACTGTTCGGCGGCAGCAGTCCAGCTGACAGGTGCAGGAATCGGACACAGGGGCAACGCTGAGCGTCGGGTCACGCCAGTGACAGCAGAACGCCCCCGCCCCGAGGTCAGCGGGTGATGTCAGTAAGAGTGACGCTGGCAGGGGGATAAAAGGGGGCGAAGGAGAGCTGAGCAGGGGGGTCGGAGGGAGGAGGAGAGCACGGGGAGAGAGTCTAGAGGAGGAGGTCGGGAAGGAGAGATGGGAGAGGCGAGCAGGAGAAGGGAGACAGAGTCAGAGGAGCCAGGAGGCGGAGGGTGAAAAAGGGGAGCCCAGAATAAGGAAGGAGATGCAGATTAGGATCGGGATAGGGGCGCAAGTGCGGGAAAGCACCGCTGAGGTCAGTGGGGTAGGAAGCAGCCCAGGGCAGGGCATTCCAGGATTTGCCGGTGGGCTGGTGAGTTTCGGGATCAACCCCACCAGCTGGACAGGACACTGCAAGAGCCTGTCCTTAGGGCCCTGGGCTGGGGCCCTTGAGAGAGGGCGGGCCCGGGTTCCCCCTACCCCGCGTCCTCTGGCTGAGGAAAGGACAGAATTGTTGTTTGGAACTCTTCCCGCATGCCGGACAAGGGAGCGTGGCGGGCGTTGGACCAGCGTGCGCGGTCCGCTCCGCTGAACTAAAAAGCAGACTCAGGAGGGGTGAAAGGGCACTTTTGTACAGGGGAAAAAAAAGCAGTAAGAGCACACATATGCATTTTCAAGGTGGCTGAATCCAGTTACCAATCAAAGATTTGGGAATTGTGGTAGATAATAATGAGCTCACAGTGTGACGCTATGGCCAAAAGTGTTAATGTGATCCTTGGATGGATAAGGAATCTAAAATAGGACTAGAGAGATTTCATTTTCTCTGAATTTAGCACTGGTGTAACCACTGCTGACATACTGTTTCTAGAATTCAAGAAAGATATTTTTAAGTTGTAGAGGGTTCAGAAAAAATTCCTAAAAATGATTAACAGGTTAGAAAACAAGCCTTATAGCAATAATTTTAAGGAGCTCAATCCATTTAGCTTAACAAAGAAAGGGTTAAGGGACACCTTGAACACTGAGGTTAACATCTCTTGTGTTATACCTTTCTCTAACTCAGTGGTCACCAACCAGTAGATCGGGATCTACTAGTAGATGTTGGAGCTTCTGACAGGTGATCCTAACTGGTTTGGCCAAGTAGCTATCAAGTGCCAGCACTTCAGCTGTCCCTCCTCCCACTACTGTGCACCTCCTGCCCTTTGCCTTGGAGCTAACTCCCCCAACCCTCGGAAGCCTCCTGCTTGCTGTTCAGAGCAGGGAAGGGAGAGGAGGGGCACTTATGTCAGGGTGCCCCCCTCTCACCCTATATTCTATCTTCACAGAATGGAGGGGGGCACAACAGGGACTGGGATGGAGGGTGTTTGCTGGCTGCTTTTGGAGTGGGGAAGAGGCAGGGCAGGGATGAGCCCGCCTTAGCCCCACTGCATCGAGACCCAGGAGCCACCAGAGGTAAGCAGTGACCAGCTAGAGCCAGTTCCAAGCCCCTGCCCCAGTCATGAACCACCTTCTGCACCCCAAGCTCCTGTCCTAGTCCTGACCCCCCTGGACTCAAACTCCCTTACAGAGCCTGTACCCTGAACGCCCTCCTACACCCCCAACTCCCTGACCCAGGCTCAGCTCAGAGCCCCTCTCAGACTCCAAATCCCTTAGCCCAAGACCAGAGCCTATGCCCCAACCCTCTGACCCTGCCTGGTGAAAGGGAGGGAGGATGGAGTGAACAGCGGCAGGACCTCTGAGAAGAAGCACAAAGGAGGCGGGGCCAGGGTACTTGGGTTTGAGGTAGATCCTGAGTTTCACTTAAATTAAAAAAGTGATCTTGTGCTTAAAAAGGTTGGAGACTTCTGCTCCAACTGTTGTCTAGGACCCAACCTGGGTCATGACCAGTGTTCCCTCTAAAAGCTTCACAGGTGATTAATCAGCCCCGCCCAGTCAGTTCGCTCCTTGCATGGAGCCCTGAGCCACTGACTGGGCAGGGCTGATTAATCACTCATGAAGCTGTGCTGCTGCCCAGCTTAAAGGGAACACTGGTCATGACCTTCTTTGAATGGGATCACCAGATCTGGCTTAGATTTACTGGGGCCCAGGGCTAATGCCCAAGACCCACTGCCCAGACCCAAAGCCAAAGCCCAAGGGCTTCGGCTTTGGGTGATGGGGCTCAGGTTACAGGCACCTATCCAGGGCTTTGCTCTGCCCTGCCCTCCCCACCGCTGCCTTGGAGTGGCACCAACCCAGGGCAGTGGGTCTTGGAAGGGCTCAGGCTTTGATTCCCTCCTCTTGGGGTCACAAAGTAATGTTTGTAGTCCGAGGGTGGGAGGGGAAAGTACTGCGCAAAGAAATGTGAGAACCCCTGGTCTAACAACATGATCCAATAGCTAGAAGTTGAAGCAACTCAAATGCAGAATGAAATAAAGCATATATTTTTAACAATAAGAGTAATTAACCATTTACCAAAAGATATAGAATTGCCATCACTAGCAATTTATAAATCAAGGTCAATTTTTTTTCTAAAAGTTCTGCTTTAGGATTTAGGGGGAGCTTTATGGCCTGTGTTACACAGAGGACAAGACTAGGTGATCAAAATTGTCCCTTCTGGATTTGGAATCTATGAATCCAATAATTTACAAGATTTTTTAAAATATGTAATTAATATAAGAAATATTCTAATGCATCAGGCCCTTCCCAAGTATATACATACGCTAAAGTTCACTGCATATACTGTACATATGTATAATCACCCAAGCAGTGAGTATGCTCCTTTAAGAGGATATGCTCATTTGCAATAAGGCATTCCTCTCAACCCCCATTTATTTTCTTAACAAACTCTGCCAACTGCCATTTCCCCCACACTTTTATACTTTGGTGAGAACAGAAGTAATAGTATCTAGAAAACTTCTTGCAACAAGTTAAACAGAATTGTTACAGCCATAAATATTAATAAGACCTTAAAAAGAGAAAACTCATGGATTAGAATAATTTAAAATTGAATGAAAAAAGAATGCTACACAGCAGTGCAACTTTCAAAATTGCCACGGGACATGCTGCTAGATTTACAAATCAGAGAAGCAAATTAACATCTTTAAAACACAAGTCCATCTTTGTGTGATTCTATAAGATTTCTTGCCATCAATATGCTATTGTGTGAAACAAAAAAAGCTATGTTATTCATTTAGTTTACCCAGACATCCTCAAAGCTGTTCCTGAGGAGAGAAAAGCAAGAGTCCACGTGTTTTTTTCTTCAATGTCCACTTTCTCATTCAAACTCATTTCACACTCAGTAAATACAGTACTTTCATTGTATATAAAAAATAGCATAGGAGGCTTTACTCCATTTGCTCTGTATACAGATACTTCAAACTAAGGATCATCAATTAATATCATGTCACTTGCACATTAATCTAGTAGATATTATGCTACAGGAAATCCATCCCAAACAAACAATCTCATACAGTATTACTAGCAAATCAATATAAAGTTTCAGTATTGCTTCTTGCAGTTTGTTTCCCTTAAGCTGCTGGCATTGGTTTTTATAGTAATCGACAATAACACAACCATTTACCACTACTGTAGGGCACTGTCTCCAGAAATATGAATTATGGTCATATACTTTAATATGTAAAATCAACAAAGTAATAGTGCTTTGAAACTGAAACTATTACAAGCCATCTATGCAGTGTTAATTTTTTCAAGTTTAATATTTCCTATTTGCCATTTCTTTGGTTATTATGGAATTTGGTTCTCATCTCCCATACCTGCATATTTGTCTAATCTTCCGCTATTGCTGCTATAAATACTTTAAAAATGACCTTATGTGTGTGAGATTCATTTGTCAACAACATTGGTTTTTCATTTAATTCCTTATTTTAATTTATTTCCTTTATCACCTCAAAAGCACCTTCCTTCTGATTCTAAACTTTACTCCTTCCATATATACATTTGAACTGACCTCAACTCAAGAGCATGACCACTCACCCACCAACTGCTTTCATCGACTTCTTCAAATCAAATGACTTTCCTCGAAACAAAAGATGAATTGCTTCACAAATAAATTATTTTCTTTTCATTCAAAACCTATACTTTGATTTTTCACTAGAACTGGTGACTGGCAAGGCTCAGAGGCTCATGGTTTGAATCAGTTAAGAATTCCAATGACTAGATATACCTTTGTGGCCCTCACAACTCAACCTTCCACTATAACCTAGTCTACACAGCAGGGCCTACAACTGTTTCAGCAGCAGATCTACATGTAGTGTTGCATTTCTGAAGGAAGAATGGCCTTGTTGGCTGTCCATGCACTCCCTGGGTGGGGGCAGGGCTCAAGCACCCAGTCCTGTGCTCCCCAGGCAAGTGCTCTATCTACTAGGCCATTCCAGAACCCACCCCACCTTCCCAACTTCAGAGGGTCCCTTATCCTGTGTTGGCTGTCTGGTCACTCCCAGGGTGGGCAGGGCGGGGGTGGTGGGAGTGGGATGGGAGTCGAACCCACCACCCTGTGCTCCCTAGTGACTGGAGTCACCATGGTAGGTAATTACAAGGTGGTTTATCTCTGTCCCCCTTTCAATTATTGTGGCTACTTTTGGGGGGAAAACGTGAGACTGCCTCTCACCAATTGAATAGGTTCACTCTTCTGTAGACAACCAAAGAATCCATTCTCCCCACTCCAATGTAGCAGAATCAAAATTCTTTCCACTGTGTTGCACTTGACTGCCCCTTCATTACAGAAAAAACATTGAGGCCTGCTGTACCAGCATCAGGCTAATGGAACTTCTGGATATCCTCAGCAGGAAGAACTAGGGTAAGGATTTCTCTTGTATAATTTTTCTCTTTCTCATCTAAAACAAGCTCATTTCCTTCAAGTTTCTAGTTCTTTTTTCATTGTCCACCCACTCAACATTCTTTTTGAAAATTTAAACTATTCACAATCTGCAAGGCAGTAAGATTTTACATATGCTTTTCTCATTTTCCATCCTAATTATAAGGACATTAGTACCGAATAATATCTTGTTACAGGATTAAAAATAAATACTACTGCATTGGCAACGGTCATTTTCTATCTTCAACCAAACCAAGTCAAGAATAAATGTACAATACTGACATTATATGCATAAAATGCATCATCTTTAATGTTTTCTTACCAATTCGTGTGATTTTATTGCAGGACAGTTCAAGATTCCTGAGATCACTGCAGTCATCTAAGCCATGAAGTGATGCAAGTTGGTTTTTGTTCAGAATTAAAATGCAGAGATTTTCTAGATTCTCACAATTGATTGTCTGAATATTGTTTTCCTACAACAAAGAAGAAAACAGATAAAATTGGAGATAACTTTGAATAGAAAAGTATTGGCAGTTCAATGAGAGAGGAAAATAGTCCAGTGATTGGGTAACTACTGTAGTCTATGACTTGGCAGACCCAAGCTCAATTCCCTATTTCACCACAGACTTCCTGTGTGCTCTTGGACAAATCATGTAGTCTCTCTGTTACTCAGGTCCTCATATGTAAAAACAAGGACACCACCACTTCCCTATTTCACAGAAATGTTTGTTAGGAAAAATACAGTAAAGTGTGTAAAACACTTTGAGATGTACTGATGAAAAGCACTCTATGAAGTTAAGCATAATTATGGGTCATTCAAAAATATTGTGAACTTAACTACAGGTTGAACCTTTCTTAACTGGGACTCTCTGGTCCGGCAGGACAACGGATGTCCCAGGACCAGAGAGTCCCAGTGGTGGGCTGATGGCTGGGAGCCTTGCGGTGGGGCTAGAGCTCAGTAGTAGGGCTGCTCTGTGGCAGCAAAACCAGGAGCCCAGCAGTAGGGCTGCCGCCCAGTGCCAACACCATGGGGAGATGGAATCAGGAGGCAGCGGAGTTGGAGCCCAGCAGCGAAGCCTAGCAGCACAATCAGGAGCCTGGCAGTCCCGCTACTGCCAAGCTGCTCACCTGCCTGGTGGGACTGTGAGGCAGTGCGGCTGCCCTGCAGGCAGGGAGCCTGACCGTGGGGCTGCCTGGCAGCAGGGCCAGGAACCCGGGAGAGGGGCTGCCCAGTGGCTCAGCAAAAAGCCCGGCAGCCCAGCTGCTGCCCAGCGGAGCTGCCTGGTGAGGTCGGGAGGCAGCGGGGCTGCCCAGCAAAGCTGAAGCACAAGCGAGTCTTGTTGCCTGGCGGAACAACTGTATCCTAGCAGGGGGGCTGCCCCATAGGGCTGGAGTGTGGCAGTGGGGCTGTGTGTGCCGGCAGCGAGGCTGCCACAGTAGGACCAGGAGCCCTGCGTGTGGAGGGGCCAGCAGCGGGGGAAGCTGGCTGGGAAGCTGGCAGTAAGGCAATGGCTGTGGGGAGGGGAGCCAGTGACAGGAAATTACCTTCCCTGGTCCGGCAAAATCCCTCATCCTGGACTGGTCCGTTCCCGAGGGTGCTGGACCAACGAGGTCCAACCTGTACTGTTAGCTGTTTTTAGTCTGAGAAGCTAGCTGCTATTCAGGTCCTTAAGGAGTGTTTCCATCAGGAGACTAAACTGATAGCTGAGTCAGGCATCTTTGATGTAATCCTATTTATAAAGCACATATGCCATGGCCTGTTTCACTGAACACAGTAGGAAGCACACAACAGGAGGCAGTTCCTTTGCTCACATTTCCAAGCGTCTTACCAGCCACCACTCTACCTATAAAGCTCTTTTGGCTTTTTGTTCCCCCCATACAAATTGCTGGCTGCTTGGGTTTTGTGCCTGCTTCTGATTCAGACACATAGGGCTCCACCAAACAACAACGCTCTAGGAATTATTTTGGGGCAGTTTTATGACCTGTGTTTTAAGGTGGGTCAGACTAGATGAAAACAAATGGTCCCTCCTGATCTTGGAATCTGTGTACACTCAATCCTGTGCTGGCATACAGATGCAAAAACTCCTCAAACCAAATAGCTCAACTCCTACTCAAGCCTTGCCATGCTGGTCTGTGATCTGGTCAGTACCTTCTGTTGTTTCAGCTAATACTAAACAAAGGCACTTTTAACTGCTCTGAATGGAAGTCATCTATCAGAGGAGCCAACACTGGAGCAAGCCACCCAACTACCAGCCTAGCACTATTGTAACAGGCAATTAGTGTAATACTATATTTAAAATAACATTTTTAATGCTTAGAAACACCGAGTTTGTGTGTAACAATACCAGGCAACACTTAATATAAAACGTAGTCACCTATAAATGTCAGTCAGAAAAAGATTAACAGCTTAGCTAAATACGTAAAATCCTTGTACTCCTTTTGTGTTGAAATTTGAGGCACCCTAAATTAGTGGACATTTAACAGTTTTGCCCAAAATTATTTTAATAAGTAGCAAAACTGGGGAAAGAACACAAGAGTTGACTCCCAGAGCCCTACTCTAACCACTAGACAATATTGTAACAGACCTGGCCCATACCTTTTTCAATTTTGAGATGGTCATAGAACATACCAAACAGTAGTCATTTGGCAAAAAAGAAACATTCAAACCTTCTGTGCACAATAGGTCTTCTGTTAGTCATAATGTATGAACTCTCCCAGTGCATTGATATAAAATAATCAAAACACTAAAAATCAAAAAGGTAAAACCATCTGTTCTGTGTAGACTGTCAGGTCTTTAAACGAGGTACATTATAAAGACACATTTTCTCTATTCACTCAGATTTTAAGCCATGGCTCAATGTTAGCAGCAGTGCAATGCCACTTCCTTCAGGAGCAGCACTGGGGAGACTGTGCCTCAGAAATCAATGCTGGTGCTGCTTCTTGCACATGTGGGCAAACAATCTGGGCTAGTGCGCTGGAGGTATGTGCCTAAAGCCTCACCTCCTACTCACTCACTCACTCTTAAATACCCTAGTCCCTAAGGTGAGGGAGACAGAGCGTATGAACTGTGAGAGTGAATAGAATTTGCAGAGCCATGCAATAGAGGGAATAAAGATTTATCACTTTACCTCCACACTCACACTGGGGCCATTCATGATAAATACTTGGAGACAGAAAAAGAGATTATGCCTATTTACTTCTAGCTCTGAAATCTCTAAATAACTATACTTTAAAATTATAACAATATATACAGTAGATTAGCATCTTACTTCATTCCTTTAACTTAGTTTATGGCTCAAAGACAAAGAACGAGGTTAGGGTCTCAGAATTTTAGAAAAATTAGGCCACTTATAAAGTGTACATACTAGCTATGCACTTAGGAGACTATCTTGTCCAAATGACTGGAGGATAACTAATGTGATGGCAATTTTTAAAAAGGGTTCTAGAAGTGATCCTAGCAATTACAGGCCGTTAAGTCTAACTCCAGCACCAGGCAAACTGGCTGAAACATAGTAAAGAACAGAATTATCAGACTTACATAATTTGTTGGGGGAAGAGCCAAGATAGTTTTTGTAGAGGGAAATCATGACACAATCAATCTACTAGAATTTTTTGAGTGGGTCAAAAATATGTGGATATAGTATTCTTAGATTTCTAGAAAGCCTTTGAGAAGGTCTCTCACCAAAGGCTTTTAAACAAAGTAAGCTGTCATGGGATAAGAGGGAATGTGCTCTCATGGACTGGTACCTGGTTAAAAGATAAGAAACAAAGGCAGGAACTAGAGTTATTCCCCAGGGGTCCATAATGGGACCAATCCTATTCAACACATTCATAAATTAATTATTTGGAAGAATGGACAGTGAGCGAGGTGGCAAAATTTTCAGAGGACAGAAAACTGAGATGCTTAAGGGTGAATCTGATAGAGATCTATATGACTGGTGTACAGAAAGTGAATAAAGAAGATTTATTTAATCCTTTCAATAACACAAGAATTAGGAGTCATGAAACGAAATGAATATGCAGCAGGTTTAAAACAACAAAAGGAAGTACTTCACACAATACAAAGTCAACTTGTGGAACACACACCTTGCCAGAGGATGTTGGGAAGGCCAAGACATTAACAGGGTTCAAAAAAGAATTACAGGTTGCACCTCTGTAAAACGGAACTTTGTGGTCTGGCTACAACCGTGGTCCAGAAGGTCCACAGGTGTTCCAGGATCAGAGAATCCTGACACACTTTAGGGAGTGTGGGGGCTGGGAGCCCAGTGCAATGCGGGGGGGGAGGGAGGGGCAACGTGTGGCTCAGCTGGGCTGTGGGAGGGAGAGAGTCAGGATTGAGAGTCAGTGTGCAGGTCAGCTGGGCTGCAGGGGGAGCCAGGAGACCCATGGGAGGGGCAGGGCAGAGGCAGGGCCAGCAGAAGGAGGACCAGAAATGACTTCGCTAGTCCACCAAAATCCCTCATCCAGGACCATTCAGGTCCTGAGGGTGCTGGACCAGGGAGGTCCAATCTGTAGATGAATTCATGGAGGATATGTCCATCAATGGCTATTAGGCAAGATGGGCAGGGATGGCATCCCCAGCTTCTGTTTGTCAGAAATTGGGAATGGGTGACAGGAGAGGTATCACTTGAAGATTACCTGTTCTGTTCACTCTCTCTGGGGCACCTGACATTGGCCACTGTCAGAAGACAGAATACTGAGCTTGATGGACCTTTGATCTGACCCAGTGTGGCCATTCTTATGTTCTTAACTTTTGGTACCCTTTCAAAAAAATCTTGTTCTATATGTACACGCAGAGATAAACAGATGGATTCTATCTCATAATATCCTGAATGGCAGAGATGACAGTCTTGCCCCACCTGCATACAGATAGTAAAATATGTTAGGTACCTCCACATCAATATACTTTAAGCTTTTGCAGTTACTGAGTCCTTCCAGTGCAGTTAGTCCACAGCGTCTCAGGGTCAATAACTGAAGACTCATACATTCTGACAATGTGGAGAGGCTACAGCCAGGCAAATCTTGAAGCATAAGTGTTGTGACCTACACATATTTGAAGAAAAGGATGCCTTTAAGACTGCACTCTAATAGTATTTTTATGCAGCCTATTTAAAGTCCAGTATATGTACAATGTAGAAAGCAATGTAGAAAGCAATGGATTAACTCTAGATTTTTAATTTACCAAAAACACTGAAGACTAAAAAGTATCAGCTCTTCAGCAAAAACATTAAGGGTATGTCTACACTAGCCCCCTAGTTCGAACTAGGGAGGCTAATGTAGGCATTCGAAGTTGCAAATGAAGCCCGGGATTTAAATATCCCGGGCTTTATTTGCATGTTGTCGTCGCCATTTTTAAATTCCACTAGTCGAGTAACTGCCGCTGTTACGCGGCAGTGAACGTAATTCGAACTAAGTCCTTAGTTTGAATTAACCGTTACTCCTCATGGAGTAACATTCCATGAGGAGTAACAGTTAATTCGAACCAAGGACTTAGTTCGAATTACGCTTCACTGCCGCGTAGCCGCGGGCAGTTACTTCGACTAGTGGAATTTAAAAATGGCGATCGACGGAACATGTAAAATAAAGCCCGGATATTTAAATCCCGGGCTTCATTTGCAACTTCGAATGCCTACATTAGCCTCCCTAGTTCGAACTAGGGGGCTAGTGTAGATATACCCTAACTGACAAATGTTGCTCCCATTATAAAAAAGTGTAACAAATATATTTAAACATCATGAAAACATGGGCTGTCAAACAATTAAAAAAGTGTGAATAATTGCTGTTTTGATTGTACTGTTAATAGAATACCATTTATTTAAATATTTGGATGTTTTCTACATTTTTAAATATAGATTTCAATTACAAACACAGAATACAAAGTGTACAGTGCTCATTTTATAACATTTTATTACAAATATTTGCACTGTAAAATAGTTATTTTTCAATTCATTTCATACAAGTACTGTAATGCAATCTCTTTATCCTAATGTTCAATTTACAAATATAGAATTATTATTTTTATGTAACTGCACTCAAAAACAAAACAAGTCCACTCAGTGCTACTTCTTGTTCAGCTAACCAGTAAAAAAAAAAAAAAAAAAAGTTTACTAGAGATAATACTGCCCACTTCTTACTTACAATGTCACCTGTAAGTGAGAATAGGCACTGCCAATATGGAAAGGTATTTATGTGCCAGATATGCTAAATATTCGTGTTCCCCTTCATGTTTTTGCCACTATTCCACAGGACAGTGTGGATATTTGTAATCAAAAATAAAGTGAGCATTGTTTAGTTTGTATTCTATGTTGTAATTGAAATCAATATATTAGAAAATGTAAAAAAAAAAAGCCAAAACAATATTTCAATTGGTATTCTATTATTAATAGTTAGATTCAAACTGCATTGAATCATGATTATTTTTAATTGAGTTAATTTGTTTTGAGATAATTGTTTAAATTAACTGTGATTACATGACAGCCCTCCTTAGTAACTGATAGTGGACAAAATAAGTACAACTACAAAAAGGTAAACCAACTCATTTGCTTTCGATGTCCATTTCAAACATAATTGCTTTACTACTAATGATGTTGAATGTCAACGAACAGAAGATTAATGCTATAGCAAAACAGAAGCCAATGTGTGTTTTGTCTCATTTACAATGTCAACAAAATGGAAGTGTACATAATCTTATCAAAACAGAAGTTAAAAGAATCATTGCTAAAGAAAGTATCATGTATATAAGGAATAAGAATGGTATGTTGATACTAATCAGATGACCATAGTACAAATATGTGCCTCTTTCTAATTAAAATAAACTGTTCTGCTGTTCTGGGCCGTTTTCTTAGTGTGAAACAAATGTTAATATAGACATTGTCTTATGCTCCTGTCCCACTTGAAGAACATCCTTATTTCAATAAAGCAATTTCTTACATGGAAAAATAATGTAGGGAAACTATATTTTCAGCTGTGACTTAGTGCAATTTAGCAGCTGAAAAACAAGAATCAGCTCCATAAGCAAAATTTTCAAAATATTCAACATTGACCTTATTCTTTGCTCTTTGAAGAAGTAAATGGGAAAACCAATTATTAGGCCCAGGCTGGCAGTTTTGAAAATTCCACCTCACCTGACTAGTCATCTCTCACAGAGATCACTGTTTAAGAATCACTTACAGTATTTTGTTACCTGTTGGAGGGCATTCCAAAGGCCACACTGGAGAATAATTTCTGTACTTAATGGAGGCATCTTGCTAGCTGAGCTTTTTCTTGGTCTGCTTCTTTTAACTACTTTCTTTCTTTGGTTTTCCATATAAATTTTAGACCAGGGTTTACATGTCCTCATCCAAGTTAGCCTCTTCTTTTCAACATCATCAAGCAGTGTTAGGGGCCTTTCAGAAGATTTAACTGCACTCACGCTATTGTCCCAATCCTCAGCAACTTCCTCCTGAGTTTCCTTCATCACAACCTCTGCTGTTTTAATTGTTTCAGACTTACAAAATTGCACTTTGTGTTCACTGTTCCTGGTATATGCCTGGGCCTCCACATGCCTCTGACTGATGTGAATACTGTTCTCCTTATTTGTGAATGCATCATTAGCTACAAGGACAATGGCTTCTCTGTCCAGCATATTTGTATTTGTATTTTTGTCAAGGGCTGTAGTTTGCAGAGAACTTTTTTCCTGTACGTGTCAACAAATATCCATCTTCATTTTCATTACCTTTTTCATGAGACTCTTCTTTCTTCTCAGAGTTTGGTGATGTCTGTTTTTTGTCTTTTAGATTCTCTGAATTATTTGCCTCTTCTATCTTTCCAACATGTTTTTCTTTTTGTTTCTTTCCCTCTTCTCTTATTTCCAGTATCTGTTTCTTCTGCTCCTTTTCCTGATCAATTTTGTCTTCTGTATTTTCTCCTTTTTCTTCCTTTGTATTTTTTGTATCTTTGTCTCTATTTACAGCTGCTGTGTTTATTGCTATTTTCTCTCTTCTTGTTTTATTCCTTGTTGCCCTCTTGATACTTCCTGTAGGATCTTTTCTCGTGCAAGCCTCATACTGACTTTCTTCTTTTCATATTCCTCACGTCTCCTCACCTGTTCCATATATGCTTGTCTTTCAATTTCTTCTTGTCTTT
Source organism: Rafetus swinhoei (assembly GCA_019425775.1). Lineage (NCBI taxonomy): Eukaryota > Metazoa > Chordata > Testudines > Trionychidae > Rafetus > Rafetus swinhoei. The sequence continues at coordinate 274,334,630 of CM033437.1, forward strand.
TTTCTTGCCTCCTCTTCTTTTTGCTTCCTTTCCTGGATCCTTTTCATCATTTTTTCTTCCTTTTCTCTCTTTTCTCTCTCCATTTTTTTGTTGCAATTCCTTCTTCCTTTTAATTTCTGCTCTCCATTCTTTTAAGATAGGAGCATATTTTCTGTACACAACAAATGCTCTAAATCTAGCTTGGATTTTCACAGCTGCTGTATTCCACTGCTCTGCCAAACTTTGTCTTTCTTTTGCTTTCTGCTCTTCAAAGATCCTTTTCTCCTCTTCTATTTGCAACTGTAGTCTTTTGATCAATTCCTATGCCAAAACAATAGATATACATTTTATTCAGCATCTAAATTATTAAATCTTTCTTAATATGTAATGTGTGAAACAAGACAGAGATAGATTTATTCTTAAAATATATTTTATCTCTGCTAATATGGTTTCTTCTTGGCTTTTTCCAGATAACTCTGGACATAGGATTGTCATCTTATCCACACATGGAGACAAATTCCAGTTTGAAAAGTTGACTAAAGGTTTTGCTTAGCTGAAGAACCTGACTGCTATTTGCAACTGCTCAAACAAGAAGAGAAATTGATTGCTCAGCCAGAACTAACTGTCTTAAAAGAAGGGCTGTTTTCACAAATTAAAGAAAAACCTTTTTTTCCTTTTTAAAACCACAAAGGTATCTCTCTTAATCCATATGGTAAAATCATGAAGAAAAGCACAATCAAATTCAATAACAATGAAAGTATCTTTCAATTATTACAATAACATTCAAATTCTTTGACAAAAGGTCACAAGTATAAGTTACCTCATGTTGCTTAAACTTGTCTTGCCAAACATCTTTTTCTTTTAATAACTCATCTTCCATCATAGCTTGTTGCTGCTGTATAAACAAGTAACCTTAATTAAATTATTTTAATATATTTCATTATGTAACTCACTAAAATCATAGCTATTTATAAAAATTGCATTCTCCAAAGATCCATTTATTTTGTGTTGACACCTGAAATATAAAAAGTAATCAGGTTGGTCGAATCAGAAAAATCAAGCAGCTAAAAACTCAGATTCAGTATCATCCATTTGATCATAACCTGAAAAACAGAATAAGGTCAGCAAATTGGAACTGTACCCAGATAGCTGCCATCTTGTTCTTCAAAAATTGTCAATCTGTTGTTGAAAATAAAAAGTGTCTACCCATATGGGTCATAAAGAGATCCTTCAAAATGCATGCAAGCTAACTGATGCAATGATGTCTAAGTATGAAACAATAGCTCTGACAGAAACGTGAACTGCCCTCATTAGAATAGTGTATAGCTCTGAAGTTCATAAGCTCTTTGAAGAAGGAACAATGTCTCCTACAGCTAAATGAAAATTTTATACCAACACATTTTTTACAGAAAACTTGGATTTCAATTAAATGAAAAATTTCACAAAAGTATATACTTCCACAAAAAATTGAAAAAATCCCTGAATTCAAACATCTGAATCAGGTTCCTCATGGAAGCAGTAATTTGTTTTCCTTATGCCCTCATTCTTCTCTATGGTCTGGGATCCCCAGCCAGAATACATCTTCCATGATGCAACCACTCTCTTGACTAGAGAACTGCATGAAGAAAAGAAATGGAGAATAAGGGTGCGTCTACACTGCACCATTATTTCAAGATAACTAGCATTATTTCAAATTAACAATGTGAGTGTCTACACAGCCATTCCGTTATTTCAAATAATTTCAAAATAACAGACAGCTTATTCCAAAATCTATAAACCTCATTCTACAAGGAATAATGCCTATTCCGAAACAGCTATTTCGAAATAAGGTGTGTGTAGATGCTCCTCTGCTGCTATTTCAAAATAGCCCCTCACCAGGGCCATTCTAACACATTCCTCCCGGTGCCTCCTGCGGCTCTAAATCAAGGTAGCAAGTCTACATTAGGGAAGCCTGCCTTGGACTAATTTTGAGGCTTCCCTGCAGTGTAGACGTGCTATTTCGAAAAAAGCTATTTTGGAATAACTATTCCGGAATAGCTTATTTCAAAATAAGCATGCAGTGTAGACGTACCCTAAGAAATCAGAACTAAAACTGCCAGAAGAAATGCTTTCAGACAAAACATTTTATTTTGGATTTTTCACAAAAAAAGCCAAAATTTTCCATGAAAAAAGTCTGAGTTGTGTAACTTGTATCTGTCCAGCATCTAGCATTCTGGGGTTCCATTCTTGTCCAGGGATTTTGACTGGTATCATACAATAAATATTAACTAATAATGATAAAGCCTAATGGTGAAAATTTAAATATCATCTTTGTTAAATTGTTCACAGCTGATCAAAACAGGGAAGAAGAAAGAGAATTATAATAAAAAACCTTACATGATCTATTCTCAGCAATATCTCTTTCAAACCACAAGTGTGGAGACACTGAGTTGTGCACAGATTTGAGAGGGTACATTTTTTTCCTCTCTTCGGCACTGGAGCTGTTGATTCAAGTAGTCCAGATGAATAAAGGGGTATGCTATAAATATCTTGTTTTTAAATGTTACCTTATGAAGCATCTCTAACTTCATTCTTTCAGTCTCAAATTCCTCCAGACATAGTTGCCTTCTCTTCTTTTCATCCTCATTTTGTTTTTCCTCTATTTCCATCTCAGCTTTTAGTTTTTTCCTTTTCTGTTCTTCAAGTTCTTTTTGTTGCTCCTCCCACAGCTCAAATTCTTGCTTGCACCTTTCCTCTACTTCAAGGTAAGTGAAGCTTACAGTCATGTCATCATTATCTACAGAAATTTAAGCAAACACACATTTTGACTAAAGGTCTGAGCTCATAGTAATTATTTATCTGAAATCATGAAATATTTTAATATATTGACAAGAAAACAATACAAGTAAGATTCTGTTTGTACAGCCCAAGGACCTGCCACAAGCATGCATACCCACTATGCTAGTATTTGTAAGGGGCTCAATGTAGGGCTGTTTGGCAGTCATATCTATGCAGGCACCAGGGAAATTTTCCCTTGGCCAAATATGGGCTTTTATGGCTCTCATATTCTACCACAGCAGAACAGAGACCACATTCAAGGGTGACATTCTTGCCTAGTCTGTCTATTATGTATTTAAAGTGAATAGTCTATAAAGCAAATGCTCAGTGCCCACAATTTAGCTTCCATTTATGTTCATATTATATTTTGCTAGGAGAATAAGAAAACAGACACATACAAACTTTTTTTGCACTCAGTTGGGGCATTTGAATGGGATTGACATGTGCAAAAAAACCTGCATAATCAGACCAAAGCAACATTCTGCAAATGTGGCCCTTAATGTCAAAACAACTGAAATTATCAAAAATTAAGATTAGTACCTTTGTTGATTTGGGGACCTTTAAGTTTGCTTAGCCAATCAATAAATTAAATTAACTAACAAATTATATTACTTAAATTATTTGTGCATTTAAAATAAATTCATTATCAAGACTTTAGACAGGAAAAAATAAGATTGAGATCTCAATCTTACAATTGTCTAAGCAACTCTAGTTCCAGCATCTAAATCCCATTGTAATATATATTGTACTTGACTTCCATAATTATTCCCATCAAAAGAACAGATCAGAAAAAATACTTTATACGGCAAATGTAAGTATTGAACTAATCAGTAGCACAAATAAATTTGTATTAAGTTTGTTTACCTGCAACAGAACATTCATCAGCAACCACAGTGCCAGTTATGTCTTCACTGTTGGGTTGACTATTACTGTCAGGACCAGCACTGGCCTGCATTTCTTCATTTTCTATTTCAGACAGTATCTGAATAAAACCAAACACTTTCTCATGATAAAATGAAAAGGGATGAAGCTATAACAATCCAAGCCTATTTTAGTCAATTTAATGTTCACACACCGCCAGTTAAGACTACTAAACATTTATATAAAATGTTATAATTTCATGATCTATGGCAGGGGTCAGCAAACTGACAGAATTGGTGTGCTGAGATTTAACTTATTCACTTCTATTTACAGGTCTGCATGCTGTCGATACTTTTTAAAGTCAATAATAGTCCTATTTATAGTAGCTTCATTAACAAATAAATTAAGATGCAAATCTTACTGTTTTAGTAACACAGGATTTTTTTAAAAAATCATTAAGATCAGAATTTTAGATATCTGCAACAGTCCAAAAAATTCTGTTAAAAGAATAAACTTAAAAAATACACTTTAAAGACTAACAAAACATGTAGATGATATCATGAGCTTTCGTGGGCACAGCAACTCTAATTCCAGCAAAAGAACAGATCAGAAGAAATATTCTGATCAAGCAGCAGTGCAGGCTTCCTGCTGCGTGGGGCAAGGGGCCGGGGCTGGACTGAGTTCCCGCCCACATGCCAATGAAAATCGGCTCACGTGCCACTGATGGCACGTATGCCGTAGGTTGCTGACCCCTTATCTATGGAATAATTGAATCACAACCAAGGACCCTAACCTGAAAACCACATGCAATGCTTAATCTTATATACCAGGCACATCTGTAGTCCTACTTAGGGAGTGTGTAATTTTAAACGTGCATTAGTCATTGCAAGATTGGATCCAAAAAAGGGATTGTTTATTATCTGTAATAACTATTGAATCTAATGTACTATAAAGATTATTTAAACACAGAATACCCTCTTCTTCAATAATTCTGGATCTTCATTGTATTCAGAAGCCAACTCTGCCAAGTACTCTGAAGCATGGTTAGATACTACTCGATAGTGTTCACCTGAGGAGGAAAATGGGAGGGGGAAGATATTGTAAGAAAATGTCTTAATCTAAGTACAGTAGAATCTCAGAGATACAAACATCACATTTATGAACTGACCCGTCAACCACAGACCTCATTTAGAACCAGGAGTATGCAATCAGGCAGCAGCAGAGACAAAAATAAGGCAATTACAGTACAGTATTTTGTTAAACATAATTTACTAAAAAAAAAAAATGTAAAAAATAAAAAGGTAATGTTTAAAAAAAGATGTGACAAGGAAAGGAAACTGTTTCCATATTTGTTTCATTTCAATTAAGATGGATAAAAGAAGTATTTTTCTTCTTCATAGTACAGTTTCAAAGTTGTATTAAGTCACTGTTCATTTGTAAACTTTTAAAAGAACAATCATAACATTGTGTTCAGAGTTTTAAACATTTCCTAGTTATGAACAACCTCCATTCCCAAGGTATCTGTGATTCAGGTTATATGGTAGTCTAACGCTGATGAATTGTAGTTTCCTATTATCAGTTCACAAAATCCAAAGTGTGAAGCACAATGTGTTTTTTCTTTAAAAAAGTGCTCACCACAGGTACTATTTTGAGGAAAAACTCCAAATCCACTCAGACAAGCTGGGTTCCTTTAATAGTAATTTAATCTAATTAAACTAATTAAAAGCACTGGATATATACAAATTAAATATTAGAGTAAAAAAATCTATGACAGCAGCATATATTCAAAGAAAAACACTCCATAGTGCAAAACACATTCTCCAGCTAGAAGGCACTAGTAAGTTTGGGTGGTTACTTGTATAGCATCAGAATTGTGTTAAACTGAAGCTCCACAAAAGGACAATATAAATAACTAGGCATAAATTATATTTAGAATATATATAATTCTTATTACTGATAAAACTGAAGAAGCTTCCCCTAAGTGCCCAGCCCGCACTACTTCCCATAGCTACCATTGGCTGGGAACAGCAAACTATGGCCAACAAGAGCTGCGAGCAGCCATACCTGTGGATGCCCAAGTAAACAAAGAGTCTGGCAGCCCACCAGAGGCTAACCTTGGCAAACCGCATCTGACCTGTGGGATGCTTACTGTGCACCCCTGGTCTCGAGAGACTGAGTACTACTATTTCAGGAAGTAATTTTTTGAAATTACTTATCAGAAGTGGATCTAGGACCTGTGTCGAATAACCAAGTGCAAGGCTGCTCCCTAGCAAATACTATATCTGGATTAGGTCCCTAGAGATTACAAGTGCTAAACATGTGTATTTGAAAAGACCATTACAAAGAAAACTCATGATTGACCGGAATAGTCTAGACTAGAGCAATATTTCTCAAGCTTTTTGATACCAGCGACCAGCTCGCTGCCTTCCAAAACTGTTTCAGAAAGATCTCAGGGACCACCAAGTCCACTGACTGGTAATTGAGAAACACTGGGCTCCTTGTGGGGTCTGCAAAATTGGAGCTTCAAGAAACTAGAAAGCAAAGGAACATTATGTATCACTCTTCAGTCAGTGAAGTCAGAAGTAACTGTGGGGACATTCTGGAGCCTGGATGGTTTACCAGTAGTGGGGTAGGAAAAAATTATGCAGGATACAAGGAAGGAATTTAGGATGAGACACCTTCAAATTGCCCTCAGTACAACACATGCATAAAATGCCTTTGTACGCTCATCTAAAATTATGCAGTTATTTCCACAGAAATGTGAGTATATCCTTGACTGAGTCAATGAGGCAGAAAAGAATGCAGGTTTTAAGCACTCTTATAATAATAGAGACCTTCCATGCTATGTTTCAGGTTAAAAAAGCAATACCACCTCAAGCGCTAGGCATTCTAGCCTATAAACGATTTATCAACTTTTCTACAGCACTGAACAGGGGCATATTTCTTGGCCAATCCTTTACAAACTGTTTTGTAATAATAAAAATGATGCATACATACTATACAGTTGGAGTGGGCAATAAGAGACATGTGGGCTGGACGCAGTTCATCAGGGTTAGTATCCGGCAGCCCAACAGGAGCTATCCTTGGCAAACTGTATCCACCCCCCGCTATACCAGACCACATACTTTCCAGAGAACTTATGAAAAAGGACCATAGGAGCTTCCATACTGGATGATGAGTTAAAGTTGCGCAGTAGGTTTCATAGTTTTGTTGCATTTGAGGATTTACATTATATTACTGAAGGCCGTTAGTTTGATTTATTTTGGTAATATAAGGGCTTGAGGGGGACATCACACATCAATTTATTATGATCACAGCTTACTTGTAGTTTCTTCATCTTCTACATCTTGCAATATAAGATTTTCAGCATTTTTACTTCTGTTCTTCACAAAGTTTAAATAGTACATAACTGACTCTGGTAATCCATTTGAAGCCTAGAAATAATAATATTTTAATTAAATTCTGTATTTTCGTCTCTGTCAAGATTACAGGTAAATACTTAACATTCTTAACTAAGCTCCATGGTGTCTCTGCACAACTATTATTAGAGCACTAGCACCAGCCCCAATACACAAGTGTATCCTCTCAGGCTGAGAGACTCGCTTCTGTTTAGTGTTTCAGTGAGGGACACACAGTTAAAGATGCAGACTTCAGGAGCTGTTGCTACCTCCTACAGATCATGTATTTTTCCCCCTCCCAATCACGCCTTAGTTCCATTATTGTGTCACTCATTTAGACTGCACAGCAAACTAATTACTACTGCCTTGTAGAAACATTTTTCTAATTGATATGGTTTTTGTTGTTGGTTTGATCCAAAATGAATAAAAGGACAAATAATTCACTATAGAGGAATCACACATCAGACGTGGGGTCTTAGTTATTGAGATATTACATTTTTTGAAGGACAGGCTAGATTCACAAATACACATCTACCAGGGACTTGAACCTGGGCCTCCCATGTCCCCTAACCACGAGATTATGTAGTCTTTCAATCTCTTTTGATGTAATTGTCCCACTTTTGATACATTTAGGGTGCGTCTAGACTGGCAAGATTTTGCGCAAAAGCAGCCGCTTTTGCGCAAAAACTTGCCGCCTGTATACACTGGCCGCGAGAATTTGTGCAAGAACACTGAGTTTGTAATGTACAAAATCAGTGCTTCTTGCGCAAATACTCTGATGCTCCCACTCAGGCATAAGCCCTCTTGCGCAAGAATACTTGCGCAAGAGGGCCAGTGTAGACAAGAACGTTAATTTCTTGCGCAAGAAAGCCCGATGGCCAAAATGGCCATCGGCGCTTTCTTGCACAAGAGAGCGTCTATACTGGGCACGGATGCTTTTGCGCAAAAGCAAATCTTTTGTGCAAAGGCACATGCCAGTATAGACACTCTCTTGTGCAAATACTTTTAACGGAAAAACTTTTCCGTTAAAAGTATTTGCGCAAAATCTTACCAATCTAGACGCAGCCTTAATGTTTAGTGGGTCAGCAATAGCACAGTTAGTTGACTGGTGGTTAAGCTACTTTTCTGAAGTGTGAACAACCCAGGCTCAAGTCCCTATGCTGAACTGGGAGCCCATGGTTCCCTATACTGTAATGTAATCAAGTATGCTAACTGCTGTCTACCTACTATTTTAGGGTGGATGGGTCTCTCCCTCTTTCAGGTGCTGCACCTGAAAAGCTCCCGCCGCCTCCCCCCCCCCCCCCCATTAAAATTTTATCAGAACCATTCCATTTCCACAAAACCTTTCAGTTCTGACAAAACATTTTTGGTGGGGCAAAAATTTTCATTTATTTTCTTTACAGTCAGCAATCCCACTTATCACCCCGATTAGCCATTCATTGACTCAAATAGCTATTCCCTCCCTTCCTCCCTCCCCCTCACCCCACCTTCTGTACTAAATCTGATCTATCAGTTTAATAATGTGTTCACTTTTTTTCATTGTATTCCTTTGGTATATATGGTCATGCCAATTCTCTTCCAGAATATGATCTGAGGAAGTGGGTCTGGCCCACGAAAGCTCATCGCCCATTAAACCATCTTATTAGTCTTTAAAGTGCTACATAGTTTTTCCTTTTGTTTTAGCAAGATCAGACTAACACGGCTACTTCTCTATTACTCTCCTACTTAATTATTGATAATTTCAGTGGTTAGACAAAATGCACTGGGTTGGGAACAAGATGCTGCTGCAAGGAAGGAAGTGAAAAGTACAGAAGAGGTGGATGAAAGAAACAAAGCAGAGGTCACAGTGGCCTGAAGGGGAACAGATTGTCCTCAGAATGATGAATGCTACAAGAAGGCACTAAAAAAGTAATAAATAACTAAATGTTTAGTTACTAAATAAAGACCATATAGTCCCCTTGATCTCTGTAAAAAATTCTTATTGACATCAAAGAGAATACCATGGTGCATCTGGGAAATGTATAGCCCTGGACCATAATTAATCATAGAATTTAGCTCTCTGAAATGAGCCTACAAATGACTCACCTACTCCCACAGTACCCCACTTCTAACTGGTACTCTACTCTGTCCTCAACCACATAAGTCACAGTAAGAAAGCACAGAAGGGCAATCAGAAGCAGAAAAGTGAACTTAATTGTGTGGAATATCATCAACAAATTCCTCACCTTGACAAAAATGAGGGTTCTCACCCTCATTGTTCAGTTTGTATTTGTTTTTCCTGATTAAAGGCCCCCATCCTGTGAAGAACCCAGTGCCTTCCGATTGTTGCTGAGCAGAGTTAATGACTTTTTAAATCTACACGATATTAAAGTGTTCAGAAGCATTCAGAAAACACTTAGTACCTTGGTGATCCTGAACATTGAGAGGTCCTGACATTCATTATTGAAATTGGAATTGTGATAGCTTAGGGACTGTCAGGATCAGGCTTTATGTTTTGTAATGGACTCACACTGGCCAATGTGCTAGGAACCCTCTGCCAATGGGCAGTGGTGGTTTACAGAGAGAAAAGATTCTAATGATGGCAATAACAGAAAGAATCTTTGAGGTTTATGATCATAGTCCAAAGATTTGAAGGCAAGGATGCATACCTGCAGAAAAAAGGACAACAGAGAATAAGTGATGATGGGAGCTGGAAGCTAAAAGAGGTGTGTGATGGGGTGTCCGGACCCCGCACTTTCGGCGGTGGTGTGGCGTTCTGGGGCGTGCTGCAGCGGTGCTGCAGCGCCTGCTCCTGGGCAGTGGGGCTGAATCCAGCGGGCACCGGGACCCAGGGGGAACGCCTCCCGCTGAGGAGCCCGGCGCGAGATGCCAGCCAGTGAGCATGGATATGCTGGCCGGCAAGAGAGTATAAAGAGGCCTGGGCCGGAGGCAGGAGGGGGGAAGGAGAGCCAGGTGGGGCGAACTGAGGAGGGGCCGGAAGAGAGGGTCCTCTCCGCCAGTCCGCCTCATACCTGGCTTTGGCACTGGGAGGGGAATGGGATCCCCCCCCCCTCCAAAATCCCCGGGCAGACTATGGACACAGTCTCCCCGGCAGGTACCCCTGGATGCTGAGCTACGGAAGAGCCCGACCAGGTGTAGCGACTACCCCGTGACGAAGGAGGTGCTGGTACTGAGAGGGCGGAGCCAAAGCGGGGACGTGGAAGACCTGGTGGCAAGTATCGCGACTGGGCGACTGGCACAGTGCGGTGGAACGGGGAAGCACCCTACGGACTCGCACAACCCCTAAGGACCAGAGAGAGGTAGGAAGCGACCCAGGACAGGGCCGTTGGTCCCGGAAGGGGTTGGCGTGTTTCAGCTACGGACCCCGACAACTCCTGGCAGTGGGGAATACCTCTGCCTTCAGAGTCCTGGGTTGGGGCCCGGAGGTGAGTGAGGACCCGGGCCTCCCTACCTCTCTTGAAGACAAGCCCACGCAACGGCCAGAATTGGCCTCAGAACTTTGGGGGACTGAAGGAACTAGTCTGGGAACTTTGGGGACAAAGGGAACTGAGCTGGGTTTTTTGGGTGCAGAGGTCTCAGGGATCTCCAGGCTGTGACTTACAAAAAGGACCCCTTAGGGGGTACCAGGACCCCTCAAGAGCCACAGATATTTCTGTTAAGAAAAACACACGTATTTCCACGATTATATATTAGTCCATAAAGAGTAAATGAATTGATTTAGATATATATTTAAAAACAAACAAGTGAAAACAGAGAAGGCAACCTTAACAGGCATCAGTACATGCTCTGGCTGCTATGAGAACTGATCCAAAACTCACATTTAACAATATAAGGTTGGGAAAAGATCAAGCTCACTTTGGCTTTCTTTCTACCAAGGATGTAAAATCTCAATTAATCAGTTAACTAGTTAAATGTTAACCAGTCAAAAGTTGGTCAACCTAACTGACTAACTAGGATTTAGGTTGGGGACCACTCCAGCCCAGCTGAAGCAGCCCCCAGAGTGCAAGGCTTCCACCCTTGGCCTGGCTGCTGGCTACTAATCCTGCACTGGGGATGGGGATAGAGCTGGAGCTGGCTCTGCCAGCTACTGGCCCCCACGCGAGGGCTGGGGCTGCTGCCGAATTCCGGCTCCGAGGCTCCACAGGAGCAGCCCCTGCTTGCAGGGCGCCCTTGTTCTGCATGGATAGAGTATGCTGTGAAGGAGTAATCCCTGCCTGCAGGGCACCCAGACTCCCCGCGAACAGAGGCTGCTCCAGATGCCAGAGCAGCCTCTGTTTGAGGGATGCCCAGGTCCGCCACAGGCAGAGGCTGATCCAGATGACAGCAGCCCCTGTCTGTGGCTCCTAATCCAAACCCTCTGCCCACAGCAGACAGGGAGCTGCTTGAGCCCCCACTGGTTACCAATTAACTGGAACTGGTAAGCATTACCCATTTAGGATGATGCTTACTGGTAAACTGTTTAACCTTTCACTTCCAAACTTCCTACATTCCTATTCAATACCTAAATAAGCCATATATAAAGAAGTCCTCAGTCAACCTCCCTAGTTTTGATATTAAGAAATTTCTCCTCAATTTCTGTTTAAATATTTCTTTCAGTTTCATCCCATGATTACCAATTATAACCTACATGACCTGCATTTAGCAACTTTTCTATTTCCATAGTATTTTTATCCTCCAAATAACATGTTCCAAAGACTGTGATGCATAAACTACTAAGGGCCTGACCCCTTTGGATGCCAGAGCCCATGAAGAATTCACTTGAAGATTGAGATCCTACAAGAATAGGAAGTTCTGTTAATCTTTCCACATACTGTATTAATCTCTCTTGTCCCATACTTCTTCCCCACCCCTTTGGTTCTTCTGATTTCCATCTAGTTGATTGACATTCTAGTGCATAGAACAATATGCAATATTCATTGTGCTCTTGAGGTACCTTCTGATTTTGATTATATTGGAACCATTCCAAAAAATAATACTGCATATACTTCTATGCAGAATTATGTCAATCAATTTGGATGCAGTGTTGTTGCAGCTGGTCCCAGGGTAGAAGAGAGACAAAGCAGGTGAGGTATAAGGTGACCAGACATCCCATTTTAAAAGGGACAGTTGCCTATTTAAGCTTGCCTGCAGGTGTCCCAACTTTTTTAAAAGGAGCAAATTGTCTCGTATTTTCTCTCTTCCCATTAGTACTGTTGGATCCTGCTTCTAGCTGGATCCCTGCTTGCCAGTGACCTGCCTACCAGCAATGTGTGGTAGGGTCCAATGGCTGTTGATGGATAGATCTGCAAGCCTGGTGGTGGGGGAAATCTACAATGCACAGAAACGCAGCACAGCTCTCCCACTGTCCCTGGATCCCATCTTATTTCCAGGTGGCACTGGTTGTATACTGTGAGCTGTGTTGGCTGGTGAGCACAGGCAGGCGACAGGTATCAGCTGGTTTTGTGTCACCTCTGCTACCTACCCATCGGCCCTTTACATGCTCCTCTTCTTGCTGTCCTCTCCCTGCTTTGCTCCTTTGCCCTCCTCAATGCCACTGCTCCTCCATAACCCTCCTGGTATGGTGCATCCCACTTCCTGCACTGTACAGGGAACCAGCTCTTGGTCAGAGTGCTAAGCTCACCAACAGCCTGGCTTCTTCCTTCCCCCACAGCGACTGGCTGAGTCAGCACCCCAGGAAAGCCCAAGACCCTGCTGCAGTCAGGTCAGTCAGTCACCTTTCCTGTGTGAGAGAAGGGTTCAGGAATGTGTGTGTTACACCTTTCCCCATGTGAACCCTAAATGAAAAGAATCTAACTACACAATATTTCTTTTGAACTGGGCCTCAGTCAACTTGATGCTAATTTGAATGTTTGTACTGCACAGTTCTGACTGATTGCTACTGAACTTGCTTGAATATGAGTAATTTACCAAGAGTCACGTATTCAGCATAGGAAAATATGGTCACCCAAATTGTATGCAGTTGATTGAGACAAGAGAGGTGAAAATACAGGCACTGTGGGGGAAAGAGGGGAGGCTGGCCAACGGAAACTAAGAGATTTTGTCCATTGGGCAGGGGCAGTACAACACAATTTCTCAGCTCCCATTGGGCACTTTCCAGCCAATAGGAACTGAAAGATTTTTCTGGGGGCAAGGGCAGCACACAAACCCTTTCCTGCTCCCAGCAGCACGGAGAGCCACATGGAACAGCAGGTGGTTACTGCTGGCAGGTAGGAAGTCTGCCTGAGAGTGCTGCTGGCCGAAAACTACTTAGGTAAAGTACATCTCGGTCAGAGCCTGCCTCTGGAACCCCACCCCCCCTCCTGGATCCCCTCCTATGCCTCTGCCCCAGGCCAGAATCCTCTCCTGCACCCATACCCCCTCATGGACCCCCGCCCATCCTCAATCCCATGCCCCAGGTCATTACCCAAATGCTCTGTACACTCCTGCTCCCTTCACCCCAGATCACAACTCCCTCTCAAACCCCACACTCCATAGAAAAGTGCAGCCCTTAGCCACTTACCAAAATCTCAGTGTGCCCCCCTCATCAAAATTTATTGCCCTCCCCTGCTCTAGACTTTCGGATGCCTAGGGTACACCCACAAGGAGGCTAGAAACGGCACACCAAAAAACACAAGTTTGCCATGCAAAAGTAAAGGCAGTACTATTTCTTCTGTTTCTATCAAACACTTACTGTTTCACCATCACTCCAAGCATCTGCAGATAAATCAGAGCTGGGATCATCTTCTTCATGGGAAGTAACACTGATTCTGCTCAATTCTATATTAATTTCTTCTTCAAGTTTTACATCATCATCATCTTCCATAGCTTTCCATAATAAAAATGTAACAGGAAAAAGGGAAAATAAGATCCAATACAATAATAGATTTGCATTTACTGCTAGATTGTGGCTGTAGTACTGGGGTAACAATAATTTTTGATGGGGGACTCTCCAAGAATTTGGTAAGTTGTCAAGGACCACACCCTTCCATTATATTAATGGAGGAGTTGCAGGGTATAGGGAAGAGTTTGGGTGAAGGAAGGAGTTGTGACCTGGGGCAGGGAATTGGGATGCAGGATGGGGTACAGGGTCTGCGAGGGGGTATAAGTGCAGCAGAGAATTCTGACCTGGATAAGGGGTGTAAAAGGAGATGCTGTGTCTGGAATTGGGTTGTGATCTCAGACAGGAGTACAGGGATTTGTGTTATGACCCAGGGCAGGAGGGGGTTGTGACCTGGAGCAGGAGATTGGGGTGCTGAGTCTGGGAGGGTGTATCAATGAAGGAGCAGGTGTGCAGAGGATTGGGAGGAAGGAGGAGATAGTGTGCATGGTGCAGGCTCTGGCTGGGAGGCGCTTACCTTAGGCGGCTCCTGACCAGCAGTCCAGCAAGACCCTAAGGAAGGTTCCTTGCCTGCTGCAACACTGCATGCTGCTGAAAGTGGCCAGCTGCGAGGGCCATGTGCATCTCTACATGCCACACACCCCAGGCAAGGGGACTCTGTGTATTGACTGCTGCAAGCACAGCCCACACAGCTACCATTGGGTGGTTTCTGGCCAATGGGAACTGTGGAATTGTGCTGAGGGTGGGGGCAGCACGCAACCCCCTCCGTGGGGGACACAGCCTGCAGAGATGCACGTGGCCCCTGCAGTCAGCAGCTGTGAATGGCATCCGGGGCTGCAAGAGGCAGGAAGCCTGCCCAAAGCTCCCGCTGAGCCACAGTTCAATGGTGGACCAGATGTGGCCATGGGCTACATTTTGCCAATCCCTGCTGTAGCAGGTATCTCATAACTCTTTCTCTAAGACAAAAAATTAATCAATATCCACAGCAAGGTTCCAATCATGACAAGACTTACATAAACACTTAATTTTAGAGACATGAATAGTCCTACTGATATCAGTAGAAATACATACTAAGTAAAATTAAGGTTTGGCTGGAACTAAAATTTTATATTTATCAGTACTTTTGAGAGGAAAGGGTGCACATAAATAGTAAAATATTATTTTAGCACCTATTCTTACAAACAAACATGTACATGTGTGCAACTTTAATTGGCTTTAATGAGACAACTCAGATGAGGAAAGCTGTATAAGCTTAAGGGTACGTATACACCAGGAAAAAATTGTGTGTAGTACTGGGGTAAGCAATAATTTTTGATGGCGGGGGTCACTCCAAGAATTTGGTAAGTGGTCTAAGAATTTGGTAACTGGATTAATATAGCACCAAAGACATAGCAATGTGGGTTAACAGCTTAAGGTAAAGCCTACAGGGCAGTCTAGGAATGAACTTGAGCTGCTAAACAAGTTGCTGTGGTGGTAGGCAGTCCATGCTAATTTATTTATATGGAAATACTCATGGGTAGTTTCTATCAATCTTCAAAGTCCCACAAACCTTACCCTTTCATGTTGGTACTATTGTTAAGTATAAACATAAATAATCAGTTTTCCTATGCCTTTCATCTGCATATTATACAGTACTTAGTTGAAAACTAAGATAGGTACCTGCTCAAGAAAAGCACAGTGAAGAGGCACAGCAGGTACAATATAGCACACTTTGGGAGTTGAGGTTTTAGAACATGAGAGTTGGTTTAGGAATAAAGGACCATGGGACTTTCTGATTCAACTTCTGTGTACATTTAGAATGTTTTTGATAAGTTCAGCGTATAATAATCTATATAAATAACTGCAAAATAAACCAGAATAGCTAGCCGCAATTTAAGTAGCAAGCCTCATGGTACTAGTAGGGTTTTGAAAGTTTGATCTATAACAATTCATCCATAATTCTTTTCCCTCCTCAAGAAGTATACCTCAGAAAGTTAAGCAAGACTCCTTAGGACTTATACACAAGGGAAGAGCCCAAAGTAGACAGGGTACATTAGCCATTCCTCATTAACTCTTTGTGTGGACACTTACTCAGAAAAAGCACTCTTACAAGTGCAACAAAAGAGCATCTGCACAGAGAGTTAGTCCTGGTCTACAGGTATTGGATTGACCTAGCTATGAGGAGAGAGTGCGGGACCAGGGAGGCTTCTAGCTGGGGCCCGTCTTGGGGCATGAAATTAAAGGCACAAAGAGGAGAAATGTCATGGCTAGAAAAGGAACCCAAGAATCCTGCTTCCCAGAATCCCTTCCTCTCCCCTACCCACTCCACCAAGCATCAGCTCCCACAGCCCTCACAAAGATGAGACTGGAACCCCCAAATCTAACCAACAGACTCACTGTTTACCTACAGGAAAGGAAAGAAGCCAGAAGTTCTAACGCCCAGTTCCTTGCTCTAACCCAGTGCACCCACTCCTCCCCCAGAACTAGCCCCTCTTCCAGTCTCCCCGCCTCCAACCCAATGACCTTCTTCTTCTGCAGAGCCGGGGACATAACCTAGCGGGACGGAGGGTAACTAGCGATGACTCCATCGGACCTACCCTGGGTCTCACCAGAGCAGCCGCCGCTGTGGCCACATGCTTTTCCCTCCAGGCACTCGGGCACGTGTGCAGAGCGGCCGTGAATGGTCCAGGCACACAGCTCCGAATGCTCCATTTGACAGGCACGTGCCCTCCCCTTCCCCCTGATCCCCTTTGCAGGGCACAATCCCGGACATTTTTTGCAATTTAAAAAAACCCAGCAGGACAGAGAGTAAACAAGTGAAAATGAGGACATGTCCAGGAAAAAACAGAGGTACGGTAACCCTATGCTAGGTGGAAGAAGACACAGCCTTCCCAAGCCGCAAGGCTGGGCCCACCCACACTCTACCCCAGAACACTTTTGTAGGTATTCTGGGGGCTGGGTGTTACTGCCTTGAGTGCCTGTCCTCCCTGTGCTCCGGGGCTAGGGAGGCTGGGCTACATGGAGCCACCCGTCCTCCTCCTTCCCCGATGCTCCAGGGCTGGGAGCATGGGCTGGGGTGCGTGAGTGCCCGCCCACCTCCCTACCCTCCTTGTGGTGATGAGAGGCACATGCAGCGTGCTGCCATGCCTCCCCCTGGTAGGGGTGCAGGCCCTCAAAGGAAGGAGCAGGGTGGGGGAGGCAAGCCCCTAGCCCTAAATCCACCGATTGCTCATGAAAAGTGTTTTGCTCTAATGTTCTGCACAGAAAAGACTGAACATAAGAGCCATGTTCCCTCTAATCTTTCCCATCTATGTGTGATTTTTTTTTATTTTTTAAATATACTAGGGGGCTGTGCCCCCTGCTCGCTATGCCCATCAACCCCCCTCTCTGTAGGGACAGGCAGCCCTGGCTCTCCCCCCGCAGCTGGGGAGGGCCTGCCTGGCCACCGGGTCTCCTCCACCACCACCCCTTGGCTGCTGAGGGGGGCCGAGGCTGCAACAGCCCCCTAGCCACCGCAAGCGGGCGGGGGAGAGG
This sequence comes from Rafetus swinhoei, assembly GCA_019425775.1. Taxonomy (NCBI): domain Eukaryota; kingdom Metazoa; phylum Chordata; order Testudines; family Trionychidae; genus Rafetus; species Rafetus swinhoei. Next base: position 274,352,015 of record CM033437.1, read on the forward strand.
GGAGAGCGGGTGGGACGAGCAGGGGCGGCCCGTCCATATAGGCGAACTAGGAGGTCGCCTAGGGCGCCAAGTTAAATGGGGCGCCAAATGGTGGCGCAATATCATTGAGGGGCTTGGAGGTGGGGGGGGCGATTGCATGGTTCGCCTAGGGTGCCAGTTGCTGGCAGCTAGTCTAGGGCCGCCCCTGGGGACGAGGCTTCGCCAGCCTCAGCTTCCTCCCCCAGGCCGCCACGGTGGGGCCTGGGCCAAGGCCGTGGCACGGCAACTCTGGCTCCCCCTGAGCACCGGCAAAGAGGGAGACCACGGCATGGCAGCACCAGCTCCGGAGCACTGTGGAAAGAGGAGGGGGGAGGAAGCAGGCGGGATGAAGAGTGAGGTGATGACGTCACTCTGTCGTCCACCAGGAAAAAAAATATATATAGCGTCTCGAGAGAGAAATGATCTTTTTTTCACAGGCATGTGTGGTTGTGCGCCACGAGTAGAAACAGAAAACCTAGCTGTGGGCGCTCTGCTAGGTGGCCTTTGAATTTCTCCAGAAGGGACACCCAAGCGCACAGCTTACAGGGAACGCTGCTCCAGGACTAAGAATGCAAATACAAAGAACACCCAAGTTATTAGAGTAACAGGATCCAGGGAGTGAAAGCAGAGGGAGCGGAAGGGAAGAATCCCCTGGGAACAGGCCAGGCTCTTAGCCTGGGAGAGAAGAAACTTCCCTTTTACTCAACGCTGGGCAACTACAGCAAGACACAAAGTGCCCGCCCACAAGACTACAACTCCCAGAATGCACCGGGAAACGGCCCTCCCGCACTCTACCGCTCCCTGGCTTCAAAGCGCCGCGCGGCCAAGCCCCGGTGCGCGCTGGGAGCGGTAGTTCCCCTTCCTTCCCAGCCGCTGGGCACCACGCGCAGCCCCAGATCTCCCCTAGCAGCCCCCGGGGCTGGAGCTGGATGACCCCCCCGAATGCTGTCAACCCCCACCACCACCACCACCACCACCCGGGACGCGGTCCTTGGATACGCCTGTCACCCAGATCCCACAGGCAGCCCCGGCTCACGCAAACCTGCTTGCAAACCCTCGAGCTGCGCCCGTAGCCGTGTTAAACAGGAAACGTAACCATGGTAACGACGTTGCGGGGGGGGAGGAGGAGGAGGCGAGGTCTGAGCTAAGGCAAGCCGGAAGGGACTAAGTTATTGGGCAGACCCCACTTCGCCTTTCAGAAAGGGGAGCGTGGGGAAGGAGGAGAGAAGGGTTGTTGCAGACTCGGGGAAAACGCCTTCGCCCGCCTCGCCTTAGTAGCTGTCCCCCATCCAGCTTGAATATGATTTCAAGTCCCCTTATTGGCACACACTGATTGGCTCGTGACATGGGAAATAGTTTTGCGAACGCCGGATCATGAGTAGGCGCCCCCCGCTCCCATCACGAGACTGGTCTCGCGGTCATGAGATTGTTATAAATAATCAATAAGATCCTTTGAATTAGTTCTGTCCCTGAGGAATATTTAGTGACATTTAACCTTTCGGTACATGAGTGTGGCCTGAGGTGCACTCCACATTTAGATTGGCAAAACCACATTGCTCAGGTGTGTAAAAAAATAATCTCACCCCAAGTGTAGACACAGCTAGGTCAATGCAAGCCCTCTTCTGTCAACCTAACTGCCATTTCTCAAAAGAGAGTATTCCTCCACTAATGGAAAAGCCCCTTCATTTGGAGTAGGCTGTGTCAACAATAGTCCCCGTAGTGAAGACATGGACTTGCTCATTGTGCTCATTGTAATTAAAGCAAACAACTTATTGCAGCACTGAAAAGAAACAACTGTAGAGTTTTGTTCATGGTTGTCTTCTGTAACAAGGAAGTAAAATATTATCAACAAAAGAATTAGTAAACATATATTTAAGATGGAGTAAGGACATTAGTTTAGGCAACTATATGGTAGTGCTCCCTAAATTGATGAGAGAGAAATACTCAGCACTGGTAAGGATTTTCTTGTATTTTAATAAGATAACTACTTTACATGCTTCTGTGAGAATAGCACTATTTTTACCTTTTATACAATCAGTTTTACAAAGACTGAAATGTTGTGTATAAACAATTTTAACTCTGAAATACTAAAATGCAATAATTTATTGCTCCACAAATTTTTGACTATTTCATGTCCAAGTTTGTCAGATAACATGTATCCATTAGTATTGTTTTGCTGAGAGTATTTAATTAAATTATAGATGTGAAAAAGTCTGATTAGATTTAATTCACTATGAATACATAGTGCATTATTTTAAGAGTAATGGAATCTAATTCGGGGCAGTGTAACAGCCATTATCCATTATGTACTTGTTTTTGTAATATAGAATTAAACAAATCAAAAGGCAGCCATTTTAAGAAGCTTAGAATGGTGAAAAGTATAACGCTTAGCTAGTAAAGATTCCTAATGCACAGCATAACTGTGTTGTCAAGTAAAGCAAAAATTAATTGTGTTTTATATGATATGCTTATTAATCAATGTCTTTCAGTATACTGGTCTGTACAGTAAACTGTTAATTGAGTACAATTCTTTGGATCACAGTGGTGCTGTGTAAATGTAGAGCAGGCAGTACCATAACTGACATCTTGACACACTCACCTTCATCCCTCCTGCCCCTAAAAGTCTTTGCAGATGCAGAAAGACTGAAAAAAAAGTGAGACTGACCACAGCTATAAAAATTATTTTAAAAAAAAGTAATAAAAAAGTGAGTGACTGTAGCTATGACTTGTCAGCCATCTTGACACCTCTGCGATCCCGCTACTTTGTAACTCAGAGTAGCAGTAGTAAATATTTACACTTATAGAACTGTACTCAAACATATACTTAAGCAATTACTTATCCTATTCTTTATATTGAATTAATGATTTATGCTGAATGAATAATTATATTTTCAGAAGCCATTAAACAAAAAGAATGAAACTGAGAGAGACAATATTAATCCTCAAATACTTTCTAAACATCTTCAATGGAATTTTCTTGGTAAGAATCCTGACTTCATTTTAACAAGTTAAATAACTTAGTAAAAATTATTCAGCAACTATTCACATTTTTTAAAATCTTATTGTTTCCAGGTTTTAGGTCTTTTGCTTATGATGTTTGGCATATGGCTTCTATTTGACAGAGACCATTTATTCACTGTTTTATGTGAGTATAAATAGATTTTTTTCTGCACTCCATGACTAGCAAAAGTTATAGAATCTAACAACAGAAATAATTATAGGATTTCTTCACAAGATGGCAGTATTGGATTAAAATTCAGCATATTAATTTTTGCTGTAATTTATGTTGCCTCTCATTGGACAAATCTGTTATCAAAGTGGGAGAATTGACACTGAGAACAGCAATGGAAGAAGTATTCTTCCATCAACCTAGTGGTTTCTATACCAAAACTAAGGTCACCTTAATTACATTTGTCAGGGTGTAATGGTAGTCAACATAGCTAGGTCAACCTAAATATTAGGTATAGAACAGGCCTGAGCCACTCTCCGAGTTCTACCTATAATCATAGAAAAGATCTTCCAGGGTCCACAAGCCATTTCCCATGTAGCTTGGGAGGAGAACTGCCACTTCTGCAGTGAGGGAAGAATGTGAGGGAAGGGACTTTCCAGACATCAACCTGAGGTGATTAGAAGGTCACAGAGCAACTTCAAAAATCTTTCTTTTAGACATGGAAGAAGGGAAGAAAAACAGTTCACTTTATTTGTCTTTCCCCATGTCAGTTTTTGGGGAAGAAAATGGTTATCCCTAGAGATCTAAGAGGGAGGAAGAAAGCAAGCTGCCCCTGAAAAGCATTGTGACCTTGGACTGGCACAGCTAGGCAGAGTCGCCACAATAATGATACAAGAACAAGCTCAGTTAAAGAGCAAAATGGCAAAACTTTCTGCAAAAGAGTGTAGCGGCAGCTCCCCTCCTGCTGCTGGTATTTGCTGGCACCAGCCATTTGGCCTTCCACCCACAGGAAGGAAGCACATACCCACAGTCCTGAACTCTCCCTCAGAATTACTTCTTGAGAGAGGGATCTGTCCCATCTGGGAGGAGTCAAGCCTTTAAGAGCCATTTGTGTGCCAAGGACCACAACTCATCTAGCCATTAGAGACATTTTGACAGTGTGGGGGGCAGAGGAAGAGGTGGAATCACAACCATCTTCTCATCTCTGCAAAGATGATAAAATATAAATGGAAGCCTGGTCCTCCAATTAAGGAGAACTGGACCAGTGTCCAATGGGTTTAGGAATCTAACATGAATTTTGAATGCACAACAAACCTGTAAGCAGGAGAGTATCCTCCAGTTTCATGATGAAATGTTATATAACTCTTTTTTATATAACCTTATTTACTTCCGATGTGCTGCTGGACAACTCTTGGTGTCCTAGAATGCATTGTATTGTGGTTTCACACTGAAGTCGCAGAAATACAACCATTTTCTGTGTGAATGTATATCTCCTCTTCACAGTAATGGGAGTTAGTGAAATATCACAAGGAAAGATCTCTGTCTCTTTAGCTGGATCTAGCAGTGGAGGTAATAACTTCATTTGGTGACTTCACTAATTCTGTCTGTTCAACAATGGCTTTCAAAAAGTTGGCACAATGCATTTCTAAAAATGAAGAAGTTTTAATGGCAGAGTTTTGTAAATGCAAATTAGCAAAAAAAATGGCATGTTAAGAATTAATTTTGTTTCAGCTTTCAGAGGTGAGAACCACTTGGTAACATACATTTCTTATATGTTGGTTGGTGTTGGATCGATCGTTGGTTTTATTTCATTTTTTGGATTCCTAGGAAGCTTTAAAGAAATCAGATGGTTACTAATTCTGGTAAGTACAGCCTTGTAAATGACCCCATATTTAAGATGTTAACTTACAAAGCACAGCCAATGAACATACTACAGGAATAGAGGGTCTCAATATTATTATTATTTATTTTCTACCCAACTGCTAGAGTCATGCATGAAACTCTGTAGAAATAGATAAGGAAGGTGACCATACGATGAGAGCTCATGATGTGAGGAGACTTGTGGCATAAAAGAAGGCATTAGCAGATGAGAATAAGTTGCAGCAAATTGCTTTTATCAAGTCACAATACTAGTGAGCATTTAGCATATGGGTTTAAAAATGTTGGAAAATTGCAAATTTTATCCATTAGGTACATTTGCAGTAAGCTCTTTTCTGGACAAAACTGCCTCTAGCCCCTGAAGCAATTTGTAAAAGTTCTTTATAGTTTCAGACTCTAAAGGAAATCAGAAAAATTCCTACAGAGATCCACTTACAGCAACACCTTATGGAATTACAGCATGCTGTACACCTTGCTACCCTCTTAACAATATAGGTTTACCTAGCAGTGACAATACTGGGGAAAAAATGAGTTGCCAGTTTTGCTACCAGGCCAGGTTATTTTACTAGATTATTTGGTTGATTATAATTCATACGTGGTGCTGTCTTCAGTTGTAAATTGGAAATGCAATTGCATGCTGTATTCCCTGTGCTTTTGGAAGTGTTCAAGAAAAAGTGCCCTGTTCCTCAGACAAAACTTCAAGAGGGCAATCGCATATTTCACTCTAAACCAGCAGTGCTCCTGCTGGCAATAGTCTGCCTGCCTAGTAAGCTGTGGTGCTCAGTGGAGTCAGCTTTCCTTAGTCCAGTGCTTTGATGGATGAGATGAAGCACTTGGTGCTGCACAGCAGATTTCACAGGGCAGGCTTACAGTTTGACTTATGTTATCAGGGACAGGCTGAGCAGAGATAGTGCTCACTAGCAAGCATAGGAAGAGAAAGAGTAATTGAAATATTTACCATCCTATACAACAGTAATTCCCAAACTGTTGGGCCTACCCCTCTTGGGGGATGTTTCAGAACATTCAGGGGGTGCATCTTGGGGCCCAGGCCAGCCTCCCTTGGGGGGAGCAGGAAGGGAATGACACCCAACCCTGCTGTGTTCCCAGACCAGTTCTGCTCCTAACCACAGCTTCACTTGCTTCCCTGTTCTATCCCCAGTCCAGCTACAGACCCTGATGCAGCTCCACTGTACCCTCTACTCCACTCCCAGCCCAGCTCTGCCCTCATGTCCCCAGGACAACTCTGCTCTTATCCCTATCCCCAGTTCTGCCGCCAGTTCAACCTTCAGCCCAAGCTCCATTGCAGAGCCAATTGTGCAGTAATGAGTGTGGAGGGGGCTATGGGTAATTTCCATTGCTGGTGGAGGAGGGTGCACAAGAGGAAAAGTTGAGGCAGCTCTGCCATACAACCTGCATTCTGGAAATGGGTGATTAGAAGGGCCAACCCTATGACAGCTAATTATTTAGGGCCTGATTCTCCCTTGCTTTGGCCCTGATGTAGTCATCCATACCTGTGAAAAGTGAATATCGATTGATGTTGATATTGTGAGTACAGCATTCAGATTTGAAGGGTGTAAATTAAATACTACCACCCTCCTTCTCCTGTACCTTGCTCAGGATAAAAGTATCTTCCCAGGTATAACCAGATTTTCAGCCTGGGAGTGGTTCCTTCCATTTTCCTCACTCCTTCAATAGCATCTTCTTTTTAGGCTGGTAAAAGTTCTGTCCCTCTAAGGCAGTGGTTTGTAACCTTTCTCTCTTGCCGACCCTAAAAAATTTCAACTGGAGGTGTGAACCCCTTTGGAAATCTCAGACATAGTCTATGGAGCCCCAGGGGTCTGCGGATCACAGACTGAAAACCACTGTTCAAGGTAACAGTCTTTCACTGATCGCTTAGGTGTAGTCTGCAGCCCCTCATGGGTCAATGGATCACAAGTTGAATCAGAAGAACATTGTTGACTCACTTAACAGTGTCTGCCATCTTCCAAGGGTCTTCCTTGACAGGCTGGCTGCACAATTTTAGAATTAGACCTAAGAAATACAAAATCAGCTGGTCCAATGGACAGAAGAAAAAACAGCTGGAGAAGAAAAGGAAAAATAAAACAGATACACATTTACTAACACAACACGTGTAGCACTGCAACATACTTTTTGAACTTTATGGACCTTAAGCTCGAAGGCCTATGTATTACTGGAGATCAGACTAGATGTTCACAGTGGTCCCTTTTAGTTTTATGATCTATGAATAGGCAATATTTTCAACACAGCTTTGCACAGAAGCAGAAATGCATACAAGGGCTTATTAGATATTTGAAGGAGAGAAAAATGTCACAGCTATGAGTGTTTCAGATACTCATATAGAGAAATATCAGCAACAGTATTGCCACTGAAATGTTTTATGTGGCCATCTTAAAAACTCTTCACATGTTGGGACTCATCCAGTTTCAGAGTAGTGACAATACCATGTAACTCAGGGGATCACAAGACAAATAGCTAGTAAAAGATATGTGAAGAAAGCATCTTGGCGAATCTCTTTAAAATGTGAAATCTTGCCTTGGGGGCTGATTATGCACATGTTACTCATGTATCACTCTCCAGTAAATCATCAAGAAGTTTGTGTGGCTCAGGCCTGCAGAATCATGTCCCAGTTTGTGGTTTTTATACCTATTGCTGGAAGCATTGTGGATAAAATTATTCTGGTTGAAATCCTGGCCCCACTGAAGTTAATAGGAAAACTCCCATTGACTACAGTGGATGGGACCAGATTTCATCTATTGTTTCTATATCACATGAAATATGAAGTGTTTCACGATATATAGATTCTATTTTGAAGACACAAATAGCTATAAAACAGCTACATTATGGAAATACCCAGTATGATTAAATGAAGAGTAACTAAGAGGTTTTTTGGTTATAATAATTAGTACTCATATTTTATATTTGTTGCTCCCATTGAAATTAATGGCAAGACACACATCAATGTAACTCATATTGGGCTATAATTTTAAATTCTCACAATATTTTATTTTTGTTACTTACTTTCAGTAGCAGATTAGTGTCATTCAAGCTATGGAAAGGAGGGGAAGTAGTGGGGACTGAGCGCAAATCAGCCGATTCATGGAGCTCCAAAAGTACTGGGAAGGAGGGAGAGGAGTAGGAAGTGTGGGCTCCAGTGCCCCAGTATGTGAGAGGTACAAGAGGCAGACAGGGTGTGTGTGAGCCACATGTGGAACCTCAGTGGGTCACATGCAGACCATGGGCTGTAGGTTGCCCACTACTGGTGTACTTGGACTTTCAGAAAACCTTTGACAAAGTCCCTCAACAAAGGCTTTTAAACAAATAAATGAGGGGAAGGTCCTCTCATGGATGTATAACTGTTTAAAGGACAGGAAACAAATGGTAGGAATTAATGGTCACTTTTCCAAGTGGAGAGGGGGAAATAGTGGTGTCCCCTGAGGATCTGTACTGAGACCAGCGCTGTTCAATATATTAATAAATTATCTGGAAAAAAGAGGTAACAGTGAGATGAGTAATTTTGTATCATCTGGAAATTTTGCCGATGATACAAAATTACTCAAAATAAGTCTGATGATCTGTGAAATATTACACAGGGATCTCACTGAACTGGGTGACTGAGTAACAAAATGGCAGATGAAATTCAGTGATGATGAATGCAAAGCAATGCACACTGGAAAACGTAATCCCAACTATGCATTATAAAATTATTTTACCTGGTTTCAGAATGCTTTCAAGATGAATGCTACTAAATAAATCTATGGTACGCCCACACCTTTACTACTGCATTCAGTTCTGGTCACCTTCTCTCAAAGTTATATTAGAATTGGAAAAAGATAAAGAGAAAGAGTAAATGATCAAGGGTATGGAATAGCTTCCATAAGAGAAGATTTTAAAGGACTGGGGCTTTTCAGCTTGGAAAAGTAACTAAGGAAGGATATGATAGAGGTCTGTAAAATTATCAATGATGTGGAGAAAGTGAATAAGGAAGTGGTTTTTTTAATCCTTCACATAATAGAAGAACCAGGGATCACACAGTGAAATTAATACACAGCAAGTCTAAAACAAACACAAGGAACTACTTCTTCAAGCAGTGCAGTAAATCTGTGGCAATCATTCCCAAAGGATAATGTGAAAGCCAAAATTATAGTGAGGTGTAAAAAACAAAATAGTTAAGTTAATGAAGGATAAATTCACCTATGACTGTTAACCAAGATGATCAGGGATGCAACCCCATTCTCCAGGTGTTCCTAGCCTCTGGTTGCCACAATCTGGGTGTTGACAACACAGGATTGATCACTCTTGTTCAGTCCTTCTGAAGTGCCTGTCATCAGCCACTATCAGAAGACAGGATAGAGAACTAGATGGATTATTGGTCTGATCCAGTATGATTGTTTTTATGTCTTTTTAATTCTACATTTGTATAGTGCCTAGCATAGTGGAATCCTGATCCATATCTAAGGATCTAACTGTTATGATAATATCAATAAATAATAATTCACTTCAAAGGAGCGTGGATTTTACCTGGTTTCACAATGCTTTCCTATTTACTCTAACTATTGTGTAATTATGATTCCTATTCTTAATATCTGTCAGGAGATGCTACCTCCCAGTAACTTTCAGTCATTATTTCAATAAAAGTTGTAGCTTCTTCTTTAAATTTAGCATCAGCAAATTATGTCTTAGTTTATATTTAAGGCTATGTCTATACTACAGCTTATGTTATGTTGCTGAGGGGTGTGAACATTCTGCCCCATGAGTGACATAAGTTATACCAACGTAAGCTCTCACATCAGCAGGAGAGCTTCACTCAGTGACATAACTTCTGCTGCTCACATAGGTGGTTTTTCATGCAGATGGGAGAGCTCTCTCCTGTCAGCATAGAGCATCTTCACCAGATGTGTTTGCATATTTGATACAGCTGTCATGCTGCAGTGCTGTCCATATAGACATGTCCTGATCCTGAATGGCAGCAGCAGTGATAGCAGTGTATGGTGCTCTCCAATTGCTTCTATAGGAAGAGATTTCCTTGTTTTTATTGGAATACATCTAAATAATAAGCATGATTGGTCAGATCTCAGTTCATTAAGCAGCTGTCCATGCAGTGTTCTATAGTACATTAATTTTATATATCTATTTACTGTATTTGTCTTTTTAGTATCTGGGACTCATAGCTCTGCTGCTTGGTCTCCAAGCTGCAATTCCAGTTCAGATATATATAAGAAAAGAAGAGGTATGTAAACTTTCTATCATATAGGTATGCTGATACAGTTATTAAGGGCTGATCCCTATGGGCTACAGAGATACATTATACCCCAAGATGGGAGCTCTGCAGTGGACTTACTATGCCCAAGTCTGCTCATGCCGACACATTGAGGACATAGAGCAACCTGGAATCCAGGAAGACTTGGAAGGTTCTCATGCGTATTAATTCCCCATCCCTCTTCCATTGACTCTCCCTATAGTAGAGTTTCCCAACCTATGGGTCGGAACCCAAATATGGGTTGCCATTACATTTCAAAAGGGTCACCAAGTGTCTCCCCAGGTGGCTCTGCCCTCGCCCCTTCCCCAGTTTTTGAATTGCCTTGGGTCACCAAGTCTTTCTGAATTGCCAGATGGGCCCCCATCTGGAAAAGGTTGGGAACCGCTGCCCTATAGTCACCTTCTGTGCAGGTGCCAAGGAGATTATTATCAGCAGTAGCACCAATAGATTTGCTGAGGGGGAGCTAGAAGGAAATAAAAGAATTGTGATAATGTTGTATAGGAAATGATATAGGTGCTTGTGAATGTGGGGTTGAGTAGGTATCAGCTTCCCTCCACCTTTCTCTGTGACCACTTCCTATTGATATCTTCATTTAGGAGATGTCAGCCAGCTATAGTGCTAAGCTAAGAGAAGGCTCACTTGCTGCCTTTCCAGCCATCAGCTAGCTTGGATGAGACCCCCTCCCCCAGAATTGGGGGCGGGGCACAGCATTCCTGTAACTCCCCAATGACTCCACTACTGGGTCAAGAAGTGGAAGGGAAGAGACAGAAGGGTGGAGATCCATGGCAAACCTCTAACTACTGCCGAGAGGCGCCTTTTCTCATAAGATTCAACTTATCACACTACAAACCAGCAGCATCAGTACTATTAGAAAATCATAGGTATTGTTACATGACTCACCATGCCAGAGAACCCCCTGCAGTAAGACCAGAAGATAGGAGCGGCCCGAGGCCGGCTGCAGCAGCTGGCACCCCAGGTGGAATGCGTAATTGGCGCCCCTGCCTGCAGGGCCATCAATGGACTGATGTCATCGGTGGGCGCCCCCGTGACATCATCATCGGGCGCCCCGGGCGGCGGCACCTAGCGGTGGCCAAGTCCTCCTATAGCCACAGGCCACCCCTGCCAGCAGATGTAGAACTTCTATCCCAGTTTCTCTGCACAATCTTCAGCTTGCTCCCTGCCACTGTCACCCTGCCAGCTTGTCACCCTGCCACTGACTTCCTGAGTGACTTTGCCCTCCAGCCAAGCCATCAACAAGAATTTGCCTTTCCATGGAATCCAATCCAAAACCGGAAGCCTTCGCCACAGTCTCTCCTTCCCAACGGGTCTGTCTTCTTTCCTTCTGCCTGCCCTTTCAATTTTTACCCTTCCCAGGTTCATTTCCACCTCAGCCCTCCTGGATTCTTTTGAGTTGCTCCCTGATCTTTCATGAACAGCCACTCCTTACTCTACCTGATTTATACATTTCTCTCTAGCCAGCTTCCCACAGTTGAGCTTCCTTCCTTCTAAATCCAATACCCAGCACAGGTGAAGTGGGGTGGGGTTAACTTAACAGTGCCGGCTGACACTAGTCCTACTGGCCCTTAAAGGGGCAGGCTACCCTGTACTAAGTATTTTATAGCACTGTCCAAGCAAAGACTGTGCAAACAATGAATGTAGATCTATGGTTCAGCTTGTATTATCCCAGTTTAAAGGGAACATATAGGCTGAATTAAAGACCACATAGAGCACAAGTTTCTGCAAGATCATGAGTAGGTGGGGGAAAATATGGAACAATGTTAGATGAGATGATCCTAAAGTAGTTCATATGACAGAAGGTATTGACTTTTGTGAAATATAAGAAGTATAGGTAATACACACTGGCTGCGTCTAGACTGGCAAGTTTTTCCGCAAAAGCCAGCGCTTTTGCGGAAAAACTTGCCAGCTGTCTACACTGGCCGCTTGAATTTGCGCAAGAACACTGACGATCTAATGTAAGATTGTCAGTGTTCTTGCACAAATACTATGATGCTCCCGCTCAGGGATAAGCCCTCTTGCGCAAATGTATTTGCGCAAGAGGGCCAGTGTAGACAGGGGAGGACTGTTTTGCGCAAAAAGCCCGATGGCAAAAATGGTGATCGGGCTTTCTTGCGAAAACGCGTCTAGATTAGCACGGATGCTTTTCCACAAAAAGTGCTTTTGCGCAAAAGCATCCGTGCCAATCTAGACGCTCTTTTCCGCAAATGCTTTTAACGGAAAAACTTTTCCGTTAAAAGCATTTGCGGAAAATCATGCCAGTCTAGACGCAGCCACTATGTTAGTACCGCTACTTCTAGATAGTTTGCAAAATTCTCTTGCCTGTTAAGGAATTAATTCATTTTTAAACAATGGTAAAAGAATTATGCTATAATTAGCTTATGTAATGAGCTTTATTAACATGAATGACCTAATTAATCACTATGTAACAGTTGCGTCTATCTTGTAATTTATAGCAACAGTTATTGTTACCCTGACATAAAATATATGCATTAATTACACTATTTGTCAACTTAGGTTCTACATTAAATGCATGTCTGTGAACGCAAAATTCTATATGATGACTATGGCCCAGCTCCACAGAGGGACTTAGGCACTCGAGTCCCAGATTTAGATACCCCTTCAATCCACAAAACCCCTGCTCAACTGCAGTCTAGACCTGAAGGCACCTAAACTTACTGGATCACAGATCCATAGCGGATTTAGATATTGCATCCACAAATGTTGCAACACTTAACTTTTAGGCCCCTTGAAAATCACTGGAATCCACAAAATACTGTGTTAGGCATATAGGCTGCTTTACAATGCACAGTGGGAGATAGGTACCTGAAAATAGAATTCACAAATACAAGCATGATAGGCAAGGAACTACCGAAGGTACTCTACCAGATGCTGAGGAGCTGGATGTGACCTACGTTTTGCCCTTCTCAGAAGGATAGGTGCCTAAACCTAGGCTGCAGAGAGGCACCTACTAAGGCTTTCAGTCTACAGCTGAGAACCCTGTTTTGGAGACAGGCTTCAAAGTGGTGCATGCCTACTTCCACACAAAACAGCTGGGGAGGGAAAAAATTAAAATTTTCTTGCGACCTTTAACTCAGTGGCTACAGATTGTGCAATACCATTGGCCCGGTACTCCATTGTTTCTTTTTACCATCATATAGTAGTTTATGCACTTCATTTCAGCACTGCTGCTGTACGGATGGCAGTAATTGTTGGTCCTGTACAGCAGTCCTGACTCTTCCTTCTCCTGGCAATACTCCCTAATGTTAAACTCTGTTGCATGGGAATGCAAACAAGAGTCCTTTCAAAGCCAGGTTCAGAATGCACAAGGTAGGGACGAGGGAGGAGAGGAAAGGGAGAGGGAGGCTGTAGGCTCTTGTGTGGGTTTTCAAAAGCCAGCTCCTATTCCCACGCTGTAAAGTAGAACTGCATCACTTCTGCTGCCTCCGACTCTCCCTGACACCAGAATTTGCTTCTTAACAAGAAAATTAATACTGACTGAGTTCTGCCAGCCCTAGAATAATTTTCTGTACTGGAATATTTGAGCAGATAGGATATATTCTGGAATCAGGTGTTTGTGTGTGTTATTTTAAAGATAGCAGTAAACTACCCACAATTGAATCTCAACCTTAACTATAATGGTGGTATGGCATTATAATACATTAGACTAACATGCCATCCTTCACAGTGCAGGGCTTCCAGCTGTGTCTGCAGAATGAGTTGGCTAATTGGCATGAGGTGGCAGAGAGAGAGACTTAGAATTTGCTTGCATTGCAATGAAATGTTTCCATGACCTACAGCATGTCACTATTACTCATGACCTCTGTGCAACTGCACTTTTCCCTGTGATCTATAAGTCCACTGCCCTAGAGGCTGCTGTTACAATGGGTCACTTTTTTCATCTTTGCATTTCTGCTTTCTTCTTTTCTTTGGCTCCCATGGCTGCAGCTGCTCACGCATATTGTAAAGAGGCCAGAGCAACACGTCTCACAGGTGGCCCGTGGGGGGAAGTAGCATATCAGTAAAAGCAAAACAAAGAGTGCTGAATCCTCTTTCCAAAAATGGAAGCATTGAGGGCCTCATTCCACAATAGAAATGTCCAGGTTTCAGGTCCCTGAGCTTTTCATGAAACCAGAGTGTACAAAATGCTGCTGACATGCATGTTCTTGCATCAGAATTCTAAGGAGACATAATTAGGAGAGGCAGCATGGTCAAGTGGATAGGACACTGTTGTGGGAGTCTGGAGATCAAGATGATCCTGGCTCTGCATTTGACCTGCTATGTGATCTCTGACTACTCATTTCAATAGACTTTTCTTCTGTTTTCCCTCACATCCTTTGCCTCTGTTATCTATTTTGATTGAAGCTCTTTAGCCCAAGGACTGATTCTCACTACATGTTTGTACAGTGCTTAGCATAATGAGGCCCTGAATTCAGTCATACTAATAACGCAGTATTGTGGGCAGTTTAAACAATATATATTGCAAATGCTCTGTATTAACAGGTCCAGACTATGTGGAATGACAGAATTGATGAAGTTATTTCTAACTATGGGAACAAAAATCTGACTGGAAAAGAACATGAGTGGTATATTCTGCATGCTGTGCAGCAAACTGTAAGCAGAAAATTGAAAAATCATCGCCCCAAAAAATGTTCCACCCTCTTTTATCACATGGAAAGTCTGTGTCAAAAATCAGTCACTGAAAAACTATTTAGCTATAGGCTTATTTATCATGGTAGCTTGGGTCAGATATAAGAAAATATATTCCCTACAGTTTAACTGAAAACTTGGGAGTCTATGGGCTTGATTGGGCTAGGTCTGCAGAAGGGCAAAAGGACGCTGCTCCACTCTTGCTTTGCCACTCTGTACAGGGGCAGGCACAATCTCAGCCACTGTAGGCCACTGGCCCCTGAGCATAAGGGCAACAATTCTCTAGTGCCTTGGCCAATGCAAAAAGCCATAAAAGATGTGCAAAGGAGATTTCTGTGGCCTGAACCCATGCACGCATCTAGTGAAAATGGCCTAGCAAGGAGAGGAGTGTATAGTGTATCCTGTAAGAGGGTATATCTGGGTCACACAGTGGCAACATTCACATTTCCTTCCTCAGGGACAAAGCCTATCTCTCCAAAGCATTATACCATACTCATCACTATTCTGTCCAAGCACATGTGAAAACACCTGCTAGTGCTATATTTCTCTTCACCAGTACTGACTGCTGGAGGCAACTTAAGGCCATACGTTAGCCCCACACACTGCTAGCATTCATAAACATTTTCATTACATAGTGAGGCATAAACAGTTTCCTTTGTGAGAAGTTCTTCATAGCAGCATCATTTTCCATGAGATAAATTGCTCAAAAGGTGAACTGCAAAGTTTTTTTACATATGATAAGCAATAATTTAGGATCCCAAATAATTCACAGTGGTGAATTACAAATTTCTTTGCACTGCAGATACTTTTAAAAACAAATATTCTCTGAAAATCTGTTCTTGCTAAGTCCTGATTTCAGCAACAGCTAGTGGTGTGACATCATCATAAAGTAAGGCAGCATTCCCAGCTCTGCTTTCAGCTTTTGTGTGATATCATCAACAATTGTTAGAAAATCCCAGCCACAACTTAAGATTTCATAGGTTTTTGACTGATAAGTTTTCCCAGCAAAATATGGGTTTTCACTGAAATCCATGCAGGAATTAGGGAAATGTTATTTTTGACTAAATTGATTTTTTCAATAGGAAAATTCTAAAGAGGATATTTCCTTTTGAATTGTCATTTAAACCTGAAATCTTCTGAATCAATATGAAATTTCAAAAATTACCAAAAACTTGTACAACCATTTCCAAATTGATTTTTTTCCAGAACTGTGTGTTCTTTTATTTTTAATTTTTATTTTTTTATATATTTTGACTTTTCATACTGTTTTAGGATGAAAACAAATGTTGAAATGTTGGAATTTCCCCTGGGACAGAAATTCAGCTTTCTAAACAGATCTACTACTGATATTCAAATGGTGGGAAGGATGCCTGAGGAGTTGACCCATGTGATTTTGTGCTAGTAGTTAGATTTTTGTGAAGTGCTAATGCTACAATGAGGGCCCTATTTTCAAAAGAAGGTATTTCTACACTGCAGAGTTTTTCCAGAAAAACGGCCATTTTTCTGGAAAAATTACACTTCCATCCACATTGCAATTGCGTTCTTTCGACAAAGTCAAAAGAACACAGGGTTTTTTCTGACAGCAGTAAACCTCTTTCTACAAGGAAGAAGCCTTTTTCTGAAAGAGCTCTTTTGGAAAAAAGGCGTGTGTGGACGTGGAAGAGGGAGTTCTTTTGAAAGAAGAGGAAAGAAGAAAAAGCACAGGTGCCTTGGTGGCCACTCCGTCCATAGAAATCACAGGTTAAATGCAAGATAGTGTCCACACTGAATGGATGCTATCTTTCAAAAAAGCAGATCGCTTTTTCGATGCGATTTTGTTGTGTGGTCACTCTCTTTCAAAAGAAGTTTTTCCAGAAGATCTCTTCTGGAAAAGCTTCTTCCAAAAGAAGCCTGCAATCTAAACATAGCCAGCTCTCCATTCTCACCTAGGTATGAACATAAATGGATAGATTTTCTAAAGCACGCAGCATGTTGGGAACTAAGCTCTTCACATTTTACCATAAGTGTCACCATAAGAGCTGCTCAGTGTGAGTGCTTTGGGACATTTTGCTCTTATTAAGGTATCTAAATTAGACCTGTACTTCTTAGATATCTAGCCCTAATTATGGAAATGCATTCCATTTCCTTTGCTATTTTTTACAGATTTTTCTCTTTTCTTCCTGGTAGTATTTCACTGTGCCCTGGTCTGTTATGAACGTGGTGCCTCTAATTCTTGACGGCATAAACAACAATGTGTAAAATGAATGCTTTCTTAACTCACATTTATGCCTTGATGAAGGCTGTGTGTGAAGGCCAAAATGTTTGGCATTTGCCTGGAATAAAAACACTATAATAACATTTCCAATTTACATTTTTATTAGTTCTATCATGACCCTTTCAAATAGAAATTCCTTTCAAATATATATTTTAAGAACATATTCCTCTCTTAATATATACTTGTAAAATGCATATACTATACATACCATTGCATATTACAAATACATGCAAAGGCAGTTTTGGAAGAGATTGGATTCTTATACGATAGAGAAGGATGAGACAACATAAACTGTATTTTAAGGGATTGAATTTCATCACTGACACTACTACTTATTCTTGTACTATACTTCTGCCTACTTTGGGGGGCAAAAATTCATTTTTTATTTTTTTTGGCATTAAAGTTGACAGGATCTTTTTTTTTTCTAGCTGGAATGTTGTGGCAGACACAATTCTACAGACTGGAAAAAGAATGAAAATAAAGAACATGCAGATCAGGTGCCATGTTCATGTATAAAATCTAATAGGAAGGAATGGTTTTGTGATGCCCCAGGGGAATGAAGTGTACAGTAAGGTAAGGAATAACCAATTTTTGTTTTACCTGAGTGAACACAGTAGCCAGCTTTCAAAACTAAGGGCTGGTCTACACTACACAGTTAGCCCAAAGTAGGGTAGAAGCCATGAAACTGACAAGAAAGCGGGACAGTTCTAGCCCAGCTGCCCCTACTCCTCTGGAGAGGTGAGTGGCTGCTTGACCCTGCTACCATCTGTGGAGCAGATAAAAATGTACCTGTTCCTGGCTTGGAGTCAGAGTGAGAAGCCCGGATGCCTGGACCATGTACAAAGGGAAAGTTGGGGTGGCTGGACCCCACTTCTGGCTGGGAGTTGTGATGAGAAGCCCAGGTGGTTTCCCCCCACTCTTGGCAAGGAATGGATAGGCAAGCTGCCTCAAGTGTTCTTTGCCCCCACTCCTGTTAGGAAAAGGGACTGGGCAGGAGCCTGCCAGGAGTCCCAGAGCCTATGGGACACCATAAGTGCCTTTACAAAAAAGTGAAACAATAGTAACAATCATCATAGTTAAAGCAAAGACATTCCTGAGCAGGCTTCCGGCATGGTAGTTCCTGTTTAGGAGTCTGCCACACAGAAAACTCTAGTCTAGATCAAGGAGGAGAGTCAGGATAACAGGAGCTAGGAGCACCACAGAATGAATCAGTCATGAGAGAACATTTACCAGAAGCTTGTGCAGCACTAAAGTTGTTGCTATCCACCATTTTGTGCTGTGTGCAAGTACATCTATGAAATAGGAAAGAGGAGGGGGGAATGTAACATGAAAGCAATGGCAACATACAGTTATCATTATTGTTATTTGTACCATGTGATCTATTTAAGAGTTATCTTTCACCAAAATGTCTGCATTCACTTTACAGAATTAAAGAACCCAAGCAGAAAAATAAGAAGCATCTTAGAACCTCCATAGCTCAGAACTAGCTAATTATAATAGTGGGACAAGCTTGTCTAGGGCCATCGAATTGTAGAGCCTTCTATTATTAGAAAGCAGGCGTAAAGAGCTACATCTATCTATATATTTTAGAAATGTGCAACCCTCTGTCTGTCTGTCCATGAGTCTGTTCAAGAACTTCTTCTAAATGCTGTTGGAAAATAGTTTCACAGAAAATCTTTGAGCAGTCCTAATTTATATAAGCTTTATTCTTTACCCTATTCTAAGATTCAGTTTTCTGAATATGAACATGCACTGTTATTCAAAAACAGGGAATGGGTTTTGAGGAAAAATCATGGAGACTGTAAGTTTATATTAGTGAGAGATCTGCCCGTTACCCTTTTCCCATAGTAACAAAGTCTCTTTTTTACTTTTCGGCTTGTTATCTCTATAATAGTTTATTAAATATAAAAGTGAATAGTAAAATAAACATTAACAATGATCCAGAAGACATTAAATCCATCTTGAGATGAATAATGTGTGGGGAATAACAGTA
Source organism: Rafetus swinhoei (assembly GCA_019425775.1). Classification (NCBI taxonomy): domain Eukaryota; kingdom Metazoa; phylum Chordata; order Testudines; family Trionychidae; genus Rafetus; species Rafetus swinhoei. The sequence goes on from CM033437.1 coordinate 274,371,051, forward strand.
AACTTGCAATAGCTGAAAATACTCATTTAAGCATTCAGTTGTAGAGTGACTGGATGCTTGAATGAAGATTTATCAATATGTTGCTGCACAAGCACATTCCCCCTTAGATCAGCCACTAGTCCCAAAACTGTTGAGTGCAAAAGTAACTGATTTAGGCTATGTCTACACTACAAAGAAAAGTCAGAAGAAGATACACAAATTGCAAACCGCTTACATGGAGCCAAATGTCGGGGAAAAACTCTCTTTTGGAACATCCCTTCTTCCTTGTAGAATGAGGTTTTCAAGGATGCTGAAAAAATGCATCTGCTTTTCTGATTTTTTTTTCTCGAAAAGCAGACGTATTCCTTGGACATGGCAGAGCTTTTCCGGGATACCTCTGGTATCCTAGAAAAGCTCTGTAGTCTAGACATACCCTTAGTCATGTGCTTATACATTTAAAAGAAATTGAAAATTTGCTGGGCCAAACTCTTAGCATTACACACTAATAGTATTGCCTTCTGCTGAGTAAGTATCAAAATCTTAAATCCATGGTAGAAAGCTGTTGCATAAAATTTGATCAGGAACATGTTATAAATATGTAGTTTGAATCCAGGAATCAAAAATACTTAATTTAATACTTTTTCATTTGCTTTTACCTAGGGATGTGACGAGTATATTAATGTATGGTTTGAAAACAACACATTGGCCTTAATCATAATTAATATTGCACTGCTAACTATAGAGGTATGAGCATTTGATTTTTTAAATAAGAAAATATTGAGAAACCAGTGGGAGCCACAAAAATAAGCTTAGTATTCTATGGGCATGACTCTGCCCCATTACAATTATATAGGAAGCTCCATTAACGTCAATGGAAGCAAGATACTTTCCTGTTTATTGGTGGCCTTGTTAATTAAAGTTTTGTCTACAGTGACCCACAGTTCAGACTATGGGACTATGTCTAGACTGCCACTTTTTATTGTTTTTATTGTTTTTTCAGAAGAGGCTTTTCCTAAATTTGGCCCGTCTACACTGGGCCAAATTTCGGAAAATCCTCCTCTTTCAGAAGAGCCCTTCTTCCTCATGAAACAAGGAAGATAGGGCCTCCGAAAGAGTGAGTCTGCTCTTCCGCAGAAAATGTTGGAAGAGCAGATGCGTTCCCTGGACACGGCGGAGTTTTTCCGAGATACCTCTGGTATCCCAGAAAAACTCCATTGTCTAGACATAGCCTCAGTGTGTGAATAATAGAATGAATTGTGTGTGTGAATAATAGAGTGCATTGTAGCTCCCTGGGAAGATGTTGTGGTCTCAGTCTAAAAGGTCCCCAGTTTGTATATTGCAAACTAGAAACTTTCTAGTTCATGCCCTCTGTGTCCCCATGGAAGAGTTACTGCAAAGCACTTTGTTGCAAACTGTTATTCACAAACCTAAAGTCTGGACTGGGGGCATTGTAGACACAGCCTTAGGCCCTGTCTACACTACCATTTAGGTTGGCAAAACTTCTGTTGCTCAGAGGTGTGAAAAAAAGCATTCCAATGAGCAACATAAGTTTTGCCAGCATAACTGGTAGTTTGCACAGTGTTAGTTGGACAGCTTCTCCCACTAACACAGCTTCTATCACTTGTTAGGAATGGTTTAATTATGCCGTTGGGAGAGCTCTTTCGGACAGGGGACCATTTTATTACTGTGTGTTTCAACAGCACCTAGTACAGTGGGGTTTTGGTTCATGACTGGGGTTCAGAGATGATACCATACTGCTACTACTACTACTTATTAAAAATTAATAAATATTCACTATATCAAGCAGCACAAAATCACTGGAGGAAGAAAATTCACTGTCACATTTATGAGAAAAAACATATAATAAAAGTTATAAATGTTGCAAAAATAAAAGTTTGTGTCTAATTATAACAAAGAGTTCTCCTGAATTCCATAGACATCCCAGATATCTATTGCCACCAATAGAAGTGGTCGGCACCCAAAGGAAGCTGGCTGAAATTCCATCATCAGTATTGGCCAAATTAATAATAAAAATGGTTTGGGGCTTATTTAGATTAAGTACTGAGCGGTGGTACAGACTACTTCATATTCTGACTGAACTGATTTATCCAGGTCTCCTGACATACATCCCCTTAAAGAATTGATCTATGAGTACATTTTTTTTTATCTGCAAGTATATTCTGCTTGACTCTTTTCTCTATCAGGTATTTTATTATTTTACTTTTGGGCTTTTCTGTTCCCAGCTGTAGACTCTCTCTTTCTTTGGTGTGTTTTAGGGACGTGTGAAGTTTATGGCAATTTTTACATTTTAAGTAGTTAAGTAATTATGTATCCTGCATTCCTGCAGTGTCTCAAAATCTTTTATGGCTTTATCCTCAGAACACTCTGGTGAAGTACTGAAGTGCTATTATTCCCATTTTACATATAGGGAGTTGAAGCAAAGAAAGACCATGTGGCCTATGTAAGATTGCAGTTGGGCATAGGAAAGAGATAGAGAACTTCCAAGTTCTACATTAGCATTCTCACCTCTAGTTTGTCTTCCTGTCATTCTGTCTATGCTGGCAATGGTGGAATCAGAATCTGTCCTCCAAACTGCAACAGATTAAATTTAAACATTAATAAGCATAAGTGATTATGACTTGCTTTAATTTTTAACCCAATCTTTCTTCCTTTTTTCAGGTTCTCCTGTTCATACTAAGTGTATTGCTGTTCAAAAACATCAAGAAGAATAAAATTTCACTAATGGAATCATGAAAGATTTTTGATATTGTTATACTGCATTAATTATTTGGTCATTCTTTAGTCAATAGGTTCCCAGGCTTTTTTATTGTATATCCCCTTCCAGCTCTACCAACTGCCCATATACCTCTACCCTTCTCATCACTGATGTGATACTCTTGTGTGTTGTTATTAACACTACCTGTCTTTATCTGTCTTTCCATATTCACTGTTCCATACAGATACAGTGCAACATATACAACTAAAAAAACCCCCCAACCCTGAGTTCTGAGTTTAGTTAGACTGGGCAGTTGCTGAGAAACTAAAATTGCATTGACCAGTGACTGGAAGTGAGGGCTCTATACATCAGCATCTTTGTGTATCTGTGTTCTCATTAAATAAGTTAACTACTGTATTTTATATAACAAATCCGTACCGAGTTTTAAAGCTTTGTCTGAGTAGTCTATTATACAAATGTAATTAATAAAATCTACCATTACACAACATTCTGAAACTGAATACTAATTTTCTGAGTCTCCAAAACAACTTGCAACAAGAGTTATATTATGTATGTTACTATACCAACAAATATATCTAAAACAGAAAGAAACGTGGGCACTATTACTGGGGTCACTGATCCAATTTAAGGAGAGTCTGAGCCCAGGTTACTCACGATGAGCTGATTTAAGGGAAATAAGCCTATCTAGGCAACACGATAAAAGGCCATCAGGGCTTGGTTGCAGAGGCTATGTCTACATTATGGGGTTTTTCCGGGATACCAGAAAAACTCTGCTGCATCCAGGGAACGCGTCTGCTCTTCTGCTTTTTTTTTTTTTTTTTTTGAAGATCAGACACCCTCTTTCTCCTCCCACGAGGAAGAAGGGCTCTTCTGAAAGAGGGTTTTTTCCCCGAAATTTGGACCAGTGTAGACAGGCCAAATTTAGGTAAAGCCTCTTCCGAAAAAACTATCGGAAAAAGGTATGCAAATTGTGGAGCGCAATTTGCGTACCTTTTTCCAATAGATCACTGTAGTGTAGTCATAACCAGAGAGCTGCTCACAGAAGGAGAAGTACTCCTAAGGGAGAGGTGCTCCCAGAAAACCAGAGGCCCAAAGAGGAGGTCTATGCAACCCCTGAAACTAGGGAGAGAGACTTTATTTAAAGTTTATTTGGCTTTAATAAAGGAGAACCCCTAGCATGAGAAATGTGTCTTTTACCCAACTGGATTGTTTAGAAGGAGCTGACAAAATCGAAACTGAGGCCACGAGTTCCTGCATCACCACATTAAATCAAGAGGAAGCGCTACAGGGAAAGGACTCAATGGTTAATCAAGCCATCCAAGTGGGCAAGACAGCATGTTCAGAAAATTCTCTCATTTCTTTTTTTACAGCAGCACTGAGTCTCAGAGACAAGCCCAACTGACTTAGGCTTGCACAAGGGGCCTAAAATAGCAGAGTAGATGTTCTGCACCCCCTCCACCAAATTTCCCAGTCCAGGCTCTAAGTCCAAGAAGTTAGAACTTCACTGCTATTTTTAGTCCCTTAAGACAAACCTGAGTCATTGGCTCCGGGAGCTGATGAGGGTTCTTTTTGCTATGTAGACATACCCTCTGGGAGAAGAGTAGGGAGGGAGGGACTGTGGGGGATAAGAAAGGCTAGAGACAGCAGGTAGCAATGCCTAGAATGGGGATCTGAGCCCAGCCAGCCCTTCAGGATAGTAGCCTCTTCAACAAGGACAGAGGGCTTTGTTGGAGAAATGTGGGCTTGTTTGGAAGAACTTCCAGCTGGATGGCCCATATGACCTCTCTGTGTTTGGGCTTGGGTGAAGCCACTCAGGGGGCCTCAAATATAGTTATCTTAGAAACGATAAAAGGTTTTAAGGAAAATTGATTCTAAGTGTTGTATTGTAATTTACAATGAAACACAATGGCCTGATGTCCATATTCTGCAAAGAAAGATTGTGGGCTGTGTCCAAATATTGACCTTGGATGAGCACAGCTCCTATTGACATCAATGGCAGCCTGGCATGCACAACTGAAAGGAGACTTTGTCTCAGCATGTAGGTAAATCCTGCATAGATTTTTAAAATTGTGCTAAAAGGCATTACCTCCTCAATGTCAGCCACCCCAGTTCACAATAAAACGTGAATGTATATTGGCTGCTAAAGCCTCCAATAAGCAAAATGAGGTTTATAGGATCTTTCGAAAAAGCGTTCCTTTTTCTAAAGAACCGCGTCTAGACTTTTATTTTCAAAATAGTGCGTTTTCAAAAGCGCCATTATGTGATTATGCAAATGAAGCACAGGAAATTCAAATCCCGGCTTCATTTGCAATTTCAAAGTGCCTAATTTACATCCCTCTGTCGAAGGAGGGATGTAATCTAGATGTACCTTTAATGGCGGGGTGGGAGGGAGCTAAAAATAGATGACAGCAAGAAGGTTAAGGTGTTTAAAGCCTATTTTGCTTACTTTCACTAAGAAGGTTAATTATGACTAGAAATCTAATACTATTATTATTAACAAAAAGAGGGCAGGAATGCAAGTCAAAGAAGTGAGAGAACAGATTAAAGAATATTTAGATAAGTTAGAGATATACAAATCAGGAGGACATTGCTCAGGGTGTGAAAAATCCACATTCCTGAGTGATTCAGTTCAAGTTACACCAGCATTAATCCATTAATCCCCCATGTCAACAGCACTATGTTAGCAGGAGAGTTTTCCCCTCTGACATAGCTATTTCCTCTCAATGTAAGGTGAGTTATGCTAACAGGAGAGCTATACATTTGTAATGCAGACCTGGCCTAAGTAAATATAAGGGGCGCATTTCTAGGCATGAAAATATATAGTTGCTCCTTAGTGGCATTGTATTGTTACACAAGCTGTGGCAGGATTTGAATAGGCTGACATGCCCTTTTGCTGGCTGGTTTACTGTGCTGGCTGGCTTGCCTATGCTCTCTTGCTCTGACTGGCTTCCTGTGAGCCTGTTCTCAAGCTGGACAGGCAGTTTGCAGATGTTCCCAGTTCTAGTACATCATTTGCAGAGAACATTAGGAAAAGTAAAGGACCTAAATACCCTCTCCTCCAGTGCCTCTGAATAGGAGACAAATGAGGTAACTACTAAAAGTGATAAGAGAGCCTGAATCAGACAGACTTCAACACCTGGAAAGATGCTTGGACAAATTGTATGTACCCCTAGGATAATAGGTTTATAAGGAATAGCCAGCATGGATTTGCCAAGAATATGTCATACCAAACCAATTTAATCTCCTTCTTTGATACCGTTATCACCCTATTGGATGGGGGAAGCTATAAATGTCATATATCTTGATTTTAGTAAAACTTTTTGACACAGTTTCATATGCTATCCTCTTAAACAAGCTATAGAAATATGGTTTAGATTACATTAACATAAGTGAGTGCAAAACTGGTTGGAAGATAATACTCATGGCTCACCATTAAACTGGGGAGACATGTCTAGTTGTGTCCCACAGTGGTCTGTCCTGGGTCCAGCACTAATCAGTGTTTTCATTAATGACTTGGATAATGGAGTGGAGAGTATGGGTACGTCTACATTTGCACCCTAGTTCAAACTAGGGATAAAAAAGTAGACGACTGAAATTGCTAATGAAATGGAGATTTAAATATCCCGCGCTTCATTAGCATGATCTCGCCGGCGCATTACTCCGCTCAACAGCTGTTCTGAAAGTGAAAGTGTGCACCGGGACGCGTTAGTTTGAACCAAACCCCTTGGTTCGAACTAACGTTACTCCTCAAAAAATGAGGAGTAATGTTAGTTCAAATCAAGGGGTTTGGTTCGAACTAACACATTCCGGCACACACTTTCAGTGTGGACGCTCAGCAGGCATTTGTTGCGCAAGAAAGCCCTATGGCTAAAATGGCCATCAGAGCTTTCTTCCACAAGAGAGCATCCACACTGCCATGGGCGCTCTTGCGCAAAAGCACAGCTCGCACATGGCAGTATGGACGTTTTCTTGGGCAAGAGTTCTTGCACAAGAACCCTTGCGCAAGATGTTCTTGCGCAAGAAGCCGCCAGGGTAGACATAGCCTTCGTGTATAAAATCTGCAGCTGTTACCAAACTGGGAAGGGTTGCTAGTACTTTAGAGGACAAGATTCGAATTCAAAATGATCTTGACAGATAGAAGAATTGGTCTGAAATCAACACAATGGCATTTAATAAAAAAAAATGCAAACCACTTCATTTAGGAAAAAAAATCAAATTCACACTACAAAATAGGGAATAACAGCTAGGTAAATAGGTCTCTTGAAAAAAATCTGAGTCACAAATTGAATACGAGTCAGTAATGTGATATAGTTATGAAAAAGACTAGTATAATTCTGGAATGTATTAACAGTAGTTTTTTATATGTAAGGGTGTGTCTAAACTACACCTCTCTGACAACAGAGATATGTAGATTAGGCACATCGAAATTGCTAATGAAGCAGGGATTTAAATATCCTGCGCTTCATTAGCATAAACATAACCGCTTTTTTCAAAACGAGTTTTTTGAAAAAGTCAGTCTAGATGTGGATCTGTTGAAAATAAACCCTGTAATCTTCATTTTTTGAGGAATACAGAATTTATTTTCGACAGATCTGCATCTAGACTGCCGTTTTTTTCAAAAACTCTGTTTAGAAAAAAAGCGGCAGCCATGTTTATGCTAATGAAGCACAGGATATTTAAATCCCTGCTTCATTAGCAATTTCGATATGCTTGATTTGCATCCTCTGTCGACAGAGGGATGCAGTCTAGACATAGCCTAAGACATGGGAGGTAATTATCCTACTATAGTCTGTATTGGTGAGGTCTCAGGTAAAGTACTGTGTCCAGTTCTGGGTGCCCCATATTAGGAAAGATGTAGATAAACTAGAGAAAGTTCAAAGGAGAACAAGAAATATGATAAAAGGGAATGATTAAAACAACTGGGCATGTTTAATCTTAAGAGAGAAGGGGCCTACTAGCAGTTTTCAAACATGGTCAGGGGACAGTTACAAAGAAGATCAGTTGTTCTCTGTGTCCACTGAAGGTAGGAGAAGAAGTAACTGATTTCATCTGCAGCAAAGGAAATTTAGGTTAGATTTTAGAAAAACACTTTTTAACTATAGGGACAGTGAAGCTCCATATTAGGTTTCCTCAGAAGATTGTGGGATCCCTGGGAGTGGAGGTTTCTTGGGACAGGTTACCACTGTCAGGAATCGTTTAAGTTTACCTGGTCTTGTCTTAGCATGGAGTCCAGGTTAGATGACTTCTGATGTCACTTCCAGCCTGACATTTCTATGATCTACTTCTCCTACATGTATCTTTATATCTATTATATAATTCACTAGATACAGGCCATGTGGCTATTTGGTTTGAAACAATGATTGCATTGGCAGAAGAAAGAAGGTGGAAATAAATATTAAGAGGGAGATTGGTGTGTAGAGCTCTGTAACAGAGAACACCATGCTTTGCAAATTGCACTGTGTTAAAGCATGGAGCGCCTATATTTTCCAGTTGTTTACTCCCATCTCCTACTTTTCCCCCCACAGAGATCAAAAGTGAGCTGACTCTGATATTTACATCAGAATAATGGCACATTCATATGAGGTGCTCATCACTTCCAGAGCTAAGTGCTCTGGCTCCCAGCACTTCCTTGGAGCTCCTCTGTACACTGGATTAGACCCTGGGAGCATTATTCACAGCCCCTTGAAATTAGTAGTTCTTCCCTGGATGGTTGATTCAAAGTCCATGGAATGGGAGTCAAGAGTAACCCTATGGAAATCAATGAAATTACTTCAATATAAGATGGGTAAGAATCAGGAGACAGGCCCACAAATTCTAATTTAGTTCTGGTGTAGATGGGCTGACTTCTGGTATGTCCTCTGAGAATTTGAGGATTTTAGCTCATAAACATACGTAAATGCAAGAGATAAATAAGATGAGAAGCTTTCTGCCCAGAAAAATAGAATCCTCTTTATAGACAAATCAGTAGCTCTCAGAAAACTGACACTCATCCACAAGCACACATATGAACAGAAAAACAACAGTACAGAAGAGAAAATTAATGTGTGAACAGGTTTTTTTAGCTGATTCATAGGCTCTAACTCTTTAAGTAAGCTAATCAAATTTACTGTTCTGTATTCTCATAAAAATTATTTAGTCTTTCAGAAAGAGTTCAATGGCTGATACTCTATTTTCTTTAGTGTATGTATTTATATTAACATATGATCACAATGATCCAATGATAGCTCAAACCAAACGAGAATGTTTTCTTTCTTTAAAGAACACTTCTAATCCTAGATTATGTTAAACACACATAATGCTTTGATCACAGATCTTATGGAAATTATGCCTTATGACAATAAGATGATTAGAAAGGTCTGTGTATTCATTATTCTGAAGAATAAAGCCTGCAAGTTTAATTCTCACCGTGAATTTTGGCTTGGTAGTAATGTGTTTATATTTTAATTTTCTTCTAACCTAACTTTCCTCGATAAAAATTACTTACTTTGTATTATCTGATGTAAACAAGATTACAAATATGGAGGATCAAGGTTTTCCTCTAGGGGAATTGGTTAGAGCATTTTTAGCAATAATAAGATACACACACAAAATATTTCCATTATTTATTACAGGATTTGGGAGGATCATGAAATGGTCTCTAGAAATGCTTTTATGTAAATAGAAGGGAACAACTATCATACACATTGGCATTCTCAGAATCTATAACTTCTGGCTATGAGCACAAAAATATTTTAAGATAAGTCTTGGGACTGCAGACAGAAACATTTTAAAGCTTGTTTTTTTTTAAGTCATGCAGTGTTGCTAATTCTCATGACTTTATCACACATATCACAATACTTGGTTATTAAAACTCTAATGCTGTAGACAAGTGATTGTGTGAGAAATGCAACTTTCATTTAAAAAAGTAAATTTCTAGCTCTCATCCCTGCAGAAATAAAAGCTTGAGCATATGACTTGAGTGAAACCTAAGGCTCAAAAAACAGGGAAAAAAAGCTCCCCAATGGTTTAAAATGGTTTAAAATCTCATGATCTTTAAGCTAGTCTCATGATTTTTGGAAGCCTGACTCATGAGCTTTGTGTGATTGGAGTGGGCAATACGATAAGTATTTTAAAACAATTTTTTTTTAGATTGAGGGTAATGACGTCTTCCCTCATCTGTGATCTACATGTTCAACCCAGGGGATGAAAATAGAGGCTGTGAGAAGGGATCAGTGGCAGTTTATGACCCTATGTTTGTAAACACTGTTATATTTTATCAACTACAGTATGGAATGTGTGAATCATAATTCCAGTAAAATTAAATTCAAAATGGTATCCAGAGCATAAGTAGTGTATGTAACCCACTGTACAGGGACTAGGAATAATTGCTTGGTATAATAGTACACTTTAACCTCTCTCATCTGCTAACCATCCTGACAGGTGAAGAGGAAGATCTGGGATCTCCACATTGTCTGGGTGCCAGTGGCTATGTTGGAACCAGAATACAACACACAGTTCGAAAGGATGGTGCAACATGAGGTGGCATTTTGTTTCCTCAGACATAATGACATCTGGAGCTCTGCCAGGGAGCAGTATGTAGGTCTGTGCTTAATATTTACTATCTGCCTAGATGTTTTTATTTTCAAAACACATTACAAAATCTCCACCTTAAGAATTAAAGCCTACTAAAGCATATGCTATTCCCCAGTAGTAAGTTACCTGCAAATGGCATTTGTGTAAGTCTTAATTGTCCACCCATGTATGATAATTAAACATTTAAGAGTAGACTGATCATGTACATGAAATGAACATTCACACTCCTTTTTTTAAGCCAGGGGCTGAATTATAAAAGATGCTTCAGCATTTGGCAAAGTGCTGTTGAACTCTAAAGCCAACAGTTTTTAGGGAACTGAAAATTGCTGTAAAAATTAAAGAAGCAATTCCAGCTGCTTCTTGAGTCCCAGTTGGGACTCTGAACTAAAATAGTTAGTAAACATAGCTCTATTATGCAGTTCACTACTTTCATTTCCAGTGTTCCATGGTTTATATGTGATTTCCCAAACACATCTTTATTGCTTTCATTTCCAAATAGTTCCAATCACTAAACAATAGAAGAATGTTGGGTGTTATTGTAGTGTTTGGGATCTTAGGCTATGTCTACACAACAAGCAATTATTTGAACATAATGTCAAAATAATGTCGAGCTGGAGGACTTCTTACCTCAACTCCTGTAACCCTCATTTTATGAGGAGTAAGGGAAGTCAATGGAAGAGTGCTCTAACTCAGACTTCCTGCTGTGTAGACAGTGCCAAAAGCTGAAAAAGCTATTTCGACTTAAGCTACGCAACTGAAGTAGTTCAAGTTGCGAGGTTTATTTCAGCTTTAGCACTGCTGTGTAGACATGTCCTTACTGAATTATGTTTCATATACTTTTATTTTGTTTTGGACAAAATTTGTATTTCTCTGTGAAACAATATTACTGTGCCATCTCATTTAAAGGTATCCAAACATTATTCATCCATCTGTTGACTGGAATGAAATATCCAGAACCTCTTTCAATAGTATACCAGTATTTTCTGTACAGATGAAAAACAAGAAGTACAATTTAGAGACATTATACGGGAATAAATCTAAGGGGGGGAGGGTTTTCTCATTTTTACATTTGATTGCAGTAATACAAATATTTTTCATGAATGCACATAGATTCCACATATATAGTGACAAATTTTTAATTCTTCACCAACACTATAATAGTAATAATATCTTAGGGTACGTCTACATAGAAATGTTATTTCAGAATAACTGATGTTATTCTGAAATAACGTAGAGCATGTCTACACTACAAGCCTTTATTTTTAAATAATGTTGAGCTGGAGGACTTCTTATTCCAACTCCTGGTAATCTTCATTTCACAAGGAATAAGGGAAGTCAGAGGAAGAGTGTTCTTACTTCGACTTCCTGCTGTGTAGATAGCACCAAAAGCCGAGTTAAGCTATTTCGACTTAAGCTACACAATTGACATAGCTGAAGTTGCATAGCTTAATTTGACTTTAGTCCTACTGTATAGACATACTCCCAGTGAGTAGGAGACATGCAAAATATTTTTTGCAGTTTAGTATCCATGTTGGTCCCAGGATATTAGGGACAAAGTGGGGGAGGTAATATATTTTATTGGACCAACTTCTATTGGTGAGAAATACAAGCTTTTAAGCTTCACAGAGCTCTTCTTCAGGTCTGGGAAGGTTACTGATGCCATCTCTACACTATGACCTTATGCTGATGCAAATTATGTGAGCATAAAGCCACTGTAGTTAATACAGTGTTTGTGTGAGTGAATACTTGGCTCCTTGTGTCAGCTTTGTGTGTACCCACCAGGAATCCTTGTAGCAATTAACAGTGCACCATAGGTAAATATCCCAGTCCACAACTATAGCATATTATTCTGAGATTGTTTTAGCAATTCACAATGAGCCCAAAATGAGTTACATGAGGCTGACTGAGAGCAAGAAGTAAAGTTCTCAGTTTGCAGTTGTCTCCACCCCATAATGTTATCTGTATCCCATAATATTTGCGCCTTTTTTCAAAATTCCACAAAAATACATGGAGCTCATCACTGTCTACCATCTCAACAGAAATACAGAGCCTGCATAATTCTTCACTATTGTCACAAGCATTGCCAGCAGAGAAGATACAATCCTGCAGTATTTTCAGAACAGCAAGAAGAACCAAATCAGTGATGAAAATGGTGATTTCATGGAAGACAGATAGCTATGGAACCTGTGAAAACCAATTCAAGGTTGTTAGTGGCATTCCTGGAACAGATGCAGATAGTGGAGTGCTGCTTCTGGGCCTGAGAAACAAGCATTGACGGTGGGATTGCATTGTAATGAAGGATTGCATTGGGATGATGAGCAGTGGCTGCAGAGCTTTCGGATGCACGAGGCATTATTACTGCATACACTGAGCATGCCCCAGCCATCCAGTGCAGGAACACCAAAATGAGAGGTACACTAACAGAGGAGAAGTAAGTGGTGATTGATCATACTGTGGAAACCTACAGTGCTAGATTCCTAGTAGTCAATGAGAAATCAATTGGATTTGGGAAATCCACCCGTGGGGCTGTTTTCATGTGAGTGTGAACGGCCATTAATTGCCTTCTGCCATGCAGGACTTCACATTTGGGCAATGTGCTTGGTATATTGGATGGATTCACAATAATGTGATTCCTGGATTGCAATGGAGCAATACACAGAATGGCACCAGACCACCGTGGCACCAGACCACTTTGCCACAGAATACATCAACAGAAAGGACTACTTTTCTGTGATTAAGGAAGCATTGGTGGACCACGAGGGGTATTTTACTGGCATCAGCAAGGGCTGGTCAGGGAAGGCGCATGATGATCGCATCTTTATAAACATAGAACTTTTCTGAAAGCTGCAAATAGAGACTTTCTTTCCTGACTAGTGTAGCCAATCATTTTAATTTATTGTTTATTTATTATGTGGTTATGATTAACTAACATGTCACATATAATCATTGTATATTAAATAGAATTAAATTGTAGGCTCACTGAAGTATAAGATTGATCTATAGTTAGAAGGACCATTCAAGGTATCTAAATAACTGGGGCTAAAATGTAAGGCCTATGGGCTGAGGCCTGCAAGCTTTTAGCATAGTTATTTTAGGCCTCAGAGATAAGAAACACTGATATAAGTAAGTGACCAAAGAGTAATCCAATGCCCTAAGATTACAGGAAAAAGTGTACTAATGGGTGATATTGTGAAAAATTAACAATGAAAGTAAATTTTTGCTTATAAAATACCTGGTAGTCCCATTTTTCTAACACATGCCTTAATCACAGGGTGCACAAGGCATGCAAATGCTAATGAGGTATAGTCAGAATCATATTATAAAAAAGGGATGTCCAAAGTGGAAAAATTGAGCTTTCTATGAGAAATTTCCTCTATGAAATATCCCTCTACTGATGAACAGTCCATGAGAGACCAATGAGTCCCAAACCTTATTGTTAAGGATGTGAATATAACTGTATTGGTAACTTGTGCATAGGTTTGTACAGAACTGCTACATGCTTGAGGAGTCATAATTGTAACTTTAATAAAACTTGTAAAATAGGCTAAACCTTGTATTTATGAATGTATGTGTGGTTACATGCCTTGAACTTTATATGTTCTTAGAGACTCTAAATCTGCAGCCAATAGTAGCTTGAAATTATAGCCACCAGCACTGAGCTCACAATGGTGTTATACCACAAAACAAAATTCACTTCAAAGAAAATAAAAATCAACATTGGTGAATTCCATTGGGAATGCTGTAATGCCATTAGTTATTCTGACCCACCTTACCTGTAGACACTGCCTAATTGTTGCTCCTCTGGCTTATGAAGCTGTACAGTGGACATTTTAAGAGCTCCAAGGAATGATTCAGCTATCATCTCAGCAGGTGCTCAGCAGAATGACACTTGAATGTGCTTTCGATCAATTGAAAGGATGCTGCTGTTGTTTACTCAGAAGATTGGACCTCAGTGAGAAAAATATCCCAATGGTTATAACTGCCTGCTGTGCACTGAATAATATATGTACATCAAAGAGGAAGAAGTCCTCACTGGAATGGAGAGCAGAGGTGCATCAGTTATCTGCTGAATTTGAACAGCCAGACATGAGGGCTACGTCTACACTGGCATGATTTTCCGGAAATGCTTAAAACGGAACAGTTTTCCGTTATAAGTATTTCCGGAAAAGGAGCGTCTACATTGGTCCCGGAGTTACCGTTATAACGATGCTCTTTTCCGGAAAAGCGCGTCTACATTGGCGGCGTGCTTTTCCGGAAAAGCAGAAGCCCGGAGCCATTTTGAAGAGGGCAAAGGCCACCAGACCTTTCCGGGGGCGGGGCCAGAGCGCCGTTCAGACACGTGCTTAAAGGGGTCTCTCCGGACAGCCGTTGGTCTCCTGCTCCCGTGCCTTGGGACCTCTGCCAGGGACTGGCACCCTTAGCAGGTTCAGTGGTTGCCCTCTGAGTTTTGGGGACACCACCCTTTGGCCCCCAACTGCTTTTCCCTGAGTTTAGTTTTTTCTGCCCTGCTCTGTCTGCCATGGAGCCGTGGGTGGCCATTTGCCTGCTCGGGCCCCTGTTGCAGCTGTACAAGTGCCTGCTGCTCATGCTGCAGGCCGGTGCCCTGCTGTTCATGGACCAGGAGGCAGAGATCGCATTGGACTCCCTCACCAGGGAGGCCCTGGCAACCGTGTGGCATCAGCACCCCACCGTAGAGAGGCCCGTCTGGAGTTTCGAGAGCAGCACCGACTGGTGGGAGCGGCTGGTCCTCGGGGTCTGGGACGACCACCAATGGATCAGGAATTTCCGCATGAGAAAGCGGACCTTCCTGCAGCTGTGCACCTGGCTCACCCCCGCGCTGCAGAGAGCCACCACCCGGCTGCGGGCACCCATCCCCGTGAAGAAGAGGGTCGCCATCGCGGTCTGGAAGCTGGCCACACCGGACAGCTACTCGTGGCACAGCAGTTCGTGGGAAGATCAACCGTCGGAGTGATCGTCATGGAGGTAAGTCCCAGGGGGAGTGGGGTGGGAGGAGGGTGCTGCACTCCAGGCCCAGGGACAGCCAAGACTCCAGGCTGGGTCGCCCAGGGGTTTGGGCCGTCCCTTCCTTGCACAGGCCCGCTGGTGGGGGCCATGGGGCGAGGGGGCCCTGGTGTGTGTGTGCGTGTGTGAGGACAGAGGGAATCAAGGGGGCCCCAAGGAGCGCACACTCACCCCTGCCGTATGTGATGTGTTCCCTTGTGTTTCTCTGCACCCTTCTGCAGGTCGTCCACGCCATCAACAACATCCTGCTCCCGCGAATCATCCGCCTGCGCGATGTGGATGATACCATGGCGGCCGCTGCCTCGGGTTCCCCAACTGCGGGAGCCCTGACGCCACCCACATCCCCATCCGGGCCCGAGCATCGAGCGGCCCATTTCATGAACCGCAAGGTACTGCTCCATTGTTCTGCAGGCCCTCGTGGACCACCGGCCGCTTCCTGGACATTTACGGGGCTGGTCCGCCGGGCACACGACGCCCGCATCCTCCGGAACTCTGGACTGTTTCTCAGGTTGAAGGCGGGCACCTACTTCCCCGGCGAGACTTGACTGTCGGGGATGTGCCTATGCCCATCTGCGTCGTCGCGACGCGCCTACCCCTGATGCCCTGGCTAATGCGGCCCTACACGGGGCAGCCGGACCAGAACGGGCGGTTCAGCGGCCGCCTCAACCGGGCCCGAAACCCAGTGGAGCTGGCCTTTGGGCGCTTAAAGCCCGATTCCGTTGTTTGCTCACCCGTCTCGAGATGGGTGAGCAGAATGCAACGGAGGTACTGGCCGCGTGCTGCGTGCTCCACAACATTGTGGAGCGCAGTGGGAGGCCTTCCTCCTGCATGGATGGCAGCCGAGGCACAGACCTTGGAACAGCCCGACACAGCTGCCGTCCGCCAGGCGCGCCAGGATGCGGTGCGCATCAGAGAGGCCCTGGTGGACATGTTTGCCCAAGCCCGTAGGGTCGCCTGGGTCTCCCCAGACTACTCCCGCCCGTCCCCTACCCTTCCCCACCCTCTCCCCTTACCTCCCCCCCCAATTGTAAAGCGTCGGGTCAAAGCACATCGGCCGTCATCGTGACTGTTCGTCGGGTGCGTCGGGCTTAGTTAGGGTTTTTCTTTTTAGTTTAGGCTAGGGTTTAGGCCACCATCGCCTGTCCCGAAGAACAGCCACGAGGATTCGGGGGTCGTACAGAAGGCTCAAGTCAGCGTACCTGATTCCAGTCGTCTTCCGTCGAGGGATCTCCTGGCTGTTCCTCTCCTGAGGCCCGGAAGGACCAAAGCATTGAGGTGGCCAGCTTCACCATCATCTTCCGTCGAGGGATCTCCTGGCTGTTCCTCTCCCGAGGCCCGGAAGGACCAAAGGATTGAGGTGGCCAGCAACACTACCCAATTGTCCTCCCTGCGCCTAGACTATGTTTAATTATCTGTAGTGTGCATCTTTTAACCGTTCTTGCTTGTTTGTGAGCTATGTAAATATAGTTTGTGGTTTACATTTTACTGAAAAGTCTCAGTATTTATTTATGCGCCACAAACCAATGAGCACTTAAAAAGGGCCCCCCCAGTGATAGAGTACAGATTTTGTTGTCTGCAGTTTGTAACCCTGTTAAATTTAAGTGGCTAATTGGCATCTCACATCATTTCCTACAGTTACTAGAGTAACACGATAACCAACACAGGAATGAACAGAAAAATAGAAAACTGTTTATTTACAAGGGTGGGAGGGGACCTTCAACTGGGATGGGGGGACCTTCAACTGGGATGGGGGGAACCTTCAGCTGGGACGGGGGGGCAGTTACTGGGATGGATGGCCCCTGCGACTGCTCCTCCGGGGGGGGGCCTGCACACGCTGGGCAGACCGCGTCGGGGCAGGCTGCACGGGGAGGTGGGCACGAGCACGGGCACGAGCAGGAGCAGGGGCAGGAGCAGGAACAGGAGCAGGGGCAGGAGCAGGGGCAGGGGCAGGCAGGAGCAGGGGCAGGAGCTGGGATAGGAGGGGGCATGGGCTGTGCTCCGGGAGGGATGGCGGGGGCATGGGGTCCGGCCATGCCATAATGAATGGCATGGACTAAATGTGCCGTGAGCATGTCCATGGTCGTGCGCATCTCTCTGCACTCGCTGAGGAAGGCAGCCCAGCCCTCCTGCCGCCACTGCAGGTCCCCCTGCACCCGCTCAGCGATGGAGGCCTGGATTGCCTCCACGGCGCGCACATGGCGGCGCAGAAGCTGGTCTCTCTGACGCCGCCTGTGCCTCCGGGGTTGGCCAGCTGGGGTGCCTGCTGCCGCAGTGTCGGGTCTGGTGCTGGGTCCCACTGCAGGGAAGAGAAGAAAGGATGGGTCAGTCGGGCAGGCCGTCCACTGTCCCCACATCTCATGCCCTCCACCCCTGAGCCCAGGTGACCCCACAGTTGTGTGGCTTGGGCCCACTCGGTTTCCCTCCTGCCCCCGTGTTGTATGTTGGCAAGGAGGACCGCCCCTGGAGTAGGGTCCCCCTCCAGTATTGTAAGCACCGGTCTGTATCCTGGCCCGTGGAGGCGGGAGGGTGCTTGTGCTGCGTTCACCTGTGGAACTCCTGCTGGTGGAGACTGTGAAAAGCTTTGGGCTAATCGCTGGTGTTTGACAGGGAGCGAGATGCATCCCCACGCAGTGCCTGGGAGCACATCTGGCAGAGGCGGTCTGGGCTCTCAGATCCTCGCGTGGGATATCTCCTGCGTAACCAGAAGCGTGACTGGGTGGGGGGTATCCCATCCTTGCAGCAAAACTCAGGGGCCCTTGTCCCTCCCACTATCCCTCCCGCAAGGCCGGTAGCCCAGGGACATGTGCGGCCACAGTGGGGACTTCCCTCGGGGAACCAGCCAAGGCACCGGGAGCAGGCGAGGACTGTGATGCTGCGGTTTTCCCAGGAGCAGCTGGCTGTGCCTCACAGCCAGGCATGGGACAGTGTGCTGTTCTCCGTGCTGCACCCTTGGCGGAGGTGAGGGGCTCTGGGCTGAGTCCCTGGGGCCCTGGCCGGTTCCAGCCGGCATCCACCCTTCCCCCTGGTCCCGCCGAATGTGTGTGAACAGCACGGTCCCAGGCGTGCCCTGCAGCTGCCTGCCGCGCCACGTGCCGCTCGGTCGCCAGGCTGCACGAGGTTGCACGTGCTGCTTGCTGCCTCATGCGGCGCAGCGTGCAGCTCACGTGGCCTGAGTGACATGCTCTCCCCCTCCTCCTCTGGGCACCTGGCTCCCCGCCCTCCGCCCCCGCCCTTTGGGAGTGCAAACTGCAAAGACTCACCAGTGGGTTCCTCCCCAGCCTTGGCCTCGGCCTCGGCCTCGGGAGGAGCTGCTGGAGGGCCTGCTGGGTGGTGGCCTCCTCTGCGCCCGGACGCGCTGCTGCTGTCCTCTCCTCCCCTGCTCGGTGGGTCGACTGATGGGGGGGTGCTGGCACGTGTCCACAGGGACGTCCGGGCTTGCGGGGCTGGCTGGCCCAGAAAGGCGTTCAGCCGGTCGTAATATGGGCAGGCGTCTGGTCCTGCCCCCCTGCCCTCGCTGGCCCGGACGTACCCCAGCCGCAGCTCCTTCACTTTGGAGCGGACCTGCTCAGAATTACGGGCGGGGTGTCCATGCTGCGCCAGGTTGTCTGCCAGCCGCGTATAAATGTCCACATTGCGGCGCCTGGAGTGCAGGTTGTGGAGACCCTCCTCCTCCTGCCATAAGTCCAGGAGGGTCTCCAGCTCCCTGGGGGTCCAGGATGGGGCCCGCCGTTTGCGGCCCCTGGGGGCCTCCTGTGCTGGGGGTGCAGGGGGCTCACCACCTGGAGCTGCCATAGTAAGCTGAGATGGGTTGGCTGGGCAGCACAGCGGCACGTGGCAGAGCTCAGGCTGCAGGGTCTGCGACGTGCTCCTGCCACGTGCGCCCAGCAGCCTCCCTACCAGGAAGTCCAGGGCTCCTACGGGGTCTCGTGGCGACCAAACCGCTTTTTTCCGTTTCTTCTGCTTTTCCGGAAAAGCTGTCTACACTGGCCCTTTTCCGGAAAAGCTTTTCCGGAAAAAGGACTTTTGCCAGCGGGAGCGGCATAGCTTTTCCGGAAAAGCGGCTGATTTCATACAGTAGATCGTCATTGCTTTTCCGGAAAAGCAAGCAGCCAGTGTAGACAGCTCGCAGCTTATTCCGGAAAAGCGGCTGATTTTCCGGAATAAGTGGCCCAGTGTAGACACAGCCGAGGACTATTAAAAGGGCTCAACACACACTATTTGGCTCAGGGAGTCTTTTAACAGTAAGTCACTGCAGTGTGCTTTGCTGCAGGGTGTTCTACGTAGGAATTGTGTGGTGATTGCTTTACGTGTAAGAATATAACATTGTTAATGCATCTATTAATTTTATTTGTGGCTTATCTAATGAGTAGTGTGACATTGTCTATAATAAGTAATGGGTTGCTTTCAGACCTGCCTGCTAAGCACACATTAGCAGATGTTGCAAACTAATAAAGATTTAGAAAGTATTTTGTAAAAAAAAAAAAATTAAAAAAAAATCAGTCCAAATAAAAATCAATAGTGAAATTTTAGGTCACACATAGTTAAAATTTAATAAATTAAGAGGCCAGAACTTATGAAAGGGAAAGAACATTCATGTCTATTTCAGCTACATATGCACCAACTGTGGCATTCACAGGTCAATGCATGAGCGGCTGTGATGGTCTTTAATGTCCTTGGGGATGGAGGGGTGGGGAGTGCAGCATTCCATAATGCCACATCCAGTGTTGAGGTGGTAGTACAGGGAGTTCCTAATATTGAGTTCTCAATGAGCTGCAGAGGAAGGTGGTCCTGGGATTGTGGAACCTGCAGGTTCACCAGAGTCTGCAGTTTCTATGTTTGTTGCCTGTGAAGACCCATTATGCCTTGGTGCATTTCCCTCTCCCATTTGGATTGGAATGTGGGAGGAAATTTGTGTTCAGGAGGTATTCGGGGTGCAGGCTCTGGGAGGGAGTTTGGGTGCTGGATGCAGTCTCTGGGCTGGGGCAGGCAATTGGGTTGCAGGAGAGGTTATAGCATGCAGGCCCCGGCAGGGAATTTGAGTGCCGAAGGAGTAAGGGGTTGGGCTCTGGAAGGAAGTTTGGATATTGGGTACAGGTTCTTGACTAGAACAGATTGGATGCAAGAGGCTGTGCAAGCTCTGAGAGGGAGTTTGGAGGCAGGAGGGGTGATGGGTCAGTCTTTGAGGCTATGTCTAGACTACCACTTTTTTCAGAAAAAGGTACGCAAATTGCGCTTTGCAATTCGCAAAGCTTTTTCCAATTGTTTTTTCAGACGAGGCTTTTCCGAAATTTGGCCCATCTACACGGAGCCAAATTTCAGAAAAATCTCCTCTTTTGGAAGAGCCCTTATTCCTCATAAAATGAGGAAGACTGGGCTTCCAAAAGAGCATGTCTGCTCTTCCGCAAAAAATGTAGTGGGAGGGCCCTGGTTCCCTCCAACCCTCCCCGCACCACTACAGAGTCTGTCCCTAGATAGAGAGACTGGGACTACAGAGGGGTTTCACTCACATGTTATGGACTAGCCTGTGATGAGTATGGTTCAGTATGCTGTGAATTCTGCCTCTAGTAAAAAAAAAAAAAAAAAAAGAGGCCACGTGGTGGGACGTAGTCAGCCTATGAGGCTGAACACTGTCCACCAGAAGCACAGGACCCACAGGCACAGCCATAGCTTTGCCACATTAGAAAACTGTTTTTAAAGGGTAAAAGTCAAAATTCACATGCTAAGGTCACAAATAACCCTCATTTATTGTAATTTAAGTGAAGCTGCTTAAAATCCAATCATCAGCAGACGGTGTCCACTCCTATTAGCAACAATCAGTGCTTCTGCTCTCGGTCAGTGAGAAAGGTGTTCATGTCTTTTGTTGAAACTGGCTAAATCCAGACAAAGGCCAGACTGCTTCAGCCAGCAGATTTACACAAAGATTTGCACTACATCAATAGTAAATCCAGTCTAAAGAGACACAAGTTTGGATAGCATCTCTGTTTATATTCCTGAGGTATTTCTCCACATTGCCTTTTCAGGACTGCATTGTTAGGGGAATTGGCTACTGACATAGCCATTACTACTGAGCTGAGTAAAGCAGCAAGTTCATGGAAGGGCAAGCAGAGAGGAAAAAGATATTACTGTCAATTACTAATGCAGGGAGGTCAAGGTTTAAAATTAAATTATATTCCCAGATCAGTAGCTCTAAAACAGGCTCAATTATTTCTTGAATTTTGCAAAAATGTTATAAGAACACAGATTGCCAAGGGCCCTTTGCTGATAATGGGTGCTGGGGACTGAATTATTTGAATGTTCATGCTGCAGTAGAATTCAAAGTTGGACACTGAATCTGGCCCTATGCTTGTTAACCAATATCAAAACTCACCATTTCAAGACATATTTTTTACACTCTGTAACTTCATAAACAGTGTCCATGTAACATAGTAAGTGACAAATCATATAATCCCCTAATCTTTTTATGAAGTCTGCCATCTAATGTGGAAAGGCAGGCAGAGTTTCAATATTAAATCTGAATTCTTGGCTTTTCACCATTTCATTTGGACCTTTGACATTTTGCCTCACACAAAATTACACATATATTCTGATGGGTACACCTCAAAAGGTGGAGATTTGGATCACATAAGCCCTCCAAAATGCAACTATTTAAGCTCCTCAGAACTTCATAGGTATTCAGAATTGACCCAGACATCCTGAGTCACATGAACATTTTTAATTTGGCTTCTTGCCCCATCCAGGAAGTATGCAGTCTCCCAGACAGGGAAGAGTTTTCTCTCAAACTTTAATCAACACATTTATAACTTCAGAAAAGACTCAATTCAGAGACTGTTTGCATAGTTTGGACTCCTATTTTATTCAACTGTTTTTTTGATCCCAACTTAAAATGTGACCATACAGTGCTAGATTGTGTCATTAAGTATAGAGTTCTATAAGGTGGAGAGGAAAGGAATATGTTACCTATACTAGACATAGCAAATAGAGGCACTGTGAATTCAGAGATGCACTCTGACATCCTCTGATTTTCTTCTTGCTGTGCAGCAGGGTGTAATTTGCAACAACCCCCTAGCAGTTCAGCTGTGCTTGTCAACTAATAGAGGGGGGAGCCCCTCCTAATTCTTGCCCACCTGCAGAAAGAGGGGAGTAAGAAAGCACAGAAAAATGTTTTCAAAAGTGCCTCAGATGCCTACATCCCCACTGACATTTCACCAACAGTGCCATCTTATTCCAGAAACAAAAGACAGGACTATGCAGCACTTTAAAGACTAACAAGATGGTGTAGTAGGTGATGAGCTTTTGTGGGCCAGACTCACTTCCTCAGATCAAATTCTGGAAGATCAGACTAACACGGCTACGTCTCTATTACTATCTTATTCCAGGTAACTCATGCAGATCTATAGGAGAAGCTCTTGCTCCTTTATTGGCATGCATAGATATGCAGTCCAAGGCATTAGCTCATCCAAAATTTGCATCCCTTATAAGAAAATGCTGATTATAAGAAAATGTTTCCAAAAGACACAGTGACAGATCCTCAGCTGGTATACATTGTCACTGACTTCATGCTCCACTGAACCAGCTGTGAAGCAGCCACTAGTTTTTTACTGAGATTTCCAGCATGATTTTTCTTCTTGTTTATAAAACTTCTGAGACATCAGTTTTTAATAATTTTTCTTTGTCACTTTATGGAGATGACCTAGTAAGTTTCTTTTTTCTTTTCTTTTCTTTTTTTTGCTTTTAAAATCTCATTCTTAATTCTCAGTGCATTTGTGTAGACTACTTTATGTAACACAGATACAGATTTAACAAAAAGTCTTATTACTTGCTAACTGGACATCAGTAAGAAATATATCTTTTTAAAGAATGAGAAAAAACTATTTGCTCTGAGTCAAAAGAATGGTTTACCATGTTGTTGTTGAAAGTCAGCCGAGCTGACCTGACAATCAACTGTTCAAGTCAATCTTTAAGTTAGATTGTAAATAGAAGTAACAACAAAACTTCCCCTGCACTCTTTACTGATTATGAAGCAGGGGTTCAGAGAGTGTAAAGATCTTCTCCACAATCACAAACAGACCCAGTAGTAGTGATGGAATTAGAGCCCAAATCTTCTGATGCTCAGTCCATGTTCAGTCCTCTAGGTCATGGTTGTACAGTAATTCTGCACATAACAAGGTGGATTCCCAACAGTCTGACTGTGATACATTAATGAGATACTGGACTGTTTTACTGCATTAATAAAAAGGGGGTTTTGAATGTGGTTTCTAATGTGTTTTAACCTGTTCACATAATATCATCCCATAATTGCACATACCTTGTAATTCTCCTCAACCAAACAGATTACTTTGTCAAAATTAGCCTGCAGGGCAGCTGACTAATGAGCTGGGCAGCTGACAAAATTAGCCTGCAGGGCAGCTCCCAAAGGGTTCCTTAAGTCTATAGTTATGGAACCAAATGCAAACACAGGGGTAAGTTGGTCAACCCCACTGAAACTGAAGGGCTGAGTTCAACCCAAACTCTACTGGCTTAATGGTGGTACTGCTAAGGATAAATTTGGCCAACAGAGTGGGAAAAAGCCTCACAACTACGCTGAATAATGCTGCTTTATTAGCTTCCTGCATTCCTCTTATTCACTGTCAAGTATCACTATCTCTGCTCAGCCACAGTGCTCTCGGATTCCTTCACTGTTAACTATATTACACAGTAATGATTATAAGATTCTTTGGTGTTATTGTGATTTTAATATATGTTCTATTTTCAGTAATTAGGGACAGATTGTGTCACCCTAATTCACATTCAGTAGACCTTACCACGCAAATATGTCTTGTTAGTCTATGCAAAAATGACACAATATGACCATTAAAGATTATTTTAATTAAGAAGAGAAACAGGGTTCTGGACAGTACAAGCTACTTTTCTAAATAGGCGTTAAAACGGAGGGTGACTGTTAAAAAGACATAGGAAGAAATCCCAGTTTCGCTGAATGCAGCAGGAGTTTCACTATCAATGGGGCCAGGATATCACCCAGAAGATTTTAAGCAGAATTGAGACAGTTACTAAAAGCCAGAAACACAGCTTTCTCACTTTATAAAACTGTCTGATTTGGGGAAATGGAACTAGCAAAAGCAAACTGAAATCACCTTCCAAACTACAACTGTTTAGTTACATTCTTCAACAGCAGTTGCCAGTTGTATTTTTTTTCCAGTAGAGTTGAGTGCTTATGAAAGTAATATTGACAGCTGAGGAATCTGAAAATAATAGATTGAAGACAGCTTCAGAAGACCAACCTCCTTCATGTTCCTTAATGAATGAGTGACAGTATGCATCCTGTTTTTGCACATGTTGAAAAATGGTGGAATGCTAACATATGAATGCCTAAACTTGTAGGAACATGCTGTCTATATTTATAGATATTGAAATTAATTTAATTTTAATTCAGAAGAATCTAAAAAGGGATAATAAATGCAATTTATTTGTTAAAAATTTAACAAAGCAATTAAAAAACATATAAGTTTCTTACAAATGCATAAGAAAAATATAGTACAGTGATAGGATTTTATATTTTAGAAGGTAAGGGTTTGGTTGTGCCAGGATAATGGGATGTGCTTGAAATTTGATTGTTTCTTATGAAATGGAAAGGGAAGAGTCTGGTAAGAGAGTCTGTTAGGCTACGTCTACACTTGCTCCCTATCTAATCCTATTGGCCCAGCAGTAAGCAGAGGTGGAGAAAGGGACAGCTATCTATTATATATTTCAGAGAGATTGCCTGTTTCTGTATCTGTTTGTCTGTGTGTCTGTCTATCTCCCAGCCAGAGAACATGCATCCCTGTGCCTGTTGTAGCTGCAGTGACCATGGACAGGTGCTTCTCACTTGGCCCCAAGCTGCTGAGGTGAGAAAGGTCTGGGGTTGTCCTCTCTCTCCTGGGCAACCTGCATACTGAACTCCTCATCCCCAGCCCCAATCCAGAATAATGATTTAAATAAAGAAAAAACAAAACTTATTTGAGCTAAGTGCCTGAGCAATGCTGGGTAAATCTTCTAGTCAAAATAAGTAAATCAGCCTGTAAAGAATAGTTTGCCAGTGTTATCTTTGCTCTCCAGTCAATAAAGGGGAAAATGAGGCAGCTGTTCTCAGGGAGCAGATGCTACTGCCAAGCTAAAAATTGCTAGCTGGGATATTCTGAAACTATCATACAATGACATCAGAGATAAAATCCTGTCTAGAAAACTCCCCTTTCCCAGAAGTACCCCCAGGATAACATAGTGGGGAATTAATCAGCCCTGGAGCTCAGCAGGTCTATGTGGCAAACATAATGCAATTTGCATCTTTGTATCAGTACAGACAAATTGAAACCCTCAATTAGGCATTGGTTGCCTATCGTTTGTAGGGATACAACCTAAATGTTTACACAAGTAGATGGCCAGCAAATGGAGTTAAAATCTGAAGAAGGCTAACCTTCGTATTTTAGAAAGAAGTGTGCAGTGATTTAGTCATATGTGGTAAAACAGCTGTGCCAGCTCACCTCTGGTAACTGTCTATGGCACCAAGACAGCAGTGCTTCAGTTTCCTCCATAACATCTTTGCCTATTTCAGCTGTGCACATGACCTGGCTCTCTCACTAAGCCAGATAACAGAGTCCAACCTTTTTCAAGGCCTCAAAATACTTCAGATATAATCCAACCAAAAATAACTAGTCTCCAGCCCACCCAGACTCAGCCAGCAGCTTTCTTGTTTGCAGGCTTACCCCAGCTTCGAACTGCCCCCAGTTCCTGGTTTCATGCCAGCTGTCACATTTTCCCTCTACTGAAGGGTGTAGTCAGGCTGCAGTTTCTGATGGGCTCCTGTCTCCATCCAGGCTTTCAGCTCAGGGCTCAGCCACCCAAGCTTCATTTGGCCTTCAGTCCAAGAGAGAGAGCTCCCAGCTACCTCTCACCTGGGTGTCCTTCCTGACCGTTCCTCCTATAGCCCCCTTTTTATTCCTTTATGAAGACCCAGCCCCTCTGTAGCTGGGTTGGATCGAGGGTTGCCTGTTTTGGTTGGCCATATTCCTGGAGGCTTCATCAGATGACATAGTCTTTAATTATAGATTCAGTTCTTTTTCCTGGAGACTTCAGGGTAGTTCTGGAGTGTTGGCAGCCCAAGTTTGATCATCAATGAGGCCTAGCACTCCCCAGAGTCCAGCTTCATAGGTTAATTGGCCTTTTAAGCCACTTCAGCCCTTTGTTACCTGTGCTGGGGTATGCACGCCCATCAGATACCCTCCACATCGAGACTGCATGCTGGCCAATATTAGGGTCTTGCCATCCTATGGGATGAGGAAGGTGTCCACCTTGTTACTCTTTTTATATCATGTCAGTAGATAATTCCTTACCTCCTGGAAGTCTCCCAGCCTACTGTCAAATGAACCAGCTTCCTTCTCTGGGAGCTCCACCTGGAAATCTAATCTCCTTTTTAGCTTATTTAGCTTTGCCTTTTCTCTAATAGGTCTCCTGCCAGGCCTATTCCTCATTCATTAGCTTTTCCTGAAGTCTTGCTGCTTCTGTTACCTCTTCAACTTTTGGGGAAGTTCACTGTATATAAAGTAGACAGACATCTCAGAATCAGTTATCTATAAAGAGGCTAAGGCATTTTGTGTTAAAAATGGGTAACAGCTTTTTATAACATAATTTGAACCCGCTGATTTAAACAATGGTTGCTACCAAATAGATTTTTGACACCTAGACCCTCAAACTTGCAAATAAATAAGGTCACAGAAATTCATCGCAAATATTACCAATGAGTTCACGAACTCGTCAGCAAAATCAGACTATTAAAAGAAATGAGGAAACACATACTGAACCCTAACTTCAACTTTTATAACATTAAGTTAGCCATATATCTTAATAACTAAAATGAGCTAAACAGAAGATGTTATTTTTTCTAGAAATATGTAAAATCATTTTCTTGCATGCTTAGAATTTATTTTGCAGTTAGAGTAAAAATAACCAAGAAGTGGTAATAATGTTTTGTTTTGGAGATTTTTTTTAACAAAGAAATAGAGCCACAGTAGTTGAACGAGGTGATCACTTAGGACACTGATATTCTTTACAGTTGTAGGTATGCTATGGAATTAGTAGTACATCTCAAGAGCACCACACAAGTTTCCTACAGTCTTTGTATTATTTGTGAAGAATCAAATGAAGCACATAAACAAAGATTGCATAGAGTAAGGGACTCAACAACTATTAGGGAGGAATTACAAAATGTCAAATATAGAGAGACCACTGACAAAAAGGAGTCTATCTTGCATTCAGAATAGATAGTATTAGTCGTGCAGCACATAAATTGCTATGCCCGATACTCTGACAAAGGCAGATCCAGAGGTTTCAAGCATTTGCAGCTGATGTGTCATGTAGAAAGCTGTAGCAACCCCAATAAAGACAC
Source organism: Rafetus swinhoei (assembly GCA_019425775.1). NCBI lineage: Eukaryota > Metazoa > Chordata > Testudines > Trionychidae > Rafetus > Rafetus swinhoei. Next base: position 274,398,776 of record CM033437.1, read on the forward strand.
CAGTATCCATAATACAACAGCCCAGTTTTGTGAAAACTATTGACTGTAGATGCTGCATGTTTTGTCTATTAGTGCTGCCTAAACAAAGACTCATGTCTATATCTACATTCAAGATGACTGTGCAGTTAGTGAAGGCAGCTGTGTTTGCTCACAAATGAATGTTCATTTAACTACAGTAAATGACTCCATAATTACTGAAGGGAAGTACCGACTAACTTGTTACATTCCATTTATGAGGTTTGTGAGGAAAGAGCGAAGGCACCAAAATTACCAAACAGTGCAATGGTTTAGATTAAAATGAGCTTTAGGTGTAGCCAATCAAGGCCATGTTTTGGAGCTATCCAAGATCTGACACTATTACCTCAATCTTGCAAAGGAAACTGGCATTGAAATTCCACACTCCTGCATCAGTCATAGGAAAAGCTCTAAGCTCATACTAGGGATTTAGTTCATTTCATTTCATGATCAATCTCCAGCTGAAAGACAAACACTGTTACTTCCAGCTAAGTATAAATATGTACCCATATCAAAAGTGACAGATTCCTGACAAAATGCTGAGATACTATCCTCATTTGCCATTCCCACAAAGTCATACTTCTGTCACTGGTACATGTTGCATTGCAAATTCATGGAGATACGCTGGCCACAACGACTTCAGTGTCTGAGGATGATGCAGCTGCCTGCTTTCTAGATTGTCTGTATTTTTCTTCCACCTGCTGTATGAAGGCCAGTTTTTTCTGATTAAGAGAACCTTGAGAAATAAGAATCAGTGAAATGTAAAGTGCATAATGTAGCTCAGGACACTAATATATGGTGTGAGTGGATGAAAGAAATAGACACCAAAGTATATTGATCTGCCTTCATCAGGCAATATGGACAAAACTACTTGTTCAGTTTTCCACAATACTTGCCCACTGCATTAGCTAGGAGGTACAGACTTTGAATGCTGAGAGTGGGGCTGTTATTCCTCCCAACCTGATTCCTAGGAGGTTCATGTTGCCAGGGAAATGTGGGCCACAAAATGGCACTTCCAGCTCTGTAGTGCCTACTTCTTTCACAACTCTTGGACTTTAAATAGCAGGACTCAAGGACTCAAAGATGGTATTTTCAAAGTGAATCAGTCACATTCTTATGGAGAGTGCATGTCCATTCATATTTCCCAAAGATTTGAAAATCTCATCTCCACATTTGTAACCAGTGAAGATGAAGGTAGAGTGTACATAGAAATGGTGTCTGTCATGCTCATATTCAACCATGCCCAGAGAGAGAAGGAAATGGGGAGCTGCATCTCATCATCTTCAAATGTATGGAGCCATTTTTTTTGTGAGATAAGACCACACAAACTATTCAACATGGGTGGGCTACCCAGATCCAGGCAACCCAAGTGGAAACAGAAGCTTTAAGTCTCTAAAAATAAAAAAATTGAATTTACCAATTGTATACAGTGCTATTGTATTGCACAACTACAGAGTAAGGTCTTTCATGAAAGTTTATAATGTTCTGAAACTTGATAGTCATTATGAGATATGAATATGAATCATCTTTCTGGCTGGTGGCTTTCAAGATGAAACTCGAGTATGGTGCTTGACAGCAACAGCTGACACCAATCATCAAAGTGCTCAACAGCAAGAAGCAGTCAAAAGAATGATTTTACACAGTGATGCCAACCATATGGTTGTTGTAGTCAGGGTCAGTGATGTGCTTATTCTTTTGCTGGCTCACCACTGCCAAATGACAGGTAGGCAGCTTTGAGTGAAAGTTGGCACATCAAAAGAACTAAATTACTTCCTCACAAATAGCATGACTAGGAAACTACAATATGAACCTAGCGTTCTGGAAACTCTGCTCCCATTCCATGCCCTGACTGGTTGTGATGCTACTTCATGTATTGCTGGACACAGCAAAAGGACCACATGAAAAGTTTTTAAGGCCTTGTCTACACTTAGAGATAAGATTGAATGTATTAAGGTTGATTTTCTAGCATGCGTTTTTATAAAGCCAAAGGTGCATTTCCTCACTCCATGCAATAATCCAATGTAGTGTGAAGTAGGTAACCATGGGTGGCTATCCCATGATTCCTGCCACCCCTTTGCATTCTGGGTTATACTCCCAGTGCACACCTGGACCAAAACTGTGCAGCAGGTGGTTCTGGGTAAATGTCATCAGTGTCTCATAATGCACTCATTTCCTCCCTCCTCCCTGCTTGAAAGCAATGGAAAACAGTCTTTTTGTGCCCTTTTTTTCTTGTGGTTATTTATGTGGATACCATAACAGGGTAATCATGGAATCCAGTATGGAACTCATTCAGCAGCAAAGTACTATGTCAATCATATTAACCATCATGTACCTTATGCTGGAGTATATCCAGAGCCTATCTAGGGCCCACCAGAATGAGGAAAACTCTCGGGAGGTCATAAAAATACTCTTCTGCAAAGCACTTGAGTTGAGCAACTGGCAAATGTCATTGGCATTTGATCCTCTTGACACAGTGGAATGCCATTTCTGGTGCCATGAGACAAGCAAAGACTTGTGGGACCACAAGTTATGAAGCTAAGGGATAATCAGTAGTAGCTGCAAAACTTTTGCATGCATGAGGCCACTTTCATGGAACTTTGCAAGTTGCTCCCTAGCCCCTTCCGAAGGGCAGGAATACCAGAATGAGAACTCCTCTGATAGCTGAGAAGCGAGTAGCAATAGCTCTGTGGAAGCTTGCAATGCCAGACAGCTACCGGTCAGCTGGAAATCAATTTGGAGTGCGGAAATCGACAGTGGGGGCTCTTGTGATCCAAGTAGCCAAAGCAATTGGCTTTCTGCTCTGGGAAATGTGCAGGACATAATGGATGGCTTTGCTGTGAAGAGGTTCCCTAACTGTCGTGGGGTGATAGACGGAACACATATCCCTATCTTGTCATCTAACCACCTAGCCAAACCCACATGTACCCCTTGCCATAAACCGCAAGGAGTACTTCTCAAAGGTGCTGCAGGTGCTGGTGGATCACAGGGGCTGCTTCACTGACATCAACATGTTATGGTCAGAAAAGTTTCATGATGTATGCATCTTTAGGAACTCCTGTCTCTTAGGAAAACTGCAAGCTGGTACTTTCTTTTCAGACCAGAAAATTAACATCAGAGGCATTGAAATGCCAATAGTGATCCTTGGAGACCCAGCTTACCCTTTGCTACTGTGGCTCATTAAGCTGTACATGGACAGCCTGGACCACAGTAAAGGGCAGTTCAACTACAGACTGAGCAAGTGCAGAATGGAGGTAGAATCGTGCTTTTGGACATTTAAAGGGAAGGTTTCACAGGCAACTAACTAGGTTAGATCTCAGTGAAAACAACATTCCCATTGTTGTGGCTGCCTGCTGTGTACTCCATAATACCTGTGAAAGTATGGGGAAAATTTTATGCCAGGGTGGATGGCCAAAGCACAGTGGTTCTGGGTACATGTCGTCAGTGTATCATAATGCACTCATCTCCTCCCTCTTCCCTGCTTGAAAGCAATGGCAAACAGTCTTTTTGTGCCCTTTTTATTTGTGTAGACACCATAACAGGGTAAGCATGGAACCCAGTATGGAACTCATTCAGCAGCAAAGAACTATGTCAATCATATTCACCATCATGTACCTTATGCTGGAGTATATCCAGAGTCTATCTAGGGCCCACCAGAACAAGGAAGACTCTTGGGAGATCATACTCTTCTGCAAAGCACTTGAGTTGAGCAATTGGCAAATGTCATTAATTATGAGGAGGCAGACCCCAGGGCAATAAGGAGAGCACATCGAGGGGTACTACAAATCAGAGAGGCTTTGAAAAATAGCTTTTGAATGGCCAGACAGCGATATGACAGTCATGCATAGTGCTCTTAATGAGATGCCCCTGCATTAAGTGTGCTTGCCTGTAAACTCTGTAACTCCCCCTTCAGCACTATCAATAAAGAGACTGTTGTTGAGTAATCATGCATTTTTATTTAGGGAACATAGGGAAGCAGGGACAGAAAAGGAGTTCAGTGTGGGAGCTTCGTGGGGGAAGTGGAGAAAAAGGGAAAGCAGCACATTACAATCCCCCTGTGCAGCAATCACAGGTGTGAGAAGGGCAGACTTTTACTCCAGGAGGCATCCCTGGGGGTTGAATGTGAGGCTGCCCTTGACTCCCACCTTTGCATTCTAAGGTCCCTGAGAAAGGAGACTATGGAACCTAGTGAGCAGGGAACGTGTATCCACAAGGGTTGGAGAGGATGCCTAGGCATGCGACTATCCTGGAAGTCCACCATGCAGGTCATTACATCTGCCATGACTGTCAAGACTCTCTTCTGGTTCTTCACTTCTCATTTCCTGCACACCTTCCTGTGCTCACTCTCCATCTGCATCTACTGCAGCATCATTTTCCTCCACTCACTTAATTGCTTCCTGCTTGAACATGTCATCACTAGTATGTTTTTGCCTTCAGATTTGTGCTAGCTGGACAGTTGAAGGAGTCTAGAGATTGTGCTGCATGCTCACTGCTGTACCCACTGTAACAAAAAATGAAGTGCAGACTTTACAGGAGACAAATTGTCAAGCATAAAACCTAATCTCTTAGCAACATGTGCTAGAGTGGTCTGAATGCTGGCTAGTTTAAACAAAATAAAGCACCCACCCCTCTATGGGTGTCCTCACCTCTGCATGAAGCAGGTCCTCACCTAGTCCCCTGATCTGGAGCCCTGTGGGAGATGTCAGCTGTCTGTAGGTAGCAGATGCTGGGTTGGATGGAGCTGGTACTCCCTGATCCAACATAGTAAAGTCCACTTTTGTATGGAGAGTGGGAGTTGATTAGAGATTCTTTGGTTGTGCTACTTCTCCCCTGCTCCAAACTCAAACAGCCCAAAGTGAAACCAAAGCTAGTCCTTTTGTCTCTGGGTTATTTAAAAATTTCACTGGTTTTTACAAAAATGTTTTAAATAAGAAAGCAATTCAGACTGACAACAACTCTGTTCATTTGGAATAAAAGTTTAGTAATGAAAAATTAAAAAAATAAAAATATTTAAAATGTTGTGTAGGAATGTATATAATGCAAATTATAAACCTTAAATTCTCTAGAATCTTAACCTATATTGATTGTACAGGATATTCACTAATTCTATTTTTTCAGGTTTTTTGGACTAACATATGCTCCCTTTATCTTTCTCCCATGAGTTTCACTGGCCTTTCCGGTGTTATTTGTTGCTAAATAATTGTTTACTGCTCCTGTTGTTAGAATTAAGCGAGGAAGAAAAATAATCCCTATACTGGTCCCAGTCGGGAGGGAGGACAAGCCTCACTTTATGGGAAGCAGACCAGTTAGTAGCCTAGTAGTGCGTTGCCTCAGGGCTGGTCCACCACAGTCTAGGGGGCTCTGGCCTATGGTCAGGCTAAATAGCAGTCAATCTGCCCTGGCCCTAGCTCAGGGGAAGGCAGTAAAGAGTCCTGAGGCTCAAGCCAATGCTCTGGCCGAGCAGCAGTTCACAAGCAACAAACAGTTTGAGACTCAGACCTGTCTGCAGGCTGAGCAGTAGTTCAAAGGCAGGGCAACAAACAGCACAAACAAGAAGTTTAGGGGCTCAGGCTTGTCTTCAGGCTAAGCAGAAGTTTATATGCACAGGCCCTTGTTTAGGGTGGGGCAGCAAACCATCTATGGGCTCAGGCCTATCTTCAGGCTGAGCAGTGGTCAGGTTTCCTTGCTTCTGGGGTTTTGCCCAGAATAAGGGGAACCTGCCACCCAAGGAGCGAAATGGCAGAGAGAAATGCTAGCCCACCTGCTCCACTGCATCCCAGCCCAGGGCCCTAACAGTGGCAGCACTGGTTGCCATTGGGTCTGCCGGGATCCTGGCCGCAAGATGCCAACCAGGTCACTGGGTCAGCAAAAATCCTGACTGCAACACGCTGCCCAGTTAACTTTTATCTCCTGAGCCAGCAATCAGTCATCTATCCCTGGGGTGCTTCCCACTTCCTCCTGTGGGCCAACCTGGATTAATCCTCTGGATCTGTAGGAAGCGATGGCACTGACAGGGTGTCCATCAGCTCAGGGTAGGGGTCCAGCAATGGTCTTGCCTGTCCTGGCCAGTCTTCTGGGCCCGGCAGCAGCCCTGGTGCCCCGGCCAGTCTTCTGGGCCCGGCAGCAGCCCTGGCAGCCCAGGCCAGTTCTCCTCTCATCGGCAGTATGGCTGACCATTCCCCCTTGGGAGCATGGGCAAAGCGTCTGGCTTCCTCTATGGCTGGGGCCCAACTGAGCCCTTAGCTCCAGCCTTTATACTTTTAGTTCCACCCTTCTGTTTCCTGGGGGTGGGGCTGGGTTGGTCTGGCCCTGCCCACCAGGGAGTCTTAGGGAATCTTTCCCCTTTTACATCAGAGAGAAGCCAAGCTACCTCACTACAATCCCAAATCACTGTTGGAAGAACAACTGGACTAGAGAATAGCTGGTGGGAATGAAGAGGCAGTTTAACCTGCCCTCTCCATATATATTTTTCCTTTTCCTTCCATATAACTTCCACCCCAAGCTTGGTTCTTAAGTCACATGGGTTAGCAAGGGATTTAGGCCCTGATTTATGAAGGCTATTAAACATCAATGGGACTACTTATGTACTTAACTAAACTTAAAAAACAACAAATAGTCTGGTAGCACTTTAAAGACTAACAAAACATATAGATGGTATCATGACCTTTTGTGGGCACAGCCCACTTCTTCAGATGACCGGAGTGTACCATCTACATGTTCTGGTAGTCTTTAAAATGCTACTAGACTATTTGTTGTTTTTTAAGTTTAGTTAAGTACATAAGTAGTCCCATTGATGTTTAAGTTTATCCTGCACAGACTAACTTGGCTACCCCTCTGAAGCTTACGTACTTAAAGTTAGGCATTTATACAAGTACCTGGCTGAATGAGGGACTTTCCATCACAGGTGGTTATTTTAAGAGAAATGTCTAAAAAGAAGCTTATGTAGAAAATCTAAACCTAGATTTTAAAAAAATATTCCAGGCAAATGTTTTTTGCCAGCTCATGAATGGATTAGAAGCACTATTGTGCATGAATTTATTAAATAATTTGCAATATCATTAAAGGATGTAACAGTTATTAGATGATGTCAGAAGATCTGTGTATCTGGATGCATAAATTTGCATGACCAATTACCCAAGCAACCAGACATTTCCTGCGTGTCCTATTTTTCAGAAAACCTTAGATCTTTAGTGAGCCATGGTGGGATTTTCAGTTGCATGCCCTTTCAGCTCTAAGTCACATTTTTCTCATGTAGATATCATCAGCACATTAATGTACTGGGGAACTGTACAATCCTGAACATGAAGCAATAATCACTATATGTTTGAAAAGTAAAGGGCAACTAGGAGAGACTCAAAATATGTTTGGCCTGTTTAAAGACATTTTTGCCTTCTTAAAGATCAATAGTCCAGCCTCATATTTGGATAACTTTTTATGGATTTAATAGCTGCATGCCTAAAGAGTGATATTTAAAATCATATCCTTAATTTTATAAGGAAAATATAATTGTCTGTTCTTGATACTACAGATGCAGTTTTCAGGCCAGATATAGTCTTCTCAGTTCTCCATCCCTTCTATAGCAGCATACACACAACTTTATATTTTTTCATTTATTTATTTATTTAGCTGTAAATAAAAATAAGCAAAAATATGTCTGCAAGTTTTTAGGAGCCCTCACAGATAAGTGACAATACAATAGAAATCCGATCATAATTAAATAAACATCATAGCTTGTGGTTCCAACACCATAGAGATGTGGTATTACCACTTGTCTCAAATAGTACAGGATATTGACAAGGAGGGACACTGTTTAAGTGTTTGCCAAGGCTTTCTATGTTCACGTTTGGCATCAATCATCTGCTTCCATTTAGTCAAATTATCATCAAGTTTTGCCACCATCATCTCTCCCTTGACTGAGAAAACACAAATGTTTTCACTTGAGGTCAATGCTGGGGGGGAATTATTCTGAAGGAACCAGGTCTCTCAAGATCATTGACAGTTCCCACCATTTTGTGTGTCTGGAGCCTTCCACAGTGATGTTTTGTGATCAGGAGTTTTCAAAGGCAGAGCTCTTTTTGGACCTCAGCTTCTTCAATGTGTCCATGAAGAGCATGTCTTAGAACATGCATCTGGTTTTGCTCTCCTTTATAATGAAGGCATCATGCTTCACTGATGGTGATGCAATCTTTGGAAGGCAGTATAGCAACAATGTGGAAGGTCACTCCCCCCCCCCCCCCCCCACAAGTCCCTATGTTGATTCCATAGCATTTATTGAGATCAGTATCAATTTTATGTGCATGGCCTGAGCAAAATCATACTGAGACACAGAACTCTGCAGTGGAGTAACACAAAGCAATATTGATTGCTCACAGTATTTTGGGGTCAACTCTTCATTTTGTGGTGGCCAGTTTCTAGAGAACACAATTTTTAGAGTTCATTTTATGCAGCTTATTGGTGGGTGGGTGGGTGGATGGGTGTTGGTGGTGGTGTTTGTTTGTTTGGGTTTTTTTTAATGGTATTTGGTGTAATGTGATGCCAAGGTACAATGAATGTTTATAGCACTCAAAAATTGTATCATCCCATAAAATATATGGGGATTTTACTTGGCCTGAGAGTGTTTCAGGTGGAATGCATACATTCATGCCAGTGCTGCCAATCAAAATGTGTGTGATTCTACAGTTTTTTCCAAGTATGCACAAGTACAGACATCCCTACCACTCAAGGTCTTCAAATCTTTCTGAGTAGGCAGTGATGCAAAGATTATCTAAACAAACAAGTCTTCACATGGAATTCTGGTTGTCTGTCTATCAAGGCATTAACAGCAAGGGTGAGAGCACTGAATCTTGAGACAATCTTTCTGCTAAGTACACCATAGACTTTTCTAACCAGACATCTTGAAAAAAAATTCCACATTGATTACTGAGAAACTAACAGATCAACAAACACAGATTTTAATTTTGAATATTTCTAAGCAATCTTCAGTGTATTGAGTTAGATTTGCAGTGTGGTGACAGCATGAAAGACCTGGTGGAAAGTGGGATGCTTATCAGTCAGTGGCTCTTCCATTACTGGTGCTATTCTACTCTTTATCATCTGCTCATATAGCTTGCAGGTTGAGCAGAGTCAGATATGTTCATATCATGTTGCCTGCTAATCTTTCATTGCAAGATTAGAAAAGACCAAAACTAATAATACTGTAATAGCAGACAGACATAAATGTCAACATAAACTTTCCCTTTCAGAGCCTCAGTTAAAGACAGAATTTGGAATTGTCAGTTTCAGTGTAGAAGAATTCTCTGTACTGATGGCTGACATTCAGTCTGGCATGAAAGCAGACATTATAAAAAAAAGTGAATGGAGATTGCCTATCTCCTAGAACTGGAAGGGACCTTGAAAAGTCATTGAGTCTAGTCCCCTCTCCTCACAGCAGGACCACTACCATTCCCTGACAGATTTTTGCCCCAAATAGCCTCCTCAAGGATTGAACTCACAACCCTGGGTTTAGCAGGCCAATGCGCAAACCACTGAGCTATCCCTCCCTATGGGTGTGCAAGAGGCAACCATCTGTGGCATGCATATTGCTGCAAACATTGAAAGCAACATCTTTGAAGCACAATATTTCTATGTGACAAAAGTCTACTGAAAAACACTGCTGTGAAGCATTATTGTATAATAGAACTTATCATGATTGCCTTTATGAAATAGTAGTAGTGTCTGCTTACAAACATCATGAACAGTTTTCATGGCCAACAAACTTTCTCCTAGTCATAGGTGATTGCAACAGTCATATCACCATCTGGGAAAGAAGTTGAGAAGTAGATAGTAACTAGCAATTTGTCCCTACTCTGACTTCAATCGTATATGTTTCCAAAGCTTACAATGGAACAAGAGGTACATTTCTGACCTAACCTTTGTCACCTCTGAGAATATAAGCAACTTCACAAGGGTGGTTATTGTAGTGATCCCATGATTGCAGAATAGACCAGAGCAAGTGACAATACAGGATGCAATACAATCTAGAAAAACAAAGTTTATTCTGAGATTCAACATTCAGACTGACTGGGAAGGCTTTACCTTTGAACTGGATGAATCAATCTTTAATATTATTCCAACACACAAATGCCATGGAGAATTTATCTCCTTTGTGTGAATTACAGCCCAAAAGTACATCCTGAGTGGTTAACATAGTGTTAGAACAGATAAGCCAACAATATAAGAGGTTAAAAGATCATTCAAGAGGAACCCATCCATCTGTTATGCTTATAAGAAGCACACAGGATCTTTTTCAGGGGGATAAGGCAACACGCCACATTTATTGATACTATAACAAAGTAGCATATGCATTTACACACACACATCCTGCTGATGGAATAGTTAACAGTCTGTTACTTGGCCCAACCTATTGGCCAGATAGGTCAGGTGCAAGGAAGGAGCAGGATTCATATCAGTCTGGACTGATGCCCCTCCTGGTCTTGATCTTAGCAGGACAGAATCCAAAGAATCATACAAGACACCCCATCCTTTATAGGATTTTCATTCCATGCAAATCTATGCATTTTGCCTTGTCAGCCCTTAGTCAGTCATTCAGCATCACAATCAATCTTCCTATGACATGTGCTTATTGGGAAGAAGTTGTTCTCACAGTCATCTGATATCATTATGCTGACAATCCCTTGGGGTGTTGTCTTTCCAGCAAAAGTTGTGATTGGTTCCCTATCAAGGGGTGCGTCAGGGTTCATCAGTCTGCCCAGATAGTCTGCATCTTCAGTGTGCTCTGATTATTATTTGGTGCTTCTGAGTCTCCAGCCCCTCCTCTGACCATTTGAGCATGCAGTGTCCTTCACACTTATCTCTCCTAAAACATTCTCTCTCATTCACACAAACAATACATTTACAGAATTGCAGCATGGAACAAAGGGGTACTTCTAGTCACTTTAACAAAGTTACAAAGTCCTTCAACATTAAACTTCTTTCTATCTACTACAAGGCCTTATCTAACACTAACATTACTATGTATTACAATATTCCACCCCTTCACTTTAACATGCTAACATCAAACAGAGCTGGAGCTAAGATAACAAAGCTGCCTGGCCCTGTACAAGGCCTACATCTTGTATTTAAGTTTAATCCAATCCTTTTGCTATAACATACATTTATTACAACTGACTACTTAGTTACAAAATTCCACTCCAGTGCTACACATCCATCTACCCATTCATCCACCTACCCACAAAACTAGTTTTCCATCCTTTCATTATTGTGGGAAGCATATCCTCAGCCCTCTGCCAAAAAGGGGTCTATCAAAAGGGTGTCTTTTTAGCATACTTGGAAAATCATCAAAGGTGGGCTACTTCAGCACAAGGTGGGAGTAAATTCTGGAGCCCTCATACAGAAATGCCATGCCACCAAAGCTGTGAAAGAATGGCCTGGCAAGAAGACATTGCTCAACATTAGAGATTTCACCAACCTTCCATTCCTGGGCAAGTTCCAGCTACATTCGATGGTGGTCAAAATCCTGGATGCCTCACAAGTGGAGCTCAAACCATGCAGGGCACAGAAACATCCCTATGGCATCCAAAAGACAAACTCCTCATTGCTGTGAACGCTGGCAAGATCACCATGTTAACACTGCTGGACTACTCTCTATAGCCTTTGACACAGTAGACTACTAGCTACCACTAATCCATCTACATGCCATAGCAGCTGTAGATGGTCTACAACTATAGTTGCTCCAATCATTTCTCTCCAGCTGTGCTCTGAGAGGTAATACATACATTCTTCCTCCCTCTGCTCCTGAAGGTTCTCACTTGCAGTGTCTCACATGGATCTATACTAGTCATACCTCCATCCTAAACTATCTGAGACAATTGGGGAAGATCATTGGCAGCTGAGCCCCTGGCATCTCACTCTGTGCATGGAACACTCAACTACATATCACCTTGTCCATTAGTGAAATTATCATCACTACTAAAGTGTCAGAAAGACTACAAGAATTCAGCTGCTGGATGAAAGGCATGTAGCAAAACCTGTACCCAACATGACCAAAGCAATATTGATTAGATAGGGTTAAATGCTTTAAAGAACTAGTTTATAGACTGTCTCCATCTTCTATTGAAAGCATACCGCCATATTACAAATGTTGTGAAGCATGGGATCCTGTTTGACTCTTCACTAAACTTGAATGATCGGACAGCATCAGTATCTAAAAATGCCTTCTTTCACTTCCAACTTGGTAAGAAAGTTCTTCTCCTCCTCCCAGATGAAGAGTTGGCACAGTGATCCACGCATTTGTGCCCTCAAGGCTGGATTACTGTAATTGACTGTATGTGAGCATGAAGACAATGGACAGGCCCCAACTGGAACAGAACGCAGCTGCTCATTTTTTCTGTAGTCTGTGTAGCCTTTAACACATTAAGCTTATGCTCAAGTCCCTTCAAATGTCATTTTCAGGCTTGGCTCCTATTTTTAAAGCAGTGAACAGACTAAACCCCCATGACACAAAAGATCCAATTTCAGTCTACAAATCAATAAGCCAGCAGTGCTTCTCCGGGAGAAGGCAGATCACAAAGCACAGGATGAAGACTGTGAGAGATGGGGACAAAGCACCCTTTTTCAAAGGGATCCAGCTATGGGATAAACTTTCAAAAGAGACCTGGTGAATCCAGAGTCTCTCTTTGGGAAAGCTGCAAAAGTTTCTTCTTAGAAAAAAGACTTTCATTACAGTAAGAATGACTGTCACCGTACTGGCAAACTCAGACCCAAATACCACCCCTCCACACACACATACACAAATCTAAACCAAATCAACTAACCAAAAAAAGAAACCCCAAAAGAAACAACAACTCTAAGAGATGCTTTGAAGTTTGCTAGAGCTACTGCTATTTATTTTATGTGAAAGACACTCAGCTACTGCCATGATGGATAAAGCGATCGTATAGATAGATAGGCCTGAAACATATCACCACTGATGTGTGTCACAGAACTCTGTAGGATAGTCACTGTTGTCCCAAACAGCCTTTTCCGCCTTCTCCTGGCCCCTTCTTCTATTTGCCACTGTCTCTTCATAGCAAATCTGGGAAGTGGTGGCTGAGTGGAGTGTTGGGGCATTCTCTATAATTATCTTTCCCTGTGCATTGCCATTTTCTAATGGTTTTGCTGTTTTGTTCCCTTTAGAGATTGAAGAACAGGATTAATACCAAAGGACAAAGTATCACAGCATTCAGAGCAAACCTACTGACCTAATAACAGAACACCAGTATTTTAATGTGTAGCCTTTTTCTGGCAGCCTCAGAGAACCCAAGCATTGAATGAACATAAGAGTGAAGTACCTTTTTATCCCTACAGGAGTTCTCATGTACAGAGGAAAGACATGTTAGTGGAGTTGCACTTAGGCTAATCATGCTGTGTTTTGCTCGTGGATAGAAAATAGACTTCAGTCTCCAAGGAGAGTATGAGTACTAGCATTCATTTGAAAATCATTTTTGTACCAATGTGAAATCTAAAGGTGAGATGCTCTAGTTTGATCAAAGATTAGTGAAGTTGTGGGCAGGAGCATCAAGGAGCCAAATTAGGCTCCCTGATTCTCTGTTGTAGCCCCAAGCTGGCAATGGTCAAAGAACTATCCACAAGCCAAGCACTGCAGCCTATCTACTCCTACATTACGCTCCATTATTTCCTTCCCTGAAGCCCTGACTGTGGGGAGGCTGGCACTGGAAATGACTGTTCCAACTCTACATATTTTGGGGACACTTCCATGCTGAGGGAGTTCCTAGCTAGCGGGATTGAGCCACTTCTGCTCCCTTTACACTGACTGTCTCCAGAAGAAGGCTTCTGGTGCTTCTAGTGCAGATCCATATCATTTCAATGCCAGGCTGTAGTCAAGCTCTGAGTGATTATATTCGGATGGTTTTATCTTCTGAACTAAAATGTCAAGATATATGTTAATCATGGCAATTAACCTCTGAACATCTTGATATATAAAGATACTGGCTTACAGAACTACCAGGTATTGTGAAAAATAGTGTGTTCTTACTCAATATTGGCCTTTGGCGTGTAATCCCAGGATGACTGCCTGGTTATTAACTCAGGAAAACTGATATTATAATAAATATGTTTCAGTTTTTCATAAAACAAGCAGAACCCATGTCAGAGCTGCCGTGTCCTTGGGCTTCTTGGGATCACAACCAACCCCATGTGTGCTACAATGCAAACTGTGGTTATGCATTCATGCCCTTCTACCCGGGGCAGTGCAGCCTAGCAGGCGGGGTCTCTCATCAATGTCCCTTTCACCGGGGCAGTGCAGCATAATGGCCAGAGTATATTGTAAACACCCCTTTCACCAGGGCAGTGGAGCCTAGCAGCCGGAGTCTATAGTACATAGGTGCTGGCCCCTCAGCTTGGGGTTCTGTCTTAGTGGGGAATCCCACTGCAATATGCTGAGAGCCACAGGATAAAATCTCCCGCCCTGGGCTACTTTCTACTTGTCTCCACAGGCCTCCTTCCAGGGTCCTTCCTCCATATCCTCTGCTGTGGTGTTGGTGTCTCACTGGCTGGTTTCCAGGGCTGGTCTCTCTGGTGGTTCGCCTGCAGGAACTCTGGTCAGTCAGCCCAGACTAATCCTCTCGCCAGGCTTTTATACTTGCGTGGCAGTCTGAGCATGCCTGGCAGGGCTACAGGGGCAGAGCTTCTTCTGCCAGGTGAGCCTGGTTAGGCTTAGCTTTCCCAGTGCACAGCTGGTACATCCCATCACAACCCAATTCTAATTTTTCAAGGAAATGCCAAATCTATGGTGTTAACCTGAACTAACACAATGGAATTTCTGGAACTTTTTGAGAGATGCTATAAAATGCTATCATTTCTGTTACTAATACAATCCAGGCACTGGTGACATTATTTTTTGGAAGGAATACAAAACTATTTTTCTTCTGTGAAACACTTGTCAAATCCCTCCTTTGATGCTTCAGTGATCTCCTTCAAAAGCTGAACAGCCAAGACCTTGACTACTGGCTGTGGATGATTCAAGCTAAGCGCCAGAGAGGTGTCCTAGTCTGCCAGAAAATAATATTTACTGCCATTCATTGAGAAAGAGGTAAACGGATGGAAAAGTTCTTTGCTCATTCTGATTTGTAACATCTTTCAGATACTCTTCCAGGACAAATTTGAGCTTCAGGATATTTTCTTTTAAGAAGCCTGATGAAAGGAAGAAGCTATTTATTCAGCACAGCCATTTTGGTGGAATCAGATTCACTCTCCATAAGAAATCAACTCTTCACGAAATTAATTGTCAAATAAGAACTGAGAGCAGCCAAGGGACTGTCTGCTACCTCAGGATAGAATGTAGCTATGGGTCTACTTGGGCTGTGGTATATGCCAGAGTTTTGTCTTCCTATGCCAGCTTTATATCCAGGCCCACCGCCAGAGGGAGCAAACAGGGCAATTGTCCCAGGCCAAGCAATTCAAAAGTGCTTGGGCCTCCAGCTACTGCTGCTGCTGTGGTAGCAGCAGCGGTAGCAGTCAGTGCCCTGAACCCTTTAAATTGCTGCCGAAGCACTGCACAATGTGCTCTGGGTGACTCTAAGGGCTGCACACTCTGGGTGGCACTGAGGGCTGTCTGCCCCAGTTTGGCCCTTTCTGCCAAAGGCCCCGCCCCTTCTGGGAGCGTGGAGCTGCCCCCACACATCTTGCCCAAGGGCCCAGTGAGTCTGCTGGCTCCCCTGTTTATACACATTGGGGATTCCTCACACTGGGTGAGTCTGAGAATAAGTGTTCAGTAGCTAGTCTCTTTGCACTGCCTGCATGACACAAAAGGAACAAACCAAGACAGAGATTCTGGCTGATATTCTTGTTTGACCTGTAAGAAGGTCTCATGTTGTTAGATGGTTACAGGAATTAGTGGCATGCTATGCACTGCCAGTACACTAGAAAAGGGAAGTATGCTACTGTGCCCCAGACAACAGGAACACAGACAGACTGAAACTCCCTGGCCCTTTCTGTAAATTAATGTAGTCCCCTAAAATAGAGCTGTGCAATTATAGTACATAAAAGAAACTCATAAAAGGAACATCTTTTGCAAATATATTCAGAGCTTTAGGGATTTTTGTCAGCATAGGAAAACAAAAAGCACTTAATTTATTGAAGGTAAAAGAGGAACACACAGGAAAAGCTATTTTAGTTTAAGATAGAGATGAATGGGAGGAGTGTACAAATCATGATAGATTTTACACTAAAGTCAAGATGTAAAGGTTGATGAACAGATATAGAACTCTGTAGCTTTGCACTTTCTCTTTAGTAACAGCATCACAAAGTAGCCACTATGAGGACCATTGATCAACTTAAGGTTGTCTGATGCTCTCAACCTCAGACAAGCCAAAAGCTCGGAGGTCACTCTGGGCATGTCTATGTAACCCACACACATAGTGTGGCTCATTGTCCCATGTAATGGTGCTAGCTGGCTTTATAGCTCAAGATGTAGCGGCTCTTTCACTAAGCTCCAGAGATCTTGGGTTCAAGCATGCCTGGTGACAGTTACATCTATATTAGGAAATTATTTTGAAATAACTGAATTCAAAATAACTATTCCAAAATAAGCTTATTCCCTGAGAAAAGCAGGAGTACAGATTTTGAAATAACCAGTCCGTTATTTTGAAATAACAGGCTTGGTAGTGTGGACGCTTCATTTATTATTTTGATATAAGGGGGGTTATTTCAATATAACTTCCTAGTGTAGGCCAGGGCTCTGAGATTAGTCTTTATGGGTATGTCCACACAGCAACGTTATTCCAGAATAACTGATGTTATTCCAAAATAACATAATGCGCATCTACGCTACAAGTCTTTATTTCAAAATCATGTCGAGCTGGAGGACTTCTTACTCTGAATCCTGGTAACCCTCATTTCTCGAGGAGTAAGGGAAGTCAAAGGATGAGTGTTCTTCCTTTGACTTCCTGCTGCGTAGACAGCACCAAAAGCCGAATTACGCTATTTCAACTTAAACTATGCAATTGACATAGCTCAAGTTGTGCAGAGCTTAATTTGACTTTAGTCCTACTATATAAATATACCTTTAATGGCATTCCATTGGGTCACTGGACTAGGCCGATCTTTATTATTTTAAACTAGTTAACCAGCATTTGAGTTACTAAAGTTAGCAGGTAGTTAGTAGATGTTTAAAAAATGGCGGTGCTCTGAGAAATCTAAGGGAACCAACTCATTTGCATCTCCACATTTAAATAGTAAAACCAGCCTCTGAGTAGCTAATATCTTTTCTCCTCAATCTGCAGAGTCAACTACTATAATAAGAGTTTTATAGGAAAAGTGTCCCAAGTCCAAATGTAGTCATGTAGCTAAAATGTAGCTTTATGAAGTGTAAAGTGTTTCAGTGTACCCTGCAAGCTGTTACCCCAAAAATATTCTCACTGGACACCATCCAGGGTTACACGAGTATGGGTTTATTTCCACTAGGTAAAACTAAAGAGGAGAAAGCAGCCACCAAAGGTTTAAACTAAAGAAGATAGAATGCTCTCTCTCTCTCTCTCTCTCACACACACACAGACAAGCAAGCAAGCAAGCACACCCTTCCATTCATTCACTCATTCACACCCATTCATTCCTGCCCTCAGGCACTCACACACTTACACAGACATATGGGTTGCAGAAGGAGCCAAGGCATGCGGATCATGGAGGGTCTGTCTGCTCATCATGGCTGGGGAAGCTGGTCAGGAGGAGAGAACACTGGAGAGGAGCTTCTCAGGAGCAGGGGAAGGAAAAAGAGAGTCTCACATGTGCTCCTTCTCTTTATATAGTGTCTGAATGGCTCCTGTGACTCATTCACCTCGTCATCAGGGAGCATGCCCAGACTTCCCTTTATCCAGCAGGGAGCATGCCCATACTGTGATGACTCATTGAAATGTGCTCCATTGTTCCCAGTCTTCTTCAAACACACTCTCACACTCACACTCTTTCTCCATTCACTCAGGGGAGAATGCAGCTTAGGGAAAGTTACAAGCAAGATGGCTGAGAGTTACAAAGATTACAAAGTTGCAGTTTACAGTAAATTTCTGAGAGTTACACAGATTACAAAGATTGACAAAGATCACAATAAGTTACAGTTTAAAACCTTAGACCTTACAGTTTGGTGTAGCTTTAGAAAATCCATGTATATAAATCTAGTAAGCTCAGGCGAGGCTTTTTTATGCAACACAAGCCACCCTTTCTGAAAGCAGAAAGAACCTTTACCTTAGCATTGGTAAATGTGTACTGGCCAGAATTTTGTGTCTGAAGCTGATTCCAAGGCAGGAATAGATTCTTATGTTTTGTTTTAAGTTTTTAAAAAATCAGTATTGTGAAGTAAGTAAAAGGTCTAATGATTGTTTTGTTTAAATTGTAATTAGATGTTCCTACTTAAATATTCATATTGTGTTTGTGTAACAAAGAAATCAATTCTGTTTTGTGTGTGTGAATGAGGAATGTATGTTAGAAGATAAGTGTGAAGGCCATCACTGTACCAGACGTTCTAGGGAGAAGCTAAGGACTGATGTAAAAGAGCCAGGAGATTGCTGTGTACCCTATTGAGATGTGGATGAAGGGCAGATTGTCAGCTCTAAAAGATAGGGCTAGCACCTATCAATTGGGACAAGATAGGTGTGATTTGAGAAAAACAACTTGAAAAAACAAGCACTCAAACAGCGCTTCATTGCAGCTTGACAGTGTGAAACTTACTAATCCAAATAAAGGAAAATTGCTATGAAAAGAAGTTACTTTGCCATAATTTTTTGGTATGTCCTGTCAAGATTGGAGCATCAGTCCGGACTGATAGAGCCTGCTCCTCCCTATCCATGATCAATCTGTCTGGCCACCAGAGAGAGCTGCACTGTGGATTGGTAAATATAGCATTGATTGGTGGGACAGTGTGTGTGTGTGTGTGTGTGTGTAAGCGTATGCTAGCTGCTTTGCTATTGTATTCTTAATAAACGCGTTGTATTGCCTTTTTCCCTGTGAGATCCCGTGTGCTTCTTATAAACATAACACAAATATAGTTGGGGATTTCAGCAACTAACCATGGCAGCTCCTCAGGTTAATTTAATAGAAATATGAAACAAATCATACCTTTTGTGCAGGAAGAGATATCAGGAGTCAAACCATTAAAACTCCATGAGATAGCCATTGAAGAATTTTCCTCTGAATTCTTTTTGGGGATGGAGGCTGCTTGAATCTCTATTGAAGGAGGTTTGGTCTCCAAATCCAGCAGACTCTTATCTTCTGGAGGCATAAGACCATCTGTACAGAGGTCTTGTAGCACAATATCAATGCCAGGGTTCCTTTCCTTTCTAGCCTGCATCTGCCCTTTTAAAAGGAACTCCACACTGTAGAGGGGCTCATTAAAAATTTTCATTCCTGGGGAGTTGGTGGGTCCCCCAGCCATGTTCTTGACTCCGTCACCCCCATGCATGGATAGCTCTTAGCAGAGTTCTGGGAATGGCTGAATATTTTACAAAAAAGGTATAAAACATTTTCACAAAAAAACACCAAAAATGAGAGGACTGGTTTCTTCGCAGTTAGGAAGCTGCTATTTTCCCTGAAATGACCCTAAATATTGCACATCCTCATAGGACCATTATTTTATACTTTTAAAAAAAATCACTGGTGCCATGCTCCTTCTGCTCTGATAAGTGGTGAATTTGTGATATCAAAAAAGTAGTGCAATGAACTGAATGGAGTGAAGACGTTCTATAAATATACTAGAAACAAGAGGAAGACCAAGGACAGGGTAGGCCCATTGCACAGTGAGGAGGGAGAAACAGTTACAGGAAACTTGGAAATGGTAGAGATGCTTAATGACTTCTTTGTTTCGGTCTTCACCGAGAAGTCTGATGAAGGAATGCCTGACATAGTGAATGCTAGTGGGAAAGGGGTAGGTT
Source organism: Rafetus swinhoei (assembly GCA_019425775.1). NCBI lineage: Eukaryota > Metazoa > Chordata > Testudines > Trionychidae > Rafetus > Rafetus swinhoei. The sequence goes on from CM033437.1 coordinate 274,418,704, forward strand.
TAGAAGTTAAAATAAAAAAAAGAACAAGTTAAAAATCATTTAGAAAAGTTAGATGTCTGCAAGTCACCAGGGATAAAATGCATCCTAGAATACTCAAGTAGCTGATAGAGAAGGTATCTGAGCTTTTAGCTATCATCTTTGGAAAACCATGGAAGACAGAAAAGATTCCAGAAGACTAGAAAAGGGCAAATATAGTGCCCATCTATAAAAAGGGAAATAAGAACAACCTAGGAAACTACACACAAGTCAGTTTAACGTCTGTGCCAGGAAAGATAATGGAGCAAGTAATTAAGGAAATCATCTGCAAACACTTGGAAGATCATAAAGTGATAGGGAACAGCCAGCATGGATTTGTAAAGAACAAATCATGTCAAACCAATCTGATAGCTTTCTTTTATAGGTTAATGAGTCTTGTGGATAGGTGAGAGGCGGTAGATGTGGTATACCTAAATTTTAGTAAGGCATTTGTTACAGTCTCGCATGGTATTCTTATCAATAAGCTAGGCAAATACAACTTAGATGGGGCTACTATAACATGGGTGCATAACTGGCTGGATAACCATTCTCAGAGAGTAGTTATTAATGGTTCACAATCCTGCTGGAAAGGTATAACAACTGGGGTTTCGCAGGGGTCTGTTTTGGGACCGGTTCTGTTCAATATCTTCATCAACAATTTAGATATCAGCATAGAGGGTATGCTTATTAAGTTTGCAGATGATACCAAGCTGGGAGGGGTTGCAACTGCTTTGGAGGACAGGGTCATAATTCAAAATGATCTGGACAAATTGGAGAAATGGTCTGAGGTAAACAGAATGAAGTTTAATAAGGACAAATGCAAATTGCTCCACTTAGGACGGAGTAATCAGTTTCACATATATATAATGGGAAGTGACTGTCTAGGAAGGTGTACGGCAGAAAGGGATCTAGGGGTTATAGTGGACCACAAGCTAAATATGAGTCAATAATGTGACACTGTTGCAAAAAAAGCAAACATGATTGTAGGACGCATTAACAGGTGTGTTGTGAGCAAGACACGAGAAGTCTTTCTTCCGCTCTACTCTGTGCTGATTAGGTCTCAGTGGGAGTATTGTGTCCAGTTCTGGGCACCAGATTTCAAGAAAGATGTGGAGAAACTAGAGAAGGTCCAGAGAAGCGCAACAATAATGATTAAAGGTCTAGAGAACATGACCTATGAAGGAAGACTGAAAGAATTGGGGTTGTTTAGTTTGGAAAAGAGAAGATTGAGATGGAAAATGATAGCGGTTTTCAGGTATCTAAAAAGGTGTCACAAGGAGGAGGAGGATAGAACAAGAAGCAATGGTCTTAAACTGTAGCAAGGGAGGTTTAGGCGGACATTAGGAAAAAGTTCTTAACTGTCAGGGTGGTTAAACACTGGAATAAATTGCCTAGGGTGGTTGTGGAATCTTCATCTCTGGAGATATTTAAGAGTAGGTTAGATAAATGTCTATCAGGGATGGGCTAGACAGTACTGGGTCCTGCCATGAGGGCAGGGGACTGGACTCGATGACCTCTCGAGGTCCCTTCCAATCCTAGTATTCTATGATTCTATTATTCTATGAGTGTCTTTATAGCCCCTGGTTGAATGGTGGACTAGTGACAGCACAGAGGGATGGGGTGGGGGGAGGCATACAGAAAACATAAAATACTTGTACAAAATCCTTTTTGTACAGCATCTCATTGGAGAATCTTAAGAGATTTTATAAACTTTAATGAATTAAGCCGAGCAACTGCCCTGTGAGATAAGTGGATAATTAGGGTAATAGTCTTATCCCTGCTCCAGCCTGTTAGAGGAACCAGGACATGGGTGATAATGCCTGATGGTTAGAGTCATGAGCCTGGTGCTGGAGCCAGGGTCAGAGCCAGATGCCAAGATTAGGGTCAGATTCTACAGCAGTGGTTGAAGCCAGAGTCAGTGGTAAGGCATTGGAGCAAGGACCAGAAGTGAAGCAGAAAACCTAGAGCTAGGAAGAGATGGGGATAAGGGGGACAAGAACCAGGAGCAGGCAGGAAAGCAGAGCTCAGGAGTCAGCCAAGTAGCCAGGAACCCAAGATTTACTAAGTTGCTCAGGTAAATTCCTGTACTTCTTTGTATTTAAGTCATGTATCCCAGCCAATCAGTGGGACTGGACATCTTCCGCATCAGGAGCTTTGTGGGTGTCACCCTTTGGGAGCTAGGGCTTAACTGTCTCCCTTCTCCACTGGAAGAGCTGTACTATGGTAGCCATTGTCTGAGCACTGGCTGCAGACCCAGGGTTAATGCCTACAACCCCTCACATTTGAATACATTAGGTGGAAGAGCTGCAGTGATGAAAGGTGTCTAAAATTCTCATTCTAGCTGGGAGAGGATTCCACTGGTGCAGATATTGTGGGAGAGAGCCGTAAGGCTATCCTCTCTGAGTAAAAACCCTGATGTAGGTGGGAAGAGCCTTAGGAGACAGAAACTGTGAAGATGCCAGGCAGTGTCGCAGGCCCAGGAATTCATGGAACAGCCCAACATTGGGAGGACACAAAGCTGGTTTAAAGTCTCCTTCCACCAGGCTGTGAGCTCTGTGCTGTCCCTCTACAAGAGGCAGCACAGAAGGTTACCCTTAGAGATGATTGAAAATTAGTAAATATTTTTAATTGCAATTTTTTAAAGTTTCAAAATAGAAATGTTTAGTCTGGTTCTTGTGAATATTATCCACTGGTAGCATGAGGGAATTGCAGCATAAGAAGTTGTAGTGATAGGTCATTAAGACCCTGGTCTAAACTACAGAAGAAGGTTGAAGTAAGATATGCAACTCTAGCTACATAAATTGTGTAGCTGGAGTTGACATATATTAAATCACATTTGCGTGCCATCCACAGTAGGAGGTTGACGGGAGCAAACGTTCCCATTGACTTCCTTTACTCCTCATCAGGGCCGTCCTTAGGATTTATGGTGCCCTAGGTGGGATTATTAAACTGGTGCCCCTATGCCTGACTTGCTCTTCCACCCCTACTGCCTCCCCTTCCCAGAAACCCCAGCAGCCAATCCCTTCCCTCAGACTGTGCTGCAGGCAGTGCATTCGGCTCTCTCTAGGACCCAGCCCTGCTGTTACATGCTCCACTGCTTCCCGTCATAGGCATGCGCAGCACATTTCATTAGGGTGTGCACCCAAAGAATTTTTTAAAAATGTACTCTTTGACCCCCATTAGCCACACCCCTGACCCCCGTTAGCCATGCCTCTGGAGGCAACACTCTCGGGGCAAGATGGACACATGACCAAAAGTAAAAGGTGTAATGTGACCCCCCCCCCAAGGACTTTTCCCACCATCCTCCTACCAATAGTGATTAGTTTGGCTCCCACCAAACCCCCCTCATGCAACTATCCTGCAATTGCATTAACCCAATGTGTGTGATATTAACTCGGGGGGCGGAGAAGCTGGAGGAAGCGTTCCCTCTAAGAGTTTCCTCCCATGAGCAAAATGAATTTTGTGTTGTGCACCAGTACTGAGTTCATGTGGCTTGTTTGGATGTGCCACTGCGGCACCCAAGTTATTAATAAATATCTTATAAACCTCTACCTTTTCCCTCTGCTGCCATGTCTCCTCCCCTTGCTCAATCAGCTCCCCTGGTGCCTGCCCCCAACCCCTCACCCTCCCCTGCTGTCCTGACTCCTGCCCTTCTCACTGCCCTCAGCCCTCCTGAGACCTGCCCCCTTCCACCAGCCCTTCTCTTCCCCTGTGCCCACTCCTCCAGTAGCCCCACTCTGATCATGTGAGCTACCCCTCCTCATCCCCTCTCCTAACATCTCCCTCTACACACCTGCCCTGCCTCTCTCCTCTGGTGCTGGTCCCTCCCCTGCAGGTGTCTGCCCTTCTGCTTCACCCCCAGAATCCCCTGGCACCTGCACCTTCCCTTACCCCTGCACCCTCCTGGTGCCCCCTTCCCTCTCTGCCCCTACCCCTTTGCCCTCTTTTTCCCTGATGCCCACCCCCTCACCACCCTCTGCCCCCGTTCCCCTCATTCCCCTGTGCCCTCACACATGACTTGCTCCATCCCTGCCTTCCTCATACCCACCCCTTCTTTCAAGCCTTCTCCCAGCACCTCCCTCTCCCTCCTCTATCCCTCAATACCCTTACCCTCTCCTCTCCCAGCATCACCCTGTCCCCCCTCCCACTGACACCTCCCCTTCTGCCCTTTTCCTCATTTTCCTCATTGTCTCCACTTAGCCCCCTTGCATTTGTCTTTCCTCCACCCCTGTCCCTTGGTGCCTTCCCCTTTCTTCTTCTGACCTGCCCCCCTCCCATCAGCACAAGCCCCTTCCTCTCCCACCCCTTCCCCCTATTTTTCCCCTTCCCTCCCCTACCTTCTGCCTTCCAGTTTGCAGGGCTGGAGTCTGCTGCGATAGGGCCCCAGAAGTCCCTGCAACCCGGGCTCCAGACCATGTGCCGGACCTGGAGCTTGGCCGCTCAGCGTTCGCAGCCCCGGCCCATCACAACACGACCACCCAGCCTCTAGCCAGGCTCTGCTCCCCCATGCCCTGCTCGGCGCATCTCCTTCCCCAAGCCGCAGCTTGGCCGCTTTTAAAAATGGCGCCGCAATGCCACGCTGATGTGGCACCGCCCCCTCCGGCATGCCATGCGTGACCCCACCCCCGGCACAGCCCCGGCTCCACCCATCTGCTGCTGCCCAGGTTAACAGCTTCCCTTCCCCCGGCCCGGTACCTTCTCCAGCTGGGGTCAGCTTGCCGGACTCCTCGCCGGAGTTCCTCTGCCCGGCAGAGTGGTGCCCCAGAAAGAATGGTGCTCTACGCAACTGCGTATTCTGCGTATGCCTAAGGACAGCCGTGCTCCTCATGAGGAGCAGGCATCCTGGCACCAATAGATTCGATTTAGTTCTGAGTTCGATTTAGCGGAAAGTTCGACCACGGCAGCATCGCTCTTCCATGTAGTGTAGACATGCCCATAGAGAATCATCTGTAGAGCCAAGATCAGAACCCAGCTCTCAATTCCAATTCCTGTGCTTTAACAGCTACACTAAATATCACTCCCTTAAAGCTGCAAAATTATTCTCATTTTAATTCCTCTTTTAAACTTACCAGAGGGCTGTGTTTTCTCTGCTCACTACCCCCACCTCTGGCTGCTTTCACTTCTCTGAGGGTACGTCTACACTACAAAGTTAATTTGAACTAACAGCCGTTAGTTCGAATTAACTTTCATAGGCGCTACACATGCAAACCGCTAGTTCGAACTTAATTCGAACTAGTGGAGTGCTTAATTCGAACTAGGTAAACCTTATTCTACGAGGACTAACGCCTAGTTCGAATTAAGTAGTTTGAATTAAGGGCTGTGTAGCCACTTAATTCAAACTAGTGGGTGGCTAGCCCTTCCCAGGTTGCCCTGGTGGCCACTCTGGGCCAAGCCAGGGAAACTCTTCTGCCCCCCTCCCGGCCCCGGAGCCCCTAAAGGGCCACGGTCTGGCTACGGTGCCCGTGCCAGGTGCAAGCCTGCCAGCACCCAGCCAGCAGACCCTGCACCTGGCACGGCATGAGCCAGCCACCCGCTGCCACCCAGCCCTCCGCCTCTTCCCAGGACCAGGCTGGCGGTTCACAGGAGCCTGCCCGGGGCCGCAAGAGGCGGGCGCCCGCCTGGTCTAGTGCAGAGATCGTGGACCTCATCCAGGTTTGGGGGGAGGCCTCCAACATCCACGATCTCCGCACTAGGCACAGGAAAGTGGCCATCTAGGGCAGGATAGCTGCCAGCCTGGCCACCAAAGGCCACATGCAAACCCAGGAGCAGGTTTGCATGAAAATCAAGTTGGTCCAGTGAGACCCCCGACCCTGAGCCCTGAGCTTAGAACATAAGAACATAAGAACGGCCGTACTGGGTCAGACCAAAGGTCCATCTAGCCCAGTAGCCTGTCTGCCGACAGTGGCCAACACCAGGTACCCCGGAGGGGATGGACCAAAAACAATGACCAAGCCATTTGTCTCGTGCCATCCATCTCCAGCCTTCCACAAACAGACGCCAGCGACACCATTCCTACCCCCTGGCTATTAGCACTCCATGGACCCAACCTCCATGACTTTATCTAACTTCTCTTTAAACTCTGTTATAGTTCTAGCCTTCACAGCTTCCTGTGGCAAGGAGTTCCACAGGTTGACTATGTGCTGTGTGAAGAAGAACTTTCGCTTATTAGTTTTAAACCTGCTGTCCATTAATTTCATTTGGTGTCCTCTAGTCCTTATATTATGGGAACTAATGAAGAACTTTTCTTTATGCACCCTCTCCATACCACTCATGATTTTATAGACCTCTATAATATCCCCCCTCAGTCTCCTCTTTTCTAAGCTGAAAAGTCCCAGTCTCTTTAGCCTCTCTTCATATGGGACCTGTTCCAAACCCCTAATCATTTTAGTTGCTCTTTTCTGAGCCCTTTCCAAGGCCGAAACATCTTTTTTGAGGTGAGGAGACCACATCTGTACACAGTACTGAAGATATGGCGTACCATAATTTTATACTTCCCCTCCTCCTTCTTCCCCTGGCTTCCCCCTTCCAGCTCCCTCCTCCCAGGTTTCCCCCTCCCCTCTCCCACCTTCTCTCGTCCCCTCTCATAAGAACATAAGAACATAAGAACGGCCGTACCGGGTCAGACCAAAGGTCCATCTAGCCCAGTATCCTGTCTGCCGACAGTGGCCAGCACCAGGTGCCCCAGAGGGGTGGACCGAAGACAATGATCAAGCGCTTTGTCTCCTGCCATCCCTCTCCAGCCTCTGTCAAACAGAGGCCAAGGACACCATTTTATCCCCTGGCTAATAGCCTTTTATGGACCTAACCTCCATGAAATTATCTAGCTTCTCTTTAAACTCTGTTATAGTCCTAGCCTTCACAGCCTCCTCTGGCAAGGAGTTCCACATGCTGACTACACGCTGTGTGAAGAAGAACTTTCTTTTATTAGTTTTAAACCTCTCCCACCTCCTTTTCCCAGTCTCCCCAGAGGTTCATCTCTCCCCACCCCCAGTTTTGTTAAATAAAGAGAGTTTCTAGTTTTGACCACACGTGTCCTTTATTTTTTACATCAGGAAGGAGAGCTAGGGAGGGGTAAGTGGAAGGAGGTGAGGGAGGAATGGGGCACAAGACCCCGATGGGGAGGACTGGGGTGGCTCTGCGGGCTCCTCGGGGTGGAAGCTCTCCTGCAGGGCCTCCTGGATCCTGACAGCCCCCTCATTGACACCCCCGGATGGCAGCCTGCGGCAAGTGCAGCCGGGCTGATGGCCGAGTGCTGTGAAGTGCCGAGTGTGGGCACTCAGGGCACTCCAAGACAGGACTGCTTTGCTGTCCCTCATCGAGGTAGACAAGCAAGTGGGGAACCCTGAGAACTGTCTGTCCGGGGTGGGGGTCGGGTCCCTTTAAGCACAGCCCTTGGCTAGCCTGAGGCAGCAGCTCCATACTCTATGTCCTAACCTGATGCCCTGCTGGCACTGATTCCGGCCAGCCTTAACTTAGGTTCAGGGTCCACTCAATGTGGACATGCTAGTTCGAATTAGCAAAACGCTAATTCGAATTAGTTTTTAGGTCTAGATGCACTAATTCGAATTAGCTTAGTTCGAATTAACTAATTCGAATTAAGTTAGTTCGAATTAGTGCTGTAGTGTAGACATACCCTGAGAGAGTCTGTTGACAATGATTCTGTCATCTCTCAGGAAAAACATATATATAGAGATTTTTCTGACAAGTTTACCTTTAGGGCTAAAACGTGAATAGTCTGTAAGTTAAAGAGAACAGGACTGGGAAATTACTGGAGCTTCCACCCAAATTACTGGAGCCTCCACCCATTTTCAAATATACTGAAAAGGCTGAACCTCTCTACTCCGACACTCTCTGGTCTGGCAACATCCGTGGGCCGGCATGATTTTGGTTAGCTGGATAGTCACTTATCATGGAAGTAGCCAAGTTTCCTACAGTTTCATGAAGTTTGTTTACAGCCACCAGCCCTGGCTGTCAGTATTTTGTGCTGTTATTTAGCTCTAATTTACCCCTAAATATCTTGTAACAGGCCAGTAAGCAGTGGAAGTGTTGATAATGCTGCTAGACGATATTGATCTCCTGTGGTCAGCAAATTCTCTGGTTTGGCACCAGTCACGTCCTGAGAGTGTTGGACTAGAGAGATTCAACCTGTACTTTCCCTAGACTCTTTTTCACTCTATAAGACCTCCATGGATAATGAAAGTGTAACTTTATACATAAGCACTAACAAGAATACATGACATCTGGTAAAACTAAATTTTTAGATTTGCAAACATCTATAGTTGCTAGAGAGGCTTAGAAATTCTGAATTAAATGCTGGAATTTATTGGGCTATGAGTTTTTGTATTAACTCATTTTATTACAGCTATAGATTTTAGGAGCTTAGAAACTTTTGGCATAGGGACATTATAAATATTATTATAATTACAGTCTTTATCTATCCCAGCCTGTGCTTTGCCCATACAAATACAAATTACAATTATGTTGTATTATGTTGGCTTGGATTTCCTACAGTTTAACATTTCTAAGCTCGGGGAAATGCATCCAGAAACCATGTCAGGGCGTGTCCATATAACAGTAGTTCTTTCACTAAAGATTATTTCATATAGAGATTTTTCAGAAACACAAAGTCAATAATATCTTTTGCTTCTAGTATTACAATTTTGAAATATCTTGAGTATCATTTTCTTGCTTAACATTTTATTTTAGAGTTTTCCAGGGAAAATGAATGTACCCAGATAGGCAGCTGAATTACTAAGAAGTAGTGCTAAAATCTAATATATAAAGGAGAATGTTTGTAAGTTTGTGTGCTAATAACGTGGACACTATGGGTATGTCTAGACTACATGGCTCCGTCGATGGAGCGATGTAGAATAGTTTACTAGACATAGGAAAATGAAGTGGCGATTTAAATAATCGCCCGCTTCATTTTCATCAAAATGGCTGCCGCACTGTGCCGAACAGCTGTTTGGCGGCACAGCGCGGTAGTCTGGATGCTCCGCGGTCGACAAGGGAAGCATTCCACGAGGCACAACGGGGCGGTCGACAAGTGCTTCTCTTATCGACCGCGGAGCGTCCACACTACAGCACTGTGCTGCCAAACAGCTGATCGGCACAGCGCGGCAGCCATTTTGATGTAAATGAAGCGGTGATTATTTAAATCGCCACTTCATTTTCCTATTTCTAGAAATCTAATCTACATGGCTCCGTCGACGACGGAGCCATGTAATCTAGACATACCCTATAAGAGCTACCACAACCAAACTTTGCATGGGATAACCTTTCATCCAGGAGAAGGTTTTAAGGTACTTTTGGACCCGATTGGGCCCAAGCTCAAGCTGTAAAAATCAAAAAGTAATCTGCCGCGCTGCATTGCAGGGGCCACCCCGCCCACCCTAGGTCCTGTGCCCGCCGCCTGCGGCCCCCAGTGCCATCCAGGACTCGCCCCCTCCCGCCCACGAGGTTACATAAGTGATCCTCCTTTTTCCCCCTGTGCGCCAGCACACAGTGCCCCGACCCCCACGCACACAACGACTCAGGCACCTGCCTTGCTCCCCGCGGCACCTGCAGTCCCAGGCGTGAGCTGGGGCGCCCCTCCCGCGTGTAACCTCCCCTCCACCTGGGGTTGCCCCCCTCGCTCCCGGGGATGACGCGGACCTATATTTTAATCCCTATAGAAATCAGTGCAACTTTTCTACCATTGAAAAAAAGATAATGGACTACTGTTTTTCTACATTCTGTTCCTCCAGTTTCCCGAGCAACGCCGGGTAACTCCAGCTAGTAAATGTATAAAGCTAACAATAACGGATACATATTGTGGTAAAAATTTCAGATTTGCAAGCATTAATAATTGTTCAGGATTTCTGGAAAGGTGTGAAGGCCCAAGAGTAGAAAAAAGATATATACCAAGAAAAGGGAAACACTGCTTGAGAACATAGATTCAGTTATTGGTGTGTTGTGTTTAAGAAGTGCTTTTATATTTGTCTCCCTCATTTTGTAATCTCTCTCCACTTGTTATGTCTATAAATTCTCTCATATGAGGTTGCCTTTGCTTAAGTATATGGTCCAATCTTATATACTTGAGAGGTGTCAGTCTTCCAGTGCTGGAGTGCCATAACTTTCAATAAAATAGATGCATTAGCATTGTGTGATTTTTTTTCTCTTTGATGACTTTCATAGCTTTTGGTGTCATAAAGCCAGGAGAATATTACAGAAATAGAGACTACAGCATTTAAAAATCAAATCAGTAGTCCAGACAACACCCATCCCTCCACCCCCAAATTGTCAGCGTTCAAAACAATCTGAAAGCAAAAATAAATAAATACATAAATAAATAAATTCAAAAATTTACCTTTGCCTGAGATAAGAGCTCCAGAAATGTTTAGACCATGCCTGTTCATCTTTCTTGGTGTCAAGGAAAGGGGGAGCAAAAGGCTAAAATGGGTCAATTTAAAATCTGCACCGCTCCCCCAACTTTTACTATAACCAGTCTATTGTGCAACCAAATAAAGTGTTGAGTAAGCTCCCATACAAGCAACTTCCAGTAATGATGGCATTGAGGAACCAATTGTAAGCATCACACTTCTAAATCAGACAATTTCCTCATTAAAATGCCATTCTGAACAAAAAGGCAAATCTGAAAAAAAATTCCATACTTATGGCATGTCTTTTCACATTAAACACGCCTGGCTTGAAGTATAATATTCTTCCCAGCTACCAAACTCTGAATGTCAGGCCAGATTATTATTCTTATTACCACCATAGTCCCAATTCATGGCCCAGGACCTCATTGTGCTATGCTCTGTACAAATGTAAAGCAAACAAATGGTCACTTCTTCTCATCTGTGTACCTTCTCCAGCAATGAAGACCTTGCAGATCAAACTAGGCTACTGGTGACTTCTGCAACTTCAGTATCAGACTATGCCATCAGTGAAGTGTGTAAACTAATCCCCCTCTCCATTTCAGCGTGGGTTTGCACAGCTGTACCTGCACTTAATAGTAGCTCTGGTCATGTAGTAAGAAAAAAAACCACTTTACAATGTTGGGCAATCTCTGTTTTGACTCTACAATGCAAGCTTAGTTTTGCAAAGTAAAATATAACAAACATATTCGTTTTCCCCATTGTTACTGGCAGAAAAATTGAAGCACAGAGGGAATGATTTGACCAAATTGGTAGAACCAGGAATAGAACACAGATTTTGGGTAACATTTTAAAGCACCTAAATCAGTTAGGCATTTTTACAAATTTTATTATTAGTGCCTTCACCATAAGACCATCCTTTCATTGAAGTATTTTCACTCAGGATACAAGAAGGTTTTTATCAAATGTAGCCTTCATATCAGTTATACACAAATGTTTAAGGCTGATATAAATACATGCCTCTATCCAGTATCTAATATGCAAAAAAATGAATATACATGCCCATAATATAAATAAAAAAGCTTGTTTCACATCAAAATGTTTCAATAAAATCAATTCCAATTGATTTAATTACAATTTTTGCCTTTTAAATAATATTGCTTTAGTTGGGTTAAACCTCATTTAAATTATTGAGTGGGACCATCACCCTTCATCTAACGCCATGTCTACACTGCACCCCTATAGCTGTTGTAATCCACACACTTCCTGAGTGTGGTGAACTGTCTCATCTAGTGGCACTGAGACCACTTCCAGAGAGATTATGTGTGTATCTAATTTTGTCAGAATTGACACATCTACAAAATGTTTCATTTTTACAAACTGGCTTATTAAAAACAGAAAAATGTTATAGCTGAAAATTTCCAACCATCTCCAGAAATATAGACATTAGATTCATTAACCTAATTCCAAAGATCACATTGATACTTTTATGGTTTTGAGACTTTTGGATATGCAAGCAGCATGTCACATTGTCCATATAGACCACATATTTTGGACAGTATAGTCTATATCTCATTCATAGCACTTCAGGTGTAAATATATTGATGTGAAGCCCTCCACCTTCTCCCATGAGAATTATCTCTTAGGCTGTGTTTCATCTCTCAGGGTGCATCTACACAGCACCCTAAACTGGAAATAAGACATGCAATTTGCGCTATGCAAATTGCGTAGCTTTTTTCAAGTCTATTTTGAAATTGCTTATTTTGTCATTTGGTACTGTCTACACAGCACCAAATTTCGAAATACAGAACTATTTCGAGCCATCTCTTACTCCTCGTACAATGAGGTTTACAGGGATGGCATCCACTATATTTCGAAATAGTGAACATATTCAAAGGACTTGGGGTAGCTATTTTGTGATACTTCTGGTATCCTGAAATAACTTTGCTGTGTAGACATACACTAAAAGTCTTTCCCTGTTCTCAAAAATGGAGTGGACTGGATAATGTACAGTCTCATATTTAATTTTATTATATGTACATGTATTCTATTTTATTTTTGTATTATTTGAATATACTGGACTGTCCTGGATAATGTGGCATCAATTTGCAATGCTAGAAGATAGCCATCAGTCCGCAGCCTTTCACTTGGATAAGCTTCATCTTATGCCTAACAGTTCTTTCCCTTTTTCCTACACAATGTTATAGCACAGATAAAAGAACAAAATGGTCTAGTTACCTATAAAGTAAACAAAAGCAAATATTTCAGAGCAATATAGTCTTGAAAATAATACCACAATGTTTCTTTTGAAAGCTGCCCCTTTTCCCACCCAGAATTTTGAACCTGCATTATCACTGCAATGCACTGGGAAACTCCAGCTGATCCAGCCGAATCAATATTTCTGTCCGCTTCATTTTGCTTAAATCCTTTTGCTCACTGTTGCATGGCAGCAATACCACATAAGAACCATCACATGCTTTTTCTGTTGCTACGGGCAACAAAGCAAAGGGTGAGAAGTGGTTGATGCATATCACATGATACACTGCAATGTATAATGGATTTGGATGGCTTGTCCTTGAATTGTTTAAGCTGGTGTTAGGAGCATATAATCTCTCAAGTAGCATATGAGTAACAATTAGAAATAAAAAAAATTACTCCTTGCTATTTTAAATACTTGATAAATTAGTGCAGCAAAGAACATGCCTGCCTTTCTAAATAAGATGTCCATAAAGTGTGTGTGTTGTGGGAAGGGGACAGTATTGTCAGCTTTGTCCTCATTTGAAACATCAACATTTGAAATCCTATTTTCACTATGTTCCTATTGGTTATGTCTGCATCACAGGAGTCAGGCTGTGGGACTCTAACTGTGGCATAGACATTCAGGCTCAAGCTGAAGTCTGAGCTCTGGGACCTTCCCACCTCACAGGGTCTCTGACTCCAGACTCCAACCTGAACCTGAACATCTACACTGCAATTAATCAGCCCCTTAGTTTGAGCTCCACAAGCCTGAGTCAGTTGGCATGGGACCACCACAGATTTATAGATGCAGTGTAAGCATATCCATTGTAGTGTGGAGGAGGTATATACCTTTTTTTTTTTTTTGAGTTATCATGTACACATGGCAGGTTTACATTTTAGGGTCTGGGTAGGGCACCAGGTTACTGTACTGTACTTTGCTGTCTGGAGACCTGGCACAAGTGGTAATGAATTTGTTGCGATTATCTTAGCACAAAACACATGTGTGTGCATTTGATGCCATGTTCGCCCCTCACCAGAAAGCAACCGGTTTAAAGTAGTCTAGGGAGGCTTGGCAGCAGCCAATCAGAGAATGGCTGAATGGAGAAGCCAATCAGGACCCAGAAGGTTCACATAAAAGGAGTTTAGGCTCAAGGCCATAAGTTACTACAGGGACCCAGCCCAAGGATGAGGACTAGGTTCCAGGAAGGCTGCAGGAAGGCAGCATTTCAGACAGAGCAGATTCTAGCAGGGACATGGGGAACTAGAGAGAGCTCCTGGCTAACTGCTGAGACTCGCAGGCTCAAGGCTCTGAGAAAAAAGGGCAAAGAAGATGCTGGGGCTACAGGGAAGTGGCCCAGGAAATTTAAGCAGTAGCGAGGGAAGTGTGAGAGTTTCAGCAAGAAGTTGCTCCACAGAGTCCCTGGACTTGGATCCAGAGTAGTGTGTAGGTCTAGGTCCTCCCCCTCCCACTTGCCACAGGGGAACTGGCTAGACTATAGAACTGGGCTACTTCCCTAGACTACCAGAAAGGGGTGGGGGGACAAGAATGGTGACATGGCCGAGTCATGAATAGGACGATGCAGTGCTTGGACTGAGGTGAATCTGCAGATGGTGACAAAGAAGAGGGTGAGGTGCCACTAGCAGAGAGTGCACTGGCTGGCAGAGTTAATCCCCCCAAGTCAACCAAAAGGAGACATCAATGTGGTGAGTGGAGCCCAGTGATAGTCCACATTGCTACAGTCAGACTTTGTTCATGAGATCTTTAGGGCTGGTATAACAAGAGCATTGCAGGTCAAGCAGGCATTGCTTTGGCACTGCTTTTTCATAGAAGCTATACCAAATTCTGCCAACAAATGAATTCATGCAACAGTGCTAACCACATATCAGAGGCACTTTTATGTTAGCTAAGAAAACCCCACAATTTATGAGCAATTACAACCTTGTTGCAGAAAGTATGGCTTACAGCAATCCAATCTAGAGAGGCAAACACCTAGAAGGGATGAAGGCTCCCGGCTGAAGGTGGCATTTCATTGATGAAAAGTCATGTGAAAAGCTAGTTCATTTTCTCTGCTCCGACCAAGTGAAATCAAGTGAAATCACAGTTTCTGGATCTGTGTTGACTTCTTCATTTGTTCTAAACCAAAGTGCTCTGAGTCTATTGCAACCATAGGGAGAATTAGCTGTTGTTTTCCCAGTATAAATGGTAAGCCTGCTATACTGCTTTGCAGGGAACCTTTTGTGAACCAAGGTTCAGCAAAATAAACTACCCAGAACTTTTCATTTCAGTCTTGCAGAAAAATATTCCCAAAAGATAAAGTGTGTTCTTTGGTGAAGATAAAAAATGGGCAAACACCACATTTCCCATTTTAAAGAAGCCAGGAGCATTCAAAGGAATAAAAGTGATGGCTTTTTCCACATTGTGGTGTGTGGGGGAGGGTGCCATTTACAATACTATCCAAAGAATAAAAGCAGACTTGAACAAATAGCAAAATGTTTCATGTTCTGGATGCTTTAAAATTTGGGACAGAGCCTCTTTGGAGGTTCATCTCCAGTCATTTTATAAATCAGACTGGCCAGTGTCTATCCTCTGCATCATACAAAGGAAACTAAATAATATGAAAGCAATTATGACAGCCACATACATTAGTGTTACATTGAAGTGGATTTTGAATAATTTCATGTCATTTTGTTTGGTTTAGAATTATTGGAGAATCTAGTTAAGAGTGCCTTATTCTAATTACAATCAACTGAACACCATGACAGAAAGCTTTCCTTTGATATAGCTTCTTTATTTCAAGATAAAAACTCTCATGCATCAAGAGTCACAAAAATTTCTGGAACTCCATTGCTATAATAATGGAATCCAATGGAGTATTTGTTTCCTTGGTTGGCTTTATGCACCAAAGCTATTCAACAGTGCAGCACTAAGGGTGAGATCCTGCTCCCACAGAAATAAATGAGAATTTTGCCTTTGACCTCAGTTTTCTCCTGGGAGGTCACAGTGACTGAGACAGAAGACAAGAGCAGGAAAGAAGACACATCATGCACTGTTTTGCCCCAAGGGGAGTCCAGGCTGTACATTACAACCTGTTTCCTGTGTTAGTAAGAGAGAGTTGAAGCCCTGCATTGTACAGTTTTAATCTATGATTGCAAGGCCCACACAAAAGGAAGCCCTATAATCTAATACCGATGACCGAAATTTTCATGTGGGTCAAACTTCCTGTGTTCCTCAGAAGTGGTAATTTCTAGACATCTTGCTGGCTGGGGTTACTATGGTATGAGACAGACCTGGAATTTCTTTCCACTTTGCTTTACAGGCTTGTGCTATATGTTTATGCTTTAAAGAGTTCTGAAGTATTTATTGCCAAAATATAAAATGGTTCTAAGTACCAGGAATATGTAGTTACAAACAATAAGTTGTAGTTTGCTGTTTTACTCTGTTAACCAGTGAGCACTTTGTACTGTAAAGAAGCAGAAGAGCTTAAACCACCGACCACTGTTACGAGGCTATTGCAAAGTTGTTCAGCCATGTTGAATGACGTTTAAAACCTTTTAGTCTGAACTCTGTTTCATACAGAATACTCTGTATGAGGAAGTCTCTCTACTGTACCTTACGGGCGTTTATGTTATCTGAAGAAAGGAAACCTGTGTCTTCAAGGAACAAAATTTACGCTTGAAGTATGTCATGCGATCACTGTGTAACTGGACCATATGTCCTCCAGCCTATGAAAAAATCCATCAAAATTATTGATGGAGGAAATAGATTTAATTTTAGTGCAGTTTCACAGAAGTCTGAGCATATGAGCACACGAGGACAATAGCTTCCATGTGAGGAGAGATTAAAAAGACAGGGACTGTTCAGCATATACAAGAGATGACTAAGGGGTGAGATGAGAGAGGTCTATAAAATCATAAATGGTATAAAGGAAGGGAATAATGATGTGTTATTTATTCCTTCACATAACACATGAAGTAGGGATCATCTAATAAAATTAGGCAGAAGGTTTCAAACAAACAAAAGGAAATATTTCACATAATTCACAGTCAACCTGTGGAACCCATCACCGGGGGATATTGTGAAAGCCAAAACTATAACTGTTTTTTAAAAGAATTACATAACTTCATGGAGGAAAGGTCCATCAATAGCTATTAGCCAAGATGGTCAGAGATTCAACTCTATGCTCTGTGTGTTCCTAAACCTCTGAGTACCAGAATCTGGGTCTGGATGACAAGGGATGAATCGCTCAGTAAATTGCCCTGTACTGTGCATTCACTCTGAATTTGGCAACAAACATTGTCAGAACTAAAATACAGGGCAAGATGGTCTGACCCAGTATAACTGTTTGTTCTTATGCCATGAAGCTTTGCTAAGGTTCAGTTGGCAGTGTTGCTATTGCCAACAGCAAGATGATGGATCAAATCAAACAGTCATAGCTCCCTGTTTCAGTGTCAAAGGTTCAAAAAATTCAAGTTTGCTGGAAACACCAGATCAGGTTAGGATTCATTACCATATTTACCATTTTTGCTTGTTGAAGTAAAAATCAGATCAGACTGAGGAAATCAGAAATACACCCAGACCCCAAGTTGCGAACGTTCAATTTACGACTGCTTGCATTTACAACCAAACCTCCCATTAAGTGGTCGTAAAAGGCGGTCCCCGAATTACAAACGCGACCCGCGCTTATGAACAACGTGGTCACAATGTAACTCAATAGGGTCCAACTTACGAACATTTTGAGTTACGGCCAAGTGTTTGGTCCGTAACTCGTTCGTAACTTGGGGACCGGCTGTATCTTCAGCGGGAAGATATGAATGATCATGTGGCAGTCTTATAGAAGAGAATGAGAAGCTACAGCTAAGGATGGGTGAGCATATTTGCCCCCCCCCCCCAATTTCGAACCCACTTGAACAATATGGATTTTAATTTTGAAATAGAGCTGACATCCTCTGAGGGCCACCTTTATTTACAAACTGGTACTGTGTACCTGTGCTCTTAATTCAGGAAGCCTCAGTGAAAAAATATAAATGACAAATTTCTAATTGGTTACTAATTGATACACTTGACAGTTAAGGTATAGATCAAAATGATGGGTCTGTTGGTCAGCAGATCCATTCAGCATACACCAAGAAAGACCAATAGGCATCAAAGACCTGAAGAATCCAAATAGAGATCAGTTGAATGATTCTAATGGAATTTCCAGTAAGGCCAGCACATACCTTCTCACAGGGCAAGGCAGAGAGAAGAACCCTTTGCTCCTAGTGTAGAGGGAAGGAGGTTTTTTCTCCTTGTTTCTCCCCAAAGATTTTGGGGATGGGAAGGAGGGGGAAAACACACAATCCAGATCTACCACCACCACCACTATCCCACTCATTTGGACCCTCTTGGAAAGAGGACATCAGTGGTAAGGGGAGGAGCATACATGAGGAAAAGAGCTCCCAAAGAATCTGTTTTCATTCATTTCATTCTGGAATCAAAAGGTCTTCTCCCTGCACATCTTAGATGAAGAAAAGATTTTTAAGCCCCTTACACAGTTTTTTAAAAAAAATCTTTGGATTTCACAAAACTCAAAAGAGTAATTTTGAAACCATTTTTTGAAACATATTAAATTATATATCCAATAAAGATAAGTCTTAATTTTTAATTGTGGCTGCTACTTGTCTTTATTATGCATATCTACTAAGGGTGTGTCTACAGAGCAAAATTATTTTGGAATAATGGCCATTATTTAGAAATAACTATGTGAGGGTCTACTCAGCAATTCTGTTATCTTGAAATAATTTCAAAATAATGGATGGTTTATTCCGACTTTGGTAACCTCATTCTATGAAAAATAATGCCTATTTCAAAATAGCTATTTTGAAATAAGGCACGTGTAGACACTCCACTTTTGCTATTTTGAAATAGCCCTTCACCAGGGCCTTTACTCCCCAGTGCCTCCTAGAACTCTAAATCGAGATAGCATGTCTACATTAGGGAAGCCTGCCTCGGACTAATTTTGAGGCTTCCCTGCAGTGTAGACATTCTATTTCGAAATAACTATTCCAGAATAGCTTATTCTGAAATAAATGTGCAGTGTAGACGTAGCCTTACTCAGACCCCAGTTTTAAGAAAAATTTGTGGCTGAAATCTACATAGACTTTGCGCTGGTATTGTGTTCCTCCTACATGGACTAGATCTCCCAACATTCATGGAAAGCCGAACACTGGATGTAAATGTTGTTAGTAGACTAGCCTCAATTCTATCTTTCTATCTACTTACAAACAGTGTCAATAATATTAAAATCTGACATAAGATAAAAAGAGCCAGTGAATTCTAGGTTAAAGCTGGAAATCCATCAGGCAAATCTGACCATTTTAGGCATTCAAAGAAAATGCATCTGATTTCTGTTCCCAGGCAAGTCTATGGGAGTTTTTCCATTAATTTCAATGCAGTCAGGATCAGAACAAATGTTGGGCTATTTTTTTTGGAACTCATTGAAAATGTAGCTTCATTAGCCATTTTTTTCACATTTAATCTTTGGTAACTAGGAAAAAATCCCGAAATGTATTATAATAGGGGCAGATTCATTATTGGTACAGCTCAGGTGTGATAATAGAGGTGTACCAAGTATGATTTGAGTCATTGCCCTTGATCCTTGAGTTCTTCTGATTCTTGAGGCTGCCTTTGCTGATTGAGAGGTCCTGGGCAAGCCAGGGCCAGTTCTATCTTTTTTTTACGTGTCTGCATGAAAACTAACCTTTTCTGTTTAGAGCAGAGCCTATGTCTCATATTTTTCAGCATAGAGAAACCCCATACTGTATTATCAGGTTCAATATTGTGTCAATCAACTTTATGGGTGAGATTCTGTCTGCTAAGTAATCCTAAAAGGTGACCAGGTGTCCAGCTTTGGGCTGGAACACCCAATCAAACAGGGATCTTGGCAGCTCTGGTCAAGGCCATTGATTGTTGAATTCATGGTGCTGTGTCGCTGCTGCACTGAATGGTGGGGCTGATGGGCTCCCTGTGCCATGTGGCTCCTGGTTGTTCCCTGCCTGTGGCACTGCAGCCACGGCACCTTTTACCCTGTTTCCCAGTCCCAGCTGCAGGACTGAGACAGCTTAAGAGTAGAGGAAGCTCCAACCTCCTGCACAATACAATGGCCCAGCTCCCCCACCCCCCACCCCCACCGAGGCTGTGATCCTGGGTGTCATGCAGAGCACACACGTTTAAGTGGAGTGTCTGGGCTCAACAGCATGCAGGGGTGGGAACAGCAACACCCTGCTGGGCAGGAGGCACCGCAGGCTGATTCTGGCTTGAGGAAACAAGCAGGTGTCTGGAAGAGGGTCTGACTACAGCTGGAATGGGAGGAGGAAGGGTATAGAAGGGGCAGGGAGACAGGGCCCCTTGCATCCCCATCCACTCCACATCTCCCCACACTGCCTCCTCTCTCCTTCACTGATTTCTCACACTCCCAGCCTGCTTGCATCCTTGGCCTCTTTTTCTCCTCATCATCTTCCCTTTCTCCCCCACCCCCATTTTCCCTCTCTAGCCCAACCTCCTCCTGGCTGGGTGATTTAGGCAGACCCTGGAAAAGTGTGTGAAAAAGTCTATATGCAGGTGTGTGCATGCATGCATGTATTTTGTGTGTGTGTATAACAGACCATGTGTCTTTTTTTGCCGAGAGATGTATTTAGCTGTGTGAGTAACATTTGGGCTGTGTCTAGACTGGCCAGTTTTTCCGGAAAATCAGCCACTTTTCTGGAAAAACTTGCCAGCTGTCTACACTGGCCACTTGAATTTCCGCAAAAGCACTGACTTCCTACTGTAAGAAATCAGTGCTTCTTGCGGAAATACTATGCTGCTCCCGTTTGGGCAAAAGTCCCTTTTGCGCAAAGCTTTTGCGCAAAAGGGCCAGTGTAGACAGCTCAGATTTGTTTTCCGCAAAAAAGCCCCGATAGCGAAAATGGTGATCGGGGCTTTTTTGCGGAAAAGCGCGTCTAGATTGCTTTTGCGGAAAAGCGTCCGTGCCAATCTAGACGCTCTGTTCTGAAAATGCTTTTAACGGAAAACTTTTCTGTTAAAAGCATTTCCGGGAAAATCATGCCAGTGTAAACACAGCCCCGTAGCCTAACTCTTTGACTTTTATTCCTTTTGTTAGTTTGTGCACACACAAAAATTGATGACATAAATTTGTGTATTCATTTCATCACACATTTTTAGAGATGGGAACGCTAAAAGAAATATATTATTTATTAAAAAGTGAATGTTGTTGACTTGTAATTGCAGAAGAGCCAATGCATCATACTTTTCTCGACACTTTTTATGTGCATGACTAGTACCTACCATTCTGGAGCCTTTATCGTATTTAGGGTCTCTAAGCACTAAACAACAATTGTAATAATAACTAATGTGTAAGTGTTAGTGTATGCTAGAAGTGAACACAGGAATACACGGGTCTGCAGGTAGGTGTGAGAGTTAGTTTCTACACTCCTCTCTGTATGAATTTGTAGGGATAATAGTGGAAGGATGAACTTTTTTGGAAAGAAAAGTCAGTTGTTGTTTTCCTCCTATCATGGTCATTATTAGTAGTAGTAGTAACATTAATAACTGTCCATATTATGATAGCAGCTAAGGACATCAATAAGATTTGGAATCTTATTATACTAGACAAAGAGAAAAAAAACCCACTGTCTGCCTTTTGAACTTTTCTTCCAGGGAAGCTTCACTGTAACTCGGAAAACAGGTTCTCAGTGGAAATATCTAGCAGATGGATCATTAATAATTTAGTAGCATGAATGACTTTGCGGTCTTGTATTTTTGAGATTTGATATATCGTAGTTTAGTTAGTGACTGTCCTTGTATGTGTCTTCTACTGCATTGATATTGCAATCAACAATAAAGAAGATAAGATCATTCTTCTGGGAGATTTCAATGTGTGTGTTGAACATTTCAAAAGCAGGGAGCGGAGGGCCAGCAGGGGACTATTTGAGTCCTCAGCTCACCTCAGGCTCCCGACAGCACTTCTGCTCTTGCTACATTTCAAAGGCAGAAGCACCGCCAGTTCCCTGATGTGCCTCTGCCCCTTCTCATAGAGGCATCAAGGGGGAAGGGGGAGAAGTGACTAGTTGAGTCACTAGTCGACCATCTGATAAGCATTTACTTATCAGATAGTTGACTAATCTACTAGTCGCTTACATCCCTACCATGTTTGCAGTCTTTATTGCAGTCATTTTGGGCCTAATTTCTGGGAAGCTCCCAGCTGACATTGAAATCATCTACAGAATGGATGGAAAGCTGTTTAGACATAGCAGGCTGAAAGCTAAGAGTAAGATTTCCAGCTCATCTTTCATGGAACATCAGTATGCTGATGACAATGAAGTTTTTGCTCACTCAAAGAAAGATCTTCAGGCTATCTTCAATGTGTTTGCTAATGCTTATGCATGTCTTAGTCTCACCCTCAACATCAAGAAAACCAAAGTGCTCCATCAGCCCTCTCCAAATTAGGTACCATATGCCCCATCTATTAAAATCAATGGAGAGGCACTAGAGAATGTCGATCATTTTCTCTACCTTGGAAGTTATCTTTCATCCAAGGCAGATATTGATGTAGAAATACAATATTGTCTGAGCTGTGCCAGTGCAGCCTTTGCTCATTTACGGCACAGGGTTTTTGAAGATCATGACATTTGAACAGACACTAAACTTATCTATCAAGCTGTCATTCTCCCAACACTATTGAATGGGTCTGAAACCTGGACAACCTATAGACATCAATTAAAAGTTCTTGAGAGGCAGCACCAATGCTGCCTCCACAAGATCTTGAAGATCAACTGGGAAGACAGGCGCACTAACATCAGGGTTCTGGAAGAGGCAACGATCACCAGTATTGAGACAATGGTCATCTATCAGCAATTTCACTGGGCTGGTCACATTGTTCAGATGCCAGACCTTCGCTTCCCAAAACAGGTCCTGTTTTCTCAGCTGAAAGGATACCGTAATGCAGGAGGACAATGAGAACATTATAAGGACTGGCTAAAGGATAACTTAAAGAAGTGAAATATTGACGTTGACACTTAGGAGGCACTCGCCCAGGATCGCTCAAAATGGAGATAAGTCCTAAGCAATGGCTGTCTGCATTTTGAATTTGCCCGCCAACATGCTGAAGAGGAGAAGAAGCACAGGAGGAAGGAGAGACTGGATTCTAGTCATGGTCAGCAGCCTCCTGCTGTACCTGGAAACATCTGTCAGTGTAATAGAACTTGTGGTTCAAGGATTGACTTATCAGCCACCTGAGGGTCCACAACTCCTATGGAAGATGATCATACTTGGCAGCAAGTGATTGCTCATCATCATCTTAGCCATCTTTCAATTTATGATTATTTAAGAGATAAAATTCTCAAGTATTATGGCTCTAGGTCCCTTTTTTTCAACTTTCTATACTAAACATTTTCTGGTGAAAGAGTTTTAACATGTAAATATATCTGGGGCTTTGAAGACTGAATTGAAGACATTGCTCTTTTAACCTGTGCTTAAAAATTGGTAACTGAGTGACAAATATCTTTTGACACATGCATGTGCATACACCAGACCAGATTATATATTATTCTTTTAAAAAGGGATATTTTGTAGTGATATCTGAGCTGTGGAGGCTGTATGAGGATGTCTGCCAGAAATAATTTATTATAGCTGGGTATTAAGAATAAACCTTGTGATGCTATTGGATTTCATTTTAGCTAACTAATCATAGCCATTTCAAACTAACATGTAGGTTTTACATTTCCTAGAAAGAGCTGCATTTAGTGGCTTAAAAGATTATCCATATATTTGGGGCATGATTGTGCCACTTGGGGCATGTCTACAGTAGAGATTTTTTTATCCTGGTGGTAACTGGTCAATTAACTCAAGTGAACCTATACTTTGTCAAGGCTAGCATATTAAGCTTGGCTCCAGCCTGGCATATATGCTTCATCCTAGGCTGAACAATTATACAGAGGTAAATCTAGTGTAGACTTACACTGTGGTGCAGCACAGAGACACTAGTTCAAAATGATATTTAGTAATACCTGTAACTGAAGCCACTGGGACTTCTTGCGCTTAAAAATTGGAAGGTCTAAACATATCCTGCTGCATTAGGGCAATAATATGGAAAATTGCAGAACCACCCACCCTGAAGACAAATGGTGCCTGAAGCAGAACCCCTTCAAGTTCTCCTGGAAATGCAAAATCACTAACAGGGTGTAGTAGAGAGAGTTTATGCCCCCCCCCCCACCTGCCTGGCCAGCTCTACATACCATAATTTACAGCTGGAGCAGTACAGTATAGAAAAATAATGTAGGATACTATCTTCTAGTGTCCAAAGCCCTCCTTGTGTAGACACAACTTATATATAAAAAAGAAGAGCCTATGTTAGTATAAAAGCTATATTGACAAAAGCTGATGGAACTGTGTCTACGTGGAGGGGTTTGCTAGTATAAAAGTGGTGCAAAAAATCACCCACTTTTTTACACCCATAAAAGTTTCTAGAGTCTCCAGACATCATGAACCATTTGCCTGCTGGAATTCTTACCAAAACCCTCAATCTACAACTACCCTAAGGGGTCACTGTATGATTAAGGGTTTGTTAATGTGCTAAGGAGCCTCTCCCTTTTAAAACAAAACAAGGGACAATCCTAAGTTTGCAGAGAGACATACTGGAGAATCTTCTTTCTTTTTTTTCAACCATTTTTCCAGGTGTCATGAAACACTTCAGCAACTCATGGAAGTTAGAGATAGAAAAATACCAGGGTCTGTCATCTTGACATCAAAGAACCAGTGGATTGGGGATAGATTGCTACAGCAACACTGAGCCAATTTCAAATGTTATATTCCTCTCATTTAGATGCACAATACAAGTAAAACTGCTACATGTTACGAGCTGTCGGCATGTTCAGATGCTGAAAATTAGATTAAGTTAGAAATGCATAATGCTAGAAATATTTAATTGTTTGGGAGGGCAAGTCTGCCCCCAACATGTAGATTCATGTATAATTTACTGTAACTAATCCCCATGAAATTTTCATCTCTGATCCACACCTTAGTCCCCAGGTTTGAAAGTGATCAGGAGAATATACTTGCTAGACACTTGCTATTTCCAGTGAAATAATAAACTGAGTCATACTGTATGTAGTCTACTTTCCTCACTGGAAAAAAAAACAGTCTAATATAAAATGCACTCATTGAAAGACAGTTGGAAAACTGTCCTTCTCAGCAGCTTGTGAAGGCAATACCAGAACAACTCTGAAAGTGGGAGTGGGAGGAAAGCAGCAAAGTGACAATTTAACCACTGTAAGATAGATAGATTTATTTATCCTCTTAAGTGAGGCAGGGCAGTCCAAATAGATCTGGGAAGTGAGATTGTCTGTGCAACCAGACTTCCAGGGCAACCCTTTGCATTTCATTCATTTGAAAGGGTTTGCTTTTAAAAACTATTTTCAGGATGTTATTATAGCCTCTTGGTAACTGTGAAAGGGATAAAACCAACAATGGGAAAATGCTGTATATCACAAACTGAAAATAAAAACTATAAGGTGGCTATATTTATCCAGTGTTCTCCACTATAACCCATCAGCTGACTAAAGCTGTGTCAAGTTCATTTACAACCTGAAACCAGTGAAACTTGGCCCAGCTTTGTTATAATTTTGCGTAGCAGCTTGCTGCAGGAGCAATCTCATTGTGAATAGTCCCACTGACATCAGAGTAAGGTGCCATGCAGCATAAATAAGGGGACAGAATCTGGGAGTAAATGATCTTCAGAAAGGCTATGTCTAGGCTGCACTGATCTATCGGAAAACAGTACGTAAATTGCGCTCTGCCATTTGTGTACCTTTTTCCGATAGTTTTTTGAGAAGAGGCTTTTCCAAAATTTGTCCCATCTATACTGGGCCAAATTTCAGAAAAGCCTCCTCTTTCGGAAGAGCCCTTCTTCCTCGTGGAAAGAGTGTTTCTGCTCTTCTCAAAAAAAAACCGGAAGAACATACGCGTTCCCTGGACATGGCAGAGTTTTTCATCCCAGAAAAAACCCATAATGTAGACATAGCCTAAACCAGAAGAATGACAGTTTTCATGTTGTTCAAATTCTCAGTGAATATTCATGTGCGTTTTTTCTGCATGTCAGTTAAAATTTAAAATGGCATCTATCCGATGAATAGTGTTAATACTTAGAATAAAACTAAAGGTACACCATAACTAAGGGTTCACAAGCAAAGTTATTTAATATTCTGATGTGATCAATCCTGGTCAGGCTAACAAATTTATATTCTCCTGAATAAGCACCAGAATCTAACCTTGACTTATGTGCATGCCAATTTCAGGGAAAGGATGATGGCTAACATCTGCTCTGCCATGCACTCTATAAATGGACATCTGGTTGTACTTGCAAACCAACAGTGTTACAAAACAGGAACAAAAATCCAGACATAACTTGCTTCTAACATGAGAAGTGGAAGCTACCAAGGCAAAATAGTCATTTATGTGCACATGTGGTAACAGCTTAAGCAGTCAGATAAATATCCTGATTATGTTCCCTTTTACTCTGAATGCCATGAGAAACTGGATCAATCTCAATTTGTTTGCCACAGTAAATAATTAACTTTGATTACAAGTATATCTACATTCTCAGTTGCAGGTTTTTTCTGAAGATTTTAATTTCTAATCTGCAGCCTCTTTCTTACATTTAGGCTATGTCCACACTGGCAGCTTCTTGCGCAAGAACAGCCGTTCTTCCACAAAAACTTGCCGCCTGTCTACACTGCACGAGCGTTCTTCCAGAAGTAAATTTACAGTATAGCATTGGAAAACAGTGCTTCTTCTGGAAGTGTTATTCCTTTCCCCACGAGGAATAAGCCTTCCTGTGCAAGAGCTCTTCCAGAAGAGGCCAGTGTAGACAGGCAACATGAATTTCTTGCGCAAGAAGCCCCTATGGTTAAAATGGCCATCAGAGCTTTCTTGCGCAAGAGAGCGTCTACACTGCCATGGATGTTCTTGCACAAAAGCACATGGCAATGTAGACGCTCTCTTGTGGAAGAGTTTTTGCACAAGAACTCTTCCACAAAAGAGTTCTTGCGCAAGAAGTTGCCAGTGTAGACGTAGCCTTAGTGTTTTTATATTTTATGTTTATAAAAGGACTGACATTTGAAGAGCTCTCAATCTGGCCCTGGGAGGGCATTCACGACTTTTGCACAGAGTAACTTGTGCACATTGATTGTACACACAGTGACTAGATGTTAAGGTCTGTTTGTGCCACTCTATTGATGGGAAGTAATTAAAGATGACCTATATGTGCAGTGGAAGAACCCTCCAGTATATGGCTAGCATAGAACTGGCATGATCAGCCTCCTTCTATTAACCTTCTTCTACCAGCTTCTTCAGTGTATGTTTTGGAGGGCAGGAAAGAATGTGGCCAGAGCACATATTAGTCTCACAACCCTAACCAGCTTAATGGCCACTAAGGAAATATTGAAGACTACTGTAATTTAGAGGAACCCTAATGCTATTCTAAATTTTGCTAGGATCAAATGGACTTCCAGCTGCATTGGGTAACAGAGCAGTGCAAAGATGGCTTAAAAGTGGTCCTTCTATCTGAACTCCTGTGATGGAACTCTTGTGAGGCCAAGAATCAGAACCAATGCTTACACATTTTACTGATTGTGCTTAGGATGTCTAAGGGTATGTCTACACTGCAGAGTTTTTCGAGAAAAACTGACATTTTTTCCAGAAAAACTACACTTAATGTCCACACTGCAATTGCATTCTTTCAACAGAAAGTCGAAAGAATGCAGGGGTTTTTTCGACAGCAGTAAACCTCTTTCTATGAGGAGGAAGCCTTTTTCTGAAAGAGCTCTTTCAGAAAAAGGCATGTGTGGTCGGGAAAGAGGGTTTTTTTTCAAAGGAAGAAGCCTCCAGAAAAAAGCACAGGTGCCCGGGTGGCTACTCCATCCATAGTAATAATTACAACTTAAATGCGAGAGAGCTTTTTCGATGCACTTTTGCTGTATAGACACTCACTTTCGAAAGAAGTTTTCCTGGAAGATCTCTTCCAGAAAAGCTTCTTCTGAAAGAAGCCTGCAGTCTAGACATAGCCTAAGAGAGACTACAATTCTTTATCATGATGAATATTGTTAACTAAAAGGACTGATTTGACAAAAAAAATCAAGTATCACAGATCTCCTGAAACAGTGGTTAGTTTAAATAGACTCAAAATATTTGTACTTTGGGCCTAGAATCAGGACCTGATTTTAATTTGTTTTTTGGAACAAATACATAAAGCATTGCTCCAAATTGTGCTCCAAATGCTCAAATTGTGTAGCTTATTTCAAGCTAAGGCTGAAGCATAGATGCACCCTGGATGATTACCTGTTCTGTTCATTCCTTCTGGGGCAGCAGGCATTGGCCATTGTTGGAAGACAGGATACTGGGCTAGATGGATCTTCGGTCTAATCCATTATGGCCATTTTTATGTAACACTGCATAAAATGCCTCAGTTTTACACTGGAAAGCTACACTTACAATGCCATTGTGATGATCAGTTCCTCCAAAAATCCATAGCATCAAAAAGATATTGAAAATGAATAATTCCTTGTAATTTGTTGCTAGGAAACTAAAAACATGTTACCATTACAATATAGCACATTATTTTACTTAAATTGTTATTCTGCCATTACCTATATATACATTAATTATAGAAAACACGGCAGTAATTAAAACTGCATCAGTCAAACCAGTGGAGAATATACTGTAGGAACAATAGAAAATCTAGTTTTTTTAAAAAAGGCTATAATAACTACAGAATTTATGCAGCTTATATATGGTATATTGATAAATTGATCCTCAGAGCATCTGTGTGTGGCTGGTAAGAATAATACCTATTTTCCATATAGCAAGCTAATTCACAAGGAAATGGCAGCTCAAGTTCAACAAAGCATGTGCTTAACTTTGACCAGTTCAGGATTCTCAAACTTCTAGAACCACTTCTTAAGAGAATGTGCAGAACCCTTTCCAAATGTCCTATGTCTGATCTGACCGCATCCTAACCCTGTGAGAACTACTGTAAATCAACACATTCATTTGATTTTAAAATGTGTATGAGTTTCCCACAAACCAATATTTTCTTCTTCTTGTCATCTCCCATGAACTAGATGCTAATAGATCATTTTTAATATATCTAATGTCTATGTTCCTGTCAAAATAAACTTCTGTTCACTAATTCTGTCAACTTGAACTTATAATAGCATTGAGTATCAGAGGGGTAGCCGTGTTAGTCTGAATCTGCAAAAGCGGCGAGGAGTCCTGTGGCACCTTATAGACTAACCGAAGTGTTGGAGCATAAGCTTTCATGGACAAAGACCCACTTCGTCAGATGCATGTAGTGGAAATTTCCAGATTAACAGAGCCAGACGTGTACCCAGAAGCCTCCTGCTACAGGACAAGCCCAAGAAAGAAACCAACAGAACACCACTGGCCATCACCTACAGTCCTGAGCTAAAACCTCTCCAACACATTAGATCATTAGTGATCTACAACCCATCCTGGACAATGATCCCTCACTTTTACAGGCCTTGGGAGGCAGGCCAGTCTTTGCCCACAGACAACCTGCCAACCTGAAGCATATTCTCACCAGCAACTATACACCACACCATAATAACTCTAACTCAGGAACCAATCCATGCAACAAACCTTGGTGCCAACTCTGCCCACATATATACACCAGCAACACCATCACAGGACCTAACCAGATCAGCCATACCGTCACTGGTTCATTCTCCTGTACATCTACTAACATAATATATGCCATCATGTGCCAACAATGCCCCTCTGCTATAAACATCAGCCAAACTGGACAGTCCCTATGTAAAAGAATAAATGGACACAAATCAGATATTAGGAATGGCAACATACAAAAACCTGTAGGGGAACACTTCCATCTCATAAGAACATAAGAACATAAGAACAGCCGTACCGGGTCAGACCAAAGGTCCATCTAGCCCAGTAGCCTGTCTGCTGACAGTGGCCAGCACCAGGTGCCCCAGAGGGGGTGGACCGAAGACAATGATCAAGCGATTTGTCTCCTGCCATCCCTCTCCAGCCTCTGTCAAACAGAGGCCAAGGACACCATTTTATCCCCTGGCTAATAGCCTTTTATGGACCTAACCTCCATGAAATTATCTAGCTTCTCTTTAAACTCTGTTATATTCCTAGCCTTCACAGCCTCCTCTGGCAAGGAGTTCCACATGCTGACTACACGCTGTGTGAAGAAGAACTTTCTTTTATTAGTTTTAAACCTGCTACCCATTAATTTCATTTGGTGTCCTCTAGTTCTTCTATTTAGGAACTAATAAATAACTTTTCTTTATCAGCCCTCTCCACACCACTCATGATTTTATACACCTCTATCATATCCCCTCAGTCTCCTCTTTTCTAAACTGAAAAGTCCCAGTCGCTTTAACCTCTCCTCATATGGGACCCATTCCAAACCCCTAATCATTTTAGTTGCCCTTTTCTGAACCCTTTCCAAGGCCAAAATATCTTTTTGAGGTGAGGAGACCACATCTGTACACAGTATTCAAGATGTGGGCGTACCATAGTTTTATAGGGCAGTAAGATATTCTGGGTCTTATTTTCTATCCCTTTCTTAATAATACCTAGCATCCTATTTGCCTTTTTGACCGCCACTGCACACTGTGTGGAAGTTTTCAGAGAACTGTCCACGATAACTCCAAGATCTCTTTCCTGATTTGTCGTAGCCAAATTAGCCCCCATCATACTGTACGTATAGTTGGGGTTATTTTTCCCGATGTGCATTACTTTACACTTATCCACATTAAATTTCATTTGCCATTTTGTTGCCCAAACACTCAGTTTGGTGAGATCTTCTTGGAGTCCCTCACAGTCTGCTTCTGTCTTGACTATCCTAAACAGTTTGGTATCATCCGCAAACTTTACCACCTCACTGCTTACCCCTTTCTCCAGATCATTTATGAATAAGTTGAACAGGATTGGTCCTAGGACTGACCCTTGGGGACACCACTAGTTACCCCTCTCCATTCTGAAAATTTACCTTTTATTCCTACCCTTTGTTTCCTGTCTTTTAACCAGTTCTCAGTCCAAGAAAGGACCTTCCCTCTTATCCCATGGCCATGTAATTTACACAAGAGCCTTTCGTGAGGGACCTTGTCAAAGGCTTTCTGGAAATCTAAGTATACTATATCTACTGGATCCCCTTGTCCGCATGTTTGTTAACCCCTTCAAAGAGCTCTAATAGATTAGTAAGACAGGATTTCCCTTTACAGAAACCATGTTGACTTTTGTCCAACAAATTATGTTCTTCTACATGCTTCACAATTTTATTCTTTACTATTGTTTCACTAATTTGCCAGGTACCGAAGTTAGACTTACCGGTCTGTAATTGCCCGGATCGCCTCTAGAGCCCTTTTTAAATATTGGTGCCACGTTGGCTACCTTCCAGTCATTAGGTACGGAAGCCGATTTAAGGGATAGGTTACAAACCACAGATAATAGTTCAGCAATTTCCCATTTGAGTTCTTTTAGAACCCTTGGATGAATGCCATCCGGTCCCGGAGATTTGTTAACATTAAGTTTTTCTATTTGTTCCAAAACCTCCTCTAATGACACTTCAATCCGGGACAGTTCCTCAGATTCATCACCCACAAAGGACGGTGAAGATTTGGGAATCTCCCCAACGTCCTCAGCCGTGAAGACTGAAGCAAAGAAATCATTTAGTTTCTCCGCAATGGCTTTATCGCCCTTGATTGCGCCTTTATAGTTCGATCGTCTAGGGGACCCACAGGTTTTTAGCAGGCTTCCTG
Organism: Rafetus swinhoei; assembly: GCA_019425775.1. Lineage (NCBI taxonomy): Eukaryota > Metazoa > Chordata > Testudines > Trionychidae > Rafetus > Rafetus swinhoei. Next base: position 274,450,155 of record CM033437.1, read on the forward strand.
CTTCTAATGTACTTAAAAACATTTTTATTTCTTTTTGAGTTTTGGCTAGCTGTTCCTCAAAATCTTTTTTGCTTTTCTTATTACATTTTACACTTGATTTGACAGTGTTTATGTTCCTTTCTATTTATCTCACTAGGATTGGACTTCCACTTCTTAAAAGATGCCTTTTGTCCCTCACTGCTTCTTTTACATGGTGGTTAAACCACGGTGACTCTTTTAGGTCTCTTGCTATGTTTTTTAATTTGGGGTATACATTTAAGTTGGGCCTCTATTATGGTGTCTTTAAAAGTTTCCATGCAGCTTGCAGGGATTTGGCTCTAGTCACTGTGCCTTTTAATTTCTGTTTAACTAACCTCCTCATTTTTGTGTAATTCCCCTTTTTGAAATTAAATGCCAGGGTGCTGGTCTGCTGAGGTGTTCTTCCCACCACAGGAATGTTGAATGTTATTATATTATGGTCACTATTCCCAAGCGGTCCTGTAACGGTTATTTCCTGGACCTGATCCTGCGCTCCACTCAGGACTAAATCGAGAATTGGACACACAATTGCAGATCTAAAGGTAGCCATCCTGCAGCAAAAAACCTTCAAGACCAGACTTCAAAGAGAAACTGCTGAGCTACAGTTCATCTTCAAGTTTGACACAATCAACTCAGGATTAAACAAAGACTGTGAATGGCTAGCTAACTACAAAAGCAGCTTCTCCTCTCTTGGTATTCACACCTCCAGATCAGCTACTAGAAGTGGGCCTCATCCTCCCTGATTGGATCCACCTCGTCATCTCTAGCCTGATTCTGGCCTGCATATTTATACCTGCCTCTGGAAATTTCCACTACATGCATCTGACGAAGTGGGTCTTTGCCCATGAAAGCTTATGCTCCAACACTTCGGTTAGTCTATAAGGTGCCACAGGACTCCTCGCCACTTTTATAATAGCATTGTTACTAACCGGGTCTTTCCTTTGCTTCTACACCTAGGTTTAGTCTTGTGTTAGTAATGATGAACCTTACAAGAATCAGTAGAGCAGCAACTATAGAGAGTAATTTTGGACAGTGAGGGCTGACTCTACTGGGTGCTGAAGATGAAGTTTGGCTGCTCAGACTTCTGAAAATTCTGCTCCAAGTTTAGCTGCTAAGTTTAAACATCTATTACCATGTTTACCCAAATATTTTTGAGTTTTGGAGACTGCTGTGAGTTTTCCATGCAAATTTGGAAGCCACTTTTAAACAACCTAAATGCTAAATAATTTAAAATGTTCAATAGCCATCTCCAATAATATGGAGGAAATTTCACCCTGCCAACAATATCTGAGGATGCCAAATTAATTATACCCTCAGACGTATCCTAAAATTGGAACCTAAGTATTTGAGACATTGAGGTGAATTTTATCTGTGTTTAAGAAACCAGCATGGGCCTAGGTATCCCTTATATCCCAAAGGTCTTTGACAGATTTGAGTACAGGTTGGACCTCTCTCCTCCGATACCCTGGGGACCTGACTGGACCATAGGAGGTCCCCTCCTACCGACTCCCCAGACTACCTTTCCGCCCCACTGCCGGCCCTAACCGTCATCCCACCCCTGCTGGGCTGCTATGCTGCTGCAGCTCCAGCAGCCCAGACTGCTCTGGCCCCAGCCCCAATATCGGGGCTGTAGTGTCCCTGGTCCTGGCCCCACTACCAGGGTTGCTGTGGCTGCCACATTCCTGTCCCTGGCCACACTACTGTGGCAGCCATGGCTCCAGCCCTGGTACTGGGGCTCTGACGCCGGTCCTGGTCCTAGCCCTGCCCGGCTCCAAGACACCAGCCCTCTTGTCACTGGGGCTCTCAGCCAGGACTACTTGGTTCAAGAACATCCATGGTCCTGCTGGACTACAGACATTGCCGAATGTGGGAGTTCTGGTTTTGGGAGGTCCAACCTCTAGTGCATAGTCCTTGTTCAGCCCACTTCCTTTGCAAGGGGGATGGATTTTACTGAGGACAAATTTATAAATGTGTTTACATGGTCAGCATTAGAGTGATATAGCGGGAACATCCTTGGCCTAAAAACCAGAGACTGATGGACTGAAAGTATCTCCTGCTAGCTGCTGCCTCCTTTAAGGAATGATGGACTTATGGACAAGGCTCAGACAGGGACTTGGGAAATTTGGGTTCAGACCTTGTCTCTGCCACAGACTTTCAGTATTGCCAGCACAACCTTTCAAAAGTCATGAATCAAAGCTCCCAAAATAACACTGGTCTACAATTTTTTAGAAGTCGTCTGCTTTAGAGATAAAATGTGCTATTTATTATGTATTTTGATGTGCTGAATTCAAATATGACAATTAAAACAACTGATTGGCTACTGTTTCCAAGATATTTAAGTTTTTACATTTTACGTCTATGTATATTGTGTAGATAGTAGAGTTTTAATCATAAATTGTAAACCTAGGTCTTTTCATGTGTTTATGGTTGCTTTACATGATAATATTTCACCTGTCCTGTTTATGTAACACTTTAAAAATCAGCAAAAGGGTTATATAAATAAAATTTATTATGAAACAAAAGGCAAAAACTATTATGTACATAGTTTAGTCCTATTCGTGTCTACTGGGCGCTTCTTGGCTTGTCTCTTGTATTCATTAAATGGAGCATCTCTTGTCACTGTCCAGCAATAGTCTGCAAGCATTGATGGGCTCCATTTGCCCTGATAGCATTTCTCCATTGTTGCAATGTCCTGGTGAAATCGCTCACCGTGCTCGTCGCTCACTGCTCCGCAGTTCGGTGGAAAAAATTCTAGATGAGAGTGCAAAAAAATGTATCTTTAGTGACATGTTGCAACCAAGGCTTTTTGTATGCCTTGAGGAGGTTTTCCACCAACAACCTGTAGTTGTCTGCCTTGTTGTTTCCGAGAAAATTTATTGCCACTAACTGGAAGGCTTTCCATGCCGTCTTTTCCTTGCCACGCAGTGCATGGTCAAATGCATCATCTCGAAGAAGTTCACGAATCTGAGGACCAACAAGGACACCTTCCTTTATCTTAGCTTCACTTAACCTTGGAAATTTTCCACGGAGGTACTTGAAAGCTGCCTGTGTTTTGTCCATGGCCTTGACAAAGTTCTTCATCAGACCCAGCTTGATGTGTAAGGGTGATAACAAAATCTTCCTTGATTCAACAAGTGGTGGATGCTGAACACTTTTCCTCCCAGGCTCCAATGACTGTCGGAGTGGCCAATCTATCTTGATGTAGTGGGAATCTCTTGCACAACTATCCCATTCGCAGAGAAAACAGCAGTACTTTGAGTATCCAGTCTGCAGACCAAGCAAGAGAGCAACAACCTTCAAATCGCCACAGAGCTGCCACTGATGTTGGTCATAGTTTATGTACCTCAAAAGTTGTTTCATGTTGTCATAGGTTTCCTTCATATGGACTGCATGACCAACTGGAATTGATGGCAAAACGTTGCCATTATGCAGCAAAACAGCTTTAAGACTCGTCTTCGATGAATCAATGAACAGTCTCCACTCATCTGGATCGTGAACGATGTTGAGGGCTGCCATCACACCATCGATGCTGTTGCAGGCTACAAGATCACCTTCCATGAAGAAGAATGGGACAAGATCCTTTTGACGGTCACGGAACATGGAAACCCTAACATCACCTGCCAGGAGATTCCACTGCTGTAGTCTGGAGCACAACCGCTCTCTCTGCCTTACTCTTAGGTAGTTCCAAATCCCTGACAAGGTCATTCAGTTCACCTTGTGTTATGAGGTGTGGTTCAGAGGAGGAGGATGGGAGAAAATGTGGGTCCTGTGACATTGATGGTTCAGGACCAGAAGTTTCATCCTCTTCCTCTTCCTCGTCTGACTCGAGTGAGAATGATTCTGGCGCATCAGGAACCGGCCGTCCTTCTCCGTGGGGTACTGGGCGTATAGCTGATGGAAAGTTTGGATAATGCACAGTCCACTTTTTCTTCTTTGACACACCTTTCCCAACTGGAGGCACCATGCAGAAGTAACAATTGCTGGTATGATCTGTTGGCTCTCTGCAAATCATTGGCACTGCAAAAGGCATAGATTTCCTTTTCCTGTTCAACCACTGGCGAAGATTTGTTGCACAAGTGTTGCAGCATATGTGTGGGGCCCACCTCTTGTCCTGATCTCCAATTTTGCAGCCAAAATAAAGGTGATAGGCTTTCTTAACCATAGTGGTTATACTGCGCTTTGTGATGCAAAAGTCACTTCACCACAAACATAGCAGAAGTTATCTGCACTGTTCACACAAGTACGAGGCATCTCTGCTCACTTTGGCTAAACAGAAATGTGTCCCTTTGCAAAATCAAACACTGACAAATAAGAGAGCACGACACTGTATGATTTCTAGAGCTGATATAGGGCAATTTGTTCAGCAGAGTGATGTAAGCTTCGTTATGATTGCATCATCCATGACTTCTAGGAATAACATGATGCAATTCATATCATGTCTGACGCAATACCAGCTTCAGATTGCATCATTCATTGTTTTGCCTAAAAGCAAGTACTGTCCAAACTCAGTCATAGATTTATTCATGGATCCAGTCAAAGATGTATTTTAGTCATTTCTGGTTTAAATTGAGATCCCTTCCCTTTATAACTCACTTATCCTCCGCCATTCCCAAGTCAAGGGTCGTATATACTGACCCAATAGCATATCTTGAAAACTAGAGCCAATCAACAATTTTAAGCATCATTTTCGTCCTCAGTGACCCAGAATTAGTAAAGTTTGACTACATTTATTTCAGAAGCATTTTGGCTGTAGAGCAGTGTAATCTGTGATTTGGCTGAAAAAATGCTCAATTATTTGTCTTCTGATTTATCAGCCTTTGGGGGTGCACTAGGTCATACCTTCAAACTTTTCTCTGCAGCCATGGCATTTGGAAACATACCTTTAAAAAAAAAAAAGCTGAGACACAGAATCACAATATTCCAAGGTTTGGGGGCCTTAGGCAAAACAACAAATGTTGCAAGTCATGTGATGAAATCACAAGAATTAATGAGAATGATGAGTTCAGATGTGGGGGAAGACTCTCAAACTTTCTGTGCCCCTTTTCTGCATGTCTAAAACTGAGATAAAGAACACAGTATACGCTTTTTCAGAATTGTCTATACTGTAAACTTGTTTTGGAAGAGATTGTCTGTTCTTCTCATGAAGGATTTAACATGGGGGAGGTAATATATTTTAGGGGAGCCACACTGGTTGGTGGAAGAGACAAGCTCTCAATCTTGAAAGCTTGTCTTTCACCAACAGACATTGCTCCAGTAAAAGACATTAACTCACTCTGTCTCCCCAATATTCTGGGACCAACACAGCTACAGCCACTCTGCAAACAACTGTGTTCATGGACAGTATTTAGCACAGTGGACCCCTGATCTCAGGTGGCAATTTAGATGGCACTGTTAGACAAATGATAAATAATAAGGTTTTGAAAGTTGACGTGAAGGCAATCTTGACAACTATAAGCTATGAGTTCTGTTTAAGAAAGTGATTTGTTGGATTTCCTGGTTGTACTGTTCAGTAAGTATCACAGTTCTTTGATACCTAATATTTTTGGAATTCTCTTATTTAATCCCTTTAAGAAAGTATCTGGTATCATATCAAAGTGAGTCATGCCCAAAAGGGAGCCTCATATGATTAATCTTCAGCAACGCCAATGCAAAAATAAAGTTAAAAAAAGATCAATAGCCAGATTCACTAGTAGATTCCGGCTGCTTTTGTCACTGTGGTGTACTGCTACGCAGCTGGAACATGCTGGTGGCTCTGGGTCCAAATCCTTTTTCCATGCATAATTAAAAATTATGTGTGATGCATAATAGAGAAACACCTAAAACAAATATCCATATTTTAACAGCATGGAGTATAACAAACAGAATGTCCCTTACACAATGGCAATGTTGAAGGACAGCATTTTTTAATGTGTTCAATCCAGTGGTGGGCATCTCAGGCCAGTTATATCTAGTTTTAAAAAAGCTTGTGGTCAATAGGGAAAAATAAATAAAGAGGGAAAAAATCCATTTCAAAAGTGCAGTTTTACACTGCCTTGATTTTTGCTTTTATCAGGAAATGATTGATGCATATCAAATAAATCAGATATATACTAACCATTCCCTTGCAGGCAGACTCCTAAAACATAGGGCTTCCTAGGGAATAGGCGTGCCAACTGATGTGAATCTCCTGGCATGGACAATTTTCTCAGGATATTTCAGGATAAAAGCAAAGTCACATGCTCTTGGCATCACATGGGGATTGTCAGGGGATATCTCTTCTGAATGAGGAATCAGAGAAATGAGCTGGAAAAAAAAGGTGGCTCTGCCAGAATTATCGCTTCCACACATTGTCAGGTGACAGGTGCCCCCTCCAAGGGCAGAATACTATTTTCTGACAAGCATATTTCTTGTGAAATATTATATTAGCCATCTGCAGCATAATATCCTCAATAATTATCTCTGTGCTAAACTTAGACAACAGCACTTGTAGTAGATAAATTATGCATGCTTAAGTGTCTGTCAAAAGGATGGTTATTTCACACAATGTGCACCCGTTAATACGTCACAGCTCCTGAGACCTGCCAAGATGCTGAAAAACAAAACAAACCCCCCAAACATTACTTGATCATGCAGGGGTGTAATTAGGAAGGCCAGAGCGCAATTGGTATTTCATACATCAAGCAATGCAAAGGGTAACAAGAAAGGTTTCTATAGGTGTGTTATAAACAAGAAGAAGGCCAGGGAAAGTGTGGGAGGAGTACTGAAGGAGGAAGGCAACCTAGTGAGGGATGATGTGGAAAAAGCTGAAGTTCTCAATGCTTTTTTTGCCTCTGTCTTCACAGAGAAAGCTAGCTCTCAGATTTCTGCACAGGGCAGCACGAGAAGAAAGTGAGCAGCACTCAGTGGTAAATAGGGTTGCCAGGTATCCAGTTTTCGCCCGGACAGTCTGGTATTTGTGGCCCCTGTCCAGTAAAAAAACCCAGAAAATACCGGACATGTAAAATGTTTGCTATTTTCTGTTTTTCTTGGACGGAAGGCTGGCAGGGACATTCTTCCCCTGCCGCATCTGGTGGGGGGGGGAAGAAGGGAGAGCTAGGAGAGCAGGGATTCTTCAAGGAGCAGCAACCTTTTTTTGTTCTCCTGGTTTCTTTGGGGTTTTTGCTCAAAACCTTTTGTCTCCTGATTTTTTTCCCCTCCCTCAATCAAGTTTGGTCTCCTTTTTAATTTTTTTTTCTCAACCAAGTTTTTTTCCTGCCATGTTCGGGATTTTTGGTGAAAGCATCTGGCAAGCCTAGTGGGAAAAGAACAGATTAGGACTATTTAGGAAAGCTGGACATGCACAAGTCCCTAGGGCCAGTTCTAAAGCCTCCCAGGGTGTTGAGAGAGTTGGCTGTTGTGATGGCAGAGACACGTAATTAATGCAGGCCAAACTCAATACTTGGAAGGAAGGGCAAAAGAAAGAGAAGTTAATGAGGGCTACCTCAACTCCTATTTGTGATGATATTTGCACAGTGATTAGCAGGATTGTAGTTAAAACATCAATGTCTTCAAGTTGCAGAGCTGTTAGTCTCTTAAATACTTTTGTCGACAAAACTATACCTGCGTCTACACTACCGCCGAGTTCTGTCGACATAATGTCAACAGAACGCAGCAGTTTTGTCAATGGCGGTAAACCTCATTCTACGAGGAATAACGTCTTTTGTCGACAGAGTTCTGTCGACAGAAGGCGTTATTGCATCTACACTGCCCTTTGCGTCTACACTCTCATGTCGACAAAGCGGCTTGCTTTGTTGACAGAACTGGCTGTAGTCTAGATGCTCTTTGTCGACAGTATCTGTCGACAAAGCCTCTGTTGACAAAAGCCTGTAGTCTAGACGTATCCTCAGTGTCAGTGTAGTGCAGTGGCAGGCTGGAATGACATGGCTAGTGTGGAAACAGACACTGCTAGAGCAAGAGCAAGGGTCATCTAGAGCAGTCTATTGAAATTACTAGCAATAGGAATGCTCCCAGCCAGGTGGTGATTCTGAGCAGACTGGAGAAGCAGCTTCTTTAGGCAGCCTATATATCGGTCTTTGTATCACTTTGGTGGGTCCTCACCTGTGGATTAGGCCCAATACCTTTCAAGCAGGGTTCATCTAGCACAAGGCCTACAGGAAATAACCTCTGGCTTCTCATCAAACTCTCTGGCTAGGAGATGACTCATCAAATTTTAAGAGGCTCAGACTCTGATGTAATTTAGCTTATGCAGGTTTAGAAGTATCCCCCTCCCTTTCAAAAGATGCCTAGGCTTGGAGCAGGTATGGTGTCAGCTGGCTCCCACAAATGATGAGTCAAAACACCGCCCTCCCAATGGACACTCTGCATGCATTTCTCATGGAGAATTTGTAGTCCAAGATCTGCCTCACTGGTATTCTTTCTGCCTCAGGACCATGAAGCAGAGAGGAAGTGGTCATAGCCATCTGGGAAAGGAGTTTTCAATGCCTTTTTGGGGGGGGAAGGGGGCAGAGGACCATGTAACACTGGGTGTACAATACTTATATTGGGAGTTGAAGACCACCAGGTTATTTGGGTGAACAACATAGAAACTGTGAAACACAAGCTTCATCATTCTCCAGTGATCAAAGTAGCTAGTCAGGGCAAGTGATGACAAAGCCCAAGTATGGCCAGATACGGTTGGCCTCCCAGAACATAGATCTGATATATGAGCAAGAGAACTGCATTCTTAACTGAAATGTTCAACTCTGAGGTCAGATTTACACTGTTCGACATCCATTTTACCACAAATGGGTGCCAACTCAGGAGAGACTTCACAAGAGACAATAAATCATTGTTCACAAGAACATTACCAAAACGGTAGGATTTCTAAACTATGGAAGGCTCTATGGGTCTATTTTCCTTGTTCAGGTAGTTGCCCATGTGAAATAATGTGTTTGCTTTACCATTCTGGTTAGGTCAGGGTGAAATCAAATTGTGAGAAAGAAGAGGAAACAGCAGATCTGGCATTGATAGAGAACCTTTGCGGTTCTCAGGTGCTTCAAATTCTTATGATCTGTGAATACCTGAACTGGAAGACTTCCAAGTTCTTATGACATTCTTTAAAGTTGGCTTTAACGGTCAACAGTTGGTACATTCAGGATCAGGTGCCTATATATTGTAAAGTCACCACTGGGCATAAGCCCAAGTCTTGCAGCCAGATTCATCCCTGCACTCGTGCTAAGGAAGGCAGTTTGTGTTGCAGCTGGGAATAGGTTCAGTCCCCAGCACAGTCTAAGGTAACCTTACGGGTAGCTCCATCTGGTGCTGTGGCTGCCAGGCCTCCTATGGGTCTTGCAGAGCTTGAAGACCAGCCTACATGTAAGGATGTTCCAGTATCTCCAGCTGTTGACTTTTTTTGATCCAGCTCCTGTCCTAAAAGTGCACCCCTTCCCTGGAAAGGCTGGGATTTAGGCTTGTCCTATGCTGAGGGCCACCTAATGTGGAACTTCCCTCCCCCTCCTCCAGATTTCTAGACCGGAAGTGAAAAGTGCTACCAGCTGAGAGCAATACTGACATGTGGTTATATGTTGACCAGAAGAAAATAATAATGTACATAATAGTGTTGATGTGCTACATCGTTTTTGATTAAACATTTAGTGGTTGGTAGTCTGGTAAGAGCAGAGACTCAGTAATTGCAATCTCCTGCAACAGACACAGGAATGAATATTTTATCAGCTATAATTTGGCAAGGAGCTACAGCACTGCTGCCAATTACAGCTATTAACTGCACAACAAGGTATTGTTGTTATTGGCTTTAATATACATTGCATTGAAGGGGACATTATTTATTATATGTAAGGGTGCCATATCATTTAAAAAGGATTATGATTACAGGATGGAATAAAGAGTCCATTAAGGTTTTATAAAACAATTTAATATTAAATAATATTCCACATTCCTTTGCCTTGGAAGAAAATGTAAAGCATTTAAAACGCCCTTTCAGACTTCTTTTTTACTTATTCAGTCTGGTATCCATCAGTCAACAAGCTAGGATGAAGGATATAAAGCAAATCTATATAATAAAGATAATATATATATAACATATATAATAAAGATAATGGAGAAAGAAATTAAGGAAATCATCTGCAAACACTTGGAAGATAATAAGGTGATAGGGGAACAGCCAGCATGGATTTGTAAAGAACAAATCATGTCAAAGCTCCCTACCCAGGTGTAGGGCTCTGCTCCCAGCTGGGGCTACGCTCCCTGCCGCCTGCCGCTGTCTTCAGCCCTGCCCCCTGCCAGCCCTGGCCAGGGCTGCTTCCCCCCACCACACCAGCCCTGGCCAGGGCTGAGTCCCCCCACCACACCAGCCTTGGCCAGGGGCCGGGCCCGCTGCTTCCAACCATGGCCAGGGCTGCACCCCCTATGGTGCCTGCCTGAGCTGTGCACCAAGTTGCTGGCCCCACTGACTATAGCCCCCGGCTGGGGCTGCACTCCCCACCGGCAGCCCACCTCGAGCTGCACTTCTGAAACTGGGCAGCCAGGGCTCTCTGGTCCAGCAATATCCATGTTCCTGCCAGACCACAGATGTTACTGGACCAGAGAGTCCTGGATTTTAGAAGTTCAATCTGTATTATAAACACATATGCACAACAGCACTGCGCTAAGGTTGTACACGAGTGGTCCCCAACCTTTTTATGTCCAAGTTCACGTTTGGAAATTAAGTGAAATCTGCGGTCTACTCTATCCCTGTCCCCATACTCCAGCCATTCCCCTAAGCCTTGCCCTTCTCACTCCATCCCCCACTCTCAGTTGCTCAGCCTTCTTACCTTCATTACTTTTACTGGTCAGCAGCAGGGGATTGGGGTTCAGGAATGGATATGTGATACAGTACAGTGTATGGGATGTTGAGAAGGGGATCAGGGCTCAAGCAGGTACTTGGGGATACAAGAAGGGGATCAGAGCTCAAGAGGGGGTATGGAGTGCTTGTTCTGAGAAGGGGCTCAGGGTTGGGATGTGGTTTTGAGGTGCTGGCTCCGGGAGTGGGCTCAGCTAGATGTTGGGGTTCAGGTGGAGGTGTTGGATACTGGTTCTTGGATGGGGCTCAGGATGGGATTGAGGTACTGGGTCTGGGAGGGTAGTCAGGGTTGGGGCAAGGGCTGAGGTTCAGATGGAAGTATGGATGCTGGCTCTTGGATGGGGGTGGTCAGGGTGCAGGAGGGGGTGCATGTCAGCCCTGAATTTTTTGGTTTGTGTCTGCAGAAGCGCACAAGGGACAATCCCTTCTTATGCTAGGGCAGTGATCCCCAACCTTTTGGGGCTGCCGGGCACCCGGGGGCGGCCCCGATCACCGGCGGATGCACATAAATGCCCCAGTGGGAGCCATGGCGCCTGCAGGCACCACGTTGGGGACCACTGTGCTAGGGTATGTCTACACTACAGCACTATTTTGAAATATCTTATTTCAAAATAGCTTATTTAGAAATAACGCGTCTAGACACAAAATGCATTTTGAAATCGCGTTTTGCTATTTTGAAATAGCACATCCACACTGAAAGGACACTGAATCACATTTAAGGCTGGCCAGAACTGGTTCTGGCAGGACATCAGGTCAGGAGTTATCTTGTGTGGCCGCTGCCTGAGGCTATCTGAGACCTGTGCTTAAAGGAATGCCCACCCCTCGGACAGCCGGTTCTAAGGTTTCCCTGCTTGTTTGCCTACCTCGCTGAGGGACAGCAAAGCATTTTTTTCTCTGTGTGCTCTGGTTGCCCTCACTCAGGACACACAGCACTCTGCAGCATGGAGCCGGAGCTGCCCCTGGGCACTCTGGTGCATATCCTGGATGTGTTGCTGCAAGCCTGGCAGCACGTTCTGCAGGCAGTAACTGTCTCCCTGGTGTGCCCCACTGGGGGCTTGTGCCTCATTCCTCCCTCACGTCCTTCCACTTACCCCTCCCTAACCCCCCTTCCTGCTGTACAATAAAAGACAAATGTTCATTACAACAAAGCCTCTTTATTGAACAAAACTGGGGTGGGGGGAATGAAACTGAGGTGAGACTGGGGAAAGAAGATGGGAAGGGAGGAGGGGAGATGGGAGGGGGAAACCTGGGAGGAGGGAGCTGGCAGGGGGAAGCAAGGGGAGGAAAGGGGAGGAGAAGCGCAGGGCTCAGGGTTGGGGGTCTCGCCGGCCCAACTGTCTCCCAGCACTGTGGGTGCAGGGGCCTCAGTGTCTCTGGGGGTGTGGGGAGGAAGAAGCGGGAGGGGGAGAAGGAGTGGGAGGAGGAGCGGTAGCTGGGGAGGCAGCAGGGGCTGGAGGAGCGGGAGGCAGCAAGCTCTGCCCCAGGGTCGATGACCACCTGAGGGGCATGGACCATCCTGCCCCCCAGGATGAGGTCCACGGCATAAAAATAGGGGCAGGGGTCTGGGTCTCCCCCTGTTTGGGAGCTGCCCCCTGTGGCCCTGGCATACGCCTGCCACAGCGCCTTTATTTTCATGTGAACCTGCTCCTGGGTTCGCATGTGGCCTTTGGTGGCCAGGCTGGCAGCCATCCGCCTGTAGACGGTTGCATTCCTCCATTTAGTGCGGAGATCATGGACGTTGGAGGCATCCCCCCAAACCTGAATTAGGTCCCTGATCTCCGCACTGGACCAGGCAGGCGCCCACCTTTTTCCGGTCCCTGGCAGGCTCCTGGGAGCTGGCAGACTGGTTCTGGGGAGTGGTGGAGGGCTGGCTGGCACTGGCTGCCTGGCTCATGCTGGGGCCACTGGGACAGGTGCAGTGACTGCTGGCTCTGGGCTGGCAGGCTTGGATCTGGCACAGGTACTGTGGCCAGAGTCTACCCCTTTAAGGGCTCTGGGGAGGGGGGGAGGGAGAGGAGTTTTCTTGGTTGTGCCCAGAGTGGCCACCAGGGCACCCTGGGAAGGGCTGGAGGCCCCCTATTTCGAAATAAGTGTCTACATAGCGCTTATTTCGAAATAGCAATTTCGAAATTGTCTCTCTTTCTCATGGAATGAGGTTTACCAATTTCAAAATAAGCCTGCCTCTATTTCGATTTAATTTCAAAATAGTGGTTTGGCTGTGTAGACGCTGGTAAAGTTATTTTGAAATAACTTTGGTGTGTAGACATACCCATAAAGATTGTCAGCCCTCCAGTGGCAGAAATGACAGTTGTCCTCACATCTCATGAAGGGGTGAATGAAATTTTCTTCAGAGGTATATCTTAAGGGAAAAGAGAAAGACTGGTAATATTGTTCTGATCTGTTGTGGTTTGTGTGAAGCAGACTCAGTATCTGAGTGATGGCCAACTTTAAGTATCTCCTGTTACTGTGCTGTACCTCAATCTGATGTCTACAGTACTCATGTAATCTGCCCATTCTTTCTCTCCTCCCCCCATTTTACTTTAGCCCTGTTAAAGGAAGAAAGCTAGTGTGTGTTACTGTCACGCTGGGTCAACGCGTGACAGGCAGCCGGGGAAGAGCACAGCGAGTTGCTATAATATCAAACAAACAAGGAGTGATGGGGAGTGGCATCATGAACTGAGGCGACATGGAAGTTGACCTCACAACAGTGGATGAAAGATGACAGGTGGGGTGAGTATAAGTCATGAACAGTCTTTAAGTGAAGACAGTTAATTTTTGCTTGAATCAGAAAAGGGGGAGCAAGCGGAGAGCTACAAAGAGAGGAGAGATGATGGACTAGGAAATACTCTTTGCAGCAACATCCTGCAAAGCAAAACAAGAGCAAGACAAGGTCACATTTCTCGAGGTAACAAAACTGGCATGATCCAAGCATGAGGTGAAGAGAACCTGGGGGTTGGGGAAACAAGGTACCAAAGTTGTTGTTCTGAAATTGAGGCTTAATTGGTGGTAAAATAGTGAGGGGAGGGGCTACTCTCCTTTCAGCATCCTCAGAAAGAGACTGGGAGAAAATCTGGTGACCACAATGCTGTCTGCCTGAAAAAAAAAGAGAACAAGCTTCACCATCGTGGCTGCCACTCCCACCAGCTCCAGGACCCCAGACTTTTGTCTGACACAGTCTGGTCAGACCATCTCTTGGAACTGGGATGAGAGAGGGAGGTAGATAGCTTTGTCATCTACACTGGTTCCAAATGAATGGGATAATGTGACTAAGGGGGTCTCTACCCTAAAAGTGCTATGGCAGCACAGCTATAGTGCTTCTGTGTAAACACTACCAGTACCAATGGGATTGTTTCTCCCATAGGCATAGTAATCTATCTTCCCAAGCAACAGTAGATAGAAGAATTCTTCCTTTGACCTAGCATTGTTTATGGGAGGATTTCATTTGGTTCAGGTGAGGATTTCACCCCTAAGTGAAGTAGTTATTCCCACCTAATTTTCTAGTGCAGACCAGGCCTAAATCCTACCGCCTTCACCCCCCACCCCCAGCGTGTCTTTTTCTTTCCTTACATGTTTTTCCTTTTTCCTTTCCCTCTCCATTTGCTTCTTTTCAACAAGACTTTGACTTAGGTGGCCAAGACTGCATATTTTGGACACTGATGTAAGCCTGTGATCAGAAAGACAGCTAAATGCCATGCCTCAAGCAACTGGATGCCAGGTTTTGGAATTGCTGACAAGATCTTATGCTAGGTGTGAGTTTTTCTGGCAGTGAAGCCCCAAGAGAAAGTGAACACCAGACCCAGAAATTGCTGTTCTTGTCTTTCCCCGTTCATGTGTGTTTGCTTTATCTTGTCCCTGGGAAATGGGATTGGACTTTAACAAGAAACACAACAATGACAGCTACAGCCCATCTTGGCTAAGTTCTATTTTCCCCAAAAGGACAGTTGTTACTATCTTAAATACCATGGAAGAGACTGTCACATGAGGGATTTTTCTTCAAAATCTCTCTCCATCTAAAGGGGAAGGGAACAAAGGATGTTGTTAAAATAAGACTTATTGAAACTTTACATTTCTATTGTTTTTAATCTCTTTTTCTCTCTGTATTTTAATAAAACATGAACAAGGATTTTAAAAGTGTATTTGCCATGGGATTAAGCAGGCTGAAATTTTTACGTATAAACCACAAACATTGTTTAAACTTGCTTAATGTTGGACAGTGAATGAGTTTCAGAGAAATTTAAAATACAGTACCCACATATAGCATAAAAGCCTTAACTAACAACACAATGTATCCCTCACAGTAAAGTAGCAATATGTAGATCTCAGCTATTACTGTTAGAACATTATTGTGCAAGGAACATCTCTCTTGTTATTCTTTCAGTGACACTTGAAGCTTATTTTGAAAAGTTTCAAGTGTTGATCATTTAAACTGTAGCTTTATTAAAAATGTGTTTAGATTCCCTCCTACCCCAACTCTCAGTAGGAAAGTATATTTATTTGCTCTCCCACAACTGAAATCCATCAAGAGGTAGAGTGCAATCCTGTGCTCCCAAAAGGGTAAGTTTTGAAAATATGAGTAGATAATAAGAGGGGTTATAATAAAAATTGTTTTGCAGCTTTAAGTATTAGATTACAATTTTTTTGAAAAGTTACCATTTGTAAAGCTGATTTTTTACTTTTTATTCTAAACTCAAAACACAGATGAAATAATGAAAAAAATTACATTTTCAAAACACACTAGCAAATTGTGATAACTTGAATGGCCAATATGAATTTAAAATATACAGCAAAATATACTATACACTGTTCAAACAGGAACTACACAGAAACCAACTACAGAATTAGTACAGGATCTTTTTAATAGCCCCCAAATCAATAAAAGCCAAAGCTCAATTAAATTCTTCAGATAGTAGAGAAGCCAAACTTTTAAATACTATTTATGAAAACCAAATGGAAGATGAAAAGAGCATCCTGCAAATTAATATAGTAGACTTCCGATAATCCGGCACCTTTGGGACCCAGGGGGTGCCGGATTATCAGATATGTCGGAGTATCAGGAGGTACTCCGGCAAGGGGGCTTTGACGGGTCTGGGGGCAGTTCGGCAGGGAACGGCGTGACATGGGGTGAACCTTCCACCATTTTGCAGGGAGGCGGGGGAAGCCCCGCATAGCCGCTGGCGACAGGCCAGCTGGGGCTGCAAGCGGCAGTGGCAACTTGGGGAAGCGGCAGGGCAGAGCAGCTGGGGTACTGCCGGGTTGGTCCTGCAGCGCCGCTCAGGTGAGGGGCAGCAGGGGGATGAGGAGCGGCGCTGCAGGACCAACCCGGCAGCACCCCAGCTGCTCTGCCCCACGGCTTCCCCAAGTCTGCCACTGCTGAAACTGATGAACGGCGGACTTGGGGAAGCAGCAGGCAGAGCAGCTGGGGTGCTGCTGGGTTGGTCCCGCAGCGCCGCCCCTCACCCCCCTGCTCAGCCCCCGGCAGCACCCCAGCTGCTCTGCTCCGCAGCTTCCCCAGGTCTGCTGCTCGTCAGTTTCAGCAGCGGCAGCGGCGGACTTGAGGAAGCGGCGAGGAGCAGAGCAGCTGGGGTGCTGCCGGGAGCTGAGCAGGGGGGTGAGGGGCAGCACTGCGGGACCAACCTGGCAGCACCCCAGCTGCTCTGCCCCACGGCTTCCCCAAGTCCGCCGCTGGTCAGTTTCAGAAGCGGCAGCAGCGGACTTGGGGAAGCGGCTCAAAGCAGCTCTAATTGTCCGGCTGGCCGGAGCACTTCCAGTTGGTGCTGGACCACTGGATACTGGACAATTGGAGTTTTACTGTATACTGAAAAGCAGAGCCTACATTTTAAGGAGTGCCTTAGAGCATCTCTAGAATAGGGAAAATGGTCATGATTGAAAGCATACGAATTAATACAATATTAGGTATGTGATTTCAAGATAAAATGAAACTTGAAAAGCGTTAGGCAAATAGACCTGCACAGATCATTAGGATATGTCTGTACTGGGAAAATGAGATTACCGTAGGTGAGGATCCAGAGTTAACCACCACCTGCTAACCTGTTTATAAACATTACTGTCTTTTTGTATAGGAGTGCTTTAAAATGTGTTAATTAAAATGCCTGAGTGAAGACATGTTAAAACATACATTTCCCCAGTGGAGAATAATGCTTAGACACAGGTGAAATGTATAATTTTTTCCACCTGAGCTGATAGCCTTTGCAAATTGTACCAAAATCCCACAAAACAGTATAATCCCAAGAGCCATCATTTCTATAAAAACAGCCTGCTTTCTTCAATCACTTTGCTATAGCACTGTGTTAAAAAACAGATGAAAGTGGAAACAGACTATAGAATGTGGATCCATTTAGTGCCTTTCAGTGAAGCTGTTTGGTTTATCTTTTGCTGTGTGTTGTCTTTTAAATGTAAGGATTTTTCTCTTCCCTCTATGAGCAAAGATGTAAAGTTCCCTTTTCTTGACTCTTCTTTGGTTTATTGACATTTTTCCATATTATACTTCCTGATTTGACACTTCAATCTTGAAAGTAGAACCCTTCCCCTCCCCCACCCTCAGCTCTTTAAAGGAGCTATTTCCCCCAACCAACTGCCAAATTCCTTAAAGAGTTTCTCTCTTCTTTTTAACAAACCCTCTAAATTTCTTTCTGTGGGCTTTATGGGTTAAATCATATTCTGCATTTTTTGCCTCCTGAAATTTACCATAGTAGTTTGCATCCTTTATTGTCACGTGGATAAAGATGTTGGTCATCTAACCTTCTCCCCTTCCATTATTGCCATGGTATAAAGACACAAACAACAATGGCAACGACTCCATTCTGCCTCAGGTGTGTGCTGTTGTCCATAAAACTCAGTTGGCCAAACAAGGTACTGAGTGACCTTCTAGCCTATCTGCTAGAAGAATCCAGTCCAAGTTGCCAACATGAAATTTGTAAAATGAAGTGGCAATTTTATTTTGAAGAGCGTTCTAAAGTTCATAGAATTCGTTACATCTGCCTTCCTCCTCCTAGCACCCTAAGCGTGATGAAGGCCCTTAAATCACAAATACGTGGTGCTCTGAGTAAATAGGAACTGACTGATCAGCATTTTGGCAGCATGAAGAGGCTTTGGTGTAAAATGAGATTCAGGCTGACTTAAATACTGAGCAATTAGCAATGACAAGAATGTTTTATTTAAAAGGACACAAATGTTGCCTGAGTTATAGTAAAATGTACCTTCTCTTTGGTTGAGGGCGCATTTTAAAGTGCTGCAGCCTGCCCTTCATTTTCATGTATTTAAATATAAAGTGCTGCAGCCTGCCCTTCATTTTCATGCCCTCATTAATGTCAATGTTCATATTGGTAGGTTGATGACAGAATCTCACCGCTAATATAAGAAAATAATCATATGAAAAAGATCAACAGTAACTGCCATTCAATAAAACTTCCTAGCTCAGAGCTCAAAACCTCTTGGACCTCACAGGATGCTCCGTCATCCCTGTCTGTGAGTTTCCATTCTCAAAGGAAATATGCATTACTTTTACAGCGGAACAAAGAGGAAATTGTGACTTGAAGAAGACTTTAATACCGGATACCAGAGTCATAAGAAAAAATTTCTGTTATTCGCCTGGATGATGTCACCTGGCCCTGTTAATCATGGCTATGAAATCATGTCTAACCAGAAAATCCATCAAAGAGAACAAGGAGCCAAACCTTCTTCATTTTGCTATTTGATATCTGGCTCTGGCTCTGGCTCTGGAGTCTGAAAGACTCCATGCTGGCTACCATAGCTACATACAGAGTGGAGAGGAAGAGTAGAGCAGAAGGAACCAGTGATCAAGCATCTCTCTCTCTCTCTCTCAAGTGAAGCACGGAGGCTGAGATTGAAGGTTTTACCTCATTCTTATCTATCATATAAATATAGTCCCTCTCTTCTCCTTTCCTACATCACATCACCCATACAAAGACACATTGTTTGTCTCTCCTAGATTGCAGAGGAGAGGGATGGTTGAGAGGACTCTCAGTGCTTCAAAATACCTGTGAATTCCTAAAAGAATCATTATCTATTGTTAGTTTACACATACTCACATACACCCATATCTATAAAAAAGGCTGGGATATAATCAATAAATCCCAGGAAGTATATATTTAATTGCTGGGTTTATGGAGCTAATAGGTCATTACTCTTTCCTGTGGATTGGGAAACAATAGTGATGGTTAGGGGGTCAGGTGCACGTTGAGAAATTTCAGTACATGCAATAAGGGGCAAATCCAGATCTCATCACTCCTTCTTAGTGTCTCACTGACGTCAAACCCCCTCAAGTGTATAGATCCTGAGAACACAAGGGCTGCATCTATACTGCACCATAACTTGAAATAGAATATGCAATTTGAGCTATGAGAATTGTGTATCTTATTTTGATGATATTTTGAAATAACTTATTTCATCATTTGGCATTGTGACTCAGTGTCAAATTTCGAAATAAAGTGCTATTCTGAAATGTCCCTTACTCCTCATAGAATGAGGTTTACAGGAACATTGGAATAGTGAGCTCAAAACAACGAGTTTGCCGTGAAGAAGCGGGATAGCTATTTCGGGATACTCTAGTATCCCAAAATAGTGTTGCAGTGTAGATGTAGCTAAGATGGCAGCAAGGCTACTCCAGGCTCTGGCAGGACTCCTCAGTCAGAGGAATGATCAGACCTATGGATAATGATGAGTCTGCTAGACCCATTCTGCCCCCACTACATCTGCCCCCACTACATCCTACCCTGCACCCTGTCATATTCCACATGCCCTGATAGTTGCTCCCAAACCGTGGATCTAAATAGATTCCACAATGTGATGACCTTCCCCACCAGAGGATACACAAGAAGGATTTGCCTGGAGGTGATATTTTTAGTGTCTTCAATTTTATTTAATGATTCTATTGAAAAAGTTATGTTAATGGGATGCTGAGGAAACAAAATGAAGCACTCTGAAGTCAAGAAATACCACAGTTCATGTTCTCCAGGCACTATAACTCCTCCACCATGTATGTATGTAATGCACCTCTGGGCAAAGCATTGTGTTAATTTTTGGTAGAATATATCTTTCCCCTTTACTTTAGCTCAGGTGAATTAGAAACCACAGTTTAGTCTTGTCAGGATTTTGATACATCTCTCTCTATATATTATACAGAGATAAATCAGAGGATAAAAATGACATGGAATTGCTAAAGGAAAACATTAACTAAAATGTTTTAGTCCTTGTTACTACTATAGGTTCAAATGCAAAATATAGTGAAACGTGTACTCTCCTGTAGGTCTCTTCTCTGGGAGGACTAACCCATCTCAGTCTCTGTAGAATGGTGTCCTAACCACCTAGATGGCACAGCATCTCATTGAAACCGAGGGAGGAAAATGATAGTCTCAAAGCCATTTTCAATCTCTGTTGAGTGTCTGTAATGGCAAATTCTAGTCATCATCTTCTAAATCCAACAAAACTGGCAAAGTCCCTGCAACACAATTCGTATAGGAAATCTTCCTACTTAAACCTATTTTGTTTTAAATCTGCTGCCTATACATTTCCTTATTCTATTTTTCCACACCGTTCATGATTTTCTAGACCTCTAACATATCCTCCCACCCTTTAGTCATTCTTTTCAAGCTGAAAAGTTCCAGTGTTGTTAATCTCTCTTCATATGGAAACTGTTCCTTACCCCTAATCATTTCTGGTGCCCTTTCTGTACTTTTTCCAAATACAATATATATTTTGCTAGATGGGGTGGCCAGATCTGCACACAGTATTCAAGATGTGGGCATACAATGACTTTATAAAGAGGCAATATGGGGTTTTTTTTTGTCTTTGTGATGGATAGAAGGAGTGCTGGCCAGCATTTGGTGACTAAAGGTTAAACTCAGGTAGCTAGGGGGTGTTGGCAAGGAGCCAGGACAGCCAATGGGAAAAAGTGTTGAAATTTGAATTGGAAGTTTTATCTGCCTGCTGTTTTTCTTTGTGGGAGTCTTAAGCCAGGAGTTGGGGGAATAAGATGTATTGAACCAAGCAGAACAACCTTGCCTACAAGGAATACTGTGCATGGAAATGGACTGGACCTTGAAGCACGGACGTAAGTAGATAGGAAAGTGTCTATTTCAGTGTTTCGCAAAGTATTCCATGAAACCACTTTGAGAAAGCTGCTAATTGGCCACACCAGTGTCTTTATTTACTGGTGCCACGGCCACAGAGCCTCATGGCTTTCTTTGGCTCTGGTTAACCGTTTGCAGCCAAGGGGAGCCGCAGGAAGCAGCGTGGGATGAGCTGCTGCTTCCCGGGGCTCCCCTTGGCTGCAAATGTTGAACCAGAGCCAATGGGAGCTGCAAGGCTTCAAGGCTATAATGCCAGTAAGTAGCTACTAACTGGCCATGCTGGTGTGTTTTTCTCAAAGTGGTTTCATGGACCACTTTGAGAAACACTGGTCTATTTAGTTGCAATCAAGTTATTTTCTTTGTTTTATTGTTTGGTTAAACTTCTCTGTGCTAAGTTCATGTACTTTCCTCTTCCCCCCCACACACCTCATTTTTTAAGCTGGATCCCAGAGATACAACTTCTGTGTTTTAATTTGCTCTTTTCTCAGTTGTTTGGTAACACCTAGCAACCAAGTATGCTTTACCAAGTATATCTTTTTGTTTTGTTGATAAAATTTCCTTTTTTAAGGCTATGATTTAATTCTTGTTTCCTGGAAGATAACAGGAGGACTGTGTATGCATGCCTAAGTTCAGCTATCAGAGATTGCAGTTTCTTTTTTTCTTCAAGCTCTCTTGTGGAAAAAAAAAAGAGCTTGGGGGGTACACCTCTGGAAGAGGGTAAGTGCTTTCTTCCTGAGTCCAAGAAGAAGGGAATTTTCTCTTGATGGTGGTAGCCTATTTCCCAAGGGCAGGGAACCTGTTACCTTGGAGGTTTTTTTTTTTAAAGCAGAAGCCTATAGAGGCAAGGTATTTTTAAGGTCTCTTGTGGGCCCCCACCTTCTGCACTTGGAGTGCCAGAGTGGGGAACCGCCTTGACAGACTTATTATCTATTGCTTTCCTAATGATTCCCAATATTCTGTTAGCTTTTTAGTTTTTTGACTGCCACTGCATATTGAACAGGTGTTTTCAGGGAACTATCCACAAGGATTCCAAGATCTTTCTTGAGTGGTAACAGCTAGTTTAGACCCCATGATTTGTGTATCTATAGTTAGGATTATATTTTTCCATGTGCATTACTTTGAACTTATCAAGCCTGAATTCTATCAGACCTTGTGTTGCCCAATCACCTGGTTTGTGAGATCTCTTCATAACTCTTTGCAATCAGTTTTGGATCAGTCACTGTTTACCCCTTTTTCAAGAACATTTAAAAATATAACCGCAGTGGTCCATATACAAATCCCAGCAGCACAAACACTCATTCCTATTCTTTCACCCCTCTCCCCCGCATCTTTTAAGTGGAGTACTTGGAAATGTTTTCATGATGATCTAACGATCCTTCAACTACTTGAGTGCCCAGCCTTTTGTTATTCTTAATCACCCTGACTCCCTCTTTTCCTAACACACTCCCTGTCCCAAAGGCAAAGCTTCAAGCAGCTCAAACTCTGTTGTATTCAAGAACTGCATCTGAAGTGTCAGGGCATGAGCTTACAGCAGACCTCAAGTATGAAATTCAGGGGTTCAAACTTCAAGAGGGGGGCTATGGCCCCCCAACTGCCCATAACTGGTGCCCTTGCTGTCAGTCCTTCAGTCTGTGGCCAATACCTCCTATTTATAAACTCATTTCCCTCCCCTTGAACTCCTGCAAGTGGGATTCTCTAGGGTGCATCTACACTGCAGGACTTAACTTAAAATAAGCTATGCAAATTGAGCTACGTCAATTGTGTATCTTATTTGGAAATAGCATCTTTCAAAATTGGGAGCATCTACACAGTACTTATTTTGAAATAGAGCACTCTTCCTCTGACTTCCCTTATTCCACGTACAATGAGGGTTACAAGAGTCGGAGTAAGAAGTCTTCCAGCTTGACAGTATTTTGACACTATTTCAAAATAACTGCCGGCTATGGAGACGCAGACTAAATTATTTTGGAATAGCTCTAGTTATTTCAAAATAGTATTGCCATGTAGACATATTCTCAGAGACTGCCAGATTACATGTTCACAATGGAAGATGTACATGTAGCTTCCAGAAGCTTTTGAGCACACTTGTGCCTGCCACACTGAATAATTTTTGTGCATCCAGCAGTTACCATGTCCTGCTCTGGCAAGAATGTTGGCACAAAGTACTCCAAAACAAAACATATTGGCTGCGTCTAGACTGGCATGATTTTCCGCAAATGCTTTTAACGGAAAAGTTTTTCCGTTAAAAGTATTTGTGGAAAAGAGCGTCTAGATTGGCACGGATGCTTTTGCGCAAAAGCACTTTTTGCGGAAAAGCGTCCGTGCCAGTCTAGACACGCTTTTGTGCAAGAAAGCCCCGATCGCCGTTTTAGCCATCGGGGCTTTTTTGCGCAAAACAAATCTCAGCTGTCTACACTGGCCCTTTTGTGCAACAGTTTTGCACAAAGGGACTTTTACCAACGGCAGCGTCAAAGCTTTTCATAAAAGCACTGATTTACGTACATGAGAAGCGTCAGTGCTTTTGCAGAAAATCAAGCGGCCAGTGTAGACAGCTGGCAAGTTTTTGCGCAAAAGCGGCTGATTTTGCGCAAAAACTGGCCAGTCTAGACATAGCCATTATGTATCCTCTCCAATGTTCCCTCCATTTTTCTTGCCCCTGAGAGGAATGAATTTTGTTACGTGCGTCCATATAGAAGTGATGTATGACAACACCTTCATAAAAATAAAAATTCATATGATGGAGGTAGGGCCAAATGGTTTTGAGTGTGACAGGGGGCTCTGAGCTGAGAGCAGGTTGAGGTGCAAGGGTTCTAGCTGGGGATGCAGGCTTGGGGAAGGGGTCGACGATGAGGAGCTCAGAGCTGGGACAGGGAGTTGGGGTACAAGAACTCTGCCTGGGAGTACAGGCTCTGTGGTGGGGCTAGGGCAGAGGGTGGGGTGCTGAATGTGAGGGGGAGCGCTGAGACCAGGCCACACCCTGGGGGCTGTGGGTCCAGGCTGCTTTGACTGTGGCAAGGGTGGGTCATGGGATGCTCCAGTCATGGAGGGGATGTCCAGTCCATGGCAGGGGGCTCCTCTGAGGCCAGGCACCCAGGCTATGGTTACATTCTGGCTGGGGGGAAGAGGTGCCTGGTTCAGGCTATCCCTCCTCTGGTCACCAGGCTGGAGGCAAGGTTGGGGGTAGGACAGCCTTCCCCCCTGCCTTGCATGTGTTGAGTGCCTCTGTGGGGCTAAGTAGCCAGCTACACAGCTTATTGAGAACTTAGATCCTCCCCGCTGTTTATTCTCTTATTTATACCAACAAATGCTGCGAAGCTAGCATGTGGCTTACACATTAGCATTATGTCAAAGTAATTAATTATATGATTACATATTATTTGTATTACAGTTGTTCCTAGAAGGCCCAACTGATATCCAGGCCAGTATTTACTAGCCATTGTACATTACACTTAATAAGAGTCAATCCTTGGATCTTATAACCTAAATAAGTGAGCCAGACAATGGGTGTAAGGAAAAGACACAGAAAAATGAAATTACCTGCCTGAGGTCACACAGCACAGCAATGGCTGAGACAGAAAGAGAGCCTGAGTCCCAATCAAGTGGACCATGCTGTCTAGCAATACATCATGCACTTTTAGAGGAAATGTATCTATCTAGCTGCCTAAGTTCTTGTAGTACACTCATTTCTTGAGGGCCTTGCTACTTTACTTCCCAGTCTCCCTCACTATTTCTCCCACTGCCAGGCAATACCCAGTTCTGGAATACTGATTACAATAATAGGCAGGCTCATGTCTTACTGAGAAATCAGGTATCCATGATAGTTTAAACTTCTTCATGTTCAAAACTCTAGCCATAAACTTAGTGGGTTCTTAACTTAGGTGCTCATGCATGCCTAATGCATTGTTCCCGAGCGTTCACTTACACAGAAAAAAAAAAAAGTACTGTGCATGTGTCATGTGATTTTTTAGATGCTTAGTAGTTGGTAAATCAAAACCAATTTCATTAAACACTTGCCAACACTGTTCCTCAACTCATATATTAACTCAGCTTTCAAACCTCAGCCTGTTTAACAATAAGTCATGGTAATGTTTTCTGTTTTAAAAAGATAAACAAAAACATTCAATGAATTTTGCAGACAAATATCTTATTCACTGAAAAATATAGTTGTGTTATTCACAAATTTGGGGAGTATTCTGCCAATAGTTTTGGCAGACATTTTTTTTGAAGTCTGAATGTTAACTTGTGACATTAAAAAAAAATGTTTTGACTTTTCATTTCAAAATTAAGTTTAGTGAAGAATTTGATTAGTTTTAGCTACCCACCCCACCCAAAACCAGCTAAACGAATAAACACCTGGAATTTGAATTACAAAGCATCATTTTCAGTGAAACAAAATGTTTTGTTCAACCTGATTTTTCCTCATTTTCCATTTCAGTGAGAAAAAAAAAAACAAAAAAACAAAATAAAAACCTGTTTCTAGCTGACCCTCTTTTTTTTCTTAGTTTGGCCCACTGAACTGAGAAAAATCAATTATTATCTCAGTTCTAGATGAAAGGTTTCAATCATTTTGTTATAATGGTATTTTTTTCTTTTACTCGCCTATCACTCAGAAGTGGCTCTCATGTTTTTGCTCATCATTTACAGAAAAAGGACAAACAAGAAAAATCAAAATTGATGAGAAATGAGATAGAAAGTAATTATGTGACATTAATGAACTCTGAAGAGTAGGCAGCATATAGGTTGTTTGTTACTTTCTGGAGGAGGCCTACATCTGACTACAGGAGGGTCCCCTGAGGGAAAGAGGGCCTCCTTGAACCAGACACCAGCGTGAACAATTTTCAGAATGTTAAATCCCAGTTGGGGTTTCGCAGTTCCATTACGGAGTGCCTCCTTGAGTTGAAGCATATATTTTCAGCTGATCTTAGCTAGGCTCAGACCTTTATAAATTCATGAGAGGAAGAGTTAAAGAGTTTCCTGGCCAGGCACCATGACAGGGAGCTCTGCTGATGTTAGAGGTTCTTACTGGTCTGGTTTAATTGTGTTTGTTTGGAATTTATACACTTTAAAGCTGCATGAAGGAAATATAACCAAACACTATGCTAGGTAGTACTATTTTGGTTGAAACAGCATGCTGTAAAAGAGGAAATGTTGGCAAGCAGGTTTTATTTTGATTGGGTTTCCCATATACCATCCCTTCTCTTTTCTGTGCCTCTTCTCCCCGTTATGTCTGCAAACTTTGTTTGTGCTCTAATCTTGGCTTTGCCACAGCTCAGTGGTTCCTAAATTTCAGTTTAAGAAGTGAAGTACAGGCTGAACTTCCTAAAACTGGGACTCTCTGGTCTGGCAACTTCTGTGGTCCAACAAGGCCAAGGGTGTTGCTGGACCAAAGAGCCCTGGGACAGTGGGGGCTGTGGAGTCCCGGCTAGGCCAGCAGGGGAACCCTGGTATCAGCTGGGCAAGACAGCATCTGGGAGCCTCTGCCCTGGTTGGGGAACCCCTGATGTCAGTGGGTCAGACAGCCACAGTGGCCTTGTCCAAGGAACCCTAAGAACTCCCCGGTGGCAGGAGGTCCACAGAGCAGCCTGGGAGTCTCAGCCTCAGCAAGGGAATCCCCAGTGGCAGCGGGGCCGGCCTGGCAGCCCTGGCCATGAAGGCCCAGGAACCCCTGAGTGGCAGTGGGTTTGGCAGCAGCCAGGCAGCCCTGGCCAGGAACCGCCCCAGGGGCAGCAGAGCTGGGTCGCAGCAGTGGAGCAGGTGGCAGCCAGGTGGTCTCAGGGCTGAGAAACCCGAGGAACCCCCAGAGGTATCAGGGCTAGTAGTGTCTGAAAGGGACTGGTAGCAGCCTGGAAGCCCGCTCCACCAGCAGCAGGCAGGGAGACTCCACAGGGCCAGCATTAGTGGGGTAGGGTAGGGAACCCCAGCCTTGACAGCCCCCGGGAGAGGAACCAGCAGCAGGACATCCAGCAGTGGAGCATTGACCTTCCTTGATGCTGCAAACTCCCTGGTCCGGGACAGCTTAAGTCCCAAGGGTGCTGGACCAAGGAGGTCCAACCTATAGTTCAAACAACACAAGGCAAACTGGAAAAAATAAATCCAGATTTCATTCATTTGCACTGATAGAATCATTTTGCCTCTGAATCCGAATGCGGCTCCTAAGGTAAGACTCATCCTAGAACAATTTTTATAGACACACTGAAGCAGGAAAGCAATGGGAGGGTTAAATGGACAGGGTGATACAACTTTAGCTCAAACACAACTGATACTGTCATAATAAAAATTAGTTTCACAAAGAAAAGACTATATAAAGTATAGGAAAAATACCTTTGTAACATTGAGAGCCAAAAACAGCCCATGACCTTTACACCCACTGCAAGGTATTGAAAATTATACTGGAGCAATATGTCAACTAAGTTGAGAGATCTATGGGAATTGCCTCTTCTCTACTACCTTCTTGTGCCCTATGGAGAAGCTAGGCAGGATCTGATCAGCACTATGTAATTTATAAGTTATTGCAATGAACACAGTATGACAATATTTTCACATTGAAGGGGAATTCATAACTCACTGTACTGAAACATTTTCCATGGATGGCTTGAGGGTAAAACAAAGGTCGGATTTATCAGACTGTAAAGACATTAAACCAAGTTGCCATCATAATTTCCTCTTCGTTTTACAATGAAAATAACCATAACATAGGTTTCATTTTTTTTTTGTGACCCTCAATAGAAAGACAAATTTTTAAGTGATAATGCAGCCTGAAAATGGAAGTCCATGCTGTTTTACCTTTTTTCGTCTTCTGCATAGTTCATTCTGTCTCTTGGAGAGCAGCTTAAATCACAAAGTTTCTCATTTTAGGCATAGATATTTACATCTGCCAATTTTATTAGACTACATAGAGGATACAGGAATATGCTCCAGTTTACTGAGGTAAAAACAGATTCTTGATGTGACAGATTTCACTGGAGTTAGTGTTGACTTATACATTTCTGCTTCTATTCAAGCAGCTGTCTGGTGCTCAGTTTTGGATTTTGTTGTGTCCCCATTCTTCCTTTATGCTTTTTATTTTTATTTAAATTTTTATTTGCATTAGTTGTGATGTTACTATGCCCCTAGTTTTTCTAGGAATCATATGGGGGTTGGGGGGAAACAGTAGCTATACAGCATTATAACAGCCAACCTTCATTGCACATGATGCTTAAAATATGAAGAGCTTAAGATAAGTCAGGCTTTCTTGTAATATACTCTGAAATATTCCTTTGATGCCTCTATTCAGAGAGGTAACATGGGATAGCAGACTATGCATAGGACAGAGTTAGGAACCCTTACTTTATAGTTGTGATGCCTCCACCAATTTATCCTGGGGTGTTGGACAAGTCTCAGTTTACTCATCTGCACAATAGGATAATTGTACACTATTCTTGGAAAGGTATAAAACCTTATCAAAATGCTGAGTATGATTTTGAATAATTACACATTTTTATTCAAATGCTATTTTTCACATACAGGAAAATATATCCTTAAAGCATAATTTACCCTGCCTGCATTTTCTTTGAGTTTTCACAGAGTCACAATTGCTTCCACATACGACTCTGATAATGTCTGGTCACTTGTGCCTATTGCAGAGACCACATCTGACAGTGAGGAGGATGTAAGGTGCAATGCTTTATGAATGCTTTCTTAAATTTGAAGAATGGAAGTGATATTGCATGTTGATGAAGATTTTGAAAACAAATTCTTTCAGAGGGGAAAAAGGTAATCTTACATCTCTGTTCTCTAGGCCCAATATATTAAAACCCAAAATAACTGTGATACAAACATCTTTGACCTCTTTAGTCAGTGAAACATTATGGGCCTGATTCTTTTTCACACTAAGACAACTTCACAATAATCTGGAAGTGTAAAGTGTCTTTAAATGGGGCATATGCGAAATTTACTCTTATTTTATGCCACTCTTCCAGATAAAGGAGCTTTAAAGTATAAATGAGAATCAGGCCCTAATAATTTGATTCTGGATCTGAACATAGAACTTAGAAATGGATAATAAATTCATACACTTTAGAGCCACTATAAGCCTCATAATCCTTTCATTGTATGACCAGCTGATTACCGCTTTGTGAATTGGTAAAAATTTGCCTGGCAAGCAAAGCTTTTATTACAGGGGGGGAAATTTCACAGTGTTCCAGGTTCAGGGTAAAACTTAATTAAAGATCAGTGGATACTTAGCAAGAAACAAACAAGTGAAGCAAAACTTACACAAAAAACTCATGTTTGCTTCTTAATTATTCTTTGCCATTTCTCTTTGCTGCTAAGTAAAGCTACTTTTAGTGAGAACTGGCATGCTGTAAATGGATTAGCAGTGGGATACATAACTAATACAATGATATTCACGTTTGACAATAGTGTTAGCAGAGAAATAACTTTGAGAGTGGGAGAGCGAGTGTGAAAGCAGGGGCTGTACATAGGAACTGTCTTCCTCAACAACAGGAAGATGAGTCACAATCATTACTCATTTTTCCCACATCTAAAATCCAGCTGCTATTGGAATGATCCTTAGCCCCAGGTACTATGCAAGTGAACTGTGGGCACAGACTTCTATAAAGTCAGAAAAAGGAATGTGTAATATGCAAATATGGGCAAGGTCATGAGATGAAAGCTATGTTTCTCTGGGGGAGTTGCCTGATAAGATCTAGGCATAGCTTGCTCACTAATATCTGCTTGATTATTTCTTTGGATTGTTCCCACTGTTAAGTTCCTTTCCTCCACCACAATTTGTGACCATGGACCAATCCACATATGTGTCTCTGGAACCTAGTCATTGCAACTTGTTTAGAGGAAATGCATATGCACATGGGATAAAAGCTCTGTTATCCAGCAGGCTGCGGAAATGTGGCATGCCAGTTAACTATTCTTGTTAACTGAGCATTATACAGGTTGAACCTCTCTGGTCCAGGGGCACTCATCTGGCAAAATCTGGTCCTGTTGGACCACAGATGTTGCCAGACCAGAGAGCCCCAGCAGCTTGGGGCAGTAGAGTCCCTTCTATGGAGCCCTGGTAGCCCTGGGGCTTGCCGTGGAACCTCAGCAGCCCTGCAGCAGTGGAGCTTGGCACCCTAGGGCTGGCCATGGAGCCAGGAGCCCTGTGGCCGGAGAAACCAGTCTCCCCTGGTCCTGCAAACTCTTCTTCAGGACCAGTGAGCTTCTGAGGGTGCTGGACCAGGAAGGTCCAACCTGTACTTTTCCAATGGAATACTAATTTCTTGGCCATGTATCCACTACAGTACAAATAAATACCACCCTATGCCAGAAACTACTGCCAGCTATTCTTACTTACCTGCCTCTAGTTTCCATCCAGGACACATCACATGATCCATGACCCCCCTGAGCAAAGCCCTTGGACACAACTGCATCAGCTCCAATGCCCCAGACAGAGACAAACACCTACAAGATCTTTATCAAGTGTTATTAAAACTAAAATTCCCCACTTGGGAAAGTGAAGAAACAGCTTGACAGAGTCAGATGAGTACCCAGAAGTTACCTACTATAGGACAGTACTAACAAGGAAAATAACAGAACACCTGTTATCACTAACAGCCCCCAGATAAAGCCTCTCCAGAGCATCATTGACAATCTACAACCTATTCTAGAAAACACTCTCTCACTCTCTTAGATCTTTGGAGACAGGCCAGTCCTTGCCTGCTGTGGGGATGCATACTCACCACCTTGCCTCAGTGACCCACTGCCAGTCTTCATCTAGCCTATCTCAGGGCAAACTGCAGTCTGTACAGGCCACTCATCACCAGCACAGGGTGTGAATCTGCTACCCCGCTTACTAGGGCTGTCTCGCTACCACCCTCCAAGCCCCAGGCCTTGTTCCAGGCCCTACAGACTGAGAGCAAACTTGGCCAGAGCTCCCCTAGCCCTGCCTTGCTGCACCCAGTACTGCTCTAGCTCCTGGGAGCCTCTGCTGCCAGCTCCTTACTGCTCTCCCCCCTGAGCAGGGAACTGTTCTTCTTTATATAGCCCCCAGCTGGGCCCTCATTAGCCCTAGCAGCCTCAGCTGGGTCTTTGCTTTCAGCCCCTGCTCCACGCCTGGGTTTTGCCCTTAAAGGGCCAGTGCAGGGCGTGCACCCTGTCACACCTACATTTCACCCCTCCTCCCCCAGCCAATGTGACGCAAATACTCACCAGCACTCACACAGCACACACAGAAACATTAATCCAGGAACTTATCCCTGCAATAAACCCTGTTGCCAACTCTGTCCACATATCCATATAAGAGAAATCACAGGACCTAATCACATCAGCCACACCATCAGGGTCTCATCCATCTGCATTTCTACTAAAAGTGATATTTGTCATCATGTGCCAGTAATGCCCCTCTGCCATGTATATTAGCCAAACTGGGCAGTCTGTGACAAATGATCAATAGACTCAGATCCGATGTCAAAAAAAGGTAGTATACAAAAATTAGTAAGAGAACACTTTAACCTCCCTGGACACTCAGGCTATGACTACACTGGGAAGATTTGGTGACAAAAGTGCTGTCGACATGCCAAAGTTGCCAAAAGTGAAAAACAGTCAAATCAGTTTTTCTGCCTCTCATTGTCCTCATTTCATGGCCATATTGCAGCACCCTGTCAACAGATAGAGCAATGCAACATGGGTAAGCATCCCACAATGCAGTGTAGTGGGAAGGCAGAGCTGATCCCTGCTAAGGAATGTCAAAGCAGCACAGAAGTCTTTCCATCCCACCCCCTGCAGCAGGAGTCTGCCTGTTGCTCTGTCCCTAGCAGGGCAGAACAGAAGCATTTCCATCATTTGCTCTTTGTTTGTTCCCAAACGGAGCAGCTCACTCAGCTGTCAAGATACTACAACTGTCAGAAAGAGGAGGGGTGCATGCTTGCAGGCAGCAGAGATCACAGAACACTGAGCACAGCCATTAGTGAAGGCATTGTGGGATACTGGTTGAAGCTAGTTCTCTTGATAAAACATACAGCATAGTCCATACCAGCACTTTGTTGACAATAAAAGGAGGGGAAAAGACAAAAGTCTCACAGGGCTAGAAGTCTGTCGCCAAAACCGAGTGTTTTTCCTGACAAAAGTCACATTACAGTGTAAACGCTCTCACTGTTTGTTGCCAAAAGACAGTTTTTGGCAACAAAATGTGCTAGTGTAGACAATCCCTCAGTAATAGATTTAAAAATGGTCATCCTTTTACCAAACACCAAAAAAACCAAACACACACACAACCCCCAAAAAAACACTTCAAAACCAGACAATAAAAAGAAACAGAGCTCCAATTTGTTTGCAAATTCAACACAATCAAATTAGGACTTAATAAGGATTTAGAATGGTTCTCACTACGAAGTCAGTTTTCCCTCTCTAGGTATTCACGTCTCCCCATCAACTGCTGCCAGTGACTTCACATCCACCTTGATGGAATTGGCCTCATTAACACTGGTCATACACTTGATGAGTAACTCCCTTCTTTTGATATGCTAGTACATACATATCCCAACCTCTGTGATTGCCACTCTATGCATCTGATGAAGTGGTTTTTACCCACAAAATCTTATGCCCAAATTAATCTGTCCATCTGGAAGGTGCCACAGGACTCTTCATTTTTTGCAAATACAGACCAACATTTTTGCAAATACAGACTTAATTATTATTGTAGAGGGTGCAGGAGATTGGACTAAATCTGTAATGACCCAAAGACACACCCTATAAGCTGCTTTTTGGAGTAAATTCCTGATCTCAGTTTGCTTACTTGTCTTCTGCCTGTGTAGCATAAAAGTAGAGTGCTGAAAGTGTAATTACATAATGTGCTGGGCCTTATACGAATCCCTAGACAGAGGATTTGAATTGGAAGATATCAGAAATGCCAGTTAATTGAGATTTCTGCATAATTAGTTGGGTGCCAGATATCAGAGCTTTTAATGTATATGCTTATGGTTTGAGTGCAACTTTTAGCATGCATCTCTTGCCTGCCTTCATTTTTCTGCCTACATTGGAAGGACAGGGCTCCTTACTTGAAATAATCAAAATCACACATGAATTGCTTTGAAAGCTTGCTGGAGGATGACAGTTCTGTTTCAAGACAACTTTCAAAAAACAAAATTTGTTCCACACTGGAACAAAACCCAAAACCTTTAATACAATTCAGTTTCACAAAAAATGTTTGACTGCATCCAGTTTTAGACTGAAAGGGTCAGTTGGTTTTTGACTAGGGGCTCTCTTTCTCTGACTGGAGAATGAAGCCTGGTCCTCAGAAATCTTCCCATCAAGAACTCCATTGATGATGTCTCCTTGAAACATTTCTGCTTTGACAAAGAGAGCATGTTTTGACAAAAGAATGTTTTGTTGAAAAGGTTCCAACCAGCTCTAGTCACTTCCTGTACTCTACAACAGAAGATCAAAAGAACTGATATAAGTATTCATCCTGGAAGTGACTGTGCATTGCTGAACAAAAGTGTTGGGGCCTCTATAAAGTTAGCACTGTACAAATAAAGAAATAGCTATTTTACAAATAAGTAAGACAAGGTCTCTGTCTCAAGTAACCTCCAAAGAGAAGTAACATCAGAAGAGTGAGAGGGGATAAATATTTTACAGTCAAATATAAATGATTTTGATACATAAATATATTGATAATACACACATTTGCTTTTGTCTTCTGGCAGCCAAAGGAAGTACAAGATGTAAGGAGCTTTTCAGATGATTGCACAGCACAATTTCGTTTGTGTTTTGTTTGTTTCTGTGTTCACTGATTCCTCTCTCTTGCTTTCAGAGGGCATATGAGCGTTCTGTTCCTTCTACAGCATAGCCTTTCCTTTGTTTCTTTCAATGTCAGCATGAGTATTTGGGAGATAGCCTGGGAATTGAGAGTCTCACCAGGATTACTACTAAACACTACAGGTGCGTCTAGACTGGCAAGATTTTGCGCAAAAGCACTTGCTTTTGCGCAAAAACTTGCCAGCTGTCTACACTGGCCGCTTGAATTTGCGCAAGAGCACTGACGTTCTAATGTAAGAATTCAGTGCTTCTTGCGCAAATACTTTGATGCTCCCACTCAGGGATAAGCCCTCTTGCGCAAGAATATTTGCGCAAGAGGGCCAGTGTAGACAGGCACCTAATTTTTTGCACAAGAAAGCCCGATGGCTAAAATGGCCATCGGAGCTTTCTTCTTATACAGCGTCTATACTGAGCACGGATGCTTTTGCGTAAAAGCACTTTTTGCGCAAAAGCATCCGAGCCAATCTAGATGCTCTTTTGCGGAAATACTTTTAACAGAAAAACTTTTCCGTTAAGTATTTCCGCAAAATCATGCCAGTCTAGACGCAGCCTACAAGTTCTGCAGCACCTGTCTCCACAGCCCTTTGGTCTTTAGTAGTTGGATAGTAAAAGGAAAGAACATTCAGTACCCTTACTAGCTACAGTTACATTATAATTCTGAGGCTGAGGTGATTTCTGGTCCTCGGTTGAATGTATACATCAAGGGTGCTACTAAGAATGAAGCAGTATAAAACTAGAGAAAATGAAAGGTGGAATAATGAATAGTTGGGGACCATATATCTGATTACTTGATATCCCTAATAATTCACTAGGTGTGAATCCCAATAGCATACAATATCTCTACAGATCCTATAGCCAATGGAGATGTCCAACTGAGGTTATCTGAACAAGAGCATGAATTTTATAAAGTATTTAAACTGCAGAATACTCACTAAAATCAGTTGGTATACCTTAATGTAAATTGGTACCAGATTGCTCAAAAATGCTTGGCTAATAAAGGAACAGAACTGTGACATTCAAAATTTGCTGGATGAATAGATCTCTGTTCTCTAAATAAGCCAAGGTCAGTGTATATTTGCATATTGACATTTCTCAGTTGGTGGTTTCAAACAACAGAGTATAAAAGAATCAACTGAACAGAATCAAAGAAAAAGGAAAGTATTGACCGTATTGATGTTAGTCTTAGAATATAAGCATTCCTAAGATTTGTGGACATTTTCAAACCTATTTTTAGATGTACCTGCCATGGCGCAAGCACTTGCCACCACTGTGCCTCCTGCCAGTAGCACTGGGAATTAGCTCTTAACAGCCCACAGGGTACCTCCCTCTGGCTGGTGTCTTCCCTCAGTCAAACAGATAAAGTGACTTAATCTTGCATCCCTGCAAATTATGATATTTTTTCATCTGAGTCTTTGATTGCTGGAGGCCATCTCATTTATGATTCTTATACAACTGAGAAGCTAATGCAATATTTATTGTTTCTGATTATTATCATAGACATTTTTTCTTATACATGCACTGGAAACTAGCATTGATTACTTAATTAATCCAGACCAAAAAAAGCAAACAAATATTTCAGTTTAATGGGTTTTCTTCATGCTGATTTTACCCTGGTGCCTTATTCTATAACAGACATTGTATTTTTATCACACTGTATATGGTATACACAGCCACGCTGTGGTGACACTGCAGAGGATGGTGAGGAGTGGCTGGGAGTCAGTGGGGCTGCCAAACGCTGAGATGGAAGCCCGGCAGTGGGGCCAGGAGCCCAGCAGTCCTGCTGCCGCTCAGCAAATCTGCCCAGTGAGCCCCAGCAATGCAGCTGGACCCCAGCTGGGGGGCCGTGTGTGCAGCAATGGGGTCAGGGACCCTGCATGCAGAAAGACCACCAGCAGGGGGAAGCCAGCTGGGAGGCTGGCAGTGAGGCCATGGCTGGGGGGCATGGCAAGGGGGAGCCCCCAAAATGAGCTTCCCTGGTCCAGCAAAATCCCTCATCAGGAACTGGTCAGGTCCTGAGGGTGCCAGACCAGGCAGGTCCAACCTGTAGATTTAGAAGCTCTCCATCTTATGTGACTCAAAATTGCAGCTCACCAGCTGATACATGAGATTGGGGCAGATCCACAGCTTCTGTCAGTCCCTTCCCCCCATTACCGCACTGGTTACACTGCTCTACAGCCAAAATGCTTCTGAAATAAATGTAGTCAAACTTTACTAATTCTGGGTCACTGAGAACGAAAATGATGCTTAAAATTGTTGATTGGCTCTAGTTTTCAAGATATGCTATTGGGTCAGTATATACGACCCTTGACTTGGGAATGGCGGAGAATAAGTGAATTATAAAGGGGAAGGGATCTCAATTTAAACCAGAAATGACTAAAATACATCTTTGACTGGATCTATGAATAAATCTATGTCTGGGTTTGGACAGTACTTGCTTTTTTAGGCAAAACAATGAATGATGCAATCTGAAGCTGGTCTTGGGTCAGACATGATATGAATTGCATCATGTTATTCCTAGAAGTCATGGATGATGCAATCATAACGAAGCTTACATCACTCTGCTGAACAAATTGCCCTATATCAGCTCTAGAAATCATACAGTGTTGTGCTCTCTTATTTGTCAGTGTTTGATTTTGCAAAGGGACACATTTCTGTTTAGCCAAAGTGAGCAGAGATGCCTCGTACTTGTGTGAACAGTGCAGATAACTTCTGCTATGTTTGTGGTGAAGTGACTTTTGCATCACAAAAGCGCAGTATAACCACTATGGTTAAGAAAGCCTATCACCTTTATTTTGGCTGCAAAATTGGAGATCAGGACAAGAGGTGGGCCCCACACATATGCTGCAACACTTGTGCAACAAATCTTCGCCAGTGGTTGAACAGGAAAAGGAAATCTATGCCTTTTGCAGTGCCAATGATTTGCAGAGAGCCAACAGATCATACCAGCAATTGTTACTTCTGCATGGTGCCTCCAGTTGGGAAAGGTGTGTCAAAGAAGAAAAAGTGGACTGTGCATTATCCAAACTTTCCATCAGCTATACGCCCGGTACCCCACGGAGAAGGACTGCCGGTTCCTGATGCGCCAGAATCATTCTCACTCGAGTCAGACGAGGAAGAGGAAGAGGATGAAACTTCTGGTCCTGAACCATCAATGTCACAGGACCCACATTTTCTCCCATCCTCCTCCTCTGAACCACACCTCATAACACAAGGTGAACTGAATGACCTTGTCAGGGATTTGGAACTACCCAAGAGTAAGGCAGAGTTATTGGGCTCCAGACTACAGCAGTGGAATCTCCTGGCAGGTGATGTTAGGGTTTCCATGTTCCGTGACCGTCAAAAGGATCTTGTCCCATTCTTCTTCATGGAAGGTGATCTTGTAGCCTGCAACAACATCGATGGTGTGATGGCAGCCCTCAACATCGTTCACGATCCAGATGAGTGGAGACTGTTCATTAATTCATTGAAGACGAGTCTTAAAGCTGTTTTGCTGCATAATGGCAATGTTTTGCCATCAATTCCAGTTGGTCATGCAGTCCATATGAAGGAAACCTATGACAACATGAAACAACTTTTGAGGTGCATAAACTATGACCAACATCAGTGGCAGCTTTGTGGCGATTTGAAGGTTGTTGCTCTCTTGCTTGGTCTGCAGACTGGATACTCAAAGTACTGCTGTTTTCTCTGTGAATGGGATAGTCGTGCAAGAGATTCCCACTACATCAAGATAGATTGGCCACTCCGACAGTCATTGGAGCCTGGGAGGAAAAGTGTTCAGCATCCACCACTTGTTGAATCAAGGAAGATTTTGTTACCACCTTACACATCAAGCTGCGTCTGATGAAGAACTTGTCAAGGCCATGGACAAAACACAAGCAGCTTTCAAGTACCTCCATGGAAAATTTCCAAGGTTAAGTGAAGCTAAGATAAAGGAAGGTGTCTTTGTTGGTCCTCAGATTCGTGAACTTCTTGAGATGATGCATTTGACCATGCACTGCGTGGCAAGGAAAAACGGCATGGAAAGCCTTCCAGTTAGTGGCAATAAATTTTCTCGGAAACAACAAGGCAGACAACTACAGGTTGTTGGTGGAAAACCTCCTCAAGGCATACAAAAGCCTTGGTTGCAACATGTCACTAACGATACATTTTTGCACTCTCATCTAGATTTTTTCCACCGAACTGCGGAGCAGTGAGCGGCAGCTGCGGCGATTTCCTACCAGGACATTGCAACAATGGAGAAACGCTATCAGGGCAAATGGAGCCCATCAATGCTTACAGACTATTGCTGGACAGTGACAAGAGATGCTCCATTTAATGAATACAAGAGACAAGCCAAGAAGCGCCGAGTAGACACGAATAGGACTAAACTATGTACATAATAGTTTTTGCCTTTTGTTTCATAATAAATTTTATTTATATAACCCTTTTGCTGATTTTTAAAGTGTTACATAAACAGGACAGGTGAAATATTATCATGTAAAGCAACCATAAACACATGAAAAGAGCTAGGTTTACAATTTATGGTTAAAACTCTACTATCTACACAATATACATAGACGTAAAATGTAAAAACTTAAATATCTTGGAAACAGTAGCCAATCAGTTGTTTTAATTGTCATATTTGAATTCAGCTCATCAAAATACATAATAAATAGCACATTTTATCTCTGAAGCAGACGACTTCTAAAAAATTGTAGACCAGTGTTACC
Organism: Rafetus swinhoei; assembly: GCA_019425775.1. Lineage (NCBI taxonomy): Eukaryota > Metazoa > Chordata > Testudines > Trionychidae > Rafetus > Rafetus swinhoei. Next base: position 274,488,599 of record CM033437.1, read on the forward strand.
TGCCCTAACACTTCCAAGAAATTTCTTCACTCATTCTAAACACTGTAACCCAGTACACTGATGAATGCTTTGTGAACAGCAAATCCAGCTTCCAGACTAGTCTGAGGAAAACTCTTTAAACCCTAAAGGTGAGCTGTTCAGAGTTGAAATACATAGACAGGGGCTGAGATGTTAAGCATAGGGGTTGCAAGCTGAATCAGTGACACATACACAAATTGTTTAGCATTAAGCATTCGCACACTTACAACAGGATTATCTGGCTATATTGACTCTCTCCTCAGACCCTATGCTACCAGCGCTCCTTGCTATCTTCGAGACATCACCAACTTCCTGAGGAAACTACAAAACATCAGTAATCTTCCTGAAAACACCATCCTGGCCACCATGGACGAAGAAGCTCTTTACACCAACATTCCACTTGAAGACGGATTGCAGGCTATCACTACACACCTGGGTACAGAGCTCTGTGACTTTGTCCTCACCCACAACTACTTCTGATTTGGAGACAATTTGTATATTCAAATCAGCAGCACAGCCATGGGAACCTGCATGGCTCCACAATATGCCAATGTCTTTATGGCTGACCTTGAACAACGTTTCCTCAGCTCTCTCTCCCTATCATCCTTACTCTACTTACACTACATCGATGACATCTTCATCATATAGATCCACAGGAAAGAGACCTGTGAAGAATTTCACAGGGATTTCAACACCTTCCACCCCACCATCAACCTCAGCCTGGGTCAATCCACATGAGAGATCCACTTCCTTGACACTACAGTGCAATTAAATGATGGACAAATTTCCACCACCTTATACCAGAAACCTACTGACTGCTACACTTACCTTCATGCCTCTAGCTTCCATCCCAGACACATTTCTCAATCTATTGTATACTGCCAAGCCCTAAGATACAACTGAATTTGCTCCAATCCCACAGACAGAGACAAACACCTACAGGATCTATATAGAGCATTCTTAAAACTGAAATACCCACCTACAGAAGTGAAAAAAGAGATTGGCAGAGCCAAAAGAGTACCAGACATGAAGTACTTCAAGACAGGCCCAAAAGAGAAAACACCAGAATTCCACTTGTCATCACCTATAGCCCACAACTTAAACCCCTCCAACGCGTTATCAACAATCTACAACCTAACCTGGAAAATGACCCCTCACTCTCAGAGGCTTTGGGGGAAAAGGCCAGTCCTTGCCTACAGACAACCCCCTAACCTCAAACAAATTCCTTCCAATAACCATGCAACATACCTCCATCATAATCTTCCAGGAACCCACCCCTGCAATCAGCCCCAATGCCAACTCTGCCCACAAATCTACACTAGTGATTTCATCACTGGACCCAACCACATCAGTCACCAAATCAGAGGCTCATTTAACTGCATATCCACTAATGTGATTTATGCCATCAATGCCCCACTGCCATGTATATTGGCCAAACTGGACAGTCTCTATAGGAAAGAATTAACAGACACAAATCAGATATCTATAAAGGCAATACACAAAAACCTGTTGGAGAATACTTTAATCTGCCTGGACACTCATTACTAGATCTCCAAGTCACCGTGTTGTTTCAGGCCAATTCCTCAAGCCAAATACACAGGGAAGTATTGGAACTTAACTTCATTTACAAGTTTAATTCTTATGCAAATAGAATGAACAAGGACATTGGCTGGCTCCCACACTACCTTCCACATCCTAATGACCCAACCAACCAACCAACCAACCAAACTATGGAGGTGCTAATTTTTCTTATAACTAATGCTTCTTGTAACTAATTGAATAATCTACTCACTGTTTCTCTCTCTTTTCACCCCTTCTTTTCTTTTGTTTCCTTCCTCCCCCTTCCCTTATTTATTCTTGGATCTGGACCTCTAATACTCCAGTTATCTGAAGAAGTGGGTTTTACCCACAAAAGTTCATGATCCCATCTACATGTTTTGTTAGTTTTTAAGGTACTGCTAGACTATTCAGGTTTTTTAAAGTTTTTCCTGTTACAGACTAACTTAGCTACCCCTCTGAAGCTTTTGAACAAATGCTTTAGAAACAAGATCAGGTGGAGCTCAGCTCTTGGCAGAATGGCTCACCTCAGCCTAGAGTTGATTGGCCCCATGGAAACTACTCAGCTTCCCCGCAGTCCATGAGGGATCAGTTAGAGCCATGAGGGAATGGTAGAAATGCTGCAGGGGAGAAGGGGCTTGTCAGAAGTCACTTGCAAATCATCAGCACCCCTTTTGCAGCAAAACCAGGTAACACAACTCTGCCTTCATTTCTCTCTATCTGTGATGTGCCAATCACCATCTAGCTTGCTTGTTTCTTTTTGGTACAAACTCATCCGTCTGGTTGAGTCATTGATTGTCCTTTCCTGGGGTGAGGGAATCCACTACATCCAGAGGCCAATCAGCTCAGTAGAGAGCATATCATCCCTGGCTGCTTCAAGTATGCCTCACTTATTCAAGACCTTGCTCAGTTTGATAGGGGAGTCCATTTCTCTGTGCTCCAAGCCAGGGACCCTGTATGAAACGGTTAGTACCCAACTCTCTAGATTCCTTACTGATTTTCTGGCCTGCTTCCTAGCATGCCTGTCTGCCAGGCTGCTGCTCAGAGTCAGTTACCTAGACAGCTTCCCTATCTGCATTTCAAGGCTTCTACTCCCAGGGGCTCCTCGGCCTCTCTGGCAGCTACCCTGCCATTCTTCAGCCCTCTTATCTCTGTGATGAGGCCACTAATCATCTGCAGCTGAGCAGGGAGGCAAATTTCCTTATTAATCCTTTAGCAGCTGACACAACATGGGATCTATGCTCCCCATGACAAAGTTTCAACCACAGACAGATACAATCCTGAGGATGGCTATTTACCATCTTGAATGCAGCCAAAAGGCCCAACCTAGTTGGTTGGAAGGGAAACCTGTTTATGAGTGATTAGTGGGTCGGGGGGAAGATGATATTCATCTAATAAATTATTAATTGTGCATTATTTGTTCAGATCTAGTGTAAATCCTAGTGATGATCAAATCATTTGTTGTGATTAATTTGTCTGACTGTTGCCCTGTCTTCTGGTTGCAGTTATCCATTAACTGAGTGTGAATATTACAAATTTATTCATTTTGTGTAATATTGCATGTGGACAGATTTTAGCATATTAACCGTTTTAACAAACATTAGTTTGCTAATTGTGAGACTAAAATACATATTTTCAAGATAGCTGCAAGATCATTTTTATTGCACAATATTAAAAATATTTATTCACACAACAATTTTTATGAATCTTTTCACAGATTTTTTTTAAAAGACTGTATTTAATCATTATGATCATCTAGTTTGACATGCTTCATCACATAGGCTGGAGGATTTTAGAAAGGATTTTATATTGCCTTATAGTTTCTCTAAAATATAAATCAACTCTTTTCTGGGAATGTGGGAATCTTTTTTCCCCCCTAACATCAGATTATGTGCCCTCAGAAAAGATGATGATATTTTAACAATTGACACAAGTGATTACAGTTTGTACATTTAGGTTCATAAGTCTAAAAAAAGGAACACAATTTAATTTGCTGAAATGATAAAAGTGGGAAATGATACTTGCCTTTCTTGGGTTTACATGCTCAAACAAAACCAAGTTAGAGGTATTCAGTAATAATGTAAGGCCAGACTTCATTTTTATAAATTGTTGCAATTCTAGTGCAAGTTACATCAAGCTGTACCAATTGAAAATCTGGGCTAATGCACACCTTTTATCATTTACAAAGGCCACAAACACATCAATATGCTGCCCACAGCCTTTAGGTTTACAGGGGTTGGTTAACCTCAAGCATTCTTAACTGGTTTTTGAAATGAAGATATTTATTTTGGAATTTTCCATTTGTTTTCATTTTTAATATGTATCTTTCCCCCCTTTTTGAAGCAACTAAATTGTCTCGGTGTCTTGCAATGAACAAAAGAATGAAGAAGTTCAAACAGACATATAGATTAATCATTCAGTATGTAGACACACCAAAATGAACACAAATTATTATTGGTTTCATATAAGCCTGGAGACAAGCACTTGTACACCCACACACCCAGATGGTGCTTCCTGCACCAGATCACTTCCTGCAACAACCTCCATTTCTGATTTATTGAGATAAGGATTGTACTGAGCCTCTAGGATTTGTTGCTATTCTGTGGCACAGTACTTGCCCTGCTGTTCACATGGTATTCTTCCATTGGCTGTCAGAGTGACACAGACTCCACAGGACTTCATTTGCCATCACAAAGCTAGTGTCAATACTTTTTTGCCACTGGCATGGTAATGACATGGGTTTTATAGAAATGAGCTCTCTACTACACATAATTTTTTGCCAGCTCCTGAGAAATTCACGAAAAGCTGTTTGAAATCAGTAAATCAATTTAAAACAACTGGGAAAAACAATATGAATTCAGTAGTAATTATCGATTCCATTTGATAAATCTGGATGATAGCCCTCAGCCCTCTGACTCTCATCTGAATAAACACTTCTCAGAGATAAGGACAAATGGTTAGCTATGAGCTGTTTTCTTATTTTCACAGATGAGTACAGGATGGGGATATACTTTCACTAGGATCCCTTGGGATATCAACAATATTTTGATGACCACTTTGATAAGCCAAAAAATAAAATCTGTCGGTTTCATTAGTCCAGCATTTTAAACCAACAATATTGGTACTATGCAGTAAATAAGGGGTTTTTGCAATGTTTTATAGTCCCCATTCACCATTCTCACAAAGACTGTCTCATTTTAAAGATAAGACACAAGGAAAATCAACAGATGTTCATGCTAACTGAACTGCCTTCCTGCTGGTGCTTTTATTTGAATGCATTGCTAATTGTCCCTTTGTACAGATACAGAACAGAATCTTTTCTACAATGGCCTGAACACAATGCAGATTTGCAGCATAAAACATGATGAACATACATATCTGGTTCTTCACTTCTTGGCTTGCTGCTTCATAAATCTTGTGATTGTGAGGTTCTTCTCTGGGGTGCAAATTCCTCCCTACTTACTCCTTGATCTGGGGAGTAATTTGTTGCTAGTTTATATCCACAGGAAATTAAAATATCCCATGCCGGCTTAACTGTACTCCTATACATGTTGTATATGTGGGGAAACTCTATCCATTACTCACCCAGATGTGATGCCCACTAAAAGCCTGATCTCTATCCTTGAAGTCAATGTGAGTTTTGTCTTTGACTTTAACAAGCACAAGATCAAGACCATACTACAGGGTGCCTAGATTTCTGCTCCAGGAAGCCTAAACACTGCTGTAAGATTACATCATAGTCTACCCATTAGCATTTTCAACTATAGGGTCTGTAAATTGTGTCTGCATCAATTTGGTATTCTGGTAATCTGTGTGAGTAAACAGATGAACTATAGGACTGAAGCACAGCTGTATGAAAAAAGATTCAAAGTGTCTATGCAAAGTCAGAGGTGTGGAAATCACATCTGGGCTGTGCATTTGGAGATTGTTGGAAATTCCCTTAGGATATGTGTATACTGCATGCTTATTTAGAAATAAGTTATTCCAGAATAGTTATTCCGAAATAGCTTATTTTGAAATAGCATGTTTACACTGCAGGGAAGCCTCAAAATTAGTCTTGATTTAGAGATCCAGGAGCCAGTGGGGAGGAATAACTTAAAATGGCCCTGGCGAGGGACTATTTTGAAATAGCAGAAGTGGAGCCTCTACGCACGCCTTATTTCAAAATAGCTATTTCAGAATAGGTGTTATTCCTCATAGAATGACGTTTACAAATTTCAGAATAAGCCATCTGTTATTTCAAAATTATTTTGAAATAATGGCTGTGTAGATACTCACATTGTTATTTCGAAATAATGCTAGTTATCTTGAAATAATGGTGCAGTATAGATGCACCCTTAGTAACTGAAGAATCCAGTTGGCACAAACTGATTCTTGTAGAACTCCATGAGTACCCCATTCACCCTAACTCCCCTATATTCCATAATAATTAATGCTATCTGAAAAATTGTTTGATTTTTCATAGTAGATATTTTTCCATTTTTTAAGTTTTCCTCGCAAAATTTGTTCCTTTACTTTTGTCCAACACTTTTAAAATTCAAAACTTCAATCAGCTCTGAAGTTTATTGAAAAACAGCATTCCTTTCTGAGAAATTATTGATGAAAAATGTGCCTGTGTTCCTGAAAGTCAATTTTTCTGACCAGCTATAATAACAACAAACCAAACTCCAAGCCTCCTATGCCTAGTTCTTGGTACTTAATTGAAGCTCTCTGGTCTTTTGGGCATGGTGGCTAATATAAGAATTTACTTGGTTTGATTATAGGGTCATTTCAATCTTATATTAAATGTTGCTGTGATATAATGTAGATACATTTAATTATATGATGTGTAAGTTATATTTAAAGAAAAGTTAATACAATCCTTCAATTGACATTTTTACCCTATTAAAAAAATGAAATGATACTTCAGCTGCTAGAATCAATCAGTTTCTGATGATTAAATTATAGTCAGAATTACTTTTGAATCCAAATTAGATCACTGCCAGTCCTTTAATATGGCTCTTCAATATGTTATTGGAAAATGTTACATGAATTTAAAGTTTGTAGAAATATTACAAACCTGAGGCAAGGAATGTCATAATGTAAATGATTTAGTGTGGGTGCTACTTTCTTGTACTTCAGCAAACTGGAAACAAGACTATTTAAAATAATTTAAAATTTGTTTTTACTAAAAATACACAGTATGTTCAAATATTCTGGAAACTCTGCTGCCAACCCTTAGAAGTTTCTCCCAACAGGAGTAATGCTGGTTGGCAGTGGACATCAGCTGTCAGTACACCACTTAGTATTGCTTTTCTCACTGTTCTTAAACTGTCATTTGCCTATGTGAATGCCTATGGAACAGGCATTAACTCATATTTCAAAATCTGTTGCAAAATCACTGTTCTATTATCTTCATAGCCTGCAATTAATGTCTGAAGAATATGTCAGCCTTTGCGGGGCTTGTCTTCACTACTTTGCTATCTTGGTGCAGCTGCAATCGATGCAGTGGTGCCGATTTAGTGCATCTGGTGAACAGGCACTAAGTCAATGGGAGAGCACTCTCCTGTTGGGGTAATTACTCCACCTCAATGAGAGATTGAAACTCTGTTTGCAGAAGACACTCTCTGGCCCACATTGCATAGTGTACATACCGTGTTTGGTCAAAGTAAATTATATTACTCAGGGGGATATATTTTTCACATCTCTGAGAGACGTAACTTACGGCAGTTTAAGTGATAGTGTAGATAAGCTTATAATTGACACCTTTCCTTTAACTTCTTTCCCAACCTCATGTTCCATGGAAAAAGTTAGAGCATTATTTTTGGAGATGGGCTATGAACGTGTGCATATCTAGACTCCCCTCCTGTGTCATAAGCCATTTCTCTACAAAGTTGTCTAATTGCACTCATCCTAGGATCTTTGCTTTCAGTAGTGCATTTCAATAGTCAGATCTTTTTTTTGCAATATTCATCCCTAGAAAAAACTTTCATCTTTTAAGTGTACATAAAAGTGCATCCTCATATTCATTCTCATGTTTCTTCCTTGCTTTTCTTCATTCATTCTGTATAACTTGTTTAACCATGTCAACAAAGAACATGGCTCTTGTGGTTACTTCAATATGGGCTCTTGTTAACAATGGGGCAGTTAACAATGCAGATTATAAAGCGAATTTTGAATGAACTTCCCCCCCCAGATTCCAGCAGCACCAACTGTACTGTACACACAGAAAATATCCCAAAAAATTCCCAGAAAGCAGCCTGCAACCCATGGAGCCTGGTTATCTCAGACATGGGATCATAGTAACCAGTCACTACAGAGCAACGCAAACAGGCATTTGTGTTAATGAGAAAACATCTGGCCTCAAAGGGTTGGTCACTCTCCCTCCCCCTCCCCAGGTCAATGGATGCTCTAGATCTCAAATAAAAAACAGCACTGACAGCCAATTTCTTTAGTAAACTAAACATTGATTAGCCAAGAAAAGGACATTTCAATTATTGAGAAATGAAAGCAGATAAAATACGTAACAGGGTGAGTCAGAATTTGTAAGTCCAAATGGTTGTTGATATGTGGTATCCGCTAGTTCCCATAGGTCTATCAGGCTATGTCTACACTACAAAGATCTATCAGAAAAAGATACGCAAATTGCGCTCTGCCATTTGTGTACCTTTTTCTGATAGTTTTTTCAGAAGAGGCTTTTCCGAAATTTGGCTCATCTATATTGGGCCAAATTTCAGAAAAGCCTCCTCTTTCGGAAGAGCCCTTCTTCCTCATGGGAGGAGGAAGACAGGGCTTCCGAAAGGGTGCGTCTGCTCTTCCGCAAAAAAAAAGCAGAAGAGCAGACGCGTTCCTTGGGCGTGGAGGAGTTTTTCTGGGATACGTCCGGTATCCCAGAAAAACCGTAGACATAGCCTCAGGGTTGCCCAAAATGGTTTTAGGGACTCTGGTTTGTAACTGGAATGCCCTGTGACAACATCTAAATAGATGATAGATGCAGAATCATTCCAACAATTCCTTCTTATTGTTAAAACTATTTGGAAAGTCCTTCCAGCACCTCATGGGCCTGTAGATTCCCCACTGTTGAAAACAACGACCCATGATTTGAAAGCAACATGTTCCTTCATTTATAACTAATAGGTAAACACAGTGTAAACACAATGGATAGCCAGAAATAAGACTTAATTAGTTTCCATGCAGCTTTACACATCCATTAAATTCACACTTAAATTCACACATTTCAGTCTAAGGCTAATTAAGTACAGGAAACAGACAAAAATAATACAATCACCTCTCTCTTGATTTCTATCAGCAGAAGAGAATTGGCTTGAATATATATTGTCCTGTTGCTGTACAGGAAATATTTGAAACATGGACCAAGAACTAAGGGATGACAAGTATGATGGTGAAATGGGGTGAGATAATCAAATTAAATTGCAGGATTTCTTAGAACTCTAGGATATTGACACAAATGAGTGCAATTTTGTGGGTGATAGGACCTGAGGACAATAGGCTACCACTGATCAGGTAACTGATATGAAATTTCTCTGTATTCAGAGTTGCTCAGTCATAGTGAACCTGGTGTCCATAAAATTACTAGAGGCTCCAGAATCCAAAAGCATAAGCTGGGTGCAGCTCAGCTCAGGTGTAGACGACATGCAGAGATGGAGCTAGTCTTGTCAATGGGGATGGCTGCAGTCTACAGTTGGTAAAATGCATGTTTGGGGAACTGGGTTCTTTGATTACATCCAACCAGGATTCTTCTGTTACAATTGGCGGTGGTCATTTCCCAGATCAGCTGAAGATCTGATTTGAGGGAGGATTCAGTGGTGAAGTGAGGAGTTAAAAGTGAGTTACTCTGCATTTTGTGAGGAGTAACGTTAGTTCGAACCAAGGGGTTTGGTTCGAACTAACACGTCCCAGTGCACACTTCCTGGTTCGAATCAGCTGTGATTCGAACTAGCATGCTGGCGAGATCATGCTAATGAAGCACGGGATATTTAAATCCTCGCTTCATCGACTATTTCGAATGCCTGCATTTGCATCCCTAGTTCGAACTAGGATGCAAGTGTAGACATACCCCAATAGAATACCAACTGAAATGTATTAAGTATTTTGTATGTTTTTTCTACATTTTCAATTACATCACAACATACAAATTATAAAGTGATTGCTTTATATTTATTTTTTATTACAAATATTTTAACTGTAAAAATAAAAACAAAATAAATAATATTTTTTAATTTGCCTCATACATGTATTATAGTGAGATCCCTTTATCATGCAAGTGCAGCTTATAAAAGTAGATTGCTACATAATTGCATTGAAAAACAAAATAATGTAAAACTTTAGAGCCTACAAGTACACTCAGCCCTATTTCTTGTTCATCCAATTGCTAAGAAACAATTTTCGCTAAGAAACTATTTTGTTTACATTTGCAGGAGATAATGCTGCCTCCTTCTTATTTATAATGTACTTCAACTTTCTGTCTCAGTTCAGAATCCTCTCCTGCACCCAAACCCATTCTAGACCCCATATCCCCGTTGCTACAGCCCAGTCTCTTACCCAGAGCTCCCTTCTGTACCTAACTTCTGTCCCAGACCCCGTACTACATTAATATAAGGGTACGTCTACACTACAGTGTTATTTCGAAATATCTTACTGCGAAATAGTTATTTCAAAATAAGATATTTCGAAATAATGCATCTACATGCAAAATGCATTTTGAAATAGCATTTTGCTATTTCAAAATAGTGTGTCCACACTGATTGGACACTGAATCGCATTTAAGGCCAGCTGAAACCAGTTCCAGCAGGGCATCAGGTCAGGAGTTACTTTGTGTGGCTGCTGCCTGAGGCTATCTGAGGCCTGTGCTTAAAGGGACCCCCCTGGACAGCCAGTTCTCAGGTTTCCCTGCTTGCTTGCCTACCTTGCTGACGGATAGCAAAGCATTTTTTTCTCTGCGTGCTGTGGTTGCCCTCACTCAGGACACCACAGCACTCTGCACCATGGAGCCGGAGCTGCCCCTGGGCACTCTGGTGCTTCTTTTGGATGTGTTGCTGCAAGCCTGGCTTCACTTTCTGCAGGCTGCCTCGCAGCATCTGCTGCAGCCCAAGCCCCACACCATCATCTAAACCCTCCTGGGGTACGTGGAGGAGCAGCTGCAGCTCCTGGACGCCAGTGTGCCCCGCCGCATCTGGCGTCTGGACACCAGCAGCGACTGGTGGGACCATATTGTCCTGGAGCACTGGGGAGAACAACAATGGACCCAGAACTTTAGGATGAAGAAGGACACCTTCATGGAGCTCTGTGAGTGGAGCTCTTGCCCCTGCTCTGCAGCGATGGGACACGCACATGAGGCCCACCATTCCCCTCCACAACCGTGTGACCGTCGCCCTCTGGAAGCTCTCCACAGCAGATAGCTACTAATCCATGGGGAACCAGTTCGGCATGGGGAGATCCACTGTTGGAGTGGTGCTCATGCAGGTATGGCAATCTCCAGCCACTGTGACAGGAGGGGGGTGCAAGGAGGGGATGGGCTGCCCTATGGAAAAGGGGTGGTGGTGGTGCAAGTCCCCCGCCCTGGGAGGGTTTGTTCTGTCCCACCCACACTATGGACTGCCCGCAGTGGCCAGAATTGAAGGGGGTTTGCTCCTGGAGAGTGGGGCACGGGGCAGTGGCGGGGAAGGAGAACTCTCAGCCACCCTGGCACCCCAGTGACTCTCGGTTTTGTGTGTCCCTCTGCAGATGGTAAAGGCCATCAACAGAGTGCTGCTCTGCAGAGTCATCTGCTTCATTGACGTGGACGCAGTGATCGAGGGGTTTGGCGGCCTGGGCTTCCCCAACTGTGGGGGGGCAATCGATGGGACACACATCCATCTGTGCCCCCGAACACCAGTTCTCCTTGTACATAAACCGGAAGGGATACTTCTCCATCATCCTGCAGGCTGTGTCTGACCACTGGGGCCAATTCGTGGACATCAACATGGGCTGGTCTGGCAAAGCACACGATGCGCGGGTTTACTGCAACTCCTCTGTGTGCCAAAGGCTGCACGCTGGGACTTTCTTCCCCGACTGCCACATCAGGGTCGGGGACATGGACATGCCTATCTGCCTGGTGGGGGATGCGGACTATCCCCTACAACCTTGGCTGATGAAGCCCTACATGGGACACCTCAACCCCTCACAACAGGCCTTTAATGCCAAGCTTGGCAGGGCCCGCATCGTGGTGGAGGGGGCGTTCAGCCGATTGAAGGCCTGTTTTAGATGCCTCCTCACCCGCCTGGACCTCTCCGAGTGGAATGTTCCGCATGTGGTGGCAGCGTGTTGTGTGCTGCATAATTTGTATGAGAGGAAGTGGGAGGCTTTCCTGCCAGGCTGGATGGCAGAGGCCAACCACTTGGCTGGCCTGTACACGCAGCCCTGCATGGCTGCCAGCTGGGAGGCCCATCGGGGAGCTGTCCATATCCGGGAGGCCCAGTGGGAGAGCTTCCACCCAGAGGAGGACTAAAGTCTCCCTGGTGTGCCTCACTGGGGGCTTGTGCCTCATTTTACCATCACATCCTTTCACTGACCCCTCCCTAACCCCCCTTCCTCATGTAAATAAAGACACGTGTTGACAAAAACAAACTCTCTTTATTGAACAAAACTGGGGTGAGGGGGGGAATGAGGGCAGGAGAGGGGAGGCTAGGGTGGGAGAGGGGAGGGGAAAACCTGGGAAGAGGACGCTGGAAGGAGGAGGCAAGGGGAGGAAGGGGGAGGAGAAGCTCAGGGTTGGGGGTCTTGCTGGCCCACCTGTCTCCCAGCACTGCGGGTGTGGGAGCCTTGGAATCCCCAGAGGGGAGTGGGTATGGAGGGTGGGACAGGTGGGGGGGAAGGAAGAATCAGGAGGGGGAGCAGGAGTGGGAGGAGCAGTGGTAGCTGGGGCGGCAGCAGGGGCTGGAGCAGCAGGAGGCATCAATCTCTGCACCAGGATCTTCAGGTGGTCAGAGATGGCATGGCCCTGGTCAAGCAGCTCCCACCAGCTCTCCCACCACAGCTGCAGGTCTTCATGCACCCAGTAGTCCAGGGTGTGGTGCTGGCCTCGCAGGATCCGCAGGTGCTGCCGCTGGTACTTCTCCTGGTTACGGGTCAGCCTGCTGGCCCTGGGTGTGGGAGGATGTCCTGGGCGAGGTGGTGCGCCCTGCACTCGCAGCTGCTGCGGCTATGGAGAAACAAGAGAAGTGGTCAGTTATCCCCGGGGATACAGTGGGTGAAGCCCAGCCCCCCTCTGCAAGGTGAGGACAGCGAGCACCATCAGAGCCGATGTGCTTGCACACAGGCCATGTTCGGCATGTCCTGCTATCCCCGGGAGTGGAAGCTGGCCCGGAACTGCACCCATGCCCCTGTGCTGTATATAGCCCCTACACAGAGGGGGCTTGTGGAGGGAGGGCATCATGCAGTGTCCTACCCCGGGGTCAGGAGCATATCATGTGCCTTCATACATACACGCGTGTGGGTAACAGGCCAAGGCCCCTGTGTGGTAACCAGCTGGAGCCACGTGCTCAGGGGTGGCATGGCAAATGCACAGGTTGCTGCGTGATCTGTGGTCTCCTTCTCCTCCCCTCCCCCCCCCCCATCGCATAAGGGGACAGTGATGGCACTCACATGTCGTTGCCTCCCCAGCCTCGGATGACACTGGTGACAGGCTCACTGGGACAGCTAGGGGCATCCTGGGTGCACGGCATGTTCCCTCCAGGCTCCTACAGCTCCTGGCTGTCCTCCTCCTCGGTCTCATGGCCAGGGCCCTCTGCCCCAGGGTCGATGACCAGCTGGGGGGCATGGACCGGCCGGCCCCCCAGGATGCGGTCCAGGACATCAAAATAGGGGTAGGAGTCTGGGTCTGCCCCTGGTTGGGAGCTGCTCCCTGTGGTCCTGGCATAGGCCTGCCACAGCTCCTTTGTTTTCATGTGCACCTGCTCCTGGCTTTGCATGTGGCCTTTGGTGGCCAGGGTGGCAGCCATCCACCTGTAGATGGCTGTTCCTCCATCTAGAGCGGAGATCATGGACATTGGAGGATTTCCCCCAAATCTCAATCAGGTCCATGATCTCTGCACTCGACCAGGAAGGCACCCACCTTTTCCAGCCCCTGGCAGGCTCCTGGGAGCTTGCAGACTGCTCCTGGGGAGTGGTGGAGGGCTGGCAGGCACTGGCTGCCTCACTCATGTTGAGGCAACTGGGTCAGGAGCAGTGACTGCTGGCTCTGGGCTGGCAGGCCGGGAGCTGGCAGAGGCACTGTGGCCAAACAGACTCTACCTTTTTAATGGTTCCTGGGAGGGTGGGGAGAAGAGGAGTTTTCCTGGTTGTGGCCAGAGTGGCCACCAGGGCACCCTGGGAAGGGCTGGAGGCCCTCTATTTCAAAATAAGTGTCTATATAGCACTTATTTCGAAATAGCAATTTCAAAATTGGTGTTATTCCTCATGGAATGAGGTTTACCAATTTTGAAATAAGCCATCCGCTATTTTGAATTAATTTTGAAATAGCGGTTTGCTTGTGTAGACGCTAGTGAAGTTATTTCGAAATAACGGCTGTTATTTCGAAATAACTTTGCTGTGTAGACATGCCCTAATAGAAAAGTGCCATCTTTGCTTATCAAATTTTTTGAGTGCCCCCCCATAAAATATTATTGCCCACCCCTGGGGAGAGCTGGTAGCACTTTCTAAATGTCATTTCCTTCTGTTGCTTATAACTTTGTCGAACATGAACCATTCAGCTTGAAGTTTTCCAAGTCAGATATATGCCTTTAGCTGAATATTTCTGGAGAAGTTAAGACAAAGCGATTCAGAGTCTTCCGAGAACTATGGTAGAGAAAATTATCTTATTTTTCCCATGCCAATAACTGCAAGAAACCTTTCTTTGAAATTCTCTAGAACTCCTTGTTTTGGAGCATGGATTTTAAATTTTGCAGTTGGGTCTATGTCAGGGTGATATTGGCATCTGTGCATGATCTCCCTTGTCTAAACCCAGATTATTGTTTCCGTATGACGGTATCCATCTTTCCTTTCATTCTAGTCACGATGACTGTTGCTAACACTTTTCCTATGACAGGCAAAAGTATTACTCCCCTCCAACTTGAGCGATTGTTTAGATCACCTTTCTTTAGTAATTTGATTATGATACCAAGAGTCCATTCTTTCACAATTTCTCCTCTGTCCATATGTTGTTGCACAACAAACAGATGACTTATTCCACATCTTTGTCTCCATATTTAAGCATCTCAGTATGAATGCTGTCCAGACCAGGTGCCTTGTTATTTTTAACTTCTGCAATTTTTACCTTAAATATATCTATATCTAAGTCTGACGGTTTATCATTATTAAATTCCAGTCTTATAATTTGTTATCGTTTGTTTAGCATTTCTTTGAGGTGTTCAACTCATCTATTTTCTTGCTCCTCCTTTGTTTTCAGAATGTTTCCTTGTTTTCCTTTCTTTGGGACACTTCTGAATTTCGAGTCATACCCTATTAACTGTTACAAGATTGTGTAGACTGTTCTTGGAACTGTTCCATCAATAGGATGGTTCAGGACGGTCACCCTAAGCTCTGTGCTTTGAGGGACCCTGTCATCCTATGGGTCAGACAGTCCACCATATTTATGTTAGTCATGGGACTCAGAGCAGCCTGAGGATTACCTGGGAGGGCCTGATGTGGGGCGGGGCGGCAGCAGGGGTCAGGCCCCCCCCTGCAGTTACCACAGTGGTGGGAGCCACAGGAAGCAGAGTGACACAGGGGTTCCAGCCAGGTAAGTCACTCAGTTTCACCTCGGCAACATGAGCTCTGAGGAGTAAAGCTGAGAGGGCCAAAGTGCTCCACAGCAGAGCAATCTAGATGGGAGATGGGCAATGGAGCAGAGCAGGCTGAAAGGTTGTTTTGCTTCCCATGACTCCTGCTGCCATAATGACTGGGTTACTATCCAAGCGCATAGCTTACAGGAAACACTGAATAGAACCCAAAGTCTTTGGGTCTCAACATTCCTCCATTGTCAGTGAAACCTACTGATGAAGTATGTGTTCATTCCCCATTAGTGCTAGTTCATATAAAGGAAGACAACACACTATTTCTATTATAGCTCAGTTAGCTCAAGTGGCAAAGGCATATGCGGTGGATCTAAAGTTTCCAATCCTGCTGATGTGGTTGTCAACATGATGTCACACAATGGAATTTCAATTTTTTCATTATGCTTTTTATAAAAATATAGAAATTGCACACAAATTCTCTTGATCATCTTAATTTGCCCCCCTTGTATTTATGCCTTGCAATACCATTTTTTATAACATACTCACATACGATTTTTTCCCACAGGACTCCTGCTTCATTCTGCATATAGAACGGTCTTGATGCAAGGATGAATCAGGATTATGTAATAAATGAGGTTGTTGCCTATAGGGCCTCTCCTCATTTGTTGTAGAATTTGAAGGGTGTATGGTGAATGACGCAGGCATAAAGGGAAGCAAAAGGGTAGTTTCGTGACTAATATTATCACTGCCTCTGCCACAGAAGTCCTGTGTGATGTTAAGCAAGTCATTTAACCCAAGCTTTTCAGAGGTGGTTACTACTCCATGCTCATTTGCTGCATGCCAGACTTAAGATCCTGAGGTCTGACTTGCTGCATTTGCAGAAATGCTGAGCATTCACAAATGCAACCTCAGTCATTTGAGAGCTTTGCTTCAAAGTGCCATATAATGTGAAGCACTCTGAAAAATCAAGTCTTAGGTGTCTCAAATAGGGCACTCAAAATTAGTGGATGTATCTCTCCGTGCCTCAGTTTCTCATCTGTAAAATGGGGATACTACCCTCTCACCTTCAAGGAATGTTGTGAAGATAAATTAACTGTGGAGCACCCAGCTACTATTCTGAAAAACACCATTAAAAAGGTCATGCAAAGGAAATTAATAATTTGATCTTCATAACAGTGTTTGAATAGTTTGCAGGAGATAAGGCCCAGGAGAACATGCTGAATAGTAATGAAAAAAAATATTGACTAGCACCTCACGCAAGGTACGTCTACATTGCATGCTTATTTTGAAGTAAGCTATTTTGGAAGAAACACTCTGAAATAGCTTATTTCGAAATAGCATGTCTACACTACAGGGAAGCCTCAAAATTAGTCAGAGGCAGGCTTCCCTAATGTGGACATACTCACTTGATTTAGAGACCCAGCAGGCACTGGGGAGTAATTTACTGTGAATGACCCTGGGGAGGAGCTATTTCAAAATAGCAGCAGTAGAACGTTAATAACTACTCTCTGAGAAAGTTATCTGGACAGTTATGCACCCACCTTATAGTAGTCCCATTTAAGTTTTATTTGCCTAGTTTATTGATAATAAGATCATGTGAGACTGTCTCAAATGCCTTACTAAAGTCTAGGTATACCTCGTCCACTGCTTCTCCCTTATCCACAAGACTCGTTATCCTATCAAAGAAAGCTATCAGATTAGTTTGACATGATTTTCTCTTTACAAATCCATGCTGGCTGTTACCTATTGCCTTATATTCTTCCAGATATTTGCAGATGAATTTGTTAATTACTTGATCCTTTATATTTCCTGGCGTAGAAGTTAAACTGACTGGTCTGTAATTTCCTGAGTTGTTCTTATTAATAGGTGGGCACTATATTTGCCCTTTTCCAGTCTTCTGGAATCTCTCCTGTTTTCCATGAATTTTCAAAGATGTTAGCTAAAGGCTCAGATACCTCCTCTATCTCCTTCTTGAGTATTCTAGGATGCATTTCATCAGACCCTGATGACTTGCAGACATCCAACTTTTCTAAGTAATTTTTAATGTGTTCTATTTTATTTTATCTTCTAAACCTACCCCATTTCCACTAGCATTCATTATGTTAGGCATTCCTTCATTATCAGTTTTCTTGGTGAAGACCGAAACAAAGAAGTCATTAAGCACCTCTGCCATTTCCAAGTTTCCTGTTATTGTTTCTCCCTTTTCACTGAGTAACGGGCCTACTCTGTCCTTGATCTTCCTCTTGCTTCTAGTATATTTATAGAATGTCTTCTTGTTACCCTTCAGGTCTCTAGCTAGTTAGTGTTTGCTATTCTTCATGGAATAGGTGTTATTCCTCATGGAATAGGCATTATTCCTCATGGAATGAGGTTTACCGAACTTGGAATAAGCCGCCCATTATTTCAAATTTATTTCAAAATAATGGAATTGCTGTGTAGACGCTTGCATTGTTATTTTGGAATAACGGCTGTTATTCTGAAATAACGCTGCTGTCTAGATGCACCCCCAGTGAGCATCATCTATCCTGTGTACTGAATGAAGAAAAAGGTCCTGTAAGAAAAACAATATGTGATCATATAATTAAAACTGTATTATTATGCGTATTCACAAGAGAACTAAATTGACGTTGCACAGTGAAATGTCTCCCTGCCAACATTTTGCAGTCCTTTAGAAGTCACCTACCATATGGCTGCAGAACTCATGCATTTTAACATCTGATCTTGAATTTTCGAATATATGCTCTTCATGATCAGAGCACACCTCAGGCCTCCATCTTGCTATTTTCCCAAATCACCTCTTCACCTCAACTCTTCCATTTTCCTACTCTCACATCCTACAGAGACTGCTTCTTCCTCACTCCATCATCCACTGTTCCAGTCCCAGCACATCTGCTCATCCTCACCCTCCAGCCTCATCAATTCTACAGCATACAGCTGGACTTCTTCCCTGCTACACGACTCATCTCCTCCACATCCTCTTATATGTACCTTTAGCTGCTTACACTCCTGTATTCTTCCATCTCTGGGCACCCACCCTTCTTCTGTCAGTATGTCAACCACAAAACACAGGTACCTGCGCGCATCCCTTCCCCCTGTTGCCTTACTGATCCCAACTTTCCATTCCCCCTGGCTGCAGTGGAGGTGGTGGGTCTGAGCTAAGGGCACAGTAAGAGCAATAACTGCTTCACTTTCCCATAACCCTAGGGCAGACATGTACCTTGCAGTTGTGCACTGGGGGTGCAGTAGTGGTAGCAGAGGGGAGGAGGATGAAAAAGGCGCCCATTGCTTTTGTGAGACAGGGCAAGGAGCACACTGCAGATGGCATGGCCAGTTCCAGGTGTGTTCCAGGAGACAGGGTGGGGCCAGTTCCAGGAAACAGGGTGGGGCCAGTTCCAGGAGACAGGGTGGGGCCAGCTGGGGGCTGCTGATAATTCCTGAACACCAACAGCCTAAACAAACAGGTCGAAGGACCACCAGGCAGCTGAGCGGAATGGAGCACTAGGGGCCGCCGCCTTTCTCCACGCCCCTTCCCACACCATCACCCCCGATCGCTGGCTGAACAAGGAGGATGTAACTGCGGGCGGGTGTTGCATAGTTTCCTCTGCGTCAAGGGAGGTCCCCCCCCCCCCAGCCCTGCCTTCCCTCCTTCCCCCGCTCCCCCCCGCTCGGATTTTTTTTTGTCCGCCTTTAAGCCGCCCCTGCATAGGACGGCTGGGCATATGTGCGCCAGCATCTCGGGCTCCGTCACGCTCACAAATCCTATGACTAAACCACGCTCATTCATTCACTCCAAGCACACAGCCTCTGCTGCAGGGCCTCGCCCCGGGGGCCGCCCCACAGGAAAGGTAGGTGAGGCGGCCGCACCGCCAGGCAGGGGGGGATGGCGGAGGTGGGTGGAGGGCTGGACGGGAAGCAGCAGGAGTCGCCATCGGATGCTGGAGGCTTTAGCGCTCCCGAGGCAGTGGGGCTTAGTGTGCGCTCGTCAGCTGGACTTGGGGGGCTGGATACCCGGCGCTCCCTTTCCAGGCCATCTTGTGTGGCTCGTGCTGCTCTGGCAGAGCGGCGGAGGAAGGGAAACACATGGTTGGGAGGCACGGTTTGCCTTGTAGGTTAGTGCCAGTGGTGGGGTTTGTGGACTGTAACGAGAGATACCCCCCTACTCCCGCCGCTTGTCTATAGATACTGGGGTTCTTCCCTCCCGGCGTTTCCTCCGTTGCAGACACCAGGAGCATTGCCACAGACTCATCAATCCTGGCTGGATTGAAAGTCGCCTGGTCGGTGGGAAAGTCGCCTGTCGTTGCCCTTGGGGAGACAATAGTACGGCCAGATGGAAGGGGGCGCCGCGTGCTTTGTTTCAGTGGGGGGTGGCTTTTTGTTTCTCTTTTGGCGGGGAGTTCCCTTCCTCGTGTGAACCCGAAGCATTTCTTTCGGGTCCTGCAGCCTGGTGCAAAACGCCTGGGTCGCCTGCGCGTGTCTCCAGCGCAGGGAAGGAGCATGTCATCTGGAGACATACGTTTCTGGATGTAGCTATTTTGGTGGCTCCAAGGCGCATTAGCAGGGAACTGCCTGATCTTAATCCGGGATGAAAGAGGATGAATAGCGCCGGTCGCGCTTGTAGCGGTTCCCAAATCTGAATCTCTCTAATTGGTGGACTGCTATTGGAGGAGAGATTAGGGAAATAACCTCAGAAGGCAGGATCTGCTCAGATGAGGCGACTGTCATATTATTTTGGAGATCGGGGTCTGGGGCCAGGATCTGAGATCATTTTAGCAGTGGGAAGGAAGAGGTCCGGATGCTGTCTCATTCTGTGTAGCCATGTATCTAGTGATCCGGCTGGTGCGTGCTCCCTCTTCCCCCGCCTTCCGTATCCCAGTCTGGCTGGAGTAACTCAGGGGAAGGCACCAGGCTGGTCTACTGTGATGTCAGCCATGTTTGGGTGGGTATGTTAATGAGGATCTCTCCTCAATTTTTTTCGGTCTTAGATTCCTCCCCCGCCCCCCCGCATTTTAAGGCTCATACCTCCTTTCCAGCGCACATACACAAAAATATATTCTAAGGGAGAGGAGAGATTCAAGCCCATCATTTTCATGCTGTGATTGGACTCTGCAGCTCTTGGATTCCTTTGATAATCCTCCTTATTGCCTACGTGCTCCTGTAATGTTTTCCTTTTGGGGCTGCTAGTATGAGCATGAATTGCCAGCCATGCAGTGAGGTTTCGCATTTCTCTGTCATGCTTGGATTTGAGTGAGGACGCACATAGGGGTTTTAATAGATATCATGCCATGATACGCATAGGGATGCAAAGGAATGTAGATTTCCATTGCTCCGAATTTAATTGTATGTGTTAAATGTTAAATCACCGTCTTATATTACTGTGGGAATCAGCCATTTTAGATTATCTGGTATTTAGTATTGCTACATATCAGTTGCGGTGGGTGTAGGAGCTTTGGTATAGGAGAGAGCCTATTTTCAAAACACAGTCTTCAAAACACTGTCTTTCAAAACAGTCTTTTAGGAGGCAATCATTACTTTTAATAGAGGATAAAAATGTTGTTTTCTTTTGTTTTCTTTTTCCCTCCAAAATGCATAAATCAGCATGCTGAACACTAATGATTTTCTGAGAGTCAGGTGTTACATCAGACATTAAGCCTGTGCTAAGATATGTTCCCCAGACAACTTTCTCACTTTGATAAAATGACAAAAGCTCCTCACGGTCCTTGTGTTGCAACTTCCAAGACATCTATTTGTATTGGGGGTTTTTTGTATTAGAAAGGAAATTTAGTTAACTAAATGTTAGGATACCCAAATCAGGATTTCTCCATTTTGGATTTCTTAGCCATTATAGAAGGCTTGAGTTTATACGTGGGAGCAGTTAAGAAAACATCTTCTTGCATACAGACTGCTCCCTAGAAGGTCAATACTACACTCTAACTACAAGGGGGGGGGCAATTTTCCTGTTGATTTTGATCTTAGAATTCAGAATTGGGTTCTTTCATAGAGGTTCACATGTGCCAGCAACAGTGGAAGTAAGAAGTTGCTGATGCAATTCAAGTTGCTTTTGCAGAATACAGCTGATGCATTGATTCATAGATTCCAAGGCCAGAAGGGACCACTGTGACCATCCAGTCTGACCACCTGTATAACATAGGTCATAGGTCACCCCAAAATATTTGCATATCTTTTAGAAAAACAGCCAGAATTGATTTAATAAATTGTAGGTGATGGAGAATCCAACACAACACTTGGTAAGTTTTTCAAATGGTTAATTATTCTCACTGTTAGAAAACATATGCTTTATTTATTGTCTGAACTTGGGTTCTCTCTATTTGAAAAATGTTTGTATCTTTTAATATTAAAATCAAATATTTTCCTTCATGTGCTTTCCTATCAAACATCTCTGTCATCTTCTTTGGATAACTATCTCATTACATAAATATCAATAGCAGTTTTTCAGAGAAGCGATTTGGCAACCACATGTTTCCGTGAAGGGGTTTTCATGTTGTGAAATTATTTTTGCTGAGTTACAGAGACTTTTGTCCTCACTTGCTGTTTACCATTTCAATCCTCTTTATGCAAAATAATATCTTGTCACCACTTAAGTATTAAGTTCTATAAAATCTACTATGAAGTTACAGTTGATTGAATGAAGATGTCTGACTAAACTGCTTTAGTTAATGCAGGCTTTTAGCATTTTTGGTCCTTGGGAAGAGTTGATAACAATCCCTAGATTAACATTGCCTACCATGTTGTCCAACCAGTTCTGATTACTGCTATAGCGAACTAGCCAAATAGCCACATTGTTACATTGTTCAAGCCAAACAGTCACACTCAACCAGCCAAATAGCCACATGTGGCTATTGGCTGGCATGTTGGACACCACGGGCCTAATAGTTTCTATTATAAAAGATTCTTGTGACTTTTTTTTAAAAGAAATGCTAACATATCTACTGTTTTCAGCAGGCCTCAGTTATTGCATTACACTGGGACTTAAACATCCAGATGTCTAGAATGAGGCAGTAGTACACATGCTGAAAGGCAGAGATATAGGTGCTTAGAGAAGTTTTGCTGTAAAAATGTAGGTGACGAATAAAATTAGACAGTAGCTGAACAAGGTGTTTGTATTTAGTAGTGGTGCATTTAGGTGTTTAAAGTAGAAACTAGGAAGCTAATTCTCTGTGTGAATCTGGCCCCTTTGTAATATTTAAAATATCTTTATCTACTTTCCTACTAAGGCTCAAGGAGTAAGGGTTTTTGCTAAGCTTTTTATCATAATGTAAAGGCAAACTCATGATTAGGGCAGAAAAAGGAAAATCCATGTACATTTGCTTACCTTTGTGCCTTGTGTTGACCGGGTGGATGTTTTCATCACTACATGTCCATTGCCTTCCTCCTAATTACAACTGAAGGTGTGGGGACTTAAGCAGGGGTGCTGAAACAATTTATATAGCAAGGTGATGAAAGTCATTGAACAGAACTGTAAATTCTATATATCAGGGTTTCCCAAAGTGTGCTCCATGGAGCCCTGGGCCTCCATGCGATTGGTCCAGGGGCTTTGCCAGAAAATATCAATGACAATTGTATAATCCTGTTATTTTGTAACTAATTTTCTGGTCATTTTCTTGGGGAAAAAAAAAGAATTTATAAGAGGTATACAAGAAATAAAAACAGAATTCCAAAACTTGTCTATTTATTTGAGTATCTATTGACTTAAAAATCACAATACTTTAAGGGCTCCTACATATTTTCAGGACCCCATAAGGGTTCTGCAGCTGAAAACATTTGGGAAACCCTGCTCTATATTATGGAAACCACTTCAAGCTGAGTGGTGCAGAAGCATTTCCAGCAGCACTAATTCCAGCATCTATGGACTTATGATCATAAACTATTAACCATGAGTGAGATACCCATAGAAAATGATCATAAAGTATGTGAAGTCTTTGCTGAATCTAATGTGGAATTTTCTGTAACCATTCCCATGTAAACCTGCAAAAGATTCTGTCCGGAAAAAATGAACATGATGCAGGACTCATTCAATAACTCCTGAGTTGTGTGTCACTAATGGGGTCTATCAGTTCTTCTCTCCCTTTGTTGTGGCATGAGAGCCCTAATATTTTCTATCCAAGGAAAATCCACTCAGATTGGGTAACCAACAAGACAGTTCTTCAGAGGCCTAAAAGGGCCAGCCAAAAATACTGATGAATTAAGAACGATCAAGCCAATGAAGAAGGCTGCCTGCTTCTCTCAGGGCAAAGCTGAATGAGACTGGGACAGAAGAGGAGCTCATCAGGAACTAAGCATTTGCATTTTGAAGGTGTTTTTCCCCTCCTTGGTTAAAGGCTCAGACAGCCAAATCCTGAGTTCCTGTTTATAGTTGCTGTTTTTGTTTAGCTTGTTTTGCTTTTAGTCCCATATAGGTAGCCAAACTTTGCACACCAAAGTGGGGAGCAGCAGCAATTCCACAACTTGGAACTAGAAGTGGGATTTACTTTTTTGTGTAAAGGGGAACCATGGAGATGATCAAACTTCTCCTAGCTCAGCAGCAGCAGGTCCAGGCAGATTCCCAGCAGCTTTTCCAGAAGTGCAGAAAGAGACTCAGCAAGCCACCCAATCAGCAGCAAGTAAGCTGTAATGGCAGCAACAGTTTTAGGAGGTAATAATTACCAGCTGCTCCCACTCTGAAATGACTCAGCCAGCCCCAGGTATTGTCCTTCCAAATTAGGATCTTCTGCTGATCCTGGGACTTATCTTGTTACATCTGAGTGGATAGGCCATGCCACACAATGGGAGAAAGCCATGTGGGCCACATGACTAGTAGGGATTTTAGCATGTACCCATGTACATGATTAACTGATAAGCCTGGATTAATCAGTTAATCATAACAGATACACACAACCCTCTCCCCCTTGCTGCCTCTGTAACAGAGGCAGCAAGGGAGGTAAGGGGGGAGCTGGCTTTTAAGTCATCTCGCCACATGTGGCAGCTCCTGCGGAGCCCCCTGTTCCCCCTCCTCCCACTGCTGCATCCCACAGAGGCAGCAGCTTGGCGGGAAGGGAGGCGGGAGCCAGTACATGCAGGGAAACAGCTTTTAAGCTAGCTCTCGACACTTGCCGCTACTGCAGAGCTGCCTGTGCCCCCCTACTGCCTCCCACAGAAGGGGGGCAGGCCGGAGCCAGTACATGCAGGGAGCTGGCTTTTAAGCCTGTTCTCCATGTGTGCAGGCTTCCATGGAGCCGCCTGCCCCATCTCCCACAGAGGCAGCAGCATGGGGGAGAGGGACAGGCAGGAGCCAGTGCCTGGAGACAGTTGGCTTTAAAGCTGGCTCCCCACAAGCACTGGCTCCCGCGAAGCTTCCTGGCCTTCCCCACCCCTCCATGCTGCTGCCTCTCTATCAGAGGCTGTGGTGGGAGAGAGAAGGTGGGAGCGAGTGTTCACAGGGAGCCAGCTTAACTACTTCCTTGTCTCCTTTTGCTATACAAGAGATGCCCCTGGTGTCAACAGGCTTCTATCCCTTCGAACCTTTATTTGTCTGATAGCCTCATTGGATCCTGGATTCCTTAAAGAGGCCTGGAAAGAGCAGTAGCCATTCTCAAAGCCATTAAAATAAAAATGGCCGCCGCGCTATGCTGGCTCAGCTGATTGTCGGCACAGTGCGCGAGTCAAGATGCGGATTGGTCGACAAGGGAAGCCTTTGTCGACCACTCCTGTAAACCTCGTTTCACGAGGCATAAGGGAGCGGTCGACAAAGGCTTCTCTTGTTGACTGATCGCGTCTTGACTCACGCGCTATGCCGATGATCAGCTGAGCCGGCACAGCTAGGGTTGCCAGGTAGACCCCACTAAAAAACCGGACACGCTTATAACCGGCCGGGAAGGTGGGGGTTGCCAGGAGGGGGTGGGAAGCAGAGCTGGAGGGGGCCGGGGCCACGGGGCTAGACGGGAGGAGGGAAGGCGGGAAACAGAGCTGGCGGGGTGGGGGTGTCTGTGGCTGCGGGGCTGGCCGGCAGGAAGAGGGGCGGGAAGCAGAGCTGGGGATCGGGGCTGTGGGGCTGGAGGGGAGGATGGAGCGGCCCGGAGGAAGGGAGGCAGGAAGCAGAGCTGGCAGGGGCCTCCTGGGGCTGGCTGGCAGGAAAGAGGCCCGGAGGAAGGGGGCGGGAAGCAGGGCTGGCGGGGGTGTCCGGGGCTGTGGGCTGGCCAGCAGGAAGAGGGGCGGAAGCAGAGCTGGGGGCAGATCGGGGGCCATGGGGCTGAGGGGAGGATGGGGACAGAGGAAGGAGCGGGAAGCAGACCTGGCGGGGGGGAGGGGGTGCAGCCACTGGCCACAGCCGGAGTCCTTCCAGCCGTGCCCCTGGCAGGCGCTCCCTTTATTTGCCAGCTGAAGCCGGGCGGGGGGCGGGGCTGGAAGTCCCGGCCCCCGCCCTGCCCCACTCCACCCGGCTTTTGCGCGCAACCACAGGGCTCCCAAAGCCAATCGCGCTCTGCCTCCCAGTCGCTCCCCCGCCCCCGCCAGGCTTCCTCCGGCGCCCAGCCGGAAATTCTCAAAATACCGGACATTGCATATGTCCGGTATTTTCTGAATTTTTCTACCGGACAGACGGTGCAAATACCGGACTGTCCGGTAGAAAACCGGGCACCTGGCAACCCTAAGCACAGCACGGCAGCCATTTTTATTTTAATGAAGCCAGGGATAGTTAAATCCCCGCTTCATTGACTATGTTGGGTAGCCTATTTTACATGCCTTTGTCAGCAGAGGCATATAGTCTAGACGTACCCTTTGATTCTAGAGTCTTGGGCGAGTCCAACAATCTCTGGTGTAGCCCAGTAGTTTGGTTTCCAAAGTTAATAGAACCACTACATTTGGCTAGGACTTCAGGAGGTTTCATGCAGTATCACAATTTGATGCCTACATGATACCACCCATCAACAAACTCCTCTACCGCTTTGGGATGCCTAAATGTCTAACCCCATGTGATTTAATAAAATGATGCTGGTAAATACTCTGAATACCAAAGAAGAGACAGTATTTGCCACACATCTATGGCTTTTTCAATGTACCATCATGTCATTCTAGAGGCTTATGGACCAAGCCCTATATAACTACACCCAATTTGTAGCAGCCTATTTGGATGATATTATTTTGGTACAACTTGGCTGCTATCAAGGGCACCATTTGTGTGTGTGTGTGTGGAAGGGGGGAGGGGTAGTAGGGAATGCAGCAGCCCCACCTCCTGAGATTGGAACCCCTGGATTTCATACTTAAGGTCTGCTTAAAGCTGCATGCCTTGACCCCCAGTGGCAGTTCTTAAATGCAACAGAGTTTCAGCTGCTTGCAGCTTTGCCTTTGGGGCAGGGAGTTTGTAATGGAAAGAGGGAGGCAGGGTGATTAAGAATACAAGAGGCTGGGCATTCAGGTAATTGAAGGATCGCTTTATCATTATGAAACATTGTCAGGATTCTCCTTAAAAGATGGGGCAGGAGGAGGGAAAGAGAGTAGGAATGAGTGTTGTACTGCTGGGATTCGCATTTGGATCACCTCTGTGAAACTTACAAATGTTCTTGAAAAAGGGGTGAACAGGGACTTATCTAAAGCTGACAGCAAAGAGTTACAAAGGGATTTAACAAAACTGGGTGATTGGGCAACACAAAGACAGATGGAATTCAGTGTGGATAAGTGCAAAGTAATGCACATAGAAAAATATAATCCTAACTATACATACAAAATAACTGATACCACTCAAGAAAGAGATATTGGAATCATTGTGGCTAGTTCCCAGAAAACATTAAATGTGCAGTGGCAGTCTAAAAACTAAAATAGCTAACAGAATATTGGGAATCATTAGGAAAGGAATACATAACCCTGCTCTACAGCCAAAATGCTTCTGAAATAAATGTAGTCAAACTTTACTAATTCTGGGTCACTGAGAACGAAAATGATGCTTAAAATTGTTGATTGGCTCTAGTTTTCAAGATATGCTATTGGGTCAGTATATACGACCCTTGACTTGGGATTGGCGGAGGATAAGTGAGTTATAAAGGGAAGGGATCTCAATTTAAACCAGAAATGACTAAAATACATCTTTGACTGGATCCATGAATAAATCTATGACTGGGTTTGGACAGTACTTGCTTTTTTAGGCAAAACAATGAATGATGCAATCTGAAGCTGGTCTTGGGGTCAGACATGATATGAATTGCATCATGTTATTCCTAGAAGTCATGGATGATGCAATCATAACGAAGCTTACATCACTCTGCTGAACAAATTGCCCTATATCAGCTCTAGAAATCATACAGTGTCGTGCTCTCTTATTTGTCAGTGTTTGATTTTGCAAAGGGACACATTTCTGTTTAGCCAAAGTGAGCAGAGATGCCTCGTACTTGTGTGAACAGTGCAGATAACTTCTGCTATGTTTGTGGTGAAGTGACTTTTGCATCACAAAAGCGCAGTATAACCACTATGGTTAAGAAAGCCTATCACCTTTATTTTGGCTGCAAAATTGGAGATCAGGACAAGAGGTGGGCCCCACACATATGCTGCAACACTTGTGCAACAAATCTTCGCCAGTGGTTGAACGGGAAAAGGAAATCTATGCCTTTTGCAGTGCCAATGATTTGGAGAGAGCCAACAGATCATACCAGCAATTGTTTCTTCTGCATGGTGCCTCCAGTTGGGAAAGGTGTGTCAAAGAAGAAAAAGTGGACTGTGCATTATCCAAACATTCCATCAGCTATACGCCCAGTACCCCACGGAGAAGGACTGCCGGTTCCTGATGCACCAGAATCATTCTCATTTGAGTCAGACAAGGAAGAGGAAGAGGATGAAACTTCTGGTCCTGAACCATCAATGTCACAGGACCCACATTTTCTCCCATCCTCCTCCTCTGAACCACTCCACATAACACAAGGTGAACTGAATGACCTTGTCAGGGATTTGGAACTACCCAAGAGTAAGGCAGAGCTGTTGGGCTCCAGACTACAGCAGTGGAATCTCCTGGCAAGTGATGTTAGGGTTTCCATGTTCCGTGACTGTCAAAAGGATCTTGTCCCATTCTTCTTCATGGAAGGTGATCTTGTAGCCTGCAACAACATCGATGGTGTGATGGCAGCCCCCAACATCATTCACGATCCAGATGAGTGGAGACTGTTCATTGATTCATCGAAGACGAGTCTTAAAGCTGTTTTGCTGCATAATGGCAATGTTTTACATCAATTCCAGTTGGTCATGCAGTCCATATGAAGGAAACCTATGACAACATGAAACAACTTTGAGGTGCATAAACTATGACCAACATCAGTGGCAGCTTTGTGGCGATTTGAAGGTTGTTGCTCTTGCTTGGTCTGCAGACTGGATACACAAAGTACTGCTGTTTTCTCTGCGAATGGGATAGTCGTGCAAGAGATTCCTACTACATCAAGATAGATTGGCCACCGACAGTCATTGGAGCCTGGGAGGAAAAGTGTTCAGCATCCACCACTTGTTGAATCAAGGAAGATTTTGTTATCACCCTTACACATCAAGCTGGGTCTGATGAAGAACTTTGTCAAGGCCATGGACAAAACACAAGCAGCTTTCGAGTACCTCCATGGAAAATTTCCAAGGTTAAGTGAAGCTAAGATAAAGGAAGGTGTCTTTGTTGGTCCTCAGATTCGTGAACTTCTTCGAGATGATGCATTTGACCACACTGCGTGGCAAGGAAAAGACGGCATGGAAAGCCTTCCAGTTAGTGGCAATAAATTTTCTGGAAACAAGAAGGCAGACAAGTACAGGTTGTTGGTGGAAAACCTCCTCAAGGCATACAAAGCCTTGGTTGCAACATGTCACTAAAGATACATTTTTTGCACTCTCATCTAGATTTTTTTCCACCGAACTGCGGAGCAGTGAGCGACGAGCACGGCGAGCGATTTCACCAGGACATTGCAACAATGGAGAAACGCTTATCAGGGCAAATGGAGCCCATCAATGCTTGCAGACTATTGCTGGACAGTGACAAGAGATGCTCCATTTAATAAATACAAGAGACAAGCCAAGAAGCGCCGAGTAGACACTGAATAGGACTAAACTATGTACATAATAGTTTTTTGCCTTTTGTTTCATAATAAATTTTATTTATATAACCCTTTGCTGATTTTAAAGTGTTACATAAACAGGACAGGTGAAATATTATCATGTAAAGCAACCATAAACACATGAAAAGACCTAGGTTTACAATTTATGATTAAAACTCTACTATCTACACAATATACATAGAAGTAAAATGTAAAAACTTAAATATCTTGGAAACAGTAGCCAATCAGTTGTTTTAATTGTCATATTTGAATTCAGCACATCAAAATACATAATAAATAGCACATTTTATCTCTGAAGCAGATGACTTCTAAAAAATTGTAGACCAGTGTAATAAGACAAAATACCTTATTGCCTCTACATCAAGTCATTGTATGCCCACATCTTGAATACTGTATGCAGATCTGATAACCCCATCTAAAAAAAGATATATTGGATTGGGAAAAGGGATGGTGTCCCTAGTTTCTGTTTGCCAGAAGCTGGTAATGGGTGACAGGGAATGTATCATGATGATTGCCTTTTCTGTTTATTCCTTCTGAAGCACCTGGCATTGGCCACTGTTGTAAAACAGGATATTGGGCTAGAAGGACCTTTGATCTGACCCAGTATGGACATTCTGATGTTCTTATATAGAGCTGAAATGTATCTGCCCCCTTGCTGTAACCCACTAGACCCCACTCTCCTTCCAGAGATGAGATAGAGCCCAGGAGTCCTGACGGGGTCTGTTTCTCTCCACATAGTTAGTAACAAATTTTAAGGCTTAAAATTTTAAAGCTAACCAGTCAGAGCTGAGTGGGTCTAATATTTATTTTTTCTTTCTTTTCTATAGGAATTAGATACAGTGCTCCTGTCAGCTAACTGCTAAGTTGTCCGTCAAAAAAAGTAGAGTTTCTCTGTTCCTTGGTAGCCACTGAATAGAGGTGATCTAGTTTCTGACTATGCACACTTTAAGTGGTGGCAGTCAGTGAGTCACATACACTTGCATTACTTGCTGGTATCTGGAGCTAGAACCCAATGCCTTTTTGTGCATTACCATCCAGGTTCACAGCATCAGAATGCAGATTTCTTTTCCTTGGAGGATGGCATTATTTCAGAGTGGGGAGATTGAGCGATAGGCACATTCTTTGGGGAGGAGGTATGGGATGGGGTCTATTAGGCCTTCTCTGCCCCCCTAGTAGAGGCATCAGTATCCAAAACTCCTAGCCCATGGAAAATCTCAGCACAGGTAGTCAACAAGCTAGTTTTCCAAGATCCAGAAGAAAATACTGACTAATTAGGAACCAGCAGGCCAATCAAGAACTTTGCAGATTAAGATGAGGAGAGATCCTGAAGGGGGCACTAGAGAGCATCCCTGCCTGCCAGAATGACAAGCATTTAAAAGTCTGTGGAATCTGTTGAGAAAATTAGAGGCACAAGAGATAAAATAAGGATCTTTTGAGGCCACAATTGAGATAATTATTAGTGACAATCTACAAATGCAGAACAAAACTGGCACTCAAGAATTCCAAAATGTAATAGTCTTAGATATTCCCCTTATGGCAAATTGGAGACCCGCCAACGTAAGTCCCTGTTGGGCCACTGATTTGCAAGGAGAAAGTTGTCATTAAGTCAATGAACCAACTGTCAATAAATATTTCCTGAGGTCTGACAATTCCATTAAAATAGTTTCAACCACTAGTTGATCCATATTGTTTGCCTAATAATTTCAGAAGGAATCCACCTATGGATCTAAGCGTCAGGATGAGAGGGAGAAATGAAGGACTTAGTTGGCCTGTATTTGAGATTGTAAAAGAAGTACCTGTTTTAAGAGAGATCCCAGGAAGATATGTGCCTACTTATGTGAGTGGTGAATTAGGACCTGAGTTTTTAAATTATTTTGATAGGGTCAAAATATTTAATTTCAGGGAGAAATACTTATTTTTCCTCATACCTCCAAACCAAAAATCGAAAGGTCCATTTTTGAGCCTATAATCAAGATAGTAATGTCAGATTTTCTTTCATAGAATCACAGAATACTAGAACTGGAAGGGAGCTCAAGAGGTCATCAAGTCCAGTTCCTTGCCCTCCCGGCAGGACCAAGCACCATCTACATCATCCCTGATAGAGGTCTGTCCAGCCTGCTCTTAGGTATCTCCAGTGATGGAGAGTCCATAACCTCCCTAGACAATTTATTCCACTATTTAACCACCCTGACAGTTAGGAAGTTTTTCCTAATGTCAACCTGAGCCTCCCTTGCTGCTTTCTCGTCCTATCATCAAAGGTCAAGGAGAACAATTTTTCTCCCTCCTCCATGTAACACCCTTTTAGATACTTGAAAACTGCTCTCATGTCCCCTCTCAGTTTTCTCTTTTCTAAACTAAACAAGTCCAAGTCCTTCAGTCTTCCCTCATAGGTCATATTTTCTAGACCTTTAATCATTTTTGTTGCTCTTCTCTGCACCTTCTCCAATTTTTCCACATCTTTCTTGAAATGTGGTGCACAGAACTGGACACAATACTCAAGTTGAGACCTTTGTTATATTTCTCCACATCTTGGATAGAATCACACAGGAACACGTAGAACTGTGTCCCTCTTTATATAGATGAGGTCGCCTCTTTCATAAGGGAAATATGAAGTCAGATATAGCTTGACTCCTCTGTTTCTACCATGCTCATTGACATTTTTTTTTTTTTGGATTCTTGCCTTAGAGACAATATGGGTGAAACTGAGAATACCATGTTTTCCTAAAAGAGTTAAAGTTCTTAATGTTCGGCTATATAACAATTTTATGATAAGAAATTTGTATTAACTTTTTGGTGTTCATAACTACATTAATTCACTAGGGGGTATGTCTACACTGCATTCCTCTTTCGAGAGAGGAATGCAAATGTAGCCAAGCGAAATTGCAAATGAAGCATGGATTTGAATTTCCCGTGCTTCATTTGCATAATCGTGTCTGGCCGCTATTTCGAAATACCCTATTTCGAGATAAAAAATGCTCTGTAGATGCAGTTATTTTGAGAAAAAACCCTTCTTTCAAAATAGCCCTTAAACCTCATTTTATAAGGAGCAATGGTTATTTTGAAATAATGGTTTTTTTCTCAAAATAATCGCATTTACACAGCGTTTTTTTATCTCGAAATAGGGTATTTCAAAATAGCGGCCAGACGCGATTATGCAAATGAAGCACGGGAAATTCAAATCCGCGCTTCATTTGCAATTTCCCTCGGCTGCATTTGCATTCCTCTCTCGAAAGAGGAATGCAGTGTAGACATACCCTAAGGCAAATGCTGTTACAGACAGCTTCTACTGAGGAGCACTATAGCAGCCACTCTTATACTTTTCCACCTTGTAGGGTGCAGAAGGTATGATGGACCGGGCTGGGTCTGGGCACAGCAGGGGGGCGACCGCTCAGGGCAAATTGCTCAAACTCGGGGCTCCTTACAGCCCCAGACTGGAGACCTTCCCAAATAGGCCACAAACCAGTCTCACCGCGAGCTCCAGCTGCCTATCTGGCCAGCCTGAAACCTCACTAGCAAAACCCCTCTGATACCCCAGCTCCCTCAGTGCCGCAATCAGCCCCAGGTCTAACACACAGGTGAGGGGTTATATAATGCAATCCCACCTACACCGAATGGGTTCTTCCGGTCCCAAGAAACCAGCCACAGTTCTCAGTCAATTTACACTCCGGATCTTACCCACAAGATCACGCTGGGCCAGTACTTTTGAATCTAAAGGTTTATTAATAAAAGAAAGAAAAGCATGAGAGTAAGGTTGTTAAGGAGAATACATTACATGCATCAAATCACCAAGTTCTGGATTCAGGCTCTCAACAGAGATGTTATAAACTGCTATCTTAAAAGTCTCTGGTGTACATCCTATGTCAGGATGGGTCCATGGCTCTTTCCGGCTTGCTGTTCCTCACAAGGCTGCATCTGGAATCAGTAGCTGAACTGAAGACAAAATGGATATTGCCACATGGCACTTAAATACCTCTCCTGGCCTCTTCCTGGCCAGAACAGGTCACATAGTCGAGTGACCTATCTGTTTCACATGCTGGGAGCCATTATGCCCTGGCTGCTCTGCAGGTATCCAGATTTCCAGATGCATTCTTCAGGTGTGTATTGGCACCAAGAAATCCATTGTCCCTGGAGCTTTGCTAATTAGCACAGTCACTGGCTGAACATTCTTTGCCTATTGCTCTCTGTCTCAGACAGAGAACCTTTCAGCATAAGCACAGAGTACATATTTATAACTCCACACACAGATATTATACAAGTACATGAATAGCCAGGGGCAGCCCGTGGATGTAGGCAACCTCGGCAGTTGCCTAGGGTGCCGCGTTTAACACGGCGCCCAATGATGATGTCACGCCATTGAGGGCTATGGAGGCAGGGGTGCCGATCGCACATTTCGCCTAGGGCGCCAGTTCCCGGCAGCTCTCCTCAAGCCGCTCCTGTGAATAGCACATATAGAATCAGTAGAACATAAGCTTTCATTGACACCTCATATGGCCCCCTTTGTACATACTTTGGGGCCAACAGCTCCCCCCCCCATGGGTGCAGCAATGATCTTTAAAATCCAATAACGTGACAGAAGGGCAACAAAGAGCTTGAATAGGCAAGAAGAAGACAGTGCAGGCTCTGGATACCTACAAGGAGTATACTGGTGCATTGCAGCAAAAGTTCTGCATGTATTAAACAGAGTATTGTAACAAAGTGTTGAGTGATTAGCTGACTGCAAACAGGTCTTCACCAACTTTAGCTATTGTTCATAATCACAGCCTGCTTCCAAAACTTGGATCAGTTCTGTTACCTTCTCACTCCCATTCCTTTTTCCCACTCAGAATTGACGTCTTTTACATAATCTCCAAGTCCAATTAGCAGAACTGGTCCAAATCTCTTCAGATCAACAAAGCTCTTAGCTTCTGCCCTTTTTCTTTTCCTCTCTCAGCCTCAGCTTTTTTCACTGTACTTTCTTTGGTCTAGCACATGAGCAGATGTTAGTCTATAAGGTGCCATAGGACTTCTCGTTATTTTGACTTTATTCTCTTTATGAAAATGTCCAAATGAGCGCTGAAACCAAGTAAATACAATATATTTATACACTTTCTTAGTCTTTTTAACAAATGCTTTTAATTTTGATTAAATACAAAATAGAATATATAAAAATAAAATAATTACAGTACACCATCCATTAAAGTTGTGTTAGGATCTGTGTTTTCAGATGTTCCCTTTTGAAAGCTATGAATCAACAATAATTATACTTTACTTTATGTCAAAATAAATATTTGCTTTGGCTTTTTGCTGTTGAGTTACATCAATCAGTGTAATACAATTCTAGTAGGGCTGTCAATTGACCTGCATTAACGCCTGCGATTAACACAGGACAGGATTAACATGTTAATTTTTTTAACTTATTAATCGCGGGTGTTAATGCTGCGCTGCCTCTTTGAAGTGCCACTCTGCCTTGGCCCCGCCCTGTGAGGAGCATGTGGCACTTAGAAGTGCCGCGCACTCCTGGCAAGGAGTGAGAAGACTTCGCGTGCTCCTCTGCCCCCAGACCCTGATTGGCCTGGGGCCGGGGGAGTGCGCGAAACCACCTCCCGTCCTGCCAGGAGCGCATGGCTCTTTTAAGCTCCATGCAGGGCGGGGACAGAGCAGAGGAAACTTTGCACGCTCCCCCACCTCCAGGTCCTGATTGGCCTGGGGTCAGGGGAGCATGGGAAGTCTCTTCCAGGGGCATGGGCACTACGGGGAAGGGGGCAGGGAAAGGTGCTTCCCCACCCCCATTCCAATCATGGTCTGGGATGGGGAACCCGGAAGTATCCTGGCTCCGCTCCTTCCACTCGAGGCCCTTCCCCTTCTGATGTGGCCCAGGGCCATTTCAGAATTTTTTGAAGTGGCCCCCGGAAAAAAATTATTGCCCACCCCTGTAATAGTGCCACATCTTGAGTTTAGTGTGGACCACCAGAGTGTAGAAATTTTACTTCTTCCACAGAAATTTCATCACTTTGTGGCATATAGGCCTTTCTGATGCCAGTGCTTATGGTCTTGTAATGGTTGAGTTCTTTGACAAGAGTTGTCTTCTCCCCATTCAGTGCCAATACATTTCATGTGGCAAGTGGGAACATGCCTTTAAGCCCTGATTTGGACTTCAAGGAAATTGGAATCATGCACCTTTCTGTAAGCTGGGTTTGTTTTATGCTCATTCTGTGTGGAGAATACTCCCTTTCTCCTGTTGTTGGCTTTAACCCTCATGATGATGTTGCGATCTGTCATAGTTGTAAGCACATTTCACTCTGCCTTCCTGGGAGTGGGGAAATATAGAGGTATTTTATTTTGAGGGACACTGTTCCTCTTTACACAAGTTACTACAGTAAAGTCTCGATTATCCAACCTAAACGGGACTGGAGGATGGTCGGATAACCGGAAATGTCGAATAATACGAACGGCGCTGGCTCGTGGCGGGGCGGGGGCCCAGTGTGCTCTGGCCAAGGGGCGGGAGCGGAGCAGCAATGGCAGCAGCGGTGGCGGCTGAGGGTGGGAGCCTCCCAGGCGGGCTCTGCTCTTTGTCTCGGTTGCAGTTGGTGTGCGCGCTGCCCCCTCCTCGGTGGATTCTGGATGTTGCATCCTCGTGAGGGGCCACATCCTCCCCCTTCCTCTTCCTCCCTCCTCCCCTGGGCCTCCCAGACATGCCCAAGGCCCCGGTGCTCCTGCCTCTCCTCAGCTCGGTGGCGGCGGCGGCCCTTCCCCTCTCCACACACACCCCTCCCCTTCCCTTCCTGCCTCAGCCCGGAGGGGTGGGCCCCCGGATTCCCCTTGCTCCAGCTGGGAGCCGGGTTCACTCCGCAGAGGGGGCGGCTCCCTCCCTTCCCCCCTCCCCCCAGCCCGCAAAGTTTTGGGAGGGGGAAGCAGGTCCGGGCCCGCTCCTAAAAGCGGAGCCGCTAACGCAGCAGGACGGCCAGGATCGGGCCCCGAGCGGGGCATGGGCCCAGCACATCTGAGCGTCAGGCGAGCCCGCAGCGCGGTCATGAGCTGCCCCAGGCGTGGGGTGGGGGGGTAAGGTTTCCAAGCCTGCGCTGTGTGTGCTGGGCTGAGGGGAGCCCCCACAGACCTGCCAACCAGAACTCCTGCCCAGCCCTGGAAAAAGGGAAAGCAAGGCCATTGTGGTGTGAAGCGTCCCTGAAGCCCCTTGCCATCACGTGACGGGTGGCACTGTCGGATAAAACGGAATGTCGGATAAGTGAAGGTCGGAAAATCGAGACTCTACTGTATTGGTTTCTGAGCATGTGGATGACCATTATGAAGATTTCGTTCTTGTGTATTATACTGTATACTGTATGCACATCCATGGTCCTGACGCATCCACCTTTACCACCATTGGGGATCATGGCTCTATTCCACTGTGTTTGACATTGACTCTAGTCGGGGGTAAATTTTCCATCAGATGCAATATGCTTTGCTGGACCAGAGTAATACTTCCCATCTGCCCATGCCAGTTTTTCTGAATGTGGCTGTGAACCTGACAGTTTAAAATTAATAAGATTACTGAAATGTGGGAGGCCCTATGGTTAGGTTACTAGCCTAGTGTAATTACCACTGGGTGGAGTTGAATCTGGGACCTCTGGAGCTTAGTGTAGGAGCCTCTACAGCTTGAGCTAAAAGACAGCTAGCTCTCACCTTATGCTGTAGAGCTCTCTCAGAAAAACTCCACTGCATCCAGGGAATGCGTCTACTCTTCCAACATGTTTTGCAGAAGCCCTGACTTTTTCATTTTATGAGGAAGAAGGGCTCTTCCAAAAGAGGAGGTTTTTCCAAAATTTGGCCCAGTATAGACAGGCCAAATTTTGGAAAAGCCTCTTCTGACAAAACTATTGGAAAAAGGTACGCAAAATGAGGTTTACAGGTTCTTGCGCAAAAGGGTTTTTTCCGACAAATGGTCCCATCTACACAGGGCTTTTTATTGAAAAAATCTCTTCCGCGAAAAGGATCGAAAGAAGATATGCAAATGAGCACTCCATTTGCATTCCCTCTTCCGCAAAAAACACACTATAGACGTAGCCTGAGAGTCAATTTCAGGCCTGGAGGCATAGATGCCTCTGTGGTATCTTCAAGATCTTGCCCCAGGATGTTTCTCAGGGCATTTGATCCAGAAGGCCTGCAGAACAACCTTACTGCCACTTTTTAGGAAGCCAAAACAGGTGTGGAAACCTTTTTCTGTGTGTGCTCGGGAGTCTGGTGGGTGCCTTGTTACGATTAATTCTAATTTAAAGGGGCATTTTAGGACAATTTATAGTTGATGGTATCCTCTAGAAACCTGAAAACAAATGCTCTTTATTTTCCTTTTTTTTTTTTTAACTTTCCAAGCATTTATTTTATGTTTTTCTATCAAGGCAAGCATACAAATGTGATTTGTTTATTTCTCTTCCAATGCATAGGCTTTGTTACATAATCTGTGATAGTACTAGATATGTGCACATCATTGGCAATAATGCTTTGTATCATCGGAGCAAGCAAATGTGTATGACCCATTCTTGTTTTACCGCTTTTAGAATCAACATCCACTTCAGAGCAGTAGGTTCATTTCAGGTAGCAAAGCAGGCTCTGCGCACATTGACCTAGATTCATTGAGAAACTACATTTTCTAAAGCTGCTGAAGTGAGCTTTGAATTTCTATTGCAGCATTTATTTCCCTTGAACCATTCTTGCATTCACAAGCCTATATAAATTATCAGTTTCAGTTAATGGTGTTGTGGGTAGCTTTTATATTAACATGGCAAGTACAATTATAAATGCATTGAGTCTAATTATATTTACTTCTTATTCAGAACAAAAATGTCTTTGTCTATAAAATTATCAAATTGTCCAGTTAGGATGACCATATTAGAGGAAGGGAATCTGTGTAAGTAACAATCACAAACCACCAGGACTTATGGAAGAGGTGAAAATATGTGCTAATATGCACATCTCTACTTCCTGATGAAAAGGGATGGGAAATTTCTGATGGGCAGGAGGTGAGATACCTGGGTCATACCACTTTTCTATGGCATTATCTCCCTCTAATCTTAGAGGTTTTTCTCACTCAAGAGGATAGTACTAAGATTAAGAGTGGATCCAGCTTTACTTCTGCAAGCACTCCCGTTCCTTTGATTAGCTGCAAGTTGAATTCTGGGTTAAAATAACTCCCTACATTGCTGTCATCTGGCATTAAGACCTGGAAAGTAGACTAGCTTACTTCAGTGCAGACATTCTAGTTCTGTATAGTTAGTCTGAAATTCCTAATACTTCCCTGCAGATCTCAAACTATCCCCTTGGTTTCGCAGGGCACTACTACTACAGTGGAGTCCTACCACTAAAGATTAGCTGCTGCTACAGAAACTCTAAAGTTGAAAGGCTAGAGGAGTTTTCATGCCTCATTTATATTAAAAGATGACTGCCCATCAATTGGCACTTCAGGATTAGGCCATTGGGGACTTCAGAGAGCCTGTTCTTAACTCTCCACAATACTTGGGCCTCATTTATAAGACCTGTGTTTAAATTGTCAGATGGCTTCATTCCAGTTTTCTGCACTAGGTTTAATCTCATCCTATGAGAAAAGTGAAAAAAATCCTTGCAAAGCACTTCCCCTGAAGTTGAATATCCACTCAGATATATCTACAATCCTTTGTGACTAGTTCCAAGCAAATGTAATGTCTTTTTAAACGACTTATTGTGTTAAAAGAAAACATAATTAAATGTACACATTTTCATGTCTGTGCTGTAATACATATGTTTAAAAGGGAAGTGTTTTTTTTAAACACAGGGTTGTCAGACATTTCAGATTATGTTCAGATATCCCCTTTTTTCAAAATAATAGTATCTAAATCACCATTTCAGTCACTCTGAAAAAATGGAAATCCCTGCCTTGAAAATTACAAGCTTGAAAATGTGTCTGGGGGCTCTGACATCTCCCATGATATATGCCCCCTGTATAGGCTGTCCACTCTCTTACAGCAACAGTACTACTCTGTATGCTAAAATTGAAAATTTTACTGATGTCTGAGTTTCAGGAAACAATTTCAGAAAATGTAGGCTGTCCCTTGTAAAGATTCTTTTGCTATATATTTGAGAGGGTTTGTGTGTCTAATTGTCTGTGTGTCCGTCTGGTTCTCTGTGAGTCTGTTTTTTCAAGAACTCCTCCTAAACTATAAGGCTGCGTCTAGACTGGCAAGATTTTGCGCAAATACTTTTAACGGAAAAGTTTTTCCGTTAAAAGTATTTGTGCAAGAGAGCATCTATACTGGCATGTGCCTTTGCGCAAAAGATTTGCTTTTGCGCAAAAGCATCCGTGCCAGTGTAGACACTGTCTTGCGCAAGAAAGCTCCGATGGCCATTTTAGCCATCGGGCTTTCTTGCGCAAGAAATTAACGTGGCTGTCTACACTGGCCATCTTGCGCAAGAATAGGTGCGCAAGAGGGCTTATCCCTGTGCGGAAGCGTTAGAGTATTTGCGCAAGAACCACTGATTTTGTACATTACAAAGTCAGTGTTCTTGCGCAAATACTCGCGGCCAGTGTAGACAGGTGGCAAGATTTTGCGCAAAAGCAGTCGCTTTTGCACAAAATCATGCCAGTCTAGATGCAGCCTAAGAGCTAGGACCACCACATTTGGTATACATCTTCCTTTTATAACTTAAAGCAAGGTATGGGTTTGGTTGTGCTGGGATAATGGGATGTGCATGGAATCTTATGAAATTGAAAGGGAGGGATAGTAATAGGAAGGATAGTTATACTCACGAATGACCACGGGGGCCAGCAGGCATGGGGGACAGGTACACTTCAGAATGACCACAGTGGGCAGCAAGTGCTCCAGTCCTGGGGAGCAAACAATGGCCACCTCTACCCCCTGCTCTGAGCTCCCCAATCCCTCCCTTGAGCTTCCCTGCACCTCCCAAACCCCACCCTGACTCCTGCACCCTCATCCTTCTACCTTGAGCCCCTCCTCACCCCTCAACCATGACACCTGCACCCCCCCACACACCCAGTCCCTTGCCCAGAGCCCTTCCTTAAAAACCCAAGCAGCACTATGTAAATGTGCTAGTAATAAATTCCAGAAAAAATTAAAAGAATAAATGTAAGTGTTTAGCCACATGTCAAATAGAAATTCTGAATTGAAATTTTGAATTTTATTTTGTACATATAGCTGATGATTCAATGTATGTAGATATGACTACATCAAAATAGCAGTTGGCTTGTTAATTTGCAAAAATTACTTAGTTATTGAGTAATACTTGTTTTAAATAGATGTTTGAAATCTGAAAGGTAGAGTGAAGTGGATTATCATAACTTAATGTAAATGAAAATTTGAACCTCCACATATTGACAATAGGTGTCTGATATTTTATTTATCAGAAGAGGAAGAATATTGTCACTGTAATCTACTGTCAAATTAAAACAATCGTCTAAAAGTTGAGTTAGGAGTTTTCTTTTAGCAAATATGAAGATAAAAAGATAAATGAATACATAACTTTCCAAATTACATTTTCACATATAATTTAATAATTTATTCTTTTTTTTTATTTGACAGGTATATATAGTTCAGACATTTAGAACCAGAAGTCTTCTTTCTCTTAAACACTCTTTATGAAGGAGTAATCTGACATCCTCTTCAATCTAGCTGTTCAGTGAGTTATCCACATTTTTGATTTGGCAGAAAGAACGATTTATTTGAGGCTTGTCAGCCTGCCTGAATTGAATCTGACCCACCTATAACATTCCCTTATTGCAAATGCCTAAGAACAGCAAGGTGGTAAAAAGAGAACTAGATGATGAGGTCATCGAGTCAGTTAAGGATCTTCTCTCAAATGAAGACTCTGCAGATGATGCCTTTAAGAAAAGTGAACTACTGGTTGATGATCAAGAACATAAAGATGTAGATGTTGAAGAGGGGTCAGATGTAGAAGATGAAAGACCTGCCTGGAACAGCAAACTTCAGTATATTCTGGCACAAGTTGGATTTTCTGTGGGATTGGGAAATGTATGGAGATTCCCATATCTGTGTCAGAAAAATGGTGGAGGTAAGGATAAATGTTTACTAATTTGCTTTGCCAATTTCATTGTAAAAGCCAGATAAATTTCTCCAGTGTCTCAAATTTGTTTTTTAATTTTGGCAAGAGTTTATGAGAGGAAAGCATTCCATCTTTATGTTAGAGAGAAAAATCTGCTGAAGGAAGCAGTACATTACCCTCATATGCTTCTTTGGCCTTGTGTTGTGTGGTAGAATTTCCCTGTTCATGTGACTGTTTTATATTACTTAAATATTTGCTAAGCAAGGTCCTCTCCCTTATAATTTTTTTGGGCAGACTGTGGTATGTTAAATATTTAGGGCCTGATTTTTAGTTAGATTAAGACCTGTTTACATCATTCAGGCAGTGCACCAGGGCATTAAAATGAGCAATAAATTGAATGTACACTCACTTTAAGGACCACAGCAGTTTAATGGAGACTTAACATAACTGATCATTAGGTCCTTTTTAATTACACCTCTACTTCCTGATTAGTTCTTGCCAGAACAAAATATTATGGGAATGTAATGGAGTTTCTCTAGGTAATGAATACCTTTAATCATACAGTGTACATCAGTGTTTCTTAAACTTTTTAAGACCGAGGAACACCAGACAATAATTTTTTTTTATGAGGAACACCAAGGATTTTTTGTTGAGCAAAAAAAAAGGTTGGGGCGCGAGGGGGGAGTAATTGGGCCACCATTTTGAACTCTGTTGTTCTCCGCTGCACACCGGTGTTCCCCGAAACACTGATTAAGAAACACTGGTGTACATTGTACACTGTACAATATGAGAAAAAATGAGTTAATCTGCATGTTAATAGAACATATTGTGCAGGTTATGTAATTGCTTCCATTTGTCTTAACATCTTTCACATAAAATAGAAATCACATCCAGTTGCATTTTACTTGTCTGTTGATACATGTCTGAAATACAGTGTGAGGTACAAGGCTAGGACCTTCCTTCAAAATATGCAACAATAGCCTGTTAATCCTCACCCTGGTTTGGCTGACTGCTTAGAAGAGTTGAGAAAGAAACTGTCCATATCTGCTGAATGAAAATAGAGAAGTCTCTAGAGAAATGAAAACAAAGAACTTTTATTCATAGTGGACACTAAGGGGCAGATCCTTCAAAATGTAAAGACTGAGACAACAGATGCCATTAAAGGCCACAGGATCAGGTCTAAAACAGTTACTTGAATTCCAACCTGTAGTCACAATGGCCCAAATTCCATAGCTGCATAGATCTCATGCATTTATTCTGGAGCTAAAACTATTACATTATTGGGTCCCCATGGAGTCTGACTAATTTCCTTGTCTATGTACTCAATAGGAAGTTTGATGAAGTGGAAGTTGGGTAGAGTGTTATTGAAAGCCATGTATTATTTCTGTTTAAGGGATGTTTGTAGGCAGCATATGGGTAGGGTTGTACTGATCATGAATTATTAGAACTTAAGAGTGGCCATACTGAGTCAGACCAAAGGTCCATCAAGCCCAGTATCCTGTCTGCTGACAGTGGCCAATGCCAGATGCTCCAGAGGGAGGGAAAACAACAGGTAATCATCACATGATCCCTCTCCTGTCTTCCATTTCTAGACAAATAGAGGCTGGGGACACCATTCCTACCCATCCTGGCTAATAGCCATTGATGGACCTAACCTCCATGAATCTATCTAACTCTTTTTTGAACTCTGTTAAAATCCTAGTCTTCACAACATCCTCTGACAAGGAGTTCCACAGGTTGATTATGCACTGAGTGAAGAAAAACTTCCTTTTGTTTGTTTGTCCTTATTGGCTGACACAAATAAATTAAACTAATGGGCCACTACCTGCATCCATTTCAGTTTCCAGGTGTTATTGAGATACAGTTCCATATAGAATGTATTACAATACTATGTTCATCAAACGTATAGTTATTTTGTGAAGTATGATTAGTGCTAATCTATTATGAATTTTGCAAACTTGTTGCTTAATTCTGTGAATCAAAAAAACAAATCTATCAGCTGCTTTCCTTAGATCAAGGAAAGATTGTTTTGATATGAGCAACCATCTTTACAAGTATTGTGACAACTTGCGCTTGCCAAATTAATCCAGGTGAAACATACATTTGTTAATGCAATGAATAATGTATATTTAATTAAATTATCAGTATAAATCTGGGATTGTGCTATGGTCTGGCAAAATAAATATACAGTGGGCGTCATTGAGGGTTCAATATTTATCCTTCCTAAGTGACTCTCCTATTCTAAATATAGATAGATGTTATGCTTATTGCAGGGGGCTGGGCCAGTGATGCAATGCTTAACATTGCCTACTTTCTTTATCTATTTTGTATCATTTTGGGGGTCAAGGTCAGCTTCTGACTGTTAGAGAAGATTGAGAAGTATGTTGATCCATTTCCTTGTGATTTAAGATAACAAAAAAGCAAGATGGGGAGACTTCAATATAAATGGAAACTCAAACATAAGTTTTGATTCTTTCCTTTTGCACATTCCACATTTTAAGACTTCAGTTAGAGTGCTTTTGCAGAAATTTCACAAAGCCTGTTCAAAATGTGTTTGTCGGAATTGCTCTACAGTCTTGCTTTTGTGATCACTTGATAAAAGTATATGCATAAGTCCTGATTATACAGCAGAGCACCTTCATATAAATTTTGCATTAGATGAGCTTTCCCAGTACAATATTTGTTGACCTACAAACTCTAGTCTGATCCATACTTTTATTCTTTAACTATAAAGTACTTATACATGACAAATAACTTTAGAGAAGGAAGATCCTCATGAGTATTTTTAAAAGTAAACCAATCAATTTCTAGGTATCAAAAATAATATATTTATTGACTAACAGGTTTTCCA
Source organism: Rafetus swinhoei (assembly GCA_019425775.1). NCBI lineage: Eukaryota > Metazoa > Chordata > Testudines > Trionychidae > Rafetus > Rafetus swinhoei. The sequence continues at coordinate 274,532,863 of CM033437.1, forward strand.
TTAAAACAATACATTTATCATATTTCCTTCTACACAATATGTGCTAAAATCATTAAAAGAGTATGTAAACATTTATGATGGAGTAACCTTCACCATTTTTATCTTTGACACTTGAGACTTTAAAGATGCAAATAACTATAGAAAAGACTATCAGGGTTCCCAATTAGGGTTGAATATATTCCTGGAAGTTTCATCACATGACATACTCTTTAATTAAAGATTAATCTTTAATTCCTAGTTGACAGCCCTAATTGTAGGCCTGAAGCTGAATTAGTTACAGTTACATTCTCTAAGGAATATACTGGTCTTATATCAGTTCCTTAATGGGACTTGGCTAGACTGGTGATGGGACTTGGATGCCTCCAAACACTTTTCCTTGGTTCCAGATTTCCCTGTCCACGTTGACTTTCTAGTTTGCTAGTTCTCTTTCTCTGATGTATTCCTGGGGGTTTGAGACCTTTTCTTTGCTTGCTCCCTTGCATTCTGTTCACATACAGAGCACACCATCAATAAATTGGTATGGAGATAGGTCTTTAAAATGGTTGCTTTTTTTTAAAGTCTGAAGAAAAAAAGAGAATGAAAAAATAGAAATTGGTTGGGGGTGATATCAAGGTTACAGAGTTAAAATGATGTCACAGTCAATTAAGGACACCTTCCTTGCATACAGAATTATTGTGTAAATGGTGTCTCAAAAAGATTTGAAATACTGTCTCACAAGGCAGACTTCATAGGACTTGCTGGGTCATATCCTTTCATTAGGAACTCCAAAATACAGGTCTTGTAAACTGTTAAATATCATCTGTAGTATTTTTCTACTTGCAGCTCTTTTGCAGTTGATTATTTCCATTCACATTTGATCGTGATGCATTATATTTAATCATACATTATTTGTATTACAGTTCACAGCTTTCACTAAACTGATGAATCATTTGCAGTTTTAATCCTAGCATTCTGAAATTGATAGTTTGGGATGTCAGATCAGAAAATACAAGAATAATATCATATTGCTATGGATAATTTTGTTAGAATATAAATCCATTTTATAGATAGTAAAAAAAAAGAATGAGAACTGTATTAACATATATTTTAATATAATGACTTGCAGGTTTAAAAGGAAAAGAGGCATAGAAAGTGAAATGGAGACATTAACCCTTATAAGTTAAATTCTAAAAGTTTATTTTGAATATATATGTATATATGGGTATGTCTGCACTAGCTCCCTATCTCGAAATAGGGATGCAAATGTAGTGTACTGAAATTGCCTAATGAAGCACGGGATTTAAATATCCCGTGCTTAATTAGCACAATCGCATACAGCCGACATTTTGAAATCACGTTATTGCGAAATAAAACGCCCCATGTAGCAGCGTTATTTTGAGAGAAAACCCTTCTCTCGAAATAACTGTTACTCCTCATACAATGAGGTTTAACCAGGAAAAATGCATCACGGACTGTGAAATGGGGTCTTTTGTGTACTTAAATTCCAATTTCATTGAGTGCCAAACAAACCCTTCAGGCTTGGTATTGCCCACAAATGTTATAAGTATACACTCTACATTCAAGTCATTAATGACAATGTTTAATAGTATCAGATCAGGGACTGACTGCTTTGAAACCCAACTTGCTATGTCTTCCCTATTTGACAGCACTCTAATTTATCTTTGAGTACATTTTTTCAGCCTGTTGGGCACCCATCTCATAATTTCATCTAGACCACATTTCCATAACTTTCTTATGAGACTATCGTGTGGGACTGTGTCAAAAGCCTTACTAAAGTTCAGATACATCATATCTACTGCTTCCCCCTATCCATTAGGCTATTTATCTTGTCGAAGAAAATGAGAGCAGGTTAGAATGATTTATACTACTTAAGTCCATATTGGCTATTGCTTATCACCTTATTATCATCTATCTGCTCACTAAGGCCATGTTTACACTACATGGAAGATGAATATTGAAGCGATTGATTCTCTGGGATTCGATTTAGCAGGTGTAGTATAGACCCAGTATATCAAACTCAATGGGTGCCCCCGTTGGCTCCAGTACTCCTACTCCTTGCAAGGAGTAAGGGAAGCCGATGGGAGCACTTGTTCCTTTTGATCTCTGGCTATGTGGGTGGGGATTTAAGACACATAATTTATGTAGCTGAAGTTGTGTATCTTACTTCAACCTTCCCATGTAGTGTGGACCAGGCCTCATGTATTATTTAGTAGATTTTTTCCAGGTTTTTGGATATTGAAGTTAGGGTGACTCGTGTATAATTTTCCATAGGACCACTTTGATCCCTTTTTAAAGGCAGGTAATATTTGCTCTTCTCCAGGACCTCATCTGTCCTCTAAAAGTTCTTTAAGGTAAATGCTAATGATTCAGCTTGCTTCAGCTACTTCCTTAAATGGTCTTGGGTAAGCTCCATCTATAGAGCCTTTCACAGATACAAAAATTTGTATCTGCAGCTGCATCTGTATCCACCAAAATGAGCCATGGATATCCACATTGACATCAATGCTTGTGGACACCCAAGTATATCTGCAAATTTGCAGGGTTCTAGATACAAAATTTGTATCTGTATTTGTATCCATATCTACAAAAATGAGCTACGTATATCTGCAGCCATATCCGTGGATGCAAGTGGATATAAAGCAGATAGCTGTGGATTTGCAGGGCTCTATTCATTTGGCCCTGCTGACTTGAAGTTATCTAACTTATTTAAATATTCTTTAACCTTTTCATTTCCTAGTCTGGTCTGTAATCTTTTTCACTTGTTAATATTCTGTTAAGCATCTAGTCACAATAGTGGAGATTGAAGGAAAAAGCCCACACCCATTAAACACTTCAGTCAATTCTATCATCCTTTATTTGCGCTCTTTTCAGAAATTTACACCTGCCTCTGACTTAAAAGACTCCTCATCATCCTAATGTCGATGTCCTCTTGTTTTCATAGGTGCATATCTTGTGCCATATTTAGTTTTGCTGCTGATAATAGGGATTCCACTTTTTTTCCTGGAACTTTCTGTGGGCCAAAGAATCAGACGAGGAAGCATTGGTGTATGGAATTACATCAGCCCCACTCTCGGTGGAATTGGATTTGCAAGCTGTGTAGTAAGTTTGTAATTTACATAGTCTGATGTTCTCTAAACAATGAAATACTTTCTGCTCAGTTTTAACCAAAGGTTAATAATTTATGTCCTAGTTTCAGGATCAGTTTAAAATTTTTGCAGAATTTGTAATATATATTCTAAAATATTAGTCTTTTGGAATGAAGAGAGTCTGCTAAAATATTATCAAGGTATGCATGATAAACAGAAAAAAAGAAGAATTTGGAAAATATTGGATTTTAAGTACAGGTTGAACTTCTCTAGTCTGGCACCCTCAGTACCTGACTGGTGCTGAACCACAGAGTTTGCTGGATCATGGGAGGGCAATATTGTCCAGCAGCATTACCACCACTTCCACTATTTTCTGGACTCTTAGAAGACAGGTCTAAATTAAAGCTAAATAGCAGCACAGAACACTGAGAGCCAGGACTGGTGGCTGTAAATAAACTTTATGGGACAATGGAAAACTTGGCCACACCTATGGTAAGTGGACATCCAGCTAACTAAAATCATGCTGATCACTAATGTTGCCGGAGTAGAGAGGTTCAACTTGCATACCAATGAGGGCCAAATCTTGGAGCCTTTATTCATTCCTTACTTAGGCAAAATTCTCAATAATTTCAGTAGCAATTTTATGTAGTGCAGGGTTTAGCTCATTGTTTTATTTACTTTAACCTAAGACATGAATTTGTTTAATACAGTTTTTAAAATATCTTTTTTTTTTTTTATTCTTCAGGTATGTTTCTTTGTGGCCCTCTACTACAATGTCATCATTGGATGGAGTTTGTTTTACTTTTCTCAGTCTTTTCAGCATCCCTTGCCATGGGATCAGTGTCCTTTGGTAAAAAATGCTTCTCATACCTGTAAGTCTTTGATATATTCACTTTTTAAAAAAACATCACTTTGGGACTGATCCAAAATCCATTGAAGTCAAAGGCAGTCTTTCCACTGATTTCAATGGACTTTGTGTCAGATCCTTTATTTTGATAACATCAATTAAAAACAACACTTTTTAACCTAATATTGTTTAAGTAACACATAAGACTAATGTAACTAAAAGAGACAAAAAAAAAGAAGATATTTTCTATGTATTTTCTGGTTATTTTCCTGTATCTATTTGACAACGTGCCAATAATAGTCAATATCCCACATTCCCTTATATAATGCTTCAGTTATCATTTTACTTTGAGATTTTCCCATAGCAGAAGGGGAGACATTTGAAACAAATGTTTCAAACCACAAATCACAAGGTATCTGATCCATAAAGACATCAGTACTGTTGTAGAGACTACCTGTACCTCATTGAAAAAAGGATACACTGACTAGATTTTAAACCTAAAATAAGGTAGATATGTCATTTTGATGAATTAAAAAATAAAAATAAACCACCTTGTGTCAAGACAAATAAGGCAGAATTTGGAAAAGGCCTAATAATGTAAAAATGTGATTTGAAGGTTAACTAGGTTGGTTGAATACTATCGTCTTAGGAAATATTTTGGTGAGAAAAGTTGTAGGCTAAACTATAAATATATGTTTCTAATTTTAATAGTGGGTTTCATATTTACTTTGTTTAAAATGAGAGAGTAATCTATATTTAATATTGTATGTCAAAACTCCTGTGGCCTTAACAAGATGTTACGATGATAAGATTTGTATTATATTTTCATTAGTGATTTCAATGGCATATTTATTCAGTGCTTTAATGACAACAGAAAGCCCTAAAGGATCAGTGAAATACCTGTGAATTAAATAATATTATGTTTGCCTCATAAATAAGCAAGAATCAGAGAATTAGCCATTGGCTTGCAGTCATAATGCAATAATCCTACCCTGGCACATCATGAAGCACAATTAATTGCTTTTTATATCTAAGATTTGATTATCTCATGATGACCTAACCATCTACCAAGAAGCAGGAAATATTTCTTTTGAATTAAGTTTTTATTTTTAATCGTATCTTAAATATTTGGTGTATTTTCTCTCTCTCTGCATGAAGATGACCAGGGTAATTTGAAAGTTTCAAATAATTTCTTTATGAAGCCTTTTCCCAATTTTAGTTGTTTCTTCAATACATGGAGGTAAATCCCCAGCTCACATAAGTTGTCATAGCTCCATAATTTCCAGGCAAATGTATACTAGTCCTAATGAAGCTAGAATAATTTATACTAGCTGAGAATCTGCTCTTTGGATTAATTAGATTTTAAAAGAAAACTCTTTCTTCCATAAGATACTGTTGTTCAAGAGCTAGATTTAGAATTCTATCATTTAAAAATGTGAATAAATTTTATGAGTTTTTGTTAAAAAAATCCTCCAAAATACATTTTAACTATTTTGTTTGATATGTATGAGATTACTGAAAAATTCATAGTAGCATTACAATACCATAAAATATCACTACTGTAATACATAGCTTTCAGTTCAACATAATAATAAAGGCCATGTTATCAAGTGCTTTGACACTTTAAATAATTATTTTGATATGTTAAATAATCATTTATGTGCCTACCAGACAGAGTGAATGAGTGTACATAAGATTAGGCTACTCTATTGAGGCACCTTGTAAAAGGGCTCTCACCTCTTAAGCACCTTCTAGTGCAGGAGTAGGCAATAAAATGGTGGTAATTTGCCAGTGTTAGCTCCTTGCAGTTCGCCATTGCTATATTAACCTGTGCCTCCACTGATACAGGCTCCCGGTAATTGCAGAGGATTGCCGTTCCTGGCCAATCGGAACTGTGGGAAGCAGCACAAATCAGAACATCACTTCCTGCAGCCCCCATTGGCTGGTAATGGTGATCCGCAGTCAACAGGAGCTGCTATTGCCCATACCTGCAGTGGCAAAGATAAACATAACAGTGGCAGCCCTCCCGAGGCTAAACCTGGCGTACCTGATCTGGCCTGCAGACTGGTTTTTGCCCACCCTTGTTCTAGTGGTTGAACCCCTTCGTGCTGCTGGCCAACCTTGCTGTGTCTTTAGTTGCTTGACCATGTGGCCAAGTCAAAAAGTCCTAAAGAATTCCTACCAGATATGAAAGAGTCCAATGACTAGACAATTTACTTGCCTTTGGTAGGGTCTTCATCCCTGGCTTTGGTCCCTTTACATTTTGGTGCACTGTTTGGGCTCCCAGATAAGATACCACTTCCTGGTATTTATGCCACTTTACAACTGGCCAAAAAGGGAACCTGAGCCCCACCTAAACATTCTATACTTGCACTATTCTATTCATGTACTGGTTATTTCAGTCCTCTGCTGCTGTTCCATGGGCCTCTTCTGCCTGGGCCCTTTACTTCCATCTCCATCTCAGGGCTAATGTATGCAATCCCAGAGTAAGTGCAACCTGCTATAAACTCTATCTTTGTCAGGCACTTTTCGTCAGAAAGCAGCACCCTTCTTTAATCCTCGGGTCAGCCAGCAACTGATCTGCTAAGTCCCTGCAGTTTCTTGTAGCTGACCCTGCTGGGCTTTAAGATTGGCAGTTGCTTGCCCTTCTAGCCCTTGTAGAAGTCTCTCTAGCTTCCAAGCTAGCTTCTACAATGAGGCCTCACTAAACAGGCCTGGAAGACTCATCTTTGCTGCCTTTTCCTCCCACCTTACTGATTCTTGTGGCACTGGGTAGCAGAGCAGTGGGACCTCCGGCACGGGGCTATGAAGGCCTAGTACAGCCCATCACACCCCTTTGTTTGAAAATGGCTTTAGCATATTTATTTCCAAGTTAACATCATCCATATTTTAGAATAACTTTATAGTACATTACTTTCCATAATGATCATGAAGAACGTGGCACATGATTCAGAGGTTCATAATGCAGAAAGTCCAATTTATTCACAAATTGATGAAATTCACCTTTGTGCAGAAAACGACATGTAAGGCCTTTGCAATACCCAAAGTCCTATTTTGAAGCCTTTCCTGGGATTTAAGTGATTCATAAGTTTGGATTGGTGTTCGTCCCACAAATTATTTTTTTTCAAGGGCCATATTCAAAACTTTCCATTCAATAAGCCTCAAATTCCATCTCTGAACTGTGATATTTTCTTATTAAAAGACCAACAACGTTATGCCTGTGGATTTACTTTTTCAGGAAAATGATGCCACCATGGTAATAACATACATAAGAACTAATTCAAGTCTGCTGTGATACTTTGCTGTAATATTGTGAAAATACTCTCTAACCAACGTCCAAAGATCAATGATTTGTTGACTTTTTTTGCCAGTTGTGGAGCCTGAATGTGAAAAAAGCTCTGCTACCACCTATTACTGGTACAGAGAAGCGCTGAATATTTCCAACTCTCTCTCAGAGAGTGGGGGTCTGAACTGGAAAATGACTCTGTGCTTGCTGGCTGCCTGGGTTCTGGTAGGCCTAGCAATGATCAAAGGCATTCAGTCTTCAGGCAAAGTGAGTATATTCCTTAATTACAGTATTTTACTTTCCTGTACATTCTTACTTGTCATTTTCTTTGCCTATCCTCATAAAATCATAGGATCATATGTCACATACACAGAATAAAGGTGACTCACCTAGCATTTTTATAATCTCAAATTGAGAACTGTTGCTACTTAAGCATTAAAACTGGAGACCTAATGTTTTGTTATAAAGAGTGAGGGAGTGCTGAAGTCTGAGAACCCTTTTTGTTTTCATTCAGGTAATTTTCACTTTCTTTTATTGCATCACTGATACATGTGAATATGTGTCTGTGTGTCAGATTAAGAGGTGAGATGGCTCTTACTACATACAAGCCCATTAACAGCATGGTAGATTGGGTTCTTATGATCCCTTATTATTTGTCTCACAGGGATCCATGCTGCTGTAACAGTCTTTATCAGGAGAGCCAGATGCAGCTCCTTTTGGAAGCCTTCACTGTCCCTTTTTCATTAGCTATCCCCTTTTGCTGCTGCTGAGGAGAAGAATAGTGATAAATTCTACAGAGTAATTCTCATACTTGTGCTTTCTCTCATGTGCACTCTCTCTGGGTATGTCTATACTACAGAGGGTTTTTTTCAGAAAAACGGTGTTTTTTCTGAAAAAACTTCAATTATGTCCACACTGCAATCATGTTCTTCGAAAAAAAAATCAAAAGAACAGAGGTTTTTTCTGACATTGGTAAACCTCTTTTTACAAGGAAGAAGCCTTTTTCTCAAAGAGCTCTTTTGGAAAAAGACGTGTGGACAGGGAAGAGGGAGTTCTTTCACAAGAAGAGGATAGAGGAAAAAGCATAGTTGCGCTGGTGGCCATTCTGCCCATAGTAGTCACAGCTTACATGCGAGATAGCGTCCACACTGAATGGATGCTATCTGTCAAAAAAGCAGATTGCTTTTTCGATGTGCTTTGGCAGTATGGACACTCTCTTTTGGAAGAAGTTTTTTTGGAAGATCTCTTTCGGAAAAGCTTCTTCCGAAAGAAGCCTACAGTCAGGGACGGCCCGAGGCGCCCCAGGTGGAATGCGCGATCGATGCCTCCACATCCACAGCCCTCAATGGCGTGATGTCATCATTGGGCGGCCCGTTTAATGCATTGCCCTAGGCCTATATGCACGGGCCGCCCCTGCCTACAGTTTAGACATAGCCTCAGTGTCAAAGAGTTATTTGAGACAGCAGGAAAGTAAGAGAGAGCACAAGCACGAAAATGACTGTTGTCTTAGAGCACTGGGAGGTGGGAGACTGGGGATCCAGCCCTCCTGTGCCAGTGACTAATTATCCAGAGTGTGCAACTTCAGGAGGAGAGAACTTCCACATCGGCATATTCCATAGCCCAGTGGCAGATCCCTTCACCTTCTTAGGGAGAGTTGATCTTGAATTGTGATTCTCCCATGTTCTAGAAGAATACCCTAACCATTGGGCTAAGTGTTATGAGGGAAGCTGGCCTCTCCTTCCTACTTCTGTCTGTTTTGTGTAAAGTCACTTGAGGGCCCATTAGCTGTGCTCAGAGGCTGTCCATCAGGCCCCACACATGATTGAGGTGACAGAAAACCAATCTTCCCCTAATCCATGAATTGCTCTGGGAATTATTCGAGCAGGCCCACCAATGTGGTGAGAGCAAAAGGGGCCAATGCCCCAAGGCCCAGCAATTCAAAAGGGCTGGAAGATCCTGGCTATCCTGGCTACCATCACTGCTACTGTGGCGGTAGTGTCAGCGGCTGAAGCCCCACTTCCAGGTGTGCTCTGGGAAGTGCTGAGAGCTTCCTGGTGTAAGTGTGACATGCTTTGGCAGTGCTGAGGAAACCTGGGAAGAGGCTAACCTCAGCCTTGCCCCTTCTGGGTGCACAAAGCTTCCCCACCACCTTGCCCAGGAGCCCACGGAATCTGTTGGCCCCAGCATGAGCAGGCTGTCGGAATGCAGGCACATAGAATCAGGCAGCAGTGGGTATTCTCAGAGGCAGAATCATAGGTGCCTAGGGCAATTTTACAGCAAAATCATAGGAGTGAGTTTGGAAACATGGGTTCAGTGGGAGTTTTGTGCATCACAGTAAAGCCTAAAACTGGGACTGGCAGCAAATACATACATGAGTGTAAATGTTTGCAGGGTTGGATCATAAGTAGGGCTGACTCATCTAACATTTAGAAAGGAGATACCTGAGGCATGCTGCAGGGAGGTCTGCAGGGAGGTCTGTTCTGTTTTACAACAACAGAAGTTGGAGAAGGGCATTGTGGGATGGGCCTGGAAGGTAGCAATAGCAATAATTCTCTGCCCACATTGGTACTCCAGTTATTCCTGATCCTAAGTGTGGCTATAAAACTTGTATTTAACGTGACTATTTAAATACTCACCTATAATTCACCCATAATCTCCTGCACTGGAGGCAAGAGTACTGAATCATAATGGCAGGCTGTATTATAAAATACTAGCCAAATTTAATGGAATTCATCTTTCCTTCATGAAAAAAAAAATTGTCCTTAAAACTGGCTGGCACCTCATTGTTGACAGCATCATCTGCTCGATTCTTTGCAATCAGAAAATCTTGTGATAATCACGGGAAATTATCACATGCCTCTTTAACATATTCCAGTGAGAGAAATGATGTAAGTGTGGCCTGTTTTGGCACACGATAAAATGATTGAGCTTTTCAAGCACCAAACCCATTTACTGGCCTTTTCAAGAACAGCATTTCACTATTGGATGCTGTTTTCTTTCTAATATGATATCAAACAAGATAACATTAAAGCAAAAAGAGGATTTATCACAAGAGGGTTACAAGTAGCTCAGAAAATTAAGCTTTATGGTTGCAGAGCCAAAAGAAGTCAGACCCCAAATATAAAGAAAAACCTGGTCCTCAGCTGAATGGGTGCTGTAGAATATAAGTAGGAATAGGAGTCTCCCAGCTCAGAAAGTTGGGCCACGATTGCATTCTAGGGCTCTAAACTATACTAGCTTCTGGGCCTTCTAGCCCAATGAGATGTGATCTTCAGGTGAGGGGGAAAGGTACAATCCCTATTGAACATGACTCAAATCCCATTGATTTTGTGGAATTTGCACATTGGTTTTGGCTCCTCTTCCTTCTTGGCAGTATAAATTATTTGATGGGGTGTAGGTACTGTCTACCTGCAGTTCCCCTTCCAAAGGGAGTACAAGATGAAGATTATAACAATGCTACAAGGAACAGCTATAGTCTTCATCATGATTTCTGCCTGAAACAGAGCAGAAGCAAAGTGCTTAAGAGTGGCCGCTCCCCACTCCTTTCATTAGAGATGTTAGAGTTTAAGTGTTGAACCAATAAGCTGATGCTTATTGGTTACTTAAATGATTAAACTCACCTGATGGGATCCCACCGGCAGCCAAAAATGCACAGCAGCAGGCCAGCTGATGGGACTCTGCCTGTGCTCAGGAGCCCACAATGTCAGGTCTAGCTGTGGTGGCAGGGTTTGTGGGTGGGACCCTGCTTGTGGCCGGGTGCCTCCAGCCCCGGGGCTGGCTGCAATGATTGGGCTGGCTTCCTGGAACCCATCAGCAGCAGGGCCAGCTGCTGGAACCTCGTTGGTAGCCTGAGCCTCTAGGATCTCGCCAGCAGCCGGGAGCTTGTGGTAGCAGGGCCAGCTGTGGTGGTAGGGATGGCTGCCAGGATCCCAGGAGGGAGGCCACCTGCTGGACCCAGGAGAGGGGTGGAGCCCGCGGTGAGGGGCAGTGACCCTTCCCTACTGCTACATCCCCTAAAACGTTACCTCTGTAACTGATCAAATTTTGATCGGTTACACAGTTAATGTTTTTCTAAGATTTTTACATCCCTACCTTTCATCAGGTCTGACATATCCATTGAATTTCCATGGGATCCCAAATCTGTGTTGTTCAAGCAGCCATTTCAGATATTGTGCTATAATTGTTTCTGAATTTGGGGAACCATTTGAGCAATGGTACCTTGCTTTTGCTCCTTTCTGAACAAATAGAGGGGAACAGAGAGTCCATCTTGCAATTTAATCTTGGTCATGCAATTGTGTCATGAAAAGGCACTGACTATAGAAAATGAAATGCTAAGAAAATAAAGGCCATGAATGTTTTTAATGTTCTTTTAATGTTTTTCAGATCATGTATTTTAGTTCCCTTTTCCCATATGTGGTACTTATATGCTTTTTAGTGAGAGGATTACTCTTAAATGGTGCCATGGATGGAATTCGTCATATGTTTACACCTAAGGTATGTGCCTAGTTTTCATTTCATAGGCATTTAAGACTTCAATGGCAAATTGTTCATTTATGAATTCAGCAAATAATAAAACACTAAGCTTGGCAGCCTTCTTTCAGGGTCCACTTCTGCTCCTATTGTAATTGGAAAATTTCCATTGACTTCAATGGCACACAATCAGGCCCTTAGTGCCTACCTGCTCAGAAATATATATGGGATCTGTTCCTGTTTATGTACACGTCAGTCCTACAGTTAAGTGAAAGTAGGACTGGCCCTCACCATTGAATGTTAAATAATATATGATAAAACTGAAGGGGCCAATAGGTCCAGAGAAAAATAACAAGAATATTGCCCTTTGTTTGAATGCCAGGAGCACCATCAATAGGCTAAATGACCTTTGTTAGCAATATTATTTTTTAATTTCATGATAGTAATTTAATGAGATTCAGGCCCATTGTACTACTCGCTGTACAAACACTAAGGGTACATCTAGACTACATCCCTCTTTCGACAGAGGGATGTAAATTAGACACTTGAAAATTGCAAATGAAGCCGGGATTTGAATTTCACACATTTCATTTGCATAATAGCGTCATGGTGCTTTTTTTCTAAAAAGCGCTATTTCGAAAGTGAAACCACAATCTAGACCTCAGGTTTACAGGATCTTTTGAAAAAGGCTTCTATTTTCGAAAGAACCATGTCTAGACTGAGGTTTCACTTTCGAAATAGCGCTTTTTGGAAAGATCGCCATGATGCGATTACACAAATGAAGCGTGGGAAATTCAAATCCCCGGCTTCATTTGCAATTTCAAAGTGTCTAATTTACATCCCTCTGTTGAAAGGGGGATGTAGTCTAGACACGCCCATAGTGAAAGACAGCCAGTTCCCTAAGTTAGCTTACCATCTAAATAGACAAGACAGATGCAGGGTGGTTGTGGAAATCCCAGTCTCTATAGATGGAAAACCTTAGAGCAGAGAGGATAAGTGACTTGCCCATGGTCGCACAGGAAGCCTGTAGCAGGGGCAAGAACTGAAATGAGAGCTCCTGAGCTGTAGTTAAGTGCTTTAAATATGAGACTATCTTTCTTTTAATCATAAATACATTCTGGGGCCAGATCGTGAAGGAAGCTAAGCACAACAACTTCCATTGAATAAAAGAGACTCAGCATCTCCTATGATTTGGTCCATCATGATTTAAAAGTGGTGATGAGCACATGACAAATAATGTTTTATTTACAATTCTGAAGATTTTCAATTAAAAGAATTTAGTAATAAAAGAGTTTCAGCTGTTCAAATAAGGAAATGTTTAAAGAAAAATTGTATTCTTAGTACATTCTATTGTTCTCCAGATATGTGTGTCAAAATCTTTTTTTCATTACTACCAAGTGATTGTGATAATAATGTTGTTTGCAGTGTGTATAACCAGAAGAATAGTACTTAAACGCTGGCTTGATGTAGATACAGGTTAGACCTCCCTGGTCCAGCACTCTCCAGGCCTCACCAGTCCCAGACAAGGGAGTTTGCCAGACCAGGGGAGGCCTGAGAGGGGGGCACCAGCCTCCTCACAGGGCTCCTCTCTCCACCCTCTGCTCCTCAGCTTTCTGGTCCTGCCAGCTGCGTCAACCCTGCTGGAACTCCCAGCAGCTCTCCTGGCCTCAGGGCAGCCCCACCAGCCCACCGGAGCTAAGGCGGCTCAGCTAACTGCAGGCTTCAACTCCCCCAAGCTTCTCTGCCCCACAGCCTGCAAGTTCTGGTACCCTGCGGGCTCTGGTGCCCCTCTGGCCCTGCCAGCGGGCTCCGGTCTGAGCCAGCAGGAACCTTTGTCACTGAGCTCTCTAGTCCCGTAACATCTGTGATCCTTCCAGACAATGGATTTTTCCGGACCAGAGAGTCTTGAATCACAGAGGTTCAACCTGTAGTAGATAGAGAAATGTATACAGGCCTGAGTCAAAGCCCATAGATGTCAATTACTAAAGTAGAAATACCACAGTATGTGGAGAAATGTTTCTTTATATTGCACAAAAACTGAAATGAAATTTATTAACAAAGAGAACAAAAATGTGAAAAAGTGTTCTGAAATGCTGGTGGGAATTAATATTGTTTATTTAGCTCCATCTAGTGAGCAAGCATTAGAAATGCATGTGTGATAAACAAAAAAAATGAAGTATCAGTAGAGTATATCTGTTTGTACCATTTGTAATTATAGTACAGTGTATCTGTAGAAATCTGTATGTATATATTTTCCACCTACACTCCAAAGATACATTTATCAGGACTTCCAGGACCAGAATTAGATTTATGAAAACAGCTCCTTCACAGTTTACATATGTTATCTTTCAGCTTTTGCAGGAAGTTGGAAACTCTTCTAATATTTTATTAAAGTAACTTGAGGCATATTTTTACTTAAAATAAGGGAAAATAATACATTGATGTAATTATTTTGATACTTTTATTTAGGTATACTTTATATTTAAATTTCATTAGTTTTATGTTATCAAAATCATATCTCACTGTTAATGTTATATATAATTTCATAACATATTTATGAAGGTATGGTTCAATTTGATCTCACTGGATTAATCTAATATGTCAGACAATTTCTGACCTTTGAAGTCTATGGAAGAAAAACAACATAAAAGTATTTGTTAGTGTTTTTATTCTGTTATGATGTACTAATTGTGTAGATCCAAGATAAACTGGTAATGGATAATGGATTATAAATTATCTAGTTTCACTAAAGGCATTCCTTGAAATTGGATTGTCTGAAGAAGGAATGGAAATGGAATTTACAATCAATTTTCAGCGCAGGGACATTCCCTCAGATATGTGATCCATTTAAGTCAGCCGGAGGATTATATGTATATTTGAAAATAGACTCTGACCCATAGATAGTAGCATTGGTTATACTGTCCAGAGTTTACTTTGCCTATTGAATCTTACTTTACTGCACAGACTAAAATTTAAGTCCATTAACAGAAATCTTGTTTATACACACATCTCCATTTAATTCATTTTTGCTTTTCAAACAATCTTCAATATATACTTTATTTTAGTATTTTTTTGTAAATGTACTCCCTCCCCCCAAATAACAGTTGCTATTCAAATCAATTGATCTATAGTTAAACTGGAAATGTGCTACAATGTGGCCTCCCAATACCAAGGTACAAAGATAAAATAATTGCCATTTTAATAATGATATTACCTGGCCAGCTTTAGAATTTTAATTGTTGAGAGTTATCTTCCACGATTGTATATTGTCTAGCCATACAAAAACTATATTTTGTAGCTGACGTATATTGTGTCTAATTTCAAACAGCTTGAAATAATGCTGGAGCCCAAGGTCTGGAGAGAAGCTGCTACTCAGGTGTTCTTTGCCTTAGGGCTTGGATTTGGTGGAGTCATTGCCTTTTCAAGCTACAACAAGAGAGACAACAACTGCCATTTCGATGCTGTTCTGGTGTCTTTCATCAATTTTTTCACTTCTGTGCTGGCAACCTTGGTGGTGTTTGCTGTTCTGGGCTTCAAAGCAAATATGATAAATGAGAAATGCATTACTGAGTATGAAATATTCATTTCTCTTCATTTTTATGGTATATTTCACTTACAGATTCACACAAGATGCACTCTAATTTATAATCACTATTTCATTGTGTTTTACAGAAATTCAGAGATGATTTTAAAACTTTTGAAAATAGGCAATCTAAGCCAGGACATGATACCCCATCATATAAATTTCTCAAGCATTACAGCAGATGATTACAATTTAGTTTATGACATCATTAAAAAAGTTAAAGAAGAAGAATTTCCTGCTCTTGGCCTGAAATCCTGTCAGATTGAAGATGAACTTAATAAGGTTAGAATGATGTTTGAGTCTCCAGTGCAAAGGTTTTGAATGACTGAGTATTTTATTAGCCAGATCTTACTGTGAAATATAAAGAATGCAATACTATATATGTGCAAGTGGTTTTGTCTTCTGAACAGCCTCATTTGTGAATACACGGGCATGATCTAAAGCTCCAATTAGGTATTTTTGGACCATGCCCCTAAATGAATGTCTCTGAATTGAGCTACTGTATGCTATGGTCAAGAAAAGCTGATCCTAATTTTCAGAAGTTCTGAACATTCAGTATTATTAGTGGGAGGCAGAATTTGTGTACATATGCTTACAAAAATATGTAAATAAATATTGTTCCACTGTTACTGCAACTCACGGTTTGCTCACCATCTCCATTAATCATCTCATGTGGATTTCATATTGACAGGCTGTTCAAGGCACCGGCTTAGCTTTTATTGCCTTTACAGAAGCAATGACCCACTTCCCTGCTTCTCCTTTCTGGTCAGTGATGTTCTTCCTCATGCTGGTAAATTTGGGACTTGGAAGTATGTTTGGAACCATTGAAGGAATCATCACACCCATTGTTGACACCTTCAAAGTGAGGAAAGAAATTCTTACTGGTGAGTTTTCATTTCTCATTAGCCTAATAAAATACATCTCCTCTTTAGAGACAGAAACAGCTTTGGAGAAGAATAAGGAGTATTTGATGTTTTTATTAGCATGAGAAGTTGCAGCGCAAAATATAGCATAGTGTTATTTAACTTCAGTCCAGTTTGTATTCTCTACCTCCCCCTCTCCCCCGCCATAGACATATGTCTTTTCATAGAATTATAGATCTGGTAGGAACCTCAAGAGGTCATCAACTCCAAACCCCTGCACTCATGGCAGGACCAACACCATCTAAATCATCCCTGAGAGGTATTTATCTAACCTGCTCTTAAAAATCTCCAATGATGGAGATTCCACAACCTTCCTAGGCAATTTATTCCCACGCTTACCTACCCTAAGAGTTAAGAAGTTGTTAAAGTCCTAATGTCCAGATAGTGGAAGTGGTAGCAATCATTATAATTCAAGTTGTATAACAGTTTTCATTGTGGACCCCTTTATAGTCAGTCATACTTAAGTCTGCCAAAATGTTCATTGTTCAAGCCTAGGCATGTATGACAATGATGTAAATAAAAAGGAATGAAAAAATAAATATAAGATGCTAAATGCACAAGGAGGAATGCAAGTTTCACATGTAGTCTTAATAGTGGCTTGTCATGATTAATGGTGCGTTTTTAACCACCTTTTACTAATATTTTCTTTGGATAGAGGGGAAAAAGAGGTAAAGAAATGAACAGTGAGATGAAATTTGAAGTTCAAAAAGTCCAAAGAACTGTCACAGAGGACCAGACATATTGCCTATTCAATCTTGTAGCCTGCTACTAGAAATGGACTGTGTCAAATATTTACAAGGAAGATAGCATCTCTGTACCCACCGTTCATAAAAATATATTTTTGCTGAAAGTTAGGCCTGGTCAGCAATACACTAGGCTCCAATGGAGTCCGATGCAATTTTGAAAATCCCGCTAAGCATCTGTCTAATCTTAGGTGCCTGAATACCTTTAAAAATGTGGTTTTGGAGGAGTTAGTTAACAAACATGTGCTTCAGTTATTTGCTGGATCAGGGCCTTATAATAAAAAATACTAATTTCATGATATTCTTGAGTACTGAGCCCTTGAGTAGAAATGCTCACCACTTCTGAAAAACAGCCCTCAAATTCCTTTGCTTTTTTAAAACTATAAAAGAATTCATGTAACATTACTATAGTTTGAAAACTATCTGCTTGTTCTGAGTGTATACGAATGCCTTGTAAACAGGCAATACAATTTTATCACTTTGCAATAAACTTTGGTTATGCTTTAGGAATTTAAATAATAAAAAATGAAATAAAGTTCCATGGCACTATTTTAATCTAACACTGCTTCTGAGTGTTGTGCGTTGATTTTACTGCATGATTCCATTTAAGTCAGTTGGAGTCACGGTATTACAATTTAGTGTAATGTTTTCAGAATTCATCTCCAGTCTCCAAATTTTACTCAAGATTAAGTGCCATGCAGTGCCAGTTGGGGGTTGCACAGCATAAAAAACTGCAGGAGAATTTTTGGCTAAGGAGTCATGGATTCCCACAAATTTTCAATTTTGATTAAAGCGTTCCTTCATTTGTAACTTGCAGCATTATGAGCCCAATTCAGCAAAATACACAAGTATCTTCAAAATGTCCATTGCCTTCATTGAGACAATCACATGCTTAAGTGCTTTGGGCATGGGATGTATGTGTTGAACTACATTAGTGCTCTTAGCTGTGTCTTTTATATAGATTTTTTGTATACTTTGGCTATATACAATATTGAGGCACAATGAGGAACATTAATGGTTCAGAAATAATCTAAAATCTGAGGGTGAAATTTTCAAAAGCACACAGTATGGGTCTAAATGTGTTTTACCTAAATCTCTAGGATAATTCCTATTGACATTAGTGGGAACAGTTAGGCTGAGCACTTCTGAAGGTTCCAACTTTCCTTGCTTTTGTCAGTTTGTTTTGGGCCCTGAATGTCCTGAATTTTTATTTTAATAGAGGTTTCTTCTGCAATGCTTTAATTTAATTTTTTCCCCAAAAGACATTAATAAAGCAAACAACAGTGGCTACATGATAAAAAGAGTATATTTTTATATGATCATATTTACAAAATTATTGTTCTCTTCCCTTACTGTACTTAAGTCAATACATATGTTGGCTAGAGAATAGCCAGTGGTTCTTACAGATTATATTACATTTTGTGGCCAATCCTACAAGTCTTCTCTGTTTGGAGTAAAACCAACTTCAAATTCTTCCAGAATTTATCTCAATTTATTATAATTATGGGGCCAAGTCATGCTGCTATTAAACCCAATGGCAGAAATCCCATTGACTTTCCTCATTGATTTTCATTGACTTTGGGATAGAGATTTCCAGCTGGCCTTTAGAAGAAGAAGAGGTTGTGATGCTGTTACTCTAAGGCTACATCTAGAATACAGTGCTTTGTTGGAAAAAGGTATGCAAATTGCACTCCACAATTTGCGTATCTTTTTCTAATAGTTTTGTCAGAAGAGGATTTTTCAAAATGTGGCCTGTCTACATGGGGCGGAAAAAAAAAAGCGGAAGAGTAGACGTGTTACCTGGATGCGGCAGAGTTTTTCCGAGATACCTCGAGTATCCCGGAAAACCCCTGTAGTCTAGACATAGCCTGAAAGAAAGTAAATGTAGATAGCAGTGGCAGTGAATGATTCTACCTACTAAACCCATATAGCTATTTGGTTTGAAAATTCTAATAAAAAATTGTGACACAGTTAACTTTAGTTGATGGAAAGAGGGAGAGAACTAAGGACCAATTTGCAGGATATTGTTAAGTGTACTGTTTTCCTGGATTCTTCCCTTCCATTCACTTTGGGTGTCTAATGATGAATAGTCCTTGATTCAGCAAAGAACTTACATTGGTGAATCAGAGTTGCCTTACAATCTAGTAATCACTTCTAATTTTAACTATTGTCTGCTGGCTAGGGAATGGGTAAAATTGCTTTGTTGCTTTACTGGGCAAGTGCAATGGTGGGAAGGGAAAAAGAGAAAACTAGTGTCAATCTAAAATAAAGCAAAAGAGTAATTATTATTTGATGCTTCATAACTCTTTCTTTCTTCCTCCCTTTCTCTGATGCATGATTATGGTTACAATTCTCATTTCTGTCCTTTGTTCCAGTCATCTGCTGCCTGGTAGCATTTTTAATTGGCCTGATCTTTGTGCAGCGCTCTGGAAATTATTTTGTCACAATGTTTGATGATTACTCTGCTACTCTGCCTCTACTTATTGTGGTCATTTTGGAGAATGTTGCCATTTCTCGAATTTATGGGATAGACAAGTAAGTTCAGAAAATGATGGTGTTGCTTTTTCATGTGATTGTTAATATGTTGATGCTATTCATTGTAATCCTTGTTATTGTGTTAGTTGTATAGTATCAACAACTCACTTGATGATATAAAGACAGATCCCTTCCCCAAAGAGCTTACAAATGATCTAGACAGCATACAAAAACAGAGAAGGGATGGAAGGGTGAAATTAAGTCTTCATCTTGGGATTATTTTTTTTCTTGTATGTAGGTACATTATTTTTGGTAGGTTATGTGTACCAGTGCGGATGAGCCTGTGCTTGTAGCACTCCTGAGTGAAATGCATTTTTAAGGGTGGATTTGGAGAATATATTGGATCAGGATAGGAGGGGGGTTCTAAATCTATGGAGGCAGCATGGAAGAAGGCCTGCAAGCATGAGTAGTAAAGGGACACCAAGGGTTGATTAGACTAGTGCAACAGAAGGGAGGAAGTCAATGAAAAGAGACAAGGTCAGAAAGATGGGAAGGATGAGAAAGGTCTTTAAATCAAGGAAGAGGAGTATAAATGTGATCTAGACAGCAGGGGGAAGCCAGTGGAAGGATTTCAAGAGGAGCTGAACATACTCAGAATAGTAGGCAAGGATAGATTGTGGTAGCTGAGATGAGAAATAATCAGGCCCTGGGAAAAAACTTAAAGTCATCACTGATAAAGTTGGCAGATGACACCAAAATTGGGGCAGTGTAAGTGATGAAGAGGTCACTGTCATACAGAGTGATCTGGATCATTTGGTAAGCAGGTCTCAAGCAAGTGACACGCATTACCACACAGGTAAATGTAAAGGTATATATCTAGGAACATAAGATATAGGCCCTACTTATAGGATGAGAGTCTTTATCCTGAGAGAGAGAAAAAGATTTGGGGTTTGTGGTAGATAAGCTGTCACTGCAGTGCTATGGCTAAAAGGGTTAATGTAGCCCTTGGATGCATAAATTGGGGAATATCAAGTAGAAGTATAGGGATTATTTTTATCTCTGAATTTGGCACTGGTGCAACTGCTGCTGGAAGACTGTGTCCAGTTCTGGTGTCCACAGTTCAAGGAGGAGGTTGATAAACTGGAGAAGGTTCTGAGAATAGCCATCAGAATGATGAAAGTATTGGAAAACAGTATAGTGTCTTATACTGATAGACTCAAGGAGTTCAATCTATTTAGCTCAGCAAAGAGAAGATTAAGGAGTTACTTGATTACAGTAGGCTATAGAAGCCTACACGAGGAATAAATATTTGATAATGGCCTCTTTATTCTATAAGTGAAAAGTTTAACATGATCCAGTAGCTAGAAGCTGAAGCTAGACAAATTCACACGAGAAATAAGGTGCACATTTTTAACAATAAGAGTAATTAATCATTGTCAAATTTACCAATGGTCATGGCAGATTCCCCATCAATGGCAATTTTAAATCTAGATTGGATGTTTCTCTAAAAGTTCTGCTTAAGGAATTATTGTGGGAAAGTTCTATGGCCTGTGCGATACAAGAGGTCAGACCAGATGATAAGCACGTTCCCTTCTGTCCTTCGAATCTTTGAATGATTTAGATGGTAGGGATGGAAAAGAAGGAAGGAAGGGAGAAATGCAGAGAAACAGGTGGTAGAATTTTGTTAGCATCAGTGAGGAGACAGAAAAAGATGGCAAGGGGATCAAAACTTACACTAAGTCTGCAAGCCTGATGGTAGAGTTGTCAGTGAAGGGAAAGGCAGGATTTAGGAGGAAAGATGATTAATTTCTTTTTTTCAGCTGTTAACTTTTGTCAGGTGATCTAGTAATCATTGTGTATTGAGATCAATGTGCTCGACCTTGTACAAATATAAAGGATGAAATGGTCCCAGTCACAAGGAATTTGTAATCCAAATCAGATAGAACAATTCAAACCAATCCATTGTAATGAGATACTGAAATATGTTCATCATTTGATCTCTGTGCTCTGTGAATAAGCAGTGGCATAAATTGAATGTTTCCTTTGAGTTCTTATCTCTTGGTTCTTAATCATCAACCAGTCCCCAGCACTAGACTATGATAAGCAGCTTTGTTTTATGGTTTTCAGAAGTTATTCCAAGACTGTATAAATATTGCTTGATCTACTTGCTCAAAAAGGACAAATTCCCATTTTTGGTACAGACATAATTCTATAGTTGAAAATGCACAGAGATGCAAATACAGTGCAGTGTTTCTTTAAATTGCAAAGATGAGGAAGAACAAAGGTCCCAAAGAATCAAGTTTAGGTTGCACTTGAGAAGTTGTCTTAGGGCTCAATCATGCTCCCTCCATGTGCTCATTCACAAAGCCCCCAAATTAGTAGATCTGCTGTGAATGGAGGTGGACAGGCCAGAAAGGCTGCTACTCCTAATGCAGTTCAGAGCAGTGGTTCAAGATGGTACCTTCCAAGCAGATGTAGGTGGGTTTTTATCTAACTGCAACTATGTATATTCACTAACCAAAACCCTACGGGAGTGGTGGATGCCCCTGAAAGAACACACATATAGGCTAAGGGCTGTGGAAGTTTGATGTATTGATTTTTTGTTACAGTGCAAGATTCTGTCCCTCAGATTCAGTTTTCTCAAGCTTTGAAAGGGTGCTTCTGGCAAATTACAAGAATAAAATAATCAATCAGCAGCTATTCCCACAACAACCAACAAGACTCAGCCCCTACAGCCTTCCTAATAAAATCCCTGTTCCATCAAAGCCTTTAATCTGCAACACTCCCAGCTAACACATATGGCTTGCAGAGTGCTCTCAATGTCAGCTGACCAACTTCAGACCAAGGAATCCAGGATTCCAGCACTGAGGATCCCTTATAGAGAATGTACTACCTCCGGTTCCCTCCCCTTTAATTAAAGGACAGTGCAGCTTGAGCATATCTGAGCATATTGCAGCTCTGGCAATATGACAGGAGGCAGGTGCTAATCCTGGCAAACCGCATATGGCCTGAGGGCCGCTTGTTGCCCACTCCTGGTCCTAGGTATGACTTTGTCAGTTGTTCTATGGGGTATCCTGATGGTTCAGCTGAAAGTGCCTGTGAGTCACGGCAGGTACTGTAGTCCAGCATTCAGACTTGATCTTTGAACTCATTGCTAAGCTCTGTACATCACTGATGGGATATATTTCTCCACACTAACTTTAATAAGGAACCCAGAATTATTTACAGAGATCGCTTGAATCAGGGGCACTCAAACTGCCACTGACAATATTTATCTAGTCTATTATTTATTAGATATAGGAGCCTCAGTCAGAAGTAAGGATCACATTGTGCTAGGTGCTGGATAAAAAGAACAAAAAAGTCCATGCCTGCCCCATAGCAATGATAATCTAAGTCAGGGGTCTCAAACTCCCAGCCTGTGGGTCAGTCCCGGCTGAAGTGATTTCACATTCTGGCCTGAGACTCCAAGCTCCAGCCATTCCTGCCATCGCCATCCCTCCCCCCCCCAAAAAAAATTGTCCCTTTAGCACACAGCTGTGGGGGCCACCAGGGGTGCCTGGAACCACGCAGTGTCACTGATCAGGCCTGCCCTGCTTTACCCATGGCAGCAGAGGCTGCAGAGGAAGTAGAGTGCGGTAGAGTGAATGTACTCACCCCGTGCACTCCACTTCCCCTGTGGTTCCTGCCTCAATGAGTAGCCAAGGGGGGTACAGCCTCTGTGCAGCATTAACCCCCCCCCCCCCGGTGATCCCCAAAGCTTTGTGCTTGGGGAAGGGGGTGACATGGGGGGTAGAGGGTGGGGCAATGACAGGAAAGGGTGGGGTTTGGGGGGGGGTCCAGTTATAGACAGGCAGAAGTTCCAGGCTGGATTGCACAATTGCTCCAGCTGGGACTGGCCCACGGGCTGGGAGTTTGAGACCCCAGAAGTAAGAAAAGAATCAACAAGAGGATACAGACAGACAGGGGAACACAAGGCAACCTGAGACAATATTGATCAGCTTAATAGGCAATGGTCTCAACACACCACCTAATCCTTATGTTTTTTTGTGAGCATCGCAACCGAGAGTTTGAGGGAGATGATCTTGTGGATGTTTATGGAGGGCCCTTGACAAACAGGACGGGAAGTATAGGAGAAAGTAAGGAAGTGCTTGAAAATGTAACAAGTAGGTGACAGGAGATGACATCTTAATGATATATGAGAAATGATAAGTAGAGTGGGGTTAGGTCACCAAAAATCTTAAAAGTGGAGACAAGTTACCTATGTTTGCTGTGGTGAAGAAGAGGGAGCTATATACCAAAGGCCAAAGCCATTTGCAAAATCAGTTATTTTCATTGGTTTTAACTATGTGCCTATCTCTGTCCTTTGCCCACAATAAAGTATGTTCTCAGTGGTATGTTTCCAGGAATTAGATGAGATTTTATGTCATAATAACTTTGCATGGGACATTTCATAATGTTAATTATAGTGGAAACATTTTGTTTCAGTAACTTTCAAAAAGGGAAATGAAACAGCAAAGGCGTTAAGATGCCATTAGAGTTTGATGACAAAATCTAAAAGAAACCAAACCAGTTCTAAGTTAACATTCTCGTTTTCTGCTGGCACTGGAGCAGGTGTACTCTTTCTTCAGCCAGCCCTAGAACACTAGGCTTTGTTCTAAACATATGTTACAATTCCAAGACACAGAGGCAGAGTCAAGACCTCACATAGTCATTCAACAATTGATAAGGTGCAAAATGGTTGGTTGTTCATAATGTAATTTATTCTAATATATAGCACACTTACATTTATAACTGGTTTGTAAAAGCTATTTTGTCGTTTCTGGTGTCCTTCTTGTTTGTGAATTCAAAAACAATGACACATGCCTAAATAGATAACACAGTGCAATATAAAACATGGCAATAGCTTTTGAGTTAGGTGGAGAGTAATATTTGTTCTTACATGTATTCTGGTTTGAGGTAGGTTCTTTGAACTAATAGACAGCTGAAGGAATGGGTTGGGAAAGCTTATAACTGTGTGTTTTTTCCAATGCATTGTATCTGCACACCAGCATTAAATCTTTCTGAACTGAACACTATGGATTTTCAGAATGCTTCATCAACATACAAAATGTATTTCTTATCTTATGGTCATCTAATCTACATTTGTAACAGCCCAGAAACTAAATATGGCCTAACACCATTTAGGGAAGTGGTTAGAACCTCCAGCCCGCAGGCTGCACACAAGTTGTCAGGGTTAGCTGCTGCCAGATGGTTTGTTTACCTGAGCATCCGCAGTCATGGAGCCCCACAGCTTCTAGTGGCAGCTGTTTGCAGTTCCTAGTCAATGGGAGTTATGGAAAGTGGTGAGGGCCAGGCCACTGCTTCCCACAGCTCGCATTAGCCAGGAATGGTGAACCATGGCCACTGGGAGCTATGAGTGGCTGTGCCTGAAGATGTTCAGGTAAACAAATCTCATGTGGCCTGTCAGAGGCTAACCCTGACAAATTGTGTGTGGTTGGTGTGCCAGAGGTTCCCCACCCTGGTTTAGGCACTAGGAAGACCTTCATTCCCACTAATTTCTGCTTGTGGATTTATCACGATTCAAATCTAAGTTTTCTAGCAGTCTATGGGTGCATCTACACAGCAGGTATGTCAATTGCGTAGCTTATTTCGAAATAGCTTATTTCAAAATTGGGAGTGTCTACACAGAATTTATTTCAAAATAGAGTACTCTTCCCCGACTTCTCTTACTCCTCGTACAATGAGGGTTACAGGAGTCGGAGTAAGAAGTCTTCCAGCTTGACAGTATTTCAACATCATTTCAGAATAACTGCCTGCTGTGTAGATGCGGACTAAGTTATTTCGAAATAATGTTGTGTAGATGTACCCTGAGTGAACTTGATCTGAGTTGGTATAATCCACTATTAATATAGGTATTATTTGTAAATCTGTACAATTGGTCTAAGTTCAGACATTTCTATGTCTATCCCCTTTGTTAGTGTGCAGATTGTTGCAAATTAGCTGACATGTCTCAACTACAGACACTGAAACCTCAGTTTCTGAACTAATAATGTCCATTTCCCTGCAGATTTATGGAGGACCTAAAGGATATGCTTGGTTTTTCTCCAAACCGATATTATTACTACATGTGGAAGTATGTTTCCCCTGTAGTATTGTTATTTTTGCTGATCGCTAGTATTGTCCAAATGGGATTAAGTCCTCCTGGTTACAACGCTTGGATTGAAGAAAAGGTATGTAATAATATATACTATTGCCAGAAAAATGTAACATGTTTAAAGTATTTTTGCTGTCTCACAAAAAGACACTTTGTAATTCATACATTTCATTACAAATATGAACATGGCTCTTTTGTTTCTAGTAATATTACTATAAAATACTATCTTTAATATAGCAGTTCTTCCTTTTTTTTTTAAAGCAGTCATTTGCTGATACCTCCCTTTTATCCTTTGTGTCAGTGCTGATTTGTTGGGTTGTGTGATGGAGAAAGAGGGTGGAGGGTGAGGTGTTTGTTTGTATGTTTGTTTGAATTAAAGCAGAATACAGCATGGCAGCACGGAGATAGCATCAGTTGTTTTAGCACTTGGTTTATCATCTGTCATAGAACCAAATATCCAGATTAGGCATTTTATGGCCACTTCCCTTGGAAGTTGGTACAGCAGATTGGTGAACAGCTACTTTATAGAACACTCTATGATTGTCCAGTTTAGTGGTAAAAAGAGGTTGGTTTCTTGGAAATCTCTCAATATTGTTTTTCAGAGAAGAATTGGTACTATTCAGTTTTCTAGTTTTTATGCACCATTAGCACTACTCTTAGTGCTATTGTCATCTCATGTATCACCAAATCTGGCATTAACTGTGAATCATAATTTGGGAGAAGTTAATGAGTGATCTCAACAGGAGTTTTACTTGGGTTAGGTTTGCAAGCTTTGTCTCTTACTACATAACAATGTATTAACTGTGTTTCTCTTGGCCCATATAGGCTACTGAGGAGTTCCTGAGCTATCCAGCATGGGGAATGACTGTCTGTATATCTCTGATGATATTGGCCATACTTCCTGTCCCTATAGTCTTCATAATCCGCCGCTGCAACCTTATTGATGATAGCTCTGGTAGCTTGGCAGCTGTATCCTACAAAAGAGGACGGATAATAAAAGAACCTGTTAATCTAGAGGGAGATGATGCAAGTCTGATTCATGGGAAGATTCCAAGTGAGGTTCCATCTCCAAATTTTGGTAAAAATATATACCGGAAACAGACTGGATCCCCTGCTCTGGATACTGCTCCCAATGGACGCTATGGTATTGGCTATCTAATGGCAGATATGCCAGATATGCCAGAGTCTGATTTGTAGCTAGAGAACAACATCACTTCTTTTTTTGTTTATACTGTATCACTGAACATTGGCTCTCTAAGAGAAGTGGTCTGCTTCACTTTATAGAGTGCAATCTCAGGTCTCCACTAGCTGTATTCTTTAAAATATCATGATGGTACATACAGCACGACAATTTCCATTGGATTTATTTTCTGGTTTTATATTGCATTAGAACATAAGAATGTCCACACAGGGTCAGACCAAAGGTCCATCTGGCCCAGTATCCTGTCCTCCGACAGTAGCCAATGTCAGGTGCCAAGAGGGAATGAACAGAACAGGCAATCATAAAGCCATCCATCCCCTGTCACCTACCCCTAGCTTCTGGCAAACATGGCAGGGACACCATCCTTGCCTATCCTGGATAATAGCCATGGATGGATCTACCCTCCATGAATTTATCTAGTTCTTTTTGGAACCCTGTTAAAGTCTTGGCCTTCACAACATCCTCTAGCAAAGACTTATGTTGACTGTGTGTTGTGCAAAGAAATACTTTTTTTCTTTTAAACATGCTGCCTACTAATTTCTTTTGGTGACCTCTAGTTCTTTTGCTATTAGAAAGAGTAAATAATATTTCCTTATTTGCTTTCTCCAAACCAGTCATGATTTCATATCCCCCCTTTTCCCAAAATGAAAGTCTGTCTTATTAGTATCTCCCCATATGAAAGCTGTTCCATGCTCCTAATAATTTGTGTTTCCCCTCTGAACTTTTTCCAGTTCCAATATATCTTTTTTTTTAGATGGGGCATGCAGTATTAAAGATATGTCTGTACTATGGATTTATATACAGGCCATATGATACTTGCTCTCTTATTCTCTATCCCTTTCTTAATGATTCCTGACATTGTTAGCTTTTTTGACTGCTGCCATACACTGAGTTGATGTTTTCAGAGAACTTTCCTCAGTGATTCCAAGATCTCTTTCTTGAGTTAACAGCTAATTTAGATCCCATTATTGTGTATGCATGACTGAGATTATGTTTTCCAATATGCATTGGTTTACATTTATTGACATAGAATTTCATCTGCCATTGTGAGATCCTTTTGTAGCTCTTTGTAGTCTGCTTTGGACTTAACTATCTTGAGCGTTTAAGGGAATGCATACCACACACAAAATCAGTGATGGCCTAGGTCTGTCAAGATAGATAAGATATTTTTAAAGTACATGTGTTACCTCCATTTGCAGCGATTTTTCAATTAATGTCATATTACTGATTTGATGTAATTGAAAATCCCTTTTTGCTGAATGAGTAATCCTATGATACCTATTTTGCTGTCAAATTAACTGCCCAGTATTAGAAGTGAGCTCCAAAGTAGTTCACCAAATCCATATTTCTGCACACATTTGTATATACATTGTGTAGATATGCTGTACTTACTTTGTTAGCACTGATAATTACTTAGGCTATTAGCTGAGTACAAAATCCTGCAAACTATTTTCTTATGTAATAGTTGTATAGAAAAATAGTATTAGAAAATGAAGAAGGAGGCTTATGATGGGAATGTAAAAATGATTCCCATTTCACTGGGGACTGCTTAAGCTCTTGCTTGTATATTTTATGTAAAATATTTGCTTTTTCAGTGTGAAAATGATGTAAGAGTGAGTCACTCCAAGACTTAAGGATTGTGCAGATTCTGCATTTTTTTTCTATGCTGTGTGCCTACAAATCTTCTTGATATTTATTGTGGTTACAAGATTACATATATATTATATTTATATAATATACTTGTAATGTAAATATGTATATTAATACTGTATGTAATGATTTCAAAACTTGAAGCAAGATGGCTTTTTAATTAGTCTCTTTCTGTTTTGCTTCTGGTTTATGCAAAAAGAAATCCTTGGGTTTTTTTAGTCAATAATTGTTAAGAACTGTATGGCATTACATTTTAACCTATAAATAAAGAGAGTGAAAAAAGATGTTTGTTATTTCCTGATATGTTTTTTTATAGTGTACAATTCTTGCCTATCAGCTGGGCTAGCTGGAAGAACAATGTTCACAATCTGGAGATAAGTGCTGAAAACCTCTAAAAGCCAAAAAGGAAAAAAATTAAGTGGAAGGTCATGTTTTCATTAAATTACTGCAGCAGAAAAAGGATTTTTATTATTACTACAATAATGTATGTAGCCGTGTAAATTTACATTGCATTTTATAAAGCTAAACATATTATGTGCCCTGAAGAGCTCATAAACTATAGACTTAATTCTGCTTTTGCCAGAAGTCCTGAGCAAAGAATAGCAAGTAGTTACGTTGCCTCAGGAGCAGAAAAAACCCTAGCTTGTGTATGTGAGAGAGAAATGCAAAAAAATTGGAACCACCATCTGTTTCACTCTGCCTCCTTTCTCCTAGGTGTGACTTCGTGATATCCATATCCTATCCCTGCCCCTCCTTCTTCATAAAACTAGAAAAACAATGAATAGTCTAGTAGCACCTTAAAGACTAACAAAACATGTAGGTTGTATCATGAGCTTCTACATACAGTAGACTTCCGATAATCCGGAACCTATGGGATTTAGGTGGTGCCGGATTATCAAATATGCTGGACTATCAGGAGGTACTATAAGCAGGTTACATATATACTGTATACATTATATACTGTATATAAAGTGTTCTTAACCCTTTTTATTGTACATACTGTATACAGTATACTGTAATGTTTTAGTTTTTTTAAGCCTTTTTTACCCTTTTGCTCAGTTCAGCTGCTGCGCTGTTACCTTGTGACTCATTTTTGGCCGAAGCTCACCCACTAGGCTCTTGCCATTTTGATGCCGGACTATCAGGAGTGCCGGACTATTGGATGCCAGACTATTGGAGTTTTACTGTACCATCTACATATTTTGTTAGTCTTTAAGGTGCTGCTAGACTGTTCGTTGTTTTTCAAGTTTTTTCAGTGAGGCTTTGTCTACACTCCCGGTTTTTGCCAGCAGAGAGTAAACAAATGAAGCTCTGATTAGCATTTTGTGCTTTATTTGCATAATCTATTCAAGCCATTTTTGCGCAAGGGGTTTTTGCACAAAAACAAGCAGTGTGGACGTTTCCTTTTTGCTCAAAAAACCCCTTTTTTCACAAAGCCTTATGCCTCTCCGAGGGATGACTTGCCCTTGGTGAATCCATGTTGACTATTCCTGCATGCTAGGAATAGTCACTTACCATACTTTGCATACCACCTACCATACTCTGAGGCTATGTCTAGACTATAACCCTCTTTCGAAAGAGGGATGTAAATTAGACGTATTGAAATTGCAAATGAAGCTGGGATTTGAATTTCCCGTGCTCCATTTGGATAATCATGTCATGGCATTCTTTCGAAAAACAGTATTTCAAAAGTGAAACAGCGGTCTAGACACGGTTATTTCAAAAGTAGTGTTTTTCGAAAGAATGCTGTGACGTGATTATGCAAATGAAGCGCGGGAAATTCAAAACCCGGCTTCATTTGCAATTTCGATACGTCTAATTTACATCCATCTTTCGAAAGAGGGATGTATTTTAGACATACCATGGTTGTCCAGTCATCCTGGTTGCATGGAATGCTGTGGACGCCAGGATTCCCTGTGCCCTAATACACATCCTGTGGACTGCCACTCAAATGCTTGATGCTTACCACTGCTAAACAGCCTCCACTGTTGAAGTTAAATCCGCCAAAAGATGTGTGAATGGGTATGGAGGTGTTCAAAGAGTCACCTTAAAAATAATGGGAGCAAAAGATTCTTTGCAATATCCCTGCTCTAGGAGAGAAGCCAAACATGACTAAATAGTGCTTTGTTCATTCCCTGGTGAAAATGTATTGAAATCTCTGTTGAGTTACTCCACATAATTACTCTGTTTAATTTGTCAATTTGTTAGAAAACCTCCTCTCTTGACTACTAAGTTTGGGACAGTTCCTCAGATTTGCCATCTGAAAAAGAGTGGCTTGGGTGCGGGAATCTATCATATCCTTCACAGTGAAAATTGATGGAAGAGTCTAAGTTTCTCCACAACATTTGTCCACCTTGATTGTCCAACAGTCCCACTGATGGTTGCCAGGTTTCCTGTTTCCAATGTACTTAAAACCATTGCTGTTCATTTTAATGTCTTTTGCTAGTTGTTCTTCAAATACTTTTTTTGGGCTGCCTAATTATACTTTTAATTTTGACTTGTCAGTATATATTTTCCTTTCTATGGATACATCTACACAGAAAGATTTATTTCGAAATAACCAGTGTTATTTCGAAATTACTTAGTCCATGTTTACACAGCAGAGAGTTATTTCAAAATAATGTTAAAATACTGTCAAGCTAAAGGACTTCTTACTCCAATTCATGTAACCTCATTGTATAAGGAGTAAGGGACGTTGGAGGAAGAGTGCTCTATTTCGAAATAAGTGCTGTGTAGACACCCCCAATTTTGAAATAAGCTATGCAATTGACGTAGCTCAATTTGTGTAACTTATTTTGAATTAAGCCCTGCTATATAGATGCACCCTATAATCCTAAATAGGATTTAACTTCCCATTCTTAAAGGATACCTTTTTTTGCCTCTATCCATCTCTTTACTCTGCTGTTTAGCCATGGTGCCATTTATTATCAACTCACAGTTTTTGTTTTTGTTTTTGTTTTATTTGGGGGGTACATTTAATTTGAAATTCTATCCTCAGTGTTTTTAAATAGTTTCCATGTAGTTTGTAGGCATTTCACTTTTGTAACTGTTCCTTTTAGTGTCCACTTAAGTAGCTTCCTTATATCAGAATTTAAATGGTGCTGTGATGGGTTTCACTGATATTTCCTCCCATAAGGACATTACATTTAATTACATTATGGTCATTATCAGGGCTCGACAATTAGTGTAATCTACTCGCCCGTGGTGAGTAGATTACAAGCCGGCACAGCCGTGCAGCGCGGTAAGCGCATGCACAGTACGGTCTGCGCATGCGCAGCATGCCGAACCACGCGGCTGGTGAGCAGGGCTTGCTGCCGCTTGGTGAGCCCTGGTCATTATAACCAAGCAGTTCATATATATTCACTGGTTGAACCAGATTCTGTTTGCCACTTAGACATAAATCAAGACTTGCCTCTCCCCTTGTTGGTTCCAGGACTAGGTGCACTAAAAAGCAGTCATTAATTCTATGTAGAAATGTTATCACTGCATTCTGTCCTGAGGTGACATATACCTAGTCAGTATGAGGATAGCTGAAGCACACCATTATAACTAAGGATGTTAAGAGGTGGGTAATTGGGTAATCATGTAGCTGATACAATTTGGAGGTCTAGGTTGGACATTAGGAAAAACTATTTCACTAGGAGGGTGATGAAGCACTGGAATGGGTTACCTAGGGAGGTGGTGGAATCTCCACCCCAGAGGTTTTTAAGTCTCGGCTTGACAAAGCCCTGGCTGGGTTGATTTAATTGGGACTGGTCCTGACTTGGGCAGGGGGTGGACTTGATGATCTCCTGAGGTCTCTTCCAGCTCTGTGATTCTATGATTCTATGATAACAGAGGGTGCTCAGAATGAGCTACCGCCATTGCGGCTCTGCAGCTTAAATGTAGCAAGAGCTGGATGAGAAGGAAACTCTGGAGGATAGCTCCAGGTCCCGGCGCAAACCAGACTGAGCCAGGCTTGCACCAGGTCCAGCAGTCCACCACTTGCTGATAGAGGCAGCAGAGTGTGTGTGTGTGTGTGTGTGTGTGTGTGTGTGTGTGTGTGTGTCGGGGAGGGGTAAGCGGCACCATGGAGATGGTGCTGGGGGAAACCAGCTTTTAAGCCGGCTCTCTCCAGCACTGGCTCGTTTTGCTGCCTCTGTATCAGAGGCAGCAAGGGGGGTAATGCGAGTAGTCAACTTGACTACCTAATAAGCCTAGGCTTATCAGGTAGTTGACTAATCAACTACTCTTTTACATTGCTAATTATAACTGGGTTTTCAGCAGTTATTTCTCTCCTATTCCTCCATTTCATATCTCTTCAGTATTTTTGGTCACCACTTGCTCTGAGAGAAGTGGGGAAACACCCCCCCTCCCCCCAGAAAATGGCAGAGCAGTTGGAAGGCATGGAGTGCCAACCGGTTAATTAATAAATCTGTGGAAAAAAATCATAGTACAAATTTTTAAAAAACCTTCTTAATGTGTAATACAATGAGAAAGGCCACAAGGACAAATCATCCATGTGGAAAATGAAAATATATCAGTTCTATAATTTGTTGTAAAAGTCCAAGGTATTTAAAATGGATATGTTCTCTGTAGTCTAATTGCACAAATGAAAGCTATCAAAGACCTGCATCAATATAATTAGGCTTGGCAGAATTCAATATTTATTTATAATTTTGATGGATGATATTAATATTTATTTTAAGCTTTTTAATGTCAAAAAGTTTTCATTTTCAATAGTTGCAAAAAATTATGGATGGATCAAGCACCGCGGGTGTCAGACAATAATTATTTAATAACAGTAGTCACAGAGTCAAAAACCTAAAGCTTTAGGAAAACAAAGATTGTCAACATCACAACAAAATATACAAAGCAAATATCCTTAAATCAAACTCCAGTAAATTCCTGTGCAGCATTTTTCTTACTTTGCCTTTGTAAATTTCAGTTATGAGTTTGTGTGTGTATGATGAACTTGACATTTACCGGCATTTGCAGATAAAAAGCTAATCTTCCCATGTCTAAATATTATGTAATCATGATCCACATCGTTTCCTCCACATCCTTGTGCTCATTGTCCACCAGATGGCTGGTGGGCAATGTGCACAGAGATTAAGGAGTCACAATCCGAAGATTGAACCATATCTGTGTCTCTGTTCCTGTCTGTGTCCCTATTCCTATCTGATCCCACAGACATTTTGCCATGGATACTCCAGAAAGGGGAAGCAGAGATGGAAGGGAATGAGGCATTTTAGTCTAGAATGCCTACAGAGCAGGTTGCTTGTGCTCAGGAAGTTCAAGGTGCATTTTGATACAAGTTGATGATGACCTAGAATTCTCAGGCAGGCTTTGTGTATAGTGGTGCAATCACAGAAGATATAAACCAGTTATGTTTGTGACAATGCCAGGAAAGAAAGAGTATTTGTAAACTTGTTTCATAACCTGGTACTAGAATGATTGTGTAGGGTACAAATTACCAGTATTAACTGTACTGATTATGGAAAAATGTTGGGAGAACTGTATATCATCTGAGATGAAGTGCATCTGAATAAACTTAAGTTTACTCCCTCCTTAATACACTCTTTGAAAGACTAATAACTAATTTAGCTGTATCAGTTTCCAAAAAATGCACTAAATAAAACATAACCCATAAAACACCGGATTAGATTTCATGGTGTATGAAAGGAAATATGAAATAATCAAACATAAGGTGTGAGTCAGTTCTACTACCACTGGAGGGTGCTGACATTCCAAAAGTGTGTTGGTGAGCTGAAACATGAGATTGTTGCCTGTGAAAAAAAATGTTATATTCATGTCCCCTATTAACCAGACAGCAACAGCGAGCATTTCAGAATGAAAATGGATTTCTATAAAGCAAGAAGTGGAAAAGTCAAAAGCTTTCATTCTGTGTTCTCAACTGTTTTCATTAGTATTTGTATTTTATGTCTAAGAAGGAAATGGGCAACAAACTTGTAATTCTTATAAATATAGGGGCAAACTATCTTTTTTTCTCTGTGCCAGAATGGTCTTCAGATTTGAATGCCCAGGTAGATAATCAAATTCTTGGTTTGATATTCTGTTTTTATTTTAAACTACCACCATGATAAGAGGTCAAATCTAAAAGGAATAATACAGAAGTCAGCAAACTAATCAGCAAAGTTGAAATAACCTTTTTGATTCTAACCAAGAATGTATTCAGTATTGCTTCTCATTGCTTCCCTTCATGAAGACTGAAAGATTCAATGAGGGGGATGTCAGAGAAGGGGGCGTACATGGGAAATAGTGTAGCTCACATAGTGATTCATCTAAACTTAGGTGATTTGCTTTGTAACAAAAGGCAGTGGTTTTAATGCTGAGATATCATGGCCTTTTATGTTGCCTCACACACCTTGTGCAGTCATTTGCACCTGAGGGTAAATCAGGTATGAAATGTTTTCCACTAACACTAGGGGGACAGTGCCACCTACTAAATTATCCACATCTCTTCTTTTGCATCACATAGATGTCCCTTTAATGTTCACCATTGTTCAGAAATAAGATTCATAATGAAGGCCCTACTTAACTTGTGGTATTGCAGGAACTGAGCATTTGGGGAAATTAGTCAGTCACCACCGGGAGTCCCCACTCCTAGTGCCAAGGTCCTGCTGAAAGTCATAACCCTCCCCTCACCACTCCCACCCCGCTCTCATCTCCAGGTGACAGGAGAAAATCATGTAAAAGTAGTAATGGACTTTATTACCATGAACAATAAGGTCCAATATTACTTTTTTGCAATTTTCTGTAGCTTGACTGCAACTCTGCTGCAATTTTTTGATAATCACTCCACAATTCAAGCAGGGCATTATACATAATGCAATGTTCAAGCCTCAGGTCACTAACACACTCTTTCTTTATTAAACAGGAGGAGGGGCTTTGGCAAAGGACACAGCCTTATGATAGCTGGTGCCATCCCACAACTTTTAAACTAGTATGTTAGGGTGAATTAAGTCATTCAATGGAAAACCTCAAAAAGATATCCCTGGTTCTGAGCCATCCCACATACCTGCTTTTGAAATGTCATCCTGGATGTCTCACAAGTGATTCAAATGCAGTGTGTTGAAAAATAAACTTCTCTTCCCTTTGCTTTCTTCATCATTACTGATAACTGCTATCAGATTGTTGGTAGCGGAAACTATGGCAGGTTTGAGCAGGAAGACAAAGTTAGAAAACAGATGTTGATGTTGCAAGGATAAGGAGTAGGTCTGTCGAGCAACAAAAATGTCTGAGCTGGTGGAGAGAAGAAATTTGTAGTGAAGGAAGCCCACTTAAGAAATAGCAGAAGGTGAAAACATAGTAGATGATGAGAAGGGAACTCTGAGGCTATGACATCAAAATGAGTGAATGATTTGGTGAATATGAGAGTGAGAGTGTTATCAAGGTAGTAAAAGGACAAAGCTCCAAGGTCAAATAAAAAATAAAAATGTAGGGCTGGAAGGTAGTTCTTAGGGTTATCTAGTCTGTCCTCCCATGCTGAGGCAGGATCAAGTAAATCTACACTTGTCCAGCTAGTTCTTAAACATTTCCTGTGATGGAGATGGCACAACCTCCCTTGGGAGCTTATCCAAGAGCTTAACTACCCTTACAGTCAGTAAGCTTTCCTAATTTCTAACCTTAACCCCCTCTTGCTACAGATTAAGCCCCTTACTTCTTGTTTTTCCTTCAGTGGATGTGGAGAGCAATTTATCACTGTCCTCTCTATAACATCTCTTAACATATGAGAAGACTGCGATGAAGTTTTTTCTCCCCCTTGGTCTTCTTTTCTCAAGACTAATCAGGTCCAGCTGTTTTAATTATGGGCCTATTCACTGCAGCATTAATGTGGGTTGACATTGGAGTAACTCTATCTCCAAAATAACACAAAACAACAGATGAATACCAACTAGACAAACTGTGGAATACAAAAAAGAAATGAGTTGGTTAGTAGTGTTTTAAGGATGGATTTGAAGAAGCAGAATGAGTTAGTTTTGCTGATGTTTACAAGAAATCCTCCAAGCATGAAGAGCAGCATAGGAAAAACACAAAGGTGCTTGTTTGAAAAAGTAACAAACGGACAACAGAGGCTGCCACCATGGGGTTATAAGAAGCAGGAGTCAACCCCTCATTAGTAAATGAGAAATGCTAGGTAAGCAGAGATAGGACATGAAGGGTCTTGGAAGTGAAGACAAATAGCTTATGTTTGATGCACTAGAGAAGGGGGAGCTAGTGGAGGGATTCCAATACAAGGATGACATGTTCTAAGCAATGGGTTAGAGAGCTGATCTTTGCAGCAACAGTCTAAGTGGATATGAGCACAACAAGATTGCTTTGTCAAAGCCAGAGAGAAGGATTTTGCAGTATTTGAGATGAGAGATGATGACGGCTTGGAGGAGAGTTTTAGCAGTGTGGATGAGTAAGAATGGCTGTGTTTTTAGAGATGTTTGCAGAAAGAACCTCCAAGTTTTAGATATAGTCTTGATGTGAGGATCTAGAGAAAGTTCAGAGGCCCAAGTGATGGACATAATGGTGATGTTGTCCACTGGGATCAAGAAAGGAGGGAGTGAGGAAGTTTGAAAAGGTTGGGGAGAAGATTAGGAGTTTTGGTTTAGCCATGTTAAGCTTGAACTGATGGCTGGAGAACCATAAAGAGATGTCAGAGATATGGGTCAATGTTTTAATTTAGACAAAATGAGACCAGTCTAGTGTAGAGAGATAGACCTGTGAGTTGTCAGCACAGAAATGGCGATTGAATTTATGTTTGCAAGTGACTGACCAGAAATAAGGTGTAAAGGGAGATGAAAAAGTGACTAAGGAAAGAGCCCTGTTGAATCCCCACAGAAAGTTGGAGAGGTGGAGATGATGATGAGGATCTTCCACAGGACATGCTGAAGGAACAATTAGAGAAGCAGGAGGAGAACCAGGAGAGGGCAGAGTAACAGAAACTAAGATTTCAAGAAGAAGAACATGGTCAATGGGAGTCTAGGATTGCAGACAGGTCAAATAGCATGAGGATGGAGTATTGGTTCTGAGCTTTGGCTAGGAAGGAGAGATTAGAGATTTTGATTAGAGTGATTCTGTCAAGCAAAAGCCAGACTAGAGAGGAATGGAATGGGAGGAGAGAAACGCCAGTAACTGTAAGCTGTGTTCAAGATAAAAAGGAGAAGAGAGATGGGCAAGTAGTTAGAAAGGCAAGTGGAGTCAAGGGCATAGTTTTTAAGATTTTTAAAGTTTTTTTTAGATGGGAGAGATTAAAACATGTTTGCATTCTGGAGGGAAAGAGTGAGAGGTTAAGGAGATGAGAGGTGATGACTGTGCATGAGGGAATTCAGGAGATGAGAAATAGTCATGGGGCTAATTGTACTTCAGACCCATTGAGGGACATTTCCCTAAAGCCCCTGATGCTGCCTACATTTAAACATTTGTTTAATTTCAAGTATGGGGAAAAAATCATTCCCCTCAGCTGAAATACTTGTGTGCTTGAAGCAAATGCTTCATGCTTTGCTCAGCTGAAGCCTGAGATCATATCTGCTAAACCCATTGAGTGCATGATGACCTTTAAGGAGTCTATATTAATAAACTTCCTTCAAGTGTACATTATCTAGGGGTTTCTCTTGCATTGTATGCATTGGTAATTGAGTCCATTATATACCAAGTTTTCTGTTAAGACAAAATAATTTCTAAGAACTGTGCTGAGACAAAAGTTCAAGTAACAATACACCTAGTTCTAAATTTAAATGGCATGTTTTCACACACTCATTGTTTGTGGTTGATTTCAAGGCACTGACTTGAAGAAAAATTTCCTCTCTCTGTGTAAATAAATTAATGTGTTCCTGGCCTCAGATCACAATAGTCATAATATGGGATAAGTACTTTTCCTTTACAAGATGACAGCTTCTTGCTTAGGAATCCCATTTTCAGAGATCCATGATAAAGTATAAGACAGACCCTGGATTTGGCTACCAGCATATCCAAATACTTTCTTTCTTTCTTTCTTTCTTTCTTTCTTTCATCAGGGCTATGTCTAGACTGCAAGCCTCTTTCAAAAGAGGCTTTTTCAAAAGATACTTTTGAAAAAAGCTTCTTTCGAAAAAGAGCATCTAGACTACAACCAGTACTTCTAAAAATACAAGCGGCTTTTAGAAGAAACCCAGGCAGTCTGGATGCTCTCTTTCAAAAAAGCACAGTTTGCATTACATAGCACCTTTTCCAAAAAAGCACTTTCGAAAAAAGGTGTTCTTCCTCATAAAATGAGGTTTACAGCAATCGAAAAAACTGCTGCTTTCTTTCGATTTACTTTCGAAAGAATGCTTTAGCAGGCTAGACGCTGGGGAAGTTTTTTAGAAAAAAAAGGCCACTTTTTTCGAAAAAACCCTGTAGTCTAGACACACCCCAGATGTTTTGAGCATAATGTGAGTGAGATAAATTTAACAAAAACTTACTATGCAGTGTTACAAATTAGAAATGAATGGATATGGAAAGTGAAAAAGTAACATTTTGATATCCCCAAGTGGTTAAAGGCTTACTGAATAATCATGCATAGACATCCAGAAACTATTAACTAAAGCTGACTGAACTGTCATGCAACATCAGTGAATTACAGCTGTGCCACATTCCTCAATTTCTTCTAATTGACAAACTGAAGAAAAATGGCAGCACGTATGAAGTTGATTTCCAAGATTTATCCACATCCTGTGTCAGCAACTTCCATCAGTAGAGCCCTGCAAATCCACAGATATCTGCTTTATATCCTTGGATATCTACATCTGCAGATGTGGATGTGGATATCCATGGCTCATTTTTGCAGAGGTGGATCCAAATATTTTATCTAGAACCCTGCAAATTTGTGGCTATTCACTTTATGGATGCGTGGATGTGGATGAAGATACCAATTTTGTGCAGGGCTTTATTTATCTTCATACAGTGAACTGAACTCTTAATAACACTCTCTGCCTGTAGAAGGTACAAACAAGTTGCTGCTTGCTAAACTCAGAATAGGACCAAATTGCCTGCTTTTTGGCAACAATACAGGGACGCTGCACCAGTGAAGTTAATCAGAAATTAGCCACAGATTCAGTTAGACTAAGTAATTATCTGCTGCAAAATACTGCAGTTTTCTGCATAGATTTCTGTATAGAATACTGCAGTTTTCTGCAAACCAATCCACAACAGAAATCATTGCTCAACAGTGTCAGTTCATACATTTAAAGGGGAAACGGGGAAGATAAGACCAGAAAATTGAAAGGCAGAGAAAATTAAGATATCATAATTTATAACTGATTAAGTGAATTATATTAATGAGGTCCAGAGGTAGTGCCTTGTTCTGATCATTAAGGAAATAAAAATTTCCCAAGGTTTTAAGCTTCACAAACATGGAGAACACAGGCTGGAGTTTACGTTCTAGGTCTTGTTTAATTAGGAAAAAGGAAATCAATACTCGAATAAAATGGGGGGAAAGTATCAATTATCCTATTACTTACTACCCATAATTGAATTATCCCATTAACTGTCTGTGGCAACCAAATTGTTGGGGTGGTATGCACCCTCTGTACCTTTCCTGCTGGAGGCACAATCTCACTAGTGCTCCTCAGGGAGACATTTGGCTCCAGACCAATGTGTATTTGAGGTGCTACCACAACAATGGACCAGAACCCTAATGTGGTAGGCACTGCAGAGGTTCACTCCAAAGAGCTTACAATCCATATGCATCTAATTGTGACGTGCCATGGCATACATTCCACCATCTAGCTGGTTGTGTTGTGGTGAAGGCCAGGTGGGTGTATGACAAAACACATGTGGTTCCAGCAGGATTTAGAGGTTTCCTGAAGCTACCCCGGCAGTATTACAATCATTACTACATGCAGGTGTATCAAGATCTATACTTAACTCTTGCAGTGCCATACCTCACAAAGCCCTAAGCTTTTACAGTAGTCTAGTCAGTGTCCAGACCTTCTGAAAAATCTAACTAGTGCCCTATATTACATTTAGAAAGAACGATAATCAAGGATCAGTAGCATGAATTACTTTGACACTCTGGACTCATGAAGCAAAGGAGTCATAAAAAGGAAGAGGAATGTAACAGCTGTGGTGTGAGCTAGTAAATGGAGCACTCACGGAAAATGCAGGGATCCCTCCTTTCAACACACACACACAAAAGTATGGAGACAAAGATGCAATTTCAGAGGGAATCAACAATGCAAAATAAAACTAGCAAACAAACTTTCTCATGTCATTAACTGCTGATGTCAGGGGCAAAGGTATGATGGTCTTAGTTATGTATTTCACTTATGCCCCTCCACGTACATGCTACCAGCAGGAAAACGTTCAAAATGGGAACGTGGTTTAAGCTTTTAATGTCTACTGACTTTAATGGATATCATATGGTTTAAAACCCTATCAAAACATAGTCCTATGTATCCATTTAGGACTAAGTTTTTTCCCTTTGAATCTTTCACGCTGGCACCCATGCAAATTTTGAGCCAAATTATGCCATACATGCCAGTATCTTCATTTTCAGTGCTATGGACCCTAAATGAGGTTGACAGTCTAATTTTGAGCCAATATAAATTTATCATCAACTTTATTAGAAAGAATGCAACTGTTCACTTACAATAATGGTGTTTCTGTATGAAAAAAGAGTTTTATCTGTCCAATGGTGGCACTAATAATAAGTTCTTCTGACTCTTTCGTACAAACCTTTGGTGCAGACACGTGCAGGTACCATATGTGTGGTGAGGTTGAGCATGGTATTGTACGTGGCATCCTCTATTGTATTTTACAATAACTGCCCCTTTAAAAATCCTGGAGAAGACAATGGCAGTTTTGCCACTGACTTTAGAGAGTCTATGATTTCCCTCAGGAGGTGAGATCTTTAGCTCTACATTCGACCCTTCGCACCAAGTAAAACTGACCTCAAAAGTTCCATATCCCACAAAAGAAGAGTAGCCTTGGTGTGGTGCTTCAGGCAGAGCCATGAGGCTGCCTTCCATGATACCTGCATACTAAGGTGGGACTGGAGT
This sequence comes from Rafetus swinhoei, assembly GCA_019425775.1. Classification (NCBI taxonomy): domain Eukaryota; kingdom Metazoa; phylum Chordata; order Testudines; family Trionychidae; genus Rafetus; species Rafetus swinhoei. The sequence goes on from CM033437.1 coordinate 274,574,291, forward strand.
GACATGTTTGTGACAGGGCCCCAATATGTATAGATTCCAAACAGCACCCATGACCTAGAGGGTTTGGATTGCCACTGCAATCTGGGAAACCGGTAAGTGTGCTCAGGACATGCTGCCAGCTGGCTGGTTTTGGGTGCTCAGAATGATCCCAGAAGTCACAGGCTTTTGTACCTCAGAGCTGGCAACTCTATATAGGAACATCAGGGATGTTGCCATAGGTCATACAGGCATCACAGTGCAGCCTTAATTTTGACAAGATCTGCTTCAGCCCCTGCCACAGCCCAAGGTTAGGAACATAGATAGGTGGCTTAAAAACCATTTTAACCTCTCCCTTCTTCACTGCCTCTGAAAAGCTGTGATTTCTGTGCTGTACCTCTTAGGAGTCTTTTACTGTCCTCTACCTAGGTGTACTGTGCCCCCCATCACAGTAATATCTGAGTATATATGTCACCTCTATTTTATAGATGGGGACATGAGGTCCAGGATACATTAAATGACTTTCCCAAAGTCACACAGGAAATCTGTGGCAGAGCTGGAAATCAATACATGATTGCACAAGCATCAGCAAAAGGGGAAGAAGCTGTGTCTTTGGGAAGTTGTGACCTTGCTTCAGTGACCTTGTAGATGTGTAGAAACATGTGCAATCCTTCAGGGCTGCGTCACAGATGGCACAGAGCAGAGCAGGTATTGGAGGCCCCACCTCCATGACATTTTTGTACCAGTGTAGCTGGGCCACAGCAGAACGTTGATGCATAAATGCAAATCCCTAATCCAGTGTGTTGATCACACAACCATCCTTCTTCCCCTCGGAACTTGCTCTTAAAATTAAGAAGTTCAGCAGGGACTTTACTCATTGATATCAGGAAACTTACAGGTATATCTATAGCCCCAATCATAGTGATTATGCATCGCACCTGGGGGCTGCTCCCTGATTGCATTTTAATGTGCGGATGCCATATGAGGCTATGTCTAGATTGCAGGCTTCTTTCGGAAGAACCGGTTTTTCAGAAGAGATCTTCCAAAAAACCTTCTTCCGAAAGAGAGCGTCCACACACAAAAGCGCATTGAAAAAGTGATCTGTGTTTTTGAAAGATAGCATCCACACTGAATGGATTCTATCTCTCATTTAAGCTGTGATTACTATGGACAGAGTGGCCACCAGGGCACCTGTGCTTTTTTCCTCTTTCCTCTTCTTTCAAAAGAACTACCTCTTCTCCGTCCACACATTCCTTTTCCAAAAGACCTCTTTCAGAAAAAGGCTTCTTCCTCATAGAAAGGGGATTACCAACGCCTGGAAAATCCCTCTGTTCTTTCAATTTACTTTTAGAAGAACGCAATTGCAATGTGTTTGTAACTCAGGTTTTGTCAGAAAAATGACTGTTTTTTCGACAAAACACTGTAATGTAGACATACCCTGAGATATTCTACTGATTGTAACTAGAGTAATAGCAGCAAGAATCAGGGACTATGTTGTCCAGCATAATGGGGCCTGTATGATAGTTTCTCATATAATACAAATAAATAAATAACAACAATCATAATTTATGTTTGATCTACAACAGATTATAATTTGATCCCCTAGGGAGGAAGAGGGACAGGGAGATATGTGCTGGCATCTATGTAAAATCTATGGCGGGGGATGTAATAAAGCTATGAAATGAAAAAATGTCAACAAACAGTTATTAACAATATTGCATATTAATTTCTTAGCTCTAGGTCCAGCAAAGTCAATTTGCCTTCCTGCCACACACAACACAACTCCTGTAACAAAAGTTTCTAGGGTTTTCATTCTTGTCTATATAACACATTTGACAAAATATCACACAGCAGTAGAACAAATGAGACAGGCCTGTTCCCGTACTTGTTTTCGTCACCATTCTCATCAAGCAGTAGACACCACTATATGCTTGACAATTATCCTTGTCCACTATGTCCTCCTAGTGTTCACCCGAACCCACATGATACAAATAACTTGGTTCTTGGGGCTTTAGTTGCATAAAAAGAAGGCTGAAACAAGCAGAGATAAAAGGAATGTTGCATAACCCTATCCCATAACATAATAGGAGTGTGGGAAAGAAACCATCAGGGGCATTATTTGGGGTTTTCTTCTTCAGCAGTATACCACAGTTAATTGGCAATGCAACTCCCAGATTTGGTTCAAATTCAGCAGACCATCTACAGAAGCACAATGAGAACACTGCACAGGATTTATTCATTTAGCTGACTACAGACCAAAAAGAAAACCTTGGATTTCTTTCTGTATTGGGGTCAGAAAAGGGTTTATATATTTTTTAATTGAGTCATTTTTTAAAAAGGAGTCAACAGAGAGTTCCAAATGTCAGTATTTTCCTGTGGGGAAAAAAGAGGCATGATTTTGGAAAAAAAATTACAAAAATGTAACCACTTTTCCATTAACTTTCAATAGAAAGCCCTTACAAAAATGCAGGGACAGACCCTCAGCTACAGTAAATTGGGTTGGTTCATAGAGACTATATTCTGGTTTAATTTTGATCTGAGAGATAAGATACTTGAAGGCACTGTCTACACTGCAAGTCAGGAGCGTGATTCCCCTGTTTGGTTACACAGACTTGCAATAGCTCAGTCATAACAGTGTAGTAACAGCAGTAGCACTGGTAGGTGCAGAAGAGGTACAGCCAAGCAAGGGAGAGAACCCGTGTTGCCGTGCGTGTGTTGCTGCTACTCAGTTATGCTGAAATTAATACTCACGCTATCTCCATAATAGCTAGTGCAGGTATGTGCACATGAACAGGGGAAACGCTCCCCTAGTGCAGTGATTTTCAATTTTTTTTCTCATGACCCAACATAATTTGATGTCTGCGACCCAACATAATTTTACGAAAGTGTGGGCTCTAGGGTGAGGCTGAGAATGAGAGTGCTTCAGCATTGGGGGTGGGGCAGGGCTGGGGCTTACCTCGAGTGGTCCCAGTCAGCAGTGAGGCAGGGGTGTTAAGGCAGGTTTCCTACATGCCCTGTCACTGCAGACCATGCTGTGCACCAGATGTGCCCAGCAGCAGCTTCCCAGCCAATGAGAGTGTGGAGCTAGTGCTCAGGGCAGGGACAGTGCACATACCCCTGTGCGCTCTTCTGCCCCCAGGACCTCACCTAGGAGCAAGGCCTGCTGCTGGCCGCTTCTGGGGCCAACACAATCTGTGGTGTCAGGTCAGGCAGGAAGCCTGCCTTAGCACCCCCACTGGTTACCTGACCCCCCTGACGCAATGAGTCCCAGTGTCTGACATTCCACGATTTCCCCCATAGTTTGAAAACCACTGCCCTAGTGCATCCTGTAAAAACAGCCTTATTTAAAAAACCTTTACCTTGTGAGAACTGAGGCCAACATTTTTAACTGCTCAAGTCCAATGGCATTCCATTCCTTCTGTTAAAGCATATGATGTATCAATTAGCAGTACAGTAGTTGGAGCATCTCGTCTGATACAATGTTACCCATAGGAAGCCTGATTTTAATATCAGGACTACGAAGTCAACAGCAGCTGCAAGAACAAAGCACTTCTGAAAATGTCAGTTATTTTCTCCACAGTGTTGTTACTAATGGACTTATTTAGACATTGGCAGGACACAGTGAGAAAAATTACTCTTTTGGCAGTTGGGTTTTTTTGGGGGTTAGGGAAGTGGGGAGGCGCTCCTGGAGAGGAGATGTTTGCTGATAGCTTTCTCAACTAGCTAGGTAACAAAGTCAATCCTTGTGAAAGCTAACTGTCACCGTGAGAAACAGACACACTGCAGAGTGGGGCATGTTCACTAGGCTAAATTTCATTTAAAAATAAGTTTTCAGTCTGAAAAAATAAGTTTTCAGACTAATTTAATTGTAACAGATGGAAAACCCCGTTGGACATCAAATAAAAGTGTCCATACATTAGTAATACTGCTGCAGATAGCTTGTCAAATGACCACCCACATAACTGAATATGAGTCATGGGGAATGGCTTGGATTCATTACGAACCATGGCTGATATTGCAGGTTGCTATTTCTGCTGCCTGTGCACTTTTATAGGGCTCTCTGGAATCAGATTCACAGACTTTGTAAATGTCTTGCCATGGATACACAGTGACAGAGACTTTCTAACCCAGTATATTCGCAAAGTTGCTGAAAATACAAAATCCTGCCAGTCACAGAGATTATATAGAAAAAAATTACACGTGGGTTGGTGGTCTGTCATTCTGCCTGATTACATCAGAGAAAAGGCTCATAATGAAAAGGAGGTAGAAAGTGAATTATAATTGTATGTTCATCTTTGAAATGGGACTTTCCCTTGTTTACTGTAAAAAGAAAACAAACCATGCTAATAAACATTGTAGTATATTTTACATTTCTAGTGCAGCTGTGCAAAGCTACTACTTTCGGTTACATTGGAATTTTCATAAGATACTTGAGAGCTTCACAGACATGTGCATAACAATTCCTAAGTTTAATGCAGTGAGCGATTTCATCAAGACTGCCACTGAAGAGAATTTTGCACTAACCACATAGTGGCATGAACAAAGTTATGATGTTTCCTAAATTTGTCTCAGGGCACAATTTTGCAAATTTTGTAGTAAATAAATGCTTTTTTGGTTTTTTTTTCTCTGGGATTGTAAAATGCATTTTTCGTGTTTGGAAACTGCTTGCCATTGCCAAACAAACCAAAGAAAAAATTCCAAATGAGCCAATAAAATGCTTTATCTTTGCTTGAAACCACAAACACATATACACACTCACATGCACACTCTAATGTCAACAAATAATGGAGTATTTTCCCTAACACAATCTCATCTACTCAGCATCCTGTATATAGTGAATAGCATGCAACTCCTATGCTGAAGAGACTTACAAACATGTATGGGGTATTTTTTGGAGGGGAGGGAATTTTGCAATTCAGTTTTAGAGATAGAAGCTAAACAATATTATCCCTAAAACATTTCACAATATTCTGGAATGATGTTTGGTTAATATTCTGAACAGAGGCACATTTTAAAGCTTGGTGAAAAGGTGGGTGAATAAAAAATGTTTGGTTCATTGGCATTTCTGGAAAAATCAGGGAAAAATTGATTCAAGTCAAATGATATCTGAATTTTTTTTAGAATGTTTGGTGGAACCAAAAAAACCATTTGGGGCCTACTCCAGAGCAGAGATTCAAATGTGGATTTTCCCATTCTATGTGAATGCCCTAACCACCAGACTGCACATAATAAGGAAAGGGGCTGAAGACAGCAGCCACACCAATCCCTCCTCATCTTCTTCTGGCCATTTAATCTACATCTACACTACAGTGCTATTTTGGGATAGCAGAGGTATAGCTATTCCGTGTCTTTTGAGAGCACCCATTGTTTCGAAATATAATGGGCTCACTATTATGATGTCCCTGCAACCCTCATTCCATTAGGGTTAAGGGACATTTTGGAATAGTGGGTTATTTCAATATTTGGTGCTCTGTAGACAGCACCAAATTTCAAAATAAGCTATTTTGAAATTACCTCGAAATAAGCTACGCAATTTTCCTAGTGTAAATTGCATAGCTTATTTCGAGGTAAGGTTGATATGTATATGCACCCTTAGTACGTCTAGACTACAGGCTTTTGTCAACAGAGGTATTGTCGACAAAACTTCTGTCAACAAAGAGCGTCTAGACTACATCCAGTTCTGTCGACAAAGCAAGCCGCAAGAACTCTGTCGAAAAAAGGCATTATTCTTCCTAGAATGAGGTTTACTGCCATCGACAAAACTGCCGAGTTTGTCAACAGAACTCGGTGGTAGCATAGATGCAGGTATAGCTTTGTCGACAAAAGTCCACTTTTGTCGACAAAACCCTGTAGTCTAGACACACCCTTAGTGAATGGCTGAAACTATTCATGTCAAATTCAAGCCCAGTTTCAATTTGATTGACTGGTTACAAAGAGGTAGCCCTGTTAGTCTTTCAAAAAACAACAAAAACAACAAAAAAATATAACAAGGAGTCCAGTTTAAAGTTTAAAGAGTAACAAATTTATTTGGGTATTTAGAGCATAGGCTTTCATGAGCTGCAACTCACTTCCTCAGATGTGAAAGAAAGAAAGAAAGAAAGAAAGATGGGAGTGTGACAACAATGCTAATTAAATCAGAATGACAATTCTCAGACAGAAAAATTTCGAAAACAGACTGCAGAGGGACACTACTGAGCTGGAATTCATATGCAAATCTGACATCCTGAATCAAGGTCTAAATAAACACATCACATATGGAATGGTTCTCCAATTACTACAGGTAATTTTCCGTTCAGGTACTCTCACCTTCTCACCATTGTTGAGAGATGAGCCATATCCATTTCAGCATTAGGTGGCCTGGCCACATGTCTCTTTGGGACCAACCACAGTCTGTGCTTACAGGACAAACAAGACAATTCACAAGTCATTGGTTTGAGTACTGAGTCATTAAATTTCTGGAGCATCAGTAATAACCCTCCTTAGCACATTTACAGCTATAAGCAGAGCCACATTTCATATTTCTAACTTCACCAATAAGGACGATATATGAACAAAATAGAATAGACCGATTCAGCAGATTACAATCATTAAAATACGTCACATGATTTGTTTTGCATAAAGCACCTTTGAATTATGCCTTCTCATATTCCGAAGCCCATTGCCCCGTGACAGCAGCTTTGAGGATTACTTGCGTGAAGTGGAATCTGAAGCTAAGGGAAAATTTTGACTCTTTCCACTGTGGCAATAGAGGGCACTCTTGGAGTGGAATCACAGTAGCTCCTCTGTGATTTGGGGATTTTGCTTGTATATCAGAGGCTTAGTTCCACAGGAATGTGAGTCTCTGTGTGCCACAGTGCAGTGGGGATTTGATGCCAGTCCAGACTGGATGAGGAGCAGAGGTGAGAGATCCACCACTATGCAGATCTACCTGGCAACTTCTCCCAGATAAAACAAACAACAAAACAAAAACAAATCAAAGAACACCAAAGAACATGTATGTAACTCCAGTTCTGGCCCTCTATTTGCAGCTATATTGACTCTGTTGCTATGGTGTGGCCTGGAGTTCCCTTTTCTGGCAAACCTCCTTTTTGAGATGGGGCGGGAAAGATGAATCATCCCTGGACACTATCCAGGAGAAGAGAAAACCTATGGTTACTGGCTTCTCTGGCACCCAGACATTTGGGTGGCCAGAGAGAACACAACATCAATGCTAAGATGAAAGAATCTTAAACACCAAATAGCTCCCAGTGTGTCCTGAATATGAAGAACATAAAGGTTATACATTGGGGTGAAGGTGGGGGGGGGGGTCCATGTCTCTTATAGAATCATAGAAATGTAGGGTTGGAAGGGGCCTCAAGATGTCATCCAGCAAGACCAAGTAAACCTAGACCATCCCTGACAGATGTCAGTCCACCCTGTTCTTACAAACTTTTAATGATGGGAAATCCACAATTTTCCTTAGAAACTTACTCCATTATTTACTGAGGGCCAGATTATTCCTGGTTCTCACATGAATACACAGCCTGTGGGTGGGGAGGGCAAAAGGAATCTACAGACACTGATCCTTCCTTCACACTCTAAGGGCCCCATGTCCCAAAGGAGGAAGGACAGAAGTAGCTCTGCGTGGACCTTTTTCACACTGGGGATCAGCTTTGCAGCACACTTCCTGTGTGCCCAGGAGCTGCATCAAATGTTCTAACTTCCTGGGGCAACTTTGCACTACCCCCTACTATTCCTCTGGAATAAATTTAAGCCTTAAGAGAAACAGACTGAAGCTGATGCCAGGAAAGTCTATACCAGTATTTCCATTTTAAACACAATGGCTGCGTCTAGACTGGCATGATTTTGCGGAAATACTTTTAACGGAAAAGGTTTCCATTAAAAGTATTTCCGCAAAAGCGCATCTAGATTGGCACGGATGCTTTTGTGCAAAAAGTGCTTTTGCGCAAAAGCATCCGTGGCCAGTCTAGACGCAATTTTGTGCAAGAAAGCTCCGGTGGCCATTTTCGCCATTGGGGCTTTTTTGCGCAAAACAGTCCTTGCCTGTCTACACTGGCCCTTTTGCGCAAGTATTCTTGCGCAAGAGGGCTTTTTCCCGAGCAGGAGCGTGAAAGTATTTGCGCAAGAAGCACTGATTTTGTACATTACAAAGTCAGTGCTCTTGCACAAATTCAAGCGGCCAGTCTAGACACAGCCAATAAGAATCACAAGGCATTGCATGGAATACCAGTTAATAGTTCTTAGCTCCAAAAACTTGGGTTGATTGATCATTCATTCAGCAACGGGACACTGTTGCTGGGTCAGTGGCTACAACTTTATTTGTGCTGGTATCTAGTGCTTCTAAGAACGGCATAAAAAAGCTTTTAGCTACTTATTGTCCCCCAGGGTAGGGAGGAAAACTATAGTAGTTTCTCAGAGTAATGTGCATTTATCCCAATGCATGGTCATATTTTTTTTACCTTGTGGGCTGTGCATTTCCCTTAGGCTATTCACTGCATCCTATAAACCATGCTAGATTTGTTACTGGGAGCAGTGGGGAATAGGGCCAGTGGACATGCTTGGGCTGATGCTATTTTTAAAGTAGCTTTGGGAGGGGTTCTGGAAGTTATTGAGAGAATAAAATGTCTAGGTTGATATAGGGTGGGTCAGGAACTAGACTATATAATGGCTCATTTTCTTTGGTATTTGTACCCTGCAGAGAACCATGTTGTAGTTTCCCTTCAGTCCCCCAGTCAGTTCTTTTGATTTTCTCTGACTCCTTCCACATTGTCATCTAGTCATCAAATGCTCAAACTAAAATACAGAATTCAAACAGTGGTGCCCACAGCTAGATGCATGGTATACACCATTGGCAGGGAGAAAAGCTTGCCTCACAGCTGTGGTGAGGATGATCTGCACTTAGCACCCGCCCTGCCCACTCTAGTTTCAACCTCTGTCAAGCTGAGAGGGCGTGTTGAGGATAAAACTGAGTGAGTGGTATTGCAACCTGGTGCCTGCAAGTCACAGCATTGCTCGGGTTTGTCTCCACAGCCCCTCGGTTATGAGCTGAGTGGCACTGAAATCCCTATGTCCCAGAAGTCAGACACAAGAATTGGATATAATGTTCTAGTAATGGTTTCACTAATGTTTTACACAGTAGTATGAACACCTACCTATTTATACATCCAAGAATCATATTTACTCACTAAAGTACTGCAGTGTAATGAGAGCCCATATTCAGTTGGCTTTCCATCTCTACTTATATCCTTTTCTCCATCACTGTTTCCATAATACTGTCCCCCAGTCTCACAGTGTTTCCGACTTTCTTTGTTCCGATGTGTATGATTTTGCATATAAGTATAACAATTCATGCTGGTCACTTAAGGACAGCTTATTGTGAAATACAATTCACTTTGTAGAACTGACCTGTCCTCATTATTTACCACTGTTCTGATCTGTGTGTCCTCTACAGGTGTTATCAGCAATGATTTTATATTTTCTTACACAGCATTGATAACATTATTGAATAGCATTGAGCAAAGAATAGATGCTGATCTTGCAATATCTTTTTGCAGTGAACCCTTTGTATTTCTCTGTTCTCTCAACAGCAGATTTCATTAACCTGCTATTGGCTCTCACTTCTAAATACCTGTGATATTAAGGCTGTTCTGTACTCAAGCCCCTGCAGGTCCCACTAGTCATCAATGAATTTCTGCTGTTCATAAACATTTGTTAATGGTTCCTCACCAAGCCTTCATTCCACATGACAATAATTTATTATGAGCTATTTCACCCTAATGTTGATAAGATTGATTCGTAAACCACTAACAAAGACTTTACTGAAACATAACTATCAGTCCAGATTTACTGAAAGTGGCAATAGTGTGCAAAATACCTCCCACCGTCCATTTCTAATCAGATGAGAATGCAAAGCTAGCCTAGGGGGAAGTGCTAATTTTTTCCCATGCTCTTGCTGAAGCCCTTCACTATTAGGGCTCCTTGGCATTTGGACTCTGTGGCAGAAGGAGCTGAATAGCATCTCTGTCTATTAGATTCTTCTTCACACATGCAAAGGGAAGTAGCTAATAGAAAGAAATGGAAACCTGCCATGACTAGGTCAAAACCCACCAGCTTAGGTTAATAGACTTTTTTTAAGGCCAGAAGGGACAAGGACAATCATTTAGTCTAACATCCAGCATGACACACTCTTTGGAATTTCACCCAGTAATTCCTGCATCATGCCTTTGGTTGCAGTCATGATTCTTATCCTGGCATTCTCCCACTTTTGGATCATGCCCTATTTTCTTGATCTTGCCCTGCCCCACAGCTTCAGCCTACACTCCTATAAAAGTACCTACTACCAGCCCCATCTCTATAGATAATGAGGGATTTGGTATCCTCATGTATGATCTCTATAGCATTATCACTACCTATGCAATGAAACAGCAACAGTTTCTACTATTCTCTACTGCACAGAGGGAGTCTTTTGTGCCGATGAAGTACACGAGGAAAAGAAGAATGTTGTCTTTTAATGCCTAAGGATATTGACCAGATTCTTAGCGGATGCAAATCTGCCTAGATCTATTGAAAGCTCAGAATCTGGTGCTATTTATTTAAGGATATAATAATAAAAGATGGCTTACATAGGCTAGAACATTTTGTTTATGAGGAGTTAGAAAAGTTTCCATAGTATGGAAAGTAGCTACCATCTGGTCCATGCAGGATTAGCTAATCTTTTCTATTTAAGGATGTGTACTTAAATAACTACTTGTTCCATACTTCTGAGTTTTTCTGCAAAGGAAACATATGTTCACTATTATTGCCATCAGAATGAATTTTAGAAGGGTCCATAAGTTTAGAGTTGCTTTTTAGAACACCAAATAATATTTTTACAAATAAAATACTCATTTTTAAAAAAAATAGTATGGTACTGTTAGTATGAAACAAAATATTTGGTTCATGTGATTTTATAAATATGGATGAGAAATTTCAGGTCCTCTGTTCTTTTTTTCATAGCTGTTTTGGAAAATAATAAAAACCTGGATGGGCTGATCTTTCAATTGTAGACCTTTTTTTCTTCTTCCCAGGAACTATTTTCTCTTGGTTTGTACAATGTAACCTGAAAAATCACATCTAAGCATGAAGTGAGACTGTTCAATGCATGGCTTATCTAATCTAGATAATGGAGTCTAAAGCAAGCCAATAAATCAAATTGAGGCAGTGGTGAATTCAAAACTTTAAAAGCAGGGAAAAACGCATGCATATCTAACAGTCACTGCCAAAACTCAAATCAAATCAAACAGTTTCTTATTTTAGCGTGGTTAGAATCTGTGCTAAGTAGATAGGTTCATTGCAAAGAGAAGAAGGCTAGTCTTGTGAGCAATGTACTGGAGTGGGGCATGGGAAATCTAGGTACAATTTCTTGTCCCGTGCCAATTTGAGCAATCTATTAACATCATTCTGCGCCTCAGTTTTCCATGTGCTCAATGAACACAGCAATAATGTCTCCCTCTAACCCAGTCTGCCTTTTTTATTTAGGCCTTGATGCTATGCACATCAGCTATGCATGAAGGGACCTCTTTGTCTCCATGGAAGCTCAAAGAAGACAGTGGGACATTGTGTGGGTGTGAAGGTCAGCTTGAGATGAGTTGCTTGCAGCAGCAGCAGGGCTATAAGGCTATGTCTACACTGCACCATAGTTCAAAATAAAATACGCAATTTGAGCTATGCAAATTGCGTATAGCGTATATTATTTTAATCTTATTTCTACACAGCACCAAATTTTGAAATAAAACACTATTCTGAAATGTCCCTTACTCCTCATAGAATGAGGTTTACAGGGACGTTGGAATAGCGAACACAAAATAACGGGCCTGCTGTGAAGACACGGGATAGCTATTTCGGGATACTCTGGTATCCCGAAATAGCGTTGCAGTGTAGACATAGCCTAAATTGCACATTCTTAGGGGTAAGGACTGTCTCATATTATGTATATGAAGAGTGACTAGAACAATGAGATATTGCTGTCTATTGGGATTTAGGTGCCACTAATAAAAAAATACATAATTTTTAAAATATGAGTACCTTTACTTTCTATGTCTGGAAGCTGGGGGGGTTATACTGTAATTTCAATCAAATGGCCGCATTGGATTTTGTTGGTGATGAAGAATGATTTCCTGTTTTGATTTAAATATTTATAATGAAGATCAGAAATCTTCTACTGGGGAAGGTTTTGGATACGAACAAATATGAGCCTTTTGGGGCTTTTCATACCATATTTTTCTTTACACTTTAAATCAATTTCTTTTTTAGTTATTTGAGAATTTATATCTCAATCACCAATAATAATTTCTACCCTTCTTTCAGCTCTTTTCATTTTTTAAAATGTCATTGGATAGTTGGATAGTTTTCAGACTGATATTTCCAACCACTTTATTTTTAATTATTTTTCCAGTTTTAACTGCACATCATTTCACTTAGGTCAACTTTCTGTAACATTTCATATCCCTTTGAAGAGACTTTGGTTTTGAAGTAAATCTGCCTTTTTTATTTCCTTCTTCCCTTGTAAATTCTGTTCAATTTATTCTAGCCAGCCTGGTTCTGATTTAGATTTCCTTTATTTACATTTCATTATTTTCACCTTTTAAACTTTTTCACCCAATAATTTCTTATTTTCCAGTTCCTTTCAACTGCCTGAAAGTGCTTTTTCTTTATTATATTAGATCTTTTCTTCCTATGTTGGAAGACTTCTTTTTTTTTTAAGATCTTTTCTCATTTTTGAATACACTTTGTTTCCTTTGCAACCTCTCTGCTGGTAAGATCACAGCTTTCTTCCAGTTGCTGAAAAACTGGTGATCCTCTTTAAAACAGAGCCCTGTGGTTTCTTCTATTATGCTTTGTGCCTGAGATATCTAACCTTCCTTTTAAATAAAGAAAACTCTTGAGCTAATTTAACTTTTAGTATTTTATTATCAACATTTGGTTTTCTAAAGAACGAATGGAGGGAGAATGGGACCCATCAACCTCTAGTCTGGAGAGTTTCTTTTCACTCTTTCCATTTCGTATAAAAAAATCTGTTTTGCTCTGTGATAAGATTGGCCCCAACATGCAGAGAGGAAAGAGGCTTGTTATGAAGGGAAAGGACTGATAATAATTGTGACAGAATATTGAAAACAGCATTAAAGGAACAATTTGGCTGTGAGGCTTTTTTCCAAGCTATTAAAAGTTGCACACAAAGAGAACAAGGACTAGTTCTGTTCTTTTATTTTTCACACATTCTGAAAAAGTCCTCTTGACTGAGACCAAAGTCTTGTCTTATCTTTTATTTCTGTTTGCTAAACCTGTTTTCTATTTCTAACCGGTATTTTTTTAACCACTTTTAAAGTCTAATAACATTTCTATCTATTTATACAGACAATGCTAGTTTTCTTCTTGCTCACAGTTACACACAATAGCTTAGAGTAACTTAAATCTTGGTCTGACAAGGTACTGAAGAACATATGGCATTGAATATCATAGTGGTCCAATCTAATGCCAACCAAAGTCAGTGGAAAGACTGCCTTTGACTTCAGTGGGCTTTGAATCAGGTCCTAGTTTTGGTAGGTAGAACTGCCCCTGCAGTATGAAGTATACAGGTTGGACCTCCGCTGCTCCGGGACTCCACTGCTCCAGGGATCTCTTGCTCCATGGTTCCGCTGCTCAGTTGCTCTGAGTTTTCACTATCTCGGGGCCGCTGAAGCTCAGCTGCTCTGATCCTGATAGAGCTCCATGGCCAGCCACTGGCCACTGACAATCCGCAGCCCCAGGGCTGCCCCAGGGTGCCAGGACTCCACTGCCGGAGCTGGGGCTCACTGGTCCAGGGGCTGTCTGGTCCAGTAACATCCATGGCCCTACTGGATCATGGATGTTGCCGGACCAGAGAGTCCCGGACCAAACAGGTTCAACCTGTATTCCATATTGTGCTTTCTTGCTACCAGTATCCTGTCAGTTCTGGTTATTCTGTATGGCCATAATTTCACTCTGTTGAAAATCAGGAAAATTAATTTAAAATTTTAATATCTTTCATCTTTATTGGCATGACAAGGTGTGTACACAGGTGTTCCAAAATTAATTTACAAATTCCATCCTGTTGGCAATGTGTATGGAGAATGCTTTGATTGTTTTCTCTGTTTTCATGCGGTGAGGCAGAGTGACTAAATGTGCTTCATTAACAACTCATTACTTTAATTCATTATCTTTTGGAGAAGTCTACAGTACTTTGCTTTATACCATGTAACAAATCCCTACTTAATTCTGCCTTAATTGCCTTCTTTCCTCATGCCGGGAAGCAGAGATGAAGTCACTCTTTGATCAGCAGGGCTTGTCTAGACCTCACACAGAAAGTTTCCTTCAGGTCAAATCACTTACTTGCACCCTAGTTCGAACGAGGGATGCAAATGCAGGCATTCGAAATAGTCAATGAAGCGGGGATTTATATATCCTGCGCCTCGTTAGCATGATCTCGCCGGCGCGCTAGTTCAAATCACAGCTGATTCGAACCAGGAAGTGCGCGCCAGGATGCATTAGTTCAAACCAAACCCCTTGGTTCAAACTAACGTTACTCCTCAAAAATTGAGGAGTAATGTTAGTTCAAACCAAGGGGGTTGGTTCGAACTAACGCGTCCCAGTGCGCACTTCCTGGTTTGAATCAGCTGTTATTCAAACTAGCGCGCCAGCGAGATCATGCTAATGAAGCACGGGATATTTAAATCCCCGCTTCAGTGACTATTTCGAATGCCTGCATTTGCATCCCTCGTTCGAACTCGGGTGCAAGTGTAGACATACCCAAAGATTGTTCCTATTATAGGTTTCAATCTTTGACTGCTTTTGTTTGTAAACAGGAACCCTCAATGCCATCTAGAGAGAGACAACTATGTACTACCTTCAGTTATTATTTTCATTATTTATTTTACCGTAGCGCACACGTGTCACAGTCAGAATCAGGGTCCAGTTATGATAGACATTTTGCAAACACATGAATAAGACGCTCTTTAGCCCAATGATCTCACATTCTAGGAGTTTGTCTTGACTAGGATTTAAAGGTGTAAGCTAACATATTTTAATTGGTATGTTCTAAATCTCTAGTGTAGTCCGGGCAGATACTTTCTATGCACTTAATCTGATCAAGCTGAAGCCTAGGCTTCAAAATCTATGAGTAATCATAAACTCTTCCCTAAACTTTTCATTATGTCTGCCTATTTCTCTTTGTATTGTTATATCTGCATTCCCTGTGAGTGCTGTGAACTCTTATCCATTAAGATCCATTTTGAGGAGTATTTTGGAGATATCTCAGAGACACATTCAACTACAAATCTTAGTCTTTACTATGGGATCACAGAACTCTACATGTAATTGTCCTGATGTCCTGACCTGCATTCTCACTAATGAAAGCCTAATGTGAAGGTTGCATGTGCATTGTCAGTGGCAGAACAAGCCTCTTCAAATCATGTAGCACCTAGACATGATCAACTGGAGAGACAAAATCCAGTAGGAACTGGGCACCTAATTGCCTAAATTTTCTTTAAAAATTCTCACTGGGAAGTGAGCTGGTGTTCTTAGTCTTCATAGATAAGTAGCATAAATGTTACCCTTTCTTCTGATTCCCATGTCCCATTCTGACACCAGTGTCATCTCTCTGCTGAGTAATAGCAAATGACTGGGGCCATACAGGATGGCTTTCCCAGTGGATGAAATATCAAGGAAGCAGAATCAGTATTTATTCTAAGTGTTTTATTTACACATATGCCTGAATCTTGGGACATAGGTGGTCAGACAGTGTACAACAATCCCCTTTTTTCAGGAATCATACCATTTTTCAAAGCCCCAGACAGCATCTCTGCCGCAAGAATCCACTCTAATTAGAGATCAAGCCAGAGAGTCAATCTTTCTGCTGTTCATGCAGTTCCTCTTCTAAGGGACAGAACCTTGCATAACCCAAACAAACCATAACACAGCATGTCTTCTTAAAGCTAAACATTTGCTCACTTGCTAAGAAAAAGAATTTGGAAGACTACATTTAACAGTGTCACCTACCCTACCCATATAGTCAAAATGTCCCCCATCATGGGTATGCATGTTAGAAGTCTATTCAGAGAGGGCAAAGAACAAATGGCTATAAAGACCAAATGATCCTTTATCCTCTAAAGGTGGTTATGCCAGGTTAGTGTGGTAAAATATTATGAGGAGGCTAACATTGCCACTGCTCTATTTAAGAAGAGGACTTTAATTCCTAGGGATGCCCCCTCAGCATTATTTTCCATTTCCTATTGAAAGTTAAGAGCAATTTTGTAAATAACAATCAGCCACATTTTGAAAACCTTTGCTTCTACAGACCTTCATAAGACCCCTTTAAAGTAAGCCATTGAAAACATTAATTTAGAACATGAAAGCCTGAAGGCGGCTGGACTATAAACAGCATCTTTAAGCATTATGTTGTTTTAATGCTAGCAGAGATATAGTTAACAGCTTAAGCCAGAAGAACCTCTTTTCTACCTTTCACCTACAATCCCTACACAAAATATGAGCAAAAAATATGAATTCTTAATTGAATACTGTGATGGAATAAGCTGCGGCCACACTATAGAAATGTTTTTTTTTTTCCATTCTGTCACTGTAAGGACAATTCCTTTGTTGTCTGGATTTTCCTTGGATCCAGGCACTCAGGAAAAGCCAGCATTATAGAGCCAATGGAACATTACAAAGCCAACATTACAGAGCTCCGTGCTTGCAGATGCTAAGGTAAACAAACCATCTGATGGCCCACCAGCATCTAACTCCTATGAACTGCATGTGGCCATGGGCTGGAGGATACCCACCCCTGGCCTAGATGCTTTTAAATAGCCCACTAGGTGCCACTCTGTATTTTGAGACAATTAAAATACCTTTAAAAATCTTGTTCCAGGTAAATATAATCACAGTTTCCTGCTTATCAGAGGAGGCTAATTGCAACTCCACTTAAAGCACTTTTACAGAAGAAGTCATTCGCGGTGCTCAGCAAGAAGTTCCATTGATCCTAAAAAACTAGGAACATATTCATGAATGCCATCTTCTGGGTTGACTATTAACCATATTTTATCAGAAATGTTTTGATACATTTTAGTTCTTATGCTAAAGCATTGATAGAACACGCTTAGTTGCTTTTGAGTTTTATAACAAGTGTGTTTTTTATTCTAATGGGAGTATGCCTAAACTTTTGCTTTCCACCCCCTTCTTTAATATATATAGAGTCTCAATTTCTATAAATATTTAATTTAATTTAATATTCATTCTTAACAGAGCATTTTATCATTAAGAACCTTTTCGCATGATATACTAGTTGCTGCCCAACATAGTAACGTCCTTATTGCTCAATGGAGTCTGAAAAAATGACTTTTGTACTATCCCACAATAACTCTAATTTGCACAGGTTATAAAACACTTTGTGACTTGTCTTGGAGGTAAAATATGTTGTGCAGCTCACACTTTGTGCCTGGTTCTTCTCTTATCTTGCAAATTGTCCATTGCTCCTTATATGTGAAATACATACCTGCAAGACGTGAATGTCTGACTTGGATGACACTCTCTCATGTACTTACATCCAGACACCTATCAAATGCTTTCCCTACCACAAATGCACACAACAAATAGCCAACCCAGTGGGATCCAACATAACATTTCTGCTTTCTATGACAGTTGTTCCTCCACTACAGTCTAACCCCTATTCAATTCTCAATTTCCAATTCTTTTAAAAAACAAGATAAAGCATCCCGCCCCCTTTCCAATGAATAAGTACGCTGAAGTAACAGAAGATGAAAGAAAATGATACTATGTGCTCAAGACAGTACATTTATCAAAATCTACTTGGAATAAAACCATGTACTTAGAATAGCAATTACATTATAGTCACACAGGCCATTACCTGAATACATATTCAGTTTCCCTGCTAGTGAACAATATAAATAAACCTTCACAACATCAAGTAAATATATACTTATTTTAAAAATGAGTGAATTCCTGCAAAACCTATAATTCAGGACATATTTAGGATAGACTATACTACGGAATCTCAGTGCTTTCCAGGTGATGAAAGCTAATGGCCCTTAAAGTTAACTTGAAAGCTACCGGGGAAAGAAGAAAGCTCATATATTACACACAAGGACATGAATGTATAGCCACAAAAATATACTCTCTTAAATGGCCAGACTGTCTGAGTGGTTGGGAAAATATTCTCATTATTATCCACTGTAATTTTTCATGTGTTAAGGACTATGATGAGAGAGAGAGATGAAGATTGTTCATAGGAGGCAGGAAAATGGTGAGGACATGGCCAAAGGCTATCTATTGCACCAAAACACAGCATAGGGGATGCAGCGAATTATATCTATTACTCTCTCATTCCATGCTGTATAAGGATGGCAGCTGCCTTGAAGCAAAGTAGGCCTTAAGCTAGGGCTAAGGCTTCGACTCCTTAGCCCAATACCTTCTAAGTGTATAATACAAAGTCATTGGAGAAAAGGCACCAGGAGCAGAGACTGTACTTAAACAACATATAAAAGTGAACAATACAATGACATAATGAAGACTCAAAGAGAGAGAAATAAAATCCCATGTTATGGCATACAAGCCTCTCATTGGGCCAGGGAGGGAAGGAATTAATGGCCTGTTCTGAAGCTGGGGAATAAAGTCAGCCACTGCTGCATGCCCTGTCAGAAGCCTAAGGGGATGGTCTGGCAGCTGCTGAAAGTTGTCAGGAGGAAACAGGGAAGATGCTGATATCCCTGGTGCAAGGATATCTATTTTTTTAAGCTTAAAAGGAGCTGGCTCTGAGGGACCTATGAAACAAGTGGCTTCCTTGGTGAACGGAAAGATCACCCAATAGACTTGTGGGTGGAACAAACAGAGCAGGTCTTCCTTATGTTAAGAGATAACTTGGGGACAAACTGCATTTTTTTCTGTTTATTTTCCAAGAAAAGATGATTTGGGACTCTGCGAATCAGTGTGATTATTCATAACTCCCTGGATAATAGGAATCATAGAATCATAAAATCCCAGGGCTGGAAGAAACCTCAGGAGGTCATTGAGTCCAGCCCCCTGCCCAAAGCAGGACCAACCCCAACTAAACCATCCCAGCCAGGGCTTTGTCAAGATGGGACTGTCATAACCATGAGAGCTGGCCAGCACCTGGTGACTAAAGGGTAAACTATGTCTCCTGTCTCTAGCCACCTGGTCAGCCAATAACAACACAGGAAGGGGTTTCAAACTGGGACAAAGGAATTTTTAATTTTTCCCTCCTTTGTCTGAGTCAGAGCAGTTTTCTTCCAGGTAACAGGGAGATGGGAGGTCATCTCTCCCTCCAAGAAAAGTCTCCTCAAAATGTGTAAGTAGGGCAAAGTTAGTTAACCCATCAGGCTTTATTGTTTTCCTGGTTTGGGAATGTGGAAATTATGTCTGTGCTGTTAAAAGTGGGTTTTTCCTCTCTTTTGTAACTAAGTCCTGAGCCCAGGGGATCCCCCTGAGTAGATTAATTGGTGGCTCTTTTCCATCTAGTCACTATGCTGGCAACTATGGTTTTGTTTTGATAATAACAGTTTGCTTATTTTTTTTGTTAACCTGGTATTGGCTTATTTCTGTATCTTGGAAAATCTGTCTGTGGGTATCTGCATTCCTCTGACTAGAGGGTAGCTACCACAGACTGCAGCTTGTATTTTCTCTTTTCTTTTTCAAGCTCTTTGGGAAAAGAGTTTGAGGTACCCCTGAGGCTTTAGGGAGGAGGTTTCCCAAGTGATCTCTTCCCTGGTTTTCTTGGAATACTTGGGTAGTGGCAGTGGTTTTTATTTCCCAAAATTCGGGTATTAGGATTCTGGGGGGAAGATTTTGTACCAAAGCCTGTAGAGATCAGGTTTTGGGGTACTTTTGCATTTATTGTGCCAGAGAGGGAAACAGCTTTGACATGGTTGTAGTGGTGGGATTCTAACCCATTTTCCCAAAGAGACTGGAGACATAGTGCTGGCCAGCCCTCATGGTTTTGACAGGGACTTAAAAGCCTGTAGGGATGAGGATACCATCTCCTCCCTAGGTAACCTATTCCAGTACTTCACCACCCTCCTAGTGAAATAGTTTTTCATAATATCCAACCTAGACCTCTCCTACTGTAACTTGAGACCATCCTTGCTCCTTGTTCTGCCATCCGTCACTTCTGAGAACAGACTCTCTCCATCTTCTTTGGAACCTCCTTCAGGAAGTTGAAGGCTGCTATCAACTCCCCTCCCCTCACTCTTCTCTTCTGCAATCTAAATAAGTCCAAATTCCTCAGCATCTCCTCGTAGGTCATGTGCTCCAGCCCTCTAATCATTTTGGTTGCCCTCCACTGGACCCTCTCCCATGTGTCCACATCCTTTTGGGGGGAGGGAGAAGAGGGCACCCAGAACTGGATGCAATACTCCAGATGTGGCCTCACCAGTGCCAAATAAAGGGGAATAATAACTTCTGTAGATCTGCTGGAAATGCTACTCCTAATGTACCCCAATATGCCATTAGCTTTCTTGGCTACAAGGGCACACTATTGATTCATATCCAACTTCTCATCCACTATTATCCCTAAGGCCTTTTCTGCTGAACTGCTACTTAGTCAGTCCGCAGCCTGTAACAATGCTTGGGATTCTTCGAAGCTCATTAGATTTCTTTTGGCTCAATCCTCCAATTTGTCTAGGGCATTCTGCACCCTAACCCTAGCTTCCAATGTATCTACCTCTCCTGCTAGCTTAGTGTAATCCACAAACTTGCTGAGGTAACAAGATGTTGAACAAAACCGACCCTAGAACCGATCCTTGGGGCACTCTGCCAGAAACCAATCACCAACCTGACATTGAGCCGATAATCACTACCCGTTGGGCCCAACAGTCTCGCCAGCTTTCTAGCCACCTTGATATGCCTTGATCGGAATCAAATCAGCTAAGTACTTCATTCTGGAACATAGCATAGACCACGCCCAAACCAGTGATTTGTACTACATTGATTTTCTTGTAATAAAAATAGGTCCTTTCCCCACCCAGTAACTTTTGGAGGCATAGGTGCTTTGGTTCCAGCTGAGACCACCTAGCCCTTGAGTTATAAGAGACTTGCCCATACCAACAATGGATGACATTTTGCATATATATTAAATACAAAGGAAAAGAAATTCTAAAAGTATTTTAATGAAGATGATTCTCCGCAAGTGCTAGAAGATACCAGATTAATGACCTTCTCTACCAATAGCAGTCCAAGGAGAAACAAACAGGTAATTTGAAACCTCCTCTGCAGCAGTAGTTTTACAAGCTGCATGCCATTATATAGGTTATACAACCTACAGTAAATGTATTTAATTTAGATTATGTTATTCTAGAATTCATTGAAGAAAAAATGAATTACCACAGAGCCCTGAGAGAAGTATTTGGATGTGTTACAAAAATCATGTTCTAACTGTAACCATTGAAAAATTTAACTTTTCAGGAAATAAAATGTAATTCGTTAGACATGTATTTCTAGTGAGCAAGTCTGCCCAGATTCTATTGAAGTGCAGACAATTATGCATATTGATAGACGTAGTTTTCCTACTGATGTAAAGTCATTTCTAGGCATTACAAATTATTGTGCTAGATACATTAAGAGCTATTCCAGTCTATTTATATCTTTGAGAAACTTTATTTCAATAGATTAAAGAATGTAAAACAGCATCTCAAAGCATAAACTTTCAATTATGTAAATCTCTAACTATTTCCTGTTCTGATGCAACAGCCCTGTGGAGCTAGGAGGAATTTAAAACCAGAAAGAAAGCAGCAATGTCCACAAAAAATGTCATATTCTCATCACAGTCTAACCAAGATAGAGCAGAAACATTTTCAAGGAGGGAAGGAAGTTTGAACTGTTGACTGGTGATGCAAATACTTTAGTCTTGACTTTTATGGAGCTAATTTGAGAAGTTACAGACCACCAAAATTGATTTCACTAATACCTGAAAGCCCAAATATTAAATAGACAAAAAGGAAAAAAAAAAGAAAAGAAAAGTGGGGTTTCAGGTGACAAAGACTCTCTAGCTGACTGTCTGCAAATTCACCGCAATGGCACTTCTTATAATAGAGAAAGTGAGAAACTATGT
Organism: Rafetus swinhoei; assembly: GCA_019425775.1. NCBI lineage: Eukaryota > Metazoa > Chordata > Testudines > Trionychidae > Rafetus > Rafetus swinhoei. The sequence continues at coordinate 274,596,396 of CM033437.1, forward strand.
TATTTCATATGCTCTGTTCAGAAAAATAACAATACATTCTACAAATACTTATGCATTGAAGTCAATATGACTGCTCATACACATAAATGTAAGTACACATATAATTGTCTGCAAAGGATTAAATAGGCTAAATCAGACTGGATAATCTCTGTTCTGAAGCTATGGATATGAAGGTGGCCAATGGTGGGTGAATTGATAAAAATTCTACAGGACTAACTAAAATAATGTTGTTTTTTGGAAGGTTCCATTTAATAGTATGAACTGCAGAACATTTGAGTTATACATTTAGCTAAGGCTAACCTCTAGAGAACAAAAAGGTATGGGTCCCTGAAAAGGACAAAGATATCGAGGAAAAGTGTGACCTTGCATGTTATGCTCACTTGCTAGCCATGGTCAGCACTGAACCAATTCTATAAGTTACTTCAATGAAAGGAGGCACTGCTTGAATTGGCTTTATTGGAAATGCCCACTTACTCCAGTGCATTTCCATCCAGTTTAACAATTTCTGTGTACGATGAAGTAGCTGTAGATTGTGTGGACTGCTACAGAATGGTCAAGTAACAACTAGCTAGAACCTGACAACTAGCTAGGAATAGACATCTTGCAGTTGGAATGGTGTCATTCCCATCTTGAAAGTCAGTCCTTTCTGCACCAGATAGCTTTCCATAATCGATAGAATGTCAGGTACAATTAAAGCAGACCTTAATGAGAATGATTAAGACTGGTACAGAAATACTCTGCGAATGCATTCTTAGCTTACACCTGTTCCAAATTATTTTCTTATGAAGGTGATTTCATATGTTCTTGACTTTTGTGGATAAACAACATTCATCATACTGTAGCTTGGGAGTTTCTCTGAGGACCAGATATTTTAAATTAATTTATTAGGTTGCCCTGGGAGCTGTGTGGATCAGCTGTGAGTAATGCACCTCTATAAATGGCAGAGTTAGAACTTTGTGAAAGTCAACTTGTTGTGTTTCAGTTACTTTTTGTTTAATTTTTAAAGGAGATCATTGAAATGTCACTCGTGACATTTCAGCAACCTAGAAGAAATAGATACTTTGAGTTGTAACAGCACAGTGTCTTGCCATGTAAATGGGAAATATCTGAATCCTTTCTATTCCCAATTTGCCAAATAGAGTTAAGTGAGCCCAAGAAATTCTGAGGTTTCAACATTTGCTTTTGTCCCAAATTGGTACAGAAGTTGAAATTCTGATTTTTTTGTAGAATTAAATTGTCAAAATACTTCAATTTGGAAATGCTAAAATGTTTCCTTTTCATGTTATTGATCTGACTCAAAACTACATTTTGAGCCAGTTAATAATGAACTCCATTTTCTCATAGTGGAGTATTGCTCTGTGAGATTGGTAGCTGGGGAGTCTGCTGCCTCCATTCTGTTTTATGGGCTAGGCTCCCTGACCAGACTACATTTCCCATGATGCACTTCAATACATGTAATGCCAATGATGCCCCATGGAACTCAGACAAAGGGAAATCCACTTTGCATTATAGGAAATGAAGTCCTCCTGGGAGCTGTACCCATAGAAGAGAATGAGAGCTCAAATTGAAACTGCCATAAGGAAATATGCTATCAGAGAAGTGCAGTTTAATATTTTGTTGAACCTTCTTAAAACAAACTGTTTTGTTGATAACCCTGAAAGAACGTATTCTGAGTCAAATTTATTCAGGAAAATAAAAAAAAAATCCACAGAAAATTTCAAATGTTCAGAAACAGCATTTTCCATTGGAACAATAATACCAGCAATAAAATTCTGATCAGATCTAGTGTCAAGGCAGCATATTTTTTTTATAGTTTATTTATTTTCAAAATGTAATTTATCTGGTCTTGGAAGGATTCTATAGTGCAATTTATTATAGATTTCCATATGGGAGACAGATAATTTACCAGAGCTTTTGACAAAACCTTCTCTAATAAAATGCAAAATTGTCTCATTGGAAAAGTTTTTAAGAAGCATATTCTACTTTTGTCTCATTGCAATGCACAAGTATTCTTAACATGATTCATGGTTAAGAATAAAAGTACAAATCTTGTAAATATAAGAATTTTGCTGATAGAGGACAGGTGAGCCAACAACTTCTTAAACCTGAAAATCCTTCTTCCAACTTTGTGTGCCAGGGTCCTGACCCAAAATTCTGTAAAAAAATAGAAAGAATCCTACTGACATGAACACATTTTGGATACAGCTCAAGGTGAAATACTTGTTTTGAATGACACTAAAGCTAATCAGGCTAATTTTTTCTACTACATCTTGACTTACACTTGATATGCAAGAATGAAAAAAAAGTGAAATAGGCCAATAGCCAAGGACTGAAAGTACAAATGTGACAAAATATAGCTCTTATGAAGAGTTGAATAATGTACTATCATCTCTTCTGAAATGGTTTGATCTTTATAAGATTTTTTTTTTTAAAAAGAGCATATAGAATTTTTTCTTAATCTACAACCTTTGAGAGAAGTATTAAGTATTACTTGAGCCGTACATGTGGAATATAAAAGAAACTCAGAATGACTAGGTTATGTTCAATTAGGGTTCTGAAATACCAAACAGTTGTCTCTTACTTTGACTGCCCAGTCTAGATTACAAGATGTCAGCTGTAAAGATAATCTGCTTGTCATGAAATATAGTTAACTTCTCTTCAAAGATTCTGCAGGATATTAATAATCACCAAACTTCTTCAATTTAGGACTAGCAAGATTGCTCACGTTTGCTGTCCTGAAAAACAATTACTATTCAGGAAAAGATTTTATCTTAGGAAATAAAGAACTCATTGCAGACACATGACCTTCTGAAGCAGAAGTCTGGAAACCAGACTTAAATCTGAATGACAGATGAATTAAGAGCGAATGCTATCCTATTTGAAATGAGACCTCCAGGGTATGTCTACTCTGAAGTTAGACAGCTGGCCTGTGTCTGCTGACTTGGACATATGGGACTTGGGCTGCAGCCCTATAAAACCGCAGTATAGCTATATGGACTCAGGTTGCAGCCCGAGCTTTAAAATCCATGAGGGAGGAGGGTTCCAGAGCTCGAGTGCCAGCCTCAGCCCAAACATCTACATTGCAGTTTTACTGCCCTGTGAGCACTGCATCCACTGACATGGGCCAGCAGCAGGTATTTAACGGCAGTTAAACTACATCCCCTTGACTAACAGTGCACTTGGCTGGCAAATGCTCTGGGAGTTCCTGGGTACACATTTGCCTAGTGACAAAGCACTTTATTAAGGAGAGATTTCTCAAGACAAGTATGTTCAGAATGGGAGGTGCTATAGAGGGGATTTGAATATCTGAATCTTCTTTTATGTCAGAAACTTTCTATACAATAATTGGGAAATCAATGGCTGTGTCTAGACTGGCAAGATTTTGCGCAAATACTTTTAACGGAAAAGTTTTTCCATTAAAAGTATTTATAAGAAGAGAGCGCTATACTGGCATGTGCCTTTGCGCAAAAGATTTGCTTTTGCGCAAAAACATCCGTGCCCAGTATAGGCGCTCTCTTAAGAAGAAAGCTCCGATGGCCATTTTAGCCATCGGGCTTTCTTGCGCAAGAAATTAACGTTCCTGTCTACTCTGGCCCTCTTGCGCAAGTATTCTTGTGCAAGAGGGCTTATGCCTGAGCAGGAGCATCAAAGTATTTGCGCAAGAAGCACTGATTTTGTACATTACAAAGTCAGTGTTCTTACGCAAATTCTCGTGGCCAGTGTAGACAGGCAGCAAGTTTTTGCACAAAATCTTGCCAGTCTAGATGCACCCTATCAGTTTAAGTATCAGAATGGGATGAATAAACTATAGACAAATGTTCATTAGAAACTTGGAAAGTGATGGGGGTAAGGAAAGGGTATTTCCCTCAAACTGGTTCTTTTTTCCTTTTTTTTTTTTCCAGGGGATAAGAGGGCTGCGTCTAGACTGGCATGATTTTGCACAAAAGCGGCCGCTTTTGCACAAAATCTTGCCGCCTGTCTACACTGGCCGCGAGTATTTGCGCAAGAACACTGACTTTGTAATGTACAAAATCAGTGCTTTTTGCGCAAATACTCTGACACGCCCGCTCAGGGATAAGCCCTCTTGCGCAAGTATTCTTGCACAAGAGGGCCAGTGTAGACAGCCACGTTAATTTCTTGCGCAAGAAAGCCCGATGGCTAAAATGGCCATCGGAGCTTTCTTGCACAAGAGACCGTCTACGCTGGGCACGGATGCTTTTGCGCAAAAGCAAATCTTTTGCGCAAAGGCACATGCCAGTATAGACACTCTCTTGCACAAATACTTTTAATGGAAAAACTTTTCCGTTAAAAGTATTTGCGCAAAATCACACCAGTCTAGATGCAGCCAAGGTGTTTTCTTTGTCCGAAGCATCAAAGATGGCCAAAGCTGGAGATGGGACACTGGGCAGGATGGGCTGATTCTCTGAGGTGACCCCAAGCAGTCCCTCTTCTTGCTCATGTGCTCATGGTCTAATTGATCTCCATATTTGGAATTGTCAGATTGGCAGGGATTGGGATTTTTGTTTTTACAACTGATCCATGTCCCATTCTACAGCGAAAGCCCATCTACTTGTTGCTATTTTAAATTCCAAGTCATTGCAGGGACCTGAGGAATTAGTGCACCTCCCTTCCTCCTATCCTTTCCCTGGGCACAAAATATTTTAGTCTCCTGAGGGCTGTTTTTTAAAAAAACCCTTCACTTACATCCATACTGCAATCACATTCATTTGGGAAAAAAATCAAAAGAACAGAGGGGCTTTTCCAACATTGGTAAACCTCTTTCTATGAGGAAGAAGTCTTTTTCTGAAAGAGCTTTTTCGGAAAAAGGCATGTGTGGACGGGGAAGTTCTTTAGAAAGAAGAGGAAAGAGGGAAAAGCACAGGTGCCCTGGTGGCCACTCGGCCCATAGTAATCACAGTTTACATGCAAGATAGCGTCCATTCAGTGTGGACACTTTCTGTCAAAAGAGCAGATCGCTTTTTTGATTTACTTTTGGGTTACCTCTACACTGCAGCTCTCTTGTGCAAAAGCCTATGCAAATTAAGTGTGGATTAGCATATTGCCATGCTTAATTTGCATTATTAATTAGGGGCCATTTTTGTGCAAGAGCCTTTTGCGCAAAAAGGAGCCGTGTAGACAGCTCCTTTTTGCGCAAACCCCCCTCTTGTGCAAGAGCCGTTCTTCCTAATATGCATAGGCCCTTCATTTGCATAGGTTTTTGTGCAAGAGAGCTGCAGTGTAGACGTAGCCCAGCTGTGTAGGAGCTGTCTTTTGGAAGAAGTTTTTTCAGAAGATCTCTTCTGGAAAAGCGTCTTCTGAAAGAAGACTGCAGTCTAGATGTAGCCTGGCTGTGTGGAATTTAGTGGTTTGTGACATACCAGAGGCCAGAGAGGATAATGGGCTCATGTATTCTGACCTTAAACTCTATGACTTCCCTTAGACACTAAATTGAAACAGGGAAAAGGAAGGAAAATATAATTCAATGCTATCCCCGCCCACCTCAGCAATTTATATCAGAATTGTGTGACCTGTAACTCCTGAACCTTCTAGAAACAAACAACTCTATATTCCTAGTTTACCTGCCTGTAAAAAAAAAAAAGAAATTATGTGACTTTTCAACAATAATTTAGGAATCTCGAAGTAGTACATGAAGTAATGAACCATCATAGTTTATATATGTTGAGAAATGTCTCTCATGTATATTTCCAAATCGCTGCAGAGAGATTCCTTTCAAGTCATAAACTGTGGTGTCTGTGTGAAAGCTAACATTTAGCAGTAGTCACAAATCTTCCCATTGTATTATTAGTGTAAGTGCAATATAAACAGCCATGGTGGGAAAAGAACTGGAATGACTGATATTCAGCTTAGGCTACGTCTAGACTGCAGGCTTCTTTCAGAAGAAGCTTTTCTGGAAGAGATCTTCCAAAAAAACTTCTTCCAAAAGAGAGCATCAACACTGCCGAAGTGCATCGAAAAAGTGATCTGCTTTTTCGACAGATAGCATCCACTCTGAATGGACGCGATCTCGCATGTATGCTATGGACAGAGTGGCCACCAGGGCACCTGTGCTTTTCCCTCTTTCCTCTTCTTTTGAAAGAACTCCCTCTTCCCTGTCCACACACGTCTTTTTCCGAAAGAGCTCTTTTGGAAAAAGGCTTCTTCTTCGTAGAAAGAGGTTTACCAATGTCAGAAAACCCTCTCTGTTCTTTTGATTTTTTTCTGAAAGAACGGGATTGCAGTGTGGATGTAAGTGAAGTTTTTTTTGAAAAAACCCCGTTGTTTTTCTTAAAAAAACCTCTGCAGTGTAGACATGCCCCCAGTCAGATCCTATTGTCTTGCCCCAAAGAGGCAGTTGCTGTCTACAGAGCATAAACAAGGGTTAAAAACACATTTGTGCCATATGATGGGCCATATATCTTCATCTGATATGAGGCAGGGTAGATCCATTTATGGTACAATACGTTCATCTTACAAGGCAGATGTTTCTGCTAGGTGGATACATTCACTGTAGCTGTCTGGTCCCATTTGTTGCTAGCCACATCTGGTGCCTCAGTACTATAAAACTGCTGCTGATATAGTATTGAATTGCAGTGGAGTATCTCAGGATCTTCTGTCACTGCAGAATCATCATTGAAGCAGTAAAATTTTATTTTACTTTTTCTCCTTTTATTGCCCTAATCTGATATTATATTTCAAGTTCTGCTCACTTCACTTCTGCCTCTACATTTCTTTATTGCTTTTCAGGAAAATATAACCATCTTAGAAAAGCATAGTTTTGTCCCTTCTTCTGGCCCCCCAAATCATCCCTTTGCTGAAAGATTGCAGATGTATGACAATTTGCAGATTGGATTCCCAGTGGAGGAAAAATCAGTGATGCAGAATCTGAGTGTATTGTAAATGTAATTCACTTTATTTACACACATACACCATCTTGAAACAAGATGGTCAAACAACTTTTAGGGGTCTCCCTTCTTCTAAGAGTCTCAGTCCAGCACCAATTCTAATTCCCTGGGATTGACAATGCCTAGAGGACTAGAACCTGATTCTACAGGGGTTCTGTGGTTCTGATACTTCTGGTTTGAAATTAGGAACTCATCCTGGGTTTCTGCTGAAGGACCCTGAGAAGTTGGATGCTGCAGGAAGTACCACCCAATGGGGCAGAACCTAAGTGTCATTCCCTGAAGCCTTCTGATTGCTGGCAGACAAGAAGGAAATCATCATGGGGGAAGTGCCCGAGCAATGATGTATTGTAGAAGGTCTGCTTGCTTCCATTCCAGACCTTGCTTTGCTGTAAATGCTAGACTCAGGCTTCTGATGCATGTGCATCTCTGACTCCACTAGTTGCCTCCTGTCTGTAACCTGGTGCCTGACCCTGACTTTTTAGTATCTGGATATGGCTTGACCCTGACTGCTCCATTTGCCTGTCACCTGCAACATGGTGCCTTACCCTGACTTCCTGGTATTCCAACCCCACAAATTGTCTCCTGGCCACAGCTTGGTAACTAGCTGGTGCATATAGGCTGCCCATGTCCTGGCCCTGACACTGCCTCAAAAATTGTCTCTAGTCAGAGCTCAACTGATTAGAGAAAGCTCTCCAACCTCTGAGTATGTCTCCACATTAAAACCTGGCATAACCCCAAACCAACAATAACCCAGGATATCTTTTCAAGAGTCAAAATTTTCTTGCAGGCTTAAAAACCAAACATAGAAGACTGTGCATAATAGTGCCACCTGGTGACACTTAATATTTACGATCAAGATATGATCATATCATTAGCACTGTTGAAAAAATGGAAGAATTTGAAATCTTCTTCAATGCCTTTTGGCCATCTTTACACAACATAACATACAGTACTCCTAGCTCTTCCAATCAATCTTAATTGTAATCCAGGATGAAGTCAATGAAGAAGCTTTTGCTTCAGGATTTCTTTACCAGAAATATTTTACATCTATTTTTTTGTTACTTTTTACAAGTGAAGAGGATACAAATTGCAAATCCAGTATATAAAAAGCCTATATTCCAAAATAAGAAGATAGACTGTTTCAGTAAGTTTGTTTCAAAAGCTGAAATCTCTTATTTTATATTGTACTGGGCCTTTCCACCCAACCAGTGCAGTGCTAATATCTAAGTTCTGTATGACAGTTTAAGACACTTATTGTTTATATTTATACAGGAAAAAGAATGAAGCCAGAGATTCATTTTTAGAACTTAACCTCTGGATTTATTTTTTTGAGTGGGAATGTTGTTATAAACTCACTGGGGACAGAATAGATACTATAGATTGGACAAGTGTTGTCCAGTTCCAGCTGAAATATAGAAAGAAAGCTCATAGATTTCAGCCTAGCTCTCAAAATTCTGCCAACAAGTTTATTGGTGTTGTGTTTCTTTCTTTCTTTCTTAAATCAGCCTTTTTACATTGTCAATGGTAAAACTGTAATACAAAATATTCACCATCTATGGAGAGGAGCCCAGAAAAAAGTTGCACAAAGGAATACCAACTATCAAACAAATCATGTTGCTTCTGATTAAATGAAAGCAGAGTATGTTTTCGGAACAAATGTCTGGTTTGCTGATAATTTCTCCTATTCCCTTTTCTTCAGTAGAAGTGTATTTATTTATGGAAAAAATATGTCCCTACTTGAATTTATTTTGAGCCCCCTCTTTCCATTTTATAATATGAGGCAATGGAACATAAGTCATGCTGAGTTTGCGGTCCTTGCTCCCAGGACATTTAACCTCTTCCTCAAATCAGGCTAAAATCAGAGAGTGCCATAAGACACTTGATCAATTCTCAGCACCATTTGATCAACAAATTCCCATGAAAATTTAGAAGGAGGCCAGGTGCTCCAATAAATGAGCTGCATGCCTTTTGGAACACAATTCATTTGTAAACTGGGGACTTCCTGTAGTTATGTGCTGTAGCAATAAGAGTGGCAGATGAGAACTTCAAGTAGAACAATGACAAACACATTCTTTCTTTAGAATACAGTAGTCATTGAATTACTATTCACATATACAGGGCTAAATCCTGTGGTGCTTATTCTTTCTTTGTTGGGCAAAAATTCCATTGACCCAGCCACACTTTCTCATGAGTTCCTCTTATTTTGGGTGACACGGTTTTAAATGCCCAAGATGTCTCAAGCTGGGCACATATGATTAGTGGATCTCTGAAACCAGTGGACATTGGAAACTGTGGCCTATCCTCAGCATATATATATATATATATATATATGAGTTGGTTCTATTTCTTTCCCCCCACTGTCCATAAAACAATATGGATTAAACACATGTAGAATCTACAAATTTCAGCCAAATAGATTTGACATTGGAACTAATAAATGCCCAGGGTGACTGACAGAATTGACAAACTTATGGGCAAGGTGTGTGTGTATGGGGAGGGGAGGGAAGGGGGGCTGGATTCGTGCTACTGGAAGGGGTGGGACCTCATCCACAAGGCACAAGGCTGGGAGCAGACAGTCCTCAGTGCTACTGGGACTGCACTGTGCCCCTGGCACCTCTTAGTGCCACCTGGAGCATGCCATTTGGTGCTCTGATAGCTGATGGCAGTAGCTGGGAGTTCCAGACCCTTTTGAATTGTCAGGCAGTTGGCCCTATCGGTGGGTCTATAAATGCCACAGGAGTGGATTCTGTTCCACTAATCTACCCCAATGTGTATTTCTTCTTTGAATTTCTCTGCGTATATGTCTGTTTCAAACCTGAAGCATGCCGGCCCTTCTGCAGGCTTCAGATTTAGATTTTACAGGGCAAACAAGAATTTCATGTGAATGGCACTAAAAGTAACACTTTGATATTGGTTTCATTATTTTAGCATTGTTCATAATTCAAAAATGAAGTTTTTATCTGACCAGTTTTATTCTCATTCATAGAATCATAGAACCATAGAGCTGGAAGAGACCTTAGAAGGCCATCAAGTCCAGCCCCCTGCCCAAGGTAGGACCAATCCCAATTAAATCAACCCAGCCAGGGCTTTGTCAAGCCGAGACTTAAACACCTCAAGGGATGGCTACTCCACTACTTCCCTAGGTAACCCATTCCAGTGCTTCACCACCCTCCTAGTTAAATACTTTTTCTTAATATCCAACCTGGCCATCTCCCACCGCCACTTGAGATCATTGTTCCTTGTTCTGCCATCTGTCACTACTGAGAACAGCCTCTCTCCATCCTCTTTGGAACCTTCCTTCAGGAAGTTGAAGGCTGCTATCAAATCTCCCCTCACTCTTCTCTTCTGAAGACTAAATAGACCCAACTCCCTCAGCCTCTCCTCGTAGGTCATATGCTCCAGCCCCCTAATCATTTTGGTTGCCCACCACTAGACCCTCTCCAATGCATCCACATCCTTCCTTTAATTGGGGGCCCAGAACTGGACACAATACTCCAGATGTGGCCTCACCAGAGCCGAGTAAAGAGGAATAATCACATCTCTGGATCGACTGGCAATGCTCCTCTTAATGCAGCCTAATATGTCATTAGCCTTCTTGGCTACAAGGGCACACTGTTGACTCATGTCCAGCTTCTCATCCACCGTAATCCCCAGGTCCTTTTCTACAGAACTGCTACTTAGCCAGTTGGTCTCCAACCTGTAATAAATTCAAACATTGAATAAAATAACTAGGATTCCAAATGTTAACCAGAAGTTGTGTGATTTTTCTCTTTCACTTTTCTTTGGGAGAGATCTTGGGAGATATGGCTTTTAAACCATATGGGCTGCCAGTATTTTAGTTCAGAGTAATATCCTCTAAGATCCTCTTTAATGTATCCACTTCAGCTGTATGTAACTTTAATGTATCTACTTCAGCTGAATCAGCTTAAATAACAATAACCCATAGACAACATTTGCTTTTGGGAACAGGGGTTGGTGGACATTAAGGGCATTCACAATGAAGCCAAATCACTAAGGATTTAAACTTATTGTTTCTGTGACATTTTAAATTTGGGACACAACAGAGCCATCCATGTATCACCTAAACTAATTATTTCTTCTTACAAGAAAGTTTATGGCCATATTAAAGAAAATAAAATGTAGCTGATTACAGAACAATAAAGGACGTTGAAAGATACCCCCATCATAGATTTTATTCTCTGTTGTATGCATGTTTGAGAGATCAGAGCTATCTCAGTGACTTGCAAAGGGTGCAAATAAAAACACGTTTTCCACATAAACCACTTCATATCAAGAAGATAAGAAATATAATCTTTATTATTTCCCCTATTATTTATTTTAAGTTTATATTCCTCACATACAATGTTATTATTGTTACTCTAAACATTGTTGGACAATATACTTGAAAATACTATTATTTTTATCTCCAGGATAAGTTTTATCTGAATTATATTGTTGGCTGAGTTTACAAAGCCTATATTAAATGTGGTATTTTTTCTCTGTTTGCATATAAGGGTGTGTCTACACAGCATCCTAAACTCAAAATAAGATATGCAATTTGTGCTATGCAAATTGTGTATCTTATTTTGATTGAATTTTGAAATAGCATATTTTAAAATTTGGCACGTATACACAGTGCCAAATTTCGAAATAATGTGCTATTTCGAGACATCTCTTAACCCCATTCCACGAGGGTTACAGGGATGCTGAAATAGGTCTCAAAATAGCAGATGTGCTATCTCAAAATAGCGGGTGCATTCAAAAGACGTGGGGTAGCTCTTTTGGGATATTTCTAGTATTCCAAAATAGCCCCACTGTGTAGATGTAGCCTAACACAATAACTCTTGACCACTATATCTGATCACATCTCAGGAACATTATAGGCATCAGTGGCCAGATCCATATTGATGTGGGGGCGAATAGAGGATCTGGCTCTCTGGTCATCTGATAAGCACAACTACAACTTCATGTAGCTCTAAAGATCAAAGAACTGGTTAACACCTTCCAGCATAAAAATACCAATTTGTCAGCTCATCATCTTTGCATTGTGTAACAGACTAACCCTTCAAATGACTTATCTCCCAGATAGAAGGAAGGCTAAAGATGGTTAAGTGAGGGAATCAGGGCATGCACACAGCTTCTGATAGAGGATGTGAGGAAGAAAGGGGGACCTCACCCCAGCATGGGAGAAAGAAGCAAATGTGGGCACAGAGAGCCCTTAAAATGGGAGGTAGTGACTAACTCAAGTGTGGAGGAAAGGGTGGGAAACAGAGAGTACTTGCCATGGGAAGATTATGAGGAACTCTGGAATGGTGGGAACAAACAAAATCTTTGGCATGAGTGGAAGGTTGGGGGCTTCTGGTATGGTGGATGGGGAGAGGAAGAGAAATGTCACCCATTTCCAGCTTCTGGTAAACAGAGGCTACGGACACCATCCCTGTCTATCCCAGCTAATATTCATTGGTGGAGTTTTTGATGGAGGACCCTGACATTTGGCAGGAAGAGGAATGGGGGTTACTTGGAGGCCTTGGTATAAGGGAGAGGAGAGTTGCAGAGAATTCCTGTAACCAAGCAGGTGGGAGGGTGTCACATCGAGCTAGTAGTGGGTAGGTAGAGAAGAAGTTTGGCCTACATAATCTAATACGTGTGCAACTCCCTAGAATAAAAAATGTCTAGGATCAGCAAGAAAATAATACTGAAAGTGCTACAAGTTTGAATATAAAATTAATGTGTTTAAAAACCTATACTGTCTTTGTGGCACAAAGTATATCAGCAATAATACAAAAGATCAGGGAATCATCATAGAAAGGCAATGGATCATCTTCCAGGCTTTCAACTTTCTCTGTTCTCCGCCTTTGCATTCCCCTTCCACTGACTTCCCCATTCTCCACAGCTTTGAACACAAACATCTCTTCTCTTTTAAGGCTCTTCCTGGTTTGTCCATTCTACCAGCTGAGTTACTTATTTTGGCTTCTGCTCTGCCAACAATTCTAGCCTGTCCAGTTTTCTTCCAACACTTTTGTCCTTTCTCTCCTGCTGTCCCTTATGCATGGGAAAAATGCCCTGTAAAATTTCATAAAATCACAAACGTTGTATACCTCTTGCTCCTTTAAACTCACCTTTTCCATGAAGGTTCTAAATACTTAATAATGGCTAGGCAACAAGTGCATTGTTACTCTTACTTATTACATGAATCATAATTGCTCATTGTTACCTGGTGATTCCTTGTCTGTTTTTGATCCTTTCCCTTCCTTCTCTCTTTCCTCATCTATTTAAACTGTAGCTCTTCAAGGCAGGGTCAGTTTTTTTCATTGTTTATGTGCAGCTCCCAGCACAATGGGACCCCAATCCAAGATCTGGCTCCACTGTAATGCAAATAAGCATCAGTTCTGTTGATTATTCCTCACCAAAACAAACAGTGTTTAACACAGATTGACTATAACTCCACTCAACTTCTTGGTTTGTTAAAGTAGCTGAATGGGGAAAACAAAAAAGCACTAATAACAAACAAATGGCTATGAATGATCTAGGCAGGTCTATTTATGGAAAAAAAGATGACAAGCATTAGAAAGAGATTTCCATAATTAGTACTTTACCACATGGCTTAGCTTCATTAAATATGCTGAAAAGCATGCAGCAACTCAGAATGCTCATAGTAATTTTCCCATTCTCCTTACACATGCTGAAACCCATAATCAGTACTGGAGCAACAGCACTATAAGTGGTATAAAATACTAGCTGCATTTTGAGTTTGTGGACAGTTCTATAATTGTACTCCATATGTAAAGCAATAAAATTAGTTTTGGCAGGTGTTGCTGGGAGCAGCGGCAGGGTTATCTCATGAATTCCAAGCAAATAAAGCGATTTCTCCAGGTATTATGAAATAAACATAGGTTGTAAAAAGAGAAGTCTTTGCAGAAGGTTCTGAGGATTTCTGCAGGAAATATATTAAAATTACCTGATTACCTTGAGACTCCTGCTTAGAAACACAATATCTCTTGGTAATCCAACCCACCCGGTATCCAAAGAAGTTCCAATTGGTTGCAGCTAAGAAAATTGCCTGGAAAGGGTTGCTTGAGGTTGTCTCATTAGCAGTCAATTGCCACTAAGAATATTCTAGATTGTTGTCTGCAGTTTCTTGCAGAGAACTCGCAAACATCACCAAAAACCAGCCAATGCAGAGCCATCCATTCATGATGCCCTTCACACAAGGAAAATATGTAGAATGGAGAATTGAAAAATGTGCATTTCCCATTTCTTTTCTTCTAAATGGAATAAATAACTCTTCACCGTGATTTCCAATACATTTTAACTCACCTGCATTCCACATGGCTATGAGACCATGCAGAGAAGGCAGAAAAATTTTGCCTTCCAAAAGAAGTGTTTATCTGTGGCTGATGCAGAGGTAGAAATTCTTCAGCCCACCATTTCTACTGACAATTGTCTCACTGAAACCTAATTTTTAGAAGTGAGACAGGAGACTGAACTAGGATAACTTTTATTTGGACATCAAGGAATTCTATGTTTTCCCTGCTGTTAAATGAGCTTATTGTGTGCTACCCACTGTAGGGGTACATCTAGACTGCGGGGTTTTTCCAGGATACCGGAGGTATTCCGGAAAAACTCCACCACATCCAGGGAACACGTTTGCTCTTCCACTTTTTTTATCAGAAGAGAAAACGTGCTTTTTTGGAAGCCCTGTCTTCCTCATTCTATGAGAAAGAAGGGATCTTCCAAAAGGGGGATTTTCTGAAATTTTGCGCAGTGTAGATGGGCAAAATTTCGGAAAAGCCTCTTCCAAAAAAAATTGGAAAAAGGTAAGCAAAACGCGCACTGCATTTTTGTACCTTTTTCTGAAGAAAAAAAAAAAAGGTGTAGTGTAGACCAAGCCTAGAAGTCCACTACAAGATTGACATTTCTCTGAGGGGAAAAAGTTAGCTTAGGAGTTGAATGAGACCCACATTCTTTCAGTGGATCATACAATCCCTGAGGAGTTCCAAGAAAGACAGTACTGGAGCAGGAAGTATAACTGTTCTAGTACACTCTGTTGTGCATGTGTAACTATCAGCTGCAGTTTATAACTGTAGGAGTAAGATTTCTGGGTCCCTGCCATGATTCCTACACCGTCAATACCTTATCCCTGCTTGCATTTGCTTCAGGGTATGTCTACACTACAGAGCTATTTCGAATTAACTTATTTCGAATTAGTTAATTTGAATTAAGCTAATTCGAAATAACGCATCTAGACACAAAAACTAATTCGAAATAGCGTTTTTCTAATTTGAAATAGCGCGTCCACATTGAGTGGACCCTGAATCGAAGGCAAGGCTGGCCAGAACCAGTGCCGGCAGGGCATCAGGGTCGGACTTAGTGTGTGGGGCTGCTGCCTCAGGCTATGCGAGGTCTGTGCTTAAGAGACTTGGCCCCCCATGCCGGACAGACAGTCCTCAGGTTTCTCTGCTTGCTGGTCTACCTCTCTGAGGGACAGCAAAGCATTTGTGTCTCAGAGTGCTCTGCTTGTCCTCCCTCGGGACACCATGGAACTCTGCAACATGGAACCAGACCTGCCCCTGGAGACTCTGCTGCATCTCGTGGACACGTTGCCAGCAGCCTGGCTGCACTGTCTGCAGGCTGCCATCTGGGAGGACCATCGAGGGGCTGTCAGGATCCAGGGGGCCCTGTGGCAGAGCTTCCACCCTGAGGAGCACTAACAGTCTCCCCGGTCTGCCCCACGGGGGGCTTGTGCTCCATACCTCCCTCTCGTCCTTCCACTTACCCTTCCCTAGCCCCCCCTTCCTGATGTCAAATAAAATACACGTATTTTCAAAAATAGAAACTGTCTTTATTTAACACAACTGGGGGGGTGGGGAATGAACCTCTGGAGAGACTGGGGAAAGGAGGCGGGAGAGGGAAGGAAAGAGGGTGGGAGAGGGGAGGGGGGAAACTGGGAGGAGGGAGCTAGAAGGGGAAGCAAGGGGAAGAAGGGGGAGGGGAAGCTCAGGGCTCACAGTTGGGGGTCTCGCCGGGCCACATGTCTCCCAGCACGGCGAGTGCGGGGCCTCGGCATCCCGGGGAGGAGGTGGGGAGGAGGTGTGGAGGTTGAGGTGGGGGGTGTGGAGATTGAGGAGGAGGGTGTGGAGGTTGAGGAGGGAGAGACAGGAGGGGGAGAAAGAGTGGGAAGAGGAGCGGGAGCTGGAGGAGCAGCAGGTGCGGGAGCGGCACAGGGCAGCATGCTCTGCACCAGGGCCTGCAGATGGTGACAGATGGCACGACCCTGGGCAAGTAGCTCCATCTGGAACTCCCGTTCTTCCTGCACCTGCTGGTCCTTGATGTGGGTCTGGTCTCGCAGGGCTGCCAGGTGGCACTCGTGGTATGCCTGCAGTGTTGTGGTGGTCCTGCGGAGCCCTCGGGTGCGGGAGTATGTCCCGGGCGGGGTGGTGTGCCCTGCATGTGCAGGTGGTGCGGCTGTGGAGAAAGAAGAGAAGTGGTCAGTTCTCCCTGGGGACACAGTGGATGATACCCAGCCCCCCTGCGAGGTGAGGGCGACCGTGCCCTGCACCGTCAGAGCCGATGTGCTTGCACAGAGGCCATGCTCGGCATGTCCGGCTCTGCCCGGGAGTGGGAGCTGACCCGAGACCACACCCATGCCCCTGTGCTGTGTATAGTGAGGCCGGGGCGGGGTGAAGATATCCCCTGCCCCTGTGTAGAGGGTGTGTGTGAAGGGAGGGCGTCCTGCTGTGTCCCGCCCTGAGGTCAGGAGTGTGTCGGGTCTCTTCACACACAGGTGTGGCTATCGGGCCATGGCCTCTGTGTGGCATGCAGCTGGAGCCACCTGCCCAAGGGTGGCACGGAACATGCCCGCATGTGCACAGGTGGCTGCGTGATCTGTGGGAGGCATGGCCCACGTGCGCGGTTCCTGGGCTCCTTCCCCGCCTCCCGCCCGGGTAGGGGACAGTGCTGGCACTTACCTGGTATTGCCTCCCCGGACGACCCTGTCGACTCTGGAGCCGGGACAGCTGGTGGTGGCCCCTCTGGTGCGCTCGGGTCAGGACCCTCAGCTCCCGGCTCGCTGCCCCCCGGGCTGGCGCGGACCACCCAGCCCCCCAGGATTCAGTCGAGGCCGGGGAAGTAGGGGCAGGTGTAAGCCCCTGCTGCGGTGCCACCCCTGGTGGCCCTGGTGTATGCCTGCCGCAGCTCCTTGACTTTGAGGTGCACCTGCTCCTGGGTGCACCTGTGTCCCTTGCGGGCCATGGTGGCCGCTATGCGGACGTAAACAGCCACGTTCCTCCACCTAGTGTGGAGATCATGGACATTGGGGGCCTCCCACCAAACCTCAAGGATGTCCATGATCTCTGCACTAGTTCAGGTGGGCGCGCACCATCTATGGCCCCTGGCTGGCCCCTGGGTGCTGGGGGACTGAGCAGGGGACAGCTGGCTGCCACTGGCTGCCATTGTGCGGCCACTGGGTGAGGGTCTGTGGCTGCTGGCAGGCCTGGCTCTGGCACGTGCCCAGTGGCCAGACTCTACCCCTTTAAGGGCCCCGGGGCTGGGGGAGAGGAGAAGAGTTTTCCTGGTTGTGCCCAGAGCGGCCAGCAGGGGAAACTGGGAAGGGCTGGAGGCCCCCTATTTCGAATTAAGTGTCTACACAGCACTTAATTTGAAATTGTGATTTTGAATTTGGCGTTATTCCTCGTAGAATGAGGTTTACCAAATTCAAAATAAGCACTCCGCTATTTTGAATTAAATTCGAAATAACGGTTTGCATGTGTAGATGCTATTGAAGTTAATTCGAAATAACTGCTGTTATTTCAAATTAACTTTGTAGTGTAGACATACCCTGAGAGAAAAGCCATTGAGTCTGGTTTCAGAATGAAAGTCTAGTCCACTACCGGGTGAAGTTCCATGGTCTCTATCTTGCAGGCTAGATAATCATAATGATCTCTTTAGTGTTAAAATCTACAATTCTTGGGAGAAGAAAAACAATAGATATGGCACATCATACAATTTCATCACAAGCTTTGCTGCACATTCTTCTCTGTGAACACTAGGTAGAGCCATATTGCAGAGAACCAGTAACCAGGGTAGAGGAAAAGATTTAAGTGTGCCTGAAACTATCCACATAGTAAAATTAATTTGTCCATTGGTCATCTTTGCATGAGATGAGCGAGCCCATACTCTAGCACAATACTCCACTGCTTCATAGCAGAATGCTATCGCTGAAGTGTGTAATGTGTGAGTGTTGGTACACCATGTAGTTTTGGCCTAGTTTTCCACACAGTTTTCCACACTGGCCCAGTTTTCCACACAGGTTCTTGCATGTTTTGACCTTAGTTGCCATCTTTGTAAGATGGCCACAGTATATGGCAGTTCTTAATGTGATGTCGAAATAAACTGGGTGGGAATTGTGTGAATGTCGAAATAAACTGGGTGGGAATCGTGTGAATATTTGTTGACCCCTAAGACCCCTAAGCTCAGTTGTCTGCCTGATTGTGCATGATGTAAGTGGAAGATACTCAGCACAGCCTTCTTTTCACTTAGTATCAGCCACCAACTGATGAAAATAATTGGACATAGATACCAAATCTGCATTCAGAACACTCTCAAGTATGTCAAAGGAGTGTGACTGAGTGCTGAGGAATAGGTCATCTGCATACACAAATCTACAAGACCTGCTATACATTCAAATGTAAATTGAATAACATTGAAGATAATATTGTTCCTTGCAGGAGGCAGTTCTGCAGGTGGCTCCAAGCACTTGTTTTACCAAGATGGACAAGGAAATGTCAATTTCTCAAAAGTAGAGCCATTCCACATGCGAACTCACTTGTCGTAGTTCTAGGCAATTTCACTAGCAGGCCCATGTGCCGTAGTGTATTGTGTGCCTCGGTCAGGTGAAGGAAAACTAGATCAGTTTGCAACTTGGAATCCACTTTTGCTGAAAGTTGTAAGTGTTCACATGTACTCGATCACTTGTACTACTACAACCATGGCGAGAACCAGCTTTCTCTGGTGACAGTATACTTTCCACAGATGGTGAAATTCTTTGCAAATCAGATCTTCAAGCTCCTTAAAGCAGCTGCATAGAGTGAAATTGGTCTGTAGCTCAAAGGCAAGTGTAGTTTCAGCAACTTGACGACATTTGCTTGGCACCAAATTCTAAGCAGCCTGGATTCCTGCAGAACTCTGTTGAAAAACCAAGTGAGCCATTCCCCAATCATGAGGATCCAGATGTTCCATAAATTCAGGTGTAACAGTCATGTTCATCACATGGGAGGAGGAAAATGCCTGATAAATCTTTGATTTTCCCTAGAAGATCTAGCTTCTCATCCCCATAATAAATCTTTAGTCAAGAGCAAGTAGCCTTCTGAAAAATGAGATGTGAGTGTCTCTGTCAGGCAAGTGGCACACTACTTTTCTTTAGGGGGGTACATATAATGAAACCTGAAATACCCTTGCATTAGAAGGGACAGAAGTGTCATAAGAGGGTAGCAGTAGGAAGAGGTGATGGAACCAGACCAAAGCTGTTGACCTGAGGAACAAAGCCAACAACCTCACAGGATGACCCTGGACAGCATAGGTTGTGGAACAAAGTGGTTGACACTAATATTTTTAGTTAAGCAGAAAGTTAAGTATGTTTTATGAGAATGGAAGCTTTGCTTTCATCTTGAGACTTGATGCATATTGCATTTTATTAGAATTAGGCGGTTGGAAGAGAAGGGGATAGGTGATGGAATGACAGGTACATCTTCAGGCTATTTGGGAAGAGAGTCTTTGGTCCCATGGATATGGTGACTGAGAATTTGTTTTAAATCAGTCTGAATATAGTAATGGACAGGGAAGTTAAACTGGGAAAGTGACTTGCCAAAGGCATCTGATCCTGTCTGTTTTTTTCATAGAATATTATTTAATAATAGCTCTAGAAATCTTTCTTTGGGTGCTTATCTGTCTAAAAATCCAAGATTCACTCTTAGATGTCACATTTTAGAGTCAGATTCTGAGATCCTTTCCCATGGTGAATATCAACTTAATGAATAGTTCCAATGAAGTCAGGATGCTTCTGAAGTAAAGTGCTACTTAGATCTCAATGCTGATCTCAGTGGAGACCCCTGCTTCAAGACTGAAAGTAAAATAAGGCCATGCAAAATTAATCACAAGAGCAGTTTCCTGTAATTAACATTAAAGAAAATCATAAAACAAAATAAAAAGCAGTTTAATGTTATTAGCTGTGAAAGGTTCTTAAATATTGCAAGAGTTCTTCAACTTGCAGTACATAGCACCAGGCAGTAAGAATATCACTGCCCAAGAAATATTATTTACCCAAGAGAATTCAGATATGTAAATTACAAAAAAGAAGGGAGAATATATTTTATGGGAAGGTAAGTGTTTATGGTTAGAAGTGTTTATGAAGTTCAGTTCTCACACTGTAGCGATGACTCGGGGAAGTGCAATGAAACTATTGAATTAATTATGACAGATTTGCAGAGAAGGCAAAATGCTGGGAAGGCAAATAAAAGCCAGTTTAATAGTTATTCATTTGCAACATGAAATCATTTGTAGACATTTGGAGCAAAGTTCACCCTGGCATTGTGCGCATGTGATTAGAATTGAGTAAATGAGCATACAAGTTGGAACAGGTCACACATTCCATGTGTGAAATTTGCAACAGGGTTGTGGCTCAAAAAATAGCACGAAAACAATTGTTATGGTCAGAAGGTGAATGAGACTGAAAATTTCCAAATGAGAGATTAGTACACACAGAAACTACCATTTCAAAAGTGGGGCCAACTCTTCAGTTACTACAGACTAATATAGCTTCATTGATTGCGAAAAACTCACACCAGTTAATGCCAGCTGACCATCTCTGCAATATCCTTTGTATATCATAGAATTGAATGGCCATTATGTGTGTCCCATTTTAGTCCCAGATCTACCTGAGAAATGTGTGTTTTAATGTGCTAGAATGTTTGTGGAGTAGACCAGTTGGTGGAGCGGTGGCAAGGAATTCTCACTACTTGTGTAATTGGAAGAAAAAAATGTGAAAATAATTTGACCTCACCTTAAGCTTGATGCAATTTGACCTCACCTTAAGCTTGCTGTTTTGTTTTTGGCAGGAGAAGTATATACACATTCCATAGTCACACAGCAACAGCTGGTTGTGTACAGACCTGCTCACTAATCCTGGTATCAGGAACAACCTCTTTTAAGAAAGCTATGGATGATGCCTCATAAGGCAACAAGGAATGACTGAACACCTTTCACTGGGGGATGGTTGTTAAAAATAAGTACATGCTTATGTGGACATTCTTTTTAACTTCCTACCGACATGCATAGGGATGATCCCATAGCCCACAGTAATAGCCTATTCTTTTCTGAAAGTATTATGTATAGAGTCTTTATATATCAATTTAACAGGATTTGTAAACTCGTTCTAAGATCCACTGTGTGCTGCCGGTGGCCTTTTTGCATTTCCTAGCAGTTTTGGCTGTGCTCAACAAAGAGTCTAAGTTTTTCTTAAAGTATTGTAACCCTGTATTGCTGTGTGGTTGTCTGCCAGGATTTAGGCACACAACATCCACAAACTACATAGGGAGTTATGTCGCTAAATCACAGTGCAACACTTTGAAAAGATAGAAGTAAA
The DNA here is from genome assembly GCA_019425775.1 of Rafetus swinhoei. NCBI lineage: Eukaryota > Metazoa > Chordata > Testudines > Trionychidae > Rafetus > Rafetus swinhoei. The sequence goes on from CM033437.1 coordinate 274,617,936, forward strand.
TAGAGTCATAGACTCAGACTTAAAAGTCAGAAGGGAGCATAGTAAAACTGTATAAAACTCTTTGGAAACAGTCAGTTTTCACAGTTTAAACAGGACATGACCACTTGTGAAACACACAAAGTTGCAGTTTGTGCAGAGTGCCCATGGCACCGATATTTTCCTGTCATCCTTGGGATGATGGGGAAAATTCCACTTATCTAGCCATATGCGTCTTCTAGCCCTCTGACTTTCTCTCAGCCTTCTCTGAAGCACACTCTGCAATGCCCCCATTTCCTGTGTTGCCACCTTCCTCACAAGGAATGTTCCTCACAAGGAGTGCCTGTTCTTACATAGCCTGTTCCCAGAGCCTTCCTTCTTTTTCTTGCTACCACAATGCAACAGAACCTGATTGGTTCTCTTGCATGAGGGCTCTCTACACTAACACAAGAGGGAGCCCATTTGTCCCTGACTCTGCCACCCAAATTCATCTCCAAGTTGCCTGAAATGTTGTTTATTTCCCAACATTCTTCATTAAGCAAAACATTTTCCAGCAATACTTATTTGAACTTGATCCCATCAAAATGAGCTGTGAAAATTAGTCACCACTTACCAGATGGATAACTGAAATATAATACATAGTTTTTCTCCTCCGCTTCTTTCTTTGCTGGCTGATGCTTATTATGATAATTTTTCAAAGAAATTGCTTTGTCCTTCTTGAAGAGCATGCACTGTGTGTAAGTTTGTGCTTCCTGCCAATCATTTGCCCCTACCTCCTCTTTACCTGACAAGTAGCCCATAATTGAGATGTATCAGTATGAATAGCCAGAGCTTGGCTCATCAAGTGTACTTATTTCTCGATGAGTTGCTGTTAAGGTAGGAAATGAAACAATTCTCAGATCTTCCAGTGCAAATACATGTCACTTTCTTGATGATGCTGGGGGAATACACAATGTGTCTCGAAGTGAAAAACTCTCTCTTCGGGATGGATACAAGATCTTTCATTTTCTTGGCCAGAAGATTGCCTTTATCATGGTCAATATGAAATGCTTTAAAGCAGGCTTTCGGCAGAGAAATATTTTCCTTAAGAAGCCACCCATCACTGTTTTTTGGATATACTTTTAACATTCTTTTTGCAACATATAAATGTTGGTCTATATGGTGACCAGGTACCATTATAGAGGATGTTGGGCTATGTTTTCTATTTCGCATGAAACCAGCAAAAATCAGACTTGAAAAGGTAAGAAAGAGGGAGGAAAGGGTGGGGAGCCAATTTATGAATCAATATATCAAACAACATTGTTCAATCTGTGATTCATAGTTTGGCATATGCTTTGGATTCTGCCGTTGCCACTTAGAGTCCTTAAGGTTTAAAGATATTGTAAAAGTTACTTTCCAGTCAACTGAGCAGCAACAACACGAAACACTGAGTGGAAGGAGTGGGTCCTTCCCGTTAGCGTGCAGCTGTATACATGAAACATTTTTATGAGCCATTTCTTTTCCAGCTGCCAAGTGGCTTTTAAGTGTTAAATAGTATTAACATGTTGCTTTTGTGGCAGCCAAATGCCTCTTAACATTCAATATTAAAAAGAAAACATTATTTTTTCCAGCCATTGACCAGCTCGTATTGTTAAATATTTTACTAACATGCTTTTCCACCAGCTCTGACTGCTGCATTTTTGTTTAAAAATTAATTTCCTAGCCACTGAAAAAAGTTTACAATTTAACTGTGTTTCATATGACATGGATTTTTTCTTTGCCATGAGATAGGATAAATATTTACCAAAATGGATTGTTTTTTCATCACCAAGCAACACACGTTCTCTAAATATGGTACAGTCTAAGAGCACTTTCTCTAAGAAATTGCTTCTTCCGCTGCTCCTCCACTTGCTCTGTTAAGGACTATGGGATGCTTTCTGAGCCCTTTTTGCTGCCGAACACACATTCTTTTTACATGGATTTTTTTTAAAGCCATTGAAATGTGCCTATATTTGAACTAACAAAGTAGTACAAGACATGTCTGACCCAATTTGTGCCTGTAGAAAGCAATTAACTCTCCTGTGTGGCTATGGGTGAGCAGAGGAAAAATCTTTCTTGAGAATAAAGCTTGAGATTTTCAAAATCCTACAGCACCTAACTCACTTCGGCTTTAAGGAAAATCCCAATGAAAATTGACTGGTTTATTCCACCAGTATTGCAACTTCTTTTATCTGTTCATTTATGCGTGTTCGTCTGAATGAGCTTTTATTCATAAATACATTCAGGGAAAGTAAAAGCTACACAAGGTTAGCACCAATAAATACCCAAGAGGGTATTCATACTTACCACACCCTCCTTATTGTTTTATTATTATTTGTATAATGGTTGCATACAGGGGCCAACCAATGGCAGAGTCCCATTGTGCTAGGCACTGTACAGAATAGTAGTTTTTTCCTGGCCCAAAGAGAATACCATTGTAATACACAAGACAAAGATGGAGTGCAGGAAGAGGGAGTGAACAGTGTTAGTTTGGAACTATCATACTAGTTCTTTCCACAGTTTTGATGGAAAAAAGGAGGTGAGGGGATGGGATTTTTTTTTTTTTTTTTTGAGTTCTAGGAATAGGATTTGTTAGGAGAGGATTAGTTACTAACAGAAAAACAGAGGCAGAGAGAAAGGCAGGGAGAATGCAAGTGAAGGGACAGGGCAAAGAAGAAGAGGGAGAGAAGGAGGGCATGGAGCCCATGTGGAATGAGACAGAAGTGAGGAGTACATGAGAATCAAATAGTCAATCAGCACAGAGTATAAAAACTGCAGAAGGCAGCATGGTAACATCATCTGTTTTCAACATCCGCTGCTATGTAATCTGCTGAGGCTGCCCCTTAAATTTGCTCCTGCTTCCTCTGACCCCTGGGGCTGGTTTCCCACTAGAATGTCTTTATTCTCCACACCCAGATGGCCCTGGCAAGTGAGAAGTGTTACCACTGTGTTCAGGAAGTGCTGCGTGAGAGATTTGGTTCTAACTGAGCCCCATTCTCCACCTTGTCCCTTCAGTCCCAGTTCCACAGTATCTACCATGACTGCTTTTGTATTTGTTTCATCTGGCCTAACTTATTCAAAGTCCTTTTTGAGTAGACAGTGAGAAGGGAAGGAAAGACTATATTTGCTGCAGAAAAGCAGGATGACAAATTACAAAATTTAGATGTCAAAAATTACATTAACAGACAGTTTAGTTTCTTTGGCGGTATGTTGTGCCCTTGTAGACTGTTGAGTTGAGCAAAACTCAAACATCTGGAAAACAGGAATTGCACAGTTAAAGTTGCATATGTAACCTTAACTCTGCCCTCTTTCAGCAGTGCACCAATATGACCCATTAAGATACATACATTTAATCTCCCATCAATGTATACATTGATGAAATGCATAAATTCTTCACTTTTTATAGCCCATTCCTTCTCATGTATGTGCTTACATCTAAAGCTACAAAAAGGGGGAAAGAAGGTTACCCATCACCAGGGCCCTGACCTATTACAATCTAGTGCTTGAAGAACCTACATTTGTCTCTGAGATAATGGCAGTAAGCCATTATCTATTTAAAACAGTTTGGGCATACTGTTAAACTACAGAAGTTTCAGTTACTGTACATTTCTGAAGGCTCTCCCTTTATAATTTTTAGAAGCTAATAGCAAAGGAATTAGATCTTTCATGAAAGTCAGGAAAGAATTTGCAAGAATTAGAAGAAATCACAAGAACTTGTGAAGACTGTAAGGCTAAGTAAACCAATGGCTGGAGGCATCTCAATGTGTCCATTAAAAGACAGGATTTATTTGCCAATCTGGGAAAAGGAATACATATTGGCGGGTCTCAGGCATAGCACAGGTGCTATATAGAAGCAAATTAAACAAAATTCCTTACTTTGAAGAAAGACCAAATGGATGTTTCCATAGACAGCAGAGTTTGTGGAGATTTAAAATTGCAGCCTAGTGGAACACTTAGGGTATGTCTACAGTAGCTTGTTAATTCGAGCTAGGTAGGCAAATTAGGCAACCAGAGTTGCAAATGAAGCCCAGGATTTAAATATCCCGGGCTTTATTTGCATGTTGCCGTCCGGCCGCCATTTTTAAATTCCCCTTAGTCCGAACTAACTGCCCGCAGCTACACGCGGCAGGTTAAAGTTAATCCGAACTAAGTCCTTAGTTCGGATTAACTGTTACTCCTCATTCCACAATATTTAAATCCCGGGCTTCATTTGCAACTCCGGTTGCCTGATTTGCCTACCTAGCTCAAATTAATGAGCTAGTGTAGACATACCCTTAGTGATGTGGACTACATAGTGTCCTCCTCTTGTGAGTTTACATTATATCTTCTGTACAGAAAAGTTACTACCCAAAGTAGTCCATAGGGCTAACATGCTTGTTGGAATATAGGTCTATGTTCTTACAGATTTCTGGGACAAGAACCTGTCTGCCTTCAAAGTAATAATTGGAAATTCGTAAGTAAGCTATATAATTGCTACATCAGGCAATACCAGGCTATGATTTCTGTTTAATGAGCCACATAATGCTAATTAGTCTGATGTTTCTGTGAAACAGCATACAGTTACATTCTACCATAAGTAACGAAACTTTGCTGGTTATACCCATATTTGGCTTTACTCTCCCAGGTTTCTACTGGTTCCCTAAATTTCTTCTATCCTTTTTTTTAAAGAAAGAATTCAGATGTCCCAGTGTCTCTGTAAAGTGATTACGTATCCCATCCATTCTCTGCTGGAGAAAAAAGAAAGTCCCAATGATTTATTTAGGCTTTTTTGTGTACAAAGAGGGGGTGGCAATGGGTGAGGGAAGATTCTGACCTTTGCTTGAATAGCTGGCAAACAGAAAAAATCACTAAATGCTGCTAATAAGTTACATACTCTTAATATAGTCATACAATTCTATTTCTGTATGTGCACAGTCACTAAAAACCTTTCTGGATTTTGAGTATTGCCAAGTGCACAGTGGAAGATTGTACAGTCAGTGGTAAACCACAAAGTACTGTGAACTTGAATACTCTGATATCTTTCCTTGGCTAACAACAACTGGTTAGGGAAGGCGCCATTACGGTGATGGGTACATAGTAGAAAGCCAAACAGGTTCAATTCCTTCTTTTGCTTGCCACAGAAAAGATTCCAAATTTTTCCAGCCATTCCTTCTTCACCAGACAGAAAGTCCCTACCTAATTCAAAAAGTCAAACAACCCATATTTCTGTCAGTGCTATAGTTTTGGCATCAGGGTTTTTTATTATTCCGCAAAAGTATCTGTTTCAACATATATGACGAAATCTATATTTCCCCCATATTTGTCAGTAATTTTCTTTGGCCCAATACATTTCAGTCAGCTGTAAGCAAGCAAAAAAACCAACAACAACAAAAAAAAAACAGTATACAACACTTGGTTATAAACCTGGAACATTTTGTACTACAGTGAAGTGTGCTTATGAAGCCAAATACATTTTCAATTATAGGCTCTGTTATATAGTTGAAATATAATTTTATCTGAGTTTTTTTGTACTATACGATCTGGCAGTGTTGTGGTATTTCAACTGCTGACTTTCTGACACCCTTCCAGCTCATGTATGGTCTTTCAGTATTTCTACTATACAGTAAATCTCCATTTTCAAAGGTGTATAATTCATCTGTAAAGAATCATTCTAGACTTATATATGACACACAGGATTTTCACTTCGGGAAAACATCAAAACAATCCAATTTGCCTGAATAAAGAGGAAGGGATTCTGAGCAGGGACTAACATTAGTATTTAAAGATGCTTGTTTTAGTGGTTTAAGTTAAACAGTAAGCCATTCTGGTGATTAATCTTTGGGAAGTTTGCCAGTCCCCTTGGAGATTTTATTGTGACCTTAAGTCACAAGAATGCTTTGGGGGCAGCAATACAGCAATACTGATTAGCTTCTACTCTTTCCCCTTAAGTTTCCCTTCTTGCATTTTGCCAGTTTTCTGCCTCACTTTTCAGAGAAATTACTGGTCTTCTTCCCTCCCTGTACGCCCATTTTTGCCCATACCTAATGAACTTTGTAAAGGAATTAAAATAAGGTCTTTGTTTCTTATGTTCACTTTATGCTGACTGCCATCATCGGAGTTGGAGGCAACTCCCTGGATAAGCCAATAGTGAGCTTGATGTTGTGCACTTGTATGTCTCAAAGTCAGCTTTAGATGAATATGGTAGAGATGAAGAATAACTTGAAATAAAAGATGAAATTATCAATGAGATTTAAAGCCCCCACCCCCAACCAGAGGATGTATGGGCTATTAATTGAGGTGATATTGTTACCTGTAAGACACAAGGAGGAACAGGAGTACATCCTTATTAGGGGAGATTGTTCTAGACAATTTCTGTGGACAGTAGAGTTTCAGAAGGCTTCTAATTCCTGCTCTTGTCTTGATGCTGCAATGTCTAGAAAGGAGAACTTTAGTATAATGTGCTATACATGAATCTCTGTTGGTTAAAGGAATAGGATAAATCAGGAAAAATATGTCCTGCCATGAAGCTGCTGTATTAAAACAAAGAGCTGTTTAAACCTAGGCCTTTAATCCCAATCCTTCATGAGGACTATACTGCAAAATCTACACTGCCAGGACTGATCATAGGAAGAAAACAGTCAGCAATGGTATGGTAATAAGATCTGGTGTGGAGAATGTGACTGGTCCTTCTCAAGAAGAAAGTCAACATCTTTCAGACTGCAGTATGGATTATCCTGTGAACAAGTTTCATGGTGCACAATGGAAGTTGTAGTTTGGCCAGGGATATTGGCCCACAGCAGAAAATGGGGACATCAGGCTCATGAACTATAGCTTCCATGTGGCAAGGCAGCACCATACAGAAAGTGCAGTTTCATATTGAATCAATACAAAATTAGGAGTTTGGGGTCAGTTCAATAAAGCAAAATGAAATAATGAAAAGTTCAGCTCTGGGAATGTTGAATTTTTATTTTTTTAAAAACTTACGTTTCCAAATAAAAATGTCCTATAGATTCTGTTCTGTGGAACATTTAGAAATTTTTACTTTTTGGAGCCAAATGCTAAAATGTTCGAATTTTCAATGGGACAAAAATTGCAAATTACATCAAATCTCATTTGATTTTAGACACTGAAACAAGAAATGAAGGTTGAAGCTTTGTTTCTTTAATCATTTCTAACATGCCCATCATGATAGGATATAGGGCCTTTACAAATAAATCTTCAAGTGCTTTTCAGTCACACTGTGATCCTCACACTCTCTCTTGTTATGCCATTTTTCTTCAATATTACTGTCCAAGACCACCTCAGGGGTCTGGTTTATAGATATCAAAATGGTACTATGCACTAATACTCTAGAGTGCATAGGTTGGATGAGATTTAGAGGGATGGTTGGATTTAGGATCAAATTTATTTCTGTTAATAAGCAATCCGATAGTTGAGGGTACTATTTAATGAATGGAAGGATAGCAGAACTGGGCTCGGGATGCCGTTTTTCCATTTATACCAATGAAGGAAAATAATTGTAACTGGGATTATTTTTCCCCTCTATATTGAACAAACAGTGAAAATAATCTGAGTATCCCACTGGAATAGCTCTTAAGTGGGCTGGATACTCAACTTCACATTTCTACACTTTTCTTGGGGTAAGGGTGGTGGGAAATTTGTGCAAGTGAAAATGAGAGACCGGGAGAACCAGAGCAAACATTGTGAAAGTTTTCTCTATACACCTCAACCAGTTTTGATCTATACTATCTCTAGTATTTAAGGGTATGTCTAGATTGCATCCCTGTGTCAGCAGAGGGATGCAGATTAGGCAGGTCGACATTGCAAATGAGGAAGGGACGTAAATATCCCACACCTAATTTGCATAGAAATGGCCGCTGCATTTTGCCGACTCAGCAGTTTGTCGGCAAAAAGCGGCAGTCTAGAGGGGGATCTGTGAGAAAGAAAGCCTTTTTCGACTGATCCTGTAAACCTCTTTGCAGGAGGCATAAGGGATCTGTCGAAAAAAGGCTTTCTTTCTCGACAGATCCCCTCTAGATAAGCTTTTTGCCAACAAAGTGCTGAGTTGGCAAAATGCGGTGGTTATTTTATGCAAATTAGGCGTGGGATATTTAAATCCCTGCCTCATTTGCAATATCGACCTGCCTAATCTGCATCCCTCTGCCGACAGAGGGATGCAGTCTAAACATACCCTAAGTGTTGACATTTCCCTGAGTAGAAACTACTACTTATATCAAACTTGTGTATCAGCTTTTGTGAAGTGGATAAATGACCTCTGGGTCCCTTTCATTGGTAGATAAGATTAATTTGAAGTCTGAGTCCATATATATGTCAGCAAAATGCTAGTAAATGCACTAACATTTCAGGTTCCCTGTTTATTTTTACCATCTCTTAACTGTGCTGCAAAATGTGACATCAAAATGTTCATATCTTTGAAGGATCTAATTCTAAGAGGCAGCAGATGAAACACAAAAATATCATTAGTACTGAAACAATCTTGATCTGTGATAAGGCATTGCCTGTAGTTTCTCAGATGCAATAATACTTCTCAGGTATCCTCAGCTGGGCTGAGAGGACTATAGCATTAGCCACCCCCTTTTATGGGACGCATCAGATTGCCCTCTGCCCAGGTCTGTGCTGACTGGCATTCATGGGAAGAAGCACCAGGACTCCACCTATCACACCACCTCCTTGACCTCTTGCTGTAGTCATGTAGGACTCTGAGAACCCTTACACAGCCTATGTACTGGGAGAGGTAAGGAAGGAGTCCTTACTCTCTTGCACAGCTAAGTAAGCAAAGGATTTAGCACCGGGGATTATGAAAAGCCTTTTAATTAAAGGCTGTTTAATATGCAATTGGCTTATGCACATAGTGAATTGGGACTATACTCCATTGCCATTGGTTCATCTGTGCTAGATGGACATAAGGGGTGAATCCAAAGCTCCTGCCTACCCATTCCTTATCACTCTGCTTTAGGGAAGCTATGAGTAATTTAGGTAACCTAGGGCCAAAGTAGGCCATGAAGGGCTTGTGGGGAAGTTACATTTCCTTGTGTCCTCACATGATAACATAGACCAATTTAGTATCTAACCCTGTGCAGGCACAATTTGCACCTATAACAAGGGAAGCCAGGCTGAAATTATGGACATAAATTATATTTCAAATGTTTTTGTTGTTATTTTAGAAAGAGTGATCTGCCAGTACTTTGGGCTCATCACTGAGACATTTCTTCCCCCTCTCCTCCATCAGACTGTTTTGTGCAGAACTTCCATGAAAAAGTGAGCTTCTAAACCTGATTAAGTAGCAATTTTTTTTACCGATCTGCTGCAGAGACTCTGATTTTTGTACACACAGCAGCTGTGTTATGGGGTATACAAACAGCACACCGGGCAGGAAAAGGTTAAAGGCCAATACCAGGCCTCACATCCTGGATAGCATGCTGCAGCTAGAGAAGGGGTTGAAGAGGGATCAACCCAGCTCAGAAGCAGAAGGCTGGGGAGGAGGACAGAGCTACCCTGTAGGCTCCTGACAAGGGAAAAGAAACCCTCCTAAAGGAAATGAGACCCATATGCTAAGCTCGGTTGGCACTAATAGTTTGTCTTTCTTTTCTTTTCTCCTTGTACTATTAGTCCCTCCCACTGGACATTCACAGAAGTTAAGTTTGCTGCCTCCAAAGAGACAGAGAACATAGTAACCTGTTAGATTAGCTGAAAATTCACACATCCCTTTAATACTCAGCCATGAGATGTTTTATAATAAAGTAACCCAAGCAGAGATTTAAGTGATTACTAAATAAGAGAAAAAGACAGAGATGTGGTTGTAATCAAAACAAAATAAAACATTCCTTCTAGTGACTGGAATTTATTTTTTAGCAAGTTGAAATATTGCCTAAGTAGTTTTCTTTCTTACATCAAGTTACCAGCAGTCCATACTAGTTACCATGCCAGAGGATTCAACTTTCACAGGGTTGGAAAATTCTGTACTGACCCTATATCCCCTCAGTGATGGATCTTAAAAGATAGATTTACTCCCATTATTTATCCAAGTCCATTGTCTCTGTCTCAAGAGCCAAGAAGTCTTCCTGGGCACAGATTCTGTCCTGCACATGATTGTTAAAGGCTCTTTCCCCATGTTTATTTAGCTGGATGGTTTTGTTGACCTCATATGTAAAGGTGCTTTCATTGTCCTCTGCCAGGCTGGTCAGACAGGCAAATCCATATTCATTTATCTAGGGGAAGGTGGGTTTATGAACTGCTTTCCAAACACAATTTAAGAATGTGTGTCCAGCCCAGGTCTATATCTCTTTGTAACCCTCAATCTCAAGAAGCAAAGGGCTCACCCACGCTGTAAGTCACATCAGACAGACTTGACCCTCACTATTGTCACAATATATATCTTAAATGTGTCTGTAAGGTATTATATGTCAACTGGTGACAGGCTGCTCCCCCAAACCACCGTGTAATATATATAGGGGTTGTGTAGACTCATCTCCAAAGCAGCAGTTGGCAAAGTTGCAGTTATGCCTGCAAGAATAATACTGAGAAGATAGACACTATGCTTTCCTTCTAGACGAGGATACTGGAAAGCCTTTAGCCCTGGTCTTGCAAACTCTGGCATTGGGAACTCTTAGAGAAGCTGTGAGTTCCATATGTGAAGAGACTGTGGGAGTGGGATTGTAAAATGTGTAGTGATGAGAGTATAATTCAGGAAGAGAATTAGGTCATTACTAGTTGTTGAACTACAGCTATCAGAGCTATCAGATTACATCCCCCCTTAGACAAGACTTTAAATACTGCACTACTTGTTATTTTGGATAAAGAACTAAAAGGTGGTAATGGTCCCAAGCTAGGCATTGATAAACACACTAGATGCCAGCACATGTGGAATTGCAACATTGTTGGCAAAATGAAACATCATGCGAACAGCAGTGTGAGTTTAATTTAGCATTTTTATAACATTGCAAACAGACTGAGCCACAGAAAAGCACCAGAAGAATATGAAAGTTATCCTGTTTGTTTTAAAGTGGTTTGCACATTGAATTCTATCACATCCCAGGTACCGTGTAACTGTGAACTCACTTTAATTTCCTTGGGTCTGAAATATTGCTGGGTTTTTTGCAATTGTACACTTACATTAAACCAATAATCCTTAGCTGTTTTCAAATCATTACAATGAGTGCCATCTGTTCTAGTCATTTTTTTAACTCATTTTTGTGTATGATGATTTAGGTTGACCCCCAACCCCATTTTCCACCCATAAATTAACTTTCTGGTGGTAAATAAAGAGGAGTGAAACTATTAGGTTTTTTTGTTCAGATAGTCAGCCATCTGCCAGGTTTATTACTTCTGAAACAGAATGGGTGATTCAAGAGACTAAAGAGTTGTCATGCCTACTTATATAAAAAAAACCAAAAAAACATTTTGCACATATTCACACCTCCTTCATATCCCTCCTCTACACTTTTCTTTTTACAAAAAAATAAACAAAAATAAAAAAAATCATCAATGGTTAGTTAGCTGGTGTGTTGTGACCATGGTTTATCATGCTGTCCAGCATGTATCATTATTTCCTTGTACTCTCCATCTGTGTTTTGTATTCACCTTTTGTCTATATTCTTTTACTGAGATTGAAAACTCTTTGGGGCAGGGATTGGTTCTTTGTTATATATTCGGACAGTGCCTGACACAATAGGTACAACCACAATACAAATAATAGGAAACCCCAGTTTCTTTCCACAGAACTACACTGTAACAATGAGCACAATTTTGATCCATTGCAAATTTAATTGACCTGAATAGAATTTTTTGACTTCACAAAGGTAGTTTCTCATCAGCTACATTTGGGACTGGTAGTGAATCCTGTTTTAATAGTAAATTAAACAAAACAGCATGGCATGTTTCTGGAGAGTTATCTGTCTTGACTTATTATAGACCTTGCTTGAAAAGTTTTATTTGGCTGTGTAACCTAGGGGTATGATGCCCAGCTTCTGTAGAGATTCTCATGCTAACTCTCGTCTTAGCTAGAATGCCAAAAATAGTACAGTTTGAACCTCTCTGGTCTGGGACTCTCTGGTCCTGCAACATCCGTGGTCCTAATGTAAGACCAGAGAGCCTCTGGACCTGTGAGTCCTGGCTCTGGACAGCCTTGGAACTGCAGAGTGCCAGAGTCCCTGGGGCTGTCCATGGAGCTCCAGAAGCCCTGGAGCAGCTAAACCCTGGTGGCCCAGGACAGCAGAGCCCCGGAACCCTGCAGCAGTGGGGCCCCTCCTCCCTGGAGCAGTGGAGCCCCGGTGACTCTTGAGCATCAGAGCCCTGGTAGCCCCGGGGCAATGGAGCTCCAGCGCTCTGGGGCAGCAGAGCCCTGGCTCCCTGGAGCAGTAGAGACTCGGTGGCCCAGAGCAGTAGAGCTCCAGTGACTCCGGGGCAGTGAAGTCCTGTTGGCCCTGGGGCAGCAGAGCTTTGGCGGCCCAGATCAGCAGAGCTCCAGCACCCTGAAGCAGTGGATCCCCAGCAATTTTGGGGCAGTGTAGACCCGACGGCCCTGGGGCGGCAGAGCCCTGGTGGCCCGGAACAGCTGAGTCTGGCAATTTTGGGGCAGTGGAGCCCCAGCAGCCCCAGGACTGGCCGAGGAGCTGGGAGCCCAGTGGCCCAGGGGCAAACCCTCTCCTTCAGAACTGGTCAGGTCCCCAAAGTGCCAAACCAGGGAGGTCCAACCTGTAGTGCAGTGATGGTAGCATGCTCAGTGGAGAATGCTGCCACTGGCTAGCTGCTTTAAGTACAAACCCACCTAAATTTTGTGGGCACATACTCAATGCTACTAATCTTTGTCACCACCACTCATAATGCCATACCTATGTTACAATTTTTAGTGCATTAGCTCAGATCAGAGCTACATGAGTATCTCTATGGGTAGGTCTACACTAAAGTGGAAGGCCGACTTAAGATACGCAACTCCAGCTATGTTAATTATGTAGCCGGAATCGATGTATCTTAAATAACTGTTTATTCAGTGGGAGGTCTACAGGAGAAAATTCTTCCTTCAACTTCCCTTACTCCTCATGAGGAGCAGTAGTACCAGCACCAGCAGGGTGCCCTCTCAGTTTGAATTAGTGAGTCTTCAGTAGACCCACTAAATTGAAGTCTGGAAGATACTACACTGTGTAGTGTGGACATGGCCTACGTGAGTAGGGAATCACACGCTAGCTGTGATATCCTACTAAAAGTCCGATTAACAATGATCCTCAAGTTGTGTAGGCATTTATACTAGTGCAAAGTGAAAGTTACAATTTTGATTTGGAAGGAAGAAATATCTATTTGTTCTTTATCAATTAGAAGTTGTTAATCCATGCTAAAATGTATTGTCATTGAAAGGTATCCCTATTTCTCTGTCTCAGTGATATTTCTGCTTACCTACACATTGGTTTACATATGCATTTATATAATGATAATAATTATAAAGTTATAAAATATCTTCATAGATCTGGGTGCAAGCCAGGCCCATTAGATTATCTAGTCTCACCTGTACAACACACATTGAATTTCACTGAATTTCTCCTGTATGGAGCCCAGTAATTTGTGTTTGATTAAAGCGAAAACAAATTCAGAAAGGCATCCAACTTTGATCTGAGGACTTCAAGGGACTGAGAATCCAATACTTTGCTAGGTGTCCATGTAAATAGTAATCTCTGTCCAGAGCTGCACAAAATTACCACAGTTCAGGATCTGTCTCCTAACATTAATACGTGAAATTTTACATACTAGGAAGTGTCTCCTAAGAGTCTGTGAATTTACAGTATCCTAGATTGTTTTGTCCCACGAAAAATCCCCTAAAAGGGGTTCTGCAGGGAGGATAGGTGTACAATATCTTCTTGAATGCAGGGCTTGGTGGAGGGATGAAGCTCAGAACTTCAGCCTTGTCTCTGGGCATTCTTGATCTCCCCTTTATTTATCTATCTGTAATTTAGCTCATCACCAAACTATCACCTTAGACCAGGAGTGGGCAATAATTTTTTATGGAGGGCCACTCCAAGAATTTGGAAAGTGGTTGAAAGCTGCACTCTTCCATGATATTAATGAAGGAGGTGCAAGGTCTGGGATGGAGTTTGGTTGCAGAAGGGCACTTGGGGTAAGGGAGGGCATTTGAGTGAAGGAGGCGGTTGTGACCTGGGGCACTGGACTGGGGTGCAGGGGTATGTATTGTGACGTAGGGCAAGGAATTGGGGTACAGGTGGGGGTGCAGGGATTTTGGTTGTGAGCTAGGGCAGGAGAGGACTGTGATCTGGGGCAGGGGATTGGGGCACTGGATTTGGAAGGGGATATGGGTACAGGATGGGGGCAGAGGATTTGGGTATGTGGAATAGGGTACAGGAGTGGGAGGCATAGGGTTGGGAAAGGGAGTGCCAGAGGTAGGCTCTGCCAGGAGACTTACTACCAGCAGCAGTTCCTGTAACAGCCTCTCTGCCTGCCCTTCTCCTTGCACAAGCTGCAGCCATATGCTCTGGAGCCCCTTGTGCTTTGTGGCTGCCTGTTGTTGAAACATGCAGCTCCCACTGGCCAGTTTCTGGCCAGAAACTGGCCAAAGGATTGTGCTGGGAGCAGCAGAAACTCCTAAAGTTTTCTCTCTCCTCTCCAGACTCACAGTTTTTAAAGAAAAACTGCCCCACAGCTGTGTTTTTGAGCGGCGTGTGGGTGGGAAGAGGCAGCGGAGAGCCTGCCTGGGGCTCCCCACAGTGTCTGTGGGCTGGATCTGGTGGCTTGGTGGGCTGAATCTGGCCCACGAGCCATATTTTGCCCAGGCCTGCCTAAGACTGTAGGCTAGAGGGAGATTTGCCATGGAGATGGCTGGCACCAGTGCTAGCCATAGTGCTGACTAGGTTCCTGATTAGAACCATTACATTTTATGACAACAATTCATATTCTAGGTCAGTGAATATTGACATTTATAAGTGAATCACACCATTTAAACAGTCTCCCCCCCTTTTTCCTTTATCCTTCTTTTCCTGGCGAGGGTCTGGGTGGTAACATGCAGGGAAAGGGAGGTCAAGGCCTCCTTTTTCTCTACAAGAGATTCCAGATCCCTCTAGAGGGATTCCCTAGCATTCTCAGGCCATCTGGGAAGTATACTGTAATCCCCGCAGTGTGTCCTGGGTGAGTCTTACGGTTACTGCTTAGTCAGACATGCCTAGTAGGTTTCCAGTGGAAGCTTCCCACGGAGCATCCTATTGACATTCCTAAATTACCTCAACTGGCTCCACTCAATTCAGAGGAGTAGGAACTATACGCTGGGGCTCTCCTGAATAGTCAAGCTCCTCACCCCATCTCAGAGAGTAAGCCCATCTATCCTGAAGAGAAACTTCATTTCTGCCCCTTCAGTCTCATCCTTTCCAAAAGTCATGACCATAGGTGAGGATGGGGACATAGAGCGATCAGTAAATTGAGAGCTTTGTCTGGAAACTCAGCTCCTACTTCACCATTACAGATTGATTCAGCACATGCATTCCTGCTGCAGTGCACCAATCCCCTAGTTTATTGCAGGCTCCCACTTGCTGTCATTCATGAACAAGACCTCTAGATAGTTGAGCTCTTCCACTAATGGCAGCCTTCTATCACCTACTTTCTTCCAGAGAGGACAATAACCTCTTATTTGGAGGTTCTGATTCTCATCTCAGCTGCTTCACACTCAGCAGCAAAACATTCAAGAGCATATCAGAAATCACAACCTGAGGAAGCAAGAAATACATCATCTATAAATTGCAGAGATATCATCTCTAAATTTCTGTACAGGATGCACTCCTCACTTTGAGTACATCTTGATATCCTGTCCATGAAAATTGCAAACAGGAGTGGGTACTAGACACATCTCTGGTAGAGCCCAACAACCACCTTGAATTAACTCAACTTAATGCTGAAAATATGAACACAACTCTCACTCCAAGAATAGAGGAGTCGGATAGCAGGCAAAAGTGGCACCAGCATCTCATAATCCCACAGCACTTCCCACAAGACATCATGGGGAATGTGGGCATGTGCCTTTTCCAGGTCTACAAAAGAAAGGCAGGCTGGATTAGCAAAATCCTGCAATCTCTCGGGTATCTCCAAGAGAGCAAAGACCTGGTCAATTTTTCCATAGCTGGGACACAATCTACATTGTTTTTTAATTTGAGATTCACGCAATAGGCATAACCTCCTTTCCATCACCCTAGTACAGGCTTTGCTGGAAAGGCTGAGGAGAGTGATCCTCCTATTCCTGGAATACACCTTCTACTCTCCTTTTCTTAAAGATTGGGATCAGCATGCTGGTTTGTAAGTCCAAAGTTACTGTGCCCACCTTTTATACAACACTGAAGAGGTGTGTTAACTATGCCGCCCTGACATTGTCCAGTGTTTTCAACATATCTGGATGAATCTCATGCACCCAGTCTGCTTTACCACTATGTAGGCACTTTACTGCCATATGGACCTCAGCATCAAAATAGATCCAATCTCACTGGAGGTTTCAGGTCCATCGGGTTGAGGAGTTCCTCAGAGTGCTCCTTCCATCAGTTCCTGATGATCTCCTCGGTCAAGTTCATCATTACATCACCCTAGCTTAGTACAGCCTAAGAAATGTCCCTCTGACCCCTCCTAAAGCAATGGATGATTAGCCTGAACATCTTTGAGGCCTCCCAGTAACCATTCTTTATGGTCTCTCCAAACTCTTTCCAAGCCTGGGCTTTTGCTTCAATGACTGCCACAACAGCAATCCTCTTAGCCAGCCAGCACCTCTGAGCCATATCAGGCATCCAGTTCACCAGCATTGCTTGAAAGCCACAAGAAGGACCATGACTTTATGATTATAAATCAAAATATATACGCTACCAATTTTCTTTCCTTTGTAAAGGAAACAAAACCCTGACCCTATGAATACGGATCCACATGAGTTCAGTGGGACTACTGATACACCTAAAATTATTTGCATATGTAAATGTTTGCAGGTTAGGGGCCTGAATTATCATCAGTGTTCGATAGCTATGTCCTAGAATGACATGTTCCATCAAGAAAATTCATAAGTAAAAAGTGTTCTGAGACTGCATCACATTCTTTTTGTGCTGATTTTCCTATTAAACTGGTACCCTGAAGTTGCCTCTTTGTTTTATATCACATGGGGGAAAAAAAATCTAATTACCTTATCAATGAGTTAGGGAGATAATTGTGGACCATTCAGTACAAAAAACAGTGATGTATTCTAAATTATTTTGCTGGTATAATCAAAAGCCGTATCTCTAATGACAAAGATTTGTTCTGCAAGATACAATTAAAGTGTTATTTGGATTAGAGCGAACATTCACGTTATACTAAATGTTTGAAGTTTGAATTAAATTAGTGCTTTTTAAGTTGACTATGATAAATATTCAAGCAGAACATGTACAGACATTTACCATATTCATTAGATAGACATCCCCATGTAATGATTTGTCTGATTAGTATTAAACCCCCATGGTAAAAATTTCTAAACCATTTACTTTTTAGTGCAAAATATCTATATTTCATCTTGGTCCCAAATAAATAATCTGGACAAAATATGTGAAAAGCCATGGAAGATCTTTAACAGCTTTCAGACAAAGCACTTCAAATGGAAAAGAAAAATCAAGAAAGGAGACAAAGTTGTTTTTTCATTCTGTGATGTGAAGTGAGAGGTCAGTCCCTAAAAACTAGATGTTTTATGTTGTTTTGTTTCAATCTTCTTCATTCCCCCATCTTCTAAAGAAAAAACAATTATATTCCTCCTATCTCCATGCAGTCTTTGCAAAGTCAGTAATCATAGAAGCCTTTTAGGATTTTTTTCAAGCTCTCTGATGTGATCTTGAAATGTATATTTCCATGAGAGATGAGTTATATATCCTTTCAGCCTACTGAACTAAAAGGGAAACTTACTTTAAAAATAAATTTGATTCTTAACTCCTTCACAATTAAAGTAAAGAGAGTTCAAAGGTTTAACTTCAGAACAATTTAAAGCTTCTCAGTTAGCTGTCTATCAACGTGAAACACTCCATCAGATACATTACATCAATTGCGTAGCTTAGGTCGAAATACCTTAATTTGGCTTTTGGTGCTGTCTACACAACAGGAAGTCGAAGGCAGAAAACTTTTCCTTTGACTTCCCTTATTCCTCATGAGTCAGAGTAAGAAGTCTTCCAGCTCAATATTATTTCAAAATAAAGGCTGGTAGTGTAGACATGCACTCTGTTATTCTGTAATAACGTCAGTTATTCTGAAATAACGGTGTTCTGTAGATGTAACCTAAATGACTATATGGGGAATAGCATAGAACGAGGTCACCATCTAGTAGAGGCACCAATATATGTAACAAATTTATCTTTTTTCTCAAAGTAATGGTAAAGCACACAATGAAATTTAAAAAGGAAAGATCTAAACAGTTGGCAGCTTTTGATCTTACTTGCAAAGCTATGTTATGAGATTAAATGTTAATGAATAAAGTATTTCCTTACAATATTAAGAGGTCAAAATACAAGTTAAGACCCTTCTAATTACTTGAACTTTTTCAGGATATGCTGGGGGCATCATGTTTGTTTGTTTTTTAAGTAGAAATTTTCTTTGGCTATTGTCTAATTCAAATGCTACTCAGCTATATTCTCCCATTGCTACAGAAAATTAAGAAGAAATATTTTGAGGACTTAAGTTAACCATTAAAAATTGAAGGTAAAAAGTCACAGTACATATTCTTCTTTTGAGCTATGGGGGTTTAACCCAGACATGCCCTTGAATTTTAAAATTGTACAGTACTTTATAATGCAGAAAATTAAATAATAGAAAAGACAATTTGGAAAGACATTTAGTTCTTAGGTTTTGAAAACCAAAAACTAAATATTCAAATGAGACTCGTAATTTGGGGTGCTTTATTTTCAGGTGTATAACTTGAAACATCTTACTTTCAGGGAGGGCTTACCAAATACAAAATTCTGTGACAGGTCACACTGAATTACATGATATTACTCAGTGTAATAAGTACTGCATCTACTATTATGTATTTGCAGGAGTGAACCTTTAAATGTTAATCTTTTAATGAGATTTTAAAAGATTTGGTTAAATGTTTGTTTGAACACCCTGCTGTGTGTGTTTGTCCACTCATACATGTACATGCTCCAGTATATGAACTAGTTTATTTGTGGCTGTTACTACACTGGGAGAAGTTATAACAACAACAACAACAACAAAAGACTGAGGGAAAAGGGACTCCAGAGAATTAAAAATATGGGCAAAAGTTACAAAATGAATTTTGTAATTTTCTATATATATCTTCATAGGCAATAATATACACATATATATGCATTATTTTTTAAAAATACCAGTTGACTCTTTTGGGGAGAAAGTGAAGTGCAGGAAAGCAGCAAAGTCATAAGAATTGCTAATGTCATGTATAGCTCAGTATCTTGTCTCCATCAGTGGCAGTACTAGATGCATCAAAGGAAGGTGAAAAAAAATCTTGTAGCAGATGATAAAATTATCTGCTATAGCGGAAGTTTCCTCCAAAACCCCAAAAGTTAAGAAATTGGCTTGTGACCAGAAGAACAATGCTATTTGGTCATTTAACAATATCTTTTTAATATGTTAATATTACCTTTTCTATAAATGTCTCGGTTTTTTTGTATTCTAGTCAGAGCTCTATCAGTCAATATCTTGTGACTTCCACAAGATGATTGTACATTGTGTAAAACAGTATTTCCTTATCAATTTTTAAATGCCTTCCCTTTCAGTTGTATTGTGAGAAATTGTAAATAGGACTACCTTATTTACATCCTCTATATAGTCATTATTCTGAACAACCCTTTCCCTTCCCCCCGTCATCTCCTCTGTGAATTAAACAGTTTTTGTACATTTGGTCTCTTCAGTAATCACTCTCTTTGAACTCCCATGTCTAGTGCTAATAGGAATACCAGTTTAACAAAGGACAACAAACTAGACATTAATTTCCATTGTAATATGGCATTAAAAGAGTCTGGTGAAGAGAGGCACAACCAGAGTAACAGATAGTAATTGTGTTGTTATTTTTTGTTGTTTGGTAAACATGTTAAAGAAGATCTTTCTAAAAAAACTGAGCCTATTGTAAGATTGTCTGGTTCCTTATTGCCACATTTTTGAAGGATAGTGGAGTTAGTTGTCAACTGTTTTATGTAATTTTATAACATGATTAAATTCACATATTTGCGCTATTACATTCCATTGACTTCAGTGGGGCTTGCTGAAATCAGCTGAGATCTGTTCTAGTTAAAGTTCCATACTACTTACTTAGTATTCTACACTGTTTTACACAATATATCTATATTCTATTTCCCTATTCCCTTAAGTTGTTTAGAAGCTTGTTTTCTTGGCAAAATTTGAATATGGTTATTATAGAAACTTAGTAGGGATGGCTCTGAATTTCACTATTATTTATATTGTAGTGAAGCAGAATAGCTGCCAATGAGCCAAAAAAGCTGAGAGAGCAGCTGGGTCAAGTTTTATAAGAGAAGTTGTTGGGCCTAATTGGGATGAAGTAATAAGAGAGGCTTAGTTCATGTCTGAGCTGTTTGGGCTTCACTTGCTGTTATAACAATCTTCTTGGGGAGTTTATGGGAAAATAGAGCTTGTGGGGAGGTAGGAAAGGGGTAAGAGAAGGATCCCCCAGATACTTTCTGTAATAGAAGAACTTGTTGATGGTATAATATCTTCAAAAAGTTTTAAAGGCACATTCCACCTAAAGCCACATTGAATTTTGAATTATTTGTGCCACATTTTTTGCACAGAATGGACACAGACAATCTCACAGTCTCATACTGCATATTGGTAACCCTGAAAAAACAGAGTAAAGGGCAAAACCCCCATTGTGCGAGGTGCAGTTTTAAACACAGAAGGCAACAGTACCTGCCCCCCTGAGAGGCACTTCACATTGCACTGTGGGAAAGAAAGAGATTGTCCAAGGCAGAGAGAATAGAGGAGAAAGGGAGGGGGAAATTGAGGTGGAAGTCAGCAGAGAGAGGGAAGGAGACAGAGTTGAGGATAAGAAGTCCAGTAGAAAGGGAGAGGGAGAGTGAGGCTGAGTAGCTGAAGAGTTGCAATGGCACTGACGGGTGAAATGAAAGGGGGAAAGAACAACCAATAAGAACACAGTAAATAAAGAAATCCAGGATCCAGATTTCAGGTAATACTATCAGGAGACTGGGAAGGCTACTCCCAGTTGCTGCTGCTGCTGTTCTCCATGTGGTAAGCTGCTGGTCCTAGTTCCCCAGAGAGTTCCTTTGCATTTGTTGGGGTGGATGTGATGGAGGGATTTTGATGACCCTCTGGCCTGAACTGCTTTGGAGAAACAGCTCTAAGAGGCTGGATACTTCTCTAATTATGACTACTCACATATCTTTATTAGACTACTGCTATAATTTCATGCACAAAGACAGATTAACTAGTTGAATTAATAAATGAGTGATTCTGTATCCTGAGGCTCATCATATACCAAAGCAGCCATGATAAAGCTGCTGTCTGTATGATTCTGATGAGACCTCACTTGGAGTATTCTATTTATTCAGTTCTGGAAAATGAGCTGTTATTGCTATCTTTGCCTTGCCATGTAATGTTGCATTAAGTAAATTCCTTTCTTCATAAATGAGTACATTGAATGGATTTGTAATGCAATGTATCCATCCATTCTAGAAACTGACTTTTTAAAAGTTTAATCAACCAGATTTATTGGAAGTTTTAGCTTAATTTACAGAGCTCTGGTACATGTATCTAGATAAGTAAATCTAGAAAGATTAGCTAACAGAAATGAGAAATAATTTGGCTTTTAGAACTGTTGTGACTCCTGTCATGTTAAATATTTGCTTAGAAGTCAAAATGAAATTCCACTTTAAGAATTCAAAGTTTAAACTGGTAAAGATGAGACAGCTTGACTTCTTTGGGCTTTTATATATATACTAGCCAATTAGCCCGTCATAAGACGGGATTTTCAGATCTCTCCTCCACCTTGGTCTTCTCTCCTGAGCCTCCGGTCTCTCGCGCCGTTTCTTTCTCTCTCTCTCTCTCTCTCTCCTCCTACTGCCTCCCCCTCTCTGTCTCAGCTCTCCTCCGCCTCCTGCCTCTCTTGCCTTCTGCCTCTCTCTCCATCTCTTTCTTTCTCTTCTCCACCTCCTGCCTCTCACTCTCCCTTTCTCTTCTCCTCCTCCTCCTGCCTCTCCCTCCCCTCCATCTCTCCCCGCCCCCCTTCCCCTTTCCCTCCCGCCATGGCGCTCGGCTGAGTGCTGCCTGCTCAGCCGGGCCGCTGCGAGGGAGGGAGGCGGGGTGGTGATGTACACGGCCAGGAGGTGGGGCCATGTACGTCACCACCCCGCCCCACCCCCTCTTCCCCTCCTGCCATGGGAGAGCCCAAATGGCCCCTTGCGCTGCTGGCTCCCCCGCAGTGGCCCGGCTGAGGGGCACAGCACTCAGCTGAGTGCCACAGCTGGAGGGGAAGGGTGGGGCAGTGACGTACATGGTCCCGCCCCCTGGCCGTGTTCATCACCGCCCTGCCGCCTTCCCCTCCCTGCGTGGCGGCTCGGCTGAGTGTTGCACACTCAGCTGGGCCGCCGCGGGGGAGGAGAGGCGGGTAGGTGTTGCCAGGTGTCCAGCATTGTACTGGACAGTCCGGTATTTGCGCGCTCTGTCCGGTAAAAAAAATCAGAAAATACCGGACCTGTGCAATGTCCGGTATTTTCTGATTTTTCTGGCTGCGCACCGGACGGAAGCCTGGAGTGGATGGGGGGAGCGGCTAGGAGTCCCAGCTGGGAGGCGGGGCTGTGATTGCCACTGGGAGCCCTCAGTCAGTGGAGTGTGAGGAGGAGGGGAAGCCTCCTCCTCGCTCGTGCGTCGCCGGGACCCTGCACGGGACAGGCAGCAAGTGCCCAGGTCAGTCCCGCTCCCCGCCGGCCAATTTGATCACACCCCCCTTCCCGGCTGGCTGGTTCTCCCCCACTTTCCCTCCTGATCTTCCCCGGCCAGCACCCCTGCACCCGCCCCCAGCTCTGCTTCCCGCCGGCCCGTTCCTCTTCCTGATCTCCCCGGCCAGTGCTGCTGCACCTCTCCCTGCTCCCACCAGCTCTGCTTCCCACCCCCCCCACTTCCTCCCGGCCAGCCCCGCCCCTCCTGGCTGGTGTTCCCCACGATATCCCACGGCTCGCCCGACCCCCCCATGACCAGCCCTGCTTCCCATTGGCCCCCCATCTCCCCAGCCAGCCCCGTTGCCCCCCCGCTGTTTCCAGGCCCCCTTCCCGGCCAGCACCGCTCCCTTCCTGGCGGTCCCCACAATGAAGCAGGCCACCGCGGGGAAGGAGAAGAGGGTGGGGCGCTGACATACACGGCCAGTGGCCGGGGCTGTGTACGTCACCACCCAGCCCCCCCTTCCCCTCCCACCGTGGCGCCTGGCTGAGCGTGCAGCACTCAGCTGAGCGCCACGGCGGGAGAGGAAAGGGGGCCGGGGCGGTGACATACACGGCCCCGCCTCCTGGCCGTGTACATCAGGGCCCGGCCCCTCTTCCCCTCCCTCCATGGCAGCTTGGCCGAGCACTGTGCCGCTCAGCTGGGCCACGGTGGGGGAGCAAGTGGCGACAAGCGGCCGTTTGGGGTCCGTGCTCCCCCGCCGCGCTCGGCCGAGCCGCCACGGAGGGAGGGGAAGGGGGCCGGGGAGCTGATGTATACGGCCAGGGGGCGTGGCCGTGTACATCAGCATTACAGACTCACAGACACTGGGCTACTATATATACGATTCCTAGGGACTACATGCAATAGCTAAGTAATTCAACTAAAAAGAAGCACCCCATCTAACAAAACTGATTGTCCATTATGTTTTTGGATTGGTTTAAAAGCCCTTTATTTATGACAAATTTCTGCAAAGATATAAATTTCCAGATGTGAACTTTATAGTAACAAAATTGCTTTTTGTGAAACATTAAGGGGGCTGATATAGAAATAGAATCTACTGATGAGTCTCGTGGAAGAAAAAATTGTTATTCTTTGGTATTGCATCAAAAAGAACTTATTCTACCTATGGCAGATGTTCCATCTCATATGCCTAATATCCTTTCTAGAATGACCTGCTATTGTTTTGGAGCATCTATGCAGGAAGCTGAAAGGTGATGTGCAGGTTTGGGAGGAGGTTGCTTTAGCGCACAGTAGAATTTTATGTCCTGTTGGTACAATACATACTCAATAAACCTGATTCATGGAAAAGAGCATATTGAATTATTAATGCCCAGAGGTACCACCTCTGAAATCAGTATATATGTAGGAATGGCACCATTTGTGCTCTTAGGCAGAAGAGATGCAAGGCAATGTGTTGAAGAACTTCCTTCCAGAAGTTAAAGATAAAAACAGAGTGGTCAAAGCATAATCTAAGCATATCCCAAAGGCATCTGATTGTAGAGTACCCCAAATTTGATCCATCAATATAAGTGATTTAAATGGAATTATTAAAAAAATGAATTTAAGAGCCAGGAATTTGTACCAGTATAATATGTGTGAATCATCCTGTTTCAGTTTATATCAAGATAAAAGTTAGAGATGGGGCTATACGACATCAGAGTCAAAATTGGACTTTCCCACAATTTTGTTATTTTAGTGAGCCATTATATAGAAAGATTATAGAAATAAAATTCATATTGGGACATAAAAAGGGCCTGTGCTCTTGGTTGGGTACATCACTGCTAAAAAATAACCTTATTCCTCAAAATATGAGGTTTACAGGCTCTTGTGCAAAAGCGTTTTTTTTCTGACAAATGGCCCTGTTTACACTGGGCATTTTACTGCAAAAACCTCTTCCGCAAAAAGGATTGGAAACAAATATACAAATGAGAGATTGGAAGAGGATATGCAAATGAGCACTCCATTTGCATATCTTCTGCCGAAAAAAAACTTGCAGTGTAGACGTAGCTGAGTGTCCCTAGCATCCATTTCCAGAAGCTGGGAGTGAATGATAGGGGATGGATCATTCAATGATTGCCTGTTCTGTTGATTCCTTCTGAAGTCCCTAGCAGTGGCCACTGTCACAAGACTGGATATTGGTCTGACCCAGTATGATTATTCCTATGTACACAATTAATTTCTAACCATGGCTATCTGAAAATATCAGTTTCTTCAGGGTAGGTCAGAATCTAGAAACAATCAGGTTGTTTGATAATTTATTGATGAAAGTAATATGTGTGTTAATTACTGGGTGAGTAGAAAAACTCCTTGAACTGTCCCCCTACAAAAAAATCAATCAAACCAAAGAGCCAATAGGCCACCCAGAAAGCCTCAGTTACCCTCTCCATAGTCGTCTGGTAATTCCAGAAGGAATCTTAAAACATTCAGATTTATTTTTAGCAAGTTACTCTGCCTTAAGTGAATTATGCAGAGAAGAGACTTGACGTAACTATTGACTAGTGCAGCCAACAAATAAGTAATGCTCACATCCTGACTTGAGGGATGTTTTATGTCTGTCCAGTTCAGTGTGTCAGATTTGTCAACCCACACTAAGGATCTCAGGGAGGCAGCCAGACTGGGTTATTATGTTTGCAAGGGGAGAGGGAGTGTTGGATTGAAGACTTCTACTGTTCCCAGGAGAAAGGAAGTGAAAGGTGAAACACTTGAATTATCTTCATAATCACCCACCCGCAAAACAATTAACAATAAGCAACTGTTCTTTGGGCAGCTAACAATAAGCCCCTAATCTCCTTTTTCTCTTCTTCACCCAGGCAGTTCCTTCTGTTTCTGGCTACCCACAGGGGCTACTTTGAGACAAGAAGATATTGATTATCCAGGGGGCTTTGTGGAGCTTTATTGCCTGTTTCTGGGATTCTATGGGTTCCAACCTGCCAGAATGTTGATGCTCAGGATAGATTTACCCTCTGTAGGGTCCTCCTCCATGGTAGCAGACAAGCTTGCCCAGTCCTAAGTATTTGACTCAGAATATGGACCAAATTCTCCTCTCAGTTACACCCTATTGATTTCAGTATGGGTTGTATGAGTGCAAGTGATCCTGTATTTTTAGACACTGAACTGATAGTATCAGGTGGGCTCTGACACCTCCAAGTATTATTCACATGAATGGTTTCATTGGTTCCAGTGTGACTGGATAGTGAGGAACACTCACATAAGTGAGGGATGAGGGATTAAATCACACATTCTATTGGGAAGAAATCACTTAAGGAGGCATGTTTAAGTTAAAGAACTCCTGCCCCACCTGAGCACACATAGGCCATGTGTACACTAGGAAATTATTTCAACATAACTACATTTGAAATAATAACTTCTGAAATAACAAAATTGAAATAGCGTTTTCACACTTCGGGGGAGCCTCAAAATTAGTCCAAGGCAGGCTCTGTTATTGTTGACATGCTACCACAACTTAGAGCCCCAGGAAGCGCTGGGGAGTAATTACTTTGAATGACTCTGGGAAGTAGTTATTTTGAATTAGCAGCAGTGGAGAGTCCACACTAATGCTATTTCAAAATAAGCCTTATTCCCCAAGGAAAGCAGTAGCACAGATTTTGAAATAATCAGCCCATTATTACAAAATAATGGGCTTGGTAGTGTGGATGCTCCACTAATTATTTTGAAATAGGGGGGCATTATTTCAAAATAACTCCCTGGTGTAGACCAGGGCATATTTATACATTCCCAGCATTCAATGGAACTGCTTTTCTATCCTGTATACCAGTGACTACCCACAATTCCTTTCCAGCTCAAAATGAGAGCACGCTGTTTCCACACTTCTGAAAAGAGAGGTGACAACATTTGATCCACATGACATCAGAGGTAGGAAATCTCCCAACAAAAATCTCTCCACTTCCAGCAAACTATGTTATTATTTGAATTTTCTAATGTGTCTCTACACATCAGTGTCATGCATAAGCCTAACTAGCTCTCTCATCCATCTTGGCACCAGTCCCCCATGTTATAGCCCTTTAGAGAAATAACTGACTGTGGTTTGAGTAATGGAACCTGAGACAGAGGTGGCGGGGTGTAATGGCATAGACACCAATGCCATCCTTTTACAGAGTCGGCAGTTCAGGGTATCAATGTTATTCAAAGACTGCAGTGTGCAACATGTAGATCCTCAGCTGGCATAAATCATTAGAGCTCCAAAGAAGACACATGAATTTTTGCCAGCTGATGATCTAGCTCATTAATTTTAAATGATGTTTTAAACTACTGATTTTTTTCCTAGAGACATAAGGTGGGTGAGGTAATATCTTTTACTGGACCAACTTCTGCTTGTGAAAAAGACATGCTTTCTGGTTTACACAGAGCTTTTCTTTCCTCTGAGAAAGGTAGTTGGAATGTCACAGCTGAACACAAGGTAGAACAGATTGTTTAATAAAAGGAGTTTTTGTTCTGTTTTGAAATGAATCACAGAACATGACCTTTTAAAAACGTTTGGGTTTACAAATATATTGCAATTTCTTTTGCTCATATAAGGGAAATGGAACTGAATGCTAAACTGTATTATACTGCATTATACCGATCAGTCACCAGAAGATAGTGTAAAATAGCTCATATAAGCTAACCCAGGCAAAGTGTTTTAAAGTATAATAGACTGAACACAGCTGCTATGTCACTGATTCAGAAAGAAGCTCTGTAGTCATTCCCTAGCTGATGAAGGATCATGACAGGAAACCAACAAACAAACAACCTCCCTCCCCTCAAATATTGACAAAGTATTGGAAAAGCAAGATTAATACATCATGAATTGACAGAAGTGAACAGGAAATAAGATCGCTGCTAGCTGAATAATAGACATTCATAACAATTCATCCAGAAAATAATTTAAGAAATATAGAATAAACCTAAAAGAAGAGCTGGTGGAATAATGTGTCACAAAATATACTGGAAAGCTTATAGACAAATAATTTCAAATTATTCAATTAGAAATAACACTGTATATTTTTACTCCTGCCCTCACTATTATGATTCTTTTCTCTGCTGCATTTGAAGCAAAACTTAGAGGCTGTTCTATCTTAGCATTTTGGCTGTGGAAAATCTTAACCCATCACAAAATTACCCAATTATTCTGAAATGTCCTATAGGGATTTCTAGTGGTGATGGTAATGAATGAGAAAGATAGTCTGGTATTTTGTAAGGAATCTCTAGAAATGGAACTTATGCTTCACAGAGGAGTCTAAGGGGAAATAACTGGCACATACCACAACATTCATACAGGAAGAAATATTCACTTGGATGCATTTTGCAAACATATGACCATTTTCAATTCTAAGCGGACAATTAATATTTATTTTTCAATTTACTAGTTTCCCTGAAAATGAGAAAAGATAAGCAAATGCTGACTGAGTGATATTTGTTTTCTTGTAAAGAACTGAATATTTTATCTTCCGTATAACAAAGATGCTATTATGCAGGTTTAGATTGAATAATGACTCTAGTAAGGAAAGAATTTTGAGAACATACAACATTCTTGTTCAACAAAGGTTTCTATTGCATAGTTTAAATCACACTTAGCATTTTACCAATACAAACAAAATTCATAAATCACAAGAACATGGATACTAGGGATGAGTTATGGCATTCTATTAAGATACAGAAGACTATATAAAAAGAATAATGTCAGTGCTTCAGTATGGTACCCAAATACTAGCTAGTTTGTCTCATAAAAACATTATTTGTAGAAACTGAAAACAACACTAGTGAAAAAGAAGTATTACTTACACAGACTTCAATCAGCCATAAACATTTCACTGATTCTCTATATTGAAACAGACTGGTATGAAAAACAAAATTAATGCTATGAAATACAGTCAAGAGATTTTAGTTAAAAGTGTCTGGCAGCTGGAAACAGGATCATAGTAGTTACACCACAGAAAACGCCTATTTGATTACTGAGTCTGTCTCTTCTAATACTTAAGCTACAGTCCCTTGGTATAAAATGTATCACACCTTAAGCTGTTATTACATTTACATTTTCCGAAATGGACCTCTTTATGCAATTCTGTCCTGAAATAATTTAAATAATAATGTTAATATTCTTTTGGAGGGGAATGGCTATTTTAGAAAAAAATTTCTTGGGTTAGGCCATTGATCTGAAGATACTTAAGGTTGACAATGACAAAGTCATTGTTATTTGATGTCTGTCCTGTTCCCTCTGTTTCCTTGTCCAGTTTCCAGTGGACAGTTTTCTACATTGCAAGTACCACACAAATGGCAATCTCATTAGCAAGGGCAAGGACAAATGGTAACAGAAAAGGCTGACTGTTTCTCATGCAAAAATAGGAAAATCCAAGTAAAGTAAAATTCAAATTTCACAAACTTATAGTAATCATTATTTTCATCAAATTGTTCTTTATTTTTCAGTCAAATATTTTAAAATGTTAAAAAAATCCATATACTGTGATATTGTGTACACACATGCATATAAAAGTTATAGGAGCAGTTTTCTTCTTAGCAGTCTGAGCAATGTTACAAAGTTCATGATTTATTCAGAGAAATCCTAAAAGTCACTTTTTGTGTCATAAAATGGCAGCCATGACAAATGTATACCCATGTTCCTCTTTACTACAAGCATCTATGTATGCAGATGACAATTTTACATGCTGGACCAGACCAGGTATCCTGTTTCTAAAAGTAGCTAGTAGCAGGTGATTCAAAGGAAGGCATACTGTGGGATAATCTGCCACCCACATGCACAAGTGGGCAGTCCACAAGTGGGTGGGGACTACAGGTGAGAGTAAAATTATGACATTAATGTTTGCAGGATCAGGAGAGTGAGCTGCAGTCTTCGAGAATGAACAGTCTTTGCCAGAAGCTGGGGATGTGTGACAGAGAATGGATCGCTTGATTACTGACTGATTCCATTCATTCCCTCTGAAGCACCCGGCATTGGCCACTGTCAAAAGGCAGGATACTGGGCTAGATGGATCTTTGGTCTGACCCTGAATGGCCATTTTTAGGTTCTTATGTAACTAAGGAGTAACACTGGATGTTAAGCATGCATGTCAAGAAAAATATATCCATTGTTTTGCCATAAGGATGAATATTCATTAGTTCATCTCAAAAGGAGCAGTTTACATACATCTCTTGGAGAAATCCTGGCCCATTTGAAGTCAATGAAAGTTTTGCCATTAACTTGAAGGAGTCCAGCATTTTGCATCCATATTTATTGGAACCTTTGTAGGTTGGATGTCAGAGAAGATCCATCACTCTCATGAGATATCATTAACTGATGGTTTAGCATGAGGTAGAAAAACCTTAGTGGTTTTGAGGCTTTATGGTATTTTAGAACACAAAGAGAAAAATCATATTTTATTTTAAAAATAAGTTTGCCATTTCCCCCCTAAACCTCAAAAGTATAAGGTTTGATTAAAGTTTTAAACAAAGGTTTGAATGAATGTATTTTACCTGAGCTATTTCATATTTTGCTTGGGGGGTTAGGAAGGCCTGACAAAAATTGCTGATATCAAGATGCATAGAAAGACAGCATCTACGCCACAGGGAAGGGAAAAAGTTGGGGACATTTTTATGTAAACATGTACCTTATTAGAGGTGGTGAGAGGGAGAAGGACATACCTCCAAGAAAAGGAAATGTGAGCTCTTACACTTGGGATAATCTAACGGAAACCCAGCCTCTGGGGCTTTACTTTTCTTCTCTTTTGGATAATTCAGTTAATTTCCATAATAATTTAAATTTATATAAGGCCTTTTATCTTGCCATAATCTTTAAAAAAGGGTTATGGATCTTTAATGTCCAAATGTAACATAATCTTTGCTTTTTACAGTCTCATGTTAAGGACTCCCAGATAATAAAAAAGCAGGGAACACATTTAATTTTCTACAAAACGATAAAGGGCTAAATGCACTCTGACAGCATGGTACCTTTCTCAGGGTACAGCTAGACTGCTTTCCTCTTCGGAAAGAGGAAATGCAAATGAAATGCTGATTATTATATAATCGTGCTTCATTTGCATATCCTCTTCCAACCCCTTTTGCGGAAGAGGATTTTTCACCAAAAAAAGCAGTCTCGATGCAGCTTTTTCACACACAAAGAACCCCTTTTTCGAAAGCACCTGTAAACCTCATTTTTTGAGGAATACGGGTTCTTTCAAAAAGAGTTTTTTTTCACAAAAAATCTGCGTCTAGACTGCGTTTTTTGGCGAAAAAACCTCTTCCGCAAAAAGGGTTGGAAGAGGATATGCAAATGAAGTATGAAAATATGCTAATCAGTGCTTCATTTGCATTTCCTTTTTCCGAAGAGGAAAGCAGTCTAGATGTACCCTCAGGGCCACCATTATGAGATAACATTTGTAGGGCCCTACCAAATTCACAGCCATGAAAAATGAATCACAGACCATGAAATCTGGTCTCCTCCTGTCAAATCTGGCCTTTTGTGTGCTTTTTTCCTATGCTATACAAATTTCATGGGTGAGACTAGCGTTTCTCAAATTGGGGGCCCTGACCCAAAAGAAAGTTACAAGGTTATTTTAGGTCTCTGCTGAACAGCTTTTCCACAGTCTGCTTCTATTGCCAAATTGAGGCCCTAGGTGGTACAGTCTTCAAAGCAATAGTCAGAAGCACACAATTGCATCACAGACTGCATCTCCATCTATGACATCCCCAGTGTTCCTTTCCAGACAGGCCCAATTTATATGGCAAGTTTTTAATTGTGCTGTAAGTTGCTATAGAAAACCCTAAGGTGGATTGACAAATGACAAATGTTTGATCTCTTTGAGCTGTTTCTGCTATCACTATTGGGTAAGTGATATTTTCATTTCCCCTGAGCTGAGCTGAGCTGAGCTGAGCTGACATTTAACATACAATCTCTGTCAGAACCTACTTTAAAATAGCTTGAATTCTGATTTGGATGGTTTTGAATTAAAAGTTACAATCACAAACAAATGTTTAAGGTTTTTGTTGCATACATTTACCTCCTATAGCTTAATATTTTTAAACTGAAATCTCACAAAACAGTCACCATTATGCATAAAGAAATGTGTATACCTATTGTACAAAGATGTACAGATATACAAAGCCTGTATTGAATGAGTTGGGGCAGATAGTTTTAAAACAATAGTAATAATGTCTAAATACTAAAGCAGTTTTTAATCAGTAGAAACCTTGCACCAAAAATCAGACGGAATTAAATTGGAAAAGATCTAAAGCCATTTGAACATCTGTTTAAAATGGCCCTGGAGGACGTGGTTCATGTTGCATTAAATGAAGATACTTCAGTTTGGAAAATTATAGCTTCTAAATGACAGTAAATACTATCTTCCCTCTCTCCAAACCATACATATCCCAAAGAGGAAAAAACAGATGCAAGCAATTTATAGTTATTTAATGGAAACTTTGTGCGGAACCCCATAGTAAAATTGTGCCCATCAGTCATTATCCAGTCTTGTTTGGAATTTTGTTTTATATTTCCTTATTAATACAGAAAATACTATAATCAATAAATCCCAAGCTTATAGTACTTTCCTCCTCATCCACCCCAGGTCAGAGAACAGGCTCATGTTTTAGGTGCATCACAGAGGAATGTTATTTAAGGTCCCATTAACACCCTTTATTTCCATCCCTCACCCTTACATCCCTGGTAAAAATGCGGAAGCAAAATGACTTTCACACAAACGGATAATTATTTGAAAACCATTTTTAGATCCAGAAGAAGGAAACAGTGGGAATACAAATGACTTTGTAAAGAGCTTTAATTATTGTTTTTAACCAGATTAGCACAAGACAAATAACAAAACTTCAACAAATATCAAATGGTAGAAACTGCAACTTGGGGAGATAGCTTTCTTCTCTTTACATTTAACAGAAAACACATAAATGAATCACATTTGTAATTTTTTTAAATGATAAAAATAAAACCTCCCACTAAAAAAACTTGAATTTTTAGGGGCTGCTTTTTATTATACATTTTCAAACCTCTTAAGCAGCAAAACATTTTCAGCTAACAGACTTTGTTGAGAAGACCAATAGTCAAACATAAAATACTTTGGCTGTGGAGGAAATACCAACTAGGGGTCTGGATCTTGTTTCCATTGAACTCAAAGGAAAAAAATCTCTTTTGAGTTCAGTGGGAACAGTATTGGGTTATAGCTTTCATTTTTACAAGTCAGATGAGTTTTCAGTAGAAACAGCAGTACTATCTCATTTTTATTTATAGGAGTGATTTGTATTTATTTGATTTGCTGTGAGTTTATTTCAAGTTAGACTTGTTTGCTTTCCGTACTGATGCTGTTCAGTATGTTTATATTATTTCATTCTATTTCACATCTAGTAAGAGAAATCTGAAGAGTAGAGATTGGTTGCTGTATGTTTTCAAATTCAGCTAAGATTTGTGTGTTTAACATTTTGCAACAGAATACATTTTCAAGGGTTGTATACCATTTAGAATGCATTTGTTTATTTAAGGAAAGTTGAGATAAGAATGACTGAGAGTGAAAGCTTGGTTATACTTTCCTCAGATCTTGAGGCTCAGCCTGATGGCACTACTCATGTATTTTTTTATGTGTCTTCTTCAGTCTCCTTCTTTCCCTTCTCCTTATTCTTTTTTTCCTTTCGGGTAGTAGTTCTAATATGAAAAAATAGAGCAGCTCAAAATTCTGTTTCTTAATCACAACACCAAAAAATTGCTTTGCCACCATTAACTGAATATAGGGGAAGAAGTCAACTAAAATTAATTAGAAGCAGGTGTTTTGTAACAGAAGGGAAAGGGGAGTGTAATGAGTCTGGGACAGCAACATGGCCTCCCTCTGACCCAGAAGAGGTCCTCTAAGAGCCCTTGGTGGGTAGGCCCTGCCTCACCTAGCCCCGCCCACAAGAAGCCAGAAGGCAGGACTAGGAGTATAAGAGATGAGAGCTCAGTGAGAGCCCGGCAGCCGAACAGGCCAGACGCTCGGCGCCAGCTCCCACAGTGAAGGGTTCAGCTGCGCTGCACCCAACGGGAGGACTGGGTTGGGCTGCCAGGACCCCTGCCAGCCCTCGATGACTGGCCCGGGCTGCTGAAACTGCTGCCACAGCCTGAAGATACGTTGAGACCTCGGGGCCCCGATGACTGGACTGGTCCACCTGGGCCCCTGCCTGAGCCAGAACCCATGGACACTGCCTGAGCCACATAGGAGCCACGTAGGAGGAACTGGGAAGTGGCCCAGGGACAGCCAACCCCAGGGTGACTGAGGAGATGGAGGGTGGGTAGGCAGAGTGTTTCAGCTTCAATCCCCACTGACCAACAGACCTGGTCGGCGTGTTGCAGCCTGAATCCCCGCCAATCCAGTGGCTGCCATGCTGCCACTGTCAGGGCCCTGGGCTGGGATGCAGTGGAGCGGGTGGGCCTGTGTCCCCTGTGCCACCCCTTCCCTTGGGTGGCAGGTTCCCCCTGTGGGGCAAAACCCCTGCACTGCTTGGTTCTCCTCCAGTGAGGAGATGCAACCCGCGCCTAGCTGGGACCCAGCCAGAGTTTTAAACTGTTGAACTGCTTGTGGTAAACATTTATCTGTCCGCCCCACCCTGACCCAGGGCTGGGCCTTATAACTATTAGCTCAGGCTGGGCCGTATACACTGTCGCTTGGCCTACGGCTAGGCCGAGGTGTGCTGAGCAAACTTTTTGGTGGCTGTGGCACTGCAATTGCCCTCTTGCAGGGCACTCTAGGGAGTCAGTGTGGCCTCCCACTGACCTTGGACCCTTTACAGGGAGGGAGTTTCAAACTCAGTGGTATTATGTTAGAGCAGGTTGTTGAGAAAAAGAAGTGGAGAGGTGTCCTCTACTTTCCAGCTGGCC
Source organism: Rafetus swinhoei (assembly GCA_019425775.1). Lineage (NCBI taxonomy): Eukaryota > Metazoa > Chordata > Testudines > Trionychidae > Rafetus > Rafetus swinhoei. Next base: position 274,652,680 of record CM033437.1, read on the forward strand.
ATAGAAGGTGAGTTAGAACAGATAGGAGTTTCAAACCCAGCACAGGAGAGACAGAGTAGGTCTCCAGGGGCCATGGAACATAAGGGATTGGAGCCCTCACTTCATGGTGAATGGGTTGGACTTAGATGCCAGATGGTGTGGCTTGTCTACCAAATGGAGTCCCTGGCTATGTCTACACTACAGAGTTTTTTTCAGAAAACCAGCTGTTATTCCAAAAAACTTCACTTACGCCCATACTTCAATTGCATTCTTTTGAAAAAAACCCTGAAAGAACAGTGGAGTTTTTCTGACATTGGTATGCCTCTTTCTACGAGGAAGAAGCCTTTTTCTGAAAGAGTTCTTTCAGAAAAATGCATGTGTGGATGGGGAACAGGGAGTTCTTTCGAAACAAGAGGAACAAGGAAAAAACACAAGTGCCTTGGTGGCCACTCCTTCCATAATAATCACATCTTAAATGGGGGATAGTGTTCATTAAGCGTGGACACTATCCGTCAAAAAAGCAGATCACTTTTTTGATGCACTTTGGCAGTGTGGACGCTCTCTTTCGGAAGAAGTTTTTTCAGAAGATCTCTTCCAGAAAAACTTCTTCTGAAAGAAGCCTGCAGTCTAGACGTAGCCCCTGCTACTGAGAAACTGCATGGATTCTGGGGAAGTAACCACTCCTTGAAGTGAATTAACTGCACTGGGAGGTGTGGGTGGGTGGGGGAGGAATGGAGGAGGAATGGAGCTAACAAAGAGTTGATTGAAGTAGTCCAGGCAGTTGCTTCCAAAATTGTTTCCACGTGATTACAAAATATTGTGGATTATCCTGGGCCAAGAAATTTGAACAAAGGGATTGCAGGACAGGAATGTGACCCAGATGGCATGGGTGTGACCAGCACCAGATGAAGGTCACAGAGTATAAAAGTGACTCCCTTCTGTATCATGTGGCAGTAGGTGTTTCTTGAGGGGGTAGAGGGTAATCAACGGGGTTCAGGGAACATGCCCTGTTAAGGGACCAAAGTGGGGGATTGAAGGGAGATAGTTTACCCTTTCCCCCTGGAAGGCAGGAGGTACCAAATCTATTAGGTATAGTGGAACTAGCAAATGGGACACAGAAGGTCTATGGTGTCCTGGGAGCTGCAATGATGCTGTCCGTGCACACATGTTTTACAGAAGCTAATGGTATTACACAATTGTTACAAGCTAACTTTCAGTTATTGCAGAAGCTGGGAGCTTCCATGGATGGGCAAAAGTCTGGAAGTGATAAAAATAGAAACCTAGCATGGGCTTGAGTTTGGTATGAGGTGATGCGGCTCCTTTCTAGTGGATGGAAACTCATATTGGGGTTGGGGGGTGATTTACAGGTACCTTACAACTAACTCACTTATTGAGAGAGGTGTGAGTTTGTGGCATAGATTTGATTCCTTAGGGGCAGCTAGAGGGGCGAGAAGGCATTGGGATTTTCCCAGTAGTCAGAGACAAGTATGGTTAAGCTGGGGGTGGCTGATTTGATGGGAACTCACCTTCTCAGTATGAGTAAGGATAAAATATTGAGAGGGGACTATGAAGCTATATTATCATTACTACTCTGGGAGATGCTGACAGAAAATTAGCTGGGAGCAGAGCAAGCAGGGAAATGACATGCCCAAGTGTAATTAGAATACTGGAAAATTATGAAGCTGCCTTCCTCATCTATGCAGGTGTTTTTGCCGAGGCTTACCCACACAGGAGCCCGACATCGGTAAAAGATATGGATATTATTAGGTGACCACAAACTACATGAGGGGCATGGCTTGATTTAACATGGACTGTTTAATTATGGCTGTATCGGTGACACCATGGTAGGGGTGGGGGAATTGCTTTCCACACTGACAGTGGCCTGTTCATTCTGCAGCAAGGCTGAGGTTTGTTACAACATTTTCTGGGCATTTAAGGAAAGCCATTGTTTTTATAGCATCTGCAAATGTAGGCTTGCTTACAAAATGTTGTGCAGACCAGGACTTCAATAGGGTTCAAAAAAAAACTAGATGCATTCATAGAGGTTAGGTCCATCAGTACTTATGAGCCAGGATGGGTAGGAATGGTGTCCCTAGCCTCTGTTTGTCAGAGACTGAAAGTGGATGATAGGACAGGGATCACTTGATGATTACCTGTTTTTGTTCACTCCTTCAGGGGCATCTGGCATTGGCCACTGTTGGCAGACAAGATACTGGGCTAGATGAACCTTCGGTCTGAACCAGTACGGCCATTCTTATGTTCTTATGTTATGTTCAAAATATGCTGCCCATGCAGTCTGAAATTGCCACAGCAGGCACGGACAGCTGCTGTGGGGAAACAAAAGAGAAGAGTAAGTCAGGGATCACCCATAGATTCATGGGGGCAGCAGCAGGTATGCGGGCCAAGGTACAATAAAAAAATTGGGGGACTGGACAAGGCCATCCAGTTAAACTGGAAATGTTAAGGGATTACCCTAACAAGCTACATGGAGCATATTTCAGAGATGAGTTTACTGTTGGGTTTTGGATCCCCTTTATGGAGGAAAGAAGTCATATGATGTCCTTAGTGGGAAGGGATTATATTGTAATGGAAATATTTACACAGGAATTAAAGGAAAATAAAACAGTAGGAAAAACGTAAAAAACAACAAATCATCTAGTAGCATTCAATCATCTACCTATACAGAACATGGAAGTTTCTCCATTTGGCTTGGTCCCTAAGAAAATGCTGGGGGAATATCACTTATTTCACCACCTCTTAGAATCACAGGGTAACTTAGTTATTGATGTCCTAGCCTTCTCTACTGTGTGCTATTCCTTCATTGATGGTGCTGTTCACAGAGTTAGATTTTGTGACCCATTGGTGCTGATATCCAAGGGTACTATCAAATCTGATTTACCATCTCTTGGTGCCTGTGCATCCTTCTGCCTTCAGTCTTACAGGTTTCTTTTTTTTAAGACAACTTTATTCTGATAAAACTGTATCTGTGGGATGTGCAATATTGTGTTCCGCATTTGAGAAACACTGCTACATGGGCAGTGATGTTCAGTGATTTACAGAACATGGTGCATTATTTAGATGGCTTTTTGTCTGCTGGCAGGGTGAATTCAGATGAATAAGTCAGCCTAGCTAAAAACCTGGGGCTACCCACAGCAGAGGGAAAAAAACAGAGAACTATACTGCTTTACCTGGGGATTGAGCTAGACATTGGAGGATGTATTACAGCTTCCTCAGGATACGCTGCAGGAGCTACTGGGTTGATTAGGAGAGGTAGAATGCCCAGGAAAGTGAAGCTCCATCTGCTGCAATTTATTATTGAGCATATTAACTTTGCCTGCCAGGTGGGCATTCTGTGCTTGGTTTACAGAAGTAGCCTTCCACCTGGATACAAAAAAGGATAGTGCAGGATTTAACATTTCTGGAATTGTTTCTCATTTTGGTTACAGTTGTCATTTAAGGAATGGAGTTTGCAGATGAAAGGGTGTACAACTGGTGAGATAACATGATGGTAATACATTATCACTCACCAGTCCTTCAGATCTTACAGAGTCATGAGGTTGGTAAATGTGTGTTTACTCTGATGTTTAAGCGTTAATGGCTATTTCTACTCCATACATATGCAAAGCAGACGCACAGTCTTGTTTTTCAGTAGACAGGTTCTGGGAGCTGGCACTAGGAGGCAGCAAGAAGCTTCAACAGATATTACTGGTGCTGTGGATCTTTGGCATATGATGGCTACCAGCGTAGCACAGAGATCAGAGTCACTGTAAACACCATGGAGCTATGAGAGAAGGTTTAATGATTTTGTGTAGATTTTGGACAGGGAAGGCTGTCACTGATATGGCCCTTTAGGGAGGAATGGGTGCTGCAGTAAATGGTGTCATTGGCAACCTGGCAATTAGCATTATCGGCCTTCTGCACTTACCTTTGACCCCTACATTTGTCAAATTCTTGTAGCAGATTTTTTAATTGGAAGTTTGTAGCCTTCTTGGCTGTGTCTAGACTACACTTCTCTGTCAACAGAGAGATGTAGATTAGATACGTTGAAATTGCTAATGAAGCAGGGATTTAAATATCCCATGCTTCATTAGCATAAACATGGCCGCCACTTTTTTTCGAAATGGAGCTTTTTCGAAAAAAAACAGCAGTCTAGACAGGGATCTGTCGAAAAATAAACCCTTTTTCGAAAAATCCCGTAAACCTAATTTTTTGAGGAATACAGGATCTTTCGAAAAAGGGTTTATTTTTCGACAGATCCCTGTCTAGACTGCCGTTTTTTGTTTTTTTTTTGAAAAAGCTCCATTTCGGGAAAAAGCGGTGGCCATGTTTGTGCTAATGAAGCATGGGATATTTAAATCCCTGCTTCATTAGCAATTTCAATGTGCCTAATCTACATCTGTCTGTCGACTAAGAGGTGTAGTCTAGACATAGCCCTTTTGTTGTTGTTCTTTTGGGATCAGGGAATGAGGACCTGGATTCTGTAGATGCTCTTCTGGGAGGGCGTTGGAACTGAGGGATGGACACTGGGAGAGGCCGTCTGTGATATTAACCCTGAAGAGGTCAAAGATGGAACAAGGAAGCTGGGGTGAATGCATCATTCCACAGAAGAGTGGCAAGCCTGGGATCTGCTCCGGCAGCAATTTAAAGGGCCTGGCAGTGGCTAGAAGTCCCAGCCTCTTTGAATCATGGGGCCCTGGGGCAACTGCTCCCTATTCCCCTCTGCCCCTCCTGTTGGTGGGCTTGCATGCTAGTAAGGGCCAGGGATGAATGAGCCCCTCTGGTGACAGTTTGCCATAGTTTTATGATGGGGACCAGTGAGGTTGGGGCTTCCAGCACACAGATTTGGTTCACACTTATTCAGGATTGGGACAGCAATAGCAGTGACCCAGATGGGTCTAGGGGTTAGGGCAATTCAGGAGTAGATACAGGGGGAAGAGGGTTTGGGTTCCTATGACTGGTATGCTCCTATGACTGATATGATCAGCAGAGTAGCTGTTTAACTGGAAATATAGGTTGACACTCCTTAATCTGGACTTCCCTAGTCTGGCAACACCCTTGGTGTGGCATCACTGGGATGACCCCATGGGGCCAAGAGTGTTGCCAAACTAGGGGGTCAAGAGAGTGAAGCCGTGCGTGGCTGTGGAGCCGTCTGTGGGTGGCAGCAGGGCTGCTGGGGAGAGCCCCTGGTGGCAGTAGAGTGCAGAGCTCTGGGCACCAGTGGGGCCGCTGGGGGGAGTGCAGAGGATCCCCCTCTGCAGCAGAGCTATGAAGCAAAAGCAGACTCCCACATGGCAGCAGAGCAGTGTGTGTGCGTGTGGCGGGGAAGTGGAGCCTCCCTTCCTCCCTGTAGGGAGAGCAAAGCCTGAGGTGGCCAAGGAGGAAAAGCAGAACCCCTGGTGCATTGACCTCCCCAGGTCTGGCAAATTCCCTGGTCCAGGATCAGTCATGTCCTGAGGATGCTGGACCAGGGAAGTTCAATCTGTATTGCACACCATTTATTCCTTCCAAGACAAGGCATGCAATATCATAATGTATTTGTAGATTCCATACAATTGTCTGAGAGTGAAACACTGATACGAGTTTGAAGTCAGTTTCAACAGATGATGGAACAGCTATGGAACACGAGTACAGTATTAATGAGTTTCAAGGTTAAAGCAGAAGACTGGATAAAACAAGATCCTGGATATAAGATCTTTAAAACTTAAAGCCTTCCCTTCCTGACTTCTCCTCTTTCTGGAACATAAGATGTGCCATTCCACAGTGAGAATTAGTGGCCCATCAAGTCTGCAATCTTGCATCTGTCCTGTGATTCAGAGGAAGATGAAAAAATCCATAATGTAGTTTGGCCTGTGTGCATCCTTTAAATTAGCTTCCCTTTAATATAATCCTGCTTCAATAAAATAATTTTTTGAAAGAGTTCACTTTTGTAAAGGAGGAAAGTCATGAAATCATAAGCATTTAGCAGTGTGAAAGGATACTTCAGAAGGGAACAAAAATCAATATGTTCCTGTAGTTCAGGCAACTAAGCTACAGTTTTATAAAAGGTCATAGGAACAACCCACATCTTTCCTGGTATTTCATTTGAGTGATATGATACTTGAAATGATGTGGGTGAAGAGAGACTACTCACCCCGCTAAATTATTAATATGATTGGAGCATGGCCAGTTAATATCAGAAGTGTCAGTGGTGAGACAAACATCGTAAAAAAACCCAAATCCCATATTGGAGGCATTTCTGAATTTGTTTAATGTTCTATATTGTAACCTCTTTCTGAGCAGAACAAGTTTGCAGAATGTTTGAAAGCACATTGTTTCAGGCTTATTGTGTTTGATACAAGATCTATGATGTATGAGATAGAAGAGCAGTGTCGATTAGTGGATAGAGATCCAAGCTGGGACTCAGGAGACCTGCCTTCTATTCCTATTTTAGCTACTGGCCTGCTGGGTGACCTTGAGCAAATCACTTGTGTCACACTTCAGGACAACAGCACCTGTATTTGCCCCTGGTGATCCAGCAAGGACATCCACTCTAAGGCTTCAAGCTGTTGTCACTCTTGGATGGAGGCACAAATGTCTCTCTTCTGACTAGGTATTCCCAGGCAGGAGAATTCCCTGTCTTTGCTGTGTCATTCTCAGCACTGACCAATTCCCATGGGATACTGGCTTGTTTTCTCTTCAGTGATGGATAACCATGCAGTTGCTACTGATATAAGGTATAGCACAGTTGTTTCTAAGGAAGCTTGTATGGTTAAAAAGCATTACAGAAGAAACATACTGAAAACAACAAAGAATCTACTCACATTCTAATAAGCTTATCAGTGTTTGCCCCAACTGTCATATGGTCTCTGGAAGGTACAGTCTTTTCACACTCCACCCTAGGGCCTAGGGGTATCCTGGTGATTGTAAGTTTTCATCAGAGTTTCAGTTCAGAGCAAGCACATTAATAATGTTTAATTTCCACTTCATACAGTTCAGGAGTCTTTGAACAGAAGTTTCCAGAAGCAGGTTGTTAGTATACAAAGGGTCTGTCTCTGCCCTCAGTGCATATCTTCAAAAGGTTGGCTTCAGAAGGGGAGAATTTGCATTCCTCCACATCAAAGTAGTTCCTAAGGAAATCCACTACATGTATTGTTCCAAAGAGACCTTTGAGTTTCTTCATACCTTCCAGAGATTATTAATCTTCTATTCTTACCAAAATGTTCCATAAAATCTCGCAATAATACATACACATTTGCATTTGAAATACAATGAACTACAAAAGTGTTAACTCAGTAAGGTTTAACTTCATTCAGTAAAGTTTATTTTAATTCAATAAAATTTCTTTAGGATATTATAGAGTCTTAGCAATCCATTACAGCATCCCTTCCCTAAGCCTTAGTTTCCCAATCTATGAAATGGGGATATTGTTATCCTCTGTGAAGCACTTTGTAATCCACTAATGAAATGGACTTGATGAGAGCTAGGCAATATTTAGTTGGATTAATTTAAAAAGATCACTCTGAAACCTTTTTTATGTTTTAGTCTACATTTTGGGGGCATGGATCAGTCATACTCCCCATCCATATCCAGCCTGAGCCAGGAAAATTAATGATCCAACCAACCACAGGACCAAATTCAGTGATTAATCCTATTCATGTTGGGCATACACTAAGAAAATGTCAACATGCCTATGTGTGTTAAAAATTGTACAGGAATCAGCTCAGATTTTTATTGAACTCTGAGGACCTTTCCTTCCATAGGAAGAATTAAACATCAATACAAAGCTATGTAATTTCAATATAAACATAATTTCATACAGTATTGATTTATAATCACTTTCTTTCTACAACTAATTGTCTGGCAGCACTTTATAGACTAACAAAACATGTATATGATATCATGAGCTTTCATGTTTTGTTAGTCTATAAAGTGCTACCAGACCATTTGTTGTTGTTTTTCTGTACAGGCTAACTTGGCTGCCCCCTGAAGTTTCTTTCTACAGATACCCTGCTTTTTATTTTTTTAATAATATATAAAAATAATCAAACAGTGCTTTGGAATGAGAATGTTAATACTGAAGATCTGAATGCAGAAACACAAAATTTATATTAATTAGAAATTAACCCATAAGTTTATCTTTTCAGGATGAATAGTACTGTTATACAATATGCTGTCTCCAGTGTTCAGTTTTCAGGCTTAAAGATGCTTCCCTATAGGCTTCCTTGGCCTTCCTTGGATCTTTGAACAGGAATGTTCCTCTTTCTTAGCTTACCCCAAAGCTAATTTTGAGCTGTTAAACTAATGTTCTATTACCCAAATAAGTTTAGTAAAATAAGTTCCAAATTATTTTTAGTTTTATTTTAGAAAATCAGAAGCTGAGTTTTAACTTTAAGGGGATCACTAGGAATTCCCCTTTCAAGATCTTTTCCACTTAGTCAAATAAGTTCTTATCTGCTATACAAATCTCTTAATTCTTTTTCCTACACATGGTGCATTCTATCTTCAATGCATTATCAGGATGCGTCTACACAGCAGGCCTTAACTCGAAATAAGCTATGCAAATTGAGCTACGTCAGTTGCGTAGCTTATTTCGAAATAGCTTATTTTGACATTGGGAGCTCCTCACAACACTTATTTCAAAATAGAGTACTCTTCCTCCAACTCCCCTTACTCCTCATACAATGAGGGTTACAGGAGTCAGAGTAAGCAGCCCTCCAGCTTGAGAGCATTTTTAACATTATTTTGAAATAACTGACTGCTGTGTAGATGCAGACTAAGTTATTTCGAAATAATACTAGTTATTTTGAAATAATGTTGCTGTGTAGACGTACCCTCACAAAGACTCATCTATTATGTCCAGGAAAGGGTAAGCTGGTTCAGAAAAAATAATTCAGTCAGAGTACATCTACATAGCAACATTATTTTGAAATAACTGAGTCTGCATCTACACAACAGGCAGTTATTTTGAAATGATGTCAAAATACTGTCAAGCTGGAGGACTTCTTGCTCTGACTCCTGTAATCTTCATTGTATGAGGAGTAAGGGAAGTTAGAAGAAGAGTGCTTTATTTCAAAATAAGTGCTGTGTAGAAGCTTCCTATTTCGAAATAAGTTACGCAGTTGATGTAGCTCAATTTGTGTAGCTTATTTCGAGTTAAGCATGGCTGTGTAGACACACCCTCAGTGTACGGCTACACTAGCTTGTTAGTTCGAGCTAGGTAGGGTAATGAGGGCAAGCGGAGTTGCAAATGAAGCCCGGGATTTAAATATCCCGGGCTTCATTTGCATGTTCACGGGCGCCGCCATTTTTAAATCCCCCTTAGTCCGAACTCCGTGCCCGCGGCTACATGTGGCACGGACTATGTAGTTCGATTTAAAGATCCTAATTCGAACTACCGTTACTCCTCATTCCACGAGGAGTAACGGTAGTTCGATTAGGATCTTTAATTCGAACTACCTTGTCCGCGGGCATGGAGTTCGGACTAAGGGGGATTTAAAAATGGCGGCGCTCGGGAACATGCAAATGAAGCCCGGGATATTTAAATCCCGGGCTTCATTTGCAACTCCGCTTGCCCTCATTACCCTACCTAGCTCGAACTAACGAGCTAGTGTAGTCGTACCCTCACATATCCCCACAAGCGCGGGGAAAAATATTTATATAAATACTCCTTTTTTCCAAACAGAGATGCATTTTGTTAAAACCAGTTCCTCCTACCCCCCTCATTGATATTTTACATAGTCATGATTTAGATAATCTGAGCGTCTTCTAAATTAACTGTACTTTTCAAATCTTAGATACACTAGAATTTACCAGGGCTTGAAGTCAGAATGGACTTTCAAAAGCCCTTACAATACATGGCCTGAGCTGTACAGAGTTTGTCAGGGCATGTCTACAGGAGGGCTAAAGCCGAAATAAACTACGCAATTTGAGCTACATCAATTGCGTAGCTTAATTCGAAATAGCTTATATCAGCTTTTGGCAACTGTCTACACACAGCAGGAAGTCTGAGATAGAGCACTCTTCCTCCAACTTCCCTTACTCCTCGTAAAATGAGGGATACAGGAGTTGGAATAAGAAGTCCTCCAGCTTGAGATAATTTCAACATAATGTTGAAATAACTGCTTGCTGTGTAGATGCGGACTATGTTATTTTGGAATAATATCAGTTATTCTGAAATAACACTGCTGTGGAGACATAGCCTCAGACAAGCTGATATTCTGTCAGCTATGTGGTGAGCTAACAGAAAAAGTAGTAGGTGCTCTTGTGACTCCAGTCTGGGAGAAGGAACGCCTATGAGAATGGAATCCACTAGTGCCAAGAGGGAGGGTTAAACAGAGAAATCACTGTACTTAGGAGGAATTAAAGGATTCAGATGATTTATAAATACAAGACAGAAGAAAACAGAAAAGATGTCAAAGGCAGAAAGATTTCAAAAAGGTTCAGATAAATATACACACATTTTGGAACGTAACCAGCAAATTAACCTTTCAAACCACTTATTCTTTAGTCGTCAGTATTTATATTACTTAATTTACATGTTTTACATTGTGTTTTTTCTTTTAGCTTTTTTTCATTCTGACACTAATGGAGTATGTGTTTAGTTGTAACAATAACAGAGGATTCTCTTCACAGAAATGCCTACAGTGCACTTCTGGCACACTGCACCTTTCTGTGTTTTGTGTGGAGAGCTGACTGGTTGCATGTTGCTGATTCTTCTTATTTTACACTTCTAAAATCACACTGAAGAGACAAGGCAAATGTTCCATTTAAACAACTGCTGTAACTGCTTCAAAAAGTGGAGGAAAGGTGCTGGTGGTCTCTGGAATCATCAGTCTCAGATCCACACTGTGAAAAAGCTTAAGAAGCTCTGCTCTGGAGCATGAACTTTCTAAGCTTATTGCTTAAAGTCTCTCATGTGTATTCTCACTAGGAAGGATTTTTCTACCGTATAAAGATGGAGAAAAAGCCTAACTTTTGAACTGAGTATGGTAAGTTATTCTTCCCCAAGACTGTAACACCTTCTACTTTCTAAGGTCACTAGTAACACCAAAGAACAGTCCTAGTCAGTTATTTGCTGATAACAGACTTTCTTTAATGTCTCCCAGTGGCTCAAAAGTCCCCCGGACATTAGAAAAGGTTACCTCTGCTGGGTAACTTTTAATGATGCTTTACTCTATGTGTACATATGTATAATGACAAGATTGGGGCTCTGTTAAATTTGCCCACTTGTCCTAGAAGCACGGACCGAGTTATTTAAAACAAAATGTCATAAATCATCATGAGAAATGTGTGCATTGTGAAATATTGTCATAAGCCACAAGGCCAAAGCAAAAGAAAGGTTTGCTTTGCTGCTTGCAAAATCAAACCATCATGTGGGCAAAAAGCAAAATGCTGAAATGATCTCATTTGTAATTTATATTTCTTTCTAAAATCAATATACAGATTTTGCTAATCTAGCTTGTTCATCCCAAGCAATGTAAGTATTGCTATAACAGCCGGAGGAATTTTGATGTTCACATAAAGGACATATTGAGTTGCTAGCTGTTCACTTGCATCAATTTATATTGACTTAAATATTCAATAGGTGGTCTGAACTCTCAACTTTGCAAACTTTTAAATTCTTATTTACTTGCGGATGGATTGCAGCTATTATAGTAAAAGTTAACCTGTTTGTCCCATTCTAAAAATGGGAAAGAGCAAGCGTAACTTTTATTTATTTTGTATTTTATATCATATGGTGTACCCTAAGAACCTTAGAAATTTGCATGCTCCCTGATTGCTTTTCCAGAGTGACTGATACCTCATTGACCATAAACCATTCCATCCTGAACTTCAATTTTTATTCCCTTTAAAGGGACAGAAATTGCAGTGTCATTTACAGGTGAGGGTGGGTTGCAGCAATAATTTCAGGGAGGTGAGGTACCCAGCAGCTGGCCTATCATGAACTGGGAGGTGGATGGGAGCATGGCAGGAGTTAGCTCAAAAAAATTGGGTGCTACTGCTAATACTGTTTAACAGCAGATATAAAAATAAATCCATCGACGTATCCTGCCTCTAGCATAATCCTGCAAGAGTACATGTCATGATATTCATGATATCTTTCACACCACACTCAAATGTGACTTTATTTCTAATAGAAGTATAAAAATCTTCAGTTTACTCTCAATTTCTTTTTTAATGGTAGTGATATAGATAGGAAGAAATGCAGATGTTATTGGGCTAGGTTTGATATCATATGTACTCATCAGATTTGGCTCTTTTTCAATTCCAGCACCATAAGTTACCCTAACCTCATGAACAGGTCCTGAACTTTATTTCCTCTCCATGACAGCTACTACCATCCTCATAACATTAAAAAAAAATAATTTCCTAATGAAAAGTCAACAGATTTCTTCCTCCGTGCAAAAAAACAAAACAAAAACAAAAACATGTTCCTGAGAAATCTTGCATTCTTTTACACACTTCCTGCAGCTCCCGGCCACTGTGGTGAGTACAAAGGGGAGAGGGATGCTGACTGCTGCTGCTGTACAGGAACAGCCCGCTCCCCCCAACCGCATCGCCCCCTCAGGCGGGACAAGAGAGACCCATGAATACATGAAATTGCAAACAGTGATTCTGTGAAATGCGAGGGTGTCCTGTAGTAATGTTGAGACCACTAATGACAGAGGGAAAATAGGCACTGTCCTCTGGTGCCCTCATAGCAATTGGTGTGGAGAAGAGCATTCATTCCCATTAACTAATGGAGTATTTAAAACCAACAGATCTGATCCCCCAGAGTAAGCCATCCAACTTCCAGACATCATCTAAGATCCTTCCCTCATGTAAGACAGGAGAGGGAAAAATTGCTCACCACAGACTTCCAGGAAGAGTTCCTGCAGCTTTGAAGACTATGCTCCTTGAGTAACATGGGCTGCTGCACAGAGAGCAGAGGGAATCAGTGAACGAGGTCATATGCTTTCTAGAGTGCATGGCCAAAGTAGTCAACCAGTTTGGTGTCCCACTGCTCAGGAGGAGATATTGCTCACACATATACTCAAGAAGTTACATCACTTCCCCAGCGGTGGAGACAAAGCCAACAGCCTCATGGCAGTGCATGACACATTCTATATCCCTGAAAAGGTGATGTACATACAGGAACATGATCCTCCCAGACCTTTCCCCAGGGCTCACAGTGGCTGTTGGCCCCACAGTTGCAAACAAAAAGACAGATGGGCGGTAGTATAAATGGTCCAGTCACATCAAACAACTGGTTGTTCTTCCCATATTATGGTCACAAACAAATATAATTAGGACTGGGCCATTGAAATATTGTGCTGCTAGGACAGAATGAATGTTCATGGATTGGCAGAATAAGTGGAAGTACACAATCACAGATGTTGGGAAGCAACAATATTGTCCTTTATGTAGTGCCATCATATGGAACTTATTACTAATGTTGCATACATCTGTGCATAGGCCAGAATCCTGACATAACTTAGACCTAAGCTTTCAAATATGTTAAACAGCCTACACTGTTTGTATTTCACACTGAGGAGATGTAGGTTGAGTAACTACAACAGTTAACCTGATTAGCCTTAATACATGGTCTCTAAGGGAAATACACTAGGGAGTTATTTCAAAATAAGTTATTTTGAAATAGCTCTATTCCTTTTAACAAGCAGGAGATATTATTTCAAAACAACAAGCCCTTTATTTCGATATAGCAGGCTTGATAGCGTGGACACTCGCCTTGTTATTTTGAAATAAGGGGTGTTTTTTTAAAATAAATCCCTAGTGTAGACATGCCCTAAGTTATGATATAACTTTGTCTTATAGCTATTTCTTCTATATTATGTACTCTATGCCCTATCAAATGTATATTTTAAAGAGTTTTGTCTGTTTGATCAAGAACTCCTAAATGGTATGAGCTAGGACCACCCAATTTGGTATGTAGCTTCCTCTTCTCATAACTTAAAGAAAAGTAAGGGTTTAGTTGTGCCAGGAAAATGGGATGTGCCTGGAAAGGGATTGCTTCTCATAAAACCAAACACAAAAGAGGCAGAATCACCAAATTAAGTACAATCCTCAAAACTGGCATAACTGAATGAATGTTGAATAGGATGAACCTGGAATAGGATTGCTTCCTAATAAAAAGTATAGAAAAGAGCTTAAGTGGACAAATTTGGAGCAGCCCTCTATTTTGGCACAGATAAATCGCTGCTTAAGGTTTGAAAAATAGAAGAAAATGTTATTGGAAACCAAATTGACCATAGCCCTTTTTTATTACTCAACAAAAAAATTAAAATAAAATAATACAAGGAATATAACACAGTTCTTAAGAAATAAAGTACACATTCCAACACAAGAAATACCACACACAAAATAGTATGCAAAGGGGCACTTTACTGGGCATAGGAAAAAGAAAAGTGTGTATGAGTGTGAAAGAGAGCAGATTGCTTTGGACATGGACAGCTACACACTGCTACATCAAGAGTGGGAAGTGGGGGAAAAAACCCTATCCATTCTAGCAAAAGACAGAAAAAATCCAAACCCAGCAATCTCTATCTAAGGCTACGTCTAGACTGCAACCAGTACTTTCAAAAAAGCAAGCTGCTTTTTCGAAAGAGAGCACCCAGGCAGTCTGGATGCTCTTTCAAAAAAGCACAGTTTGCATTACATAGCACCTTTTTCGAAAGAGCACTTTTGAAAAAAGGCGTTATTTCTTGTAAAATGAGGTTTTCCATGGTTGAAAAAACTGCCATGTTCTTTCGATTTACTTTCGAAAGAACGTGGCTGCAGTCTAGATGCAGGTAAAGATTTTTCAAAAAAAGGCCACTTTTTTTGAAAAATCTCTGTAGTCTAGATACATCCCTAATGTTCAAATCACCTTAATTATTTTATTAATACAAACTTTTCCCTTAATTTGTGAAAAGTACAATCATTTAAATAAAGCATGTTCATTTTTATTTTATTTTTCAGCCCCTTCCCTTCAAAAAACCATAATTGAGTTAAGGACTCAAGCAACGCTGGGAATAAAACACTTGAAAAATTTAGAACATGCACTCTGGATGCCAACATACAGACTTCCACATGAAGCTGTCAAGTGGAAAATGAATGGCATGAGGAAATGAGGGTGCTCATGAAAAAACTTAAAAAGAACCTTCACCAGGGATGGCAAAATGGTCTACCTGAACACCACAGAGTAGATGGGAGCAACTGCTCATGACAGACAGGGATGAGAGAGTCTAGTTTGTGCTCTGTGTGTTAACATTGATGTAAGAACTATGTAGTAATAATAAAGACAAATAATCTACTATATATTTGAGAGAGTTTGCCTGTCTGTGTGTCTGTCCCTATTGATGATTAAGTGAATGAGAACTGACTTTGTAAGTCTGTATGATGAACTACTAACCAAGGATAGAACCATCAAGGAGAGTCAAGAGACTTTATCTAAGTTCAGAAAGGACCTCTCTGTGAGCTAACAGTGTTATGTGGAACTACCATGAAGTCATGCAAAGATGGCCAAAAGATCACATCACAAAGGGGGCTATGGAAAAGTAACATGTTGAAGTAGATTGCTGGCCAGAACTAAGCCAGCAGATGTTGAGCATATGGCTGAGCATGTCTTACACAATCTGTTGTGGCATAGCATGCTTGCAACGATACTGAAAATTTCCAGCAAATGTTGCGAGAAGCCATAAAGGAGATGCCTCATTTTCCCATTGGCTGATGGGAAGGGATACAAATTGTACCCTAGTTGGACATTTCAAAACTTTGTCAGAAGCCTGGGTCACTTTCTTATCAGCCCTCAGCAGCTTTGTCATAAAGAGCAACCAACAGAAATTGTTCAAAATGCTCTTTTTTGTTCAACATAGTGCTCCCTAAAATCAGACATCTGGAGGAAAGAGACTGAGCAGGACGGTTGTCGTCAAGCCTGAAAGAATGCCTCAAGCCTGAAAGAATGAAAGAGAGCATCCTGGAGATCTTGGACCTCATCAAGGTGTGGGGCTGCTTCAATGGGACCCTCAGGCAGAGAGCAGCCAGATGCTCCTTGTGGCTCTCTGCTCTGGACACGAGTGGGATGGGGAGGCTTATTAGAAACCAGCCAATGGGAGCTAAGAGATTTTACTAGGATTGGGGGCAGCCTGGGACTGCAGCAGTCAGGGAACCTGCCTCAGGATCCTGAAGGGCGACTGGCTGTGAGCCTCCTAGGTAAGCAACTGCTAGCCACAGCCTGCCTCTGGGACCCCAGCCCTTCCTTCCCCCCCAATTCCATGTCCCAGGTCACCATCCAAACCCTCTGCACTCCTGTCCTCTCTTCTCTGAGGTCACATGTCCCTCCCAAACCCTGCATCCCCTCCCACATCCCATACCCCCCTCCCAGACCCAACATCCCACGCCTCTGCCCCAGATCAGAACTCCCTCCTTCAGCCAAACTCCTGCTCAAAACCCACATCTTCTCCAGCACTTCAGTCTCCTACCCTGATCTCCCTTTCTGCACCCAAATTCCATCTCAGACCTCTCACTCCTTCCATAGAAAAATGTGGAAATTTTGTGACCACTTACCAAAATCTTGGAGTTGCTCCCCATCAAAAATTACTGCCCACCCCTGAACTAAAGTCTTGCCACTGACAAACACCCTATTAACCCTTCCTTTTGAATCCTACCTGAGAAGATTGGTGTGAACTCCAGAAAGTGATCAGGAAATACCTTCAGTGAATCACCTGCATAGACTGTCTCAAGAAAACAGTCATTGCAATTGTGCAACTGAACTGGAGAACGCACCTTCATTGTCAGTTCCAACTAATAAATAGAAATTATATATATAAGTGATAAATTGGTTTCATTAATTTCTTTTCATGCAGTCTGACCTCAAGTTAAAACTCTCTGAATTACTAAAATTAATGTTGTATATTAATATTTCAGTAGCAAGTTTAGTTCAATTTGTCTAGAAATTACATTGAAATGCTGACTCATTTGAGAGCCTGGTGGCTGGAGAAACTCATATCAAAGAACTAACCCTACTCCTATTGGTAAGAGAAAATTGCACTTCTTTTTGTGAAACCCTTAGGTGAGATTGACACTAGACCTAGAAGGTCTGCTTAAGGTATGCAACTCCAGCTACATAGCATATGTAGCTGGGGTTGGCTTATTTTAAATTGAGCTTGGTGGCATCCGAGGGGAACAACTGCAAGGAGTAGAGGTGCCAGCTGGAGCTGCCCTCAGCATTCAATTTAGCGGGTCTATACTAGGTCAGAACGTTGATCTCTGGAGTGGCAACTGTAGATGTGCCCTTAGTGTTTAATAGAGTTGAACTTAAAAATCTCACAGACTATACTCAAGCAGCTTCTTAGACAAAAGGAGGAAGCCACTTTGATTTGTTTGGTTAACTGAATATTTTAACATTATTTAAACCTAAGAGAGTGAAATTCTGAAGAAATCTTAAAAGCTTCAAAATTACCTGATATTATTTGGGGATGTGATAGTCTAATGCATGTATGAATGACAAAAAATATCTTTGAAAAAGGTAATTGTGACCCAACTTGACATTGTTTGATAATGAAGTTGTCTAAATTTCTAAATTCTGCTTTAGAATTGTTTGAACTGTGTTATGAGCCTTCCCTACACTGGCATACAAAACAGTTTGGAAGTAAACAGCGATCTATAGTTAATGATCCATAGATCTATGGAGGTACCAATCTCACCTGGCCAGACTAGTTTAGAGCTAGAATGAAAGTTTGCCTTTGTAACAAGATTATGTTAAATTGTTAACTGAAACATTTTATCTCTCAAACTGTAATATCCCATGCTGAGTGCAATTTTTTACATTGTTCAAAATATAGTCTAAACATCTTTACTACGCTTTCTGTAATTTGATTGATTGAAAAGCTATTTTAGCTAATAACAATTTTCCTGTCTTTTCTTCAACTAAGAAACACAGAGACGAAGAACAGAAAGAAACCTACTGTAGATAACTGGTTAACTGCATAATTTGACCAATTTGTGTTTTACAACTTACTTGAGCTCTGGTTTGGGCCCATTTAGCCAAGCTGTTTGATACTGTTGCTCCCACAGGATATTTCTTTAATTTGGAGAAGATGACTGTGGACTGCCAGCAGATTCATAGTTTCAGACTGCCCAGTGCCCGACTGACAATGCTGTGAATCTGGTAAGCAGCTGTTTCATTCTACAATACTTTATAGTAGCCTGGAGATCTGCAATGGCATCTGGATGACCCTTTCTTCTCTCATGAACTATCAGATACATGTAATTTGGACCACAGAAGCTGATTCATGAATACCAGGATAGGAAACACTAGAAAGGCTCATGATACCAGGGTGCTGATGAACTCAGGATTATACCTGAGAGGGGATGAAGAGACTTTTTTCCTCCAGAAACAATATTGTTCTCTATAGTGTGCCTGTGTCAATTATTATTTTGGAGAACCTGCTCCTAACTTCATTCATTAAGACATACTCCAACTTGAATAATCCTGGAGAAAAGATATTCAGTTAGAAACTGCAGTGCACATTTGGGAAGCTCGTTGGTGCTCCCTAGCATCTGGATGCCAATGTGGTCAACATCTTTTATATAATGGGAGCCTGTGGCATTTGTGAGTGCTTCTGTCCCAAGTGGTTTGCAAATTGATTTACAAACCATGTGCCATATCTTCATATTAAGAAATCAGGGATGTCCTATCTTGGCACCAGGGCATGACACTTGCCTATGTCAAGGGCCACCCTCACATCCCAGACAGCTGCTGGAAAAGCACATGCTGGAACAGTAGCACATGTTGGAAGGCTTCATAGCTTGCTGGGTGTGTTCTTCTGCAGCTGAAAATCATTGGCCTTCTATTCCTGTGAAATTTCATACATTGGTAAACACCAGGGGATAGGATTTGTGCTGTAGAAGCTGGTGGCAGAGTAGTAATGCAGTCGTTGTGGAATGCTTTTGTTCAGGCATGGGCAATAATTCTTAATGGGGAGAAGGGGCTATTCCATGATTTTGGTAAGTGGTCTAGGGATGCGCTTTTCTTGGAGGAGGTGCGAGGTCTGAGATGGAGGTTGGGTGCAGAAGGGAGCTAGAGGTAGGAGACTGGGGTGCAGGTGTGGGGTAAAAGAGGGAGTTTGGATTGTCATCTGGGGCAGAGGCTTGGGGTGCAGAGTCTTGGAGGGACCTGAGGAAGGAGAAACAGAGGGTACAGAGGGTTTGGATAGTGACTCGGAGCAGGGAGATTGGGAGGAGGGAGGGGGTGGGGTGTCAGAGGCAGACCGTGGCTGGGAGGTGCTTAATTAGGGGACTCTCAGTCAGCAGTCCTGCAGGACCTCAAGGCATGCTTCTTGCCTGTTGCAATCCCAGGCTGCTGAAATTGGCTGGCTGCTCCGTGTCACTCTCTGCTCCAGGGACTGGGGGTAGGGAAAGTTTTGCTTCCCCTTCCCCTAGAAAAATCTCTCCGCTCCCATTGACCAAGTTCCATGAAGCCTCCTCTCATCTGGAACTGGGAGCAGAGAGCCACAGAGAACAGCTGCTCTGTGTAAACAGACGCAACCCCCAACCCAAATGCCCCCTCAAATGCCCTCTCAGCTACAGTTTGAGCACGTTTCCTGTTATGCTGAGTAGCTGTGTTCGGAAAGTCCCCAATGTTAGATGCTTGTTAAAACCTTATGAATATGTAACCTGTCAGTGTATGCATGATGAAGTATGAATGAGAAACTGCCAATCATAAAGCAGAACAGTATGTAATATCTTTGATGGCTGTCTACAAAGTACTTAAATGGATGTAACCTCTTGCCAGGTGGGGTCTTTTGTCTTGGAAAGATGTAACAGCACTCAAAGCTCGAGACTGGACTGGAAGCAGTAGAGCCCTCCCGTGAATCTCAAGGGACCTCAGGGAATTCTCCGCTACCTCAAGGCCGATCTCTGAGGAAGCTATGGTTGAGCCAGTTTTAGCCACCTGTGAAATCGAAACCAACTCTTGCCGTCTGCAGTCTGCCTCCAAACTGTCAGCATGAATGTGATGTGTATGTGAGAGTATTGCCATGCCATTAAGAATCTGTACTAATAAACAAGCTTCAGTTCTGCTCAAGTTCACCCTTTGTCTGAGCTTTTTTCTTGGCTGATTCCAAGGACAGGCAACACTCTGTGCCTGAGGGTCCTGGTAGGGTGCCTCATGGGCTGGACTGGGCAGTTTGCAGGCTTGATCCAGTGACTAGGCAGACTGGATCCAGCCCATAGGCCTTAGCTTCCCTGTCCCTGCTTTTGTCTTAACTGTTCACACTTGTCTAGAAATTTTTGGTATCCAGAGCACTAGATGTCTCTTAACAACCTCATCAACATTTGGTATGGGACTGGAAAGTGCACCCATTTTTGTAACCATTCTTTCTCAGCATTGCTAACTAATCCTAAAACTGCAACTGGTCATGGATGGGGACTGGAAGTGTTGAGTGGAAATAGGGACCAATTAATCACTGAATAGTGACAGATGCCTTTATTGTTATTTTAATTGTGTTTCATTTTTCTTCATGTGAACCGTGCCATAAAGACCCGTTTTCTATATTATGAGTTCTACAACTATTAAGAAAGAGCACTCATTGCACTGTCCTTCCCCCATGCATGCATATTTGGATATTTCTCATCCTGTGGCATTTGTGGATGTGAAGCAGAGAGAGAAGTGATTGCACTCTGATAGCACCAGTTACATCATTCTAATTCATGTGCTCAGAATTGTGGGGCCCAGTGCTGAACTAGGAAATATCTCACATTGATTCTAAGGAAG
The DNA here is from genome assembly GCA_019425775.1 of Rafetus swinhoei. Taxonomy (NCBI): domain Eukaryota; kingdom Metazoa; phylum Chordata; order Testudines; family Trionychidae; genus Rafetus; species Rafetus swinhoei. The sequence continues at coordinate 274,673,393 of CM033437.1, forward strand.
GATGGGGAGCACACACAAGTCAGGAAAACTATAACATTTATTAAAATTACTCTATGAAATGTGTAATTGAAATATTTTTTAAAAATGTAAGCCACAAAACATAATGGGACTGCCAAAGGTGAATGTCTTTGCAACCATCTCCTTGATTTCCCCCTTATGGGGAGGGAAGGAAAATGATGGGGAAATTATTATTGTGGACAAACAGGGACATCTCCTGCATGAGGTTTGGAGGTAGGCACGTGGTGGGGTCTGGGACTTCTGCAGGCTCATCATTCCTGACCCGAATGCTCAGGAGAGTCCAGGTTTTGAATGCTGATGGAGGATGTGGTTCCAGCAGTCCTTCAACTTCCTCCTGATCACTCGGGTCTGGGGAGGAGAGGGACGTGTTGGATCCTTCACCTCAGCAACAGCCTGGGCAGCAGCCAGAGGAAAAAGAAGAAGGGAGGAGGTGGTGGAGTTAGTTCTCAGACAGGTGCAGTGGCCACTGCAGAAGGGGGATCCTGAACTCATTCATCCAACAATTCTATCAGTTCATCAGTGTCTCATCTTCCTGCCAATTAGCCAGATTCTCCCAGGGCTTCAGGAACTCAAACTGCTCTTGGTTTCTTCAGCCCATGCCAATGAACATGCCCTTCAGTATTCTCTGTCTTCTTTTAGTCTCTTTGGGATGCTGTCCTGCCCTCTTGGTGGCACGGTTTCCCTTCAGGGATTCAAAGACCACGGTAGCATTGTTTCCCCCCCTCCCCTCCCACACACTTTAGAAGAAGCCAAGAAATTTCCCCCATAACATACATGGTCACAATACCTACACTTTTCAGTGCTCCAGGAACATGACTGTTTTACTACCCTTCATTCTCACACTACTTTTGACCCATAAAGAAGACACTGAGTCTACGAATGAGTAGACTCCACACAAGTACTAATGCTTTAAACATTTTAAATATTTACAGCATCTCAAGGAAGGTCTGGGGATGCTGGGGATTGTAGTTCCTTCCAGGAGTTGCATTACTGGTTCGTAATTTATTCTTTAAAGTCTGGCCAACATTTGGAGAACATCAGTGATTCCTGTAAGCTGTGTGCTTCTGCGGCTGCTCAGGAGAGATTCAAATGCTGCCCAGCTGATTAGTAGCTAAGTTTTTTGTTTCTACTGATGCCTATTTGCACATGTCTTGGTGCACAAAATAATTTTGCATGTGTATAGAAAAAATATGCACATGGATGGAAAAGATTAGAGGGACCATTTGCAGAAAACAATTGTTTTCAAGGTCCTAGAATGGAAAAAAGAGAGGTGGCTTTCCTGTGCTTTCCAGGGGAGGGAATGATCCAGCAATCTGTTCCAGAGAGATGTTTTTGCTCATGGTCATCTCTCTATATCCTGCTCAATGAAGGGGTTTGGTCAGCCATGAAAGTGAAATTTGCTAAAATATTCTTACAGAACTGTGAGGCATTCAACAAGAAATTGATTATGTGCTTAAGAAGCAAACAGTTTCCATGCAAAAGGAGAGATATTTCATTCACAGTATCACCAGAAAATCCTGCCCACATGTGAGCATAATAAGGGTACAATGGATAGGTAAAGAAAGAGATAGCTGAAACTTTATTTGGTTTCCTGAAGTGTCAGATAAGCATCACAAGCCCTCAAGCGGTTATTTATCCAACCGCCAGACCAAATCTTTCTCCCATCTCTATTTCCCCCGGCTTAAGTACTCTCACTCAGGCTATGTCTACACTGCCATTCTTTTTCAGCAGAAGATATGCAAATCACACTCTCATTTGCATATCTTCTGCCGGTCCTTTTTGCAGAAGAGGTTTTGCCACTAAAAAGCCCCATGTAGACGGGGCCATTTGTCAGAAAAAAACCCCATCTACATGGGGCTTTTTAGCGGCAAAATCTCTTCCGCAAAACGGATCGGCAGAAGATATGCGGATGAGAGCGTGATTTGCATATGTTCTGCCAAAAAAACCATGGCAGAAAAGACATCGCCTCAGTGTGGTGAGAAACCAGTCACTATCTCTGCTGTTAATAAGTCACTTATAAAATCTACAGATAGCTAACTTTGGGTCAGTATTGGAATTCAGATTTTGTCCATCTGATGATTAGAGCAAAATATTCAACCATGAGCCAAAGTGAACTCAAAATGGCCTAGCTTTGAGCAGTTAAACTTGGAGAGTTCTTTTTCATGTGAAACTTCCATCTATACATTAATGTTTAATTTGTGTAATTTAATACATACATCATTGTTTTATTTAAGCCAGATGTGCAAATGTTTTTAATGGTTGTTGCATTCACATCTTTGCAGTTACATCTCCCAAAATATCCTGCTTTCATTTCACAAAGGCTGCTGAGATAAGTGTTTTGGTTTTTTTAATTAACTATCTGTTTACTGAATTTTATATGGTGCCTGGATTTTAAACTGCTGTGCCTGTTTCCCAGTTTAATTAATTCATCCTGGATCTTGACACACATTAAATAATGAACAATACTTCCTTTCATGTAGGGACTTATTATTTCAAGCAGAGATGAGGAGAGGATACTGCTCAATTGGTAATGCTCCAATATCTTATTGTGCTGGTGAGCATTCTGAATTAACAGGGACTCCATTTTTATATCATTGTCAGATGTAAGTATGGCATTTTGCAAGGATTACTTTAGCTGTAGTGCAGAGCTATCTGAAGAGTTCTGTTGGGTTTTATCCTTGCAATCAAATATTGTGTGGTCACTCTCTCATGTCTCCCTGATCCGAGTTCATTGAACCATAGTGGAGAAGCCCTAAAATTAACACTGGATTTGCTGTACTCATTGTCATTTTGAGAATCATAAGGAAGCTGCATGGTGGAGGAGAATGGTTTGTGTGCTGCTGCTACTGATTTCCTTAAAGTTGATACATTTGCTTTCTCCGGTGAAAAACAAAACAAAACAAAACAAAAAACAAAACGAAACAAACAGGGAGCTGTGATGCTGGCCAATGCTTATTTTATATGAACTGGTTCATTGATAATAGTTAAGATCAATGGATATTAGAGATGGTTTATTTATGTAGGGCAAATTGGGAGACAAAATAGGACACAGGAAGAATCTATCTAGCTGCAGTAAGACAAAACAAAACAACAATTCAGGTAGCTCAATGGTTATGAGGCTATTGCAGGAAGCGTATATGGAAATAATGGGGTTTACCAAGGCATTTGAAGGAGAAGAAATGAAAATCTTAAAAAAATGCGGAGAACAAGGGAGTTATTTGTACTAGTGTTTATAAATATTTTATGTCTCCACTTTACAGGTTTGATATTATCCTGCCTGACTTCATAGAAGTTAAATCAAAAGAGACTGGCACTGGGGGAGAAGGATGAGCAATCGTAAGGTGAAATAATGACAGAGAAAAGGGACATTAAGGAAATAAAAGTCAGGAGCTGTTAATTGGAGAATGCCCCTGCCTGGAGAGAAAGATTTACTCTTCTAGACCAGGGCATAAAATCAAAAGGAATATTAAATCATTAAAGGATCCTGGGCCTAGAAATGTCAGAGGAGAGGAGCTGGTTGTCAGCATAGAGCTGGAGATTCATGTGATTATTAGAGGTGATAGAAGCTGCAGCAAGCAAGCATCTCTCCAACTCAAAGGCGGAGATACCTGGGCTGAATAAAATTTACCAAAGCTTGCAAGGAAAGATTAAGCTTTAGCTAAGGTGAAATAGACCTTTGTTGTTCTAAGTTTTGTGTCTGATTTCTACGTACCTTTGGGTGAATAAATAAATAATACTGTGTTTGAAGGAAACTTTTTGAGTCATGTGCTTTTGAGTCCTGGGGCTTGGATAAAATCTCATTGAAGATGGTAGTTGTGAGCCACCCTTTATTCAGGATAAATGAATCCCCAGCAGAGCACCTTTCTGAAACAGCCAAAGCCACCAGTCAAAACACAGGCTACATGCAAGGCTGTGTTTGAAGCTATAAGGCTATGTCTACACTGGCAACAGACCAATAACACTTTTGTCATTCAGGCCTGCTTTTCACTAAAGGGGAAAGCCAACTTATGATACACAACTCCAGCTACTTTAATGACATAGCTGGAATCAAAGTATGTTAAATCGCATTTTGGCGCTGTCCACACAGCTGGAGGTCATTGACTTCCCTTACTCCTTTTGAGGAGCAGGAATACCAATGCTGAAACGAGTGCCCCCTCAGTTCGAATTAGCAGGTCTTCGCTAATTCGAACCCTGGGAGATTGACTGCAGCATCAACGGTCTTTTCTGTAGTGTGACAAGCTCTCAGAGGTGTGAAAGGATGTCAATACAGCCTTGTTGCTAAAAGTGTGTAAATGCTGTTTGTCAGCACTTCGGCGGACAAAATAATTCTAGCCCCAGTGAGTGGGTTTCACTTTGTTGGACAGTGCTCTTGCCAACAATGTAGCATTTACATGGGCACTTGCTATGGCAAAACATTGTCAGTTGGGAAGGGTAAGCGCCCATGAATGATAAAAGTTTTATCGATCGAGCGCAAGGGTAGACATACTCTAAGTATGTGCTCTGTTGCTGACAAAGCTAATGGTGCTGGTTGGGGTGAAAGAATTCTGTTGGCAAAAAGAGTCAACAAACAGCAGCTATACTGCCCAACTTTTAGCAACACAACTGTAATTACACAGCCATCTCAGGCCAGGTCTACAGTAGACCCAGAAGGTAGCTTAAAGTACTCAACTCCAGCTATGTAAACAACAGAGCTGTAGTCGACATATCTTAAGTCAAGCATGGTGCTGTCTATTCCTTAAGTCCCTGAGAATCAAGGAGAACCGGTATCAACCAGGGGTGCCCACACCATTCGATTTAGCGGTTCCTTACTAGACCCCCTAAATCGAACACCAGAAGATCTCTCTCTGGTGGGGTAAGTTTAGAGGTGATCATACTGAAAGCTGCATAGCAGAGACAAAGACAAAGGAGTTTGTTGAAGTCAGATAATAAATGCAAAAATCCGGATATTGATTGGCTTGTCAGTGTCTATCTGTGTGTAAGAAAAATAGAAGAGAATCACAGAGAGAAGCAGCAGAAAACTAAGGAGAGCTGGAGAAACACTTTTTCCCCTGGGGGTCTAAGAGAGAGCTTTTGGATTAAGTGCCACCTAGAAGGACAATTTATGTGTGCATTGAGCAAAGAAACTATCTTCTGGTGTTTGATCCCTACTGGGTTCAGGGAAACAGGTCACTGGGTACATTTGTTGTAAACAAACAGTATTGCATGAAAAATATCTGAGTCCAATATCAGTTTCTTTTCTTAACATTGGCTGCATGCAAGACCCTGAATTTTGGCTGACTAAACAGATCAAAAGGAGCACTTGTTACCTGTATCAGCTGCTGTCACAGCCTCCTGGGGAAATGGGGCTTACGGGTGCCAAATACACTTGGGCCTATTGAGTTAACATAGTTGGAATGATAGGTGAAGGTAGAAAAACTTGTCACCACAGGTATGTTCTCCTGAAGAATTAAAAGGGATCTGAGGCTAGGGTCACCCTATAACTACTATAACAACAAAGAAGAACATTCCTTTTGTAAAAGCAGCATGATGTCAGGCCCTCCACTGGGAGAGCGAGAGAGGAGAAAAACAGAATATTAAGACTAGAAGATTGGCATGAGAGTCAGCTGTAGGAAGAACTGAGAGTAGAGCTGTTATTCAAGGTTGAGTTTAGCTGTCGTTGAAGATTGTAGTGCTTAATTAATAATAGCATTTAAATAAAGGTGCAAAGGTTTTTCTTAAAATAAAAATGCAGTAAATTCCTTCTCCCTGCCCCCCAAATTCGGGTTTTTGTTGAGAGAAAACACAATCAATATTTGCAACTATTAGATGGGGTCACATTGCTTCTATTCACTAATACAGAGAGTCCTACACTTTCTGACTTTTGACTTAAAATGAACAGCACTTACGACATTTCTGAATTGATGCCCTTATTCAACTTACAACATTCATTTCAACTTTATGATACCTGATACACAAAAGAGAGCATTGCAGTTCTGAGTTATGACATTTCAACTTATTAGACAATTTTCTGGAACCCATTGTGATTTAAATCCGAGGACTGAGTTTACCCTAAAGAGAATACATATTGCTACTTATATTTCAAATGTAGAAAAATTGAGCTTGATTGTAACCTACACTCCATAATGATTTTTGTTAGAAAAACTAAATAGGAGTTAGTGTTATCAATATGTATTGAGTTGAGATGTTTTCTGTAATGTCATGGCGCATGCTCGTATTTATATTAATGGAGTTCTCAGCGTTCCTACTGCAAACTTTTCCTAGAGATTTTTCTATACATTTTCATACGTTATTAAGAGCAGTAGAGAATTCAGTTGATTTAATGTTGGTATATAGCATTTGATTTGACTTTGAATAAAACCTATAAACATAATATGTCCTTTTCTGCAGAGAAGATTTGCAACCCTCATTTCTTCTTAAAAAAGAATGGGAAAATAAACTGTTGAAATTCTCCTGTTTCCTGATTTGAAGGGCTGGATTATTTTCAAAGACCTCAATTCCATCCACAGAAGATACTACAAAATTGATTTTGTATAACCATTGCCTTAAGTCTAAAATTTACTGCGTTTATCCTCAGTGGAGCTCAAAGAGTTTTCATTCACAATGTTGTCAGGGAAAGCAATATTAGATATCAATGGGCATGCTTTGCTGAGTACCAATCAATCTTGAGAAAAAGCAGGAAATAAGCTCAGTCACCCTGAAAGTGGTAGTGTCAATCAGAAAATCAAAAAGCACTGCAGAAGCTACAGTTCCTTGACATTTACTGAATGAATCATCACTCTTATATCCACCCCACCCCCTAGAAAATGAAGTAGAATCTGAATGAATAATAGATGGCCCCGGTGAATCTCCAACAGTCAAGTCATTCTTGACTGAGGCCAAAGACGAGGAAGGATGAATTTTTCATAAAGTTAAGATTTAGTGGATAAAATGGAAGTAATTTATCACTGAGCATTTCAAAACTGGCAAATTAAATGGCTGAATTTAAATAACAAGCAAGGAGTAATACAGATATAAAAAGAACAAACTCAGAGTCCTATTGACCCTCTGGGAGGTTAACTGACAAACATAGGGACTACTCCAAAGTCTACTGAAAGTGAAAGACTGCCATTGATTTCAAATGGATTTTGGATTAGGCACATGATGCACAAATTTAAACCCAGAATTATTTGGAGAAACTTTAAATTCCACATATTTTAAATTATATAAATAACTCTCTTCTATGCCACTGGATATTCAATGGCTGTAGGTTGCAGCATTTTATCTCACAAATTCATTTGGTTCAGTTCCTATCTCTTGCTTCGCTATGAATAATACATGTTTACAGACTAAGAGCCCCTTCTCAGTTTCTCTCTGAAATGAGCTAATTATTCACTATTGCTTGCTGCAGTTTAACACCATAAACTGGCAGTATAAATAATTGTTATTCAAGAGCCCATTTAATGAGTTCAGAGAGTCACATTATGAGGATGGAAAGTTGATAAGTTTGTTTGAGGATAATTGTTAACCAAATCAGCAATGTTCCTAGTGTTGCAATTTCTTTTTAACAGCATATAAACAAGATATCCTGACAGGCTGGATTTAAAATCCATCCTCCCACAATCACTTTTTTTCTTTTATTCTAATTCAATAAGATTTAGTAAATGCCTGCACATTATGAGCAAATCCCTGGCCAGCATCCCAGCTGCTTTCAAAGTTTAGACTTTATTGTAATCTTTAATGGTTATTTGCTGCTGGAAAACCACTGAATCAATAAGGCGTTATCCTCTAAAATTACATTTCAGGAATTCAGTAATGGAGAACATTGGCGACACATAAAGGTATTGGGCTAGAACATTCATAACTAATTGTAGTCAGCTATGTTCCTGTGGCATAGGAGACACCACCTGATGCTTTAATGGGTAGACTTAGAATAGTCCTATAAATTATTGCACTAACCACTAGGGCTCATATGTGATTCCTTTAAAGGCTGTTTCTTTCAAATGATAAATCTGGATTGAACAGTGTCTATGTTTTACCAGAGCCAACACAAATATAAAAGCAGACCTGTTAAGTTTCACCTCTTTGTGGTGTGACACATGGCTTCTATAAGCTTCTCGGAATCATACAGCCAAAGTCTGTAATTCAGATCATTTTTGTGGCCTATCTATATGATTTCATGTAAAGGCTTCGGGATTAGCTACCTGCCTGTTATTGTGCTGGTACTACAATTGACCTAGTTTGACTGTTTGGCTGTTTTTCTAAAGACAGATTCCTTGATTCTGCCTGAAGTGTGAAATATATCAATCATAAGGTCTTTCTTTAAACAAAAGTGGGTTTGAGTGGGGCAGAGGAACACTTATGATAGATTTGTAGCTCTTCCCTGAGAGCCCAGAATTCTTCAAATAGCCATCAGAGTTTTGCTAACGTCATCAAGAATTATCTCAGCTTCATGTTTAAGGGTTTATACAATTCAGAGGCTTTAGTTCCAATGAAGGCTGCAACGTGTCAAAGTGGGTGGCAAAGCAGAGAGATATGCTGAGATAATTTACAGTGGTACCAACTGCACTCCATTTCACTCAAAGCCCAGTTCAGATAAGATCTCCAAATAACCTTGGAAATATAATATACATCCATTTTTATCTACATTTATTTGGCTAAGTAGTTGGGTTGGAAACCTCAGGCCAGCAGGATGCCTTATGAAATTTCCACTGCTTCCTTGATTTGTCCAAGAATAGGACTGTTTCAAACATCCATACGAGGATTGTATAAATACCGTTGGTTGAGATAGATTTGCAGAGTTACAATTTTAATGAATTGTGCAGGAAATCTGACATATCTCATACAGTGAGTAAATACATAGTCAACAAGAAATGAAAAGCATTATCTTTCCAGGAACCCATCAGTGGTCAAGTTGCTTTTTAAAGGAAACCTTGCTACTTCTTTGTAAGACTTTGGGTATCTTGAAACTGGTGTGCAGCATTTAGGAAGAACAGCTATTGTTATATTCATGACTTTTCCCAAAGCAGAGTTTAATACCATGATTCTTGCTTTGTCCCTGGAAAAACAATCCTGCAAGGTGCCACTTCACAGAATGTTATGTTATATAAAATGCTACACAAATCTGAGAATTAAACCATTCCTAGAAGTACCTCATTCTGATAATCCCATATCTGAGGCTATGTCTACACGACAGGGTTTTTGCGCAAAAGCTCTTGGAGCATCCACACCTCAAGTGCATTTTTTGCGCAAGTAAAACGAAAGAACAGAGGGGTTTTTCCGGTGTAGACATTCATCGTTATATGAGGAATAACTCCTTTTTGCAAAAGAGTTCTTTCACAAAAAGATGTGTGTGGATGGGCAAGAGGGGTTTTTTGCGCAAAAAGAGGGAAGATGAAAAAGCACAGGTGCCCTGGTGACCATTCTATCCATAGCAATCACTGCTTACTTGTGAGAGAGCATCCAGGCAGTCTGAACGCTCTCTTGTGCAAAAACGCATCACTTTTTCAATGCGCTTTTGCAGTGTGGGTGCTCTCTAGTGCAAGAAGGTTTTTTGCGGACGATCTCTTCCGCAAAAAGCTTCTTGCTCAAGAAGCCTGTAGTCTAGACATAGCCTGAGAATGGTAGCTAATGCATGGTGGGGTGTAATGCTTAAATCAATGAAACAAGTACATTAATAATGCAGTTTTTAGGATTCATTTCTTTGGAAGCAACTCTCATGTCCCAGCTAGCCCCCCTGCTGATGATTCCCACTATGTACTGAGAGCAGCTTCCTCTCAGATTAAGGTGATATAATTAGATACTTTCTGGGGATTATTCACAGACTGTGAGAACTTTGTTTTTCAGAGTGAGGCTTTTTGGATAGGACAATCTGTGTTTGTGTAAGGGAGACCCCCGCACCCTCTGGGGACATTAAGACTTCGCCACCAGCCATGTGTGTCCTTGCGAGGGAGTGGGGTAGGGAGGAGGAGGAGGTAAAAACTTTACAGAGAAGCTGCCCAGAGAGTGAAGTCAGTATAGAAGCCACAGAAAACAGTTCAAGCAGCGGCCAGTGGAGACTGAGGATGTTCTCAGACTGCTTTTTGCAGTCTCTGATCCAGACATCTGAACTTGTGCCGATTGCCTGTTTACTCCTGCTCTTCATCACCCCTCCTTTCTTGTTTTTCCACCTAGCAAATTCCTCAGTGTCAGGATCTGAACAACAAAACAAAAACACCGAAAAACAAACAAACAAACTGTGGCAGTAGTATGGCATTTGCTGCCATCACCTTGTTTACTATATCTCTTTCCTTAACCTTTTGTCATGCTTGGGAGCTATTTGGAGCAAAACCTGTTTCTTATTCTACATCTGTATAGTGTCTATGTAGCTCTGTTCTTGCTTCTCTCCCTAGGTATCACTCTAATACATAAGAAAGAAAACTGCCAACTAGGAATGACCTATCAGACTTGTGTTTTTTTTTCTTTTAAGACTTTTATTTTTCAGATATATTTATGTTTTTAATTTTTTAAATAAGTGGGATGGCTCCATTTCCTTGCATTAATTCTCTGTTTGGTAATTTAGGTGCCAGAATTTACATGTAACTTTGGAATTTCACACACACACACACAAACACACACACACACACCCCTATTTACATTTTACAGCTATGCAGTTTGATACTAAGCTGAAACGGAACATTGTGTGTATTCCCAAAGTAATAAGTGAACTGAGCAAAGATGACAATATCCTTTCCCTCCCACTGTTGCTTTTGTAGGTAATAGTAGAGGCTGTGAATAATAAAAGTGGTCTCTTTCAGGGTCTCAGAAATGTAGATTTACTACTAGGTAAATTATGCATGTTGGATGGACAAAGCCCACAATTAACAGAGCCAGTGGGGAGGACAAGATGACATCCTGCCATGGGAAAGCAACAGGCTTAATGCAGCTCCTTAGTTTGTTTGGGGTCGAGGATCATGCTGACACCACCTCTACAGGATGTAGCCTCTTCCTCCCTGGGTGTCAGTCTGTCTCAGTTTAGCTGCCATAGAAATGAGAGAGTATGGTCTGCTCGGCACCTTTATAAATAGAGAAGGAGAAGTAACTTGTGTAGCTTCCTTGCTAGACTTCGGGTATCTTGGTGCTCAAGACAAGTATCTGTGAATAGTCTTGTTTTTTCTATAAGCCTAAACTGCGGTTGGTCCTACAAAGTCTTCTGACCATGCCACTTGGTACTGGAATCCATTCTGAATTTGATATTTTTCCACAGGGGTGAGCAGAATGGGACTAAGGATTCCTGCTCTGAGGAAATTCTATTTAAGGAATGATAAACAAACAAACAATGATAGTCAGACTGCTCCCCACCCCAAGAAGAGATATGAAAGCAACTGGATACAAAAGAACCCTAAAACAGGGGCAGATATTAGCTGCTAGATCCAAGTCAGAAAAAAAGATCAGTTCTGGCTTGAAGAACTTTTACCTGAAATAAGCACTTAAGTGAGAAATTATGATTTGTAACTATTTGCTTTAGAGTACTGGGACTAGCTGGTGTTTTTTGTTTATGTTAGCTTAGTAACTTACTTTAATTTTTCTGTTATCACTTGGAACCACTTAAATCCTAATTTTTATACCACTTTTGTTTATCATCAAACCTAGTGTAAATAATTGTTACTTTGGGGGGAAAAACCATTGTGCATATCTATCTTTAATTGATAAACTTTATGAACTTTCTCTGTGTAAAACTTTTATACAGAGTAAGATGGATGTATTTGAGGTTTTGGTCCCAGGAGAACTGTGTTCCTGGATACTATCAAGTCCCTGTAACTGAGCCCTCCCATAGCTGAGCTGTCTTCAGTGTCTATTATTCTGTTGCATGGCTGTTGCTCCAACTCTGTGTCTTTGCTGGGGGAGACCAGAGCATCTGGTTCAACAGGACAAGATGGTGGGGTGCCCCAGAGAGCAGGAACCAGGTAACACTCTGAAGAGGATCTCTGTGATCCAAGCCATCACAGTGACACTGAAATAAACATTGTAAAATCTGTGAGGGGCAAGCTTACCCAGCTTTTCATGTACTTCCTGCATACAGCAAGCTCGAAACTTTTGTGAATTTATGGTTAACTTAGATATTTGCTTTCTTCAAGATGGTATTTGTATTTCAGTCAGAAAACACACAGCTCTTGGTATTAATGTCAATGCACATATGACCATTAATTCTAGAGTCATCCAGATCACCATTAAATAATTCCAATTTTGGTAATTACAGGATGTATACTGTGGTATGAAATTCTTACTTTTGGAACACTTTCACTGAAATGTTTTCTAATCACATACTCATCAAAATAATTCAGATAACAGACACATATATACCTAAAGATAATGATGCTATTACATTTTGCTACCCTCAAACTGACACAGACAGAAATGGGAAAAATGAGAAAAAGATGCCAAAGAAATATAAGGATCAAATAGAGTTCAGATAGATGGAAAATATCCTATTCCAGTCTAAAATGGATTTCTTTCTCCAGTAACACAAATGTTGTTGACCTCTTGATCTAGATTTTGTACATTGGTTCAAAACTCTGAATTTTATTAGCCTGGAAATACATAGTCTTACTTGTTCCAATAATAACTGGAAAAGTCTTAACTTGCTTTTGGAAGCAACCTTGAATGTATTTTTATCACTAAGGGCCTGATGTATATACAATGCTTTGGAAAATGGTGTCCAGATCCTAGATTGAGCACTCTGGGTTCTAATACAATGAAAATAAAGTAATGATGGATGCACAGGATCAGGTCCAATGGATAAATTATTCAGACTAAGCAAGGTGAAGGTGAGGAAAATATATCCCAACATTCAATACACCCATAAAATATTACAGCACACCAGTGATGTTCCTCATCTCCTGTCTTCACCTTATTTGCATTGGATTTAGCTGCAAAGGCAAGCATCCAAGTTTATATAGTTTTTCTGAAATGAAGCATATCAGATATTTACACCAGGGGAAAAATGTCTAACAATTAATCCTCTACTTACTGGGATGGATTTAACAAAATTTCTAGTGTCAGTCAATTCAGTCCTTTTCTACTTTTCACCAGTGGAAAATAAAACATTACATTGGAAAGTATGATTTCACAGACTTCCAGATAAATTTGGCTTGAATTGAGTTGATAATAAAAATGTTCCAGATTTTTTGTGTGTGTGCTACGTGGCTAGAGGGGGAAAAATCCCCCCTAGGATTTAGCACTTTTATACCATCCAAAAAAAATTCCCAACACTCTTGTGAGGAGGATGAGCAAACATTATTACCTCCATTGTATAGATATAGAAACTGAGGTTGACAGAATCCTGTGACCTGGCATAGGAATAGTGAAAAGAAAGTAACTAGACACTTAATAATATTACATGCACCTTTATGCTCAGGCAAATGTCACAATTTCATGTTCAAATGAAGTTTTTTTAAACAAACAAATGACCAGTTATGCAGCTAATCAATCAACTGCATGGAAATGTCTGATTTACATGCACTATCATTAAACCAGCGTGAATCTATAGGGGTACGCCTAGACTACAAGCCTCTTTCGAAAGAGATCATCTAGACATCCACAAGGATTTTGAAAAAGTGATCCGCTTTTTTGAAAGAGAGTGCCCAGGCAATCTGGAAGCTCTCTTTCAAAAAAGCCCTGTTGGCGTTCAAGAACGCCTTTTTTCGAAAGAGCTCTTTGGAAAAAAGGTATTCTTCCTGGTAAAAGTAGGTTTACCAATATAAAAAAACCCGCCTTGTTCTTTCGATTTAATTTTGAAAGAACGTGACGGCAGTCTAGATGCAGGTGAAGTTTTTTCGAAAACAACCAGAGCTCTGCAAATCCACAGATAATCTGCTTTATATGTGTGGGTATCTGCATCTGTGGATGTGGATGCTGATATTGTAGCTCATTATATGAATGAGGATGCGGATACAAATTTAGTATCTAGAACCCTGCAAATTTGCAGATATTTGCTTTATATCTGCAGATAGCCATATCTGTGGATATGGATATGCATATCCATGGCTTGTTTTTGTAGATATGGATGTAGATACAAATTTTGTATCCTTGCAGGGCTCTATAAATGTAACACTGAAAATTAGACCTTTACTGTCAGGATTGAAATCCTAATTATCCATTCATGTAACCCAGTTCCATCCTGTAATAACTAGACCATGCCCCTTTCTCTATATTCATAGGTAATTTAAGATAGGATATTGAAAAAAATGCAATTTAATTGCACCTCATGTCTACAAAACATCTTAAGGTACATAAAATAGTTCTAACAAACCTCATTCTTTACCCACATTAAAGTGAATCTATACCTTTAGAAAGGGCTCAGATCAAGCAACGTTAAATACCTCCTCATCCTACCACCCCCATTATAAAAAAGCAAACTCAGGACCTCCTTCCTGACTGCTAAGAGCTCCCCAACACTATCTTCTAACTCCTCCTTAGAATATTATATATGTGATACACTTCCAATTTAAGACATCCCAGAACATGTAAGATTTATGTATAGCAGGCAGGCACACAGCTTTATTGAAGCGCTGAAGCGCACTCTTATTAGAATACACACTGGAATGAAATTGCAATAATTCAACCAAACATAAATTGGTAGATTTTCTTTTACAATCTTACATTTTATGTGCTTAGTCTAGAACTCCTTTCTTTAGGCTACAGAAAGGACAATGAAAAATTTATATTTTTCATTCCTCTGTCAACTGCAGATGTTCCTTGTTGGCCTTGTTTTGTGGTGTAACAGGTTCCTCCATTTATGCCTTTCCATTGACTGCACATGTGGATTTCTTTTTGTTTCTGTTCATCTTTTTTTCCCCTTCTGCGAGTCAGACAGTTCCAGCTAACTAATAGTAGCACCCCAAAGACAACCTCATTAAGAACATAAATATTGAGGTTCTACATAGGTTTTAAGTCTCTTAGTGGTGGCAAAAAACTTCTAGAACTCGTTCCTAAAAACTTAAATACCTTTAGAGAAGGTAATTACAAAACATTAGCTCCAACCTAGTTCAACTACATGCTACTGTGCTCAGTAAGATTTCTTTGCACTATAATAATTACTGGATAAAGTTCCATGATCTGTATTATGTAGGAAGTCAGAATCATAGTGGTTCCTTCTGCCCTTAAATCAATTAATTTGCAACGTAACTTAGGCATTATAGAAAGCCACTGAAAATATTAGGTAACCTTCTTTATTTAAGGCACAGATATTTTTAATTAGGTGTTTGGCACTATTTTTGACTTATGATTTTTAAATATAGAATAAAACCAGCAATAGTTCCTCCCAGCCCCTGGAAAAATGCAAGCACCTAAGACATTTTCTCTGAAGCAGAGTATATGTACATTATTTGGCATTGTCAGTTGGTAGCAGTGATTAGTGGTGTATATTTTATTAACCTCGCCATCAATAGCCATAAATAAAATTGCACTAAGTTGTGATGTGGGCAGGTTAAAAATAAGACCATATCTATCTCTGCAGCACTGACACTTTAAATCATAAGATATATAAACATGACTGTAATTGAAACATCCAGCAACTGAGAACATCCAGTCACACTTCACTGATGTTAGAATTTCAATTGAACCTATAGATCACATCTTGCAAATAACCTACCTTCTGATATATGAGTTTTAAAAATTGATTTTGCACTTGCAGAATTAACAAACTGTTTTTCCATCTAGCTACAGCATAGAGAGTGTGTTAGTCTTGCTGGCTGATGATCGCCATCTAGCAATGAATCTAGGTTAGGTGTCCTTGCTGATGCCCTTATACCTGTTAGAGAGACAAGGCAGGTGAGGCAATATCTTCTACCGCACCTATCTTGTCTCTCTTGTATCCTGGGACCCACCTGGCTACAACTACACTTTACACTTGTTTGCATTTAGTACTCCATATTTTTACTGTGCCACCTCCCTGTTGCAGGGAAATAGCATCACAATAGGAGTGATTCTGCTCTTTCCACCTAGGACATGTCTATACTAGGAAATTATTCTGAAATAGCTAAATTTGAAATAACAACTCCCAAAATAACTACTTTGAAATAAGCTTTATTCCCCAAGGAAAGCAGGAGTACAGAGTTTGGAATAACCAGCCTGTTATTTCAAAATAATGGGCTTGGTAGTGTGGACACTCTGCTTGTTATTTCGAAATAAGGGGGGCTATTTTGAAATAGCCTAGAGAGGGCCTAGAGAGATCATCAAAGTTGATATTAGGCAATTAAATCACCTGCCTGAGGGCTCTCATTTGCAAAGATCAATTTTGTTAGCAGCATTGACCAAGAGATATAAATGTAAATTGTATTCAAACCTATGTGGACACATTTGAAGGCCTTATATCATACCTAAAAGATATGTACATAGATGAAGACATTCATTGGGAGACACGGAATAGGGAGTTAATTATTTTTTATATTTGTAGTTTTTTATATATGTAGTTCTTCTGATCTAACACTTACCCGCCCCATCATTACATTATGAGAGAGGAGTTTTTCATATGGGTTAAATTTTGTGGATGGCCTGGTAGAAATAAGTCTTACAGAGTTTTCTTTATTTATATTACCTAATGCACAAAGACACTGTGAGGAAAGCTTTTATAGTTTTAATATATATGGAGTGTAGTTTAATTGATAAAAGGTTTGTATATGCAGTGAGTCGGAATATGGCCGATTATATGAATTAGGAAGGTTTAATACTTTGCTAGAGCTTTGTGAAAAAGAAAAGGAGATACTGTACTAGTAAAATGTTTCTTTAGCTTATGTTCTGGCATCTTTTTCATTCATTAAAGCTAAAGTGAAGTAATTTTTGAATGTGAAAACAACTTTAATCTTATCTGGTTAACGTTAAGGTGCAACATTCTGAATAGTGGTTTGTTTCAGACATAATGTGGTTACAGAGGCTTTGCCTGTTTTTCCAACATAAAAATTGTTTGCTTCTGCAGGAAAAAAAATGGAAGTCCTTCTTAGAGCATGTCAAATCTGCCAGTAGCTTATCTTAATCAAATTTCACACCAAAATGCTTTGGAGAATACAAATAAGTACCATGCTAAAGCAGGCTTGTGTTTGCCAATAGGATATCTATATTCTTCAGCATCAATAGATATGGACCCATTTGGTATGGAAAACTTCCAAATGTGGTGGCACCCACTCAAGCTACATCTAGACTGCAAGCCTCTTTCAGAAGAGGCTCTTTCGAAAGGTACTTTCAAAAAAGCTTCTTTCGAAAAAGAGCATCTAGACTACAACCAGTAATTTCAAAAAAGCGAGCCGCTTTTTCGAAAGAGAGCACCGAGGCAGTCTGGATGCTCTCTTTTGAAAAAGCACAGTTTGCATTACATGGCGCCTTTTTTTTCGAAAGAGCACTTTTGAAAAAAGGCGTTCTTCCTTGTAAAATGAGGTTTTCTGTGGTCGAAAAAACTGCTGCATTCTTTCGATTTACTTTCGAAAGAACGCGGCAGTAGTCTAGATGCCGGGGAAGTTTTTTCAAAAAAAGGCTACTTTTTCCAAAAAAAACCCTGTAGTCTAGACACACCCTTACTGAAGAACTGGATATTATCTAAAGTAGCTCTAGCAGAGATCAGGGAGAAGCACTGAGAAAGAGAAAAAAACCCTGATACTTGAAAAGAGCATCAATCCTTCTATTTAGAAGAGAGAACTACCTGTGGTCTGAGTCCAAACTTGGAACCAAGGAGGTCCAATGTGGCTTGAACTGTAGCCATTGGCAAGTCACTTAATCACTCTAAGTTAGAGAGGGACATAAAATCATTATTTACCTCACAAAGTTATTATGAGGTCTGACTACCTATTGGAGGTAAAGCACTCTGAAAGCAAGAAGTGATATGTAATAGCTAACTGTTGCTGGTAATATTATAATTCCTTCAACATGCTTCATGTTTATTTGTGGAAAGTGGGTCTCTCTACCTCATTGTGCTAATTCATATTTCACACCAAAATATTTGTATTTTACACCAATATACTTTTGTTTTCAATTCTACCAGGGAGGGGATGTTCAGAGGAAATTTACTTTTTGACTCTTCACTCAAACCCATATTAACATTCCTCTAGTCAAAGAGAGCTACACATGGTTTCCTCCAAAGCCCAGGATTGATCCTAAGTCAGCCAGGGAGTGATGAAAGCCATGTTCTCTTTCCCACCCCTGAATTTGAAATGTCTTCAATGTTCCTAGTCTACATCCATCTGTTTCATGCCAGGAGATACGATTCAATCTTGTACAAAGCAGGGTTCCTCTTTTTAATACAGGTGGGACCTCTGTGGTCTGGTGCCCTTGGGACCTGTCTGGACCTGAAGGACAGAGTTTGTCAGACCAGGAGAGGTTGGGCCCTCTGCCAGTCTCCCCGGTCCCTGAGCCACCAGGATCCCAGCTCCCAGGGCAGCTGGGGCTCCACTTCTCTGGAGTGCCGCGGCTCCACTGCTCTGGAATCACTGTTTCTTCAGTGGCCTGGGGCCACCTGGGCTCAGCTCCTCTGGAGCCGCAGGGGCTCCACAGCCAGTCCCAGGGCCACCAGCACTCCGCAGCCTCAAGCCGGGGCTCTCTGGTCCAGGGACTCTCTGGTCCGGCAACATCCATGGTCCACGGATGTTGCCAGACCAGATAGTCCCGGACCAGAGATTTTTAACCTGTAGCACAGTGCAGTGCCACCCAAAGAGTAGGTAAGCCCAAACCTCTTAATCAAAAACACCTAAAATGTAACCAACTTCTCAACTATGCTGTGGAATGAACTAAGTACAAATGAAAGTCTTATGAACCTAGTCCTGGGGAGCTTAAGTGAAACACTGTCTATTTATAATACTAAGGGTACGGTTAGACTGCAGGGTTTTCCCGTGTCCAGGGAACACATTTGCTCTTTCGCTTTTTTTTGCAGAAGAGCAAATGTGCTCTTTCAGAAGCCCCTATATTCCTCGTTCCATGAGGAAGAAGGGGGCTTTTGAAAGAGGGTTTTTTTCTGAAATTTGGCCCAGTCTAGATGGGCCAAATTTCGGAAAAGCCTCTTCCGACAAAAGTATCGGAAAAAGATACGCAAAATGTGGAGCGCAGCGCATTTTGTGTATCTTTTTCCAATAGATCCGCACAGTCTAGACGTATCCTTAGTCATATAGTGCTCAGAACAGCCTCCAAACAGATTTGGACATTCTCCCTTGTTGTGTAGGCCAATTTGTACTGCTTTTGATAAATACATTGTAAGACCTATTTATCCTCTTCAGTTCTAGCCTGTCAAAAGATGAAATAAAATATACTGATCTTTTGCATTATGTAGAATCTCTTTTATTAGAAAAGAAAACAATAGGAGAGATTGGAGGTATATTAGGCTAGCCTCAGGCTATGGCCATTCTATGCTATAGTAGTTATTTTAGGCAATGATCTAAAGTGTGCTCTTAGTGAAACATAGTATAAGCCTTAAAGGCCTTAAGAAAGACATAATAAATAAATAAATTCCCTCCTGTAAAGGGAGGGGGAAAAAAGCCCACAGAGAATGCTTCTCTAGACAAAACCAATGCAAGGGGAAATGCTTCTGAAGGACTAGCGTCGGAGTAGACAAAAATGCCGCTAAATAGAACAGCTCCAGTAATTCCTCCCCTCACAAACTTGTATCCCAGCATCAATGCTATGTCTCTCTGAATTCCCCAAATGAAGCTTTTATAATTTCAGGAAAAGCCCACATGTCAACTAAGTCCTTCTATCATTCCATCTTACTTAGGTATACAACAACATAATTTAAAACTAGATCCAGCTGCTATCTCAGGCTATGTCTACACTACAGGCTTCTTGCGCAAGAGTGCATCCACACTGCAAAAGCACATCAAAAAAGTGATGCGCTTTTGCTCAAGCGAGCGTCCAGGCTGCATGGATACTCTCTCGAAAGGAAACTCTGATTGCTATTTACAGAATGGCTACCAGGGCACCTGTGCTTTTTTCGATTGCATCTTTTTGTGCAAAAAAACCCTGTTCCCCGTCCACACACACCTTTTTGTGCAAGAGCTCTTGCGCAAAATGGAGTTATTCCTCATAGAAAGAGGAATACCTACCTGGAAAAAAACCCTGTTCTTTCGTTTTACTTGTGCAAAAATGCACTTGAGGTGTGGGCACTCAGCGAGTTTTTGCAGAATAACATCCGTTTTTGTGCAAAAACTCTGTAGTGTAGACCAGGCCTCACTGTCTCTCCCCACAGAATAAATATTTTCCTTGCCCAGGTTTTTTTTTTAATCTTTGTACTGATAGTATTGTCTTTTTATGACCTATCTTAAAAGCAAAAGTGTAGCATTCCAGGTACCTCTTGTTTTCACCCTTTTGCCTTGAGTTGAACCATCTCACATTTTCTACCCATATCTTCCTTTGATCCCTTACTGAAAAGAAGAACATACAAATTAATCCTCCAAGTCTTTCACTCTAAGGATCCTAGCTTCATTTACCCTTTTATTCCAACCCATATTATTATACACACAATTTCTTACACAGCACATTTTACTGCCCTGAATGTTCATGGGTTGACATTGCTAACAACTGAGGTCCTCAATCCACAGGACAAACAGGATATGGACCACAGCAGTGCAAGCTTCTCCTAGAACCCTGTTCAAGTATCTGAGACCATTGCTATCCGTACTTAGTCAGTTTTTAGCCTTTCAAATGATTGCCAGAAAGGATGCCAACTGAGGGGTTGTAATTTCTGTAATACAGATATCACACCAAGACCAGTGCTTCTATTTCAACATAGATTATATTGTGTAAAATATTGCAATTGTCAAGTTTTTCCCTGTCTCACTGATATAAAGTAATGACTAATATTTTGATGGATGGCAAGTTTGGATTATTTAAAAAGCCCAGCTTTATGCATTTGAACAGGGCAGTAAAATAATATTTTTGGAATAGGGAAGTGTTTTCACTTTGGAAATGATAATACAAGCTTGTCCCCATTTGGTATTGCTTTCAACCTACACATTTGAAAAAATGAGTAGAGAACAACAAAGTTGTTAATGAAGCTGCATTAGCACACTGTATAGAAATGCTTAATTACACTAAGCCTCAATACTTCTCTAATATTGCTGGGTATTGGGAGTGGGGAATGGACAAGGCTGGAAATATTAGCATGTCTCTTATGGGTATGTCAATCACAGTTAATAGGAAATGTTGGGGGGTAATCTCTTTCTCACTCAGTCTCTTGCAGGTTGGGAGACAGAACTTATTACTGTGCAAATGAACCTGCCAGCCAGTTTTTGCTTTCACCTCACTGCAGTTTGCAAGAGCTGACACTAGTTAAAAAGCTGCTTAAATGGGGTCAATAAGGAAGTTGAAACATTTTTAAAGGGTTGAGATGGGTAGCAGAGCATTAGACATGTTCTTTGGAGGATTTTCTTTTACTGATCAAAATTTAGGGGGAAATAAATAAAAAAGTAAAATATAATAGTTTTGGCCAACAGAGCATCCTAAGATAATATATTTTATTTAATAGAAACAAAACACATTTACTCATCACAAATTCCTCATCTGGTTGCATTTTTTTTAAAACGTGAACAGTGCAGAATAAAATAAAGGAATAAAGATAAAATCCTCGTAGTTTTAGAAGCATACTTCTAATTAACCATCCTATCTCAGCTAAGGAAATATATACTCTACTGTAGCTTTGTGGAAGAAGTAAACCTCTATTATTCTGCAAATCCAACTAACTGAAATGGATACTCCCACTTCTGGAAAATCATCTTTTCTTATGAGATGATTCAGAATTTCATTCTTTACTTGTCCTTATTTTACCTTACATAAGGCCAGCGCTAGAAATGTTTGCTCTATAGCAGTGTCAGTTAGGAGTGTGAGATTTTTTTGGTGACATTCCATGTTAGCAAAAATCATACTGAGATGCAGTTATATCAGCACAAACATGCTTTTGCTAGTATACTTGAATTTACTTGCCTAATTGGCATTTGGCCAGGGAAAGCAGGAGCCACATTTTTTAGGAATGTTCTTCAGCTATAGCTATTCCAGTAGGGTATGTCTACACTACAGCATTAATTCGAGTTAACTTAATTCGAAATAGTTAATTTGAATTAAGCTAATTCGAAATAACGCATCTATACACAAAAACTATTTCGAAATAGCGTTTTGCTTTCAAAATAGCGCATCCACATTGAGTGCACCCTGAACCAAAGTTAAGGCTGGATGGAACCAGTGCCGGCAGGGCATCAGGTTAGGACTTAGTGTGTGTGGGGCTGCTGCCTGAGGCTAACTGAGCTCTGTGCTTAAAGGGACCCTACCCCACCCTGGACAGACAGTTCTTAGGGTTCCCCGCTTGCTTGTCTACCTCGATAAGGGACAGCAAAGCCCGGCTGCACTTGCTTCAGGCTGCCATCCGGGGGGCTGTCAGGATCCAGGAGGCCCTGCGGGAGAGCGTCCACCCTGAGGAGCCCTCAGAGCCTCCCCGGTCCTCCCCACCGGGGGCTCGTGCCCCATTCCTCCCTCACGTCCTTCCACTTACCCTCCCTAGTCCCGCTTCCTGATGTCAAAAAAAGACACGTATGTTCAAAAATAGAAACTGGGTTTATTGAACAAAACTGGGGATAAACCTCTGGGGAGACTGGGAAAAGGAGGTGGGAGAGGGGAAGAGAGAGGGTGGGAGAGAGGGAAACCTGGGAGGAGGGAGCTGGAAGGGGGAAGCAAGGGGAAGAAGGGGAAGGGGAAGCTCAGGGCCCAGGGTTGGGGGTCTCGGCAGACCAACTTGAGTTTCATGTAAACCTGCTCCTGGGTTCGCATGTGGCCTTTGGTGGCCAGGCTGGCAGCTATCCTGCCATGGACAGCCACGTTCCTCCATCTAGTGCGGAGATCATGGACGTTGGGGGCATCCCCCCCAAACCTGAATAAGGTCCATGATCTCCACCCTGGACCAGGAAGGCACCTACCTTCTCCAGCCCCTGGCAAGCTCCTGGGAGCTGGCAGACTGGTCCTGGGGAGTGGTGGAGGGCTGGCTGCCAGTGGCTTGCTGGCATATGTTTTGGGGCCACTGGGTCAGGGGCCCCGGTGGCCACTGCTGGCTCTGGGCTGGCAGGCTTGGAGCTGGCACAGGCACTGTGGCCAGGGTCTACCCCTTTAATGGCTCTGGGGCTGGGGGAGAGGAGAGTAAGTTTTCCTGGTTGTGCCCAGAGTGGCCACCAGGGGAAACTGGGAAGGGCTGGAGGCCCCCTATTTCGAATTAAGTGTCTACACAGCACTTAATTCAAAATAGCTATTTCGAATTTGGCGTTACTCCTCGCAGAATTAGGTTTACCAAATTTGAATTAAGTGCTCCGCTATTTTGAATTAATTTCAAAATAGCAGTTTACATGTATAGATGCTATTAAAGTTAATTCGAAATAGCAACTGTTATTTTGAATTAACTTTGCAGTGTAGACATACCTGTACAGTTTAAACTGTATAGGTAAAACTGTCAATTGTAGCCAAAACTTAATAATCCATGTTAAAAAGCTAGATTCTATCTAACTTTCATGTCGGTGTGCAGAAATGGTGTGAAGGTGAGAAGTTCTGTCCTGTCTCTCACCCAAGCATTAATGAGCCTTCTATGATGAAACATTTGGGTGAAAATGACTGACAGAACAAAATGAAGGTCTCCATTGCTAATGGTAAGTATTTTTTTTATTGTATTCCGACAACAGTGAGTCTGTTCTTTACAGTGCGTGTAAGTGGAGCTGGGTGAAAAGGGTTGTCATGAAATTTTGTGCCAGAGAATTTGTATTGTATGTTGTGTGCTAGGATGTTTGCATTTCTGCAAAATACCTATATCCCTATGAAAACAAAGAATAATGCACACTTCTTCTCCATGAAGAAATTTCACTGCAACATCATCTCTTCTCCGAATGTTATGTATTACTACATGAAGACTCTGATATTTCTCTGGTGAATGCCTTCACTACAAATTACAGTGATAATAATGGAAGACTCAAAAATCATTAAAAGCAGGAAGATTATTTAATGACTATGACTGATGGTTTTTCTGCATGGTAAGTTAGTCTGTAAATTGAAATGTGCACTAATTGGCCTGGCCCAAGTGGCTGCTGCTGCTGAGCACTAAAATTCTCAGTATTATCTGAAATGTAACTACATGGATGTGCTCTAAAGAACTTGTAGTGTACACCAGTAGGGCCCGCGTGTATGGGTTAGTTCATGAGATGCTGGTGTCGACTAAGATGTATATCCCTGTGGTGAGAATTAAAGCACTGTGAAGATAAGCCTTGAGAAGTCTAGCCTGGAGTATACATGTGCTACAATAGGCTCACCAGGAGCTACTTGCAATCTTCTTGCCAAATCAAAACTCTACCTTTGAGGAAGCCCATCCATTTCTTGGCTATTTCTAAATCATCTTTGCTAGAGACAACTTATTTTGGGTGCTCCTAAAAATCCTTCAGAAGCACAACTTTGTGTGCTCCACAGTGTAACAAAATGTGTCTAAAAATTCATTGCAAAAGAACGTATCCTGACTTTTCTAAAATATCTACTTCTCTTTCCTATTATAAATTTCACAAGTTGAGCACTGTTACCCTGGAACATAATATAAATATTTCCTCCAAAGGACATTTTTGCAGAAGTTTGTCAAGTTCCATCTTGGTTTATAGTTGTCATAAAGCATTTTTCGTTTAAGAACGACCACTAGTGAATAGAGTCACTAATCTTTCATTCTTCTGCTGTGCAGCACACCCAGAACATATCAGAGCAAAAGGGGGAGATTTTATGTGAAAATATCTACCTAGAAAATGGGGTAACATTTGTAAAATTATGGAAGTTTATAACAAGATGGGAAATGCCTTATTATAATAAATATACTGGAATGAAGTGTGTAATGTATATAAAGGGAGAAGGTTTTGTAACTTTGGAGCTGTGATATACCTGTATCCACCCCAACCCCCTGAGCAACTCAGCTTTGCACCACTGTATGCCAAATAGTGGTACCTGAGTCACGAAGGCTGGAGTCAAACTGAGTTCTTGGGAAGCTGAGTGAAAAGAGAAAGGAAGGGAACACAACAATGGGAGAGGCAGTGCTAGAGGGAAGTCTATTGAGAGAGTATATCTACTCTGCAATTAAACACCCACCACTAACCTGTGCCAGCTAACTTGTGGAGCTCAGGCTAGACTTGTTTACCTGAAGTATAGATGTTTGGGCTTGAGCAGCAGCTCAAGCTCTGGACCCCTCTCACCTGGCAGGGTCCTGGAGTCCATGTTCCTGCCAAAGCCTGAATGTCTACACTGCAATTAAACAGTTTCATAGCCCAAATCCTGCAAGCCCGAGTCAGCTGACATGGGCCAGCCATGACTGTTTAATTATAGCATAGACACATCCTTAGTAATAAATGTACCATATAGCATTCAAACATTTTTCTAGATAAGTATTCAAGCTGGCCAGCCTTTCCCTTCAAGAGGAAGACAGCTGGTAGGTATAATATTAATTGCTGAGGGAAGATTTGATACAGAACTTTCAGGTAAATGGAGATTGCAGGAGGAAAGAGATCCACATGACCAAGTGGACTCTGCCAAGGTTTGTGTAAGAATCTAAAGTTCTCTTTGTCTAAATTGGTTATTTTGTGACAGTGAGGCTAACCTTACAGTATATTTCTACATGTAGTGTGACTATGTTAATGCTGGCTTGTATTTTTTATTTTATTACTTAGTGTTTACACTTTTCAGGTCATAATAATCTGAAGTACTTCAGATGCACTTAATGTATCTGCTTTCTCAATGTAACAATAACCAATATTGTCATCAGCCTCAATTCCTAAACTAAATTCAATTTTAAAATCATATGCACTCGCATTCACTTTACTTTTCACTCTTCTACAGAACAATAATTTCTGGACGTAAAGAAGAGACGCACACAGCGGCAAGAGTAGGACCCAACTAATTGTGTTGCAGCAGAGGAAGGACCTAGTCAAAAAGTTATCCAGCAGCTGATGATGATGATGTATGGATCTTCATTCTGACCAGACATTAAGGTGGAAGATTTTGACCATAGTAAACATAAAATATCCATTCTTAATGATCTACGTGTAAGTATCTGTGTATTGCTCTGCCTCCCTGCCTTTTTTTTACAGGCCAGAATTGCCAAAAATGATATTTTTGAACTCAGAATTCTGAACTGGAGAGGATTTCACAAGAAAATTCCACATAAGAAAAGCTATATTTCATGTATTTCATGCTCAAATTTCACAGAATACATAATTTAAGCATGAAAAACCTGCAAAACATTTACCACAAAAATTCACAAAAATTGTTAATGTTCAAAAATATCTAAAGAAACATACACAGGTTCCTGGAAACAACTGTACTGAGTTGTAATCACAACTTTTCAAGTAATCACAAACAAAAGCAAAACAAAACAAAATAAAACAACAGCCCTACCACAGTCCTATCAGAGTAAATTGGTTAGCATAGTGGAACTTGAAAACCTTCCCTTTCTTCTTTCAGAGCTATGTTTATATTCTGAGTGCACAGTAAATAACGGGACCTTATTTCAAAATAAAAAAAATGTGGTGGGTTTTTGTTTGTTTGTTTCTTGGGAGGAGGTTGTAATACTATTTTTACAAAATCTGCTATATATTTTCAGAGAGTTTGTCTGTCTGTGAGTGTGTCTGTCTGTTCAAGAACACCTCCTAAATGGTAAAAGTTAGGACCACCACATTTGGTATGTAGCTTCCTCTTATAACTTAAAGCAAGATAACGGTTTGATTTTGCCAGGACAATGGGATTGCCTCTCATTAAACCCTACAAAAGAGAGATAAAAGAGGCTGACTGGGGGTTCAACTCCCCATCTGGCACTGCTCTTGCCCTAAGCCTCTAACCCATCAGGTGCCCTTTTTAGGGAGGGAAGGGGGAAGTTGAAGTTGATTTGTATGGGAACAGCTGTTCCCTTTCATCAAGGAGTGAGGAGAAAGAGCATTTTGCTTCATTCCTCACTCTGGCTGGGGAGTGCAGGGGGCAGATGAATCTGGACCTGACCCAGCTGGGGGACAAGCACCCTGTCCCTGGCTCTGTCCTCTGGAGCTGCAGCAGCCATGGAGAGGTGCTTTTCACCTCGTCCCAAGCTGCTGTGGTGAAAGAGGGTTGAAGTGGCCCTCTCTCCCTGGACCAGCATTCATACTGAGGCAGTCTATCCCCAGTCCCGCCCCGGGGCACTGATTTAAATGGAGCATGTACATTTTCATTTTATTTTTCAAAAACAAAAATTAATTGAGTTAAGGACCCAAGAAATACTGGGCCAATTTTCTAGTAGTAAAAGAAAAAAAATTACACAGGATCTGGTTCAGCAGCAATATAAGTTTATTTGTTAGATGGAAGGATTTTTTTCCAGTAAATTTGGGTTCAGAATTAGTTTGTAAAAGGTGAACATGTATCATTTATATTCCTGTGAGCAGAACAACTTTGATACTCTTGATCCTTATTTGCTTTTTCCCCCTCTCTACTTCAAATGCTAAAGACTTGTGTGCTTTAACCAATATTACATATGTGACACAAGAGACTGTTTATCCATTTTTTAAACAAGACCAGCAAGACCAAGTAACTTCTCATTAATGATAAAGTCCTTTTAGATCATAAAAAGAGTATTCAAAAATGAATATGAAATTCTACAGGCTGAAACTCTCTTAGCCGGGATTCTCTGGTCTGGCATGGATGTTGCAGGACCAGAGAGTCCCGGTGGAGGGGACCAGTGGCACGGATCTCTGTAGGGCCAGCAGGGCAGTGGTCTGCCTGCAGTGAGTTGATGGCAGGGTCACCCAGCAAGTGACGGCAGGGCTGTCTAGCGGGTCTAGGAGCCACTGTAGCTTGGTGGGTCAGTGAGCCACGGTACGCAGCTGCCAGGTGGGTCCCAGAGCCCCAGCGTGGTGCGTGCAGCTGCCCTGAGGGACCTGGAGTCATAGCAGAGATGGCTGCCCAATTGGTTTGGCAGGGAAGCAGTGCCAGCAGGATGTGGGGAGCTGGCCGGGAGGCCAGTGGGCGAGCCAAAGGGGCCAGTGGCAGGAGTCCAGAAATGACCTCTCTGGTTCGGCAAAATCCCTCATCCGGGACCTGTCAGATCCCTAGGGTGCCAAACCAGCGAGGTCTCTGTACTACAATTTTTAAAATCCCTTGCCTTTAAATCATCAGATGACTCTTCTAATTTTAGTGGAAACAGTCTCTATTTTCTTGGGCATTCACTGAACAATGGAAGTAAAGGAAAGTTTGAGAAGTGTTAGTTAATTAGTCCCTTCAGCATCTCATTCTCATAAAACCTTCCATGATAGTTTAAAAGACTTACATTTAAGTCAAATATAGCCATCCATTTGAATGTCAAACCTTTGCAATACTTTAGGCAGGACACATGGAAAATTAGATCACACATAATAAGCTTTTCCAGCTAATATCTCACTGGCCAGACATATGTTGAAAATCATAAGTGGAGGCACTGCAGTGCATTGACAAGAATCATATGTCCCATTAATTTGGCATTTTGCGTAGATATTCTGATCCAGTATTTGTACTAAAATAAAAGTGGGGAGGGAGAAGAAAGTGGAAAATTGGAAAGAAAGTAAACAAGATTGATTAGTTTTTCTTGTAAATACAGTCTTTATAACCACTTCTAAAAGAATTACAAGTATCCTCCATTATGTGATTCTTTGTTCTTCTTTTGAAAGATAAAAGAAAGAGCTAAAAATAAAAAAATGATGAAAGGAAAGAAGAAAAGATATCATCTCTGGAAAAATTGAAAACTGAAAAGATCAAATAGATAAGTTAATCATAGAAAGGTCTTAATGGGAAAAAAAAAAACCAAGTACAAAATCTAGAACTTGGCATGATAGGTAAATATCAATGTGTTTAAAGTTCAGGTCAGAGAAGTATCTAGGATGAACTCTTCAGAGACTTTAGCTGGCAAAGTTATTATTTAAAGCCATTTCTGGTTTAGAAATCATGCTGGAAACACAGTAAAAAGAAAGTATAGGCCATGAAAATTTAAAAGTAACAAACAAAAAAGGCAAACATTTTCAAACTTCCTCAAAGGTTCAGAGCATTTTGTGAAAATTCAAGGAACTGGTTGGTGCTTTTTCTTTAAGGTATTGGTTGTGATATTCATAGCCCTCTGAAGGAATTGCCCTAGCCACCTAGGAGACAGACATTCCCTCAATGACCATACCCTCTTACAACTATGTTCAGTGGAATAATGAAACAGTGAACCAATACAATGAATCTAGGTCTAGTAATGCACAGAGAGAAAACTTTCACAGCATTTGGATCTAGACCAGTGGTGGACAAGTGGCTATGTTTGACTTAAATGTAAGTCTTTTAAACTATCATGGAAGGTTTTATGAGAATGAGGTGCTGAAGGGACTAATTAACTAACTCTTCTCAAACTTTCCTTTACTTCCATTGTTCAGTGAATGCCCAAGAAAATAGAGATTGTTTGCATTTGGATTTAGACCAGTAGTGGGTCAGATACAGGGTTAGCCCCCGATGGGCTGCTGCCACTTACCTGTGCCTCCACAGCTATGGGCGCTTGCAGCTCCCTTTGGCCACAGATCACCATTCCTGACCAATGAGAGCTGAGGGAAGTGGTGCCCTGGTTCACACCATTTCCTGAAGGTCCCGTTGGCTGGGAATGGTGATCCATGGCCCCTGCGCTGCAAGCCCCTGAACCTGCAGATGATCAGGTAAATGAAACAGTGTCGGCCTGCCAGGGGCTAACCGTGCCAAACTGCTGCAGTGTTATTTCTCACCCCAATTTAGACTATAGCATTCTTTCCTGCAAGAGTGGCAATTGAATTATTTTCATCACTGAATGCAAAACTTATTTTATTTATCATAGGTTCCCTTCAACATGTTCTTTACACAAACACATACAAGAGGGGAAAAAAGGAAACTAAACTAATTAAGCTATTTTGTCTAGAATCTGGAAAGGAAAAAGAGACAGATGTTGAAATTATTAGTAATTTTAGCTCTTAAATACCAGGTAATTGCTCAAAGGGGTACCATTTATGTATCGATGAACAATAATTAATTTGTAATACTTTTTTTGACCAGATCTAATTATTATACCAATTGCATCATAAATTAAATGTATCACATAGCTCCACATTTTGGTACATAGATATTACTGCCACATATGAAAACATCATTATGTGCAACATTGCATAATATAAACTGTGTTAATGTAGTGTTAAGGTTGCAAAGTCAAACTCTCAAAAATTTGGAAATACAAGAATTAAGATTGTCCATGCAACTTAAATTCCTTCCCTTGTACATATGCCTTAGAACACAATCTCTTATTACATGATCAGAGCTCTCAGTTCCCGTTTCTGGTGTTAGAAGAAATTTCAGGCATGGATCATGCTCAACACAAATGGAATCTTCAGAGATTTTACCTGCCAAATTCTAGCAAGTTTCCACAGAGCACTGCAGAACTGTATTTTTTTCAGAGATTTATAACATGTCCAAATTTGGGGTCGTTTTCCTTGGATGGAAAAAAGAACATCCCTGAAATTAAGGTGACTTCCCAACTAAATGTATAGAAATCATGGATGTGCTAGACCTTCTCAACAAAATCATTGTAAGGATTTTTTAAAAATAGGGCAAAACATATTTTTCTTTTAGCTTGTTCTCAGAAACATCTGAACTGTTTGAAGTGAATTTTTGAAAGCATTTCAGCCTGAGGCAGACATCCAGAATGGAAAAATTCAGGCTGAATGATTAAAGTTTGGCAAAGTTATAAACAACTGAAAAAAGTGTCTAATGATGAGAAGTGATGGGCAACCTTTACTCTAGGTGACAATAATAACAATGTGAAAAAAACTGATACATACTGAGATTTAATTATTTTAGGTTGATACTTTTTCTATGAAGCCACGGTTCCAAATCTCGGTGCTGATGCCTTGCAACTGAAATCAATGCACTGTCAGAATGTATCTAGTACTGCATGTTCAAGAGCACAGACAATGTATTTTTTTCTAATGGCCTTTATTTCCTAAAATTGGCAGCTGCCAACTAATTAACAAAACCTAACAAACTTTAAGAAACCAGCAATTGATTTAGACATAGTCTGCCATATTCAATCAAAATATAGGTAGTCAGTAGTATGGTCCATTATTTGCAGTGTACAACATGAGGATTTTTTAAATTAAGACCTGGGGGAAAGCCAATAGTTGTGGAAAAGCACACAGTTTAGATGGAGACATCCCCCAGGCATGAATGTATTACAGTGGAAACTTGATATCTTAGTAAAGAGAATAAGAAAGAATTTGGTAAAGCACAAGCAAGAACTAGAGAGTAAAGTCAAACATTAAAAAGTACCACTTAAATATGAAGCACAAAGGCAAGCAATTGAATAGTGACAAAATGTATAAATACTTAGTATTTACATTCTAGCATTTGCATATAAGATGGATATACTAAGGCCTGGAATGAAATGAGAATATTGATATAATAGGCATTACAAAATTGGTGGAATGAGATAATCACCAGGACATGGTAATACCACAGTATTAAATAAATAGGAATTACATAGTGAAGTTATGATGGTAGGAGAGTGGCATGACATGTGAAAGAAAGCATAGATTCAAATAAAATAAAAGTCCTAAATAAATAAATCTGTACCATAGAATCTCTAGATAAAAATGCTATGATTGAAGAACAGGAATACAGAAGTAGGAATTTGCTATCAAACACCTGACCGGGATGGCAACAGTGACGTGAAATGCTCAGGGAGATTACAGGGCATGTCTACACAGCAGGGCTAAACTCAAAATGAACTACACAAATTGAACTACGCTAATTGCATAGTTTAAGTCGAAATAGCTTATTTTGACTTTTGACTCTGTCTACACAGCAGTTATTTTGAGATAGAGCACTCTTCCCTGACTTCTCTTACTCCTTGTAAAATGAGGGTGTGTCTAGACTACAGGATTTTGTCAACAAAAGTGTACTTTTGTCGACAAAACTATACCTGCGTCTACACTGCTGCTGAGTTCTGTCGACATAACGTCGACAGAACTCAGCAGTTTTGTCGAAGGCTGTAAACCTCATTCTATGAGGAATAACGCCTTTTGTCGACAGAGTTCTGTCGACAGAAGGCGTTATTGCATCTACACTGTCCTTTGCGTCTACACTGTCATGTCGACAAAGTGGCTTGCTTTGTCAACAGAACTGGATGTAGTCTAGATGCTGTTTGTCGACAGAAGCTTTGTCGACAGTATCTGTCGACAAAACTTCCGTCGACAAAAGCCTGTAGTCTAGACGAACCCTGAGGGTTACAGGAGTCGGAGTAAGCAGTCCTCCAGCTCAACATTATTTTGACATTATGTCAAAATAACTGCTTATGTATAGACACGGACTATATTATTTCAGAATAATGTTAGCTATTCCAAAATAACACTGTGTATAGGCACACTCACAGAGATTACAAAGGGATAAAATACAGCAACAATGGGGGATTTCAGCTACATTCATAGTTGAAGATAGCTGGTATGTGTCACCTAAGGAAGGGATTCAGAGATAAAATTTGTAGACACCATAAACGACTGCTTCTTGGACCAGTTCACCATGAAGCCAACCAGGGGGGAAGTAATTCTTTATTTAATCCAAAGTCAAGCTTAGAATCTGATCTGTTTGGTAAAAATGATAATAATGTAATTAAATTTAACATCCTAGTAGGGAGAAAAATGCCAAAGAAACTCACCACCATAGACTTTGACTTAAAAAAAGAAACTGCACAAAAAATTAAGATGCTAATCAGAAATTAGAAGGATTAATCAGAAGGGTGCAATGTCTACGAACTGCAGGGAGACTTTTTTTCTAAAAAAACCCCATCATATAGGCTCAAACTAAAACAAAGCAAAACAAAACAAAAAGCCCTACCATTGCTAGACCACAGAATAAAAGTGGCACCAAAAGTTCTTAAGCAAAATAAGCAGGTATGAGATAAGAGGGAGGATCCTCTTAACTAGCACAATAACTAGTTAAAAATAGGAAACAAATGGTAGGAAGAAATGCCCCTTTTTTTTTTTTTACAGGGGAGAAGTATGGATTGGATAAATGGACTGTAAGGTGGATAGAAAGCGGGCTAGATTGTTAGGCTCAATGGGTAGTGATCAATGGCTCGATGTCTGAGTGGTGGTCGGTTTCAAGCGGGGTGCCCCAAGGATCAGTTCTAGAGCTGGCTTTGTTCAACATCTTTACTAATCACCTAGATAGGAGATGGATTGAACCCTCAGTAAGTTTTCAGATGACACTAAGATAGGGGGAGAGGTAGATATGTTGGAGGATAGGAATAAGGTACAGAGTGATGTAGACAAATTGGAGGATTGGGCCAAAAGAAATCTGATGAGGTTCAACAAGGACAAGTGTAGAGTCCTGTACTTGGGATGGAAGAATCCCAAGCAATGTTATAGGCTTGGAACTGACTAGGCTAAGTAGCAGTTTGGCAGAAAAGGACCTGGAGATTACAGTGAATGAGAAGCTGGATATGAGTCAATAGTGTGCCCTTGTAGCCAAGAAGGCTAATGGCATATTAGGGTGCATTAGGAGAAGCATTTGCAGCAGATATAGAGAAGTGATTATTCCCCTTTATTTGGCACTGGTGAGGCCACATCTGAAGTATTGCATCCAATTCTGGGCCCCTCATTACAGAAAGGGTGCAGCAGAGAGCAACAAAGATGATTAGGGGCTGGAGTACATGATCTACAAGGAGAGGCTGAGGGGTTTGGGCTTGTTTACTTGCAGAGGAGAAGAGTGATGGGGGAGTTGATTTCAGCCTTTAACTACCTAAAGGGAGATTCCAAAGAGGACACAGAGAGGCTGTTCTCGGTAGTGACGGATGGCAGAACAAGGAGCAATGGTCTTAAGTTACAGAGGGGGAGGTTTAGGTTGGATATTAGGAAAAACTATTTCACTAGGAGGATGGTAAAGCACTGTAATGGGTTACCTAGGGAGTGCTAGAATCTCCATCCTGAGAGGTCTTTCAGGGTATGTCTACACAGCAGCATTATTTCAGAATAATGTCCATTTTCCAAAATAATTATGCAAGCATCTACACAGCTAGCCCGTAATTTTGAAATAATTTCAGAATAATGGACAGTTTATGTCAGCATTTGTAAACCTCATTTCATGAGGAATAACACCTCTTCTGAAATAGATATTTTGGAATAGCAGTAGTGTGGATGCTCTACTGATGCTTTTTCAAAATAGCTTCTCCCCTACACCATTCAAAGTAATTAGTCCTCAGAGTTTCCTGGGGCTCTAAATCAAGGTAGTACGCCCACCTTAGGGGAGCCTGCCTCGGGCTGATTTCCAGGCTTCCCTGTAATGTAGATGCACTACTACGAAATAAGCTATTTCAGAGTATTTCTTCCAGAATAGCTTATTCCAATGTAGATGTAGCCTTAGTCATGTCTTGTCAAAGCCCTGGCTGGGATGATTTAGTTAGGGCTGGCCCTGCTTTGGGTATGGGTTGGACTTGATGACCTCCTGAGGTCCCTTCCAGCCCTAAGATTCTATGATTCCATGAAAAGAGATAAGTAGTAGGATGGCAACACTTGCAAACAATGCATAACATTGGGTCACCTAATGAAATTAATAGTATGTTTAGCTCAAATAGAGGAAGCACTTCTTCATATTTTGCAAATCAACTGTGGAACTCACTGCCATGGGATGTGAAGCCAAAAAAAAAAAAGAATTAGATAAGTTCATAGAGCAGCGTATCCCAAACTATGGGCCGCGGCCCGGTACCGGGCCACAGGAAAAAAATACCGAGCCTCAGCGTGGCTGCCGGGAGGGGAGCAGAGCGGGGTGGGCTGGGAGGAGGTGTGGGGGAAAACCGGCTGGCGGGAAGCAGGGTTGGCGGCAGCAGGGCTGTCCCGCGGGATGGGGCGGGCGGCTGGTGGAAGCAGGGCTGGGGTAGAGGCTGTCTGGCGGATATCAGTGGGGGCAGGCGGCCGGCAGAAGCAAGGTTGGGGCAGCGAGGCTGTCCGGCGGAGATCGGGGATGGGCGGCCAGTGTAGCGCGGAAGCAGGGTTGGGGCAGCGGGGCTGTCCGGTGGAGATTGGGGCGGGCGGGCGGCGGAACCAGGGCTGGACGGGGGGTGAGGGGACTGGATGGGGGAGATCGGGAGGAGGAGGACTGGAGAACCACCCTCCAGAAGCAGGGCTGGATGGGGGCAGTGGGGCTGATCAGGGGGGTTGTCGGGGGAGCGGGGCTGACCAGGGGAGATCAGTGGGAGGCGGGGGGAACCGGCCACCGGAAGCAGAGATGGATGGGGGCAACAGGGCTGGACGGGCGAGATCGGGAGGAGAAGTACGCGTGTGGGGGGAGCCAATCGGCTGGCGGGAAGCGGGACTGACCCGGGCACATGCAGACCCGGGCACACGAGTGAGTCCGGCCCTGGGGATTCCATTTTGCCCCCCCCCCATACCCTCCCTCGAGTAGTTGCGAACTGCCTGGCTGGTAGACACACTCACACAGCATGAGCACATCTACCAGCCAGGCAGTTTGCAGCTATGGACTGATACACCTAATTATAATAAAACTTATCTATTTAGAAAATACCGGACATTTTATATGTCTGGTATTTTCTCAATTTGTTTCCCGGACAGAACTCTCAAATATCGGACTGTCCAGTACAAAACTGGACATCTGGCAATGCTACCCTTCCTTGCACCCTCCCTCCTAGCCAGATACCCTACCCCCAATCTGCTCCTGCTCCCGCCTCCTGGAGTGCCCATGTGGTGCCGGGTCCCCCAAGCCCTGGCCCAGGCTGGGTGGAGGATGCAGCCAGGTGAAACACTGAAAATTTATTCATTTTTAATTCTTTTTTTATATGCGTTTATATTTTTGGGCTGCAAAAGACAGTACTGAAAAAAAAACGGGTTCCAACTAAAGTTAAAAATTTGGGAAACCCTGGTCTAGCCAGCTTTCTATCCATCTTACAGTCCATTTATCCAATCCATATTCCCTTAACTTGCTGGCAAGAACATTGTGGGTGACTATATCAAAAACTTTGCTAACGCTGGCACTGGGGGCTTTGGGAGGACAAGAAACAACTTATTTGAATATTCATCATTTGCTTAATGAATATGCAAATATGCAAATGAATGTTACCGGTCCTCCAAAAGCTCGTGAATGGATTTACTGGTCCCCGTGTCAAAAAGTTTTGTAACCCCTGTCATAGAGGATATCAATGATTATTTACCAACTTGGTCATGGACACAACATCCAACTGCTAGCAACTGGGACTGGACAAGATATGATGGATCAATTGAAATTCAGTTGTTCTGTTAATTTCCTCTGGAAATCTGGCACTGGCCCCTATCAGAAGACAAGCTACTGAGCTAGATGAAGACTTGGTCTGATTCAGTATGGCTATTCTTATGTTACTTTTTATTGTGCATGTATCTTGTCATTTGTATTCAATAAGATGACATCTAGATTTATTGCTTTTCAATTCTTTTGTATTCAGAAAAACAGTAAAATAGGGCATTTAAATATGTAGCCCAAGCCATGTGAAGCTTTAATTAATGTTAAACTTACCATTGGATGAGAGAAAAAAAGTCAAAGCTGAGCCTAAAGGAGTTATGCATGTGATCCTGTGAAGTGTGTGGATGTGGTGTCCATTATTTCATCTGGGCCTTGATGGGTACTAAGGTCCTGATGAGAACTCTGTAGCTAGTGCTCCTTTTCTCCTTCTCCTCTGTTCTCTGGCTAGATTTGTTTTTTCCTTTTATCTCATAGATAATCTCCAGGGAAGCTAATACTGTGTCAAGCTAGTTCCTGAATGCAAAGCCAAAGTCCTGAATACAAGTGACTCAAAGGATTGTTAAATACTGAAAACACAAGTAACTATTTTAACTAAACTAATTATAAATCAGAATAATATCTACTATTTTTGTTTATTTATTAAAATTGGTTCATAATTATCTGTAGAAGCTGTCTTTTGATGGAAAACTGAAGGCTTTTTATGCCATGAAATTTTCATGAAAAATATCTTTCAAAGGAACTTGTTGACTTGTCATTAAATAACTGAACATTTTCAATTTTCATCCACAAACTAAAAACTTTTGGCTAAATATTGAATATTTTGATTTAGACATGCTGCCATTGAGCATTATGGAAGTTGTACTTTGGTTTGGGTAACTCAAGCCCTAATTTATCTCTTCAGACCAGCTACTTCATCTGAACTACATTTCCCATGAGGCATCATGGCCAAATACTCCCATGATGCACTGCAAAGCTCAGCAAAGGTAAGACCCATGGTACAGATTGGAAGATACATTCCATGCCAAAAAGCCTAGCCTGTAGAATAGAATGGTGGCATGAAGAACCAAAGTACATCTCCCATGAGGCACTACAATGGCATATCTGACTAGAATTTTTTTGTTAGCTAAACATTTTAAATTTTTGATTTTTCAACAAAAAGCATTTTTTCATGGAAAAAAATCTGACTAGTTCTATTATTTGCATAACACTCTCTGCTAACCAGACTGGATGGAAAGTCACCCACTGACTGTAATGGAATCAGATCCATGTCAGTAAATTTTTTTTCCTTCCTACTTCTGTTGCACCTCTTCTACACACACATATCCAGAATCAAACAGTCCTTCATCCTGAAATATTACCCATAGCCAATGACATATGTTGCGGGAGAGAGAGGGAAATACTTCTTGCTTCAATGCAAAAATAGTGTACCACACAATTGATATATCATATACACAGTAAAGTGCCAAAATCTTGCTAATTGTTTTCTTGTTTAATTGTCAAGGAAAAGTGCATGTCAGGCCTTTTCATTTACTCTAATTCAGGGCACCTGGCAGATTGTAACTGCATCCATGTCACTGTCTCCCCATGAAGAATAATTATGTTCACACTCAAATAGGGGTTAATCAGAGCTTGAACAATGAATGGATTTAACATTTTTTCCATATCTCTGAACACTGCAATATATTTGGAGAATAATCTGTGTGCTATGTGCTGTTCTGGACATCCTAACAGCAACTGGAGAGGTCTATAATCTTGTTTTGTTTACATTAGTACGATTTTATTTTCCTAATACAGTACACTAAAATATATCTATGTGCACATATAGTGGTGTTGTAGCCTACTCCTGCAGGGAGAGGGTTATAGATAAGCCAGGGGAGACTTGTGCAAATTTGGCTAATTAGGCTGGGGAGCAATTAGCCAATCAGGGCCAGGCTGGGCCCAAAATAGGCTGCAAGGGCTGAGAGAGCACACTATTGCTCCAGCTGTGGAGCAGGAAGGACCTGGTTGCTTGGGAAGCTACAGAGGGTACCTGAGACAGAGCAGAGCTGGGGAAAGGCTGGCAGAACTGGGGCATTCTGGCCTGACCCAATTCCCAAGCTGCAGGCCGATACAAGGGTGTGAGTGGTATTAGGGCTGTAGGAAGGCAGCTAGGACAGGAGAAGGAAGCAGTTCCACACCACTTTGCTATGATGAGTGGCCATTTCACACTGTAGTTTGCCCCTGAGGCAAGGCAGTGGGTTGATGAGGCAAGGTGGGTATAGGGGATTAGGGTTCCCCAGGAAGGGAGGACCCCAGAGTGCGTGGGTACTTCTGTGGGGCAGTACTATGAGGAAAGGGCACCACAGACCAGACGGCATACGGGGCCTGCAGTAGCATAGAAGAGAGGTAATTGAGGGTGAGACATTGGCCAACAGGGTGCTCCATGGTTAGAAGAGCTAATCCCTGAGGAGACCAGCAGGAGCTGCTGCAGCAATAAGTCATGACCCATTACAGTGCACTGTCTATGTCAACAGTAGTTGAAATAGTTAAATATGGTAATTACAGGCGGTTTCACACATTCATGATCCAGTCAAGTTTGCAGTAGATGTCTGCACATGAATTTCTCTCTATTCTTGTTAACATGTATTAAAGAAAAATGAAGGGTTCAACCATCTGGAAAAAAATCTTGAAACCAACAGTGCACTTTGTTATTGTAGATTAAAGTTATGTAAAATCGAGACTTGCTAACACACACGCTATAATTACCATACAAACCAATTTTCTCTCTTCCATTGTAAAGAAAGATATACCTACATATAATGAGAAATAAAATAGCAGAGGAAATTATAGTGAGGATACCAATAAGGTTGTGTACAAGATATATTACAGTATTATT
This sequence comes from Rafetus swinhoei, assembly GCA_019425775.1. Lineage (NCBI taxonomy): Eukaryota > Metazoa > Chordata > Testudines > Trionychidae > Rafetus > Rafetus swinhoei. The sequence goes on from CM033437.1 coordinate 274,712,535, forward strand.
ACTATCAATAGTGTTCATTCTTGATGTTTTATAAATAATGACAACTAAACTACAATTATCAGATTAAACTGACTGTATATTTTGTGATGTATTGTCCTAAAGAAGTAATTCTTCACTTGTTCTGACTGACTTTTGACTTCTTTGCACTGAGTTGTCTAATCATTAGGGGGCAAATCCTGGTGTTAATAAAACCAGTTGCAAGACATTAAATTTGGTAGGATCAGGGTTTGGTTCTAGTGTGAATCACAGATGTTATAATGTGTATCAAATCATATGTAACCCCCTTTTTCTTCCCCGGGTTACTTGGGAGCAGGTCACACTCACAAGTGTGCCTGGGCGCCTGATGGTCTTGACATAAAAGGAGATCCTGAGTACCCCAGTGGTGATGTTGTTTGGTTGGGGAAAACCTATCCACCCCCTTGCTGCAGTCCCTCGCTCATAAAGAATGTACAATGGCGGTGCCTCCACCTGGCTGGCCCTGTACACACTTACTGGTGTGCCTTGAGAACCTCCAGGAATAACTTATTCCAGCAATAAACTGGATCTAACTCCAGAACAACAATTACAAATCATAAATAATATACATCTAATAGATTGCATTAGAATGAACAACCTTTACTTAACTTAAAGAAACAGGATTTAACAAATTAACGGTGAATAACATCAATTAACAAAGTACACGGAAGTAAAAGGAACTTATCTAGCTGCCATTTGCACTGCCAATATTTATCCCACTCCAGAGTGTGCACACCCCTGGACTCAGAGTCCCAGACTCCTGCTTGCATGGGCGCGCTTGAAGAACTGCAGCTGTAATGGAGATTCTCTGTAGGTAGTGTGTATGTGGGTCCCAGCTATGCAGTAGCTCTGGTTCACTGGACTGGCCTCTCTGCCTCTCTTTGAGTTAGTCTGTATCTCTGAGGTCTGTCCCAGGCAGCATTTTCCCAAAGATGCCCAGTTACTCACAGTCTCCTTTTGTGTGCTGGATGCAGTGTAGCTTCTAGCCACAAGTACAGCCAAAGGACCTCCCCTCTAGGATAATCAGAAGCAGCCTGCTAGATCCCAGTTCCAAAGGCTCGCTGTCCCAGTCTGTAACTGCAACATAACAGCTCCTGAACTGGATCAAACTCCTCCACAGCAGCTTGGCTCCCTTTCTGCTCCAAAAACAGAGGGAAAAGTCCACAGATTGCTGAGTCTTCCTCCACACGTGTGGAGAGACTGCAGATCTCCAAAACAAAAGTCACTTCCTTCCTGTTTTCCCCCAGGGCTCATGGGAATTGTAGTCTGTGGGACTAGATTGCAGCACACACGGTCTTCCCAGAAAATAAACAGAGGCACCTTTAGTAAGGGGACTACACATAGAAGTACAATAGTTAAAGTTATGATTTTGTCGCAAGTATTTTTAGTGAAAGTCATGAACAGGTCATGGGCAATAAATAAAAATTCACAGAAACATGTGTCTTGTTTTTGACTAAAAGTACCCTGGGGTGGGAGACGAAGAGTTATAGCCTCAATAGGGGCTGAGTGGTGGCCACTGCTCCAGCCCTGCTGCTCCTCCTACAGCCTTGACCCAGCCTTGGCTGCTGCTCCTGATCTAACCTCAGGAGCTACTCCTTTGGCCTTAGGGACTCACCTGGCCCTGGTCATTGCTATTGCGGCAGCAGCCACTGATATAGCCCCAAAGGCTGTCCTGACCCTGGCTGCTGATCCTCTGGCCCCAGGCCATTGATCTGTACCTGGCCTCTGCTCATGTGCTCCAGTCCCAGAGGCTGATCTGGCATCCTTAGGCTGCTTCTCAGATCCCAGCCACTGCTCTTGTGGCCTTGGGGACTGACTGGGCCCCAACTGCTGCTATGACCCTGGAGGCTGACATGGTGGCCTCAACTATTGTTCTGGCCTGGTGTGAAGGGGGAGTGGAAAGGGTGGGAGGCAGAAGGGTCAGGTCTGAGGGTTATCATCCCCAAATAGGTGGCTCACATGCTACTCACGTCTCGTCTGTAGAGCTTTTTTATTGTAAGATGATAAGGCCCATATCTTGGGCTCCAGCTCAAGCCTCGAAGTCTACACACAGCAAAGTAGGAGCCTTTCAGCCCAAGTCCCAGAAGCCTGTCAGGTGGCATGGATCAGCCACAAAAGTTTGTTTTGTTTGGTTTGGTTTGGTTTTGGGTTTTTTTGCTATGTAAATATACCTTTAGGGTCAGGGCTGTGGGTGGTTACACGAGGGGTTGGAGCAGGAATCAGACCTAGTGGTCAGAGCAGGAGACAGGAAGTGGATCCAATCCCAGGATCACAAATGGAATAAGGAACCTGCAGACATGCCCAGGGTTAGAACCAAAGCCAAGATGAGGCTCAGAAACCTCAGAGGCAAGATAAGAAGCAGCTGCCCTTCCAGACCAGTGAAGTGGTGTATTCAGTCAGGCAGCCTATTGTGGGCCAGTTGCACTTGGTGGGTTGTCAGGAGACTGACCCTGTTGCAGGGCCTGATCCCCTACAATATTCTGAAGCTTTTCCACTGTGAATAATTTTTTTTAAATAGCTGGAGGTGGGAGGGAGGTCCAGTCCTCCTGCTCCAATGGCTTTTTAATTACTTTTCCAAAGTGGAATAGCTTCCACAGAAACAACTACAAGAGCTGCATACCAGGATATTCCATAGCCCAGTTAGAACAATTGGCTGAGGTATAAGGCACCTGTCTCCCCATCTAAGAGTGTGTCTACACTTCACCCTTAACTCAAAATAAGCTATGCAATTTGGAATATTCATTTGACATACCTGGACATTTCATAAAAAATCTCCAATTTATTTTGGACCTTTTATGAGTAATGATAAAGGAGAAAGGAGAACGAGTTCAACCTTTCTATTCACCCTTCAGCTTGTCCCTTTTTACATCTTTCTATCACCAAAATGTTTAAGTGATTGTTAAATAAGCATTAAACAGAAAGGCAGAATGAAATGTGATTGTAATTAAGAGCTGCATGTCAGTCAGGTGCCTTGTGCTGACATATAGGCCAATAGATACATAGTAATGTAAATGCTTTGGCCATGGTGACCAATTTATAATTGCAAAATAATTCTATTTTTACAGCTGATACATTAGTAAAGACCTCAAAAACCAGATTCAGCTGGGCCTGGATTTTCTCATTACTGTAGTTAGTGACCAATAACAACTTGGCTGCTTCTAGTCTTCCAGCAGCACATTAGTAGGAAAATCTCTCCTGAGACATGCTGATAATGTATAGAACAGAGTAGATTGCTGCTGAAGAAGTTGATACTAGCCAAAAACCAAAAACAAAAAACAAAACAAACAAACAAAAAAGAGATAGAGTAACAACTGATGTCTTCAGTGTGTACAGTATTATTAGCAGGAATCCTAGTTTTCCATGATAAGAAAAACCTAAATTCTCTGACAAAAAAGGCATAAAGTCCAAGTATTTCCATGAGTAAAATGCAACATTGAACTTCAGCTTCCCAAGGAAAATATACAGATGTATCAGCTGAGCAAAATGTTTTATTACTATATTTACAGTTGTAAAATGATGGAGTGATCCATTCAAGGTGCTCTGTTTCTTTATTGTTGTTGTTGGTCCTGCAGTTTCAACCTCTTGTTTTTGTTTCTTTTAATTCAGTTTGTATTTAGTGCTTTGCATGAGTTCAAGAACTGTCTGCCTTCAAAGACAATCAACAGCCTTACTGTATGCAATAAAGAACAGCACATTACTATGAAATTTGTTCTTGCCAAATGCAGTGGCACAGTCTCCAAGGATGATTTTTAAAGTTTTCAGCATCTTTTCATAATTTTAACTACTAACATCTGAAGGCTAAGGTGAAATTTGAGGTGCATTAAAACACAAACACCTATATGTCATTGAGTTACTCTATACTGTAAGTTTATTAGAGAATTTTTACCTATATAAATGAAAAAACATTAAAAAATCAGTCACAAGAGGGGGAGGTTGTGCACAATGAATAAATGAGTTTGGCATTTTCAGTAAAATTTAATGAATAGTTAAGATATGTTTTATTTTTTCAGCCAATGGACTTATAGGATCCCTGATTATTAGTAACTGGCTTCTGGCAAATTTGCCCTCTTTACAGTTGTGTGAAGAAGTAAATCAGAAAGGCCAACTAAGTAGATACCTAAGTACTATGGAAGAGTAGTAGGGAGAACTATTTGCAACAGTGTGGTTATTATACCATCCAATCGGATGGTGCTACACCAGTGGAGACTGGCATCTTGAGATGCACACGGTGATTAGCTTTGCACAAATTAATTTTATCAGTGTTGTGTGACATTGGAAACATAGTGTTTTCATGGTATGAGGACCAAAGAATGTAAGTATAATATTAGATATTTTACTAGTTCATGGAAACTCTAAAGCTGTAGCAACTATCTGACTGCCATGCTCAAGTTTCTCACTGCTGCTATAATCAGTCTACCTGGAAATTTTATCTAAACAGAAAGAGTCTTTGTCACTTGCACCTCACCATCCACAAAGAAGAGCTTAACAAACAACTATAGAATAATTGAAATGTAGTACTGAAAGGCCATGTCTACACTAAGGGTATGTCTACACTTGCACCCTCTTTCGAGAGAGGGATGCAAATGAAGACATTTGAAATTGCAAATGAAGCCGGGATTTAACTATCCCATGCTTCATTTGCATAATCATGTTATGGCGCTATTTAGAAAATAGCGCTATTTCAAAATAACGAACGCGGTGTAGATGCGGCTATTTTGGTAGAACACCCTTCTCTCAAAATAACTCTTATTCCTAATACAATGAGGTTTACCAGTTATTTCGGAAGAAGGGTGTTCTCCTGAAATAGCCGCATCGACACTGCGTTTGTTATTTCAAAATAGCGCTATTTCGAAATAGTGCCATAACACAATTATGCAAATGAAGCACGGGATATGTAAATCGCAGCTTCGTTTGCAATTTTGAATGTCTTCATTTGCATCCCTCTCTCAAAAGAGGGTGAAAGTGTAGACATACCCTATGGAAACTATTTCAAAATTACAAAATTTGATTTAATAACCCCTGATTTTACAAAATCAAAATACTGTATCCCCACTATGGAGAAGCCTCAAAATTAGTCAGAGGCAGGCTCCATTAGTGTGGGTGTACTACCTCAACTTAGAGCCCCAGGAAGCACTGTGGAGTAACTAGTTCAAATTACTTTGGGGAGTAGTTATTTCAAAATAGTGGCACTGGAGCATCAACACTACTGCTATTTCAGAATAACTATTTCAAAATTAGCTTTATTCCCCAAGAAAAGCAGGAGTACAGATTTCAAAATAAGCAGCCCCTTATTTTGAAATAATGGGCTTGGTAGTGTGGACACTCCGCATATACATTGAGGGTACGTCTAGACTACACCTGTCTGTCGACAGAGAGATGTAGATTAGGCACGTCAAAATTGCTAATGAAGCAAGGATTTAAATATCCTGTGCTTCATTAGCATAAACATAAACGGAGTTTTTGTGAAAAAAAAAACCCGGCAGTCTAGACGCGATCTGCCGAAAATAAACCCTTTTTTGACAGATCCTGTAAACCTCATTTTTTGAGGAATACAGGATCTTTCAAAAAAGGGTTTATTTTCAACAGATCCATGTCTAGACTGCCGGTATTTTTTAAAAAACTCTGTTTTGAAAAAAAGTGGCGTCCATGTTTATGCTAATGAAGCGTGGGATATTTAAATCCCTGCTTCATTAGCAATTTTGATGTGCTTGATTTGCATCCCTCTGTCAACAGAGGGATGCAGTCTAGACGTAGCCTTAATTTAAGGGGGGTTATTTTGAAATAAAGCCCTAATGTAGACCAGGGCAAGAGACCTCAGTAGGTAATCTAAACCAGGTCTTTTCACTGAGGCCAGACTGTTATCTAGCTCATCCCTGACAGGTGATTGACTAACCTGTTCTTTAAAGTTTCCAATGATGATTCCACAACCTCTGTGGGCAATTTGTTCCGATACCTAACTACTGTTATAGTTGGGAAGTTTTTCCAAATGTCTAACCTAAATCTTCCTTGCTGAAATTTAAGCCTTTCATTTTTTGTCCTGTCCTCAGTGGCTAAGGAGAACAATCCTCCTCCCCTTTATAATAATCTTTTATGTACTTGAAGGTTTTTATCATGCCCCTGTTCCTTCTTGCTCCCTTAGTAATTTTTTCTCCAAACTAAACAACTCCAATTTTTTCAGTCTTCCCTTGTAAGTCTTGTTTTCAAGACCTTCAATCATTTTTGTTATTTGCCTCTGGACTTCCTCAAATTTATCCACCTTTTTCCACAATGCAGTACCCAGAACTGGACACAGTTCAAGCCTTATCAATGGTGACTAGAGCAGAAGAATTAGTTCTTACATTTTGCTTACAACACTCCTGGTAAAACATCACAAAAGAATGTTCACTTTTTTTTTGTAACAGCATTACATTTTCCATTTTGAACATGTGTAGTTGATTATTGCTTCCTAAGTTTGTGACTTTGTATTTGTCTTGATTGAAATTATACTATTCATCACAGACCATTTCTCCACTTTGTATACTAATTCTGTTCCCAAAGCTCTCCCTGCACACCCTACCTGAAAATTTTGTAAGTATACTCTCTAAGCCATTATAAAAATCATTTATGAAGATTTATGCGGGACTCCACTTGGTATGCTTTACCAACTTGATTGTGATCACTACTGTCTGAATATTAGTTTCTAACCAGTTGTGCACCCATCTTATAGTAGGTTTCTCTAGCTTACATTCACCTAGTTTACTTATGAGGCCCTGCCCCTTCTGGGGGCCTGGAGGCAACCCTGCTCCCCTCCAACCACAACATTGCCCATGGTCCAGTGAAGTCTGTTGCCAGCCCTGGCCAGCTGTATCTACACTAGGAGAGTTTGCAAGTATACCAGTATAAGTATACTGGCAACACATTTTTTAGTGTAGAGAATGCTTGAATTCCTTCACTTTATATATAATCAGTAAAACAATGGGCTGAGGCACATGAATAAAATGGATAACAAATTACCCATGCTTCAGTAGCATACAATGGAAGGCTTGGTCCCTGTCTACTTGAGCTCTTATATAATTATATAGTTCTCCATAACCAATGTCTAATTATATAAGAATCAGGTTTTTACAATGCTCCTCACTCTGATATATTATTACACACATATATCATCAGCTTGTACAGATGAATCAGGATAATCAAATGAGGCATCCCACCAGACTGACTATTAGAAAATAACTTCATCTGACTGAGGCCCAAGGAGGATTTGTATCTGAGAAGTAACAGTACCAATGAAGAGCAAGGCCAAAAAAAGATTGCATTTAGCTAGGGAACAAGTGGTATGTTTGTGCCTGATTGTTTCACAGGGAGGTTATTTCCATTTCATTTGACACATTGGAAATAATGATAAAGAACTGGAAATAGAAAGTATATCATTTTTTAAAATGAGCACACATATGTTTAGCTTTATAATGCCTACCTTATCATCTTCATACCGAACTATTGTCAACCATGCCACTCATACTAAATCAGTTCAAGACAATAGGAATAGAGATAAAGAGTTTCTGCTTTGTGAGCCAAAAACAAAACAAAACAAAAAATCAAATACAATTTAACAACCCATTGACACTCACAGCGGTGATAAATTTTGAAATAAAACTTCCTATTTGTGATAAATATGCTGGCATATTTTCTGGGATTTTTCTTTCCTCAGTTTTCATTACCTGGGGTGTTAGTCTTAAAAAAAACAAGTATATTTATCATGCTGAGTCTTGTGAAACTAAACAAGTGAGGTGTCTAGTATCTTAGGAACAATATGTGATCACTACTCACCAAGTTTCGGCAGAAAGGAAAGTCTTCAATTCAATATGTTTCTGCTGCCCACTGCTGTGTTTACATTAGTAACACTAGCTGTTACCATGGAGAGAGCTTGTGGAATGAGTATGGATATTTGCTCTTTTTATATGGATCATCCATCTGCATCACCATTGCTGCTTCTGTGCTGTATTGTGGTGCTCTGTTGAGAGCCTTCTAGACATTTATAGTCAAGCTAACTGGAGAAGATTCTTCACTGGTTTCTTGACTGACTTGCTCAAAGAGGAGAGTGGACACTGTACAGGTAGCAGGCGAGACTGGTTGCATCAAGTAACCATTTCTTGAATAATGGCTAGACTACTGCATGACAGGAGGTAGATTTTCCTCATCAAAGCAATTATTGAAAAGATCTGGACTAGACTGTAGAGCAAATATAATCCTATGTCAAACTCCTGGTATACAGGGAAAATGTGCAGATTACTCTGCCCTATGGAATGAATAAACTTATTTTGCTCTTCACAGTTGACCAGAGAAGATATTTGCTTTATCAGTTCTGTAAAACTGGATGTTTAAGTGCAAAACACATACTCTCCTCTTTGACCATGCAGCAATACACTATATAAAGTCATTCAAGAATCCGCCATATAAAGTTGGAATGCCAATCTTATTTTTAAATAATCGAACACAAATCTTAATAATGGGATTCAACCTTCATTTCTTTCACATTTTATAGATTCCATGACGATTTCCAGTTTGCTTTCTAAAAGAATTAAAAAGCTTTATGCTTTCATCACCTACAAATTTATCTATGGTTTCTAGGGTCTTTTCTATACTGGCATGTTTTGTCACCAAAACCTACCTTTTTGCCACAAAGCAGTAAGAACATGTACACTATAATATGATATTTGTCAGAAAAACTCCCAGTTTTGGTGACAGAAAATTTCCACCACTGCGAGAGACTTGTGTCTTTTACGGTCCCCTCCCTTTATTGTCGACACAGAGCCAGTGAGGACTATGCTGTTTGTTTTGTCGAGAGAACTGGCTTCCACTAGTATCCCACAATGCCTGCCCTGATTTGCTGAGCTGCTGTGTTTGGGGAACAAACAAAAAACCAAATCATTGGAATGCTTCTGTTGCTACAGGGAGAGGGCTGAAGAAACAGCTGTGCTGCTTTGACATTCCTCAGCATCCAGAGCTCACAGAGCTATAAGGGAAGTGCAAGGCTGAGCTCTGCCTTCCCACAACATTGCATGCTGGGATGCTTACCCTTCTACCCCACGTGTACACATCAATTTTACTCCAAAATAAAAAATAAATATAAAAATAAAGTGTTCTGTTGGGACATGAAGATCAGTAGTTACCCCCATGCACCCTCATCACAACTCTGCATAAGGCTATGCCTAAACTACTCAGTGTAGTTGCTCTTTGTCACCAAGGAAGAACTCTCTGGGTACATCTACACAGCACCCTTACCTCAAAATAAGCTACAAAATTTGCGCTACACAAATTGCATAGCTTATTTTGAGGTAATTTTGAAATAGCCCCTTATTTTGAAATAACAAGCTTGGTAGCGTGGACGCTTGTTTCTTGTACATGGAGAAACAAGGTGTGCATGTATAGGAATGTAAGGCAAGGAGAAACAAGGACCATCTCTGGAAGCAACATCCCTGCTATTATTGTAAAAAGGGATATTAGCATGGAACTGCAGTGCAGCCACTTTGTGAAGTAACATCTAAGCATTGCATACAATTTTCTTAGATAATAGCACTGAGCTGCTGGATAAAAGAGACTCATTAGCATCCCTCCTAACACTTTCAGTCTCTGGATGTCATATTCTTGTGTGAGATATGGACTTGCTACAGAGCTTCCATCTTAGTGAAGTTTATACCATATGTGTTCATCGTAAGAGTCTTTACTGCACAGCTAGATATGACAGAAGATAGTTGAATAAGGTATTTTACACATAGTACCAATTGCTGAACAATATAGTACAAGAAAAACTTAAAAAACAATAAATAATCTAGTGGCACCTTAAAGACTAACAAAACATGTAGATGGTACATGAGCTTTCGTGGGCACAACCCACTTCTTCAGATGACTGGAATATAAGAAGTCCAGATCCAAGAATAAATAAGGGAAGGGGAGGGGAAGAAAAAAAAGAGAGAAAAGGAGGGAGGGAAAAAAGAGAGAGACAATGAGTAGATGGTTGAAGTAGTAACAAGAGGCCAATAAGAGCAATTAGCATCTCCATTGTTTGTTTGGTTAAGTCATTAGGATGTGAAAGGTAGTGTGTTAGTCTGTAAGGTGCTACTAGACTATTTGCTGTTTTTTAAGTTTTTCCTTTTACAGACTAACTCGGCTACCCCTCTGAATATAGTACAAGTTAGTATTCCATTACATTTCACCTTCTAAGTTCTACAATCCTCCATTTGCAATATTTCCACTATCATGCTGTCTCTGAAGTTCAGTATGTTTTAGTCAGTAAGGGTACATCTACACAGCAGCATTATTTTGGAATAACTGAAGTTATTCTGAAATAACAAAGAGTACGTCTACACTACACGCCTTTATTTCAAAATAATGTCAAGCTGAAGGACATCTTATTCCAACTCCTGTAACCTCATTTCACGAGGGTAGGGGAAGTCAAAGGAAGAGTGTTTTTCCTCTGACTTACTGCTGTGTAGACAGCTCCAAAAGCTGAAATAAGTGACTTCAACTTAAGCTATGCAATTGATGTAGCTGAAGTTGCATAGCTTATTCCGACTTTAGCTCTGCTGTGTAGATGTACTGTTAAGTGTCTCTGAATCATACTGCTTATAACTTGGTCGTATTGCTGTCCATTAGTTACAACAACTGGCTGTGGTGGATCCAGAATCCTCAAGTCTTCTTATTCTGCTTTTTCCATCTGTAGAGTTTGCTGTATTTATTGTTTCTTCTAAGGAACAAATTGTAGATGTTAAGGGTTTCTGTGGAAATTTTGACTGTTGGTCTTAGTCACATCTATGGGCACTGATTTCTCTCTTTTTAGAGTTGTCCATCCTTTTCCATCCAGATTGGCACACACACAGTCCCCTGTATCTAGATGTGCCAGTTCTCTGACATTCGTTGTACAATTTTTCATAAGCACTTTATAATGCTTTTGTTTTATTTGGCTACCCTCTTCATGTCTGGGCACTTTGGAGACAGATTCTTTTCCAAAGTAAGAAGAGTAAGTCCTGAGTTGTCTTGCTATGAGGAGCTGTGTTGGATTATGTCCAGTAGCTGCCATTGGTGTTGCTCTGTAATTCAGAAGAGTAAGGAATGCATCTTCCTCCCATAGGATATTCTTGGCTGTCTGTACTTCTCCCCCTAGTCTCTCTATTCATTTGTGGTAATATGGGATGCTAGTAATATGATCAAATCATATTTTGTTTGGAGTGCCTTAAATTCTGCTTGCAGTGAATTGTGGTCCACTGTCTGTCGCTAGTTATTCTGGAATACAGATGCAATCAAAAGTGCACTTTGGTTTCTTAATAACATGTGGTTGTGACACTATCCCACTATCTCACATATTTTATGGAAATATACTTTTGAGTATGAATATGCATAACTCAAATATGCTCTATGCAAATGAGGCAAGTAACCTGTCATCCCCTGAATGTGATCCCCTGAATGTGTGTATTTTATTTGTGTGCATGTATCTTTCTTATATGGGAAGTGTAAATCTGTTTATTAATTCTAGGTCCTCTAGTGAAAGCCATTAGTGGTACTTAAGGTACTTAATGGCCTAGCACTCAAGACAATAATCTGTAAATGGTTTTATTTTTCCTATAAGCTCAAACTGTGGCTGGTCCTCCGAAACACATGAAAATGCCAGCTGGTGTTGTAATCCATCTTGAATGTTATAGTTTTCTAATGGGGGAGACTGAACAAAGGATTCTCACCCTGGGCAATTTCTATTTAAGGGATGAGAAACAAAGAATAAGGATCTTCAGATGGTTTTTGAAACTGCCTCCCCACCCTTAGAGGATACATAAGAATCCCTAGAAAAAAAAATTACAGTAATGAGAGAGGTGGAGGAGTATTGCAGAGCTGAAGTCCCAAGAAAAGATCATCTTGGCTTCTGAAGAATTGTATTTGAGATAAGAACTAGGGTGAGAAATATGATCTGGAACAACTTCTCCTAGTGTACTAGGCTTAGGTGGTATGTTTTGTTTTATTTTTGTTTAGTAACTTACTTTGAACTCTCTGTTTTCACTTGCAATCATTTAAATCCTACTTTTATTAACTATAAAAACTCTTTTGCTTATTATCAAACCCAATGTAAATGATTGTCACCTAGGAAGGAGCAACAACTGTGCATGTCTCACTTTCACTGATAAAGGGAGTGAACATCTTTATGACCTTGGTCTGTGTAAAACTTTTGTACAGAGAAAGATGAATTTATCTGAGGTTTTTGTCCTATTTGGGGCAGAGCTCTTGAGTGCTGTCAAGGCTATTCCCCACTCTGGCACTCCAGGTATGTCTAGACTACATGGCTCTGTTGACGGAGCCATGTAGATGAGCTTTCTACACATAGGGAAATGAAGTGGCGATTTAAATAATTGCTTCTTCTTTTACTTCAAAATGGCCATCGCGCTGTGCCGATCAGCTGTTTTTCGGCATAGCCCGGTAGTCTGGACGCTCTGCGGTGCGACAACAGAAGCCTTTGTCGACCGCCCTTGTGGAATGAGGTTTACTGGGGCGGTCGACAAAGGCTTCCGTTGTTGACCGCGAAGCATCCAGACTACCGCGCTGTGCTGCCAAACAGCTGATCGGCACAGTGCGGCGGTCATTTTGATGTAAATGAAGCAACGATTATTTAAATCGCCGCTTCATTTCCCTTTTTCGAGTACACTAATCTACATGGCTCCGTTGATGGAGCCATGTAGTTTAGACGTACCCTCCAAGTGCAGAAGGTGGGGGCCCGCAAGAGACAGGTACCCCTTTCACTTCAAATCTCAAAACCTTCTCCCATTGGCTCTCCTGGCTCTCTGCCAACAGCTCCTAGCTACCTGAGTTTAACCCTTTAGTCACTAAATGCTGGGATGCCCAGAAAAGGAGAGCACTCCTCCTATCCACCACAGGTGCTGACAAATCTCTGTAGCTGAGCCCTCCCCTTGAAGTAAGTTGTTATCAGAATCTGTGTTACTCTGCTGGGAAACTGTTACCTCAACTCTGTGTCTCAGTGGGAGACCAGAGCAACTGGTCCAGCAAGACAGGGTGGGGGGAAGGAAGGTAAGTGATATGATCACCTCATCAGATGACAGTCTCAAGGGGACCTCTATGATGCAATGCATCACAGTGATGTTTTTCATATACATTATTTTTATACATCTGGAAAAATAATCCATGAAGGCTGGGTTAGAGTGTCCTCTGAGAATTTGTACAAATCTGCAGTTAGTCTTTTCCTAACTCTCTCTGGTAAGGATATTGTTATTTAAAGTTCTTTATATTGTTATGGCCTGTTAGTTCAGCAATGTTCAGATACATTTTTTTTGTTCTTTATGTCCTTGATGATATCTGGCCACCACATTGACTAGCATTAATTAATCCTTGATGTGCTTTCCATTTAACGTTGATTTAAGATGCAATTACCTTGAATCATGAGTCCATTTTACGTGCTTAATTATTTATGCATCATAAAGTAGTTTTTTGCCATTTCCTTTATATCCTTTACATACTTGTGCTGGCAGGCCCTAATAGAACTTTCTGAAGTTGCATGCTTTTTAAGGCCTTTTTTTTTTTGTACCTTGTGTAGTCCATTTCCTGACACTGGGCTCTGTCTGGTATGTATGCACAGCACCCATGTATTCCTTTATAGCATCATCAAGCACAGGGTGGTTGAGTGCTATGATAAGCTCCATTATATAGTATCTGCTACTACCAGGTTTTTATGAGGAAGAAGTTTTAACAATAGAATTAAACTGTTTGAACTATCAATAGACATTGACATCATAACAGTGCTTGATGTCAGTCTTTTCTGCTCATGAGGTTTACCAGTGGCTTATGGCCAGTTATCAGTGTAAACAAATTCAATCAATGTACATACCTGTAAAAATACTCTCTTACCCATATGTTTATTAGTTGTGCACATATTACTTTTCTGTTTCTTCGAGTGTGCAAGAACAACTAGCTTCTACTCAGAACTATGTTGTTCAAGCAATACAGAATCTAAGGCATAGCTGCTGGCACCCAAAGACCATTGTGGGTTTGTTCACATCATAGTACTTGAGAACTGGAGTGGTTAAGACAATTTATTTTATCTTTTTCAGGTCAACTCACTGATATGGTCCCCATGGACCAGATTATTGAATTTCAAGAGTTCTTTCAGAGGTTTTTCACAATAGAACAGTCTTGTAGGCTTAGACCAAAATAATTTACCTTTCCCAGTGTATCTCTCAGTCCTGGTGCATTCGTTGGTCCTTATGGGCAGTGGGTATAAGAGGCAAGGGGACGCAATGCTTCACTTGGGTCTTAGTGCTCAACCTCTCCCCTTGTCCTATCTGAAGGCTCCCATAGCAGGCTGTTGTAGCTTGTAGACTGGTGACTCTTCCCCCGAAGTGGATGTGTTAACTTAAAAGTGAAAAGCTTCTAGCTTGTCAGACCTACTTGTATAACATTGAACCTGTGATGTTCAAAAGTTTCAGTGGGGGAACCGTGTTAGTCTGAAATAGAAAAAACATAAATAAACCAATGAATAGTCCTCTAATAGTCAATTAGAGTTTCCATGCCAAACAAAGCTGATAGAGAGGGTTCTAAGCATTCTTAAGTACCTAGTGTTTGGGTTTTTATGTCATTAGGATGTGGAATGTAACAGGTAATCCAGTTAAGGTCTTTGTTTAAACCTTTATTGCAGGTATCAAACTTGCAAATGAAACTAAACGCAGCAGCTTCCCTTTCAAGCTGTGTTTTTAAATTGGCTTGTAACAATATGGAAACTTTTAGTTCCTCCCTACCAGCTTCATTTAGCATGGAAACTCTGATAGACTATTCTTTTCCCATGTTCTCCTTTCCTTTCCCTCCCTATCTCCTCTTTTTCTCTGCTATTTATCTGGAACTTGGACCCCCTTCAACTCCATTAATCTGAAGAAGTGGGTGATGCCTATGAAATCTCATGATGCCATCTATTTTTTTTTTTGTTAGTCTCTAAGGGTATGTCTACACTGCTACCCTAGTTCGAACTAGGCTGGCTAAGGTAGGCATTCGAACTTGCAAATGAAGCCCGGGAACCCCAAATGAACCCCCAAATGAACTCCGTAGTTCGAACTCCCTGCCCGTGGCTACACGCGGCACGGACTAGGTAGTTGGAATTAAAGCTCCTAATTCCTGAAGAGTAATGGTAGTTCGAATTAGGAGCTTTAATTCCAACTACCTAGTCTGTGCCGTGTGTAGCCGCGGGCAGGGAGTTCGAACTACGGGGCATTTAAAAATGGCGGCACCCGGGAACATGCAAATAAAGCCCGGGATATTTAAATCCCGGGCTTCATTTGCAAGTTCGAATGCCTACCTTAGCCACCCTAGTTTGAACTAGGGTAGCAGTGTAGACATACCCTAAGATGCTGCAGGACTATTTTTTTTTTTTTTAAGTTTTTCTATTAAGCCTGTGAAAGAGCCATTAAGTGGTAATGAAACCATTTAACAGGCATGTGCCAACCTTGAATTTACTAACAAAACCAGTTGTGCATCACTATGTCCACAGGACCTTAGTTTAAAATTTTCTTTAAATATTTCATTAGTTTATTTCTGAAGATTATAAAATTACATCTCTAATAAACTCATGCATAGACATTTAGATGTATTCAGCTTTAACCTTAAATGCTTTAATCTTCAGACAGAGTTTTTAAATACATTGTTCAAAAAAACACCACATTTATATAAAATACACATTTTAATTTTAATGGCTATAGTACAAAAACTTACTTCCAAAGTCTTCCTGTCCTTTCTATACATCCCTAATCTCCTTTCACCTCCCAGTTGAACAGAACCTAAAAAAGACAACTTTCCTTTTCTTCCAGATAGCTGGAGAAATCAGTTTCCCCTGTACTTCTGTGTATTTTGTGAACTAGTTGTAAGAGAATCTTCCCCCAAAATCAATACCTTAAAGATATAAAAGCCTTTGATATGTCTAAAATCTTTGGAAAAATACTAAGACAAACATAGTGAAATTTCAAAAACCTACTTGTTATAAAAATCATACAAAATTAGTGTTCCCTTTTTCTAAAAGCAATGAACTTTGTTATGAACACACTAAACTGCCCTGACTGATTCATCTAAAATAATGTCTTTGTTTCAATGAGTTTAAACATGTAGTAATCTGGCATGATTACTTTATGAAGGCTTACGAGTTTATTTAAAATATAAAATCAGTTTAGAAATACTGATGAATAAAATGTAAAACAGAAAAAGGATACATCATGTATTCCATAATATTTAATGCTGTATTCAGCATGACAACTGACTTGCCCTTACTACAAAGTTTTTGCAAATAAATCTCCGACAAACTTCAGTGTATATAAAAAAATCTGTGACTGACATCTTTTATTCCCAAATTTAGTGCTTTTAATTAAATACCTTCTGCATGCCCAGTCTTCACAATCTGTCATGCAATGGAAAATATGCTCCATTTTCTTTAGAAAGAAATTTTAGAGATTTTTTTTCCAAATGTCATTTGCTGGATGGGGGCTATGTCTAAACTGCAGGCTTCTTTTGGAAGAAGCTTTTCTGGAAGAGAGTGTTCACATAGCAAAAGCGCATAGAAAAAGCGATCTGCTTTTTCGAAAGATAGCGTTCACATAGGTTGGACACTATCTCACATTTAAGTTGTGATTAGTATAGACCGAGTGGCCACCAGGACACCTATGCTTTTTCCTGGAGGCCTCTTCTTTTGAAAAAAAAGCCTCTTCCTGATCTACACACGGCTTTTTCCAAAAGACCTCTTTCAGAAAAAGGCTTCTTTCTTGTAGAAAGAAGTTTACCTCTGTCAGAAAAACCCCTGAGTTCTTTCGACTTTCTGTCAAAAGAACAAAATTGCAGTGTGGACATAAGTGCAGTTTTTCTGGAAAAATGGCCGTTTTTCTGGAAAAACTCTGCAGTGTAGATATACCCTGGGTGAGCAGAAAGAGGAAGGAGACAGTGGGGAAGGGGTAGAGTAAGGTAGTGGGAGGGGGTCAGAGCAGGGGTGGAGTATTGGTGGGCCCACAGGCTGGGGAGCTTGCTTTCCCAAGCAGCAGCATCACCTGCCACCTATGGATGGTACATCCAATACTTTAATTGCTTTTACTTTCTCAGGGATACAACTTATTCCACCTTTGTTTATTGTCTCTCTCAAAAACTTGATTTGGAATAAGATGAAAAAATGTATTTTTCTTTGTTTTAGCTTCATTCCTAATTAAGTGACAAGTTTAGAACGTGGTTGAGGGCTTTGGTTGTGCTCTTCCATGAAACATCTGCCTATTAGAATACTTTTCATAAAAAGTACAATTCAGCTTGTGTTGGTTAGCAGTTCTGCCATCTTTCTTTGGAAAATTTCATGTGCATAGGAAATCCCAAAAGGTGAACTTCAAAAGTAAACTCTCCTGAAAGAGGTGATAAATGAAGTCACCTCTTAGCACTTCTTTTGATGAAAGAATTTGCCAGAATCTGCTCAAGGCATCTCGTACGGGTAATACTAGCTCTTTTCACTTTGAGGAGGAAGTAATCCAATGTTGGGGGGATATATTCTCTCAGAAGAACTTCACTATTAAGATTCATGTTTCTCAGGATTTTTTTAATACCTGGTACCAATAGGGCATACCATACTATTGACTCTGTGATATTTTCAATTATGAAAATCTCATTCATTCTCTTTAACTCAGTTTCTACATTATGAAGCAATGAGGTAGGAATTCTGTGAAGTGTATGCACAGTATGTGTGTTCAGCATTGTTTCTTAAGGACAGCTGTACTGCATCTCCTTTCAAAATTCCAACACCATCAAATAGTCCATTAAAGTCTTCCACCTTTCTCTCAAGGTTCATCTGGCTGCCATGCTGCTGGAGAGAAGGCTGTTGGTCTGTCGTTCTTTAATCACATACACTCTGAATACATAGTTTGTCTTTCTAAGTTGTTTCTAGGGTGAACTGTCGCATGTTCCTCAGAATACCTCCAGGGTTAGTCAAAGCTGTGTCAGATGATGTCAGCTCTGGCTGGGATGAAGGTTTTTGTTTCTACTGGAGGTGCACACTCTCATATGCCTCAGTGCACACACTTTTTATTCTGCACATGGATGGAAAAAAATCCACAGATGGATGGAAAAGATTAGAAAGAACATTGCTTATGAGTCAGTTTAAAAGTTAATAGTCTTGCCTTGAGCATTCAATTTCATTCTTCAGGGAGGCTCTGTTTCACCTGCAAGTGACAGATCCCAGAAACAGATGAGTCAACTCCCAGACTACTTTGGGGTGGTAAACAGCTGCAAAATACCCATGCACAACTGGCTAGAAATATATAATCTCTTGGGATATGACTCTTTCTGTCCCTTGTGATATGTTCTGGAATTTGTTTGCTTTAGCCTGGAAGTTCTTTGTCTTTGCCTCAGTACTACTCAGAAATCATGCTGAATCTCTTTACTAATTCTAAACTAGTTTCTAGTTATTCAATTTTGTCCAGTTGTGACTGGTTTTGCTGTCTCACCAGTTCAGATTCGTTTGCTATTTGAATAGCTATGTGACGTTAGATTTGGTTTTACTAGACATGTGAATTTTTTTTATCTGTTAACCTAATAACTAGTTTATATTTGATATTTTCATTGGTTACATCTTGTATAAAGCACTTATATCAAAGTTCAGCATTTTTAATAAATAGCCACATGCTTCTGAGAGTTTTGAATGTTGACATCAGCTTGACTGCTTTCATCTGAAAATGTGTGCCATTTTTTGATCCATGCAATATAGTTGTAGCCTTGTGAGTTCAGAATATCAGAGAGACGAGCTGGGTGTGATAAAATCTTTTATTGGACCAACTTCTCTTGGTGAGAGTGAAAGTTTGTTGATCCAGAAAAAAGCTCACCTGCCCTGTGTTGATCCAGTTTATGTGGCAACAACACTATCAGCAAAAACGAGATTGTATCCATCCTCTCTGTGCTCCTCTTCCTATCTTTGTTTCTGTCCTCCTTATCTGCTGGTACCCTAACACGAACAGCCAATTAATTGCAAAACAGAGAGGAAATTAGGAGTGATGTTGAAGTCATCTATGCTTTTTGTTGCTTTTGGTGGAGTGCTTAAAAATGTGAGCAATGATTTTATCCTAGTGACAATGAGTCTGGGTGTAAAGAGTGACTTAGAATGTGACCCCAGTCTGCTGCTATTTGTAGAATATGAATGTATTCATATTCATATTCAGCACAATATGCGCTGTGTGTTGCTGAGTATTGTTGTGCCACTGGTGGCAATGACATATCAATCAATATAGCCATTGACCACTTTGTCTTGTTTTTGTCCTCTCTCAACTCATCAATACAATATTCTGATTTGAAATAATTTTGAATCAGAGGATCTTAGATTACCTCGAGATATCATCCAAAAACTCTCTGTAGAGTTTTCTGTAGAATTTGTTTTAGCAATTTCCACATCAGTGCCTTTTTGAAAATGGGATAATCCTTCATGTTTGCACACATTAGAAGACATGTCTGTCTCCAGATTGTGTTATTTCCATTAAATGACTTCATGTGTGGATGATTGGCTACTTGGGTGATTCTTCCTTCTCAGTCAGACTTGGCTTGTAATTTAGAAGAAAAAATATTCAGTTTTAATTGATTCCTATTTATATCAGGAGATATTTTTCATATTGGAGTGAGACAGATACATTTAAGGAGCATATTTCTGCAATGTGGGTCCCAATTTTTATACAATCTCTGCTCTACTTACATTTCAGACACATAATTGAGGTACAAAGAGGTGAAGTGACTAGCTCAGAGTTTTACAGAAATCTGGGCATGGAACCCAGGTCTTCTGAATCCCAATCTAGCGTTTTATTCATTAGGTAATACTACCTGTCCATTGAAGTAAATTGTTACTACTTGTTTTTCTGTTGTACTACAGAACTAAGATAGTTATGGAGGGTGAGTGGAATTGTATCAGCTGGCATATCATCAGCTGAATCACTAATTACATTCAAATTGTAGCATTTTTGTTGGAGATATATGGGCCAGAGAAAACCCAGGTTCATTTTCAGAATTTAGAAAGAGTTTTAAAGGCTGGCAATTAAAACACATTTGCATACTTAATGAGCCGCCATTTTTGCAAAAGGGGCTTTTGCGCAAAAAGGAGCCATCTACACTGCTCCTTTTCGTGCAAAACCCCCCTCTTGCGCAAGAGCCATTCTTCCTGAAAAAAGGTGGCAGAACGGCTCTTGCTCAAGAGGGGGTTTTGTGCAAAAAGGAGCTGTATAGATGGGTCCTTTTTGCGCAAACACCCCTTTCACAAAATGGTGGCTCATTAAGTATGCAAATGAGGCACAGTAATATTCACTGCTTTGCCTCATTTGCATATTCTCTTGCGCAAGAGGGGGCAGTCTAGATGTAGCCATATTCTTTAATTGTATTTCTAATGATGTCTTAGGATACTGAAATCTAAAGTGAATTTTAAAAATACAGAGAGGTAACTGTGTTAGTCTGTAACTTTAAAAACAACAAGCAATCTTGTGGCACCTTAGAAACTAACAAATTATATATTCAATATATTTTGGTTAGTCTCTAACATGCCACAAGACTACTCATTTTTAAAAACACAGTTTGCTTTTTGCCACACATACCTTTTAGGAGTAGCTTATTTGACAAACCTAGCTGTTGTGAGTTGTTCATGGAGACATTATGAATTTTTAAAATAGTTTGCTCAATGTTCATAGTTGTTTGTGAAATCTTCTTTTACATAAGAACATAAGAATGGCCATACTTGGTCAGATCAAAGGTCCATCTAGCCCAGCGTCCTGTCTGCCAACAGTGGTCAATACCAGATGCCCCAGAGGGAGGGATCACAACAGGTAATCCTCATGTGATCCCTCCTCTTTCACCAAACTCCAGAGAAACAGAGGCTAGGGATACCATTCCTACCCATCCTGGCTAACAGCCATTGATGGACCTAACCTCCATGAATCTATCTAGCTCTTTTTTGAACCCTGGTAAAGTTCTAGACTTCACTGCATTCTCTGGCAAAGAGTTCCAGAGGTTGACTGTGCACTAAGTGAAGAAAAACTTCCTTTTGTTTGTTTTAAACCTGCTGCCTATTAATTTCATTTGGTGACCCCTAATTCTTATATTATGGGAATAAGTAAACAACTTTTCCTTATTCACTTTTTCCATGCCAGTCATGATTTTATAGCCCTATATAATATCCCCCCTTAGTCTCCTCTTTTCTAAACTGAAAAGTCCAAGACTTTTTAATCTCTCTTCATATGGGACCCGTTCCAAACCCCTAATAATTTTTGTTGCCCTTTTCTGAACCTTTTCCAATCCCAACATATTCTTTTTTGAGATGAGGTGACTACATCTGTACTCAGTATTCAAGATGTGGGCGTACCATAGTTTTATATAGAGGTAATAAGATATTTTCTGTCTTATTCTCTAACACTTTTTAATGTCTCCTAACATTCTATTTGCTTTTTTTACTGCCGCTGCACACTGAGGGTATGTCTAGACTCCGTTAATGGAGCCATGTATATGAGTTTACTAGACATAGTAAAATGAAGCGACAATTTAAATAATCGCCGCTTCATTTACATCAAAATGGCCACCGCACTGTTCTGATCAGCTGTTTGGCGACACAGCGGGGCAGTCTGGACGCTCTGCGGTCGACAAGGGAAGCCTTTGTCAACCGCTCCGGTAAACCTCATTTCACGATAAACTTACCATTTATTCCTACCCTTTGTTTCCTGACTTTTAATCAGTTATCAATCCATGAAAGCCCCTTCCATCTTATCCCACAACAACTTACTTTACTTAAGAGCCTTTGGTGAGGGACCTTGTCAAAGGCTTTTTGGAAATCTAAGTACACTATATCCACTGGATCTTCCTTTTCCACATGTTTATTGACCTTCTCAAAGAACTCTAGCAGATTAGTAAAGCATGATTTCCCTCTAGAGAAACCATGTTGACTTTCCCCCAACAAATTATGTTCATCCATGTGTCTGACAATTTTATTCTTTACTATAGTTTCAACTAATATGCCCTGTACTGACGTTAGATTTACCAGTCTGTAATTGCCAGGATTACCTCTAGAGCCCTTTTTAAATGTTGGTGTCATGTTAGCTAACTTCCAATCATTAGGTATGGAAGCAGATTTAAAGGATAGGTTACAAACCATAGTTAATAGTTCCACAATTTCCCATTTGAGTTCTTTCAGAACTCTTGGGTAAATGCCATCTGGTCCTGGTGACTTGTTACTGTTAAGCTTATCAGTTTGTTCCAAAACCTCCTCCAATGATACCTCAATCTGGGACAATTCCTCAGATTTGTCACCTAAAAAGAATAGCTCAGGTTTGGGAATCTCCCCAATATCCTCAGCCATGAAGACTGAAGCAAAGAATTCATTTAGCTTCTCCACTATGACTTTATCATCTCTGAGTGCTCCTTTAGCATCTTGATTGTCCAGTCCCCCCACCCCCATTGGTTGTTTAGCCAGCTTCCTGCTTCTGATGTACTTAAAAAACATTTTACTATTACTTTTTGGCTACGTCTACACTGGCATGAATTTCCGGAAATGCTTAAAACGGAACAGTTTTCGTTATAAGTATTTCTGGAAAAAGAGCGTCTACATTGGCAGGATGCTTTTCCGGAAAAGCCCTTTTTCCGGAAAAGCATCCGTAATGTAGACGCCTTTCTGGAAAAAAGGCCCGATCGCCATTTTCGCAATCGGGCCTTTTTTTGCAGAAAAGACTGCTGGGCTGTCTACACTGGCCCTTTTCCGGAACAGTTTTCCGGAAAAAGGACTTTTGCCCGAGCGGGAGCAGCATAGTTTTTCCGGAAAAGCAGCTGATTTCTTACAGTAGATCGTCAGTGCTTTTCCGGAAATTCAAGGGGCCAGTGTAGACAGCTCGCAGCTTATTCCGGAAAAGCGGCTGATTTTCCGGAATAAGTGGCCCAGTGTAGACACAGCCTTTGAGTTTTCGGCTAGCTGTTCTCCAAACTCCTTTTTGGCTTTCCTTATTATATTTTTACACTTAATTTGACAAAGTTGATGGTTCTTTCTATTTTCTTCACTAGGATGTGACTTCCACTTTTTAAAAGATATCTTATCTGCCACTGCCCCTTTTACCTGGTTGTTAAGCCACAGTGGCACTTTTTTGGTTCTCTTACTGTGTTTATTAATTTGGGGTATACATTTAAGTTGGGCCTCTATTATGGTGTCTTTGAAAAGTTACCATGCAGCTTGCAGAGATTTTACTTTGTCCCTGTACCTTTTAATTTCTGTTTAACCAACTTCCTCATTTTTGTGTCGTTCCCTTTTCTGAAATTAAATACCAGTGTTGGGCTGCTGAGGTATTTTTCCCACCACAGGGATGTTAAATTTTATTACATTATGGTCACTATTTCCAAGCGGTCTAGTTATATTTACCTCTTGAACCAGATCCTGCGCTCCATTTAGGACTAAATCAAGAATAGTCTCCCCTTGTGGGTTCCAGAACCAGCTGCTACAAGAAGCAGTCATTGAAGGTATCAAGAAATTTTATCTCTGCATCCCGTCCTGAAGTGATGTGTAACCTGTCAATATGGGGATAGTTGAAATCCCCCACTATTATGGAGTTTTTTATTTTGATAGCCTCTCTAATCTCCCTTGGCATTTCATAGTCACTATGATCAACGTCCTGATCAGGTGGTCGATAATATATCCCTACTGCTATATTCTTACTATTGGAGCATGGAATTACTATCCATAGAGATTCTATGGAACATTTTGGCTCATTTAAGATTTTTACTAAATTTGATTCTACATTTTCTTTCACGTATAGTGCCACTCCCCCACCCACATGACCTGTTCTGTCCTTCCACTATATTTTGTACCCTGGTATGACTGTGTCCCATTGACTGTCCTCATTCCACCAAGTTTCCATGATGCCTATTATATCAATATCCTCCTTTAAAACTAGGCACTCTAGTTCACCCATTTTACTATTTAGACTTCTAAATGAAAGTCCCTGATGTGCCAGTATTGCCTTTCCCAAAGGTTAAAAAATCCCCATGGTCATTAGCATGGCTTTAAAATAATCACATTTTGAAAAATAATAAATATATATTGGATTATTTTTGTTTGCCTTCTGTTCTTTGAATCTTTGGGATGCACATGGATCATGTTTTCTAGATGTAGTCCACAATGAGGAGGGCTCAAATCTTAGCTTTCATTCCAAAAGAAAGTAAGGTTCTCAAGTAATCACTTTTCTCCAGGATGTAGGAATTTTAGCAAAACTTCAAATATTACAAGTTTTATGATAAAAGTGAAAACGTGGACAACAATGGCACCTTTGTAAACTGTGCTTGTTGCTGTATTCACTCTTCTTATTCCATTACCACAGTGTCATCGGTTACCTTAATCAGTAGTATTATTTCTATTTCCAGAAATATCTCTCTTCTCATTGGATACTATATTTATAAAAACAGCTCAGTACATGGCCAGGGAATTTGTTTAGTCTATACAGAAAGGTGCAATCACATACTCTCCCCAAAATGTAACTCTGCCACTTTTGTATTTGGTTATTCATAAAGATCTGTTCACTTGTTCATGAACACTTTATATCAGAGAATGCAGGACCTGCTGCTGAACTTTGTGTCACTTAATTTAATTTGTTTTGGGTCAGGAAAGAAATGACAGCACTTCAAGGCAGCAGGAGAAGCAGAGGAATCAATA
This sequence comes from Rafetus swinhoei, assembly GCA_019425775.1. NCBI lineage: Eukaryota > Metazoa > Chordata > Testudines > Trionychidae > Rafetus > Rafetus swinhoei. The sequence goes on from CM033437.1 coordinate 274,737,232, forward strand.
TCATCATGGTTCTTAGAACATGGACACAGTGTAACCACTTCTGTTTCTATTTCACCAAATTATTCATAAATAATGTAAATTAGTTTGTTCACAGCTACAATGTGATATTTGCTTTGTACACTTCACTCAGCTCAGACAAGAATATTAAACTGGTCCATTGCCTTCTATCTTTACAGTCAATTTCTCTTTCTGGTTCTCATATGCAAGCACAAAATTGCTGCCCTTGATCTAATACTGATAGAGAATTTATAAAAGCCCAACCCCCTCCAAACATAATGTTTATATTAGATTGTGACATGATTAATTTCCTTTTGTTACTCATATTAGTACCTATATTCCTGAGAACTGGGGGAAAAATTATGAAAAAATGGGAAAACCAAGAATGCAAGTCTTTGGATTGGATGATGTTTTGCTCATAAATAGACTGAAGTCAGTTAGCAAATGCATAATGACCAATATTATTCTTCACTTCCTACTGTGGAAAAAAAGTTAATTGATCATGATCCATCAGTAGAACTATTTTTTCTATACTATGTAAAGTTACATCTACAGAGCAAGACTAAAGTTGAATTAAGCTATGCAACTTCAGCTATGTCAATTGTGCAGCTTAAGTTGAAATAGCTTAACTCAGCTTTTGGCGCTGTCTACACAGCAGGAAGTCGAAGGAAGAACACTCTTCCTTCGACTTCCCTTATGCCTCGTGAAATGAGGGTTACCATGATTCAGAGTATGAAGACCTCCAGCTCAACATGATTTTGAAATAAAGTCTTGTGGTATAGATGTGCACTATGTTATTCCAGAATAAGGTCAGTTATTCCAAAATAACGCTGCTATGTAGACGTACCCTACATGTTACATGTTCCTTTTTCTCAAAAAAGAGTTGATGGATTTAAAGCATCTGGCATATTTGCCTCCTCTACAAAATATGGTATGCATCTGAAATATCAAACTGAGCTCAATGACACAACTACTCAATAAAGGATAAATTCACAGAATCATAGACTACTAGAACACACAGCAGAAGCAAGCACTATGTAGATCATCCCTGATAGATGTCTCTCTAACCTCCTCTTAAAAATCTCCAGTGTTGGAGATTCTACAACCTCCCTAGATAAGTTCTTATCTTCTGTTTTAAGGGAAGCTTTTATGTACCCATATTTATATCCAGATTTCTAAAATACAAATATTATTTCAGTTCAATGCTGTTGTGATGAAATGCTTCAAAATATGAAACAGATATTTGCATGATGTGCCAATTGTTTTGTTTAGATGCTGACATTCTGCCAACATGCTGAAGCTGGAAAACTATTTTGAGAAAATAATTGATCTTGAAAAGGGTCAAGCTGTTTATTGCATTTCAATATTATGCTAAATTAGCTTGTTAATGTATTCACTCTGCATAAACAAATGTTTCAAATAAGCTGTTTATGTTCATAAATGGATGCTTTAATGGAGTTGCCCCAACAGGGGTTCCGATGCACAAATTCTTTCATTTACACTCTCAAACAGTGCAAATGGAGCTACATGGCAACTAGATTTTGTTGCAGTTTACAGGGTGTTATACAATTTTAGTCTAATACTGTAATTTTGCATCATGTTTTCTATATTGGCTTTTTGTTATTGAATTTCAAAGCCTCCTGAAAATGATTGACTTTGTTCTAGGCAAAGCTTACAGGTTGTGTACATTGCTCAGAGTTCAGCCACCTGTTTCGACTGAGCTTTTATAATGATCTGTAGTTCAGACTTGTAGCTTATAGTACAAATGGGTAAAGAGGTGACATATGCATTCACATACTGTTATATCCAAGCCTTCAAAAGGAAAACAAATATTTAAAGAGATATTTCACAGTGGGGGCTGAACAAAAGAAAGAAAACTGATATTTTTGGCAAAATACACTCACTTTGATTCTATTGTATACACATGAATGTTATTGGATCTTGCCTTTTTACATCAGAGCTACACAAACACTGGAGGTCAGAGCAGTGCCAACTATGTAGTGTTTAGTTTGTAAGAGCCATCAGAGGATGCAAGGTAGCATAGCCCAGGACAGGCACTTGAGGATATATATGGTCCATTGCTAATTTTATCAAATCAAGCCATCTGCATCCTCAATTAATGTCTGCTTATATGAGTAAATAGATTTTAGTGTTAGGAATTCCTGACCTCTTGATGAGCTTCAGGGGGTAGCCAAGTTAGTCTGTTACACTCTGCAGCAAGTCACGTTACCTCTAGTTTCTCACCAGAACAGTGCAGTTAATAATACTCGCCTCACCCAAAGCATTCTGAGGTTTAGTTAACTAGTTTGTGCAAAAAATAAGAGAATGTGTATCAACCCTATATGGGGCAAGCAGAGGTTAACCCATCATTTTGGGCCCAAGAGTCCCCTTGCTTCTGCTGCTCATGCTCAACTCAATCTGGACAGGCTGAAGAAGAGGAGGGTTTGTGTGCTGGCTCCTGCTGAAGAATGGTCAACCCTTCCAGACCGCAGAGGCAGGGAACCCTGACAGCACTTCAGAGAATCCAATTTAGATATCACGTACAGCCCAAAAAAAGGACAGACCCGAAGTGGACTTAAAGTTAGGGAGTGACCCAGGGAATGTATTGGGAACTGATATTTGAATCCTGATCAGAAAGGTTGCTGGCTCCACAGGGCCCTAGACCTGGTGGGCTTGGTGGAGTAGGGTGGACTGTGTTCCTTTACTTTCCCCCTAGCACTGGCAGGGGGGCATTACTGCCAAAGACCCTAGCTATAGACTGTTAGCTCTGTTCTGTGCAGGAGGCCAAAGCCTCTGTTTATTATTGTTTACCCCGGCCAGAAGTTGAGGGATTACAGACTGTCCCTTAGCTCTGCCCCACCCAGAGGGCTGAAATCTCCTTCATGGCTACTCCTCTGATTCTTTATATTGCATATTTTAATTAAGGTAAGGCACCAAGAGCAAAGAATGGGTACTTAAAATTTATACACAAAATAATTAATATTTGATACAAGATTCACTGGTTTTATTATGGATGTTCCTTGCAGGGCATAAAGGTGGCAAAGGGGTGTATGCATGAGTTGCTCAAATGTTCTCCAGACTAGCTTAACTTGATTGTCAAAAAAGTTCTTGGTTACTTAATCAGCTCTCTGCAGCAGGCATATTCTTTGTTTTGTTTCAAGGCTTTCAATCACTTAGTACTTAACTGCAGTCGTAATTGGATTCCATTTGGGTTCTCCTTTCCATTTTTCATAAACTAAATGATAACATTCTTTTCTTATTGAAACAAGCAAAATAAACATAGCCTATAACTTCAACTTCTCAGGTGGTTTAAAAACTCTTGATTTTTGCGATGCCTGTAAAGATTATTAGACTAAAAGCTTGACAATGCATTGTTATTAAAATACTGATGTGAAAATATTGACAAAGGGCTGTGAAGATCCTTTGGGTTCACTGGAATCAAGCTTTGGGTTACAATATTGCCCTGATATAACCTCTGGGAAGCTACACCTATGATTAACCCTAAGAAGGAGCGTCCAATCTATGACCCCCCTAGAGCATTTCATAAGTCCATGACCTGCATCAAAAGGATGTGCTAATGGCCAATTCATTAGCATTTTGTCATCATGTTTACATCATTTAGGTTACACAAGTGTGTAAAAATAGGCCATACAGTGCATAGAAACAACCAATCCAAATGCACTTACAACAAGCTGAACTGAAAATATAAATCAATTACTGATTCCTGTAAATCTTATTAATATATATTTGGCCCACACAAGGTTGGGCTCAGTTTTATGTGCCCATCCTGTATAATAAGCTTAGGCTCCATGGAACCAAGCCATGTTGCCCTGATTTCATTTAAACTCAGCTGTGAAATATTTATTTGCCAAACTTAGTTGTAGTCTGCAGCATTTGACAATCCAAATTCTCTATGTCAAACTTGCCCAAAATCAGTATGTGTAAACAGTTCTAAAATCCTGTAAGGTTAGTAAAAGTGAAAAATAGATATATAAATAAAACATATTTTCAAAAACTGAATAAAGTAATAGAAATCCTACATATTCAGTGATGGAAATATTCCTAGTGTATCCCCGAACATTGGTGATACCTCTCCAATACTGCTAACTTTATATTTCCTGTCTTATCACTCTTACTTAAAAGTATCCTGATTTTATTTTGCATTTATATTTCTCATGATTATAATGTCTCTTAAATGCTATGATCTGTATTACATTAATAAAAGCCCATTTAATAAGTGCACTATTAAAAAAATTCTTGATGACAAATGCATTAATACAGATGAGGTTATCAGTGGAATCATTCCCAAACCACAAGAGTGAACAAGCCACTAGCTTATCAATTTAAAATATAGAAGCATCATAAACTATTCTTGAGCAAAGCCAGGAAGAATGAGTTGATACCCAGACTCATAACTGAAAACATGCAGCATACACCCTTTCGAAACATTTCTGTGGCTAATTTCTTGTGAAATTACTTGTTTTTCCCTCCTCAGATTTCCATTTGTTGTGTTGCATCAGGAGTTTTTGTGAATTAACCAGAACACCTCAAGATGTAATTCTCATTCCCTGAATGTCATAGGCAAAAGAGTTTTGTTATTGTAAAAGCACAAGAAATACCATGGATTGGTATTTTAGACTGTCATTTTAGACACATTCCTTGATCGCCCAACATAATTATACCTACATGTTTACAGGATAAGGGAATGTTATATTTATAAAAGCATCTAGAAGAAGTCAAATGCCACAGTAGGGACTATACAACACTGGGGAAAAATACATTTCTTTTGGCTGATTGTGTTAGGAACTTTCTTTGCCTATTTCTCAAGCTTGCATATGACACAGGGAAACGTGATAGTTCAGATAGTATATTGAAACTTTTTGTTCAGGTCAGTGGTTCAAATCTGGTTAAAGTCTTAGGCCTCTGAGGATTGAACATGTGGTCTTTGCATGTAGATATCCTCGCTGCAAAAACCTCTGTCATATCTGATATGAACTGGCAACTCTGATGAATGGGCCTCAGAAACTTTGGGGAAGTATCCAAATATTTCTATGCTTTTCAAAGCTTATATGAACATCTTAGTATAGAAATTGGGACAGGAATCTCCATTCTCATCAATTTGCTAGTAATTATATCTTCCAGCTGGATTGGAAATGTCACCAGAGACATTTCTATCTCTTGTGATACAATAGGCTCTCGGTAATGCGCATAGACCATAAGGGTATATCTACAATACAGCGTTATTTCAAATTAACTTATTTCAAATTAGTTAATTTTGAAATAAGCTAATTCGAAATAATGCATCTACACCCAAAAACTAATTTGAATTAGCGTTTTGCTAATTCGAATTAGCACGTCCACACTGATTGGACGCTGGGTCGCATTTAAGGCCAGCTGAAACCGGTTCCAGCAGGGCATCAGGTCAGTAGTTGCTTTGTGTGGCTGCTGTCTGAGGCTATCTGAGGCTCGTGCTTAAAGGAACCCCCCTGGACAGCCGGTTCTCAGCTTTCCCGTTTGGTTGCCTACCTCGCTGAGGGACAGCTAAGCATTTTTCTCTCTGCCTGTCTGTTTCGGTCGTTCTCATTGGGAACACCACAGCAGTTGGCACTATGGAGCCAGAGCTGCCCCTGGGCATTCTGGTGCAGTTTTTGGATTTGTTGCTGCAAGCCTGGCAGTAATGGCTGGAGGCTGCCTGGTACCATCTGGTGTATGTCAGCCCCTTGCCCCTCCCCCTGAGCTCCCTGGAGGCCGTGGAGGTGCTGCAGCAGCACCCGGACGCCAGCGTGCCCCACCGCATTTGGCGTCTAGACACCAGCAGCTACTGGTGGGATCGCATCGTCCTGGAGCGCTGGGGAGATCAACAGTGGACCCAGAACTTCAGAATGAAGAAGGACACCTTCCTGGAGCTCTGTGAGTGGCTTGCCCCTGAGATGGGTCACTTGCATGAGGCCCGCCATTCCCCTCCACAAGCGGGTGGCCATCACCCTATGGAAGCTCTCCATGCCGGACAGCTACTGATCCAGTTCGGAACCAGTTCGGCATGGGGAAATCCACCGTTGGAGCAGTGCTCATGCAGGTACGGCACTCACCGGCCATTGGGCCGGGGGGGAGGGGAGGCTGCAAGGAGGGGATGGGCTGCCCCAGGGAAAACAGGGGGGAGGAGGCGAAAGTGCTCTGCACGGGAGGGTTTGGTCTGTCCCAGCCATACTACACACCGCCTGCGGTGGCCAGGATCGCAGCGGGGGTCGCTTCTGGGAGTGGGGCGTGGGACAGTGCCAGGGAACGAACACTCCCAGCCACCCGGGCACCCCAGTGATTCTCGGTTTTGTGTGTCTCTCTGCAGGTGGTCAAGGCCATCAACAGGGTGCTGCTCCGCAGGGTTGTCCACCTCACCTACCTGGATGCAGTCATCCAGGGGTTCGGCACCCTCGGCTTCCCCAACTGTGGGGGGGTGATCAACAGGACGCACATCCCCATATGTGCCCCGGAACACCAGGCCTCCCTGTATATCAACAGGAAGGGCTACTTCTCCGTGCTCCTGCAGGCTGTGTCTGACCACCGGGGCCAGTTCACGGACATCAATGTGGGCTGGTCCAGCAAGGCACACGACGCACGGGTGTTCCGCAATTCCTCCGTGTGCCAGAGGCTGCACGCCGGGACCTTCTTCCCCGACCGCCACATCAGGGTCGGGGACGTGGACATGCCAGTGTGCCTGGTGGGGAATGCGGCCTACCCCCTACAACCCTGGCTAATGAAGCCGTACACGGGGCACCTGAACCCCTCCCAGCAGGCCTTCAATGCCAGGCTCACCAGGGCCCGCATTGTGGTGGAGGGGGCCTTCGGACGCCTGAAAGCCTGCTTCAGATGCCTCCCCCCCCCCACCTCGCCAAGCACAATATTCCTCCCATGGTGGCAGCATGTTGTGTGCTGCACAATTTATGTGAGAGGAAGGGGGAGGCTTTCCTGCCAGCATGGATGGCTGAGGCAGAACACTTGGCTGGCCTGTTCGCGCAGCCCCGCACCAACGCCATCCGGGAGGCCCAACAGGGGGCTGTTCGGATCCGGGAAGCCCTGCAGGAGAGCTTCCAGGTGGAGGAGGACTGAACTCTCCCTGGCATGCCCCACTGGGGCCTTCTTCCACCCTCACCTCCTTCCCCTTTCCCCTCCCTAACCCCCCTTCCTAATGTAAAATAAAAACACCTGTTTTGCCAACAAATATGTCTGTTTATTTCACAGAACTGAGGTGGGGGGAGGGGGCAATGAGGGTGAGAGAGGGGAGGGGGAAACCTGGCAGGAGGGAGCTGGAAGGGGAAGGCAAGGGGAGGAAGGGAAGGGAAAGCTCAGGGTTGGGGGTCTTGCTGGCTCTCCTGTCTCGCAGCCGTGCGGGTGCGGGGGCGTCGGGAGGAGAGTGGGTGTGGAGGTGGGGCAGGAGGGATGGGGGGATGGAGGAAGCAGGAGGGGGAGCAGGGGTGGGAGGAGGAGCGAGAGCTGCGGCGGCCGCAGGGGCTGGAGCAGGAGGCAGGAACCTGTCCACCAGAGTCTGGAGGTGGCCTTGGAGGGCACGGCCCTGCTCCTCCAGTGCCTGCAAGCTCTGCTGCCGCAGCCGCAGGTCCTCACGGACCCAGTGCTCCTGGTTGTGGAGCTGCTGCCCCAGTAGCCACAGGTGCCGCTGCTGGTACTCCTCCTGGTTCCGGGTGCACCTGCTGGCCCGGGTGCAGGTGTCTGGTCCAGGCGGGGTGGTGCGCCCTGCACTCGCAGGTGCTGCAGCTGTGGTGAAACAAGAGCAGTGGTCAGTTCACCCTGGGGACACAGTGGGTGAAACCCAGCCCCCCTCTGCAAGGCGAGGTTGGCGTGTGGGGAACGAGCCAGGGTCCCTGCATGACAGCTAGCTGCTGCTCCATGGTGGGCAAGGCCCAGGTGCACGGTCCCTGGGCTCCCTCTCCCCTCCCCTCCCACAAAAGGGGACCATGATGGCACTCACATGTGGAGCCCTCCCCGGCCTCAGACGACACAGCTGTTGGGCTCTGTGGGATGACTCGGGGGTCCTGGGTGCTGAGCAGGCTCCCTGCAGGCTCCTGCAGCTCCTGGCTGTCGTCCTCCTCGTCTTCCCCCTCTTCCCCTGTTTCAGGGGCTGGGCCCTCTGCCCTGGGGTTGATCACCACCCGGGGGGCACGGACTGTGTGAGCCCTCAGGATGCGTCCAGGGCCTCATAATGAGGGCAGGTGTCTGGGTCAGCCCCTGGTTGGGAGCCCCTGGTGTAGGCCTGCCGCAGGTCTTTAATTTTGCAGTGCACCTGCTCCTGGCTGTGCAGGTGGCCTCTGGTGGCCAGGCTGGCAGCCATGCGGCTGTAGCTGGCCGCATTCCTGTGCCTTGTGTGGAGATCATGGACATTGGAGGCTTCCCCCCAAATTTCAATGAGGTCCACGATCTCCGCACTAGACCAGGCAGGCACCCGTCTTTTTTGGCCCCTGGCAGGCTCCTGAGAGCCGTCAGCCTGGTTCTGGGAAGAGGTGGAAGGCTGGGTGGCAGCGGGTGGCTGGCTCATGCTGTGCCAGGTGCAGGGTCTGCTGGCTGGATGCTGGCAGGCTAGCAACTGGCACAGGCACTGTGGCCAGAATCTGCCCCTTTAAGGGCTCTGGAGCTGGGAGGGGGGCAGAAGAGTTTTCCGGGTTTGGCCCAGAGTGGCCACCAGGGTAACCTGGGAAGGGCTAGCCTCCAGGTAGTTCGAATTAAGTGGCTACACAGCACTTAATTCAAACCACTTAATTCAAATTAGGCATTACTCCTCGTAGAAGGAGGTTTACCAAGTTCAAATTAAGCGCTCTGCTAGTTCGATTTAAATTCGAACTAGCAGTTTGTATGTATAGCCGCTATTAAAGTTAATTCGAACTAACGGCTGTTAGTTCGAATTAACTTTGTAGTGTAGATATACCCGAAGAGATTACTAGCATTTTCAAATCAGCAAGAGCAATATTCAAGACACCAAATACTTGTTGCCAACACTCTTGATTTTATTGTAAATCTAATGATTTTGGTGTTTTTCTTAATCTCTTGGCTCTAATCAGCACATGATTATATTTATAGCTCTCATAGTTGAGGGGGGAAAAATCTCCCAACAAAAGAAAACCAAACCAAAAAACTTTCAAATACCAAAAAGCAAATAAAAGGAACTCAACTTATATTATATTTTAAAATAATGATTTTGTGGGTATTGAAAGTTTAGGGTTGGTGATATGAATAATATCACAGATTATATTTTTCTCTTTTTATTTTGAGAAGGGCAGTTTAATTTTGTGCAGAACTATTGTTTTATTAGTATACCAGTAAACATATTACACATATACATCTTGTTCAAGAAATTAAATCATATTATTATGAAGTCTCGCTAAAGAAAGTCATCCCTTTTTCAGCAATAATAATCCATGGAAACAGGAAACTCAACAAATTTGAACTTTTCATAAGCATTAGGGAAAGCTAGTGGAGAATTTCTCCCTGCCCTCTTTTGTGGAATGAGTACAGGCAGTGCCTCAAAACCCAATAGGAATAGAGGGAGAAAGGCTGTAAACCTAGAGTTGTCTCCTGCCCTTTTCTCAGTCCCATGGGAGCACGGCTCCTATAGAGTTGATTCCAACCACTTTCCCTCAGTTAGTAGTTCACACAGAGCAGATCTCCATATAAGAACCTTGCATATCCAATCTTGTTGGGTTTTGAGAGCGATATGGCTTCAGAGAATAGTTTCCCCTCTAGCCTAGCTTCCTGCCACAGCACAAAAACTGGAGACCTTCATGTTTCTGCAGGAGCTTCTCTGTATTAAAGAGGGGGTGATGCAATTTTTACACATCTTCCCTGTTCCATACACAGTTGTTTCTTTTGGCTTGTAATAACATAGTTTTCCTTCTTTCAATGTGCAGTCCTTAAGTGAATAGTTTAGTACTTCACTGTTAAATCAGTGCAAATAAGGGGAGGGATAATTAGACTTGCAAGATGAAAGCTGGCAAGAATGTACAATGTTTTTGGCCTAGTCAGAATTTGCCATATGATTCTTTCCTTAAAGCCACCTTGTCCTTTATTTCATGACCAAAACCAGGAAATGGAAAGCTGTATACTTAAAATCAATATTTAGTTATAACTAGAAGGCTTACCCAAAGTTGCCCAGGGTGGGGAGGAGTATACAAGCCTCCAGCCTGTGCTCCCCGGGCCCAGTCCGAGGATGAGGGAAGGACATCCAGTCTGGCCTTGGCAGAGCTCCCAAGGCCTGAGCAGGGAGGGTGGAGAGGGGGCCATGTAGGCGTCCCCTCTTCATTTGTTGCTGGGGGCAAGAGCCGTGGGGGGAAGGGATTTGGCACAGGGGGCTACTTACCTGGGCTGGTCATCAACAAGATGGTAAGCCCCATCCCCAGCTGGCCAGCCCTTTTTGGTAAGGCTGCTCCCAGTGGTTACTCTGCAGTATGGCTGTGTCCTGTGCTAGCTGCCCCCAGTGGTCACTATGCAGTATTGCGTCCCTCCGATCAGACAGATAGATGCAGAAACCTCTAATATATATATATTAAAGAGAGAGAGAAAGAGAGATTGTGAGGTACATCATGGAAATATTTATTCTGTCACTGCTTATGCAGGACTTGTTCTGTGGACTTTTGTTTCCGCCGTGTTGTGATATTAAAGAGAGAGAGAAAGAGAGATTGTGAGGTACATCATGGAAATATTTATTCTGTCACTGCTTATGCAGGACTTGTTCTGTGGACTTTTGTTTCCAGTGCATATATGGCAAATTTCATACTAGTAATTTTATTTCAGTACAGAATTAATAGGATTTCAAAAGATTGAGACAAAAATGTGCAGGCTATTATAATTCTCAGTTTTATTGTAGGACTTCTTGAAATCTGTAATAATGTTTTCTCTTAAATATCTTTTATTTAAATATTTAAAAAATTAAATATTTATTTATTTATTTAAAAGTCTTTTACGTCATTCTTTTTCCATATTCATAAGTATCAGAATTTTAATCAGGATAAATGTTTGTGACAAATCAGAGGAACTGGCTACTGCTGGCATTGAAGTTATAAATGCGAGATAAAATAAATAGCTTTGAAATTTTTAATTGGGTGTAATCACTAGCACATCAGATAACATTTCATCTTTACAGAAGACTCTAAATGAAATAACAAATTTTATTTAAAGATCCTTGGGCATTTTCGGCAATCAGTTTTCCAAGAGTAAATCTGCCATCTACTTCACTCATCAGAGTTACTCCTCTTGTGCTACAATGAATTAGCTGATGGTAGAATTTCATTCCTTTAATTTTCACTTGCAAATATTAATTACCAAAATGTTTAATGAGTCAGAATGAACAGTGATTACTTGCTTGTAATGATATACTGCACATGGGTACTTTCATGTGGATTTTTTATGCTCTCAGTGGTGATTATGTGAGGAATAATTAGTCAGTGAATGACCACTCTATAATAGTTTCTTTTCCCATTAACAAACACAGATGTTGTGGGGATGGGATTTTACATTTTTTTTTAAATTTTTATGTGGAATTTTGGATCTAGAGAAGTCTTGTGATGAGATTCACATTCACTATTGCCTGAGTGTTACCCACAGCAGCAGCTCTGAGAATAGGTCCTGCTGGTATTTCTCTATATGACTTCTTGTTCATTTTATTCTCACTAAGTGTCTCTATTTCAATAAGTCACTGGTAACACTGAGTGAGTTAGTCATTTTCTTGGTAGATGAAATGGCAGTGAAGAGGCCTAACACAGGGCATTGTGGATTCTCCTGTTGGACACTTTGTGTATGTCTAGACTACATGGCTCTGTCGACGGAGCCATGTAAACTAGTTTACCCGGCATAAGGGATCGGTTGGCAAAGGTTTCCCCAGCCAACAGATCCACGTCTAGACTGCCGCACTGTGCCGGATCAGCTGATTGTTGGCACAGCGCGGTGGCCATGTTTATTTTAATGAAGCAGGGATTATTTAAATCCCCACTTATTTGCCTATGCCGAGTAAACTAGTTTACATGGCTCCGTCAATGGAGCCATGTAGTCTAGACATACCCTTTAAGGCTACGTTTACACTGCATTGTAGTTCGAAATAAGATACGCAATTTGAGCTACACAAATTGCATATCCTATTTCAATCTTTCTTCAGAATAGCTTATTTTATAATTTGGTGCTGTCTACACAGCACCAAATTTCAAAATAACCCACTATTCCAATACGTCCCTTATTCCTCGTGGAATGAGGTTTATACGGACGTCAGAATAGTGAGCCCAAAATAACAGGCTTGCTATTAAGATGCGAGATAGCTATTTCAGGATAGTCCATTATTCCAAAATAGCGTTGCCTAAATGAACATCAATTCTTTGTGGCACATGAGCTTCCAAGAACAGACAAGTATTTCCCTCATAACTGAAGAAGGGGCAATACACTACATTAAATATTTTCCTGGATTAAAAAAAAATAAAGCAGGCTACATTTTGAAATTAATGGCCCTACTAGAGCAAAACTTGAGACTAAGGCTCATATTTTTAAAAAAATGTATGGCCCAGATTCTTAAAGTTATTTAGGTGCCTAATTGCCATTGAAATAAATCACAGCTAAGAATTTGAGGATCTGTGTGTAAGTGCCATAAGATCCTAAGTCCCATTGACTTGCAGTGAGACATAGGGCTAAATTTTTCAAAGCTATTTAGGCACCAAAAGATTGCCCAATTGGACTTTTATAACCAGCTGCATAGGACTTTCCTTCAATTTGTCTGAACAATTAGGCACATAAATGCCTTTGAAAATCTAGTCCTTTGGCACCAAGATCACTTAGATATTTTGGAATATTTCTTTATTTCCTCCCCTGGTTTTCATTTACACCTTCATCTCCGTTGCTTCTATTCTTTCTCTCTTTTGCTATTTATAATACCATAGATAATGTTAAAGGGAAAGATACTCCATGTTTTGTAGCAGCGATAAATGCAATCTGAATATTGTATTGGTGTTAGATTCTTATGTACATGGAAAATTGAGCTGATCCTGATTCTGTGGCAATAGGGAAGGAGATCACTGTTTGTGACTATGTTACTTGTGATCGTTTAAAGGAGGGGTGAATCTTGCCAATGTACTCTGGGAGAAATACACAACATTATTTAGGCCATTGAGCCAGAGCTTTGTCAAATCGTCAAACAAACCTTTGAGTTTCTGCAAAACAAGTTAGAGAAGCTTGTCAATGTATTGGAATCCCATTAGATTTGTGGTCTGTGGGAACTCCTTTGATGAGGGGAGGGTCTCAGCAATGACAGCTGCATCCTGTGCCTTTTTGCGTAGGTCCCAGAACTTTCCCTTGCCCTTCAGGGAAAGACCTTAAAATATACCATGAGGTGAAGGACTTTGTCTCCAGGGTAAATGGGAAACCACATGAAGGAAGACGTATTGGAATGGCTGCCTTCTGAAGTCTCAATTGTAGTGGATTCTCATCCACTTTGGTTGCTGGGGAAGTTTTGGACCAGATGGCCTCCCCTATCAGGACTATTCTGTTGTTGCTTTGGAAGACTTGTCCCTCATGGCTTTCCTCAGAGAAGAATTCGTTGGTCACCAGGAGGTAAGTGAGGATCACATGAGTGACTGGAATCTGAAGGAACTGGGGCCTCTGAATTTTACCCAGCTTCATTTAAGAGAAAACACATGTCAAAGAATCTGTGGATAACAGAAATCGTGGTTAATGCTAGGCTGTGTTAATGGTATTATTTGTTCTTTTGTTTTGGGTTTCACTTTTTGATCTTCTTTTCAGACATTTGTCTGTAAGTAATTTACTAAAGTCATAAATGATTTTTTTAAAAAAATACATTCTTTTAAAATTCCCACTGCTGACATTTCGTGACTAGTTACACATGTTCTCATTGACTGTATTTGCAGATAGCTAAGAGCCTCAAGATTTTTCTTACAAGAATAATAGGGAAAAAATGAATCTTTTCAACCCGTTTATGAAGCAATATGAAGCTTTTGTCACTTCCGCTCCCTGTGATATCTAGTACTTTTAGGCAACATTCTGTCCTCATTTATACCCTTCTTACTTCAGTGGACTTCATGGGTATCAGTAAGGGATGTATTTGACCTTTCACATCTAGCTTATGCTATAGTTTGTAAAATTTCAACATCAGCACTTGTTAAAATGCAGTTAAAGAGGGGAGCCATGTTGTTGTGATTTAAGGATCTCACCATCAGGTATTTATTGCCAGAAAAGTGACTCTTTCCACAACCCAACGCAGATACTGCAAAAAATGGTCTTAATAGTTTTAAGTCATAGCACCTCCAAAGAGATAAAACAAATGTCTTCTTTCTGGGCCAGATTCTAATCTTATTAACACTGTTGTCAATCCAGAATCACTTCCCCAAATGTATCACTCCCACTGAAGGTTTAGATGAATGCAGGTGGGATCAGTATCTGGCTTCTGGTATCTAATCTGTTGCATAGAAAAGAAAATTGCTGAAGGAAAAGGTTAATATAAGGTCCCTCCTGAAAGGGCTGATGAATTATTTAGCAAGTTTGGCAAGTATTCCTTTTCCTTATTTCATTCTTATGCATAGGTGATGGGAATAGGTAGCAAACCACCACCAAAGAGACGTATGTCTCCTGAGGATTCTGCCATTGAGTTTAATGGCAACACATTGATTTACACAAGCATCTACTGAGCCTTACTTTATGCTGAAAAAGAGCTGTGTTATAATGTAAACAAATTGCACATAAAAATCCCTTATGTACATTGCATGAGTAAGTACAGAAAACAGAGTAAAAAATCATATGTGTGGAAGTTTAATTCTGTAGGGTGACAGATAAATCCAGAAAAAATAGGAGACAAATACAGGGGGGTTGATTTGGCAGTTTTTGTTTCCACATTCATTTTACAAAATACTACCTTCTTTCTGAGTGTTTTTATGACACATAAGTATGATACAGCCCGGCCACAAAATTGCAGATCTGCAAGATTATGGATATGCATTACATTCAAATTACATTAAAAGTAGTTTTAGCATCAGGACCATAATCTTGGGTCTACCGTTGAACTGAACTGTGTCAACTTTGATCCATTCACATTGAGAGGGTTGCTGTTTCATTTAGACAGGGCCAACAATAAGAAGCAGACTAGAGCTACTATACCCAGGAGCTGTGCTGCAACTATTTATCTTATACTGCACCTCTTATTGGGGTATGCTATATCCTCCAATCATCTCTGTTCCTGCTTGCCAATGTTGGATGCCATGTGACTGTGCCTCCAGCAGAATAGGGGCAGATCAGTCCCTTTTTCTTGAACAGTCTGCAGGGAATATTTGGTATTCAAATTCTGTCATGAATCAACTGAAAAATGTGTTATTCCTGTTTCCTGACTGGATGAACTCATGAGCCCTAATATGTGTATATTTCTATGAATGCTTAGACACCTCTAACCTGTGATTTCTGTGAATGGTCTGGCTAGTGAAAGGTGATTGCTCAAATGTTTGCAAAATGTGTGCATAAGGGGCAAGCATGGCCAAGGTAAATGAGTAAAGAATCTGAAGAAATAGGTGGAATATATTTTAGAAGTGTTTACCCAGGTGTATTACAGTGGACTGATTTTATGTCTTAGCACCACATGTCATCCTGAATGGATTCTAGCTCCTGACTGCAGCCTCCCTTCCTGTTTATACCCCTAGGTTACATTGTGAGGAGGGCTTAAACATAGCTTTATTCACTCTCTCATTTTTCCTATAGTTGGAGAAAGAAAATTAAACAAATCTGTTTAGGCCTGATCTTTACAAGGCCTCAGTCCAGAAGGAGCTTGGCTCTGATCACATATAGATTTTGCATTCTTATAATTCCACTGACTTCAGTGGAGTTACTTCAAGTTTACACCAGTGGAAATCAGATTGGCACTAGACTCACCAGTTCTAACACATGCAGACAGCTGTTCTGTGAAAAGGCACTTTGTCAAAGAATCTAAAATTAAGGAAGGCAATCTAAATAATCTAAATCCTTTGGCCTTTCCACTTGTTGAAGAAAGAGATTTGCATTTAGATTCTGGCCCAGCAGGTCTATACACAGTCTCACAAATTAAAATGTTTTGCATTAAAAACTTAATACCAAGTTGTGGACAAAAAGCATATACATGAAATGTTAGAAACAGAAACTGGATTGTTTATAAGGCTATGTTGGCAGACATTTATGAATGATTTTCAGGTGTTAGCTCTCATTTCTTGACAAGCTTATTTGATTTATTCCTTGGCAAATTTTCACTTAACAAAATGAAGATTATCTAATGATGGCTCTCCTGTTGTCTTGAAATTTCCTACCAATACTGCATAATATTTATAAAGTTGGGGAATTCTCATTTTACTTTTTCTTAAGATTAGGTTCCATTTTTATACTTGGCAGCTTTTTTGGAACAAACCTCCAGTGCCCTATAATATGCATTTAGCATTGGAAAGTTTCCTTTTCGAAAGAGAACACCATGTACAGGTTGTTGTAACATGTTCTGTGATCTCTTTCAGAATAATTTATTTAAGCAAGTTATACAAACTAGCACATAGATGACCAAGAGCATATATACACCACAGTTGCAGATGCAAGAAAGTTTGTGTCTGGATCTTTGCATTTTTTCAGAGTGAAACTCAAAGTGTTTGAGGTCATGAAATATTTGGATTTTTGTTTGTTTGTTTGTTTTAATTTTTATTTCACAGCCAGTACCAGAACTGTTAATTGCAAGTTAGGAAAAGACAAGATTTTGTACTAATATTTATGGCTTAGAACAGAAAATGTGAAAATATTGTGAAAAAATACATCCCTAATTTCTAGCCAGCCCTCAACAAGGCTAGAAAAGGCTGGTTGACCCAAATGCGCTGCATAGATGTAGGAGTAAAATATGGCCTTTCTAACACTACAGTGTAGTTTTCAGAAGTCAGTTTCTAAAACAGAGTCTCTCTCTTTTTTTTCACATTTGTCATGCATATTTTAACCCAGTTGTTTTCAGTCTAAGGATTCTGGCCCCACATTGGGTTCCCAGCAGTTATGCATGAAGGTTATTCTCCTTCTGCATTCTCTTTCTGCAATTTTCCACTGAAGAAGATTTCTTTAAAAATGCTCTTCCTAGGAAGGTAAGAATATCCTAGTGTGTTGATTAGGATGATACCCAGGGTGGTTGGTGTCTATGCCCAATGGTACCCAAGAGGGAGCAATGTTTTAGAGATGTGATCTTAAAATCTTCAACAACACACTAATGAAATATTTTTAAAGTAGATTTTAAACTAAGGTCCTGTAGACTAACACAGTACATTCAGAAATTGTTAGTATATACCTAGGGTTGGCATGACCACTTGAATGGCTCTCTCTCAGGTTGTGTTCTGCTAATAGCTCTGGCAGGCTTTTTCACTTTTACATTAACTAGTTCCTCTCTGGAGGAAGCAGAGCCACAGACCAGGGATAGGAAGAGATAGGTGGATAGACAGTAAGACCCAGTGGTACCTCAAATTTTCAGGCACCCTACACCACTGCCTATTCTGCATATGAATAAGGATGGCACTGGTGATACCTCCAGGGAAGCTCCTTAAGAACTAGTGCAAAAATGATTGCAGAGTTTCTTCTGAGGCCTATTTGTGAGCAGTTGAATGTGAATTCACAAGAGGGTAAAAAGTAGGGATTACACCTTTAATATATCCCCTGGTAATCTCTTTATAGCACCTTGCAATGTAATGCTTTTATTTTTGTACAAAGCACTTGACTTAAAGGACATCTTATATATTATAGAAAAAAATCCTTTCCCTTCAAAGCAGTTGCTGTGGCAAGCAGCTTCCCTGTTTAGAGATACACAACTATTTTACCATTTTACCAGAACGTCAATGCAGCAGTGGTTACTTAAATTACTGCATGGTTACCATTGTTTCAACTTGAATTACCACGTGGTTATCATGCTGTTTCTTCAGTATACCATGCAGTATTTCAGAGTAACGCCATAAATGGTGCATGTCACCACTGTGTTAGTAAGAGCTTTTTTGATATTTGGATGGTTTTTTTCATTACACTTTTTGTTTACACTTTGATAGCTTTCCTAAGGCAAATAATAAACTGAGATTTCTGTTGCACTCAGTACATAAAAGGAAAGAGTTAGCATGCTGTATGTTCTAGCTTCCCAGGATTCGGATCAGAGAGCTGGCCTAATTTACTGTCATTTAAAACCAGATGTTTTCTCTGGCACAAACTCTTGCAAAAACAGCAACTATATCCATCAGATGGTACTCAGAGAAGCTTGATTGAGTTAAGTTGGATTCCGCAAATAAGCATTAGCAATGTATAACTGAAAATAAAACTTTTAAAAAAATACAGGAAAACAAGATGGAAACATTTTCTCTACCACATACTGGATGTAAAAGGTCAAAAGGGCTCTTTAGCATACAAGTTGGCAACAGGCTAGAAGAAGGAGTATGTGCATATATTTGAGGTGCTGATAGCATACTTATGATTGCATGCAACACTAGTTATTGCTATACACAACAGCTATGTTTACTGCTGACAGGAAGCTGAATAAGAGTCAGTTCATTGATATGAAAACCTAGGGCTAATACAGTTATTTAAAAACTAAACTTTCCATTTATTTCTTACAGTTTTGGGGGCAGATCCTCAGTAGGGTAAATAGCCTTCGCTGGCTGTGATGAAGCTATGAAAACTTTCCACAACTGAAGATTTGTATTCTATGTAGGCAACACTGCACAATAGCAACAGATTAGCATAGCAACAAGTCTGGTTTTTTGGTTGTTTTCTGACTGCATTTTCACAGCTGATCCCATAATATAATTCATTACTTCTGCACCATCACAGATATAGGACACAAATTATGTATTATATTGGATAGATAGTCTATCCATCTACTCAGTAAAACTCAATTTAAAATAATTATTGGACACTAGGGGATACTGCAGAGAAGGCCAGATCCTCTTCAATGTGAACAAAGAACCAACAAAATCAATGGACCACACTGACTTACACCAGCTAAGGTGCTGCATTATTTTTTAATGTTTTTGAATTGTACAATTCATTACAAAAATCACTATTTAAAAGATTTACATGATATATGTAAACTTTATACTAGTTACTGTAACTGTAACATAATTCTAACTTCTAGGCTGAAAGCCATTTCAACTTATTCTAAACGTCATATTTTTGTCAGGGTGAAAGCTTTTCTTTCTGAAAAGACAATTTGGATGAATAAAAAAACTAAGAGGATCAAGGGAATGTTTGTGAAGACACTTAGAAAATGAATATCAGGTTTTGGCAAAAACCTATAAAAATTCCAAACCAAAAAAAATCCACACCCCACAATAAAATAAAACAGCAACAAAACAAACCTGTAATAAATCAAATTGTAAAAAGAAAAAAAAATGAAATTGAAAGCACCAAAACCTCTACCCAAAGCAGAGCTTTTTATCTGAAAAAGGTATAAATGTCAGAGACTTTACGAAGTCCATTAAATTTTGCATTGCAGGTAAAATCTTATATTGAAAAGAAGGCTCAGATAAAATGATGATGGGCAGCAGTTTGATACCTAAGTCAGACAGATGTACATTATAACATATAACTTGGTTTTACAAACAACAGTATTCAAAAAAATTTACAAATTTATCTAATGCCAAAATTATGGAAATTCCCATTATGGTTTAATAATTGTATGTATCTGAAAAAAACAACCCCTCTTTAGAAGGATATATAAATAAAAATTCAAATAGTTTTTAAAGCTTATTTTAAAATATTTTCTACCAAACTCTATTAAATTTCGATTGAATCCTATATGCCTTTTATATATGAGCTCTTCTACTTATTTGTATACCAACCCTTGTGCAACATCTAAGGGTATCAGCAGTTTACCTCTCTCCCTCATGGGTACCTTCCTGATGGCTGTCACATCAGGTTCTACATTTAATCCTGTGGGATCATCTGTGTTAATCAGTCTCTTTTTCCCACTATACATATAGTATCAGAGAATGGTTGTCCCTCTAAGGACAATAACTGAGGTGAACGAGTTTAGATAGGCTTTGTCTACACTGTAGGGTTTTTGCGCAAGAAGCTTTTTGCACAAGAGATCTTCCACAAAAACTTCTTGTGCAGAAGCGCGTCCACACCTCAAAAAGCTCATCACAAAAGCGGTGTGCTTTTGCACAAGAGAGCGTCACTACATGGATGCTCTTGTGCAAGAAAGCTCTGATTGCCATTAACAGAATGGCCATCAGAGCACCTGTGCTTTTTCTGATAGGCTCTTTTTGCGCAAGAAACCCTTGCGGAGCGTCCACACATGCCTTTTTGTGCAAGAGCTGTAGTGCAAAAAGGAGTTATTCCTCATGGGGAGAGGAATAACTCTACCAGCAAAAGCTGTCCTGTCATTTTATTTTTTTGGTGCAAAAACACGCTTGAGGTGTGGATGCTGCACCAGTTTTTGCGCAAAAATGCCCATTGTTGCGCAAAAACCTTGTAGTGTAGACATAGCCATAGGGGAAACAGGTTTTGGAAGATGAATGGACAGGGTATCTATCATCTGGTCCTTGAAATGGAATCTGTCCCACAAGTTTTGAGTGGAACTTGTCAGGTACCCATTTCTTTGTCTTTCTGTCACAACACTTTACTTTTCACATTTCTCCCCTTCTAGTGTAGCTTCCTGTCATGTTTTGGGATGCAATCTAGACCAGTGAGGTGTTGCGTCACTGACTGCCCTGTATCGTTGGGTACCTCACAAAGTTTTACTGGTGTAGCCCCTAACCTGGCCAGCTCATAATCAATTTACCAGCATATAGGTCACACCCTTAGTGTCTGTGTACTATACAGCCCTGGTTCAGAAGCTGACACCCCAGAAGCCTGTCTACAGCACCATCACTCCTCTTTGGTTTCCAACAACTTTATTCTTTATTTGGAGGACAAGTCCAACACACTCCCAGTACGGAATTTCCCCAAATCCATGTGCTCTGAAATGGCTAGCTTTCTCCTAGACAGTTCAGAGAAATAATAAGTTTTGTTTGCTCCTCTAAAGATACAAAACACACCACAGTTTATTAACCTTCCTAAGGTGAATACCCCATGCCCTGCAAGCACCACACTAAGTTGGTTTATATAGATAGATAGATAGATAGATAGATAGATAGATAGATAGATCATATGACATAGGTTAAGTGCTATTAAATAAAAAATAATAAAGTTAGAAAGGGTTACAAGCAAATAAATGTGAATACATGCACCTAAAAGTCTAAAACTCAGTCTAACAAGATATAGGTTTTGTTCAATATGGTTTCTCTCATCAGTCATTCTGCTTCCCAGCCATGACTGGCATTCCCTCAGGCAGGACATTCAATGCAAGTACAAGGTGCTGGCTTCCCTTGTCTTCTTAGGTGAAACATCTTTGCCTAAGCAGCTTTCTCACCTATATTCAGCTCCAGAAACTTCAACCCTCCCACAGGGGTGCTGGGACAATATAATAGGGGGTTCTGAGTGCCATTGAACTACACTGTAAATGTATAGAAACCATTTCAAGCCAGGAAGTGTAGCAGCACTCTCAGCTCTCCTCGATCTTGCACCTAACCCCCGCCCCATGAATCCATGCAAAGATCTATCTTGGTTGGTTTGTAAGAGCGTCTTTCCTTTTGTATCCATCTAGCCTTGGACACCAAAGATGGCTTCTGCCTTTGCCTACATATCCCAAAGTCCAAAGACCTTGCTTCGGGAGGCAGGAAACCCTCAGCTTCAGCTTGATGTGTCCATCAGGATCCTGACTTCATGATGCTCTTCCCATCCTTTAGGCTTGCCATCATCCTGTATGTAAATTGGGCTTCCACTGTTTTGATTCTATCATGATTAATTTGCATAAGATACAGGTAAATAGCTGCCCAACTGCTATCTAGGCAGACTACACTGCCCATACTTAATTGCTTACATAGTGTTAATATCACCAGTGTGCCATTAGCTTTCAGAAGAGACCTCACCCTATATGCCCAATAATATTGTACACATTCAATTGCTTTCACTTGAGGTTCAGACTTCTGAAGTTTTTTGGAGACAATTGAACACTTTAAATGAAATTTTCAGAAGGTTACCCCTCAAAGTAAAGTTTATTCAAGCTGTGAGAAAGGCAACATGGAGTCCTTTGGCTAAGGAAATTCCCTGTTCTTTCTTCCCTCACTTTCTAGCTTAATAACTTTGTTTATCTAATATGTAAAAATAGACCTTCATTGGGCTGGTCAGAGCACCATATATACATTTCTTTGACTAAGCAAGCCTGCTTACCAACTCCTCCTGACATGCCTGGCTTGAACACACTCTAGTTATCATACTAGAATATTCTCATAACTCTTAATACCCAATATGTACATATATCATACATTAGTAATAATCATTCATTTTAAATTGATGTCACAAGACATCTTTTGCTCAAGGACTGTCATAACAGTGTGTCAAATGTGAAAACAAGGGTGATTAGTATCACACTGCCCATTCCATGTTTCCTTCCCCTTTTCCCCCTTCATTCTCTTTCCTTCCTCACAAATTGTCTGCTGCCTTCTCACCCATATTAGTCTGATTTCTTATCTCTTCCAAAAATATTTTAAAACAAATACTTGTTGGTATCAACCACCTGATCATGAACGTGATCACAGTTGGGAAAAGAAAGCAAGTCTTTGTGGGAAGCAAGGATACTGCAAGAATTAAAAAAATTGTAGTGCTTTCAGTACTTATGATAGTGCAAAACTTACCACCCAAGAACAGGGATGCTAATAGGGACCCTGAAAACCAGTGATACAGATCTGTCAGATACCCATCTACTGCTCTCAACCACACCATAAACAGACCACCAATCTCTAAGCCTTGTGTATTGCAGGTGAATTTTTCATAGCTGCCCTTGTAGCCAGAAATCGAATTTGGGAATCTGTCAAGTAAGTTTGCACTGCATATGTGGATTTGAAAACATGTGCCATGACATTGCTGTTAGGCCTGGTTCCAACTGGACATTTGTTCAGACCACAGAACAAACATTTTCAGTGTTTTAGTTTGTCTGTATTTGGAAGTAGTGAATTTTGAAAAGAGAAAATGTTAAGTGTAGTACACTAGGGGGCACTGAAGCCTCCAAGATAGACGTTTCTAACATTTTAACACTTATGAAACTTGAAAAAGTTTAATACGGTCTTTATTTCAGATACATTTAAAGACAGAGAACAAACTGAAATGAAGGCACAGACCCATGCTCATGTGTGTTGACTTGTATGCTAATTGTAGAGAAATTACCCATATGCACAGTAAAGAGGAAATTCTTTGAGGACAAGAGAGACTAACTGAAAGATGAACATGAAGAGAGAGAACTAAAAAGGAAATAGAAGGCAAAATGATGATGAGAAGAAAGCGGCAGATTATATTTGGATTTCAGTGGAGCACTTGATGTAATGTCTCACAAAATCTCCCACTTAAAATAAACCCAATTTGGCTTGGATATGAACATTGTCCTGCAGAATTATAACTCAGTGAAGAGCTGTAAGAAGAAAGTAATGATTAACAGCAATGCAATGAGCTGATGGAAGGCTATATGGGAGTTCTGCAAAAATCAGCATTAAGATCAACTTATTTAAAATCATTAATTAAGTAGTAGAGAGAGTACCATGTCAATGAAATTCACAACAAATGATAGAATCATATAAACTAGAACTGGAAGGGACCTCGAAAGGTCATCGAGTCCAGTCCCCTGTCCTCAGGGCAGGACCCAGTACTGTCTAGACCATCCCTGATAGACGTCTATCTAACCTGCTCTTAAATATCTCCAGAGATGGAGATTCCACAACCTCCCTAGACAACTTATTCCAGTGTTTAACCACCCTGACAGTTATGAAGTTTTTCCTAATGTTCAACCTAAACATCCCTTGCTGCACTTTAAGCCCATTGCTTCTTGTCCTATCCTCAGAAGCTAAGGAGAACAATTTTTCTCCCTCCTCCTTGTGACACCCTTTTAGATACCTGAAAACCACTACCATGTCCCCTCTCAGTCTTCTCCTTTCCAAACTAAACAAGCCCAATTCTTTCAGTCTTCCTTCATAGGTCATATTCTCTAGACCTGTAATCATTCTTGTAGCTATTCTCTGGACCTTCTTCAATTTCTCCACATCTTTATTTAAATGTGGTGCCCAGAACTGGACACAACACTCCAGTTGAGGCCTAATCAGCGCAGAGTAGAGTGGAAGAATGACTTCTCGTGTCTTGCTCACAACACCCCTGTTAATAAATCCCAGAATCATGTTTGCTTTTTTTGCAACAGCGTCACACTGTTGACTCATATTTAGCTTGTGGTCCACTATGACCCCTAGATACTTTTCTGCAATACTCTTCCCTAGACAGTCGCTAGACAGTCAATGAATTAGAAATAATTGAAAATAGAGAAAATAGATGAGTAATACAAAGGACAGATTAGAAGCAGGTAGAAAACAACAAAATGAGATTCAGCTAGGAAAATGCAAGGAATATGGGGAGAAATAATCTGTAACCTGAATATATTCAGTGGAAGGAAAATAATCTGTAAAGCAGCAATGCTGCTGAAAACAATTATGATTTGCAATGATTTACTATTAGGTTTTTGAAATTTTTTAAATTGCTGTGAAAAAAGAAAATGCCATTTGGATTTCATATGTAGAAACATGTCATTGAGCAGAAAGCTTAACAATGCTTCTTCCTAGCCCCAAATCAATAGTCCTAGCAAACTGCATAACTTTAAACCTGTGAATAGTCCCATTGAGACAATATGACTGCACGTGGGCTTAGAGTTACTTATGTGCTTAAGTGTCTGTTGAACCATTCAGTACCAGGCATGTGATTACTGGAAAGTCTGACTTATTGAAGGCAGAGTAGAAACATGGTCACAGGGCTGAAAGTTGTGTCTCTCAAAGAAAGATGGAAAGAGCTAAATGTGCATAGTTAAAAGAGGACACGATAGCAGTCTACAAATCATTGAAAAACTGTGAAACATTTTCCTATATTAGTGGACGTCAATCCTATTTTAATTATGTTTTGTAAAATAAAGGCAAATAGAGCTATTGACAATGCAAGGTATTTCTTATATGTGCAGTAAAAGGAAAGCTGAGAAATGGGGCTATTTGTACTTGGGAAGTATTTGGAGGATCAGACTCCTGAAGAATACAGCATTGCTGAGGTAAGAAAGGTTATGGGATAAAGATGATGATTTCACTGTTTGCTCATTATCAAATCTAGCAGCCCTTTTCAGAGATCTCTGGCTAAAATATAACAAACAACATAAAGACATATTCCCTCAAACTTTGCTTCTTCCAGACAGGAATTCTAGATCCCTTTGATGGATGCTAGGTATGTTTTCAGTCTACAGTTACAACAGTTTGAGATAGTTTGTGGTCAAAGTAGTTCTAAAGGACCACTAATACTCAGCATAGAGGAGCATGAATCATAGGTGGTATTATTAAGTACATAAGTAGCAATTTTAGGGGTTATGTGAATCAGATAAGAGTTAAGGTAATTCTTTCCTATCCTAAAATAAGGTTAACTCAATGTGTCTCTCTGCCAGAGCATATGTATTAGAGTGCCTTGCACTTGTGGTATTTTCAGCTTGTGGGAAGATCCTAGAAAAGGGCAGAGGGACACATAAGAAACTAATGGCTGCCCCTTGCAGGTTTGTGCAACTGCATCCTACAATATCAGTTCCTGCGCTCCCTTTCCTGTAGGTGAATGTTGTGTGCATCAAGGAGCTTTCAGTAGGTTATGTGGGCAAGAGGGGCATGGTCTCAGATCACACATCCCACCATTGCTCTGCAGGTCTGTGAAAGAGGGAGGGGAAAGGAGTTCTGCTGAGCTTTGCTCCACCCTTGTTCAGCTCTCTGTCGATGAAGCCAAAAGCTGGGAAATATGAAATGGCTTGGCAAGTTGATCCTCCATCCTCTCAGCTGCCCCAACAGTTTATTTTGAGGTGGGGCCTGGATAATCAATGAGAGGAGGAAAGGAGGAGTAGGATGAGGGGACTTCCTCCGCATAGATGGTGGGTACAGACTAGATACAGTAAAGATAAGTGAATGGAAAAGGAGGCCAGTAGTGGGAAAAAGATTAAAAAGAGGTCCTGAAATAGAGGAAAGTAGGGATCAAAGTGAAGGGACGTGCGAGGATGCAATGGAATGTAGGAAGCAGCTCAGGGTGTGATGCAGAAGCCAAAATAATCCCAGGATGTTGGAAGAGAGGGGGAAAAAGGAAGGTAGATTAGTATTAAGATGACAACTCTATCTGACTCTTGTTTCCACTACAGTGTGATTAAAAGTCACCATAGTTGAAATAGTCACAAATTGTCCTCTAAAGTTTTTGAAGCTCTGCTTCCAATTTTCAAAGACTTTTGTTGGAAAGGAGATTCCCCTCTGGATAAAAAAAAAAAGCTGATATATGATAATTCCATTGTTGAGATCCTGGATAATTATAAATTTAACATACTCTACATAAATAGAATTGGAGGGTCTGAAACTTTTTCATGATGACAAGAGACTCCAGAATGTATCAACATTTTCATTACTAGGTTCAAAATCAGAGCCAAATTGTTAGGGGGGCAATGTTTAGCTCTATAATTTCTGAACAATAAGAGCAACTGCACCAAAAGTAAAGGTATTTGTAGAAATCTGAAACTTCTATCTATTGTCATGGACCACTTGGACTGAGAAGTGTGCAATGACTAAGCAGCCTTATGCTACCTCAGTTTGTTGCTGTAAACTGTAGCAGCTATACTGATGTTGGTTCATACTGTGAAGAGAAAAAGACCAATGTGCACTTGTGTGTTTGTATGTGAAGAACACAGAAAAATAACTAACACAATCCAAAGAGACATTTGATTAGTTAATATTCAGAACTCCTAAAAATAACACTGCACTTGCAGAGATTACTCGTAATCATTAATTAATCTCATTGTACATCTTTCTCCTGGCCTGATAATTTGTGAAATTATGACTTAATGGGAATATTAAAAGTTAAAAGAAATTGCACTTGGAATGTCTTTCTTAGGTGTTATTAATATTAACATCTTAGAGTGATACTGAAAACATTTCATATCAAAGGAACCCAATGTACTTTACAAATGTTATCCATTATGTTGCATTCACAATAAGAAAATGAGCCATATTGCTTTACAATTAACAACACAGTTATGGACAGGAAACTGTTGTTTGTACTACAAAAAATCACCTTAGTTGGAACAGTAACTTGAAGAAAAACAAATGTCACATTGTGTAATGTATCCAGGAATATACAGTGAGTGAGAAATGAGTGTAAAATATCTAGTCAGAATGGAAGGGTTTCACACCCACTGTGAACAAGACTGAATAACTGTGCAAGGTGAAGGACAATGGTGGGTCAGGATCTTTGAATCTAATTTTAGAGCTTGTTGAAAATATAGAAAACTTTTTGAGAAAATTTGAATTTGTTAATAATTGCACACACTCAGTAAATCTGATGGTCTATAAACAGCAAATAATTTTTTTACTTCAGGGTCAGTCAGATTCCTATACAGGGAGACCAGCTCCCATTTCTTTTTCTCTGAGAAACGTATTTGTCATCATTTAAAAAAATGTGACTGGTTCTAATTCAATTGAAATTGGAGGAAGGAAGGTAAATATTAGGATTATGGTGCATTATTAGGAGTTGTAGTCCAGGCAGAGAGCTACGTCCATGGAGGAGAATAAGCCACCAAAACTCCCATGAATCACATAATATCAATCTGAATAAAAATTACCAATTTTTATTTTTTCAATGGACTATCAAAATTGTCCCTGGAAGCATCTTTTTTGTGAAGAAGAAAAAATAATTAGTTCAAAGATCAGTTTTCTGCTGTAAAATAGTCTCATTGTAAAAAAAATTAACTAGCTGCAGCATCAGGTATTATTTTCTTTTGCCTTTAAAATTTAACTTCCCCAAGCTCTTGCATCTCAAGGGCAAAATATAGTTTTTCTGAGACTCTTGCCTTTGACAGCTTTGCAAAGGAGGTTTCCTGGAAAATTTCTGCCGTGTCCAGGGAGTGCGTCTACTCTTCCGCTTTTTTTTGTGGAAGAGCAGACGTGCTCTTTCGGAAACCTTGTCTTCCTCCTCCCACGAGAAAGAAGGGCTCTTCTGAAAGAAGGCTTTTTTTCCAAAATTTGGCCCAGTGTAGACGGGCCAAGTTTCGGAAAAGCCTCTTCCAAAAAAAATATCGGAAAAAGGTATGCAAATTGCGGAGTGCAATTTGCGTGACTTTTCTCTGATAAAGCCCCGTGGTGTAGACACAGCCTTAGATGCTTGGTGACAGTGTTAGCTATAGAAAGACGCAAGGGGTTCTCTCTCAAGAGGGTTTCACTAGTCAACAGGTAAATGTTGAGCAATGAAATCCTCTCTCTCTTTATTCTGAAGCTCAAATTATGATTTACATGGCAGTTCTTTCCATGCATAGGGAAATAATGTAAACACCTGGCACTGCAGATGGAACTTAGCAGCAGCTAATTTATGTCACAAAACCTTCCTGCAATATTCCTCCCCACTGAAATCTAAAATGTAATATATTCCCTCATTTATATTGCCAGTTCTCTGTACATTTATGTAGATGATGATGACAATTATTAATTATTATTATTATTTCTGTTTCCCCTAGTCTATAGAGCTTTTTCAGTACTAAAATCAATCAAAATAAAATGTAAAAATTGGTCTTCTTTATGTTTCAGTAAAGTCCTTCCCAGCAATTACAACAGTAGAGTGTAACAGAGATATCAATGTTTTAAAAATGTGTAGTATGTACTCAGTAGTAAATTACAGGGTTACTTTTTCCAAGCAGCTACAGTCCATTGGGTCCTGCTGGGTGATATACATGTATAAGCTAAAAGAAGCAGTGAGAGATAAAAAGACATAATTTAAAAAGTGGAAATTAAATCCTAGTGAGGAAAATAGAAAGGAGCATTAACTGTCAAATTAAATGTAAAAATATAAAAATATAATAAGAAAAGCCAAAAAGAAGTTGGAAGAACAGCTAGCCAAAAACCTCAAAAGGAATTGCAAAATGTTTTTAAGTACCTCAGAAGCAGGAAGCCTACTAAACAAGCAGTAGAGCCACTGGATGATCAATATACTAAAGGAACACTCAAAGATGGTAAGGTCATTCGGAGAAACTAAAATTCTTTGCTTCAGTCTTCATGACTGAGGATGTTAGGAGATTCCCAACCTGAGTCATTTTATTTTAGGTGACAAATCTAGGAGACAAATTTTTTTAGGTGAGAAATTGTCCCAGATTGAGGTGTCATTAGAGGAGGTTTTGGAACAAATTGGTAAACTTAACAGTAACAAGTCACCAGGACCAGATGGTATTCACCCAAGAGTTCTGAAAGAACTCAGATGTGAAATTGCAGAACTATTATCTGTAGATTGCAACCTATCCTTTAAATCAGCTTCTGTACCTAATCACTGGAAGATAGCAAATGTGATACCAATATTTAAAAAGGGCTCTAGAAGTGATCCTGGCAATTACAGACCAGTAAGTCTAATATCAGTATCAGGCAAATTAGTTGAAACTATAATAAAGAACAGAATTTTCAGACACATAGACAAACATAATTTGTTGGGGAATATGTAAAGGGAAATCATGCCTTACTGATCTGCTAGAGTTCTTTGAAGGGGTCAACAAACATGTGGACAAGGGGGATCCAGTGGATATAGTGTACTTAGATTTCCAGAAAGCCTTTGACAAGGTCCCTTATCAAAGGTTCTTAAGTAAAATAAGTTGTCATGGGATAAGAGGGAAGGTCCTTTCATGGATTGATAACTGGTTAAAAGACAGAAAACAAAGGGTAGAAATAAATGATCAGTTTTCAGAATGGAGAAAGGTAACTACTTGTGTCCCCCAAGGGTCCCTTCTGGGACCAATCTTATTCAACATATTTATAAATGATCTGGAAAAAGGGGGAAACAATGAGGTGGCAAAATTTGCACGATACAGTACTAAACTGCTCAAGATAGTTAAGAACAAAGCAGACTGTGGAGAGCTTCAAAAGAATCTCACAAAACTAGGTGATTGGTCAACAAAATGGCAAATAAATTTTTATGTTGATAAATGCAAAGTAATGCACATTGGAAAAAATAATCCCAACTATATGTATAAAATTATGGGGACTAATTGAGCTATAACTACTCACGAGAGAGATCTTGGAGTCATTGTGGATAGTTCTCTGACAACATCCACTCAAAGGGCAGCAGTAGTCAGAAAAGCAAACAGGATTTTAGGAATAATTTAAAAAGGGATAGAAAATAAGATAGAGAATATCTTAATGACACTATATAAATCCACAGTGCACCCACATCTTGAATACTGCTTACAGACGTGGTCCCCTCATCTCCAAAAAGATATATTGGCATTGGCAAAGGTTCAAAAAAGGGCAAGAAAAATGATTAGAAGTTTGGAATGGGTCCCATATGAAGAGAGATTAAAAAGAGTAGGACTTTTCAGTTTAGAAAAGAGGATACTAAAGGCGGGGGGGACACGATAGAGGTTTATAAAATCATGACAGGAATGTAGAAAGTGAATAAGGAAAAGTAATATACTTGTTCCCATAACATAAGAACTATGGGTCACCAAATGAAATGAATAGATAGCAAGTTTAAAACAAACAAAAGGAGGTT
Source organism: Rafetus swinhoei (assembly GCA_019425775.1). Taxonomy (NCBI): domain Eukaryota; kingdom Metazoa; phylum Chordata; order Testudines; family Trionychidae; genus Rafetus; species Rafetus swinhoei. Next base: position 274,767,889 of record CM033437.1, read on the forward strand.
TTTCTTCATGCAGCACACAGTCAACCTGTGGAATTCCTTGCTGGAGAATGTTGTGAAGACCAGGACTTTAACAGGGTTCAAAAAAGAACTAGGTAAATTCATGGAGGATAGGTCCATCAATACTTATTAGCCAGAATAGGTAGGAATGGTCCCTAGTCTCTGTTTGTTGGAGGCTGGAAATGGATGACAGGGGAGGGATCACTTGATGATTACTTGTTCTGTTCACTCCCTCTGGGGCATCTGGCATTGGCCACTGTTGGAAGACAGGATACTGGGCTAAATGGACCCATGGTCTGACCCATTGGCCATTCTTATGTTCTTATAATAAATTCACATACTCAAATGTCTCACTTTCTTGACACCGTATTTATTCACCTACACCCCAGCTACTCACTCTCCTCAGTCTTGGACTCCTCATAGTCAGTTCCCACACTTCGGGACTTCAGGAGGTTGTTTGTGCATCTCATCTATTGCTGTCCTTCGAAACGATGAGTAATTTATTTTCTCCTTGAATCTCACCTTAAATGCTTTCAGTTTGCTTACAGATCACATTAATTCTCACTCATCTTTCTACCTTCCTTTACTGCGTCTTTCTATTCCAGACTCACTGGGACTAATTCACGATATATTTGCAGTTCTTCTCCCTCATAATTTCAGCTTTTTACTTTTACTCCTCTCAGTGTCTAGTTATTAGTTTGTTTATTTCTTTATTTCACTTCCAGGCTATGACACATTGAGGAGGCTGATCCCAGGCTGGAGCTTTTCTTGACCTGTCTTGAGAAACAAAATCCAATGAAAACACAAAGATCTGTAGCAAATCAGCTACCTAATCCTTGCACATAAAACCCCCATGTTCAAAGCTCATCTAGGCTATGTGTAGACTATAGAGGTTTTTTTTTAAATGGCCTTTTTTAAAAAAAAACTTCACCTGCATCTAGACTGCCGTCGCGTTTTTTCAAAATTAAATCGAAAGAACGTGGCAGCTTTTTCGACAGAGGTAAGCATGATTTTACGAGGAAGAACATCTTTTTTTGAAAGAGCTCTTTCGAAAAAAGGCGTTCTTGAATGCAAACAGGGTTATTTCGAAAGAGAGCATCCAGATTGCCTCATTGCTCTCTTTCGAAAAAGCAGATCACTTTTTCGAAAGTCTTGTGGCTGTCTAGACGATCTCTTTCGAAAGAGGCTTGTAGTCTAGACGTACCCATAGTCTCACCCAGCTCCCATGCATTGAATTATTTGTGTCATGATCAATCTGAAAAACTCCATGTGGGTACTGGGGGCCAGTGTGCTAGGCACTGTACAGATATGAAGGAAAAAGATATGCCTTCTCTGAAGGAGCTCACAAATCAAAACCGTAATCCCCTAATTCAATTCCATATTCTCACCCAAACCAAAATGCTTTGCAGTCCAAATAAACCAAAATGCTTTGCAGTCCAAATAAATGGGCTTTTCTGTGTCAGTGCATTCAGGTTATTTGGAGGTTAAAGCAGGGAGTGAATTCCTAGGATGAGGAGTTCTCACAGTCCTTCTGACTATTTCCTACAGGTCAGGCTCGGTGAAGACAAAATGTGAATAGGTCTATTTGTTCTACAGTTTTCATTTGTATCTTTAAAATAAAGATTGGAAAGCTCAATATTGTGACAAGTGAAGTCATTTACACAGGCTGTGTCTACACTGGGCCACTTATTCCGGAAAATCAGCCGCTTTTCCGGAATAAGGTGCGAGCTGTCTACACTGGCGCTTGCTTTTCGGGAAAAGCAACGATCTACTGTATGAAATCAGCCGCTTTTCGGAAAAGCTATGCGCTCCGCTCGGGCAAAAGTCCTTTTTCGGAAAAGCTTTTCGGAAAAGGGCCAGTGTAGACAGCTTTTCCGGAAAAGCAGAAAGCGGAAAAAGCGGTTTGGTCGCCACGAGACCCGTAGGAGCCCTGGACTTCCTGGTAGGGAGGCTGCTGGGCGCACGTGGCAGGAACGCCGCAGACCCTGCAGCCTGAGCTCTGCCACGTGCTGCTGTGCTGCCCAGCCACACATTGGACCGCGCCATGGCAGCTCCGGCTGGTGAGCCCCTGCACCCCCAGCACAGGAGGCCCCCAGGGCCGCAAAGCGCCGGGCCCCATCCTGGACCCCAGGGAGCTGGAGACCCTCCTGGACTTGTGGCAGGAGGAGGAGGGTCTCCACGACCTGCACTCAGGCGCCGCAATGTGGAGCTGTACACACGGCTGGCCGACAACCTGGCACAACAGGGACACCCCACCGGAATGCCGAGCAGGTCCGCTCGAAAGTGAAGGAGCTGCGGCTGGGGTGCGTCCGGGCCAGCGAGGGCAGGGGCAGGACCAGACGCCTGCCCCTACTATGACCGGCTGAACGCCTTCCTGGGCCAGCCAGCCCGCAAGCCCGGACGTCCCTGTGGACACCTGCCAGCGCCCCATCAGGCGACCCACCGAGCAGGGGAGGAGAGGACAGCAGCAGCGCGTCCGGCGCGGAGGAGGCCACCACCCAGCAGGCCCCTCCAGCAGCTCCTCCGAGGCCGAGGCCGAGGCCGGGAGGAACCCACTGGTGAGTCTTTGCAGTTTGCACTCCCAAAGGGTGGGGCGGAGGGCGGGGTGGGGAGCCAGGTGCCCAGAGGAGGAGGAGAGCATTTCACTCAGGCCACGTGAGCTGCGCTGCGTCATGAGGCAGCAAGCAGCACGTGCAACCTCGTGCAGCCTGGCGACCGAGCGGCACCTGGCGCGGCAGGCAGCTGCAGGGCACGCCTGGGACCGTGCTGCTCACACATGCGGCGGGACCAGGGAAGGGTGGATGCCGGCTGGAACCGGCCAGGGCCCCAGGGACTCAGCCCAGAGCCCCTCACCTCCGCCAAGGGTGCAGCACGGAGAACAGCACACTGTCCCATGCCTGGCAGTGAGGCACAGCCAGCTGCTCCTGGGAAAACCGCAGCGTCACAGTCCCTCGCCTGCTCCCGGTGCCTTGGCTGGTTCCCGAGGAAGTCCCCACTGTGGCCGCACATGTCCCTGGGCTACCGGCCTTGCGGGAGGGATAGTGGGAGGACAAGGGCCCCTGAGTTTTGCTGCAAGGATGGGACACCCCCACCCACTCACGCTTCTGGTTACGTCCAGGAGATATCCCACGCGAGGATCTGAGAGCCCAGACCGCCTCTGCCAGATGTGCTCCCAGGCACTGCGTGGGGATGCATCTCGCTCCCTGTCAAACACCAGCGATTAGCCCAAAGCTTTTCACAGTCTCCACCGGCAGGGAGTTCCACAGGTGAGCAGCACAAGCACCCTCCCGCCCTCCACGGGGCCAGGACACAGACTGGTGCTTACAATACTGGAGAGGACCCTACTCCAGCAGGGGCGATCCTCCTTGCCAACATACAACACGGGGGCAGGAGGAAACCGAGTGGGCCCAAGCCACACAACTGTGGGGTCACCTGGGCTCAGGGTGGAGGGCATGAGATGTGGGGACAGTGGACGGCCTGCCTGACTGACCCATCCTTTCTTCTCTTCCCTGCAGCGGGACCCAGCACCAGACCCGACACTGCGGCAGCAGCGGCACCCCAGCTGGCCAACCCGGAGGCACAGGCGGCGGCAGAGACCAGCTTCTGCGCCGCCATGTGCGTGCCGTGGAGGCAATCCAGGCCTCCATCGCCGGCGGGTGCAGGGGACCTGCAGTGGCGGCAGGAGGGCTGGGCTGCGTTCCTACATGAGTGCAGAGGATGCGCACAACCATGGACATGCTCACGGCACATTTGGTCCATGCCATTCATTATGGCATGGCGGACCCCATGCCCCGCCATTCCTCCCGAGCACAGCCCATGCCCCTCCTATCCCAGCTCCTATCCCAGCTCCTGCTCCTGCTCCTGCTCCTGCTCCTGCCCCTGCTCCTGCCCCTGCTCCTGCCCCTGCCCTGCTCCTGCCCCTGCTCCTGCCCCTGCCCCTGCCCCTGCCCCTGCTCCTGCTCCTGCCCTGCCCCTGCCCCTGCTCCTGCCCCTGCTCCTGGTCGTGGTCGTGCCCGTGGTCGTGCCCACCTCCCGTGCAGCCTGCCCCTCGCGGTCTGCCCAGCGTGTGCAGGCCCCCGGAGGAGCAGTCGCAGGGGCCATCCATCCAGTAACTGCCCCCGTCCCAGTTGAAGGTCCCCGTCCCAGTCCCAGTTGAAGGTCCCCGTCCCAGTTGAAGGTCCCCCCCCAGTCCCAGTTGAAGGTCCCCCCGTCCCAGTTGAAGGTCCCCCCCAGTCCCAGTTGAAGGTCCCCTCCCCCAGTCCCAGTTATAAACAGTTTTCTATTTTTCTGTTCATTCCTGTGTTGGTTATCGTGTTACTCTAGTAACTGTAGGAAATGATGTGAGATGCCAATTAGCCACTTAAATTTAACAGGGTTACAAACTGCAGACAACAAAATCTGTACTCTATCACTGGGGGGGCCCTTTTTAAGTGCTCATTGGTTTGTGGCGCATAAATAAATACTGAGACTTTTCAGTAAAATGTAAACCACAAACTATATTTACATAGCTCACAAACAAGCAAGAACAGTTAAAAGATGCACACTACAGATAATTAAACATAGTCTAGGCGCAGGGAGGACAATTGGGTAGTGTTGCTGGCCACCTCAATCCTTTGGTCCTTCCGGGCCTCAGGGAGGAACAGCCAGGAGATCCCTCGACGGAAGATGATGGCGAAGCTGGCCACCTCAATCCTTTGGTCCTTCCGGGCCTCAGGAGGAACAGCCAGGAGATCCTCGGACGGAAGGACGACTGGAATCAGGTGCGCTGACTTGAGCCTTCCGCACGACCCCGAATCCTCGTGGCTGTTCTTGGGACAGGCGATGGTGGCCTAAACCTAGCCTAAACTAAAAAGAAAAACCTGACTAAGCCCGGCGCACCCGGCGAACAGTCACGATGGACGGCCGATGTGCTTTGACCCGGCGCTTTACAATTGGGGAGGTAAGGGGAGGGTGGGGAGGGGGTAGGGGGCGGGCGGGAGTAGTCTGGGAGACCCAGGCGACCCTGCTACGGGGCTTGGGCAAACATGTCCACCAGGGCCTCTCTGATGCGCACCGCATCCTGGCGCGCCTGGCGGACGGCAGCTGTGTCGGGCTGTTCCAAGGTCTGTGCCTCGGCTGCCATCCATGCAGGAGGAAGGCCTCCCGCTGCGCTCCACAATGTTGTGGAGCACGCAGCACGCTGTGACCAGTACCTCCGTTGCATTCTGCTCACCCATGTCGAGACGGGTGAGCAAACAACGGAATCGGGCTTTTAAACGTCCAAAGGCCAGCTCCACTGGGTTTCGGGCCCGGTTGAGGCGGTCGTTGAACCGGGCCCGGTTCTGGTCCGGCTGCCCCGTGTAGGGCCGCATTAGCCAGGGCATCAGGGGTAGGCGGCGTCCGCGGCAGCGCAGATGGGCATAGGCACATCCCGACAGTCAAGTCTCGCCGGAAGTAGGTGCCGCCTTCAACCTGCGAAACAGTCCAGAGTTGCGGAGGATGCGGGCGTCGTGTGCCCGGCCAGACCAGCCCCGTAAATGTCAGGAAGCGGCCCGGTGGTCCACGAGGGCCTGCAGAACAATGGAGCAGTACCCCTTGCGGTTCATGAAATGGGCCGCTCGATGCTCCGGGGCCGGATGGGGATGTGGGTGGCGTCAGGGCTCCCCGCGGTTGGGGAACCCGAGGGCAGCGAAGCGGCCATGGTATCATCCACGTCGCGCAGGCGGATGATTCGGGAGCAGGATGTTGTTGATGGCGTGACGACCTGCAGAAGGGTGCAGAGAAACACAAGGGAACACATCACGACGGCAGGGGTGAGTGTGCGCTCCTTGGGGCCCCCTTGATTCCTCTGTCCTCACACACACCCACACACACACACACACCAGGGCCCTCGCCCACGGCCCCCACCAGCGGGCCTGTGCAAGGGAGGGACGGCCCAAACCCCTGGCCGACCCAGCCTGGAATCTTGGCTATCCCTGGGCCTGGAGTGCAGCACCCTCCCCATCCCACTCCCCTGGGACTTACCTCCACGACGATCACTCCGACGGTTGATCGTCCCACCGAACTGCTGTGCCATCGAGCGGTAGCTGTCCGGTGTGGCCAGCTTCCAGAGCGATGGCGACCCTCTTCTTGATGGGGATGGGTGCCCGCAGCCGGGTGGTGGCTCTCTGCAGCGCGGGTGAGCCAGGTGCACAGCTGCAGGAAGGTCCGCTTTCATGCGGAAATTCCTGATCCATTGGTGGTCGCCCCAGACCCCGAGGACCAGCCGCCCCACCAGTCGGTGCTGCTCTCAAAACTCCAGACGGGCCTCTCACGGTGGGGTGCTGATGCCACACGGTTGCCAGGGCCTCCTGGTGAGGGAGTCCAATGCGATCTCTGCCTCCTGGTTCATGTACACCATGGCACCGGCCTGCAGCACGAGCAGCAGGCACTGCACAGCTCCAACAGGGGCCCGAGCAGGCAAATGGCCACCCACGGCTCCATGGCAGACAGAGCAGGGCAGAAAAACTAAACTCAGGGAAAAGCAGTTGGGGCCAAAGGGTGGTGTCCCCAAAACCCAGAGGGCAACCACTGAACCTGCTAAGGGTGCCAGTCCCTGGCAGAGGTCCCAAGGCAGGGGAGCAGGAGACCAACGGCTGTCCGGCGAGACCCCTTTAAGCACGTGTCTGAATGGCGCCCGCCCCGCCCGAAAGGTCTGGTGGCCTTTGCCCTCTTCAAAATGGCTCCGGCTTCTGCTTTTCCCGAAAAGCGCGCCATTATCGTAGACGCGCTTTTCCGAAAAGCGACGTTATAACGGTAACTCCGGGACCAATGTAGACGCTTTTTCCGAAATACTTATAACGGAAAACTGTTCCGTTTTAAGCATTTCCGGAAAATCATGCCAGTGTAGACGTAGCCACAGTGTTTGTGTTGCAAATGTTAGGAGTTAGATGTTTTAAATAGAGGGTTTTCATGTTTTTTATTATTATATTTTCTTTTAGAATAATTACCCCGAGCTGAGGTCTTGTATGCCATGCTTTAGGCCAGACTGAGTTATTACGTTCCAGATATAAATAACTCCTCAGGAACAAAGGGATTTCTAATAGAAGTTTAGACACAACATTACTTACATGACATACAGAAGAACAATAAAAAATGGAAGAAGTAAATTGCATCATTTGGCAGTTTCAAGCTGTTCAACAAATACGTAGAATCAAAGGCCATAATAGCAACAATAGGTTTAATAAAAGCTAATGTTTAGCATCATCCAGGGCAATTTTAGCTCTTTGCTGTGAAATGAAACTGTGCCTGTCGCGCAGAAGATATGAGCCTACAAGTATGGGAGGTTTAACTTTGTAGGCAATAACAGCTTTCCTGGATTTCGCGGATAAACTGGTTTTTGATATTAGTGAACACTGAAATGGAATAATTTGAATTGTTTCCATTGGTTTCAATGAAACTGAAGAATAGAATGAAAGAGTAATTGTGCTTTGGAAATTAGTTTATGATTAACATTCTAACAATGCCACTATTTCCAGAGTTATAGATCAGTTAACACTGCCTTTTCTCTTAGCAATATGTGAAAAGGGCCCTGTCAACTTGAAAACTATTTGGCTATGTATACACTGCAGGCTTCTTGCACAAGAACTGTTTTGCACAAGAGTTCTTGTGCAAAAGTTCTTGCACAAGAGTGCATCCACACTGCCATGTGGTTTTGCGCAAGAGATGTGCTTTTGCGCAAGAGCATCCATGGCAGTGTGGACACTCTCTTACACAAGAAAGCTCTGATGGCCATTTTAGCCATAGGAGTTTCTTGCACAAGAAATCCATGTTGCCTGTCCACACTGCCTTCTTGTGCAAGAGTTCTTGTGCAAAAAGTCTTATTCCTCATGGAGAGAGGAATAACTCTTCCGCAAGAAGCCCTCTTTTCCGACGCTGTACTGTAAATGTACTTGTGCAAGAAGACTGCAGTGTAGACGTAGCCTTCAAGTTTAAAGTAATTTCAAGATTCTATACCACAGTCCCTTGACCAGTTTTTGTGTTTTCATACTCACTTTTCAAATTTTAAATGTTTTCTCCCTGTCAATGAATAAAATAGTCATAATTACAGGCAAATCTAATGCATTAACTGATTATATTAGAGAAAACATGAAACTGACTATCCCCAAAGTACTGTCAAAAGCACAAAAACAAAAATATAAAAAAAATAGGGAGGGTGTTTTTTTTTTTCTCTTTCAGTTCTAGTAAACTCAGTTTTTTCATTTAGAAATCATGGGTAAAGCCAGAGTGAAAGTAATTTAACATTTCTTACAAGTAGTGTCCTATTGTAACCTGGGTCTCTGCTAGCTCTTTAAATGGCTTCCTGCTGGCTTTTGCCACAGCTCAGTCAGCTCTTGCCATAATTCTGCACTAGGGTGCACCCGTTTACTTTCACCTGTGAGTAAAACATTTTTCAGACAGAAATGTGTCATTGCATTTTTCCATCACACATTCAAGTTTTAGGCAGTTCCTGGAAAAGTATCACAAAGGGTCTTATTATGATCTTGTTTTTTATGGTCACACCAATGTAACTCCATTGACTTGAACTGCAAAAATTCTTTAGCAGTGTGCAATTCCTCACTGTCCCTAACAGAAGTCTGAGGCATAGTGCCACAATGTAGCTACATATATGGCACAGACAGAATTTAGGGCCTGATGTTGCAAATTGCTGAGCTTTACTGGGAAATCTGAGCATCCAAAATTTGAATGGTGGTTAAGGTTACTCAGCACATTGTAGGAGCATTAAGCTCTTAGCAGCATGAATCCCAAAGTTCTGTATTCCCAATTTGCCAAATTTTAAAATTATTTGGCTAAAAATGCATGCACATCATTTCCTTGACAATTTAAGTGCTCACCACAGTTGGCTATCTGGATACATGTGTGTATGATTAAAAATATATCTAGCTTTCCCCACAAGACTCAGGTTCTTAGTTGGCCTTCAAAGTGTTCTTGAATTCTTTTCTTATTTTATGTACGGTGTCAATACCGTGATAGGCAGACCTCCAATAATTCAGAATACAGATTCATTGGAGAACCCTAACATTCAGACACTTATTTCAAGCTCTGAAATCTGGCAAACTGGATTGGAAATCCTGTAAGGAGTGTAACACTTCTGAGACAGCAATGGGCCAGGCCCCAGAATATTGCAATGACAACCTTTGTTAGTGTATTTTAGCACTCATGTTTCCATTCTAAGGTAGAATTTGAAAACACAAAGGTCTTGGAAAATTTATAATCCAATAAATGAACAAAAAACACTTTCCTAATACTTTTTCTTAAAATAAATAAATAAAATAAATAAATAAATAAATAAAAGATTCCATGCAAAGTTAGTTCTAGAAGTAAGAGAAAGTTCTGAAAGGAAGGATTGTGTTTGTTTTCAATATACTGAATTAATTCACTTATCCTTAATCAGGGGAGTCCAATAGGCCTAGTGACTATTCTACTGCATTGTGGAGTGGCTACTTATATACTGTTGCACGATATAGAGACTGGTCACAGAGCTTGTTCTATACACCAAATGTGCTCATCACAAGATCCTTAATGTTCTTTTACCAACCACATTTCTCTGTGGTATAAAGAATATATGAAGCATAGCCAGAATCTTTTCATATTCATCTTTGTGGCTACCTTCAATAGAATCAAAGGATTTAAATGTATGCTCTGTTTGCTTCCCCATAATATAAAGAAAATAGTCATATCTCTCCACTTCCTTTGTGGAGTTTCTTTTGCAATACAAAATCTTGCAAAATACAGGCTCCAGTTTGTCCATTGTGAATGTTCATGCAATCTAAAGTTCTTTGTGACTGAAGAGTGGCAAGTTGATGAAATCCTGCTTTGTTGACGCTCCTTCAGTCTAGAAGCTTTGTTCCTTCTGCCTGTAAGAATTGTTGCCATTTTCTTTCTGTTCCTAGTTTCTTTCTGTTCATAGTTTATTGCCAATACTGTATCTTGTTTCTGTACCAGGTATGGTCTGGTCACAGAATTTGCTTATATAAACCAGAGGCATTCATCATAAAATCCTTCGATGCTCTTTCATATACCTCATTTTGGAGGTATAAAGTATGCATCAAATGCAGTTGGAATCCTTTCACAGTCATCTTTGCGACTGTCTTCAATAAAATCAAAGATATGCTGTGTTTGCTTCTATCTCTCACCAAAGGCTCTTAAGCAAAGTAAGCTGTCATGGGATAACAGAGAAGTTCCTCTCATGGACTGATAATGGGATAAAAGTTAGAAAGTAACGGGGAAGGAATAAATGGTTAATTTTCAGAACGGAGAGAGGTAACTAGTGGGTCTCCCAGGAGTCCTTATAGGGAGCAATACTATTCAATATATTCATAAATGATCTGTGGGAAGTAAAATATTAAGAAAGCATCTAAATGACTTTCAGGGAAACTTACACTGCAAAGTGCAGAAGTCATTTTTGAAAATAGAACTTAGGCAATACTAAAAATGTAATTGATCATTAGATTTAGTGAGTTAGACTATTAAACCACTTGTCAGATTTATCATTCTAAAATTTGTATTAATTTAAAAAATAATATGATTAAATGCAAATCCCATTTTAATTACATATGTCCTTATGAATTTTAGATAGGAATAAAGTTTGTAATTTCAATGTAACATTTCTCACTTATATATATATATATAACTTTAATCCAATAAAATATATGTGGTGTTAACTTTAATCCAAATACTTAGCACCCACAAATATTACATGCAACATGTTAACTGAGGAAGATTTATGCATACATTGCAGCTAAGAATCACAATTTTGAACTTTTTGACTTTGGCACATGTAAATTTTCATTCACACTGATTCATTAATGTGTAGTGGTTTTTTTAATTCACTGAAAGCAATGCTATATGTTATACACTGACATGCAGAATATTGTACTTATCCATTCAATATTTGAAGCCTGTTTTGTATGCTGTAAAGTGGAGGAAGCATAATGGCATACAGAAATGAGAGGTTCATGCGTCTGAGTGGATGAAACTGCAGTTAATTAATGTGGACAAAAGCAATATTATTACGTTAATTAAATGATTGAATTAAAATAAAAGGGCAGAGTCAGATTAATTCTCATAAAGTCCTATGACATACAGCCTTTATTTTATCAAATTAATTTACTTTCTCATTTAATTGTAATAGATTAAAAAAACAAAAGAAAACCAGACACCAAAATGCAAATCAAGCTCTCTTGATACCATTCAGGTATAGTTGTTTCTGCAGGATTTAGGATGGGATCCCAAGACAACTGAAGTTCATGCGATTCTTGAGACTTCAGAGGACTTTGGACAAGGCCTTGAGGTGAACTTCCTTTTTTTAAATTTCATGACTGAGAGAAAAATATAGATGACAAGTCAATGTATGAGATAATTCAATGTATCCTTTTCCATTTGTTTGACTTAAAGGCTATGTCTACACTGCAGCTTTTTTCTGGGATACCTCTGATATCCCAGAAAAGCTATGCCGCATCCAAGGAACACATCTGCTTTTCTGAACAAAAAATTCAGAAAAGTGGGTGCGTTCTTTTGCCATCCCTGTAAACCTTGTTGTACAAGGAAGAAGGGATGTGCTAAAAGAGGAGGTTTTTCTGAAATTTGGCACCGTGTAGACATGCCAAATCTCAGAAAAGCCTCTTCTGAAAGAAAAGTGGAAAAAGATCCATAAATTGCGGTTCGCAATTTGCTTATCTTTCTCCGACTTTTCTTTGTGGTGTAGACACAGCCTCAGGGATAGGAAAACTGGTTTGGATACAAGAAGAACAGTGAAAACTTTACCTAAAACTTATCTTGATTTTTTTTCTGGTGTGAAATAGTTATCTTTAATTTCATTTCAGTTTTTAGTTGTTCATTCTTCTCACAAGAGCCTGTTTCTGCTACATTTCTAGCTCAGTCAGTTTAGGTCAGAGTGAACAATAATTTTTAGTGTGGGAAGGTCATTCCAAGATTTTGGTAAGGGCCGCATTTTTCTATGGAGGACGTACGGAGTTTGGGAAGAAGGTTGGGTACAGAAGGGAGCTCGGGTAGGGAATTGGAGAAAGTGTGGGGTCAGAGAGAATTTGGGTGATGCAGGGTGTTGTGAGAGGATTCTGAGCTGGGGAAGGATGTAGGAGAGGCTGCAGGGTCTGGGAGGGAGTTGTGATTTAGGGCAGGGGAACAAGGTGCAAGGTCAGAGAGTGGTTATGGGTGTAGGAGAGGATTCTGTCTGAGGGAAGGGTTGTAGGAGGCTTCAGGGTTCTCGGAGGGAGTTGTGATCTGGGGCAGGTGGATTTAAGTGGTGACCTAGGGGAGGAGAGTGTGGTGACCTGAGCAGGGAGTTGGCGTGCAGAGAAGGACACAGCCAATGGGAGTAAAAAGATTTTGCTGGGGAGCAGGGGCCCAGAATAGAGCCACAGGAAACAGCCAGCCACTTAAAGTGATGTGGGGCTGCTCTGTGCCTGAGGATCTTAGTGGGGTGGACCCCCCCACTGAACCCACCACTGTCCATACCCTCAAAGCAGCTTGGTCCAAATTTCCACATGAAAAAGTGCATTGAATTGCATGTAAAAACCCACAGTATGCATGAATAAGGGAGGGTTGCTCATACACACATAGGTTATGTGCATCCTTATGTGCACTCATACATGTATACATGTTTTGAGGGTGTGTCAGTGTAAATATAAATGTTTTATAAGTAGTGAGGCAAGGAAGTGCCCTTAGGAGAGTTGCACAGGTGGTACAGACACCCAACATCTTGCCCTCAAGAAACCCATGGGTCTTTAATCTTGTTCTCTTTCTGTAGCAGAATCAGATCTGTTCCAAGTAGTAAATCTATCAATGAAGGGGCAGAATTTGGCCTTTTGTGAAAAAATGACAATGTTTCACTGCATTGTTATTTTTAATGTATTAAGTGAGCCATTGCTACTAATTCATAGATTTTTAGATTCCAAGGCCAGAAGGGATCATCATCATCTAGTCTTATCTCATTTAAAACACAGGTCATAGAACTTCCTCCAAATAATTCTACAACATTTCTTTTAGAATAGATTCTCCCCTAATGCTCTGATGGAGCCATATTCTTGGAGCCAGGTGGGGCTACTTATGGAGAAAACTGCTATTTTCAAAGATGTCATAATCTGGTGCACAGAAATGAAGGAGTCAAATAAGTATGTAGGTGATTTAGGCCAGTGTTTCTCAACCAGTGGTGCAAGTACCCTTAAAAGTACTTGAGAGAAGTCTAGAGGGTACGTAAAAACAACTGAAATTTGGAGAAAACTGAATTTTTGTTTTAAGTTTTACAGTGCTTTATTATTTTTGTACTTTTTACACCCAAAAATTTCATTGCCCACTCAGCTACGATTAACTTGTTTAAACAAATGTGTTGCAGTGGTAGAAAAAAAACCCTGTGTGTGCTGAAAACTGTAGTCACTGGAGATACTTATAATTTTTTTTAAAGGGGGTACTATATAAAAAAAGGTTGAGAAACACTGATTTAGGCTATGTCTACACTGTTTTTGCACAAAACCTCGCAGAGTGTCCACACTATAAGCACGTTTTTGTGCAAGAAAATGTACAGTAGATCGTCAGAAGATAGGGCTTTTAACACAAGAGTTATTCCTCTTTCTACGAGGAATAAGCCTTTTTGCACAAGAGCTCTTGCGCAAAAAAGTGTGTATGGACGGACAACAGGGGTTTTTTGCTCAAGAAACCCCAATCAGAAAAAGCACAGGGACTCTGATGGCCATTCTGTGAATGGCCATCAGAGCTTTCTTGTGCAAGAGCATCCATGGCAGCGTGGATGCTCTCTTGAGCAAAAGCACGACAGTGTGGACGCTCTTGCACAAGAACTTTTTGCGGAAGATCTCTTCTTGTGCAAGAAGCCTGCAGTGTAGACGTAGCCTTAGAGAAAGAGAGGATAGGGAGTGGACTGGAGACCTGGCTCAGTCACAGATTTTCTGCATGATATTGGGAAAAGCATGTAATCTGCTCCATGTCTCATTCCCTACATAAAAAATGGGGATAATACAGTCCTACTGCACAGGAATGTGGTGAGGAAGAATCCCTTTAATAATTGTAAAGTGCTCAGATACTATAGTTATAAGAGCTATTCAAGCTTCTAGATACGATAGAATAGAATAGAATAGAATAGAATAGATGGGGAAACATTAAAATCTCTAAATCTATCAATGTGCTCAGTGGAATACCCATCATTTTTACATATGGTAGATATTGATACAATTCTAAGCCTTGCTAGTTCTACCTCATACAGTAGTGCCTTGTTAATATTTCCTATTTTAAGTTATAGATGCAGAGTGTTTTGGCTACTAGGAAAATAATATGTATGTATACCACATGCTAAAGCAGTAGAAATGACTACATTATGGATAGAACTGCTATTACATCTCTCACAGTCCTTTTCCCCCCTGCTAATGTACCGTGATGTTTGGTGGTGTTATTGATTTGAAACTTTCTGAGTCAGAAGCTTGTATGTTATAAAGCTTACCCGCCATATATGTGCTCTCTGACACAAATTTATTTTTAATATTCCTTGTTAAATGCTAACTGTTTTTAATTTTACTCCCTTTAATAGCATCCATCTTAAGATTTACACCACCTTTTTCTGTGTTTCCTTTCCCACCATCTTCTCCAGGTATTTATCTGTCTCCTGTCCAAACATTCTAGCAGTCACTACATCTAATATTTAAATAAAAAATATAAAGACAATGTTTTTTCTTCTTATCCCCTGCTGCTGGGAGCCAAGTGCTGTAGCTAAAAACTCTCAAATTATCAAATATCGCTTAAATCTAGTTGAGGTTAATTACTGATTAATCAGTAGCATTGGGTTTGGTTCTTAATTTATTACAGCCATATCCACAGGAAGGAAAGAACTTAAGCTATACAAGTCAGCGACTGGAAATCAGTCTATGTGAGTCTTGTGGTCAAGGACACTACAGCAGTAGCAGATCTGGGTCCTATTCCACAATCTCCCTTAGACTTCTTGCATGACTTTAGGCTCATCTCATTTAACTTCTTCATGCCTCATCCCCATCTGTGTAATGAGGATAACAATACTTCCCTATTGCACAGCGCTAGACCTTGCAGGTTAAATTCATTAATATTAACATGCTTTAAAATTCTTGGCTGCAAGGTACACTGTTGAGGCACTCCACTCATCTTCTTCACAGTACAATTTAATTATGCTGCAGGCCAGAGAGTCATCTTCTCATACAGAAAGTGCCCCTCTTTCTGCTGGACTCTTAATGACAGAGACGAGAGCGATGCAGAGGATTGTGACAGAGTGCTGAAAATCAGCAGGCAACCCAGCACGCTCATCCCTATATCCCCAATTACTGCCTTCTGAGAAGCCTGATGGAGGAAAGGAGAATCACCAGATTAGTCTGTCTGAGGAGAGCTGAGGAGCTAATTAGCCCATTAACCGAGAAAGTAGAAATATACACGAGAAAGAAATGAGGAGAAAGAGAGGCACTGGCTGGCTAGCAATGCCATATTCCAGGTGAAGAGATTGCTTCCCTCTTATTTCCCCTGTGAAAGAAGAGGTGGTTGAAGCTGAATAACACTGAAAGTAGCACTGGCACATTAAAAACAACAAAGAGTCAGGAGGCACTTTAACGTCTAATACATTTATGAGGGTATAAGAGCATAAACTTCCATGAGTTACAACTAGTTCATCAGTTACATTAGTTTCTAATGTGGAGTGCCATAAAACGGCATAGCAACACTTACTGGAGATGTCAGTAATCTGTGGAGGAAAACAGAAGCAGGGAAGCATGCCCTGTGACTGTGGTATCCTTGGAAATGAGTACTATAAGAGGAATAATCTCTTATCCTGACCTTTAAGTAGATTTTCATGCAGTTTCTCCGAACTGCCATCTATCTTGAACTACATGATACACTAACAATGTGTTCTTAATCTACAAAGTGATTTTGCAATATTTATATTCTCACTATTCTTAGTGGGGGTATTTTGGATTAGATGAAGACACATTTCAAGATGCAAATTCAGTGTTAAACATGGTTACTGTGCCTCTCAGCATGTTCCCATCACTGTTCTTGTACATCCATTTTCTGTCTGGCCAAATGTTAATAGATCATTCAGACCAAAGGAGTGGGAGTGAAGGAAAGGATCCTCTTCTACCACATCCTTTAGCATGTGATTCCTCTGGCAGATTAGAACAAAGTGAAGAAAGAAAACCTTTGCTTATGCCTGGTACTTAATGTTTTGTCAAGTCCTCCCAAATCTGCACTACTTGGATTCTCACTCATTCTTTTTACAGGAATTGACGAGAAAATGAGCCAATCTTTCCTGTTTCATTTTGTGTGTGTGTGTGTTTTCGGAAGGAGAACTACAGATAGAAATGGGGCTTTGGGACTGTCATTCTCAGAGCAAGAAGATGGAAAGTTAGAAGAATATGGACTGTGAGCGAAGTCATCCCTTCAAATAAATGGTGTATAAGGAAAATATAAAGATTGGCATATTTGCAATTCATACCCTTTAGCAATGTTTCAGAAGCAAGCAGAAAAGGACTTCTGGGACTACCCAGTCTATAAGTCAGCAAATTCCTGCCAACTGGCAAATTCAGAGATCTGTTTAAAGGACTGAATGTGTGCTATGACAAGATGTGTGTGTGTGTGTGTGTGTGTGTAAGAGAGAGAGAGATGTGTTTCTGCTAGTTCTGAAAGTATGGAGAAGACATGGGATGGTATTTGGCAGCTCCTTAATGATACATGCAGAGTATTAATTAACCATAGATGACATAAAAGAATAGCATGCAATATGCAAATAGATCCCTTTCACCAGAGAACTGGAAATCAGAATCAGTATTTACAACACACAAAATATTTCTAATACAGTTGCCTTGTTGCAGATCAACTTAGATTCTTTCTGCAGAAGCAACATTTGTACTTAGAAACTCCTGCCAAACAACTAGGCGACCAAAAGTTGTGTCCCTCAAGCAGAGTGGAGTAAATATTTTTTTGCATAGGTGGTCTTAGAGAAAGAAGGAACCCTCCCACTTCCTTTGCTAACTACTAAGTAGTGGGCAGCTCCCAACTGCTCTGGTATCACTACTCCAGGCCATAGGCTACAGTAGTAATACAGTAGTAATACTTAGGCATCTTTGTGTTTTCTATGCATGGGATTTAGGGCCATTGGCCCCTTTCGGATGGTACCCTTAAACCTACCTCTCTATTGTAATGAAGAGAAACCCAGCAGAGAGATGTTCTGCAGCTAATGGAGTGTACAAAGATGCTTTTATGACTTGCCTCCATGAAACAGAAGTCCTACACCAGCTCTGATGCATTACCTTTTCCCTTATAATAATAAATATAGTGTGTGCCAAGTCTGCTAAAAGTCAATGGAGTTGTGCCCTCACTCACATCATAGCTGAACGTGGCCCTTTCTAGATATGCCTACTTAAGGCCAAGACAAAATTTAAGGCCATATTCTGTCTGGTGGGCACACAGTGAGCAGGGCGAGAGTGAGGAACCTCCTTTTCCCCTTGTGCAGCCCACATAAGGCCCAGCAGAACTCCAGTGCCTAGAAATACAGTGCCTGTTCCTTCTGTAATTCAATGCAGGTAGAGGCAGAGCTATGGCTAGCTGCATATGGAGAAGTATATTCTTGCTCATGAAGGGATGTAGCAGTGTTCTTGCTCCCTCATGCCTCTGATAGCTCCAGGCCACGTGCAGTTAAGTAGCCCCACATGAATAATAAGGAAGTTCAGCTGGTTTTCACAATTTGAAAGGTATTCCACTTATGTGTCTGCTATGAATGGATCGAGAACTCATTTCTGGTGTGCAGGAGACTGTTCCTTCAAATGATGATTTGTGCTGGTTCTGTCCTATTGTCCAAATATGCGGAAAAATGTGAATATTTCTGGTGAATAGAAAATAAATAGGAATTGCATGTAATCATCAAGATTCCATCACTAAATATAGTTATCTATCAGTCACCCTCTCTCTAACATCTACTTTCTTATTACCATATTCAGAATATGACTGACTATGACCCCTAAATCTAGGACACTTTCCTATTAGCACATATTGTTCTGTTACCTAATAAATATTTCTCAGTGCCTTACAATATATGGAACTGACACACATGGGGAGAAGGCAATTAAGCTGAGATGAAATGTTCAGTGGCAGGTTAATAGATTAGAAATGGGCATGTTAGTTCTGACCCAATAACCTCATCTCTTCCTGCAGTCCAACATTCTATGTATCTTAGTTTTTATAGTGACATTCATCTTCATAGTATCTCAAAAGCAGAGGAAATCAGAGCAAAACCTTTTCTGAGATGTGAAAAGGTTCTAATCACTATTTAAAAATAAATTATTTTTCACTTTAGTAGTATTCTGCACTTTCTGATTTTATCTGAGCTACCAAAATGGCATGAGGAAGATCATTCAGGAAGTATTTCTAGCCCACACAGAGTTAAAAAAATACCATGAGGTTCTTAAGAGATTTCCAGTACAATTTAGCTGAATCAAAGGATTCAAGTAATCTATTTAAGATTAAGATTATTTAGGTGATTTGCTAAAGTACCTTTCAAAGTTCTTGAAATTCAACTACCACTAAGAAAACTATTTTTAACCACATGTAGTTTAAGGGATTTTAGTTGTCAGACTCATTGTTATTCACTGTTAAATGCAGTGTCATTAATGATAGCACTGGATCTAACAACTGAGCTAACACATTTTCAGGTAAACCTCTTTTTGAACATTCATACCTTCTTTGTCTATATTAATAAAATGTGTTTTAAAAAATATACAGGGCCCTGAGATGGAGACATAAACAACACTTTATCTTGAAATAATTGAGGCAAAATGAATTAGATCAGCAAAGAATGATAACAGGTTGCCTGACTATTGCATATAAAATTAAAATTATTTACAGTGTAATCTCCTAGAAAGAGCTTATCCTGAGGGCAAATGATGCTATAGAGAAGGCAATTAGTCTGCACAGTGACCTCTATAATGGATATGCTCACTAGGAACCAATGTGAAAAAATATAAGTTTTTCAATTTGTTTTGGCATAAATATGAAAAATTCTCAGCTTTTGTTGGAAATTTAGAGCAGAATCACAAAGCAGGTGTTTCACATGGAGAACTGTTTTTCTAGAGATGTGGAAAGACAGAGGGAATCTGGTTGTATGATACAATTCATGTTGTTCCCAGTTTGAACAGGGGGAAAAAAACCTTTGGAAAGGATAGTAAGACAAAGCCCCTCCCTATTGATCTTAGGCTTCTGAAGACACCTCAGACCATGGCAACACTACTAAAGGTTCCAATTTTGTAATTATAGCATTTGGATCTATAGCAAAATACTGTAGTATTTTGTTTTACAAGTGCTGACTGAATGCAATCTAGGTTTCCCAATTGCACAAGATCCACAACTTCAAATACTCCTAGTGGCTTTGTAGCCCCAGATACTGTTTGGCCATTACTTTCTCCATGTTTCATGTTGTGTTTCTGGAGGCTACTGAATCTAGTTGTGGTGATCCAGGAATGTGTCTTTAGAACTTATGAATGTTGGTTGCTATTAGGAAGTGTAACTGTGAAAAGTGTTGTGTCATTAAGGCGTCTTTGAATGGGTAGCTACTATGTTTCTCCAGAATGAAAACATGTGTTCCTCAGACTGAAGACAATGAGGGAATACTCAATATTAACAATGGCACTTTGAATGGACAATAGAGAAGATTTGTTCAAGATGTGATAAGTTCTGTTATCAACAGACAAAACACAGAAAGCCAGTTGCAGGAGGGATGGGAATGTATGACCTCGGGAACAGAAAATATTAGTCAGAAGAGAAGAAAGTTACAGAAGCTGGGTAACAAGTCTTCCCGAGGGAGCAACAGCCTAGGACATAATAGCTTCATGAGACAGGGAACCCTATCTGCTTTCTTGAACAATATGGTCCGCCTTCTCCCCCCGGTCAGGCGAATGATGAAGAAACATTGCAATTAGGATGCTTGTTGTGTTCCATTTCACCTGCAATTTCCTATGCTTTATCTGTTTAAGGAAAAGAGCAATGATGTTAGCCTTCTGGCAGCATCTCTTAGTGTTAAATGTTTTACAATTACCACAAACCTTTGGAGAGATTTAAGATATTAACCCTGGGGTGGAGTTCTGTGACATGGTCTGTTTAAGAGACAAGGGAATCTGAAGGTTCAGCATTATATTTAGGGCAGGAGTGGGCAATAAAATGGTGGCAGTTCACCAGGGTTAGCACCTGACAGGCTGCCACCATTTTACTGACCTGTGCTTCCACAGGTATGGGTGACTGCAGCTACCATTAGATGCAGATTGCTGTTCCGGACCAATGGGATCTATGGGAAGTGGTGCAGACTGGGACACTATCCTGCAGTCCCCATTGGTCAGGAATGACGATTCTCAACCAATGGGAGCTGCAATTGCCCATACCTGTGTAGGCGCAGGTAATTATAGCAGCACCAGTTTGCCAGGGGCTAACCCTGATGAACCATATCCAGCCTGCAAGCCAGTATTTGCCCACCCCGATTTAGGGGAAACAAGGCAGCTAGGCACCAGGCTCCAGTTCGCAGGAAGGGGTGCACTCCAAGAGGGTGCTTAGAGACCCCATTAGGCTGTGGCTGGATTCCACTCAGGCTCTGGAGGCTTAAAACACATGGGGATGCACTGGATGAGTCCCTTCACAGCAGTCTGGTGGATGGCAGCTGTGTGTACTCAACTGGATCAGTAACACCAGTAGATGACCCAGCTACTGTATATCTTTTCAACTAGCTGTCTGAGTTGGGTAGAATTAAATTACTTTCCTAGACTTTTAAAAATAGACAGAGAGGAGAAAAAGTCTGGATCTTAGAGATACTGTAATACAAAGTCTGGACATAGCCTAGATGTGTTGAACAAGAGTAGAAATGAATCAAAGATGGTATCAAGGTGATTGGCTTGTGTGACAGGCAGAATAGTGGTGCTGTCAAGCCAGAACTCAGGTCACGTTCACTACTATCTGTGGATCTCTCAAGTGAAAGTGAGCCCTCTTCCTTTGAACAGCTCTGGAGAAAGATTTATGATTTTATTTAGAACCAGGAAAAACATGCATTTTGCATGGGATGGTTTCAGGCTGAAAAAAGAGAAGTTTTGGCAATTGTGGCTGATTTTTTGTGTGTGTATTCTAATTTTATTTGAGCTCCAAACTCAAAGTGAAGTGCAAGAGTTAGGAACGGAATGAACAAAAAGAATTTGGAATGCACTGAACATGCCATCAATTCCATTGAGTTTCCTACAACTATGACAGGTCTCTTCTCAAGACCAGCTTCTAGAGAGTAAAGGTAGATATCTTCACCCAGCATAATTCTCACTATCTAAAATTTCTGTCTAAATAAAGGTATCAAGTTACTACCATAGCAGTGACTATGCAAATGAGGAAACATGAGAGACTATGCTAATAGATGAATTATGCCTCTGAATGTGCCCTGCATGAATGAATTGTTTGAGGAGCTGAGCAGAGTTAGACTGGACAGAGTGCGTTTTGTGCAGTTAATAACAAGTGTTACATCTTCTCTCCAATCAATCTGACATTATAATGCTTTTCAAAACACTACAGTCATATATTCTATCTCATGTTTGTCTGGTTTATATATATTTTTAAGGACCTATCACCATAGTAGCTAAGTGCTTGGAATCAATTTCAGTTAGTGACATACACTCTCAGCCAATTAGCAGCTCCCCGTTGTATGTTAAATTGAATGAATATTTCCATTACTCACTACAAATAGTATGACTGACACTTGCATAGTATCCTCCATATCCAATGTGAGAAGTGTTTAGAAAACTGATCTTACACACGTTAATGAAAACCTTCCAAATTATAAAGATCAGCACAAAAGAGCCTGAATCCTGAATAATATAGACTTGGCAATGATAGACATTCCTTAATATGACCTTGGGATACTAGTGTAGATGCTTAGGTTCTCACTGAGGGGCAGGAAGGATATTTTTCCAGCTGTATAATTTAAAATTGGTTTGTGATTGTGAGTGTATTAAAGTATGGTTAAAAATATGGCACACTTCAGGGTGCTGAAAAGTCTGCACTCGGTTTGCTGCTCACACTGGGAAAGAGAAAAAAATATCATGTATGCGCAGTTGCCAAATATACACACACATGCAAACAAAAGTCCTTCGCTGAATCCTGAGTGATTGCATAACTGAAGGGGTGTAATGCTCAGTTTACTGCAGCTGAAGCCTATTATGAAACAGGAAAAACCCCACGTTACTGGCCTCCTTTCTCTTTGACTGCTCTTACAATGCCATCGCCAGTCTACTAATCATTCCACAGACTGCTGCTGTGCTCAGCTCAGCCACAATTACCAGTGTCTCACTATTCATAGTGCTGCAAGAAAGAGCATTTGGTCTGTGTCTAATACACTGATTTTTCATGGGGCTTTCATCACATGTGTATGCCATTCTCAGAACTATGCCACATGATATTTCCACCTGACTCCTGCACCACAGAATTGCAGAAGAGTAAATTATTAATCTACTCTTTCATTATGAAAATTTTTCTTCAGCCTCTGGATACTATGGTGATTTTAGTAGCCTCAGCTTAATTACAGCTGGAGTGTAGGAAATATGGAGAAGTATTGTACAGGCAATAGCTAGTGTGGTATTTATTCTAATATAATAATTATTTAATTATAAATAGTTCTACAACCACCAATAGCAAGTACATTCATAAAATTGGTTACTAATTAGAATCAAATCCTGGTTTTTTATTGTATTTACTCATAGATGCCCTGTAGTTTACCTCAGAATAATACTCTCCTAGGTCCACATAAGTGGGATGTGTGGTTCTTATTTAGCTGAGCTAATAAGAAAGCCACATTTTTTTTCCTGATGAAAGGTACTTTTTGCAGAAGCCTAGAAAGTGCAGTTTAGGAGAAGATGTGCAAGTTGGTCTTTGTGCCTCCAGCTCTTGATTCATCTATTTCTGGTCTACTTCCCGATGTACTCTAAAGTCTGCTCTGAGTTCTTCCTGAAGCCTTAAGGTACCAATATTTATTTATTTGTATTTTGAACTAAAGGAAACTCATTGCGAAAAACAATCCATCCAAAGCTCTGGGCACCCTTGACAACAATGAAAAATACGATATTACAGTCACTGAAAATAAACTACAATATAGGGAGTAGTGCCATCATGGCCTGTCTGGCCACGTTCCTCACATGGTGTGAAAGGACTCGTTAGTCTGGTCCTCTAGTTACTGGCCCAGTCGGGCCTTGCAGGGCAACTCCCCTGGCCACCACCGTGAACACTGCTCAAATTGGCTGGGGCGATATGCAGTAGAGGAGGGGAAGGGGGACTCGGGCCTGCCCTCTCTCCGAATCCCAACCCAGGGCCCTAAGGTTGAGGGGCAGCCGTGCCTCCCCCTGTGACCTGACTGATGGGGTGCTGTCCCTTAACTCGTCAGTCCGCAGGCTTACCTACCTAGCCCTGCCCTGGCCAGCTTCCTCCCCCTCTTGGCTCACCAGGTTCCACGTCCTCTGGGCATTCTCTCCCAGCATCCTGGATGCGCCACGCCCCTTTGTCCGTGGTCTCCCGCACCCTGGACTTTTCCTCTCCTAGTCCTTCTTCAACTCCTTCTTCCTTTCTCTGTCTATTCTCCTCCTCTCCTCCTGCGTCTTTGTCCTCCCTCTGTGTCTCCTCTCGCCTCCCTTTTATTCCCCTGGCCTCTGCCCTGGTTCGCCCTTTGGCGTCCCCACTGATGTCACCCCGCCCACGGCCCGCGGGGGACGTACCGCACCACCCGGCCATGCCTCCCCAGTCGGCCCCAAGCATGCTTGCTCTGCAACACCAGGCGGGCTGGTCCCTTGTGCGGCATCACTGGTGCATGCGCCGGGCCTTGCCTCTTGGGATTTCCCAGCCCCGTTTGGTGGGCCCGGCATTGAGCCGTTCTGCTGCCCCAGCTCAGCCATGTGGGGCGACGGTTTCCATCCCACATTGCTCTGCCACCTGTCCTCCATAAGGAGGGAAAGGCTGCAAGTGCGGGGCTCTGCTGCACCATCACACACCTCCTCCTAAGTTCACCCCCCTTTCACCTTCCTCCCTGCATGATAACCAGTCTGTGTTATGGTGGATCCTTCCTGGTCTGTGGGTCACCTCGAACCGATAAGGCTGTAGTGCAAGGTACCATCGCATCAGGTGGGGATTCGTACCTTTCATAGACTGAAGCCAGTGGAGTGGTGCGGGGTCTGTGACCAGGACAAAGCGGTCCCCTAAAAGGTAATAACATAGTATTTCAATAGCCCATTTCACAGCCATGGCTTCTTTCTCAATGGTAGCGTAATTACACTCCCTTGGGAATAGTTTTCTGCTTACATACAGTACAGGGTGCTCCGCCCCTCACCTCCTGAGACAACACTGCCCCCAGTCCTGACTCCGAGGCATCCGTTTGGACCACAAAAGGTTTTGTAAAGTCTGGCTGCACTAATAAAGGCGCGTTAACCAGCCGGTCCTTCAGCGCCTGAAAAGCCCTGATGCTAGCTTCTGTCCATTTAACTTTCTGGGGCTGCCCCTTCTGCATCATATCCATCAGGGGGGCCACTATAGCCACAAAATTCACCACAAACCAGTGGTAGTACCCCGCCAGTCTGAGAAATTGGCGTGCCTGCCTTTTGGTGCTTGGTCTTGGGTAGTCCCGTACTGCACTTACTTTGTCGGCGAAGGGTTTTAGCTGTCCTCGCTTGACCATGTAGTCTAGATACGTCACCTCTTTCTGTCCAAACTTACACTTCTTGGGGTTGGCCATCAACCCTATCTTCCTTAAGGGCCCGCAGTACCGCCTCCACATGATTCTTGTGCTCTGGCCACGTATCACTAAATATGAGGATATCGTCTATGTAAGCTGCTGTATAGCTTCAGTGTTGTTGTAATATCCAGACCATCAGCCTCTGAAAGGTGGTGGCAGCCTCGTGGAGTCTGAAAGGCATAATGATGAAGTGGTATAGGCCCAACGGGGTCGCAAAGGTTGTTTTCTCTCTGGCATCAGGGTCCAAGGGTATCTACCAGTACCCCTTGGTGAGATCCAAGGTAGAGAGGTACTGGGCATGCCCTAACTGCTCTAGCAGTTCATCGATCCAGGGCATTGGGTAGGCATCGAAATGTGAAATTGTGTTGACTTTCCGGAAGTCAATACAAAATTGCTGCAACCTGTCCAGTTTTGGTATGAGCACTATGGGGCTACGCCACTCGCTGTGTGATTCCTCAATCACACCCCATCGCAACATGCCTTGTACCTCCTCCTGAACTGAATCCCACAATTTCTGAGGTAATGGGCACAGGGCATCTCATACCTTCTTTCCGGGTTCAGTATGGATCTCATGTTGCACCAGCCTGGTCCTGCCCGGCTGACTTGTCAAGACTAGCGCATACCTGGCAAGTAGGGCCCACAGCTCTTCCCGTTGGTCCGCGGACAGTTCCTCCCCTACATGGGGCTCCTGCCATTTGGGCGTCTTCCCCCAGCAAGGTCCCCGGTCATCTCCAGGAGGGTTGGGATCTATCATCAGTCCTTCCCGGGGTCTCCGCTTCTTAAGCAGGTTTATGTGATATATTTGGGTATGCCCTGGATGCCTGGAAAGTCTCACTTCATAGTCCACTTTCCCCACTCGGCGGATGACCTCATACGGGCCTTGCCACCTTGCCAACAACTTAGAGTCGGAGGAGAGTAACAGGAGCAGAACTCGATCACCCGGCTTGAACACCCACATCTTAGCGTTCCGGTTATAATGAAGCGCTTGCCGCTCCTGGGCCTGTAATAAATTCTCCCTGGCAAAGTGCCCTAATGCCGGAAGTCGACCCCTTAGCTGCAAAATGTACTGCACAGAGCCCAGGGCCGGGGATTCCTGCTCCTCCCACCCTTCTTTTACCAAGTCCAATATTCCCTGTGGAAGTCACCCGTACAGCAGCTCAAAGGGTGAATACCCTACCAACGCTTGGGGTACCTCGCAGGCAGCAAACAACAGGGCCGGCAGTAGCTTATCCCAATCCCGGGGGTCTTCCTGGACGAATTTGCACAACATGGATTTAAGAGTCCTGTTAAACTGTTTGACCAGCCAGTCGCACTGGTGGTAAACTGAGTGGTAAACTGAGGGGGGTGGTAAACTGAAGTTCTAAGCTTCTTGACCCACAAAAGGCGACAAAGCTCGGCCATGAGCTGCGATGTTACGTTAGTCCCTTGTTCTGTTAATAGCCCCTGAGGCAACCCCACCCGCGAGAATATTTTTATCAGCTCATCCGCGATTACCGGGGCTGTCGCCTTCCTCAAAGGGTACAGCCTCGGGGTACCAGGTTGTGTAACCACTAAACATTAAAAAGGCCATAGAGCAGTTTTTAAACTAAGAGATGGGGGAAAGCCGATTGGTGCGGAGAAGCACGTAAATCGGATGGAGACTTCTCTTAGAGGAGAATCCATTGATAGAGATTCTCTAAGCTGTAGTCAGAAAGAGAGGAGGGGAGAGGACAAACCATGGGCCAGAACAGACAAACAACCACATATAAAGGAATCCAATGCATCAGGGAAGGGCAGAGAAATAAACAGTGGCAAATTTTTAAAGTGCTTCTACACAAATGCTAGGAGTCTGACTAATAAGATGAGTGAACTAGAGTACCTCGTATTAAAGGAGGAGATTGACATAATAGGCATCACTGAAACCTGGTGGAATGAGGAAAATCTGTGGGACACAATCATACCGGGATATAAAATATATCGGAAGGATAGAGCAGGCTGTGTGGGTGGTGGAGTGGCACTGTATGTGAAAGATAATATAGAATCAAATGAAATAAAAATATTAAATCAATCAACATGTTCAATAGAATCGCTATGGATAGTAATTCCATGATCCAATAATTAGAATTTAGCAGTAGGGATATATTATCGACCACCTGACCAGGACAGCGACACTGACATTGAAATGCTGAGGGAGATTAGAGAGGCTACCAAAATAAAGAACTCTATAATAATGGGGGATTTTAATTATCCCCATATTGACTGGATACATGTCACCTCAGGAAGAGAAGAAGAGATAACATTTCTCAATGGCTTAAATGACTGCTTCTTGGAGCAGCTGGTACAGGAACCCACAAGGGGAGAGGCAATTCTCGATTTAGTCCTGAGTGGAGCGCAGGATCAGGTCCAGGAGATAACCATTACAGGACCGCTTGGGAATAGTGACCATAATATAATAACATTTAACATTCCTGGGGTGGGAAGAACACCCCAGCAGTCCAGCACTCTGGCATTTAATTTCAAAAAGGGGAATTACACAAAAATGAGGAGGTTAGTTAAACAGAAATTAAAAGGCACAGTGACTAGAGCCAAATCCCTGCAAGCTACATGGAAACTTTTTAAAGACACCATAATAGAGGCCCAACTTAAATGTATACCCCAAATTAAAAACATAGTAAGAGACCTAAAAAGAGTCACGTGGCTTAACCACCATGTAAAAGAAGCAGTGAGGGACAAAAGGCATCTTTCAAGAAGTGGAAGTCCAATCCTAGTGAGATAAATAGAAAGGAACATAAACACTGTCAAATCAAGTGTAAAAATGTAATAAGAAAAGCAAAAAAAGATTTTGAGGAACAGCTAGCCAAAATTCAAAAAGAAATAGCAAATTTTTTTAAGTACATTAGAAGCAGGAAGCCTGCTAAAAAATCAGTGGGTCCCCTAGATGATCGAGATATAAAAGGAGCAATCAAGGATGATAAAGCCATTGCAGAGAAACTAAATGATTTCTTTGCTTCAGTCTTCACGGCTGGGGATGTTAGGGAGATTCCCAAATCTGCACCGTCCTTTGTGGGTGATGAATCTGAGGAGCTGTCCTGGATTGAAGTGTCATAAAAGGAGGTTTTGGAACAAATAGAAAAACTTAATGTTAACAAATCTCCGGGACCGGATGGCATTCATCCAAGGGTTCTAAAAGAACTCAAATGGGAAATTGCTGAACTATTATCTGTGCTTTGTAACCTATCCTTTAAATCGGCTTCCGTACCTAATGACTGGAAGGTAGCTAACGTAACACCAATATTTAAAAAGGGCTCTAGAGGTGATCCTGGCAATTACAGACCGGTAAGTCTAACTTCAGTACCGGGCAAATTAGTCGGAAACAATAGTAAAGAATAAAATTGTCAGGCACACAGAAGAACGTAATTTGTTGGACAAAAGTCAACAAGGTTTCTGTAAAGGGAAATCATGTCTTACTAATCTATTAGAGTTCTTTGAAGGGGGTTAACAAACATGCAGACAAGGGGGATCCAGTAGATATAGTATACTTAGATTTTCAGAAAGCCTTTGACAAGGTCTCTCACCAAAGGCTCTTGTGTAAATTACATTGTCATGGGATAAGAGGGAAGGTCCTTTCATGGATTGAGAACTGGTTAAAAGACAGGAAACAAAGGGTAGGAATAAATGGTAAATTTTCAAAATGGAGAGGGGTAACTAGTGGTGTCCCCCAAGGGTCAGTCCTGGCACCAATACCGTTCAACTTATTCATAAATGATCTGGAGAAAGGGGTAAGCAGCGAGGTGGTAAATTTTGCGGATGATACTAAATTGTTTAAGATAGTCAAGACAGAAGCAGACTGTGAAGAACTTCAAAAAGATCTCACCAAACTGAGTGATTCGGCAACAAAATGGCAAATGAAATTTAATGTGGATAAATGTAAAGTAATGCATGTTGGAAAAAATAACCCCAACTATGCGTACAGTATGATGGGGGCTAATTTGGCTATGACAAATCAGGAAAGAGATCTTGGAGTTATCGTGGATAGTTCTCTGAAAACTTCCACACAGTGTGCAGCGGCAGTCAAAAAGGCAAATAGGATGTTAGGAATTATTAAGAAAGGGATAGAAAATAAGACCCAGAATATCTTACTGCCCTGTATAAAACTATGGTACGCCCACATCTTGAATACTATGTACAGATGTGGTCTCCTCACCTCAAAAAATATATTTTGGCCTTAGAAAGGGTTCAGAAAAGAGCAACTAAAATGATTAGGGGTTTGGAACGGGTCCCATATGAAGAGAGGTTAAAGCGACTGGGACTTTTCAGTTTAGAAAAGAGGAGACTGAGGGGGGATATGACAGAGGTATATAAAATCATGAGTGGTGTAGAGAAGGTGAATAAAGAAAAGTTATTTATTAGTTCCTCTAATAGAAGAACTAGAGGACACCAAATGAAATTAATGGGTAGCAGGTTTAAAACTAATAAAAGAAAGTTCTTCTTCACACAGCGTGTAGTCAACCTGTGGAACTCCTTGCCAGAGAAGGCTGTGAAGGTTAGGACTATAACAGAGTTTAAAGAGAAGCTAGATAATTTCATGGAGGTTAGGTCCATAAAAGGCTATTAGCCAGGGGATAGAAATGGTGTCCCTGGCCTCTGTTTGTCACAGGCTGGAGAAGGATGGCAGGAGACAAATTGCTTGATCATTGTCTTCGGTCCACCCCTTCTGGGGCACCTGGTGCTGGCCACTGTCGGCAGACAGGCTACTGGGCTAGATGGACCTTTGGTCTGACTCAGTATGGCCATTCTTATGTTCTTATGTTCACTAGGATGTACTGGTGACCTCTTCCTGATTGTTCCAGGGGGCCCCACCAAGTCTAGTGCTATCCTCTCAAAGGGTATACCCACTATTGGGAGTGGCACCGGGGGGACTTTCGGGTCCCCAGGTCGGGAGGTCAGTTGGCATTCGGGACACGACTCAGAAAAGTTCTGAATTTCTTTATAGTCTCCGGGCCAAAAGAATCGTTGTAGCACCCACTGCTGGTTTTTTTCTCACCCCAGCTGACCTGCCCACAAGCTGGTGTGGGCCAGCTCTAGGACCCGCCTCCGGTAATGGTCTGGGACCGATAACTGTCTCTCTTCCCCTAGGCCTCTCTAGGCTCCACCACTCTTTACAGATGGTCATGGCATACCTGAAATCGTGGTCCTTGGTGCTGGGGTCGCTCCACCCTGTCTTTCCCGTCATGGGCTTCGACCTGTTCCCAAGCTCCCCGCAGGGTAGGGTCCTGCCTTTGCTGCTGCAGGAAGTCCCCCTCTCCAATGTCTAGGTCAAACGGCGTCTGATAGTCCTCCCTGGCAGTGTTTTGCGAGCATTCCTGGCCACCCTCGTGTTGCGGCCTCCCCATCTCCACTCCGGGTGCCACCAGTGTTATCTCCCTGTCCCCCTCCATTCTCCAGGAGCCCGCCTCTTGACCCTACCACCTTAAGGCAGGTCCAAATCCAGGCCAGTCCCTGACCAACAATACCGCATAAGCTAGCATGAGGGCGACTCGACTTCGGTCTTTCCTGTACTCTTCCCGGATGGTGACCCATACTGTAGGGTATTTATGCACCTCTCCATGGATACACTGCATCCACACGGGTTGGCCGCTTGGCCAGTCTTTTCCCACCAGATCCGCCCATACCATTGTCTACCCACAGCCAGAATCAATCAGGGCTTTCTGGGACTTTCCTTTTACTTTTACCCTAATCACGGGTCTGGTCAGCCGCTGAACATCGGCGGCGGGGCGGGACCCAGCGATCCACCCAAATATACAGTCCATCTAGGGGCACTCTCTTCTCAAGTGTCCCTTTTGACCACATTGGTAACAGACTCCTCTCAACGAGCCCCCTCCTTTTTTTACTAGGTTCTTCGCTCGGTGTTCCCCTCCCTCCTTTGCCCTCCGGCGCAAGGCTGGGGTTCATCGGGGTTCTCCATACTGGGGCCAACGTCCTTCCTTCCCCTGCCACTGGTGCTCCACTCCTTCCCCCTTCAGCGCCGCTCTTAGCGCCACGCCCGTGGTAGGAGGGGGTCCTTGGTACGCCCAGGCCTGCAGGAATTTTTCCTTTTCCCCCGATCCCTTCATCCACCAGATAATCCTCCATTAGTGTCACCGCTTTGGTTAAAGTGGCAGCAGAGATGGACTAAGTGGTGGGCGAGCCGAGCAGCTGCCCGGGGTGCCAACCGATGGGGGGCACCTTATGGCAGCTGTAAGGGGTGCGCGGCACCCCTTATAGCTGCCAACAGGTGCCACGCACCCAGCTCCCGGCTGGCTGTTAACCCCCGCAATGCCCTTCCCCCCACGGCTGCGGGGCCCTGCACGGCCAGGCGTGGCCCACCCGGGCAACCCCGGGCTATGCGCCAGCGGCGGTGGCCGGGCAGTGCATGCGCTGTGCACCCACCCATGCGCCCTGGGGGTGGGCTCGCGCATGCGCCGTGCGCCCAGGGACAGGCCCACGCGCCCTGGGGGCGGGCCTGCGCATGCGCCGTGTGCCCTGGGCAACGCTGCCCACCCGGGGCCCGGGGTACCAAAATGGCTCGGGCCGGCCCTGAGTGGCAGGCCAGTGCCCACGCACCCAGCTTTGGTCTTCTGACAGCAAAACCTGTACAAACTGTTCCATTACAATAGTAACCGTGATCTGGACACACGTCTTGGGCTCTGGCTCTAGCCACCGCCAGCACACCTCCCGGAGCCTCTGTGCCCATGCCCACAGGGGAAGTACCGCGCCGCCCGGCCACGCCTCCCTGGTTGTCCCCAAGTGCGCTGGCTCTGTCATCTGGGCTGGCATGTGGTTGCCCGGAAACACTGGGAGGGCCGGCCCCTTGTGCAGTGTTGCCAGTGCATGCACCGGGCCTCACCTCTCAGGATTCTCCAGCCCCATTCGGTGGGCCCGGCATTGAGCCACTCTGCTGCCCCGGCTCGGCTGCGCAGGGCGACGGTTTCCGTCCCGCATTGCTCTGCCGCCTGTCCCCCGTAAGGAGGGAAGGGCTGCAAGTACGGGGCTTTGCCCGCCCCATCACACATGGACAGAAGAGCCATTCTTTTTCCGTTTGTGCCACAACTGGATCTCTTCATCCTAGTTGGAAAAAGCCAGTGAACTGAAACCTTTGCTCTAAAAATTCACTGCTGGTGCACTGCAAAATGGCCATATTGAAGAGGAGAATCTGGGCCTTTGTTCCCATTAATGTAGCAGGAGCCTCCAACAAAAGCAAGAGCTTTTCCTTCTGATGAAACATGCTACTATCAGGTTTTGGAGCCCTGGCATGAAGAGGATGACTTATACTTGCTGGCACATGCTGCTCAATATTTCACCCTGGACATCATGGAGATAGGAATGATTCACTGCATAGAGGGATCTAAGCTTATGGGAGGAAGTCTAGGAACACACAAGCATGACTTATGTATTGTTTCATTGTAATTTACCAGGTTAGTAAATCCAAACTAATCCAAGGATTTGGACTTTATCCAGAGTATGTTTGATCTTTTATTTAGGACAGAATGAGAACCCTATTTACCCATAGAGCTATTAAAGTCATGATCTTGAAAAGGGGACAGAGTCCCTCCCCATAAAATCTGGCCCCATTTTTAGATCCATTATTGTAGTCTTATGATTATCATATTCACTAACGTCTTTCAACAGACTGCAATCATAAGCAATATCATATACTTTATGAAAATCCTACACGAGTTATATAACTAATCTCAGTTCTCAATCAATCCATACTGCATCTTTTTAACTCAATTTAGAAGCACTTATATCAAAAGCTCAGATTAATTTACATCAGAGTGGTTCAGTCGCCAGTAAGAATTAACAGTCAGATTGTATAACACTGCAATATGCATGGCATATTGCTTTATGTCTTTACAGTTTATGTATATGCAGTTTAATGGTCCATCACCTTTTATGCCCTGACAAACAGATTCATTCAATAGCCTACAGTGGTGTCTGAATAGCACCTACATATGGGGCTTGCCACCTATTAACATTTAATTATTTTTGCATTGGTTGGCCTCAGCAGTGAGAAGCCCTAAGCAGCGGGATGTTGATAGGAAGCAGGAATAGAGCACGCTCATGCTGTCTGACTCATTCTAGTGGAGCACTGCTGCCTCTTGCTTGGTTCTGACAATATGCACACTCTCAAGCCAGCTGGCAGTCTTGGAGAATCTTGTACATCGTGGGAAACAGATCTCTTCAAACACACTTGATATTATTCTTTGACAAGATTGGCATAATATACTTGGACTTCTGTAAGCCATTTGACCTAATACTGTAAAAAAAACACTCCAAAACTACAACTATTAAAAAAAAATCTACCTGTCACACACTAAATGGATTAGAGGCTGGTTATCTGATAGATCTCAAAACATTGCAATCTGGAATTATCAAGTAGTGAGGCTGTTTCTAGTAGCATATTAAAGGGAGAAGTTCTCAGCTCAATATTCAATACAGGTTGGACCTCCTTGGTCCTGCACCCTGGGGACCTGACCGATCTTGAAGGAGGGAGTTTGCTGGACCAGGGAAGGTTGGCCCTCTGCCAGGTTCCCCTGCCCCAGGGCCACCGGACTCCCAGCTGCTTGGTCAGTCCCGGGGCTGCTAGGGTTCAACTGCCCCAAGGGTGCCAAACCCCACAATCCTGGGGCCGCTGGAGCTCAGCTGTTCTGGGGCTGCCAGAGCTCCGGGGCTCCACTGATCTGGGGCCACTGGAGCTCCGCAGCCAGCCCTAGGGCTGCCAGCACCCCATAGCCCTAAGGCTGCTCCGAGGCACCAGGACTCCACTTCACAAGCTGGGGCTCTCTGGTCCAGGGCTCTCTGGTCCAGCAACATTGGTGGACCATGGATGTTGCCAGACCAGAGAGTCCCAGGCCAGAGAGGTTCAACCTGTATTTTTATCAATGATCTGGAACAAAGTATAACTTATGGCGGTGATAAAGTTTGCAGATGACAAAGATTGATGAAGTGATAAATTACAATGAAGAATGGTCATTAAGAGAGAAAATAAAAGAAATTAATAAGAAATTATTTTCTGTAATATTTTGCCTAAGAATAGTAGGTCTGGTATGGGCTGAAAGCCTGCAGCATAGGAGGGGTGTAATAGCAGAGAAATAAAAGTTTTGCATGTGGCCAAATAAATCTTGTAGAGATGGCAGCTGATAATAGCAGTGATGGAAAGGGAGGCAGGAGAGAACAACTGAAGCAGATCTACCCCAGAGATGCTTTTCTTCTAGAGTCCACATGTGGTAATTTAGTGATTACTTCAATAAACCAGAATGAAGCAAAGAAAAAAGATGGATTTAAAGGATGCAGGTGGATCAAAGGATAATGAGAGACATGCAGTTATATCTTTTCTATCTTTGAAACAAAGAGTAAAATAAGCTCTTCATGGCACTCAAAAGAGTTCTAAAAAATCTGAAGCTAGCATAGCATCAGATCTTTGATGAAAAGTGAAACTATGAGCAAACAGCAGTTACTGCAAAATTTAACATGTACAAATGATAAGGGACTTCTCCAATGTCTGTCAAAAGGCAATCAACTTCACTGCAGCTTTAATTGAGAGTCTACCCAGATTAGCCAGCTGTCTTGAGCACTTTTCCCAGAATTCTTTTCTTTAATGACATTTTTTCTTATACAGACTGTCAAGCTGTGTTAAATATTTTCATTTCATTAATATTTAGATTACACTAGTTTGACAAAATCCAAACATCTTGTAGAATAAATATGTCTCTGGTATTCATCTGGCATCACAGAAGTATTGCACTTGAAGATTATGTATATTTCAACATTAAATCCAACATTGACACAAATCTTACATACTTCCTTTTAAAACATTTCCATTAAAGGAAATAGGCAATGTCTACTATATACAGTTCAGCACAAGCAGAATTTTGAGAATAATTTTCCAGTCCTCATATTGTTTAACAAAAAAGCACTATATTTTTACTATATTGACTATCCAGAGATGAATCCTATATAAGACTTTACCTTATTCGGTAGCACATGAAAACAAACACTAACATACCATTGAAATCACTGTGCTCGATTACATTAAATATAACCAATGGGTAAAGTTATGCATGTTTTAAGTACTTTTCTGATTGGAGCTCATTTAAAAAAACAAGACTCCAGTGTAAGGGTAAGTGTATAGTAAGTACATCATAAGTGTATAGTACAGTACTCTACTAATTCTTATAACTGTGTTTTTCCTGTGAGAAAATAATTTTATGCTCAAAGCTGGATTATCACATATGTAATATTTGATGTACTAATTTATTTAAAATTACATGATAATGTTAAGGCATCAGGTGGGGAACAGCTCTCTAGTTTTGAACAAAGAGGGCTAGGTAGGTGCCTCGCTAGTCATTTGCACAATCACCCTGTTTGCATATGCAATCATAGCAACTGTCTGTGTCAAAGCAGGTGAATAAATGCATACCATTTTAGGCCCACCTTCTTATGAATGTATAAAACATTATTAACATTTATTTGTAATTATACCTTACCCTAGGATGGTTACAGAAAAAAAAGCTAAAATAGGTCTTATGTCCCTGGATGCTTGCTTGCCTATTGCTAGTCTAATGTCCCTTAAATACATGTTTATAGTGACAAGGAATCCTGTGGCACCTTATAGACTAACAGATGTATTGGAGCATAAGCTTTCATGGGCAAAGTCCCACTTCGTCAGGCATTTGACGAATGGGATGTGTGTGCCGTCTATGGCCCCTCCACAGCTGGGGAAGCCCGTGCCCACAAAACCCTCAACAATGCTGTCCACTTTTCCCAGAGTGATGACCCTTGGTAGCATCACATTGTTGATGGCCTTGGCCACCTGCATGAGCACGACCCTGACTGTGGATTTCCCCAAGCTGAACTGGTTCGCGACTGAGCGGTAGCTGTTTGGCATGGCAAGCTTCCATAGGGCAATGACCACATGCTTCTGCATGGGGAGGGAGGGTCTCATGCAGGTGTCTTGTCACCTCAGGGCAGGGGTGAGCTACTTGCAGAGCTTCAGGAAGGTGGCCTTCTGCATGTGGAATTCTGCAGCCGCTGCTGATTGTCCCATTCCTGCATGATGATGCGGTCCTGGCAGTCCGAGCTTGTCTAACTCCATCAGAAGCAGTGTTCCACTATGTCAAGGGGCATGTACGGCAGCAGGAGCAAACAGAGCACAAGAAGGCACATGCCCACTGCATCCCTCTTCTGTCTGTGAGGGGGGAGGCGGTGGAGGAGTGGCTCATGAGACGCGATCATAGAGCAGCCACAAGAAGTAGCAGACAAAGCAGCCAGAGGAAGTATCTGCCCTCCTGGTGCCCACCCCAGAGTGCTTCCAGGAGCTCTAAGTCTGAGACAGGCTCCATTCAATGTGGATGTGCTATTTCAGATTAATTTGAACTAATTTTGAGGCTTCCTTGTAGTCAGGACACACTATTTCAAATTGGTTAAATCAGGAGTTCTTAAGTCAAATTTACTAACTTGAAATAGTTTCCTAGTGTAGACATGGATTTAGAGTCTTTTTGTTCATTTCAGCAGGATTTAGATTAGGAAGAAAATCTCTTGAATGGCAAAACAGAGAAAATAATTGATGAGGTGCATAGAAAAAAAACTAAAGAGTTATTTTTGATTTATAATAGGATCTGGCACACACAAAGAGAAGAATGCCTTTCATAATTATATAGCTAATTAGAGGGCAATGTAAATATGAAATACTCCCTAAATAGAAAACTCCCCCATGTGTTCAATATTGTCAGAGGTCTGAAGACAATAATAGAAGAGGTGCCTTAAGATATAATGCATGCCTCCTTTTAAAAGAAGTACCAGGCAAGCCACAGAAGTCCATAGTCCTGATAGTGAAGATATGTAGAAATGATCCTATTAATCTAAATTTTATTGCAACAAGTTTGTATGCTTATATTCTAACAAGAAATGTCAGCTTTAGGAAAAAAGCAGGTGCAGGGTGTTCATTTGGTTTTCTAGAAATTAAAGGTAAATCTCCCTACTTCCTAGAGTCTAAATGTCATTCTCTTTTCTTTACAGGTTTCATTTTATTTTCCAACCCCCCCCCCCCCGATAATTAATGGCAAAAAGAACCCATAGGGAAGCCACACAGTGGGTTTCCAGATGCAAAGATCTAGGTACACACAAGAAAGATCATGAGACCCACCTCTTAGATTCAAAGATTCTGTCACTTGTCTTCAACATAATGTAAACCATGCTTTGCAATGCGGGGACCTACCAGATTAAAAGACTATAAATACATAGAGTACGTCTACACAGCAGGGCTAAAGTTGAAATAAATTATACAACTTCAGCTACGTCAACTGCATAGCTGCAGTCAAAATAGCTTAATTCAGCTTTTGGCACTGTCTACACAGCAGGAAGTTGAAGGAAGAACACCCTTCCTTTGACTTCCCTTAGTACTCGTGAAATGAGGGCTACCATGAGTCAGAGTAAGAGTCTTCCAGCTTGATATTATTTTGAAATAAAGTCTTGTAGTGTAAATGCACACTATGTTCTTCTGAAATAACACTGCTGTGTAAACATAAAGGGTATGTCTAGACTACATGGCTCTGTCGACAGAGCCATGTAAACTAGTTAACCCGACGTAGTCAATGAAGCGGGATTTAAAATATCCCCGCTTCATTAAAATAAAAATGGCCGCTGCGCTGTGCCGACAATCAGCTGATCTGGCACAGGTGGGAATCAAACGCAGATTGGTCGACAAGGAAGCCTTTGCCGATCGCTTCTGTAAACCTCGCTTCACGAGGCATAAGGAGCGGTTGACAAAGGCTTCCTTGTCCACCAATCTGCGTTTAGACTCGCCAGCCGGATCAGCTGATTGTCGGCACAGCGCAGCGCCATTTTTATTTTAATGAAGCGATTTTTAAATCCCGCTCATTGACTACGTCGGGTAAGCTAGTTTACATGGCTCTGTCGACAGAGCCATGTAGTCTAGACATACCCAGAGAGTTTTGATTCCTGCAAAAGGGGGTGCATTTGTCAGTAGCTCTCTAGAGAAACAGGCTAAAGTTCAAACAGCCAGGCAGAAACCTGCAGAGAGAATCTGAAAGCCTACATCTACAATACAATGCTATTTTAATATGCTGGAGTATCCTGAAATAGCTGTCTTGTGTCTTTATAGCAAGCCTGTTATTTCGAGCTCACTGTTCCGACATCCCTGTAAACCTCATTCTGCAAGGAGTAAGGGATGTTTTAGAATAGCGCTTTATTTCAAAATTTAGCGCTATATAGACAGCGTCAAATGACAAAATAAGCTATTTAAATAGCATTGAAATAAGATACGCAATTTGCTTGGCTCAAATTGCATATCTTATTTCGAGTTATGGTACACTGTAGATGCATCCAAAGAGCCCTGGTGTAGTTCAGTGTAAAAATGAGTTTGTTGCAAGGATTTGATGAAGAGAGTGAGATTGCATGAGATGCTAAAACAGACAATAGGGAAGGGGGACTTCAAATCTACTTGGTTGCTAGTATGTTTGGCCTAAATATTGTTTTCAAAATGAAGTCTTCTCTTTGCTGAGAGCACCTACTGTGCTTATATGTGATTCAAGGATAGGTGAAGCTTGTGAATTAAGGAGAAGTGTGGTAGAATTTTGTGCATGGAGTTTCTGGGCTGTAAAAATATATATTACCCATGCTCAATAATCCAAGCCTACATTTACCATCCTGACTGATAACTTTACCTGGAAAGATTTCAATATGTTCTTTCCTCACATGGAAAAAGCAAGGGATTCTCTGACCCCATAAAAAAATCTAGAATTATCTGTGACAACCTACCCCTCCAAACATTCTGTTGTACTCCTCCAATCCAAGTCTCATGTTTGATCTGCCATTGGAGCCTTGTAGTTCCTTTGGCAATTGGCATGTATCTTGACAGGAAATATCCAATGTCTCACAGGACTATACCTCCAACATGCCCAGTTCTCAAGCTTGGTCTTATTTCCCCCAATCTTAACATATTTTTAAAGTTTGCTTTTGAATTCTCTCCAATTTGTCAATGTGGCCAAAAATAACTACATGAACACATAAAACAATGTTGACTACAGCTCAAAACTGTGCAAATGCACAAAAATGTGGTTTTACATTAAAAATGTCAGTCCTGACATTTCACATGCTTCAATTCAAATTTTCTATTTGAATTTTCACTTTTATTTTTTTCCAAATTGAACTTTTTTACATAAAATCCTAGTCAAATGTGGCACTCTCCTATGTCAATATATTTTGAATTTCATTGTGAATATATAATACAATTTTAGTTGATTTTTAATTCTTGCAAAGTCTGATATATGCAATTTGGAAATGAGAGTCCCTCATAGAGAACTAATACCAGCTATGTTTTCCAGCATTATGCAAAAGTACTTTAACACCTTTTTTGTAGAGCTTCATTTTGGAAAACAACAACTGGTTGTTTTGAAAAACAGATTTTTAAAAAGATGATCTTTTATGAAGACAGGAGAGCAGAGGTACATTTGCTGCATTGGTATTAGAACTCAATTATCAAGGCACAGTAAAGTGGTATGGGATTCAAAGTACAGGAGACCCAGGTAAAGCACATTTAAATTTAGATTGATAAAGTAACTTCCAGCTGCTCTTCTGGGGTTTAATTTTCATATCAGTCAAATTCAAAACCAGCAAATTTCTTAACAAGATATTTTTGGAATCTCTCATATCTGATGTTGTATTTTCTGCAAACACTATTGGGAAGGCAAATGGTGGGGCTGAGCTAGAAAAGAGAATGTATCCATAAGAGATTACCTCATACTATTTTAAAAAGAACTACTAAGAAACTGCTTGATATTCTTTTTTTTTTCCCTCTTCCTGACAAACTTGGCGGCTTCATATAAATTCACACCCAAAGTGAATAAACTATTCAGGCCCATACAATTGCTTTGCCTGTGGTGAATATCTGCAGGGTATTTCCTTTCTTAGCGTGTACTGTAGGTGAACTGTGGCAAACATTCTAAACTCCTGAGTTAAGAAGCAATAAAATCTTTTTATTGCCTCCTGTTAAAACGAGTATTCTCAAAGATAGCACAGTTTGGGTGCTACACTAATAAATAATAACAGTTAAAATAAGGATTTTAATAAAAAATCAGTTTTTATACTAAAAGTTATGAACTGCAAATACTGACAATATTGCTCCATCCTAAAAATTCTTCTTATAGAAAATATTACTTCATGTTTTGAATTGAATTATATATGAAAATAATTGTTAACATGAAAATGTAGACAACTATACTTGAATAAATAAATTCATAGTGCATTTATGTTATGATGCTTGAGAAGGGTGATCTGTTAGTTTATCAGATAGATGTTCTGTGCTAAGCAAATGCTAAGGTGTTCAATGGACTTGAAATAGCTCATAAGAGTGTTAAGTTAAATGAATCCAATATTATATCTTTTTTTGTGCGTAAAGATCTTTTTCTGAGTTCCAATCACAAATGCAACCATTTGCTGTTAGTGGATTCTTTGTCTCAAATAAAAATATAGCAATGTCAATAAAAATGTGAAAAGTATGATGTCTTGGACAAGAACAAAATGAAAAAGGGGTGGAGGAAAAACTCAGGGGAAAAAAAGAAGAAACAGTAAATGAACACACATAAAATTGCATAAAACCTTTGGAAAACGAATCCTGCATTTTACAAGAGCTGGTCTTCTAAAACATATTGTTCAGTGGAGAATACAGTGCATGGGCTCTTAAAAAGCTTTTAGTACTACCTATGCAAGTTGAGCCGAAGACTTTTCTGTTTAATGCTGAAGCTATGGCAAAGCAATTTGCTTTGTGGAATAAAAAGGAAACAGGAGGACCCAGATTCAGAAATCCAATTTCATCTCCAGACAGCTACAGAACTGTATGCCTTCCATTTTAATGACTGACAGATTCTATTTCCCCTTCACTGGCATCATTGATGAGACACAATTCCCTGCATACTGAAGAATGATTATTAAAAGGAGTAGTGCTGCCTTTTTTGTTGTTATTTGTTTGTTTATTAGGTTTGGTTGCACCATCTTGGTAACAGATAAACATATAAATATTTATACTTCCCCTTAACTCACATGCTTAATTTAGACAAAATATGATTGTGATCTAAGTCATTTTGATGGACCCATCACCTCTTCCTGCTACACTGTACTCTATGGCTGTGTCTACACTGGGCCACTTATTCCGGAAAAGCAGCCGCTTTTCCGGAATAAGCTGTGAGCTGTCTACACTGGCCCTTTGAATTTCCGGGAAAGCACTGACGATCTACTGTAAGAAATCAGCTGCTTTTCCGGAAAAATATGCTGCTCCGCTCAAGAATAAAGTCCTTTTCCGGAAAATTGTTCCGAAAAGGGCCAGTGTAGACAGCCCAGCAGTCTTTTCCGCAAAAAAGCCCCGATCGCGAAAATGACGATTGGGGCTTTTTTCCGGAAAAGCGCATCTACATTGGCCATGGATGCTTTTCCGGAAAAAGGGCTTTTCCGGAAAAGCATCCTGCCAACGTAGACGCTCTTTTTCCGGAAATACTTATAACGGAAAACTGTTCCGTTTTAAGCATTTCCGGAAAATCATGCCAGTGTAGACACAGCCTATTAGTCAAGTATGTGTTGACTAAGCACTACTAGAAAGTAAAATACTTTGCATGTTAAGACTAAGGACTATTTAAACCTCCCATGAACTTTTATATCAATACATACAACATTCTACAGAGAAACTTTTTTTTTTCATTTTTGTCTTAATCTTCTAGATGATGAACATACACTTCTTGGTACACTGATGTGACTTTGTATTCAGTGGATTTACTTTAGTGCTACACTAGTATAAGCGAAGGGCCAGAATTTGGTTCTTCCCTGCATGTCCTCTCTCCACATAATGATGAGAAAAAACTCTTATCTGAAACAAACAGACAGAAATCTCCTAGGTTTTTATTAAAAGCCTAGAAGATTTGGCAAAGCATGAGGAATATTTTACAACCTAAAAACGTGACATTGGAGCATGCCAATAGTGGAGGCTATATTCTCAAAGCTTCTGAACTGGTATGTATGTATAGTATTGTTTGCATGCACCTTTGCTTTTTATTATACTCCATTTGCATGCTCAAACAGACATTGGCATGTACAGTGACAGAGATAGTGTGTGGAAACGAATGAACACTCACATGTTTAAAGATTGTTTGACAATGTAAACCTAGATATCTCATTTTAATATTACTAATAGATTCCAAAGCCAAAGAGAACCATTTTCTGTATAATCTGACCACTTTGTTCCTATGGGTATATATTTACATTTAGCCATATTAAAATCCATATTGTTTGCTTGTGTCAAGCTCACCGAATGATTCAGGTCCTTCTGTCAATGAGTTGTCACTTCATTATTTCCCACTTCCCCAGTTTTTGTGTCTTCTGCAAACTTTATCAGTGACAGTTCTATGTTTTCTTCTAGGTCTTTGGTGAAAAAAAATGTTATCTAGAGTAGAGTCAAGAACTAATCCCTGCAGGATCTCACTAGAAACTCATGTCCTCACTGATGAGTCATCATTTACAATTAAAGTTTTTAATCCGTTTAATATGTGCCATGTTAATTTTCTATTGTACTAGCTTTTTAATGTTGTGTGCATGTAATCTCATCAAATTTGTTTAACAAGATCTCTTTTTCATAAATCCATGTTGATTGGGATTAATTACATTACTCTCCATTAATTCTTCATTAATTGAAACCTATATCAGCCACTCCATTATGTTGTCCATAATATAGCCTTTCACTTCTCTCTCAAAAATTATTTCTAGATTTACATAGTGACAAATTGCTTTTTAGAGGTGACTAGAAAATATCGTACTTAAATATGACAACTGTGTGAATCAGTCCAAAACCTCTTGTTTTTCTGATATCATAGTTAACAATTTATCTACTTGTTTCAGTTTATC
The DNA here is from genome assembly GCA_019425775.1 of Rafetus swinhoei. Taxonomy (NCBI): domain Eukaryota; kingdom Metazoa; phylum Chordata; order Testudines; family Trionychidae; genus Rafetus; species Rafetus swinhoei. Next base: position 274,810,598 of record CM033437.1, read on the forward strand.
TGCAACCAGGAAAACAATGATGTATATAACTGTGTGATATGCAGTCCTTAGCTTTTTCTCACAGAAAATGCCTTCTGCCTTCCTCCTGTAAAATGTATGATATAATCAATTAAATTGCTATATCAGGAGAAGAGTTTCTGCTCCACTTTGCTCTCTTTTATGGCATGGAAGTGATGAAAGCACGCACAGACTAGCCTTATATCCATTCCTGAAGATTCCTCACTGAGCATAGAGATAATATAGCCAGTTCATATGCCATCATCTCACAGATCCCTGGCGCAAGAGAAATGCTGGAACACATTGGAGGTGAAAAGTTGGCTTGGTGTGCTTCAGTTATGCTCACATGGGATGCTCCTATAGACCTGGTCTGCACTAGACATGGCAGGGCAGCTTAAGGTAGCTATCCATGTATGTAAAATGAGTAGTTGGATTCCATTTACCTTAAACCGAGCTGCTGCAGCATCTACAATTCCTCCCATCAGCTTCCCTTATTCCTCGCAGAATGAGGTGTACAGGACAGTGGTATGGGCTGCCCTCAGCATTCACTTTGGGGAGCTACACTAGACCATTAAATCGAACACTAGAAGATTGACCTCTGGAGTGTTGATCTTCTCCATGGCGTAGACATACCCATGAGGAGCTATCTATCAGATATTACAGTAGCGCACCATATGGACCCATGTCCAAGGTGAAGAAGAGAATGAGTGAGCAATGAACAGATCTCTGAACACCTGCACTCAATGCTTGCTGTACCCAGCAGATTATCTTGTCTCAGACATTTAATGTCAGTAATGTATACTGCATATCATATCATACCGCATACACTGTTCTGGAATCTGAAATGTAGATAAGACATTTGTATTTCAAATATGTTATGGGTACTAGTACAATGTCACTTGCATTTTTAATTACCTAGTGCACATATTAAACATCAAATCTTTTCAGCTGAAATAGAGAGACTAAGATTGCTCATGGACCTAAATATAGAGGACACTTGGCATTTCTTTGTTAAAGGTGTCAAATATCTGGAATTTGCATCTCAAGAAAAGGGTAAAAATGAGTAGGGAAGGATTCCAGGCCTAACTGAATGAATACCAACCTCAATAAGGACATTAGGAATAAACAGAGCCAACAAGGAATAAGAAGATTCATTGATCGGCTAAGAAAGTCATGTGTTGGAGAGCAAAAAGTGTAGCGATAAAGTGAGAATTGCTAAAAGTCAAGGTGAGCTACACTTTGTAAAGGAAATTAAAACAAATAGCAAAAGGGTCTTTGGTCATATATGTAAACAGAGGACAAGAAAAAGAAGTGGAGGGTGCTATGGTGTGAGGAGGAAGTAGAGGTTAAGCATAATCTAGGTATGATCCCAAATCTACATTAATATGTTGCCTGAGTTTCTCAGAAGTATTGAAAGAAATAACAAAGATGTGGAGGGCAGTGACAAATGGGATAAAATGCAATATGAGTTTATCACAAAGAAGATTCTGTCAGACTAACCAGAAATTTAGTAAGGCATTTGATATGGTACCACATGGATATTATTAATGGAGAAGCTGCAGAAAATATCAATTATATAAGAACTATAAAGTGGGTAAGAAACTGGTTAAAGAGGAAATGAGAATAGTCTATAGTGAAAGGGAAACTGCCAGTCTGGGGGATGCAGGTTACTATTTAAGTTCCTCAGGGCTTGATTTTTGGCTCACTCTTATGTGAGGATCTTTAGATCATTTTTATTTAGTATTTTCATTAATGATCTTGGCACACAAATAAACTTGTGATAATGAAATTTGTTGACACAAAGTTGGGAGGCATTGTCACTACATAAGAGGAACAGAAATATACACAGGTAAAATGAGATGACCCTGAGGACTGAAACAATAAAAATGGGTTGAACTTTAGTAGTGCAAAATGCAAGGCCATATACATAAGTACTAATGACAAAAATGTCTGCTAAACTGAGGGCTGATCTGCTGAAAATAATAAAGGAGGGAAAAGACAAGGCTATGTTAAGTGATCACAGAATGACTACGAGCTACCGATGAGTTCATATTGAATACTGTGTTTACTTTCAAAAAAGATGAATTCAGCCTGGAACATGTGCAGGGAAGGACTACTGGGAAGTCTTACCTTATGAGAAGAGACTAAGACCTCGGAGTGTGTAGCCTAGGAAAGTGAAAGGAAAGGTTGTGTGGGAATATGCACATTATAAATAAATGGTAGGGTTCTGTGTGTGGTGGAGGAGGGAAGGAATGAGGGTTAAACACCAGGGAGAGAGAGCAAAGCTACTTAAGCACATCAGTAGTGCTGACACAAGAACAAATGGGTAAAAACTGGCCATGAATATATTTAGGCTGGACATTGTAATAAGGTATCTAATCACCGGAGGAGTGAAGTTCTGGAACAGTCTTTCAATAGGAGTAGTGGGAGCAAGAAACCTTAATAGTTTGAGATGGAGTTTGATATATTTATGAATGGTATTATAAGACATAGTTGTCTCCGGTAGCAGATTACTGGACTCGCTGATCTAGGAGACCCCACCATTAGGGTCTTATATTCCTATTCTGTCTGATAGCTGTATTGCCACCAAAGTCAAAGATAACCTCCTTAATGATTAAATATATTTAGTTTGAAGTTGTATGTGAAATCAAATCCACTCAATCTAGTAATTTTTCAGGTCTGTGCAACATCAGAATATTGGTAAAGTTTGTTGTAGATTTGAAATAGGCTGTATTTCAACTGAACAAATGTTCAATTTTAAATGACTTCTGTAACTCTGTTCTTTTTCATAATTTTTGTTTTTTTGTTTTTTTCATTCCCCCTGAAAGCTGACAATTTCCTACCTCTACTTTAGCTATAACAAATCTTCTCTGCGGGTAGTCTCCATTTGAAAGCTCACTGTGGTTTCTCTGTTCCATCTATTGGCTTCACAGTAGGTGAGCTTCGAGTTTCTACTTTCTTCTTTCTTGAAGCTGATTGCTACTACTGATTACATTGATGAACTCTTACTAGCTCATCTCTGTTCGGTGCTGGTAATGTGTTAGAAACATTTCATAGTACCTGATTTTTTTTTTTATTATTCCATTTTCAGATCTTGTATTTTGCCTATGGAATAGTAGGGATATCAAAATAAGCACTAAAATTAAATATGTATCAAGCAGTTGTGCTTCCAACATTTCTATATGGTTGTGAGTGTAGGCCTGGCTTGACATAAGTAACTTGCCCCATTTTTTAGTGTATGTGAGGGGGAAGGTGAATGGAAAGTTAAGTTGTAAATACAGACTTAACAAGTAATATGCGGGAGTCTAGTTGTCTGTCCTACCTCAATCAGCAGGAACATTCAGGTGTTAGGGACAATAAACAAGATTAACCTAGAATGTAAAGATCAAGTTCTGCATGAACAGCATATGGACTGAGCATGCTGAGCAGAGATTAAAGCCAGTAAAATAACCAAGCCAATACTAAAACATGTGATGCAATGTCATGTGATCATGTACATAAAGGAAAAGGTTTCCTGAGTAATTTTGGATAAATGGTATACTCTTATATCTACCCTCTGCAGCCTATGGGGCTAACCTGCTTGCTTGACTAAAGATATATGAACACATTATTTCCTTGTGGTTTTGATGGTAGGTTTATATTGGCAGTTTGGCTGTAACACAAGAGACTTACAGGCCATGTCCTGTATGTTGAGCTAAGGCAAAGTTAATATTTTTGTCTGGGACCTTTCACCCAGATAAGCACAATTAGCTCGTGTATGTTTGGTACTTTTCACCTAGACTGATTGTGGTTCAAAAAAGATATTGAATCACAACTGATTGTGATTCAAAAAAGATATTTTGGCCTTGGAAAGGGTTCAGAAAAGGGCAACTAAAATGATTAGGGGTTTGGAACGGGTCCCATATGAGGAGAGGTTAAAGCGACTGGGACTTTTCAGTTTAGAAAAGAGGAGACTGAGGGGGGATATGATAGAGGTGTATAAAATCATGAGTGGTGTGGAGAGGGCCGATAAAGAAAAGTTATTTATTAGTTCCCTAAATAGAAGAACTAGAGGACACCAAATAAAATTAATGGGTAGCAGGTTTAAAACTAATAAAAGAAAGTTCTTCTTCACACAGCGTGTAGTCAGCATGTGGAACTCCTTGCCAGAGGAGGCTGTGAAGGCTAGGACTATAACAGAGTTTAAAGAGAAGCTAGATAATTTCATGGAGTTTAGGTCCATAAAAGGCTATTAGCCAGGGGATAAAATGGTGTCCTTGGCCTCTGTTTGACAGAGGCTGGAGAGGGATGGCTGGAGACAAATTGCTTTATCATTGTCTTCGGTCCACCCCCTCTGGGGCACCTGGTGCTGGCCACTGTCGGCAGACAGGATACTGGGCTAGATGGACCTTTGGTCTGACCCGGTACGGCCGTTCTTATGTTCTTATGTTCTTATGTGGTAAGATAGAGTGACTTTCCATGGTAGAGGGGCTTCCAAGAATACCCTCCGACTTAGCTGGTACATCATTACTTAGAAAAACCTGAAACAAGACTAGACTGACTAACTAGATAGGACAGAAATAATAAATGTGATAGACAACCACAAGAGGCCCAAGGGGTAACAAACTGACAATTATGATAATCATTGAGATCAATGATATCCTGACCTATTGTAAAAAGACACTTCACCATTAGTAAGGTGATGAAATACAAATAAAGAGAAAAGGAAACATCCCCTACTGAATATGCATCCAACATAACAACATCAGCATAACATACTATAAAAGTGGCATACCAGTCTAGGGGTGGTAGGAGAAGGAGATGTAGTAGTTGGGAGGAGCCAGAATGATAGCTTCTGCTGATGATGGTAAAGGTGAAGGTGATGAGGAAGATGATGGCTATCATCTCAGGTTGTTCTAGAAGGAATGGTGTGAGTATATGGCATGGAAATATAGATGTGCATTCCCTATTTATCTTATGAAATTAGGGTGTTTATGACTGTGCTATATATATATATTAATAAACTATATTTACAATTATAGAAGAGTTCCTGTAGTGTGAGTGTTGCATCTGTGCACATCAGGGTTCCCAATGATTGAATAATCGAATACTGGGCCTGATCCTGGGACAAAGAACCTGTCAATCCTAAAGGTGGTAACTGGAAGTTTATAAGCAATCTTAGATCACTGCTACACTTGAGTCTGACCAGCTTAGTAATAGCTTTTCTGTATATGGAATAAAGGAAATGAGCGATGAAATGTGGAGTCAAACTGAGTTTTTTTGGATTCCAGAGAACTGAATGAAATGTTCTCCAAGAACTTGTCAAGATGTTCTGGATAAACTGAGTGGAAAAGGTCTGAGAGGGAATCCCAACAGTGAGTCATGGGCAAAATATTGTGGACATATCAGGAAATGTTGATCTGTTCCATGTGGTCTGTCTTTGCAGAGTCAAATGGTGGGATAAGATTTCCCATATAAAAATCCTTAATCATGATCAGATGTATGACATTCAAAGCACTTTTACAAAAGCTCAGATATGTTGGTCTGAGTATTTCATTCATATGGCCAACTTGAGAAAGCTCAAGATGATATTTTATGGTCAAAGGAAGGTACCTTTCTTATGGTTCTGTTCAAGTGTTGCCAAATCTGAAAGCATGTCAGGCTAACCCCATCAGTAGGGAAGGAATAGAGCAAGGTGGTGACAGATTTGCCATGTCACTGTTAACTGCTTTGTCTCAAGGTGCACTAATACCTTAGGTGGAAAGAGTGAGTAATGCACGGCAAGGATACAACATCCTGCAATGAAGTTGTATGTGTCTGTCCCACATGTAACCATATTTGTGGTTCTCTCATTGGTCTGACCTCACAAATATGCCTTTATCTTCATTGTTTGATGAATCCATGTATGTCAATATCAACATAAGATTCCATCATCATCATTACATATCTGTTCTATTTACTCTGGTTGGCCATTTTCTAAGCTGATGAAATACTCCATTGGAAATAAAAGGAGTTTTGCCATGTGGTTTTTAATGATCATTCAGTATTTTTGTGCTGTGTCACAGATCCTCTTTATGCTCTGTCTGGTTCCAACTGGCTGTTTATAATAACAAGGTCTTCACAGCCCTTAATTCAGTCGGTGATGTTGGGGATTGCACCTTTGAGACCAAGTCAAAAGGGAACCAGCAGAGACAGCCCCAGCTCCAGCACACGGCTAGGGGTGGGAGAACCACAGGACCGCCCAGGATCCCGCTTTAGTTGGTTAACCAATTAAATGTTAGTCTGACCTAATGTTTATTCAGTTAACTGGAATTTTATATCCCTAACACTCACAATTCTTTTAAAGCTATACATTTATTTTAGTAACTCTCTATAGAAGGAAACACACGCACCTTTTACTGCTGGATTCTATCTTGTTGGCTATCATTTCTACATTTATCATACCACATTTCGTTTTTATTTCCCTAATTAAGGCACACCAAGCTAGATCTTAATTGGTATAACAATGTAGCTTCTTTGAAGCCAATGGGACTCCACAGCCTTAAATCAGCTAGGCATCTGTCCCCCTCTATTTTCTTTTCTAAACTTCAGCTCCATCTCTCTTGTGAGTCCAATATCTTCTCAACTTTACATCACACTTTGTTTTTCTGTTTGTTCCACACACTGTCATCTTTAAATACTCTAAACTACTGACTACATTCTCACCATTTTGTGTACTTAACACACCTTCTAAAATGAGCATACAATACAAAAGAAGGAAGTATTACCAAAACACACTTAAAAGTGACTTAAACATTGAAGAAGTTGGTATCTGCCAACTTCAAATGATTTCTTTCTTTTCAGGTAGCTTGTGAAAGCCTTTTCACTTCGAAAATACGGATGGCAAGAAGAAGAATGAATATTTTTTCTTTTAATAAAGAGCTCATTAAAATTGAGTTTTAAAAGTTGTGCATATAAGAAGCAAACTGTCCGGGCTAATAGCAAAATATTAAAATGATGATAAATTATCTATATGTCTTGCCTACCTATGTAATTAAATTGTTTGCTCTTACAGCAATTCTTAGGAAATCTGGGCATAGTAGTTTTTCAGAAAAAGGCTCAACATGCAAAGTGTTAATCACTAGAATTGAGTGTATTTTTATCAGAGAGTAGTAAATTTGCCACACAAATGCATTTGGGAGGAACACAAATTATTTATGGATTTAGTCAAATGTTGCAAAAAGTTTCAGCTGACAGCGGTTTCAAAGTGTTTTGGCTCAACCATTTTGAAAAGCCTCAACTTTTATTTTTGAGCTTCAGGGGGTAGCCGAGTTAGTCTGTTACAGAAAAAACCAGCAAGCAAATGGTCTGGTAGCACTTTATAGACTAACAAAACATGTAGATGGTATCATGAGCTTTCGTGGGCACAGCCCACTTCTTCAGATGACTGGAGTTATATTTTTGAAATGGTGTTTCATTTAGAATTTCACTTTAAAAAGTCATGAAACCAACTGAGGGAGGAGAGGAACCCAAATCAGTTTCTGTTTGAACCAAAATATGTTTTTTCTTTTCTTGGTTCAGCCCTCAAAGTGTAAATTTAGTTATTCATTCAGTTCTTCTGGCACTCCTTGACTTCCCCAGGTGCTGTCTTGCCTTTTCTAAGAGGTTATCCTTAGATAAGTCAACTGATCATAGCTTTATAATCCCTCTGGTACATTTGCCATCTCCTTTGCAATGTCTTGGTAGGGTGCAGTTGTCATTCTGGCATCGGTCTTAAGTATGTATTGAAGAGTTCAGTCTTGCATTTGTTTCAAGCTGAAGATCAGTTAGTAATCCTCATGTATGAAAGTAAAACAGACACAATGGTCCACATTATCCCCCACCTTGTAAGTCCTTATGTTTGCACGAACAGAAGGAGGGAACCTGGCATGCAATCCATGAGTTTCACAATGTCCCAAGGAATGCAAAAGGTGAGCACATAGCTCCATTTCTCTCACACACACTAGAGTGGGCCAGTTACACCATCGGCTGAATCCCAAGGCATAATGCAGCCCTCCTGTGCATTGAGTCATTTGAGAAAGATTGGGTTTTCTTGATGGATAAATTCTTCCTGGAGCTTCCTATTTCTATTTGAACAAGTCTTTGAAAACTCCTGTTTGGGTCCATGTCATTTATCCAGCCAAGACTATTTTAAATATATTTCATGAATGTACTTGAATGCATTTTGATACATAAACGTAGCTTTGCTCCAGCACTGTCATCTCTAGATTACTCAGCTATTGTCACCTGACCAAGTCTGCTCTGAATCATTAATATAACCACTGAAGACTCTTTGCTGGCACTCTTCTCACCAGAGCAAAGACACACACACCTGACTGATTCCTCAGTCTTTCTTTTCCCATTTTGGGCTCCTTGGCACAACCAGAACATACTATCAGATCAGGGTGAACCACCATATAATTTTTCATATATTATACACTTTTAGTAGATCTCAAATTTAACATAATTTCTAAGAGCAGAACCAGAAGAGATACAAAAATATATTACAAACTCCCAATAATACAGTTTGAAATATTATATAAAAGTACACTCAGGAAAATAATCAATATTCAAATTAAACCTCCTTTCAATTGTCTTTTTTTTTTTTTTGCCTAAACAGCAAGACAGAATTTCTATTCCCAGCCAACCTCATAACTCACAGTCACATACCTGTACTGCTTATCTTAAATATTGATTATATTTATCCATAAAATGCCTCAATAAAAACTGCACGCTGCAATACACTGCAGGGATTCATGCACTAATGGTCTTACAGAACATCTGCATATAAATGAATCCATCTATTTATTTTGTTTTATTTTATTTCTTTACTAGAATATGTCTAATTGATGTAACATCTTTTTACTGATGTAACTTCCAGCCATTAATGCTGGTGAATAGATTTTTGCTAAGCAAATAAAAGACAGGAAGCATATCTGCTTATCTTGGATGTCAAAAATGACATGCTATTGCTCTCAGTTCAGTTAACTCCAACTCAGCATGCCTAAAACTTAGCATTGACTCTACATTTTAAATAAGAGAGCCAGTCCACATGATACATAATTCTCCTTCAGGCTAATGCAGTTCCAACCTGTGGAACTGCAATATATGTCCTTCTAATGTAACTAATTTCAAACAGAAGATGGTTAAGCGTGATTCTTCTGAGAAATTACAGAAAAAGTACACCATACACCAATGACGTTAAGATCTTGTAGCCAAGGACGTATCTTTCATCATTTTATTTGTTTATTGTCCTCTTTGCTACATACATGAGAAGGCTATTTGTTGATAGATAACAGAAAGGTGAAATTTTGTATGTTTCTGTAAGCAAATATAATATTTAAATTACATAATCAGCAAATGAAAGTAGTGTGGAAGCTTTTCAGGAAAATACAGCTTGAGGACATTTAGTCATACATAACATTGGTGATTGTGGTTTTAAGCAGCTCATTGTCATCCTTATTCCTCAGATCTATGATATCTACAACCAAACAAGGGACACCGTTCCTTAAGAAACTGTAGAAGCAATGAAGATAAGAAACCCAGGTAAATCAGTGGAGAAAGAAATTGCAAAGGCTTTATAAAACATTTCTCAGTCTTAAGTTTCTTGGCTGTATTTTAAATACTTCTGATTTTGAGGTTAAAGTAAATGATAAGGGAAATAATTCTGGCTTTTTTGTAGAATCAAAAAAGATGAGAATTATATGCTCCTCAGAAGAAGAGATATTATGAAGGTTAGCAATTTTATTATGTTCATTTTGGCAGATGTCAAGTAGGTAAAATAGCCAAAATTAAAAAGTGTTTGTCGGATAGTTTTACCAGAAAACTTTATAAGATTTGTCTTCTTGGCACTACAACACTGCATGGATTTCAACGGTCTGATTCTCAGTTACTTCATCCCTGCACTTGTGCCAAGGAGAGGAGTAGGTAAGGCAAAGGTGGCCTTAAGCCACTTTTAGACTCCTGGGGTGAAATCTTGGTCCCATTCATATTACTGAGACCAGGATTTCACACTCTGTGTTATGGGACCAGTGTGTCTTCAATCTGTAAGTTAAAGAAGTGTCAGGGCATCACTAGCTCACACTTTGCTTTCCCATGGACTCTGGGAAACAGGATACCCATAGAGCAGTCCCCTCCAGATATTCTTTGCCTTGCATTCTGAAGGCTGGGAGCATGGCTAGCATAGAGCAATTATAACAGCTCTATATCAACTGGCCAGGGCCTCTGTGTGGGAAGTATTCTCATGAGGCTGTTTCTTCTCATTTGGAGGCAGTTTACATTTTTTTAATTGGCACTTGCAACAGTTGAAAACAAAGACTTTATGCTAGAGTACAAAAACTGGTGGTTACTTAGAGTTCTCACTGTTAGGCCCCAAGTCTGCAAATGATTCCCCATGGGAAGTCACCCAGCACCTGCACGGACCTTCATGGGGAAGAACGCAAGACTGTAACACAGATCAGTGCAGGCACAGGAGTCATTTACATGGTTGGAGCCTTATTTGTTAAATGGTGCAGTAAGAATGGAAGAGAGAAACAAACAGCAGAATTCCCACCTGGCAAAACAATGTATAGGAAGGGGATTATTGTGATTTTGAAAGAGAGAATCATATTATCTTGCTTTTTAATGTTGTATCATAAAAAGGATTGATGGACTGGGGAGAAAATGGTCAGATCTTGGAGCAAATGAGTTACTGGTATTTGTTCCTGAAGCCTCATGATAATAATGTTGAAGATAATTGTACTATTGCTTCACATACATAGTCACAGAATAAAAGTTTTGTTGTTCCTATGCCAACCTATGCTTTTATTTAATAAATAAAACAAAGATCAAATAGCAACTTAGCCACTTTCCCAGGAGTGTAGCTGTCATTTAGGTATCATGTAGACATTGAGCCCAGATGTTTCACAAAGTAAATAGCCAAGAAAAAGTGAATCCAGCCAAGAATTCTCTCTTCTTCTCTTTAATACCAAATGATACTGAGGCATAAAGTTGTTTCTTTACCAGAATGTTATAGCTAGAAACAATTCTAATAGTCAGGCATTGCCTGTTTAAAAATAATATCTGTGGAAACAAGTTATGTGTGCGAAGAAAACATTATTTACTACAAGAATAGTATATTTCGAAAAGGATGCTAATGAGACATTTCGAATCTGGGGATTTAAATATCCCCACGGTATTTGCATTTACATGCGCTTTTTCGGCTTGGGATAAGCCGGAGAAAGCGCCAGTCTAGACGCGATTCTCCGAAATAAGCCCTTTTCCGAGGATTTCTTATTCCTACTTGAATAAGAAAGTAGGAATAAGAAATCCTCCGGAAAAGGGCTTATTTTCCGAGAATCGCGTTTAGACTGGCGCTTTCTCCGGCTTATCCCTGCCGAAAAAGCGCAGTTATGTAAATGCAAATACCGAGGGTTATTTAAATCCCCCGCGGATTTGCAATTCCGAAGTGTCTCATTAGCATCCCTTTTCCGGAAAGGGGTGCCAATGTAGACACAGCCTGCATGTTTGTACATTTTTTGAATCCTTGCAAACCAACATGTGTGCAGGATGTAGAATCTGATGATTCAGAAGATGAACTAGTTTGAAAACTGCCATTGGACAGTGCCAATGGACTATCGCAAGATAGGCTATTGAAAAAAACAATAGTGGTTTAACAGATAGACTCAACATATATCAGGATAGGGAGCTATAGAAAGAGAGAGGAAATGCAATAAGGAAACATAAATAAAACTACAGAAGATAGGAAAGCAAATACACATTCCTCCCAATACTTTTGAAAGACAGAACACTGCTTTTCCCAAACTTTAATCTTAGAGAATCACATTCACTTAAGATTCAGCCACAGGAACTCAGTATTTTTTTTATGATGCTGGAAATTTGTGGGGACAATGCACAACTCCAAGACGGTTGCTATTATAGGTCTAGCAAAAGATTTGACCTCCTCAAAGTCACAACAAATCCTGGGCACACAAAAGAATTGCTATCTTTGCTTTGACATTACTGTCAAAAACCAGAGGGGTAGCCTTTTTAGTTTGTATCTGCAAAAACAACGAGGGGTCCAGTTTCACTTTAAAGACTAATAGATTTATTTGGGCATAAGCTTTCACAGATCTTTGACAAAGTGTGTCTTTGCCCATGAAAGCTTATGGTGTCACAGGTCTCCTCATTCTATTGTCAATATTGTCACCCACCAGGTGTTGGTAAGACTCAAAAGACGTTAAAAGAATCACGTCCTTTGTTTCCTTGATTAATTGTGCTCTCAACATCTTCCTTTTGTGGTGAGTGCTCTCATTTTCCATTCCTTTTACTTTCCCCTTTTGTTATTAAACATTCTTTTGACTACTCTAGCCAGTGTAGCTCCAAGAAGATTGGTCCTCCCTCTAACTAAGGTGGACCTCCTCACCCCATAAAAAATGGACCAATGTTCCACAAAATCAAATTCTTGCAGATGAACTGGAAAGTTCTCAGAAAATACCACTTGAACATGCTTTTTCAGCACACTTACAAGTTCCCTAAAATCATCTAGGATCTGTCATATAGCCCACAATACAGCCTCATTAGTACCTCACTCACTGCTGTAAATAAAATCACTTATGTGAACCTCAAACATCAGAGTGAATAGAAGGTCCTAGAAGACTTTAAAAGTGATCTGAAGATATATTGCCTTTAAATACAGTAGAACCTAAAAGTTATTAACACTTCAGGAATGGAGATTGTTCATAACTCTGAAATGTTCATTTTCTGAACAGAAAGTCATGGTTATTCTTCCAAAAGTTTAACCAAACATTAACTTAATATGGTTTTGAAACTTTACTATGCTGGAGAAAAATGCTGCTTTTAACCATTTTAATTTAAATTTAACAAGCACAGAAACAGATTCCTTATCTTGACACATTTTTAAGCTTTCTCATTATTTTTTTAGATGTTTATCTTTAACACAGCACTGCAATGCATTTACATTTTTTTGGTTTCTCCTGCTGCCTGATTATTTACTTCTGGTTGCAAATGAAGTGTGTGATTGACCAGTTTGTAACTCTGAGGTTCTACTGAACATGCAAATAATTAGGTATTTTAAACAATACTAGAACTAGGAATTGCAATCTTTATTAGAAATTACAGTGTGCTTCATCTCCAGAGTCATCAAACTCTGAGTCTTTTGTAGTCTTCAGAGGCACCAGTAGTTCAGGCTGACGGATAATTGATCATGGAAGTTAGTAGTCCCCAGCTGTAGTCAGAACTTAATGAAAATAACCTGATTTGTCTGCACTGTATCAGGTACACTGCAAAGAGAGTTTGTTGATGCTGATGGGTCATATCTGTCTATCACAGAGACAGAGAGAGATTTACCATCTGCCACTAACAGCATTTGTGATTTCTCCTATAGGTTCTCCTACACTAACCAGGGCAGCAATATGAGCTCCTGACACAGCCACAACTTTAGATACATATTCCAATGTCTCTTCTGAACATTGAAGCAATATTTTTAAAAATGAGTATTAGTTGCAAATAGAATGGTGAGGATGATCAGTGAATTCAGTACCATCAAATTCCACACCTGGTTTACCTAAATAATTCCTCTCACTTGAGTTAAGTCAAACCAGAAAGAGATTCCAAATTTTCATGTTTTCCTATCTATATTTTGCTTTCTAAATTACTAGCAGTAAAGTTCATATCTGAAAAGTATATTTGTTTCCTGCCACAAGCCATTCTGCATTTTCCAAATGCCATAAAGTAGACTCTATATTAAATAATTCAATTTCAAATGGACAAACGTTAGAAAAGAGATCAGTTTTACATTACAGTCAAGAGATACCTTGATAAAAACCTCATAGCAATTCCTGTGGCAGAATGGGAACTATTACAGGAATCATTTACTATCCAGTAGGCATAAAAATGAAGTCATTCATTTATTTGTCTATAAGTGCCTCTTTAGTGCATTGCTGTATCAAAAAATGAGCTTCACATAGTTGGAATATACATAACAAAATATAAAATAGATATCTTTATATGTGCTATCCACTCTTAAATCACTCTAAGTTATAATATTTTAAATTCAATTTATAAAAATACATGTTAGGCCTGATTCTCTAATAGTGTAAATTGGCACAGACCCACAGACTTTCAATGATCTCTGTTGCTCTCAAAGATCAGGCTTCACAGTCAGAAGATTCACACTGGCCTACATTTTAAAAGAATCACACAAGTTAGCTTACATTCATGCATTTTGTTGTAATGATTTAGTGTGTACTTTCTTTACACAAGCAAGGAGGGATGAAATTTTTCAAGAACAGCATGCTCAAAATTAACTGAGCTTTCAACTCTTTTGATCCAATTGGAAGATATTTTCATTCAGCATCATTTAATCCTTATCTGGGTAAGGATGCACACTTACTCATATCTATTATTATTCAACTGGGTGAGTTATTGAAAGGCTTGTAAAAGCACTTCAGCTTCCAGAAATGGTGCCAACACATTCCTTCCACTCAAACTCAATGTAAATGGTTGGTAATGGTTTCTCCACTGAATAACGATTCTTGTGATATTTTATTATTGTTTGGTGTACAGTGGCACAGTATTTATGACCTCAACATTTTCATTTGATCAGCATCTCAAATGTGTTCATACAAGTTAGTTCTTTTAATTCTTTCTCCCTCTATTGGGGCCTCCATCTTTTACATCTTCTCCATCTTTGTCTAATACAGTACATTTGATTTGACCAATGCAATTTAATCTTTAGTAGTTTATGCCCCATGTAGTTATGTTCTGTATCTGTTTATTGGTTATTTTACCTAAATAATAACCACAAATCAGGGGCAAATGGTAAAGTGACACAGTATGCTGTATGATCAGCATGTGAGGGTGTGTACCAACCCCATACTGGTTTAGCAGTAATGGACCTATCACTGCGGGCCCACAAAACCATGCCCTCTTGCCCATGCTATGCATACTCTAGGTGGAAGGGATAGATAAAAGGAGGAAGTCCAGTTCAGTCTGGGCTGGCTAAGAGGAAGGAAGGATATGTGTTGCAAGCTCCTGCAGAGATGCCCTAGCCTGTCTGTTCCTAAGCAAGAAGCCTATATCCTAGGAGTATTGTACAGCTATGAAGGCATAAGGACAGGAGACAAATGCTATTTTAGTAGGCTACACATTACTCTTAAATGTCTGGAGGTACCTGGCTGATAAAAGTGTACAGTGCAGGTATTTCATAAATATCTGTGCACCCACAACAAACACACACACTGGGTAGCTTCCATCAGCCCCCTCTCCTTAGGCATCCTGCTGCTGGGACCTCAGCAACCCCAATTAATGAGGATTGAGGTGGAAGGGAGGCTATAAAGGAATGGGTGTTGGTTTCCTGATGTACCAGTCACAGGATCCCTGAACCCTTTCTGTTTCCACGCCTTTAAAGAATAAGTCCTTCAACTCTTTTATCAAATCATTTTATTTCATCACTGTATCCCTTTATTGCCAAATACTTGCACATCTCCCACAAGGAGGCACCGGCAGTTACCTTAGCTCTCTTCCCCCATACCTAGCCAGATTCCCAGAGATCTCTTGAAACCCTCTTTAATACTGTTCAAAAATATGTCAGCTCCCAAGTCTGACTCATAGACTCATAGACTTTAAGGTCAGAAGGGACCATTATAATCATCTAGTCTGACCCCCTGCACAATGCAGGCCACAGAATCTCACTTACCTCTCCTAGTGACAGTGATCTTCATCCTCCCTGAATAATTCTGGTGGCCTATATGTTATGTCTGGATGCAAAATGTATAACCCCTCCACCCCTGACACCCATGAGTTTGTCCACTGTCTATTCACATGTCTCATGTTGTCAACCTGTCAGGGCTTTACAGCCCCCTGCCACACTCTGTGTTGCAGCATGTTCAACCACACAATTTTTTTCCTTGGGAAAGTTCCAGCAACAGGTCTGCTTAGCTTTGGCCATTGTCTACCCCTTTAATCTCAAATCATTTTCCCCGAAGCAAACCACAGTTATATCTGATGCTCACTCACAGGCCCCCAAAGTGTACAGAAGAGACAAACTTATCTCATAAAATGCCCGTTCTTCCATGCCAGCTCAGGACTGCTTCTATATTGAGGCCTTGCTGAGAACCTCCAGACAACAGGGAAGACCACCTATACTAGTAAATTATTCTGGGCCTGAAGACACACACCGCTCTCTACCTGGCACTGTCTGCCAGCAATTGGATGAAAACCCAATGGAAAATTAATACTGATTTCCCACTTGAGGTCCCGTGTACTCTCTGTGAGCTTCAGAATGCCAATGTCCAATTATAGAGTCATAGAATCATAGAATCCTAGGGCTGGAAGAGACCTCAGGAGGTCATCGAGTCCAGCCCCCTGTCCAAAGCTGGACCAATCCCAACTAAATCATCCCAATTGCCTTGCTCCTATACTCAGCTAGGCCACTGCAGCTGTCACCCCAATCCTAAATGAGTTAAATCCAACTGCATGTGCTGGGATCCCCAACCTCATCAGATTTCTCTTCCATACTGGCTTGCTGTTCCTTAAATGTAAAAAAAAAAAAAAGTGCTACCAGAAATGCCACACTGAACCCAACAGGATCAGCACCAGATCCCTAACTATATTAACAGTCATGGGATGATGTGTATTTTTCCTAGGACAGCAGCTTTGAGACCATTCTGATGGAAACCTTCAAACTAAATCATTGTTGGCAAAGATCTGGTTAACTATTCAGTCTACTGACAAACGCAAGAGTCAGCTGGCAAGTGGGGATAGTTGAGGATGCCAGTCATTGGGTTCCCAAAGACACTATGAGCTGCATCATACATGTCTTTATAATGGGCCATATTGGTACCAGGCCTTTCAGATCCGGGTTCCTGCACAAGCATGGCCCTATATAGCCCCCATGTTTCCAGTAACCAAGGGGGAGGGATGGGTCAGTGCACCCATTTTATCCTGGTTTGAAGCTGCAGCAGAAAGTAATTATCTGTCTCTCTAATCTTTACAGGGGCACAAATCTTTTCCAGCAAGCCAAATGACAGCCCCCATGGCTTACTGTTCAGTGAGGTCATTCTCCAGTCTCTCTCATTTTTTTGCAAGACAGGCCTGGGTTTCATCCCAGGAGAAAAAGACAAATGTTTGTGAAATCTGGAAAAGTTATTTTAGCAGATACTTTTCTAGTTCAGAAAAGAATATTATTGTTAGATTGTCACCAATGTCTTTGAAGCAGAAATGAGACTTCTCTTAATGTGTTCCATTTGCACAAAGTCACATTCAAAATGTACGAATTCAAACAGACACAAGTTCACAAATTTCACCTCTGGCAGATCAAGATTTCTGATGTATTAATATCTCCCCCTCTCCTGTGCTTCTTAGGGAGTGTGTGTGTCACACTCCCCCTTATGCACATGAAAACTATTTTGAGACATAGGAAATCATTTTGCTAAGATGTAATAGCCAATTTAAATAATATTTTCATAAAAGTTTCTGCTCTTTTTTAGTGAACCAAATAAAGGAATAGCATGCTTTATTTATACCTTAGAGGTATTCTTGCTGAGGTTCGATATATTCAATCTGATGAAAGACAAGACTTTAACCTACTGAATTCAAAATTCCGTTGTGTGTCTGCTTTGCTTTGTAAGGTAACTCACTTGTGCAATATAAAATTTCATAATTAAAAATTCAATTGCCTTTTTTAAGATAAATTATTATTTTTGAAAAGTCTGGAAAGTGCAGCTTCACTGTTTTGATTAATAAGTTGCAAAAAAGTTTTAAGAAATCAAATCAGCTAAGAGATTATGGGCTGCAATATGTGTAGCAGCAGAGGGAGGTTGTGTGATTAACCTTTGGCCAAACAAGGGAGGTGGAATGGGGGAATGGAGTTGAGAGCATTGTGGGATCTGTAGCAAGCATGATAGAAGAACACAATAGGGAATAAACAGGAGCACATCTGAATCTATAAAAATAACTGTTTAACGAGGAGTACTATGACAGCTGGCAAGATGATTTTACCCTCTTGCAATGTGTAAGTTACAGATAAATGCTTAATGTATTGCTGTGAATGTATGTAATCCTAAGGAGGTGAACAAAGGAGAAGAATTAGTTTTGTATGCTTGAGGGATGATATTTGAGCAGGAATGGTCTGAATTTTAGTATGTAGTTTTTAGAATTCTCCTACAGAACTACCATTTGCAAATATCTTAGGTCACATACATTGCACTTTGAAGATAATGAGCCTATAGACCTATAGTGAAACTATCAGTTAGCAAAGATAGTATGCCAAATTAATCGCTGCCTCTTAACCCGTGTATCCCAGTTAAAGTCAATTGAAGTTACATCTGCTTATTGCAGGCCTGATTTTTCTCCATTATATTGAAAAAAAAAACTAAGTTAAGAAAGCTGATGCAGTGTCTTCTTGGTATTTTTATAACAGTTTTACTGTTTATAGCCAGATTTTAATAAAAGTACATTGGGGCTTTTAATTAATTAATTTATTGGCCTTGACAAAATAAGGTAATAGAGCTGCTCCATTTTAATGAGGTGTTGGAGGTTTAATAACCTCTCTCCAGTCTATCCAAATTAATGTGGTTTATATGCTACATGACAGCAAGACTCCATATCCTGAGTGTTCTGCCTTGGAAAGTCTCAGGAGCTGCCTACAGAGTGACTTACTGTAAAATAAAGAAGGATGTCAATCTGCATGCACTAACTTGCTGAGCAGTAAGGTCCCATGTGCAATGAAAGTCCCATGGAGTTAGTATACTAATACTTGAAAGTGCAGCATGCTAAGCGGTCCAGCATTTTCACTGCTCAGTAAATACCCAGTAAAAGGTTGCTATAGTGAAAAAAGCTTGCTCACTGTAGATGCACACCCCTGGCTTGCCGTGCAATAATTTGCGTGGTGTAAAAAATGAGTAATGTTATTTATGAAGTATATAGACTACGGCACACTTTACACTAACAATTCAAACTCATTTTGAGACGTATCACTATTTACAGGAAATTCCCTGAGGAATATCAAACAGTTGATAGAAGAAGTCCAAAGTGTACCAAAAACATTTAAGTAATAGAATCAATGCTGTACCAATGTAAAAGGATGATCAATATACTCCCTTAGAAGTTCTTTTCAACCCTAAGGATTATACTAGGCCACAGATAAAATTTTCAAAATTGCCTAAGACCTCTTTGCAAAAATGACTTAAGTCACTTTGCATCAAGCTATTTGTCAATATGTCTATACTCAAATTTGTCTCTGGCTGATTTAATTCCCCTTATAGCACTACAATAAAACCATCTTCTCTAATGATCAACTGAGGTCACTGCTGTGCAAGTGTAGACACTGCATCACCTGTGTCAACCCTAACAGCTGCTATCCCAGAGTCCCATTCTTTCGGACAGTGACCATTCTAGACAGAGTTATACAATCTAGAGCCAGGGGTTCCAGACTGGAAGCCACTCCCACCTCTTTAAAACCCACTGTGCATTTTTGGGCTGCCTTTTCCTGATTGCCCACCCTGGAAAGCTCCCCTAGAATCTCACCCTTGTTGTGTGCAGCTGTTCAAGTGCCCATGCTGGCTCTACACACTAGGGGTATGTCTACACTGCCACCCTAGTTCGAACTAGGGTGGCTAATATAAGCATTAGAACTTGCAAATGAAGCCCGGGATTTAAATATCCCGGGCTTCATTTGCATGTTCCCGGTGCCACCATTTTTAAATGCCCCATAGTTCGAACTACTTACCCGCAGCTACACGCGGCATGGACTAGGTAGTTCGAATTACCTCCTTGTAGGAGGAATAACGGTAGTTCGAATTAGGATCTTTAATTCGAACTACCTACTCCGTGCCACGTGTAGCCGCGGGCAGGTAGTTTGAACTACAGGCATTCAAAAATGGCGGCTCCCGGGAACATGCAAATGAAGCCCAGGATATTTAAATCCCAAGCTTCATTTGCAAGTTCGAATGCCTACATTAGCCATCCTACTTCGAACTAGGGTGGCAGTGTAGACATACCCTAGATGTGCTTTCACCTGGAGCTCACAGAAGCATTAGATCTTATGGGCCAGAAGGAAGAAGAGACTGTGCAAGCACAGCTATGGACCAGCTGTAGAACCACTTTTGGCATTTCATTATTGCCAAGGTCATCTGCTAAATTTGGAAAGAATGTGCTGGCTTGGAGTTTTCTGACCAATCTTGCATTTTTAAAGATGTGTGTGTTATGCACCTTGGTTGACCAGCTCACACTGATGTCAGTGAACTACATCTGATGACTCACCTCCTGAGTTCAGGAGCCCCATTGGTGCAAATTCATTTGCTATGTTCACCACAGTTCTTAGAGTGATAGTCTTGCATAGACGAAGACTATTAATGACCCCGCCACACACACACACACACACTGGGGATTCTCTGCAGACCAGTAGCAGTCTGGCATTGCATGTTTGCAGAATGGGATCTGCACACACTTCTCCACTGCCAGTGCACCTCTCATTCTTGTGTCCCTGTGCTTGGGCAGGCTTGGTGCACAGATCCAGGAATGTGGCATATCACATCCAAAAGTTCTGCGGCTCATTGTCCCATGCCAGCAGTACAGTGAGATTCCACTAGTCAATGCTTGTTTCTCAAGCCCAGAGACAGTGTTCTATATTCTGCAGCAGCTCTGTGAACACCACTAACAAGCATAAATTGTTTTTCATCCCATTCCCCATTGTTGCAGTCATAGGTCTGCAACTTTAGGAAAATCATACTTCCGGTATTTTCAACATTCATGAGACTATGGCATACTTCTGTCAGAGAACCATGAAAGTTTGTGAGATTTATTTTAAAAAAGCACAAAAAATATGGGATGGATGGAGTTGTAAGTTGTATTCTGGGAATTTAACCCCTAGCTCCCAGAGACTTCTGGGTGAGTCATTTCTATCTCATTATATATAGCAAAAAATAAATAATTAAAAAACCCAGAACGTAGAGTGCTGCACAGTGGTGCATCTCACAGTGGAATGTGTATTACTGATACACCATACTTTGCATCAACAAAAGCACCCCTGTTGAGTATGCACAACACTAACACAACCAGCCAATCACATATGTATCTCAATAATATACAAATATAGGTGGCTGTAAACTGAACTACTGACCAAAGTCTGCAGTGAAGACATAAATTTAGGCACTGAATGGTCAAATGCCCATTGATCTTCAGTGAAATCTATTTTCCAAATGCCCAAGTCAGTTTTGAAAATTAAGCTCAGTCATTGAAGCACTTGTGAAAATTTAGCCAGTCTCTTATTTCCATGGATATCAAAAGAAGCTTGACAGTTTTCGCTGGGTGCAAGATAAACCATGAAAATGAAACAATATCTCTATTCACTTGTCTTCAAACACAGAATTCTTTCAGTATCTGGGGCTCACCCTCCCAAAGGGCATGTCTACACTGCAGAGAAAAAGTCAAAGTAAGATATAAAACTTCACCTATGTCAATTGCATAGGTGAAGTTAAAATAGCTTCATTTGGCTTTTGGAGCTGTCTACACAGCAGGAAGTCGAAGGAAGAACACTCTTCCTTCAACTTCCGTAATTCCTCGTGAAATGAGGGTTACAAGAGTCAGAGTAAGAAGTTCTCCATCTCGAAATTATTTTTAACTAATGGCTTGCTGTGTAGATGCACACTATGTCAGTTATAAAGTCAGTTATTCCAAAATAACACCAGTTATTCATTAATAATGCTGCAGTGCAGACGTGCCCAAAGGGAAGTAAAAGGAGAGCCCGGTTGGTGAATGTGACAGAGTTTGAGTAGAGAAGCAGTCCAAAAACATAGGAAAAATTCTGATTTGGGATTGGAGGAGGGAAGAACAGGAAGGAGAGCTGGTTTCTCTATAGCAAAATCATAGACAAGAAAGCACAACTGAACAGCAAACTTCTGCTCTTGAGTGTTGGCTTTGAGTCAGTTTGTTGGAGGCAGAATTTGGCCTTTGGAGGGGGTGTCTCATGATAATATGTTAGTAGTAAGATCCTCAAGTAAGACATGCAAGGTAAAAGAGATCATTCTTCATAATGAATTTCTAGAAGTTTTCACTGGCTCAAGTCTGGCTGATTTTTCTTTTCATGTTGCCAACTGTAAATTAATTATCCAGTGATTGCTTTTTCTTGCATTTGAATGAATTATCATGTAAAATAAAACTGTTTTGAAAACAAATGTTCATTTGTTTGAGACACATTTAGAAGTTTTTTGAAAGGATTCAAATTAATTGGAGATTTGATACTTTTCCATTTTTCTCACACTAGCTGTATTTGTAATATTGTATGTTAGTTTTCTTTGAGACCAGCATTTCTTTCTCACACACTGACACCAGCTGTGAACAGAGACTGAGTCATTCTGGTTAATAAATGAGATACTTCTTTATTGGCATTTGATTTTTCTAAATATTTCTATGTCTCAAACATATCTATCTGCCACATGCCTCATTTACACATCCAACAAAGAAAGTAAGGTAAACCTATGTTGATTTATGTGGGGGTAGTCCTGACATTTGGACTTTTTGTTCTTATTTTCTTCTTAAGAGCCAAATACATTTTAGTCTAATTTGTTCCGGATTTACACAGATATTAACTAAGAGCAGCATCGGGCCTTAAATATTTATCAAGAAACTATATTGAGAATAAACCTATAAGTATAAATTGAGTTGTTCTCTGTAGCTCACGCCTTTAGGGCTACACTTGGGGGGGGAGGGTTTGAAGAAGGTATGCAAATTGTGCTTGCATTTGCATATCTTCTTCCAGGTTTTTTTCCAGATGAGGATTTACTGATATTTGGCCCCTCTACATGGGGCCAAATGTCAGAAAAATGCCCTCTTTTGGAAACCCCCTGTACACCTTGTTTTGCAAGGAATAAGGGGGCTTCCAAAAGAGGGGAGTTTTACAACATTTGGCCACGTGTAGATGGGCCAAATATCGGAAAATCCTCTTCCAGAAAAAAACCCCAAAGAAGATATGCAAATGTGAGCACAATTTGCGTACCTTCTTCGAACCCCCCACACACAGTGTAGCCATACCCTAAAGGGGTGAGCTACAGAGAACAACTCAATTTATACTTATAGTTGTATTCTCAATATGATTTCTTGATCAATATTTAAGGCCCAATGCTGCTCTTAGTTAATATCTGTGTAAATCTGGAACAAATGAGACCAAAATTTATTGGCTTTTAAGAAGAAATATCAGAAGCCACAGAGATTAATTTTTTTTAGCTTTGCACACAGAATGGAAAAATCAGTTTAGGTATTTGCACAGCAGCAGATCTAATCACAGATCAATGACCATTTTCCATATAAAATATGTATCCTGACATCTCTTATTTTTTCACACCCACTGCGAGTATTTTGAAACTATGGTAGACCTACGACTCATTAGACTCTGCACTGAAAGGACCATGAAATCTTTCCACAGCAGCTTTTGACCATATTTATGAATTAATTCTGTCAGAAATGTGAGTCCTTGTGGTAACTTAAAGCTTCAGCTATAAATAAAAATGCATATTTTAGATGAGGCATTTATTTCAATACACATAGCTTTTAAGGTTTTGGCCAATGAATAGAATCTCAATTCCCAATAATTCCATAGTTCCCATAAGGTCCAAAAGTCACTAGCAAAGGTAGGGTGTTTTTTTTTTTCATATTCCTTCTGCCTGAAGATTAAAAGCCAAAACCAAGAGAGAGAGAGAGATTTATGTAACATCATTAATCAAACTAATATTGATGATAATGCTTAGAAATATGATATTCCTCTCTATGTATTTTTTCCCATTCACTATAGGCAGTGGGTCACCCAGTTATCTTTGTTCATGGGATAAACACAAGTCTGTGTGGAAAAAGATCTAGCTTCAACTGAATCTAAGAGAAACGTAAGGGTGCTAGTTGGAAGAAAGAAAATCCAGTAAGGAGCTTCTTGGCTTTACTATTTCTTTGCCAATCAAAAGCATATGCCCTCCAGTATTGAAGACACTTTTCAATAACTGGTTCATGCTGCACTCATTACTGGAGCTACTCAAACAATGGCAGCTACCAAAATGGCATGTTCAAACTTAAATGTGTAAGAAAACTCAATGTCTTTTCAAGATGAATGGGCAGATTGTCAAAGATATACATGAGACTGGACCACAGTAATATCTCCCTTCCAGGACCTACCACAGGAGCTACAAACATCTGGTATGCTATGATAGAAGGAGTCCAAATATAGAAAATTAAATAGTTTGGAGGAAAGAGACTTCTTGGTCATTGGCCAAGGGCCATGGAAATTGGGAAGTGTTTTAACAGTGCCATCTTTCACAATGCAAAATTCACCTCTTCAATGAAGTGCTCCCCACAGAACCAAAGCAGAAGAAAACCTGAAAATGAATAGCAAAATATAATCCAAAAATTAAACCAAACCCCAAGGCCAGGTTAGGTCTATTTTTTCTAGACACACCTCACAGTTTTTTGGAGCCCAAGAGCAGTACATACATGCCATGGTGATAGATTTCACAAATACAGGTGAATGGGTTGATTAGAGGCAGTAATATTTTATTTTTAATACTTTTAAGGGCTCTTAATTTCTTAAAAGACTACAGCCAAACACTACCAGCTTAGATGTGATCCTATGACACCTTATAGGCTAAATCAGAATTTTTATCCTCTGAATCATGATCAGCTTCCAATTTGAATAGCTGCCTTTTGTCACTTATCAGGGTGTGTCTAGACTACAGGGATTTTTGGAAAAAAGTGGCCTTTACCTGCATCTAGACTGCAGCCTCATTCTTTCAAAAGTAAATCAAAAGGACACGGCAGTTTTTTTGACCACGGAAAACCTCGTTTTACAAGGAATAATGCCTTTTTTTGAAAGTGCTCTTTTGAAAAAAGGCGCTATGTAGTGCATACTATGCTTTTTCAAAAGAGAGCATCCAGACTGCCTGGGTGCTCTCTTTCGAAAAAGCAGTTTGCTTTTTTGAAAGTACTGGTTTTAATCTAGAAGCTCTTTCTCGAAAGAGGCTTTTTCGAAAGTATCTTTTGAAAAAGCCTCTTTTGAAAGAGGCTTGCAGTCTAGACATAGCCTAAATAATTCTCCAATAGTTTCATTTGGCAAATATATTTCTTTCTTTCTTAAACTGTTGTGTAGTGTAGCTGTAAGCCATTCAATGGTGGGTGCATTTCCACAGTGGGTTAAAATTTCATATTTCGCTACCAGTATTCATACGGCTTCATCCACTAGGCTGTAAAGCAACTTGGGATCCCACCAGATTAATGGGGTTGTATGGATGTTTGTCATTTTCATCATTGGTCATTCTCTCTTTAATTTTTCACATAAAGGGAATATATGCATATCAGGTCATGAGATCATCTGAGGATATATCTGGAAAAGTCATTTACCATCTGCTTTTAGTGTTTCCTACTAAAACAATGGAACGACATAGGTGATAGAGGACAGCCTAGTCTATCTGTCCTATCTGTTTACAGCTAATAGAAGAGTAAAGAATAGAATGTTTTTCATTTATTTATAGGAGTGGGTGGGGCATGGGAAGGATCCGAGAGAAAAGATGCTAACTCTGCCTGAGCTATCTGTTGCAACGTGGACACTGTCCACATAAAAATAATCCTAAGAACATTTTTCCCCCTGGGCTATCAGAGGTATCTGTTAAAGAAATTAGTTGCCTGCAAGAAGAGTTAGATTTCCCAAGGCATTAAAAACCTGGAAGCCCACATCATTTATTTTACTGAGCAACACAGTCAAGTGACAAATATGGGGTTTTTTTTCTCCTCTTTCTGTTTCTGAAGGCTGTAGCACTAGAGAGCATTTTGTGGTAGCTATTGGGTTAAGTGGAGTGCAGATGAGTTGACTATGACAGTACAGAACAGAGTTGTGTTTGCTTTCCATTGCTAAGCCTGAGTAACTCTCCTGGTTATGGTTTGATCCTGTGGATACCTTGAATAAATAGTGAAGCCAGTTCACAGAGGCCATTCATTCCTAACGACTGAGAAGCCTTCTCAGATGTACTGTACCCTCTAGGTGTGAGGAATCTGGGTCTCCCACAGTTTGCTGCTTCTACCACTTCTTCCTACCTGTAGACACTCATGCAGGAGCACCATGGATATGGATTTCATGCTAGACACAAGGAACACACTTTGTATAATCTCTTTGTACAGATATGCCAAATCCTGCTCCAAGCTTTCCGCCAGAAATAAATAACCCAAGGTTTGTCTGTCAATGTAAAAATAAAAAATGACTTTTTGAAGCAAACAAGCTTTGGGCGCAGGTGTAAATATGTCAGCAACTTATTATAGTAGAAATGTTTTATTACTACAAAATATTTTAACCACTCATTGTTCAGAGGGACAGTAATTTAATAAACAGGTTGAACCCTCAGGACCTGAATGGTCCTGAACCAAGGAGTTTGCTGGACCAGGAGAGGTCAATACTCCCCTACTGGCTGCTGACCCCATTCCCAGGCTCCCTTCCGGACCCTTGGCCTGCTCCCCGCCACCAGCCTCAGCTGCAGACACTGGGCTGTACTCCTGGTCCGGCAGGGCTCCTGGCCCCCCTGCCACTAGGGCTGCAGCTTCTAGTGTTGGCCTTGTCCCTGGCAGTGGCTTCCTGGCCACAGTCAGACCCCCAATCACCAGTCCAGCCAGGGCTGTCGGCAGCTCTGTCACCAGCCTGCCTTGGGGCTTCCTGGCCACTGCCAGCCCATCTGCTGCTGGCCTGGCCCAGAACTTCCTGGCTACTGGCCTGGCCTGTGGATTTCCAGCTGCTGCCAGTCCTTCTGCTGCTGGCCTGGTCCGAAGCTTCCTGTCCACCACTGACCCCTCTGCTGCTGGCCTGGCCCAGGGCTCCCAGCTGCTACCGGCCTCTCTACCACCAATCCTGGATGCAGCTGCCCAGTCTGGGCTAAGGTTCCTGGCCATTGAACTCCCAGCTGGCCTCTACTCCCAGTTGCTAGGGATTTCTGATCCAGAGGTTTAACCTGTACTGCAAGTATTCAGAGAACTGTTTTTAATTACATATAAAACATGAAAAATTAAGTATTTTCCCTTAGTGCAGCATTTCCTGACTTGGATTTTTTTAGGTTATAAAATAGTCTCCTAAGAGAAGTGGTAGAATTCTTACCATTTAAAAAACAGACAAGTGGATGAAGTGGTCTTTAGAATATACTGCTTGGAACAAGCCTTCATTGACAGAGATGAAGAGGCTGACCTTATAAGTTTTTTTTTAATCTGTAATCTATCATGTAATGATCTTTTATGCATGTGGATGAAATTCCCCGCCTCTCTTGAAGTTTAAAGGAACTTTGCCATTAATATCACCCTCTATATTGAAGTGGTAACTTGAAGAGAGCTTCCCAATAATGACTATATTTCAGGAGGAATTAAAACTCAAGGCTTCAAACCTAGGTCACAGATAGATGAGGCACCCAATCTAGATTTCTTGAATGAATGATTTGTTGAGGACTTATCACAGTATTTACTGACTTCTGAACATTTTTCACTCCAGGAGCAATATGGATTTCAAAATCTCCCCAAATATGCAAAGTCCTTTTTCCTGAAAATAATTTTCCACACAGCCTTGAAAAATCTGAGAACTCCAATACCCTTCTCCTGCAATTGGCCCAGGGACCTGCATTCATTCAGTGCTGTACTGACATCAGTGGAGCTTGGCATGGGCATAGGAATCTGTTGACAAAGAACTCCTTACAAAATTGGGCTTGAGTGGCCAATGAGGAAGTGAGTGGATTCTTTCTAGTAGAATTTTTATTACAGGAAGAAGAGATTCTCTTCTTAATTTAAAACAAATGCTACAGCACTGCAAAAATAAATTACAAAAGGTGATTTGGGCCAGGCAATAAATCTAATGTGGGCTGCAGACAAAGCAGTGGAGGTGGGGGGAGGTCTGACAGACATTGGCAAAGGAATTAACCCAAATTTGGTTTGCATAACATATCAAGAAGGTGGGTGAGGTAATATATTTTACTGGACCAGCCTTTCTTGATGAAAGTGACAAACTTTCTATCACCACAGACCTGAAGATTTGTTAACAAATCTCCGGGACCGGATGGCATTCATCCAAGGGTTCTAAAAGAACTCAAATGGGAAATTGCTGAACTATTATCTGTGGTTTGTAACCTATCCCTTAAATCGGCTTCCGTACCTAATGACTGGAAGGTAGCCAACGTGACACCAATATTTAAAAAGGGCTCTAGAGGCGATCCGGCAATTACAGACCGGTAAGTCTAACTTCGGTACCTGGCAAATTAGTCGAAACAATAGTAAAGAATAAAATTGTGAAGCATGTAGAAGAACATAATTTGTTGGACAAAAGTCAACATGGTTTCTGTAAAGGGAAATCCTGTCTTACTAATCTATTAGAGTTCTTTGAAGGGTTAACAAACATGCGGACAAGGGGGATCCAGTAGATATAGTATACTTAGATTTCCAGAAAGCCTTTGACAAGGTCCTCACCAAAGGCTCTTGTGTAAATTACATGGCCATGGGATAAGAGGGAAGGTCCTTTCTTGGATTGAGAACTGGTTAAAAGACAGGAAACAAAGGGTAGGAATAAATGGTAAATTTTCAGAATGGAGAGGGGTAACT
Organism: Rafetus swinhoei; assembly: GCA_019425775.1. Taxonomy (NCBI): domain Eukaryota; kingdom Metazoa; phylum Chordata; order Testudines; family Trionychidae; genus Rafetus; species Rafetus swinhoei. Next base: position 274,839,185 of record CM033437.1, read on the forward strand.
AGTGGTGTCCCCAAGGGTCAGTCCTAGGACCAATCCTGTTCAACTTATTCATAAATGATCTGGAGAAAGGGGTAAGCAGTGAGGTGGTAAAGTTTGGATGATACCAAACTGTTTAGGATAGTCAAGACAGAAGCAGACTGTGAGGACTCAAGAAGATCTCACCAAACTGAGTGATTGGGCAACAAAATGGAAATGAAATTTAATGTGGATAAGTGTAAAGTAATGCACATCGGGAAAAATAACCCCAACTATACGCTACAGTATGATGGGGGCTAATTTGGCTACGACAAACCAGGAAAGAGATCTTGGAGTTATCGTGGACAGTTCTCTGAAAACTTCCACACAGTGTGCAGTGGCGGTGAAAAAGGCAAATAGGATGCTAGGAATTATTAAGAAAGGGATAGAAAATAAGACCCACAATATCTTACTGCCCCTGTATAAAACTATGGTACGCCCACATCTTGAATACTGTGTACAGATGTGGTCTCCTCACCTCAAAAAGATATTTTGGCCTTGGAAAGGGTTCAGAAAAGGGCAACTAAAATGATTAGGGGTTTGGAACGGGTCCCATATGAGGAGAGGTTAAAGCGACTGGGACTTTTCAGTTTAGAAAAGAGGAGACTGAGGGGATATGATAGAGGTGTATAAAATCATGAGTGGTGTGGAGAGGGCGATAAAGAAAAGTTATTTATTAGTTCCTAAATAGAAGAACTAGAGGACACCAAATGAAATTAATGGGTAGCAGGTTTAAAACTAATAAAAGAAAGTTCTTCTTCACACAGCGTGTAGTCAGCATGTGGAACTCCTTGCCAGAGGAGGCTGTGAAGGCTAGGAATATAACAGAGTTTAAAGAGAAGCTAGATAATTTCATGGAGGTTAGGTCCATAAAAGGCTATTAGCCAGGGATAAAATGGTGTCCTTGGCCTCTGTTTGACAGAGGCTGGAGAGGGATGGCAGGAGACAAATCGCTTGATCATTGTCTTCGGTCCACCCCCTCTGGGGCACCTGGTGCTGGCCACTGTCGGCAGACAGGATACTGGGCTAGATGGACCTTTGGTCTGACCCGGTACAGCCGTTCTTATGTTCTTATGTTCTTATGTTCTAAGAAGATCTCTGTGGAGCTGAAGAGCTTCTCTATTTCATCAACAGAAACTCATGCAGTAGAAGACATCATGACACCAAGCTTATCTCCCAAATATTCTTGGATCAGCACCTCTACCATACTGCAGACATGCAGGTATGTAACGTTCATGCAGCATTGTCTCTAATGTTCTTCCTAGGTATGTACCCAGTACCAGCAGGCAAATGAACATTGGTAAATACTGCTATTGCAGTGGTGATCATCAGGCAAGGGTTAATTACCAAGAGTTGAGTAAAGAGTCAGCTTTCAGATTCATTTTGTATAAGCAACTGCCTATATTATAAACTATTCATAGTCTGTATGTCTTCACTTAATTCCCAGAAGCTGTGCTTTCCTCTCTCATAAATAACATTCTATCCACTTCAGGCCTGGCTAACTTTAACTCCGACCTAATGCTGCCTTCTTTAAAAATGGTCATGGTCTAAAGGAAGTGTCTTGAGGGAATACAGAACTCCTTTGTCTATTAAAGCATAGGAGAACTCTCCCTCCTCTTCATGGTGTAAGTCAGTCATATTCTTCACAGCTCACTTTCTTCCTTGGATAGCACAGTCAAAGCTCCTGCTCTTGCTGTAATCTTCTTTAACACCTGGAAAGAGGCTGAGAGTTCTGCTGCCTGGGGTCTTTGGGAGTCTACTTCTGCAACCTTCTACCAGCTGATTCTCACTCCCCCCTGTTAATTCTTTTGAGTTGGGGGAGGGAAGGCAAGTGGATGGCAAATCGCTGCTACAATACATTGCACAAATCTGGCAACCTCTTCTCACATTCTCGGGCAGCAGCAACAGCAGCAGGACCCAAGAATACTCTGCAATGTCCTGCTGTGTTAGTGCTTCTGGCCCTTTAAAACTTTAACGCACTCGGGAGCATTATAAAATCTCCATTCTCATATTAGACTTTAGCTAAAGCACACAAAAATGGAACTAGAAGCAGAGCTTAATTACTGATTTCAAAGCTCTTTTGCACATAGGCAAAAATATCCTTTTCTAAGAAAATATTTTCATATGGAACTTAACATTTATTAAACAAGCACTTTAAAAGGTATTGAATGCTTGAAAACTGCTACCCTGATTCACATTCTATTGTTCTCAGCTTCAGGCAAACAAAAGATAGATATGCCATGAAAGATATTATAGGAAAAAATATCTAGATTAACTGCATGCATGTTATTTGTTAAATAATATATAATGCATTCTATTCCAACCCTGTGAAAATCTTCAATATTACCATTGATTTTCCATTAGCAGCAACTGAATCACAATGGATTCATTCCATTGTAATAATGTGTAATAATGGCGTTTCTTTGGAGCCAGTACAATGTTACTGGGAATCCAGCAAGAGGACTGACCCAGTACTCCAGACGAGAAATGAACCAAAGATTTAGGTTGGGAAATAAAAATAAATGCAAAGGTTTTTTTGTATATAACTTAATGAAACTTAAACCACAGTAATGGATAATTGAGTTACCTCAGTAAGGGAAAAGTCTCAGAGGGGTAGCTGTGTTAGTCTGTATCTGCAAAAACAATGAGGAGTCCTGTGGCACTTTAGACTCACAGATTTATTAGGTAATTAGCTTTCATGGGTAAAACTCTCTTCATCAGGTGAATTAGAGTAGAAGCTAAAGGGCAGGAGTATATATAAGAATAACAAAAGAAATAAGTTACTTGTTTTAATAATCAAGTCTGGGTAGAAGCCGCTCATTCATAAACTCTGATGTGAAGATGTGAATATCAAGAGAGGTGAAATTGCCTTTGTAGTTCTTTAGCCAGTTATTCAGTCCTAAATTGATTGTATTGAATTTGCAAATAAACTCCAGTTCAGCTGTCTTCCTTTGTAATCAGGTTTTGAAATTATTTTGTAGCCATGCTTGTCCTGTCCTATCTATCTACACACACACACACTTCTATTGGATATGCAATTTATTAATATGTAACTCAACAAGAATGTAAGCTCCTTGTTCATGAAAGCCATGTGTTCTGAAACAGGTGGTATGTATCTGGAGCCATATAAACCAAGAAAGGATCCTCATCCACACACAACACATAACCCATTTCCATTTGCCAATATAGCTTCTTTTTCCCTTATGGCAGTAGTTTTACCACTTATATATACAAATGTGAAAAGATTTTTATAAGAACTTCTGGCAATAACTGCAAAATAATTGTTAACACTGAGGCACCTACAAATGAATTGATCTGATGCTGGAAAAGATCTCCAGGAAATCTGGTATTAATTATAAGACTCAACTCACACTTTCAGTCTTTAATTTTATATTTGAATACATTAGTAACATATCTGGAATAAATGCATGGTTCACCTGAAAATGCATCAGGCAGTAGTTGGCGGATACAAAATAAGTAACTAAAAAGTAGAGCTTCAGGGTTTGAAATGAATCTGCAAAATCAGATTTGGGAAGTAAAACACAGAAATTCAACCCCCCTAAAATGATGCATGTGGCTAAAATTTATTAAGTTGACTTAAATGGCACTATTATTTTAAAATAACACCACTGTATTATACTTTCCATGTTAATTTGGCTAGTGTCTGATGTTGATACTGCAATCCATGTTATGTGCTATATCACCATTCAAGAAAGTAAACAGAATAACTACTCATATACACAGTATATAAAGAGGGGATAATTGCCGTTTTAAAGGACATTTAAATTATGTTAAGCACAAGCACATTTAACAGCTTGTTAAATTGGCAGTTTTCTTCTCACATAGCCCTGTCTTGGATGATGAATTTTTCTTTATTTTATTTTTGCCTATTAACTCTAACAGTGAAGTATCAGTTTTTGTGACTGGCCTGAGGACAACTGCAGTTGCAAAGCTGATGTAGAAAAAATTTTCAGCTGTGTTCTGCATTTAAAATACCAGTTGTGCTCTTCTCCCAACTGGCAATAGAAATTAAAAGGTTTTGCAAGAATTAATTATCTACTAAAGGCTAACTGAAGATGTCAGCAGAGGAGAAGACAATGGGAGAAAGATTAAAATTAAGACAAGCGGCATAGGTCTTGGGCTTGATGATGGAATATAGAGCTTTTCAGCTCTGTGCTACTTGTTTAAAGCCAATCTAGCTTGTCAATGACAAATGATGTAACCTTCTCTTTGGTGACCCATCTGAGTTAAGATGTTACTCTCATTTTATTTCCTGACAGTGGCCATATCACAAAACTACCACCATTTGCATTAAGGGGAACAATTGTGGGAAGTCTCATTAGAAAGGCCAAGTGCTGAATAACTGCAGAACTTCTCATCCCAAAGATCATATCTCCATATGAAAATTAAGGAATGTCTGTGGAGCAGTGTGGAGGAAGCTTGTGCTAATGGTGCTAAAACCATGCTATCCTATTTCTGTCTGGAAACAGAAGACTGCATTCTCCAAAGCTATATAGTATCATCTTTCATAAGCATCAGAACAACACAAGGGGACAGTAGCAAAATTGGAAAAAAACATTCATCATACTGTGAATTTGTAACTTCTGAAAGATTTGGATTTTCCAATCCAGCCTATGTAATAAGGTATTACCACAATATGTTCTAAAAAAATTATATATTCAGTGTATCAGTCTATCTGTTATGACTCATATGTTAAACAGACATATTTTGTAGCATAATTACCAAATTTGCACGTCAGTTGAACTATTTGTATTCTACACTTCATGTCATAACTTGGTTTTGGAAATTCTGTAAATGGAATCTAAAAATGTATGTATTGTGTTATAATAACCTATTTCTTTTACAATGTTAATAATTAATAATAAGAGGAAGATTATTTCTATTAATTTTTAACCAGGGAGGAAATGGATTATTTGAGCTTTCCATTCCTCAAATGCTGCTTTTCAGAGCATTAAGGTATAAATATTAGTAATGATTTTACATATCACCAGAGCCTACCCTCTTAACAAATGTTGCCATGAGCTTTATTTTTTTTGTGACACCAATTATTTTGTTTTTGGCCTTATAATGATTCAATATGCAGAGAAAATTAGATCAAATGTCAATATACCCTTTAGACTTAAAATAGGGAGCCAGGGAAGCTCGTTATCAGGGTAGGACTCAGAAAATAAAGCTATATAGGGATAAAGGCCATGTAGGGAAATTAAATGTGTGACGGCGAGGGGGGATCAAGTGAGGGTAGAGGTGAGAATACATGGGAAAATGATGGACTTAAGTATGTAATTTATGAGTAAGGATTGAGACTCAGGCTGAAATAGGGGAGAAATTGCAGACCCCTCTTTCCAGGGTCATGCTGGAGTGTGCGATTCCCTTCCACATCCACTTGAAGGAGTTTAGCTTCAGGTTGTAGAAACTGAGCCCAATTTTTTCCAACTAAGGTTACTAGGTTTGACTCCTAAATTTATACTGAGGCACCTAAACAAAGTGGCATGATTTTCAGGAGCACTGAGCTCTCCCAATTCCCACTGCTGTGAACTGGTGCTGCAACGACACTGGAATCAGCTTGCTTCTGTGCCATAGCTAATAGTGCGTGCTTGTGTGTGTGTGTGTGTGTGTGTGTGTGTGAGCTCACGTATGCAAGTGTGTGTTCAGAAAAATATACGGCTAGAGTTTAAAAACCTGTTCTGAGACTGGGTGTTATTACTCTCTAATAAAAATAAGTCAGCAGGGTCCCAGTTTTCATATCTCATCAAATGACATCATCATCAGAAGCACAGTCCTCCCTGGAATCATTCTAGGGAACCAGCTGAATATTGACTCCCATGCAAAGGATTCTCTTATGAAATGATCATAGTCTCCTGCAGTATCTGGTCCAAATATTGACCAGACCATAAACTGACTTATGAGATCTGACACAATTATAACACACACAGGTTGATAAAACGACACCTAGAAAACCTGCTTGATGAGGTGTCTAACTTTATGAGCTACCCATGATGCAGCATAGCTTTTGAGGGAACACTATTATGTGAGCCCATCATTTGAAAAAGCACAGAGGGGATCAGCTGTCTGGGCTACAAAAAGTAGAAAGTGTGGATTGCTTACTCTGTCTCTTTAGGACGTGTTAGCTCACTGGAGCTAGTGAAAAAAAAAAAAAGCTTAAACAATTTCAAAAATGCATTGAGGAACGGGCAACTAGCAGAAAAAACATACCAGGTGATGCTTCAGGGCTTTGTTGGTCCTTACAAAAGTTCCCAGACAGTACAATGTGTATGCTGCACACACTTTGGCTTAAGGAACTTCCAATTTTTCTAAATGTAAAAACATGTTGAGGAAGCAGAAATAACAGATTTTCAACTAGCCTCCAGAAGTCCTCTTCAACATCTGAACTGAACCTAGAATCAGGTTGATATGATCTTTTTTTTGATGTACATTTGTCAATACTGTTATCAAGAACTGTAATCATATACAGGCAAAAAAGCGGGGAGAGATGCGATTTTTCATTTTGTATTTGAGAAATTATAGCATAGTTATTCATTCTGGAAATGCTTGCCAAGTATTTGTTAATCTATACTTCCTAAAGAGTCATCGTCCATACAACATTCAGATGAAAGCAAACGGATTCACATTTCAAAACGCTGTTTCTCAGACCAGGACGCTAAGGACAGAAGGTGCATCTTACACTTTGAGGCATTCGAGGTTTAGGACTGTATCTTTCATAGTCACACTCTACACACACACACATACACATACACATACAAAAAGAGAGACCTGAATAAAGAAAAAATTCCCTCAAGTTAGAATAATTCTTGAAAATCCTTGAGAATTATAGACAATAATTTGTTTCATAGGGTATGTCTACACTGCCACCCTAGTTCGAACTAGGGTGGCTAATGTAGGCATTCGAAGTTGCAAATGAAGCCCGGGATTTAAATATCCCGGTCTTTATTTGCATCTTCCCGTCCAGGCGACATTTTTAAATCCCCTTAGTCCGAACTAATTGCCCGCGGCTACACGCGGCAGTCAAACGTTAACTCGAACTAAATCCTAAGTCCTTAGTTCGAGTTAACTGTTACACCTCATTCCACGACTTAGTTCGAGTTAACGTTTGACTGCCGCATGTAGCCGCGGGCAGTTAGTTCGGACTAAGGGGATTTAAAAATGGTGCCCGGATGGGAAGATGCAAAAAAAGACCGGGATATTTAAATCCCAGGCTTCATTTGCAACTCCGGTTGCCTGATTTGCCTACCTAGCTCGAATTAACAAGCTAGTGTAGACTTACCCATAGTGTTTTTCCATTGAGATACATAGGTAACTATGATTAGTACTGGTTGCCTTCCTTTTCTGATAGAGGACATGAGATCTCTATGGAAAGTAATTATAGCAAATTAGAATAGCATGCATGCTTTTATATTTTTCACTCTGAATCTTCAGATGAAGCTAGAAAAGTACCAGTTTTGTCTACATTTTTCGCATGGGAAGTAAATAAATGGCTAAACTGGACAGTAATAATGATCATAGCTGGAAGATGTATTTAATGAAACAAGTAACTGTGCAAATATCATGTCAAATGTAGATTTTTGTTATATTCTTTCAACTTTGAAATAATATTGAAAACAAAATTCTATATGTGGATTCAATAAAGCAGGGCTGACAGCCACCGCGGGCCTCAGGGCAAGGTGTGTGGGGGGCTGGCTCCATGTCCTGAAGGAGCTGGGGCCTCAGACAGAAGGGGCGGATCCAAGGGCAGTCAACCCTCAGCACCACTACAGTGCTGGGACCCTCCACCAGCCTTTAGAGCCCTGGGCCCCTTTGAATCGCCAGACCCTAGCAACGGACTTCTTTGGCTTCCCCCTCTCCCTCATTGACAGGTCTGATTTAACTGATAGCGAAGATAACACAATCTATGTGCAATCAAAATGCTTTATACTGGTACATTAAAATAATGATGAAAGGTAGTTATTTTCATTAATTAAATTATTCCAAAAACTATACAAAAGTTATTATACAGCCAGAATCTGTCACTCTCATTCACCTTTAGTAATATGTTAAATTCATTTGTTTTAACAAGACTGAGGGCTAAAGTATAAATCATGTTCAGGAAGTGTGATAGAATCTGGTCCTTACTGTCCCACCAATGAGGCACAGAGACACACAGCTCTTGCAAAAATAAATAAATAAATAAATAAATAAATAATCACAAACATGTTTTCCACTTTGAGGATGGATCTACATCAATATTTGGAAAACAGTACACAGTTAATTCTGAATTGTCTTCTGAAACCATGAAATTTTAGTCTGATTCAATTGTGCAGGGTGTTCTGAAAAACCAATATCTGTACTTTGCTCATAATTTCCAGCATTTATGTGAGTGCTTCAAGCCAGCAGCAGCTGGCTTTTTCAATCAGAATAATATGGACCATATGTGGTGACACCTACTTTCACTTTGGTATGCTGGTCTACTGAAAAAAATAATGATACAATGACATAAATACAATATCCACATGTTAATTCTTTGTAGAACGGACATTTTGCAGATGGGCAATACAGCAACTCACTAAAATGTACACATTGAACTACACCTAGGAGAAATGGCTTTATACTCATTTTTGCATTCCATTGCCCCAATAAATAACAAGAATAAAAAAAAGGCAGACGGACCTTCTGGGATTTCTTGCATGACATCCTTAAAGGCAGCCTCATGGGGCTTTCCAGAGCCCAGAAGGTATAAGAAAATTACAGAGGAAGTGGAAAACTAACAGGCAAGCCTTTGTCTGGGCAAGGCCATCTTGGAGGGATCAGAAATCTAAAGATTGCTAAGATTTAAAATCCAATGAAAAATGGGCTCTGTTTAATGAATCCTCTTAATTTGATTTCTGTGTTAACCTACATAGTTCACACCACCTGTCTTCAGTTACCTCTCATCAGCCTGCTTTACAGCTGTGCAGTTCCTTTGACTTCAGCTTGAAAACATTTCTCTCTCATCCATTTTTTTAGTATGACATAATTCTAAAGCTCCTCATTTAAGTATGTGAGCCAACAGTAGGCTGCCTTTAGTCTACAACATCTCAAGAGTAAGCAAGTCACTATGCTCCATTATCTCTATGGAATAAATGGCATGCCTTCCTTTTCCTGCCATGGATGTAGGAGGGTTTTCCAGATCACAAATCCTTTTGCATGTCATCAACCAGAAACCAATAACTGTCTCAATATCTAGGGCTAAATAGATGTGTTGCTAACAGAATGTGTCATGACAAGCAGAGATGTCCTCATTCCTTCCCTGTCATGTGTTATGCAGATTGCTATCCTATCTGATACAAGAAACTATATGGCATCATTATATAGTTAATAAATATCAATATGCAGCAACATAATCCAACACATGATACATGTGGATCATGGAATTAATTAGAAAGCCAACATACAAGAATCATATCCCCAGATATGCAAATATGTACTGATCTAAAATAAAACTATAGGACTTTTCATTAAATGTAGAAAACTGACACCAATTGAAAAAAACCTGTTGTCAGCCATATAAATGTCTAATTATTTTTAAATACATCTCATGCCTGGTCTTCAATGATGCTTTGTGCAATGAGTTCCACAGGTTAATTATCCACTGTGTTAAAAAAAGTATTTCCTTTCATCAGTTTTAAAAGTTATGCTTTTCAGTTTCATTTAATGTATTTTTGTTCTTGTATTATTAGAAAGGGTACACAGGAGTACTGCATTTACCATCTGTATATAATTAATTGTTTAGTATGTTCTATAATTTCCTCTTGAATTCATCTCTTCTTTAAGAGTCTGATCCAACACCAGTAGTAGTCGATGGCAGTCTTTCTACAGAGACTAAACCCAATATTTTCATTCTGTCTTTATATGTGTCAGTCTATGCCTCTAATACTATTTTCTGTGGTTATGTCTGCACAGCAGCGTTATTTCTGAATAACTGGCTTCATTCCAAAATAATAAAGAGAGAATTTATACAGCAATCCGTTATTTTGAAATAATAGCGAGCTGGAGGACTTCTTACTCCAATTCCTGTAACCCTCATTTCACAAGGAGTAAGGGAAGTCGAAGGAAGAGTGTTCTTCCTTTGACTTCCTGCTGTGTAGACAGTGCTAAAAGCTGAATTAAGCTATTTTGACTTCAGCTACACAATAAACAAAGCTGAAGTTGCATAGCTTAATTCGACTTTTGCCCTGCTGTGTAGATGTGCTCTGTCTCTGGGACCAATGAAGAAATATTGTACTGGCTGTGGAAATCCCTATTTGGAGCCTGTAAATATGTGTACACATTGCTTTTCAGCTAAAGTAAACTGACTCTTTTGTGTATGTTAGGCCTATTCCATGTTCCTCATAGGCCCTTTGACCACTTTTCAGAGGTATACATTAGAGAATCCAAGACCATATTTTCTCCTTTAGAATTGTAAATTTTACATATAATTCTGTAGGATTGGTGAATATTCTATGGTATATTTTTATAGAATACCATATTTCAACATCATATTTTAAAACATATGATTATAAATGCCCACAATTTTTATAGATAATATAGTATACTTAACTGTACAAGTGCAAGCTTCTGTTTTACTGTGTGCTGTTGGTAATTATATAATCATGAAAGCTTCAGTAAATTACTATACTCTTACAATACTACAAGTACTGTTGCATACATTATAATATCACTATATTCTTTATGAAAACCACATGTTAAGCATCTAAATGAAAAAAAAACATATTTTTGTAATTAACATTTTGGGCTCAATTAAAGAAATCCTAGTGATACTTACAAAGTGTGGGAAATGATCTTTTCATGACATATTGCAGCAGAAAACCTTAATTAAATTTTCCCCTTTTGGCCTGTTAGAAGTCATTTATTATTTGATATGTAATTGCAGGAAAGATAAAGCCAGACCCCATAAGAAACTATCCACTGAGAAGTCTTTGTTATAAAACTTTCACTTGCAGACCATAGTAATTTACCTATGACTAATTTTTTTATAGTAAAGAGCATTCACTGAAGTTTTGTCTCTCTCTCTTTACCGAGGAATTGTTTTAGTGTCATCAAAGGTAACAGTTTGAGGTTCAGTGTGTCAATCTGTTCAAAAATGTTGAATGAATAGCTTTCAATTTCATCTGAAAAGGCCCTTTGAGAATATCTTATCTACTATAAATCAACTCCAGAGTGCCATGAGCTATACTCTCAGTCTGAATAATCAGTTGGGAGGTAGCAAGCAAAAGAAGGTTTTTCATTTCTTCCATAGATTTCATGGAAGGTTAATGTAGTTTTTCACCATTTATGCAGTGAAGATGTTATATATAGATCCACTTCAACTATACTATGCCTCCGCAGCACCCTCAGTTTTCCTTGGAGTTACCAAATTAGAGGATATGGTGACAGCTGCCTTCTTATCCAGACTAAGAATATCCAAATAGGATTCATTTTGGAATGTCAGGTTATTTTTTCTCTAGGTCTGACTGACAATCTTCTCTTCACAGTTCCTCCTACAACCTGAGGTACCCAATGGGGAAAATGGCATCCCTACTAGTTTAGGATTATCTTCCAAAATGTTTGAGGAACATTTTCCAAAACTCAGTGAGCTCTCAATGGGGGAATGAGTGTAGAAGCTCTTGTCAAGGAGAATCCAAACCAAGAATGTCTCAAATAACAATTAAAAAAAACATTTTTCAGTGAGGGTAACCATCCGTAGGAACAGATTACCTGTAGGGACCAGGGTCTGGGCACTCAGTCCTACCAGTTCGAGGTAGGTACTTGGAAAATGAGCCAGGGTCAGAGCTGGAGACTGAGTCAGGGGTAGGAGAATGGAACTGGAGAAAGGCCGGAAGTGGGGACAGATGGGTGGTCTAGGAAAAGGAAAATAGGAACAAGGAACAAGTTGGAAGGTGGAATTCAGGAGTCAAGTAAATAGGTAGAATCTACAGTAGCAGCCAGCCAAGGTTTGCTCAGACAGCTTCCTATGCTAATTTCTAGTTTAAGTAGAGCTTCCCAACCAATCAGTGGGGCTGGATTTTTCCCCAGATCAGTAGCTTCATGGGCAGAGACCTTCTACAAGCTAGATCTTCACGGCCCTCCTTCTTGGGTCATTCTGGTGATCTACCAGGTGGTAGGCATAGTCTGAGTACTGCCTGGGGATCTGTGGGTGCAGGTTTCAGGCCCATGATCCCTCACATCACTCCACCTCCTAGAGGGCTCTCCAAGAAGAAGTAGACCAGGTTTACCAGGGTGTTTTTTCCAGTTGACAGGAGCCCTTTTTAGACTATATCTAATCTACAAGATACCAAACTGTACCCTGATTCTGGTATCAAGAATTTCATAGATAATATAGTTATTATAGTCTTTAATGCATACCGGAAGGGTTGTAGTGGTTAGGAGTAGTGAAAGAATGGGTTCTGAATAAGGGGCTTCTGGATGTAATCAGAGAATATGAAGCAAGTTGAGGTTAAAAGTGACTAGGTTAATTTGCCAGGAAATTAGGCAATTAGGAAATTAGGTTGGGGCTAAGGTACTGGCATTTCAATTTACAAGATGGTTTGTTACTGTGTAGGTTTTTTCATTAAGAATCATACCCTTATCTACTGAAAGGATAGGCCTCTCCTTTTGTGGGCAGTCCACATAGTGGTTATAAATATTCTTGGCATCATCCAGCAAATTTTTAGGTCATCTTGGAGTTTGACATATCAAGGTCTGCGAGGTTGTGGGAAGATGCAGATGGCTGCAGGTAGAACTGAGGATTGAACACATAGTTAAAAAAACAAACCAAAAATAAAAAAGGTTTGACCTGTAGATGTAAAGGCCATCGTGTAATAAAGCTCTTTGCGTGGAATAATTTAAACTACATACTATTGTACCTTAAATGCTCTTTATATTTGCAATAAAGGATATCTGTAAAGGATTTTGGGACTTATTTAGGATTTCTAGAATATATTCTACTAGGTATTAATAAAAAAGATACTTTGTTTTGGAAATGAATACAGCCTGTATCAATTACTTTATAAAATAATCATATTCATGTCTATTTTTCTTTAAAATGACCCCAGAAACTTATACCTCAGGAAGAACAGATTAAAGTTGCAATATGTAGGTCATTCTAGGAATGCCTAAGAATCTATTTTGGAAGGTAACAAAGGAGGCAGAAACTTAGTCCACCGAGAGCTGGGTGGTTTCCGGGAAAGGGGATGAAGTGTGCCATCTTTGTGCGGTTGCTCTTGATTATCAAAATAGTTATGAATCTACTGGACTTGTCAGCTGTATGACTAAATCTAAGATGATGACTATTCCAGGGGCATGTTGAAGACTTTCAAGCATCCAGGGAGTTCATCGTTCAATGCCTTACAAGAGGACATAAAGGACCTGTATTGCAGCTTGCATGCAAGGACACCACAAAACAGAAGAGATGAAGCAGTGAGTTTTAAAGCAGCCACAATGTCCTGTCAGAGGGAAATCATGATATAGTTGTAGGGCTGTAGTCCTTGAAGACCCAGGGGAATATATACATGCCTTGTTACGTTGGTGCTCCTATTTCAGACATTGTAAGTTCCTTACTTATGGCTTACTTCTATATTGCAAAAGTTTCAGAGGGGTAGCCGAGTTAGTCTGTAACAGGAAAAACTTAAAAAACAACAAATAGTTTAGTAGCACTTTAAAGACTAATAAAATATGTAGATGGTGTCATGAGCTTTTGAGGGCACAACCCACTTCTTCAGATGACCGGAGTGTTGGAATTCTATATTGCAGGGATTCTAAAACCAGGGTTGATTGTATGAAAGTGAGCTAATCTTGGTGGGGACGCACACCCAGGTTAATAGATTGGGGGGGAGGTGTTCAAATTTGAGTCCTTTAGGTCTCACCCTTCTGGAACAAAGTATTGACCATCCAATGTTTGGTTCCTGGATGATAGGAAATTATTAAATCAAAGTGTGACAAGAATAAGGCCCATAGGTATTGTTGTTGATTGAGGACCTTATACAGATAATCCAGGTTCTTATGATCAGTGAATACCTAGAAGGGCTAATAGGCCCTTTCTAGATAGTTGCACCACTCTTCAAAGATAGTCTTAATTGTCAGTAGCCCTTTGTTCAAAATTCCATAATTTTGCTCTGTGTTCATGAATTTTCTTGAATGGAAGGCACATGGATCTAGCGTTTTTTCAGAAATGTGTGTTTAGGATAGCACTATTCCAATTGCCACGTTGGATGTGTCTTCTTTGATGATGAAAGTGTGTGAACTTTTGAGGTTGAATACTATGGGATTTGTGGTAAATGCAAGTTTTACTTATTCAAAGACCAGCCAGGTCTTGATAGACCAAGAGAACCTGGTATTTTTGTGGAGCAGGGCAAAAAAGGGCATGATCTGCTCCAAGATCAAGATTTGTTCCACATGCCTGCTGGAAGTCTCCCTAATTAGATAGAAGCAGACTATTGGCTTTCAGAAGGGAAAGGCATTACCCCTTCCCTTGTCAACAAGATTGACTACCAGTTCTATCTTGGTCTGGTCAGAAGCAGACATCTGCAGTTAACGTAAGAACAAGAGGCAGCACTGATTCATGAAGCCTCAAAATTTGGAGTGGCTCCCATTGAAGTGCTTGGATAGAGGGATAGTAGGTCCCTGCTCCTATCAGAAGGGCCAGGAGCACACATTTTTTTGCCTAAAACTGATGGACTTGGTCACACAATGCCTAATTCTCAGTAGCCCAAGCTGCACATTCTGCACCTCTAGCACTTTGTTGTCTTCCTGGACACTGCTTGTGCAGTGAAGATAATCTTCTCATTTTGGGCACTTCTCTGGGTCTACTCTTGGCCTAATCAGATAAGTTGACAGTGGTCTGAACAAATTGTAGGGACCCGGGAAAGAGTGGTTATGCCTAACAGTTAGAATCAGGTGCCTGGAGCAGGAGCCAAGATCACACCTGGGATCAGAGTCAAGTGCCAAGCTGAGGGTCAGAATCAGAAAATGCAAAGCCAGAGGTCAAAGCTGGAGTCAGCACCAGGGTAGGGGGTAGGAACAGAAACCTTGAAATACAATACAGGAAAGTAATTTTCAGGGAGAGATAGAGGTCTAAGATGAGGAGGACAGGAACCAGGAACATGATTGGGAGGGAGGCACAGGTAGAACTAAGGAGTCAGGTAAATGGGCAGGGATAATAGTAGGAACCAGCCAAGGATTCCTCCAGTTGTTTAGACAATTTACTGTTCCCCTTTCTGGTTTAAGTAGAGATTCCAAGCCAATCAGTGGGGCTGGATGTCTCCCGCATTCAGGAATTTTGTGAACTCAGCTCTTTGTAGGTTAAAGCTTCACTGGCCACCTTCTACAGTTATTCATGGGAGCTCCTGGGTGGCAGCTGTAGACTGAGAACTTCTGGAAACCTGTAATTTTTCACATCATGAAAGAATGTCATAAATTCTCCATTTCTTGGAGTCTTTAAAATCAGACTAGATGTCTTTATAAAATATATGCTTTTGTTCAATCATGAGTTATTGGGCTCAATGCAGGGTAAAATTTTGCTTCAGGGCAGATTAGATGATCAGAATGACTCTCTGGATTTAAAATTAATGCATCTTTAAAAAAAATGAACAGGATCCTTATATGTGTACTCAGGGTCAGGTTGTAGGCCTGTGCCTAGTGTTTCAGTTCCTGGATTCATGTGATGACAGAAAGAATCCAAACTTCCATTTAAAAATGTGTTTCTAATCTCATGGCTATGAAAAAGATTTGAAAACATCACTTGAATGTGAAATAAGGGAATTGTGCTTTCCCAAGACTGTGGAGAACAGGAAACAATAGCTCTAAGAGGCTTGAACTGACCCATTCATTTAATGGTATCTTAACTTTGAATCCCATTATTCAAAGGAGGACAGGGTGCTGACATCATCCCCACAGAGGACTCGTCTGTGGGAAGCTACTGTGACACAGCTGCAGAAAGACCCTGCTCAGATGCTATTGGCAATGACTTCACACACAAAGTCCTCTACTGGAGGGGTGTGAAGGTTACAGCCTCCCTCTCTTGGGATGGTCTCCAGCTCTGAAGACAGGGTCTGCTCAAACTGCTGAAAGAGGAGCGGTGGTGGTGGTGGACCCCTACCATCCCAGAAACCATGTCTTCTGTACATGACATCTGGGAAGCAGAAGTGAAGCCAAGATTTTGGGATTTGCTACAGGAGGCCTATGTGAAATTGTACCTAGCACCTTGGATTGCTGGTTTATATTATCTGCTGCCTGAATAGTATATTGAAAGACTCAGTTACAGACATTGTTATTGAATCAGATATCATAAATAGGGATACAGGTTTTGAATTAAAATGTTGACTATCCCCAGCAAAGGAAGCAGCAAGAGTAGAGACGCTGTCAACAAGGAGCTGTCATTCACTGCTGTCACTAACACACCTATGAATGCTCTGCTTCCTGAAACAAGGCTTTCTGAGTAGTTGTGGGACATTCATCAACACAGATCATTTCAATTATACCATATGTCAAAAGTATTACAATTAGTCAGTAAAAGTTGGCAAAATCTTTAAATAGATTTGTACCTGATTGTGACGGGGTGTATCAACCCAGCACAGGGCCTGTAGGGGTTAAACAGGCCTACCTAGTTGAGAGAGCCATTCTCCCACAGCCCTTCTGGGCATGCCCCAACTGGAGGACCAGTATAAAAGCCAGTGGAGCAGCTCAGTCAAGGCTGAGCACCACCATGGAAGGAGCTGCTGTCAAAGCTTCAGAAGAGGAGCTGCAGACGGACAATGCAGTGGAAGCCAGACAGTGGAGACTGGTCAGAAAGGCTCCCAGTATAGTAGAGGAGCAGCAGATGGGTGCTGTAGCGGAGACCAGTCAGTGGAGACTGGCTGGGGAGGCACACAGCCTGGAGGACACAGATTGGGAAGATGCTGACGGTCAGAGACAGGGTTTGAAGTAGCTCAGAGCGGGGTGCTGGAACTCCGAGAGCTCAGCGTGTTGTGGGTGGATTTCCCACTGAGCTAATGGTGAGACATGCCCACCACTGACAGGGCCCTGGGCTGGGATCCGGTGGAAAGGGAGGGCCCAGGTCCCCCTACCTCAGCCCATTGACCCAAAAGAGGGAAACTACTCCTGGACTATGGACTCTGGTCAGTAGTCATGATTGCCCTGCAAAAGGGAGGATTTGCTATTGAGTAGGCCATTGGGCCCTATTTCCCCACTGACAGGGGCTGCTATTGACTAGACCGCTAGGCCCTACTGCCCCGCTGACAGGGCTATTATTGACAAGGATGCCGGGCCCTACTGCCCTGCCAATGTGGGGCTTCTATGGATTTAGTCTGCTAATCCAGACTTTCTCAGGGGGCAGTGCTAGACCTATGGGGTATGTTGGACTGTACCACTCACAAGATGGAGTACATATTGAAGGGCCTTAATAGGCTTTATGCCTCTCCTTAGAGAGGCTGTGTGTACTTGCCCCATGACACTGAAGATGACAGATATAGGATTGTTCAAACAGAACTAAATGGCAGAAGTAGATGGTGTTAATACCTAGAAAAAAGGAGCAGTGTCTGTTCTGACCCCATGCCACATAACTACTGTAATTTAGGGGATGGGGAGATGCAGCATTGTGTACATCAGAGATACAGAGGTGAGCTTTAAGATATCCCATCCCTTGATCTATGGTGCATGCATTCTGGCTGTGACTGAGGCTTTGTTGCACTATGTCCCTACATGTACAATGCATGTGTGCAATACATTCTCCCACGTTTATACACATGCGATGGCTGTTTTCCTTGTCTATTCCAATATAAATTTCCTCTCTGCTTTCTTTCAGCAGAATATATCACGTTAATTTTTTTTCATTAAGTAATTTTTCACTGGAAAATGACACTTTTCTCCCAAAAGCAAAACTTGTCAAGAAAATGTTTGAAGTTTATCTTAAGGCTCAATTTTTTTTATTAAATGGTCAGTGTTTTTACTGAAAATGTAATGAAAATGATTGAAAAATTTGAGAAATCATTAGTGACATTTTTCATTTACTGAAAAATATGTAAACAAAAACTTAAAAAAATAAAATTATACAGGTAAAATCCAGTAAGAGTTCTAGCTAAAAATATTGCAGAAAAACACTGAAAATGGACAATGTGTCCATTTTTAACTGGAAAAAAACCCAGAAACTTGACAGCATCTATATCTGAGTCAGAAGCTGAAATAAATAAAGTCCCTACTTACCTCTACTGTTTCCCTAGAGTCTTCTGTAGGGATTTTCCTCTTCCTCTTGGGAATTTCTCTGAATGAGATACTATGTTACTTACCTGGTTTCAGGAAGCTGTATACTAGATTTTATTATGCTGTTTTGTTTAGCTGCAAGTTCCATGGAAGTTTTATTTGGCATACACTGTTTTATTAATATGTGAATGTACTCTGAAAAAATGGTATCTGTGAGTACTATATAATACCTTCATATGCTTATATGCTTTAACATGCTAAAGAGTATATTTTTATATATTCTCAGTTTTATTATTCCCTATTGGAGATGTTAAAACCATTCATTATTCACCAGGTGTCCTTGGTTTCTCATGGTGTCTAGTTGAAAATCAAAGAGGAAGGTATGGGAAGTCCTAGTTATCACAGATTATATTTTATTTTAAATTTTTTAACATGAAATTTATCTTTGGCTACATGATGTCATTTAAAAGACAAGGTGATTAAATCCTATGTGACAAATAATGTGTTTTTTATTCTCCTTAACCACACAGAATTATCTACTTTTAGAATCACAGTTAATCTATTTTTTTGATAGTGTAAAGTACTTTAAAAATAGCTTTAATCCTTATAGGATACCTTTCCTCTGCCAATTGGTTTCAGGTTCCCTTGCAATATGCTTGACAAGCTATTATTTGTTCTCTATGAGATATAAAGTTATGGTCACCTTGCTTTTATTATGTGTATATTTATATCCCTTAGAAGCAAAAGTGCTCCATTCGCATGACTATAGTTTATTGTTCTATGTTCAGCACGCAATCCTGCTTTTCTAAATAATCAGAACCATCTGCCATAAGCACAACAATGATAACAATGGGTCATGCATGCCTAAATTAGATACAAAGGTGGCCAAGAAGGGCCAAAATCATAATTCTATCCCAGCTCTTCCATGATTGATATATTCCATGAAGGGGTACTGTACTATTGTATACATTAGAAGTTCTGCATTGAGTTTTAACAGATGGTGAGGCTCCAGTTTACATTTGGTAGGCAGCTGTGTTTTACACCAGGAATGATTATAATAGGGAATCAATGTTTCCATGACAGTAAAACTGACAAATGTATGCAAAACAAGAATGAAATTTTTAAAAAATAGGAAATATGAGGGTATTCTCCAAATGCAATCTATCAGGGATACAATTTGTCTAGTAAAAATCAATACCCTCCACAAAGAGTAGATGCTTGTGTGCTATGCTGTATGGATACAAACAGAGATAGGTAAAGTAATATTTAGATCAGGCTGGTTATCTCTCTTGAAAGCATATTGAAAGTACAAGAAATATACGATTTGATTCAAGATACTAAAAATGAAATTTGCAGTGTAAAATACAATATAAATAGTATTAATAGTTATACAACATTTTACATGTTCAAAGCACTTTTACACTATACATTTATACATTCTCACCCACCCATGTGATTTTATACATACACTATACACACACACACACACACACACATTATACCCACACAAAAACACACGGTAAGAATTAGCACCATTTTATGAGTGGAAAACTGAGGCAGCTTAAGTGTTTTTCACAAACTCACAGGTGGAGTCTGTATCAAAGCTATGATTAGGACAAAGGAATTGTTAGTATTGCTGTGTAAATAATGAATTTTTTTTGGCCTACTGGTAACTCTGAAAGGGTATGTCTACCCTAAGAAACAAGGTCGAATTAAGATATGCAACTTCAGCTATGTTAATTGCATAGCTGAAGTTGAAGTACCTTAACTCGACTTTTGGTGCTGTCCACACTGCAGTAAGTCGATGTTAGAACACTCTCCCTTCAATTTCCCTTACTCCTTGTGGAAGCAGGACTATCAGCATCGACCAGAGTACGCCTCTCAGTTTGAATTAGCATGTCTTCATCAGACCCGCAAATTCAAATCCTGGAAGATCAACAGCGGCAGCTTTGATTGTTCTCTGTAGTGTGGCATACCCAAAATGATTAACTAATTGAAAACTCAACTAATTGAAAAGTTTTAAAAAGTGCAGTCTGAATAAAACCTTCCTCTTTTCCTTGTTAAGTATATTTTATATAATTTTTCAAATTAAATAAAAGTTGAAACAAATTTAAAAACAAAAAGTAATTTCAAACAAAAGAATCAAAACATTTCATTTTCAAAATGTCACAATGAAATGATTGTATGTATGTATGTATGTATTCATACATTGGCATAAACAATTTTGCAAAATTGAGAGAATTCACCAATAATTTTTATGTGATTGAAAACACATTTTTGAGGGGAAAAATTTTTTGGCCAAAAGAAAAATATACTCTGCTTTAATTCACATCAACCTTGTGTTCATAGTATTAGCTGATATCTCTGTCTAATTTAGAGATGATATTAAAATGTCCACAATGAAATTCTGTTATTGTAAAAAGCATAAGATACACCCTGACTGGTAACAATCTCCTCAAAAACAAGACCATCAAGGAGTTAAAATATTACCCTTTGTTAAATATAATCTTCTGGCTTCTTCCCAAATTCCCAGCAGGAAATCTTAATTTCAAGAACTAAGTAATCTGTATTCAAAGCCAAGAATTTGTTCCAAGAGAGGTATTTGCCAGGGTCTTAAGCAGAGTTAAAGGCCAGACCGCAATAACATAATTTTAGAGGTACAGTATTGCTGTAGCAAAGAACGTTGTGTTGTATGCAGTTTTACTATTTATACTATTATTATTTATTTTTAGTTATAAAGGATTGAAAATGAATATATTGTTCAAAGACAATGAAACTAGTTTCTCATCATAAGTCACTTAATCTGTAAAATAATACCTAAACCCACTTGTGTAATAAAAATGATTAATACATAGCAAGAAGTTCCAAGGAACAAACTATAGACAAAAAGGAAAAGTGAACACTCTAAAGTCTAGATGTCAGATTTACTTGGCCTAATGCTAAGAACTTTAAAGTGCCCTCATTTAAATCATGCTGATTTAAAAGTGAATGAGAGCACTCAGTCCCCACAGTATCAACTCAGTGCAGAAATCTATTTATCTTGATCCACCAAGATAAATATATTAGAGTTGTAAGAAGCTGACATATCAGAGGTCAAAATGGTTTGACAAATTATATAGAAAATCTTGTAAACCTTAAATTTATTATTGTGGATGAGTTGAGAAAACCATGATCACCTAACTCACTGAAAAGTCCTGATCCTGAGCTGAGTTTTGTTATTTATTATATATTTGAGAGAGTTTGTCTGTCTGTCTTTGTGTCTGTCTATTGTCTGTTTGTTCAAGAACTCCTGCTAAACTGTAAGAGCTAGGACCATCAAATTCAGTATGCAGCTTCCTCTTATCATAACTTAAAGCAAGGTAAGGGTTTGCTTGTGCCAAAAAATGGGATGTGACTAAAATGGGATTGCTTCTCAGAAAACCATACAGAAAAGAGAATCACTGGGCAGGTGAAAGGGACTGGCTGGGGGCATCCACCCTCCTGTCTCAGACTGCCTTTGTCGTGAGCCTCCCACCCCACAGGTGTCTTTTAGGGAGGGAGTGGCTGAAGCTCCCCCCCACACCCCATACAGGAACATTGCTAGCTGTTCCCCTTCATCAGGAAACAAGGGAAAAGTGCATAGTTTGCTACATTCCTCACTCTGGCCAGGGAGCACAGGGGGTAAATGAACCTGCATCTGCCCCAGCTAGGGAACACATACCTCTCCCCAGACTGTGCCTGCTGAAGCTACAGCGGCCATGAAGAGATGCTTCTCATCTGGCTGCTGTGGTGATAGCGCTGGGTTATTCTCTCTCCCCAGGACAGCCTGCATACTGAACCCCTCATCCCCAGCTCCATGCCAGAGCAATGATTTAAATGAGGAAAAACAAAAGTGAATTGAGTTAATGTTCCGAGCAATGCTGGGTAAATAATCTAGGTGCTGTATATAACAGAGGCGGAGGCAGTATCAGTGTGCTCTGTATTTAAGGTGGCTTTACACTTTGCATTCTGACCCCTCTTTTATACTCACATCTTTCTGGAAATTTCTCCATTCATGCTGAAATGTTCTAGATAGGAACTCTACCCATGAGTGAGATAGTGATTTTCTTTCTCTCTCTCCATTTGAACAAAAATGGCTGTGCAATTCTGGGGCACGAAGATAGGGTGCAGACAGCTGCTCTATTTGAATTGGAAATAGTCCTTAGTGAGGAAAGGCAACATTAGCTGTTCTTAATTTTGAGTATAATGTTGACTGTATTGAAGGGGTTTCTTCCTATTGTATTGTTCAAAAATTTTTTTTACATTATCAAATTTGGTGGCAGTCAATGAGCCTCTTTCAACAAACTTCAAAATACTCTATCAGATTTCTAAGTAGTTATCTTTTTTTTTTCTTCTCTCCTGTAGAGCTTTGACTTGATGAGTTAATTTTTTCTAGTACTAGAATTTCCAACACTATTTGCTATCAGACTATAATTTTAGGTGAATCACTCCCTCACTACATTTTTCTGGTAATTCTAGCAGCAACTAGGAGATGAGTGACGAGTTCTTTATGAGTATGACTTTTATAAGACACTGAGTTTTCAGGTAATTTAATAAAATTACTACGGAATTTTTTCAGAGCTGATATTCTATTATCTCCCTTATGGAGTCTCCAATAGTTTTCCAAAATATCTTAATTTGGGGACATGCCCACTATATAAATCCTCTCATTTCATTATATTCTGTTTAGCATTTGTCTGTCCCTCTACCATAACATCGTTTAGTTTCAAGAGGAATTGTGTACATGTATACAAATGTTAGCATAGCTGTCTTAAATTAATGTACTAGCAGACTTACCTGGTATTGCTCAGGTCCTTAACTAAATTAAGTATTTGTGTGTGGGGCATGTTGAAAATAAAAGGAAAAAGTAAATTATTTATTTAAATGATTCTATTTTTCAAAAATACAGTGTTATTTTATGAAGTTAATTTTTATTTCAGATTTCTTTAAGAGATTGTTAAACATTTCCCATTTAATTTTTTTTAGTAAATTTTTTAAATGGGAATTCCATCAAGTATTTTTTTCATTGTCCCTATAAACTATAATTTGCTATAGTTTTAACAAAAAAGAGCTACAATCAGTTTGGTTTCCAATAACATTTTTTTTTCTAGTTTTTGAACCTTAGCATTGATTTTGTTGTGCCAAGAGAGAGCACTACTCCAAATTTCTCCATTTTATCTCTTTTCTGTAAGGTTAATTGAGAAACAATACTATTGCCTGTTCATCCTATTTTCTGGGCTCATCTTAGTTCACTCTCTTTCAACATTCACTCAGTTATGTCAATGTTGAGGACTGTACTTTATTTGGTGATTTTGCCTTTTTTCTGTTTGGTTTTATGAGAAGCAATCACATTCCATTTCCCTGGCACAACCAAAGCCTTATGTTGCTTTAAGTTATGATACGAGGAAGCTGTATGCTGAATTTGATGGTCCTAGTTCTCAACATTTAGGAAGAGTTCTTGATCAATGAGACAAACAGACAGGCAGACAAACTCCCTAAAATATATAGTAGATTTATTTAGTTCTGGGGACCATTGCCTCATATGTTTTTTCAGTCCTCAGTTTTAATATTGGTGTCTACATCAACTTTTCCTTCTTTTCATCGATATAATTATTCCCTCCAAGTAAATGTTAGACATTATTTTGGACAGAGCAGAAAGTAAGACAATATTCATTTAAATGTTTTCAATTGAAATAAAACATTTCAGTATTCTCAAAATTAAAAAAAAGGTTTGTTAAAATTGCACTAAATGCTTAATTTTGAGTCAATTCAACATTAACCTGCATTTATCCATTGTGGTACGTTACCTCATGGGACTTGTCATTTGGGTGCTTGATTCTCCTGTTTATGCCTGTGGACAAAACATATTTCCTATGATGCAGCCAGAGTTATGTGATTTCCATAATACATCATGCTGCACTTGGTGAGAGGGAATTCCTTATTGCACAATGTGATATATATTACTTTAGGAAGCTCACCCTTAGGAGAGGCTGTGGGTCTTACAGGCAATGTGACATGCACATTTCACTTCAGTAAGACACTAAACTGCATTTCCCTAATATCAATTTAACAAAACAAAAGATTCTGATTTGGGCTGACCTGATCCATAACAAAATATTCCATTTTTGTTTTTTTCAATACCAAATCAGATTTCTTTGATAAAATTAAGATTTTTCTGTGGGAAATTTTGATTTTGCAGAAATTATATTTTCCATCCAAAAAGCCCCCAACATTCTACTCGTAAATTCCACTTGAGATGTAATAGGTTGTTTTCTGATGAAAACAGAAGGAGGTTCAGTGAGCATTCAGACTATTTCTGTCAGAAGAATCCTGGTATATGGGCATTAGGATATGGTTAAGAAGAGCTGTCCCACAATCTTGCTTTTAAGAGTTTGCACTGGGGAGGGATATCACATTTACCAATCTTAATCCCTTTTCAATGAAGTTCTGTTCATGGAATAGTATTATAGACAGTTCATCTACCTTACTATTATAGCAGTACAGTAAAAGTCTAGTTGTTCGGCATCCAGTGGTCCGGCACTCCCGATAGTCCGGCACCAACTGGAACCTAGAAGTGCTCTGGCCAGCCGGACAATTGGAGCTGCTCTGCCCCTGGCTTCCCCAAGTCCGACGCTGGTCAATTTCAGCAGCGGTGGACTTGGGGAAGCCGTAGGGCAGAGCACCCCAGCTGCTCTGCCCCAGGCTTCCCCAAGTCCAGCGCTGCTGAAACTGACCAGCGGCTGACTTGGGGAAGCCAGGGGCAGAGCAGCTGGGGTGCTGCCAGGTTGGTCCTGCAGCGCCGCCCCTCACCTGAGCGGCGCTGCGGGACCAACCCGGCAGCTCCCCAGTTGCTCTGCCCCCGGCTTCCCCAAGTCCGCTGCTGCTGAAACTGACCATTGTGGACTTGGGGAAGCCGAGGGCAGAGCGTCCCCAAGTCTGCCGCTGGTCAGTTTCAGAAGCAGCGGACTTGGGGAAGCCGGGGGCAGAGCAGCTGGAGTGCTGCCCATGCTGCGCAGTTCCCCGCCAACACCCCCCACCCCAAACCCCTCGTAGCCCCCCTTCCGGTACTCCGGCATATCCAATAATCCGGCACCCCCTGGGTCCCAAAGGTGCCGGATAATCGGAAGTTTACTGTACCACTGAATGCAGCTCTAAGGCTAAGGTTTGGCAATTACTATCTTTCATAACACCAAGGGTATGTCTATACTGCTGTCAGCCGACGGTCAGGGCAGTGTGTGTGTGTGTGACACCCAAGTCTTTAACTGCTGAGGCACAAAGCCCCGTCGCAGCGGGCAGTCTAGGAGAGACTGAAGGAGCCCGAGTTTAACGTCCGTGACTTTACTGCTAGGACCGGGGTCCCGTCGCAGAGGGCTGCCAACAGGCAGACAGACGCCCCTTGTTAATAGGAAGAGCTTATTACATCTTAGATTTTAGCTGCTAGGATACAGGACCCCTCCGCAGCGGGCAGTCTAGGGAAGACTGAGAGATGCCCCAACGGATCTGTCACCTGGGAGTGACACGATCCAAACACCCAAGCTTCTTCTATACCTCTCCCTTATGACCAGTTGAAGTTTTTTTAAATTGTGCTTGGTTTTGTTACAGCAACTGAAGGAGTCAGGTTAAAAACTTAAACAGTTACAGGTTTATTAAAAAAGCTTATAAAGCATACGGTTACAATGGCTATTGCTCTATTTTTTAACTGCTAGCAAATATAGATTTTAAAAATGGTTACAAAGAAAATAAAGATAGAAAATAGAAATAATGGTACCAAGTGACAGCTTAATTTTTAAAGAGCTTTAAATCTATGTGTACACTTAAGACAAAGGACCACATTCAGGTACAATTTTTACCCCCTTCTGTGCCTCTCGACTCCAGCGGGTCAAGCCAGGGCCGGTCCCTCAATTCCTAGGAAAGACGAATACGAGGTGGGCGTCCCCGTGGAACCTCGGGAGGTCAAACACCTAACCTGACCAGCAGATAGATGGTAGATTGACACTCAGAGTAAATGTGCTGCTGGACCCATCTTTATACCCATAGGGGCCCGTATCCTCTTTTTTATCTAAGATGCCAGATTGTGTTGGTTCGTCTTTGTGACGCCAGTTCTTACAAGCAAGTTTCAAGTTAATTTACACTTGCAAGAGAGATAACTAAATTGTGAGTACTAGACATTTTTTTTACTGGGCGAGAGATTCCTCCCCCGCGGAAGGCTGTGTGTTCGTATCAATATGGGTTTTAGTCAAGGACACTCCTCTGCAGCCTCTTGGTCAGCAATTGGCGTATCTCTGTTTACAGCCATTCAGGGTCACAGCAGCCTGCCATATCCAGGCAAGCAAAGATGGATGTTACGGGGGGGTTCCTGTCTGGCTACAACTGCCACCCTAGTTCAAACTAGGGTGGCTAATGTAGGCATTCGAACTTGCAAATGAAGCCCGGGATTTAAATATCCCGGGCTTCATTTGCATATTCAGCGCCGCCATTTTTAAATGCCCGTAGTTCGAACTACCTGCCTGCAGCTACACGCGGCACAGACTAGGTAGTTCGAATTAAAGCTCCTAATTCGAACTACCGTTATTCCTCCTGCAAGAAGGTTTAACAGTAGTTCAAATTAGGAGCTTTAATTCGAACTACGTAGTCCGTGTCGCGTGTAGCCGCGGGCAGGTAGTTCGAACTACGGGGCATTTAAAAATGGCGGTGCTCGGGAACATGCAAATGAAGCCTGGGATATTTAAATCCTGGGCTTCATTTGCAAGTTCAAATGCCTACATTAGCCACCCTAGTTCGAACTAGGGTGGCAGTGTAGACATACCTTAATTCTACAATTAACTTTCCAACAGAACTTTGCATTTTTAAAGATTACTTTATTTTTCTCTATTTTATGTCTATTAGAATTCTAAACACACAAATGAAACCCAAAACAAAACACTGAGTTTCACTTAGCACAAATTATTGTTAAATAGCTGAGAATTATCAGTTGAAACTCAAAAACTTTCTAACCATCACAAAGTATCCTGCAATTACCCATTCCTGTGGTGAATTCCCATAAATAACAATTGTAGCATTAACTCATAGTTTACACTAAGCATTTCTGGAGAATTTTTATTAAAAGCAGAGGTCATAGTATGGTGACAATCATTTTCCCTTCTGTATGCATTTTACTGGGAATATAAGGCTTTTGTCTTTGAAACAGTGCCAATCTCAGTGCTGATCATTTAAATAACTGTCTATGAAAACAATGGGATTGATTCATTGAAATGTGCAGTCATTCAACATAGTTATTTAGTATTTTATATTTTCATCCATCACCATAGTGTCTGGGCGCCCTGACTTTGATGATAGTTGAGAGTGCTTCCTGCACATCTGCTGATGGGATATATCCCATCAAGTGCCAGCAATGCCCCTGTGCCATGTATATTGGCCAAAATGGACACACTCTGTGCCAAAGAATAAATGGACACAAATCAGACATCAGTCATGGTAACACACGTAAACCTGTAGGACAGGGATGGGGAACCTATGGTACGCAGGTTGCCTGGATCCAGCCCCCGAGGCTCGGGACTCTCCCTTCTTCCCTCCCCCCAGCATTGGGGAGCCTGCACTGGCACGCTATCTCCCTGCTATTCCACCATGGGGCTGGAGCACACAAAATCTATTAGCCTGGGGGTCAGCAGCCCTGACCCAAAAAAGATTCCCAACCCCTTCTGTAGGGGAACCCTTTAAACTCCCTGGACATTCAGTAATGGATTTAAAAGTAGCATCCTTCTACAAAAGAATTTTTATCACCCTATTAGAAAGGGAGACAGCTGAACTAGAGTCCATTTACAAGTTTAATACTATTAACTTAGACTCGAACAAAGATATTAATTGGTTAATGCACTACAAAGGCAATTTCCCCACTTCTAATATTAGCATCGCCACATCAAATGCTGTGAATAAGACCCATCCACTCTGATTTAATTAGCTTCATTAACATTGATCCTAAAATTGACAGGTAACTGCTTTTGCTGTTATATATATGTATCCCAGATTCTGCAATTTCCACTCCAACTCATAATATGAAGTGGTTTTTACCCATGAAAGCTCATGATCTAATAAATTGGTTAGTCTCTAAAGGTGCCACTGGACTGCTTTCTATACTGAGGTAATTCACTAGCTTGTTGAAACAGGCACCCTACTTTTGGCTATGCCTTTTACTCTCTGGAAAAAAATCTTTTTGGGTGCCAAAGAGGATTTCCAGCTTTCTAGTGTAAGATACAGCAGCTTTTCCCTAGGGTTGTTGTAAGTTATGCTCTGGTTGTTATGGACCCATGTGAGACATGGGAATCAGAGACTAGCTGTAGTGCATTGAACAAGACTCAGCAACTCTATTTCAACGTTTGCTGTACTGGAAGCAGATCCGGTACAGAGGCTTTATATCACATACATTAACCAGTGAGTTTCCCTTGCACAGAATTCTCATAGGCCATTACTACCAGCTGTGAGGCTTCTTCATACTACAACTTGGACCTTCATGATGTGGCACCCTTTGGACCTGACTGATCCTTGATGAGGAAATTTGTTGGATGAAGGGAGATCCCCTCTCACTGGTCTCCCAGCCCAACATCCCTTCTTGCTGCCAGCTCCTCTTTTTTACCCCAGCCCCACTGCCACCAGGCTCCAGCTGCTGTTTCCAGGCCTGAGCTCTGGTCCCAGCCCCACTGCCCCGGACTCAGGCTCTGGCCCCACTGCTGCCAGTCCAGCCAGGACTGCTTGGCCACTGCCAGCCCTGCTTTGGCCAGCCAGGCTGGGGCTCCCATGTGCTACAGCTCCCTGGCCACGGACTCCCAACCAGGGCTCTTTGGTCCAGCAACATCGGTGGTATGGCCAGACTTTCCCTTTTTGGTTATACTTCTCTTAGCTATAAGTATATGAACTAAAATCAATGAGAAACTCCCTGATCCTGCTTTTATTAAAGTCAATAGAAAATATTTGCCATTTACATCAATGAAAGCAGGATCAAATCCAAAAATAGTTCCTGAGATATTTCTAATACCAGCCAAACCCAGGAAATACTGAAAATCTCACAAGACTCTTTTCTTGCAAGACCCTAGTCTGAATTTGAGACCAAAGTAGCACAGTAATCCTTTGAATAGAATCCCCAAACTGCAATTTATATGAAGTAATGTAACACACAAAAATACCAAGGGAATTTAAAATGTCTTCTTGTGCATCCTTTATGAGGATCTATAAAAGAAACATTATTGCCCATCAGTCTCAATTTCCCTCAAAAAAGCTGAGACTTGCTATGCCTGAGTAGTTTCTCAATACAGTTACAAAAGTAAAGGAACAACCAAGACCAACTAACATTGAAAGGACAAGTGAATAGGGCCTGAAAGAGCTGGAGAAAAGCATTCCAAAAGGACAAAAAATGTCCCTAAAAGTTTAAAAAGAAACACAAAGAAACAGAGTTTACTGTACTGAATTTACTATGTGCTTTACAGATCTTAGGGATCAATAGAGAGATTCTTGCCTTCCTATGCCCTGCAACTGCTTACAGTTATTCACGTTTGAATCACATTGATTTTAATGTGACTGAAGTAGGCTTTGCTGAATAGGGATGATTTACTTAATTGATGTCTTAGTGCTTTGAAACCTGTGCTTGGAACACATTAAAGTCTGACAGAAAAAAATGAATTATTTGGCAAATTGTTGTCTTTAACTGTGATATTTCACAGAAAAATGCCTCAATGAAAACATGTTTACTATTTAGCTTTAATTACACTGGTGTCTATTAGCCCCCACAAAAGCTTACAATCTAACATCACAACAGAGGGGAAGCAAAACCATAGGGCAAAAGCAGGAGAGGAAAGTCAGGGTGTCACATCAGTAAGATGACACAATTAAGCAGCTAATGTGCATGAGCAGGACCAATTTTCACTTGTGAAGCTGGGGCATAATAAACTGAACAGCAAATGGCCTCTGCATAGAGTCATTTTCCAGAGTATAATCACACTTTAATGGGGCTTTGCTAGCATTTAATGTAAAGTTTGAGTGATTCACAAAGTCATTCTGCTGCATAACACAATTGGCAAAGGAGATAGAATACATTATAAAAAGCTCTGACTCTATCACTACTCTCGTCCCTCCACTGGCTACCTCTCTTCCACCACATCAGATACCAACTTCTTCTCTTGACGTACAAAGCCCTTCAGAATTGATCCCTGCTCTGCCTAGCCATCCCAGTAGTTTATTACAAGGCCCACTCCTACCTTCACTGTGTTCCATTTCTCTGACAAGTGCTTTCATTATTTTTTCTATGCTGCCCCTTATGATAACAAAAATCTATATAGCTGCCATCTTAACCCCCCACAAAACGCAGCTCTTCAGTAATGTCTACAGTACACTACATGTCTACACAGGTGGGGAGCTATGACTACTGCTTCACTCCCCTTCATCTAAGAATTGTACACATCTTATTATTTTCATTATTCTGCTATCTCCATCCTCACTTCAGCTGCCTTCCATGTCTCATTCACTTGCTATTTCATCTCTTTTAGTTGATAAGCTCTTTGCGATTTTCTTTACTTGTGTACTCTGCTTAGCACAATGGGCCCTGACCTGGTCATGTCCTGTAAGTGCTCCTATAACATAAATGTAATAATTGTAAAATATTTAATGTTCAACACTCAGGACATGAAAATAAAGTATTTACACTATATGCCAATAAGGTAGGCGTCAAATGTAATGAGGATGCTGTTCCTGTAAAAGTTGACCAAAAATTACAATATAGCTCTGTGGTTAAGAACAAACAACAGCTCTGCATGCTTATTACCATGAAAAATGTTAACTGAACTCTGAAATTAGTGATGTGCTGTCTTTAATCTAACTTTCCTTGGAGTGTTGGCACACACCTGGGACATTAGTGTTGTGTAAAGAAATTATACAGTTTTGTTCAGCAGCACACTCATGGTTGCTGTCATGGGGGAACTGGGTATGTAGGATATTAACTGGAGAAAAAACAAACAAACAGGAAAAACCATGTTTTTCATTTTAAGTTAGACAAAATTTCTCACCGTTTGTAATAGCCTTTCTAGTGCCAGTCATGCAAGATTTCATTTCAACACTGTTTGTAATTACAGATGTTAATAATTTCCTTCAACAACCATTGCCTACCACATAGATAAATCAGCTATTTTTGCACTGGTTTAGGAAAACATCCAAAAATTGGGGGCATTTCAGAAAAATCCAGCAAAAAATTATACCTATTAAATGTATTTATTATATTTTAGTGTAACAGCTTGGTTTCATATTCAAAAGTTGCTTTAATAGTGACCTAAATATAAAAAAAATTCTTCTATGCACGTTTCCATTCAGAGCCAAATGGCACATGCACTAATGCATTGCTATTGTAAGTTTTATTACCTTTCGAGCCATTGACAACACATGAAGATTCAGGAAGATTAATGTACAGTACTGGATTCTTTTTTATTGTTACATTATTTACAATCTAGAGTTTATCTGGTAGAGCTTTGGTACTTGAAGTATCAAACCAGGGATTTACAGTAGAATGGAAAATGTAACCCTCTTAAAGGGCTAGATTTCCTTGTGTAATTAATCATAGATTTCAGATTCAGCATTGGATGAGGGTTTTTTTTTCCCTGATTGCAAGTAGATACCATGAAAGATTGCCTGTGGACTGTTTCTCTGTGACAATGAGGCTTCCAAAGATTATCCATGGACATTTTCCTACCCTCTTTCAGAATTAGATCATATGGGTGTTAAAACTTCTCTTTTTTTGGGATGCCTACAATGTGAGTAAGTAATACTAGCCTCCTTATCAAGAAAATGTTTTTATGTCTATATTTAAGATACATTCAACAGCACCCTGACTCTTCCTCCACAAACAAACCTTAAAAACTCAGTTTAAGATCCCTCCAAACTGTGTAGATGACTTAGGGTATCCCTATAATCAAGTTTGTGTTTTTCTCATCAGTTTTGACCCCAACTTCCTCCCTCCTATTGGTCTTCTGAACATGTTGTGTAGACTGCAAGGTCTTTGGTACAGAGACTACACATTTATCTTCTGAGACTAATACACTTCTGGGCACAGTATAATAAAATATACATAATAATCATAATCTTCTTCTGGCCAAGATTGTTTCTTGCCCTGTGCACCTTTACTACTGCAGTTACAATAATAAAGTTGTATAAAATCATTCCTTATTTACACTGCACAAGGCTACCTACATCACAGGTAATAGCATGGCAGGAGAGCTGTCTCTGTGGGATCACTATTAGAACTGTTTGGACCCAGAAAATTTCAAATTTTCACTGACTATCCAAATACCAAACTATGTCAGTCAGAAAATGAAATATGTTGATTCCGAAATGCTGCCATGATTCTTAATCAGAGTTGTAGTTAGGTGACTCATGTTCCTTTTTCCTCTTTTTCCTCTATAGGAACTATTACCTCTATAGGTATTATTACCCCCCTTCAAACCCATCATGGGTGTCTCTTCCTATGGTGCATCATAGGAGCTATACTCGAGCTGGAGAGCCAAGCTCATAGCAGAGAACAGAGATGCAAGGAGAATGAACTCTGCAGCCCATGAGGTACTGTGGAAGCATACCAAAATTGAAATATTTTAAATTTCAGCATTTGGTGTTTCAACAAAAACATTTAAAAATTCCATGGAAAGCAGACACTTTGTGAAAAAATTTTGAAATCCATTTTTTCTTTGAAAAAAATAAAGTTTGAAGGACATTTTCCCACTGATGCTAGACTTTATTTTCCTTCCATTTAGGTAGACA
This sequence comes from Rafetus swinhoei, assembly GCA_019425775.1. Taxonomy (NCBI): domain Eukaryota; kingdom Metazoa; phylum Chordata; order Testudines; family Trionychidae; genus Rafetus; species Rafetus swinhoei. Next base: position 274,872,230 of record CM033437.1, read on the forward strand.
AGGAGTAGCACACAAAGGCACAGAATTAATAGTCTTGTGATTGTCAGTTTAGCTGAGACACTAGAGAGATGGAAATAATATGCTATTACAGTAATTACTCGTTTAACACGTGCCCACTTTACACATTTTTGCAATAGCACGATTTTTTTTTAGGCAATGTTTTTCGAATAACACAACCGTCCCCGAAATAACCCGAAAATAATCAAGTGGCAGACTACTTCACCCTGCGGTATAAGTTGGTGAAAACAGTGGTAATATGCATGAGCGGATGAAGACACATGGTCACAGCGCTCCTCCGCTCACTCATGTGTTTATCTTTGTGTTTTAACAAACCATGGTGACTTGTGTTGCTAGATATCTTATGTTGCTAGATATCTAATGTTGACGTTGACGACCCACCACTAACAAAAAATTGACTTTGCCACCACCGCCTGAAACGCAACCCCCACCTTTTACATTATTTTTAATGGGAAAATTGACCCCGCATAGCACGTTTTCGCTTAGCACGAACATTTTCAGAAACACATCTATAGTGTTAAATGAGGAATTACTGTACTATAAAGCAGTAGCAGATAACTCCTCCCCTGACTATGGATGTGAAGTAGTGTCTCTCATAGTCAAATTTGTTCCTTGGTCTGCAACTATGTTTTACCACTGCTCAGGATAGATTATTGTGTCACATGCACATTCTAGCCTTTGGGGTCTACTGCCCCTGTAGATTCATTATTTGTGTGCTGCTCTGATAAAATCAGTCCCTCGTGCGAGAGCTCCTACCAATTAATATCATTTCAAGCAAATGCTTTCAGCTAGATAATGCCAACAAAGATCATTAGTCACTCAGTCCACACATGGCAGCTTATTGCATCAGGTGCTGTATATTAACGAGTGTGATTAAGCATTATAATTAGTGAATTCTGGAATATTAGAAGTTGTGATCCCTACGGGGCTTTGTTTTACATGCAGTGCTGTGGATAATTTTTAGGATGGAGTATTGGGAGCATGACAAAAGAACATACTCTGGGACAAGGAACTGAGACATCTTACTGTGGGAGAAGTATGATACTGTCTAGCAGGCTTCCAGCTAAAACCAAGACAGCATGCTAAAAGAAATCAAAGAAGTGCTAAAAGGTCATAGTGTGTTCATTGTTAATTCATGTGTTAAAACGGAGCAAAGGGGGATGCTATCACATGATATGTACATGGTGCATGCCCCAATAATTACATTTTCCCTGTAAGCTTGAAAATCATTGAAATGTTAAGGTTAGTGTTTTCAATCATACAACACTTATTGGTTTACATTGTACATAGCTAGTCCTAGGCCAAACCAATGTATTAGTGTTTAAATGAAGTTCACTTAATATGTAAAACTTCATGAAAAACTGATGAAGGATTGTTTCTGGCTCTCACGTTGTGTTTATATTATGATTAGAGCCTTAGAAATATAAATGAAAAGGTTGTGAACTTCAAAGCAAGGGCCATTAAGAAGCAATGGATTCACAGTTACAGTCCCCAAACTTCCTCATCATATGAAGCACCCATGTGGATCAAGATGCTTGTCAGCATGCCTTCTCTTTATGGGATCTATAAATACCATTCAAGGGAATAATCCCATATCTCTGGACTGATGAATTCTGACATGGGTAGTCTGAGTGAATGGACAGAGGTTCCCCAAGCCAGTTGGGTAATCCTGAGAAATTTATGGAAATTAGTAGGCTTTGGGCCTAGTCCATGCTATAATATGCCACCCCCTTCAAAGAAAAGTGTGGTTTGTGCATGTCCCAGAAATCAGTAACTGCACCTGCTTGGGAGTAAAAATCAGCATTCACATGTTGGGACCCTGGGCAATGTCCAGTCATAAAGAAATAGGGCTGCAATGCCAGATATCACGGTGTAATCTGGGGGTTTGTGTCCTTCATGTCTTGCAGCCATCTCAAAGGTGCATGATCTGTGATGAGCTGGAATGGGGCTACCACCACCCAGCGAATAGATACACACTCTCTCTCTAAAGTGGAGTACCTAGTCTCTTGTGGGTTTAATTTCTTGCTCAAACACAGGATGGGGTGTTCTGTTTCTTGGAAGTTCTCAGACAGCATAGTTCCCAAGCCTACAGTTGAATAAATCAGTGTGTAAAATAAATGGCAAAGTAAAATCAGGGCATTGAAGCACTGGATGTCACCCCAAAATATCTTTTGGCATGCATTCTGGTGTCCAAATTACAGAATTTTGTCCTGAAGCCTTGGTTAGTTCTTACAATGGAGCTGCCAGAGTTGCAAAATGGGGAATAAGCCAATGGTAATAACTAGCCAACCCCGAGAAGGCCCACACCTGCATCTTTGTTGTTGGAATAGGGGTTTGTCTTTGTTGTTGAAATAGGGTTTTTTTTTCTAGGGCTCCAGTTTTGCCTTGTAGAGGTTTTATCATCCCATTCCCCACCAGTTATCCCAAATATCTGGTCTCTTGCATGCCAAATTTATACTTCTTGGGGTTCTCTGCGAGCCCAGCTTCTCTCAGTGCCTGCAGAATAGATGCTACATGGGTTAAATCCTCACTAAAGATTATCACATCATCTAAATAGACTACAGAAAATTGTCCACAATGTCACAGCACCTGATCCATTGAGCACTGGAAGGTGGCCAGTGCCCCACATAGTCCAAAACGCATAGTTACAAACTAGAAGAGCCCTGGGGTGGCAAATGCTGTTTTTTTCCTTTGGAGTCTTCAGTAAGAGATATTTGCCAATAGTCCTTAATTAAGTCCAGAGTGGTGATGTACTGTGCTTTTCTAAGCTGGTCCAAGAGTTCATCCATTCAGGGCATGGGATGAGTGTCAAACTGTGAGGCTTCATTCAGGGCTCTGAAATCCACACAGATTCGGATGGAGCCATTGGGTTTAGCCACTAGGACCACTGGACTGCACTAAGGGCTTTGGGACTCTTCAGTAATCACCAACTCTAACATTGCCCCAAACTCATGATCTAGGGACCCCCAGAGCTTTTTGGGAACTTGATAGATCTTCGTTTGGGTTTGGCTATTGGAGTTGTCCGAATCTGATGTGCCACCAAATGCGTTCTCCCAAGTAGAGAGAAAAAGAGATAGTTGAAATGCTCCAACAGGTTCTTGGCCTGCCACTGCAATCATGGAGGTAGGCTGTCTGTGATGGGTATGTCAGCAGGGCCTTCTGAGGATTGCACCTCTGGGCCTAAATCATGTTGCACTTCCTGGATGCAAGCCCTCCTGTGCTCTCCAGGGTTTTAGCAGATTCACACAAAAAATGTGTTTCTCCTTTTTCTTATCTAGACAATGGATTTCATAAACAATCTCACCCACTCGCATTGTATAACTTCACAGAGGCCCTGCCATTTGGCCAAGAGTTTACTTTCAGAGCTAGGTAATAGCAACCTGATCTCCAGGCTGATAGAGCTTTTCCTGCGCACCCTTATTATAATGGCGAGCCTGGGTTTGATGAGCTCTTTCTAAATTTTCTCAGGTGAATCTGGCCACCTGTTGGCTATACTGCAGGGTCGGCACTACCTCAGAGATCACTGGCTCCATAGTTTTTGAACAGTAACAGGAGATTTTTGCCAATGCCAATGCAAACCTGGGTGCAGTGACATAACCCTGACTCACTTGCCACCACAGTCCAGACTGCTGAGGATTTTCTACTCGTGGCTGAGCCTAGCAAACTTACACAGCCACACTCTGAAAACTGACCAACCCAAGGCTCAGAAGACCCAGACTGGGCACAAAAAGGGATGTCCAAAGGATTCTGCTCACAGTGCCAAGATTTTAGCACATGAACGTCAACAAGTTGACAAGGTACTAAAATTGGATCCTCAGTACATTGAAGGGAAGATCAAATTTCAAAATAAAATTTGATTGGCTCCTTGAGGCATTGGGCTACTGCCTGAGGCCAAACTCCTGCAGGAAAAGGTTCTCAATGGAACTGGTGTCAATAAGTCTCAGGACAGACTAACAGGCAGTCAAGGATGGTAGCTTTCACTGTCCAATAGTGTGCTACTTGCATCATCCTCCAGAGCTTGGTAAGCTCCCTGGGCTTCCCCAGAGAGGAACGGTGCCAAGCGGGTGGCCCCGGTGGTTCTTTCCCAACTGGCAGTCATGGCTGTTCACTCAAAGATGACTAAATAGGCTTCTGCATCATCATGTGGCCCCAGCTTGTCTAGTGGTATCCCTAGCCCTGAGTTCAATGGATTAGCGAGAGAGATTGGGACAAACAGACACTGGAGTACTGCCTCGTGGAACTGTTGTTCCTGCTGTTGCTTCTGGAGGTGAAGCACCTCCAGGAGTATGTTCTGCTGTTGCTGGGCAGCTTGCTGTGACTCTTACTGTGCGTCCAGCAGTGCCCTCTGTGCCTTTGTGGCACTAAGCTGCTGCTGAGCCAGCAGCCTCACCAACTCATCCATAACCCCTTGGACGCAGGGCTGGCTTGAGTCCCCACTTCTGGTATCAGTGTAAAGGAGCTCTTATGAGGGCCCCTTTGTGGCCAAGGTCATGTGTCTACCAGATCCTCCTCTCTGACTAGCTCTGGGACCAGGCTTCTTCTTATTGCCTTTCTGTAGCTGCTGCGGAGGGCGGGGGGGAGGAGGGGAGGGGGGAGTGAGGGAGGGACCCAGGCACTCTCACTCCTCTGGGTCCTGGCCCAGGGACCCTGTAAGTAGCAGTTGCCTGCAAATGTCACTTCTGTCCACTGCTACCTCACTCCCTGGGCCAATTTCACAAGAATCTGCTCCACCTAGCCCCTCTCTCTCAGGGTTTTGAGGTCAAGTTCTCACCACACTCTGTTTAGGGTTCTTTAGTGTATCATGGCTGGTCTTCAGCCACTGGACCTGATTTTCAACCAGCTCACACTCAGAGCTGTCCAAGGTGCCGCTGTCTTCCCAGTCAATCCCTGGGTCTGACTGTGTTGAGTTCCAGGGAAGAACTGCTAGGGCCTGTCCCAGAAGCTTCTTTATACTAGCTTGCTTTATACCAGCAGAAGCAGCCACTCTATCTTGCCTGGGTTACCTGTCTTCTACTTTTTTTCCCCTGGGGTGAGGTAAGGCAAGGCCAACAGCCTCCAATAGTGGGCTTTGGGCCTAGTCCACCCCATTACACTGGGATAATGGAAGTTTTACATATGTATAAAGTATAAGTTTGTGATGTTGGGACTGGTAGGGAGGGATGTCATGGGGACTTGGGCTGTAAATAGATTGTAAAGCAAACACAAGAGAACTATTTTGAGACACACACACTTGGTTGGAAACTAACAGTTGAAGAGAGTCAATGAAAGCAGTTTGTAAAGCAATTGAGAGTGCATGGAGGTGAGTTGTCAAAAGGTATTAGCTTTGTGATGGGAGGGAGCAGGGAAGAACAAGCAAACTGGGAACTGTGGCAAAAAGTAACTCCTTGGAAGAGCAGAGATGCTGTCTATTGCTACTGCATTTCCATAAATGTGAGGTCGGCATGGCAGTAGCACAAGTAAACTTCAAGTAACAATTCAGCCATAGATTTTCTATTGCCTAATATTAGGTTTACCAACCATCTAGGGTTGCCCTGGAGTCTTCTGGGAATTAAAGATTTCTCATGAATTAAATATTATTTCATATGATGAAACCTCCAGGCATCTGTCCAGCAAAAAAATGAGCAACCCTAGCTGGTACTGTTCTGAACTAAAAACACTCCACCAGAGCAGCTGGGTTGGGCTTCCCACAGAGGCTTTTAAACAGGACCCCAAGTTTCACTGTGGCCCCTATTGCAATCCAAAAGCAGTAATATCTCCTCACAACTTTAATGTACTTTCTCTCCCAAGAGGGAAGAATTACAGGATCCATACACCAATGGATCTTCTGGTCCTGCTCTGTGCATTGAGGGGGGGTAGGGGGGCAACAGAGTTGCCTCTTTTTCCCTCCTCCCCATCAGCATCTTACTTACTACCTCCACACTGGTTTATGAAGAATTGCCTCACAACTGAGTTTTATCCATGCATACCTCTAATTCTACCCCTGCCCCCATGAATTTTGCTCATTTCCATAAAGAAACTTCACACAGTTGTGGGCCTTTCATGACCACAGAACAGGATTTTCCAATTAATTAATGCATTTGTCATCTTTCAGTCTCTCACTCCATTCTGGAAGTGACAAAGCATACCCTTATTTCCTGCCGCACTTCTCCCTTCATCCACCATCATCAGCTGCTGCTAGTAAAACAAATGGATAAGACCCCGTGGAGCCTGATTTGCAGAAATGTTGAACAGCTGCAGCTTCCACTAATTTCAGCTGTACTTTTGGGAACTCAGCACATCTGAAAATATTCAGCACACCTGTGGACCTCTGCCATTTTGGGGACTAATTTGATCCATTCTAGTATTTTATGACATAGGATGGAAACATCCCACCCAGGAAGAAAAAGCAGCTTTGTCTAACATGATGCTGTGTTCCATCATTTTTGGAGTATTTAAGTATCCAAGAAGAGCTACAAGGAGACTTTTTGAGACACAACTGTTTGGGGGAATTTTCTTTCAAAATTAGGTCTCTATCTGCCTGTGCCTCAAATCCAGTTCTTCTCTCTCTCTCTCTCTCTCTCTCTCTAAAAAAGAGATTTCACTGTATTCTTCCATTTCATTCCCAACTGTGACATAATCCCCCATCTTACATCAGAGATAACCTGTTATCACCAGACAAGGCTGACTTCTGCTGAACTCTTTCAATTGCGTTAGTTGTTTATTACCATTACACCTGGTCACTTAATTTTTTCCTCTTTACTTTTAAAAAAATTCCTTTAACTTCAGTCCATTTTGTTCAAGGCTTGTAACCTTGAGCCACCTATGAAATAAAATAAGTTTACATTTTTAAAACCAAGGTTACTCACCAGGTGGGTTATCTCCTAGTTCTCTCAGGTCTATTTAAAAATTCCTTGCTGTTCTCCCCAGCCTCTTTTACACAAAACGTCTGTGTCCATTTATCGGGAAGTCTTAAGGGTGTTCATTCATTCTATTTTTCCAGTTTTGATGTAGTTTACATCTGTACATGTTCAACCAAGGGAGTGTGTGTGTGTGTGTGTGTACGTGCATGTGGAATGATTCCATTTGTTAAATGCTGCTCTCCCCTGGTTTTCACATTTACAGTTTGGAACACTCCCCTCTGGTTTCAAACATAGGCATTTGACTGAACTCCCATCAGCCCCAACATTGCAAGTGCACTGCAACTTCTCGTGCAGACACATGAAAGCTGTTAGTTGTCACTGACACCTTGATGTGTGCAACAGTCTCATAAATAATTTAAGCTATTTTGCGGTGGGAAGGACCGGGTGGCTCTTTTACATGTTTTCCCCCACCTAAATTCTATATAAAATTCATTTGTGTGATGCAAGGCAGAGCCACTCCTGCTGTGGTTAAATGGAGGAAAGTGACCCAGGCTTACAGGCATTTTTCAGAAATACGTTACTACAGCTTGACACGGGGTGTTACTGTAACCACAAATTACATAATTCCCTCATATTAAGTTACTCGTGGTAAGGATCACTCAGCTCCCATCTTGACAATTTCATATCTCTTGAACTTTGGCTTGAGTAATTAGGATTCTGCCTCCCACCCTATTAAGCCTGCCTTGAGCTACTCCCTTCCAAGTGGCACAAAACAGACATAGGGATGTCATAAAAGTATAACTGAAGATGCCCTTTGCACAGAGAAAATTTTTGATGGCTAACCTCATTCAGAGCCACTGACGCAGGTGGCTTGTCACAGACACTGTAAGAGGAGGAAAGTGATCCTGGGCTATTAGAAGGGGCCTTTGCAGACAGGCAATGCCTGGAGGCTTGTTATACTGTGCACACTATAATGTTAATGGCGTTTCACAATCATTTTAATAAGAGACCATTATGATTAAGATATAATTCCGGATCTTGCTTACTTTTCCTCCTTACACATTAATCACATCTAGAAAGTACAATTCTGCAGGCCCTAGAGAGACAATTTCTCACTCATGTTAATGATTACAGGATGGGGACATTTCTGCTTCTTCAGTCTCTCTCATACACCCACTTTTTAATCTCTGCTAAGGTTATGCTGGTCTCTGTCTGTAGTCCTCTCCTCTCTTCCCTCCACTCTGTCTTTTTTGCTTTTCTTCTGCTTTTCAACAATCAACTCTTTGCTGATGGCTCTTAAATCTACCTGTTCGTGACTGATACCTTTCTTCGCACTCTCATCTTTGTTACAGATACCTCTTTGTGGAAGTCATCTGGTAGAAAACAGTTTCAGGTGAACAAGAAAATGTTGAAGCATCAACATCTGAGAGCAACCTATATTTCTCTACAGGCAAAATAGTCCTCTCAATACTCTTCCAGTGTTATTTAGAAATAGAATTGATTTGATCATATAAAATTATGCCATAAAGCAGGAGTGAGGAACCTCTGCTTAATTTCCTCCTACTTATGGCAAGTCTCCAGGCACTGGGTTGGAAACACTGAGCCTTGGTTCCCCCCTACTGGGCTGGAGCTGGGAGTGCTGGCTCTCGGCAATCAGAGAAGCTCCACGTACTCCAGGTCAGCCTGATTGACAGTGCAGGAAAGCTAATGAGAGAGTCAGGAGGCCAGGGAGGGGGGTCCCATTCTTGGTATGGGCTGTCTTTTCATTTGACTGGATCAGACAGAGTGGGGCCAAGCTAAGGAAAGAACAGGGGCCTAATGTGAGATGGGAAACAGAGTCAGGCCAGCCAGAGACAGCCCAGAGAGCAGATCCATGTTGGGAGCAGGGCTGCAGCCACAGATCCAGAGACTGGGGTGATGAGTAGGGAGTATGAGGGGGCATATGGCCCCCAAAACACCATGGGTGGGTTGGGCAAGAGCCTGACTAGCATCCAGCAGGGCTAGAGTCCATGGGTGGCCTGGGGAAAGAGCAGCATTAGAGCCTGGTGTATGCAGCAGAGGTTGCCCCCACCTCCCACAGTCATGGGAAGCAACGAAGGAAGTGGAGCAAAGCAGCCCTAGCTCGCTCTGCTCTCCTACCATGTGGCTCAAGGGAAGGGGCAGAACTAACCCACTACTCACTGGCAGGAAGTGGAGCGACGCAGCAGGAGCTGAGCGAACTGGGGCTGCATTGCCCCACTTCCACTGTCACGGCTGGTGAATGCAGGGGCTGTATCCCTGCTGCCAGCACTGGTCCCTTGCCCCCTAGTCCCTCAGGCCACATCGGTTTGGAAGAGGTGGGTGGGAGCAGAACAGAGGTGGGGAGGGAGCAGGGAGAGGGTGAGGAGAAGCAGGACCTGGGACAGTGGAGGTTTGTCCTGGCCCTTCTCTGGATTGGGGGGAGGGATGTCAGGTGGCTGGTGGGCACCTGTGTCAACCATCTTCAGTCACACTTGGCCAGAGGAACCAGAGAAGCAGCCTGGGAGGTGGAGGCAGAGCAGCAGAGCATGGTGCCAGACTGGAGCAGCCCTGATCCGGAGCTGGGGCTAGGGCAGTCCAGAGCCGGGTGTGGTGAGCAGCTGGAGAGAGTGAGGGGGCTCTGGATAGTCCCAGCAGTGGGAGACATCACTAAACAAGAGGCCTTGTAGGCCAGACCTGAAGGGTCTGACTAAGGGGCTGATGCTGGGGAGAGGGGTCCTGCCACTCAGAGTCTGAAGGCGTGTGGCCACTTCCAGAGCAAGTGTCCGACTTGCAGTATCCCTGTGGCACAGCCAGCACTGACAAGGAAGCCTGGGGCATGTGAGGAACAGACTTTGAATTGCCCTTACATTCCAGAGACGCTGTTTGTAATGTCTCCTGCCCAGCACAGGGTTATGCGTTTTCCTTTAACATTCCCATTTTTCCTTGTTATTTTAAAAATTGATTGCTGTTTAATTAATTGTATTTGCTTTGAACTGTATGTACTGATCAGTGGGTCAGGGAATAATGCAATGCAGAGAAAGCACCCTGGAGTGGGGACACCCTAGCCCTGCCCTACGTGATGACAAAAAGTTTAGGAGAGGAGTTCCCAGGAATCCTGGGCCCAGCCCTGTTGGAGTTACAAGGCTCTGTCATACAGGAGAATAGACAGGCAGCCCTTGAAGTCAGGTAAAGGAATTGGGAGCAGGGACTCAGATCCTTTTGCTAGCCCATTTTACCAGGGTAGTGTATATGCCAGGAAAGTTCCCCTCAATAGCGGGACCATTCCCCCACTTACAATTATAACCCTTGCCTGTGGAAGCCGGAGTTCCTGAGACCCAGATTGGAGACCTGTTGCCATTGGAGTCCCAGGGAGATACTTGTGCTGAGGACCCCAGAGACCTGATGCTGTATGGACTGCAATTACAGGAAGCTCATTGGGCAGTGACTTTGGGAGGGTGAGTGAGTGGTATCTCCCAGCAATGTAAAGTCACTGTGTTCTGGTGGCTATGCAGCCCAATGGTTGCACTTCCAGTCCCAAGCTTCCCCCAAGTCCTGTGAGCTCCCTTACATCCCCTTCCCTTGCTCTGAGCCCCCATATCTTCCAACCCTCTGCCCTAAGCTCCCCCACATCCACCTTCCAACCCACTGCTGTGAGACCTTCATAGTCCATCTCACACTTAAATTTCTTACAGATAGTATTGTATCACAACTGCTCCAACACCCTGCCCTGAGCCTCCACCCCCTCACAGCATGAGCAAGAAATTTAAGTTATTTTTACCTCTATCACTAAGCTACACTGCCCTGACCTCAAAGGCCACAGTATTAACTCTGGCCACTAGACCACACTACCTTGAACTCAAGGGCTGTGATATTGACTTTGGCCCCTAGGCCAGGCAGCCCAGAATCCAAGGTTAGTTTATGATCTTCGGGCATCATCATGGTGAGACCAAAAACAGTGTGATAGACTACAAGCGCTGTGACAGGACACCCACTATTCACATCTACAGGAGACAGGGTGTGCATACACCCCCCACATGGTACAATTGCAGGTCACACCAATGGTTTCTTGGTGCAAAAGGCTTCTATTATTGAAAAATGTCTGATGCCACTGTTTAAGGCCAGATCACCCCTTCTCATAAAGAAACCCACTGGAGAAAGCTGGATGAAAAAAAAAAAAATATCTGAGAGTTTTCTGAATTTGCTCTAGATTCTTCCAACATGGAAAAAAGATTTTCACTTGTGAAAAGCGGCAAGTGTTGCAAGGGAGCCACACCTGCCTGCCTGAAGCAAAAAGGTGGGACAGGAAACTTAAAATACAGACCCTGGAACTCAGCTGGAGGAGAGTTGGCAAAAGAAACAGATGCATCCTTCCAACTGCTGAGCCCCAAGCCTGAGGACAAGCCCGGCAGTGCCAAGGGCCCACAAGAATTGCTGGGTGGACCAAGTGACAGAACACAAAAGAGCTACTGGTACTGCCATGGGCCGTGTACCATGGGGGATCACCACAAGAAAGAGAAACACTGCAGTGGGGTCATAGGAAGTAGCTCAGGGACACCAGACAATAGTACAGCTGTGTAGCAAGAATACTAGTAAACATGTTCAGTGGGATCTCTGCTGACCCAATGGCAGATTCCTCTGCTACTGTCATGCCCTGGGCTGGGACCCAGTGAAGTAGGGTGGCTTTAGATACCTATCCACTGCAGCCACTCCACCCCTGGAGACCACACCTACCTTAAACCAAGAGGCCTGCATTTGTCTGCTCTCCATCTGCTCCAAACCAGGTGAAAAACTGCTTGTTGCTCCTCCCTGCCTGATAGGCTGAGCAACCTAGACTGCTTACTACTCTGTCTTACCAGAAGACCAGAGCCTCATCACCTATTCATGCTTTGTCTTGCCAGAAGGCCAGATCACTATATACTGCTTACTGCTCAGCCCCACTCCGGGGTCCTGAGCCTCATAGACCACTTGTTGTTTGGCCCCACCTAGGGAGTTAAGGGCCCAGAAATGCCAAAGCTCCATTAAGTTTTGTTGGACAGCCATGAGATAGTGAGGGGCATGCCCCTCTCCACCCCCAAGACTGACAGGGATGGATGACTACGGTCCCTTACAGACAACAAATTCATCATGAAGAGTTTCTGAATTCTCTAAGCTCCACATAGATTTCTAGGAACTCATGGGTATGTCTATGCACCACAATAATCCTGGGTCTAAACTTTGTGGACTCAATGGGTATGTCTAGACTGCATCCCTCTGTTGGCAGCCTAATTTGCATAAAAATGGCTGCCGCGTTTTGCCGACTCAGCATTTTGTCAGCAAAAAGCGGCAGTTTAGAGGGGGATCTGTCGAGAAAGAAAGCGTTTTTCAACAGATCCTGTAAACCTCCTTGCAGGAGCCATAAGGGAGGCCATTTTTTTTCCGACAAAGTGCTGAGTCGGCAAAATGTGGTGGCCATTTTTATGCAAATTAGACATTTAGATATTTAAATCCCTGCCTCATTTGCAATCTCGACCTGCATAATCTGCATCCCTCTGCCAACAAAGGGATGCAGTCTAGACATACCCAATGTTTCCAAGCCCTCTAAACTGCACTGTAATCCTGGATTTACAATTGATGGGCCTGGGTCCCACAGCCATGCTAGCATATCCATATTGCACTACACAGACCCTGTAACTTGGGTCTATGACTTGATCTGCATCTTCAGTGCAAAATGACAGGGCTTGGACCTGACTCACAGCAGAACATGGGCTCTGACACATCCTGATAGCAGGGTCTTGCTGACCCAAGTCAGATTAATTTGTGTGTCTATGGACATAGTCTTGGGCTAAAAGCTGAACCTGATCCAAGATTCAGTGTGCAGTACAGACATGCCCTTGACAACCAGGACTATACCAATAGAGACATAAACCTCTCTATCATTCTATGCAGTCTCTTGGCTTTCTCAATGTCTGGGTAAAGTCAGGGTTTTAATTAAGAGCTAAGTACCTACGGGTATGTCTAGACTACATGGCTCCATCAATGGAGCCATGTAAACTAGTTTACCCGACATAGTCATCATCGAGCACCCCGGGCGCCCTGTGACGTCATCATTGGGCGCCGTTGAAGGCGGCGGCCTAGGCGATGGCTGAGTCGGCCTATAGCCACGGGCCACCCCTGTCTGTAACTTTAAAAACAATGAGCAGTCCTGTGGAACCTTATTTTATTTTATAGACTATTTTATTTATTTATTTTATAGACTAATAAAATGATATAGAATCATGAGCTTTTGTGGGCAAAACCCACTTCATCAGATGAATTGGAGTGGAGTTTATTAGATGTAAGCACACACATCAATAAGCAATAGGTTTAGAATATCCCAGATATTTACCTAAAGACTGGAACTATATTGAATAATTAACAACAGCTTTGCACTGGCCATTTGCTCACCCACTGAGGAGAAAAGGTGACAAGAAAAAACATCTCTCGAGATGGCTTCTAAGTACTGCTCCAAAGTGCACTCTATTCACTAATATTTTATAACTAACTACTACAAAACACATAAGACCTATGATCATCATAATCCTACTAAAATCATCACTTGTCCTAACTTTTGATTAATTACTTATCCACAAATATTCCTAACAGTCTTGGTCTTACTAATACTTCTATATCAAAGGTGCCCTCAATTCAATGTTTTCTAGACACTTAACTTTACCCTTTTAATTGTTGCCCTTTCTTTCCCTTCTTACCATTCTGATTAGCAGAATCTGCCAGCTAGTTTTGACCTTGCCTCTAAAAGCTTGTTTTCAGATTAACGCTATTCTATGCATTGTTCTATTTTATTAATTCATGGTGGCTGAATGCACATAATATGGTTGCAATTAGCTCAATCAAATTCTAGGGTACAAACATTCCTCAAATCTAGAGCAACAAGGGCTCAATTGGGAAAGAACAGAGATGATGTTGGTTGGATGGAGGAAACAACCAGACGTGGCAGAAATAATAAGGTCCCTTCAAATGAATGTATGTGTCTGCATTTTGTTATTTAGATGTGCATCTAGAGACCTTGCAGGGTTCCATATCTTTAGGAATCAACAATGCATTTTTTTAATTGTTCATAATGGAGAAGCTTTTGATTCATATCTGTACTTCACATGTTGTCATCTATGGCTAGATTGCTACAGTGATGTCTGCTTGAGCAAATGGCATATTCAAAATTAAAGAAAGAGTCCTACATTCCATTTCGTTATCAAGAGAATTATTATAAACAAAAAGGTAATTCGTCATTGAAGAAAGTAATACAAACTAAGCGAGAAACTTAGTTTTTTGGCTTTCTGGTCCTTCCATTTTATCCTAGTATAATGATTTGCAAATTAAGGTTTTCTAGCACATATTGTACCTCAGATCCTAATTGTTTAAACATGATAAATCACAATCTCATGCTTTGTTGGGATTACTACTTCAGTTATTAGTCTCCTACAGTAGCTACCAGATAGGGTTATTGTTTCAAAGACCTATATGGCTATTGAACTGTACAGTCATGTGGCTAAAGCACTGTGCATCATGGTGAAAACGTATTCCATCATGTCTATGAAAAGGGTTTTGAATCCTGAAAGAATTTTTGACATCTGTGTGTTTAAATGAGCATGTTATTACATGAATGTTTTATTACCCATAAGAGATAGCAAAAATGTATTGCCCAAAGGCTATTTCCAGTTCTTGTGCGGTAATGATAAATTAATCTGCTCTATTTTGTTATTTTAGCTGCACTTGATTAACTGTAACTTACTAAAAGTGAAGTTCTAAAGGATGTATAAAACTCCAAAGGCAACGTGACAACAGTTGAGCAGCATCTCATTTAACCAGCATGGAGTCTGACTGCAAGAGAATAAATATAAGAAATGTGGGCTGCTTTATATTTCTAACATGAGAGTCCAAAATACATGTTTTCTGATACAAACCTACACCTCAAAATAATTTAGATTACCAAGTTCAGTTCTGTTCAATCCTATCTATATATAGGAGTGCATCTGTTGGTCTGTGAGTCCGTCTGTCCATCTGTGTCTGTGTGTGTGTGTGTATGTGGGTCCATTTGTTCAAGAATTCCTCCTAAACAGTAAGAACTAGGGCCACCATATGTAGTATATAGCTTCCTCCTACCCTTACGTAAGGCATGGTCAAGGTTTGGTTGTGCCAGGAAAATGGGAAGTGCCAGGAATGGGAATGTTTTGCAAAACACAGAAAGGGAGGGGCAGAGAGGAGGGATGTAATACTCACCGTGTCCACTGGTGTCGGCGAGCACAGGGGACAGCTATACTGCAGAGTAACCATTAGGGGCAGCTGCACTAATAAGACATTGGCCATCTGTGGACAGGACAACGCATGTCACTGGCCAACAGAGCGAATACATGGCCTTCGGGCCCTGAATAGTGCCAGGGAGAGCCCCCCACCATCTGGCCCTCACAACCCCCCCACCAACCCCAGCCCCACCCTCACCCCCCTGCTCTCAGATCCTCCGCCCCAGACCTCCCAGCCCCCACCCTTTCTTGATATGGACTTATTATTAGAATAAAAAACTAGCAAATTATGAGGTTTGTTTACCCAGGAATGATGCTACATGGCTGACAATTACATGGCCACCAAAAACATTGGTGGCACAATAAGATCAGTAATGATGGACAGAGCCAGACCATACAGCCATATCATCTTAGAGAGCTAGCTTGAAATAATTTTGGATGGTGCTCAAAGTGTAAGGGATTTACACATCCCATTTGGATTTGTCTTAATCCTGAGAAGTTCCTTCCTCCCTCTAATTTTATATTAATCTCACTGTATGCATATTTCTCACTGATATTGTCTTTAGAAAGAAGACAATGATGACTAGAAATTATAGTTCAGAAACATACTACTTTGTGATTGTACAATACCAAGCCATGTGAAGGGACCGCAATCTTGGCTGGTCTTTATGCACTACTGTCAGGGGCAGATGACCATTTTGCGGGGCCCAGGGCAGCACAATTTTGCGGGGCCCCCCTTTGCCATGGCACATGCGCAGTGGCACCACGCGCATGTGCGGTGGCGCCACGGCGCACTCGCACGGGGCTTTTTGAAGCTCGGGGCCCGGGGCGGCCACCCCACTTGCCCTGCCCTATATCCGCCCCTGACTACTGTAATAAACAGCATTAATAAATGTATTATTTTTAACAAGACTTTGTGATATTGATGCACTGCTAGACCTGTTCAAGATGTGACACATAATATTATTCATTAAGCATTAGTATTCATATTCGGTGACTATTGTCCTTTTAGAGAGAAGCTAAATGAATTCCAATAGAGGAGAAGGTTTTCTAGAGGATAAAACAGAAGTCAAAACTTTATGCTGACTGGAGCATTTACAAAAATGTTCACTTGGAAGATTAATTATCAAAAAGATAATTAGAGAAATACATTGACTAATGATAGCTACTGTTCAGCCTTGGAGGCCAATGTAATTAAAATCATCATATGTTTATGGGAAAAAATGACTAAGCTCATATCTTGACATGAAAAATGTTATGGTGATTTGCTCAATATATCCTATAATTACCTAATTTATCTCAAATACCTTGAAAATACTAAATAGTGAAGAGAGTGTTGTAAGAACAAAAGAAAATACTTAATGAAACCACAACCAAGTAGTTTAAAAGAACTTCTTTTTATCCTTTTGGTTATCATTTTATGGAAAATGCTGAAAACAGATTACCACTTGAGAAGATAAAATTTGCTATATTGAAAACATGGATGCCTTAAAATGCCCATTGCCTTTAATGGGCTTTGGTCCTCTATGTTCAAACCAGGAACAGCATCATTGATGGCCTAGAAAGAGTGCAGCTTCCAATTGATTCCAACTAACCAAAAGGGTTGATTATTGTGATGCACTGAGGAGGGAGTAAATTAAAACTGCAAATATTGTACAGTCTCATTGTATGTTCACTAATATGACATTTTTGCTGTTATAAGTGAAACTTTTAACATATGTTTAAATTACAGCTAAGAAATGTGTTTAAGCAAGTGCCATTTTCATTTTAATCTTCAATTTTCCTTCCCCTGGGACATGCAAATTTTCCCCTCACAAAGCAAAAATCACTCTAGCACTAGTCAAAACTATTCTCTCTCTCTTTTCTTTATGACAGAAACTCAAACTGTGCTGAAGAGAAGTGTTTCTCATTTCACAAAGCTGGCAGATGTCCCAAGTTTATTGGTTTTGTTTTTCGTGCAAAAATTGTTGGGCAGCTCAACTGAGAACATCTGCTAAGTAAACCACTTAAAAAGTCATCCATGGAAATGCTGGAGAAAACATCTGCACAGCATGCAGCTGATCACCAGGAAAGTGGGGGGGGGAGAGGGAAGGCAAGGCAAGGAAAGAAAAGGTGTACACAAATGAAAACTAGATTACAGCTGAGAGAGGCTACCACTGAATGGCTGATATGACATAATCTCTCAATCCTTTCATAAAAAACCTGGAATGAAATTGCGGTTCCCCTGAAGTTAATGGCAAAACTCCCATTGGTTTCAATTTTACCAGAATGTTACCCTCTTTATGAGGGAACCATGCACTGAGCAAGTTGGCAAGTAGAAAAGAGGGTATATAACCTACTATTAAGGAAAAACTGTAAATGACAGAAAAGTGTATTAAAAACATCTTGGCATCTGCAAACAGAATGAAAATATGATCAGCACATTAGCCAAGGGTGTTCATCCAAGTAGATGAAGCCAAGGGCATGTCTACGCTAGGAAATTATATCAAAATAATAACTCCTGAAATAGCCATTTCGAAATAGTGTGTCCACACTTTAGGGAAACTTCTGAGACAGGCTCTCTTAGTGTATGTCTACACTGAAGGACAAAGTCAAATTAAGATATGCAACTTCAGCTATGTTAATTGCGTAGCTGAAGTTGAAGTAGCTAAACTCATCCTTTGGCACTGTCTACACTGAAGGAAGTTGAAGGAAGAACACTCTTCCTTTGACTTCCCTTACTCCTCATGGAAGCAGGGTTACCAGCATCGACCAAAGTGCCCCTCTCACTTCAAATTAGCTGTCTTCATTAGACCACTAATTTGAACCTGGAAGATAGACAGCAGCAGCTTCGATATTCCTCTGCAATGTAGATGTACCCTTAGGATGAATCTACCTAGCAAGGCTTAACTCGAAATAAGGTATGCAAATTGAGTTATGCCAATTGTGTAGCTTATTTCAAAATAGCTTATTTTGAAATTGGGAGCGTCTACACAGCATTTATTTCAAAATAGAGCACTCTTCCTCTGACTTCCCTTGCTCCTCATACAATGAGAGCTATAGGAGTTGGAGTAAGAAGTCCTCCAGTTTAACAGTATTTTGACATTATTTCAAAATAACTGCCTGCTGTGTAGATGCCAACTAAGTTATTTCGAATTAACACTAGTTATTTCGAAATAATGTTGCTGTATAGACGTACCCTGAATGTGGACGTGTTACTTCAACTTAGAGCCCAAGGAAGCACAAGGGAGTAATTACTTTGAATGACTCTGGGGAGTGGTTATTTCAAAACTAGCCAATTAGCCCGTCATAAGACGGGATTTTCAGGTCTTCTCTCCTGAGCTCTCTCTCTCTCTCCTCCTACTGCTTCCCCTTCCCCTCAGCTCTCCTACACCTCCTGCCTCTCTCTCCGATTCTTTCTTTCTCTTCTCCCCCTCCTGCCTCTCACGCTCCCTTTCTCTTCTCCTCCTCCTCCTGCCTCTCCCTCCCCTCCGTCTCTCCCGGCCCCCCTTCCCCTTCCCCTTCCCTCCCGCCGTGGCGCTTGGTTGAGTGCTGCCTGCTCAGCCAGGCTGCCGCGAGGGAGGGGGGGTGGGGCGGTGACGTACACGGCCAGTGTGCGGGGCTGTGTACGTGATCGCCCTCCCTTCTCTTCCCACCCCGGGGGAGCCCAAACGGCCTCTTGCACTGCTGACTCCCCCGGAGGCCCGACTGAGGGGCGCAGCACTCAGCTGAGTGCCACAGCAGGAGGGGCAGGGGGGCGGTGACGTACACGGCCCGGCCCCCTGGCCGTGTACATCACCGCCCCGCCCCCTTCCCCTCCCTCCGTGGCGGCTTGGCTGAGTGTTGTGCGCTCAGCCAGGCCACCATGGGGGAGGAGGGGTGGGGCGGTGATGGACACAGCCAGGGGGCGGGGCTATCTATGTCACCGCCCCCCCTTCCCCTCTCCCATGGCGGCCCGGCTGAGGGGCGCACCACTCAGCGCCACGGCGGGAGGAGGAAGGGGGGGCGGTGACGTACACAAGGACTCCAGCTGCGGCCAGTGGCTGCACCCCCCCCTCGCCAGGTCTGCTTCCTGCCCCTCCTCCCATCCAACCCCACAGCCCCGATCCCCAGCTCTGCTTCCCACCCCTCTTCCTGCCGGCCAGCCCCACGGCCCCTGGACACCGCCGCCAGCGCTGCTTCCGCCCCCTTCCTCCGGGCCCCCATCCTCCCTCCAGCCCCACAGCCCCGATCCCCCAGCTCTGCTTCCCACCCCTTCTGGCCAGCCCTGTCCCTTCCTCCCTGCGTGGCGCCCTGCCCCCCTTTCCCTCCCTCCATGGTGCTCTGCGCTGCTCAGCTGGGCCCCGGTGGGGGAGCAAGCGGCGGCAAGCGGCCGAACCGCCACCGAGGGAGGAAGGCGGGCGCTGACGTACACGGCCAGGGGGCATGGCCGTGTACGTCAGCGTTACAGACGCAGAGACAATGGGCTACTATATATATGATAGTATCAGTGGAACGTCCACACTACTGCTATTTTGAAATAGCTATTTTGAAATAAGTGTTATTCCTCGTGGAAAGCAGGAGTTGTTATTTTGAAATAACCATCCCCTTATTTGCAAATAATGGGCTTTGGTAATGTGGACACTCTACCTGTTATTTCAAAATAAGGGGAGTTATTTCGAAATAACTTCCTAATATAGACTATGGCTAAATGTATTCACTGAGTTGCTAGGAAGGCAGTAATGCAGGGTATGCTTAAAAATGAAGCATCATGCCTCAAATAGATGAGAGCTTTTGAAGAAGAGAGTACGATTAAACAATTCGCTGTTTTGAAAGGCAGACATAAATCTAAAAGTGTGTATAACAAAACAATTGAGGTAAGAGTGAAGATTAACAAGTTTCAAACAGGTTAGCTCTGTTTAACAAAAATATTGTAAAAAGATCAATAAAGCTGATAGGCTTTGAGTCAGAAAGTGAATAGAAGCAGAATAAATCATCCATAAGAAATAAAAACGAAGATGTATAAGTGACATCAAATAGACCTCTGAAATGTTTGCTAACTTTTCCCATACTTTTTACACTTTGGGACATCTTACTCCTGAATTTGTTAATAGGTATTTGAGAGGGGTGAAACCACCTCAGACCTCAGAGAATGATGTGGCAGCTCTTGGTAAGCAAAGTGCTACAGCAGAAGTTGAAGTTATCATAGTGAATTTAAAATACAGTAAAGCTCACAGTCCCTGTGGAAGTTATACAGCACTGAAGCAAGTGTTAGTCCCAATTTTAAATGAATTTCTTAGTGGTATATTGCAGGGGAACAAGATTTCAGATTCACAGAGAGGCAAAAATTGTGCTAATTCCTGAAGAAGGATAAGATTTTACCAATTCTGTACCATACAACCCCCCTTCTTTAATTAATCTGGATGCCAAAAATTTTGGCAAGTGCTATCAGACAGATTGTCATCTTGCCCATATATGATCACCTTAAACAGGCCAAATTCACTGCTGGTAGGGATTTATCTGATAATATCAGAAGAACTCTGAAGTAGATTTATAATGCTATTTCTAGCACTTTGTCCTGTGCTGCTTTTCTGGGTAATGAGAGAAGCTTTCAACTGGCTGGAATGGGAATACCTCAACCACATTTGGCAAGGTTTAGTTTTGTAAATCAGTTTTCTGTGGGCATCTTGGCCCTGTATAAAAAGCCTTGAACATCTGTTTTGGTTAATGGTCAACAAATCCTTTTTTAAATTTACCTAGAGACATGGCTGATTCTAATTTCCTTGCTGTTTGCTTTGGTAATTAAGTCAAATGTGAGAAACAGATCCTTAATAAAAAGCATCCTACATCTTCTGGATTAGAGCACAAGACAGCTGACTCTCTTTTTTTTTTTTTTTTTTTTTTTTTGGCACAATCCAGAAGAGTAATTAAAATTATAGAACATTTATCTTTGGAATTTGGGCAGCTATGAAGCTTCAAAATAAATGATGGCATATCTGAAATTTTAGGAATTAGCATTCCAAAAAGGGTCAAAATGCACTGTTGTTAGATACATGAATTTAAAGATTCTCATTTATACTATTTAGGAGTAAAATATTGTGGAGAAATAAACATCTGTTTAAAGCGAATTAGCTTTCCTATGTAATACAATAGTAATAGATTTGGAGGAATAGAACAAATATGAAATTTCTTGGCTAGCAGGGTAGCCTTGATAAAGAAGAATGTTCTCCCAAGTTTATTATTTTTGGTATTGCTGATATCACAGTTTGTACTGTGATATCAGCAACATCATGGCAGGATATTATGGCAGAATGTGCTATTAAAATTCATATGGAAACATAAAAAACTAAGAGTGAGTTCTAAGGTTGTGTATATGTCTGCAAAGTGCAGTGGATTAGCTTTCCCTAAGATGTTTTAATAATTATGCATTACAATTAAAATATGTAATGATTGGGTTGAAAACCATACCATTCAAACATACCACTGGGTAACATTTGATAAGATTGGAGCTCTAATGTATAGTAACTGAAGGGTTAAAGAGAAATGTAGGTCACCAAAAATAAAAATAAAAAAAAATCATCCATTAAGCCAGACAGTTTGGCATCTTTGGACTAATTTTTAATTTTTATTACAGAGGTCTTTTTTCCTTAGCTACTGACATTAATAATCAAGAATTCATCTCTAAAAATATCAAAGTGACTGCGTTTTGGGTAAGAACTGAGATTACTCAATTTGGACAGTTGTTCCTACGTCCTGATTGAAATCATACCAATAGGCATGCAATAACACAAATAATATGAAGATCTCACATTTTCAGTACAAGTCAAACATTTTATTTTGATACTTGGAGTCAAGACAGCTCTGCCTTGACCTTTAATTTGAGGTGGTGATCAGGAAAAAATTATTTCAGAGAGAGAGAGGGAGAGAGATTAATTTTGATTAAAAAACAAATTGATAAGAAAACAATCCAGATGAAAAGATGGGGGATGGACTTGGGCAAAAAATTGATCTGGATGAGCAGGTCTCTGTGTGGGAAAAGGGACATACATCTTCAATTTCTGTAGCTTTTAAAGATTTTTTTTATATAAATTACTGTATAGATGGCATCTAACTCCAGTTAAGATCCTTAATATTTTTGCTACTAGAGAGGTTGGAAGGGTTTCAGGGAAAGGGTGCTATAGCTACACTTGTGGTGATAGTCTAAATCTTCGATACAATCTGGAGAGAAAATTATTAAAAGAGATTAATCTTATATTATGACAAAATGACAGGGAAGCTTCTTTGAGGTCCCCTGACCTGTTTAGTTAATGTTCCAGAAAAGGATCTTCATTTTAAACAACAACAACATCATTTTTTATTGTTAGCAGCAAGACTTTGTACTGCACTTTATTGGAAAAATGTAACTTCTCCTCCTATTGAATTGTGGTATAATAAAATACAGACCGTCCTTTTAAAGGAAAAATCTTTCAGGTATGTATGCAAGAAATGCCAAAAAGAGGATAGGTATTTTGAAATTTGGTCACCCCTTTTAGCACTCAGAAGAGAAAGTTTCCCAGCTGTCAAACCTGAATCTTTAACCAGGCTTTTCAAATATTAATCAGCACCAAATAAGTAATGTACAATGTAATATGTTGAGGTTTTATTATAACTAACTTTAACATATTTTAAGAGCTAAGTATGTTTTTTATTTTAAATTTCCTTTAAACGGACTTGTTCTGAGTTTCCAAAAGTGCTAGAATCAAATACAAAACTCTTCCTTGTCCCATCAAAGGACTACTGTCTTCAGCATTCTTCTCTTTTGACAGTGATATATTTATCAATGGACACCCAGTTCCATAAGAGGAGAGGAAATTCTTGATTTAGTCCCAAGTGGTACATAGTAGTGGGTCTAAGAAGTGAAGATAGTGGAATTTCTCAGTAACAGAAAAAATGAGTTAATTAAATATAACGTAGGGGAGAAAATATCATGGAAACTGGCCACAATAGCATTTAACTTCAAAAATGGAAACACACTAAAAATAAGAAGCTAATTAAACAGAAATCAAAAGAAAGAGTACTAGAAGTAAAGTACCTGTATGTTTTCTAAAACACCTTAATAGAGTCTCAAACTAAATGTAGACTCCAGATTTAAAAAAAAATGCAGTCAGACAGAAAGGGAAAAAAAAGAAAGCCATCATGTCTAAACAACAGATTAAAAAGCATTTATCAGGAAAAAGACATTCTTTATTGTCAAATCCTATTGAGAAAAATAGAAAAGAATATAAATTCTGACAAGTCAAGTGTAAAAATATAATTATCCAGGCTAAAAAAAAAATAGAATTTGAAAAGCAACTAGGAAAAGACAAAAATCTAATGGCAATTTTTGTAGGTTCATCAGAAATAGGAAAAAAAATCAGTAGGACTACTGGAAACTGAAGTGCTAAAGTGCTAAAGGCTGTTGCAGATTAGCTCAATTAATTCTTTTCATTAGTCTTCACTTCAGAGGATGTGAGGAAGATTCGTACAACTCAGCAGAATTTGTGTGGAGGTCACAAATTCAAGGAAATGCTCCAAACTGAGGTGTCATTATGTAACCCACATACCTAGTGGGTGTGGTGTACTGTCTCATGGAGTGGCACTTAGAGGCTACGTCTAGACTGGCATGATTTTGTGGAAATACTTTTAACGGAAAAGTTTTTCCGTTAAAAGTATTTCCACAAAAGCGCAACTAGATTGGCATGGATGCTTTTGTGCAAAAAGTGCTTTTTGCGCAAAAGCATCCGTGGCCAGTCTAGAAGCGATTTTGCACAAGAAAGCTCCGGTGGCCATTTTCGCCATCGGGGCTTTTTTGCGCAAAACAGTCCTTCCCTGTCTACACTGGCCCTCTTGCGCAAGTATTCTTGCGCAAGAGGACTTTTTCCCGAGCAGGAGTGTGAAAGTATTTGCGCAAGAAGCACTGATTTTGTACATTACAAAGTCAGTGCTCTTGCACAAATTCAAGCGGCCAGTGTAGACAGCTGGCAAGTTTTTGCGCAAAAGCGGCCACTTTTGCGCAAAATCTTGCCAGTCTAGACGCAGCCAGAGTGTTTACAGAGAGTGAGAATGAGTTTGCTCTATGGCCTTAGCTGAGAAATAGCTATCTTTTAGCTCAAATGGTAGAGGCTCATACATGAAGCTCCAGGGGGTCCCAGGTTTGGTTCCACCTGTCAGCGTTACAATTAGAGGCCGCTTAGGATCAGTATCTAGCTAATAAATAGGATACAAAGAGTAGGACACAATCATGTATTTTCACAGTGAGGAGATGTAAATTATGGGGTCCTCCAAGAATCTGTACTGGGACCAGTACTGTTCAACATATTCATAAATCATCTGGAAAAAGAATAAATAGTGAGATGCCAAAGTTTGCAGGTGATACAAAGTTATTCAAGATAGTTAAGTCCAGACGGTGAAGCATTAAAAAGAGATCTCACAAAACTGGGTGAGTAGGCAACAAAATGGCAGATGAAATCAATATGGATAAATGCAAAATAATGTACATAGGAAAACATAATCCCAACTATACGTACAAAATAATGGCAACTAAATTAGCTGTTACCAGTGAAAAAAATCATGTGTAGTTCTCTGGAAACATATGTTCAATGTGCAACAGCAGTCAAAAAGAGCAAACAAAATGTTAGGACCTATTAGGAATACAATAGCTAATATGGATAATAAGACAATAAAACTATATAAATCAATGAAATGCCCACATTTTGAATACTGTGTGCAATTCTGGTCATCTCATATAAAACAAAAAGATATATCAGAATTGGAAAAAGTACAGAGAAGGGCAACAAAACTGTTGGAATTGTTTCCATATGAGAAAGTATTAACAAGACCAGGACTGGTTATCATAGGGGGGAAAAACAAGTGAGGGGAGATAAGACAGAGGTCTATGAAATCATGAATGGAGAAGAGAAAGTGATTTAAAATGTGTTATTTACTCCTTCACATAATACAAAACCTAGGGGTTACCTAAATAAATTAATAGGCAGTAGGTTTAAAACAAACATATGGAAGCAGTTTGTCTCAATGCATAGTTAACCTGTGCAACTCATTGCCAGAATACTTTGTGAAGACCAAAAGTATAACTAGATTCAAAAAAGATTTAGACAAGTTTATGTGGGATAGATTCATTGATGGCTATTAGCTATGATGAGAAGGGCTACAAGCCCATGCTCCGGGTGCTTTCTAGCCTCTGATGCCAGAAACTGGAACTTGGGAACAGGGGATAAATCACTCAATAGTTGGCTTGTTCTTTTATTCCCTCCGAAGCACCTGGAACCAGCCACTCTCAGAAGTCTGGATATTGGACTACATGGACCATTGGCCTGATCCAATAGGGCTATTCTTACGTTTTTAAAAGTTTCAGGAGGCAACTATTCATTCCCCTTCTGTATATTTAATTATGTAGTGGTCAAATAAAGTTGTATACACACTAGTGATAGGCAATATTCAAGAGATTAATTTCAGATAAACATAAATCAAATCCATATGAACTTCTTATAACCACTTTGGTCTTAAAAATCAGTCTGGAATTTTCATGGGATTATGGTTTCAAATGCTCTCTGGTTTTGCCTATGCCAAAGATACGACCAAAATGATCTTTTGCTGATATTTAATTACTTATGCTTCTTGCAGCAGCCAGGAATTGTTTAGGTGGCTAGCGAGGGATTTTTCAAGAGGAGGAATAGCAAAGCAATAGCATTAACTATACATTTCTGAACCTTGAAAGCAATAGCATTAACTATACATTTCTGAACCTTGTAGACCAAAACAGAATTGTGCACTAAAGTCTGTTTTGTATTTTATTAAATACAAACTAGTTGACTTAGCCCTTAACTTTCCCAGATACAATTGATCACATCCAGAAAAAGTACCGTTGCTTTCATTGGTGCTGTCCTTTTGCTTCACCACATAGGGAATGACAATACACACTCCATAACCTATTGAATTTCCCCAGCCAAAACTTTTTCCTCCCCAAACAAAATGGGATTGTAAATTACATTTTGTACACTTTGCCAGCCCTTTGCAGGCTTTTTGAAATTCTCTCTAAATTGAATGACCAATCACATCTGGATAGCAGGGTTAACATCCCTTGTATGGTGTGCAAATCTTCTGATATACCTCAGTTCTGAAACAAAATTGCTTAAGAAAATAGGATACAAATAATTTAAAGAGGTTTTTGTACGCCAGACAATACAGATCTTGTCTTATACATCCATAATGAACAATCTTCCAACAGCAAAATAAAATATTTCAAGGAAATTATTTTGATGGAATGAAAATTAACACAAATTATTTCAGTAAATGTCTTTGGAATGATAGACACACATTCATCAACACTGTTATCTCTTCTGAATACAGACCTCATTACATTTCTCCGTACCTTTTGTCACCTCAGGATTGGATTACTCTAGTGCTGCTCTGAGACTACCCATGAAAACTACTTGGAGCTTTTTAAAGAAGGCATTCTTAGGGCATGTCTACATTAGGAACCTATTTTGAAATAACTACATTTAACTTAACTCCCAATGTTACAAAATCAAAATAGTGTGTCCCCACTATGGGGAACCCTCAAAATTAGTCTGAGGCAGGCTCTGTTAATGTGGATGCGCTACCTCGACTTAGAGCCCCAGGAAGCACTGGGGAGTAATTAGTTTAAATTACTCTGGGGAGTAGTTAGTCAAAATAGCAGCACCGGAGCATCCACACTAATGCTATTTCAAAATAACTATTTCAAAATTAGCATTATTCCCAGAGAAAAGTAGGAGTACAGATTTTGAAAAAAACAGCCCATTATTTCAAAATAATGGGTTTGGTAGTTTGGACGCTCCTCTTATAAATTTGACCTAAGGGGGGTTATTTTGAAACAAAGCCCTAGTCATAGGCATGCGCATGGGGTGTCTCGGGCCGGCTAGTGGCTGCTGGAGGAGGAGAGGGATTTGAGACAGGGAGCCGCAGCCCCTCCCTTTCCCCGCGGCCATCTACGGGGCACTTTGGGGCAGAGAGAGCGCGTGTGTGGCAGAAGCAGCTGGGGCCCGACCACAGATGCTGGCCCGAGCCATTTTTGCGCCCTGGACCCCACTCGGCCCGGCAGCACCGTGCAGCACCCCTTCTGCGCCCAGGGCCTCGGCCCCATCCTCGTCCTTGGCACCACCCGGCCTGGCAGCACCACGTGGCACCCCTTAAAGTGAGGCGCCCCGGGCTAGGGCCCAGCCAGCCTGTAGCTTGGGCCGGCTCTGACTCCAGCCCCACAAACTGGAAGGAAGAAGCCGGCTTAGCCGAAGGTATGGGAGGGGAGGGGAGAAAAACAGGGGATGAGGTGGGAGAGGAAGGGGTTTGTACTGAGCGGAGGGGGGCAGGTCAGGAGAAGAAAGAGGAAGGCACCAAGGGACAGGGTAGAGGAGAGAGAAATGCCTGGGGGCCAAGTGGAGACAATGAGGAAAAGGGCAGGAGGGGAGGTGTCAGTGGGAGAGGGGACAGGGTGATGCTGGGAGAGGAGAGGGTAAGGCCATTGGTGGCTAGAGGGGGGAGGTGGAGGTGCTGAGAGAAGGCTTGAAAGAAGGGGTGGGTATGAGGAAGGCAGGGATGGAGCAAGACATGTGTGAGGGCACAGGGGCATAAGGGGAATCAGAGGGTGGTGAGGGGTGGGCATCAGGGAAAAAGAGAGCAAAGGGGCAGGGGCAGTGAGGGAAAGGAGGCACCAGGAGGGTGCAGGGTAAGGAAGGTGCAGGTGCCAGGGGATTCTGGGTGTGAAGCAGAAGGGCAGACAGCTGCAGGGGAGGGACCAGCACCAGAGGAGAGAGGCAGGGCAGGTGTGTAGAGGGAGGTGTTAGGAGAGGGGATGAGGAGGGGTAACTCACATGATCAGAGTAGGGCTACAGGAGGAGTGGGCACAGGGGGGGAGAGAAGGGCTGGTGGAGGGGGGCAGGTCTCAGGAAGGCTGAGGGCAGTGAGAAGGGCAGGAGTCAGGACAGCAGAAGAGGGTGAGGGTTGGGGGGCAGCAGGCACCAGGGGAGCTGATGGAGCAAGGGGAGGAGACATGGCAGCAGAAGGAAAAGGTAGAGGTTTATAAGATATTTATTAATAACTTGGGTGCCACTGTGGCACATCCAAACAAGCCACATGAACTCAGTACTAGTGCACAACACAAAATTCATTCTGCTCATGGGAGGAAACTCTTAGAGGGAACACTTCCCCCAGCCTCTCTGCTCCCGAGTTAATGTCACACACATTGGGTTAATGAAATTGCAGGATAGTTGCATAAAGGGGGTTTGGTGGGGGCCAAACTAATTCCTATTGGTAGGAGGATGGTGGGAAAAGTCCTTAGAGGGGGGGTCACATGACACCTTTTACTTCTGGTCATGTGTCCATCTTGCCCGGAGAGTGTTACCTCTAGAGGTGTGGCCAATGGGAGTCGGGGTGTGGCCAATGGGGGTCAGGGGCGTAGTTAACAGGGGTCAGGGGTGTGGCTAATGGGGGTCAAAGTACATTTAAAAAAAATTCTTTGGGTGCACACCCTAATGAAATGTTCTGCGCATGCCTATGGCCCTAGTGTAGGCCAATGCTTAGGGAGTGTTTTGCATTTGTGCATCAGCTCAATTCCCATAACTCAGGTATTGGGGATTATATTAAACTTCTAAATTGCTTGAGCCTTGATTACCTGAGAGACCGCTTCCTGTCCCTGCACTATATGAGACAACAGTCTTCTAGGTTATCCAAGTGTAGGTGGAGAGTGAGGGATTTTTCAGTAAAAGACCCTTGGTTCTAAACCTTATTTCTGTTAAGGTTCTGTCTCAAGTCCTACTCTTTTTCAGTGACAGTGCACACTGATCATCAGTCTCTTTCTTCGCCCCCCTCCCTTCCAGGTTTCTTCTGGGTTTCTTTTTTCAGAGGTCTGTTTCAAGTTTAGGGATAGAGTTTAAGTGATTGTAAGGGATAACAAATAGAACAAAGCAGATTACCTAGCAAATGAAACAATCAGAATCTAATAATAAAATACTAAAAAAGTGGGTACAAATAGCAAATTCTTACCCTACATTTTGTTTTAGGCAAATTGCTGAGATTCTTGAAGACCAGCTGCACTTACCTGCAGCTTAAAACTTTAGATATTCCATTCACAGGCTAAAACAACCTTTTATCCCGGGTTCAGTCCTTTTCCCCTAATCCTGTCTTTGATTCTTAGATGTTTACAGTAGTCATCTTGGGCAGGGAGTCAGTGAAGAACAAACCCTGATTATACCACTCCCCACCCTTAAATAGGTTTTGCATATGGTGGGAATTCTTTGTCTTTGTGTGAGTCCCACCCAGTCAGTGGAAAAGTACTAGGATTATCATGGAATTCAATATCAGGAGACTTGATCATATGAGCCTGCAGCCATAACTCAAAAAACTTTTGGCAGCATCCCCAAGAAGGCTTTGCCAGGCTGTGTCTATGCTTCCAAGATTAAGGCACAGCCATGGCAGTGCTGTCACATGGAAGTGTGGTCATGGCAAAGGGCTGTGAGAGAGATCTCCCAGTGCTCTAGGTACACTACCTCCTCAAGGAGGGGAGTAGCTAACAGCACTGGAAGCAAAGCTCCCTATGCTAGGAGCTGATTTACACTGGCACTTTACAACACTGTAACTTGCTGGGCTCCGGGGAGTGGAGTCACATTCCTGAGCAAGAAAATTCCAAGGCTCCCTAATGAGAGATTAGCATTTTCTAAGACCTATTGTTCTTCCTAATAGCTCTGTCCATCCAGCAATCTACATTGATTGCATTCTGTCTAGTGAACATTCCCCAGGTAAAAATACATTTGTAACAGATACATAGACAATATTCTTAACTTCATAGACAAAAATGTAACATGCATACAAATAGGATAATCTTATTTGGTAAATTATAACCCTTCCAATGATGTGTCACATGACCCATCTTGCATAAAATATATATCTTAATTGTGCCATAAGTTTATCTTAAGCATGTCTCTATGAAGAAATGGAGTGTGATGCCACACAGTTCTCACTGATTATTAGTTGTTCCAAGTTTCTGAGGCAAGGTTCATTAGGGTGGGTTTACATGAAATTAGGGAGATTTATTTTTAATCTGGATGGGTAGAAGGAGTAAGTGGAATTCACCTCTTGTCACTGATCTACTTTGTAAGACTTACTTAATGTATAGGATAAAATTATATGAATTTTTTTTTTAGAAATCCAAATAAACATTGCAATATCCATGCTTAAAATGCATATAATTACTGATCCTGTTTCCTCTCCCCCAATCTATTGTACATTTCCAGTTCATAATTGCAAAGAGACAGTGCCCAGTAAATTTCTGGGAGAAAAAAAATGTAAAAGCCAAGGTAGTTAAAATCACTTGACCTTCAGACTCAGGCTTTACCATTCAATAAAAGCTATTTTCTTCTATAAATACATTGTGTGCTATGTTTTCATGCTTTATTCTTTTAAAGACAGTCTGCTATTGTTTTTCACTAGTGAGAGACTTTCCATGCAATCTAAAAAAAATTATTTCCCTACACCCAGTAACTTTTTAATTGAGGTTTTCTCTTTATTCAAGGTGTCCTCCAGAAAGTTTTACATATGAGTTACCAACATGGTCTTTTAGCCATTGATGTCATGAACTCTGAGATGAGAAACACAGTTAACTCCTCCCAAATATAACAATATTTTGCCCTATATTACAATACTACCATTTGGTGAGATTCCTGGGTTATGTAAGGACAGGGTTAAACTGTCTTTGGTCTGTTCTTTCTTCTTCTATTTACCAGAAAAAATTAGAATGAGTTGTTTGCATGATTTAAAGTGTGGGTAGGAAAGCATGTTCTGACTCAAGGAAATAGTCTAATAAATAAGCATCTCTGTACTTTTTAATAAAAAGCAGAGCCAGTTTCAGATCACCTTATTCACATTTAATATTACTTTACTTTGCAATTAATTCCATTGAACCAATGGGATTATCTGGAGAGTAAGATACCACTTACAATAAGTAAAGGTGACAGCTTTACTTAAAATAAATAGATTCAGCCCACGCTCTGTGTGTGTGAGAGAGAGAAAATGAGCGAGAGAGAGAGAGCTGAGAGGGAGAGAGAACAGATAAGATCTTTATTTAAACAGCTCTCAAATATTTATATACAGTACCTACAGTACCTAACACTCTTCATTGTCACTGATGTTAAGCATGCCTCACTATCCTTAACATATCACTTTAGTACATAAATAATTTTTCCTGCTATAGTGTTTGTGGAAAAAGAGAACGAAGTGTAGATCTACTAAAGTACTTTTTTATCCATTTAACAATAGTATCCTGTACAAACTGTATTCATTTAACAATAATTAAATATTTAAGAAGCAGAAGAGTAAATTGGGATACATTCTTCATGAAAAAGTTCCCACATCTCTCAATCACATTTTATAATCCATTTTTGTTATGTACACACCTGTGATATGTTGGCATGGAGCTGGTTGTGGCGACAGAGAGATTCTTAAGATCAGAGAAAGTATTGTATTTTAAGCTTTTTAAATCTCTTAATGGAGAAACAGTGTAACATAGTAGGTAAACAAAGCAGCACAGTTGTTACTGAAGATGAAAACCCTGAAGCACTTTGAGTCAGTCAGAACTGTTGCATCCAGCAGTATTAACACTAGGCCACCACACAGACTGAACTATGAATTCGAGAGCTATTTAATGTTAAGAATCTCTCCAGCGAATATACAGTGACAAAACAGCAGCCTCATCCCCCAGTGCTCTCTTCCCTCCCCTGGGCTCAGTGCTGAGGATCTGTTTGGATGTAGATCCAGGGCCTAAAAATTAATAAATTAATTCCATGTTTCTTTGTCTTCTTCATGGCTTGTTTTTGTTTTTAATTTCTCTTTAAAACATCCAGGTGATGGATAACTTGTAAGAAACATTAAATTATACAATAATATTTATGGTAACAAGTCTTATCCAAATATTTATTCATGTGAAGAGGTAGTCATTGTTCTTGCATTGTCCCTCTACCACTGGAACCACAGAACATTTAAATGGAGTACTGTATTTTATTAACAACTAGCATAGCAATATTTAAAATCCTCAGGTGAAAAGTAAAAATATTTTGTCTGTGTCAGAAGACTTTTGCAGAAATACAATTCAGAAGGAGGCCATGAAGCCTAAGCATACAGATAATTACCCTTTTCATAAGAGCATTAAATTTCTTAGCACTATTAGGTACTTTAATGATATTCTAATAAAAATGGATTTAAAACTTACCTTGTCGTTTTCCCATGTGTTCCCCCACTTTAACCACAATTGAATTATTTTCTCAGTCGATTGTTTTGTGGAGGTATTGTGAGATTTAAAGGCGTAAGCTTGTTGTAATTAAGACAAAGGAAGGAAAATTAGACCAAATAGGGAAACATAAATTAACTTCATGGGTTTATTGTTTCCTGCTAAAAGTCAAAATGAGAACATACAGTATTGACAAAATGCTCACTGACACTGTGCGTACAAAGGGACAAAACCTTCCCCAAAAGCACCCAACTTGGGCAATTCCATTATGCTGGAATGAAAGCGTTCTTCCCACTCTAGGCCATTATGATTTCCCCAGACCCCTGTGTCTCCAGTAGCATCTCTTGCACCTACATTCATGTCAAAGATATGGCATGACTAGTGATTTACCATACTCACACATTATCCTCAGCTGGTGATCCATTTTTTAACCTGAACCTGTATATGACACAAGCGGAGTGAAGTTTTCCTTCAAAATCAGGTGAAATTGTAAAAAAAGTGATACACGAAAACCAAGTCTGCATGATTTATAAAGAATCAGAAATCTTTGAAGAAGTATGGACTGAAAGAAACATCAGGGCACACAGGAAAAATTGACATGCAGGAACATGAAAAATCTAATCTAATGTATAGTCCTTTGTTTAACATCAGTTTTTAGTCCATGCACTTGAGCTGATTTACAATGAGTTGCATTCTGAAGGTCCAGGAGTGTCTTTTTTCTTGCTTTCTTCTTTATCCTTATGATGTACAGTACATTTCCCCAACTCAAGCTCTGTTTCTAAACTGTAGTTCCTGAGCATTTGCAAACCCTTTGGACCTCTCCACCTCTGCTCTTTTTTCCTTCTCTCTCTTTTATGTAGATTCTACTCATCCTCTGTGAAATTTTCTGTGGCATTGGGCAAACAACTTCCCATCTTCTGTCTGCATCTGTTAAATAGATAACGGTTAATTGACCGCTTGAGTCTTACAGGCTTGGGCACCATTTCAGATTTTGGGGGAGGAGGGGTAACCTGTTCATGCCGTGATGGGGTGGGGAAAGTGAAAGCATGGGGTGTAAACTAAGGATAGAGGCTTCAGCAATTTTACTGAACATCCTCAATACAAGCCAAGCACCAAATGGGGAGGGGGGAATCAACCCTATCTGCCCTCCCCTGCACATGCACCACATCTATCCAGGGACTACCAAGGCTCTGGAGAACACGATTTTCTTTGGCATGCAACTTAGCTGTTAGCTGACAGGAGCACTGTATCTAATCCCTATGTAAAATAAAGAAAATGAAATAGATATTAGACCCACTCAGCTCTAATACTAACATATTCTGACATCTTGTGGCAAGTACTCAAGGGACACTGGTTAGCCTTAAAATTTTAATGTATATTCTTACTTTGTTACTAACTCTGTGGAGAGAGAGAGAGAGAGAGAGAGAGAGATCCCATCAGGATTCCTGTGCTCTATCTCAGCTCCAGAAGAGGAGGGAAGGTGAGGTCTAGTAGGTTACAGCAAGGGGGCAGATCTATTTAAACTCTATATAAGAACATCAGAATGGCTATATTGGGTCAGACCAAGGTCCTTCTAGCCCTGTATCCTGCTAAAAGAAGCAGTGACAGAAAAAAAAGACATCTTTTAAAAAGTGGAAGTCAAATCCTAGTGAAGAGAATAGAAAGGAGCATAAACATTGTCAAATTAAGCGTAAAACTATAATAAGAAAAGCCAAAAAGGAGTTTGGAGAACAGCTAGCCAAAAACCCAAAAAGCAAAAGCAAAATGTTTTTTAAATACACCAGAAGGAGGAAGCCAACTAAACAACCAATGGGGCCCTTGGACGATCAAAATGCTAAAGGAGCACTCAAAGATGATAAAGTCATTGTGGAGAAGTTAAATGAATTCTTTTCTTCAGTCTTCATGGCTGAGGAAATTGGGGAGATTCCCAAACCTGAGCCATTCTTTTTAGATGATAAATCTGATGAATTGTCCCAGATTGAGGTATCATTAGAGGAGGTTTTGGAATAAATTGATAAACTTTAAAAGTAACAAGCCACTGAGGCCACATGACATTCATCCAAGAGTTCTGAAAGAACTCAAATGGGAAATTGCAGAACTATTAACTGTGGCTTGTAACCTATCCTTTAAATGCGCTTACATACCTAATGACTGGAAGACAGCTAACATGATGCCAATATTCAAAAAGGGCGCTAGAGATGATCCTGGCAATTATAGACCAGTAACTCTAACATCAGTATTGGGCAAATTAGTGGAAACAATAGTAAAGAATAAAATTGTCAGACACATAGACGAACATAATTTGTTGGGGGAAAGTCAACATGGTTTCTGAAAAGGGAAATCATGCCTTACTAATCTGCTAGAGTTCTTTGAGGGGGTCAACAAACATGTGGACAAGGGGGATCCAGTGGATATAGTATACTTAGATTTCCAGAAAGCCTTTGACAAGGTCCCTCAGCAAAGGCTCTTACGTAAATTAAGTTGTCATGGGATAAGAGGGAAGGTCCTTTAATGGACTGAGAACTGGTTAAAAGACAGGAAACAAAGGGTAGGAATAAGTAATAAGCTTTCTGATTGGAGAGAGGTAGATAGTGAGGTCCCCGAAGGGTCTATCCTGGGACCAATTCTATTCAACTTATTTATAAATTATCTAGAGAAAGAGGTAAACAGTCAGATGGCAAAATTTGAAGAGCTTCGAAAAGATCTCATCAAACTAAGTGATTGGGCCACAAAATGGCAAATGAAATTTAATGTTGACAAATGTAAAGTAATGTATGTTAGAGAAGAAACTGGCAACCCAGGAGTGGATGGGGTAAATGGAACTGCTTTATTGCCCGCGCAGGTTTACCTTGGACATTTGACACAATGTCCGAGGGGCAACAAATTGGTACTAGTGAGACCCTTTTATCTATTTTAGTATGTTAATTCACACATCTATCACTACTTTTCCTAAATCCTTATTTAGTAATGTTAACTCCCATAAAATGAATATTAATAAGCGAATAATGACTACAATTATACCCACCCTAATTACTATTTATATAATTTCTAATTAAATCAACACTTTTCTATACTACAAACCTTCTAAATTTACAGGTTACAGAGATTACAAGGAATTTCACCCTGAAGATGTGTTATGCAGAGCCAATGAGGATAAGCAAGAGACAACAAAATAAAGCAACTCCATACTTATCTGATTTCCTAGGCTACAAGAACGAAGAGAAAGAACATGTTTATATATCACAAAGGATAATATTGGTTTTGACTGGACTTTTAA
Organism: Rafetus swinhoei; assembly: GCA_019425775.1. Taxonomy (NCBI): domain Eukaryota; kingdom Metazoa; phylum Chordata; order Testudines; family Trionychidae; genus Rafetus; species Rafetus swinhoei. Next base: position 274,907,885 of record CM033437.1, read on the forward strand.
TCTATCTTCCCAGGCTACAAAAACAAAAGAAAAAAGTATGTTTAAAGGGTAATGCTGTGGCTGCCCCTGAACCTCTAATGTAGAACTATTTCAGACCTATTAATTTTTACATATCCCAACAATGCACATTGGAAAAAATAATCCCTACTGTACATACAATATGATGGGGACTCATTTAGCTACAACTACTCAAGAGAGAGATTTTGGAGTAATTGTGGATAGTTCTCTGAAAACATCCACTTGGTGTGCAGTCTCAGTCAAAAAAGCAAATAGAATGTTAGGAATAATTGAAAAAGGGATAGAGAATAAAACAGAGAATATCTTAATGCCGCTATATAAAACCAGGGTACGCCCACATTTTGAATACTGTGTACAGATGTGGTTGCCTCATCTCAAAAAAGATATATTGGCATTGGAAAAGGTTCAGAAAAGGGCAACACAAATAATTAGGGGTATGGAACGGGTCCCATATGAAGAGAGATTTAAAAGACTTGGACTTTTCACCTTAGAAAAGAGGAGACTAAAGGGGGATATGATAGAGGTCTATAAAATCATGACTGGCATGGAAAAAGTGAATAAGGATAACTTATTTACTTATTCCCACAATATTAGAACTAGGGGTCATCAAATGAAATTAATAGGCAGCAGGTTTAAAATAAACAAAAGGAAGTTTTTCTTCACTCAGAGCACAGTCAACCTGTGGAACTCTTTGCCAGAGGATGTGGTGAAGGCTAGGACTTTAACAGGGTTCAAAAAAGAGCTAGATAGATTCATGGAAGTTAGGTTCATCAATGGCTATTAGCCAGGATGGGTGAGAATGGTGTCCCTAGCCTCTGTTTCTCTGGAGGTGGGTGACAGGGGAGGGATCATGTGAGGATTACCTGTTGTGTTGTCTCCCTCTGGGGCATCTGGTATTGGCCACTGTCAGCAGACAGGATACTGGTCTGGATGGACCATTGGTCTGACCCAATATGGCTGTTCTTATGTCTTCCAACAGTGGGCAAAGCCAGGTGCCCCTGTTGCCCATTCCCAGCTTCTGGTAAACAAAAGCTAGGGACGCCATCCCTGCACATTCTGGCTAGTAGCCATTGATGGACCTATTCTCCTTGAACTTATTTTGTTCTTATTGGAACCCTGTTATGGCTTGGGCCTCTCCACCATCTCCTATCAAAGAGTTCCACAAGTTGATTGTGAAACAATTCTCGATTTTGTTTGTTTTAATTCTGCTGCCTGTACATTTAATTGGGTCAGCTCTTGTATTATGTAAAGGTATATCTACACTACAGTGTTATTTCAAATAGCTTATTTTGAAATAATGCATCTACACACACAAATGCATTTCGAAATAGCATTTTGCTATTTCGAAATAGCGCGTCCAAACTGAGTGGACTCTGAATCGCATTTAAGGCTGGCCGGAACCAGTTCCATCAGGGCACCAGGTCAGGACTTACCGTGTGGGGCTGCTGCCTGAGGCTATCTGAGGTCTGTGCTTAAAGGGACCCCCCATGGACAGCCAGTTCTCAGGTTTCCCTGCTTGCTTCTCTACCTCGATGAGGGACAGTAAAGCATTTTGTCTCTGTGTGCTTTGATTGCCCACTCTCGGGACACCACAGCACTCTGCAACATGGAGACAGAGCTGCCCCTGGGCACTCTGGTGCTTCTCTTGGACGCGTTACTGCAAGCCTGGCTGCACTTTCTGCAGGCTGCCATCCGGGAGGTCCATCAGGGGGCTGTCAGTATCCAGGAGGTCCTGTGGGAGAGCTTCCACCCTGAGGAGCACTAAGAGCCTCCCCCACTGGGGGCTTCTGCCTCATTCCTCTCTCACGTCCTTTCACTTACCCCTCCCTAACCTCTCTTCCTGATGTCAAATAAAATACACGTATTTTCATGAACACAAACTCTCTTTATTTAACAAAACTGAGGGGGAGGGAATGAAACTCTGGTGAGACTGGGGAAAGGAGGCGGGAGAGGGTAGAAGAGGGTGGTAGAGGGTGGTAGAGGGAAGGGGGAAACCTGGGAGGAGGGAGCTGGAAGGGGGAAGCAAGGGGAAGAAGGGGAAGGGGAAGCTCAGGGCTCAGGGTTGGGGGTCTCACCGGACCAACTTGATTGTCATGCAAACCTGCTCCTGGGTTCACATGTGGCCTTTGGTGGCCAGGCTGGCAGCTATCCTGCCATAGAAGGCCACGTTCCTCTGTCTAGTGCGGAGATCATGGACGTTGGGGGCATCCCCCTCAAACCTGAATAAGGTCCATGATCTCCATCCTGGACCAGGAAGGCGCCTGCCTTCTCCAGGCCCTGGCAGGCTCCTGGGAGCTGACAGACTGCTCCTGGGGAGTGGTGGAGCGCTGGCTGCCAGTGGCTTGCTGGCTCATATTTTGGGGCCACTGGGTCAGGGGCAGTGATTGCTGGCTCTGGGCTGGCAGGCTTGGAGCTGGCACAGGCACTGTGGCCAGAGTCTACCCCTTTAAGGGCTCCGGGAAGAGGAGGAGGGAGAGAAGTGTTCTTGGTTGAGGCTGGAGTGGCCAGCAGGGCACCCTGGGAAGGCTGGAGGCCTCCTATTTCAAAATAAGTGTTTACACAGCACTTATTTCGAAATAGCTATTTCGAATTTGGAACTATTTCTCGGGGAATGAGGTTTACGAAATTCGAAATAAGCGCTCCACTATTTCGAATTTATTTCGAAATAGTGGTTTGGCTGTGTAGACGGTAGGAAAGTTATTTTGAAATAAGGGCTGTTATTTCGAAATAACTTTGCTGTGTAGACATACCCTTAGTGAAGAAATAAATAACATTTCCTTATTCTACTTTTCCACACTGTTCATGATTTTCTAGACATCTAACACATCCTGCCACCCTTTAGTCATTTCTTTCCAAGCTGAAAAGTCCTCGTCTTTTTAACCTTTCCTCCTATGGAAGCTGTTGCTTACCCTTAATAATTTCTGTTGCCCTTTCTATACCTCTTCCAAATACAATATATATATTATTCAGTATTCAAGATTTGGACACACAATGACTTTATGTAGAGGCAATCTGGTATTTTGTCTTATCATCTATTCCTTTCCTAATGATTCCCAGTGTTCAGTTAGCTTTTTAGTTTTTAGACTGCCACTGAACATTGAACAGATGTTATCAGGGAACTATGCACAATGATTCCAAGATCTCTTTCTTGAGTGAAAACAGCTATTTTTGTATGTATAATTAGGATTATATTTCTCCATGTGCATTACTCTGCACTTATCAACACTTAATTCCATCTGCCCTTGTGTTGCCCAGTCACCCAATTGTGTGAAATTTCTCTGTAGCCCTTTGTAGTCATCTTTGTGTTAATCCCTGTTCCCCCCTTTGTCAAGAACATTTGTGAATTTAACACAGTAATCCAAATGCAATTCCCAGCAGCACAACACTCATTCCTACTCTTAACCTGCCTTATCATTTAAGTGGACTACCTGACAATGTTTTCGTGATGGTCTAATGATCCTTCAGTTACTGGAATGCCCAGCCTTTTGTTATTCTTAATCACCCTGCCTTCCTCTTTTTGTAACAAACTCCCTGCCCCAAAGGCAAAGCTGCAAGCAGCTCAAACTCTGTTGAATTCATGTTGAACTGCCTCTGGGGCCAGGGGCTTTAAGCAGACCTCAAGTATGAAATAAAGGAAGCTCAAACTCAGAAGCGGGGGTACTGTTCCCCCCAACCCCTCCATAAATGGCACCCTTGCTTACAGGGGCTGAATCATTAACCTTTTGTAAAACACTTTAAAGAAATAAAGCACTATTATAAAATGACTGAAGTGTTAGTGTGTCAATATTTATTCCAACAATGCAATTTTGCAGCACTACAGTTTTCATTCATATGTACATGTGTAACTTACAGACAGAATCGCTTTTAAAAGCTTTGGGTGGGCTGTCATTACACGGCCTCTCAGCCCATAAAATCTTTCAGCAGATTCTTCTGATTGGCTTGGGGACCCATCATATCTGGCAAAAAATGTCAAACCAGGTAGGTCTGTTAGGTATTCCCACCAGTTCTTGAATCTTGGTGCCAGAATGGGTATCCTGTGACTCACATAAGCCCCACATTTAAACAATACCTCCTGAAACAAAACTTTTTTTTAAAAAAAGGAAAATATTTTTTCAGCCCTTTATGAGTTTTAACAACATGCAACATCATTTATGGTGTGTTACCTTGGCCATAAATGGCTTTATCCTGTAAATCATCAATAATTCTCATTCATCAACAGGAAGCCAGAAATACTGAGGAAGGTCAAGTTCAGTTCAGGTTGAGGAAACCAGAGAAGTACAGGTTTGATTTTTCACAGTGTTTCAGCTAGTACCAGAGGATATACAGCCCTTAAACTGATTTCCTCCCAGAGACAAAAGGAAATGGAAAAATTTGAAACAGATCTTGTGATGCAAACAGTGTTGATGCAAACAGTGTCATATACCAGTGTGGCTTCTTTTTAATTCAGTGAGAAATATACTGACAGGGTTTCCTTTAGGGTAATGAGGGAGATTGGGAAGAAAGGAGGAGGAGAAGTGAAGAGAAATAATTGGAGAGTGGTATATTGCAGATTGCAAATTCAGGATGTGTCTTCATAGCAGTTGAGAGGTGACATTCTTGGTGGTAGGAGATACACACAACAATTCTGATTAAGATAGTGCTCTTATGGCCACATCCAAATTCAATTGACCCAGCCCCTTGGGTATCTATTTTGGTGGCTAGCCCAAATTGTCAACTGTGCTGCTGCAGGCATGGTTATTTTTAGGGGTTAGCTCAAGCAGGGCTAGCATAGCTATAGTTCCCAGTTTGGGTAGATGTACACCCCAATGGCTATGTAGACATACCTATAGCCACAATGAACATTTGTAAGTTTTTCCCTTTTCATGTTCATTTTTTTCTTTGAAAACCCTGAAGCTGCTTGACATTTAATTTAGACAAATTCCTTCACACATTTTAGTATCATGTCAAATTTAGATTTATGATAGAAAACAAAGAACCCCATCAACACCGAATTTTTGTTCAAGATCTGAGAAAAAAAAAAAGCATGTGTCAGCCACACATTCTATTTTAGTCTATTTCTTTTGAGCACAGTAGCTAAGATTTTCAAAGCTCTCTAGAGGATTCAGATACCCAAGTCCCATTCATTTTAATGGGAGTTAGGAATCCAAATTCCAAAGGCAGCTTTGAAAACACTCATCCAATAGGTTTAAATATACTCTGTGAAGCTCACGGAACTCAGTAAACTATTAATGATCTTCTGTAAAAGTCTTTTTGATCTGCAGTAAAGCAACATTAACTTTTTTTGCCTTTGGGAACTAAAAGCCTAATTTTGACACTACCAAAATCTGTGTGAGTTTTGCATTTACATAAATAGCAGCAGGCCAATGTCTGTCTTCTGTTGAAAGGAATGACAAAATTCCTATTGATTTCCAGAGAAACAGGGTGGGCTTTTTACTCAGAATACTGGGTCAGAGTTTGGGAAGCTGCTGGCTGGTGTATGTCTATGCATTATTATTGGGCTTTACGTTACTCTAAACCTTGTCATTGTAACCATCTAAGTTCCCTAACAAACTTTGTCCGTGCATTACAAGACCAGTTAGCAATCCTTGCTTAGAGGTGCAAAATATTGAAAAAGAGAGTGGAAAGTAAAGTGCACTTAAATGAGATTATAGAGAGGATAATGATCATAATTAAAGCTCCCAATAATGTCCAAAGGATGAGCCCTTTCATTGCCCATTTTGCATTATCCTCCCATATACAATATAGGCTTACTGACATAATTTCTTATAGCCCTACATGTTTAAACTATTCTCATCTGCAGAAAATTGAGATGAGTTGATAACACATAGATTAAAAGAGCTGAATTTTAACAGGACATTTTTCAGCCTACCAGGAAAAAGAGGAAGATTACAAACCCTATCACTGGTATAGGCAGGAAGGTATCAGCAAGCTCTTCCAAATCAGCTCTTTACTCTCTGTTGAGTTGCGTTTTCCCCTCAGCGTACAAGGATATGGTTCTCATGGAAGCAGATGCACTGCTGCTGAACTCCCATTTTTATCAATCACAGATTTCAATGGAGTTCCTTCTATATAAAACTGGGAGTATCACAGAGATAAATCAGCCTTAGTAACGTGATTCAGACCATAGACCGCATACATTAATAATATATGGGTAGAATACATGTCTGCTTTGTTACAAAACAGCTGAGCTGCAGTTGGATCTTTTGTATCATTAAAAAATAATTTTATAAGGTTTAATAAATGTTCTTTTCCAGGAATATGCAAGTCCTCAAGCAAGCAAGCAAACAAACATATTTACCCACAAGTCTAAACATTCAAATGCCACAAGTGACTTCCAAAGGTACTTCAATACTGCCATCAGAGTGTGACTGCAGCAAGTACAAACATATCTGAGATTACGTTAATCTACCTAGCCCAGGTTCCAATTGTAGTGAAGCCACAACTGCATGGGCTGCAGCACAGGTTAGCTGCCATAGAAGAGGGCTGTCAAAGAGCCTGGTTTTTTTCTAGGTAACTAGCCCATGCTTCCCCCCATATGCCACAATTTCACTGCATCAATCTTACTGATAACCAACCTTACTAGATTAATGCTACCTTCAATATGCTGAAATCACACTTTCAGTTGCAGTGTAGTCATACAATAAACATTGCATCTCAACAACTTTGCACAAGCACAGACATCTTCTTTCTTACATAGTTCTAAAATTATAGTCCCAGTGAGTATTAATCCACTTTCTGCTGGCAATACTTTACCTGATCTTTGTGATAATCAAATTTCAGTATATTGTGAGGGCTCCTATGATATAGCAGATTAGTAATTTTAAAACTAATACATTTATTCAAAGCATAGTATGAAAAAAATATCCAGACATAATATATACTGACAAACATTGGATCAAATGCAGAAAAAGCTAGTGCACAGTGGTGAATAGTCTATTGTTCTGTGACAGCTGAACTAAGTTATGTTTGGGACATGCTTTAACTCCCATTGCAGCACTATATCAACTCCACTACTGGGACCTTTTGAGGCTATCACTGCATCACTGTACTTCATGGAAGCCCCGACCAAATCTCAATTGACTGTCTACTTTCAGGTCTGTGCTGGCTTTTGGTAGCCATTCCTTCTCACAAATGAATTTCTAGTTGCTTCATCCCATGCTCTATTTTTCTGACCACTTTACACCACAAACGCCCTCCACCACAATTTACTCTGTCATAAACCAGCAATAAAGTTTGGCCCATTTAATTGAAATAAACAATGGAATTGGGTTCCAAATTCTCTTCTCATATAGGTATCAGTTATAACAATCAATGGGTCAAATTCTCCTTCCACTAGAACAGTCTAAAATAGGAAAAACCTCTGCTAAAGTTAATAAATGAAGTTACATTGAGCCAAAACCAATTTTAGCGAGAGGGACTCCAGTGCATCTCAGGTATTTTCTTCCATATGCCCTGAACTGTGAATATGCAAATGTCTAAAAATTCCTTTTAATTTTACATGTTCAGAAGTCATTGGCACTAGCAAGCGCGGACACAAAAGCATACAAAGAGTTGTCCTTTTCATTATTTTTTCTATTAAAAGTCCATTGGCTTTGAAATTTTACTAAGAGATTTTCAATTTATGTTCTTATCTCTGCCACCTTCTTATTTTTCCCAGTTTGATATTTGTATTCCCCTAGAATTTATTCAAACTTTCATTCAGAAATTTAAAATTCTCACTAATTTATGCACTCATTTCCATTTCACTTGCTTTCCCATGATAATATAAAGCATTTATTTAGGGCCTGAATTTCCTGTTTCTCCAGTTTGACATTAGCTTTCATGGAGTTACACTCTTATGAGAGAAGACGCAAGCCCTTATTCCTTAATTAAGAAATGTTGCCAGAAGTTATTGTCTGCAATTTCTTGTAGCTTCCTGTGTACAACAGCAGAGTTTGATGTTATCCTTTTTATGATGAAAAACATGGGTCTATCACTACACTTCCCCTGGCTGTAAATTATTAGTCCTGATTCTTCACAATATTGACTGTACAGCTAATCCAGTGGCTTCAGTGGAGATACTTATTTATGCTGGTGGAGAGAAGCAGACTTTGGGAGCTGAATACGTGGTTTTGCACATTAGAACAATGAGAAATCTCTGTTCTCATACACACCATATCACTTGCAGCATGTAAGGTGATGTTCAATGGTGATGTTTTCTGCTGGCAACTTGAGACAAGATGAAAACATAGTGGAATAGGAAACAAATACTTCATTCATTCACTTGACCTTTTCAATTGTTGTTTAAAATGTGGAAAAAACTAATTTATCCTAAGAACACTGAGGGTTTGATTCTCATTTACCCTTTTGTGCCTTATATGTACTCTGCAAGCCCTTTTATCCCCGCCACAGCAGCGTAAAAAGGCTTGACCATAAATGAGAATCAAACTCATGTGTTTTACTATTTCCCTCCGTAGGCAAATCTCCAGAAAACTCCTTTGTATTTTTTATATTTTCTTTAGTTTAATTGCTCAAAACATGTTTTATTTTAAAGATTTGTTTTCATGTAAGTAGAGTGTGCAGTTTAATAGAAATGACCTAGTCCTTCACCCTTTTGTTCAGAGTTTTTGGATGTTCTTCAGGCAGTAACATATATCCAGAATGTTCCGACCTGCTATAAATATATACATTGTTGTGACATTATGAAAGGCAACAGAAGATAAGACGAAAGACAGCAGCACACATAAGGCTGAGATTTGCTTTTATAATGTGCTCCAGATGCTTCCACTTCAAACTCAAAGTAGATAACAAACAAGCCGTTTGGTAAACCTTTTAAAATTATTGCTCCATTTTGTGGGAACATGGGTTATTAAAAAAAAAAAAAGCATAATATTCCTCCCTCCCCAACTTTCCTTTGTCTCCACACATCATCTGAATCAAGCTGGTTTGATCCTTTGAGAGGCTATTATGCAGAGTTAACCACTTGAATCAGAGATGCTTTCCTGTAGGACATTCCAGCAGTCCATGCAATTGGTATGAATTTCAGTGATAAGCCTTGATTCCAATAATTGATCTAGATAACAATTTCAATATACGTTGTAAAAAAATGTATTCCCTTTGAAAGACAACTTTCAATAATGCTCATTGCCTTTCTTTCCCTCATCATTAATCAAACAAAGAGAAAGTTTAGACTGCTGCAAACTCTTCCAAATTCAGCTTGAAAAGGGATTCATGAATTTCTGCATTCTGCATGAATTTCTGCACCCTAAAATTCAGAAGAGTTTATGGGCAGTGGAGTACCTGGAGCTGTCAACCACCATATGCATTGGGGGACACCCAGAGCTCTGAACTTCTGGGGCAGTGGTGGGGTCCCTGGAGCTATTGTCCACTGCCATGGCAGGTGCTGCCCCACCACAGCAGGGCTCAGGCTCTCCCTGAAATTGGGCTGCTGTCTTCCCTCTCATCAGTCCCTCCCATTATTTTTAGTAAAAGTCACGAACAGGTCATGAATGTCCATGAATTTTTTATTATTGTCCATGATCTGTATGTTATTCTTAGTAAAAATAATCATGGCAAAATCATAATGTTGCCTATGTCGGGTTTTCTAAACCATGCTATGGTTTTTGTTGCTTATCTCTGGAATCTGTCCACTCTGACCACATCTTTCTTAAATTGTTTTGCCCAGAACTTGACACAGTACTTCAGCTGACCTCATCTTTGCTGAGTAAAGTGGTCCATGTTTCAAGTAAGACACTCCTCTTAATACATCTCAGAATATTAGATTTTTGGCAGCTGCATCATATTGACTCATATTTTCAGTTTGTGATCCACTATAACCCCCAAATCATTTTCAGCAGTAATACTGCCTAGCCATTTATTCCCCATTTTGTAACTGTGCATTTGATTTTTTTTCCTTCCCTAAGTGTAGCACTTTGCATGTGTCTTTGTTGAATTTAATCTTGTTGATTTCAGAACAATTTTCCAATTTGTCAAGGTATTTTGAATTCTATTCCTGTCCTCTAAAGTGCTTGCAATCCCTACCAGTTTAGTGTCATCTGCAAATGTTATCAGCATACACTCCATTGCATTATACAAGTCATTAAGGAAAATATTGAAAAATTCTCAATATAGGACTGACCTTTGTGGGACCTCACTACATATGCCCCCCGAGTTTATTAGTGAACCTTTATTATCTCCCTTATAGTAATACCGTCTATTCCACATTTCCCTACCTTTCTTATTAGAATTTTATGTTGGCCTGTATAAAAAACATTACTGAAAACCAGATGCATCACATCTACAACTTCGCTTCCCCCCATCCAACAGGTAATGTAACCTGTCAGAGACTAAAATTAGGATGGCTTGGTATGATTTGTTCTTGAAGATCCATGCTGGCTGTTCCTTATAATCCTATTGTCCTCCTGGTGCTTACAAACTGATTGTTTATTAAACTGTGTCAGTACCTTACTTGATATTGAAGTTAAACAAGATTCCTGGTCTATAATCCCTCAGTCATTTTGTTCACTATTTTAAATATAGGTACTATGTTTGCCTTTCCCCGGGCCTCTGACATCTCACCCATCCTCTATGAGTTCTTAAGGATAATTGCTGATGGTTCCGAGATTGCTTCAGCTACTTCTGTACATACCCTGGGATTAATATAATCAGGCCCTCTCAACTTGAATACACTTAATTTATTTAAACATTCTTTAATGTGTTCCTTCACCTCTTGTTAATATGAATTGTGTTGATTATCTGGTCTCTATCCATCTTTTTAATGATACTGTCACAAAATAGGCTTTAAATACCTCAAGTTTCTTGATAGCATCTGTTAGCAGCCCTTCTTCCCAGCAAAGTAAAGGACCTGCATTTTCTATTGAATATCGGCTCTGGACAAGGATATCCACACAGAAGTCTTCTGCCTCTGAATTGATCCTGTGTCCTCATCTTCCTGGCCCTGCTATCTTCAGCATGCTGAAATTGAGTTATATTGCCAGGTTTTTTTCTATTGATCATTACTTTGGAATGATCCTCTCCTCACAAAAAGATGTTCTGCAAGACAGAAGTACTATAATAATTTTTTACTGTCTACCAGAGAATATGTATATTTCCCCATCTCCACCTCTCTGCTTTGCCACTCCTCATGTACATGGTCCCCCAGCCCATCCCCTCAGGATCATATGGGGTTAATTAACTACATTTTACTAACTAAAAACATAATTTTGGAATCACTAACATTACATCCTTCTATTACAACAGCAGCCATTCTGGCAGCCTATTCCCCCTGGCTTCTGCTCTGTTTTCTTCATCTTCATCTTTGTATCCCATTACATTCCTTCTGCAGAGAGGAAGTTAAGGAACCATAATACATTTAATATTTTAAGAAATAAAAATCAGACAAATGAGGGGGAGGGGTATTAAATTAAGGTAAATGTAGACAGACCTTGGGCCCATTAGCAGATACTCTATGCCCAGAGAATGTGCAGTATTTCAATTTAGGATTCAGAGGGGATCAAAGCTTTTAACCAACAACTGACATGTTCAAGATGCTTGAAGGTGTTGCAATAGCTTTTATAAATTCTAGGACTTTGGTAACTTTTACCATCTTCTTGATAACGCTTTAAATAAAGATAATGTTTCTTTAAAAAAAAATCTATAATCCTGACCAGTTTCTATCCTTTAAGGGACATAAATTAATACCATTTCAAACAGGAGGACTGAAACTTATGTCCTCTGTGACTCATTTCTGCCAAGATGAAAGAAAGGAGTCCTGAGTTTCTCCTGCAACACTTATTGATATCACTAACACTTATGTTAATGTACACAGTGCAGCTTCTTAAAGTGATTTAGGAGTTAGAGATGTGACCTCAGGTATCATAGGAGAAACACAGAACCCTACATTATTTCTTGGCAAGTTGTAAGCTTTGCAATTCATTTTACCTCTATTTTCAATCAATGAAAACCAATAGAACCACTCAACATTAATGAGCTGCCAAATTTTATTTATAAAAATTAAAATCACTCATTTGTAGGATTGCAGGCTTTTATCTCTAAAGACAGAAGCAAACTTTTCCATATGCTGCTTTAACATGGAAACAAACAATGACATTTGGGCTTAAACATTCTTGGACTACCAAATTGCATGCCAGGTTTCACATTTAAGTGAATTATTTTCATTGAGTTACCAGCTCCTTAAAATGGGAATGACAAAAAGACATTAATTATACTCCTATTATCTGATGCCATCATCATAAATTTAGTATCATAAACAATTCTAGTCCCCAGTATACTTTTCACACAAATTGATGAAAGGACAGAAAATAAAACAAGGCCTACTCTCTACATCTGCTATTTTGACAAGAGGAAAATTATTGCCTGTGCAGAAGTTTGTTTTATACAGAATACACAGAAGAATGCAGTGCCGGGAGCCTGGATCTATACCCCCACCTCCCCAAATGTTTTACCAGTTGTCTTTAAATACATCAAGAAAGTTATGAAACTAAGATCAACTATATGAAAACAATGTAAGATATATCTGTAATTTTAATCTAATCCTCTTGTCAAAGTGCTTTCATAAAACAGGCAAAGGGATTTATTGGAGAAACAAATTATACCAGAACCCAAGAGCAAGAAATTGTTAGTCAGTTTCCATACCAAAATAGATTTTTACAGCCAGTAGCTACTGAAAACTTAGTTTAGATTAATTTATGCAAACTTTATTCAGATTAGCAAAACTTTTTGGTGGTCTTCTTTTCATGAATCTCATCTTTTTTTTAACTCTTCTTGAGCCCTCATGGGCCAGATACTTCCATGTGCAGTAGTACTTCCAGGAAGTGGGAGTACTTCTAGGGAGTGGATTAAAATCTTTTCTTGTCTTGCAAGAATGGTTAAAAGGAGAGACCAAACCCTCCTTCCATTCATCTTTGGTGATAACAGATTGAGGGAAATCCTGAATCTTTCCAAAACCTTACAAATTGTCACTGAATGGCTCTGTTCCTAGTGAGGTCCTACAGAAATTGTTTCTTGCCCCCTATGCTATTTAACATTTTTACTAGTGACCTGAGAAAAAAACATAAAATTATTTCTGATAAAGTTTTCAGAGGACTCAAAGACGGGGGGAGTGGTAAATAATGAAGAGGGTAAGCCACCAATACAGAACAATCTGGATTGCTCGGTAAAATGGTTGCAAGCCAACAATGTGTGTTTTAATATGGCTAAATTTAAATACATGTAAAATGCATCTAGGAATATAAAATGTATTCCATACTTACAGGATGGAGGAATCTATCCTGGGAAGCAATGGCTTTATCCAAAATGACCCCCAAATTGTGTCAATCAGTTGAACACAAGCTCCCAGTGCATTGTTGTGGCCTAAAAGGCCTAATGCAAGCTTTGAATGAATAAACAGGGGATTATTGAATTGGCAGAGAGAGGTTATTTTGACTCTGTATTTGGCACTGGTATTGGGATACTACATATCAAGTTCTAGTGCCCACAATTCAAGTTGATTAACTGGAGAGGGTTCAGAGAAGAACCACAAAGATTAAACAATTGGAAAATATGCTCATTGTGATAAAATCAAGGAGCTTAATTTATTTAGCTAACAAAGGAATGTTTAAAGGTGACTTGATTACATTTTAAATACATACATGGGGAACAAACCTTTAATAATAGGTTTCTCAATGTAGCAGAGAAAGGTATAACCCAAACCAATAGCTGGAAGATGAAGCTAGACAAATGCAGACTAAAATACATTTTTAATAGAGAAGGTAATTAAACACTGGAACAATGTATCAAAGTTAGTGCTGAATTCTCTATCATTGACCATTTTTAAATCAAGGTAAGAAGTTCAGTTAAAAGATATGGTCAAGGAATTATTTTGGGGAATTCTATGGTCTATATTATAGAAGAGGTCAGATTGTTGATTATCACAATGGTCCCTTTGGTACTGGAATCTATGAAAATCTATGGGAGCTGCTCTTCTGTACTCCATGACTGCTCCCTAGCTATTCTTTAGCAGATGAGCTATAGGGCCCAAATCAATCTGTCCTTAGCCCAAGCACCTTCACATTCAAATTTCACTTTTTTGGGGGCAGCAATAGAATATCTGAGAGTACAGCAAAGCAAAACAGAGTTGTCAGAGTTGAACACAGACACAGCTGGTCCCACATTTATTTTTTACAAGTAGGAATTGAACTGGAGTGGAAGGAAAAGTAGAGCAAAAATATGAACAGCAGGGAAGATTGAAGAAAGAAGAGAAGACAGAAGAGGCATCTTTACTAAGCCAATGATACTTTGTAGGATTTTCAGATCTCTTCAGTAGTAAAGGAATCTTTGAGTTGGTTATTATTATTCAATAATCCTAAAAGGAAAGGTTGATTTAGAAATAGTATAAGCAAAACTTTAACAGGAAATAAGTAGCAAGCTTATATTTCAGTTGCTCCACCAGCTGAGCATTGCAAAATTTCATCCATAGCAAATATAAAAAGGCTTTGCATCAGAAACAAAAGAGCAGTAGCAGGTGCAATAGCTTTGAATGAATAATGAAATAACTGTCATATTCCTTGCCTTTCAGTCCTCAGTGAGCCTCTAATATTGCTTTCAGTGTTTAAATTTCACAAAATAGTGAATTGCTTCTTAAAACTCAAAAGTAAAATGTTTCAAGCAAACAGCTCAGTTTTCAATATTTTCTTTATTATCTACATAATGTATGTAAGAAAAGTCAGGGAGATAAACTGAGGACAACTCCAAAAGCTCTATATACATTTTCCCTTACCCAAGCTTCACCTTAGCTCAGGTAGGTCTGGCTTATTTCCTTTCTCTAAGTTGATAAAAACAGACAGAAACACAATTTATAGTCTGAAAAAAACCAATGAGTGATCCTGTAGCAGCCAGGTTTATACTAGGAGGGAAGTTCAAATTAAGATACTTCGACTCCAACTATGTAATTAACTTAGCTGGAGTTGTGTATCTTAAATCACATTTTGGCACCTTCCACACAACGGAAGGTTGACAGGAGCATGTGCTCTTGTTGACTTCCCTTACTCCTTGTAGGAGCAGGACTACCAGCGCGGATGGGAGCACACTCTTCACTAGACCCGCTAATTCGAACCCTGGTAGATCGACGCTTCCACAGTTGATCCACAACCCACAACCCACTTCTTTAGATGAGTGGAGCTCCACTTATCTGAAGAAATGGGTTGTGACCACAAAAGCTCATGATACTATAAATATATCTATTAGTCTCTATGGTGTGACTGGACCATTCATTTATTTAAGTTACAGACTAATATGGTTACCTCTCTGGTACTTATAGCCTGGTCCCTCTGTTCCTATCAGACTGTAACTGCCACATCCTTATGGCCAGCCCTTTCTTAATCATAAAAAACCCAACACCAAAAAAAGACACTTCATTTTTTTGGACAGTGTTCTAAGGGCGAGGACTCTTTTTGATCCTGAAAGGAATCAACTAAGCACATTTTCCTACCAGCTGATAGCCCAGAAATTGAGGCTGGGTACCTGAGAGACAGAAGAAGTGGGCTGTGCCCATGAAAGCTCATGATACCATCTACATGTTTTGTTAGTCTTTAAGGTGCTGCAAGACTATTCATTGTATTTTAAGTTTTTCTAGTTACAGACAAACTCAGCTACCCCTCTGAGTCTTATCTATGTCATTGTTTTACATTTCCTGGGTTCCTTAACAATTCCCTTTTACAGCCTTCTTTGGTTAAACTATATGCATTCAACAAAGAGGAGTCCTGTGGCATTTTAAAGACCAATAAATTGATTTGGGCATAAGCTTTTATGGGCTGGGAAAGTCAAAAGCTAATGCCCAAATCAATTTGTTAGTATTTAAGGTGCCATAGGACTCCTAATTGATTTTGTTGAAACAGACTAACGCTGCTACCCTTCTGAAAATATATGAATCCAGGAAGGTAACACTACAAAAAACCCGGGAAATATGCATAAGCTAATATAGACATTTTCCCCAGTTTGCCACAGTGTAAATGTGGCAGGTTTTAAAATGGCGGGACTATTATTGCCCATGATGGCATTTTGCCAGTTGGTAACAAAATGTTAGGATTTAAGACAACTCATTTAAATACAATTATAATGCCCCTTCTTGGAAATTGTGAAAAACCTGCCACAGAAGTCTATTAGTTTTGCTATTTCTGCATTAAGATTTGCTGTAAGGCTCCACCAATTTTAAAATCACAAAGAAAACACTGGCAATCAAGAATATTTAGCTGTTTGTATGTTATCACTTCCTTGTGGATATGTTCCCAAACACATCCTGAAATCTGGCTGGCAGCTTGGTATTGATGTATCCCAGCTTCTCCACATCTTACTGTACACCATAGAGACTCATAGCCCTGGTTCTTCACACCACCACTCAAATATCCATGCATTCATCTCATTTCAGCAAGGAGCAACTCAAAACATCAGATGAAAAATGACTAACCATCATAACTTAAATATTTGCACCTCAGTAAGGAGCCAAATGGGGATGATGGTATGTGAGCAATGTATGAGGGAATGGCACATTAGTACAACTATCATCAACAGTTTGATAATTTCCTGCTATCTTTAAAGTCATTTGGCGTGTATACAACAGGAAATATCTAAGATAGCATGGGCCAGTTCTATTTAGTTGTTACTTTCACCATGACAGAGTGGTCTTGTAACATGATTAAATCTGGCTGTATGTCACAAATACACCTCTGGGCATGTCAGATTCTTATTATTTCACAGATATATATGCAACATGCCAAAAAATTATACAGGCCATATTATGTTCTTTTGGAACTGAACTCCTTGATATATAAACATGATGTGGAGAAGGGTCCAACATGCAAGATAAACAATCTGGTTTTTGTTGTGATATTTAATAGTCTTGAAAGCACTACCTAGAAAAGTTCATTTTGTCAGAATCTTTTGGATTTTCTGTTGTGCCCCCCAGGATTTTAACACAAACTTTGAATTACATCAGATAATAAAATATTGGATGATAATCTACATAAATTCAGGTGGAACAACCTTTTAGTGTGAACCAGGGATCTTAAGCCAACCACACACATATGCACCTAGTTCTACATTGGAATTAACAATTGTCTGGGACTATTGTTGCCTAGTACAATTCAAAAAAGCTCTAGTTTAGTCTTCCAAGTAAAAAGAGGACGGGTTCCATATTTTATCCAAATCACTTTGTCCATCCCTGGTTAAAATAAGTTCAGACATAGACCTCATGCCCCCACTACATGGCCAAAGAGGAATTAAATTCACATAATCACATGCATAATATCACTTATTGCTTAAATCACACACAGAATTACACAAGGGGGAAAATGAGGACCAACTATTTTGATAATGAGCTATACAAATATTTCTTATCATATGGTTTTGAACATCCAGTCATCTGTCTTACTGTCAACAAAGAATCACTTAGTTACAAGGGCCTGTTTATTGGAGTGCCATTGGAAATTTCTCCTGGAGTTAAAGGGTTGTATTTCCATCATTTTCATGAGAACAATATTTCAGGTCAATATAAGTATTTTGGAAAATTTTGGACTTTGTATAAAAATCTGTCATACCCTATTAGAAATAAAACCCTTTCATAACTACAAAACAGGTTACAAAAAAAGTTTATTTTAGTCTATTCCAAGTAAATTTCTGTGCCTCACTGCTTTGTTTAAATATGTTGTTTTGCTATGTTTGTTCTTTAACCATATAGTCCATTGGTAATTTCTGCTTTGGATTTTTTCCCCTCAAGATTACAGACCCATATGTTCATTTCCCAAAGTTTATGAGGAGCTGATTGAGAGCAGAAGACTAGAGAATTCTCATAAGGTGTTGAGAGTCTGCAAAAAGCTGTTTCTCAGGAAGCAATCTTTTGTTCCACATGAAGCCCAAACTATTCATTTTTATAAGAACCTGCATGGAAAGTCAGTATATATATATTGATATTTTTTCCACTGTTTAACATGACCAACAGCCTCCTGGAGTTTTAATCTAGAATTTTATTTGATTTTTTGTTCCTGAGGCTAAAGAAGTTAACAGCAATAATGTTATTAAAAAGGTGTGTGTTAATTATAAAGTTACATTTACCACTGTAGTATCTTACTCCTTATTAATTTTGTGTTTTCTGCCTGACAAATATAAGAGATATATAAACCCTAAAACAATGGAAAGAGATATCACAGGATAGTTCATTATGACGACAACTTTAATATGTCCAGACATAACACATCATAACATATATTAAATAAAAACCTATTTAAGACCATCCAGACTTTGACAACAAAATGTAAATAAAAGAAAAAACTATATTTGAGAATACTAAAGATCATCTGTTGCAGCAAACAAAATTTAAAATTGAATTAAAGAGGTTTTGTGTTTTTTTCCCCTAGGGTGTGTCCACACAGAACCCTAAACTCGAAATAAGATAGGCAATTTGCAAATTGCCTATCTTATTTCAATTGAATTTCAATATAGCATATTTTGAAATTTGGTATGTCTACACAGTGCCAAATTTCGAAATAACATGCTATTTTGAGACATCCTTACCCCTCATGGAACGAGGGCTATAGGAATGCCAAAATAGTGTGTCTGCTATTTCGAGACCTCTCTCAAAAGATGATAGTTCAAAAGACATGGGGTAGCTATTTCGGGATACTTCTACCTGCTATGTAGATGTACCTCTCGTGAAAGAGATAACTTGAAGATGGAACTCAACAAAAATCCACGGATAAAATCATACAAATAATGAATAGTATGTAGAAGGTAGATATGGAGCTTCTCTTCACCTGTACAGTATTTAAGAAGACTTCAAAAGGAATTTAGAATTGACAAATTCAAAACTTGATAAAAGAAAATGCTCTTTTGCACAATTCTACAATTAAACAGTGGAGCTTCCTTACCACAAGTTATTTATGCCAAGACCACATTAGACAAAAAATAGACATTATATGGATAACAATAGTTTTCAGAGATATAAATAACAAATATTTTTATAAATTAAACAAGAATCATGTGAAATAATCCTTATGCTTCAGGGAATAAGTGAACCTCTAATTAATGAGGGTAAGAAAGAAATTTTCCTTTGGGGTAGCCTAAGTACATCTGCTTACTGCTGGGTTTCTTTCTTGGAAGTAGTTGGTACTTGCCACTAGCAGAGATGGGATACTAGATTAGACAGACGACTGTTCTCATCTGCATGACAATTCCTATGTTCTTGTGACTTTCTAGGTATAATATTGGAGACCCATTAAGATATGCTTTTATTTGATTCTTCTCATAGGTAGACTGGGAAGCTATGCTTTGGTTGAGAACGGTGCCCTCTTTAGATGAATACACTCTAGTCCAGGGATCCAGGCTATTACCTTTTATATAGTTTATCATTTCCTGAATCAGCAAGTGTGCATCTGGTCCTACAGATGTTCTGAATACGGTGAGGTCCATTATTCCACTGTATTGCATATATAACTTCTATTAACTGAATGTATTAATAGGCTAATAGACATCATTGTCTTCAGAGAAACTGCAGTTAGCTACATCTTTAAAAGTAGTGTAAATTGTCCCTGCAGAGATAGGACCCAGAGGATAGCATTGAGCAATTACTCATCTGTTCAGAGATTTCTTTTGTGTGGACTACGGCTTCTATCATATCATCCCTCGGATTTAACATATTGGTGAGATAGTGTGAACTTCAGTATATCCAAGAGGGGATAACACTCAGAGCTCTATATCTCTATTTCATTGGAAACAGCTGGTCTAGTTGATCAACTTATGCAATTTCCTGTTAGCTCAAGTGTTGAATGAAAGGGAGTTGGCTGTAAGTTTGTGACTCAGTCTAGAGAAGGTTGAGGTTATGCTGGGGGCAGGACAGCTGGAAAAAATGTCAAGAGTTATCAGCACCGTTAATTGAGAAAAAATACCCTGGCTTTTGTTACTCAGGCTCATAACTTAGAGGTTGTGCTATCTACCCAGATGCTTATTTATGTTTAGGTAGCAAAAACAGTCTATCTGGTTTCTCTTTTAACCTTTTTTTTTTTTTTTTATGCAATCTTGTCTTTTGGATGCTCATTTTGACACATTCATATGCACCATTGTCACCTCAAGATTAGATTACAGCAGTGGATTGTAAATAGGGCTACAGTTTAAGATCATGTGGAAACTATGGATGGTGCAAGAGGGCTGTATGTTTGCTTGTTAACGGGTATATTTAGTGTAGTGTTTCTCACAGGAAGAAATTTACACCTGTGCTCTAGTTTCTAGTTGCAATATAAAAGTTTGTTGTGGACCTATAAATGGCTATGTGATTTGGATCCTGGAAAGAGATCATTTATATCCTTGTGTGACAAAATGGCTGTTGAGGTAGTAAAGCATATTAGCTAATAATACTATAACTTAATTATGCAGAGATTAGATGCCACACATTCTCAGAAGTGCTGGTCAAAATTTTCCAACAGAATATTTTTCCACTGAAATGTTGATTCAATATCAAAAAGTTCTGTGGGAACATGTGAAATTAAATGACATTGTTTTGAAAAAAAAAAAGATTTGGTTTTCATTTCAAAATGACTTTATTCAAATACAAATATAAATCTGTTTATTAATTGTAAGAATAAACATAGTGAGTCAGACCAAATGTCCATCTAACCCAGTACCCTGTACTCCAGGCACCCCAGAAGGAAAAAAAAAAAAAAAAAAAGAACAAGTAATCATCAAGTGATGATAATAACAGGCGATCCCCTGTTGCTCATTCCCAGATTCTGGCAAACCAAGGCTAGAAACACCATCCCTGCTTCTCCTGGCTAATAGCTATATACATTAGAGTACAGTAACTATATCAAGTAGAATGCCAAATACAAATGACCAGTTAGAATATCAGTGACCAATTATCAGCAATGAACCAACCAAGTACCAAATCCTATAGCAATTACAACACCAAATCACAAATTATATTTGTATATTATCATTTCAAATTAGTTTTAAACCCTAATTTAAAATATAAGCATACAAACTAAAATGTTAATATACTTTAAAAAAATCAAAATAAAAGTGAAATGTTTTGTTATACTTGGTTGTTTTATCTTCACAGAAATGTTATTCCATGGAAAATGTAGATATTTTATCCTGATCTGGAATGCTGTTTTCCCAAAAATATTAAAATCTCCATTCTAATTCTCAACTGTGGAGTTAATAATGATAATGACCATTAATTGTGCAATATATAAAAAATGAGAACCTTGTTCTGCAGTGCTATGTACCATAGATTGTACATCTCTAAACTAGGACTCTCTGGTCAGGTTCCAGACGACAGATATTCCTGGACCAAAGAACCCAGGGCCAGGGTGGCCAGTGGCAGGTTGGGAGTCCCTGAGTAGGGGGCTCAGGTGGTGTGGGGTGAGTCCCACAGTGTAATCAGGAGCCCTGCAGCAGGGGGCTTTGGTGGTGCAGCCAGGAGACCCACAGCAGGAAGCTCCAGTAGCACAGGGAGCCCTGCCGCAGGGGGCTCAGGCAGTGTGGGGAGCCCCTCAGAAATGGGATCCAGCAGCGCAGCCAGGAGCTGTGGGGCTAAGGATTCCGGCTTAGGCCAGCAACATAGTTAGTGGAGTGCTGGGAGATGGGTGGCAAGGGACCTTTCCTGGTCTAGCAAATTCCCTTGATCGGGACCAGCCAGGTCCCAATGGTGCTGGACCATGGAGGTCCAATCTTGTCAAGGCGGTTCCCCACTCTGGCACGATGAATGCCTGCAAGAGCACTCCAAAACTTTGCCTCCACAGGCTCTGGTATAAAAACTTTCCCCACAAAATCCTAATACCCAGATTTTGGGGGACCCGGTGCCACCACCCAACCAAGAAAATCAGGGAAGAGATCACTTGGGAAATCCCCTCCCTAAGGTAAAACTCTCCTCTTGCTCCAACCTCCGTTTTACTTGGAGTTGGGAAAACCAGAGAGAATCCACAGACAACAATGGACTCTGCCCTTGTAACTAGGCACTGAGTCCTAACCAGTACCTAATCAACCAATACCAGTTAATTAGAAAAAAACAACCCAAACTTTTATTATCTAAACAAAACTACAGTTGCAAGCATAGTAAATTGGCTAGATGAAAGGAGACACCATTTGATATACTCAGGGGAAAAACCCTGGGTTGTAAGGCTTAGTTACAAAAGTGAAAAAAAAACCCACTTAGCAAGCTTAGACATTATTTCCAAATCCCCAAAAAAGGAAAACAATAAACCCTGATGGACTATCTAAACTTTTCCCTACTTACACATTTTCAGAAGTCCGTTCTTGGAGAGAGAAGCATTTCCCATCTCACTTAATACCTGGGAGAAACTGCTCTGAATCTCAGACAAAGAAGAGAGAGAGAAAAACCCCTCTTTTCCAGTTTGAAAGTACTACCTGCATTGTTATTGGCTGACCACCTGATACCTTGCTAGGCACCTGAGTTAATCCCTTAGTCACCAGGTGCTGGTCAGCACTCCTGATTATGACAAACCTGTATACATACACATAGTAAATGACAATCGAGTCCCAAGGAGCTTACAGTCTAAACTGAGAAAATAGAAAAAGAGTGTAAGAAAGGAAATATTGTCATCTCCGTTTACATCTGAATAAATGAAGTACGGTGAGACTAAAAGACTTGTCCTAGGTCACACAGGAAGTCTGTAGATGAACCAGGTATTAATCCCAGTTCTCCAAACTCCCTATGTTATGCCTTGTACACTAAAGCATCCCTCAGTTCATTGCCATTATTTTATCTCTAATCTAAAGTCCATTGAGTCAATGGGTGTCTTTCCATTTGTTTCAATGGTCTTTGGGGATCAAGTCCAAGTTCACCAAACCCTAACTTGTTAATCATCTGGGTTGTGGTGCCCCCTGCCCTCTCTTCAGGGCTATAGTAGGTGTGATAAGTTTGGGGATTTGGGTGGATCTGGTGGAACTCAAGAAGATTGAGCTGATAGGACAAAGACCCTATATATAATTATAATGAGAGTGGGTACATATGCCTAGGGAATTGGATGGAGCATTGTTATAAATTCTAAGAAAGAAAGCAATGTAACATTTAAAAAATGTTCTTTATATTCATAAACCAAAGGATCCATTACACAAGCCACATCAATTTTTGTTTTTCAGAGTTTCATGTTACCCTGCACTTTACAGAGCTGAAAAATATTATTTCTAGTGAATATTTTCCTCAAACCCTATTTCTGTCTGTTAGAAATTAACCAAGGACACTATTGTTTAGTTACTAGTCTGCTGTGAGTGGTCTCAGTTCCTGAATCTCATGTGTTTCCAAGCCAACTGGGTCTGGTTAGAGTCTCATAATTGTTTCTAGCTATGTGGCTCTAGGACACACTGCCAGGCTCAGATGTGATGTCTATTGACATTCCTTTGGACCATCCAACCAAAAATCTGTGTCTGAGGCCTCTTGAGCTCTGCTAGAGTTTCCCCCAGGCAGTGGTCACTGTGGGCTCCTAGTTTAATCAGTTTTGGTTGGATGCGTTCCTGGAGGTTTAATCACATGACAGAATCTTTAATTAAAGCATAATCATTAATTCCTTGAGACTCCAGGACAATCCTGGAAGGTTGGCAGTCCTACTCAAACTCCCTCAGAGACAGTTATCAGAGGCATAGCTGTATTAGTTGAGACAATGTGGCACCGAGGCAAGGAATGCAAGCTTAGCAAAGTTGTTTTTTCATCCTAGACACTTATAGCACTCAGGAGCTGCAGATTTTTGAAAATAACAGAACTCCTGAGATGTACTCTCTCCTCCCCATTTGAACTTACTCTTTCTAGGATTCCATGGTCTCTCAGCATTTCAGACTGGGAAGAGTCTTTTCTGACATTTATCCTGAAGGCCCTCCTTATGAGGATAATGTTTTGCCTCTTGCACAGATCAGAGCTCTGCTCTTAAATAAGGCTTCTGTTTCTGTGCCCTGAGAAGCTTCAGATCTACCAGTCATGCTTCCCCTCACCTCAGACACCTGTGTAGAATAAAACATTGTTCCATGGGGGTAGAAGAGAAAGTCATTCATATTCCATAGTTCTAAATTGTGGTTTTGGGGGCTTTCAACAATAGTCCTTCAACAAGGTGTCAAACATCTTTCCAGGCTAGACATCAGTCTGAAATGCAACACAATAGGTTTGCCTTGGAAAAGTTCAGATTAGTTTTCAACATATACTAAAAACAGAATTCATAATTGAATACAGACATATTCTACTCTGACAGGCTCCCCGCACAGGCTACATTGAACATTTGAACTGAGATGTGTGAGTTCCAGCTAGGATAGGTATACCCATGCTAGCTTTGCTTGAATTAGCCCCTAAATGTAGCAGAGTGGCCATAGTAGCATGTGTGTCAGCTCAGGCTGGCTGTCTATGTACAAATGTGCCTGGTCCCCTAAGTATGGGCTAACCCGAGTCAAAATTTATGGTACTCTGGCCACACTTCTATTTCTATTTCTGGTTCTTTTGTTTGGATAGAGCTGGTGCAGGTACATTTACAATTTACACTAGCTTGGAAACATCTTCCAGCGCAAATGTAGACAGCCAAAGCCATTGACACTAAGCCTGTATCTTTACTACACACCACTGTCAGTGTCATGTAGTGTATTGCACAACTAAATGCTGCAGTGAAAAGCAAGTTGTGTCAACACTGCAGTGCATAGCTACATGTGTCAGTGAAAGGCTGTGGCAGAGAAGAGGTAGCAGGGAATGATTTCAGCCATTCACCCCCCATTCCAGAGTCTTTCCCGCTGCTTGGAGTTTTCCCCTATGGCAGAGAAGGATTCTGGAAGCTTCTCCACTGCTGGAGCCTTTTCTTGCAGAGGAGGAGACTCCAATCATAGGGAGCAGGCTGTCTTTTGCTGCTGCTCACACACGTCAGAGACTTTACCTGTGGAGGAGAAGCCTACTACAGTGAAAAGCTGCCAGAGCCTTTTCCCACAGTTGGAATCTTTTCTTGTGAAGAGAAAAAGGGTTTGTGTGTGTGGAAGGCATAATAAAAACAGCAGTGTAGTCAGAAGGCACATGCATACCCATTTTCTTCAGGTGTCTTTACTGAATTAATCAGTCTCGCCATCTACAGTGCTGTCTGTACTCATGTTGGGAGACTGTGTGGGTACGTCTACAGGCTTTTGTCAACAGAGGCTTTGTCGACAGATACTGTCGACAAAGCCTCTGTCGACAAAGAGCATCTAGACTACATCCAGTTCTGTTGACAAAGCAAGCTGCTTTGTCAACATGAGAGTGTAGACGCAAAGGACAGTGTAGATGCAATAACGCCTTCTGTCAACAGAACTCTGTCGACAAAAGGCGTTATTCCTTGTAGAATGAGGTTTACCACCATTGACAAAACTGCTGAGTTCTGTTGACAGAACTCGGTGGTAGTGTAGACACAGGTATAGTTTTGTCAACAAAAGTCAACTTTTGTCGACAAAACCCTGTAGTCTAGACACACCCTGTGTGTATGTAACTTTGCACCATCCAAAGGCTTCTGCAGTATAGGACCCACTAACTGCTGATGGTAAAGGCTGAACTCAATGACATGGAGAAAATGGGGCCTGTATGACCCTGTATCTGAAAATAGCTCCCTAAAGACCACCTAGTAGCAGGGAAAGGAACTAACATTCATCCTGGGGGATTACTGAGTTATTGTTCACAACAGCTTTTCTTAAATTAATTCTCAGCACATGGCAAAGTTGCAATTCTGTTTCTCCAAAGAGAACAACATGTTTATGCTAGCCTTTGTACCACCTTACATAACCTATCAAAATCCTGTGGATGTCATTCACTCAGTACTATACATCAGTTACTATAATTGATGGAAAAATTATACTGAGAAGTTATAGCTCTTGCAAATCCTGAAACAAATTTGTTTGTTGGAAGATACATTTTTTCCACCACTAAGCAACATCAAGACAAAACATTTTGAAGGCAGTTTAGAAGAAAATTCATGGGAATTTCAAAAAGACCTGTGTATTGTAGAAAAACAATCACCATAACTTTTGAAAAATATCACCCTTCACATCACATATATAAGGATCCTGTGCAGCTCCAATCATTCTGAGAAATTTTCTTAGTGACTTTAGTAAGAATTTTGTTAGCATACAGAATGCTATAAAGGACTGTAAACTGGGAGTAATATTAGTGTGCGTCACACCATAAATTAACACTAATTACGTGTTTGTTGACATTACTGAAACCTCAGCTCCCTTCTCTCAGTATAAATGTTGAATTAAAAATGCAGACTGGAATTCATGAATTTTTTGTGGTTCTGAATCATCTATAATGATCTGAAATATTTCAAGGTCCCAACAGAACATGTGCAGAACAACTCCAAAATGAAAATGTGAACCACACAAGTGTCAATTCCATTGTATTACCTAGGGTTTGTGAACCTAACCTCCATTTTTGGACTCCATACTGTGCAATACGGACAACACGTATTTAATAATACATAATTATTGAATTAATTTGGTATTAATGTCATTGAAAAAACTTCATCCTACTGTATTTTTCTCAAGTGTTGTTTAGGTCTTCACTCAAAGTGAAACTTTTAAATTTGGACCTTATCCACTTATGGAAATGCATCTACCAAAATGTAACTTTGAAAACACTCTCTTTTGTGATCCAGACTTTTGAAAAGATTCTTCTTGTTTGTCCAGCCAGTCACTAGGGACTGTTGACTTTTCTGTTGATTTAAAAAATGTAATGATACATCCAGGATTTGTCATTCCAACTCTACAGTGATCAAACACATTCATTTGTTGACACTCTGGCATCCATCAACCCACAATCTCCAGCCTACATCTCTTCAGGAAGCCAACTATACCACTATTATAGTCTAAATGTGGTTTTTCAGATGATTCATTTTTACTAAATTCCTGGAAACCACTGAAATATTTGTAGTCTTCACCTCATAGGGCTGGAGTTTAACCACTTTTACAAAGAAGCTTTTCTCCTCTCTCAATCCAAAATTCTATGCTTTGAAAGCCTCGAAACCTCTTATAAATGATCAAACTTTCATTAGTTGCTAGAAAGTGAATGCTATATTTTGTTCACAGTTGTATCAAAATACTTGGATCTAAATTATTCTAAGTATGGTGCAAGGCCCTTCCTAGGGATTAATAATCTGCTTTAACCCAGCTATCCCTCTGACAATCGTTTGCTTTGGTCATTCTGGAACAGCACAAACTGGAGAGCTCAGATGTCCTCTGGAAGGAAGGGGAAAGTTGTGGAGTGGGAAATCATTAGATTAGTTAGAGACTGAGCCCTTTCAATTGCAAAACTTTGTTAACAAACAAGAACTGCTGAATGGTTGGATGAGTATAATTGAATCCATGCATGGTACTACCTCCGTTGCAGTTTATAGAATGATCAGGGCTCATTCCTTCTCTGAGTAAGCAGTTCATAGGAATGCACACATCCAGCTGTATGAATAGTCAGTTCACAGGGGAATCAGCACAGCCAATGCAGCAGCTTCCTCATCCCCTCTAAGGCCAATTCTTAATCACTACAAACAAGCAAAATTTCCTGAAGCTGCTGAAAAAATTAACAGAAACTAATCCTGACACACTAAGAAAATACTATCAGAATTTACAATCATTATGCACACTTCATTCTGAAGGACTTCAGTGTGCTTCTGAAACATATCTGAGGATTATTTCTTGCACCAAGGAAATATACTTATCTGAGTTGGAGTAGAGAAGCTATTAAAATGCATACAAAGCAACATTGTACCATCATTTCAAAACAGAAGTAAGAGAACACTATATCCAGCTGAAACCAGAGAGGGAATTTTAGGGAAGCAGAAAATAAGTACTGAAACTGAGATCTGGCTGTGACAACAGAACTACTATCTATGAATTTGTGAAAAGTGCCATTGGATCTTTAATGACCATACGTGATCAGGACGCTTATCTTACTAATCATCTGAAAGATGGCAAGTAGCCCCTATAACTATGCCTGAGAGTTTGTTCAGTATCGAACCTTAAAAATGACACTACTGAATCACTAAGGCTACGTCTAGACTGCAGCCTTCTTTTGGAAGAAACTTTTCTGGAAGAGATCTTCCAAAAAAACTTCTTCCAAAAGAGAGCGTCTACACAGCCAACGTGCACTGAAAAAGCGATCTGCTTTTTTGACAGATAGCGTCCATTCAGTGTGCATGCTATCTCACATGTGAGCTGTGATTACTATGGGCAGAATGGCCACCAGGGCACCTGTGCTTTTTCCTCTTTGCTATTCTTGTCCCTCTTTCCCATCCACACATGCCTTTCTCCAAAAGAGCTCTTTCGGAAAAAAGGTGTCTCTCTCGTAGAAAGAGGTGTACCAATGTAGGAAAAACCGCTCAGTTCTTTCGATTATTTTTTTTAAAAGAACACTATTGCAGTGTGGACATAATTGAAATTTTTTCAGGAAAAAACGCCATTTTTCCAAAAAAACAGTGTAGTTTAGACATACCCTCAATCTGCAGCCTGGCTTGCAGCAATTTCTGGATACAGTTCTGGGGCGGTGGGGGAGGGAGGACCAGTCACTCTTCCAGTGCGTTGGATGTTGTACGTGTCTAACAAAAAAGTTAGTCCGAATGTTCACTAAATTGGTTGAAGAATGTAGCTGAAACAAATTGATTCTATTTATTGTTTTAGAAATTCCGTTTTCTTAGTTCATTAACACATCTGTTTATTTTTCACTATGAAACAGTACTCGCACAAAAATAGCCCTATTTTATGATGTTGTATTCACTGAACTGTTGGTGGGGGAAAAAATTAGTCTACCTATTGGAATGTTTGTAAATTGTTTATTTTGGCTGTTCATTGTCAATTATTCAGGGAGTGTGGTAGGTCACCTATGTCACATGGAATTGTTTCTGCTTCCTGGTTGAATGCTGTTAAACTGGAAAAACAGAAGATTAACAAATAACAATTAACAAATAAGAAACTATGAACAGCTTTGTTTGCATGCAAAGATGCAAAACAGCTATTTCTTAACACTTTGCCTATTTTCTTAAACGCCTCTTTCCATGAATTTTCATGAGCAACAAATAATTATGGTCAAATGGAATTGATGTTTGTAACTGACTATTCACCAACACTGCTTTTGTAATCTTTGATCAACTAGTCTCATGGATATATCCCTATACCAGTGGTCACCAACCAGTAGATCGGGATCTCCTGGTAGATCTTGAAGCCTCTGACATGTGATCCTGACGGGTTTGGCTGGGAGGCTATCAAGTGCGTGCACTTCAGCTGTCCTTTCCCCCTTCCCCGCCCCACCCTACTGCTTCTGGCCATAGCCGCACGCGGGAGACTCCTGATTGTTGTGCAGAGTGGGGGAAGTCAGCGGTAGGGGGCATTGATGCTTGACGATGGGGTGGAGCAGGGCCTTGGAGAAGGGGTGGGGCAGGAATATTTGGGTTTGAGGTAGATCCTGGCTTGACTTAAATTGGAAAAGTGATCTTGTGCTTAAAAAGGTTGGAGACCACTGCCCTATAGCACCTCTGACATTAGCAATAGGATTGTCTTGGGTCTCCATCTTTACCAGAAAGGCTACCCTCGGTAGGAAAGTCTGGCTTTGATTGCAGTAATAAAACCAAAGATAAACTAGCAAGATGAAACTTGGTTACTGAAGAGCTCTGCCTGCTCAAAACTCATTGTACAGACATGTTACCTGCAGCTCACTTTATGACTCAGCTAGAAATTCCTCTCAGCAGACCTGCATATTGATATTATAAAGACTGCCATAATTACACTGTCACTGGTAATGTAGACATCCATTTGCAAATTCATCTTTCATATCACTCTTTTTAAACAGAATAATGACAGAATAATGAGTCACATAAATTGAAAACACTGATTTAGAAATTAGAATGCTGCTAAAGAAACCAAATTACCTGGAGATAAGTTCTCTCAAAAAGATAATCCCTTGTTCCCTACATTTTTATTTTTATTAGAACAATTATCAATGTATAGATGTAGATATGTTGAGGTCCACCTTATCTTAAACATATTGTAAAACATTTTTGATCATGATCTCTGAAAACATAATAAAAAGGTTAGAAAGATCATGTGTCTTCTAATGAATACACATTACTGTAATTGTCTACACATTAATATAGAACTAAGAGGAATAAAAGTTCAACACAGGGAGTAATACAATATCTTCTATAATTGACCAGGATGGGTTTGTACTCCTCTCATGTTTTCAAATTTCTCATTAATCTTGTATGAAGAGACTACTGAAATGAAACCTGAAGGTGTAGAGACATGCACATCCTTCCATTTGTTGGTGAGTCATATTCTTGCAAAAGTTAATAATAGGTGGAGAAAACATTTCTGTTCAGTCAACAATGAATCTTTTGGTAGTATTATGAGAAAAAATATTAGCTTTGGATAATTTCTTCTGAAAAAAAACCCACTATGACTATTTAGGTAGAAAATGTAGACCTTAAAATAAATTTGGGCAATCCTCAGTGTTATGCTAGGTGTTTGTTAGATGCTGAAATTACAGTAAATAATCCTAATTGAGTTAAATTAAAATATCATGAAGTGTTAAGAAATGTGTAAATATTGATCACAGTTAATTGTAAATAAATTGGGATGAGTATGTGACTTCTGTTGATTCATCACTAAGAATTAGAATGCCTAATACATATTTCTGTATATATTTTCAAATGATGTCCCAGTGGAGGCTTAAAAGTAAATTGGAATGCCCCAGAAATAAGCATTCTGAGTTAATTATTTTCACCATATGAGTAAAGAACTGTTCTGGCTCAAGTAGAGTGCAATGTTCCATTTACATGAGAGATTTCCCATAAGAATTGATAAATAATAATAACCATAATAATGCTGCAGGGTATTGTAATTGTTGTGCATTTGTTTACATTATACAACAATTTTGTTGAAGGCCTTGACTACAAGTAAGGGCTACATGGGGAAAAATAGGCGCTTACAGAATATTCTGCAACCAAATCTATGCTATTTAATTTAACACATTTCTGTGTCATCAGACCACAATAATCAAGTAAATATGCAGAAAGCTCA
The DNA here is from genome assembly GCA_019425775.1 of Rafetus swinhoei. Classification (NCBI taxonomy): domain Eukaryota; kingdom Metazoa; phylum Chordata; order Testudines; family Trionychidae; genus Rafetus; species Rafetus swinhoei. The sequence goes on from CM033437.1 coordinate 274,938,938, forward strand.
TTTTTCTTCTACCTACTTTGCTTTTTGGGAAAGCCAACTCTTGTATGTTTTCTCTCATAACGAAAACGTGTTGGGGTAATTTTCTTTATGCATTTATTTAATGGATTCCATTAAAATAATTGCTTAAAGGAAAAGAAATGGTGTTTAAGAAGGGGAAAATTATTGTCAGGGCACAATCTCTGTCTACTATAATGCAATTACTGTTGTTAAATTGTAATGTATGTGAAATCAAATAAAAATGCAACTCATGAAACCAGTGAAAGTTTCAAAAGTGAAAAAGCAATACAAAATGGATAATGAAAAGATTTATGGATGGGCTATTTCAAAACACGTAAGTGATTTAGGATTGCAAATCCCTTTGAAAAACCCCTGAGTGACTTCAAAACTCCCTCCTATGTGGTCAATGCTTTTGAAAATCCCACCGTAAATTCTTAATAAAACTAATTGAATTAGCATATTACCTTGAAATTAGTTAACTTTTCCTTTGATTCCTTGATGAAATTTAAAATAGTCTCATTTGAACAGTAAACCAATACACCAACAGAAAATCTATTTAACTGACTGATTCAAAACCTCACACACACACACACACACACACACAACCTGTCATATTGTTTGGGGGAGGTGGAGTTTTCTATAACTTTTAAATTTGCATTTTTCTAATAACTCTTACCAACAGAGACCTTAAGACCTATACAAAACATGAATATTTATGAATATTTCCACTAGAGAAAGTAGTGGATAGAAGAGGAATCTACAAAAAAGTTATCCAAATTTAAATAAGGTTAGCAAGAATATAAATTGCCTCTAATGAAAGAAATATAAGCAAAGGAAGATATTCTCATACATCTTATCAAATTTGATGCAGTATTATGGCTAAGAACCCTATCAGCTTCTAAACCCTGGACTGCATTAACATTCCTTTTTGTGCATAGCTTTTTCTGTTTCAGCTATTCTAATTGCTCTGTTTCAATGCAAGGATTTTGTAATCAGAGTTCCCACCTAGCCACCTTTTCAATGCAGTGAGCTCCCTGTTTGTGCTTCTAAGGCTTTTCTGATAGTTTTAGAGGAAAAGTAATGAATAGAGAAGGCACTATCTAAGCTTCTCCTTGTCACTGCAAGGTTCCCTGAGTAAGGGCTTGTGACTCATCTTTATAGTCTCATGCCAATAAGGGTGGACCCCCTGTCCTCCCAGGTGCAGCTTATAACAGCAGTAAAAAAAGCCCTAATGAATCAAGGTAAAATACTTTAGTGAAAATTAAATTTTCTTTTACTCTATTAAATAGAATAATTCTGCAACAGTGATTTTTTTTTAAACAAACATAATGTTTGTGACAAGTCTTAGACACTCAGATCCAGATTTTTAACAGGTATAAACCAGTATCCCACCCTTGCTTTCAGCTCCAGCTAAGGACCTGGCTCTCATTAGCCACAAACAGAAGCAGGACTCTAAGCAGCAACAGCATTCTATTATTCTACACTTGTATAGCTCACCCTGTTCTGGAAGAACCACTTTGAGGAGCAAAGTGTAGTTCATGGTCTAGAATTAATATCACCATTTTGGCTGATACCTAAAACTGAACCAAGAACCTCCACTATTAAAAACATAATTTTTTATAGTTCAAGCCAGATACTCCAGCCAAGATCTAGGCCACACACAGGTAAATCTGTGGAATATATGGGGTAGGGGTTGGAGGGCCTGTAATATATACTAAGCAGTAAAATCCATGGTTCCAATCCATATTTTAGTAGAGCCCAACTAAATGTAATGAATTTTTCTTCAGCATAGAAGTCCACTCATGTATGCTGCTGTATTCGAGTCATAGATCCTTTTTTTGTCCTTAGCTTATCTTCTTGAACTACTACCTGGACCAATTATTTTGTTCACAAATGAGTACAATCTTTGGAGGTGGCATTTTGGTTTTTGTGATGTAGGTACTGATGTACAAAAACTGGGACCAAATCACAATTTTCTCTTTCTTAAACTCCCACTAAACCTCAGATTTAAGTGCCCAAGTCTCAGTTTTAAGCTCTACAGCAATCCACAAGACACCCACATGGCTGCTGCTTAATACTTTAGGTGCCTAAATTTTTAGGGTAAAAGTTCCCTACCTGCCTAAGTTGCTGCCTCTGGGCACACTCACAGCTGCTTTACTCTAGGCATCTAGACACCTACCTCACACCATAGTCCTAGTGCAAGCAATGAAAAGGGGGGGGGGGGAAGATGGGCAGAGGAGAACTAACTTGTTTGTGATACCCATCCTGTATATGTGTTCAGAGAGCACCTATGTAAAATCTGACTAGATGAAGAAGACCTTTGCCTGTCTTATAATTTCTAGTCCTCTATTTAGAGCAATTACCTGAGATGTAGAAAGCCCAGGTTCAAATCCCAGGCCTTCATGGAAAGGATTTGTAAAAAGGTTTCCCCACCTACACAAGAGAGCACTCTGATCATTGGTTCATACCATATTCTCATCTAAGCCTCTTCATTCTCTCTTGTTGAAACCATTATGCTTTGTATTACTAATTAAATAATCATTGGATCTAGGTGATTGGACACTGGGTCTCCCTCCTGTCAGGTGTAAGTTCTAACCATCAGGCTACACAGTCATTCTCTCTTTTTCTCTCTCTGGCCTAATGGATTTACCCAGATTGGTACAGCTTCAACAGGAAAGACTAAGAGACTCCTACATCAGAACACTCTTCTGATAGATGTTAGAGCCCCCTATTGAAATACTTTGGCACCATCCGGGCAAGGGGAGAATCAAACCTCAATTTTGCACATATTGGGGGGAGTGTTCTAACCACTGGGTAAAAGTTTTCCGGTTGGCTTCTCCTCCTCCAGCCGTTTCTTGTGGAGTGAGGCAAGTGCCTAACTTATTTTTGCAAAAGATGTCGTAGGTATGAAAGCTGACAGCTTGTAAGAGCAGTGTTTCTTGTTGTAGAACACAAGCAGATATAGGATCCTCCCCGTAGTGTGGATTTTAGGTGCCTAACTGTGAGGAGGCATGGGACATAGAATACATTATATGGCAATTGGTCCAGGGAATTGGCAATTCAAAAGGGCCCAGAGCCCCGGGTCTTTTACATTACCACCAGAGTGCCACATGACTCACTCTGGGCAGCGCTAAGGGCTGGCAGGAGTTGCGGGGGCCATAGTACCCTGTGGGTGGTATTGAGGGCTAGTTGCCCCCAGCCCTGTTCCTTCCAACCAAGATCAGTGTTCCTTCTAAGCTGCACCAACCAAGACCAGTGTTTCCTCTAAGCTGCACAGCAGCAGAGCTTCACAGGTAATTAATCAGCCCCACCTAGTCAGAGGCTCAGGGCTCCATTGCTTCCAGTTACTATGACAGGATACAGAAGTAGAGACACTCTGTGAGCTAACTAGGTCCTAGAATATTTGGTGCTCTATAGACAATAATCAATTAGAGAAAGGAAATGTGTAAATACTTCTAAGGCTCTGAAAAACAAACATGAAGAAAAATTATTTAAGATGGCACAAGAAGCCATAACTAGGACAAATGGGAAGTAATTGAGAGGGAACTTAGGCTGAATAACTCCCTGAAAAACATTCTGACAGTGAGATGTATTGGTCTGTGTGATAACTTCCTGAGGGATGTGGCAGAAGTCCAATAGCTTAGGACATTTAAAAATAGATGGGATCACATATACTGTATGGAATAAACTTGTATTACTGGTGAAGCGATCTGGATGATTCAATAATTTCCATCATTCATTTCTATGATTGTTCTTCTCTTTTTCTTTCTTCCTTTTTTTATACGTTCACTCAACTTCCTCTCTTGTGATCTGTTTAATTTCTTAAACTCAAGCAATCTATTGTTTGCTTCCAGATCCTTTGTGATTATGTTTTTTCCTGTTAATTCCAACTGCATTGCTCAGTGTGGTTTCCACATTGATACCTCCTATGTTATCTTCATCACAACAGTAGCATGATGACCATATCTAAAAGCTTCAAGCCTTCCTTTCACTGGAATAATTTATACTAATCTGAGAATAGGTTAAGTGATTGTTGGTGATGGTACGTAGCCTGAACAGAATTCTGCAATATAGGAAGAGAAGTTCTTCCAATTAGGAATATAGTTTGATAAAAAAAACACCCATAATCTGTAATTATATATACTCCTTGGATATTTAAAGTATAATTACAGATAATGTTCAAGTGTTAAATTGTTACAACAAGATCCTAAATTTTGTTTTAATTGCTCTGGTCTTCAGAGCCACGAGGTGATAGGCACTATAGAAATGCTGACTCTGGCTAGAGTCTGATTCTAATTTTTATACCTATTCACACTAGCATTATTGGAGGTTCTCTGATTTACAGTGGTACAAGTGGCATCAGAATGAAGCCATAAATTAAGTTTATATGGGAGGGGGGAAGCATTATCCTTCCAAATTGGTCCTGTGGTAAATGTAAAGGGCATTCCTCTTAGATCTTAGAACTCCCATAAACATAGAATGATTTTATTAGATAATTAAATTTTGGAACCATGAAAGTAAAATAGGTTTGAAAGAGACTCATACATTGTCACCTCTATCTTATAATGTTCTACTAATTCCCTTTTGTAATAGTTCTGATACTATAAACTAAAAGTTAGTTTTAAACAAAGAAAAGCTTTTGTTAAAGGAATATAATATGTAGCTTACAAAGGTGTCATTCCTACACACAGCTCTCTCACACCCAGGATAGGACTACAAAGTAACATTTCAAAATGTATGACAGGTCCCCAGGCTAAAAATACTATAGGTATATAATGCATTTCAAAAGATAGAGTACATTTTTTGTCAGATAATGGTGTCAGCAATATTATAAAAATCCCCAAGGCCATTTAGTACCAAACAGCACTAAGTACTATTTATATATATTCCTTTGCAACACACTTTGCAGGAGTGCATACAGAAATATTCTTCAGCGTTAGTTCTCTAGAGTTTCTTCTTATCAGTTTTCAAGTGTTAATTTCTAATGCTCCCATTTGAAAAAAAAACTAACATTTTTTTCCATAGATTCATAGATTTCAGAGTCAGAAAGGACCATTGTGATCATCTAATCTTATCTCCTCCACTGTATTGAGTTGCGTGATTTGGTTAAAGTCCTGTCAGATGTTATTACACAGAGAGTTTTTATGCTGTTATGTAACTTTGCATCACTGTAAGTGCTCCTCACTTGATCTTTCCCCATTTGATAGCACTGTAATTAGTGCTCTTCTGCTTTGTTATATATGCATTTGCCTGTTTGATTCCTCATGACGGCCTACTCTCCTGTATAGTGCACTTGATTATTGCCTTGAGATTATTGCTAGGAGATCTTTGGGTTAATGTTGTCAGTATGATATTTGACCGGAGCATTTTAGGAAAAACCTATGTGGACTTCTTTGTGGGTAACTTACCAAGCTTCTTGGTCCTGCCATGAAAACACTTGTTCCTTATATGTAGCGTTGACTAGCAAGCAAGCATCTCCCAAGGAAAAGCTGAACTTTATCCTCATTTCAGACATTGTCTAGGATTGTGAGGTTTTATGGATGGATGCTGCACAAGAGTGAGGAGTATGCATGTATTTTCTACAGTAAGTTCCTTATCAAACAAGCTATACAAAACCAATGTAGTCACATCCTCCCCAGTTGTTCTCCCCCCCCTCAGTTAACAAAGTTATTATGAAAAAAGTAGGTTGAATCAGGGGACTTCGTACCATAATTCTTCCTTCTTACAGAAAACAATTCCACAGACAGGCCAATGGTTTAATGGGCTTTCTCCTCAACACCTACTACAAGCCAAACACAAAAGCATGCATGCACTATCCTTAATTGCTTACTATGAAGTTGCATGAATGTTCAACTGACTTTTTTTTCTCTTTGGCTGTGTTCTAGGATTATAAAAATGTGTCCTTTCTTGTTATGCATATCTAACTTTTTTTTTTAAAACATATCTGGTACATTTAGTCCAAGATGATAAAGTCACTGCAGAATATTTACACTTCTGGGTGATATCCACCTTATCACTGTCATTTTTTTAATCCATTAGGTATCAGCTATTTAAAACTATTCAATTAAAAAAAATGTATCCTCGTCTTTTATAATGTGAGCCTACATGTGCTGTATCTGTTTGTAGTGGTCAATTGCAGAAGAACTTTGTACATGCTAGTTTAGGGGTGGTGAGGCCTGCATTCTTTCCCCCCTTTTCCATTCCCCCCCCTTTTTCCCTACTACTGATGAGCCAGAAGCAAGCCTCTGGGAACATATACCATTGTAGCAAGAACGAATTGTAGATAAGGGCGGGAACATAACAATCTTGTTTACCCTAACGTACTGATCACGTAAACAGGGCCAAAGAACAAGTAGAACTAGATCAGAACCAGATTGATAACTAACAGCTAAGCCCTACATCAGCACATAATGAGTAACCCCTGGAAATTTCCAAACTGCAAAACAAGGCAAGAAAACTGTATTTAAGGCTGCCTCAGAGCCTAGCAATTTGAACCTCACCGATAGGCTTTGAGTACCGGCGCCTCGGAAGCAGAGACAACCTCCCACTTCGTCCACAGCCTACCCAGGGTTCCAGGCTTGCAGGAAGGGACGTAAGATATGCCGCTTCTTTGTTATGTTGTTCTCCATTTATGGGGCACAGCTGTTAGCTGTCAGGAAATAAACTGCTTGTGTTTGACAGATACCTGTGTGGCGTCCTTTGTACTTTGAGAGCCCAGTGTCGGACCTGAAACTTACTCTGGCCGGCTACACTATTATAGACATTTTTTCTTGAAGGTAAAATAAATCCAACTGATGGCAGATGGCATTTAAACTATCGTAGAATCATAGAATCGTCGGGTGGTAAGAAACCTCAGGAGGTCATCGAGTCTAACCCTCTGCCCAAAGCAGGACCAACCCCAACTAAATCATCCCAGCCAGAGCTTTGTCAAGCTGGGACTTAAAAACCTCTAGGGATGGAGATTCCAGCACTTCCCTAGGTAACCCATCCCAGTGCTTCACCACCCTCCTAGTGAAATAGTTTTTCCTAATATCCAACCCAGACTTCCCTCACTGCAACTTGAGATCATTGCTCCTTGTTCTGTCACTACTGAGAACAGCCTCTCTCCATCCTCTTTGGAACCCCCCTTCAGGTAGCTGAAGACTGCTATCAAATCCCCCCTCACTCTTCTTTTCTCTAGACTAAATAAACCCAAATCCCTCAGCCTCTCCTCTATGCAGATTTAAGAGAAACAATCCATCAATTAAACATGACACTTCTCATAATTTATTAATTTTTAGCTGTGAACAACAACTGTCTTCAATTCTGTTCATATAGATAACAAAGAAAAGGTTCATATGGCTACTTCTTTGGATTGTCTTTGGCTATAATGCCCTTTTGTATTTGACAACCAGTTTATAATAAACTAGAAGATTTATCCATTGTTGCTTGGGTCCTTAACTCAATTTTTATTTGTTGGAAAATGAAATGAAAATGTACATGCTTCATTTAAATGATTGTTCTGGGGTGGGGTTGGGGATGAGGAGTTCAGAATGCAGAATGCCTCAGGGAAAGAGGACTACCCCAGCTCTCTCTTACTGCAGCAGCTTGGGGCCAGGTGAGAAGCATCTGTCCATGGCAGCTGCAGCTCCAGAAGGCACAGCCGGGGACAGAGTGCATGCCCACTGGCTGGGACAGGTGTCCAGCTTCATCTGCTCCCTGCACTCCCCAGCCAGAGTGAGGAATGCAGCTAACTGTGCACTTGCCCCCTCACTCCTTGACAATGTTGCTATATGAATCAGTGGGGGAGGGGCCTTCAGCCTCCCTCCTCCCCACACTCCCCCTAAAAGGCACCTGGGAAGGAGGCAGGGCTGGGACAGTCCCAGATGGGGAGGAACTGCCCAGCCAGCCCCTTTCACCTGCTTCATGATTCTGTCTCTTTTCTGAATGGTTTTTATGAGAAACAATCTCATTTTCCTGGCACAACCAAACCCTTACCCTTTGCTTTAAGTTATGATAACAGGAAGCTGTATACCTAGCTCTTACCAGTTAGGAGTTTTTGAACAAACAGACACACAATCAGATAGATAGATAGATACACTGATAGACACAAACTCTCTCAAACATATATTAGATATAGGCCTTCTTTATAATTTCAATTATGCTCTAGTACTCAATTGGAAAAATTACACTTTTAATGGGAAAAACTAGCAATTATGGTTTTTAAGAATCTCATGAATTTTTGCTCATTTTATGTTTAGAAGCATGTCATACTCAAACTAAAAAGGTGAAATATCAAAAATGGAAGACTGGAAACACATGGAGAGGAAAAACAGAAATTCTACCTGATCTATTTCTAAACTGTAATGAATATGTCAGAGGAAATATGGTCAATGTATCTTAGCAAAATAGTCTGTTATTAACCTTGTTGAAACCATAGCCTTAAACTTGAACTACATGCAGCATATAACTCTTAACAATGCACCCACATCTTCTCTATCATATGCAAATTCTTGTTGTTTGCAAAAATAATTTTTGTTCATAGTATGTTCCTGTTGTCCTTGAAAGGTGTCTTGGCTTTCTATTATGCTAAAATGAGAAGTTTGGGCTTTTATGTTGACACTTGCCCTTAGCATGATTATTCCTTTCTTACATTCCAGTTTGGCTGTGTCTAGACTACATCCCTTTTCTCGAAAAAGGGATGTAAATTAGACAATTTGAAATTGCAAATGAAGCTGGGATTTAAATTTCCCGTGCTTCATTTGCATAATGGCGGCCGTGGCTTTTTTCAAAACAGGGCTTTTCGATAGGCAGTTTAGATGGGGATCTTTCAAAAATAAAACCCTTTTTCGAAAGATTCTGTAAACCTCATTTTTTGAGGAGTACAGGATCTTTCAAAAAAGGGTTTTATTTTCAAAAGATCCCTATCTAAACTCCCATTTTTTTATCGAAAAGCCCTGTTTCGAAAAAATCTGAGGCCTCCATTATGCAAATGAAGCACGGGAAACTTAAATCCCGGCTTCATTTGCAGTTTCGAAGTGTATAATTTACATCCCTTTTTCGAGAAAAGGGATGTAGTCTAGACACAGCCATTGAGTGGATTTCAGTGTAGCAAGGCTTGGGAAAACTCTGATATTTATTAATACCATAACCTAGAGATTTTGTAGGATTCCCTTCATATTAAGGCATAACCTTTATAAAAAGATTTATTATGAAAAAGGAAAATACCATTGACCTTCTGTGCTTTATTTATTTTTGTTACAGCAAGTTGGTTCCAGTGACAGGACTGCACATTAGAGAAACAAATTTTACCATTAAAATTCTCAGTTCACTGTCTGTTTGGTGTTCAAGAGCTTTCTAAAGTCAGCGGCTGTATTACCATGAAACCTGATATACAGGGAAGAGACTCCTAATTTATGTCCTCCATCGTAGGAATGACACTAATAGGACCAGGGGCAGATTCCCCACACATGTTTACAATAGGGAGCTATCAACACATCTGTGTTGAATCTTGCTCTAATCTAATACAGTCATTCTCATGGAACAAATTCTTTATGAATCTGTTCTAAAAATAGCAAATCCCAGTATTACTTTTGGCACTTTCTGTCTCATTTGTGAAAAAAGGTACAGTCAGAGACTAAAGATATTTTAGTGAATTAAATTCATTTTCAGTTAGTCATTTTGGGTTGTTGTTTTTTTACTAATGATGATTCAAGTTAAAGCAACTCACTGGATACTGCAAAGTACAATAGCTTGCTTGAAAGAATTCTTTGAGAGAATATTTTTGAAGTCTTTCTACAGATAAACATCTCTCATAGTAAAATGTTGATAGAAAAGTCAAAATGTAGAAATAGTACATACATTTGAAATAATACCCCTATAGTTTAAATACCAATAATGACTATCAGTGCTAGAAAGAAGACTTAGACTTTTTATTTCCTAGATATATGTACAATAAAAGCAGAAACATAAACTCACCTTTTTTTAGCGAACAAAATGTAAGATCACCATAATTTGCTCTGAAAGAAACATGGTGTCTTGTGATTAATATGTAATAGGCAGAGCTGCATTAAATTTGAGTTATTCTGAACAATTGCATCAACTCAACAGTTAAGTCAGTCTTGCAGTCATTAGGAATTTTGCCTAAATCAGGATATCAGGGTTTGACCTTGCAGTTTTTGTGTAGTCTAACATTTTTTTCCCATACAGATACCCATGGCAGACACCGCATTAAGGTCTCCAAGTTGTAAAAGTTTGAGAAATATCATTTTAATATTTTTTATTGTTCTAGTGCTATTTTAAAAAAATCTTATATTCATTCAAAGGAATATTAATCTCCTTTGTATTTTAGCATAATTTCACAGAATACTTGATGGTATTAAAATGAAATTCAGGTTCTGCTCACTGCCAAGATCCTGGACACTTTTAAACAAACACATAATGTATCCATCTGGAAGCTATAAAAGCCACCTTTACTGTTACTGATTAATTAACACAGACTGCTCATCATCATGTCCATCTCTATAGTCATCAAAACGTTTGCCTAAATAAATGTTCTATATGCCATATTCCAAAAGATGCCAAATGTGGACTATGGTGAATTGTTAGAAGGGAAGAGATGACAAATATTCCTAACTGCTTCTACTGAGCATATTCTGCTGCCATCATAGGATGTGTTTGGCAAGCACACTCTTGATAAAATCAACTATTATGGTGGGAGACTTAAGGCTTGTCTACTTGGGAAAGTTTCACAGGTGATGCCTGTATAACTCCCAATGTGGGAGTCAATTCCAGATCACTTTTTTTCCATTTAGCTGAAATCCTTCCAAGGGCTATGTCTATACTACAGCGCTATTTCGAAATAAGCTATTTCAAAATAGTTAATTCGAAATAGCTTATTGCGAAATAACGCGTCTACACACAAAATGCATTTCAAAATAGCATTTTTCTATTTTGAAATAGCACATCCACACTGCATGGACGTTGAATCGCATTTAAGGCTTGTTGGAACCAGTTCCAGCAGGGCATTAGGTCAGGAGTAGCCTTGTGGCCAGGGCGGCCAGCAGGGCACCCTGGGAAGGGATGGAGGCCTCCTATTTCAAAATAAGCATCTACACAGCGCTTATTTCGAAATAGCAATTTCGAAATTGGCACTATTCCTCATGGAATGAGGTTTACCAATTTTGAAATAAGCCCTCCGCTATTTCAAATTAATTTCGAAATAACAGAATGGCTGTGTAGACGCTAGGAAAGTTATTTTGAAATAACTGCTGTCATTTCGAAATAACTTTTCTGTGTAGACATACCCATAGTGATATAAGTATAACTCTTATACTAGAATGTCATGGAAAGCTTTTCGAGTATTAATATACCTGTTAAAATGTATACCTTAACTCCGCATTTCTCAAACTGTGGGTCCCAACCTCCCGGGGGGGTTGAAAGCAACTTAGAGGGGTGTCACAAGCAACTTAGAAGGTGGTCGTGGTATCACAAAGTTTGAGAATCCCTGCCTTAACTTATACGAGTATAATTTTTCCATGTAGACCAGCTGTTAAATAATTACGCCACAATACTAGGTCCTAGAAGTTTCAAGGATTTAAACATCACAACCAAGATCTTTTTACAGAATTTAAAAGAAAAAATTCAATAAATAATTTATGCGTAAATTCAAATGTGTTCATGGAAAATTTAAGGTATGTCAGCCAGTTCAAGTTAGCTCATACGTGTAATTGGTCAAATTCTCTGGAATATTTTCAGACCACAATGTTCACTACTTTACATATAGTTTGCCATATCTTAAGTCTTCACCACATGTTCAATCGTATCTCTGGGTATCATGAAACTAGTAAGGATTTCTAAGTCCCAGCTCTAGATAGGAATAGGTTTATTTTAAATTACATAATGTAAAATTATCAGGAGGTGTTTATGTATAGTATATTCTCAATTTGGAATCTCTGATCTGGATGTCTCTAATTTTGACACTGGATTAATAGACAGGTTGTTTGATAAAGTGTCCTTTTCAGATGAAACATGATGATGAATATTTTGACTAGACAACCACATGGCAATACATTAAATTGGAATGTCAGGAAATACTAGGCCAGCCATGATAGCCTTGACCCGAATCTGCAATAAAAGAAAATTAAGAGCAATTTTTGGTGTTCGTTTAAATATATAAAACAGATGTTCTTGATACTGAAAAGACATAGATTGATAAAACTATAAAAACCTAAGAAGAACTGAGGAGAGTAATAAGAAACAGACATCAGAAATGGAATTCCATTTAAACCTTAATTTATCAACCAGTGAAGTTTTTCATTGTGTCTGTATTACAGTTGTAACCAATTTTTTTCAGAGTTCTCCAGGTTATGCAAAAGAGAGAGAAAAGATTTGTGTGTCTTATTCATGATATTACTTAGGTTCACCATGGCATAATCATTTTTCATTTGTATAGCACCATTCTCCTTTCTTGATTCTAGATCTTTTCCCTGAATAAACCTCTATAAACCTTAGTAATCACTTTACTCACCACTTACATGGAACCATCTCTTAGACTATCTGTGGCATCTACTGATTACCACAGGGGGACTCTAAGCATTTATATGAAATAAGAAAAGACCATTAAACCTATTGGGCATTCAATGGAAAATGAGGTAGCAGAAAGTAATTGTCCAAAGAAAAAGTTAGGTCAGGATACCCAGGCTAGCCCTTGTACACTTTGGAAAAGTGCCAAGGGATCTTTACATTTATATTTAGTTTAGATATTGTAATACAATATCTATATCTATTAAATATTGATTTAGAGTTTGAAAAGGGCAGCTTCCCAAAGGTGTACAATATTATACAACCAATTTGTTCCAGAGTTAAAGCTTAAAAATATGGAATTTTAATTTATGTACACCCTTATCATTCACTAGTCTATCCAGATTTTAATACAGTACTATGCTCATCAGCATGGTACTTGAGCATCTTTCAGTACTGTATTAAACAACATGACTAACATCTGTCACATGTTGTTGATTTTCTCATCCTTAGGTCAGGGGGAGAACCATGTGCAGTGGAGTATCTTATTTTGGTAGGGTCTTTTTTTGTTTGTTTGTTTGTTTTTGTTTTTTAACACACATGTTGCTGTGCATTTATATTAGAGAAGACTAGGTCAAAAAAAAGCATCTTACACTTGAAACAGTAAATGTTATGAAGTTTACAGTGGTCTTTAGGTCCTTGAGAAGTTCATTCTAGAATCTCAGACAAGTCCCCAAGAAAGTTCTGTCTCCTGTGAGGTTTATCCTTACTGTAGAGAGTTCCATTGTGTCAGAGGAAAGTAACCGCAGAGCATTAGGTGATCTTTAATGCTATTAAAGTTAGTTTTGGTAAAGTCCATGTTTTATTTTGGGTAAAGCCAATGGAATTCCTGGAATATAAAGGCCAAGACCTTATACTGGCATCAAAAGTTTTTAGGAAGACAGTGTAGAGAGAGGTGGTCATAGCGGATGTGCTCACGTCCATGTTGCTGAGAAGACTCACTGCAGATTTCTATATTTGGTAGGTTCCTAACTTCTGTAATGCACCTAAGAAGTGAGAAAGATATGAATAATTGAGGCCAGGGCTCTGTGGGCTTGTCTAGACTACGGGGAAGATTCGAAAGAGAATTTGCATATTTGCTTCTGATCTCACTTTCGAAAGTGGAGCTTTCGAAAGTGAAAGTAATCTAGACACTTTTTTGGCAACTCCCCCTTTTTCAAAAAGCCACGTAAACCTCATTTTTTGAGGTCTAGATTACTTTCACTTTTGAAAGCTCTGCTTTTGAAAGTGAGATTGGAAGAAGATATGCAAATTCCCTGTGCAATTTGCATATCCTCTTTCGAATCTTCCCCGTAGTCTAGACTTAGCCTGTATGTCAGGAAGCGATGGAGTCTCCTTGTCAGCTGGAAATGATAAAAATGTTACTCATAGGTGCTGTTGGGTCACAGTTTAATTTAGTGAGGAATCCCAGTGTTTACCTTAAATATGGATCAGTTAGCAATGTAATTGAAATGAGACTGTACCATGGCCTCAGACTCCTCAAAATGCTTTTTTCCTTTGTCCACTGGCATCATTTCTGTCTTGCTTAACTTCAGCTTCAGCGATCTGTTCTTCATCCAAGAGCTGATCTCAGCCAAATATTGGACTTATTGTTAATGGTATGGTCATATGTGGTAAAGGATAGGTAGAGCTGTGTGGCATCTGCATTTGCTGACACTTGGGTCCATGTTGTTTGACCAACCTATCTAGCGACTGCATGTAAATGTTTAGAAACACTGGAGAGAGAATTTATCTCTGTGGAGGTTCACAAAATAAGGGGCTTAGTGGTGTGGGGTGGGAGACAGAATTTTTCCATTAGTAAATATTGGGTGATACTCTAACAGGAATGACTTAGCTCTAGAAACCCAAAGCTAAAACTGGGAGTATGCAGGTGTCACAAAACTGATTCTGCTTCTTCTTATGGCTGCTCACCAGGATTCTGTAGTAGACTCAGACTTTGGGTCTCATGAGCTCTTAGGCTGGCTGGATCTAGACAAGAGTCCAGATTCTGTCTCAAGTTCTGAATTTCTAGGCATGATCTTAGAGTGCAGAACCTCTACCTGGCATCATTTCCTGAGATGGGACCTCAAGAGATCGTGAACTCTCAGCCTCCTATGTTGAATCAGGACAGATGCCTGTGTGAAGTCTTTATTAGAGTTACCAAAATTATGTTTACCCTGTTTGGCCTGGTCTTTACTACAAAGTCAGTTGGGCAGCTTCCATTGGCATGGTTGCACATTTCTGAACACTTAACAGGATACTTAAAAAGTTGAGAGACCAATTTATGACCACATAATAACGCCAACTCCCTGAGGAGTATAGAGCCATGGTGATGTATTTAGGTTGACACAGTGCAAGGTTATACCACATTATTTACTGCATCCCTAACTGCCCTCCACCAGCTCTCCCACAATGACCCAAACTGACTACTCCGGTCAATGAACCCCATTGTCCAGGGGTCGGGGAGACTGGAAACCTCCCTTTCCTGTAATGCTCTGTGAATGTTTGAAATTCCTTTTCCTTGGTGAGCTTGGTGAGCACAACAATTAGCTCTCCATTGTTCAGTACAGCTTTCCTGCTGACCAGGCTGGGTACACTCCCCGCATGAGCTCCTACCTGAGGAAAACTCAATGTCAATGTATGATCTCCCTGGCTGCTCATACATACCATGGCAGTTGCTATGACTTCTTACTCCGACTCCTGTGACCCTCATTTTATGAGAAGTAAGGGAAGACAGAGGAAGAGTGCTCCACCTTGGACTTCCTGCTGTGGAGACCATGCAAAAAGCTGAAATTAGCTATTTCGACTTAAGCTACACAATTGACGTAGCTGAAGTTGCGCAGCTTATTTCGGCTTTAGCCCCTCTGTGTAGAGGTGTCCTGAGTGAATAGTGTCAGAGACCCTTCAAATGATATGTCCTTCTTGACATTCCATATAGCATCATGAGGCACTTTACTACCCTTACCACTCCACCATGGGGGGCATTAAAAATTGTCACAGATTCACCTATACTAACCTATGAAAGCCATGATTGGAGTACGTGTAGCAGAAATCAACATGAATATTCTTTCCCCAGCATAAATTCTGTTCTCAAATTTTATTGCATTTTTAATTTGTTTGTTTTAAAATTGCACAGTGTGTGGGTTTTTGTTTTTTTGTTTTTTTGTTTTTGCACTGATTTTGTTATAGAATAACATTCTATTATTTGGAACTCAATTCATCTTTATTAATTCATAACATATGCTGCCAAGTGCTCAGGAGTTCTGAAAGCAACCAATTACCTGTTACTGTACAGTGTCATACAGCCTGTAGGATCATTCACCAACAAAATTAATAGCTGCATTGAAAATGTAAGAGTCTTACATTTACAGCAATTACCACATGATTCCTACACAAAAGAATACACTACAATGTACACTACTCCAGCTCGCTGTTTAAATGGTCTTTCAAAGCCTCCCTGAGATGTATAACTCTACATTGAGCTATTCTAACAGCTCTTGTATCAGGCTGTTGAAATTGAGCAGACAGCCACCCCACCTCTGTCCTCCACCACAGTTGAAACTTTGTTTCACATATATTTTTTAGGACACAGCAGGTAGCTATAACAATTGGGATATTTTCTCACTGAGGTCTAATCCTGTGAATAAGCAATGTCAGCGACACTTCAAAGGACAAAAATCCCATTGAATTCTCATTCTGGACCCGCTGAGTCTGTAGTTGAATAGTTCCCTGATGCTGCTGAAGTGTCAGGCATATGGATTCATGAGCCAGGGGAGCAAGGAGTATCCTGGGTCCCCCAGGATCACTATTGGCATTTTAATATTCCCAGTGGCAAACCACCAACAGGGAAAGAAAGTCCATTCTTGTCAATTTCTGATCAGTCCTGTGTTCTTAAAGATGTAAGAGTCATATTCCTTTCCTGAATAGCCTATACTGAAGCTGGTGAAGCTTTCCTGGTGACACATCAATGCTTGCATAACCATAGAAAAGTAGTCCTTGTTTTAGAAATACTCAGTGGCAAGGTATTCTGATGCCAAAATAGGAATATACCTGTAAAACATCACTCCACCATAGTTCAAGAACCCCACTGCTGAATATTCATCCACATTGCCAAGAGTCACAGTCTTGCATAGGAGGAAACAATTAATGACAAGTGTCACAGTGGCCCCTCTAGTGGATTTCCTAATTCCAGACTGATTCCATATTGGCCAATATTAATCTTACCTTGCAAGTGTCCACAATGCAATCTCTACTCACTTCTCCACTGTCAGTGCAGCTATTATTCTGGTGTCCATATGCTAGAAGTCTGGGGCAAGTGCACTGCAGATGAAGGAATGTGGTTCTGCAACTGCTGTTTGTTATCCTAAATCTGCCTTATAATACGATCTCATGTGGAATCCAGTTACATTAGCATAAAGCTGCTGCAGTCAGGTACATCACTTGTGTGAGTGCATGACTGGTTTCTTGTATTGGCAGAGAACATACTCTATATTTGTTTCTCAGTCCCAGATGCAGTGCACCACCATCTGCAGCTGCTCTGTGAATGCTACCATCAACCTTAAATTGATTCGTTTTTGTGTCTCACGGCACTCTATCCCCCAAGGAATCATAATGATCGCCACCCATTTGGTAATCCTTGACACTTGGCAAATACTCCAGGATTGTGTGCATTGTGCTTGCAACATTTATGAACATCTTGCAGAGCTGTACAGGTTCTGTGCTTCTGTTGGAGATGGAAGACAGTGATGAGGGTTTCACAGGTGTGTGGGATTTTGAAAAAAGGCACAACAATTAGGGGATACAGCTAACATGGAGACAATTGCAAACTGGAAAGCTAACACACACACAAACACCCTCCCCCCACACACACACCTGTTGACTGGTATGCTTGGCTGAAATGGGAACCAGACTAAAGGAACGTTTCCCTACCTGCTTCTGTCATCGGGGGTTTGTCTCAGCCCCTTAGGAAAAATAAAACTGACTATAATGTAGGTGCTAACAAACAGGGCATTTATTTAACAGTTCAGACAAGGAAAAGAATGTAACTATAACCAGGACTCACACAGCTAAAGATAAGTGACACAAAGATGGTGCACAACTGCAACTCAGGTGAGTTCCCTTCCCCCAAGATGGGATCCAGATAAGGAAATGAAGGAATACAAAACCACTACAATATCCTGCAGCTTGTGGACCCTACAGCAGTGGGACAGCTCCAGATTCGGTCTCCAGATGGCATCTCAGATGAGAGCGATCAGAGTGCGTCAGCTGCGCTACGGTGATGGATGGCCCACTGTCGTGGGTTTGTGTATGTCCTTGTTGATAAGGGGTGGCAGCTGGTAGCACACCCCTTGCATGCAGGTAAGTTCACCCTCCACAACCAGAACTTAGCTGCGTGGTGCTGGCGTACCCTCTAAGCAGCTCTGGACTCTGCCACTTAGAAGGGCAGCCCCTTGGAACTCAAGAAGCAGCCCTTAAACAAGCTGCTGGTTTTTGGGCAGAACCTAGGTCACATGTCAGCCTAGTTTTCCTACCAAAATGCCAAGAGCGGGAAAATGCCCTGAGGGGAGGAGGCAGAAGGGTGGCTAAGTCCATGCTGTCGTTTGGACTTTTCCAAAATGGTGTACACATGTTATATATAATAGAGTTTAAAGAGAAGCTAGATAATTTCATGGAGGTTAGGTCCATAAAAGGCTATTAGCCAGGGGATAAAATGGTGTCCTTGGCCTCTGTTTGTCAGAGGCTGGAGAGGGATGGCAGGAGACAAATCGCTTGATCATTGTCTTTCGGTCCACCCTCTCTGGGGCACCTGGTGCTGGCCACTGTCGGCAGACAGGATACTGGGCTAGATGGACCTTTGGTCTGACCCAGTACGGGCCGTTCTTATGTTCTTATGTTCTTATCGATGACCAAAACTTTCCCCCCTACATATCCTGTGCATGAATTGTTTTGGTCCCTCCATGCATTTCCAAAGCTTCCCAAAAGACAGTGTGCTGGATGGTGGTGAGTCACACAGTGGGGTTCATTCCTATGGTTCACTGCACTCTGCATCAGTATAGGCACTCCTGGTGAGTATGTGCACTGCCAACTATGCACTCGCACAGGTGATGTACTGACTGCAACTGCTGTATGCTGATTTAATTGGACTCAATATAAGTATGTAGTGCACATATGTTTGAAGGTCTGGGGAAGATGGAGGTCTGATTCATTACTGCCATGCAGCTCCTTGATATCAGCTCTGCCAGTGTAAAATGCTTGTAAAGCTTCCATAGTGAGAACCAGTATTGGAGCTCAGCACCACCCATCCAGAGACCTCAGCACTGGTTGTTCCCAGAAGAGTTCCAGAGCTTGTCCCTCATTGCTGCAGTGGTCCCTTGCAGCCATAATCATTCAGCAGAAGTTAACCTGTGCAAAGGGAAGAAGCGGTCTTCAAATTTGGGATGCACAATGGTAGCAAAAAGCCACCTTTGCTTTGACCTCTAATCCTGGGGTTCCCTGCTTTGAGCACAACTCAGTTGTTTGTATCCCTTCTGAAAGCTGTTTTCTTGGGGTACCTTTTGGGTAAAATCCTGGCTCTAGTGAAATCTATGGAAAGATTACTATTGATCTCAGTGGGGTCAAGATTACATCATGTATTTTTACTGCCATGGCAGGATACTCTAAATCTCTGCATGGCCAGTATTTCTTCCTTTTCCTACCCCTCTCACAGGAACTAATGGTTATGGCAGTCATTCCATCGTTCAGAGACTCTGCCAGCTAAGGATGAGGAGCCTCATGACGGAACCAAGCTCGTATCTCCTTCGTGTCAACGATCCAGGCACAATTGGTTTTAGACACAATAATCTGTTTGTTGAACCCAAACCTTGATGTTGTTTCTCTACATGGGCCTTAAAAGAATTATTATTCCTACCATTTTGCTCACTGCAAAATATCACCTTCTCTTCTTTGTAGGAGTCTTTTTCGTAAAAATGATAAAAGCATCTAATAGCTCTAAAATGAATGAATAGCAGCTTTCTTGCCATAATGCATGTGTATCTGCTGAATAATATCAGTAATTACTGCATTACCCCTGTAATACTTCCAGGTTTGTACGAAAATAATGAGCACTGACTACTGAAATTGCAGACAAAAATTGAAAGTGAATGACTCAACGGAAAAGTCCACCCAATGCTACAGCCACACTGCATACATATTTGTTATGCCTTCATCCTTGCCCTGTTCACTGAAAAATATCATATTTATATATATTTTCAAAAGTAAAGACCTGCACACTGTGGAGCAAAGTTAGACTTGAAGACCATACTTAAAGGTCTGAACATTTAAAGACAGATGTACTGTACCTTTCACCTGGCAATTGTTACTGAAGTTCAGCTTGACTGTGATTACAAAATTGTAAAGTAATTGTTACTTTTAGGTATAAGGTCTGGTTTTCTTTAATGCCTTGATTATTTCCTTTGCTCTAGTTCCAAGCAGACTTCCTTGTCATAACACAGAACTCACTCATTGTTTGAAATGTACTTCAGGGCAATACATGTCATATCATAATAACATCCTACATTTAAACAATGACATCATATACTGACATTCCATATTCTTCTCTTTCCTATGGTATGAATAATTATAAATAAAATGCCACAGGCCCTTCACCAAGTTCATTAACTGTTAGGAAAAAGACTGATTCGGAGGTCACTACTGTGACGGGTGCCCTCCCCCATGCTTTATGAAAGTTGGCTTATGCATATGAATATGCATAACTCAAAAATGCTTTATCCAAAACAACTCATATAACATATCAAGTTTACAGGTACAAGCTGCAGAACCTGTATATCCTATTTTGGGGCAGGCACAGTTAAGGGAGAGGTGAATGTCCCCTGGCTGGGGAAGGTCCAGGTTTGTCTGCCCCTTGTGCTCCCCAATGATATTGAAGAATGCAGCAAAGTATGCACTTTCCCCTTACTCCCTCCCTGATAAAGGGGAAAAGGCGGCGGAGATTGGCGAGGGCAGGCGGCAGAACCAGGGCTGCACGGGGGGAGGGGAGGGCTGGCCAGGGAAGATCAGGAGGAGGAGGACGGGAGAATCAGCTGCCAGAAGCAGGGCTGGATGGGGGCAGCGGGGCTGGGGGAGTCGTCGGGAGCAGGGCTGACCTGGGGAGACTGGTGGGTGGCGGGGGGAACCGGTAGCTGGAAGCAGGGCTGGATGGGGGCAGCAGGACTGGACTGGGGAGATCGGGAAGAGAAAGGGGGGTGGGAGCGGGACTGACTTGGGCACATGCAGACCCTGGCAGATGAGTGAGTCTGGCCGGGAATTCCATTTTGCCCCCTCCGCCCCCCACATACCCTCCCTGGAGTAGTTGCAAACTGCCTGGCAGGTAGACACACTCAGACAGTGTGAGCACATCTACCAGCCAGGCAGCTAAGGACTAATACACCTAATTATAATAAAACGTACCTAATTAGAAAATACCAGGCATTTTATATGTCTGGTAATTTCTCAATTTCTTTCCCAGACAAACCCTTCAAATACCGGACTGTCCAGTACAAAACCGGACGCCTGGCAACCCTACCCTTCCTTGCACCCTCCCTCCTAGCCAGATACCCTACCCCCAATCTGCTCCTGCTCCCGCCTCCTGAAGTGCTCATGTGGCTCCGGGTCCCCCAAGCCCTGGCCCAGGCTGGGTGGAGGATGCAGCTGGGTGAAACACTGAAAATTTATTCATTTTTCATTCTTTTTTTTAATATGCATTTATATTTTTGGGCTGCAAAAGACAGTACTGAAAAAAAAACGGGTTCCAACTAAAGTAAAAGGTTTGGGAAACCCTGATCTAGCCAGCTTTCTATCCATCTTACAGTCCATTTATCCAATCCATATTCCCTTAACTTGCTGGCAAGAATATTGTGGGTGACTGTATCAAAAGCTTTGCTAACGCTGGCACTGGGGCCTTTGGGAAGACCAGAAACAACTTATTTGAATATTCATCATTTGCTTATTGAATATGCAAATATGCAAATGAATGTTACCGGTCCTCCAAAAGCTCGTGAATGGATTTACTGGTCCCCGTGTCAAAAAGTTTGGGAACCCCTGGAATAGACAGACACACAGACAGACTCACAGACAGATAAACTCTCTCAAATATATAGTAGATTAAATAGGAAACTATGTACTTAAACACGAAGAGGTGGAACATGAGCCATATGGACACAGTCCTACATAGAAGTGGTGCAGCATTTCCTTCTCACTGGGAGCAGAAGGGATCACAGAAAGTTCTGCCTCCATTTAGAAGATATGCTTAATCTCTCTCACCTTGAGGCCAGGGGAGAGAAAACATTAGTGATTTGGCTGGAGGGGTGTGTGCATGTGTTTGGAATACAGCTGCTCTACAGCACTTCTCAGTAGGTAAGAGTTAAAGCAGGCCTGAATTTCTAAAACTGGTTCCAGAGTTCTTGGGCTGAGGAAAGTACAGAGGTGACATAAAGGCACATTGAGGTCCCCCCACCACACCCATGAGGCCCAGTCCAAGCATGGCTCAAACAGAATTGAGGATTGACAGCCCAAGATTAAGACTGCCTGTCATAACATTGCAGTACCCAGTCCAGACAGCGATTCATTTAAGCCAAAGTCCCATCTCTAAATTTAGCATCTGAACATATGACATTTCATAGTGGAGTGTGGGTCGGTGCCAGATCTGAAATCTGATTCTAAATTCACAAGTTTCCAGGTTGGATCTAAAACCAAAAAGGGTTTTTTTCTGTAGAGATTGGCCTCACCTCTCATTAAGTGATGGAGGTCATTGTCTGTCTGCTTGGAAAAGGTGTAATCCCCTGGAAGGGCGGTTGAGCAGGAGACTTGTTGCATCAGCTTCACACTAGATCACCATAGGGACATTAGCACTTCCCCTTCCCCTCTTCCCTTCCTGGTGACCCAAAGAGCACAAGGGGTTATTTATAGCCAGAGCAGTGCAGGAAAAAGGTCTTTTACCTGGATGAGCATCCACCCTCCCACCCACAGCAGCAGACAAAAAACAGGTTTATTATGATCTGCTGTAGGGATTGTACTAATAGCTCCTTTTCTGGAGGGCTGGGAAGGTTTTTCTTCCCTCATTGCCAGATTGACTACGGTGAGGTGGATTTTTTTTTAGCCTTCTCCACACTGGTTTAGGGGTTTTGATGGTCTATGATGTCATCACTAATGATTTAAGTGTGGTGGATGTACAGTGCAGGTACTCCATAGGGAAGAGATCCAGAGATTAGATGAAATGCATTGGTAAAAAATTTTAGTAACATATTCTTTGAAGGAGAGGAAACTTAATGATTGAAAACAACATTGAAAATATGTATTCTAAAATAATTGTAGTAACAGTGGCAATAGAATAAGGTCTGATGATTCAAAACTTCTCAGCAATAGATCATTAGTTTTTGTAAAATTAGTGTGAGATAATTTACATATTTCACATGAGAGAGAAAACACATTTTGGATAGTCTGAAGACTTAGCTAATTGATTCCATGTAATAATAACTGAGGGTAGTAGTAAATAGTTCTCATGGTTTTAGATAAACAGGTGAATACAGATAGCTCAAAATTTTTGTTTAATTAGTGACTGGTAAACACTATAGAATTACTTGAGATCATAAATCAGTTGTCTTTATTTATGTGAATTTAATCTTTCAGTGTATTTGTTGATGTAACACCTAACTTTCAGGTGCCTAGAAAATTACAAGAACAAGCTGTGATCCACCAAGCTGAGTCAGATGCTTAGCCTTCCTATGCAATAAATGAGAGCTAAAAGACACCTAGGAATGAAATCCACAAAAACCAGGAAGCTAGATGAGAATCACCTAAAGTAGTCAGAGAGTAACACAGATGGCAGGAGTGTGTGCTAAGCCAATCTTCTCTCTTAGATATATGCACAGAAGCAGCAATCTCTGCTCTCTTGATCCACAGACAGGAACCAGCTGCCTGGACTCAAATGGATTTTGCACCTGAGGCATTGTTTATGGGAATAAATTTGGTATGTGTCTCATGCTTATAAAATAGATGGGGGAGGAAAAAGAGGAGGAGCAGGATGTGATAGTGGTAATGTTCATCTTATAACATTTGGCCAAGTGGTTAGTGCACTTGTGTGGGATATGGCAGGCCCAGATTCATTCCCTTCATCCCTCTGGCAGAAGGATAGAAAGGGTTTGAATAGATGTCTCCCACCTGTAACCACTGTCACAAAAGGCATAGGGCAGATATTCCCACAAACACTTCCTCCTTCTTTTGCTGCATTTTGAATGGAACCCACTCCAGGAGATGTGCTCAGAGGTTGCCTGCTGATTTAACCAATCAAGTATTTGTCTTGTGAATCATTCTTGGACTTGGAAGGAGCTAGGCCTCCAGATGCCTAGGATGAATTTAGGTGACTACAGATTAGGCACCAGCCATGTGGGGAGTTTTGTGTATAAAATGATGCTGTTCAGGGAGATTTTGGTGCCTCACTCTGGAATTTAATTGTCTCAGTTGCTTTCTGGATCACAACCCTTTTGCACTGAGTAGTGTAAAGAGGTTGCTGGTCCATTTAAGAGAAGTGCGGGCTCTGGCTACCTGTGATAAGCTTATTTAAGGGGAACAAACTCATCTAGTTAGCTAATTAAATAACCAGCACCTGGACCTCATAAGAAACCACCAGCAATCATTTGAAGAGAAATGTTTCCAGAGAGAAAGAAACTCCCAGCAATCACAGGCCCCAAGAAGGAGTGATGAACATTCCCTGAGTCCAAGGAAAGAAAATTTATTTCAAGTTTCTTTGGGATTTGATGAAGCAGAC
This sequence comes from Rafetus swinhoei, assembly GCA_019425775.1. Classification (NCBI taxonomy): domain Eukaryota; kingdom Metazoa; phylum Chordata; order Testudines; family Trionychidae; genus Rafetus; species Rafetus swinhoei. The sequence continues at coordinate 274,963,275 of CM033437.1, forward strand.
TACCAGCAGGGGGACTGTATCTTACATTTGTTTGCACTTCATGAAATTCTTAAAGGCCCCTGAGAGAGGGTGCACTGAGTTACATAAGAACATAAGAACATAAGAACGGCCGTACTGGGTCAGACCAAAGGTCCATCTAGCCCAGTATCCTGTCTGCCGACAGTGGCCAGCACCAGGTGCCCCAGAGAGGGTGGACTGAAGATAATGCTCAAGCGATTTGTCTCCTGCCATCCTCTCCAGCCTCTGACAAACAGAGGCCAAGGACACCATTTTATCCCCTGGCTAATAGCCTTTATGGACCTAACCTCCATGAAATTATCTAGCTTCTCTTTAAACTCTGTTATAGTCCTAGCCTTCACAGCCTCCTCTGGCAAGGAGTTCCACAGGTTGACTACATGCTGTGTGAAGAAGAACTTTCTTTTATTAGTTTTAAACCTGCTACCCATTAATTTCATTTGGTGTCCTCTAGTTCTTCTATTGTGGGAACTAATAAATAACTTTTCTTTATCAGCCCTCTCCACACCACTCATGATTTTATACACCTCTATCATATCCCCCCTCAGTCTCCTCTTTTCTAAACTGAAAAGTCCCAGTCGCTTTAACCTCTCCTCATATGGGACCCATTCCAAACCCCTAATCATTTTAGTTGCCCTTTTCTGAACCCTTTCCAAGGCCAAAATATCTTTTTGAGGTGAGGAGACCACATCTGTACACAGTATTCAAGATGTGGGCGTACCATAGTTTTATACAGGGGCAGTAAGATATTCTGGGTCTTATTTTCTATCCCTTTCTTAATAATTCCTAGCATCCTATTTGCCTTTTGACCGCTGCTGCACACTGTGTGGAAGTTTTCAGAGAACTGTCCACGATAACTCCAAGATCTCTTTCCTGATTTGTCGTAGTTAAATTAGCCCCCATCATACTGTACGTATAGTTGGGGTTATTTTTCCCGATGTGCATTACTTTACACTTATCCACATTAAATTTCATTTGCCATTTTGTTGCCCAGTCACTCAGTTTGGTGAGATCTTCTTGGGAGTCCTCACAGTCTGCTTCTGTCTTGACTATCCTAAACAGTTTGGTATCATCTGCAAACTTTACCACCTCACTGCTTACCCCTTTCTCCAGATCATTTATGAATAAGTTGAACAGGATTGGTCCTAGGACTGACCCTTGGGGATACCACTAGTTACCCTCTCCATTCTGAAAATTTACCATTTATTCCCACCCTTTGTTTCCTGTCTTTTAACCAGTTCTCAATCCAAGAAAGGACCTTCCCTCTTATCCCATGGCCATGTAATTTACACAAGAGCCTTTGGTGAGGGATCTTGTCAAAGGCTTTCTGAAAATCTAAATATACTATATCTACTGGATCCCCCTTGTCCGCATATTTGTTAACCCCTTCAAAGAACTCTAATAGATTAGTAAGACAGGATTTCCCTTTACAGAAACCATGTTGACTTTTGTCCAACAAATTATGTTCTTCTACGTGCTTCACAATTTTATTCTTTACTATTGTTTTGACTAATTTGCCCGGTACTGAAGTTAGACTTACCGGTCTGTAATTGCCCAGATTGCCTCTAGAGCCCTTTTTAGAGTTGGGACTGTCTGCACTGCCACATTAAATGAAGAGGAAGAATTACAGGACAGGTATATCCCCGGACAGGAATCTCCAAAAAAGTTTTAGTGGGCTTGAATCCTTCTCCTGTTGTTGAGTCTGGAGCAGCTGTTCCCTATGTTCCCTGACTTTCATCTTTCACATATGGATTTTGGCTGTTGTAGTTATAGGGTTGTTGACTACTGTTTGCTGGATCAGAGAAATACATGGGAATTTCTAGTGGGCTAAGTCATTGTGATCTGTTCTCCCTACCCCACTTGTGAGAAGGGGTGTATGGAGGAGGAAGGATTGGATTTTTAGAAAAAAGTGACTTTTATGTCACTATGATCATTAATTTTAGATGGTAACAAAGTTCATGAAATCCTTACTCAAGCAAAACTACTGACACCTTGATGGGAGTTTTTCCTGAAGTAGCGTACCGAGGACCCATGTTGGTTTGAGCACCTGGCAAGCTTTTTTTATGCTTGACTGCCTTAAGCAGAATGTATTGTTTACATTGGAATTGTTAACTTGTGCTGATATTGCCATCATGTTATCATAGGTCACCACTGTAGTTATTTATAAGAAGAATGAAGCAGCATGCACATCTTACACTGCATGCTTACATTCAAAGCACACATTAATGTCATATGTAAGAAAACAGGAGGCAAAATATATTAATCACAATAGGAGTCTGAGTATGTATTTCAATGAAATTTCCCCAGAAGCTTTTATATTATTGCATGTAATTAAAGAAAAGTAACCATGTTGCCCCCAGCCAATCACTAAAATGCAATATAGCAGCATGAATCAGGCATAATAGAATGAAAGAGGTCAATCTAAGTGTTACTAAATCAACCAATACAATCCAGCCAACAGTAGGAATCCTCATAAAGATTTTATTTTGTTATTTTGTTGTTTCACAAAGGCATTAATCATGGTTTATTTTGCAGAGTGACTCAGTGGAAAGCACACTTTGCAGACTGTTGAAAGGTTTCCTTGGGAAGTTCAGAAAAGAAAGGACACCAGTTGTTTTACATTTTTCTTTCTTCTTTTCAGAGGACTGAAAGCTCATCAGCCTGAGAAAGACATTGTGAATGAAGTGGTTTCTAGGCTGCCAGCAGTGTCAGCCTCAGGATCTGACCTCTTGGTCTTGACATAGCTGGTGACTGACATAAGCAAACACTTGTACGCTAAGTACTAGTATTAAAAACCCATCACTAGGCAGCCAGGTCTTGTGGATAGACACAGTGCTACAAAAGATGTTACATCTGCATTTCAAATGAGCCCTTTGTTCATTGTGTAGCTTAATCATAGCAGGAAAAGTTCCAAATGAGTACGACTAGCATTGTTCCTGATAACGCTGTGGCGTGATCACGTTACGATTTTATATTCCTTATAGGCTGTCACTAGACAGTAAAAAGTTGGTGACCAAATTTATTACATATGAAAAATGAAGTTATTGTGAGCAGTGGATTTGATTGTGAACATAACAAAAGTATTCTGTCGAGAAGTAATTACCAACTAGCTGTAACATTTCTTCCACATATTTTGTATCTTTATTACACTTTGTTTGGTTTTGTAAACAGGTTTCCTGAACAAGGGCAATTGTTTTTCATTTATGATTTTTTTTTCAAAGCAAAAAATATTTGTAATGAAAAATCTGTATTCAAGCTGTAAGGTGGCAATGAATGGGGTGAGGAAAATGAGCTGTAGCTCACAATAGTTGCCAGCAATTAATCCCTCTAATCCAATTCTGCAAAATGTTTAACTGCTAGTGTATGCTGGACAAAGCTGCCTGCTGCACTATTGCAGAAATCATTCATTAGTGCTCAAAACCCTTTCTGTAATGGTGATTAAAATATCAGTTGTGCCATTTTTAGTGCCAGTAAAACCGACCTGGCCAGAAATGGGTCAGTATCCTAATGTAGAAGGGCTACTGAATGTTAACATTGCTGCTAAGGCTCTTGTGACAGACATACCAGGATACCCGAGCTCAGAGAATGCAAGGACTGGAAACATGGCTGTACAGTGTATATAACCAAAAGGAGATTTCCCTGACTCTTTCCCCTTGTATATCCACTCAGCAAAATTTACTGAGCTTGGAGAGATGGGACACTAGTTAATATGAGTAGAGTATTTTGATCATGCAATAGCTATGGAGGAAGTATATATATTTGTGAATTCTGAAGAAAAGGAGAGAATGAGGGAGCACGTCAGTGTGATGCCTGTATTCCACTTTCTGTATTATCTGAGCCTGTCCTGGATCACAGTAGGGCAATTTATAATATAAGATTATAAATCCAGATTAAATTTTGAAATGCCTAAATCAGAGTTGGAGAACCTAAGTCCCGGGGGCCGGATGCAGCCCCTGGCTTGCCTATATCCAGCCCTGAGGCTCAGAGTCCCCCCCCCCACCAATGGGGAGCCTGTAATGGAACTCTAGCCTCCCAGCATCCCATCATGGGGCATCCCAGTGTGGGGCACAGAAAGTCTACTAACCTGGGTGCTCCCCCCCAGGTTTTGGTGTGTGAGGGGAATGTGGGGTATGTCTTTCTCCTTCTCAGTCAGGGATCATGTCAGTGAGGGTTTGGTTTTTCTTTTTTGCTTCTCGATTGTGCGCGTCCCCCAACTTATTTTTCTTTGGGTTAGCAGCCCCGGACCCAAAAAAGGTTCCCCAGCCCTGGCCTAAATGTTTTCACATCTCCTTACTGGCTCTCTGCATGAGAAATTACTCTGAAAGTCTGAAACAATGGACTAGCCTTAGTGAAGGCTCTTTCCTTGGCACTTAAAACGCAACTGTCATGAAGCTACACTGACAAGTGTAACTCTGGCAAAGCAGTGGTGAACACTTACCCATAAAATGAGCTGTGTCATTTTAATTACTGCACAGTGATGGCAGCCAACCTCGGGAAAAAGGAGATGTTAACTGTTTGGCATGCCTCTGAAACTTTAGTCCTTCCTACTCAAAAAGGCCACAAGGTAAATGATCAGAGATCAAAATGTCTGCTGATCTCATTAGGCCTAGAGGGCACATTGTGAAGGATATGGAAGCATGACATTTCAGAAGGAGAGGCTGAACTTCCTTGTCTTCCACCCATGAAAATACCACATAATATCTGCAATGAATCTGCAGACCTTAAACCATAAGTGCATTTACTGCTTTTTTAGTCTGAGGAGCTAGTTATACTTATAGCTGCTATAGAGAATTATTGCTGTATAATTTTGGTCAATAATAAAAATGATCTTCCTAAATAAGATGAAGTCTGTTGGCTGGCTGCCAGTCTTGATTCCCAGTTCTACACTTTTTCCACATAATTTCTACTATTTATTGAATCACCATAGTTACATGTATTCAACATTTCACTCCCACAGGTGACAATAACACCCATCTCTTTAATTTTTTGGCATCTAAGGACAAAATCTGCTACTGACCCTAAACCATAGTTTGTGGAAGCCATGCAAACAGATATTCACACCAGTGGCTAGATCTTGCCCTAAAACTTTTAAAAGCTTCAGAGGAGTAGCCGAGTTAGTCTGTAACAGGAAAAACTTAAAAAACAACAAATAGTTAAGAAGCACTTTAACAAAACATGCAGATGGTATCATGACCTTTTGTGGGCACAGCCCACTTGTGCCCACGAAAGCTCCTAATACCATCTACATGTTTTGTTAGTCTTTAAAGTGCTAATAAACTATTTGTTGTTTTTTAAAAACTTTTAAGTTTTTTACCACAGCAAAAGACAAGTTTAAGAAAATAGATGTGTATATAAAAGATGAACAATTTACCTGGTGTTCCAAGATATATCACATTTTAGTACTACTATATATTATAAAATATCCAGCAAAAGTCTTAGCTGACTAATCATGGTTCTTATTATCTCAGTCCAAATCTCCAAGACAGTACTTTATAAGCAGCAATCCTTCGTGGAGTTTTGAATTGGAATTTAATAGGAAAGAATGTATAAAACTTTTATGTCCATTATGCCATAGTGTAGATTTTCTCAATGACTGCTTTATGTGAGACTACTGTGCAGTATGAAAAGTTTTATATACTTACTAGTTGAGTTTGATATTTTATTTTTCCCCTTCCTTGTGATATATTTTCTCAATCTTCCATTCCTACCTTGGTTTTTTTTCTTAAAAAACAGCATTATGTTGGGATATAGCTATCAATTTAAACAAGAAATTGAGAAACAAGTTGTGAAGACTAAATTGTGACATTCAATTACACCGATTAAAATTTTATAATTTAACATTCCCAGGTTATCAGTGACTGGAAGTGTTATTCAGTTCTTATTGACTGTCATGATCTTCCTGGTTCTGTAATTGTTTAACAACAACAACAACAAAAAAAATCAAAAAGAGAAGTTATAACAAACTTCCCACACTGTTTGAAACTCACTGTTATATTGAGGTTAGAAGTGAGAGACCTTAGGGAACCTGGAATTCTGAACATGCCTGTTAGGACAGCAGCTTAATGTTGAGGCATATGTTTTTATTAACCACGTAACAGGATAAGGTAAAAATGGACAAGCATTTGATTCCCATCAGATCAGGTCCTACACAGTGAGGTCTGTTATAGTTACTAAGTCTGACCACTTGGATGACCTCCTTTGACCCACTCAAAGAGTGTTTTGTAACTGTCTGTAAAACTCATAGTATAAGGAAAGACAGAAAAGAGAACCTTGTGGGGCTCAAACTTGCTAACTATAATAGTTTTCCTGAAATGAAAAGATTTTCTTATTGAAAATTAAGGAGATTGTCTTATTATATAAGGAAACGATAAACCCTTAAAAGAGAAATCCCAAAGGAATTCATAGAACCACTCTTTGAGAAAAAATACTGCTACTAATTCTTTGCATTACTATAGTGCCTTTCATGGAAGTACCTCACCATGCTTCATTGACAGGGATATCTGAAATATCTTAACATAAAATAAGGAGATACTAAAATATTTGACCAAAAAAATTCAAAAACACACTGTATCATGAAACTGCAGAGCTAGAATTCATATGTAAACTTAACATTATCAGACTGGGTCTGAATAGAGATTGGATGTGGCTACCTCACTACAAAAAGTAATTTTCACATTTTTGCATTCTCACTTTATCAATTCTGTCCTGATTAAATTGGTCTTATTAGCATTGGTCCTCCGCATAGTAATCTGACACTCCCACCATTGCATATGTATATATCCCTGATAAACTGAAGTTTCCACTTCATGCATCTGATGAAGTAGGCTCCAACCCACAAAAGCTTATGCCCAAATATATTTGTTAGTCTTTAAGGTGCCCAGGACTCCTCTTTGTTTTTGCTGACACAGACTAATACGGTTATCTCTCTGAAACTTGATTTTATCATGGACTAGAGAGACCATGGATTTGAAGATACAGTGCCATCACTGCTGCCAAAGAAATGGTAGAAAACTCAGGAGTTGAGCCTGCTCTCAAGGAAACGTATTTATGGAAAGAAGTGTTTGGTTACAGGGGTGAAGCTGAGGTGATGGGAGGCTCAGAAGAAAAATTCAAGAGGGAATTTTTTGCTTGCCCATTGATACTGCTTGAATGTCCATTGAAGAAATGTTTAGACAAATGAACATCACAAAAGGAGCGGCGGGGGGGGAGAGGAAGCGAGCGATTTGTATGATCTTAATAAACTGCTGGAACACAGAAAAACATTTCTGAATAATTGTATGGACATTCACCAGAGGCTGAGACATGGGGAATGTTTGGATGTCAGTGATAAAGGCCTTTGTGTTGAATTGGACAACATCGGCCCCTTTTTGCAACATGGCAAACAATTTTTATTCCAACTTCTCCAATTCATCCTCCAATGCAGGACTGAAGGACACTTTTCCTAATATGTGGATCACTTTGAGAATTCTATTCATGCTTCCAGTCACAGTTTGGAGTAGTGAGTGCAGCTTTTCAAAAAACTGGTTCATTAAAACATATCTTTGATCGATGATGGCTGATGAAAAACTGAAATAGCTTGCTATTTTATCACTTGAAAATACTATTGGCCACTGTATTGGGGCAGTGTGGCTGCCCACTGACCCGAAGGGGGAAGAGCCCCTCCATGAGCCCACTTGGGCACAGTCTGACCCCACCCTCTCACTTGACCAGATGTCAGGAAGCATGGCTAGGACTATAAAAAGCCAGCCCAGGAGCTCAGCCAGGGCCCATCTGTGAGAGGAACCAGACACCTGCCCTGTGCTCCCAGGCTGGAAGGCGGAGGACTGGACTGGACCCCCATTCCTGACAGAGGCTGCAGACTGGCCTGGACCATCGGAGCTGCTGGAGCTGTCAAGCCCCAACAATGCAGCAGACCTGCTGGAGACCCAAGTATATGCGGAAAAGGGAAATGGAAGTAGCCCAGGGACGACTGACCACAGTTTGGCTAATCCAGAGCTGGGGTCAGAGTGTTCCGGTCCGGATCCCTGCTGACTCAGCAGCAGATTGCTCTGCTGCTGATAGGGCCCTGGACTGGGACGCAGTGGAGTGGGTGGGCCTGTGTCCGCCCCCCCCCTCCACCACTTCAGGTTACATGCCTGTGTTTGCCAGATTTCCGCCCAAACAAGGAAACCCAACAGCTAGTGCAAACTACTAACTGTAGAGACTGCTTGTTTTCTTGCCCCACCCTGAACCAGGGCCTGGGCCTTACTGTTTGTTTGCTGCCCTGCTCTGCACCTGGGCATGGGCTACTGACAGTACCCTACGACTGCATGTATTGCCGCCCCGCCCTGAACCAGGGCCGGGGTCAGTGACTGTTTGTTTTGTCACCCCACACTGATCCAGGACCTGGGCTCCTAAATACCTAGATTGGCTTGTTAACTGACTTGAACTGGGCTGATCACAGGCCCAAGACCCAGGACAAAAAGGGGCTCGGTGGACTTAGGCAGAGTGGCTGCCCACTGACCTGGAGGTGGGAGTGCCTCTCTGTGAGCCCCGATGGGCTACAGCCAATTTTTGGACTCCCTGATGCTGTGCCTCAATATACGAGGGCAAAGGTGAGAAAAGCATCCTTTTGAACTAAGGAATGGGGGTCACCTACTGTAACATTATTTAATACTGATCCACCCAATATCAATGCACAGTTCCATTTCTTGTTAGTACATTTCAGCAATTCTTAAAATTAAAAAGTTTCTATTAGTTTTGAAGAAACATGTTTTTCTGTTGGTTAATATATGCCATGAATGAATACAGATTTATATATCCTAGCACATGAATTTCTTTTCTTGTATGACATTGATAAATCATGTATGCAAATCATACAAAGTCATGACATGGATTACAAATGCAAAAAAACCAAAAAAAAACCAAAAAAACCCCCAAGGTATTTAAAAGTTTAAGAAAAGAAGAGGGCACCTGTTATGAATAGGAGCGGCAAAGGAGAGTCTGACTTACCTGGAGAGTGAGGAAAGGGTTAAGTAACTCTGGAAATGCATCTGAGGGAGGGGGCTTTGGGCATTCTGCCAATTAAATGCAGATAAGAATTTCAAACCTTTTTTTTCCCCTCTCATCCTTGGTTTTGGGGTCAGAGCAGTTTTTCCCCAGGTAGCAGGAAAGACAGACTTTCCCAGAACAGACTCGTTGAATTCATTGAAATGTATAAATAGGTAAAAGTTTAGCTAGTCCATCAGATTTTATTGTTTTCCTTATTTGGGGGTTTGGAAATATGTCTGAGCTGGTTAATTGTTTTTCTCTTTTGTAACTAAGGAATTACAGTGCAGGGATTCTCCCTGAGTCTATTTCACTCCAGGGCTTTTAACACCCAGTCATTTGCTATGCTTGCAACAGTAGTCTTGTTTAATAATAAAAGTGTTTTCTGTTTTGTTTTTCTTAACTGGTATTGGTTGATTTTTGTTCCTTAAACCTATGTCAGGGCAAGAGCAAGAGCTTTGCCTCAGGTAGGGGATTCCAAGTGATCTTTTCCATGGAAAAGGGTTTATTTTATATTTTTATTTACACTTGGTGGTGGAAGCGACAAATTCTCTCTCTTTTTGGATTTCAGGGAAACCAAGATCAGACAAGTTTGTTTCTGGGAGATACAGAGACAGGTTCTGACAGAGTATATTCTGCTAGTCAACCCCCATATCTATACTCAAAGTACCAGGTTGTAGAATTGAGCCCTGACAACATGGCAGATGCTCCTTGTCTGGGGCTAGCCTTGCCCCTTTCCACTTGTGCTTCCCTGTGGCATATGTCCCTGGATTTGCCTAGGGCTTATCAGATAAGATCAGAATTTTGAGAATAAAGCAAGGAGTGTGTTTATATGAGTGTGTGTTTGTGTATATGTATACATGTGCATATGTGTGTAAATATATACACACGTATATTTATTTACACACGTGCATATACACATATACAATTATATATATATATATATATATATACACACACATACATATATGCACACACATACATGCAATTTTAATCTTATCCTGCTTTTGTTTGCACTTATAGGCAGTGTAAGTCATAAAGAAACAATCTGTCTGAGCTGGGCTGCTATTGGGGTTCACACGGTCTCAGAGACACTTTACCCGCACTCAGGGCTTGTCTGCACTACGGAAAAGATTGACCCTCTGGATGTCGATGTTCTAGCATTCAAGTTAGCGGGTCTAGTGTAGATCCCCAAATTGAATGCTAAGGGCAGCCCCCACCGGAGTCCTGTACTCCTCATTTTAGTGAGGAATAAGGGAAACTGATGGAAGCATGTGCTCCCACCTGCCTCCCGCAGTGTAGACGCTGCAGCAGGTCAGCGTAAGGTAAGCCAAATCCAGCTATGCATTTTGTGTAGCTGGATAGCATACTTTAAGCCAACCTGCCTGGTCTAGTATAGTATATTTATTTATTGTGATGGTGGACGAATTAAATTACACCTGGAAATATTTAGGTTTTGTAGCCATTGACTGATTTTTAAAAGTTTCTCCCCCAGCATGTGAAGATACCCCCAGTCAAATTTCCTCATTTTTAATTAGCTCCCTTTTCTACACTGAAGGACTTGACTATCAGTTTATCTTACATGGTTTTGCTAAGGAACAAATTTTGCCCTTGGATGTGCAAGTGTGGCTCCAATTAACATAATGAAAGCTGCATGTGTGCATCCAAGGGTAGGCTTTGTCCTTAAATGTGAGATTTATCTGAAGATTAGCTTCTCTAATAGTTCTGGCTTGGGCTTCTCATATATGAATCAATTTTATTAAGGAAAGATGAACTATGCTGGAATTCTTTTAAATCCTAGTTGCTATAATATGCTGGGATGAGATTCAATTATCCTCAGAATCATATATTTAATATGTCAGATTCTGCAGTCAGTCAAACTGGTGTAAACCTGGATCACCTCCAGCAAATCCCACTATGTTATTTTGGCTTCACATCAGTGTAAACTGCTGATCTTGCAAAGCAAACTGTAAGACAGACTTTTTTGGCCATGTGGAGTCCCACTAAAGTTAATGATGATTATCTGTGTGAGTGAACTTTGCTTTGCAAGATCAGGACCTGAATTACCATAGAATTTGACTTTATATCAAGGGTCTTATAAAATAGGGATCTTTTTGAACTTTCTCTACTTATTCCAATTTATCTTGTATTTCTTAAAAAGGACTTTGTTTGGACAAATAATAGTAAAATAGCATGTATGTACACTAGTTTCACTGACCTGAATTTGTGATTTTGTATTATAATATATAAATATATATATCCAACTGCAAGAAATAGAGGTATTGTCTCAACATTCTTCCTGATCTTATTAGCAGTAGTGCTCAAAAAAAAATATCGAATGTTTTCAGTTACCAGATGGCTTGCATCTAGAAAAGCATTTCATGAACATTACTGTCATCTTCCAAATAAAGATATTTCAAGTCTATTTTTTCTTCCATATGCAGATATCGTGAACTTATTTTAATTTTTTTCTGGAATAGTAATGTATCATTATGTATACACATATACACAAATTGTTAGGAATTTTGGGATGGTATTTTCTGTATGTCTCAGTCAAAGTTAAATCCAAATATGTTTTATCTCTAGTTTTATCTCTAGCTGAACTAGGTTCAGCTAAACACTAAAATGGATGGTTAGATTTAACCTCACAATTAAGTCCCATGAGACATTAACATTTGCTTAAATGATTTGCTGAATATGAAAGTACTTCTACACTTGCTTCAATTAAAATTTAAGCAGGTGCTTAAGTGTTTTGTTGAAAAGGGCCTTAAAGAGGGAATGCATAGGTAATGCTGTGGACTGGGAGTCTGTCTCAAGCTAATAATGGAGAATAATAAAATGAGTTTTGTATCAGAAGGTTTCCATGGTTGTGCAATGGCCAACTACCTCCTAATGGAAATTTCCCAATGCTTCTTGCTGACTTCTTCTCCATCTCACCAGTGCCCATTTCACTAGCAGCACAGACCCCAGCCCTGCACACATCTTTCTGCCCCCAAGGAGCAGTCAAACATTGTCAAAACCTGGTAAAAGGCAGGAGAAAATATCTAGTGGAGAAGCAACTAGAAGAAACTGCTACAATTATGACACAAAGAACACCAGAAGAAAAAGGAAAGTTGTGTTGGCATTTGCATGGCCAAATTCTCTGGGGGACATGTTGCCCTTCCCATAACTAATATTCCCTCTCTTTTACTTTTCTATGTGTGTAATAAATGACTGCAAGATCTCAATTTTAATTATAATTTAAGTTTCCTATTGTTTTTCCTCTTCAATGTCTACCTCTTCCTCTCTCCCACTTCCACATATTCTTTCAAAAACTCTCTCATATACTTCCCTCTCTCTTTCTCTCCCCAACACTCCCTTCCCAACACTTCCTTCCTCCTCCAAACCACATGATCTCCCTCTTCCACTTTTCAATCGCTACCAAATTGTCTCAGTTTTTACATGACTTAAAACTTACACAGGGGGAAAAGGGAAGTGTAATAGCACAATACTACTCTTAAATGTAATTAAATATAAATGTCAAAATGTGTAAGAAAGATAAATAATGGGTGCCCTTGACTAAGATTTTTTATTTCTGAGTATTCTGTTCAAATATTATTATCCGTGAGACTTAACTCTCAATAAACTGTTAAAACATATAACGTTTTCCAAGTTACCCCAAAGACCCTTGGGGAAAAAATTCCAACTCCTTAATAAAGCCAGTAATATCCATCTTGTTGGCACAGATGACATTTTAATCATGTTAAATATACTCTAGAAAGTTCGGTACAATGCACACATAGTTGTGAGATTAATTATATTTAGAACAAATATATGTTTAGACCTCCCCCACTTTAGGTGATCCTTGATACTTTATTTAAATTTTATGTAAGCATTTGCATCATAGAATGAACAATTTCAGAGTTAAGGACATATCTATTTCTAGAAACATATGAACTGGATTTTTCATTAGCTTGCTCTTGTACATCATTTATGCCAATACAACCAAAGCTTATAACTATTAAGGCACAAAGATTGTGCTTTATGTACAATATATATGGTATACATGACTATGCAAGATGCAAATGAGTTTCTGATGGGGTTTACAAACCCCACGCTGACGAAGACAAGGTTCACAAGATCCTCTGAACCCAAACAGATGCTGTGTTGCACCATTGAAGGGAGTCAGGTCTAGAGGGGAGGAGAAAAAGGAGATAAACTCCAGCTCAGTGGTAGCCAATAGAGAGATAGTAGATATCCAGAAGACCAAGTCACAAGTAAAGGCAAATCATATAGGGCCACAGGGCCTATCAGTGGTGGGTGCCTAAGGAAGAGAGCCCGCTACACCACAGTCTGTCAGGAGGGGGGTATGCTGGTAGTGAGTAGACTCTTCCACAGAGTGGAGAATCAAACTTTGCATATTAGAGACAAAGCAGGAAGCAGGTTATGTGATGTTATACCAAACCTTGACAAAATAGAGAGTTTAAAGAGAGTAATGAATAGTTGTTACTAATTATAATGATCACACTTTAAATGATCCAGTCAGAATATGTGGAACATTGGAGAAATTCACAAAATTGTAGAAATGAAAGACATGCAATGCTTAGATTTATTGCTTAATGCGATCGACTAGGGGTTAACCATTACAGATATTTTAATATTTTAATGGCACATTTGAAACATCTTTATATAGAAAACTGACAGATTATAATAATCTATTGAAGGCTAAAAGCCACCATCTGGAATCAATTAAAAAGAATTATTTACATAGCTGGTATTGAAATATTAAATGATATTCAGTGGTGATAGCAACTGTCATATTATAAAGGATGGGCTTGTTGAAAAGTTCTTGGAGAGGAGACATAATTGACAGTGATGTTATTTTAGAAGCTAGAGGACAAGTTGAAATACAATGCAGTACAGTTTACTAGACAAGCATGTAAAAACAGAGAAGGCATTTCAATTCCATTGGTCATCACATTCCTTCCCTTAATCAAAAGATATTACTAAGACAGTTTTCAAGCACTGGTAGGTCCTCAAGCTCCTCAGTATTTGATTCAGGATAGTATGTCTACACTGAAAATATTTACTCCCAAATGAGAGTTGTGCATGCCCCCAAAGTATTTGTACTTGCCTCGTGCTTCAGTGTCTGTGTCCCAGATGAGTGCATGAAAAATCTCATTACTGTTCTTTCATATCCAGTCATACCCAAGTTAGTGCATAGTTCACTAGTGCAGGCTAAAATTTACCTCTCCCTGGTGCCTTTGTTTATTGTAGTTCAATCTTTTTTCAGTAGGATATATATCTCATCTCATTAGTTTACAACCAAATAATTACCCCCAAAATAAATAAGTCCTTGAAGGAGGGTGTAGTGTCATTGGAAAGTGTAAAATCAATAAGATCAATCAAAAACAAGACTTGTAGATGCCTGCCCATCCTCCGCTCTCCAAGCCCCGCTCCCTCTCCACCTCTTCCCTCAATACTCCACCCTTCCTCTTCCTGCACATGTTCCACCTCTGCTCTGCCTCTTCCCCTCCTCCTCCCCTGAGCAAGCCCTGTCCTTGCTCCTCCCCTTCACTCCTGGAGCTTGAATGCTATGCATCAGCTGTTCATGGCACTCCCGAAATGCTGGGAAGGAGGGAATGGACTTGAGTTAGTTTAACTGATTTTAAACATTCTGAAAAAACTTTAGTTCAGAAATGATGAATTTTTATTGAAATTTCAGAACCCAAGAATGTTTTCATTTTTGTTTCATGAACATTTTTGACATTACAACTTTTGTTCTAGCTTGAAGTTTTGAAAGATTAGATTTTCCCACAGGATAGATATTTTTACTTTCCCTCAGCTCTCGTAGGGTATGTCAACACAGCAAAGTTATTTTGAAATAACAGCCATTATTTTGAAATAACTTTCCTAGCATCTACACAGCCAAACTGCTATTTCGAAATTAATTCAAAATAGTGGAGCGCTTATTTCGAATTTGGTAAACCTCATTCCATGAGGAATAACGCCAAATTTGAAATAGCTAAATCGAAATAAGTGCTGTGTAGATGCTTATTTCGAAATAGGGGGCCTCCAGCCCTTCCCAGGGTGCCCTGGTGGCCATTATGGGCACAACCAGGAAAACTCCTCTCCCTCCCCCACTCCCTGGAGCCCTTAAAGGGGTAGAGTCTTGCCACAGTGCCTGTGCCAGCTCCAGGTCTGCGAGCCCAGAGCCAGCAGTCACTGGCCCTGACCCAGTAGCCCCACAACATGAGACAGCAAGCCACTGGCAGCCAGCCCTCCACCGCTCCCCAGGACCAGTCCCCCAGCTCCCAGAATCCTGCCAGGGGCCGCAAAAGGCGGGCGCCTTCCTGGTCTAGTGCGGAGGTCATGGACCTGACTGAGGTTTGGGGGGAGGCTTCCAATGTCCATGATCTCTGCACTAGCCACAGGAACGCGGATGGCTGACAGCCTGGCCACCAAAGGCCACATGCACACCCAGGAGCAGGTACACATGAAAATCAAAGCGCAGTGGCAGGCCTATGCCAGGGCCACAGGGGACAGCTCCCAACCAGGGGCAGACCCACACACCTGCCCCTATTTCGACGCCCTAGACTGCATCCTGGGGGGTGAGACGGTCCGTGCCCCCAAGGTGGTCGTCAACCCTGGGGCAGAGGGCCCTGACCAGGGCATCAAGGAGGAGGAGGAGGAGAGCCAGGAGCCAGAGGAGGCCAACATCACCACCCAGATGAGCCAGGACCCCCCAGCTGCCCCAGCGGACCTGTCGCCGGTGTCATCTCAGGCCAGGGAGGCAACAACAGGTGAGTGCCATCACTCTCCCCTTATGCGGGGTGAGAGGGGGGGAATGGAAACCAGGGACTGCATGTGTCCACGGATCACACAGCAACCTGTGATTGTGCAAGCATGTGCCATGCCACCCCTGGGCATGTGGCCCCAGTTAGCTGCCACAAAGGGGCCTTACCCTGTTAGCCACATGTGTGTGAGGAGGCATGACATTCTCCTGACTCCAGGGTGGGACACAGCAGGATACCCTCCCTCCACAAGGCCACTCTACACAGAGGCAGGAGACATCTCCCCCCCCACACACACACACACACACTATATACACCAAGGAGCATGGGTGTGGTCTCGGGGCAGCTCCCACTTCCGGGGATAGCAGGACATTCCGAACATGGCCTGTGTGCAAGCACATCAGCTCTGATGGTCAGGGAATGGTCATCCTCACCTTTGCAGAAGGGGGCTGGGCTTCACCCACTGTGTCCCCAGGGATAACTGACCACTTCTCTTGTTTCTCCACAGCTGCGCCAGCTGCGTGTGCAGGGCACACCACCCTGCCCGGGACATGCTCCCGCACCTGAGGGCCCTGCAGGCGCACCCGTGCAGTAGAGGGGTACCAATAGCAGCACCTGGGGGCACTGCAAGCCCTGCAACGCACCCTCCAGCATTGGGTGCAAGAAGACCTGCAGCTCCGGTGTGAGCAGCTTGCCCAGGGCCGTGCCATTTGCCAGCACCTGCAGACCCTGGTGCAGAGCGTGCTGCGTCCTCCTGCTCCAGCACCTGCTGCCTCCCCAGCTACCGCTCCTCCTCCCACTCCTTCTCCTGCTTCTCCCTCCACCTCCTACCCACCCTCCATCCCCTGCCCATCCCCCCGGGGATGCCGAGGCCCCCTCACACACAGTGCTGGGAGACAGTTGGCCCGGTGAGACCCCCAACCGCGAGCCTTGAGCTTCCCCTCCCGCTTCTTTCCCTTGCTCCCCCCTTCCAGCTCCCTCCTCCCAGGTTTCCCCTTCCCCCTCCCACCCTCTCTCTCCCGCCTCCTTTCCCCAGTCTCACCAGTTTCATTTCCCCTTCCCCCCATTTTGTTAAATAAAGAGAGTTTGTATTTATGAAAATGTGTGTATTTTATTTTACACCAGAAAGGGAGGTAGGGAGGGGTAAGTGGAAGGACATGAGGGAGAAATGAAGCACAAGCCCCCACTGGGGCACACCAGGGTGACTGTTAGTGCTCCTCAGGGTGGAAGCTCTCCCGCAGGGCCTCCTGGATACTGACAGCCCCCCAATGGACCTCCCCAATGGCAGCCTGCAGCAAGTGCAGCCAGGCTCACAGCAATGCATCCAAAATGCTCTGGCTCCATGTTGCAGAGTGGTGTGATGTCCTAAGTGAGGGCAACCAGAGCACGCAGAGACAAAAATGCTTTGCTGTCCCTCATCGAGGTAGACAAGCAAGCATGGAAACCTGAGAACTGACTGTCGGGGTTGGGGGGGGGGGGGTTAAGCACAGACCTCAGTTAGCCTCAGGCAGCAGCCCCACACAGTAAGTCCTGACTTGGTGCCCTGCTGGAACTGGTTCCGGCCAGCCTTAAATGCAGTTCAGAGTCCACTCAGTGTGGACACGCTATTTCAAAATAGCAAAATGCTATTTTGAAATGCATTTTGTGTGTAGACGCATTATTTTGAAATATCTTATTTCAAATTAACTATTTTGAAATAAGATATTTCTAAATAATGCTGTAGTGTAGACATACCCATACAGAGCCTGTCTTGAAGTCAAGGCATCATTGACTGATATGCCCCAGAGTCAAGAAAGTTGGAGTATTGGTAATATTCCCCTGATATTTATTGTAGGCTGATACCCAAAAGAAAAAATTCTGCAATAGGACCAGTAATATGACCAGGACTTAGTTCTTTCTAAAAAACACTTTCTTTGTTGCTTTACATAGCATAGCTAAGCAAGAGGAGGAGGAGGAGGAGGAGGAGAGGAGAATCATGGTCAGGCATAGCACAGAGAAGTGAGAAGGT
Organism: Rafetus swinhoei; assembly: GCA_019425775.1. NCBI lineage: Eukaryota > Metazoa > Chordata > Testudines > Trionychidae > Rafetus > Rafetus swinhoei. The sequence continues at coordinate 274,981,098 of CM033437.1, forward strand.
GGGGGAATATTAATATGCATAGCTGGATTGTGACTGAAGAAATGGATGGGAAGGTTATTTTACTACAAGGAAGGAACCATGATGAGTGATGCTACATGCATTGACTGGAGTAATAGGTGTGATGCAGGAATGTGGTGTGCTGATCTCTTAGACAATGCACCATGTGTCTAGTAGTGGCTTCTGCAGACTAGAAACAGAACTGCTTCTCACAACCACTGCTTTTCATAGGTAGTGTCCAGACACCCAGACAACATTCACACTACTCCTTAGGATATGTCTACACTTGGAGTGTGGTCACAGCAGAATGAATGATGGAAGAGGCTACTTATCTGAGTATATGCCTGTGGTCTGTAATGGGCCTGTACAATAATAGCTAGTCTTTTCTGCTGCTCCTGCTGCAGTGGCTATGTTCTATTTTTAGCATGCTAATTTGCTAAGAGGTAGCCAACGTATGTCTCCTTGAGTAGGGAATCATACCCCTAGTTTGATATGTAGACATATCCCTTGCCTGGAAGAGTAAGATCACTAGCAACTTTTCAAATATGGGAGGGCTCTGATTTTCTGGGAAGCACTGAAGCACACCCTAGAGGTATCCCCAACCTTCCCATTCCCCTTCCAAAATCCAGTACTGACAGAGGCAGCCAATATCCCTTGATGTTATTGTGAGTCTGGGAATAGATCATCTTGCTGATAATGAAGAAATACAATCATGCTGTCCTGAATCTCGTCTACTAAGAACATGGCTCTTGTTTTATTTTACCATATTGAGGCCCATTAAAAGTTGCTTCTACCCTTGAAGAGACACATTTTAATGAATGACACAAAAACATGTCTTTCTGCAGTGATGCAATTCTAGCCATAAATCCCCAGTGATGTGCTTTTTTCATGTGAAGAATGTCCTGACTCATTTGTCTCTGAAATCATTTGTACTAAGTGTGATTTCTATCTTTTACTCCATATATTATCTATTTTAGGAACGTCATCCAGCTTTGTGTTCGGAAGCTTCTCTTTTGGTACTTTAATCATTTCATAGTATGATGATTTTTGTACATGCTCTTGAAAGCTATATTTCTTTGATATCTGAAAGGAAAATAGGACATAAGAAGTTCACTCTAGCAAAGTATTTACTGAGGAGAAATCAGTTGCACAGAAATGTTGGCAATACATAACCAGTGACCAACACATTTGATATTCATCTTACATCAAAATTATCTAAGATGTTTTCCCTATTAGCTAGTTTTTTTTCCCTTTTTAAACAAAATCTGCCTGTTTATACAATTTCAAAAGGGATCAATGTTTGATCTCCATTTGGTGAAGATAGATTGTTGGTCAGTAGTATGCAGATTCTTAAGTAACTGCAGAAAAACAGGCTTCTATTGTTAGCTACAGAATTTATGAAATGATAACACCATGATTGCAACAAATCTAATAAAGATAACATCTCTAGGTTAGAGTCAATGAAAACTCCATCTGGTTTCTGCAGTGGGGAAGCTTATGCAAGACCAAAAAAAAATTGATCGGAGTATGCAGGAGGAGAAGGTTTGCTCAATTTAGCTTCAGTTTCTAGATAGTGTGAGCCAGAGTTTTATTTAATTTGGCTCATTGTTATTATGAACCAAGATGAATTGATGGATAAACACAACTAGAGCACATCTGTTATCTTTGCTTATGCTGTAATCACCAGCAATCTGATTAAACTTTGTAAACCAAAATGAAAGTCTGTTTTATAGGAGTGTTGGAAAACAATGATTAGATTATTTAACTACTACTTTGTCAATAACTGGTTTACTTCCATTGCTTAATTTACTGTCACTCCCTATCTAAAATGCACTAAGATGTACTATGATCCACACATTTTACTCAAGATGAGATGGTGTGAGGCCGTATTTGAATCATTGTTCATATTATGGTAAGTTTAGCAGTGTTCGCTGTTGATGACATCAAAATCTTATGAACTCTTTTTGCACGATTTTAAGCCTAAACAGAAAAAAAACCCCTCATCAGATCCATTGTTCTCATGCAATGAATCCATTCATACTGGAATTGTAATGCAATCCCTCTGGACATGACCAGAAATCAAAGTTTTGTGAATTAGGTTCAGATGAGGAATTCACATCTGATCCACTGCCACCACAATTCTAATTAATTTAGATGTGACTTTCTGGTTTTGGCCCTCAGTTAGCAAACAATAGATGGGTTTATACACACACACACACGCGCATGTAACAAAAATATTAAAAAAAGACAAGAACAGCAGGTCAAATAACCAACTGTTGATTTTGCTAAGATCTGATAGCTGAGGATAATTAGATGGAAGATAATTTAGTTACTTCAGTTACAGTGCAGAATCCTCCACAAATGTAGATGTATAAACAATTTGCACTTTCCTTTTGTAGCCCTGTTGTGGAGACAAGATCCACTCATACTGAACAAAGAGAATTAATGTTAAATAATGTATTTAATAATTCTTCAGGCAAGAAAAAAAAAAAAAAAAAAAGCCAGCCTGACCACTGTAAGGGGCTCTTAACAGCTGTGGGATTTGCAAATCATTCCATGAAGTGTATGTAGAGGCCAGTAATTCTCTGTAGAGAATAAACATGAAAGAGCAACTTAACATTAAATACAAATACATAAGTCAGGTCTTCACTAGATTTAAATCAGCATAACTCCATGGAGCAATGGCAATTCTCACCAGCTGAGGATCTGGTCTCTATACAAATTAATACCATAAAATAAGGCTAAATGTATAATAAAAAAATGAGAATTTAAACTTTATGATGGAAAGGAAAATAAACACAAGGACACATACACCTCTTCCATAATTTTTCCTCAAAACTTGCTAACAGCCAGGTTAATTATAGTCATAATGGAATATTGCCACATTGCTAAAACTGAAAGACAGCTGGCACCAGGAGGCCAAACAAAAACAGACTCATGCTGCAAAATTCAGAAGACACAGCAGTTCTTGAATGGTAAACATCTTCAGGAGAGCTTTTAATTGGCAGGGCTCCATAATAAAAGCACAGACAAATCAATTGTTATGAAAAAAGTTTAGTCTGCATAGAATGAATTGGCTTAGTCCACCCCATTCTGTGAATAATATGTCATACATAGCTCAGACATTGAGACTGCACTTGTGTTAGATTCACAAAGGCATCTAGCACTGTCCTGCCTATCTTTTAAGCACTTCAAAATTTACTGGGATTTACAAATCCTGATTTAGACCCTGAGGCTTCCTGTGTAATGAATACAGGGAGACAGGCACCTCACAAAAGCCAGCAAGTGTAGTTTCAGCGGGAAGCTGCTGTCAATGGGAAATGCTAAAGTGAGGCGTGTGTGCTAAGCCCTTTTGGACTTAAGCCCTGAACCCCTTTTGCAGATAGATATCTAAATCGGGGTTGGAGGGAAGTGCTACCCTCTGTTTGAGATTCTCAGCTGCAAACATTTTCTTGGAGGTAGGTGTCTATTCCATTTTTTTGCAAAAAGCTGGAGGAGGTCCTTCACAACTTCTGATCCAGTGATTGGACTACTCATATGGGGTGGAGGCCCCCGCTACAAGTGCCCCTTCATATGAAGGGGATTTGCTGAGGGAACCACTCACTACCTTTCAGTTAAGTGCATTAAGCAGTAAGGTCTGAGATAGAGGTCTCCATCAGTCTCTCTTGTTGAAACTATTCCACAGCAGATAAATCATTTAAAGTTTATTGGAGACAGGGGGACTGGTTCATGGGTCTCTCAGGAGTGCGCTAGGCTATAAATTCATATTTGTTTTCTCTTTCACTGGCCCAATTACTTTTTCATTATTTATGAACTGGTCTATAAGGATATCTTCTAGCACCATGGCAAAGGTATTCACCTAAGAGATAGTGTAAGCCAGCCGCTTGAGTCCTGGGTCCCTGATCTGTGCTCAAGCCTGTAAGTACCGGTCTAGTGGCTCCAGCCAAACTGGAGACTTTGAGATCAGGGCAGGCAGCGATATGACCACTATCCCACAGTCAATAAGCTCCAGGCCCTGGTTCAGGGTGGGCAGCAGAGCAAAGCAATCCCACAGTGAGTATGGCTCAGGCCCTGGTTCAGGGTGGGGCAACCAAACAAACACAATTCCCCAGGCACAAGCAGGGAGGGGGAAGACTGCCACCTGGTCCCTACCTACTCCACCACGTCCCAGCCCAGGGCCCTAGCAGTGGCTGCCCTAGCTGCCACTGGGGTTAGCAGGGATCCAGCCCACAATACACTGACACACTCTAGAACATTATGAGATCAGTCTGACAGTTGTTAGCTTCCCCTGGGCCACTGCCTAACCCCCCCTTAACATCTACCTGGCTCCATGCTGTCTGCTGGTTCTCGGGGTCATGGTAGTCTGAACCCTTGGCCAGGGTGTAGAAGGTCTCTTCTTTGGAGCAAGGGCCTGGTAGTCAGGGCTAGTCCTCAGCCTCTCCAATGTCCTCAGGGCCCTCCCGGCTTGAGAGCTCAGGGCAGGCCTCTACTTCCTTCAGTGGCTGAGACCCTATTGAGCGCCTGGGCTGGGTTTTTATGCTCCCTGCCCCACCCCTTGGCCTCTGTGGAATTAAAGGCGTAGGACCTGGCTCAGCCCACCTGGGCTCAAAGGAGTTTTTCCCCTTTGGCATCAGTGAGCAGCCACCCTTGCTCACTACAGATGGTAACTCTGTTCAAACCCTTCCCCCAATCAAGTGACAGGAGAACTTGAACCAGGTGTCTCCTACATCGTAGGTGAATAATCTAATAACTGGGCTAGAAGTTATGTGTGAGTTCGTCCCATGGGACTGCTGTTTTTCAAATTTGCATACAGGACCCAATCAGGTAGGGATGCTCTGAGCAAACTTATCAGATCAGTTTCTGCAAGCAAGTGAGGGAAACACCTCTCATTCCTCACTTTGTGCATCAGCCTATGGCTTTGGTGTCTGGATGCTTAGAGTGGGGCTACGTATGCATACCCAGAGGCTGAAACATAGACAACAAAATTTTTACTGCAAAAATTTAGTCAAAAACCAACTTTTAGTTTTGTTTTCCTTTCTTCCTATGAATCACAATCCTAGCCTCACATTTCTGTCTTTCTCTAAAATAACCATGAATAATTTATTTAGTATGGTTTCATAACCATTTATTATTGGGAGTCTGCCATTTTTCTCAATAGCTCAAGCATATTCCTACTGTAAGCACTAATAATCTCCACGAAAAGACCTACAGCATGTGAACAGGATTAAAGCAACAAGGTACTACAAGACATTTTAAAAGCATCTATAGAAGTAAGTCTTAAAGACTACAGAACAGATCATTTCCTTTCTCCATGTATTTTGAACAACCTCATAGAACATTGCAATATACATTTATATCTGATTTTACACTTTGTATTACATTCTATAATTATAAATACAGAAATCTCTCTGGAAAAAAATAGCATTTCCTATTAAATTATAAAGACATTTTCTGAAGGTGTAGACCAGCTTTCTCATATTATTTCACACATTTACACATTGTAATAACATACCCACTGAGAACATTCTCTCAAATATCCATGCCTGCTTTACTTTCTCAGCAACTCTGTCTCACATCCATTTGGGATTTGCTTATCAATCATTTCAGAGCTCATGGTCTCATGCATCTACCTAAGGCTGATGTACTGATTCAGCCTTCTGAGGTTACCTGTTTACACATCTTTCAGAACTGACATACTAGCATAAGGCTCTCATTTTACTTCCTCAAACACCTAGCTGGTCCTGATTTACAGACATCAGTCAATCTGACATGCTTTTCAAATCATAGTGCATTAATACAGGCCAAGGAGAGGTCATTGCTTTATAAACATAACCAGGGCTAATGTACCAGCACTGGTCTCCATCAGGTTACTGCCTCCTCTTTGTACCATAAAACACCTAAGTCTTGTATACAGCACAGAGTGAATAGGAGTATTTCTCCACCTCATCTATCTATCCAGGCTTACTGTATTGAATTGTGTCTGTATTAGACCACTTCACAAACGTAATCACTACCCATGTACTGGCAATAATTTCACTGTTTCATAAAACCATGGTTTAAATGGATTTATGTTCTAAGCCTGCTTCACTGGCTCTCTGGTATTTGCAGTCAGTTGCCTCCAGGCAGTGCTGGACCGAGCCATAATTGCACCCCGGGCAGCAGGCGCGTGGCGCATGCACGGCCCGGCCCCGGGCGCATGGCGCATGCACGGCCCCACCCCGGGCATGCAGCGCATGCGTTGCCCGGCCCCCAGGTGCGCGGCGCCCCTTACCTCTTCAATCAGGCACCCCGCATAGGTTGGTGCCCCAGGCAGCTGCCTGGCTAGCCCCCCCCCTTAATCCAGCCCTGCTCCAGGGGGGGCTGACAGCTTCCACAGGTCCCCAGGCAAGGGGTGTGTGTGGGGAGGGGGGAGGAGTAGCTCTGCACCCCAGAAAGGGTCTTGAGTGGAAGAGGTGGGGCTAGGGCAGCCAACCCTCAGTGCCGCCCAGAGCACAGCACTGGACACCCTCTCCACCAGCCCACAGAGTTGTGTGGAGCATGTGGGGCAATGCTCTGGCAGCAATTTAAAGGGGCATGAGGCTCTGGCCACTGCTGCTACCACAGTAGCAGTGACTGTGGCGGGGAGCCCCAGGCTCCTTTGAATCCCCAGGCCCTGGGGCAACTGCCCCTTTGCCCTTCCCCACTGGAATCTTCTGGCATGTTGGGGATCTTTCACCAATGTTTCTCAAACTCTCAAATCAACTTACTAACTGTTCCTTTTCCATTCTTCTACACTTTGTATATAACACGTTATCTCTGTGCCACCCACGGCCATGGCTCAGTTTTCTCATGCATCTAATGAATTCCTCCTCCTTCAAACCTCTGCTTACAACAAACTCCTTCCATTAAGATTTTTGTGAGTCTATGTCAGTTTCCAGTTTAACTGCACACATGTTTCTGCTCTGCATTGTCTGGGCTTGAATTCCACTCATTTTTCACAGCGAAAGGCTGTATCTTCCTTTATATCTCTTTATCACCAGTGGCTTTAGCAGCACTTTAAGTAAATAAATAATAATTTAAACAAAGCAGTAGTGGGAGACCCAGAAATGAAGAAGAAAAAATAAATATTGCTGTCCTTCTCACTGAATCATTTTCATGAGCAAATATTCCACAGTGGATTCATCTTTTATTCATTTTGTTTTGTCAATAGCTCAATATGAAAGTAGAAATAATAGGCTTCCCTTTCTACATACTTAAAATAATCTTCCAAAATGCACCAATTTTTGAAGATAGAGCAATGTAATGGCTACCGGATTTGCCTGCCAATTGCTTATTTAAATTACAAAATGCCTTCTTAATTAAAAAAAAATTCCAAGTCATTTGAATCATCCTCTTCTGCTCCAGCCAGCAGCTCTTTGCCTCATATTTTAACACTATATTTTTATGTTGTCAGTTTCCTATGAAAACAATTTTCCCTTATAAGAGTTGGTGAAATAACCTAGCACAATTGTTTCAACTTTTTATTTGGAACATTATGAGGTTTTTTTCCAAGATGACAATTTCTTTGATCTACTTCCACCTTATTCCCTAACCCTGGCAACCCTAGGGGCAAGACCGTCCGTTTTAATCTCCAAAGATGTAATAACAAATAACAAAGTTGCTAAGGTTACCTCTGTATTTTCTAAGGGAACTGACCCAATTTTAGCTGCTTGCACAGGGACTGCTTTAAGTCTTTGGAAAAACTTTTAGAGAGGCAATTGGCTTTCCTTCTCAATTTCCTCCTTTGTCTCAGCTACAAACTGAAAGAACAAACTTGTTTTCTTTCATGTGCTTTTAGCTGGTATAATGTTTAACAATTGTTATGAACATCCTTTCATATCCTGAATAAGAGGAACTGAGATAGAATATCAAGCAGTAAGGATATATCAGAAAGGCAAGCAAAACTCAAAAGGTTGAACACAGTCCCAAAACAGCCAAACAGTTTTAAGAACATAAGAACGACCATACTGGGTCAGACCAAAGGTCCATCTAGCTTAGTATCCTGTCTTCCAACAGTGGCCAATACCAGATGCCCCAGAGGAAATGAGCAGAACAGGGAATCATCAAATGATCCCTCTTCTGACATACATTTCCAGTCTCTGACAAACAGAGGCTAGGGACAACATTCCTACTCATTCCCCTCCCCCCCCCCCCCCCCCCGCCCAAGTGACAAAACTTCAGAAGCACAGCAGTAGAAAGGAGCAAAATCTGTTCCATCTCCTGTACATTAGTTTCCAGACATGCAAATCAAAGAAGAATGTCACATGCCCAGCAAACACAGAAATAATCTGTGCAGGCACTTCAGGAGTATCATTTGCAGAACAGCTAAGTGTTGATGAGCTTCCAACAACTTTCAAGTCCTTTTGGATTTTGCCATAGTGTTATATTATTTATTTCCCTGATATTAAGCTTTACCCTGTAATCATGCTCAACTTGTAAAAAAAATTAAAATCAGAAGGCCACAATCCTTAAATATTACTTGTAGAAGCAGATCCACTGATATAATTAGAATTACAGAGTATGACATAGGTTATGCTCTCCCACAGAAAGAACCATAGAAAGATCAAAGCTGGATGGAAATTTCTGTAGCCTTAATGCCTTACTATATGGTGGGACACAAGGAGCTTACCACAAATAGAATGAGCAAAAGTTTTGGCCCTCAAAATCTATATATGTTTCAAGATTGTCTCCATGGAAGCCTCTGTCTTTCATGGAACTCTGAAGTCTATTTTAGCAACACATCTCAGAATTAAAGCTGGGCAGGGAACGATGTTCCAATCTGCTGAGAATTTTCAAAACTTTGGCTGTGTCTAGACTACAAAGTTCTACCAGAAAAAGATACGCAAATTGCGAACTGCAATTTGCGTATCTTTTTCCGCTTTTCTTCCAAAAGAGTCTTTTCCGACAATTGGCCCATCCAGACTGGGCCAAATGATGGGAAAAAAAGCCTCTTCAGCTATCCCTTCTTCCTTATAGAATGAGATTTACAGGGATGTCGAAAAAACTTGTCTGCTTTTCCGATTTTTTTTTCTGAAAAGCAGATGCGTTCCTTGAACGCAGCAGAGCTTTTCCGGGATAGCTCTGGTATCCCAGAAAAACTCTGCAGTCTAGATGTACCCTTTGAAACTATTTCCTATCCTGAGTAAGGATGAAAAGTCAAAAGCTCAAAAATTCTTGCAACCTGACAAGTCAGAGGGGGGAAAAATCAGATAGGATTAAGCAAAATGTTTTATTTAGATAATTTCTAAACATTTCAGTTTGGGTTTTGCATTGCATACACACACACACACACACACACACACACACACACAAAACGCACAAAGGAGAAAATCTGGACCCACTATTCAAGATAAAAAGCTGTGCAGTATTTCTGAGTACTGTGCCATAAAAATGTTTTCACTGTTATTTTTCACTCTATTTTTATGCACCCAAACAACTTAGTGATATATGCTTTTGTAATTGCTGCTGCACTGCGTATTTTTTTTTAACTATCCACAATGTTTTCTCAATAGAAACATATAAAATGTCCTGGTTTGAAAACCTTTCCGTGAATGTGAATAGATGTTTCAAGATAGCTGAATGATTAAATTGTTTTTAAGCTATCTCCCCCAAAAATATTGCACTACGTTTTTAATATTACCTTTTTATGTAGTTAAATGAAATGTTTGCATTACTGCTGTAGGGATGAAAGAGTAAACAAGATACAATGGATTCTGTCAGAAAAGCTGGCAGTAGCCTTGTACTACTGTCTCCATGGTGAAGTGGAGAAGAGACAAGGAAAAACAAAGAGTCAATCAAGAATCCAGGCCAACTGGAGATGTTTATGTTTGATAATAATCTATCTTTAACCTATCCATTGACTTTCAAGTTGAGATGCAGAATTACAATGGGATAAGACACAAGGCACAAGTCAAGCTGAAATTAAGGTATGAATGTCAAAACAGCTTATGAATAGATGTATCAAAAATAGAATACAAAATATCACACTGAAGCAATCTAAGGGGGAAAGTGTGAACAGACCCTAAATCAAAATGCAGGTTAAACCTCTCTGATCCAGGACCCTCAGGTCTAGCAACATCTGGGGTTGGGCAGAACCACAGATGATGCTGGACCAGAGAGCCCTGGCAGCAGGAAGTAGGGGCTGGCTGGAAATCAGGTGGCAAAGGGGCTGGCAGTCAGGAGCCTGGCTAAGGCCAGAGCTGGAAGTGGAGCCAAGCTAGCAGCTGGGGGTCTGGACAAGTCTGGGAGCAGAGCTGAACCAGTAGGAAGGGGGCTGGGAGAAGGAGCTGGGGCGGTGGTCAGGGGTGGAGCCAGGTTGGGAGTGGAGCCAGTCCAGCGGCTGGGGGGTAGGAGGGAGGAGGGGCGGAAGCCTGGCCAGGGCAGGAGCTGACAGCCCAGTAACTGGGACTGGCTGTGGGGATGGTGGCCGAAAGGGGAGCCTTGGAGTGGGGATGAGCGACAAGGAAGGGAGTCCTGGTGGTTGGGCAGCTGGTGGCCCTCTGGGAGATCTGAGAAGTTGGCAGCAGATGACCCTTCACTGACCTCCTCTCATCAGGCATACTTCCCCATTTGGGACCAGTCAGGCAGGTCAACCTGTATTAGGGTTGCAAAAGAGAAGAAAAATGAGAACAGGGAAAGGGAGGAGGGAAGAATTAGAGAATTGTTAGCAGTGAAAAAAGGCTCTCAATCAATCAGCCAGTCCTGGTCTGTTTTTGTTGTTATTTTAAAAGAGACGATAGACAAGTTTCACAACTCAAGTTGAGCTTCCACTCTATACCACTCACCGGACTATTGTGAGGGACCACATCACTGGGCCCCCATGTGCTGTTAGCCTGCAGATTCTGAAGAAAATCCAGATATTATTTTTGGTTTAGGGCCCCTAAGCACACTCTTGGGGGTGAAGATCCTGTCTAGAGTCCCCTCTGTCAGAGCTGAGACCTCACAATACAACTCACCAGTTCCTGTTATCATCTCAGACTTCCCTGTAGCTTACCCACACTCTTTCCCAGAAATCCAGCAACTCTAATTGCAGAGGCTTTATTTAGCCAAACTTCATTAATCACTTTGAAGAAATAACCTCTCACTCTGCAAATGCATTTGACAATTGTTAGAACCCCCCCAAAATGGAAAGCAGGAATGGCAAATATTGACAAGAGACCAAGGTTTAATTAAACAGGATCCCAGAAAGAAGTGGATGTTAGGACTAAATGCATAAAAAGGAATCAAAGCTGACCCTCAGTGAGACCTCAGTCTCTGGTCTACACAAGGGGATATATTCAAATTAAGATACACAACTTCAGCTACGTCAATTACGTAGTTTAAGCCAAAGTATCTTAACTCGAATTTTGGTGCTGCCCCCACTCAGGGAAGTCGAAGGGAGCACACTCTCTCTTGAGCTTCCCTTACTCCTCATAGAAGCAGGACTACCGGCATTGACGGGAGCACCCCTCTCAGTTCAAATTAGCATGTCTTCACTAGACCGGCTAATTCGAACCCCGGAAGATTGGCTGTGCCTGCTTCGATATTATCTGTAGTGTAGACATGGCCCAGGATGGCTACAAACTTAATACTTAATCCAACTTTATCAAATTCACAGCCCCACAGCTGTGTGAGAATATGTTAGTCAGATTCTTCTGTAATTCTTATTATGTTTTTTCTATGTCTGTGATTTTGTATATATTAGTCATGGTATTATTAATATTCACAGCCTCTAATGATGTTTTACCAATCATCTTCATAATTAATCTCTAGCCATCAGCAAACGAACCCATTATTTGTGACAAAGACAAGACATTTTGCACACCAAATTAATTGTAAGGCTACAATTCTTTTACACTACAGTGCGTAAAGGGGTTCTAACAAATTAAAAAATTCACAGTGTAGCCTCTGATGTAATTGCCTTTTTAGTGGCATCAGGACTTCCAAATCAGGAAGCTGCTAGGGAGAAGTCAAAAGGAAAAAATATGTAGCACTTTAAAGACTAACAAGTTAGTTTATTAGGTGATGAGCTTTCGTGGGGCAGACCCACTTCTTCAGATCATATTCTGAAAGTGAATTGGCATGACCATATATAACAAAGGAATACAGTAAACAAATGATGTGCTAACAAATCAGATATTAGAACAGAAGGTGGGGATGAGGGGCAAGGAAGAGATAAGGAAGGAGGAAATAGCTTATTGTAAATCAATAAGTGGGTAATCTGGAGCTACTACCACTATCAATAGCTAGGGAGGCTGTCTTTGTAATGTGTAAGGTAATTAGCATCTTTATTAAGGCCCATTCGCAAGTCAGTGAATCAGTGAGCTATCAAAAATAAAACCAACCAAACAATATGATCACGTATAAATTTAGAGAAACTTTTTATGAACTCTATGTAGGATCTGATGCTCATGGCAATGTCAAATAGCCTCATATTCAATGTAAAGCTTTTTTATAATGTCAGAGTAGTGTGTACTGACCTTGTTCTATTCAGGACTTACATTCTTTTTCTGGAATATTGTCCTTCAAAAATGTTCTTGTATTGTGGGTGAGATCATGACCCTGCAAAAGCAATGGTAAAACTTTACCAACTTCAATGGAGTCAGGAAATGGCCTAAGTCATTCAGGTGGAAGTCAGAAGATCTGAGACCACTATTCCTTTATTCAGTGAACCAGGTTCTGATGTTCAAGGCTAAGTGTAAACCACTATTGAGCACTTTATGGCTACTCCACTGATATACACAGTCATTTCATTACCTTTTTTTTCCTCAGACAGTTGCAGAATTATTTTGAAATAGCTTCAAAAGAAAAAATTACATAACAAATGCTGTCATGGGCTGCAATTCTTTCATGTTAATTGGTATGTTTTCAAAAAGAGCACCTATTTATCTAACTCCAGATTTAATCAGATGTTGCTATCTTAAGAGGAGCTTGACTGAAGCTGTAGTTGGCCATGGTAGCAGAGGGTGAGACTGAGGACTGCTGATAACCCTGGAAAGGGGTGAAAGATTGGAGTGGTGGTCTCAATGTCAGGGAGAGGCTGTTGTGGTCCTGGGAAAGATGCGGGTCCAGAGCCCAACGGTGCAGAGAGCACAGAGCAACAAGCAGCAAGAGGGCAGCCTCAGGAGAGTCAGAACTAATTCCCAATGTGACTAGAAGAAGGCACCATGGCAGTGAGTCCTGACACAATTACAGTCTCATTGTGTTCCTAAGGGAACACGTAATACGTTATTATGCTGTATGGGGTGGACTAGTCTTGTAGCATCTGAAAGGATCTCTGAATTATTTTGAATTCTCTAATGCAATTTTTCCCTAATTATAAAACATTAACATATTTGTTAGCAATTTGGATGTGGTTTGATTAGCACTTGATATGAAGTCTGGATTGTGGTTGGCATCCTTGAGTGTGCTAGGGGCAAGGATGTATAAGAAGCCTTCTTCTCTCATGGGTTAATGACAATTGCTATTCTTCTACACAGGCACTGGTTTTTCCTAATGCACTCTGGGATGAAAGGCACCACAAAATAGAGTAGTGAGTGGAAAGAGATTTCCCTATGGTGCTGTGGCCAGCAGAGCATGCTATGCTATTTTATGTGTGTGTCCCTTAGTTCACAGCACAACTGAGCCCACACCATCATCTGCTCGCACATGAAGGCAAGCTTTGACTACAGGGTGGGAGGATGTTAATTTTTCTTGTTGTTGAAAAAAATCAGTTCATGCATAAGGAATAAATGCAACTTCCAAAACAGAGACTTTTGCCTGCCAGTTTTCCCACAGTGTTCCTAATTACAGATCCAAATAATATTGCATGCTGTATGAATAAACTGGAAACACTATCATTCCTGAAAAGAATCTAGAGAGGCTTTGCAGAGTGTTATCTGAGCATAAGGAATTCCTTTAGCAAGATCCCACCTAAGTGCATATTGTTGAATTTAAACATACTCAGCAGCAATGAACCTCAGTTTTCATAGAGCCTATTTTGAAATGTCATGTTACATGCTCCCAATATTTACAATGACAATCAGAAACAGAGTGTATCGTGAGTTGCTGACAGTAGGCTACATCTGCAATATATATAATACACACATAAAATAGAAAGACAGGCAGATATAGATATACCAAAATCACACCTCTCAGTTTAAAAATTTTTCTTTATCTATACTGGGTTTTCACATTCTACTATTTTATTTCTACGGTGAAGGTCTACTATACCTCCTATTAATGCTACAAGAACAGAATACTACAGGTTGGAACTCCCTGGTCCAGGACCCTTGGGAGCCAACCAGTCCGAAGAAGGGAGTTTACTGGACGAAGAGAGGTAGGCCCCTCTGCTGAAAGGCTCTGGGTTCTGCTGTCCCAGAGCCACCGGAGCTCAGTTTCTCTGGGCCCAGTGGAGCACCATGGTCAGCCGTGGGCCACCGGCATTCCACAGCCCCAAGGCTGCCCCTGGGTGCCAGGACTCCACTGGTCCAGCAACATCCATAGTCCAGCAGATGTTGAACCACGGATGTTGCCGGAGCAGAGAGTCCCGGATCAGAGAAGTTCAACTTGTATATCACAAAGAAATAATGGAAAGTAGTTAATTAACATTGGTTTAATCATACATTAACTCTTTCCATGGAGACCTAAAAAGTGTCAGTTAGAATCCCAGCTGCATTCAAGCTGGGAGCCACCTTTCCATTTCTGCAATCCTGGGGCCATTTCAACCTGCAGTGTAACACACAGCAGCCTGTGGGCTGCTCTAAGTTATGCCACTAAAACCATTTATTAGGGAAATTGATGGCTGAGGATCAGAAGAGTGTAGCTGGCTACACTCTTGTCCCTCTCAAGCGTACATACATCTTACAATGGGAGTGTGAGACAGCATGTGGCAAAAAGTTGGCTAGTCCAGCTTCATGGTACCAGTGGAACACAAGCTACTCTTTTAGGGTACTTTTCTGGATGATTTGTGCTGCAAAGCAGCTGTACGGAGGTTTAAGTGTCAGGCCTTATCATCTTATGTCATGCTTCCCATATTTCAATTAACTTTCTCCTGAGACAAAAGGAAATGAAGTATATGTGACAAACAATTTCTATAAAACCATGTTCACAAACAAAATGAGGAGAATTTTGGCTTTTATACCTCAACATATCCTAGAGGGAGTGAGGAAGCACTGTACTGCAGGGGGACTATGGAGGAGGAAGTCTAGCTGACTAAAAGACTACAGCCATGGATCATTTCAGTCATGAATAGCTGCTATCCAGAGTGAACTGGTTAAAAATCTAACTACAGTATCACTCTATCACTCCCTGCACACTCTATCACGCCTCTGCACCTGGCTCAGGTGCAGAACTGCGGCTGGATTCCATGCCAGCAAATTTAACCCAAACACAAGGCCGAAACCTACTCCCAATGGCAAAACTCCCATGCCCCACATTTGTTGCTATGATGTATACAAGTCATACAAATACAGACATTTAAGATGGTACTGTAAACAAACTATAATTTGTCATGTAAACCAGTTCAATAGGAATTTTATTTTATTTCTGCAGACAAAGTATCCTGGAAAGCATTTGTTTTTAACATGCTGTGGTCTGGCATAGGACAACTAGAGTGCTGTATCTGAGCCAATGTCCCACAATTTTGATGACGCAGGAAGTTAAGCTGATTAATTCGAAACGTTATAAAAATTACTGTGACAGAAAATATACAAAACACTATGAGACGGGAATGTCTGTCTCAGTATAAGCAAGGTCAGGGTTAATAACAAGTGCATTTAATGTTGTTGGATATTAAATACAATTGAATGAATTACTTCAATACTTCTGTGCCTCTTAATGACAGGACTGGGTCTGCTCTTGATAATGAGAGAAAGAACAGATTGCAGTGTAGCTTGTTCTTGGTAATTATACATTTTAATTTGAAATCTAATAAAGCGCAAGTTGTATGGCAGATGGAAACCCTTGGAAAATGAAATTTGAGCATCACAGGGAAATTTAGATGTATAAAAGCTTTGATAAATCACCTGGTGAGCACACTTCTTATTTAAAAGTACATCACCAGTCTCACACACTTGTAGAGGAAGCTTAATTAAAACCAATGAAATACATAAAAGAAAAGAAAAAGGAAGGATTTAGCAAGCCTTGTTTTATGATGGGAAAGGTCCTTTTTTCTTCTTCTCCTCTCTTTCTTTCTCATTCCTCTCAGACAGCACAGCCTTTTTTCCTACAGATTGACCTGATTTTCAATTCACTCGTCTTCATAATGGATGAAGAAAAATGAAGTTCAGAAGGAATAAAACGTAAAGCAAGAAATGACTAGGCAAGGTTTAACCCTGTAGTGATATGACCTATGGGTCACAATAACTCACAAATATGTCCATTGTGGAATGGCACACCATTTGTGAGAGAGAACAAGGTAGTTTCTTTTTGTTTGCTTATGCAGAAATGCTCAGTGAATTCCAAGTTATTAGATTTATGAGCGGATCAATGTCCAGTAGGACTTGGTCTGAGATCATCACCTTATTTCACAAAGGATCCTAAACAGCCATCAGATGGGAATAATTTTCAGTTCCAATAACCTGAATCCATTTCATTGATGACCTATAGGAAAAAGGCTCTATTATTTACTGATCTCCTGAGACATAAACCGAATAGTTAAGAAATGTTTTCTTTGTGCATGTCATTAAAGATCAAAGTTGTCATTTGATTTCTTTGAGAAAGGGTAAATATATATGTTTTGCAGTTTAAATACCATGATAGCAGAAAACCTAGTATTGCCCGATGTTTCATTATAAGCAGCTGTGAAATTCAATTACAGTATCATTAATGCTACCCCCAGGAGTCCTGTAAAACAGAATGTTGTTTCAAAATGGGGCTGTCATATCATGAAATTTACAATAAAAATAATGTACCAGATCAAGGTGCCTAATGGAGTTGGACATTATTTTTCATTCTCTGAGGTGCTGAACTATAACCAGGATCCTTTTCATGAGGTTTTTTTCAGTATTCTAACTAATTAGGCACAATGGAATTGGGGAAAATTGGGAGTGCTTCCTGGACAAATTTGTTTTCATTAGTTACATGGGGGGAAATATAACAAGGAACAATGCTCCTATAATTCCTTCATGGCAACACTTCCCCTCTCCCCTCCTCCTGTCCCAAAAACACCCAACGAAACCTCTCCCTTCCTCACCCAAAAGGCAATCCCCCCCAAAGAAAACAAACAAAAACACATAGAGGGGGTAGATTCTTAGACGTTTAAGACACATCAGCTTTGTGGCGGTACCCTTTCTGGTATACAAGCATATGATTCTGTAAATGTCAGTGCAAGTTATATACATCATTCCCCATTTGTATACAGAAAACAGAGGTGTTGATAACCCTGAAGAGATTTGCATGATGCATAGTTTGAAATATGTGGTTCACAGGTATCTACTTTTAATTCACATAATGCAAGGTAAGGTTTTCTGGTGCATATTTGGCAAACAATGTCAAAGGCCCCCAAAATAGCAGATTTCCTTTCTGCTGTTGAAATATTCATTAGTGATGAAATTCAACCCTTTACAGAGGACATGCATAAGATCCATACAACACTTAAGTCATCTGCAGATGACTTCACACTTGTGCACACATCTGCACAAGTGTGAAATTCCCCTGGATGACTAATACAGGGTACAACAGAACACAATATAAATTCCATTTTATTATAAAGGAATAGTATAAAATGGCTGAAAAGCTATTGACAGTGTGCCAATAGAGTTCCTCTTTAACTGATAAGATGAACTATAATACTGGTAGTGCTTATATCCTTCTATATCTGGTACATTATTAACCTTTTTATGTACCTGGATAATTTACTTGGCGGTACTTTTTGCATACTCCAGAGTTCAGCAGTCATTATGAAAAGCACTGTTGTTTCTGAACACAGCTGGAGGATCTGTCAAATCAACCTCAACGATGCATTAAAGCTCAGAGCTACTAAAAAGCAGAAATAGTGAAAGAGAGCACACAAGTTTACCAGATTCAATCATATGAGGATAGGCTCTCCTTGTGTGCTACATGCCCCATAGTCACAAATTAGACATCCAGACAAAAAGTTGTAGACCATGAAGATTGTTAATTTCTTCCTCAGCTGGTTGCTTTATTTATGGCAAAGGTTAGCCTACCTCTGTAAGTTATCTATAGGTTAATAACTTATTTTCTTATGACCAATATGAAGTCAGATACCTGTCTTTCTCAAAGTTGGTTTTAGGGTTTAGTACCTACTTGGGTGTAGTTACACTAAAATATTCAAAACCCACTGAAATTAAAGGAACGCTTTCCTTATTGACTTCACTGGGTTTGGTTCAGGTTCATAACATTTCTGATTTATCCAGATCAAATTTCTTGACATAGTATTTCTGATGTAAATGGCTCATCTGAGATGAAATTATACTCACATTTAAAAGGAAGGACATCTGTCTATCACCTTCTTCCCCCCCACCCTCCTCACAGCAGGTATTATGTTTTGGCTGACGGTCTGCTTGTTAAATGTCAAGAATACAAAACAGTTTGAGATTGTCATATTCCTGGTCTTTCTGATTTAAGTCACGTGCTATATATGAAAAAGACAACAACACAATGACCTACTATCATCTGGTGGTGATTATTACGGATATACTGTGCTGTGCATTTACCAGACCACCTTACCAGGTTTAATAAATGTCTTGCACCTACATGACAAGCAATCAACATCAAGCAGATGGCTGGCTGATTTTTAAAGTCTAGCCACTTTATTAGAATTAATCCACTTTTTTGACAATCATAGTTCCCTAATTTAATAATGAAGAGTTGCGTATTAACATAATGAACATTTTCTTCCTAAAGTTACAGCTCATTTAATCATTCAGATTCTCTAGTTCAACTAAGCTGCACTCAGCTCAGGAACAGGAAAGTGGATAGAGGACAAAATTGGCTTGATGCCACCATTAAGGCTTTCTAATTCTGGGAATGGTTGGTGAGTGTTCAAGGCTCTGGTGTAATTTAGAGAAGGCTCTAATCTATTTATCTCTGGTTGACTCCAGAAGCCAAGAATAGTCAAAGCAAGTTATTCTCTTCTGGTACATCACATGCATGCCACAGCAAAGGCATACATGGACTGTAAAGCAGGAGAGAATTTCCCTCAGAGGAGGGCACCCCTTCCATCAAAATATCCTGTTAGAGCACACTCCTGAGAGGTGGGAGACCCCCTACTTAATTTCTTTCTCCCGATCTAGCAGAGATGGGAGATGTGAACCTAGGTCTCCTATATCCCAGGGGAGTATTCTAACCACTGGCTTGAAGTTCCAAGGTGAGTGGCAATATTTCCTCCTCCAGTTAGATTTTGAATGGCACCCAAATTGGTAGGTGCCCTCTGAGCATCCTTACCAGATCAGGCCCGGGCATGTTACGTAGGCAGTTCAGTGCCCGTCTTCTATTTATTCATGAAACAATCTGGGGAGTAGGTAGAAGTGTTCATGACCAAAGGCCAAAGGCAGAAATATAGGTGCCTAGGGAACTTTTAGTTTTAGTGAGTTTAGGTAGGGTTAGGAAAGAGTTTTGTGGATCACAGTGAAGGCACATCCATAACTTAAACATTCAGGTTTGAGATTTAGGCACCTTAGTACTTTTGTGGATCTCTCTCTTATAGTTGGAGCTTTGATGTCAACTTCTTAGATAGCTAAAAAAAAAAAGAAAGCAAGTAAAACTTCCATCAGCTGACTAGATCTCTGAGGGTTCAGCCACCAAATGAGAAAACTGACTGGCTCAAAATAAATGGTTGGAAGTGTAGGGACATCACTGTCACTTTATGAGTCTCAGAGATAAATAAGCACTCATGGGGTAGTTGTAAGGGTGGAAGAAAATGCCTTTTTCATTGTTAGTGATTATTGCTATTGTTCTTCTTTGTCCCTGTTATATCTATCCCTTGTTTTCTAAACTATTACTGTGAATGGGCCAGATTTTGAAAATGTGGATGCCTTAAATTAGGTACCTAAATTGAAGCAGAGTGTGGGCTAAAAGAGGAAGTGAAGGTTCCTCCTCCGACCTCAGCTATGCTCATTCCAAATAACACAACACTCCCCAATCACAAAGACAGAGCACCACCCAATAGCAAAGAATATTATATATTCACAGATTCTAAGGCCAGAAGAGACCATTGTGACCTAGTTTAATTAGAGCACTACCAATTTATGATAATCAAAAATGCATCACAGACTGAAATCTGGTGTCTCTCCATGAAATCTAGTCTTTTGTGTGCTTTTGCCCTACACTATATATATTTCACAGGTGAGACCAGAGTTTCACAAACTGGGGATTCTGTCTCAAAAGGGAATCTCAGGGTTATTTTAAGGGGGTTGCAGTTGTTACCCTTACTTCTGCGCTGACTTCAGAGCTGGTCAGCAAAAGAGCAGTGGGTGTTGGCTCTGAGGACAGTTTCCGACTAGCAGCAGCAGAGAAATAAGGGTGATAAAACCATGCTACACCATCTTTATCTCTGTACTGCTGCTGGTACTGGCTCCGTGTTCAGAAATGGGCTCCTGGCCAACAGCTGCTAGTCTCCAGCTGCCCAGCTCTGAATGCAGTGCCGCTGCCTGCAGCAGTGCAGAAGTAAAAGTAGCAGTACCACAACCCCCCTCACAACAACTTTGTGACACCCCCCCCCCCCCCCCCCCCAACTCATTTTAGGATCAGGACCGGTACAGTTACAACACCATGAAATTTCCGTTTTAAATACCTAAAATCTTGAAATTTAAATCCTATGACCATGCAGTTGACCAAAATGGATTGTGAATTTGGTAGGGCCTGTGTATAATCCAGACAATAGAAAGTACCCACAAATGATTCTTAGAGCATATATTTTAGGAAAACATCCAATCATGATTTCAGCACGGAGAATACAACATGATACTTGTTAAATTGCTCCAATGCTTAACTATTCTCACTGTTAAAAAAACTACTCCTTATTTCCATTCTGCATTTGTTTAGCTTCAACAGCCAGCCATTCTGTGATACTTTTCTCTGCTAGACTGAAGAGTTCATTTGTTCCCCATGTAGGTACTTATAGACTGTAATCCAGTAATCCCTTACCTCTCTCTTTATTAAGTTAAATACGAGCTGGTAGAGTCTAAAAGGCACATTTTGTAACAATTTAATCATTTTCATGGCTCTTCTCTGAAGCCTCTCTCCAATTTATCAACATCTTTCTTATACTGGGAAAAATGTCTCTTAACTGCTGCTTTCCCCTTTTCTATCTTTTCTTCCTGCTCTCCTCTGACATTGCAAGAGTAGGGGAGCATGGAGCCCTCATTGCCAGATAGGACCAAAATATCTCCACAAAATGGGGCGTGGTTATATTTAATAAACTGATATGCTTAAGAGTTTTAAAAAAACATAATGATATTTCCACTTATTGTAATCTTGAATATGGGATGGCAATGAAGTGTGCATTAATTAGAATCCTAGAGGAGTGAGAAATCTCAATGTGTTTCAAGATTAGTTTCATAGCAATTGTCTCTCAGGTTGTGGTTATATTAGAGCTTCTTGCACCAACACAGCTTCTGCTGCTTGCAGGGGCTGCAGCAGTCAAGCCAATGGAAGAGCTCTCAGCCAGGGGCTTAAAGCTGATACATTAAAGATCTTACACGGCACAGCTTCATCGGTGCAGCCATGCTGCTGGAAAATTTCTAGTGTATCCACTGGACTTCCTAAAGCTACCATTCAGCTATTTTTTTATTTTTGTTTAGAGCCCGGCTGACAAAATTGTAAGTGTTATCTATAAAAGTCCTGCTGGATGATGGCTGTGTAGTTTTCCCCCGAGCCCCAGAAGTAGAAATCCAAAGGAAGCTTAGAGTGAGAGCACAAGTAAACACTTAGGGTATGTCTACACTACATCACTATTTTGTATTAACTTAATTCAAAATAGTTAATTCGAATTGAGCTAATTCGAAATAACTCATCTATACACAAAAACTATTTCGAAATAGCATTTTGCTATTTCGAAATAGCAAGTCCACACTGAGTGGACTCTGAACCGGAGTTAAGGCTGGCCAGAACCAGTGCCGTCAGGGCATCAGGTTAGGACTTAGTGTGTGGGGCTGCTGCCTAAGGCTAACTGAGCTCCATGCTTAAAGGGACCCTACCCCCACCCCGGACAGACAGTTCTCAGGGTTCCCCACTTGCTTGTCTACCTCAATGAGGGACAGCAAAGCATTCCTGTCTTGGAGTGCTTTGAGTGCCCGCACTCGGGACACCACAGCACTCGGCCACACGGAGCCAGAGCTGCCTCTGGGCACGCCAGTGCGTCTCATGGGGTCGTTGCCATCAGCCCGGCTGCACTTGCTGCAGGCTGCCATCCGGGAGGTCCATCGGGGGGCTGTCAAGATCCAGGAGGCCCTGCGGGAGAGCGTCCACCCTGAGGAGCCTTCGGAGCCTCCCCGGTCCTCCCCACCGGGGGCTCATGCCCTATTCCTCCCTCACATCCTTCCACTTACCCATCCCTAGCCCCCCTTTCTGATGTCAAATAAAAGACACGTATGTTCAAAAATAGAAACTGGGTTTATTGAACAAAACTGGGGATGAACCTCTGGGGAGACTGGGAAAAGGAGGTGGAGAGGGGAAGAGAGAGGGTGAGAGGGGAGGGGGAAACCTGGGAGGAGGGAGCTGGAAGGGAAGCAAGGGAAGAAGGGGGAAGGGAAGCTCAGGGCTCTGGGTTGGGGGTATCGCCAGACCAACTTGACTTTCATGCTAACCTGCTCCTGGGTTCGCATGTGGCCTTTGGTGGCCAGGCTGGCAGCTATCCTGCCATAGACAGCCGCGTTCCTCTGTCTAGTGTGGAGATCATGGACGTTGGGGGCATCCCCCCCAAACCTGAATAAGGTCCATGATCTCCACCCTGGACCAGGAAGGTGCCTGCCTTCTCCAGCCCCTGTCAGGCTCCTGCAAGCTGGCAGACTGCTCCTGGGGAGCGGTGGAGGGCTGGCTGCCAGTGGCTTGCTAGCTCATGTTTTGGGGCCACTGCGTCAGGGGCCCCGGTGGCCACTGCTGGCTCTGGTCTGGCAGGCTTGGAGCTGGCACAGGCACTGTGGCCAGGGTCTACCCCTTTAATGTCTCCGGGCTGGGAGAAAGGAGAGTAAGCTTTCCTGGTTGTGCCCAGAGTGGCCACCAGGGCTCTCTGGGAAGGGCTGGGGGCCCCCTATTTCGAATTAAGTGTCTACACAGCACTTAATTCGAAATAGCTATTTCAAATTTGGTGTTACTTCTTGTAGAAATAAGGGCTTCACTATTTCAAATTTATTTCGAAATAGCTGTTTGCATGTGTTAACGCTATTAAAGTTAATTCGAAATAATTGCTGTTATTTCAAATTAACTTTTTAATTCGAAATAACTGCTGTTATTTCGAATTAACTTTGTAGTGTAGACATACCCTAAGAGAGAAATCATGACCCCATTTGAAGTCAATAGCAAAAATTTCACTTACTCAAGTGGAACTAGAATTTCCTGAATTCTTCCAAAGTAACATCATGGGCAATAATTCTTTGGTGGTTCATTCCAACATATAATATTATTAACAATCTCTAACCCACCAGAGATTGGAATTTTATCTATATGATGATTAAGCATGTTGTTAAAGAAAAAGTATTTTAAAAATATTTAACTGTTTGTATGCTACTGTATCCCCATAGTTGAAGAAGACTTAGCTTTAACTTGGAAGAGATCAGATAATACTTTACTAGGGAAAAATAAAACATATGCATTTTGATTTATCTAGCTTTAATCATCATTGAAGGGTACACATTACAACTTCATCAAGTTTTTTTCTTCTTCCCTGGAGCAGTATCATTTATGGGAAGGGATGTTTTTAAGCCACTTTCTAAAGCTACCATTCAGCTAATTTTTTTAGGCTCCAGCTGAGAAAATTGATAAGCGTTATATAGAAATGTCCTTCTGGATGATGGCTATGTAGTTTTCCCCCCAGTCCCAGAAGCACAAATCCAAAGGAAGCTGAGAATGAGAGCACAGGTGAAATGATTCATGCTGCGTGAAATCCCCTGCAACCTTTTCTTGTCTGCGTAAAATTAAAGTACATTTCTGAAATGCACAGTACTGATTAAACTTCCACTTCACCTCCGCAGTTCTTTCTAGAACTGTAATTTGATGTTGTGTTTTAAAATTAGTGATTCTCCTACTTCGTCCAGTTTTTCTCTGACCTTAAGTGCATGGAACATGATTTTAAACAAAATGTCATATCAATTTATTTTTCATCTTTACAAAGTAAATAAGGATTTCATTCCTGGCTTTTCCTTGTCATCCTGCATTGACAGCTTGTGTAAAGGAATTCCTAATTACTTGTTCACCTATGCTTTTGTATAAAGCACATTGTGGTATCAGAATAGCTTCTGCATGAAGTAAACACAACTATCAGTCTTCCAGCCCTGCTGGAATATACTGGGGAGTTTCCACTTCTACTGTTAATGTTTTGAAATCTCAAGCAGATATCAATACGGTATAAAACCTGTTTTAAACGGGAATGTGTTCTAAACACTAATGGCAAAAGTCTAATAAACTTTATGTTCATCATAATTCTTTTTCATTATGTATGAAAATTAGAGAATAATATGATCAGGAAAATAATTGACCAGTGGGTAGGGCAAATTGTCTTTACATTACTTTTTTGTCTTCCTGGAGCAGCCAGGGGCTGTTATAGTTCATATGCAGCCTAGATCAACTCCAGGATACTCTGATCTAGGTCTTTCTCTAACCAGATGATAATCAGAATGCAGAAGTCTTCTGGCTATGTAGCTTTCCCCTCTAACACAGGGCTGGGCAAGATGTGGCCTGTGGGCCAGATCCAGTTGGCCTAGTACTTTGATGAGGACTGCATCTGATTGCTCTCTATTTATATTCTGGTGCCCATGCCACCGAATTTCCAGGCAGTGGCTCAGGCAATAGGATCTTATTTAAACAGCTAATGGCTCCCAATTGCAGTACTATCCCAGCAGGTGCTGAAGCTGTGTTTTTAATTCAAAGCCTCTGGCCTCACACAATTCTGGCGGGAGGCTAGTCCACAGCCCCTTCCGGGGGTGGAACCGCTCCGTCACCACATACCAAAATTCATTAAGTGGTTCCCCTATAAGAATTATTGTCCAGCCCTGCTCTAACATGTCCTGTTAATGTGGGTGGTGGGGGCATGAAACAGTGGTGGAGGGCTAGCCACCTCTGCTACTCAGAATCCTCAGATTCCCTTCTATTCAAAGCAGCCATAAAAGGGGTGACTGTTTAGCCAGCAGGTAATATTATAATAGGATAGTACAGTGACAAAGTATATTGTCTCTCTGATGAGACATAAAGCATTGTTCCTGAACATGTTAAGACTTTAGTAATCGCATGACATCTTTCGTAAGGGCAAGAGCATCTTATATTGTCAGATTCCAGTTTGGTAACTGCTGTCAAATTATATTTCAAATGCAATCTTAAATGGGCCATCTTCCCATGACAATGTTCTGTCCAGCGTGTAGAGGTAAGCTAATGTATAACCATGAGGCCAAAATATACAACTGGCATATAATCTCTACATAAGCAATTCATTTAATTCCCTATGAAACAAGGAGTTATTTGGAAGGTGATACTTTAAATCAATAAGAATACAGAAGACAGATGATGATAATCAACAGTCCTAAAAAGGAATTTATTTTGTAGCTATTTATAGGGACTCGAGTTGAAACAATCTATAAAAGAATTACTGCGATTAGGTATTTAGGAATCTAAATAAAAGACCTGATTTTCGAAGGAGGCTGAGCACCCAGATTCCATTCAAATCTAAATACATATTTAATAAATATGCACTCTTCATATATAGGTATATATTTATATACTTTCTGTGCATGTGAGTTTAGCTCTATAGAGTTGCTTTGGATGCTAAATCATAAATGTTCATTTTGATAATGAATTAGTGTTTGAGTCAGTTACTCAATGATAAATCAGCAGAGAATTCATACGAGTCTGTAAACTGTGAAGAGACTATGGAAAATAAATGGGCTTATTTGCATAACGTATAGCACTTTGTCACATAAGTGCTGCTGGGTAAAACTATCTGAGGAAGGAGGGCAAAATGTGATGTTTTCTCTCCTTAGAACCCAGGATAACCCTAATAAGACCTGGCAGATGTAACAGATAAGAAAGAAAATGCTGTAGAATGGTGGTTTTCAATCTTGTTCATCTGTGGACCCCTAAACCTTTTGAATAGATGTGTGAACTGCTTTGGACATCTTAGTATGTGAGTCCCCAGGGGTCTGCAGTTCATAAGTGGTAAACCACTGCTAAAGAAATATGAGAGTCACAACTGAGAGTTCTCAACTTGTAGGAAGTCAGACTGGATCACAATTTTGCAATAGTTTCTATTTTTTTTAAATATAGTCCATTTTGGTTCTGTGTTCCTCATGAGCCTAACCCACAGCCCATTGAGGTCAATGGAGTTTTTTTTTCATTGGGATGGCTTTGAATCCAGCACTATGTTATTAACAAAAGATACATGACAAGGTAATTCCCTCTATTATCATCATTTCCTGCCATTAGTGCTCAGTACGCTCATTCTCTTCACCATTAGGTGCAATGTCCACTTCCCCCCATTAACCCTCCTCTGTTTTTGCCCCCCCTCCCATTCCTATTTATGCTCCCATTAAAGTCAATGGCAAAATTCCATTTTCACTTTAACGCAAGCAAGACCAACCTGCTATCCTAATTTGAAACTGTGTAGCTCATGTTTAAGATGCTAATTACATGTTATTTCAAAAGGTATTTGAAGTCTAACATTATCCAGAGTTTAATTATAAAGAGATAGCTCTGCAAACACTTCCATGTGAATGCATATGTTCAGGAGCATTTGCAGGATAGAGTTTGCAGTCTGTAGCTAAGTCAGAAATGAGAAATGCTGCACAACTACAATATTATTGTTGATAATTCATGGATACCAATTTTTGCTTGGCCATTACGCATCACGAGCCAAATTCATCCCTGGGCTCAACTGCAGTCAATGGAATTACACCGGAACAACTTGGCCCCATACTTTGCGTAACATTACCCATGGTACAACCTGGACACATGAACATAGTGTCCAGTTCTCCAGCCTTGGGTGCCTTTTACACTGCTCTGCTGTGACAGGTCTCCTGGTCTTCTTAAACAACCTCCAGCATTTAAATTACTCTGACTTATATTGTATGAGTGCTACAGCCTCCACCCATGTATTACATTATAGGGAAACACTAGCAAAATCCCAATTTCAGACTTTTCCCAGAAGTGTGCTTCCCATCTCTCACTGACAATACATGCTCATATGAAGTCTGTCATTTTATTAATAGAAAATTATATGCACAAATCCCATTCTCTCAAACATAATGGTTTAGAAATATAAATAAAATAAATGTATTAACTACAGAAAGATAGAATTTAAATGACTACAGATGATGAGATATTCAAATCAGAATTGGTTACAAGAAGATAAAAGTAAAGCAGAACCAATTCCTAACATAACAAGCTAAAATAAATTCAAAGCAAAGATCTCTCACCACATGTTTCAACAGTCTTACTGACTGACTTTCATTCAGGGTCCTTCCCCATAGTCCAGCGTTGCTTCTTTTGTTCAAGTGTTGAAGATGTTGTACGTACGCAGAAAGGGAGAGATTATTTGGGGCATGTGCTCGCCCTTCTTATAGTTTTTTTCTCTTCTTTGAGAAGCATCGCCAGTTGAGGTTCAGGAGGCAGGAAGTATTTGTGGATGAGAACCCCCAGCTGTTTCTTTGTCACAATGTATATTTTCATTTACATTATCTTTCCTGCCAAAGATTGGCCACTTAAGCAGGTGATAGTCCATTTGATTTTGATGACACTTGGCTGAGGAGTCAGCTAACATTTTGTCTCTGGAGAACTGGTTTGTGACTCCTCCAAGGCCTAGTGTATGACAACAAGGTGAGTTAATCTAAGTTATGCCTAAATCAATGTAGCTTAGATGGAATTACAGCAATATCTAAGCCATGCTATGTCGATGGAAGATGCTCTCCAATCCAATTATCATGTTTTCATCAGACCCACTAAATTGACACAGCTATATTAATCAAAGCAGCATAAATTTAATCAATAATGTACACAAGCCCTTAATAACATCATACATTAGAACTTTAAAACTTTCCCTACAATGTTGCCACACGTTTTACCTGGACAATAATGATCAGCAAATTATTATGAGTTTTCAAATGACGCCTCACAAGATATCCTTTCTAATAGCAAGGTCTAGGTGTCACAGCCTGTACCTCTCTGTCCTTTTTTACAAGATTGTGATAAATTTTGTATAATCATTACACATATTTATAGTTTATTTATATTTTGGATCACAAATATGCTAAATAAATGAGTGCAGACATAGGGATCAGTTTGCTTTGTTTTGGAAATCGGATTTTATTTATTATTTGTACATGTGTTTATAATCAACTGTTGTGACAAAAGACGACTTGATGATTTAACTGGTGATGTTTTTTCTTCAGGAAACCACAATCATATCTAAAATCCATTACAGATAATGGGAGTCGCTAGTTAAAGTTTAATGAAATCTAGTAAGGGCAATGGATTAGTTTCCTATTTTTCAATGGTGTATTAAAAGTATAATGAATTTGGGGATCTTGTTCTGTTGTCCAATGGCTATTTTCCTATGGAACCACCTGCTCCCACCCACTTTTTTTTTTTTTTTTTTTGTATTTCTGAAACTACCACTTTAACAACTACTATCTTTGCACTGGAGACTGTGATTGACTAACATGACAATTAAACTACTTGAAATGACCATTTTAAGGCAAGAGAGACAAAGTTGGTGAGCTAATGTGTGTTACTGGATCAACTTCCATTGTTGAGAGAGACAAGCTTCCGAGCTTATATAGAGTTCTCCTTCTGGTGTGCGAAACATACTTGGGGCAAGTCTATACTTCATTGGCAGTAAACAGGAGGTAGAGGAAGGCATCCAAGGTGTTGTTAATAGGTTATAGATTGCTGTAAACAGAAACACTGCATTTATGGCTTAATCCATTCTCCCTCCTCCTCCCCCCCCCAGCAACCTTTTCCCCTCACTACCCTCTTGATTGTAGGGGTGTTTACAGGCCACTTCACCGTGAATGCTTCCTTGAAATATGTTACCTACTCATGCTAAACAATCTGTTCCATCTTGTATTTAGCAGTTACACTATGACTATGTATCACAGGCCTGAAGAAGTACACCATGTAAGCCTGGAATTGAGGACACCTTCCTCCTCTCACTCACTCAATTCCTGCCTTGTATTGGTTTCTGTCTCATGCTCATTATTGGGTGTGTACAGTCCATTTCTCTTCAAAACAACAGTGATTTTTTTTAGATCAACCAAAGTTTGGGTTCACTCTATTAGCAGTACTTGCTTTCACTTCCACACACAGCTGCTTTCTTTTGGAAGTAAGTTTACACCTTTTTCCAAAAAATCACCCCTGTTCTCCCCTCAAACTACCAAAAACCTGATACTGCACCAACTCATGAATATTGCACATTAGGTAACACAATAAGAAATTCAGTCTTTTGATTCCATAATCCTTGACATTCAGATTGCTGCTACTTGCAGGCAGTGATGAACAGAAGCCAACACAAGTTAAAAAAACCAACAACTGAGAAAACAGTTTCCAAACTAACTGTGACAGTGTGCTTCACTCACTGCTATGATGGCATCTCCTCCTGGTCATCCTGCAGAAAAGCATGCAACATCAACACTCCTTCCTGGGGTTGCACCCCATCCTCTACCTCTCTCTCTGGGTCTGCAACCCCTCTCTTGCTGCATGACCTGCTACTGTGTCTTCATGACTCATCCCTCTGGCCAGGGCACTATCTGCATTGCCCCCTCCCTAAGTATAAAAGTCTTTCCTAGGCAGTCTTCCTATTCACTGCCTCATAGTGTCACTCCTACCTTGAGTTTTGTCCAACCTTCCTGACTCTCCCAGCTTTGCCAGCCCAAATAGATGTCCCTCCTCTCAGGGAGTGACTGCAGACTTTCCCAGAAACCCCCTCTCTTTCCAATTTCCTTTCTTTATAAGTCCAACCCAGCTTGTTTCTCCTCAGCTACGCTGCCTTGCTCTACCAGGACATTACTTAGTCATCTAATTCCCCTGAACTTTGGCCTGTTAGGTTAATTAGATTAATTAGCCCCCTTCTCAGTCTGCATTAATGTTCCCAGTGCATGTGTGAGGCAAACATCCCATTATGCTGATTCGGGACAGAAGTCATTTAGAAACACCATTTGAGAGCTATGTATAAATGAACAGCTGACAGTTAAATCTGTTGTGGCACACTACTGTGGATAGCCATTGCTTCTGTATTAGCCAGTACTTGTTTTTAGCACCTTACTGCACACTAGTGCTAACCTCTCTGGAGAAGGGAGCATCTATTTGTTCCATGTTTCTATAGCACCTACCATAGTATTGTCCTCGTTGAGAAAGGTTCTTAGGTGCTACAGTAATACAAACAATGGTGAGGGGATACAGTTCACAGATACATTTGTTCAAACTAAGGTCAAGTGAACTGACTCACTGAAAAAAACCAATCTGTCCTGAAGCTCTCTCCATCTCACAAATAAAACAAACTACTTGTGTATATAAATTCATGCCAATTGGTATTTTTGTCCATCCCCTGCATTTCCTGGATGAATGTGGGGCAGTGAGAAATGCTCCTTCACCTCATGACATTTCTTACTGAGAGAGAGAGGCAAATCTCTCACAAGGAGCTCTGTTTTCCAACCCGGTTGTCTAGATGTGTATTTGAAGCCTGATATTGTGAACAACATGGAAGAGATTGACAGTTAATCTCTAAGGTGGGTGAAGGAGATGGCATCACTTTACTCACTTTTAATCTCTTATTACTGTTTCTGCTGATGAGCTGTGGCAACTCTGCCCACTCTGAGGGACCCTCACTCTGCCCACTAGGGATCCTGTTGGGGAATAGGAGGCAAGAGCAGTGTGAATACTGCTCACTGAGATTACTCCTGCCCTGTTGCACATCCTTGCACAGCAGTGTAGGACATAGCTAAGTTTACCAACAGAATTCCGCCTTTAGTCTCTCGTTACGGTGGTTTCTTGTTCCCTTAATCTTCCCCCACATTTATTCCTAGCTACTGCAAAAGTTTGCTCTTAATGAGCTTACCATGTAGGTTTTTCAAAAAGCATAGTCTCTCAGGCTCTGCTGTGAGAGCACCACACACATAATGCTGGAGGAAGGATGTACTTTGCCTTACCTCTCTCTCTCTTCACACTCACTCGTGGAAAATTTGTAGGCAAAGGCACTGCAGGGTGATCAGTCTGGCGTACCCTTTGTGAAAATATTTAAGAGGCGTCACGGGATTTGTACACATTTTTTGCAATATGTTTTGCTACATATGCACTGAAAGTACCTATGCAAAATTGAATGATAATGTAGGTGTATGCAAATTGAGTTCCAGAAAAAAGGCAGAGAAAAAACATACTGTGCATTGTTATCCTGGGACTTCCATTCAGAAAACCTGCCACACAAGAAGATCACCAGGATTACAAAACTGATAGCTAGATTGGGTAAGAATGGTAAGGGGGTGGAATGCCTCACAGACCTCTTTGGAATCTGGAGGCTTTGCGCACACTCAGGCATCCTTTTGCAGTGTCCAGCTTACAACTCCTGTCTTCTGTGGGGCCAGTCTGCCCTGCTTGCGGGAGTATAGGAAATGGAGCTACTCCCTCATGCATGCCCCTCCACCATTGTGTGCAGGGATGAACCAAGCAGCAGAAGGACTCTGATTCTGTCTAGTGCCTATAGATTTCATAAAAGGCTAGGGCACAGGCTCTTCAGGCACACAGGCAATGCCACTGCATATATGCCACACACAGTCTAACCCTTAATTCATTTGGAACAGGATTTTCAAAAGTGCCTGGGGAGATGGGTGCCCAGCCATTGGAAACAAAGGGATCCACTGAATACTAAGTACTATTCAAAAACTATTCCTTTTCTCCCCTTCAGGCCTGTCACATTTACTAATATAATTAAAACCAAAAATAACCTGCAAGAAAAATACTTATAACTTAGTTTTATCTCATAATTGAATATGATTTCTTCTCACCTCTAAAAGTGTCTTATTTATTATGTATACAGTGTCTTAAGTACGCATGGTGCTTTCCAGACAAATTGGAGCCTGAAGGCAAATGCTGTTTTATTGACTGGTACACATTTGTGGAAGCATCCAACAAATCAAAAAGTTGCTTAAAGAACAGAACAATTCATGTGAAACTGGAGATTTTCCCCCCAGTATTGTCGGGGGGAGGAGGGATTGAGAAGGACTTCAGTTTGGGCTGGTTTTTTAAATGTAATTCAAACTGTAAGCAAAGCTGAAACGTTTGGGTCTCAGAAGCAAAGGAACTAAAGCTCCAAGGGATAAAGTCCTCTTGCTGTGATATGTTTTCACAGGCTGTATTAATCCCCACATGATCAGCAGAACTAACACTCATGGAGAGATTCAGACAGGAAAAAGAGACTGCTGAAGGAGGTCGGGCAGGCAAAAAGATGGAAGGAGGTCATGCAGAACAGAGCTTTGAGAACTACTCACTAAAATTAATTCCAGACATTTCAATCTCCGCCTTTCCACATAATTGTATTTTCTGTTCTGTTTGCAAATATTTTTTTCCTTAAATGAGGAAGGAGTATTTGTTTTTCTTGTTGAGATAAAAGAAAGATCTTCCAAAAACTGAATATGTATTTAGATTTTTAGATCTTAAGTTTTAAGATATGTCAATCACAAGCTGCTGACAAGATGAGAGACACTGGCCCTATTATTTTATTCTTGTCTTGTTCATTTCCATCTGGCTAAGATATGGCCATATTTGTATAATATCTGAGCACCTCTCAGCCCTTTAATGTAATGCTATGGCTACTAAAGGCCCAAACAGAACTTAACGACAGAGTAAGTATCCAAACCTCACCATAGGTCCTCTCAAGAATCATTTAACTAACTCTGCAGTCAATGCCCTAGGATTTCTATCATGGCTAGCACCAATTCTACTCCACTGGTGGTGTCATCAGAAGTAATGCTACTGAAAACAGTACCCATCAACACCAGTAATTTATGCCACAATACTACAAAGACTTAATTATGTACTTAACCGAACACAAGTGAGTAGTTCCAGTCAACTCAATCAACAGTTAGTGGTGCTGCACACATGGGCTGCATTATGCATGTGCTTAAGCTGTTGAAGGATCAGAGTCTCCTTACTTATGGAGTTGCCTTCTTCTAAGAAAGGAAAATGTTTTACATGCCAGCGGCTCCCTGGAGCCTCTTTTATATTATTTATATTATTGCTCCTAGCATTGCTCCAAAATGGTGTGAAATGGTGCAAGTCTCGCTTGCCCCTAAAATAGGTTTGTCAGAGCAATCCTATTATTTTTTAAGTTTCAGTTTTGCATTTTCAAACCATTGTTTTCTTATTTCCACTGGAAGTTCTTTCTTCTCTTCCCCATGCCCAGCCTTTTCTCTTAGGCCACATCTACACAAGCAGTTATGTTGGCCAAACTTTTGGCACTTAGGTCTGTGAAAAAAACCAGCACTCTAGGTAACATAGACATTTCTGGTATAAGCATTTGTGTGCACAGTGTTATGTAGGCAAGAGATGCTTCCCCAGAGACATAGCTACTTCCACTTACCGATCTGACTTCATTATGTCACTGGGACCTCTCTTTGCTGTTAGAGAATGTGGCTATAAGAGTACAGGACCAGTCAAAGAGTGGGCAGGGCCGGGAGCTGGGCAGTGCGGGGCCCTGAATGCACATGGTCCAAGGCGACCGCCTCGCTCGCCTTGCCCAAAGGCCAGGCCTGTAAGAGTACCCATACAGCAACCTAGCTACATTGGTACAGCTGTGCCACTAAAAGCTTGGAAGTGTAGACATGGCCTAACATTATAGAAGCTAAAAAAAACATGTAGATGGTATCATGAGCTTTCGTGGGCACAGCCCACTTGATCAGATGACCCACGAAAGCTCGTGATACCATCTACATGTTTTGTTAGTCTATAAAGTGCTACCAGACCTTTTGTTGGTTTTTTAAGTTTATCCTGTAAAGACTAACTCAGCTACCCCTGAAGCTTCTTTATAGAAGCTGATGCTCCTTCTGCATGGTGAGAAATCCATGTCAGAGAATAATAATTGTAGGTAACCTTCTGGTAGGAGGCTCATTACACATCATATTGATCGAGTTATACACAACATCCCATCTCAATGCTGAATAGTACTACTTTAAAATTATTTATATAGATTGTTCATTCATACAGCATATGGGGGGAAACCTTATATCAGCACACAGACTGAGGAACTGAATTGTGTTCAGGGACACTCTGAGTAGTCTGTAGGGAAAAGAATCCTGCTTACAGATTTTGGAGTGCAAGGCACCAGTTGAAGTACCCTCTATGTGCTATGGCACTGTAAAGACTACAGCAGTGTTTCCCAATTTTATTTGGCCACAGAAACCTTTTAAACTCAAAAGAATTTTGTGGCATCCCTAATAACAGTCATATACATGGAGCTGAAAAAGTAGACCACAAATAAGTAAAGATAATAATAAACAAATGTTAAACAAGGTCATGAGATTAACATTTAGTTTAATTGCACATATTTAAAAACAAAAATAATATTTAATGTGTACAAAAGATAAAGCAACTGGTTTGACAGCTGAAGCTTCGACTTTATCTGACATGGCGCTAGTATATTTATATTCAGTCACCCACGTGATCCACGCTCCCTGAGAGTGAGTACGGGGATTTACGGTGGTATATAACAGGCAATAGCACCACTGAGTGACTGTGAGTGCAGCACTGAGTAGTGACATCATCGTCTCCACTCTCTGGCTAAGCTGGCATTACACAGGGACACTTATCATGGCAAACACAAATGAAAATTATTTTCAATAAAATTAATAAATTCTTAAATATTAATTTTTTAAAATCATAAAATGTTATTGTCATGGAATTTTCTTGCAGAACCCTTATTTTCACTTTGTGGAACCCCGGGGTTCTGCGGAACACCATTTGGGAAACACTGGACTACAGAAAACTGCCGTGTCATTCTACACAAGGGGAGGAGTAATCAACCAGTGGCTCTCCACAGTTGGTTCTCTTTTGGCGCCTGATCAAAAAATCAGTGCAATCAATAACAGCGTGGAGGATAGCCTAGGCAATGCAGGGGAAGGCCTGCTCCAAGGACCCACAAGAGGCAGGGCCTCAAGTGGAAGGGGTGGGGCTGGAGCTAGGCAGCCTTCAGCTCTGCCCAGAGTGTGGCATGTCTTTCCCAGGAAGCCTCAGTGCAGACTGGAGCATGCCTCACAGAGCTCTGGCAGCTATTTAAAGGGCCTGGGACTCCGGTCACTTCTGCAGTCATCGTAGTGGCAGTGGTGGCTGGGAGGTCCAATACCTTTTTTATTGCCAGGTTCCAGGGCAATTAGCCCCTCTGTGCCCCCCTATTTCCCCATCAGTGGCTCTAATCAATGAAATCAATCAGGCTCACATTAACATTAATAGGTTTTGCACCAAAGCTTTATTTATGTAATCTATCAGCTCTCAAATTCTCCTAAGTACTGAACTGGATGGAACCCCAATCAAGCATAGTTATGCAATGTGCAGTGTGTAAACTTCCTGCACAGAGTCTCCACATTCAGCCTCAGGGAAATTACCTAGTTCCACTGCCAACTCTGTTTTCTACTCCAAAGGTGTGTGTGTTTGCATCTGTCTCTCTCGCTCTCGCGCTCTCTCTCTGGAAGGGTTCC
The DNA here is from genome assembly GCA_019425775.1 of Rafetus swinhoei. Classification (NCBI taxonomy): domain Eukaryota; kingdom Metazoa; phylum Chordata; order Testudines; family Trionychidae; genus Rafetus; species Rafetus swinhoei. The sequence continues at coordinate 275,016,914 of CM033437.1, forward strand.
CAGGATTCTGTCCTTGCCTATGTGTTACTGGGTGAATAAAACTACAAATTAAAACAATTAATTAAATTCTGTCAACAGCCTATATAATGTCATTTTATAAGAAGTGCAGCTTTAGTAAAATTATTCGTGCTTCTAAATTCATAGATGGATACCATATACTGATTCTGTTAGGGTATGTCTATACTGAATTCCTCTTTCGAGAGAGGAATGCAAATGCAGCTGAGCAAAATTGCAAATGAAGTGCGGATTTGAACTTCCCGTGCTTCATTTGCATAATCACATCTGGGCGCTATTTCGAAATAGCCTATTTCGAAAAAAGAAACACTGTCTAGACGTGGTTATTTCGAAAGAAAACCTTTCTTTCAAAATTACTCTTACTCCTTATAAAATGAGGTTTAAGGATAATTTCGAAAGAACAGTTTTCTTTCAAAATAACCGGGTCTAGACAGCATTTCTTTTTTCGAAATAGGGTATTTCCAAATAGCGTCCGGATGCGATTATGCAAATGAAGCACGGGAAATTCAAATCCGCTCTACATTTGCAATTTTGCTCAGCTGCATTTGCATTCCTCTCTCAAAAGAGGAATGCAGTGTAGACATATCCTTAGATACATCCAGTGATACAGCCACATACACATACATTTCATTACACTCTCCCATTTCTGTTAATTAGGACCTAATGTTCATAGACATTAACCCCATGTCTTTCTGGTATATATTTATTGGAACAAATGGCTTACAACTGGCAGAGAATCTAACTAGAAAGTGTAAATTTAGCCTTTGTTACTGTGGGTTATGTTCCATAAATGTTATGCCATTTAAAGATAAGGAAGTTTCCAAATAAAATATGTATTCTCTCTTATTTATATATATACACACACACAAGAGACATTTTGGAATGGACGTATGAATACAAAGTGGTGGGGACACTAGGGAGAAATAAGAAAATTTCCTTTGCCTTTCCAATGGACCAGATCCTCAGCTGATTTATATGGCAGTTATTTACTTAAACTAGATAATAATGCTGTGGTTTTAATCCAGGTCCTACATTCAAAATCTCAATTATTCCAACCCATTCTGATATTTTTATTTGTCAAATGCTGTTACAATAAAACAGATTTCATCCTCAGCTGTTTCAGGAGAATAGAAAAAAAAAACAGTGATTTTACATTTTTCAGTCCACAGACAAGAAAAATAAACACATTAATTGCATAAAATGAAGAGTTATTCTGTTTTCAGTGTAAATCTGGCATGCATTTCATGAAGTATAAACTGTGAACAGCATTTGAAAGATTTTATGAGAATTCAAGAGAAGTTTATTTCTATTGGACTTATTGCAGCCACTTGACCTAATTATTTTGACACCTTTTTAGGAATACTTAGGAATAATAATAATAAATAGTAGCAGCTTGGGGGTTTATGAAAGAATGAAAGCAGGAACTGAAAAAGGAATAAAAAAAACTTTGAAGGAGAGGAGCATGCATTTTTTAAATTAGAAGTTCTTAGAAGTTTGATAGAGAAATATAATTGTTTACTTAGTTTCACCAAGAGCTAAACCCAGATGAGGAGGCAGAGGTTAAAAGTTAAATTCCATACTGATAATGGCTTTACTTTGCTAAGCTTTACCCTGAGGATCAGGAAGACTCCTACTCCCAATGGAGAGATCAAAGGGAAGAAGGGAAATTACTTGTTGGTATTGAATCACTAAAGGAGCATGGGCGAAATTGGGCAGTGGGGGCTGGGTTGCTTTTCAGGAAGAATAGGGAAAGGGATGTTATCCTACCAGAATCATTAGCCACTGATTTGGAGCACCTGTGTTTTGGAGCACCCCCTTTGAGCCTGATTTTTCAGAAGTGCTTAGCAGTTGCAGCTCCAGGTGAAGTCAATGGGAGCAGAAGGTTCTCATCACCTTTGAAATCTATTTGTTAATTTTGTTATGACTTTGTGTGTTTGTTTTGTTGGAAAAAGAGAAAAAATGAACTGCTCATACTTTAGTGGTTGTTGAAAAATTTCGAAGGAAAATGGGTCTTTCATAGTCTTCAACATTTTCTACAGGAAAAAAATAGATTTCAGCAGGTCATCATGAATATGTCCACCTGATCCACTTCAATGCCTTCTGGAAGTAATACTACTGCTTCCCCTTTGTCCCCACTCTACTATATGGACACTTTTTCCCTGCTGCCTTGTGTCTCTGAAGATGAACCAAATCCTGGAATTCCCATGATACATTGCAGCACCTCAGTTACCAGGAGAGACCAGGGTGAATCCTCATTAAAAATATTAAAGCAAGAAGAAATTGGAACATGAAGTGAAAATTATATTGATAACGATCATATAAAGATTGGAATTGGGGAGAAGAGGAAGAAATATTGTCCAAACTACATGTATTATCTTAGCCAAGCCAAATAGCTGCAAGAGTCATCTCAAGCAGCAGGGACAAATTCCAAAAGCACTTACCGGTAATCTGGCCAAGACCAGAGAAAAATCAAGAGCTGGCACCATTTTTTATACCCTTATAATTTTACTGGAGCATTTACAGAAGCAATGCCCACACAGCCTTTCAGATGTTTTTGACCAGGTCTGTCCATCTTTAGGCCAAAATTCCTGTCTGGTCTCTTCCCTTTGTAATAAGAAAAGGCATCAAGCCCATAATTTCTGTTTGAAGCTATAACATTCTATTAAAAAGATAGCCACTCTTGCTTTATCGACATGAGATCTCATTATTTTCACTTCTACCCCAAAGGTTTTCCAGGGATTTAAACCATTGACCTCTAGTACTATGAGCAAGAACTTACTCATTGGCCAGCTAGCTAGCTTAGGCCTTCACGGACTTTTACCTGTTCATTGAGGAGCTCCCACTGTCTTTGATGAGAACCCTGAGAAAACAACCAAATGCTATATTCAACCTGGGAAAGACAATCATTTTAAAACCCACAGAAAGTTTGGTGCATCATACACTGATGTGAGTTTCTACAGGAGTTTTGAAAGATTCCCCATTAGATGTTAGTTTATTTTTTACAGAATGGAATTTGAATTTGTGATATATTCAAAAATGTAAAATGCATCAAACAACATAAAATACTGCAAATTAAAAAAAATATGAAGTGATCAACTGAAGAAATATATATCACATAAATATTGATGATCTCTTTCATATTTATCCATGCCTTAAAATGCTAACAGCCAGTTATTAAAAATAAGTACCATAAAAATCTGCATTCTGTTCCACATTAATTGTTTAATAGCATTTTGAAAGTTGCAATCATAAGTGAGGAAGAAGAGCAGACTTAGTTCTAGCTGTAAGCATGTACAAGACTTTCCAGAAACTTGTAGGACCATCTCATAAACCCAAATCCTAATAATAAATCTAGTCCTGAAGCATTAATTTTTTTCTCTCCCATCATGCACCATAGAAAATGTAGTAAGTTGAATAACTTTAGGTTCCTGTAATAAAATAAAAATAACAAACACTCCATTTCTGTAGGTCAAGGGGGAATTTTCCTGTATAGAATTTTACATGGTCAGTTTATTTACTGCAATGTTATGTATAAGCAACACCCATTCTAATCTGTTCCATCCAACATACTTTTTAAAACTAATATATTGGTTAAAGCTTCATCCACAAAAAATGTATGCAAGCAAAAGTGCCAAGTAACTGTGGGAATCATTGCATGCCTACTTGCATGTGCAACTGCCAGTTTCATACATGGGAAAATCCATATCTGGATCAGAGCACATAAGCATATGCATATTTTTAGTGCCAATTTACACCCATTTGTTAGAAAATTTAGGCCACTGAAAACTGAAGTGGTTTTGTTAAATGAAGATCAGTATTATAATACTCACAGATGGAAAACTATATTCATGCTTCATTATAATTCATTTGTCAATGTCTGGATTCCAAGATCTCCAGGGAGTGTTGCACACTCACATAACTTCTCTGTGTGCTAGATAGTTTACATTTGGACATTCTGTATTTAAAGCCTTAGATTTAAAACATTTAAAAGCTAACTCCCTATTGGCTAAAGATCTGAGAAGACTCAAGCATGTATGCTATGTATAGGAGGTCAATAAATATGCAAAATTCAATTTACCTGCAGGTAACTTTTAAATGTCTTCTTCTGGCAGGTTCCAAATTTACTATGCACATTAGAATCAGGAGGGAGGACTGAAACTCTGATGTAAAAAGAAAGGTCCTGAGGCTCTTTTCATTGGGCAGAAACTAATGCAACTCAACATGTGGCCAGAGTGAAGGAACTCCTGATTTACATCAGTGTTTCAGGATCATTAAGTCTGTCTTTCCATTTAATTTGCTATTTTTCAAACATATTTTAAAGAAGACTGAGAGTTTTGTTAGAATTTTTTATAATGGATATGGCCAATTCACTAAATATTGCCAATGTTCATTGATAATAGATATCGATATCTTGTTATAGGGCACAACAACTACACCGCATGTTATCCACTGCATTTCAAACAAATCTCCAAGGAAGCGTGTGCTATCTGTACTCTCTTTTCTGGTATATAGTCAAGAGATGTTTTATGTAAATATCATGTGAGCAGAAGTAACAGACAGAGGACTGTATAAAATTCATATGCAATGCTGCAGCAGCCATATGTCTGTAGCAGGCTGAACATTAAGTACAAATTTGCATAAATTTTGTGAGATCAGATAAAGAAAGCTGTTCTTTTTCTTTTTAATTATGAGAAGAAAACAACCTAGATAGTAGAATACCAAAATCATACAGCTGTGACATTCCTCCCCTGTTATCATTCTGTTGAATTTTCATAACAGAAAAACACGTGTATCTAAAAAGTGTAAAACATTGGGTGTTGTGGGATTACATCAAATACGTAAACTGATGTAGTAATGCCTTATGTTACAGCACAAAAAGGAAAAAAAAGAAGCAATTGTTCAGCACAATCATCCAAAATGAATCTCTCATTTAAAGTACTTCTTTTTTTATAAAATTATTAGGATGAGTAAAGTGGAACCAAAATATTTTAATATATTCACTGACTATGGGACAAAGGGTCCAATTCTGCCTTCCATTATTCCGTGAGTGATCACATAGCTTCACATGAGATTATACACAGAGTAATGTACGAATTTGTAGGTGCTAACATGATACAAATAATACTAATAATACTCAATATGTGTAAGGAGTTAGATTTTGGTCTAATGCAGGGGTGGGGAAGAGGCAGCTAGTGGGCTTAACTGGCCCTCCACGCTGCTGGATCTGGCCCACGGCTGCCTTTCGGTACCTTTACTACACAGTAACTCATTCTGCTTTAAAGGCTGGCTGCTAATTGCTCTGGATACTGGGGAGATACGGGGAGGCTTCATGTGCTGTCTCCATCCCCTAGCAAAGTCCCTCAGTTCCCATTGGCCAGTATCTGGCCAATAGGAATTGAGAAATTTTGCTGGAAGCAGGGGCAGTGAGCTAAGTCTCCTTCCTCCCTCACTCCCTCCTTCCTGTGCTGGAGCAGAGCCATGTGGAGCAGCCAGTTCAGCAGACAGGCAGGGAGCTTGTCTCAGGTTCCTGCAGGGCTGCTGGGTGGGAGATGCCTAGGTAAGCACCTCCCAGCCAGATCCTGCCTCTGCCACCCCACTCCCTCTCTCCTCCCCACTTCCGGCCCCTGGCTACATCCCCCTCCTGCCTCAAGTCACCACCCAAACCCTCTGTATCCCCTCTCCTCACCTCCCTCTCAGACTGCACACCCCTCTTGCACCCCAGTCCTCTATCTCAAACTCCCTTCTACACCCCACCCTCCAGCCCAGACTCCACACCCCCTCCATAGTACTGCGGCCCTTGACCACTTATCAAAATCTTGTAGTGGTCCCCCATTCAAAATGATTGTCCACCCCTGGTCTAATGTGAGCTACATTTTTTCCCATAAGATGCATCACTGAGGGTGTGTCTAGACTACATGGCTCCATCAATGGAGCCATGTAGATTAGGCAGGACGGCAAAGGGAAATGAAGCTGCAATTTAAATAATCGCCGCTTCATTTAAATCAAAATGGCCACCATGCTGTGCTGATCAGCTGATTGTCGGCACAGCGCGGCAGTCTAGACGGGGATCTGCTGACCCCAGAACCCTTTGTCAGCAAATCCTTTATGAGCTTACTGAATTTGTGAATATCACATGTTTGCTTCCCATTGAGCTTGTTAATAATGAATGTATAGTGGCCAGGCCTCTTTTCTTTTCTCCATAATGGGAGAAAAGGAACCAGAAGTAATTGGAGAATCAATTAAAACCACAAGCAACAAAGAGCACTTCTGGATTGCCTTATATAAAAACATCATGACATTTTAAACAAGGGTCTCATAGAGTGTCAGGGAACAGAGTGGGCAACTATATACCCTTAAAATTTTGAAGGACAGAGTTACTCATAAACTAAATAGAATTCCTTTATATGAATTTTAAAAAAATTGCTAGCAGGAAGGCTTGTTTTTCCTCTCTCTCTCTTTCTCTTCTGTGATGTCCTTAAAGCAATATTAAGGACTAAATCACGACTAATGTTTATGCATTTACAGTTTTGGCCATTAGAAAACAAAGATTAAGATCTTGATAAAAGAACATCAAGAAAAAGGAAGACAAAAGGTCATTGAAATTCCATGCACACATGCCAGCACACATTTTGGCCAAGATTGGCTTATCAAAGCAGATGTTGGTAAAAGTATAAAGTAAAATATTATTCCATTGTTTACGCTACTGTAAAAATGAAACCGGAACCAGTTATAGCTTCACATAAATGAAAGAACTTATAGTCTTTTGAAGCCTGACTAGAACCTGAAGTTGCTACTGCTGTTATCAGCTGCAAGCATTTGTTACTGTGATTTGGAACATTTTCATCACCACAATAAAACTATTTAAGTCCTTTATAATTCTCTCTCTTGGAAGTGCTAGGCATTTGAAATTTATAGGATTGTGATATGCAGAAGCAATGTCCTTTGCCTTAAAGCTCCTTTGCATTGGTGCCTGGGTGCCTCACTTGCACTTTCCTTTCTGTATGTGTGTTCTGCTTTGTTTAAGGTTGGGTTTTCTGCAGTCTAGTCTTGTTGTGGGATCCCTGGAGGCTGAGTATCTTAGTGGCTAGATCATTGAGCAAGTGGGCATAAAAGTGGGGGAGGAGGAATCTGTCCCTTTTCCCCACTGTATTCTTGGCCCAGGAACTCTAAGCCACTCCCTATCCAACTCTTTAAGTTTGGGACACGGTTTTGAGAGTCCAGATTCCCCTTAGTTGGAGTTTCTCAATAGGTCCACTCCCCGCCCCCTTTTGCCCAGGTGGTAGGGACAGGGCTTACTTGCTCCCATGGCTGCTGGTGGGCAGGCTTTGGTTCAGGCCCTCAGACTGCTGAACCAAGCTCTTGCCTCCTCACCAGTCAGCCCCAAACTGAGCCAGGCTCCTTCTTTTTCTCCCCACCTCCAGGCTTGATATTGGTTGCAGGTAAATTGGGGTAGGGCTAGCTGGGCCCACAGACATTCTTTGACTTGTGGAATGTCGAGCCCTTCTTTCTTCACTCTCTCCCACTACTTGTTCTAGATTTTGTGATAATTATGAAATATGAAGTTCTGACAATGTATATGGGGTAAATTTTAGCCATGATCTCCAGGTGTGGAGAGTCCCTTAGAAAACTGCGTGAGCATGAACAAGTATGATGAGGTATGAGGTGCCAGGGCTGGGCATTGCTTAAGGAATGTGTACGTACTCACTATGTACCTCATTAGTTGGACTGTATAGCAGCTCTCTTTGCATTGAGATTGGGGCTTGGCTAGGTGCAGAATTTAGATTTGGCAGGCCCAGACAACCTATGGATCACTCCTTTTCCCCCCCCGTGGAGGCCAATGGAAGCAATTCCAGCCATGACTCCCACTGTCTTCTGCACTCCCCTCCACATCTGCCTAACTCCTGGCCTGGTTGTTCCAGCTGGACAGAGCACCGTGGAATTGCCACATACAGCCTATGATTTGGCTACTGCCAGGCCTACCTGGCAGAAGGGTTACATTCAAATCACAATTATTTCCGACAACAGCAACTCACTCAACATGTGCTTGCGAGGGGTACAGACCCAGTAAATCCCGGACGAGCCCCCAATTGTAACCCTTCTGCCGGGTAGGCCTGGCAGTAACCAGGGCTGGGTTCAATACCTTGGGGCCATCTCACATAGAACCGGCTCGAGCCCCCACCCAGTAATCTGGGAAATTCACGCACCCCTGGGTGCCTCTGAGAGGCAATGCTTCCCACTGCAAGCACAGAGTCTGAGTGTAGGAAAGAAACATTTAATGAAACAGAAAGAGCAGTCATACGGCATTAACTTGGGGAAAACACCACAAACAGAGTTCATAACCCCAAACATGAGCCAAGCCCCCACCCCAGCCAAGAATCACCAAGTCCAAAAAGTCCGACGCCCAAAAGTCTCTGTCCCTGGCCCGTGCCACCCAGAGTCCCACAGTTCACCCGCAGGGTTTCACCTCCCAACCTGGGTAGAAATGGGGGTCGGGGATAGATAGGGGCACCTTATACGAAACTCCGCCACGCTCCACCAGCTGTCTCATGCCACGCCTCTGACGCTCCACTGGGCACCTGCCGCTGCTCCACGCCACGCTGATGGCCGCTCCTCGCCTGCCGCTCCACGCCACGCCGCTGGTCGCCGCCGCCTGCTGCCACTCCACGCCACGCCGCTGATGGCCGCGCCTGCCGCCGCCCACGCCATGCCGCTGATGGCCGCGCCGCCTGCCGCCGCTCCACGCCACTGGTCGCCGCTTGCCTGCTGCCGCTCCACGCCACGCCTCTAGTCGCCGCCACTTCACTGGTGCAACAGGTCTGGCACTCAGCCAAACCAGTGATTTCAACTCTTAGCCACCAGCTGACTGGCAAATGAATCCAGCTTTCACTGGACTAGCAAAAGAAAAGACTCCTCAGGGAGTCTGCTTTAGGTCTGTCCTTAAAACAAAGGGGGAAAGGTGCAGGCTGGGCCAGTCTTATAGCTCACACCTAGCAGGTGTGAAGCAGGCTGACTCAAACCCTTTAACCCTTTCCCCCAGCTCTGTTCACTCAACTCTGGAAGGGGGGAGGCTTGTTCTTCCGAGACCTCTTACCATGATGGTGGTGTCTCTCCTGCAAGCACTGGTGGCATGTTTTACAGTTCCCACATTTAGGGGTAGCATGATTAGTTACCCCCACAACAGTCCCAAATTATATACAATTCTCCACATTCCATTCCAACACTGACCTTCCATCAGCCCTGGCTGAATGGGATTTACATAGCCACACCTCAGATTCTCTTCTGAGCAGTATTTACATGTCAACAGTTAACAGTTAATTACCTTGCAAAGCTAAACAACTGTAGTGGGCACACCCACCCCTCCTTTTAGCTGGCTGACAGCAAGCAGAAGTTCAGCCCCTGCTTACACATGTAATGAGAAATAGAATCAGAGTTCAGATGAAGGAAAAACCATTGCACTTCAGATTAATCAGTCTGAAGACAATACAGTAATTGGGATTCTACTGTCCATCTTCCAGGTGGAAATAATAGTTAGAAGTTCCACAATCTTGTAGTACATTTAGGCTACATCTACACTGCAGGCTTCTTGCACAAGAGCTGTTTTACGCAAGAGTTCTTGTGCAAAAGGTCTTCCACAAGAGTGCGTCCACACTGCCATGTGCTTTTGTGGAAGAGCTGTGCTTTTGAGCAAGAGCGTCCATGGCAGTGTGGACGTTCTCTTGCACAAGAAAGCTCTAATGGCCATTTTAGCCATAGGGCTTTCTTGTGCAAGAAACCCCTGTTGACTGTCTACACTGCCTTCTTGTGGAAGAGCTCTTGCACAAGAGGGCTTATTCCTTGTGGGGAGAGGAATAACTCTTGTGCAAGAAGCCCTGTTTTCCAACACTTTACTGTGAATTTACTTGCGCAAGAATGCATATGCAGGGTAGACGCTCTGCTGTTCTTGCGCAAAAAGCCTGCAGTGTAGACATAGCCTTAGGGATTGCTAAACACTCTTGGGGAAGGTTGCCTACTTATCCAAAGCAAAAAGCGGAGACTTGTCTTTGAATCCTAAAACAGTTAAAATCTTCTAACCCACTCTGAAAAAGAGACTTCCCATTGAGGAATAATACAATCTTAATGGACATAAATGAAACTCAGATTTATGGGTTTTATTCATAATGGCTACATCTAGACTGGCATGATTTTCCGGAAATGCTTTTAACGGAAAAGTTTTCCGTTAAAAGCATTTTCGGAAAAGAGCGTTTAGATTGGCACGGACGCTTTTCCACAAAAGCACTTTTTGCGGAAAAGCGTCCATGGCCAATCTAGATGCGCTTTTGCGCAAAAAAGCCCTGATCGCCATTTTCGCGATCGGAGCTTTTTTGCGCAAAACAAATCTCAGCTGTCTACACTGGCCCTTTTGCGCAAAAGTTTTGCGCAAAGGGACTTTTGCCCGAACGGGAGCAGCATAGTATTTCAAAAAGCACTGATTTCTTACAGGTAGAAGTCAGTGCTTTTATGCGGAAATTCAAGCGCCAGTGTAGACAGCTGGCCAGTTTTTCCGAAAAGCGGCTGATTTTCCAGAAAAACTGGCCAGTCTAGACACAGCCAATTTGGTTATTTGGGCATGCACTGCATTAACTAACATATATATTGTTAATATGGTTCTTACTCTTCCAAATCTTGTGAAATCACTGAAAAATGTTACTATGTTCAATAGTTAAGATCCTTGTTGGAATACTTATGGTTAAAGAAAAGAAACTACTCGCAAAGATGAATGAGTCACTAGCACAATCTGCCATCCTTACATTAGATTATTTTTCACTGCAGCAAAGAGCCGATGCATGTCAGAGTGCCTGTTTGATCCACTTTAGAAGTCTTTGCTACCAACAACCAAGTCAAAGAATGGAGTCTGGTGCTTGTGCTTGAGCTTTGACTTATATTTGCCACTCATTATCCCTTGCTAGTTTGCAATCAGTCATTTCCTGGAACCTTGCTCTGAAATTCCTTAATTAGTTGTCCCCCTTCCCTTCCCCCCCCCCCCCCCACACTCCAACCCTTTTTTATTTTAATTTTAATTTTATTTTTTGGTATTTCTCTCTACTCTGAATTTTCAGCTTTGTAAGCTGTTTTTGGACCATGTTAGCAGGTACCCATTGTAATCCACCTATGCTCAGGAAGCTGACTAGGTAAGCAAGATTGCTGTTAACAAGATGGGCTCTGTGCTCCCTCACTGCTTAATTAAGGAACTTTCAGAGAGGCAAGATCCCAAATCAATGATGTACAAACAGTGGTGCACTTGCAGTATACCAGCAAGCAGGATGGTGTATAAAAACCAAACTGGAGGGGATATAGGAAGATATCTGGAGAGAGCTGGACAAGTGTGGGGATGAGAAGGGAAGAACATACAGACTTTGGGGGAGGAGAGGATATAGCAGAATACACGGACCGGCCTTCGAGCATCCATACTGCTGCTCTACCAGCTAGTTTCTACAAATGTGGACTGTGCTAGTTGTACTCTCACTCTACAATAAAAACAATTTTAAGAGTATGAGTTTTTTTGTTGTTATTTAATTTCTGTAATTTAAAAAAGAAACAATAAAAATACAAATTTAAAACTGAATTAAACAACCTCCAAGGATTATTATGGGCATAGCACCAATATTTTTAATCTACTTAATTGTATATCTTCTTTCCTCTCTTGGCCAGAAGTTGCCTGAACTTTTCACGCATTCTTAAAGGGCCAAATTGAAAGGAAGGGTTTGCAGTCTGCAGGTTTACACCTCCAGAGAAATGTGTTCCTAAGCAGTCTGCCAATCTTCATCCCCAGAGTTATTTCAAGTACAATTTGTGCATCTTTGTTTTATTTATTTTTTTAAATTCAAACTAAAAGATGTTAATCTTTTCAATTGTACTGTAAACCTGTCATCTCAAACAGGTTTTATTTGGTAGAAAATCCTTACATAGCACAGAAAAGAATGTATTTTGTGACATACTGGAACCTGTGGATTGATAATTTGTCAGAGAGTGAGCCAAACTAGTGGATCTTTAAAAGCTTCTTTATGTCTCTACACCAGTGAATTGGGACAAGCTCCTTTGGTCTGTGAGAGGGCCTGCCTGACACATGGAAGAAATCATGAGAAATTTGAATAGAATTTTATACTTGGGTATATGAACTTGAACAAATTCTTGACAATGAAAGGACTATCAAAGAACTATGGCCTCCTGGTGGGCAGTGTAGCCCAGTCAGCCCCACAGACTGAGGCAATTGGAGGCCAATACAAGCAGTTTGAGAGCCAGTCACTTTCCACAGCACAGCCAGCCAAGGCTCCGGTTGCTGCTTCTAGAAAAATGTATATCACAACTCAGCACCTGGGGCTCGCAGCTGTAATGTTTAGTTTGTAGGTTGAAGTTAATGCTGTGGCATGGTTAGACAAGTCAGAGAATGGGAAGCGGGGCTGGGGAAATAAAGAATCTTCATTTGGAACAGCCATGGGAGGTAAAACAAAGCAGTACGTCAAAAACATACTTCAGAGCCAGCTACTCCTGTGCATATACTGATCCTCTTATTGCAGCCATCACTCTTCCTCTGAAGTCTCTGTCTTCAAATCCCATTTCTTTGTGCATCTCAGAGGTTCAAGATTTAACCTCTTCACTGCTGCACAACTACATCTGATTCATGGCAACAGTTTCTTTAGAGCAGGGGTGGGAAACCTCAGGCCCGGGGGCTGGATGCAGCCCCTAGCTTGCCTGGATCCGGTCCCTGAGGCTCAAGGTTCCACCCCAGCATTGGCAAGCCTGCTGCCCCACCTCAGGGCTAGAGCACATAAAATCTACTATCCTGGCCCCCCCAGGCTCTGGTGTGTGAAGGAAATGTGGGGAGTGTCTTTCTCCCTCTCAATTAGGGACCATGTCAGTGAGGGGGGTTGGATTTTTTTTTCTTCTCATTTGTGTGTGTAGTCCCCAACTGATTTTTCTCTGGTTCAGCAGCCCCTGACCCAAAAAAGGTTCCCCACCCCTTCCTTAGAGGATTCATTCAGAGACAGAAAAGTCAAAAAGTATTTAGTCACAATGAAAAAGTGAATATTTCCTAGATGTATCTAATACGGGTAGTGATTAAAGGGTTAACATGTCTGGTGCTGAGTAAGATGAGCAGAGGAGGAAAGTGGGTAAGGATGTAAGAATGGTCATATTGGTTAGACAGTGGTCCATCTAGCTCTGTATGCTGGCGTATTGTCCGTATGTATAATGGACAATTTTGGAGTGATCCATCCCAAACTTTTCCTCACAGCTTCTGGGAGACAGTATAGGTCCATATTCCTGACCATCTTGGCTAACAGACATTGATGGATCTATCCTCCATGAGCTTACCTACTTCTTTTTTGAACCCAGTTATACATTTGAATATCACAACATCCTTTGGCAAGAGAGAGAAATCCTTGTAATTTAGGGCTCAGTTTCCACTGATGTGATTTAGCGTCCTGCCAGCATCCTTGCTATTTCTGTAGCAAGCAGCCTGTCCCCACTGGGGGCCTATCAATACCATGGTGGGACTTGTATGACCCATTCCTGGGCTGAGTACCCCTGGGCATTCAGTGCTTGCCTGGGGATCACACACATTGTTCTTGGACGGGCCTTTATCTGTCTGTCTCAGATGCTCAGCCTCTCTGAGCTCCTGTTTTAATCTCTTTGTCCTCTCACCTAAACCGCTAACTTTGGCATCTAACATTTTTTGGCCAAGAACTACTGGCCTAACGCTGCCCTTTTTGATGTTTTAACATACGTGCACAATTCCCTGAATAGCTGCTTTTCCTAGGAAAGGAGAAGGGGAAAGAGGTTTGTTTTGATGCTTCCGTTTCTGTCACCACAATGCAGAGTCAGCATTTGAAGGGGGTTCCGACTGGTCTCTCTGGCACAGGAGTGGTCACAGGGTTAATAAGGCTGATACTCTAACCAGAACACATCTCAAAAGTGGAAACCTAGAACTTAAATGCATTGGCATAGCAAGGTGAATCATTAGTAACTCAAGTATTTTTATATTATCTGACTGTATTATATTTTAAAAAATAAACCATGCTAAAAATCTTAGTAGCTGAAAGGTCTTCTAGGTTGTCCACAAAATATCAGCAATGGTCACTATTTGTTAGTATAATTCCCAGAAGGATAACTCAATATCCAGCAAATGAAAATGCAAAGGATAGTTGTGGTATTTGGACACTAAACTAGATTTCTAAGTTATCTCAGTAGGAGTTGATATTTTTTTGCAACCTTGGGAGATGGAAGCATTGTGTGATGAAAGAATGATTACCTAATAAGCGGTAACAATTCTGGGAGCAGTATTTCATAGAAAGATGACAATCAGGACGGTAACATGAACTGGTTCAGAGAACATCACTCAGAATTTATCTACTTAGTTGCCTGCCACATAGTTGGATAATCTTTTTTCTTTAGTTTCAGCCTCACAATCTCATCACCCTCAATGGAATTACAGGAGATAACAAAGGATAGAATTTGGCCCCCAGTTTTCAAAAAGAACTCTTTCTGCTAGTTCTGCCAAACTATATCAACAGTTTTCAAGCTGGTATAATGGAAACTCAATGCAATATCAAAACAAAAAGATTTTACATTTTCAGAAATGTCACTTTGAAAACCATCACTATTTCCTAATTTTTGATGCATTTCCATTACCTCATAGTGAAAAGGCCATACATTTTGTATGCACGTGTTATATAAGAAAAAAGACCCCACGCAACTTTGTGTTTGTGTCTCAGCTTAATTGCCTACCAATGTCCTGCACAGACACAAATGTCTACCCATGGATGAGGGTTACCATGGATAGAAATTAGTATCTGTTGAGTTACAGGATTCTACTCCCAGGGGACACTTTGGCCAGTAGAGAGGAACATGGTGCTGCCACTGCCAGAAGCCAGAGCTCTGGGCTTGCAGCTCTTCTCTGCTGTGCATCTGTACAGCCCCATCCCCACCCCCAGCTAGGTCTCCTGTCTGGAGTCATGCAATCCCACTGGCAATGGAACTAGGCACAGTACAACTGCACAGCCAGGATGGCACAGGGTGCTAGCTTCCAGAAACAGTGGTGCCACATTCCTCTCCTTTGGCTACAGCATCTCCTGGGAGTAGAACCCTGCAAATCTGCAGATACTGATTTCTATCTCAGGATATCCACATCCACAGGTAGAAATTTATATCCATGCTAGGTGAAATCCCCTTACCATGAAAAAAAATACATAAAAAGTTCTCCCAAATTGTCTCCAAATGTCAAAAACATGAACAAATTCTCAGAAAAGATTTCCAGAAAAAAATAATTCAAGGAATTTTTTAACTTGCCATTTATGGAGTGGCATTATTTTTGCTAGATAATAAAATAGAAAATATCATAGTGCTATTATATACATCCATGGTATGTCCACACCTGCAACACTGTATGCTGTTCTGATCACTCCATAAAGATATGTTTGTACTGGAAAAGTACAGATTATGAGGACAAAAATGATTGTGGGTATACAATAGTTTCACTATGAGGAGAAATGAAAATATGTGGAATGTACAGCCTGGAAAAAAATACAATATGATAGAAGTCTATAAACTCATCAAAGAGCTACTAGAGTTAACCTAATGAAATTAACAGGCCACAGGTTTAAAACAAATATAAGAAAGTACTTCTTCACACAATGCACAGCCGGCCTGTGGAACTCATTGCCGGGGATATTGTAAAGTTCAAAAGTATAACTGGATTCAAAAAATAATTTGATAAGTTCATGGAAATAGGGTCCATTAATGGCTATTAGCCAACTTGGTGAAGGACACAAGCTCGTGCTCTGGATATCCCTAAACCTCTGACTGCTAGAATATGGGATGGAATGATGGGATGAACCACTCAAAAATGGCCCTATTCTATTCACTTATTCAGAAGCATCTGTTACTGGCCACTATCAGACACAATAATGGATTAGATGAACTTTGGTTTGACCCAGTATGGCCATTTTTATGTCCTTTTTTCAGTACAATTAAAATTTTCCCCATGGATGTCTTGAAAATGACATTTTTTGTAAGATAATCATTCCCAGCCAACTGCAGCCCTGATCTCACCAATGTCAACAGCAAGACACACACTGACTCTCACTGATTTTACCCATAGTACAGTAACCTAACTTGTATTATGTACAGGGCTCAGACTTTGTTTAAGATATAACATACTGTGATAAACGCTTTTTACTTCTACAATGCCTTTCAGTGAAGAATCCCCACACAGTTGGCAAACAATAAGTCAAACCTCATGGTACCATTGCTCATAGACCAATATTATCCCCATGTTACAGATGAGGTGCAGAAAGTTAAAGCAATATAGCAAGTCTGTGGCTGAGTGAACCACTGAAACCTGAACTTCTAATTCCCAGATTTTTATGTTATCCACTATACAATGATTCCTCTTTGAATTTTTGAATTGGTCTCCGTTAGTTTAGATGTGTGACATTCTGGATCTAAAGAAGCACCCTGGACCCAGAGATTCACATCACTATCATATAATTATGATGTGATTTGTACAAAGTATGACTTGTGAGCATCATAATGTGAGGGCTAGCACAGGTTGTTGGGACAGAGAGATCATCAGTCCCATAATCCAGGATGCATCCCTGGGATTCTGTCACAATATAATAAGATGAATACAATAAACAATCATAGGCTTCCATGCAATTCTACATCTACTTCATATAATGCTTGGATTCATTTACTGCTAATAAATGGTTCCATGCTAATTAATGTCTAATTTGGGAATAGCTATTTGTGTTTATGCAGAATTTTTTTTTTTTTAAACAATAAAAGTATTAAACTTGTTTTTTTAAATGCTTTTAAACACAAACATTTGTCTCTCTGGAAAATAAATTGGTTGTTTGCAATGGGCAGATGGAATTGACTGCTAAAACTCTGCAGTTGTGAATGTTCAGAGCAAATGTTGACTCAAAATGTTTAATTTCTTTTTATTTAACTCTGTTCACACAATTCAGCAGTTTCCTAATTTGATTTATACTGTGATAAAGTAACAAGCTGTGAAAATCTGGTCCAGAGCAGATTCCAAAGTCAGACCAAATAGGAATGTTACTAACCTGTAAACTGACGTTTTGTAAACTCAGGATATGTCTACACCACAGAGTTTTGTCGGAAAAATGGCAGTTTTTCCGACAAAACCTGAGTTTCATCCACACTGCAATCACATTCTTCCAAAAGTAAACTGAAAGAACAGAGGGGTTTTTCTGGCATTGGTAATCCTCCTTCTACAAGAAAGAAGCCTTTTTCCAAAAGAGCTCTTTCGGAAAAAGGCATGTGTGGAGGGGGAAGAGGGAGTTCTTTTGAAAGAAGAGGAAAAAGGAAAAAGCACAGGTGCCTTGGTGGCCACTCCGTCCATAGTAATCACAGCTTAAATGGGAGATAGAGTCCATTCAGTGTGGAGGAGGCATAAAGGATCTGTCGAAAAAGGCTTTCTTTCTTGACAGATCCCCCTCTAGACTGCCGCTTTTTGCCGACAAAGTGCTGAGTTGGCAAAACGCAGCGTCAATTCTTATGCAAATTAGGCGCGGGATATTTAAATATCCCGCGCCTCATTTGGAGTGTTGACCTGCCTAATCTGCATCCCTCTGCCAACAGAAGGATGCAGTCTAGATGCCACAGGGCTACTTGTCTTTTTCCAAAGTGAAATGGATGGGTAGCCCCAGTGAATACCTTCCCCATTACAAGTTTAGCGCCCAATTATGCAACGCATCCACGCATAGGAGCAGTTTCACTAACTCCCATGAGGCTATTTGTGCCAGTAAGATTAATCCATAAAAAGGACTAATTAGGCTGTTAGGAAATTTGGCCTATTATAAACCTGAAACCATTATAAAGAATGCTCTCCATGGAACAGAAAGGGAATCACTGTGTTATTCCACCAATCTTACCCCTATAAAGTAATAGCCCCATTAATGTCAGTGTGAATACTTGTTTATTAAGGGGCAGAGTACTGGTTGCAAAACAGGGTCCTTTGAATTAGATTGTGCCACTTAGGAACAGCTACTCCATATGGCCTCACTCACCAGATCTGGGTGCTAGACATAATTTTTCCCCATATTTTTATTTACATTTTAATGCATAAAATGTATAATATTGCTTCTATTTAGAACTCTTACAGATCCATTATGGCAATAAAAATTCAGATGTGCATGAACATTTCTAAGGGATATATGTAACATGTATTCTACAAGTGTCATTAGAAAGATAAGGAGGAATTAAAATTTACCATCTGTATATTGTTATGACCAGATCACTAAAAAAATTGGTACATTTTTTACCATTAAAAAAACCTGTAGACCTTATGCCTCATTTTCCTTGAAAACTTCAGCAGTAATTTAAAATCTGTTAGTGCTTAGAAACCTTCTTGATGCAATGGTAATTGGCCATTATTCCATATTAGGGATGGCAAACAATTTACATTTTGTCACGTCAGGCTGTTATTTGCTATAGAAGACCTGAACATGTAAATGAATCTGAGATTCCTTCTACTTTGATTATTCAGGTATGAACACTTAAGAGAAATTGTATCAGTGGTTTCTCAATGGGAAGGATGCAATTAGCTCATATAGGGCCAGTCATGTATCTCTTTTGCTAGCAGCCCTATTAAGTCAATGTGTCCGATTCTGATGTCTGGCAGTGATGTAAATCACGTGGTTACTCTAATCGGGTCTATGAGAGACAGAACTTGGACCAAGAACCTGGACCAAGAGCCATGCTTTTTTAAAGGTGGTGTTCTCCTCTGTTTGGCTCCCACAGGCCATTCTGTCAACCCCTTTCCTGAGCACCTGTGCAACAGGTGCGGAAAGGGATGACAAGAATAATGTCTTGCTTATTAACTGACTGATATTGCCTCTGTATCCAGTTTACACCTACATTTTAAACAAATAGAATAGCAAAGAAGGGAAACAAGTGGTACGCACAGATTGAAAAAGAGACAAAAATGAGGGAGGCAAACTGATAAATTATTGGAAGTGAAAATATATTTCTGTTTTTGTAACAGTGTATACCACATTTATTTCTGTTTTTCCCTCCTACTCTGCTTTCTTTCTCCCTCTTCTCTGTACTATTCATTACTTCCATTTTTTTCTTTGTTTACCTGGGATGATATTAAATGTTCTTCCTATTCTAGAGGTTTTAGAAGTGCTGCTGAGTATGAAGTCTGTATGGGTTTCCAGTTACACAAGCCTTATAATTTCCAAGCAAAGAACTGAAATTAAAAAGATTATAAGGTAGATGGAATAACACACACTAAAAACAGGCTTCCTGGTGAATACAGAAGAAGATCCATTTTATACTAAATTATGGTTATTATATGTGTCTACATTTGATTGACCAGTGATTGTTATAGCATTGTTGTGATTGCAGTCCTGCTGCAAATATCCTACACTGTTCTCAGCTGAATCACCAAAAGGAAATAAACCAAATTTTTCTTTCCACTTAAGAAAAGTTAAGCTTACAAATTCAAGCCAGATTTTCTGTGTTCGTTGAAAGGTAGCTTTCGTATAGGAATTTAGATAGTTACTGCACCAGTCTGGGGCATGACTGAAAAGGAGAGATGGGCCTACTTCATTTATCATTACCACGTTCAAAGTAATTAACTGAAAAATTGAGTAGTCCCATCAGACAAAGACTCCAATTTAGGTATTTAAGCACATGCTTCATTTTAAACACACAATCATGTCCTTAGTCAACAAAAAAATTCTATATTTTTAGTGTCTGACAAACATGCTGAATATATTTATGTGTGTTGCAATATACTGCATATTAATTGGAAAAGAATGTGAAAATCATTTTTGAGGTGATTTGATTCTATGAACAAAGTTTACTGCTGATAGCAAAAATTCTGAACAATGGCTTTCATAGTTATCAGATGAAATGGGATGAAAAGTTATGTGTTTAAAATATGTTTTTTAAAGAAATTTTCTGCTTATATAACTTTGTAAGTGGAAGAAACATGAAAAGATATGTGGTATTTACATTTTTTCAGAGACTCCACAACAAAAATACCCAGCTAAACCAAATGCAATTCTCAATGCATACTTTCTGTGTAAATAGTATTAAACTTGATTATGAAAATCAAAATTGGTTGAAAGAAATTCTTTACTTCAACTTATGGAATAAATTGTGTAACAAGACCCTAATGATAAAAATCAACATGCATTTGTATTCCTCAGTATCATACTCAGAGCACTTTGTTTTAGAACTATATGTGAACAAAAAATGAAAGACAATCTGATATATACAATTTTGTTATATTCTGAGGCTTAACTAAACTGCTGCCTACACCATTCATTCATAAATATAGTTCCTAACAAGTGCTTGATTCTTTCTTTCTTTCTTTCTTTTTAAGGAGCAGTAATCATTTCAGCACTGGTTGGGAAAGAACCAATATTATCAAGTGCTGAGTGTCCTCTAGATCATTGTCATTAATGGTAGTTGAAGGCACCTTATAGGAATGGCTGCTTAGGACAGAGGAAATATCCTTGCACTTTGAACATACAAGAGATCACTTTTTTTCCTTTAAACCTGCCTATAGAGTGCTTTGCCCATTATCCGCACAGAAAGATGTGTTTCATTATCCACCAGCATTTTGGTGTGATGCATAGAAACTGTGCTGAGAAAAATCTAACTTTTTTCTCAGATATATGCATAGCTAGTGGTGACATAAGCTTAACTTCTAAATAGCCACATGAGGTATTAAAAGATACTGTCAAACCTGTGGCACCTTATAGACTAACAGATTTATTGGAGCATAAGCTTTCGTGGGCAAAGACCCACTTCGTCAGGTGCATGTAGTGGAAATTTTCCACTACATGCACCTGACGGCGGGTCTTTGCCCACGAAAGCTTATGCTCCAATAAATCTGTTAGTCTATAAGGTGCCACAGGACTCCTCATCGCTTTTGCAGATTCAGACTAACATGGTACTTGACTATCAAACCTGTGTCTGTCTGTCTAGATTTGTATGTGGCACCCATAACAGTGGAATTATGGCACCATCACAAAATAATGCCATTTAGTGTCATGGTGGCTATAGTGTGATATCTTCCAATTTCTAATATAAACAATGAGCTAACTTGCAAAATAATTCTTGCAGCCATCTAAAGATAACACTAGATATCTAAGACTTACATCAAAATCTATTGAATTTAATGGGAAGATTCTTATTGACTAAAAATGGTCTTTGGATCAGTAAATATTATATTTAGTAAATAAACATTACCAATTGAAGTTTCAAGAAGAAACTAAACTCTGAGAAAGTGTGCTCTAATTTTTAAAATGTGTTTAACATCATTTCATATACTGCATAGCATAAGGAGTTGAAATAAAAAATATGTGAGAACTAAGGTAAGATGAAAATTTCAGTGCTTTATATTGAAGCTATATGATTGGACTATTCAGTCACAGATACCTTGGAAATAAAATAGCAATGGAAATTAAACACTCTTAACTTTCTATTGATGTAGCATATTAATTTCTCATAAAGCAATATACCTAGATCGAGTCAGAATTATTGAAGGTCAGGAATGGTGTCTACTGGATTTGGTTTTCATTCTTTCTGTATTTATAACTTTAAAGTTGCAATAAAATACATCTTGATGCCATACAAAACTCCCTTTTTGGCTAAACTACTGACATTTCTTTATATCTACAATGTACATGTTCTGTTCTATGTTTAACATGCAAGTGGCTTCAAACCAGATCAATTTGCAAATTATGACTTGTTGCCATTAATGGAATAACTTAGTTATCATGCTCCATAAAAATAGATCAGACACATGCTAATTTAACTCATTTTAAATTGTCTGAATAATATGGCTAAAAAATATAGTGGCACCTGCTGTCTCTTTTTTAATACCTTTAACAGCCATGCAGTGAATCCTTCACACTTATAAGAAAGCAACTGTTGAAAAGGATTATTTATGTACTATCTCTGCGGTTCTCACTCCACCTAATGTCACTACAGTGCTTTTTGTTTCTTGTAGTAGCTGTTGGGTTCAAAATGTATTAACACTCAAATATGTGGTGAGCACCTCCTGGAATTCCTGAGCATCCTCAACTTTTTAGAATAAAATGAGAGCAGTGGGCACAAGCTAATTCCCTGGTACATGGTACAGTCCAACTGTGATGCCTTATTATGTGTGCAGTACAACTTAAGCACCTCTCTGCTTAGTGGGTACATATCAAGCCATGATTGAAATAGATGTACATCTGCCTGCTCCATGACTTGCATTACCTTTTGGGTGGCAATATTTTGCAATGTCAGACACTATTTCTTAAAGTCCAATTCTTTGTATGTACCACTATCCAATAATCTCAGTTTTCACTGAAAGTAATTTCCGTAGGTACCTCCAACAAGGACATATCAGAATGGGAGGAACAAGGAGATGGTATTTTAGAACTCAAGCGGCTTCTTGTATTAACATAAGAAATATAATAAAACTTAAATTTATTCTACATTTCCCCAGGATTGGTCAGTTACTCAGGATTGGATTGGATTGAACCTTAATTAGCTTGTATATCATGCATATATCCAAATTTGTTATTCTAAAAGGGATTTTATATTATTCTATTGTAACCATAATAGATTATTCTTCATACATGAGTGCTAATAACACACAAGGTACTAATGGTCAGTGAGCCATATTCATGTCTGCTGGGATTGTATCAAAATTAATGAAGATAACTCAGAATCCTAAGAAATGAGCCATTTCTTACTTGCCAAAGTCTGAGTTCAAGGTTCATCAGTCAGTGACATCAAACAGATCTCTAAAGTATGGAAGAGAATGCACTCGGGGTACGGCTAGACTACAAGTTTTTGTCAGAAAAAGGTATGCAAAATGCACTCCACGTGTTGCGTACCTTCTTCTGATTCTTTTGTCTGAAGAGGCTTTTCCGACATTTGGCCCATCTAGAAAAAAACCCTCTTTTGAAAGCCCCCTTCTTCCTCGTAGAACGAGGAATACAGGGACTTCCGAAAGAGCACGTTTGCTCTTCTGCAAAAAAAAGTGGAAGAGCAAACGCATTCCCTGGACAGTCTAGCCGTACACTTATTGAATTATTTCAGGTGTTACTGATGCCATGAGATACTATGACATGTAGGAGGAGAAATAAAAGCTCACCATTTCAGGTTTTTCAAAGATAAATAGGGACGACAATAACTTCCACATACGGTGTTTTATAATGTCAATATAAATTATAATTTTAAGACTATAAAAATTATTTGTGATACAAAATCTAAAGTCTTAGGGTATGTCTACACTGTGGAGCTATTTCAGGATACCAGAAGTATCCCAAAATAGCTAATCAGCATCTATTAAAGCATCCCAATATTTCGAAATAGACTTCAAAATAACAGGCAGCTTATTCTGACATCCCAGTAACCTTTTTCCTTGAGGGTTAAGGGGAATTTTCTAATAGCAAGTTATTTCAAAATTTGGTTCTGTGTAGACAGCGCCAAATTACAAGATAAGCTATTTTGAAATAGCATCGCAATTTGCATGGCACAAATTTTGTAGCTTATTTTGAGCTGAGGGTGCTGTATAGATGCATCCCTATCCTGCAAACACTTCATCACAGAGCAGATCACTTCTGCAGTTTGTAGGACCAGAACCTAAATGCTTTAGTATTTAATCCTGAATCTGATTCAAATTCAGCAATGATTTCTTTTCTGTAAGGGTATGTCTACACTACAGCGCTATTTCGAATTAACTTATTTTGAATTAGTTAATTCGAAATAAGCTCATTCGAAATAACGCATCTAGACCCAAAGACTAATTCAAAATAGCGTTTTGCTATTTCGAAATAGCGCATCCACACTGATTGGATGCTGGATCGCATTTAAGGGCAGCTGAAACCGGTTCCAGCAGGGCATCAGGTCAGTAGTTGCTCTGTGTGGCTGCTGTCTGAGGCTATCTGAGGCTCGTGCTTAAAGGGACCCCCCTGGACAGCTGGTTCTCACCTTTCCAGCTTGCTTGCCTACCTCACCGAGGGACAGCAGTCCAGTGTGGGGAGATCCACCATCGGAGCAGTGCTCATGCAGGTACGGTACTCACCGGCCACTGGTCCAGGACGGGGGGATGCAAGGAAGACATGGGCTGCCCCAGGGAAAACGGGGGGGAGGTGGTGTAAGTGCCCTCCTTGGGAGGGGTCGGTCTGTCCCGGCCGTGCTACAGACCGCCCGCGGTGGCCAGGATTGCAGCGGGGGTTTCTCCTGGGAGTGGGGCACGGGGCAGTAGCGGGGAAAGAACACTTCCAGCCAAATGGGCGCCCCAGTGACCCTCGGTTTTGTGTGTCTCTCTGCAGGTGGTCAAGGCCATCAACAGGATGCTGCTCTGCAGAGTCATCCACCTCACCAACCTGGACGCGGTCATCCAGGGGTTCAGCGCCCTGGGCTTCTCCAACTGCGGGGGGGCAATCGACGGGATGCACATCCCCATCTGTGCCCCGGACCACCAGGCCTCCCTCTTCATCAACCAGAAGGGGTACTTCTCCGTGATCCTGCAGGCTGTGTCTGACCACCGGGGCCAGTACACGGACATCAATGTGGGCTAGTCCGGCAAGGCACACGAAGCACGCGTGTACCAAAACTCCTCTGTGTGCCAGAGACTGCACGCCGGGACTTTCTTCCCCGACTGCCACATCAGTGTCAGGGACGTGGACATGCCAGTGTGCCTGGTGGGGGATGCGGCCTACCCCCTACAGCCCTGGCTCATGAAGCCCTACACGGGACACCTCAGCCTCTACCGACAGGCCTTCAATGCCAGGCTCAGCAGGGCCCAAATCATGGTCGAGGGGGCCTTCGGCCGACTGAAAGCATGGTTTAGATGCCTCCTCACCCGCCTCGACCTCTCCCAGCTCAATATTCCGCACATAGTGGCAGCGTGCTGTGTACTCCACAATTTGTATAAGAGGAAGGGGGAGGCTTTCCTGCCAGCCTGGATGGCAGAGGCTGCCCGCCTGGCTGGTCAGTATGCACAGCCCCACGGCTGCCAGCCAGGAGGCCTTTCGGGGGGCTGTCCACATCCGGGAAGCCCTGCGGGAGAGCTTCCAGGTGGATGAGGACTGAAGTCCCCCTGGCATGCCCCACTGGGGCCTGGGGCCTTACATTCCTCCCCCACCTCCTTCCCCTTTCCCCTCCCTAACCCCCCTTCCTGATCTACAATAAAAACAACTGTGCAGCCACAAAAAAAGTCTTTATTTCACATAACTGGGGTGGGAGGAGAGGGGGAATGAGGGCGGGAGAGGGGAGGGGGGAAACCTGGGAGGAGGGAGCTGGAAGGGGGAGGCAAGGAGAGGAAGGGGAGGAAGCTCAGGGTTGGGGTCTTGCTGGCTCTCCCATCTCGCAGCACTGCGAGTGCCGGGCGTCGGGGGGGAGTGGGTGTAGAGGGTGGAGCAGGAGGGATGGGGTGTGTGGAAGAAGCGGGAGGGGAAACAGGGGTGGGAGGAGGAGCGATAGGTGGGGCGGCCGCAGGGGCTGGGGCCACAGGGGCTGGGGCAGCAGGAGGCAACAATCGGTCCGCCAGGGCCTGCAGGTTCTCGCGGAGGGCACGGCCTTGCTCCCGGAGCTCCCTCAAGCTCTTCCACCGCAGCTGCAGGTCCTCTTGCACCCGCTGCTCCTGGCTGTGGACCTGCCGTCCCTCCAACTGCAGCCGCTGCCTCTGGAACTCCTCCAGGTTGCAGGTGCGCCTGCTGGCCTGGGTTTAGGTGGAGGGTCCAGGAGGGGTGGTGCGTCCTGCACTTGCAGGTGCTGCGGCTGTGGTGAAACAAAGAAGTGGTCAGTTCTCCTTGGGGACAAAGTGGGTGAAACCCAGCCCCCCTCTGCAAAGGCAAGGATGGCAGGTGTCTGCACCATCACGTCCTGCTATCCCCGAGAGTGTGAGCTGGCCCAGGACTGCACCCCAGCCCCTTTGCTACCTACAGTACGGTGGGGGGGGAGGGGAGGGGAGATGTGCCCTGCCTCTGTGTAGAGGGGGCATCTGGAGGGAGAGCAGTGTGCAGTGTCTCTCCCCGGGGTAAGGTCCCTGGGCTCCCCCTTCCCCCCCCCCGTCCCGCATAAGGGGACCGTGATGTCATTCACATGTGGAGGCCTTCCTGGCCTCAGTTGAGGCTGCTGACAGGCTCTCTGAGATGGCTCGGGGGTCCTGGGTGCAGGGCAGGCTCCCTGCAGGCTCCTGGCTGCCATCGTCCTCCTCCTCCTCTTCCCCTGTGTCAGGGGCAGAGCCCTCTGCCCCGGGGTCAATGACGACCAGGGGGGCACGGACCGTCTGACCCCCCCCAGGATGCAGTCCTGGGCCTCAAAGTGAGGGCAGGCCTCCGGGTCAGTCCCTGGTTGGGAGGCCCTGGCGTAGGCCTGCCGCAGCTCTTTAATTTTGCAGCGCACCTGCTCCTGGCTGCACATGTGGCCTCTGGTGGCCAGGCTGGCAGCCATGTGGCTGTAGATGGCCGCATTCCTGTGCCTAGTGCGGAGATCATGGGCATTGGAGGCCTCCCCCCAAATCTCAATGAGGCCCACGATCTCCGCACTTGACCAGGAAGGCGCCCGCCTTTTGCAGCCCCTGGCAGGCTCCTGGGAAGAGGTGGAGGGCTGAGTACAGCGGGTGGCTGGCTCATACTGTGCCAGGTGTACGGTCTGCTGGCTGTGTGCTGGCAGGCTGGCAACTGGCACAGGCACTGTGGCCAGAGTCTGCCCCTTTAAGGGCTCCGGGGTTGGGGGGGAGCAGACGAGTTCTCCTGGTTGTGCCCAGAGTGGCCACCAGGGCTCCCTGGGAAGGGCTGGAGGCCAGCTAATTCGAAATAAGTGTCTACACAGAACTTATTTCGAATTAGCTATTTCGAATTTGGCGTTATTCCTCGTAGATTGAGGTTTACCAAATTCGAAATAAGGGCTCCGCTATTTCGAATTAAATTCGAAATAGCAGTTTGTATGTGTAGACAGCTATTAAAGTTAATTCGAAATAATGTCTGTTATTTCGAATTAACTCTGTAGTGTAGACATACCCTAACTGTTTAATGCAATTTTAAACAAGATCCAAGGAGCATTGTCTTGAGAACTTTCTTTATTGTCATAGCAACTTTTGCCGTTTTAAGCATATTAAATTAAAAAATCATGATTGAGATCCACACATACATTATATAGTATTTGCTAAACAGTTTTGATTTATCATGCAAGTTAGCATTAGGTACATCACCGCACACAAGGGACACTTTAAAGGATCATTATTATCGCTGTTTATTGGTGTGTGTTTTTCACAGGATAATGTACTGCACAGTAGAGTAATTGCTTTCAAAAGAACAATAAGTTTCATTCCCTTGTGAGGTTATTTTATGGAAAAATATGTTGTTTAAAACTAACAGGCAGTGATACATTTTTCCTCCAGGTTCAACAGCTATTGTAGTTTTATCTCATTTTATGGATTTTTATGCTTGAAGAAGTCTGCCACATTAACTTTGCTTCTTTAATAGGTACAAGTTGTAAACACCAGTAGATTTATTGCTTCCTATTCCATTATATTTATTTATTTGGCTTTTGTTATGAACAAATATGCACAAAAACCTCGTTACCTTCAAAAGATGGAAATAAAGTTGGAGTTTTACCAATGGTGCAAGTAAAATCTAGTTCTTAGCAGTATGGGGGGTGGGAGGAACCAACTAAGGGAGACATATGACACTCCATGTGACTCTCCCCACCTTATCATAGCCCAGGGTCCCCACACATAAGAACATAAGAACTGTCATACTGGGTCATACCAAAGGTCCATCTACACAAGTATCCTGTCCTCCAACAGTGGCCAATGACAGGTACCCCGGAGAGAATGAACAGAACAGAATGACCTATTACCAGCTTCTAACCAACAGAGGCTAGAGGCACCATGCCTACCCATCATGGCTAATAGCTATTGATGAACCTATCCTCCATGTATTTATCTAGTTCTTTTCTGAACCCTGTTAAAGTCCTGGTCTTCACAACATCCTCTGGCAAGGAGTTCCACAGATTGACTGTGCATTGCATGAAGAAATACTTCTTTTTGTTTCTTTTAAACTTGCCACCTATTAATTTAATTTGGTGACCCCTAGCTTTTGTGTTATGGAAACAAGTAAATAACTTTTCCTTATTCACTCTCTCCACACCGATCAGGATGTTATAGACCTCTATCATATCCCCCCTTAGTCTTCTCTTTTCTAAGCTGAAAAGTCTCAGACTTTTTAATCTCTCCTCATATGCCAGCCATTCCAAAAACCCCTAATCATTCTAGTTGAACTTTTTTTGAGATGAGGCGACAACATCTGCATGAAGTATTCAAGATGTGGGCATGTCATGGATTTATATAGAGGCAATAAAATATTCTCTGTCTTATTCTCTATCACTTTTTACTCTCTTCCTAACATTCCATTTGCCTTTTTAACTGCTGCTGCACATTGAGTGGCTGTTTTTAGAGAACTATCCACAATGAGTCCTACATCTCTTTCTCTCTTGAGTGAAAATAGCAAATTTAGTCCCAATCATTTTGTACATATAGTTGGAATTATATTTTCCAATATGCATTATTTTGCTTTTATCTACATTAAAATTCATTTGCCATTTTGTTGCCTAGTCATTTAGTTTTGTGAGATCCTTTTAAAGCTCTTCAGTCAACTTCACTATTTTGAGTAGTTCAGTATCATGTGAAAATTTTGCTACCACCCTGTTTACCACTTTCTCCAGATCATTTATGAATACGTTGAATAGGATTGGTCCTGGTACAGACCCTTGTGGGACACCACTTGTTACCCTCTCTCCATTCTGAAAACTGACCATTTATTCTTACCCTTTGTTTCCTATCTTTTAACCAGTTATCAATCCATGAAAGGGCCTTCCCTCTTATCCCATGACAGCTTACTTTGCTTAAGACCCTTTGGTGAGAGAACTTGTCAAAGACTTTCTGGAAATCTAAGTACACTATATCCCCTGTCCAAATGCTTGTTGATCCTCTCAAAGAATTCTAATAGATTAGTAAGGAATGATTTCTATTTCCAGAAACCATGTTGACTTTTCCCCAACAAAATATGTTCATCTATGTGTCTGACAATTCCATTCTTTACTAGTTTCAGCGAATTTGCTCCTTTAGACTTATGGGTGTATAATTGCCAGAACCACCTCTAGAGCCATTTTTAAGTTTGGCATCACATTTGGTACAGAAGATGATTTAAAGGATAGGTTACAAACCACAGTTGTTAGTTCCGCAATTTCATATTTGAGTTCTTTCAGAACTCTTGGGTGAATGCCATCTGGTCCTGGTGACTTGTTACTGTTTAGTTTATCAGTTTGCTCTAGAATTTCATCTAATGATACCTCAATCTGGGACAATTCCTCAGTTTTGCAACCTTAAAAATGGCTTAGGTTTGGAAATCTCCCTAACAGCCTCAGCCATAAAGACCAATGCAAAAAATGCATTTAGTTTCTCTTCCTTATCATCTTTAATGCTTCTTTAGCATCTCGATCACTGGTTGTTTAGTAGGCTTCCTACTTCTGATGTTCTTTTTTTTTTTTTTTTTTTGCTATTACTTTTTGAGTTTTTGGCTAGCTGTTCTTCAAATTCCTTTTTGGCCTCCCTAATTATATTTTTAGACTTAATTTGACAGACTTTATGCTACTTTCTATTTTCCTCACTAGGATTTATTTAACTTCCACTTTTTAAACAATGCCTTTTTATCTCTCACTGCTTCTTTTACTTGGTTGTTAAGCCATTGTGGCATGTTTTTGGTTTTCTTAATGGTTTTTAAAAAAAATCTGGGATATACATTTAAGTTGAGCCTTCTATTATGGTGTCTTTGAAAAGTTTCCATAAAGCTTGCAGGGATTTTGTTTTGGCACTGTAAATTTTAATTTCTGTTTAACTAAACTCTTCATTTTTGTGTACTTCCCCTTCATGAAATTAAATGCAATGTGTGCTGGGCTGCTGTGGTGTTTTCCCCAACACATATAATTTAATTATACCTTGGTCACTATTTCCAGCTATGGTCCAATTTGACCTCTTGGACAAATTCTTGCACTCCACTTAGCATTAAATCAAGAATTCCTCTTGTGGGTTCCAGAACTAGCTACTCCAAGAAGCAGTCATTTTGGTGTCAAAAAACTTTATCTCTGCATTCTGTCCTCAGGTGACATGTAACCAGTCAATATGGGGATAGTTGAAATCCCCCATTATTACTGAGGTTTTTTAAAAAAAATAGCCTCTCTAATCTCCTTTAGCATTTTACAGTCACTAACACTATTCTGATCAGATAGTCAGTAATATATTCCTGCTGCCATATTAATATTATTAGAGCATGGAATTACTTTCCAGGAAGATTCTATGGAACAGTTTGGTTCATTTATGATTTTTGTTTCATTCTATTCTGTGCTTTTTTCACATATATTGCCACTTTTCCCACCCACACAACCTGTTCTGTTCTTCCAATATGTTTTGTACCCTGATATGAAAGAGTCCCATTGATTAGTCTCATTCCACCAATTTCCTGTGATGCCTATTATATCAGTTTCAATATGAGGCACTCTAGTTCATCCATCCTATTATTTAGACTTCTAGCATTTGTATATAAGAACTTTAAAAACCTATCACACATTAGCTATCTGCTATTTCCTGATGTGATTGAATGGGACTCTTGCATTTGATTGTTTCTCATCTGATCTTACACATATTTTATCACCTTCCATCCTCTCTTCTTTACTAGGACATGGAGAATCTCTATCAATAGTCCTTCCCCTATTCCGTCCCACTTCTCTTGACCATGTGTGGGGGGGAGGGAAGGGGTGTTATCTGTCCTCCTTCTGCTGAAGACTTCAGGAAGGTAGCAAAGCATAGGGTTGCTGGGTAGCCCCACGTTGGCAGCTCTTCCAGCACAGCTGCTGTACCATCTCTTGTCCTTCCATGCAGCCATATCAGAGAGGAGCAGCTGGCATTCTGCTCCTTTCCCCACTGTGGCTCCCAAGAAAGCCCTGCAGTTCAGGATTCTCCCAGGAACCATAAAGAGGAAAGGAACAGAACCACCAGCACTTCCTCCACCCTTCTATGGAGCTGTGTCCCTGCTGTGCACAACAGGACAGGGCTGGAGGGAGGAAAAGCTGCTGGAGGAGCTGAGATGATCTGCTTCTTTCCCCATTGTCTGTCAGCAGGGAAAGGAGCAGAACTCCCAGCTCCTCTCTCCAGCCCTGTCCTGCTATACACAGGTGGAGACACAGCTCTTGTGGAAGGGCAAGAGGGGTAGTAGGGAAAGTTGAAGAATACTGGCAACTCCTCTGGTGGCTATACTGCCCCCAGGCCTTTCCTCCATCAACTCAGAGACACAGCTTTGTGGAAGGGCCTGGGTGGGCATGGGGTTGTGCAATGGTGCCAAGAGGAGGTGTGGCTCCTCCTGTATTGTTCAAATACATTATAGCAGCCAAAAATAACTTGCTGGTATGGCATACTGGCACATACCGGCCTACTTGCAGTGTTGCTTATCCCATAGCAGAATGAGTGCACTTTAATATGTGTCTCAGTAGTTTCATCTTCCATTTCAGAAGTAAGAAACTTCAGAGGGCTGGTCTTATGTTAGGCTCCCTCTTGAAGCCCTTCCATTTGGGATAAATAATTAAATAGTAATTGGAGCAGAGACTGGACCTGGGCCTTCTACCTCCCAAGTGGGTGCTCTCATCACCAGGCAAAAGAGAACTCTTGTCCCCTCTGTCTGGCCCAGTGACTGTTTAAGTATTTATACAAAGTGAAACAGATCAATAGGAGACCTTGTAGAGGCCCACATCTTATAGCTGGGACATGTTCCTTAGAGTTGGAGACCCCCTGTGTCAGAGAGGAAATTGAACCAAAGTCACCCATATCCGGTAAGTGTTACAGCCAATGGGCTGGAAATTATATGGGAGGCAGCGCTTTCTCCTGTGCTTCTTGCAAGAACAGCTTAGGTTCCTAAGCCACCTGACTCTTCCTAAATTCTGAAAGACAGTGGAGGAACGAGATGCTATTGTGTATCATGAGTCCTAGGAATGAGAAGAAATGGAAGGAAGAAACTTTTTCCCCTTTCTACCACAGCCTGGAATGTTACTCAATTAATAGATAACAGACCTAGTTCTAATTTACATTTGCCCATGTACATGGCCAGAGCAGCTGAAGGGGATCTTAGCGTGAGATTAAAGCCCACTCTGACTTCTGCACATTGTTGATGGAGTGCTCAGGTACCTACTTTTGTGAAAACATAAGGTACTTGAAGCATACAATGCACAGAGTCCATGTTGGGAGTCTATATGTATCAAATTAAAATGCCAAAAATATCAGGCAATAAGTAGAAACATCTCTCAGAATAAAGCAATCCCCTTGATAGTCTTATGTATATTCATAATTAACTGCTAGAAATCAGATTGTGATGTTACCAACAAAGACAAAATATCAAGTATTTTAAGTTTTGGCTGGTGTTATAGTATAATTAAACTAAGATGTCAAGTACATCTGGAGTAAGAATTAGTGGATAGAACTGTGGAGGGCATTCTCATATGGTGGTCCTCTACTACTATTAGGCAGCCGTACCTGAAACATTTTCCCTTTGTCACTGGCAGGAGGTATTGCCTCCTAGATAAAGATTCAGCATGTTATAAAGAAAGCCAGATCTTTAATTGCTTGGCAGCTAACATTAAGCTATTCCACAGCCTGTATCTAGCCTGCAGGCTGTGCATTTGACAGCTCAGTTATTAAAGAATAAAGCAAATCATGAAAAATAATCTAAAAATTCCCCTGGAGCATCTCATGAAACAGCAGAAAAGAGAAACTGGCCTGTCACCAAGATTATGAATCTTTACATGTGGCAACAGTAATAATCACTGCTAAACATGTTTGATATTCAAAATGTGGGAATCTCATCTAGGGATTAAAAAATTTACATTCCTACATTTAGAACATGTGGGAATTGAATTAATCTTAGAATTAAAACTCTTTAGAATATTTTCAGGGAGTTTGTTCCAGGACTGATTTCTTCACTTTTCTTTTAGAAATAGCCTGTCCTAAAAGCCTTTAGCTACAGACTTATCTATTTTTATTTTTAGTTGTAGTTTTATTGTCAGTTACTGCAATTATTTAACTGATAATCAAAGGGACTTGAATTCCTAAACTAATCAGTGCTAATTAAAGAAGAAGTGCTTGTCTTGGTGGCAGCCAATAAGACAGAGAAGGAGCAAGAAAATCAGTACCAGCAACATGAGAAGTAAGGCAGTGAAGACAAAAGTGAGCAAGATTTAATTTAAAATAATAATTAAGTGTGATCCAAACTGATGACAAACAAACCCTAAATTAATTTTTAAAATAATCAAGTTCACTTTCTGGAAGCAAAAAAAAAAAAAAGCAGAGAATGAGACAACAAAGGAAACAAGGCGAGAGGAAAAGCTAAGCTGGAAGTGACACCATGCATTAAGGCTTCAGTGTCCATAACAGGAACTGTGGGTTGGTGGTACTTGACATTGACTCGGAGTCTAACCAGGAAAGAGTTAAAAATGAGTACACTATGTGAAAAATAGAATAGCAATGTAACAAATACAAGACAGTAATAATTTACAGATTTTTCCTGATGGGGGAGAAATCCCCTGCACACTAAGCTCTCAATTGTGCCTGGCTCTCCATGTATACTGGGAAGCAGAAGAAGGCACAGTGAGTCCATCCCATCGTGTTCTGCTCTGCAGAGGCAGAGAACAGTTCCACTGGGAGTGGACAAGCTATTCCACCCTACCCCATGTATTTAAAAGTGGGTGAGACATAAGT
Organism: Rafetus swinhoei; assembly: GCA_019425775.1. Taxonomy (NCBI): domain Eukaryota; kingdom Metazoa; phylum Chordata; order Testudines; family Trionychidae; genus Rafetus; species Rafetus swinhoei. The sequence continues at coordinate 275,050,752 of CM033437.1, forward strand.
CAGGGAGAACAATAGGTATTTTCTTTATAAAGCCACAGGGGGGAAACAGTTTTAGTTTGAACTGAAAGTGAACATTTCTGAAATTTTCAATGACTTAAAAGGTAAAAAAACAAAAACAAAAACAAAAACAAAAAGAGAGTGAATTAAGCACTTCATTTTGCCATAGCTGAATTCATTTTGTTGCAATTCCAACCATTTCAACCATTTACTGTATAACCTTTAAACACTGAGGCTATGTCTAGACTGCATCCCTCTGTCGACAGAGGGATGCAAATCAAGCACGTCGAAATTGCTAATGAAACAGAGATTTAAATATCCCACACTTCATTAGCATAAACATGGCCACCGCTTTTTTCCAAAATGGAACTTTTTCGAAAAAAAAACGGCAGTCTAGACACAGATCTGTCGAAAATAAACCCTTTTTTGACAGATCCTGTATTCCTCAAAAAATGAGGTTTACAGGACCTGTCGAAAAAGGCTTTATTTTCGACAGATCCGAACCTAGACTGCCATTTTTTTTCTAAAAATCTCAGTTTCAAAAAAAGCGGCAGCCATGTTTATGCTAATGAAGTGCAGGATATTTAAATCCCTGCTTCATTAGCAATTTTGACGTGCCTAATCTATATCTCTCTGTCGACAGATAGGTGTAGTCTAGACACAGCCCAAGGGTGCATCTACACTGCACCCTAAACTCAAAATAACATACGCAATTTGCGTTACACAAATTGCATATCTTATTTTGAATCTATTCAATTTGGTGCATCCCCACAGAACCAAATTTCAAAATAACGTACTATTTCGAGCCATTCCTTATCCCTGGTGCAATGAGGTTTACTAGGATGGCAAAATAGCACACCTCTTATTTAAAAAAATATTTCGATATAAGAGGCAGCTTGTGTAGACACGGGGTAGCTATTTTGGGATATCTCTGGTATCCCGAAATAGCTGTGCAATGTAGACGTACCCTGAATCACTCCAAACCCAAATAGAGGAATGTTTCCTTTTAAAAACCACATCAAAACAATTTTTCCCCATTTGTTAGAAATTTTGTTTTTTGCTGAAATGAACAATTTGTCCAGAAGTGACATGGAGTCACAAAATATTTTTGATGTCATCAAGTCTGTATTTTTACAGAATAAAGTTTTGCCCAAAAAGGTTTACTTAGCTCTTATTTAGGTGAGGGTGGAGGTGGGTTATGACCTCACCACCAACCTTGTCCTAGCCAATGAGTGGGCCAGGTATGAAAAGGTGTGCATGCTGTTCTCTTCCCTCTCATTCAGTAATCTTGTTATAGTAATCTGAGTAGCTGAGAGGAAAAACTAGGTCCATTGGCATCTCTATAGATAACTAAATTAAATCCACTTTTCATTTCAAAATAACTATTGGTAACTATACAAAGACTAGAGGGGCAGGACTATACTTAGGACCTACAGCATCCATCCCTTCTTGGATCATGAGCTCCAGCTCCATGTACTGCACCAGCACACTGAGCAGGGGATGATGTCACTTGAATCACAGAAGTTCATTGGTGTATGGATGTTACCTATGGCTAGTAAAGTAAGTGTCATTTTTTAGTATGTGAAATGGCTTTACAAAATATTTAAACACATTTTTCAGCTATAAAGAAAACTAAACCTTCAGCAGAGGGAGTGATTTCTCATGTGCTACTGCAATTTGAAATCACCATCTTTTACGTGGAGCAAAGCAGTGATGAATCTAGCCCAGACTCCTTAAACTCATTTCTGAGGGTTTCTCCCTAGTGTTCATAGAGTCAGGTAGAGGGCTAATAGCAGCACTTGCAAACAGTTTGTCTATAAACTCATATTCACAAAAATGTTGAACCCATTTAGCTTAAATTGGTTTTGCCTTGGCTGAAGGTTTGGTCTACAGTCTCTGTTTTTAGGCAATTACATAATCCTTAATGGAGTTTAATAAAGCCAAATCTTCAGTGGCAATTGGAGTGGGAATGAAAGCAAGCTTGTACTCTGGCCAATGAAGATAATTTGATTATTGATCACTTATCAAATTCATCTATGGGCTTCAATGACTGTTGGCTAGGACTGATACTGGATATATTAGCTCTCTGAGGGTACATCTACACTTGCTCCCTAGTTCAAACTAGGGATGCAAATGTAGGCGACCAAAATTGCTAATGAAGCGGGGATTTAAATATCCTGTGTTTCATTAGCATGATCTCACCGGCGCGTTACTCTGCTCAACAGCTGTTTCGAAAGTGAAAGTGTGCGCCGGGACGCATTAGTTCGAACCAAACCCCTTGGTTCAAACTAACGTTACTCCTCAAAAAATGACTAACTCCTCAAAAAATGAGGAGTAACATTAGTTTGAACCAAGGGGTTTGGTTCGAACTAACGTGTCCTGGCATGCACTTTCACTTTTGAAACAGCTGTTGAGCGGAGTAACGTGCCGACAAGATCATGCTAATGAAGCGCGGGATATTTAAATCCCCTCTTCATTAGCAATTTTGGTCACCTACATTTGCATCCCTAGTTCGAACTAGGGAGCAAGTGTAGACGTACCCTGAGTTTGACATCTTATGTTTCATAATTCCAACATGGAGCTACAAAGTAAATTATTAAGTATCTAATAAAGACTTGTTGCTGAACAATTAGTTCAACTAAAGTGAAAATCTCATCAAAATTGATAATGCTACCATCTTTGAAACAAGTAATCTATACTACAGAGCAACAACATTTCCCAGAAATATTACTTTCTCAATGGCTGCAACTGTTGTTTCACATCAAGATGAATGTCCTACTTCTCTTGCAGGTATTTATCCTCAGAGAAAGGAAAAGACAAACAATTATGAATTGCAGCATAATATACTGGTCAAATATAAAATACAGTGCTTGATATCCACTGTTCACCAAATACAACTACTGCATATTATCTGCTCTATCTCTGGCATCTTTCTCTATTTGTGGTGAGCTGTGGGGCCTCACATCATGTGACCCAAAATAATCTGTTTTGAAGTAGAGAACTAGAACACAAAGCAACACATCATAAATATCAAAACATGGTTCCCTGGTCTGCTGGTTTCTATAAAATTTTCATAGAGAATATACAGTCCAAAAAGAGCAAATGTTTGTGATTTGAGCAACTGCCAAAAGAAAATATTCTAAATTATTCAGAGTCAGTTCAAATCTGTGAATAATTCAACACCTACTTCTCACCACTAAGCACCCCATCCTCCACCATTTTCCCACATATTCCTAAAAGATTAATGGAGTTGGATTGTGTTCTTTCATTAAAAAATTGAGATAACTTAGTTACAGACACTGTTGACCCTGGCAACCCTTTAGGATTCCTTCTACCTGAAGTTATACTGTGATAGTATTAAGGTCAGTTATTTAGTAAAAAAGCAAAACGAGTAATTTTATTAATGAATTGGATGTTCCTCCAGTACTTCCCAGTACTCTCATAATTTGTAAGTAGCCAAAAGCCCATTCAAGGCATATAAAATGCTGCTAAAGCTTATTTGATAGATGAACACTTTATTTTTTCCATTTATGAAACTATATACATTTGTAATAATTCCTTGGATTCTGTATGTTTATTCATGGCATTTTTATAGAGGCAATTAATTAATTTTGTGACATTTTATGCTTAGAGTTTCATAGTTCTTAAGAGAACTTAGTGGGCAAATTGAAATTTGGTTGCTTCCACTAAATAACCTCGTCAAAATTCTTTTTTTTCCTTAGAATTTCAACACATAATAGCAATCTTTACTTTTTTGCCATTTAGAATTATCAATTTAAATTTTCACAGTTCTGTAAATTTAGAAGTTTTAAGCATTTTTTTCAATGTTAACTTATTTAAATGTTTATGTAGTGCGGCAGAGTGGCTGCCCACTGACCCAAAGTGGGAGAGGAGTCCCTCCTGGAGCCTGGATGGGCAGCACCTGACCCTAGCGACCCACCTGACTGGAAGCCAGGAGGCAGGGCCAAGGATATAAAAGGCCTGCCAGAGAGGCCAGTGAGAGCCCAGTGACTGAAGGAGCCAGAAGCCTTCCCTGAGCACCCAAATGAGGAGCTGGACCCAGGGGAAGCCGAAGACTGATCTGGGCCACCGGGCCCACAACTGGATGACTGCTTGGAAGGACTGTTTACCTGGCCAGAGATTCCAGCATGACAGAGCCCAGAGGACCTGCATGGGACCCAGGTTCAGCCCGAGGGGGAGAGAAGAAAAAGCCCAGGGGTAGCCGACCACCATTTGGCTGGGCCAGCACCAGGTCAGCATGTTGTGATATGGATTTCCACTGACCTAGCAGCAGACTGCTCTACTAGGGCCCTGGGCTGGGATGCAGTGGAGTGGGTGGACCTGTGTCCCCCCTTCCACCAGAGTCCTGGGTGGCAGTCTGTCCCCTTGGCCACTCCAGACTCACCTCATCTACTGGACCTCCACTTGAGCAAGGGGATCCAGCTGGGTGCTTATATACTAAGACTGTTTGACTTACTGCCAGCCCCACCACTCACAGCATCTCCCGCTTCTCTTTGTCCCCGGGCCTGATGTGCCACTCGGAGAAATCACTGTGCTGTGGCAGCAGCTGCTCGATGGATCGTGAGGTGCTTCCCCCTGCCACACTCTGCTGTTCCTGGTGCCCCCAACTGCTGGTCAGGCCACCCCCAGGGTGCAGGAGCAATGCCGGAGCCTAGCCTGCAAATCCTTTGCCCCAGCAGGCACAGGCCTACACGGTACCACTGCTGCCGCCAGCTCCCCTAAATTGATTCTGAATTGACTTACGATGTCTATGGGTATGTCTACACTACCCCCTAGATCGATCTAGGGAGGCTAATGAGGGCGACCGGAATTGTAAATCAAGCCCGGGATTTAAATATCCCACACTTGATTTGCATGTTCCCGGCCGGTCGTCATTTTAGAAATTGACTAGCCCGAAGTAACTGCCAGCGTCTACACGTGGCAGTGAAACGGGATTCCGAAATAAAGCCCTAACTCGAATTAGGTGGTATTCCTCCTGCAATGAGGTTTACCACCTAATTTGATTTAGGGGCTTTATTCTGGAATCCCGTTTCACTGCCGGATGTAGACGCAGGCAGTTACTTTGGGCTAGTCAACAGCTCCTACACTGTAAAATACTGCACTGTAAAATAAGCAGTATTTTACTGCTTTTAAATACTCATAAGACAAGTAAATTATTTTGGGGGAGATTAAAAAGATTCTGTTTTAAAAAATCAATTATTTCAATAATTTTACCAGTAGGAGAAGCAAGGAAGGGTGATGAGAGGTGTAGGAGCTGCAATGGCTTCCATACAACAAGTTATTTAAAAAAGACAAGTATCTAGTTAGGAAAGAAAAGAAATAAACAGAAGTAGAATAAATGTATGATAGGGTGAGTGGTAGAAACCACCATAATTTAATGGAACCTGCATTATTTCTATCCCCATTCAACTGTATCATGGTTAACCCCTATCCAGAGGCAGGTTTTTTTGGATAAATTCAGAAAAAGTATATTAAGAAAACCAAGATTGTAATGTCGATTTATAAGCCCATTCCTTGACCCCTAGACCACACTGCCCCTCACACAAGTTGTTACTCTCACTCTAAATGGTACTTTATTACTGAGACAGAGTCCTAATGATATAATAGGGATCAGAACCTGAAAATGTCTTTTGGGCTCTGGGCAGATGTAGCTGGTTCTTTCCTCTCAGTCTGGCTAGAATTGCTGCAGAGCAGTCATTCCACATACTTAAAGACTGCCTGTGGAAGAATATTATCAGTACACCAGCCTTTCAAAGGTATTATATTATCAGTACTCTAGCCTGTAGCCTGTCACCTACCTACAATACCTCACAGGAAAGCATACCCCATGATGTTCTTGTTTAATGCATAGCTGAGATGTAAGAACATAAGATCAGCTATACTGGGTCAGACCAAAGGTGCATCTAACCCAGCATTCTGTCTTCTGACAGTGGCCAATGCTAGGTGCCCCCAAAGGGAATGGACAGAATTATCAAGTGATTATAATGGAATAATTATCAAGTGACTGCACCCCTGTTGCCCATTCGCAGCTTCTGACAAACAGAAGCTAGGGATGCCATTCCTGCCCATCCTGGCTAATTGCCATCAATGGACCTAGCCTCCATGAATTTATATAGCTATTTTTGAACCTGGACTTCACAACATCCTCTGGCAAGGAGCACCACAGGTTGTGTTGCATGAAAAAAATACTCCATTTTGCTTGTTTTAAACCTGCTACCTATTAATTTCATGTGGTAACCCCTAGTTCTTATGTTATGGGAACAAGTAAATAACTTGCCTTATTCACTTTCTCAATACCACTCATGATTTTATAGACCTCTAGCATATCCAAGGGCAGACTTTTGGGAAAGCAGGGAGGGTAGCAGCCATGCACAACAGGACACGGCTTGCTTTTCATCCCATTCCCCGGACTATCAGGGAGCGAGGGGAAAGTGCTCGCATTCCATGATTTACTCTTCTGCCCTCTCCCTTCACCAACCAGGTGTGAGAGGGATGCACACAATGCAAATACTTTCCCCTCGCTTCTTGATAGTCCAGGGAATGGGATGAAAGGCAAGCAAAGTACTGGAGAGCATGGCTGCTGCCCACTCTGCTCTCCCAAAACTCTGCCATTGATCATATCCCCCCTTTGTCTCCTCGTTTCACATTTGATATACTAGCATTCACATTTGCTCACTTTGGCACATAATTGACTTTTCCCCTCTAATAAATATGGAGGTCACAGACTCAAGAGACCAAGTGAGCACACTCACTATGCCAACTTTGCAGGAGGAAACTAGATAGGGAAAAGGGGAAGGGGGCAACTATCATACCAACATGCAGCAGGATGCTGCATTGTGCATGTCCAGTTTCCAAAACCACACTGTTATGAGAGAGGAGAGAAATGGCTGTTTCTCCCCACCCACACTTAGCCTTAGGGTATGTCTAAACTACACCCCCTCTGTTGGCAGAGGGATGTAAATTAGATGTATCGAAAGTTCAAATGAAGCTGGGATTTAAATATCCTGCACTTCATTTGCATAATGGCGGCCGCCGCTTTTTTTCGAAATGGGGCTTTTCAAAAAAAATCAGCAGTTTAGACAGGGCATTTTCGACATAAATGCCCCATTTCGAAAGATCCTGAGTTTCGAAAGATCTGTCGAAAATGCCCCGTCTAAACTGCCGGTTTTTTTCGAAAAGCCCCATTTCAAAAAAAAGCGGCGGCCGCCATTATGCAAATGAAGCATGGGATATTTAAATCCTGGCTTCATTTGCATTTTTTGATTAGTCTAATTTACATCCCTCTGTTGACAGAGGGGTGTAGTTTAGACGTAGCCTTAGTTCCTAGCCTAGACAATGACTCTTCTGTGATGTATGCAGTGTAAGCCTAATGAGAAAACCAGAAAATAGACAAACACATTATCTTCTAATTAATTAAGCAGGGATCAAGGAGTTTGAAGATATGGGTTACAAGTCCTGGCTCCAACACTGACCACCTATGTGGCGACCAAGTTGCTCGGTCTCTTTATTGCATTGTTTACAGCTCAGGAATACCCAGACTCTAAAGATGGGCAAACATTTTTAACTGAACCTTTTCCCCCCCTCCCCTCTGAAAAAGCACAGATTCAGCAATACAGGCCTCAGGTCTGGCTTGCTTTTTAAGTGTCAATGAGCTATACAAAACAAGTTTTGTAGATATTTTTTCAGTAGCCCTTAATTTACAAATGTGTAAATCTGTTAATTTGTAACCTTTTCCTTCTGTCTTTTTAGCTCATTTTAAAGCAATTGCAGAGTGGCTTAAAAATTTCACTTTGAAGCTGCTAAATTCTGTGTCCACCAGAGTCACTGATTGCCATTCACAACAGTTAACCCTTTCACCATTTTGCCAACAATATTTAGTTAAGCCTCACAAAACTTCTGTAAGGTATGCACATTACACCATTTAACCATCTATGAACTGAGGCAAATGACAAGTATTGTTCAATAATCTAATCCCTAATTTGGAAAAATGACTGTGTTTGCCACATCCAATTGTGTGAGAAACTACAGATAATAGAGTAGCCAATTAAAAGGGTGTATATCTGGCAGAGCAGGGTGATTAATGAGGGGAGGGTCTGAGAGGGTTGTTTGTTTACTGATAATTTTAAACAAATATTTTGGGTTGGACTGAAAATGAAAATTGTCCAATATTTCTGGCTACTTTACACAAATCTTTTGTTATGGATTGAATTATTCTGTTTAACTTAAAATTAAAAGTTTCATTATGATTTCAGGCATTTTAAAATGTTTTTAGTAAAATGGAATGAATTTCAAAATAGCCCGAGACCCAAAATTGAAACATTTTTAAAAAATACGGAATTAAAATATTTGAAGTTTGGGACTTCCTGTCACAAGTTAATATTTCAGCAAATCCCTAAATTAGAACCGTCTAAAAAGATCATTTTGTAACGATTTTATCCCTGTGCGCTGTTGATGGGATTTGGATGACAGAGGCTGTAACTCCTCCTATTTAGAACACAAATTCTCACTTTCATTATATCATTCCAGATGCAACTATTCCCCCATAATGTAACTTTCTCTGCACCTTTGTATTGGCCACTGTTTGAGGCAGATACAAGATTAAGGCAGACTGACTGGTCGGTTTCTGTGTAGAGATTTTTATGGCCCTACTAATGAGCTGAAAAACAAGTGTGTTTACTCTTAATCAAATGCTAAAATGATGCCTATATATGGATGTTATTATGACCCAGTATTTTTGTGAAGTAGTACATTATGGCAGGGAAATGTTCTGAGCGAACCAACAGATCTTTCAATCCTCAAGTCTATATTTCCAAGTTCTATGGGTTCAACTTTATAAAATGAAGAACACTGTAAGGCAATTGGTGAGCAGAATACTAACATGTCAAAATGTCATCTTCTTGAATCTTTTAAATACCCCTCATGCTGTGCATGAATTAATAGACTTCCACTAAAGCTGTCAGCATGAGCAGGTCATAAATGAGGCAAAAAGATGAAAGAAAGTAATTTCCAGCTCCAATGCACAAATTATCTATATTCCTTCACAGGGGAAAGGGGAAAAAAAGGCTTTTTGAAATGACTCACTAATGCAAATTCACAAATCATCTCTACTGGGCACAGGTGCAGCATCTGCAATAACATCATTCTACTAAAATATTCTGTGGCCATCTTCTGTGATGGGTGAAATAGTCTGAATAAAATAAAAATAAAGCTGGAGTTTAGGGTTGATATTTGAAATTTCTCAAATCTATGTTTCACTTTCATGCACCTCTAATTAGGACTGGAAGTAGCACAGCCAAAAAGTTGGTGAAAAGTTGTTCTTTTGGTACTGCTGTCCTGACCTACACAAGAAATTGATCAAAAGATATTTCTCTCTCCCATGAGATTTTTACTTTTTCAGATTCAAAATTATACATAGTTCTAAAAAAAAAATTAGATATTCATTCTAACTGAGACAGCCTAAATCAACCCTCCAATATTTTAGTGGCTCAGACATTTTTAACAGTTTCAGAGGGGGAAGCCGTGTTAGTCTATAACTGAAAAAACTTAAAAAATAACTAATAGTCTTGCAGCAACTTAGAGACTAACAAAAATGTAGAAGGTATCACAAGCTTGTGTGGGCAAAACCCAGTTACTCATTTCAAGCAAAACTCACACTGAATTGAATTAAACTCAGTAAATGAATCTTTACTGTTTAAATGATCAGGTTCTTTGTGATTTAAAAACATCTATTAGTCTACACTGCCTGACACAAAATTAGGAAAACATGCGTTTTCCCATCTAAGTTGCATTTTAATTTAACTGAAGATTTCAATATAATACCCCTGTGTATTAGAACCATCATTCTCCATCCCCACACATGTTGGGCAGAATCAGGCAATATGATTACACATTAACCTATGTGATTAAAGTATTTATTGTCATCTTTATTTTACAAAGGGAAATACACAGAGAGAATATGATTAGACAAAGGTCATAAAGTGATTCAGTAGCCAAACCAAGAACAGAAACCTCATCTCCCAATTCCTGTGTTCATTCTTTGAGTAGCAGGCCATTTTCCTTCTATTTGTTCAATTAACATTTCCGAAGAAGATTACAAGAGTGCAGGCAAAATCCATCTCTTGTATAATTTCGCTGAAGGCAATAGGTACACCAGGAATTCATTTGCTTCACAGTGTATTTTTGAAGAGTGTTTAAGATGCACCCCCATTCCATGCACAAAGCAAAGCACTTTAAAACATGATTAACCTTAAGAGCATTATATAAGCACGTTGACTTCAACAGGATTTAAGCATATGCTAAATTGTTTTGATGAGCTGAGGCCTAAATACTTAATTATGGTTGTTTGAAATATCAAACAGCATTTTAGATTCCTAGTATATTGGATATAGTGATAGTTACAGATCAATAGCAATAGCAATAGAGATAGAGATCGTACTAGCAGATGTACTCAGCGTTGCTTGTGTCCGTAAAGCAATTAAGTTTTTTTAAAGGAAATTGTAAGTGATTTATTTAAATAGTTGTATTTTTAAAAAACAGTGTTTTATTAAGTTAATTTTTATTTCAGATTTCTTACTAAAAAGAATTGTTAAAAACATTTCCAATTATTTTTTTTAATATTTTTTAAATGGGAAGTCCATTATGTGTATTTTTTTCTTCATACCTACAAACTCTTATCCTTTGCTATGTTTTAACAAAAAAGATCTATATTCAATTTGGCTTCCAAAAGAGAGCACTACTCCAAATTTCTCCATTTTATCTCTTTTTGATAAAGTTTATTGAGAAGCAATCCTATTTCAGGTTCATCCTATTTTTCTGGCTCATCTTGGTTATTTCTCTTTGAACATTCACTCAATTATATCAATTCTGAGGAGTGTGCTTGATTTGGTGAGTCTGTCTCTTTTCAGTATGGTTTTATGAGTAGCAATCGCATTCAGACATGCCCCATTTTCCTGGCACAACCAAAGGCTTATGTTGCTTTAAGAAGAAGCTGCATACCAAATTTGGTGGTCATAGCTCTTACCATTTAGGAGGAGTTCTTGATCAAAGAGACAAATGCTCCAATGTATATATATATATATATTGCATGAGAGAGAGAGAGAGAGAGTTTTAGATCAAGATCTAGATATTTAAGATGTTTGAGCAATAATGATGACATCTTCCTGAGTGTAAGAAAGGACTGAAATATTTTGATTAATCTTAGTTTCAATTTTCGAGGAAAATCACCTAAGCCTTATGCTTCATAGGGGCTAATGCTTCATGATGCATAGCGGAATATTTCTGTCTGTTCCCTTTTATCAGGAAGCGAGGGGTAGTTTGGTGCATTCCTTGCTCTGGCTGGGGAGCAAAAGGAGGCAGATGAACGTGATCCTACCCCATCCATGGGACGTGGACCCCTCCACCAACTTTGCCTGCTGGAACTGCAGCTTCCATGGAGAGGTGCTTCTCAACAGGCCCCAAGCTGCTGCAGTGACATAGGGCTGAGGTAATACTCTCTCCCCAGGGCAGCCTGCATACTGAGCCCCTCATCTCCAGCCACACCCCAGAGCAATGATTTATATGAAACATGTATATTCTCATTTTATTTTCTTAAAAAAAATTGAGTTAAGTATCCGACCAATGCTGAGTAAATCAAATTAATATATAAAAGTATGGTGTTCAAAGTATTGGACAAAATATACAACTGTTCTTTGTATACCGTGGCTGTGTCTACACTGGCGCAATCTTGCGCAAAAGTGGCCGCTCTTGCGCAAAAACTTGCTGCCTGTCTACACTGGCCGCTTGTTCTTGCGCAAGTAAACTGACGTTCTAATGTATGAAATCAGGGCTTCTTGCGTCAGAACTCTGATGCTCCCGTTCAGGAATAAGCCTTTTTGCGCAACTGTTCTTGCGCAAGAGGCCAGTGTAGACAGGCAACATGAATTTCTTGCACAAGAAAGCCCTATGGTTAAAATGGCCATCAGAGCTTTCTTGCGCAAGAGATCATCTACACTGGCATGGATGCTCTTGCACAAAAGCACATCTCTTGCGCAAAAGCACATGCCAGTGTAGACACTCTCTTCTGGAAGAGTTTTTGCACAAGAACTCTTCCACAAAAGAATTCTTGTGCAAGAAGCTGCCAATGTAGACGTAGCCTGTGGTTTTACATGAGAAGACATTTGAATCAAAATTACAGGACAAAGTATACAATGATCTCAGCTAAGCTTCAGCTCTTTAGAATCAAATTTCATATTAAAATAATCTTATGAAATAACCTCATTTTTCAATATACATATTCCTCTAGTATGCACTGACAATGGACATGCATTTGGTTATATATATACATCCACTGAAACCTCCAGGAAGCCCAGGGAGCAGGACCAAGACTGCTTCTGTTGAAAAAAAATAGGCAATATCCAAGTTCATGCTCATGCCCTGGAGTCTCTTCATTGTTTACTGCTTCTATCTAGTTTAGCACATGTGGCTGAACTAGATAGGCTTGCTGACTTCAGCAGCTGCCCCATATGCAACTAAGAAATACAAAAATCATAACCGATACTAAGCATGTATGATTGATCACAGTTATTTCTCTGTTTTCTTCCCAAATAAGATGTTTGTCATGCCATTGCTGGTTTGTTTGTTTAAATAGGTTTCTCTGTTTTAAACTATTGAATCTACAGAGCATATCACAATCTTTACAGACTTCTCTGCCTAGCACATATAAACACACACATTAAAAAGTACAAAACTTCATTGTTAAGGCCCCCAATATTTCCTCAAGAATACTATTAGGCTGTGTCTACATTGGCACCCTTTTCGGAAAAGGGATGCTAATGAGACAAGTCGAATTACAAATGCAGCGGGATTTAAATTTTCCCATGACATTTGCATGAATTATAACTGCCGCTTTTTCGGCTCGGGGCTTTGTGGAAAAAGCACCAGTCTAGCGGCTCTAGCGGAAAATAAAGCCTTTTCAGAAGATCCCTTATTCCTCTTAAAATCAGGAATAAGGGATCTTCCGAAAAGGCTTTATTTTCCGCAAGAGCCGCTGCCTAGACTGGCGTTTTTTCCGTCAAAGCCCCGAGCCGGAAAAAGCGGCAGATAAATTATGCAAATGCCGCGGGGAAAATTTAAATCCCCGCTGCATTTGCAATTCCGACTTGTCTCATTAGCATCCCTTTTCCGGAAAGGGGTGCCAATGTAGACGCAGCCTTAGGGTTTAATCCCCAACATTGAATGTTGTGCTGGGGATAGGCTTCATAACGATTGTAAAGACTCTAACCCCAGTGACATCTCAGCCCTTATCTTTGCTAAGTCTCTTTGGGTACGTCTACACAGCACCCTAAACTTGAAATAAGATATGCAATTTGCACTAAGAAAATTGCATATCTTATCTCAAATCTATTTCAAAATAACGCTCTATTTCAAGCCATTCCTTATCCCTCGTGCAACAAGGTTTACCTGGGATGATGAAATATCATGCCCGTTATTTTGCAAAATATTTCAAAATAAACAGGCGGCTTGTGTAGAAGCATGGCAGCTATTTTGGGATACCGCTGGTATCCCAAAATAGCCGTTCAGTGTAGACGTATTCTTTGTTTCAGCTGCTTCTCTTTTCTGGTTGCACACTCTTTTCATCTCCATTTTTTGCTCACCAGCCTGCTCTGTGGCTGGAATTGTTGTCATCTAATACTTTTTACTTTAGTGATTGTCAAGCTTCTTCTTTCAAATATACACTTTTTGCCTTGCGTTCTACTGCTGATACCCACTCCAGTGCTTTCCATTCCTCCACTCCACCAGACATTCTTAATAAGAATATGGAGAAGTTATACACATCATACTTCATACCATAAACGCTTTTATTTTTTTCCATCATCTCCCATGTTTGTCTAATTAGCACCAGACTGTGGCTGGTTTATACCCATGTGGACAAACAGGAAACATGGTGCTGTGCTATCAGGCACAATTAAGTCTTTGGAACATATGTTTTTTCAAGGATTAAATGGGAGAGGTTAGGGTTTGGCTGGGAAACATTACCCCACAGATGGGACAAGAGAAAGGAGACCTTATGTTAGAGCAGTCTCAACAATGTTCTTTCAGACAGCCAACCGCTGTTGTATCCAGTCTACAGGGAAAACAAAAATGGTCAAAAGCTAGCTTTACCTCCAACTGCTCCTGGCCCAAATACAGAACTTGGATAACTGAGAATTGCACCCAATATGACAAGTGAGAATATCCTGTGGAGTAATAACAACTGGACCTTTTAATACATTATATGTAGCTTGGTTAAATGGCTATTTGAAGGCTATAAACAGGAAAAATGGAATGGATCATCCCATGGGATACAAGGAGTAATAGGATGAAATTGATCAAAGGTAAATGTATGATGAATATTATGAAAAATTACCTAACAACAACAACTTTATTAGACAGTGATGGATACTGCATAGATTATGTAATCTGAAATTAAAATAGACAAGGTAAATGAGAATACAGCATAGAAAAACAACGAACAGTGCTTTGGCAATAGTTGTGGTTTACAGAGCGATATTTAAATTCCATATTAGTGTGGTTCAATCAGTTTTTCTAATTGTTAATATAACAATTATATTGGAGATAATAAATATTAAAGATATTATAAATTAAGAATAAAGTCCTGACAACAGTTGGTTTTAAGGTCTTGATACTTAGAAAGTGAGTAAATATTGTGACTATAACTGACAGTAATATTTCATAAAAGTGCAGTATTCATTTCAGTTCAGACTTAGTCTGTATTTCTTGAATCAACATTTTAATGTTTATTCAACATATTTTAAAAATGTATATAGTTCTTGCAGTATCAAGAATTTTCTATAGCTACATAGATAATACAAGTTACATTTATTTTTTTTCTCACCATGCAGTTTTACATGCATAGGTCATCAGAACCAGTACTGCATTTTAATGTGCAAAGAAACATTTGTCAAATGGCTAAGATAAAACACAGAAGAACCCTTTGAAAATCTAATATGTTCTTTCCAAAATTGTGACAGCATGAAACAGCTTCTCTGGAATAAAGTTGACCTGGAAAGAATGTTTTTTAAATTGAGCTTATGCCCTTTTTTGTTACTTTATGATAATATAAAGCCTTGAAAGATTTTTCAGATTCATCACAGAAGTAAAATCTTAGTTTTGGCGAAGGACCTTAGAGAAAGAGGAAGGGAAATGTTCATATAGCATGTATTTTATGAATTCTTACTCCTTATTCAAAGAGACGGGTAGCAAAACTTTATTAAAGACATGCTCTCTCTCAAATATTAATTGCTAAATGGGTTTAAAATAGGTGTTAACACCACTGCCAAATCAGGAGAAAAGCCTCTTTTCCTCACTTCCTCATTTTCACTCTCAGGACTAAATTTTTCTAGTTCTCCAATCACTATCAAGAATCTTCCAGCTTAGATAAGCAAACAACCATCAAAGATCAAACCTCTCAGACTTTCTAAACACATTAAACAAGGGGCACTT
Source organism: Rafetus swinhoei (assembly GCA_019425775.1). Classification (NCBI taxonomy): domain Eukaryota; kingdom Metazoa; phylum Chordata; order Testudines; family Trionychidae; genus Rafetus; species Rafetus swinhoei. The sequence goes on from CM033437.1 coordinate 275,066,250, forward strand.
TTGTAGAGAATTAGCATTAAAGGCACCACAAGTAATGGCTTTAGATAGCCCCTTTGATATTTCTCATCTTGCAGCATGACAGTGGTTGGTTGCTTTTCCTAAAGGAAAAATATGTCTTCATTATTTTCAGCCATGCTGGCTGGATTAAATTGAGAGTGGATATGCCTGCATGAGCAGACAATGACACCTCTGATTGCAGCATACACATTCCTCTACTTTTATCTCATGCAGTGTCTCTGATTACTATGGAGACAGTGTTCTTAAATCATGAGGCATATGCAAGTCTGATATTGATCAAGTACATTTACTAGGTGATAAGAAAAATTTCAGCCCTCTGACTATCAGTTAGGTTTAGTGATTGGAAGACAGTTAGGGTACGTCTAGACTGCAAGCTTCTATTGAAAGAAGCTTTTTCGGAAGAGATCTTCCGAAAAAACTTCTTCCGAAAGAGAGCGTCCACACTGCAAAAGCGAAAGAGAGAGTCCACACTCATTGGACGCTCTCTCGCATGTGAGCTGTGATTACTCTGGGCGGAATGGCCACCAGGGCACCTGTGCTTTTTCATGGAGGCCTCGTCTTTCGAAAAAACTCCCTCTCCTGCATCCACCCATGCCTTTTTCCAAAAGAGCTCTTTCAGAAAAGGCATTCTTCCTCGTAGAATGAGGTTTACCAATGTAAGAAAAAACCCTGCGTTTTTTTGATTTTCTTTCAAAAGAATGCAATAGCAGTGTGGACGTAAGTGAAGTTTTTTCAGAAAAACAGCCGTTTTTCAAAAAAATCCCTGAAGTCTAGACACACCCTTACAGAACACAAGCCTGGTGAACAGGATGGGAAAGAATGTAAAGTGTGTTTTTTTTTAAAGGGCCTGTATTAAGGAACAGCTTGATCGAGACATGCAGCTCTCAGTATCATAACCTAATTCCATTTCTTCCCATTATGAAAAAACTAGTCTGTAGGAGGAAGGCTAGAACATGTGCAGTTATGCTAAAGAGTAACTATGAGTTTAAGGAAACTTAATATTTGATGGAGTAGTTCAGAGAATTAAATATATTGTCATGCAGATTTCCCTTAACTAGACTTAAGGAGTGTAACATCCTGTCTGTTAAATTATTGCAGCACCTTTTTCTAGATGACAAAAAGTGACAACTGCTTGTACTAAAGATGTAAATCTAAAGGCTCTCTAATAAACTAGAATTCTAGAATTACATTAGTTCATCTGAGAATTTGGCACAAACTGTTCTTTCATCTTAAGTGTAGTTTCAGCCACATTGAAATCAGTGGCAAATCCCCCATTGGATTTAACAGAGCCACCATTTCACCTTTAATATCTTATCCAAATTCTCCTCTGATTAACTGAAAAAAATGGAATGTAGGTGGGAGCATCACCAAATACATAAATAACTTTTTAATATTTAACTGCCAAAACCAGAATGTGAACACAATAATATGTAATCATATAATTAGAGATGCAGTCATAGCATCATAAAAGACTGGGGGTATGTCTACACTAGCCCCCTAGTTCGAACTAGGGAGGCTAATGTAGGCATTCGAAGTTGCAAATCAAGCCCTGGATTTAAATATCCCATGCTTGATTTGCATCTTCCCGGCTGGTCGCCACTTTTGAAATTTACAAGTCCCGGACTAACTGCCCGTGCCTACACGCGGCAGGGACCCGGTAGTTCAAATTAAAGCCCTAGTTCGAACTACCTGTTATTCCTCCTGGAATCAGGTTTAACAGGTAGTTTGAACTAGGGCTTTAATTCGAACTACTGGGTCCCTGCCGCGTATAGACGCGGGCAGTTAGTCCGGACTTGTAAATTTCAAAAATGGTGACCAGCCGGGAAGATGCAAATCAGGCGCGGGATATTTAAATCCCGGGCTTGATTTGCAACTTTCGAATGCCTACATTAGCATCCCTAGTCCGAACTAGGGGCTAGTGTAGACATACCTTGGTGTTGGAAGAGACCTCAGGAGGTCATCTAGTCCAGTCCCCTGATCAAAACTGGACCAACTTCAACTATATCAGTCCAGGCGTGGGCTTTGTCAAGCCAGTCTTAAAAATCTCTAATGATGGAGAGTCCGGCACCTCCGTAGGTAACCCATTGTAGTGCTTCACCACCTTCCTAGTGAAGTTTTTTTTTCTAATATCAACTAGACCTCCCCCTCTGCTACTTGAGACTATTGCTCCTTGTTATGTCATCAGCCACCACTGAAAATAGCCTGACTCCAATCTCCTTGTAACCCCCTTTCAGGTACTTGAAGGCTGCTATCAAATCCTCCTTCACTCTTCTCTTCTGCAGAATAAATAAGTCTAATTCCCTCAGCCTCTCTTCTTAAGTCATGCACCTCAGTCGCCTAAACATTTGTGTTATGCTCTGCTGGACTCTCTCCAATTTGTCCACATCCTTTCTGTAGTGGGGCCCCCAAAACTGGATATAATACTCCAGATGTGGCCTAATCAGTGCTGAATAGAGGGGAATAATCACTTCTCTCAATTTGCTGGAAATTAGTCTTCTTGGAAGCAGGAGCACAGTGTGGACGCATCTCCATCTTTTTGCCTACTGTAATCCCCTGCCCTTTTCTGCAGAACTGCCTCTTAGATGGTCAGTCCCCAGCCAGTAGAAGCATATGGGATTCTTCTGTCCAAAGTGCTGGATTATGCACTTGTCCTTGTTGAACCTCATAAGATTTATTTTGGCCCAATCATTCAATTTGCCTAGGTCACTCTGGACCTTATTCCTACCTGTGAGCTTATCTAGCTCAACCCCACCCTCCCAGTGTTATCCATGAATTTGTTGAGAGTGCAATCCATCCCATCTCCCAGACCATTAATGAAGATTTTGAACAAAACTGGCCCCAGGTTTGGCCCTTTGGGCACTCCACTTGATATCAGCTGCCAACTAGATATTGAATCCAACCATCTAGCCAGATTTTTATCCACCCTATAGCCCATTCATCTAACCCATACTTCTTTAATTTGCTAGCAAGAGTACTATGGGAGACCATATCAAAAGCTTTGCTAAAGTCAAGGTACATAATGTCCACCACTTTCCCCATATCTACAGTGCCAGTTATTTCATCACAGAAGGCAATCAGGTTGGTCAGGCATGACTTATGCTTGGTGAATCCATGTTTCCTGTTCCTGAACATCTTCCTCTCCTCAACATGGATTCCTTGAAGAACTGCTCCATAATTTTTCCAGGGAGTGAGGCTAATTGGTCTGTAGATCTCCAGATTCTCTTTCTTCTCCTTCTCCTTGCTGTTTTAAAAAGATGACCACTACATTTGACTTTTTCCAATTATCTGGGACCTCCCACAATCACCCTGAGATTTCAAAGACAATGGCCAATGGCTCTACAGTCACATCATCCAACTTTCTGAGCACACTTGGATGCCTTAGCTTCAACCCTCTGGACTCAGGCATGTCTAGCTTTTCTAAATAGTTCTTAACCTTTTCTTTTACCACTGAGGGCTACTCACCTTCTTCCCATACTGTGCTGCCTAATACAGCAGTCTGAGAGCTGACCTTATCTGTGAAGACCGAGGTGAAAAAAGCACTGAGTACTCCAGCTTTTACCTTATCATCTGTTACTGAGTTGCTTTCTGCACTCAGTAAGGGCCCCACACATTCCCCAGCACCTCCTTGTGGCTAATATACTTGTAGAAACTACACTATGCATATGCATATCAAAATGCATATGCACAAAGGTGGATTAGTATGAATTTGATTGCAAAAACAACCTTAACTCTTATTTCCTAATTTTCAAGTACTTGATTTTGAAACTTCAAAGGTTTTTTAGCATAGTATTTTGGAGTAAATTTGCAGTTAGGTATGGTCAATTAGTTTTGGGCCGTATACAATGAGACATCATGTCAAAGTAGGGAGAAATTAGCTCTCTTCATTATGAGTTTGTTAGGACTGACCCTGAAACCCTTCATTCAGTTTTAGGCATTATATTACCAGAAAAATATAGGAAAATTGGATAGATTTCTGACAGGACCAAAAATAAATCACATAAATATTATAAGTCTGGAGGAAATGACTTCAGAAAGATTAAAATGTCTGAATATGTAATAGCTTGGCTAATAAATGAGTAAGGAGAGATATAAGGAGAAGAGGAAGGATATTTAAAAATTATTTTGAATATTTTATGCAAATTATTTCATGAAAATTCAATGACTACATTTCTGAATTATTTGCTAGCTGTTAGCTGAATGGATAATGGAAAATTTATTCACATTTATCTTGAAAATATCACAAAATGTATTAAATGTGGTATTCAATTAACAATTAAACCAGTGTATAAATGCATGGACACCAAAGTGAGAGAGGAATTGTTTAGAGTGATAAAATGGGTATTAATGATAATGAAATTAATTTAGGAAACAATTAGGATGAATGGGACGAAATGTTTCTAGATAGTGAAATCTATTAGGGTGTGAAAAAATCACATAAGCACCTTGCAAAACTATCTCTCTTCAGATATTAAAAATTAGATTGGACAAAACATTGGAAAATGTTCTATAGGGAACAATTCTTCATTAGGAGGGAGATGAGCTGTACGATAATCTGATAGACCGTCTCCCATCTATGATTCAAATTATCTTGAAAATAAGCCCTGTACACATTAACTAGAAGCAGAATATTGCCAAGTTCTAAAAGTGTGTGTGTGTGTGTGTGTGTGTGTGTGTGTGTGTGTGTGTGTGTATCTACTGCACAGGCTTTTTAAAGAATTCACGGTTTCCCATTTTACTAAGATTTATAGAAAGAGGCTTCTTACTTTACCATCTACGTGTCTAGCCAAAACTGTAACACTTTTTCAAGTTGAGTCCAATAGTAAAGTCTCCTTTCCCCATCAGCCCATTTTTATTTCAAATTTTATTTTTATTTCACATTCTTCATTGAACTTTGTTCCTTTTTAGAAGATAGAGTCCAAGTTTATGACTTAGGAAATTTTATAACCCAAGATAACCATACATAATTTTCCCAGTAGAGAATAATGTTAACCTCTCCAAACATTTGGAAACAGGACCGAGAACAGTTCCCCAAAATAATCTTTTCTGATATGCAGTGAAGCCTATTCCACTGATTTTTGTGCACTGCATATGACCAATTTACATGAATTGGCATGTTAATAAAAGCTGTAATTGTGGAAGGGATATTATCTAGTAGATGGAGCCAGGCTCCAAAGTCAGGAACTCCTGGGTAGAGATGGTTGACATTTTTCATGACAGTGAGAGTGAGAATTTGTCAAAACAAATATTTAAGGAAGTCAAAACAAATATTTAAGGAAGTGTTAATTGGTCTCTCTCTGGCCCAATTAATTATGTATTAATAATGATGCCTGGAAAATAGAATAGCTATAACAAGAGGGATTTCAAGAGACTCTATAGCTGGGTAACTTGCTTGTTTTCTTACAGTGATTCTGCAACTGCAGTCAACTTATTCTCATCCTCAGAGAGACTGAGGACCAGATGCATCCTCCAAACTCTTCCTGGTCACAACATGCCTTGAATATAGGGGACTGGACTAAAAGATCTCTCAGGTCCCTTCCAATCCTATTATGTTTTTATATGGTTTTTCCTCCAAGTTTCATGCAGGTGGCTAAATCTCCTTTCAGGCAGCTCCAATAAAAAAGATAGAGGAAAAAAATATCATTCTCAGCCTTGGGAAGACACAGAGTGTTGCAAGTGCTCCCATCAAACAGAGCTCCCACATAAAGTAATGCAGCTCAGGCACAACTTTCCAGCCTTCCCGGGACAACTTGCTCAATTGTCTATAAAGAACAAACAAGTGTTTTTATCGTAGTTCCAGGCACCCTTGTCCACCCTATTTCAGACAAGCCTGTTATTTCCCAGTTGCCTGGATCTACTTTTGGAGCTTGTCAACCTGCCAGCAGTGGCTCAAGAGCATGAGTTCCAACCTCAGATCAGACTGCTAGGAACCAGGCCACAACCCACAATTTGCTTGTGAGTTCTTTACTTAGATTAACCCCATGCAAGTGTAAATTCCTCAGGCACTAACACAGCCTAAGCATAGGGTCACTAACTGCCTTCTTGGATACTCCAATCTATCTTGCCAGGCAAGTGCACATATCTTTGTGAAAGGTGATCCCTTACACCAAGAAGCACAGCAATAACCAGATTACTCCCATACCACAGGACCACTCACTTACCCAAGATCAGTTGAATCTTAGATCTCACACTAACGACAAGGCTTGTAGTTAATCCTATAATAAACTATCTAAAGATTTATTACTTCAGAAAAGAAAACAAGAATCTTTGACAAGGTTAAAGACACACACACAAACGAATAACACTCTTAAGTTTCAAAAAAGTAATAGAAGCTTCTATTACAAGCAAATTCTACACATCCTTTAGGGCTAACCCAGGCTAAGCACTAGCAATCACTTGCTTATGCCTAGCAAAACTTGCCAAAGAGTCCAAGAAGCAGAGAGATACAATTCCTTCCTGCTATGGCTCTTTATCCCCCTTCTTCCTTGTTCTCTCTGCTAGAAGCTCAGCAGGGGAAGGAATCCACTTTGATGACTCCTCTTCAAGGGAGAACAAAAATCTTTTGTCCTCTTTATCATCCCCCAAGAGTTTGTCTGGTGTTGATGTCCCTTCCTGTCGGATAGGACATAGCACCTTCTGTTGGAGATCAGCGCTTCACACTTGTTAATGTCTCTCTCCAGTCTGGTGATTTATAGTCACAGAGATTTACAATACAGATACTCTAATATTACCTTACAATGTGAAATACAGACATGAGTAGGGCCCTACCAAATTCACAGACATACAAAATGTGTCAAAGACCATGACATTTGGTGTCCTCCCGTGAAATCTGGCCTTTTGTGTAATTTCACAGGGGAGACCAGTCGTTCTCCTATTGTGGGTCCTGACCAAAAGGGAGCTGCAGAGGGCTCACGAGGTTATTTTAGAAGGGTGATGGTATCGCCACTCTTATTTTTGCACTGCTTTCAGAGCTGGGCAACTGGAGAGCAGTGGTTGTAATCTTGGCTAGATGCCTAGCTCTGAAGGCAGCACCTCGCTAGCAGCAGCGCAGAAATAAGGATAGTAGTACCATACGTATGTTGCCCTTACTTCTGTACTTTCTCAGCTGGGTGGCCAGAGGGTGGTGGTTGATGACTAAGGGCCCTGCTCTGCAGGCAGCAGTGCAGAAGTAAGGGTAATAATAACATGCCATGCTATTGTTACTTCTGCATGGCTGATGGTAGTAGCTCTGCCATCAGAGCTGGGTTCCTGGCCAGCAGCCACCACTCTCTAGCTGCCCAGCTCTGAAGGTAGAAGTCCCAGCAGCTGCACAGAAGTAAGGGTGGCAATGCAACAACCCCCATAAAATAATCTTGTGACCCCTCCCCCCCTCCACAATTCCTTTTCGTGTCAGGACCCCTACAATACCAACACTGTGAAATTCCAGATTTAAATATCTGAAATCATTACATTTACCATTTTTATATTCCTACGACTGTGAAATTGATCAAAATGGACTGTGAATTTGGTAGGGCCCTAGATATGATAGATGAGATTAAAGCATGCAACAACCTACGAGCATCCCATAAACTCTAAACGCATTTGCATAATTCTAATCCCTATTTTAAAAATGAACATGTGTATTTGTCAGTGTCTAGTTGAGACATGAGGGCCTTGGAAGGAGTTAGCACCTGGTCTGCCAGCATGAAAGAGACATGTTGCTCAGAAGAAACCTGCAGGAGAGTGAGAGTAGCCATCTGCTTACAAGAACTTCTTTATTCCCTCTGCACAAGCTTCCACTTCCATTTTATTTGTGTCCCCTTCTGAGGGTGGGTCAGCTGCCAAGTCCTCCTCCTAGAAGCTGAATAAACCATAGCAACCAGTTTTTAATCACCAGGTTTGGCAGCTCAGGACATCTTTAAGGATTAGTCTTCTCCTTTCTAGCCAATAACAGGATCAACCCATGGTTCTGGAAGCCTTATCCTTAACATGTAGTGATTCAGTTGGAGGATACAGGGGGCATGTCAACACTAGGAAATTATTTTGAAATAAGTAACATTGATATCATAACTCCTGATTTAACAAAATCCAAATAGCGTGTCCCCACTATGGGGAAGCATAAATATTAGTCAGAATTATTCCAAAATAGTGCACCCGCATAGATTGGAGCCTGCCTTGGACTTACAGCCCCACTCTCAGGAGGGTACCAGGAGGGTGGATACTTCCTGTGGCTGCTTAGTTAGGCAAGCTGTGACATGTGCTTTCAGGGGCTCCTCTCTATGGCTGAGTCTCACAAGCCACTCCTCCACTGCCTCCCCCCTCATGGGACACAAAAGGGATGCAGAGATAGAAGGCCCAGTAGTGGTTGCAGAACTTCTGCATGCAGCAGGCCACCTCCCTCAAACTCTGCCCTCAGGCAAAAGGACACCCACATGCAATACCCATGCAGAAGTGTGTGGCCATCTCCCTATGGAAGTGCACCACGCTGGACAGCTACCACTCCATTGGGAACCAGCTCAGTATGGGGAAATCCACAGTTGGGGCCGGGCACCTGCAGGTAGCCAAGGACAACAACCACATGGTGCTACAGAGGGTCATCACTCTGGGCAACATGGACACCATCATTGACAGCTTTGCCACCATGGGCTTCCCCAACTGTGGGGAGGGGCATAGACAGCACACACATCCCCATCCTGTCCCCAACTACTGTGTCTCAAATTACATAAACAGAAAGGGGTAATTCTCCATGGTGCAGCAGGCCTTCATGTATCACATGGGATGCTTCACCGACATCAAGGTTGGCTAGTTGGGAAAGGCACATGCTGCCTTCATCTTTGGGAATTCCTGCCTGTTCTGAAAGATGCACGCCAGCACTTTTTTCCCAGACTGTGCCATCAGAGTCAGGGAGGTGGATGTACCCATTGTCATCCTGGGCGATGACCCTTGCTCCCCTGGCTCATGAAGCCCTACAAAGGCAGCCTGGAGCCCAGCAAGGAGCACTTCAATGCCAGGCTGAACAGGTACCACATGGTCATTGAATGTGCTTTCAGCTGTTTAAAGGGGAGGTTCAGGAGTCTCTTCATCTGTCTGAACATCAGTGAGTACAACATTCTCTTTGTGGTGGCAGCCTGCTGTGTGCACCACAACCTATATGAGAGTAAGGGGGAGACTTTTCTGCCAGGGTAGGGGGCTGAGGCTAACAAGCTGTCCAGGGAATTGGTCCTGCTTTGAGCAGGGGGCTGGACTTGATGACCTCCTGAGGTCTCTTCCAGCTCTATGATTCTATTATTCTAATTTGAGTAGCTGGACACCCGTGCCATAAGTAGAGCACATCAAGGGGCTATGCTCATCATTAAAGCCTTGAAGAAGAGTTTCATATAAGGCCAGTTCTGAGACTCTTCCCCATGCCTCTCCACAAGGAGCCCCTGCATTCCTTCTGTGTACTTTTCCTCCTCCACTCCCCCTTCCTCTCCTCTCTCTTCCCACTTCCCCCTACAGAGCAAATAATAAAGACATGTTTCTTGAAAAAACAGGACTGTTTATTGGAGGAACATGGAATAGAGGAGGGACTAGGCAAAGAACCTGGAACAGGGGAGATGGAGAGGGACTCAGGGATGGGGCTCAGAATGGTGCCTGCCTCTGGGTGGTTGGGAGGCTTTGGCTACCCAAGAGGTCCTACTGCCTCATCATCTGGGGCCCCAGCAGCCTCTGGGGAGGCTAAGAAGGAAAGCCATGGGAGAGGACAAGAAAAGGGTTTGTTTGTTTGTTTGTTTGTTTGCGTGTTTTGTTTTTAAAAGCCTGGACATGTTTAGTCTTGAGAAAAGCAGATGAAAGGGTGGATCTGACAAGTCATCAGAAATATTAAGGGCTGTTAGAAGAGGAGAGTGATCAATTGTTCTCCAACCCTAGTAGGCATGAATAAGGAGTAATGGGCTTAATCTGCAGCAAGGAAGAATTTGGTTGATGTTGGGGGGAAAATTCTAATTATAAGAGCAATTAAATTCTGGAACAGGCTTCCAACGGAGGTCATGGGATTTGCATCACTAGAGGTTTTTAAAAGCCAGTTGGACAAACACCCATCAGGGATAGATTAAGTTTACTTGGTCTTGCCACAGTGCAGGAGGCTGTCCTTGGGGAATTCTCAAGGTCCCTTCCAGGTCTATATTTCTATGATTCTCTGACTCACTGGACCAGATAATCTGGTTCAGCTGAATTGCACTAGGTGCAAAGCTTGAAGTATGGGGAGGGGGAGAAGAAGGAAAATGGCTTTAAAGGACATTTGTAACCCAGAAATCCTGGGGCTGATCTGCACTAGACAGGATTTTGAGCCAAAATGCTGGGTTACTTTCAAAATGTCAATAAGTCCCCTTTTTTAAAGGACAAAAACAAAAACCATTTTTAAAAAAATATAGTCCAGGATTTTAAATATTATGGTGACCTAACATTGCAATGCATTCTGACCTGGAAATCTCACCTTGCCCTGGTCTACATGAGGGAGTTATTTTGAAATAACCCTCTTTAGGTCGAATTTATAAGTGGAGCATCCACACTACCAAGCCTGCTATTCCAAATAATAGTCTGGTTATTTCGAAATCTGTACTCCTGCTTTCCTTGGGAAATAATGCTAATTGAAATGGTTATTTCGAAATAGCGTCAATATGGACACTCCAGTGTTGATAAATCAAAATAATTGACCTCCGGAGGCCTCTCACAGCTGCAGTTCTGATCACTCTGGACACACCTGGCATCTCCACAGCTCCCCTTCTCCTGCAGAGCTTAAAACTCCCAGCAGCAGGAGAAGGGCTTGTGCCACATGAAGAGTTGTGAAAGCCCTGTGCAACACAGCAGCAATCAAGGCAGCCATGAACAACCCCAATGCTACAGCAGATCCTCCCATGGCTGCTAGCTCTGGCTGCTCCCTCAGCTGGGAGCATCATTTTGTTCCTCTTCTCTGGACTTTTTCCAATTTGCCGTGTCTTTCCTTAAGTGCATCAGCCAGAATTGAACACAGTACCCCAGGTGAGATCTCACTAGTGCTGAATAGAATGGGACTGACTACCTCCTGCCTTACATACAACACTCCTATCAATACACCCCAGAATATTAGGCTTTTTTTTCCCTGCAGCTGCATCACATAGTTGACTCTCATTCAATCTGTGATCTACCATAACCCTCATATCCTTATTTAGTTATTTGGCTCTAATTTACCCCCAAATGTGTTCTAAGAGCCCAGTAAGCAGTGGAAGTGTGGATAATGTTGCTAGACAATATTGATCTCCTGTAGTTTGGCAAATTCTCTGGTTCAGCACTGGTTAGGTCCTGGACTAGAGAGGTTCGACCTATAGTAGCAGACCAAGATGACCCCTGCATGACTCCACTATGTATACCCTCTCTGTATGACAGTGAACCATTGATAACTGCCCTTGTCAGGTATGGTCTTTTAATCAATTTTGGAATTTCATTTTGAATAGCGAGTCCTTGCTCAGAACAAGATATGTTCTACTAATAATGAGCTACAAAGCCACCAGCTCTACTTGATTATGACATCTTATTAGCCCGTTAGCTAACACACATACAATTTATTTTTTTCTTCAGTTCACTATGTATTTAGACTGTGATAAAATACTCCTGTACTTTGTAACCAATTATAAGTAGAGGTAAACTTGAGTCAAACTGCCTGATTTGAACAACCCTCAAATTTAGGTCAATAGTGTCCAAACACAGGTCTTTATTTGAACTTTGCCAGTTTACCCCATCTCTGCAATGGTTTAAGCCAAACACTCATCCTTCCTGAATTTTATAAGTAGTGTTGCTTTGAAGTGTTTCTAATGTTGTGGTTTGGGGCCATCTCTACTTTCTATGTGAAATATTTAATAATCTCTGAATAAAGTTGTGTCTATTTCTGAGATTTTATTAACTAATATTTTGTGCATTTCAATAACAATGAAACAATGTTTAAATGTAGCACAAAGCAAATATGTTGATGAAGGTAAAATAAATTCTCTTATGAAGCAGCTTTTCTCATTAGAAAAGCAGCTACTTTCTCCCTACATCACATTTTTTAAAATTTTGAATTCAAAAACATGCAATTTAAAGGCCAAAAACTATATCAGACTTTGTCAATATTCATTTTCTCAGCACATACTTGAATTGGCTTTTCACATTACAAATTTAAACATTCCTTTTTAAAATACCATCATGTTTCTCCAATGACACCAAGTCTTTTGGAAAGGAGACAGATTTGACAAACAGGAGTGGCTTACCATCACAAGGAAACAATCTAGGTTTTTTTGTCTCCTTAATTTGTGTTCATGAGAATGTGAGAAATAATTCCATATGGGGGATGGAGTTCACTTTCATGTAATTATATTTGAACAAAAGCAAAGGAATATTGAAACCATATGCTTTGCATTTAAAAATAAATGCTGATAGCACTTTTATTAAGTTTACTTTATGGATATTAGCATTATAAGTTACATAGGATTATTAGAGGCACTGTGTAAACTTTTAAATTCTATACCAGTGTTTTTCAAGTCAAATGTGGCCATTAGCGGCTTTTCTTGAGGTCACAACCTCCTAGGTGATGATGGCAGAAGGAGGGCAAAGCAGCAGCCCCTGCCCCAGGGCTACCAGCACAGACTGGTTCCTGCCCCTTTTGGAGCCACAAACATTGTAGGAGCAGGTGATCGGTATGAGTTCCCCACTTTCCAATGGTTGTGGGACTTGGGCTTCAGCCTTGGGGTGGAGGGTAGCAGTGACTGGCCAGGCAGTGGCAAGTTCCACAATCCAGCTGCAGGGTTTTGAGCTCCAGCCCCAGGTTCACTCTCTCGTGCCTCCTCCAGTGTCCCTTGCTGCTCTTCCAGCTTCCCCCATTTCTCCTGTCTCCTTGCCTTCCTACCCATCTCCTCCTCCAGAGCTTAATTTGTCCCCAAGCTTGCCTGAGCTGAGTAAGTCTGCTGTAAAAAATTATATCAACAAATATCACTTTACACAGTAGTATATTTAGTTGCTAACAAGTTTAAAAAATACCCCTCCCTCCCCAAAAAAGCAAATAATACAAAGCTTCCTATTAAGGTTGCTATTATGTTTAGGTCCAATAAAAATATAAACAATTGTACGTTATGTTTATTATTGAGTCTGCAAAAACTCTTACATAAATAAATTAACATGAATTGGATTTGTATATGTCCATATTTGTTTTCTCTACATTTCATTAATTTTTTAGGAGTGGCCACCACCAAGAGTAGATGTCTGTACTCTAAGGCCACCAAAAATGTGTTGAGAGAACTCATCTACCATCCCTTTGCACAATTTATTTGTGGTTAATCCTAGTATTTTCTAAAGCACTTAATTTCTTCTATTAGCTTTTATGCAAATATACACTGCAAGGTACTGTGCTTAGTGAATTTCATTTTACAGTTAACTTCAATGTTAAATACAAGCATTTGATCTGAGTTGAAAGCATCATTACTTCTAACATGTGTCTATCATATGCTTTAGTGTTTTTGGAAAGGCTGTCTGTGAATATATATCCTATCTACTGATTTGTTTCTGTAAATGTCACCGTCTGAAACAAACTAAAAGTCTCTATAACCAAAAACAAGGGGGGAAATTATTATCTTGCGCATAGCAGAGAGTAACCAAGTCAAGAAAGCTCACAGTGAGGAATTTCATATGTTAGTTTGTTTATTTTCTCTTCAATACACACATGAAGAAAAAAACATTTAGTTTATCCTTGAAAAGTACATTAGGAGTATCAGTGATGACCTTTGCTGAAGTCAATTTTGTCACTCATGCACATAGAAGTGTACCTTGCTATATGATAATAATATAACTCAATGAGTCAACTGACATAGTAAAATCTGAATAATCAGGATGGGTAAGGCTGGCAGAATTGAACCTCATATAAAAAGCAGAAAGTCCAAGAATCTCTTTTCTGATTTTATGGGTTTGTTCAAACCCATAGCATACCTCTAAATAATTCTTTATTTAATCATAATTTATATCTGTTGTTTTCAATTATAGATCAAGTAAGAGGACACAATCCACATGATTTTGCCAAAATTCAGCATACATGTCTTTAATATTCATTTATGAGATATTAATCTAAAAATTTTGCAGTTAGTACTTGAATTTATACAAGTTGTTTTCCCATTTATGTGCATCTGTTCTTTACAAAGAGAAAAACAGACTCATTGATGGCTAATCTATAATAACTCAGTAAAGACATCCACTTACACTACAGTCTCCTAGTCAAATGTTTAAATTGGATCTAGTACCATTGAATTAATTTGCATGTTTTGCTAATGAACCTTTGAGAGTAGAATGAAATAAAGAAAACAGGACAGAAAAGTAAAGGAATCTCTTTTATTTCTTTTGATGTGAATTAGCACTAGCTGTAGTGCTCTTCAAACATAACCCAATGGCGGAGGCACATTCTCCGTACTAATTTTCTACGTTAAGCCAGATCTGAAAGATCCACCTCAAGAGTTAGGTAGAATATTTTCATGACTACTCCATTTTCAGATTTTAAGCAGATATTGTCAAGAAGGTAACCAACTAATACACATTTTGGTAATAGTTTTTGTTTCTATGGATATTTGCCCTTTAGGAACTCTGCAAAGCCTATTAGAACATTTAACAAAGTTCACATAACAAACATCTGAGCCTTATCTGCACAAGGGAAATTCCCAGATGAATAGATGTTCATGGGATCCAGGGTCATTGAAATGGTGCTAAAAATTATGCCAGCAGTCAATGCCTTGTTTTTACAAAGGCTTCCCCTATTACTAATACTAGTTTAGTGAAAACAAAGCTACATACTATGATAGACTTGAACTAGAGATCTAAGGGCACAAAGATCTGTATCCCATTACCAACTATCAGCCATCTACCTCCCTGTAAGTTTAGTTTTCAAATAAAACATTTTTTAGCCTTTCCAACAAAAAGGGTCAAAAGTAAGAAGCTCCTTTGCTTACCTTACTATGTCATTGGAAATCATGTATAGCCTCTTTATAAGGGAAGTGATTTCTTTTCTAGTATATCTATATACTATCTGAAGTTATGCATTTAATTTCCAAATCTTATTATGATTTTGCACTTAAGGGAAATTAGATTATTTTAATTTTATGGTGCTTCTTATGCTTTGTTTGACACATGATTTCACAGTCTGAAGAAAAAAACAGGATGCTATTACACTGTGAAAGTCTATGTTCACTCTTTTTACAAAACTATAATATATTTTGTACAGTGTATGCTGTGTAGGTATCATCTGAAAACTCATAATTTGCTCATCTTTGTTGTCCATGTAAAATGTGTGGTAATATTGTATGCAAAGTTATAAGATTTTACTGTAGAACATGACTAAGACTTGTTCCAAGTTTAGAAAAACAAGCACAAACCAGTTCCTCAAAAACAAAAGGCAAACTGCTATCTCATCCAATTATCAATAAAATCAAAAGGTCTATCGTCTGGTTAAGTGGCTATTCTCTCTCTCTCTCTCTTGATAGTTAGAGCTGCTTATGTAACTCTTCTGTCAGATGCCTCCAGCAGCAACCAGAGCTGGGTCAGTATCTAAGGGTTCATTTTTCAACAATACAACACAGAACTATATCAAGCCCCCTCCCACAACAACCTGAGAAAATTACACATCATCCCCTGATGCCTCTGAGGATGCATTTAGACAGCACCATTCTGTCAGAATAAGCTACGCAATTTGTGTGATGCAAATTGCGTAGCTTATTCTGAATCTTGGTCAAAAGAGCTTATTTTGAAGTTTGGTGCTGTGTAGACAGTGCCAAATTTCAAAATAAGGCACTATTCTGACAAATCCCTTAATCCTGAACAAGGATTACAGGGGCTGGATTAGCATGCCCACTATTTCAGGAAATAGTGGGCACATTTAAAGATGCAGCGTTGCTATTTTTGGATGCTTCCGGTATCCGGAAATAACACCACAGTCTAGACATACCCTGAGAGACATAATTCCCCAACTGCAAATACAGAGAAAATAATCTGTTAAAGGTAAAGAGAGAAATCACCCAATGTTAATTAGGGAAAATGTCACAAGTAGGCATACAATTGTGAAGCAGGCACTACCCCCAGAGTGTGTGGCACAATGTCTTCTGCCTCATGTTCTTGAGTTCTACAACCAAATTTACTGTGCTCCTTTCTGCTCCTTCACCATATTCCTCTCACTGTGGTAACTCTTGGTCAGAGAGGACCCAGAATTCACAGGCACATCTGCGTGAGTTCACCTACTCGGGAAAAAAGGCAACTTGCTCACTCTACCATCTGAGCACTAGCTTTGGCTGGCCACCCCACCACCCACTATTGCTCATCACCTGGCCACCATGGTGGCATGGTTCCTCGGTGCCTTGCCAACTGCTCATTCTGCTCACCATCTCACCAGCAATTTGTTCATCAGCCAACTGTCAGTCAGCTTCCACTGCCACCTGCTTCTCTGCTTCGACCACTGCCCATCGGTTCTCTTAGTAATTTTTAGCTCTTTGCTGTCTTAGCAGTCCATACCTCCTGGCTGAGACGCCTCTCCCCCTTATGTTGCTTTCACAAGGCTCTGGTATTTGAGTCCCTGCTTAAAGAGGTCCTTTCAACCCCCTCATTTGTGGCAAGTTAAGCACAGTTTTGCTTCCCTGTATTCATTCAATACAATTCATGACAATATTAGTAACAGCATTTCACTACCCTTGTACTCAGTACTAACAATCAACACCACCTAAGATTGATTACTTTGAGCAACACTGCTCTATATGATAAATATCTAAGCAACATAGGTCTATTAATCTAAATACTGTTTGTTCCAGAAGTCTCCTTCCCTCCCTTAGCTATCTGTCAAGGGAGAATTCATTCAGACCCTGTTTACACTTAAACTCTTTCTGTAGTTAATAAACTTGTTTTATTATTTTATATATATCAGTGTATGGTTGGATTGTAGTGTTTGGAAAACTTCATTTGCAAGTAGAAGATATCTCCATATTAATTGTGTTTCCCTGTAGTGTAAGTCATAGGTGGCTGGCTATAGCACAATATTACTGGGAATGATTAACATGCTAGAGGCTGTGTAAATGGGCATCCCTAGCCACAGAATTGAGAGGATAGAGCTGTGCATTCAGCCATATTGTACCTGGGGAATGTCACATACACTAACTTGAAAATACAATGGAATAATCTCCTTTTCATTGCTATATAATTTGGGAGATAACTCTAGGACAGCCAGTCAAAACTGGAAGCAATTAGGGTCATAAGCAGAGAAACTGTCTTTTAAAGCATCTTCATATTCCCTGCCAAGGTGCTGTGAAACCTGGGTAATAAACTGTTTCTGGATATTAGTTTAATAATTGTCTAATTTGCTATTTTAATTAAATGTTTTCCTCAATGTGCAATGCTATAAATATTAATATTTCTACTATTAGACTCCTTTAAGGATTTTTTTTTGTGTTCAAAATGTACATAGTTGGGAAAAGGATGAACTGTACAATTGCTTGTTAATCAAGGCAAGCTTCCGAATGTTACTGTAAAGCAAGTACAAGGTCAAGTCTATTATACACTCTATATTTAGCATATTACATAATGTATTGCTCCTTAATCTATGTCAGCTTGGTGCAAATTCTAGAACGAGCTACAGGGCATTGGGTGATAAGGAAAGTAAATCCATACGAAGCTTTCACTTATTAAAGACCTAGCAATCACTTCTGTCAGAGGGAGATTTTAGCTTTCCATTTTGTTCAGTGACTTAAATGGGTAATAGAGCTAGCTGAATTATTCATTGAAAACACACAAGTGTTGAATTCAACCATTTTTTCCTCATTTGCACATTGTTTGTAAAAAATTTGGTTTAGGCAAATAGTCTGTGAACCAATGGAAGCCTGTAAGTGGATTCAGTACTATTCACTTATGTGAAGATGTAACTCCTAACCATACCTGTGCTAGCTCTTATCAAGCTAGCATGTTGAAATAAGTGATGGCAAGAGGAGCTAGCTGATTCAAGTATGTGCTAGGCCTGTACTCAGGGCAGCTGTTTGCTCCCACACCATAGCTATTCTCTATTTTGTTAGAGAACTAACTTGCTTAAAGCTAGTGCTAGTACAAGTATGTCCCCTCAAGTTGGGAATAACCCCTCCAGGTCAATGTGTAGATGTACTCTTACACTTCCTGCTACTTATTTTTAGAGAAAAAATGGCCCAGGTACTAGCCTGGGATTGGAAAACCCACGCTCTGCCATAGGCTTCCTTTGTGACCTTGGAAATGTCAGTTACTGTCTCGGTGCCTCAGTCTCCCAGCTGTACAAGGGGACTTCCCTACCTCACAGAGGTATTCTAAGGAGGAATACATTACATATTGTAAGACATTAATCTTCTATGTTACAGGGAGCCACATAGCTTTTCTATAGATACTAATGCATTGCTATTGAGTGAAATCCTTATTATAATACAAACTTTGGGATCAGCCTAATTATAGCCAGGAGTGATTTCCATCCATATCTTCTTTATCTGAGCTGCACATAGATGACAGGATTCATCCCAGAATCCAAGATTAGCCCATATATAAATTAGATAGATAGATGTGGATATTATGTTTGTGTATCTATTTGCACATTAATGGGATTTGTTGCATATATATATATATTGACTATAGGGTATGCTATAAGCCATCTTTAAATACTAGCAAACACACTAACAAATATTTCTTAGTAAAGAATCAATGAGAAATGAATTTCTACCAATGAAAATTTACAGTACAGTTTGGACCTCCCTTGTCTGGCACCCTCCAGACCTGACCATCCTGAAAGAAGGAATTTTCTGGATCAGGGAAGGTCTCCTGCCCCAGGCCTCCTAGCACACTGCCCCTTCCTGTGGCTGGCTCCACTCTGGCCACTGCAACTGGGCTCCAGAGCCACAAGGCTTAGGCTCTGGTCCTGCTTCTGCCCCTCCCAGCTGGGGCTTCCCAGGGACAGAGCTCACAGACTGCTGGTGGCCCCAATTTCCTGGGACAGGACTTGCTGGCCACTGGTGGCCCAGTGGGACTTTGTGAGACAGGGATCACTAGCCCCACTGCTGCTCTGGCTGGCCAGGGATCCCACGCCATGCCACTCACTGCTGCCAGCCCAGTCTAGGGCTCCCAGTGGGCTCGCACTTCCACCACTGGGGCCATCTGGTCTGGCAATAGCTGTGATCCTTCCAAACCACAGATGCTGCTGGACCAGAAAGTCCCGGATTTAAGAGATTCAACCTATACCACCATTTCATCTTAAGGATCGCATGTCACTGATATCTCTGCTGATATTATAGTCGCTATGCTCATCTTGTTTAAAAAGAGCTCTTGGCGGCATCATGCTCAGAACTACACTTGAAAATATGAACTGCCTGATAAAAAACACAGTAAATCACAACCTGTAAGACCCAAATATCAAAGTCATCGCTGTTTAAAAGGAATGAGTTATTGACTGCAAGTGGTCTAGTAATGAGGTTCAGAGGAATGATAACATAATAGGTAGAGAGAGTTAACACTGTCCGTGATGCTTTGCCAGCTATTGGCATGCCTCTTAAGCCATTCTCATGAGTAAACAGAAAAGGCTTTCTGCAAAACAATATTATTTTTAGAGACTCGTGTTCTATTGCTTCACAGTAAATGTATATGAAAACATGGGAAAAAGCGATATTGTATACTAGTATATTATCCAAAGAAGTAGAAATCATTCTGGCTCGATAGATTCACAAACACTGCATTCTTGTATTGAATTGAACATAAATATGGATTTGATGAGCTATTTGTATTATAGCGTTTGATCTACATGTCAATTTGGAGTCCCTCTCAGAACAGTGAAATTTGAATGGAGCCACATTTGCTCATGTAAAACCATATACAAATTCCTTGGATATTAACATGAACTAAAACGGGGGGCGGGGGCCGGGGGAAGTAATTCAGAAAGATATGAGGAAGCTTAGCCAACCTCACAGGAACCTGGCCCTGTGACAGTCCCAGAAGCCATTCTACAGCCAACAGTGCAGTAAGCTGCTGAGCCAGCCCCTAAACAAGCTAAGGAAGGAGAACGGCTGCTAGGAAAACAGAAAAGGCTTATAGGAATTTATGAACTGGAAAGCTTATTTTTTATAATCATTAACAATGCATCACCTTAATCATTCACAGGTGCTTCTGATGAACGTCAGGTGCTGAAAGAATATGAATAACTTGCTATGCTTAGGAATACGCACTGCAACCAAATGGCAGCCAACTGGGATATCACCAGTGAAGATTTGTATAATGGTTGTGGAAAAATTTTGAAGGCCTTTGTTTAGCCAACACCAACAGAAACCCTCTTTCCCGCCCCAAAAGACAGATTGGAGATTAATGAAAGAAATACTATATAATTTTTGGACAGACATTACAATAGTAAAAGAACAGTAATAACATATCTAAAATTACAGCAATAAAGAATCACTAAGAAAAACAGGGGCATGGCCAACTGGTGACTTTGTATGTGTCTGGAAAGCCAAATTCAGGAGGGTCCTTTTTATGTGCTCCTTATAGAAGTTTAATGTAAGGAGCTTTTCTGTAAACAAAGGTCTGGAGAGTCAGGATTCCAGGATAAATAAAGTAAAAATATACTAATATATTTGACAAAGAAGGCATGATGAGGCAAAAGTTTACTAAGTTCTCTAGTTTTACTTCATATTTTACTTGCAATAAAAAGCATTGAATAGGTTAACTTGCTCCCAATTAACATAGACATTTGAGGAATTATTTAAAAAAACAATTCTGATACATAACAAAGAAATCAGCAAAGCACAGGAAAGAACACATGCACCATTAAGCATCCCATGAACAAACACTTTTAGAGGTAAAAAGAAATTTAGACATGCAAACATTCAAATATACACACTAAAAAGGGAAAAATAAAATAACTTTCCATGGAATGGAAAAAAAATCAGATCAAATTCTTGGAGTACATTAGGAGCCAGCCCATGTATCATTCATTTCTATAAAGCAGCTATCACAACTGAAGTAACTCCTCAGCAACTGAGATCTGCCTGGGTGTTCTTTTTCTTCACTTTCATCATTTATCCCAGATTGCACAATGTCAAAGAGATCAGAAAGGCCACCAAAAAAAAAAATGTTGAGCTTTGAATTATTCTCATGTGCAGGAAACAGTTGTGAAATACAAGAAAGGTAGGGAATTTTAGCAGCAGCAGGATGATGAAGGGATGTGTTTAACAAGTGTTTCTTTTTGAACCCCACAAATTAAGAGGCGATCTGCTCTTGGCTACTATATACTCCTCCCTCTATAGCCCATCATCTTCACCGCCATACAAATTACATAAAAAACAATTATGAAAAGCATTGATTTAAAGTGTCATGCCAGATATCCATCTAGTGTTATGTTGACTGTAACTGAATTACAGGAGCATAGACATTTCTTTCCACCCTTATGAAACCTGCCTTGTTTACTGGTAGTGTTCATTTTGTCTTCTGCTTTGCGCACAAATTGGTCCAAATTAAGTCCTTTGTACTCAATGGGACTGTTCCTATGCTTAATGTTCTACACACGAGTATGACTTTGAAGGTTCAAGGCCTTTATGTGGAAGGCCTCAGCCATGCCCAAGCACAACAGAGTTTTAAATCATTACATGCACAATTTTAAAAGTTTGTACTTTCTAATATTTTTACTTATACCTGGAAGTCAATTAAAAAGAAAAAGTAATAAAACAATACATCCTGCACAGTTTTGCTACACTTCAGTGGGTCTAGTGAAGACACATTAATTCGAACTGAGGGATGCACTCCGGTCAATGCCAGCAGTCCTGCTTCCACGAGGAGTAAGGGAAGTTGAAGGGAGAGTATTCTCCTTTCTACTTCCTGCAGCTTGGACAGTGCCAAAAGTCAAGTTAAGGTACTTCGACTTGAGCTACGCAATTAATGTAGCTGAAATTGCATATCTTAATTTGACCTTACCCTATAGTGTAGACACACCCCAAATGGGCTTATTTAAAATAAAAATCAACTTTTACATCTAGTCAGTACAACCACACCTAACATGTACTGGTGAAAGTGAAGGGATGGTCAGTTATGACCTCTTTTATAGTTGACCACTTTTGACCTAAAAACAATTTACATGCTAGGTCACTGTTTAGAGCTTCAGTTAAGGGCCTTGTGGAAGAGCACTATGATCTGTAGGTTTAGACAAAGATCTGGCATTCAGAAGAATTCACTTCTAATCATATTACTAGTACTTTAGATCTCAAGTACATTGGTCAGCTTCTCTGTGTCTCCACTATCCTATCTGTGAAGTGGGGATAACTACATTTACTTATTTTACATCGCTATTATTTAGTGAGTTCTCATAGCAGTGTCAGCTGTTGCATGCTAACAAATTGAAGCTATTGAGGACACTTAGCTAAGTTGGGGGAATAGAATCCAGGAGTTTTTAGTTCCCAGTCCTCTAATCATCATTCTGTTAGATTATTCAGCTTCTAGAACAATCAGTCTTACCACCCTGATGACCTTCTCCTCTCCCTTAATTCACAACTGTGATTTTTTTTTATCTTTTTGAAAATTTTCCCATGTAAACATTTTTGCACTATCAAGTATTTCATTGAAAGAACTGAGATGTCATAAATTCGTTGTTTCAATTTCATGGAAGTTTCACAAATTCAAGCACAAACAAATTTCATCAAACAAAACAAGGCTCCAGTGAAAAAGTTGCTTTCTTCTAACGCCTCAATCCTGCAAATTTACAATGTGCAATAATTCTTGCACCCACTCTCTAAGTCCCATTTCTTTCAGTGAAGTCTGCAAGTGTGGAGTAATTGGCAGGATTAGAGAGCATGTCAGTAAACTTACAGGAAACCAAGTAAATCATGTGTATTTGGTCAAAGCTGAAAAATAGCTGTGAAAGAGCAGAAAACACAACAGTATTTAAGTGTGCTTTAAGTTTACTACACGCATATGTAACAGTAAAAGGGGAATGTAGTGTTTACATCCTTCCAATAGATGGAAGTATAGAGCAAGCAGTGAAAAAGCCAAGCTGAACTGATTACAAGCTAGTGTAAAACTACTCCGGAGAAACAGTAATTGATGTTTGATTGTGGAAGACAGGGAAAGCCTGGCTAAAGTATAGGACTGGGAGTATAAAGAAAAAAAATCAAAATTCTATTCATAACTCTTTTGCATGATGCTGGTCAGCTCCTTCTGTTTGTGCCTCAGTTTCACCACCTGCAAAGTGACTTAATGGGAGATACCTATCTCAAAAGCAAATTATGGGGATTAGTTAAGCAAATGCTGAATTAATGATTTCTGTAAGAGTTTTGTCTGAGTCACAAACTCAGGGCAATAACATTTCACTACAACACTAGAAAACCTTTTTGAAAGACCCTATATAATAAAGGGTATATAAATCCAAATAATAATGACCATCAGTAACTTGTTCAGTGTGAGTTATTCCTCATACAACTGCCCTAAGGATTATTAATCCCCATAATTAAAATAGGAACAAATTTCTTACGTGAAATTGCTGTTTGGAGGTACATAGCCAATCGCTATCGATGTCCATTTACTCACTCTGGCTCTATTCAAGAAAGCATTGCCACAAAGACAGCATTTATGCACATGCTTAATTATAAGCAAGAACAAAAGTCTCAGAGGGGTAACTATGTTAGTCTGCAACTTAAAAAAACGAAACCCTTAAGCAATGAGTGGTCCTGTAGCACCTTAGGGACTAACCAAAAAAACCCACACATTTTACCATGAGCTTTCGTGGGCACAACTCCACTCATTTGAAGAAGTGGGTTGTGCCCACAAAAGCTCGTGATTTTTTGTTAGTCTCTAAGGTGCTATAGGACCACTCATTTTTGGGGGGGCTTTTTTATAAGCAAGAATTTAACTCCTGTTGAGGTCAGTAAATCTTAAATGAATGCTTACAATTAAGCTTACTTAAGTTCCTATGTAGAAATGGGCTTTCTTTAAAGGAGACATAGGGAAATTTGCTCCTTCGTATGAATATTTAAAAAGAATCCAGGCTTTGGTACTGTGGGAAACCTGACAAGAAACTGGTTGCACCATATTATGCTTACTGCAAAGTTAATTAAAAAAAAGCTATACTGTGCCTGATTCTTTTCTTTCACCAGTGTAAATCAGGAGCGTTGGCTCTGAAGTCAGTGAAGTAATTCCTGGTTAGGTACACTAGTTTTATATCAGTGTAAGGATGGAGAAAATCACATTAATTGTCATTAGTATGTTTATATAGCTTTAGCTGGGGGCAGAATTTGACCGTGCATGTTTGTTATTGCACTTTTTTTAGCCGTAGATCCATCTCCATTAACAAGACACCTGACAATAATTTGCCTTCCTCTGACCAACCAAACCTTCTTCACAACAAAACTCCCACTCAAACAAACTAACTACACATCTTTGACAAGTTATGCCCAATACAAAGCTTTGCTTTCCAAATAAAATTTCTGCCATTTCTAACAGACAGAATACCAGAGAAGAGGTTATATGTCACCTCATCTGCCAAGGGATATCTTCTGGAGTAGAAGGATTAGTTTCCTTGCATAAACTTCTGACTGAAATACAGTATGCCTTTTATTTAGGAAGGTTGGAATCCATGGAGAAGAAAACTTGGAGGAGTATTGGAAAGGGGATTTACAGGTGACTTTTGAGGTACTGAATGCTGGTAGAAGGTTCATGGGTGGGGGGAGGATGTGCAGAGTTTTTCTTGCTGTTTCAGAAACCAAGGAAAGAATGTGGATGTGTACTGGAAGGAACCCATAACTGTCTGTAAAGAAAGCTAAGTGTGAAAGGGTGCTAAGGTTGTTAGACCGTCAACAGGGAAAGAAGGTGCTCAGCTTTGTTTGGAGACAGATTTGTACACCAGTTGGCTCCATCAGGAAGAGGAGGAGTCGGATAGGATAGTTCCATCAGGAGCAGTATGAGCCTTTACAAGGGTGATAAGTGGACAGAGAGGGAATTATATTATTATAGGGCTTTTAGCATCAGTTCAACAATGAAGAAAAAAATGGCTTATTTACTCTCAATGAGAGTGTAGCTCACTATCGTCAGCTGAAGTCTCCTGACAGTCACATGCAAAGGACTTAACTGTGTGTCATTCTTCAAGAATGCATACAATTGCTGAATCCCGCCATTTGATAAAGGGACAGAGTTTTCTGTTGAATTCCTAGATACTGCAGGCTCCTTTTCCGCATATCCCCCTCCTCCTAAGCTTGACTCTAGGTCTCTTATGTGTCATTACTGTTGTAGAGACCTTCACTGTGAACTCAGCATAGATTTACTTCTTTATCTCACATGCATCTGGAGCATGTCCCTTCCTTTCTATAGAAGTAATCACTACTAATGCCTGGCATTTCAGATGTTTAAAAAAAATCACTCTCCTGTACTCGTTCTACACTTGATGCATCATCAGATGTACTGTGAGCACTAAGGATGTGTCTAGACTACAGGGTTTTTTCAAAAAAAGTGGCCTTTTTTCGAAAAAACTTCCCCTGCATCTACACTGCCACCGCGTTCTTTCGAAAGTAAATCAAAAGAACGCGGCAGTTTTTTTGACCGCGGAAAACCTTGTTTTACGAGGAAGAACGACTTTTTTCGAAAGTGCTCTTTTGAAAAAAGGCTCAATGTAATGCAAACTGTGCTTTTTCAAAAGAGAGCATCCAGACTGCCTGAGTGCTCTCTTTGGCAAAAGTACTTACCCACGAAAAGTTTATAGTCAAGACGCGCTTTTTTGAAAGAGTCTTTCAGTCTAGACGTAGCCTAAGGCTTAGTGGACTAGTAATTATTTCCTGAAAAGCAAAGAACTTGTGCTCCCTAGAGAACAGTACCCTTTAATTACTCTCTTTGATTCACTTGAGCTGTAGACCATGATTTGAGGGAGAGGAGGGAAGGTTCCTAAAGTTAGTTTTCTAAAGCCATATTTAGGTATTTAACTATATGGCCCCTTTTGCAGAAGTGCTGACTAAGTACCCAGCAGCTCCCACTGTTATGTACTCAACACTTTTGAACACAAGGCCACCCATTTAGGTGCTTCAGTAGGAATTTAATAGGGTAAATTTAAGCAGTCCTTTTCCCCTCCCCCCAATTTTGTCTACTATGTACTACCATCACAAACCATCCACCCAGATAGGTTTAATAAACAAATGCTTCACTTTTATCAAATGAAAGGAAGATTCAGGGAGGACAACATGAAAAGTACAGACTAACCAATTTAGGAAGCAGCTTTCCTGGACTGATCTACAGCTCTCAGCATGATTCAATGTTAACATAGGTGCTGGAACTCTGGGTGCAGGGGTTGCTGCAGCACCCCCTGGCTTGAAGCGGTTTCCATTATAGAGGGTTTACAGTTTGGTTCAACAGCTCTCAGCACCCCTACTATACATATTGTTCCAGCCTCCCTGAATGTGAGACACCTGGCTAATTAAACAGAATTGAAGTCTGCAATGTGGCTTCAAGAAAATAATGTCTGTTACCTGGCTTTCAGTCCATTAGGAATATAAACACTTCATATGGATTACCCTACAATGCTTCTAACTAAAGTTCATTTACTGGATTAAAATATTGATGGAGACATACTGTACATGTACCCAGTCTAGGATTTCTAAGAAGGAAACTGAAATTTCGTTAACTGCTACTAACTCTTTAAAATGCTTACACTATATCCTATGCCATTATAAATACCTATTTTGCAAAACACTTGCACAATAACTAGAAACAGTAAAGACCCCAAACCTTTAAAAAAAATGCACATGTGCTTACCTTAAAAGCACATGTAGTCCCACTCCCACTGAGTTCAATGATGTTGCTCTCTCACTTAATGTATGTGCAAAATTTTTTGCAGGACCACAGCCAGAGTAATTTTCATTACTTATTAGGACGGACATCCAGCCTTCTCTCAGTCTATGAAAAGGCAACCTACACTTTGGTAAAAACAAGTTCAGTTGTTAGTCTCTGCAAAATAATTCAGTTAATTGCAGCTAAGAGAAATTTGAAATTTCTGTCCAATGGGCTATTCTGATATTTTAATATTATTTTTTAATTTTTAATCCCCAGTTGGGACAAGAGTTGAAATATCTATTTATCACAGGATGGAGTATTTCCAAAAATTTCAGTTCAGATATAACTATTATTTTGACGTTCCAGAACTGAAGTGTTTTATTCAGTTAATCTAGAACTTTCATATGGAGTCAGTTTAACATTAGGATACAGTTCCCTAGTGTAGCATTGCCTTATGGGAGGCTGATGCCCCTATTCTCTTCTGAGCCAGGTGTCCTGGCTGGACTCCCTCTCTCCATGGAGCATGTGCACCTATATGAATCCTTACATGATTGCTATAACTTGGGCAAAGGAGAATCCATACTGCATCATGGGAGATGTAGTCTTCAAGGGAGCTGAGTGCATAGGAAAGAACCGGGACCAAAAATTCCCAGTCTCTCTGCCCCTGCAGAAGGTAGGGGAGACCTGGGGTTGGGGAGTCCCGTCCACGCGGCAGCGCAGCAGGCACGTGCCACGTGGCAGAGTGACTCTGGGTGCTGGGGTGTTTTAGCGCCCCCCATAGGTTGGCGCCCTGGGCAGCTGCCCGGCTAGCCCGCCCCTTAATCTGGCCCTTGTCACGGGCTGCACAGTGAGCCCCTGTGGGCCGCATGTGGCTGACAGGCCGTATGTTGTGCAGGCCTGCACTAGAACTTTATTATTTCAGATTAATCATGCATTGCAAACCATGATTTTGAAAATTTACAAGAAAGAAAACATAGGGCCTTACTCCCATTGACTAAATGTGTATTGGATCATACATGGAAAATAGTGTGGTTCTATCTCAAAACAGCATTGTCAATCATTTCATTTAAGAAATATTCAGTTTTCACAGGAAAACTAAATCACAATTTATTATTTTGGTACATGGATGACACACTGTAATAATGAGAAATACTGGTGTGTGTTTCAGAGGGTGTTATACAATGTTAGCAATTGTGTATCTTTTAAATTTCCATATATCAAGTCAGCAACTATTATAACTGATTTTTTCCAGTCAGAACTACTGGCTACAGTGCTTTGATCCTAGATCAAATCCCTCCTTGGATACATGCATGCAGATCTTCAAGGGAGATACCTTTGCATATATAAGAATGGAATTTAAACTATAATATGAAATTCTTAAACAACTTGTGATTACTGCCACTGCAAAGGTCTGATTCATAAGTCCATTTCAAAATGGCTTTTAAGTAATTTTTGCAGGAAATATAAGTGGAAATTTGGCCAGAATTTCACGCATACAAATACAGTTTAAGTACTAAGTTACATCTTATAGTCTACTGTGTTTCTTAGCCACAGCATATACACATCAGAGCTAAGAATCTTCCTATTGGCTTTTAAAATTGAAGTTATGGTAAGCAAGGTGTGTACCAGCCCTCTCTACCCTGGTAGTCTCATATATGGCATACTGTGCGTCTTTGACACATGGATGGTTAATGGTTTAGTTGTATGCCTTATTTAATTATCATCATATGCTAGATGAGCACAGCCCCTCTTTTGCTTTATCTTAGCCAGTATTTGGCTATAAAAATAATAAAAACTACATATTTAAGCTTGCAGGCAGGTGGCACAGGGAACAAGATAGCTTGGTAGCACATTCATTTCACCTCCTCTCCCCCAAGCCTGGATTCAAATGCTGCTTTAGCTCACAAGTGAGACTGAAACTATCAAAGTCTAAGTGTGCTATTCATGCACATTGCAAAACCACCAATTTGGCACAATCTAGGGTAACTGGCAGTTGCTGCAAGGAGACTTGAACTAGGTGTGCCAGGGAGGGGATGAAGTGCATTAGCATTTGACAGCACTCTCCGGAGAACTCTGTAGAGTGCTTGCCTCTAATGTGCCAGGTTCTTCTCTCATTTTCAAGATCATTACATTCATTCAGATTAAACACAAACAATGTATAATGGTTAAGATATTACTAGCTCTGCTAAAATGATATTCATTTCACTAATGTTGTTTTCCATTGCACTGTGCTGAGAGTCAAGATTTCCCTACAATTAGCACTCAAGCAAAAAACACCATCTTTTGCACAGATTTCACTGTCTCCTTCCCCCACATCTTTTTGCTTTTTGGCTCAAGTAGATGCATTTTCCTTGACAATAGGCACCTGGATTACATGCAGTATGTCTACTCCAGAGATTCCTTCCCTAGTCACGTGAAGTTTATATTACTGCCCCTCTTTCCATTACTGATAGAGGACTTGGTAAAATAGAAGTGATGTATAAAAGGTCACAGACAGAGATGGCCATATAATTTTGGATAAGAGGATGAACTCAAGTGTTTCGACAAAGGTTCTCCAAAATAGGGGGCAGTATAAACCCCTCAGAGTTCTGGATGTCTCATGAGGCATAAAGGATCTGACGACAAAGGGTTCTGGGGTCAGCTGATCCCCATCTAGACTACTGCACTGTGCCGACAAACAGCTGATCGGCACAGCACAGCGGCCATTTTGATGTAAATGAAGCAGCAATTATTTAAATCGCCCCTTCATTTCCCTTTGCTGAGTACACTCATCTACATGGCTCCGTTGATGGAGTCATGTACTCTAGACGCACCCTTTGTTACAACATCAAGAGACTATGGGTATGTCTACACTACAGTGTTATTTTGAAATATCTTATTTTGAAATAGTTAATTTGAAATAGCTTAATTTGAAATAACACATCTATACACAAAATGCATTTTGAAATAGCACATCCATACTGAGTGGACACTGAATTGCATTGAAGGCCAGCTGGAACCAGGTCCAGCAGGTCAACAGGTCAGGAGTTTATTTGTGTGGCTGCTGCCTGAGGCTATCTGAGGCTTGTGCTTAAAAGGACCCCCATCCCGGGCAGCCGGTTCTCAGGTTTCCCTGCTTGCTTGCCTACCTCGCTGAGGGACAGCAAAGCATTTGTGTCTCTCCATGTTCTGGTTGCCCTCACTCGGGACACCACAGCACTCTGCAACATGGCAGCCCCTGGGCACTCTGGTGCTTCTCGTGAACGTGTTGCTGTGAGCCTGGCTGCACTTTCTGCAGGCTGCCATCCAGGAGGTCCATCGGGGGGCTGTCAGTATCCAGGAGGCCCTGCGGGAGAGCTTCCACCCTGAGGAGCACTAAGAGCCTCCCTGGTCTGCCCCTCTGGGGGCTTGTGCCTTATTCCTCCCCCACATCGTTCCACTTACCCTCCCAGTCCCCCTTCCTGATGTCAAATAAAATACACGTATTTTCATGAACAAAAACTCTCTTTATTTAACAAAACTGGGGGGGAGGATGAAACTGGTGAGACTGGAGAAAGGAGGTGGGAGAGGGGAGGAAAGAGGTTGGGAGAGGGGAGGGGGAAACCTGGGAAGAGGAAGGTGGAAGGGGGAAACAAGGGAAGAAGGGGAGGGGAAGCTCAGGGCTCAGGATTGGGGGTCTTGCTGGACCAACTTGATTTTCATGCGAACCTGCTCCTGGGTTCGCATGTGGCCTTTGGTGGCCAGGCTGGCAGCTATCCTGCCATAGATGGCCGTGTTCCTCCATCTAGTGTGGAGATCATGGATGTTGGGGCATCCCCCAAACCTGAGTATGGTCCACCCTGATCTCCACCCTGGACCAGGAAGGCGCCCACCTTCTCCAGGCCCTGGCAGGCTCCTGGGAGCTGGCAGGCTGCTCCTGGGGAGTGGTGAAGGGCTGGCTGCCAGTGGCTTGCTGGCTCATGTTTTGGGGCCACTGGGTCAGGGGTAGTGACTGCTGGCTCTGGGCTGGCAGGCTTGGAGCTGGCACAGGCACTGTGGCCAGAGTCAACCCCTTTAAGGGCTCCGGGGAGGGGAGGAGGGAGAGGAGTGTTCTTAGTTGAGGCTGGAGTGGCCACCAGGGTACCCTGGGAAGGCTGGAGGCCCCCTATTTCGATATAAGTGTCTACACAGCACTTATTTCGAATTAGCTATTTTGAATTTGGCATTATTCCTCATGGAATGAGGTTTACCAAATTCAAAATAAGTGCTCCACTATTTCAAATTTATTTCGAAATAGCGGTTTGGCTGTGTAGACACTGGTACAGTTAATTTGAAATAACGGCTGTTATTTCGAATGAACTTTGATGTGTAGACACCCTATGTCGAGAATGGAAATGTCATTGTCTAATGAGTTAGAAACTAGTAGGAGATTCCTCTCAGCTACACCAGCCCATTGAGATCATTTAGGGGTTTGTATATATAAGTGACAGTCACAAAAATATCTCTGCAGGGTCAGGTTCTACTTCTCTAGAAGACTTACCTCCCTGCACTTGGTCTTCTCAGCAACGGTCCTTTAAAAGCAACATTAGAAAACTGAAAAAATGTGGTACCCATAATTTTTCAAGGATCTCGTGACACATTTGACCTTACTGGTGATAAATGTTACACATATTTACACCAGTCTGATCACCAGGCTAGAAAAATATAATTAAGTTTCCAAAATGTGCTTCATTAAAGAATCAACCCACAGTTTAAAATACTTCATCTAGTATAATTTACCTTCTAGCTTGATAACTGCTCCTATTGTTAGTGTTTAGGGTAATGGTATACCCACTATTTCTTTCTTCCTCTTCAGTTTGCTTCAACAGCCAATAGAACAGGATATGCTTGGCTGCTACAGGACCTGCAATTTAAAAACTAAGGAATATTTTTCCCCACCACCACAGAGACTTGCATTTATTGCTATTTCCCTAACTACTTCCTTGGCAAGACTAATTATGTGGGTTGCTGGCTGTAAGTCTGCCGGTGCTGTTACAGAGAGACAGATTGTTAGTTGGCTGACAGGTCTGGTATCTCATCCAGATTTCTATTTACCTTTGAGACTACTTTTTTCTCTATTATATTCCAGAGACTTGGGTCCTATGAAAATATTTATCAAGGTTTCTGCACATACTATTAATACATAATGGGGTTTATTTTTTATATTAAAAAATTAACTCTGGAGACCATATCCTGATAGAGGTCCCACTTGTAAGCACATTAAATGCTCCTTTATATGCCAGGAATTCAGTTCAAAGTCATTAAACATTAAACTTTTTAGTTTGCACACAAAATAGAGGTAAAATTTCTTAAAATAAAATTGAATGTAGCTTGTCAGCTTCTGATTTATAGTTAATTGGTTTTTAAAATATGCACAGCACTGCAAAAAGAATTATATGTATGTCACAGATTCACCATCTTAGATCACCTCTTCATGGTGAGACCTCACATTTCACCCTCTGTCTCATCCTTCTTATCTGGACTTCACTGGTGAGGATGATGATTCTGCCCTCCAGCCAAAGGAGTCCAATCCCTCCTGAAAGTAAAAATATCCAAACTCAGAGGAACAAAATCAGTCACCTTTCCCAGGTTCAGTCCTCCACAGACACTTCACCCTTCTCCAAGACTTCACAGAGTTCCTCCCCTCTATAATACAGAGTGCTGCCTTGAAAGGCTTTCCCCTTGGGGGCCCAGCTCCTCCCAAATCACTGATGCCCAGGGCTTCTTCCTTGGAGTCTCTCCAAAGCCTGATTTAAAAGCATTCTTTTAAGGTCCCCTCAGGATACAGGCGCCCTACTGCTGGTCCTTCTGTGGTTCTTTTCTAGAGAGATAAACTCCCAAATATCCTCTCTTAGGTTTCCTCTTCTGTCTGGGAACCTTACCATTTCATCAACCATTAAGTCTGGTTATCTCCAGCTGGATCTAATCCTGAACTACCTGTCTCCTCTTCAGGTGCCCAGGACAGGCTAAATAGATCTTCAGTTCCCCTTAACCCTGCCAGTACCAGTGTGGACTTTATAAACCCTATCACATAATTTCCTTCCCCAGATACTTGTACCTTCTGCCTTGGAGTTATAGGACATAACACATTGGTACTTTTTTTTGAAAAGGGATGCTAATGAGACACAGCGCAATTAAAATCGCTGGGATTTAAATATCCCCAGCGGTATTTCATTTACATATTGCCGCTTTTTCCGGCTCGGGCTTTGCGGAAAAAGCGCCAGTCTAGACGGGATCTTGCGGAAAATAAACCCTTTTCAAGAGATTCAAGTGAATAAGAGATCTTGCGGAAAAGGGTTTATTTTCCGCAAGATCCCCGTTTGACTGGCGCTTTTTCCGGCAAAGCCCCGAGCCGGAAAAAAGCGGCAGTTATGTAATAAATACCGCTGGGGATATTTAAATCTCGGATTTGATTGCGCTGTGTCTCATTAGCATCCCTTTTCCGAAAAAGGGTGCCAATGTAGACACAGCCAGTTTGTTCAGCTTCTCATCGCCTCAAGTGGAAAATCCCTTTTGTCTTGAAGGACTTGATTTGGCCCATATGAAATTCCACTTCATTCTCTGGGACATACACGTGCAATTCTAATCCCAACTTCTCCTTACCCATTGTTTTATCCTGTCCCTGCAGGACTCACCTGAAATTTCTCCCATGCATAGAATAATGGATTCACAGCTGTAATATCCATACATGGCTGGTGTGGCATTTCTTACTGACAACCACTCTGGCCCTGTAGTAGTCTGCCTTTTTTCCTGATTCAGTCCAAAGCCATATCCTGTTTACTCCCACCCCTTCCAAGGTAACAGGAAGTCCAACGAGTAGTCCTGAAGCTGAGTCCCAATTCAATAGTTAAGCAAAATTAGAAAAACCAAGGCACAAAATGAACTCACATTAGGAAGAAACATAAAAGGTAACAAGAAAACATTCTGCAAATACATTAGAAGCAAGAGGAAGACCAAGGACAGGGTAGGCCTATTATTTAACAAAGAGGGGGAAAATGACAACACATAAGGTAGAAATGGCAAAGGAAGTGTTTAAGGACTTCTTTGTTTCAGTTTTCATCAAGAAGATTGGTGATGGTTGGACACCTAATGTAGTGAATGCCAGTGAAAATGAGGTAGGTTCAGAAGCTAAAATGAAAAAGAACAAATTAAAAATTACTTAGATAAGTTAAATGTCTTCAAGTCACTAGGGCCTGATGAAATGTATCCTAGTATACTCAAGGAGCTGAATGAGGAGATATCTGAGCCATTAGCTATTATCTTTGAAATAGTAGAGATTACAGGAGACTGGAAAAGGGCAAATATAGTACCCATCTATAAAAAGGGAAATAAATACAGCCCAGGGGATTACACACCAGTCAACTTAATATCTTTGCCAGGAAAGATAATGGAGCAAATTATTAAGGAATCCATTTGCAAACATCTACAAGATAATAAGGTGATAAGTAACAATCACCATGGATTTATAAAGAACAAAATCATATCAAACGAACCCAAGAGCCTTCTTTGACAAGATAATAAGCTTGGTGAATAAGGAGGAAGTAGTAGATGACGTATATCCAGATATTAGATACAATCTTGCATAACTTTCTTATTAACAAACTAGAGAAATACAACCTAGATGGAGCTACTAAAATGTAGGCACATAAATGGTTGAATAACCATTCCCAGAGAGAAGTTATCAATGGTTCACAGTCATGCTGGAAGAGCATAACAAATATGGTTCCTCACAGACCAGTTTTGGAACTAGGTCTGTTCAATATCTTCATCAACAATTTAGATAATGGCACAGAGAGTACACTTGTAAAATTTGCAGATGACACCAAGCTGGGAGGGGTTGCAAATGCTTTGGAAGATAGGATTATAATTCAAAATGATCTAGACAAACTGGGGAAATGGTCTGAGGAAAACAGGATGAAATTCAGTAACAACTATTGTAAAGTACTCCACTTATGAAAGAACAAACAGTTGCATGCATACAAAATTGGAAATGATTACATAGAAAGGACTACTGTGGAAAGGAATGCAGGGGGTCATAGTGGTCCACAAGCTAAATTTGAGTCAGTAGTGTTATATTGTTGTATCATCATTCTGGTATGTATTAACAGGAGAGTTGTATGCAAGACACAAGAAGTATTTCCTCCTTTCTATTCACACTGATTAGACCTCAACTGGAGTATCATTACTAGTTCTGGACATCACATTTCAGGAAAGATGAAAAAGTCCAGAGATTGGAGAAGTCTAGACAGGAGCAACAGAAATGATTAAAGGTCTAGAAAACATGAACTATGAGGGAAGACTGAAAGAACTGGGATTGTTTAGTATGAAAAAGACAAAACTGAGAGGCAACATGATAACTGTTTTGAAGTACCAAAAGGTTGCATAAGAAGGAGGCAGAAAAAATATTCTCCATAACCTCTGATGATAGGACAAGAAGCAATAGGCTTAAATTGCAGCAAAGGAAATTTAGGTTGGATATTAGGAAAAACTTCTTGTCAAGGTCGTTAAGCACTGGAATAAACTGCCTAGTGTATTTGGGAAATCTGCATAATTGGAGATTTTTAAGAACAGGTTAACACCAGTCAGGGATGGTCTAGAGATGGTGCTTGGTCCTGTCACGAGTGCAGGGGATTGGACTTGATGACTTCGAGTCCTATAATTCCACTCCATGTCCCTGAGGTCTTTGAGCCTCTTTTCCAGTGGCCTCTCTTATCTGAGATCCAGCCCAGGGATCTCTACTATCCAGGCCCCCTACTCCCTGTAAGAACTACTTCCTACTCTGGTCTCCCATAATCTCCCCAACAACTGAGGTGTGTTGAACCATTTTTATAGTGCAAGTGGTGATAACTATTGAATCAAACTGTAAATCTTGTGTATAAAGGAAACCTTTTCAAGCCAAATGGTGCCACAGCACCCCTCCCTCAGCTACACACAAACACGTATAGTTCCAGTAGCTATGAAACAACCTCTTCTTGGGCTCACTGTGTACTTGAATTCATCTCAGGCTCCACAAGATTTCAGGCTTCCCCTTCTTTAAGGGCCATGGCTCATAGAATTGCCCCTCTCCCAAGTTTTTCAACAAATCCTAAGCCAGGCCTGCACAACATACAGCCCGAGGGCTGCATGCAGCCTGCAGGGGCTCACTGTGCAGCCCATGACAACTACGGGCGGTGCGGCCCCATCCGATCCGCCAGCCGGGCGGAGGAGCGGAGCACCGCTGGGGAGGGGGAAGTGCGGTGATTCTCACCACTGGGCTGCCTGTCTGCAGCTCTGGCATGAGGAGGCGGGGTGAAAGCCAGAGGGCGGGCGCGAGCCAGAGGGCAGGATGCCGGCAGACGCCAGGACGCTGGTGTGACATCGTGATGTCACAGCCAGCGACCGCTGGATTCAAAAAGGCAGAAGCCAGGTAGAGGAGGGGAAGGGGCTTGTGCAGAGGGGAGGCAGGTCAGGAGAAAGGGGAAGACACCAAGGGGCAGGGTGAAGGAGAGACAAATGCCAGGGGGCCAAGTGGAGACACGCGGTGGT
This sequence comes from Rafetus swinhoei, assembly GCA_019425775.1. Lineage (NCBI taxonomy): Eukaryota > Metazoa > Chordata > Testudines > Trionychidae > Rafetus > Rafetus swinhoei. Next base: position 275,102,565 of record CM033437.1, read on the forward strand.
TTGTGGGTTTTTTTTGCTCAACAAAAATTTTTAGCAGTGTGATTGGTATTTTTTGGGAGAGCATCCCTACTTGTGGCCCATAGCTGTTTTCTTTGGAGTAATATGGCCCTCGTTGCTTTCCGAGTTGTGCAGGCCTGTCCTAAGCCAAAAGGATGAACTTAAACCACTCCCATTCTTTCCAGGCTTGAGTGTTAATACTAAACAAGTCTTCCTCTATATGCTCTTTTGTAGCTGAACACCCAAGGGCTACTTCCGTGGAGTCTTGCCCCCACTTTAAGGCAAACTCCACAGGAGCTAATCCCCCCCCCCACACACACACACACACAAAAACTCCCAACTTCTCTCTAGCTCTCTAGCTGAGCTTTCTCGTTCCTTTTAAAGGAAAACCTGGCTCCTTTCCAGGTGTTTCTGCTAATGATGCCCATAGATGGGTTAATTTAGTTCTCAGGCTCCTGCTAACCACCTCAGTAGCAGTGGGGGTTCACACCCCATCACAGTATAGTAAGAAATAGAATTATAAAGTACACACTTTGTGATACAAATAATAGTGGAATTATTTAGTAAGAGGATAAAGTAACCTTTCACGTTGTATATCACATCATTGTAGGTAGCCTATATGAAACTTTCCAGTTCCTTACACTGTTAAATTATGCTTAACTTGAACCAGCTACATTTTAATTATAAACGTGTGCTGGCACAAATTTAACACAAATGTAGACTGGAACTCTGGATGCATGCTCAGTCTGTTGGCTTTGCTTCTAAGGTTCATTTCCAAACAGATTTGCTAAGACCAAGAGTGTGTGGTAACATGAAAATACTTTTGAATGTTAGAAGAAATATGTCTTTTTCCCCTTAGTTGTACACTTTTGTAAAGAACAATGAATTTTTCACAGCCCAAGAAATCTGTATAACATTACAGCACTCCAATAAACCTAACAGAGATCTTGATTAAGTAGGAGAGAGATGCAATCCTTACTCAAAAGCTACTGCAAGAATTAAGTCCATAGAAGGAAGCAGCATAAGAAAAATCTGGAGGTACAGTCATTTCTCTGTTCACATAGAGACAATGTCTTGTTGCTATGTATATTTCAAATACAGAATAGTCAAGTGGGAAAAAAACAGAAAATAAGGAGTAAATTAGAAACCTAGAAAACTATGAGCATGAGACTGTCATTAAGGAATCTACCTCTAGCAATGAAATGCATATGGCACCATGGAAAATCTACTTAATGATACTCAGATTTGTAAATTCAAATTAACCCTTGTGCGAATGTTCTCCAGAAGCTGCTTAAAAGGTGTTTTCATGATCATGATCAACAATAAATTTATTCACAGAAAAGCAGTACAGATACAGCTTAATAAAAAAGTCAAAGATACAATTGTGTGTCACTTTTTTGGAGCAGTCACTCAGGAATAGTCCTAAATACTTTTCCGAAGAGAAACTTTTCATTAAAGACTAAGGGTATGTCTACACAGCAAAGTTATTTCGAAATAACAGCCGTTATTTTGAAATAACTTTACTAGCGTCTAGACAAGCCAACTGCTATTTTGAAATTAATTCGAAATAGCAGAGGGCTTATTTCAACACTGATAAACCTCATTCCATGAGGAATAATGCCAATTTTGAAATTGCTATTTCGAAATAAGCGCTGTGTAGATGCTTATTTTGAAATAGAGGGCCTCCAGCCCTTCCCAGGGTGCCCTGCTGGCCACTCTGGCCACAACCAAGAAAACTACTCTCCCTTCCCCACACCCGAGATCCCTTAAAGGGGTAGCGTCTGGCCACAGTGCCTGTGCTAGCTCCAAGCCTGCCAGCCCAACAAATAGTCTGTCCTGCCCCTGACCCAGTGGCCCCAATATGAGCCAGCAAGCCACCGGGAGCCAGCCCTCCACCACTCCCCAGGAGCAGTCTGCTAGCTCCCAGGAGCCTCCCAGGGGCTGGAAAAGGTGGGCACCTTCCTGGTCCAGTACGGAGATCATGGACCTCATTGAGGTTTGGGGGGAATCCTCCAATGTCCATGATCTCCGCACTAGATGGAGGAATGTGGCTGTCTATGGCAGGATAGCTGCCAGCATGGCCAGCAAAGGCCACATCCGCACCCAGGACAGGTGCGGATGAAAATAAAAGAGCTTCGGCAGGCATTTGCCAGGGCCACAGGGGGCAGCTCCCAACCAGGGGCACACACACCAACCTGCCCCTATCTCAACACCCTGGACATCATCCGGGGGGGCAGGACGGTCCGTGCCCCCCACGTGGTTGTCAACCCTGAGGCAGAGGGCCCTGACCAGGACATCAGGGAGGAGGAGGAGAGCCAGGAGCCGCAGCAGACCATACGGCGCGTGCTGAGAATCCAGGACCCCCGAGCCGCCCCAGCAGACCTGTTGCCATTGTCATCTGAGGCCAGGGAGGCAACAACAGGTGAGTGCCATCACTGTCCCCTTATGCGGGGGGGGAAGGGGGAACGGAAACCAGGGACTGCGCATGTGGGTCTTGCTATCCATGGATCATGCAGCAACCTGTGCATGTGCAAGCATGTGCCATGCCACCCCAGGCATGTGGCCCCAGTTGGCTGCCACACAGGGGCCTTACACTGTTAGCCACACGTGTGTGTGAGGAGGCATGACATTCTCCTGACTCCAGGGTGGGACACAGCAGGACACCCTCCCTCCACAAGGCCACTCTACACAGAGGCAGGGGACCTCCCCTCCACCCACCCCCACACACTATATAAAGCAGAGGGGCATGGGTGCAGTCTCGGGGCAGCTCCCACTCCCGGGGATAGCAGGACATTCCGAACATGGCCTCTGTGCAAGCACATCAGCTCTGATGGTGCAGGGAACGGTCATCCTCACCTTGCAGAGGGGGGCTGGGCTTCACCCACTGTGTCCCCAGGGATAACTGACCACTTCTCTTGTTTCTCCACAGCCACACCAGCTGCGTGTGCAGGGCGCACCACGCACCTGAGGGCTCTGTAGGACCACCTGTGGAGTGGAGAGGTACCAACAGCAGCACCTGGGGGCACTGCGAGCCCTGCACCGCACTCTCCAGCACTGGGTGCAAGAAGACCTGCAGCTCCGGTGGGAGCAACTTGCCCAGGGCTGTGCCATCTGCCAGCACCTGCAGACCCTTGTGCAGAGCGTGTTCCCTTCTGCCGCTCCAGCGCCTGCTGCCTCCCCAGCTACCGCTCCTCCTCCCACTCTTCTCCCCCTCCCGCTTCTCCCTCCACACCCTCCATCCCCTTCCCATCCCCTCGGGGATGCTGAGGCCCCCACACCCGCAGAGCTGGGAGACAGTTGGCCCGGCGAGACCCCCAACCCTGAGCCCTGAGCTTCTCCTCCCCCTTGTTCCCCTTGCTTCCCCCTTCCAGCTCCCTCCTCCCAGGTTTCCCCTTCCCCTGTCCCACCCTCTCTCCTCCCTTTTCCCACCTCCTTTCCCCAGTCTCACCAGAGTTTCATCCCCCCACACACACACAGTTTTGTTAAATAAAGAGAGTTTGTGTTCATGAAAATACGTGTATTTTATTTGACATCAGGAAGGGAGGTTAGGGAGAGGTAAGTGGAAGGATATGAGGGACGAATGAGGCACAAGCCCCCAATGGGGCACACCAGGGATACTGTTAGTGCTCCTCAGGGTGGAAGCTCTCCCACAGGGCCTCCTGGATGGCAGCCTACAGAAAGTGCAGCCAGGCTCACAGCAATGCGTCCAAGAGAAGCACCAGAGTGCCCAGGGGCAACTCTGACTCCATGTTGCAGAGTGCTGTGGTGTCCTGAGTGAGGGTAACCAGAGCATGCAGAGAAAAAAATGCTTTGCTGTCCCTCATCGAGGTAGGCAAGCAAGCAGAGAAACCTGAGAACCGGCTGTCCAGGGTGGGTCCCTTTAAGCACAGGCCTCAGATAGCCTCAGGCAGCAGCCACACAAAGTAACTCCTGACCTGATGCCCTGCCAAAACTGGTTCCGGCGGCCTTAAATACCATTCAGTGTCCACTCAGAGTGGACACGCTATTTCAAAATAGCCAAATGCTATTTCGAAATGCATTTTGTGTTTAGACGTGTTATTTCAAAATATCTTATTTTGAAATAACTATTTCGAAATTAGATATTTCAAAATAATGCTGTAGTGTATTTTTTCTCCATGGGTACGTCTGCACTACAGCATTATTTCGAAATATCTAATTTTGAAATAGTTATTTCAAAATAAGATATTTCGAAATAATGCTGTAGTGTAGACATACCCATGGAGAAAAAATACATCAAGCTTCAGAGTCTGAGAATAGTAGAGTTGGAGTTAAATTAAGAAAACAAGAATAGAACGATCATACAGGCTCAGATCAATAGTCCACGAGCCCAGTATCCTGTCTTCTGACTTTGGTTGGTGCCAGATGCTAAAGAGGAACTGAACAGAGCAATTTAACACATGATCCATCTTCTTTTGTTCAATCCCAGCTTCTGGAATTCATAGAATTGAGGACATAATTTTATAGATCTCTATTGTATCTACCCCTTTGTCTTTTCTTTTCTAAGCTAAACAGTCCCAGTCTTTTCAATATCTCCTCATATAGAAGCTGTTTTACATCCCTATTCCTTTTTTGTCATCATTCTCTAAACTTTTTCTAGTTTCAATATATATTTTAAAGACTAATATTGTGGATGTTTCCAGTAGATCCAAGATATGGGTACTCAATGGATTTAGATTGTGGCATTATAACACTTTCTGTCTTAATATTAGGACCATACCAACTTCATGGTCATAAAAAATGTGTCATGGATGATGGATTACTTTTCTCAACATGTTTTGTGATCTCTTCGATGAATTCTAATAGACTGGAGAAGCATGACTTCTCTTCACAAAGGCTGGGTTGACTCTTACGCAACATACTAATTCACCTGTGTTTTATAATTCTGGTCTTTATTATAATTTCAATCAATTTGCTCATCAGAGAATTTAGGGTTACTAGCACCTTTGCATTTTAGGTTACCTATCCACCAGTCATCTGGTACAGACGTTGATTTAAGTGACAGTTTACATGCCACAGTTAATAGTTCTCCAATTTCATATTTGAGTTCTTTCAGAACTTTTGGTGACTACTATCTGATCTTGGTGGCTTATTAATATTTAATTTATCAACTTGTTCCAAAACCTCTTCTGTTGACACCCCTATCTGTGACAATTCCTACAAAGAATGGGTCAGGTGAGAAAATGTCCCTCACCTTCTCTGCAATGAGGACCTATACTAATTAGTTTATCTACAATAGCCTTGTCCTCCTTAAATGCTTCTTTAGCAACTCAGTACAGGTTGAGCCTTCCAAATCCAGGACTCTCTGGTCTGGCAACATCCATGGTCCAGTAGGGCCACAGATGTTGCTGGACCAAAGATCCCCAGAGGCAGGAGTGGGAGCCAGCTAGAGAACGCAGTGCTCGGGAGCCCTGGCCCAGCTGGGGAACCCTTGGCCTCAGCAAGGCCAGACAGAGGTAAGGAGCCCCGCCTTGGCTGGAGAACCCCCGGCATCAGCAGGACCAGGCAGGGCCAGGAACCTCTGGCATCAATGGGACCAGGAAGCAGGGGAGCCCCGGCAGAAGAACCTGGGGGATCCCTGGTAGCAGTGGGGAAGCCCTGGCCAGAGAACCCCCAGTGACAGCAGGGCCAGGCAGTAACCGAGGAGTCTTGGCTGAACATCCCCCGGGAATCCCTAGCAGCAACTGGGCAGCACTGGAACAGTACCTGGGAACCCTAGCAGCAACATGGCCAGCAGCAGCCAGGCAGTCCTGCCCAGAACCCGGGGAACTCTGGCAGCAGTGAGCAGCAGCAGAGTGGGAGCCCCAGAATTGGAAGCCTGGGAGCAGGGCAGACAACAGGGGAGCATTGACCTCCCCTGGTCATGCAAACTCCCTGGTTCGGGACCGCTCAGGTCCTGAGGGTTCCAGACCAGGGAAGTTCAACCTGTAGCTAAATCATCTGGTAGCCTCACCAGTTGTTGAGAAGAATTCCTGTTCCTTTGATAATTGTTCTTCAGATTATTTATTGGCTGATTAATTATGCTTATATATTTGAATTGTCAGAAATTGCATTCCTTTCTATTTCCCTTAGTAAAATTTAACTTGCAAGATGTATTTTCATGTCTAGGTACTTCTTTTACTTTGTGATTTAGCCATGGTGCCATTTTTTTTTGTCTTCTTACTGTTTTATTTGGGGAGGTACATATAGTTTGAGCCTTTATTATGGTGTTTTAAAAAAATATTTCCATGCCGTTTTCAGTCCTTTCATTATTGTGACTATTCTTTTTAATTTCCATTTAACTAGTTCATTATTGCATTGTTTCCCATTTGTGAAGTTAAATGGTGCTATGGTGGGTTTCTTTGGTATTTCCCCCCTACAAGGATGTTAAATTTAATATTTTATGATTGATAATACCCAAAGGTTCCACTATATTCATCTATTGAACCATATCCTGTGCACCACATAAGCTAAATCGAGAATTGCCTCTTCCCTAGTGGGTTTCAGGATTAGCTACTCCAAGAAGCAGCCATTTATGGTGTATAATTTTTTTATTTCTACATCTCATTCAGAGGGGACATATGGGGACAGACAATATGGGGATAGTTGAAATCTCAAGTTATTACTGGGTTTTCTATTTTAGTAGCCTCTGCAGTATCCTGGAGAATTTCCTAATCTCCATGATGCGCTGGGTCCAGTTGTCAGCAGTACATTCTTACTGCTATATTCCTATTGCTCCGTCATGATTCATGGTATAGTTTGAGTCATTTAAGATTTGTACTATATTTGACTCTATGTTCTCCTTCACCAGCATGACCTATTCTGTCATTCTTATATATTTTTCCATGGTACAGTAGACTTCCGATAATCCGGAACCTATGGGACCTAGGTGGTGCCGGATTATCAGATATGCCGGACTATCAGAAGGTACTATAAAATGGTTATATATATACTGTATACATTATATACTGTATATAAAGTGTTCTTAACCCTTTTTGTGTACATACTGTATACAGTATACTGTAATGTTTTGGTTTTTAAGCCTTTTTACCCTTTTGCTCAGTTCAGCTGCTGCCGCTGTTAACTTGTGACTCATTTTTGGCCGAAGCTCACTCACTAGGCTCTTGCCATTTTGATGCCGGACTATCAGGAGTGCCGGACTATTGGATGCCGGACTATTGGAGTTTTACTGTAATAACTTATCTCATTGACTATTATATTTCCTGTAAAGGATGCAACTCATCACTCTGGTGCATTCTGCTGGCTGTCCTGGGGATTAGCTCTGTTTGCAAAAGCATGCTCTTCTGCAGGGTGCCTTGCTGTCCTCATATCTGCTCCTGGACCCATGTCACTCCAAGGACCACAGTGTTGTCTTCAGGACACAGTCCTCCAGCTGTGCCACACTCTGTGCTGTCCCTCTCCCCTTCCAGAGGACAGGATTACAATCCAGTGTCCAGTGACTTCCCTCAGTGGGAAGTGACTAGCTTCTCTACTCCCTTATAAGAAGTCATTATAAATCTCAGTTCTCCTTGAATTAGAGTCCAAATCCCTTGTCAAGGGATCCTAACTTTTTAGGTAATGAAGATGAGGTATAGAAAAAAACTGAGGTGACAAAACTTCAAACCAAGGAAAAATAGCAGTGAAAGCTATAATCTATGAAGCACTGCAAATAATTTATTTAGACATTAAAAAGAGATGCTGCTAATGTCCCTCAAAGCTATTAAGTACACTTGATAACCACAGACTGGACTAAAAATTGTTTGACGGGAAGCTAAGAGTATGATTAAATAGCTAATTCTCAGCATGGTAAAATCTTAATAGATGTTTCTGAAATCAAACTAAGAATCAGCATTATTCAATTTTTTTGCAGTGCTATATTACACAGACATCAGCAATAGTTTGTACAATATCCAATCTTTTCATATGTTGAAAAAAGTTGGAGGTCAAGAATATATATGCAGAGCAACAGTTTTAAAAAAAGGAAAACTAGAACTGATTGAAAATGGAATTTCTGTGGTGTGAGAAATTCTGATTTAAAAATTGGTTTTATCCTGAGTTGAGACAAAGAGTTGAAATCTCAAAATATTTCACAAGATATTTTGAATGTTTTGTTTTGATTATTACATTAATATACATTAAGTTATATTATAAAACATAAATTTAATTCAAACATTCTGACCTTATCAAAACATTTATACTTTCACAAAACAGTCAATTAAATCAGTAAGTTCCCATGAAAAGTTTCAATTCTATCAAATAAGCATTTTCCATATAAAAACTGCTGTCAGAAAATATCCAACCAGCTGTACTGAAAAAAATTATAGAAAAACATCAGATTGCCACTGGCATCTTATAAATACATATATGATATTTCATTTATCAAAGAGATAGAATTGTATATGTACCAGAAATGCCTTTTTCTGCCACTATTTTCACAGGCTAGTACACAACTGGCATTTTAGTAGAGCCTTAAAAGCTTTCATAATTTAAGGTTGTAGCAGACAATTTCTGATACATAGGCTTAATGTCTTTTCTTACTGTAGTTTCATAATTCTGAAGAGTAAATTAATGCTTACTAATTTCTATGGGGCTTAAGGGCTGACTTTCTAGACATGCTGCATCCATGCCAACATCTGACTTGCTTATGTAGTCCCCTTACTAAAGGGGCCTCTGTTTTATTCTGAAAAGACCCTGTGTGCCAATCCAGACTACACTTCCCATGAGCCCTTGGAAAAAAACAGGAAGGAGGACTCTGGGGGAGAGAGGACTGCTCTCTCCATGTGCTTGAAGAAAGAGGCCTAGCAGTCTGGGACTCTGCCTTGGAGTTTGGAACCAGAGGGGAGCCAGGCTGCTGCCAAGGACATTGACCCAGTGGAGGGGCTGTTGGAGTGCAGCTACTGGATGCCTGTTGGAACTGGGAGTTAGCAGGCTGCCTCCTATAGGCACAGCATAAGGCAGTAAGTTTGGGCCTTGTTGGAAAAGTGCTGCCTGGGACAGAGCTGCTGTTTAGCCTGGACCAAATCCTCACTACAGCTGCAACATCAGCGCCAACGCAAGCAAGTGCCTGGGACTGAGTCTAAGGGTGCACACTCTGGGGTGGGGTCACTGTTGTCTAGCTATATGCTTCAATTATTGATATGTGTTTGTTAATGCTATTCATTGCTAATCTGTTAATCCCTGTTTATTCAAATTAAGTAAAGATTGTTTATTTTAAAGTGTTCTATTAGATATAAATGATTTGTAGTTGTTCTGGAATTAGATCCAGATTTATAGTGGAATGAGTATATTCCTGGAGGCTCTCAAGGCACACCAGTGTGTGTTCAAGGCCAGCCAGGTGGAGGCACTGCCATTTTACATTCATTGCCAGCAAGGGACTGCAGTAAGGGTGGATAGGGTTTTCCCAACTAAACACCATCACCACTGGGGTGCTCAGGATCTTTTTTGGGTTAAAACATCAGGCGCCCAGGCACACCTGTGAGTGTGACCTGCTCCCCAGTAACCCGGGGAGGGAAAAGGGGGTTACACTTACATTTTATATAGTATTTGGGATCCGAAGACATGATGAAGCCAAAAATGAAATCTTTCTAGAACAATGGTCAAAATGAGCTGATGATCGTGTGTCTAACACTGAATTCAGCTAAATAAGTATCAAAGACATAGAAGAAATATGAAGGATATCTTCACAATGTAGAAAGAAAATGCTTGGGAGAAAGATACAGATCCGGGCACGGCACATCTCATTAAAAGGGGATACAAAATAGCTGTTCATTTATTCCACCATTTTGGAATCAATATACTTAATTGATCTTACTGCTTTTCAGCAGGTAACATTTTTCTTTTAATTCATCTTAGCCTTGATGTACAGTAGTTGTAAAATCCTTTCAGTGAGTCAAGAAATCCTGATTCTCTTTTAATGCTGCTTTTAGTCCTTCATGATTTGGCTCCAACCATGTAATCATGTTTCATGTCCTTGCCAGTTTTCTACTTCCAAAACAACTTGGCTTTAGCTATATGTATTCTTCATAGGCCATGATTCAATCTCTCTGTGTCTGGTTGCCAAATAGAGGCCTGCTGTGTTTGCTCTACAGTGTCTTTTAGGGCTCTCTCCTCCCTTCCATGTTAGATTTATCAGCTTGATTGATTGTTTTATCTACACAAGTGAAATGAAACTTCCTTGGAAAAATCTCTGTTTTCCATGGTCAGCTTTTTGTGCTACAAAGACTTTGGGGCTTACTTTTGTTTTTAATTTCCTCTTAATCAAGTTTAATTTGTGATTCTTTTTTGAAAAATGATTCATTTTCTCTTTATTGTGAAACATGTCTTCACTCTTGCTCAGCATGAGAGCCATGATTACATTTTCTTCAGTGGGTTTTCTTTCTACATTGTGAAGATGTCCTTCATGTTTGTTTTATATCTTTGATGCTATTTATTTACCTGAATTTAACGCTACAACATGATCATATAATCAGGTCTCCCATCAGCTCATTTTGACCATTGTTCTAGAAAGATTTCAGTTTTGGCTTCATCATGTCTTCGGATCACAAATGCTATATAGAATGTAAGCAAGTCAGATGTTGGCATGGATGCAGCATCTCTAGAAAGTCAGCTCTTAAGCCCCATAGAAATCAGTAAGGCTTCTGTAAGATTTAAATGACCCTTAGGGTCTGTGCTGGCTCGGAAGAAAAATGTCACCTCAAATAGCGAACTCTGCCACGTCATGCCAAAAAAATCTGTACTGCTGTCTAGAGATACCTCTCTTTTGTCTAAAGACAACCATAACTAACATGAAAAAAAAGAAAATGAAGCTTTAATTTATTCAGATATTTGTTTTTACAATGGCAATAGTAGTAGGACAACTCTATATTGAATCTACAAGGAGACTAAATTCCAGAGATGCTACAGTTAAAACAAGTGTTTTACCTATGTTTTATTGACTGATAGATGTTTATTCCAGTAGGATAGACTCCAGTGGTGAATTTTTTCTGTGAACATTCTCATGTACATATTACTAGTCAAATTGAATTTGCAGTTCAAGCAAGAAAAAATAATAACACACATACCACACTCAGGGTACATCTACACTGCACAGCTATTTCGGGATACCAGAATATTGTGTTCGAATATTTTTCGAAATAATGGGTACACTATTTCGCCATCCTGGTAAATCCTGTTGCACGAGGGATAAGGGATGGCTCGAAATAGCATGTTATTTCAAAATTTGGTGCTGTGTAGATGTGCCAAATTTCAAAACAAGCTATTTTGAAATAGATTTGAGATAAGATATGCAATTTGTGTAGCTCAAATTGTGTATCTTATTTTAAGTTTAGGGTGTTGTATAGATGCACCCTCAGAGAGAAAAACCTTAAAATATATTCTTAATTATTTGTGAGCTATCAAAGTTGTGATAGTAGGGTTCTAAATTACATAGGCTATAGGTGGAGTTAAATAATTATTATCCTAATGTCTGTAGTTGTAGCCATGTTGATTCCAGATGAGATAAGGTGGGTGAGATATGTATTTTATGGGACTGGCTTATGTTGATGAAAGAGACCAGGGCTGGAGCTGAACCTGAGGAAGAGCTCTGTATAGCTCAAAAGCTTGTATCTTTCACCAACACAAGTTGGTCCCATAAAAGATATTACCTCATGCACCCCTCTCTCTCACACTAATCTCATATTACTCTCAGTCCACAACACACAGCACAGATAGCTCGAAGGTTAACAGAGTAAGGCACATCATTTTCATAGATTTGACATAATTATAGTTTTCTTTCTCCCCACCTTATCCAATAGCTCATGGTGGACTTTAATTGATACATTTATCTTTTGATTATCAGCTTCTATTTATTGGGCATTAAAAACTAGTTGTCAAAAGAACCCATAAACACATCAAGCATAAGACCAGCTTATATCTTAAAGGTCAACACACTTATAAACACATCTTCACAGAAATATCTCTACATTGTTCTATTTTCTCTCCTTCAAAAGTCTAAGGGTATGTCTACACTACAAAGTTAATTCGAAATAACAGCCGTTATTTTGAATTAACTTCAATAGCGTCTACACATGCAAACCGCTATTTCGAATTAAATTTGAAATAGCGGAGCGCTTATTTCGAATTTGGTAAACCTCATTCTATGAGGAGTAATGCCAAATTTGAAATAGCTAATTCGAATTAAGTGCTATGTAGACACTTAATTCGAAATAGGGGGCCTCCAGCCCTCCCAGGGAGCCCTGGTGGCCACTATGGGCCAAACCAGGAAAACTCCTCTCCTCTCCCCCAGCCCTGGGGCCCTTAAAGGGGTAGAGTCTGCCACTGGGCACGTGCGAGCCAGAGGCATGCATGCAGACAGACAGCCCTGACAGCTCTGCACCCAGTGGCCAGACGATGAGCCGGGCAGCCAGCACCAGTCCGGTGTCCCCCGCCCAGTCCCCCAGTGCCCAGGGGTCAGCCAGGGGCCATAGATGGCGCGCACCCACCTGGACTGGTGCGGAGATCATGGACCTCATTGAGGTGTGGGGGGAGACCCCCAATGTCCATGATCTCCGCACCAGTTGGAGGAATGCCGCCGTCTATGGCTGCATAGCGGCCACCATGGCCCACAAGGGACACAGGCGCACCCAGGAGCAGGTGCACCTGAAAATAAAGGAGCTCAGGCAGGTGTACACCAGGGCCACCAAGGGCAGCGCTGCAGCAGGGTGCCACCTGCCCCTACTTCCCCACCCTCGACCGAATCCTGGGGGGCAGGGCAGTCCGCGCCAGCCCGGGGGGCAGCGAGCTGGGAGCTGAGGGCCCTGACCCAGGTGCAGTAGAGGGGCCACCACCAGCTTCCCGGCACCGGAGTCGGCAGGGTCGTCCGGGGAGGCCATACCAGGTAAGTGCCACCACACAGGGGCCGTGGCCCAATAGCCACACGTGTGTGTGAAGAAACCTGACACAGTCCCAACCTCGGGGCAGGACACAGCAGGACTCCCTCCCTTCACACTCCCCCTCTACACAGGGACAGGGGACATCTCCTCCCTGCCCCGGCCGCTCTATACACAGCACAGAGGCACGGGTGTGGTCTCGGGGCAGCTCCAACACCCGGGCAGAGTCGGACATGCCAACCATGGCCTCTGTGCAAGCACATCAGCTCTGACGGTGCAGGGCACGGTCGCCCTCACCTCGCGGGGGGGCTGGGCATCATCCACTGTGTCCCCAGGGAGAACCGACCACTTCTCTTCTTTCTCTACAGTCACACCAGCTGCTCATGCAGGGCGCACCACCCCACCCAAGGACATGCTCCCGCACCCACAGCCTCAGCTGGACCACCACCACATGGCAGGGGTACCGAGAGCAGCACCTGCAGGCCCTGCAAGCCCAGACCCGGATCGTGGACCAGCGGGTGCAGGAAGAATGGGAGTTCCGGCGGGAGCTGCTTGCCCAGGGTCGTGCCATCTGTCACCATCTGCAGGCCCTGGTGCAGAGCGTGCTGCCCCGTGCTGGTCCTGCACCTGCAGCCCCCCCCCAGCTACTGTTCCTCCTCCCACTCCTGCCCCCCCCACCTCTCCTCCTCAACCTCCACACCTCCTCCTCAATCTCCACCCCCCACCTCAACCTCCACACCTCCTCCCCATCCCCGGGATGCTGAGGCCCTCCCCGCGGTGCTGGGTGGCAGTTGGCCCGGCAAGACCCCCACCCCTGAGCACTGAGCTTCCCCTCCCCTTTCTTCCCTTTGCTTCCCCCTTCCAGCTCCCTCCTCCAAGTTTTTCCCCTCCCCTCTCCCACCTTTTCTCCTCCCCTCTCCTGCCACCCTTTCCAATCTCCCCAGAGTTTCATCCCCAGTTTTGTTAAATAAACAGAGTTTGTATTTTTTAGACAAAAGTGCATTTTATTTGACATCAGGAAGGGGGGGCTAGGGAAGGGTAAGTGGAAGGACGAGAGAGAGGAATGGGGCACAAACCCCCAGTGGGGCAGACCAGGGAGACTGTTAGCGCTCCTCAGGGTAGAACCTCTCTCACAGGGCCCCTTGGATCCTGACAGCCCCTTGATGGTCCTCCCGGATGGCAGCCTGCAGACAGTGCAGCCAGGCTGCTGGCAACGTGTTCTTGAGATGCAGCAGAGTCCCCAGGGGCAGGTCTGGTTCCATGTTGCAGAGTGCCATGGTGTCCCGAGTGAGGGCAAGCAGAGCCCTCTGAGACACAAATGCTTTGCTGTCGCTCAGCGAGGTAGACCAGCAAGCAGAGAAACCTGAGAACTGTCTGTCCGGGATGGGGGGTAGGGTCCCTTTAAGCACAGACCTCGGATAGCTTGAGGCAGCAGCCCCACACACTAAGTCCAACCCTGATGCCCTGCCCAGCACTGGTTCCAGCCAGCCTTACCTTCGATTCAGGGTCCACTCAATGTGGATGCGCTATTTCAAAGTAGAAAAACGCTATTTCGAATTAGTTTTTGTGTCTAGATGTGTTATTTCGAATTAGCTTATTTCGAATTAACTAATTCGAAATAAGTTAATTCGAAATAGCGCTGTAGTGTAGACATACCCTAACAGAGGCTCTTGTAATGAGCAAAACATGCTTTACAAATCTGTGGTCTATTGCAGAGGACTGTTTCATTCTGGGTAAAGGGATTGTCCTTATAGGTTGAATACACAATGTTGTACTATCGACAACTTTGGCCAGTTTCATTACAGATGCAACTTCATTGAAATTAATGTGATGAAATCAATTATGAATTTCACCCCTTGTATCTTCAAAGAAAATCCCTTGGGAAAACATCCCTTTTTCTGGGAGAGGGAGAGAATTTTCAAATGTAAATTGGCTTTCTTTCCCCATGCAGGATGTTCTTCAATCTCACTCTGTGTGGCCTCTCTGACACATGGTGTCTATTGTTTTAGAGACAAAGGAAAAGCATACTATGAGTGAGAGTGAACAGTACCTTATTACATGCAAATTATTTGTCACGGAATCTTTTGACTGAAACATTCAATTGAGCAGTTTGTCTGCTTTGCATTGACACTAAATATTGCATAGCTTTTTATTCCAAGAGCACTAACATTTCCCCTTAATTTTTCCCTCAGAAATCATATGGCTGTACAGCATTCAAAGACCACAATTGAAGCTGGTCAAGAATTTTTCAGTGAAGCAGCTTGTCATCAAAAAGTGGTGATTGATCAAAACAAACATTTAGCAGGAACATATACCTGTTTCAATGAAACTTTCACCAGAAGAAGTTTCTTAGATCCAGGGTGGAATTTCTACTCAAAAGAAATTTCTGCTCAAAAGAGAGATCCCAGATTACATGATCATTAGGTCACTCACCTGGGATAAAAACAACAAATGGTCTGGTAGCACTTTATAAAATCAACAAATGGTCTGATAGCACTTTATAGACTAACAAAACATGTAGATGGTATCATGAGCTTTTGTGGGCACAGCCCACTTCTTCAGATGACCGGAGTTTTGAGTTTAGGATGTGCAGACCCAAAATAAATAGGAGAGAAGGGGGGTAGGAAAAAAAAGGAAGGGGTGGGAGACAGGGAGCAGAAGATAGAGGGAATCAGTAAGTATCTGAAGATTGCAGATAAGAATCAAAGTCAATTGATAGTATCCTTCCTGACATAGGAATCTACACAAAGAGCTGTTTGCACCTTCACTGACTGTTAGGTAAATAGTGTCCCAACCATCCTTCATCACTATTGAGTCCATTAGCATGAGAATTGAATTTGAGGATGAACTCTAATTCCAATGCTTCTCTGTGTATCTGGCTAGTAGAATTGGTTTGTGACAAGACAGCCACTTGAAGATCTTTTAAACATTGATTAGGAAGATTAAAGTGTTCCCAAATAGATTTCTGTATGTTTCCTTTACGTTTATCTGATTCGTGTCCATTGATTCTTTCCTGCAGAGATTGTTCAGTTTGTCCAATATATATAGCAGTGGGGCATTGATGGCATTTGATGGCATAGATCAAATTACTGGATGTGCAGTCAAATGACCTTTTGATTTGGTAGCTTATGTTGTTGACTCCAGTGATGAATTCACTAGTATAGATATGTGGGCAGAGTTGGCATTGTGTTTAGTTGCAGGGCTGGGTTCCTGGATGCTTATGATGTGGTTGTGTGGCATGGTTACCGGAAAGAATTTGTTTCAGGTTGGGAGGTTGTCTGTAAGCTAGAATAGGCTTTTCTCCCAATGCCTCTGAGAGTGAGGGATCATTTTCCAAGGTGCGTTGTAGATTGTGTATAATGGTCTGGAGGGGTCTGAGTTGTGGACTATAGGTAATAACAAGTGGAGTTCTGTTATTTTCTCTTTTGGGTCTCTCTTGAAGTAGTTCATGTCTGGGTACTTTTTTGGCTCTGTCAATTTGTTTTTTCACTTCTCTAGGTGGCTATTTCAGTTTTAGGAATGCTCTGTAAAGATCCTGTAGGTGATTGTCTCTGTCTGTGGGATCGGAGCAAATCCGGTTGTATCTTACGGTTTGGCTGTATACAATAGACTGAGAAATATGTCTGGGATGGAAGCTGGAGGCATGAAGGTAAGTGTAGCAGTCGGTGGGTTTCTGATATAGGGTGGTGGAAATGTGTCCATTATTTAACTTTACTGTAGTGTCCAGGAAGTGAATTTCTCATGTGGATTGGTCCAGGCTGAGGTTGATGGTAGGGTGGAAGCTGTTGAAATTCATGTGAAATTCTTCAAGAGTCTCTTTTCCATTGGTCCATATGATGACGATCTCATCAATGTAGCGTAAGTAAAGTAGGGTGTTAGGGGGGCAAGAGCAAGGAAATTTAAAGTCAGCCATAAAGATGTTGGCATATTGTGATGCCATACAAGTGCCCATGGCCGTGCCGCTAACTTGGAGATAGAAATAGTCTCCGAATTGGAAATAATTGTGGGTGATGAGTGAGATCCAGGTTTAAATTTGCTTCTCTAGATGATTTGGGTACATCTGAGCCCCTCTACATTTTGTGAGTGCCCTAATCATCAGACTGTTGTTTAATCTCTGTGTCTGATTTTTGTGAATATCTTTAAAATGTCTTAGTTTTGTTCCAGGGTGGAATGAAAATGTTTTTGAAATCTCAGCTGTGTTCATAGGATGGGAAAAACTTGCCCAGCTCTGATTATAAGGTATTTTTGTTATGCTGGAAGCAACAATAGTTTCCTCTTTGTGCTTTTTTTCAGCACCAATGTGGTTCACCATTCAATTTTGCCTCAAGGGGAAAAAAGATATCACTGATAAATTCCTTCATCTGGATCACAGTGGCTGCACTAGACCTGCTTGAAATGTTCATCAACTTTTTTTATAAACAATAGCTTTTGGCAGGAAATTAAACTTATTGTGACAAAAGTTTCCTTCCTTTGAAGTTTGAAGAGTCTTTTTTCAACTAATCCAAATGCAAATGTTTGTTTTGTTTCCATCTGTACTGAAAACTTTTTTTTTTTTTTTGGTTTGGCTGGCTTTTCCCTCCTCTCTTTTCTCCACTGGAAAAAATACAAATAATAATAAAATTAAATAACCAAGTTTATATCCCCCCCCCCCCCCAAAAACAGTTTTTCAAAATGTTTCCACAGAAAATAATTACCATTTTTGAGCCTTCTCACTTCACATCTTCTGATGGCCATGGATCCATTTAGCCACCTTCAAAATAAAACCTTAACTTAATTAATTTGGGGTGGTGGTGGTAAATAAAATGAAAATGTACATGCTTCATTTAAATCATTGCTCTGGGGTGAGGCTGGGGATGAGGGATTCAATATGCAGGCTGCCGTAAGGAGAGAGGACTACCACAGACATCTCTTACTACAGTAGTTGGGGCGAGGTGAGAAGCTCCTTTCCATAACCGCTGCAGCTCCAACAAGCACAACAGGTGGAGGGGTGCATGTCCCCCAACTGCGGCGTCCCAGTTTGTCTGTCCCCTGTACTCCTAGTTAGTGAGGAATGCAGCAAACAATGTCCCTGTACAAAGCAGGGGGGAAGCTCCAGGCCCTCCCCTCAATGGCTTTTGTAGGTGGGAGACTCAAAGCTAGAGTAGTATCCCCTGCCTGGTGATTCTGTCTCTTTTCTGTAGCATTTTATGAGAAGCAATCCCATTTCAGGCACATCCCATTTTCCTGGCACAACCAAACACTTATGGGCTGTGTCTACATTGGCACCCCTTTCCGAAAAAGGGATGCTAATGAGACACTTCGGAATTGCAAATCCGCGGGGGATTTAAATATCCCCGCGGCATTTGCATTACATAACTGCCGCTTTTTCCGGCTCGGGTTTTGCGGAGAAAAGCACCAGTCTAGACGCGATTTTCCGAAAATAGCTCTTTTCCGGAAGATCCTTATTCCTACTTTCAAGGGAGTACAGGATTCCTTTCAAGTAGGAATAAGGGATCTTCGGAAAAGGGCTTATTTTCCGGAAAATCGCGTCTAGACTGGTGCTTTCTCCGGCAAAACCCCGAGCCGGAAAAAGCGGCAGTTATGTAATGCAAATGCCGCGATATTTAAATCGTATTTGTAATTCGAAGTGTCTCATTAGCATCCCTTTTCCGGAAAGAGGTGCCAATGTAGACACAGCCATGCTGTTTTAAGTTATGATAAGTGGAAGCTGTATACCTAAATTACCATTTAGGAGAATTTCTTTGAACAAACAAACAAACAAACAAACTCTCTGAAATATATAGTAGAAAATGGAGTGGAGGGTTTGGGTCTCCATCTGCAATTCCTTTATATTAATCTTCACTTCAGTTCTATTCCATTATGTCAACTGTGAAGTTTAACTTTATTAACCTGCAGAAATGGTCATGTGGTAAATTGTAGCTATTTGGATTATTTCATACCGAACTCTGGCTGTTGCAATTGAATGAGCCAAGTCCAGCCATAGCACAAAGGAAAGCAATTTCCTGGCATTCATTGTTCACCTGGCAGTGCTTTTGTCCCAGTATTATCATCACACCAGTGTCCCAGCATTTGGGAAAGTACATTTGCAATCACAAAAGTCTTTTTTGCTTTTCAGATGTGAAAACTACAAATTTCAGTGGTGACTCCATGACTTGATGGCTTGATCTGGTGCAGTCTAAGTAAGTTCTTAGCTGCCCATTACATTTTATTATTGTCAAAGGTGTTGAAAGTTCAGTTATGAATTCTGAAGTCTGGAGAAAATCCAAAAACATCATAACCCTATATTTTACACCAGAGACATTACGGAAAAGGCCTTTTTTCAATGCCAAAAATGTATTAAGAAGTCCCCCACTGTCATAATTTCAAACCACAAAGAGTAAGGAGCCCCAAACTAAACAACAAGAAATGTCTGTTAAACTTGAAACTTATTCTGTTCATCACTTATATGCATAGCACTGTTTACCAGTGAAAAACAAAAAGCATCTGATTCTCCGCATTGATGGCTACTGTAAAAATAAAGAATCAGACCATGGTCTATACTTTGGGCAATTTAGTTTTATGTTTTATTAAAGGAGGTACAAATAATGGCACCTCTAGATAAGGTTACCCAAATCTTTTCATTATAAGATCTTGAATTTAGTTACTTATAAGTTTGTCAAACTTAAATTGGGCTAAAATTATCTATGCCAGGTGTCTACCTCAGGTTGAATTTGAGTGGATGGTTTCAGATAAAATAATCCAGCCATTTCCAAGAATAAGGTTAAGGAATATATACTATTGCCCATAAAAAAAAGCACTTTCAACTATTTCAAATAGAAGCTATAATTCTTCCATGGACATGTTGTATTGACATGAAATCTGTAAGGTGGTAGTGGCTGTGGTGAGCTCAGGAATGTGTCTTTTGACCTACTTTTAAAACAAATCACCTACGTGTGGAAAAATTAAATGTCTCTGGGGGAAAAATGAAGTTTGTGCGTGCTCAGTAAAGAGTTTGGCAGCCTACTTTTCTGAAGATTCTATATTCATTAACCATGCTCCATCCAGGGACACAGTAGGACTTTGTCTTCAGTTGCTCGTCGCCACAGACTGGAACATCAGTGGTATGGGGCACAAAAACTGAGAGCAGGGAGGCAGCCTCTCATGAGCTCTCCATTCTCCTTTAATGGATTGTGTAGGCAGCATGGAGCAGAAGGAGGCAGCTTTACTCAGATATATAAGGTATGGTGTAAGGAGGGGGTTAAGAACCTGGAGACAAGGAGGCAGAAGACAGGGAGAACTACGATTGGTATAAGAGGGGGGAAAAGGGACAGGACTGGTAAGGGGTAAGAAGAGAATAAATGGAAACTAGGGACAATGACAGAAATAAAGCAGTGGATTAGAGCCAAGGAGAATTATGTGATAAGAACTGAGGAGAGGAGAGGGATAGGAGCAGAAGGGGAGAGAGAGATGCTGAAGAAGATCGGGTCAAGGGGGCTGAGGGAACTGGGCTAATTTAGTCTGCAGAAGAAAAGAGTGAAGAGGGATTTGATAGCAGCCTACAACTACCTGAATGGGGTTTCCAAAGAAGATGGAGAGAAGCTGTTCTCAGTGGTGACAGATGGCAGAACAAGGAACAATGGTTTCAAATTGCAGTGAGGGAGGTCTAAGTTGGATATTAGGAAAAACTGTCAGTAGGAGAGTGGAGAAGCACTGGAATGGGTTATCTAGGAAGGTGGTGGAATCTCCATCCTTATATAGGAAAAGCTTTAAGGCCAGGCTTGACAAAGCACTGACTGAGATGATTTATTTGTGTTTGGTCCTGCTTTGAACTGGAGATGGCATTAAATGACCTCCTGAGGTTTCGTAAGCACTGTGTGGCTACGTCTAGACTACAAGTCTCTTTCGAAAAAGGGCGTCTAGACTACAACCAGTACTTTCGAAAAAGCAAGCCACTTTTTTGAAAGAGCACTTTGGAAAAAGGCGTTCTTCCTCGTAAAACGAGGTTTTCCGCCATTGAAAAAACTGCCGCATTCTTTCAATTTGCTTTCGAAAGAATGCGGCAGCAGTCTAGACGCAGGGGAAATTGTTTTGAAAAAAGGCCACTTTTTCTAAAAACCCTGTAGTCTAGACACAACCTATGTGTCTAGCAAAAGAGACACTTATTTAACAGGAAAGGAAACGCAGCATTAATTTGGGAAAACACCACAACCACGTTAAAAAACATGCAACCAAAACCAATCCTGACCAATAGTGCTTTGAGGGTGTCCTTTGCTTCAGTTTCCCATCTTTGGTGGGAATGTGCAACAAAGGAATGCCCATTTAACACATCCTGGCTCGTCATGACTCCTCTCACAGTTTGCTCTCCTTGATTAGCAAAGGCCCAGAGTTCAGAGGCGTGTTTATGGGAGTTCACCTCCCACCCTCCAGGGGAGGAATCAAGAATTTCCTCTACTGCTGCCTCTGAAACTGGCTCACAGTTCCCTCAGTCTATTTGCAGCCACTGGCTGCTGCTTGCACTGATCCTTTGACTTCATGAACTCAGATTTTGCTACTTAGCCAAGTTCTTAGTGACATCAACAGGAAGTGGACAATTTCATAATCAGTGCTGCCTCAGTTTTTGTTTCTGATTGTCCCCCATCCAGGTTGAAGGCTTAGCCTCTAGACCTAAACAGCAGTGATGTTAGTTCTAGGAATCCCCAACAGAAAAAAGGGCTCTCAAATGAGTCTATTCAGCTCTGCCACTAAATGCTAGAGAGCGACAGGTCAATTGGTGTCTAGGACTTTTAAGCAATGTCCAAACCACAAGGTAAAATGTATGCCCCCCTTCCCACTCTCAGGCTACATCTAGACTGCAAGCCTCTTTCGAAAAAGAGCGTCTAGACTACAACCAGTACTTTCAAAAAAGCAAGCAGGCAGTCTGGATGCTCTCTTTCAAAAAAGCACAGTTTGCATTACATAGCGCCTTTTTTGAAAGAGCGCTTTCGAAAAAAGGCATTATTCCTTGTAAAACGAAATTTTCCATGGTCAAAAAAACTACTGCATTCTTTCGATTTACTTTTGAAAGAATGCAGCAGCAGTCTAGACACGGGAAGTTTTTTCGAAAAAAGTCCACTTTTTTCGAAAAAACCCTGTAGTGTAGACACACCCTCATTGTCACTGTGATTTTACACCCCTTCCTCCTGTGTGGTGCATTTCAGTTGATGCTGATCCCTCTCCCTGTAAGTCAGGGCAGGCTAAGCACACTTCTACTGCTGTTCACTCATGCAGTAAGGAAGACATTCCATTACCCCTGTATTCAAATACTAGACTGATTTGTAACCCCAACTCGATCAAAAAAATGATCACTTAGCATTTTGCTGTTCACTAGACAGAGTAGGAATGTCTGTGCAAACATGCTCTGCTCCGAAAGTCTTTTCCCCTAGTTCATCACAAGAGAACAGGGAAGAGTTTATTCAGACCCTGCTCATATTTACAAAATAATTTACAGTAACACCTACTCGAGGGCAGCACAGACCTATGTTGCTATTTGATTTTGTAGATGTTTTGCATAAATTGAAATCTAGAAAATGATAATTTTACTCACATGTTCTAATTTAAGACTGCTGCAAACATTTTACAGTGTCTAATGAATTGGGAATTAGTAGATTACACAATGTCACACAGTGTCAAAACTGCCTTATTTATTTTGTAGTTAAGAAAGCTTTCCAGCTAACGATGTTGACCAAAAATAGGATTACATCCCTTATGTAGGAAAGATTGGGAAAATTACTCAAAATCCTGTTGCCATACACCTTACTGAAAGATGTAGGACAAGACAGTCCAAAACATTACTGTGGTTTATAATGTCACTCCACTGATTTCAATAGGGCCAAACTGTGTTAAACTTAAATAACACAGTATGGATTCAGGCACATATTATTTTGAACCATCACAGTAGACTATTATAGTACCTTTAAAATATAATGTACATATCTTTTTGCTGTCCAGCTCTTCTTTATCCCTGAGGCATCCATAATCAGAACAAATTGATCCTCCAATCACTTTTAAATTGGTGTGAGCCCAGCAGCAGAGCTTGTCATGTGTTCTTCTTTCCCACTCAGAGAAATTTCCCACTAAAGAAACAGTACAATTTCAAAAGGGAAAGCCAATGGGAGTTACATGCTTTTGAAAATACACTATATCTCAAAGTAATGAACTAGTTATGTGCTGCCAATATTTTAAACAGTGATCACCCACAAGTCCTTGTATTCTGTGATAAACTCTATGTATGGGGATAGCATGTCATTGAAGAGTGAAAAGGGAGGCATGGGGAAAATATATCTTCATTAGCTGACCGATTCAAACAGGAAAAAAAAACCCTAAAAAACTTCTCAAGGATGAGAGGCAATTCTGCTTAGACTAAAAAACACATTTTGAAATATATTGTATTAAAATTGTTATAATTCATTCATGCTAAGGCATATCAGTGGTAGGGAACAGTGTTCTGTATAGTCTGAAAATGGGCATGGTCTAGTGGAGACAAACACACATGAAAACCTTGAGGACGGGGAGGAAAATTGAAGGGTATCCTTCACTTCACTAGAAACAAATTTTTGAAATAGCTGTTACTTGGTGTGCCCTTGTGCATTCCAACAACCAACAAGTAACTTGTAACAAATCTCTTCCTGAGCCTAGGGATAAATCAGAGATTATGGAGGAGTCCTATGTAATTTAATAGAAATGAGATTATGGCTGGGGACACGGATTGTTCAGAGTTGCACTCTCATTGAACCTTTCTGATGTACCATCTCACAATAGAGCACAGCCAGACCTCATCACTCAAAAATACATACTTATGCCCATGATATTTAATAGGTGAGGAGAAAAAAGGGGAAAAAACCACCTCCAGCTTCCCTTATGCAAGGCCTCTGTTTATAAGAACCTCTCTTCTCTTTTGTTAAACATAATTTTATGGGAAAGCCATCACTTTAAATTATACCCTTCCACCTCCGCAACAGGTAACATACTTCTAAAAGAAATACAATAATTAAATAAGCAAACACTGTTATCTGGCATCTTAGAAATACAAGCCATCAGAAAGTATGGGTAATATTGTAACTGACACAAATGCTGCCACTCAAAGCTCTCAGTGGATTTTCACTGGCCAACAAGGCCCTCCATTTAAAACCTGGCAAATTGTATCAGTTTATTTTAAAACAAAACCAAAAAAAAACAGGGTAACAATTTCCTTCATTTGCTTTTCCCAGTCCTCTTTACAAAAAATCATTTGCAATAAAGAAAAAATCCAAAGAAGGTCTGGCAGTTTGCTGCGGATGTGTGGATGTGATAGACAGGGCATTTATTAGCAAAGGGCATTGCTCATCTAATTCATCATTACATTTATCACAGACCATTTGTAACTGAGGGCACAGTAAGTAGAACGTCTTGCTTTACACATTTTGTTTAAATCTCCCCCATTCTTATTTTGTCTTCTATTTTCTGCCTTCATGCCATGTCAGCAAAGCTCAAACTACAAATTAGCTCACATTTTACCCAAGTCCACTTACATTATATTGAGTCCTACATCTTATTTTGGGCTCAAGTGCTCTTTAAGGGCACTGGGCCAGCGATACCTGCCTGTAACAGCCAAGTGTTCCAGTGGAGCCAGATCATATCTATATCCTTTTGTTAGATCCTTTAGGGGCATCTAATATTCTTGCCCTTCTATGGCCAATGAGGGCTGCTGATAATGAAAGTGGCTATGATCCCCCATCCTCCCTTACAGCCCCTTTTCATTCTAGCTAGGAGCATTTTTGTTCTCTGGGAAGCACACAGATTGCAATGATACAGTTTATTTGAGGGAGATACAATTGGTCACACAGGTATAGGGAAGTTCGGTCATACGGCAGGAGCACGTGGGGGACAGGAGGGGCGGCGACTCTGCTGAGAGTTCCATTTGGGGGCAAGAGTTCAGCATGGGTCTTGTTGGGAGGGCCCTCCCCTGGTCCAGCAAATCCCTTCAATTGGGACTGGTCAGGTCCCAAGGATGCCAGACAAGGGAGGTCCAATCTGTAGTGGTAAAGAATCCCCCTTTTTTTTTTGTTTCCCCACACTTAAGACTCATACCAGAGTTAGCCACAATCTGATCTCACAGGTATGAATCTATTGTGCCTCCCCCTTCTCGGTGTATCCGTTCATCCCTTAATTTCCCTTAATTCCCCATTTGGGAACCAGTTTAGTTTCTTTTAAATTAACTCTTTGTTTTCACCACTGCCACAACTGTGCAACACTGCCAAGCAACCATACAGCTTGTTATATGCCAGCTTTCTGCTATGTCCAAGGCACAGGATAAATCCTGGGTGCAGGGCCAATGGTGGAGGATAGTTTACTTGAAGGTGGAATTCTGGCAACAAACATTATCCACAATCACTGCTCCACCATTTCACCTTAATTGACTAGTGCTGCCACAAAAGTGGATGGTACTGGTTAAGAGGGGGCATAGCCAATATTTCTAGGGGTATGTCTATCCTGGAATTAGACACCCACAGCTGACCCAGGCCAACTGGAGCTCATGGAGCTTGGGCCAAGGGGCTGCTTAATTTAAGTGTAGATATCTGGTCTTGTGCTGCAGTTCTAGGACCCTCCCACAGTGCATGGTCCTAGAGCCCCAGGTCCAGCTTGAGCCCAAACACCCACACCACAATTAAATAGCCCCATGAGCCAGACCCCTCGAGTCCAAGTCAGCAGGCACAGGACTGACTGGATAGCCATGGATATCTAACTGCAATGTACACATACCCAGAAGGGGAATCAGCAAAACAGCATGTTTACAAGCCATTTTCTATTGGCAGCTGAACTTTAAGGATGCCTTCGCCAAGTACAAGCCTCTGGAGGATAATAGTTCAAATACCACCTGTCCTCTTATGAAAGCAAATCCCTCCAGACAACAGCTGAATCAACTGCCTCACAATTCATGTACTTGCAGGATCATATGTCACATTCCCTACGGATCGCAATATATTTTGAAATTCTTGATAGTCACAAAGCTCCGCAAATGTGTCTAAGTTCTTGGTTACATTCAGCTCTTCGAAGTACAAGCTGAGAATATGTCTAGTTATTCTATTAACTCGATTCATCCACTGTTTAACAATGTTCAGATCTATATGATAAATCAAAAATTCACAATAATGTGTGGCATTGCTACAAAATCAAAATATACTTTACTAGCTTTTAACTTTACAAAAACCCAGTCTCTATGCTATATGTGTGGCATGTTGCTCTATTCCTTACAGCCAAAGACACATTACACTAACACACCTAAGTGTTGTCCTGACAATATTGTCTCTGAAAACATTTCACTATATTTTTCCATTTCATTTAAATAAAAGTTAAGAACATAAGAACATAAGAACATAAGAAAGGCCGTACTGGGTCAGACCAAAGGTCCATCTAGCCCAGTATCCTGTCTGCCGACAGTGGCCAGCACCAGGTGCCCCAGAGAGGGTGGACCAAAGACAATGATCAAGCGATTTTTCTCCTGCCATCCCTCTCCAGCCTCTGACAAACAGAGGCCAAGGACACCATTTTATCCCCTGGCTAACAGCCTTTTATGGACCTAACCTCCATGAAATTATCTAGCTTCTCTTTAAACTCTATTATAGTCCTAGCCTTCACAGCCTCCTCTGGCAAGGAGTTCCACACGTTGACCACACGCTGTGTGAAGAAGAACTTTATTTTATTAGTTTTAAACCTGCTACCCATTAATTTCATTTGGTGTCCTCTAGTTCTTCTATTTAGGGAACTAATAAATAACTTTTCTTTATCGGCCCTCTCCACACCACTCATGATTTTATATACCTCTATCATATCCCCTCAGTCTCCTCTTTTCTAAACTGAAAAGTCCCAGTCGCTTTAACCTCTCCTCATATGGGACCCATTCCAAACCCCTAATCATTTTAGTTGCCCTTTTCTGAACCCTTTCCAAGGCCAAAATATCTTTTTTGAGGTGAGGAGACCACATCTGTACACAGTATTCAAGATGTGAGCGTACCATAGTTTTATACAGGGGCAGTAAGATATTCTGGGTCTTATTTTCTATCCCTTTCTTAATAATTCCTAGCATCCTATTTGCCTTTTTGACCGCCGCTGCACACTGTGTGGAAGTTTTCAGAGAACTGTAAAGTTGCCAACATTTCAGAGATATAAAGTACATATTAAGAAGTCCCATCTTCTTTCTGTTAACAAAATAGCAGAATTAAGTAATGTGTTACAACTTTCGTCTAACAGTTGCTATTATCATCTTTGGAGTGTAATAATCTTTTGTTGTTTTTGTTGGCTCCATCAAGTCTCTTTTATCACCTTTGCCCCTTTGATACTAAACAAATGAATGACAAAAGGAAGAGAATGAGACTATATACTAGCTATGAAAAGGAGATTATTTTCTGAGCAAAGGGGAGGCATTACGGAGGAAGAAGAAATAATAATAGTGAAATAAAACATTCAGATATTAAATCCGATCGCGCCACTGGAATCTCTTTGATTGCTGTAAGCTTGCTTGTGAGTGTGAGAATGTTGGCCTTTTTGTTTTGAAGAATACATTGTTTGGGGTTGTTGTGAGAAAGGACCCCAATCCAAACACAAATAACTATACGGACTTTTTCAAACAAATGAAAAAGGGTGTATCAAATTGTGGGTTTCCCAAACCTCGATTTCTTATGAAAAAATTCAAGAGCATAGCATGCGTGTGAAACTTATTATTGAGATCACATTACTGATGACTAAAACTAGAGAATAGCAGGTATATGTTGTAGTTGTTGATTTTGGAGATTTTTTTCCTTTTTTTTTTTAGTATACTGGCAATTTCAGAAAGGAAGAAAAATAAATCTGAAACTAAAATTCATGTCAAACTGAAAAATTGCAATATTTCAATTAGAAAAATGTTGAAACAAAACATTTGTTTTTCAAAATAAACAATTCAAAATGAGTTTGTAAAGCTTTTGGGTATCACCAAATCTCAATTTTTCAATGGAAAATACTAACTGGGTATAGGAAAAGCAAAGTGACCTGGTAGATGCAAGTTTTTGTTAGATCCTGAAGAATAACCTTTGCTTGTTATGTGGAAGAGATTATCTATACTGCAAGAGTTTTTATCATATGCTCTTTACCACAGTATTAAATGGATATAGCTTCACACATAGTACAGTCCAGTGCTTTACAAACTTCATTGGATTTTGTCTAACAACACAGCTTTTTTTGACACTACCATGTTGCTAAAAGTCAGGCAGTGTATATTCTATTTGTCCACACAGAAATCTCCCCATACCATTTGTTTTGTTGGCAGGAGAGTGTTCTTGCTGACAAATCATTGTTTACATTAGCACTTACTGTGGCAAAGGTTTTGTTGTCTGGGGATTGTGGTTAAGCGCACCTGAACATCAAAAGCTTTGTCCCTGAATTGTCAGTGTATACAAAGCCTTAAAGCTTTTGAGAAATATGTCCTTTACAGTTTCAAAGCATATTTTACCATTTGAGTTCAAGGAGTTTCTCCCTTCATACTATTTTAGTATATCATCTCTTTTCTGTGTATCTTCATGCTACAGGGCAAGACCATTTTGTACAGGATTTTCCCTGCTCTAACAAAGTACTCCATCCCAAGTGCCACGCACACAAAACTGTTCTAGCACATTGGCATATGTAGCATTCCAGTGCAGCATGGACAAATCTGCCTCAGACTCAACATAAGCAAAATTGGGCTCCAATAAAAGGAATATGTCCCTACTGGGACTTGGACCTAGATACAGTAGACTTCCAATAATCCGGAACCTATGGGATTTAGGTGGTGCCGGATTATCAGATATGCCGGACTATCAGGAGGTACTATAAGCAGGTTATATATATACTGTATACATTATATACTGTATATAAAGTGTTCTTAACCCTTTTTATTGTACATACTGTATATAGTATACTGTAATGTTTTCGGTTTTTTAAGCCTTTTTACCCTTTTGCTCAGTTCAGCTGCTGCCGCTGTTACCTTGTGACTCATTTTTGGCCGAAGCTCACTCACTAGGCTCTTGCCATTTTGATGCCGGACTATCAGGAGTGCTGGACTATTGGATGCCGGACTATTGGAGTTTTACTGTATTTGAATCTATCCAAGAGAACCTGTCAGGAGCAGCAGTCTTCATACCTTCTTTCTAGGCCTCCAGGCACTAAAGTTAGATTATTGAAAACATTGTCAATATAGATCTGACCGGTAGTAGTTCCAGTATTTTTCCCTCCTTTACCCTTTTGTCCCCATAGTTATGAATCCCAAGAAAAATAATTATCTCATTTAGAGATAAGCAAATTCTTTATCAGATTGAAATGGAAATGTGTTTGGAGGGTGGTTATTGTAGATACAAGTTTAACCTCTCTAGTCCAGTAGCCTCAGGACCTGACCGGTGTCAAACCAGAAAATTTGCCAAATCACAAGAGGTCAATATTGTCAAGCAGCATTATCAACACTTCCACGGCTCTTAGAAGACATTTAAGGATAAATTAGAGTTAAATAACAGCACAGAACATGGAGAGCCAGGACTGGTGATAGTAAATAAATTTTATGGGTCCATGGGACACTTGGCTACACCCATGATTAGTAGATATCTGGCTAACTAAAATCATGACAGACCATGGATGTTGCCAGACCAGAAAGTGCTGGACTAGAGAGGCTCAACCTATATCTGAATTAAAATCTATTTAGAGTATTATTTCTTGAAATGATACTATTTAAAAAAAATAAAAGATACACAACACTATCTCAACAATTTTGTAAACAGAAACAATAAGCACAGGCCACACAATATTTGGCTTTCTTTTTTTCTTCTTTTCCCTCTGTCTTAAAGTACCTTATACATGAAACCCATACTGCAAAACTAAAGGCCAAATTTTGCAACTGGATCTGCATGGGCAAACTCATGTGGCTGTGTGAGCTCATTGTGGGATTAAGGCCTAAATTTGAACTTGTAGGTGTAGATATGGAAATCATTGATCTCTGTAATGTCAGTTACTGAATGATCCAGGATTTGATTTACATCTGAGGGGGACTGGGAAGAAGGGGGTAAAGGAGCAATACTGATAGCAACAATGCTAGAATCCTGACCTGGGAAAAAAATTAAATTGTTCTGAACAAGAACAAAAAAATTGCTGGAAGAGGAATTGGTAGAGATAATTATTTTGCACAGACTTACCCATACTTCAGTTGTAGTGTGCACTTCACAAATAATATTATATATGTTCCCAAATGATATTCTTTCTAAAACAAGCAGTATTTCCTGGTGTAGAACAGAATATGTGATCCTTCTCAGTATATTTCAATAATTTACAATGTTGCTAGGTTGTAAATATTCTGGTATTCACTAAAACTTTCTAATTGATTCACTAAAATGATGTCCCCAGGAATTAGATTTTATTGGTTACCCTGACTTTTTAGGTGTTAGCCTATCACGTATACAGTAATTTTCAATAGTGATTCTTAAAATATTGTTTGTTGTTGTGCGCCTTAGGTAGCAGTCTGTCATCAAGAGGAAGGCCCCAGTTTAAATGGTTAAGCCTGTTTTCTCCTTGATAAACTTTTTATTCCAGATTGTCCTTGCAGCTGGCCCAAAGGCTGAGGGTTGATTCATTATCTTCCTGACCAAGAAGGTGAGTGAGACTGAACCATGAAGAAGTCAAAGGAGTCATGCGAGACTCTGAAGAGGCAGGTTCTCAGCTGGTGTAACTTTCATAACTTCTTTGAAATCAAATAGATATTTTTATTTCAGTGGAGCTATGACAATTTACAAAATCTGAAAGATTATAAAAGCTTCTGGCAAAGTTAGCTGTGCCAATGGGGAATGGAAAAGGGGGAATTGATTTATTTAGTTTTTGTCTCAAAACTCTGACTCCTTTTTCTTTCAGATGTTTATAAAATTCAATTTGGAGCATTAGAAAGCAGCTCTGCCATCTATTGTTTTGTATTTCCTCCTATATCTTTTCACTCCGTTTTCCCTACTCTTCTTGTACATTGGTTATTTATCTGCTTTGAATCTTATTATTATCTAATAAACATTTTTTTCAAGAGATGTTTTCATTTATAAAGGGTGTATTGTGTCAGAACTGGGGTGTCTGATGTATAGTTTAATGCTTATTTGCACGTCAAAACTAATTACACTCTTTCAGTAAACAGCTGTTATATAGCAATAATATAATGGAGAATGACAGGTTTTAGATTTGCTTGTGAGTGCACATTACCGACAGTGCCTAGCCATTTATCTGGAATTCTCACTCTTCTTCTTTCAAACACAAAAAGACAATCCCCCCTCATCAAAGCTTGTTTTAAAATGTTTGACTTTCTCTTTAAACTTGTGACTCATTGCAAAATTTGGAGGCTACTATGATGAAATTATTTGTATTACACTTTATTATCAGACATTGTTTGTTTACACCTAGCTTCAGATCCATATAGTACACACTGAACTGCATGGTGATATGCTAGTAAAAATTACTCTTAATTGCTCAAAATACTTTAACAACTGGATGGTGAAACAATAAGGCCCCTGTATATATATAATAACTACTTGACTGGAATGAAGTGTTGTAGAAGATGGATGTACACAAACATCAATAACTACTCTGTAAAGTCATAATTCTTGAGCACAATAGGGTCATGGATCAGAAAAAAAGAAGAATGGTTAAACAAGTGCATGTAAAGTCTGCATGGATTTGGAGCTTGGACTTTAGCCCACTGTCTACCAGTGATCTTAGATTATTTTGTTAGTCCACAGGATACTTCAGACAGGGGATCAGAAGAAACACTTTTAGAAGTCAGTGGTAGAGGGTAATATAATATTCTACTTGTCTGTTTCATGAACTGCTGACATTTGCTCTTTCAGCAGTTTTCCTTGGGAAGTTTTAACTGCTTGCTAGACTGTTGATTTGATTTTCAACAGTTTGGAGGATAATTCTGCTCCCACAGTGCCGTCCACAGCATCTGTGCATTTCTGGCAGTTGGGGAAGCAGGTTTTCATTATTAGTACCTTAACAGCTACATAAAGATCCCAAAGATATGACTTGGGCCAGCATGATATTTGGAAAGCAGATTCATCTTCATGGTAACTTTAAATAAAAAACATCATTCACCTGTGCCTGTGAAGGTGTTAATAATCGCATTGACTTTACTCCAGATGACAAAATGTATTTTTTGAATATCCAGTATATGACACCAGCATAAAAACAAGTCACTAAGTCTGAAAACTAATATCTTGCATGTACTCAGTGAAATTTTTCGATCGGCCAATATAAAAACTACAGTGAGTATGATTGAGATAATCTGAGAATTTCACACACACACAGCAGGAATGTTCAGAAAAATAATTGGAGCAGCAACCAGAGAAACAATATGTGATATTCATGGTAATGAGATCTTTAAATAATCCTGTAATGTCATTAAAAGACAAAATGTAAAGAACAAATTTCTCTAAGTAATGCTAGTAGGATTGAATTGGCGTTTCTCTTTCATATGCTCCCATGAAAAAGGATTTTTATCAGGCAAAATGCCCAGATACCGCAGTATGGTTTTTGTAAGAATTGGATGGTTAGACCAATAAGTCTAACACTCCAAGTAATATTCTAAGTAACACTAGTAGGGTTGTTTTAAAAAAAAAAACTTACCTATTCAGAAAGAATGAACATCAATGGAGAAAAATTATTTTCCTATATTTCTTAATTGTTCAATAACTATGGGCAATTTACTTATTCTGCTAAAGAACTTCTGGCCTCATTTTTTTTTTCTCCTTCATTACCTTCTGGTCCACAGCCCCTTTTGTTACATAGAAAATCTTATAATCACAGACTCAAACCTGCAAATATTCATTAAGTTTAATGCTTACCACTAAATCCCAATAACGTCTTTTGGGTCAGGACCCCCAGTTAGGGTATGTCTACACTACAGAGTTAATTCAAAATAACAGACATTATTTTGAATTAACTTTAATAGCTGTCTACACATACAGCTATGTGTGGGAACACGGGAACCCGCCCCACCACCTTACCATCAGGCTGCCCCTTTTCCCTCATGCCCCGGGGCCGACCGCCTTTTGGCCGTCCCGTCCCTTCCCGACTCGGGGGAGCCCTTATTTCGAATTTGGTAAACCTCATTCTACGAGGAATAACACCTAATTCGAAATAACTAATTCGAAATAAGTGCTGTGTAGACACTTATTTCGAATTAGCTGGCCTCCAGCCCTTCCCAGGGAGCCCTGGTGGCCACTCTAGGCACAACCAGGAGAACTCGTCTGCTCCCCTCCCAACCCCGGAGCCCTTAAAGGGGCAGACTCTGGCCACAGTGCCACGATCTCCACACTAGGCACAGGAATGTGGCCGTCTACAGCCGCATGGCTGCCAGCCTGGCCACCAGAGGACATATGCGTACTCAAGAGCAGATGCGCTGCAAAATAAAAGAAATGCAGCAGGTCTACGCCAGGGTCTCCCAACCAGGGGCTGACCCAGAGGCCGGCCCTCACTTTGAGGCCCTGGACTGCATCCTGGGGGGTCAGACGGTCCATGCCCCTCTGGTCGTCATTGACCCCAGGGCAGAGGGCCCTGCCCCTGACACAGGGGAAGAGGAGGAGGAGGACGATGGCAGCCAGGAGCCTGCCCTGCACCCAGGACCCCTGAGACATCCCAGAGAGCCCGTCAGCAGCCTCATCCGAGGCCGGGGAGGCCTCCACATGTGAGTGACATCACGGTCCCCTTATGCGGGGCGGTGGTGGAGGGGGAGCTCAGTGACCTTATCCCGGGGAGAGACACTGCACACTGCCTTCCCTCCAGACGCCCCCTCTTCACAGAGGCAGGGCACATTTCCTGTCCCCCACCACCACCACACTGTAGGCAGCAAAGGGGCTGGGCTGCAGTCCTGGGCCAGCTCACACTCTCGGGGATAGCAGGACGTGATGGTGCGGACACCTGCCATCCTCGCCTTGCAGAGGGGGGCTGGGTTTCACCCACTGTGTGCCCAAGGAGAACTGACCACTTCTCTTGTTTCACCACAGCCGCAGCACCTGCGAGTGCAGGACGCACCACCCCGCTTGGACCCTCCACCCGAACCCAGGCCAGCAGGCGCACCCGCAACCTGGAGGACTTCCAGAGGCAGCAGCTGCGGTTGCAGAGATGGCAGATCCACAGCCAGGAGCAGTGGGTGCAAGAGGACCTGCAGCTGCGGCGGAAGAGCTTGAGGGAGCTCCGGGAGCAGGGCCGTGCCCTCCGCGAGCACCTGCAGGCCCTGGCAGACCGATTGCTGCCTCCTGCTGCTCCAGCCCCTGCGGCCGCCCCACCTATCGCTCCTCCTCCCACCCCTGATCCCCCTCCCACTTCTTCTGCACCCCATTCCTCCTGCCTCACCCTCCACACCCACTCCCCCCCCGACGCCCCCGCACACGCAGTGCTGCGAGATGGGAGAGCCAGCAAGACCCCCAACCCTGAGCTTCCCCTCCCCCTTTGTTCCCTTGCATTCCCCTTCCAGCTCCCTCCTCCCAGGTTTCCCTCCTTCCACCCCAGTTATGTGAAATAAAGACTTTTTTTGTGGCCACACAGGTGTTTTTATTGTAGATCAGGAAGGGGGGTTAGGGAGGGGAAAGGGGAAGGAGGTGGGGGAGGAATGTAAGGCCCCAGGCCCCAGTGAGGCACGCCAGGGGGACTTCAGTCCTCGTCCACCTGGAAGCTCTCCCGCAGGGCTTCCCGAATGCGGCTAGCCCCCAGAAGGGCCTCCTGGTTGGCACTGTGCAGGACTGTGCGTACTGGCCAGCCAGGAGGGCAGCCTCTGCCATCCAGGCTGGCAGGAAAGCCTCTCCCTTCCTCTCGCACAAATTATGGAGCACACAGCATGCTGCCACCATGTGCGGAATATTGTGCTGGGAGAGGTCGAGGTGGGTGAGGAGGCATCTAAACCGTGTTTTCAGTCGGCCGAAGGCCCCCTCGACCATGATTCGGGCCCTGCTGAGCCTGGCATTGAAGGCCTGTTGGGAGAGGCTGAGGTGTCCCGTGTAGGGCTTCATGAGCCAGGCCTGTAGGTGGTAGGCCGCATCCCGCACCAGGCACACTGGCATGTCCACGTCCTCAACCCTGATGTGGCAGTCGGGGAAGAAAGTCCCGGCATGCAGCCTCTGGCACACGGAGGAGTTGCAGTACACCTGTGCATTGTGTGCCTTGCCGGACCAGCCCACATTGATGTCTGTGAACTGGCCCCGGTGGTCAGACATGGCCTGCAGGATCACGGAAAAGTACCCCTTGCAGTTAATGTAGAGGGGAGGCCTGGTGGTCCGGGGTATGGATGGGGATGTGCGTCCCGTCGATTGCCCCCCCAGTTGGGGAAGCCCAGGGCGCTGAACCCCCTGGATGACTGCATCCAGGTCGGTGAGGCGGATGACTCTGCAGAGCAGCACCCTGTTGATGGCCTTCACCACCTGCAGAGAGACACACAAAACCGAGGGTCACTGGGGCGCCCATTTGGCTGGGAGTGTTTGTTCCCGGCACCCCACTCCCAGGAGCAACTCCCGCTGCAATCCTGGCCACCGCGGGAGGTCTGTAGCGTGGCCGGGATGGACCAACCCCTCCCGGGGAGGTCACTTACACCACCTCCCCCCCATTTTCCCTGGGGCAGCCCACGTCCTCCTTGCAGCCCCCCGTCCTGGCCCAGTGGCCGGTGAGTGCCATACCTGCATGAGCACCGCTCCGACCGTGGATTTCCCCATGCCGAACTGGTCCCCCACGGATCGATAGCTATCCGGCGTGGAGAGCTTCCAGAGGGCGATGGCCACCCGCTTGTGGAGGGGAATGTCGGGCCTCATGCGTGTGTCCTGTCGCTGCAGAGCAGGGGCGAGCCACTCGCAGAGCTCCAGAAAGGTATCCTTCTTCATCCTGAAGTTCTGGGTCCACTGTTGGTCTCCCCAGCGCTCCAGGACGATGTGGTCCCACCAGTCGCTGCTGGTGTCCAGATGCCAGATGCGGCGGGGCACGCTGGCGTCCGGGCGCCGCTCCTCCAGGGCCCCCAGGCGGGCCAGAGAGAGGTCCAGGGGGCTGGGCTGCAGCACAAAGTGCCAGGCAGCCTCCAGCAATTGCTGCCAGGCTTGCAGCAAGACGTTCAACATGAGCATGAAAATGCCCAGGGGCAGCTCTGGCTCCATGGTGCTGAGTGCTGTGGTGTCCCAAAGGAGAGCGACCGAAGCAGGCAGAGAGGAAAACGCTTTGCTGTCCCTCGACGAGGTAGGCAAGCAAGCAGGAAAGCTGAGAACCAGCTGTCCAGGGGGGTCCCTTTAAGCACGAGCCTCAGATAGCCTTAGACAGCAGCCACACAAAGCAACTACTGACCTGATGCCCTGCTGGAACCGGTTTCAGCTGCCCTTAAATGCGGTCCAGCGTCCAATCAGTGTGGACGTGCTATTTCGAAATAGCAAAATGCTATTTCGAATTAGTTTTTTGGTCTAGATGCGTTATTTCGAATTAGCTTATTTCAAATTAACTAATTCAAAATAAGTTAATTCGAATAGTGTAGACATACCCTTAGAGAAATGCTGATCTTTCTTGTAAAATCTGCATAATATATGATAAAAGTTCACAAAAGACCAGATTTCAGCAGGCGTGGGGTAGACCATACATCTGTGATACATTTTTCATGGTAGGGCCCTAGTCATGATGCAAAGTTCACAGCTAAAAGGAATGCTTTATATTTTTACCAATTTTAAAGGGAGGACTGGCTTCAGCAATACTCCCCATTATCCAAGTAGGAATGCTGGCTCCAGCTAGTTCAGCAAGGTACACAAAGTCAGATTTTTAAAGGTATTTAGGCCTAAATCTGCAGGTGCTTACTAGTATTTTCATGAGTGCCTGGGTGTTTAACTCCCATGTATGAGAGTTAGGCACCAAGGGACATTTGAAAATCCCATTAAGGACTTGGGATATACCTTTGAAAAATTTGTCCATGCCTAACTTTAAACTTGTGAGTACTGCCTCACTGAAGTACCAATGAAAGGATTAAAGGGTTTTAACTATGCCCACTGTATTTCTTAACTGCAGAGACATGGGAAAAGGCATTAATAATTTAAACCTCCAGAAATGTTTGCTAATTTCCATTTCTTTTCATCCTTGATTTTAGACTAAATAGCCAGATGCTAATAGGAACATGGACATCCAAGGACAGCACTCTTCAATAATCCGTTTGTTATGTTCACATTTTGATGCAGCAGCTCTCTTTTCTTTCTTCCTTCCTTTTTTCCTCTGCTCTCCATTGAGTAAGCAGCTCTCTGCTAGCAGTTCATGAAGGTTTAGATATGGATCTTAATTAAAAGAAAAAATTGTCAGCAGGTACTAAATCCCTGCTCAGAAATAGAGAAGAATCCCATAGGTACAGCTTTGCTAAGTACCAATTTAATGGACTCCCACTATCTAAATAGACCAGATGACTAGGAAAGTGTATGTCTCTATTAGACGTACTGCTCACATATGCTGTATGAATTGAAAAGTAAGGGACATATTGTATCTTTCAGTGAAACAGGCATGCAGAAAATGAGCCATAGCATGGTTTCCAACCAGAGCAAATTACAAGTAGTGAGAGAGAAAAGGGGTCACAGCTGAAAAAAATTATAAAGAGAAACGAAAATGTAAACAGTCTCTAGGGAAGCTATGTTGGTTGATGCCATCCTCACCGACCCGCTGGCATGAGGTAGATCCAGTAAAGCTACCTGTGGTATACATTTTATTTATTCTTTGTATTGCACTAACTCCCTGCGGGGGGGATTCAAGCGTCCCCTCTACACCCCACTTCCAGACCCTTATAATGTCTTTCTTTCCCACCAGCAGGCACAAAGGGAGTTCCTTAAATGAAACAAACAAAAAGTCCTCCTCCCACTCTTATAAGAGAGGGGAGTCTAGGAAAACAAAGAAAGGCAAAGGTGACCTCAATAGCAGGCAGGCTTCCTGGAACAGCCTTTTTTGCTTAGATGAAATAGGGGTCTATCTCCAGTTCCTGCTCTGGAGGCATACCATTTAAAGGCTAGGTCATGTGTCTGTGGGAGTGGTGAGGCCACCCACTGCTGTCTGAGGAGGGACAACCTCCTTCCTGTTCATCATCCCTTCCTATACCAGGTTTTCTCTTTTAAGCTCCTTCCCCCTCTTCCAGGCAGGACTAGCCTTACAGATATGCTTCATTGATGTTGAACAGATCCAGAAGAGCTCGTATTTCTCCTCTCCATCAGAAAGAGGGTGTATCCCCTCATTCTCCAAAGATCCCAGTCAGAGGTTCCACTGCATTTGGTACTGTGCACACCAAACATGTTGTTGGCCTTTTATTTTTGTAAGGTTATTCAGGTGATTGTGGCAGATGTATCACATGATTATCATGAGCAGCTTGAACCATTTCTAATTCCTTGAGTCTAGGTGTTGTCTGCGTTACCTCATAGGTTGCAGTGGGATATTATGCCACTTGCCAAAAGTAATTCAGCCACATACAGGTAGCAGATGTATGCACATCTCTTCCTCCCATTCTGATATCTGATCTTTTGTTATGCATCCTGCTTCATACCATACAGAAAATCTGGATGTAGCTATGCATTAACATGACATTCTTTGTAGTAACTTTCCCCCTCCACATGGCCTTCCCTGGGCATTGGGCTATAACTTGTGCCCATCTGCTTTTCCTCACATTCTGTAGCCCACCTTTGTTTTATACTCTGCTCTGCAACAAGAACCAGATTGTCCAGTTAGGCTGTAATTTAGCAGTCCATTCCTAACTTGACATCAACAGCATATGTAGCTATACAATTTGCACTAGCTCAGGACCTGTTCCAAGGATATCAATGGGCCCTGAACTCTAATAATGTATTCCCATATTCAGAATTTTTTCAGTACAAGATATTGTATTTGCACTTGGCATTTCATGCATTTGCATTTCTTCCTGTAGTGGTGTTTAATAAAGTTTTCCACAGTTTCAGGGGAAGGAACATTGCAAACTCATCTTGATATGAGAATTGTGGTTTAGGTGTCTCAGGGAATTTATTTAAATGACCATTGTCCCCAAAGAATAGGGACAAAGCAAAAATTTCATTTTCATCTAAAGTGTGTCCACCTTAAAATTGTGATTTTAAAACAATATATTAAGACCAACAAATTCAATAGTGATGTTATCTAAATTTCAGTATAATGCATCCTCCATCTGGGTAACTGCATATGATTTATTAGGCAGAGAGTTAAGGGTTTCTGCTATACTAATACTAAACTAATAGTTTCTTATTGCCATAGAAACCTCCAAATATCTGGACAGAAGTTTGCTGTTGGCCACCTAACCTAAGGTCCGTGCCAAAAGCCTCTTACATCACAGAAGCAGAAACTAGACACTAAACATGTCCAAGTTAAGTAATCATACTACTCTTTTCATTTTTCTCCTTGCAGGCCTGTTCAATCTAATAAAGAAAACCTCTTACTGTGTATAAAGCATTTTGAACGTGCAAAGCACTATATAAATGCTAGCTCATTAAAATGCATAAACATTTACCGGTGCTTGTGTCCAAAGCACACGTTGAGCTGCTCAGGAAAACACTGCTAAATCCCTTTGCGTTTTGGTGAATTGTTTAGGCAGCTGTAGTACTGGTGCCAGCTGCAAACAGCTTGACTGCTTTTCAGATGTTGCCTATTTGCAGCAAAATAAGCATGAAAATAAATCTGCCTCCTCCAAGAGTGACGGTGAAGGCTAGAATAAGGCCACATTGCAATATTAGACAAGTAGTCTACATAATTTTCTTTGCAAAAGTGAACACTGCATTTGTAACGGTATTCCTTAGTACCACTAGTTATAACAGCCCTTCCATTAATAAAACCTTTCATTCAGCAATGAAGAAATTAGTTGTACAAACAGACACGCAGAAAAGTTGCCATTCTAGGGCCTCATTCCAGCACTATACGTGTTAAACTTTTCTTTCCTTGTCCAAGACCGTGCCGTGTTCCTCCCACACATATCGATTGTTGGGAATGGAAGCACATGAAATATGAGGATATATTTATTACCTGAGAATATATATTTGAGTTTGCATAACTGAAAAGGAATTAAGAGCTTTTTTCCCCTTCTACCACACCATGTAGCCTGATGATTTTTCTTTACAACATTTCCCTTTCAATAAAAGCCAAATCAAATTTTAAACCTCCCAAATTGTTACAATAACCTTAGAAGTTTCAACTGCCAAACCCCATCCAATTCCTAGTCCAAACTGTAACTCCATACTTAAGCCCACTACATTTTTACTTAAGTATTGCTATACTTGTGGTATCAAAAAACGTACTGTGTGGAAACCTCATTAATTAATACTTGGGTACCACACTGGGTTGGAGGATGAAGTTTCAGCCTCAGCTGTAAATTTCTAGGCAGGTAATTAGTTAAATCTAAAACACTTGTATGGTAAAAATACGGGTAAGGCATGTGTTAGCCTACTCATTTGAGGCTACCCTGTTTAGTTACTCATTTTTCTCCTTGAATCCCACTTATAATTAACTTCATTTTGAAGTGACTGGGAGGAGTAGTTGGAATGAAGTTCCCCTGCAAAGGGTGGTGACAACAGCAGCTGAGAGGTGTTAGCCAGAGAACTAGAAGCTACTTGGACAGCAGAAGTCTTTGGAATCAGTTTCCAATCAGACTGATTGAATGTAGTAGAAAGGGAGGAAAAGAAAAGCATTCAGTCAAAAGTAGCATGAACTGATTAGCAAGGCTGGAGACTGAAGGGAACACCCATTTACTGTAATTAGGGCAAAAGAAAGTGGCCCTTGCCATGCACAAATCAAAAATCCTTTTCTTCATTACCTTTTCCTTTCAGGTCTGCCTCAGAATTAGATGCTAGAGAGTAGGTACTCTCAGGTCCAAGCAAATAATGGGCCAGATTTGCTCCTTCTATTTTGAAACTCTCTAGCCTGGGTGATTTCTTAGCTTGTACAATTAGATACAGTAGGGATGTAAAATCCTGTTTAAAATGTTAACCAGTTAAAGGTTACGTTTAACTGGTTAATTGGGTTCCTGCAGGCAGAGGGCTACTCAAGTCCAGCTGAGCCTTCCACATTGCAGGCTGCTCTGGACAGGCTATGCCGAGCCCACTGCACCACACACAGAGGCTGTTGGGGCCTGGCCTGGCCTGCTTCAACCCAGCCAGGCTGAAGAGCCCCCTGCCCATGGTGCCATGGACCCAGCTGGGCTGCCAGTTAACCGGTTATTCGGTAAGCATTACCCTAACTGGTTAACCTTTACATCCCTGGTACAAGGTATGAAGAGCTGTTTTGGGGACAGAGCAGTTCTATATGAATTCTCAGCTGGACTATGATGCTTTGGAGAGCACAGCCAGCTGGCATAACTTGGAGAAGCTTCTAACTCCTGTAGATATTTTATGTACTTCTATGGCTCTTATTACTATTCTATTATACTCATTTTACAGGATTACCAGTAGTGCTGGGTGAATTTAAATTTGCCTTATAGTAAATTTGTCAAAAATGCATTTTTCAGGGCATCAAAACTATTAACTAATTTTGCAAATTCTTTTGGCTGAATTCTTTGTTGTAAAACTCAAAATGATATTTTGAAATTAAATATTGTATTTTTGTAGTTATATGATTAAATAAATGTAGCAGAAAGACACCCAACAAGAAAATGAAACAAAAAAAAAATCCTTGAAAGAAGTTTTGGATTGAAGATACCCTCAAAAAAACAAAACCAGGGATTCTCTTGTGACTGTAATTTGACGTGTTGAAATACCACTGAGCCCTCCTACCTGCCCTTTGGCACCCCACCATCCTGTCCTCTGAGCCAGGCCCTCCAGCCTCCTCCAGCACTGACTCAGAGTTGGGTCACAGTCCACAGCAAACTAATACAGACTCTGAGATCAGCTCAGCTCTGGGAAGGCACAGTTAAAAGGATTTGTCACAGCACCTAAGTGCACAGCTCCAATGGGACCAGAACCCCAGATAAATTTGTCTTACTGTGAATAAAGTTTTATATGGAATAAGCTCATATTGCCTGCCCTTTCTCTTATGTAAAGAAAGATATGTACAGCTGCTCACCCCCCCATGGAACAATTATTTATGCTCAGTTTATTAATAAACAAATATGATTTTATTAAGATAGGATTTTGAATGTCATAAGAGATAGTATATAGAGCAATGTAGAGCAATGTAGGTTACTAAACAAAATAAATCAAAACATGCAAACTAAGCTTAATACACTAAAAAAACTTGTTACAAATAACAATTTGTCACCCTAATTCTTATGTCAGGTAAAGTCCTTCTCAGGCCAGAGATGTTCTTTCTGACCTCAGTCCAGCAGTTTTCCTCTACCCCTGTTTTTACTATCCCATTTTTTTCTAGCTATTTTCATTGACCCTCTTGTGGTGGAGAGACCATCTGTAAAGCCAGCTGAAGATAATCAGAGTTTACTTCCATAGAGCAGGAAAGTTTTGTTCAATTCCCTACACCTCTGTGGAAAAGTACAAAATTCAGGATGGCTTTCTGCACCAGATGACATGTTCACTTGAGTCCATGAGTCAGCAGAAGTGTACAAAACTGTAGGAAGACCATTCTTCTCCACTCAATTGTTTCTTGCTAATAGGCCAGGGGTAGGCAACCTTTCCAAAGCAGTGTGCCAAGATATAACCCTCCTGCCGTGGGCCGTGCTGCTGTCCCAGGAGGGGGAAGGAGCTCTCTCCACTGAGTGCCCCATGGCCCTCTAGGGTCAATGCAAACCTTTCCATGGACTACCAGCTTTGCGGCGCAGGCCCAACCACGCCTCTCCCCAAAGCAGGAAGCAGAGCAGAGGTGTTCTTTGCTTATATTTTTTCCAGTTTTTCAATCTGGAGAGAAAAACCAGACAAAAAAATCAATTTTTGTTCAATACAAACTTTTCTTTCATATTTCTTGATTTGGCCCCTACACCAAAGATTTGGTTGTTTGCTGAGCTCTAGTTGAAAAGTGTTCCATAAAATGTAAACTAAGCCTGAAAACGAGGATTTCAAAGAGAACCTTGAATTCTCATCTGAGAAGGGCACAATTAAACAAAGGGAGACTAGAAGACGAGCAGGTAGGTTACATCTTTACTGAGATATGAACATAGGCAGAGCAAATTGTATAAAATATTTAACTCGTGCAATTGAAAATTATATTTTCACCCGCCCTTCAGCAACTACGTAAGAATTTAGTTTTCAGTACATATGCACATTTTGTTGGACAAAAGCTTTTTCATCTATGGCCAAAACAAGAAAAATGTTCAAGGAAAGAAAATAAATTTCTTACCTTTCTGGAAAAAAAAAAACAGTGTAGAAACTAACATTGACCAAGTTTTGTTTTATATGTGAAATTGTAACAGAATCAATTTTTAAAAGAAAGCCTTGAAGAGGCTGCAGCTCTGCAGGCTGTTGGCTAGGGCTACATTAAACCAGTATGTCATCTGTCTGGGCTCCACCATTAGAACTCAAACACATGTACTGCCTGTGATCATTTAAAAAACTGCTATTTTTAAACAGTCCATCCAGCTGTGCTACTATTGGCAGTTCTCCCTTGCTCACTATTATCAGACTATTAACAAAGGACTTTAATAAAATATATAGAGAACACTTATCATGCTTGTGGGGGCAACTCAAGCATTAGTGTTAGGGTATCTCTCTTTAGGTCACCTCTGGGGGATAGAGCAGTTGACCAGATTAGCTGTGTAAATACCATGATAAATCTGGCCACAAGAATATTAGTTCAGAGATGGTAGCAATCTCAAACTTGTAAATCTGGTGTAGCTATCAGAAGATTTAAAAAAAAACATTGTATGTGTGTGTAACATTAATTTATAATTTATGCACATTCCATCTACTAGTACAAATTTGAAATCATTACCGAGAAATTGGTCCAAACAGTGTCTAAAGTGTCAGTACTTCACAATAGTAAATTACTAACCTCAAAGCTGTTTCAATTTTCCAGTTTTACACCCAAGCACTTGGAATAAGAAGTATATTTCTCTATTCACCAACATTATTCTGTGATTATGTACAGATAAGATATACAGTAGACCCTTAAAGTTACAAACACCAAATTTATAAAATGACCTATCAGCCACACACTTC
This sequence comes from Rafetus swinhoei, assembly GCA_019425775.1. Taxonomy (NCBI): domain Eukaryota; kingdom Metazoa; phylum Chordata; order Testudines; family Trionychidae; genus Rafetus; species Rafetus swinhoei. Next base: position 275,146,525 of record CM033437.1, read on the forward strand.
ATTTGGAATTGAAAGTATGCAATCAGGCAACAGCAGAGATGAGGGAAAAGACAAATTCAGTACAATGCTATGTTAAACATAAAGTATTAAAAATGTAAGGGGAAAGTTTAAAAAAAATTGACAAGGTAAGGAAGCTGATTGTTTCATTTAAATTAAGATGATAAAAAGCAGCTATTTTCTTTTGCATAGTAAAGTTTCAAAGCTGTATTAAGTCAATACACAGTTGTAAACTTTTGAAAGAACAAGCCTAACATTTTGTTCAGTTACAAACAACTGTCATTCCTGAGGAGTTCATAACTAGGTGTTTCTACTGTATAAACAGTCTATTTCCATGCACCCATGTCTAGATTTTGTTGTTTCCAGATATTCAGTAATGTGAGGGTGGTTCATGTTTTGGAGAAAACGTGGCTCCGTGCTTCCAAAACAGATAGGGATCTGTGTGTTTGAAGAGAGGAAAGAAAAGAATTCATCCAGAGTGGGAACAGGCAAGTAGGAAACATGACTGGGATCCAGATTGGACAAATGCAGTCAAGCTGGTCCATTGAGATTAAAGACCTTGTGGAGCTCAGGAAGAAGCTCATCTCAGATCCAGAGAGTCAATAATCTGTCCCCGACTTCCCAAACGGGTGAGAAGGAATTAAGGGAAGAGCCACTATAGGGCTGCTGCTATCAATAGAAGGGGACGTTTCTGTCATTAATTTATTCAGATTACAATTAAATAATCAGCATGTCCATTTATGTAAATGTTTAGAAAAAATGGCCATTGGAAAACAGAACTGCAATGGGAAAGAAGCAGGCATCTCAGCAGAGGGAGCTCAGTAAACGGCATGTGTGAGAGAGAGATCAGCAGCATCTTCCTTTCTCCATGTTTTCCTACCCTGTCACAGTTCCTAATAGGCTGAGAGAGACTAGCTTTCACATGTCCTAAAAAAATTAGGGTGCTTCTCTGACAGCCTCTTCACTAGCACTACAAATGCTGCCACTCTCTTCACAGCCACCCTCTTTCCAGTTGTTCTTCCTGCTGATGGACTCAGACACTGGCAGAGGTCAGGCAGCATTAGCTCTCTTCCTTCTCCTATCCCAGTCCTACTGATGACAGAAGCTCTGTGTGCCCCCACCCTACATGCACATACTGGCAAGAATCTTCTGCATGTAAGAAAGAGGAGGGAGGAGCCAACTCTGCAGCAGTATCAACAGTCCCCATAGCGCTGGTTGAAAAATAATAAATGAATGAAGGTTTCTTCTTCAGACCCTCCATGGGCAGCTTTTCTCAGGGAAATTCCTGGTAGCTCAAAACCAATGGAGCTGCCTGCTGGGGACAGTGGGATGAGGAGATGTGACGGGGGGCCAAAGTAACTTCAGAGCCACAAGATTTTACATGGTTGGCCTTAGCCTTTTGGTTAGGCTGTAGAATTTTGTTTGAGGATCTTTGTGAACAATTCCATCTCTTTCTGTTCAGAAGAAAATGACCCAAGCTCATCTGTTACCCAATATAACCCTTGTTAACTGAAAGTAAGGTTAAGGATGTCAGTCATCCTTGAAAGTTAAATCAAGTTAAGTAAGGGTACGTCTACACTAGCCCCCTAGATTGATCTAGGGAGGCTAATGAGGGTGACCGAAATTGCAATCAAGCCCGGGATTTACATATTCTTCACTTGATTTTCATGTTCCCGGCCAGTCGCCATTTTAGAAATTGACTAGCCCGAAGTAACTGCCCGCGTCTACACACGGCAGTGAAACGGGATTCTGATTTAAAGCCCTAACTCGAATTAGCTGGTATTCCTCCTGCAATAAGGTTTACCAGCTAATTCGATTTAGGGCTTTAAATCGAATCGCTTCACTCGGCGTGTAGACGTGGGCAGTTACTTCAGGCTAGTCAATTTCTAAAATGGCGACCAGCCGGGAACATGCAAATCAAGCGCAGGATATTTAAATCCCGGGCTTGATTTGCAATTTCGGTCACCCTCATTAGCCTCCCTAAATCGATCTAGGGGACTAGTGTAGACGTACCCTAATATACTAATTACTGTGTTTAATATTTCCCTTCCGATTTCAATATTTTGTTTTCTGTACGGTTCCTAGCTGTTATAAAGTATACATACACACACACACACACACACACTAGCCCAACAGTTGATTTATTTTGCTTTAATTTGATTTTAATCATTGCCTTGGTTTAAGTGAAAGAAGATGGGCTGATATTGTTGGAAGAGATGCCTTACTTCATTCCTTGGCTAAGTGTGATATGAAGTTATAGTTTACAGTTGCAACTCTTCAGCAATGCAGTACCAATAAACTTGATAAGGCTTTCTTGTGGTGAAAGGTTGATTCAGTATCCAAGTATAATCATTCCTGACATTCTTAGCTTTAACATCAGTGGTACCACTGGCAGTGTGTTTTATTTCATAGTTTCTCTGCTCTCTTGGGAACTTCGATGTCTCAAACACTTCTCATTTATGTTCTGAGTAAAAATTAAAATTCTTTCAAAGGAGGGAAATTGTTTAGATAAAACCACCGTGTTAGTTCATGCTGTTTCCTCTTCTAACTTATTTTCTGCCAGCTTCCAACCTTGTGAACTGTTAATCCTATGAGACTATTAAAATGAACTGAATCTTTTGCTTTGTGTAATTTTTTTTTAAGACAGCCTGTTGTGTGACTAGCCTCCTGCCATCCCTGAAAAATTCTCTGAATGTAGAAAAAGCTAAGGGTTTACTCAGGTGGAAAAGAATAAATGATGAATTAGAGAATATTGAGAGGGAAGAAGTGAAGAGGTAAAATGAGGGGTATTTGGTTAAGAAGAACTGACAAATTGTTTGCAACAAACTATTTCAGACATTTTATTTTACCTCTTTTTCTGTTCACAAATTAGCCACAAAAAAGACCAACTGTTAGGAGTATGGGTGTGTGTTTTTTTTTAATTTTAAACTCTGTATTATCTAGGTGAACTGTTTGCCTCAACTGTTGCTTGGAGTATTCACTGTTTGTAAGGTGCTATTCATAGTACCTGACTGGTTACCTAAAGCACATGATGCCATTTTTGCTCCTGACTGAATGACACTGAAAGGGCATGCAAAACTTGATATGTGTGTAACCCTCTTTTTCCCCCCCGGGTTACTGGAGAGCAGGTCACACCCACAGGTGTGCCCGGGCGCCTGATGTTTTAACCCAAAAGAGATCCTGAGCACCCCAGTGGTGACGGTGTTTAGTTGGGGAAAGCCCTATCCACCTCTTGCTGCAGTCCCTTGTAATATAAAATGGCGGTGCCTCCACCTGGCTGGCCTTGTACATACTCACTGGTGTGCCTTGAGAGCCTCCAGGAACATACTCATTCCAACATAAATCTGGATCTAATTCCAGAACAACTACAAATCATATACATCTAATAGAATACTTTAAAATAAACAATCTTTACTTAACTTAAATAAACAGGGATTAACAGATTTAGCAATGAATAGCATTAACAAAACACATAACAATAATTGAAGCTTCTATAGCTAACATTTGTACTACCAGTGACCCCACCCTGAGTGTGCACACCCCTGGACTCACAGTCCCAGACACTTGCACGGGCGCGCTGATGTTGCAGCTGCAGTGGAGATTTGGTCCAGGCTAGACAGCAGCTCTGTCCCAGGCAGCACTTTTTCAACAAGGCCCCGAAACTTACTGCCTCATGCTGTGCCTATTGGAAGCAGCCTGCTAAATCCCAGTTCCAACAGGCATCTAGTCCCGGTCTGTAGCTGCCCTCCAACAGCCCCTGGACTGGATCAATCTCCTTGGCAGCAGCCTGGCTCCCCCTTCGGTTCCAAACTCCAAGGCAGAGTCCCAGACTGCTAGGCCTCTTTCTTCATGCACATGGAGAGCCTCTCTCCTACACAAGAGTCACTTCCTTCCTGTTTTTCCCAAGGGCTCATGGGAATTGTAGTCTGGATTGCAGCACACAGGGTCTTTCCAGAAAAACAGAGGCCCCTTTAGTAAGGGGACTACATGTGTTTTAATCAGGCCACAACTTTCTTATACAGATAGGAAAATTATGCAACATCACTTTGTGTCCAAGAAGCCATTTGCCTTGATCACTCGCACACGCACACACACACACATACACAAGCTGTACCCCCCATAGCATTTGAATTGGCTTTTAACCTCCTTTGTAATAGCCATTCCTCCCTCCACAATGATACCCCATTAAATTGATCAGGAAGAGTTCCTGCACCTCCAAGACTTCCTTCATCTCTCTAGTGACTCATATGTAATGAAGTGGAGTGCCTATACTGGCCGTAGCTGCTGAAACCTGGGCACAAAGTGCCCACCCTGGAGTAAAAACCCCGCAAGCAATGTTCAGATTGCAGATCTCATCACATGTGTTTTTTATCCCTTAATTGCTTCCCTCAGCAATCCCAAGAGCTCCAGAAGCTTATCCAGAAGGAGCCTTGATTCTCTTTCCATGGTGCTCAACTCACCCTAGGTAGGTCCATGTAGTGGAAGGACCCACTGTTTTTATTTCTACTAAACTTACCCTCAAATGTTTAGCCAGGACCTGAAATGTGCCCATAAAGTGAACACACTGTTCTGACCTGGCTCATCCTGCAAACAAAAAATCATTTAAATAATGCACCACTTGGTATAGTCCTGCTACTCGCATCCCAACGCCCATTGCGACATTGTATGAAACTTTTCAAATGCTGCATAGGATATCAAACAGCCTATGGGCATACCCTTGTCAAAATAAAATTTTCTCTTCAAAAAACAAACCCAAAAGGTGAAAATCTGATGGATGCACCAGCAGCAGTTAAAAGAACATAAGAATGGCCATACTGGGTCAGGTCCATCTAGCTCAGTATCCTGTCTTCCCAACAGTGGCCAATGCCAGATGCCCCAAAGAGAGTGAACACAACATGATCCCTCTCCTGTCATCCATTTCCAGACAAACAGAGGCTAAGGACACCATTCCTACCCATCCTGGCTAATAGCCATTGATGGACCTAATCTCCATGAACTCACCTAGCTCATTTTAAAACCCTGTTAAAGTCCTAGTCCTCACAACATCCTCTGGCAAAAGCCAACTACACTTCACACTTGACCATTAGTACACCTGGGCTAGAAGCCCTAACCATACAAACTGCCTCATCAGTGGAGGAATAGCATATGGAACATAGTGCCAGGTCTATTCCATCATTAATAGAGCCACCCTATGGGTATGACGGGTGATTAATTAATTGATATGTCCTTGGAGTCTTCTTGGGGACCAACTCGAGGAAGGAAACTCTCAAGTTTGATATAGGTAATTGCTCAAATGGCCTGGCTATCCTGCTCTCCCTTTTAATTCCTGTGCAATCTTTTACTGAACAACATGTCCTTTGCCAGTAATTGACTTTAAATTTTTTGACATCACATAGATCCTTTTCCTCACAAAAGGGATCTGAAATACCACAGTAACCCCCTCCCACAAATATGCCCCATCCACCTTGCTAGGGTAATCCCTTAGGAGAAGCCTTAGAACTTCTGTCTTAACCAGCATTGGTGCCCTTTCCCTTTGCGCCACCCCAATCGGTCCTTCTCTTCAGCTTGTGCTCTTATTCTCAGGCCCTGTTCCACCGTAGCCCAAGCTGCAGTTGGTGCATGAGCCACCCCACTTCCTGTTTCTCCCTGTGATTTTTGCCTACCATCCTGGCAAGAATGAAATGAATCGGTCCCCAGATACGTCTCACAAGCATGCCCGAATTTACAGGTGCTCTGAAAACAAATACCATCATTGAATATCCAGCAAATATTATTATATGACTCTGGTTCTCCCTGAGCTTGCTGCAGTATGAACAAACCATTATCTGTGTGAACTCCTGGCCCTTTTGGTGTCATCCGCTCCAACCACACACCTGAGGAAGTGAGTAATTGCTGCAAACTGCATGCTGTCCTCCTCTTTGCAGCAGTCTGACCTTCCCCTCCCCCTCCAGCCATAAAGCAGAGCCATCTTTCTCAACCCCTCCCCCAGGTCCACAGTTGGGGGTAAAGAGGAGGCAAAAGGAGCAATTGCCTCAGTGCAGTTATAAAGGGCCCAGAATTCCTGGTCACTGCCAATGCCACTTAAGCAGTGGCTGGCGCCCTGGTCTCTTTATCATCACTGCTGGAGCACCATGCAGCATGCTTCAAATCCCACGCCATGTGCTCTGGCTGGCTCTGAGGGCTGGTGGGAGGGGGCACCATGCCATCCAGGTGGCAATTGGGACTTGCTGCTCCAGCCCTGTCCCTTGTGCCCAAGGCCCTGCCTTTTCAGGGAGCGGAGAGCTGCCCTCCCCCACGTTGCCCAGGGGCCCAGTAATCCTGTTGGCTCCCCTGATTCCCCTACTTAACTGTGGTGCAGTCATTTTTTTTAGACCTGTACCTCACCTGAATATTTACAACCTCCTAATTATGGGTTTCCATGTTTAGGCTCTCTGAATGGCTTCCTAATGATTTTTTCCCACTTGGCAAATACAGAGATTTTACCAAATCTGACCTCCAACTCATATTTGGGATCTGAAAGACAAGCTTCATTCTCTGACTCCTGCAAAATCACCCGTAAACCTGATCTAAGTAAATAAAACTCAGTGTAAAAAGTTTAAAATTGCAATTTTGTTACCAATTCTGTGAATGTATGAGTGAGAATAGAATCCTCACATTTTCTGTAAAAAAAAGAAATAAAGTCACTAGACACACAGAAATACACACAAGGAGCAGAGTCAGAAGGTTCAATGTTTACAGAGTCAGTTTTCTGACAGTGCACTAAGGAAGGGTAAAAAAACAAAGAATGTGGCCAGACATGCAATACTTTCTCTTCCTGACCTAAACCTTCTTTAGATTACACAAGCCTAGAGAGTTGAAATTGTTTAAGTGAAAGGCAGAGCAAGGACAACTCAGATCTCAGAAAGATAGAGCAGACACAAAGTGGGGTCATCACAACTGTCAGCACTGTATAGTGTTATAATTTTCTGCTCTGTCCAGCTGGTTGACTATCATCATAGCATTACCCACAGATCTTTCCAAGCTGTGATTACTTAACCTGTAAAACAAACTCTAGTGTATCTCTGAAATATTTTAGACAGGATGAGTCATTTTTATGTGCCATGCCATTTACACTGATGTGCCAGGTTAATAGTTAGTGTCAGAACTATAAATACGTCATAGATATTCAATCTAAGGATAATCAGTGGATTCAAAAATAAGACCTTCAGACTGTAAATTTTCCCTCAGTGCCATACAGTATGATTGGTGGACCCAGTAAAGTATATTAACAGAGTGTGGGGAAAAAAATCATTCTGCAGCAATCATTTTTTTCCTTCAGGCTTAGTGTCCTGATCTATTTATCGATTTGGTTTCATCTGAGCAGAAATAGATGATGAAAATCTATCAGTGCAAGTTTCTGTGAGAAACACCCCTCTATATATTTTCTTCTTTGTTCTGCTGGCAGATCTTAAACAGTCAGTTCTAAATCTATGTGGCCTTTGACACTGATGGTTTAAAAATGAAACAAATCAGTGTGATTTATAAACTTGAAATAATTTTCTGAGCAGTATTAAAATTTTTCCCTGTTTTGTTCCAAATATAAGTGGTAATGTGTATTATCACATTGAAATTAATGGCCTTTGGTATTGTACTGGGATTTGGTTTCAATATAAACTGCTGCTAAGGGCCGTGTTATCTGAATTTAAATTCTAACCTTAGTCATGTTTTAGCCCTATGTAAGAAAAGTCATTTTAAGAACCTCACGAAAGGGAAAACTATTAATTAAGAAAATATCTGGAATAGAAAGAAAAATAAATTATGTAGAAAAAAAGAGTTTTCAAGGATTCCACTTCGTGCTTTTTTCAGCAGTGTAATTAGTGGTACTTCAAAGAACAAATAGTTCCCGCTGTGAAGTGGACTTTCCTTAGCTGACAGTTTAACTTATTTTAAACTGATGTATTTTAATTACTTTTGAGTCTAAACCCTATTAAATGGTTTCAAATGTCATTGGCATGATATCAAAAAGATTTCATAAGACATGAGCAATTGCAATCTGTGTTCAAGTAGTAAGGTACTGTACCTAAGTGTTATTAGAAACAAGACAGGCACTGGTATGCAGTATATATCACATGTAGTACATCTACTTACTTCACACTTCCAATGTGTGAAGAAGCAGGCCTGCTGATAGCAATTCCTGACCCCAAGGCACAATAAACAACAGGTCTCCTGTGACTCTGTCCATGTGACCAGGGTCATCTTTACCAGTGCTGGTGCCCTATGCAGCTGAGCATTGGTATCCCACGCTCCCAGAGAGAAACGGCCACTCTTCAATGGATAGGAGTTGCAGGGGGGGCAGAAACTCTGGGGAAGAGGGTTGCTAACTCTCCTGGACTGGACTAAGGATGTTAAGGACTAGTCGACTAGTCAACTATCTGATAAGCAAATGCTTATCTGGTAGTCAGTCAACAAATCGACTTCCCCCCACCCTTGCTGCTTCTATCAGATAGAGGCAGCAAAGAGGGCAAAAGGGGGTACTTCGAAGTGGCAGTGCAACATAGCTAATTCCAGGCTCAACTGTGTGATTCTGCTCCTTTGAAATGCCAAGGCGGCATTTAAAGGAGGCAGCACCACATGGAGCCTGGGGTCTGCTGGGGACTCCCCAGCTCATCCTGGGCTCCGCGCAGAATTTCCATGTAACTGGATAAGCTGGGGAATCTAGCTGACTCCAGGTTCATGGGAAATGCTGCACGGAACCAGCGGTCAGCTGGGGAGTCCCCAGCTGATTCTGGATTCCTCTGAAATGCAGTGTGGAGCCTGGGATCAGCTGGGGAGTCCCCAACTTCAAGGCTGTTCACCACCAGTAGAAACAACCTAAGCTCCTGGACAATTGCCTCCCTTGTCATCTCCCAATTCCCCAATTGCCGGGCTTTCAAGCAGGCCGCACCTTGCAGCAATATACTTGAACCTCCATATTCCAGTTGTCTCTAATCCAGGAACACTTGCCATCCGGAGGAGGAAGTGGCTCTTCACACTTGTTGCTCCCCTTCCCTTAGCTGGGAGAACAGCAGCATAGTGATGTGCTTCCCCTGCAACTATGCTTTCCCCAAATCAGTGGGGGCCGGGAGGGAAGAGGGAGGACCTGGAAGCAGCAGAGGATATGGAACCACATGTGCCCCTAGGAGCAGGGCACCAGGAAAGTGTCCCACCCCCACTCCCTCATGGCCAGACCCTGCAATGCCCACCTTGGCCTGACAAAATCTTTAACTTGGCATACCCTGTTTCCTAGGGTTGCCCAAATAAAGAGGTTCAAATGTATTGTCTTGTATTTTACATAGTTTTGTGCGAAGGCTACATCTCTTGAGTGGCTGGATTACTGTCTTCAGATACTGGACAGAAAATGGTTGATATAACAAGAGTATGTACTAAATATATATCGATGAGTGGGTAAGTCATACCACTACAATAGTAACTATGTAGCTTTATTCCCTGAGGGTATGTCTACACTACAGCCAATTACAGTTAATTCGAAATAGCTTATTTCGAAATAACACGTCTACACACAAAATGCATTTTGAAATAGCGTTTTGCTATTTCGAAATAGTGCGTCCACACTGAGTGGAATCGCATTTAAGGCCGGCCGGAGCCAGGTCCGGCAGGGCATCAGGTCAGGATTTACTTTGTGTGGCTGCTGTCTGAGGCTATCTGAGACCTATGCTTAAAGGGACCCCCTTCCCCCGGACAGCCGGTTCTCAGGTTTTCCTGCTTGTTGCCTATCTCAATGAGGGACAGCAAAGCATTTTGTCTCCGCTGCTCTGGTTGCCCTCACTCAGGACACCACACCACTCTGCAACATGGAGCCAGAGCTGTCACTGGGCACTCTGGTGCTTCTCCTGGACGCGTTGCTGTGAGCCTGGCTGCACTTTCTGCAGGCTGCCATCTGGGAGGTCCATCGGGGGACTGTTAGTATCCAGGAGGCCCTGCGGGAGAGCCTCCACCCTGAGCTGGAAGGGGGAAGCAAGGGGAAGAAGGGGGAGGGGAAGTTCAGGGTTGGGGGTCTTGCCCAACTTGATTGTCATGCAAACCTGCTCCTGAATTCACATGTAGCCTTTGGTGGCCAGGCTGGCAGCTATCCTGCCATAGATGGCCGCATTCCTTCGTCTAGTGCGGAGATCATGGACGTTGGGAGCATCCCCCCCAAACCTGAATAAGGTCCATTATCTCCACCCTGGACCAGGAAGGCACCCGCCTTCTCCGGGCCCTGGCAGGCTTCTGGGAGCTGGCAGACTGCTCCTGGGTAGCAGTGGAGGGCTGGCTGCCAGTGGCTTGCTGGATCATGTTTTGGGGCCACTGGGTCAGGGGCAGTGACTGCTGGCTCTGGGCTTGCAGGCTTGGAGCTGGCACAGGCACTGTGGCCAGAGTCAACCCCTCTAAAGGCTCCGGGGAGGAAGGGAGGGAGAGGAGTGTTCTTGGTTGAGGCTGGAGTGGCCACTAGGGCATCCTGGGAAGGCTGGAGGCCCCCTATTTTGAAATAAGTGTCTACACAGCACTTATTTCGAAATAGCTATTTCGAATGTGGCATTATTCCTTGTGGAATGAGGTTTACCAAATTTGAAATAAATGCTCCGCTATTTCAAATTAATTTCGAAATGGCGGTTTGGCTGTGTAGACGCTAGGAAAGTTAACTCGAAATAAGGGCTGTTATTTCGAAATAACTTTGATGCGTAGACATACCCTGATAGAGTAACTAGCCCAGAGCAGGAGTAATCATACCTATGCCAAAACTTCTTACGGGGCTCTAAAGACAGTTGCCGTATTTTCACACACACACATACACACACACTTGCAATATTAATGTTCCAAATGTTATCATTTAAATTGCATGCATTTTCATATCATTTTAAAATGTCAAATGCCACACATTTTCACAGAGCTGTCCCATGGGGGAATGCGGAGCCCAGGGCAGAAGTAATAAATATGTAAATTCCAAGATTAATTGTGTTGTCCAATCATGCCAGCCCATGGCACCCCTACCCGCCACCCCCCAAAGCACAAGGCCAGGAGTAGTCACCCCAATTTACTGTCCTTTAGGGATGGCTCTAATTGTTCATTATGCATTCTTTACACTCTCACAAAGCACATGTACATGTAAATAGAAAAGTACATAATGTCTCCCACAATGACAAAATGACACAACAGCTACCAGTCCTGGACTGTATGCCTGTTGCAAAAGGCACTTTATGAAGGGGATCTGTACGCTCTCTTTGTCCCACTCAGATCCCTCCTTACATAAGTCAAATGTGTGGATGTGTCTATGAATTGTGGATTTTGTTTAGTGCAGGATCATGTTTAGTTTTGTTTAGTACATGCGCACAATTTTTTATTAAGTGCTTAATGAGAGACAGAATTACCTTCTGATCATTCTTGGCTTTGAACATTCTTCTTCCCACAGTTCACCTGTCTGTATAGCTGTGTGTAATCACTTATACAACATTACCTGTGTATATCACTATCTTGCCTCTACCACTCCTCAAATTCTCTTTCATACCTTCTTTTGTCCTTAAAATTCTAATATGCTTCTCCATGGTATTCCCAAGTATAAGATGTAGTGACTTCAGCATATGTGGTTCCTCACTTTCTCCTATGCACATGGTGACAACATGCACCAAAACCTTACTGGCTCCCTATTTATGTCAGGATAAAATCCAAAACTGAATTTCCTGATCCATATTCATCCAAGTATGTGTATAATTTTCTGACCACATAAATTAAATGGTGGAAAGTCCTCTGAGGGATTAACTTCCTGTCCACAGGGAACCTGCAGTGCATTAGCACTGCCCAAAACATTGTGTGCACAGCTAGGCTGACCAAGGGATACTTTAATTTAGCACATTTAGCCTTTATTGGTGCGACACATATGGACATTTGTCCCCCATTATCAGGATTCTTATGGAGTTCTGGCAACAACTTAAAAGATGTTCTGCCCAGACAGTCACCTCCTAATGGAGAACAGATAGTGGCAACACCACCAGACTGAACCTCTATAATACATTAAGGGTCAGGTTCTCTCTGAGAGAGGTAAATTTAGACTTCATTGTACCAATTTAGGTAAGTCCTGGCACATTGTAACATTGTGACCATGGTGCTTGGAGGGGCCATACTGAGAATGCTCAGTGAGGACAATGGGCAAAGAATGGGACACATCTCCAAAATTGATGGTTTATTCTTATAACTACATACACCACACCAGTCACAAAACAGCTTCTGTAATACCTTACTGGTTACCAAGAAGCTCAAAAATAGATTTTCCTTTAAACAATCCAGCCTTGGGTTTCCACCCAGATAGCCAAGTGAGGAGCCCTTAAAATCTTATTCACCCTAGACAAAGTACTACCACTACCAGTCCCAAGAGATTGGACACATTTCCCAGCAGGTCCGTGAATATTTCAGGTTTTACCCACATGCTCTCAGCCAATTCTTATTAACTAATCTAAGATTTGTTTAAAAAGAAAATAAAAAGAGAGTACTATGATTATAAAGACAGTTACACATACAGATTTGAATAAAGTTCTTAGTTACATAGCAGAGATGGCGAGGAGATGATTTTGCAGAAGTTCTTCCAGAATCAATTCAATAGGCAGTCCGTGTGTGGAGTTTGTTTAAATTCTTAAATGAGAAAGTGCAAGATTGATTCAGATGGACCTGGAGACTTCAGTCTCGAGGCATGTACTTCCTCTGACAAAGTTTACGTACACCTGAAATGGTAAGAAGCAGGGCCAAGATATTTTTAAACTTTCCAAGCAGGCTATGCTATCCTCTTGACAGTAGACATTACAGGAAGCATTCCTTGGTTGAAGAACAGGTAATATACACTGTTGCTTTGAATACATTTCAATTTCCTAGACATACACTGGTGACTAGCTGCATTCATTAGCAAGATAATTAACCATTTAAACCATCCATCTTTCATTTACTACAAATTTCAAAGAGCAATAAAGACAATTATATTATTGTGCCACAAGTTTCATCGAAATGTTAATATTCCTTTTTGATCTCTGAATCCATAGAACGGATAGGAATAGAAGTTTATCATCTACAAGCTAATGAGACTACACTGTAAATCTTCTAACAAGATATAGGAAAATACAGGCAAATATAATTAGTATTTACCTCTAATTCTCTTAACAATATAGAAATCTCATTCAATTAACATGGCTTTGATAACTATCAACAAGGAAAGACCCTAATTACCATTAGAGAACTTTTCTAAAATTCCTTATAGCTTAGTCTGCTGATTCCTTAACCTTTGATGGTTCAGTATCACAAACACTCTCAGTGCAATTTCTCCATTATGTCTCAATATCATCTACTCTTCCTCACAATGCTGACAGTAATAGGAAGAGCCTTCTTTGCAGCTCCTGTTTTGTAAACCAATCATTTGTACTTCTTTGCCTCATCAACTCTCCATTTCATTTCTAATATTGGCTAAAAATACTGTTTTCGCTCTTGCCTATACCTCCTAATTTTTCTCACCTTCTGCTATGACTTAGCTATACAAAATAAAAATGTTGTATAGATTAATTGCAGAGCCATAAATCGTGGGAAAGTGATTGTAGTCACAGTTCTTTTCTTACTAATAATTGATTTCAAGGAGAAAACTCACATTGGTATGTATAATATAGATTGCATTTCAGGTGCTTAATCCTGCAGCCATTCCATTCATGCAATTCCCATTGAAATAACTCTGAATCATGCATGCAAAAGGACACTCCGGTCATCTGAAGAAGTGGGCTCTGCCCACGAAAGCTCATGATACCATCTACATGTTTTGTTAGTCTTTAAAGTGCTACCAGACTATTAGTTGTTTTTAAGTTTACCCTATTAGTAATGTACAATCATTGTTCTGGCATATTTATAACACTGTCTCCTTCGAATATCGGGTTCAACCAATGCCATTCTATATTATGAGGAAGTTAAGATCCAGAATCAATCCTTCCTAGCTTGGTTAGCCTCTATAAAGTACCAGTTCCAGAATGCTTTGAAGTCAATGGAAAGACTCTTAGCAACTTTGATTTATATCAAAATTGTGATCCAAATTTCATGATTTAGGCCTATCTGTGTGACAATAAGAACATACACTCTGAAACTCGATCCATTAATTTGTTTTACATAATATGAAGTATATTATTGTAAGTATTACAATAATACTGTGGCTTCTGAAGGAATGAAGGTTAAATTTTTCATGACCGCCACGTTAATTGGTTCTCTTCCATATCTAATATTTAGGTTTCCATGACAATCAAATGCAGGTTTAAATAAACAATTTATAGTGATATCCAAATTCTGGTATTGTAATACACATTTTCCTTGATGGTATAGCTGTGCATCAGATGCCTTATGAAAATCTCATGCTATATTTGTTGGCCTGGCATTAGAAGCTTAATCCAAGGCTGGTTCTAACAGGTACTGATGATTTCATAGAAAGCACTTAACCAAGCAGTCCCAATGGCGACTTCAGTGCTTCATTATGAAGCTAGGGACAGTTCACAAATATAATTTCTTTTGTCCATTAATGCAACTTAGATATTTTCAATAAAGAGCTGAAAAATCACTACTGCTGTTAGGTAATTATTTGTGCCACCTAATCTTTTTTATTCAAAAGTTTAAATAAACTTTCATAGATATATAGATATAGATTCCAAGGCCAGATGACACCATGTAGTCTGACCTTCTGCATAACACAGGCCATAGAACTCCCCCAAAATAATTCCTAGTATACCAGATAGATAGATTTAGAGATAGATATAGAATAAATAAAATAGTATATCATATACTATACTAAATATATAGATATAGATTATATAGATAGGTTGTTTATACAGAATTTTTTAAAATGCTCAGTGAAGTAGAAGCCACTATGACCCTTAGTATGCTGTTCTAAATCATTGTTTAAAATGTATGCCTTATTATCTATCTGAATTTGTCTAGCTTTAACTTCTAGCAATTGGAGTATGTCATAACTTTCTCTACTAAATAGCCCATTATTAAATATTTGATCCCCATGCACATATTTGTAGACTAATTAAGTCACCTCTTAATTTTCTCTTTGTGAGACTCAAAGAGCTCAGTTTATGCATATATGGACATTTTCCAATCCTTTAACCATTGTGGGTTTTTTTCTCAGAATCTTCTCTAATTTATCAATATCCTTCTTGTATTGTGGACACAAAAGCTGGACACAGTATTGCAACTGTCTCCGTACCTATGCCAAAGACAGAGAAATAATCTCTGGGCTCCTACTTAGTATTCCTGGCTATGTCTACACTACGGCTTTTGCCGAAAGAGGCAATGCAAATGAAGCGCTGATTAGCATTTTGTCGTCCTTCATTTGCATAATCTATTCCGAGCCATTTTTGCGCAAGGGTTTTTTGCGCAAAACCATGCAGTGTGGACGTTTCCTTTTTGCACAAATGATGTGTGACAAAATGCTAATCAGTGCTTCATCATTGCCTCTTCTGCCAAAAGCCATAGTGTAGACAAAGCCCCTCTGTATATGCATCAGAGGATTGCACTAACCGTTGGGACCACAGCATCCTATTGGAAGCTCATTTCAGCTGATTATCCACCATAATCCCAAATCTTTTTGTAGAATTACTCCTTCCCAGGATAGAGTACTCTCCCCCCACCTCCAGTGAGTACTGCCTACATTTTTTATTCCTTGATGTATACATTTCCACTGAGCCATATTCAAATACATATTATTGCTTGCACCCATTTTACCAGGCAATCCATATCACTCTGTGTCAGTGAGATCTCATGTTCATTATTTCGCATTCCTCATATTCTGGGGTCATCTGAAATTTTTTTCAGTGATGACTTTGTTTTCTCCCAGATCATTAATAAAAATATTAAACAGAGCAGGGACAAGACCCAATCCCTGTGGGAACCCTCTAGAAAAACATATGATCTATGATGAGTCCCCATTTACAATTACGTTTTGAGACCTATCAGTCACCTAGTTTTTAATCCATCTAATGTGTGCCATGTTAATTTTATATTGTTCCAGTTTCTTAATCAAAATGCAATGTACTTAGACTTCATAAAACTACATGACATCAACCCAATTAAATTTATGAGCCAAATTTGTAATCTTATAAAAAATATATCAAGGCAGCTTGACAGGATCTATTTTTCATAAACCATGTTGATTACATCAATTATAATACAAGCCTTTAATTCTTTATTAATCAAGTCCCATATCAGCTGCTTCATTATCTTGACTGAGATTGATTGCCTACTGACAGGACTATAATTACCTGGGTCATTGTTTACTCTTTTAAAGATATTAGCTATCTTCTAACTTTCTAGTACTTGTAAGATCATTACAAAACGTATTCAGATTCAATGGTTCAATAGCTCCTCATCCAGCTCTTTTAAAGCTCTTGCATGCTAATGATGCACACCCACTGATTTAAAAATATCTAACTTTTATAACTGTTCATTAACATGTTCTTGAAATACTATAAGAATAAAGTGTTGTCATGGTATAATTAAATAATCTGTTTTTCCCAACTACAGAACAGGAATATTTATTCAATACTTATGTCTTTTATGCCTTATTATTATAATATTGGACCAATATCATTACTAAGATTCTTTTTCCCCTTATAAGCATAAAAAGCCCTCCTCCTTAATGTCTTTAAGTCTGCTGCCTATAGATTTCCTCCCTTTGTGTGTCTCGTCAATTTTACCGGGTCAGAACTTCATTTTGTTTGTACATTATAAATACGATCAAGTCATGATCACTTGTACCCAAGCTATGATTATTTTTTAGTTCTGTGATCAGTTCCTCTTTACTGGCTAAAACAAAGTCTAATATAGAACTCTTCTCTCCATGTTGGATGCAACATTTTTCAGTTAGGAAATTGCCATTCATTATACTTAGAATTGAAAGGGTGCTTTAGTTCTCACCCAATGAGACTACCCCATATGTCACTCAGACTGAAGTACCCATGATTGCACAGGTGTTTTTTCCAACACATTACAGTTAAGTGTATAATGACTCAGTCAACCTGTTCCCTAGTGTGATTTGGTGATCTGTTACATACACCAACTAACACCCAGATTTGTACTTCATTTGTTGGGACACTGAGGCTAAGTCTACACTGCGATGCTATTTTGAGATACCAGAGAATACCAAAATAGCTATCCCACATCTTCACAGCAAATTTGTTATTATGGGTTTGCTATTCCATCATCCTTGTAAACCTCATTCCATGAGAAGTTAGGGACATTTTGGAATAGCGGTTTATTTTGAAATCTGGTGCTGTGTAGACAGCACCAAATTATGAAATAAGCTATTTTCAAATAAGGTCAAAATAAGATACACAATTTGAGCTATGCAAATTGTGTATCTTATTTCAAACTACGGTGCAGTGTAGACGTAGCCTAATTCATAGACATTGAAGATCCTTTTTTCATATAAAGGAGGTTTCTTTTTCCAGAAACAGAGTTACTTTCCAGCCCAAAATTTTCATTACAAAGTTTACATTGCCATACACTGAAATTACTGGTTAGTGTTAAGAGGTTTTAGCCCTGAGAGGTTTTAGCCCTTCAAATTTAATTAGTTCCTAAGAATTTGTAAAAGGCCAGTGAGGGGTATTGTGCTAGAGAGGAAAGAAGGTTTATGACTAGAGGGGTCTTCTAAATGTGAATAAGGAAGTGTTATTAAGTCCTTCACATTACACAAGAACCAGGGGTTACCACCGAAATTAATAGATAGCACACAAACACGAAGAAGTATATCTTCACAAAATACACAATCAACTTTGTGGATCTTGTTGACAGGAGGTGATGTGAAGGCCAAAAGCATAAGTGGATTTAAAATAAAAAAAACAAGATAACTTTATGGAGGATAGGTCCATCAACAGCTATTAACCAAGATGGTCAGGGATACAACCCCATGCTCTGTGTGACCCTAAGCCTCTGACTGCCAGAATCAAAGACTGAACAACCAAGGATGGATCACTTGATAATTCCCCTATTCTGTTTATTCCTTTGGAAGCATATGTCACTGGGCACCGGCAGGGGACAGGTTACTAGGCTAGATGGACTATTAGTCTGATGCAGTGTGGCCTGAAGTTTCCTTTTCAGGATGTCCCTCTGTGACAATGCACCCAATATTATTCACAGTTATATTATTATGATAGAATTATGATACCGTTTTGATGTATTACATGCAAGGTAAGTCATGTGAGATGTCACTGGAAAGATTATGATTTGCTGAATATGATTATCCTATTTGTACGCATAAGTTAGGAATATTAACCATGTATCTAAATTTCAAAGTAGTTACACCAATGGAACACTCACTAGACAAGATGATTTCTGCATAGATAGCATATGGGGAAGGCTATTAGACAAAAACATTAGGCCTTAGGAAAAGTTTATCTCCTCCCTTGTGAGCCTTCCTGTGAATGCTCGCTTCTGGGGCCAGGTTGACACTAGAACTGGAAGGTTGGCTTAAGGTATGCAACTACATATTTTATGTAGCTGGAGTTGGCTTACCTTAAGCAAATGCTCCTGTCAGTTTCCCTTATTCCTCACAACTGCGAGGAGTGCAAGTGCCAACCGGAGCTGTCTTCAGTGTTCGATTTACGGATCTATATTAGACCTGCTAAATCACATGCCAGATTGTCGATCTCTAGAGCAGCGAGTAAAGACGTGCCCTGAATGATGGCTACTATGCCTCTACAAAGACATGTGATGAGATCACATATCTCTGGACTGCATCTTGGGATGTCAGTATTTTTCCACAGACTGGTCTGGGAACCACGCTTTGGTAACAAAGAGTTCCCATCGTATACAAAAGCTGTATAAGGCCCGGAATGACACCATCTGGTGTTCTTTGCGCCGCACCCCAGAAGACTCCTGGAAATACCCAAGGAAGAAAGACTGAACTGAGGGAAATGCTGGACCCAGGCTAAAGGGATTTTTAGCTTGTAAATGAAACAGCTGGGGTTTTTAAGATGTAAAGCAAGTGCAACTTGCCCCTTCAGAATCTGCAGCCTGCTTGTATCATCTCTTAGAGAGAAAATGTTTTATTCTCTATCTAGTATATCAAGCTTAAATTGCAATTTTGTTTATTTGCTAGATAATCACTTAAAATCACTTAAAATCACTTACAATCTATCATTTGTTAATAAAACCCAAATGGTGGGTCACAGGGGATCAGTTGTACCGCAGTTCCAGATGACACTGGAGGGAACTGTCACTCCCCCCACACCACTTTTTAGTTCAGTCAACAAGTCAAAAACTCAACTATTCAGAATAAGAAGTGACCAAAAGCATTTATGGGGCAACAGAAGTTAGAATAGTCCTTGAACTACAAAATGATACTTTGAAGTCTGAGGTTGGGGGAGATAAGATTTCTAGGGAGTAGGAAGTTGTGTCAGCAGTCTCAAGTGAGGAGTAAGGAATTAAGGCCAGCCGTTAGTGTTTTATAGCCCAGAATGTAAATTAGAAGTCAATACAACATTTACTATGTCTGACTTTTGATCTGATAATATAACATTTTGATTCTAGCAGTCAACCTGTAGGATCAGAATCTGATCTCAAATGAACAAGTGCAAGTCTGAGGTTACTCAGTTCTGAAGGTGACCCAGGACTAGTAGTCACAGTGCCTGTGGTCCTGAAGATTGACCTAGTCTTTTATTTGGATTTAAGGGCCCAATTTATCTTTAGTATATCTCCAGTTAGGTCAACAGAGTTACACGGGGCTTGAATTCAGCCCATTATGCCTTGCAAATTGTTGTGCATAGCTAGATAGCTGAAGGGAAATTTTCTCATTATTATTTCGACGTCTGCATCTCATAATAGAGGCAATTGCCATTTGTGTTTCATTTCAAATGTGGAAAACAAATCAAGATAGTTTGCTGTCTGTCTCCTAGACACATTTTATGTATTTTTGCTTAAATCGTAAATAAATCACCTTGATTGAAAATGTATATAAAAGTCTGCTTTTTGTCCTCCATTGTATCTTATATTGAAAATATGTGTACCTTTGTAACAGTCCCTAGTTTTACAAATTGACCTTAAAAATCCACCATTAAGTCAACATTTCAGAATTCAGTTTTCAAATATAGCTGGAAATCAGATGCAAGTTTCCAGGGGTTCTTATTTTGGAATGTGCACTCTTATAAACAATATACAGTATTGTTTTATATTTTCATCTATCAGGACTGTTTTCACATTTACCAGATTAATCTCATCACAATGTTTGTCATATTTCTCACATTGATAAAGAAATTAGTTTTAGGAGATGGCTGTAAAACTTCTGTATTGTAATTAACAGAGTCTGAATATTTGTAACAATTCATATTCTACAGTCAATCCACTTTATAACAGTAGAAGAAAACTCAGCCTAGATAATTGGGATCTGGATCCACAGAGAGACAAATACCTACAGTGTATGTTGGGAGTAAGTTAAAATAGCTGTTGTTAGATCTTGAAGGAGAGCCATCATTTGGGACATTTTTCATTATCAGCACTGCTATGTTAGGTCTTCTAGTACTTTCAAGGGAATAAAACAATTCTCTGAGGTGTGGGAGTGATTAGTGCCCCCAAATAATATCTATCTTCTTTTCTCCCACACCACTTCAAAATCTCCACTCTGTACACATACTTACTGTACTGCTAAGTATGTACCCTGCTCTGTCCTCAGGAGGGAACAGCTGCTGTAGCTGAGGAAGAAGTGCCCCTCCCCCAGCTAGGCATCTCCGTGTTTGGAGCCCTGAGCCCCTGGCTGGGTAGGGCTCATTAAGCAGCTGAAGGGCTGTGCTACCACACAACCTAGAGGGAACCTTGCACAGGACTCTTTGTTGTTTTAACTTCCCAGTTATAGACTGGAGCTCTGTGGATCCTCCCTATAGGCTGGTGTGGTTGTGTGGTGTTTTTTTTTTAATATAGATTGGAGTACATGTAGTAATAATAATAGTAGGGCTCAGATTTT
Organism: Rafetus swinhoei; assembly: GCA_019425775.1. Classification (NCBI taxonomy): domain Eukaryota; kingdom Metazoa; phylum Chordata; order Testudines; family Trionychidae; genus Rafetus; species Rafetus swinhoei. The sequence goes on from CM033437.1 coordinate 275,167,508, forward strand.
TCTGGATGTGATAGCTGACAGATTTCTTCACCAAATAGTAGCTGAACCAACAAGAGGTGATGGGTATTGGTGAGTAGTAAGGAGCTCATAGAAGAACTGGTTTTAGAGACATGGATTTGAGTGATCATGAGCTAATTGAGTTTAAATTAAATAGGAAGATAAACAAAAACCAAATGGCAATAAAGGTCCTTGATTTCAAAAGAACAAACCTTAAAAATTAAGGGAATTAATTAGAGAAGTGGACTGTACTAAGAATTCAAGGATCTGATTTTAGAAGCTTGGAATTACTTTAAGTGAAAGTAGCAGAAGCCTGCATCCCAAGCAATGGAAAAAATGTGTAGGGAAGGGTAGTAGTCACAGATCAAGTCAGATGAGCAAGCATCTTTAAAAGGTTATTAAGAAAAAGCAGGAAGTCCTTGGCCTACAAGGAAAAGAACATGTGAGGGATCAGCAAGGAAAGCTACTTCTTGGAGATCAGAAAGTCAAAACTGAAAAAAAAACAAGCAAATAGGACATTGGAAGGGGAATTAAAATCAACAGTAAAAGGTTCTCTAGCCATATGAATAAAAAGAAAACAAGAAAAGAAGTGGAATGATTAAGCACTGAGGATGTAATGATTAAAAATAATCTAAGAATGGCCCAACACCTAAACAAATACATTGCCTCAGGTTTTAATGAAGCTAAAGAAGAGTTTATGGACACTATCAGGATGGCTAATGACAACAAGAATAAGGAGGTAGAAATTACCACATCCAAGATAAAAGTCACACTCAAACAGTTTAATGTGACTAAAGCTAATATAGTTCCTATTATTAAGAAAGGGGAAAAAGTGATCCAAGAAACTGCAGGCCTGTTACTTTGGCTTCATTTGGAACAAATTTTGAAAAGGAAAGTAATTAGGGACACAGAGATGAACAGTAATTTGGATAAAATACAACATGGTTTTACAAAAGATGGATCATGTCAGACCAACCCGAACTAGATTTTTTTTATACAAGGGAAATGCAGTAGATCTAATCTACCTAGATTTCAGTAAGGTATTTGATACAGTTCTACGTGGAAATATATGAGTTAAATTGGAGAAGATGAGGGTTAATATGAGAGTTAAAAGATGGACAAGGTACTGGTTAAAGAGGAGATTACAACAGGTCATTCTGAAAGGTTAAAATGTCGGGACAGAAGGGGTATGTCTAGACTGCATCCCTCTGTCAGCAGAGGGATGCAGATTAGGCTGGGCAAAATTGCTAATCAAGCGGGGATTTAAATATCCCGCGCTTCATTAGCATAAAAATGGCTGCCGCTTTTTTCTGGCACGGAGCTTTGTCGGAGAAAAGCGGCAGCCTAGAGGCTGATCTATCGCTAAAGAAAGCCTTTTCCGATAGATCCTGTATACCTCGTTTTAAATCCCCGCTTCATTAGAAATTTCTCCCAGCCTAATCTGCATCCCTCTTCCGGCAGAGGTGTGTAGTCTAGACATACCCAAGGAGATTACTAATGGAGTTCCTCAAGGGTCAGTTTTGGGACCAGTTTTATTTAATATTTTTATTAGTGATCTTGGCACAAAAAGTAAGAGGGTGCATATAAAATCTGTGGATGACACAAAGTTGGGAGTTATTGCCAATATGGAGGAGGACTAGAATATCATACAAAAAGATCTGCATGACCTTGTAAAATAGAGTAATAGAAATGGGTAGAAATTTAATGATGCAAAGTCATGCATTTAGGAATTAAAACCAAGAATTTTTGCTATAAACTGGGGACTGATCAGTTGGAAGCAACAGTGCAGGATTGATTGGTCACAGGATGACTATAAGCCATTCATGTGATGAGAGAGTGAAAAAAAAAGGCTAATACGGCCAAGTATGCAACAGGCAAGGTATTTCCAGTAGGGAAAGGGAAAATTTAGTACCATTATACAAAGAATTGGTGACAGCTCATGTAGAATACTGTGTGTAATTCTAATCTCCCATGTTTAAGAGAGAAGATTAATTCAAACTGGAACACGTGCAGAGAAGGGCTACTGAGATGATCCAAGGAATGAAAACCTACCTCATGAGTAGAGACTCAAAGAATTTGGCTTGTTTAACATAACCAAATGAAGGCTGAGGGGAGAAATGATTGCTCTCTGTAAATACAAGAGGATAAATACCAGCAAGAGAGAGGAGGCTATTTAAGTTAAGGACCAATGTATACACAAGAACAAATGGATATAAACTGGACAACAACATGAGGCTTGAAATTAGTGAAGGTTTCTAACCACGAGAGGAGTAAAGTTCTGGAATAGCCTTCCAAGGGGAGCAGCAGGAGCAAAAAAATTACCTGGCTTCAAGACTGAACTTGATAAGTTTATTGAGAGGATGGTATGAAAGGACTGCATATAATGGTATGTGGAGTATAGCTGACTTCCAATAGCAAAAATCCCCAACGGTAAGAGACAGGACCCTAGATAGGAATGGATCTGATTTTCTACAGAGAATTATTTCTCTGGAGGATCTTGCTTATATAGTCAGGGTCTAGCTGATTTCTATAGATAGGGTCAGGAAGGAATTTTCCCCAGGTCAGATTGGGCAAGATCCTGGGTTTTTTTCTCCTTCCTCTGCAGCACAAGGCATGGGCACTTGAAAGTTTAAACTAGAGTAAATGGTGAATTCTCTCAGACTTGAAGGCTTTAAAAAATAATTTTAGGACTCAGTAACCCAGTCAGAGGTTAGGAGTCTATTATGGGAGTACAGTAATTCCTCATTTAACACTATAGATATGTTTCAGAAAATGATGGTGTTAAGTGAAAACATGTTATGCGGGGTCAATTTTCCCATTGAAAATAATGGAAAAGGTGGGGGTTGCATTTCAAGCGGTGGTGTCTGTTGGGACCCGGACATAAGGTTGGGGGAAAAAGGGGACTGGGTTACAGCAGGGAGGGGAGGTGTTTGGCTCTGGGCAAGGGAGGGGGAAGGGAGCGGAGGGGGGGAGAGGGGGATCGGGTTGAGAGTATGCCCCTGTGACAGGTCTGCCGGGACCCACACTGCGTTCAGCGAGGGTGGGTCACTGGGGAACAGCGCAGCGAGCGGCAAACCCTCCGCCGCTTTGCAGGGAGGCGGGGGAAGCCCCGCGCAGCCGATGGCGACGAGCCGGCTGGGGAAACCCAGCCGCTGGCCTGCAGGCAGGGGTGGAGGAGAGGGGGCAAGGCATCCGGCAAGGGGTAGTCAACAGGGAACGGTGCGGCGAGCGGCGAATCCTCCACTGCTTTGCAGGGAGACATAGGAAGCCCTGTGCAGCCGCCGGCAATGGGCCAGCTGGGGAAATCGTGTTATTTCGGGGATGGTCATGTAATTCAAAAAACGTTCCTTAAAAAAAATCGTGCTATCGTGAAAATGTGTTAACAGGCACATGTTAAATGAGGAATTACTGTACATGAGTAAGGTGCTATTGCCTGAAATGTGCAGGAGGTCAAACTAAATGATCATTATGGTCTCATCACCTTAAAGTCTATGATACTATGAGATTTCAAGCCAATTCTTCAATTTTTCAAGGTCCTTTTGAATTATAATCTTGTCCTCCAAAGTGCTTGACACCCCCTCCCACTGTGGTATCATCAGAAAAAAATCTAAGCATTCTCCTCACTCCATTATCCAAGACATTAATGAAAATATTGAATAGACCAGACTCAGAACAGACTTTTGCAGGATCCCACTAGATACCTTCTCCCAGTTTGATAGCAATCGCTCTAAAACTTTACCATAAAAGCAACAGCCATTAAAATCAGTTTTCAGTTTTTCATTACAGAAACTGTTTCTTGATAAAGAAGCATACCTAAAGGTCTAACTCAAATTCAGTTTTTCATTACAGAAACAAGTGTCTTGATAAAGTAGCATACCTAAAGGTCTAACTCAAATTCTGATATCACTATCTGTTCTCCCTTCAGACAAAGGAATGCATAAGAAACCAAGATGCATTAGCAAAAACCATTATTACAGAAGACAATTCCAAATACACAAATCAAGACATTTTAAGTCAATTTACTTGCTTATTTTTACTAAAAATAATAAAAAAATTGCTTCTCAAATTATATTACATTTAACAATTTTGGTTTGTCATAATATTATTGATCTTATTTTTATGTTGTTCTCTCCAAAGTCCAAGTCCAAAGGTCCAAATGTAACTCTCAACAAAGATTTTTCAGCAAAGTTATTTAAAGAGGTTAATGTAAGTTTTCTTGTTTTACAATGAAATACCTAAAGAGAAATCTATTGAACAGGACAAGAAATTTTTTTTCCTCTTCTCTATACGTATGTAAGCGGTTGGTAGCTATATAAGGTGAAAATTTATGAAGATACAAGATGTGACCTTTCATAATATGATCACTCTAACATAAGTGATGCTATAATTTTTAGAATTTTATCTGGAATTTTATCATTGATTTCACTGGAAGCAAAATGAGATCCTTATTATTTATAATTTACTGATGTTTCCAGACCATTCTGAAAAAAAGAAAAAAGATCCCAAAATTATTTAAGTTTCACGCTACAAAAACCACCTCTATCTTTTTCAAGGATGCAGTTTCAAGGTCATATTTGGAAAGTAGCATCATGAAACTAGAAGTTTAATATTGTGCACACTATTTAACGTGACAGATAAGCCACCGAAATTAAGAAAAAAAAGAAGACACTTATTTCAGTTAGATGCAGGCTCTCCATAGAGGAAGCCCAAGTAAACTAAAAACAGTTTAAGGGTCCATTCTCTACTCCCAGCCTTTTTGAAACACAAACTATAAGTCATACATTTGAGTAGCATTCCATTTAAATGTAAACCATTCTTTCCAACTGTAATCCATCTATTGGCATAATACAGTTCCTGACAATGATTAAATATGGAAAATGTATAACATGTCAGTTAATGAGTGGAGTCATTTGTTATGTCCTTATATATACATGCTTCTAGAATTGCCAGTTTTTATTTTTGAAGCAATTATGTCTGTTTTTGTTGAAGAAAATGTAAGATTTTTCTAATTAGACCTATGAAGTAATAAGAAAATAATAAACAAACAGGATTTTTTCCTAAAGACTGTCTCTGAGAAGAATTTATATTCCATTTTCATGTGTAACTAGATTACGTTTTTATGTAGGTCCTATAGATTTAGCATGTAATCAAGTATCTATGCATGAGTTTTTGTTGTATGAGTTTAGTTTGCATACTATAAATCAAGTTAATTGATAGTTCACTGGGATCAATTGACAAACATATAATTGGAAATTGTGTCTGATACATGTCACAAACTTTCATCTCCAGAGACAGATATTGATCTTCCTTCAGAGAGCTCTATGAGGAACTCCACCAGGACAGTTAATGAGAGTCTCTTTTATTAATTACAACACCAGAGTCCAAACTAGAAATTACAATTGTGTCAATTACTCACTGTCAGTTAGCTCGAGTTACAGCACAATCAAAAATTCTAGTGTGGATAAGCCAAAAGAAAAGGAAGTCTTAAGAGGCAGAAAATCAAAAGGAATAAGATGACACAAATGTGTGAGAAATATGCGTAGGACCAAAGTGGCGCTTACAGGTGATTTATGGCCCTTATAGGTGATTTATGGAGTGTCCTAGACTTAACCGGGAAAAATATGGAATATCATGAACTACTTAAGTTATAGTACATTGAGCTAAAAGCTTGTGGGACAACTGAAACAAAGAAAAGGTTCAACTGGCCAAAAGATCATTTGAGGAATCTTGACAAGTTTAAATAAGCTTTTGATAGGTAACTAAAGTTTCAGGTATTTAATATACAAATCCCAGCAGAACCACTACACTTTTTTAAAAATTCACCAACCACATACATAATAATTGTGAATAAGTAGTTTGCGCTTTAAGTAATATCGATGCTAGCTAAATTCAGACATGTGTGGGGCCCTCCCCGAGCTCTAAGCACCTGCCCATGTGTGCCCTGGAAATGAACATGCTTGCATATGCATAGAGAGGTGCAAGCTGTCCAGGAAGAGCATGACATTTGAAGATTGGCCCACATCCCCTGTGCTCCCACCTCCCCCATTCTGTGTGTGACCCTGACCACACTCACCTGATGTTCCCTCACCAGCGACATAGGATGCCTGCGAGGCCTCCTGGGTCTGGGGGACCGGCTCCAGGGACAGGGTGACCAGACTCCGGTTGGGGTCCTCTTCCTCCTCTTCATCCTGCAGCTGCTGCTCCGAGTTGTCCTGAGCCACCTCCTGGCATGGCTGGACCGGTGTCTGCAACCCGGACTGCACAAGAACCGGGGCAGAGAGGGGTTCCCCACCACCCAGGAGTCTGCCCAGCTCTTGGAAGTACGTGCAGTGGTGAGGCGCTTCCCCCAAGGTGGAGCTGCGTTCGTGGGCCCTCAATTCTTTTACCTTGGCCCGTACCTGGTCTACGGTTCTGGGGTGATGGCCTTTTTTGGCCAGCCCCTCAACCATGCTGGCATAAATGTCTGCACTGCGGCGTCAGGAATACAGAGCCTGCAGCAATTCCTCCTCTTCCCATAGTTCGAAAAGGGTCATGACCTCTGGCCCTGACCAGGCTGGAGCTCACCTCTTTGTGCCCCTGGATTGCTTGTGGGATGGCTCCCTGGTAGGTCCTTGGAGCCCTCGGGGGTCTTGTGCTTGTGCCATGCTGAATTATCAGAGAGGCAGGGACAGCCTTGTGGTCAGTGGCTTCTTCTGGCTGCCTTTCTGCCACAATGGCTTCCCAGGGTGCCTGTGCCTTTAAGACATGGCTACAGACAGGAACAAGAGAGGTTTTTCCAGCAGATGGAGTGTCCACCGAGGCTTTTCCCCTGGAGGTCTGTTTTTTCGGACCCCGCCCCGCCCCCCCGCGTCCACACATGCCTTTTTTCGACAGATCTTTGTCAAAAAAGGCATTCTTCCTCATAAAACTAGGTTTACAGCTGTTGACAAAACCGCCGCGTTCTTTCGATATACTGTCAAAAGAATGCAGCAGCAGTCTAGACGCGGGTGAACTTTTTTCGAAAAACCTGCGTAGTCTCGACACACCCTTACATTGCTTTGCTAGTGTCTATAAAATTATAGGCATAAGATACACAGATATAACCATTTCTAAACCAATATAAGAAAACACACAAAAAAATTGTAACTGATTTAACTTAACTTATTTAAATTAGACCAAAGCAAGTTTTGGGGGGCAAGAATTGTAACTTTCTGTGTTTATACATTGCCTATCACAATCGAGTTTCATATATTTTGGGTTGCTATACGCTACTGTAATAGAAAAAACCAACACAATCAACAAAAAATCTAATAATCTACATGTACTATGTTGGTAGAAATTATACAGCAGTGAAGAAAGTTTGTAAAACAATCTAACCTGGAAATATGAAGACCCATGAAATAGATTTACCTGTTATATGATGTCACTAGAATCACATATAGTTCTTCAAACAGATTACATGAATGAAGTGTGCTTCTTTCGGTCTATAGTAAGTCATCATAATCAACACTACACAAGACCCATGCATGACATACAAAAAGCACTTACAATTTACCATCAGAGGAAATGCAATCTCTTGATCAGCTAAGTACACATAGAATACATATAAGAGCATGCTCATTCAGACTTTCCACATAACAAAAGATATTCAGTACCTTTCATGACATCTTATCGAAAGAACATAATATTAATGATAATGCTGACTGAATCTACTATAAGTTCTACCCATTAACACAGTTACATACACATGTGTATATTATATTAAAGTCTCATCAAAATAAAAGACTGAAGTTACTGAGCAACATAAGGGAAGATCAATATCCAGTGGAGCTGATAGACTCACCAGGCCCCCAGGTAAGGGGGAGGGAGGGCAAACTCTGCACTCCCAGAAGGGGTGGGGCTTTGGGGAGAAGGGGCGGGGCTGGAGCTAGCTTCCCCCAGGTAGCCTCAGGGCTGCCCAGAGTGTACCCAGAACTTCCCAGAGCATGCTGCATGGGGCTCCAGCAGCAATTTAATGGGCCCGAGGCTCTGGCCACTGCCTCTGCCACAGGAGTGGCAGATGGAAATCCCAGATCCTTTTGAATTGCTGGGTTCTGGGGCAACTGCCCCCTTTGCCCACTCCTCTGTCAGTGGGCCTGTCAACATTTTTTGCTCCAGCAGTTTCCCTCAAAACATATACTCTAAATTATCCTATCAATCCTTCTGATACCATTTGTATGGCTTTTCCTCTCTTCTTGCTTTTGTCAGATTGTTTTCTAGCCTGACAGCAATTGTCTCCCCATTTATCTCTCAGACACACTTGTTCCTCTTATTTCTGTATCAGACCTCTCAACTAGTTACACTATTTATTTGAACTTTCAGAGTTCGTAAATTGTTTATTAATCTGCTTATGTCCCAAGTGCTACAAAATGATAAATGAGGAAAAGGACTTTAAAATGCCATATTAATATTATCTCAAAGAGAATACAGAACTGCAAAGTAGTAACAACAAACGAGGGAAATATGCTTTGATTAGCTGCAATGTCAAATGCTAGTGAAGAAGCTTTTGTATATGGAAAAGCTGACATGGTAACTACCCCAGGGACTGATTAATGTGACACAGCTGTTTAACCTCCTCATATATTAGTATGTAGAAATAATAAACTTTATTAGGTTTGGTGAATTTTAAGTTAATTAGCATAATGGAAAATAATGAATTATTTCAAATAATGCCAAGACATAAATATAAACCATCAATGCTTTCTTAAATATTATTTAAAGCAAACCTCAAATATCATTATCACAGCAGCCTTCATTGATGGAGAACACCAAACTTCAGTTCTGCTTCTCTTGGCAGAAGAATAGTAATGAAATTGAGGCCTTATCTACATGAGAAAAGGTTTGTCAGTATAGCTATACTAGCAAACCTATCCAGCAAATGCTCCTAAAGTGAGGCATAATTCATACCAGTTTAGGAGTTCTTTTGCTAATACAGATTATTTCAGTTCCCTGAACATAGCAAGATGGTGCATGTAAAAGGCATTTTACCACTATAGCTATGTTAGTAAAACTTTTAAGTACAGGTGGGACCTCTTTGATCCAGTACCCTAGGGACCCAGGGAGATCATTTCTGCCCCTCTGCCACTGGCCCCCCAACCCGGCTCTACTCTTTGCTTGGCCTCCCGGCAGGCTCTCCACTTCTGACCAGCCCCGTAGCCCTGCCATGGCAGCCCATGATCCTGCCATGGGGGTGCTCAGCCTCACTGTGGTAAACCACTGCCGGTGCTCCCGGCCCCACCAGCCCTGCTGTGGCAGCACCAGCCTCACTAGCCCACAGTCCCACTGCTGGGACTCCCCATCCGCCCCTCCCCTCCTTCCTCCCCGCCGCCTGCTGCTCAGCCAGGGTTCCCAACCCAGTCAGTCCTACCGCGACAGCACCAGTTCCACTGCTGGGGTTCCTGGCTCTGCCAGCCTTGCTGTGGCAGCCCTGCAGTCCCACTGCTGGAGCTCCTGGCCTCACCGCAGCAGACTGCTGCTCCGACGGAGCCTGCTGGCATGCCAGCTGCCCTGTCACGGGCTCAGCCAGTCTCTGGCAGTAGGGATCCCAGCTGCTGGCCTCCCTGGAGCCAGACTGGCTGGGTTCCCTTCCCCCACAGGGCTCCTGCCTTTGATCCTCCACCAGGTTTCTCTGGTCCAGCAAGAGTACCACAGATGTTGCCACACCAGGGAGTCCCGGTTGAGAGAGGTTTAACCTGTATGAACCTTGTCTAAAGTACTGGACTTGTATTCACTAGATATGGATCTACAATTTCCTATGTGACTAGCGATCTAAGCTAATCACTTAATCTCTGAGACAGCTTCCCAAGGTTCCTTTCTACCAACTTTTCTCTGCTATGTTGGTTTACTTGACCTAAAAGAAGTTAAAATCTGAAGAAACAAAGCATATAAAAGAAGGAAAAAGGAAGGGTAGCAGAGTGGTCACCTGACTCATAGCCAAGGAGGGCACCTGCAGTGCCCTGCCTCTGTATCCTCTCACCAAAGCCCCTTAAGGATTCTATATAATCTTTCTTGGGGCTAAAATCACCCCAATCTCAGGCTGTTTTAATAACAGAAACAGTTCAAACAATCCTCAAAATAAAGTGCTACCAGTCCATTTGCTTGCTGTTTTTTTTCCTGTAACAGACTAACTCAGCTACCCCCTGAAGCTCAAAATAAAAGTTCATTACCTCACCAGAAAGTCCATATTGAGCTCTGGCATTCACCAACAAACACAGAGCTTTTCTGGCTCAGTCTGCTCTTCACAAAACTCCCATACACATCACTTCCAGCTGGAGCTCAGCCTTGGGATTCTAGTTTTCTTTCAAGACCACAACCTTCTGCTAGTCCATGGTATTCTGCAAGGAGGCTTATGCTCAGGGTAGCGCTCCTTTTGTAAGATCCAGGAGTGTTCCACTGAGCCCAACTGGAGAACAAATTTTTATAGCCATACTTTAGGATGGGATAAGTTAGCCATCTACAGAGTTTGTCAGGAGTTAAGCAGGGGTTTTAGCTATACCAGTGGGGCCTGATTTGGGCATTTAGACACCTAATGTTGCAGTTATATACCTAAGTCCTTTGCATATCTAATCCCTCAATAGTTACCTTGTGTGGATGTGACATATTTTATTTTTTCATAGATGCGGGTAGATGAAATGTTAGCAGCACCTTCAGGTCCTCTTTCCAAAATAGGAGTAAGCTCTACATCTGCTATATCATCTGAGACATGGTGAGTGAGATAATATCTTGTACTGGACCAACTTCTGTTGGTGAAAAACACAAGATTTCGAGCTGCACTCTAATTTTTCCTTTGTTTTTTGTAGATGACCTCCAACTCCATGTAAAAAGCGAAGAAGGTTTTATAGACTTCCTCACTGTTGATACTGTCAGAACTACTGTGTCAGGTTCTTATTCTCTATTCTGCATTGACACTAAGGGTGTGTCTACACTTCAGGGCTTAACTCATCAATTGCGTATCTTATTTTAAAATAGGGAGCATCTATACAGCACTTACTTTGAAATAAAGCACTTTTCCTCAAACTTCTCTTATTCCTCGTATAAGAGGGTTACAGGAGTTGGAGTAAGAAGTCCTTCAGCTTGACAGTATTTTGACCTCATTTCAAAATAACTGCCTGCTGTGTAGACGCAGACTAAGTTATTTTGGAAGAGCACTAGTTATTTCGAAATAGTGTTGCAGTGTAGATGTACCCTAAGAGCTCTTTCTACACAGGGCTAGCCAGCAAAATTCATCCAATAGCTTTATCTCTGGAAGATTCACTAGTTTTCCAGTCTCCTACAACCAGTTTTTTTTTTTTTTTAAGTTTTGTGAAGCTGTTATCCACATGGTTATGAAAATTTCATGGTTTCTAAAAATGCTATTGACCATGGTCATTGACAAATTCTGGGGTGTCCTCAGACTCAAGAATCTGTCTCATTTACTGGAAAAATCTTAGTTGATATCTTGACACCCAGAATAAAGTATATTCAAAACATTCATGCACATCATTTGGTAAGATGGTACAGCTTCTTCCTTTTTTCAAAAGTGTGGTCTTCATAATGTCTCCTGAAAATAATAAGATGCAGGTGAGTATGCAGATAAAAACCACAGTACAAATTGTCATTCTGGCTCACTACTGTCATCAAATGAATTGCAGTCTATTCAGGATTCAGGAGTATGCCCATCACTAAAGGATAATATGTGAGCATCTTTCAAGTTGATAAAAATAAAATCCTAACAGAAGCATGTAACAATTCAAAGCTTAAAACATTCAAGAAAATATATTAGCACTAGAATGTTATAGTCATACTGTCAGCCAAGACAGTCTCAGACGAAACCAGTACTTGTCAAAGTTCAGCTCCGGTTTAGCCTGTTCTACAAACTGATTTCATATCTGTTGCAGGAAGTTGTTATATTGTATTTCTCCCATAAAAATGTTTATAAAATAATTCAAATAGTCATGTCTAGTCCTAGTTTACCTGGCACAATCTGACTTTTAGCCTGAGGAATTGATTCACATCCAAGAACTTCCATAATGTGCTTCCTGAAAGCATTAGTATATGAACTATTTGCCCTGTAGAACTCTAACACAATCAGCTTTGGAGCTTTTTTAAAACAAAATAAGCTAATGAAGCAATAGAGATGAGCAGTGCACCCCATAGTCATGCAACAATAATTCATTCTTGGGTGATTTATGGGTAATATGTCAGATGACTAGAGAATCTGGCAAAGCAGAGCAGGCCAGTGGGTCTATCTAATCCAATAGCCTATCTATGACAGTGGTGAGCACAATATATTTTAGACTAAGGTGCAAGAAAACCTCAACTGAATGGAATAAACTGCCCTGGAAGAAATCTCTTTCTAATCCAGAAATAATGAGGACTAAATCCCTCATCAAAATAATAATTATTATTATAATAAATTACCCATTTAATGGTGAATGGCCTCATAATCTATATTAATATCTACTCTTTTTGAATCCTACTAAACTTGTGTGCTCATTGATAACTTGTGGCAATAAAATCTACAGGTTTAGCATACATTATATAACAAAGTATTTCTGTCAGTTTTAAATGTGAGGCCTTTCTATTTCATGGACTGTTCCCTTTCTTCTCCAAGCAAACATCTCAGTCTTTTACATTTCTCTTCATACAGAAGTCTTAGCTATTTTTGCTACCCTTGTTGGAAGGTTATTTCTGCAGCATCCTTTTGAAGATATGCATACAAAATACATTTTGTTAGTCAATGTAATCTTATAAAGTTTTGTTTAATCAAAATCAAAGCATATCTGAAGCTCTGAAATTATCTGGATGGGATCCATTCCAATAAATAGAGCAGTCCTGATAAAAACCACTGAGATCAAATGTTTTGGATGAGTAAATTCAGATCTTCTCATGAAACTTTCTTTTCCACATAATACACTGTGAATTGATAACCGATGCACATCTGGCAGAATTGCTTCTGAATATTGTGTTCTAGTCTACTAAGAAATAATATTATTTTCCCTTTTTTTAGCTACAATTTAGCTTTTTAAATATAGTTATTTTCATCATGTAAGATGCATTAGATGAAAATGTTTCTTGAATCTAGAGGTACTAACTGCAGTATCTATAAGCCTCATCACAACATTGGCATAAGATGTGTGGCTACTACTATATCAAGGTTTGTAAAAATACATAGGGTAAAATCCTGACTGAAGTCAGTGAAAATAGGATTTCACTCATTACTTTTTTTTTTTTTTTGGCAAGAAGCCATCTAGAGATGTCACCAGTATAGGGTATTGTGACTTCTACTTTAGTTTAATTCCTTAATGGTTTAAACAGGCCTCTTGGGTTATGTCTGACTCATAATCTTGAAGCGCTCATGGCTTGGACACAAAAAGGATGTTAATACAGAGATCATATTTTTCTCACTCTCACACAGATGATTTCATGGGTGGAATTAATAGAGCTTGTACTTCGTGCTATTCTCCAGAAATAGCAGGATAAATTACTTTACTCTCTTGGTGATGAGAGAGAAAAAAAAAACAGCTGCACCTATATCAATATGTTTAAAAGCTACACATATAAACAGGCTACAGAGCCAATGCCACAAAACAGAGGTGGGCAAGATACAGTCCATGGGCCGGATCCGGCCCACCAAGCCATTTGATCCAGCTTGTGGCTGCTGTGCTGTGCCCCCCGCCCCTGGGTCAATCGAGAACTGTGGTCAGGGATTGTGCAAAGCCATTTGATGTTCAAAGCGGCTAGCAGCTCCCACCCCCTGCTAGGGTGCAGGGTGCCTAGAGGGAGCCACCAGCCATTTTGAACAGCGAGAGATTTTGCGTGTTCCCCAGGCCCTATGCCCCGATTGGCCTGGGTGCAGGGGAGCATGCAAAGTCTCCTTCCCCCGCCAGGGGCATGCTGCACCTAGAGGGAACCACCCCTTCTACCCAAGCTTCTGTCCTCTCTCGGGGGGTGGAACTGACCTGTGATCACTACTCACAATTCGTAAAGTGGCCCCCCTGCAAAAATTATTGCCTACCCCTACCATGGAATGAACAGGATGAAATTCCAACATGGTGTTAGTCCTTTCTCAAATTCAGATTGCCCTAGAATAGGATATTTTATGCCTGAAAAATTGTTTCTGAACTATCATGAGGATTGCCACTGCCACTATCACAGACAGCTCATGTTGCAAAATGTTAATTTCGTATTGCTACAATCGCCTTCTATTAGTTCATTAGTTCATTGACCATAGTAGCTTAGTGAACAGGTGCTTAGTGAATCATCTTTGGCTCACTTTGGATTGAATACAGACTAATGAAGTATTGTTACTCTTATTAAGTGAATGAGGAGTAGCAGAACTGTACTTATTATGCCCTGATTTAGGGCATCACCCTAAACTGAACCTCAGTGTCCAAGAAGGGGGCGAGGATGTCAAATCCCACTGAAAATGAGAGGAGATAAGCATAGGTGTCCCTGACTGCTGATACAGACTTTGACTAAACGTCCTTTAACTGTCACTTGTCCAGTGCTTAAAGAGAGAAGTTGGCTGGACTTCGAGTCCTTACTTCTGTTCAGTGATTACAGGAATTGAAATCACCGATGAACAGCTGTAGGGGTTAAGCTTTTGATCTGGTGTGGGGACAGTTTTGAGAGAAAGACGAAGAAAATGCTGAAGCACAGATGTTCCCTTTTTCCCCACAGAACTTACTAAGGGTATGTCTACACTAGCCCCCTAGTTCGAACTAGGGTGGCTAATGTAGGCATTCAAACTTAAATGAAGCCCAGGATTTAAATATCCCGGGCTTTAGATGTTTGGCGGCACCATTTTTAAATCTTAGTTCGAACTGATTGCCGGCTTACATGCGGCAGTCAGAAGTTAATCCAAACCAAGGACTTAACTCGATTAACTTCTGACTGCCGCAGCCGCGGGCAGTCAGTTCGAACTAAGGGGATTTTAAAATGGCGCCACTAGAACATGCAAATGAAGCCCGGATATTTAAATCCTGGGCTTCATTTGCAAGTTTGAATGCCTACATTAGCCACCCTAGTTCGAACTAGGGGGCTAGTGTAGACATACCTTAAGAGTGGGGGAACCTCAAAATGTGGCATCACAAGTATGGCAGCAAGCATTGAACAGCAGCAGAAATAGGTGCAGAGGTGACATCAGCAGCAGAGATATTGCTTGATGCCTCTTTCCCCTTTTTAAGGGATGGGAGGTAGACCCATATGAATGAACCTCTGAACTCCAGGCATTAAAGCATTTTCACTAAGGACAACCATCTGTGAATAGGATGCAGTGGAGGGAAATGAGAGTAGCTTGTTAAAGGGACATACCACAAGGTGGAAAAGCGAGGTAAAGGACATTACCTCACATCTTGTGGGGTGGGTGTTTGCTTATGGTTACATTCTTTTTAATCCTAGTCCTGGGATATTTCCAAATTAATGCTGGATTTCCTTTTCCTTTGAATAAAAGGGGAGGAAGCTGGTTTTGTTTTGTTTTACACAGACTCAGTGCTTATAAGTTGGAAAGTATTGCCTTGTTTAATTTTCCTATATTATTGGGTAGGAGCTTAAGCCAGTTCCATTCTGCTTTGTTAAAAAAAACACCTAGATATTGAATCTGGCCCTCACTGCCATCAACTCCACCTGGTAGAAGAGTTACATATGCAAAAAATTGAGTTAGTTTTTCTGTAATAGCTTTGTCTTTAACACATGGATTGTCTCGAGGCCCCATGGACTTTTTAACAGGCTTCCTGCTCCCGATACTTTTGGTTGCCTGCAGTGTGCCAGAAGTCAGATTAGATGAGAATGATTCTGGCCTTAAAGTCTATGAGTTTTGCACCTCAACTTCTTTCTTCTGCCTTATTATACATGTTGAACCTCTCTAATCTGGTACTCTTGGGACCTGACCAGTGCCAAACCAGAGAATTTACCAAACCACAAGAGATCAATATTGTCTAGCAGCATTACCAACATTTAGACTGCTTACTGGGCTCTTTGAAGACATTTAGGTTAAAGTAGAGCTAAATAACGGCACAGAACACTGAGAGCCAGGGCTTTATGGGACCGCAGGAAATTTGACCACACCCATGATAAGTGGACATCCGGCTATCTAAAATCATGCCGGACTGTGGATGTTGCTGGACCAAATACTGCTGGACTAGAGAGGTTCAACTTGTACTTTTATATTTAGGCTGCTAGAGTCTGTGCATCTTCCTATTATCCTCATGAAGATTTTACTTCCAAATTTTAAAGGATGCCTTTTAGCCTCTAATGACTCCACTACTCTCCTTTTTAGCCAAGGTGGTATTCTGTGGATCCTTTATTCCTTTTTTTTTCTGATTGGGGATATGTATTTAGTTCTATTATGGTGTTTTTAAGTCGTCCCTGAGCTGTTTGCAGGTATTTAACCCTTGTGACATATTCTTTGTCTTGGCAGTACCTTTGATAAGAATAATTCATTGACAATAGAAGAAATTGTAACTTCCATATATCTAACAGTAGCAGAAGTCTTGTCAATAATTGTGAATGTATATCGTTTATTACAGCAGTAGCTTTTGCTAATCCTGTTCTTTTTTATAGTTTTGTTCTTTACATCATAGATTTAAGCTAATGTTTGTATTAAAGTCATGTCCCATGGAGCAGCCAAAAGTCAACAACACAGAATTATACTAAGAAACAGAAGCATTAACACAAATGGTACTAGAAAAACTGAACTAGCAAAATCATGGATCCAATTTTGTGTAATATGGCTTACTGAGGTAAAAGCTGTGCCCACTGTGGGTAGACAATGTAAGGAATATAGAAACATGAAGCTTTAAAATAAAACTGCCATGCTTGCAAAATGGAGTTTTTTATGGAAACTCAATCACAGTTCAAGGGTCAAAATCCCCTTCAACAAAGGAGAGTTTAATGTTTCAGACCGATGCAAGACCCCATACAATCCCAGCCAAAATTGCTCTTAATTCTCTAAGAAGAAGAAAATAGTCAGAAAACAAAAATTCTTTAAAATATGATAAGTGTTTCATCTTGCCCCTCTCCCAGGTCTTTCACATAGAAGCCATTGAAAACTTCAGACCTATTCAATAAACACTGGTTTCCCTCCTAAACTCTATGGGTACGTCTAAACTACATGGCTCCGTCGATGGAGCCATGTAGATTAGTGTACTCGAAAAAGGGAAAAAGGGAAATGAAGCGGCGATTTAAATAATTTACATCAAAATGGCCGCCGCGCTGTGCCGATCAGCTGTTTGGCGGCACAGCACGGTAGTCTGGACACTCTGCGGTCGATAACGGAAGCCCTTGTCAACCGCCCCGGTAAACCTCGTTCCACAAGGCATAATGATTATTTAAATCGCTGCTTCATTTCCTTATGTCTAGAAACCTATCTACATGGCTCCGTCATTAACAAAAATAACAACAATTAACAAAACTTCTTGTTCAGTCATGAACAAACTGACATGGCCACTGACAGTACTAGAACATTTTCAGGTTTGTATTAGAAATTGTTATTATTAGAGCCAGCTGGGGCTCTTTGGGAGGGTGGGGGTGCTGTGTTTTGTTTATTACATTTTCTCTATTAATTTTCATTTTGGGCGGGTCTGGTGAAGCCAATTAATTTTTACAAAGTAACCATTTTCTGTGTATAGCTATTGATAGAAAATGATTAATTTGTCAAAAATGGGCATTTCCCAGGGGAATACACACACACACACACACACACACACACACACACACAGAGTAATTGTTTTTGAGCTCAGTTGAGTTAGAAGACATATTTCTGACCACAATTTTGCAGTCACTTCAGACTAAGACTAGTTTTACAGAGCACGTGTGTCAGCTAGTCTTGCTTACAAATTAGCATTGTGTCATCTAACCCAAGCATCCCAAATCATGTGGAAACAGGATAATATTTTCTAATGACAGCAAGAACTTTGAGAAGGATATTTTATTTTTGTTAAGAAAAGGTGCCTTTGGAGGCAAGGGGAAGCATTTACTGAAGCTAAACACAACTAGAGTCAGAAGTAGCCTGTGCTGCTAGTACCTTTGCCACAAATAAGCCTCCAAATAGCTTCATAGACTCTGCTTATAGTGCTTCTGAATTTGGTGTAGATAGTTCCTCAGCATGAATCATTATACTTAAACAAGTCTCACTTCATTGCTAACAAAGTATATATATTGTCTAATTCTAAGATTCGCTTCTTGGCATTAGACTTTCTACATCTATACAGTATGCAATATGCTAAATCCTTTTTAATCCTCTAACAAATAATGCTTAAATTAGGGAGCTCAGTAATGGTACTATTATATAAGCAGTCATCCTTGAACTGAAATACTTCTATATCTGAATAACATTCCCTCTTCCACCCATACCAATAATCTGGGATAAGTGAATTCTAGAGCTGGTTGAATACAGTAACAAATAACCTTGAGTGTTCATGTGAATTTAAACAAATTCACACCCCTTTTAACTTGGCTTTCTCTGAACATTCAAGTAATTGAATTTGAGTTCTGCAAAAACTTGGGAAAGTGAATGTTAAGTTTGTACACTTGAGTAGTGGCAGCAGAAGGGGGTATAATTTATATGGGATGAGACACTGTTGGGAACAGCAAGAGTCCCCAAATCCCTCAGAGTCTTAACACAGAGGCAATTAAACAAGGCAGACAAGGGTGCAATTGCATCCTTCACAACTAGAATTAGTCACGCATGCACCACTTCATGGCAGTGTGACACAATTTAAACTGTGCACCCAGCCAATAAATAAAACAGACACTATTTTTTCCAACAATATTGGCTCAGGCACTGCCTGAGTGACCTAGAAGGGAAAAGGCTTGACCATGAACATATTCAGACTGGAAACTATAGGTTGTACATCCCTTAACCAGGACTCTCGGCAACATCCGTGGTTTGCCAGGACCACAGATGTTCCTGGACCAAAGAACTCAGATATAGGGATATCTGGGTGCAGATCAGGAGTGTGGCAGGGAGGGCCAGCTAGTCAGCCAGGAGTCCCATGTTGGGGGATGGGAGGGATGAGCAGCAGGGCGGAGAGTTCTGGCCCCAGCAGATGGGCAGTAGCAGGGGGCTGACAGCAGCTGTGGAGCTCCAGCCCCAGCCACAGAGCTCTGGCCCTGGTGGTGGCCAGAGAGCTCTAGCTACAGCCGCGCAACTCCGGCCTTGGTGGGAACCAGGGAGCACCGGCCTGGGAAGCCACGGCCGGCCAGGCAGCAGCAGAGCTGGACTGGAGCCCTTTCGGGGGGGGCAGCATTCAGCACAGCCCATGAAGGGAGGGAACTCCCCTGGTCTAGCAAATCCCCTCATTTGGGACTGGTCAGGTCCCGAGGGTGCTGGATCAGGGAGGTCCAACCTGTAGAAGAAGGTTTCTAAGTATCAGAGGCATCAGGTTCTGGAATAGGAACGTGGGGGCACATATCTTTGTTTTAAGCAAACTGGGTAAATTTAGGACTGGGCTTGTACAATAGGGTTACTTCTGATGGTGGGGAGTGGGCTTGACAGCCCTGTTAGTCCCTTCTGGTTTATACAGAAAAAAAGCTGTGTTAGCCTGCCCTGTACTAGCTGGAAAGCTCTATAAACTGGCATTTCTGATTTTCATTGAAAGTCTGGTTTATAGTCTGGTTGGCATAGGGCCAGCAGACTCCCTACCTGGTTCTATGTGGCTGCCTGGAAGTTGCAACATGACCCTGCTGCTCCTAGGCAGAGGAACAGATGCCCTGCTCTGAGTGCTGACTCCCTAGTTCTCATTGGCCAGGATGGGAACCATGGTCAATGGGAGCTGCAAGGGCAGAGCGTGCAGGCAGCATGCAGAGCCTCCTAGCGGCACCTACCCCTAGGAGCAGGAAGGACATGCCAGCACTTTTGGGGATCTGCTCTCGTTGAGAGCCATCCAGATCTGGCACCATGAAACCCCTTCCATGTCTTCCGTGAGCCCCTTCCACCTCCATATTGACTCTGAGAGCCTGCAACCCACATCCCTTCCTATACTTCAACCTCCAGACCTGAGACCCATCCTGCACCCAAACTCTCTCCTTGAGCTCAAAACTTGCAATCCTCCCACACACCAAACTCATGGGCCCCAGCCTGAAGCCCCCACACCCTCATACTTGGCCCGGCCCCAAGTACCAGCCAGAGCCCTCATCCTCTCCCCCACCCAACCCTCTGCCTTAGCCTAGATCCCTCTCCTGCATCCTGAACCCTCCATTTTTCATACCACCCCAGAGCCTGCCTCCCCCTCCCAGAAGCCTGCCTCCGTTCTCATATCCTATCCCCTGCCTCAGCCTGCAGCCCCCTCCCCCACTCCAAATTCCTAATTAATCAGAATATTTGATTGACCAGCATCCCTCATTCCCCTATGCCAGATAGCAAAGCTTTTACTTTATCTTATGTCCCTAAAGCTCATGATTCAGAGCTTCAGACACCTATGGGAGTCAGGAAAGGAAGTTTTTTGCCTTTTTTGGGGGGGACTCCTTATTCTGAAGCATCAGGAGTAAACACAGCTGGGGAGAGGACACTGGATATGGTAGGCTCTGAGATGACACCAAGCATTCTCTCTGTTACAGTGATTAGCTAGCCAGCTCTTGCTCACATGTTCAGAGTCTGGTTATATGTGGCATATGGAAGGAGTTTTTCCTCCGAGTCAGACTGGCAGTGTCCTTGGGGGTTTTCACCTTTGTCTGGAGCATGGAGTACAAGGTCACCAGCCATAATTAGTTGGCTATATTACATTTAATTCCCAGTCCCTCCTATTTTCTGTGCCTGTGGCACATAGTAAGTTTAGTCTCCTGTAGGCTGTAATATCTTGGTCACATGGTGGTGTTGGGTTTAGAATGCTGCCACTTAGTGGTGTTAGTAGTTGTGATAGCCAGGAGGTCAGACTAGATACTCTAATGACCTTTTCTGTCCTTAAATTCTATGAGTCTAGCAATTTTTGAAGGGTGCATCTAGACTGCAGGGCTTAACTCGAAATAAGCTATGCAAATTGAGCTACGTCAATTGTGTAGCTTATTTCAAAATAGCTTATTTTGAAATAGAGCACTCTTCCTCTGACTTCCCTCATTCCTTGTACAAGGAGGGTTACAGGAGTCGGAGTAAGAAGTCCTCCAGCTTGATAGTATATTGACACTATTTCGAAATAACTGCCTGCTGTGTAGATGCGGACTAAGTTATTTAGGAATAGCAATAATTATTTTGAAATAATGTTACAGTGTAGACGTAACCTTGGCATACAAGGCTCTAGATTGAAAGATGATTTATAGGTCATTTTAACAAAAAAAAAAAAAAAAAAATTTCCGTTAAAAGTATTTCCGCAAAAGAGTGTCTAGATTGGCATGGATGCTTTTGCGCAAAAAGTGCTTTTGCGCAAAAGCATCCGTGCCCAGTATAGATGCGCTTTTGCACAAGAAAGCTCCGATGGCCATTTTACATTAGAATGTCAGTGCTCTTGCGCAAATTCAAGTGGCCAGTGTAGACAGGCGGCAAGTTTTTGCACAAAAGCAATTGCTTTTGCGCAAAATCTTGCCAGTCTAGACGCACCCTAAGAGTCTTATCACTGTTCAGCTAATACCTCTCCCTAAGCCTTTTCACTTCTTTCAGAGCTTCAAAGACACAGTGGCTGCTTCAAGCCCTCTCCTGGTTATATTACCATCCAATGAGGAAGCAAAAATGATTCTATGAGACTTATGCATCTCCTGGTGGTTTTTTCACAAGTCTCAAAATATTTGAGGTTAAAACCTGGTCTTTTTAAAGTCAATGCTGACTCTGTGGTTGTCTTCAATGCCAGGATTTCTCCCTTGATGTCCTTCTCAAAGCCCCAGCTCCTGGAATCCTGCAATTTTGTGAGTCTCTCAGATTTTATTTGAAAAAAGGAAGTTTATAAGCCTCATGGCTGAACTTGAAAATGTGAACTCTAATATCCCCTCAAATGAGAAGGAGAATAAAGAGTCCAATATGTATTTTTGAAAAAAAATCTCTTTTGGGGAGGTGGGAGGAGAAATCCAGGTCACAGTATTTGGAAACTTGAGGTTGCCGGTACTGCTTATTGGTGCATCTACACAGCACCCTAAACTCGAAATAAGATACGCAATTTGCCCTATGCAAATTGCATATCTAATTTCGAATCTATTTCAAAATAGCTTATTTTTTAAATTTGATGCATCTATACAGTGCCAAATTTCAAAATACCGTATTATTTAGAGACATCCCTTAACCCTTGTAGAACGAGGGTTACTGGGATGCCGAAGTAGCATGCCCGTTATTTTGAAAAATATTTCAAAATAACGGGCGGCTTGTGTGGACATGGAGTAGCTATTTCGGGATACCTCTGGTATCCCGAAATAGCCATGCAATGTAGACATAGCCTATGAAACCACCATCTGTTAGGCTATGTCTACACTACCAGGTTATTTCATAATAAGTTATCATAAATATAGTAGCCCAAAGTCTGAGAGTCTGTAACGCTGAAATGCTGGCTGTTCCCTCTGGGCGGCCCATGCTGCATGGAGCAGGCACAGGCCCACTTGCTCCACTTTTGCCAGGCTGAGTGGCGCAAAAGTCAGCCGAGCGCCACGGTGGGAGGTGAAGGGGAGCGGGGCGCTGACATTCACGGCCAGGGGGCGGGGCTTGGAGCTGCTGTCACACCGCACGTCACCACCCTGCCTCCCTTCGCCTCCCACCGTGGCGGTTGGCTGACTTCTGCACCACTCAGGCAGGCCACCACGGGGAGCCCAACCGGCCGCTTGCTCCCCCCGGTGGCCCGGCTGAGTGGTGCAGAAGTCAGCCGAGCGCCACGGTGGGAGGCGAAGGGAGGCGGGGTGGTGACGTGCGGCGTGACAGCAGCTCCAAGCCCCACCCCCTGGCCGTGAATGTCATCGCCCAACCCCCCTTCGCCTCCCACCGTGGCGCTCTGCTGACTTCTGCGCCATTCAGCCAGGCTACCGCGTGGGAGCAAGTGGCGCAAGTGACCGTTTGGGCTCCGTGCTCCCCATGCAGCACGGGGAGTGCGGAGCCCAAATGGCCATTTGGGCTCCACAGTCCCCCGAGTGAGAGGCAGGAGGGGGAGGAGAAGGGAAAGAGAGAGACAGCGAGAGAGGCAGGAGGTGGAGGAGAGCTGAGAGAGAGAGGGGGGGAGGCAGTAGGAGGAGAGAGAGAGAGAGACGGAGCGAGAGACCGGAGGCTCAGGAGAGAAGACCGTCGTGGAGGAGAGACCTGAAAATCCCATCTTATGACGGGCTAATTGGCTAGTTTTAAAATAATAACTCCCAAAATAACTATTTCAAAATAAGCTTATTCCTCTTCAAAAGCAGGACTTATTATTCCAAAATAATAAGCCCATTATTTCAAAATAATAGGCTTGGTAGGGTAGGTGCTTGCCTTGTTAACTCCCCGTCTTTCAAAATATTTTTAAATGACTCCCCAGTGTAGATATGTCCTTATTAACTAACCAGCTTGACTTTAGAATACTGACTTTTGAAGTCTGAGTGCAAACTATTCTATAACCCCATAAATGGAAACCATAACTAAACATTACTTGAGGAACTTTGAATAAAGAATAAATGTGAGAAAATTATACTCTTCTAGTAATCAGTGGTAAGTTAAATTAAGTACATTATTCAGCCAGCTGCAATGATTGGTAACTAAAAGCATCTTTAAACTGATTTCTTACCATGTGCTCTTCTCCAAGCAGTCTCTCCAAGTGTTGTGACAGATCTTCCAGGCAGTGTGGGAGATGGGGGACAGGCAGCTAAGCCACAGTTCATTTCCCTATTATCCCACAAGTCCTCCAAAATCTCTCAGGTGGCCTGGGAGAAGGACAGAGGGACCCAGGTTTCAGGCCAGCATGAGGCATGTAAAGTCAGTCCCCCAACACATGGCCCCACTCTTTATTATTGGCCCTGCCTGACGCACGTTCCAAAGCTGCAGGCTACACATGGCAGCGGTGGCCCTTCCCCCTCCCCCACCCAGCAGGGCTCCCAGCCCGCAGGAGAAGAGCAGGAGGTTCTCTGTTCTTTTTATTTAAAATGAGCAGCTCTGGAAATCATTTCTGATTTATAGTGTTTCTGAAGATGAATAAAGTGGATAAAAGCACTTTCAAAGCCTTCCATATAATTCAGTGCATTTCAGCTGCAAAAAATGTTCCCTGTTTTAATTTCTAACATGAAATACCCTCCTATTTCTGAATAAATAGTACTAAAATGGGGGAAAAAACTCAGAATACGTTTATAGTAGATATTGTTTCAGTCTGATATGTAGATTTATTCATTATGGCTATTGGTAACTTTTTAGGAGTGAAATTTATCCCTGAGCAGAGCATTAGCATAATGTATGTGTAGTGTGCTTACCGGACTGAAGTAAGTATTGTAAGGGTTGTGCCAATATTCTGCACAAGGGTTGGTTATTCTCTAGGTACAGACCAAATTTAAAATAAACATAAAAACTTTGGATATGCAAATTTGGATTAATCAAAACCTTTTCTAACCTCAGATCAAGTTATTCCCTGCCACAATCCCCATTAGGTACCATTAACAAAAGCCTGAGAGAAGACCATTATTCACCTTGTACAATACAATCTCATGCTGAGCTGTCAAACCACCCCCACTTCCTCCTCTAACACAGAACCCTGAATTCTGAGGTAAGGGGAGCAGGGTAGGTTGTGGACAGGTCCACCAGTGGTGGTGGTGGGGGCGACTTAGGGAGCAACTGCAAGCAATTGGCAATTCAAAAGGACCTGGAGCCTCGGTTCCTTTAAATCACCACTGGAGCACGGTGCAGTGCACTCCAGGCAGTGCTGAGGGTGTGTGTGGGGGGAGTCATTCCATGCTCAGGGTGGTGCTGAGACCTGGCTGCCTTGGTCCCTCACCTTCTGCCCAATGCCCCACCCCTCCTGGGAGCCTGGAGCTGCATCCCCCAAACTTGCCTAGGGGCCCTGGTTCTGGAACACCAATAGGGGGACACATCTCAAAGAACTCTCATTACTGCAAAAGGTAAGTAACTTCATCTTCTTTGAGAAGTGTCCCTTCGCACCATTATTCCTCATGGAGGGCTGGGACTTCAGGATAGAGTCCGTTATTATGGAGAGTACCGTGGTGCCAAAGATGGTGTTGGATTCTGAGCCTCCAGTAATTGCATAGAATCCCATAGTATTTGGGTAGTGGCCCGAGTCACAGCTCTGAAAATTTCTGGGATGAGGACATCTTTAAGGAATGGGCTGGAGGTAAAAATTGACCTTGTGGAATGTGTGTGAATGGAGGCAACAGATTGTACCCCTGGTATCAGTGAGTAAAGCAATTGTAGCCCCGTATGGATAGTCTCTGAGACAATATTGCAGAACCTATGAATCATTCCGCAAATGAATGGAAGAGTGTAGGTGATGTCCTGTTCAAGTAAAATGCTAACACTCTCTTAACATCTAACATTTGTAGAATTGCTTGCCTGTTATCATGATGTGGTTTTGGGAAGAAAAGGGAAAGGAGGATTTGTTGATTCGAATGAAAAATAGAGACTATTTTAAGAAGAAACTTGGTATATAGCCTCTGTGTTACTTTTTAAAAGACTATAAACAGGATTCTATTTCTCCTATGCACCTAGCCACATTGATGGCCAGCAGAAATGCTCTTTTTATGGACATGTGAAAGAAACATTAAGTCATCCTAGGCTCAAAGAGAGATCTAGTAAAAGTTCTGAGAACTACATTAAGATCATGTGGGAAGAGATTTTCATTGCCCTTAAGAAATGTACACGTCAGTGGGTGAATGAACACCAAGTATTGGTCTATTTGACAGTAGAAGGCCATTATGACAGCTTACATGTATTTTAAAAGAGCTGAGCAGAGAAAGAGAGTTCTGATATTTTATGGTTCAAATAGGAATAGGCTGAAGAGGAATCAGAGGATATATTGCCATCTGGGCCAAGCCTGCCTTGACCAGGAAGGAGCAATCAAAGTAATTCTTGTTTTGTCTCAGATTTTTCAGTAGTGTCATAGATAGTAGAGGAAATGGCAGAAAGTCATTTAAATTGTCTCTGGCCCATGGGAAGATAAGGACATCTCCCAAGGCATGCTCTGGGGCAATAGTGAGGCCATTTCTTGTTTCGGTAAGTAGTGAAGAGATCTTTAGTTGTCATTCTCCAAAGAGTGAATATGTTGTGAAACATCTCAGAGTTTAGTTCCCATTCATGGTCATGTGGAAAATTCTGACTGAGGCTATTGGCAGCAGCATTTTGTATCCCTAATAGGTAGATGCACCAATTCCAAAGTTTGAGAGCTCCTATGCAGGAGGGAGATCTGGTGCCTCCTGATTTATTTATTGAAAACTTGTGGGTCATATGGTCTGTCATGACCTCCATGTGGGGTATTCTTGCTGAATGGAAAAAAGTGCACACACATATCCTGATGGCTCTTAACTCCAAAGTGGAAGGCCATTTCTATGGGAGAACACTTATCCTGAGCCTTGAGGTCATGTCTGCAATTTTTTTCTCAATTTTCTCCAATCACGGGACCCCCTCTTAGCTGCTGTAATCAAGCCTTTAGTGACTGTGTGTGACTGACTGAGTCACACACAATTTGTGTGCACAACAAGACAAACCCGTTCTGGGGTATACTTGCCCTTGATCAAATGGGAGATCCTTGACCATTTTATGAAGGTCTTTGGTCAACCCAGAAAGATAGTAGAATGGAAATCCTGGTTACACAACTGCCCCAGGGAAGGATAGGCATGGGCATTCAGGGTACCCAAGGAACTGCTGTACCAGGCTGGAGAGTCAGCTTATTGGTGGATTTGGGGAGGTCCCTAATATTGTGGTGGCAGATCCCAGTGACAGGGCAGAGAAATAGAATCATCCTAGTCACTATCTGATTCCTAAGGAAGGTACCGAATGGGGTGCTGCTGGTAAATGGCCTGTTGCCACTGGTGAATCCAAGGATCAAGATGTGTTTGGTGTAAGAGCCATCCCATCCACAGGCCTGTTCGTGGCAGTTGTCCTGCACTTCATGAGGGCATGGAGGGGCATAGGTGCTGGCAGCGGAACCATTGGCTCCACTACTCTCTGTTGTTCCCCCCCACAGCCGGTAATAAGTAATGGGGACTCCAGTTCTTCCCTGACCACCATGTCTTTAGAGTACCAGAGCTCTTGCAGTATCGTTGACAGACTTGGTGCTATGAAGGAGTGTAAGGTTAGTAATGGTGGCTGTTTGTGTCGACTAAGGGGAATTTTGCTGCAACTTGGTTCCAATTTAGTTGATGCCAGTCTTTTTGAGGTGGCAATGTCTTTATCCTTTTGTCTAGTAGGCAGTATTTCTGCTCCAGAACCTGAACTCCTGGCATCCCTAACTAAGACTGCCCAGCCAGAAGTCCCCTTCCATGTAAACTAAGAGGTTTTTAGTCTGAACACTTCAAAAATTACAACTGTGGTGGTGGTACCCTTCCATCCCTCAAGAAGAGATTTCTCAGGTGTCAGGATTCTAACATGATTAAGAACCAGATTTGTATAAGGTGTGATCACAACAGACTCTAAGCTTACATTTACAAAGTAAAAATGGTTTCAGAGAAAAACCTGAAAACATAGACTGCCTGCAGCATAGTGGTGCAGAAACAAATAAACAAATAAAAAAAGAATCCTACATTTATTACTTTTAAAATCTCATGGTTCTTTAAGCCAATCTAGTCACTTTGGGTACATCTACACAGAAATATTATTTTGAAATAACTAACATTATTTCAAAATAACTTAGTCCGTGTCTACACAATTGGCAGTTATTTCAAAATAATGTTGAAATACTGTCAAGCTGGAGGACTTCTTATTCCAACTCTTGTAGTCCTCACTGAGGGTATGTCTAGACTACATGGCTCCGTCGACAGAGCCATGTAAATGAGTTTACTAGACATAGGAAAATGAAGCGGCGATTTAAATAATCGCCGCTTCATTTACATCAAAATGGAATGAGGTTTACCGGAGCGGTCGACAAAGGCTTCCGTTGTCGACCACAGAGTGTCCAGACTACCGTGCTGTGCTGCCAAACAGCTGATCGGTTCAGCGCGGCGGCCATTTTGATGTAAATGAAGCGGTGATTATTTAAATCACCGCTTCATTTTCCTGTGTCTAGTAAACTCATCTACATGGCTCCGTCGACATACCCTTAATGAGGAGTAAGAGAAGTCAGAGGAAGAGTGCTGTATTTCGAAAAAAAGTGCTGTGTAGACGCTTCCAATTTCAAAATAAGCTACACAAATTGAGCTATATCAATTGCGCAGCCTATTTTGAAATAGCTTATTTCGAGTTAAGCCCTGCTGTGTAGATGCCTGATTCATGATGTTTTTTTAATTTTGGGGCTTGGCAATTCTTCTTGAGTCCCACTTAAGTCTTCAAAACAGTGAGGGTTAAGTAAGTCAGAGGTCTTGTGCTAGCAGCCTACACATTCAATGATAGAAAGCCTGGGAAGTAACACAATTTTTAAAAACTGAAATTCGGCAGGCTGGTGTGGAACAGCAGGCAGGAAATAGCCCCACCTTCTTCTTGTCCCACTTCAAACTATTTGTTTCCTGGAGTCAGCAAGCACCAAGCTGTTCCTACATGCTGGGAAAGATGTCATTGGAAGGCAGCGCAAAAAGGCTTCTGGCATGCCCCCACATTCCTGAACATTCGAGAGGAAGAAGTTACTTCTTGTAACCTTTTGAGCCAACATCCCCTCTTTTTGGACAGCACAAAATCTGCTGCAGGGTTAAAAATAATTCCAGCACAATGTGTAAAAACAGGGGTTCAGTGAATAGATTCTTCCATTTCCCCACTTCCACCCCTCTTTCTATGACACACATACACACACACACACACACACATCATTACTTCTGATATCTCTATAATGCACTTTTCCCAATATTTCTGGCATAAAGGCAAATGATGTAAATAGAAAATTAAATCCTTCTGACTAAACTGAAGCCTGAACGTCCTCTTTCTCATAGAAACCACTGAGATGAGAGACCTTCCTGAGGTTTTGGCAATTTGGAGCTGTTAATATATATTTCTAAATGCAGCAATAAAGAAGATTTGAAACGAGAGGCTGGGAGAGCAGTTGCTCATTGCTTGGCTTCCTGTAGATGCAATTAGAAATGACATATTAAAGCAGCTGTGGTTCAGGTTCTATTTTTCTAGTTTAGTGTTTTACATAAAGTCACAAGTTTACACTAGTCTGTCAAATTTCATTTCTTTGCCTGTTTGCTGATGCAGTTTGTTTGTTTTTTTGTGAAATCTCAAAATGAAAAGAGAATAATAGAAATTCAGAGAGACAGTGACAGCAAAGAAAATATTATAGGCCTCATTCAAGCGGAGCAAGTGTCAAAGCTCCATGAGGTCAGTGAAGTCTTTCTATTGACAACTACGGTCTTTGGGTCAGGCCCTTAGACATGACAAAATGCAGGCTGGGTGAGCCATGGGAGAAGGCAGGAAGCACAAGTTCACCATTACAAGCTAGTCTCCAAAACAGCATTATTGACCTTTTGGGAGTATGGCATGCATTCTGTTTTAGCAAGAGCAAAATGGTTCTTGTGCTAGAAATGATTACAGAAGAGAGGCTATTTGGCAAAAGAAAAGACTGAGGGAAGAGGTGAGGAATAGTCTGGGTTATGCTGTAACATATACAGAAATAACCTAACAAATTACAGGGCTCATGGTCCCCGATGTGGGCTGTTCTTTCATGAAGACCAAAATCTCGGAGGCTCTTCTGGTAAGTTATTTATATAGTCCTCCATGCAGTGCGGATGTTTCCTCACTCATCACCGCACAGAGAAAGAACAGAGGATTTGGCTTGCAAAACACCGATATGCTCTGGGATTTGCAAAGGCTCATATCTACCTCTACACTAGGTTCTAGTCCTCCCCTGTCTTTTTGGCATGGAGGTTTGGAGAAGGTGGCAAATTAATGTTGACTCCGGGCTTGACTCAAAGTCCACTGAAATCAATAGAAACATTTCCAAGCCTTGGATAAGAGTACTTACCTCCTGAAATTCCGTGCTGCCATCTTTAGACTGTCATCCACACATAATCAGGTCCCAAGTCTCTATAGAGAGACTTTTTCAGAGTGTGTCACTTCACCCTTCTGTATCCCTAGGGCCAAGATCCACTGGCTCCTTTTCCCTGTGTTTATTAAAGTAAATGGTATGATATGACCCTCTTTTACTGTGATGCATTCTGAAAATTCTGTTATTAACTTTGCCAGCACGGGGCCGGGGAGGGGGCGGGGAGGAGGCAAGAGGAGGGGAGGACTATAGGTGGATATTTTCAAAGCCACCTGAGTGACTTTGGAGCATGTTGAGAATCACTGAGATGTCTGCTCCTATGCACTCTTGAAAAGGCACTCTTCAAATATATCAGGTAACATTTAATGTACATGGGACAATAGATTCCCTCATATTCTGGACATATGGATGCCTTATAAAATTATACTTTCTTCAATTTCAAACTTCAAACCAGCCATGTTTTCTTGAAGCTTTTGGAATTTTTAAGAAAACATGGAAACATTTTTGGTGCTGAACTATTTTTTAAGTTAAAATAGCTGAATGTGCAAACCCTCTTTTTGTTTATATTCTAAAGCTTACACACCTGGGGGCTGTGACTGTCAAAAGAAGTAGAACCCAAGAGAGTTGGATGCTTAACTCCATTGCTTAATATGTAACAAAAGAGGTGCTAAGCTCAAGCAATATTTTTGCATTCATAGCCGATGCAATAAGCCCAGAGATACTGATGCTACAAATTACCAAGCCTACAGATGCTTTGGCAAGTCCTGGCACAAATTAAGCACTGCCTAACTCCCTTAAATGCCGTAGAAGTACATTCAGCCCAAAGGCTGAGAGTTTTAAAGTGCACAAACTCTTGGCAATGCATTAAGCTTTATCTAATCTTTTCACCATATTATCTCTACTTTCATAGACTGTAACACCAGAAAGGACTCTTATGATCATATAGGCTTACTTCCTGCATAACACATGAAGAGAGGCACAGAGAGGTGAAATGCCTTCACAGCAGATGGACAGGGAAGCAGGGAAGAGAAATCCAGGTCTTCAGTCTCCCAACACTGTATTCCATCTGCCACATTATGCTGTACAGTGTCACTTTGCTGGTCTCTCTTTCATTCCCTCTCTCATTTTGCTAAATTACATCCCTCATCTGTTGTCAGCACCCTTGCTAGTACCACTTTCCCTGCATTATTACATTACATTCATTCAGCTACAGTCTCTCTCCCCTTGTCTTTATCAGCCACCTCTCCTTCTCCCTCTTAATGCTCTCTTTCTCCTTCAATTATTTCACACTTTACTAAATAGTTTCCTCTTCTTTGTCTTAACAAAAGCATTCTTCTGCTTGGAATGTTCAAGTGTCTGAGTTGGTTCAATATGCCTAAGTATCATTCTTGTTACCACTATCAGAGGCAGACCTGCTGACAGGGGGAGAAAGGAGGACAATTGCCCCAGGCCCCAGTGATGCAAAGGGGCCTGAGTCTCCCAGCCCTGCTGCTGCTACTGCAGCAATGGCAGCAGCTGAAGCCCCAGGCACATTAAATTGCCACAGGAGCATCACGCTGCGCACACTGGGCATCTCTGAGGGCTGGAAGGGGCCAGTGTGGCTGTAAGCTGTCTTGCTCAATCTTGGGCCCCTGACTGGTGCTCAGGCCTATACTTATTAGTCCGGGGGCCCCTTTAAGACAGTGGAGCCTGAGGGTGGGTGAGCCGCAATGCCCACACCAACCTAAATGTCAACACCCTGGTTCAGGGTAGGGCAGGCAAACAAATAGCTCCATGAGGGGTGCCGCGATGACTGAAAACTGGGGCACAAAGCGACAGTAGTAACCAGCCAGCCCAAGGAACTGCTGTACCTTAAGCTTTGTGGTGGGCTTGGGGTACTCCCAAACCACCTCTACTTTACTTATGAGAGGGCACACCAATCCCCACCCCAACTGGTACCCCAGGTAAGTAGTCTCCTGCCATCCAATCCGGCATTTCCTAGGGTTGGCCATGAGACTGGCATCCCGGAGTGTTCGCAGGATGGCCTCCACTTGTAATTCATGTTCCTCCCAGGCTGTAAATTACCACGTCGTCTATATAAGCTGCTGCATAGACTGCATGGGGACTTAGTAATTGGTCTATCATCTTCTGGCATCCGGACAAAATGAAACAGGCCCTAGGGGGTGAAGAATGCCGTCTTCTCCCAGGATTTGTGATCCAAAGGGATCTGCCAATCACCTTGGACCTATCCAAAGGGTGTCAAATATGGAGCTGTTCCCAGATGGTCTAGCAATTCTTCCATTCTAGACATCAGATATGTATTAAATTTTCATATCACATTGACCTTGTGGAAGTCGATGCAGAAGCGAATACTAACATCCAGCTTTGGGACGAGGACCAGACGGCTCCTCCACTCACTTGCCGATCTCTCAATTACTAGGTCTACCATTGTCAGGACCTCGCGCTCCACGGTCTCCCTCATCCGTCTTTGTAGGGGTGGGTCCCTTTGGCCGGGGGATGTCTGAATGGAATGGATTATGTCCATTGTCTGGCTGGGGTGGGTGGTAAAGGTGTTCTTTAAAGCTTCTAACAATTTTTGAGCCAGTTTCTGCTGACTTTCAGACAGTATGTCACCCAGTTGTGGTCCTTCCTCCTCAGCTAACTCCAACACCTGAGGTCCCAGTGCTGGCTCCAGGGGATACTGGTTAATAAGTAACCCTTCCCGGGCTCACCATGGTTTCAGAAGGTTGACATGATAAACTTGCCCCTTCTTTTTCTGGTCCGGCTGGTGGACCTCGTAAGTGACTGGGGCCCACCCGATGGGTAACCTCATAGGGGCCCTGCCACCGGGCCATGAGCTTTGACTCCTCTGAGGGGAGTAGGAGAAGCATGTGGACCCCACGCTCAAAGGTCTTTTCCTGGTACCTTTCCTGGGTCCCCTGGGCCGCGTGAAGATTTTCTCGGGCCAGCGCTCTGGCTCGGTCCAGATGTTCCTGGAGTTGTAACACATTCTGAATCAGGCCTTTAGAGGAGGAGGGGGTGTTTTCCCAGGCCTCCCACTTCAAGTCAAGCACCCTCCAGGGCTGAGACCCGTAGAGGAGCTCAAAGGGTGAAAAGTGGGTGGAGGCTTGGGGCACCTCGCGGACAGCCAGCAACAAAGGTGGGAGGAGTTGATACCAGCGCTGCATATCAGGAAACCCCACCCAGGAAAACATTTTCACCAGCTTGGAAGCAATGGTGCATGCTCCCATATTTTGGAGTGGAATGGCCTCGGGAAACAGGGTCACATAGTCCACCAGGACCAGAATATACTGATACCCTGCCTTACTTTGCAGTAGCAGTCCCACTAAGTCAAGGGTCACCCGTTCAAGTGGGGTCCCCTCTATGGGAAAGGGGACCAGTGGGGTGTTCTGGACCTCAGCATCCACAGCCAGTGGACATGCAGGGCAGGAGCAGCAGTAGTCCCTCACCTCTTGATAGACCCTGGGCCAATAAAACCATTTAAGGACTTGAGCCAGGGTTTTATCTTACCCCAGATGACCAGCTGCGGGGATGTTGAGGGCTAGCTTTAAAACAGCTCTCCAGTGATGGCAGGGGACCAGTAGCTGCCATCGGACCTCCTGGGTCTGTGAATCTTGAGATACTCAAAACAGCCAGTCTGCTACCAGCTTGAAATGGGGCCATGGCTCAGGGTTTTGAGGATTCATCACCACTCCATCAATATGGGTCTGCCTGACCATCATCCACTTCCCCTGGGCCACTTCCGAACTCCCCCTCACTGTGTACCTGGCTCTCAGTCAGCAACGGTTTTGCAGGGTCCGGGAACTCTGCCTGTGGAGATATGTAAGCTGTCTCCTCTTCAGTGCCTGGTCCTGGTGCTCTGGGCCAGTTGTCCATCTCTGCCAGATCCTCGGGGCTTAAGCATGAAGGCTCAGGATAGGCCTCCACTCCCTCCAGCAGCTGGCCCCTATTGAGCTCCTGGGCTGGGCTTTTATACTTCCTGCCCCACCCCTAGGCCTCTGTGAAATTAAAGGGTCAGGCTCTGGCTCGACCCACCTGGGATCAGAAAGGGGTTCTTCCTCCTCAAGGTCAGTGAGTGGCCACCCCTGCTCACTACAGTGGCACACTCTGGATGGTGGGGGGAGGACAGTGCACTCTGGGCAGCATGGAGGGCTGGCTGACCCTGACCCCACCCCATCCACCTGAGGCCCCGCCCCTTCTGGCAGCACAGAGCCACCCCTGCCCACATTGTCCAGGAACCCGAGACACCCTTGCACATTGCTAACTATTCTGGATCAAGAGCCTGGTTGTTGACTAGCAATAAAGAGCAACAGGACTTTACACAGGGTGCCAACTGAAATAAAAGGATAGTTGCTCAGAAGGTCTTTGTTTTGGAGCTTTGAAGGTTGAATTTTGCAAGTGATATTTCTTTACAAATATGTTGAAGGTGAGAAAAATGAAAAGAATGATAGATGCAACAGAAGAACTCAGATCTCAGTCACAAGCAAATAGACAACATGTAAAAAGCTTTTTAGTGCAGAGAAAGCACTTCAAATAGAATAAGTAAATATTGTATGTAATGTTGAATATAAACATCAAGAGAATCATTGCATGAAATAATTTGTGTCAGTCCCATACATCTGCACAGAACACTTACGTAGTACACTTACTACACAAAGGACCACCAGGCACAACCGCTAGCATCCACCCAATCTCCCCTCACTAGGGCTTTGGAACTCACATTCCCTACTTAACAAGTGCCATTTTGTTGAGGGTCAGTGACTCCATCGGGAATGCCACGTACAGTTTTGCTGCCCTCGATTCACACAAGAATAAGAACCCTTGCTCCAATAACAAGGAGACTGGGGAGTCACACCAGGACAAAGTGGCCATTTGGACAAGCAATCCCATCATGCTAAGCAGCTAGGCAGGGAGGGTGTGCCCATGCACATGAGACCAGCTCCTGAAGTCCTCTTCCACAACTCATCACTAGATGTCAGGGAAGAGATCATTCCAACTCTGCTTATATCAACTTTCATTTCATAAGAATAATTAGCAAATCATGACCCTCCTGGTTGCAATCAACAACTCGGACTATCAGAAAACTGATTAAGGAACTCTTCCCTCACAACAATGAACACAGTTTTCCCTTCCAAAGATGGAGGTACAGTATTTCACATTTATGTAAAACTCTGGCTAAAGCAGCAGACATCTAGTTTCTGTGTTTAATAGTCAGTAAATATTACCTTTGCATTATCAAAACATTTGCAAAGCAGGTGATTTTCAGAAAGGAACTAAATCAACAATGCCGCCTAATCCTGAATCAAGGCTTGTGAGCTGAACCAATGAGTCAGAACAACAGCGGCTTGCAACAGAGTTTTAAATATATGAAAGAACATTTGAAAATCATCCAACTAATTTCCTGAGGAACTGAGGGAGTGAGGAAATCTTCTATATTTTCCTTTGTGCTTATAGAACCTGACATCTCCCTATGGAACATTGCACAGCATCTAGTGCCCTCACTAACCTGTGTAGGCTGTATTTCAGAGCTCTCCAAGTAAATTTAACACTCGAGCTTTCTATGCCCCGTCATCTTATCTGAAGTGGGCTTCCCTTTGCCACAAAAGTAGCAGGAACTGCTTGAGACTAATCTATCAAAAGCTAGTGATCTGATAGGCCGGGTTAAAGGTGAAGTATTTTCTTACATTTAATGTATGCTTACCTGAATAACAATATATAGGGCTCTATTCAAACAAAAAAGTTTCAGATGATTGCTGAGAGACCTCTGCACAGTTTACATGGAGTATTACTTACATGTTTTAGGAGCCACATAATCTTGGAATGTTGCCACCTCAATCTTCTTCTTGATCCTATTTGGTAGATAAAAGAATTGCCTTATCTTCCCCCTGAAGGCTATTAATGCTGCTTCACAAATTTGGAGAGACTGTCATAAAAAAATTACAAACAAATGGTTAGTAACCATTTTTATTGCGTGGATTATAGCATTATCCAGAGGTGATTGGATTGTTTGTGGTTTGCATCCCATTTTGTCTCTTTCTTCTTCAGAGATGGTTGTTTGGTTACTGGGGGATGCCTTAATTGCTTCTCCATGTGTTGTATCTATGCCAGCTGGGTCCTGTGTTTCTCTTCCTAGCCAAGTTCTTTATTTCTGTATGGAACTCCTGTCTACTGTAAACATCACAGAAAGCCAAGCTACCATGTGCTATGTTCCAAGTTTGACTTTAAAATCTTGGTGCACCTCCAGGTTGTTCTAATGAACAACTGTGCATTAACTTAGTTTTTGCAATGTATCATCACAGTTTTGCTTTACTTCTTTAAGATGCTTCACACATTTGCAATTGCTTTAATTCCAAAGTCTAATTGTAGTTGTTGCTTTATTTGGGTGCCAACATAGATGGAATCCACCCTCAAGTTAAGTGCATTGGGATTTAGAAGAGAACAAATGCTTGCCATTCAGCGCTGATAAATTCAGTGCCAAGTAGTTTTCAGCACATACTCAGTGGAAAATCCTATGCTAATTAATGTTATTTATGTATGTGTCATGTGTACCAGGGATAGAGATGGCAGCACAGCATCCTCTTAGAATACATAGTTTGAAATCACTGGTGCATGCAGAAAGGACATAGGAAAAACATTCTCCATCCTTCCCCCCTTTCCCCAGGCAAAGATCATTGTCCAGCTCATCTGCTTTTCCTGGCTAATGTGTTGCATAGATGAAGCACTGCTGGATTCAGCACCTTCCATTAATAATGGACCAGTTTACTCCACTGGGACTTGGATATGACCTTAAGTAAACCAAACTGCTGCTTTGAAACCAAATCCAGTGCTTGTTGATTGAAAGAGATGCCGAATTCAGTTGAGTAGTTTTTACACTGGTACATTATTGGCATGGGGAAGAAAACAGAAGGGGGCGGGGGAGGAATGTAGCACCAGACCTAGCTGTACTAGCAACATAGGCAAATAATGTTTGTGGTCTCCTCCCCAGCCAATCATAGAGAGTCCATAGTCCAGGTCCACCTAATAAGGCAATGCTATCTGACATTGAACAGGCCACAGTCCCTCTTTTAAATGTTGCACTGTTTGTTTGTATGACCTGCCTCTACAGCCATCAGAGAAGATTAGCAACAAGAGAAGTAAAGAAAAGGTAGCATTCTTGAGATGAATGTGAGGTTGAAAAGAGTGTGAGCTTCCATAAAAATCCAGCCTGTGTTGAATCCAGCTTCATAATCAACTCTACCTTGAATTAATCATGTAGACTATGTCTACACTTCATTCCTCTCTTGAGACAAAGGAATGCAAATGCAGACACCCAAAATTGCAAATGAAGCGGGGATTTAAAATAGCGCTATTTCGAGAGAAAAAACCGGGGTTATTTCGAGATAAAACCCTTCTCTTGAAATAACCCTTACTCCTCATTTTTTTGCATTTTTTGAGGAGTAAGGGTTATTTTGAGGGAAGGGTTTTATCTCGAAATAACCCCGTTTTTTCTCTCAAAATAGCGCTATTTTGAAATAGCACCATAACGTGATTATACAAATGAAGCGCAGGATATTTAAATCCTCCCACACTTCATTTGCAATTTCGGGTGTCTGCATTTGCATTCCTCTCTTAAGAGAGAGAGGAATGAAGTGTAGACATACCCTTAAAGCCAGTTCTTACTCCCTCACTCATGATAAATAGTACCTTACTCCACCAGTTGTCTCATTTATGTCCGTGGGGCTAATTGTGTTGTAAAGTACTAGTAGAGTTAATCAGGAATTAGCCTATAACTTGTGTAGTATAAAGAGTTTCATTACAATATTGTATAGGATCATACATTTGGAATTAGATTCCTGTATCATCAATCCCACGCTAACATGTAACATTTTGCCATGTTTCCAATTGGTCCATCTTTGTTAACTTTGGGACATGCTAATATTCAATACACAGTGACATTTATGCCCATGAAATTTTCTTCAAATTGGGCCTTTACCCATGAATTATTATTATTTGTTAAGCACTGATGATATGCTCATCTTTGTGCAAAACAAAACAGTGATAAGGTTCCCATCTAAAAGAATTTAGAGTCCAAGCATGACAGAGAAGACAGAAGGCACTGGAAAGAAAATTAACCTGGAATTCCTCCCACTGTACATATATTAACTGACTTTTTGTGAGCAACATCCTGTAGGGGAATTGGACAGAGTGTTTGTTTTTCCAGTAATATGTTAACTCTCATTTGTTTCTCACTATTTAAGCAATGGGCTTTATTCTACTATATATTTGAGAGAGTTTATCTGTCTGTGTGTCTATCTGTCTATTTGTTCAAGATCTCCTCCTAAATGGTAAGAGCTAGAACCACCAAATTCAGTATACAGCTTTCTCTCATCATAACTTAAAGAAAGGTAAGGGTTTGGATGTGCTAGGAAAATGAAATGTGCCTGGAATGGGATTGCTTCTCAAAAACCAAACCAAACAAACCATACTGAAAAGGGACAGAATCACCAGACAGGTGAAAGGGGCTGGCTGGGGACGCACCCTCTCTCCCACCTGGGACTGCCAGCCACAAGCCTCCTGCCCCTCAGAAGCCCTTTAGGGAGGATGGGGCTGAAGCTCCCCCACACTTCCCCCCCCCAACACATTTGTATGAGAACACTGCTGAGGAACTGAGAGAGTGAGGAACTCTTCTACATTTTCCTTTGTGCTTATAGAGCTTGACATGCCCCTATAGAACATTGCACAGCATCTAGTGCCCTCACTAACCTATGTAGGCTGTATTTCAGAGCTCTCCAAGTAAAATTAACACTCATACATCAGGGAGCAAAGGGAAAGTGCACAGTGTGCTGGATTCCTCATACTGGCTGGGGAGCACAGCCAGGGGACATGAACCCATCCCCAGGCTGTTCCTGCTGGAGCTGCAGCAACCATGGAGAGGCATTTCTCAACTGGGAAGAGATGGCTAGGGTAGTACTCTTTCCCAAGGACAGCCTGCAGACTGAACCCCTCATCCTCAGCCCCATTTGAGAGCAATGATTCAAATGAAGCATGTACATTTTCATTTGATTTTCCAAAAAATACATATTAACTGAGTTAAGGACCCACACAATGCCAGGTAAATCTTCAAGTTTTACATACTTCCCAACCCTTATTTTTATTGTAACTTTATTTCTCAAAATGAAAGAGCTCCCTACATTTTTGTTGGTTAAAAAAACTGGATTTTCACGAGGATTTCATACTACCAAAGTAGCTGCAAAAAACATGCTTTCTCTTAGTACTGTGGCCATGATTTTAAACCAAACAATTAAGAAAACTTCAAAATTAAGACTATTCTGTCCATCTTCCATTATCTCAAAATAGCTGGATGTTTTCCTTTAAACAATTAGCAGAGAATGTATTGTGAATTGTAAAGCTACCATTACTATTCTTCAGAGTTAACACATTAGTCAGATACATGAATGTCATTAATACTTCTCTGAAAGCTATTGTTTTAAGCTGATTGTCTAGAGACTGGGGAAGATACCTCTGCATAGATTCAGATTTGGAAGCTTGATTAATAGAAGTTATTTTGATAATGAACTGACATATTTTAAACTTTAGCAAAGGATGCAAAAAGGAGGAGCAAAATCCATTCCTTATTGAGACACACTATAGCTCTGATGCTGGAAATGTGCAAGGTCAGGGTGCTGCAGAATTTCTGTATGGACTCACAAAAGTGCAACCCACCTTTGGAGTCTGTCCACTCTTAAAACTTTGGATTGAGGCTCTTGGAGACCTAGGCTACAGATTACAACAATGGTTCCAGAATCTTCAGAATTCATCTCCCAGTCTGGTTAGAGTCTGAGATAGGAGCAGAATAAACTTGACACTCCAGCAAAAGCCAATGGGGAGCTTCTGATGGGATGATTTATTCAGATAGTTTTCTGGCTAGTGAGGAGTCAATGCTGCTCAGTCTCTCAGATGGGGGACAGGCTGTTCCAGAGAAAAAGAGACTAGATTTAGATTCGATAAGAGTGTACATCGGAATATAAGAAAGGCCACACTGGTCTATCTTGACCAGTATCCTGTCTTCTGACATTAGCCAATCCCAGGTGCTTCAGAGTACGAATAAAACAGTAAATCAAGTGATCCATCCCCTGTTGTACACTCAAAGCTTCTGGCAATCAGAGATACCCAGAGCATGAAGATGAATCCCTGACTATCTTGGCTTATAGCCATTGATGAACCTAACCTATCTATGAATTTATCTAGTTGTTTTTTTAACGCAATTATAGTTTTGCCCTTCACAACTGCCCTGCCAAAGAGTGCAACTGGTTGACTGTTTATTTTGGGAAGAAGTATTTGCTAATTTGTGTTTTATAGTTGCTGCCTATTAATGTAGTAGTGTGACCCCTTGTTTTTGTGCTATGTGAAGGAAAAAAATAACATTTCCTTATTCAGTGTCTCCATATCACTAATGATCACTGTCAGGATGAGTGGTCTAAGAATCTGGATTCAAGATGGTGACTTTCCATCAATTGGGTGTGCTGGTCTCCAAAAGGAGGTGTGAGTTCAAATCCCACTCTTGACAGACTTTGGTTTTGGTCCTGCTTGAGGGCAGGGGACTCTTCCAGTTCTAGTATTCTATGATTCTATAAACTTCCATCATATTGCCCCTTATTCATCTCCTTTCAGTCTGGACAGTCACAGTCTTTTAAATCTTTCCTGATTTTTGTTGCCTTATCATTTTTAGATGGGTCAACTAGAGCTGCATACAGTATTCATGGTGTGGGAGTACCACAAATGTACACAGTGGCATTATGCTATTTTCTTTCTTATCTAGCCTTTCCTAATGGTTCCTAATATTCTATTAGCTTTTTAACTGCTTCTGCACATTCAGCAGATGTTCTCAAAGAACTATCCACAATGACTCCAAGATCTCTTTCTTCAATGGCAACAGCTAATTTAGATCCCATTGTTTTTATGTATAGTTGGAGGCCAGAGTGGAAATATCTTGCTGCTACAAACATCTTGCTGCTATCTTGCTGCTACAGGACACAGAGTCTCCTGTCTGGATGTTAATATATATTTAAACAGGTTTGAAAAATACAAATGATTTACTTGATAAATTACCAGTGCCTCAGAATTTAACATTGACAACTTTGGAGCTGCTACTTAGAGCCTGGAGACTTGCCCAAGACTAGTGAGCTCAGAAAAAGAGCTGTTCCGAACATTTGCAAATGATAGATTGTTTTTAATAAGCAATATTCAGGAGACAAAGTAATGAAAGGTTTATGGAATAGCATATTATGAAAAAGTCACTGCCAACTGTTTAGCCAACCTCTTCCCTCCAGGATTCAATCTTGCAGACAGCCAAGCGATCCCCTCAGAAGTTGAAGGCCAAATTTTTAACAGTATTTAGGAAATTAAAGATGCAGATAAGCACCTAGGGAGATTTTCAAAGTCTCAAGGTGCCTAACTCCTATTGGAATCAAGGGAAGCTAGGCAGCTAGTGGGATCCTTGGTACCTTGCAGGACTGAACTCTTGGCATAGAATTCTATAAGGGCCTGGTAAATAGAATTCCCATCTGATTCCATGTGAGTTCTAGCTATGGAAGGCTTACGGGATCAGGCCTTTTCCTTTCAAACACCAGAAACTTCTGAAATATGATAAAAGATAAACCCCCTTTGTAATAACACCCATTATCTCTCCTGCTTGGGAAACAATAATCAAAGCCATTGAGAAAATTAGCTTTGAGCTTATGGATAATCAATACCTGCCTATGCAATGGAGTGGCCATTAAAAAAAAGAAAGTGGTCTAAACAGGTTCCTGAGTCCTTATATAATTTTAAATATTAATTACTTAACTTTCAGCAGTGTTGAGCCCCCAGTATCTCCCACAAACTTCTATAAGAGCCTGTTGGATAATCAGTACCTTTGAACATTGGGTCACTTAGGATACATCTACACAGCAGGGCTAAAGTCGACTTAAGCTAGGCAACTTCAGCTACATCAATTGCATAGGGTAAGTCTAAATAGCTTAATTCAGCTTTTGGCACTGTCTCTACAGCAGAAAGTCGAAGGAAGAATACTCTTCCTGTGACTTCCCTTGCACCCCATGAAACGAGGGTTACAGGAATAAGAGTAAGAAGTCCTCCAGCTTGACATTATTTTGAAATAAAGGCGTGTAGTCAGTTATTCCGAAATAATGCTGCTGTGTAGAAGTACCCCTGATTAGAAGTTTAAAAATGGATTTAAGAGCTTAATTTTAGGCCAGGGGTTCAGAACCTCCAGCATGTAAGTCACACGTGGTTTATATGGGTTAGCCACAGGTGGGCCATGAAATGTTAGTTTACCTGAGCATCCGCAAACTGAAATGGAGCCCCACAACTCCCAGTAATTCTCCATTCATGGCCAATGGGAGCTGTGGGAAGCAGCATTGGCAGAATCACTACTTTCTACAGATCCCATTGGCCAGAAATTGCAAACCATTGGTGCTGGCAGCCTACCAGTGGCTAACCCTGAAAAACCACATGCAGCCCATAAGCTGGAGGTTCCCCACCCCTACTTTAGGCACCTTTTCTGAAAATCTAGGCCTGGACTCTAGAAAACTGGAAATATAAAAGAGAACACTAAGGGATGTTGTAAATTTTTTGAACTACTCAGATCGCCATCCTCTGTAGCATGGGGCACGGATCACTTGCTGGAGGATTCTCTGCACCTTGGGGTCTTTAAACCATCATTTGAGGACTTCAATATCTGAGATATAGGTGAGAGGATTATTCTAGGAGTGGGTGGGTGAGATTCTGTTGCCTGCATTGTGCAGGGGGTCAGACTAGATGATCATAGTGGTCCCTTCTGTCTATGAGTCTATGAGATCAGTGAGGGGTCTGTCACTGCTTGCCTTATAATCTTGGGGGTCTTTGTACTGTGCAGCTAATAGTTCAGATCCTTCATGTTTCTGCCTCGCATTCACTGGCCCAGTTACTCTTTGCAGGGTAACACCAGCAGCCCTTCCAGTTCTAGGTATGGTGTTAGGGAGTTGAACCATAACTGCATAACACAAAGGACCACAACTTTACAGAGTAGATGGTGACAGAACCCCTCACTGGTTTGCATACCCCCAAAATGTCACAGGTGTTACTGCCTACCACTTTGCTGCAGTGCTATCACATACAGTTGGAACACTTACTATCTCAGTGGTTCTTAACCTGGGTGTAATTACCCCTCGGGGGGTAATTTGGCATATTTCAGTGGGTAATATGTTCGATTTTGTTCAACATAATGTATGAGAAAATGAAATACAATAAAAATGATTAACCATAATTCTCTTTGTGTCTATTGCCATTTTAAAAAGGAGGAGGGGTTATTTTGGTTTATTGGTTAAGCGTAAGGGATAACAGCGGCAAAGAGGTTAAGAACCACTGAGACACATATATGATGCAGATTTGAAGAGCAATGCATCAAGATAGTTAGTCTTTCTTAGCAACACTTGGGTTGTTTTATAAGTAATAAGGGCATTTACGAACTTCTCTGGTGTTCAATAAAGAACAGAAATTTTTCCTCTCAACTCTGTATTATTCTTTCATCTTACTATTCATCCCCAGTGTATTGCATTTCATTGTCATACAAAGAACAGGGAAGATGAAATCTCTCATAAATCCTTTAGAAAAAGCTTTTCAATGTTGTCTTCATTTTTGAATTATTGTCTGGATATATATTGTTCTTCAAAACAAATCATGTAAAACCCAGATTATATCAACTGAATAATGACTTTTCAGCTGTTTCCATCAGTATCTGGGATTTTCAGTTTTGATGGATTTATGGTTTTATTTTTTTTATCTGTGTCAGTCCTTTACAATGTATTTACTCTGGAATATAGAAAAAATGTTTCAGACAGAAGCCAAATACCCAATATTTAGCTACCAAGGAATCAAAAACGATAAATTTTCACTAAGTTCTGGTAATAAAGAATAAAGATTTCATGTGAAGTCTTACAAAGCAAGGCCCTAAAATTCAGACGATATGTAGAAAAATTCAGCTTTGCAATTGAGCTACTAGGTTGGGATCCAGAACTCCCATTATTTATCTGGATATAGATCTGTTCAATACCTTAACATTTCTGATATTAATTTAAAGAACACACTTCTGTCTCTGAGTCCTGGCTTTATGTAAAAATGAATAATTTCTCTGGATTTTCTCAAGCATATTAAGAGACAGCAATGATCCTTTATGGCCATTCAAAGCCTACTGCTTTCCCCCAAATCTTCCTGCCCAAACTTCCACCTCCATTGCTAATGGCCC
Organism: Rafetus swinhoei; assembly: GCA_019425775.1. Lineage (NCBI taxonomy): Eukaryota > Metazoa > Chordata > Testudines > Trionychidae > Rafetus > Rafetus swinhoei. The sequence continues at coordinate 275,211,761 of CM033437.1, forward strand.
TATTCCCCCACTGCAGAATAAAGACACAGTTTCCTCTGAGGCCAGCAGTAAAGGTGATACATGAATCTGTCCCTACCTCAGTTAGAATCATTCTCTTCTCCCAAACCCCTAAGGCCAACAGTGTCTGATCTCTATAGACACGGCTGCATCTCTATCACTGATCTCTATAGGATTTTGGAAGAAGAAGCCCAAACACATATCTCCAGAAATCATAACATGTGCTGCAACCAAGATAAGTAATTTAATGTACTAATGGGATGGATTCACTGGAACAAATGCTGCCATGATTGTTTACTTAGAACCTATATACACTTGTATAAACATTTCTGATTTCTCCCAAGATTTCTTTTTGATAGTTTTTTGAAGGAAGGGGACCCTATTCCTGATATTAAACCATTGCTAGTCATTTTTCCTTTTTGTTTTCTTTTTAATTTTGAATACAAATGAGTGAGGCTCCCTTAGTGAGGCTTTAGAGAGGGAGTTCTCTAGGTAGAGGGGAAGCATATACAGGACTCTTGAGGGAAGTGTGTGTTGTGTTTGGGGCTTTCTTGCTGTGTGCTGAGCTTGTGTTTGTGAGTGAGGGTTGGTGTGTGTTCTTTTTTGTTTGTTTGTTTCCCCCCCCCCCGTGTTTGTGAGTGAGGCTTTTTTTTTTTTCACTTCCCCTTTGCCCTCCCCCTCCCCTTCATGGAGTGTGTGCTGTGATTGGCTGGTGCTGTGATTGGCTGTGATTGGCTGGTGCTGTGATTGGCTGTGATTGGCAGGTGGAAACTGTTGGCTTCTAATTAAAGTTTGAATTCTAGAAGCCTCTGCTGATTGGCTGAGCCTTGGTAGGGGGAGGGACTTTCAGGCAGTCCAGGGCTTTATAAGGCTCTTTGGGCAAGCGACCAAGGAGCTTGCAAACAGGTGAGTGCTAACAGGGAGTTTAGAGAGGGAGTTGGGAAGGGGGTGAGGTTCTCTTGCCTTTCTTTTAAATCCCTTCTCCAGGACATCAGGGATGGATGGTGATGGTTCTGTTTGTTACCTGCACGGAGTGTGCTATGTTTGTCTTCCTCCCGGAAGAAAGAACGGATTTCATCTGCACTAAGTGCAAGCTGGTCGCCATTTTGGAAGAAAAATTAGAGGGCTGGAGGCCCAAGTGTCGACCCTACGCCGATCAGAGAGGATGAAGACTCCTCGATAGAAGGCAGCGTTTAATCCTTCAGGCACGGCAGGCAGAAGAGCCAGAGAGGGCAGTACGTGACCAGGAAGAGAACTGGCAGCATGTAACTTCTAGAAGGGGAAAAAGGCCAGCATTGGAATCCCCCAATGCTATAGAGGTAAGTAATCGCTTTCAGGCTCTCTCCACAGGCTCTGCGGTGCTGAATGTTTTGGAAGGGATCTCACAAGGAAGAAACCGGAAGGTAACACCATCTACTGGAAGGCATGGGATGCGTAGTCCTAGGGATGGGGGTTACGACGGGTGGCGGTGGTCGGGGACTCCCTCCTAAGAGGGTCTGAGCCATCCCTCTGCCGTCCGGACCTGGAATCTCGAGAGGTGTGCTGCTTACCGGGAGCTCTCATTCAGGATGTGACTGAGAGGCTTACCAAACTGATCAGACCTTTGGATCGCTACCCATTCCTGCTTCTCCACGTGGGAACTAACGACACGCCAAGAATGACCTTGAGCGGTTACTGCAGATTATGTAGCGCTGGGAAGAAGGATCCAAGAACTCGGAGCGCAAGTGGTGTTCTCGCCCATCCTCCCTGTTGAAGGAAAGGACTGGGCAGGGATCGTGAATTGAGGACGTAAATGCGTGGTTGCGCAGGTGGTGTCGCAGAGAGGGCTTTGGTTTCTTCGACCATGGGACTCTGTTCCGGCACGAGGATTGTTAGGAAGAGATTGGATCCACCTAACCAAGAGAGGAAGGAGCATCTTTGCGGGCAGGCTTGCAAACCTAGTGAGGAGGGCTTTAAACTAGGTTTGTCGGGGGACGGTGACCAAAACCCTGAGGGGAGTGGGAAAGTCGGATACCGGGAAGAAATGCAGAGAGGAACGAGCAAGAAAGGAGGACCCTGTTTTGAATGGAGAAGATAGGGCGATCAACTGGTTACCTGAGGTGTTTGTACACTAATGCGAGAAGCCTGGGCAACAAACAGGAAGAACTGGAGGCCCTGGCCCAGTCCGAGAAATATGATTTAATTGGGATAACAGAGACTTGGTGGGGTGACTCACATGACTGGAGCGCTGTCATGGAAGGGTATAGACTGTTCAGGAAGAATAGGCAGGGGAGAAAAGGAGGAGGAGTTGCACTATATGTAAGAAAGCACTATGATTGCGCTGAACTCCAGTATAAAGAGGGAGAAAACCTGTTGAGAGTCTATGGGTTAAGTTTAAAGGAGCAAACAACAGCAGTGATGTTGTGGTTGGTGTCTGCTACAGGCCACGAATCAGGTGGATGAGGTAGATGAGGCTTTCTTCGGACAACTGAGAGAAGCTTCCGGATCGCAGGCCCTGGTTCTTGTGGGGACTTTAATCACCCTGACATCTGTTGGGAAACCAATACGGCAGTACACAGGCAATCCAGGAAGTTTTTGGAGAATGTTGGGGATAACTTGACACAAGTGCTGAAGGATCCGACCAGGGGCCGTGGCGCAGCTTGACCTTCTGCTCACAAACAGGAGGAACTAATAGGGGAAGTGGAGGTAGGTGACAACCTGGGAAGCAGTGATCATGAGATGGTAGATTTCAGGATCCTGACCAAAGGAAGAAAAGAGAGTAGTAAAATACACACCTTGGACTTCAAAAAGCAGATTTTGACTCCTCAGAGATCTGATGGACAGAATCCCTGGGATGCTAACATGAAGGGGAAAGGAGTCCAGGACAGCTGGCAGTATTTTAAAGAAGCCTTATTGAAGGCACAGAAAGAAACCATCCCGACAAGCAAGAGAGGCAAACATGGTAGGAGACCGGATTGGCTTACGGGGAAAATCCTTGGTGAACTTAAGCACAAAAAGGAAGCTTACAAAAGTGGAAACTTGGACAAATGACCAGGAGGGGTTTAAATGTATAGCTCGAGAATGCCGGGGGGTTATCAGGAAGGCGAAAGCGCAAATGGAATTGCGACTGGCTAAGGATGTGAAGGATAACAAGAAAGGTTTCTACAGGCATGTTAACAAGAAGAAGATGATCAGAGAGGGTGTGCGGCCCCTACTGGATGAAGGAGGTAACCTAGTGACAGATGATGTGGGGAAAGCTGAAGTACTCAATGCTTTCTTTGCCTCTGTATTCACGGACAAGGTCAGTTCCTGGACTTCTGCGCTAAGTGACGCAAGATGGGATGAAGATGGATAGCCCGTGGTGGGTAAAGAACAGGTTAGGAACTATTTAGAAAAGCTAAACGTACACAAATCCATGGGTCCGGACTTAATGCATCCGAGGGTACTGAGGGAGTTGGCAAATGTCATTGAGGAGCCTTTGGCCATTATCTTGAAAAGTCGTGGAGATCGGGAGAAATCCCGGATGATTGGAAAAAGACAAATGTAGTGACCATCTTCAAAAAGGGAAGAAGGACGATCCAGGGAACTATAGGCCAGTCAGTCTTACCTCGGTTCCTGGAAAAATCATGGAAGGGATCCTTAAGGAATCCATTTTGAGGCACTTGGAAGAGAGGAAAGTGATTAGGAATAGTCAGCATGGATTCACAAAGGGCAAGTCGTGCCTGACCAATCTGATCAGCTTCTATGATGAGGTAACTGGCTCTGTGGACGTGGGAAAGTCAGTGGATGTGATATACCTTGACTTTAGCAAGGCTTTGATACGATCTCCCACAATATTCTTGCCAGCAAGTTAAGGGAATGTGGATTGGATAAATGGACAGTAAGATGGATAGAAAATGGCTAGAAGGCCGGGCCCAGCGGGTAGTGATCAACGGCTCGATTTCAGGTTGGCGGTCAGTTTCTAGCGGAGTGCCCCAAGTTCGGTTCTAGGACCGGTTTTGTTCAATATCTTTATTAATGACCTGGATGAGGGGATGGATTGCACCTCAGCAAGTTTCGGATGACACTAAGCTAGGGGAGAGGTAGATACGCTTGAGGGCAGAGATAGGGTCCAGAGTGACTTAGACAAATTGGAGGATTGGGCCAAAAGAAATCTGATGAAGTTCAACAAGGACAAGTGCACAGTCCTGCACTTGGGACGGAAGAATCCCAAGCACAGTTACAAGCTGGGGACCAACCAGTTAAGTAGTAGTTCTGCAGAAAAGGACCTGGGGTTACAGTGGATGAGAAGCTGGATATGAGTCAACAGTGTGCCCTTGTAGCCAAGAAGGCTAATGGCATATTAGGTTGCATTAAGAGGAGCATTGCCAGCAGATCCAGAGATGTCATTATTCCCTTTATTCGGCTTTGGTGAGGCCACATCTGGAGTATTGTGTCCAGTTCTGGGCCCCCACTACAAAAAGGATGTGGACGCATTGGAGAGGGTCCAGCGGAGGGCAACCAAAATGATTAGGGGGCTGGAGCATATGACTTATGAGGAGAGGCTGAGGGAGTTGGGTCTGTTTAGTCTGCAGAAGCAAAGAGTGAGGGGATTTGATAGCAGCCTTCAACTTCCTGAAGGGAGGTTCCAAAGAGGATGGAGAGAGGCTGTTCTCACAGTGACAGATGGCAGAACAAGGAGCAATGGTCTCAAGTTGTGGTGGAGAGGTCCAGGTTGGATATTAGGAAAAACTATTTCACTAGGAGGGTAGTGAAGCACTGGAATGGGTTACCTAGGGAAGAAGTGGAGTCTCCATCCCTGGAGGTGTTTAAGTCTCGGCTTGACCAAGCCCTGGCTGGGTTGATTTAGTTGGGATTGGTCCTGCCTAGAGCAGGGGGTTGGACTTGATGACCTTCTGAGGTCTCTTCCAGCTCTATGGTTCTATGATTCTATGATTCTATGAATACCCACCAGGATGAAAATTCTCATGCAAAATACGACAGGATTATTTTAGAATGTTGGAAGGCTGAGCAAATTCATCCAGTTCTTAACTTTTAGGGCTTTTTCAAAGCTTGTAAGCCAAGGGTTAATATATTTAATATCAACTGATAACTTAAAGCAAAAATTTTAGGGCAAAGAAAAATAAAATGCTACATAATTTTTTTAAAAATGTAAGCTAGCTAAAAACTGTTTTCAAATTCTTGCGGTGCTCTTTCTGGTGGATTTTATTCAAACTCAGTGTAAGCACATCACTCGGGTATACTAATGTAGTCCCCTTACTAAAGGGGCCTCTGTTTTTTTTCCTGGAAAGACCCTGTGTGCTGCAATCCAGACTACAATTCCCATGAGCCCTTGGGAAAAACAGGAAGGAAGGACTCTGGTGGGAGAGATGACTCTCTCTCTCCATGTGCCTGAAAAAAAGAGGCCTAGCAGTCTGGGACTCTGCCTTGGAGTTTGGAACCGAAGGGGGAGCCAGGCTGCTGCTAAGGAGATTGATCCAGTCCAGGGGCTGTTGGAGGGCAGCTACAGACCGGGACTAGATGCCTGTTGGAACTGGGATTTAGCAGGCTGCTTCCAATAGGCACAGCATGAGGCAGTAAGTTTCGGGGCCTTGTTGAAAAAGTGCTGCCTGGGACAGAGCTGCTGTCTAGCCTGGACCAAATCTCCACTGCAGCTGCAACATCAGCGTGCCAACGCAAGCGTCTGGGACTGTGAGTCCAGGGGTGTGCACACTCTGGGGTGGGGTCACTGGTAGTACAAATGTTAGCTATAGAAGCTTCAATTATTGTTATGTGTTTTGTAATGCTAATCATTGCTAAATCTGTTAATCCCTGTTTATTTAAGTTAAGTAAAGATTGTTTATTTTAAAGTATTCTATTAGATGTATATGATTTGTAGTTGTTCTGGAATTAGATCCAGGTTTATGTTGGAATGAGTATGTTCCTGGAGGCTCTCAAGGCACACCAGTGAGTGTGTACAAGGCCAGCCAGGTGGAGGCACCGCCATTTTACATTCATTACAAGCAAGGGACTGCAGCAAGGGGGGTGGATAGGGCTTTCCCCAACTAAACACCATCACCACTGGGGTGCTCAGGATCTCTTTTGGCTTAAAACATCAGGCACCCAGGCACACCTGTGAGTGTCACCTGCTCCCCAGTAACCCGGGGGGGGGGGGGAGGAGGGTTACACTAATAAAAATGTTAGCTCTGGAACTTGTCAAAAATGTCCATCCAAATGAAACTGAAAGAGAGAGAAAAAAACTATGAAAATTTGTTTGTATTTTCTAACAAGTTCTGCTTAGTTCATATATGGCCTTTTTTTATCCATCATTTCAATGTTTGCAAAGGTGAGAAAGTGTCATTATTGGGTGAGATATTAAAAAGCACTCAGCATTCACATAACTGCTCTCATTGAGCTCAAAGTGAACTTTACAGGAGATTCCAATAAAAGCAGAATTGGGCAAATGCCTGAGTGCTTTTAAAATCCCACCCACAGTATGTAAGAGATGTTTTGTACAGCCACAGTGGAATGCAGAGAGCTAAACTTACCTACAAAGCTTTTAGACTCCCCTCGTTGTAGATGAATTCACATGAAAGGAATGAATTTACAAACACAATTAAAAACAAAAACCAGAACAAACAAAAAATTAAAACCTGTCACCACAAAAATGTTAAAATAACATAAAAATCCACCACTTTCATCATCTCTCTTATTATATTTTAGTCTTGATTCTACCTGAGGGTATGTCTAAACTACAGCGTTATTTTGAAATATCTAATTTCGAAATAGTTAATTTGAAATAAGTTATTTCGAAATAACGCGTCTACATACAAAATACATTTCAAAATAGCGTTTTGCTATTTAAAAATAACGCATCCACACTGATTGGACGCTGAATCGCATTTAAGGGCAGCAGAAACTGGTTCCAGCAGGACATCAGGTCAGGAGTTACTTTGTATGGCTGCTTTCCCTGCTTGCTTGCCTACCTTGCTGAGGGACATCAGAGCATTTTTTTCTCTGCCTGCTTTGATTGCCCTGATTCGGGACATCACAGCACTCAGCACCATGGAGCCAGAGCTGCCCCTGGGCACTCTGGTGCTCATTTTGGATGTGTTGCTGCAAGCCTGGCTGCGCTTTCTGCAGGCTGCCTCACAGCATCCGCTGCAGCCCGACCCCCACGCCCTCCTCCAGACCCTCCTGGGGGATGGGAAGGAGCAGCTGCCATTCCTGGACGCCAGTGTGCCCCAGCGCATCTGGCATCTGGACACCAGCAGTGACTGGTGGGACCACATCATCCTGGAGCACTGGGGAGACCAACAATGGACCCAGAACTTCAGGATGAAGAAGGACACCTTCCTCGAGCTCTGTGAATGGCTCGCCCATGCTCTGTGGCAACAGGATACGCACATAGTTCACGCCGGATAGCTACCGATCCGTGGCGAACCAGTTCAGTGTGGGGAGATCCACTGTTGGAGCAGTGCTCATGCAGGTATGGCAGTCTCCAGCCACTGTGCCTGGGGGGGAGGGGCAAGGAGGTGATGGGCTGCTCCAGGGAAAAGGGGGGGAAGTGGTTCAAGTCCCCTCCACAGGAGGGTTTGGTCTGTCCCACCCACACTATGGGCTGCCCGTGGTGGCCAGGATTGCAGGGGGGTTGCTTCTGGGAGTGCGGGCGCGGGGCAGTGGCAGGGAAGGAGCACTCTCAGCCATCCTGGCACCCCAGTGACTCTCGGTGGTTTTGTGTGTCCCTCTGCAGGTGGTCAAGGCCATCAACAGAGTGCGGCTCCACAGAGTCATCCGCCTCACCAATGCGGACGCAGTGATTGAGGGGTTTGGCGCCCTGGGCTTCCCCAACTGTGGGGGGGCAATCAACGGGACGCACATCCCCATCCCTGCCCCGGACCACCAGGCCTCCCTCTACATCAACCGGAAAGGATACTTCTCGGTCATCCTGCAGGCTGTGTCTGACCACCGGGGCTAGTTCGTGGACATCAACGTGGGCTGGTCCGGCAAAGCACACGATGCGCGGGTTTACCGCTACTGCTCCTTGTGCCAAGGGCTGCACACCGGGACTTTCTTCCCTGACTGCCACATCAGGGTCGGGGACATGCCTGGTGGGGGATGCAGCCTATCCCCTACAACCCTGGTTGATGAAGCCCTACACGGGACACCTCAACCCCTCCCGACAGGCCTTAAATGCCAAGCTCTGCAGGGCCCGCATTGTGGTGGAGGGGGCATTTGGCCAGTTGAAGGCCCATTTTAGATGCCTCCTCACCCGCCTGGACCTATCCAAGTGGAATATTCCACACATGGTGGAAGGGTGCTGTGTGGTGCATAATTTGTGCGAGAGGAAGGGGGAGGCTTTCCTGCAAGCCTGGATGCGCAGCCCCACATGGCTGCCAGCCAGGAGGCCCATCGGAAGGCTGTCCATATCTGGGAGGCCCTGTGGGAGAGCTTCCACCCAGAGGAGGACTAAAGTCTCCCCTGGTGTGCCCCACTGGGGGCTTGTGCCTCATTTCACCCTCACATCGTTTCACTGACCCCTCCCTAACCCCCCTTCCTCATGTAAATTAAGACACGTGTTGACAAAAACAAACTCTGTTTATTGAACAAAACTGGGGTGGAGGGGGGCAATGAGGGGGGGAGAAGGGAGGTGAGAGGGTGCGAGAGGGGAGGGGTAAACCTGGGAGGAGGGAGCTGGAAGGGGGAGGCAAGGAGAGGAAGAGGGAGAAGAAGCTCAGGGTTGGGGGTCTTGCTGGTCCACCTGTCTCCCAGCACTGCAGATGTGGGGGTCTCGGCATCCCCGGGAGGGAGCGGGTATGGAGGGTGGGGCGGGTAGAGAGGGAGGGGAGGAAGAAGTGGGAGGGGGAGCAGGAGTGGGAGGAGGAGCAGTAGCTGGGGTGGCAGCTGTGGCTGGAGTAGCAGGAGGCAGCAATCTCTGCACCAGGGTCTGCAGGTGGTCGGAGATGGCATGGCCCTGGGCAAGCAGCTCCCGCCAGCTCTCCCGCTGCAGCTGCAGGTCTTCATCCACCCAGTGGTCGAGGGTGCGGTGCTGGCCTCGCAGGATCCCCAGGTGCTGCCGCTGGTACTCCTCCTGGTTATGGGTCAGCCTGCTGGCTCGGGTGCAGGAGAATATCCTGGGTGGGGTGGTGCATCCTGCACTCACAGCTGCTGCAGCTGTGGAGAAACAAGAGAAGTGATCAGTTCTCCCTGGGGACACAGTGGGTGAAGCCCAGCCCCCTCTGCACAGCAAGGACGGCAGGTCTACGCACCATCAGAGCCGATGTGCTTGCACACAGGCCATGTTCGGCATGTCCTGCTATCCCCGGGAATGTGAGCTGGCCCAGGACTGCACCTATGCCCCTGTGCTGTATCTAGTGTGGAGGTGGGAAGGGAGTGGAGATGTAGAGGGGGGCTCACGGAGGGAGGGCATCATGAAGTGTCCCTCCCCGGGGTCAGGAGCACGTAATGTGCCTTCATACGTACACGCGTGTGGGTAACAGGCCAGGGCCCCTGTGTGGCAGCCAGCCAGGGCCACAAACCTAGGGTGGCATGGCACATGCACAGGTTGCTGCATGCTCCGTGGTCAGCAAGGCCCACACGCACGGTCCCTGTTCTCTCTCTCCACCCCCGGCCCCCGCCCCACATAAGGGGACATTGATGGCACTCACATGTCGAGGCCTCCCCAGCCTCAGATGACACCAGCGACAAGCTTGCTGGGACGGCTCAGGGGTACTGGGTGCGGGACACGCTCCCTCCAGGCTCCTGCAGCTCCTGGCCCTTCTGCTTCTCCTCCGTGTCATGGGTAGGGCCCTTTGCCCCAGGGTCAATGACCACCTGGGGGGCACGGACCGTCTGACCCCCCAAGATGCGGTCCAGGGCATCATAATAGGGGCAGGAGTCCAGGTCAGCCCCTGGTTGGGAGCTGCCCCCTGAGGCCCTGGCATAGGCCTGCTGCAGCTCTTTGATTTTCATGCACATCTGCTCCTGGGTGTGCATGTGACCTTTGGTGGCCAGGCTGTCAGTCATCCGCCTGTAGACGGCCGCGTTCCTGTGTCTAGTGCAGAGATCATGGACATTGGAGGCCTCCCCTCAAACCTCAATGAGGTCCATGATCTCCGCACTAGACCAGGAAGGTGCCCACCTTTTGCGGCCCCTGGCAGGCTCCTGGGAGCTGCCAGCCTTCTCCTGGGGAGTGGTGGAGGGCTGGGTGCCACTGGGTTGCTGACTCATGCTGGGCCAGGTGCACGGACTGCTGGCTCTGTGCTGGCAGGCTTACAGCTGGCACAGGCACTGTGGCCAGAGTCTACCCCTTTAAGGGCTCCGGGGCTTGGGGGGGGAGCAGAAGAGTTTTCCTGGTTGTGCCCAGAGTGGCCACTAGGGTACCCTGGGAAGGGCTGGAGTCCCCCTATTTTGAAATAAGCGTCTACACAGCGCTTATTTTGATTTAGCTATTTCGCATTTGGCTTTATTCCTCATGGAATGAGGTTTACCAAATTTGAAATAAGCGCTCCGCTATTTCGAATTAATTTTGAAATAGCGGTTTGGCTGTGTAGATGCTAGGAAAGTTATTTCGAAATAAGGGCTGTTATTTCGAAATAACTTTGCTGTGTAGATATACCCATAGATATTACTCACACCACAAAAACAACCTTTTTTTCTTGCCTTTATTGGCCAACAAAGTATTATAAAATTAGATAAATCTATGAGGAAAAAGGTCACGTACAGGAAAGTTATAGTTTTGTTCTAGCCAGAAGTATTTCTGTCTCTCTGACTGGTTTCAGTTAAGGCAGCTGCACTGGATGGATTAATGTATCAACAGATTCAATCACAATCCATATCTCTAATTGAACCAAACCTAAAACATTTGGCTAAGTAACCTCTTCTCCCAAATCCCCACAATACCTCTCTCTATTTTGCCGATGCTGTTTCAGAAGCTCATCTGGGCTAAAAATCTCTGCTGTTTTCCGAACCATGTAGTGGAGTGGGAACATGTTCTGTGGAAACTATAACCTGAGAGTGTCCCTGGAGCATGAGAAATTTGAATGAAGTAGCCAGTTACAGCACAAAATAAAAGCAATCAGGTATTCAGCCTCCCCTATTTCTTTGCCAGAACACCACTGAATGCTGAGGGTGAATGAGAACTGTAGTAAGATGAAGGCCTAAAACATAAGCCATTTCAGCACAGGCCTGGTTTGAGGCTTGAGGCCTAGCTAACAATGGACAAAACATGGCTAACATAAAGCAAAGCTAAGCTGTGAGCAAAAGGCAGGCCCCAGCTCACAGAACTTGGCACAAACAGGGCTGAGAGTGCAATACACTAATTGCTAAAAGGCCCAGGTGCAGAACAATAATTGGTACTGGTCATAAATGGAAAGCACATGATATCACTAGCTCATTAAAAAAGACCTTGGTACCCACTCCTCACAGATACAGACTCAGGTTCAGGAAAGGGTCTAAAATGACAGCATGATGGATAGAGATGATCTAATCAAACCACAAGGTACAGGGTGATGAGTGGTATCTAAGTAGTGTCAGAGGGTGGTACCCTGATACATCAGGAGTGAGATGTGATTTGTTGTACCTGTATATAAGGTGGTGACTCGGGAGGACAGTCTTTGTATGACATAGGGGGCAATGGAAATTTCCCACTGACTGAGTCATTCCATAGTGGCAAGCACATATGAGCAGTGGTTCAGTAGAGGCTGCTGACAACTGTTACTGTACTTCACTTTACAATAAACCTGGCCTGGCACCTTTGAACCTTATCTAGTTTGTAGTCTTTGGGGGCTCTCTTGGGGTCTGCTGTGGAGACTAAATGTACAAGTCAACACGGCAAACATCACTGAGCACACACGCAAGCAGCCTTCTGGTTATCATCATCAACGGAGCCAGAAACCTGTGAGGACACCTCGGGCAATAAATCCCAAACACCCTCCCTGAATAACTACAAGAACAAGCTGGAGTCAGGGAATCTGTTGAAGAAAGTCTGTTAAAAGGTCAAGTAGCTTGGGAATGGCACATGGACCATGGGAGAAGAATGGGAGGAAAAAGACATATTGAAAGGAGACTGACATCCTGACATTTTTATTGACTTATTTCAAAAATTGTCATTAACTTTAAAGCACCTTTTAAATAGTATGTCCCTGATTCTTATTTTTAAAGTCCTTAAAACAAAAAGGCTCCCCCCGCACCAGACATGTTCAGGTCCATTGGTCTCCCTCCTGCTATTTTTCCTTTTTTATACACCTGCCTACTTGCTGCCTATTCAATTTCAGCTTTGTTCCTGCTCTAGGTAAACACTCTCTTTTGCAGCCAGATGAAGAACATGTATCTGAGCACTGCATGAAGTGATGTTATGCAGGCATATGAGGCAGCTGACAGTTAACAAAGCAGTGGAACTGACTGCACACAAAATGCTACTAAACAATCTGAAACCATAATATTTTAATTGCTCATCTATTTCAGTTAAAATAATGTTAGAACATGCTTGTAATTATAGGAGGTAGAAAATTTTGAGATGGATAGATTTTCAAATTGTCCTTTAAGCTGCAGATAGGTATTTCAACATTTCCAAATTAAAATGAACCTATACACTTCTGAGGTTTGCCCCCCGACTAGTACCTGTCAGTTCAAGTAATAAAGAGAATTTACAGTAAAACATAAGTAAAGGTCGATCTTACTCTTATGTCAATCTCCATTGGAATTAAAATCCCTGGAAACTGCAACTAAGTGTTCAATTATTAAAGATATGATACAGGGCATTGATGCTTTATTATTTTATAAAAATCAAAATAGCGAAGCTGTTGCAACTAATGATCATTATCACTGTTACTAATTGAAAAACATCTAGCTTAACAATTTTAATTGTAAATATCTCGATTCTGAAAGATGTTTAACATGATTTTTGATTTTTCAATTTAGGCCTGCAGATTTGAAGGTGCAAATAAACAAAGGTTCAAACAAATGAAGGTTCATGAGATCAGATATTTAGATCTCTGTGGGCCTGATGCAAAGCCTTGTGAAATTAATGGAGGTCTTTCTATCAACTTCAGTGGGCTTAGATTGTACTCAGAGGGTATGTCTACACTACAGAGTTTTGTCAGAAAAACGGCTGTTTTCCAACAAAACTTGATTAATGTCCACACTGCAATTGCATTCTTCCACAGCAAATCGAAAGAACAGGGGTGTTTTTCCAGCATTGGTAATCCTCATTCTATGAAGAAGAAGCCTTTTTGCGGAAGAGCTCTTTCGCAAGAAGGCATGTGTGGACAGGGAAGAGGGAGTTCTTTCGGAAGAGGAAAGAGGAAAAAGCACAGGTGCCCTGGTGGCCATTCCGTCCATAGCAATCACAGCTTGCATGTGAGAGAGCGTCCATTCAGTCTGGACGCTCTCTTTTGAAAAAGCAGATCGCTTTTTTGATGTACTTTTGCAGTATGGATGCTTTCTTTCGGAAGAAGTTTTTCGAAGTATCTCTGCCGAAAAAAGCTTTTTCCAAAAGAAACCTGTAGTCTAGATGTAGCCTAAGTGACATAAATTGTATCTGTATGGCCAAAATTGTGGGTACAAAAAATATGGAGACGAACAATATGGAGGTCAGCAGTGCAATCCTCCCACACAGACAGCCTGACTGAGGAGGCATTTTATAGACAAAACAGTGCCTCGGCACTCATTCTGTTTGTCTGAGGCTTTTGTGCACATACAAGTCCTTGATTTTGCTTATATAGGTTTTTTTCTGAAAAAGAGTGTGCACCATATCTCAGAGAATGGATTAAACTTCTTAGGATTGTGTTTGTTTCTACATGTGTAAACGTAACTTGGCTAACTGATCATGTGCTCGAGTAAATTCATTCATTGGTGGTCTTAATTGTATAACAATGGTAGCCAGGAAGGAGTCCCTACTTTTATGGACATGAATATTAGAATGAAAGACTATAATCCTGGTTCTAGGAGAGTACAGTGAGAGCGGCCAATGCAACACAAGCTTACTTTTGAATATTCTACTCGATCCAAATGTTTAAGTTGAGGCTTAAAACATTTGAAAAGGTGTTTATTGAATATGATCAAGTACAAAATACATTTGAGGAAATTATGATCTGCTCGTGGATATTCGATGGGAAGAATAAAAGACTCTCAGATAAATAATTTGTTGCAAGTCAGCTGTCTATATAATTAAATTCATATGCATATATAATACTCCTATATAGTGTTGTTTCTTTTCCCATGGCAATTTAGACTGAACAGCCACCATGGTCTCTTCTTCCTCTAATTTTAATACAGAGGAAGCTTTTTATGACCCAGCTCCTGACCTGAGCACAGATCCACTTCTATGAGTTGTGTGTGGATGTAGTGACATGCTGCTTCTGTAAACACTCTAGGAAAGTCATAAGGGACAAAGAGACTAAGTGGGCTGCTGCAGCTGCTTCTCCTTCTATTGTTGGTTCCTGGATATTTGCAGCTTCATGCCCTTTAGGCTGTTGACTGAGCTGCTTTTATGTTACTTTTAGGTTACATACAGAAAGGAAACGTATCTTGAGGGCTTGGTTGGTATCAGTAATGGTCTCCTCTTCCCTGGGTTTTTATTTAACCAGATCATTCCCTGATGAGCTTGATGCTTTCTGTCTCATTTCTTTTTAAGAACCTCTATCATACAGGATCAGATATACAAATCATATTACAGGTACCCCAGCTGCTACATTTTGTCCATGATAATACTTACAATTCTTTACTTTTATAGAAAAGGTTGTTGGATAGAAACTGACCTAAGGTCTCCTGGGGTGCATCTATATTGCACCCTTACTTCAAAATAAGCTGCGCTATATAAATTGCATAGGTTATTTTGAGCTAATTTCAACACAGCTTATTTTGAAATTTGGCGCTGTCTATACTGTGCCAAATTTTGAAATAAAGCACTATTCCAAAACGTCCCTTAAGCCTCGTGGAACAAGGGCTACAGGGATGCCAGAATAGTGGGTCTGTTATTTCTAAATCTATTTTGAAATATCAGGTTGTTTCAAAGTTGCGGAATAGCTATTTTGGGATATTTCTGGTATCCCAAAATAGCTCTGCAGTGTAGATGTAGCCCTATAGATTAGATACTTTCTCAAGATTATGAATCAGAGTGGGCTGGCAATGAGAGAAAAAAAAAAAAAAACAGCTCCCCGACCTAGGAGAATTTGATTTCATAAAACTGGCACTCTGGTAATATTGAAATGTATTTATAAATACTCACCAATGTGTACATATGTACTATGCATGCATTCAAGCTTCATTCTGACATTTCTCAATACATGTAGGGAAAAAGAGATCTAATTAGCTACACTTCATTTATGTTCTTTTTACTCTCATGTCAAGCATGAGCATTTAAGAGTTGTCCTGCAAACACAGATTGAAAACTAGCTTTTGTGTTAAATTGCATTACATCAGTCTAATTCTCCACTCTGCTGTCTGTTGTCTCTGAACAGAATTCTGCTTGGAAAATACATTAGTCTCTTTATTTGCAACTAAGCTCTATTGTTGTATTTACCAAAAATATAGACATTTTAGTTAAGTATGCTATTTTTTAAACCAAAAAATTACCCACTTAGCGTCTGTTGCAAATGAATTGGCCTGAGCTAGAAACAGAGCATTCAGCAACAAATCCAGTGAACAAAGGGTTATCTGATAAATACATATAAATTAAAACAAATAACAGATGTTTTATTTCCTTCTGCTTACTAGGCAATTTGGGCAATCAACCTTTGTTCCATGAAAATTACATGAGCCTGAATTAAATATCAATCAGTATAGCAACTAAATTCCAATTTGAACAGCAGATTGATTCCATGGGTTGTAGGGAAAAATAATTATCAAATACAATTCAGGCCTAAATGTGTGGCTTTAGAGTAGGAAACTTCAGTGGTTTTAATATTTTACCAAGAATTACTTTTGATTAATTTATTTATTTGCATTTTAATATCTGTTCACATTGACTGATTGCTGGGTACAATATTAATTCATTTCTCATGATTAGATATTTGTCAAGAGTTGGTTTCTAAGGTCTTGTGGTGAATATAGAGCTGTTAAAAATAGCTGAGATGAATGACCATACAATTTATATGTTGAATCAAATCTTTTTTCCCCTCCTGCAGATTGCTGCTGTTCTAGACAGTATATTAACATGTATCTAATATAATAGAAGTACATAAATAAATAGCAATAAGTGTGTGTATGAGAAAGAGAGAGAGAGACTAAGAAAAAGCAAGTTGATCACAGGATGAGGAACACAGTATGGCATCCAGGGAGTGGAACTTTGTCTCGGTTTACTTTTCAGAGAACACCTTTTCAAGCTTTACTTGACTATAAAAAGAAAGGGAGGGAACTCCTTCATTCCCCATCACATAGCGGAGACAGAGAAAGGCAAGCCAAATTCAGAGGCAAAAATGGTAGATAAGTCTTAGCTGTTAGAATCATAGAATACTAGAACTGAAAGGGACCTCGAGAGATTGAAAAATGTGTTTTATTTTGTTTGGTTTGTAACCATTTTCTGTGTGTTATCTCTGTTTTGTATCACTTGCAGTTCTGTTCTTTTGTAAATACGCTTATTCTTAGTTTTACTATAAACCATCTTAGTGCTGCTCTGTTGAAGTTTAGAGGGAGTCCTCAGCTAGCAGGCTGGTGTGTATACTGTCTCTTTGGAGGCAGCAAACAAGTTCCGTGGGTGGGCTGTGAGTGGCTCTGGACAGTACAGGGAGATGTCTCTGGGAACTCGAGGGCTGGCATTCACTGACTGTTACCTGCAAAGCAAGGTTGAGATTTTCAATGTCTCAAGAAGTTGGTTGCTGAAGCACACGGATGGGTGTGGCAGGGAATGCCTACAGTCTTCCAGCAATGCCCATTCTTACTAAGGCTATGTCTGCACTGGCAACTGAAGAACAAAACTTGCATTGTTCGGAGGTGTTAAAATGACACTCTGGCAAAAATTTTGTCCACAACAAGTGGGGGTGGAAGTATTTTGTCAGCAAAATAGCTGACAAACAGCAGTGACATTGCCTGACTTTTAGCCATGTTTCCAAAAACTGCATAGTGTAGACTAAGCCTGAAGCAGAGGAGTAACATAGTACAGGTAGTTTAGTTTTCTGGGCTTCCCTGAGGACGTCACAGTGCGTGATTGTAGAATGCTAACATTTATGATTTCTCTGAGTTCAACCCTGAGGTGCTAGGCCTCTCAACTTCACTTATTGCAAGGGAGAAATTTGCATTTCTCCCTCACTTAGACTGAGTTTGGGTTACAATACCCTGTGTATCCACCATTCTCACTCTGCAAGTCAATTTGCGACTGTTTGACATTAAACTGTTTACCCTTCAGCAAAAACACATGGTGCCTTAAGACACACACACAGAGAAGCAATAGGGTGTTTTGCCATTTTTTAATCAAAATACATTTGAGTGTTTTTATTCCATGTGAAATATCAGTATTTCAAGGTTTTAATCTTACTTCAGATTAAAACAGATCTTGAAATTATTGGAATTACCTGCAGGATGAAAAATTCCAGTTTTTGCTCATCTCTAAACAATATGAACCCAAATCTGAGTGATCCTCCTTTAAAAATTAAATTTCACATTAGAGCTCATGGGAAGCATGTGAACGGCAACCCAGAAGGCTGTTGGGAGATCACTTGCACCTACAGATGTTCCTGGAAACATCAAGATATAGCAACAAATTAGGATTACACAACAGAATTCTGATTCTAAGTTGTTTCTTTCATCCAGACATGGAATAGAAACAGATGATATGACTTGTGTGTTTAATCAAAAGTAGCCTACCACCTCAAACTTTGAATACTCAGAAGGAGTTGCTCATAAAATAGCTACCATCTAAAAAGTATTCACATAAAATATTTGGTTAATGATTTTAATAATAAATAAAGGCAATAGAAAAATGCATGTGACCAAGCCATGAACTGAAACTAATTTAATACATTATTTATTCGCTATTATCCATACGGCTCTGCTTTATTTTGTTTTTTGACCCAAATTCAGACATTATTCAGCAAAGAAGAAATTAAGTCAAAGGAATTTTTAAGTGTTCTTACAAAGAGCAGTTAAAACTAACTAACTCACTAACAACAAACAGACAAACAAAAGGATATTCCATTTTCCTATAGCACTTTAAAAAAGCTTCAGCTTCAGTTCTTTCTTTTATGGATTACCTATTTGTTGGCAGTGGGTTGCAAAAATCATATTACTTTGCTTTTAAGGTTTGTATATGAATTTTGGTATTTCCTTCACGGAATCCAATCAGATACTTGCAGAGAAGCTCTCAGCTAAATGTAAGGTATAGCCTTCAGGACTCCAAAGACCCCATTTTAAAACTATATATCATTAAATAATGCCAAATATTGTGGCAGTAGTGTGCTCTAATTTAATGCAGGCATTATTGCTGGTGCTGGAGGACACTGAATGTAATATTTCTCATATAACTGTAATTTTTCTACCATTAAAAGTGAGTACAGTGAAAGCTTTGTTATCCAGTACTCATAGAGAAAGGAGGTTGCTGGTTAGTAGGCTGCTTAGGTAAGCATTTCCCTGCCAGAGTCTGTCTCTAACACCCCTCCATTCCAACTCCCTCTGAGACTCTGCACTCCCTCCTATGACCCCTCTCCCAGGCCAGAATCCTCTTCTTCACCCATACACCCTTCTGGACCCTGCACCCCAATCCCCTGCCCCAGGTCACAACCCACACCCTCTGCACCTTCCTCCTCCCTGCCCCAGGTGACAACTCTGCCCCAGAACTTCCACCCACTCCTATACTATTTCCTCAGGCCAGAATCCTCTCCTGCAGCTATAACCCTTACCAGACCCTGCACCCCAATCCTCTGCCCCAGATAACAATTCCCTCCTTCATCCAAACTCCCACTCAAGACTCCACACCCTCTCTTGCACCCCAGTCTCCTATCCCAAACTCTCTTCTGCACCTAACCTCTGTCCAAAACCCCACAGCCCCTCCATAGAAAAGTATGGCCCTTGACCACTTACAAAAATTTTGGAGTGGCCCTCCATCAAATTTATTGCCCAACCCTGCACTAGGATTAGTACCACTGCTAATATTTACTGTGGATATAGCAGGTAGAATCAGGACTCAAATAGAAGTGGGTTGGGTCATTTCATTTTGGGAAAGATTTTTGCAACTTCTATAAAAACACAGAACACCAAGGGTGTCTAATGTATTGAATTTTCTTTGTCTAGACCAGCAGGATTATCAGGAAATTACTATTTACAACAGACTTCACATGTAGTGCTCAAACAAAACTTGAGATACATACTTTTGTTCCTATTTATTTTCTGTGCAGGCAAAGAAGCGCAAGTCTGATGATGCACCGTAAAATAAACAGAACCAGACTGCATGTAATGGCTGTGCAAAAGTTCAAATGCTGAGGACTGGGAGAAGTAACAGATATAGATTTAGTGCTGATAAGGGCACAATAAATTATCTTGTGTGGTCATTAATCTTTAAGTACCTGACAGCTAAATGACCCAGCTAAAGCTTTGGGAGTGTTTTTTAGTGTAAAGAAATACAAGAACAAGAATATTAAATCCATAATTACATTCTATAACCCATGCACCATTGAAATAATACACAAATTAGATGTACTGTTGGCACTAGTGAGCACATCTGTGTAAGGGCTTTTTCTGTGATGCATTTCATAGCTATAATATTTTAATCACTTAGTGGTATCATATCTCATGGTTCATTCTTATAGGTAATAAAGACTATGCTCTCTGAACTGGTAACACTGAAACGTTTGGCACAAGTTTCAGCACCTTAAAATTCCAAATAAAACTGCAGTGTATGAACTGTGACTCTGAAATTATGTCTCGGTCCAGCAGCATGATTATACTTTGATGAGAAGTGCAAAATTCCATTCACTCATCCTTTCTGCTTTTATGTTAGGTGTGAGGCTAGATGTTTTAAATACAAATTTAAAATATGACTGCATATATATTCTATACACTGAAAATAACATTTGAAATAGTCAAAATAAAGCAGCTTTTGACACAAGATATATTATATTACATAACCTCTTGAGAATAAAGCTATTTTACTGAATGATACACTAACTACCAGCAAACAAAAAAACACATGAAAGCTCTGAAGAAATCGGAGGGTCATTGTGATTTTGTGGGATGTTGGGATAACATAATACATGTCAAGTTGTCTTTCCTATCTTTTGTTCATGGCTCTTGGATTCAGATAGCTTAAGTGCATTTCAGTCTAGACATGACAGAGTTTACACTGTAGGACCTGGCTGGAAGAAATGACACAGTTCAATTCTATCAATAAAGAATATTTGCCTCCTTTTGTTACACAGGTTCACAACCTGGGAGGCTGTTCAGAAGCTTCTTGTTGACTGAGTAACTGGTATCCAAGATCACTCATCCTTTTGTGCTTGGCAGCAAGGTTGTGGGAGGTTGTTTTTGTTTTGCTTCCATTTGCAGGCCTCATCTCATTGACCCAACTCTTAATCACTTTGAGAATGTTAAAATGGTGCTCTACCATAAGGAATATTTACAATTTCCACATTAATTCTTTGTCAATATTTTCTGCTATAACTTTAATATTCACCTTTCCTGTGAACACTCCTGAAACTGTAATTACTTTCCTGGATAGTCATGAAAATCCAACACAAAAAGGATGTAAATAACTCAAAGCCAATTTGTTTTAAAACATAAGATACACCTGGCAAGGGACATAAAAGACAATGAGAAGAGGTTCTTCAAATAGATTAGGAGCAAGAGATAAAAAAGGTAAGTGTAGGTCCTCTACTTAGTGGAGAAGGGGAGCTAATTGATAACATCAAGAAAGCTGATGTGCTTAATGTGTATTTTGCTTAAGTCATCTTTAAAAGGTTATAGATTATCAGATACTCAACATAATTAATACTAACACCAAAACAGGAAAGAACAAATTAAAGCATATTTAGATAAATTAGAGATATGCAAGTCATCATTGCCTAATTAAATTCATGATGGGGTGGTTAAGGAACTAGCTAAAGTAATCTTGGAACAGTTAGCTATTATCATTGAGAATATCTAGAGGATGGAAGAGGTCTCAGAAGAATGAAAAATAGCAAACATAATACCTATTTTTAAAAAGGGAATAATGAAGACCTGGGGAATTATAGACCAGTCAGCCTAACTTCTATCTCTGGAAATGCAAATGATTAAACAAATCAATTTTTAAGCGCCTGGAAGATAACGTACCTGGATGATAATGGTGTTATATGGAATGGTCAGCATGGATTTAGCAAGAACATGTCAAACCACCTTCATGTTCTTCTTTCTTAGTATTGCTGATCTAGTAGATGGGAGAAAGCAGTAAACATTATATATCTCGATTTTTGTAAGGCTTTTGACACAGTTCCTCATGATCTTCTCATAATTAATTAGGGAAATGTGGTCCAGATGAAATTAATATAAAGTGGGTGCACAACAGCTTAAAAGAACATATTCAAAATTTATCCGTGATTTGCTGTCAAATTGGGAAGGCATATCTAGTGGGATTCTGAAGAGGTCAGTTTGGGGTCTTTTACTATTCAATATTTTCACTAATGACTTGGACAATATAGTAGAGAGCATGATTATGAAACTTGCAGGTCATGCCAAGGTGGGTGTGGGGAGTTGTAAGAATTTCTGAGGAAAGGCTTACATTTTAAAATGACCTTGACAAACTGGAGAAATTGGTTTAAAATCAACAAGATGAAATTCAGTAAAGAAAAGTTCAAAATACTTCACTTAGGAAGGAAAAATCAAACGCACAATTACAAAATGGGGAATATTAGCAGCCAACCTAACAGGTTTCATTTGGTCTTCCTAGATTTATTAGGAGTACAATCTATAGGCTTGTTGGTATTATCAGCTGAACAAACTTGGAAAAGCAAATGATGAGGAAAAAGACCATTCTTGGGTCTCAAAATTATACCCTATATGTGAGGCAGAACTTAAAGAAGTATATTTCCAAGGGTATTCTTCACACTCTTTTCAAGACCTATCTAGGAGCCAATGAGTTACATTGTATTTTTAATAGATATGTATACTCAGCATTGTGCAGAAAGCTATATTTTTAGAAAGTAATATGAACCCAATATACTGGAAATACATTTTTAAAGATATTTTAATGTAATTTTCTGAAAATAAGGCCCTGAGCTTTATCTGTCTAGACTGTTTTATAAGAGTATATGGCATAAATGTCCCCAGAGTGAGCTATTTTTTTTAAATTTCTAGGTGGAAGATTCTGCCATCATTCTTCTATCACTATTATTGGAAATATACTGCTGCTGCAAGGTTTGATCCTTTCTTTTTACTCATTTTTGCTGCATCACCAGATTTAAGGGCCTGTCATCCTTGCATTAAAAACGTTGCATTTGAAGAGTTTATTACTTTAATTCATAAAGGATTGGAAGTTGGCACACACTTTTAGCAATGATGCAGGGAGATTTTCCCCTCCATTCAATATAAAATGTAATTGAAACCATGACATTTGTTCATTGTTTTCTCATTTTGGAATTTCGTGCTTGTGACTTTTTAAAAAGGCTTAATTTATTTTAAAAGAGTAAAGCTATGCTTATTGTTAGCCCTTACTGTTTATTAAAGCATTTTGGCATGTTAATAGAAACATTTGGAAGGAGCTAAGTTATACAAGTTTGTAAAGACTTGATTATATATGCACAGTAACTCCCTTCCAGAAGTGTTTCTAAACCACACTGTTGCATATTATGCCAAGTGCAAAGCAAGGATAACATATGAAATCCCAGTGATTTCAATAAGTTTTTGCATATTTTGTGTACTTTGTTATGCTCTCACTGCTATTTATAATGAAGGGACATGCTCAAGATTGTTAGACCTTAAAACAAACCCAGCTTTATAATTGTTCTACTGGGTAACTTTTATCTTATGGATTTGAGACAGTTCTTAAAAGCAACCCTTCCTGAAAAGAGCAACTTTTATGTATAGAATATAGCACAAAGGGCCTGATCTCTGATTGTGGTTTCTTGGCAATGACACTATGCAAAAATACTAATAAGCATCACACCCAGTTGCAAACTAATTGGCAGACAAATACATTGATTTATTTATAATGTGATGCAATGTCATCACGGAAGGAAATGACTGTGGCTATCTCAGCATCCAATACTAATTAGGATCCAAAAGAAGCCCGAGGCAGTGGAATAATTTAAAGATTTGAGGCCACAGTATCTCAATACTGAGGGTTGTTAGAGAGGAAACAAGTTCTTCAGATTTCTTTCCCTTTCTTAGCAGCATCATGTAAATCTTACATGCATTCAGCGATAGCCAGCTCTAGATGCTGATGTCCAGTAGGCAGTGAGAAAGCTGAAAGACGGTGCTATGCATATGTGAGGCAAAACAGATGTAAAGTTGGATTGGATATCATCTGTACACTTCAGCACATGCTACTTCCCCATTTCTCATAAATACTGTATTTTAGAGGTGTAAAATATTGGGAGAGGATTCGGTCTTGTGGGTCTCTGAAAATTTTGTATCTAGAGAAACAGTTATCTTTAATAACTCTGGATTTAGTCTGAGAAGAAGGACCGGAACCATGTTAGGACTCTTCTGTTTAACCCTGAAGATTCTTGCAAGTGATATAGGAGAATCTGGAGCTAAAATTATTTTTTTCCAAGGGTACATCTACACTGCACAGCTATTTTGGGATATCGAAATAGCTACCCCTCATCTACACAAGCCACCCGTTATTTCGAAATATTTTTCAAAATCACAGGTGTGCTATTTCACCATCCTGGTAAACCTCATTGAACGAGGGATAAGGGATGGCTCAAAATAGTACATTATTTTGAAATTTGGCACTATGTAGACGTGCCGAATTTCAAAATAAGCTAGTTCAAAATAGTTTCAAAATAAGATATGCAATATGCATAGTGCAAAATGTGTACCTTATTTCGAGTTTAGGGTGCTTATAGATGCACCCTAAGAGGCTAAGCAGGATTGGTATGGCTATACTCTCCCTTTTTTTAGGAGTAAAAGAAAATTGTAATGTTTAAATTCTGCCCTAGAACCTGAAGATGGCAATGGAGAGAATATGCAATGTGTAATAAAAACTTTGTCTTATTCAAGGCAAGCCAGCGAAATTGTGCTACTTTGGGACAAACTTAAAAGTCTGTCAGACATTTAGGTTGCACCAAATGGAGTACATCCAAACATCTTCAACCTACAGACATCTACAAGAATATTCCGTGACACATAAATTGCTTTAAAACCATACCATAACATCTTATCCAAAGGTGTGGAATGACCAGTGCTTGGTAATATTACTATTCAATATTTATTACTGTAGAAATACAAACAAATAAAATCTTGGCAGAAATATAGATGTATAAAAAATTCACTCCAGCTATTAAAGATATTCATTAATTTTATGAGACTCTTGCCAACTCTCATTAAATTAATCAGCAATAGTGAGAAAAAATATTGAATGACCTGATGATGCAATATAATGAGAATGACAGCATTATATATATAGTAGCCCAGTGTCTGTGACTCTGTAATGCTGAAACGCTGGCTGTTCCCTCTGGGCGGCGCTGTTGCCTCCCACCATGGCGCTTGGCTTACTTCTGCACTGCTCAGCCGGGCCACCGTGCAGGAGCAAGCAGCACAAGCGGCTGTTTGGGGTCCGCACTCCCCATGCAGCAGGGGTGCTGCATGGGGAACGCAGGGCCCAAACGGCCGCTTGTGCCACTTGTGCTGCTTGCTCCCACACAGCGGCCCAGCTGAGCGGCACAGAAGTCAGCCGAATGCCACGGCGGGAGGCAACAGCACCACCCAGAGGGAACAGCCAGGGGCCGGGGCCTGAACGAGCGTGCATCTCTGACGTCAGAAAAGGGCGCCGGATTCAAAAGGAGGAAAGCGGAGCAGACATAGAGGACACGGAGGAGACAGAGAGGAGAACGGAGGAGGCGGAGGACAGCGAGAGAGAGAGTGAGAGAGATGCAGCAGGAGGAGGAGAAGAGAAACACAGAGTGAGAGGTGGGAGGGGGAGAAGAGAAAGAGAGAAAGACAGAGAGAGAGGCAGGAGGCGGACACGAGCTGAGAGAGAGAGGGGGAGGCAGTAGGAGGAGGAGAGAGAAAGAGAGAGAGAGAAAGAGAGAGACGGAGCGAGAGACCGGAGGCTCAGGAGAGGAGACTGACGTGGAGGAGAGACCTGAAAATCCCGTCTTATGACGGGCTAATTGGCTAGTTCTTAAAATAATGTTGAAAATATTTTAAAAATTCACCCTGCATTAACTAAAAGGAAATGTTAAAAGGAAATATTTAAAATTCTTACTATAGCTGAAGCAACAATGAATAATAATTAGGGGTGCTATTCCTTCTGTTCATCTGCCCCCCAGGCCATAGGTTCTCCACCCTTGATGTAGTTTATGCAGTTAATATTTTCTTGGTGCATTGGTTCACAAAGGCCTGCTCTCATTTGTCTATATAAATCTCATTACTTTGGCAGATATTGTCAGGTAATGTATATTTTCTACAAAACACTGGCACTCCATAATAGTATATTCTTCTCCTATCATTTGTTGTTTATGTAAAATCAACCATCAAGCTAATATCATTGTTCTTATTGATATATTATTTTCTCTGTGCTTTATTCAGGAAGATTTATATTGATAGACTTTAAAAGCTCTTCTGAAAATATATGTTTGAAGTTTCAGACTATGTTATTACCCAAGAAATTTCTAAAACAGATTTTGATGAACTGCAAAGAATTACATGGTGTCTTGAGTTTTCAGTGGCAGCTCATGTACCTGCTTTGTGAGAATAATCACCTAAGAGAAAATCAGTATAAAATGAAATTCACAAAAACTTGCATACATAGGAAAACTTCAATTTGAAGTGAAGAAAACATATAGGAGGTCAGAACTTACAATCTTAATACAGGCAAAACTCCCCTTGGTTTTAAGAGGTGTTTTGTCTACATAGGAATTAGACTCTTAGGCCATGTCTACACTAGGAGATTATGTCAAATTTACTAAGTTTGACTTCTGGGCACCGGATTTTACAGATTCGAAGTTCCATATCCTCACTGCAGGGAAGAATGGAATGTAGTCCGAGGGAGGCTCAATTAATATGGGCACTCTACCTCGGATTTAGAACCCTAGGAAGACTCTGGGGAGACTCCCAGAGGCCAATTAGTTTGAATTAGCAGCACCAGAGCATCCACATTAATGTTATTTTAGCTTTACAAATTTGGGAATAGCATTGTTGCTCATGGAAAGCAGGAGTATGGAGTTCAAATTTCATGGCCCCTTATTCCAAAATAACGGGCTTTTGGTATGGATGTATCGCTTACAAATTCGACCTAGCGGGGGCTAATTTTGGACTAAGGTCCCAATGTCTACCAAGCCTAAATGTAAGGATTGTGGCACAGACCCACATGACACTGCTATCGACAAACAAAGGAATGTCTAGATGACATTATTCTAAGGTGATTGTGCAACTGGTTGAAAAATGTACGCAAAGACTAATATCAATGTTTCACAGTCAAAATGGGCAGATGCACTTCACGGGGCATCTCAGAAGTCTGTCCTTGACCAAGTACTATTCAATATATTCATTAATGTGTTAGACAATGAAGAGGAGAATATACTTACAAAAATTGTAGATGACCCCATCTGGAATAGGTTGTAATATTGGATTACAGGACTAGAATTCAGAAGAACCTTGATAAATTGAAAAATTGGACTGAAAACAAGAAGTACATGCACTATACTTGGGGAGAGAAAATAAAAAGTACAAATAGAAAATGGGGAATAACTAGGTAGGCACTGCAGAAGGGGATTTGGAGTTTACAGTGGATCACAATTTGAATATGAATCAATGATATAATGCAGTTACAAAAAAACTTCTACTATCTTTCTGGGGTGTATTAACAGAACTACCATAGCTAAGACAGAGGAGGCAATTTTTCTACTATACTTGACACTGATAGGCCTCAGACCAAGTTTTGTGTCTAGTTTTGGGCTCCACGCTTTAGGAAGATTATGGATAGATTGCAAGGAGCCCAGAGAAGAGTAACAAAAATTTTATAAAACGTGATCTATGAGGAAAGGTTAAAAAAACCTGGGTATATTTAGTCTTGAGAAAAGAAGACCGGGGTGTGGGGAGAGGAGAGTACAAGGGAAGAATTTGTAACAGTCTTCAAATACATTCATGAATATATGCTATTATAAAGATGTTAATGATCCATTGTTTTCTATATTCATTGAAAACACAGGTAGGATAAGAAGTTCTGGAATCCTTATCACTGGCAGTTGTTTAGAATAGGTTAGACAAACACCTGTTTTGGGTGATGAAGGTATACGTGGTCCTGGCTGAGTGCACAGGGATGAACTACACTGCTTCCCTGGGTCCCTTCCACCTTAATAGGATTCTATTTAGAAAGGAGTGATAGTAAATAATTAAACATTCAAGATTTGATCCAAAACCAGTGGAATTCCATGTAGCTCCGTTGACATCAATAGCAACAGACAGATTTTAATGAGTTAAGGATCTTGCACAGAAATTTTATTTTCAAAATTCAGTGGAAACATGTATTTAAACCATATCTTGCTTTTGTTACTAGCCATAAAGTCACCTCTTTAACTGGTCAAAAGAAATAAAGCCAAATAAATGTCTCTTTCTCTCTGCACTACTGAAAAAAAGCAATTTGACTGTGATTCTTTCTCTTACATAAGAACATAAGAACAGCTATATAGGTCCATCTACCCAAGTATATTGTCTTCTGACAATGACCAATGCCACATGCTTCAGAGGGAATGAACAGGACAGGTAACCATCAAGTGATCCATCCCCTGTCACCCATTTCCAGCTTCCTGAATTAAAATAACACTGTTCTCTTTCCAACAATTTTTTCAGATATTGGAGAACCAATAAAATTGAAAAAAAAATTCAAACTTTCAAAGCATGCTGTCTAGTATATGAGAGTTTCTCTGCTTGTATGGTCTAAAACAGTATTTCTGGTTGACTTTCAGAGTCATCAGATCCCTGAAATGCAGTTTGCAACAATTCACAGAATCTGAGGGGGTTTCAAAGCATTTGAGCAGTGTTTCTCAACTCAAACACCATGGGCCCTCTTTGAGAAAGCCGCTAATGGGCTGCTCCAGTTTGTTTATCCAAAGACTCCATAGCCATGGAGCCTCACGCTCCCATTGGCTCCAGTTCTCCATTTCCAGCCAATCGTAGCCGTGGGAAGCTTTGGGGACAAACTTTATTGGCAAGGGCCTTGTCCATTTATGGACTAACAACCTGAGACACTGTTAGTGAAAAATTAGGGCAAGATTTTTAATAAGTGTGTGTAGTTAGGAGCCTAAATCCAGATTTAGGAACTTAAAGAAGGGGCTTGATTTTGAGAAGAGCTGAGCTCTGAGCAGCTCTTGCAGAAATTAAAGAATTCCTGTGTGTGTTGCTACCAGGGGAAATAACGAAGTGGAGCATACATTGTTTGTATAGCAGGAATGCCTAGTGGCATCACCCTTGGATTAGGACTCCATTATTAATCTGATTGTATTTTGAATACTAAAGTGTTTATCAGCTAGTGTATGATTAGTTCAGAAGAACATAATTCTAAATATGATTAATCATAGGAAATGCTGATTGCTCTTGTTTTTAAGTAATATGCATTTTCATAGATCTTTTAAATCTTCCTTACTCACTTTCCACTTCCAATAGTCTCAGAGAAGCTAGATATAATGAAGTGTATTCTAAATGCTTTGATTATAAAAACAATTGGACGGCTCAGGTTTTTTTTTTCTTAAGAACACTGATGAGTCCTCAAAATGATGGACCACAGCCTGCCCTAATTACATCCCTGCAAAGCAGCTGACTTCAGGGGTATAACTGACGGCAGAATTTGTCTTATAGTTTTGCAAGATATTCAATATTGTGTTCCAGGAATGCTTGTGTGGAGTGATCCTGAGTGAAGATCTTTTCTTTCCCTTTCGAGATCACAGATCATTTATTTTCATTTCTTAGACATTTCATTCATTACATTTTGTCTGCTTCAACAGTTACAGGTTTTATACTAACAAATAAGTGCACAGAAAATGATGAGCAAAGAAAAATAAACTGAAAAAGTTATGTCATTCCAAAGTCACCACACAATGCAAGCACTTTGTCGTAATTAAAGACAATTCCTCTGCCTAATCAAAATAGAACAGAAGTTACATTTTAAACAGGAAGAAAGACATGACAGGAGGGTGGGGAGGGGAAATCAAGCAGCTCCTTGACTTTTTCAGTTAGGTAGGAAGACAAACATACAACTTCATTGGTCATCCTGCTGTACCATGAACTGAAAATGGATGTAATTAAACATAAACTAAGAAACATTTGTTAACAGTGTTGTCATTTTTTGTTTGTTTGTTTGTTTTCACTGCTTTCTGATGGAATACATAGTTACGGTCTTCATTTAATTATTTTTTATAATTAGAAAATCAGCAGGTGAAAGAATAAAGGAATCAAGCTAACCTTTAACAATAAATGAACACATGAGCAGAGCACACTTTATTGGGTTAAGTTACTCACCTACACAATGACATCAGTTTTCTTCAATGATTATTAAAGCCCTGGTTGATCTGGAAAATAGATTTTTAAGACAGGTGCATAGGCTGCCAGCGTGATTTATTTATCATAATATCCTATTTTCTAGTGACAAAAATAGGCCATTTAATATGACTGATTGGTTATGTCTTGCAGCATTTTCATATGCTTAGTAATTACAGTCCTTACAGTCATGGCATAAAAGATTAGGCTAAATAGGGTGTATGGTATAATAGCAGGTTTCTGATCTTAAGTAGTCCAGACATTTCGCTTTAAAATAACAAATGAAGTTGACAATGTCTCAGGTACAAACTCACCCTTTCATAGTCCCCAGGCCTCCTGTTTTATTTAACTAGAAACATTTGTTCACAGGTAATGATAGAAAACTGACAAATATTAACTGACAGGCACCTGGTAACTGTTAAAAAAAGATAGATGACTGTTCATTAATCTCTTTTCAGCTATGGAGGGGATACGGCAAAAGAGAGAGATTTTAGAGAGCATTAAAAAACATACTGTCAGACTTACCAAATGAGATTGTCTTTTTGTTATAAGAGCAATACAATGACAGTTAAATCAGAACTGCTAAAGGCCTCTTCCCAAGGGTTTTGTCATTCAACAACTTTTTAAAAGAAGTTGAATTTGGGTTGAATCTAAGCATTGCAGCAACCAAGTTGCTTTCCAAGTTGTTTTCCATGTTTTCATTTTGTTATGTTTTGTTTCTGGGGAGGGGGCATGTTGGTAAATCTCTTTTGCTATCTGAATTATAAAACAGAAGTTCAATAACTAAGGAAGTAGAAGTTTTGAAATCTTGTGTGTATCTATAACAATACAGCTTTAACCTTCTAAACTTATTATTTACTGAATAATTTGTATGGAGCTGTAGATTACAACTCCACAGAAATGAATGTGAATATTAGACTCTGAGCAAGTAAGCTGATCAGGCTATCACTGGTTTCTACTTGTGGACTTTATTTCCTGCTGGTATATGTGCCAAATACTATGCTCTTGCTATTAATCCAATGACATGTCTGTCTCTCTAAAAGAATGTATTAAAAGGGTTACATGAAAATTCTCATTTCAATTGAAATCCCATTGGAATATAAGAGTTCCTCATTATTTACAATTTTCAAGAAGCAGAGAGGAAGAGAATATTTCCTGTAAGCAAACGAACTTTAGTGTTATTCCCAGCTAATCATTACAGTACAGGTTATTACCTCCCAAATTATACCGCAGGCCAGGTCTACACTTACAAGCTTACTGTGAGTGGCACAGCTGTAAGGGTATGTCTACACTGAATTCCTCTTTCGAGAGAGAGGAATGCAAATGCAGACAAACAAAATTGCAAATGAAGCGCGCGGATTTGAATTTCCCATGCTTCATTTGCATAATCGTGGCCGGCCGCTTTTTCGAAATACCCTATTTCCAGATAAAAACGCTGTTTAGACGCAGTTATTTTGAGAAAAAACCCTTCTTTCAAAATAATCCTTAAACCAAGGAATAAGGGTTATTTCAAAAGAAGGGTTTTTTCTCAAAATAACCACATCTAAACAGCGTTTTTATCTGGAAATAGGGTATTTCGAAAAAGCAGCCGGCCATGATTATGCAAATGAAGCACGAGAAACTCAAATCTGCGCTTCATTTGCAATTTTGTTTGTCTGCATTTGCATTCCTCTCTCAAAAGAGGAATGCACTGTAGACATACCCTAAGAGGGCTTGTGTAGACATGATACACTGACGAGATACACTGAAGCACTCCTATCAGCATAACAAAACCCATTCAATGAGCATGGTAGTGATGTTGACAGGCGAGTTTCTCACACCGGCAAAGTGCTGTGCACAGTAGCACTTACGCGGGCAAATCTTATGTGACTCTGGGGGCACGTCTACACAGCAGGGCTTAACTTGAAATAAGCTATGAAAACTGAGCTACATCAATTGCATAGCTTATTTCAAAATATCTTATTTCGAGTTTTGGTGCTGTCTACACAGTACTTATTTTGAAATAGAGCACTCTTCCTCCAACTTCCCTTATTCCTCCTGTAATGAGGGTTACAGGAGTCAAAGTAAGAAGTCCTCCAGCTTGACAGTATTTCAACATTATGTCAAAATAACTGCCGGCTGTTTGGATGCAGACTTTGTTATTTCGAAATAACCGTCGTTATTTTGATAAAATGTTGCTGTGTAGACATAGCCTGGGGGTGTTTTTTTCACACCCCTGAGCAACAAACATGGGTTTTTAAGTGAACATTATAATGTATGTTTCCCTATAATTTTATTTTCCCATCATTATATACAAGGAGTATCCTATATTAGGGACAATCTAGATTCTCTTATAAGCCCCTCTTTAAGGAGGCTACTAATGGCTAGGGGTAGGAGGTTTATATATCTATATATAAGGTTAGATTGAGCCTTTTGGATCAGCCTCATGAAAGGGAAGGTGTATACCTGTATCACACAAGAAGAAACTAGTGAAAAATTTGTGTGTTAGAGAGAAACAATTGCTCCTTTGATTCCCTCTTGGTACTGGAGGTAGAGAGCATTGTTGGTTCTTTTTCAGCTCTCCTGTAAGGGCTGGCACGCGTGTGGAGGTGGAACCATGCTACACTCAAACTCTTGAATCCTAGTTTCTAGGTATTGAGAGTTCACTGAGCACACAGACATGATCTGCACACAGCAAACCCAACCGTGTAAGAAAATGCAGAGAGAATTTACTTCTGTCATATACATTATGTCCCAACGGCAAAGCCCCCACATTAACAAATGCTAATTTTTATAGTGCTTGCCCCTCAGCACAGTATGTAAACCCCAGGAAAATATAAACATTAAATAGTGCTTTTATGCTGTGGTGAGATGTGATAAACAAAATCCAGAATATTAGTAATATACAACTAACCCAATGGAATTGTAAGCTACCATAAATGACAGGATCTTGGGTTTTTTTCCCTTTTTATAACACTGAGCTCATCATATCTTGCACTAGTGTGCAAGACTATAAAAAGAATCTACCTTTTACATTTAAATGCACAGAAGGAACATTTGCCGGTTCCCCCTTCTACATCAGCTGTTTTAATAATTCAACTAAAACAAAATAGAACCAAGTCAAAGGAAAAACAGACATATTTTACAATACAATGTTTGCAGCAGCAGGACACTATTAAATTGAAGGTCAAAATCAGGTTGTTATGAATCATACTTGTTCAGCTTTATGAGGAAAATGACCTTTGAACTCAATTTCCAGATGTTACTATTTGCTGTGTAATGGTCAAAACAGATCTGTAACCATAATCCAAATTGAGAGCTGGCAGAAATCCAGCATCAAACACATCACACTTTAAAAAAAAAATCATCATAGTTTGGGTGTACCCTACAGAAGGAAAGAAATATTTGCATAAATCTTTACAGTGAAATCGTCGCCAAAGGAATCTAATAAGCAATGAACTTTTAATTTTGTTGAGACAAGTGCCTTATTTCCTTTCATTTTTGGGTTGTTTCCTGAAAAGATAACTCATCCATATAGTTTTTGGCAGAAAACCAAAGTAAACAAGGCAAAATTAAGTCACACATTTATTGATTGATTCAATTTTATTTTAAAAAATACCGCTAGACACCCAGTCTATGTTATGAGTGTGCCTTTGTTATAAATTAAAATGCATAACACAGAATTAATACAAAAACATCCAGTACATAAAAGAACATCCACTAACTCCTTCCAAACTCAGCCTGCTTCCCCCAAAAGCTGAAAGAGAAGATAGAATTGGAAGCATACTTTGAAAATTAAGAAATCTAGTCCCTGCTAAAGAATTCCCTATTAACAACTGATTCATTTATATGAAGGAAAATCAAGCTGGATCACCTGTATTGATCTCAAATGTATGTGGAATTTCATATACCAAATATTCTGCTGTAATCAAAGATGAAAAGGTTGTAGGGTTGCAATCTCCCTCCCACGGACAATCTCTTGTTAAAGAAAAGTGCTCAGAAAAGCTTAATGAGATTCACTTTGTAGGGCTCCTAAAACATTCTCCCCACAGAGGTGCAAGTTTTCACAGAGTGTTTTGCCTTCTTCAATCCATACAACCCTTTGGGTGTGTCTAGACTACAGGGTTTTGTCGACAAAAGTGGACTTTTGTTGACAAAACTATACCTGCATCTACACTGCCGCTGAGTTCTGTCGACATAATGTCAACAGAACTCAGCAGTTTTGTCGATGGCTGTAAACCTCATTCTACGAGGAATAACGCCTTTTGTTGACAGAGTTCTGTTGACAGAAAGCGTTATTGCATCTACACTGTCCTTTGCGTCTACACTGTCATGTCGACAAAGCGGCTTGCTTTGTCGGCAGAACTGGATGTAGTCTAGACGCTCTTTGTTGACAGAAACTTTGTCGACAGTATCTGTCGACAAAACTTCTGTCGACAAAAGCCTGTAATCTAGATGTACCCATTGACTGCAGACATCTACCCCTTCTGCAGTGCTCCCTCCATTCTGGTTCATTCACCAGCAGAACTGGCACTGCCTTTCCCACCACCACTCCTCTGTCCGTCTTTCTGATGGACAAGGAGGAGGGGAGGAGATAGAAGGCATTGTGGTAATCATGCAGCTAAAAGGCTTAATTGTTTCCACATAGATGTATGGCTTCCTTAGCATTTATGTTGCTCTGAGTACCAGACACGTCATAAAGAGTAGCTGCTCTGGTTTTAGCCCCAGTGATCTGAACAACTCCCATCGACGAATCTCACAGAGTATAACTTGTGTGGTGTTCACACTGAGGTTTCTAATGTGAGGTGGTAGAGAGGAATCAGGCAGTGCAGTCAGCACATTCCATTCAATAAGCAAGATATTTTAGGCCTCTTGCTGAATCTATGCCCATTTTTTTGCAGAAATCTATTGCATGTAGCAGAGGGGAAATTAGTTCAAAGTCAGTAATAGCATTAGAGAAATTACCTGAAAGTTAAAAAGGCAACTCAAAGTGGGTAGAACGAAAATATTCCCTAGTTTACTTTCTTACCACCGTCTGCAAAATCCATAAAATTCTCTCTTCCCCTCAACAGAAATGTTTGGATATTATTTATTTACTTACTTACTTTCAAATCAACTCAGGCAGCCCAATGCTTGTGAAAAAGACTCTATTGGAATAAATCAGATTCCACATGCAAAAAATTTGAGAAGGGAGCAAATTGGGTTATTTCAAAAGCATATTGTATTATAAACAAGAGTAAGAAACTATTCTTTGAAAAAATTATCATTGAGCTACCAGCAATGCTGGCTTTTCAATTTTCTCTGTCAGAAGAAGTAAGCATGAATAACAATATGTCAATTTTTCAAATATCACTTTTTCCCTCTTACTGTAGTTGTGTAGTATAAGCGGAAAATAGTAATACCTGTCGTATAAAAACCCCACTCACATATGCTTACGTTAGGTCAGACATGGATCAGTAACACTCTTTTGTACTAATAATCGTCCCCAAACAACTGAAAATTTTGTTCCCTTTTCACTGAACCATTGCAGGTAGAAATGTTATGCAGATTTCTGAGCTTTGTTATTTAGCTGTGAAAAGGAGCTGTGGGAAGCATGAAGAGAAATCCAATTAAAATTTTTGCTTGGTGGGAGTCATGCATCCAATGCCGAAATTTAAAAGAAGAACCTCCGTTTACAATTTTGACTTAAACAAACCATTTGTTACTTGTCACCCATGTAACCTTAGCTCCTACCTGGAAACACTGTCTCCCACAGAGTCGATACTTCAAACTATAAAAATATATTTAGTACAGAAGAATAAGCCCTGTGGTTGATGTTTGGAGGGAAAAAAGGCATATGCAATCCCAGCCTGAAAGTTACCAGCCATAACTTTGTGCAGTGTTGTGATATGAAGTAACACCAAGACTATTGACATTGGCATTTGTAAAAGAAAGAGAGGTGATTGTTTAGTGTATATGCCTGTAAAGCTGCTCTCTTTCATTGCTGATGTTTACCAGGATCCTTGTCCATATGGATCTGTTTGTGTTTTTCATTTCTCAAATTTGGTTTGAGTTAACCTTCTTTTGTAGCCACACATTCCATTTGGTGTAAAGCTCTCTTGCAGATTTATGAAAATTTAATAGAAGACTAAATTAAAGAAAGAAAAGCTTTGGATGTGTATGCATTCAACAGTTATATGGGAAAATGTACCACGAAAAGCAGACTTATTACTTCCACAGTTTTGGCTTGCACTGAAAAAATTTGCCTGAAGTGTTCACTTGCCTGCAATACCCAGAATGTCCTTCAAATTCACTGCTATTCCATTGTGCTGGTGGTTCAGCTAAGAGACCTAAAGTTTTAATGTAAGGATGTATAATTTGCAAGTGATATGCACCTGATACCAAATAAGCAACTTTCCTTTCTTCTCAGCCAAACTCCTTCTTTCACAGATTGCAAAAGCAAGTGTTCTTCTCTCCAGACTGTGTTTGGTTCACCACTCAGGATGTAGGAATATTCAAGATATGTCTAGTTAAGGCACACTCAAACTTATCACCATCAAGATGCACCAGAACAGTCAGTTTTCCATAATTCTGCATCACAATTCTAAATTAGTAATTTAATTTGATTGTAATGAGCCTGCTCTTTGATGATTTCTCTTCAAGCTTTTATACTCTTAAAAAAAGCAACAGTTGCATTGTAGTGTTGTTTATATTTTGTTATAAGGTGATCCAAATGATATTGTGTAAATTGCTACTCTGATACAAATAGCATTTGAATTTAGATTTCAGGAAGCAACATCTATTTAGGTAATTCATGACATCATAAGACAGTCCCCTCTAGAAGGACAAGGAAATCGCATGAATATCATCCTGGAATGTTTGTTTAGAGAGACAATATCTGCTGAATGCATATTATTAAGACTAAATCAGCCAATCTTCTCAAAAAAGACAAATAAATCATAATTAACACTTAATTACATCAGCTAGAGGTCTTCATTTTTTTTTTCCTGCAGAAACACAGATTCAAGCTGTATGTTGCTATCCCAAAACCATAAAGGTAGCCTGCTAAAGAAGATTAGTCATTCTACTAATATATTCCCCTCCCTACTAATATGAATTTTAATATCTAGAGAATGAGGGTAGAGTTTTGAATTGCAGCTGACTCCAAAGAGTATGATGTCCTGAAACATTACCATTGCTGAATGACTTGATTTGTAGGGTATGAGGAATAAAAATGCCACTACAGCACAGTGTGAACACAAGAGACATTGCAGTAGAAACAATTGCTGATACTCACTCCATTCTATTGTGCTAGGTCAGAACGACCCTTGCCATTGCTCAAAATGCAGCAAACAACAATAACCATATTATATGCACCATATTGCTTCTAATTAATCTTTTGCTATTTCTTGGACTACTATTATTTTCTAAGCATCAAACAAGTACACAGCGGTATGAGAAGGAAGTGTGTGATCAACTTTGCTCTTGTGTGTGTCTGGGTACAATTCAAGAAAGTTAACTCTTTTCCTATATGACTTTGGATTTTTTGGAAGTGATCTTCCCTTTCTTTGAAGAGAATTGCCAATTCTTAGATTTTATAACAAATCTTACAATAGATTATATTTATCTTAAAGCCTTAACTCTTGAAGCCATGTGATTATGAGAGAATCTCAGCTTTCATTAAAAAATATTGTCTCTAGATCTTATGGTTAGAGAAACACCCTACAAAAACCAATTCTCTGAAGCATCAGAAATGAGAAAGCAAATAAAAAGAACTCAACCAGTTATTACTTTTAATTTGTAAGCCAATTTCATGATGTGGGGGGCCTGAATTATGATTTTTGAACACTTTGGTGGCTGATATATATAGTATCACTAGCTAATAATACTATGTTATATAACTAAAAAAGGAATGATTAGCAATAAATGCACAAGTATTATTTTAAAGTAAATACTTCCCCTCCCTGCTGTTTCTATGACTTATCCAAATGTGTTCCATGTAGATGTAGGTTGCTCAAAGAAGAAGGGGTATGGGAGGAATTTGAGGATTTCAATTCCCTGAGACTATTACTTTGATCTCTGAACTATGACCTTGCCAAGTAGTTTGCTGGGATATGTAGCCTGGTAGTTATTTTGCATGCTGCAAGTCGTGGGTGGTGGTAGGCTTTTAAGTTACAAAAAGTAGATGTTTACAAAGGGAATTCCTGTATAGTTTAGAGCAGTGTGGAATCATAGAATCGTAGGACTGGAAAGGACTTAGAGAAGTCTTCCAATCCATTCTCCTGCATCTATGGCAGGACCAAAAACCATCTAGACCATTCGTGACAGTTATTTGTCTAACCTGCTCTTAAAAATCTCCAATGATGTAGATTCCACATCCTTCTTAGGGAATTTATACTAGTGCTGATAGTTAGGAAGTTTTTCCTAATGTCCAACCTAAACCACCTTTGCTGCACGTTAAGCCCATTGCTTCTTGTCCTATCCTCAGAAGTTAATGAGAACAGTTTTTCTCCCTCCTCCTTGTGATAACCTTTTATGTACTTGAAAACTGTTATCATGTCTCCTCTGAGCCTTCTCTTCTCCAGACCAAACAAGTCCAGTTTTTACAATTATCTCTCATAAGTCACATTTTCTATATCTTTAATCATTTTTATTGCTCTTTTCTGGACTTTATCCAGTTTGTCCCTCTATTTCCTGAAATGTGGCACCCATAATTGGACACAATAACTAGAACAGCTAAGGCCTTATCAGCATGGAGTACAATGGAAGAATTACTTCTTATGTCTTGCTTATACATCCCAGAAAGATATTTTCTTTTTTCATAGTGTTACACTGTTCAGTTATATTTAGTTTGTGATCAAGAATGACCCCCAGATCCCTTTCCTCAGTACTCCTTCAAAGACAGTCATTTCCCATTTTGTATGTGTACAACTGATTGTTATGTCCTAAGTGAAGTATTTTGTATTTGTCCTTATAGAATTTCATCCTATTTATTTCAGACCATTTCTACAGTTTGCCCAGACCATTTAAAATTTTAATCCTACACTCCAAAGCATTTGCAACCCCTCCCAGCTTGGTGCTGTCTGCAAAACTATAATTGTTCTCTCTATACCATTATCTAAATCATTGATGAAGACATTAAAAAGAACTGGACCCCAAAATGATCCCTCAATGTGCCCTTCCTGTTTGACTGTGAACCACTGATAACTACTCTCTGGTTATAGTTTTTCAAACAGTTATGCACCCACCTTATAGTAGCTCCATCTAGGTCAGTGGTGGGCAATAAAATGGTGACAGTATGCCAGGGTTATCCCCTGGCAGGCTGCCACCACTATATTTACCTGTGCCTCCATAGGTATCAGCAACTGTAGCTCCCATTAGTGTTGGATTGCCATTCCTTGCCAATGGGAGCGCTGGAAAGCAGCGCGGACCAGGACTTTGCTTCCTGCAGCTCCCATTGGCTTGGATTGGCAATTTGCGGCCATCAGGAGCTGCAATCACCCATACCTGCTGAGGAACAGGTAAATATAGAGGTGGCAACCCACCATGGGCTAACCAGATTCAGCCCATAATCCAGTATTTGCCCATCCCTGATCTAGGTTGTATTTCCCTAGTTTGTTTATGAGGAAGTCATATGAGAGAGTATCAAAAGCCTTATTAAAGCCAAGATATGCCACATATACCACTTCTCCCCATTACAAGACTTGTTACACTGTCAAAGTCACCTACTATGTTGGTTTGACATGCTTTGTTCTCGAGAAAACATGTTGATTGTTACTTATTACCTAATTATCTTCTAGGGGTTTGCAAACTGATTGCTTAATTATTTGATTCATTGTCTTTCCAGGTATTAAAGCGATAAAAACCAAAGATGCATATCTGGGCTTGTTTTACATATGTCAGTTATTAGGTAATTCCTAAACACACACACAAAAATTTATAACTTTATAGAGGTGTAGGTTTTTTCGGGGGATAGGAGGGGGAGGGGCCAGATGAAGCTTGAAGGTATTTTTTCTCGCTTTTGGCACCTATATGTCTAGGACTGATTTGGACTCAAGTGTGACCCTTAGGCATTTAGCTAATTTGACAAGAGTTCATTGGATGGAAGCCTTTTGTTGACTGCAAGATTAGTGTTTCAGCTAGCTTTTCAGAGTGGTTCCTACTTTTTATCATCATCACTTCTTTCTTTGCTGGCCTCAGAATGACTGAGCCAGTTACATTTTATCCATCTAATTCATCATCCATATTTCTTCCAGGTTCTGGGACACGAGGGTGGTAGTAAGAGTTGCAAGAGAATGAGATCTGCAGTTAAGTGTCATTTGGCATACTAGCAGCATTCCTGTCCATTGAATTTTACAGTTTCAGTTTCTGTCCCTTCTTTGTCTCTCTTTACTCCTTTCACAGATCATTTTCTCTTATTTCTCTACAGAACGTACAAAAAGAATCACAAGTTGTTGCTTTTAAATAGTTAATAAAAGAAGCAACTGGGTTTTTTTTTTCATTTAGCCATTGTACAGTCCCATGTTTTTATGTCTGGTGTTTATTTCCTTCTCTTTCATACACAAGTTTTGAGTTTTGTTGTCAGATGAAATGAGTGGGAGTTTGATGTGGTTTTTCTGTTGTAGCTAAAAAGTTTAGACATTATGTAGATAAAAAGCCTGGACATTCTAAACAGAGACACAAGCAAAACAGAGGGATTTTCATAGTCATCATATATTGTTGTTTATTGTGCAACAGGGGCACCGCACCGTACAGTCATTTTGCAAATTCTTGTTCTCCAACTGGCTATCTATGGTTATCAAACAATGGTACCATTACTAATAAATAGCTTTATGGAGGTAATACAAATCAGACAGCAGAACAAGAACATTGCAAAGGGGAAAAAACGTACATGTAGCCATAAGTCTCTGTACTGCCTCCTCGTCATGTAACTAGATTAGGCCATTTTAGTAATAAGGCTATTGAGAAGGAAGGGATAAAAATAATGTTGTTTTTACAATCATTTAAATATAGACTCCACACCTCATAAACTACAAATCAGTTCACTCAATCACATATTTTTACAGATGACATGCCTGAGTGATTGACCCTTTGATTTCTAAAAATTAGCATTAATATTTAATTTGGGGCAGGACTAAATGGGCTCACCTCGGTTGGGGCCCACATGGTAGGCAGTGCATAAATGTGAACTATATGAACTGTGTACAGTGCTATGCAGGCAGCTTCCTCAGGCAGTGTTCTGAACATCTGCAGGGTGTGAAATCTTTGTCAACACATCAAGCTTGTGAAATGTATGTGAGAAGAAAACTAAGTTAAAATTACATTTTGAGCACATTCTTGTCAGCTGCCATTTAGATGAAAGGTACAAAATTTGTGATTAGTGACACTAACATCCAAAATCAGAGACTGAAAACCCATTTCTACCGTGCTCTAGTTCTTGTTTAACATCCAGATGAGGAACAGTATATGTTTAAAATGTTATTTTTTAAACACTTCAGAATGTAAAACTGGCATTAAAATAGAACAGCAACCAATTTTCCTTCTCTGACATCTTGCTCCCATACCGTCAGTGTCACAAGTAATGCCAGCTGCCACCAAAATTAAATGGGAACAGTAGGCTCATAAAAGTAGGTTTTAATTAAAACATTGTTTTCAGATGCATTTGTTATGTGGCAAGAAGCTCAGTGCAAAAATTGCAAGCTAGCACTTGGAAATGAGTATTGGGACGTGAAAATAAAGTAACAAGGAACACTACAATAGTGCTAGATACTTCCCAAAAAACAAATGCTAAAATTATAAAAAGGAGTGAGAACTAAACTGATAAGTAAAACCTGACACAATGTTTCAAGGAAATAATGCTCTCATTTTATTACCATTTGAAGCTGTGCAGAACAGGCTCTCTGACAGTCCACCCTGCCACCCACAGGGTCACACTGACAGGTGCAGGTGGCCTGGACAATGTCTTTTAGATAGTCCACACAATATTGAGGGAATGAAGTAAGCCTTTTCAGGGATATACCATTGTGTTCTCACCCAGGGGTATCTTCTCCAGGGACATATGAGCCTTTCACTATGACCTAGTGTATTCCAAAGGAGAAAAAGGGGGGGGGAGAGGGAAATTACTCCTCAGAAATCTATTTTATGAGTTAGGATGAAAGTTTTCTCTGACAGATATGAAAGAGGTGAACTCCTTTTGGGAAATACCTGCTTCATATTGAACTTTGGTGTCTGAATATTATCCAAGTGTATTTTACCATTACACTGAAATGTATTAAATGGAATTTTAAAAGTTGTTTCACTTAGTTTGCCTCTCTTTTCCCATTGCTCAATTTTTCTTTCTATTGTTTATCTATCTTTTCCTCTTTCATTTCCATTGTTCATTCTTCTTCACGTCTTTACCTTCATCCCTGTGTTTGTCCACATAATTAGGTCTTCCCAATGCTCCTTCCTCCATCTCTTGTCTTCTCAGCCACAACAATCTCTCCCTCCCTCTTGGGGTCTCTTCCCACCCCAATAGTGTGCTTATTTTCCTTTCTTTTCTCAGCCTTTCTCTCCATCTACATCCTCCTTTGTGGGAGGGGAGGCAGGCTGTTGTGTTAGCTACTGTACAGACACACAGTAAGACACAGTGTCTTTACCCAAAATCTTGTGTTCTGAATAGACAAAGCACAGGAGGGGAAACATGAAGGCCATGTCTAGAATGCAGGCTTCTTTTGGAAGAAGCTTTTCTGGAAGACATCTTCCAAAAATCTTCCAAAAGAGAGCATCCACGCTGTGAAAGTGCATCAAAAAAGCGATCTGCTTTTTCGACAGATAGCATCCACACTGAATGGATGCTATCTCGCATGTAAGCTGTGATTACTATGGGTGCAATGGCC
The DNA here is from genome assembly GCA_019425775.1 of Rafetus swinhoei. Lineage (NCBI taxonomy): Eukaryota > Metazoa > Chordata > Testudines > Trionychidae > Rafetus > Rafetus swinhoei. The sequence goes on from CM033437.1 coordinate 275,254,156, forward strand.
ACCAGGGCACCTGTGCTTTTTCCCCTTCTTGCAAAAGAACTTCCTCTTCCCCGGCCACACACACCTTTTTCTGAAAGAGCTCTTTCAGAAAAATGCTTCTTCCTCGTAGAAAGAGGTTTACCAATGCTAGAAAAACCCTTCTGGTCTTTCTCTTTTTTTTTGTTTGTTTCTTTTTTTTTTCTTTTTTGAAAGAATGTGATTGCAGTGTGGACGTAATTAAAGTTTTTTCGAAAAACCACCATTTTCCAAAAAAACTCTGTAGTGGAGACATACCCAAAGTCACTTCCCAGTATCTCCCAGCAAGCCAAAAGTAAAAGCAGAGTTAAAACCCACATTGCTCAATCCAGTGCTGCTGGACCCACTACAATCCTAACCACACAGCCTCAGCACCATAATATTGCTACGTTCTTTTACTAACTTTTCCCCACTTCAGCACAGCATGTGTATAACTTTAAGCATGAAAATAGTCCTTTTGAAGTCAATGTTGGAGATACCAATGAACATACAGATAAGTAGCAGAAAGGAATCAGAGGTCAGGTAAATATATTCACACACAGCAGTGCAGAAGAGTTTCCTCTTCTCATATAATCAATGCACTGCTAGTACAGTGAAACCTTTGTTATCCAGCACTCTGTTAACCAGAAAACTTTGTAAACCAGCATTGTCCCCAGCCACAATACTGTCACATCTTCAGGCACACAGGCCTGGCTTGGTTTACCATGATTGGCTTAACAATTTTTTATTTAAGAAATACTAATCATCTTTAACTCAAAATAGAAATGTGAGACCAACTGCCTCACTCTACAAAACTACCAATATTAAAAACTTGAGTTTTACTATTATTGTCCATTGGTTTTTCCTAGGTTGATGGGACCCTCAGATAACTGGAATTTTTAGATAACTGGAACACTCTAATCCCCGAGCGTGCTGGATAATACAGGTTTTCCTGTATATATCATTTAGTGCGGATGAATGCAAGAGCCTAAAGCACATTTTAGACAATTCTAGAATGTAAAAGAATGGATGCTTTTTAATGTTATTATCCATTAAGAAGAAAAAAAGATTGGTTAACATTTTTGGGAGTTGCAGTTCTTGTGCCCAACTTCAGATAAGTTAAAAGTTCTGCTTTTCAGAAGGTGGTGTTAAATACTATCTCAAATATACCCTTTAAAGGTGTCTCAACATGAGCACTCAAACATTGGGGCATCCATAAATCACTAGTCCCTTTGAACTGTTGGCCACTATGTAGTAGAAAACTAAGCCCAAAAGCCAAAAAGGCTATGTCTACACTGTAACCTTCTTTTGGAATAAGCTTTTCTGGAAGAGATCTTCCGGAAAAGCTTATTTTGAAAGAGCGCGTCCACACACAAAAAGCGCAACAAAACAGTGATCTGCTATTTCAAAAAATAGCGTCCACACTATTTAAGGCCACCCAGAACCACTTTAGGCAGGGCATTAGGTCAGCAGTTCCTTTCGGGTGCTCTTGCCTAAGGCTATCTGAGATGCGTGCTTAAAGGGACCACCCCGGACAGCCGTTTCTCAGCTTCTGCTGCGTGCTTGCCTACCTCTCCGATGGACAGCAAAACATTTGCAGTGTGTGCTCTGGTTGCTCAGCTTTTGGACACCATAGCACACTCCTTGCCATGGAGCTGGAGCTGCCTCCAGGCATGCGATGGCCCCACACTACAGCAGTATGTGTAGGCTGCCTCCATGGTCCTGAAGGAGCTAGACTCCGAGCTCATCATCAAGACCCCACTGCCTGTGGGCAGGAGCAAGGCCACCTTTGTGGAGAGATGCTTCTGGAGGCTGGACACCAGTTCTAACTGGTGGGACTGGTTGGTGATGGAGCGCTGGGATGACAAGCAGGCTCCACAACTTCTGCATGAGGAAGGCCACCTTCATGGAGCTGTGTGCCTGGCTTGCCCCTGCCCTCTGACAACATGACTCCCAGATGTGACCCGCCATTCCCCCTGGAGAAGTGGTTGCCATCGGTGTCTGGAAGCTCCCCACTCCAGACAGCTTCTGGTCTGTGGCCAACCAGTTCGGCATGGGAAAGTCCACTCTCGGGCTATAGCCCCTGAAGGGCATGGGGGAATACTAGAAAGGGGGACCATAGGGAAAGGGGGTTAAGAAGTGCAGGGGGTGAGCTGGGAGGGAAGTCCCATCCCCGGGGGGTTCTGCGGTCCCGCCCTCACATAGTCCTGTAGGGGGTGATGGTCTCATAGCAGGTGGCTCCTGGGGTGTTTGGCAGGGGAAAGAGGGGGGGTAGGGACCTCCCAATGGCTCAGGCACCCCTTTGAGTCTCTGTTTTGTGTCTTTGTTTGTCTCTTACTGCAGGTGGTGAGGGCCATCAACTCTGTCCTGCTGCACAGGGTCATCTGCCTGGGAGACCTGGACCCTATTGTTGCCGGGTTTGCCGCACTAGGCTTCTCCATCTGCAGTGGGGTGACATTGATGGAACCTATATCCCCATCCTGGCCCCAAAACATCGAACCATCCAGTACATTAATAGGAAGGGCTATTTTTTGATGGTCCTGAATGCCCTAGTCAACCACCACGGACAGTTTACCGACATTTTTGTTGGATGGCCAGGGATGGTGCATGACACCCGCATCTTCAGAAAGTCCAGCCTGTACCAGAAGCGGGAGGCTGGCATATTCTTCCCCCAGTGTGACTTCAGGGTCAGTAACATGCAGATGACACTGTGCATCATGGGGGATGCAGCCTACCCCCTCATGCCATGGCGTACGACGCTGTACACCAGCCACCTGGACCTGAGCAGGGACCATTTCAATGCCTATCTGCGCAAGGCCTGCATCCAGGCCAAATGCACTTTCAGCCGCTTGAAGGCAAGGTTCAGGTGCTTCCTGAACTGCCTGGATGTGGGGGAGCACAACATCCCCCAGGTGATCTCAGCCTGTTGTGTTCTCCACAACATTGTGGAGAGCAAGGGGGAGGCCTTCCTTCTGGGGTGGGGGGCAGAGGCCATCCAGGAGGGATGAACCTTCAAGCAGCCATGCACAGCTGCCATCTGCAAGGCCCATCAACTGGGGGCGTGCATCCGGGAGGCCCTGAGGGAAATTTTCTCTGAAGGACCCCAGTAACTCTCCCCAGGGCCTCCCCACTAGGGGCCTGTGCCTTTCCCACAACAATCCCTCTATTTCCCCCCCTTCCCTGTACACTCAATAAGTACAACAGTTTGTATTAAACCAAAATCTCTGGGGGTTTTTTAATAATAAAAGAAACTGGAGAGGAGGAGGGCTAAGAACCTAGATGGGGGAGAGAGGAAGGGGTGAGAACCTGGATAGGGAGAGGGAGGAGGGGCGAGAATGTGGATAGAGGGAGGGAGGAGAGGGCTCAGAGCTGGGGCTGGGAGTGGCACGTGGTGCAGCTCTAAGTTCCCCCTCAGCTCCGGGGAACTCAGCAACCTCGGGAATTGAGGGGGCAGGGACAACAGTGGGATAGGCAGAAGGGGGAGCTGGAGCGGGGTCAGACATGACAGAGGGAGTGGGGTCAGACATGGCAGGAGGTGTGGGGGTTGGCATGGCAAAGGGGGCAGGGACAGGAGCCAGGTATGCCATCATCTCCTGTATGGTGTCACACACATTGCAGCCCTGCTGTACCAGCTCAGTCCACATATGGGGTCGCCATTGGGCATCATCCCGGACCTTCTGGGCCAGGGTCTGCTGCATATCCTGGAGGATGACCATGTGCTCCCTCATAAGGTCCTCCTGGACCCTCCGGCGCCTGTGGCTCCCCTGGGATACGGTGGCTGGCTCACCTGCTGGTGATCACCCCTCAGTCATAGCTGGTCTGGCTATGGAAAATAAATAGGGAGAGATGGTCAGTCATCCATGCAGAAACTGTCCCTGAGGCCATGCCTCCTCCTCTGTGAGCTGTGTGCAACAGTCCTCGGGGCACAGGAGAGTGTCCCAGGAACAAGACTAAGTGTGGACCGGACAGTGGGCCCTGCCTCACAGGGTCCCAGAGGTGCTGAGGGGACCATGCTACCGTCCCCCCATCTCATGGACAAACAGGCAGGGGAAGTGTCAGTTCACACTGGGATCCCATGGGCGGGAGAGGGGCCAGGAGCAGCCTGGGCTTCCATCGGGGCCACACACACCCCTGCACCTGGCAGGGCTGTACCCGGGAGCAGATGGTGCCTCAAGTGGGCAGGCAGGCCTGTGTGTGGCACTCCTCAGTCTGTGTGTGGGTCTGCGTGCGCCTTTGTCACTATCCTACTTCCATCGGTGGCTGGTGGTGGGAGGATCCCCTCCAGGGGTCAGACATATGTGTGGCATCCCCAGAGCCTGTGAGCAGGAGCCTGGGGGTGCTCTGCGGCTGCCCTGTGAGGCTGTGTGGCACAGACTGGTGCTGCATGTACATCCATGTGCACGGACTGCAGCACGAAGGCCAGGCCAACAAGGCTGAGCAACAATCGCACCCCAGCCCCTCAGTGCCCACCTCCTCCAGCCTGTGTGTGTGAAAAACTAAGAGCATTCACCTGATCATTCTTTCCTGGCCTCAGAGGTACCAACTCCAGGCTGAGGGTACTGGTTCTGGTGCTCTTTCTCCTCCTCCATCTCAGCGTCCTCCTTCTCCTCATCCTCTGGAACCCCCGGGCGGGTGACAATGGGCGTCTCCACCCCTGAGTCCATGACCAGGGATGGGGAAGGGGCTTCCCTGGCCCCCAGGATGCAGTAGAGCTCATTAAAGTAGGGGCAGGAGATGGGTCCTGCCCCAGAGTGAGAGCTGTGCTCCCTGACCCTGGCATAGCCCTGCCAGAGCTCTTTGACCTTTCTCATGACCTGCTCGAGGCTCCTGGGGTGGTGGCCCCTCGTGGCCAGGGCCTCAGCTGTCCGGCCATATATATCCGTGTTCCTGCATCTGGAGTGGAGATCCTGGAGGGTCTCCTCTTCAAACCAGACTTCCAGGAGGGCCAGGATCTCAGCCCCAAACTAGAATGGCGTCTTTCAGTGCCCCTGGCAGGCTCCTAGGAGCCTTGGGCATGCTCCTTGGGAGGGCTAGTAGTCTCTCGGAGACCTTGAGGCTGGGCCATGGGTGCTGAGGAGTGTGGCAGTGTGAGCCACAGAGTGAGGTGCAACTCCCAGGGCCGGCTTCCTGCCACAAATCTTGTCTTGGGTGCCTGAAGGTTTAAGAGCTGCCAGGAAACAGGAACTATAGAGTTGTGATGAGTGTGGACGGACTGGCCCGCAGGGCACCTGTGTTATTTCCTGAAGGCCTCTTTTTTGACAGAACTCACTCTTCTGCTTCCACACATGCCTTTTTCTGAAAAAGCTTTTTTGAAAAAGGCATTCTTCCTCATAGAAAGAGGTTTACCACCATCGGAAAAAGCCCTCCATTCAAAGAACGCAATTGCAGTGTGGATGCAAGTATTGTTTTTCCAAAATAACAGCCGTTATTTCGGAAAAACTCTGCAGTATAGATGTATCCAAAGATGTAAAATATTTTGATAAATCTTTAACAATCTTCTTAAACTATAATAAAATCACCATTTCACTAGTTTTCTCCATTTCTGGATGGGTGAGCTATTTACTAAAAAGTGTTTCCTCCACTTAGCAGGATGAAGAATGGAAACATTCAGGGAAAGCCACTCTCTCAGAATATGAACTAAAATGCCTATATTAGTTCTAATGTATATGTCTCCTTCTTCATAGAATAATAATTATTTCTTATGGGGTCTAAGAGCACAAAAATACACTGTGATGAAAGACTCCTTTTACCTGTGGCTTGCTCCATTTTTGAACTACATGTTCTTATGAAATTCATATCCCATCCTTTTAAATGTATTTTCTAAAGACGTTTGCTGCTTCTACGGTAATCAGAAACAGCATTTCAGCAAACTGACTAATGTCTTTTGACCACATCACATAAGTCTGTTGAAACTATAAAGTATGTATAATAACTAACGGCCCACTACTGCTCCCTTTGAGGCCATCAGAAAAGCTTTTCCACTGAGATCAACTGCTGTAGCATCAAATAGTTATAATTTCCTGTTATACGAGGCATTTTACTGTGGAAACTTTTTAAATTAAATATGAAAAAATAATCTTCCATGCAGATACCTTATTTTAAGTTATCAAATCCAACTCATTTATTTAGTGGTTGCTTGATTAAGCCTTGATTAGATTTACAAAGCATTTAAGCACATGCTTAATCTTAATCTTATTCAGCAAATTGCTAAAGCTGAGTGCTTGCTTTTGTAATTTACTGGATAGGGATGGACTAAAGTAGGTGCTAATGTACTTTGTGAGACAGTCCTGCTCCTATTGAAGTCAATGGTAAATGTCTCACACATCAGTGGGAGAATGGGCCAATGCTGAATAAAGATGAACATCATGAAGGATAGATCAGTACTCAGTGTATCAGTACTTTAGCATTTCATGGGAAATGTGGAACAAATGCCAGCACCTCTACATTTTACCTTTTTCATTTGGGCTGTCCTCCTGAATTCAATGAGTCTATGCCTGTAAGTTAAGGCAATTCAAAGAAAGCTTGCAGAACTAGTAGTATATGCCAGTGGTAGGCAGTTGAGGTCAGAGGATTCATTCCCTGGGCTACTTTTTAAGCAGTGCTCCAGTAATAAAGCAGTTCATTTGTGGCCAGAGTGGTCTAGAATGCTGAGCCAGCTGTGTGGTTACACCACCACTGACATTTGATGTGTCAGCCTCTCTGTACAGAGGGAGGAGTAGCCAAGCCAAATTCCTGTGAATGGCATTGTGATCTGGTAGGCACACACCACTGCAACTCTACTTGGATTTAGCCTGGCTGCCCCTCTGTTTAGATAGGATGACTGACCCAAATGGTGTTGAGACCTAGCTCACAGGAGTCTGTTCCTATATAATATTTTAGAACCCAGCCCATGAGTAATCCCCTGTGTGAGTCATCAACTGGGTTCAGAGGGGGTTCTAATTGCAGAATCTTCACTATCGTGTCCTGGGACAGGCTTAAAAGTATGACATATACAAGTTATATGGAGATAATTTGACTTATGTAACATTAAATGAGCCAGAACATCTGATTAACTGTCAGGTATTCACCTGCCGGTTGGTAGTAGTGTTTCCAATTTGTTAACCAATTTAGCCTTCAGCAGTTGCTAGGATGACCTTGTTTGTTTCCTTGCAGCCTGGATATTGCAAACTTTTCTTTCCAACACAAACTTTACAGCCATGACTCACTTCTCCCAGCCGAAATGTGTTCAACTTGAGAACATAACGCTCAGCTGCCTTTGCAGGAGAAATGTGTAGTCCAGCAACCAATTTAAACTTTTCTAATTATTCAATTGAGAATACTGAGGTGATACACTGCGGCCTGTCACCGTGAGGGCTATGGGGGAGGTTGTTTATTACTCACTTTTTCTTCTTCACCCCTCACCCTTACCTCAAACCAAACGACTCTGCAGACAAACCTCAAATTCCCATAAAAGGGATCATTGTCTTTCCTTTCCCCATCAGTGTTCCCCTGAACCAGATGAAATAATGTGAAGAGGTATTTACATTGTGTTTTACAGTAATGAGTTCCTATGTATGCACCGCTTTAGGTAGTTGCGTGGCTTTAAGGCACAACCTGTTGGTCACAAAGGCCCAGATTCTCAAAGGGACTTAGGTATTGCTCAGCTCAATGTTGCAACTCCTGATCTCGAGGTAGCCTTCCCCTGGTGGAATCTTCAATCCTGAGCTATGTAACTGGGCTCCCCATGCAATGCACAGGGAGATTTAGGCAATATTTCCACTTGCCAAACTGGAGATCGATCTTCTGACATTTGATTTAGTGGGTCTAGTAACAAGTCAGTAAATCAAATGCTGAGGGCATCCCTGGTTGGTGCCCGTGCTCCTCAATTCATGAGGAGTAAAGGAAGCCAATGGAAACATTAGCTTCCGTTGACCTCCTGCTGTGGAGACGGCACCAAGCTCAGCTTAAGGTATTTCGACTTCAGCTGCGTCACTTATGTAGCTGTAGTATCCGACCTTCCAGGTCTAGATGCCTTAGATGCCTAAGAAAGGGATCCACAGAAGCGAACAAGATGATCAGGGAGCTGCCAGAACTAACCAGGAATGAAATGCCAATGACAGGGGCAGGAAGACAAGAGGGGTGTAGGTTCTGGTTAAGGTACCAGAGATAGAAACCTTCCTTTGCTCAGGATGCTCAGTTGCAAATCCTCTCCTGGGGTCAGGTGCTTAAGCCAGGTCAGCCATTTCAGGAGCCCATGCCCTAGCAGCCAAAACCACATAGCTCTCATTCTCTCTATTTCTGACATACACTCAACACCTTGCTCATGCTCGCCCTACACTTCCCTGTGCCCTAGCTCTCTTTTGTGTAGGTGCTGTCCTCACCCTTAATAGTGGTATATATCTGGCCCTCTGCTATGCCATCTGATTGATATATTCAGAGAATGCCTACAGAATTGAGGCCCACTGTCAAAGTAGGGATTCTGCCGTCTCATTTGAAAATCCCACTCCAAGTTCTCTGGGGCTTCTGTTTGACTGATGGCGCCAAGCTTTAGGGCAGCATCAGGGCTCATCTGGGTTTCTGAATGCCAACTGGCTGAGACTTAGGCACTTTGAGATTAGATGGCAGCTGAATGATAGTTTTGAAAATGCTTCAGAGGGGTAGTCGAGGATCTAAAGAAGTGGGTTGCGCCCATCAAAGCTCATGATACCATCTACATGTTTTGCTAGTCTTTAAGGTACTACTAGTCTATTTGTTGTTTTTTAAGTTTTGAAAATGTCAGTGGTACCTAAATGGTGCTTTTGGATAATCATTAAATATTCACCTTTCTCTCATTTTAAAATATTCAGCCATTCATTCAAGAGGCAGAAGCAACATCATGTGATTCAGGTGACTAGACATACACTGTGAAGGACAAAGGGCAAATTATCAAAGCAAACTATTAGGAAAAAAATAGCATAACCCTACCCTGTTTCCTTCCTGGGTTACTCAGGAGCAGGCTACATTCACCCGCGTGCCGAGGTAACTGATGTTGTTGACTGTAAAGGAGATCCTGAGTATCCCAGTGGTGATGTTGGATAGGTGGGAATCCTCTATCCACTGCTTTGCTCCTGTCCTTTAACTTGTAAAGAAAATTAATCTTGGCAGTGACTTCACCTCACTGGGCCTGTACACACTCACCAGTGTGCCTGGGGAGACTCCAGAAATAAACCTGAGCTAATCTATGCAGTGGCTCTAATCCAAAAACACCAATCTTCAATATACAAGCAATACACTCTTAGACTACTGTTAACACACTTTTAGTTAACAATTTAGGAAAACATGGTATAAGACTGAGATTAATTAAAATGTCAAAACCATTTTGAATCAGTAGAGGACTCTTCAGTAAATCAATTAACAAATGCAGTTTACAATAGTAAATGAAACTTAATCAACTTCCATATACACTAGCACCATTTACATCACTTCTGAGTATGCACACCTCTTATTTCAGAGAGCTAAATGCTTTTGTGGGTGCCCTTGAAGATCCTGAAGATGGGTCAGTACTGAGCTGGTACAGTAAAGTAGTCCAGCCTTGGAAACAAGGGGGAGAGCAATTGTAACCTGGGACCATTCCAAAGTTCATGACCACTTTGAAGACAAGAGTTGTTATAACCACAGGTTAGTAACCCTGGATCCTGATTAGCCAGTAAGACCGCTTCATCTCTTCTCAGACTGAGAGAAACCCCTAAAAGCCTCTTTGTTTCCCCCTTTTCCCTGAAAGCACTTTTCTAAACAACAAATATGGTGGTTACTCTCACTGCCTACAATGTTGGTCACTGCAACAGTCTCATTCTTGGCTCCAGTGAAGCCCAACAATAGCCTCCCTTGAGTCCCTGTTTAGTCAAAGACCCAGCAGTTTCTTCGTGGAAGATGCCTTCTCCAAGGCATCATGGGAGTTGTAGTCTCCAATACTGGATTGCAGTACTGGATCCATCCATCTGGAACATTCCCAAATAAATTCAAAGGCCCCTATAATAGTCTAAAATTCAGAGGAAACCTGTTATAGTTTAAAATTGATTTGCATCATCTATTTAGTGCACAGTGTTACCAATAAACTTTCATGACTGGTTCATGAATGATTCAGAAACACAGAAAAGGGTTAAATTTGTTGGATACTTTATTGACAAAAATGATTCAACCAGCTGTAGTAGGAAATGATACATATCTAAGATAAAAATCATACCTTTTGCCTGCTCTGGAAATGTTCAATGCAGGAACTGAAATTCCCAGAGAAAGAACCCTTGTCACAGTCAAAAGTGGAATGGATTTATATTAAAAAAAAATCTTAGAATTTGGTTTGCTTTCTAATGTAAATCACTTTAAGTATTGAATTCATTATAGAAAACAAATGAGTAAGCACAGAAGAAAATCCTCCTTGAAATATTGAACTAATTTTTAAGCTGAATGAAATTGCATATTGAACTACTTTAAAACTGAGGGCTATCTAAATTTCACTAAGTGAAAATGTAACATTGCAAAAAAGTAAGTTTAGGAAAACAATATAAACAAAGAACAAGAAAGAACGTTCTCAAAACTGGAAAAATTTGCATTGAAACTGTCACTTGATCTTATGGGACCAGGCAAACACGAGTTCAAAAAAATATTGTAATTTTGTGGTTGATATTCTGTAAGCAGTAGATTTGACTTGTTTTTTCAGGATTCTTCTTATACTATGCATTGTCTAGATTGTCTAGATTTGTTATACTCTTTATTTCACATCATTTACCATATCCAGACATGGGAAATGTATTGAATGCAGGTTCTCAAGTACAATGTTTATTTCTTTTAGATTTAACCAAAGTTATTGTATACTGAGTGAGGGATTGCTGGCAAACAAACAGTTTCTGGACCTAATTCTAAATTTACCTAAAGCAGAGTGTTTTCAGCAGTAACTATAGAAGCCAATAGTGTTACACTGAAAGTTATCAGTGTAAGTGAAATCAGGATTCAGACCATTGAATTTTAACAACTCCTTATTAAAAACATAAATTGTACATACAGTTTGTTCCTGCAAGGTACTGGGCATCTGCCCCAGCAATGTGCTTAATAACATAGCTAACTTTTAATCATGTTAGTAGTCTCATTGATTTCCAGGACACTACTCATATGTCTAACATTATGCACACGTTTTACTCCTTTTCTAGGTGAAGACTGCTTACATCCAGGGGAACCAAGCCTACAGTCCAGCAGAGCCAACTGCCTCCACAGTCCCCTAGACAAGGTGGGAGGCAGTTTTGTGTTCCCAAAAGGGGAGGGGATAAGAACGGAAGGTGCAGGGCTGAGGGCAGCCAGCCCTCAGTGCTGCCCAAAGTGTTGCACACCCTTGCTCCAGCCCTTAGCACTGGCCAGAGTGCCTATTTAAGTGGTGGCTAGAGCCTCAGACCCCTTTGAATCACAGGGTAACTGCTCCCTTTGCCCCTCCCTGTCGTGGGCCTGCTACAGTCCCTAAATCTGAGTGATGGATTCTCTGGATGACCATATAGCACAAGGCAAGCTGGGCTGCGAGTCTACAGTTGGGTGACTACATAGCAGTGTGAAAATTGGGGCTGGGGGGATGGGAGATAATAGGCACCTATGCAAGACAATGCTCTGAATATCGGGCCTGTCTCTATAAAATCAGACTATCTGGTCACCCTAATCTACAGTGTGCTAGTTTGTTGTGCAGTAACTGTCTCTATGAACCCTGCTACCGTTCAGAGATAGTGAGCACTGCTGTTTCAAAGTGAAGTAGGTTTGTTGAGCACAAGGGAATTTTTAGTGATTGGTAGCAAGGTCCCCTGGATTAATGCACAGCAAGCTAGTGCAGGACAGATTTCCTCCCCTGCCTCCCTCAGGTTGCTATTCACTGATTCACTTAATCTATGCCTACCCCCAAATAGCTTGTAATAACCAATTATGTGGATATAGACCCAAACAAAAAGCTCAGATTTGTAGAAATCTCTCACCAGGATTGAGAAGCCAACATCCATCCACTTCCATGAATAAATCCCTACCAAAACAACTGAAGACAAAACACTGCCCCAAGCAGATTTTTTACCAAGAAAAGAGTGACCCCATAAAGTCCCCTATGACCAGAAACTTTACTATTGTTAATTGATTTGTGGTAGAAAGTACTCAGAGACTGCAGGGTTAGGCAGCCATATAAAACCCTCAGTAAGATAACTGCTGATGAGGCTGATTATTGAGGTGCCATACCGTTATCATATAGAAGTAAACTGTCAGAAGGCCAGCCTCCATTTTACAAAGTAACATTTGCACCCATAATCTAAGGCTACGTTTAGATTGCGGGCTTCTTTCGGAAGAAACTTTCCCGGAAGAGATCTTCCGAAAAAACTTCTTCCGAAAGAGAGCGCCCACACTGCCCAGGTAAATTGAAAAAATGATCTGCTTTTTCAAAAGATAGCGTGCAATCAGTATGGATGTTATCTCGCATTTCAGCTGTGATTACTATGGATGGAGTGGCCACCTGAGCACCTGTGCTTTTTCCTCTTCCCTCTTCTTTCGAAAGAACTTCCTCTTCCCCGTCCACACATGCCTTTTTCCGAAAGAGCTCGTAGAAAGAGTTTTACCAATGTCAGAAAAAAACCTCTGCTCTGTCAAGGTTTTTTTGAAAGAACACGATTGCAGTGTGGATGTAAGTGAAGTTTTTTCGGAAAAATGGCCGTTTTTCAAAAAAAACTCTGTAGTGTAGACATACCCTTATTGCAAAGCACAAATCTACAAGGTTTGCTTTCTTCAACCTGGTAAGTAGAGGGAGCTGCAATTACCCAGGTTTATGTCTAACTCATTTTGAAGGCACAAAATGTATATCTCAGAGGGAAGTGGTGAGGCCATTGATGTGTTGACAAAAGCAATTGTAAATCAAAGCAAGCCTTTTAGCTCTTCTCTCCACAGGACAATGGCTATAAGAAGAAGTCAGGCAATGTGGTGACAAGACTGAAGATCAGGTCAAGACATTTAGTACTTTGTTCATAACAAAAACAAACAAAAGCCAACCTAGTAGATTGCTCTTCAAGACTGCTGCTGGATTTGTCTTAATGCTTGATAGTGGCTTTAAATAATTATGGGTCACTAGGAGTTACTGGGAAGGGCTGGCGTAGGGCAGCAGCACTTGCTCCCTCGCCCCACTGGCACTCTCCACAGGGAAGCGGAGCACACTTGGGTAGCACACTCTTTCTTCTTCCCTACAGCTCCCACTGCTACAGGGAGTGAGGGGGGTCCAAACCACAGCTGCTGCCCCATGCCAGGCCACCCCTTTATGCCCCAAGACCATGTCCCAAGGGGAATGGGGTGCAATGGGAGGGAGAAGGCAGGGTGGTGGAGGAAGGGGAAGGGATTTGGAGGACGGGAACAGACACACACGCTCCCAGCCACTTGGCCTCCCAGGTAGATTGTGAATATGCTCCAACCCACAGATGACCTTGGGTGGTGAGTTTGAGCCCCTGGCCTATAATACGGAAAATCTCCACTTGAGATTCTGCAGCCTTTTTATGACAAGACTGGCATACAGGGACAGGGGAGGGGCCCAGACTGTGACACATTATTTTATAAGATACAAGATAAAAGATAATAGGATCAAAACATGAATTGCAGATTGACATGGTCCCATACAATGGCACAAGCAGCCATTGGCCACCTTGGGCTTGCTTACACTGGTGAACCAGATCCTGTTTTAGCAGCGGTAGGAAAACTTTAGACGGCTCACCAGACAGTTCACACTTGAGATTGATCTCAATCTAAATTGATCTCTGATCTAAATCTTCAAAGCAAGCTGTGATAAAGAAGTGTGTTCTAACTCCTCTTTCTGCAGACTCTTGCTACTCATTTATTGTTAGCCCTGCTTTAATATCACAACAGCTCAGCTCAGTTCTGGTCACAAGGGCACTCACTATAACAGACAATGCCAGTCAGCAGAACACCCATAAACTTATTTTAATCTTTCAATTAAGTCAAAAACTTTTACAGAAATAATCACTGTCATGACTCCTCTTTTATAGTCACTGTCCATGCAGGCAAGAAGGAGGCTACAGGTTGAAACTCTCTGGTCTGGGGCTCTCTGGTCTGACAACATCCGTGGTCTGGTAGGACAATGGATGTTGCTTGACTAGAGAGCACCTGGACCAGAGAGCCTTGGCTCAGGAAAGTGGAGTCCTGGCGCCCCAGGGCAACCTCGGAGTTGTGAAATGCCAGTGGCCCTGGAGCTGGCCGTGGTGCTCCAATGACCCCAGAGCAGCCAAGTCCTGGCATCCCAGGACAATGGAACCGCAGTGGCCCCAGGACAGCAGAGCCCTGGTGACTCTAGGGCAGTGGAGCGCCAGTGCCCCAGAGCAACAGAGCCCTGGTACCCTGGAGCAGCAAAGTCTTGGCAGCCCCAAGGCTGCAGGGCCTGACAGCCTTGGGACAGCGGACTCCCAGCAGCTCTAGGACTGACCAAGGAGCTGGGAGCCTGGTGGCCCAGGGACAGGAGAGCCTGGCAGAAGGGCCAATATCACCTGGTCCAGCAAACTCCCTCCTTTGGGACTGATCAGGTCCCCAGGGTGCCAGGCCAAGGAGGTCCAACCTGTACAAAGCAGCTGCAGTTTAGGCCCTCAATATGCATCAAAACTTCACTCATTAAATCCATTTGTCCACTCTTGAATCTGCAATCTTTCCTGAGAACTTTTAATATCCTTCATTTCGTGCAATCTGATACAGTTGAGAAGAAATAGGTATTTATCTAAAAACAATTAAGCTGCATGTTTTATGTAAAAAAATAGCCTTCTGGTTGCAAGATCACATAATTTTATATCATTACAGTTCCAGCTTTCTCAATGAGTTAACAATGAACTGCTGATAAATAACTTATCTCTTACCCTCCTGCTAATTGGTGCAACAAGAGATAACCCATTAATCTTTTATTTTAATCCTTCAGTGGTTTTCAGGAATCCACTTCACTGCAAAATTATTCACTGTTATAAACTGATTCCATATTGCCATTCTGTTCATGAGCTAACTTACAACAGAAAAACCACTTTGGCTCTTTCATGTGAGACCTCTATTGTGATATTGCTTATTATTAGCACTACCCTGCTCGTAAATTTTCAAAACATAGTGTGCTATCCACATGAAAGCAAGCTGCACTGATCCTGCATAGTTACAGCAGCCTATACATGCTATAGTTTTTGACTAAAAGCACAATCAAAAGACTGACTGTTGATAAAGATGATTGCACAGAAATGCCTCAAGCAAAATCAACACACACATTGTCAGTGTTAGGAAGATACTGTTCAGGAACAAAAATCCAAAGTGCCACTAAATCTATAAGACATAAAGTTGAATGGAATTAATTGGAAATAAAAATATGTTCTGACCTTAAAAACTATACATACTTGACTGAGAATAAACATAAGAAAATAAATATCAAATAGCTAATTAAGATCAACAAACTCAACAAATAATAACGTAATAAGTACAGTTAGGGCTGAATTTTTAAAAATAAATAAAAATGGTGAAAAAATTCAAAATGTTAAGATTGTTTCCATTTCAAAGGTTTGAAAATAATCCTCACATTTCATGTTAAATTGTTTTTTCAAAAAGTCATTGCAAATTGAAACTTTTTCTTACTCAAAACCATCCTTTCCAATACATGAAAAATTGTTACACATTTTGATGCTTTCAGTACTGTTTTTAATTTAAAAATTTTAAATGTCATAAAAACGCCTCTAAAACAATACTTTTTTCAACTCCATTTTTAGTTTTAAATTTAATTTTTTGAGAAATTCTTTGTTTTCCAAAACAGGTAATTTTTCAGTAAAACAAATTTTGTGAGAAAAATTTCAACCAGTTCCATAGACACATATTTATGTTCCAGACGGTACCATTCTGAATTATCTGCTTAACTTTAGATTCAAAGCATCTTTTTCACTTGCAAAAACAAAGTAATATACAGCTTGGATCCACAAAGGGAGTAAGAAGTTGTAGCTCTCAGTGTTGCAGTGCCCAATTTGTAAGCACTTAGAAAATCAGAGACACGACAATGAAATCCACAAGGCCTGTGTTATGTGCCTAGACGTCCTATACAATTCATAGGGAGAGAAGGAACCTAAAAAAGGGATCCACAAGCATCTGCACATTAGGGGCACGTATACACTATGAAACTATTTTGAAATAACTAAATTCGACTTAATAACTCCCAAATTTACAAAATAGCATGTCCACACTACAGGGAAGCCTCAAAATTAGTCCAAGGCATGTTCCATTAATGGGAACACGCTACCCTGACTCAGACCCTCAGGAAGCACTGGGGAGTAATTATTACAAATTACTCTTGGGAGTAGTTATTTCAAAATAACAGCACTGGAGCATCCACACTACTGGTATTTTGAAATAACTATTTTTCAAGCAGGAGTACAGATTTCAAAATAAGTTGTCCGTTATGTCAAAATAATGGGCTTGGTTTATTAATTCAACCTAAGAGAGGTTATTTTGAAATAAAGTATAGACTAGGGCTAGGCGAGGAGCTGCATTATATAGCCAATGAGATAAGCCACTGAGAGCTAAGACCTGTCCCTCTCACAAGAGTTAGGTGCTTCAGTCTGGGCTGCAGGGAGGTGCCTATCTCTGCTTGCAATCAACAGCCTGAAAGCCCCTCCCAGCACAAGCAAGCATAGGCAACTAAGGCATAATTGTGAAAAATACTTGAGTAGGAGGCAGTGATGAATCCTTTGTAACTTTTAGTCCAGTGGTCAGAGCACTGACTCATGATGAATTCCCTCTTCTTCTAGAAAGAAATGATCTGAACAGGGGTAGTCTACCTGTCAGAGAAGTAATGCTCTAATCACTGGGCTATTCTGCTTTGGCTGTCTCTTAATTTCTCCTGTTAATGCTGTTCTACTTTGGAACCAGTGGGCTGCTCCCTGGGGCTACGTCTACAGTGCAGGCTTCTTGCACAAGAACATTTTGTGGAAGAGATCTTCCACAAAAAAGTTCTTGCACAAGAGCATGTCCACACTGCCATGTGCTTTTGCTCAAGAGATGTGCTTTTGCACAAGAGAGCATCCACACTGCCATGAATGCTCTTGGACAAGAAAGCTCTGATGGCCATGCCATCAGAGCACCTGTGCTTTTTCTTGCGCAAGAGCTCTTGCGCAAAAAGGCTTATTCCTTATAGAAAGAGGTATAACTCTTGCGCAAAAAGCCCTGTCTTCTGATGATCTACTGAATTTTTTCTTGCGCAAGAACGCGCTTGTAGTGTGGACGCTCTGCAAGTTTTTGCGCGCAAAAACTGCAGTGTAGACATAGCCTGGGTCTCCCATCATCTAAGTTGGTGCCTAGAATTACTCACTGCTAGGCTGTGAGTAATTCTATCATATAGTCTCTCTGGCCCAATGACTAATTATTTACAGTAGAACTGCCTCCATAGGATAGACTGAGGGAGACTCACATCAGAATAGCCCATAACTGAGTATTTGAAGCAATCCCTTAAAATGGGGGTAGACCCAAGTTCAAATCTTTTCTCCACTTCAGGCAGAGGGGGGAAGTGAGCTTGGGTCTCCCACTTCTGGGTGCATGCTCTAATCATTGAGGATATGTCTACACTTACCCCCTAGTTCGAACTAGGGAGGCAAATGAAGCATACCGAGGTTGCTAAATAATTAAATATCCCGCGTTTGATTAGTATATTCACAGCCGGTCGCCATTTTAAAATGCCGGTAGCCCGAATTAACTCGCTGCGTCTAGACATGGTAGTCCGATCCAAAACCCTTCCGTCGAATTAACTGTTACTCCTCGCGCAATGAGGTGTAACAGTTAATTCGAGGAAGGGTTTTGATCGACTCAGCCTACACGCGGCAAGTTAATTCGGGCTACCGGCATTTTAAAATGGAGACTGACCGCGAATATGCTAATCAAGCGTGGGATATTTAAATCCCGCGCTTCATGGCAACCTCGGTATGCTTCATTTGCCTCCCTAGTTCGAACTAGGGGGCAAGTGTAGACATACCCTGAGCTAAACATTGTAAGGGAGAAACCTTCTCTTTCCCTATTGGAGTTTGAATGGGGTCCCATCCACTACCCAGGATATAAGAGTGGTTATTTATGATTGGTGGCAGCGAAGTTATTTGTCATTTTGTATTGAAATTATTTTGAATAGGTGGCATAATTAAGTCTCCTTTAGTTCCCCAATTAAGGTGCAAATTGGTAACTTTGCTCATTATTAATTAGTTGTCTCTTTAAAATTGTTCTCTAAAACAATTATGCTCAGAGAGCATTTTCTCTCCAGTGTTGTATATTTCAATATTTATTTACTTCTATTCTATATCCAAAGGACTCCTAAGGCGGGGGGGGGAGGGACATTTATATACAAATATTGAGATTGGTGCCTAATTGTAATGGTGATAGAAGAATAATTACGAATGTGTAATTATTAAATAATTACAATTGGCATACATGTTTAATACAATGACTTAAATCTGAGCATTTTCCAAATTGCCCAGTTTTGTGTAAACCTCATTGTTTATGCTGGCTGAATGAAAGAATCAAAAGGGCTGTTGCAGCTGAGGACATCCTTCAACAAGAAAAAAATTTGTTAACTACAAAGCACTTGTGTTTCTCAGCAACAGAACCAGAAACAATTATCAGGTTGGGAATCCTAGCTCTCTTGCAAGTGCCAAAGGTCAGAAATTAGCTAAGCAAATAATGGATTTCTTTTTTGTTTAGGAGGCCAAATTCAAAAAAATACAAGGGGGGAATGCAGTTTGATTCAAATACAAATTGATTTTGTTTAATTACATCACATCAAAAAGCTCAATTTTTTGTTTTGCTTTATTTCAAGTCAACCTAAATATTTTAGTTGAATTTGACCCAAACTAGTGAATAATTGCATAGCACTAAAAATGTGTTTTTGATTTAAGTTTCCATTTGCTGAAAAAAATTCATCTTACTTTACCTGAAATATGGTGAATAATTTATGTTTGTTCTTCATGAGGAGACCGAAAACTAGACTCAAGGAGGACTCTGGAATCTTCTGCCCCATAGAGCAATTATCTTAGTGGTTCTCTCAACAGGACAATGGAAAAAGGGCAGGGAAAAGGCTGGTGGAGTGGTCAATAGGTCCACATACAGAATGTAGGCCCAAAATAAAATGTATCTCCATCAACTATAACTCCTCACACTTAGGAGCTGTGAAAAGCAGCTGTGCAGAAGCACCAAGCATGGTGTGTATTTTGAGAGGAGGATGAGTTTAAATGTCCCAAGTATTTTCCTCACACAAAGCCCCCCTGTTACTTGGTCTTTACATGAGAATTAGGATTTGACTTAATGCAACTAACCTTCCAAGTTTTAGCATGTGACAATCCTTGAGCTGCTACACTGATATAAAGGGGGAAATTCCAAATACTGAAGAAAAGGATACAGCTACTTTTCCTTCAGGAATGACAGCAATTGTTGCAGAAAATATAGAGGTAGATGCTTGGAAGAATCTGGATTTCTTCTAAATATGTTTCTATTCAGAAACAGCTGATTTAAAGTAATATTGCTGTACCAAATTCAGAGTGGCTCTAAATGTTTCTCCATCAGATTTGCTCCATAGTGTCCAAAGCCTGCATTACATCATGAATTTCTTTCACAGTGAACACATGTCACCTTTGATGTGCAATTGCCTGATTCCCATAATATCTGAAACCTCTTTTATGTATACTTTTGTTTTAAGTAGAGTACTAAGTCTTCCATGATCTTTGACTCCAACATAAAAGCATTGCAGGAAAATCACAGAATCCCACTGCAACTCGTTTTCTTTCTAAAGACCAGGATATTTAAAATGTAACCACATACCATTTATGAAAGGACATAAAAGACAAAGATAAAGGTAGATGAATACTAATTTAAACAAAGTGATACACGTCAGTCTGACTTGGAAAAGAAATCCTTCAGTACCACATCAATTCTTAACACTCACGGATTTCAAAATGCCCTGATTGCACATTCAATGATTTGATAACATATTGCTTAAAAGGAGCAGAAGTATGAAGTTGTTACAATGAATTGTGCTAGCTATGCTAAATGCTATGGCCTGTAGACATTTAATTTAAATAAAATAAATGGTGCAGAGTTTTCAGTTTCATTCTTTAATTCTCTTTGTCTAATGCTTACATTTATGTCAATGGTTGTTGGAAATTTGGAGCCTCGTTCTCCTCTCACTTACACTCATGTACAGTGAATCTCTTCTCACACTAGTGTAACATCACTGATTTCAGTAGAGTTACTCCTAATGTGTAATGCAGGAAATGATGGAATAATCCATTGCTGAATGTCAAGTCCCTGTTAGGCTGATGTTTGGATGGGAGGCCACTCTTGACCCTGGGATGTAATATCAATGTTGGGAATCTATAGAAAAGACCAGAGATATAGCATGAGTTGGTAAAATTATGTATACTTTGGGGGGAATTAAAAACTTGTAACACCTCTTACAGTAGAGTAAAAGGTAAATTCAGAAGTCTGAAAGATATATAGAACTTCAGTATGAACATCATCCCAGGGAACAGTAATGACAAAGTGAGGTTCTTTCCAAAAGCTGAGTTGCATTTTTATTTGTTACTGATGGCAGGAGGCAAGGCTTTGATCTTTTAATAGCCTTTATTCAGGATATGAAATAAGTGGTAACAGCACACCTAGTATTTGCCCATTCACTGGGAGAGATGGACTAGATGTTAGATCTTTTCCATCACTAACCTCTTTGATTTCTTTGGATGGACAATTTTGCCATTTTCACATGGAAAAACTGCTTCTATTTTTCATATTTGGGAGTCAATGTAAAGGGAATCGACAGTGATTTTCACAACTATTTGAGGGAAGCATCACTTCAGATAATATATTTGCAACTGAATACAGTCCTCAGACCCTGATTGAGCAGACCATGCATGTTTGGTGAAGTACTTAAACTCATGCCTAACTTTCAACACATGATGAAATCCCATCATGTTTAAACGGTTTGCAATAAGGAGGAATTTAGCTACAAACTGAATTGCTTTGCTGATGTGGGGCCTTAATGAATACTTTCTTGATAATCTTGACCTAATTGATATAAAGTGATTACCTTCTCTGGGGATTACTGGTAGTTTAGTTAGATTATGATGTTTTCTTGTACAGATGTATAATAACATCCAGTGGAGACTAAATTTTAGGCATGAACAGAAGTCCAAGATAAGAAAAACTTGGGGTTTATGTACTTCGTCACCCAGCCTGGGGTAGGGGGGGCATATAATGCAGTTGGTGTTTTTTGAAGTTCATATGAATTCAGTGAAATTTCCAGCATGCAATTACTACCTCCTCTTCTTTGAGTAATTAGTTTCTTGGCATAAGCCACATTAATAACAATCAAAAGAAGCTTTGAAGCTTGTACTACAAAGGAAGCCCAGAAACAGGATTCACAATTTAAGAGCTAAATAACACAAAAATACTTCCCAATGTGTTGCGTTTTTGCTTTTCTGGTACAGACCCAGCAAGTTCTGTCATTCTTTCCCCAAGAATGTTAAGTCTTTCTTTTGGTAGATGTATACCTTTGTGTTGATTCTTACAAAAGGAAAAACAGAAGCTAAAGCAAATGGAGCATTCTATTACATATGTTCTCAAATATTTCCAAATCAGACCCATGCCAGTTGTGCCATATGGTTTCATAAACTGAATGAAACAAGTTGGATGAGAAACCCTAGAGGCAGGTTTCTGAAATGGGTGAAATCCTCTTTTCTGTACCAATCTCAGTAGCATCCACTCATGTGAAAGGAAAGACAGCATCTTTGCACTCTTTTTGGTCTTCTACAGACCAATACAACAGTGATATATATCTACAGTAACATGTCATTATTTTGCAGCTTCTAGGTTTTTACATTTGCTTTATACATAAAAAATAAATTTAAAAGATAAAATATTGTGGTCATGTTATGACATGATAACTGGGGGTCTATCAGCAGATTTTACAGCAATTACCTAGCTAAAATAATTTCAGACAGTACTTGAGCTTTCTCCCACACACAAATACCTTCTTCCACTATTTTTATGACATTGTCCATATCCCTGCAAGTCTGGATTTAAGCCATAGCAACTGAGAGGAAAACCATTTGAGAAGAAAAGCATATGCAGATCTGAAAAAAATAGCTAGTATCCAGTGAGTATTTAATTCAAACACAAAAGAACTATAAGATCTGGAATTGTTTAAAAACATTAATTCTCATCTGCAACCAGTTGGCTGTTTAATTTCAACCAGTAAGTATATAGGTGATGAACACACATGTAGTAAAATCCTGCTAGTCATTTATCAAACATACCAGCTACATCACTCTTTGCTGATCTATACATCCTTTGAGAAATTGATTTTCACGGGAAAGATACTGGATGTCGGAGAGGAAGTAAGGGAAATGCTTAGGAACCAAAGGTGGGCAACTGGTTAAAAGAATTGAAACCTAATAATCATCCTTATGGAATTTAGTCACAGTGATAAAGTAAAATGGAGCTCATTCTCTACTTACTCCCCTATACCTACGTAGCCTTTTGCAGTTGTATAAAATTAATGCAAATTAGTTGTGAAATGCCACCAAATCAGATAGTGATATTTTGCCACCATTTGCCCAGTTTATAAGTGCAGTTTTTAAGTATACACAGTGCAAAAGAAGGGAGAAGTGACTGGGTCAAAGACTCTCTTTGACTGGATTAAACAGACACAATGGTACAACATGATTTTCTTTGCCTGGCAATCTCATATTGCAGCAATAAGAACATAAGAACATAAGAACGGCCGTACTGGGTCAGACCAAAGGTCCATCTAGCCCAGTATCCTGTCTGCCGACAGTGGCCAGCACCAGGTGCCCCAGAGAGGGTGGACCGAAGACAATGATCAAGCGATTTGTCTCCTGCCATCCCTCTCCAGCCTCTGACAAACAGAGGCCAAGGACACCATTTTATCCCTGGCTAATAGCCTTTTATGGACCTAACCTCCATGAAATTATCTAGCTTCTCTTTAAACTCTATTATAGTCCTAGCCTTCACAGCCTCCTCTGGCAAGGAGTTCCACAGGTTGACTACATGCTGTGTGAAGAAGAACTTTCTTTTATTAGTTTTAAACCTGCTACCCATTAATTTCATTTGGTGTCCTCTAGTTCTTCTATTTAGGAACTAATAAATAACTTTTCTTTATCGCCCTCTCACACCACTCATGATTTTATACACCTCTATCATATCCCCTCAGTCTCCTCTTTTCTAAACTGAAAAGTCCCAGTCGCTTTAACCTCTCCTCATATGGGACCCATTCCAAACCCCTAATCATTTTAGTTGCCCTTTTCTGAACCCTTTCCAAGGCCAAAATATCTTTTTGAGGTGAGGAGACCACATCTGTACACAGTATTCAAGATGTGGGCATACCATAGTTTTATACAGGGGCAGTAAGATATTGTGGGTCTTATTTTCTATCCCTTTCTTAATAATTCCTAGCATCCTATTTGCCTTTTTGACCGCTGCACATTGTGTGAAGTTTTCAGAGAACTGTCCACGATAACTCCAAGATCTCTTTCCTGATTTGTCGTAGCCAAATTAGCCCCCATCATACTGTACGATAGTTGGGGTTATTTTTCCCGATGTGCATTACTTTACACTTATCCACATTAAATTTCATTTGCCATTTTGTTGCCCAATCACTCAGTTTGGTGAGATCTTCTTGGAGTCCTCACAGTCTGCTTCTGTCTTGACTATCCTAAACAGTTTGGTATCATCTACAAACTTTACCACCTCACTGCTTACCCCTTTCTCCAGATCATTTATGAATAAGTTGAACAGGATTGGTCCTAGGACTGACCCTTGGGGACACCACTAGTTACCCCTCTCCATTCTGAAAATTTACCATTTATTCCTACCCTTTGTTTCCTGTCTTTTAACCAGTTCTCAATCCAAGAAAGGACCTTCCTCTTATCCCATGGCCATGTAATTTACACAAGAGCCTTTTGGTGAGGGACCTTGTCAAAGGCTTTCTGAAATCTAAGTATACTATATCTACTGGATCCCCTTGTCCGCATGTTTGTTAACGCCTTCAAAGAACTCTAATAGATTAGTAAGACAGGATTTCCCTTTACAGAAACCATGTTGACTTTTGTCCAACAAATTATGTTATGTTCTACATGCTTCACAATTTTATTCTTTACTATTGTTTCGACTAATTTGCCCGGTACTGAAGTTAGACATACCGGTCTGTAATTGCCCGGATCGCCTCTAGAGCCCTTTTTAAATCTTGGTGTCACGTTGGCTACCTTCCAGTCATTAGGTACGGAAGCCGATTTAAGGGATAGGTTACAAACCACAGATAATAGTTCAGCAGTTTCCCATTTGAGTTCTTTTAGAACCCTTGGATGAATGCCATCCGGTCCCGGAGATTTGTTAACATTAAGTTAACACTCAGGCATGTCTCAGGCATGTCTCCACTTACCATTCCAGAGACTGATCTTCTGGCATTCAATTTAGCAGGTTTAGTAAGGACCCACTAAATCAAATGCTGAGGGCACCCCCCAGTAAGCACCAGTGCTCCTCAACTTCCGAGGAGCAAGGAGACAGCGCCAAGCTTGGTTTGAGGAATATTGACTCCAGCTACGTTATTTACGTAGCTGGAGTTGCGTACCTTAAACCAGCCTTCTGGGTCTGGTTTAGACTAGGGATGTAAGCAGCTAGTCAAGTAGTTGACTAGTCACTCGCACCCCCCTTGCTGCCTCTGCTGGTGCTGGGGGGGGAGCTGCCTTATGGACCAATTGAGTCAATGGAAATTCCATTGACTACTCGATTAGCCGATTAATCGAAATTTGACATCCTAGTATAGACCTGGCTTCAGAGGGGCTCACAGAAAAGGAACCCATTCCAACATGGATCATTTTTCTTCCCATGTGATTCTCCTTTCTTGTCAAGAATGAGCCTCAATTTTGATTATGGACATGATTAAAGTTTGAAAACAGATAACTGAGAAAAAGATAACTGGGGTCTTTTGTACTGTCATTGTGCTAATGATCTGTGTAGATCATAATTTGCATTAATGTCTGGATTTTATAATATAAACATATGTTTAGTAAAAAGAACTTGGGACTAGATGACAAAGGGGACTAGTAATGGGACAAAAAGTAAAGTTATGAAAAATATTCAGCTATAATTCCAATCTTCTATGACAAAAATCAAGGTTTACAGTTCTAGTGAACACACAAATGAGAGTGGATGCAGAAAAGTCTTTTGGACATAAGGGGTCACCAATCACGGTGCTAGGGACCAGGGGGAACTATTTGTCCCTGCTGTTAGTCTAGCCAGCACATGGAATCCCCACAATGTCAAGCTGCCTTTCCTCTTCATATCCTCTGAATACAGCAATGGTGAGGAGGCTCCTTAGGGCCTGGGAATGTTTAGAGTATAACTTCCAATTAAAGCTGTAATGATGTGACTCCTGGGGGAAATGAAGTTTTCTACATAAAACAAAACCTGAAGTGTGCTTTCTGTTTTATTAAACATAGCTGTTCACTTCTAGATCACCAGGTTTGGCCAAAAAAAATTGCACTCTGATTGCCATTCAGCAATATTTACTGGGACTTAACTATTACTTCACTTCTAAAGTGTCATCCTGCTAACTAATATAAGGCTGAATTCTGTAAGGGGCTTGACACTCTGGCCTGATCTATGAAAGCACTGGGCACATGCTTAACAAAGAACATGTGAACAATTCCCTTGAAACAGGAGTAGAATTGAGGTCAAGGTAACTGCTCATGGGAAAATAAAAGATTGTTCTTTAGGTTATAAAATTTTATAGCAATGGAACTTCTACCAATTCCTTTTGGGAGACTTCTCTACAGTCTAAAAGATTTAACCAGTGGGACCTTGTTTGTGAAATTTACTCTAAATTTACCTTTTACATACTTTTTATTTTTCTAGTTATATCCTTTTGGTATTTTTACACTTTACTTACTTGTGATCGATTTCCATTTGTCAGCTAATCCCCTTAGTCATCATTTAGCCATGCTGAACTATTATATATTTATAGGATAAAGTTTAAGAGTGATTTCTTTCCAACTTCTAAAACAGCTGTGGACACACATAGCCTATCACAGGAAAAGTTCAGATGTTTAGTCCCCTGTTCACTTCTGATTTTGAGTGACAACTGTATTATGTCATTTAGGGTGGCAATTCTGAACAATAGCCCAGAAAACACTAAGGGATTTTATGTGTGTGGGAAAGAATTGAAACACAGAGCTCAGAGTAATAAAGATACATTTTATATAAGACAGAAAGTATGGGAACTTGAACACAAATTATTTACAGGAATTCTGAAACTTCTTTCTTTATTTCACATATTTTTTCAGTAGAAATGGCTAACAATAAAATGTATATTTTAGCCAAAAATCTGTTTGCCAAAAACTGTGAAGGTTTCACTTAAAAAAGTGATATACAAAATTCAGTTTTTTCTTTTCATAAGAATAGTCCACAGGAAACATGTCATTCCTGACTACCTCTATTTTATATCAATTTAAAAGGGCACACAGACTGTTAAGAAACTGTAAATCTTCCTGACCACTCGAAATCCAGGGCAAATACAACTGAAAACTCATCTATGCAAGATGAAGTAACCTGACATATCAAGAATATCTTAATGAATTCATAAGACTTAGTAAAATTGAATTAATGTACATAATATTTGGACATTTCAGCAAATATTAACCTGCAACTAGGAAGAGCCTTTATGTCAAAACTTTTGGGTGGTTACCAATCTGTAACTTTTTCAGCAGTTTCTAAGAGAGTACCACACACACACAAAGAAATGATGTGGAGTGACTAGCTTGAGACTCTTTGATTTGAGATTAATAAAAGCTGTCTATGTTTCAGTTAATTAATGTCCCTGCTGCTAGCCATTTTTTCCAGTGTTAAAATTTCATTAAAGTTCTCATTCCTATGTCAATGCTATATTATGCTAATATTACAGTAATCAACTGTGAAAATTCCCAGATGTATCGTGGAGGAGAAAAGGAAGCCTTTTATCAAAAGCCAGTTCCTGCTTCCTGAACTGTGGCACAAGTTCTAAAGTTTCTCTCCAGATAATAGAGTGCAGTCAGAATTCAGGGCATGGGAGAAGGAAATCACAGGTGTGCATGCATGCACATACAAACACACATACACACACTCAAGAATTGTACAATGCCTTTATAATGAAATGGAAGTAGCAAATTAGGTGCAACAGCTAAATGAAAGCTAAGTCTGTAGCATAGAAATATTACTTCTGGAAACAAGAGTGAAATGTATTTGAGTAAACAAACCATCAAAGGAGCAGCCATCAAAGTCATAGCAGTATTGAACCTCTGTACAATGGTCGCACGCATGTTAAGTTTGAAGGTCAAAGAGGTGGAAAAAAAAGAGAGTTGAACTAATCTTGGAAATTGTGTTCTGTTCTCTGCCAAATACTCTAATGGGGCTTCAATAAGTTCAGTTGTCTCTGAACTCTCCTACATAAAATTAGATACATATATCAATAAAGAAAATGTATGACTTACTATTATTTTTAGCTATGCCTTTTCTCCCCCACTTTTATTCAACTCACCTCTGAGACCTAAAGTAAACTCCAAGCAGAGACCAGAATAGCAAATCATTTACTTTTAATTACTCCTCCAGGAAATCAGTTAATGGAGGTTCACTCTGGGTCATGTAAAACTTCTATCACAAATCTTTAAGCCATAGATGAACTAGAAGAAGAAAGCGGTCTACTGTGTGTGGTGGGATATCAGTGTAATTCTTTCCAGGTCCCTCTTTCACTAATTGATAAAGAAACATAGATACCTTAACATAGCAGAAATTTGACCCAGGAATTGTTACATTTCCCTACTAAAGTAACTCATGTTGCACACTTTTTATTTTCTGTAACTCCATAAAAATCCAAATTAGTACACATAAAATGGATTAAACACAAGCTCACTGTTTTCTTATCCTGTTTATTTTCTGACATAAATATAAAAAAAAACTTTCCATCCCAAATAGAGACCATAAAATCAATATCACAAATGTTCATGAACCAAAAATAAAGACAACCAAAAATCCATATAGATTAAAATTTATTTCAGTAATTTTGAAATGTTTAATTTTGATTTAGAATTTTTTACTACATTTATTACAAATTTAAAACCAAAATTGTTTTGACTCAAATTTTCTGGATGGAAAATGGGAAAAGATCTCACTACAACAATTTGGAAAAATTTTGACCAAAACATTTTTGATTCAGGAGATTACTTGAAACCAACAGTGTTTCACAAAGAATTTTTCTTTTGGTGAGTCAGCATTTTTCAGGGGAAAAATAACAACTTGTCAGAAATTCTTGATCACGTCTACTCAACATCGTAAATGGAGAATTGTCACCAGACAGATGTGTTCCTAGAGGAGTAAGCTAGGAACTGATTCTTGGTCCTATTCTATTCAATATATTTATCATTGATCTGGAAAAAATATAAAATCACAATGGATAAAGTTTGTGAAAGACAAAGAATGGATGAGTGATAACCAATGCAGAAGGCAGGGTACTGAAAGAGAACAATTTGATTGCTTGTTAAATAAATGTAGTACCCATCTTGAAAAATGAAAAGAAGGAGAATCCAGGGAACTACAGACCATTCTGCCTCTGCTCAGTTCCTCAAAAAATCATAAAGTAGGTCCTCAAAGAATCCATTTTAAAACACTTGGAGAAAAGAGGATGATAAGGAACAATCAACATGGATTAATGAAGGACAGGTCATGTCTTACCAGCCTAATTGCCTTCTATAATCAGATAACTGGCTCTGTGGATATGGGGAAAGTGGTGGATATGATATACTTTGATTTTAGCAAAGCTTTTCATATGACCTCCCACAGTATTCTCGCCAGCAACTGAAAGAAGTATGTCTTGGATGAATGGACTACAAGATGGATAGCAAGCTGGGCTAGATCGCTGGGCTCAATTGGTAGTGAACAATGGCTCAATGTCTAGTTGGTAACTGGTGCCCAGGGATGGTCCTAGAGTCAGTTTTGTACATCTTCATTAATGACTGGATGATGGAATGTTTTGCACTCTCTGGCTGTGTCTAGACTACACCTCTCTGTCGACAGAGAGATGTAGATTAGGCACGTCGAATTGCTAATTTAAATATCCCATGCTTCATTAGCATAAATATGGCCACTGTTTTTTTAGAAATGGAGCTTTTTGGAAAAAAAATGGCAGTCTAAACGCGGATCTTTCAAAAAATAAACCCCTTTTTGAAAGATCCTGTAAACCACAAAAAATAAGGTTTATTTTTTGAAAGATCCATGTCTAGACTGCTGGGGTTTTTTGGAAAAAGCTCCGTTTCAAAAAAAAGTGATGCCCATGTTTATGCTAATGAAGCATGGGATATTTAAATCCCTGCTTCATTAGCAATTTCAACGTGCCTAATCTATATCTCTCTGTCGACAGAGAGGTGTAGTCTAGACGTACCCTCAGTAAGTTTGCAGATGACACTAAACTCTGGAGGGAGGTAGATATGTTGGAGGATAGGGATAGGGTCCAGAGTGACCTAAACAAACTGGATGATTAGGCCAAAAGAAATCTGTTGATGTTCAACAAACACAAATGCAGAGTTCTGCCTTCAGGACAGAAGAATCCCATGCATTGCAACAGGCTGGGGACTGACTGGCTAAGTGGCAATTCTGCAGAAAAGGCCTGGAGATTACAATAGATGAGAAACTGGATATGAGTCATCAGTGTGCCTTTGTTGCCAAGGATGCTAATGGCATACTGGGCTGCATTAGTAAGAGTATTGACAACAGATCAAGAGAAGTGATTATTTCCCTCTGTGCAGCACTGGGGAGACCATATCTTGAGTATTGTGTCCTGTATTGGGAGCCTGCTATAGAAGGGATGTGGACACATTGGATAGAGTCTAATGCAGGGCAACAAAAATGATTAGGGAGCTGTGGCACATGACTTATGAGGAACTGCTGAGGTAACTGGGATTATTTAGTCTGCTGAAGAGAAGAATGAGGGGGGATGTGATAGCAGCCTTCAACTAACTGAAGGGGGTTCCAAAGAAGAGAGAGCCAGGCTGTTCTCAATGGTGGCAGATGACAGAGCAAGAAGTAGTGGTCTCAAACTGCAGTGGGGGAGGTCTAAGATGGATATTAGGAAAAATGGATTACTGAGAGAGGCCTTGGAATCTCCATCCTTAAAGGTTTTTAAGGTCAGGTTTGACAAAGGCCTGGCTGGAATAATTTAGCTGGGGTTCATCAGTTACTAGTGTAACTGCCATAGGAATACTGTGAAACAGTTAAACTAGGTCTACACTATAGGGGTTTTTTTGGAAGAAAAAGCTATGCAAATTGCGCTCTGCAATTTGCGTAGATTTTTCCAATCGCTTTTCTGGAAGAAGCTTTTCCGCCATTTGGCCCAGTCTAGACAAAGCCAAATGGTGGAAAAGCCTCTTCTTTTGGTGGAGGCCTTATCCCTCGTAGAACGAGTTATGCAGGGCTCCCCAAAAGAGCGGGTTTGCTCTTCCACAAAAAAAAAAGCGGAAGAGCAAATGCATTCCTTGGATGCGGTGGTGTTTTTCTGGGTTACAGGAGGTATCCCAGAAAAAACCCACAGTGTACACATACCCTTATGGTGTCCACAATTAAAGAAGGAATAAAATGAAGATAGTTCAGAGAAAAACCACAAGAATGATTAAATGGAAAATATGCTCATAGCTCAATCTGTTCCATTTAACAAAGACCATGTTAAAGGATGATTTGTTCACATGCTACATGTACCTATAAAAGAAATAGAAAATTTGGTAATAGAGGGTGTGACGACGCGTTGGGGTCCCCTGACTCCTGCACCCCCGTAATGGCACGAACAGACTCCACCAGCCCGTAGAACGGAGGGAGTTTATTCCTTCTCCAGGATACAGCACAGCGCAGCACAGCACCGATGTAATCTGGTTACAGGGCAGGTCTAGGATGCCTCAGCCCCCTTGAGATGGGAGACTGGGCCCCTAAATCCCAGCCCTGGCTTAGGCTGGTTCCTCCATGATCCCAGACAGAAACTAAACTAACTCTTCCAGCCCTGCCTCAGCCAGGCAGCATTCCCCTTCCTTTGTCTCTCTCCTGGGGTAGCTGGTCAGACAGGTTGAGAGACCCTCTTTGCATAATGACTCATCCTTCTGGGCTGTGGTACCGATGGCAGCCATTGGGGATTACCACAGAGCCAGAATAGGAACTAGCCAGATACCCCCACTACGTCACAGAGGGCTCAACAGTTTTGCAGCTAGATGTATAACAAGTTACAATGGCTGAAAATTGAAAGTACACAAATTCAGATTAGAAATAGACATAAACCCTTAACAGTGAAGGGAATTGACCTTTAGAACAAGGGGTGCAGTTGATTCTCCATCGCTGAGGCTACGTCTACTCTGCGTTGCTATTTTGGGATGCTGGAGTATCCCAAAATAGCTATCCTGTGTATTCACAGCAAACCCGTTATTTTGGGCTATTCCGCTATTCCGAATGTCCCTGTAAACCTCATTCTATGAGGAGCAAGGGACATTTTGGAATAGATCTTTATTTCAAGATTTGGCACTGTGTAGACAGCACCAAATGAGGAAATAAGCTATTTTGAACTAAGATACGTGGTTTGTGTAGCTCAAATTGCATATCTTATTTTGAGTTATGGTGCAGTGCAGACTCATCCTGATGGTTTTAAAAACCAAGGTAGGATGTTTTTATAAAAGATATCCTCTAGTGCAAGCTGAAATCAATTCAGGCATGTTCTATGGACTCTGTTGTACAGGAGGTCAGATTAGATGATAGCAGTGGTCATTTCTAGCCTTATAATATATAACCTTGCAGAGATAAAGTGGGTGTGCTAACATTGTTTATTGGATCATCTTCTGGAGCTTGAAAGCTTGTCTCTCTTATCGACAGAATTTTGTCCCATAAAACATATTATCCCACCCACCTGCCTCTCTAATATCCTGGAATTGACACAGCTTCAACAACACAGCATACAAACTATGAATCTGTGGATTATCCTTCCTTCACAGTTTGTCTGGCTCTTCTGTAGTTGAACAGATTTATTTGCCTTGAGTGAAAAAAGGAAATCAAAGCACCCACTGAATTAATCTGTGAGACTCCCTCAATGAAATATATTTAACAATAAATGAAAAACTACAGTAAAGGAGAGAGAGGAGAAGAGAGATCTTGTTATATGGGTCAATCATAGGATGACTGTGAGCGACCCATCTGATCTGGCTATGAAAAAGGAAAATGTAGGTTGTATTAAGCAAGGCATTTCCAGTACAGATTGAGATATATTAATACCATTGTTCAAGGCACTGATAATAGCTCATTTGAAATATAGTGTATAGTTTTGGTCACCCGTGTTCAAGAATAATGAAGAGGTGCAAAGAAGAATTACTAGGATAATCAGGATGAAGTTATAGGAAGAGACTAAAAGAGCTTGGCCTGACTAGTCTAGCCACAAATAAGGCTGAGATGTTTTTCTACAACATATCCTCTAGTTCAAGCTGAAATTAATTCAGGTGTGTTAGAGTTTGGTGTTTACCCAACTCGTGTATTTATAAAGAGTATGGTTACTCTTTATAAATACCTGAGCTAGGTAAACACCAAGAAGGATGAAGAGATATTTAATCTAATGCACAATGCCAATGCAAGAACAAATGGATATATGCTGTTCATGAACAAACTGAGACTGGAAAATAGATAAAAAGATTTTTAAGCATCAGAGATCTGAGGTCCTAAAACAGCCTCCCAATAGTAAGGGCAATTATGAGGGCAAACAACTTAATGTGTGTTGGAAGTAGTGCATAAATCAGGTCTACCCCAAAACAAAGGATTGTGGATTTAGCTAGCTGACTGGCTTGATTACAGGAAGAGACAATAAAAGTACATTCACTATAAGGTAAGCAAAGTAATCTACCTAATAAGCCATGAAGGAGACAATTTAGTGAGTGCATCAAGGATTTGAATCTACATGCCCAGGAAGTCACCCTAGCTCTTGAGACAAAGAAAATGGACATGGTGGATTCTCCAAAACTGACATTTTAAAAATCAAGATGGGATGTTTTTCTAACAGACATGCTTGAGCGATTATAGCTCTATGGCCAGTGCTATAGAGGAGGTCAGACTAGATGACCATGATTTTCTGTAGAGGTCTTAGAATCAATGCATAAGGGAAAGCAAAAGGGCATTGTGGTTATCCTTATCTTAAGCTAGGTCTACACTGCAAGGTTTTTGCACAAAAACCCATGGAGCATCCACACCTCAAATGCGCTTTTACTCAAGGAAATCAAGAGTAAAATGGCAGAACAGAGGGCTTTTTTCCGCCATAGGTAAACCTCCTTTTACAAGGCAAACTCCCTTTTGCGCAAGAGTTCTTGCACAAAAAGGTAAGTGTGGACGCTCCTATGGGAAAAAGCACAGGTGCTCTGATGGCCATTCTGTGAAAGGCCATCAGAGCTTTATTGCACAAGAGCGTCCATGCAGGGTGGACGCTCTCTTGCGCAAAAGCACATTGTTTTTGCGATGTGCTTTGAAGTGTGGATATGCTCTTGAGCTAGAAGTTTTTGCACAAAAACTCTTGAGCAAAAGTCATCATGCACAAGAAGATTGTAGTGTAGACGTATTAGGGAACATCAGAAGCAGCACCTGCTGTGTCTCTGAAAGTTGGATCCCTTGCCCTGGAAAGTTACAAATGATGGTAACTTGAGGTAAGAAAAAATTGTTTAGGCAATTGATGTAACTTACAAATTTGAGATTTGTTTGTGTGTGATTTGTATAACCATACCTAACTCTTGTTTTTTTACTTAGTACCACTTAAATTTCTGTTCATTATTAATAAAGTTCTTCCGAGGTTTACTGTTAACCATCTAGACTATGTCTACACTTCAGAGCTTTTTCCAGGATAGCGGAGGTATCCAGGAAAAGCTCTGCCGCATCCAAGGAATGCGTCCGCTTTTCCGAAACATTTTTTGGAAAAGGAGACGCATTTTTTTGGCATCCCTGTAAACCTTGTTTTACAAGGAAGAAGGGATGTTCCAAAAGAGGGTTTTTCCAAAATTTAGCCCCATGTAGACCAAATTGCAAATTGCATTTCCTTTTTTTTAATTTATCTTTGTAGTGTAGACATAGCCCTAGTTGCTGGTGTGTTGAAATGAAGTGTGAGTCT
The DNA here is from genome assembly GCA_019425775.1 of Rafetus swinhoei. Lineage (NCBI taxonomy): Eukaryota > Metazoa > Chordata > Testudines > Trionychidae > Rafetus > Rafetus swinhoei. The sequence goes on from CM033437.1 coordinate 275,288,363, forward strand.
GTAGCTAATTTAACTGGTTAGGATTTGCCTGTTGGAGGCACTGAACTTAATTTCTGAGAGTGTTCCAGGAGAAGGATTCGACACTACGGAAAGCTATCTCCAGGGAGACCAGAACTGGGGTTCACTGAGCAAGATTAAGACTGATAGACTCACAAGGAGTTTGCTAGTGAAATTGATAGACTAGTGTGGCAGGGAGCTGACACACCATCTAATCTCAGGCAAAACTGACTCTTGTTGAGGAAGGGGTAACAGTCAATTACGATTATGTGCTCTTTGGAAAGATGATTTTGTGACATTGCATTGCTTCAATGTAACATACTCTCTCAGATTCTAGAATATGTAATATATTCCTACCACTGTGTGTTAAGCTAACGCTTTTCATCTGAGAATCCCTAAAGGCTTTTTTTTTTACAAATATTAATGACTGAATACGAGGAATTAATACTTCACCCTTTAACAGCAAAGTAAACTGAGGGGAAAAACTAAATTTAAATCAGTGACTTGCTCATTATCACAAATATCTTTAAAATAGTTGAACAATCTCAAGATTATGGTGCAAGTCTTTTTATTTTCTTTCTAGATTGCTTGGCACAAATCCAGAAAGTATAGGTCATCTCTTCATTATTTATTATACTAGCCACTCTTTTGGTTCAACAAACATACAACCAGTGTCCCACTGTCCTGCATTTCTTGCATATGTCCGTTGTTTATATCTAAATGTGATTATTGCAATTAAATGAGGCATACAAACCAACAATGCAAATTATTCTGCAGCACATGGCAACTTCCATTCTGCTGTGTTCTTTCTAGGTAGGACACTTAGGCTTTGTCTAGACTGCTGGCTTTTGCCAGCAGAGAGTATGCAAATGAAGCACTGATTAGCATTTTGTTGTGCTTCATTTGCATAATCTATTGGAGCCATTTTTGCGCAACGGGTTTTTACGCAAAAACAAGCAGTGTGGATGTTTCCTTTTTGTGCAAAAAGAAAACGTTCAAACTGCTTGTTTTTGCGCGAAAACCTCTTGTGCAAAAACAGTTTGAGTATATTATGCAAATGAAGCACAACAAAATGCTAATCAGCACTTCATTTGCATACTCTCTGCCGGCAAAAGCCAGCAGTGCAGACCTAGCCTAACGCCTTTAAATAAATTGAAGATATAAATATATCTGCCATGAGTAAGAAGACAACTTATATGGATCGGTATGCTCCATTCACAGGGACATTAAAACCACTTGGGAATATCATAAATCTACAGATTGAAGAAGGGTCCTCCGAATTCAGAAACCATGGAATTACAATCTTAAGAAACTGTGCTGTGTTCTTCAGAATAAAAACTTAAGTCAAAATGAAGTGTTCCTACTTCTGATTGCAAAGCTATCTTTTTTTGCATTATGGACAGGAGCAATATAAATGATACATGGTTGTTCTGACCTAAAAGAGCATATCATAGCCACATAAACATAGAAAGAAGATTCACTATCCAGTTATCTAAGTGGAGGGGGGTTGGCACTATAGAATTAATGTATTTTTATTTTTCAAATTATAAAATGTATCTATTAAACATGCCTCCCACATATTTAACACGTTAGTTAAATAAAAATATGAATGGACCAATATCAATCAGTGGTTTCAACAAAAAGCTTTAAAAAAATGTAATAAAGGTAGTAGAATCTAAGGGCATGTCTAGACTACATCCCTCTTTCAAAAGAGGGATGTAAATTAGACAGATAGAAATTGCAAATGAAGCCGAGATTTGAATTTCCCGTGCTTCATTTGCATAATGGCAGCCATGCGTTCTTTCGAAAAAGGGCTTTTCGAAAGTGAAACCACTGTCTAGACAGGATTCTTTTGAACCCCCTTTTTTTTTCCGCTTAGATCCTGAGGAGTACAGGATCTTTCAAAAAGTGGGGGGAAGGGTTTCGAAAAAACCATGTCTAGACGGCGGTTTCACTTTTGAAAAGCCCTTTTTTGAAAGAATGCATAGCCACCATTATGCAAAGGAAGCATGGGAAATTCATATCCCGGCTTCATTTGCAATTTCAATCTGTCCAATTTACATCCATCTTTCGAAACAGGGATGTAGTCTAGACATGCAGCCAAGAGGAAAATACATTTACATTAATAAATATTGATATGATATATGATATGCGTGCATATTTGATAAGACATATGCCAATTACTCTATTATGCTTTCCCACAATTCTGTTCATTCATGTTAGGTATCCCAAACACTTTGCAAAGCTTAAGTCATCTCTAGCACTATCAAATACAAAACAGGTCATATAGAAGATATGTAAATGTTCTGCCAAGGTTTCCTCTAAGCTGCATGGCAGCACAGTCCCGCAGCTGTTTAGGTGGCTGAGCATGGAGCTGCCTGGCTGGAGGAGGGGCATCTATCCCTCAGCTACAGCAACAGCTCTCTGCTAAAGAAAGAGCAGTGAGTCTGTCCCAGCCTATACAGTGTCCAGACTCATGGGAATCTTTAAGCAGCCACACTTGTGTTGCATACTTAGGTTTTCAAAAATTCAGTCATAAAACACTTTCTTTTCGTTTACTTGTGCTGCTCCCTAGGGTGCCCCTTCCAGCTTGAAGAGATTCACTGCTCTCTCCTCAGCAGGTAGCTGATGCTGTAGCTGAGGGAGAAGTGCCTCTCCCCCAGCCACGCAGCTCTGTATGCAGCTCTGTGCACAGCAGACTTGAGCCCATGAGCTTCAGGGACGTGTTGCCACACAGCTTAGAGGCACCTTGGTTTTGCCCTGGTACAAGCTGGGATGGCTTCAAGAGTAACAGGTTTGGAAGGAGGTACAGGTTGAACCTTTTTAGTCCAGAACTCTAGGGACCTGACCAGTTCTGAATGAGAGAATTTTTCTGGACCACGGGAAGTCAATATTGTCTAGCAGCATTACCAACACTTCCACTGCATACTGTGCTGTTAGAGGACATTTAGGGGTAAATTAGAGCTAAATAATAGCACAGAACACTGAAAGCTAGGACTGGTGGCTGTAAACAAATTTTATGGGACCTTGGGAAACTTGGCCACACCCATGAAAAGTGGACATCCAGCTAACTAAAATCATTCTGGGTACTCGATATTTCTTGATGAGAAAGTTCTGAAATAGAGATGTTCAACCTGTATCTAAATCAGAGAAAAGAAAAGGTACACTCTAGTACCAGAAAAAGAAGGTAAAAAACTAATAGGTAAATTTAGTCTAGGATAATACACTAAGTGCTTTTAGCTCATAAAGAGCTATAATTTAAATGTAGTTGGTTTGGGGAACATATTTTGGTGCACATCTTCTGTGTAAGTTCAAATGTAAGCTGTGAGAAATGACTTCCTGAAGAGACCAGTTTATATCACTTCTTTTTGTATTGTATTGCTTTATCTTTAAGCAATACATTGGCTACACTTGGTTATAGTCTTTGGAACTGTGTAGTCCAAAGCAATCAAAGAGTAGCAATAGTTGAAAAAACAAAAGTGCTTTAAGACTGAACTTTTGGAAACCTAAGCATGCAATACAAGTGTAGCTGTTGGGGGAGTCCTAGGAATCTAGAAGGGGAAAACTTAATTGGATTTCTTTATCTATTAATACATAAAGTTTGAAACAAATACAGATGGAACAATTTATAGAGAGAACCAACAGACTCCCATCAAAGGATTTAGAGAACAAAGATGGACAAAAGGAATCTGTAATTTTCACAGCTTTTTACTTTGGAATACTGAGATCCTGGTTGAGCTAGAAAGCTAGAAGAAATCATGTATTTAAAATTTAAAAAAAACAACAAATAGTTCTACTTCATTCCAGGCGAGTGAGGTAATAGCTTTTATTGGACCAAATTCTTGAGAAGAGCTTTGTATAAGTTTGAAAGCTTGTCTCTTTCACCAACCAAAGTTGGTCCAATAAATATTACTTCAACCACTCTGTGCTTCTAATACCCTGGGACCAACATGACTACAACAGATAGAATGATATATGGCAAACAGGTAAAAACACATATGAAAATACAGGTTTTGCGCAAAGCTACAGATGAATTTCACATGGCAATGTGTTATCTGTGATTATCATACAGTATACACAAGAAATCAAATATTGTCATAAGAAAACAATGATATGCATGTTCCTACTTGTGTTGTTTATCAAAAAGCACTGCCATTTCGTTGCTTTGAGTAAATTTTGGTCTTAATGATTATCATAATTATAGTTTAAATATTGTGACAAAGTCCCTTGGTAGCTCCCCTGGGGATTCTGCGCTTCTTGGTGGTTACTTGAGCGCCTCACGAAGCCCCCTTTGTTGCCCTGGGATTTCCCTAGAGGCAAGGGTCCCTGCTTATCGAGTCATTCTCATCACAGGCCAGTCCTTGGGGTTCAGCATTTCCTTTCATTTCCTTGCTTTGCTCTGCTCTGCTCTGCGCACCTTCCAAAAACTCCCCCGCACCTTCCAAAAACTCCCCCTCTGCTGCCTGGGAGGAATCCTTTTATAGGAACCCCTGAGGTCTTAATTGGCAGCAGGTGCTTAATTAACTCCAGCTGCAAGCTGCCTCCTAATTAGGCCTCTATTTTCTACCCTGGCTGCTGAGCTGTGTTCAGGTGAGGCTAATTTGGAAACAAGAAAGCATTAACCCACCTTCCAATATGGCTGCCTTCTATAGGGCTATGTCTACACTCACAGCTTCTTGTGCCAGAAATATACATAATTAATGGAGATTGCCTATCTCCTAGAACTGGAAGGGACCTTGAAAGGTTATTGAGTCCAGTCCCCTGCCTTCACAGCAGGACCAAGTACCATCCTGGACAAATTCTTTTGCCCCAAATGGCCTCTGCAAGGATTGAACTCACAACCCTGGGTTTAGCAGGCCAATGCTCAAACCACTGAGCTATCCCTCCCCATTTTCAGGAATAACGGCATTGTGCAAGGGGGGGTTTCTTGCGCAAGAAGGGGCAGTGTAGACAGCTCCTTCTGATGCAAGAGCCTCTTCTGAAAAAATGGCAGCTCATTAGGTATGCAAATGAGGCTCAGCGATATTCCACGCTTAGCCTCATTTGCATATTTCTGGCGCAAGAAGCCACGACTGTCGACATAGCCTAAGAGTTTTGCAGTTTGCAGGCTATGGTCTGTCACAATATGAATATATAAAGTAAAGAAATTGCTTGAATTATATGAAATAATATTATATGAATTATAAATTGAGTGAGAAAATGTAGTTTGCAATATTTTTAGATGGAGGTTTATACAGCCATTTAAAATATTACCATAAAGGAATATATGTAAACACTAGTAGAACCCTAAAGCAAAGTGTTCCAGATACTGGAATCTCAGAAACTGAATCTGGCAATTTAGTTCACTATTAACCAGTTTCTTCACTGCTAGATTTTGCACTTGGAGTTCTGAATTAGTGGAAAGATTTTTAGAAAGCTATGCAGTCAAACAGCTTATTAGTTACACATCTGAGGAAAGCTGTATCTATAAACTAATTCTTCCAAATTCAGCTATAGTTTATTATTACTAAACTGGTTCTCTTTCCATCAAGTGCAACTGGCAGCATAGCATGGGGAGTATTAAAGGATTTTGCTATAAAAATCCAGTTGAGAGAAACTGCATCCCTTCCAAAATTGCAATTACCACAAGACTGAAGAGGCTCATTTTGTATAGGCTGGCAAAAGAGAAGTTGGTTCTTAGTTAAACCCAAAGGTTGCTGTAAGACCTTCTCACCGTTGACTTAGTTCATGAACTTACAGATCCCTGAAGTACAATCCTTCTCACTTTGAAGACAATAATAAAACTGATAGAAGTATCAGAAGATGATGATGTGCAGATTATAGGCCCACAAGGAGAATTTGGATTTTTGTATGATCCCCACGTGCAAATGCCTAATGAAGGGACATCCCTGCGTATTCTGAGCTGTGTAGATCTCACTGACATTATGACACAAAATCTTTTATTTGATTATACAAACATCAGCTACATCTTGCTTGCCTTAGTCCTGTGACTTCAATAGGTGAACTCCCAACAATTAGGTTAGCAATGAATTAATACGTAGGCTCATTATTTATGTTACAGTTATACTTTTGAGGTGCCTCTTTCTGTCTGCAAATCCTAGGACACACTATGAAGTGAATTGGCTTCAGACTGATAATCTTCCTAACATCATGTAGCATTTAATAAAATGCATACTTAGCTCAATCCTTCTAGGTGCTGAATACCTTCAGAGAAGTACTGATGAGCACTTCAACAGCCACTGTTTCCCATAGTAGTTAGGATAGGCTTTGCTTGCTCATTTGAGCTTTATATGTGAGGCAGTATGTAGAAAACATACTTCTCCAATGATTTCCTATGTTATTATTAAACTGATAGACCTACTGTTGATCATACAATCTTTTCCGGCTTGCAAAATCAAAGATAATATAGATTATCAAAAAGATTCCACAGTCCTTCAGTGCACATAACAATGTTATATGTAATTTTAAAGTATCCAAAATAATATACTGGAGATAGTAGGCTGTTGTTTGCACATAAATCTAAACCATTGTAATGTAAATCTGGAAATCACTGAGCCAAAACAAACATGTAACCTCATGCTACCACCTTTGCATAGAGACTTAAAAGTCAAATTCCACTTTAATGCTTACTCTCATACACATTTCAGTCTGTATCATTCTCTAGTCTCAGGCAATGGCTGCTATCAGTGCAATGAAGAGTGCATCAGAAAATCTATCAGTTCTAACTGAGTTTATGGGAACCGTGCTTAATTTCTGTCTGATTTCTCAAACACAAAATGTATTTGAGGAGGGTGGCAGGATTTCACATTATCTGTTTACCTTCATCTGGGAGCAATTATGAAAATACTAAAAGAATGTTTGTTTAGTCAGCTCCCAGGGCATGAGGGCTCTTTGAATAGGTAACTAAAGACCAAAAGAACTCTTTGAAATGTTCATGGAAATGGCAGTTTAAAAGATTGTATGTCAAGGAAGACTGGATTTGGTAAAGTATTTTGTGATTTGGAAAATATTATTGTCATTCCATGCTGAGTTTAGTCTTGCTATTCATGTTAATGTGGACTTTTAACTATTATGATTCCTTGAAACTTATTCCTGTAAAGAAAGAAAGTGATTCATTTAAAACAAAATAGTAACTGACTCCATGTCTGCATGTTGGGACAAGTTGCTAGCAGCCCCATGGAAAGGAAATGGATAGATTATTGGAGCTGTGGACTGGGAAAGTCAGGAGCTGATATTATCTTTTCAAAACTATTTTATGTTACGAAGTCTATCTAATCTTTATTTGTTGTAACTAACCTTCCTAATCCATTCCACAGTAGTTTCACAGTTTGCAATAGGACTGGATGGAAGATTTTCATTTACATTAAACTACAGGTTGAACCTCTTTGGTCCGGGACTTTCTGGTCCAGCAACAGAGTCCCTGGACCAGAGAACCTCAGCTTGGAGCAGTGGAACCTGGCGCCCCAGGGCAGCCTTGGGACAGCAGAGCCCTGAAGCAATGTAGCCCCACAGCAGTGGAGTAGTGCAGCCCCAGAGTAACAGAGCCTCGGTGACCCTGGGATAGAGGAGCTCTGGAGTAGCTGAGCCCCAGCAGCCCTGAGCAGCTGAGTCTGGCCACCTTGGAGCAGTGGAGACTCGCAGCCCCAGGGCTGGAGGAGGAGCTGAGAGCCCAGTGGCCCAGGGGCAGGGGAGCCTGGCAATTTGCTGACAGATCCCAGGAGAGCACAGGGTCTGTCAGCAAAGGGGCCGACCTCCCTGGGTACGGCAAACTCCCTCCTGCAGACCGGTTAGATCCTGAGGGTGTTGGACCAGGGAGGACCAATCTGTACAAGAAAAACCACTGAACTGTTCACAACAAATATTATATTTTTCCCATTTTCTAATTTGCAACTTGGTGAAATTTAATTTTAAACAGTTTTCTTTATTTTGGTTAGTTTTTAACCCCTCTATTTCTTTAATAACCATTATTGCATTCAAATGCAGCTAGAATTCAGATCTGATGTAATGTCGGAGGGAAAAAAACCCTTGAATGACTATTTTTGAGGACAATAAAGTATTATCTCAGGAGAACAGAGAATGGGTAGGGTTACTAGCCTATAGGTAAACCAGTGTCATTAACAGAGACCTGGGAAGGGAGGAATTTGCTTCCTCCCATGCAAGGTGCTAGAGATGTGGATGAGAATTTGTATTGGCAAAGAACTTTGGGTGAAATCCACACCTAACTTTTAGGCACTGTAGCGGGGTCCGTGCAGTCCTGCCTACCGGCACCCCACCTCTGAGTCTCTTCCCGTGAGTCTCCGGCCCTCTCTAGCCGTCCCGGCGGCCAGTCACGCTGATGCCCTCCGCCTTGCCGCTCAGGCCGTTACTGCTCGGCTCCTGGCTCGGCCAGGCTGGTCTCTTGCCGTTGGGTTGCTCCGCTTGTCTCCCGGGGGTGTCCCGCCGGCCTCTGCGTCGGCGTCCTGGGCGTCCGTTGCCCCTCGCGCCCCGCGTCCTCCGAGCTCGCCGTCTCCACCTGCGAGGGGTGAGAGCACAGCCAGCCCCCGCTCTCCGCCCCCCTTTGGCTCCCCACTGCCTCTCTTTAGTACGTCCCGGCCGGCGTCCTGCCCCCGTGCGCTCAGCATGCCGGCCGCCACCTCCGGGGTCCTAGCACCCTCCTGCCTGGCTCCCTGCTCGACCGCGCCTGCGCTGGCGGCCAGTCGCTTGCCTCCCGTGGCAGTGGCAGCGTTCCCCAGTTGGCGGGTGCTGCCGGGCCGCCGTGCATGCTGGGGCTTTGTCCTCCCCTCCCCGCCTACCGCCTGCGTCCCGTGCCCCTGGGGCTTGAGCGGCCGGCGGGCCGTTGGCCGATCGCTGTGTGCTGCGTCCGCCTCTCTCCAGCTGCCGGCACCCACTGGCCAGCTGATTTGGGTGCGGGGATCGGCTTCCCCATCACACCCCTCCCCCCTTTTGCTCCCGTTGTCCTCTCCCTCTTCTTCTGGCTCTACGCACCGTGATAGGAAGTCCGCTTTGCGTGAGCTCGCCCCGCCTTATGTATTATGTCGAATTTATATTGTTGTAAGAACAAGTACCACCTCATAATGCGGGGGTTCGCCTCCCGCATGTGGTGCATCCATTTCAAGGGTGCGTGGTCTGTGACTAGTAAAAACGGGTTCCCCAATAAGTAATATCGCAAGGCTTCCACTGCCCACCGGACTGCTAGTGCCTCCTTTTCTATAGTGGAGTAGGCTTGTTCGCGGGGTAGCAGCTTCCGGCTCATATACAGGATGGGGCGTTCCCTGCCTTCATATTCTTGGGCCAGTACCGCCCCCACGCCTACGTTCGATGCGTCCGTTTGTACTATGAATGTTTTCGAAAAATCTGGTTGAGTTAGAAGCGGGGCTTGAGTGAGATGTTGTTTTAGCCGTTGGAAGGCGTCTTCGCGGTGTATAGTCCAGCACACCCTCTGGGGGTATCCACTCTTTGTCAGCTCCGTCAATGGTGCGGCTATCGTGGCAAAGTGGGGTATAAAACGTCTGTAATAGCCCGCGAGCCCCAGGAACTGGCTCACCTGCTTCTTTGTCTTTGGAGTTTGGTAAGCCCGTACTGCTTCGACTTTATCCACTTGCGGCTTCAGCCGGCCCCCTCCTACGACATACCCCAGGTAGGTAACCTCCGTCCTCCCAAAGGCGCACTTACTGGGGTTGGCCGTCAGTCGGGCCTCTTTCAGGGCCCCCAGGATGGCCCTTATATGTTGCAGATGATCCTTCCAGGAGGTACTATAAATGACCACGTCGTTGATGTACGCCGCCGCGTATCTTTGGTGGTCATGGAGGAGCCGGTCCATTAACTGCTGGAAGGTGGCTGCGGCCCCGTTCAGTCCGAAGGGCATGGTCAGGAAATGGTACAAGCCAAAGGGGGTGGCGAAGGCCGTCTTCTCCTGGGATGCTGGTGTGAGCGGGATTTGCCAGTATCCCTTTGTGAGGTCAATCGTGGATAGGTACCGGGCCTACCCCAGCCTTTCCAGGAGTTCCTCCGCCCGCGGCATGGGGTATGCATCAAATTTGGACACGGCGTTGATCTTCCGAAAGTCTATACAGAAGCGCAGGGTACCGTCATGCTTGGGGACCAGTACTATTGGGCTCCGCCACCCGCTCCACGATTCCTGTATCACCCCCATCTGGAGCATCTTCTGGACCTCTTCCCGCATGGGCTCCCACATTTTTCGTGGTAGTGGCCGGAGGTGCTCTCGCACCCTGATCCCCGGCGTGGTTTGGATGTGGTGGCAGGCTACAGGGGTCCAGCCAGGCTGTGTCGACATCACCATCATGAATTCCTGGAGGAGCGCTCGGACCTCCCTTCTGGGAGTCCGACAGGGTATCGCCGAGCGTTACGACGGCTCCTGATTGGGTTAGGTTCCCTCCCCATGGCCCTAGCTCGGGTTCTGCCGGTTGGGTGGTCGCTAGCATACCCTCACGTGCATTCCATTTCTTCAGCAGGTTCACGTGGTAAAGCTGGGTGCCTTTTCGCTTGTCTGTCAGCCGGACTTTGTAATCTACTGGTCCCACTTGACGGATGACCTCGTAGGGGCCCTGCCATTGGGTCATCAATTTTGACTCGGCCGTGGGTAGCAGGAGTAGTACCCGGTCACCTGGGGCAAAGGTGCGGCTTCTGGCTCCTTGGTTGTAGCACTTGGCCTGTCTTTCCTGCGCCCGCCCCAAGTTCTCCCTCGCCAGTTCTCCAGCCATTCTCAGCTTTTTCCGCAGGTCGAGTATATACAGGACTGTCCCCTTTACCCGCAAGCCCTGTTCTTCCCAGTCCTCCTTCACGAAGTCGAGGATGCCCCGTGGTTGTCGGCCATATAATAGCTCAAAGGGCGAAAACCCGGTAGAGGCCTGGGGGACCTCCCATATAGCAAACAAGAGGGCTGGCAGGAACAGGTCCCAGTTCCTGGGGTCCAGCCCTACAAACTTTCTGAGCATCGATTTCAAATTACGGTTAAAACGCTCCACCAGCCCATCGGTCTGGGGGTGGTAGACTGTAGTCCGAAGCTTCTTCACCCCAGCAACTTGCAGAACTTGGCCATTACTCGGCCGGACACGTTTGTCCCTTGGTCCGTTAGGATCTCATGGGGTATCCCCACCCTCACAAAGACCTTCACCATCTCTGATGCCAGAATGGGCGCCTTGGTGCTATGGAGGGGTACTGCCTCTGGATAACGCGTGGCATAGTCTACAATGACTAGGATGTATTGGTTGCCTTTTTTTGACCTCTCCAGGGGTCCGACCAGGTCCAGTGCCACCCTTTCAAAGGGTGTATCTACCACCGGCAAGGGGACTAGGGGAGCTTTGGGCACTCTTCCCCCCACACCGCCTTTTGGCAGTCTGGGCAGGACTCACAAAAGTCTTTGGTCTCTTTATACACCCCGGGCCAATAAAAGCATTGTAGAATCCTTTGCAGGGTTTTTTCTACCCCTAGGTGACCCGCCCATGGGTTGGCGTGTGCCAGGTCGAGCACTTGCCACCGGAATCGCGCCGGTACCAACAACTGGTATGTCTCTCCCAGTTCCCCCGGCCGGGCGGCAACCCAATATAACCGGTCGGCTCTTACCTCGAACCGTGGGCCCCCTGGTAGTGTCCGCCCGGTGTCGGGGTCCTCGCCAACTTGCTCCCACGCGTGCCTCAGGAAGGGGTCATCTCGTTGTTCGCGTAGGAAGTCCTCCCCTTCCCCCACTTCGCTCCTGCCCTCTGGTCCAGGCTTAGTCTCCGTGGCCTGGGCCTCCATGGGTTCACGTGCGGTCTCCTGTGCTCGGGCTGCTTCGGTGGTTGTTGCCCCGTGGTCTTGCCCCAACCGCGCCACCAAACATCTAAACCCCAGCCAATCTCGTCCCAGTATCACTGGGTACGTCAGTTTTGGGGCCACCGCTACCCGGCATTGAGCTTGTCGTTGCCCCTCCCTTATGTGCACTACTTGTGTGGGGTAGTGTCTCACCTCACCGTGAATACACTGCACGGCTACGGGTGGGCCTCGGACCCCCCCTTGCGCTGCCAGTTCCCTTCTGACCAGCATTTGGTTACACCCGCTGTCCACCAACGCCCAGGCTGGCCGTCCGTCCACGCTTACCTGGACGGTGATTCGGGCGGGTCCCGTCTCGGCGGTCTTCTTGGGGTCGTTTGGGCTCGCCCATAGGAACAGTCCATAAACGGGCAGTCTCTGCGGAAGTGGCCCTCCTGTCCGCATTCGAAGCAGGCTCCCCGCTTCGCGGACTCGGGTGATCATGCGGGCGCCTCCACCAGCTGTCCGACGTTGGCGTCCTCAGGGCTTGTCTTGGGTCCCTGTCTCACCTTCTCCCCATCACCCCCAGGGGATGGGAGGTGCTGCCCACGTCCCCCGTCCCCTCGTCGCTCTAGCTCTACCTGTGGTGGCTTGGCTTCGTCCTGGCGTCTTAGCGCTTTGCAGGCTGCCTTCTTCCCCTTCCACCACCATGTAGTTCTCGAGGATCGAGATGGCCTCCCCCAATGTCGTTGGCTGATGTTGTCGTACCCAGATCCGACTATCGGGCGGCAAGATCTGTAGGAACTGGTCTAAAATGATCATGTCCACTACCTGCACTGCCGTCTTGCGTTCTGGGTTGAGCCAGCATGTGGCTGCCTCCTTAGCCTCTGCACCACAGCCCTCGGCCGTTCCCCCGGCTGGTATTTCTCGGACCGGAACCTGTGTCTATCGGCCTCGGGGGTGATGCCGGCCTGGTCCAAGATAGCTTCCTTGACCGTCCTATAGTGCAGGGCATCCCTCGCAGCCAAACCCCTGTACGCCCACTGTGCTGGCCCTGTCAGGTAGGGTGCCAGCAGGGTCGCCCAGTGTTCTTCGGGCCACCGGGCGGCTGTGGCGACCCTTTTGAAGGTAACTAGGAAGGCCTCTGGGTCATCCCCGGTTGTCATTTTCACCAGTCTTAGGGGCAGCGCCAGGGCCGAGCCCCCGGTTGCCTCCCAGGGCCGCTGCTGCCCCGCCGCCCTGCTTTGCCCATTGTCCCTGCTGTTTCTGCTGGTGCTCTACTAGTTCCCATACCAACTGCTGTTGCTCTGTCAACTGCTGAAGCAGTTGGGTCTGTTGTTGTTGCTGTTGCTGCTGGTTCTCGGCCAGCCACTCCAGCAACTTCCCTATCTCCATTTTCCTCTTCCTATCATGCCTACCCTTTTCTGTCTGTACCTAGCCTACACCCCAAAAAAAAATTTTATTTATTTTTTTTGTTTAAATTTCACCGCTCCTCCCCCTTCGTACCCGCATTCTCCACCAGTGTAGCGGGGTCCGTGCAGTCCTGCCTACCAGCACCCCACCTCTGAGTCTCTTCCCGTGAGTCTCTGGCCCTCTCTAGCTGTCCCGGGCGGCCAGTCACCCTGACGCCCTCCGCCTTGCCGCTCGGGCTGTTACTGCTCGGCTCCTGGCTCAGCCAGGCTGGTCGCTTGCCATGGGTTGCTCCGCTCGTCTCCCGGGGGTGTCCCTCCGGCCTCTGCATCAGCGTCCTGGGCATCCATTGCCCCTTGTGCCCCGCGTCCTCCGAGCTCGCCGTCTCCACCTGCGAGGGGTGAGAGCACAGCCAGCCCCCTGTCTCCTCCCCCCTTTGGCTCCCCACTGCCTCTCTTTAGTGTACGTCCCAGCCGGCGTCCCGCCCCCATGCGCTCAGCGTGCCAGCCGCCCCCTCCGGGGTCCTAGCACCCTCCTGCCTGGCTCCCTGCTTGACCGCGCCTGCACTGGCGGCCAGTCGCTTGCCTCCCGTGGCAGTGGCAGTGTTCCCCCAGTCAGCGGGTACTGCTGGGCCGCCGGCGCTTGTGGGGGCTTTGTCCTCCCCTTCCCCGCCTACCGCCTGCGTCCTGTGCCCCCCGGGGCTTGAGCCACCGGCGGGCCGTTGGCCGATCACTGCGGCCGCATCCACCTCTCTCCAGCTGCCAGCACCTGCCGGCCAGCTGATTTGGGTGCAGGGATCGGCTTCCCCATCACAGGCACCTAGAAAATTATGGAGACAACCTCACCAATCCATACATCTCCAAGTTTAGTGCGTAGGCTCCCAGTACAATGAATGTGCAGAGATTGGCATCTAAGAATGTGATTACTAAGAGTGTGTCTAGACTACAGGGTTTTGTCGACAAAAGTGGACTTTTGTTGACAAAACTATAACTGCGTCTACACTGCCGCTGAGTTCTATCGACATAACATCGACAGAAGTCGGCAGTTTTGTTGATGGCGGTAAACCTCATTCTACGAGGAATAACACCTTTTGTCGACAGAGTTCTGTCGACAGAAGGCATTATTGCATCTACATTGTCCTTTGCATCTACACTGTCATGTCGACAAAGCAAGCCGCTTTGTCGACAGAACTGGATGTAGTCTAGACGCTCTTTGTCGACAGAAGCTTTGTTGACAGTATCTGTCGACAAAACTTCTGTCGACAAAAGCCTGTAGTCTAGACGTATCCTAAAAGTCTACACGCTAGATAGGAAGTTGCCTAAGTTTGGCAATGAGAGATGTTGAATAGAGTGGGAGACTGCTAAGCCCCACCCTTTCCCAGAGGTAGGTGCCTAAATCCAGGCTACAGGGAAGTGCCTAGCTCTGCCATTGATACAGAAGCAGAAACTTTTGGAGTAGTTTTTTTGCAGGAATGAGTGAGGCACCTACCTCACTCCACACAAAACAGCCAGTGGAGAAGGTGGTGCCTACCTTATAATTGTTAGGCCAATTGTTAGAATATCCACTTGGGATGTGAAAGTTTAACCTCCTTCCCCCTTTCTGGCAGGCTATGGAAAAGGATAAGAAAGAGCTGGGTTATCCTATCTCTCAGGAGATTGCTGTAATCTCAAAGCAAGGGGATAGTCTAATGTGAAGCTCTCTGAAGATCTCCTGTTGAATCTGTTCCACTGTGGAGCAATAAACAAAGAGTGAAAAAGATGGTGGGAATTATATTCTAAAATCCAGTAGTTAAAATATCCCTCTCTGGGTCAAATTCTCCTGAGCTCTTTCATTATTTAGTCACAGCTTTGAGTGAGAGATGGACGGACTCCCATTGCTCAGTGGCTACAGTTGGAAACATGCCCCATTGTGATCCTTTCACCTCCCTGCCAGGGAGGATGGAGTTGAAGCTGGATCTCCCACATCTCAAATGAGTGCTATAATCACTGGGTTACAAGATAGGCATCATCTCTGGCACTGGCTATTTTGAGTGAGACCTGATCCAGCAGATGCCCCCCTAAATGCACCTACTGGACTGGACCTTGCAGCAAGTTTTCTGGCTGAACAGCTGTCTTCCCCTGGCTTGTGAATCACTCTGGGGCTTAGGCAGATGACTGAAGTCCTGGTATCTACAATGCAGAAACACGACCAGAGACAGAAATGTAAGCTTTAGGGAATTATTATTGTAGAATACTTAGGTGCCTACAGGGTTCATTGGGAGTTTTGTGGATAGCAGCAGGGGACTAAGGCACCTGAAAGTGTGATTTAAGTGCCTAAATCTGGATTTAGACAACTAAATAGCTTTGTGGATTCCACACCCTGTGATAGTGAGGCATGGTGAAACACTGCTATCAATACAGCCCCCCTCCATGACAACATTGCAAATATGACTGTGATGCAACTGCTCCATATGCTCCTTCCCTTAAACCTGTATAAAAGTTATTTGTAATTTTTAATGAAAAACTGATGTGTGAATTTATCAGAAATATTCAGTATCATTATGAAAAGAGGGGAATGTGATACACAGTAACTTCCAAGGTAAAAAAGAAATTTATGTTCCTTGACTCCACAATACATATGACATGAAACATTAATCTATTTATAACCTTTTCCGAATGAAATTGGGAAGTATATCACTGTTCAATATCACAAGTTTAATCAAGGTTCACTAATAGCTAACGACGTGACAATTTCCAAGCAGTAAATGAGCAACTGTTTCTGATGATGAATAGTTATTCTCGGGGGGGCCATGTTGGAGGGTAGTGCCATGCTCCTGGATGAGAATCATAGAACCATAGAATACTAGAACTGGAAGGGACCTCGAGAGGTCATCAAGTCCAGTCCCCTGCCCCCATGGCAGGACCAAATACTGTCTAGATCATCCTTGATTGTTGTCTCTCTAACCTGCTCTTAAATATCTCCAGTGATGGAGAGTCCACAACCTCCCTGGGCAACGTATTCCAGTGTTTAACCACCCTGACAGTTAGGATGTTTTTCCTAATGGCCAACCTAAACCTCCCTTGCTGCTGTTTAAGCCCACTGCTTCTTGTCCTATCATCAGAGGTCAAGGAGAACAATTTCTCCCCCTCCTCCCTGTGACATCCTTTTAGATACCTGAAAACCGCTATCAAGTCCCCTCTCAGTCTTCTCTTTTCCAAACTAAACAAGCCCAATTCCTTCAGCCTTGACTTATAGCTCATGTTTTCTAGACCTTTAATCATTTTTGTTGTTCTTCTCTGGACCTTCTCCAGTTTTTCCACATCTTTCTTGAAATGTGGTGTCCAGAACTGGACACAATACTCCAACTGAGGCCTAATCAGTGCAGCATAGAGCAGAAGAATGACTTCTTGTGTCTTCCTCACAACACTCCTGTTAATGTATCCCAGAATCATGTTTGCTTTTTTTGAATCAGTATCACACTGTTGACACATATTTAGCTTGTGGTCCACTAGATCCCTTTCTGCAGTACTCCTTCCTAGACAGACACTTCCCATTCTGTATGAGTGAAACTGATTGTTCCTTCCTAAGTGGAGTACTTTGCATTTGTCCTTATTAAACTTCATCCTTCATCCTACCTCAGACCTTTTCTCCTGTTTCTCCAGATCATTTTGAATTATGACCCTGTCCTCCAAAGCAGTTGCAACGCCTCTCAGCTTATCAACTGCAAACTTAATAAGTGTACTCTATATGCCGATATCTAAATTGTTGATGAAGATATTGAACAGAACCGGTCCCAAAACAGACCCCTGCGGAACCCCACTTATTATGCCTTTCCAGCATGATTGTGAACCATTAATAACTACTCTCTGAGACTGGTTATCCAGCCAGTTATGCGCCCACCTTATAGTAGCCCCATCTAAGTTGTATTTGCCTAGTTTATTGATAAGAACGTCATGTGAGAGGTGGGGCTTGTGCAGAAGGGGCATCACAGAGTGGCCCACCATCCAGACAGCACTCAGAGGCTTCCATAGTGCACTGCCTGATGCTCCACAGGCAATTTAAAAGGCCCACTGCCGCAGTAGCAGCAGCAGTGGCTGGGAGCCTGGGCCCTTTTGAATCTCCGGGCTCCAGGGCAATTGCCCCTTTGCCTCCCCCTAGTTGTTGGGTCTGGTTATTCTCAAACCAGTTCTTAAATGAAGCAAGCTACTAAATCCATGAAGCTCTCAGGGGCAGAGTCGCAGCTGGGGTAAGTTGTCATAGCTTCACTGAAGCCAACAGAGCTGAGGATCTGCCTCTGAGGCTATGTCTACATAGCAGCATTATTTCGGAATAACTAATGTTATTTCAAAATAACACAGTCCGCATCTACACAGCAAGCAGTTATTGCGACATAATGTCATGCTGGATGACTTCTTACTCTGACTCCTGTAAACCTCATTTTCCGGCGAGTAAGGGAAGTCGAAGGAAGAGTGCTCTTTCTCTGACTTCCTGCTGTGTAGACAGTGCCAAAAGCCAAAATAAGCATTTTCAACTTAAGCTACGCAATTGATGTAGCTCAAGTTGCGCAGCTTATTTTGGCTTTAGCCCTGCTGTGTAGACGTGCCCTGAGAGTGTTTGTTTTCAAATAGTGTATCCTGCTCCCAAATGCTCTGACAGAGTTTTGTTAATTAAAAAAAAGCATGAAGAAAAAGAAAGTGGACCTTTTCCTGATATCATATTGAATGGTGGCAAACTAATGACTTTCTTTTGAATATTTTAATTAAAATCAAGCTTAGCATAATGCACAGGAGTTGTGGCTTTAAGGAATGGAGCATAAGCATAAGCTAGCTAGTGTTAGCAATAAAGACTGTGGTTTCAGTGAACTAATAGGTCCTGTTATTAACTATGCGTAATCAAGCCACATTTTAATTAAACATAAATAAACAAAACAACATTCTCTGCTTTTAGAATGGAAATCATTCCTAACCATAGGATAAAAATATTTCTCTCCCTTAGAACACCATAAATTGGTTTGGATAAAGCAAAATTCCATGCATTGGCCCTTACTCTCTGCCAGGAATCTTCAGAGCACAGTCTCCTTTACTTTCTGATGCCCCTCTTCTGAAAAGGACATAGATGGGATCTGATCCGATGTCCACTGACGTAATGAGAATTGTCACACAAGGTCGTGGATTTTTGCAAGACAGGGCAGAACAAAACAGGGGTGGTGAGCAAGCTTTACCTCCTGCAAACTCCAAACCCTTATTAGATTGGCTCAAAACACTCAGAAGCTGTAATAGGGTATGTCTACACTGCATTCCTCTTTCAAGAGAGGAATGCAAATGCAGCTGAGCGAAATTGCAAATGAAGTGAGGATTTGAATTTCCCGTGCTTCATTTGCATAATCACGTCCGGCCGCTTTTTCGAAATATCCTATTTCAAAAAAAGAAACGCTGTCTAGATGCAGTTATTTTGAAAGAAAACCCTTCTTTTGAAATTACCCTAAAACCTCATTTTGGGTGTGTCTAGACTACAGGGATTTTCCAAAAAAAGTGGCCTTTTTTCGAAAAATCTTTTCCTGCCTCTAGACTGCTGCTGCGTTCTTTCGAAAGTAAATCGAAAGAACGCAGCAGTTTTTTCGACGCAGAAAACCTTGTTTTGCGAAAAAAGAACACCTTTTTTCAAAAGTGCTCTTTGGAAAAAAGGTGCAATGTAATGCAAACTGTGCTTTTTCAAAAGAGAGCATCCACACTGCCTGGGTGCTCCCTTTCAAAAAACCGACTTGCTTTTTCGAAAGTACTGGTTGTAGTCTAGACGCTCTTTTTCGAAAGAGGCTTTTTCTTCTTGCAGTCTAGACATAGCCTTTATAAGAAGAAAGGGTAATTTCAAAAGAAGGGTTTTCTTTCGAAATAACCGTGTCTAGACAGCATTTCTTTTTTCGAAATAGGGTATTTAGAAAAAGAGACCGGACGCGATTATGCAAATGAAGTGCAGGAAATTCAAATCCACGCTTCATTTGCAATTTCACTCAGCTGCATTTGCATTTTTCTCTAGAAAGACATACCCATAGAGCTTTCCTATGGCCTGGCCCATGAACCCAAGTTTCTCAGGGGAAACAAGGGCACCCTATTTATAATTACAAAAGATTAGAGTAAAGTTTTCAAAATTGCTCAGGGCCAGATTATCAAGTGCTCAGCACCTATAGTGGAGGCAAGATTTTTAAAAGAGCTCAATATCACTCACTGTGACACTTAACGACTAGAGTTTCAACAGAAATCAGAGCTCAACAAGTTGAGCTTTTATGACAATCTAACTCAGGGGTGGCCTTCTGTGGTTTGCCAGGGTTAGTCCCAGGCAGGCCACCAGATATTTTGTTTACCTGCGTGTCCACAGGTATGGTTGCTCACTGTTCCCATTGGCCACGGTTTGCAGTGGCCAGCCCATGCCATTTCCCATAGCTTTCATTGGCTGGGAATGGTGAACTGTGGCCAACTGGAGCTGTGAGCCACTATATTTGTGGACTCACAGGTAAACAAAGCATAAGGCTCCCCATGTCCATCCTGTGGGCCATTTATTGCCTACCTCTGAACTTAAAGGAGTCAATTTGTAAAGACAGGGGGTTCCAGTCAGGACAAGTGCACCTCTGTGCAGCTTCATCTAGAAATTATTTCTTAGCCCATACAGCATCCCCTTTCATCTGTTTCTTGTGCTGTGACCCCTCTTTCCCTCTTTGTGATTCAACCCTCTGACCTCAGTCACTATAAAGTCCCCTCTTTAAGTGTAACAAGTCCAGCTGAACAAGCTGTCCAAATGGTCTTCTATTCCAAGTCTCCAGCTTCTGTGGCACTTTCCCAATAGCTGGCAGGAGAATCTGGGGTGGCCCACAACTCTGAGTTCAAACCCAGGGAGCCTGTGACTAGAAATCCAGTAATCCTGTACCTGTTTCCCTGGGCTCCTTCCTATCCCACCACTCTATCTTTTTACCTGTCTCTGGTTTTACCACTAGAGATTCCTTTGTTATCCACTGGCTATTTCAAATTTCTTGATATCTTGCCAGTAAGCTCCCCAGAGCTTACTGTTCCACTGGATCTCCTCCTTGTCCTTGGCAACTCCCTTCTTTCTAGGGAGAGATTACTAGATTTCTTCCCTACATCCCTGTCCTGGTTCCACTTCCTGGCTTTATTTATTCCAGATCTGCCCCCAGATGGGCTTCCTCTGGGCCCTATTAATCTTTCGTTCCCGTCCTGGTGCAGCATCTAAGGGAATATCATGTGGGGCATTTTTGGAAATGCCATTGGGAACTTCATTTTGTTTCTTCCCTGCACTCTTGCAAATCATTTGATACACTGGAAATGCATCACATGCTCAGCTTTGGTTTTGGAGCTTATTAAAAAGGATCCAACTCAGAAGATTGCTAATCTCCAGCAAGGTGACACATGGACTCTCAGAGTGCGCCTACACTGCTCTCTTAGCTCGAAATAAGGTACGCAATTTGACCTAAGCAAATTGCTACACAGTGTCATATTTTGAAATAAACTGCTATTACAAAATGTCTCATAATCCTTCGGGAATGAGGTTCACAGAAATGTCGGAATAGCGTGCCCATTATTTTGAACGATATTTTGAAATAACAGGTGCACTGTCAAGACACAGGATAGGTATTTTGGGATACCAAAAGTATCCCAAAATAGCGCCACAGTGTAGATGTTCCCTCAAAGATTACAGACCACCAAATCTTACTTCAGTTTGGGGGAATGACTGAGAATATTAAAAGGATAGAAAAATAAAACCTAAACTGTGAAACATCTAATTCCACCTTCAATGAACACAGAATCAGCTTTGATTAGTGCTTCACTTGTTGTCATAAACCAGCAACGGATCACTTGTTTATTGTTGTTCTTCACGTCTATGCATTTTTATCAAAGCTGATGCACATTTTTGCTCTCTTTAGGTATCTTTGAACATTTTTTGAAGACGTTGTTCTCCAAAAAATTTCAAGTGTATAATTCCTTGAAAAGTTTATATAGTAAATTGCAGTGTTTTTCCTTCATCCACAAAGTAACAGAATATATTTTCATTAACATAATTTGGTTAGATTAGTTCATTTCCACTGAGGCTTCTTGAATATACTCAGTGAAAAGACCTGACCCAGTTCCTACTGAAATCCATCATTTCAATGGACTTTGTTTGGATTAAGCCAAAAGAGACTAACTTCCTTTGCACTAGATCATTTTATATGAGAATTCAGAATAAGCAGCTGGAAATAAGATAAAGGTTCTTACAAACTGTCCCCTTAACTCATAGGACACATTATCAACAGGAGAGCATCTAAATATTGACTTTGTTAAAAAAATAGATAATTTTACAATCATTCATAACTTTTTTCAATTTACACCATGATGTGGGTAAGCAAATTTCAGGCTTTGGGGAATAAACTGATTTTCTTAATTCTGGAAATTATTTGTCCTCTAGCTTCATAACACTACCCATTTAGCTGGGTGCACAATAAAAGTGGGAAATTGCTTTCTTCTGAAATATCAGATACTGTTCAAACACTCACAGAGATAATATTAGAACAGGTAGAATAACAGTAGTTATCATAAACCTTATCCTTCTAGACATACATTGTTGTGCCAAATAATGCATATTTACTATTTAAGAATATTTACAAAATAAGGACTTCTTATGTGTCAGTAATAACTCTATATTATTATGGTTAGAATGTGAACACTGTAGACTGGATGTAATACAGGGATATGCATTATATAAAAGTTTGACTTCTTACCCTGTGATAGTTACATTTTGAAAGCTTTGACAGAGTTTTGCTTTTTGCATTAAAATTGCAAAGGGAAACCTCTTTCTTTTGAATATCATTTGGTATGTTGTGTGAGGGAAGCAGAAGAGTTTTTGTATTAAGCTAAAAAAGTGAGAACATCTGCTAGTTTCCAAAGTGACCTTTTGGCTGCATACCACAATGGGAGACCTTACAGGGTAAAATCTCCACCCTCGCACCGATGGAGATCATTGCTATCAAATGGAATTATTATAGCTGTTTCAAAGACAATATGGATAATCTGGTCATTAAATAAATATTGTGGGATATATTTAATTGCACATAGTTCAAGGAAGCAACCGACTTGGTATCCAGTCCTGCTGTAAATTTCATCTGATACATTCTAGCTGATTTTGTCTAGAAAAGTTATATTAGGTTATGGCTTATAAGCATAAAATAATGTTACAATACCAGCTATTGAGATTGTTAGAAACACAGGTGCAACTATTGTTGTATGGTCTGACAGTACTCTGACTGCATATTGTATTTCATAACTAAGACCAGAAGTGCCAGGAATGGCTATTGAGCCAAGTACAGGTCAAATAAACTTTATAATGCTGGTCTGCTGGTCTGCTCCAGATGTGCACATAGTGGAAATGTAAAACATTTAGAATGATGTTTGCAATAAAATATTTTTTCTCCTTTCTAGCGGTTTCTTTTCCTGCAGTTGCGCCAGAAAAACTTCCAGATAATTTGAGTCACGTGTCTTGTCTCTAATTTGCAGGTGCAAGCCAGTGTTAATTCAGAGAGAATCATTTTGGAAAGCATATTGATTAAAAATATTATTGGTTTATTTTTCTGCTAATGTTTAATCAAGTTGTTCACTGATTGCAGGTAATTATCTATATGAAGTGAATTAATCTAAGAAAAAGAGACTATCTGAACCAGAGTAATTTATATACCACATTATTTATGTCTTACTTTTTACATTTAAACATTCACACTCTACTTGCCAGAGTACTGAAATTTGGCTAAAATGCCAGGGTTGATGCTTTTATTTTTATAACAAAAGCAAGGAGATTCCATTATAAAGCTGGTTCTGCAACATGAATAGTTCCACCCTCTGGCTCACCAACATCCATGCCTGAATCAACAAGGTGTTTCCATTCAAATATGTTCTGTCCTGACTCTGAGATCTCATGAAGGGGCTTCAGGATTCATTTTTTGTGTGGATTTTAAAGGACTACTCTGTGTACGAATGGGGATGAGTCTGAAGAGTATAAGTTCATCCTCACAACATTTCCATTCAGAAGGTAGGGGCCATTCAAGGTGAAGATTCCTTTGCAGCAGAACTTTGCCAGCAAAAGCAAATACAGGTTGAACCACGCCCATCTGGGACTCCCCGGTCTGGCAACATCCACGGTTCAGTGGGACTACAGATGTTGCTAGACCAGAGAGCCCCAGCCCCAGAACTTGAGAGTGGAAGCCATCTGATTGATGGCAGCCTGCAGGGCCAGAGACCTGGGGTCCAGGGAACCCTGGGAGCTGCTGCCGCCTCACACAGGGCTGGGGGCAGGGAGCAAAAGAGCCCCAGCAATGGGCTAGGACCAGCTGAGCCAGGCAGGTGAGCCGGAAGAGGTCAGGGTTCTCCTGGGGAAGTAACCAGGAGGGGGGAGTCCCCAGACAACCCAGATACCTGACTGGCAAATTCCCTTGTTTGGGACCACTTTGGACCCAAGGATGCCAGACCAGGGAGGTTCAACCTGTAGTATAATTAGCATCAGCGCCAAACACATCACATGACCAGTTTGGCTATAATGGAAGCATGATGTCTATGGCCAGGAAATATACTGGATGATGAAAAAGGAAAGTGGGTGGGGGGAGGGGCTAGAAAATGTGTAGAGTGGGGATGCTGAAATCCATTGAATCAAAACTGTAACCCCCCTTATTTGATGGAATCCACTTGAAGCCAGGAGGTTCAGCAGCACCTCTAGATCTAGCACCTATGAAAGGAGGAAAGGGTTTCCAAAACAATGAGGCAAAAATAAAGTAAGCATAAACAACCCTTGTGACTTGAACCAAGGAGTAACATACAAATTTAGACAACAAACCAATGGAACATGTCAAAGCCTGCTGAAATAAATGCATGTAACTGCCCTGGGTTCAATAAACTCTGGATCCTGCCCCATTCTTCTTACTTCCTGTAAAACTCCAATGCCTTTAAAAAATGAATGGGCAATTATCTCTTAAGGGCAGTGAGCGGGTCTTCATAAGCATTTGTAAAGCACTCAGATTAAAGGGGGACCAAGCCTAAGAGGAGTTTCTGGGTGATTTTGTAACATAAAACATAAACTCATTGTTTGTTTAAAAGTTTCTTTGTCTTTGCTGCTACTGATGGGCATGAGCCAGCTTTCTTTACTCAGTCAGAATATCGCATGAATTCAATAGGAATATTGTTTGAATAATGACTGCATGCATTTTGCCTTCATTTCACATTAACAAGCTGGAAAGGTCTTTCACACTGAATTTCAAAGAACTTATTTAAGTGTAATCTGAAAGAAAGGAGGAAACAGCCACGGATAGACTTTTGCCCTTGCCTGAAAGCATCTTGCATGCATTTGTATTAATACTCTTCCAATTCTGCTTACTATTACAGCACCTGTGATTGTGGCAGACATCAAGTTTGAAGGATGTATTTGAGGTAAAGAAAAAGAGAATGAGATTTTTATTAGCCTTTAAAAATATCTTCTTTCTTGCAAGCTAATAAATATTTTGCATTATTGCTCAGACACAGTTCATGTACATCTCCCCTTAAGTCTAGCTTTGAAATGAATTAAATTAAGCCTGTCCCATTTTATTTCTCATGATTTACAAGCCACAGTGTATCCGATAATGCTTTAATAAGGTTATTAAAAGACAATACTCATCTTCCAGTGTAAATTATTCTCAAGTGCATTATTAGCTAATGCCTAATGATGGTGAGGCTCTGTAATATCTTTTCTGTAACATTCTGTCTCAGTCAGATAGGAGATTTAAATATACTGTTGTAACTACAGCGTGTTACCCATGCAGGAAAAAATTCTGTTTATCTTGCACAACAGCAGGAAATCCCTATTCAATTTTCTTTCCAAATTTCTAAAAGTGATTTGAAAGACCTGTAACAAAGAATTCCTTTGGGCTCCAAAGCTAAAAAGGCTCATTCTTGCTATATTTCCATATTAATTGCTCTAGCTATTACAAATAGCAGTTCTAATTGGCTTTTGAAGACTTTTTGAACTTTAATAATTAAGTCCACAAGGTACTCTTAAAATTGTTGGCTCTAACTTGCTGTCGTCTCCTTGTCTGCCCACACATTGGGTAATTCATGCAGAATCAAGACTCTGTGCAGTCTTTGAAATCAATATTTCTGACTTTCATAAACAGGTCTACAAACACAGAAAAATCCAGGGAGGATTAGGATCTGGAGTTGCGTTCATATCTTGGGCCATCTATTCAAAAACATTTTTTCCAATGTTTTAATAACTGTCTGCCTCTCTCTTCCAAATGATTGATCCTTTTCTTTTTCCTTGTTAGTTTTGGTAGAGCTATGTAAAATGTTTACAATGAAATCCCAAACTTCTAGTAACACATTTTATTACTAACTCAAATCCCAAACCGAGCATGTCAAAAAGTTTGTTCTCTTGAGCCAATCAGGTCTGATTTGTATTTTTTCATGGAACTCAGAAAATTTGGGCTTTTGGACCCCACTCTGTCTATCTGCAGCAAAGCACTCAAGCAAATGCTTTAGTTTGATACATACTTAAGTCCCACTGAGTTCAAGTGCTTTGATGAATGGTGATTAATCTAAGGGCAGGTTTACAATGGGATCTACTGAGAGATCAGTGCCTCTGCAATAGATCCCCCAAGGGTCAATTTAGAGAGTCTCGTAAAGACCCACTAAATCATCTGCTGTTAGCTCTCTCATTGACTCTGGTACTCCACTGGACCAAGAATTATAAGGGGAGTTGAGGGGAGAGTTTCTCCCGTCCACCTGCCCACACACACAGTGGAGACCCCATGGCTATTCAATCTAAGGTATAGCGACTCTAGCTATGCTATTCATGTAGCTGGAGTTGCATACCTTAACTCAACATTGCTTTTTAGTGTAGATCTGCCCTAAATCTGTGCTTAAATGTTTGTTGACTTGGGGCATCAGATTGTTACAATGTAGAACTTGATAGTTTCAGTTATATTTGATATTGGCATTATGGATTTCTGCAGTTCTGTGAATGTGAACTCAAGGAGATAAAGCCAAAAAAATGTGCTTTAGACCCTGGGGAAGACTCAACTGCTGAGTTCTGTACAGGTCTCACTTGAAGTTTTAGGGTGGGAGGTAATTTTTGCTGCAATTGTGACTGGTAATGGAGGAAAGGAGAAATTCTTGCAGCCATTCTGTCTGTGCACAGCATGTACAGGTAGAGTGGTATGGAGCACCTCAGATAGCTCTTGCAGAAGCCGTTTTACTTTTGAAAGAAAAAATGTGAGAGCCTCCACGCCTAGCACTGACTGCTAGAAATAGCAAGAAGCCTGCCCACATTACAATCATGCCAATCACACGGCTGATCCTGCTCCTCTTGAATTTGATGGCAAAATTACCATTGATTTGTCCAAGGCAGGATCAAGCCCCCATGTTGTGACTTTGAATCTAAGCAGGCTTCCTAAAGTAGCTTAGTTATTCAACAGCTCAGTGCTCTAGGAAATACTAGACTTAAATTGCTAGTGTATATAGTATGGGCACACTCTAGGTCTAGTCTAGAGTCTAGGAAGAAGAAATTCTCTGCATTTTTCTTCAGTCTATGATGTATAGTATTTCAGTATAAGCCATAATTTAGGTCTTTATTTATAATTTCAAATAACCAGCTCTGATGGATTTGGAGCTGCCTGAAATAATTCATGAATACTGTACCTTGACCAGGTTATTGCGGTGTGTACTATATGCATATATGGATGTGATTCACTAGCAGGGTTGTAAGGAAACATTCACAGGAAGTGGGAGGTGGCTCCATATAGACCTTTCTGAGCAAACATTTAAAGCAATGCAAGAGGTATTTGCTCTGAAGTTCTGCCAGAGCTCCCCAAACTGGCTTTGGGCAGCAGGTCCAAGGTGTGAGCAGAGAGAACAAAGAGTTTTGGCTAGATTTCCAGACTGCCCTTCAAAGACAGAGGGGGGAAGAGCTAAGGTGAACCCAGACTGTAGAGATTAGGGATATGATAGGCTTGCTTAGAACTTATGG
This sequence comes from Rafetus swinhoei, assembly GCA_019425775.1. NCBI lineage: Eukaryota > Metazoa > Chordata > Testudines > Trionychidae > Rafetus > Rafetus swinhoei. The sequence goes on from CM033437.1 coordinate 275,315,522, forward strand.
TATGACAGACATGCATGCAGACCATTCATTGTTTTCAAATCTTTTTTCTCAGGTGCTTTTCTCTTTGCTTTGTTCTTTTGCTTCATAATTGATAAGATTAGATAATATATATTTTTTAAACTATTTGGCACTGTAGTCACCACCAGTCAATGCTGGGAAAATAGCAAATGCAGAACCCAGACAGACCTGCTTGAGTATTGTAGCCCAGGACATGGACTAAGAGTTGGAAAGTGTAGGATTCCACCACAAGAAAGGTAAAGGCACATGGAATGAAAAATGAGAGTGCATGTACGGAGAGCACAGAGGGGTCAAAGATGCAGCTATCCAATTAACTGTGACCTATTACCCAGTTAAAGAAGATAAAATAAATGAATGAGGTTCAAGCACTGCTACTGGACAGAATGAAAAAACTACTAGAAAGGAATAGATAAATTCATGGAGATCAATTTGAACAGATTTTTTTTCACATTATTTAAAATTATATGAAAATACTTTTCTATTCCAACTTATTAAATTCTTTGCTTCACTAACCCAATCAAGAAATATAGGGTCATACTCTCTAGTAGCAGCCTAAATATGAATCAAATGGAATTTATGCTAATTTCCTCTCAGAGTTTTTATAATACCTCTTGTAACAATAAAACACCCCCCTCTCCATAGGAATTAAGTCACATTTCCTAAAACTTTTTACATGTCTACACAATTTTAACCTAAGTAACTCCCATCTATTCTGTTCAGGGATTGAAGTAAAAAAAGAGTGTATTTGGGCTTTGGAAGGTATACACAGGATCATTCTTTAATTAATATCTGTAAAGCCTAAGGCAAATGTATGATACTTCAAATGTGCTTATCAGTCAAAATATTACACATTTTATATCCCATCTATGTTTGATATACAAATAGTATATTCAATGATATATAGAAATATATCTTCATGTATGCACTGTACCAGTTATAACATAATGCAAATTAAATTAAAACTGGCTGAATAAACCCTTGAAAAAATGGGGTTTATACTGAAAACATTCCAATATAAAAATATAAATATTCCAAACATAATCTGAAAGATTGTACAAATTAAAGACTATATTCTCAGCTGAATGTAATTTGAGGCCTTTGACCGAAATTTAAGTAAAACAGGAGAGGAAAAAAACACAAAGAACTAAAGGGGATATTGAACTATTGAAATATATTGAACCAATTATATATTTAATAAAAGGTGAATGGAAATTTTTTGTCCTTTCTTCCACCCTTTTACCTATTCGTTCCCTGCTCATTATTTTAAAGAAGACAGCGTAAAATATGAGATTAGAGGAAGCGATTTTGTTTTATTTAAATTTTATTCTCTTTATGTAAACCCTGGAGATTTTTGCATTGACTGAAATAATGTGAAGCAATAAAAACAGGAGAAACTGAGGCAATAACTTTGTTGCTGGCAAATAGTTTTAAGATTTGCAATCCAGGATCCAGCCAGAACAGAGAGATTATAGAACTAGAGTACAGAGATTTGTGTACAATTGTTCAGAAATAACTGTTAAATTATTATCTAGTGCAGGGGTAGGGAACCTTTTTTTGGGTTGTGTGCTGCTGACACACAAAAAAATCCTCACTATTATGACTCCCAACTGAGAAGGAGAAAAACACTGCCCGCATTTCCCTCATACACCAGAGCCTAGTGGGGCCCAGGCTAGTAGATTTTGTATGCTCCAGCCCCATGGGGAGGTAGGGAGCGGTGGGGCTGGAGCACCAGTGCAGGCTCCCCAGTGCTGAGGGGGAGCCCTGAGCCTTGGGGGCTGGATCCAGGCAAGCTGGGGGCCACATCTGGCCCCCAGGCCAGAGGTTCCCCTCCCCGATTAGCACCAAGCAATCAAATTAGTAACTGTTTGACAGCCAGAGTAAAGGGATTTGAATGTTGTAGGAAATAATCTCATAGAGATTATGCAAATCAAACTCTCAAAAACAGAGTGCAAGCAATTTCATAAAAATAATATAGTCAGATAAATATTACCTTTCAGCTATAGGTGACTAGGCTTTATACAAAAGTCGATGAGTATTATTACCTCCAATTTTATATGTGGGAAAATTTTGGCACAGTAAGGTTAATTGACTTTCTGGAAATCACATAGCATATTGGGGAAAAGGGCGTTGAGGGAAATCAGGAACAATAGACCTTTTACTCCCATTAGAACTCAGCTATACTTGCAAAGTGTTAGAGCAGGAATAATGCAGCACTTCTGCACCATGACTGGATGAGACAATTTCATTGCACTAAAGTATGAGCAAAATATAATCTCAGTGTTACGCAATCACTGTTAGCTGAACCCTGTGTGTTTGCACTGTCCATTATATAAATTTCCATAATTTAATAACTTTATATGCTCTGGAATAATCCCACCAGATCTCATTCACTGTCACTGTCATCTCCACTTTCGGATGCTGTTGAGAAAGAAGCATTAATCTCTCTTCTGGAGCTGAATATGCTCCTTTCCAGACTCTGCTTGCTCAAGAAATGAGAGATGTGTGGTGAAATCCTGGCCCTGCTGAAATCAATGGCAAACTCCCATTGGCTAGAAATGAAACACAGTTATTAAATTTCCAATCCAGCATAACACTGACATTCACTCTCAACTTTAATCATGTAAGTAGCCCTAACGAATCCAAGATCAGAGACTAAGGGTTAGACGTACCAAAGGGATTTATGCGTTGCAATGCTCAGTTTTGCACTGATTACTTTTCAGGCACCTGGCCAAATAAAGGAACTCACCACCCTGAGCTATATGCCCAGGTTCTCGATATAAGACAAGGGGATAGGCAGTACACTGAGTGGAGAGTCATTTAAGCTAGTCAATAGCAGATGCTGAGAAGAGTGGTGTCCTAAGGCCCCACCCCCCTTGATTTACAGTACCAAAAACCTCTCCTGGAGTCACATGTGTAAGCTGTTTCTCAAAAAAAAAAAAAAAAAAAAAAAGGCAGTGGTATACAGACATCTCCACATAAAATAATGAGGTGGGGTAGAGGAAGATTTGCAATGATAAAAAGACACCTATGCCACGCTCCAGACACCTTGATGCCTTTATTATTCATATGATTTAATGAAATGCGAGTAGCACTGGAATAATCATTCCAGCAGGACTATGTCCAGCCAGACACTCACAGAGAATCCTTTCCACTCCTTCACTGCTATGGGAAGCATACCCTCCGTTCTCTCTAAAAACCCTCTAAAATAGAAGCCTTTTGCAGCATGCCCAGAAGGTCATTAAGTTGGGGTTATTTGGGACATATTACAAAGTTTCATGTTACCTTAAAGAATGTGACTTTTCTATGTGAATTAGAATTAGGCTCTAGGAAGGAAAATTTCTTTAGAACTACGAAAATAGAATCTTCCGTGAACCCAGAGCAGATATACTTCTGAAAGTTAGTCCCCTGCTCCCTTTTATCCAGGACATTGACAGTTGGTTGGACAAATGGCCTCAATCCATGGTTCCACTTAGCATTAGCTCATTGTTAATTTTAAACTTTCATTAGGAATACATAGTGCTTGGCAAGATGAAAACTCTCTAAGGCAAGTAACTTTTTTTATTAAATATAAGTTGATGGTCTGATTTAATTGAAAAGAAATATCTTTAATATTTAATATGGCAATGGCACAAATAGAATAGCTTGTTTGTTGCATCAATTTATTTCTGTGATCAATGCCACATCGTGTGTCTGATGAATTTTTGTCATTTGTGATAGATCTGGGAAAACCAATACTATTTACTCGTGAAATAATTTATCAGCACATTGTCTAGAAAGTTTTAAAATTCAGTCTCTGTCAGACAACACACAAAATCTGGCAAAAACACTCTAAAGCCATTTCATATTTTCTGGAGGAGAAACTAAAGACATCATCAGACATCATGGAAGTAAATACTGAAGTCCTTTGGAAAATGGTAGAAGGTTTCTTGGGAGGCATTTTAAAAAGTAATAATGATAGGAGTCATCATCAATAGCTAGATATTTTTAAAACATAGTTTAAAGACCGGACAACGTAAAGCATGATAATCCTGAATAATAAATCAAACAATCTTCATAGAACTCACTCAATAATACAAATCCCACATAATTTGCTTATACTTATGACATCAAAATGTTACTATAATTTAACAACACAGAACAGAGCTCAATGGAGTTTCACCTGGGATGAGTTTAATTCATATATTTTTATCTGTCTAAAAGTAAAATGATTTGAGATAGATAGATAGACGTGAACTCAAGGTGTGTACTTTTCTCTCCCTCTCTGACAGTGTGGGGAAGGAGAAGAAGAGCAAGCAACATCCCAGTATGAGGGGCTTCAGCCCCTCCCTTCCCACCATACCTAAATGGCATCCTGGAATGAGAGACTGTTGTGCAGGTGTATAAAGGTTTGCAGGATTGGGTCCACAAAAGTTCAAAGACACAAAAAGAAAGCCAGTTCTTACCATTAACATTAATTCTGACAGAATAACCAATGGTCAATGAAACGAAGCTTATTTCCTTTAGAGCACAGTTTCTCAGTAACAAACAACTGGATATTCTCTGGCCAGGTCAAAAGATTGTTGATATCGTGGAAGATGAATAAATAAATCTGATGACAAAATAAATGTCAGGGAATTAAAAATGGAACAAACTGTGTTGTGCAGGAGGGAGTAGAAAAAGGAGGTTAAATACTGGCTCCATTACGTTCAAGGGAAGTTTTCCATTGACTTCAGTGCAGTCGGGATTTCACCCTTTAGAACTCCGTGCAGAGATAAATATTATCAGAATAAAAGGGATATCAGAGGAAAAGGAATAAAGAGGCTAAAGATTAGTATTCCATATTAGGGTAATCTTAATTGTTATTTGACACTGTGTTTGTTGACACTGAAAAATGTTTGCCAAAGGTGATAAGGATTATCTATTCACACAATAAATGGCTTCATTTTGGTAATAAAAAATCCATTGTATGTTAATTCTCCTCCAACTGTCTTACCATACACTCAGGACAGATATTTTTCCAAATTGATTGAACACAAAAGAAAAGTTGGACAAGCCTTTCACCAGTGGCCTGACAACCACTATTTTGCTACCACTACTACTTGATATACTCATCAAGCTTATATTAAGAGGAATGCAACATCCAAAGTTGAACTTTATTTCATTATTGAGGAATTTTTGACATAACTCTGTCCCATGAAAGACATAATTTCATGGGGATGATTGGTTAGAGACAGTTGTTGCCAAAATTTGTGGTCTTTAAATCCTTTCAAAGAATTATAACAAAAATGTTGAAGGTGAATAGATAAATCTGATGACAAAATAAATGTCAGGGAATTAAAAATGGAACAAACTGTGTTGTGCAGGAGGGAGTAGAAAAAGGAGGTTAAATACTGGCTCCATTACATTCAAGGGAAGTTTTCCATTGACTGAATTAACCTCGTTATCTCTAGCCTTATTCTGTCCTGCATATTTATACCTGCCTCTGGAAATTTCCACTACATGCATCTGATGAAGTGGGTCTTTGCCCATGAAAGCTTATGCTCCAATACATCTGTTAGTCTATAAGGTGCCACAGGACTCCTTGTCGCTTTAACAAAAATGTAATTTATCAATGAATTTTGTATTTAAATACTTGTCACTACAAAGATGTTTATTTTGGAGCTTAAAATAAAAGGTCATTAATATTGGCTCTTCTGATATTATGATAAAATACAAGAATTTGTGGCAGTAGCTCACACAGCTTCTCATGTTTATATATTGTTACAAGCAGAAAAATTTTCTGACTGAACAGGAGTAGAAAAAATAGCGGATTGAACACATTATGTCTTGCTATTAATAGAGCAACACTTAACAAAATTGATTTATGTTGCTTTTGATTCCATAGAGGAACCACTGTACATATAGTGTGCATTGTCTTTAGTCATGTTAGGTATTTTGGGTGTTAGGTATTGGACTTTATCAAAATAACCTAAATTGATAAGTTTGAGCTACACTGTAGAATCATACTAGTGAAAGCAGTTACCCTGCTTTATGATTATGGAATTAAATTTTAAAAAAACTAGTAGGGACTTCTTCCAATTATATTCCCCTTAACTAAATATTAGGATATGGCAAAGCTTCTGAAATTAAGCATGAATGCATGGTACAACTTAATCTCTTTAGAATACAAATTTGAGGTTATGATTGAGAAAGAGATGTAAAATTCTTCAACAAATGATGTAAGGAGGGTGTTCTGTACACTTATTAAATCTTGGGGTGGGGAGAGAATTTTTTGGTGCAAACATAAGAAAATATTTTCCCCATGGAAATTAAACAAAACATTTAAACTCTTTTTGAAAAAGTTTGAAAAAATGTATCTTAATTTTAATCAATGGAAAAAATTGTTTATTTCAAAGTGTTTCTTACTTTTTCAGCCAAGCATATTGAACAGTAGCACCTACATTTTGTCAACACATCTGAATTTTTATAATGGACAATGTCGTCACTAGGCACATAAAAAGACAACTTCAGAGATGATGAAAGCAGATTTCAGTGTAGTCACATTTGCTTTCAGCTAGTCTGATTTTTGTCACAAGAATTCCTCACATAGGAATTGAATTTAATTTCTCACATAGGACATTAATTCAATTAATATAATTTTCAAACGTCAATTTTCATTCAGATATTAATTTTAAATTCATCTGACCTGAATTTACTGAAGTGCAATTCAGCTTCACCACTTGTCTAGCTAACAACAATGGATATGTGAAGATATGGGAGGTAGCACATCCTGGGGACCAGACAAGCCTGGTTGTATTCTTCTTGCTCACACATGGCATTGTTCTTCCAGGACTAAGTGGATACTTTAGCTGGCCACACACTGAATTGAGGGAAAGCACGGTGATTTGTTCATCCAAACATTATATGACAGACACAGTGAGGATTACACAAACATCAGAAATGAACTTCCAACAATAGATGACTGAAGAACATTAGGGTATTATACCATATTCAATCTTTCAGTCATGGACTTAGACGCTGAAAAGATTTGGGCAGTATATCAGGGTGACTGTCCCCTTTAGCTTAATAAGGGCTCATAGTTAATCAACACCTGTTCTGTAGTGGGTGTTCCTTTCAGATTCCTGGGACTTTTAGAGCCGAGGGAGATTCAGGAAAGGCAAGAAGTTAATGCTAGGAGAAAGGAAGATGGTTCTCAGAGAACAGTCATGGCTTGGGGAAAACTTCACTACTATTCTTCAGTAATGGAAGACGTTGTTGATGAGGAAGAGGAGGAGGAGCATGGTCAGTAGGTGAGCCGAGCATCCAATATCACTGACAGCCAGGATTTTTTTTAAAATTTTGGAGTCAATTCCCTCCTCCCAGGATGTATTGCTGCCAGATCCTGGTAGTGGGGAGGGCACTTCTGGTGCCTACTCAGCAGGGGCTCCCCCAGAACAGTTTGTTAACATGTCTGGAGATGAAATGGGAATCATCCCTGCACATCTCCATAAAGCTCTCATAAAGGTACTCTCTCATCCTTCTGAAGAGGCCTTCCTTATTCTGTCCTCCATGGTAGGACACCGTTCCCCACCAAACCAGCAGTAAGTGATCTGGCTTGCAGCATAACACACTGCAGCATAAGATCCAGGATTCTGGCTACGTTCAGTCAGCATCCACTCTTTATCATTCTGTGTGGTTCAGAGAAGACTGATATTGTGCCTGGCAACCTCAATGAAGCAGGGGAAGTGATGTAAATGATGTCACTGAGGCAGTACATCTCCATTTGCTTATCCCCAACAAAACATGGTTTGCTGACCCTGTGAGCCCCTGTCCTGCTGCCATGCCTGGCCCCCCTCTCTCCAGCAGTCTCCTATGAGAAGGGGAAGTCACACTCTCATGGTAAATGAGGATTGCTGAACACATGGTGACCATGTGAGCCCCTGCCCTGCCACCACACCTGCCCCCCCTCCAGCAGGCTCCTGTAGGAAGGGAAAATTGCACTCTCCCAGTAAACAGGGGTGCTGAATATACAGTGACTGTATGAGCCCCTGTCCTGGAACCATGCCCAGCCCTTCTTCCCCCAAAAGGCTCTTGTGGGAAGGGAAAGTTGCACTCTGCCTGCAAACAAGGGGTGCCAAACATATGGTGACCATGTGGGCCCATGCCCTGCCACCATGCCCAGCCCCCTCCCTGGCACAGCCCCTCTCGGCTATGGCCCCCCTTTGCACATGCAGACTTTTGCCTAGCCATGAGAATTGCTATTTGCAGACATTATGTCGCACCTGCTTTCAAAGCGGAAGCAAGAGCAAGCCCCAACCTGTTCCTTACCATACCTGCCACCAAAGTGAGTCCAGCTATTCCTGTAAGATATGTGCACTGTACCTGCTACCTAGTGGGCACTTAAAAACATAACTTTGGCCTTGTACATAACACGTGCCTGTTGTGTTTGACAGACATTCTTTCATGGTAAGAGATTAGCTTCTGTGTTCTACAATGTATCTTCTGTAAAGTCTGCCCTTCACTTCTTTCGTTACAGAGGGATCAACAGTGAATCTGTTGCTCACTCTCCTGGCTTCTCCAGCTGATCAGCTAGCATAGATCTGAAGGCACACACAAAAAAACCCCATAATCAGGATGACATGTTCAGTGAGCAAATGCAATTTGCCCACACTGACAGGGTGTAATTAAATGGGTGGAGAATACTGGAGCAAGAGGTGTGAACAGAGTATGAGGAGAGGAGATTGTGCAAGGAACATGAAGCCAAGACACAGGAGATCTTGAGACTTGCAGGGAAGCAAACAGAGGTGCTGACACACCTGGTAGAGGCACAAGCAAAGCATATGGAGTATGTAGTCCCCTTCCACTCTGTGCTGAACCACCTGCCCTCCTCACCAAGTTCCATAGTCTCCTTTCCCAGATGCCCTAGTAGTGTGATGGGGGGCAGTGGAGGGGAGAGAGAGTCAAGGGCAGTCTTCCACTCATCTCCTAGTAATGTCTCCTGGAACAGAAGGTTGTCATTCCCACAGCTGTGACTACTGATAAGGGGGATTGTAATATGCCATTAGCCCTTGCTCCACCCACCCTCCACCCCCGGAAGCACCTGCCCTAAACTCCTATTCTGTCTCTGCTTCTTTGTGTTCCCTAAATAAAAATGCATGATTTATCAACAACAGTTTCTTTATTGCTTGTGTTACACGGGGAGGGGAAGGGTATTTACACCCAGAACATTTAATGCAGGGGTACCTCATTAAGAGCAACATACAAGACTGTCATCTCACTCCCATGTTGATACTGGTGAAATGGCCCTTGTGATCCATCAGCACCTACAATACCATCAAGAAGTACCCCTTGTGGTGTATGTACTCTTTGGCAATGTTGTCAAGGTGCCAATATAAAGATGTGCATTCCATCAAGCACCCCACCACAGTTAGGGAACCCCATCATGGCAAGGCCATCCGCTATGTCCTGGACATTTCCCAGAGTCATTGTCTTTGTAGCAGAAGGGTATTGATTGTCTTGATTACTTGTCTCATAGTAGTCTCCACTATAGATTTACTGACCGAAATGATTTCCAGCTGACTGGTAGCTGTCTGGCATTGCAAGCTTCCACAGGGCTATTGCCACTCACTTCTCAACTGTCAGAGCAGGTCTCATTCTGGTATTCCTGCGTGTCAGGATGGAGGAAAGCAAGTTCCATGAAAGTGGCCTTATGCATGCAAAAGTTTTGTAGCCTCTGCTGATTGTCCTATAGCTGCATGAATCTGCAGTCCCACCAATCTGTGCTTGTCTCATGGCACCAGAACCAGCATTCCACTGTGTCAAGGGTATTAAATGCCAGTGACTCAACTCAAGTGCTTTGCAGAAGAGTGTGTTTATGGCCTCCTGAGATTCTTCCCCATTCTGATGGACCTTGGATATGCTCTGGATATACTCCAGCATAAGGTGCACAATGGTGAATATGACTGCCATAGTACTTTGCTACTGAATGAGTTACATGCTGGTTTCCTTGCTTACCCTGCTATGGCATCTGCAGAGATAAAAAAAGGTCATGAAAAGACTGGTTGCTGTTGCTTTCAAGCAAGGGGGAAGGACATGAGTTCATTATGGGAGGCTGATGACAAGTACCCAGAACCACCTGCTGCACTATTTTTGTCCCATCAGGCATTGGGAGTCTAATCCAGAGTGCAAAGGGGCAGCAGGAACTGTGGGCTAGCTACTTACTGTGCATCACTGCCAAAGACAATGGTCGCCACCTGCTGGGGATGCACTATGTTGAACTCTTGCACACAGTGCAGACATGCACCTTTGTCTTTACAAAATCTGGTGCTAAAAAGTGACTTAATAAATTCGACTTAATCTTGTAGTATAGACATAGCCATAGTATATATAGACTTCTCCCTAGAGCTAGTCCTGGTTGGATTCTGGTCCTAAGAGGCTAGATTACTAGTCCTAGCCCCTTAAAGAAGCAGCACCTTGGCTCTCCCCAACACCTATATCTACACTTTCCTAGATATTCCTACATTACAAAAGTCTGAGGAATCATAGAGGAATACAAAATGGAACAGGTGTTGACTCACCACTAGATCTTACTACCCTTATGGGAACAATCACCCTACTATAGGCAGGCAGTAAAGAAACAGAAGAAGATTATTCCAGGATCACTGCAATGATCAATGTGACTTTTAAAAAAACATGAATGCATTGGGGAATAAATTGGTACTATATTTATATTGCCTCTGATTGTTTGGGCCACCTGTACCATGAGTAATTGCAAGCAGGATGGATGACCAACCTTAGTATCCCTGGGTTAATGCACTTGTAGCCAGGTAGTGAGCTACCTTGCTGTAGTTGGAAAAGCCAGTAAGATTGTAAAATGCAGCCACCTTAGGTGGTAGAAGTAAATGGGATTAAAAGGGAGAACATTATAGTTGAGCATTATTGCCTACCAATGAAGACACTATAAAATTCCTCTGTGTGTGTGAAATTGGCCACACTCTTTTCTCTGCTATTTTGCAGCCTGCCTGGATACATATATAGTTCTCTGAAAGGGACTACCATGTTGTGCTCACAGAAAAGCACATAGCTACAATTTCCTGTTCCATATTATTAGAAAACTTGGCCCATTTTGAACCAAGGTATCCTTGCAGAGAAAGGAGAGCCCATTCTAAACTCATATTTCACTTTTGCTTTTCTTCCCAGGAAATTTTAATTTTAGTCATAAACTGTATATTCACAGTATTCTTTATTCTTCTTAACCTAAATCCAGTCAAAATAAGCTGGGTTTTAATTAAGAAAGCTGCAAGCAACCCAATCATCTCTGGTAGGAAAAAAAATAGCACATGACTGTTGTGTAACTATAAGAATGTGCTAGGATAGAGCCTGAATCATAGCAGAAACCTGACGCTGATTGTCCCTCTGTGGGTTGAATGAAATGTGAAAAAATAATTTAATGCAGGCAAACCCTGGACGTGGATTCCCAAGTGGATTTCAAAAAGTGAGGTACTTTCCTTAAAAATAAATTATCTTTCAGTGCTTCCACATGTGAACCAATTTGTATAGACATGTCGTCCTAATATAAAAACAAAGCCTTAAAGCCTAAAACAAAATATAGGCCTCTGAATAATTCACATGGTGTTTGTTGGTTTTATATTAGGTATCATTTTTAGTTTGATAAATATTCAAATAATAGATTATTATTTATCACATTTATTATGATGGTGCCCCTAGAGCAGGGATGTACAATAGGAGTGTGTCTACACTGCACCCTTACCTCAAAATAACTTATTTGTCCACACAGTGCCAAATTTAGAAATAAAGCACTATTCCAACAAGTCCCTTAACCCTCGTGGAGATAATCCCTGTGCTAATGAGTTTATAATCTAAAGAGATAGTATGGACAAAGAGTAGGATAAGGGATGCTGGAATAGGGACCCGTTATTTTAAAATATATTTCAAAATAATGGGCGTGTTTAAAGACGTGGAATTGCTATTTTGGGATACTTCTGGTATCCTGAAATAGCTCCACAGTCTAGACATAGACTAATTTTTGATGGAGGGCCACTCCAAGATTTTGGTAAGTGCCCAAGGGCTGCATTTTTCTGTGGAGGAGGTGCTGGGTCAGGGATGGGGTTGACCTACAGAAAGGAGTTCAGGGTATAGGATTGCGGTACAGGAGGGGCTGTGGAGTCTAGGAGGTGAGGGAGGGTGATGTGACCTGGGTCAGGGAGTTGGGGTGCAGGATGTAGGAAGGAGGTTGGATTCAGGAGTGGATTCTGATCTGGGAGAGGGGTGCAGTAGGCAGTGCAGAGGGTTTGGGTTGTGACCTGGGGCAGGGATTATGGAGGAAGAAGAGGGTGGGTTGCTAGGTGTAGGTTCTGTCTGGGAGGCACTTACCATAGGTGGCTCTTGGCCAGAAGCCCAGCAGGACATTTGGGCAGGCTCCCTGGCTACACACTGCACAAAGAGGCCAGCTGCTGGGGCCAGCATGTGCATCTCTGCATGGCATGCTATGGGGGGGAGGGCTCCGCAAGCTGATCACACTTGCAAGCACAGTCCAGGCGACTCCCATCTGCTGATTTCCAGCTAATGGGAGCTGCAAGACTTGTGCTGGGTATGGGGGTAGCTTGTGGAGCCAACCCCCCTCTATGCACATACCATGCAAAGATGGCCTAGCAGCCAACCACTTCGAGCAGCTTGTGGGATGCAGCAGGCAAGGAGACTTCCCCAGGGTCCTGCTGGGCCATGAGACTTTGGCAGACCAGAGGATAGCGGTGGGCTGCATCCAAAGCTTTGTCAGGTTGGATCCTTCCCATAGGCCATATTTTGCCTGCCTCTGGCCTAGAGGCTAAAACAGATTGGGGCCCCATTGTGCTAGGCACTGTACAAAGAATATGAGATAATCCCTGTGCTAATGAGTTTATAATCTAAAGAGACAGTATGGACAAAGTGGAGGATAAGGGACAACACTCAGGCAGAATGAGAAGAGTGATAGTTAGCAAATGTCATGTTACTGCCATGTTTTTTCCTTTTTTTGTTATTTATAGTTAAATATAACTGTAATATGCCATGCATGTTCCCATCTGCTTATTTATCTTTTTCTTTTTCTTACAGGCAAAACTGCCCCCAATTTAGAATAAAGAAAGATATACCAATATTGTGGGGCATAATTATAATGTAGTTATTAAGCCATTCTCCAGCTTCTTTAACCGATGCTGGGACTAAGTAGAGAGTCAGTGAGCTGCCCCCCCCCGCTCCCCTCACACACACACATACACACCTTCAATTTTCAGATCAGAGGTTAGGGAGAGAGCAGAATAAGAGCTATGGACAATATGTGAGTTACTGAGTTACTTTTATATATGGCCATAGCATCTATCAGAAACCTCCATTAAAAAAAAGAGTCTAATCCTGAACATTTGAAATATAAAACTCAGACGGTGGTTTATTATAAATATTAGGAGTGAAATCCTGTTTCCACTAAAGTCAATGGGAAGCATGCTATTGACTTCACTGGAGCTATGAATTCCCTCAAGCATCATACAGATAATATGACAGCCTCATAAGCACAATCAGAGTGCATTTAGTATTTTTGCCGCTTCTGATGCAATGTTGCAGCATCTGTGGAAACATTAACTTTGGCTCTATAAATAAAGGGACGTTCAAAAGCTCTCAGAAAAAATGCTGGTATCTAATTTACCCATTGATCTCTTCAATGGGAACTCATAGTTAAAGCATTGCTTCAAGCACTGTCTTTGCATTAATCATATGTAATTGTAGAACAGACTGTCACATGAAAAAGTTTACAAGCAGAACCAGCATATTTTGGAGGTACTGGAGGAATTAATGTTGCTAAATGATATGGCTTTTCTCTTATGTTCAGGAATGTTAATTGGATCTACACAAGATCTCCCATGTGCAGCAGCACACCTCTTTGTTTCTTTAATTTCTGTCATTTATTGTTCCTTTTTATAACTCATGCTGCTGTTTTACATTTCACACATGAAAAGTATTCTTCTTGCAATGCAATGTGAGCACTCTTTCAGTACAGCTAGAGAGACATAGTTCTCTAATTCCAGTTTCCATGGTGCCCTCATCACCTCTTGAACAAATATACCGAGGGCCCAACTGAACCAACGGAAACCTGGGCTAAGTTCTCTTAGCTGTCGCACAGTAACAGCACTTCAACAATCAAGACAAATACTACTGTCTCTGCATGTGAATTTTGCTGTAGGAGTGATTTCCAGAACCACACAAAACCATAGCTAGCATTCATTCCGTAGTTGGGGATAGACTTAAGAATGTTTTGTTGCTCTGACTTCCTAATAAAGAAAGTGATCCTGAAATACCTCATATAGAATAGCCACATTGATGGGTTTAACATTATCTGAAACACTTATGTGTGTGGTGGATGATGAAGACCAGAGCAATACATTCAAAATACTCTCCAAAGGGGAAAGCAAAGCAAACTAAAACTGTTTTCAATTATGTGAACACATTTTTGGTGATTTTCAAAGCTCTCTCCCTTTGTACTACTTTATAAAACAAATATAAAATTAAGGGCCCTCCCACCCCCTAATGCATTAGGTAATTTATGGACAGACCCTTCATCAGATATCTGGGGATTCTCTCAAGCAGTGCACCTCTGGAGTGATATTACAGGTCATCTATGGCCACTGCTATCCAGCAGTATATAGAGAACCCTCAGAACCAAAGATGGAGCCTGCTGTTCTGGGGAACATGTTAAAGTAAATGTGGCTTTATTGCCAGTTTTATTCCTCTCTTCGTCTGATCTTACAGCGTCCACAGCTAAACACCAAGTATACTTCCCTGGATTGAAGAGAATTACCTATTTTTTTCATTAAAAATAGCGTAGAATCTGATTTTATAAAGCATGGAATAGAGCCACATTACTCTTCCACAATTGGGAATTCACTCTCCTCCTTGACACAAAAAACCCACATACTTCAGAATTTTCCATCATCAAGGGATCATTAGTTTTCAAGAAGGCCAGCGCCAACACCCTAGGTAGATTGCCTTAGCACATGGAGGTCACATCTGCTTTCTCTCTGCAGCTTCCCATTTCTCATTCCTTCTGTTGCACTGCCACTTCCTACCCCAATAGACATGAAATTTCCTCCATATGTCCATAGGCCCATGCACTGGAAAGCAGAGGAGGGAGAGAGCTAAGGGCTCGTTACCACTAGCACCATGTTTTAAGCAGACCCTACCTATCGATTCATAGGGATGCTAAATAAAGTTTTGCTGAGAGCTGTTTTTGATGATTGTATTATTGAGTCTTTTCTTTTGTCTGTCAATGTAAAATAGTTGGGCAAAAATAAATTGTCTTAGCTTTTCAAGGTTTAAAATGAAGACCTTAAGAGTGAAGTCATAGAAATTTGTGTCTGCTAGCACGCAGCATGTATTTTTGTCTACGTTTATCAGAGGATAGGGAACTTTTTTTTTTTTGGTTGGGGTTTAATTCATTGACAATTTTCACTTCTCTGATTCCCTGTTTAGGGATAAGTATGGGGGATATAATCTTCCCCATATCTCAACACAATGTATGAGCTTGCCTGAGGTCACCAGAGCTGGAGGTGGTGAGGGCAGGCTGATGATCTCTACTAGGCCTCATCTCTCCAATATGCTGACCACTTCAGATAGGTGGAGTCTGCAACATACTTTGAAGTAAGTTCTCAAGTTCAGTGACAACAGAGAAACTGAGTGTGTAAAGCCACACTTTTTGTGACCCTTTATGTGAAAGTGGCTTATCTCTGCCAACGCACTGGAATGATATTGGAGTTATGCCATGGGACATGACAGGACTGAACAAGAAGGATCATTTCACAGGTGGGTCTTCCTCAACCACTTATTTCTCTATGGCAGTGAATATAAATATATTTTTAAATCAGTTTTCCTTTATACATACATTTGCTGTCAGTCATAATTATTCACTTTGTGGCATTGAAGCCAGAAGCAAAAAGATGCAGAGTGGAGAGAAATCACATTGTGGTTAGATGCAAAAGTACACCCAAGCACATAAAAACAGTCTTTTAAGTCCTTCACTGTCTCTTTTGGAGTGTGTTTAACAGAACATCTCTGTATGGAATTTCTTAGAGGAAAGCCTTTGTAGCCCTTGCTCCCCAAAGAGAAAAAGGAACTGTGGGAACATTCAAATGCTTTTTAAATTAATCATTGAATTATTTAGGCTCTACCCTCCATCTCCTTAAAGACACAGTTCAAATTTCCATTCTAAACATAAAGGTTTTCTGGGCAGACAGGAAAACCTAGTGCACAGTTTAGAATATTATGGAACATCTAAAGGCTGTTCTATTATTGCTAGAGAAATGACAATATCAGAGTTTACTGAAATGCAGGAAATAAATGGATACATCAAATGAAAAGGAAAACAAAGTGCTCCCAGTGCATGACTGCTGATTATAAACTGGCCATTAAAACATAATTCCTACTTGTTTGGCTCGGGATATAATATCCTTAGTTCCATTTCAAAGCAATTAAAAGAGGGCAAGGAAGATGTTCACTTCACTGTTTCTTATTTCAGAAAGAAATAAAAGTTGCTGCTCATGAAAGATCTTGTAGCATCAGACCTTAAGTTAGCTTCAATAGTTTTTTATATATATATATATATATATATATATATATATATATATATATATAAAAGAATTATTACATATGCATCTAACCTCAAAGAGAACCCTTTGTATGTTGTAAAGTCACAGGACTGCAGGTTAGAAAATTTGGCTGTACAGACTGGAAATTTCCAACATGATTATATTTCATCCATTTATACTAGATAGTAATACAACAAAAACACCTCAGAATGACTTACAACAATACTGCATGCTGGGATCCCCTCAAATTTCACGAGCTAAACAGGATTGGGTCAAGACAATATTTGGAAGACATAAATGCTTTAGCATGTTGAGTTGATGATTGAGTAGTTCCCTTTGGGGTCAGATTGTTCTCTGCCTTTGTGTGGAGCAAGAGGGAGAACGTATAAACAGCCTTCCCTTCTCTAAGTAAGCCAATCATGCACCTGTGCCAAGGTAAGTGCAGTTCCTGCTCCCTCCAGGCATCCTCGTTGTAGAAAGGAGAGAAGGGCATGGCTGACATCTCTTGTCTCATGGTCCCATGTGAGAACCACAAGCCTTTCCTTTCCCCCTTCCCTCTTTCTCTCTCCATCACATTCCTAACTTCAAAACTGCTGAGGCAATTTCCTTCCAATTTGGCACATTTCATACAGTTCATCACAGCTCAACTCAAAAATGTGAAAGGGACTTTACTCAATTGTCCATAAAAAAATCATTATGGAAGTAAAATCAAAGCAAAAAAAAAATCAGCCCAAAAGATTGGTGGGTTTTATGATTATGAAACTGAAAAAATGGATTTATAGTGCAAATTGCTCTGACACCGTAACTATTTCAGTCTTTCCTACCAGACAGTATGATAGATAGCCTTTCTTCCTTGTTAGCAGTAATAATAAGCTAAATAACAGTATTTTCTTCAATTTAGTTTCTTTTGGTCTTTTTTTTTTCTCATGGCACTTTGCAGTTTCAATTTCAAGTCACTTGGACACTTTTTTTCGTTTTACATTTAACATTTTCAAGGTGACTCAGAGCGTGATCCAAGGAGGTGTAGTTCTGATTGCTCTAATTCCTTATGCTGGCTTTCTTTTTCACTTTGCACAACACCAATCACCAATCACAGATCATTAAGCTGAAGAAAATGCATTGAAAATAATGATTGCTGTTACGTTAACCATCTGTGTGGTAGTGGGTCCACAATTTTGGATCCTATAGTAAAATGTTTGAATTATAGCAATCAAAAAGAAATTGATTTTCCCTTGTAGTTTATTTGATAACTAAAGACACATATCACACCATCAACTTTTCTTCCAAGTACTATATGCAATTTTGTGTGATATAAATTACTTTTTTAAAGAAAACTTAAATTTTAAAAGTGAAAAATTTCAGAACTAGATTTTATTAAGAAAAATCTTATTGTTGAATTGTTAATATAAAATTGTACTTTACATTTCTACGCACATTAGTTGCCCTATGTACATAATAGCAGCAACATTAAATTATTCAATACTGCTGTAATGAATTTAATTTTTTTTAAATGTGTTTAGCCTGCAAAATTCAAAGCTGTTTGAATTCTGGGTTAAATGGATCTGCTCATTTTTACACATAAAACCCAGCTGTAGAATATGGATCTCGGTTCATATTCCAAATCTCCCTGGCAAAGCTGAGCACTGATTGTCAGCAAGAGCACTTCAGCAGATGTCAGCAGTCTGAATGGAGCACAAGAGGAGATATGGTCTCTTAACATGTGTCTAACATGTTTTCGGTAATGTGTACAAGTCTCAGAGGGGTAGCCGTGTTAGTCTGTAACTTAAAAAAAAAAAAGCGTAAAAAACAAGTGGTCCTGTAACACTTTAGGGTATGTCTAGACTGCATCCCTCTGTCGGCAGAGGGATGCAGATTAGGCAGGTTGACACTGCAAATGAGGCAGGGATTTAAATATCCCATGCCTAATTTGCATAAAAATGGCCACCACGTTTTGCCGACTCAGCACTTTGTCAGCAAAAAGTTACAGTCTAGAGGGGGATCTGTCGAGAAAGAAAGCCTTTTTTGACAGATCCTGTAAACCTCCTTGCAGGAGGCATAAGGGAGTTGTCGAAAAAGGCTTTCTTTCTCAACAGATCCCCCTCTAGACTGCTGCTTTTTGCTGACAAAGTGCTAAGTTGGCAAAATGCGGTGGCTATTTTTATGCAAATTAGGCATGGGATATTTAAATCCCTGCCTCATTTGCAATGTCGACCTTTCTAATCTGCATCCTCTGCCAACTGAGGGATGCAGTCTAGCATTCTTCTATAGGACACAAAATATATAGACAGTATCATCAGCTTTCGTGGGCACAATGCACTTCTTCAGATGACAAATATGGAGTAAGAGGCACAGAGGGTCAAATATAAAACAGAAAAAGAGGGGATGGGGGAGGAGAAAAAAGTGTCAATTAAAATGTCCGTGTTAAATGATGCTAATAGAGTGGGCTGTAAATGTCTGATACTTAGATTTTGATGTCATTTGGGTGTTGAAATAACGGCCCATCCAAGAGATGTCTTTGTTCAGTCCCCTGGTTAAATGTGTCAAATTTCCCTATGAAGGACAATTCCACAGTTTCTCTTTCTAGTTGGTTCCTGAAATTATTCTGTAAGGGTGCGTCTACACTGCACCATTATTTTGAGATAACTAGCATTATTTCAAAATAACATTGCGAGGGTCTACCCAGCCATTCCATTATTACGAAATCATTTCAGAATAACAGATGGCTTATTCCGAAATCTGTAAACCTCATTCTACAAGGAATAGCTCCTATTCTGAAATACCTATTTCAAAATAAGGTGTGTGTACACGCTCCCACTGCTGCTATTTCAAAATAGCCCCTCATCAGGGCCATTCTAAGTTATTCCTTCCCAGTAACTCCTGGGGCTTTAAATCAAGATAGCACGTCTACATTAGGGAAGCCTGCCTCGGACTAATTTTGAGGCTTCCCTGCAGTGTAGATGTGCTATTTCGAAATAACTATTCGGGAATAGCTTATTTTGAAATAAGCCTGCAGTGTAGACGTACCCTAGAAGAATGGCCACTCTTAGATCCATTAGTGAGTGTCCAGGCAAGTTAAAATTTTCCCCAACAGGTTTCTGTGTATTACCATTTTGAATTTCTGATTTGTGTCCATTAATCCTTTGTCATAGGAACTGTTCAGTTTGGCCAATATATATGGCAAAGGGGCATTGCTGGCACTTGATGGCATATATCACATTAGAGGATGTGCAGTTGTATGAGCCTCTGATGTGCTGGCTTATGTGGTTAGGTCTTGTGATGATGGCACTTGTATAAGTGTGTGGACAGAGTTGGCAATGGAGTTTATTGTAGGGATAGGTTCCTGGGTGAGTATGTTTGAGGTGTGATGTGTGGTTGCTGGGTAGAATTTGTTTCAGGTTAGGGGTTATCTGTAGGCAAGGACTGGCCTGTCTCCCAAGGCTTGTGAGAGTGAGGGATCATTTTCCAGGATAGGTTGTAGATTGTTAATGATGCGCTGGAGGGGTTTAAGTTGGAGGCTGTAGGTGATGACTAGTGGTGTTCTGTAATTTTGTTTGTTGGATCTATCTTGAAGAATCTGATGCCTAGGTATTAGTCTTGCTCTGACAATCTGTTTTTTCACTTCCCCCGGTGGGTATTTAAGTTTTAAGAATGCCTGATAGAGGTTCAATAGGTGTTTGTCTCTGTCTGTGGGTTTGGAGCAAATCCGGTTGTATCTTAGGGCCTGGCTAAAAAAATTGATTGGGTGATGTGTCCAGAATGGAAGCTAGAGGCATGTAGATAAGTATAATTGTCAGTAGATTTCCAGTATAAGGTGGTGAAACTGTGGCCATCATTTAATTGTACTGTAATGTCAAGGAAGTGGATTTCTTATGTGGACTGGTTCAGGATAAGGTTGATGGTGGGGTGGAAATTTTTGAAATCCCTGTGGAATTCCTCAAGGGTCTTCTTTCAGTGGGTCCATATGATGAAGATTTCATCAATGTAGTGTAAGGATGCTAGAGGGAGAGAGCTGAGGAAACGTTCGAGGTCAGCCATAAAAATGTTGGCATATTGTGGGGGCATAGCTGTGCCACTGACTTGAAGATATAAATTGTCCCCGAATTGGAAATAGTTGTGGGTGAGGACAAAAATCACAAAGCTCAGTCACTAGGTGTGCAGTGGTATCATCAGGGATAGTGTTCCTAACAGTTAGTAATCCATCATTGTGTGGTATGTTGTGAAGAGCTTCTACATCCATGGTGGCCAGGATGATGTTTTCAGGGAGATTACTGGTGTTCTGTAGTTTCCTCAGGAAGTCAGTGGTGTCTCAAAGGTAGCTAGGAGAGCTGGTAGCATAGGGTCTGAGAAGAATGTCAATATAACTGGATAATCTTGCTGTAAGTGTGCCAATGCCTGAGACGATAGGATGTTTGGGATTTCCAGGTTTCTGGATCTTGGATAGCAGATCAAAAATCCCTGGTCAGGGATTTGGGAGTATGTTTGTATAAACGTTATATCAGGGTGTTTCATGAGCAGATGGTATAGTTTCTTTTGGTATTCTTTAATGGGGTCAGAGGAAAGAAGCCTGTAGAATCTGGTGTTGATGATGCTATCTGTCAGCCTCCTGTCCTTAATCTGTTCTGTTCATGATGATTATAGCACCCCCTCTATCACCCTCCTAGATGATAATGTTAGAATTGTTTTTGAGGCTGTGTATAGCATTGCGTTCTGCATGGCTGAGGTTGTATGTCACATGTTGTTGTTTGTTAACAATGTCAGCCCATGCACCTTTGTGGAAGCAAATGATGTAGAAGGCCAGGTTGTTGTTATGACCATCAGAAGGGGTCCACATAGAGTCCTTCCTCTTGTGGGATTGGCAGTGGATGGGATTCTGAGTGTAGTGTGTAGAGTACAGATCCTTCATGACCAGCTAGCATGGGTATAACCTCCAGTGTAAGTGGGGAAGTACAGCTTAGGTACATAAAATAGAACAGAGGAATGTATATGCCTGAATCTAGTGTATATACCCTACATGGCTCTCTGCTTGCACAAGCTATGCTTCCCATGTCTACATGGCTATTTTTAGCAAAGTAGTGTCCTGCTGCCTCCCCACTACTGGAGCCCTTAATTACGACAAAGAAAGGCTCTGGCAGCAGGGAAAGGCTGGCAAAGGGGAAGCAGCAGAGAGGTACCTATGCATTGCTTATCTTTTATGCCACTGCCAGTGTACTCAAGGTCACAGATAGCTAGAACCCAAACCATATAGTCAAAGTCAATGTCCTGGATTTCTCCCTTCCTGAAGAGAATACAAGCATAATATGATCTTAGTGACTAATATCACTGACAGCCAGATTCTGCCTCAGAGGAGAGCCTACACTTCTTATGCCCTGCATAAGGATCTAGCAGAATCAAAGCCTTCTGCTAAAGGAAATATGAAGACTGTGCCACCACAACTCTTTAGTGTCGCACAGGGAAAGGGAAGATGAGAAGGAAGCACGGCCATGGTACCTCCAGGCATTCCTACCCCACTCTTAATACATGATTCTTCCACCGTGTCTCTTCTCACCATTGCTATGTGATATCTTGTGTATCTGCTATACCACATTTGAAGTGTTCATCAATAGTTGCAAAGTAAGTATCAGGTAAATAGTATGTCACATTGCTCATAGTTATGTGTCCCTCTAATAGAAAGCTTGATGCAGCAGAAAATAGCCACTGATTTGGGAGTTTTGCAAGTCCAATAAGGCTAAGAATCTTGGCTATAGGATAAAATAGAGAAGGGGGGGGAGGGAAGGTGTCTGGATATAGGCACCAACACTACCAATAAAATAGAAATATAAGAAAAAATATGGAAGACAAAAGAAACTTAACTAATGTATATTTTAATACTGATAGAGATACTTGAAGGGTCCACAAGCCCTCATTTTAAAAGATGGTGTTTCTGAATATAGCAATGAAACAGAATTTATTCCATTTGAGACTGCAGACTGGATAGTATCAGGCTAAACTGATCCATCAAATTAGTCTTAATTCTGATTAAAACTTTTAGCTTGCAGAGAAAATCTCTAATTGCTTATTTGATTAAAGAGCTGCTGTCAAGTAGCTTAGACTACAAGGTTAGCTTTTGTGTTTGCAGAAAATGAATGATGAAGAAGAAAAAGAGGAAGAGGAGGAGGAAAAGGATGGTATAAAAATGTTCTGAATAAGAGCAAGAGAGATGTGTTTCATTTTGCAAATAATTTAGCAAATATATCATCATTTTTCTTTCATGCACATTCCTTCCCCCCCATCCATCCCCATGAAATCATTGCTGAATTTAGTGAACTTCATTTAATCACAGAACAAATTTAGAGTGGAAGTTAAGTAGTGGGCCCCTTAGAATTTATTTAATGGGGAATGAACAGCTCAGAAGAGAAAGAAGGAGTTATGGAGGAGAGAAGAGAGATGGAGGCTGCGAAGGAGTATCAAAAGGAAAAAATTTTGAGAATTCGTGCCTCAGAACTGAAGACATGATCAAAACTCAACTCCTTTTTCTGAGAATAAGAGTAAAAATAGCTACTGCTACTACACTAAAGCCTTGTCTTCACTACATGGAGGATTGCCGCTGCTGTAATCAATCTTCCGGGGTTTGATTTAGCGAGTCTAGTTAAGACTCGCTAAATCAAACTCAGAGGGCTCCCCTGCCAGCAGACAGTACTCCTTCTTTTGCAAGGAGTAAGGGAAGCCAATGGGAACATTTGCTCCCATCAGCTTTTCACTGTTGGGATGCCGCTAACCTTGGCTTAAGATAAGCCGACTCCAGCTATGTATTCTACATAGATGGAGTTTCATACTTTAAGCCGAATTGTTGGGCCTAGTGCTGGCTTTAGTGACCCTATGGGTTTGGCGTAGCCAATCATTTAACTAGAACATTTAACTAGGTGGATAGAAAGCTGGCTAGATTGTTGGGCCCAAAGGGTAGTGATCAATGGCTTGATGTCAGGTTGGCAGTCGGTTTCAAGCAGAGTGCCCTAAGGATCAGTTCTAGAACTGGTTTTGTTCAACATATATATTAATGACCTGGATGAGGGGATGGATTGCACCATCAGCAAGTTTGCGGATGACATTAAGCTAGGGGAAGAGGTAGGAAGGTAGGGATAGGGTCCAGAGTGACCTAGACATATTGGAGGATTGGGCCAAAAGAAATCTGATGAGGTTCAACAAGGACAAGTGCAGAGTTCTGCACTTGGGATGGAAGAATCCCAAGCGCTGTTACAGGTTGGGGACTGACTGGCTAAGTAGCAGTTCAGCAGAAAAGGACCTGGGGATTATAGCGGGTGAGAAGCTGGAAATGAGTCAACAGTGTGCCCTTGTAGCTAAGAAGGCTAATGTCATATTAAGGTGCATAAGGAGGAGCATTGCCAGCAGATCTAGAGAAGTTATTATTCCCATTTATTCGGCAATGGTGAGGGCACATCTGGAATATTGCATCCAGTTCTGGGCCCCCAACTATAGAAAGGATGTGGACGCATTGGAGAGGGTCCAGCGGAGCTCAATGAAAATGATTAGTGGGCTGGAGCACATGACCTACAAGGAAAAGCTGAGGGATTTGGGCTTATTTAGTCTGCAGAAGAAAAGCGGGTGAGGTGATTTGATAGCAGCCTTTAACTTTCTGAAGGGAGGTTCCCAAGAAGATGGAGAGGGGCTGTTCTCAGTAGTGACAGATGGCAGAACAAGGAGCAATGGTCTCAAGTTACAGTGGGGGGGAGGTCTATGTTGGATGTTAGGAAAAACTATTTCACTAGGAGGGTGGTGAAGTACTGGAATG
The DNA here is from genome assembly GCA_019425775.1 of Rafetus swinhoei. Classification (NCBI taxonomy): domain Eukaryota; kingdom Metazoa; phylum Chordata; order Testudines; family Trionychidae; genus Rafetus; species Rafetus swinhoei. The sequence goes on from CM033437.1 coordinate 275,339,912, forward strand.
GGTTACCTAGGGAAGTCATCGAGGTTTTTAAGTCACGGCTTGATAAAGCCATGGCTGTGATGGTTTAGTTGGGGTTGGTCCTGCTTTGGGAAGGGGGTTGGACTCAATGACCTCCTGAGGTCTCTTCCAGCTCTACGATTCTATGATTCTATGAACATATACTGTATGTTTCCTGCCATATGATCACTTTCAGATGAACCATGATATACAAAAAATAAATTCCAAAAAGCAGTGCAAAATCTTTGTTCTGACTATCCATAAATGGGAAAGAAACATCGCATAATGCTTTTACAAAATTCATCTTTAAAACTACAAATTCCTCTCATTCACCCTAACTTTGCAATTGATTGATTAACAGAATCACAGACTGACAAATTCCAAGCCAAATTAAAAAAAAAAAAAGGCTCAGCTATTCTAGGAACAGAAAGGTTTTCATGACATTTTACTTTTCCTTGTAAAACCTGTAAACACATCATTGTGCTAATGTATAAGGTCTAGATAGTTAAAATGATAACACCTTAAAATAGAACTGATCCATCCAAGCTGAGTCAAATGCAGTAAATAAATCTGACATTTAATATTCTAGCAGTTTTAGAGTTAAAAACCCAAATGAGGAATTATGTTGTAAAAATTAGCATCTTTACTGTGTTTCCTTAAGAGGCCAAATGGGGCTGAAGAGGAGAAATCCATTAGAAAGCCACTATCTTTGCTGCCTATTGGAAATTCAGCTATTGTGGCTTTTGAAATCCTGGCATCAGAAGTATTGGCCTATTCAGTATTTCTGATGCCTTATCAAGCCAGCTAAGATGGCTAATGGACCACCTTGTCAAACTGACAGGAAGCCAGCAAGCCAATTAAACCTAGCAGCAGCAAAAGTTTGCTGGTTGCTCAGTGTGAACACACCTATTGACTTTGTGTCTCCCTATGGTTGTCACTCTAAGTCAGTTATTCCAGCCCAGATACTGTCTTGAACCCAGCCAAGTTCCCATCCTGTTCTAGGCTTGGTCCTGTCTCAGAACTAGCCCTACTCCTATTTTCCATAACTGGTAATTTGGTTCTGGCCTCTGTCTCAACTTTTGCTCTGGCATTTGGACTTTGACCACTAGACCTGACTTCAGTTCTCACCACCTATGACCTGGTCTGCTGACTCTGGTACTTTAGAATCTGGGACAGTATTGCCCAAGTGGATAAAGGTCTCATGCTTTTTACAGTATAATCCTATATGGTTAATACTTCAGGGCATAACTGAGAGAAAATCTTGAGCAAAAATACTTGGTCTACTATGTCCTGATCCAAAGACCATTGAAATCAATAGAAAGATGGGCTTTGGATTGCTCCCCTCCATTCTGTCAAGTGAGAATTAGCTGGTGTGAAGTTAAAACAGCTTCCTTGGGCCTCTGGCTGGAGGTTGGGGAGGGACTGGCTCCATGCTCCTGGAAGGGCCAGGGTAAAAAAGGGCAGCCAGCTCTCACTGCCATCTGGAGCATGGAGTGACCCCCCAAGCCCTTTTAGAACTACCCGGAGCATGCATCATGGTGCTCAGGCAGCGATTTAAAGATCCTGGGCCAACTGCACCCTTTGCCCCTCATGTAGACAGGCCGGTGGAGAATCTGCACTTTAGCCCCAAGTTTGTTGATAACTTTTCAAAGCTCCAATGGAGAATTGTTGGTGCTTAGACAGATGTCAGAGAATTTTTAGTAAATGGAACCTGAGTAACAGATAGTCATGACTCAGGAGTTTAAAATAGATGTGTTGTATTAACAAAGTAAACCATAAGTGAGAGAAAAAAATCATTAAACCAAAGACTTTTCAAACCCTAAACCTAACAAACCCAAACAAAATATGGATACTGAGGTTTGTACTTTCAGGCTAGAAATTCTTGTTTAAGACTCATCAGAACTGGGAAGTGAGTAACCCACAAATATTTCTGTAAGTAAGATATAAGTTTATAAAGTAGGCTTGAATATGGTCATGCCCTCCATGTGTGAACAACTCATGCCTCAGCAAGTGACTCATGTTTTCCTTTTAAGTAATTAGTATGATACTTTACTTGACTGACCATCTGCCTTTTTTTGGTGGGACATTCCCCTTTTTAAACCATGTCCTGGATGACCTTTTTTTTGTTGTTGCAAAAATGGGCATTTGTCCCGTTTGCTCTTGCCTACTGCTCATCCTTATGGCATTGTTAGTCAGTTCTGTCTATGCCCTGGATCCTTGGCAATCTGGGACACCGAGTCCTGAGCTTCTCTGCCATTGCTGCTGTAGTCCTGGTTCCAGCCACCTAGAGGATCTGTGAGGTGTTTCAGGGGAAACAGCTCTCAGCTGTTTATGCAAAAAGCTCGATTGAAATTCATCCCATGTAGAGCTGGTGTTTTTCTCTTACAAACTGCCAGAACAGCACTTTCTAGAGCCAAATTTCTCTGACACTCACATGATGTGAAAAATGGAGAAGTAGAGACAGTTTCTTCCAGTGCAGCAGCCATATATTTTTGTAAAGAGGAGTGTGCACATTCGATTCACCCTCCATAACTGTATTCATACTTTGAAGTGAGAATATCTGCTGTGCCAGCAGGAAAAAAAGATCTGAAGAGTAAGAAAGTAAAAGGTTGTTTTGTGGTATTTTTTCCTTCTACTATGCCTTTTTTTCCCTTTTATTGACCACAATTCACAATACCAACTCCCAGATACTGATCATAATTAGAGGTAATCAGTTGATAGACAATTGGCCAGTTAGAACCAGAATTTTTATTCAGTAATGTTAAAACAATGTGGGACAACTACAAAACTGTTATTGACATCTGGATCTGAGATTCTCCTAAGTTTAAGAGGTTCATATTTGAGGTTTTTAGATGGACCATCTCTAATCCATATGCATTACATCTTGGTATTTATCTTTCACTGTGAAGTTCACACCTGAATTCATATTGTGAATTTCCAAAGTGATATATTTTTCTGGCATGATAAATCCCAAAAATGAGTTATGAATTCCTGAGTAGCTGTGATTTATCAAAGGTAATGAACTTTATACTCTTCAGAATACTAAAATCTACAAACAAGTAAATTGTTTTTATGACAGCGGTGTTCCACTTACATCTGGTACATTATTTTACTGTTGAATTAAAATTAAAACAAAAACGCTTTGTTGGATTTGTAAGATGGAAAATATGTTTTTCTAACCTTTAGCTCATTTCTCCTCTTGTGCAAAAACATCTTGTGCATAAAAATTTGGCAACAAGATCTTAGTCTTCCCTTACTAGCAACTGAATTGTAAATGATTTTAGCACTTCATAGTTTAGAAAATTGTTTTCTTACAAAACTTTTGAGACAAAATTAATTCCTTGACGCTAAGCAAATTCAAATAACCTTTTGCCAAAGTAGCCGTCTATTCACTTATAGTTATTGGAAGAGTAAGGAGCTTTGAAGGCCTCCTGCTGCAAGAGTGAGAGCAAATAAATTATGTTTATCTTTAGTGATAATGGATTATTTCATGTTAGGCTACATAAGAACTCTATTTTTCCATATTTGTACAGTGATCTTCAAGATTCTAATAACTTAAGCAAATCTCTGATACTGTACACATTACTGTTCTAAAGTACCTGATTTTAGCTTGCCATAATGACTGGGATTTTCAGTGAAGTGTTCACCACCTTGCTCCTTTAGGTGTCTTTGAAACTCCCAGCCTAAAGCTTCATTTGTATGTGTGGATCAATTTGCAGTTACCATTGTTGACTGTGTTCTGAGCTATCTTAGCTACTCCATGCAGACCCCAGATCCTATGGCTGTTCATTGGACCCAGTTCTGCACTCATTTCCATGGTGGCAACTTCCATTGCAATCACTGAGAAACTGCACTCTTGTAACTCAAGGCAAGATTGGACCCCTGGTCTACTGAAACCTGCCCATGGCAGAACCTACTATATGTACTATATGAGAGAGCACAAATATCAAACAGTATTGAGCATTGAGTTATTTGTATCCAAACAGGGTGGATATGGAAAATACATACCAGTAAAAGTATATGGGAATTCTTTATTATTTAAAGTATTCTCCTTTTTCTGCATTGTTAGCTGCCACATACGTAATTCCATTGACACACAAGTTTCTTTACTTGAGAGCGAATGTTATTAAAAGAGCATGACTGTTATTCTTATTAGTAGCAAATCAAGAGAGTCATTCTTTTCTGCTGACTGAAACCGATACGCATTAGCGCTTCTTATCTCTACAGAAATGTCTGCAAAAATCACGTCTGTGGCATCCACAATACCTTCTTTACTACGTTGGCCCATTACTGTGTTCTCTATGGACCTGCAGCTGCAGAGAGTGGCTGCCCTCTGAAAAGGAACTATGTCAAAACAGTGCTGTCTTACATAACAGATCTGCTCCCTGGGAATATTAAGCATCAGATCTTCTCAGTTTAATTAAAAATAATTCCATTAGCACCTCAGAGTCAAAGCAGACATAATATCATTAAATAGTGTCTATTCCTTTTTTTTAATTTAAAAAGAAGAGCTAACAAAGTTGCATCTGTAGGACAAAATTTAGTCCATTGACAGATCTGTGCAATGCTGTGCAGGACAATGGACTTGCACAGCTACAACTGAGGCACAACGAGGCAGCACAAATGCAATTTAGGATTAATTTTAAGGCAGTTCAATTTTACAGCCATATCTGAGGCCTATTAGTTTTATTCCTGATTCAGCAACTGATTTATATGATCTTGGATAAGTCAAGTGCTAACCACATTGTGTCTCAGTCATGTCAACAGATATACTGTGAGAATTAGCATTTGTAAAGGATTTTAAGGTCTGTGGATAGGCTGTGTTATAGTGGTATAGGTTGAACCTCCCAAATCCAGGACTCTCTGGTCCAGCACATCCATAGACCAGAAGGACCAAAGAGCCCCAGAGGCAGGAGCAATGCAGGGACTGGGTAGGAATAACTGGTGGGACAGGCGGCATCTGGGGAACTCCAACCCCAGCCAAGGAATCCCCAGCGTTAGTGTGGCCAGGTGACTGGGGAGTCCTGGCCCCCACCGGGAAACCCCTGGTTGCAGTGGAGCTGTTGGCGGTCTGGTGGCCCCAGCCAGGAATCCTGGCAAACCCCCGGTGGCAGCGTGTCCGGAGTGACTGGGCAGCCTCTGTTGGGGAACCCCCTGGTTGAAGAGGGGCTGGCAGAAGCATTCAGCCAGAATCCCCAGTTGCAGCAGGGTGGCCCTAGCAGCAGGGTGGGGCTGCCAGATGCCCCAACTGATGAACCCCCCCACAGCAGTAGGGCCAGCAGCGGCTGGGTGGCCCCAGCCAGCAACCCCAGAGAACACTCTGCGGTAGCGGAGCTGGCAGCAGCCAAGCAGTCCCCACCAGGAGACCCTGAGGCAGTGGGTAGGCAGCAGGGTGGGAAGCCATGCTGGGCCAGTGTTAGGGGGGGCCAGTGACAGGGCAGAGAGCCCCAAGGAGAGGAGCCTGGGAGCAGGGTAGGCAGCAAGGGAGCACTGATCTCCCCTGGTTGAGTAAACTCCCAGGTCCGGGACAGCTCAGGTCCTGAGGGTGCTGAACCAGGGAGGTCCATCCTGTATAATTCTTTTAAAATTGTATAGGTGTACAGAAAGGTTTCATAAATGTCTTAACTCTGAGGAGGGAACTAGCACAATGAGGAAGAGAAGGCCACTCACTCAAATATCTAAAAAAGGGAGTTTACTGAGGAACATGTACTACACTTTGCAGAGCAGCATGTTAGCATCCTCACATAGGAATTATGGGTTTCTCATAGGTTAAGTTTCTCAGTGCTTAAGTTACATGTTTATTGACTACTGGTTGGACCTCCCTGGCCCGGCACCCTCAAGACCACAAAAGTCCCAAACTAGAGAGTTTGCCAGACCAAGGGATGTCAATGCTTCTCTGCTGGCCACATGGCACACCTAACTCCTGTCTGGGCTGTGGGGCTCCCTGAGGCAGGGTCTCTCCAGTCACCCCCCCAGGCGCCATTGCCCAGGGTTCCTTGACTGTCATTGGCCCTCGCTGCCGCCATGGGTTCCCCAGGTGGGGCCCAGCTCTCCGGGATGCCCTGATGCCAGAGGTGGTTCCTGGCTGAGTCTCCCCAGCCAGCCCTGCTACAGTGGGGGTTCCTCGTTGGGGCTCCCTAGCAGCAATTGGGGCATCCCAGAGAGCTCCAGTCCCACCAGACCCTGCTGCTGCCAGCTCTTCAACTGTAATAGAAAATTAATTTCAGCCTTAACGATTGAGTGACTGCTGTTGCTCTGTAATCTGAATTTAATTTCATCCATTAAGCCCAGAACTTGAGTCATATCAGAACACTCAAGAGCACCATTTTTTTATTTTAGGAGCCAGAAGGGCATTCTGGTTCTTCCATTATCATCAGTTATCATCAGTTAACCAAGCCCTAGCTCACGGCTGGAGTGCTGAGAGGTGGCAGAGACAGGAGGATGTGGCGGTGGGGTAGGGCGAGTGAGCAGGTTGCATGGGGGGGCAGACACAGGGGAGGGGAGGGCAAGGGAAGACCCAGGGGGCTGAGGGGAGGGATCGGTGTAGTGCAGCGGGCAGGGACTAACCGCCAGCCCCACCACTTGCAGCACCTCTGCGTCTCTTTGTCCCCAGGCCTGATGTGCCACTCAGAGAAATCATTGTGCCACGGCAGCAACTGCTCAATTGACCACAAGACTCTGCCCCCGCCATGCTCTGCTACCTCTGCCATCCCCACCTGCCGGACAGAGCACCCCTGGGGTGCAAGAACAGTGTGCGAGCCGCCCGCCCCAGCAGGCACAGGTCTGCATGGTACCACTGCCGCCAACTCCTGCTGCACCTGCTGGCTACTTGCTGGGGAGGTGCCAAGCCCTGCTCGAGCCCCCACCAATGGCAGCCCCAGGGGAGGGGCCCCGGATGCACTCATCACTTCTCACTTGGCAAGTCTTCTCAAATGTTCTCTGAGACAGATAGCATAACGGACACCTCTCCTTTTATAATAGTATAGATGAATGATAGTCCTAGAAGTGCATCCCAACACTTCTTTTTTGGGTTAGGATTACTGCACAGTGCTTGAGCCTATTTTACTTAGCTCAGTTTAGAGATTCTCTTTAGAGGAAGGAAAAGTACCTAATTACTCATAACTCCGTATATTCTAATTTTGGGGTCAAAAGAGAGCTTTCGAAGAAGTCACTGTGCACAGTAAATCAAGTTGTTTCCTTTGCCTTTCTGGATATAAAACCTTCCAGCCCAGATGTAGCTTCAGATCGACCCAGGTGAGATGGTGGTGGATTAAGATCAAAGGGATGGAAGCAGAGGATGTATGCTTTCCAGGGTAGTTCTCACAGGTGTTGTGGAGATTCCTTACCTAAATTAATCATCCTTGTGCGCTCTAAACTACCAAAATCCCCTCAACCGAAGAAGATTCTGGAACTAGGGTCTAGAATGCAAGTTCATAGTACCGTGAGTCTATCAAAGCCCTTCTGAGACTGATACGGAGGAGGGCCAGCAGGCATCATGAAGACTTAAGTCTTCCATCCTGATGAAACTGGATCCTTCCGAGGTCTGCAAATTCCATGGGCATATAGGGTAGGGAGAAGGTATACTGGATTTGTCTTATGGTATATTTTCTAGTTTGGGTTGGTTTGGTCCAGAATCCAGATGGTGTGTGTGTGTGTCTGTGTGTGTTCGAGGGAGAGAGAGAGAGAATTGATAACACAGTGCTGATCAGACCTTTGTTCAGCTTGTGATTGTTTTAACTTAATGAAATCCATCTGGGACAGGAACCTGAACGTTTGCATACATCTGGGCACAAATAGCATGTTGCTATAAAACTGATTAATAATTGTATTTAGAAGGTCATAATTAGCTTTATTTACATTCTGGTGCCAGTAGGAAAGAAAAAAATGAATATTTATCATGCCTTCATTGTGTTAATATGAAAAAGATGCTAACCAAAGTCATATGCTTTGTATACAGTATTTTCTGAATATATTAATATAAGAGCTCTTCCTTGTTTGTAAAGAACAGAGGGCCCATCAGCCATATCCAATGATTTCCCCCAAAAATGCTTTAAAGTCTGTTTATATTTGTACATTGACAATATAAAGGAAAAAATGCAACTTTGTACCATGGGATGGGTCAAGTGTGTTTCTTGTTAGCATTTAGACTAAATGTATGTGTTGTGGTCAATGTAATTCTAGTGGAGTCTAAACAAAGTGTAGGTTCCCTCATTGAACCAGTGTAGCTATGCTGGAGTCACTTAGGATAATCTGTTTTATTGTACAGATCTGGCAAAATAGCAGCACCATAAGACAATTCATTTACATGTGGAATAATATGCAAAAAAATCTACTTTTAAAAAGGCAGCATTGTAGAGCCTTTTCAATGGCAAAAGTGGAAAGGGCAATGTTACTTTGTGTGTATACTTAGCTCATACTTGTAAACCGAAAAGAATGAACTTCAGCTGTTATCTTATGTATTGTGTAATTATTTTTATTGCTGCAAAATTACTATAGAATGCTGCCAGTCTGATCTGCATAGGCCTTCTGACTATATAAGATGCAGAGCAATGGGGAATCAGTTAATCTGACTATGTTTGTTTATATATATGTAATGATGAGCAATTTTATAAATTAGTCCATTGAATTCAGACCAATGCTTAAATGTTTTCATAGACTTTAAGTCCTGAAGGGACCATCATTATCATTTAGTCTGACCACCTGCACATTGCAGACCACAGAACCCCACTTACCCACTCCTGTAATAGACCTCTAACCTCTGGTTGAATTACTGACATCCTCAAATCATGATTTAAAGACTTAAAAGTTACAGAGACTCCACATTTCGCTCTAGTATAACCCTGCAAGTGACCCAAATCCCAGGGTACAAAGGAAGACAAAATACCCAGAATCTCTGCCAATCTGACCCAGGGGGAAATTTACAAAATTACTCATCGCTACATTTAAAACAAACACAGATCAGCTGATTCCAAATATGCTGCTCAGTTTTCCCCTGAGAATTTCAGCAAGACTCAACAATCAAGGAATTTCACTTGAAACTTCCCTCCAGCCTGACAGTTCACTTTAAAGTACAACCCTTGTAACTTCCTGTTTAACCAGGACCTTCTTCATCTTTCAATTTTCCCACTAATCCTCATCATCTCCAATTTTTACTAATAATTTTCCTGTGAAACAATATCAAATACCTTACAGAAACCTAGGCAGATTAGATCTACTGAATTTCTTTTGTCCAAAAAAAATCAGTTATTTCTCAAAAGAAAAAGAGCAGGTTGGTTTGACACGATCTACCTTTTGTGAAACCATGTTGTATTTTATTCCAATTACATTTATCTTTATGTTGTTAACCCTTTCAAAATTTGTTCCAAGACCTTGCATACAGCTGAGGTCAAACTAACAGGCTTAAAAGAGGAACTCTATTAGCAATTCTCCAGTCACACGGTACAACCCCCAAGTTTACAGATTTATTAGCAATCTTTGCTATTATTTTTTGCCCGTAATTTCATGTGTCAGTTCCTTTAATATTCTTGGATGAAAATTATCTGGCTCCCCTGATTTAATCCCATTAAGATGATTTAGTTTGTCTTCCACCTCAGATGTAGTAATTTCCAGTGCCTGATTTCCATTAGCTATTCTGCCACTAACTCTAAGCCCTTATTAAAAACTTAGGCAAAGTATTTGCTTGGGTGTTGTGCCTTGACTAGATTATGTTTAATCTCCAGCCCACCCATAGTATTTAGCAGTCCCACTTCTTCTTTCCTTGTTTTTTTTAAATGTATTTATTTATATGGCTATAGAACCTTTTACTCTTGGTTTTACTTTCTTGTGCAAATTACAACTCTGCTTGAATTTTAGCAGTTCTCACTTTTCCTCTATACTTTCTGGCCACAAAAAGGTAGCCTTTCCTGCTGATCCATCCCATTTTCCATTCCTTGCAGGCTTTCTGCTTTCTGTTAATAACCTGTCTGAGATGCATGGTCTGCACACCTTCACTATATTTTTTTCCTCTTGCTTGTGATGCGGGCTTCAGATAGCTTGTGCAACTTTGAGCTGAAGTAATATCAAGCCCCCTCTATACTCATATTCTTGAGATCCTTAATCTAGTCCTCTTCCCTTACTAGTTCTCTTATCTTTTTAAAGTTTGCCCTTTTGGAAATCAAGTATCCTAGTTGCAGATCTATTTTTGGTTATCCTTCCATTTAGTTTAAAGTGAATTAGTTCATGATCACTGGAACCAAGTTTCTCTCCGACACCTAGTTCTTCTATGAGATCCTCACTACTCACCAGTACAGTCTAAAACGGCATCACCTCTTGTAGATTTAGTAAATGTTGGTGAAGAAATCTGTCAGCTGTCACGTCCGGGAAGATATGTGCCCTACTATTATTAGTGGCAGTAGCTCTCCAATCTATGCTGTGAAGTTAGTGTCTCATAATCACAAAATTCCCACTAGCATTTATTTAATTAAAAATATTAACTAGGTCTCTGTCTGTATCAGATCCAGGAGATCTGTAGCATTCCCCAAGCACTATTTCAGGAGAGCTTCAGGTAGCTTGACTCCATTATCTATTTAATCATTTCTAATTTCTTCACATTCTAACCTCATCAGTAATGTGCAGGGCTACATAACTGCCCCTTTTCAATTATTCCTTTCTTTTCTGAACAGTACCAGCCCTCCAGTCATGACAACTATTGCCCCTTATTTCTGTTATCTCTATAATATCTGATTTTAACGTCCCACAGGCTCTCTATGTTTGTCACACAGGCTCCCTATGTTGGTGTACAAACAACTTAGTTGTTTTTGCTTGACTTTTCCCAGATTCCTCACCCATTTGGTACAGTCAATCTATTGCCAGTATTGCCTAACAACTGTTAGCTTCATTTGTATTGTCAGTATCTCTCCTCTTAATGTCCATTGCAGTTCCTGTCTCTATTGCTGTATTCTCTCTCTTTTGATTTTCCTCCTGGTCGATATTAGAATCAGTCATGGAGATTATATGAGAATCTTCCAAGAGTTTTCCTCAAGGTCATAGTTCAAACTTCTTTTAATCAGTTGTGCCTTTCTCCATGTGATAAGTGTATTTCCCTCCCTACTCAGGTGGAGTCCATCCCATAAGAAATGTCCTCTGCCCATGAATGTTTCCCAGTGGTTGAACATCCCAAAGCCCTTCCTATAGCACCACAGCCTAAGCCATATGTTGATCATTAAAATCTTGTCTTGCCTTCATTCTCCTCCTCTAAATATAGATAGAATTTGACTGAAGATCACAGAGACCCCATGTTTTCTCCAGGCTGGCGTCATCTCCCTTGAGGCATTACAGAGAGAATCTAGCAGTATTGGGGTTTTTTTTCCCCCATATGAACAAAACACATCCTGCTCCCATTGGGATCCTTTTCATCCTTGGGTCCATTTCCCATATCTTAGATTCTGTTACAGTATACCCTTCTGGGTTTTGGTTCAGCTCTGGTGAGAGGCCTCTCTGTTCTTAGTGGGAAGTCACCAATTAAATTGACCTGGTGTTGGTCAAGAACTAGGAGTCACCAAATGAAATTAATGGTAGAAGGTTTAAAACAAACAAAAAGGTGTATTTCTTCATGCAACACACAGTCAACCTGTGGAACTCCTTGCCAGAAGATGTTGTAAAAAACAGGACTTTAACAGGATCCAGTAAAGAACTAGATAAATTCATACAAAGAGGTCCATCAGTGGCAATTAGCCAGGATGGGTGGGAATGGTGTCCCTAGCCTCTGTTTGTCAGAAGCTGGGAATGGGTGACAGAGGAGGGATCACTTCATGATTACCTGTTCTGTTCATTCCCTCTGGGGTATCTGCCATTGACCACTCTCAGAGGACAGGATAGTGGGCTAGACCTTTGGTCTGTCCCAGTATGGCCATTTTTTATGTTCTTATGTTCTTCGGACTTCCTACTATTCATAATTGTCTTTGTTATTGGGTAAGAAAACTGAAAAAGACCAAATCTCTTCAGCTGCTATAAATCTCAGAAGTTTTTTTAAAATCACATTGCCCTATATATATCTATCATACTCAAGTCAGAAACAAAGAGTTGTAAGCTCAATGACCCTTTTCAAGTAACATAATCTATAAAATGAGAGTTTTTAAAGAAATTATTACCCAGTGCTATTATCCTATGTATTTTGGAGAGACTTCTTTCATAAATGCCAAAACCTAACACCAGGGATAAGTGTTTCCTATTATCATATATATGAGTGTGTGCATGCATGTATATACAGTTTTAATTGCAAGATGTTAAAATAAAAAATACAGAATGCTAGGTATGCTGCAGAGGACTAATTACGAATAATATACAATTATGCAAATCTATCAAGACATTTATTAAATGTATTAGAGGTGGATAAATAATATAAACATGTCTGCCAATATTCACTCAACTTAAATTATTTCAGATGTGTCTGCACCAATTTTGTTTTCACTTTCCGAGAACAGTAAAGTGATCAAATTTACTAGTTCAAACATTTGCAGATGGCACTTTCCCTAGTTGTGGATGTAAGTATTTGTAATGGCAATGTTAACCTTTGCTTACACAAGTATTAGTGTCAGAATTGCTTGCGGGCTCATTCAGTCAGGAAACAGAAGCAGGGTCATATGGCACAAATTATGTGACAATGGCATAAAGGCACAAAAACATTATCCTTAAAATTATTCTCTCTCTCTCTCTTTGTTTCATCATGAGCTTCTGTCTAGAACCTTCACCAGTCTGTTCTTTCTGTTCTCCAGCTCTCAGTGTTGGCATCACTTCAGGAAGGTGCTTAAGCATGAGTGTAACTTTAAGCAAGTATGTCTGTTGAAGTAAATGACAACAATTGTATTAAACCTAACTGAATACAAAATAACTACACTCTATTTAGTTTAAACTAATATAGTTTAATATTAGTTTAAATTAATATAAATAGAGAAAGTTCTGTGGTACTTAATTGTGCAAACTCCAAGTAAATTAGGGAATCAAATTATTCAAGGCAATGTGTTATATATTGAGCATGTTCCTCTGTTATTTGGTTACTATACATAAGGGGGCTGCGTCTAGACTGGCATGATTTTGCGGAAATACTTTTAACGGAAAAGTTTTTCTGTTAAAAGTATTTCCGCAAAAAAGCGTCTAGATTGGCACGGATGCTTTTGCGCAAAAAGTGCTTTTGCGCAAAAGCATCCGTGCCCAGTATAGATGCACTTTTGTGCAAGAAAGCTCCGATGGCCATTATAGCCATCGGGCTTTCTTGCGCAAGAAATTAAGGTGCCTGTCTACACTGGCCCTCTTGCGCAAGTATTCTTGCGCAAGAGGACTTATCCCTGAGCGGGAGCATCAAAGTATTTGCGCAAGAAGCACTGAATTCTTACACTAGAACGTCAGTGCTCTTGCACAAATTCAAGCGGCCAGTGTAGACAGGCGGCAAGTTTTTGCGCAAAAGTGGCTGCTTTTTGCGCAAAATCTTGCCAGTCTAGATGCACCCAGGATGTTTCTGTTGTTGCTAGCTGTTGCTACTGAACTAAACATAAACTCCATAGATTAGAAGAAGAGAGATCTTGGTAAAATAAGGCCCTGGAGGTTTTTCGCCTTCCTCTGTCGCATGGGGCACAGATCACAGCTGGAGGATTCTCTGCATTTTGGGGTCTTTAAACTATTTGAAGACTTCAATATCTGAGATATAGGTGAGAGGATTATTCCAGGAGTGGGTGGGTGAGATTCTGTGGCCTGCATTGTGCAGGGGGTCAGACTAGATGATCATAATGGTCCCTTCTGACCTTAAAGTCTATGAGTCTATGAAAATAAGCTGGTATGCAGTTATACGGCCATAATAATAATCTTTTTTCAGCACTTTAAAAGCCTGAGTCAATGCCTAGTAAAGATAATAGAAAAAATAATGTTGACTTCAATGAGTCTTAGATTAAGACCCAAATCTCCAATGCTCTTTACATGCATTAACTTTTTAATTCATGCAACACTTCTGTGAGATGGATTAGTGAATTTTACAGATGGAGCACAGGTCTGAGCCATAGATAGATCTTAGACTAAGCCATTTACAGACCCAGAAGTAGAATTGAGGGCTCAAAGCAAGGAAGCCATATGCTCAGATCACTAGACCATGCTGCGTCAAAACCACATTTTTTAATTAAGTCAAAAAGAAATAACATACAAGTACTGGGGAGGTATATTGAAATAATGCTGTTACACACGCGCGCGCACACACACACACACACACACACTCACACACACACACAAAGCTAACATTCTGCCTACTCCTCTAAGAAATCCCTGATGAAGATTGGCTTTAGTGAAGGAATACAGATTAGTTAATGTATAAGGTCTATCTGAGTGAAGCTATGTTTCTGTGTTTCGTCTGTTGCAGTGTGCGTCAGCTCCAGTTTACTAATTATGGACTACTTAGGTGCCAGTTTTGTTAAAATTATTACTGGCTTTGTCAGCACTGAATCAAAAAATGGTTGAGAGATATCCCAAAAATTTGGATATGCAGATGGTATGTTAGTGGTTGTGTTCCCACCAGCGTCCAGTACTTCTCATTTTGCGAGGAGTAAGGGAAGCTGGTAGGAGCATTTGCTCCCATCTACATCCCACAGTGTGGACGCTGCCAAGGCTCGGCTTAAGGTACACCTACTCCAGCTACACATTTTACATAGCTGGAGTTGCATACCTTAAGCTGACCTTCCTGGAATATATATATAGATCAGGTTCAACTGGCATACATCACATTTACAGATTTCTGAAAAAGCTGCAGTTCAAGAATAAGTACTTTCCAGTCTACATAGGAAAAACTGAAATAGAACAGTCCACAGATTGTCATTATGATAACTAGATTTTCTGCACTTGATAAACAACCAGAATAGCTTCTCCAGTATAATTAATGTGTATTTGTGGACATACTGGATTAAGAGCACCCTTCTTCTGATTTAGGGAAATTCAGTTTGGAAGTGAAGGCCTCAATATAATTGGAGTAGTTTTCAGAAACTTACTAGTATCCAACTATATTTCTTTATCTGAAGTGCTCATGAAAGTGCCAGAAGCAGCAGCAGCCCACAGGCTTGCAATGGCATCAGCATCTCTACTTCTGAGCAGCCAACAGCTCCAGATGTCTGCATGTGTTCACTGCAGCAGTGTGATGAGATCAGGAGGAAGGCGGGAGAATCCCCCCTCTGCCTAATATGTGGTTGGAGGAAACACTGCATTTCCAAATTCAGTATGTCCTGGGAGGGGAATACCTCCCTCATAATCATTAAAAAGGATACAGGAGTAGGGTACTGACTATGTGGGAGGAGGGGTGATGAGAGAATGGTAAAAACCCAGGTGGGGACTCCTCTCCTCAACTAAGTAACAGAAGTTCCTTCAACAGAATTCAAGTATTAGGGGATGCTACAAGACAAGGTAAATTGGGACATTTTGGCTTGTAAACAGGCGCCTCCCTGACATAATAGGTGACTTGGTCAGTATGACATTGGGTCATGACAGTGTCCCCTGTGATTTACCACTGGAGCACCAGGAGAGAGGGGGTTCATCCTGTCCCATTCCAGCCTCATGACTCTCCAGTAGGTGTAAAGCCTCTTCAAGTGAGTAACCAATTGTTTCAACAGTAATTCAGGTATTATAGGGTGATGCAGAACATGCACTGCCAGAGTGGGGAAATGGTCTCTCTTTAGGAGTGAGGCGGAAGCATATGAGATGAGAAACAGATACAGACTCTGAAGGAATGAATGAGTCATGTTAGCAGCAAGCAGTGAGTGAGGGCCAGAAGGATTCAGGGCAAAGATGATTGGGGAGATCATGGAGTTGCATCTAATGGGCAGCCGTGGGCTGGGAAAGGATAGGACGGTGCAAGCTGGGGGAAGGGTTCTGGTTGGAGAGGTTGGCAGGTAGAGTAACTGTCAGCCAGCATGGGCTCAGGTTTGGAATGCTGGAGATAACCAGAAAATTCAACCCTCAAGCAATGGGGTAAGAATAATTACTGTGACGGGGCTGGTCACCTCCCACCTCACCTGGTAGTTTGGTCACCTCCCACCAGGGAACGTAAATACATGGGAAGAGATCATTGCCCAGAGGATTTTTGGGGAGCCTCAAATATTGTGAGTTCTGTGGCAGTAAGTTGGGGATAATTGTGAGTACCAGATCCCATGGGAGTGCACTTTCTGTGTACTTCTAAACCGTACATGTTCTGTTTTTGGCATGTTGACATATTTTCATTGCTGCACAAGGAAAGCCTGACAGAAAGTAAGCTGGGACAGGACAAGCAAGACAGTGAGAAATCAAAATAATTTTTAGGGCCAGAACTTGGGAAATTTGGGCAGCCACATTTTTATTTCTGCCCAGCAATATCGATGGGATGTACAGTATTATGCTCAGCATAGGAAAAGCTCAGCATAATGCTGCCCTGGACAGTGGACTGGGAGTCTGGTTCCCAGTGGGTGGTCCACTCCTTGGATGACCTCAGTGAAAATGATTTAGAAATGTGTGAGAGATTGACGTGATTATCCGAGCTAAGAGGGTTTAAGGGCAGACCAAGGATTTGCTCCTACGGGTGATTATTTGGTCTGAAATGTTGCAGATGATGGTATGGCAGGGAGCCATGAAACCTCTGCAGTCTGATAAGACCAGAAGGTATATAAAAAAAGAGATGGCTAAATGTATATGTAAACAAGGGAGATTGGTTCTAGCTGGACATGTCACATTGAACTATTCAGGAAGGACAGCGCACACCTATCTGACTGGGGAGAGAATATATTTTTGTCAGCTATTAAGGAAAGAGCAGGTAAATATCTGGGAACCTCATGGGGAAGGGAGGAAGGCAGCAAGCTAATCACTGGCATTTCCTTGGGGCAAGTGTCCAGTGCAAATATTCAGAATGGAAAAGATATAGTAATCAGCTAGAATGGATTGGAGGGGAACTTACAGGAAAACATTTCTTACAGAAGCTGGAGAAAGTGGGTGCAAGACTCCTAATATCTGGTGAACCAGGAATCCAACTCCCCTTCCTTTTTAGACCCTTTAACCTCTATTCAAGGGGAGTACAGTGTGGTCCCAGCAACTGAATGGCTAGGGCCAGGCAGGAGACAGTGACAGTTGACAGCACCCTCCCAGCAGGTGGAAATAATGATGACCTGCACAGCACAATTTATTTCCAGATATTTTAAGGTGAGTAAAGTTGCAGGCTAATTAAACAACATCCATTGCGTCCTGTCCTTCTGACATAGCTGGGCAATGGGTTCTGCAGCACCATTTGTTCAAAGATTCAATACAGTGGGAACAGATGCTCTAAGACATTTCCCTACACTTCATCAAAAATGCACAAATGCATGGATGGTCACCTGCACTGAGAAGATCCCCTGGCCATTCATTCTATGATCCCTCTGATAGCAATAGTAAGGGTGCAAGATCAGTGTCATCTGAGTTGAGGCTATATTATATGAACTTTGTCCATTAGAAACAGGACTAAGCCTCCCCACACACCTGAGAGCTATTTACTTTTAATCGCTTTCAAGAGGGGCAACATTCAAAGCAGGGACGTAGAGAAAAAGGTTGTTCATATCTGGTCCCCATTCTGACACCAGCTATATTTCCAAACCTGTGAAGAAATACCTCAATGTGTCAAGTGCACTGACTTCCATTTACAAATAATGAAGCTAAAAGCATAAAGAACATAATAGCACAGGAGGGGCATATAAAATTCCCTACCATACCATACTAATCGCTTGACTCTCTCCCAAAGGAGGGGTATAATCACCTTTTCTGGGATGATGATCAGGACACAACGTTTATGCAATGTCAAAAAATGAACTTCCTGGAAGAAACTTGAACCCTTTCCACCCTGACATTGTATCATGCGTGAACAAAGCTCTGCCATACCTATCTATCCTGGGATGTTCTTTGCATGGCCTCTGTGTTGTAAAGTCCCATAAATTTTCCCTCTCTGACTTGTGTAGAATGAAGGGATTCTTACAGTTGATTCCTTTTGCATGTTTGTCCAGTTGTCCAGTGGCCTATGCCTTCATTGCATATGCCACAGCAGACACTCTGGTTTCCTTCTTTGCACTTGACCCAGATATTTCCATCTCTTTTATGTTACTTTGGAGATAAGGGATTCCTGAACGTTGGAAAATCTCAGCATTTGTTATACATTCATTTCATTTAATACCTAATATTTTTCTAAAGCATTTAATGCATATAGAAAATCCCATAGCAATGTTCCATTCATGTTCACTCTACTCCCATGTGAAAATCAAAGCTCTTTAGTATGAAAAACTGTTTTTCTTGGCTGTAAACCTCTCTTTCTAAACTGGACACCAAGACAGCAATCTTTCTGAGATCCCTTGTAGACAATTTTCATTTTACCTTCCATTTTCTATCTCTTTCCTGTAAGCAGTATATTTTCCCTGCATGCAGTATGCTCTCTTTTCTTTGCTGTATATCAATTATATAGGTACTCAATGGCAGCCTTGTTGCTTTGAGCTTGCATTTTTGTGGGATTACATTCAGTGAAATAAAACAGACCCAAACTAAGTGGAAATATAGGACTGTGTGCAAACAGAACCTTGAGATATTGTATCAACAATCTAGAAAGTAGAGCATCATTCTAAAGATCTGTTACTGTAGTTTGGGATTTACATTATGGGAATGAATGAATG
The DNA here is from genome assembly GCA_019425775.1 of Rafetus swinhoei. Lineage (NCBI taxonomy): Eukaryota > Metazoa > Chordata > Testudines > Trionychidae > Rafetus > Rafetus swinhoei. Next base: position 275,358,571 of record CM033437.1, read on the forward strand.
CTCTAAAAGCTTTTCGTCTATTTTAGACGTTTGTTTAAAAATGTAAAATGTTCTGTAAAAGTTTATTTTTTCAAATCAAATGTTTAATCTAAATAAGCATAGTCAAGTATTATAAGAGTAACTTCAAGGAAAGTCAAATCACTGAACTTCAGTTTCAAGTGAAATAGAGGTCAGTTGAGTGTATCTGGTAACACTTTAAGTTCCCTTAATGCAGTAACAACATTATTACACATGGTAATAATCAAAGGCAATGATTTACAGTGAATGAAAGGGTCAAAACCTATTTTCAGATTTTGAAATTCTAAGACTGAACTTGTATCTGGTAGAGTTAGTCTGTTTTCTGCAATTTACGTACCTTCTTTTGGGAAGAGGTTTTTCTGAAATTTGGCCCATCTACACTGGGCCAAATTATGGAAAAACCTCCTCTTTCAGAAGAGCCCTTATTCCTCATGAAATGAAAAATACAGGGGCTTCGGAAACAGCATGTCTGCTCTTCTGCAAAAAATGTCAGAAGAGCAGACGCATTCCCTGGAAGTATCCCGGAAAAACTCTGTAGTCTACACATAGCCAGAATATCCTCTCTTTTCTTAATACATACCCCTGTTAACAAAGAGGAAGATAGATACAGAGTGGGAGATATTTACATCTTCAAAAATACTTACATGGATATAGAAGATGTAATCAGATTGTTAGAAATCCTGTTCCATTTCCCCTTTTTTTCCAGCCCGCTTCTTGCACAAGATTATTACCACACAATTGCAGTTCTAACACAATGTCTGCAGTATATGGAGCCTCCGTCCTAATGCTCCACCATGCCAAGTCAATTCTATACCATATGCAATCAATCAGTAACAGGAAGGGAAACTTGTGTGGCTGAGTCTATACCATAGTGTCACCACTGGACTTTAAAAAAAAAAAAACACATTTGTTATTTAAATGAGCATTCTTGACACCGTGGGTGCATCATGACGAATCAGTTGAAACCAAATTCTCAAAGTACAAAAAAAGAAGTTCAATCAATCAACAAAACTGGATTGTCTATAGCAATTATATGTATCTGTCTATAGCAAGTGAACACCAGTCTAACCTGTCCCTGTGTGGAAGAAGAATCTCTTCAGGCTGTTCCACCACTTTTACGGTCCATAATCAAGGGTCTGGTGTGTAGGAGTCTGCAGGATGTATCCTACAATCGAATGTGTGTGGGAGATAGTGGGTCAGTTTGGGAACAGTGAGAAAATACATGAAAATGAGTCTTCCCTAATGCTATGATGGTAGAACCTGTCCTAGATGCACATACTGTCATTTACGTATTAACGTTGGCAACATTCTTATGTCTTGTCACACCAATGTAATAAATTTTCAATTTGAAAGTGAATTGGCTAGCCTTATATACCCATTATCCTTTTGTTTCAGATCTTTCTACAGGAAAGTCAGTTCATTATTCTCCAAGGTAGGTGACAATATTATCTTGCTGTATGATAACTACTGGTCCCACTGAGAAAGAAAAGGGAGGTCCTAAGTTCCAGGAGAAAATCACAGGGCAGGCCATAAGCTGAACTTGCAACGTAGCTCCCTCCCCCCACACATCCATCAAAGCCAGTATGAAGACAGACAGATTTTAATCTGAGTCCCACTGGTGTACATTCATAATAGAACCACTGAAACCAGTTGAATCACTTGAGATTGCAATATTTTAACAGAGATCAGAATCTATCTGGAAGTCTATGGTTGTATAAAACACAGGGGAATATGTGTGAATTCTCCAGTAACCATGTCTGAATTTGTGGGTGATACCCTAGTCCTGCTTTCTATAGCAAAGGAAAGAAAAGAATTAATGCATAATAGCAACTGCATTTTGGGGCAACTTCCAGATTATTTATGGTGTGTTTGAAGGAGCATTAGGGCATGACAATATAGATCAGGTTCAACTGGCATACATCCCATTTACAGATTTCTGAAAAGGCTGCAGTTCAAGAATAAGTACTTTCCATTCTACATAGGAAAAAGTGAAATAGTTTTCTGACATGGCAGCTTGTTTTAGCTGTCAAAATGGTGTGCCTTCTTTGATAAATGTTAACTGGAACTCAATCTGTTTACATCTTTCCGCATGCACAGAATAATCCTATATCACTTTACTTCATGCATGTTTGGTCATTCTTCATTCATTAGATCTAGGTATTACGTAATCTTAATAAAACATATTGCTAAATATCCTAATTAATAATGACTAAACATTACATGTGGGGAACCACAATTCCGGTTCACAGTAACTTTTGGAATATGTTTTTGCTCCATATTAAAACAAAACCAAAACCTTTCAAGCAGTTTGGTTAAAATGGAACTGTGTGCTATGTGCCCATTAAGTTGTTAGAGCACTGGCAACACAAGTTCATGTCTCCACTCTCCCTGATTCAGAGCAGACTCCAAATCAGGAAGAGCAGAGAGTAGAAGGTAGGTTTCCCACAATCTACCCACTACCCTAACCACCAAGCTATAGAGTCTCTTTTATCTTTTCCATCCCTCTTAGAATCTCCCCAATATATCCCACAAAGACTTATTTGATGAACTATGTACCAAAATATTTGGAAGTTGACAGCACAACATAGTTTGCTGAAATTTCAAATGTTCTAACATCCTAGATATGCAACTTTATTTTGCAGTTAGGCATGATAGTTACAGCTGCAGGTTGAACCTCTCTAGTTCAGCATTGTCTGGTCTTGCAACACTCATGGTATGGCATGATTTTAGTTAGCTGGATGTCCACTTATCATGGGCATGGCCAACTTTCCTGCAGTCCCATAAAGTTTGCTTATAGCCACCCATCCTGGCTCTTGGAAGACATTTAGGGATAAATTACAGCTTAATAACAGCACAGAATACTAAGAGCCCAGTAAGCAGTGGAAATGTTGGTAATGGTGCTAGACAATATTGACCTCCTGTGGTTCTGCAAATTCTCTGATTTGGCACCGGTTGGGTCCCAGGGGTGCCAGACCGGAGAGGTTCAACCCGTAATTTTCAAAACCAAAAAACAACTTAGTTCTTGTCTGTACTTTAGTTACAATAATGTTAAGTATTCCAGTTATAACACAGTTGAGTCCCAACCATGCTTAATCACAGTTTGGTTTGGCTTTATATCGCAGGTCAAATGGTTTTTCTACAATTGGAACGAGTACCAACTATTCAAGTACAGAGCCTTAACATGGTTATAATTTCATTGCATTGTAGATGAGTCCCCTAACATATATGGTTGCACCTGTCATGTTGACAAGTTCTCATTGGGGAAAACCATAAATGTTAAGGTTTTCATAAACAAAGAGATAAATAATTCCACATAAGCTTTTCCAATACAAATTTGTGGAACTGAGCTAAATATTAGTATCCTTTCACTCCTCATGCTATAACTATAGAAACTATATAAACTATAGAAAGAAAACTGGAAATGCTTGACAGTTAAATCAGATTACCCTCTTAGTAACGCTATTGTGTTAATCTGAGGTTAATGCTGACAATAAGTTGTCATCACTGCATTTTGACAGGAGGAGCTAAGATTCAACAGCTTTGCTGGCCTCCTCATAACAATTTAACTCACTGGGTGTAGTTGCACAAAGCTGAACCAGGCTCTGGTTCACATTCCAGTCAGGTTAATAGGTCTTCAGACATTATTTAACATTGAGTTTTCAGGCTATCATAAATTTTTAAAAATAACTCTGTGCTGACAGTTTAACAGTCAGATAAGCAAGGAGCTAACTTACTTTAACATCTAAACCTTTTGACTGTTCTTTGAGGGCCATAATAATGAAATTTCACCATGAATTTGTTTGATGTGTCTTTTGGATTTGTACATGCTGCAATGTCTAAACAGCTGTGCATGTTTACATTACAGAGCTTTCAAATATTTTGCTCATTGCTCTCTTTTAATGGCTCTTTAGAGGGTGGTAAAGTGAGCAAAGAAATTCCCCCTCCCCTTTTTTTGTAAGTCAGACTTCAGATTCATCTTATGCATCTTCTGAAAGAAGGAAAATCCAGCAGGTTAAGCCTCTAGCTTTGCCTTTGACTGTTGTCAAATTGCTGCTGTCGCTATTTTTACTATTATTATTATTTTAAATGTGTGTGACGGGCTTGAAACTATTCACCAGAATCCCATAAGCAGAGTCAAAGAATTAAATCATGCCATTCAGGAGAGAGAAATGTCAGCTCCAGATCATATGGATACCCTTCCCTTAGACTTGTAAACACTTTAATTGGCTCCTTTCCAATAAAAATGCATTACCCTCTTGACTTGGTTGTACCATATGAAGTTCAGGGGGAAAAAACCAGCAATGTCAATATAACACTGTTAATAATAAAGAGGAATAGTTCAGTTTTTCTATAATAAATGAAGTCTCTATATCTATTTATGTTTGCTTTTTGTTTCATTAGCCTATACAGGTTGAACCTCTCTGATCCAGAAGGACTCCAGATGTTGCCAGACTAGAGATCCCCTGGATCAGAGAGCCCCAGCTTGGGGCAGTCGAGTCCTGGCACCCCAGGCAGCCTTGGGGCTGCAGAGTGCCAGCAGCCTGTGGCTGGCAGCTGAGCTCTGGTGGCTCTGGGACGGTGGAGCCCCAGTGGCCCCAGAGCAGCAGAGCCCTGGTGGTCCTGGAGCAGCTGAGTCTGGCAGCCTTGGGGCAGTAGAGCCCCAGCAGCTCAAGGGCTAGCCAAGGAGCTGGGAACCCAGTGATCCAGGGGCATGGGAGCCTGGTGATTTGATGACAGATCCTGGGAGAGCCCAGAGTCTGTCAGCAGAGGGGCCGACCTCCCTGGGTATGGCAAACTCCCTCCTTCAGACTTGTTAGGTCCCAAGGGTGCCAGACCAGGGAGATCTAACTGGTACTATTTTGCTTTAAAAACAAAACAAAACACAAAAACAAAAACAACAACAAAAAACCTTCCTGCATAATTGTAATGGTTTCTCAAATCATTTGCTGCCTCAGTTTTAATGTCGTAGTGTGTGTAGCAGAAACGTGATAAATTCTGAGTAATACTCAGAGGATCTCAGAGCTTTGGTGGAAAAATATGTAGGGAATAGTTATGCATGATCCATGATCAATATTTCATATTTTGGCCACTAAAAGAAATGAAAATCTACAAGAAACACTGCAGAAAATATGAGGTCTGTTTCACCATTTTGTTACTTCAATTTAAATCAATGGAATTACCGCAGCATAAAACTGCAGTACTGGTGAAGCAACTCAGAGTCCTGAAATATTCAATATATGATAATCTACATGTATATTTTAGTAAAAAAGCTTTCCCCTCTCCTTTATTCCTAAACTATTGGAAAATGGTGATCCTAAATGAAAATGTATCACATCTAAAAGCCCTTCTAGAAACATGCTGAATTACCCAGCTGTCTATTGTTCTCTACACTGGGCCAAATTTCACCGAGAGGAATACAGGAATGCCGAAAGAACATGTCTACTTTTTTGGAAACCATTCTGAAAAAGCAGACGCATTCCTTGGATGCGGCAGAGCTTTTCCAGAATACCAGCAGTATCCCGGAAAAGCTCTGCATTCTATAGATAGCCTGAGTTGCAATACAAGACACTATTATATCAGGGGGTGGGCAAATCAAAGAACCACCAACTTAAATGTTCATGGCAAACTCTAACAGGATCCAAACTGACAGTCTGGTGAATTTTTTTTTAATGTTCTGATCATTTAAAAAATGTTTTTCAGCAGTTTGTGCCTGTTCTGAGTACTTCAGTATATTGCTTTGTCAGAGCTGGAAGTATTTCTGCCTCTGTCAGAACTCAGAAGCAAGAAGTACTGAAAAGCTCAGGAGAATCTTATTTTGTTAGCTTTCCATTCCAGCTCTATAGACTCAGAGTAAAAACTCAGATGAGTACCCCAAAGACATATTCTTTAATCATACTGCAGTAAGGGCCAAATATTATGTTCTCTGTAGAAATGTCTAGAAAAAGACAGTCCCTCAGGAAGAAGCTTTGCAGGTGTTCAGATTAAGGGAAAGGCCTGCAAATCCTGGCAATCATACAAATCCTGGGCCCCCCATGTTGTCTGTAGATTGACCCTTTCCTGTGGCATTGTGCTCCCCTTAGATGCCCACTCAGCCCCCCTCTCACACATATGCACACTGGACTCTCACTGGCTCCCACAGAGAAAGGCCAGGAGAGATCAGAAGTTCATGTTGCTCATATCAACATTAACATCTGCTTGGGCCAAAAAGAAAACAAACAAGAACCCCAACGCACACCATCACTCACACATAGGGTTGCCAGGTGTCCAGTTTTTGCCTGGACTGTCTGTTATTTGGGTCCCTCATCCAGTTAAAAAAACCAGAAAATACCAGACGTGAAATGTCTGGTATTTCCTGTTTCCCTCTTATGGAAGCCTGGCAGGGACAATTTTCCCCTGCTGGGGCTGGTGGGGATGAGGGAGTGAGGAGAGCAGGGCCATTTAAAGGCACAGCATTTTTTTTTTTTTTTAATGCTCAACAACTTTGGTCTGCCTTCCCTTTTTTTTCTCAACAGAATTTTTCCCCGGTGTTTTTTTTTGGGGAGGGGGGAAGTTCAGTATTTTTTGTTAAACCATCTGGCAACCCTACTCCTACACAGAAAAAATTCTATCACAAAATGACTGGAGGCCATTCCATGTGGAGACTACCACGTCCATGAATAATCCCATTGAAATCAATGGCATGAAAGATGGTTAAGTTATTACTCAGTAAGAATAAAGATACCAAAGGCTGGCTCTTTAGTGTTATTTGCTCTCTATCATGCCACAGAGTTCAGGAGCTAGGACCCTGTTATTACAAAACTTTCTAGGCTGACCATTTATTCTGAGAACTTTTAAATAATAAATACTATTTCTTAGCATATAATCTCTTTAGAACTCATTTCTATTTCTCTCTCATACTTATGCACACACTCCATTCCAATAACATTCTCTGCAATTTCTGCCTCACATATCACACAAAACCTGTAGCTCTTGATATTTAGCACATATGCTAAAACTACTTTGTCATCTTATATTTTCCCTGAGTATGACAGCTGACAACACAGGGACCCAGAACTAACATTGCAAATGTCTCTCTAATTTAAAATATACCAATTAAATATTTAATATCAAATTATTGAAAGACGAAACTGAAACTCTCCTGAAGGAAGGATTGCTCCTGCATGGTTTTGTTTGTTTATTTGTTTGTTTATTTATTTGTTTTCATCTTCTCTTGTTTTTCACTTCAAAGGGGCTGCTGGGAGACTATTGTGGTTCCCTCACTCGGGGCTGCTCAGCTCTGGCACAAGTTAGGGTTGCAATGGGACAGCCCAAACTTTTACTATAGGAAGATCAGGCATAACAGAGCTTTGTTGTGTGACATCTTCTTCCCTTCTTCTCCCTGCAATGCCCAAGACAAGCCCTTTCCTTCCCTTTATGTAGGGGATTGGAAAGGCAGCTGACACAGGACAGCAAGAGAGATACCTCTGATAATTTTGACAGCAGAGGGTTCCCTACAGAGGGGGATTAGCAAGAGCTGTAAATCCACTTTGCACCACCTACAGCCTAGCTTTGCCTTTATTTTATTTCTGGAAACAGAAATGTATGTATGGACTGTTATTCCCATGTATCCATGATAAAGCTGTCTGGTAATATGAGTACCAAGTCATTTCCTAAAGTATTCACCAAACTTACCACCATCGTTCTAGGCTGGTTACCAGAAAATTATTAATATCTGGAAGGCCAGCACAAAAGACTGTCTTATGAAGTTTTAATTTTTACTAGTCACCTGGCCAAGATGAATAATATACTATATCTGTATTTTTAGCTGCAGTTTTAAAGGTGACTATTCAGCAAGTACCAAGTCACACACATTTTTTAGCAGTTATTCAGTATTTATTGTAGGAAATGCCTTCTTTTCTTCTAGCAAAAAAAACAAGAGCAAGAGAGAGCGAGAGAGAGAGAGAGAAAGAAAGTGCACGTGAAAATGGGACATTCTTATTTCTTAGTACAGCTTGGACCTCTCTGGTCTGGCATCCTTGGGACCTGACTAGTCCCAAATGAGGGAATTTTCCAGACCAGAGGAAGTCCTCAGCTACCCGTTCCTCAAACCACCTTCCCTTCCTACTGCTGGCCCCAGCTGCGCCTCTCCGCCCAAGCCAGGCTGCTGTGCTGCTGTGGCCCCAGCAGTTCAGACTGCCCCAGCCCCAGCCCTGCTACCTGGGCTGCTGTGTCCCTGGCCCCAGTCCCACTATTGCAGCTGCTGCAGGCTGTGTCTCCAACCCTGGCCTCACTACCACAGCTGCCGCAACTGCCACATCCTTGGCCCTGCTTCTGGGGCTGCTGCAGCCTCTGCTGCACTACTGGGGCTCCGGCACCAGTCCCAGCACAGCCAGGCTCCAAGACACCAGCCCTCTTACCACCGAGCTCCCAGCCAGGACTCCCTGTCTAGGAACACCAGTGGTTCTGCCAGGCCACGGATGTTGCTGGATGAGGGAGTCCCAGTTTTGGGAGGTCCAACCTGTAGTATCGAAGTCTTTACTACACAAAAACACACATGAAATTGTCATACAACAATATCGCCACTGATGAGCACACTTATTCAGTTCAGGAAATGATAGGGCACTATGGAAAGGATAGGATAGGGGTTCAGTCAGAATTACCAGGAGGGAATGTGGCTAACAGCTATTTCTTCTGCCAGGCGATATATACTGATTCATCAACTGCATAACCCCACAAGGGAAGGAACTAAATAACAGAAGCCAGTGCCTATGATCTGTGGCATATGAACATTATACATGGCACTCACCATTGACAGGGGCAGAGCAGGCCCCCCCAGAAGTGGCAAGGTGGAGCACTGTCCACTCAGCTAGGACCCTCAGTCCTCTGTCATGATGAGGAGGAAGCAGTGAATGCCCAGATGGCGAAGCCAGCTGGCAGCCTTAGATGGGGGCAGTTAGAAGGGGATTTTGCCTTAGACCCAATGGTGCGTCTTGATGGGTGGCTCCATTTTGCTGTCCTGCTCATAAGCAGGTGTACCCCCAGAACAATGCACTGTGTCTCCAGGGGCTCTGACACAGCATTTCTCCATTTTGTTGGAGAGGAAATTCTGGGCCAGAATCCCAAGAGGTGCCATGGGCATCATGAATGCCATGTGAAAAATTTCTGGTCACTTTCCTGCTTATGAGGGCCTAATCCACAACCCATCAAAATCATTAGTACTCTTTCTATTGACATCTGTGGGTCTTTGAATCCAGCTTTTCCCCATCTGTGAAATAGGGAAAATGTCACAATACTTATCTAGCTCACTGGTGAAAGGATGTTGAATAGTTGGACAGTGCTTTGAGATCCTTGGCTATCAGGTACTACAAAACTGCAAAATATTATTGTTTCCACAAGTAACTTCTTTTTTGGATCCCTTTGATTGCAAAGGGAATACTTGTCTACTTAAAGTTAGAGACATGTTAAGTAGTCTTGGGAATGAAGGCCATTCTCTGCTCTTTTTGTCTACTTTCTTCTCTTATCCATCTATATTACAGAACTGGAGTCCATAAATGCACATTTTTTTGGCAGTACAATACTGATGTTACATAGATTAAATTAAAGTTGTGTATTGTGTCTGTTTCGATTAAATTGCAAGGAAACCTCAAAACCTTAGGCTTAGCACGTTTTTGCTCTTAAGCAAGAGTCCTTTCATGTTGAACAGCTTCTGAAGGTGAAGTAAGGTTTCAAAACAATGACCTTTATCATGATGTTTGTCTTTTACTGAATCCCATGTAAGCCTGTTGCTAAGACATAGTTGTTGAAGGACATTGATGGATGTCGCTGAAATATCAAATACATCAAGTAAAAATGTCAAATAGGTACAGGAAGTGCTTTTCTGTATTCTGGTCAATAGACTGGCTGTCAGTATAGCTAAGAAATGGGCAACACATCAGTAAATCAAGGCCTGTTATTAAATGATGAAGCAAAAAGAGGTCTGGAGGAAAACAATGATTGAAATGCAAAATAACAACTCTGTATACCTTGTTGATTTTGGGTTTTGTTCTTTTATATAAAGATCATTTTAATTAAATACACCTACAGGCAAAGCATTGCAGAAACGGTAACAGGGCAAGAGTGCCTGTAATATCCTATCAATGTATTTCAGTCAGGATTCCTTGTGTCAGAATCTCTTTTTCCACATAGCATTCAGCAAACTGTTTCCCATTTTCAGAAGGGAAAACACTGATAATTGCCCTCACAGTGTAATTAATCCTCACATCATCTCCATCAGTCATGTCTGAGGGTATGTCTACACTAGCTCGAACAAGCTCGACACTTGTATAGGTAGTGGAATTAGAATTCTATAAGTATAAAAGGGAGTATTTTTAACAAAATTTATCTAGAGTAAAGTTACTATTAATTTTGATTATTGTTCAGATTGATATGTTCAAATGAATTGAGGCCAATTAATTCATCAGAAGGATACTACTTCTTATTTTATTGAAATTTTAGTATTAATTTGATACTACAGCAATATAGTTTAATTTTCAAAATAAAAACTATTGTTATTTAAAATTTAAAAAATATAAACCAAAACAACTGCAAAGAGTAATAGCAATGTTTACTGCTGAATTTCCAGTTAAATATATAAGGAACTAGATCTTCAGATGTACCAGATAATGTGCAGTGCAGCTGCAGCAGAAAGTGGGGGGAGATGGCTTTATGTTTTATGGCAATCAGTTGCACTCCTGAGACCACAGGTATCGGGGTGCTGTAAATTGTGTGTGGCTTTTCATAGCTCCTGGGGACTCTTCAAACAAATGGACAGTGGCACAGATTGGAGTTTCAAACACGCCCATTTCATCAAGAACATAAGAATGTCCTTATTGGGTCAGAACAATTGTCCATCTAGCCCAGTTTTCTGTTTCCAACAGTGGCTAGTCCCCCAAAAAAGCTATTATTAAGTGATCCATCCACTGTTGTCCAGTCCCAGCTTCTGTAATTCACCAGGTCAGACACACCAGGAGCATAGGGTTGTTTCCCTGATTACCTTGGCTAACAGCTATTGATGAGACTATTCTCATAAAACTGTCTAATTCTTCCTTGAATTCAGTTACACTATTGGTCTTCACAACATCTCCTGATAATAAGTTCCACAGGTTGACTGTGCATTGTATGGATAAGTGCTTCTTTTATTTATTTTAAACCTGCTCCCTGTTATTTTCACTGGGTGATCCATGGCTCCTGTGTTATAGGAAGGGGGTAAACAACGCTTTTTTATTCTCTGAATACCCTTCACGATTTCATAGACCTTTGTCATGTCTCTTTTTAGTTATCTCTGTTCTATGGGTATGTCTACACATCAAAGTTAATTTGAAATAACAGCCGTTATTTCGAATTAACTTTCCTAATGTCTACACAGCCAAACCGCTATTTCAAAATAAATTTGAAATAGCGGAGCGCTTATTTTGAATTTGGCAAACCTCATTCTACGAGGAATAACACCAAAGTCGAAATAGCTAATTCGAAATAAGCGCTATGTAGACGCTTATTTCAAAATAGGGGGCCTCCAGCCCTTCCCAGTGTGCCCTGCTGGCCACTCTGGGCCAAACCAGGAAAACTCCTCTCCTCTCTCCCAGCCCTGGAGCCCTTAAAGGGGTAGACTCTGGCCACAGTGCAAGTGCCAGCTCCAAGCCTGCCAGCAGTTGCTGCCCCTGACCCAGTGGCCCCACAATGAGCTGGGCAGCCAGTGCCAGCCAGCCATCCACCGCCCAGTCCAGAGGCTGGAGAAAGCGGGCGCCTTCCTGGACTAGTGCGGAGATCATGGACCTCATTGAGGTTTGGGGGGAGGCCTCCAACGTCCATGATCTCCACACTAGACAGAAGAACATGGCCGTCTATGGCTGGATAGCTGCCAGCATGGCCACAAAAGGCCACAAGCATGCCCAGGAGCAGGTGCGCATGAAAATAAAAGAACTACGGCAGGCGTATGCCAGGGCCACACAGGGCAGCTCCCCAACAGGGGCAGACACCTGCCCCTATTTTGATGCCCTGGACCGCATCCTGGGGGGCGGGATGGTCCATGCCACCCCGGGGGCAGTGATCTGGGAGCAGAGGGCCCTGACCAGGGCATGGAGGAGGAGCACCAGGAGCTGCAGGAGCTGAGACGGAGCGGGCCACGCCACTAGGACTCCCGAGCAGTCCCAGCAGACGAGTCACCAGGGTCATCCAGGGAGGCAACAACATTTGCGTACCATCACTGTCCCCTTACTGGAGGGGGGGCGGGGAGGGAGACCAGGGACCACACGCGTGGGCCTTGCTTACCATGGATCACGCAGCAACCTGTGCACGTGCGAGCATGTGCCGTGCCACCCCTGGGCAGGTGGCTCCAGCTGGCTGCCATACAGGGGCCTTGGCCTGTTAGCCACACGCATGTGTGAAGAGACATGACATGGTCCTGACCCCAGGGTGGGACTCAGCAGGACGCCCTCCCTCCACAAGGCCATTCTACACAGAGGCAGGGGACATCTCCCCCCCACCTCAGTCACACTATACACAGCACAGGGGCATGGGTGCAGTCTCGGGGTAGTTCCCACTCCCAGAGATAGCCAGACATTCCAATCATGGCCTCTGTGCAAGCACATTGGCTCTGATGGTGCAGGGAACGGTCATCCTCATCTTGCAGAGGGGGGCTGGGCTTCATCCACTGTGTCCCCAGGGATAACTGACCACTTCTCTTGTTTCTCCACAGCCGCACCAGCTGTGCGTGCAGGTTGCACCACCCTGCCCGGGACATGCTCCCACAACCGAGGGCTCCGCAGACAACCGAAACAGAGCAGGAGTACCAACAGCAGCACCCAGGGGCACTGCGAGCCCTGCACTGCACCCTACAGAACTGGGTGGAAGGAGAACTGGAGCTCCAGAGGGAGCAGCTTGCCCAGGGTCATGCCATCTGCCAACACCTGCAGACCCTGGTGCAGAGCATGCTGCCTCCTGCCACTCCAGCGCCTACTGCCTCCCGAGCTACATCTCTTCCTCCCACTCCTTCTCCCCCTCCCACTTCTCCCTCCACACCCTCCTCAACCTACACACCCTCCTCCCCATCCCTCCAGGGACGCCGAGGCCCCCTCATCCACTGTGCTGGGAGACAGTTGGTCCGGCGAGACCCCTACCACTGAGCTTCCCCTCCCCCTTCTTCCCCTTGTTTCCTCCTTCCAGCTCCCTCCTCCCAGATTTCTCCCTCCCCTCTCCCACCCTCTCTCCTCCCCTCTCCCACCGCCTTTCTCCAGTCTCCCCAGAGTTTCATCCCCCCCCCTGTTTTGTTGAAAAAAGAGAATTTGTATTTATGAAAAAACGTGTTTTTTTTATTTTACATTAGGAAGGAGGGCTTGGGGAAGGGGGGAGAAGTGGAAGGATGTGAGGGAGGAATGAGGCACAAGCCCCCAGTGGGGCATACCGGGGACATTCTTAGTGCTTCTCAGGGTGGAAGCTCTCCTGCAGGGCCTCCTGGATACTGACAGCCCCCCGATGGACCTCCCGGATGGCAGCCTGCAGAAAGTGCAGCCAGACTGGTAGCAACACGTCCACAAGAAGCACCAGAGTGCCCAGAGGCAGCTCTGGCTCCATGTTGCAGAGTGCTATGGTGTCCCGAGTGAGGGCAACCAGAGCATGCAGAGACCAAATGCTTTGCTGTCCCTCAGTGAGGTAGGCAGGGAAACCTGAGAACCAGCTGCCGGGGGGGAGGGGTGTCCCTTTAAGCACAAGCCTCAGAGGTTATGTCTACACTGGCAGCTTCTTGCACAAGAACGCTTTTGCAGAAGAGTTCTTGTTCAAAAACTCTTCCACAAGAGAGTGTCTACCCTGGCATGTGCTTTTGCGCAAGAGATGTGCTTTTGCGCAAGAGCATCCATGGCAGTGTAGACGCTCTCTTGTGCAAGAAAGCTCTGATGGCCATTTTAACCATAGGGGCTTCTTGCGCAATAAATTCATGTTGCCTGTCTACACTGGCCTCTTCTGGAAGAGCTCTTGCGCAAGAGGGCTTATTCCTCATAGGGAGAGGAATAACTCTTCCAGAAGAAGCCCTGTTTTACAACGCTGTACTGTAAATTTACTTCTGGAAGAACGCTCATGCAGTGTAGACAGCCAGCAAGTTTTTGTGGAAGAACAGCTGTTCTTGCGCAAGAAGCTGCCAGTGTAGACATAGCCAAGATAACCTCAGGCAGCAGCCACACAGACACTCCTGACCTGATGCTCTGCCTGAGCTGGTTCCAGCTGGCCTTAAATGCGATTCAGTGTCCACTCAGTGTGGACGCACTATTTCGAAATAGAAAAACGCTATTTCAAAATGCATTTCATGTGTAGACGTGTTATTTCGAAATAGCTTATTTCGAATTAACTATTTGAAAATAAGATATTTTGAAATAATGCTGTAGTGTAGACATACCCTAAGACAAACAGACCCAGTCTTTTTAATCTCTCCTCATATGGAAGTTTTTAATCAGTTTTGTTGCCCTTCTTTAAACTTTTTTCCAATTCTAATATATCTTTTTTTGACATGAGGCAACCGGAAATGCAAATGGTATTCAAGATGGTGGTGTACCATAGATTTATAAAGTAGCATTGTTATATTTTCTGTTTCATTATGTGTCCTTCTCTCAATGATTCCTAACATTCTGTTAGCTTTTTTTGACTGTCCCTGAACCTTGATCAGATATTTTCAGAAAACTATCCATGATGATTCCAAGATCTTTCTTGAGAGGTACCAGCTAATTCATACCTCATAATTTTAATATATAGTTGAGATTATGTTTCACAATGTGCATTACTTTGCACTTACCAATACTGAATTTCATCTGTCACTTTGTTGCCCACACAGCCATTTTGCAAGATCCATTTTTAACTCTTCGTAATCAGCTTTGGAGTTTCCTTGAGTAATTTTATATTACTGCAAACTTTGCCACATCACCGCTTACCCCTTTTTCTAGATCATTGGTGAATATGTTGAAGAGCACTGGTCCCAGCACAGATCTTTGGAGGACCTTGTTATTTACCATTCTCCATTATGCATTGCTACCCTTTGTTTTCTATCTTTTAACCAGTTACTTATCCATGCCAGAACCTTCCTACTTATCCCAGGATTGCCTACATTGCTTAAGAGCCTTTGGTGAGAGACCCTATTAAAGACTTTCTGAAAGTCCAAGTACACTATATAAACTGCATCACCCTTGTGATAATACATCCAGACACCTTCAAAGAATTCTAATAGATTGGTGAGGCATGATTTCTCTTTGCAAAAGTCATGCTGATTCTTCCCCCAACATATTGTATTTATCCATGTGTCCCTTGTTGACCGCACCGCATCTAGACTGCAGCAGATCAGCTGATTGTCGGCACAGCGCGGTGGCCATTTTTATTTTAATGAAGCAGGGATTATTTAAATCGCCACTTCATTGACTATGTTGGGTAAACTACTTTACATGGCTTCGTCGACGGAGCCATGTAGTCTAGACACACCCACAGAGACAAACGCATACAGGATCTATATAGAGCATTCTTAAAACTGAAATACCCACCCGGAGAAGTGAAAAAACAGATCAACAGAGTCAAAAGAGTACCCAGACATGAACTACTTCAAGACAGGCCTAAAAGAGAAAACAACAGAATTCCACTTGTCATCACATACAGCCCACAACTTAAACCCCTCCAACACATTATCAACAATCTACAACCTATCCTGGAAAATGACCCCTTCCCTCTCAGAGGCCTTGGGTGAAAGGTCAATCCTCACCTACGGACAACTCAAATAAATTCTTTCCAGTAACCACGCAACACACTTCCATCATACTCATCCAGAAACCTCTGCAATCAGCCCCAGGGCCAACTTTGCCCACACATCTAAACAAGCGATTTCTTCATTGGACCCCACAACATCAGTCACTACATCAGGGGCTCATTTAACTGCACATCCAGTAATGTGATCTATGCCATCAAATGCCAGCAATGCCCCACTGCCATGTATATTGGCCAAACTGGACAGTCTCTATGGGAAAGAATTAATGGACAGAAATCCGTAATGGCAATACACAGAAACCTGTGGGAGAACACTTTAACCTTCCTGGGCACTCATTAATGGATCTCCAAGTCACCATGTTGTTTAAGGCCAACAGGGAAGGGTTGGAACTTAACTTCATTTACAAGTTTAATTCTTATGCAAATGGAATAAATAGGCACGTCAGCTGGCTTGCATGCTACCTTCCACATCCCAATTACTTAACCAAACAACCAAACAATGGAGGTGCCAATTGTTCTTATCAGCCTCTTGTAACGACTTTGAACAATCTACGCACTGTGGCTACATGTACACTACGAGTTTTCTCGCCAAAAAATATGCTAATGAGGGACTAATTTGCATGAGTTGTGATCTCATTTGCATATTTTCTGCCGATCTGTTTTTGCACTGGGGTTTTTGCACAAAAACAAGCAATGTGGACGTCCACGCTGCTTGTTTTTGCGCAAAAATGGATCAGCAGAAAATATGCAAATGAGATCACGATTCATGCAAATTAGTCCCTCATTAGCATTTTTTTGCTGAGAAAACTCATAGTGTAGATGTAGTTTGTCTCTTTTTTTTCCTTTTTTCCCTCCTCCCTTTCCCCCCTATTCCTTTATTCATTCTTGGATCTGGACTTCTAATACTCCAGTCATCTCAAGAAGTGGGTTGTGCCCTTGAAAGCTCATGATACCATCTACATCTTTTGCTAATCTTTAAGGTGTTACTAGACTTTTTGTTGTTTTTTAATTTTTTCCTGTCACAGACTAACTTGGCTACACCTCTGAAACTTTTAAGCCATCTATGCCAATGAAAACACAAGTTCAATGTGATGAATATTTGCCCACTAAATATAAATAGAATTAATAATGATTTATACAAAGAAAAAATATTGTCAGTGGAAAATAAATGAACACTGATTATTAATTCCCTCAATTCCCTCCACCTTCAGTATAATTACATTAATCAGGAAAAGTTCATTTATTTTTTGCCCGAATGCAACAGCATGTAATTCCATAAGCATTCCCACCTCATTAGTATTAATGAATATCGGAAGTATTGCCCCTTGGCTGCACAATGATTACTGATAGGGGGGACACATTGCATACAAAAGCGTTCTCCCAAGGGGGTGCCGTAAATACATGAGTCAGTAGGGTAACGTTAAAGATAGTGGGAATTCATACAGAGCCATTGTTGGGTTTTTTTAATGGATTACATACCCATCTTTGGGCTAGCAGTATAATGGATGGAGTGATAATTGGTTTAGTAATGTCCAGTCCATGATATCATCACTCTGCACATAAAGAAGCCAGAAGAAATATGTGAATCTCTAATAAGAATCATGGAGTAGTGAAGAAAATGTTTTGAAGTAGAAAAAAGGGGATATGAAGAGACCCAGACTACTGAAAGGGATAAAGAAGAAATATTTATAAAAAGGAAAGTACAGGGATGAATATAAAACTCAAACCAGATTATTAAGAAAATAAAAACAACAGTTTACTACAGGAAACTCACAAGGGACATCAAACGCAGCAATGCCTACAGCAACTCCTTCAAAAATAAATACACTTGCAGACAGAGGAGTATAAAGACAAGACGTACCATCTTCCTGTATTAGGAAATATGTATTCTCAAAAGAAAATTCATTTCATTTTCTATTGTTATGCCACTTCATGGGTAGCAACACAATCATGTTTGAGGCCCAGCTGAAATCAGCTCTTTCTTTTTTACACTCGTGCTTGGAAATGACATTTCTCTGTGTTTCCAGAGCACTTGTCTCTTCTTCATACTGCACTATATTACAGCATGGCTATCCATGCTAGAAAATAAGATGCTCTGCCTACATGCTGTTAACATTGCATATATACTTTGTGACGGGAGAGCATAGCCTCCCCCTCTTCAGTGTAGGGTAAGACTCTGTGAGCGGAGGAAGTCCCACCCCTTCACCCAGATTGGGCATGTTCCAAGTGCTGGAACAATATAAAAGGCAGCGGAGCAGCTTAGTCTGGGCTGACCAGTGAAGGAGAAGGACCTCCTGCCAGAGCTCCTGAACTGCTGCAGCCAGCCACCCTGGCGGTGAGAACTGGAGATCCAGGAGATAGCCACAACGCAACCCCCGTGGGATTCCAGGGAGAAGTGGCTGCTGAAGAGCTGGAAGACCCAGCTACCACATGGGGCGTTGATCCAACCACAGCGGTAGGAAGTAACCCAGGTATTCTTCCCCAGTGAGGGAGTAGCAGACCGTGTGAAGCTCACAGGGCCCTGGGTTGGGACCCAATGGAGCAGGGTGGGTCTGTGTCCCCCTACCAGGCATTAGCCCCAACTGCACTAACTCTGGCCAGTAGGCCATACTGCTCTGGACTAAGGGCTACAATTTACTGACTCTGGCCAGTAGGCCATACTGTCCTGGACTGAGGGCTATTTATTGACTCTGGCCAGTAGGCCATACTGTCCTGGACTGAGGGCTATTTATTGACTCTGGCCAGTAAGCCATACTGGCCTGAGTTGAGGGCTACTATTCACTGACTCTAACCAGTAAGACATACTACCTTGAACTGAGGACTATATACCAACTGCCACGCTGCCTGGCGAGCAGGGCCGCTTATGGACTCAGAGTTACACAGGGACTGGGGAAGTTTTGCAGGTTATAGAGACTGCCAACTGCCTTGGTGACTGAGGAGGCGGCATCCACGCCCCGGAATGTGGTCACTCCAGTGACGGGGAGTGCGTGCACCACTACATACCTATTCAATGGAAATCATGGACAAAAAGAGTGAACATGCTGGAGACCCTCCATACAGACTTCTAGTGTGTCACTTGTGTTAGGCAATGCAGATTAATGGTAACAAAACCCCAAGGTTCTGATTTGCTTCTCAAAATTCCATAGCGAATCCCAATAATTGAATTAACTATAACAGTGGCCCGGTGGACCTTTAGAATAACCGTGTGCCCTTGAAATAATAATGGGTGACTCCTAGATGTCATCTTTCTTTGGATTGTACTCACCAGTTCTTTTGCTGTTCAGATGTTCTGAGGCTGATGAAGTTTGAAAAAGATACTTAGTGTGCTAGTGGAAGAACTCTTAGGCTGAACTGGACTGAATAGAGTAGTGCTGCCCAACCTTATTACATAGAAATGCCACATAAACCTAAGCACATATTTTAATAAGATTTAAAGTCACGTATATTGAGCTATATTTTATGTACCGCTTCTTTTGTTTGTATTTAGATAGTTTGTTTCTATGTACAGTTTTATCTACTTACACAATTGCGTAAATGAAAATGATGTAAACATGACAAAAAAGGCTAATGAGTCAGCTGTTAAAAGTTTGTGTTGAAGCATGCCCTGAGTCTTATGACATGCTCTGTTGGGCTATAATTCTTGGGGAGTATAGGTTGGGCATGCTTAAAATAGAACATAGGAATTTTGAGATCTCATGCCTTAGACATACAGGAGGTGAAGAAAAGTTTTACTCCTAACAGAGGCCCTGATCAGTAGAACTTCTCCAGATAGCTTGGTGATCCATTGATAGAGCCAAGTATTTCTTGGCACAAGCAATTCTCAAGTTACTTTGTATGTAATGTCAATCATATCTGGAATGAGCTATCTGCTTCTGTGGTGGTGTAATGTGTTCTTGTGCTGGAAGAATCCCCAGAAGACATACAGTCCCTTTGGACTCTGGCCATACACTATCTTATTCCAGTACTCGTATTAGGACAGAAAGTCAGTGGACTGCAAACCACCCTTTCACTCGAAGGCACCTTGGACACAACAGAGAACATGACCCTTACATTTATAAACAGCTTTATAAAGAGCTGGAAAAAATATGAGCCTGTTTCTTATTTTATGTAAATAATTGTTAATGAGGAGCCCAGATCACCAAACAACGAGATCTTAATTAATCCTTTGTTATTACAGCACAGATATGGGCAATAAAAGGCTGTGGTTCATCAGGGTTATCCATTATATACATTATATTTATCTGCGCCTCTGCAGGCAACAGTGATTTGTGGCCAATGGGAGAAGCAATCCCCCGTACCTGCATAGGCTCAAGTAAATACGGCCCACAAGGAGCTAACCTTGTTAGATCAGCTCTGGCCCATGGGATGGTATTTGCCCATCCCAGTTATAGCATAAAAGGAAGCAACTCTCTTTTTCAAAGTGCTTAGATTTACCACTCATTTAAGTATCATCATGTACAGATCATAATCTTATTATAATGCTTTTTTCCACTACAAGCAACTCCTAACATTAATTTTCATGAATTCCATCCCTTTAACATTTTTGGCTCAAGAACCGTGTCTCAATGGGGGTAGAATATTATGATGTTCAGCATCTATACTTTATCATTACAGAAAGCATTTGACTTTTTATTTAATGTTTGTAGGAAGAAAATTAAGTTGCATACATTATTGGCTGCCTGGTTATTATCCTGTCATCTGTCATCACACTATACCATTTTCTATTGAAATTTATTTTAGGCTACCTATCAGACTTAATTGCCATAGTCTGTAAAACAGCCTTTGCTAAATAAATATCTATGACTTGTAATGCACTAGGACGTTTCATAGAATATTCAGAGGGGCAATACCAACCAATCAGCCATGTAAAACCAGCAAATCTATTCTCTCAGTTGTCATAATCTTGAATTATAATACCGAGAAAGTAGATAAGACAAAGCCATGTGGTTTTCAAGATCCATAAGAAAAGAGGCTCAGAGAATAAGACCAATAAAATAGAATACAACCAGGATGAAAAAATTATTTTCAACAGTATTAAAAACAATGGAGGGCAAAAAGACAAATTATAGTTAAAGCAATGGTTAAGTTTAAATTAAAGTTTTGTCAGAGATAGATTGGGTGGTTCTACACAGCCCTCCTTTGGGGTCAGCATCAAGCAGACCATGTACACCGGCTGGAGCAGACTGCAGCTTGGATAGATTCCTAGTGAACCATGATGCTTGTGGATGGATTGTAACACCCTGATTCCCCTGATGTAGAATAGCTGTGCAACATCTCCATTGCAGGTTATTGATCTGAAGGAACTTTCTGGCCCATGACATGTGAGAGATTACCACAAGAACTGTATACATGCACAAGGTATGATGTAGATTGGGATGAGATATTCTTTTCCATCTTGTAGAAAATTTTCCAGTTATACAATGATCCACTATTTTCCCCTCTCCTTTTCCAAATGATTGTTATGCTCTTGACTGTTGTCCAGGACCCAGTAATAATGGACATGATTTTCATGCTTATGCACCAAATTGTAGAGATTGTGCAGAGCAGGTTTCCTGCATACTAATTACGCTTTGTCTATTTTGTCAACACCTAACCTTTAAGCCTCTTTGTCACAAAGGCACAAAGATTCTATGAGTATTATGCAAGCATATTAATTTGATTTCTATTTAGTACTGCAAGGCTATAGGCAGACTCTAAGATTAATTGATTTTGCATAATCACTTTCAAAAGCAATTTCAGATAGTGTCAATGTTTTATTTTGCTGATCATTTTATTTACTAATGTCTATCAAAACCAGTAAAGTGAAATATGAACCAGCTTTCAAAATTTAAACTTGCTGAGCAGGAGAAAACTATGGAACATAGAACTACTACTATTGCTGCTTTTGTTCTCATTTTCACTGTTACTGAGGAAACATAGATCATTAAGAGTATTTCTAATGATGACTTTATGGTGTTACCAGATTTGCCTGTTGCTTTGGAGTATGCTCATTTATTAGGGTTACTCTTCTGAGGAGGGGGTATTAATTCTATCAATGTGCTCCTTGTGTTCTCAAATAGAGCTCTACTTCTCCCTTCTGCCATTTCCATCCTTGTGGAGCTGTCTTGCAGGATTTAGGTTCCTCAGGACTGAGTTCTTCCCACCCTAGAATCAGAAGAACACACACGTGCACATACACCTACTAAAAGAGCAAATCTAAAGGACCGATTAATCAGCACTCACAAGCTGACCTCTTACATGTCTCTGGACTCAGTAGACTGGGTTGCACAGCAACGCCAAGCTGAGATCCTTGTGAGCCCTTGGACTCAGTAGGCTGTGTTTAAACAGCACTTTAAGGTACCACCGACATATGCCCCCAGGCTGAACACTTCTTTATCCTCACTTTCACCCCATAACAATTTTGCTACTAACCCAATTGATGAGCAAACCCCCACAGGATTTTTGGGAGCTACAGGGATCTTTAGCTTATGTCAAGGAGCATTGCTACAAAGTGTATGGGGAAACAAAAAAACAATAGCCCCGATGTGGGGAGAGGGAAGAGAGAGAAAAAAAAGACAAAGAAGCAACCAGCTTAACTATGAAAGTTATTTATTTCCAGGTCGTAACCATACAAGGGGAGCCAAATAAACAAAACAGTTACAATATTAAATCTAACTTAAATCTGATTACAACTGTTAGGGCTAGCAAACTATAACTGATCACATAAGGTAGGGGCAGGAGAGAGAGAGAGAAAGAGAGTGATCTCACCACTCCATGAAGCGTGAATCTATGTGGGTTCCCAGAAGGTCATGGTAGCCCGGGGTCCAGAGTGTTGGAGGCAGGGATCATGCCCCAAGATGATCAGTGAGGAGATGAAGTCCCAATGTACCTGATGCGGAATTTAAATCCAGGTATCAAAACACTTTACTTGAGCGTGGATAGGGGGATTGGTGGGGAAATAACAATGGGTCAAGAAGGAACTCTAGATTGGTTTATGGGTAAACAGATGGCTCAAGGGACTATCCCAAAGTTGTTAGGCTAGACAATAGGGATTGATTATTCCTGATTACTTGTGATGTTTTTTCAAGGGAGCTTATAATGCAATTGGACAGTTTCAGTATTTTGGATATCAATAGAGGATTTATTACCAAAATTGGTCTGATAATTACAGGTATGGGTGTGAACAGGTGTGGGTTCATTAGCATCTAGAACAGAGATTTCCCATCAGACATTGCTTTCCTCCTTTCTATGTCCCAGTGTTCAATGCAGTCCTTGCTTCAGAACTGCTATTCTCCCTTTTATATGCTAATTGAGATGCTTCCCTGTCCCATCTCCGATGCATATGTGGCTAGGGGTGTTCCTTAATCCTACCACCTTTGTCCAGAGAGGCTTAGGGGTGTCTTCCCCTGCCTTTTCATTGCTTTTCTTTATGGGTTTTGGTTCAAGTCAGAGCTGGTGGTGCAGGTGGAGGGTCTTCCATAAGTACTATGCCCTGATTTTCCAAGAACACAGAGCTAGTGGGTCACAATGGTCCATGAAAGAGGGAATGAATTTCAGATACTCATAGACTTAAGTGGATGATCACTGCATATTCTTAATCAGTTCTGTTCATACTCTCTTTGAACACGCTTCTCAGGAATGACATTTTTTATTCTTACCTTATTGACAGCTTAATAGTAATTGATAAGAGAAACCCCAGATATTGTGATTTTGTATATTTTGTATTTGAAAAAGGTTATTGCAGTGAATAATTATTGCTATTAGATATAAGGAATACTGAGCCAGCTACGTTTCCTCAAACCTGAATCCAAATTGAAGAGTCATGAAACTTAATTTTAAGCTATATAGAAGATTTCCTGTTGTTGAGTGTTCTGCCTACCTCTATACTTCCTAGCCTTGCCAAGTGGTTCATTCAGCTTTAGTGCTGTTTTGTAGAAAAGGTAAGAAATTTTGTTTCATTTTTTTCCCTTTCAGAACACATGCTTTATCCACCCACATTTTGAAGGCAGTTTAGGTTTGCTAATTAATGTCCTCCATAATCTACACGGGTTCCCAGAGGAAATTGTGAAATGTAAAGCATACAAGAGAAATGATTCTGTTCCACAATTTCCTTATTCTTTAAATCCTTCCTACTTTGTGTATTAATGTCTCATTAATCACTTTGCCCCTCCAGGTTCAAGAGCTTAAGTGCAATGCAATGAAATAAAGTAGCATGTTCTGTTCACTCAATGTGCAATCTTTTATATGGGGTTAATAGGCAATTTAAAAAAAGGTCATTGAATGCATTGTTCTAGCTAGGTTAGCTTTCACTCACACCTTACCTGTTTAGGATTCTATCGAGCCTAAATCTACTTATAAAGCTACTCAACCATGTGTTTCTTGGGCTGTATAGCTGCACAGTCCTATTTTGGAGTGCTATTCCCCTCCCCATCAAGCTACCCAATTTTGATTGTGATTTATAGGACCACTTCAGCCAGCTTCCCTCTAGGTACTAAGTTAAAGCCTCTACATAATTTAATTGCTATGGCAATTGTGCTTTTGGTAATGACATTAGATGATACACTGAGCAATTAAAGCAATCTCGTCTCTCAAGCCCTCCTACTCTATTTGTTTGTGTCATTTGCCAGACCCAGTTATGGTCATAACCTGAATTTTGAACTCTTTGGACCACGGTGACTATATTTATACAGTGCCCAGCACAGTAGTGTCCCAATCTGGAGAAATGGTCTGAAGTAAATAGAATGAAATTCAAAAGGACAAATGCAAAGTCCTCCACATAGAAAGGAACAATGGGGAATGACTGCTGAGGAAAGAGTACATTGGAAAGAAATCTGAGGTGTCATAGTGAACCACACAATAAATTATTCAATAGTGTGACACTGTTGCAAAAAAAATTAACATCATTCTGAGATATATTAGCATGGGGCAGGCACAATATAGTTTGTGAGAAACATTTGGATTTGGGCTGCCACAATACTCTGGGCTATCAATGTTCTGTGGCTCAGCAGGACCCTCAGGCAGACTCTCTAGTTACTGTAGCCCCTCCGGACACTGGAAGTGGCTAGCTGTTGGAGCCAGTATGTGTGTCTCTGTGCGATGCACCCCTTCAGGGGAGGTCTTCATGTGCTAACCCTGCCTCCAGCACAATCCTCACAGCTTGGGCTATGTTCGCAGGCATGTGTAGCACATGAAAACCCTCTGCTCCCCCACCCTCAATGGATATGCCACTCAGATGCACACTGGCCCCAGCAGCCAGCTGCTTTGAGTGGCATATGGAGCAGTAGCAGCCAAGGAGCCAAGGGTCCTGCTGGGCTTCTGGCTGGGAGCCACCTACACTCAGTGCCTCCCAGCCAAAGCCTGAATTTGCACCCCGCCCTTTCTCTCCCCCAAGTCCCTGCCCCAGGTCACAAATCAAACCATCTGCATCCTCCCTGATACACCTGCTCCACGTCACAATCTTCTCCTGCCCCAGGTCACTATCCAAACCCCTTGCACCCCCTCCTACATTCCTGCCCCTGGATGTGTCCTGTTGGTGCTCCACTTCTAGCCCTTCTTTCTCTGTGCTTCTGAGTTCATGCTCTGGAGCTCTGAGGTACAGAGAGAACTGAGGGAAATTCACCCATGCAACTCTATATAGCCTTAGTGCAGGGCTTGAGAATGTGTAAGGTGCATGCATGGGCTGAACAGGCAATCTCTCCTCATGGGTGCACAAGGAACATTCACACAGGAGGTGGAAGTGTTTCACCCAAAAGGAGGATACATCTTAAAGATCTACAATTAGTACGGAGGGTGCAAAAAATAAAACAAATGCATGCACATTGTAATTTTCATAATGACACCCTGAATGTTTTTGGTTTGGTTTTGTTTTTATTTCCTTTTGTTCATTTGTTGGGAAAGAAAACAGCAAAATAGCTACAGATATTTGTAATAATATAACATCACCAGGCAAAACCTAGCTGTTTTTATATAGACTTTGGAACTTTAGAGTGATCCTAAATTCTGGCCATATGTTAGTTCATTATAAAATTACATAACAAGGAAAATTTAGCTGCATACCCTCTCCCACATAAAAGTTATTCTGAAAACACTGGCAACCCACTGCATGTCTCTCTTTTTTGTCGAAGGAATATGAGCCCTATTTCACCCAAACAGTCCATTCCTATTGACCCAAAATTCATTATAGAAAATTGACTCCATCTCTGAGATATACCTGAAGACTAGAATGTTTAGTGTACTGGCAGAAAATAAATGAAAACTTTTGCAGTTCATATGATAATACTTTCATGATATCATTGAAGTTACCTCATAAACCATAATGATAAACAGAAGGCTTTACCATTTTTCTACTGGGAATGCTTTACAGAAAAGAAGTATAATTTCCCTTGTGGTTTCCTGCACCATATGTAGTGTATTTTTATGAATATTTTTAGCAAACTATAAGATTAGACTGGCTATTCTCCCTTTTTAAGCTGCCAAGAAACCATGATATCACCACCATGGTTTTCAGAATTCTATATAGTGATAATATAATGAATCCAGATATGGGATAATTTTTTAATGGTAGAACTAGTTATCTGTTCTCTCCATTAGGGCCAGATTATGCCCTTTCTAATTCTCCTATGCAAGGAAGAAAGTGGATTCAAGTGTAACTCATATGTTTATGCTGCAGTATGTGATTAACTCCAAAGGAATAGAACAAAATAGTGGGAAGGAGACATACATTCAGAATCTGAAAGTAGAACCAATCATGGTTTGGGGTGGGAATATATATATATATATATATATATATATATATATATATGGATTTTGGACATAAGCCTATAAACTCAGACATGGAGTGAAGAACATACTTGCTTTCCAATACCTGTACCACAAGCTACAGGTTTCCTGTCTTCCATGAAATAGAGCAGTCAGCTATGGCATTTGTACCTAACTATGAGGATCTTTGGACTATTATTTTGAAGTGTTTGGAAATTAACTGAGAAGCTGTCATCCTCCTCAGGTACTGGTGGATCCAGGTGATACCCACACCATTTTAAGGCCACACTATAGAAAACTGAGAAATCATGTGTCTTCCAAAGTATATCTGCTCTATTGAAACCTTGCACTGAAATATAAGTGCAAGCAACAGAATGAGAGAAGTCTATATATGGAATACCAAAAGATTTTCTGCCTTATTGTTTTGTTTAATAACTTATTTAAAAGTAATCCAGAGATGGGGGAATCAGACCCTGAACTACAACTCCCATGAAGGAATGTGTCACAATAGAGACAACACACTTTAATGTTGAACTGACTTGAAGTTAAACGTTCGTTAAATGTTTCCAAATCAATTATTTGCAGTGTATTTTTCCATGAGACATTTCAACATTTCAGTTTTTCCTCCTGATTAGAGGTAGCAGCCTCAGATAGATAAAAAGCCTGCAAAGGACAATTATTCCTCTCTTTTGTGCAAGTGTGAAGGTAATGGATTGAACCTTGACTCTAATCCTCCCTATCACTTTAAAAAGCACAGCTGCACTAGTGTACCTAGCAACATAGCTGCACAGTATAAAGCTACTGTATTTAACCCAGTCTACTTCTGGACTACTACAACAACCACCTGCTCCATACATGGGGTTTGTGGCAAAGTTACAACTTAATCCTTCCAAGTTTTCAAAAAACAAAACAAAAAACAAGTCATATTAGGTCCAAAATCTAAGGGTATTCTTCCTCTACTCCCATTTTTCATGAGTAAATAGAATTAAATTAGAACTAAAGCACATGTTTTAAAAAATAAGCTATTATGCTCAGTACTTTGTTATTTACAATCATTGCATAGACTTCCATATCCAGTTGACTGTGATGAAGATGTGATTTCTGACAACAGATGACAGTGGTGCCCCCCAACATGATGAGTGATTATTCTTTATTGAAATTTATGTTAGATAGATAGATAATTAATTATATACTATGCAATTATATAATATTAATTTTATAGAAGTTGGTTTAAAATAGCACACTTTTAAATTCAGGATTAGAAAGAAAATTATGAAATAGTTCTCAAACATTCACTGTGTCATAAATTCTCTTTATTTCCCTCTTCCCTATTCAGAGAGAATTGGGATGCCTTATTCCATGTAAAGTTCCATTGAAGTTAATTGGTGTGTTTCAAAAGAGATGGATCTAGTATTTCTTAAATACAGTACAACATGTTGTTAGCTAGAATCATACATGATATCTGATAAAATGAATAACTAATTTAGTGCCAGATTTTCTGCCCACCTCCACTGAAATCAATGCTATTACACTAGCAAAAGATTTGGCCCATCTGTCCAATCATTCCTAATGCTGAAATTACCTTATTCCCTAATAAAATGCAAAAGGCACAAATCCTGCCTTCAGTTAAAACCAGAGTAACCCACAAGAGGTTTGTGTTGCATAATCCATGACCCTGATCAAACAAAG
Source organism: Rafetus swinhoei (assembly GCA_019425775.1). NCBI lineage: Eukaryota > Metazoa > Chordata > Testudines > Trionychidae > Rafetus > Rafetus swinhoei. Next base: position 275,386,765 of record CM033437.1, read on the forward strand.
CCACTCTCATGCTATTCTAGCATTCAGTGTTTTTTCTCTTCTACTGTCTCTGTAGACTGAGGATGGTACCTTGTTGAGGTCTTAGAGCTGTGGTAACAGACAAACTCATTCAAGAGGTATACAAAACCTAAAAATCTGTCTAGTTTACTTATCCAGAGTTGTGAGGATCAGTTAAATTAATGCTTAGCCTCCAATTAGACATCTCTAGATAAAACACATACTCTAAGGCCATTTTTCCATTATAGCATTGTAACGTAGACACACTGCAAGGAGTTTTTTTGTCACTGTAGAAACTCCATGTCTCCAAGCAATAGTAGCTAGGTCAACAGGGAATTCTTTCATTGACATAGCTGCAACTGCACTGGGGATTAGATCAACATAGCTATAGCACTCAGCGTCTATGAAATTTTTCACACATCCCTGAGCACTGTGGTTATGTTGACCTAACTTACATGTAAACCAGGCCAAGATTTCAGTTTAATAAAGCACTCACATCCGAGTAAACTTTAATAAATTGGCACTAAATAACTTACTACTGGAAATTTATACTGTATATTGTTCAGCCACTGATTCAACATGTTTTAATTATTATTATAAAGGGAAAAACTCATTTGATGAGGAAATTGTATAAATATAGAATTCATTTTTAGTTTAAATTGATTCTAATGGGGTGGCAGATATATAACCAAGGTCAGAATTTGACCATTTTTATTTAACTGGTAAAGCTACTGAGTTTTAATCTCTTCATGCATAATTGGATTTGAACAGCATTATTAACTCTGTTATCAGCTAGTCAGACAGCTCCCAAAGTCCATCTTAATTATAAACTCAGTAGGCTACAGTTGAACTCTCTGCCAGTCAGAATACAGAGTTGCAACATGGCTATTCTCTCAGTAAGTAACTCTGAGTACTGTGCACAATCAATTGACCAATATCATTTTTCTAACAAATGAAAATAAGAGCAAACAGCTGACAACAGATATATAAGAAAGTGAAGAAACAAACAAAAAAGGGCAACATTCTAAAAAGAGACAATGAAAAGGGAACAAATCGGTGGAATTCCATATGTAAAATAAATAAAAATAAGCCAGTTACTTACTAAAAATGTGACGTCAATAGAACTAATTGTGTAAAGTTAAGTACCTGCATAAATCTCTTTCTGCAGGATCAAGGCTAAGAAGAGACGCAAAGAGAAAAGGCCCCAGAACATTTATCATCAGGTACTGCCCAAATAATCCAGCTCAACTCTTAAAAAATTAAAGCACCTTCATCAGCATGAGCTTTGAAAATGCTAATTTTGCAAATATTTAGAGAATTGAGTAGATGGCATTATTTGCTCATGATAAAGAACAAAGAGCTGGGGGATGTTAATGTATGGTGGCATTAGAGTCAAAATCATGCTCTGAAATACGTTATTTATGAAGGAAGATAAGTTTTAGCCTTGTTTGACTCCACACTTACAATTGTCAGGAAAAATGCCTCTCTACTATGATATTTTTTAGATGTAGTAGATAGGAATTATTGCTGCCACCTTAAAGACCTTCCATTTACCCTATCCACATGTGGTGGATCTTCATAAGCCCCTGCAGTGTTTTCAACCACACTGGAGTATCTTCTTCTAATGTCCGTCACCCTGTGGTCACACCCTATACACTATAGTAATAATCTTTGTACACAGAATGACTTGTGAGGTATCATTTGAAAAGTTATATTAAGCTAATAACTTGCTGGTCAATAGCATCATGGTAAGATTTATTTAGCAATACTATTTGAATCCCTGTAGAATGTCACTAGCAAATGTTCAAGACCAGCTGGCCTTGCCTAGGTAATGTTTGTTAGTCTATAAAGTGCTACCAGATCGATTGTTGTTTTTTAAGTTTATCTGTTAACCAAGCCTATCTGATAGGAAGGAATGTCTGTTTACCTCAATTTACATATAAGCAGTAAAGGGGACCATCAAGACAGCAGGGGGAGGAGATTGCAGGAAACAGAGCAATTTGCATTTTAGCAAACAGTAGCTGGTAGGGATGATAGCATGGCTTTTCCTTCACCACCTTCCTCACAGCTGATATAAACTATTTTATGGAATAACCTACAGAAGACTTCATTTCACAGGTTCACTGGACTGTGAAAGAAAGGGGCAGAAACCTCCAAGATCTTTCTTTTACCTAAAACAAAGGAACTTTTGGGCTTTTGGGCTTCTGGAAGAGATCCTGACCAAGAGTGATTGGTCACCATCTTGCAGGAAGACTGCATTGAGAAAAGTAATCTTGAACAAAACCTTGCTAGATTTTAGAATTTTAGATGCATGTTTTTATTTGCTTGTAACTTTTTCTGACTCTATCTCTTATACTTGAACTCACTTAAAATCCTATAGTCTTTTGCTAATAAACTTGTTTTACTATGAAGCTAAGCCACCAGGGCTGTGTTTGTATTAAAATGAATGTTAATTCCAGTAAGTGTGGCAAACTGGTTGGCTTTGTCTCTTTAAAGGGGAAAACAGATTTTATTATTCCTCTGAAAGTTGCAGAGGAGGATTGGACATAGCAGAACTCACTGCTTTGAGACAGTGTGTGACCAAGGATGCATTGGGGGTCCCTTGCTAACATTAACCACCTATGCACAGATCAACATGTGTCTGTGATGACTGCTGGCTGGCTATTGGATTCAAAGCAGTTGAATCAGAGTGTAGAGCATACAAACTTGGAGTGCACATTGGCTGCATGTACGTTCCAGTCCCAGGAGTCACAAGTAGTAGAGGCATTTGTGGGAGCTCGGGGTTATAATACAAGTGGTGACACAAACTCTCACTGGTCTGAACTGCACCTCAGAACATGGCAGGTCCAGAGGAGACTATTTGAAGGGGCTCTTCTCCCACCCTGGGAGCTTGGTCTGTAAACAAAAGTATCCACTCCTTCTGATATCCACTCATGATATCCTGTCTTGGTTACCTCCCTCTAGAAATAATTTTCTTGAAGGCCTAACACCCCTGGGTTTTTTTTAATAAGGTAACGTCAGACATGCCTTCCTGTCAGGTTGGTATAGAGAGCACCTTCAGCAGTTTCCCCTCACCCTGATACCCTACTAGGCCCCTTGTCTTGCTCCTCCTTTGTTTCTAACTGAGCGTGCTCTCTCATTAGAAAAGGAGATGTGTTCTAATCCCTTGGTGCCTGGTCACCTGACACCACCACTATTTCCAGACCCATCATATTTGAAGCAAATAACTAAGCACAGGTGGGATTACACAGGAACTCCCTCCTCTTCAGGGGACAGGCCACCTTGTGTCAGGCACCTCTTCATTCAATCATTGTTAATCAATGATTATACAACTCATTGCTGTTTATATTATTAGATGTTTAACTATCTCATATAATGAAGTAGTACTGGACCAATTTTTCTGTATTGCTCTTTTCCTTTCAGAACTATTGGGATGATTAAAAGTCTGCTTCTCAAAAAAAAAAAAAAAAAAAAAACCACACCCTTAAAAAACAGTTGCTAGTCCTGTAGCACCTTAGACACTAACAAAAAAACCTACTTCTCCTAAATATTTACGTATGTTAATGATCTATCAAAAGGGGGGAAAAGAATCAAATGGATATCCATTGCCCAAATTCTTAAGGTGTCTGCCAAGTAGTGTATAACTGTCAACAGGGAAGGAGAAAGTAAATCAGAAACCATATTCATCCAACAGAAAAAGAGAGAAATAAATCCACAACAGCTGTTAATTAGACATGGGCCAGAATCAAAACCCATGTGCAAGAACAATAGCAGTTTGTGAGCATGAAAAATCCATTAATTCCAATGAATTAGTTTCTTCCTGTGAATTTCTGGAGAGTGCTCCAGAATACAAGCTGTCTATTTTAAAAATGAAGTTTCTCTCTATGGGGATGCAGTGATAACCTTGACAATATAAAATGAAGCACTTATGTCTTTTTTGAGTCTATAGCCAAACACACTGGAACAGTAGCAGTGAGAGTCATGTGAAACTCTCCCATTCATTCCTATAGAGTCGTAAATGTGAAGCTTAATTAAACATGCCAACTGCATTAACCATTTTACTACTGCTCTATTGTATTCAAAATATCCAGATCATATGCTTATCCAATGTGGCTGAATATAACTGTCATGGGCTGGGGGGAGGGAAGAGTGGGCAAGTTGAGATTCACAAAAAAGGGATGGCTGTTTTGGTCCAGAGACTTTTAAAGAACACCGAATTTGTGGTATTTGTTACTGTGGTACAAACCTGTTCTTTATTATGCACACTTGATTCTTAAATACAGCTGTTCCTTAATCAAACAAACATGATCAACTTGAAATCTAGTTAGGTTTAAAAAAAAAAAAAGCTCAAAATAATTTCTGATTCCATACATGATAGCCAAAATTTATGGTTTTGCCATCATATTTTTCATTTTTTTCAGTTGTTCTTTTGTGATTCAGACAAACAGGAAAACTAATCCTGCTGACAATTAAACATGTGTAATTTCATATGCATGAGGAGTTCCATTGACTTATGTGCGTTTTCTTCAGTCTATGAAGGATCACACTCTATGTAGAAGAAACAGAGTGAAACTGATTATACACAAAGTGTTCTCAAATGCATGAAACGGAAAATAAATTAAAGGGATAACTGTTTATTAATTTCTTTCACTAATAATCATCTGAGGTGCTGCTTACAGAGGGCAGAATGTTAAGTTGACAGTGCTTCTCTAATGCTTATGGTTTTCAGTCTGTTTAGCACATTTAAAGGGGGTTGATAAAAAGGAAGATTTTGGAGATGCTAATGATTTATACAGTATGTGTTATTAAAGGCATGTATCATGGGGTGGGAAGCCCAGCCACCTGGGAGGCCAGGTGGGGAGTCTTTTAGGTCCCGTCTGGGTGCCTCATCCCATAATTGTTCCCCCCTTGTGTATAGCCACTATCAGCAGGGCAGTAAGGCCCAGCAGCCAAGTCTATAAGGACCTCAGTCCATGGGGCAGTAAGGCCCAGCAGCCAAGTGAATAATGTCATCGAGGCACACACCCCCTTTTGGGATTCAATGCGAGTGGGAGAGGGGGAATCGGGCCCTCCCTCTCCACCAGGCCGCAGTGCACGGCCCTGTCAGTGGTGGGTGTGTCCCACCACTAGCTCAGCGGGGAATCCACCCGAAACACTCTGAGCTCACTGGGTGTTCACCGGCCCTGAGCTACTTCCTACCCTGTCCGAAGGCCGGTGTCTTCTCCACCTGCATCCTCTGGGCGAGTCACTGCCCCTGGCATCCACCTACTGTGATAGCTGCTGCTGTGACTGCTGCTGCGGCGGCGGCGGCGGCGGTGGCGGTGGCGGCTGTTCCTGCTATGGCTGCTGCTCCTGGGCTCCTTCCCCTTCCATGATCAGCCCTGACTGAACTGCTCCCCTGGCTTTTATATTAGGCCTGCAGTTGGAGCATGCCCAGCAGGGATGTGGGGGAGGGGCCCTCTCAGCCAAGCAGGCCTGGTTAACCCCTCCCGGGCCAATTTGGGGTTGGTACACCCCGTCACAGCATGTGAAAATTGACAGAAAACTCTCACATTGTTCCTAAGAAGCTTTTTGGGGCAGGGACCTAAGTTACCTTCAAGCTGTGCGCCCATGCTGGGCAGGTTCTCAGGGCCATGGTGGGGAGACATTCCTCTCACCCAGCCCTGAACCCAGCCCAACTCAGCCATGGACCTTCTGCCGCTGAGGGAAAGATACCTCTCCCCATAGCCCCAGTCTAGCCTGGCCCAGACCTGGTACGGCTCTGGGAGAGGCACTCCTCCCCCTGTCTCCAACCCAACCAAAGTGCTGCTGCAGCGAGAGAGACCTGAGAGGAATCTTCTTTCCCAGTTGCAGCTCTTGGACAGTCCACCCTCCAAACTTCTTATCCCCAGTCCAACCTCAGATCCTGAACCCCCACTGCAGCCCTTACCTCCCACACCCCCACACCCGTAACCCAACTCTCAACCCCAGCCTTGATCCCATCATCTCTGGTCCCATCCCGCCCGCATCCTCAAACATACTCACGCCCCAACACCACAACCCTCTGCCTCACTCCTTGAACCGCCTCCCACATTTCAAACCTATATCACCTTTACATTGGTGCAAATAATAAAATTAGTTCTGTATTTGGGTGGCAAAAATTAAAGGGAACATAACCATTGTTTTATTCTCTGTTTCTATGGCACCTAACACCATGAGATGCAAGGTAAGGACTCCTGGGCATTACTGTGATACAAATCTACTATATATTTGAGAGAGTTTCTCTGTCTATGAGGGGGTGAGCCTGTCTGTCTGTCTGTTTCCTCAAGAACTCCTCCTAAACAGTAAGAGGTAGGACCACCAAATTTGGTATGCAGCTTCCTCTTATGATAACTTAAAGCAAGGTCAGGGTTTGGTTGTGCCAGGACAATGGGATGTGCCTGCAGTGTGTTTGTTTCTCATAACACAGAAAGGGAGGGTTCTGCTTGCAGGGAGAGTTATACTGTATAATGAAAACAGGGGTGATAGCAAGGGGCCAGAGATGGAGAACAGGACAGCTATAATCTCATTTGGCCAACAGGGAGCAAGAGTGGAGAAAGGGACAGCTCTCTACTATATATTTGAGAAAGTTTGTTTATTTGTGTGTCTGTCTGTCTGTCTGTCCCCCAGCCAGGGAACATTCACTCTGCCCTTGGCTGTGCCTGCTGCAGCTGCCATGGAGAGGTGCTCCTCACCTGGCCCAAACTTTTTGCGGTGAGAAGCGGCTGTAGTTGTTGTCTCTCCCATGGGCAGCCTGCATACTGAAACCCTCACCCCACCTGAGCCTGCCACCCCCCAGACATCCTTTAAGGAGGATGAGGAACTGAAGTCCCCCCGCCTCCTGATTCTGCTGACCCAAACAACTCCAGGTAAATCTAGTAATAAATAAAACAGTAATAATGATAGTGAGAAAATAAGACAAGGCTAGTTCTAAATATGTTTACACTATAGAGGGGTTTTTTTTGGAAAAACAGCTGTTTTTCCAAAAAAACCCTTCACTTACGTCCACACTGCAATCGCATTCTTTTGAAAGAAGATCGAAAGAACAGAGGGGTTTTTCTGACATTGGTAATCCTCTTTCTACGAGGAAGAAGCCTCTTTCGGAAAAAGGGGCGTGTGGATGGGGAAGAGGGAGTTCTTTCGGAAGAAGAGGAAAGAGGAAAAAGCACAGGTGCCCTGGTGGCCACTCTGTCCATAGTAATCACAGTTTAAATGCGAGATAGTGTCCATTCACTGTGGATGCTATCTTTCGAAAAAGCAGGTTGCTTTTTCGATGCACTTTTGCAGTGTGGATGCTCTCTTTCGGAAGAAGTTTTTTTGGAAGATCTCTTCTGGAAAATCTTCTTCCGAAAGAAGCCTGCAGTCTAGACGTAGCCATCAGTGTGTCCATCATTTGAGAATGAGACAGTGTGATTACAAGGCATATGTTAGCAGGTCTGTATCTTTAATACAGTCATTCCGAGCTTCTCTTGTGCATCTGTTACATACTGTACATTTTCAAATAGAAGCTTCAGGGCTAACGATATGGATACCTCAAAGTCCATGGAGGAGATAAATTGGTAAGGAGATGGAAGGTGGCATAAGAAGCACTGAGGCTCACCATGAGTCATATTTTGCCACCTCTCTCCACAGGAGCTTTGGGGTAGGGAGGGTGGCAAAAAACAGAGGAATAAGGATCCTCTCTCCCATGCTTGGGCTTTGTAGGCCAGGCAGAACTGCAGTCTCTGTGTTTGAGTATGGTCAAGAAAAGGTAGAGAGCAAGTCTCTTCTCCCTCTATGTTGGCCAGTGGGGTTGTCTATCCATGTAGGAGGAGAGTGTGCTACAGGCCATGCACTGGGGAGCTCTAGAAGTCATGTTGCCTCTCTGAGACAGAATGTCATGCAGTTCCAATCTGCCCTCACAGGTCTGTGCCAACAAGAGACAAATGGCTTTACCTCCATTTCCCCAGCTATAAAACAGGGATAGTAAACTTGACTTACCTCTGAGTACTGTTGTGGGTGTCACTTAATTGTGCAGATGGCAAGCACTATGTAAGCACTACATATGTCTGTTAATGAATTGACTTTTCCATGAGGAGGAGGTACTGTACATTGGTTAGTCAAATAGCCCCCTCAACCATCAATTTGGGAATACACTCTCAGGTTTAAAGAATTCAGAGGTTGTTAGCAGAGTCCAATCCCCAACTGTTTTTCTGTACATTTTATTCAGCATCCAGGATAATACAACAGCCACAAGATAATGAGGTCCTCTGACCTGTGGATAAGAGAAAATCCAACAAAAAAATAGAAGTCTCAAGAGTTGAAGTGATCTGAAGTGATGAAAAATTTAGCCTTCAAAACCCATCTCATGGAAAATAATTGTATACAGGAGATGGCGTATTGTTATATAGATGTAATACGTGTAACCACTGGCAATGTGCACCACTATCTGTAAGAGATCATTACTTTAATGAACCAGTTCTCATCGCAATTACCATATCTGTCTTTCTAGCTGTAATGAGAAGGTTTTGAGAGAATGTTAAATGAAGGACATCTTGGGGGTATCTTTTTAACTAAGGAAGTCCCTGGATATTTTCTGCAGCTATTATAATAAGAGTCTTCTCTTAATAAGTGTTGCTTATAGAACGAAGTGAAAAACAAGAGTCTGATACTGACATAATCAAGTACAGAACAGCACATTTTAATAAAGCCAGTCATAATCATCTATTTTCTTCCTCCCCACTTTAATTTTCACAGTAACTTTATAACTGGAAAGGCATCCAGTCACACAGAGTTACAGGTTAACTGTCTCTTCAGAGTATCATTGCACTTGCTGCATGTTCTGAGTTAAATATTCCATCAGTGGTGGTTCATTTGGGTGGGACATAGCTCTTGCTGCTTCTGTTCTCATTGTTACTGTTTCCTGAGATCATTATCATTCTCTTCATTGCAGGGTGGATGTAATGCTAGGAATTTATTCAGATTCATAAATCTTTTTCCTCGCGGGGCTCTATTGTTAAGTCTCCTTTGTGGGGAGGAAGTGGAAGAAAAAAAGTCCAACGATCATCATCACTCTCTTTCTGAAATACAGACCGCTTTATTGTTTCACTGTGAAAGGAGCAGCATTCACAATTAGCTAGAACCAAGTGCTATGGCAGACACTTTAGCAAAGCTCGGTAACTTGTTTTGGCCACATCGTTATTAGCAAAACAGTAAATCAGCCAGGAATAGTCTGTGGTTCAAGCTGGCTATTATAATAACAAAACTAAAAAACCTTCAAGCATCGTTCAAAGTTATATAGTGCTGTTATTCCCTGAGGCCAGGAAAGTTTTGTTCCTGAGCAAAAATTTGAATCTCATCAGCAACAGCATTATTGATTAGAAACAACATGTTTAATATACTGTAGCAGCCAGATGTCAGTGGGCTGTTTATAGGGTTTCTTTAGCTCTGGTTAAACCAAGAGGATAAGGTAGGAATCACATACTACAGGGATTCAATTAAAATATCCATTTGTTCAATCTAGTAAGTGAAGCAAACCACGGTGTTTTAAATGTCCGTGGAATACACAGTGTCTCAATAGAAAACACACAAGCAAACAAACATAAACAGAAGCTCAAGCTATGTTTACAGTTGAGATTCTAGTCAGAGGCAATGCCATACAGGGTATTTTATGAAGTAATTTGCATTAATTCTGCTTCAGCTTTCAGATCATTAAATGCTCTCCATGCTTAGATTCTTTTCCAGGTCCTTTCATCTGTCCTCTGTTTAATGTTCTGCTGCTTACAACTTCCAACCAATTGAAGTACAGAAGTAATGTCAACTCAAAGTCTTCGACGGTCATAAGATTGTCTTAAATATCGCAAGATTTCTAGACTCTATATACCTTGAATTTTGGTTTTCAAGCATTTATTAGTTAAATTTCCAAGCTTTTTTCCACAATGGGTAGGACATCTGTCTAGTACTTTGAACAACAGGGTTCATGTCGCTGCTCCATTTCCTGTATGACCCCAGCCAAGTCACTTAACTTGTCTGTGCCTCAGTTCCCCATTTGTAGAATGGGGTTAATAACACTATCCCTACCTCATAAAAGTGTAGGGAGAATGAATACATTAAAGACTGTGAGACACTCAGATACTATAGTAATGGGGACCATATACATACCTAAAATATATAGCATTACATAGGATGGAAACTTACTCTTGGTTTTATTTTTTTCTAATAAAAGCTGAGACTCCCATATATTCATATGACTCCAGGAGCTGGTGCCCTAAGAAAAATACTAAATATTGCAATATCAAAGATAAAATCAGAATAACAGGCAACATTGGCACAATGACCTGCAGTTCAATGCTCTTGCTGAAGAGATGTGGTCTGATTTTATAGCAGTGACTCCAGAATCAGGAAATAGCACATTCTATTCTCTCTCTCCCTTTAAATATAAAACTATATTTTATAATTGTAACCCCTCCTGTTCGCTAGCCCAGTATGAGGTTATTCAGCATAGGGGAAGCCTTGTGGGAGGCTAGGCCTGAGGTTGCTTGGTGTGCTCTGCGTTGTGTATATTGTGTGTGTGTGTGCACCTCAGACCAAACCCACTCAGACAAACCACCAGAAGCAGGCTTTATTCTGTAAAAAACCATAAACCAGGATCACAGTTCAGCAGCACCTCCTCTCAGCACGCAGCCTGTGTGCTGCCTCTAGCACAGTCCCTGCTGACACCCTGCTGGGGGCAGAGGGCACATCCTGGCAGGAACCAGGAAGTTCTCCCAACATGCTGCAGTTTGTAGTCCACAACTTGTAGTTCCCAGGGCTGCTGCTGAAACACACTGGACCTTGGGGTACATAATCTTAAATTTCCAGCAATTGATTATAGAAATAACAGTCTAGGAAGGCTTCTTTTTGTAACTACAATGTTATAGGGGCACCATGTTATGGAAATATTCCTTTAAATGGCTAGTTTTAAATATACGAATAATGTGCAGGGGAAAATCTTGAGGTCCAAGCCAATGCAGCAATGGAGCTGCAAAAAGGAGAGAGAGTAATGCCAATGAAACATGCAAGATTCAGTTAAGAACAGCTGGCTTGCATCCGGGCTGGTTTCATAAAAAAGGTGTGATTGATATATCTAGTAGTTTTTATGACACTCACTGAAACCATAACCTCAGTTGAAGATGTATTTGACATACAGATCTGAAAAAAGAAAACCTGGTTTTATATACATGTTTATATACCACACACACAACTGCTGGATTATGAAAATGCACCTCTTTTAAAAGTAGGTCTCATCTCCACTGTTGTCCTCAGGAGTACCTGTAAGTGAGATTATGATGCTTGTCTCCCCATGTGACATAGTTTCATATTATATTCTGTAGCTCAGCTCTAACCCTACTGTGAATTTCAGGTATGGTAGTGCAACTCTTGTATCACCAATTCTTTCACATATGGTACCTTCACATTAGAAACTGGGACATGCAACTGTCAGCCAGTGTTTCCTCTAACATTTTCTATCCTTAGGTGGGTTCAGAGTTTAGATATCTGCAACACTCCAAAACATTCCGTTAACAGAATTAAAAAACAACAAATAGTCCTGCAGCACCTTCGGACTATTTTCTGTTTTTTAATATTTTTTTCAGCCACAGACTAACACGGCTATCCCTCTGAAACTGTTAGAAGTAATTCTTTTCAAATCTTAAGTCATTAATACCTATAAGCAAATTTTGTTTGAAATGTAATCATGCAAATGTCCTCCTAGCACATACACACACCAGGCTTTCCCCCACTCCCTCCAAATCAGCCTAACAGAGAGGACTGCAATGAGTCAGACACCCCCAAACAAACTGCCCCCTGCCTCCACCTCACTGCACAGATGCCAGCACTCAATCACTCCCTCTTTCTCCCACCTATCCCATGCAGCGAGCTCCTTTAAGTCCCCCTTCCCAGTCCAGGAGGACTGAAGAGATGGCTGGGTTTCTGCATCTGCCTCTCTCTCTCTCCCTCTCCTCTGGCCAATTAATTACTCCCTCCCTATCTCCACTGATTGACTTCTGTTTCAAGCACATGACAGGCAGCGTTTAGCTGCTATTTATGGAGGCCCTGTCCCCACCGATCAGCTGATCTCCCTGCTTGTGAGAGATGCTTTGAACCTATGTGCAGGGCTCAGAACATAGCTGTGTGGCAGTTCAGCTGCACAGCTTAGAGGGAATTTTGCTGTCAGCATAACTGAGCTATCTGAACCTCCTGACAGCAAATGTCTTCTGTCACAGATGACTCCATAAGAGGAAGTCCTCTGTACCTAGCTCTTCCCAATACTCACTAGTGCCACTGTTTTCAGCTACCCATAGTGCATTGCTGCTGGTATGAACAAGAAGTCTCGAAAGGGTAGCCGTGTTAGTCTATAACTTTAAAAACAATGACTAGTCCTGTGGCACCTTCAAGACTAACAAAAATATGTATATAATATCATGAGCTTTCGTGGGCAAAACCTACTTCTTCAGATGAGATGATCAAAATATGACTGACCCTGTCAGTCATACCACCAAGAAGCACTAGCAAGTTTAGATTCAGCAATTCTTGCTCTTTTTCAATAGCTTTCCAGACAATTGGAGGAAAAAGTCAAGAGTGAAATTGAGGGCAGGAAACCAGAGTATAGTAGTACAGCAATGTCTCTTGTCAGTACAGGTAGATACTGATGTAAATCCCTTTGTGGGTTTGAGAGGACAGGAACTACATAGTCACCCATATCATCCTTTCTGGATACAATAATACTTGTCTCACCTTGTGTTTATGGCCATGCTGAATGCACAAGCCACGGGGATGAGGTCAGAGACCTTATACTGGTTCATCAAAAGTGACTAAACACAAGATCATATTTAGATACTATTTTGGTAGACTGGTTGAAATCAGATAGTTGTCCAGGTAACGGATTGAATCAATACTTCCCTTGCTGAGATATTGCAACTATTATGGAAGTGTTACAGTTTATAGATTTTACAGAAGGAGTAAATTCACTAAATCAGTGCACCATCACACTATAGTTAAACTGGTGCAACACGTATGAGTTGACAAGCCCTTAAAGGAAGAAAAGTTGGAGGTATGACTGACAGGATCAAGAACAGGTGACAAAGGTATCATGGGCATGTATGTTTCCTCATCTCTACATTTTGCTTAGGAATTTCCACTGGCAGTAATTCTTCTGTGCTGCTCATATTTCAAGCATTCACTTCATAAATGTATGATTGTAGCTGAGACGGCATCACAGGTCTCACTGGTCCTGTTTAAAGGCTCCCATAAAGCAACGAGGTTCAGGAGAGACAATACTAGAAAATTGCTATAATCCCCTGCTCTGACCTGATGAGATACCATGGGAATTTCCAGAAATAAATATTTATAGAAAGATGCATCATATAAAACAGAAAAAGCGTAGATTTAAAAAAAACTTGAAAGCTTTTGTTGTGTTTTTATGCATTTATTTTTTGTTTTCCAAGCTCTTCGGAACTTGTTAATTTTATCACATTTACTGAAAAATTAAACATTTTAAAAATCCCAAACTGTGACTAAACTGATAAATAAAAAAGACAATAAAGCAGTTAAACAGGCAATTAAAACAAAGCAAAAACCCACCCAAAAATTAAAAAACAGAAAACTATACATTATTAAATTGACACATTAGCTGTCCTAAGAAATTAGCAAAATATCTATTAGTTAAAAATAAATATATCAATTCATCTTACTCTTTCTATACTCTATGAAGTATACATTATATTTCATGTTAAACACACACTGAAAGTGAAGGACACACTTCTATAACGCCTTTCTCTAAATAGAATGAATATTTTCAGACCTTAATTAATCCTTAGAATATCACTGCTAAACAGTTAAGGAGTATATGTAATAACAATAACTTCACAGAGAAATTAAATGCAACTACTATTGAGACAAAACACAGCAATTATTTAGCACATACAGAACCATTACTCGTTGATTTAGGACAAGTAGATGAACAGGACTGTATTCAATTCAATCTGTGAGGATGAGAAATAGGTAGTGTGAAACACCTGTTTTGGAATGTATCAAGAAGATTTTAGATAATCACTCTAAGCTCCTTCAGAAATGATCCCTAATAGTCAGCAGTCAGAACATTGATTTTACATTACAAAAAATTGGGAAGGAACATACAACAGCTTATTACAGTTAGCTTTCTGCACTGTATCATCTCACTAAACTACTGGCTCCCATTCCTTCCATGTATTGTATCCATGGTCATCACAATTTTCAAGTCTAGTGAAACAGATCTGTTGACTTCTGAATCTTAATAGGCTTAAGTATTCTTTCTTTCTTTCTTTCTTTCTTTTGTCTTTATAGTAAATTTGGACTGATGACAGGGGAAATATAGATAAAAGCAGATACATTTGAATTTTGAAATACTTGGTTTATTATATTAACATCATGTGATATGATAACTACTGTTTTATATTTAACTCTACTGAGCTCAACAGATTTAACAGCATGGTTGAATTTTCCCTTTATCTATTTTTTCCCCTTTACTCTTTAAGTTTATCCCTCACATTATTTTCACATATATAGTAGGTTAAATAACTATCATGGGGTACATTATCTACTGCAAAAGATATATACTGCTTTCCTGATATGTTCACTGAACTCTCATTAGTATTAGTGGACGTTAATGCACATCAAAGGGATATGATACCCCTGAGAGCAGTGCCTGAATGAGGGGAGGAAGTGGGTGGATAAAACATGTCTCCATGTGCTGTCAGCTGGAAAAGGAAAACATTGCAAAGAAGGCAGATTGTATGAAGGGATGCACACAATCTCTTTTCTTTGTTTACATACCATTTTTCCACACCTACCCCAATGCACAAACAATTCAACCCCTGAATGAAAATACAGAGTGTGCATATCTTTTAAAGGTTCAATTTGTTTTCATAATTGTAGCTGATACTAAAAATAGCAGCCAACATTTTCAAAAGTGGTTAGTGATTCTGAGCATTCAATCTGAGACACGTTAAAGGAGCATGATTTTCAGAGACTGAAAGACTGGCACGTTCTGAAAATTAGACCTTTATAAGGTGTCTTAGGTTGGTTACCAAGAACTGAGGCACCCAGAATCATTTATCTTCCTTGAAAATCTTGGCCAGGAATACTTTTATAAAAAAGATAGTATCTCTACATGACCTAGTTACATAGCTTAATCTGACCATACTCTCGATTTAGAAGAGTGTAATGCTAGACATGAAAACAACATGATAGCAATAGACTAAATTTTAATCTGAACTCCTTAATTGTGCCAATAAAATGTATAAGCACCTCTAATGTGTCCACGCAAATCAACAATTACATTTGAAGTGGCCCACTTACATTTGAGTGACCCTGATGACATTTGCACAGGGAGACCAGTTAAAATGTTGTCAAAAGAATCAGAGCTAAACCAACAATGTAATCTGTAAATGAGCAGTATGTCCTTTCACAATAAAAGAAGCTATGTAAAATGGACAAATGCCAAAGATATTTTCTATGAATATCTTTTCACGTTGTCCTACTTGTGCTGATGTATTGATGGAAGCTATTAACCCCATTAGAATCTCAGAGGATGTTCATGACCAGCCAATTCTGAATTTTAAAATTTAGTACCAGACATCTTACTCCCACCTGCTGCACTCATTTTCTAAACACTCCATGACGTGTTGCCAATCAAAACCAACCAACACAAGAAGGAAATCCCAGTGCTTAAGGTGCTAGCTTGGGATTCAAATGAACTGTATGTAGTTCCCAACTCCACAAAGACTTCCTGTTTGACCTTGAACAAATCAGTTGGACTAAGTTTTTCAAAAGTGACGTGAAAATACAGGGCTTGGGATACAGGGCTCTTCAATGCCCAGCTTGAAACAGAAAGGGGACTGATTCTCCACGAATGGACCCTCAGCACGTTCTGCAAATCAGGCTGCTTTATGGTTTCTCATGTCAGTCATCCAAAAATGCAGCTAAAATCCTTAATCTCTTTTTTAAATGTTGCCCTTAGTCTCTCCCTTCCTCAGTTTCCCAGCTGTAAAATCTGTTATATATTTTCAAGTTTCCAGACACTACAAAAGAGAGGGTGAGACACCTTGGATATATAGGTCCAAGACAGCCACCATCTGCCCATAGCTGGCCAGAAAGGAATTACCCTGGTGGAAGATAACTTCCTATTGGTGCATAGTCAATGGACCTGGCTCCTGCACCACTGCCCCCTTGGCATAGGGGAGGCATATCAAGAGAGCGAGAAGTTCTTTCAGGGGTTGGGTGAGGCAGAGAGATGGTAAATGGGATCTGCTATAACTCAGCTTAAGGCCAAAACCAGCGTAGACTAGGCAGCAGGGCGGGGGAGAAATAACTGGCACTCAAATGCCTGCCACTGCCTGTGCAGGGGAAAATGCTGCCACTAATAACAGTGAAAAGTTGACACACCAAGAATTTGCATTGGATATACAAATGCTGACCTAAAAAGTGTTTAACAGGCTACCTGATGATTCTACCTGTCTCAGAGAATGCTAGAAGAAACAGAGCAGCTCTAGTGATTCCTACAATGCCCTCTTCTGTTCGACTGTGGCTGGACAACAGAGACCATAGCCTGGATATTCCTATTCTCTGGTTGTCTCTGCCTGCTGGAACAGCTGCTGGGTGCCATTGGCAGCCAGAATTAGCCAAGGATCAGGGGTTGCAAGGCACACCTCTGACCTCCCCATCCGCAGCTCAGTATCTGAACTATTATTTGTGAAAGAAACCTACGATACTTAAGAAGGAAAGAAAACCTTTTGTACGCAGATTACATTCATTATGTTCACCTTTCAGGCCAGTAACTATGTTCATTGCATTATAGTCCTTCCTCTGGGATATTAATTGCTTCTTTCAAACTGGTGCACAGTTGACCTTTTGCCAGGATTTTGCATAGCAGGAGTACAGGCTGCAAACTATTGTTGCAGAAAAAAGTGTCCGAGTCCCATGACGTTCCTGCTAAATCATATCTGAGATCAGAAGCAGGTTCCCTGAGGAAAGTTTTAATAGCTACTGACGAGCCTGAGCTCAGTCACTTAACAGAATCCTTAAAATGTGTTTCTACTCTGCAGCGTGACTGAAGATGACAAAGTGGGGGCTCCGTGTTTATTATGGCTAACTAATTCAGTCTTAAACGTGTTTGGTTTGCAAATAAAAAGATAATTTTCTTCCTTGCCACTCCTGCTAACTGAGCTATGAAAATCAGTCTGGTTTCTCTGCTATTTGTCTGCAGGCCAAACGATGTTATCAGTTATGCCTGTTTGATCTCATGCTCTTTGAGCAATGCCCTCAGTTACACCTGTGTAAATCCATTGGCAGGTGACTGTGGGTCACACTGAAACAAATGGCAGCAGCCCCATTGACTTCAGTGGGTTCAAGAGGGAGCCCTATATGCATACCTGTAGAATCCGGCCTTGCCTGTACACAAAAGTAGTGTGGGTTTAACTAAAATGGTTTTTACAATGAACTCAGTTAAAGTTGTGCACCCTTACTTGGTTGCTCAACAGGACCACGCATAGGGGAAGGGTCAATGGGGCAGCTGCTCTGGAACCTGGAGATTTAAAAGGACCTGGGACTCCTGAATGCCACTACTGATACCACGGCAGCAGCTGGCACCCCAGGCCCTTTGATTCACTGATGGAACAGGTGTGGAACAGGTACCACTAATGGACTGCCTGAGGGAGTTTAGCCCTCTGCCTCACCCCTTCTAACCAATGTCCTGCATCTTGAGGGCCTGGAGTGAACCTTCTCCCCTTGTCCTCCTTACCATTCTGCAGACAGCCCTGTTGGTAACTCAGTATAAGCATGGGATGTTAGGAAGCAGGTAATTCATTAATCATGTAGTCAACACAAATTTTGTTGACTACATGATTAATTGATAAAGGTTAGCGCTGCTACTACTCAGTCCTGGCTCGTGCCAGGACCCGGCATCAGCTCCCACTGCAGCTCTGCACAACACAGAACTTTAAGAATGGGCAGGCAAGTAAGCTGGCTCAGTCCTGGCTCATGTTAGGACCCGGCAACAACCCCTACTGCAGCTCTGCATAACATAGCAATTTACCTTAAGAGCTGGGGGGGCAGGTTGTGTGTAGTCGATAGCATTAACCATTTAGTAACCACTTATTGTTTAATCAATTAGTCAACTCCACTATTACATACACTATTAGATCCCTAGTATGAGCCAGTTGCAGGGATGTGCACTGATTTAACTAAATTGATTGAAAAATCTTAGTTAAACTTGAGCAAATCTGTGTTTAGTCTATCTTTTGACTAAAACACTATGGCCAGACTTTTCATAGATAGATGAGCACCAAATCTGAAAGATATGAACCTAACCTGGCATGGAAAGGCCATTCTATCCATCTCCTTAACTGACCTTCATCACCATTTATCTTCATCTACCTCCCTTTGTGAAATAGGGAAGTACTAGTCTCCCTAGTTTACAGATGGGGAACTGAGGCAAAGAAAGGCTCTGTGATTTGCCCAAGGTTACACAGGAATTCTGTGTTGGAGTACGGAATTTAATCCATGGTTTCTGAGTCTCAAACTAGCCACACTCTAACTACAGGTTGAAACTCCCAAATCTGGAATTCTCTGGTCCGGTAACATCCATGTTCTGGCAGGACCATGGAAGTTGCTGGACCAAAGAGCCCCAGAGGAAGGAACAGGAGTTGGCCAGGCAAACATAGAGGTTGGGGAGCCCCCCATCCCAGCCAGGGAATCCCCGTGTCAGCAGGGCAGTCCCGGGGAGTCCCCTGCTGCAGTGGGTCTGGCAGCAGTGGGCAGCCCTGCCCAGGAACCCCAGGAAACCCTTAGTGGCAGCGGGGCAGGGATTGGGTGGCCCCAGCCAAGGAACCCTGGGGAATCCCCAGCAGCAGAGCCAGTGACGGCAGGGTGTCCCTGGCTGGGAACCCTGAGAAACCCTCAGTGGCAGCAAGGTCAGGGTAGCAGGGAGACCTTAGCAGGGGAACCCTGGGGAACTCCCTAAAGCATGCCAGCCAGCAGTAGCCAAGTGGTCATGGCTGGGAATCCCAGGGGAACCTAGCTGTAGTGGGTGGACAGCAGTGTGGGGAGCTCCTGCTGGACCAGCATTAGCGGGGCCAGCAGCAGGTAGGGAGCCCCAGGGAGCTAGGCAGCCAGAAGGGAGCACTGATTCCCCTGGTCCAGCAGACTCCCTGGTTCAGGACAGCCCATGTCCCAAGGGTGCCGGACCGGAAAGGTCCAACCTGTAGTTGACTTAATTTCTTTTCCTATATATGCTCCCATGGGATTTTCAGAAAGGAATCTGGGCCACATGTAGGTCAGCTATTGGAAGGGCACAACTCTTCTATCCACTGTGGGGCTGTGTCTAGACTACACCTCTCTGTCGACAGAGAGATGTAGATTAGGCACGTTGCAATAGCAAATGAAGCAGGGATTTAAATATCCCATGCTTCATTAGCAAAAACATGGCCGCCGCTTTTTTTCAACACGGAGCTTTTTGGAAAAAAAATGGCAGTCTAGACTGGGATCTGTCAAAAATAAACCCTTTTTCAACAGATCCTGTATTCCTCAAAAAGTGGAGGAATAGACTGCCGTTTTTGTTCGAAAAAGCTCCGTGTAAAAAAAAAAGCAGCAGCCATGTTTATGCTAATGAAGCATGGGATATTTAAATCCCTGCTTCGTTAGCAATTGCAACGTGCCTAATCTACATCTCTCTGTCGACAGAGAGGTGTAGTCTAGACATACTCTGGGGCTATGTCTACACTGGCGCGATCTTGTGCCAGAAATATGCAAATGAGGCTAAGCGTGGAATATCGCCGAGCCTCATTTGCATATCTAATGAGCCACCATTTTTGAGAAAGAGGCTCTTGCGCAAGAAGGAGCGTATACACTGCCCCTTCTTGTGCAAGAAAAACCCTCTTGCGCAATGCCGTTACGCTGATTATTTTCAGGAATAATGGCATTGCGCAAGAGCCTCTTCCAGTGTAGATGCTCCTTCTTGCGCAAGAGCCTCTTCCACAAAAATGGTGGCTCATTAGATATGCAAATGAGGCTCGGCGATATTCCACGCTTAGCCTCATTTGCATATTTCTGGCGCAAGATCGCGCCAGTGTAGACAAAGCCTGGGAGCAGCCATGGATTTCTTGATGTCTTGTTTTACACAGCCTCTCTTCCCAGATTTGATCTTTCTTGAAACTGGTGGTCAGGAGAGTCGAGATGTATGGGCCTATAGTGCCCAGGCCCTAGAAATATTCCAGTACTAGGGGCCTGGCTTCAACAATATTTGGGACCAGAGTTATCTCCCAGCCCTGTCTGGCATCCCTGCATGGCTCCCCTGAGTATCTCTGGTCCCACCTGCTACCTGAGTGACCCTGCCTGCTTTGGGCAGCCTGCTGCAGCCACAAACTCATCACCAGCCCAACCCCATAGCCCACAACCCCTCCTTAACCCCAACACTTTGTCCCAGCCCAGAGCCTGCATCCCAACCGCTCCTTGTGTCCCCAAACACCCTTCCTAAGCCTGCACCCTTCCCGCACCCAAACTCCCTCTCTGAGCCTTAGGAAGGTGTGGGGGCAGAGGACTTGGACCCATGCTGTGCACCACCAAAAATTATACTAACCTGCCTTCCCGGTTTGGGGTTGTCAAGGCAAATGTTCCCATAAGACAATCTCCTCCCACCCCCACAAAATATACTTGCAATTTCTTTTAGTAGCTTCCACTATCTTCCTCTCTCAGATGATACTTTGCTTCTCTTGTTGGCGATTACATCATGACATCACTCTTTTGTGCTGTTCTCCAGTGAACATTGACCATAGACTTGGACTTACAAAAGAGCCTAAGGGAGTTCAGTGCACAAATCTCATTTCAAGTGGAGATGACTTCCCCGTTTGAAAATCCTAACTGTAAAGAGGAAATTTCTTATGACAGTGGAGCACCAGCAATACTCAGAGGACTGGTTGACTGGTTATCCTCAGGGGCTATCCTGCAGAGGGACATACAGTGAGTTACTACCATCAAACTGCATCTTAGCCTACATTCCTCCACCCATGGAGCAACACATTCTTTTCACACTGCACATATGTAAAGGAATAAATTAGTTTCTCTCCATCCATTATGCAGCCAGAACTGATCCTGCAGGGAAAAAAATGTGTATTCTCTACAGCTCTCCCATAAGCTTTGTGGTAAAGTACTTGGGGTAAGATATCTGGAGAATTTCTAATTAAATATTGGTTTATAACGGCAGTTCAAAATTAAGACCAGATAGCTGTATTCAACTCTGGCAAATCCGGTATGAAATACATGGAGATATTGTTATTTCTTTGGTGTCCACCTAAGGAAAGAATGAAACTTGGCTGTGGAAAACAGGAGGCCCAAGGTAAATCCTTAATTCTTTTGACTCTCCCACTATACACACTCACAGTTCCCGCATGAGCATCCGACTGCATAGTGTACAATGTCTGGACATAATGCTGTAATTAGATTGTCAGGAAAGAACAGCACTCTGAAAATCCATAACCTTCACTATATATGCACTCATCTGCAAGTTTAAGCACAGGCCGCTATTTTTAAAAATCTGCTCATATAGGTCACTGTAATCACAGATTCCATAATCCCACTTTTTCAGTACCTCTAGGACTTTTATTGTTGCGGAGGCACAGTGATCACTCTTCACATTTGCGGCACAAAGGACTACTAAATGAATGCTGATGATTTGGGGGCTTTTAACTCTATCTATCATGGAAATGTTTCTATATAGCTTAGTTTTTCAAAAAAAAATAAACACATCTAAATTTTGGACCTAACTTGAAATTGGACCTAACTTGTTCCTGTAAAATTACAGTAGGTTAGAAGAGCTGTTCATATGCCTTTGTAATGAGTGTACCTCATTCTTGGAGTGAGCGAGCGAGCGCTTAAATACATTCATCCTTTCCCCCTTTCTGCGGCTATATATATTTTGAGTCCCTTGTAAATCAGAGACAAGCCATTTCATAGGCTACAGGCATAACAACAAAAACAAATGTATTGGAAAGCTAAACATTGTACAGAAATGTAGAGCTGAATCATCTAATATAGGATGATTAATGTATTATGAATTAAATAGACTGTAGTACTCCATCTCTTTCTAGTGGGAGTATGGAAGTAACGGGCTAATGCTGGCACATCTGTAAAACTGGTTTGTGCAGAGAAAGCCCAGCTGATGGATAATACAAACGTGTTTACAATTTGCTGCTTCCTAATGTTACACAATTTTTCTTCTAGCTATACACAAATAAAAATAAAGAATGTCTTGATATTTCTTTTTTTAGTTCACACAGTTAGCCATAATTCAACTTGTGTTCTCTGGTCTAATGAGGAGGTTTTGACTGACAAAGGCTTTGTACTGCAGATTGGTAGTATCTGGCCTCCCAAAACTGTTGTCTTTCTCAAAGACAGATGGTAAATCTGTCAGCAGTAGCATTCTGCACAACAGCAGTCCAGATGCTTTTAAGCTTTCTGTGTGAAGCTGCTCCACCCCTGAAGAGTACCAATGGGCTACATGCCAGAGAAAGGTCCCTACGGCAATTAGCTGCCTCTGAATTCAACTCCAGCTGTCTGGGAAGTCAAATGAATGCAGCTTGTTTGGTCATACACCATTTAATGTGAAGAGTCTGCTTCTTCTGTATAATAAAGGCAGCCTTCTATATTTCAGCCCAGCTGCATTCTAATAAGAAATCTTGTGACTTTTACTGTTCACAACAGAAACTTTTAAATCAGTGTCTTTTTTTTGTCATTAAAGAACACGTAATAGACCTAATAATTATAATTTTGTAATTGCTCTATATACATATTTGCCCTGCACATAACCTAATAATCACAGTATTTATGGCTCCCCGGATGCATACTGAAATACAATGGCTCTCAGGGGTGCATTAGACCTTGTACTTAAGTGTTGCAGAATGTCACTGGACCCTTGTTTAAGATGATTAGAATACACCATAAAAGTGATACAGATAATGGAAAGTGATCTCCGCCATTAGAAACAATAAAAGAGTTAACTCTTGGATGTGTAAAGGGTCAAATCCTACTCTTAGGCTACATCTACACTGCAGAGTTTTTGCACAAAAGCTGCCGTTTTTGTGCAAAAACTCATGGAACGTCCACACCTTAAGCATGTTTTTGCGCAAGAAAATTTACAGTGAATCAACAGAACAGAGGGGTTTTTGAGGTATAGGTATTCCTCTTTCTATGAGGAATAACTCCTTTTAACGCAAGAGTTAATGCACAAAACGGTGTGTGTGGATAGGCAGCAGGGGTTTTTTGTGCAAAATCAGCCTGTTGAAACAAGCACAGGTGCCCTGGTGGCCATTGTGTTAATGGCAATCCAAGCTTTCTTGCGAGCTGACAAGTCCATGCAGTCTGGATGCTCTTGCTTTTCTGATGCGCTTTTGCAGTGTGGATGCGCTCTTGCGCAAGACTTTTTCCGGAAGATCTCTTCCGCAAAAAGCTTCTTGTGCAAGAAGCTTGCAGTGTAGACATAGCCTCAGTCAAACACAGTTATAGGCATCTTTGAGAACAGACTCTGGCTTAAGGGTGGTTCTATCTTATCTCTACATAAGAGATAGTGCTGTGCCTATTTTTCTTTAATAACTACAGTAGGTAACATTGAGAATAATTGGCTGAATGATGTTTTGGAATATGAAAATCACTTATGGAGAGCTTATCGATCTTAATATGCCTAAAGCAGTGTTAAAACCAGATAAACATTATTCGAGGACACCATACAGTATAAGCCTGAAGATATAAAACTGAGAGGGAATAGATTCATCAGACTACCTGATGATAGTCACTACAGAAGCACCATTTTCATAATTTGAGGAATTGTAATAATTTCACAAAGAGATGATAGCTGACAACTTAACATTTCATTTCAAGATGATGAGCTGCTTTTAATCTTACTCGCTGGCAACTTTTAAATTTTCCTTCTCGTACCTGTAGTCCTGCAGTCTCCAAAACAATAAATGTAAATGTGTAAACTGTGAAAACAAGCATAATTCAAGACAAAGTAAGGCTCACAGTCTAATGTTAAAATTGTCTCTTTAGGAATCATTTTTGCAAAAACAATGTATAGTATAAAAGGAATAAAAGAACTGTGCTGGCTGAAACAACCAAAAATGAGGGATGCTTAGGGCTGTTGCCCAGTTGAATTCACTACATTTTTAGCCTAAGAATCTATATGTTTGAAAAACCATAGTCAAATTTAAAATAGAGACATGAATGGGCAAATGTAAACCTATAAAATAATTCAAAATAACCTAGAAGAGTATTATGCATAGGTTGCCATGACATAAAACAAACTACTTCCATGTGCCTATGGGTGGAAATTGTGTTACTATGCAAATGCAAAAAGGGACCTGATCTTGCGCCCATCAAAATCAATGGGAGTTGAGCTACTAACTTCAATGGCATTGGAGTCAGGCACAAGGAGACAGGTCTCAAGAGCTGCTGAGCCCCTACAACAGCTACCATAGATAGCCATAATCCAGTTACAAGCCCCGAACCATTAGTTATATTGCATTACTTATGAGCTCTCTATAGCATTAATTCTGGTTTTTCATAACATTGTAACATCAAGTGTATAAAGAAAACGAGGTGAGACCACATAGTCTAAAACTCCAAGAAACCTGACTCTCACATAGCTCTCTCCTAATCTGGTGAATGATAGCACGGCTCAGCAAAACACCTCTTTGACCTTGTCTACATACAACAGTTACTACCTTGGTATGGCTAAAGTGGTATATCCCTCATAATATGGAGGCTGTTATACCAGTATAAAGCTGCCTACAGCGATAGAGCTTGTTCATATACAGTGAGTTATATTGGTATAAGGCATAAGTATACCAATATAACTGCATTCACACTAGGGCTAGCACTAGTATAACTATTTTGGTAAACAGTAACTAACCAACCAAGTTATACTAATACAAAAATAGCATATACTTTAACAGTTTCAATTCCTTCTCCCCAGCCACTCTCACAAACCAAAGTTATCTGCAACCCAGCTAATGGGTAACAGGAAGTCCATTACTGCTTTAAGAATCTAATCTTGCTCCTGTTAAAGTCAGTATTAAAACACTAATTGACAGCAACTGTGGAGGACCAGACAGTACTCACCAATGACACTCACAGATAAATGGGTAAAGTGATGCACACAGGCACATTATATAACAATATATCAGCACCACAGGCAAGAACCAGCTAAAAACAAGGAGGAAGCAGACTTTGGAGCAGATCCTCTACTGGTATAAATGTTTCTACTTCTTGAAACCAACAGGACTACAGTGATTTAAAACCACCTGAAACTAAAGGTCTTACACAATGAATGACAGTATTAAATAAAATCCGA
This sequence comes from Rafetus swinhoei, assembly GCA_019425775.1. Taxonomy (NCBI): domain Eukaryota; kingdom Metazoa; phylum Chordata; order Testudines; family Trionychidae; genus Rafetus; species Rafetus swinhoei. The sequence goes on from CM033437.1 coordinate 275,412,173, forward strand.
AACAAAGAATTGGATAAAAAAAAAAAAAGATATTCGAGGGTATGTCTACACTACAGCACTAATTCGAACTAACTTAATTCGAATTAGTTAATTCAAAATAAGCTAATTCGAATTAGTGCATCTAGACGTAAAAACTAATTTGAATTAGCGTTTTGATAATTCGAAATAGCATGTCCACATTGAGTGGACCCTGAACCGAAGTTAAGGCTGGCCGGAACCAGTGCCGGCAGGGCATCAGGTTAGGACTTAGAGTGTGGAGCTGCTGCCTCAGGCTAGCCAAGGGCTGTGCTTAAAGGGACCCGACCCCCATCCCGGACAGACAGTTCTCAGGGTTCCCCGCTTGCTTGTCTAACTCAATGAGGGACAGCAAAGCAGTCCTGTCTTGGAGTGCCCTGAGTGCCCTCACTCGGCACATCACAGCACTCGGCCATCAGCCCGGCTGCACTTGCCGCAGGCTGCCATCCGGGGGTGTCAATCGGGGGGCTGTCAGGATCCAGGAGGCCCTGCAGGAGGGCTTCCACCCCGAGGAGCCCACAGAGCCACCCCAGTCCTCCCCATTGGGGGCTCATGCCCCATTCCTCCCTCACCTCCTTCCGCTTATCCCTCCCTAACCCCCCTTCCTGATGTAAAAAATAAAGGACACGTGTGTTCAAAAATAGAAACTCTCTTTATTTAACAAAACTGGGGAAGGGGGATTAACCTCTGGGGAGACTGGGAAAAGGAGGTGGGAGAGGGGAAGATAGAGGGTGGGAGAGGGAAGGGGGAAATCTGGGAGGAGGGAGCTGGAAGGGGGAAGCCAGGGGAAGAAGGAGGAGGGGAAGTATAAAACTATGGTACGCTATATCTTCAGTACTGTGTACAGATGTGGTCTCCTCACCTCAAAAAAGATATTTTGGCCTTGGAAAGGGTTCAGAAAAGGGCAACTAAAATGATTAGGGGTTTGGAACAGGTCCCATATGAAGAGAGGCTAAAGAGACTGGGACTTTTCAGCTTAGAAAAGAGGAGACTGAGGGGGGATATGATAGACGTCTATAAAAGCATGAGTGGTGTGGAGAGGGTGAATAAAGAAAAGTTATTCATTAGTTCCCATAATATAAGGACTAGAGGACACCAAATGAAATTAATGGGCAGCAGTTTAAAACTAATGTTTAAAGTTCTTCTTCACACAGCACATAGTCAACCTGTGGAACTCCTTGCCACAGGAAGCTGTGAAGGCTAGAACTATAACAGAGTTTAAAGAGAAGTTAGATAAATTCATGGAGGTTGGGTCCATGGAGTGCTATTAGCCAGGGGTAGGAATGGTGTCCCTGGCCTCTGTTTGTGGAAGGCTGGAGATGGATGGCACGAGACAAATTGCTTGGTCATTGTCTTCAGTCCATCCCCTCCGGGGTACCTGGTGCTGGCCGCTGTCGGCAGACAGGCTACTGGGCTTGATGGACCTTTGGTCTGACCCAGTATGGCCATTCTTATGTTCTTATGTTCTAAGCTCAGGGCTCAGGGTCGGGGGTTTCACTGGACCAACTTGATTTTCATGCAAACCTGCTCCTGGGTTCACATGTGGCCTTTGGTGGCCAGGCTGGCAGCTATCCTGCCATAGACGGCCACTTTCCTGTGCCTAGTGCGGAGATTGTGGACGTTGGAAGCCTCCCCCCAAACCTCGATGAGGTCCACAATCTCCGCACTAGACCAGGCAGACGCCCGCCTCTTACGGCCCCGGGCAGGCTCCTGGGAGCTGCCAGCCTGGTCCTGGGAAGAGGCGGAGGGCTGGGTGGCAGCGGGTGGCTGGCTCATGCTGTGCCAGGTGCAGGGTCTGCTGGCTGGGTGCTGGCAGGCTTGCAACTGGCACAAGCACTGTAGCCAGACCATGCCCCTTTAAGGGCTCCGGGGCCGGGAGGGGGGCAGAAGAGTTTCCCTGGTTTGGCCCAGAGTAGCCACCAGGGCAACCTGGGAAGGGCTAGCCTCCAACTGGTTCAAATTAAGTGGCTACACAGCCCTTAATTCAAACTAGGCGTTACTCCTCGTAGAATGAGGTTTACCTAGTTCGAATTAAGCACCCCTCTAGTTCGATTTAAATTCGAACTAGCGGTTTGTATTTGTAGCCCCTATTAAAGTTAATTCGAACTAACGGCTGTTAGTTCGAATTAACTTTGTAGTGTAGACATACCCCTAGTTACTTTAAACACATATTGGTATTATTGAGATGAACTATGTGAGATGAAAGAATTGGTAATGGAAAATGGGGAAAAAATAGTAATTCTGAAGTCAGCGAGCCAGAAGATGTTAAAAAAGAGTTCAGCTTGGACATGCAGGATATAAGAAATGCAAATAGAGAATATTAAAGAAAATGCATTTTGGAAAGAAATAACAAATCATATAATCTCAAACTCCCCCCCTCCTCCGCCCCCCCAACCTTTTATGCTAAAGCGACAGACCAGTATAGTTAAAATTCTCAGGGGGAGAAAAAGAGATGTTCAATGATCTTGAACAACCAGCAGTGTCATAGTAATTCTGGAACAGACTTGTTCACATGAATTAGGAAAGAGTATTGACTCACAGTGGTCTCTTTTTTCTGGACACCAATTCTTATCGAAATAGGTGAAGTTGTGAATGTAAAATCTTTAAAAAAAAAGTGTTATTTAATATTTTTATAAATATTATAAATATTTATAAATACCATATGTTGAAAAATTCAAAGTTGATCATTCATGTGGCCACCCTTAGAAAAATGAAAATCTGTTCCTATATCAAAACTTTCAGACAAAAAAAATGTTTCATCTGATTTTTCTAGCCAGCCATTTTTCTAGAGACATTAGTGGAACTTGTGTGGAGAATACAGCACCTCTCAAGATCTATTCTAGCCAATAAACATTGTAACATTATAAAATTTTACTCATAACTGATCTCTGTGCTGTTTGGAGTGATTGGAAGGATTGTTGATGATTTAATCACCTAGAAAAAGATGAGAATGGCAGACATAAAAATTAGAAATAGAAAAGATGTATTATAATGATCATCTTGGCCTTCTCCCAGCCAAGGAAGAAATTGTTCTACATGGTGTTTTATAAAACCTACATTTAAAGGGTTCAAAAGAGAGTTTTGACCACTTCCTATGGAAGAGTATTCAATAAACTTGTAAGGCATCCTGAGGAAACTCAGGATAGCAGCAAGGAATGTCACATAATCTCATCAAAATAGCACAGATCAGTTAACGGTGGATAGCTTATAATGATTTATTTATACAGTCTGAGCTTGTGAATAAGGAGATGTTTTTCCTATTAAGGTAGAAAAGCTTTCTGTCATTAAAGGGAGGATCATAATTGCTCAGCCCATATTGTTGGGATGATTTCCAGTCTGCTTTGCCAGTTACAATTAAAGGTGTTAATATAGTGGTTAAAGGTTATGGATTGCTCATGACTAATACTCTCTGCCTGTCTTATACAATGGCAGTCAGGAAATTGCCCTGTCATTGCAATTAGAGGTGTTGCTACATCAATTAAGAATCATGAATGCTGCAGTTGAATGCAAAGTATGGCAGAGACATGTGGTTAAATTACTAAATTATGCAGACAAAAAACACCAACACAAAGGCTGGGTCTACTAGGCTATCTTGCATCCACCTGGAAGTGGCTTAACTTAAATTTGACTCCTGGTGGTGTAGGTGCAGGTCTACACTGATTTAGTAACACTGCCTCCGGACAACTGAAGTAATTAGTGTGACACAGTGACAGTGAGACTGCATTGCTTACTTTCCCCCCCTCCCTCTGGAAATGTCATCTTTTGGGGAATCTGACAATAACCCTAAAGGAGAGGGGCCTTTAGATTCTAGCATGGTCAAAGGATAGAGAAAGGAGTTCAGTAATTCCCCCTCCACCCTATCCCAGAGAAGCAACTCCCCCTCCTCATATCTGGCACACACAGAGGAGGGGAGAATGTGGGACTGCCCTATTCTTCCCTACTTCTCCAAACAATCACACTCATGTACCTCTTCCTAGTGTCCCTCTCCATCAATTCCCTCTAATCACACTCCCTCCCTTCCCAGCACTTACATTCCTCCACTGATAGAAAATAGTTGTGAATCTTATGGCAAAGTGTGTGTCCCATTCCCTTCCAGGGGCTGGCCCACATACAGACTAAAAGCCTACTACCACTGGATTCTGAGTTACATCAAGTGGCAGTGGAGCTAAAAATCCTATTCTGCTGATAACACATTTGGGGGTCAATATGGTTCCACAGGATGGAAGCTCTGCTTTTTTTCAGATTGCTTTCTTACATATATGAAACTACATATGAAGATATGCATACACTTTTTTGTACATAATTGAATGTAATGATGAGCAGGCATCCATCTCTTATACTGTTGGTGCTGTATGCATAATAAGCACAAATGCATCTGTCCACGCCAGTTTTCTACAATATCTCTTTGCCCGTTTCTTTCCTTATCCAGTGAGGTCCAGACTAGATTGATTCAGAGAAATAGGCTGTTCTGATGCCTGACAAACCTACAGCTCTGGATACCCATAGATGCAGAAAACCCAACTGAAAAAGGAAAACCGGAAGAATTCAGGGGTGAACCCTGTGTCTCAGGACCTGGTAGGCTTAGGCTAAGCCCATGCAGTGGCTCTACTAAGGATGGAGTTTCATTATCTATATATTTGCCTCGGAACCCCCCACCTCCCATTCCTTTTGTGGTGGGAATTGTTCTGGAACTAGGAAGAGAGGAGCTGGGGGCTATGTAACTCTTCATGTGTTTTCAGAAGTCCAGTGATACTTTGAAAAATGGTTCTCCACAGATGTAGGCACTAATCAAATTGGTCATTCTCTTAAAGACCTGACAACATGCGTCTTACATCAAAGAGACTTTAACACCAGATTACAGAGGGAGACCTCAGAACTTTAATTTATGCTAAAATTCAACACATTGTGAATGGGCCTTAATAGATATGATAATTATCTCACACAATACAAAGACAGCCTCCCCACCTTTTGATATTCGTAGTGACCCCAGATTAGCCACTTAATTGGCACTTACAGTAAGCAATTTCCTCCTTCTGTTCTATGGAGCTGATCTGTTAGTTTGTAATATTTTTTTTAACCTTCTTTCATTGTAAAATTATTATAAAATGGTCATACCTCTATTATAAAATGGTCATACCTATTCACTTTCAGAATCTGATTTGAAGAAGTGGGTCTGCCCCATGAAAGCTCATCTATTTTGTTAGTCTTTAAAGTGCTATATGACTGCTTTTTTGTTTTACCAAGATCAGACTAACACTACCTCTCTCTGACTATTCATCCCAGTGAAGTGATCAGAGAAGATTCAATCTGGAAGAATGGACAGCAGTCAATGGGTAGATGCACAGGCAAGGCACGTGGTGAAGAAGAGCTTTTGCATCTGTGTCTGAGGTAGGCTGAAGGGCAAATGATTGGACATTTCTCATCAAATAGTAAGCCCAAAGTCTCTAGAGGGAGCAGAACTAAAGTTTATTATTAGAAGAAATTCAGATAAAAGACGAGGAGTTAAATATGAAGAAATGCGAAGTCATGTGAAGAACAGGATTTGCTCTCAGGGCCTGAGAAGGGGAGCTGCTAAATTCTTTCTGATAACAATTTTCTTGGCTATTTCCAGAATGGAGGTAGTACAATTCTCTCTGAGAAAATGGATCTGAATTGCTTTCCTTTGCTTCTTTGCATCTTTACCATTGCAGAGAGGCCAAAAAGAAAAACCCCAGGTCCACATCCCTAGAACTTTGTCAGAGTTGAATTGGTACAAACGTACCAGCTCAGTTCTGTTGAAGAGGTCAGATTCTGTTTTCTGATCAAGGCCATGGTTTACCTTGGACCCTTTAATCTGCCTGCTAATTCTGCTGCCCACAAATCCATGGGTCCGGGCTTACTGCATCCAAGGGTACTGAGGGAGTTGGCAAATGTCACTGAGGGGCCTTTGGCCATTATCTTTGAAAAGTCGTGGAGATCGGGAGAGATCCTGGATGATTGAAAAAAGGCAAATGTAGTGCCCATCTTTAAAAAAAGGGAAGAAGGATGATCCAGGGAACTATAGGCCGGTCAGTCTTACCTCAGTTCCTGGAAAAATCATGGAAGGGATCCTTAAGGAATCCATTTTGAGGCACTTGGAAGAGAGGAAAGTGATCAGGAATAGTCAGCATGGATTCACAAAGAGCAAGATGTGCCTGACCAATCTGATTAGCTTCTATGATGAGGTAACTGGCTCTGTGGACATGGGAAAGTCAGTGGATGTGATATACCTTGACTTTAGCAAGGCTTTTGATACGGTCTCCCACAATATTCTTGCCAGCAAGTTAAGGGAATGTGGATTGGATAAATGGACGGTAAGATGGATAGAAATCTGGCTACAAGGCCGGGCCCAATGGTAGTGATCAACAGGTCGGTGTCAGGATGGCGGTCAGTTTCTAGTGGAAACCAGGTTCAGTGGCCTCCAGGTTCAGTTCTAGGACCAGTTTTGTTCAATGTCTTTATTAATGACCTGGATGAGGGGATGGATTGCACCCTCAGCAAGTTTGCAGATGACGCTAAGCTAGGGGGAGAGGTAGACACGTTTGAGGGCAGAGATAGGGTCCAGAGTAACTTAGACAAATTGGAAGATTGGGCCAAAAGAAATCTGATGAGGTTCAACAAGGACAAGTGCAGAGTCCTGCACTTGGGATGGAAGAATCCCAAGCATTGTTACTGGATGGGGACCAGCCAGCTAAGTAGTAGTTCTGTTTGTGTAACCTGGGGGTTACAGTGGATGAGAAGCTGGATATGAGTCAACAGTGTGCCCTTGTAGCCAAGAAGGCTAATGGCATATTTAGGTTGCATTAAGAGGAGCACTGCCAGCAGATCCAGAGATGTGATTATTCCCCTTTATTTGGCTCTGGTGAAGCCACATCTGTAGTATTGTATCCAGTTTTGGGCCCCCCATTACAAAAAGGATGTGGACGCATTGGAGAGGGTCCAGCGGAGGACAACCAAAATGATTAGGGGGTTGGAGCATATGACCTACGAGGAGAGGCTGAAGGAGTTGGGTCTGTTTAGTCTGCAGAAGCAAAGAGTGAGGGGGGATTTGATAGCAGCCTTCAACTTCCTGAAGGGAGGTTCGAAAGAGGATGGAGAAAGGCTGTTCTCAGTAGTGACAGATGGCAGAACAAGGAGCAATGGTCTCAAGTTGTGGTGGGAGAGATCCAGGTTGGATATTAGGAAAAACTATTTCACTAGGAGAGTGGTGAAGCACTGGAATGGGTTACCTAGGGAAGTAGTGGAGTCTCCATCCCTAGAGGTGTTTAAGTCTCAGCTTGACAAAGCCCTGGCTGGGTTGATTTACTTGGGATTGGTCCTGCCTAGAGCAGGGGGCTGGATTTGATGACCTTCTGAGGTCTCTTCCAGCTCTATGATTCTATGATTTTTGTGTTGAAAGTTTTGCAATAGTTAACAGGCCATGGGACCTTTGGGGAGTAATGCTGAAATATCTAGATCTGACCCAGGTGCAGTGGGTGTACATTATAGCATGTGTGGTGTAGGTTGAAGCTCCCCTGCTTCAGGAACAGACAGGGTGACAAGGAGTCACTCATATGACAGGGCCAATAATCACTTTCATTATTGTGGCTGCTCAGCACTGGAGTACAGCAACCCCCTCAGGTGCCAATAGCATGCCAGGTATGTTACAACCCAGAGACAAGCACTGTAGGTACTTCAGCAGCTAGGCCTTGTAGGCAGATATCTTTATTAATCTAGATAGGGTTGCCATATTTGAACTTTCAAAAAAGAGGACACTCCTGAGATACTATGTCAGTATCTACCAACTCAAGTTGTATTAATGTGTTATATATATAATATATAGTACATAATACACTCCCTCTCAGGAGTGTCCTCTTTTTTGAAAGTTCAAATATGGTAACCCTCATAACCACTCAGACTTGCAAAGGAATAGAATATTTTAGCAGAGTGGACAGGAAAGGAGAGGTTTGCAAGTACCCAAAGAACAGAGGGTTACAATATAAGGGTATGTCTACACTACAGAGGAAGATCGAAGCTGCTGCTATTGATCTTCCAGGGTTCGAATTAGTGGTCTAGTGAAGACAGCTAATTTGAAGTGAGAGGGACACTCCGGTTGATGTCAGTAACCATGCTTTCATGAGGAGTAAGGGAGGAAGAGTGTTCTTCCTTTGACTTCCTGCAGTGTAGACAGCACGAAAAACTGAGTTAAGCTACTTCAACTTCAGCTATGTAATTAACGTAACTGAAGTTGCGTATCTTAATTCAACTTGTCACATAGTGTAGACATACCTTTACAGTGAACAATAGCTGTAAATGTCTGGGTCCTTTGGGCTGTCCAATCAAGATTCAGAGCTAGTGCCTGGCAAGTCTCTGCGCATACCTGTGTGATACGTGGTCTCTCAATTTTGAAAAGAAAGGGCCATGATTCAAGGGTTACTTTCCAAGGGGAACGGTGTCTAGTATTATGAAATAATAATCCTAAAATGTTGAAAATGCAAGGTCATCATATAAAGCAGAAAAGACCAGTATTTACCTTTCTATTACATCTTTGTAGTAGCATAATTGTGACAGACGTGTATTCTTCACAAAACTAAGAGAGGGATACATAATTCAGGAATGGCATAACGCAGCGTTATGGTATGGTACACTTCAAACAACTGAAGTGGTCTGATTTAATATTGCCCTTCCTGGTGTTAACTGTCAAGGTGTGGTATTTCAGGAATAAATTCTGCTGTAGCCAGTAATAATCTGGCATTCAGCCTTTGTAAACTGGGGTCTTTATGTCACATGTAGGAAAAAAAGGCATTCAGTATAGAAAATAATGTGTGTAGTGAATAGTTATTACTACAAGAATGTAAACTGTAATTTTAACTGTAGCTGTAGGATTGAGTGAATGAACTGGTATTATGGAAGAATTGTTATACCAAACTTTTGGTTCAGCAGACCAAATCAGTGTGTTGTCTTGCATTGCTGACATACAAATGTTGGCTCTTTTTAAAAAAATACACTACCTATAGGGTTGCATCACCTAACCTAACAGATATATTGGACTGGATTATGCCTAGAGACTAATACATACAGTCATTTTGGATTTCAAAAGACCATTTTAAATCCAAATATATCTCTTCCAATAGTTAACACATTGGACGAGTTTTGGAAGGGATAAAAAACTCTCATGTTTAGGATATAAACTAATCTCCAATTTTTAGGAATTAGGGTGAGTCCTTCTCATGGAGCAGATTAACACCAGAGCTGCCTCCAAAGGGGTTCTTGCACCTGCCTCTGAATGCTGGCTCCCATTAGAAACAGGAGAGTGGAATAACTGGATCATAGATCTAATCCAGTTTTGCAATTTCTCTGGTCCTAATTCATGGTTCAGCTCCCACCACTAAAATGTAAAGATAATTTTCCTCACATCTGAATTCCAACCCACATCTAAAAATTCCCCCTGAGTTCCCTGTGGCAGGAAGCTTAGAAGGGCTTCTGGGAAATGTGCTATGATAAAGCTATATAATGAAGCAGAGAGATACAAAATAGCTGAAGTGATAGTATGATTTCCTTTATTCCAATAAGGCTCCTGACTTAGTACTAGAAGAAAGCAACTCCATTTGTGATTCTTAACCGTTTGTATGAAACATCTAGACTTCTTTTATATCTTGTGGCTCTTGTCACAGCTTCAGGATGGCTGCAGCTGTTACTCCCCTATGTTGGTCCACTCCAGGAGTAGCCATCTTACAGGCCTTCAGCCCTCATCTCTCTCTGGGCAGCGATTCATGTGGCCTCTGTCCGTGGTGTAAGATGATTACTACTCTCTACTGTGATATCCCCAACCAACCAGTCTGCCTAGCAGCTTGCTCCTGTACTTTGTTTCCTCTCTGAGGACCAAGAGCATGGTCTCAGCAGTTGCAAGTTACTGCACAGCTCTTCTCAGCAGAGTACATTTATTTGTAAGGCAAAAGCATCATAGAAAATTTATTTTAAAAAAAAACAATAAAAAGTCATACATGATTAAACATGTTAAATATGCCAGAAATCACCCTTCAGGCCAGTGTGCCCTGCTATGCCAAAGTTCTTTCCCTACTGGCTGGGAGAAACTCATTGCTCTGTCCTCAGCAGGGAACTGCTGCTTCACTGAGGGACTCCATGCGTGAGCCCTGAACCCTTGGCTTGATGGGGCTCATTAAGCAGCTGTGGGGCTGTGCTGCCACGCAGCTTAGAGAGAACACTGCTCCGGGCCCCCTTGAATCTCTGAGCCCTGGGACAATTGCACCTTTGCCCCCCAACTCCCATTAACAGACCTGTGTACAGACTACCTCAGTGAAAAGAACTTGTATTATATTAAATCAAAGTTTATAGCACTAGATACATACAGAATACTATTCTGAGAATAGTGACATTAACATGCTGTTTCTTTAAAATACTCATGTCTCTTTGAAATGACCTTTTCATTCTTTCTGTTCATCACCATGAAACTATTTTCATTAAAGACAATGGAGTATTAAATTCTAACACCTTTATTATACTCACGCTTTGAAAAAAATGATTCAGGTAATCTCATCTTGAAGAAGTGATTAAGAAACAGAAAAAACTACTCTAGGAAAGTAATGAGGGGCTTAGCTGTCCTCTCATGTATCCTTGGAAGACTTTATGTAAGCAATGTAAAATGAAAACTGTATTCCAGAAACTGAGACAGGTTAAAAACCAACAAAACAAAACAACCCAACATAAGAACAGCCATACTGGGTCAGACCAAAGGTCAATCTAGCCCAGTATCTTGCCAATGCCAAGTGCTTCAGAGAGAATGAACAGAACAATTAAAGTTGTTTGGATATGCTGGGGGGGGGGGGGGCAAATATTTTAGTAAGAATTACAAGGTGTTGAAATGCTACTTCTCTTCTTAAAAAAGAAATATTCACAATTCACCACTGGACAAACAAAGGAATATCAATTAACTGCTGCACTACTTGAAACCCAGGATGAATTGGAAGTAATAAGACATAACACAAAAGAGAAAACAGCAGGAGGGTGTGAGTTAGAATAAGTCCCTTAAAGAATGAAGAAGCTGGTGGGCAGGAATCTTTCTATGAAAGATAGGCAGGAATCACTTTGAAAAGGGCACTTGATGTAGTGAGCACACATAATAGAAAACAACAAATGAAATATGACAGCCATCCTAACCTCAGGGCAAGATGAGGAAGACTGTCTTAGAAGTTGATTTTACAGATTTATGGAATATTACCAATGTACTATACTCAGTAGGGTGTCGTTTCAGCTACAAAGAATTGCTTAAAACAAATTCACACTGCAGCAAATATCCTCAATTTCAAACAAAGCTAGTACACCAGAGCTTTACCTTGCATGTTTGGACATGGTGTACCCCAAATCAATATGTAATGGTAAACGGAAAAAATTAAGCTCCTAGGTAAAACAGCTCTAAGCATATTTTTTTACTTGCAGATTCTAAACCATTGCATGTATTTTTTAATTTCTTTGAATAGCATAACAAACCACACCCAGTTCTCACTCTTTCCACATTTTAACAAAGTAAAAGATGTACACAAACTTACCATGGTTATATAAGCCAATAATTCTTGTAGTGCAGCATAATGTTTCTTATATACCATTAATCAAGTAGGCTCACTATGGAGTTCTGAAATTTCCTTAAATCATTCAATATTTGCCCATCAGAACCAGAGGAAATATTTTTTCCTGATTCTAACTATTGATCAACCTACCTTCTGAAATATGATTAATACCCCTTGTAATGTTACCCTAGTAAATGTGGGCAAATACTTTTTTTTCCATTTATATAATGATCCAGTTCTCCTATGAAATTCACTAAGCTGTTTGACTCCCTAATATCTTGGGTCAATGAGTTTGAAGGATTATAAATATGTGTAAACATTTTTCATTGTAAAATTAATTTTGCTTTAATGCTGAATGACATTTTATTCTTATATTGGAGGCAAAGGTGAATCGGAACAATCAGCTTGTCTTTTTACTCACCTTCATCATCTTATATTCTTCTCTGCAGTGATTTATTTATGAAACTCCTGGGATGGAAAAATCCAACCCAATGTGCTTGAATCTGAGAACCCATTTAAATACAAAGACATAATGGATGGAATTTTAGAAAGTGTTCAGTGCTGACCTAATACTTCTCTCTTGAATGAGAGTGTTACAATGAATTCCAATGGGAGCAGTTGAGCCAATGTTGAGCATTTTTGAAAATCTCACCCAATATATTTGTCAAATCATAATGCAAGCCACAGATGAATATAGCAAGGAGCCATGCTCTTAATGAATGCCCCGAACCAGCAAACAGATCTGTTTGTTTACTGAAAGGGGCAACAATTTCCTGAGTTTCTATCCTCCAAAAAATTACTGCCCTTTATTACTTACGTGCTTATTCTTCTACTTTACACCTCACATCTAGTTCACTTGACATCCTTGCTTTTAGTCCTCTGCTAATCAGAATGCCTCTCTTTATCCCCAGCTGAGCTCCTCTTCCTCCTCCTCTCTGTCCCCCACCCCAGGGAGTTAGCATGATAGCTCTGGAATTGTATATCTTCTCTTTATCTCCAGGGGGCCATATTCTGCTATCACAGATGACTTATTGGACTGCTCACATGAGGATGAAATATGTATTTGTCTCAGAATAAATTTCCTATGGGCACCAGCACTGTAAACTGCTCCCACACTGCCCTACCAATGTAACTTAATCATGAACTGTGGCACAATACAGCTCTGCATTCGCACCCTACACATTATTGTAATATTTTTTTAAAATGATGCTTTGTAAAGTATCATGTGAAAACTCAGAATTTGCTGCTCAGTATTGCCCTAATAAGATGTGTGTCAACATTTTATGTGAAGCTATAAGATTCCACTCTATGGTGCTATTATTCCATGTTCTAAACCCCACAACTCTCCCCAAAGAGAAGTCAGCAAACTGGTCTGTCCTAAAGAAAGAAATGTATGTTCTGCTTAATCTTCATTTGAGTACTAACAGATCATCAAGCAGAAAGGAAAATAAGAAAGCTCAAGCAGGTGAGAAAAAAGCAGCAGGGAATATCCCTCCACAAAGACTGTTAGTCCAGTAGTGCCTAACTGGAAATGTTTTCCAAGAGGAGGAATTAAACTATAGAAAGGAGGGACAAACACCCAAGGGTCACCATATCTCTCTCCCTGCTAATCTCATTCACTGCTCCTGAAGCAACAAAGAAAACCTTCATTGGATGGGAGGAAAAAGCAGTCTTGATTTACCAGGTTTGGCCAGTGAGACTGCTGAAAGCATATGGTGAGAAACTTTGCTTGAATCTGCTATAATGTGTTAAGTTAGGTAATAGTGAATGTCTTAACTTCAATTTTTTTGTTGTCATTTCTGACTTTAATGCCTCATTGCTTGTACTCACTTAAAATTTGTCTGTTTATAGTTAATACTCTTGTTTTATTTTATCAAATACAGTGTTTAAATTGAAGTTTCTGATGAAAAGTTGTTCGCATACTATTCTCTTTAAAACAATGTACTTAATAGAACTTGCATTGTCTGAGAGAGGGCTGGGAAGTATAGAATGTACATTGCTAGAGGGTCATTTAAAACTTGCAGTGTATTGGGGTCATGCTGCAGTATAACCTGGGCTGGTGAACCCAGGATGTAACCCAGGTATTGCTGAAAGGCTGTAGTTAGACACAGATATTCAAGGTGTGGTTTGATGCTGGAAGACTATTTGTGAGTCACCCAGGTGGGAGTGACTTCAGAGAGCTATTGTAAAGCACCCAGAGTTGTGAGGCAGGAGTAACACAGCTTCTCATTAGTCTGGATTGTATTTTGGTATGTCACAATCATCTTTAGAAATGAATGGGTTAGTTAGGTCTTCATTCCCATTTTGCTATTTAGATGGGACTGCCAATGAGGTTTTCATTTAGTTACGGTTCTAATGTTGTTTTCTTTAGATGCTGTAACATTTCCATGGAATATGGACATGAAATTTGGCAAAGGGGCAATTTTGTCCCTGAAGTCAGAAATATGCTATTTCATTCCTGTGAAAATCTGCCCTAATTTAGCAAAGTTAATACACTCTAAAAAAAATCCCAGTTTACGTGTACTAAGAAGACACATGTTTGAGTTTGGCAGCCATATTATACAAAGGTTCCAGGGTGTTTCTCAGTGTTCTGAGTAACATTAACAGAGGGTACAATAAATTATTTGCGATACTAAAATGTTAAGCTGAGTTGCAAGGCTATGCACAGCTACCAAACTCACCCAAATATATTTACTTTAACTTTTAGTTTTCTAACAAATATTGCTGAGTTGTTTTATAAAAAATGTTGGACTTTTGTGAGGCTTTAGAAAGAAAGAAAACCATAGTCACGACTCCAAGGAGCTTGTGTAAAGAGAATGGTCCCTATCTGGGCAATTTTTCCCATATGTGCTCTGTGGCTTTTAAGATGACAATGGACTAGAAATAATATCCTATGTCTAAATCAAGGGATCTCAAACTCCCAGCCCACAGAGCAGTTGTATGATTCCTGGCCAGAGCAGTTTGTATGATCTGGCCTGGGAGTCCCAGCGGGCTGGGTAGGGCCTATCGATTCCTGTCCCTCAAGCCCTGTAATTGCTCTGCTCTCCTCTCCCCTCCCTCCCGCCATGACACCCCATTAGAACACGAGAACATAAAAACGGCCATACTGAATCAGACAAGATCCATCTAGCCTAGTATCCTGTCTTCCAACAGTGGCCAAGAACAGGTGGCCTCAGAGGAAATGAACAGAACAAGTAATCATCAAATGATATGTCCCCTGTCACCCATTCCCTGCTTCTGACCAACAGAGGCTAGGGACACCATTCCTACCCATCCTGATTAATAGCCATTGATGGACCTAACCTCCGTGAATTTATCTAGTTCTTTTTTTAACCTTGTTAAAGTCCTGTTCTTCACAACATCCTCTGGCACGGAGTTCCACAGGCTGGCTGTGTGTTCTGTGAAGAAATGCTTCCTTTGTTTTAAATCTGCTACTTATTAATTTCACTTGGTGACTCCCAGTTCTTGTGTTGTGGTAGCACATAAATAATTTTTCCTTTATCTACTTTCTCCACACCAGTCACAATTTTATAAACCTCTATCATATCCCCCCTTAGTCTCATCTTTTATAAGGTGAAAAGTCCCAGTTTTATAAATCTTTCCTCATATGGCAGCCATTCCAAGCCCCTGATTATTTTTGTTGCCCTTTTCTGAACTTTTTCCATTTCCAAGATATTTTTGTTGAGATGAGGTGACCACATCTGCAAGCAGTAGGATTTAAGTGGCAATAAGTGAGAACAGGCAGATCAAAGTAGGTTACAAATCAAAAGAAACAAAAATGCTTGGCTAATTCTACACTGAAACCTCAGTACAAACTTTTCAAACTCACCCTAAAACCTCTTTTCCGGCTGCTCCTCCAAGCCAGGGCTGTGTCTTCTCACCCTTGGGTATTTGGCTCCTTCCTTCAGGTACAGCCCAGCCAAAAGACCAAAGCCATGCTTTCCTATTCTTTTTAAGGAATTGAGGCCACTCCCTACCAACCACTGCTCAGACTTAAGGCCAAAAGAGATTGTTTAACGGTTGTTTATCAAGACATTGAGGGTAACGCTCTCGATGCTTCTCATTCACACATTTAAAACCCACAAAGTTTTCCCCACTTCATATGTCTATTTTTACACACAAAAATGATACCTACATCAAAAGATAAACAGAACCAGCGGATCATGACATGAAGATTAATAGGTTACATGAAATAGTTCGTTCAAAGCAACTTTGAGTTATGTACATTCATGTCCCATAAGCCCATTTCATAAAACATGGGGAGGAGGTCCGCCACAGGCATACCATGGATTTATATACAAGCAATAAGATATTCCCTGTTTTATTTGCTATCCCTTTTTAAATGAATCCTAACATTCTGTTTGCTTTTTTGGCTGCTGCTGTGCATAGAGTGGATGTATTCAGAAAACTATCCACAATAACTCCAAGATCTCTCTTGAGTGGTAATAGCTAATTTAGTCCTCATTATTTTGTATGTATAACTGGGATTATGTTTTCCAGTATGCTTTACTGTGCATTTATCAACATTAAAAGTCATCTGCCATTTTGTTGCCCACTCACCATCCTTTTGAAGATCTTTACTGTCTGCTTTGGACTTAACTAACTTAAGCAGTTTAGTGTCATCTGCAAATGTTGCCACCTCACTGTTTACTCCATTCTCCAGATCATTTATGAATATGTTGATTAGGATTGGTAGGAGTACTGACCTCTGCAAGACACAAGTAGCTATCTCTCTCCATTCTGAAAAGTGAAAACTGACCTTTTATTCATACCCTTTGTTTCCTATCTTTTAACCAGATATCAATCCATGAGAGGTCCTTCAAATTCCTTATTGGCCGTCCTAATTATATTTGTACACTTCATTTGACAGAGTTTATGTGCCTTTCTATTTTCCTCACTAGGATTTAATTTCCACTTTTTAAACAATGACTTTTTATCTCTCGTTGCTTCTTTTCCTTGGTTGTTAAGCAATAGTAGCACTTTTTTGTTCTCTTAGGATACATCTAGACTGTGACGATCTATCGGAAAAAGATACGCAAAATGTGCAAAAAAAGCGGAAGAGCAAGTGCATTCCCTGGACACAGCAGAGTTTTTTCAGGACACTTGGATATCCCAAAACCCCCCTGCAGTCTAGCTATTCCCTTTCTTTGTTGTTGTTTTTTTTTACTTGGGGAATACATTTAAGTTGAGCCTTTATTATGGTGACTGAAAAATTCCCATGCAGCTTGCAGGAAATTTACTTTTGTGGCTGGGGGATTACCAGGGTGGGTCTGGCATAAGGTGGCAGCGTAAGTCAGCCCCCTGTCCCCTCTGCACCCTCTCCCTGCCCCAGCAGGAGATCACTCTAATCCCTGCAGCCTCAGAGCCAGGAGGAGGTCACATCTTCCTGCCTGTGCCACCAACAATTATTGAGGGGAGTGCCCCGCTTGTCTCCCTTCTGCATGTCCCCTGTGGAGGAAAGACCATGAGCTATTCTTGGGGTTGGGGGGGGATTGTTTTGTTTGTGATTTTTCCAGCTGCAAGTGGGTATCAGCACCAGAAAAACAATGTGAATTGTCTATCTTTGCTGTTCTTTTCTTTCCCTTTTTTGTATGTGTCTTGTTTGTGCTCTAGAAAACAGGTTTAAATTTTAACAATAGCAAAGACAAGAACGGCAGCTCATCTCAATCAGCTTCTCTTTTCCCCAACAGAACAGTTGCCATTATCTTTTACTACCATCAAAAAGACTGTCATAGAATGAGGGCTTTTCCCATTATAGAAACTCCTCACGGTGAAATCCGAACTAAAAACTTAATGCTTTAGCTATTTTCTTTTTCTGTATCATTAATGAAAAGTTTAAGAAATTTTCAATGGTGTGTCTGCCATGCAGGCTGAGGTCTCTGCATACCAAACCCCAAACCTGATAGAGTTTGACAGTATCATATTAACACCTTTGACTCTTTTGCCCTATTTATTCCATACAAATTAATACAACACTGCCATTTAGGGCTGATACTGAACCATAATCAGAAGAAACACTACAAAAACAATAAGTAGTCCTGTGGCGCCTTATCCGTGGTCTACACTAGGGGATAAATTCGAATTAAGATACACAACTTCAGTTACGTTAATTGCATAGCTTAATTTGAAGTATCTTACCTCAAATTTTGTCCTCTTTCACAGTGCAGGAAGTCAAAGGGCGCACACTCTCCCTTCAACTTCCCTTACTCCTCATAGAAGCAGGACTATGGCATTGACAAGAGCGCCCTCTCAGGTCAAATTAGCATGTCTTCACTAGAAGATTTTCTGTGGCTACTTTGATCTTATCTGTAGTGTAGACATGGCCCCAGAGACTAAAACAAATATATAGTGTCATGACCTTTTGTGGCCATTCATCAGATGAGGATGAAATATTTCACCACAACAGGTAGTTGGGGTTTTCCATAGGTAAACAGGAGGTGGTACATGATTCACTACAATAGTATAAGTGGAATTGCTATAAAGAGGAAAACTTTGTCTACACTACACAGCTTTTAGCGACTACACAGCTGTGTCTCTAAATATCAGGCAGTGTAAACACTGTTTGTCAGCACATTTGCTGACAAAAAACATCTATCCCCTAGGAGCAGGGTTTGCTTTGTCTCACTCCTGCTGACAAAACATTGTTTATACTAGTACAGAGCTGGGGAACATCAGGCCTGGGCGGGGGGGAGGGATCCAGCCCCCAAAGCTCAGGCCCCCACTGGAAAACCCATACTGGTGCTCCAGCCCCTCCGCTGCTCCACCTCTGGGCTGGCGCACACAAAATCTATTAGGCTGGGTTTCCGACTCCCGACCCCAACCCCGACTCTGGTGTGTGAGGGGAATGTGGGGATTGTCTTTCTCCTCAGTTAGCTCTCAGTTTTTGGTTCTCACTTGTGTGCAGCCCCAACTGATTTTTCTGTGGGTCAATGGCCACTGACCCAAAAAAGGTTCCCCATCCCTGCACTAGTACTTGCTCAGGCAAAGCTGTTGTTGTTCAGGGAAGGGGTTAAGCACCTGTGAAGGACAAAAGCTTTGTTGCTCAATTGCCAATGTAGACAAAGCCTAAAAAACTTCTCTCTATATAATACATCAGAAAACCTGTATGATCAATTTTGGAAGGATAGCATTATGTGCCATGTAATCCATAAACTAATCATGTCTGCAGGTAAACAAAAATCATTTTAACTGGATAGAGTAAATAAACACTAAAAATACAAATAAAACTAAATGGATCCAGTAAGAGAGTCCTTAATAAGCTGCTGTCCAGTCCTTATCTAGGCTTAGGCTCTGTTTCATCTGTCCCTGACAATTTAGCAGGACATAGTGATATAGATTTTAGAGGTTCAGTAACCAGATAAAGTCACCCAAGTTTGTTAGAGCTACGTATGCTACCAATATCTTGGAAGTAAATTTGGGCAGAGAAGCATATTACTTCATTTGGGCAAACTCCCATCCCTTAGTATTCATTAGCTGCATAAACTTAAGCGAGAAGTATCAAATGGCATATCTCATGACAGTTTGTTTGAAATGAAGCATTGGCTTTGTAGAGCACAGTACTGTAAACTGTAGAATGAATATTTGTACTAGATTTATTAAATTTCCTGGCAATTCATATTTTTTCCTTCACATTTAAATTTGACACTGTGGGTTTAAAAAACAATCCCAGAATAATGTTTCATTATTTGATTTTTAGACAGTGCAGAATATAGTTTAAAAATGATCAGCCAGGAAGGCTTGTGTTTGCATTTATTGAAATGTCTATTCAGCTCTGGATGGATACATTGGTATGTTCAATTGTGGCTCCCTTTGTGCATATAAATTGGCAAATGTACAAACACAATTTATTTGAATGCTTATTTCCATAAAACTTGCTTCAGTGAAACTATGGCAACCAAATAACAATACTCTTATTATTACTATTTCATTATTTGTATTACAGTAGTATCTAGAGACTCCCACCACAATTGGGGCCATATTGTGCTAGGTGTTGTATAAGTACATAATGAGATACAGCCCCTACCTCAAATTATCTAAAATGTAAGTGCAAAGACTCCCACTGGTTCTGAATCACTTCTAAATAGACTAGACAGACAAAGGGTTGAGAGAAAGAAAATATTGTCTCAGTTATTCAAATGGAGAATGGAGGGACAAGGAGATTAACTTTCTCAAGGTCACACACGGTGTCGGAGGAAGCGCAGGGAATTAAACCCATATCTCGAGTCCCAGTCCTAGCTTTATCCATGAGACTAATAAAATAAGGTATCACAGGAGTACTCATAGTTTTTAAAGTTACAGACTAACACAGCTACCCACCCCCTGAGACTTTTTATCCATGAGAAAAATCCTTCTCTGATAGCACAGCTAATATGCTAAATACAGCCAATATTATCTAATTGGCAAGAGTTCTGAAAGTTTTATTAGACCCGCGTAATTCTGGTGTGGAGGTGAGTGAAAGGACTGCAGTTGTGGCTGGCCTCTGTGTTGGAGGTTGTGAGGAAGCAGTGGCTTTTTA
The DNA here is from genome assembly GCA_019425775.1 of Rafetus swinhoei. NCBI lineage: Eukaryota > Metazoa > Chordata > Testudines > Trionychidae > Rafetus > Rafetus swinhoei. The sequence continues at coordinate 275,432,285 of CM033437.1, forward strand.
CGTTCTTCTCCTTTGTAGCCCCAGGGGTGGCATACACTGGCTTATTTTCTTTGAAGAATAAAAACTCATTAATACATTCAAAATTGTAATGTCATGAAGCAATTGTATATGTATTGTAATTTTAGTGTAACTTATAATTTGCATGCATATGAATATTCCTTGTGTATATAAAGAACACAATCATTCCCTGGTGCCTCTCACAGGATCTATCCCAGGCATGGACAAAATATGGCCCATAGGCCGGATCCGCCCACCAAGCCACCAGATCCAGCCCACAGAGGCAGTGAGGAGCCCCAGACAGGTTTCCCTGCTTGCCTCGCAGCCCCACGCACAGTGCAGAAAATATGGCTGCCTGGCTTCCTTTCCATTTCAAAACTGGAGGGGAGAAGGGAAACTTCAGGAGCCGCCCAACCCCCAGCACAATCCCATTGGCTGGTTTTTTACTAGAAAACAACCAATGGGAGCTGCTTGTTTGAATACCAGGCAGCCAAGAAGAACCATAGCCCTTGGCTCAATTATTCACTGATGCACATGGCCAGGCAAGCAGGCAGGCTGGCTAGCTGGGAAAAGTTTTAAGCTCTGCAAGCCTTAGCTCTGCAGGCAGGCAGGCTGGTTTGGCTGCTGGCTGGTATACCTCCTGGCCATAGCCAGCTTCTGGCCCCCAGCCCCACCCTACCCCAACCCCTCTGCCCCCCCTCAACATACCCAAACGCTCTGCCCCCCTCTTGCACCCATACCCCCTCCCAGATCTGGCACCTCAATCTCCTGGCCCAAATCACAATCTCCTTCTACCCTACATCACAACCCAAATCCCTGCACTCCAGTCCCCTGTCCAAGGTCACAACTGCTTCCTTCACCCAAACTCTCTCCCAGAGTCCAGTCTCCCTCCTGCACCCCAATCTCTTACACCAAACTCCCCCTCTGCACTCAACCTCCATCCCAGACCCCGCAACTCCTCCATTTATATCATGGAAGAGTGCATCCCTCAACCACTTTATAAAATCTGGGCATGGCCCCCCCATCAAAAATTATTGCCCACCCCTGATCTATCCAAACATACCTGCTTCTGAGAGAAAGAAGAGGCTTACCCGTGAATAAGCAGACAAAAGGGTCTGTATATACCAACTAAGATAATCAGTAAGTTTTTATTTGCCACAATTTTAACCAACACTTTTTTGGGAAAAGTTACCCAAATCTAGTGAAAACCTCACAAGTGAAGAGATTTGTTTATATTCTGGAAAGCTCACTTCGAGGAAAAGGTCTATTTCCTTTTTTAAATAAGGAAATTTATGGGGACATAGGAGGAGTGGTGCTTGCACAGTTTCTCATGTCACTTGTGGAAGTTTTATGGAAATAATTTTTAACAAAGAAAACTTCTCCATTCTGACATAGTAAGAGCATTCTGGTTTTTCAATTCTCATGGAGGACAGGGCACACAAACATTTATTGTGTTTATATCTTTGGGTTTTTTAGTTTTCATTTGAACAAAAAGAATTTTCGGAAAGTGAATCTAGAATTGGAGTCTCATAACTCAAAAGTAGATTGTCCAATTAACCTCAAAATGTTTATTTAAAAAATATCTTTCTAGACAGAAACTTGTCATGAGAAAATTCCACTAGAATGGAGCTGCTTTTCAGAAAAAAAAGGGGGTGGGGTTATAACTTACAGCTTTAACTGTTTATCTAGGTAAACATCCATTACTATGAAATCCACATTTTTCGAATGTGATTCAACATTAGGGGCAAATTTTCCTACAGACTGGTCATTGTGACTACATAATATGCACTCATAAATGCAAATTAGTAAGTACTCATTGGGTTTCTTTTAGAGGGTACCAAGCATCTATGCAAACCAATCTGCTCTAAAGCAATCCAACCTACAATTACTGTTGCCCCTTTATAGCCAATCTACATGCAATAATGTTATTGCACTTTGGACTTGGCAGGATAGGAAGGTTTGACACCTCAAACTGTCAGCCAGCTTTGGAGAAGCTGGCCAACAACACCTCACTGCACTCCAGGGTTGGGCGACCAGAACTGAATTAAACTGAGTTCTGCAAATACGATTTCCCCAAGACATTTGTAGTGGTGATAATTTAATATGCCCCTTCCCTAGGGCCCAGGATTAAAGACTGACCTTAGCTTCATGTAAACTTTACAGAGCTGCTGTTTCACTTGAGACTGAGGCTGTTGTTATGTTTTCCATCAAGTTACTATCCTGATCATTCACATCATAACATCACTGACCAACTTAATATTTTCCCCTGATGTTATACTTTGGTTTCATTTGCTGGCTGTTGGGGATATTTTGGGCTCTCTTCTGGCTGGCTAAGGTTGGCAGATCAATTTCAGAAGTGATATGTGAGGTTCTGTAAAATAAAACCTATTGCATTCACTTGAATTACCTTATTCCTGCTTATACCACTTCTCAGAACGTAAATTATTGTAATTTTTATGCCAAGGAACTGGAAAAAAGGCATAAGCTAAGGTAGTGCATTAATTTACACCTTCTCCTGGATTTCTATCATGTAAGATCATTACCTCAGGTTGCTTACTGACAGGTAGAGTTGATGGAAATAGGTCTCAGGTTGTTGAAAGAGAGTTTAAGGTAGACTTACAGAACTTGCTGCATCACTGCTGAATTCAAAAGATCTGTACATATTTGCAGTTAAGAAACAAGTGTCTTGTTTAAAAACTTATAATGAGTTCACCAGTGTCAGCCGATGGTCAGGGCAGTGCATGTGTGTGTGTTACACCCGAGTCTTCAACTGCTGAGACACAAGGCCCCGTCACAGTGGGCAGTCTAGGTGAGACTGACGGGCGCCCCGAGGAGTTTAACGTCCGTGGCTTTACCACTAGGACCGGGGTCCCGCGGAGGGCAGCCAACAGGCTGACAGACGCCCCAGAGTTTATAGGAAGAGCTTATTACACCTCAGATTTTGACTGCTAGGATACACGATCCTTCGCAGCAGGCAGCCTGGGAGGCTGAGAGATGCCCCAACGGATCTGTCCCCTGAAGTGACACGATCCGACGCTCAAGCTCTCCCTATATCTGTCCCTTATGACCGGCTGGAGTTCTTTTAAGATTGTGCTTGGTTCTGTTACAGCAACTGAAGGAGTCAGGTCACAGCTTAAACAGTTACTATTTTATTGTTACAGGGTAAACTTAGCTGTTAATGCTACTACTGTGTTACAGATAAGCCACTACAAAGGACAGGACAGAAATTACACTAATAAGTCATTTACAGGTACCATGAAACCCTTTTGGTTCTCTGAGCTCTTATTAAATGCATGCAAAATAGACACCTAGCAGGTATATATTCTCACCCTCATGCGTTCCAGACTTGGCATGGCCAGCGTCTTTCTCAATCCTCGGGAAGAAGTAGGGCGAGGTTGGGCGTCCCCACAGACCTCGGAGTCAATCAATACCTGCCAGCAGGTGTAGATGATTGAGCTCAAATGGGGTGGGCTACTAAACCCCTCTTTATACCCCTTGGGTCACATAGGCTTCTTCCCGGTCTCAAGTGGCCAATTAGGAAAAATGGCTTTGAACGCCAAGTTTCCCACGAAGGGTGCAAAGCATAATTCACACCTGGGAAAATGCAGACAATGGGCACCTCTGGTATGTGATGGACGAAGATTCCTCTCCTGGGACAGTGCAGGCGTGTCAATTACTGGTACTAGCCATCAGGGCGGCAGGAGGCCTCGGGCCGTCAGCTAGCCCATTTACTGTCTAGTTTCTGTTTATGGTAGAGTCAGGGACAGGCAGCACACCTGCGTTCCCAGGTCATCAAAGGCTGACTGCCTTTCTCTTGCTCTCTGGGGGGGGCAAGATGGGGTTCATGTCTGGCTACAACCAGAGACTTAACCTCTGAAACAAACACAGTTCTTAGGCCATGCTTGAAATAGGAGAGTAATCAGTTCTCATCCTGTTAATTTACCTGTTAATTTCATCCACAAGGGATTCAACTATAAAGGAGAAAAAAAGACTGTGATGCTCTGTGGTAATTCAATGAGCCAAGAAAAGGTCCCAGTGGTATATGTGATCTGGAATATTGGTGAGAGACTGAGGACAGCATGGGTCAGGGGTGTGGCTAAACAGGAGAAACAAAGATTTCTACATGTGGAAGCTGATGTAGAGTGGGAAGAGTGAGAAAATAAAATTGGACTGAAAAAGTGCTCTGAAAACATATTGTCATTGCATTTGTTGAGCAATCTCAGAGAAATCTGTGAGATACCTGATGATTTAAAAGTTATTGGAGAGGACGAACAGGGGAAGCTCATGAGTTCAAAGAACTCTATTAAGAAGGAGAGGGGTAGATTGCAAACATGAGCATTTGCAAGCTTTCACTGCTCTACTATTTTAATCCTGTCTTTTCTTATTTCCCCTAGGACCTCCTTGCCTTTCTTACTCTTCACTCTGACAATGCATGCTAAACCACCAAATTACTTACAGGAACTGGAGTCTATATATTAATAGGTTGTTCCATTTTATTTGCTACAGCAGGTAGATGAGTTTGCAGTAGCTTTCACTGAAATCCCTTTGTCAAAAGGAGGACAGCAAGCTGCATCCTTATATATTAAAGACACTCTGTTACATTGGTCCGGCTATAATTGGTTCAACTGAAGCAAAAGAGGGTTACAGTATTAGGGATCAATATTTGAATACTCAAACATATCAAAGAACAAATGGGTCCCTCACTTAGCAGCCCAAAAATTAGTGCACTGTGATTTTTAACAGCATTTTGTGTCATGCAATTATAAAATGAAAACTAAAGATCCCAAGTCTGTTAATAATTCTTTTTAATGCATTCTAAATGGTTCAAGTGGGAATTGCCTTAACTGTGTTCTCTCATTGGAATATTTATGGAAACAACAGGACTACTTTGAATCTTGTCTTGAATAAGGAGACATTTGAGTATAAACTGAAAGCTTTCCACTGCTTAAATCAGTCTCCCTTTGGTTGTCTCAGTCAACTTCCATTTTAACAGTCAAACAATAGATTAATGAAGGAAGCTGTTGTCATGCCCATTTTGTTGCTCTAGATTTTTAGCCAAGCTGGAATGGCTGACTAGCTGTATGGGTGTTGGTAGCTAGATCATGAATGCAAGTGCATTTCTGGATACATGTGTTTATATCTTAATTGAGGAGCAAAGCATAAAAAAGATTTCCAGACTATCAGCCTCCAACTCAGTTCCAGTACATGACCGAACATTGATGCAGTCTAAATGGTCTTCTGGGTTATTATGTTTGACAGAGAAAAAAAATTCCTTCTTTAAGACTTACAGGAAAAAGGTGTTTGTGTGCATTGTGATTTCTTAACTATCTGTTATCTTCTTTAAATCAAATATAGTATCTTGCCTGAGAGTACAGGAGTGGAAAGTGCAAATCAGAAAGTAACAACAGACATTAATGAGAGCTGACATTATGTGTACAAGGCAGAACTAGAATTTTGCAGAGTCAACATGATGAGAAATTAAATCTCCTTCACTGACTTGATTGTGTTGATGTGAAAAGTCTACTCGTCATTTAGACGTAGGAGTTTGGTGTTAATAATCCTGTCAATCACACTTTTTTCCCTTGGCACACATAACCCAAAGATAATTCCATATAAAACAAGTGTGACCATCTTATATCTTGTAGAATCTACATATATATGTTTGCTCTCCTCCTTTTCAAACATTTATTATCTCCTACATAACTCTCACTTAGTTTACCTTAGGGGAAAAAAGGACACCTTTACATGGTCCAATCCCTAATCAGTCAATCAATGAACACTGCAGTTATTTTTCTATGGCAGATTGTCCATAATTGAATTTGTATCAGATAAGATGTACTTATGCATCCATGGGGAGCAGAATAAAAATATGAATCATAAGGTACACAAAGATTTTTCTGCCTTTTAATCTTAGTGAAACAGATGCTATTTATTTTTAGGACTACTGTGCAGATGTTGAATGAGGGTCTAATTGTACCTGACTTTGCTATCTCTTCATTGCACCAGCTAAGAGTAATAAGGCCAGGCCATCCCAGCTCATGAAGATGAGTTTGTTACCAATATTTTCCTAATTTATGTTCTCCCCAATGGTAAATTCAAAAACTAAGAATAATTGACAGTAAATGAGCTAGCAATGGGTTAAAGTGATCATTTCAAGTGTTCATTGTCTGGAACCTTATCCAAAGTATTGCAACCTCATGAATCAGCGAGAGTAAATTGGACATCACATCAGAATAGATTTCTTTGCTTGTTTTCTGGTACTTTCAGCCTCCCAGGAAGAGGTCCAGCGGTGAAAATGTGTTCTGTCCATTTTTTGAGGAAACAGACATGATGTTAATCAAATTGACAATTCTCAAACCCAGGAGGGATGACCAGCAAGACTCTTTGGAAGATGAGCAGGAGGAGGACAGTGAAGAACTATCCCTGAAAGGCCACAATCTTTTTGAGACTTAGGATTCTGAAAGCAGCCTGACAGAAAGCAAGATCAATTCCTATTATGCAGCAACTGAGTGTAATTCCCAGCCAGGAACCAAATCTGGGTCTGAGGAGCCAGCTCCTCTTGAGGGAACCTCATCATGTATCTATTTTTACAATTAAATTGAACCTGCCTGCTTCTACTATGCATCCCTCAATGGAGAGTGAGAAAAATCATGGAGTGCACACAGCTCAGCAGGAAAGCAAAGGACTATGGGATACCCTCTAAGAATGCCACATGCTTAGTATGCAGCAAGCTGCCACTGTTGTACACAATGATACAAAAAGAAAGAGACGCAGCTGTCCCATGTGCACACGCCTAGTGATTCTTACCTGCTTCTGCGAGTGAAACTGTATATGTCAAATCAATCTGGTTTAACACACTTCCCTCTCCCCTCCCCCCCATGTAGAGAAGACCTAAAATTTTCCAAGCCAGAGATGCAAAAATGAAATGTTATTTTTAATAATTAGAGTGCCAGCAGGTATCATCTGAATACAGCATGCTCCATTCACACCCCTACCACAGAGGCAAAAGGCAGAGTTGACATTGATCCAGCCACTCTGGCTCAATGCCAAAATAAACTTCCCTGTGCTAGGAGACTCTCCATCTGCCCGTTTATCTCAGCTTTACAGCCCCTTTGCAGTGCTCTGGAAGTGCAAAGGGGCCACATTTGTCAAAAGATTTAGTACCCCAAGAAGGGAATAAAACTAAAATACACACAAACTCAGAAAACCAGAAATGAATGGGCACATCATTCCACTATGAAGAAAAATAAGACAGCATGAGGAATAAGGACGAGGATATCCATTTAGTGGCTCATTTTCAGATATAAAAATAAAAAGGATTTGACAATGTCTCATTAAGACTTATCTACTCAAAATAGTTAAAAAGCTTAAAATTCAAATATATTTTTCCTTAGTAAAAGCCTCCTCCGTTTTACAAAGCCAGTCAAATTAAAAGAACTTTTTTCACATGGCTTGCAAGAATTACAATCAGGCACAGCCGTTTCAGTCAGAAAAATCTTAAATGTCAGAAGTAAACTGTAAAGCTTAACAAAAGCTCAAAATTGTCACAATTCAAAAGGCCTGCTTTCCTTTCTCTTAAAGTGGTGTAAACTACACTGCACTGGTGTAAAACTAGTGAAAACAAGAGAAGAATCTGGCCCTTAGTGTCCAGCCACACAGTGCTTCTGCTTGGAATATTATTACCCTTTTTATTTCAACCCTTGCTGACCTAAGATGCATTTATAAGATACAACCAATTAGAATCGTAAGAATATACACTATAGTTGATGCCTAATTGTCCCTGAATAGATTCTGTTCCCAGTCTGTATTTGTTCACATCACTTGTTTCTTTCTGTTTTCAGAAATGTGATAACACGTGAGTCATAAACAAAGAATCATAATCTATTTGTGCTAAAATGAGATTTCTCTTCACATTGAAGGGGAGTGGAAGCTATTCTTTTTCAATACACTAAAAAGCTTTATGTTTAAGTCGATACATACAAAGAAAAATATATAAACCCTTTGTTTGCCTTTCCTAGTAAGCACTACAACATCTTTTAAAATATGAATTATTTGTAGCTCCTACCCCATACTTGTTCTTTAAAACCCTCTCCCAGATTTAAATGCCAAGTGTTGGACCAGATTATGTCTCTAGTTGATTTTGGTGTGATGGGGAAACATATTGATGGTCTTTTTAAAAAATCTGGTATTTTGAAAAAAATTATATCAGATTAATATTATTTAAATTAAATACAAGTATATTTTAAAAATAATTGTTGACATTATTTTAAATTATTTTTTAAAAGTAGCCAAGGCCTAAACATAAGTTGTCAATTTCACATTTAATTATAAATTGGTATATTTAAAAAATATTTTAAGTTTTTTCAGTTAGTTCAATGTGATGAATACTGCATTGAAAGTTAAGAACCTAACTGAGAGATAGAAAAGCAGGAAAACTTTTTTTCCTGTTACCAAACTATGAATACAAAAGTTCTAAAGTCTTAAAGGACATGGTGACCAGAAACAATCAGTTCAATTAATTCATTAATAAGTTAATATAGTTAATAGAATATGCTGCAATTTCACCGCCTCCGAATATTGCATAACATTCATGTCTTTGCGTATGGGTATTATAAAGAGAATATTAGGGTCTAAGCATTTGATTAAATTGACACATTTTGCTATCCACTTGCTCTGCAACACCAGTTGAATATTAAGTACTCTTTTGCTATGGGATTAATCTTCATTAAGCTAAGGGCCATTAGAGCACTCAAGTACCCAGAGTAACCCTATTAGACATTACCAAGCTCTATAGATTTAACTAACATTACCACAGTATAAGTATGTAGGCCATGTTTAACAGCCACATGTCATTACAAATGTAGTCAAATCTCTATGCCCCAACCATGATTTATTCATTTTACAAATATACTAAATCCACCACAGTAGACTGCTCAGGAGATTTCCAAAACACATTAGGTGGTTGATTGATGAGTTCAGAATTAATTTGTTCACTGAATTTGCTCACATAAATTGTCACGTTGATGGAGATGATGCTGACACATAATCCTTTAACTTTAGAAAACATTGTTGATATCTTGTTCCTGAGGCTCACAGACTCCATCACAGTGTGATCCACATCTTAATAGAAATACTGTCTTGTGGATATGTCTCCTCCCATTTACATTTACCTGGACCACCTCCACAGTCTGAGAAGTGATCAAATAAAATTCCTATACCTATATTAACAATTGCTTACATGGAGAAATATTAGGAATGGGTTTAAAAGAAGCCCAAAATACATTAATGTTATTAACTCATAGAATTGGAAGTAACCTCAAGAGGTCGTTAAGTCCAGTCCTCTGCATTCATGGCAGGACCAACCACCATCTTCTAGACCATTCCTGACAGGTGTTTGTCTAACCTGGTGTTACAAATCTCCACTGGCGAAGGTTCCAAAACCTCCCTAGGCAATTTATTCCAGTGGTTAACCACCCTCACAGTTAGGAAAATTTTCCTAATGTCCAACCTAAATCTCTCTTGCTGCAATTTAAGCCCATTGCTTCTTGTCCTAACATCAGGAGGTAAGACGAATATTTTTTTCTCCCTCCTCCTTGTTGCTTTTTAGGTATTGAAAGTTGTTATCATGTCCCTTCTCTGTCTTCTCTTTTCCAGACAAAAGAAACCCAATACTTCAATCTTCCCTCACAGGTCATGTTTTCTAGAATGTTAATGATTTTTGTTGCTCTTCTCTAGACCTTCTCCAATTTATCTACATCTTTTCTGAAATGTGGCACCAGAAATGGACACAATACATGAGTTGAGGGCTAATCAGTGAGGAGTACTTCTTGTGTCCTGCTTACAACACTCCTGCTAATACATCCCAGAATGATGTTTGCTTTTTTTGCAACCATGTCACTTTGTTGACTCTTATTTAACTTGTGGTCCACTATAACTCCCAGAGCTCTTTCCATAGTATTCCTGCCTAGATAGTCATTTCCCAATTTGTATGTGTGCAGCTGATTGTTCCTTCCTTAGTGTAGTACTTTGCATTTGTCTTTATTGAATTTTACCATATTTAGTTCAGACCATTTCTCCACTTTATCCAAATCATTTTAAATTTCAATCCTATCCTTCAAAGTACTTGCAACCCCTCCCAGCTTGATATTATCTGCAATCTTTTTAAGTATATTCTCTATGCTAGTTTCTAAATCATTAATCAAGATATTTATGATACTGTTTATGGGGAAACAAGAAGGAGAAAGAGTACCATGTAAAAGGTATCCTTCCATGGGTCACCAGCAGGTGCTTTACAGATCACTGGCAGTTCATGGGTCACCACTGAGGCTATGTCTAGACTGCAGAGCTTTTCCGGGTATCCCAGAAAAGCTCTGCCATGTCCAAAGAAAGTGTCCATTTTTTTGAAACAGTTTCTGAAAAAGCGGACGTGTTCTTTTGGCATTCCTATATTGCTCTCATGAGATGTTCCGAAAGAGGAGTTTTTTCTGAAATGTAGATGGGCCAAATTTCGGAAAAGCCTCTTTTGGAAAAAAGTGGGAAAAGATACGCAAATTGCAGTTTGCAATTTGCGTATATTTTTCCAACTTTTCTCTGCAGTGTAGACATAGTCTGAGTTAGCTGCTGAGGTAATTACAACAGAAGCAAGCACCACTGGTGGAATTTTAAAGCACACCTTGGTAAGTGCCCAGCCCCAGTGACTTGCAATGGGAGGCAGACTCCTAATTCCTGTAGGTATTTTAGAAAATTCCCTCCCTAAGGACTGAGGATAAAAATAAATGGGAACACCTATGCCTCATGTATCTGAGTAAAGAGTGCAAGATAGAAAGATTAATATACTGTGTGCACTTTAAAATGCCATTACATCAATTCTCTATTCTAGTATTCTCATGGATATTGCATTTATCTAGCTTTTCTGTTAATCCCATCTAAGCAAGAGTCCGATTTTCTATTATTTTCAGTGACCTTCATGGGTAACAATGCTCTCTTTCCTCATGCCACATGTCTCCTAGAAGTGATGAGTTTCCCTGAGCATGTGCTCTTTTGTATCTGGGGTTAATAAGACAACTAATTCTTTATTAGAAACAATCACTTTTGCTTATCTAAACTTGATTTGTGATGTGTCACATTTCCTGAGACACATTTTGTTCCCTGAGACTGTAGAATTCTTGTATATTTCTTCCTGTGTTTCTGAATCAGAACTATATCAAACCTTGATACTGTTAGCAGGGGCGGACTGGCCCGGTGGGATACTGGAAATTTCCCGGTGGGCTGTCCTCCGAAGGGCCAGCTGGTGGATACTGGAGGAGGAGGGGGGTTGTGACGGGGCGCCGCAGCTCCAAACTTTAAATTCCCCGGTGCCGGCCATGTACGGGGCACGGTGGGGCCAAGGAAGCGCATGCGTGGTGTGCTCAAATACTGCGCAACAGCTGAGAGGGGAGACGCCCGGGCGTGGCGTGATGTCGCAGCCCGGGACTTTAAAATTGCCCGGCCCAGAGTTGCACCATGCAACCCAGCTCCAGGCCCAGCAAATGGTCTGGAGCCCTGGAAACAGCTAGGGCCAGATCGCAGACTCCAGCGCCGCAAACTGGAAGGCAGAAGGTGGGGGAAGGGAGGGGAAGGGAGAAAAATAGGGGAAAGGGGTGGGAGAGGAAGGGGCTTGTGCTGAGGGGAGAGGGGCAGGTCAGGAGAAGAAAAGGGAAGGCACCAAGGGACAGGGTGGAGGAGAGACAAATGCCAGGGGGCCAAGTGAAGACAATGCGGAAAAGGGCAGGAGGGGAGGTGTCAGTGGGAGGGGGGACAGTGTTATGCTGGAAGAGGAGAGGGTAAGGGCATTGGGAGCTAGAGGGGAGAGAGGGAGGTGCTGGGAGAAGGCTTGAAAGAAGGGGTGGGCATGAGGAAGGTGGGGATGGAGCAAGTCATGTGTGAGGGCACAGGGGAATGAGGGGAACGGGGGCAGAGGGTGGTGAGCGGGTGGGCATCAGGGAAAAAGAGGGCAAAGGGGGCAGGGGCAGTGAGGGAAAGGGTGGCACCAGGAGGGTGCAGAGGTAAGGGAAAGTGCAGGTGCCAGGGGATTCTGGGGGTGAAGCAGAAGGGCAGACACCTGCAGAGGAGGGACCAGAACCAGAGGAGAGAGGCAGGGCAGGTGTGTAGAGGAGGTGTTAGGAGGGGATGAGGAGGGTAGCTCACATGATCAGAGTGGGGCTACTGGAGGAGTGGGCACAGGGGAGAGAAGGGCTGGTGGAGGGCAGGTCAGGAGGGCTGAGGGCAGTGAGAAGGGCAGGAGTCAGGACAGCAGAGGAGGGTGAGGGGTTGGGGGGCAGCAGGCACCAGGGGAGCTGATGGAGTAAGGGGAGGAGACATGGCAGCAGAGGGAAAGGTAGAGGTTTATAAGATATTTATTAATAACTTGGGTGCCACAGTGGCACATCCAAACAAGCCACATGAACTCAGTACTGGTGCACAACACAAAATTCATTCTGCTCATGGGAGGAAACTCTTAGAGGGAACACTTCCCCCAGCCTCTCCGCCCCCGAGTTAATGTCACACACATTGGGTTAATGCAATTGCAGGATAGTTGCATGAGGGGGGTTTGGTGGGGGCCAAACTAATCCCTATTGGTAGGAGGATGGTGGGAAAAGTCCTAGAGAGGGGTCACATGACACCTTTTGCTTCCGGTCATGTGTCCATCTTGCCCCAAGAGTGTTACCTCCAGAGGCCTGGCTAATGGGAGTCAGGGGGTGTGGCTAATGGGGTCAAAGAGTAAATTTTTAAAAAATTCTTTGATGTGAAAAAGTGGGCCGTTCTCAACCCATTTTCCGGGCCTATTTTGAGTGCCAGTCCACCCCTGACTGTTGGGCTACATCTACACTACAGGTTTTGCCAGAAGAGGCAAGGCAAATGAAGCACTGATTAGCATTTTCTCGTGCTTCATTTGCATAATCTCTTCAGATCCGGTTTTGCGCAAAATCCCCTTGCGCCTCGGGGAGACGCGGCCACACTGCTTGTTTTTGTACAAAAACCCCTTGCGCAAAAATGGATCGGAAGAGATTATGCAAATGAAGCATGAGAAAATGCTAATCAGTACTTCATTTGTATTGCCTCTTCTGGCAAAACCCATAGTGTAGACGTAGCCTTAAGGTATATATTATGCACTGCACGTGATTTAATGACACCACTTCATGAACATTTTTAGAGTGAATGGTCAGGAAGGATCAGTTTTGACTGTTTTTACATTATAAAACTCATTATAAAAACCTCATGACCAATATAAACATGTCAACAATGATATAAACAATTGCTGTGCAGTAGCACCGCATTGTTATGAACACCCCAGGGATGGAGGTTATTTTTGACATCTTTAACTCTGAACAAAACATTATGGTTGTTCTTGCAACAGTTTATAACTGAACATTAACTTAATACAGCTCTTAAACTTTATTATGCAAAAATGAAATGCTGCTTTTAACCATCTTAATTTAAATGTAACTGTGACCGCGCTCCTGCTCGGGGGGGGTCCCCGTGGGACCCGGGGGTTTAGCACCCCCCACCTGCAACCCCTTTCCTACCCCAAGTCCGAGCCCCGTCTTTAGTCCTCCCGGCCCCGCGGTGTCCGTCTCTCGGGCGGGCGTTGCTCGCCCCCAGCTTAACGGCCTCCGTCCCAGCGGTTCCTGGCTCGGCCTCCGCCCGGGTCCGCTCCGCATCTGCGCCCGCGTGCTCCGCCCGGCCTCGGCCTCCGCCGGGCTCTCCGGGTCTCCGTGCCGCTGCTTCCTATGAAGGGGAGGGAACTGCCGCAGCCACAGCCCAAGCTCCGCGCTCCCCCTTTCCTGTCCCTCCCCGCCGCTTTTTAAACTCCCACCCAGCGGGCTTCCGGCTTCCTCCCGGCCGGCGTCAAACCCTGCTCCCTGGGGTCCTACCGCCGGCCGGATTACCTTCCCGCCTCCTGCCGCCTGCGCGCCACGGCAGGCGGCGCTCTCGGCTCTCCCGGCCGGCGGGGCCGCAGGCTGCTTTCCCCTGCCCCGAGGGGCTGGTCACCCCTCCCGGCGTCCAGGGCAAGTGCGGGTCGGCTTCCCGTCACTGGGTCCTACCGCCGGCCGGGTTACCTCCCGCCTCCGCCGCCTGCGCGCACGGCAGGCGGCGTTCTCTCGGCCCGGCGGGGGCCGCTTGCCTGTTTCCCGCCCCGAGGGGCTGGTCACCTCCCGGCGGCCGGGCAAGTGCGGGTCGGCTTCCCGCCACACACCTCCACCCCGGTCTCTTGTACCCTCCCTGCCTCTGTGCACCTGGACAGAAAATCCACGTCGCGTGGTCTCGCCCCGCCCGGTGTACCACTCTAAAGGTGTATTGCTGCAGGAATAAGTACCACCTCATTATGCAGGGGTTAGCCTCCCGCATGTTGTGCATCCACGTCAGGGGCGCGTGGTCCGTGACTAAGATGAAGGGGCCCCCCAGCAGGTAGTATCTTAACGTTTCCACTGCCCATCTAATAGCCAGTGCCTCCTTCTCGATTGTGGAGTAGTGCTGTTCGCGTGGTAGCAGCTTACGACTCAAATATAAAATAGGCTGGTCCCCTGCTGGCTGCTCCTGTGCCAGTACCGCCCCAATGCCGACATCAGACGCGTCCGTCTGCACTATGAAAGGCTTACTGAAGTCCGGCTGTGCCAGCAGCGGTGCGGTGGTGAGCCGTTGTTTCAATTGTTGGAAGGCTTGCTCGCACCGTGCCGTCCACCGTACCTGCTGTGGGCTCCCTTTCTTTGTCAGGTCCGTCAAAGGTGCCGCAATCGTCGCGAACTGCGGGATGAATCTCCGGTAATATCCGGCAAGGCCCAGGAATTGCCGCACCTGCTTCTTTGTGGTGGGGGCCCAGCGGTTTCGCACCGCCTCCACTTTGGCCACCTGCGGCTGAAGGCGTCCCCTCCCCACCACGTAGCCCAAATACACTACTTCTGTTTTGCCGAATGTGCATTTTTCTGGGTTGGCTGTCAGTCGTGCTTCCTTGAGGGCCCGTAGTATCGCCCTAACATGGGTCAGATGGTCTTCCCAGCACGCGCTAAAGATGACGATGTCATCAATGTAGGCGGCCGCATACTCCTGATGGTCCCGTAGCATCTTGTCCATGACCCTCTGGAAGGTGGCTGCTGCCCCATTGAGGCCAAAGGGCATCATTAGGAAGTGGTATAAGCCGAAAGGGGTGGCAAAGGCCGTCTTTTCTTGTGACGCCGGTGTTAACGGGATTTGCCAATACCCCTTTGTGAGGTCTATCGTTGATAGGTATTGGGCCCGCCCCAGTCTTCCTAACAGTTCCTCCACCCAGGGCATCGGGTATGCGTCGAAGCGCGAAAGCGCGTTGACCTTTCTAAAGTCAATACAGAACCGCAGGGTTCCGTCATGCTTGGGGACAAGGACAATGGGGCTCCTCCACCCGCTCCTGGACTCCCAGATCACCCCCATCTGCAGCATCTTGTGTATCTCCTCCTTCACCGGGACCCACATCTTCCGTGGCAGGGGCCGGAGGGGTTCCCGTACCTTCTGTCCTGGAGTTGTATGGATGTGATGCTGGCCCAGCGTCGTCCTCCCTGGCCGTGCTGACAATACCGGTGCAAACTCCCGCAGCAAGGCTTCCATTTCCTGCTTCTGTGCCATCGTCAGTTCTGTCCCCAGGGTCGCCCTCCCTGGCGTCTCCTCTAGGTCGCCTCCCCAGGGGCCTAGTTCTGGTTCCGCCGGGCGGACCGTGGCCATCAGTCCCTCACGGGCCTTCCATTTCTTCAATAAGTTTATATGGTAAATCTGTGTGCCCTTTCTGCGGCCTGGCATTCTGATCTCGTAATCGACTGGGCCCACCTGCCGGAGGACTTCATAGGGTCCCTGCCACTTGGCCAATAGTTTCGACTCGGCGGAGGGTAATAACAGCAGCACGCGATCTCCGGGCGCAAAGGTCCTTACCCGGGCGCCCTGGTTGTAATACCGCGCTTGTTTCGCTTGGGCCTTCACCAGGTTCTCCTTTGCCAACTCCCCCACCACCTTCAGTTTTCCCCGCAGTTCCAAGATGTAGGGGACAGTCCCTTGCGCTTGCGAGCTCTGCTCCTCCCACTCCTCCTTGATTAGGTCAAGTATGCCTCTCGGCTGCCTCCCGTGGAGCAGCTCAAACGGGGAGAAGCCCGTGGATGCCTGTGGTACCTCTCTTATGGCAAACAGGAGCGCCGGCAGGAACTGGTCCCAGTCCCGCGGGTCAACCTCCACGAACTTCCGCAGCATCGTTTTCAATGTTCGGTTAAAACGTTCTACCAACCCATCTGTTTGTGGGTGGTACACCGAGGTACGGAGTCTCTTGACTTTTAGCAGGCGGCATAGCTCCGTCATGACTCGCCCCGTCAGGTTGGTTCCTTGGTCGGTCAATATTTCCTGCGGCAGGCCTACCCTCGAGAACACTTTGACTAACTCTGCGGCTATCACCGGGGCCTTAGTGGTCCGGAGTGGGACCGCCTCCGGGTACCGAGTCGCGTAGTCTATCACAACCAAAATATGTTGGTTGCCTCTGCGGGATCTATCCAGGGGTCCCACCAGGTCGAGAGCGATCCTTCGAAAGGGGACGTCCACTACCAGCAGGGGTACAAGGGGGGCCCGGGGAATGTTCCTCCCGGCCACCCGCTGACACTCGGGGCAGGATTCGCAGAAGTCCTTGACTGCTTTGTGCACCCCGGGCCAATAGAAGCGCAGCAGTACCCTCTGTAGTGTCTTTTCCGCCGCTAAATGTCCCGCCCAAGGGTTTGCATGCGCGGCCTCCAACACCCTCCACCGGCGACAGGCCGGCACCAAGAGCTGCCAGACCTCCCCTCTTGCCCCGGCCGCGGGTTACTCTATATAACCGATCCGCTCTACCTCGAACCGGGCCCTGCCTCTGGCATCGGTGTCGCCGCCTGTCGAAACCTGTTCCCATGCGTATTTCAGGGAGTCGTCTTCCCGCTGTTCCCGCACAAAGTCCGTGCTGCCTTCTGCGAGTTCGCCTGCCGACCTTTCACTCGGGGCACCCCCCGCCTGGGCCTCCCGGGGGGCTCTTTCCGTCCGCCGTGATGGTGATCCCCCTTCTTCCCTGTCGTGCCGTCTCCTCCCCCATTCCTCGACCAGTCTTTGGAAGCCTGGCCAATCCCGCCCCAGCACTACGGGTATGCCAGGTTAGGGCCACCGCGACCCGGCATCGCTCCAGCCGAGCCCTCTCGTATAAGCAGCCACCGGGTAGGGTACCGCTTAATGTCTCCATGGATGCACTGCATCTCTATACCGGGGCCCTCCGGCTCTCGCTGCGACACCAAGTCTCTCCGGACCACGGTCTGGTTACACCCAGAGTCTACTAGCGCCCACACGTTTTTTCCCTCCAGTCCTACCTGCACTGTGATCTTGGTGTCGTCACGCCCTCTCACCCGTTGGGATGCTGCCAAGGCTCTGCCGTACGAACAGTCCATAAAAGGGCAATCTTGCCGGTAATGGCCCTCCTGTCCGCACTCGAAACACGCCTCGCTCCGGGCTCCGTGTGCCCGGGCCCCGCCTTCTTGCTCCTGGGAGGAGCCTCCCTTTGGAATCTCAGGGGTCTTTGGCCGGGGGCTCTCTCCCCACCTTTTCCAGGGAATGGGCGGCGCGCCCCCGGTGCCTCGGGCTCTCGCCGTTCGGGCCCTGCCGCGTTCCCCTCTTGCCCCGGAGCTGGCCGTGTTACCGCCGGTTCCATCTTCTTCCCCCGCTGCCGCCATATAGTTCTCCAGGATCGACGTGGCCTCGCCCAGGGTTGTGGGTTGATGTCGCCGCACCCACAGGCGACTTTCAGGCGGCATAATCTGCAAAAACTGGTCCAGGACTATCATCTCCACCACCTGGACGGCCGTTTTTTTCTCTGGCTCCAGCCACCGGTTAGCTGCCTCCCTAAGCCTTTGCACTACCGCCCGCGGGCGTTCCCCGGGGTGATACTTCTCAGCCCGAAACCTCTGACGATGCGTTTCGGGATTAATGCCCGCCTGGTCTAAGATGGCCTCTTTCACTTTCCGATAATGCAGGGCCTCTCGGGCGGGCAGGCCCCTATACGCGACTTGCGCGGGACCGGTAAGGTAGGGGGCTAATAAGGTCGCCCAGCTTTCCTCGGGCCATCGGGCCGCAGTAGCGACTCGCCAAAAGTCACGAGGAAAGCCTCGGGTCGCCACTGGCGTCATCTTCACCAGGCGAGGGGTAGCGCCAAGGCAGGGCCTACCCCGCCCGGGCGCCCCGAGAGGGTTTTGCACTCCCCGCCCCTGCTGCAGCCATTGCTCCATCTGCCTCTGCTGCTGCTCTAGCACGTCTTTTACTAGTTTTTGTTGCTCCTCTGTTGCTTCAACTGCTGGAGGAACTGGGTTTGCTGTTGCTGCTGTTGCCGCTGGCTTTCTGCCAGCCACTCCAGTAGCTTCCCTACATCCATTCCTCTCTCTGCGGTTAGGCCCCCTATACCGCTGGCCCAACCACTGGGGCGTCCTCCCCCCCTTTTCCCGCAGTGTCTTTTTTTTTTTTTTTTTTGGGGGTGTCCTCCCCACCCTAGGGGTTCATACCCACATTCTCCACCAGTGTGACCGCGCTCCTGCTCAGGGGGTCCCCGCAGGACCCGGGGGGTTAGCACCCCCCACCTGCAACCCCTTTCCTACCCCAAGTCCGAGCCCCGTCTTTAGTCCTCCGCCCCGCGGTGTCCGTCTCGGGCGGGCGTTGCCTCGCCCCCAGCTTAACGGCCTCCTCCGTCCCAGCGGTTCCTGGCTCCGGCCTCCGCCCCGGGTCCGGCTCCGGCATCTGCGCCTCCGGCGTGCTCCGGCCCCAGCCTCGGCCTCCGCCGGGGCTCTCCCGGGGTCTCCGTGCCGCTGCTTCCTATGAAGGGGAGGGAACTGCCGGCAGCCACAGCCCAAGCTCCGAGCTCCGCGCTCCCCCCTTTCCTGTCCCTCCCCGCCGCTTTTTAAACTCCCCGCCCAGCGGGGCTTCCGGCTTCCTCCCGGCCGGCGTCAAACCCTGCTCCCTGGGGTCCTACCGCCGGCCGGATTACCTTCCCGCCTCCTGCCGCCTGCGCGCCACGGCAGGCGGCGTTCCCCGGCTCTCCCGGCCCGGCGGGGGCCGCAGGCCCGGTTTCCCCCGCCCCGAGGGGCTGGTCACCCCTCCCGGCGTCCGGGGCAAGTGCGGGGTCGGCTTCCCCGTCACCGGGTCCTACCGCCGGCCGGGTTACCTCCCCGCCTCCCGCCGCCTGCGCGCCGCGGCAGGCGGCGTTCCCCGGCTCCCCCGGCCCGGTGGGGGCCGCTTGCTCGGTTTCCCCCGCCCCGAGGGGCTGGTCACCCCTCCCGGCGGCCGGGGCAAGTGCGGGGTCGGCTTCCCCATCACAGTAACAAGCACAAGAACGGTTTTCTTATCTTGTCAAATCTTTTTTAATTTTCACTTTATTTTTAGTAGTTTACATTTAATGCAGCATTATATTGTATTTGTTTCCTTTTTTCCCCTCTGTGCTACTGCCTGCTTGTGTACTTCCAATTTTAAATGAGTTATATGGTTTACTAGTCCGTTTGTAACTCTGGTGTTCTTAACTCTGAGGTTCTGCTGCATTTGATGTATCTTGTTTAATCATTATGTATACTGAATATAATATTTTCCTATTAAAGTTCTCATTAACAAGGATCTATGTATTGCCTCAATTCTTTCACATTAATTTCCCAAAATTCAGAATAAGTAAAAAAGGCAAATTTCTTTCTTAGAAAATTCACAAATTTCTAATAACTGCCAGGTCTAAGTCTGTTCTGTGGGCTGTTCCCTCTCTTCCTGCTGTCTGAGGCAGAACTCTGGTTTTCAAAGTTGAAAAATACTAACTGAATATATTTATATGTTACCTTACTTTACCAAGTGAATCTTGTAACATAGCTTTAGAGAATCAATGATTATTCCTTGATTCAAACATAATTTTTCTTCTAATATGAGAAAGCAGAGGAGAGAATGAACAGCTTTCACCCTGAGGTAGGCCAGGCTGTCAGAACGGTAAGACAACGCTTACCACAGGACTATACTTATCAGTAGTGTGTGGTAGGCTGTGTCTAGACTACACAGTTCTTCTGGAAAAAGATACGCAATTGCAAACCACAATTTGCATATCTTTTCCACTTCTTTTTTTGGAAGAGGCTTTTCTGACATTTGGCCCATCTACATTGGGCCCAATGTTGGAAGGAAAAACTTTTTTCAGAATATCCCTTCTTCCTTGTAAAACAAAGACCAGACGTGTTCCTTGGACAGGGCAGATGTGTACCCCCAGTTTAGCTCTGCTTGCCAGAGAACTGGTTCTTTAGAGCCAAAGCTCTGCATATTCTTTGCTGCACTGCATCCAGACACGGAGAAGGTTCATGTACAAAGCTCCTTCTCCCATGTGTCTTGTCCGAAGGTGTGGAAGTAAAGAAGTAAGAGAAAGTTCTTAGTAGAAGGTTCTATAGACAGAAGTACATGCTTAGTATTATTAAACGTTTGTTAAGATCTTGATTAAGCTGAATAGCTTACATTAAATTCAGTATATATCAAATATAACGAAAAGTACCTCCTTTTCTGAACTTTATATTTTTTAGTGTTATCAAAGTGTCGAGGTAATTGTATTCTTGAAGTTTATAAGCCTACACATGGCTTCCATGGAAACACTGAACAGGCAGCAAGAAAAAATAAAATATTTTAATGCAAAAAATATTAAAATATTAAAATACAGGACTCATTTTAATACAAAACAAATTTGGTGGGTTTTTTTTCTGACACAGCCATATGGTATTTAAAGTGAAATACAATATGTTAATGTATTTTCAATAGTTAGGAGTGATCATATGATAAAATGTACCATTTTATTTATCAAATGCATAAATAATCACTGCTCCTCTTCATTCATCTTTCAACAGCCTTCTATGGAAGAACATTGAAGACATTTGGGATTTTCAGAGTTACATCTCTGGTGTAACTTGGCATGAAGAATATGGACTAACACTGGAGATGAATTTGATTCAATGCTTGCTGCCATTATCTATCCTGAGGAAAAAATCCATGATCCCATACTGATCTCACTTTAAGTGAATTCCTGCACAGACACAGAGCTCTGCTGATTTAGCTGGGGTCCTTGCAAATACAAGGTGCATCCATTAATTAGGGCCAGCTTCATTAGTAAATGAATTTCTAAAAAGCATTGAGTAGCCTCAGCTCTATGCTTGCAGTCTAAACATCCTGCAGGGAGTGGGTGAAAGATCAGAATATTACCACACTTTAGGAAGCATATTTTATTAAACAGGTGATGCAGATGTTCAGTCAGGATATGTCTACACTACAGTGTTATTTCGAAGTAAGCTATTTCGATATAGTTAATTTGAAATAGCTTATTTCGAAATAAGGCGTCTACACACAAAATGCATTTCAAAATAGCATTTTGCTATTTCGAAATAGTGCGTCCACACTGAGTGGACGCTGAATCTCATTTAAGGCCGGCCGGAACCAGGTCCAACAGGGCATCGGGTCAGGATTTACTTTGTGTGGCTGCTGCCTGAGGCTATCTGAGGCCCGTGCTTAAAGGAACCTTCCCTGGACAGCTAGTTCTCAGGTTTTCCTGCTTGCTTGCCTACCTCGATGAGGGACAGCAAAGTATTTTGTCTCTGCATGCTCTGGTTGCCCTCACTCAGGACACCACAGCACTCTGCAACATGGAGCCGGAGCTGCCCTTGGGCACTCTGGTGCTTCTCTTGGATGCATTGCTGCGAGCCTGGCTGCACTTTCTGCAGGCTGCCATCTGGGAGGTCCATTGGTGGGCTGTCAGTATCCAGGAGGCCCTGTGGGAGAGCTTCCACCCTGAGCACCCTGAGGAGCACTAAGAGCCTCCCTGGTCTGCCCCACTGGGGGCTTGTGACTTATTCCTCCCTCACGTCCTTCCACTTACTCCCTCCCCCGCCAGCCCGCTTTCCTGATGTAAAATAAAATACACGTTTTTTCATAAACACAAACTGTCTTTATTTAACAAAACTGGGGGGGGGGGAAGAAATGAAACTCTGGTGAGCCTGGAGAAAGGTGGCAGGAGAGGGGAGAAGAGAGGGTGGGAGAGGGGAGGGGGAAGCCTGGGAGAAGGGAGCTGGAAGGGGGAAGCAAGGGGAAGAAGGGGAAGGGGAAGCTCAGGGCTCAGGAGTGGGGGTCTCACCGGACCAACTTGATTTTCATGAGAACCTGCTCCTGGGTTCGCATGTGGCCCTCGGTGGCCAGGCTGGCAGCTATCCTGCCATAGACGGCCGCGTTCCTCCATCTAGTACAGAGATCATGGACGTTGGGGGCATCCCCCTCAAACCTGAATAAGGTCCATGATCTCCACCCTGGACCAAGAAGGTGTCCACCTTCTCCAGGCCCTGGCAGGCTCCTGGGAGCTGGCAGACTGCTCCTGGGGAGCGGTGGAGCGCTGGCTGCCAGTGGCTTTCTGGCTCATGTTTTGGGGCCACTGGGTCAGGGGCAGTGACTGCTGGCTCTGGGCTGGTAGGCTTGGAGCTGGCACAGGCACTGTGGCCAGAGTCAGCCCCTTTAAGGGCTCCGGGAAGGAGGGAAGGGAGAGGAGTGTTCTTGATTGAGGCTGGAGTGGCCACCAGGTCACCCTGGGAAACCTGGAGGCCCCCTATTTTGAAATAAGTGTCTACACAGCACTTATTTCAAAATAGCTATTTCGAATTTGGCATTATTCCTCATAGAATGAGGTTTACCAAATTTGAAATAAGTACTCCACTATTTTGAATTTATTTCGAAATAGCCATTTGGCTGTGTAGATGCTAGGAAAGTTATTTAAAATAAGGGCTGTTATTTTGAAATAACTTTGCTGTGTAGACATACCCTAAGTCAAGATATTTCCTATATTAAGATTCCACCCAAAGTCAGAAAATACTGCCATTGAAATATCATAGGAGTTCAAAAATAAGATTTTCAGTGGTGAATTTAATTTGCATGTTCTGAGCACAACCCTAAACTAATTTTTGGATAAAACCATCAACATAATACTTAATATGATTCCAGTATGAGTGATGGACTATTTTGCTCCTTGCAGATCATAATGGGATCATATCTCAGATTTAGGATTACCAACTTTGTTTGGATGAATTTGTGGAAGTTTCATCACATGACATTACCTTTAATTAAATCTGTAAATTCTGGAGACTCCAGGACAATCCTGGCAACCTGACCCAGATTTCATTAGCTTAGTAAAATGAAAAAAAGAATATGCACATTGTATGTAATCTAAAGAAACCCTCCAAAATCAATAGACTACAAGCTAAATAATCATGCCTTTTTATTTATTTAATAGCTTTTGCTCAGAATTACGTTTTCTATCACAGCATAGCAGAACACAAGCCATATTGATAACTCATTATAAAAGTTTTTTCCTATAGTTTTATACAAATAAATTGCAGAACTGTTACAAAGTCTTTATTGCTGCTCTACTGTGAAGGCTCGAGCATGGAAGAAACAGTTAACAATACATTAGTGTCTACATGTATTGTTGAGCCATCAAACAGTTGATCGTACAGACATGCCGGATTAAATAAAAGTGAGGCATCACCAAAGGCCAAATTCTGAAGTCCTTTCTTGGAAGTCAATGGAATTTAAAATACTCACACTCAGCAATTTGTTTGCTTAGCATAGTTTATGCAAAAATGTATTTGTAATAGGGTTAGGGGGCTTTTTACTGATTTATATTAAATTATTCATTCTTACTTGGAGAGGTGGATTGTTAGAATTTATAATTTTATGCTACCTACATGCCTTTCAAATGTCT
Source organism: Rafetus swinhoei (assembly GCA_019425775.1). Classification (NCBI taxonomy): domain Eukaryota; kingdom Metazoa; phylum Chordata; order Testudines; family Trionychidae; genus Rafetus; species Rafetus swinhoei. The sequence goes on from CM033437.1 coordinate 275,456,076, forward strand.
TTCATTTCAAAGGATGTCACTCATTTTAGTCGCAAAACTACCAGTGTTCCCCGGATATCTGATACATGCTTTTGTTGTTGAAAATAATTTACATCAGAAATAAAGAATCATGAATCAGAGGATGTGAAGAGTTATTTACATTGTATTAATACTTCCTCCTTGAGGACATGACAAAACACTATGCCCGTCTCTTGCGGGCTCTGGATTCTCACTCAGTCTATCAAAAGACAACAAAAGTGGGGCCTGTTGACAGGCTGAGTACTGATTAGGTTTTAGTTTTGGACTTATGCCAGTACTGTGTTCCACTGATCCTACCATATGGCTTTAGGAAGTTGGAATACATTTGGAACATGGTTTCTCTTACAAATAAGCAGAGTTTTGGTTGATCCCCAAATATCTGTAGAAGCCAGAGTCATCCCCACAAGAGACTTGTATCTTCAAACTGGCTTTTCGGCCCTTTAGCTTCTTAAGAATGTGGCTCCCATTGGAGCCACAAAACCAGGGAATTCCCTGTTCCCCTCTAGAAAATGGTCAAAAGGAGAATTCAGGTAAGTTACAACTAACACAGCAGACAGCATTAACTTATCCATAAAAGATTCACAAGGTTGAGGAAAACTGATGCAGTCACTTGCCCAGTCATGTAGCAGGAGAGATAATGGAGCAAATAATTAAGGAATCGATTTGTAAACATTGAGAAGATAATAAAGTGATAAGTAACAGTCAGCATGGACTTGTAAAGAACAAATCATGTCAAACCAATCTGACAGTTTTCTTTAATAGGATAGCAAGTCTTGTGGATAAGGGGGAATCAGTAGATGTAGTATATTTAGGTTGAAGTAAGGCATTTGATTCAGTCTCATTTCCTTCTTTTCATTAAGAAACTAGGGAAATACAACCTAGATGTAGCTACTACAAAGTGTGTGCATAAATGGTTGGATAACCATTCCCAAAGGGAAGTTATCAATGGTTCACAGTCATATTGGAAAGGGATAACGAGTGGGGTTCCTCAAGGTTAAGTTTTGATTCTTTTTAATCGATGCTCTAAATCATCAATGACATAGCTAATGCCAGAGAGAGCACTCTTATAAAGTTTGTGGATGATACCAAGGCAGGAGGAGTTGCAAGTGCTTTAGGGGTTGGGTTTATAACTCAAAATAATCTGGTCAAATCTAAAAAATAGTCTAAGGTAAATAGGATGAGATTCAATAAGGACAAATGCAAGGTACTCCACTAAGGACGGAACCATCAGTTTAACACATAAAAATAGGAAATGACTACCTAGGAAAGTGTACCATGGAAAGGGATCTAGTAGGGTCATAGTGGACAACAAGCTAAATATGAGTCAATATTGTAAAAAAAAGCAAACATCGTTCTGGTATATACTAACAAGAGTGTTGTAAGCAAGACATGAGAAGTCATTCTTCCGTTCTGATCTGCATTGATTAGGCCTCAACTGGAGTACTGTGTCAAGTTCTGGGCATCACATTTCAGGAAAGATGTTGACAAATTGGAGAAGGTCCAGAGAAGAGCAACAAAAATGATTCAAGTTCTGGAAAACATGACCTGTGAGGGAAGATTGAAGTACTGGGTTTCTTTAGTCTGGAAAAGAGAAGACTGAGAAGGGACATTATAACAGCTTTTAAATACCTAAAATGTTGTTACAAGGAGATGAGAGAAAAAATATTCAACTTGACCTCTGACAGGGCAAGAAGCAATGAGCTTAAGCTGCAGCAAGGGAGGTTTATGTTGGACATTAGGAAAAGCTTTCTAACTGTGAGGGTGGTTAACCATTGGAATAAGTTGCCTAGAGAGGTTTTGGAATCTACATCACTGGAGATTTTTAAGAACAAGTTAGGCAAACATCTGTCAGGGGTGGTCTAGATGGTGCTTGATTCTGCCATGAGTGCAGGGAACTGGACTTGATGATCTCTTGAAGTCCTTTCCAGTGCTATAATTATATGATTCTATTATTATTCTATAAAATTTGTATTAATTAACTTACATGAGGTGTGCAGAGGATTGTCAATCGTAGTAATTTAGAAAATGTGAGTTATTATATTTAACAATGTGTACTGATTACAGTATCTTATAATTAAACATAATATACTACAGCAGAGATGCCCCTTATTTAAAGGGAAATCAATATTTTAAACAGCCTTTACTTATATAGTAGTTGAATGCTGCTGAAATAAGCATCCTTAGGGAGCTTTTCCACAAATGTGTACATTAAATGTGATTTATCTGTAATGCACATGGCAAAGTGACTATGGACTAAAAGTATTGAGCTTGTAAGGCTGATGCCTCAAAAGGTAGACCATAGTATAAGGGCTCAATCCAGCAGTCATGACATAAAATGATCTGCCTTTCATTTATAATTATTTTTAAATGCTACTTATCCTGTCCCTTCAATGCAGCCTATAGAATTTCGCAATCTGAATACCAGAACTGGCATGAAAAAGTCAGTTTTGCCAACAATTACTGTAACTTCTCACACAAGATTTCATTAGGCCTCAAATAGACAACACCTATGTTTTATCAGATACCTTTGTGTGGTATCTCTTCATAACTGCTGATTTTAATGCCAACTGCCGTATATTCAGCACCACTGGACTGTAGCCATTGGTGTGCATTTCAAAAATGTTGGTAAATGATAAGTGCAAATTCTAGTGCTTAAAAAAAGCAGTCTGAGATTCCCTCTGAGCTGAGTGCTTGGGCAGCCTCCCAGGACAGACTCAAATCCTGTCCAGTTGATTAGCACAGTGTCCACAGGGGTTGCATGTGTTTCTACTGGGTGTGCACATCCTCACATGCCTCAGGGCACATACCAAATTTATTCTGCACGTGGATGGAAAAAATTAGTGGTAACAGTGATCTTGATTCTCCATCCAAAACAAACAGGGCCTTCCTGTTCTCACCTGAATGTGGGAGTGTGTGTCATTCTGTAAAAATCAGAATTTAGATGACCTTTATTAATTTCTTTGGCATTCTCTGAAGCTCCTATCTTTAGTCACCAAGCCCTCAATTATTTGAGGTGCTAGTGTCCTCTGCTTCCTTTTGCTGTTGATGAGAGATCAGATTTCTCTGCACTTCACAGGATGAGGCATTTAATTCTCACAGGTTTGGAGACATTCCAAAATGTGTGAGATTTCTTAAACATGTTCCTGTTCAGCCACATTTAAGACCACCTGTAAAAGAGTCCCCTGAGGATCTGACCAAACCCATTTATTTATACTGTGTGGAACCAGCACAAGTCCCAGTTCCTCATTACTTGAAAGAGGGTCCTGCCTTTTGAAGATATTGTTAAGCCTCTCTCGATGGAGGATCAAAAGGAAAGTCAAATAACTCCACACTTTTGAAGATACTCCCTTCTAAGAGCCCCTCAAGGATACAGGGGAGTCCATGGTGCTGCCAACAACATAGCACACACAGGGGAGTGAGACATCTCTCCGTTTTAGCTGTTGAGTTGGGTTGATCCTGGGAGTTGGCTCCATTCTCCATTGGATGGGAGTGAAGAGTTTCCTGGCTGGGAGTTCTCTCTGGGTATGTCTACACTAGCCCCCCTGGTTCGAACTAGGGAGGCTAATGTAGGCATTCAAAGTTGCAAATTAAGCCCGGGATTTAAATATCCCACGCTTGATTTGCATCTTCCCGGCCGGTCGCCATTTTTGAAATTTACAAGTCCGGACTAACTTCCCGCGTCTACACGCGGCAGGGACCCGGTAGTTCGAATTAAAGCCCCTAGTTCGAACTACCTGTTATTCCTCCTGCAAATAATGGGTTCATAAAAAAAATTGTGTATCTCTTCTGCGGCGGTGTAGACATCTCATTACAGTGGGGCTATAGATCTGCAGATAGTGGAAGTTCTTTGTACAGATAGTGGAAGTTCTTTGTATTTTATTGTGGTAACCTGAATGGAAGAAATATTGTGATTTTATTTTTTTTATCTGCACAACTGAGAGACACATCACCCACAATGCAAAGCTTCTGGCATCGCTGGTCTCTTCCTTTTGTACCAGAAAAAGTGTATATTACAAAACCTATTTTCAGCTAACTGCAGCAGGAAAATATCATCTCAACATCAGTGTCTTACTTTTCTTCTGTATCTTTTAAACAATATTTCTTGGAGTAATTGCTGCCATGCTATTTTGGTGCTCACAAGTAAATTAAAATCTCTATATAAATAATGGTGCTGATGCAGAGGAGAGGAAATTACACCTTGTCCGCACCAGTAAAACCCCTGGTATCCAGGGGAAGTAAGTGTGTAGTCACTGCTGTCCTCTGTAGCACCTTTAACTTACTGGCTAGGGCTTCAGCCATGTAGATGGAATATGCCTACCTACATTAACACCTCTCTGCAGGTTAAAAGAGGTTGCACCACTAAAAGTTAAAGTGGATCAAGCTTCATATGTACTGAATCTGACCCACTATATTTCAGTTACAAATTTGCTATAGTAACATCCCAGACAGCAGTCAAAAAGATTAGCAGATGGACTGTAATAAGATGAGTAGATTTTCTATTAAATCTTACCATGTCTGGTGTTTGGCAGTCTGCTACAAGTCTGCTACCAGCCATCCCACAGTGGTAAAAAGTCACTGATCATTTCTAATGCAAGAGGTAATCCCTAGCTGTTTCCTGGACTAATCACAAATGGGGGGAAAATGCATACAGTCTGCATTTGGAGAGATGTCATCACTCACTGTGCAAATGATTACAGTGTAGCCTTTTCCTCTGTGGTACCCACACAAGAGACTCTGGCCAAGAGCACAGGAAATGGCTAGCAGGGCAGTGTCAATGATGTTACCAGGAACTGAGTATAATATGTTTACTTTGAAAGCTGTTAATCCTAAGCACTAGAAAATAGTATGACATATTGAAAGTCATGCAATGTACAATTCTGTATCCTCATTATAGGACTTCTTATTTCCCCTGATCACTTTTTGCTGAAATATTCCATTTGCTCCAAGCCCACTCCTTATTTGCCAGCATCTAATGAGCAAAAATAGGGAGGGATCTCCTTCCTGGAATGTCTTCCAAGTTACATAGAACTCCCTGCTCTAGTTACATGAGGGTTGGTGCCTCTTTGGTTTAAATTTATTTGATTTAAATTATATTGCTCACCATGTACCCTTATATGCTGTGTTATTGTAGCCAAATTTGTCCCAGGACATTAGAGAGACAAAGTGGGTGAGGAATGAAGAAGAGCTCTGTGTAAACTCACCGGCTTGTCTCGCTCACCAACAGAAATTGGTCTGATAAAAGATATTACCTCACTGACCTCATTCATTCCTTACATGGATAACCAACAAAGAAAAAGATATAACAATGGGGGCAAGGGAAATGAGAAGATGAAAGATAGAAGAGGAAAGATCACTGAAGAGAGGGTATGTCAAAAAGGAAAAAAAATTAGGTGCCGTTTCATCCATTTTTTTCCTGTTCTCTCCCATCTCTCTTCTTAACCCCCCTTTTTCTGCCCTCACTTGCTTTCCCCTTCTCCACATTGAAGGCCTGATTCTGCCCCTCTTTCTCAGATTAAATAGTATTTTAGTTAGTAGTGGTGTGCTCAGTAGCATAGCCACTAGTACAATGGGGCTATTAAAATGTGAGATACCACTTGACTTGAATAAGGGTAGCACATTGCCAGGTGTCTGGTTTTCACCCAAAGAGTCCGTTATTTCTGGCCCCTGTCCGTTAAAAAAAAACCAGAAAATACTGGACATGTAAAATGTCCGGTATTTTCTATTTTTGTTGGATGGAAGGCCAGCGGGGACATTGTTCCCCTGCCACATCTAGCATGGGCAGGGGGAAGCGAGGAGCGTGGGGAGTCTTAAAGGCACAGCGACCTTTTTCTGTTCTCCCATTTGTTTGGGTTTTTAGTTTGTTTTTTTGCTCAACCAAGGTTTTTTTTTTGCTCAACCAAGTTTTTTCCCAATCCCCATGTTCGGGATTTTGGATGAAAGCATGTGGCCTAAGCACAAGCTGGATTTGCATTTGTCTTTCTTACACTTTCTGTCCAGTTCCATTCCAACTCCTGTAAAATTTTCTTAGGAGCACATGAAATAGTTAAACCTTTCCAGTCAGAACCGGTTTCTTCTTAGGCAGCACCTCACCAGCCTGTGTCTCGTGTTAGAGTTCCAACACTTTGTTCAATCCAGACAGGTAACAATGGCAGTGCTTAATTTGTAATGAAAGAGCAATTAGGTGCTGGGGCTCAAGCAATTTTTTTTCCTTTCGTAACTCATACAACAAGCCCAGAGGTGTCAGGGCTAGACATTGCCACGTCTAAAGGTGACAGGTCTCAGCACAAATTAAGCCCTGAGCATTGATCTACTAGAGGCAGCACTTCTGATTCTCTAAGAGCATGACCCAGCATTAGTTAGGGCAGCTGGGATTCCTTTGTCTCTAATATCTCTTGATACACAGTACAGTGCTACTTAATTTAGTCACTTTAAATATGTGGCAAGTTTATCAAGATATAGGTACTGGAAGAGGCTTATTCAGCCACAACAGATCAATATTAACATTCGCAGATGGGAAACTGCATTAACAGTAGTTATTACAATGTATAATTTAATTAATGCATTGCTGTTTGCTATGTTTGGGGCAATTGTGCTTTCCTCAACTCTGTCTCTGTAGATATTTAGATCTGATAGGAAGAAAAATTGACATACTTTGACTGCACGAGGTGGCAGGATTCAAGAAGTCTGTTACAGAATCTTTACCAGTGCACCAGGGTACATGGGAGGCACAGTGAAATCAGGCCATTGTGTAGCCAGTAGATCTATAACTACACAGATCATCTGGCCACATTCCCCAAGTTTCATTATTCAACAAGCTCCAGGGTTGGAGTAACAGCTGCAGAGCTGCTTAGATTATTGTATATGACTTGGAGAGTAGGATTCTCGCCCTCCACAAGCCCATCGGAAATCCCCTGACCACAGCTTTTGTACTTGTGACCCTACAAGGAAAAGAGAGAAGAAAATGAAACAGTTTGGCCATGTTAGTCAGTCGAAACATTTTAGATGATTTTGTTTTACTCTTTTGATTTATAAGAAGGCCTCAGAAAAGTTTCAGTGTTGCCAGTTTGGAAGTGTTGTTGAAATGTTTACGAGATTTATGAATTGGGGCTTCTGGCTTTTGACATTCATTTTTCAAAACAAATTCAAGTGGTATTTCTGAGAAAGTAAGCGCAAAACTGAAATAGTCCATCTTGCTCGCATTTCTCAGCCTTTTTTCCCACTTGAATCCTCTGCTCCCCTTCTTGGCCTGAGCCCAATGGAGCTCTGAAGGGAGAAAGTAAGAAAGGTGTGAAAATGTCAGACTTGTGAGGTATGTTAACAAAACGGTTTCTTTGTTGGCTTTGACAAACCGTGAACAGTTACTAATCCCTATCGTCACCTCCACCTCTTCAGAGAAAGAAAGCCAGAATTCAGTGCATCCATTTGAGAGAAGGGTGAGTAAGAACATGTCACCTCAGCATCATAGAGGCTCCCCATCATGCCATATGGCTGGGGAAGCAACTCACCACCCCTCATTGCCCGTCTCCTCAACCTTGTGGGACTTTTATGGTAAAGTTAATGCTGTCTGTATCAGTAGTAACTTATCTGGATTTCCCCCCTCAGCCATTTTTTAGGAGTAATTGCATGGGCAGCGAGAATTCCTGAGTTGTGTGTATCCCCAATGGGAACCAGAGCTTCAAGGAACCAGAGGGACGGGAAGAAACTAACAGAAAGTTTGGACACATAAGGCCTTTGTGGCTATTACTCTGGCTTCCCCAGATGTTTCAAGATGAGCCTAAAATCTCTGTGACTTTGCAAGAGAGAACACAGTACAAATGTAGCTCATCTTCCTAAAACTCTATGCCAATATCAACTGCATACATTGCTGACACAAATCCAAAACTGAAACTAAGCCCCCCCTCATCACTCAAAATATCAACAGGCCCCATTTTTGTCATCTTCTGATGGGGTGAAGGAGGAGCCAATTGCCTACAAGAAGCTGGCAAAATAGTTGTGTGGGAAGAGGGCAAATCTTTCCTTCTTGAAAGCGTGACAAAATCCTGATCCTGGGAAAGGTGCATTTCCATATATCTCCAGTATAGTCAATGAGTTGAGGCTGCACACAGCATCTCTTAGGACCTTGCAAGATTAGTTATACAAAACATAAAACTGCTGGCCTGGCACCTTGGTATTGATATAAAAAGGTATAAAAGGAACTATAAAACTGTTCTCCCTGGGCAGCTGAGGAATTCCTCCAGCATTAGGTAATCATTAGCTCTACATCGTCCCTTCTTGGCATTCCCTGGGCCAGGGGTGTGCTGGAAGGTAGGGGGGGGCAAGGTAGGTAGTAGCTAGATCACAGTGCACTCTGGTGATTCTGATCCAACACATGGCCCCTAGGGAGCCATTGCAAGCCACTATAGCTTAGAGTAGTCCGGAAGCTACTGTAAATTATCCTGGGGACAACTCTCCCCCCAGTTTCCTGTTCATGTGCCAAGCACAGTTCAGCCAGACCTAAAAATGGAGCCATAGACTGTGCATTGTAAAAGAACCTCATATAAATTGTATTTATCATTGCTTCTTAAGAACACTAGTCACAGTTACATCCAACTGATACAGCAGTCTTGATTTGAGTCAACACACTGTGGTGAAAGCCAAGTAAAAATGTACAGCACTTCTTTTGCAAAACCAGGTTATTTTGCTTAACAAAAATATCACCTATATTGCTCCTCTATAATACACAGTCACTTTACAATACATCTCACTATGAGAAAGATGATTACTAGTGATGGAGTAGACATCTGAAGACTTGGAGGTCAGTCTGAATTTGGATAAGCTCCTAAAATATGGATGTTTATCTGAAGCTTGCACAAACGTCCTGAGTCAGCCAAATTTGGCAGGAAATCTCAGTCCAGTTCCAGCTCTGGCTTGAGCGCAGAAGTATAAAGGTATCCAAAAATGATAAATGGAAGAAGTAGGGAAAGAGAAGGAAATCAAACATTTCAGGACCTACAAAAAGTTTAGTTCTTGTACTGTAAATCCATACAGGCGTTGGAGTGACTGTGATTTTGTTTCAACCAGTTTGTACAGTCATATTTTGGGGTAGGTAAAAATGTGCACACAGAAAACAGAGAGATGGGGAAGAGGGAGAATAAATGTTGACTGTATTCACAGTTAATTAGGAAAGGGAAATTCCATCTTTCAGAAGTAAAGCAAGGAGTCAAGTTTAGAACTCAGTGGCAGGTGTTGTTTTTTTAAAATTTTGCTAGTTATATTAGCTTCCGTATGTCCTAGGACATTTGCGCTCAGGAAGGATACAGACCTTTGAAAATGTCAACACTTTGCATAATGTCTGAGTCATTAGCAGATTGAAAAAGCATCTGAAATCCTCATGGAGCATTGTAAGAATTGACTGAATATTTTCTCTCTATGCATAATCTCCCTTACATATTTATTTAGTAAACATCCAGTTGATGGATATTGTAATATCAATCATTTGGAGTCACAGAAGTACTTCTCTCCTCAGCAATGCAGGTTACCACAAGTACATGAATTCTGTTCCCCATTGTCCACTTTGGCTTCCCATACAATCTCAAATTAAGTTCAAGATCCTAGTCCTTAGTGTCATGGTGCTTAATAGCCTGGGCCTAAAATATCTAAGAGATCTCTGATAGCTCCACAGGAAGGATTGCATTCAACATCTCTGTTCCCCTCAGGAATAATGGATTTTCCTTTCACAAGGATAAAGCTTGCCTGTTCAGGAGAGAGACCCTTCTTGGGGATGGGTTCAAGACTGTGGAATGAATTTTCATGGGAACTATGTACCATCACAAATTTTGAAAAATTGCAGTGACACAGAGTTATATACTTTCATTTTCCTTTGGACACTTTGTAACTTTTTAAAATGTCCTCCATTTTTCCACCATGCAGAAACTTCCCAAAATGTGGGGATTTTTGAAAATATTACAATGTGCAAAAAGGAAAAAAATATCAACCAGCAAACAAATCTTAGACAGAATTTATATTATTTCACCCTCATCATAGAAAAGAAAAAAAGAGAGCACAAAAATAGGGGGAAATTCCCACTTAAAAAAAAAGTCAAGACAATTTTAAGAACAAAAAAAAAATGTGCCATTTCAGATCCCATGAAACAGAAGCAACTTTGAAATTTCAAATTTAGAGGTCTATGGACAGAAATTCTTTTTAATGTCACTTGTTTGGTGCCAAGCACAATGTTGCTTTGATGCTAGGAGGTAGGCATCCTCTAGTGTTACAGTAACTATAGACTGTAAAGTGTATATAAGTATTTCATTTGTTGCCCCCAAAGACCTGCCAGGGAACTAAAATATTTGTAATTATAAAAGCAGGATTTTTTTTTAAATCCCTGATTTTTTCTGATACCTCCTTCCCCCATTACCAGGGCCAACATTCCCTTCACCACCAATTGTCTATGTTTACTGGTGCTGCTATCATCCACAAAACCAACTTTGGAGTTTAGTTCATTTTCTGGAAGTTTGGGGACTCTTCTTTCTCTTATTACTAGAGCAGCAGTTTTCTACAGTTGTCTTCAGTTTCACTAGTCTTAATGCAATGGCGGGACAGATCCTGCCTAATCATAAATAATATTCAAAATGGATATAAAAATATCTCCCCATTATCATCCTACGTACTATGCTCCTAGCAAGATCACATAGCACACACAGGACAATCCAAATTACATTTCCAAACTTCAATACCCTTTCTCCTTTTATCAAAGCAGTCATAGCACTAAAACTTCAAAGCTCCCCTTATTTTTTATAGATGGAGCAAGGTGAGGGAGGACATTCTTCATGGAAGCCTTGGATACTCAAATCATCATACTTTTTTCAGACAGCTCTTTACCCTGAACTTGGCTGCCTGTTTCTAGCCAATTGTCCAGAATTTATGGGCTTTGGGCAGCTCAACAAATCAATCTCTGGATGGTTCCAGAACCAACCAAGGTCCAGGAATCCCATTTAGCTATTTAAGACATTATAGAACAAAGGGGAAAAGGAAGCCAGAGGGGAGCCAACAGGTCATTAGGGCTTTCCTTTCTGGTTCCTCATGGAAAAAAACATAACACTTTAATGACTTAATGCAGCCTGATGGGCAATGTCAAGACATCAAGTCAGTACCAACTGTTACATACAATAAGCCTGGCAGCAGCTAATTAATCCATTTAGGAGAAAAAAACAATATTGTTTTTCTCTCTCCAATTGGATTATGAATTTGGGCCAGACATAGGGTTGCCAAATGGTTTAACCAAAAATACCAACCCCCCAAAAAAAAAAAAAAACCACTGTTGGGAAAAAAAAGGGAGAGACCAAAGTTGTTGAGAAAAAAAAAAGAAAAAGGACCCCGACAGTTATTAAGCAAAAAAAATACAAAAATAACAGCATGGCCGCTTTAAGGCCTTTGTGGCTTTTTTTTGCCAGCGGCCATCTTGTTTTTTTACTCTGTGCCAGAAGAGAGCTCCCCTGCGGAACCAGGTAAGCGGGCGATGGAGGGAGGAGGAGGGGGGGGGGTCCGGGAGAGGCCCGGGGGCTGGGCCTGGTTGCTGAGTGTGTAGGATTGCCAGGTGTCTGGTATTTTGGCCTCCTGGCAGGGAAAAAAAATCAGAAAATACCAGACATTTTAGGTGTCCGATATTTTCTGATTTTTTTTTTACCAGACAGGAGGCGAAAATACCGGACTCTCCAGGTCAATTCCATACACCTGGCAACCCTAGCCAGACATTTAAAAGCTGACCATGATGAGTAAAGATTGTGTATTGACTACTGTGCTTACAGAACTACTTTATTATAAACATCTATCAAGGAAACAGTTAATTACAAAACTACCTCTTCTTTTCTTACAAATGTCTGGTTTTCCCCAACATCAGAGTACTTATGTATACAATACATTTCCATTGTAAGAAGGCAACAATTTTTATTTAAGGAGCCCCAGTTATGTTAGATGCAGATGATTAAGACAACATTGCATATTTATTGGGATGTGATGACTATTTATTAGATCATTCTTTAACCACAGTAAAGAAGGTAATTAATGCATTAGTGTGTGACTCTCAGTATATCTGAAACAATCAAGTATTCTGTCTTGAAAATATGCTGTTGCAGTAGAAGATACCGCTCCTCACAGGCCACTTCAACTGGTATCTTCAGTTACAAACAATTTGCCTCTTTCCACTCACCAGCACAGCTTTTGAAAGGGCTATAATTGAGACACTAGCCTTGATTTTCATCCCCCACTACCTCACTCAGATTTAAAGAGTTGCACAGGGTATAAGGTCCCAGTACACCCAATGAACATAGGACACAGGGCTGATAGACACCTACCGGGTTATCAGGTCTAGTCCCCTGCCATCACAGCCAACGCAGTTATATAATCCTGTTCATCAACTAAAACGTGTTAGGTTACTCTTCTTGGGAAGCTGTTGCACCCTGTCATTCCTCTGATGACTATCAATCTTCTAATTTCCAGCCAAAATTGATTCATGGCCAGTTTATATCCGTTTGTTCTTGAGCTAACATTGTCATTTATCTTAAATAGCTCTTCTGCCTTCCTGGTGTTTATACCCAAAAGTAGTTAACGAGAACAAGCATATCCCCTCTCAGCCCTTACTTTGCTAAGTTAAACACAACCCAAACTGTTTTAGCCTTCTCTCATAAGATATTCCATTGCCTTGGTCATTCCAGTAGCCCCTTCTCTGTACCTGTTCCAGTCTGCATTAAACTTTCTTGCACATGGGTAAGTGGAATGGTACATGATGTTCTAAATAAAGTTTTACTAGTGTCTTGTACAATGACATGAACTACTGAAAATACCTACACACAGATATGTTATCTGAATCCAGGACATGAAATGGTATCATTATGTCCATGGTCTTCTTGCTCATCCGGCCCAGACCTTTCATCTAGGACCAGTGGGTTTGCCTATATCACTTCCTGTATCCACACAGGTTCTTGCCTACATCTGGGAAGTAATAGCAATGTTATTGCTGGCCACCTCTGTCACGTTGATTGGTTCAACACAGAAGTTTTGCGCGCGCACAAAGTCTTGGCTAAAGCTTAGATGCTGTTCCAGGAGATTCTGTACATCAGCTCTGGGCAAGTTAGTAAATGTTTCTACATACTGATATGTCTAGTGATGTGTCTGGTTTTCCCATCCTGAGCTGTGGTCTCATCCAAACCATATACTTCAAAAGGATAATTCTTCATCTGCAGAGACAATTTCAGTTAGACTACTTCAAGTCAAGCATGTGCTTAAGTGCTTTGCAAGATCCAGGTTCAGGTTGTGGCAGAATTTGGCCCCAAACTTTTCAATTGGCATTCTCCAAAATCAGATATAACTTAGAGGATAGATGTAAATCAGTAATTCTTTCCACATAGCCAACTATTTTTCCTGTCTTCTAACCAAGTAGAAAAGTTTAGGATCACTACATTTTAATGCAAAATCTCTTACAGTGTTATTACGACCTTTTGAGTCACTAACAATTCTGAATGGGGGGAAAGCAAAATAGATAACGGAACCTGCAGATGTAAAAGAATTTTTATTATTCCTGGGAGACATTATAAAAAATGTCAGGCTGGACACCTACGGAAAACTGCTGCAACTGATGTTTCTCTATAAATGTCACTGCTAGCTCAAAATAAATTCTGCAAACCAACTGGCTAGTAGCCTTTAATGTGGTATTTTTTTTTTAACTTTGTATTACCGCTAACCCTGGTTATTATTTTCCAAAGATCTGACTGAACGCCGCAACTGATGCTTCTCTATAAATGTCACTGCTAGCTCAAAATAAATTCTGCAAAACAACTGGCTAGCAGCCTTTTAATGTGTTCTTTTTTTTACTTTGTATTACCCTTAACCCTGGTCATTATTTTTCTCAAGCTTTGACTGAACGAACATTGCATTTATAAAGTGCTTTTCATCCTGGGATTCCAAAGCACTATCAAAATATTGTGCTGCTAAATTTATGTGCTATAATCCCTGAGGTGGAAAAAAGATACATATTATACAACAGAAACTTCCCATTGTTATGATTTTTCATGTAGGTTTTCTTCTTCCTTCTCCACTTCCCTTTATTTTAAAAAAACCTGATGTCATGGAAATTATAGCAGTAGAGTTTATTTCAAATATACATATCCTTGGCCTGACTCTAATCCAGCTCCCAAAAGTGAAAAGAAAAAGTTTTAATCACTATCCTACCTATCCTTGTAAGACACGTAGAATTAATAGTTTAAAAGCCCACAGGGCTCCCTAATTCATAAGTCAAGAGTTGCAGCTCTTAAAACAGCATTAACATTACTTTTAGTAATGAACAGAATCTCAGGATCATCATGCTGAAAGATTTAGGTTCCATTCTTCTGTGTATATTCTTATATCAATGTGAGTATATTTACATGTCTAACTCTGACTCACTTTACAGAGACACTCCGAAGAACATTTATATCCTTGAGATTTTATAGTTTAATATTATTATAAGTCTCCTTTCCTTTGTAATAGCCTCTTTTTCTCCCCACCATCTGCAGTTTCTAGTATCTGTCTAACAGAGATGCCTAGCTGTTATGCTTAAAGAGGTTCAGAATTTATCAGCATATCTATTTGCTGGATTGAGCAATCTGAATAGCAGGACTCACTGAAAACTTCACACTAACAAGAGTATTGCCTACCATCTTGTGCTTAAACTGCCCTGGCTAGCTTTTAGGGAGACAGGGTTGTACTTGAGATAACCTGTGTAAGCCTCCTCTTGAAAGAATCATACCTGAGCTCTGTCAGGTGATCTCATTGCTGCTTTGTCAGCTCCTAGGCTGTGGAACTCTTTCCTTGTGGACATGGGTCTCAGAGCAATGCTCACTTCTTTATAAAGCAGTCTGAAAAAAAATTAATATTCCTCAAAGGAATAAAGTAAGTGATTTTTAAATGGTTAGTTCTTGGTTAAGATATATATCTATAGATGTAGATGTTAAGCAATGAGTCTGTGTGTGTGTGCTGGAGGTGGGATGGGAATCCTTTAACAGTGGGTGTATGTCTAGGCCTAGGTTTTCCAGGTATGCCTCTGGTATCCCAGAAAAACTCCGCTGCATCCAGGGAACGCGTTTGCTCTTCCACTTTTTTTTGCAGATGAGCAAATGCGCTCTTTCAGGGAGCCCTGTATACCTCGTTCTATGAGGAATAAGGGCTCCACTGAAAGAGGAGGCTTTTTCTGCCATTTGGCCCCATCTAGACGGGTCCAAATGGTGGAAAAATCTCTTCTGGAAAAGCAATCAGAAAAAGCTACACAAAGTACAGAGCACAATTTGCGTAGCTTTTTCCAAAAAAAGAGTGTAGTTTACGCCTAGCCTGGGTGAGTGACTTAGTTGATTAAGTCCCATTTTCATATGGGTAACAATATCTATAGGGTCTAAATATCATGGTAGTGGGACTTATGTCTGTAAGTCATTTAAAGGTTTTTGACAATTTTATTCTTAACTTTCAATGAGAGTTGGTCTCCAAAGTGCTTTAGAAAAAAGAACTTTGGTTTTTACCTCACTTAGGTGCTTTTGAAAATTGTATCTATGGAGCCTAAAATTAGGTTCCTGTTTTTTGAAAGAGTTGGTAATCTCTCAGGTACAAATCAGTAGATAAAAGGGGAGTGAGTTAGAAACAGAGAGCTTAATTCTGTCAGATGCAATATTACCAACTCATACAGTCAAAAACCAGCAGCCTAATCTCTAAAATAGTAAGATTAATTTTAAAAATCATGAAGATTTTTAAAATGTGGGTTTATTTTTAATTTCCTTCTGATTTCTGTGCCTTTAGAGTGCACCCTCTTCTCCTGCTTCATATTTTCAAGCTTTAATCTACAATCATAGGCACTCAAAACTTACTTTAAAAAAATAAGAGCAGAAATTTTTGTATGAATTGAAGTCTTGATTCCAGCAGCTGAAGCCTTAAGAAAAACACTAACAATCACGAGATCACAGCTAAAAATCATGAGACTTGTTCAAAGTGCAGATGCTGAGCACTGAAGTCATTAAGAGTACATCTATATTACAGAGTTATTTTGAAATAAGTTATTTCAGAATAAACTCCCAAAATAACTACTTCAAAATAACAAATCCACACTACAAATCCCCATGGAAATAGTGCAGGTCTATAGCAAAATAGCACGTCCACACTGATTGGAACCTAAATCACATTTAAGGCCCCCCAGAAGCACTCTGAGAAGGGCATCAGGACAGCATTCACTTCCTGGAAGTGCTGCCTGAAGCTAGCTGAAGCTTGTGCTTAAAGGGGCTCTCCTCTACAGCCATGTCTCAGACTCTTCACCTTTGCCTACCTCCTCAAAGGACAGAAAACACCACATTGTGTGCTTTGGCTGCCCTTGCAGATGCCACAGCACCCTCAACGTGGAGCCAGACCTGCTGCAAAGCAGTCACCAGCTCTTAGACCTGCTGCTGCAACTCCTGGCTCAGTTTATGCAGACTGCCCTCATGCACTGCTTGAGGACAATGAGCAGATTGGAATGGGGGACTCCCTCACCCAGGCCTGGATGCTCCTCATGCACCACAGTCCTTCCCACCCCACCCCACCCCACCCACCTGCTTCTGACGATGGAAGACCAGTACCAACTGGTGGGACTGTATCATCATGGAGTAGCAGGATGAGTGCAGTGGCTCCAGAATTTCTGCATGTGGAAAGACACCTTCCTGGAGCTGTGTGAGTGGCTCACCTGCCCTCCACCAATGGGACACCCACATGCGACCCGCCATCCCCCTCCAGAAGCATGTCGTCATCACTATTTGGAAGCTTGCCACACTAGACAGCTACTACTCCATCGGGAAGCAGTTCAGCATGAGGAGATTCACCATTGGGGCCATGTTCATGTAGGTATGAGTCTCTTGATATTGTCCCAAGAGGGTGGAGAAGCACTGCAATGGGTTCCCTAGGGAAGGGGGATGGTGGAATCTCTTTCCCTGGAGGTTTTTCAGTCCTGGCTTCACAAAGCCCTGCCAGGGATGGGGAACTTTGCGTTGGTCCTGGTGTGGGAAGAGGCTTGGGTTCGGGGAATTCCTGAGGGCTCTGGCAACCCTGTGATTCTCTATTTATACCTCCTACATGTGGTGAGGGCCATCAATGCCATTCTGCTGCACAGGGTCATCACCCTAGGCAATGTGGACCCATCATCATGGTCTTTGCTGCCATGGGCTTCCCCATCCAGGCCCCCAACCACCATGACTCTAATTACATCAATAGGAAGGGGTACTTTTCAATGGTCCTGCAGGCCCTCGTGGACCACAGGCATGTTCACTGACATTAATATTGGGTGGTTGGGGAAGGCACACAACACCTGCTTCTTTAGGAACTCCAGCCTCTTCCACAGGATGCACACCAGCACTTTTTTTCTGACTGTACCATCAGGGTCAGGGATGTGGACATGCCCATGTGCATGGCTGCACTGACAGGTGCTGCTCGGTGGCAAAGGGTTGGCAGGGCCTGTGTGGTGCCATGAGCAGTTTCCCTTCTGCCTACACCTTTAAAGGCTGAAGGGGAAGGGAAACTATAGAGTTTTGAGGGGTGTGGACAGAGTGGCCACCAGGGCATCTGTGAGAATCCCTGGGGGCCAGTTATTTCAAAATAAGCACAGCCATGCTGTCAATACTCACCCTATTTTGAAAGCGCTATTTCAAAATAAGTGCTATTCCTCATGAAATGAGGGTTTACTATTTTGGAATAAAAAGCCCATTATTTCAAAATAATTTTGAAACAACATGCTTGCTGTGTGGATGCTCACCTTTTTTTTTCAAATAATGTGAGTTATTTCAAAATAATTCTGTAGGGTAGACATACCCTAGGAGTGGAGGAGGCTTAGCATTTTGCAGGATTTGCAAAGTTAAGACTCAAAACTGCTAAAACCATCCACTGAGGCTCATCATCCAAGGGTCTCAAAGTGATGGCAAATATTGTGGCTGAGCCAAGCATAAGATATGTGCCTTCTGGAGCAAGGAGAGAGACTAGGAGATAGGTTGTGACCATCCAAATCATACTCTGCTTCCTTGCCTGATCCATGGGCAGCATAAAAACGTACTGCTTCATGCTTATGTCACTGCCGTGATTCAACCACTATGAGGGAGCAGAAATACTGTATTCTTCTGGAGGAATTGGTCTGGCCAACACAAGAGTCTTTAGGCAGGATGAGCACATATGGTCTCCAACACATCAGCTCCTTCTTTGTGCAAAAGCAGTATGTGTCTGCCGGTTTATGCTTGTCAAGATAACATTTGTTGCACATGAGTAGGGTAGGCATGGTTAGATTTTGATTAGTAAATGTTGATAAATGTCGATTTTAGCGTACACACATAAACTTGAAACATTTCCATCAATAATAATCAACATTTACAGATAGGCAACGTAAAAAATGTGCTGCTTGAAAACAAACTTCTTAGAGTTTAAGGCTTTGTATTTTTTGCATATAATGCTGGCAATGTCTTTTAATGATTATAAGGCTACAGTTTTTTGACTCTCAATGTCTACTGTCATTTTATTATCTGAGGGCTTGTCTACTCTATGGAGAAGATTGACCCTCTGGGGGGTCTATCTTCTAGTTTTCAATTTAGCGGGTCTAATGTAGACCCCAAATTAAATGATGAAAGCAGCCCTTACTGGCACCGTGAACTCCTCATTCTGTGAGGAGTCAGGGTAGCTGACATGAGCATATGCTCCTGTCAGTGTCCTGCAGTATAGACACTGTGGTGGCTTGGCTTAAAGTAAGCCAAATCCAGTTACGCAATTTGCACAGCTGGATGGAATACCTTAAGTCAACCTGCCTGGTTCAGTGTAGACAAGGCCTGAATGCCTGTCCATAATTTCATGCAATCTTGAAAATTTAAATTTAAATCAATTAAAGTCCATTATTATGAGCAAATATGAAAACCGCAAAATCAAAAATAAAGAACAAATTATCCACCAAAATTATAAAAAAAGAATTACAAATGCAGTAGCTGTCTTGAGGAACTAGAGGAATCTCATAAGTCACACACTATGACTCCATGGGAATGTAAGTGTGCCCACTAGTGCATTAACCAGCTTTCACTCCTAACATTTTCTTGAGCATGTTAGAATTTGCAGAGAGGAAGAGATTCAGTATGCCCTGTTGCCCTACATTTGTACACCAAAGTAACATAAGGCAGGATTTACTTTAAGTCACTTGCCAGTCAAATAAATTGACAGTGGCATTCAGGAAGGGAAGTTCTCGTATCTGATGTTCCATTTTCTACATATTCAGTGTCCCCTAGGAGAAGTTTCACACTGCTCTCTATTCTAGGCATCACACAACATCCCTTTCCAAAGATCACAAGAAAGCAAGAAACTGCCTTTGTCTGCCTGTCTTACTGATTCAGAAACAGACGTATCACACAATTCAATGCAATGAAAAAGGAAACCTAAAGTGCTAGTTAACATTTGAGTTGTTTACTTGGAAAAACTATATCCAGCCACAAAGAAGTCGACTTCAATTTTTAAAAAACCCTCCATGTATCCAAGGAATTTGTTGTTTGTTTAAAAATACTCTTTCTATCACAAAAATGAATCTGTGCCAGAAATTTGTTATGATTTCAGAAGATTCTAAAACATTTGGGAGAAAACTTGCACCTTTTAGGAAATTACAAGAAATGCATCTACAGCTGGTGTTTCTTTTTCTTAAATACTTAAAGTAACATAAAAGCTATTTGTTCTTCAGTATCAATCAAAAGTGATAAAGTATAAATAAATACAAGGATGTTTCCCAGATAAGAAACACCATAAATGCACAATTTAATGTCTATAAAATGCTCCGTTTATGTGTAGAAATATTATCAAAGAAAATGACAGGACCTGCAGTGTCATTTTGCATCAGACATAGACATAGCAGAGAGTACAAGTGCCCATGATGATGTAAGGGTCAAATTCAGGGCTCTGTTACATCCCCAGAGCTCCTCTGAGTTCAGAGAAGGGATAATTGTGGGCCAAAATTGCTGCTGAAGCTATTCTAGTAAAGCAGCATCTGGGCAACCTTGCTGGGAGCCCTAGTACAGATAGGGGTCAGCTAATCCATTTTCACCACTACATCAACAATTAAATCTGCTAGGGGTGACTAAAGTCACAGCTTCCATCTTAGCCAGCATACCAAGGACTAAACAAGAGAGCTCTAAAGATGCAAAGATAAGCTGCTACAGTTTGAGCTAAAGCAGTAGTAGGAGCTGTAACAACTCCTATCCTTTTGTGACTCACAGAAGAAGGGGACCTGTAATACACACTTACCAGTGGGTTACTCTTCCTGCTGAACTGGAAGAAGTGAGGTCTCTCAGCACTCTCTCCTTGCATGTGCTTTTGAGGCTAAGCTCCCCATACATAACATAAATAAAGATTGTTTGGCCCTCATGCGTCTATTATTCTGTGAAAGGGAAAGAACATTATTTTCCATCAACGTGAAGGGAGATATAATTGAAACAGGAGTTTCAGGAGCTAAAGTACATTTAAATAGAATCCTAGGGTTGGAAGAGACCTCAGGAGGTCATCGAGTCCAACCCTCTGCCCAAAGCAGGACCAATCCCAACTAAATCATCCCAGCCAGGGGTCTGTCAAGATGGGACTTAAATACCTGTAGGGATAGAGATTCCACCACCTCCCTAGGTAACCCATTCCAGTGCTTCCCCACCCCTAGTGAAATAGTTTTTCCTAATATCCAACCTAGACCGCCCCTACTGCAACTTGAAACCATTGTTCCTCATACTGTCATCTGTCACCATTGAGAACAGCCTTTCTCCATCCTCTTTGAACTTCCCTTCAGGCAGTTGAAGGTTGCTATCAAATCCTCCTCACTCTTCTCTTTTATAGACCAAACAAGCCCAAATCCCTCAGCCTTTCCTCATAAGTCATGTGCTCTAGCCCCCTAAATAATTTTTGTTGCCCTCCACTGGACCCTCTCTTTCTGTAATGGGGGTGGGGCGGAGAATTGGACACAATACTCTAGATGTGGCCTCACCTGTGCCAAATAAAGTGGAATAATCACGTCTCTAGATCTACTGGCAATGCTACTACTAATGCACCCCAATATGCCATTAGCCTTCTTGGCTACAGGGGCACACTGTTGACTCATATCCAGTTTCACATCCACTGTAATTCCCAGGTTCTTTTCTGCTGAACTACTGCTTAGCCAGTTGGTCCCCAGCCTCTAACAGTGCACTTGTCCTTGCTGAACCTCATCAGATTTCTTTTGACCCATACCTCCAAATTGGCTAGGTCACTCTCGACCCTATTCCTACCCTCCAATGTATCTACCTCTTCTTCTAACTTAGGCTACTTCTAGACTGCAAGCCTCTTTCGAAAGAGGCTTTTTCGAAAGATACTTTCAAAAAAGCCTCTTTCAAAAAAGAGCATCTAGACTACAACCTGTACTTTCAAAAAAGCAAGCCACTTTTTTGAAAGAGAGCACCTAGGCAGTCTGGTTGCGCTCTTTCAAAAAAGCACAGTTTGCATTATATAGCGCCTTTTTTCAAAAGAGCACTTTCAAAAAAAGGCGTTCTTCCTCATAAAATGAGGATTTCCACGGTCAAAAGACTGCCACGTTCTTTCGATTTACTTTCGAAAGAACGCAGCAGCAGTCTAGACTCGGGAAGTTTTTTTAAAAAAAGGCCACTTTTTGCGAAAAAACCCTGTAGTCTAGACACACCCCAGGTGTCATCCACAAACTTGCTGAGGGTGCGAGCCATCCCTAATCCAGGTCATTAATAAAGATGTTGAACAAAACCAGGCCTAGAACTGATTCTTGGGGCACTCTGCTTGAAACCGACCATGAACCAGACATCAAGTTGTTGATCACTAGCCGTTGAGCCTGACAATCTAGCCAAATTTGTATCCAACTTACAGTCCATTTATCCAATCCATACTTCCTTAACTTGCTGGCAAGAATACTGTGGGAGACAGTATCAAGAGCATCACTGAAGTCAAGGTATATCACATCCACTGACTTCCCCATGTCCACAGAGCCAGTTACCACACATAGGAGGCAATCAGGTTGGTCAGGCATGACTTGCTGTTGGTGAATCCAGGTCCATCAGATAAACTCAGAATGAAGAATTTCAGTTGCATTAAATATGAGTAAGAATCAATGCAGTAACTTTTCCTATTAGTTATTCTGATAATGTAATCAATATGTATTTTGCTGTCTCCACATATGCAGTCTTTAATACACTTGCAATAGAGACCTAATGGTTAGGAAAGAACAGGCTACTCAGAGGCTGATGGGGTAGAAGGGTACCTTTATTGCTGATACTCGTTCTGTCTCGGGACCTGGGATGTGAGTGAGCAACAAATTAACCCCACATATACCTTTTTATCTTAGCATGTAAATATGTGTGTCAATTATATCACCCTTTAAGCCCTAATTTAGTAATGTGAACACCCATATAATGCATAATCATAACAATGTGATGAATATAATCATACCCACCACTGTTTACTGTTTACAACTTTTTAGCTGATGTCAGCTGTTTTCACATCATGAAACTCCTTGGATCAGCAATTTACAATGGGCACAGGATATGTGACCCTGAATGTATAATTCAGTGCGGATAAGGAGGTAAGGAAGATAGAATTGTTAGCACATAGGCCATTCATTAAAAAGTTATACCTTGGGTACAGTTAAGTGCTTGTCAATCTCAAGCAAGCATAGAAGGCAGAATTAAAACAAGTCTGTAAATCAGTAGAAGCAGAATCTGTCTGTGTCATGCCCCATTACCATACTCGTATCTACCAAGACCCCTTATTTAACACTTATGTACCCCAACACTACTTACATTTAGAAGCTGTTTTGCTGGCACCTAGAGACTTTGGCCCCTGGGACTTTGGGCATCTGAAGAAATGTAGAAGGTATTTTGGGATTGTGTAATAAGCCTACTAGCTGGATGCTGCCACTTAAACAATCAGCACTGAAATAGATAATGATGTTGGCATTGCATTACCATTAGGTTTCATGATTAATAGTCCTACTGAGATGAATGGGAGAAGCTCACAACTATCAGAGCTGTTGTTTGGGGTTGTCCAAAGGCTCAGAAAGGCAGGATAACATTGCTTACACTTGTTCAATGTTTCCAAGACTTTTCTTTGCAACCCTAAGTGCTAGAAACTTCGTTTTCTTAATGAAAGCTCAGCTGTTTGGAGTATAAATCTGTAGTAAGGGATGAATTCTGAGACAAATGTCATGGGTCCAGAACAGCTAAATTCATGGGCCCCTGTATATATTACATAAGAATAAAATGTATCTTAGTTCACATTGTAGTATTCTGTTTTCTTATATATGGACCCCACAAGGTTTATAATGGTTGCCTATTTTAAAAGGTGAAACATCATCCTACTATTGATGCAACAGGGTAGCCATACTTGAAGGAAGAGGAACTCGCATCCTTTATGCAAAATAGCAATACTTTGCTGTTTCAGGGAAAATCTAGGGCAGTGTTTCTTAAACTTTTTAAGACTGAGGAACACCAAACAATATTTTTTTTTATGAGGAACACCAGAGATTTTTTGTTGAGAAAAAAAAAAGGTTGGGGAGGAAAGGTCGGGGGCGGGGGGGAAGTTATTGAGAAAAAAAAGGGTTGGGGGAAAGTTTTTGAGCCAAAAAAAAAAAGTCTCCTGCCCCTTTAAGGGTGGCCATTTTGAATTCTGTTGTTCTCCGCAGCATACCTCCAACTGCCTCGTGGCACACCGGTGTGCCGCAGAACACAGTTTAAGAAACACTGATCTAGGGGAATCCATAGTTTCATGGATCCAATAGCCAAGACCCCCAATCTAAGGAATACAGAGGGTCTTCAGATGCTAACATAGCCGTATGTTAGAGTAACAGCCAAGGAAAGGCTTCAGTCAGTCTGCAGGTTGTCTGAGTTCATTTCTCACTACATACCAGAAAGGATCCCAATCCTGCAAATGGATCCATGTGAGCAGATATCTATGTTTATAGATATTTGTACTGAAGTCAATGGAATGGTGTACACTATCAGAAAGTGCCATTATTTTTCATATATGACAAATGAAATTTTAAAAATGTATCAAAAGTAAAAAATGGCCTTGATTGGTGATAAAAAGAGAATTTAGCTAACAGTATGGATGTTGACATATGGTCTTTTGTAAAAAAACTCCAGCCTATGTTACACAGTATAGTAAAAAAGAAAAATTGAAGATTACATAGGTAGATACACGGAAGGGTTAGAAAAGTCATAATTTAGTCAATTATAATTTGAGAATGCTTTTTTGCCTAACAAAACCTTAATGTCTTTAATTTTTTTAACTCATCAGTAGTCTCTCAACTATTAGCAGAGCTGAAAGAGCATCTGGAGCTGGTTTAATAAGAGATTCTGTTGGGTTTAATTGAGGTGGAGTAAAAGGAACTGTTAATTCTCCTGTGGGTTGTTTGTACTGTGTGTGTAGAATGAAGAAGATAGCCTAATTATTTTGTATGGATAGTATATGTGCCTCACTGTGCCTGTTTGATATAATTCTGGCAGACTGCACAGAGTTATAACAAAGAGGGTATGTAAGAAAGAGGAAAAGAAACAGTTACAGAGATAAAGTCTTTCCAGAGGGACTACCAAAGGGTCTTGAGAGAAACAATGGGTGACCTAGTCACTGAAAAATCCCAAGTTGCCTATCACTATAAGGGGAACTTGCCTATTACTTCAAGGCCATAGACAAAGACCAGAAGAACATTAAGCTGTTAAAATCTTTGCATGGAGGAAAAGGAGGGAGGAATTGGATAACATCTTATTGGGAGAGAGACCAATAAAATCAGAGCATGCAATTGGACTGTGAAATCAAGGCAGAGGTTTTGCATAGGCAGGCCACTCGTCCAGTTTTCAACTGGACAGTCCTGACTTTGTGCTGTTTGTCTCCTGTCCAGATATGGCTTAGTCCAGTATCTGACAGGAGGTGTCATTAACAAAGAGTGCTCCACATCACCCCTGCTGGCATAACCTCACATATATGCTGGTGGGGGGCAGGCCTATGCTATTCCAGAAAGCAGTAGCATAGCTGGTATTCCAGGATTGTGCAAGTGGCCACCCTATTTCTTCAGGATGTTCCTGAGACAGCTCACCTCACCTGCTCTTGAAGAGAGGGGATGAGCTGCATGCAAGCCCAGTCCTGATGTGGAGTTTTTTTTTCCAGTCTGCTGTGTACCTTTGGGAGAATGGACAATCTGTTGGCTTAAAAGGGGCTGCTCTGAGTCATTTTAAATAGCTGCTGGCCACGGATACCCAGAGAGGAGAGCCTTGTAGGGACCAATTTCAGCTGGGCTTGTTGTGTGAATTTGATTGGAAACCAAGGGACTGTTGCCTCAGGGTCCAGTCAAAGAGGGGTAGAACTGCAGGATGACACCCTGACAGAGAGGAAGGTAGCAGAACTAGCCACCATAGGGATTGCATGCATGAGGAACACAAGGGAATGTAAGGTACTGCTCACTGGCACTGTATCTATTGCAGTCAGTGGAAGTAGCAGGACTTATAGCCAGTTGATGGAGTGATCTGTGGAGTTCCACTCTGGAAAGAGTCCAGATTGAGGCCTGTCACTTGGGAAGAATGGCCATGGGAGAGCTGGTAAACCATGGGAAGTCAGTGTTGCACTCTGCTTGTGACAAGTGCTGCTGACTGCTGAGTGTGCAAGTCTAAGAGCCTCAGGGTATGTCTAGACTGCATCCCTCTGTCAGCAGAGGGATGCAGATTAGGCAGGTCGACATTGCAAATGAGGCAGGGATTTAAATATCCCGTGCCTAATTTGCATAAAAATGGCCACCGCGTTTTGCCAACTCAGAACTTTGTTGGCAAAAAGCAGCAGTCTTGAGGGGAATCTGTTGAGAAGAAAGCCTTTTTCGACAGATCCTGTAAACCTCCTTGCAGGAGACATAAGGGATCTGTTGAAAAAGGCTTTCTCGACAGATCCCCCTCTAGACTGCCGCTTTTTGCCGACAAAGTGCTGAGTCGGCAAAACGTGGCGGCCACTTTTATGCAAATTAGGCACGGGATATTTAAATCCCTGCCTCATTTGCAATGTCGACCTGCCTAATCTGCATCCCTCTGCCGACAGAGGAATGCAGTCTAGAGATACCCTCTGTGTGCACTTAGGAAAGGCACTGGTATGGTTTTGTCTAGGGAGGCATTCCCAGGATGTATTTTCCCTTTCAGGGTTTTTGTCAAGAGTGGTATCTCGAGACAAATTCATTTTCTTCACTGAAAGACTAATTGAGGGTCTAATATTATGGATGCATTTTAAAGGTGACTTGTGGGGGTTCTTTCACTACTTGGGATGGACTGACTAGTTTGCCCCTCACTGCAAATGCTTGACAGTTTTTGTTTTCAAAGTAGTTAACAAATAATAGTCCTTCTAAAACTCCCTGATGGAGAAAAACAGCTGTTAATAGCCCTATTTTGCAACAGGGGAAACTAAGCCAGGGAGTTTTAGTGATGTTGGGGAAAAGTTATAACTGGCATAAAATGGACAAAGCACATAAACTCAGGAAAGAGACATTGAAGTGGGGAATTAATGACAAGAAGTATCAGTTCACCCCAGTGTAGATTAAAGTGAGTTGGTTACCAAAAACGCTAGTGCTACGTCTACATTGCCCCATCTTGCACAAGAACGTATGCAAATGAGGCATGGCAATGAATATTGCTGCATCTCATTTGCATACTTAATGAGCCACCATTTTTTCACAAGGGGCTTTTGCACAAGAAGGAGCAGTCTACACTGCTCCTTCTTGCTCAAAAGCCCCTTACGTGAAATGGCGGCTCATTAAGTATGCAAATGAGGTGCGGCGATATTCATCACCATGCCTCATTTGCATATGTTCTTCCGCAAGACTGGGCAATGTAGACATAGCCCTAGCTGTATCATTCAAATGGACTAAGCAATACTATTTGCCCAGTGCTTTTGAGTCAGTGCTTAGATGGACTAAGCAATACTATTTGCCCAGTGTTTTGAGTCACTGAACTATATTGCACTGAATCCTTTCTCTAGGTGTAATGTTTGTCCAATGAATTGGATTCTACTGTATCATTCCAGTAGGATTCTTCACTGAAGAAACGGCTTTAGCAATTTTAGCCTTATTATCAAATCACCTAAGAAAATGCAAGCTCGTCCAGTTGCCCTTTCTGTTTCACTCTCCCTTTTATACACGTGCTTATGTGTCGGAGTGCCACCTTTCTCTATGACTTCTATTATGGAGAGGAGAACAGAGAGCGTGCTGCAGTGGAAACTCATGGAGAAATTCTGGATGGCTCAATTAAACTTCCTCTTGGGGTGCACCCAGAGCAGTAATTCTACCATCCCTTGAAAGGGTGAGTATGTGCTCTTCTCACAGCTCCTCTAGGTAGTGTGATGGTGGGAATAGATTCAGCAGCTTCCCATTATTGGGCAGCTACTTTTAATGAAGGCATTGACCCTGAGCAATAGCTTTGTGTTGCACTCTGCTTGTGACTCTCCACTGCAGAGTGTAGGGGGTGTAAGCTCCTTATACTCCTCGTTCTCTAGCAGAGAGGCTGACGCAATCTGACCCTCAGGTTTTTTTGTAATTCCTTTTCCATTAATTTTCTCATATGGTTTGCCCCCTCCCCCATCCTTTCTCGGTTGTAACCGAAGCCACACGCTTAAAAGGCAAATCTGTTCATTGCAGTAAGCCAGCAACAAAGAGGCAGGATAGCCAATGTGCTGTATGCGTGTCCAAATGAGAGCCATCCGGAGACAGACAGCAGGATGCATGCTGTGCAATATGCCCTGAAGCATATATCAGGTTATTTTTATTCAGTTTAAAAATACCACTTTTCTAAATGCACTGTTGTTTGTTTTGAAGAAAAATGAAAAGAAGAGATTGTGCAGAACAAAACAATTTAGTTAGAAAACATGCATCAGAAGGGTCGCATATGTGTCATGCTGCAAAACACATTTTCCATCAGCGTATTTTAAAAATTACAAGGAACATGTACTACATACAAATCAGTTTCTTTAAAGGAACTATGCCAGGTAAGATTTATATTTGGTTAAAACAGATCCTTACCTCTTAATCCGTAGATATGTGACATAGCCAAACCAAACATCTTAAGTGGCTACTCATGTGTAATGAGCCATGCCAAGCTCTGAATATTAGTTGGGTTTATCTGTCCCACCCTCATGTTTATAAATTGAGTTATGGCACCAAATACCAGAGGGTGCATCTACACAGCACCCTAAACTCGAAATAAGAAACGCTATTTGCGCTTAGCAAATTGCGTATCTTATTTCAAATCTATTTCAAAATAGTTTATTTTGAAATTTGGTGCATGTACACAGTGCCAAATTTCAAAATAACATGCTATTTCGAGACATCCCTTAACCCTTGTGGACTGAGGGTTACCGGGATGCCAAAATAGCATGCCTGTTATTTCAAAAAATATTTTGAAATAATGGGCGGCTTGTGTAGACGTGGGGTAGCTATTTCGGGATACCTCCGGTATCCCAAAATAGCCATGCAGTGTAGACGTAACCAGACTGACTTCCAACTGCTAGTGTAACCCTGGAGTATTAACATACTTTCTTCCTATTTACCTCACTTGCTTCCACAACATTTTATGTAATCTCTGTGAGCTCCTGTAACCATCTCTTTTAAACACAGTTATAGAAAGAATTGCACAAATTAAAGTCTCAGTTCTGCACTTCTCACTCAAACAAAACTCCTGTTCATTTCTTTCAGCTAGATTTTGTATAGAGTTGGTTTCCATTTTGCACTTGACTCAACTTAAACAGTGAAAACAGACTAATCAGTGTCCCTTACTTGTTCTCAGTCACTAGTACAGTGTCAAATATTTGATTTCTAAGCACTGTAATTGGATATTTAGACCAACACAGAATTTAGAAAGTGAACAAAATCTAAATGTTGAGGTCAACCCTATAGGCACCTGCATGGAACCTGGGGAAGTTGCAGGAGGAAAGAGTTTGGAGAAGCCTCAGGAAGTTAGTTTTTGTACACATGACTACAATTCTAGTTGCAGATGCAGCACCTGAAAATATGAATGATCTTAATAAAGAGACAGTTTAGTTGTACAAGTATGGGCTCCTGTCATGGTATTACCCAGTGTTACATGAAACATGTAGGCACACCATGTGTCCAGTATTAAACTAGATAGTCCTGCTTTTCTAGGAGTTGTGCCTCCATCTGGTTCTCAAAGCCAGATGTGGGTCTGTGCATCGTAGAATAGGGGATGTCTGGCCCCCTCCCATGCAGAATGGCCTCAAAGCACAGTGCCTAGGAAATTGTACTGGTGAGAATGGAGGGGGGGCTTTTAAAGATGCTGACCATCCTGCAATGTGACCTTGCATGAGTCTGACAAGGTCACAGACACATCATTCCTAGAAGTGCCAAAATGTCTGGTATTGCAACAATGTGTGAGCTGTCACCCTAGAAACGTGGTGTCAGAAGTCAGTCCAATGAGAGCCACAGTGGCGTGTGATTACCAGGAAAATAAAACAGCACCTGCAAACAGGCAATGTGAAGGAACTCAGGCCACTGGGGATGTTTCCACGCAAGATGCCTTTTAGAAGCATGAGCACAAGTAGTGAGTCTATATTTGGAAACGCCCATGAGAGGGATAAATTTTAAGATGAAGGTGAAGCTTTTTCACTGTCTTATTGGGGGGGAAATGAGCAATAAGAAACAAAATGACCAAAAATAAAGGCCAAATAGTGGAACAGCTGATACAGTTGTTTGATAAGTACTGTGATCCCCGACAGAATGAGACTCTAGAGGTATTTTTACTTGTGTGGTTTATCTGAAACTAAGAAGCAGAAAAGAGACTAGATATTTACATTACCAACCTGAGAACTCCAGCATCCACATGTAACTATGGAGATGTAACAGATTTCTGAATTAGTAGAATTGTTTGTGTCACACAGGCTTCCAGTTTACAGGAGAGATTGTTAAGAGAATCTAATAAGAGATCTAACCTTAGAGAAGTTCCGTCAAATACCAAAGGTGGCCAAACTGTCAAGGGAGAGATTCAAAGTACAACAGCAACTAGTGCAGAACAAATACATGGGTTCAAGATAAAGGAGCCCAAGGAGCATGAGGGATCAAGAAAGCAGGCATCATGTTCCAACATACATTCTGCGGAAAGCAATAAGAAAGTCAGAAAGAAAAATGCCCAGCCTATTGGCACAGGTGCCAGGGGAATAGGAAATAGAATCACTTCATGTCCCAACAGCTACCCAAGGAGAAAAAAACCCCAGCTGTATGTGCAGTGACTGAGGTTGAAAAGACTTCCAATGAAGAGAAGGGTGTCAAAGTGTGACTCTAACAGATCCAAAAACTCTGATTGTGTGTGTACTGCAGAAGAAGGCTGCCAGCCAGTCAAGTGCCATATTTGCAGTTCTACTGTTAGATCAACTATTGATTTAATTCCAGCTGGATTGTGATCCCAGAAATATTGATAAATAGTAATATTACATTGAAGAAATATGGCCAAGTGCAATTGATGCATAATAAAACCATTGTGAGGCAAGCGGACAAATGTAGGCTATGGAAAGAAATTACCCTCAGGAGACAGTATTACTTGGAGTTTACTCTAATTGACATAAAGAAATACAGTCCATTGACGGTCTGCAGGGAAATGCAAGCGGTGGATTTCACTGTAGGGCAACACCGGGATAGCCTCACCAGAGCCATATCTAACATTCTAACAGAATTTAAGGACATAGTTCAAGCATAAGAATTCCTAGAGGGCAAGTTGAACGTAGAGATTTAATAATCTCACAGGTGTAGTCTGTGAGATTATTAAAATACAGAGTTCCATTAGCTCTGGTGTCATCACTGAAGAAAGAATGGGCAACCCTGCAAATGAAGAGGTATCATTACATCCACTGAAACCAGCACAAAGTAGATCAGCAGCCTAGAAAAATTTTAGGTAAACTGAGGCTCTGCATTACTTAATAGTGTATTTAAAAGAAGTCACTATCCTATTACTAATAACTGAGGAATGTATCCAGAAGAGAGGGCTGTGTGCTCACAGAGGAGGACATATCTTCCACAACCTAGACAGCTCACCAAAACTGGATATAGTCTATCAACATCCTACAATACTTCAAATCTCTCATTGGAGACGCCAGGCAATTCAAGAAAACATCAGAATGGTTTCCAGAATATTGAGCGAGATGAGCCACCCAGCCACCTAGCAACATTTGTCATACCTTTTGCTAGGTGTTACTGGAAATAAAGGCCTATTGACATCAACCTGACCCCAGAGGCATTCATTGAAAACTGAAATAGAAATTAGAGAAATTTCCAGGTATCAGGAACATAATGAAGCACATTCTTATTAAAGTTGGAGATGACAAGGAAAAGGTAATCAAGGACCCTGGTACCAAGTTGTAACAACTCCCAAACAAGTGCCAGGAGCAGAGTAGTGAGCTGAATGCAGATAAGCTGAAGCTGAAAAAAACAAACAAATAATAGAGGTCCCGTACACTGTACTTCTGCTAACCTATGAGGGACACCATGAGACACTGAAAGCCATTATGGAAATGTTCCGATCAAAGGATGTAAAGGAAGTCCAGCAATTTATAGGAGGGCCAACTATCTTTCTGGATCCTAAGGATACCCACTAGAAGCCCATGGACCCTTCATACAATTAACACACAGTGATGAAGCATGGGAAATGGTCAGAGACCCAAGAAGAGGTGTGTGAAAGAGTAAAGAAAAACACAAGCAGAGCACCAGTCCTGAAGTACGACAACCCTGCAGAGCTGTAGAGTTACAGAATTATGCTTACCAGGAGACCTAGGAATATCACTTAATGCAAAATCACCAGGCCAGTGTATTTGCAAGTAGGGTCCAGCCAGTCACAGAAAGGAGGTAGATAGAAAATAAGCTACCAACTGTGTGCTCTTTGGCATGGAACAATTCCATCAATTCACCTTTGGGCAGAAGGCAGATGTGCAGTCTGATCACAAACTATTAGAAAGCATCATGAAGAAGCCACTGCTGAGTGTATTGAAGCAAATCTAATACAGTTTACTGAGACTCCAGTACTATGATATGAGGAGGATACTACTGATGCCATACCTGCCAGAGTACAGGACAGATGACCCTGTGGACACATTACTATGACTTCACATCTCCAATTGGGGAATTCAAGAAATCCAACAAAACACCAAACAGGATAAGATGCTACAGACAATAAAGCAGTTTGTATTCCAAGATCACAAGGAGTAAGTGCCACAGGAAGTTACCCTCTACTACAAGGTAAGAATTAAGCTGTAGGTACAAAAAAATATTTTATTGAGAGGGGGGGAAAGAAGTAATTCCAGCAGATTTGAGAGCTGACACCATGAGACAGCTACTTCATGCCTCGGGATAGAGAAACAACCTTAATGAAAATTAAAATAATGACAATTCTGTATTTATGAATTAATGTCTTTGATTATAAAAAAGCAAGATAATGTCACTGGAACTACTCATGAAAATGTGAAAGAAGAGAAACAATAAAAATACTATGTAAATTAATTATAATGTTTCAAGTAAAGCATACCTACTTATGTCACTGCTGATGAAGTCGGATATGCCAAGAACTGATTCATCGTGAAAATATTAAACCCCCTGGGCAATATTTGCACCTCTCTGGATCCAAAAGCAGATGTGAACCACATCTGTTGGATCTTATCTGTGGCACTGAAATAGAAAGCATGCCAGCTCTGTGCTTTACCCCCACACTCTCTGGAGTCCCACAGAAGCTCCTCCTCAAACTCCATTGGATCTTCATCTAAGAAAGGAGATTAAGGAAACAGATAGGAAACAGCAGCTCTCCATAGTGCATGTTCTTCAACATCCCATAGATCTACATTTGGAATTCAAATCAGTTCTCAATCCCACTTAAGACACTGTTAATATCTGTAGTAGGCTCTCCCAAGGTGGCTATTGCTGTATCTACCAGTGTGTTAGTACAGCACAAGCTATAGTGTGGTGCATCCAGGAACAGCAAATAGGAACATAAAGTTTCTTTCTCTGATGCTTGTAATTTAGTTGCTTGAAAATCACAAGCATCATTCTCAACACAAAGTTCAATTAACCACTCTGGGACCTGGGAAACTTGGAGTGGAACTGGGCCACTAAGACATTATTTTTAGCTTGATTCTCTGGTCGTGGCCAAATGTTAGAAAACAAGGTGACAAAACTACATGCTTACTACACAGAAGGCAAGGAATGTACACTGAAACCTATCACTCACAATCCACCCAGGGAGTTTTAGCAGTAGCACCAAACTTATGACCATAGGTGGGTTAGGCAGGTGCTCTATGCTACATCTTTATGATTGGAGTCCTCCCAGCTCATGTCTATGATCAGTGTTCTGGTCCATTTTGCTAGGTGCTGTAAAAATACACAGTCAGACATGCGTCTCACCCTGAGGAGCTCATGCAGGACTCTAACTATAAAGATCGTACCTAGAGAAAACCTAGACATTCATCTGAGCCTAAATTGTTTCCTTAGGTCTCCGAATCAGGAGATTTTTGCAGGAACAGTTCAAAGAGCAGTTAAAAGGAGATTGAGTGGGTGCAAAGTGTTCCCTGGAGAAGCAATGTCTAAAAGGGTACCAAATCAAGTCGCTAATGGGCCATTTTATAGAGAGTTCCTCTCATTTTAAAAAACATTCAGTCTGTGAGTAAAATAACTCTGTAACCTCAAAAAGACCCTTGAAAACTGCTAATCAATAGAACTGAGCAAGCTATGCCATTCTGGGCTTTCTTTCCATAACAAGTAGTCACAACAGGTGTATAAGTTAAAATGATTTTCACCTTTAACACCTTTCGAATATTTTAAATCTTCAATTCAGAGCTAGATTCAACACCACATCTCTTCCCTGCTTTCTTTGTCACATGCACTTATTGCATCTTGTTTCAAATGAAATTGCAAGGGTTGTTTCTAGAAGCATGGGTCTCTAAAGGTACGTCTACAAAGCAGCATTATTTTGAAATAATTTTGAAATAATGGGCATCTTATTCCAAATTCTGTAACCCTCATTTTACGAGGAATAACACCTATTCCAAAATAGTTATTTTGAAATAAGGTGTGTGTAGATGGGGCAGTTGAGGTTATTTCAAAATAAGTGGCCTCCAGGGTTTCTCACAGGTGCCCTGGTGACCGCTCTGTCCACTCTCATCAGGACTCTATAGTTCCCCTTCTCCTGCAGGCTTAAAGGTGCAGCCTCAGGGGAAACAGTGCGTGGCACACAGCAGGCCCTGCTTGCACCATGCCACACAACAACGCCCAGCTCTGCCAACCCTGCTGCCATGGCAGATCACAGCACTGCACCTGAGCCCCCCACGGCTGCCAGCACAGCTGCAGGCAGCTCCCAAACCCCTGTTCAGGGGACGAAAGAGGTGGACACCCTCCTGGTCTGATGCAGAGATCCTGGATCTCATTGAGATCTGGGGAGAGGAGGTGAACCTCCAGGTTCTCTGCACCAGATGCAGAAATGTGGACATTTATGGCCGGATTGCCACAGCCTGTCAGAGGGGACACATCTGTACCCAGGAGCAGGTGTGGATGAAGGTTAAAGAGCTCAGGCAGGCCTATGCTAAGGCCAAAGAGTGTAGCTCCTGCTCAGGGGCAGCACCACAGACCTGTCAATACTACAACCAGCTCCACCGCATTCTGGGAGGGGAGTCAGTGCCTTCTCCCCCCCCCAGTTGTGGAATCTGGGTGGAAGACACCCATTGTCACCCTCCCAGAGGGCAGGCCTGCAGCCCAGGAAGAAGAGGAGGAGGAGCAGGCTTGGGGTCCACAATGCCCACCAGCCAGGCTCTTACCCTATCCCTAGAGGTGGTACCACCTTCCCAGGATGTTGCCCAGGGATCAGACAAAGTCAGGGAAGGCCCATCAGGTGAGCTCCATGACTGTCCTTAGACACACCCGGGGGGAGGCAGTGGGCAGTGAGGGGCTGCGTGTTCCTCCCTCATCCTTCTCAGCCTGGGAATCACGCAGCAGCCTGAACACATGGGTGCACATGGAGTGTCTGTCCAGAGCAATCAGCCCCAGGAGGCTGCCATAGAGGACCCTTGTGCTCCTGCTCACAGGGTTCCTAAATAGGCCTGCATTAGTCCTGACCCGATGGTGGGACACCCTCCCACCCAAAAGCTATCACTAAGGAGGCTGGGGTCCTGGCCACACACAGCAATGCCACACATGGCACATAGTCAGGCTTGCAATCCCAGGGCACCATCTGCTCCCAGGCAAGCACGGCGAGGCAGAGGACACTGAGCCCCTGCTAGGGGAGCCTGCTAGGAAAGGAAGGAAATGGAGGGGACTCCAGTAGCACCCTCCCCGGCAAGCGGTGTTTGCCGCTCACATGCACTACCCCCCAATGCCCTCCCTCTATCTCTTTCAGTGGGAAGGGATATAAGTCCTCTCCCTCAGGACACTGTCACTACCAGTCCCAATGTGTGCATGGCACAGAGGGAAGCCAAGCCACCCCGTTACCCCACTCTTATCTGCAGGTTCCCAGCCTGATCGGCACTTTCTCATGCCTGCTTGTCCCCGGGAAATGTGGGTAGCCAGGTTCCCACCAGGGAAATCTGTGACCCTGCAGGAAGGGGCCTGCTGAATAGGCTCTAAGCACATCGCCTTTGTCTGACCCGAGACCTTTCAGTGTCACATTAGAGATGAGGGATGGGCGTCATGCACCCTGTCTCTTGGGATGACTGTCCTTATCTTTGTTCTTCACAGCTGGACCAGTTGTGAGTAAGGCACCTGCAACACCTCCCGCGCCAGCCTCCTGACCCAGTGGGAGCTGCCACTGCAGATGAGCTCATGAAAACCTGGAGAAGGAGCACATTGCCGTGCTGTGTGTCCTGAAGTGGAGGTATACATGGAGCTGCACCACACCACCTGGCAGGAGCTCTTGCAGCAGGCCCAGACCAGGTGCACGGCTTACACTGCTGCAGTTGATTGCCTGCTGGCTGCTCCTGCTCCAGCTCCTGCCCCTCCAGCTTCTCCCCCTAGCCCTCTCTGTGGCCACTGAGGGCCCTGCACATGAGGCAGTGGGACCATTCCAGATGCCACTCCCTGCCCAATTCCTGAGCCTCTCCTGCTTCCTTCCCCCTCCTCCCCACTTCCCCGTTCTTTCCCCAGTTACATTTACCCCAATTAAACCAAAACTAGTTTCATGTTTCAAAAACAAAAGGTCTGCTTTATTGTATCAATAGGGGAAGGGAAGGAGGGAGGGAGAGGGGAGAAAGGAGGGCAGAAGAAGGGAGGAGTGGGGAAGTCAAGGCACAGAGGGGCACTGCACAGGCCCCTTGGGGGGGGAGGCTTGGGGAGAGTGTCGCTGGGGTCCTTGTGTGAAACTCTCCCTCAGGGGATCTCAGATGTGCACAGTCCCTTGACAGGCCTGCCCGATGGCAGCCATGCACGGCTGTTCAAAGCCCCTGGCCAGCTGCTCAGCCTCTGCCTCCCACCCTGGCAAGAACGTCTCCCCCTTGTTCTCGCATATATTGTGGAAGACAAAACAGGCCGCCACCACTTGACGAACATTCTGCTCGCTGAGGTTGAGGCAGGTAAGGAGGAAGAGGAACCTCCATTTCAGATGTCCAAAGGTGCCCTCCACAACAATGCAGGCCCTGATGAGCCTGGCATTGAAACATTCCTTGCTTTGGTCCAGGTGCCCCGTGTAGGGCTTCATAAGCCAGGGGAGCAGAGGGTAGGCAGCATCCCCCACTATGCACTTTGGCATGTCCACGTCCCCGACCCTCCTGGTGCACTTGGGAAAAAAAGTGCCCACCTGCATCTGTCTGTAGAGGCTGGAGTTGCAGAAGACACAGCATTGTGCACCTTCCCTGACCACCCGACACTGATGTCCATGAACCAGCCTCAGTGATCCACGAGGTCCTGCAGAAAGATTGAAAAGTACCCTTTGCAGTTGATGTATTTGGAGGCCTGAGGATCGGAGGCCCAAATGGGGATTTGGGTGCCATCAATGACCCCCACCACACACACACACAATTGGGGAAGCCCATGGCAGCAAAGCCAGTGTTGATGGGGTACACATCACCCAGGTGGACAAGCTGACACAGCAGGGTGGTGTTGATGGCCCTCATCATCTGTAGAAGGAGACAAACAGGGTTGCCAGGGCCCTAGGGAGGTCCCTGAGGCCAACCCCCAACCTGGACACACCAGGACCAACCCCCTACTTACTCTATCCCCATCAGGGCTTTGTGAAGGTGGGAATGAACACCCTTCCTGGGAGGGAGTCTCCACCACTCTTCCCCCCCTTCCCTAGGGAACCCCATTCAAGCAGCTCACCACCCTCCTGGGACAATATGGGGCATCTGGTATTGGCCACTGTTGGCAGACAGGATATTGGGCTAGATGGACCTTTGATCTGACCCAGTATGGCCGTTCTTATGTTCTTAATAGCACAAAAGCGCTATACTTGCATGACCACAACCACTACGATCGATCTCCCCATACTGAACTGGTTCCCGATCGAACGGTAGCTGTCTGGCATGGTGTGCTTCCAGATAACAATGGTGACCCACTTCTGGAGAGGGATGCCAAGTTGCATGTGGGTGTCCCATCACCTGGGGGCAGGGGAATGCCACTGGCAGAGTTCCATGAAGGTTCTTCCACATGCAGAAGTTCTGGAGCCACTGCTGGTCATCCCACCACTATATGACGATCTGGTCCCACCAGTCAGAACTGGTGTCCAGTTGCCAAAAGCAGTGTTGCCTAGTGTGCAAGGGAGGGAGGGAGGAGTTGTGTTGCATGAGCAGTGCATGGAGAGAGGAGAGGAGGTACCCCACAATGGGGTCCTGTTCCTGCAGAACCATGAGGGCAGTCTGCCATAATTGCAGCAGGAGGTGCAGGATGGGGTCTAAGAGCTGTTGACTGCTTGGAGGCAGGCCAGCTCCATGGCTGGGAGTGCTGTGGTATCCTCAAGGGCAACCAGAGCAGGCAGTAAAAAAGCTTTGCTGTTCCTCAAGGAGGTAGGAAAAGGAGAGGAGCCTGAGACAGGGCTGTACAGGGGCGTCCCTTTAAGCATGAGCCTCAGATAGTCTCAGGAAGTAGCTCCAGGAAGTGTTCTGATTCCCTGCCTGAAGTACTTCTGGGAGGCCTTAAATGCAATTCAGTGTCCAATGCATGTGGATGCTCTATTTTTAAATAGCTCAGTGCTATTTCGATGGGCATTTGCTGTGTAGATGCACTATTTCGAAATAAGCTATTTCGGAGTTTGTATTCCAAAATAGCTTATTCCAAAATAAATGTGCAGTGCAGATGTACCCTATGGGACTTTTCACAAAGGAGCCCTGATTATCACTGGGTACTACCACAGTACAAATAGTAATCGCCATTAACAACAACTTTGGGTTCAAATATTATGTTAGGTCATGTTTGGGGAAAAAATGTGGTGGCTTCATCCTAATTCATAGGAACAGTGATCCACATCACAAACTAACTATGTGTAGTCTTTGTTCAGAATGCCTGCTTGATGGATGCTGTGGCTGACATGCATTGGCAGACATGTTTGCAGAATCTTGAACAGCACTTTCCCGTACGGCCTGTCTCTGTCCAAGAGTATTAGTTCATCACATTCACTAAATTCAGAGTTCTATTATGGTATTGAGAGTATGTTGTAGTTTGTGTGATCCTAGCTTATCCATATAAAATCTTTGAAGTTCCTGTATCACTATGCTGTTTATTTTTTAAATGGATAAAAAGATTTAAAAGCCTAAAGGGGTTGTATGTATAAATTTGCAAATGAAGACATCATATTTTTCAAAACGAATCAGAGACTAGTCAGAACTTTTTTATGCTGCTTCTAAATAGTATGAATAAACAAACAAACAAACAAACAAATAAATAAATTCTTCAGCGGGGTAGCTGTGTTAGTCTGTTTCAGCAAAGCAATGGGGAGTCCTGTAGCACCTTAAATACTAACAGCTTTATTTGGACATAAGCTTTCCTGGGCTGGATCCCATTCCTTCACATGCATGAAGACATGTATGAACATGCATCTGACAAAGTGGGGTTTTGCCCCCAAAAGCTTATACCAAAAATAAATGTATTAGACTTTAAGGTGCCACAGGAGTTTTTGTGGTTTTTAAATAAATGCTATAGTTCAATAAATTCAATGCACAATAATACAATTATTAATGCCTCATAGATTTTTGAAGGCTAGAACAGAGATATTTGAAGGTTAATTTATAGAGATCATCAATCAAGCCCATCAGTGAGAAGATTTCAATAGCAGCATATATTAGGAATCAATAGCAATGCATAATAGCAACAGCATGATGACTCATGGCAGATAACATATTTGCTGGTCAGCAAAACTGTCTGTGCAAAAAACTGAAGGAAGTAATTCAGATAAGACATTGGATTTGGATTGATGAGATTAAAGGCAGATAAAATTGTCTAAATAAAATGCATTATCAGTTTAACATATATATTTCAGTGTATTATGGTAAAATGTTTGGAAACAATGTAAATCTTGAAGACAGACAGAAAAGAGGAGACTGAGGGGGGATATGATAGAGGTATATAAAATCATGAGTGGTGTGGAGAGGGCCGATAAAGAAAAGTTATTTATTAGTTCCTAAATAGAAGAACTAGAGGATACCAAATGAAATTAATGGGTAGCAGGTTTAAAACTAATAAAAGAAAGTTCTTCTTCACACAGCGTGTAGTCAGCCTGTGGAACTCCTTGCCAGAGGAGGCTGTGAAGGCTAGGACTATAATAGAGTTTAAAGAGAAGCTAGATAATTTCATGGAGGTTAGGTCCATAAAAGGCTATTAGCCAGGGGATAAAATGGTGTCCTTGGCCTCTGTTTGTCAGAGGCTGGAGAGGGATGGCAGGAGACAAATCGCTTGATCATTGTCTTCGGTCCACCCTCTCTGGGGCACCTGGTGCTGGCCACTGTCGGCAGACAGGATACTGGGCTAGATGGACCTTTGGTCTGACCCAGTACGGCCGTTCTTATGTTCTTATGTTCCTTCCATAACCTTTTTGCATGTTTTCTGCCATAGCTTCAGGCATCAAACATAGAACAGTATCAGAATTACATTTGGGAATACAAATTGCACCTTTTACAATGATCTAATATATCATAATACTTAGAAACTGTACAGAGTTTCATATCTTTAATTAGCATTATCAACATTTGCTATTGAATCCATAAAATGTTCCTGTGAGATGGATAAGAAAATACCATCTCTATTTTACTGGAAGAACCTGAGGCAATGATATTGTAGGCTCAGTTTCGTGTGTAACAAAGCCCACTGCAGAAGAGGTGTGGGTTTCACATCTATCCTGAGACCTCTGGGGTAGATTGTACCTGAGGGAGGAACAATGGTTACCAGGACTGCTTGGTTTACATGGGGAGACACACTAAGCAACACCAAGCCCTGGTTAATTGTCCCAATCTAGCTAGCATGAAAAAGGTGATACCACAGCGGTGCCTCCCTCCTTCCCTTTTCCAGTGATCTCCAGACAAGAGCTCAAAGGGACTGCTGGTACGTTCTGCCCTTACACAGACTTCAAGAAGGAGTAAGGATAATGTCTTGCTGGTGTGTGCCCACATGTTCCCCGTACACCTGCAAAAGGCAAATTGCAATTTGCCCCCATACAATTTAAACTAAGACCAGGGGAGGGAGGAGCCAGTGTCATGTTTGGGATTAGAATTCAGGTGTGCTGGTTCTGAATCCTTGCTCAGATCAATAGACTACTTCTTTCCCTTTGTAGACACAATGTATAGACCTTGAATCAGCAGGCAGATCTGTGGGTATTTCCATGCACATAAACGTTAACCTATTTAGCAATGCACTACTAGATGTGTGTGCACATAATCCCAGTTTGTGCGCATACTTGGTCACATCGATCTAACCATCAGTGTGCACATATCCAGTATCGATGCATACACGTGCATCACTGCACCTGCCAAGTGTGTGTGTGAGTGTGTGCGCGCACGCACAAAAATGCACACCTGCATGCTGAAAAATCAAAGCTTCATTGCATAGTAGATGTTGCCTACGTTTTACCACGATGCATGTTGCTTCAGTTATATCTCTCCCATGCAGACCAACAGAGTTGTGTATTGGACAACGCAAGTACGGCTTAAAAATGGCTGCACTTATGATGGGAGAAGCTCTTTTTTATCATGCATTTTATGCTATAAATTTTGTGAACATCACACTCCGGCATTATCTTCTTTTTTCCCCTCCTTTTTGTGATGCAGCTCATTAAGCACATTTCTTCCTGGGTCTCACTGTACTCATTCAGGTTCATTGAGCCCTTCAAGGCAGTAAAAAGCCGACAGGGCATACTTACCAAAAACAAACCTGAAACTCTAGAGAACATCCATTTTGCTTTACATATAAGCATACTCAGTTCAATTTGTTGTAGTGATATTAACATTAAACAATGATGAAGCAAGGCATTATGGAGCTATGGTCGCATCTCGCCTACTTGAAAGGTTCTCCTATTCCAACAAGTAAATGACCCTTTTATTGTTTTGTAATAAAAATAAAAAACAATTGGAATAATTCACTGTAATATAGTGAAAATTGCTGAACCATGCTTCTTACATGATTTCCTACAGCCTTGGGTCTATAATAGATACAGTGAGCTTTGAAAATTAGTAACTGGTTAGAGAACTCACTTACAGCAGACATATGTTATAAATCATCTCATTAATAAAAAAAAATTACCCCTCAGTATAAACAAAGATAGTGAAGCAGACATCTGGTACCAACCAAGTCTGTGTTATCATAATACGTTCTGAATCTGTTAAACTTCTGGCCAGCTTCAGTTTTTATTGGATTGAAGCTAGGAGATTAATAGGTGGTACAAAATATTGGTGGGTTCTTTCCCAAATAGTCTTGTGAGATGGAGTTGCCCTTCATGGCATCAAATTCTATAAATCATTTTGCAAAAAGAAGGGGCCATGTTCTTGAATAGTTTCTATAGTTCAGACCTTGAATGGAAGAAAAAGCATTCTGAAAGAGATTTAGAGTTATACGTTTATTCTTACAAGGACTGATCAGAGAGGGTGCAGAAGTAGGAAAGATGGTATTGGTTAGGAAAGGAGGTGGATGGTCTGGAAGAAATAATATGTTTTCCAAATGTTGTAAAATGGTGGAAATGACCCATACCTACTGTGTGGAACTTAAATCAGTTCCTAAGCCACTGCTATCCACACCAGGCCACAGATTTTGATCTGCATGGTGCACCTGCCCCAGGTGAAGGGGGGAAATAAGAGCATGCCATAGAATCAGTGTATGTTTCTATACCTTTTCAGTTGAGATCTTTAGGTTCATGGGTGATCGGTACAGCTGGGGCTGGGGGAGGCAGCCCCACCTACAGGCCTGCCCTCTCTGCTAAGGCCCTGCCCCACCAAGGGGAAGAGAGGAGGTGAGGCAGCACACCAAGCATGTGCACCCACCTACCACCACAGGGAGGGGAAGAGAAGGGAGGGGACACATGTGTGCATGTGCCCCAGCCTGCCTGGCCCCTCCCTTCTCTTCCATGAGCCCCAGCCTACCTGGCCCCTGGAGCACGGGGGAAGGAGGAGGCCGCGCAGCTCCAGCCTCCCTGCCCTGGAGCAGAGGAAGGGTGGGTGCTGGGGACAGCAACATTCTGCTCCCAGAACACCTACAGTAAGCGTTCTGGGGGTGGAGCCATGCCTGGCAGTTTGGAAGGGCAAAACCTTCCCCCGCCTAAACTACCAGACACCCACATTCAGGTTTTAACTCCTTTCCACACCTGGAAGTGGAGTCAAACCATGGAGCCTTTGCTTTTTATTTTGTTTTTATTCAAGCCAAATCCCATTGTAGTCAAAGGTGCAAGAAGCCAGGTGCAACTGCAGTCCCTACATGGTTCATGCACCCTCTGAGTGCAAAACACTTTAAGAGAATCAACAAGTTGGAGTTCAAAACACCCTCCAATGCAGTACCTCTGAAGGCATCTAGCAGCAGGTAATGCCGCTCACATACTGGGAAGCTCAAGATGGCAGAAATCCCCTTTTAGTGTATACCAGACATAGGTTTGTGCCCAAAAGCATGACTGAGGCCTACTCCCCCAATGTACAGTAGCTCAAAGTCTTCAATTAATGCACTAGGACATGTTGTAAAATTAAATGAAACCTAACACTGTACACGGCGCTGTTTGCAAACCCTGTATGGAGTATTGTTGTTATTATTTCCTCTTTTTCTGATGGAAGAATCTAAGAGAAATTATTATGCGAGGAGGTGGGAGGAGGAAGACCTGACATGGCTTTTAAATGAGCTCCTTCAGTGCTGACGGAGACTTCCTATTTGTATATTTTATTGTCACAGCATATCTGAGGCTAATTCTACAGATAGGCTTTGATGGGTTTCCTTGTAAGTTTTAGGAATACCTTACATAAATTTGGTATGCTGATTCTAAATTGGTTGTTTGTAAATAGCACTATTAACGGACCACACTGTCTACCCCTCTGAAGCTTTTGATTATAAGAACACAGGATATCATGATGTGTGACTATATAGTTGAATACATTTTGGACAATAAATGTAACCAGGTAATAGATAAAAAGGACAGCTCAACATTAGCAGGGAAAATTAATCAAGAATAAATGATTTTTGCTGCTATCTCCTGCCACTGCCACATAATTCTCAAACCAAGCTGTGAAGGGAGCATTTAGTTGTAATTTATTTGTGAGTATCTTCCACACTGATATGCACATGCACTGGCAACAATATAAATGGGGTGTGTTGCACATTGCTTGGCTTATTATGTAAGTCTCTTGAAAGGTAAGGGGATGATGCATGCTAGTCAAATGATTGTTTCTTAAGGATCGAATCCTGCATACTGTGCAAAGCCAAAACCATGGCCTGATTCAAAGTGCACTGAGATCAATGTGAGTCTTTTCCATTGACATCAGTCGATTTTGAATCCACTCCTACATGCAAAGTGGTGGAACAGGGAGGTTGGTGAGGAACAGAATAAAGCTTCTTGAGACAAGGAGCAGCAGGTGATCCACAAACATCCCCACTTTAGTTTTGGGCTGCAGTAGCTGTAGCAGTTGCCACATGCTCTTCTGTAGGATGGACCCAAATGAGAACTGGAATGATCATGTGCTGGTAATGAAATGGAATGAATGACTTAGTTAGGCTTTTCCTTTACTAGCTTCCATTCCATTAAGCAATGGGCATTCACAGAGCAATTTATCTGCCCATTCTGTGGTACAAAGTATTGAAAGGACAATAGTGGGGAGGCTGTAGTTTCAAGGTCAAAGTAACAGAAAGTGCAGCTCCTACACTATTGTAAGTGGG
This sequence comes from Rafetus swinhoei, assembly GCA_019425775.1. NCBI lineage: Eukaryota > Metazoa > Chordata > Testudines > Trionychidae > Rafetus > Rafetus swinhoei. Next base: position 275,500,426 of record CM033437.1, read on the forward strand.
GCATCTGCCATTGGCCACTGTCAGCAGACAGGATACTGGGTTGGATGGACCATTGGTCTGACCCAGGAGGGCTGTTCTTATGATTCCCCACCCACACTCTGAACCCCCCTCTTCCCCAGCTCCACCCCAGAACCCACACCCCTAATCAGAGCCCTCTTCCACCCTCTTGCACTCAAACCCCTGAAGCCAGCCAGGTGAGTGAGTGAGTGATGGGGAATGGTGTGAGTGGTTTGAGGGCCTCGAAAAGGGGTGGAGAATGGGCAGACCCCAGATGAGGAGCAGGGCAGGTGGTGTTTGGTTTTGTGCAAGTAGAGAGTTGGCCACTCAAGTGCAGAATACTAACCACATCACTTCAGAGAGGTTTGTAACTTTAATAAATCACTAAACCTTTTTTCCTGTGTTTTTTTTAAATCTGCCAATAGAATCTAATCTCCATAGCCCTGAGCAAGGGGTAGTATGTAATCTGCACCACATGAGGGTTCATCCTAGAGGCGTTGTGATTTACTCACACAACTCTAAGGTACAAGTCCCTCATGCTTCATGGGTGGGGAAATAACAGCTTATTGCTGGCTTATAACAGCACCGAATTGTGACAACCTCTAAGCTTGGCCAGTTGTGCTTGTCAGTGTATTTGGGGGAATTGCTGAGGCAGTATTCATTCTGTTCCAGAGGGGAATGCAGACAAGCAAAGAACATTCACTTATTCAAGCATTCCTGCACCCAAATTCCATGTAGCTCAGGTAGAGGTATAAAGGGGAGTCTCTCTCTCCTTTACTGCCCTGTGCTGAACACAATCAATTCTTTTAAGTTAGTACAGGACTGTTCTTCCTGCCAGAAGTTCACTGATGTGTCCTATTTTGTAGAGTGCGCAAATACTGTGGTAATGAACATAGTAGAAATGTGCATAAAAATAATAACAATACTATTCTTTGCAAATGGCATAGTTATAAAAAAAAACTGCACTGGCAGCATGAAATTCAAAAAAAGAGTTCTGATTTAAAATAAAAATGCCAGTGTCCTCTGCTCACTACAAAGTTTGAGGATTCAAAGTCCCAACTATATTCTAGTTTCTTCCACCTATAAAAATTATTAAAATAAATGTTTTAAAAATTGGTGTGGTTTTTAAAGATTCATATCTCATTTTTATTCTTTTCTTTTCTTTTTTTGCCTGCCAAGAGACTTCTGAAAAGTTTTCCAAAAATTTGATAATACTTAAATTATTATTTATTCTAGTCTTTCATTTGGCCTAAGATTCTATCCAGCTGAACCAGTTTGGTTAGGATGGGACTGACCAGACATTACTGTTCATCTGGTTTCTGTATGAGCAACCTTTTACTACATTGACTATGGATTGAAAAATAGTGTCCATTTTTCCATGTCACTGGCATTATACACAGAGGCAGGGCAAAGTCTCTGAAATCAGTTTTTGGCAAAAACAAGAACAATTACCATTTGTGTTATTGCCTGAGCACACAAATTGTTCAGCTGCCCTGCCAAATGAAGCCTCTGGCTGCTTTTGTACTTGAAGTGTTGGCAAGTGTTATAGGAGACTTCCATATTTAAAACACACTAAATACTCATTTCAGACATGTGGTTACACTTAATAGTAATAATGCCCATAATCTTTGATTAGCAAGCTTAAACATTATCCAATTGATTCCAGTCTATGCTGAACTTGTACAGCTTCAATGACTCCCTCTAATATACTTGGAGAATGTTAGTATCCTTTTTTTTTTTTTTTTTTTTTTTGAGGCTCCAGAAGAAAACAAGTTCTGATTTATAGAGTTTTCTTTGGGCATAAAAATTAGATTTTGTACTTTGATTTTTGTTTGTTTGTTTTTAAGAACATATACTGAATGAAAGCAATCCAACTTCTCACACTAAGATGCTTGCAAATACATGGCACCTGAGTTTGACAGGTGATGAACAAAAGTTTCAATTCCATAGAGAACTGTATGAACTCCTCTATGAACATTAGCAATGGAATTTGAAAACATTAAATTAATAAGATTTATAAGATATGCATATGTAAATGACAGAAAATAAATACATTTCTGATATGTTGTGAAAAACAACAGATTAGAGATTCAATCTTTCCATTGTCAGAGTACTTATGAGTTTAATAAATTCTTGGATGAAAGACCCAATACATGTGCAAAATATTACTACTATTTTTCTAGTCATCACATTTGTGATCCATGTGTAAGTGTGCAGAATGACTGAATACCTGTACTTGGACAGTCCTTAGATGAAGAACAAGAAATGGAAACCATTTATAACAGTTGACCTATTTCTTTCTCAGGTGTTTGGGTCTAGTGCGGAAACCTTTGAAACTTAATAGAAGTAATTACAAGAAAGAAAATTTGGGATAATGGTCTCCAGTACTTACGGCACAATGGTGTGAGGTTTCTCACACATTGCACTTGCTTTCATTTCACATATATCTGGCAGATGGAGAAGAATCAGTTGCTTCAAAGAGAACTTTGAGGGGCACTATGGCCAGCACAAACATATCTTACTTATCAAATATTTCTCAGGACTGGAACTTTTAATAATCTTGTCTGTTTTTATCGTAAAAAACCTTAGAACTGCCTGGAAAAGTTCCCACACCAAATGCTAAATGATTTTCAAATACCAGCAGTCTTATTTCTTGCTTATACTTTAGAGTGAGAGCACAGGAAAAGGACCTGGGATTCTAATCTTGGTTCTGCAGATGATTCTCTGTATCAATGGTTTTCAAAAAAAATTTCTCATGACCCAGTTGAAGAAAATTGTTGATGCTCATGACCCAGCATAATTGTATTTTTTTACTAGAGTGCAGGCTCCAGGGTGAGGCCATGGATATGAGGCGTTTAGGGTGCAGGGGTGTGGAGATGAGGCGTTTGCCTGGGGGTATGGGCTCTGGGGTGGGGACAGAGATGAGGGGTTTGAGGTGCAGGCTGGTGGGGTAGGGCAGAGGAGTTCAGTATGTAAGTGGAGACTCTGGGCTGGAGCATGGGGACTGGGTACAGGGGGTGCAGGCTATGGACTTGGGTTGGGGGTGAGGTGTTAGAGGTGCAGGGGGAATTTTTGGGATTGAAGGGGCTCCAGACTGGAATAGGGGATTGTTGGGGTGCAGGCAGCTCCTGGTCAGTGGTGCAGCACAGTGGATCACACTGCACCCTAGAAGTGGCCAGCAGCAGGTCCAGCTCCATAGGCTGCCCCCGGCCCAAGCTCAGACTCCACTCTCCCATTGGCTGGTTCCTGCTTTGTTGCCAAGCATTGCCAAGCAAAAAAAAGGATGGGGCTCATTTGGGGCTTGTTTTGAAATGGGATTGGCTTCATTTTTTGGTTTGCTTTTTTATCTTGTGATAACTGGCCACCCTAGGACCTGGACCTGCTGCTGACCGCTTCCAGGGCACAGCATGGTCCGCAGTGTCAGGACAGACAGGAAGCTGGCCTTAGTACCCCCACTGGTCACCTGGTTACACTACAGCAAGGAGACCCAGTACCTGACTTTCCATGACCCAATATTTTGTAAGTCGTGACCTGTACTTTGAAAATCACTGTTCTATATGACAATGGACAAGTCATTTTATCTTGTTTACTATTCTGTAAAATTAAAAACGGGCCAAAACCAGAATCTTGAATCCAAGCCTTTTCCTTTCTGAATTGAGTAGGGGAGGATTCAAATTCAGATCTTCTGATCCTAACTCATCTATAGCCCCACACCAGAGAGCCACATGAGAAAAAAAGCAGGATAACCATCATCCAAGGGCACTATGACTCTGATCCAAAGTCTGCTGGTGTCAGTGGAGACTCTCATTGACTGCACTAGGTACTTGAGCAGAGCTTGTTCTAGCATCACCAAAAAGTGTTAAGTACCTTAAGACAAATGTCTTTTAACCTTAGTGAGGATCATGGGCAGGGCCCATACAGTCGAGTACTTTAACAATGCTGCCAATTTCAAAGTTCAGTCTGTTTTGATTAATTATACTGTACTTTGTTTGTGGTGAAGTGCATGGAACTGAAAAATCAGGCTCACTCCAGAAATGAAGTGTCAAATACTGTTGGTATGTAAAGTCTTACATGATATAGATCTGGTCCACAAGTCTGTGTTATGATGACCCCAACAGCAGCACAGCTACTGCTTGCACTGCCACATAGTTTTGACAGAATAGAAAGAAAAACCTTCTTCTGTTGATTCTGCAATGCTGTTTTTAATATATCTACATTTGTGGTCTCCTTCCTAGAAAAGTATTAGGGATTTTTTCCCCTGTCTACTTATATGTGGGTGTATAATTATATATGGTGCAGTAGGATGTAACTTAGGGTGTTTTTATGTTTATTGCTCCATTTCTGAAATACATTGGGCTGTGCTATCTTTTTTAATTAAATGTGTTTTTAGCTGCTGGTGCTAGGCACTGAGATCTATGGACATAGATGCCTTCTTAATAAAAATATTATATTATTTTCTAAGAATGCCCAGATCTTGTGGCATATATGAAATATTTACTGCCCAAATTATTTTGCTTGAATATGACGACCTACTGGGAAAGAAAAAAATACTGCATTCCTGACAGAAACCAGGATGAAAGACATAACTCAAAGACACAGTTGTGGTATCTCTTATGGACATGAGATAAGTCTTGATACAACATGAAACAAGAAAGATATCCCATGAGTGGGGAAAGATTTGTATTTGTATGACCTCAGTTGAACGACACAGAGAAAATATATGGAACTGTGAGACATTAAGCAAAACACTTTCACAGATTAAGCAAAGTGGCAGTAATGGTTGTAGTATGGTAATGTTGAAAGATGTAACAATGTATTGTTTTTAAAAGTGTTATATGTGAATTCTAATAGGCAACTATTTTATTTAGTATAGCACCTTTCCAAAGATAATGGCAAGCAACAATACTTTACATTAGTGAATAACACAACAACTAAGGGGAAAAGAAATTACAAAGTATAATTCATGCAGAATTTTTTTCCTACTCAGATTTGAAATGAGCTAGAAATGTAAGACAATGGAGAGCTACAGAAATACTGTTCCATATGGCAAGAGTTATAGAGGAAAAAAATATTGTTCCATCTACAACCAGGCAGTATAAATATTGGAACTCAGAGCTAGCAGGTGTAGTTGAGTGCTGAGAGAAATAATGAGGGTACATGAGGTAGATTAAAGCAAGTCTTTAGAGAATTTTGAAAACAATGAATTTTTTACTTGGATCTTAAAACTCTTGATCCCTGTTCAGTTTGTGTATACTGGACAGAGGTCATTTCTTCCCTGTTGCATTAACTTATGTTGAGACTAGAAAAACAGTTTTCAAATTTGGGTACTTAAGCAGGGACAAACAATTTTCCATATGCAGGATGAAATCATTGCTTATGTTCACAAACTCCCATGATAGTCACTTATCATTAAGAATGCTCAAATCAGCACAAGAGTGGAAGGCAGCATGACTGAGCAGAATGGAACGGAAATTGAACTGTGTTAACTAGCTAACTCTGTTGTCCAGATTTGAAAACTGGGTTTTCAATACATACAAGAGCTAAAAATGAGAGTGTGGATGGGGATATGAAAAATGGTATTAATTACAAGCTTTCTGATCTACCAGAAGGGTTCCCAACTTATTAACAAAGAAAAATGAATGTTAACAGAAATTAACTTGTGAATCATCACCCATCTCAACCCCGGGTATGCTGACACCATTCATAATTGTACCGCATTCCTGTGACAAATACAGAAACTGTTTTCACATAGAGGCAATATTAACAACACGATATATATTTTAACTGTCAATGGTTCTTTTTTGATAATAATATAAAAATCAAGAACATTTACACTTGTTCTGTGGTCCAGAAGGAGGCAAGAGGCAGACCAGATGAAAGTGTCTTGGTGAAGATAAAATGATAAACAAAAGCAGAGTGGATGTGACTGCAGGGGGTATATATAACCAACAAATTAGGACCAGGTAGGAGAAGAGACATTTCTAGGGGGGAAAACTGAAATAATGAAAACACAAGACCTGGTAGTAATGAGGGACTTCGACTACCCAGACAGCTGTTGAAAGAGTAATATGGTAACACAAAATTTCCAGTTTTGCAAATTGTTGGGGACAACTTGTTTCACAAGGTGGAGAAAGTAAACTTGATTCTGACAAAAAGAGAGGAATTAGTTACAAATCTGAAGGTGGACAGGTAAGAGTGGATAACAGTGAGCATGAGGCTTTGTGAGTCTGTGGAAAGCAGGGTGGGAGAACAACAGAATAAGGACAATGGACTTCAAAAAAAAGTAAACTTGAACAAATGTAGTGAAATAGTAGGTAGGGTCCATTGGAAGAAAAATCTAAGGCAAACAAAGGCACTCGGGACAGCTGGCAGTTTCAAAGGGAGCAAGATTTAAGGCACAACTGCAAATAATCCCAAAGTAAAGAAGAGACAGGAAGAAAGGTAAAAAGCAATGTGGCTACATCAGGAGCTTGTTAGTGACCCATCATGGACAGATTGTTAAGGATGAGTACTAAAACAGCAAAAGCATGTAGGAACGAATTCGAAAGACTAAGGCACACATGAGTTTCACCTAGACAGGAAAAAAAGCCTTAGGAAGAAGTTCTACAAATACATTAGGATCAAGAGAAAGATGAAGGAAAGAGCAGGTCGACTACTTTAGAGGGAAGGAGAGTTAATAACAGGTAACACTGAAAAGACTGAGATGTTTAATGCCCATTTTGCATTGAAGGTCCTTTCTACCTTTACTAGAAAAGTTAATTGTGACCAGATACTAAACATAATATTAACAGACAAGTGGAAAGGAACATGGACCAGAATAAGGAACAGGAGTGATCCTAGCAGTTTTGCTGTCAAGGGAAGAAATGGTTTCAGCACCTGCCCATTCCACCTCCATCAACTGAATGATACAGTCCTCCAGAACACCTTTGAAATTGGCTCCTAGGGTAAGCACACTGCTTGCCTGATCCCCAGAACTGGCCCAGATAAGGAGAAAACAGGATAAAGAATATGTACATAAGTTAGATGTATTCAAGTCAGAGGCCCTGATGAACTTCACCTAAGGGAATTAAGGAAAAAGATTAAGGAACTAACTGAAGCAATCTCAGCATCAATAGTATTATCTCTCAGAATTCATGGAGGATGGGTGAGGCCCCAGAGTTTAAAATAAAACCACATTTATCCAGTCAGGCTGCTGATTGAGTATCTTTCCTTTTGGATACAAAATTATTTCTAAGCCATCATAAAGCTGTATTACATACAGGAATTTCCATACTGCAGGTATATTAGACAGTTTCTGTAGTTCTAATGATCATAAAAAAAAGGAAGCAAGGCACAGCAAGAGTGCACTGTACCATCTCTTGTTGCCTTTCTGCCTATCTTTACCACTTCCTCAAGGTGCCAGAATGGTGATGTATTTTGCGCTGACTGGACTGAGTCATTGATTTCATGTTAGAGTGTTGCTTCTTGAAAGGTTTAGACCAGTCCTAGACTTGAATAATGGTCTGTGTGGCACGTAACACTCACTACATGATGGGAGTTTCAAAGGAGTGTGCAAAACATGTTGCATCAGCACAATAATAAGTTTTGAGCAAACATTTCACAAGCATATAAAACCCAAATATTTTACTGAGGAAATGAAGAGCTTATTTCAGGCATCTAAAAATGAGTTATTGGGATGCAGAGCCATGCCTAGGGGGATGCGGGATCTGGGACAAATCAGTCTGCATGTCCCCCTTCCCCCTTAACATTTTTATACAAGTGAAATCTGGTGTGGTTAGGCGACACCAGTGCTGGGGAGTGAGGAGTGATGGAGAGTCACATGGTGGCACCTGTGCTAGGGGCAAGGGGGCCCCCTGTGCTGGGGTCACCTGGAAAAGGGAGGACAGTGGACAGGGACAACCTGACACTGGTGTGTTCCAGCAGCATTAGGATGCTGGTGGCTAGTGCAGGGGCAGGCTATGCCTGGAGCCAGTGGGGCGAAGCGGAGCAGGGCAGGTCGTGGTCTCTGCTGCCTTTGCCGGAGACCAAGCCCCGCAATGCTGAATAAGAAAAAGAAATCCACGTGTGCTTCCCAATGGTGAGTATGAGCCCAACCCCCACTCCCAACCCTCACTAATCATCTGGAATAGCATGATTAACTCCTGTGTCCTAACCCCATGATCCCTGAGTTGTCCTACAACCCCATGCACAGCACATGTACACTGAAGCATAGGGTTTCCCATTGTTTAGTGCCAGGAGCAGTCATCCTGATTCACCACACCTAAGAGATAGCTCAGCTGGGATGCCTGATGAAAACTGGGATTATTCTTGTAAGCCTGGGATGTATGGTCTCTTCAGATGCACTCGTATATCTGTGAGTGAAATTTCTCTCTCAGGAGACTATGAAAAGATGTCCCCTATTTCATGCCAGCGGATCTCCTTATAATTCTCTTCTCTCTGCATCTCAACTCTGTTTTTTGGATATGGGCTGGTTTTGAACAGCTGAACTTTCCCACAACAAAAAGCCAGATTCTGAGCAGTTTTTTTGTGTATCATTAGTACAAGGCCCTATGCTCCAGCTGGCCAACTGAACTTATTTGTCCTATTCTTGAGTGTACTAAGAACCCATCATAACAGACCTTACTCCTTACCTGCCCACCAAATAAATATTTCTCCTGGATTTCAGGTATCTTTCCATCTGCTCTGATGATTTCAGTTTATCCAAGCTATTTGTGCACCTTATAATTTCAAATGTCAAGAGCAACTTCAAATCACAGAAACAAAGACTGTGAATGGCATTGAAAAATACAGCATACTGTTACTAATCAGTCTCTTCAGAAGTGGCACAACTGGCTAAATGTTCCTCCCAAAACCTTTTATTAGCCCTATGTGCTGTCTGAATTGCATCTTCCATCACTTCATGCATCATCAACGTTTGAGGACAAAAGCAGCACAGTCACACAGATGCAAAATTATAATGTAAAATATCTGAAGCAGGCTAGAGTAACGGAGAATCTTGATATTTCCCAAAATGAAGATATGCATATTATCTGAACTGGTCTCAGATAAAAGCATCGCCCAACATAAACGCATATAACCCAATGTGAAATAAAGAGCATGCACAATGGCACGGCAGTCTGCAGTCCACACAAAATGTACAATGCAGCTTCCTCAACTCAGATTTGGATTCCTATATTCACCAAATATTAGTGTTCAGAATAGAACAGAACCTACTATAATAATAGTATGAGGAAAGTCAATTCTCAATTCCTCTGGCTTCCATAGACTTAATCATGCAGTCACATACAGCAAAACGTGGAAGGAATGCATGTTTCATATCGTCTATGGTTGGCATAGCAATACTCTTTATCATTTCAATTATAGAAAGTTTTCGGTTGCACGTAAAATGAACAGGCTAAACAGACAATGCAACCAAGGAAAAAAGACCTCTTGGGATGAGGATGCTATATTCACATACTAATTATTTTTCCTTTGAAAAGGGATTTCCTGTCTTCAATCTTCCTTCACTCTTTTTGGAATCTAATATGCATTTTTAGTGGTTGATGCTTTACTTCTGTGGTCCTAATTTCTTTATTCTGAGAAACTAACCTTTATACTATTTGGGATTATTAGTGTGTCTGTTAGCCATGTAGCACCTGTGCACCTCACATACCTAAACCTCACAACAACATTGTGAGGACTTAAAATTAAGGAAGTATTATTAAATGCTTAACACTTGTCTCTTTTGAAGACCACCTCTCTCCATGTACTGTTGCCACAAATGTGGCTAGCAAAAGCACTCAGGTTGAAACCATCTCATTCATAAGTGAGGGAGCTAATGATAGAGCATTCTCTAATGAGTGCTGAACATTAGAATTCAGGTTCTATACTATAGTTCAGTGTTAACCTTCAGGACAATGCTGCAAAGTCATGGCTTTTGGGAAGACCTGTGATAATTAGGACTGGTTGGTTGGAGTTCTTGGGGAAAGCAGGACTTTTCTTATGTTTCTCTATCACTTGTTTGATTTAAAAAACTATGCATGTGTTTAGACTACAGGGTTTTTTTGAAAAAGTAGCCTTTAAAAAAAAAAAACACCTGCATTTAGACTGCAGCCACGTTCTTTCAAAAATAAATCGAACGAACGCAGCAGTTTTTTTCGATCGCGGAAAACCTCATTTTACGAGGAATAACACCTTTTTTCGAAAGTACTCTTTCAAAAAAAGGCACTATTGAATGCAAACTGTGCTTTTTCAAAGAGAGCGTCTAGACTCCCTTTTGAAAAAGCGGCTCACATTTTTGAAAAATCTGCTTGTAGTCTAGATGCTCTTTTTCGAAAGAGGCTTGTAGTATAGACGTACCCTATGTGGGTTAGCCTAATATCAGGCCAGCTGCATTTGTTTGCTTTCTCATTTTGCATTATATTCTTCTAAATAATTGTTAAAGTGCCTTGAGCCTGGGATAGAAACTTTTAGACACACTGAAATAATGAATAAAGAAATATGTAAATAAATATCCCCAAAATACATTTAGCATCTGGCATTGCTTTTACTTCAGATAGTTCTTTGATGCCTGTGTTTGAAATTGGAGTCTTCCATTTATTTACCATAGCTATTTTTTTTCACATGCAACAACCCCTACACAGATGGGGGTACATAGACAGTGGAAACTGCTATTCAGAACCAGGAAGCACCAGGGGATCTGCAAATTCTGTATTAAAAATAAGATAAGAAACTCTTTCTGCTGCAGATCTCAAATCCTCATTGCAGATCTCAGGGAGAATTTTGCTGTAAGCATGAATTGCTAACTAAGCAGTGGTTTTGACTATATGTAAAACAAGAAAAATGTTTAAAACTTTCACATTTATTCATGAGCCTTTTGGCACTCGTAAGATGCTATAGTGCAATAAGAAATCCAAATATAGCACTATATTGAGAAATATGATCTTAACAGGAACATTTATAAGTATCTTCATTTTGCTAACCCAGAATGTCTGCCTTCTTGTTGGTTCTGACCATGACCCTGCAATGAAAGTGTCCAGGAAGAACACCATTGAATTTAGTGAAACTCTGCAAAAAAACAGGGGCTACTAATGGGGACTTCATTGTAAGATCGGGGCTAGTTGTCAAAAGTTGAACTATAAGCTCCATGCTAGCAACTAAGTTTGAGTTTTCAAAGGTATATCTTTTTTTTCTTCTTGTAATTGTGTAAGGTAAATTCATAACAGAATCATGCTGAGAGGTGTAACAAGCAAGAGGTTTTTGCTACTAAAATGTATCAGTTTTGCTTCAGCTATTCTGCCTGCTTCCTTTCTATCTGCCTATCTTCATGACCTGAATGCCTTCAGCTAATGGACAATTCTGAAAGCAATCCTGGACATCATAATGAATGAAATGGATCAGGGGGTTTCAATCTCTCATATGGGAAGGAAGGGATTGTAGGACATTTTAAAGTTCTCCTATTACAGCTAAGGGATTAACAGAAAACATCCAAGGGAACTCCATCCCTTTCACAGTGAACTCTGCATTACTGCCTGCCTCCTTCTTGCTCACAAATCAGATTGCAGGTTGAACCTCCCAAATTCGGGACTCTCTTGTCGGCAAAAAAACCCCAGCATCAGTGGGACCAAGCAGCATCGGGGAGCCTCCGCCCCATCAGGAAACCTCCTGAATTAGTGGTGTCAGGTTGCCGGAGAGCCCCTGGCAGCAGGACCAGCAGCGGCCGGGCAACCCCAGCCAGGAAATCCTGGGAACCCCCCCCAGCAGCAGCGGGGCTGTGATGGCCAGACAACCATGACTGGGAACTGCCCCCGGCAACAGTGAGGCTGTGATGGCTGAGAGACCCTGACTGGGAAACCCCTGGAGGCAGTGGGCCAGGTAGTGGCCTGGGTGTGCTGGCTGGAAAACCTTGGTGGCAGGGCCAGGCTGCAGCAAGGTAATCCCAGCCCCAGCAGGGGAATCCGGTGGCCACCCCATCTGGGGAACCCCAGGAAACCCCCAGCAGCAGCAGGACCAGCAGTAGCTGGGCAGCCCAGGGCCCGGAAACCCCGAGGAACCCCCCGGAGGTAGGCGGGCTGGCAGTGGCTGAATGGGGATGGCAGCAGCAGGTCGGCCCTGGCTGGGAAACTCCTGGGAACCCCCAACATCAGCGGGGGCAGCAGGACAGGGAGCTCCAGCCTTGAGAGCCCCAGCGAGAGGAGCTGACAGTGGAGCAGCCAGCAGGGGAGCAGTGACCTCCCTGGGACAACTTGGGTCCTGAGAGTGCCAGACCAGGGAGGTCCAACCTGTACAATATAATGATACTATAGCATATTTTTAAATAAAATAAATATTAGCTTAGCATCAACCTACAGTGCTTTGTGCATCATAAAAAACACTACCAATTGTCTTACTTCAGTTTTTGTGAATTTACACAGTAATGGGTCAGATCTTCTCCTGATATAACTCAGTATAGCACCATTGACTTCAATAGTAAAATCTTGGCCTACACCAGCTATGGTACTACTCTTAGGGTACGTCTAGACTACATGCTTCTTTCAAAAGAGATCATCTAGACAGCCACAACTTTTTTTGAAAAAGCGATTCGCTTTTTTGAAAGAGAGCACCTAGGCAATCTGGATGCTCTCTTTCGAAAAAGCCCTGTTTGTGGTCAAGAATGCCTTTTTTCAAAAGAGCTCTTTCGAAAAAAGGCATTCTTCTTCCTAAAATGAGGTTTACCACTGTCGAAAAAACCACCACATTCTTTCAATTTAATTTCGAAAGAATGCGGCGGCAGTCTAGACGCAGGTGTAGTTTTCTCGAAAAAAGGCCACTTTTTTTTGAAAAAACCCTGTAGTCTAGACATAGCCGTAGTGTGTGTATGTGTGTATAAAAGCTGAACATTTCCTCTGCTGTTTTAGTTGTCTATGGCATCCTTTTTTTCCCTTAATTGTTACATAGTGTTAAATTACCTCCCCAAGCCCACTGATTTTCTGAGGTGGGTAAAGGGAATCCTAGATCTTCAGCAGTGATTTAGAATCTTTCATTATAAAGAGATTGTGTTAAAATGCAAGGCATTATTAGATACATACAGCTAAGAAGCAAGAGGAAGGGAAAGTAATCTAGGTTTTCCAAAATTTAAAGTACCAGGGAAAAAGTAATTGATGGAGCTTTCTGGTGTTAAAATGGACACAACAAAGCAGTAAAAAGTAAGATTGATTGAGTACCAAATTCTAGTGCCAAAATAACATTTTAAATTAACTACAAATCAGGTATAGGCCAATATGTTCAAAAACATCCAGTTAGGTACCTAAACAGTATTAAAGGCAGCCAGCCTGGGTTGTCCATCTGTTTATAGGAAGTTTCAAAAGTTAAAATATTCTTCGCGTCTTTGGCCAAAATTCTTAGCCCTCTTGCCCAGGGCATATGGATGCAGGGCCTATTAGTAAATGTCTTTTTTTATATTACACATATGATGTCCTTTCAAGCATCACAGACCCTCCACTGCTTATTGAATTATTTGTATTAGATACATACAGCCCCATTATTCAGATTTGTACAAATGCTAAAGTGTTGACTCTGAATCAGTTGCCTCTTTTCCCTCAGCCTCCCTGGGGAGGAAAGGATGTTCACTGTTGACTATTCCCTGGCTTCCACTGTCCATTGCTAAACACAATTGGTTAAAAACCAGGTGCTTCCTTTAGCTATCAACATGCAAGTCAAGAGGCTGGTAGCTTTGCAAATCTTGCTGCATCATTCCAATGCTACTTTAAAAACACAAATCAATAAAGGATATTATAGCTGTCACAGATCTTGAACCCAGGCCTGCAGAGCAGGAGTCTTGTTCTCTGTTTTACCAAGCTGCAAAGGGAACTGCTGCTAATGATGATGATCATGATGATGGGTGATCATTCGTTGCCAAATATGATCATTTTCCATGGGAGTTATGGACCCTTAGGTGGCTGATAAGACCGATCCTTGAACCACAAGTTCTATTACAATGAGGACAGATGTTTCCAGGTATATCAGGAGACTGTTGACCATGACTAGAAACCAGTCTCCCCTTCCTCCTGTGCCTCTTCTCCTCTTCACCACATCAGCGGACAAATTCAAAGTACAGGGAGCCATTGCATAGAACTTATCTACATTTTGAGTGATCCTGGGTGAGTGTCTCCCAAGTGTCAACAGCAATGTTGCAGTTCTTTAAGTTATCCTTTAGACCATTCTTATAACACTCCCATTGTCCTCCCACATTACATTATCCTTCCAGCTGAGAAAACAGGACCTGTTTTGGGAGGCGATGGTCTGGCATCCAAACAATGTGACCAGTCCAGCGAAGTTGCTGATGGATGACCATTGTCTCAATACTGGTGACCTTTGCCTCTTCCAGAACACTGATGTTAGTGCACCTATCTTCCCAGTTGAACTTCAAGATCTGGTGAAGGCAGCATTGGTGCTACCTCTCAAGGACTTTCAAGTGATGTCTGTAGATTGTTCTGGTTTCAGACCCATGCAATAGTGTTGGGAGAATGACAGCCTGATAGACAAGAAGTTTGGTGTCTGTTCAAATGTCATGATCTTCAAAAGCCCTGTTCCATAAATGAGCAAAGGCTGCACTGGCACAGCTCAGACAATGTTGGATTTCTACATCAATATCTGCCTTGGATGAAAGATAACTTCCAAGGTAGAGAAAATAATCGACATTCTCCAGTGCCTCTCCATTGATTTTAATAGATGGGGTGCATGGTACCTCATTTAGAGAGGGCTGATGGAGCAGTTTGGTTTTCTTGATGTTGAGGGTGAGACCAAGACATGCATAAGCATTAGCAAACACATTCAAGATAGCCTGAAGATCTTTCTCGAAGTGGGCAAAAACTGCATTGTTGTCAGTATACTGAAGTTCCATGATAGATGTGATGGAAATTTTACTTTTAGCTTTCAGCTTGCTAAGCTTAAACAGCTTTCCATCCATTCTGTAGATGATTTCAACACCAGCTGGGAGCTTCCTAGCAATTAGGTCAAAAATGAATACAATAAAGACTGCAAACATGCTTGGGGCAATGATACAGCCCTGTTTGACTCCTGTTTGTACTTTGAAAAGTTCACTCTGGGAGCCAGTGCTGTTCAGAACAGTTGCTCTCATGTTGTCGTAAAGCAACTTAAGGACGCTGATGTATTTATCAGGATGTCCAATCTTTGAAAGTACACTCCGAAGGGCACAGTGATTCACTGAGTCAAAGGCTTTAGTTAGATCAATAAAAGCTATGTACTGTGGTCAGTTTTGCTCCTGACATTTCTCTTTCAGCTGTAATGCAATGAAGATCATATCCACAGTTCCACAACATGGTCAGAAGCCACTCTGTGACTCTGGTAAAATTTCTTCCAACAGGGACAAAAGATGGGTTTCAAGAACCTGTGCCAGAACTTTGCCTGCAATAGCAAAGAGAGATACCATGATAGTTTCCACAGTCCGCTTTATCCCCATTTTTAAAGAGGATAAAAATCAAGGCATCCCTCATTTCACTGAGTATCTCCTCCTTTATCCAGATTTTAAGGATAAGCAAGCTAAGCTGCCAAATTAACTCTGGTCCACCATCTTTAAAGATTTCAGTGGGGATCCCATCTGGACCTGCTGCCTTATTGTTCTTCATCTGCTTGATGGCATTGTATACCTCAAACAAATTGGGAGGGTCTCTGAGCTCATCCCTAGAAGGTCGTTGGGGGATTTGCTCAAGAGCTTCATCTGCAGCCATGGAATTACAATTAAGAAGATCTTCAAAATGTTTTTTCCAGTGAAAATTAATGGCTTCATTGTCCTTCAAAAGTGTGGTTACATCCTTTGAGCGAAGGGAGTTCATGCCATGACAAGGCCCATAAAAAGCCTTACTAGCATTAAAGAAACCACTTGTATTATGGGTATCCACAAAATGTTGGAGTTCTTGAGCTTTCTCAGTCCACTATTTGTTCTTGAGTTCTCTGGTTTTGCATTGGACTTCTGTCTTCACCTTAGAATGGGCTTCTTTCTTTCTATTGCAATTTATATCATTCTGCCAAGCACGAAATACCATTCTCTTCTCATGGATAAGCTGCTCAATTTCGACATCATTCTCATCAGACCAGTTCTGATGCTGTCTGGTGTGGTAGCCAATGGTTTCCTCACAGGTACTGATGATTACTGACTTCAGCTAACTCCAATGTTACCCAATTTCTTCTGGAAACTCCGATGGAAACTTTTCTTCTAATACTGCTTGAAAGTGGTCACACTTAATGCCGTCCTTCAGATCTTGAACCTTCAGCTTGTACCTGATCTGGTTTTTTTGCCTCCTCCATTTCAGGGTGATCTTAATTTTCATTGTGGATCAAATGA
The DNA here is from genome assembly GCA_019425775.1 of Rafetus swinhoei. Lineage (NCBI taxonomy): Eukaryota > Metazoa > Chordata > Testudines > Trionychidae > Rafetus > Rafetus swinhoei. The sequence goes on from CM033437.1 coordinate 275,516,744, forward strand.
GGCAATGATCAGTCCAGCAGTCATCAGCACTTGTCATTGCTCTTGTGAGAAGTACGTCACTACAATCTGGAGCAGGAACTATGAGATAGTCGAGAAGATGCCAGTGCTTTGAACATGGGTGTCTCCAAGATGTTTTCAACTTGTCCTGTTGTCGAAAAAGGATGTTCATGATGATAAGTTCATGTTCAGCACACTTGGGCAGGAGTAGGATTCCATTTGAGTTGCCTTTGCCAACTCCTTCTTTCCCGATTGTTCCTTTCCACAGGTCTGAGTCTTGTCCAATGTGTGCATTGAAATCCCCCAGAAGAATGATCTTATCTTCTTTAGGGGTCTTGGATAAAATGGTTTCTAGCTGAGAATAGAAATCTTCCTTTACATTCTCATTGGCGTCCATTGTTGGCACATAGACGCTCACAATAGTTACCTGTTGGTTTCTGGTGAGCCTCAGTCAGAGTGTCATAAGCCGCTCATTGATACCTACTGGCAGCTCAGAGAGGCATCTTATGAGCTTGTTCTTAATAGCAAAGCCTACTTCATACAATCAAGGTTCATCTTAAAATTTTCCCTTCCAGAAGAAGGTGTATCTTCCTTTTTCCTCCCTCACCTGTCCTTTGTCAACTCTTCTTGTTTTGGACAAGGCAGCAATATTGATGTTAAACAGATTCGATTCACGAGCACTAATAGCTGTACATCGCTCTGGTCGGTCATTGTCATGAGTTGTCCATCAGGATACGTATGTTCCAGGTTCCAAAGTTGAAAAGTTTCTTACATGTTTGACTGCTGGGGTGGTGATCCTGCTGGATGCAGCTATCCAGCCAGGAAGAAAAGAGACAAGACTATTTTTAGGGCACTTTTTCTAGCCTCTTCCACATGTGGGGTGAGCAGAGTGGTCCTAAAGAGGACTGTTCAGTCATGGGTGCAGCAGTCGAGATGCACAACCTGCCTCAGTCCTCAAGCAAGACAACTGAATCCCACACCCACCGCCTGTGTTGGTCTGTGACTAGTAATTTCTGGATCTCACTGTCCTGTTCCCACTGCCACTCGCAGATCGCCATTGAATTTTGACTTGAGCAGGTGTTGTTTTCCCAAAAACAGGAAGATGCCTTTGTAGGACTTCTTTTAAAGTGGGGATACTAATGCACAACAGTCACCACACTATCCTTGAGAGACAGAGGGCTTGAAAACAGTGGCATGGACACAACAATGATTGGAGATCCTCTATCTGCTGCAGCCTTCATCCACCTTCACAGCCTCTGTAACATTACACAACAGTTTCACCTCCATTGTGCAGTTATTCTCCTTTTGCTCTGCCGTTGAGGACATCTGGGATCACATTTTGTCTGAAACCTCACCCATGGCCATTCTGCCATGGGTGACCCTAAGGGAGTTCATGACTCGCTCTCGGGGGTCATTGGAATATGCAAGCCTCTCCACCACTACAAGGTGATGATCCGTGGAGAGGTGCTGCTAACACTCAACCACCCAACAGTACACCTGCTGACTCAGCAGATTGGTGATTGGACATTATGAGGTATAAAGCTTCCTGCTCTTGCCCCGTCTCTTGTCTGAGCAACTAATTCCTAAGTGCCCAGACCTCTGAGACCAACTGCACCGTGTCCCTGTTCTCATTACAATGCCATGCTCCTGGTTCCTTCTTCCTTGTCCTAACCCCAGTTTCTGACCCTGGCTTGACCCTTGGCATGACCATATCCCAGATGCCTGTGTGGGACTTCTTTTAAAGTGGGGACAGTGGTGCACAACAGTCACCACACTGTCCTTAACAGAGAGAAGGCTTGAAACCAATGGCATGGACACCATGACATTTGGAGAAAAGCAGCTCCAATTGGCTGCAGTTCCTGGCCAATGGGTTACTTCTGGCTCCAACCACTAGGCCAGATGATCCATGTTACTTGCCTTGACAGCAGCTCATCTACTTCAGTTTAAATGTTTGTTTGTTTGTTTGTTTGTTTGTTTGTTTGTTTGTTTGAGATATGTAACTGGAATACAAAAAGCACAAAGTCTAGGAGGAGGATTATAACGTTACTCAGGTCTGTCAATTGGGTGGGCGGTTGCTAAAAGGGGGCAACTGTCCAGGAGCCTGCACCATTTAAAAGGTCCCAGGTGGGGAAGGGCGTACCTGGCCAGTGCCAGCAATGCAATGGGGCTAAGACAAGCTTGGCCAGCTGCTGAAAGCATTGCTGTTGCAACTGCTGCTGCTGGTTGGCTAGCTGCTGCAGGAGTTTCTGTTGCTGCTCCTCCATTTATTGCATCAGCTCCCGTGGCTGCTGGTGATGCACCCCCATTTGCTGCAGCATCTGTTGATGTTGCTGCTGTTGACTCTTAGCCAAATATATAAAGAATTTATTAGGATCCATCCCTAGATTCCCCCCTTCCCTATCTCTGGGGTATTTTTTTTTGGGGGGGGGGGTTATGTGCATACCCCGGTAGTCCCTACATCCCTCACTTCAGGGACTGGGTCATGCCCACGTTCCCCACCACGTGTAAGCAGTCTCACTTAGTCCTGGGCCCCTGTCCTGTGCTCAGGCCCTTATGTAATGGTTCAGTGGCCCCTTTTAGACTGTGGGCCTGGAGGATGGGGCAGGCCACAATGCCTGTGCCAGTCCAAAGTCAGTTCAGCCAGGGCCCTGGTTCAGTGTGGGGCAGGCAAACAAACAGTTCCCACAGTCAGTTCAGCCCAGGCCCTGGTTCAGGGTGGGGAAGGCAAACAAGAAGTTTCCCAGCAGAGGTGGGTAGGGGGAGACTGCTACCCAGTATGTGGGGTGGCAGGAGGGACACAGGCCCTCCCTACTTCACTGCATCCCAGCCCAGGGCACTAGCAATGGCAGCCTTGGTGGCCACTGGAGTCAGCAGGGAATCCAATCCGCAACACGCCAACACCCGTCAAAGGGTTATTAGGTCATCCTGACTATCATCTGCTTCCCCTGAGCCACTTCTAAACTCCCCCTTGGTCTGTACCTGGCTCCCAGTCAGCGGTGGGTTTGCAGGGTCTGCAAAGTCCGCGTTTGAGGAAAGAGGTCAAGAAAGTCTCTTCTTCAGTGCCTGGGCCTGGTGGTCCGGGCCAGTCATCAACCTCTGCCAGATCCTCAGGGTCCTTGTGGCATGAGAGCTCAGGGTAGGACTCTGCTTCCTACGGCAGCTGGGCCCCTATTGAGCTCCTGGGTGGGACTTTCATGCTTCCCGCTCCACCCCTGGGCCTCTGTGTAATTAAAGGGGCAGGCTCCTTCTCAGCCCACCTGTGCTGATAGAGGGGTTCTTCCTCCTCGGGGTCAGTGAGCAGCCACCCCTGCTCACTACATTCTCTCAATAAAGTACAACTTTAGCTGCAGGAATCAACGAGAGTAAGAGGGACTGAGAAAAAGTAAGAATGGACATGTTGTTCCCCACTCACTTTCTCACAGATACCTTAGTGAAATGCACTAACTCCATCCTTCCTGAGGTTTCATTCACTTTCCTGTGACTACTATTTCAGTTAATCACCTCAACAACCTAATAAACCTAACCTCTACCAACAGACAAATGGTGACCAGTGAGAGCTCAAGAGTAGTAGGGCAAGATCACACTTCAGCAGGAAAATAAAAAGTGTACTCCAAAAAGAAGCATTAGGAGACAACAGATAGAAAGATTTGAACAAGTACAACCTCTTCAGTATTAATCTAGGCCCAGTAAAAACTTTTACCACAGTCACTAACCTACTAGATTTATCAAAAGTTTTGGGATTTTTTTAAAGAAGAAAAAATCTGGTCTAAGAGAAGGACACAATTGGTTGGTTTTAATTTAAATTCTAAATATTTAGTATGACTCTACAGAGGATAAGTTGTTTCAGTCCTTACTTACAACTTAAATATATATACAAAATATATAAATATGTCTGCTTTCCTAAATGTTTAGCTTTGATTGATATATACACATATGTACAAAATGTGTATGTATATAATCTGCATGTAATATATTCTCCTTTTTTATCTTTTTATTTAGTAATTAGAATATCCTTCCACTAATTAAAATACAAAACCCTCAATCAAGGCATGGACATTTCTGTGGAATATATTTCTATATACTATACCATTTAAATGAACCCTTGAGAAACTTTATAAGTAAGCGTGGTAAAAATACTGATTGTGAATTTATTTGTCTTACAATTTGCGTGCTTGCTTTCTCCTTGGATCTTCTGCCATTGGTAGATGAGGGATTTGAGCAATTCTTTCCATAATGATGCCACAGATTCTGAGGTCAAAAGTTTCCCAGGAACAGGCTAAAACCAGACAGCAGGGGAAAAAATCAGAATGTATGCAAAAATATACAGACCGATCAGTGATCATTTAAAACGAAAAGCTTTGGAGTGCACGCCACTTAAAACTAAGAGCTTACAGAAATCTGTCCTCTTGTTAAAACAGATGTTCCAGAAATCCAATATTAAGATTACAGTACAATATCTGAATTTATTTATATATTTTAAAATAGCCTATTGATTAAGGGCTTAATTGTAGCTTTGTCAGAAATTCTTAGTAAGGGACAGTACATAATTGTGGTGCTTCAGGAGTCTTGCAAACAGACTGGTTTACCCACACTATGCTACCTCCCCAGCACAGAAAGACTTTTCCTCTGGCCGTCTCTGCCATAAATTCGACTTATGCAAGTGTGTCAAACAATGCGATTTTATCATTGGGTTAAAGACACTTGGTGTTTTTTCTTAAAGTACCAGTTTATGGAATCATTGTTAGGGGAGAATCTCAACTTTTCTTTAAAAAAATAAACATAACATCCAAAAGAAGTGTCTAAGTTGGGGAAAAAGTTTAATTGTCAGCATCATACTGCATATTTATGTCTCAGCTCTCCAGTTCATTATTACGAATAAAACCTCTCAGCTCTGGAGGAACGCGATTTAAATCATGCATTTTCCCCAAAGTATTTTAAATAAAGGATTATTTTCTGAACTACATGAAAGAAATTATGTAAACATGGTTTTTTTTCCTGAATTTTGCAGGGTTGTTTTCTTTTAAATATTCCCAGATGTCACTCGTCAGTTAACTCAATAATCCTAACAATTCCTACCCCTTCCTTAAAATAGATTTTGTTCCCCACTAACCATTATTAAAAGAAAGCTATTAGCTGAATTTAGCACAGAAATCCATGGGAATTGAGAGAATATAAATTCAATATAGAGTTATGAAACCCTGGTAAGTGATTTCACCTTGTGAGTGAGATTCTCATCTGGCATAAAGCTGTACAGCTCCAGAATCTATGTATATGTTGTACAGTCCATAGTAGACATGTGTTGGACTGTAGAGGGAGCAGGATCAGGTAAGCATGGAAGAAATATGTACAAGGGAATCCACCTTAGCATAAGCGTGTGCCTGTTAGGAACAACTCAGAGGCTATGTCTAGACTGCAGGCTTCTTTCAGAAAAAGCTTTTCCGGAAGAGATCTTCTGAAAAAACTTCTTCCGAAAGAGCACGTCCACGTTGGCCAAGCGGACTGAAAAAGCGATCTGCTTTTTTGAAAGAGAGCATCCACACTGATTGGACGCTCTCTCACATAGAAGGCCACCCGGAACCCGTTCAGGCAGGGCTTTAGGTCACCAGTTGCTTCCGAGTGCTGGTGCCAGAGCCTTGCAGAGACACGTGCTTAAAGGGACCCCTCTGGACAGCCGTTTCTCTGCTGCTGCTGCGTGCTTGCCTACCTCTTCGAGGGACAGCAAAGCTCTTGCAGTGCCTGCTGTGGTTGCCCAGCTTTTTTGGATGCCACGGCTTTTCTATTTGTGCCATGGAGCTGGAGCTGCCCCTGGGCATGTGATGGCCCCACACAGCCATGCGGTAGTTTCTGCAGCACTTTGCGCCAGCTGCCTTCCTGGTCCTGACCAAGCTCGACCCTGAGCTCATTCTGGGGACCCTCTCCCTGGGTGCGGGAGCTCCACTCTTGCAACTGCAACCCACTGTGGAGAGGCATTTCTGAAGGCTGGACACCAGTTCCGACTGGTGAGACTGGCTGGTTATGGAGCGCAGGGTGCATGGAGTTTTGACCAGCAGTGGCTCCAAAACTTCCGCATGTGGAAGGCCACCTTTTTGAAGCTCTGTGCCTGGCTCGCCCCCACCCTCCAACGATGCGACACCCCCCTGCAGCCCGCCATCCCCCTGGAAAAGCAGGTCACAAGCAGGCCATCTGAAAAAGCAGGCCATCTGAAAGCTTGCCACCCCTGACAGCTACTGGTCAGTGGGCAACCAGTTTGGCATGGGGAAGCCCACCATCAGGGCCCTTCTCATAGAGGTAAGGCAATCTCGGGCTGCAATCCCTGTGGTGGAGGTGGAGTCCTGGAAAAGGGGAATCCTCAGGAAAGGAAGGTGGTGGTGTGGGGGGTGGAGTGAGGGTGGGGGAGAAGCCCCTTCCCAAGGGGGGTTGTGTCGTCCTGCCCTCACACAACCCTGCTGCTGGGGGATGTGGCCTCACAGGGGGTTTCTGGCATGTTTGTGGGAGAAGAACATGGGAGGGGGATGGGCAACTCCCAAGGGCTCAGGCACTCCCTCTCTCATTCTCTGTTTCATGTGTTTGTTTGTCTCCTGCTGCAGGTTGTGAGGGCCATCAATTCCATCCTGCTGCGGAGGGTCATCCGCCTGGGAGAGCTGGACCTGATCGTGGCTGGATTTGCTACCCGGGGTTTCCCGAACTGCGCTGGAATGATCAATGGGACCCGCACACCTCAACACAGAGTGGCCCAGTATATTAATAGGAAGTGCTACTTCTCCCTGGTGCTGCAGGCCCTGATCGACCACTGTGGACACTTGACGGAGATTTTTGTCAGGTGGTCGGGCAGGGCACATGATGCCCATGTCTTTCAGAACTCTAGCCAGTACGGAAAGCTGAGCAGGCACATTCTTCCCCCGCCGTGAATTTGCTGTTGGGGATGTGCACATGCCACTGTGCATCATGGAGGATGAGGCCTACCCCCTGATGCCGTGGTTAATGAAGCCGTACACCAGCCACTTGGACTCCAGCAGGGACCAATTTAATGCCCACCTGAACCGGGCCAGGATTCAGGTCAAGTGCACCTTCAGCCACTTCAAGGCATATTTCAGGTGCCTCCTGACCCACCTCCACGTGGGGGGAGCACAACATCCCCTAGGTGGTGTCGGCATGTTGTGTCCTCCACAACACTGTGGAAAGAAAGGGGGAGGCCTTCCTCCTGAGATGGGGGGCAGATGCCGGCTGTGAGGGGCAACCCTTTGAGCAGCCACGGACAGCTGCCATCTGACAGGCTCATCAGGTCAGGGTGCACATCCGGGAGGCCCTGAGGGAGAGGTTCTCTCAAGCACTCCAGTAACTCTCTCCAGCGCCTCCTTGCTAGGGGCCTCTGGATTGCTGCCCTATCCCTTCCCCACCACAACCCCTCCCTTTGCCCCTTCCCTGACCTCAGAAGAAAGACACCTGTTTGATTTTGAACAAAACAAAGTCTCTATTGATCTTTCAGTAACAACAGCTGGGGTGGGGGGTTCATAACTTGGAGAGGAGGGGGGCTTGGAGTAGTGTGGGGGGCAGTTGGATGTGCCACCTCAGGTGTGGGGACCTTATCGGACTTCAGGTAGTGAGGGTCTGGGGAACACGGGGGGTTTGACAGGAGAGGGGGCTGGAGTAGAGTCAGAGATGGCAGAGGGGGCAGGGGGAGGGAGCATGGGCATTGCTTGGGGAAGGAGCAGAGGCATCATTTGGGGGGCAAGGGAGGGAGAATGGACATAGCAGGGAGGGCAGGAGTGTGATAGGCGGGAGCAGCAACAGCAGGTGTGCATGCCATCATTTCTCTCATAATGGTACACATGCTATCGCACCACTGCATGAGCTGGTCCCACGCGCGGTTCCACCACTTGCACCCTCGCAGACCTTCTGCCCAGGATCTGCTGCATATTGCGCTGGATGCTGACATGCTGCCACATGAGGTCTTCCTGGACCCTGGTGCACTTTTGGGTATCCCAGGCTCTGGCGGCTGGCATGGGTGGCGTGGCTCGCCCCAAAGTCCTGACTGGTCCAGCTGTGGAGAACACAAAGAGGGAGAAGCAGTCAGTCATCCATGCAGACACTGCCTCTGAAGCCGTGCCCTCCTCTGTGAGCAGCGACCAACAGTCCTTGGGGCAAAGGAGGGGGTTGTCCCAGGAGTAAGGCCATGTGCGGCCTGCACTGCAGACTCTGCCTCACAGGGGCCCCGAGATGGCCAGGAACCATGCTGCCCGCTTCCCCTGCCCCCAGCCCATGGACAAGCAGGCAAGGGAAGTGTCCAGCCACAATAGGATCCCATGGGCGGTAGAGGAGCAGGGAGCAGCCTGGCCCTCTCTGGGGTCCGCACACACACCTGCAGCTTGCAGCGTTGCACGGGAGGGAGTGGTGCCTCGCACATACAGGCATGCCTGTGTGCTGTGTGCAGCACTCCTCCGTGTGTGGAGTTGTGCCTGCACCCTTGTGGCTAGCCTGCTTCCAGCCATGGCAGGTGCTGGGAAGCACTCCTCCTCCACCCCGGGTCCAGACATGTGTCTGGCCTCCCCTGAGCCTGGCAGCAGGATCCCACCCATACTCAGGGGCTGCCTGCTGAGTCTGCATGGTGCACACTATGCTGCACATGGTTCCACATGCACATACTGCAGCACAATGTCCAGACCAAGCAGCCCGAGTGATGCTTGCCCCCTGCCCCCTGCGCACCTGCCTCCCCCACCCTGTGTGTGTGACAAACTTAGACCACTCACCTCCCCAGCATCTGACGAGGCCTGGGAGACGCCATGGCTGACAGGAACTGTCTCATCCGCCTCCTCCTCCTGCTGTCCCTAGTCCCTCCTCCTCCTCTGCCGTGACCTCCGGCTGGGTGATGATGAGGGTCTCAAGGCAGGAGTCCACCATGATGGGTAGGGAAGACGTTTCCCTACCCCCCAGGATTTGGTGCAGCTCCTGATAGTAAGGGCAGGTGTGGGGTCCTGCCCCTGAGCTCGAGCTGTGCTCTCTGGCCCTGATGTATCCCTGACGGAGCTTTTTCACCTTACTTCATGCCTATTCTAAGGTCCGGGGTGGGTGTCCGCACTCCACAAAGGACACGGCCAGTCAGCCATAAATATCTGCATTGCGGTGCTTGGAGCGGAGATCCTGAAATGTCTCCCCCTCGCTCCACAGCTTGAGGAGGGACAGAATTTCCACTCTGGACCAGGAAGGTGCCTTCCTCTTGGTCCCCCTGTGTGGTTCCTGGGACCCCTGGGGCTGCTTCCTGCGAGGGCCAGGGCGTCTCTCGGGGGGCCTGTGGGTCCATCATGGGTGAGCAGGCCTGTGGCAGTCAGAGTCGCACTGTCAGATGCTGCTCCCAGGCCAGCTTCCTGCCACAAGGCTTGTCCAGGGTGCCTGCAGCTTTAAGAGCCGGCAGGAGACAGGAACTAGAGAGTTGTGATTAGTATGGACGGATGTCCACCAGGGCACCTGTGTTATTTCCTGGAGGCCTCTTCTTTAGAAAGAAATCCCTCCTCCCCATCCACACATGCCTTTTTCCAAAAGAGCTCTTTTGGAAAAGGAGTTCTTCCTCATAGACAGAGGAGTACCACTATTGAAAAACCCCTCTGTTCTTTCAATTTACTTTCAAAAGAACACGATTGCAGTGTAGACATAACTCGAGTTTTGTCGGAAAAATGGCCATTTTTCTGACAAAACTCTGTAGACATACCCTGAGTTAAAAGGAGAATCAAAGCTACACCACCACCCCGAAGAACTTGGGAAGGGATTGTGAATACTACATTCCATTCTACAAGAATAATTAAGAGCTGTATATAAGGATTACATCGTTATTGTGTTCATACAGTTAGATATTTGGCACACTGTCACAGGAGCCCCACTGACTCCCTCTGAGTGCGTGAGCAAACTTATTCCTGCTGAACAGTGCTGCGGGGAGCAGAGTGTGCATTAGGAAGTCTTGTTAACAAAAGTCTGCTTAGTTTACCCCACCCTACTCTCTGTGGTTCTCCATTTCTGTGAGCAGCCTAACAGGAGGTATATCTTAGGGCAGCATAGCCTAAGCCTCAGAGCATGCCTAAAATGCTCAATTTCACTTTCTGAGAGTCACCACAGGTGTCTGGATCTGAGCAAAGTCATAAACTTGGATGTGAGGGGGTGGGGTGGGTGAAATGGAACACCTGACTCAGCATTATACAACTTTAGAAGATGGTGGATTCCCTGTTAGAAATGGGATCGGTCTCCATGAGGCGGAGGCTGACATTCTGAATCTCTATGTAGCAGCTGTTTTGTATAAAGCTAAAGTGACTTCCCATCTTTAAATGAGTGGGACAGACCCAAAATGTGCATTTCATGTCCTAGTCCCAGTCTGTATGATAGCATTTGTCCTGGAATCCCTGTGATGCCACTCCATGCCTGCCCAATGCCTCTTCCTAGGGGGGAGGAGGAGAAGGCAAAGCTCAGTTGGGCTTTAGCCCCACCCCTTGTCATTAGGCTCCACCCCTGCTCTTCATTTCTCCTCAAGTCTCTGCCCGTGGCCAAGTTCAGCAGTAGTAGGAGCTGCCCAGGAAGACTAGGCCATTCTGAGGAGTCCTGGAATCCCAGACCTAACCCATGCCCTGGGTGGTACACCCCAGGGGAGCAGGAACACAGTCTGAGGGCTGGTCTTGGGCACCCTGACCCCCACCCAGGACAGGTGGAAGTCCCATGGGTGGCTCTTACTATTGCATGGCTCCAGCTTCCTGGCCAGGAGGAAGAGGAGGAGCAGGGAGTGGGGCCACAGAGAGGAGGTGAGTCTCCTGCATGTGTCCTGTTTTAGTTTTTGGAAAAAGTCACTCTACCAGAAGCCCTAATCTAGCACTCTTCTGGGTTCCTGGTAGAGGCTTTTCTGGACTGGATAGAGTTGTAGTGGGCATTCTTCAGGCAGAATTGCTTTCGAAGACAGTGGAAACTATGTTCACTGAAGGTGCAAGACCAATGCGAGGCAAACAAATATACATATTTTCATATTAATTAATTTTGTAATGCTACTGTCCAGTTTGTGCCAGGAGTTTCTCAAGCACTCAAGGAATTCTGATCCTACTCTAAGAATTTCCTCAATCTAAAGTGTCTTTGTAACAGATTTTATGCTGCATTGGGATGTAGTTTACAAAATAAAAACTTAAAGGTGTAATTACAAATTGAGGGTAGGATGGTTTCCTCAGTGTCAGAGATTGTGATGTGGGCAGTTTAGCTTAGTAGTTAGAACATGGTTTGGAAACTAGGAATAGGAGTCGGAGCTGGAGCCAGAGTCAAGATATAAAGGCTGAGAGCCAGAGTCAAGAATCGGATCCATGAGTCAGAATCAGGTTACCTGGAGCAAGGAAGGGCAAGAGCACAAGTGGAAAAGGAGAAGGCAAAATAAGCATGGGGAACTGCTTTGAGCAGCCAGTGCCCAGCTGCTGCTGATCTTAAAAGCAGGTCTGATGATCCCTTCAGCCATTTGGGCAGTCTGGCCAATCAGATGATTCTGCTGCAAGCCAAGTGTGATTGAGCTGTGAGCCTTTGTTGCTCTCTAGGGAGATGAAGCTAAGGAGATGGTCCCAGGTTTAGCTGAACATAAGAATGGCCATTCTGGGTAAGAACAAAGGTCCATCTAGCCCAGTATCCTGTCTTCTGACCATGGCCAATGCCAGATGCCCCAGAGGGAGTGACCAGAACAGGTGCTCATCAAGTGATCCCTCTCCTGTCATCTATTTCCAGCCCCTGACAAACAGAGGCTAGGGACACCATTCCTACCCATTCTGGCTAATAGCCAGCGATGGACCTAACCTCCATGAATTTATCTAGTTCTTTTTTGAACCCTGTTAAAGTCCTGGTCTTCACAACATCCTCTGGCAAGGAGTTCCACAGGTTGACTGTGTGCTGCATGAAGAAAAACTTCCTTTTGTTTGGTTTAAACCTGCTACCTATTAATTTCATGTGGTGACCCCTAGTTCTTATGTTATAGGAACAAGTAAATAACTGTTGTTTATTCAGTTTTTACTCACCAGTCACGATTTTATAGACCTCTATCATATCCCCCCTTTAATCTCCACTTTTCTAGATGGAAAAGTCCCAGTCTTTTTAATCTCCCTTCATATGGGACCTGTTCCAAACCCCTAATCATTTTTGTTGCCTTTTTCTGAACCTTTTCCAATGCCAATATATCTTTTTTGAGATGAGGTGACCACATCTGTACACAGTATTCAAACCCTAATACCTATCATAGCATGTAAGGGGCAGCAGATACCTATATTGCCCCAAGAAAAGAGTAGGGACCAGACTGAGCATCAGACCCCAGTCTTCCCCCCAAGAGTGTTTTGTACCATGGGGAAAGTAATTTCACACTGGTGTATACTTGTAACACATTACATCCTCAGCCTCCACTGGCCAGAGCAGAGGCAGAGCCAAGTTTCCACTCACTATCCACCCCGACTGTCCACTCTCTTCCTGTATGCATGAGGGGGAGTAGAAGCTTCACAGTGCTCTCCCCCAGAAATACATATACCCTGTGTATGACAGCACAAGGGAGTCTTATGCCTCATTACTCTGCCAGGCCAATGTGTAAAGCAATCAACAATCTCGTCCATAATACTGACGTGGCAGTATATAAATGGAGAGCATTTCTATCTTATATTGATATCTTTATATTGTCAGTCTAAGTAGCTAGTGTCCAGGGTTAGAGGCTCTCTAATCAGATCACTTGACCATGATAGTTTACAATATATATTGTGAGCCAAAGGGTTTACACATTTAGTTTATTTTTTTCCTTTCTATTTTTAACATTTTTTCCTTTCTATTTTAATATTCTATTTTATCCAGATATGGGTAACTTCAAACAGAAAAATCTTTTCTCTTTCTGAAATAAAGGTAAACATTCTGCACATTTCCGTGTGCTCCTATTTCTAACAGGAGTTAGAGGCATCTAGCAAAAATAACAAACAAGAAAACTTAAAAAAAAAAAAAAACTCCAATAGACAGATTTTGCAATGCAACATCTAAGTAAATATAATAAAAAGTGGAAAACACTGAATTATGCAATTGGCTAATATGGCCTCTGACTATAAAGAAAATGGAATGTATAGTCTTTATCACTTAAAAGTAAGAATTCTGAGAGCAGTAACTCTGGGCTTGATCCTGCTCTTATTCCAGTTAATGTCAAGTTCACACTGATGTCAATGAGAGTGAAATCAAGCCCCTATAATACAAAATAATCCTCATGGCTTGTATTTAGCCTCATTACTTCAAAATGAAAGCAAGCAGAAGACTTCAAATGAGTTGCTTAGCAAAAAGGTATTCCAGGAGCATTGACCCTAATGTAGCTCTGTTGACAGGGCTCAAAACTTATGAGCCTTAATTCTTAATCAGAAGTGAGTTGATGAAATTCTGTAAGTCGTGTTTCATTTCCAGTGGGAAGCATTATTGAAACATTAATAAAAACATTATTGCATAGATTCCATGTCATGCAGTGAATTCAGATCTGGACTCACCAAACAGGAAGGCTGAGTTCTGGGCTAAGAGCTGTTCAGAATTCTCCAGTTCTAGCTTTCTGACATTTTATAATGCTAATTCTGCTCTCTAGTAAACCTTGTGCTAATCCAGAGATATGCCACTGAAATAAATGGAGTTAAACTGCATTTACACAGCAGTAACTGTGAGGAGAATTTGGACCTTTTTTCCAGAGCTTCAACACTTTCAACCAAGCCATGCCAATTTGCACAAGCTGAGATTCTAGACTTCTATTTCCATTTGTACTCTTGTTCATTTTAAAATATACATATATAAATATTTTGAAATCACCCCAAAAGCTAAATTTTGTTTCCACTTACATCTTGATTCCTAAGACAGCAGAGATCTCAAGTTTCAGTACAGTTCAGAACTATTCTTGGCTAGGAATTTTTAAACCGCATCATTTATTTATAACAGTAATTTCTAGAAACAGTAGCTGTAATGTGGTACATTCCAAAGAGCTCAAAATTTGACTTCAGTCACTTAAGACACAATTCTGGCCTCCAATTCGCATCTGCGTCCCACCAAATAGTGTAATGATCTGTGCAACTGAGGGGCAAATAGCAGTCTAGCAACTAAACTATGGCTCCAATTGGTTTCTGTTATGCTCCAAAACGTTCTGTAAGCCAAATATGCACATCTTCTGTATATGGGATAAGATAGAATATTCCCAAATGGGCATGATCATTTAAAAAGGCAACATTTAGAATGAAAATTATTCCGTACACTTGTTGGAATAAATGATGAATATGACCTTCCTCAGATGGATAGTCAATATGGAACTGTCTGCCTACAGGTGATGATTTGACATCTTCCTGCTATCTCAGAGACCCAAAGGCAAAATTTAGCAACCTGGAGACAGCCTGTGGATTTGTGAGGCTCCCTCAATCTATAAACCAAAGAATGGATCCTGCTCATTTATGTAGCGTTTTTGTCTGTGACAGATATGATATGGATAACTTCCAACTATTTCTAAAATATTCATTTAACAAATCATCCACGTATAACCTAGTATAGATTTAAAACCTGAGAGAACTTACAAGAAATACATTTCTATAAAATCAGATTGGAGCATATTCGACATATCACATTTTGACATAGTACATCAGAGAAAGCCAGTGACACATGATTTACAGTTTACAGAGATATTCCACAGGCTGTAAAAGTCTTCAGGCCCTAAAGAAATACCCCTTTTTGACCCAATGAATTGTAGTTATCAGGCTTTATGTCCAGGAACTTGTGAATATATGTCATATATATGTACGGTGGGAGGGAGCTACAGGCAGGTTCTTTTAATTGTTGTGTATATTCACTTCTCCATTTGGTTCAACAGAGTCATTTTGTTGAACTTTAAGACACACTGCACAGCTTTTCAATTCTTCAGGCTTTGGAGAAAAGGGAGAGTTGAAGGAGGAGTAAAGGAGAAAGATTATTCAACAGATGGAAATTTGAGACAGGGATGAGTTATTTGTCATTGAATTTATTCTGGGTTTGGTTTTATACTGTAAATTCTCTAGTTTATTTAGCAACCAAATAAATAATCTTGGAATGCTTAACAAAGGGCAGCTGAGGATCAGATCTTTGGCTGTGATACAATCCCACTGCTCTGTTTTGGTGGTACTCAGGGGCCATAAGGATGTATTACTCATACAGCTGAGGATACCCTGGCACAAACCTTGCATAGCTATCTCTAGGTCACCCCCTTCTTAGTTCCTCCCATCCCACCATATTAAAATCATATTAAAATTATTCTAGCCTCATTCATTACTTTGGGAATAAAAAGTTCTGGGGGGTTATAGTCATCTTCCATTTGACTGATAATGTGTCTTAATTTTGGCAATCAGCATTTCAGAATGCATTACTGCCTGAAGGATTGAGAGATTTTGATTGCAGGTCATCCACAATGACTGCATCTAAGAAAAAAAAAAGCATTGTAAGATGTTTTCAATCATTATTTACTCTTTTAATGCAGGGGTCTGTTATGGACTACATATGGGTTTGGGCTCAATCTATAACACTAGGTTTTATATAAGAGAGAGAAACCTACTATTAGAGCTTTGATATTTCAATGATTATGCCCAGCTTCAAAATCATATTAGTTATAAAGCCTTCAGACATACCCCCACTCCATTTTATTACAATATTACTGTATATTTATAGAGAAAAGTCAGGAAATCAAATCAAAGGAAATTCTCAAACTCTTTCCAGACTACAGGCTTAGAAGGATCTAGACTTTGTCTACATTTTAAATTATAAACCAAATTCAAATACTGCAACTATCCAGGTTTTATTAGTGCACTCTGTGATATAAAGACTGAAGAGGGAAGGGAAAGTGAAGATGAGAACTCAAATATCCTCAAAGTCAAAGGTAAATTTTAAAAGGAGCTACACTTGTAGACAAACTTCACCTGAGATGGAGTCTGTAGGAGGTGGAATTTTGAGGGGATAATATGGAATGGCTTGTTCTTATGTCTGTATATTCATGTGTGTTACTTGAGAACATTTACAATTACTATTTAGAGTGGCCACTAGTAGACATATAGGGCACATCTATACTAACCGGAAGTTCAATGTTCCGGCATTCGATTTAGCAGGTCTAGTATAGACCCACTAAATTGAACACTGAGGGCAGCTCCAGCCAGCATCCAGTACTCCTCCTTTTGTAAGGAGTAAGGGAAGCCAACAGGAGCATTTGCTTCCATCAGCCTCCCACAGTGTGGATGCCATTAAGGCTCAGCTTAAGGTAAGCCATCTCCAGCTATGCATTTTATGTCACTTGAGTTGCATACCTTAAGCTGAATTTCCTGATCTAGTGTAGACCAGGCTATAGTAAGAAGGGGGTAAGCATCTGTGTAAAAAAGATACAAAGATAGTCTAGCATTCACTCTGACCACAGTGTCCTATGCCCTGTAACCCATACCATCCAGTATTGTGTAGAGCACCCTTCCATATGAACAATGCAGAGCAGTTCTACACTCACACATTTAAAACAGCCTCAATCTAATACATTCAGTTTCAATGTAGACTTCAGTCCAGCACATGTTTGATTTTAAATAATCCCATTGAAAGCCCTGGAAATGTTCATATTTCACAAAGTTAAGCACATAGTTAAAGGACTTTGCTGGACTGAGGCCTTAAAGATTGATTTCCACGCTGGGGAAAAATTTAACACCGAGAACTTTATTGAGTATTTGTTTCAATTTATAAAAATATCAATTGTCATTTGCATTTTTCATCATTTTTCTTTCCATTGCTAAGTGTCAACAAAAATTTGGGTTCTAACTAATGTTCCCTTCCAAAAAGGAACATTGAAAATAGACTGTCTCAGTGCTAGGAAAGCCTTTCACTTTTTTCATAGGATTAGAAAAGGATTACTTTAGCCCTCAGGGATGTTCATTGACTCACCAACAGTGCTGTGCCAGAAGCACTGAATTATAGCTTTATCCAGGCCTCAAGGTCTGAGAAGTCAACCAGTACTGTACAGTTGACTTTGTACATTATGATGGGGTAATATTAGTCCAGAACCCTTATGGGCTTGATTACATTTGTGTCTAGTTTCCTGCTGTATGGCCTGTATTTTCTTTCTATTTATCCCATAATGAAATCTAAAGCCTTAGCTTCTACTCTGACTAAGATTTATATGGGCAACACTCCCACTCTAGTAAATGGAATCAAACCTCCTCACATACTGAATCATTATCCTGCCATCCTTTACAAAGTCAACCTTCAGAAACAGGGGATTCTCTTTTAGCTGATGTGGCATGCACCTCTGGTTTTGAAAGCAAAGATCATGAACTCTATTTCTAGCTCCACAGCTGCACAGTGAATATGTTGATTCTTGAACAGGTTTAGAAATACACTATATCTTTGAACATGGATCTTAGTGTCGGCAGCTCTTGTGATTTTATCATGCATAATAGGACATGTGCTGCTTTTTTTTTTTTAAAGCCATCATTCCTGGTGCTTCAGGGGGTAGCCGAGTTAGTCTGTTACAGAAAAAAACAACAAATGGTCTGGTAGCACTTTATAGACTAACAAAACATGTAGCTGGTATCATGAGCTTTCGTGGGCACAGCCCACTTCTTCAGATGACCGGAGTTATGAGTAGGGGAGAGTTATGAGTATGAGTTCCTGGTGTTATGTGACACGGTAAAAATCTTAACTTGCATTTTGAAATAAAGAGTAAGCTTCCAGATCTCCTGGCCACATAGAGAAGCTTGAAAACATGTTTTAAATGCACTGAAGAGGCCCAAAATTGAGTAAGCAATTAAAATCAACCTCATATTTATTGTTACTTTTTTTAAAAAATCTTATTTTTTTAAGCCACTCTCATGATTGCAGTTTTCAGTTTTCACCCTAAAAGGGTGTCATAAGGAGGAGGGAGAAAACTTGTTCATCTTGGCCTCTGAGGATAGAACAAGAAGCAATGGGTTTAAACTGCAGCAAGGGAGGTTTAGGTTGGACATTAGGAAAAAGTTCCTAACTGTCCGGGTAGTCAAACACTGAAATAAATTGCCCAGGGAGGTTGTGGAATCTCCATCTCTGGAGATATTTAAGAGTAGGTTAGATAAATGTCTATCAGAGATGGTCTAGACAGTATTTGGTCCTGCCATGAGGGCAGGGGACTGGACTCGATGACCTCTCAAGGTCCCTTCCAGTCCTAGGATTCTATGATTCTATGATTTTGGGGAGTCTGACTCAAGATTTAAGAACACTAGGGATTGCCAATATTAGACTCATGAATATACTCAGCCAATCAGCCAAAATTGGAAGAGAGAGACAATAAGAAAAGGCCCAAAAAGCAGAACTTTCATGAAGGAAAGATCCACATGGCTAAAGATAAGGCACATAAAGGAAGTGGACCCAAGTGGCCAAAGATCACATAGACATCTAGGGCATGTCTACACTAGGTAATTATTCTGAAATAACTAAATTCGAAATAACTCCCAAAACTATTTTGAAATAAGCTTATTCCTTGAGAAAAACAGGAGCTATTATTTTGAAATTACCAGCCCATTATTTCAAAGTAGTAGGCTTGGTAGTGTGGACACTCCGCTTGTTATTTTGAAATAAGAGGAGTTACTTCGAAATAACTCCCTAGTTTAGACCAGGGCCTACTGAGAAAACTAAAAATGGTTTCTTCAGGCAAGGAAAAAATGATGGCTAAGAAATACTAAACCTGATGAGATTCTGAACAGCTGGATTCCTGTGTTGGTTGGAGGGAATGGAAGACTGTCTCAGAATCCATGCATTTAATATATTGCAATAATCATGCCAAGAAACATAAACATGCTGGCCAATATTATAGGCAGCACAGGTAGTTCCTAAGACTTTCTGTTATAAGAACCTGTTTTCAATTGCTTATAACTTAGCTATAGGTTCACTATTCAGGTTGAAATTTTCTGTGCTGAGTGTTTAAGGATGAATTTGTTTGGAAACTTTCAACTAAAATGATTCATCCATTTCCAAGAGCAAGGTTTTGGGAAAATATGTTGGTTTGCCCATGCAGAAAGAATAATGACAACCATTTTCTTGAGATGCTTTAGAAACTCCATGCTTTGGAGCAAGGGCTTGAATTTATGCAGTTGGGTTGCCTGATGTCAGGGATATGCGTTTTGACAACCCAATGAAAAATTGTCAAATTTGGACAAATCATTAGCCTCTGAAAAAAATCAGTTCATACATGCTCAGGAAAGACTTCTTAAAGCTTAGCAGATCAAATTTCTGAAGATTTCATGTAAATGAGCATGTTCTAGCTTCTCACAGGTCCTGTGCATCAACTGGAGTGTGCATGCACTAGCCCATCCCCCCACAGAGTGACTGACTAGGAATACAGGGGATGAACAGGACTTTACTTGAAATTGTTCCTCCTTGTAATCCAGGGGGCTGTGCCAGCACCACTAGAATTGACAGGCATACTTTCCTGTGTTTTTAGTACAGTAATTCCTCATTTAACACATGCCTGCTTAGCACGTTTTCGCGATAGCACAATTTTTTTTTTAGGGAACGTTTTTGGAATTACACGACCGTCCCCAGAATAACACGATTTCCCCAGCCGGCCTGTTGCTGGCGGCTGCGCGGGGCTTCCCCCGCCTCCCTGCAAAGCGACGGAGGGTTCGCCGCTCGCCACGCCGTTCCCTGGCGACCCCCCTCGCCGGACTCAGTGTGGGTCCTGGCAGACCTGTCACAGGGGCATACTCCCAACCCAATCCCCCTCCCCTCTCCTCCCCTTCCCTTCCCCAGAGCCAAACACCTCTCCCCTCCCTGCTGTAACCCAGTCCCCATTCTCCCCCAACCTTATGTCCCAGTCCCAACAGACACCACCGCTTGAAACGCAACCCCCACCTTTTCCATTATTTTCAATGGGAAAATTGACCCGGCATAACACATTTTCACTTAACACGATCATTTTCTGAAACATATCTATAGTGTTAAATGAGGAATTACTGTACCTTCCTTGCTAGTGTCCAAACAGCATGGAGGAGAAGAAAGAAGTGAAGAAGGGTAAAAAAGTGGGACCAGGACATGATCCAGGGTAGGGGAATCTTTCCTAAAAAAATTAATCCTCAGACACATACATGCCATGGAAAAATCCTGTCTGAATAGTTGAAGTAAGCCAAAAAGGCATAAAAGACCAAAAACAGTCATAAAAAGGAAAGTATCAGTCAGCCTTAACCAAAAAGGTAATGCTCTCCACTTCAACTATAAAAAAGTTTAAGGAGCCTCTGTTGCAGGGCCCTCATATGGGCCCCTAGAATGCTGTGCCAGTTATAATACTGTGTTTAGTCACTAGGGAATACAAAGACAGATCCCCTCCCTATTCCCCTGGGATTGTTGGTGCCCCAAAGAAGGCAAGGAGAGAACAATGCTATGTCTCAAACTCTCTCACATTGGGCCACGTGATAGGAATGGTACAGGTAGAGCAGGAAGAAACGCCCCATAAAATGAGGCAGTAGCAGATGTGCTTCACCTGGAGTGGTGCAGAAGTACCCCAACCTTCAACACAGGGATTTGCCTAGTAGGTTTGATGATTTATAAAACTAAATATGAAGCCTGGACATTTTTGTTGGGATTTAAATTCTGAATAGTGTTTCTTGTGGGGAAGGGGATTATAAACTATGAATAAACTTTAAGTATTAAGTACATTTTCTCAATTAAATAAACTATAACCTGAAACGTGGACCAAAAGTCAGGATTTTAAATTGGTTGATCAGTTATGTCAGTGGAGAAGTGCACAGAAATAGAATGTGATAACAAGTCAGTGACAGAAAAGTGGGAATAGTGATTACGGTTCAGACAATGAAGAGGAGATTATAAATACTGATGCTTTGCATGGACAACTTGCTTTCTATTTCTGTGTAACAGCTGTGGATGACCATCTTGTAAAAAGAAACAAAAATAAAAAAAATTCAAAAACAACCCACAGTTGCTTGCTGACTGGCAATAAAAACAAAAAAATCAGGCACCTGGGTGCCAGATACATACCGCTGAACATGGGCCACTGCTAATCTTTCCATAGTACACTCTGAATGCCAGTTCCCCAATTTATGAAGGGCTGGCAAGGAAATTAATTGGAGAGAAGAGGCCTGTTTCTCCTCAGAGTTACATGAGTTTAAAGAAGTAATTCCATTAAAGTTTGCAGAATTACATGCATGTAAAACAGTAAAATTAATAATCAAGCCCAAAGAATCTATAGTGCTGGGAAGGTGTAGTACTTAGTTGTACTCCCCTTTTGACAGTTCATCTCTCTAAAGTTTCTTTAAATATTTCATTTTCACTTGCAAGTGTGCTTTCAGTACTTAATATTAAACAGCCCATTAACTTTTATGTAGCTCTAATATCATTTCCTAAACATCTCACTGAGGAGGAAAACTTTTGGAGTCCTGGCCTGGGAATGTTCACTGAAAGTTTACAATAAGATCTAAGCAAATAGTAAGACCAGGTTTACACAACAAACTCACTTTAATATAATGACATCGCTCAGGTGTGTCAAAAATCCACAGCAGTGAGCAACATCCTAACCATGGATATAGTACAGTAACTGCTCACTTCACATTGTCCCAGTTAATGTTATTTCTTTGTTACGTTGCTTATCTATTAGAGCACATGCTCATTTAAAGTTGTGCAAAGCTCCATTAGAACATCATTTGGCTGCCTGCTTTGTCCACTATTGCAGGGTTTTCTGGAAAAGCATCCTGTCCTCGTGTGGGGCTAGAACCAGGGTAAGCTGGCAACCTCCCATCAGTTCTTCTCAATTCCCTTCAAGGTATGCATCTCCGCAGCTGCAAGTCAGATGCCCTTTCCCCACAACTGCCTTGCTTCTCCTGCCCTCTGCCTTGCAGCTGCACCTGGGAACCTCCTGCTTGCTGTGTGTGGGAAATGAGGAGTGCTGATGTCAAGAAGTTCCCTCTACTCATCCCTCCAGTCAAGCCTCCCACTCCATACCCCATCTCCACAAAGCAGGATATCACAGCTATGGAGTCTTGTGTCTGAACTTGCTAGTCTACTTACAAAGGCAGTGTACTTGAAGTGGGGACAGCATACTTAAAGAGGCAATGCACGTCTCTGCCTGCCTCTCTCTCAAACACATACACACAGGCTAGTCTACACAGCTTCCCTCTTCCGCCGCAAAAGCCTATGCAAATGAAGTGCAGATTACCATATTGCCACGTTTCATTTGCATAATTAATTATGAGCTGTTTTTGCGCAAGAGATTTTTGTGCAAAAACCCCCTCTTGCGCAAGAGCCGTTCTTCCTCATTTTTTCAGGAAGAACAGCTCTTGCGCAAGAGGGGGCTTTTGTGCAAAAACCTCTTGCGCAAAAATGGCTCCTAATTAATTATGCAAATAAAGTGCGGCAATCTGTTAATCCACACTTCATTTGCATAGGCTTTTGCGGAAGAGGGAAGCTATGTAGACGTAGCCACAGTGTGTGCATCTCTCCATCTCTCTCACACACACATACACATACCTTGGCACTGTGCAGCTGTGTATGCACTCTCCAGAGGAGAGAGTGACGCATTCCAGTGGGATAGTGTGGGTTCATCATCATGTTCAGTTTCCACAGGAAGTGTTTGCGATCATTGCCGTGTGTCTATTGTGTTTCCTTCCTCAGTCCATGCCTCTAGAGTGTGAGGCTACATTAACAACATGTTCAGCTGAGTGCTAGTTAGTTCATCATTTAGTAGCAAGGCATCCCCTGGGAAATATTCCAATCGCTGACTCCACCACCTCAACCAAGCTTCACAAGCAAGCTTTTTACTCTATAAAACTTATACTGTATAGGTATATACTGCCTTTTGTCTTCTGAAAAAAATCCCTGGAATCTAACCGGCACTATTTACATTAATTCTTATAGGGAAATTGGATTCGCTTAACATCGTTTCACTTAAAATAGCATTTTTCAGGAATATCATTGCAATGTTAAGCAAGTGCAATGTAGTGTTGTCACTGAAGCACTGAAGTGGTACAGCTGTACCGGTGCAGTTGTGCCACTATAAGCATTTTATGTGCAGATATGCTTTTAGTCCTGGCCAGGGTTACTGATGTGGGCACAAAGGGCAGCTGCTCCAGGGCCTGATGATTTAAAAGGACACAGTAGCAGCGGTGGTGGCCAGGAGATTTTGGCCCTTTAAATTGCCAGCAGAGCCCTGCACAGCATATTTGAAGCACCCCAGAAGAGCTCTCTGCAGCCCTGGTCTCTCTTCTGGAATGTTCCCCTATCTTTGCAGAAAGGAGGGAACAGATTTGTTTATAGCCATTTTTCTTAACTTCTTCAGTTACTAATAACATGTTCAAGTTCAACTCCCCTTTAACTATAAATGGATAATTTAAAAACTTCAAACATATATAATTCAACAGTAATCTATATTAACTTTCTCCAAACGAATGTCCATAAAATGTCCATAATTTCTGTGGATGTTTAATTTCACAGTAGTGTGTGTAATTAAACAGACATGTGACCATATAGTTCATTTCATGTTACAAATTCCCCTGAAATCCAAAACCTGAGGCAAATCTCAAACTAAACAGTCAACGCATGCCTTTTGTGTAAGAAATTGGGAAATATTGTATTCCCATAGGTACTGGATTCTCCTTCAACAATCCACATCTCTGATGCCTTCATAGAACAGTTAACTTGTCCACTCACTCATTCTATTTCTTAAGGAGGCTGGCAAGCTGTTTGGCTGCTAGCTAAGCGTAGCATTTCCTAGTGAATGGCCAGCCCATACAATTCTTTCATCAGCAGCAGGACCAGAATTTTAGTGAACCTCAGAGTGTTTCACCAAACGATTTAAATTCCATAACGCATATCTTTCTCCTACTTCTCAGGAGTGTTTCAAAAGTCCTGCCCAGCTCCAGTTCAAAATTTTCATAAAATAATAGAAAATTGCTATTCCCAAAATTTATTAACTTGGGAATTAAGCAGTAATGACCAACAGTCATGAGGGCACTTTCTGGTGATTAACCACTATATGGAGGAGATGAGTTTCTGACTTGGCCATAACTGACAGGAAATGCCTCTGAGTCATAGGTCATTGTGGTCCTTATGAAGTAGGGAAATATGAAAAAATAAAGAAATCATTAATGCCTTTTTATTTGTTAAAATGTTCAAAGCTGGATTTCATGTTGTCAAGGATACAGTGTTTTATTTCCAATATAACAAAAGGGGGGGATTGCTTTAGTGCTTTAATAACTAAAAACTAACAGGAAAAAGCCCAACCCAGAAGTCATTATTGCTAATAAAACCATGTCAATTTAAAGTTAACCAACTACTGAGAATTAAGTCCTACCTATGTATAGGTTATTGCAGTGGTCTTTAACTGCCAAAGAAATATCATACCTTCATACACATGGTAATGTGTAGTTCAAATTTTTCAATGCATAATAAAGTATATTTATTTCCTTCCATTTATGTTTTCAAGGGTTTGCCTGGATTCTGCAGCTCTGCCAGCCAGACATGAGCTGCCAGGAAATGTTAACTCCAAAACTAATTATTATTTAATGAGTTTGTTCTTGCAAAACTATTATTCATTTAATCTTCCCAGTGTCCGTAACTGATATGTCGTCTGTTTTACTTGAGGCTGCTGGGTTCCATTTTTTCCAAAAATGTCCTTAACAAAGGGACTGGTTGGCTCAGGAGATTAATAATAGAATGAACCTTCATCACTAGTTCACTTATTAGTTCTAGATTGTGGCTCCAACCATAGATATGTGCCCAGTGGCTAAGATTTTTAGACTAATCATTCTATTAAGCCGTCGCCATTCTTGTCTGTCTGTCACGGTATTTTCAACTCGCCCCTCCTGCACACGCTCCAACGTGACCATCTCGTCCCCCCCGCCAGCTCTAGCTCCACCTGGCTTTGTGCCAGCAGCTCCAGCTCCGGCCCCCCTGGCAGGCCACCAACGCAGCAGGCCACTCCCGCCAGCTCCGCATCCCGGCCCCCCCGGCAGGCCACCCCGCCAGCTCCAGCTCCCAACCCTTCCAGCCCCGGCAGGCCGCCCCACCAGATCCAGCTCCCAACCCTTCCAGCCCCCGGCAGGCCACCCCGCCAGCTCCAGCTCCCAACCCTTCCAGCCCCCGGCAGGCCGCCCCACCAGATCCAGCTCTCAACCCTCTCAGCCCCCCAGCAGGCCGCCCTTGCCTGCTCCAGCTCCTGGCCCCCCCAGCAGGCCACTAACGTGGCAGGCCACCCCTTCCAGCTCCAGATCCCAGCGCCCCCGGAAGGCTGCCAACGAGGCAGGCGGCCCGCAGCCCATGACCAAGAGGGGGCAGCAGCCCCAGAGCCAGGAGAGCAACAGCCCCAGAGTTGGGGAGAGGGCAGCAGCCCCAGAGCCAGGGGGGACATCAGCCCCAGATCCAGGTGGGCAACAGCCCCAGAGTGTATGTCTGTGGGGTGGGAAGCCAGCAATCCCAGAGTGTGTGTGCAGGAGAGACAGCAGTCCGAGAGCTGGGGAGCAGAAGCCACGGAATGGGGGAGCAGCAGTCCTGGGGGGGAGGGAGAGAAAGACAGCAGTCCCAGAGTGTGTGGGGGGTGGGGCTGCAGCCCCGGAACAGCAGCTCTGGAGCCAGAGGGAAAATAGCCCCAGAAAGGGTTGGACAGCTGCAGAACCATTGTGACAATAGCTCCCGAGCCGGGGGACACCTCGGAGTTGGGTAACAGCAGCTCTACAGCTCGGGTAGCAGTAGCTCCAGAGCTGGGTAGACAGCAGCCCAGAATCAGATTAACAGCAACCCAAGAGCCAGGCGGGGGGAACAGCAGGCCCCAGGACTGCCCTGAGAAGTCAAGTGCTAGTTTTGGACATTTTTTCAAAATGCTGAATTGGATCAAATCTAGCCAGTGTTTTTCTCTGATTTTTTAGTGGAAACACACTACATTTAAGACCAAAAAGACAATATATAACTTTTTAAAAAGGCAACTTTTCTAAAAGTGCACCAAAAGAGTAAAAATAAAGTTTTCAGCTACCAATTTAGGAGAAAGATTGGATGGCTAAGTACGATTCAAGGTAGTTGCTAACTGTTAGCCATCCAATCTTTCTCCTAAATTGGTAGCTGAAAACTTTTTTTTTTATTCTTTTGGTGTGCTTTTAGAAAGATTGTCTTTTTAGCGGCCTAATTTTTTAAATTTCAGACTTGACACATTAATATGTCCTGATTTCCAGAGGAGGAGTTCTCTCAGTAGTTTTTTTAAAAAAGAGCCACAAAAATCAGTAGTCGCTTTCAGAAATTTTGGCCAGAACCCCTTCATGTCAGGGTTGAGACACATATTAACAACACTTGTTCCTTGGAAAATACTTTAGTCTCTAAGGCTGTCATTATGGAATCTTTTACTAGCATTTTAAGGAAAGTAATGCTCTAATGTATCCGTGATATTCTGATAACTCAAAAAGCTACCCATAATTTGAATCTCTCAACCTTAGAAGAAATCACTGTACAGCAATTTTACCTTGGTCTAGGGAAATGTAACTTCTGTAATGGCTCATACTTATGACGTTTGTGATAGGCCAATAAACCCATAAAAACAGGCAGTCACATAATTTCAGCTTTAGATTTTTTATCATTTCAATGTTTACACATTTATATGATTTAAATTTAAATAAACAGAACAGTATTTTGTAATTTGAGGGTGAAACACATAAACTGAAGGAGGACTTGAAAGATAATTGTTTAGCAAGCACAGGCCGAGTTCATTAGTATACAATAGAATTATATGAAGAAAGAATATGTCCCAATAATTAGAACTGACAGAATTTTATGTATGTCAACTGAAGGACATCATGATGTATTCATAAAACCTGATACATTCCAAGTTAAAATACATTAATCTTGTGTAGCTTTAATTGATAAATATTACTTCTAACTTCTAGCTCTTTCCAGTGATTCAGATTCAGACTTAAGGTAGAGTATTCCTTCTGGGCATATTTTATTAACAAAAGAAATGGGTGTTCTAGGATATCCTAGACACAGGAGAAATAGGCTATATTTTGCATTCACGAATTGATGTTTTTGTTCATTCAAATGGAGCTGTCCATTTTTCCGACTGCCATTCCGTATTGTTTCTCGATGTGCAAATAATACCAAGTATATATCACCCTGCAATGAATAATCCATGCTGATGAATACCAATTTCTGATCTACATGAAAGAGTGCTGTGCATTTCCTTATGTCATGGCACGTTCCTATTAGCAACCAGAGATACTGTCCTCATGCAGTTCCTATTTATAAAGTATGAGGGAAATACAATTTATGGGACAGACTCTGCCCTGTTTTAAAGCCATTTTTCATTGCTCCCCCAACACATAAATGATCTGTAATTGTTTTAGCCAGCATACAGGGATGCTTGTGTAATTCTACACCGTCCCCACTCCCTGAGACCAGTGCCAAAGGACAGGGGTCATATACGGGTTATCCCTGAACACCAGCAAACCCTGGTTTCCATAACAGTTTGTTGGGCAGCCTAAGGTTATTCTAATTTGTACTAGGGTTCTAGACAACTGCAGAATGATCCAAGGATTCAGAAACAACAAAAAGACTTAAAGCCACTTTTGTACTCCAACTCTTGAGTGACACCAAATGATACTCAACCAGTGCCAAGGACTGAGGTCTATAGCTTCAAAATCACTTCCCAAATATTAGCTAATTAATTTTTGCAAGCCCTCTTTGAGGTAAAAATACATTAGACTCATTTTACAGATGGGCAAACTAAGACAAAGTATCAAATTTGCTCAAGCATAAAAAAAGAGTATTTCCTTTCATTTGATATGGCTATCAAAACTATTGAGAATTATAATGAATTATGATAGATTTGGAAATTAAACCACTTGTTTCAGGGCTTGCGTCATTCTCTGTTAAATATCAGGATGAAATCTAATGTAGGGAGCAAGTTACCCCAAATCCACCTACTGTGGGATTATTGTACCTTCCTCATAAGCCTGTAGCAATGGTCATATTATATCTGATCCAGTATAGCAATCCTGTGTTTTCTGGAGATGCACTCATTAATGACATGGTTGAATGTAATGCAGAAGTGTTGAGTGTTTTCCTCCAGCTCACCTAAGAAAGGCTGTATCAGAGCTCTCCTGACACAGAAAGTCAAAAAACTGTGTGTATTTAATCTAGAAAGAAAAAATATAGAAAGAAAGAAAAAAAAGTCTAAACCAACAACAGTCTGCCTTCAAAATATCTTGAAATCCATACCTGATAAATTCCACAGATTTCTGTTCTGCCAATACTAGTCCCATTGAGTAGTATCTTACTCTGTGAGCAGCACCATTGAAATCAATGTGACTTGTGCAGCAAGCTAATACTCTGCAGGGATAAAGCTAGCAAAATCAAGCATACAAAGTCATTAACATGCTAAATTACATTTTTAAGTCAAAATGTGTTTCCATGATTTATTCTAGGGCTGAATATCTTGATATGATTTCAATGATAATTCTCCTGACTAACACTCCTATCTCTTAGAAAAGGCCCTACATTCTTAAAGCCTGCTGTTCAGGACTGAGGGTTTGGGGGCTGGTCAAAGAGCTGGATTAAAATACTATACTTCTAAACCAGAGCTGAGCTATACTGGTATTTCCTCTGTGGGGAGAATGATCTGTCCATAAAGTTGCCATGAGCATAAAAAACAGAAAC
Organism: Rafetus swinhoei; assembly: GCA_019425775.1. Lineage (NCBI taxonomy): Eukaryota > Metazoa > Chordata > Testudines > Trionychidae > Rafetus > Rafetus swinhoei. Next base: position 275,545,394 of record CM033437.1, read on the forward strand.
ATCTGGCAGCAGCAGGGTTTCCGAATAACTTGCTAGCTGAAGTCAGCAGAAGTGGAATGACTAAATCAATCATCTCCACCCACACCAGTTGGTGTTACTACATGAAGGAGAAATTAGGATGTATCAAGCTATCCATTAATGGAGAACATGGAGTGAGGTGAGGGATTTTGCTAGTTATATCACCTGGCACGATACTTACTCTTGATAGGAAAAATAACTATGACACTGAATTTGTTGATATAGCATTAAACTTGTTGCATGGAGTTATACTGCGTACACAGAAGTAACTCCATGTAAAGCCACACCTGCACTATGACTTCACTTGGGAATCTGATGAAGTGTTCCGTGATTAAATTGTCACAAGGAACAGAATTCCAAGAGAATGTATTTATTTTTCAGAGAGTAAATAAGCCTGTCTGAGCACATACAGGCTGGGAAATCTGTAAACTTTTAGAGTTAACTCATGGCTTCATAAAAATCAAAACTGCCTGTAAAAATCACAGTTATTTTGTACATGGAAATTAAATAGCTGGAATGAAATCGTTACAATAAACCTAGCAGAGAGAACTACTACTGTACGGTGAGTCAAAATGTAAATACAGTCTGTAAACAGAAATAGAATGCTGTAGCAGCAGCCCGAGTGGAAACTACACATGGTAGAATAATGTCCAAAGCTGTGGGAAGGCCAGTGAGACTGACAGGTCTCAAGTCAAAGAGCTCCAAATGTAACTGACATCAAATCTGACCTGTTTTATAAAAAATATGCATGCATTGATAGAAGACTTACCCACATTAACGTGTGCTTCATTTGACAGCTTTCTTTTTGAAACAGACGCTGTGTGTGCTGGACCTGAATATGATTTTTAAAATCTCCTTTATGCATATTCCATTTCCTTGTATTCAGGATTCAAAATCTTCAAAAGCACTGGGGTTGCTTAAAAGAAACAAGATGAAAAATAATCTCTACACAAGTGCTGAATCCTATTTGTCAATTATTAGGCCAGGCCTACACTAGACCTGGAAGGTCGGCTTAAGGTACACAAATCCACTACAAAGAATATGTAACTGGAGTCAGCTTACCTTAAGCCAGGCTTGGTGCTGTCCTCACTACGGGAGGCCAAAGGGAGCAAACACTCCTATCAGCTTACCTTACTCCTCGTTACTGTGAGGAATACAGATGCTGGCCAGAGCTGCCCTCAGCGTTCAATTTACGGGTCTATACTAGACCCACTAAATCGAATGCCAGAATGTCGATCTCCAGTGCAGCAAGTGAAGACATGTCCTTTATCTACACACTAGGGTTATGCCAGATTTTCAGCTGGTGAAAATCTGCTTAGGATATTTGGGCCCAGGTCTGCCTTTGCTAAGTCCTACTAGCAGGCTTTTATTATATTTATTAATTATTATTATTATTGTCACAGGTTTCATCACCAGTTGACAAGCTGAACTTTCCATTTAACAAAGTCTGTCACTCCCTACTGATTTTAGAGCATATTCAACAAAGAAAGAATTAACAAAGGGGAATTCAACGTTCCCCAATATCCACTGGGCAAAGAAAAAACTATGCCTTTACAAAAGATTATGTGACAAAAGTTAGATTATAATTATTTCAGATTTTCATTGATGCTCATTGAAGAAATATTAATCTTTTTTTGTATTAATGTACATACAACATGCAATTTCATAGGAATTTAGGTGAAAATTATTAATTCAATACTTCTGGTTCTACTAGTCCCAACTTTATAAGAATTAATGGAGTTAGTCTCAAGGTGAATCTAACACATAGCATTAGATTTTCCAAGTTGTGAGAGGCAAAAGGCAATGCAAACTGTACTCTGTCTCAACCTTCATCTTGTCTTTATTACAAAAAAATATAATCTAGTTCTACCATTTGTTTCTAATATGTCTAAATGCCTTTACTTGTGTTTGTATATACAACTGGAGTTGTAAGTCCAAAATGCTCATTTTCTTGATAAATCAAACTTCAGGGAAACTAGGAGAGCTTTTATTTGGCTTATGTCATGCCTTGTCAATACACTTAATCTCAGAAAAATAGACCATCATATTTTAAATCTACCCTTGTATGTTTACTTTTTCTAGACGTTCATTCCTGTTCCTTAAATTTAATGCCACAACTCCAGATTTACAACCCTGAGAAATAATGAAAACTGCTAACATTCAAGGCAAGAAAAAGATTGAGAACCAAGTTCAAATGCACTAGTCAACTTAACCTAAAGCAGCACTATCAGCTGACATTTTCAGCCTAAAGTTTATTGCACTTCACAACAAATCAGATGTTTCAATCAGATCATTCTCCTCCAGTTTATAGTCCTGAGTTATGCTACAGATGGCTTCTCTGTGTTCAAAATCATGATCTGCTATGTCAGTAAAGTGGAAGCACTGTCATAGTACATTATTTTGTCTGAGATATGTCTTACTGACAACATCACAGACTTTTGATTTACATTGACAGGACTTAAAATAAATAAGTGAAATATTCCCCAAGGCATATAATCAATAGCATCTGTTGCAATTCTGGTATTTCCTTTGCCCTGTTTATACCATTACTGTGTCTACTGAAGCTGTATTATTATAAATGTTTCCAGGAACATATCCTGGCATCAGCTCACAGCAATGCTGTTACAGTACCAACAATTCAAATCCCAAAGGGATAAAGCAGTACTACTATTGTTCCAATACTTTACTGATTGTGATAAACAGCATGACCAAAAGGAATATATTTATTATTGCACTTTTTAGTGCCGTCTTGCTCTGTGCAGTACAATAACATGGTGGCAAAACATCTGTAAATAATGTTAAGGCAATCTTGCTTCATTACAAAATATATTGTTAATTACCACTTTTTTAATTCTCTGAAATATATATTAAACTCAGAACCATGTGACTTTACTAATTAAGATATGTTGGGTAGAATATCTGTATTTAAACTAGAATATGATTTGGGACAATATGAACAACAGAAAGTACAGTAGATTGAAATTTCTAGACACTAGGGTGAATGTAAATTTGCATTTACCTAGCTGATGTACAATAATCAACATATACTTTCTGTCTTAGTATTAAAAGCACAGTTGGATAGAAAAGATTCAAAATAAGGCATGAAGGTGGTATTTAGGTGGGGGAAAGTATATATTAACTACTGTTCCATAGCAAGCAATGGAAAAATAAGTATACATAGTGTAATAAACTACTATAAGGGTGAGCAGCCAAGTACTGGAGAATCAATGGTGTAGAGAGGAAAGAAGCCAAAGGATTGCATGATAGCAGGGAAAGGCTGGGAGGTAAGCAAGGTCTTAGTGTATGGGGAAGGGGAGATTCTGCCGAATGAAGAGGGACTCTGCTGCTCTGTTTTTGGATGTGCATGAGCCTTGGGGACAGGACGTGTGATGGACACTAGACTGAGGCTGGTTATGACCATTTTGCACTTAGTCATATATGTTGCTTAAGGACTCATGAAAGCCAAGGAGCAGTAACCCCACCAGGCTGGAGGCCAAGACTAAGCAGCCACATTTCAGATGTACATTCACCGCCAGTGAGATTAGAGACTGCAGGTGGAAGTGGGGAGAAAGATTTGGGGGCCCTCCTGAGGCGGGGGAAAAGGAGCTATTGTTGCACTGTTGCTACGGAATTCCCTTAACTTTCTAAGTCCCATTTCAGCCCATTGATCTGTACACATTGCCTTGCCTAATATTATTTTATATAAAATGGTCCTTTGTGTGGTCCAATTTGATTTTGGAGGTAGGGGCTTCTGGACCCACATAACCAAAAGGGGCAATTACCCATCCAAACACGAATAGATGCAATCAGGATGGGTAGGAATGGTGTCCCTAGCCTCTGTTTCTCTGGAAGTGAGAGACAGGGGAGGGATCACATGAGGATTACCTGCTGTGTTCCCTCCCTCTGGGGCATCTGGTATTGGCCAATGTCAACTGACAGGATACTGGGCTAGATGGACGTGTGGTCTGACCCAATATGGCCATTCTTATGTTCACTCTACCTTAGGACATCTACCAGCACACCCTGTCTAGCATGGAGTGGAGACCAGCTGGTTAGCAGAATATTTCAAGTTGCAGTTGTACTTTCCTAGATAAGAGGGGAGAACTCAGCATTCCTCAGATCCAAGCCCTAAAGGTGATAAAAAGAAGCTTACATTTGATGTGATAGCAAATGGGAAGCCACTGGCAGCTTTCATATGGGAGTGACACACTCAAATGGATGGACAAAGAAGGTGATTTAGCAGTGGCATTTTGTATGCAGTGTGAGTAGGAAGGCAATAAGTGTGTCTGGGAAGCCAGAGAGGGGAACGTTGCAATAGTCAAGGAGGGACATAAATAGGAGATTTTGCTTGTCATTTATCTTGGCTGTGTCCAACTCATTTATGATGGGCTTTGAACATGTCATTAATCTCAGTTGCCTACACGAGTGGATACAAACAGGAGCTGTGTGAAAAATTTGGTCTGTAAAATTCAAAACAACAGGAAGGTGAGAAATAACAAGTGAATATTATGAAGTAAAAATCAGGGGCTTTTAGAGATATTACCTGTATCTCTAGCCACAATGTTTATTTAAAGAGACTAACAACTATTTGCATGATTAATGTACATAATTTATATTTCTTTTACATCAACATTATGCTATGCTGAGAGAGCCAGACACTCCTAAGATAAAAATAGGCCCAGTGTTTATCTGAATTCAATTTTAATTTCAGCAATTATTTAGCAAGTGTCATTTTAAATGAGCATTTAAAGTTCTTTTTAAAAATTAAAGCATCCAATTTCACTGCAGTCAAAAGAAGCAAAGATTTCACAAATTTCCAAGTGACAGAATAAATATTTTTGGTGTAGAAAAAAGTGTTTTCATTTTGGGATTGATTTCTTATCCTGTGGCCTGATCCTTAATTCTGTACTCAGGTTACACTGACACTAAAGTCAAAACTGTGTTCTGTTGATTTGAACTTGCCTTTGGGTTTATTTAAATCTAGAAAGTGGAAGAGAAGGGGGCTGTCATCATCTCAAAACAATCATTACTTTGAAATCAGTTCATGTCAGCAGCTTTTAGGCTTAGGCCCTAGCAACGTACTATGAGGTAAAACTGACCCTAGACCTTTTCTAGATGCATTTTAGCATATATTTTGCATGGTTGAAATATATTTACGCTTGCCTAGGCTCCATCATGATTAGTCTTTGTTATTTACCACATAAGTCAGTGTTTTGTTGCGACAACTGGTACAGTGTTGGGTAAATGATGAATTGCAAAATTCAGAGCACCATTATCTCCAGCTCAGTGCTACTGCAAGGTGACAGCACATCACAGATGTCAGAGACTACAAACAAGTCATGCGTGTGTCTGGCTAATGACAAGTAGTAGAGAAAGTAGCTTACTATAGGAATAAGTAGTAATCTTTTATTTCAAGTAGATGTGTCCATATTTCCATGAGTGCAAAAATATTACTTAAAGGTTTTAGCAATCCTTTCTCTTAGAGCTAAAAGTAAGATTTTTTTCTGCTATGACCCAAGACTTCTTAGACCCTCGGACCTATTTTTCTTAGACTTCATCTTGTCAGACACAATACCAAAGTGTAAAAGAAAGTACATGTCAAAAGATAGACTGTTGTGATAACAGCACTGAAGGCAAGTGGATTTACCATTTTTACGTAAATTAGCCATCTTGCACATGACATCATCTGGCATTGACAGGAAGTTATAATAGCAATTTATTGTCCTATTATTAATGGAGATACAGATTCATGTTTCAGTCCCTCTCATAAACCAACATGTGGGGGTGTTTATTTTTGAGGATTTAGTTCAGGCCATGTCTACTTCGATTATATCCTCAAAGTCCCCTGAGATTTCCAGTCTTCATCTTTCAACATAATGCAAATCTAAGTTAATCAAAGTCAAAGTCCAGGTGGGACTTTAACTAGCCAGAGATCAATTGGAATGTTAGTGCCCACATCATTGAAGTCCAATAGCTGTACTGAATATTTGTATATGCTGTCTAAATTAGATAGTTAAGACAGGTCCACCTACTCAAGAGGGCATTTCTGAAGTGTTTCTATTTTGCCCAGAGTTTATTGTGATACATTAATAAAAGGGGTTTGCAAGTTTTTTATAAAGAAAGGACTCCGAGTTTTAGAGAGTCTGAGAACTTCCCTAGTGCATTTTACAACCACCATCTTGTAGCGCTGGAGAACATCCAGCCTATATGCATTCTAGATATCTGATAATCATTTCTAGGGACACTTTTAAACATACAGGTTCTTTTTCTACCTCATAAGGAATAAACCTCATAAGGGAGAGGAAACATCTGAAGTTTCAGTTTGTAGAATTTCCTATCTCATTCTTCCATCAAACCATGTGGTTTGTCCTTCAACTCCAGATGCTTCATAGAATCATAGGTTTGGAAAAGAACTCAGGAGGTCAATGAGTCCAAACAAGGGTTGTCAAGCGATTAAAAAAATTAATTTTGATTAATCATGTGATTAAAAAATTAATCATGATTAATTGAGCTGTTAAACAATAATAAGACTCCAGCTGACCCCGGGCTCCGTGCAATGCTGCCCCTTTGAAATGCTGTCACGGTGTTTCAAAGGGGCAGTGCCACATGAAACGCCTGTGATTAACATGCATTAAAAATATTAACGCATTAATTCTGCCCTGCGTTAATTGCAGCATTAACGCACATTAATTGACAGCCCTAGTCCAGACCCCTGCCCAAAGTTCTTCCTTATCCCCACAGAGGAAGGCTGGTATTCTGCTAGAGGAAAAGGGCATCCATACATACTCTGCATGGCCTTTGATTTTACTGCCTGGTACCACAGGCTACCACTGCAGTAAGAATATTTCAGGATCTTAACCTACAGCTACCCCAAAAATGCCTTTAAAGATGTGTTCTGTTTCATGGAAGCAGAATCAGAGTAGTATTTTTACACATATTTCTTCAACATTCTGACTGGCAGCTCTGTACTTATGATTGTAAAGCATAGCCCATGGCGAATAATGGCTATTGATGACATGATATGTCTAGTCTTCTGAAAATTTTATGCTATGCAGTTCTCCAGTGGAGGGTTGTTGGGTTTCTTTCAATGTGTAAACTGGAGCACTGAGCAAATGATTATAGCATTTTTAGAATACATAATACAAGTGCAATGCATTGATTAAATGATAAATAAAGCAATGAAAGATTTACAGTTCTTAAACCATCCTTACATAATTATGTTGTATCTCAGCTATGCTCTTGTTGTCAGAACCTTGCTCTAAGCTGACCATAAGGAGAGCTAAGTGGGAATTCGTTGAAAAGTTTCATGGTTACAATTTTAAAGTTTTTCAGGTAGAAATGTAATTATACTAAAAAGGAGCAAAACTAAACAAGTCAAAATAAAAATGAAGTGTTTTGAAATTATCAAAGAGAAATATTTCAATTGACCTGAGCAACTGGTTTTGTTTGTTTGGTGATTGTTGTTGGTAGTGTGTTCTTTTTTGTTTGTTATTTTTCTTCAGTTTGTTGGTTTGCAAAATATATTGAGGTTTTGATTTTTTGTCCCTATTTGAGATGGGTTTTTTTTAAAATCTTGAATATTCTCATGGAGTAGGAAAACTATTGCCTTCCCCCACACTAGTAATAAACTGGTGTGAGGCATCAGATCAGATAATCAATTAGGTTCCAGTAGTTTCCCTTGCAAAAACATATAGGCACTGCCTTTGGTTTGCCAGCTGTGATTGTTTCCAGTTTTATTTCACTCCTACAGTTACTTTAAAGCATTCAAAACTCTACCAGTGCTAAGCATTCATAGCCTTCCTCAGATGTGGCCCCAAGATACACTCATTTTTCATGAAAGTATTCTTTATGTGTAGGAAAAACACACTGCAGAATACAAGATTACAGACTGCAGAAATATTAGCCTCAGACCTCAAAAAATGATTTCAGTTGGACCACTCTAGTTGTTAGATCTGTAAACTTTAAAATATGGCCACTGCTATTTTGATATTTCAACAACTAGTTAGAAGAGTCTTTGAAACAGCATTGAATCAGGCATGGGTACATTTCAATGTGACATGTCTGATTATGAAACTGGCTCTTATGTTCCAAATGCAATTATTATTTTGAGCACTGGCTCCACAGGTGTCTCTGCAGATCCAATTTTTCTTGAATATTTACAAGTCCAAAAACCAATTTTCCAGAAAAATTGTGCCTCCAGAGGAGGCATTAAATTAGAAATGAGGCTATTTTAAATTAAGATCGAGTAACTTTAATTGAACTTACTTTAGGCTGGTAAGGCTAGAGAGAGATTTAAAAATAAAAATAAAATTAAAAAAAGAAAGCTTGCTTATCAGGCAGGTTCTCGTAATCTCACACAGTATTAATCATGTCCCATATAATGAGAAAATCCTATTTGGTATTGTATTTGAAATGATATAAAAGAGCCCATTTTAGCACCTATTTTGTTTTTTGAGTTTTTAATGCAACAACTGGATTTGATACAATGAGGCATATAACACTTTCATTATGTATTGAATGGAGGTTCAATAGTTGGGTGACAGTGTGTCCAATGAACACTGGACAAGCAAGTCCTCATAGCTGAAGTGGTGTTTGTTTTCTTTCCTATTACAACTCTGTTATTCAAACATTTCTCCCACAATATTTTCTGAAGTGGAAATTTCATGCTCTGTGAAAACAGGATAAATAGTCAAAGTCATTCATGACTTAAGTGTCTAACCCTGCTACCTTTGAAGTCAGGTGCTGAAGTTATGTCTGTTTCCCAACGTTAGGATCCTACCATGTGAGGCACTCAGTACCCTCAACTTCCAAGCTCTCAATATCTCACTAGGGCCATGACTGAACAAAGTATTTAAGCACGTGCTGAATTTTAACCATGTGCTTAAGTTTCAGGGAAGACAACTGGGCCTAAGTTTGCAACACCTTTAAGTGGTACCAATAAACTGCCTTCAGGACTGCCCCATACATAGCCAGTAGAGTATGATGGAAGCCCTTTGTACCACCCCTGTACATTCATGCAGGAACCTGCCATATTCTGGTTTCTAGCAGTATAGAGCTCAAACCATATGGCCCACCCAGCAGCCCTGTAGTGGTGGTGATTGCCTCTCCCACAGTTTCCTCCCCAACACACATGCTACCACTCCATTCCTGGACTGCTGCCCTGGCTACACCGCTGGTACAAGTGTAGCAAGGAAAACACCAGCCTGCACTCCCCCCCTCCGAGACCCTGAAAGATTTATGTTTCAATTCTTAATCCTTCTCACCACCACCATTTAGCACTGTGCCCCCTTCCTCCTCCCCAGCATGACCCAAAAAGTAAAAGTCATAGCCGAGCCCTTCCTATGTAAAGCTTTGCTTGAAAGAAAGGAAGAACTTTGTAGCTGTGAAGCTTTGTTTGGTGTCCAATCGTTCTTTGTCAAGCGTGTGTTCCTCTTTTTTGCACATGCAAAAACTAAGTGCCTGAGCAGACAGCCTGTGAGTTGTGGTTCCTGTTTAAATGGTGAGAAATGCTTTGTGGTTGTCTCACTGAGCATAATCACTAGAGTGAAACGGAAAAATCTCATTCAATAAATATGCATCAGTGGCTTTGATGTTTTTATATAATGTATCTGTGTTGCATGCTGAACTTTAAAAAAAGCTTTCGTCTGTCTTTTAGTTCTTATTTTTGGTTATTATAGGCTTTTGGTTGGAAGTGATCTCTGAATGGGGAACTTTTAGTGCCACTTTAAGTTAAGATTCCCAAATATGAATTTAATTTTGATTTAATAAGACAATTATTGGGTAATATATTCAATAAATACCAATTGTTTATTAAAAACAAATTCAATGGGAATTAACTATGTAACAGATACATATTTATTGCATGCTGTAAAACCTCAGTAAAAAGGATTTTACTAACCAGCTGGTATTTCTATTGCATATCCTAACTACTCTATTAAATCCAGTTTTTTTAGACAGAATGAGACAGACATGAGCTGCTTTGTGATAATTTCTGAATATTGTAGGTTGAACTTCTTATTGGGGTGTTTAACATACATGTGTGACCAAATGCACCCTGTTTTCACACCCTCCACACTATAGTAATAATCATTGTGCAAAATATGCCTTGTGATGAAACATTTGAACACTAATAATTTGCTGGTCAATAATATGTCAAATGTGTGTAGCAGCATTATATGTAAAATTGTGAGTGAAATGTATTTATCAGGCAAGTCAGAAGAGAAATAAAACCTGTTTCTCAAAGACAACGGAAAAGCTAATGCCTCTAGCCACACATCATCAAAGCTAATAGGAATGAAGAGCAGGAACAAATCCATCTGTATTTTATCAAACAACAACATGGAAACTTTTTTCATAAGACTCCAGGTCTCCATCCTCAAAGTGGAAAGGAACTTTATTTAGGGGTAGCCTTCAGGAAGATGCATTTCAAAGGGAGACTGAATGATCAAGTGAGGGGCAAAAGTACCCTGGGAATTCTTTCTTTCTTTTTTTCTCTTACTAAATCTCTCTTTCACTTAAGATGACAAAATAACCCATCCTTTCACTTTTGGGGGAGAGAGAGGTGTAGAATCCTGTCTTAAGAGTTTTGTCAGTGATGTTACAAGAGCATGTGGCAAGGATTTTATCTTCAATTTAGTCTACTTTGTTAAGTTTTAGTGACTAGAAAGCATTTTATCTTTATTTCTCTTGGTCACCATTTCTGATATTAATACTTTATACAGGTAGGATCTCTCTGCTCTGGCACTTTCGGGGCCTCAGGAGTCCCAAACCATGGAGTTTGCCAGACCAGGGGAGGTAAAGTCTCCCCTCCCAGCTGTTAGCCCTATTCCCCTGCCAGCCCTACTGCCCCCAACCATGCCAGAGCTGCACTCCTGTCTGGGGACGGGCTGTGCTTCCCACCGCACTGAGGGCACCAGGCTCCGCTATCTCCAGCCCAACCAGGGCTATGCTTCCCACTGCCTCTGGCCCAGTCAGGGCTGCATTCCCCTTTGCTTTGCGCCAGCCTTGGCTGGTGCTTCATTCCATTGTGCTGCCGGCCCCACTGCCTCTGGCCCAGTGCTGTGCTCCCTGCTGTGCCCACTTGGCCAGGGCTATGCTTCCGAGCGCTGGCCCTGCTCCCTGCAGCCCCAGCCAGGCTGCGCTCCCTGCCACCAGCCCCCGCTGGGGGCTCTACTCTCCACCATGTGAGTCCACTGCCCCCAAGACTACGCTCCCCACCATACCATCCCAGCCCCTGAACCTGGCCAGCCAGAGTGCTCTGATCCAGCAATATCAGACCACGGATGTTGCTGGACGACCAGAGAGTCCCAGATTTTAGAACTTTAACCTATATGTTTTCTCACTTAATATCTCTCTATGTAGTTGAATAAAGCTCTTCCTCTATATACAAAAAGTTTTTCCTGCAGGACCCCACAGCCTTTCCCTTCTCAGCTGCTTCCTCCCTCCTCCCCTGCTGCTAGCCTGGCAGGGATTGGCAACCTATGACTCTGAGCAGCAGCAGCACTGAAGGAAGCTGCTGCTGCTGGGCTTATAGCAGGGGAGAGGAGGAAAATTGCAGGGCTCTGGTGGAGGGATGGGGCAGGGCCAGCAGAGAGGCCCCTGGGGGGGAAGGGGCAAGAGAGGCCCACTGCAGGAGGGGGGCCTGGACTGGGGGACACTCCCCTACAAGTCTTGCCGACTCCCCCCCCCCACCACCACCACAGAAGCACCTCACTTTAAATTGTGGGCCTCTGGCAATGGCCAGGGGGAGAGAGAGGGGCCTGGGGAGACAGTGGGGCCTGACAAAGGGCCTGGGCCTTCCCCCTCCTTACCGGTGACCGGGGAAGAAAGTGGGACCCAGAGAAAGCATGGGGCTTGGCGAGGGGCCTGTCCCACCCCACCAGCAGCCAAGTGGGAGAGATTGGGGTCCAGGCCTAGGGAGAGCGGGCTGGGTGGGGAGAGCACAGGGCTTGGCACGGCCAAGGAGGATGTGTGGGGGACAGATGGGCATGGAGTGGCAGAAGAGGGGAGCCATGAGCCACATGGTCTCCCCCCTCATCATGGGGATGGCAGAGCCATGTGGTCTTCCCCCTCATAGGGATGAGCTGAGAGCCCTCCCGCCTTGTGGCCAGAGGGAGAGAGCTGGCCAGCCACGGACTCAGTCCAGACCAACTCCCCCTGGCAGCCATGGTGGGGGAGAGCTGAGGCTAGCCTGGTTTGGGGCGGGGCAGCGGGAGGGAGGGAGGGAGAGAGCCGGGACAGGCCAGGACTTCCACGCCTTGGCCTGGCCCACTCAGGTGCCACTGGGGAACTGGGGCTGCCTACTCCCAGAGAGGGGGATTGACGAGCAGAGCATGCAGGGGCCACTTTCCCCTAGTATTCTTTAATCAAAATGTATCTAGTGTTGTCTTTAAACTGTTGGTAATTCTAGTTAAAGTAGCAGAGTGTTGCTATTGATCCCTGATAAAAGCAATGGATCTGTACTATCAGAATTGTCCATGGAGAGCTGGGCTGTGTAGAACACACATTTGGAGGAAAATTTGAACTGGAATGTTTGGGAGTCAGCCTGCTTGCTGGAAACCAGAGTGGGGCTAATGTGTTGCTGACAGGTTGCTGGGGTCAGAGGTGCTGAACAAGACTGCTGCTATTCACAGACATTCGGAGTGTGACTTTCATGCTTTTTGACTTGTTGTGAGCAGCTCAGGTTGGGAGCTACAGCAACAAAAGCTTTCTGAGGCACTCAAGGCTGCAGGGCAGTGGGTAACACAACCGCTCATTTGTCTGATTGCACCCCTGCATTTCACAGTATGATTATAACAGGTCAGCTCAATAGTGCTGCTCAGAAAACAAACAGAAATGGGAAACAAGGGCTCAAAATAAATACTCCAGAATTATTAAGAGACAGTGACTCAATTATTAGTCCTGCCTAAGCCCAAAAGTCTACACTGTAATTTGACAAACCTGCAACCCAAGCTAGCTGACACAGACCAACTAACTGTGGATGTTTTGTTGCACTGTAGACATGCCCCCGGGACTCAACAAATCAGCCCAGCTGTCCTCACCAGGGTCTTCAACCCCAACTTTGAGCCCTTTAAATTCAGCCCTTTGCTCAAACTTACAAATGAGACTTCTCCATTCAGGTTTTATGTGACTTCATTTGTGCCCAATGGAAGAACCTGGGCCCACCCACTTCTCTGTGTTACAACCCAGGGACCTTATAGATAGCAGCCACATACTGCTCAATTCAATTGATTCCTGCTACTTCCCTGGGCCTCTTCCCACCTTATCTTTTTATCTTCACCTTTAGCTCGGGGATGGAGTTCTTAGTTCCTACTCCCACCAGACAGCTATGCAAATGAAACCCTGGCTCGTCCTCAGGCTCCTTTGGCCAGAGAAGAACTTCCTTCCCAGTCCCTCTGGTCCCCATCAAACAATGCCCTACTAGGGCCATGCAGCTCCTTTTTTCTGAGCCTGCAGGGGTCCAGCTGTCTGCTGCTAACTTTTGTAGCCCTTGGGGGACTAGGTCTCTGTAGTTTCCAAGACCACTCTAGATAGCCCTCGAGGAGTCATCTTCACTGCTCCTTTCTTCCCACAGCAGTGCTTTCTGGCAGAGGGTGTAGCAAAACCTCCAGGACGGAGTTATGGAGGCCTGTCACATATCCTGAGCAAGCCAGACTAACGTTTGGATTTCTAAAGATATGGAAAGAAAATGTATATGTCATGCTAACGTGCCTTCACACTCGAGTGAACACAGAAATATCTTCCCTCCTTTGAAATCAGATTTCTTCCCTATCTTTTTTATCTATAGATTCCTGTCCCAGAAAGGGGATAATATAAACTGTCCTTCTGTATAACAGGCCAATAAAAGTCTCCAAAATAATTCCTAAAGTATCTCTTTTAGAAAAAAAATCTGATCTTGATTTTAAAATTCTTGACAGAGATCAATAATCTCTTATACCTTTCATATGTTGTTCCAAAGATTACGGTAATTATACTCACTCTTAAAAATTTACTCCTTACTTCCAACCAGAAGTTGTTTAGCTTCTGCTTCCAGACTTTGCACTTCCAGGAGATTTGTTGATTAAATTCTTAGTACTTATTGACCTTCAGAGGAGACGCATCATTCCAGTTATGTGATTTGATGATCTGCTGTCAACACAATATCCAGCAATATGGCATTTGCCTTAGAGAAAGAGAAGGTAGGTCATGACTTTATAAAGGGCTTTATCGCATTTCCTCTATTGCTTTATCAGTCAAATATAAACATGAATAACAGCCTAGTCCAGTATGCTTACAATGGCAAATAATGATGATAATCCATGCAATTTATTATAATTCAGTCTAAAATTTTTGTAAAGCACTATGAAGTTATGTAGGATTGGACTTTATTTTGGTTTTTCCTCAATTTACAATCCTCCATCAGTGCAAACAATGGGTTCTTGGCAAACAGCTAACTGATATGCAGATTTTCAAACAGAGTTTTATAACTCACCAAAACTATGAAATTATTTCCCCTTAAAGACCAATCCTAAATTATTTTGTCAGAAGATATTGATTTATGTGTTACCTACTGAGGCTCATTGTGTTTGATTTGCTCTTAGTTTTATCACAAGCAGGGCAATGTATCTTATTCTCAACCACCTCCCCCCCCAAATTCTGCTGCTCAAAGGCAATAAATATCCATTAACACCCTTCTGAGCAGAGAATACAATAAATACAATTTTTAGAAACACAAAATGATGGTAATCTCACCACTGTGCATTTATAACAAATGGATTCTGAAGCCTCTTAACCCTGTTAGAGCAATTATAATGTGTGATTGAGTCTTCAGTAGCTGCAATCTGATTAAAGGGCTGATGATATTAGTGTTGACCATGGGCTCAGTCAATACCTCCTTTTTACTTAGAGTGGTTTTCTTTGTATGAGCAAATTAGACTTTTAAAATCAGATATATCACAGCAGTTGAAATCTGATTAAATGTGTAAATGAAACGTTCAGGGCATTAATGGCTTTCTAATTGCCTTTTTTAAATTTGCTTGATTGCTTAGATACTTTTGGTGTTTTCAATTTCTCACACTCAGGTAGTTCTAGGAAAAAGGAAATAAATGTTAAAATCAGCAGCTGTAGCCATGTTCTTCTCCCACTGATTTAAATGGAGGAAATCTGAGTAAAGGATGCCCCATCAAAGAGATCCTTGTAGTGCTTTTATTACAGGAGGGAGAAAAACTTTTAAAATATTCCATTGATATTTTAACCCATAGAAAACTGCTCATTTTAGTGATCAAACCTTCTGACACACACATCGGATGAAATGATAGAAGGTCTATTTCAAAATATGAAGCAAAGCCAACAATTTTAATTGGAAGTATTACTTTAACTTCTGCCTTCCTTTCTTTTATGATTGGCTTGCTCTGAGACTGCATGTGACAGACACCATATAAAAGAGGCTGCTTTGTGTTTGATAAGTTTTGAAAATCTCTGCTGCAAGGAAAAGTATCCCCCTGGGACACAGGTCATCATACACTTCTTGCTGGACTGTAGAGAGACAAGAACTCCACAAATAGTGTCAGTCATCATAGATGCCAACTTCATCTCTAGCCAGGGGGAAGTTGATGTACCCCTTGCTCAACCTCCCATCACCCCACCCCTTCACTCATTCTTCTCCTCCCTCTTGGAATTCCTGAACCCCACAAATCAGCTGTTCGCTACACTCTGGAAGAGCTGGTAGGGTGGGCTGGAGTTGGTCAGTGGGTCCTCTAGCCAGCAAGAGGTGCAGGGTGAAAGAAGATGTGGAGGGAAGAAGAGATAGCTGCCGGTGGGTGCTCATCACCCATTAATTTTTCTGAATGGTACTCCAACCCCAGAGCACCCATGGAATCAATGTCTATGTCAGTGAAGAGACCCAGAAATTAGAAAAGCTTTTCTGGTGTTACTGGATGCAGAAAAGCAGAAACAGTGGCTGTAATGTGCAGAAAGTCTAAACTTCACACTCTTGAGCAGAAGCACCTGGAACCTGCTGAGACACCTGGAGGCTGCATATTCTATACATGCAACTGGGACGCAGGTGATGGCCACTGCCACTATTGATAAAATCTGTGGACATCAAAACAGTCAATGGACAAACAGTACAGCATACAAGTCCAGCATCCACTTCAGCATGGGATGTCCACATGTGCTCCAGCATCCCAGTGGTCTGGAATGTTCACAAGTCAGGACTTAACAAGCTGTATGGAAATGGAGAGGTTACATTTTTTTCAGACATCCTGTGGATGAATAACACATAGGACATTGAAAGTCTAGGGTTTTTTCTCCTCAAGAATCTTATCAGACTCATAGAATTTTGATTATGTTAAAACAGAAGTAATATGAGTTACTTATATGAACGTAGATAATGTTACAGGTTGTATCTCCCTGGTCTGGCACCCTGGGGACCTGACTGGTCCTGGATGAGAGATTTTGCTGCACCAGGGGAGGTCATTTCTGGACCCCTGCCACCAGCCACCCTGGCCTGCTTCCTGGCCTCCTGGCCAGGTCCCCACCTCCTGCTGGTCCTGCTGCCCTGCCGACCCCATTGGGCAGCCATCACTGCCATGGCTCTGGGACCTGTCGTGCAGCTGCACATGCATCACTGAGGCTCCAGGACCCGCAGGGCAGCTGCGCGCTGGGGCTCTGGGTCCCACAGGGCAGCTGCGTGTGCCACGCTGGGGCTCTGGGACCCGCCAGGCAGCCGCACGACATGGCTCCCTGCCCCACCGAGCTAACGTGGCTCCCGCCCCGCCAGGCAGCCTCGCACCAGGTCTCCCAACCCCACTGGGCAGCCCCACTGCTATGCGCTGGGTGGCCCTGTCATCTGCTTACTGAGAGCAGCCCACTTCCCTGCAGTGATCCTTGCCACTGGCCCCCTCCAGCGGGACTCTCTGGTCCTGCAACATCCATGCCCGGCTATGGATGTTGCCAGACCAGAGAATCCTGGTTCAGAGAGTTTCAACCTGTATTTGATACATATAAAATGGTTTTTAAAATGGACTGATACCTATGTTAATGCTTTATTTCTCCCCCCTTTTCAGGATTGCTTAGGACATTTGTTCTCAACCAGGGGTACATTTATCCCTGTGGATGTGTACTGAGGGGGTACATCCACTCATCTAGACATTTTCCTAGTTTTACATTAGGCTACAGAAAAAGGATTAGAGAAGTCAGTACAAACTAAAATCTCATACAGAAAATGGCTTGTTTATACTGCTCTGTATACTAAACACTGAAATGTAAGTACAATGTTTATAACCCAATAGATTTATTAGATGATCAAAATGAGAAAGTAAGCAATTTTTTTCAGTAATAATGTGCTGGGACATTTCTGTATTTTTATGTCTGATTTTGTAAGCAAGCAGTTTTTAAGTGAGGTAAAGCTTAGGAATGCACAAGACAAATCCGACTCCTGAAAGGCAAACAGTCTGGAAAGGTTGAGAGCCAGTGTCTTATGCTGACCAAAAAAAACCCTGCTTGCTGGAAACCACGCCAGCTAATTAACCACAAACCTCCAGGTGGTATATTTGGTGCTGAAATATATGGTTTTGTGCTGTGTGATTTTCAGTGGGGGTAAAGGACTTGGAAAATATTAATAATATTTTAAACAACCTGTGTTTTAGCCAAAGTTCAATCAACTGTATCACTCAAGTGTGTGTAGAATGTAATTTAGTCTTGGGGGATTCTGCAATTGATGCATTTGGAGCCATAGTAAATTGCAGAATTCCCCAGGATTGAACATTGCATACTGAAAGAGGGAGGGTGGTCAAAGGAAACATCTTTGGGGGAGAGATGAGGAAAAGCAGGAAACAAATACAAGTGTTTGGTTTGTACTTCTTTCAGAAAATATGGGAGATTACACGTCTCCTCTCCCTGCAGTACCTCTAACCAATTTTAACCACCATGTTGGAGCTTGCTGGCCTAAGCAACAAGTGTCATTCTTGAAAAAGCACTGTATTTCTTTATGATGGAATGTCCCAAAGACCTCCTTCTGGAGACAAGAAACAATGGAGTACATTGGATCAATGAGATCTCTGATTGTACTGGGAATAAGCAATTTGTTGCACCCCTTTAAATACTGCAGCACAGATTTCTTATCTCATCTCCCCCCATAGCCAGGCAGATTTACTAGCCAGCACACAGTGGTGGAGTAGAGGGGTGGCTAGACCTAAATCTTGTCCCTCCCCACACACACACACACTTAAGGGAGGAAGGGAGGGAAACTCAGTAGCAGCCTCGGGGTTGTGGTTCTGTCAAGCTGCTACAATGCAAGGATGTTTGGATGGAGGAAAGGTTCCTTTCGAGTCTAGCCATCATGTAGCCCTAAGCAGGATTTCCAGTGAGTGACAACCAGATTTCCTCGGCATTCAGGAAAAGCAGCACTCTCAAAGCTCTATTAGCCATGAAAAAAAAAATCTTATAATTTCCACTTAGAAAACTGCAGCAGCCTCAGACATATTATATTGGTCTAATGTCCCATTAGAGATCATCACATTTCAGAAAAAATAGCATTAATGCAACAGAAGACATTCAACATATTTACAGAAATAATTCTCCTGAGAGCATCAGACTCTATCAGGATGTCATTAATGATAACAATATCTTTGATATGATATGAGATTCATTTTTCCCTAATTCATATTATCTCCTCTCCTGGAGCACCCATAATTCCATGATTGTCGGGGTTCTTTGGTGAATTAATCTCTCTTATTGTCTTTCAGGGCGTATCATCCCTTGGATGGGCCTGTTTGTCTTGTTTATTGTGTACTGCCTGTTCACATTTGTCCCTAGACAAACTACCTTGAAACTTAAAGGTCCCTCTAGAGCAGTGGTTCTCAAGGAGGAGTTCATGTACTCCTAAGTTAATCAGAGGTCTTCCAGGGAGTACATCAACTCATGTAAATATTTACCTAGTTTTACAACAAGATGCATAAAAAGCACTGGTGAAATCAATACAATCTAAAATTTAATACGGACAATGACTTGATTATACTGCTCTGTAAGCTAGTCCCATATTTACATTCCAATCGATGTATTTTATAACTATATGGTAAAAATAAGAAAGTAAACAATTTTTCAGTACTAGTGTTCTATGACACTTTTGTATTTTTACGTCCGATTTTGACAGCAAGTATTTTTAAGTGAGGTAAAACTTGGGGTCCGCAAGAAATATCAGACTCTGGAAAGAGATATGATAATCTGGAAACATTGAGTGCCACTGATCTGGAGCAGGGTTCACAATCTTTTTTCTGTCTGAAACCTTCCCAACATACTATAAAAATTCCACAGCCCAGATGTGGAGCAACAGAAACATATAAAAGCCAGGGTCTGGGCTCTGCAACATAGGGAGTATTATGAAGCTAGGCTCCTCAGGCTTTGGCTTCAGCTTCAGCCTCAGATGGTGGGACTCAGGGCCCTCGGCTGCAGTCCCATGTGGTGGGTCTTTGGCTTTCTGCCCTGGGACTAAGTGAGTCTAACACCTGCCATACTTGGTGGCCCCCCAGAAATCTCCTTGCAGCCTACCAGCAAGCCCTGGACTTCATATTGACTACCACCAGTCTACAGTAGCCAGCCGTTCATAGGTACTCACACATCCCATATAAGCATAACACATGATTGTAAACCCCACCTTCAGAAGTCAAGGGGAGAGCTATACTCTATATCAGTGTTTCTCAACCAGTGGTACGAGTACCCTTAGGGGTACTAGAGAGAAGTCTGTGGGATATGTCAACACAACTGAAATTTGGAGAAAACTGAATTTTTGTTTTAAGTTTTACAGCGTTTTATTATTTTTCACTTTTTACACCCAAAAAATTCATCGCCCTCCCAGCTACAATTAAGTTGTTTAAACAAATGCATTGCAACGGTAGAAAAAAAAATTGTGTGTCTGAAAATTGTAGGTACTGGGGGTACTTATATTTTTTAAAGGGGTACTTTATAAAAAAAAGTTGAGAAACACTGCTCTATATGCTTTGTTCCTGTTATAAATCAACACTACATTTCTTCCAGCCACTGCCTCTATTGCTGTTTCTAAAGACTCTTTTCCATCTTAACTTTTCTTTTGTGATATCTTTCAGATTTGAAGCTCCAAACTGCCTGCTCATGAGAGATGTTTGTTGCCAGCTCCTGGAAGTTAAGAGAATGGAGGATTGTATAATTTATGTATATTGTTAAAGAGATGTTCTTCCAGTGATCAATAGCCATACCAAAAGGAGAGATGATTTCAATTTTCCCTTTGACATATGGAATAAGTCACATTGCCTAAAGATTTTTTTCTTTATCGCACATGTTTTATTCAGCTATCTGTAGTACGTTTAACAACTATATTGTGTCTTATGTGTCTGCTACTCAGAGGTGCCAGCTATGCTTTCACGTTAAGTCTGTCCTTACTCTATGAAAAGTTTCTTATATATTCACTGTCATGGCTGGATTTAAAATCATTGTCAGTACTCAGCCTCCCTTGTCCAGCACCCTCGGGACCTGAGTGGTCTCGAACCACAGAGTTTGCTGGACAAGGCCAGGTCAAGGCTCCCTACTCAGCTGTAGACTCTGCTTCTGGCCGGAGACGCACTCCCTGCTACTGCGCTGCTGTCTCCAGCCCTGCACAGCATCAGCCCCGGACAGAGGCTGCCCCGACACTTCTAGCCCTCACCAGTGCTGCGTCCCCCAAAGCACTGGCCCAGGCTGTGTGCCCAGCTGCTAGCCCCACTGCCTCCAGCCCTGACTGGGACTGTGCTCCCCGCCACCAGCTCTGACTGGGGCTACACCCCCTCCCAACCCTGCCACACCAGCCCTGATCGAGGCTGTGTTTCCTATCACACCAGCCCTGGCCAGAGCTCGCTCCTGGACACTGGCCCTGCTGCGTCCAGCCCTGGCTGGGGCTGCACTCCTTGGCCCTCAGTCCTGGCCAGGGCTGTGCTCCCCACCATGCTGGTGTGCTGGGGCCGCACTTCCTACCACCAGCCCAACCCAGGCTGCACTTCAGAACCTAGCCAGTTGGGGCTCTCTGGTCCAGCAATATGCATGATCCTACTGGACTATGGATGTTGCCAGACCAGAGAGTCCCAGATTTTCGAGGTTCAGCCTGTGGTACACACTTTCTCAATAACCATGTGAAATAGGCTAAGGTGATTTCAGTTACTTGTTCTTTGCTAGAGTGCCATTGACATTTGTGGGAGTTTACTATTGTCAGTAAATTTAGTAAATCTAACAGTTTATGGAAATTAGAAGAAAATTAGAGCCACTTCTTTCAGGTTCTTTAAATTAGACTGAAAATGTATCTCATCAATGCTACTGTTGGGATTGACTAGACATGCCCAAATTCACCTAGTTATCAAAAAGAGTAATAGTAAACTCTGCATGATTTCTAGAGCATAATTTTATGTTTGAAATTTATTCAGTATTTACAACTGTTAAGATGTGAACACAACCTCTATTTCCTTTTCTAAATGCATTACTATTACTTTCTTGAAGTAGCACAGAATGGTCCTAAAATTGAGATCAGTGTCCTATTGTGTTAGGTGTTATACAAATATACAGTAAAAAGCAGGTTTTTTTCTCCAGTGAGGTTGCAATCTAAGTGGTCAAGGCAAAACAGAGTGTTAATATTCCTATTTTGTAAATGGGAAAGTGATAGTACAGAGATTAAATGTTTCATCCAATATCAGACAAGAAGACAAAACCAAAGATCCTGAGTTGAAATCCATCTTTCAATATATACTGAAAAGGGGATAGAATGGGAAGCTCTGTTTCTTGTTGTTTTTCCCCTGTTGTGGAAAATAATAGGAAGAAAAACTGAAGAAAAAGGAAGTTGACATCCACATGCTAAAATAATCATTGGAATCATCAGAGTTTGGGAGGTTTTATTATTTGTGGGTCTTTTGTGGATGGCATGTTTAGCAAGTTTTCAAATCACACACCCATGTGGTCTGTTAAAAGAAACCTAAAGTAAAACATTCAACTCAACTCTGTCTCTTTTAAGGTGAAGTTAATCCATCTCCTGCAAAAACAAAATCACTGTGGGGTCACAACTGATCTGTTTCCATTTTTATCTGATTAGCAGAGACTTGAGCAAGGAGTAACTGGCAACAGTAACAAGCTGTTGTCCTCTGTGAACAGGCCACTAAAGAGGGATGGAAAACACATTTTACCAATGGATTGCACAACTATTTATCCCAAGAAATGTTGGAAATCAGGAATCCTGAGTTCTATTTCTGATGATGCAAGAGAGGGTGGTCTGGTTGTTATAATCATCACAGTCAAGCACACTCAAGCAGAGTCTAGCACAGACAAGCAGAGGGCAAGAGCAAAATGGCATTGGGGGAACGGACACCTGAATTGTTTCTGGGCAACTGCCCAGCCACGTACAGTACCTTACTGGGAACTTAGGGGAGCTGATGGGGGGCTGCTGACCCACCTTGGTTTTAATCCCGTACTGGGATGGGCTGCTTTTCCAGAAAATCATATAAGTAGTGAACAAAGCAAGAGGGAAAATGACATTATTAGGGAGCATTGCAGAAGTTTAAGCGAACATGTGCTCTAATAAATAAGCAATGTAACATTAGCCAGGCCAATGTTAAGTAAGGAGTTACTGTAGGCAGGATGTAATTAGCTGAATCAGACTTTGGTTACAGCATTGGCATTACCACCCTGACTTTTGCAAATTTTACCATGGAATTGTTCTTGAAAATATATAATCAGGACTTAAGTGTGTGACTCATCCAAAAGATGGTCTGCTCCAGCACCAGACAACATTATGGAGGGACCATAGTTCAACTGAAACTCCATGGCTACGTCTAGACTGGCATGATTTTCTGCAAATGCTTTTAACGGAAAAGTTTTTCCGTTAAAAGCATTTGTGGAAAAGAGCGTCTAGATTGGCATGGATGCTTTTGCGCAAAAGTGCTTTTGCGCAAAAGCATCCGGTGCCAATCTAGATGCGGTTTTTCGCAAAAAAGCCCCGATCGCCATTTTCACCATCGGGGCTTTTTTGCGCAAAACAATTCTGAGTTGTCTACACTGGCCCTCTTGCGGAAAAGCATTTGCGCAAGAGGGCTTTTTCCCGAGCAGGAGAGTCACTGTATTTGCACAAGAACACTGACGATCATACATTAGATCGTCAGTGTTCTTGCGCAAATTCAAGCGGCCAGTGTAGACAGCTGGCAAGTTTTTGCACAAAAGCAGACGCTTTTGTGCAAAAACTTGCCAGCTATCTACACTTGCTGCTTGAATTTGCGCTAGAGCACTGGCTTTGTAATGTACAAAATCAGTGCTTCTTGCGCAAATACTTTCATGCTCCTGTTGAAAGCCTCTTCGCGCAAGAATACTTGCGCAAGAGGGCCAGTGTAGACAGGGAAGGACTGTTTTGCGCAAAAAAGCCCCGATGGCGAAAATGGCCACCGGAGCTTTCTTGTGCAAAATCGCGTCTAGACTGGCCATGGATGCTTTTGCGCAAAAGCACTTTTTGCGCAAAAGCATCCGTGCCAATCTAGACGCACTTTTGCGGAAATACTTTTAACAGAAAAACTTTTCTGTTAAAAGTATTTCCGCAAAATCATGCCAGTCTAGACGTAGCCAAAGAGAAGAATGTTAGCTATTGAAACATACAGCCACTTCTTCAGTATCTGGCAGTATTCCATTTGTGCCAACAAGGTGTAGTTTGTGCAGTTGACAAGACAGCAACATGAAGTACTATGTGTGTATTCCATAACATCCGTTATCTCCGAATAACCACACAATGTGGGACAGCAGTTGTTTGCTGAAAGAGAGTTTTAAGTCACCTGTACCAAGACAGGTATTTAAAAAGAGAAAAAAGCATTCTACACATCCAGGCTGTCTACACTGTGTGTTTTGCAGGAAGAGGCAATGCAAATGAAGTGCTGATTAGCATTTTCTCATGCGTCATTTACATAATATATGCCTCTCCGGGAGAGGCATAAGGATCTTGCACAAAAAGGGGTTTTGGTGCAAAATGGACACATCCACACTGCATGTTTTTGCGCAAAAACCTCTTGCACAAAAACGAATCGGATTAGATTATTCAAAT
Source organism: Rafetus swinhoei (assembly GCA_019425775.1). Taxonomy (NCBI): domain Eukaryota; kingdom Metazoa; phylum Chordata; order Testudines; family Trionychidae; genus Rafetus; species Rafetus swinhoei. The sequence goes on from CM033437.1 coordinate 275,569,461, forward strand.
GAAGCACAAGAAAATGCTAATCAGCACTTCATTTGCCCTGCTTCTTCCGAAAAAGCACATAGTGTAGACAGAGCCCTAGGCTATGTCTACACAGCAGCATTATTTCGGAATAACTGGCGTTATTCTGAAATAACATAGTGCATGTCTACACAGCAAGCCTTTATTTTGAAATAATAGTGAACTGGAGGACTTCTTACTCCGACTCATGCTAACCCTCATTTCACGAGGAGTAAGGGAAGTTGAAGGAAGAGTGTTTTTCCTTCAACTTCCTGCAGTGTAGACAGCACCAAAAGCTGAATTAAGCTATTTCAACTTCAGCTATGCAATTGATATAGCTGAAGTTGCGTAGCTTAATTCAACTTTGCCCTGCTGCATAGATGTACCCTTAGTGTCGATATGCCCTGAGAGACCCTGTCTCAGACTAATTTTGAGACTTCCCTGTAGTGTGAACATGCTATTTTGAAATAGTTATTTCGGGAGTTATTATTCTGAAATAAGTTAATTCAAAATAAATTCCTAGTGTAAACATGCCCACAGAAGCAAAAGGTATACCTCACTAAATTTGGACTTAGACTCTTTTGGTCATGTTTACCTAACAAATAGCTACACCTTTGCAGCTTTTGGTGATTCATTGCATGCAAAATGGAAGTGTTTCCAAAACAGATTATTCCTTTTGAAGAAGAAGAAAAAACCACTTCAGAGCTATCTGATCTGGGCAACACTTCCTGTCAACAACTTTGCAATAAGATCCAATGGAGTGGATGACGTCCAAAGAATACTAATCAGGTTTGTATATAAACTAAGTGCATGCTGCACTCCTGTTTCTGGAAGTGCATTGTCCAAACATTTTACTGAAGTACTAAGTGGCTTAGGAAAAAAACCCTCTTCCAACAGGAACTATCAAAGAGCCTGTGGTAAAAGATAAGATTGCACTTTATCTTTCATGATGTGTTTTTGCAAGTTTGGGCTCAGTTGATGCTATCGAGTAATTGCTCAATTTGTAGGGCTTCACTGTTTCTACTATCAGGACTCAAGACTTTATTTCTGCCCTTCTAATGATATGGGAAATGGTATAGTAGTGGGAGTGGTTTGTGCCTGTAAGCCGTGCTGCTGAGAGTGTGTGTGTGTCAGGGGAAGAGGGGGGATTACTTGTCTGACTGTGTTGATATTTGAAATGTCAAGGTGAATGCCAAAACAAATATTAGGACTCAAAGGCTGCACAGTTCATTCCCCCTGTTAAACAAAGGACATTGTACATATTCTCAATAAAAGTACCTTGATGAAAACCTAATTCGGAACTAGCAAAAACAGAAGCATTTAGCTTCCTCCAACTCAGTGCTGCAATATGCAGATACAGCAGCCAACATCCAGTGTGTCCGAGTTGACCTTTGAGCTCTTAGGTTTCGTGTCTCTTGGAACCTAAGGCATGAAAAAAAAAATCAAAGTGGAACTTTTAAGTCGCAAGGTCTTTCCTGGGGTTCAAAAAATTCCCTCAAGACAGTGGGGCTACATCTAGACTACATTCCTTTTTCGACAGAGGAATGTAAATGAAGGACTTCAAAATTGCAAATGAAGCACTGATTTACAAATGTTGCGCTTCATTTGCATAATGGATTCCGATCGCTTTGGCAAAAAAGGATTTTTCGAAAAAAACGTAGACTAGACGCGGTTCTTTCGAAAAAACCCTTTTTCAAAAGAATCTGCAAACCTCATTTTTCAGGCATTAGGATTCTTTCGAAAAGGGAGGGTTTTGAAAGAACTGCATCTAGACTATGGGGTTTTTTTTGGGGTTCGAAAAATCCTGCAAGAAGGTTCTCCTCACCTGACTGCTGCAAAAGGGAAACTGGCTCTGGTCACAGAGGGTAGGCTCTTCAGAAGATCCTAAGTGACTTAGAAGCATAGGTCTCCTTGACTGCCAATGCAATTTCTGCTCTTAAGTCATTGAGGTACTCTTGAAATCTCCACCATAGACTGTTACCCATCCTCAAGAGATCAATGGCTATGCAAGGACTCTGGTAGAATCAACCCCCTTTGAGCTAGTTACAATTGGGGTGACAGTGCTAGCAACATCTAGAAAAGCAAAGATCAGCAGATAGGGGTGCTGGAACAATTTTTATGGCATGGGTCCTGAGAGTCATTGCACCAAACTGTAAATCCTGTGTATAATGGAAATTCCTTCAAGCCTCGCTTTCTCTTACAGGTGAGGTTCAAGGTATTGCAAAATCTAAGGGCCTGTCTACACAGGGGAACTAACTAAAATAGCTATTATGGGATAGATTTTTGTGTGGATGCTTATTCTGGAATAGCTATTTTGGTTTAAGTTTGCACTTTACCTCTATCCTAAGTAACTTTCCAGTGTAGACAAACCCTAAATGGTCTAAGACGATGGTGGGAATCTTTAGGCCTATGGGCTGGATGTGGCCCCCAGCTTGCCTAGATCCAGCCTCCTGAGGCTTGAGGCTCCTTCCCACTATTGGGGAGCCACAAGGGTGCTCTCCCCCGGCAGGGCTGGAGCATACAAAATCTCATGGGCCCCCAAAAGCTCTGCTGCATGAGGAGAATGTGGGAGGTGTCTTTCTTCTTTTCAGTCAGAGACCACGGCAGTGAAGGTTTATTTTGGCGATTTGTTGCTTCTCACTTTTGTGCAGCCCTTGGCTGATTTTTCTGTGGGTCAGTGGCCCCTAGCCCAAAAAAAGTTCCCCACCCCTGGTTTAAAGACCTTATTAAAACATTAGTAGTTGGAAGAAAGGATCAGGAGGGCAGAGATTGTTAAATAACCAAGACTTTTACATTACATGTGCTGTAAAATATAGATGGTCTAATTATAATACTATCAATGGTACATAACATATTTATATTCATCCACATACCTAGATCATATTGGTTTAATAGATATTTTCCTTATTGATACATTCAATTGCCCAGGCTTGTGAAACCTTCTTGCACAGGTCATATAGTATCACATGTGTTGTAGTGTCAAGGCAAAAGCTGCATGATTTAATGAGTGCTACTGCAGCCTATTCTCCAGGCTGTATCAGAATCCTAATGAAAATGAACTGGTTATAATGTCTCTTACGTTATAACAGTACAGTTACAGACAGCATTTGCATTTTTTCAAGACAATCTCCACAAACTTGCAATGACGTTGTTTTCCCGTCATAAACTCTCATCAAAACAACATCATAAAGGCTTCTGGAGATTTGAATCAGAATTCTCAGGACATTACTACAGGAGTATTCATTTACATGACTATTTAAAGTGTACTGCTGAAATCGTCATCACATCTCTTCAGGAGAAGTTGTTCTCATAACTCCTGGTAAGTGCAGAGCTATTGACTGAGCAAAGCATTCGTATCCAGGATAGCAACCATGCACTTTGACATCAATAGGACCAAAAATTAGCACATATTTTAAAAGCTTAGAGGGGTAGCTGAGTTAGTCTGTAACAGGAAAAACTTTAAAATCAACAAATAGTCTGGTAGCACTTTAAAGACTAACAAAACATGTAGATGGTATCTTGAGCTTTAGTGGGTACAGACTACTTCTTCAGATGATGTGGGTTGTACCCAGGAAAGCTCATGATACCATCTACATGTTTTGTTAGTCTTTAAAGTGCTATCAGACTATCTGTTATTTTTTGCATATTTTAAAGTTAAGCATGGACCAAGCATTGTTTTGAATATAAGTTTTTAGGTACGCGCTTACATGTTTTGTTTTGATTTTTCATCTGGCCACAGTCATTTTCACTCAAAGCACTTGAGTGAAACCTGAATGTTTAATGAACCTTCACCACAGACCCTACGACTGTCATATTATACTGTAGACATTTTACAGGTGGTAAAATTGAAACTGCCAGAAAAGGAAGGAATTGTTAGCAGAAATGGGATTCAGCACCGATAAGTTCTGGCTTGTATCATAGAAGATTAGTGTTGGAGAGACCTCACAAGGTCATCTAGTCCAACTCCTGGCTCAAAGTAGGACCAACCCCAACTAAATAATTTTCAGCCAGGGCTTTGTCAAGACCGGCCTTAAAAGGATGGAGAGTCCACCTCCTCCCTAGGCAACCCATTCTGGTGGTTCACCACACTCCCAGTGAAACAGTTTTTCCTAATATCCAACCTAGACTTCTTGCACTGTAACTTGAGACAACCTCTTCTTGTTCTGTCATATGCCACCACTGAGAATAGTCTTCATCCTCTTTGGAAACCCCCTTCAGATAGTTGAAGGCTGCTATCAAATCCTTTCCCCCTGCCCCATCTTCTCTTCTGCAGACTAAATAAGCCCAGTTCCCTCATAAGTTATATATCCCAGACTCTTAATCATTTTAATTGCTCTCTGCTAGGCTCTCCAATTTGTCCACATCCTTTCTGTGGCGAACGGCCCAAAATTAGATACAGTAGTCTAGATGTGACCTCACTAGCGCCAAATATAGAGGAATAATTACTTCCCTCAATCTTCTGGCAATGCTCATACTAATGCAGCCCAATATGCCATTAGCCTTCTTTGCAACAAGGGTAGACTGTTGACTCATATCCAGCTTCTCATCCACTGTAATCTCCAGGTCCTTTTCTGCAGAACTGCTGCTTAGACTGCAGCCTGTAGCAGTGAATGGTATCCTAAGCTCAGGAGACTGTACTTGAGGAACGGGGCATCAGATTTGTTTTGGCACAAATCTCCAATTTGTCTAGGTCACTCTCGACCCTATCCCCTATGCTACAGGATATTTACCCAGCTTAGTGTCATCTGTAAACTTGCTGAGAGTAAAAAGTGTAGTCAGCTTCCCATCAAGGAATTGAACCCTGGTCCCCTGCATAACAAATGGCAATACTAAACCACAATAGTCATGAGGAAAGCCCAAATTTTGAAACTACTAAACTTCACTTTAGTCCCCATTTTGATAGATCCTACCCAAAGGCTAAATTTAAACAACTTCCACAAAAATTATTAAAGTTTTCAAAAATGAAAAATATATTCATTCATCCCTGCACATTTTCATTTTTCAGCTAACCTTAAACAATTTTTTTCTGTTCTATAATTGAACAAATGCATATTACATTAAAATAACTGCTGGTTAAAGGAGCTAAATGAAAGACTGGAACCATTCTGATTTGGATAAAAAGTTCCTGTCTCATATACTTCTGTGGAATTCAACCCTAAAAACAGGTTGCTAAATATAGTTAAGTACCCTTGAGTACAAAAATATTGCTGTTTTATATAGTCATGTTTAAGTTGGAAGGTAAATGCCTTCTTGCTTCAACCCACTCTCATGCTGCTACATGCTAACCCTTTCTCCCATGTGAGTTGGATTTACATACAAAGACTGACATTAAATAATATATAAATGGATGGATGGATTTTCCATTTATATTACTGTAATAGTACATGAGGTAAAGAACACAACTAAGCAGCATGAAGTCAAATGAGTTGAATAAATATTAAGGTAAACTAGGAGAGCTATTATAAAGCAATTGCATTATTAGACTATAGCATTATTACACGTTAATGTAGTACAAGGATTAACAATTTTCTTTTCTCATTTCCATAAATGAATAGATCCATAATCCAAAATTTAGAAACCTCACAGAGATTGTTAAATCAAGAGCAAAGCCATACCAAAAATGTTCATTCTTTTGATGATAAATTTGGAATATATTCAATCAGTATCAACAGTACAACCCAGATAGATTCTAGCAGGACTTCTCTTGGTGGAAGTGATCATGATTCTAAGGAATAGTAGAAGGAAGAACAGAAAAATCAATTATTTTGGTCCTAGACATCCAACACTCTGGTCATCTGAAGAAGTGGGCTGTGCCCACGAAAGCTCATGACATTCCATTGACATGTTAGTCTATAAAGTGCTACCAGACTATTTGTTGTTTTTTCAGAAAAATCAAGTCAATGGATTTCAAGAGGGCAGACTTTAGCAAACTCAGGGAGTTGGTGAGTAAGATCTCATGGGAAGCAAGTCAGAGGAAAAATCATTGAAGACAGTTGGTAGATTTCCAAAGAGACATTATTAAGGACACAAGAGCAACCTATTTCATTGCATAGGAAGGAGAAGACGTACAGGTTGTAAATCTCTAAACTGGGACTCTCTGGTCTGGTTCCTGAACCAGAGAGCCCTGAGGTAGGGAGGCCAATGGCAACCCAGAAGCCTTGGGGCAGGAGTTCTGGCAGCATGGGGAGACCCATGGCAGGGAGCTCTAGCGGCACAGCCAGAAGCTCAGGCAGCATGGGGAGCTCCAGCAGCATGGGGGTGCAGCAGTGCAGCCAAGAGTCCCGGGCAGAGGAGTCTGATTGCATGGCTGGGAGCCCTAGGGCTAAGGAGACCAACCAGAGATGGCAGCTCAGCTGGCTAAAGATAGGGATGGGGTGGCCAGGGCAGAGTCATTGAGAGGCTGAAGGCCCATGAGAAGTAACATTAGTTCAAACCAAGGGGTTTGATTTGAACTAATGCGGCCCGGAGCGCACTTCCTGGTTCGAATCAGCTGGCAATCGGAATAGCGCACGGGCAAGATTATGCTAATTAAGCGCAGGATATTTAAATCCCCGCTTCATTAGCAATTTCAGTCGCCTACATTTGCATCCCTAGTTCGAGAAATGGGAGAAAGGGTACCCCTAGAGAGGTTGTAGAATCTCCATCCGTGGAGATTTTTAAGGGCAGATTACACAAACACTAGTTGGGGTGGTCTAAATGGTGCTTGGTCCTGCTTAGAGTGCATTTGACTGGTTTTGATGACCTCTCAAGGTTCCTTCCAGTTCTATGATTCTGTGATTCTCTTGCACTACGCACAACCCTGAGACATGATCTACAATAGAGAACATTGATTTGCTTAATAAAATCCCACAGATCCCAATGAGATTGCTCATCTCAGTAACAGTTTACTAGTGTAAAGAAGGCATTTGCAGCCCAGCTTTACAAAAGCTCATATTCATGTATTCTTTCATAAATACAACATATATGGGAACTAAATGAATCTATGCAGTCAATAGTGGGGTTTTGCAGAAAAAACCTGAGAGAGAGGATACATCTGCTGCTTCTTTATGAACTATACAACTATGCCACATCCTGTGAGAATGAATTGCTTGCACTGTATTTCAAAGACACCTGGAGAAACTGTTCATTCTTGATTATACTTTGTAAATATATGGTGAATGGTTTGGCCACTGCTCTTTGTACCATATAGCTCCCTAAATAAGCCCTAACACAGTGAAAACAAAGTGTCTCACTTAGGTAAAATGTAATATGCCATATACTTACACACACATATACAAAATATAATCTCTCTATACAGTATATTACATTTTACTACAGTGAAAAGAATAGATCTTTATCTTCACTGTGTTAGGGTTCATTTAGGGAATTAGATGGCACCAAAGATTAGTAGCTAAACCATTCACCTTTAAAGATGTGCATTCAAATCATGTGACACTTAGTAACAAGGAACAAATAGTTTCATCTGAATGCTCATTTGTGCTTATTCTACACTTTGGCTCCCTAGCCTCCTGGCAGCATTTCTAGCTTTTCTTGGCTATGTCTTGGAATGCTTTTAAGGGGGGCGGTGAATCCTTGTCTGCCTCCTGACCACTGCTAGAAGCTGTTCTCCACCCGCAGTCTGGAGGCTGGTTTGCCCTGCTTTAATTTGCACCAGCTGGAACAGCACCTTGGCAATGTTCTTCTGGCTTCAGAATTCCAGATTACAGTGCATTCTGGCCACACTCCTTCCTGCCCTGCGTGACCTCTACACCTGGTGTATCAGGAGTGGGTGGCTGAGAAACGGCCAGACCAGATTTATGTCACCCAGACAGCCCCCTAATTGAGGTGAATAGTTAAACAAAAACAGACATTTCCATAGTGGATCAGATCCATGACCTGAATGGTCCACTATCCTGTTTCCAGTGGTGTCCAACTCCAGATGCTTCAGAGGAAAACACTAAAGTCCGTCAGATCTGATGTAATCTGTCCATACATCCACACAATTAGTTCTCCTTCTGATCTCTCATAGGTAGAAATTGACTTAAGCCCTGAAGCACAAAGTTTAATATCCCTCCTGAAGAAAGGTGTGCAGTTATTAATTATAACTCCTTCAGTTACTCTGGTTATTGGTATTGTCTTGGCTTCAACAACTTCCTGTAGCAGAGAGTTCCACAGCTTAATTACATATTGCATAAAATATTTCCTTTTATCAGTTTTAAATTTCAAGTCTTTTAATTTCATTGAACTTCCCCTATTTAATGTGTTACAGGACAGGAATAACAGAAGCTCCTTGCTCTACTTCCCCTAACAATGTTAGGGTATGTGTAAACTACATCCCTCTGTGGAAAGAGGGATGTAAATTAGGTAAATCGAAAATGCAAATGAAGTGGGGATTTAAATATCCCACGCTTCATTTGCATAATCACGTCACAGCGGTCTTTTGAAAAAGGGTATTTAGAAAGTAAAAGCGCCATCTAGATGTGGTTCTTTCGAACCCTCCCCCCCCCTTTTTCAAAAGATCCTGTACTCCTCAGGAACCACATCTAGATGGCGCTTTCACTTTCACTTGGGGCAGTGGGACCTCTAGGGCAGCTGAAGCCTCCAGACCGCCCAGAGGCAAGCCCCACTCCCAACCTTATCCCAGAGTTCCCATTCCCCATTCCAGGTTCTTCTCCCATTCACTCCCCTGTTGTATGCGCCCCCCCCCCACACACACACAAGAGTCCTGTTTTTTTTAAAGATGTCTTTATTGGTGCTCTGCAGGAGAGGGGTGAAAGGTGGGAAGGGAGTGTGATGGGGTACAGTCACAGAAGACCCCTTGGAGGTGCTTACCAAAGTGCTGACAAAGTCATTGACACTTGCCTTGTTGCTCTTTGGGGCTTCTCACCACCGTGTCCTATTGGGCCAATTCACATGGTCTCCCCCAGCCATCACACTGAGCTGAGATCCTCTTGGGTGTGCTATGCCAATGAAGGACAAAAAACTGCTAGCTTTCCATTGTTTTATAGATTCCATTTTGGGCAGGAATTCTGTTTCTCCATTCCACCCATGCATGCAAAATTATTTGGTCAGACCCTACCAGTTGGGAAAGTCACATGACTTCCTAAGACCAACCACTGCTAAGACTTATAGGATAAAAGGGGCTGTATACAGGTCATCAGACATTTGAGGGAAACACCCTTGATGGCTTTCCTTTGCACATTTAAACCCATAAACCATTCCATAGTCCATATCTTTCACTTTACACAGAAGAGTGGTACATACACCAAAAGAAGATATACAGCTCCAGCGGATTGAGACATTAAAATTGATAGGTTACATGAGGTGTTTTGTCCAAAGCATCTTCATGTTATGCATATTGGTATTCATAAGTCAGTTTCATAAAGCATGAGTGGATCCATCACAGGAAGGGCAGAGGAGGAGAGGGGTGTGAGATGAAAGGTACACACAGGGGATGCAGGGACCCCTTATGGAGACACAGAGGAGAGTCTCAGAACTGGCCTTGCATAAAACTGTCCTTCAAGGCCTCTATGATGCTCACAGCCATTTGCTGTGCTTTCCTGATGACACTGGTGTCTAGATGCTTGAACTCCCTGGCCAGATGTTAAGCCTCACTCCTACCTCCATCCTAGCAGAAAAGTCTCCCCCTTACTCTCGCACAGGTTGTGGAGCACACAACAGGCCGCCACCACAAAGGGGACATTGAGCTTCAGTCATGCGAAGAGACTCCTGAACTTCCTTTTAAACTCCCAAATGCACATTCCATAACCATTCGGCACCTGCCCAGCCTGGTGTTGAACTCCTCCTTGCTGGGGTCCAGGTGGCCCATGTAGGGCTTCATGAGCCAGGGGAGTAATGGGAAGGCTGCATCACCCAGGATCACTATGGGCACATCCATGTCCCTGACTCTGAAGATGCCGTTGTGCATCTTTCAAAAAAGGCAGGAGTTCCAGAAGATGCCGGCATCATGCACCTTTCCCGACCATCCAACGTTGATGTCGGTGAAGTGTCCCTTGTGATCCACGAGAGCCTGCAGAACCATGGAGAAGTACCCCTTCCTGTTGATAAACTCAGAGGCACAGTGGTCAGGGGTCAGGATGGGGCTGTGCATGCTGTCTATGCCCCCCCTCCCCACTGCAGTTGAGGAAGCCCATGGCATGATAGTGTCTACATTTCCCAGAGTGATGACCCTCCGTAGCAGCATGCGGTCAATGTCCTTGGCTATCTGCAGGAGCACAGCCCAGACTGTGGATGTGCAGCATGGTAAACGTCCAGAGGGTGATGGCCATGAGATTGTGCACAGGGGTGTCCTGTCACCTGAGGGCAGGGGAAAGCCTTTGACAGAGTTCCAGGAAGGAGTCCTTCTGCATGTGGAAGTTGTGCGAACTGCTGATTGTCCTATCCCTGCAGGATGATGCAATACCACCAGTCTGAGCTTGTCATCTCCTGCCAGAAGTGGTATTCCACAATGTCCAGGGGATTGAAAGGCATGCACAGCAGCAGGAGCACCAGGGCATGGGTGAGCAAGGCCTGTAGGCCATGCTGGGGTTCGTCCTCCTTGTCCTCATCCTCATCCTGCTGGAGCAGCATGCAGGCAGTTTGGAAGTACTGTGCCATGAGGCACAGCATGAGGCCCATGAGCCTGGCATTGCTTTGCAACAGCTCTGGCTCCATGTTGTCAGTGCTGTGGCACGTGCCCAGACAACCAGAGTATAAGACGGTGCGTGCCCACGGTGTCCCTTTTCTGTCCCACGCGGGGGGAGGCAGTGGAGGAGTGGCATGTGAGGAGTAGCTTGTGGCTTATGAGACACGTAGAGAGGAGCCCCTGTAAGCATACCTAGCTGACAACAGGCAGATCCCTTTGGCTGGAAACCAGCCAATGGGTTTGTGCTGGGGGCGGGAGCAGCTTGTGAAGGCTCACATCCGTTCAAACAGCAGCTTTTCTCAGCAGCATGCGGGGGCAGGTAAGGAATCTGCCTGAGGCTCCCCGCTGCATCCATGGGCCGGATCTGGTGGTTTGGAGAGCTGGATCTGGCCCACTGAAGGTATTTTGCCCAGGCCTGCCTAAGAGACATAGTGGTGCCCATGTAATTTTTAAGCATAGACCAGCCCTTAATAGTTCATCTACTGTCACTCTTGAATTATATTGATTTCAATGGGAGTTAGGCAGCTAGGTCCAGATCCTAAAAGGTATTTATGTGATACAAGGTTATTTACTGGCATAACAATACCTTTATATCACTACAGCTACACCAGTATCGCTCCCCACCACACTTCATCCAGAAGGTGAGACAGGAGCAGGTGGGGAACGAGCAGAAGTTCATGAGAATCTCAGAATAAGAGAAAGGTCCCACCTCCCTTCTCAAGGAAGAGGCAGACTCTTTCCCTGAATATGTTCAATAAAGGATCATCCATATGCCCCTAAAGCTGTGCAAGTTTTTAAAAAAAGATTCTGACAAGTCATATGTGCAAATGTATGCAAGCTATCTGAAAATGTATTCATATTTGTTCTCAGACTTCTCAGTGACCCACAGTCATGTTGAGTTTCAGGTCAGGTTTCAGCTACATGGCTAAAGTGAGGGTACAGAGCAGCATAAACAATTCCTGTACTCTGTGGCCAAAATTCTACTCCCAGTTACGCACATTTGATTTCAATGAAGCTGTCTGTGTGTATCTGGCCACAAAACTGCGGCCTCTGTGCCTGATATTTTCAAAAGTTTTTTGGAAAGTGATTTTGAGTGGCCATGTTAAGATACAATGAAGTGACCTGATTTCTAGAAAGTGCCAACTTAAGGTCCTGGAAGTGTGAAAAACCGTCCTCATAGTATCTTCATCTAGGCCCCCAAAATTACACATAGGGCTAGTGGAAAAAAAAAGTTATTTCCCTCCTCCACCCACCCCCGCCCCACCTGAAACCATTTTAAAAGTCCTGAATGAACTTCTAGTCAAATTGAGAGAGAGAGAGCGTCCACCCAGAATAACCAGCAATCCAGTGGTTGGGGCACCTGTGATGTGAGCAGGGACTTTAATCTGGGAGTCCCCTAACCACTGGGCTATTTGCATATTCTTATTCATATTCATTAATTCTCTCCCAAAAGGCCTCAGCATTGTTCTGCATAGGAACAAAAACAGATTTTGAAACATGTTTTGTGAAATGAAAGTGTTGTTTGCCAGCCTGCCCCAATTACTGGTCATTTTTTAGAATTTAAGCGTTTTTATTCACTTACTTTGAGGAACACCAAATTCACTCAATTCTTTTCTTAAGGTGGGCTAAGCTTTCTCCAGAACAAACAGTCCTACACAACAAGGGATTTTTTTTCTTCATTATGCTTCATCTTAACAGCAGATTTGCATTGGCGGCAAACTTAATGCCTAAATCTTGTTTTAGTCTCAGAAGACTTCAGCAGCAGCATCTAGAATACTCAGAACTGACTAAAGAGGAAACTGTCTTTGCTGCTTACGTCTACTATCACTGTTCCAAGCTGATTCTACTTCAGGAGTCAATAGAAGGTGCAGTGTTGTGTGATCTTGATTCCTCATCATCACAGTGAGCAGTCAGTGATGAGATTAAAAAAATGTTCTTGAAAAGGAAGCAGAATTTCAAAGGGAAAACTTTACCCTTGTTGAGCATGCAGTGGGTGTAGGTTGCAATAAAAAACAGAACAGTGCTCATTCTTGGCATAAATAATTTAAATGCCACAACTACTGTAGCAGCCACTTGGAATGTAAATTGCTAATTCTAGAGACCTAAATCCCCTGATTTCAATGTCAGACTGTTAAGAGCTTATGCCTGTCAGACCACAGCCAGTTCTTAGATGGTAGAATGCAGAGAAACTAAAAGCCCTTCTCTAGTGAAATGGTAATTATACAAACTAGATCGCCTCCCCCACATCAAATCTTTACTGATACATGTATAATTATTCTCATAAACAAATAGAATAGCATTACATTTAAAAGAACACTTTTGAAATGTCTGCACAATTAGACCTGCCCGTTTAGCATACATGTTGTCTGCCAGCTTCCATTCCATTGTTTTGAGCAGATATATTAAATCCTCAGAATCCTCTTTCCTCAGAGATCCTGCCTACCCGCAAGAAGGGCAAAACACAAAGATAGTGTGACAGTACTGTTGGGGTGTGTAAGAGTTAAATAAGGGGTCTTGGTAGATGCGACCGTGGTAATGGGGCATGGCCCAGGCAGACCCTGCTTCTATTGATTTACAGATTTGCTTTGATTCCTCTTCCCCTGTTTGCTCAGGATAGATGAGCGTGCAGCTGTACCCAAATGTAACTTTTTAATGAATGGCCTATGTGTTAACAATGCTGCCTTCCTTACCCCTTATCTGCTTTGAATTATACATTCAGGGTCACATAGGTCACATATCCTGTACCCCTTGTACATTGCTGATGTCAGAAGTTTTGTGATCTGGAACTTGCCGACATCAGCTAAAAATCTGTAAACAGTAAACAAGGGCAGGTATGATTATATTCACCACATGATTATGATTATGCATCATATGGGTGTTCACATTACTACATTAGGGCCTAAAGAGTGATGTGATTGAAAAGTGTATTTACAAACTAACTAAGACAAAAAGGTGTCCTTGGGTAAATACATTGTTCACTCACATCCCAGATAGGCATTATCTGAGATGGAATGAGTATCAGCAGTAAAGGTGCCCTGTTACCCCATCTGCCTCTGGGTTAGACTGTTCTTTTCTAACATCTGGCGCCACCAACAGGATCCCAAGAGGAGAGTTGTGCCTGATCACCACTTCTCAATATGTATGTGATGGGTAAGCAACCTGGGCTTTTTACTGCACCCTTGGTTAAGGATGTTATTAACAAGTTGGTTGGGAAATGGGGCGAGTGACTTATGTGGATCCCTCTGGCTACCATCAAGATTAGTCTGACATCCAGGGGTGGGTAGAGACCTTCCTGGCATCCAGGGGTTCCCAGAAAAAGCAAAAAGCTGTGTTGATGCAGGCTCTTTGCGAGGGTCTGTCATGTTTGTGGGAGAAAGTTACTAACCTTAGAAACAGAATAGAAACTTTGCAGGAAGATGCGGAAAAACAGTGCATTGTTAGCCATCCTCGTGTGCTGGCAGCCAGAATGGCTGAGAACTCTATGGACGATTTTTAATCACCTTAAATCAGAGAACCTGGCCCTGAAGGGTATGTCTAGACTGCATCCCTCTGTCGGCAGAGGGATGCAGATTAGTCAGGTCAACATTGCAAATGAAGTGGGGATTTAAATATCCCGTGATTAATTTGCATAAAAATGGCTGCTGTTTTTGCCGACTCAGCACTTTGTCGGCAAAAAGCGGCAGTCTAGAGGGGGATCTGTAGGGAAAGAAAGCCTTTTTCGACAGATCCTTTATGCCTCCTGCAAGGAGGTTTACAGGATCTGTCAAAAAAGGATTTCTTTCTTGACAGATCCCCCTCTAGGCTGCCGCTTATTGCTGACAAAGTGCTGAGTCGGCAAAAACGGCAGCCATTTTTATGCAAATTAAGCGCGGGATATTTAAATCCTCGCTTCATTTGTAATGTCAACCTGCCTAATCTGCATCCCTCTGCCGACAGAGGGATGCAGTCTAGACATACCCGAAGAGTCAAGCAAATGCCTTAAAACAAAATTCTTGTTCTCCTTACCCCCTCTTCAAAGAGAGGTACACCAACATAGGACATTTGAAATTTTTTAAGGAAAGAATCAAGAGGTGTGGGGGCTAGTTGAGAAGACCATTCTCTTTGCTAAGTTGGAAGTAAACAAGCCTGTGTCTATGGAAGGGGACCATTCAGCAAGAAAAAAAGAATCAGGCAGGCCCAGACAAGCTGGCATGCAACAGATGAACTGGCTGGTGGGGAAGGGTAAGAACTGCCCACAAGTGGCAGCACAAAGGGGTTGTGAATGGTTAATATACTTGATCAGCTGTTAGGCTCATATCGTAACCCTCCAGTGGGGAGATTGGCAGGGGAAGTCAAAACTGAGAATAAAGGGGAGTAGGTTAACCCTAAGTAGGAAAAAAAGTGTATTCACAGTGCAGAAATCTGGAAACAGATATAAAAGGGGGCTGATTATATGCATGACGCCCCTACCTTTTAATTCACCCAACCCCCCCAGGATAAATTAAGGCCTATGCAAAGATTTCAGGACAGTTTTTAATACACTGGCCTCAAAGACTAATTATCTAATAAAAAGTATAGTAAACATCCACTTGTAAGAGATTTGATGTTAATGTTACTTTTAACCCTGGTGTGACGGGGAAGCCAACCCCGCACTTACTCCGGCCGCCGGGAGGGGTGGCCAGCCCCTCAGGGCGGGGGAAAATGGGCCAGCGGTCCCCGCCGGGCCAGGAGAGTTGGGGAACGCTGTCCGCCGCGGCACGCAGGCGGCGGAAGGTGGGGAGGTAACCCGGCTGGCAGTAGGACCCAGGGGAGCGGGGTTTGACGCCGGCCGGGAGGAAGCCAGAAGCCCCGCTATGCGGGGAGTTTAAAAAGCGGCCGAGAGAGTCTAAGGGGGAGAGACAGGAGGCCGGAGCTCGGGCTGTGGCTGCTGGCAGTTCCTTCCCCTTAATAGGAGGCGGCGGTGAGGAGACCCCGGGAGAGCCTCAGCGGAGGCGGAGGCTGAGGCCGTGGCCGGAGCAAGCTGTGGACGCGGACGCCGGAGCCGGACCCGGGGCGGAGGCCAGAGCCAGGAACCACTGGGACGGAGGAGGCCATTGAACTGGGGGCGAGGCAATGCCCACCCCGAGACGGACACCGCGGGACGCGGGAGGACTAGAGCCGGGGCTCGGACTTGGGGTAGGAAAGGGGTTACAGGTGGGGTGCTACCACTCCCCCCGGGTCCCTGCGGGAACCCACCGAGCAAGGAACCCAGTCACACCTGGGATAAATGTAATGTTCATAAATAACCCTGTAACGATGTATGATTTTCTTTTGAAAAAGGAAAAAACCCTTTAAACATTCTGGAATGGTAGTTGTAAACACTCCTAGTCAGCAGTATAAGAAGGAAACTGAAGTATACCATCTCATTAATTTAATGATTGAACAGTGGGATAATTCACCCTAAACCCTTAAGGGAAGAAGCCATTGAAACCTGGCCTGCTTATAGAACAGAAGTATAGGTAAGTATTGGGGTAACTGCAGGCAAATAAAGAAACCAGCCAGAATATTTGTAAAGAAAGGAGTATTTTAAGATATAATGTGCCACCCCCAAGGGGGTAGAAAAGCTTTATTTTTGTCTTTCAAATTATCAGAAAGATCTGGTACCAGCTGAAGAGCAACCAAAAACAATATGGCTCTATTGTTGCAACAAAGATTATGTTTTATGTTTGTCTTGTGGTATCTGTCTTATTACTAGCCTTGTTGTGTATTATGTTTGAAAAAAGAGGGGATTCTGCATTAGGCAGAAAAGGATTAATAAGCATTGTAACTATATTTACAGAAACCAATATTGCAGAAGGGGCATCAGATGAGAATTTCACACACTCTTTTGGAATTTCACAGACTCCCCTGAAGTCTACAGGCATGGTACCCCCTTTTTTATTGGACATGTTGTACTACTCCCTTTTGGAATAAAGGGAAATGAACTCTAATTAAACCTCTTCCTCCCCACCCCAGACCAAATTGTCAGTTACACACCTATCTCCATGGTGGTCCACCCTTCCCCAAAGGTTCTTAATGTATCGGGTTTGCAAATATCTATCACCCAGTTCCCCAGTGACTGGCATCTTAGTAACACATGTGCTAACTCTTTCCACTTTACCAAAGTAAGAGAAAAAATGCTGCTGTGGGCAATTACAAACTCGGTGGAAAGGAGCACCCGGAGACAGCGAGCCCTTATAACTTCACATGGGAAGGTTGGAACTCATTACAGGGAGTGGATTCCAATTCTCAAATGTAATGCCTGTAACATGCTCTAGGATTACTAGATAGGGGTGGGCTATTGCAGGGGTGTGCACTTAGTTCAACTGATCACCTGCTGGGGGGATCATTTTAACCCTTGGGAATATCAGCGAGTTCCTCATTGCTAAACTAGTAAACAGTGTAAAATCATTTACACTAATTAATCACTAACCCTGATTAATCGTCATTTATCTCTTTTGCAGGATGCCCACTGGGGGTTATGGCCTTCTGGATTGGAAGGGACCAACGACTACTACTTACAGCTGTAGGCCTAAGAAAAAGTATGGTAGAGTGTGGCTGTGCAATGAAAATAAAACAGGCACTAACATTTTGACTAACTTGAAAGATACAAAATATACCTAAAAGTTATGAAGGCTATTGTGAAAATCAACACTATGTTCTCCATTATGTGTAGTGACCTTTGGATTTTTGTTTTGTTTTGTCCTGAGTCCTTTACAATGGTACCAGTTAAAGGAACTTCCAAAATGGTTGGGCACATTCCCTTATAGGTAGGTGCTATTAGTTATTTTACAGTTGCTCTTAAGGGTATGTCTACACTGCAATATAAGCCTGAACTCAAACTCAGGTTTGAGCCCAACCCCTCCTCCATCCTCTGTCTACACACAAATCTCTCACACCCAGCCAGGGTGGAGGCCAAGACCAGCAGGGGCCCAGCGTTTAGTACTAGTGCTTTGTAGTGTAGATGCAGACCTATCCCTAACCCCCACCACAACACAAGTTCTGAGTGTCCACTAAAAGTATCCCACAATCCCATGGGCTGACCTTCTTTGTCCTCTCAATGAAGAATCACTGACAGGAAACGAAGGCACACTTCCCCCTTGTTCTAGTTTAGCAGCTCAGAAATCCTTCCATTTTATTCTGGCCACTGAACTGCAATGACACCTTTGGAGAATCTTCCGCACTGGCAATGGCCCCGGGCTAGAAAAAGTATTTTGCAAAGTGCTCTGTTTCATGATCGGGGAGTATAGCCAGATTTCAGACAATCACTGATGCAAGAACAGTAGATTTTCAGTTGAGTACAAGGAATGACCATGAACCTGGTAGCCATCCTCTTTGCTATTTGCTATGTTGGAAATTTACCAGACCAGTGACTGGTGCAGGGAGAGGATCATGCAAATACTTGAAACCAAGAACCAGAACTTCACCTTGGGCAATTGCTGACATCTTACCTATTTGGCAATGAGCTTGATCAGATGCTGGGTGCTCTGCGCAATGAGTCAGTGGTGTTGCACAGTGATCTGATCAGCTGAGATGGCAGCCTAGTGGCCCCAGAGTCCAGCATGGAAAGCAGTGGAAGCCAGAAGCAGATACCCAATAAGGCCAGAGGACATCAGTTCCAGAGGAGGCCTTACCTCCAGAGCAGCTGTAGAGCATTCTGAGGCCATACTTGGAGGATCTTTTTGGGGCCTCTCTTCCTTGAGGAATGGCCCATTTTGGTATTGGTAGGTATAGAAGCAGCAGAAGTTGTCCCAGAGCAAGGTAAATTTCTGGCTCCATTGTAATGCAAATAAATATAGGAATTGGAGCGATTTCCATTCTATGAACCTCTCACAACAAGAACATGGGAGACCAGATCAGGAGTCAGGCCAACACAGGTACCAAAAGTTCAGAGTCCAAGAAAGGCAAGAGGGCAAACTGAGAGTCAGCCATCAGGAGTCAGGCAGAGTCAAGTTATCAAGAGGACAAACCAAAAATTAGTAGTCGGGGAAGATCAGAAGCCAGAACCTCAGGTCTCTTGCAAGCAGCATTTGTAACAAAGAAGGGAAGCAATCTGATGTTGTTGCTTAGACCATGTCCCTTCATGACTTTCTGATTTATATCCTGGTATCAGCCAATCAGTGGGCTGTGTGAGGCCAGCACTTTGGTCCTGCTGGGCAGTACTTCCCATCAAACCCAGCCTCACAGGATCCTCCCAGCAGAGGCTAGGGTAAGTGTATTGTGGTGAGGCAGAGGCATCAGCAACCCCAAACACCCAGTGCTTCGAGGTTTGCAGATTATAGAAGAAGCTTTTAAAAGTTATCCTCACCCCCGGTAGCAACATATATCTGCAGATGGTATATTAGTGTTTTGGCATCCCCTGTCCTACCAACATAGTCATGTGAATTTTAAAAAGGAGACCAGGAAATGCAAACAGTGAAAAATGCATTTAAAAGTGATTTTTTATTGGAAAGGCACACAATTTTGCTAGGTCATTCCTAATTATTAAAAATAAGCTTACATTCGCCATCCTTGGAAGTACACTGCTCTGTAACCACTTAACAGCGTACCAAACAGCCTGAAAAGAGCGAACTGGGAGCCAGAGGGGAAGTGCGGAAATGTGTTCCATTTAAAAATCTAGTCCATTTCAGTTAAATATATTCTATGTAGCCCAGAGGTGCCTACATCATTTGTCCCAAATATAACTGGGGTTTAAAACTTAATCCAGAAACATGCCGGGGGAAATGGATTATGGAGAATGGCGTGGAGTTCTGTGTGTTTGCCTGCAGTCAAAACAGGCTAAGTCTTGTGGATGCTAATGCAGCATCCTGTTGAGTCTTTCATGAATTCAGACCCAATCCCAAATACTGATAGCTTCAAACTTTTCCTGTAGCAGATAGTCAGTCACATTCTAAGGAAGGACGTATTTTCTGACCAGCCCATTCCACTCACAGACGTGCTGTTTGCTAACTGTACAATCAAATATTTCTGTGGCATAAACTGCTGGGTTCCCATTGGCAGCTTAGAATAACACTTCTTTTGCCAGTTGCACACCAGAAGGACTATTATGTCCTCCAAAATGTGGAATGCCTAAAAATGACAGAGAAACTTTTTGTAGCACAGATTTGTGTCCTCTGCCCCCAGCTCAAATTGTTTTGCAATTTCTAGAGGGAAGGGAGGGGAGCAGCTATAATTTTTAACTTACTATTGTCTCTGAAACACTCTCACTCTGATTAACCAGGCTTGTCTGGGGAGCTTCTGTGATCTGAAACATGCCTCTCGCAACATATTGAAGTTCAGTTTTTAAAAAGTAATATTTTAGATTTTTGAAATTCCTCAAGGATTTTGTCTGTGCACCTGCTCTGAGCTATTTGAGGCAAAAATTCTTGGTGTTTTTCCTTTTCCAAACCACTTGACTTTTACAGTTGTACTTCTGAAAAAAACTTCTTCCGAAAGAGAGCGTCCACACACAAAAGTGCATTGAAAAACCTATCTGCTTTTTTGAAAGATAGTGTCCACACTGAATGGACGCTATCTCGTATTTAAGCTGTGATTACTCTGGATGAAGTGGCCACCAGGGCACCTATGCTTTTTCCTTTTTCCTCTTCTTGCGAAAGAATTCCCTCTTCCCCATCCACACAAGCCTTTTTCCAAAAGAGCTCTTTCGGGAAAAGGCTTCTTTCTCATAGAAAGAAGATTACCAATGCTAGAAAAAAACCCTCTGTTCTTTCGGAAGAATGTGATTGCAGTGTGGACGTAACTCGGGTTTTGTCAGAAAAAACGGCCGTTCTCCAACAAAACTCTGTAGTGTAGACACATCCTAAGAGGAAACATTTCTGTGATGAATTTATGGTTGAAATTCTGGACAGGGCCAACAAGGAGCACCAGTGCTAAAGATAATGGGACTTATGGATAGAAGACAGGCATGGTGAGATGCAAGAGAAAAGGCTCAGGCTTTCCTGCAGTATCACGTGGATTGGTCCTGCTTTGGGCAGGGGGTTGGACTGGATGACCTCCTGAGGTCTCTTCCAACCCTATCATTCTATGAACATATACACCAGGGCCTGAGTCTTCTCCACAGCGTACTGTGCTAAGAACAGGTTGGATAATTCCATGTCTGAGTAGACTATGGAATCAGCCCTATGAGTCACTGAGCCTGGAAACTGGGCCCCATTAAGTCCTTGATGCTGATCCATCCCCTGTGGATAGCTCCACCCCTCTCTCCCAAGTGCATGGTAAATATGGAAGGAAGGAAAAGCAGAATGGAGGCTAATGGACATGCAATGGTAGGGAGTGTGTGCCTCGTTCATGAATTCACTGTTTGTACTTCTTTATGCACTTTGTTCTTTTACTTTGTAAAGAGGTTCCGTTGTTACTCGTATTTTAGTGTGGTAATGGGAGCTGCTCTGCCTGGCAATAGAGTCATGTATTTTTTCTAATAATTGTGTTTAAATAAAGTGTTTTTGTTTTATTAAGCAGTGGTTTTGCTATCACTGTATCACATCAAGTAATGTGCCTTTAAAATAATAAAGGTAAACGTGATCAGGGACAATAGGGAATTTGTATGCAAACACTATTTCTCTATACAGTTAGCTACATCAGTCCATATATCAATCACTTCCTTACACAGTTCCATACCATGAACCAATCTCCTCCCCCTGCTTCCTTTCTTCTTAAAAGACAAGCAGTCAGGCCATTCATAAGTGCATTGTGTGGCAATAAACCCCACACATTCAAGCGCCGAACCCCACCCCCCCACAAGCAGTCAACCCCCTTCCCTGCCTACAAGCACATTCATAAAGGTATTGTTCTCCCTCTACCATTAAGTCTTGCAAGTCTAAAACTGTGGGAGCACAAAGCATCCCTGACTTCTTTTCGTTGTGTGCATCCAGCTCTAGCGGTGGGAGGGCACTTTCTGGCTGAGTACACCAGGTTCAGTCCCCGTTGTAACAGGTCTATTCGACTCATCTCTGGCTTCACAGATTGTGAAGAACACAGCATGCCACAGTGACATGCATAGCACTGAGGACATTGCAATCCAAACCAGTCTGTAAACATCTTCAATGGGAGTCAATCTTCCAAAAGCACATTCAACACCTGTTCAGAGTGTAATTTAACCATCTTTTGCCAGGGCTTCTGAAAGCAGGCTATCATTTCATAAGCCAAGACAAGAGGGGGTAAGTGGGCTCCCCAAAAATAATGATGGAAATAGTAATTCAATGTATGATAATGACACCATCCAGATTCTATATGAACCTAGACTCCCGATCTTCTGAGAACTCTGTCATCCTGAACTTTTCCAGTACAACACATAGATCTTCATAAATTGGCCTCTTTGGTGCATGAGGGCTTACATAATCATGGAATAGGACCCTCTGCCATCTATGTACTCTTGGAGGCAGGCTAATTACAGGCACATGGATTTCATCAATGGCCTGGAACAGTTTGGAAACCCCATTCTCTCAAAGCCAGTGATTACTGGGGTGGCCCACCACTGCATTCCTGATTGCCTCAGAAACCTTCACAAACACTTACCTACAATTAACTTTCCAACACTAAACTGCTGGAACCTGTGGCCATGAACCTGTGAGCCATGAACCTGTGAGCACACCAGCGTAGCCAGCTTCCCCATCATTCTACCTACCTGGCTATAGACCTGTGTGACTGTCCTCATGTGTGTTTCCTTATGCTCGAGGGTAAGGTGAAGGCTGCTCACCAAGCTCCACAGATCTAGTGTTCCTCAGGCACAGGTTCAGAACCCACTGATGGTCTGCAAGACAATGTGGGACCTACCAGTCTGTGCTCATGTTCCTGCACCAGAAGAACTACTCTGTAGGGGGCATCAGCAGCTATCTAGTGTGTAATGAGCATCGTCAGCCAATTGGAATCTGCCACATCTGTGTCCTCTTCCTGCTTCATTATTATCTCTGTCAGATGCCTTTGGTGGGTCAGAAAATTCCACCAGCATCTCAGGGAAGTTCGACTTCTTTCCTGACACAGAAGTGGGAGCTTAAGCAAGAGAAGTTCTGCAGATTGCAACTCCTCTATGTTGCTAGCTCCACAAGCTGGGAATGCACAGTCCAAAATGATGTGTCAGCAAGCTGCGTAGATGGGCTGTGTGATGACTTCCTATAGGGGTCGATAGCCATGTTTTCCCACATTGCTCCACAAAGGGCTAAAGCAGCCACATTTCAAGAGAGCTCTGTGAAGTCTGGGATATGAAAGATTGGACTTGGGTCGGAGTACTGCTTTTGGATGATGGAGACCCAGGTGTAGGCATGGGTTAGAAAATGTTAACCTAGAGTTATAGATGCTCAAGCCCCGGGAAAGAAGCCAGAGTCTACTAACTTGAGTTCCTCTAACCCTGGCTTACACTGCAATGTAGACATACTTTTCATTTCTCAGTGACAGATTTTGAAGTCAGACACATAACATGTGCACACAAAAATATAGAAAAGCCTTTTAAATGACAGCCATGTTCTCTCTACAATATGGAGAGAAAATAACTACAAATGTATTAGAAATCACTATAGAGCCTGATGTAGAGAGGCAGTAGAAAGTTCACAGATGTAAGATGCTGCCATTAGTGGTTGTTTTTTTATTAAAAAAAAAACTATGCTACAATCTAGGGCAGAGGTAAGGAATCTAAGTCCCGGGGGCCAGATGCAGCCCCCAGTTTGCCTAGATCCAGCCCCCAAGGCTCTGGGTTCCTCCCCCCCCCCCAGCATTGGAGAGCCTACGCTGGTGCTCCAGCCCCCTGCTGTCCTAGAACTCACAGATCTACTAGCCTTCCTCCCACCCCCAGGGAAATGTGGAGAATGTTTTTATGTTTTTTCTCCTTCTCAGTTGGAGGCCACCCCAGTGAGGGGTTGGGTTTTTGGGGGTTTGTTTGTTTGTTTGTTTTTTGCTTTTCACTTGTATGCGGCCTCCAACTGATTTTTGCAGCGGCCCTCAACCCAAAAAAGGTTCCCCACCCTTGATCTAGGGGTATGTCCACATCACCTGCAGAAGCAACCCTCCTAGCCCAGGTCAACAGACTCAGGCAGCTAGGCCCACACTAGTGCTCTAAAACTAGCTGTGTAGACAACACTTTGAAGTTGCAGCCTGCGACGTCAACCTTCCTTAGACATCAGAACCTAAGCGCCACCCTTAGATGAGCTTCAAATCCTGTCTAAACAGGGCCAAAAAGTTTGAGAACCACTGTTATAGTGGCCCAACTATGTTTCAGTGGACTATTATGTGTGTGCATATTGCTGCTCTGCAATATTTTTCTTGCAGTTACCCAGAGGGGCGTGAGGTGTTGTCCTTAATACAATCAAAGCATTTTGTGCATTTTGGATAGCCTGCATATTTTCTAGACTCGTCTGCCCCTTTTGTTACCCAATAGAAGCCAAGACCCTCCCTGCAGAGAGTTCAGGTTCCAGAATAGTAAAGAGAGACTTTTGTATTTACCAACAAGCTGGCAGAGAAATGACTAGGATCATTAACTATTACAACTGTTGCTTTTTAGAAAGCCCAATGGATAAGTTGAAGTCAGGGCATCCAAACCCGTTGAGGCTCAGTGTTCAGAACTAGATTATCACACATCCTCAGCTTTAAAAATTGCACCAATTTCTTAGAAAACTGAGCACTCAGATGCCCTGCTATGGGCCTAAAAGCCTGATTTGAAAATCCCCCTGCACAGCTTTTAGCATGCAGACTGTGGTTGAACTATGGGCTCTTAGGAGCTTTGCTGACTATGCTGCAATCAAGATAATGACTAAGTAAACACACATGTGATCAGATATATAGAGAAAGGCATAACTGTTCTCATCTTCATTGCATGCAGACTTGAGGCAAAAGCACCGGTCAAAGCTCCATTATTTCCATTAACTCAATAATGCTTTGTAAGGTGACTAAAGGAGGGTTAGTCATTTGAATGCATGGGAATACTAGGAAAGGCTTTTCCTTGCTTGGAGCTAATTAGATTTGTTTTTGTCAGGAAATACTAGTATGCTTGTATATTTCAATTGGCATCACATGTAAGCACAGGCGGAGATTGGAGAGGACATGGAGGGGAATTGCCTTCTCAAACTGGGTATGTCACAAAGGCGCTGGGGAGGGCCAAGATTTCAGAGCTGTGGGGGATGATGATCTAAGGACTATGTGCCAACTGGTCAGTGTGTTTGCTTGTAAGGGCAGGGCAGGGCAGGGAGCAGCTCCTCTTGACTCAATACACAGTGCCTGGAGTTGCTTGCTGCTCCCACCACCCCCACCCCGCTCAATCCCTTATGAGGCATAGAGGAAAGATCAGGGGAAGGGGGAGAGCCAGATGCTCTGTCAGGAAGTCAGGGTCCCCTTCATGGTGTGTGTAAAGGGAAGGCAGAAAAGCGCCACCCAAGGGAGCCAGGCAGCTGAGCTGCTCCCCAAGTATCTATGGGGTATGTCTACACAGCAAAGTTATTTTGAAATAACAGCCATTATTTCGAAATAACTTTACTAGCATCTACACAGTCAAAATGCTATTTCGAAATTAATTCAAAATAGCGGAGCGCTTATTTCAAATTTGGTAAACCTCATTCCCCGAGAAATAGTGCCAAATTCAAAATAGGTATTTTGAAATAAGTACTGTGTAGACACTTATTTCAAAATAGGGGACCTCCAGCCTTCCCAGGGTGCCCTGGTGGTCACTCCAGCCTCAACCAAGAACACTCCCCTCTCTCCCCCCTCCCCAGAGCCCGTAAAGGAGTTTACTCTGGCCACAGTGCCTGTGCCAGATCCAAGCCTACCAGCCCAGAGCCAGCAGTCACTGTCCCTGACCCAGTGGCCCCAGAACATGAGCCAGCAAGCCACTGTCAGCCAGCCCTCCACCGCTCCCCAGGAGCAGTCTGCCAGCTCCCAGGAGCCTGCCAGGGCCCAGAGAAGGCAGGCGCCTTCCTGGTCCAGGGTGGAGATCATGGACCTTATTCAGGTTTGGGGGGATGCCCCCAATGTCCATGATCTCCGCACTAGATGGAGGAACACGGCTGACTATGGCAGGATAGCTGCCAGCCTGGCCACCAAAGGCCAAATGCAAACCCAGGAGCAGGTTCGCATGAAAATCAAGTTGGTCCGTTGAGACCCCCAACCCTGAGTTTCCCTTCCCCCTTCTTCCCCTTGCTTCCCCCTTCCAGCTCCCTCCTCCCAGGTTTCCCCCTCCCCTCTCCCACCCTCTCTCTTCCCCTCTCCCACCTCCTTTCCCCAGTCTCACCAGAGTTTCATCCCCAACCCCCAGTTTTGTTAAATAAAGAGAGTTTGTGTTCATGAAAATATGTGTATTTTATTTGACATCAGGAAGGGGGGCTAGGGAGGGGTAAGTGGAAGGACGTGAGGGAGGAATGAGGCACAAGCCCCCAGTGGGGCAGACCAGGGAGGCTCTTAGTGCTCCTCAGGTTGGAAGCTCTCCCACAGGGCCTCCTGGATACTGACAGCCCCCTGCTGGACCTCCCAGATGGCAGCCTGAAGAAAATGCAGCCAGGCTCGCAGCAACATATCCAAGAGAAGCACCAGAGTGCCCAGGGGCAGCTCTGGCTCCATGTTGCAGAGTGCTGTGGTGTCTCAAGTGAGGGCAACCAGACAGGGGCCCATGAGCCTAAGCGCGCTAGGCAGTTGCCTAGGGCGCCGCTGCACCAGGCGCCGGATGATGACGTTACGGCCATTGACGGCCATGCAGGCAGGGGCGGCGATTGCGCTGCCCCTTTAGGGTGCCAGCTGCTGCAGCCGGCCTCAGGCCACTCCTGCAACCAGAGCACGCAGAGACAAAATGCTTTGCTGTCCCTTATCGAGGTAGGCAAGCAAACAGGGAAACCTGAGAACCGTCAGTCCGGGAGGGGGGCCTTTAAGCACAGACCTCAGTTAGCCTCAGGCAGCAGCCCCACACAGTAAGTCCTGACCTGGTGCCCCTGCCGGAACTGGCTATTTCAAAATGCATTTTGTGTGTAGACGCGTTATTTCGAAATAAGCTATTTCAAAATAACGCTGTAGTGTAGACATACCCTATGAGTGATACAGTGAATTACTCCTTAGGGAATTGGAATTTGGCCGCAGGCTGAGTTTGTGGGTGGGGAATAGGACTTCCTTTTCCCTGGAGTAGCTGGAGCTGGCTCAGACCCACCCCCAGGAACATTCCTGGCTACCGGAAGCTCTGCATCCCTCCCTGCCCCCCTCACTCCACAGCCTTTGGGGGAAGGGTTGCTGTATGAGGAGCTGCTCCAGTGTGCACCCAGCCCCCTTACATTCAGACCCCTCCACTTACCCACCCAGAGACTTACAGACTTCCCTGCACTGAGTCAGCCCACATCGAACCCCAACCCTTGCAACACCCTTGTCAAGATCCCTTTGCATTTAAAACCCTGCTTGGCCGAGTCTGGCCTGTTCATCCAGAGCCCGCTTGCTAACCCCCACCCACCACACCTGGATGGTCACCCCCCAACCCCTTGATCCTCCAAGTGCAAAAGTCATACTATGCCTCTGGCATGAAAGGAGTAATAGTCTATGTCTTTTTAGTTTTCAGCTTTAGATACCCCGTAGGTATCTTTGTAGGTAAGCATCTTTGCCGGTTGCTAGGGCTTGGTTGAATATGGCAAGCTAAGAAATTCCACAAATGACTGTAGATGGGTTCCCTCAAGATATCTGAGAGAGTATAGATCTTTTAGCAGGTCAGAGAGTTGATTCACTCCTGCCAGGAATAACTGGAAGTACATTCTGCCTTGTGATAATCACATAGTTTGGGAAGACATTGAAGATTTCTTGCTATTACGTTCTTTTTGAGTGGAAAATTATCATCCCTGACATCAATATAAAGGAAGTCGCCATTTTTCTTTATATCCTCAATGTAATTTTGTCCTAAAAGTTCTGATTTCTTAGATTAGAAATTCCAAAAGTTTTGGCAGGGCTTTAGCCATACTGGTCAGTTTCAATACCCGGTCTCCTTGGCACTGACAACATTGAAGTGAGTTTGAGTAGTCATCTGCACTGACTTTTTGACAAAGTTTCTGAAGCAGATGTAGACTCTTCGCCATTTCAAGGATTCCCACTATTCAGTCTCTTAATTCAGTGTGAAGCAGTCCAATATTCTTAGGGTATGTCTACACTAGCTCATTAGTTCGAGCTAGGTAGGCAAATGAGGGCAACCGGAGTTGCAAATGAAGCCCAGGATTTAAATATCCCGGGCTTCATTTGCATCTTCCCGGACGCCGCCATTTTTAAATCCCCCTTAGTCCGAACTCCGTGCCCGCGAGGAGTACCGGTAGTTCGAATTAGAGATCCTAATTCGAACTACCTACTCCGTGCCGCGTGTAGCCGCAGGCACGGAGTTCGGACTAAGGGGGATTTAAAAATGACGGCGCTCGGGAAGATGCAAATGAAGCCCAGGATATTTAAATCCCGGGCTTCATTTGCAACTCCGGTTGCCCTCATTTGCCTACCTAGCTCGAACTAACGAGCTAGTGTAGACATACCCTTAGATAGTGTCTCAACAGCAGGCAAGGAATTTCCCATGGTATTTCTCATTATAGAAGATCTAATAAACTCAGAAGCAGTTTCCTTTCCAAATGGGAATAATTTTCCTGAGCTTTGAAGTTAATAAAGTTATATTCTTTTCCAAATGTGACATATTTTGGCAATATAAAACACAAGATGTCCCATGACATCTGTTAATTGCTGTTTATGGTATTCCAACAGAAAATGAGGACATGAACACGAAGACAGATTATGGCCATCTGCCCTAAATGCTGAGTGGGTGTATGTTGTTTACACTAGGAATACAAAATCCCTTTCATAAAATAACCAATCCATGCTAAAGATTCCATGGACAGTTTGGCTCTTGAGTCTGAAAGCTTAGAGCGTGGGCAGTTTCCGTCCTCCACTCCAAATCCATTTGATCATTGTTCAGCCACAGGACAAGTGTAATGACTCTTTTACATGCCCGTGTCTCAAAAACAACTAAGAGCTAAAGAACAGAGAGATTAAAGAAAAAAGATCCTCTGTGGGGGAAAAAACAACCACTACACTGCCGCCTTATTTCTGCTAAATCCATCTACACAAACTGGGTCTTTAATTCATATCTAGGATTTTCACTTGTATTTTTTCTTATTGCTTTAGCTACTGATCCATGAGTTTTAACTTCATTAAAATCATTAATCTTAAAAGGAGTTGTGCTGCTATTCACCACTGTGCTGAGGGTTTCACTGATTCTCTTAAGTTCTCTCTCTCTCTCTGCAAGTATTTTTCTCTGTCTTGTTTTGTTTTTATTTTTATTTTTCATTTCCACAGTGAGATATCAAATTAACTAAATGAAGGAGAACTATCATGTCTCATTGCAATTACTTTTAAGAGAACTGCAAATGTAGTTTGTGTGGTCTAAATGCTTAGAAAATAGAATCTCTGTTCATCTGCTCTCATTTGTCGGTTCACAACAAAAATTCAGTCTGTCAGTTTTATTGCCTGTTAATAGAAAAGATAATAGAAACAAAATGGGAGAAATTATATCATCTGCTCCTGACAGATGTTTTAACATATTTTAACAATCTGAGTTGATATTTCTTTTTGGGTTACATATGTTGAAATGAAATGGGCAATGAAAATACAACTGAAATATTAATTCTGAAAATTCTGATGATGGTATATTTTCCCATAGATGAAATATGTGAATTCCGCAGATGTCAGAGAAGATTCCAGTGTATCAGATCTATGTTCATTGCATCAAGCATTCCCTCAAATATCTGTACTAGGACCTGTACTGTTCAACATATTCATAAATGATATAAAAATGGGGTAAAAACTAAGAGGATAACATCTTCAGGCAATATAAAACTATTCAAGATAGTTAAAAACAAAGCTGTCTGCCAAGAGTTACAAAGGGATCTCACAAAACCGAGTGACTGGGCACAGGCCCACCAATGTGGGCATGCAAAGGGGGTACTTGTCCCAGTGCTGAGCAATTCAAAAGGGCCCCAGGCTCCCAGCTGCTGCTACTGATTCCACATGCCTGCAAAGTTCTAGGGATGGGAGAGGCAAGGGGCCAGCAACCAGCAAAGCCAGAGTCTCCCGGAAGCCCCAGGAGACTAGTGCTAGCACTGGAAGCAGGGAATGCCCTCCCCCCATATACACACACACACACACACACACACACACTCACTGTCAGCAGTGGGAGGAAGTGGAGCAATGCAGCCCTAGCTCACTCTGCTCCTCTGGCTCCCAGTTCACTTCTTGGGGTGAGGGAACCCCCCTGCACTCACTGGTGGGAAATGGAGTGACATGCTTCCACCAAGGTCAAGTCATGCCTGACCAACCTGATTGCTTTCTATGACAAAGTATCTGCCTGTGTGGATATGGGGAAGGAGGTGGACATGATACATCTTGATGTTTGCAAAGCTTTTAATACTGTCTCCCACAGTATTCTTGTCAGCAAGTTAAGGAAGCATGGCCCATGGCTCCCCCATGTGCCTACTCACCAGTTAGCTCTGCTACCGTGGTAGTAGAGGTGGTTGGAGTCCTGAGCCACTAAATCACCACCGGAGACCCAGACCAAACACTCTGGGTGGCGCTGAAAAGTTAGTGGAAGGAGACTAGCCCCTATCCCTGACCTTTCCATTCTAGGCCCAACCTCTCCTGGGAGCATGGATCCATCTACCTGCATATTGCCCAGGGACCCAGCAATTCTGTCAGCCTCCCTACTTGGGAAGAAAATGGCAAGATGAAATTCAGTGTTAATAAATTCAAAGTAATACACATTGGAAAATGTAGTCACAACTCTGCATAGAAAATGGTGGGGTTAAAATAGCTGTTGCCACTTTAGAAAGAGATCTTGGAGTAATTGTACACAAGTCTCTTACAATACATGCTCAATATATGGCAGCAGTCAAAAAAGCTAATAGAATATTAGGACCCATTAGGAAAGGGATAGATAAACAGAAAATGCCACTATATAAATCCATGTTATGCCCACACCTTGAATAGTGTACACAGTTCTGGTCACCACATCTCAAAAAAGATACATTAGAATTGGAAAAAGTACAGAGAAGAGCAATAAAAATGATTTGGGGATATGTAATAGCTTCCTTATGAGGAGACATTTAAAACACTGGAACTATTCAGCTTGGAAAATAGATAACTGAGGGGAGATATGGCAAAGGTCTATAAAATCATTAATGAAGTGGTGAATAGAGAAGTGTTATTTCCCTTTCACATAGTGCAAAAGACCCAAGAGTCACCCAAAGAAATTAATTGGCATCAGGTTTAAAACAAACATACAGAAGTGCTAGTTCAAACAACGCACAGTCTACCTTTGGAATTCATTGCCAAGGGATGTTATGAAGGCCAACAAATTAACTGGGTTCAGACTTTATGCTCTGCATGTGTCTAATCCTCTGACTGACAGAAGCTGGGACACAACAACAGGGGACAGATCACTCAATAACTACCCTTTCCTGCCCTCTGAAGCATCTGGCATTTGACTACTGTCAGAAGACCAGTGGCACTGAAACCACTAGTGGAGTGCTGAGCTAAATCCCCCCCACACCTGTTTGCACTCTTCACTGCACCAGGTTGGGGTCACACCTAGGGCTGACAGTTCTCCTGGACTGGACAGGAGTTGGCAACCTAGCTACAGCTAGAGGCAGCTGCAGAACCCCCAGACGGCAGTGGGACTACAAGCAGCAACAGAGTCTGTGCGGATCATTGGAACCCTTGAAGGACTGTCCAGAGCCTGGAACCTGAGCCTGGTGTGTTGACAATGGGGCTAGCACCTGGCTGGTGAACTCTGGTATGGACCTGAATACAGCATCTGAGAAGCAGTAGCGAGGATCCCCTTAACACAGCGCCATTAGAGAAGGGATGGGTAAAGCCTGACCTCCCAGACTTGGCATTATGACTAAGACAGGATGTTGAAAGATGGTGTCAAAGCAACAATGTGAGACACTGGCACAGAGAGATACAGTGCAGAGGCACTGGAGCCACATCTTTTCATGGAAATTACTAGGGAGATGGACTTGCTCAAGAGCACTTGAATTCTGGGACTTTACTAAAACATGAGTGTGTTTTACAGAAGGGGACAGAAGAGAAACAGCATGTGTTCGGACACCCTCTCAGGATGTGCTAGGTTTACTTGGTCCTGCCTCAGCACAGGGGCTGGATTTAATAATCTCTTGAGCCCTACATTTTCTATTTTTTGCTGATAATCCCACAATTTTGGGCCTGGTTTTGATTTCACACGTGTTTTTTTAACAAGGAACTCTATTCCCTTCAGTGGAGTGACTCCTGATTTACACAAACCACGTTAGATGGTGGCACAAGCAAGTGGGAAAACGGGGGCAAAAGACTACTGTTCAGGATACTGTGGGGTGGGCACCCACAGTTATTGATATAATTGTATAGGTATAAATGTACAGTAAATAAGTATACATTCAGTTATTTGCATAAATGCACTGTTATGCTAGTTGTTACATTTTCCCAAATAAATGCTGTGTTTGCTGTGTTCCTTTTCCTCTTAATGCAATCTGTTCTATTATACAGATTCAGTGCTTGTAAAAGGAGATTTTCTTATTAAGAGCATCCAGGGAAAGTATTTAGTTTTTTCTCTATTTCTGGGCTTGGGATCGGGGGTCGAGCCAGGGCGTTAATTAATTGTCAGGAGGAACACCTGCATATTTGAACCCAGCCTTTTTTCCTGCAAACAGCAGGCAGTAGGATTACCTACACAAGTGTTCTATTTACAATAATCCATCTCTTTAAGAGATGAAACTTCTGGCTGGCTTCTTAATGACACTTCTACCTTTGGGAATAGAAGAGGCTACACTCGCTATCAGCACTATTAATGACATTGAAGAGATAGTGATGGTAATTTTGGCACATACAGGCTTTTAGATTTCCAGGACAAATTCAAGCATTTCAAACTTTGACACTGGTTGGCAGTGGGTCTCGAGGCCAGTGCTACTGCACTGATGTCTAACTCCTCAGAAGGAAACTGTTTGTACCCAGTAATTGCTGTTTAGTGCGTGACACAAAAGGTATCTTTGTGGGATAGAAGCGTCTGTTTCCCTCCACATACTCATATCCTGGCTGACTAACTTCAGCCACATTTTAAGCTTTGATGCTGCTCCAGTAAAGACTTCCTGGAATATTTCAAACAATTCAGCTTTAATTTGAGGCAGAACATTAGCATCTTCAATGAACTAAAAAATAAAGTCATGTAATTCTCCATACTCAAGGAGCCAGTATGCTTCAAAGAGCTTTTGTAGTTCCTCTGGTGCTCTGCTGATATCAGTGGTGATAGGAATCTGTGGTTGAAAATCCTGTCAAGAGAACTGGAATCTACTTAATTTGTTTCCTCAGAATGCCAATTCCAGCTGAAGTCCCCAAAAGTGAAGTTCATTACTAAGAGGCTCGTTAAAGATATAACAGAGTAAATGTCATATGCATTAATAGACAAAGCAAATAGTAATGACTATATTAAATTGGATTTCCTGAAAATGGAGCACAATTATGATGATTAACATTGCATCTGATAGTTTTCTAAACCAGATTGTTCTTTTATAATGGACATAAGCATATAAGAACAGCCATACTGGGTCAGATCAAAGGTCCATCTAGCCCACAGTCCTGTCTTCTGACAGTGGCCAATGCCAAGAACTTCAGAAAGAATGAACAGAACAGGAAATCATCAAGTGTTCCATTCCCTGTTATTTATCCCCAGCTTCTGGCAAACAAACACTAGGCACATCTTCCCTGCCCATTCAGGCTAATAGCCTATCCTCCATGAATTTGTCCAGTCCTATTTTTAACCCTATGCCAGTTTTGGTGCTAGGATACCACAAGGGTCAATGGCTAGTACACTGCTCTTTTTCACATCTTCAGCAATCCTGAATGACTCCAGTGTAGACAGAAGGGTATAAAAAGCAAAGGACCATTTTACAGATCCAAAGCAAAAGAGATTCAGTTCTTTTAGACATTTAAAACATGGAATCAGATTTTCAGACACAATCCCTGCAAGCCCTTGGGACAATACCTTCACACACCTTGGACTTTGTACCTCAGTGCAATTAGCTTTCACCATAATGCCAGCATAATCTGACCCTAAAGTCATCTGAATTGTCCCAGGGAGGCTTTGCCAGTGAAAGCATGACTTAACATGGCCCATGAAGACCAACCCCTCACAAATCTATAGTACAGTCAACAAAGTGCAAAGATTAGCTTTAAGCTAGATGTGCCCTCACCTTTTTCTTCCTAATTTGCACCCTGGATCTGGCTCACTCTGTTTTATCAGTAAGGAGGAAGATATTCATGTGTTGAAGCAACTATGTAACAGACAAAATAATGTGGATGCAGTTTACTAGGGACAGGACATAACATGGTATGCCCAGATCCTCAGCCATCTGAGGAGGCTGTTGGTGGCTACCAGCAAGATCTATGCACAGTTACAGACCTTGGTTGAAGCTGGTGGTTATGCCAGCTGCCTGTCATGCTGAATAAATGGAAAACACCATTACACACTTTCACAGAGTAAGAGAGCTGAAACAATAGACACCACCTCACAAGTCACTGGCCAGATGTAAGGCCCAGCCAGAAACTGAGCCATGGTTTCTGTTGGAGACTGATTTTCAAACAGAGAGGCTGAGGCATCCATTGGTTGGAACTGATTGTGTGTGTCTGTATGTGACAGAAGCAGAAAGTGAGAAGAAAGCAGCCAGAAAAGATGGGGGAAAGCAGAGGAGTGCTGGTAGCATAGCACTAACAGTGCTTCTTTTTAGGCAGAGTGCTGGAAGGTAGTATGGGGTTAGTGAGGAAGGAAGCTACCTTCAGCCAGCACTGTAGAGGAAACTGTTCCTACTGTGCCGAGGGAAACAGCATTCTTGGTAAATAAATATAATTGCAAAAAAGAAATACCTGACTCATATTATCAATTTCTCCTCCTAAAGAAAACAACCCTGAAGGCTATGAATATTAGCTAACTGCTCAGGCCAAAGGGTCAACAATTCTAAGGGGGACTGCTTAAAAGTTCCCTATTAGTATATAGCAGATCAGCATAATCTGCAACTTATCCTATGTCATTTAACATGAGTAGCATGAAAATCAGAATGATTTGATGAGAGGACTTTCTTGAAGTGTCAGATTCAGTAAACAAAAAGACAAATAGGCCCCTTCTTGTCTCAGTCAGTGGGGACCTGCTAAAATGTTTATCAGTCTCTCTCTGGGCCACATTGTTGCTTTGTTTGACAGGAATACAGATATTTTTATCAACACGTTTCTGACACTTTGTTTCTGTCCTGTGACAATGATTTTGAAACAACAACAAAACCAGGTGAAGAACTGTGTGTATCTAAAAGTACATATGACTCATTTTATGTTTAGGGTTTCAAGCAGTATTTGACACTGTCTGTGCAAACCTCAGCATGTTCTTTAATATTACCCAAATGCAAACCTCATGCTTTTCAATATTATGAAAGTACAAACGTCTTGTTTTTTAATGTTGCCAAAATGCGGAATTAAAATTGTTTGGTGATGAGTTAAAGTGTCCTCTGTCTTTTCCCCCTCCCCTCAAAACACAAACTCAATATTATTCAGTGGAATTCTCCAGTGCAGGAAATCCTCCAAAGGACAGATGGAATTTGAAGTGTTACAGCTAAAAGTTTTGTGAGTGGATGGCAAAATCAATAATATAAGGGATCAGAAAACCAATAACCTTGCCCTGGTTGAATATATATTTTACCTTATGAGA
Organism: Rafetus swinhoei; assembly: GCA_019425775.1. Classification (NCBI taxonomy): domain Eukaryota; kingdom Metazoa; phylum Chordata; order Testudines; family Trionychidae; genus Rafetus; species Rafetus swinhoei. Next base: position 275,604,791 of record CM033437.1, read on the forward strand.
GGAGACTCAATGAATGTGGCTTGTTTAGCCTAGCCAAAAAAAGGCTGAGGGAAGATACAACTGCTCTCAATACTTATATCAGAGGAATACATACCAAGGAGGGAGAAAAGTCATTTAAGTGCTAATATGGACATACGGATATAAACTGACCAGCAACATGGTAGGATTGAAATCAGGCAAAGGTTTCTAACCATCAAAGGAGTGCACAGCTTTCCAAAGGGAGCTGTGCAGGCAAAAAATCTACCTGGTTTCAAGACAGAGACGGATAGATATGGGCAAGAGATGCTATGATGGGGCTGCCTACAATGGCCTGTGGCCCATCGGTAACTGTCATAGCAAAAATCCCCAACAACTGGTGACAGGAGTAGGTGGTTTGGGCTTGAATTTTATATAGCCAATTCTTTCCTGGGTAGCTGCCTGGTGGGTCTTGACAACATGCTGGCCATATTTGGAGTAGGGATGGATTTTGCCCTGGGTCAGATTGTAGCATGATGCATGGGTCCTTGCAGCTTTAAATTAGTGTAAATGGTGATTTCTCTGTAGCATGAAATCTGTAAACTATGATGTGATGACTTCAGTAATTCAGCCAGATGTTACAGGTCTGTTAGAGGAAGAGGTGGGTGAGAGTCTGTGGCCTACAATGTGGAGGAGTTCAGACTATCTAATCATGATGGTTCTGTCTGACCTTAAAGTCCATGAGTCTATGAGGACATAGTTCTTCGTGCCTCATGAAAAGGCAGATTACGTAATTCCTAATGTATATGTGATTTTTAGCCTTCAATATCTCCATGGAAATTCCCATCGCCTTCATGATGTTTCTTTTTCCTTCTGTGCAGCTACAGTAGTTTCTCGGTTTCAGTCTCTTTCTCCCTCTTCTCTTTACTATTTTATCTTTTTTGTTTCGTGTGCAGCTGTCCCTCTGATTTCTCCAGATGCTCTGAAGTTTCACTTTTTTTAAGTTGCCCTACTCATCGGTTCATTGAATCTGCCATCCAGTTGTAAGTCTTAACAGTCCTGAACCCTTAAAGTTCTACCTTATCCTTTAAGAGGTGTGGTGAATCCCATTGCATAACATTAGGTTCCTGTACAAACGTTACTCTTCTGTTGCAGTACAAATGGAAAGTTAAGGATCTAGGAAGCTTTTGAGAGTCCATCAACACCAGCAGCAATCATAACTCCAGGTAGTTGGAATAAATGTGAAGTTACATTTCTTGTTCTGGCATTACAGATCTTCACGAAAAGACTTAAATGAAGGAGTTAATAACTTACATTTGACAAGTGTTTATTTGTTACCTCTGGAAGGCAAGACTGGTGATAGTCTTGATCTCAGTTTCTTGCCAGGTATTCTCAGCTTGTGAGAAGTCACTAGGTTTCAGCTTGAGAAGTAAATTGCTAAATCCATTAACTGACTTGTTACCCAGTTTTAGGGTGCAAGTCCCCTTTTTCCCACCCACTACATCTCTTTCTAGAATGTGAACCATAATGGAAATAATCTGAAATAAAATAGAAAGGGGACAGATTCAGGCTACCTAACCCTATGGGCTGTTACTTAGAGCACCTCTGCTGGTCTCAACTATTGGGCCAGAATGCTTCTAGGAGAGAGGCAATCTCCATGGTAACTAGTACCCAAAATGTAAAAACTCCTTGCCATCTCTTAACTTTCATCTAACAAATTTGTTTTGTACTCACTGTTAGAGAAGGAATTAAAGTGAACTGACCCAAATTAGCCTGGAAAACAAGAATAAGATCTTGGGACATCCACCTGGTATGAAGTCAGTTATAACTAGGGAAGCTAATAGGGGACTTGAAACTCTCTGTATGAGAGCTTAAACACCATGTTTGGCTATTGTTTGTACCCATTTGAATGTGATATAAGAAAAATCTGAAATGTAGGAGAAGTATTTCTTGGACTCGTTTACCTGTAGTCCTGGAAACTACCATTGTAAAGAAAGTTGCTACTCACTATTTCTGGTTATCATAATTATTAATACTGTTATTGCTAATCATATATCTAATATATATGAAACAATAGCTATGTACATTGCAGCAGGTAGGTTTTTTATTTGTATTCCTCTCAATAGCCTGTCACAGTATGATACATGGACCAGCAGACAAGAAAAGCACAAAACAGTTTAAAAGACATTAAGGAAATGAAAGATTTTGGCTCAATTCAGAAAGCATTGATTTTCACCATAAGCATATCAGGGCATAGAAGTAGTTGGTTGGTTTGTTTTCAAATCACTGCCTTATCTCTACAGACCTCTTCATATTAACTTGCTTTCCACTTAATTAAAACCTCAGTTTTAATTGGTAAATTTCCCTGTGATGGGGTGTATCTACCCTGCACTGGCCCAGCTAGTATCTACTGTGTGGGCTGAAGAAGCCACACCCATTTACCCTTGTTCGGACAGGAGACTGAGTATAAAGGGGAACGGCTCAGCTCAGTCTGGGCTGATAGGGGCGGAGAACTTCAGGCTCCTGCCAAGGATGCAGTTGGAGTCTAAGGTGCAGAATTGGATTGTGCTGAGGCCCAACCACAGGGTACAGCCAGCACCCAAAGGAGTGGGCCTTACTGCCAAAGAGCAGCTGTATAAATCCCGGCCACTAGGCTACACTTCCCAGAAGGACAGCTTCACACATGCTGTCCATTAGGTATTCAGCCTCAAAGACAGAGGCAGCTACACTGACCTGGGAGACGGGGCCCCCTTTCCCTGGGGACAAGGAACAGTTTGGAGTACTCTTGCCACTTGAGTTGAAAGCACAAACTTTCATCTCTGGACTGAACACACCACGTTGGGGTGTATTTACGATGGAATGTGTTCTAGTGTTTTGTCTTTTCAGTAGTTCCTTTTTCATAATAGAGAGGATTGGCTGAAGAATTGCAGTCAAAGGCTTGCTGTCTATGTTGAGTGAAAATCTAGACTGGCAGGTATTCATTCAGGAGCTTGTGGGCTACAGGTGGGGAAAAGGATAGGTGTGCAGTTGGACCATTGTCAGCCATGGGGCACTGAAGAACTCATTTCCCATTCCTTCTCCTGAAGGTATGGGACTCTCTAAACTCTTTTACACTTTTGGTTTAGCTCCTAGAAATTTGCCTAACTGGAGTAGCTGTAAAATCATCTCCAATAACGTTTGATCTACCCTATTTACAAAATATCCCCCCTTCAAAATTAACTGATTACTGATTATCTGCTGTTATTAAAAACTTCACCACTCATTATTTTTAATCTGCACTTTATTTTCTGCTGATCCTTCTCTAGGGTGGATTTTTTTTTGTTTTTTTGGGGGGTTTATTGGAGGTTGGGTTTTTTTTGTTTGTTTGTTTGGTCTACAGGAAAAATTATGCTTATTGCCCTTTCTCACTAGTATTAAAAATGTGGATAATAGTGATGTTTTGTGGTGGATTGAGGCCCTTTTATAAATGTTGTTGTTAAAGGTAAGTTGTTTTATGATTTCCCTAGAGAGACAGGAACATTTATCTTCCCATCCCCATATTGTTTCTTTTATCCTGAACAAGTATCCCCATATAATTTTGATGTAGACATTTTTTATGTTCCCTATGATCTTTTATTTTCTTTATGTCTCATACACATTTCTGTATATTAAGCCATCTTTCTTTTTACTTGTTTCAGGTAGAGGAAAGAGTATACAATGTGCTAGAATATATCTTTAGAACCCCCAGTGGGACTTTCAAACTACAAATAAATGTTATTTTCTACATTGCACGAATAAATGGGCCATGGTGGAAATAAATCATTTATTTCCACCATAGAGCTATTGATTTAAGCAGTAAGATGTTCCTATAGTACAAAGGGGAAAAGGTCAGTCAGTAGTAACTGACAGATCCCTTGCCCAAATATAACTACAAAATAGAGTTTAACTATTTCTCATCCAGTACTATTGCTTGTCCAAGCATGAAAAGATCTGAAGAAAGTTAAAATATTTTCTCTTTGAAATAAAGTTGGTTTGCACTAGTGACACCTATAGTTAAAACTCCAGAATGGTCTATTTAAAATACTGGTCTAGATTGTCAATGCACAAGAGTTTCATTTTGCTCCATGAAGAACTGGGGAACAAAGCTGACTTTATAATTCCTTTTTGACTTCCTTGTCCTCAGGCATTTTTAACTCTTGCTGCAACTGGAGCAACTTGAGGGCTGCTCTTATTTGCCTCAAATGCAGTGCCTGCTGTCCTCAGTATTATAACTCCAGTTGGGGTTTGTCAAAAGTAAAACTGCTTACACACGATTCATAGTACTTTTCCTATTTTACTAACAAATTTCTGTACATATCAATGTTTGCAAAAAGCAAAAATAGAAGCTTTGTTAATATCACCAAAGCAAATTCACTGTTCAGTCAAATGGATGTTCAATAACACTTTAGTATTCACTAGGCTTAGAGCTCAAGTGTAGTCATTTACATGGTTTAATGTCATTTAAAAATGACTGCCTTGCTCTAAATTTCAATTAATGTTGATTTTTATATGCAGGCTCACCCCATTTAAGCAAGTATGAAGCTTTCCAACAAAGTATACCATGCTGCACTGCAACTCTATAGCTTGGGCATGCTAGAATGATGTAAACTTCTTTAGCATAACATGAAATTTTAAAAAAAGTCCTCTTGTAATATCTTTCTCCATTTAAGAAAGAACAAATGAACACCTATTGAAACACCCCACATAAAATACTAGACACGCTTGCACAGAAGGCATTAGCACAATTTACTGAGAGCAGGATTGATCCCAAACATAAAAACATTTATGGAAAGTTGTTGACAACATTATGAGGCATTAACAGGATAAAAAGGATTGATGGCAACTCTTTCTTCCATTGCAGAAAATGGGTGCCTTTTCTGATGCCTCATTTGGGACTTGTGCTCAAATCAGATCCCTTGGGGAATATAGGTTAACTACCAAGCCTGTGTATTAATGCAATGTATTATATCATTCTGAAATGCCTTCCTCTCTTTTAGATATTTTTTAAAAATTCTTATGTTATAGTATATATATTACTAGCTAGAGTTACCCGGCGTTGTTCGGGAAACCGGAGGAACAAAATGTAGAAAAACACTAGTCCATTATCTGTTTTTGAATGGTAGAAAAGTTGCACTGATTTCTATAAGGATTAAATTATAGGCCCATGTCATCCCTGGAGTGGGGGGTGCAACCCCAGGTGGAGGAGAGGTTATACACGGGAGGGGCGCCCCAGCTCGCGCCGGGGCTGCAGGTGCTGCAGGGGGCAGGGCGGGTGCCTGAGCCGTTGTGCACGTGGGGGTTGGGGCACTGCGTACTGGCATGGGGAGGGGGAAGGGTCGCTTATTTAACCTCGCGGGCAGGAGAGGGTGAGTCCTGGACGGCGCTGGGGGCTGCAGGCAGTGGGCACGGGACTTAGGGTGGGCAGGGCGGCCCCTGCAGCGCAGTGCAGCGGGTTACTTTTTGATTTTTACAGCTAGAGCTCGGGCCCAACCTGGTCCAAAAGTACTTTAAAACCTTCTCCTGGAAGAAAGGTTATCCCATGCAAAGTTTGCTTGTGGTAGCTCTTATAGTGTCCAAGTTATTAGCGCACAAACTTACATTCTCCTTTATATATTAGATAATGAGGTTAATTGTCCAGAATTGCAACTCTGTGTTTGCAAGTCATTTATAGGTGCAGAGAACATAATGTACACACATGATATGATTAATCAGTGAAGGTATGTCTACACTATAGCTTTATTTTGAAATAACGCGTCTACACTCAAAATGCATTCGAAATAGCTATTTGCTATTTCGAAATAGCGCGTCCACACTGAGTGGATGCTGAATCACATTTAAGGCCAGCCAGAACCAGGTCCAGCAGGGCATCAGGTCAGGAGTTACTTTGTGTGGCTGCTGCCTGAGGCTATCTGAAGCCTGTGCTTAAAGGAACCCCCCTGGACAGCCAGTTCTCAGGTTTCCCTACTTGCTTGCCTACCTCGATGAGGGACAGCAAAGCATTTTGTCTCTGCGTGCTCTGATTGCCCTCATTTGGGACGCCACAGCACTCTGCAACATGGAGCCAGAGCTGCCCCTGGGCACTCTGGTGCTTCTCTTGGACATGTTGCTGCGAGCCTGGCTGCACTTTCTGCAGGCTGCCATCTGGGAGGTCCATTGGGGGGCTGCCAGTATCCAGGAGGCCCTGTGGGAGAGCTTTTACCCTGGGGAGCACTAAGAGCCTCCTTGGTCTGCCCCACTGGGGGCTTGTGCCTCATTCCTCCCTCACGTCCTTCCACTTACCCCTCTCTAACCCCCCTTCCTGATGTAAAATAAAATACACATATTTTCATGAACACAAACTCTCTTTATTTAACAAAACTGGGGTGGGGGAGAATGAAACTCTGGTGAGACTAGGGAAAGGAGGTGAGAGAGAAGAGGAGAGAGAGTGGGAAGGTGGAGGGGGAAACCTGGGAGGATGGAGCTGGAAGGGGGAAGCAAGGGGAAGAAGGGGGAAGGGAAGCTCAGGGTTGGGGGTCTCACCGGACCAACTTGATTTTCATGCGAACCTGCTCCTGGGTTCGCATGTGGCCTTTGGTGGCCAGGCTGGCAGCTATCCTGCCATAGATGGCCATGTTCCTCCATCTAGTGCGGAGATCATGGACATTGGGGGTATCCCCCCCAAGCCTGAATAAGGTCCATGATCTCCACCCTGGACCAGGAAGGTGCCCGCCTTCTCCGAGCCCTGCAGGCTCCTGGGAGCTGGCAGACTGCTCCTGGGGAGTGGTGGAGGGCTGGCTGCCAGTGGCTTGTTGGCTCATGTTTTAGGGCCACTGGGTCAGGGGCAGTGACTGCTGGCTCTGGGCTGGCAGGCTTGGAGCTGGCACAGGCACTGTGGCCAGAGTCAACCCCTTTAAGGGCTCCAGGAAGGGGAGAGGGAGAGGAGTGTTCTTGGTTGAGGCCGGTGTGGCCACCAGGGCACCCTGGGAAGGCTGGAGGCCGCCTATTTCGATATAAGTGTCTACACAGCACTTATTTCGAAATAGCTATTTCAAATTTGGCATTATTCCTCTAGAATGAGATTTACCAAATTTGAAATAAGCGCTCCGCTATTTTGAATTAATTTTGAAATAACTTTACTAGCATCTACACAGCCAAACCGCTATTTCAAAATAACAACTGTTATTTCAAAATAACTTTGATGTGTAGTCATACCCTTATATATGTAACCCTTGTGCTTTTGGCCTGACAATTAGTTCTTGGGTTCAAAACTACAGTCACAATGCTGGAGATCAGGTTAAAGTCTTTCAAGAATTTCAGTAATATTGTCCTCTGATAATGTCTACTAGTGATAACATCTCTGTACATACTAGTTTATGTCTTATATTAGAGGGCAACTGGGCTGTCCTCTTCTAGAAATCTGTAAGTATTAATGTTTGTTTGACGTTCCAAATTGTTGTATTGGTGCACTTAAAGTAACTGTGGACATAGGAATCCTTCAGTGCTCATTGGCACGGGGCTCATCTTACTAAAACTCACATCAAGCCTGACACAGTTTCTATCTCTAACATGCTGTTATCATAATTTTATCTTACAAGAAACCCTTTAGATATTTTATGTTATTGAGACACACACTGGTCCTGAAAACCATTCCATGGTATATACATGAGTTGTATACAAAGAATTATGTATGGATGCTGGAAATATTTTCTTAAAATGGGTTTTGGAGGCAGTGCATAAACCCAGTCTTCCTAGGCAAAGAAAATGTGGATTCATTTTTCTAACTAGCTTGATTACAGGCAGAGGACATTTACATACAAGGTAAATAAAGCCATTAGGCTAACAAGCCACAGCACAAGGAGCATATTGGAGGACATATTGTCTCTTAAAGCAGAGACTTTGGATAATATAATGGGAGCAAAGAGGCATTTTAATTATGCATCTCTTAGGGCATCAGGAACCACACCCTGTTACCTTGTAAAAAGTTGGATGCTTTTGTCCTGAAGAGGCAGGAGTTGCTGATAACTTGCAGTAAGTGAGAGACTGTTTTAAGCAAGGCTCTATCATGCTAGAATTAAGTTTTAGTCACCAGAAAGAGTTGTTTGTTTCTTACCCAACCTTTTTTTTCCTACTCCTGCTTGGTATTACTTATATCTGTTTTTGTTAATACATTTATTCTTCTTTTATTCCAAAATCATTATGCATTTAAGTGTGAGCATTCAGCTAACCTAGCAGGTTGGTGTGTGCACTGTTTTTCTGGTGGCAGCAAACTTAATAACGTCTAAACTTGAAAAACACTAGTAACAAAACGGTCTGGTAGCACTTTATAGACTAACAAAACATGTAGATGGTATCATGAGCTTTCATGGGCACAGCCCACTTCTTCAGATGACTGGAGTTTTGAGTTTAGGAAGTGCAGATTTAGTCTATAAAGTGCTACCAGTCCATTTGTTGTTTTTTAAGTTTATCCTGTACAGACTAACTCAGCTACTCCCTGAAGCTTAATAATGTCTGTGAGAGTCCAACTAGAGGAACTAGCCATTACTGAGAGAGAGTTCTCTTGGGGTACTCAGGAACTCAGTTCACTGATCCTAGCAAGGCCAGGTTAAGAATGGCAGTGTCTCAAGGAGTTTGCTGGTGAGGAAGGAAGAGTGGTGCAGCAGGTAGATGACACCAGCAAAGATCTCTTTGAAGCAGAGGGGTAATGAACTGACGCACAATTCTGAGTGCCCTGAATAGAATGTCACATTAATAAATGTCCATTGGCCTAAGATTATGTGCACAAATACAGGACAGAACTAGTGGGGTGCAAAATAACTCTTTAGGGCTCCATAATTCTAAGCTCTTGCTACAAGATCCGGTACCTCGGGAGCCGGATGTTGTATGACAGCAGATTGTGGCCTTCCACCTGGCTACAACATATTCAGACATTGGGTCCATGAACTAAAGTGGCACAGGGCCCACAGCTCTACCTCACACATGGTTACAGTCATATAGTGAAAATCTGCAGCTAACCCTTATTCGGCAGCTAATTAGAGGAGCCATAACACACAAGAGACTCTGCCCTTCATCTTTAGATCACAGAGAATTTTACATCGGAGAACCTCTTTTTCTCCAGTCACAGGATGAGAAATGACATGACTTTCCCCAGATGACACATCAGGTCAGTAGCAGAGGCAGAAATAGAACCAAAGGCTTCTGATTCCAATCTAGTGCCTTAGCTAATGGACAGTATTGCCTTCCTATAAATGTCATAAATTGACTGTACATTCTTAAGAGTGACCACATAAAATGTTCACTAAAATGTAATTAAACACATTTTGCACACAAAAAATGCCTTTGGAAATGATACATTTCCATTATTCTTATTTCAGTGCTTCACTTAATTGTCTCACATAATGTACTTCCATTACAATGCACATTTACTCTCTGAAAAGTCAGAATACAATATTAAAAGTAATATATGTGACCTTTAAGTGAGCTTTTCTTTCAATATCTGCATTTTGAATAGAATTTATAACACATAATTGCTGTTCGCTCTGAATCTACTGTAATTATTCTTCATAAAAAATGAAAATGATCAAGGAAACTGTGAGAAGTACATAGAAATGCATTAAAGAACAAAATTAAAAACATAGCCAGGTATTGAGGAGATTTTTCCTTTTCCAGTATTGCTTATGATATGTTTTAGAGTACAAGACAAAAGGCACATACGGAAAATAGATCTTCTTATAAATTTCCAAGGTCTATTGTGTGCATATGAAATTGAAGCACAAGAGGAAAACAATAAAGAAATAATTAGTGCATTATATTAGAGCTGTGGGGGGAAGTGAAAGCTGAAAAACACATGGAGGATGAAAATCAGTTGAATTGGGAGAATGGATGAAGAAAAGAATGGGGAAAAATCTTTCTAGTAAACTTCATAAAAACTACCCTTTTCCTCTTCAATTCCCCAGCACTTTACTTAGTCCTCACCTAGACAAAGATTCAGTTGCCTCAGAAGGAAGCCCTTCATTGAAATTGTTCCTCTTCATTCTTCTTTTGTCCAAGCAAGAGGAATTTATTGACTTAGATAAGAGAGCTAATTTCCACTTTCAAGAATCTCACAGAGCTACTGTTTCTAAGTAGGGTTGCCAGGTGTCCAGTTTTGAACTGAACAGTCCAGTATTTGAGCTTTCTGTTCGGGAAAAAAATTGAGAAACTATAATTGAGTAAATAGAACTGTCCAGTATTTTCTCAATCAGATGGAATGTCAATGGTGATGTCGTGTCAAGTGTGTTCAGTATTTTTGTTGAAACCATCTGGCAACCCTATTTCTAAGGTACCCAGCCATCTATACCAGTGGTTCCCAATCTGTGGGCAGTTCAGGGGATCTGCAGAACGTTTTTAAAAGTAAGGATTAGGCCATCCTTACTCTTCCTTTTCTTCTCCCTTCCTCCTTCCCCCCATCCCCCGAGCACAGGGGGAGGCAGCAACCATGTGTGCCGGGACACAGCCTGCTTTTGATCCCATTCTCCGGAAGCTAAGGGAGCATGCGGAAAGTGCTTGCACACCATGCATGACTCTCATGCCTGGTTGCTGTGTGAGAGGCATGCATGGAAGGCAAGTACTTTCCCTTGCTCCCTTAGCGTCCAGAGAACGGGATCAAAAGCAAGCCTCATCCCAGTGCTCACAGCCGCTGTTTTCCCTCCATCCCCCACCCCTGTGCTCCCAAAGTTCCGACTTTAAGGAGCTGGCAGCTCCAGGGCTCCCTTTGGCCACGAGAGCCCCCTCGCTCTGTGGATGGGCAAGGGACAGGATCTGAGGAAGCAGCGTGGGTGAACAGCAGCCAATGGGACCTGAGAAGCTCTGTGCCCTGCAGTCTGCACGTCCCTCAGCCTACGCTGAAGCTGACACGCTGTGACTGTCCTCTGGAGTCGGCATATGAACGGGTAGGTCATTTTTTTCCATTTTTTTGTCTTTTTTGAATAAGTCACCCCACTCAAACCATTCAAAAGCTATTAGAGTGGCGGGAAGGGTTTAGTTGGCCTAACAAAAATGGATCGTTTGGGGGGGGAGGGGAGGGTCTATGACATTTTAATAGATTGAAAAGGAATCCGTATGCTCAAAAAGGTTGGGAACCACTGATCTGCACTTAAGGATCAAAACATTTACCTTAAGGCCAGCGTTCTCTCAATTTTTTTCCAACCATGTGCAGAATAAATTTTGTTATGTGCACCAAGGCACATGTGGATGTGTGCCATCATCAGAAATGCTTCTGGCTGTGGACACTGTGCATGCTCTGCAAACTGTTGGGTAGCATTTGAATCTCCCCAGGGTGGCTGTCCAAGCACTCAGATTACAGGGAATACTGCTTTAGATCAACATCCACATTTCAAGTTTACATTCAAGTCTTTTCATGGGCAAGCCTCAATGTAGCTATCATCTCTCATTCCAAAGGAGTCATCGGCTATTGGTGCTCACCTCCAGTTGGCCCAGGATGACAGCTTCTGTTGTCCACTTGTTAAAATTTCAAATACCCACATCTGTGCTTTCTTCCATCCTGCCATACATACTGGGAAAGAATTCCCCACAAGCATCTGGAAAGCAATCACCTTCAAATTCGTCCTCAGAACTCTTCTATGCCATGTTGCCTACAGAAAACAAAAGTTTTGCCACTGGTGTGCGGAGACCAATACCGATTATGCTCACCAGTATAGTCTCATTGCTTCTGTAATATAATGGGTTTCTGGGGGCACTGTTGAGAGGGTAAAATCAGGGCAAATTGCTTAAAGACAGGGCTACTTACAGCTCAAGACTGGGAGTCCTCCACTGTGAGGCACCACGCCGGTCACATAGAGCACTTCTGTTTGCCGCACTGGCCAGCAAGAAGCCTCACAAGCAATTCCCTAGACACCTCAGCTTCTCCTGTGCCACAACCAGTACTACTCCTTACACAGGTGAGAGGTTATGAAAACCAATCTCACCAAATCCAGACAGGTTCTTCTGATCCCAATAGACCAGCCACATTCTCAGGTCAATGTACATCTCAGATCTTACCGAAAAGAGCATGTTGCACCATTCCTTTAGAATCTAAAATCTAAAGGTTTATTAATAAAAGAAAGAAAGACAAGATTGAGAGTAAAAGTGTTAAAGGAAACTAATTACATACACAAATTACAGTGTTCCCGGTGCAGGCTTGCAGCAGAGATGGAATAATCTGCTGTTTTATAAATCTCTGGAATACATCCTTTGTTAGAATGGGTTGTAAGTCCTTCTTGGCCCAGTTCATAGCAAAGATGCTCCTGAGGTAATGAGGTGGGATGAAGACAGGAATGAAGACAAAGATGTATGATCCTTGCGCTTGTGGAGGGAATTCCATTTTTGTGTGTGAAAGTGCCAATAAGTTACAATATGCAAACAAACAAACAAATAAATGAATAAATATGCAGGAGAGTTCAGACAAGATTGACATTGGAGCGGGAGGTAAAAGTAGGAAATGCCTTTGTCCTGCAGTTGCTATAAGGGCAATGTGAGTGGAATGCTAACATACCAAGTTATAGGTATAAAATTTAAATGCACACACGTGTAAGAATAAACAGCACAAATTAAGTTCAGATTTTTACAACAGCATGTTTTTCTCCTCTTTTTTCTGCCTTCTTTCATTTCTCTTTTGCAGACTCAGCAGCACGCAGGCATTGAGCTCATGTTCAGAGATGGTGTACATGCAGAAGAAAATGGAATAATGTAAATTAACACAGATTTAGTACTTGACCCTGGGATTGTGCTGACTGACCAAAGAACTGGCCTTATGTCTAAAAAGCTCCTTTAAAATACAGCAAACAAATTAATTTTTCTGCACTGTCATATATCACTAGCAAACACATGTTACAACCACACCCTGCCTTCAACCTTACAACGTACTCAGTGAGTCTATTAAAAAGGCAATTTTCCAACATCTACACATTATGATGGGAACAATCTGCAATATTTGCAGTGGGTGGGATTTTCAGAAATGCCTAAGGGCTGGATCCTGAAGGTAATTGAGCTCCTAAATATGTTTGAGGAGCTGGGCCTAAATGACTGAAAAGGTCATTGACTTTCAATGGGAGATGCTCCTAAATGGCTAGGGTATGTCTACTTGGAATCTGGAAGTGAGACTCTCAGGCCAGCTGGACAGACTTCCACTAGCTTGAGCTGAACTAGCATGTTAAAAACAACAGTGTGAATGTTGTGGCTTGGGCAGCAGTTCAGGATCTCATGTCTACCCAGCCCCCTGGATAGGGTTGTCAGGTGTCCAATATTTTCGCCTCCTGTCCAGTAAAAAAAATCAGAAAATACCTGGCACCTAAAATGTCCAGTATTTTCTGATTTTTTTTCCCTTCCAGGAGGTGAAAATACCGGAGACCTGGCAACCCTACACACACTCAGCAATGGGGCTCAGCCCCGGGGCCCCTCCCTGGACCCGTCCTCCCCCCACTTGCCTGGTTCCACAAGGGAGCTGTCTTCTGGCTCGAAGCAGGAAAACAAGATGGCCACCGGCAAAAAGCCTCAAAGGTCTTTCTTAAAGGGGCCATGCTGGGTTTTTTTTTATTTTGTGCTTAATAACTGTTGGGGTCTTTTGTTGAGCAAAAAAAAAAAAAAAAAAATTTGGTCTCTCCCTTTTTTTTCCTCGACAGATGGGTTTTTTGGAGGGGAGGTCAGTATTTTTGATTAAACCATCTGGCAACCCTACCCCTGGAACTGAGTGTGAGTGGCTAGCTCAAGCCTCCACCAGTGTTATAAACACACTGCTATTCTTAGCATGCAAACGAACTGGGCTAGCGTGAGTCTGTGAGCTACCCAAGCCAGGACTCTCCCTCCCATTTGCAGCATACACATACGCCTTAATGCTGTGCTGAAAATAACCTCTTTCATAATAATTTAAGGGAGTTGCGGAGTATCATTTAAAGTGAGGGGACCACAAACTCTCCCTCCCCACTTGACCCTCCTTGGAGCAACAATTAAGCAGCAGAGTGATCTCTCCAGCCCATAAGCCCTTTGACACATACACACTCCAAATCTGAGTGAAACGTGTTATGACCTGCCACACAGTTTCCACTGCCATGCAGGCTTGACAGCCAAAAAACAGGCCATGGCCTGGGTGCTCCCATCCCAGCCCCACAGCCTATGTTGAAAATTACACAAACAACAGACAAATATTGAAATCTCAGGGATTTCCAAACTAAGATCAGAACAGAATCTTCACACACACCAAAAATGCTGCCAAACTTGCACACTGCAGTGTGAGTTTAGAATGCTCCCAGGAAAGGTTTACCAAAATGGCCATAGAGGCACACCTGCAACTTGCCCCCATGGTTTGGACCCCAAAACAGATGAAATGCAGACTTTTTGATGTTTAACTCATCTCAACCAAAAATTCAAAATGAAACTGCAGTAACAGAGAGTTCAGTGGCTTGATGATTAAAACCAAAAGACAAAATTCACCAGAACAAAAATAAAGGTCACATCAAGATCCAAAAATGGCACCAAATAAGAAATATGGATAGAATACTCCGTATGCCTTTTCATTTTGTCATAAAAATGCACTTTAAAAAATAAAACTGTAATTGTATATTATGTCTCCTTTTTAATTTCACTATAAATTAAATCACCCTTTGTAGTACTACAACCAAACAGAAGTGAATAGCAGGGGGAAAGACCACACTGAGAACACATGATTCATCAAGAAAAAGTAGTTTCCACCACTCTGTTGGCAAATACATCATTCTTTTGTTAAAAGCAGATGAATTCCTGGTTTCTTTTTGTGCTTTCCTTCACCCTTTTATTCTGTCTATAGAGCATGGTTTGTTTTTCCTGACAGTGTTTGGAGATTTCAGAGCCACTTTAGTGGTGCCAACACACACTGTGCACAGTAAGTGAAGAAGAAACAATCTGGCTGTAGTTTCTATACTTTTCAAATACTAATTTGCTTCTTATGCTAACGTTTTTTAGCCTGGATACCATGGGCCTGATTTTCAGGAAGTTAAGTGTTCTTTATTATTATTTTGTGCATGCCAGTATTTGCCTACTTTGATGCAGAATTACTGCAGTTGTGCATTCTATTCAAGAACGTGAGTGTGCAAATTCTGTCTTTGCAATATAATTGCTATAAGCACATACGCAAATCAGAGGCACGGAATCCTGTATAGATTGATGTCCTTGACCCACTGATAAAATTGTTAGTCAGACTGAACAGAAATGTAGCCCATTGTATCCATGAAGAATCCAGAAAGAACCTAAAGATTTTGAAGGAAAAAAATCATGTTCTTTATGCACTATATGCCATTATTTTCCTTGAATAACAAAATGGTGACAATGAAATATGTGATAAGCTCAATACATACTATAAAATATTCTAGGACATTTACTCTGCTTATTCCATTTAAACATCAGTTTTGTACTGTTAAAGTGATGCTTGCAGAGTTCCCCTTATCCCTTCTATTCTCTATCTACCGGAGTGGAGGCAGGTGGAGCTCAGGACTTCTGCCCTCAAGTGGGGTGATGGAACTAAGGACTTCTTGTTCTCAGCGCCCAGCCCTGCACAGAATGCCTGCCAGCACTCAGGGCTTCAGAATGCACATGCACACCCCAGGGGACAGAAGCCGCAAGCCCTGGCTGGCCCCTTCTGCGTGGGGTAGAAGCCCTGTGTCCTGGCTGGCAGCTCCCACATAGGGTAGAAGCCCCAAATCCCAGATGGCACCTCCTACATGGGGAAGAGACCCAAGCTCTGGCTGACACACCTGGCTCTCAAACCTTGTAGTTTTAAGCTTCATCTGAAAAATATGTTCTGATGTTGAGTGACAGCAGGATGGAAACTTCTAAAAACCTCTGGCACTTCCAAGAGGGAAGCTAAAAGCCAGAAATAAGGGGGAGGAGCATAAATTTCACCAGAAATGAAATAATAAATTATTCACATTGGCTTTGAAAACCCTCACACTATTGTCCAAAAGAAAAAGGGGGGCTATTGCCAGAACTGTCACCAATGAGATAAGATTAATTGTCCAGTCTCAAGATTACTGATACTTAATTGTGACAAAATCACAGATGAGCATTCTTAGGCTCTGGATTACATTAAAGATAATCCAGAATTGACAAATGTAATTATCTGTACTTTTGTTGCACCAAGGAGATGCCAGTTTAATTTTGCAAGTGGCTAGTTGCATTTAGAGGAGGACAATGTGTTTTTAAGTACATTGCTATTTGTAGGTTACTGTATTTTAACCTCTTATTTAACATTCTTTTGGTTTCATTGTGAAGGACTGAGGCTACAGCTGGTACCTTTCTAGCAGAGACAGAAGATATAATGAATCTTTGCAAACAATTAAACCATGGTAACTCTAGATTATCTTTAATTAAACCACAGCTTTGGAACACTCCTTGTGATCCCATCAACAATTGATGGGAGATAATCTGGAGGTGGAACAATTAATATTTGTTCCTCTTGATTGCCTCCTTTTAAGCACCTTAATTGAATCTGTTAACACTATTCAACTCTTTCTGTGGGCTGGGATCTGGTATTTGGGATAACCTGATTATCTTGTGGGTTGTATTTGTGCTAATGGGGGGCTTTAGCGACTTTAATCTCAAGGTGAAGAGGTCTAAAACAAGGCTCTGCACACCACTTAAATCCTACATTGGGATGCCTTAAGGGGGGGATTTTGTCCATTAAACAGTCAACTAGATTTATTGCACATTTTATTCATGCTACAAGAAGGTTTTTCCCTTGCTAACTACACATAAACCTGTTTGATGGCCACATTTTGAGCTGGCTGGATCACAGATCTGCCTTTAAATGGATCCTGTGATATTAGTATCCACTGCAACTGGCATAGAAGGGGTTGCAGCCACTATCCTAGTCAATAGACCATAACAGCAGCTACAGTTATGGAAAGGGGTAGGACCTGTTATATAATGGTCCCTTTTTAACTGGCTTATGTAATAGAAAACTGTATTCCCTTTCACAGAATGGTTAAAAAAATCCTAGAGAAATAATGTCCTGTTTTGAATTCGGTGCAACTTGGTTTTCAGAAACTGAGCACCCTCTGCTCTAGTTAACTTTAGATAGATTTATGAATGCACATCGCTTCAAAACAACTGGCCCTACAGGCTTGTAGAATCATTGCTAGAAAGCTCTGGTGCTTCCCACCCCCCCACCCAGTCTATTTTTTTTCTAATCCCTATTAGTCTCTATAGCAATGTAGCCCTTCTGCCAGGTAGTACCAGCAGCAGCAAGGGTTGGGGTTCAATATCTAAGGGTTCCTGTCCATCCATCCAACATAGAACTGGCTTGAGCCCCTACCCAGTAACCTGGGAAATTCTACAACACCCCTGGGAGCCTCTGAGGGGCAATGCTTCCCCACTCATACGCACAGAGTCTGGCATTCATTTGGGAAAACACCACAGAGTTAATAACCAAAACTATGAGTAATAGTCCTACCCCAAGTAGGTTGGGCAATGTCCTTTTCCTCTCAGATTCTTAAGTCCAGCAACATAAATGACCCCTTCAAATGCCCAACCCTACTCTGCACCCCACTTACTGTCACTGCCCTTGGTCAGGGCAGACCCAAAATTCGGAGGTGCATCTGCAGAGTTCACTTCCCTTCCTGAATGACGGGGAGGTAAGGAGGCATCTTCCTCACTCCAAGGGTCACTCGCCATCCACCTGCTCACTGCTCTCTGCCACCGCTTTGCTGGTCATTCATCACTGCTGCCACTCTGATGTTTGCTCATTGTGCTGTCGCCTCTCTGCTGGCCACTCATCGCATCTTCTGCTGGCTTGCAGGGGATTTGGCTCTGGGCCAAACCTAGTGATTTCAGCTCCTGGCCCAAAGCACAATCCAGCCACAAGAAATTCCAGCATCCACCGGAGTAAATTTAAAAATAATAAAAGACTCCTCACGGAGTCTGCTCTAGTTCTACCATTAGAACAGGGGAAAGAGAAACAGATTGAACCAATTTTGCCGCTCACACCTGTAGGGCATGCAGCCTGCTGATTTAGAGTTCTGCCCTTCTTCTAGTTAACTTCACAGTTTTGGCAGAGGAAGCCTTGTCCATCCAAGGTTCTTTACACTGAGAGTTTCTCTTCTTTGAACCAAGTTAAACACAGTCTGACTTTTCTGTATTCCCCCAACAACTGCAAGCATTGGTGATCATATCTGACAATTCCTGCATTTAATGTTAACACAGTTTGTGACCCCACAACAGCTAAATTGGTTACAATGGACAAAACACCATTCTAACAGTTAAATATCCAGCAGGCCTAAGCAAACTGAGTGAACTGTATTTACATAGACACACCCAGGATTTCTTTTCCAATCCAGCTGGCTGTAATGGAAGCACTGATTCAGACCCCGCTTCCATCATTTTTCCAGAAAGGAAAACTGTGCCAAATTGAGGTTATATCCTTTAAATTCTGTAATAACTATCAACATCAACTGGTAATGAAAAATGTACTTCATTGATTTCACCTTATTCAATAGGCATATTACTACTGAAACTATTAACAGGAGTATTGGAAGAACAATTAGATCAATGGATGCAAAGTGGGATGCAGGTATTCTAATCAAGATCAGCAGTAAGGGCAACTCATTCTCCTCTGTTTCCAGTTTGTTAGTTCATATGAAGATGGTGGCCTCAGTCCTGTTCCCATGAACACATGTACCCAGAAACTAACAACTGAAAACGGTATGGAATATGAACTATCTCTTCATCCCTATGGAGATCAATGGATTTGGAGTGGTGTTATTGAAAATAGATATTGGCCCATGATTATATGTTGCAGTTGTTTTTTAAACAAAGTGTTTGAAATCTGAATTGTTGTGCTCGTGAAAGGCAACTGAAAACTTATCTTTATCCATATAAAATCCAGGTGCTTGGTCCTGCCATGAGTGCAGGGGATTAGACTTGATGACCTCGCGAGGTTCTTTCCAGTTCTATGATTTACAACACATACAGTTGCAGTGCAAGTTTATCATCTATGGGGGAAAGAAGGTAGGTTGCTCTTGAATTTGGTCACTTGTCTCTGGGCTGAAACTATCTTCTTTATTGCAATCAGTGGGGTTGCTAGAAAGTTGACTGAAGGCTGAATTTGGCTGAGTATCTTCTCAATCCATATGCAAAACATCTTTTGATTATTTTCATGACAATCTAAACTATAAGGAAAATCAAAGCTAAGAAACCACAATATTTAAGCCTGTATTTTTTAGCATGAAAAGTGAAAAGGTGAATGGCCTGCTAAGGATAATTGACTTCATTTCACAGTTATTGTTAATAACTATATTTGGATTCACTCCTCCTACCCCCATATATTGTGATAAAAATATTTCTGAGGTATCCCTTAAAAATACCTAACCTATCTAAATAATTAACATGAATAAAGAGTAAAAAGAATTAAAGAAAAAAATGGAAATGTACTGATTCCTGAAAAATCTCCAAATATATTCTTAGATAAACAGCTATTCAAAGATTGTCCAAAAAAAAAAAAAAAAAGGGTGGGATTCTTTCATAAAATGATTTTCCACAATATATCTAGTCAACACAAATAATTGCAATGAGTTTTCTAAATTCTACTGTACAAAGTGACATCTGTTGCCAAAATAATAGAGCTTAGATTATTCTACAAACTCACTTTGCATTTGAGTTAACACTGAGTGATTTCAATTGATATCTGAAATATATTGGAGCTGCCAGTTGGGATACACAACAGACCAGATTGACAAATAGAGTCATTCTGCCAAATAAACAAAGTTATGAAACTGACATTTATATTCAAACAACAGTTCAAATTCCCTTCATATCAATGTTATTCATGAGGTAGTGGTGTTTCTATAAGCTGAACAGTGGAGTTACAGCTGTTCACGATATTTCAAATTGTACACTATTCACTTATCAAAGGAAAAATATACTTACTGTACAAGGAACATCTAAGGGCAGTGATCATTGTTTCTCTCTGTGACATAAAATCTGTGGCAAGGATCTCAAGTCTTTTGTATATCCTGGTGCTCGTTTCTATGGCAAACTGGAAATTGTGTGGCAGCTTCAAGCAAAGGCAAAAACAGAAGTTTTTACTAAAAAATAAAATATGTTTATATTCTTGCCCAATCACAAATGCTTTACATTTTATTAAAGTATGAACATGAATAGCACAGTACAGCTTACATTCTTTAATAATTATATTGCATTTAGTCTATGCTGCCCACAAGCCAAATTTTCAATATGTCATTGACTTTTGTATTGTCACCATGTAATGTCATGGCAGATAATATGGCTGTGATATTGTGGGGTGTTAGCCTATACATATGTGTTAGGTGTAATAAAATGCCAACATTAATAGATGTTATGCACATCTGTACAGAATGTTTTTAGCTGTGACACAAATATAGACAGCTTGGGGGTGTATTTTGAAGCATACCTACTGTGTGAGGTGAACATGCTGCAACATAAAAATTGCTTGCGAAAAGGAGGGAGAACGTATGCCTCCTCTCTCTACTATGTATGTCTCCTTTCTCTGTTTCTCCTTTCTCTATTTCTATTGTCTTAAGGCAATCAAGCTTAGCTTGATTTTTTTGCTCTCAGACATTTTTAATGATAAATCATGAATGTGGTCAACCAACTGACTACACTTTCAACAACAGGGGCATCAGAGCTTTTGATCTTTGTCCACTAATATGCCATAGTTTGCATTTGGAGCACCCACATAAATACTGAGTGTGGGGTATGATGGGGTGTCTGCCCTGTATTAGCCCTTTAAGGATTAAAATCCAGTCCTGGAAGAGAAATAGAAAGGTAGAGCCAGCAGCTGAAGCAGAGACAGCCAATTAGGGTCCAACTGGGGCTGTATAAATAAGGGCTCCTGGAGGGGTGAACACAGACTAACTCTTGCTCCAGCTGTGGAGCAGGAAGGACCTAGCTACCAGGGAAGCTATAGGCTTCCAAACTTAGAGCAGGGCTGGAGAAAGGCAGATGGAGCTGGGGAAACTCTGACCAGGCAAACTCCCAGGCTGCAGGGCCTGAAACAAAGCTTGGGGCTACTAGGGCTGCGGAGAGGCAGCCAGGGCAGCAGAAGGCATCAAGTCCACACCTGCTTGCCAATGATGAGTGGCCATTTGAGACTGCAGTTTTCCCCTGTGACTGGGGCTAGATGAAGACTGGCAGTGGGTCACTGAGGCAAGGTGGGCATAGGGGGTTGGAAGTTCCCTGAAGGGGAGGACCCTGAGTGTGGGGACTCAGCAGCAGGGCAGTACTCAGAGGGGAGGACACCACAGTCTGGGAGGGACATGGGTCCTAATGCAAGGTGGTGGAGCCATTAACAGGTAACAGCAGGTGAGACACTGGCCAGAAGGGGGCGCTGCAGCACTGAAGAACTAATTCCCGAGTGACCAGCAGGAGGAGCTGTGGCAGTGAGTCCTGCACCCTGTTACAGGGGGTTATTCCCTCCTGGGGCGGCGACAGCTTTCTTTTTGCCTCACCTTTGTACATAGGGTATAATCTGGATCATACCATAGTTGATAAGGTTTGGTTGTAGTTGCACATTTCCCTGGTAGATAAATGTTTCTATTCAATTTGTAAGAGACAGGTATATTTTAACACTATTGTCTGTGTCACATTCAGCCTGTAGACTTTTTGTTATCTCCATTCAGTACCAAGTGCACAGTCAGTACTAAGTATAAATGATGATCCTTTTCCAACTCTGCCATTTGGCATGCTGAAAAATCACATTCCACTGCCCCTTCCTTAGACCAAAGTAGGAAGCCAAGGTATGTCTACACTACTGAGTTTTGTTGTGGAAACTAATGTCGACACACGGAAGTCACCAAAAAAAAAGTCACCAAAGCGTGTTTACGCTTGCTCCCTCTGTCAACAGATAGTGTCCACATCTAAGCTTCCCTGTTGATGGCAGGAGCAATCCACTATGGGTATGTATCTGAGATTGCCTGAACACACCATCTGTCACCAGGTGTTGTGGGACCTTGGAATAGAGCACGAGGCATCTTGGGACCTTACAAAACATCCTGTCAGGTTTAGGATCCTTTTGTTCCTTTCTCCCAACTGCCATTCTCTGCATTGCACTCTGGCATTTGTAGCAAGAAAGAATGGATCCCACATTCTCTTGCGTGCCCTTTTAATTGTCGTTAAGGCCTCACACATGGCAGTGGATCGTCTTGAAGTTACTGACAGAGGACAATGACTCAGAGAAGTTGACTGCATGCATGATATGGACAGCAGAACCTGTCATTGCATTTGGCAGTCACAGGGTAAATAGGTACTTTTGGACTAGGGAAACCAGCATGGAGTGGTGGGATCACATTGTCATGCAGATATGGGATAAAGAGCAGTGACTCAAGAACTTTAAGATGTGTAAAGCAACTTGCCTGGAGTTGTGTGCTGAGCTGGCCCCTAAACTGCAATGTAAGGACACTGAATGAGAGCTGCTCTATCAGTGGAGAAGTGTGTGGCTCTAGCTGTGTAGAAGCTGGCGGCTCCTGATTGCAAATCATTTTGGAGTGGGGAAGTCTACCTTTGGAGCTGCACTACTCCATGACCAATTTAGCAGCTCATGAACCAAATCTTCCCTATTTCTGCAAGGGTATCACCTTACCTATAAGAAGTGCTCCGAGGCAATGTGCAACAGGGGTGCCTCTGATATTGGACGCAAAGCACAAAAAAGGACTCTGTTAACCTGGACTCCTAGACCACATCTCACCAAGCACCTTAATCATGGTGAGGGGAAGGGGGTGGTGTCATCTGTGCATATAGGCAGTGCTTTTTTTGTGCTGGTACGCACCGGTACAGTGTACCGTCAACTTTTGGGGGGAGCACTTGCCACTTTTTTTGCTCAACAATTTTTTTTGCTCGACATCTGGCAACCCTATTACTGGCACTTTTTTTTTTTTTTTTTTACACAAAAAGCACTGCATACAGGTAACATAAATTGCAGCCAGGGCTAGCAAATTCCCTTTGCAGTATCAAACATAGTCCTAATTATGCCACAATTTTCAACACGCAGGTAACAGCATGGCAGACATCTCCCTGCTCAGAGTAAGCAAGTAAATGAGGACACAATTTTCTAGGCTTGCGGCTTTCTCCCTTTTCCTTATGCAGTCCACCTATGCTCTGCTTTGGTTCCTGCACAAGTGATTGATGAAGTTTACAGGCAAGTCTCCTACAACAGGAGAAGGGACACAGCAGCTTTGCCATGGAATCTTAAGCAAAAAATCTACGAATACCATGCAAAAAGTGTCAGTAGCCTCTCTCTGCAGGATTCCATTGAGATCACAGCAAACATCAACATGCTGCTTGGCCATATGGATTAGCAATGCAGGGATAGGGGCAGCTCTCAGAAACAGAGCCAGCCTCCCACTTTTCCATGCCCTCAGCCCTGCATTCCACAAGCCCCAACCTCTGCATCTCATTCCCTACCTTCTGGTCCCTAGAAAGTGGCTGCTCAGACTAGCTCTATCTGTCAGCAATGGAGAACAGTTCCTGGCTGCCAGACACACTCAGTGACTTCCCCTCTATACAGCCTCTGTGCTGCCCAAGGTATCCATGGGACTGTTGGTGACAGAGCTGAGGTCTCTGCCAAGGATTGCATCCAGCTCTCTATAGAAATGGCAGGTCTTCAGTGACGCACTAGAGTGTTGGTTTGCCTCATGATAGTCTTGTCTCGGTTCTGTAACCTTCGCTCTGGACTGCAATGTGTCCCTCTCATATCCCTTCTCACAAAAAACTTGTGAAATGTGCCTGTACATGTTCCAGCTCCTACAGGTCACTCACAGCTGGACAGACTCCTCTCCCCATACATTAATCAGATCCAATAGCTCTGTGGCAGTCCAAGCGAGGGAGCATTTGGTGTGATGGCTGGCAATGGGCATCTCGGAAGATATCATGACATGACTGCATGCGAAGCTAGCATGCAGGGGAAGGGGGAAAATTGGTTTCAGCTACTAAGGTGGCAGGAAAAGGGATTGCAAAGGGGGTGGGGCAGGTAACTGGTTATGTGGCTGCAAGGCAGCAGAGTTCAAACTGAAGCCCAGAGGGGCTGATTGGGGATTATGGGCCATTTCCTGGAGGCCAGAATCAGCAACAAGACACCTCAAGGTGTCCACACTGCATGTTTGTCAATAACACAGTGAGTGGGAAAATGTCCCTCACAGAGTGTGCACGCTCACTCACTTTTGTCAACAGAGGGCACTTTTCCTTGACAAAACTTGCCAGTGTAGATAAGCTCACAATGTCTCAGGAATATCTAAAAGTCAATTAAGGGAAAGAAAGTATTTGGTTTCCATCATGAGTATTTAGACTATCCCAGACTGGTGGTTTTGATTCTCTTCTTACAAATCTCCTCATCTCACTTCACAAGGACACATAGTAACTCCAAGTCAATAGGAGTTTGACTGTTGACTTCATGAGGAGCAGGACTGAATTCTGAGTCTACAAAAGAAACACACTCAGGGTACGTCTACACTACAGCATTATTTCAAAATATCTAATTTTGAAATAGTTATTTCAAAATAAGATATTTTGAAATAACACGTCTACATACAAAATGCATTTTGAAATAGCATTTGGCTATTTCGAAATAGCGCATCCACACTAAGTGGATGCTGAATCGCCTTTAAGGCCAGCCGGAATCAGGTCCAGCAGGGCATCAGGTCAGAAGTTACTTTGTGTGGCTGCTGCCTGAGGCTATCTGAAGCCTGTGCTTAAAGAGACCCCATCTGGACAGCCGGTTCTCAGGTTTCCCTGCTTGCTTGCCTACCTCGATGAGGGACAGCAAAGCATTTTGTCTCTGCGTCCTCTGGTTGCCCTCACTCAGGACACCACAGCACTCTGCAACATGGAGCCATAGCTGCCCCATGGCAATCTGGTGCTTCTCGTGGACGCCTTGCTGCGAGCCTGGCTCCCATCCAGGAGGTCCATCGGGGGGCTGTGGGAGAGCTTCCACCCTGAGGAGCACTAAGAGCCTCCCTGGTCTGCCCCACTGGGGGCTTGTGCCTCATTC
Source organism: Rafetus swinhoei (assembly GCA_019425775.1). NCBI lineage: Eukaryota > Metazoa > Chordata > Testudines > Trionychidae > Rafetus > Rafetus swinhoei. The sequence goes on from CM033437.1 coordinate 275,629,761, forward strand.
CTCCCTCACATCCTTCCACTTACCCCTCCCTAGCCCCCCTTCCTGATGTAAAATAAAATACATGTATTTTCATGAACACAAACTCTCTTTATTTAACAAAACTGGGGTGGGGAGGGGAATGAAACTCTGGTGAGACTGGGGAAAGGAGGCAGGAGAGAAGAGGAGAGAGAGTAGGAGGGTGAAGGGGGAAACCAGGAGGGAGGGAGCTGGAAGGGGGAAGCAAGGGGAAGAAGGGGAAGGGGAAGCTCAGGGTTGGAGGTCTCGCCGGACCAACTTGATTTTCATGCAAACCTGCTCCTGGGTTCGCATGTGGCCTTTGGTGGCCAGACTGGCAGCTATCCTGCCATAGACGGCCGCATTCCCCCGTCTAGTGCGGAGATCGTGGATGTTGGGGGCATCCCCCCAAACCTGAATAAGGTCCATGATCTCCACCCTGGACCAGGAAGGTGCCCACCTTCTCTGGGCCCTGGCAGGCTCCTGGGAGCTGGCAGACTGCTCCTGTGGAGCAGTGGAGGGCTGGCTGCCAGTGACTTTCTGCCTCATGTTTTGGGGCCACTGGGTCAGGGGCAGTGACTGCTGGCTCTGGGCTGGCAGGCTTGGAGCTGGCACAGGCACTGTGGCCACTGTCTACCCCTTTAAGGGCTCCGGAAGGAGATGAGTGTTCTTGGCTGAGGCCAGAGTGACCACCAGGGCACCTGGGAAGGGCTGGAGGCCCCCTATTTTGAAATAAGTGTCTACACAGCACTTATTTCAAAATAGCAATTCCGAAAATGGCGTTATTCCTCATGGAATGAGGTTTACCAATTTTGAAATAAGCCCTCCTCTATTTCAATTTAATTTCAAAATAGCAGTTGGCTTGTGTAGATGCTAGGAAAGTTATTTCGAAATAACAGCTGTTATTTTGAAATAACTTTGATGTGTAGACATACCCTCATAGACTTTAAGGCAGAAGGGACCAATGTGATCATCTAGTCTGACCTCTTGCACATTGCAGGCCACAAACGTGGCTGCACTTCAGTGGCATGGGAAGTGATCTCTGCAGTTAGATGAGGCCTAGCCCTGAATCCCTTACTCAATCCCTTGACTTTTCTGGGAGGCTGGATGAGTCAGGAATAAAGCTAAGGCCTTCGGAATGCAAAGCGTGAAGAAGTACCAATGTAAGTAAGATGAAGGAATGGAACTGGCAAGCTTGTAATCATTGATACCACATTATATTCTTCATTCTGCTTAAAGTAATTAGATTCTATGACGAATACAGTGGTAGCACTTCACACACTGAAGGCCTGGCCCATCCAATCTCCCAGGAAAGTCAAGGAAGGATGCAGTTGAATAAAGGATTGAGTTTGGTCATATAGCTTCTGCAATATATTCCCCAAGTCCTGTGCTTCTTTCTCTCACTCAAACTAGACAGTATCTGAAGGCCACACTGTGACGGACCCCCCCCCCCATGCTTTCTGAAATGGACTTATGGACATGAATATACATATCTCAAAAGTGTTTTGAGCGAATCATTTTGTGTAACCTATCAATCTTCATGTCACTATCCACTGGTTCTCTATCTTACTCTGTTGTATGTATCATTTGTGTGTGTAAAATTAGACACAGGGAGTGTGGAATAATTTGTGAGTTTCAAACATGTGAATGAGAGACATGGAGGGTGTTACCCTACACTCTTAAACTCTTACCCTCAACTCTTTTGTCCTTCAGTCTGAGCAGTGGTTGGTAGGGAGGGGAACCCTACCTACCTTTTAACAAAAAGAATAGGAGAGGAGAGGCCTTGGTCTTTTGGCTGGGCTGCACCTGAAGGAAGGAGCCTGAGACCCCAGGGTGGGGAAGAGAGCCCTGGTTTAGAGTGGCAGCTGGAAAAGAGGTTTTAGGGTGAGTTTAAGTTTGTACTGAGGTTTCAATGTAGAATTAGCCAAGCGGTTTTGTTTCTTTTGATTTGTAATCTACTTTGCTCTGCCTACTTTCTCTTATTACTACTTAAATCCTACTGCTTCAACTTAATAAAACCATTTTTATTTTCTATCAAACCCAGTGTAAGCGATTGTTACCTGGGGGGCAACCAGTGTGCACATTCCCCCTTCCATTGCTAAAGGGGGGCTTACCTAATTCTTTGGGGTTTGATCCCATCTGGGGAGTGCTGTCTCAGGAGACTGGGCCCTAAACTGCACTCTCCTTGGACCTGAAGTGGATCAGTGTCTATACTGCTTCTCAGTGGGGGCAGGGACCTCAGCTCGGGGCCTTGGCTGGGGGAGACCAACGGAGCTGGCCCAGCAGGACCGGGCCGTGAGAAGCCCCAGAGCGCGGGAAGGTGAGTGGCAGTGGCCGTGTCAGCACCCCGGAGGGGTCATCTGTGACCGCACCCCGTCACACACATCTACCCTTGTCTGCATTCTGAGAGGCTTCAGAAAGAAATGCAAAAAATAAGCCCTGCTAAATACAGAAGGCCAGACTGTGACTTAAATTACTTGACAGCGTAAATGTTCAAACTCCCGAGCTCTCTCACTCCCTCGTCCCTGCTACTTGCATGGTGAATAGTAGCACAAAGAAGAAAACAGCCTCAATGGAGATGAAATGTGCCTCCCTATCCAGGCAATTATGTCAGTGAAGATATAGCGTAGATGGAGCCTTAGGTCTTCCCTGCCAAAACACACAACTACGATGATGCACTGTGGGAAGTGCACTGCCCCAGATTTAGCTCTGGCACATCTTCTGCAGCACAACAATACCCCCACCCCATACTTGCTTGGGGTGTACAGTCAGGCTGTGCGTGAGACCATAAACAGTAGTTTGACTGTAGGCCCACATACCAGTCAAGATGTCTGGACCCTGGACACTCTCAAAATATTTGGTCACTGCACCGCGCAAACTTTTGTCCAACATCATTTCAGATTCATTAGACTGAAAAATAAAAATAAAACAGGTTGTACTTGATGTTCCCTTCCCTTTAGAACTGCATTGCATCATCTCACAAAAGCTTTCAGCTTTGACAAAGGCTACCAGCCCAGGGTCAATAGTAGCAGCCAAGTTACAAAGATGGGTAATACAAATAGGAAAAGCAGCATTTTGCCATAGCTACTGGCTATTTCAAATATTGGTAGAGTTGAACAATTTGCCCATGTACTGTCATGTCTGCCACTCAGTGAACATGTAATGTTATTTGTCACTCTCACAGGGGTGTAAGACTAACCTGCCTCAACAGGTTCTGCCTTTCATGGTGATGACTTCTGATGTGGACTCTGCTCCTGAAAGCCAGTTTTTCACTAGTTCCATCTCTGCTTCTATTTCGAGTGGTGGCTTGTTACTCCGTTCGCTGCTTACTGGGCTCTGGTCCTGACTGTCACTCTCCCCTCCCACTTTGAATAGAGAATGTCCTGGGCTTTATGACTATTTTATGTCCCTAGTGCCTGCCTTCTCCCTACCCCTGCTCCTTTTTTAATTTTCTCTTTCTATTCTTTCCACCCTTCCCACATTTTTGTAGGATTTTTAGTTAATATAATGTCTTTACCAAAGGAACCTCAAGTGTCATTGGTTCAATCATCTTCCTTTTCTGCCCCCTTCCCTGCCCACCAGATGAGGAAAACAAAAGAGAATTAACTCTAAAGAAATAGTTTTGTAATTAAAAGAACAAGATGTGTTTTTCAAAGCACTCGGCTCTCTAGATGTGTACTCCATTAATCCAAAGACACTGAATTAGAGCCTGCCAGACATTGGATCTTCTGTTGTAATCCCTTCAAATACTCCCAAATACCAAGGCTCAAGTTAGGTCACTACAGGCTGCCCCTGACTTGCAACGCGATTGGCTCGGGGGATAGCATCGCAAGTCGGGGGCGTCATAACTCGAGCCTGCATTTACAACAGACGTTGTATGCCATCGTAAATGCGGGACCGAGGATGTAAGTCGGGGGATTTCAGCCACTTCCACAATTATGGAAAAGCTCGTAAGTGTGGGGGAGTCATAAATCTGGCCATCGTAAAGCGGGAGCCTCCTGTAACTGCATAGAGAAGCAACAGTGAAAGATCTAGTTGTGCCTCTGTCTTTTTCTAGTGTCTCTCCCTTTGGACATTTTGTTCTTTACTTTACTTGTTGGAAGGTGGAATCTGGCCATTTTTTTCTTCTCTCACACCAGTTTCCTGTCTGCCCCATACATACCATCCACATACAGGTGCAACTAGGTTTTCAGCATCTCCTTTTGGAAATCTGTGCCCTACTAATTGGAAGCAGGGTCAGCTGGAGATGAATAGGCCTATGCTCTAGAGCTGAGAGGGAAGTAAGGTGCAGTCACACCCTGGGGAAAGGGATTATAGAGTTTAGGGCTATAGATGGTCATCCACAGTTACTCCCTGGGTTTAGGGTGTTGGGAGGCTGGCAAACCCAGACGGGGGAAGGTAAGTGAAGGCTGAGGGGGAAAACAACAAGAAATGCACACCTTGGCTGCTAATTAGATGGCCTCTGAGCTGGAATCCAGAGTAGAGCATGAGCCCTGGCTCCTCTACCAGTCCTTGAGAATTGTGGCAGGGATCAAGAAAAGGACAATTGACTTAGCTCATTGTTCTATTGCTCTCTTGTCTCCTGGTGAATGGCCGGCCTGCACTTACTCTGAATAACTGCTCACTCCAGTACAAGTCCCAGATTTCTTTGGGTCCAAGGGAACATTCATGCAACCTTGAAATATTTTTGTTTATGCAAAAAAGCTTTTGATGTTAGTGAGCCAGCAAAGGAATAGCTTAATTTCACACAAGTTGAAGTATTTGTAGAGCTCTCTTTAGCTTAGTTAATTTTCGCTTTGGCTTTTGTTTTGTAAGTGTTTTGCTTGGTTTATTTTTTTAAGCCAGGTAGTTTCTCTTGCTTCTATGCTTTATTTTTTCAGTGGGAGTTCTAATAGTTTTAGTTTGGAGAAAGGTGTGTGTGTGTGTGTGTGTGTGTGTGTATTATATATATATTTCAACTTTATCATTTTAACAAGATAAGAGCATTGAAAGATATAATCAACCCGCTAAATGCAGAAACAAAGACAAATTAACAACTAAGATAAAATGAATCTATGCTATCAAAATTATGAATGAAAGGCTGCTAGTATAAGTCTATAAAGTAGTCAGATGATGTCTTTTCCTCCAATGTTTGAAGACAATTAAATGAAATAACAGCAAAATTATTCATAATCTTGTTATTTTTAAGTAATAGAAACCAACCAAACTTCCTAAATACATATTATATTTACATAAATATATTTAATATTAATATTTACTTATATATTTATATGCTCATTCTACAACTCCACAGAGTCTTAGAACAGGATTACATGTCAGCCAGGTGAATACAGTCAAAGGGGGAGAAAACCCATGAGTTGAGTAAGAGCACTTTAATAAACACAGTAAGTAGAAAACATGGCAAGATTTCAAATTAAGGTTAAAGCAGAAATTAAACAGGGCTGTCTAGATAAATAAACCTCAGTCCTCTTATATCTGCCATAAATAAATGAAAGGTAGACAAACATAATGAAGAACAGAGAAATGGAAAAAGTGGAAAATAAATAGTTATTCTGTGGATTTTCCTCCAATGTAATAAAAGCCCATTCCACTCCAAACCTGATCTGTTGTGGGTCAGAGGGTGTTGATGGTAGAGTTGCTGCCCAGTTTTCTATAGATTTACAGAATGGGCTGCCTGATATCTTCCAGGGAAAAGTTAGAAAAGAATTCAATACATTTCAGCCATTCAAATTGCATGTGTTAACCTTTTAAGTGGAGCAAATTCCATTTGAGAAATTGGAAAGAAAGTTTATGAACTGCTCAGCAATTAAAAAGACTTCCATCAGAATACTTCTCTTCCTCTGAAGTCCTTAAAAGGAAAGACCTATACAAATTCAAAAGTCTTGAAAGGCAAAATAGGCATCCATGACACCACTCTTGAGATAACAAGCAATATGTGTAACTTAATTGTGTCTCAAAGTGGTAGATTTGGGAATGAAACCCAGGAGATGCTTTGCAGTCCTCTACTCTCACCACAAGATCACCAGTTCCCCTTTAGATTCATTTTGATAGATTTATGCTCAAAAAAGCCTCCAACTTCCAAATGTATTCAACTGCAGATATTTAGTAGATTCCTATATTATGTGTGTCTCTGTAGTTCCAACAACAAAAAAAATCTTACTTACAAGTAATGGGGAAGGATAAAGAATCTATGTGCGTTGCAAGATTCAAGCTACAGTCAAGTTACTTAAGTGGCTCAAATCCCGTAGGGGAGGATGATTAGAGCGAGTAACATTCCACTCTTCCCCTGTCTGTGAAGGACTTATGGACAAAGAGTGAAATCTAACTAGTTGACATGTATAACTCTAAGACAGGTTTGCAGCTCTAAGCAGTAGTTGGCATGTGTTTGCCATCACTGATTTATTTTTAGTGAACAACAGATGCCATTCACTTTTTAATGGGGCTTAGGATGAGAGAGAGTCAGAGACCTATTTGAGAAATAAGACAATAGTCTCATTAATAATACTTGTTTCTTTTTACATGTTTTTTTATCCTGCAGTTGCTACTGTTAAAGAGGCTGATAATTGCTGCTGCTGACACTTACCGTAAATACTCGAACATAAGCCCATTCATTTATAAACTGATCCCTCAAATTTACAAAGAAAAAAAAATGGTAAAAAAAAAGTGACTGACCTGTTCATAAGCTGTCTCCAGAGTACAGCGGTCTGGGACCTTGTAAACGGGTCAGTGACTTTTTACCATTTTTTCTCTGTAAGTCGGGGGTGGGGGGAGGTCACGCCAGGTCCCAGCCTGCTGCAGCTCTACCTTTTAAAATGTAGTAAGAGTAGTTAAGAGCTTAACTGATCTTACTACATTTAAAAGGCAGACTGGCAGTGTCTGCCACGTGGTGAGATCCAAGACAGCTGTGTCCCGGCTCACTCCGGGTCCCCCGCTGCCACGCTGCCTTTTAGAACCCATTCATAAGCCAAACCCCGCTCTTCACAGCAGGATTTTTTCCCAAAAAATGTTGGCTTATGAACAAGTATATATGGTATTTATCATGTACTATAAGTAACGGAAAGTGAAATCACTTCAGAAATAAAGAGAAAACTAAAAGCAGAATTAAGTCTAAGTGGAATTTCTCTGGAATCAAATCAATGTCACTGAGATTGGAATGTGGACTTCACACTTTTCCCATCACTCTATGAAAAGACTGTTTGAATGTAAAATATGTGAGTGGGTGTAACCATGAGGGTGGCAATTGTAGATGTTTTAGAGATTCAGTCCAGTAATACCAGACAGCTGGTTCCCAAACAAACTCACAAATCTATTTCTTTTTACAGCATTGGAAATAAGAGATGGAAGGAAACTAATTTCTATTATGTAATACAGTCTCACATGACATCTTCTGCCCTTATAGATATCCCATTGTTCCATGTAGTGACAAATTGCATCAGGCACCTTTAACTTGACTAGGTCCAATTCAACTTTATATTTGTAAAGATTGTGTCTTGTTACCCATACTCCTCCTCCACCCTGACTTTTATATTTTTCTATTTGCTTTCATTAGACCACATTAGCTGGTAAGCCTGCACTCATAGTGGGTTTCCCAAGCCCCTACATTACTTTTTTTAAATTAAATCATTTTTAATAAATATGATTTCAGTAAAGGAATAAAAAATAGATATATTCTCGGGTGGTTAGTGTGATGTCCCCCCCAGCAAGGATACAACCTGGAACTGGGGTAAGACTGAGCTCTCTGAGGGCATGTCCACACTAGGAAATTATTTCAAAATAATAATTCCCGAAATAACAAAATCGAAATAGCATGTCCCCACTACGGGGAAGCCCTGAAATTAGTTTGAGGTAGGCTCCATTATTGCAGATGCGCTACTTCGACTTAGTGCCCTAGGAAGCACTGGGGAGTAATTAATTTGAATGACTCTGGGGAGTAGTTATTTCGAAATAGTAGCAGCAGAGCGTTCACACTACTGCTATTTTGAAATAACTATTTTGAAATAAGTGTTACTCCCCAAACAAAGCTGGAGTACAGATTTTGAAATAATCAGCCCGATATTTTGAAATAACAGGCTCGGTAGTGTGGATGCTCCGCTTGTTTTCAAATAAGGGGGTTATATTTTGAAATAACTCCCTAGTGTAGACCAGGGCTGACTCACTAGCCTAGGCTCCCTCTTGCACTGTGGTGAGCTACAGTCGTCTCCAGAACTTGAACTCACACAGACACACACGCAGGCATACACCCAGCTTCAGTTACATGAAAAGTTCTCCCTAGCTCCACAGCTTCGGATGCTAGAGCTGCATTATTTTCCCCACATCAAAAGCCTGATTAGTATAAATCTATTACCTAGTCTGTCCTTCCCTCAATGTGGAGAGGAGTATGCACAAGCCTTTGTTAACTAAGCTGAGATTTCCCTTTGCACTTGAAACACAACACTGTTTTAGGTAAAAAATAGAAAACAGAATTAATAACTACAGAAAGATGGATTTTAAGTGACAGATGTACAGATCAAAGAATGTTACCTAGGAATACACAAAGATAGAATCTAATCCAATCTGGTTTAGTGTATAAAATTTAGATTTACTGTCTCACCCTGTTACAACAAGGCCAATAGCTACTGGCGACCACAGCATGTCCCTTCACCCCATCCCTCAGAGCCACGTAGAGTGGTGCATCAGTGCTTCAGCAGCGATTCAATGGGTGCCAGACTTCTGGCTGCCGACGCTGCTGTTATAGCATTGACAGTGACCAGGAGCCCTGGGCCCCTTTGAATCTCTGGGCCCTGGAACAACTATCCCCTTTGCCCTTCCTTCCCCCATCTGCAGGCCTAACCTGTTAGTACAAACACTCCACCAAGCTTCCATACATAGGCAGTTTTCCTTCTTTCCCTCTTGGGATCCCTCTTCCCCGGTTCAGTCTTTGTTTCTCCGGTGTTTTTCAGATGCTCTGTTGTTGGGGGAGCAAGGCCCCTTGGTGATGTCACATCCCACTTTTTTAGCTTCTAGGGTTGCCAGGTGTCCGGTTTTGAACTGGACAGTTCAGTATTTTAGCTTTCTGTTCGGGAAACAAATTGAGAAAATATAAATGAGAAAATATAAATGTTCAGTATTTTCTAAATAAGATGTAATATAGATTGTGATGTAATGTCAAGTGTGTCCAGTATTTTTGTTGAAACCATCTGGCAACCCTAGGTAGCTTCATCCAGCTTGCTGAAAAGATCTTTTGCTGTGACCTGAGGCAAACAGTTCCCATTGTGCAGTGCTATCTCTGAGACGTTTCTATTGTTCACAGTTTTTAGGATAATCCTTGAGTGTTCTTTCTTCTCAATGGTCCACCAATGCAGTTTGGACTTTTTTTTTATTGTACCCAATAGACTGCTTGTAGATATGTTCCCAACCTCATAGAATGTTTCAGTGACACATATATAGCAAAACTTCACAATTTCATGTACAATGATACTACATAACATTTAACAGGGTATTAGTGTTCAACAGATTAAAACTTTTAAAATGATACTGCCTAAGGCAGACTTTGTACAAAATATACTATAATTATCTGACCAATGGTAAACATGGGGTGCAGAGTGTCAGAGTTAGTGTAATCAATTCCAAACTTGAACCATGAAAGGACAGTCCATTGATCCAATCATTCCATTTTTGTAAATTGCAATTGTTTGCGCACCACATCACACTGAGTTTTTAACACATTTTCCAGTACAACTACCTTATTAGTCAAAATGTGTTTTCAAACTAATTTTGTTAATCTGGTCACATGTACTCAAGGAGCCACTCTTGCTCACATTAATAGCATATTACTTGACAAACACATCCATTGTCTTCAGCAGAACTACTCATTGAGAAAGGGATTAGATGAGATTTTGTATTGGATCTCCAGTAGTATTTATTACATCTCTGTACAGCATCTAATACATTGAATCCCAACCTGACTGTAGACTTTTGGCAATACAGAAATAGAAATGCTAAATAATAAAGTATATATTTTTCTACCAGTAATAGTATCAATAATGCCTTTACATTTCTTTTATGAACACATTTAAAAAGGTTTATAATGCTTTTGCCACAGCAACATTTGCAGCTCTAAGGGCCTTCATCCTGCAAATTGTTCTATGCAAAACCCTGCACTTGCATGGAGCTATCGTGAAGTAACTGGGAAATTTAGGCCAGCAGCCATATATAACAACACAAAAGATTGGTACCTACACTCTCTATGTTTAACATGTTTGCACTGTAACTTCTAGACTGTTGTGTGCCTGGAAGGTAAAAGCGTTTTGACCCTTCAAAAGTGTTGCTCCACTTCCAAAACAGTTCCCCCTAATTTTTTTTTTAAAGTACAGAGTTCATTAACATTTATTGAACAACAATTGTAAAAATTCAATGCTAGAAAAATCTCAAAATCTGATGTTCTACATTTTCTAAGATCTAGCTAATAAAATGAACAAAATGACAATCATGCATGCAAATATGTGAGGGTAATGTTCGAATTTCTCTTACCCATAATCACACACTCCAGCTGAAATCATTTGATCTTACTTGCAAAAGTGGAATCCACAGTTGGTTAAGTATTTCATTACTGGCTTTTGTATTATGTAGTACCACCTCGTTTGCAAACTTACAAAAAATAATGTAGTGTTGGGAAAAACTTGAATCTTTTGAAGAACAAGCAGACAATACTTTCAAAAAAGTCAAACTGTCATGCAACATATCTCAAATGTGGTATTTTTAGTAGAAGAAAATCAACTCTGCAACAAGAGAGACATTGGTTATTATACCTGTGACAGAAAAGTAACTATGAAAATCCAATCAACTTGAAATGAGAGGCAAAATGAGAAGAAGAAATGGAAATTGCTGTCATGTTCTGCAAAAGTACTTCTTGAACTGTGCAGGATTACTGGGGACTACTTTGAAATGTATTTTTTCTTTTCTCAAATGTTAACATTACACGTGCCAAATGCAACATTAGCATTTTAAGAGTGTAAAGCATACACAAAAGGTTTGCTGAAAGCAGAACCATTTACAGCTGGGCGATTTTTTTCATAAAATTTGTTTATTCATGAAACATGTCATTTGGACTGGACTGAAATGATTTTGAATTCATGACAAATTGCCAAATGCTTTCAACTGAAACCAAAAAAAGTGGAATAAATAATTCAAAAGTCTTTAGAGCATTGTATAATACTGTAGTTGGGCCAGAGTGTGAAAACGACTATACAGCCTAGTAGTTAGGGCACTCACCCAAGGAAGGAGACCCAAGTATAAATCCCTGCTTCCATTCAATGTCATTATTTCATAAAAAGTGGAAGAACATGAAGGGCAGATATTGGGAAAAAGCCACTTTACAGACTCTCTCATAGCCCACTTGGGGGACAGAGGGGAAGGGAATTATCCTGCAATATGGGTTAGCTTTGGAGAATTAGATTTTTTTTGTGAAGTGTTGGTAAGCATCAATTTTATATACATAAATGGATGAAAAATTTCCATAGGTAATATCAAAATATATTCATAGGAAACAAAATAAAATGCTTCTTGACAATATGGGGGAATTTTTAAGGTTATGTGATGTTGGCAATTTGAATTTTAATGATTATAAAACTAAATTTTTTGAATCTCAATGTCTACTCACATTAGGTAATTATTGTCTGACCCTTTTCCCCTCATAATTTCCCACCATAGAGAAAATTTATGAAACAGGAAGAGGAGGAAGGAGGGAAATGGTGGTGATGTTTCTGCAGCCCACTGGCTACCTTTGCTTTTGTCAAAATGCCTAAAAGTCTATACAAAATGTTGGCCATCAAAATAAATCTTTCAAAATTACAGAAAAAAATTCACCTCGAGGGTTTTTTTTAATTTATCAATTTGTCAAAAAAAATAAATAAATGTCTTTTTGGGGTTTCTGCCCAAAATTAAAGTCTTATTTTGTTTGTTTGTCAGAATTGCCAGGCAACTATAAAATCCATTATCGACCCAGCTCTGGTGTCTATTCCATCATTCTGGAACCTTTTTGAAAAATATACTAAGTGTCATTATATTTTTTTTCCTGTAAGTTCCTCCTCTCTCTCTCCCTTCCTCGTTTTTATGACTTAACTTTGGAGTCAGATGCAATACCTTTTCAGCCCTCCTTCCTCCCACCATCACCAATTTCTATTTCTAGAACAATCTTTGACATTAAGCTATTTTAGATAACATCATTCTCCTGGAGTAAAAGTTGTGCACTGAAGTCAGGCAAAAGTTGGTCCTTTGACATGGTAACATCATAGTATTAAGGAAGATCTCATTTGCATGTGAGCATGGCACACCTACTACTTTGGTGATTGAGGAATTTCAGAAACAAGTCTGCTGCTATTGAATGGTAATATACTCAGTTATCTGTAGTTTGTCTTCCTTAGGAAGAGGTGAATGGCTTTCATTCCAGATCATTCAATAAAACATTGGGCATTGGGTCTATCTCACTACAGTCCAGCTTCCAAAATATCATCTTGCTAGTACACAGCAATCCTTTCAAGGAGACACCATAATTATTTTCTTATCATTGCACTGAGTCAGAGGACTTCTGTCAGTTGATGAAGAGAAGCTTCTTTGAGAGAGCAAACCAATTACACATTTATTACAATATAATAAAGCAACTTGAATCAACAAAACAAAAGGAATTCACAATTACATCTAGATTTTCATTGTACTTTCATCTGCATTCTGTAAAATAAATGTACCTTTACCTCAACTGAGATGTCTGAGCCTTTGAATGTAAATTCACCTTACAATTAAAATACTCACAATTCATAGCTTTCACCTCCCAGTGGCGAAGTGGGAATTGTCTGTGCTATATGTCTGAATGATATGCATTGAAATGACTTACTTGACTAGAGAGGCAAAAGGATTAAAATGCTCATAGGGAGAGCAGGAGATGTGTTGTGTATGTGTCACATAACTGCATGCACTGACACGAATGGATAATGAAAGGACTAGCTAAAACAGTTCCATATCAATGGAGGAGCTGGAAAAACAATGGGAGCTCCAGCAACTGGATGATTAACACCTATCCACAGGAATGTCTGGCAGGCAGAAGATGTAAACTCAGCGTAAGTCAGCAGAAGGGGATAAGAACTGGTCTTCAGAGAGAGACTGAGCTTTCACCTGTGAATGACAAAGAGACAGATTCTTTGGCAGCTTGGTGAGAAATGCTGATTGGCCAGGATGGACTGTGTGTGTCTTTATCTTTGCTTCTTTATGCTAACCTAAGGCCTTCCCCAGGCGGTGCTCTAGTTGACTAATAAACCCCACTTTGTTTTGAAAAGTGTGCCTGGTGTTACCACTGATACTTGCTCAAGTGCATCAGTCCCTGAAGAGTAAAAAGGTCTCTGACCAGGAGTCTCAACTGGACTAGCTGAGTAGAGTTCAGAATGTGAAACAAGGGTGCTGAATCCAGATGCTCATTCTTGGAGGCATTGAGATCCTGAGGCCTACCCCTAAGGAAAAGTGAGACCCTTTGGGGGGCCTAGCACCTGAGGGGCTCCAGTGGGACCTAGATCCTGTGGATATGTGACATGTTCCTCATCCCAACTGTAGTTTGTGCTTGAACACACACACAGATAATTTCACTTCCATAAATTACAGACTTTGATTGTAGCAAAAGACATTTTAAGCATAGATTTCTTTTTCCTAGATTACTTAGCTTTGTCCACTCAATCATGATTATAGTCCTGTTACAATAATTAGGGCTCTTAATCAATTTTCAAACCACATTGCTCAGTAGACTGTGGAGTGCAGTTAAAGAGGGCCATGAGAGACATTATATTGAAAATGCCTCCAAATAATGCTTTTTTGCAGATGGTGGGTGTTTCTGTCGGGAAAAGACAGAGAGCTCACCTCCTTATCAAGCTTCGGTATACTGTCAGTACTCCACTGAAATAATTATAACTGTGCACTTGACAAACTGAAACATAAATTAGCTCTCCATTGGATACTGTAACACCACTAACAGAAGCTCTTCTGGCATTCAGAGGGGAAATATCTTCCAGTAAATTGTATTTTTCTGAACATATGAAAGAAATTTCCCTTGAAATGAGGCCCTGTTATTATCTGATAATGTGACCTTGTACTGTAAAAACAACACACTCACTGGATTAGTGACCAGCACTGGCTCCACTCCAACGTAGACGTTTGAGAACAGCTTTTCTGTCTCAGTGCTCTTGGTAAATACCTCGCCTGTGTAAGACAGTAAAGCCTCATGGGGGGGAAAAAGTACACTTGTGTGCTTGAACTTCCCTTTATATAAATATCTATCTACCTATCTATCTAGGTAGCGTGAGGAAAAAAATGGTCTATTGTGGTAGACCTTAGGACCTGAATAAATCAGGGGCCTGACTCCGTACAACCACTAACAAAAAGACACAGCCCCCTCCTCTTCCCAAAGAATGTACAATAAAGTCCTGGCACTTCTGAAATCATCAACTTCAGGGGGGCACAGATTTCATCCTTGCAAGCTAAGTTGATATAAAATGGAGACAGCTCAGCTGGAAAAACTTGGTGGCCACTGAGATGACCAAGTCTGTCAATTTAATGAAAAGGGTCTATAAGTGGAAGGACCATAATGAAACCTCCTGTTTGAGGTATCATCACTGTACCTTTTAAGTTCTGTCATGGCCATTGTTATTGTCTCTCTGTGTCTTGGGCTTGTTACCTCAGTTTTATTTGTCAGAGTCTTTGCTATTGCATTTGACTTTTTCAAAGTACCACTAGCCAGAGTTTACTGGCTGGAGAAATTGGGAGCAAGAATGCTGCCAGAACACTGCCAGAAATTGAGAGCAAGAACATTGCCAGAAGTATTTTAGTAACTATCTTAGCCATCCAGACATTTTCCAGCACATCATTGTCCCAAACTGAGGGTATGTGATAGCTACATGAAGACAACTTAAGATAAACTGTTCCTACCATTAAAGCTTTGCAATGAAGAAGACTATGTTAAAAAAACAAAGAAAAAAAAAGCCTTGTGTTGTGATAAATTTGGTATTCATCTATGACAATCCAGTAACCTCTGAGGGCTTAGTTATGTGCACAAAGTTATCATCTCTTTTGTAGCAGGTCTGTCGTACATGTTCATAATAATCACGGTTGCTTAATTTAGCAGATGGTTGGAACCTCTATAATTCCCTTTGGAGAAATGCAGTATGGTTATATGATTCCCAATGTTGATTTAAAAGCAGAAATCCAACAACATGTGATGTTACTTCTCCTGTGGAAAGCAATCTACCATTGCTACAGCTTTCTGAATCTCTCTGTGCATGTATGATGGAATTTACATTGTCTTACATTTACATTATCTCTGCTTTTTTCTAGTCAGTTAAGGGGTAAAAAGAAAGGTACATAGAAAAAAAATCAATTAACAGTGCAAATAATTTATTCAGCAATTAGACTGAAGCTCCTCTGTAATTCTCACTTATAGTTCCATGCATTAGACAGAAAAGCTAATTATTTTTACCATAGGAGCGTAGGATGTTTTACAGGTAACAACAAGAAACAAATTAGTCCTTTCAGGACTATACTATAGGTTGAACCTCTCTAGTCCAGCACTCTCTAGTCCCGCATGATTTTAGTTAGCTGGATACCCACATTTCCAGCAACTAATAGGCATTGAGGCCAGCATGGCCAAGTTTCCCATGGTCCCATAACGTTTGTTTACAGCCACCAGTCCTGTCTCTCAGGGTGTGTCTAGACTACATGGCTCTGTCGCCAGAGCTATGTAGATTAGTTTACTAGACATACCCAAATGAAGCTGCGATTTAAATAATCGCTGCTTCATTTAAATTAAAATGGCTGCCGCGCTGTGCCGATCAGCTATTTGTTGGCTCAGCGCTGTAGTCTGGACGCTCTGCGTTCGACATCAAAGACATTTGTCGACCTCCCCCGGTAAACCTCAGCCCAGAGCCATGTAGTCTAGACTACCCTCAGTGTCCTGTGCTGTTATTTAGCTCTAATGTACCCCAAATGTCTTCTAAGAGCCCAGTAAGCAGTGGAAGTGTTGGTAAGGCTGCTAGACAATATTGACTTCCCATGGTCTGGCAAATTCTCTAGTTCGGCACTGGTCAAGTCCCAAGAGTGCCATACTAGAGAGGTTCAACCTGTACTCTCTAACAGATATAACAGAGCCAGAGGCAAAAATAGCCACAGACAAAAGAAGGGTTATGAGAACACAAAGGCCATGTCTGCATTTACAATACAGCTGTGCCCCGTGAGAATGCTCAGGTAGCCATGTTATGCTGAAAGTAGAGAGTGCTCCTATCTCTATACTACCACATGCATTCATCTTTCTCCCTTCTATAACCAAGTTCCAGTTTCCAGATAAGTAGTTGTATTCTAATACATGCTAATTCTGGGTTTACCCAACACTGTGCTTTCCATTTAGTTAAAATTCCTGAAGATCCTGATACCTCTGTATTACTTTTACAATAAAGAGATAAAGTGAATCCTATGGAATCAGTCGCAAATCAGTTTGCTACATTGCCTGCCACACTTCTGTTCTAGCTACAGGACTTCAGAACATAAGAATGGTCGTACTGGGTGAAACCAATGGTCAGTCTAGCCCAGTATTTAATGGTCTGACAGTGAACAATGCCAGATGCTTCAAAGGGAATGAACACAAATAGGACAATTATCAAATGATCCATCCCATCATCCAGTTCCAGCATTTGACAGTCAGAGCACATCAGGCAAGCTACGCAACTTCAACTACCTCAATTGCGTAGCTGAAGTTGAAACAGCTTAACTCGGCTTTTAGCACTGTCTACAAAGCAGGAAGTCGAAGGAGGAACACTCTTCCTTCAACTTCCCTTACTCGCCGTGAAATGAGGGTTACAGGAGTTGGAGTAAGTCCTCCAGCTCATCATTATTTTGAAATAATGGCTTGCTGTGCAGATGTGTTCTTTGTTTCAGTTACTCCAAAATAACGCTGCTCAGGGGCCTAGAGACACCAATGGCATTGGGCTGAATCCCTGACCATCTGGGATTTTTTTTTTTTTTTAAAGTTTTGACCTTCATGGCATCCAGTTATAGTTTTGGCTGTGCATTGTGTGAGGTATTTCTTTTGGTTTGGTTTAAAACCTGCTACCTATTAATTTAATGAAGCGATCCCTGGTTTCTGTGTTATGTGACTTAAAAAAATTCCACTCCTTCAATTTCTAAATGAATTAAAATATCTACCTGAATCTCATGCTAAACTTCATCTTTAATAGTCTGCATTGCTACAGTAGGACAATTTTTCCTGTTAAGCCAATTAGCATAAACTTGCATCAAAATTATTTCTGCTCTTCTGCTGCAAACTTCACAGGAGCTCATTTGGAAAGGTATTTTCCAATAATGGCAGGGTGTTTTTGACCCATGTTAATGTCAATTATCTTATATTTTTTGCAGAATTAGCACTGTATTTTGAAAAACAACATGTCCAGCAGATGGAAAACCATATGCTGCAACAAGTTTGGTCTATAATGAAGCAATTGGTTGAAAAAGTTACTTATTACATGAAGCAAAAGGTCATTCCTTTTAATCTGTAACCTATTCTTTTATAAGATTGCTTTTGGAATATTTTTGCTGTCATCTGGCATTTTATTTCAATCATATTTAATGAAGATACACAATATGTTAGCTTTCTTTCCAGTAAGAAAGGGATGCAGGTAAGTAGGAGGGATGATCCTGTAGCTGACACATAGCTCTAAGTGTCAGGAGATCTGCTTTGATTCTTGGCACTGCCTCAGTTTTTTCAGAGAGTGAAATCAATAGCCTGTGATAAGCAGGAGGTGAGGCCAAAGAAGCACAGACCCTGCTGCCTTTAAAAACCTATGACTCTATATGTTTTTTCATAGGAACAGGAACTTTGTCCAAAATTGTATGGATTTCATCCCATTTTTCGGGGGTTAAAAAATAGCAAAAAAACCCCCAAAACCCCCAACAATGGTGGTTTTTAATTATTATTTAGTGTTGTGGGAGGAGGGGAGATAAGAATCATAAGGGCATGTAAGAAGGGGGAAAATTGGGCTTCTGAGGAAGGATTTTGTGAAACTTTAGTCTATAAGGCATGCAACAGGCCTGCCTGTTGTTAGCAGACTAACAAGAAAAAAAAGACCTTGGAGTGTGTTAGAAGAAATGTCCCTTTATCATGGTCACTTTAATTTAAGTTCTCAACAAAAGGGACCAAAACAACACATGGTCTCTGGCTTTGTCCCAGTCAGTCTTCCCCTAGCTTGGAGACCCCTCCAGCACCTCAAAACCTCATCCCTAGGCAGACTTCACACCCACACCCCAGCTGAAGCCCTCACCCTCCTCCTGCACTCCAACTACCTGCCCCAGCATGGATCCCCCTCCCACACTTGGAGTCCTCATTTAGAGCCAAACTCCCATTTAGAGCCCTCACCCTAACCCCTTGCACCAGCCCTGTGAAAATGAGGGTGGGGGAGAGAAAGCCACTGACAAGGAGGAATGTAGTGAGAGGAGGATGGAACCTTGGGGAAGGGGAAGGGCAGGGATAGCACCTCAGGGAAGGTATGGAGCTAGGGTGTTAAGTTTGGTGCCAATAGAAAGCTGGCAGCCCTACTCTCAGCAGGATGCTGTTTATACACATACTCTTTCCTATCAGGCTTTGCAACAGGTTAGGACTGTTATGGCTGCTAGAGTTCTCCACTGGCCCTGCTCTTTTCAGAGAATATATCTTTGTGTGGGGGGAGGGACCTCTTAGCTGACCTAAGTCAGCTGACTTGAGCCTGTAGAATTTGTGCTTTAGGGCTGAACAACTGCTGCGTAGACATTCAGGCTCATTCTGGAGGCTGGAAGGTCTCAGAACATGGGCTCCAGCCCGAGCCTGAATTTCTACAAGGCAACTTTTAGGCCCATAGCCGGAGTCACATTAGCCTGAGATGACTTACCCAGACCCAGTCATGGCCATGCTTCAAGGCTTTTATCCCATGTCAACATGTCCATGAGAACTGGAATCTATCTAGGACCAGACTTGCCCCCTAACATTGAGGCCTTGAAGTAGTCCCAGTCAAACTTGTTCATGTAAATCTGTCCTTGAGCCCTAAGGACACAGCCAGCAGAACAGGTCTGTGATGTTGCATCCCATATTCTTTATGGAAATATGCCACAGAATATGGATGAGACATAACTCAAATATGCTTTATGCAAAATACTTCATGCCACATATTTTAAAAGTTATTTTGTGTAAAATGTGTATATTCCATTTTTGTGCAGGCATCATTCCTGTATTTGAAGTCAGAAATTTGAAGCATAAACCTGTTTACTGATCTAGAGATGTTAAGTGAGGGCCATTAGTTGTACTTAAGGATCTTAATGGCATAGTGTTTGAGACACTGATCTGTGAATAGTCTTGCTTTTCCCATAAGCCTGGACTATGGTTGGTCCTACAAAGACATGTGACCATGTCATCTGGTATTGGAGTCCATCTTGAATTTTGTATTTTTCCACAAGGTTGTAGGAAATTGAACAAAGACTTCCTGCCCCTGGGAAATTCTATATAAGGCAAAGGAAGTAAACAATGAGAATCTTCAGCTGGCTTTACAGACTGAAGAGGATACAAGAAAACCTGGAAACAAAAGGACTGTAATGACAGGTCAAAAAGGAAATCTATGGCCTGAGAAAGACTTTTCCTGGCATAAAAACTAGGGTGAGAAATTCTGATTTATAACAACTTTTTGCAGTGTATTAGGCTTAGATGGCATGGTTTGCTTTATGTTGCTTAGTAACTTACTTTGACCTGTCTGTTATAATTTGAAACCATTTTACTCCTACTTTCTATACTTAATAAAATCACTTTTGTTTATTAATAAACCCAGCGTAAATAATTGTTACTGGGGGGGGGGGAGGTACTGAAGTTGTGTATCTCGCTCTTTCATTGATAAAGGGAGCAAACAACATATGTATACACTTTATGCATAGTGAGATGGATTTTTACATGAGGTTTTGGTCCCATTTGGGCTGTGCACCTGGCTGTTGTGTCCAGTCCTTTTGACTGAGCCTTCCCAGAGCTGAGTGGATCTGTATCTGTTTTGCTCTGTTGTGGGCAGTGACCCCAACTCTGTGCCATCACTGGAGGAGACCAGAGGTTCTGGCTCAGCAGGACAGGTAGTGAAGCATCTCAGAGGGCAGGTAGGCAGGCTCAGCACATCAAGCGGCAGTATGATTAGCACATCAAGCAGCAGTCTCAGGGGATCACTGTGTCCCAACTCATCACAGCGTTCTCTTGTGTGAACACTATTTCACTGCCCATGTGAAAGGCAATGTTATTTACACGTTAGCAGCTAAGAATTCTGATTCCATTCATTTCCCTATTTCAAACTCTGCTAGTGGGCAAGATAATTTATGTATGTACATAACTTAGCTTCCTTATAATTGTGTTACTTAAGGTTTATAAAACAGTCTAGTGATGAGTGATAGAGGGGTATCGGTCTCTCTCCAAACTCATAAATACCCTTTTTAGAACACAGAGGAGATCATTGGCAATGAACATCACCACAGCAGTCACCACCTTCTGTTGCAGGCTTGACATCCCTTTGATGCATACCTGCAAAGACATTTTTCTTTGTAGCATACATTGCGGAATATTTTTTAGCTAGCACATTACCAAACATGACTGTGACCTTTAAAAAAAAAAAAGTCACAGCTGTCTGATATTAATAATTGTCTTTACTACTGTTCTTGGGTAAAGGAAAATTTTACCCATAACTCAAAATTAAAACACACAATACCAAATGTGCACTGCAATTAAAGCAACTATGAGTAGAGACACGGCAAATGCACCACTGAGATTAGGAAAACTTAAAAAGGTTAGTACCTTTAATATAAACTGTCATGCAGGTCACTATGAAAAGCACTTAAGTAAACCGACTTGAATCTATTTACGAATTATAAATATCAAGAAACGATGACTGCAAAGGTCAGCAATATGTTTTCAAATCCTCCAAATTAACCAAATTCAAGGTAAAAATCCACTCTTGTAAGGTCATAATTTATTGACCTTTATATATTACAACCAGAGAGCTTTCAGCAGAGTACATGAGTTTAAAATGACTTGATCATTCTTTTTTCATGCCCAATCAGAACTAAACATGTAAAACTACTTGTGTAAACACACATGGTGCTGTACATGGCAAATAAAGGTGACCAAAGCACTCCCGTGTGGTAATTAGTACTGAGGTCTTTTCCCAGCATGATGGAGAGCTAAATGCGTTGGGTTAGTATCATGGGTTCTAACTGGAAATGGTATTTCCTTTAAACCATTTACAATTCTGAGATTGAAATATGGCTGCCAATAATGTTGATTTACAGTAGAGTTTAGGTCTAAATGAGATGCAGTGCTGCTCAAAAGCCAAACACATTTTGTTTCTTCATAACTTTTCAGGCCATAAGACTAATGAATTGACATAAAAACCTGTTTCAGTTGAAAAAAATCTGTTTTTTGCCTCAAACTATATAGAATCTCAGAAGCAAATAGCCTCCCTACCGCCTGAAAGAACTGAGAAAATGAACCAAAAGGAAAAACAGGAACCAGTCATCCAATAGAATCATATGAGATAATTGCATATATCATTATTTTCTCAATTTATTTATGAAAAAATAGCAGACCAGTAACCCTTCAAATCAAGTTGAGATCAGTTGCCAACACAACCGTGATGGAGAAACTCTAGTTGAATAGGTGGAATAATAATTTTAAAAGACCAGGCATTGTTTGTACAACAGACTCATTGATAGTATAATAAATCTCATCCCCTTTTTTAGCTTTTGTCCCAACACACAGAGCTCTTTATTATTTATTATTTATGCAGACATGCATCTGACGAAGTGGGTCTTTGCCCACGAAAACTTATGCTCCAATAAATCTGTTAGTCTATAAGGTGCCACAGGACTCCTTGTCGCTTTTGCAGATCCAGACTAACATGGCTACCCCTCTGGTACTTATTTATGATTAGTTTTATGGTTTTTTAAAAAGTTCAGCTGTAAGAGGTTTTTTTGTATCAAATCAGTAAAAGAAAGGAAGACAATTCCATAAACAATGGGGATAGATAGGACTTTTCTAAACAAAGGAGAAATAAGATTACTTGTATCATTTTAAGATATTATCAAGTTTCCTCATACATTCCACAGCAAGGATAAGTCTTTCTTGCGTCTCCCTCCCCTTTGAACACAGTATATTTACATACAATGTACAAGTCCTAACAACCATAATGGAACGTCTGCTATTTGTGGCTATGCAGAGTAATTTTAGATTTTGTAGGAAAGAGGGCTTTGCAGAGTGGATACAAACCAGTAAAAGGAAAGAACACCACTTTTCTACAATGACAAAAGCAATATATTAATTTAGTTACTGACATACATACATAAGTAATCTTATTGCAGTTTTGCAATCACCAAAAGTAAAAGAAAGGAAACTATTGCCTTAAAAATTAATTTCTCACTTCAATAAAGTAAACCATTGCACTTGTGAAAACACTGTTTCTAAGAAAATCAGAGACCAATTGAAATCAATCTCTCCAGAAAATTATGAAAAAACTAATTTGTCTGCATGAAAGAAAAAAGTTCTATGCACCCAAGTAATTCGTAAACATTAGTAACAAAGAAACAAAAGAATCTTTCTTCTTGGGTTTCTAGCAATCTAGCTTTATATCTGAGTTTAAATTGTTATTCAGATTCATGTTTGACTGTCTCATCTAAGTTTCCATTTGTGCCTACTACAAAACTGTAGTACCTTCTAGCTCAAGCTACTCAACCCAATTCCATGAATGCTAAAATCTCATACACAAAGTTTCTAAGAGTGCACCATGAAAGACACAGCTGTCTCTGAATATAGAAAGTATGTTAATAGATAATAGACAGAAGATAGCACTTCAGAAAACACTATATTTTTCCTAGATTCTCTAGGACCCCAACATCTTGTCATTGTTGTGCATTGCAAATGGCTTCCAGCATGAAACTCTTTACATGGAGTTTTTTATAATGGTTTTAGAGGCAAAAATGTGAACTCATGTCTTTCCACATGGAACCCTTAAACTTGCACAAGCAAACATACATGCATACATGCAGAGTTAAATTAAAAAAAAAGGGGTCCTGTGGCATCTTAAAACTAATACATTTATTTGGACATAAGCTTTTGTGGCTTGGGACCCACTTTGTCAGATGCTGCATCTGATGTAGTGGCCTCCAGCCCTTGAAAACTTATATGGCATCAGTTCACTATTTTATTATTTTAGCTCTTGAGTTCAGGGCTACAGACTTATTTAAGTGTAGAAGTTGAATGAAGCAATTTTTGGAGAGTGAAATATCCAAAAAAATAGAAGATGGATCTTCCAGAGCACTATAAGAAAAATGTTAGATAGCATTTAGGGCCTAATTGTATTAGGGTCCATCTAGACTGTAGACCTTTTCCGGGATACTGGAGGTATCCCGGAAAAGCTTTGCTGTGTGCAAGGAATGTGTCTGCTTTTCCAAAAAAGTTGGAAAAGTGGACGCATTTTGTCAGCATCCTTGTAAACTTTGTTTTACGAAGAAGAAGGAATGTTCCGAAAGAGGGTTTGTTTTTTTTCCTGAAATTTGGCCCCATGTAGATGGGCCAAATTTCAGAAAAGCCTCTTTTGGAAGTAAATTGGAAAGAGATATGCAATTTGCAAATTGTGTTTCTTTTTCCGATGTATCTTTGTAGTCTAGACGTAGCCTTAGTTTTTAAGGTGCCACAGGACTCTTCTTTGTTTTTGCTGAAACAAGCTACGGCTGCTCCTCTGTGAGTTAAATGAAAAACAAGCATTCCAAGCTTACAAAATCCATTTTAATATGTTTTATATTTAAAGTGTATTTAGTTTTAATATGTTTTTAAAGACTGTAAATGAAAATATATTTAAAGTAAAACACTCAAAATATAAATAATTCTTATCTGGCTGGCCCTAAATGCTATCTAACATTTTTCTTATACTGCTTTGAAAGGTCCATCTTCTATTTTTTGGATATTTCAAATCTCCAAAAATTGCTTCATTCAACTTGTACACTTAAATAAGCTCTGAACTCAAGAAAATAATAAAATAGTGAATTGATGCCCCATAAGAGGAAAATATATATATAAAAAACCTCATGCATCTTTAAAGATCAGTTTCATCTGACTTGGAACCACAAACACTAAATTGCCTTAATCATAAGCTTTTAGCCATTGCATGGCATCATCCCAGGACACAGTTAATGTTGTATTTGATGCTTTCACTCTGCATTTCCAGCCAAGTTAGGATGTTTCAATTTCTTTTCATTGTAATGTTAAATCTCAGTTTTGTAGGTCTGTAATGCTTGGGTTTGGGCTAATTACAACATCTTTGAAATATTCTTACCCTTCATTTACCAATAGGTATGCTGAGCCTAATTTTTTTTTCCTGAGAATTATAATAAATTTTCTTCACTGGTGCTGGAAGAAAGTGACTCTGTAATTCCTTACCCTGTCTCATGTGACTATAGCAATCAGCATGCCTTTCAGACATACACCAGGTACGGCACATATTTGATTCCTTAGGACACAGCTTTTTATCATTATATTACCACATCTCAGAGTGATTAAACATTCATCATCAGTGTGAGCTAAGGCAGGCTCTCTCAAGCTGGGGGAGTAGCCAGTTGGTGGGGCCTGGACAGTGTCTGAGTAAGGTTTCAGTCTTATCTAATTTTTGAGATTGTAAGTGAAAAGGGAGAACAAATTTCAACTGCTACATAAGATTCTCTTCAGATTTCCTGTGCACCAGTTCCTGGCTAAAGTCTCTTTCATACAACTCAAAGGCTGCAGTGACTAAGTAGAGGATGTTCTGTAATGTCTCTTGCCGGCTGCCAGGCATGCCCAGGGTGCTCCATGGTTCTCTGTGATCAATTTGTCCAGTGGTTGTGTAAGGAGAGTGTGGAAGAGGCAATGACTAATAGACTGCTGCCTCAAGAGTTTGCAAGTAGGTGGAGAACAGAAGAATTTGGGGGCTCAATGGGCAGGACATCAAGCTGAAGGGGCTTCGAGGGGGAATGATGAGGGGAGAAGCTGGGAATTCAGGCATTTGTACAAATCCTCTTCCCAGGCTAAGGGCTCTAGAGAATTTGCTTTGTGATTCTGAGGTTATTCTCCATTTTTGAGTCATCTGGTCAAGCTATGTGCAGTTAAATAAGCTTTGATCTCTCACTGAATCCTATTGAGGCCAAGTGGCCATTGCCTGTAACTCACCTCAATGTGGGGCTTGGCCTCACTTGCTCAAATACAAGTGAGACATGGCAGCCACTGAGCCACCATCCAGTATAACAGGGCCATACCCATGAAAGCTTTGCAGACTGTGGAAGAAATCCTGCTCTTAGCCATCCGTTGGTTCACAAGATCTTGAATGCCTCAGATCCAGAAAGGGATCTAGATGTGGGAAAGCTGATGCTCACTGCACTAAGGAGCTCAGCAGTTGCTGGGATGCCCGAGTGGATAGGTTTTTGGCACATGTGATAGAGTATTTCCACTGGCAAAGTCTCCTATGTAGGGCATAGCAGCACCTGATGCAGTTGTGAGGCTATAGTAGCAGCTGTAATATGGCGAAACCGTGACAGAAGACAAATGGTGACAGTGTTCTCAAAATAAGGCCGTATGGCCATGGGGACCTATATTTGGCTGCATGCAAACAAACAATCACACATTCAACAACTGGGCCATTTATGATATGTTTGAATGTCTTTTAAAAAGTTAGTACAGTGTTGTAGAATGACTAGATCCAATAGAATGACTCTGCTGCTATCCTATCTAGTTATGTATCACAAAGCATAAAATAAACTTAAAAACAACAAATAGCATGGTAGTAGTTTAAAGACTAACAACACATGTAGATAGTATCATGAGCTTTCGTGGGCACAGCCCACTTCTTCAGATGACCTGAGTGTTAGATGTCCAGAACCATATAATGTTACTCATCTACAGCCAGTAAAATGTAGTTCATATAAGTAACGTTATAGCAACAGATGGAGGCGTGCACAACATGTATTTGTTATCAATGCTTTATTATTGAAAACAAAATTGCAATTCTCTTATCTGGCACATAAACAATTATTTCTACAAAAAGGAAAGCCTACAAATCTCGATAATTTATACAAACAACAGTTTTTCAAAAAATAAAAATTTAATTTAGTAAACTTGCCTTGTGCTCTTATTTTTTTAGCACTGTCTGCAAAAATCCACCATAAATCCCTGAGCAGAGACACATATTTTAAATATGTTTTAAAATGATTCCAAAAGCAGAGAGTTAAGTCCTATGTTGAAAAGTGTTCAGGGACATTCTTGTTAAACTTCCATTCATTCTTTTCTTTCTTTTCTTGTTTTTTTTTAAACAGACAGTTATCAATGCTAGCATGAAAATGTATTCCCTATGAGTGTCACTCTGTTGTGCAAAGAATAACTACGAAACAAGAATGAACACATATTGAAAGGGAGAGACAAAGAATACAGAGAAAAGTCATGATCACCGAAGTTTGATGACTTGCAAAAAATAAAGCTGTAGTATACCACAGTTACCTACTGAATTCAGTCATAGCCTAATATTTAATTTATTTTTATAAATTTTGAGAAATGCAGTGAAAGGTGAAGAATAAATTCCAGACACTATTTTATTTTTACCATTGGTTTCAATGGGTGATGTTGAAAAAGTTGAAATTCAACTTTTGAGTACTCCATGTTGCTTTCACAGCCATATCATTATTTGACAAAAGATTTGACACTTTTTTTTTAAGCAGCTCTTTAGGTATCCCCATTGTGAACCTAGTCATTAAAACACAGCATTGCTAACTGGAAACAAAAAGACAAAATACTATTACAAATTGTGACTATATCAATTTTGAAATAACTGCTCCTCAATATCCTTTAATATGGATCTAAAACTGTAGTGTGTATGGGGAGAATGTACAATAAATGCAGGTGTTACATTTCCCTTTAAGTACACATGCTACCCACATAAAAAAGCAGCAAAAGCCAAATGAAGATGATAGCGAAAGTTGCAGACTACTGGCTTAGTGAAAGAAAATGTTGCTGCAGTTGAGTAATAAATAAATAAATACCATACAGCAAACTATTCTCCCAGAAGTACACAGCAATGGAATGGTGCTCTACAGTTTAAAAAGAGAAAAAGATTTTTCATTATAAAGGGTTTTAACAGATCCTGAAGAAACTTGCTTCAATTAAAGGTGCACTTAATGTTATAGTTACCACTCATGAAATGAACATTGAAGCAGATATCAACAGGTTATTAAATGAAATTTTCTTATAAATTATAATACTTTTTCCAGCAAAAGAAAGCAGTAAGGAAATGGCTTCGGAAAACACAGACTCTAAAGCTTCAATATGCTACAGCTTAAAATAAATTATTTTATACTTTTTATGAAGACTAAAACAATAGCTAGCCCAAATAAAAAATAAATCTTTAGAAACATAACAATTTTGTTGTAACCGTGCATGTCAGAAAACAAAATGGATCCCTAATATCTGGTTAGAATCCAAGTGGATAATCGTTTTAAAAAGAACACCATTCTCAAAAATACTCAGATTAATTGGCAACCATTGTTACACACACCTCTTGGTCTACAATGTCTTGCAGATTAGATTCTCTGCTAGCTGCTAAAAGTCAATCCCTTCAGCTAGTTGCTGCCCTGGCAGCAGAGGACAAAAAGTTCCATTTTAAAAAAATCTGATAAGCTTCATTTGTACCATTTCTAACACTTCCAAACTCACCCTGGTTGAATTCTTGCAAAAATAATGCAAGTTGAACAGCATCTAGATGTTCAGTCCAAAACTGGGCTTATCAACAGTAATGCGAAAGGAGTAACACACAGTGTTCTATAAGGCCAAAGAGAACTTGTTTTAAGGTTACAGCTTCACCGCACTTATTTGATATCAGGGCAAACATCTGTTTTCTGTGTAAATAGAGACAATTCATGACACTAGTGATAGCTTCCAATTCTTTTATCCTGGTTCAATGTCACACACAGAGCTGACTCTTACTTGTTCCATCTAGGATAGGCAAAGCAAATCAACTGAGCATCTGATGTAAACTACATCAAAACTCCCAACAGTTTGAAACAATATGTGTAACTTGTCATTAACCAACTGTGAATATTGTCATCTAACCACAAGTGACAGGTCTTTTAAAAAATAGCTGTGTCAGTTTGAAATTGATAAGCAGACGGTACTAAAGAGTGATACAGCAGCATTAAGACAAACTGCAAGCATATTGGATTTAGTATACATTTTAATGAGTTACAGTGTCAGCAAATACTTTAAGTTAGTATTACCTTTTTTACTCCCATGTGGCTGGGTGAATGCTATACAATTCTCCCTTAGTTTTTTTCAGGACAGTATAATTTTTAAAAACTCACATGAAAATGAGCAATATGGGATTAACTATGATAACTTCTCAAATATGCCAAAATACCCTCCTTTAAGTGCTGTGGTTTAATTTTTTTACTTTTGGGGGTAATACTTAAGTCTTTCACGAAGCTCCCAAAGAATTTCCCTTTATTTTTCTAACAAAAAAATCATGCCAAAAATTAGAACAGGTTCTCCTAGCAGCAATTAAGACCCTCTGACCCAGTCAAGTCCAATGAGAGCTTTCATCAGATAAATTCTTGGAAGTTTTGTTTTGGATTTGTCTCAATTGAAAGAAGAAGAAGTTCCTTGATTTTTTCTGTCATGTTTTAGATGTCTTTAAACCTTGTTTTTCCATGATATTCCATAATTTGCGAAGATTTGACTGTGTGATGATATCGTCTGGCTTAAATTGAAGAGCACGGAGGTAGTTTGCTTCAGCATCTCTGAGTTTACCATTGAGATGAAGAATGGCTCCAAGATTCATCAGGGCAGCCGGATACTAGAACAAGAGAAGGGAAGGAAAAATATTGAGTGCATTTTCAATTTTTCTTTTCAGACAGTCTTGATCCACTTAAACAAATTATTCCCTTATGTTTGCAGGCATTTTATGGAAGCAATTTAGCAATTTAAACAAATAGAGATAACAAGAAAAAGTTTTTGAACAGCTGCTAACTGTGTACTTTGTGCTTTAAACAGGACAGGCTCTGGTGTCTCCATGCATAGACTTCTTTCCTTAATGAGAAAACACAGACCCCATAAAAGCTTTACATGTGGTAACATCAGCATACCATAGTTTCCAAGAGAAAATTAAAGTAGTCCAACACCAGATTGAAGAGAGGAATTTAATTTTAATTTGACCCAATGCCAATAAAGAGTTTATAATCGGTGGGAATAGCTAACATATTAGAACTGTCCCTCTCTTTCTTTCTTTTAATACAATCTATAGTCAGATCCAAAGACACATTTCAAGGACATCCATTTTAGATTCTTCTTCATATAAATTCGATGTCAGGCCAGGCTTTGAGAAACTCTTTCTTTATGAATAGCTGGATAACCTTAAAATTATCATTGTCAGAAAATTGAGTTATGTGATGTTAATGACAAAGATGTCAAGAATGCATATCACAATAAATTAATAAACCCTTTACCTTACTATTAGGAATTTTTCATACCTCGTTTTGCTGAGTCAGGTACAGTTCTTGTTTTAATTTTTTTAAAATTGCTTACATTATGTAATTATGAAATTAAGTCATTTATAGTAGTAACAGGTACTAAAATTTCCTAAAATTGCTCAAAACCAAGACTATTGTGAAAGGAAGTTAAGATTTCTGGTGCTGAAATGAGAGGTGTGTGTAATTTGCAGAGCACCTGATCCCTCTACCTCCAAATGTATTGGGAAATATCATGGCATCTGGGAGAACATGTCTGGCATCCCTGGGAACCTATCCTCACCACCACAGGTACAAAAACCACTCCAAATACCAGCAGCCACCCACACCTAGGTAGGCCTAACAGGCATTCAGGACTGGTGAGCAGCTCCTTACAGTTTACTCCACAGGAGACTGCAGCCCCACCCACAGATCACTGGAGGTATCCCTGGGCATGTGGGGGAACATGCAAGTACCAGTAAGGCATTACATTTCAGTGGGAGCATAGTCATTTCATTCAGCACAATAACAGTTCTTGATTTAAAAATAAAAACAGACACTTGAGCAAGTTCAGCACAAATGGGCCAGATCAAACCACATTTTTGGATCTGCCGCAGGAACGCTTGCTTCCCATATTATACCGATTGGAGCAAAGATGCTGAAGTTTTGTCTTTGAGGTAACAGCTACAGGCAGCTAGGAGGGTGCTTTGCAGCATGGGTACACATACACACTAGCTCTGCTTAAGCTCGCATGATAGAAACTGTAATGTGGCCATGATGGCACTGGCAGCAGCTTGGGCTAGCTGTCCAAGTACTTAACCGAGAAAAGCTTGCGCTTGGGTGGCTAGTTTGAGCTATCCGACCACATTGCTACCCATCTGCGCTTGCTAGGAAACACCTTGCCAGCTGCTGTGTCGACATATCCCAAAGAGCAAGTGGTTCAGGATGCTGCTCATCAGCACTGCCCATCAGCCTTCAAAAACGTGTCAAATTAACTGGAAACCCAGTTTCAGCCATCCCTTACAGGCACACTATTTATACTCACTAGAGCAGCGGTTCTCAACCTGCTCTCTCTCTCACTCTGTCACACACACACACACACACACACACAGAGGATATGGCTAACATAAGATATAAAGAGCTGCATGGGTAAATAGGATACACTAGATGCTTCCTAATAAGGTGGACATCAGACATAATAAGGGAAGTAAGAACATAGTAACAACTATGTCAGTCTCAGGATATTAGAGAAGATGAAGAATACTAGAGCTCAAAATCTTGTCTCTCTCATCAACAGAAGTTAGTCCAATAAAATACATTATCTCACCCCTCTTGTCTCTCTAAAGACGGTAAGAGACGGAAGAATGAGCTCGCTCTCTCCTACTTGCTACATACCACTGCTGGTTTCCCAGAGTGCAACCCCTCCGGGATATTGTTATAGTGGGATGGCATTGTGATCAGGTCTTACATACTTCTGAAACAACTATTCAGGTTCACCAAAGAACCCATCATTTGAATTTTTCACCTGAAATTTAAACCTCTCCACCCTGCCCCCACAGAGGATTGAATTTAAAGTGCTTTTCCTACCTAAAACAATGCTTGCACTAGGAAACAGATAGTAGATCGCCCTCTGAAATGCATACACTATTTCTAGGCACTACACTCTATGTTTCCTCTTCTGTTCCTTCCTGCTTGATCTCATCTGTTAAGAAAACAATCTCAGTAATACAAAAGTATGAGTCAATCTTTCAGAGCCATTAGGATGCAGTGTGTTCATAACTGAGCAGAACAATGCAAACATCATGATGCTAACCTAATTACTTCTGGGTTTGTTTTTTATTGCTCTAACATGTCAAGTTATTTTCCCCCCTGAATGATTTGCCCATGTCTATATCAAAACCAATCATAGCAGGAAATTCCATTCATACTCAATTTGGAGAAGGGAAATTGATATTTGAGCTCCTGAAGCCAATAGTGATGTCAACATATAGAAGACTACACAGTTAACCGATAAGCCTGGGTTTATCGATTAATCCTACCAACTACACGCATTTCCCCGGGTGTCTCTATATCAGATGCAACAAGGGGGGCAGGAACTGATGGTACCCACCCCACTGCACTGCTGCCTCTGATAGAGAGGCGAGAGCATTTAGAGTCAGGGAGGCAGGCAGGAGCCAATACAGGCAGGGAGCCAAGCTTTTAAGTTGGCTCCCCATATATGCTAGCTACTAAGACCCACCTGCTCTCCCTTAATGCCTCCTACAGAGGCAGCGGGGAAGGGGAGGAAGAGCAAGCAGGAGACAGTACTCAGAGGAGTTGGCTTAAAAGCCGGCTCCCCCCAGCATCGGCTCTCCGGTGCCACTTTCCCCCTTCCCCCCATGCTGCTGCCTCTATCAGAGGTAGGAGCGTGGGGGGTGGGGAAGGCTGTCGCAAAGCAGTCTCTGTCTGCTGTGGGCCCAGGCTTTCAGCCTCCCCTGCTCCCCACCCCCAGCAGCCTCTGTCTGCAGGGGATGCTGCCACGCTGCGCTGCTGCCTCTGTTTAGAAGCAGCAGTGTGAGGCTGGCAAGGGGCTCCCAAGGACTGGGGCCAGACTGCACTGGCTGCTGCCCCACCCTCGTGGACTATAGTCAAGTAGCTGCTAAGAATTCATGCAGTTGGTTGACTATTCTATTACCCAATATCTAATATCCCTGTTCTCTTTAGCCTGAGAAAGACGGTGAATAACATGAGCTTACCCTGCATAAAACTTTATGCAGAGTAAGACCGATTTATCTGGGATTCAGTGCCAATTGAGGCTGTGCATTTGGGGGGTGAGGAAAGTCCCTTTGGATGAATATTCCCAGAGCTGAGCTGATCTCAGTGTCTGTATTATATGGCAAAAGGGCTGTGTTCCTAGCTCTGTGTCTGTGCTCGAGGAAACCTGAGGGTCTGGCTCAGAGTTGCAGGGAAGAAGGCTCTGTGGTATTTCAGCACATCAAATGACAGTCGCAAGGTGTCTCTGTGACCAAACCCACCAAAGATACATTTTGGATAATGACAAGAATGATGCAGCAGAACAATAGCTGAACAGCTGCACTGTGAATAGATGATTCTGTCAATCATAAATTATCCTTTAAAAAAAATAACTGTTCTGTAATGAAAAGGACGTTGACACTTCAACTTGTTGCATATGGGAAAATCCTTGTGCCTGTGTGGAGTCTGTTACCTTCATCTGGACTCTGTGCAAATGCAAGGTTCGGCCTGCAAGGACCCAATTACACGATCTGGCCTTAAGATCTCTTCTTAACAGCTCAAATTTTATTTGTTAAGATGTCAACAGAGATTCAGTATAGAGATGTAATAGTGTAGTTGATTAACTGATTAGCAAAAGCTTATAGGTTAATGCTATAGACTACATGCATTTCCCTTCCCACCTCTCCCCGCGCCCCCAACAGAGACTGCTGCCGTCTTTATCAGAGGCAGCAGCACAGGGCGACAGGCAGCTGGTCAGCGAGGGGAGCTGTTTTTTAAACTGGCTCGCCTCGCAGACCAGCTCCCGTCTGGCACTCTGCACTGCTGCCTCCAATACAGAGGCAGCAGCACGGAGTGGTAGGGGGGCTCCTCGGGAGTGGGGCCAGAGTACACTGGCTGTCAGCCCTGCCCCCGGAGAATATAATAGTCAACTAACCTATAAGAATTCACAAGGTTACTCAACTATTCAATTAACCAATATTTAACATCCCTAATTCAGTGTCAAAGCAGTATGTGTCTTACAAACTGATATGTGGGAAAGTGAGTTGGAGACAGAGCAAGTAGGCACAGAAAACAACATATATGGGTCAGCAATCCAGAATCCTGCCCGATTTCTACATGCGCAAGTTGATTGAAAAGATAAAGAAAATATTGTGGAATACATTATATTCTCAATACAAAAACACTTCCCACTGTATTTCATTCTAAAACATACATCATCAGTGTGTCTGGGAAGTAGATTTTTTTTTCTTGTATTAGTTCAAATATTGTGCTCCACTCTCTTTTTCTCCTCCACAAATTTATAATTCAATTTATGTATGCAGCAAGTATCTAGGGCTTTCAGATTAAAAGTTTTATTTCCATACATAGATGAGCAAACTTTTTCTGCCACTTTCCTTTTAATTTGGCAAAATTATTGTGCTATAGCAGACTAAAATTACTGATTTTGCTTTGTTTGATCTCTTTTTGATGGCCTCTGAAATTCATTTTTTCTCTGAAATTCCAGCAAATGAGCAAATAGGCTTAAGCTTAAATACATGTTCAGGCTAAATATATTTTTTCAATGTAAAATGAGTATTAAATAATTCAGAGGGAGTTGAAAAATCATGTCAACTATTCTGTATTATAAGTGGAAAAAACCTCAGGTTTCTTAAAGGAAGCTAAGTGCCAACTACCTATCCATTTACTGGATTTATAAGGCATCAATCTCTGCAATATTGAAGCATCAGTGGTCTATTAGAACAAAGGAATTCCAGGTGACTCACTGATTATACAGTAGTGTCATCACACCCTGCCAGATGTAACTGATGGGCTGTGGACAGAGAACTACAAATAACTGTTATAGTTTTTTCCCTCGTATAGATTGTTTTTTATTAAAGACAGCTGATGAAACTTTTCAGCACGTTAACAAAGGTAGTTGGCAGCTACCATTCCAATAATAACACTGTATAACAAATGACACTACCCACTAATTCAGAAACTCAAAAAGAGAAAGAATCTTTCCTTCATTTCCTTTTAGAGACAGATGCTTTATATCAAACAAGCTGACTGGCAGTTCTATCAGAGTTATTAATGGTGTCTTCAATGGTCTGTTGGAAATGATCCCTTTACTAGTGTTTCTTCTTGCGGTGTATTTTTTTCCTTAGCTTTTAGGATAGTAACTAATAAATAACAAATAAAAATCATGCATTTTGCTGGCCAAGGCACTGGGTATTGTTTATGTTGGTGACAATTCTTCCAAGCCTCCTCTACAACACCATAACAGAAGGAGAATGTTCTATGATATACAAAAACACCACCATAAACAAAACTCTTTTCAGAAATACATTATGGAAATCCAAAATGTTTCCAGTGAATTCTGTGGACTTGCTTCATATTTACACTGAGATAGCCAAGAGCAGATTTTGGCTCCATATACAACATTAACGAGTATATGACAGATGCCCTGGATTTTTTGTTTGGCAACTCTTGTTCACTCCATACACGAATCTTTAGCTCCAAATAGAATTAGGTGGCTCATGCAGATATAAAATAAAACACTTTTACAGAAATATAAATATACTAGCCAATTAGCCCGTCATAAAACGGGATTTTCAGGTCTCTCCTCCACGTCGGTCTTCTCTTCTGAGCCTCCGGTCTCTCTCTCTCTCTCCCCTCCTCCTATTGCCTCCCCCCTCTCTCTCTCTCTCAGCTCTCCTCCGCCTCCTGCCTCTCTCTCTGTCTCTCTCTTTCTCTTCTCCTCCCCCTCCTGCCTCTCACTCGGGGGACCGTGGAGCCCAAACAGCCGTTTGGGCTCCGCACTCCCCGTGCTGCATGGAGAGCGCGGAGCCCAAACGGTCGCTTGCGCCGCTTGCTCCCACGCGGCGGCCTGGCTGAGCAGCGCAGAAGTCAGGCAAGCGCCACGGCAGGAGGCAAAGGGGAGCGGGGCGGTGATGTTCACAGCCAGGGGGCGGGGCCTGGAGCCGCTGTCACGCCGCACGTCGCCGCACGTCACCGCCCCGCCCCCCTTCGCCTCCCACCGTGGCACTCAGCTGACTTCTGTGCCGCTCAGCCGGGCCGCCACGGGGGAGCAAGCGGCAGAAGTGGCCGTTTGGGCCCCGCACTCCCCATGCAGCATGGGCCGCCCAGAGGGAACAGCCAGCATTTCAGCAACAGCGCCCCACAGAGGGAACAGCCAGCATTTCAGGCAACAGCGCCCCCCAGAGGGAACAGCCAGCATTTCAGGCAACAGCGCCCCCCAGAGGGAACAGCCAGCATTTCAGCATTACAGACTCACAGACACTGGGCTACTATACATATGATATGTGATCACTTCATTTACTAACAAAACACACCTGCTTCTGAGCAAAGTAGATAACTGCACTAGTCAACAGTTTGGAAACAGTGAAAACTAGAACACCCATTTTGTTGCTTCCATGGAATATCTGTCCACAGCTGATACTCTTTCGCTAACGATAATGCGGCCAGAGATGGTATAGTTTCGGAATTACAAATTAAATGCCTCGTTTAAACCAAATTCCGAACGTATACTTCAGGAAAATCACAGGTCTGGTTCAAGCTACTTCTGCACTGATTTAACCATTTTTAAAATTCATTGAGAAGCTGTTGCCAGTATTCCTCCTGCTTTCCTTCCCTTGCTTCTTCCCTATTGCTCCTGCCTTTAATGAATTTCAGCAGCCTAATTATGTTTCTTATATTTAAAAGCGATATCAGAATTGTTTGCCAAAGGTTGCAGTCAGCATGGCCAACCCAAAGCTGATGACATCACTGCTTTGATAGAGCAATCAAATCCACTGGCTTTCTAGGACTGACTGGATAATGGTCCCTTAGTTTCAGAGGTGCACAGCACGGCGTTCTAGTTCTAAAGGGCATTTAAGACAAATTAAATTTTCTTTTAAGCCTTTCTGTCCAATAGGATTTCATCCTTTGAAAAGACACAGAGATGCTGCATGCAAATATGTTATCTTATGCCCTCCTGGTTAGTTGTGGCTGTAAAATCCAGATATTTCAGCTTCGTAACTGGAAACAGAGAGAGTAGCTTGTTAAAGCCTGAATGATAAAACAGATAATAAACAGAGTTAGTTGGTAGAATGGATCGCTAAGTATGAAAACAGCTTGGTGAGATGTTTCATCATGTCAATGGCCATGTTATAATGTGCTGTCATGACTCTTTATCCTCCTACAGTGATGGCAAGGGTTTTCACTTGAACTTCTATTACTGGTGTCACTGCCGTAGTGCAGTGTGCTATTTTCTAAAGCAATCAAAATGTCAACAGCTCTGTTTTTATTATTATTGCTAAAGATAACGGAGTACAACTGAATCATTTCAAAAAGTGGCATTTATTTTTAACAGACCCCCAAATGTTACTTCTAAAGTTAGACTGTGATCTAGAAATTGCCCTCACATTTTAATGGTGCTGCTTTCAAGTGGGGCTGGATTCTGCCAACTGATAGGAATGCACAGATCCTTCTTCCTACATCAAGTCTCACTTAAGTCAATGAGAGTCTGCACAAAAGGAAAGGCACAGGCATGTGGATTTATTTGCAGGATGGAATCCTAGAGTTGCCAGATGTCCCAGTATGTAACTGATAGTCTTACTCTCAAATGTAAACTCCCACATTCCATCTGCCTTACTATGCTACGGGAGCACTGCATATGCAATTGCTAAACACCTGATCCATTCCTGAGACTTGCAGTGCCCCTAACCAGTATCCCATTCCAAGTTGTGCCTGAAGTATATTTGTCAGAGCACTAATCACAAACATGACTAGATGGATAATATCAGAGCCACATACAGAAGGAGAGGTTCAGGAAAAGGAGCGTTAGAGAAGTGAGGTGAAAGAAGATGATGGGCTGGAGAGGTGGAATGAAAAAGGGAGTGACTAAAAGGGGTTAGATAAAATAAGTGAGGATTGTAGGGTGCTGATAAATTCCTGCAATTCTAATTTGAACAAATATATGTGTTCTAATTGGCACAATTTTTAGACTGCATTAAAGAGAAATGGGTCCTAACAGCTTAACTTTTGGGGAAGCTTGGCGCCAAACAAAAATGGCATTATTCTGGTCTATATATAAAAACTGCAAATAAAAACAAGCCTGAACACTGGGGAAGTGCAGATTTGGAGCCAATCTTCGTTACTTACGCCCAGCCATAATATTAAGGTAACTGTGATATGCAGGAACACTTCAGCTATTATTCTGCAATCTTTCATTAACAGATTAAGAGCTTCACACAGGATAACACATTTGTCAAAATATCACAAGTAAGTATCTACTGAAAATAGCAACTAAATATAAAATAAAGATTTTTTTACAAAATACCTCCCTCCGGCAAAGCTATAGTTAGCCAGAACACATCATTTGTGCAGTTCAATCAATTCTTTAGTTTCATAAATTAGGATGACATACCAAGTTGTAAATGGCAGGAGCAAAGAGCAGCGTAAGTAAACAACTGAGTCATTCCAACAGCTGAAAATAAAATTCACTCACTGGGGGGAATATCTTCAGCTGGTTTAAACTGTCATAGCTCCATTGGCTTCATGGATGTTGGAGGACCTGCTTTTTAATCCCTAATATCAGAATATGTATTGTATGAAATTTTTGTTTATATGGTGTCTGTCCCTGAAGTGCTTTTGAAAGTCCTTAGCTGTGTACTTTTAAAATAAAAATAAGGACACATTCAGGAAACTGTAGCTATAATCTGGAGAAGAGTTCTGGAATTTGGCATGAAAATGGGAAAACTATTTAGTCTATTTGCATCTCAATTACCACATCCATAGGAGAAAACTTCTTAGCATAATGCAATGGTTCCCCAGGCAGTGTGAGCTCTCTCTCCATCTCTTTTCCACATCAACCTTCAGAAAAATATCCAGTTTGGAAAAGAACAAAAAATCATTCAAAACTGAACATATATATTATATTTAGTTGGTGAAAGATATCTGCCATAGACATTTATATAAAGTTATATAATACTGTATTACATATTGGCAAGGTATGAATGAACAAGATTCAACTATGAAATGTTGTAGATCATATTGACAGCTTGAGAATCCCAAAAGGACATTTGTAATTTGGGTAGGTCTAGATATTTTCCAATAGCTATGTATGAACTGCTTTGGTACAACAAATTTAAAATAACCTCTCAGTAATCATTCTTTCAATCCATATGGAAACCATGATGAACATTTATAGATAGCTTTTATTAGTGGTAATGAAATGATGCTGAATAGGAACATATGCTATGAATATTTAATACTGCGGTTATAATTAAAAAAAAAATCTCTAAAGTAAGTTTTCCAGATATCACAAAGTATTTAATTAGAAATTGCTCTTGATTTTCACCCTAAATATTTTCAGTACTGTACAGCATGCAATAATCATATCTAATTTTCTTAGCACTTTAGGATTTCATACAAATACCTTCACATGACTTGACTTTGGTTTATAGAAATAAAGCTGAGCTCTCATGTCTGCAATGTGGTAGTTTTAATATCTAACAAAGATTGCAGTTTAAGAAGTACAACCTCTTTAGCTTATCTAACAAGAGTAGTCTGTGTATTAATTAGAAGGACTACACTTCAAGCAAATGAGAGATTTGTTAAATGAAAGTGCTGACTGTAGTGACAAACTATAATTGTGCACAGTCTTTCAGAAACAATATTCCATCTCATTAAGAAAATCTGGAGCTTTTTTTTTTTCTTTAAGATTTCACAGAAAACCATATTAGACATGGACTAAATGTGCATTTGCTCCACATCAACACTATTTTTAAACATGCAAATGAACTTTTCTGCTTTTATTGGGGAGAAGAAAAACAATTTACTGTTATTGTCTGAGGGAAAGCAATACTATGCACTATTAATTTATCAGAAATGTGAGTAGCAGCAATGAAATATGACAATCTATGAAGTCTGGCATAACGTGCAAGGCTGAACAGAATGGGTATACACATGCATAAAGTCAAAACTGACTGGTCTCTAAGAGAAGTGTAATTTAGAGATAATAGGTAATTATGCATTTAGGTTCACTCTTAAGATATGAATGCAAGTCTCAAGAACTTAAAAAAATTGCTGTTTTTATAATTAGTATAATTTCTCTAAAAACAAGAAAGGATGGTCACTGAGAGACCCAAGACAAGTTGCTGATCCTTGCAATCTAAATAAGGCAGATAAAACCACAAATAATGACAACTGATCATAAGTATAGAGAGGAATAACAGTAAGCTGAGGGAAGTGAATATTGTTCTTGGAGGAGCATATTCATGGACACAGGCGATAAACCTCTTTGAATCTATTACTCTACCATATCCTATGTGAGCATGTAAAGGCAGCTGAAATCTGTAAAACAGTGAAAAGGACTGAAATAAACTACTCGTTTATATATTTTTTTCCATTGTGAATCTGCTAATGGGTCCATTCACCAGAAAAAAAAAAATGCACCATTTACGTCCTCCTATCCCCCACCCTCCTCACCTGGAGAAAAGAGGTGCCTGGGCCATTTTGAGTTATGTTGAAGAGTGAAAGGTAGC
Organism: Rafetus swinhoei; assembly: GCA_019425775.1. NCBI lineage: Eukaryota > Metazoa > Chordata > Testudines > Trionychidae > Rafetus > Rafetus swinhoei. Next base: position 275,669,573 of record CM033437.1, read on the forward strand.
TTTGAATCTCCAAGTTGGGAATTTGAATTTTTCCATATTTGGCTCTTTAGCAGTCACTTCATCAACACTGATAAAATGATTAAATCTGGCAGGCGTGAAATCACCACTTTTTCTATTGTGAAAAGATTAAATTCCTTGTGATAAACAGTGACAAAAACCAGTGCTTGTCAAAAGAGAATATCTATACTTGGCACTCGGGAAACCAGTTTGGGCAAAATCAACAGAGGTCCTTATTTTGACTTGCTAACTAAATGTCAGAGTTGCTAAAACCCATATAAAATTGAAATTGTGTATGATTCGTCTTCCTGTTCTTATTGCTGTTCCCTATCCTGCTTCCTGTTAACAGACAGACACCTATCTTATTTTGTTTACATTTCCAGCACCCTATTTTCACACAGACATTCAAGGAAAAAAAGCATCCAGAAGGAGCAGTGTGCTTGGATAACAAAACATGGATTGATCAGAACTCTCCGATTTTCCAATTCATCAGATCAAGTCGAAAGTTCTCTTTGGGACCTTCATGGATGTCAATGGACTAAGAATGAGAAGAGTAACTCTCACTGCAGTACTAAGACTTCCCTAGGCTGCTGAGGCAGTCATGAGCAATAGAACTCTCAATGATAAGGGTGAGAGGCCAGCAGGAGGAGACATGCCTTTTCCCCCTCAGTTGGCCCACAGCTGAGGAACTCCCCACTCATTCCAAAAGAAAAGAGTCTGCTCATGAAGCTGAGCATCTTCAAAACAAAATTAATCCCATTATCTTTGCTGCTTTCCTCCCCATAGTTACAATAATAAAAGGTGTGACCAATCCTCACCAGAGGATTTTATCTTTCACCCCAGAGCATTTTATTAGCATGCAGGAGAGAAGAGAGGAAAAACCTGCAATTTTCCTGGAGAAGGGAGAAGTGAGAAGGGTACTCTGATCTATGTATAGACTACTCAATAGGTTTATGCAGTAATGTGTGCGCATAAGCAGATACAGAACAGTCTCAACATTTCCTGAATTTCCTTTGGGTGGAATCACAACAAACTACTGAATTTCCTTTGGAAAAGATGTTCACATGGCATTTTTGGTCCAGAAACTCTGAGGAAGTTCTCTCAGAAAGCTTGACCTTATGAGATTACTAATATTTACATGCTAGAGTTTTAGACTATGAGCTAGATTTATATAATTTGTATTGGTTTGTCGTGGTCTTTGGGCTGGGGGGAAATATACTTGCTCTGAACCCTGTAACAAGTAGTCAGAATCTCACAACATACTGCATTAATTTTATAGGATTGTATACTAATGTAGGGAGCATGACACAATCATTACTTAAAACCCAGTTACAAGGACTAGGGTGACTAAGAAAAAAAATGGAAAAAATCCAAGATGGCCACGAACAAGATTTATTAATTACAGAAGGAATTTTTAGGCTAAATTTTGGGCTTCCAATTTACAGTTTGCTTTTGAACTCACTACTGGCAACACTATCAGGACCAGTTCCAATAACAATTTACACTTCCACTGTTGTGCTAGAAGGAAAATGAATTTACAGTTTATCAAACGAGGTTAAAATAATATCATTTATTTAGATATTGATCAACAATATCTAAACATAGCTCCAAAATGCTAGAAAAAATAACTTCAAATTGCTATAAATTGCACAGCATAGCGTTGCCACGGCAATCCCAAGGCAAAGCTGAAAAATACCCTTCACAACCTTGTTAATAAATAAATCTATCTTCAAGATGACCTATAGTGCAAAGAATATTTTTGCCAACAGATACTAGTGAAGTTGTTCAGCAGCACGGAAGGCATAAATATTTGTTTTCCTATGAACTACAAACTGTAATTCTTAAAATGATTTTTTTCTTTCCCCCTCTTTGCTTGCCCCCTCTCAAGATCATACAGCTCCTTTCGTCTGTGCTACTAGACTGAACAGTTTTCCTTAAAGTTTGTCCTGGTCTCATTTTTACTCAAGAGGGGCAGGCAGTAAGGAATATGGCACTGGTAGTCTTCTTAGGAATTCTGAGAAATACACTTTTCCATTTAACACATATGAATTAATGTCTCACTTGGCAGTGTGTAACCTGCAGGTGTTTTCAGTGAAGTATTCAGCAAATAAATCAACACTGCACATTAAAATTATGAACTTACAACTTAAGAGTGATTATTTTGTTTTAATACTTGGTGTTTGATGATTTATTAAGGCAACCATTCCCAAACTGCGGTCCCTTGACGAATGGGGGTCAGCCCACAAGGTGCTAGACAGTTGCCACACACCTTTAAAAAGTTATGACTTGCTCCTGCCAGTGCTGTCTTATTTAACACAATCGATCTGTTATACAGTGTCGTGCACATTTGCAGTGTTATTTAAGTAATATATATCAGTAACCATGAGGGATACATTTTAAAGTATTGTGTAGAATATTAAAGCCACACAGATGTTATTTACCACTAAATGCTAGCTAATGAAGGCCCTGTAAAGCTAATATTCATTTCATATTTCTAATGCTAATATGATTACAGGGCATTTTCCTCTATGACCACTGTTTTCTTTTTAAATTTTGCTTTTAAAAAAAAATGCAAGCAGAAGATTAGTGCTTTCAGCAGAAGGTCAGACTGGGAATCAAGAGATATGGGTCCAATAACTGACTCTGCCACAGACTTCTTTTATTACATTGTGACTGGGAAGTTACATAATCTCTGACTGCTTCAGTTCACACTGGAAAAATATTGCCCCACCCCATCTATTTAGAATATAAGTTCTTTGAGGTAAGGGCCATCTTGTACTGTGCATGAGAACAGTGCCATACACAATGGGCCTTTAAGGTCAAGTCTACAGTAGGAAATTTCAAAATAACTAAATTTGAAATAACGCCCAAAATAATAACATTGAAATAGCATGCCTCCATTATGGGGGAGCCTTAAAAATGGTCCGAGGCAGGCTCCATTATTGTGGACGTGCTACCTCGACTTAGAGCCCTAGGAAGCACTGGGGAATAATTATTTCAAATGACTCTGGGGAGCAGTTATTTTGAAATAGCAGTGGCAGAGCATCCACACTAATGCTATTTCAAAATAACAATTTTAAAATAAGCCTTAACCCCCGAGGAAAGAATGAGTACAGATTTCAAAATAACAAGCCCATTATTTCAAAAGAAAAGGTGTGATAGTCTGGACGCTCCACTTAGTATTTTGAAATCAGGACTAACTGTCAATATAATACAAATACAAACACTACTGAATACTCCTCTTCCTCATAATAGTAATAAATAATAATAGTAATAATAATAACAACAACAACGGAATTTTGACACTTCTGAAATTCTATCAGTTTGGAGAACAAGCCTAACAATCTATGTAGGACATTAAGGTTGCTTGTTGCCATGTTACCCTCTGTCCCCCCGAACAATGTCCAGTTGAGTAAAATTCAATTGCTGAAAACCAGGATATGCATAGTTAAGGTTGCATACTTAACTCTGCCTCTTTTCAGCAGTGTCCCAATAAACCCTGTTAATAAGCATACTGTTACTCTGTCAACCTTAAAGTTGCTGAAATGTATAAGCTCATCAATTCCTTTTATAACCCATTCTTTCCTACCCCCCGTATTCCATATAACACTATTGAAGGACAAAAAAGCCCTCACTTTTTTCTTCATTGTGATGGCACACATTCTTTCTTTATGCACACTGTAGTCCTTCAACACCTGCACACACAAGTGAAGAAGTGAACCTGTTTTTAAATATAATTCACAATTCAGGCTCCTAAAACTATTAGTGGGTCCCATGCACTATCGTGGGTAAAAACTGACCCATAGAGACCATTTTGTCCTGCATCACAGCAACTATAGCTCTGACTCCACGCAAAACAAATCTACAAAGTTTTTGGAAATAGCTATTTTTCAGCACTTACATCCCTACTCAAATGATCTCAAAGGCAGATAACTAATCCTACCTTGTACCCTCCCGAGGCACAGTGAATTTCAATGGAATCTCATTATGCAAATTGATTTTAGAGGACAAAGTCAACCTTACAGAAATGGGGATGCAAACTTAACCCCTGTTGTGTTGCCGTGACACTACAGTATGAAGTCTGTCACCATAGAACCTGAACTTCCCTTCCCACCACAAGTGCATATATATCAGGACCTATGGATATTAATTCACAGTAATAATCAATAGTAACCTCTCCTTGGAGCCTCTGTTTATTCTTAAAGAGGACATTTTTGCTGAACATAACATTTTTCATATTCTTTGTACACAAAGTGTTTTCTTCTTCTATTAAGGGCAAAGTATAGTGCCAAATCTGTGAACCATCAGAAATACACCTGCCAAAACCAAGATTTCCAAACAGAACTAAAGGACAAAGGAGCTACTGACCTTTCAATAATCTCAGCAGAAGGGTTTAAATATACATACAGGTATAATACACATGAATTTACAGTGCACAAAGGTGGAGGAGTCCAATTTCTGCTCTAGTACAGGCCCTATCTCCTCCCTAGAAATAACAATTCAGATAAAATGCCTGAGAGGCACTCAATGTACCCATATATTAATTCACTTCAGATTTTTATTATGGGGACAGGATATTTTTTGTTTTTATCTGAGGGGATATTTTCTTTCATGCTGTAGTTGTTTTAGGTTAAATCCAAATACTTACAGTTCCAGAACTGAAGACAAGTATACCCAAGAAATAGCAGACCTATCTCAGCTTAGTAATTGTAATTGCTAGTTCTCCATTTTGAAGATGTGTTACAAAAATAGCAGTAATGTCCATTTACATGTGTGCTTTGTGGTCCATTACTGCTGGCTGACTGTAGCAAATAGCATCATGTGTTTCAACTTTTGTGGTCCAGCTTTTTCCGTGGAAGGAAGCTTTCTAATAAGGGAATAAGAATTTCCTCTCCTTCCCCTTCTCATTGCAGCCCCAGAAGATGTACCATATCTGTCTGCATCATCCCCAAAAGAAATTAATATAGCCTGAGACTACAGGGATTTACACACAAGTTCCATGGGACGATGTGTGTGCCTTCCAACATGCCAAACTCCAACCAATCCCTTCCCCAGTGTGGATATTGATATTTTCAGAGAGCCCTCTCCCCATGCGGATCTTGGCAGGCACAATACAACCCAACATTAAGGTGATTTTTCATGATCAAAGCCACTTAGAGATGTTCTTTAAGAAACAACTCTGTCGAAAGGACCAGGTCAAAATTACTGGACAGATATAGTACATGATAGTTGTCAAAGCATTGTTATTTGTGGCACAAATGTTCTCAGGGGACCTTTATTGCTCTGAACAAACACCATTGACCCTCATAGCACTATAGCAATAAAGATACAAAGCTCAAGGAGAAAATATCCAAGTAGATATAGCAACCTGCCTCTAGAAATCATTACGAGAGTGTAAAATACATCAACACTGTAGGCTAGACAGAAAATTAGGAAGTTATTTATTGCAAAATACCCTACTGGGTATCTAGAGTTGCTAGGTTTATTTAATGAGCATTAAAATCCACATCCTTATCAACTCTAATTGGATAATAAATTCATCGCATTGTTTCCAGAATCAGTACTGGAATACTCTATTAGGAGAAAACCTTGATGGATTTTTTTTAATTGAGTTCAAACAGATGGCTTAATTTCTGAAATGCTAATCTACTGCTGTGAGTTCTATATTTCATGGCACTTTATTTTTGATTGACAATGAGGGTTACGTTCACAAGGTGTAGACAATCCTGCTTTCCATAACAAGTGGTATTGGCAGCTCTGCACTCACAGCTGTATTGCTACAGGAGAAATTTACCCCCAAATGTTTTGTTTTACATGCATACGTTTTTTTGACAGAAAAAACATTTGTTTTCTGAGGTGCTAAGGAAATCTACTCTACAGATAATAGGATAGATCATAAATTTTCATTATATCTATTACATCAATGCTATGAGTTATGTGCTGTCTGAAAAAAAAAATCACACAGTAGATCAGTGAACAGAAATATTCTCCTTATAATTCAAAATATTAAATTATTACTCTTAAAATTCTTAAGGTTAATTGATGGATGATTTCATGATGAGCAAAGGGTTCATTAATATCAAACTGAACAGTCAAGTTATTTTATAATTGCTTGCTTCCATCATTAAGTTCCCTATTAAAATAATTATTTTATTTGCTGCTTCATAATAACTTTCATAATTACTGTCTAATGCATTGACTTATTTTTTAAAGAAAATATCAATAAAGGGCATGAGCGACAAGGAGTCCTGTGGCATCTTATAGACTAACAGATGTATTGGAGCATAATCTTTCGTGGGCAAAGACCCACTTCGTCAGATGCATGTAGTGGAAATTTCCAGAGGCAGGTATAAATATGCAGGCCAGAATAAGGCTAGAAATAACGAGGTTAATTCAGTCAGGGAAGGTGAGGCCCACTTCTAGCAGCTGATCTGGAGGTGTAAACCCACTGCTAGAAGTGGGCCTCACTCTCCCTGACTGAATTAACCTTGTTATCTCTACCTGCCTCTGGAAATTTCCACTACATGCATCTGACAAAGTGGGTCTTTGCCCACAAAAGCTTATGCTCCAATACATCTGTTAGCCTATAAGGCAGTGTTTCCCAATTGGTGCTCCATGGAACCCTGGGGTTCTGTGAAGAGCTGGCACTCCCCGGCCCCCTCTGAAAGAGAGAGCGCCGCCTAGCCAGCTTCTTAAAGAAGCAGCACTCTTGTTTCCCCTTCCTCCCTGGTGACGTAGAGGCATAGTGAGGCAGGGGCAGAGGGGAACAGTTGCTCCCAGCCGGCACACTAGGGGGTTCTGGACAGGGGTGACCCCACGTGACCCACAGCGGGGAGGGAAGCACTTCCCCTCCCCAAAGGAGCCGGCGCGTGCTGCCTGAACAGCTGGGGCTATGGCACCCAGTAACTTAGTTCGCGGCCTTTCTGCGTGGTGGTGGGGGGAGGTCAGGAGACCCGGGTCTGTGCAGCTTCGACTGTGCAGGAAGCATTCTCTGTCCTGGGACTCCCTGCACCCTCCCCTCCCCCCGCAGGACGGCATCGTGGAAGTAAGTTGCTGGAGTGCAACAGCCCCTGCTATTCAGGCAGCGTGCACGTCAGCTGTTTGGGGAGGGGAAGTGCAGTCGCACACTTCCTGGAACCCAGAGGTGCTGCAGGATTGCCAAGTACTGGTCCCAGTTGCCCCTGTCCCCTGCCCAGACCCCCCACGAGTACCCTGTCCCCTGCCCCCACTAGCACGGTCCCCAGCACCCAGCAGCACCCTGTCCCCGGCCCCAGCACCCTGCCACCCACCCCAGCATCCAGCACCACCCTGTCCCTGGTCCCAGCACCCTGCCACTCATCCCAGCACCCAGCAGCACCCTGTCCCCGGCCCCAGCACCCTGCCATTCACCCCAGCACTCAGCAGCACCCTGCCATCCACCCTAGCAACCAGCACCACTCTGTCCCTGGCTCCAGCACCCTGCCACCCACCCTAGCACCCAGCAGCACCCTGTCCCCGACCCCAGCACCCTGCCATCCACCCTAGCACCCAGCAGCACCCTGTCCTTGGCCCCAGCACCCTACCACCCATCCTAGCACCCATCAGCACCCTGCTCCTTCTCCCAGCACCCTGCCACCCATCCCAGTGCCAAGCAGGACCATGTCCCTGACCCCAGCATCCTGTCCCAGCACCCCGCCACCTGTGCTAGCATCCTGCCACCCAGCAGCACCCACTCCCCGGCCCCAGCACCCACTAGCACCCTGTCCCCTGTCCCCACCAGCACAGTTGGGACCACATTAGTGAGGCTTGAGGGTTTTGGAGGGGTTTTTTTGCATCTCACTTGTGTGCCCCCACTGACTTTTCTGTGGGTCAGTGACCCTTGACTCAAAACAGGTTCCCGGCCCCTCTCATAAATAAAGACAATTCTAAAACCTTTTGAGTTTGACATAATATTTTATTTAAAACTGAAGCCTGGCCAACATGCCCCCAATTGGGGCCAAATCCCCATCTCACTGCATCATCATAACACTCCTGCACCACCTGACCCCAAATCTGAGCCTATCATACACTGGAACCCCCTGTCCTGAGCCTCTTACATCCCCAAACTCCTGCACCCCCACATCCTCAGTCTTCTGCCACAACACTCCTGCACCATCCACACACCACAAATCTGTGTCCTGAGCCCATCATACTCATAGCCTCCTTGCCCTAAGCCCCTCACACAGTCCAACCCAAACTCCTGCACCCTTACATCCACAAGCCTGTGACTTGCTCGGCACCCCAACCTTCCACCTGAGCCCAACACTCCCCAGCCTGGAGCCCCTTCCCCGAGCCAGAATCCCCTTCTCCTGAATCCAAATTCCCTCCCAGAGCTTGCATTTCTCACCCCTTCCCACACCCAAATCCCTCATTCCCACCCCAGAGCCCACACCTTCTGTCTCAACCCAGTGAGAGTGTATAAGGGCTAGGGATAGCAAGTGATGGAGAGGAGGGGAACAAAGAGGATGGGGCCTCAAAGGGGTGGGGTCTTGGGGAAGGAATGTGATTTTAATGCATTTGTGGGTCCCCCCCCTTTTTTTTTTTTGCTTGACAAACCTAGGGGTTCCTTGAAATCCTGAAAAGCTGAAAAGGGTTCCATGGCCAAATAAAATTGGGAAACACTACTATAAGGTACCACAGGACTCTTTGTCGCTTTTGCAGATCCAGACTAACACAACTACCCCTCTAATAAAGGGCACGATTCTCTTTCAACAGAGAGGTAAATCAGCAGGAACTCCAACAAAGCAATACTTGTACAAACAAAAGAAGAATTGGGTCTGAAATGGTTAACTGAACTTATGTGATTTAGAGCATCAACAGGGAAAACACTTTTTAAAAAAATATTTTAAACTGTGTTTCAAAGTAGTTAAGGTTACTCACATGTGACATCCAGCCAGTGTAGCCTCTTAAAGTAGGAAATACTAAATTAACGAAGCCCTAACGGCCTCACAACAGGATTCCACTGATTGCTTTAAATAGGCACAGAATTTGAATATGTAACTGTTTTCACTGTTAACTAGACAAGAGTGTCTGCAGAAAGATTTCTTTCCACATGGCAAGAGCTTGTGTCTGTTTTCTTCACTGTCTATTTCTGTTCTCTTAAATTAAACCTGAGAGCAGTCATATTATGGTTCAAAATCTCCCACAGGTGCAGCTCACACATGATGATGGAACACATGAATGTTAGGGAAAGGATCTGCGCATTCCATAGTACCAAATACGGGGTTCAGTTTTTGAGACTTTGCTTTTACAGAGCTTTTAGCCAGCATGAGTATGTGCAGAGCATCAGAGGGATGATTATAAAATATTCTCATGCATTTCCCGAAGGAACTTCAGTGTTTTCCACAGCTGAGCAACTTCCTTTTCAAATTAGACAACTCATCTGTATATACCACTTCAGTGTGACTGGTAAATATCCAGTTTTAACTATAATCTTTCCAAGAACTTCTGGGAGGTACTTTGTCCCCAGGCAGAAATTGTTCGAAGGAGGGGCATTTTGAATAAAGACAAGAGAGAGGCACTACTCTTCACTAGTACAAGGGCTCTTTGAGATCAAGCACACCAGCAAGCAGCAATCTTCAGGATCTCTGGCAGGCAACTGTGAACAAGGTACTAATTCAATGTAAAGTTTAATAGGGAGTTGGAATGAACCATCACCTAAAAGCTAAAGGGAAACAGGCTGTACCCCAGACAAACACCTCAAAGCAGGTGTCAGAGAATGGATCAGCACTTGGGTTAAAGGTGGCCAATTTGAGAGAACTGCAGGGGGTGGAGCCACTACAATCTTCCCTGACCTTTTACCGTAAACAGGAGGCAGGAGAGAAGGCATCTTTGTCATGTCTGCTAAGGAGATGATGAGAGGAATCTGCAACTGCTCCTCTCACTGCTGAAGGAAGATGATTTGGGGGAAGTCTCACAGGCAGATGATGTTAGTAACAGGGAACCAGGCAGCTATACATATGACGCAGGTGATCCTGGCAGCTCAAGCCTGACACCAAGAGTGGAGCACCCACAGGGACATCACTCAAAGAAGAAAAACTAGTCTGCTCTTTCACACAAGAAGAGTTATCTGCAATGCTGCTGGATAGTCACAGTGTGGAAAATGCAGAGTTGCAGCAACTCTGGATGAGCCAGAGAATAGCACCTTGATCCTGGTCCAGGACTGACGACCAAGCAGACAAGGAGTTACACCCCTGAATTTACTTAGACTCTCTTTCCCATCAATGCTTCTCCTCTGGAAGAACAAGTTTTCTACCTTTATGTGCCCAATCAGTAGCAAAAGCAAAGCCAATATAGATGAAATGCAAAAACAAAATTCAAGTTCTCCTTGTAAAAAAAAGAAAAAACCCAATACATTTATAATACTAGAGAAGTGGCCTACCCTGACTTTTGAGAGATGTTGCTATAAATTAAAAAAAAAAATATTTAAAAAATATATATATTTAAGACACTGACTATAAGGAAGCATGCTTCTCCTGGGAGGGAGATATAAAAATAATACAGGAAATTGTAGGGATTGCCAGGAATCTAGGAAGACAATCTATTTTCAACAATTAGGCAGTTCAATACCTAGTAGAGAGTTGTTTTCATGATTAAGGCTCTGATATTGAATAAACTCTGCAATATCATGTACGTTGTTAGTCATAAAATCCGTATCACAAGCATTTGGAAAAGGCATGGCAAACTGCACTTTTAAAGGGTATTTACTTAGCCATTTGTATCAATCCTTCAAAACCAAGAAATGCTTTAGTTTTACATATCACAATTAAGCTACCCAGTGGAGACTGTATTTGTTTTGCCTAAAGGTGCAGTTCTCTTTACCCACTCATTCTATGTGTGTGTCTTGGTGTATGTTGTTACAGTAAGATAGTTAATCAAACTCTTTTGAAGTGGTAGAGTGGAAACAGCTGTATCTGACAATGTGCTGATGACATGGGGCTTAAAGCTGTCAAGAACTGCAGATTGCAAGCAGCATTAATATGAGACTGGGAGGGCAGTGGCTTGCAGGTCATAGCATCTTCAGGAGGAATGTAGCTAAACCAATCAGTTCAAGGTAGTGGCTCAAAGTCTCAGGATCTAGTGAGCTTTCATTTAATACTCCAGAGGCCATACTTCAAAGTGCCCCTTCTTTTTAAGAGCAATGGCCAGATGTGGAGAAGGTTTTGGGAGGGGTCAGTTGTTTAAAGTTCAGACTTTAAAAAATTAGGAATGCTACACTATTACGCAAATGGTGCCCCCAACAAATAAATAGAAGTTCGGGCTTAATCACTATCTTATGTTTTGGAAAAGGATATCAGATTAAAGCAAGTTTCTAGATGACTGATTTTTCCACTACAAAATTAGCTTGAACCACATTTCAAAGTGCCTAACAATCTATTAAAAGAATTTACTGGTTGCAGAACATCACAAAGGATTGGTAACTAGAAATCATCTCTAAGCACAGAACTTTCTTAATAATATTCCTGTTTATATCAATTATGGGGGAATAGCTAAATGCCTAGAAACTCTCTCTATTTCTTGTGCAGTAGCATGCATTATTACCAGACTGGTTTACCATTTTTCCAGTCAACACTCATCGAGAATAACATTACCAGAATTAACAGTCACACATTTATAGTTTTTGGTTTACCCATAGTAAAGAGAGAAAGAAATGTTTACCCATCAGCCTTATGACAGAAAAGAGCATACATAGGCTGGAGGACATGTGCCTTTTTTTAAATACAATTAAAACAAAAACAGCTTTGCATTTTTGTAGTGATTACTATGTTTTACAGAAATTCATGCTCTCCTGAAATCTGATTAGATGAAAATTGTTATAAGTATCATTAGCATATCTCTGTTGATATTAGTGCTGACACATGAATGCTCTTAAAGGTGGAATTTATAACAGCCAGAATGTTTTCTTTCTGTGCCAGGGCTGCACTTCATATTCTACTGTTGTTGGGCTGCACTGTCTCAATTCTTGTAGTCTAGGAGCATATTTAAATGTAGATTTGGAAGAGCCCTTAGGAGGTCATACAGTCTACCCCTATTAGCTGATATCACCTAGACCTTCCCTGATGGGTGTGTATCCAATCTGTTCTTAAAAAAAATCTCCAGTGATGTGGATTCCACAATCTCATTTAGTAATCTATTCCAGAATTTAACAATCTTTGTAATTAGAAAGTTTTTTCCTAATATCTAATTGGTCACTATCTTCTCTGTAACAGGCATTAAGATTGTGAAGAGGTTTCCCCTTAGTCTTCTTTTCTCAAGACTAACCATGTCCCCATTGGTGAGGTTTTTAAAAACCTTTTATCATGTTTTTGCTCTCTTCTGGACTCTCATCAATTCATGAATATCTTTTTTAAAATGTGATGCCTAAAACTGGACACAGTACTCAAGCTGAAGTCTCACCAGTGCTGAGCAGAGCAGCACAATTACATCCCATGCCTTAAAGAAACACCTTTAGCCTTTTTGGCAATTACACCACATTGTTGACTCATATTCCATTTGTGATCCACCGGAACCCCCCGATCCTGTTCAGCTGTATTATTGCCTAGATAGTTATTCCTAATTTTGTATTTGTTCATTTGATTTTTTCCTTCCCAAGGGAAATCCTTTGCACTTGTCCTTGTGGAATTTAATCTTGTTGGTTTCAAATCAATTCTCCAATTTAGCAAGGTCTTTTGGAATTCTAGCCCTGTCCTCCAAAGTGCTCACACTTCCCAAATTTCAGATTTTATAACCATACTCTTCACTCAGTTATCCAAGTGATTAATGAAAATATTGACCACTCCTGGATCAAGGACAAACACCTGTGAGCCTTGACAGATACATCTTACATTCACAAATTCATTCAGTGATAAAGGCTTTTACTAGGATTTTTGAAGGATTTCATTGTACATCAAACTTATCTTTAAGGCACAATCCTATTACTGTATTAGTTTGTCTATTTCAGATTGAGTGTTTCTCCTCTTGCCATCAAACACTTGCTCCTCGCCCCCACCCCACCCCACCCCACCTCACTCTGAGCATGGAGCCTTTTTGCAGTAAAATGAATTAGTTCAGAGGCAGAGAGCAAAGTGGCTCAGAATGAATAATTTTATCACAGGCACCTCTGTTGCTTATAGTTGGGCTCTAACCTCATGGCAATGTACAACAGAAGAATAGTTGTGCAAGAAGCAAATGTTCCAAAAGGGAAGAAATACTCTACAAAAACTACAAGTGGTAGTCAAGTAGTGAGTAATTCTAATATATTATGAGACTATCTATTCATTTCTGCCAACAGCCAAATCAATTTGCACAAAACAACAAGCCTGAATCTTTGCTTATTCTCCCAGACTGAACAGACGTCCTGTATAATACAGATCATAAAAATTTCCTGAATTAACTCCTGTAGCCAGTGTCCTTTGCACATTTATGCTGGGGCAGCTCACCTGTGTTTAAGTCCATGCCTTCACTACTATTGTTACTTATGCTCATGATGCTAAAGTTAGCACAGGTATGCTTACCTATGCTACAATCACACCTCAGTTTGTAATATAGATGTATCCTAGTCTAGAGAGAATAATTAAAACCTATGAATTGTACTAGCAATGCTATATAAAATGTAAGGCAGCAAAACCGAGACAGAAACAAAGTAAACAGATATGAAAAAGTTTAATTGGTGTAAGAATTAAGGACTGATATCTGCCAAGTGTCACACACTTCTAAGTCTGTCATGCATTCCTGCACAACAAGCACCACCAACTTTTAGCTTTCCTTAGGGGTACTTCATCCCTAGGCTGTGCTCTCCTCCACCCTTTCCACCGAGGCCTCTTCCTTGCTCTATCCCCTCTCCTGTGGTTCCCCACCCTGCCTCTTCCCATCCTCGCTCCACCCAGCACTTCCCACTTTCCACTGAACAGCTGATTAGTGTCAGGGGGAAGCACTGGGAGGGCACAGGAGGATCTGATTGGCAGGTGGCTGGTAGCATGACCTTCTCTAGCAGCTAGAACATATATAGGGGTTAATGAGTTTATTACTGCCTCTATAGCAACAGGATGAGAACATTAGCTCAAGCCATAGGCATTCACACTCTTAGATCCAGAGGCTCCAGCTTCAGCTGCTTTTGATGACCCAAACAAGGATATCATTACACTTGTCTGTGTAGCCTCTTATCATTTATCACATTCTACTCTAGAGAGCCAGCTAGTTCATAAATAGTTGTATTGCTCTCAGAGGATAACACCATGTTTTTGTGCCAGTTATTCTAATAGCAGATGTGGCCTTGGTCTGTGTGGTGTATCTGAGGGTTGTGCATTCAAACTTAGTTGTTGAGCTATGCAGAAGGAAAATGTATGTAAGTTAGTAAGCCAAGCCGAACCAGGAATAATAGTTAAAATGACCTTATCTTGCAAAAAAATGTATTTAGAGGTTAATTTAGATATTCTAATCAATACTAGCTTTATTGATGTAGTTTTAGTGTTTCTATTTTGGTTAATGGAATGGTCCCTTTAAGGACAAGGTGGAATACAGATAGGTTCATATGAAAAGACAGAGCAGTATGTTCGAGAGGTGGGAACTTGTTTAATAGACCAAAACTTTCCAGAAAGTAATTTTTATGCCTGATGCAATGCATTTATTAGGAGGCTGAGAGCTACAGAACATTACTACTAAGCTTCTGTGCCTTTTGCTTGTGGGTCACTAGTATGAATCCATCCTAACTCAGTAGGAATTAAATGTCGTATCTCACTAATGCAAGTTTGGTGGCCCTTATATTAGATTAGTTTGGTGGTGCCATAGTACAAGTGCACCAACATACTTTGCACTGATTGTCAAACGTAAGAGAGAGGCCAAGAACTTCATGGGCCATGCAGGATGAGCTAACCCCTGTTGCCCTTGATGACTCCCCATCAGGGCTAAGGAATGCTGGCAATGCTTGGAAAGCTTTCACTGTTGCACCCAATGGACAAATAGTTCCTTCATTAGGTCTGCATCTAAATCCACATGCATTTGTTAAAGCTGTTTAAGAAGTCTTAAGGTCATATACAAATTATTGCACATATTCAACAAAGCTCATTAAATTATTTGCATAAAGTAATATTTACCTAATCCTGTTTTCCTGTTTTTTAAAACCAGGATTAATTGGCAGAAAATAATTAATTGGCTGAAAATAAGGATGGTTACTCAAATTAAACAGAAAAGATAACATGCTTCTAATTTTTCCCCTTCCTAAGTAAATGATCTGATTTCCAACACTCTTTCCCCTCCTCCCCCTTCCACCTCTAGAATAAACCACCAGAAGTTAACTGAAGAGAGAACTAAAGCTATTCTGGTGATAAAGCACCATATCACTGGAATAAAACTAGTGCTCAGTGAAATACCTTTTGATTCTTTATCCTCACACTGTACACTCTAATCTCCAAATTTCAAAAGTCTACAGAAACAGATAGTAGATTTCTAACAGACCTTTTGTGAGTAAAATGACAAACTGAAAACAGAAGAATGGTGGTTCTAACAAACCACTGTGTAACATTTGAGTTGCTTTTCACTATGAAAGATGTTTACAGTCAAAGAAAGGATTAGTACTTCTTAGAAGTACTTAGAGAAAATTCTTTAGCTGCCCAAATGGAATTTTACGAAGTGGGATTAAAGTAGGGAATGTGGGAAGCTGGTAATGCTACAAAGAGTGAGCTAAGGATTTGGGGGATATTGAAACTATACTTTTCATAATTTTACATAATTTGGTTTATTTGATGTATTTTTACTTTTGACACAAATTTCCTCAATTACATTTTCTAAAAAAACCCAACCCCATATTGTTGTGGGAATTTTGTTGCTGTTGTTTTTCTCTACAGTTATTGATATAAATTCTCAACAACAGCTCAGCAAAGAATGTTTGTCTGGGCATATGCTCTCTAGGTTTACTTTGTTGTATAGCACTAAGCATTAAACATCTTGGGTGAGATCTGGGATGCACTGATGTCAACGGGTGTTTTATCATTAACGTCAGGATTTCACATCTTGTTTCTAAATTGGAAAGATAATATACAAAATGGGGTAAGTAAATGACAAAAGGAAAAAAGCTCTCTTATGAAATTAACTTTTTATTCAATATGAATTATTTCATGCCGTTCTTATTCCACATGAGTGATGTTTAAGGGAACCTTCTAAGGAGTTTAGTGTAGGCAGAAACAGGATTAAAAAAAAAAAAAGACGCTTGGGGATAAACACAGGTGCATGTTTCTCTCTGGCTTTCTCCATCCCTCCCAGCCCACTCTTTTCTTACCTCTCTTCAAAGTAAAAAAAGTAATTACATTGCCTATAGTGCATAATAATGTGAAGTAATAGCTGAGGTAATAGAAACTTTGGGTCTATAGTAGAACAAAATTTTCATTACATAGGAAAAGGCTGAAAAATACTGTTTAAAGTTTCTTATCTGGAACTCAAGACAAGCTTTCCATTCTTTATACACTGATGAAAATGTCTGGGAAAAAAATCTCAGACACTTGACTTTGCATAAATAAATCTAAGCCAACCTCCCCACTCCAAACTTTTTTAAAACATAGTAATAAATTCTACTTGATTTTGCAACTTTCGATTAAAAAGACTAGAAAAAAATATAGTGATTAGTATGACAAATGAAAAGCTTGATTTGACTTCTACTACTGTCTACTTATTCATTAAAAGCATTCACAGTACAGGCTAAGAGATCAAAGACTCCCACAGTTAGTTTTGCCTCACAGAACCACGGGATCCAACAGAATTGTGAGTTCATCATTTTGAATAACGCTTGTCAGTAAGGAAATAAACACTTACATTAGGTCTCAATCCTGCTGCCATTTCATAATACTTCTCCGCTGCTTCATTGAGACTTGCTTGTCTATTGGTGCAGAGAAAAACAAAACAAAACTACACTTAGTTTTTCTTAGGTAAATACTGGGAGGGTCCAGACTTATTTGCTTCCACCATTTGAAAATATGCTATTACCAAACGCCAATATAACTATTATTTTTATACCTCAGAATATCAGGTCTCTATAATGAAATGCTCTTTTTAGATCTTATTCATATTTAAATTCTAATAAGACTGTGGGCCAGATGCAATAGATCAGTGGGTGCAAGTTTATGGTCCTATCTCAAGTCATACCAGCTGAAGATCTGGTACAATTTTGTAAAATTATACTTCAATTATAGGTCAGAGTTTGGGTTGTAACAAAGTAAATCATGTTTTATTCCATTCCAAGAATACAGATATATGCAGAAGGACAACCAAACAAACTGAAGCAATGCCAGGCAGGTTGCCCCTTTCAACATTAACATTTTGGTTATTACAATCCTTAATGTTTGTCAGAAGCTGCAAATGGGTAACAGGGAGGGATCATGTGATGATTACCTGTTCTGTTCACTTTGGCTATGTCTACACTGCCATTTTTTTTCCCGCAGAAGATATGCAAATAGCGCTTTCATTTGCATATCTTCTGCCGATCCTTTCTGCGGAAGAGGTTTTGCTGATAAAAAGCCCCGTGTAGACGGGGCCATTTGTCGGAAACAAACCTTTTTCGTAAGATCCCTTATTCCTCAAAAAATTAGGTTTACAGGATTTTGTGAAAAAGGGTTTTTTTTCCCCCCGACAAATGGCCCCGTCTACATGGGGCTTTTTATTGGCAAAACCTCTTCTGCAAAAAGGATCAGCAGAAGATACGCAAATGAGAGCACAATTTCCATATCTTCTGCTGAAAAATCCCTGCAGTGTAGTTACAGCCTCCCTCTGGGGCATCTGGAATTGGCCACTGTTGGAAGACAGGATACTGGGCTAGATGGACCTTTTGTCTGACCCAGTAAGGCCATTCTTATGTAAACCAAACATAAGGACAAATGTACTATGGTTTTCTGTGCTAGGAGTTAATTATAGGCTAATTATAAAAGGAGCTCATGTGTCTTATCTGTAGATGCCTCACTCTTGACAGGTGACTGTTGGCATGTTTGTCTGTGAGGGAGCTAGAGATGCATTCTTTGTTAAGTTCATATTCTTATCCTGTGGCATACTCTCTTGCCACTTTTAGACAATGGAAGAGATGGGAAGAGGAAAAGGATAATACAACTCAGATTTCATCATTTTTTCCAGATTTCCAGTCCACTTGTAAGTTAAAGTGGCATCATTTAAGTGAGCCCTTGAATCTGCAGGTTTATAAGATTTTTCAACTGTTTATTGTTCAGGGATCATCGATTGCAGGTGTTAAACCCCCATTCAAATTTCCACTGGAGTTCTGAAAATTAACCACACAATGTGTTATTGGCAATTCATTCCAATCAATGCATTTTGATAGACAGCTATTGGTCTTTGGAGCAGAATGGAGGAAGGAAAATCCTTTTGAAGTTTCACATAGGTTTCAAGCAAGTTGAAACCATTTCCTTACAAGCAGTTTGCCAAAGGAAACCCAGTTTATACCCATCAACTGTTTTAAATTACTGTGCACATTTATCAGCTCAGTGGTTGAGTGGTTAGAAGTGAGTGTCTAAAAATATTCATTTAATACACTTCTGAAACACTCCTGCTGGGTTTCAGTCAAAGGGATGTTGTGGCACTTAAAACTTCTGAGCAAAAAGCTAAATTTCACAACTTAGTAAAAGACAAGTAAAACTGAATGTATCACGTAGCTCTCATTTCACAGAAGGTCAGGAAATACAACAATCCTAAATGCAGCAAATTTCTGTACAATGTGCCTTGCCCAGAAGGCAAAGAAAAAAAGCCACATTTCCCTTCTGAAAGAATTGTTTGCATATGAACATGAAATGGATTGAAATTCGTGCTTCTCTCACCAATCGGAAATATATTTGTAGAAGGAAAGAAAGTAATGTATCTTGAAACATGGATCATTAATTTTCAAGTTGAAATCAATTTGAATTTATAGTTCTTTATTAAAAATTGTTTTTATAAATGTATTTAATCCATAGTAATCTTGTGAGGAAAATGCAAGTTCCATTACTGGAGCATTCATAAACAGTTCCTGAAGCTAAGGTACAGTAGAGTTCTGACTCACATTCTCACTGGAAATCTAAACTAGAATTCATTATGTTAAGCCCTGGAATGGTTTCCCCTTGAGAATAATAAAAGACATGGAGGTAGGAAATTGCAGTAACCCTATGCCACTAAGCAGCAAATGGCTCTGGATCAATGTCAAACAATGGAAAGGTTCCACTGGAGGAAGCATAACTTAGAGAAAAATACTAGATACAACAGTGATAAGAATAAAATACAAGGGAGGAAAAGGAAGCCAGGAAAAACTGATGAATTCCTACAGAAGAAAGACTGCTTTCAATCATTATAAACGATATCCTCGGCTTTCCGTGGGTGCTGACCTTGAAAGGAGATCTGACTTCTGCTATTTGAATCCTAAAGCTTATGCTAACTACCCTAGCAAACCAAGAAATACAAATATCTGCTCCCTTCTAAACATAACTTGCTGTCTAGCGTTTAGATCCTGCTCAGAAGAAGCCCTTAAACTGAGCCTATAGACGAGTGATACTCAGAGGCATGGGAGATGCAAGTGCCTCTAATGTCTCCTGGAGCTCCTTGCAGCATGTGATATTAAAACAGCATGTGATATATAAAAATTAATGAAATTTGGCTCCTGAACCACGGAGGTCTGAGCATCACTGCACTAAACCTACTGGCTCTTACACATGGGCTACGTCTACACTGGCATGATTTTCCGGAAATGCTTAAAACGGAACAGTTTTCCGTTATAAGTATTTCGGAAAAGCGTCTACATTAGTCCCGGAGTTACCGTTATAACGATCGCTTTTCGGAAAAGCGCGTCTACGATGGCGGCGCTTTTCGGAAAAGCAGAAGCCGGAGCCATTTTGAAGAGGGCAAAGGCCACCAGACCTTTCGGGCGGGGCCGGGCGCCATTCAGACACGTGCTTAAAGGGGTCTCGCCGGACAGCCGTTGGTCTCCTGCTCCCCTGCCTTGGGACCTCTGCCAGGGACTGGCACCCTTAGCAGGTTCAGTGGTTGCCCTCTGGGTTTGGGGACACCACCCTTTGGCCCCCAACTGCTTTTCCCTGAGTTTAGTTTTTTCTGCCCTGCTCTGTCTGCCATGGAGCCGTGGGTGGCCATTTGCCTGCTCGGGCCCCTGTTGGAGCTGTCACGAGTGCCTGCTGCTCGTGCTGCAGGCGGTGCCATGGTGTACATGAACCAGGAGGCAGAGATCGCATTGGACTCCCTCACCAGGAGGCCCTGGCAACCGTGTGGCATCAGCACCCCACCGTAGAGGCCCGTCTGGAGTTTGAGAGCAGCACCGACTGGTGGGGCGGCGGCTGGTCCTCGGGGTCTGGGGCGACCACCAATGGATCAGGAATTTCCGCATGAGAAAGCGGACCTTCCTGCAGCTGTGCACCTGGCTCACCCCGCGCTGCAGAGAGCCACCACCCGGCTGCGGGCACCCATCCCCATCAAGAAGAGGGTCGCCATCGCTCTGGAAGCTGGCCACACCGGACAGCTACGCTCGGTGGCACAGCAGTTCGGTGGGGCGATCAACCGTCGGAGTGATCGTCGTGGAGGTAAGTCCCAGGGGAGTGGGATGGGGAGGGTGCTGCACTCCAGGCCCAGGGATAGCCAAGATTCCAGGCTGGGTCGGCCAGGGGTTTGGGCCGTCCCTCCCTTGCACAGGCCCGCTGGTGGGGGCCGTGGGGCGAGGGCCCTGGTGTGTGTGTGTGTGTGGGTGTGTGTGAGGACAGAGGGAATCAAGGGGGCCCCAAGGGAGGCGCACACTCACCCCTGCCGTGCGTGATGTGTTCCCTTGTGTTTCTCTGCACCCTTCTGCAGGTCGTCCACGCCATCAACAACATCCTGCTCCCGCGAATCATCCGCCTGCGCGTGGATGATACCATGGCGGCCGCTGCCCTCGGGTTCCCCAACTGCGGGAGCCCTGGCGCCACCACATCCCCATCCGGGCCCCGGGAGCATCGGCGGCCCATTTCATGAACCGCAAGTACTGCTCCATTGTTCTGCAGGCCTCGTGGACCACGGGGCCGCTTCCTGGACATTTACGGGGCTGGTCGGCCGGGCACCACGACGCCCGCATCCTCCGCAACTCTGGACTGTTTCGCAGGTTGAAGGCGGGCACCTACTTCCCGGCGAGACTTGACTGTCGAGGATGTGCCTATGCCCATCTGCGTCGTCGCGGCGCCTACCCCTGATGCCCTGGCTAATGCGGCCCTACACGGGGCAGCGGACCAGAACCGGGCCCGGTTCAGCGGACCGCCTCAACCGGGCCCGAAACCCAGTGGAGCTGGCCTTTGGGCGTTTAAAGCCCGATTCCGTTGTTTGCTCACCCGTCTCGACATGGGTGAGCAGAATGCAACGGAGGTACTGGCAGCGTGCTGCGTGCTCCACAACATTGTGGAGCGCAGCGGGAGGCCTTCCTCCCTGCATGGATGGCAGCCGAGGCACAGACCTTGGAACAGCCCGACACAGCTGCCGTCCGCCAGGCGCGCCAGGATGCGGTGCGCATCAGAGAGGCCCTGGTGGACATGTTTGCCCAAGCCCCGTGCAGGGTCGCCTGGGTCTCCCCAGACTACTCCCGCCCGTCCCCTACCCCTCCCCACCTCCCCTTACCTCCCCCAATTGTAAGCGTCGGGTCAAAGCACATCGGCCGTCATCGTGACTGTTCGGGTGCGTCGGGCTTAGTCAGGGTTTTCTTTTAGTTTAGGCTAGGGTTTAGGCCACCATCGTCTGTCGAAGAACAGCCACGAGGATTCGAGTCGTGCGGAAGGCTCAAGTCAGCGTACCTGATTCCAGTCGTCTTCCGTCGAGGATCTCCTGGCTGTTCCTCTCCTGAGGCCCGGAAGGACCAAAGGATTGAGGTGGCCAGCGCCATCATCTTCCGTCGAGGATCTCCTGGCTGTTCCTCTCCTGAGGCCGGAAGGACCAAAGGATTGAGGTGGCCAGCAACACTACAATTGTCCTCCCTGCGCCTAGACTATGTTTAATTATCTGTAGTGTGCATCTTTTAACTGTTCTTGCTTGTTTGTGAGCTATGTAAATATAGTTGTGTGGTTTACATTTTACTGAAAAGTCTCAGTATTTATTTATGCCACAAACCAATGAGCACTTAAAAAGGGCCCCCAGTGATAGAGTACAGATTTTGTTGTCTGCAGTTTGTAACCCTGTTAAATTTAAGTGGCTAATTGGCATCTCACATCATTTCCTACAGTTACTAGAGTAACACGATAACCAACACAGGAATGAACAGAAAAATAGAAAACTGTTTATTTACAAGGGGAGGACCTTCTACTGGGACGGGGACCTTCAAGCTGGGACTGGGACGGGGACCTTCAACTGGGACGGGGACCTTCAGCTGGGACTGGGGACGGGGACCTTCAGCTGGGGACGGGGGGCAGTTACTGGGATGGATGGCCCCTGCGACTGCTCCTCCGGGGGCCTGCACGCTGGGCAGACCGGCGTGAGGGCAGGCTGCAGGGAGGTGGGCACGACCACGGGCACGACCACGACCAGGAGCAGGGGCAGGAGCAGGGGCAGGGGCAGGGGCAGGAGCAGGAGCAGGGGCAGGGGCAGGGGCAGGGGCAGGAGCAGGGGCAGGAGCAGGGGCAGGGGCAGGGGCAGGAGCAGGGGCAGGAGCAGGGGCAGGAGCAGGAGCAGGAGCAGGGCAGGAGCTGGGATAGGAGCTGGGATAGGAGGGGCATGGGCTGTGCTCCGGGAGGAATGGCGGGGGCATGGGGTCGGCCATGCCATAATGGATGGCATGGACCAAATGTGCTGTGAGCATGTCCATGGTTGTGCGCATCCTCTGCACTCATGTAGGAAGGCAGCCCAGCCCTCCTGCCGCCACTGCAGGTCCCCTGCACCCGGCTCGGCGATGGAGGCCTGGATTGCCTCCACGCGGCGCGCACATGGCGGCGCAGAAGCTGGTCTCTCTGCCGCCGCCTGTGCCTCGGGGTTGGCCAGCTGGGGGTGCCGCTGCTGCCGCAGTGTCGGGTCTGGTGCTGGGTCCCGCTGCAGGAAGAGAAGAAAGGATGGGTCAGTCAGGCAGGCCGTCCACTGTCCCACATCTCATGCCCTCCACCCCTGAGCCCAGGTGACCCCACAGTTGTGTGGCTTGGGCCCACTCGGTTTCCCTCCTGCCCCCGTGTTGTATGTTGGCAAGGAGGACCGCCCCTGCTGGAGTAGGGTCCCCTCTCCAGTATTGTAAGCACCAGTCTGTGTCCTGGCCCGTGGAGGCGGGAGGGTGCTTGTGCTGCGTTCACCTGTGGAACTCCTGCCGGTGGAGACTGTGAAAAGCTTTGGGCTAATCGCTGGTGTTTGACAGGGGGCGAGATGCATCCCACGCAGTGCCTGGGAGCACATCTGGCAGAGGCGGTCTGGGCTCTCAGATCCTCGCGTGGGATATCTCCTGGGCGTAACCAGAGCGTGAGTGGGTGGGGTGTCCCATCCTTGCAGCAAAACTCAGGGGCCCTTGTCCCTCCACTATCCCTCCCGCAAGGCCGGTAGCCCAGGGACATGTGCGGCCACAGTGGGGACTTCCCTCGGGGAACCAGCCAAGGCACCGGGAGCAGGCGAGGACTGTGGCGCTGCGGTTTTCCCAGGAGCAGCTGGCTGTGCCTCACTGCCAGGCATGGGACAGTGTGCTGTTCTCCGTGCTGCACCCTTGGCGGAGGTGAGGGCTCTGGGCTGAGTCCCTGGGGCCCTGGCCGGTTCAGCCGGCATCCACCCTTCCCCTGGTCCCGCCGCATGTGTGAGCAGCACGGTCCCAGGCGTGCCCTGCAGCTGCCTGCGCGGCCATGTGCCGCTCGTCGCCAGGCTGCACGAGGTTGCGTGCTGCTTGCTGCCTCATGCGGCGCAGCGTGCAGCTCACGTGGCCTGAGTGAAATGCTCTCCCCTCCTCCCCTCTGGGCACCTGGCTCCCCACCCCGCCCTCCGCCCCCGCCCTTTGGGAGTGCAAACTGCAAAGACTCACCAGTGGGTTCCTCCCGGCCTCGGCCTCGGCCTCGGAGGAGCTGCTGGAGGGAGCCTGCTGGGTGGTGGCCTCCTCCCGCGCCGGGACAGCGCTGCTGCTGTCTCTCCCTCCCCTGCTCGGTGGGTGCGTCTGATGGGCGCTGGCAGGTGTCCACAGGGGCGTCCGGGGCTTGCGGGGCTGGCTGGCCCAGGAAGGCGTTCAGCCGGTCATAGTAGGGGCAGGCGTCTGGTCCTGCCCCCCTGCCCTCGCTGGCCCGGACGTACCCCAGCCGCAGCTCCTTCACTTTGGAGCGGACCTGCTCGGCATTCCGGGTGGGGTGTCCCTGTTGTGCCAGGTTGTCGGCCAGCCGTGTGTACAGCTCCACATTGCGGCGCCTGGAGTGCAGGTCGTGGAGACCCTCCTCCTCCTGCCACAAGTCCAGGAGGTCTCCAGCTCCTGGGGTCAGGATGGGGCCCGGCGTTTGCGGCCCCTGGGGGCCTCCTGTGCTGGGGTGCAGGGGCTCACCAGCCGGAGCTGCCATGGCGCGGTCAATGTGTGGCTGGGCAGCACAGCACGTGGCAGAGCTCAGGCTGCAGGGTCTGCGAAGTGCTCCTGCCACGTGCGCCCAGCAGCCTCCCTACCAGGAAGTCCAGGGCTCCTCACGGGGTCTCGTGGCGACCAAACCGCTTTTTCCGTTTCTTCTGCTTTTCCGGAAAAGCTGTCTACACTGGCCCTTTTCGGAAAAGCTTTTCCGGAAAAAGGACTTTGCCCAGCGGGAGCGGCATAGCTTTCGGAAGCGGCTGATTTCATACAGTAGATCGTCATTGCTTTTCCGGAAAAGCAAGCGGCCAGTGTAGACAGCTCGCACCTTATTCCGGAAAAGCGGCTGATTTTCCGGAATAAGTGGCCCAGTGTAGACACAGCCTTAATGTCACAGACTCACACTTCAGCGCCAGAAGGGACCATTGTGATCATCTAGTCTGACCTCCTGCACACTGCTGGCCACAGACCCTCACCCACGTATTCCTGTAATAGACCTCCACCTCTGGATGTGTTGCTGAAATCCTCAAAATTATGGTTTAAAGACTTCAAGTTAGAGAGAATCCACCATTTACACTAGTTTAAACCAGCAAACGACCCATGTGCCCTACAGCAGAGGAAGCCAAAAAACCCTCCAGGGCCTCTGTCAATCTGATCTGGGGGAAATTCCTTCCTGACCCCAAATATGGCAGTCAGTTAGACTGTGACCATTTGGGCAAAACCCACCAGCCGAACACTTGAGAAAGAGTTATCTATAATAAAATTGGGATTAACCCTATACAGTGTCAATTGACCACCTATGATATCTCACAGTTGGACTTGACTAAGTTTGATTCATAAGTTCTATGGATACCCAAATGAAAGAAACAATTCAAGGCTGCTTCATTTAAATTATGTTGCTAATCAACCCTTTAAAGTTAAAAAAAAAAAGTAATTTGTCAATAAAATGGTGACTATATTATACTTGTGTAGACATGCAAATATTTGAGTGGGAAGAAGGATTGTTCACATCTGTTGTGTTATGAAGCCTTGAACTACCAGCTCCTGGTTTTAAGTGAGAATCTGCCATCTGCCTCGCTAAAGAGAAACGGGAACATCTATGTAAGGAAAAATAATCTAGAAAGCCAGAATTTGGAACCAAGTCTTAATTCTGAAATGAAACTTTTGGAGCCAGAATAAAATCATGGTCAGACTGTAAACATTTCAATCTTCATTCTAATTTTATTTATGTCATACAAGCACCCTCCATTATAAACCAGTGTCTTCAGTTTCTTATAACTTTGTCAAACTAACTGTTTGGGCTACATTTTGCATGCCGAGCATCAGGCCTCAGGCTGAAGTTAGTTTCAAACACACAGGCACAAAATTGGAGAGGTGCAGAGGACCTACAGCTCATGTTGAGTTCTAAAGGCTCTGAACCTACAATGAGCCTAGATAGGCACTTCTGTGCCATAAAATCAAGAACCCCTAACTATTAGAGAGCTTACTGCAAATAGAGGGTCTTTGTTAGGAAACATCAATTTGGCTGTTGAATGGGTACTAGCTGTTCTCTAACTCTGAGGTCTCCAGAGAAAGGAAGAGACACAGAGACTCCAGAGTGCGTGTCTACATTGCAAACAGTGGTCAATGCAAGTTATATTGCCATACAGCAACCAAAGTTTGTACATCACTCGGGCACAGGTTTATATGGCTGCTTGCATCCACCCTGTGCTTACTTACCAGACATGCTTGTCTTGGGGCAAAGTGTGGTGAACCACAGATAGGTATCCCAGAGTGTCACATGCTACCATCCATCACAATGACTTTTGGGAAATTTTTCCAATGTGTTGTTGGATAGACATGACTCACCTAAAAATCCCTAGGAGTCAGTTTCCCAGAATGCAACTTTCTCCAGCTCATAAAGTCAGACATATCTCCTAAT
Organism: Rafetus swinhoei; assembly: GCA_019425775.1. Taxonomy (NCBI): domain Eukaryota; kingdom Metazoa; phylum Chordata; order Testudines; family Trionychidae; genus Rafetus; species Rafetus swinhoei. Next base: position 275,695,972 of record CM033437.1, read on the forward strand.
TTTTATACCATTTTTTAAAAAATCCCACAAACGCGTGCAACACTTGTCTGCCATCGCTGACAAAAGCATGGAGTCTGCAGAACCTACACTATACTCATAAATGTTGCAAACACAGGACCCACACAGTTCTTCTGTTTGAAGATCATCAGGAACTACTGTAACAATGAAGGGCAATGCAGTTTCTTCAAGGACAGTTTGCTGAGGAACACAATGAAAAACTATTCAAGGTTGCTGCTGGCTCTCATGGAGCAGCTGGAGATGGTAGAGTGCTGTTTCAGGGCACAAGAAACAACTGGAGGGAGCACACTGTAATGCAGATTTGAGATGAAAAGTAATGGATGCAGAACTTTCAGATGTGAAAAGCCATATTCCTGAATCTGTGCTCAGCTCGCCCAAGCACAGGGACACCAGACAGAAAGCTGCACCGACAGTGAAGAAGTGAGTGGGGATTGCACTCTGGAAGCATGGAACACCAGTTTGCCACCAGTCCGTGGGAAGTCCTTATGGAGCTAGAAAATCCACATAGGGGCTCATGCCACACAAGTGTCCAGGGCTATTAATTGTCTCCTGCTCACAGGATTTTGATTCTAGGCAATGTGATGGATTTACAGCAACGGGATTCCTGAACTATTGTTCAGCACCAGCCTACCTTCCTACATAGTACATTAACAAAAAAAGGCTACTTTTCTATGGTTAGCATGCACTGGTGGATCACTGGGGACACTTCACTGATATCTGTGTATGCAGGTCAGGGAAGGTGCATAATGCATGACAGGAACACAAGACTGTTCAGAGACCTGCAAGCAGGAACACTCTTTTCTGACTGATTACCATTGGTGATACTAAAATGCCAGTAGTGATTTTAGGGGACCCAGCTTCCCCCTGGCTCATGAAGCTATATACTGGCCACCTCGACAGCATCAAGGAAATATTCAACATTCTGGCACAGAATGACTGCTGAAAGTGGTTTTGATCGACTGAACTGATGCTGGCATTGTTTACTAAGTACACTGGATCTCAATGAGAAAAATATCCCAATAATTACAGCTGCTGTTATGCCCTAAATACTATTTGCATGGCAAAGTTGTTGCCAGGAGAGCAGTGGATGGCTGTCTGCTGACTTAGAACAGCCAGGCACAAGGATCATTACAAGACCCCAATATTAAGGTATGCAGTTGAGGAAGGCTTTATAAGAGCATTAATAGTAATCCATATTAGTGTTCTGTACTGGCATGTGCTCTGGTGCTGGAGCTTTGGGTACTGCTAAGAATCGTGTAGTGTTCGCTGTACATTTATAAATGTGACTAGGTATTTTGGGGATGCTTTGAATTATGCACTTGTAGTACATGTATAAGTACCATCTCCTGTGAGTAACAATATGCATTTGCAATATGTGCTGAAAACTTATAAAGATAGTTTTAGTCTCCAAAAGTAGAATTTTATTCACTGGGGGAAACAGTGCAGAAAACAACATGCAAAAAGCCCCTGAGCTAAGTAATACACACTTTTCACAAACTGGAAAGGAAGCAAATATCTGTCTATTGTGGGACAGCTGCTGGGGGACTGTTAGGATTGATACAGGTCATGCAATGTTTTCACTCACACTTTGTTGACCCCAGTATGTCAATCTTGGCTGCATGCCATTCAGGGAGGTAGGATTACTGCACTGGTGTAACGGGGCACGTATGTTGGCCAGACACAAATTTGATTGGTGACTTACATTGACCTAACTTTGTAGTTTAGGCCAGGCCCTAAGAGTAGGGGAATAACATTTTACTCTAGGGCAATAAAGGACAATGTCAACACCTCAGGAGTGCATTCAAAGATGCCAGTGAAAGGATCAGAGGTGCAGCTAGGCCTGTAAAGGTGACAACACTATCGTACCTTGATGATATACCTTTGTCCCTTCCATCCTCTATGTACCTAACTTCCTAAGCTTGATTTTCTTCATTATTCTAAAGTTTAGATGAATTACTCTGGGCATGTCCATGTCCTAAGGAGGAATATAAATTAGAAAGCAAGCAAGAGAAATAAAAGGATCCTTAAATTAATGCACGTTGGTGCTGGTGTTTGGGATAATCTTTGATTAACAACTGTACATTTGTTTTGGTTTCCTTTACTCATGTACAATAAATGAGTCTCTCTCTTTCTAACAATCTTTTAAAGGCATTTTGGGGCATATTTAAAAATCCTGCTACAGGAACCTTCAGTTCAGTTTGGAAAGTAGGTCTCTTAACTAAGAGCTTATTCTGCCTTCTTTTTCAAGCTATTTTCTTTTTCATTTTGTATTTGTACATGTCAAAAATATAAAGAGTAAATTATGAGAAGTCCATTAATATAATTGTTCTAATGACAATTCTGTGCTAGTTGAATGTATTTACTCAAAAACACTTCCCTTATTTATATACATTATAAGGGGCATATTTTCTAAAGCAAGATATAGCCTAACCCAAACCATTTGTGTTCAGTCATTGCTCTTCCTTTTAGGCACATAAGCAGCATATTCATTATATATTTATCCTACAAATAAAGCCAGAAAGTAATATAGTAATGTGGGCTTAACATAAGTGTTTAGGTAGAAGCTCAAAGTTGCTGAATGTCAAGGTGTATTGGTTGTAAATGAAAGAGAAAAAACCTTCACAGTTTCAAATATCAGAACAAAATTAAACACAAGATTGCCTCTGAATGAAGGAGTTCTGATAATATCATTAATCACTCCTGTATTTCTCAAAGTCTCCATAACTCTAGAGACTGATATTTAGCCTTCTAATCAGCTTGTTACTCCCTAATGATATTTATATCATATTCTTTGGTATTTCCAATACTCTCAAATTACAGTCAGAGCAATAGAGTTCTCTTCTTTCATTTACAGTCACTCTATTTTTAAAGACTTGAGTAAAAATAATGTAAAAGGAAATGTTGTTGAAGATACTGTAGGAAAAAGATATATTGTTCTCATATACAAGCAAAGAGGATTACATGCTTGTGAAAGACAGAAATTTCTACAGTAGTGAATAAGAACGGCCATACTGGGTCAGACCAAAGGTCCACCCAGCCCAGTACCCTGTTTGCCGACAGTGGGCAATGCTAGGTGCCCCAGAGGGAGCGAATTGAACAGGTAATGATCAAGCAATCTCTCTCCTGCCATCCATTTCCACCCTCTGACAAACAGAGGCTAGGGACACCATTCCTTACCCATACTGGCTAATAGCCATTTATGGACTTCACCTCCATGAATTTATCTAGTTCTCTTTTAAACCCTGTTATAGTCCTAGCCTTCACAACCTCCTCAGGCAAGGAGTTCCACAGGCTGACTATGCGCTGTGTGAAGAACTTCCTTTTATTTGTTTTAAACCTGCTGCCCATTAGTTTAATTTGGTGGCCCCTAGTTCTTATATTATGGGTACAAGTAAATAACTTTTCCTTATTCACTTTCTCCATACCACTCATGACTTTATAGACCTTTATCATATTCCCCCTTAGTCTCCTCTTTTCCAAGCTGAAAAGTCCCAGTCTCTTTAATCTCTCCTCATATGGGACCCATTCCAAACCCCTAATCATTTTAGTTGCCCTTCTCTGAACCTTCTCCAATGCCAATATATCTTTTTTGAGACGAGGAGACCACATCTGTACACAGTATTCCAGTTGTGGGCGTACCATGGATTTATATAAGGGCAATAAGATATTCTCCGTCTTATTCTCTATCCCTTTATTAATTATTCCTAACATCCTGTTTGCTTTTTTGACTGCACACTGCATGGACGTCTTCAGAGAACTATTCACGATGACTCCAAGATCTCTTTCCTGATTAGTTGTAGCTAAATTAGCCCCCATCATATTATATGTACAGTTGGGGTTATTTTTTCCAATGTGCATTACTTTACATTTATCCACATTAAATTTCATTTGTCATTTTGTTGCCCAATCACTTAGATTTGTGAGATCTTTTTGAAGTTCTTCACAGTCTGCTTTGGTCTTAACTACCTTGAGCAGTTTAGTATCGTCTGCAAACTTTGCCACCTCACTGTTTACCCCTTTCTTCAGATCATCTATGAATATGTTGAATAGGATTGGTCCTAGGACTGACCCTTGGGCAACACCACTAGTTACCCCTCTCCATTCTGAAAATTTACCATTTATTCCTACCCTTTGTTTCCTGTCTTTTAACCAGTTCTCAGTCCATGAAAGGATCTTCCCTCCAAAGCCCGTATGCAGTCTCTGAGGGCCAGGAGCTCCTTGCACCGAATGCACACATACACCACCCGCTCATAGGGCAGGTAATCATACATGCTACACTGAATGCAATAAACAGGATAGCCCCCACTCTGCTGCTGGGCTTCTGCCTGCATTCTCTCCTACAGCTACCTAGGTTATTGATAGGGTTTCTAGTTAAATCAGGAAGCTTTGATTAAAACCTTTAAATTAAACTATAAAGAATGTCAAGTGTACCCTGGCCCCTTGCCACTCCCCTTCCCAACTCCCTTTCAAAACTCCCTGTTTGCTGCTCCTGTTCGCAAAGCTCCCTGGTCACTGACTCACTGCTTTATAAAGCCCTGACCTGCCTGATAGCCCTGCCCCCTGACTAAGGCTGTGCCAATTAACCAAGGCTTCTAGATTTCAAAACTTTAGAAGCTCACAGCTTCCAACTGCCGGCCACAGCACATGCTCCTTCAAACAAACCAACCAACCAACCAGAGATGTAAAATACAGAAAAGTTAAAAATAGACTCTGCAAAAGGTTCACTCCATTTCTTTTTCCTTATTAGTTATAACAAAGCTTCCAAAAGAGGTATTTGGCTAAAAAAAAAAAAAAGGTGCTGTAAGAAAATACTGCAGTTTGGGGTTGAGAGAAAAGAAAGGAAGAAAGCCAATAAATTAGAGAACTAACCTGAGCATATGGGCTGCATTGAAGACAACATCAAACTCTGTATTGTCAAGCTCAGCGGCCTTCTTTGCCATTTCAGCTGCTTCTATCAGACGGGATTCTTCTAGAAGAAACTGACCTGTATCGAGGACATGTATGTTATCTCAAAGGGATGGAAGCAAACAGTATGTTGGATAGTGACACACCTGAAAAATCAGTCACCAACTACATAAGAAGCATATTCAATATATATTTATCCTACAAATAAAGCCTGGAAACTAATACAGTAATGTGGGCTTAATGGAAGTGTTCAGGTAGAAGCTCAAAGTTGCTGAATGTCAAGGTGAATTGCTTTTAAATGAAAGAATCAGCCCTCTAACATTTCAGATAGCAGAACAAAATATGTTCTGGAAAAGAAAAATTATATGGAAGACTCTGGGTGTGGAGGGTGCAGTGGAGTGCTGAGGAAGTGTGACCTGGGATCCTGGTGCAAGAGGAGGGGCTCATCAGTGTAGGGGCTGAAGTGAGGTAGAGGTCTGGGTGCAGGGGGTGAGGCTTGCTGAAGTGGGGGTTTGGGTGTGGAGGACTTGGTGCATAACTTCTGGGTGTAGAGGGGTGAGATTCAGTGGAGGGGTTTGGGTATGGGTGGGTCTGGATGCACAGGGGTTGGGTGCACAGGGAAGCAGCTCCTCATACAGTGACTCCTTCCCCCATGGACGAGCAGTGATGGAGGCAGGAAACTGAAGCTAGGAGGAGGAGAGTTTCCTGCAGACAGGGTAGGTTTCTAAGGGCGGGTCTGACATGGTCTCAGCTGCTCCTTGAAGTGGAAGAAGAAGTTCTGACCTCCCTAATTCCTCCATGACTAGTAGCTGAGCTGGTTAGAAGCCTCCAGCTTGTGTGGACCCAATGCCTGCCAACCCCATTATGATTTACCTCTCTGATCCAAAACCTGAAACAATGCACCCATGTATGCCAGAGAGAGTGAGTGACTGCTCTTTCAGCTTCCCTTTGCTTCCCTGTCAGAAAACAGTTTTTCTGCAGGGAAGCAAAGAAATCTCTGGGGGACATGAATTATATGTTTGCGCTATGTCGTCGAATTCCCCCAGGAGTAAAATTATTTATACACCTGTCCCTCACAAAACCTTCCAACATTATATACCTATGTTTTATGAGTATACACTAATAATGCTGCACAAGTAACTGAATATTCAGTTCAGATGTAGGTCTGAAAAAAATGAACCCCAAATGAAATATTTCAAAGTATCAGTGAACTAAATATAAGTGAATTAAAACAAGGTTTCATTTTGTGGCTACTGAAATGTTTTTCAGAAGATTTTTAGAGGTTATTAAACTTTTAAAAGATACAATTGAAGAAAATCCTGAAATAAACCCTCTTTCTGAAATGAAAAAAAGTCAAAATATTTTGATAAGGAATTTAAAACATCTTCATATTTCCAATTTCCATTCCCTCCCCCAAAAAACAAAACAATTTGCTGAAATTGACTCAGTTTAGGAAATTATGTCAAATGACATGAATACGCATTTTCTGGCAAAAAAGTGTTTGCGTGAAAAATTTCATCCAGCTCCATATGTCAAGACCACATGCATTATTTTATGTTATGTATCCAATTATTCTTATGTAGGCTACACAGTAACAAATACTAACATTAAATTCCCAAATGATAAGAAAAGCTGGACCAAATTTCCCATCCTCTCACAGTCCAGCTTTTAGACACACATAAAGCGATTAGGAATAGGTCTGATGGAAATAAACTAAGATTGTTGGTTAGCTGAATGAGAATGAGCTAGGACAACAAAACAGAATTAAATCACTGAACCAATTTCTTTTCATTCTAAAAATCCATCCATCATACTCCAGATAACCTGGACATGTCAGAAGAACTGGAATTTGACTACCTATTATTCCTAGAACCAAAATAGTATTTTCTTAGTAAACTGCCCAGCTTAAGTTTGCACAAAAGTACATGTTGCAATTTAAATGGAAAGGTAAGGTAAATTATTATAATGATGTGCAGCTGTTTCTCCCCAACTGCTTTTCTTTCTAGAGATGATACAGATGGAAAATGGAAAACTTTCTCTTTTTTTTTCCAGCATAAGTTTTTCCAGAATTACCAAGTCAACTTCTATCCTACATACCACGTTAAAATTTCCTAGCTTCAGTCATACAAACATACACAAACAAAATAGTTAGCAAGCACTAGATCTGTGATACACTTGTCAACAATATTAAAACTTATGCACACTCAAGAAAACTCTAAGTGAGGAAAATATTTCTCTCTTTCCGCTATTTATCATTATTTATTATTTAAACAGCATCCAAGTCTGCTATGTCTCTTTGTGGTCATAAGCTAGATCCCTGAAGAATTTGCAATCTTATCTCGACAGGATGTACACAAAAAAGTTAAGAAAACAACATGAGATTTTACACTTTTGATTCAGTCTTTACATTTAAAAATGCATATATTCCAAAAGCCAGATGGGACTACTGTGATCGTCTATTCTGACCTCCAGTGCAACAGAATCTATAGTACTTCCCCAAAATTATACCTTTTGAACTAGCGCATCTGTTTATAGAGTGCATATTCCATTTTCTGGGTTTGCAGTATGTATGTCTGTATATATAAAACCTGATGAATGGGCTGCAATTTGTAGAAGTTGCTTCAGCTGCAACAGGATTGTATTTTCCCATATCATTAAAAGCATATTTTTCCTAAATATTATACATACATCCTACTGTGTGTTACTCAAGGGAAAGCTAAGGTGTTCTACTCCAATATTCCATGTATAAAGTACATTTCAATTTTTATTAAGCTTTAATTAGTACCATTTTTCAGCTTAATGTGGTGGTTAATGACTAATAAATGTATTCCTTTAGCTTTACAACTATAAAAGATATCTCACTGAAAACAGGAGTGTTCATATCCCTTGAATTGTTATTTTATCACTTATTACAGCATTAATCAGAATCATGGCAAGCATCTTTCTTTTTCCTACAGCAGTTTTTTGTATTTTCCCCCCCTATTTCTCAAGTAAGGGAAGTAGTTAAAATCAGGAGACTGATTTTACAAAGCAGAATGAGTAGATTATACAAAGCAGATGTCGAAAGCTTGGTTCATACTCCTAACAACAACAAATTATAAACAGAATTAACACTAAGACATAGCGGTAGCTTAAGGGCAACAACATTTTAATTATAAAATAAATAAAAAAATAAAAAATGAGAACCAGAAGAGCTCCAGAAAAATGAGTAATACTTGGGAATTAAACAAACTTGAGAAACTGCTCTAAACCATCTTTACTCTGTGCCCTATAACAGTCTTTGCACATCTGCTTTATAAAGGTGTGCTATTTTTGGATCAAGGACTTTGCAGTGGATTTTAAATGTTTGCAATCTATGCTTACATGCATCTTAAATGTAGAATAACCACTGTTAGGTACAGTGACTATACATTCAAACTTTCCTGTCACATTCTGGGTTGCAAGAAGAGATCAGCGAGGGATTGTGCAAGTGCCTGCCCCCTACATATTCCCAGTCCCAGATTTTCCCCAGAACTTGTTCTGCAATGTCCATCTCTTCTCCTGGGAGTTGAAATATTAAGCTTCGATGCCCCATGTAAAGAATAAATATTTAACAGCTTGTTACTTTAACTTGAGTTACCAAATAATTCACTTCAAACATAGCAGTGGATTGGTTTAGATAAACAATAACACAAGTTTAATAACAAAAGAAGATAGGATTTTAAGTGAATTCAAATATAAGAGCTAAAATTAGAAATTGTTACAAGCAAATAAAAGTGAAAACATGCACCTAAAAATCTAGAACCTAATCTAGCAAGTTTAGGTTCAAGACTTTGTTCAACATGGCCTCTGTCACTGACTGTCTTCCAGAAGAAAAGATAATCTTTTCCTGGTCAGGAGCTCTCCCAGAGGTCGAAAGATGCTGGCACCTTTGTCTTCTTAGGTAAAAGATTCTTATCTGAAGCAGGTTTCCCATCTATAATCAGTTCCAGAGACTTCAACTCCCACGTGTTTGAAGAGCCCATTTTTTTCTCAGCTTGCAAGAGCTCTGGCCTCTTGTGTCTGTTTAGTGATGGATGCGTAAAGATGGTTTCTGTCCTTATATACATCTTCCAAAGCTGAATGAACACATTATAAGAGGCAGGATGACCTTATGCTATTCTTCCCTTTCTGTGGGCTTCCCATCTCTGATATGATTGCTATGTAAGTGGAGTTTCCATTGTGTCTGATTCCACCAGACTTAATTTACACAGAAGATGAGCAGATAATAGCTATGACATCCACTTCTGTTTGAGCAGACAGAAGTGCATACATACAATTCACAATAATATTAATTACTAGTGTGTCATTAGCTTTCAGGAAAGACTTGAGTTTCTACAACTTTATAATACAGTCAGATTGGATACAATCATTTATTTGAGTTGCTTATCACTTCCCTCCCCGCCCCCACACCCACCCACCCCTCGACTAGTAAACCTTTGAAAAGGATTCTTCTGAAAAGTAAAATCTGGACTAATCTTCTCTCTCCGGCTGGGTGCAGAGGCAAGCTGTCTTATCCCCAACTAGTCTTATCTTCATCTCTTATTAGCTTGTCGAGTCTGTTTACTGTTCACAGATAAATTGAGATGAAAAACACATTCCTTGGTTTAGGATACATTTCCCATGACATATCTGGTTTGAACACATTTTAATTATTATTCCAACATATGTTCCTAGTCCTTAATGCCCACTGAGTACATACATCAGGCATGATTATTTGTGACCGGTGAATTATCTGTTTTCTAATAATGCCTTACAAGGAATATTTTGCACAAAGATTATTACAGCCATAGGCAAAGTGCAGTGGGCCTGGCCGCGGGCTGCTCCAGACAGGCTGGAGTGTCCCCTACCTGTGGCATGGCAGGTCCACCCATAGGCTGCTCTGGCCAACCTGGAGCGCCCCCTGCCCATTATGAGGCAGAGAATCAGAAAAATCAGAAAGTGGAGAGCAGAGGAGAACACCTGCCCTCCTATCCATTTTGGAGTATCCAAGAGGTTCTGAAGGGCAGTGAAAAAGCAACTTATCCCTTCTCACATCTAGAATGGACAATGGCCTCTCAGTTTCCTCAAAATGAGGGTGACAAGGTCTAAGCTTAATTCTTCTGCCGATAGGTTCTCCCCAAGCCCTGGTCCACACCATGGAGTTAATTTGAAATAACCCCCCTTATTTTGAAATAATAAGTGGAGTGTCCACACTGTTAAGACTGCTATTTTGAAATAACAGGCTGGTTATTTCGAAATCTGTACTCCAGCTTTCAGCGGGGGAATACGCTTATTTCAAAATAGTTATTTTGGGAGTTATTTCAAAATAATTTCCCAGTGTAGACATCCCAAGAGTCCTCATCAAATCCCTCCTCTACCCCGATGAGCAGGATTAATCCTCAGTCTTATACATTTTTGTTTGATTTGTCTGTCACATCCACTGCTACACAGTATTGTTTTTACTTGATAGTTAACATTATCATTGATGAATTGCCTGCTGACATGAGATTTCTCCTCACAGTCATGTGGGGTGGGGAATGCCCCTACGCAGGGGAAATCCTTTGATAGCCCATAAAACTAGCTTCTCAAATGCTTCTAATTTCCTGGAACATTTTTCTTGAAAAGTGAAAATTCGGAGTTTTGTTAAAATACAGTAGCTTTGCTGTACTGGTTGTAAATTTGAGTAAAATCCACTCACCCATTTCTGAGTTATTCAATAGTAAAAAAAAAAAAGTCAGAAAATATTCAGCTGCCTTTTGTATTCGAGCCATTGGGACTGCTCTGTATAGGTACATGCATGATCAGTCATGTGTTCTCCTCAATGTTCAAGAACAGAATACATTTTAAAATTCACTCTAATGAGGAAAATGGGAGCAAAAAAGGACAGTCATCCAAAATCCACAGGAGAGCAGATGAGGTCTCAGAGGATTTAGGAAAAAAATGAATATTTTCCTCCCTCTGGAGTCTCTTTGAAGGGAAAACAAAAAAGAGAGTAGCATCAGAATTACTCCTTTGTATAATATAATGCCTTCATGGTAACACTTCAAAACACACTCAGTAGTTGGACAATTTCTGCTATGAATCTAAGTGGAAGTCTGATCCTGAAAATCCTTACTAATGAGAGCTGTCCTTACCAATTCAAGCAGATCTGCTAATTTCAGTGGGGCTTGTAGTGGGGTGGCTGCCCCACTCTGGCTGGAAGGGGGTAAGCAGACAAGAGGGAACCTGTGCAGAGCCCAAACCAAAGAAGAAAGGAATCTGAGGGGAGCAATCAGAGGCTTGCTGGGGCAGCTCTGTTTATAAGGAGCTGCTCAGCAAAGCAGAGAGCAGTTGGGTCCTGACAGGTGAAAGTTCCAGGACTGAGAGAAAGCAACTGAGATAAAGCACTGCTGGTAGGCACAAAGAAGCTAGAAAGAGGCAGCTCTGGCCTGACACCTGCTAGGCCATAGGTCTTGAAACAGGGGCCAAGGAGGTGCCAGGGGTCATGGGAAAGTGTCCCAGGAAATGAGAGGCAGTAGAGGGAAGTGAAGGAGGGCAAAACAAGTTTGTTACCAGAGGGTCCCTGGGCTGGGACCCAGAGTAATGGGCAGACCTGGGCCCACCCTCTGCCTCCTTTGCACTGCATGTAGCCACCATGGGAGTGTGGCCTATATAAAGGTTGCAGCTTGCCCCTGAGATGAGGGGCTAGACATGGGCTGCAGCTGGCCATGATGGCAAATGCAAGACTGAGGACTGCTGACACTCCCAGAAGGGGGCAAAATACCAGAGTGGTGGGAAGGCAGTGTCCTAAAGAGGACACCGTGGTCCTGGAGCAATGCGGGTCCAGGGACAGAGGGTGGAGAGAGTGCAGAGCGATGACAGGTGAGACCCCAGCCAGAAGAGAGAATGAGGATTGAACTAATTCTCAGTGTTACCATCAGGAGGCGCCATGCCAATAAGTCTCCGACAGTTACAGACTACTGGTGTGTTTGAGAGTTTGACGGATTGGGCCCTAGATTAAAGGAATTCCTATAATGAAATGGAAGAAAGACCAGCTTAAGCAATTGATCATTAATTACCTGCCAGCAAGCAAATTTGAAATAATGGCCCTAAGCTGGAGGTCCATGACAAATAAAACTGGTGGCATGAAAATTTCCTCGTAAAAGTAGAATAAAAGCACAGAATGAGCTGAGTGAGACACTTTGAAGTGGAAGGCTATTTGTGTGTCCAGTAGCAAGAAGTAATGGCATATAATACCTTAGAAAATATATACATTTATATTCAAGTCTCCAAAAGCAATCTGATACTCTGACAAATATATCTATAGTTTTCTGTTCCATTTGGATAAAATATAAAAATTGACAACCTATTATTAGGTCAATCAATTCAGGTAGAGAACTTTTTTTGCCCAATATTATTTTTGAGCTACTATCCAAAAGTATCCTTAGATTTTAGAAACAAATCTTTAGAAATATCATATTTCTAGTTTCCAAATTTTGTAAAATAATTAACTTCAGGACAAAATTATAGTTCAAATCAGGATAGTTTATTCTATACAGAAAGTAAAAGAATGTAACTGGCATGAAATCTACTGGGCAAAGAACACATGGTAAAACAAACAGCAGTGTCTTGAAATAAGAATATTTTAATTACACACAAAACAGATATATCAGCTCTTATTTCACTCCCTGAATGGAAAGCCTTCAAAATATATGTTACACTTGGAAAGGCTTTCTAACCAATACCTCACACAAAATCTACTGACTTACTTGGGAATCTTCCAAAATAGCATCCATTGGGCCTCTAAAAAACAACAGAATTTACTGATGTGTTCACTCTTCCACTACTCAAATAGTAAGGCACTATTACACTTCTTCAATGTGACTTGGCAGAAGGGTGTAACTGTCTAGGTTAAAATAATAATATAAAATTATATAACTATACAGTAATGTAGCTGCTCCTACTGCCATGGCTGAATGCATATTCTTTTCACTGCTTCTCTAGAACTCTTTGTAAGAAAATATGTGTAACTATTCTCCCTTCATATTCCAAAAAGCGTAGTAACACCATTATAAGTAAGAGTCTGTCATGGAAATCATGGAATCCGTTACTTCTAGAAACCTCTGACATTGTCCACTTCAGCCACTGGGAGGTGCTAGCCACTATGGACAGTAGGGGGGACACCAGGACTCTCAGCTGCTGTGGTGCTGGAGGGGACCCCAGAGTCCCAGCAGCTGTGGGTGTTGGACTCTCCTCCCTCCCCATTTTATCATAGATATTTTTAGTAAAAATCAGGGGCAGGTCAAGGATTTCTGTGAATTGCCCATGCCCTGTCTGTGACTTTCTAAAAATATACATGAGAAAATCTTAGCCTTAATTATAAGCTATGTTTTGGATCCTTACTGGATCTTTTTCTTATTAGTAAAATTCCATTCTCCATACTTAGTATTCAGCCTCTTAAAAGTTTGCTTGAAACTATGGCAATTATTTCACAAAGTAAGCCAAACACAAGCAAAATGTCACTCCAGTACTCCACAAACAATGGACCATCAATTTCCACTACAATTTTATTTTCTTTAGGAACTAAGTTATCTCTTAAGATATAACAAATATTAAAACTAGCCTGAAAAGTAAAACTAAGTGACTACGGGTGGGAGAAGTTGACACATTCCTGGTCTAGAAACAGGTCTGTAATAGACTTTAAACCAAAATTCTTGTCTCAAGGCCAAGCGCAAACCATGTCTTTTTAAAGAAATAAGGAGAACAACCTAGAACTGCCCTACACATGTTTCCTTAATAGAAGGCATCTAACCAGACACCGGGTGGGGAAGCAGACATTTATCTGACTGAACGGGCTTTTAACATACCTTTGCAAACCAGCTTTTCAATCTCATGTCACAAATCAAGATCTGCATGTGCATGTTGGAGTTTGAAGTTAATGAAAGATGTGGTGTGCTTAGGCTTTCTGCAAATCAAGTCAGCGTCTATCCATGTGCCTAAATACGAATGTGGTATCTAACTTTATATGCACAAGTTTGAAAATATTGACCATGTTTCTCTTGAAAACTGTGTGACATACTGAATTGGAATCAACCAAAATAAACAGTTGGGATGACTTTATAGAGATGTATCTGTACTACATCAAAACTCTGGCTATAGAGCTTGTCACATAAGCTTACAGAAAGTGTTACAGGGTAACCAGTCCCTGAGGATAAGTACTTGAGCTCCCTTGGACCTGAAAAAGGGAGCGGAATCCAATTAAAAGAAAGCTGGATTCCCAATGGGCCTCTAAAGGGCTGCTAGTAGGCAGCAAGGGGAGGAAGGACTGAGACAGGTTGAACCCTGGGGATGAAAAGCCACCCTGGAGTGGAACTAGCTTCTGTGCTGGCTCCCTGGAGTAAGGGGCCAAAGACATAGAAAACAGCTGCTCCAGGAGGGGAAAAGACCAGGCTGAGGCTAGGAATCTGCCAGGAGCTAGAATGCCAGACACCTGTGGCACTGGTGGCCATGAAACCAACCCTGGGGACAAAATTAACACTTTCTGTTCATTTTACTGCCTCTGTTTAAAGGCATATGCTTATTGGCAGGGCTCGACAAATTATGGAAAACCCTACCAGCCAGGCAAAAAAGGGACTCGCCACCCCTCCCCCCAAAAAGTGTTTTTTTAATGGCATAAATTCCTAATAAGAATAAGACCATTACTAATAAGTTATTAATAAATATCTCCCAAGTTATTAATAAATATCTTGTAAACCTCTACCTTTTCCCTCTGCTGCCATGTCTCCTCCCCTTGCTCCATCAGCTCCTGGTGCCTGCTGCCCCCAGCCCCTCACCCTCCTCTGCTGTCCTGACTCCTGCCCTTCTCACTGCCCTCAGCCTTCCTGAGACCTGCCCCCTCCACCAGCCCTTCTCTCCCCCCTGTGCCCACTCCTCCAGTAGCCCCACTCTGATCATGTGAGCTACCCTTCCTCATCCCCTCTCCTAACACCTCCCTCTACACACCTGCCCTGCCTCTCTCCTCTGGTGCTGGTCCCTCCCCTGCAGGTGTCTGCCCTTCTGCTTCACCCCCAGAATCCCCTGGCACCTGCACCCTCCTGGTGCCTCCCCCTTCCCTCACTGCCCCCTTTGCCCTTTTCCCCTGATACCCACCCCTCACTATCCTCTGCCCCATTCCCCTCATGCCCTGTGCCCTCACAGATGCCTTGCTTCATCCCCACCTTCCTCATGCCCACCCCTTCTTTCAAGCCTTCTCCCAGCACCTCCCTCTCCCCCCTCTAGCCCCCAATGCCCTTACCCTCTCCTCTCCCAGCATCACCCTGTCCCCCCTCCCACTGACACCTCCCCTCCTGTCCTTTTCCTCATTGTCTGCACTTGGCCCCCTGGCATTTGTCTCTCCTGCACCCCTGTCCCTTGGTGCCTTCCCCTTTCTTCTTCTTCTCCTGACCTCCTCCCCTCCCCTCAACACAAGCCCCTTCCCCATATTTTTCCCCTTCCCTTCCCTTCCCCTCGCTCAGCCCGGCCCCGGCTCCGGCCCCTCCCCTACCTGGCTTCTGCCTTCCACTTTGCGGGGTTGCCGGAGCCTTTTTGAATCCGGCAGTCGCCGGCTGTGACGTCAGGATGCCACGTCACGCCAGCATCCTGGTGTCTGCTGGTGTCCCGCCCTCTGGCTCGCATCCCGCCTCCTCGCGCCAGAGCTGCACGCAAGCAGCCCGGCGCTGAAAATCGCCGCACTTCCCCTTCCCCGGTGGCACTCTGCTCCTCCACCGGCCGGCGGATCGGATGGGGCCACGCCGCCCGTAGTGCGGGCTTCGGTTAGCCCGTCAAAATGGCCCACCAGGCCAGTCCGCCCCTGCACTCACCAGCTGGTAAAATCTACTCGCCATGGGCGAGCGGGTGAGTGTATTTGTCGAGTCCTGCTTATTGGTAGTCAAGTAGTGATTTGACTAGTCACTTCGCCCCCACCTTTGCGGCCTTTATCAGAGAGAGGCAGCAGAGGGGGAGCAGCCACTGGTGCTGGGGGGAGCTGGCTTAAAAGCCAGTTCCCCCCCCCCCCCCCCACCAGCACCATCTCCAGGGAGCAGGGAAGGCAGAGATGCAGCAAGGTACCGGGCACAAGCTGGGAAGCAGCTGATTCCCAGCTCGTGCCCGGTCCCAGACGCTGTGCCTCTGTTTTTTAAATGTATTAAGAGCTGCGAGGGCTGGGAGCTAACCCTGCTATGGCTCTGCAGTTTCCCTCCTTATTGACTAATCGAGTAGTTGATGGACATTCCATCGACAACTCAATTAGCTGATTACCCACAATTTAGCATCCCTAGAATGAACAACCTTGAAAAGACTGGGCATGGCAGCACACGTTTTGGACAAGACGATTAGCATGGTATCTGTGGAACTCATTGCTGGGAATTCTCAGAAGGCCAAAACTGGGATAAAAAAAGAATTAATAATTTCACTGAGGATAAGTCCATCAGTAGCTATAAGCAACTACATGATGTGTGTGTTCCTAAACCTCCGATGTCTAGATGTTGGGATTGGATAACAGGGAATGTATCATGCAATACATTGCCCTGCTCTGTTCATTCCTTCTGAAGCATCTAGCACTGGTCACGGTCAGAAGACAGGATGCTGGGGTGGATGGAACATAGGTATGATCCAGTGTCACTATTCTCATGAATGTTGGCAGAATGACAAATTGGCTAAGGGGTGATGACCTGATGTCAAGGTGTCCTGATTTCAAGGAAGACATAATTCATTAGCTCCTGATACAGAACATCAAATCTGATTGCATTAAATCTATGGAAGTAACAGCCTCAATGTTTTTATCACATGCAATACAGGTGTGTCAACTGAAGCGGTCATTTTTGGTATATTCACAGAACTTAGAACTCCCAAAGAACTCTTTGTTGGGATGACGCACTGGCTGGGCTAATCCAGCATGTGTATATTCAGTTCATTCAAAATCAGCATGATGGAAAGAGAGGAGCAGTCACTGCTTTTTTGGATCTTGGGAATGGCACGTGGCTGATCGACAGCGTTAAGACTGGAACCACCAGATCTGTTAGTCATCCGCTGCCAGCAGTAAATAGCAGATAACATAGAATACAAATGGAGTCCTATTGATGTATGCTTTGAGTATCACTTTCTGGGGTCAATGAGAATCAACTCCTCGTCCCAGAGTCTGTGTCAAACATCTCTTCGGTTGTGTAATGCTGCAACATGGCTGGTTGACACAAGTAAATTTACACAGCTGCTTGCTCTTCCAGTTTCTAAGCAGACTCCTAGGCTATGCATGCCCTGTGCCAAAGTGAGAAACACCAGCTCAGAATTTAGATATGCAGATGGGATGACTCCTGTTTGCTTGAGGATTTTGCCTTCAAGATCTTCTGAGCCAGTTTTGGGCTTAACTTACTGGAAATGTCAGGGGAGGGCAACAGAGTTTACACTGGATGCCCCAGGTAGTAGAAAGTCTGCTTTGTTGCTCCCTGTTTCCACTGCAGCCTACTTAACATTTAAATTGCTCTCCTGCCTGCTTACTTTAAGGACTATTATAGATTCTGTCTCTCTGGGTTAGCTTCGTCCTCTCTCATTTGTTTCTCTCAACATTACTGTCCTCCTACTGCCAACATCAAACCATTCAAAACTGAAAGTCAGTAAAGGACCTCTTCAAGGCTACAGGTGCTGCAGCATTATGATCCCAAATTGCATTGCCTTAAAAACCCTGTTATTGCCCCCTCTCATCACTAGTCAGCACCCCAGAGATGGCCTGGTCATTGATTAATAGTTGACCACATGCAGTGGGAATACAGATCTCCCTATAAAGCACTATATAGAGCCTAAATTCAGGGGAAGGTAGAAGAGGATTCCAACTAAAATCTGTTGGTGCTACAGTGCCAGAAATAACTCCCTTTCCTGGCTTCATATTCATAGTCTAAAAAGAAAGTTAAGTGCAAATTATGTTTTAGTTGATCCCGAAGAATGGCTCATGCCTAGTTAAAAATCTTAGTTTTGTCACTTGCCTTTTGGGGTCTGTTTTGGGTGGGAGGAGTGAGGCAGGAGGACAAGAGTGTGTACAGAACCCTCCCCAACCCCCCTTCCTCGACCCATGGCAATTACTACATTGGAATGGGCGAGGCCAACACCCAAGAACATGTTCAGACTAACTCTGTCTTATTAATTACTATTGAGACCTTTTCATTTAGCTTCCTTTGAATAATACATAGGTTCTAATAACTTTAAATCACTTAACTATTCCTTTTTATAATAAAATGGATTCTCATTAATTATACTTTAACTTGATTAAGGCAATTTGCAACTGAATTTCTCTGTGTAGTTCCAATTTCACCATTTTTTAGGATCATAGTTCAGTCTGGTAGTTGAGTGCAACTCAAGGCTATGGGTCTTTAAATGGATATAGAACAGCTAAATAGAGATCTTTGCATGCTAAGTAGATTTCTGACATTTCTGTTTCCGGTCTTTCACTTTTGTAATTAAAAAAACCCAAATTTCTAAACTATGATGTAACTCCTGTCACATGATTTTCATTTATATCAATTTACAAATCCATTGTTATTCTTTATTTTCTCTGCACGAATCATCTTTTTTTCCCCCTGTTCACTATCTCCTACATGAGCATAGTTAACTTGTTATATTTGTTACCTAATATCTAAATTCAAGTGTCTCTCTGAAATCACTTTGTATCCATAAACAGCTGCCACATAGCCTCACTTTTGAGTCCAACAACAAAAGTGGATAGGGCCTACAATAGCTTACACTTTAAAACACATTTCTTCATAGCTCGGAGCAGCAGCAGAATTACAGGAACAGTTTGACCAAACATTTTGAACCTTGGAATTATACACTTAAATTCTAATACCGAGACGCTTCCATCAGTGAAATGCAATTAAAAGTTAGAAATGTATTAAATACAAAATCTAAAAACCTGGAGAAATATCAGCTGTAAACTGGTAATAAAATGCTAAGACTTATTTAGGGCGTCCCTATGCTCGGGGTTGGGGAGAAATCACCAAGTTCCTAGGAAGGTCAGTTTTTGTGTGTGTCAGTAAAACAGAAAATTGATTTTACAGTGCATAATTCCTGTGAATTACTTATATCTGACTGCAGGATTAGCTGAATGTAGCATGTGCAGAGTGAGAAACAAAACAAACACATGGATCTGCTCCACTGGGAACACCAGATGCTACATAGTGATGTATACTGGGGAAAAAAAATTCTCCAATGAGTTATGGGTCAGAGCTAGGCAGATGCAATATGTGCATCAGCACAGCCTCTGCCAACTTTCCCATTCTGCATCCCGGAGTCTCTCTACCGGGGAAAGATGTTCTCAGAATTTCACAAAGAAACTTCTACAAAGACTACAAAAGGCAGGAATGTTATTAAAATATAGTACACATATCTGCGTTGTATTCAGATAACAAGCTTTCATACAAGATGTAAATTTTTAGGGACAAGATGTCTTTTATTTGCTGTACAATTCCTAGCAGGAATGTCAATGTGTAGTTGACTACATGATTAACCAATAAGCCTGGGAAGAGGCAACAGTACAGGAGGGGAGGCTGCCGTGAAGCAGCCTCTGTCCACAACAGCCTGGGCCTGCTGCATACAAATGCTAGTCTGCATGCAAAGGCCGGTCCATGGCATCTTCCCATGTATATGGGGGGGTCTGAGCTCCCTGCAGACAGAAGCTCCTGCCATGGACCAGCCTCTGTCTGCGGGGAGCTCTGACCCCGTGGACAGGGGCTGCTGCCACCCTGCACGGCTGCCTCTGTATCAGAGGCAGCAGCATGGGGTGGCAGACAGCCGATCTGCACGGGGAGCTCGCTGGCTCCCACCTTAGCAGAGGAAGCAGTGTGGGGGTGGCAGGTGGCTTTCCGGGAGTGGGGCCAGGAGCACGTTGGCTGCCAGATAGTCACGTAACTGCTAAGATTTCATGCGGTTATATGACTATTCAATTGCATGATATCTAACATCCCTACTTCCTAGCACAATGAATTTCTGATCTCTGATTGAAGTCTGTAGTTAGGATTATAATTCAGATGCATACTATTACAGTAAAAGCTCTGTTATTCTGCACTTAATTAACAAGACAGGTCAATGAACCGGTATTGCTGATATGTCCCAATACAAATCATCAATCTAGTAACCATGATGAGTACACTGCTCAGCATGTTATGTAATTGAACATTCTGCCCTCTACTTTTAAGCAAAAGAGCAGAAGACAAGTAAGCAAGCTGATATCAGGGATTTATTTACAAAAGCACCAGGGTGTAACATAGGGTCTTTACAAATTCAGCCCAATCTCTTGCATCTTCTATGTCTACAATGACAATTTATGTTGATAATGGGGACCCTGAGGAAAGGCAGGATCCTGAAGTGCCTTCTGATTCATCAAAGAAAAATTACATTATGTTGAGTCTAGTTTTAGTCTAAGTGCATTTTTAGTGATCTGGGTGTATATGCCATGCACTGCGCATAGTGATATGTGGTGTCATAAGATAGCCTACGATATAGAAAACTACCTGTAAATACACCTAAGTGCTTCAAAATCAACCACTCTGCAGTACAGTACTGTTATTGGATTGGTGAGTACTTGTATACTATTTTATACTTTATTCATTTTATATAATTTTAATTCTTTGAAAACTGGTATTCCATTGGTAAAGAACAAATCTCAGTTACCCAGAATATTCAATTAACTGCCACCCGCCATTCCTTCCAGCATACCGGATAACAGAGCTTTTACTGTAAATATAGTGCAAGGAAGATGGCATTTCTGAGTTCCTAAACATAAAACAGTAATTCTAGAGAGAACTGTGTAAGTGACAAGATAATGATCTCATTATGTTTCTAACTTCCCTGCCCCTGAACGGTGTCCAGTAACTAGGATTTAAGAAGAACTTCAGACTGTAATATGTGTCCTTCCTAAATTGAAACTTAACAGGATAAATCAAGGAGTATTCCAATTTATATCTTGTTTGGAATCTTTTTGGAAGCTGTGAATATGAATCAGTGTTGAAGTAGAGTGGAGATACATTAAGGGCACAAAGAAATGTGTGCCTCTTTAAGCATAAGCAGTCAAGTCCTTTTTGATGCTCTTGAGCCTAATAAAATCCTACAACATAAAACAAGAGAATTCCTAACCACTGTAATAACTACTCATCCCAAAGTCCCTTTAGAAGTGATCCCTTGAACGAAGCTGATTATTTCCCAAACAAGCTGCTAGGTTAATGACCACAAATGCTGAAGAGTTTCAAAATTCAGTGTTTCCGGCTGTTCCCGTGACAGTTTATCCTTAAAGCTACTCATTCTGACATCCTGAAGGCAGCAACGACTCTCTACTTCCTCAACCCAGTGGACCCGGTGGCCACGCTTCCTGAGAGATGCAGCACAGATCATGCAGGCCAGAGTCAGGGAGACAGAAATACAGCTTTATGTCCTTTGGCCTTGTTGAGATTCTGAGCTATTGCAGGGCTGAAACAACTCCTTGGGTAAGACACTGTACTCCTGAAGATTGCTCTGAATCCCAGAATCCCACAGTGGTGTGCACTATGACCACGCCACTCCCTCATGCCTCTGGCCTACAAACAGCCCTGGGCTGGGAACTTATGAAGGGCTGCTTTACCTTCAGTGGGGTTTCCCCTCATCCAAGTGTGGCTCGTTTATGGCCCCTATAGACTGTGTCAGTGGTATATAGGGGTTGGAGTGAGGGCCATCATCTGGCTTAGTGTTTGTAACCTTCCCAGTCTTTTGGTATTTGAGCATTCTCATAGGTTTTAATGGAAGCTTTCAACAGTTTAGAAATTAGAGTGCACCTCCAAAGCCAGCTAACAGAACTTACTCCTTCCTTTCCTTCTAACTGATTGGTCAGACATCATGGGGAGATTTTTAAATATGCAAATGGGAGTTAGGCAGCCAAGTGATTTTCACTGGGTATAACACCCTTTGTTCCCTTGACAGTCTCCCCCTAAAATAAAAAAGTACAGAAATGTGTGAATAGGACCAATTTTATCCTATTTTTATCACAAATACATAACATAATAGAATGAAACCAACTCAATGAAACCTAAGCTTTATGTTAAGGGTCAACAGCTAAGCCAATGATCCTCTAAAAACTGTATTGGAGCTTTCACTTGGAATGAACTGGTGGATGCAACCCCTCAACATCATCTCCTCACTCAGTACTGACAATCTCTCTTTTTCCTCTTTTCTTTTTTGTCAGTACATCCTTCTTGTCACACATGCATTCTCTTTCTTTCCTCTTACACAAGTTTTTGCTGACTCTTGAGTGATTCTCCCCTCTCGCCTTCCTGATAGCTCTAATCTGCTTACCTCACCAGAAACTACTTCAGTTCCACCCAGTAGACATCTACTGGTTTCACCCAAAAGAGAAGTGGTCTGGGTAGCTGCTTCGTTTTTCAGCTTGGAACTGTGCAGGCGAGGTGCTCATATAGCCAGCTATAACAAAAGCACTATGATGTGAGGGAAGGTGGATGGTTTTCAGCGAGCCAATGCCTGCTGTAGCTAATGACATGGGAACACATTTGCAGAATACATGGAGGAAGGAGACAGGGATCAGCAGTCCTTGTAATTGACCCTACTGCTTTACTCTTTTCCTTCAGTTTAGGAAAAGCTGTTCAAAGCATTAAAAAACTTAAAAAACAATGAATAGTCTAGCAGCATCTTAAAGACTAACAAAACATACAGATGTTATCATGAGCTTTCATGGGCACAATACATAGTAACAAGACAATGATCTGGAAATGCACAATCAAAATACCAGTGGATTTTCCAACCAAATGTACCATGGTGGCATTACCCATGAATTTCTGGTAACTCATCACTCATCCCTGAATATCTAATGTGCCATTTTCATTGACTCACATTCTGCATGACTAACTGTTCAGGACCATAATTAGAAGTTACAGAAAATTAAAGGGTAAACCTCCAACAAGACAGAACACATGAATGAATCATCCTGATACCTCCAAAAAAGAGAGAGCACAGATACAGAAATCCAAGAGGAAGATATAGATGAACCCATCACGGGAGCACAAGTAATATAATATCTGCATCAAAGAGCATCTGCAGTCTGAACATGCAGCGCTGCTCCATTAACAAATGGGCTGTTGAGTCCCCAGTGACCACCGTTCCAATTTGGCTCCTCAGTGAGGTGTGCGTTTTCTAGGGATGATGCCAACTCTTTTATTCGTTTTTCCAGACTGTCTTCATGTTGAGAAATTAATCTTCAAGGTTTACATGAAACATATAGATATATTTCTCTATGATTTAGCATTTGACTTATGGGATATGAAGTATATGCATGACAAGTTGCTAAACCAAATTCATGAGGTGTGGAGACAACACACACACACACACACACACACACACACACACACACACACACACACACACACACACACACACACACACACACACACACACACACACACACAGAGTGCCCACTAGAGATTCAGAATTAATAATTGCATTCTGCCTGGACATATACTTCCAGATTCTTGACCAGGACTTTGCTAATTCCAAAGAAAAGAATACCCCCAGAGAATCCTTTCCATTTTTGACAACGAGCTCAGTGCCTTTGCTGAAATAATGTTGACTTTTATGTAAATATGGATTAATACTATTGGAGGCAATGAGTTACTCATGATTTTGCTGATATTTCCAAGAGAAAAAAACCCAATTAATAATCAATAAAGCTCATTATGAAGATCCCATGTTTTGTAGCAATGCATCCTCAAGTTTTGCAGCTGTCTCCAGAGATCCTCTGCAGGAAAACAGTCCCACTCAAACCAATATTCCTAGTGTTCTCCAAATTCTGGCCTTCCCCCAACTCTCACAGTAAAAGTACATTCTCACTACTACAGATGCCCTCACACTTGCACAGATGGGGACATAATTTGTCTTATAGAAGGCTTAAGAAATTATGCTTTCTTTTTTTATGTTGCTGTAAAAACAAAAGACCTTATCAATGGATCACCTTACATGATGCATTCTTACTGTCTTAAATTTCATAAAATGGGAAAACATGGAATCAAGTTGATTGCAGGGCCAGATTTTTGACAGCTGTCCTTGACATTGCAACCACAGATTTCTATGATCACTACATGTGAATTTATAAGCACAAACCAGATAGGTATACAAAAATTCATCTGAATGTACACAAATATATTTGGGAGGTAGGTTAAGGTCACTCTGAAAAGTGTGGGCCACGTTATTAACTGCTACATTATGCAATGCAATAGCTGCCTCATTTTTGCAGACTATTGGAATGCATTCCAACAACGCACAGGAATATAACATGTGATGCAAAATACAAAATTACACACTACATTTGAACCAATCAAATAAAAAAATGTCACCAACTGAGATTTAGAAACCACACAGTGAAGTACACAAACAAATAAAGTTATGGCTAGTTAACTATACCTTCTATTTTTATTACCATTTTTGTGCACCATCCCTGTGGTTGTTTTACTTAAACCCATTGGAGCCAAAAGAGGAAATTAAAACAATATACAAAAATATATGTACTGTATAGCTGTGGTTCCCCATCATGCTCCTCAACTAAGATTAAATTTATTCCCCCTCCCTATATTTTCCAGCAGGGATTACTTAAGTCATATTTTCTGACTTTTCTATTATCAGTTTTAAACTAGAATAAGAGGCAGCTCATAAAGTTAAATATTTTTGGTTCCTTGAGACCAATCACATCTGGAAATATTTTTTTGTAAATCTAGCAAAAACAATCTATGTAAAGATATAATGATACCATCACCCTCAAATTAACTGTGTACTTTGCATCACTTAAACACATGATTGGCTTAGTCTTAAAAAGATAGAGCCAAACCTGTCAAGGCCTTTTAAAATACTTGTCTGTTTCAAGCCACAAGGAAGCTAGGGGGAAGACAGATGTATAGCCCATAACTACTTACTAGGAAACTGTATCTTAGCTGTTCTGCCCTGGTCCACACTATATGACAACATTTATTTGCCCACCCACTGACAGCAAGCAGAGGTAGGCCAATGTTATTATCAATAACAAACATTTAAGAAACCATTTTTTACATATGGTAGTATTCACCTTCCTCCTTTCCCAACAGAGAGAGAAAGCAATTTTAAAATTTCCCTCCCAGATGGAAATCTGTGCAAAAGCCAGAAAATACTCACCTCTCTCTTTGCTGTGATTAACAAATTAAAATGGAGATGAAGTTCTACATGGTAGGTTAGTTTCTTTTGCTTGAAAGGAGGCATTTTGCCAGTAGCAGTTTTTAAATCTTGAGTCACTCAGAGAGATTAACAACAAACCTGGAGAATGCAAGGAAATCTATCTATCAGAAACTCACCATAATGCATGTAACCATTGCCTTTGGTAGGATCCAGCTGAATGGCCTTCAGAAAGTACTTTTCTGCCTCACTCTTGCGGCCCTTAAAAAACAGAGAGGGAAAATAGGTTATCTTAACACAGGGTCAACATGGAGCCTTCCTGTAAAGTCTACCACATGATCATACACTCATGTGGTAGACTATAAATACAAATTATAGAGCAAACAACTTCATTGACACATTTCAAGTATTTCATTCACACATACATTCCAAGCCCAGAAGGGACCACTGTGATCATATAATCTGATCTCTCCCTCCTCCACACCCCATTTCACACAGGCCACGGAACTTCTCTGAAACAAATCCTAGCTCACGCATTTTTGAATAAACACCCAATCTGGGTTTAAAACGTGTCAGTCATAAAGAATCCACCATAAACCCTGTAAACAGTTCCAATGGATAATTACCCTAACATTAAACAGTTTGCTCTTCTTTTCCAGTCTGAATTAGTGAATTCTCAGCTTCTAGCCATTGCATTGTGTTGTACCTTCATCTACTAGACTGAAAAGTCCATCATCAAATATTTGTTCCTAATGTAAGTATTTATAGGCTGTATTCCTAGGCCCTATAAGCTATTTTTTGTTAAACTAAATAGTCTGAGCTGCTCCTTCCTCTCAGGCTCTGTCTATACTGGCAGATGTAAAGTGCTGTCTGCTACAGCGCTGCTTACAGAGTACAGCACTGAACCACTGTTGTGTGTCCACACAGTCAGCTGCCAGTGCAGTAGCGTAACCACACTTGTGGCACTTGCAGTAGCATTCGGATTGGCACATTCTGGACAGCTATTCCACAAAGCACTTCTTCCTCTTCTGCTGCTGAGCCTTGTGGGAAGATGGGGAGTGTCACTGAGCATCCTGGTCCTGTCTCAGTGCCCCATGATGCATGGCTTTACATCCCAGCAGTCCCTGTGCTTCCATCCACCTTTGGTGCCATCTGTCAGTGGCTTTTGTGCTGCATGCTGTATCTCATTTGTCTCCAGGAATGGAACCCCAACTGTTAAAACAAAATGCTGATAGGTCTCACTAACACATCACAAATGGCAGTCAAGTCATTCCTTAAGCTGCAAAGTGACAATGGGGCATCAGGCACTGACCTTGCCAGGCATCGTACATATGACACACGATTTCTTGTGGCATTCACAGAGGTACTGATCTTAGTGGAATACCACTTTTGGGCTCAGGAAAGAAGCACTGAATGGTAGGATCATATTGTCGTGAATGTCTGGGATCACGAGCAGGGGCTGCAGAACTTTCAGATGAGGAAAGCTACTTTCATGGGACTGTGTGATGGGGGCTCACCCTCACCCTGTGGTGCAAGGACATGAGAATGAGAACTGTCCTATTGGTGGAGAAGCATTTGGTGATTGCACTGAGGAGGCTGGCTACTCCAGACAGCTACTGATCAGTCACAAATCACTTTGGAGTGGGAAAGATGACCATTGATGGAAGCGTGCAGGGCCATCCATCACATCTTGCTCTGAAAGACCGTGACTCAGGACAACCCGCATGAAATTGTGAATGGCTTTGCACAGATGGGCTTTCTGAGCTGCGGAGGGGTAATGGAGGCACGCACATTCCAATTCTGGCACCACTCCACTTAGCCTGCGAGCACATGAACCAGAAGGTGTACTTCTCCAGGTGTCTGTGAAACACTCACAGTGATCCACAAGCAACACAGGCTAGCTTGGAAAGGTGCATGACACATACGTCTTTCGGAACACTGGCCTGTTCAGGAAGCTGCAAGCAGGGACTTTCTTCCCAGGCCAGTAGATCACCGTGGGGGAAATTGAAATGCCATTGTAATTCTGGGAGACCCCGCTTACCCCTTAATGCCATGGCTCACAAAGTCATACACTGGGAGCCTTGACCAAAGGAAGGGGCATTTCAACAACAGGCTGAGTGCAGATGGATTATGGAGTGAGCTTTTGTCCATTTAAAAGCTCACTGGTTTTGTTTACATGGGAAGCTGGACCTGGCCAATAACAACATCATTTCGTTCATAGTCATGTGTTCTAGCCTCCATAATATTTGTGAAAGGAAGGCTGAAAACTTCATTCAGGGCTAGACTGATGAGGCTCAGTGCCTGGAGGATGAGTTTGAACAGCCTGAGACCAGGGCTATTAAAGGAGCACAGTGTGGGGTTATAAGGATCAGGGAAGCCTTGAGGCAGCAATTTGACACTGAAAGCCAATAATATTTCTTGCTAAACACAGGAGTGCAGTGGCTTCAATGCTAGTGGGGGGACGCTGATTGGTCCCTATGATACACTTAGTATAATAGTGCCTTGTTGCTTGGCTGGGATGTGCCTGCTTGTTTTCCTGTATGGGAATAAAGAATGCTTTCAAACCAAAGAATCTCATTTATTAAAAACAACAAACGTAGGACACACACACACACAGCACGACACATTTGCACGGGGAGGTGAGGCCACGGGGGGAGATTCTGCAGTAAGCAATGTCCACACATTTCCCACAGGCTGTGATGATTCTGGAAGGTATTTCACTGCTGAGGGTGAGAAGGGAAGCAAGGGAAAGTCTTCTGTGAGACTGCAGCTTCCATTTTGACCCTTACGCAGCTTGCCTTTGTGCAGCAATGGTCTCCTCACTTACAGCACAGCAGCATGGAAACGTTACCTTTATGGGATACTGACCACAGCAGCTTTGCCATGGAACCTCTAGAGGTGAACAGCATCTCTATGACACTTGCAATGAGACCTGTGAGGTCAATTACCATGAAGTGACTAGTCTGATAGTCCTGTGTTGGTATCAGCACCACACAGACTCAAACCTGCTCTCTGCAACCTGCCCATATCCAACAGCTTACATCAGCGCTTCCAGAAATGAAAGCCACTTATCAGGCATGTCCTCTGCTGCTTGTGCTTCCCCAGCCTCTGACTGTTGCTACTGGCTAGCCTCTTTGGGGGTAAAAAATGGCTCCTAACTACATGCATCCATGGATGCTGAGCTGTCCTCTCAACCTGGACCCCCCTCAGCACCCTCATCCATGATTTCCTCCTCCAGGCTCAGTCCCCTCTGGGGTAGCCCCTGAGGTTCTGAAGTATCCACAGAGGTCTTCAGAGAGGAGGTGGGGTCACCCCCAAGTATTTCATTCAGCTCTTTCTAGACCGGCAGTTCGTGGGTGCAGCACAGGAGTGGCGGTTTTTCTCCTGTGCTGTGTGGTGGGCATTCCCAGCTCCTTCAATTTGACCCTGCACTGCAGTGAGTCCAGGTCATGGTCTCTTTCAGTCATGCATCTCAAGTTCTGCCCGTGTATCATAATTCCTACCGCTGATGCGCAGCTGCGATTGGACAACCTCCTTTCTCCAAATGCTGATGAGGTCCAGCATCTTGGTATGTCTCCAAGTAGGGGATCTCCTAGTGTGGAGCAAGCATGGTCACCTGGAAAGATGTGCTGAGAGCACATCATGCATCCCTGAGCGTCCCTTTGACAGCAGCAGATGTGTCTCCTTTTTCTGTTTCAGATTTCTGCCATGAGTTGTATTTGAACTCAGAGTGCCCATTTGCTGTTGAGTCAATGGCTGAAACAATCTCTTAGAGCCTCATATATCCTGTGAATCTTAGTGTGTTCCTCTCGCACAGGTGGAGTATATGAGTGCATGAGCTCTTCTAAAAAAGGCTGGTGGGTGTCATGCTGTCTGATGGCATAACCCTTGAGCATTTGAGACTCATCTCTGGTGTGATTTGAGCCTGAGGCATGATCTCTGTGTGCAAAACTACACAGGCTGAATGGATCAACTTTAAGAAAAGCTCTTCCTCCCCGTACCCAAGTGGCTGCATCTCAAAAACTCCTTGTTTAAATGGTCCCAAACTGAGATCTTGATCAAACCCAGCAGCCTCGTGAGGCATACAAAATTTCAAGGCAATCCAAGTAATAGCATGGATTTTAGAGCTCTTTCTAGAGTCAAGCTTTAAACAGAAAACCCTCTTGACCCTGACTGTAACAGAGCTGCTACAACATTCAAGGATTACAAGAAGTTTTGTGGTTGACTGTTTTATGCTGCAGATCTCCAGGCACAGAGAGAAATGTGTTCAACACGATCAATGTACAGAATCTAAGGAAAAAGTGGAAATCCACTCTAATAAATATTTTAAGGGAGCTTGGTAAACTGTGAGCTACTTTTCTGGACAAGTGTCAGTATAAGTGTTACTCCAAAACAAAACTGAAGTACAAAAATGAAAGCTGGATACATTCATATTCTAAAAACACACTCCCTGGCTTCATAATATAGCATCACGCACACAGTATTTTATAAAATCTCTCATATCTGGGCTATTCATTTTTCTGTAGAGATACTAAAAGACTACTCTCTTTCACTCTCATATTTGAAAAGAGATTTCATGGGAAGGAAGGGCTATGCAGATCAAAAGCATACCATAAAAATATAAAAGTGATGATACCAATCTTTTAAAGAAAATGTCTTGGACCTGGTGAACTATCAAAGCTATAATTAGAATGGCAAGGCAGAGAAACAGTTGTCAAATTAACAGACCACAATTTTGTTGTTAAAAATCAGCAGAACTATTTCTAGCTTACTATACGAAAACCAAGAAGTGCGGAGGGAATTGGCAGATGTCATTGCAGAGCCATTGGACATTATTTGAAAACTCATGGAGACTGGGGGGAATCCCGGACGGTTGGAAAAAGGCAAAGGTAGTGGACACCTTTTAAAAAGGGAAGGACAATCCAAGGAACTCAGACCAGTCAGCCTCATCTCAGTCCCTGGAAAAATCATGGAGGGGATCCTCAAGGAATCCATTTTGAAGCACTTGGAAGAGGGGAAAGTGATAAGGAATAGTCAACATGGATTCACCACGGGCAAGACATGCCTGACCAAAATCTGATTGCCTTCTATGATGTGGTAAGTTGCTCTGTGGACATAGGGAAGTTGGTGGATGTGATATACCTTGACTTTAGCAAAGCTTGTGATATGGTCTCCCACAGTATTCTTGCCAACAAGTTGAGGAAGTATGGATTGGATAAATGGACTGTAAGGTAGACAGAAAGCTAGCTAGATTGTCAGGCTCAACGGTTAGTGATCAATGGCTTGATGTCTGGTTGATGGTTGGTTTCAAGCAGAGTGCCCCAAGGATTGGTTCTAGGGCTGGTTTTGTTCAACATCTTTATTAATGATCTGGATAAGGGAATAGATTGTACCCTCAGCAAGTTTGTAGATGACTCTAAGCTGGGAAAGAGATATATTTGTTGGAGAGTAGGAATACGGTCCAGAGGGACCTGGACAAATTGGAGGATTGGGACAAAAGAAATCTAATGAGGTTCAACAAGGACAAAAGAAGAATCCCAAGCACTGTTACAGGCTGGGGACCAACTGACGAAACAGCAGTTTGGCGGAAAAGGACCTGGGGATTACAGTGGGTAAGAAGCTGGATATGAGTCAACAGTGTGCCCTTGTAGCCAAGGCAGCGAATGGCATATTAGGATGCATTAGAAGGAGCATTTTCAGCAGAACTAGAGAAGTATTTATTCCCCTTTACTTGGCACTAGTGAGGCCAACTGGGGGAAACCTGTTCTAGATTTGATTTTAACAAATACGGAGGAACTGGTTGAGAATTTGAAAGTTAAAGGCAGCTTGGGTGAAAGTGATCATGAAATCACAGAGTTCATGATTCTAAGGTATGGTAGAAGGGAGAACAGCAAAAACAACTGAAGAGAGTTCGCAGTTTTTCAAAGGGACATTATTAAGGGCCCAAAAGCAAGCTATTCCACTGTGTAGGAAAGACAGAAAATATGGCAAAAGACCGCCTTGGATCAACCAGGAGATCTTGGATGATCTAAAAATAAAAAAGGAGTCATATAAAAAAAGGAAACTAGGACAAATTACAAAGGATAAATATACGCAAACAATACAGGAATACAGGGGCAAGATTAGAAAGGCAAAGGCACAAAATGAGCTCAAAGTAGCTACAGGCATAAAGGGAAACAAGAAGACATTCTATAAATATATTAGAAGCAAGAGGAAGACCAAGGACAGGGTAGGCCCATTGCTCAGTGAGGAAGGAGAAACAGTAACAGGAAAGTTCGAAATGGCAGAGATGCTTAATGACTTCTTTGTTTCGGTCTTCATAGAGAAGTCTAATGAAGGAATGCCTAACATAGTGAATGCTAGTGGGAAGAGGGTAGGTTTAGAAGATAAAATAAAAAAAGAATAAGTTAAAAATCACTTGGAAAAGTTAGATGTCTGCAAGTCACCAGGGCCTGATGAAATGCATCCTAGAATACTCAAGGAGTTGATAGAGGAGGTATATGAGCCTTAGCTATCATCTTTGGAAAATCATGGAAGACAGGAGAGATTCCTGAAGATTGGAAAAGGGCACATATAGTGCCCATCTATAAAAAGGGAAATAAAAACAACCCAGGAAACTACAGACCAGTCAGTTTAACTTCTGTGCCAGGAAAGATAATGGAGCAAGTAATTAAGGAAATCATCTGCAAACACTTGGAAGGTAATAAGGTGATAGGGAATAGCCAGCATGGATTTGTAAAGAACAAATCATGTCAAACCAATCTGATAGCTTTATTTGATAGGATAACGAGTCTTGCGGATAAGGGAAAAGCGGTGGACGTGGTATACCTAGACTTTAGTAAGGCATTTGATACGGTCTCGCATGATATTCTTATCAATAAACTAGGCAAATACAACTTAGATGGGGCTACTATAAGGTGGGTGCATAACTGGCTGGATAACCGTACTCAGAGAGTAGTTATTCACAATCCTGCTGGAAAGGTATAACAAGTGGGGTTCCGAAGGGGTCTGTTTTGGGACTGGTTCTGTTCAATATCTTCATCAACAATTTAGATATCAGCATAGAGAGTATGCTTATTAAGTTTGCAGATGATACCAAGCTGGGAGGGGTTGCAACTGCTTTGGAGGATAGGGTCACCATTCAAAATGATCTGGACAAATTGGAGAAATGGTCTGAGGTAAACAGGATGAAGTTTAGTAAGGACAAATGCAAAGTGCTCCACTTAGGAAGGAACAATCAGTTTCACACAGACAGAATGGGAAGCGACTGTCTAGGAAGGAGTACGGCAGAAAGGGATCTAGAGGTTATAGTGGACCACAAGCTAAATATGAGTCAACAGAATGACGCTATTGCAAAAAACACAAACATGATTCTAGGATGCATTAACAGGTGTGTTGTGAGCAAGACACAAGAAGTCATTCTTCCGCTCTACTCTGCGCTGGTTAGGCCTCAGTTGGAGTATTATGTCTAGTTCTGGGCACCGCATTTCAAGAAAGATGTGGAGAAATTGGAGAAGGTCCAGAGAAGAGCAACAAGAATGATTAAAGGTCTAGAGAACATGACCTATGAAGGAAGGCTGAAAGAATTGGGCTTGTTTAGTTTGAAAAAGAGAAGATTTAGAGGGGACACGATAGTGGTTTTCAGGTATCTAAAAGGGTGTCACAAGGAGGAGGGAGAAAACTTGTTCATCTTGGCCTCTGAGGATAGAACAAGAAGTAATGGGCTTAAACTGCAGCAAGGGAGGTTTAGGTTGGACATTAGGAAAAAGTTCCTAATTGTCAGGGTGGTTAAACACTGGAATAAATTGCCTAAGGAGGTTGTGGAATCTCCATCTCTAGAGATATTTAAGAGTAGGTTAGATAAATGTCTATCAGGGATGGTCTAGACAGTACTGGGTCCTGCCATGAGGGCAGGGGACTGGACTCAATGACCTCTCGAGGTCCCTTCCAGTCCTAGTATTCTATGACCTATGAGGAGAGGCTGAGGGATTTGGGCTTATTTAGTCAGCAGAAGAAAAGAGTGAGGGGATTTGATAGCAGCCTTTAACTACCTGGAGCGAGGTTCCGAAGAGGATGGAGAGAGGCTGTTCTCAGTAGTGATGGATGTCAGAACAAGGAGCAATGGTCTCAAGTTGCAGTGGGGAGGTCTAGGTGGAATATTAGGAAAAGCTATTTCACTAGGAGAGTAGTGAAGCACTGGAATGGGTTACCTAGGGAGGAGGTAGAATTTTCATCTCTAGAGGTTTTTAAGTCCCGGTTTGACAAAGACGTGCCTGAGATGACTTAGTTGGGGTTGGTCCTGCTTTGGGCAGAGGGTTGAACTCGATGACTTCCTGAGGTCTCTTCCGGCCCTATGATTCTAAGCACTATCAAGAGCCCAGGGCCAGAAGAAGTCAAGAGTTTATTGCACTTTCCTCCTGGATAAAATAGCCAAACTGTAATGTACCAATAGTTTGGAATCCTGTCTCAGAACCTAGTCAGTATCAATTATTCAATAACATGCCTATGGCTGTCATTTATTCCTGGCCCCAAGCAGTGAATTGGTTTGTGTTATGAGATCTGAGTGCCTCAGAATTAAAATGACATATTTTAATGAAATGCAGCCAGTGTGGAAGTGAGGCTTCTTTCTCAGTAATTCTCAGGATTGCCCTAAGTGTCATTTTGACATGGCTTATCTTCTTAATCACTTGGTAGAGAAGCAGATTTTAATGAGATTACATATCACATTTTGTACTGTGGATATCTATTTCAGAATTTAACATTCAAACAATAACAAAGACAGTAATTATAACTACTTCAAATATTCAGCCCACTCCCCCTCAACAGCCTGAGGAAAGAAAGGGAAAAAGGTAACAAATATAGTGAGCCCAAAAGTTAACCAGTGCCAGTGAGGAGAGTTGGGACAGATTCCAAAATCAAAGTCCTCTCTCAGAGCACACCCTACCACTGTGGTGTCCAACTAGTTCTGAAGCAGTCGCTACTATAGCCACACTCAACTAGCCACCCTCAACCGGCCAAATAGCCACATGTAACTAGTGTGTTCGACACCATGGCTCTACCAGAAACCTCATTTATACTATGGGGGGGGGGATCTATAAGATATCCCTCATGCAAGGAAAGAGCTTGTCCCTTGTTCAATAACATTATCCTCACCTATCAGTTTCTTTTCCAACCCTCATACTTTAGACCCCCCCTTGTCAAGCCCCCGAACAGATTTTGGAAAAGAAATCTTTCCCAATTACCTCAATACAAGGAGCGGCTCTCTCCAAAACACTGAAATCACATGATAGACAAGATCCTTTCACATTTAGATGCTCAAGCACCTTTCATCCCAAATGATTTTACAACAGGAACATATATTGTACAAGCATACAGAGATCCCTTCCTCCACCAGTGAGATGGAGCTGCCTCTCTGGGGAAAAGGCAGCAATTATTTTTGAACAGCATGCAGCAATAGTTCCACATCCGAAGTGAAGAAGAATAGTGTATCCAATTGAAGATGCCAGGGGAATTCAGGTAGACAATATAATTACTCAAGTTCAAATTGGTTCAGGACACAAAGTTAATATTCTTACTGTGGCAAAAAGGGTCATGTCACAAGATCCAGCCTGTAGACTCCAAAACTGCAGGCACAGACTGCATGTATCATTAATGCCAACAGAATTAACATTTACTTATGGTGCATCATTGCTCTTTAGCAGACTGATACAATTAGTCTTAGCTGACTGCTTTCTGTCTGGTGCCCACTCAGGTTGCTATTTCTACTGAAAAAAGAACAGTTTCCTGAAGGTAGTTGTAAAATATGAATCTTCTGCTTATAGAACTATGTCCACAAGACCACAAGTACTTGCCAAATATATTTTACTGTTATGTACTCAGTTCACCAGGAATACATTAGCACTATATTCTGTTTGACAATTTCCAGCTCTTATATGGCACCCAGCTTAAGCCATTCAGGAGAACAAAGTACATAATGGTGTCAGGTGCCCATGCACATAGCATCAAAAGAATGACTGTTATTGAGAGGCAAAAATGCTCATTACTAAAAAGAGGGAAAGAGTAATATATTACATCACCCGAGGCATAAAATGAAGTGGCTGCAAAGGCACAGTGCAGAATCATTTGTTCATATTGACTGTCATTTTAATATATCCACATTTGTCAAAAAATGATTAAGAATGTTTTCTTCCAGGGTGACATTCTGAAGGAACTTGCGTCATACTCCATCTAAAGAGTTCTCTTCTGTGCCATTTGTCTACTATTAAAATGTCAATACATCAACACACATTTTGTAAATTTTGTTTAGGTGTCAAATGCTGTAAACCCCCGTCATTTGACAGAATCAGGCTGTATCGCTGTTCAACTTTGGCATTTATCAAACTTATATCTTCTGTCAGGCAATAACATTTTCAACTAACCACCGTAAGTATTTCTTTTCTCGCACACGAGTATGCATACAGTGAAGTAGTCAAGGTCAGATTACACCACCTATCTTTTCAACAGCTTTATTGTAAGGATTCAGTGCTAAGCAGAACATAGGATAGAGGTTTCTTAGGTTCTAAATTGTAAGGGGAATCCATAATTAGTTATTAAAATAGTTGACACATAAAATTGCTGCTGTGAATTGGTACATTGCATGAATATTCATGTTTATGTGTAAAACCCCACACAAACGAAGCATTGAAGAGCACTGGAAAACTCAGTTTTTAACAAGTGAGGGTGAGCATTTGTACAAATATACACACAGGCCTTGGAAACCTCACAAAGTGAAACTACAGCTTTATAACTGTATGACAGAGTCAAGAAAAAAATGGTTAATCATAAATTTTTAATGGGAGGACTCAATGGCTCGGAGGATTATTAATGGGAAACAGAGACAAACACCTACAGGATCTCCGTCAAGCATTCTTAAAACTATATTACGTACCTGGAGAAGTGAAGAAACAGATTGACAAAGCCAGGTGGATACCCAGACGTCACTTACTATAGGACAGATCCAACAAAGAAAGCAACAGAACACCACTAGTCATTACCTACAGCCCCCAATTAAAACCTCTTGTACACATCATCAAGGATCGACAATCTATCATAGATGATCATCCCTAGCTCTCTCAGACCTTGGGAGGCAGGCCAGTTCTTGCTTTCAGACAGCCCCCTGACCTAGGCAAATACTCACCACAATCTTCATACCCCATAACAGAAACACTAACCCAGGAACCTATCCCTGCAACAAACCCCATTGCCAGTTCTGTCCACACATGTACCCTAATGACATCATCACAAGATCGAACCACATCAGCTATACCATCAAAGGCTCATTCACATGCACATCTACTAACGTGATATAGGTTTTCTTGTGCCAGCAATGCCCCTCTGCCGTGTATATCGGACAAACTGGACTGTCTATGCAAAACAATAAATGGACAGAAATCAGACATTAAGAATAGCAACATCCAAAAACCAGTGGGGGAGCATTTAACCTGCCTGGCACACAATTTGGACTTGCAAGCTGCCGTTCTCAGACAGAAAAAATTCAAAAACAGACAGAGAGAAACTGCTGAGCTGGCATTCATATGCAAATTTGGAACCCTGAACCAAGGTGTCAGGGAGTGGCACATCTAGTGGTTCTCACATTACAATAGATAATTTCCCATTCAGATGCTTCTTATCTTCTCCCCACTGTTGGAGATGAGCCACATCCATTCTGATTTTATTAGCACTGATGTCACAATCCCCTCTCCATATCTCTGTTTTTCTTTAGCATCTGAGGAAGTGAGTCTTCACTCACTAAAGCTTATACTCTAAATACCCTAATAAATGTGTTAGTCTTTAAATACCACTAGACTCCTTGTTGTTTTGGGGATAAAAATGCCTTTCAATTACAGGTCACCAGTTCACATCCAGTCCAACTCAGTAGCAAACAAAAGTACGTCATATGACAGCTTCTTCTTTGCTTCTAAGAATTGAGAAGACAGCCTGAGCCCACATTCTAATGGAGAAGTGCTGACTTCACACTAATCGGCATGCCAGAGATAGAACAAGGATTCAAACATCATAAAAATTATATTATCTCACTTCTGGAGGAGATTCAGACAGAAGTGTGTGAAGGCGCATTAGAACACTAATTTGGGAAAAGACTGTAATGTGGATAGGATTGGGTACATTGAACTGGGACTTATCCAGAGGTCCCTAATAAAGGTAAAATGCCCTTTCACTTCAGTGAGTCTCTTCCATGAATAAGGGCTCCTTACTCATGTTGCTTGACCACAAATCAGAAGATGGTGGTACGTTCACAGCCATCATTCCAGCGCCCTATGTGAATTTAAACTAAACTAAAATTTGAATCTAATAAGATGAAATTATATGGCCTGGCTTTCAAAAGTGTCTCAGCCACATCAGTTCCCATGAACTTCAATGGGAGTAACTGGGTGCTCAGCAATCAAAGCCATTTTAAAATATCTAAATATGGATGTAGGCAACTAATTCTAGGTACACATTTTTAGAAATGTTACATGCATCCTTCACCCTGTCATTTCTAATAGAAATGTTCAGATTATGGGCCTCATCCTACCAATATTGCCAGATACAGTGTTCAACTGGGCCCTCCAATGAACGATTTTGAAGTGACCATTACTGGGAAAGCTGACAGTCTAGTCAAATCACCTGGCATATACTCCCTTGATCAGAGCACTCAAATATTTAGGATGAAGAAACTAACTCTTCCACCTTCTTTGCCTTATCAAAATGTCTCTTACAAGGCAGGAACAGGTGTCACACAGGTGGGGATTTGGGAGAATAGATGGAGCAGAGGCTGGTCGTGGGGCTAAGTGGGGGTTGAGTGCTCCTGTGAAAATGAGAACACTGACGTCTGTGGAAATACAAACAAATGAATTTAATGGAACCAGGTAGATGTTTACATGTCTTATGGAGTAACTGCATGATCTACTTCTTGTAAACTATTTACCCAGAAAGGTCGGGATAGAGAGACCTTCCAGTGAAGTTGGTCAGAACTGATAGTGCTCAGCAGTTCTTTGGATAAAAACCCATAGTAAGGAAGTCAAGAGGACAGTAAGTACCCATCTACTCTGACTCCACTCTCCCTAACCATCCTGGATCCCAAGGAGTTTTGTGCCCCTACTAGTTATTGGGGAGCATACCCCTGCCTACCTACCCTTGTGCATGTAGAGGAGAACCCCGACTTGCGATGCAATTGGTTCCGGGGGAAGCTTCGCAAGTCAGGGGTGTCGTAACTCAAATCCTCATTTACGAGGGGTGCCGTGCGCCATTGTAAATGCAGACCAAAGACGTAAGTCGTGGTTTTTTGGCCCCTTCCACACTTACAAAAATGGTTGTAAGTATGGGGGGTCGGAAATCTGGCCGTCGGAGGCCTCCTGTACATATCTTCCTCCAAAGTGTTCTGTTCAATACTGGATCATTTAGTCCAGTCCCTTGTGCACATGGCAGGTCTAAGTATTATGTAGACCATTTCCAAAAGGTGTTTGTCTAACCTGCTCTTAAAAAGCTCCACCAACAGAGATTCCACAATCTCCCTGGGCTATTCATCCCATTGCTTAACCACCCTGACAGTTCAGAAGTTCTTCCTAATCTTTGTCCTAAACACTCCTTGATGCAATTTAAGCCCTATCATCAGAGAATAGTTTTTCTCCCTCCTCTTTGTTACAACCCTTATGTACTTAAAAACATTTAAGTCCCCTTCTCAATCTTCTCTTCTCCAGACTAAATACATCCAGTTTTTTTCAACCCTCCCTCACAGGCCATATTATCTAGAGACTTTTAATAATTTTTGTTGCTCTTCTCTGGATCTTCTCCAATTTGTCCACACCTTTCCTGAAATGTGGTATCCAGAACTGGCCACAATACTCCAGTTAAGGCCAAATCAGTTCGGAATAGTGTGGAAGAATTATTTCTCATGTCTTGCTTAGAACATTCCTGCTAAAACACCCTAAAATGATGTTTGCCCCCCCCCCTTTTTTTTGGCGCAACGTTACACTGTTGAATCATATTTAGCTTGTAGTTCACTACCACTCCTACACTCCTTCATGTAATACACCTTCTTGGGCAGTCATTTTCCCCCTCCCCCTTTTTTGTGAGTGTGACTGACTGTTCCTTCCTGTCCACCTTTCCTCATTGAATTGTATCCTATTTTCTTCAGACTGTTTCTCCAGTTTGTCCAGAGCATTTTGAATTTTCATCCTATCCTCCAAAACACTTGTAGTTCTTCCCTGCTTGGTATCACCCACAAACTTTATAAGTGTACTCTCTATGCCATAATTTAAATAATTAATTAAGATACTGAACAGAACCAGATCCAGAACTGATCTCTGGGGATATGCCCATCTAGCTTGACTGTGAACCACTGATAACTTTTCTCTGGGAATGGTTTCCCAATTAGTTCAGCACCCACCTCATAGACGCTCCATTAACTAGTATTTCCCTAGTTTATGAGACAATCATGTGAGAAAATATCAAAAGCCTTGAAGTGAAAATGTACCACATATGCCATTTTCCCCCATCCACCAGGTTTGTTACAGGTTCTAACATCACATTGGAGGTCCAGGCCCAAACCACCTATGAACTTCAGGAAATTCTAGAATTAGATCCAAACTATCTGACTTGGACTTTATTACATTCCACCGCTTGTTCTTGGGTCTGCCTCTGTTTTTCTGTTCAGTCTTGAAATCTGTTCAACACTCAAAACCTACATAGCTGTCAGATATGTGCTTAACATGACCAAATCATTTCAGCCTGCCTTTCTTCTATTCTTCGTTCATGGGTGTTACTTTGAACATATCTGTAACACACACATTCTCTATACATTTTTTTTCGCCGCTCATCCATCTCAACATTTGCATTTCTCTGGAATAGATCAATTACTCATGTTACATGAAACAAGTACAAATAAAAATAGTGTAGTACATGAAAGGGAGTATGGCATACCAATTTTACTTAAGTGGATTTTTAAAAAATTGTATCTATTTATTCTGGGTGGGTTTTTTTAAACCGAACAGGAATAACACATTTTTATTAAGAATTTTTTTTATTAAAAATCTGTACAAAGTATTAGGGAAATTTTAAAAGAAAATAATTTCTTTGGACAATTTGAGATATATTTACTGTATGGAAAATATTGAGTGCTCACCTCTTCTCATCATTCTATAGACTATTATTATATTCTGACCACAAAATGAAAGCCGAATGGATACATGTGAAATGAATTTTCAAATTAGGTACTTTTCCTTCCATCCAAATCCTAAGTCACTTTTTATTATTCTTGATAAAGTAGGGTATTAACTTCTACCTGTGTTCCATGATAGTAAATTCACTATCTTCACATATTGTTTTCATTGAGTTCTATAAATTCTTGAAGAGAATTTGGCTTACATTCTGCATTCTTCTGTGATTACAGTCAAATGTACTGTATATATACTAGTAACAGGTAACTGGGGGCCTATATTGTACTATTTAACAAAATAAAGATCTTTCTTTCTCTCTTTCTTTCCCTCTTTCTTGAAAACCGTTTATTGTGCATTTGCCTTCCCTGTTTCCAGTCATGAGCTTTACATTTTGTGTGAATGAGAAGAACAATTTATGGCTTCCACTATTTTATTGAAAGGAGCAAGACACAATATCATTAAGCAAACAGCAATCTTTTTAAAATTTATTTTACAATGAGAAAGCCTTTCATTTGATAATTAGTCCCACATAATTTTGGCGTACAGTAAAAAATATATCCTAATGGAATTGAGAAGTGTATTCATGGATATAGTTTTATGACATGTGGGCAACTCCAGGAAATACAACCTTGATAGATGCCAGTTATGGAAATATCTCTAGCTAGGAAATCCTGTCATTCAAGACATGTATACAAGATAAACCATACTGTAAGCAGCTGGGGTA
Source organism: Rafetus swinhoei (assembly GCA_019425775.1). Classification (NCBI taxonomy): domain Eukaryota; kingdom Metazoa; phylum Chordata; order Testudines; family Trionychidae; genus Rafetus; species Rafetus swinhoei. Next base: position 275,736,988 of record CM033437.1, read on the forward strand.
TAATGGTAATAAAAAAAATGCAATGTGACTTCTAACTCAGACACATTCAGAGAGAAAAACAGATGAGAAACTGTGCAATATATGTTTTGTATTTAAAAACAGATCCCAAAATTGGAGGTCAAAGCCCAAATCATCTCTGAACTTCAGGAAATTCCGGAATTAGATCCAAATTATCTGACTGTACCTCTCTCTAATAATGCAGTCTCAAGCTTGGTTCAACATTGCTAGATAATAGGTCTTTTAATAAAGGGTTTAATACATTAGAAAATTCTGTCTCAACACTGTTCTCAAATTTAAGACTTGCCAATAAGTGCTGGAATGGTGATAATGGCACTTTATTACACAGTAGTCAAAGTGCCAATCAGTTAATTATTTTTAGGTGTCAGTCAATGATGGACTGAATTTAATTGAACAGGGACTTACCTAGGAATCCTGTATCCATTATATTCTGCTATGATGGGAATTAAACTGGAATATTCAACTTTTATTTAAAAATTCCTCATCTGAATAACTTTAAATGCCAAGATATTTAGCCTCCAAAAATGAAATATCTAACTGGTTCAGTCAGCTAACTGAGCTGGCCCATGTGCATCTTTTCATGCAAGTAAACGTATGTCTACATAGTAGCGCGTAGCTCGAAATAAGCTATGCAATTTGATCTATGTAAATTGCGTAGCTTATTTCAAGATAGCCTATTTAAAAATTTGGCACTGTCTAAACAGCACTAATTTCAAAATAGAGCGTTATCCCGACAAGTTCCTTAATCCTCGTGCAACGAGGTTTATGGGACGTTGAAATAATAAGCCCGTTATTTCAAATGTATTTTGAAATAATGGGCTTGCTGTTAAGATGCACAGAACACTATTTCTGGATAACGGACGTTATCCTGAAATAGTGCCACTGTGTAGATGTACCCGGAAAGATTTCTAGAGTTTGGGAATATTTAATAAATAATTCTAGAAATGTTATTCCTACTATACTTATATGATGCTGTTTTCAGCTAATCACTATGTAAAATGACCAGTTACTCCAGAGAATTACATCCAACTTTATGCTATATAGCATTTCAACTTCAAAGTTTTTTTAAAAATTACTCATTGACTAATCTTTGTTATTTCTGTTTAGTACCAATATGCAAATATTACCCTTATTTTACAGAGAGGAAAAACATGGGATCTCTATGGCCATCTTTATTGTCAGAGTTGCTAAACACACCTCTAGAGCTCCTGGCTCATGCTTCTCTTTTCAGACCATTGAAACATGCTTGGCTGATCAAATCATTAATAATAATAGATCAGAGATGCTTAATGACTTCTTTGTTTCGGTCTTCACCGAGAAGTCTGAAGGAATGCCTAACAGTGAATGCTAGTGGGAAGGAGGTAGGTTTAGAAGATAAAATAAAAAAAGAACAAGTTAAAAATCACCTAGAAAAGTTAGATGCCTGCAAGTCACCAGGGCCTGATGAAATGCATCCTAGAATACTCAAGGAGCTGATAGCTAGAGGCTCAGATACCTCCTCTATCATCTTTGGAAAATCGTGGGAGACAGGAGAGATTCCAGAAGACTGGAAAAGGACAAATATAGTGCCCATTTATAAAAAGGGAAATAAGAACAACCCAGGAAACTACAGACCAGTTAGTTTAATTTCTGTGCCAGGGAAGATAATGGAGCAAGTAATTAAGGAAATAATCTGTAAACACTTGGAAGGTGGCAAGGTGACAGGGAACAGCCAGCATGGATTTGTAAAGAATAAATCATGTCAAACCAATCTGATCTTTCTTTGATAGGATAGTCTTGTGGATAAGGGAGAAGCGGTGGATGTGGTATACCTAGACTTTAGTAAGGCGTTTGATACGGTCTCTCATGATATTCTTATCAATAAACTAGGCAAATACAACTTAGATGGGGCTACTATAAGGTGGGTGCATAACTGGCTGGATAACCGTACTCAGAGAGTAGTTATTAATGGTTCACAATCCTGCTGGAAAGGTATAACAAGTGGGGTTCCATGAGAGTCTGTTTTTGGACCGGCTCTGTTCAATATCTTCATCAACGATTTAGATATTGGCATAGAAAGTACGCTTATTAAGTTTGCAGATGATACCAAGCTGGGAGGGGTTGCGACTGCTTTGGAGGATAGGGTCATCATTCAAAATGATCTGGACAAATTGGAGAAATGGTCTGAGGTAAACAGGATGAAGTTTAATGAAGACAAATACAAAGTGCTCCCCTTAGGAAGGAACAATCAGTTTCACACAGACAGAATGGGAAGCGACTGTCTAGGAAGGAGTACGGCAGACAGGGATTTAGCGGTTATAGTGGACCACAAGCTGAATATGAGCCAGCAGTGTGATGCTGTTGCAAAAAAAGCAAACATGATTCTGGGATGCATTAACAGGTGTGTTGTAAGCAAGACATGAGAAGTCATTCTTCCGCTCTACTCTGCGCTGGTTAGGCCTCAGTTGGAGTATTGTGTCCAGTTCTGGGCACCGCATTTCAAGAAAGATGTGGAGAAATTGGAGAAGGTCCAGAGAAGAACAACAAGAATGATTAAAGGTCTAGAGAACATGACCTATGAAGGAAGGCTGAAAGAACTGGGTTTGTTTAGTTCAGAAAAGAGAAGATTGAGGGGGGACATGATAGCAGTTTTCAGGTATCTAAAACGGTATCATAAGGAGGAGGGAGAAAACTTGATCATCTTGGCCTCTGAGGAATGGGTTTAAACTGCAGCAAGGGAGGTTTAGGTTGGACGTTAGGAAAAAGTTCCTAACTGTCAGGGTAGTCAAACACTGGAATTAATTGCCCAGGGAGGTTGTGGAATCTCCATCTGTGGAGATATTTAAGAGTAGGTTAGATAAATGTTTATCAGGGATGGTCTAGACAGTATCTGGTCCTGTCATGAGGGCAGGGGACTGGACTCGATGACCTCTCTAGGTCCCTTCCACTCCTAGTATTCTATGATTCTATGTGTTACAAATTTTCTTTCCTTTTGTTCCATCCTCTCCTTTTCTCCCTCCCTCATATTTCCATGCACTTATATGCTTAGTTTCATTTTATTCTATCATTCAGAGTATGCACTAATTATTCATTAATATTGTTTACGAAGAATGCGGTGGAAGAGAGCTTTGGCAGCAACACAGTGTTAGGCTGTGTCTACACAGGGAAGGTTTAGTGACAAAAGTGCTGTTGACATGCAGAAGTCACCAAAAGGAAAACTGTTCAGACCAGTTTTTCTGCCTCCCATTGTCAGGTCAAACCAATTTTTCTGCCTCCCATTGTCAACATTTCATCGCCACATTGCTAGCACCCTGTCGACAGAGCAAAGCAATGTGGTTAAGCATCCCATAGAGCAGTGTTGTGGGATGGCAGAGCTGATTCCTGTGCTTCTTGGGATTTCCTGGTAGCTCTGTGAGCTCTCTGTGCTAAGGAATGTCAAAGCAGCACAGCAGTCTCTCCAGCCCTCCACCTGCAGCAACTGTCTGCTTGCCACTGTGTTCCTAGCACAGGGCAGAACAGAAGGATTCCAATGATTTTCTCCTTGTTTGTTTCCCAAACAGAGCATCTCACTCAGTTGTCAGATACTTCCCAGAACTTTGAAAGGGGAGGGCACATGCCTGCAGGGCAGCAGAAATCACCCGGACAGGCATTGTGGGATACTGATGAAAGCCAGTACAAAACAAACAGCAGAGTCCACACTGATTCTCTGTCGACAATAAAGACAAGAGACTCTCCCAGGAGTGGAAGTTTTTTGTTGTCAACAAAAGTTTTTTTGTTGTTTTTCCCAACAAAAGTCGCACAGATTGTGGTATAAATGCTCTCACTGTTTTGTTGCCAAAAGGCAGTTTCTGGTGACAAAATATGCCAGTGCAGACAAGTCCCAAGTCAGATCCCTTTTTATATCAAATTTGATTAATATGTGCATTGACAATTCTGGTGCGCCTGTTGTATAACATTGGCTAGAAACACACTAGGGAAGATTTTGGCCCCCTACTGGGGATAGGTTTAAAATATGAAGGATCAGTGTTAACTTTAATTTTTACACTACGACGGGATAGTGGCTTATAAATCATTTTGCTTCTTTGAGATTAATCCGAGAGTCATTAACTATCATGTGTGTGTGATTTATTTAATCATATCAAATATCCTGGAGTATATGGAATCATCTAGTATGACTGTCACTGAATGTATGGCTGAGAAGTGAAATACAGAAACTTTTTGAAGCAAATTATTTTCCCACAATATTTAAAGATCAATTTTGAACCTGGTAAGAAAAAAGAGATTAAAAGTACAATGTGGAGCCAGGCAAAAGGCAAACCAATACTGCACTATTTCCTAAGAGATTTACCAGACCATACAATTTCTAAACCACATCTTGTCTAGTTTTATATTATCTGACTGCTTCTTAAAGCAGCCAAACCACTATTTGCATTATTACAAACTGTGGGCATTGTGAGGTGAGCAGAAATCCATCCACCTGGATATACAGGCTGAACCTCTGAAAACTGTCACTCTCTGATATGACATCATCCGTGGTCCGTCAGGACTACGAATGCTCCTGGACCAGAGAACCTGGGATCCTAACGGCAGGAGGGCCAGGAGCCCAGCTAGGGGCAGTGGGGCCAGATCCCCACAAAAGTGCTGGGACCAACCCAGAGAACCCCAGGAGCCTGCAGCAGCACAGGGCTGAAGGAAGAAGAAGGTTGGTTGCCCACGGCAGCATGGGGACAGAGAGTCCTGGTAGCATGGAGCTAAGGGCTGGAGAATCCCAGTTGCTCACGGCAGCAGGGGGCTGGAGGAAGAAGCTTGGCCACCTGCAGGAGCGTGGAGCCGGGGAAATCTGGCTGTCTGCAGCAGCACAGGGCCAGGGAACCGCAGCAGAGTAAAGCCAGGGGCTGGAGAATCCTGGATGCCCATGGCAGGAAGTACAACCTGTACAATATCTGAAACCTTCAAATTGGTTCCATCTATGACCCATAAGTAAGATTTCTAGAAAGAGACGAGGGTGTCCATCAGCACTGTCTATCTAGAGGAAGCATATGCCAATGGACAGCCCTCAGTAGGCAAAAGGTTTTAGGCTGAGTGCCTGCTGAACTTAGACTAATGCAAAAATGATCTTGCTTATGTATTATGTTCCCTTAGCATGTATACTGACGTTTTCTCCCTTTGCAAACTTTGTTCTCTCAATGCAAATCAAAATATGGTACATGCTCAAGGCTGCACCTGGTCCTGTCATTTTTGACTAAGAGACTCCATTAAATTGTATAAATGGGAGTTCTGCAATCTTAAAGCCTTTCATACGAATTATGATTTTCCTTGTGAAGAAGAAATAAATTACCTAAGGCAAGAGTTCAGGTGCTTTGGCTGTAACCCTATGTTTTCCCAGTTGACTGATAAAGTTAGCTAGGATGTTGTTTTCACCAATATGTTTCTCAAACAATTTATCTAGCTTAGCATGCAAGCTTTTAAGAGCTTAAAAATGCACAACATTCAAATTCTGCTGACCCAAATAGCTAAATGCTGTTTTTAAGAAATTAATAAATAATATACAACTACAGTCTTAAATACTAGCCCACGGGCTTCTTTCTAGTTATCCTACAAATGAGCAACTAACTGTGCTTTTTAACAACTGAATTTAGCTGTTACATAAATTCTGCAAAAATGTACCCTAGTGAGCATAATTTTTATATATGAAAGCATGGCATTACTGGATGCATGGGCTGTCAAATATATCTGACTGTTGATGCTAGGTAAGAAGATCTAAGTTCATTAAGCCATTCCTTTGTAGCACAATATTCAAGCATCTCAAGTTTTGTCTTCTTTTTCTGCATGTACAGGAACACAACCAATTTCTTCTTGGCGTTTCCCATATCCCAGAAAATGTATAAAGACATTACAGATATTTCCACAATACAACAGCATAGGGAATTTACCATCTACTTCAAAGGGAGCTGAATTGAGTGCTTTATGGTACATAGGGTTTGTGCTGACTCCAAGCGAATTTCAACTTAGAACATAACTATTGAGTTAATAGAACTGGAATCCAAAAATATTTTGGGTTGTATGTATACATTCATGGAATGACTGCATATCGTTAAAGATTTTAACAACCACCTATAAAAATAAATAAGGGTTCTGAGTCTCATTTACACTTAAATTTCTTTACACTGCTGTCACTGTAAAGGGACCTCAGAATGGATGCAAATTGTGTTTAAACCCACTAAATTACAAATTGCTCCTACTTTAAAACACATCTTTGCTCTCTTAGAGAGAATGAAGTTGATGTAGTGCAAATGAGAATTAGACCTCATGTTTTGTCACATATGAACAAATAAATAGGCTAACATGAAATAAGATACTAAATGTATAGAAAAGATCAATAAGTGATACGTTTTTGAGCTCTACACTGGGGAATTTATGCCCTGTTTTTATTACAATACAGGTAACATCTTCCCAATTCCATGGACATACCCTTACGGATACTATTGCAGTTAGCTTTACCAAGAGTAATTTTGCTCAGTAATGCCCCAAGTTTAAAATTTCTGTGAATGTAAGACAACTGTCTGTTTCAATAATATATTTTTTTTTAAGTTTAAGGCATATCATTTTATTGTGTGCGCACACGTGCACACACACACACATAGACAAACTATTTGGGTAGATTTAGAAAAGAATTATTATCTCAGGGGTGTCTAAGGCCCAATCAGAAACTGGGGCTTATTGTACTAAGCATCGTAAACGCCCAACATCCATGCACTCATGCACAAAAATGATTACTTCGATATTGAAGAATTCTCAAACAAAAACACAATTTCTAAAGAAACAGTAATATTAAGGTAAGTAAACAACATACTGCTATATAATATTTATTAAAATGTATAATGTTAATTTTGGGGGGATGTATGAGACTTCATGCTGTACTTTAAACTGAAGCTGGTATTTTCTGTTCTTTTGCAGAAACAGGTGAAAGTGTATAAATGTGATAGATTAGCACCTCACAAGTAACCTCATACTAAACATATACAAAACAAAGCAAATTAGTACAAGGAAAATTATAGAGCACAGATTAGACTTTCTGCTTTCCATTATTCATTTTATTGCTTGTAAAATGCAGGTTTAAAGGCCTGTTATGCAAACAGCCTTTAGAAACAGGAATGATATTAGCTACATGCAGATCTAAAGCTGCAAAAATCAACTCCAAATGAAATGAATTAATTTCATTAATTCACCACACAGTTACTATAATTTTAAGGTTCACAGTACAAAATAAATTCTGATTTATTTTTTTTATGGTTATAAAAACCGGGTGCACATCCTGTGTTTCAGCAGGGTAAACCACTCAGAAAGTAACAAATTTTGTTTAAAAATCTTTTCAGAGAGACATGTCAATTTTTAAATTCTACTGTACATGATAGAGTTAAGTTTGATTCATAACCCTATGTCCTAAATCTCTGAAGGCAACTTTGATAATTAGAAACTTGTTTCAACATGTGGACTGAGAAAAGCAACATGACACGGAGAGGTCAAGAATAGAAATGAGGAGGATTGTATTAATTTTTCACTACTAAGCTGGTATACGGGATATAGCAATAAAGTGACTTTATTTGAAGTTGTATAATAGGACTAATTAGTGAAGAAATAAAAAGTATTAGGGTACAAAATCATGGATTAAGAACATGCTCTATGCATTCATATTTCATGACTTCAATAGCTAGGATTGGTACTGGGGGAATAAATGAACCAAGCCTCACTGCTATTCGTAGGTGTTAATACTGGCAACAGACTTAAGGAGGCAGAAAAACTGGGGTTAAAATGTGCTACATAACTGCCATTTAAATCAGGAAATAAAACATTATTGAATTTGTGAACTTTACAGATTTGATTTTATAACTAAGGTTTATGTTGTACAATTGCCTTTGGCTGAGGTGTAGGAGCTTGACTGAGCTTGCTTTTTTTTTTTTTCCCCCCCCAAACTCCCTGACCAAGGAAAGTTTTCTAGCTCAGTTATTTTCATTCTTCATCTCCTCCCCACTCCCTTGCCCCATCTCTTCCTTGGAAAATAAACTACAAGACAAGCAGAATTGTTAATAGCTTGTGTCAACATTTGCTTTACTGTAGCTCAAAAAAAGTTGCAAAAAGTTTTACTTTAATCAAACTCTGACTAGTGTGACATAAAAGGAGAGGAACCCCAAAATGTCTATCCTCAACCTTTGAGACAGTCACCCAAGTCACTACAGTAATTTCCTGCCTTTTTTGGTCATCTGCACAGTGTCTATTTCTATTCAAGGGCAATAGACCTAAATAGAAACATTCAAATTAAGAATGAATCACATCATGTCTCTAGGCCTGGTTTGTAGGGACTGTTTCTAGAGGTGAGAGATTATTCCAGTTTCTATCTCCATTCAATCCTAGTGGAATCTGTAGAGACTTAATCAAGCATGCCCAGTAGTGCCACTCACAAAAGACGCCTCTGTGATGATGAGGCTATTCCTCCCTGAAACTCCTTTCACAGAAACCTGAGTTTTAAAACTGATCAAGGCTGAACCATCAACCCAGAGGTCAAACCTTTCATAGCCTACTGCCAAATTGCAGTGGGAGAGGTCTAGGTTGGTATTAGGAAAAACCATTTCACTGGGAGGATGATAAAGACCTGGAATGGGCTAAATAGTGTGGTGGTGAAATCTCCATTCCTTTAAGTCCTGGCTCAACAAAGCCCTGGCTGGGATGCTTTAGTTGGGATTGGTCCTGCTTTTAGCAAGGGGTTGGACTCGAAGACCTCCTGAGGTTGCTTCCGACCCTACAATTCTGTGATTCTGTGAAATTCCTGCTCTGTTCAGCTTTCCTGGAAAGCCCTGATGACTGTAATAATTAAATGTTTTCTGCTCCTTTTTTCCATTTATAGTCATGCCCAATATGGAAATGCCAGCAATCAATTTTATATAATTAAGAACAGCAACAAAAAAAATCACAAACACATATATGCATTTCACATTCACTACTGCATCTAAATACTGAAGCACTATGTTAATTACATTTTGGACAGGTAAAACAAAAACAAAAAATGCTTTTTATGTCTTCTGTCTTATTTTGCTGTTAATGGAATTAATTTGAGCTGCACCTATATGCACTGCAGTGAATATATACAGAGAAGACATGACCGTAAAATAAAAAATAATGTTAAGGTCATTATTAATTATATTCCACGAAAACAGACAAATATAAAAGAGTACGCATTTGGGAAAAGGAGAGCTATTGCATTTCACTGGCCACTGTAGGGATGTTAAGCTACGTCTAGACTACATGGCTCCGTCGACGGAGCCATGTAAAATAGTTTATTCGGCATAGTCAAAGAAGCAGGGATTTAAATGATCCCCGCTTCATTAAAATAAAAATGGCGCCGTGCTGTGCGGCGATCAGCTGATCCGGCACAGCGGCAGTCTAGATGCTACCTTTGTCGACCGCGCGGCGTCTGACTGCCGCTGTGCGGATCAGCTGATCGTCGGCACAGCGCAGCGGCCATTTTTATTTTAATGAAGCGGGGCTCATTTAAATCCCCTCTTCTTTGACTATTCCGAATAAACTATTTTACATGGCTCCGTCGATGGAGCCATGTAGTCTAGACATAGCCTCTGAGAGTAGTCAAGTGGAGTACTCAGCTATTCACTCCCTCCCGCTTGCTGCCTCTGTATTAGAGGCAGCAAGGGCGGGGGGGAAACTGGAGCCAGTGCTGGGGGGATCAGGCTTAAAAGCCGGTTCCCCCTAGCACTGTCTCCACAGTGCTGCCTCCCCTCACACCTGCTGCCTCTATGAGAGGTAGCAGGGAGGGGGGGTGAGGGGGTATAGGGAAGCTGCTGCAAAGCAGCCTCTGCCCACAGCAGGCCGAGGCTACTCCGGCAGCAGCCCCTGTCCGTGGGGGTCCCAGTGAGGAGCTGCCCCTCCCCCCCAGACAGGAGGGGCTGCTGCCACCAAACAGCCCTTGTTCACAATGGGGACTGCTCAATCCCGGCTCCAGCCAGCTCTGCGAGTTATCCCCGCTGTGGCTCTGCAGAGTGGCCCCTTATCGTCTAATTGTGTAGTTGGTACAAATTGTATCGACTACACAATTAGCCAGATAACCACAATTTAAGGGCTATGGTTGAATGCCATTGTGTGGTGTCTAATACACAGAGTTGTAGGTATAGAAATCCTTTTCATTGCTGGTGACACACATTTCTGAGGTTGAAGACACTGTATGCAGCATGTGTGTCATGTGCTTAAATTCCTTCATGAAATGTAAACAGTTAAACACTATTACAAATTTGTATGAACATTCTGACCCGTTTTCCTTTTCTTTCAAATTAGGTGCATGTTATCAATTCAGAAACCCAAAATTATAAAATAAAACTATTTCAGGACTAAAGCACAAATCTAAAAATTTCTCATGGCCAATTCTCAGAATTTGGAAATAATTAAGAGATTAAAAAAGCTGTAAGATTTTTTTCATGGAAATCACAAGACATTCCCTAACAAATCTTATATTCCATCTAATCAGCAATTCAGAGTATGTGAAAAATTAACCACCAGAGAAGAGATGCGGGGTGGAAAAAAAAAGAGATCTGGATTCTAACAGCAAAAACCCTTCCAAATGTTCTAATATAATAGAACTTCAGTGTCTCATAAAATATTTCTTAATAAAAAAAAGGAGAGAGAATGAAAAAGAAAACCTCATTGTGCAAGCTTTCAAATATACTCCTTAGCTGCCAAAAATGAACTGGGCCAGGAGAGGAAGGTGAACTGGGAAATCCTAGTATGTATTCTATGTTATGTTATCCTAGTATGTATTCTATTTGGAGTTTAATATTAAATAGATATATACCATAAATGCAGGAGTATGTCAGTATGTGAGAAATTTTAACTGGAATTGGGAATTAGAGTGGAAAACTATAGTTCCACAGGTTAAAACTGACAGACAGAGGGATAATGATAAAAGCTGAACTCTTATTTCATAGCACACTGAAAGCTCCAGTTTGTACTGGCTTTATTAAGCCTTTTAATTGGCAGCTTTAGTAACATTTAATAGATGTTGAATTCACTTTAACTGTTGTCACTTCCTTTTCTCATCTCCATCCTTGTGTTCTAATACTTAATGTATTTTATTAAAAATAAAAGAGAGGGTGGGGGGGAATTGATGAGGCCAGCTGTGAAAGGGAGACAGTCTCCTGGGCAAGGGAGGGAGACACTCACCAAAAGACAATATGTAGTTCTTCCCTTCCCCCTAGGAATCTCTTGCACCCATTGGCCATCTGAGGGACAAAAGTACTGGTTTGCCAGCATTTCCCAGTTCCCAGGATTTAGCTCAGTGCAGGGACTTACCTGGAGCCTCTTTCGGCTCCATTCCATCAAGGATGGTGAGCATTTGTCAGATGGAAGTGCTGACATAAGGCAACAGGATGAGAGGAAATGGACTGGGCAGGATACCATATCATGTACCATACCGTGGGGGCAGAGCAACAAAGCTAGTTCCTGATGCTCCAGGTGTCCCGTTTTCATTGTGATTAAGATGATAAAATGAATAGTCCCCAGAAGTAGGAGACTTTGATTTTAGTGATGGACCTTGGCCTTAAGTGTTAGGGTGAGATCTGGAGACCCTCGCAGGCAGGGGTCAGACCATAGGCTAAGGTCCCCACCAAGCTTTCACCTTCTGTCCCCTCATGGAGAAAGGGTGCTAGGATTCATATAAATCAACTATAAAAAAATACTGCAGGGCTTTGTCTTCATGGAGCAGCAATGTGATGCTGTTTGAAACAGCACTACTTTTAGTGTGCCCCAGCAAGGCCTATACAGACCTATTAATTTACAGCATGTTAGTGTACTATGGGCCAATTAGCATGCAATACATTTGTGATATCTATAATGCACTCTCCCGTACAGTGCATTACCCCACCATGTAGACAAACCCTTAGTCTTAATGCATTTTCCTTTATTTCCTGTTATAAACTTGTATATGGTAACCTATAATACAGATGGTGTGTTCCTCTTCAGAGTTGGAAGATACTGTTGAAATGTAAACAGTTATTTATTAATAACGTCATAAGCTATTTCTAGACCAAGAATTCCACAAAGCCCTGTTATTCCTTTACCTCATTTCTTTTGGGAGCTCTTATATTTACTCTCAGTAGTGGCTGATTAACTCACCGTTAGAGCCAGAAGTTTCCCGTATGTGAGATGTGCTGGGATGTGGTCAGTCTTGGATCGCAACGATTCCATATACCAGTGTTCTGCTTCAGGCAGCTTGCTCAGTCTCATGTAGGCTTCTCCTATGAAGTAAAGATGATGACCAGTCAGAGGACATGGGATTGTAATTACATTTTTTATTTGAATTACAAGAACAAAGAAGTTCTACATTGTGACTGTCCACCTATATATGAACAAAGACCTCTAAGATACTACACTACTTTGAATGCCAGCAACGTAGAAAACAACTTTATGAACACCTTATTAAGAATAAAAAAGCATAAGTGAGATGAAAGTTGAATTAAAATTGACAGTGAGAGTATCAATCAAAATTCCTGAAGTAAGCAAATTAACATCACATCAGCTGTGCAACAGCTATTTCTTTTCAATCAGCTCACGTTACACAGCATTGTGTATCAGTGAAAAATACAGCATATATTTGTGGTTAACCACGACACATCAGTATCATAGATGAGGATAACAAAACCCTAAGGTAGGTTTAAGAAAAGTCTCCAAAGAATGCTAGAATAATGAGAGAGGACAAGACATACAGCATTTAGTGAAGTCTGGTGCCCTGCAATGTTTCTATAACATCACTAGTGCTTTATCCTGATTTGAAATTTGTAAGGATTATTTATGGAAGCCAATGTGTGAGAAATGATCAAAATCTGACAAACTTCTCAAAGTAAAATCATCTGGCAACAAACAAAGGATAGTGGGAGAACGAAGGGCAGGACAGAAATGCTGAGGGCAATAATCTTGAAATTTTTGCAAATGCATTTAGTGTAGTGTACAAGAATTCATTTGAAGAGAAAAATCAAACTAAACCTTTCAAAGTTAATCAGAAGTACGCAGGATCAAACAATTAAAAGTGAAGTATAGCAGTTTTCAGAATAACACTACTCTGCATTTACATAGCACATTTTGAACGTGCTATAGACTGGTTCAGTGAAATCTTGGTCCCACTGAAGTCCATGGCAAAAAGACTAATGACTTCAATAGGGTCAGGATTTTACCTATTTAACTGATGTTATTTTCCCCCATATAAATTGTGATTCATCTAAGCTCACATGCTAATTCAGCAGAATATGTGGGGTTAGAGCTCAGGAATTCCACAAGCCCAGGCTCATTCCAACAACATGTGCTACCTCTCAAATGAATGGTATCAAATTATAACCTATCTCATGCATTATTACAGTTGCAAAGGTAAGCATTCAAATTAAAAAAATGCCATAATTAAGATTGCCTCCTCAACCTAAATTTGCACCTCCTTGTGCATATGCACTATCATAAAGTCTTTAATGACATAATCACATTATCTTTTCTACTCCAAATTGTCCCTGCCTTTTCCCTAGCCAAGGCCCATTCCCCTCATCTTGATGGTCTCAGTCTCCATTCCTCAGTTTTCTTATCCCTGTCCCAGTCTCCCTGCTTAAACACAGCCTCGTGTCACACCCCTGGACTCTCCTTTCCTTGTGGCCCTCTCTCCCAATCCCCATCTCTTTGACCAGGTTTCTCCCGTTCCCTGCCTACCCTTCTGCTCCTTGTCTCTTTTCCAACCAGCCCCACTTCTCTCGCTCTCTCTACCACTCTAAGCTGTCTGTCCTCTGCAGGACTCTTGCACCCTCTCCCTTTCCACATTTCCCATCCTCACCGGCTCTCCAACCCCATCTCTGTGTGGGCTCTTCAGCTAACCCCACTGCTTTCCCCTGTACCACAGTTCCCCTTCGAATAGATCTTTCCTCCTCCTTCACTAACTTTCCTCCTTGCTTAGCCAGTCCCTCTCCAACCTTCACACCTCAACTCCTAGTCCTAGTCCCTTCTCCCCAGACTTCCAATCCAAATCCACTCTGTCCCTCACTTGCAGGTCTGTGACTTATCTCCTGTGTATTCAAATCAGTCAGCGTCCTCCACGGTGCCTGAGTCCAGCACAGTGCCACTGACAGTACAGGACACACCAGCCCCCTTTATTCGTTTCAGGTGCCCTGACTCAGACCAATCATGGCCTGCAGCAGCCCAAAGCTACCATTTCAGGAAAAATCCTGCTTAGTCCCAGGCTGAAGGATGCCCAGTATGATTGAACCTTCATGGAATTTAGTTGCTAAAATCCAAGAAGTCTCTACTGAGTATGTATACAGTGTGAATTTTTTCCATAGAATTATAATTTAGCTGTATTTGGGCAGATTCCCACTCCTGCACCCTTAGTTTTCAGGTCTCTGCTTCAAAAATTGCAGGTGGTAAAGCTATTCAAAAAAAAGGACACCAAAGTTAACATGGGCAGAACAACATATTTTCTAGAACCTCATTCTCAAAAAATGGCTGGACTATTTTGGCTGAAAATTCCCCTCTCCTCTTGCTCCTCCATGGAAAATTTCAGCCAACATAGTTACAGTTACACAAAGTTATAAGTAACTGAAAACAAGATCTTATAATTGGAAGTGAGAGACAACCCCAATAGGTGCTGCTGACAGCCCTCTCTATGATATTCTCAGATCCACAATGCACTATGACCTGCTCAAACTTATGAAGAGACAGGAGCTTATCCAGTATTTCTCAGGATGGATGCAAATATAAGGACCCAGAGAGAGAAGCATGTACACTTGAAATGCTGCTAGGCAGATTAAATTGTGGAAGGTTTTAGAAATCAAGCACTTCACAACAAAACCTATTAAAATGACCTTCCCCTGGAGGCTACTGTTCACTGTACACCCAGAAATTTAACTATGAATTTACTGACCTACATGTCAAACTGTCCACACAGAAAGCTCCCCTGAAGACTTTAAAATTGCTCTCCTTGGCTGACCATATTCAAAGGTTTCTATTGAAAGCTTGATTCCTCACTGTAAAGCCAATATTCTAAGTTTCTGTAATTTATCAGCTGAAGGTCTATCAGGTCTATAAATCTTTTGGATTTTTTTGAGGGATTTACGGCCCTGCTATTAAAAAAAATCACTTCAGATTAAGGTTGAGAAAGGGTTTGTCCCAGACAGAGGAAAAAAATGCAAAATTTCAGTTCAATCTATCTGGCCATTTTCTTGGTTAAAGGGAAGTAAATCAAATAAAAGGCAAAGCTTTTGTGGTTTGGGATGTTTTTCAACCATTCTATCGGATGAGATATATAGGGATTGCATTTTGTCATTTAGGACAAGATTTTATATATAACTGCACAGGGAAAAATTTATAATAGAATTAATAATGTTTGACAGTTACTATTGTATATTTGCACAAACTTTAGTAATGGAAATGATCTAATTTTCAGTAAATCCTTATTTGAGCACCCACTGACATGAGATATGAAAGTACTGTACAATACAAACTGGCTGCTCCATTTACTTCCACACTATCAGCATTTAACATATTAATTTGTGAAGTGCTCATATGAAAAATGGAAATGGTGCCATAATTCATTTCGACAATGTATTTGGTCGAACCTATGAAGTTTAATGATTTTATATCCCACTTTTACATACTACATCACAATAGCACAGAAAGAAATTTGTTACATGTCACAATGTTTCAAAGGTATCTCAGACACCATAAATAGAACAAGTCAATTTACAGGAATCGAACCCTGTTCTTATGTGCTTCTGCTGAATAGGACCCATCATGAGATACCAAAAGGCAAGCTTTTGATAACTTACCACTAGTACACGATCATTAAAAATTTTCCAGGGTTAAACAACTTTTAAAGTGCTTATGCACAAATGCTAGAATTCTAAATAATAAGACGGGAGAATTAGACTGCCTTGTATTAGAGGATATTGATATACTAGGCATCACAGAAACTTGGTGGAATGAGGAAAATCAATGGGACACAGTCATGCCAGGGTACAAAATATATTGGAAGCACAGACCAGGTTAAGCTGGTGGTGGAGTGGCACTATAAGTGAAAGAAAATGTAGAATCAAATGAAGTAAAAATCTTAAATGAGCCAAAATGTTCCACAGAATATAAGGGTAGTAATTCCATGCTCTCATAATAAGAATATAGCAGTAGGGATATATTATGACCACCTGACCAGGACAGTGATAATGACTATGAAATGCTAAAGGAGATTAGAGAAGCTATCAAAATAAAAAACTCAATATAGTGGGGGGATTTCAGCTCTCCCCATATTGACTGGGTATACATCACCTCAGGACAGGATGCAGAGATACAATTTCTTGATAGCTTAAATGACTGCTTCTTGGAACAGCTGGTTCTGGAACCCACAATGGGAGAGGCAATTCTTGATTTAATCATAAGTGTGCACAGCATCTGGTCCAAGAGACAAATATAACTGGACCGCTTGGAAATAGTGACTATAATGTAATAAAATTTAACATCCCAGTGGTGGGAAAAACACCTCAGCAGCCCAATACTGTGGCATTTAATTTCAGAAAGGGGAACTACACCAAAATGAGGAGGTTCATTAAGCAGAAATTAAAAGGTACAGCGAGAAAAGTAAAATCCCTGCAAGCTGCATGGAAACTTTTCAAAGACACCAAATAGAGTCCCAACTTATATGTATACTCTCAAATTAAAGAACACAGTGTGTGTGTGAGTGTGTGTGTCTGTGTGTGGGGAGAGAGAGGAGTGCCACCGTGGCTTAAAAATCAAGTAAAAGAAGCAATGAGAGATAAAAAAAGGCATAGTTTTAAAAAGTGGAAGTTAAATCCTAGTGAGGAAAATAGAAAGGCACATAAACTCTGTCAAATTAAATGTAAAAATATAATAAGAAAAGCCAAAAAGGAGTTTGAAGAACAGCTCGCCAAAAAATAGTAGCAAAATGTTTTTTAAGTACATCGGAAGCAGGAAGCCTGCTAAACACCCAGTGGGGCCCTTGGACGACTGAGATGCTAAAGGAGCACTTAAAGACTATAAGGTCATTGTGGATAAACTAAATGAAATCTTTACTTCGGTCTTCACAGCTGAGGATGTGAGGGAGATTTCTAAATCTTTTTTAGGTGCCAAATCTGAGCAATTGTCCCAGATTGAGAGGTCATTAGAGGTGGTTTTGGAACACATTGATTGAAGTCACTGGGACCAGATGGCACTTACCCAAGAGTTCTGAAAGAACTCAAAATGTGAAATTGTGGAAATATTAACTGTGGTTTGTAACCTATCCTTTAAATCAGCTTCTGTACCTAATGACTGGCTCGTGAGTCTTGCCCACATGCTCAGGCCATGTTTGGGGTCGGGAAGGAATTTTCCTCCAGGGTAGATTGGCAGAGGCCCTGGAGGTTTTTCACCTTCCTCTGTAGCATGGGGTCACTAGCGGAAGGATTCTCTGTATCTTGGGATCTTTGAACCATCGTGTCAAGGACTTCAATATCTGAGATATAGGTGAGAGGATTATTCTGGCAGTGGGTGGGTGAGATTCTGTGGCCACCATTGTGCAGGGGGTCAGACTAGATGATCAGAATGGTCCCTTCTGACCTTAAAGTCTATGAGTCTGGAAGATAGCTAATCTTTAAAAAGGGCTATCTTTAAAAAGGGCTCTAGAGGTGACTGGCAATTACAGACCAATAGGTCTAACGTCAGTACCGGGCAAATTTAGTTGAAACTATAGTAAAAAATAAAATTGTCAGACACATAGATGTACATAATTTGTTGGGAAAAAGTCAACAATTTCTGTAAAAGGAAATCATGCCTTACTAATCTGCTAGTTCTTTGAGGGTGTCAACGAACATGTGGACAAGGGGGATCCAGTGGATACAGTATACTTAGATTTCCAGAAAGCCTGTGACAAGGTCCCTCACCAACGGCTCTAAGTAAAATAAGTTGTCATGGGATAAGAGGGAAGGTCCTCTCATGGATTGATAAACTGGCTAAAATACAGGAAACAAAGGGGAATAAATAGTTTTCAGAATGGAGAGAGGTAACTAGTGGTGTTCCACAAGGGTCCGTACTGAGATCAATCATACTCAATCTATCTATAAACGATTTGGAGAAAGGGGTAAACAGTGAAGTCGCAAGATTTGCAAATGATATTAAACTGCTCAAGAAAGTTAAGACAAAGCAGACTGTGAAGAGCTTCAAAAAGTTTTCACAAAACTAAGCAATTGGGCAACAAAATGACAGATGAAATTTAAAGTTGATAAATGTAAAGTAATGAACAGTGGAAAAAATAATCCCAACTATACATACAATAAGATGGGGACTAATTTAGATGTAACTACTCATGAGAGATGTTCAAGTCATTGTAGATAGTTCCCTGAGAACACCCACTCAATGTGCAGCGGCAGTCAAAAAAGCAAACGGAATGTTAGGAATCATTAAAAAAAAGGATAGAGAATAAGAGAGAGAACATCTTATTGCCTCTATATAAAACCATGGGATGCACACATCTTTAATACTGCATACAGATGTGATCGCCTCATGTATTGGCATTGGAAAAGTTTCAGAAAAGGACAACACAAATGATCAGGGGTTTGGAACAGGTTCCATATGAAGAGAGATTAAAGAGACTTGGACTTTTCAACTTAGAAAAGAGGAGACTAAGGGTGGGATATGATAGAGGTCTATAACATCATGACTGGTGTGGAAAAAATGAATAAGGAAAAGTTATTTATCTATTCCCACAATATAAGAACTAGGGGTCACCAAATGAAATTAACAGGCAGCAGGTTTAAAACAAACAAAAGGAAGTTTTTCTTCATTCAGCGCACAGTCAACCTTTGGAACTCCTTGCCAAAGGATGTTGTTAAGACCAGGACTTTAACAGGATTCAAAAAAAGAACTAGATAAATTCATGGAGGTTAGGTTTATCAATGGCTTTTAGTCAGAAGGGGTAGGAATGGTGTCCCTAGCTTCTGTTTGTCAGAGGCTGGGAATGGGTGACAGGAGAGGAATCACTTGATAATTACCTGTTGCGTTCACTCCTTCTGGGGCATCTGGCATTGGCCACTGTTGGAAGACCAGTTACTGGGCTAAATGGACTTTCGGTCTGACCCAGTATGGCCATCCTTATGTAACTTCTCAGCAGTAACATTAATTTATCAGATTCCTATCTTTAGCATGCTGTGGACTTTACACCTTAAACTGGTGGAACCCACAATAAACATGACATCTAAAACAAGACTTAGCTCACCAATGTAATGTTCAAATGTGGGTGGAGGGGGAATAGCAGGCCCCTACAATATTGGAATAATTTGTTCAATAAATTTAGCATTTGGGGAGGAGTTATTTACCTAATATTCTGTTTAGATTACACAGCTCCAAAAGCAATCCTGCACTGGGAAGGGGATGGGCTAGATCAGCGATAGGAAACCTACAAGGGTAAAAACACTCCCCACATTGTCCTCACACACCAGAGCCTGGGGGGGGGGGAGGCAAGTTAGAAGACTGTGTGCACAGTGGAATGGCGGGGGTGGGGTGCAGGAGCGCCAGCATGCACTCCCCAATTCTGGGGGAGGAGCCCTGAGCTTCAGGGGCCAGATCCAGGCCAGCTGGGGGCCATATTCAGGCCCGGGGCCTTAGAATCCCCACTCCTGGGCTAGATGATCTCATGATTACACCGCAGCTGTAATTTACTTAGTATATTTGTATGTTATGCTATATTTAAAGTGCTTCATGAGATTGTTTCACCTCAAACCCCTTTAATTTAATACTTTAATACAAAGGGAAGCATAATGGACATAATGTGTCCTTTAACTCGACCTATGTCAGCAAAGCCCTGAAACTGAAAGTTAGTAAATACAGAATAAACTACACACAACAGAGAAGACTCAATTACAAAACTTCTATTAGCATCGCAAAAGCAGTCTGAGTTGTTTTATTTTATAATCACCAGAACTCTTGGGAATCTTACAACACAGGCCGACATGTTAAAATATCGAACTTGGAGGCTGTTGGCCTTTCCAGAATACTGTGTGTGTGTGTCACAATTAAAGTATTTTACAGGAGAATAGAGTTTGATTATCCAAAGAAGAAAAATATGAAGAAAAATCCTGAGAACTTGGAAAAAAACTGGCCTCAGATGTAGAAGCTACAGCCCTCTTAGCAATTCACTTCTGTAGCCTTTTCATTCAGTCTGAACAATTAGAATCCTAAAACAAAACAGCCAGAAGTTGCAACCAGCCAAAAGTTTCATATTCAGCTTTGCATGGGTGGGTATAAACTACAGTAATCTACTTAGGGATGAGATAGGAGAAAAGCACAACCTTTTCCTTCCACTGTAGCAAACTCCATTGTTAGCACTTTTATAATGTACAATGAAGTACTTGCATGAGGAGAAAAAAGGCCTTTTTTCAGCATATATTCATTTAAGGAAAGAAATGTTTTGTAATGTACATTAGTAAACAATTAGCAGGAAAAATGTGTTAGAAGCCTGGCCAATGTTTTGACAACTAAATCTCAGATAAGTGCAGGGCATCAAGTTTTAATAGATTATGGTATGGGACACATATTGCATAGCTTAATCATGTTTGGCTCTTAAAAATAAGTCTAGCACCACATGAACTGTAAGACTATACCAACAAAAGTGTTCCTTGGATCCCTAAACAACATTTAAAAGTAATTCAATAAAAAAGCATTTAATAGGAGCAAGGGATGAAGAGGGTAGGAGTCTTAACAATATTAACAGGCTTGTAGAAATGGCTACATCCACCCAAAAGAATAATTAAATAAAGTGATAGTTATGTTATAACCATCAACACAAGAACTTCTCTCTGTGGTAAATTTTCATATTCATGATGTGAAGCTCTGTTTCTATGCCAGATATAAAATCTGGTTCCCCCACCTGTAATATACATGGCTTCCACTGTTATAAGACAGCTTGATTTCTGTCCATGTGTAATGTAGGAGAACAGCAAGGAGAAATCATTTAACTTCCAAGAGACTGTAAAAAGAAAACTTGCCATGGATAGTAACCTTTTACTGTGCACGTGTGCTGATAATGTACAGATGCTGAACATGTGGAGAGTCAAATTGGGAAGGCCAAGAAAGAGATTGAGTGGTAACTTCATTTATGTACAGCCGTCAAAGGGGAGCAAACCCTAACTCACTTCAAGACTGAGCTTCGTAAGTTTATGGAAGAGGTACGATGAGACTACCTACAATGGCATGTAGCTGATCTGCAACTGCGAGCAGCAAATACTTCCCAACAGTCATTAATGGGATACTAGATGGGAAGGGCTATAAGTTACTACAGAGATTCCTTCCTGTATGTCTGGCTGGTTGGTCTTGCTAAAATACTCAAGAGTCAACTGACTGCCATATTTCGGGTCAGGAAGGAATTATTCGTGGATCAGACAGGCAGAGATACTGGAAGGGTTTGCCTTACTCTGTAACATGGGACACAGATCACTTGCAGGTGTAAACTAGTGTTAAATGGTGGTTTCTCTGTAACCTGAAGTCTTTAAAGCATGATTTGAAGACTTTAGAAACTCAGCCAGAGGTTGTATGTCTATTACAGGAATGGGCAGGTGAGGAGGAAATGATCAGACAAGATGATCATGATGGTTCCTTATAGGCCTTAAATTCTGAAAGTCAATAAAAAAAAAATCACAAGTTCCAGCAATTTCCCTCATTCTCTGCTCCCCATTTTCCCCTCGCAATGTGCATGGTGTACACACACTGTTCATTATACATAATATTAGATGCAAGTTAGAAAAGAAGCTCTCTCATCAAAAATGGTTACCAAGCTTAACAAAAATGTACTTGAAAAATAGGCAGAGATGGATGAAGTGCATTTGTCATTCAATAAGTTGAACATCATCATCCATACATTTCCCGTTATCTCTCAATATTAACATAAACCCCCAACAGTCCATTTCACTCTCTCTCATACCATTACACTGGTAGAAGTATGAATTACTGTAGCAGGTGGGCCTGTGTGGTTTTAAAAGCAATGTAATACAATCAACTGTATAATATCATATTTCCAGGAAAGCAAAAGGCATCTAGACCCTAGCCTGATCCTTAAGCAATCCTAATATTGGCATTAAAGTGTTCAAGATCCCACAGGGACCATTATATCTTTTGACCCCAGGTTTTAATTGAAACGTTAAACAAAATATATTACCTATGTAATGAAGCTAAGCTGGACTCTGGCCTTTGTAGTGCATGTTGTAATGCCAAGCAAATTAATCTCTGTAACCTTAGTATATTGTTTTAAATGTATATCAAAGATGAATGCCACAGAGAACATTTATACCAAATCAACCCCACACAGAATATTGAATACTTATCTTAATTCCAGTTTAAAGGCTTTAATTTTGTATTTGTTTTGTATTTGTATGTATTTTGTATTTCTTTTTAAGAAAAAAATATTTTTTCTTGGTACACAGCCAACAAAACATATGGTTTCCTTAGCTTGGTGGCGGCACACCTGGCAAAATAAATCACAGTGATAGAGGACCAAAATCTACACTGCGGCTTTTCATACATATGAACTTTGAACATCTGACGTAGGTCCCCTGGCCCTGCCTTTCATAACATGAGCAAAACACAAAGCCAAATGAATAACTTGATCTTCTATGTCAAAGATCCCTCTTTAATTTAAGAGGCAAACTATTGCATAATTTTTAAAAAAGCAAGAAGTCAAAGTGGCACACTGAAGGAATGAGTCACTGACTTGCCAGAGAAAAAAATGCCAATAGGGGCAAGCACAGGAAAAGTACTGAAACATGGAAAACAGGTGGTGCAAAGGCTTAACACTGTGGGTGAGTTAATGCACTTGGAGATCTGGAGTTCAAATCCTAATACAGTACAAACTATGAGTCTCCTGTTTACACTCCTTTCAGTATATAATGTATATTGTTAGGGGGAAAGCCCCTTTACATCCCTGGAATGATACATGGAAATTGTGATCAAATTAGGTGAAACATACACTTGCATTTAAAGCTGTGTACCAAAGACAGCAAGCCACTGAGTCAAATTTAATCATGAGAGAATTGACACCCTCTGTATTCTTGGATTATACAATCATCTATGGAAATTCTTGATCACAGAGTCTAGATCTGAGATAAGGAAGGACTTCCTCTGCACATACTGAGAGCATTCCAGGGTTCTCCCCACTTCCTCTGTAGCACTGAGCAGATATCAACCATAAATTGGGTAGGCACAAAACAAATTGTCAAATTCCTGCAGGTGGGCTCTGGCAGACTTCAAGCCACTGTTTACCTAATGCAAAAGTTTGTTCACAAGCAGCGTCTTGCATGAAGGAGGCAGGCAAACTTTACCTAAACTACTATATCCTAACAACGGCAATATAGTCAACACATTGATTAATTTAACTTGACATAAAAGCAAACAAACATCCCAATGCCCAACTCATAAATAGAAACTGCAAGATAGAAACACTGTTAGGCTGGATGTATTTAGTCAGTTGGCTCTAGCACTCCAAGTTATCCACCCATGATGATTGAGTAGTGGTAGTCTTTTAGAAGAAACAGAAATGCTAAATTTAGGGAAAGTTATATTTACTGCCTATCTGTTTGCCTACCTGGCACTGTTTGCAATCTTGTTAGCATGCATAGATCCTTCAGAAAAGTTCTAAGTGAGCTCTGTTAACTTTGAGACAGGTGACTTTTTATTTCCTCATCCCCCATCGCTCCCACACATAGAGGGGAGATAGGGTGACTGCTCAACGGAGAAACAATTAGGAGTCTGATGGCCCTTTGCTTTAACACTAACAAAGGACATTAGGGGATAAGCTTTCATGAGTCAACTCATGAAAGCTTATGCCCTAATATAATTGTTAATCTTTAAAGTGCCATCAGACTTATTGTTTTTACTGAAGTAGACTAAACACAACTACCTCCCTGAAACCTGCTTAAAGGAGAGAGGATCTAGAGCATGAGTGAAATAGAGGATGAAAGAATCTTAGGAGCAGTCAGGTAGGGGATGAGGACAAGGTGGCCTTTATATTAACTTTTTGTTTCATTTGCTAATAAATCCAAATCCCAAGAGGAGAGTGAGTTTGGGCTATGTGGAATGAGGACCGTGTTTATATAAAAAAAAAAAAATGGGAAAGGTATCGTCAACCCTTACATATAGAAAGGTGGTAGGTAAAGTATGTAGTCAAGAATCTACCTTCTCCAGAATTTGGGATTATTTTCTATATAAAACAGCAGTCTATATATTTCTGCAAAGCAATGATTTTATAGTATCACTCTATTTAAAAAAAAAAAAAAAAAAAAAAAAAAAGGAGGAAAGGGTAACTCATCCATTTTATGTTATAGAATCTGTCTTACCAGGAACAGTTTTGTCTACGATTTTGCAACTTTCATTATTGGAAATAACACTTTTTCAAGTGAAATTATACTTTTGCATACAAAAGGGGGGCGTCTGACTTGTCATGCTCTATGTAGACACTATTATCTGTTAAAGGTCTTTATCGGGCATTAATAATAAGCAAATGTATAATTTTTATTACAAAATTATGGCTGTTGATAAGCTTGATGGAATAATCAAGGCAAGCTGACAAATAAAACTGGTCTATTGATTACAGAACCTAGACCATTTCTCAACAAAAATAAGCCCAAAAGAATTTTAGCTATTGGTTTGATCTCATGAGATTCAAGTATCCCCAAAAGTGACAAAAACAAATACTTGCCAAAGTGAGTGTGGTTTATAGAGAATCAGAAACAAGTTATGCTATCACCATGGTAATGCAAATATTTAATTTTGAATTTATACTTAGCCCTTTTAACAGGAGTGTTGTAAGCAAGAAATGAGAAGTAATTCTTCCCCTCTGCTCTATGCTGACTAGGCCTCAACTGGAGTATTGTGTCCAGTTCTGGGCATCAAATTTCAGAGAAGATGTGGAGAAACTGGAAAAGGTCCAGAGAAGAGCAAAAAAAAAAAAAAGATCTAGAAAACATGACCTATGAGGGAAGCCTGAAAGAACTAAGTTTGTTTAGTCTGGAAAAGAGAAAATTGAGAAGGGATATAATAGCTTTCAAGCACCTAAAAGTGTGTCACAAGGAGGAGGGAGAAAAAAAAAATTCTCCTTGACCTCTGATGATAGGACAGGAAGCAATGTGCTTAAATTGCAGCATGGGAGGTTTAGGTTGGACGTTAGGAAAAGCTTCCTAATTCTTAGAGTGTTTAAGCACTGGAATAAGTTGCTTAGGGAGGTTATGGAATCTCCATTATTGGAGATATTTAAGAGAAGGTTAGACAAACACTTGTCATGTATGGTCTAGAATTTTGGTGCTTGGTTCTGATGTGAGTTCAGGGGACTGGACATGATGACCTCTTGAGGTCCCTTTCAGTTCTAGTATTTTATGATTCTATATTTTGAAGAATGAGAGAAAAAAACACTTTAGCTTCTTATGAAAAGAAACTAAAACTCGTAGTTTAAATGAGGAGTGGGAAACCTAAGGCTTAGAGGCTCAGGGCTCCCCCCAGCACCAGATAGTGTGTGCTCCAGCTCCTGCCCCCCGTGGGGCTGAGGGGGCAATGTGGGAGTGTCTTTCTCAGTTGGGGGCCACATCAGTGAGGGTTTGGGTTTTGTTTTGGTTTTTTTTGCTTGTGTGTGGCCCTCAACTGATTTTTCTGTGGGTCAGTGGACCCTGACCCAAAAAAGGTTCTCCACCTCTGGTTTAAATGAACCATTCTCAGAGTGCACTGAGGCTCCTATTAACATTTTGAAAGGGCAGGTCAGTTTCCTCACGTTATTCAATTTTTTTCACCGCCCTTGCTATAAAACATCCATATTGGATTGAGAGCCCATTGAGACATGCTATTTAATAATACAATGTAAATATTCCTCTTGTAGTAATCTTAGTGATTCAGCATAGCCCTCATGCCTGGTTGCTGCACTGTGCAGCCTCAGCTCCCTTGCTGGGTTGCCACACTGCCGTGGCCTCACCTCCCCACCTGGGATGCTGAGCTGCCTTGGCCCCGATTCCCCTACTGAGCTACCACAGCCCCAGGTACTTTGCTCCCCTACCAGGCTGCTGTCAACCCCACTGGGCTCCCAACTGTTTGAATCCCAGCTGCTGGGGCTCTATGGTACAGGAACGTCTGTGGGGAGGTGCAACCTGTATTTGTTTAAGCATTTACTTCATATTGTCAAGAAAATCTACTGCTTTTACTTCAATTCTGAAGTTGGAATCTACTTAAGTTAAGATCTATTGAAAGAAATTAATTTGGTTTCATTAATTAACTAAATCACTTGAGTTCCAGTTGCATGACTAAATATTCTAGTTTCACCCTGACTCCTTGAATGTCACTCTGTAATATTAAAATTGCATTTACCCATCATGTTGTATAAGCTTTGTGGGGCGAACTGTCTTGGCATTTTCTGTATTGCTTCCTTGTAAACCATAAGGGCATCCTGAAAGGAGAAAGAAAAAACATAACTAAAGCACCATTTTCCATAGCACTTCTGCACAAGTGAATTAGATACTAGCTACATTCCCAGAATGAAAAAAAAATGAAATAAATGTCTTCATTACTAATACAGTAGGCAGATCATATTTCTCATTTATTAGGATCACCATGTGATGTGAAGTTCCTTAACACCAGACTGAATTATTTCCATTAGTGTGTGTCTTTCTTCCACATGGAAAATGAAACACGTTGGTATACTCCCTAAAGTTCATTAATCTACATACAGATTCAAAATTATTAATATCAAACAGTGGGCAGAGAATTTTCAAATTACTGCTACAATAAGTACTCTCATAATAAAGTATCATTGCCTGGTATAGGCAATAGAATCCAGCTCCTCATTATTGACTCTTTGCTCAATGGGAAAGTACCATGGTTGAACAATGAAAGGAGGAGCACTCAGGAGTGGGAAAAGCTAAAATTAAGGTTCCTGTGTGCTTTTGTCTGTATGCTATATACGTGAGTTGCATGACTGCATACAGCAGGCAGGCTGGAGACGCATCGTGAACAAAGCTGCTGCTCAGTAGTGGTTTTCATTCTCGATGGTCAGCAAGACCCTTCCTCATTCACTGCACACAATCAAAACTTTACTTTTTGTGAGTGGTAAGAATCCTTTGCAAAACATAATTGCTTGATCATGTGAAGTCCGTTTTAGAAGATAAGCACCCCAGGAAGAGACCTGCCATTTATTTATCCTTTAAAGGCCTTGCTCATCCGTGGATTTGTATAAAAAACACTAATAAATATAGTACTCTGTGTTCACAGCACAGCCACATAGTATATTGCTGCTCTATTATCTTTACAGACTGGTTAAAATGTAGACATAAAAATCTAACACATTAATAACTGTCATTTGAGAGAACTGGAAAAGGAAGCTGGATGTAAAGGATTCTGAACAGCATGTGTGTACTTAATCTTAAGCAGCGGAGTTCATCTGTTGCAATCAGGAAAAGTTAATGGATCATAGCCTCATGCAACTGCTGTTCTAAAGTATGTCTGGCTGGACAGGAACAACATGACTTCTTTTTTGAACACAGAAACAGGTCATAATTGCAAACAAGGATGCATGCTTACTCCTTAACATCCAATTGTGAATTTCCAGGGGAACAAAATCACAACTGCTTCATTGTGCAGTCAACAGGACAGGACAGACAGGGTGCAGCACATCACAACAGGAAATAAATGAGAAAAGATTTAATAGTCAAGCCCTGTGATCACACTCAGCTACCTGCAGTTTGTGCCTGTCACTGAAGCTTTTAACTTTTCCTCAGGGCTCAGTTTTTGGCAACAAAAAACTGTATTTAGTGAAGTGTACCCATACTTTTACATCAGCCATAACTTGCCAGGACAAAGCATGCATAACTGCAAGTGCAGAATCGTGGGCACTATCTGGGAAAATGCCTGGTTTATTTAAAACCAAGCACTGCCACCCAGCCAGCCAGGCCCTTAGTATTTCTCCAACTAACAAAATACTTAACCGAAGTCTTCTCACATGTATATACAATGACAACTATATTTACTGAGTCACCAGTGACTGAACCACTGTGTACTTCCAAAGCCAAAAATCATGGAAGTACACAGATTGAGCAAAAGAGCCATGGACTCCATATTTGGGGCTGTAACAGATTCTCATCTGTTGTGCTATTCAGGCTCAGACACACATACCAGTAGCTTACAGCTATATCACAGCCATTTATGACAATAATCTCATGACTCAGACCAAACTGCAGAAAGCAAAAAGCTGCAGGTTCGATCAGTTCTAATTCTGGTTCTAACACTATCTTGCTATGCATCACTACATAAGCTATTTAACACTTCTGCATTTCTTCCTCCCTCCCTGTAAATGGTGGGGAATAATATTTTCCCACACCGATCTCCGAGGGAATTCCAGCAGCTCAATCAGTTAATATTTGTGAAGTACTTTGACATCGTTGAGGAAAGGTGCTACTGTATATAAATCATAGGTGTAATTTATTATAAGAACATTTGTGTGGGTTTGGGAGGTGAAGTGTTGATATTTGCACAGGAGGAAAAATTTGCGTTCTCACCTCATAGTGTCCTTGCTCATGAAAGAGTTTTCCTAAATTATAAAGGCAACTGGTAACAGAGCTCTTGTGAGCATGAGGATCTTTCAAATTTTCATCAGGGATTTCGCGGAACACTTCAGGAACGTTCTCCTGGCTTCCTCAATCTTTCCTTGATTCATTAGGATAATACCAGTATTTAAATAGGCAGCTGTTAGGGGAATAAACACATATTACATGTTTTAGTGGGGCTCCAATAAGTCATCATACCTGTTACCTGTTTTAAACCAAAAAAGATATTCATATTCACAGATTATAAAATGAGAAGGAACCACTGTGATCGTGTAGTCGGACCTCCTGCACAACAAAGGCCAGGGGACTTCCCTGAAGATTGGCCGATGCTTTCATAGAAACATAACACTGGGCAGATTTTTTTTTAAAGTATAAGAAACTGTGAGCCACCTTACCTCCATTACACACATAAATAAATTCAAACACGGGAATCCCGAAGTGACTCAATAATCTGCAATTAGAGTCTACAGGAATAGTACTGGTATCTGTCACTGGCAATAAAAACAGATCTTACTAGTAGAAGATTGTCCCGATTAAGGAAAAAACCAAAAAAAAGAATTTCAAAAAGCTTGTATTAGTGACTCGCCGCATAACAAAGTCAGAGACAAGCTATCAGAAAACAAATATCAATATCATAAATTTGAGTCACTGTGTCCATGGTTCACCAGCCCTTTCTTGTAAATGGTATGGGATTGTTTTCAGTTCAGTAGCTCATTATCTATCAGAGAACAGATGCTGAACAATGGAGTGATTGTTCTGCAGCTCACTGAAGAGCAAAATAATATATTTTAATATTGAAAACCAATACATCTGTTCACATATGCAGGATTTTACACATTAAATGGGATATTACTTTATAATATCTAGGCATGGACCAATTAGATTTTTGTTGATAAATGTCAGTAAACATCAATGTCATCATATAGACAAACTCGTGTAAAATATTTCCATTGATAATTATCAAAAACTACAGACTGGCAAAAAAAATGCTGCTTTATAGAGAACATATTAGAATATGTTTTAAGGCTATTTACTTTCTATATTGTGAATATTGAAAAATTATGTTTTAATGGTTATAACATTTTAACATTTTGAATCTCAACATCTATTGTCATCAAATAGTTTTAGACCTCCATATTTCCCACAATTGTGAAAATTTAAAATAGATAAAAATTGAAAAAATGCTGAAAAATAGAACAGGTATTATTAATTCAAATTATTAAAAATTAATTCTTCCAATCCTAAATATATTGTACTTTCTCATTCTAGTTTTAGAATCATTCAGAAATCAAGAAAGAAAAGACATTTTTAAACACCTACTGAATTACTTACATGCTAAAGTGGGTCTGCTACCAATCGCCAATTTATAGTAGTGTAGTGCTTCTGAAAACCTGCCATTTTCCTGCAGCAGTAATCCTCTGTATCAGGAAAAAAAAAAAGAAAAAGAAAGGGAATGAAAGTCACTGTTAATGACTACTTTAAAAACAGAGTCGTGTTTTATCACTCCAGAGGAAACAAAAGCATTAAAGTCAAAACTAACAAAAGGAAAATATACTGATTTTTATTTCAGAGAAACAATCAAAGAAAATGCTTGCTCACAAATACTAACTTTTCAGAGAGAAAATTACTGTGGTTGAAAATGAAAGAGGATTAATTCATAGATGTCAGGTGCATTCATATACCTTTGTCTACATGGTTACTAACATGCAGCAATGTCAGCTTCCTAGAAAACTGGTGATTCATTTATATATGCAAGACATGAAAGATTTTTTAGGGCTAATATTTTTTATTCAGATAGAACTTGGTGAACTGCACTTTTTTTTTTTTTATGACTGGAACGGAGCTGAATGTTACAAATGTGTTTGATATGCAAAATTTACCATCAACGACTTTCTGAAAAGGGTTTACTGAGCTATCTGATTAGAATATGCATGACTGTGTGTGACTGGTCAAATTGCTGACATGATGCACCTTCTATTCTATGGTTGGATGACAACCTTTAGTACCAAGAGAAAGTGTATTTAAGAGACTGATGTGTGAATACTTCAAGACTAAACACATGCATGCATATTAACTGAATTTTTGCTTTTCAAAAACATTCTTTTGAATTAATGACACATCCATCCATATATACACATACATAAGTGAACACATGCACACACATTCAGAACACATCTATGAATGTTTGTGGAAAAGTAAGAAAAATTTCAATGTATATTGACATGAATTCATGTTCAAATGGCCATTCCCTCAAACCTTTTCAGTATCCCTGAAGATTTAAATGGATATTTAAAATGAATGGATTAATATGTTTAAAACTAAGATTTATTTTTTAAAAAATCGTATAATTAATTACTAATATAAAAGTACCACAAAGGACTGTGACCTTGTTCTCCTAAGACATGTCCCCTGCTCATACAACTCAACTACTAATTTAATCTTTATTCAACCACTAATGAAGTGGTTGTGACAGTTAAGGCTGCAAAATGTTTCTCCATTTTAGAACACTTCGCCTGTCTCCTTTCATTTTTACATTTTCACAATTTATTGAAATGCAAACATTAGGGTGAGTCATGTTTGATCTCTACACAAAGCGATCGCCTCCCCTACCCACCCTTACAACAGCCTAAGCAAAAGCCATTCTGTCACTTTTGAGCAAAGCCAGCACGGGGCAGGGAATTTGTGCTATTTTTTATTTATTTTATTTTTAAGGTATGTTTAGAATTGAATAGTGGGGCTGCAGCAAATGTGGCTGAAGTCTGTAATTTGAAGTGTGGCATGACATCCTGGCCATAATTCTCTTTAACAGAGCTAGTTGAAATTTTCTGCAATTAGATTTTATGATGAAATTTTGAATTTGGATTTTAACAATAAATTACTGGATTTTTATTTTGCATTATTGATGTTTTTCAAATGTACTTTTATAACTGGAGCTAAGTAGTTTTTTTAATTGATTTAAAAATTTTGCACATTATAATAAAAAATTTAAAAATGAATCTTTTCAAAATGCTGGGTTTTTTTTGGTTTTGTTTTTGATCAGTTCTTCTTATAAGGAACAACTATTTTTTTTCTCAGTTTCAATTGTCTGACAATGGGGTACCAACTATGAATTATAAGAAATTTCTTTAAAACTATAGGTGTGTATGAAACCAGATAAATGCACCACTATCTTATAAGGCACCCTTACTTGAGTGACTTATAAATGAACATCCCAACAACAAAAATCCTAGAAAGTTAATGACACTGTGCATGTGATTAAATGTTTTAAGTACTGGCTTAAGTGCTTTGAAGATTCAGAAGTACAAACAGTTTTCAGGTGCTATTTACGTAGGAATGATAAGAGAATAAACAGGAGAATATCTGCAGTTACCTGTCATCTGTGAGCACAGAGATACTGATTATTAATTAATCAGATATTAATACTGATACATTATACATAACCAGATCTAAACACAATTTTCTCTTTCTGGCTTCAGTTGTATTAAGAAATTAACAGTTCTCAAGAAAATATGTTTCTTTTCCAACAGAATTATGATTAATTATTTTAAAAAATGTTTGGTGTTTGCTCTTTCCATAGTAAAGAAAGGCATCGTGGCTTTATTTTACACAGCAAACCAACAATAAAGCAACAACAAAACCCTTTTTCGCTGCAGCCAGAACACACACATACATACACTCACTCACACAACAAGAGCATAAAAGTCTTGTGCATAAATGTATTCCATAGGAAAATTAAGAGAGAAAATATTGATTTCTAAATCCTAGACAAGCAAAAAAAACCCCAAACAACAAACTAAATGCAGTCTTCTGTATGGAGCAATATACCCTGTGTTTGCCTTTTATCTTTACTGTCTTCTTCATCAAGCACCAGACGGCCCCATACTTGCCCTAGTGTTTTCTGGCTAATCTAGTATTAAGTAGCTCAAATCACCCCCTCAGTATCAAGACTGCTTATTGCTAGTTGTCACATACTAGTGTGTAGTCTGAGTCAATGACAGAGAAACATTCATGTGCAACGTTTGTTTAAAGACACGCAGTGGTTGTAAAAGAAGATTACTTTTGTTCCTTCAGGGGGAAAACAATGAATGTTGCTTGAATTCTAGAAGACTCTTGGTTTCTAAGTTATTATTTATTTTTAAATACTAGCCCATTTTTTAAGTATAGCAACATGCCCATTGACTTCCACGTAGATTCAGCAGTGATAATATAACAAATGGATAATAAATTTAGAATTTTAGTTTTGGTTATATAGCACTTATCCTTAAAAACTTCTTATTATGAGATTTTTAGTTCAATGACATAATTACTGAGATATAAAATCGACATCACATGATCTCGTATGAATTCTTAAGTCATCATGCTTTTTTGGTTTTGGTTTAATTACTTTTTTAAATGCTCAGATTTATAAATCTGTCAGCAGGGAAGCTCTGTTGCAAATTCTGGATGAATTGTTGCATTCTGAGCAATTATGGATTAATTGTTGTTCAGCTTAAAATAATGAATTACTTTGGTATAATGTTTATACCATTTGGATTAAAAACACACTTATTTGTCATTATCACTGAAGTAATTCTGTTTTCAATGAATGCTTTATTACTAGCACTTTGGATTCATTGTACGCTATATGGTTTCTGTTTTTTCCCTTTGTCCTTCAGTATACAACACCTTTTTTCAGCTGTTCTACTACCAATTTAAGTTCATATAGATACAACAAGCTGTGCGGGTGTGAGATTGAATATTGACTTCCAATAAATAATTAGACTTTTATTTCTGTTTTAGTATGAGTCTCAGTAAAATGAAAAACTGATGTATATGACCTAGAGAACCTTGATTAGCTATGAAACTACCTCTTTTCCTATGTGAAATTGGCTCTGATTGACCTCTGCCACCTTATTACTTTCCTTGTGGCTTCTGACAACATGAGAATGAGTAGATTTATGTGTATCTAGTTTTAGATTCCGCTTAAACAAAAACAGGAAAGGATTTAAAGAAAAATTCCGAATGTAATTTTTCTAGATGAATAAAATTAAGTGGCACTTGTTCTGGTCTGTTTTTGAAAGATAAGCAGCCTGGGTCACTGCCAAAAATGAGGATAAAAATATTTAATTAAATAGATAAAAAGTTAAGAGAATGATGCTTGCATGAAATTGGAAACAATAATTTAAGCACTTGACTTGCAGGATGGCACAGTTATCACTGTCTTCCTGAAATGGCACTGGTATTAGTTAAGCTTAAGAAGTAGGTTTATTTCTGTCTCCAATACAAAAATTAGCTCTTACCTCATGCATGAACAAACTAAACAGGCATACACATACACATTACAAATGCTGACTCTTATCCAACCTCTGTATTATAAAAAAAGCCACGTTAAAAGAATGTGCAGGTTGCAAAGTCAAGCACTCCAAAGTTAGGAAATTCCAAGATACTTACCCACACAGTAATTCAAGTTTAGATGTGCTGTCCATTCCACTCTTGGTGCTACAGGTTGAAACTCTCTTCACCGGGATTCTCTGGATCGGCAACATCCATGGCTTGGCTCGGATGTTGTGGGACCAGAGAGTCCCAGTGGAGGGCCAGCAGTAAGGATCCCTGCAGGGCTGGCAGGCAATGGGCTGCCTATAGGGAGCTGACAGTGAGGCCACCCAGCACGTGACAGCGGGGTTGGGAGCCCTGGCAAGAGACGCATGGGGCTGCCCAAGGAACCCGGCATGCGATGCGCGGGGCTGCCCAGGGCAGGGATGTAGTCGACTATCCAATAAGTATATGCTTATCAAATAGACAACCACTGACAACTATTTGCTTCTCCACCCCTTGCTGCCTCTATCAGAGAGAGGCAGGGGGAGCAGGAGCTTGGGGCGGCGAAGAGAAGAGGCTCCCGCCTGGTCGCTTGTGCTTTTTAAATTTATTAAGAACCTAAAAGGGGGGGGGAGGAGGAGACCTAGCGACTCTTAATACATTTAAAAGGCAGAGCTGCAGGGGAGAGAGTTAGCTCCCAGGGTTGGGAGCTAACCCCCTGTGGCTCTGCAGTTTCCCCCCCCCTTATCGACTAATCGACTAGTTGATGGTAATTCCATCGGCTAATTGATTAGCTGATTAAACGCCATATAATATCCCTAAACCCAGGGTGTCCCCAGTGTGCAAGGCATGGGGCTGCTCAGGAAACCCCGGCGCACGGGGCTGCCCAGGGAGCCCGAGCGCCAGGCTGCCTGGCGGAGCCACGGCAGCAATGGCTGGCCAGCGGGTGGGCGGGCAGTGGGGCCAGCAGGAGGTGGGGAGCTGGCTGGAAGGCCAGCGGCCGGGCTGGGAGCCGGTGGCAGCGGTCCAACAATTACCTCTCCTAGTCCAGTAAAATCCCTCATCCGGGACCAATCAGGTCCCAAGTGTGCTGGACGAGGGAGGTTCAACCTGTACTGGACTCTAAGATGTGCTGTCCATATAGACATTTCAGTATTGTTACCCTAGCACTCAAGACTGGAGACTTTTTGGCCAGCTGTATCCAATTAGCTCATTTGTACCCTGGTGCTCCTTGTGCTTTCTGGCAGGGCACTTAAGGGCAGGGTGTACCTACTTCTTTTAGCTTCCTCTTATATATAATATAAAATATAATACAAAATATATATGAGAGGATACCAAGGTCAAGAGGATGAAGGGTAGGCTGTGAAATGTACATATGGATAATATACCTCAAAGGTAAAAGCATAAGAATGACCATATTGGGGCAGACCAAAGGTCCATCTAGCCCAGTTTCCTGTCTTCTGTCAATAGCCAATGCCTCACAGAGAATAGCTTTGTTCTTTGTAGATTAACACTAGAGTCATTCTGACAATTCAGAGGGTGGAGAGTCACTTCCATCTTACACGTATGAGGAAAGAACACAGATAATTGGATTTGCTGATTTATTAAGTACTTTGGATGGGAATGTACCGAACACATAATCATCAGGTGAGTCATCGCTCAGCCCCCGCTCCCAGCTTCTGGCCAACATAAGCTAGAGATGGTAAATAACTTTTCATTCTCCTTCAAGAGCCTGTTCATATGCAGATTCCACACCTGGTGACTCCCAAGTAGTGGATCATGACAGTGAAGGCAGGAGCTTGAAGTCTATGAAGGAAGGAGACTAGCATTAAACAAAACCAACATCAAAGCTGGAGACATCAGTAAGAGCACAGTGGTTGGTAAATGTATGAAGAGAGCGTCAGGTGGCTTCCTTTACATATGTGTAGGAATGAGACATTGTTCAGGGAAGCTAATGAGGCTGCCTGGGCTCTAGTGAAATGAGCTTTCAACCCTGCAAGTGGGCCTCTTTTTTGATATACCCTAACAAGATTTCACACACTCTGAAATCCGTTTTGTGAAGACATGACCTTGCCTTTCAGTCCATCAGCTACAACTACAAAGAGCCTCAGAGAAGATCAGAATAGTTTTGTTCTTTGTAGATTAACACTAGAGTCCTTCTGAAAATTCAGAAGGTGGAGAGCCACTTCCATCTTACACATATGAGGAAAGAACACAGATAATTGGATTTGCTGATTTATTAAGTACTTTGGATGGGTCCTGAGAGTCTCTTTATCAGCAAAGACAACCATGTGTGTTTGGGGGGGCCTGCCGGGAAGATTTTTGGGGAGTGATGTAAAGCCAGTCACAATGCCATAAGTTTGAATAGAAGTTCCATAAGCATGGGAAGTACTAGGTTAAAGCCCTAAGGAGGAAAGTCTCTCATGAAACCTTTATGAATGTCAGGGAAGTAAGAGAAGACAGATTGGCCATCTGCCAGCAGATGACATAATGAAATGGTTACCAGCTGAGCTCTCAGAGACATTGGACCATTTCAGCTCTAGGAGGCACTCCTAAATTACTGGTATAGATGCTTCATGGAGGAGGAGTAACTTCAACCAACCTGGGGGAGAATCTTATTCATTTTGTGGGGAATGTCTGATGGAGTCTTTCCTGCTTTGACCAAATGTCGCTGACCAGAGAGACTTCTCAGCTAGACAACAGACAGGGTATGAGGTGAGAGACTTGAGGTCTGGGTGTATCAGCTTCCCTTTTAACTCCGGCAGCAAGTCCAGTATCAGTGTCTGGCCTCAGACACCCTTAGGATATCTACCAACAAAAACTTCCTTGTCCAGGATGGGGCTATCAGTTTGCTTGGTGGAGTGCTGTCTGGCCTTACAATGTACTCTGGGAATTAGAAGAATGTGAAGGAAAGCATATAAAAGGTCCCTTTATCCATGAGACCAGAAAAATCATCAGTCAGGGCTGCTGGGCTCAAACTTCTGAGGTAAAACGAGTTGTAAACAATTCTCAGGCCTACAAAAAGATCTGTTAGAAAATAGATAGGCCCATGGCTCTCCAGTCTTTACACTCTGTGGTGGGAGAATGTGGGGAACAAAAGGGATTGTAGAGCTTAATTCACCAATGGACTGGTGCAACCGCCACTGAGTATCTTCTTCCATGTAGGGTTCCCAATAGTAGCAGATATATGTTTTTTTATATTTCTAAGGAAGAACAAACACACACTATCTAAGGCCCCAATGAAATTAGGATTGTCACCTCCCCTGAATTCCAATCTCGAGCAAACTTCTGCACCCAAAATCCCTCACTCCCTGTCCCTTCCCAGAGTTTGCACCCCCAGCCAGATTCCTCCCTCCTGCATGTCAACCTCCCACCCTGAGCCCACCCCACTTACCCAGAACCCATAATCCCTCCCACATCCCAACTCCCTGCATCAGCCTGAAGCCCCCTCCAAACCTCTCGGCTCAACCACCCACCCTGGACCCCTCATCTCTGTCCCCACCCCAGAGTGCACCCTGCAAGGTAGGCATGCTTCCTGCAGGGAGCTGTCAGTGGAGCTAAAAGACCAGGCTCTCAGCTTCCCACACTGCCCCTCTTAGGTTGGTGGAAGACTATATACTATACTAGGTCAACATACCTTTCTATTGTAGACATACCCAGAGAAAAAACTGCTGGAACAACATAAACACCCAAGTATTCTGTTATGACTGCTAATTTTTTTTTTATAATCAAACTTGTTGCTGCTACTATATTAAGTCCTTAAAGCATAGGGCTGACATGAGGAGACCCAAGTGGCTGATGATTAGGACTCTCATTGTCAGCCTCAGTCAGCTGACAAAACTGTGCTAGAAGCCTAATATTGAGGTATCTGCAATTTCTGTAATATTGAAAATTAAGTTGGGCCTTACGCTACCTTATCTCCAGAGATATCACAGCACATTTTGCTAACCCCATATCATGAAATGCAATTTAGATTAAGCCAGCCAAAAGAAAAGATTTCCAACTTTCTTGGGAAGTTTCAGTGTTCCAGCAAATTCAACATATGGCTGCAAATACTCTCCCCCAAACTAACTATACAATATATACTTCTCCTGTGGAGCAAGCTTTATACCCAACTTCCTGTTAAAGAGCATATAAATTCTAAATGATAAATGTCTTACACACAGGAGTTATAACAAGAAGCAATGGCTGGAAGCTGAAGCTGTACAAATTCAGCCCAGAAATAAGGTACTAATATTAAGTGTATCTAGATCTGCTGAGCTAATCATCTAGTTGTTCCTTATCCTTCCAAGCGTCAGGTGATTTCTGCAGCTAGAATTCGTAAATGTGAAATCCTCTCTCTTCAAGTTGGTCAATAAATTTAAATTGAAGTTTTTGCTACACAGTGACTAAAGTTCCAATGGACATATAACATTTTTCTTGAGACTCTCTCAAAGCAGTTTAAAAGCATGATTAATTAAACCTAAAATGCCTAGGAATGAAGGGACTTGGCAAGGAAGCACACGAGTGGCAGAACTGAGAACAGAAATATAACAAACTTGAGAATTATTAATTTTTCCTTCCTATGAAATAGGCATTTTTGTGGTGAAGTATGATGCAGGGAGCCAAAAGTAAAGCCACTGAGTAGGACTAAGCTGCCAGGTAAGGTGGGAACCTGGACCATGGTTCAGAGGTAGAGACACATGTGTGGAAAAACTAAAAGCAATGAGGTTAAGCCTTCAGCTCTGCATCAATTGAAGACCACACCCTCTTTGAGGCTTATAGCATTTTTAAAACCAAGAGAATATTTGCCTCATGTGGGAGACTGGTAATCGAGCCATTTCTTTCCTATCCCTGATGATAGCATGATGCCACCCACGTTCCCTCAGGTGGGTCCAGGCCTGAGAAAAGGTCATGAACCAGCAATAATTGCCAGCTCCTACACACTGCACACCTGGGAATTACCAAGCCTTTAAAGGGTTAACATTGGCTTGACTCTATTTAACTTTTTATGAACTATTTAAACACTGTTTTATTGTGTACGAGGGGTTGTTTCACCATCTTCAGAGGGGAAACCCTTTCAATATAGGAGATTTTGTTTATTCTGGTTTGAATTGTGGGAGGGAGGGACGGGGAAAATCAGCTTGATGTCATGACTGGAAATTTATTGTGCTTTATTTCATTGAAGATATTTTAAAAATATCCCCTCTGAAGAGCCCAGAGCTCATGTGTGAGGTTTAACAAATACAGAGATAGTTCGACTCATTTCCACTCTCAACCACATCTTTTAGGAGTGGAAGGTGGGGGTGGGGAGAAAACATTCTCCCAAAAACAACTGATTTTCTCTCAAATGCACTCCCACACAGCCACTTCCTCTGCACCTTCAAAGCCAACGCCTGCGGAGAGAGGTACCTTTGCTCTAAGTCAGTAAATTTCTAGTGATAGGAAGACATTTCTTGAATGAAAGACCGTATCCAGATTACACTGCACATCAGCTAATTCATCTTTACCACTAGCTAATATGTCCTCAGCAGCTGGGACAGATGACAGAAAGAAAGGCAGTTTCTCATATGGCCAGGATACAAGTGGATCGGGCTTTTTTATACTAGTTAGAACCTTGTGGAATGGAGAGCTTGGGGAGTTAGCAGCTGCAATACCAAGCAGATGCGAGCCGCTGCTAGAGCAGCACAATTTGCAGGCATTAAATTTGCATCCATTCTTTTTACTTCCCTGGGGAAAGAAAGACTTCATAATGCAAACCTGCCTATGAGAGTACAGAAATTAAAGAACTTGAAATCTGTTGGATGAAGTAGAACTAGTTAAGCATTCAAGTGAATGCAGTAAGACAGGCACACAAAGGACTTCTGGTCCTTTTACTAACTTCCAACCACTGTTAAGAAAAAACAAACCAAACAA
This sequence comes from Rafetus swinhoei, assembly GCA_019425775.1. NCBI lineage: Eukaryota > Metazoa > Chordata > Testudines > Trionychidae > Rafetus > Rafetus swinhoei. The sequence goes on from CM033437.1 coordinate 275,776,809, forward strand.
ATGATAATTATAAAAAGAAAATAAAAGTGATTTTAATATACTGTCACAATGCATCCCCTTCAGATTCACTTCTTCAGTTAACCTTCTAAATTGAATGGACAATGCAATTTTTTTTTTTTAAGTGAGGCTTATATTTGAGGGAAACTTTAATACATTTTCCAGAAGACTAGAAATGTCTGAATCATTACTAAATTTTGTCACTTCCCTCCCCCTTTTACTTTTGAGTTAAATTTTCCCTTATTCTGAATCTGCTCTTCAAATGTTAATTCATGCATGGAGATGCACCTTCAACACCGAATACAACTATGCTGGAGTACGTAATTAACATATTCATAGCAGTAAACTGCTTTCCAAAGCACTCATGTAGAGCAGACTATTTGCACACACATACACACAAAATTACATCACTCCTGGATCTTTAAGTTCTCAACTTTAAGAGAAAACTTTTCCTATTTTGCTTGACCAAGCAGTATAAAATTCACAGTGTTAAAAGCATTCACAATGTTTGTTTTGTGTTGCGTTGTTTGCTTTTAGTTTTTGTTTTGTTTCAACCAAAAGTTATTAACATTAATTGGTACATCATTCTTTCTTCAGCATTAAGAAATAGCTGTAAAATGCAAAACAGCATGTCAACATTCGGTCAACTTTGCGCAGGTTGCATAGTACTTGTAGTTTATCCTGGAGTAATTCCATTAAAGTCACTAGGACTGCTACTATTCGACTGCTATACTATAGGACTGCTACAATAGCAAGCTAGTCCTCAGTGTGAGCATCAGGGGCGGAATTTGATCAAGGAAAAAATAAAGGCAGATCACCTGGAAATAAGATAAATGCATTGGTTTGTAGAATATTCATTAGACTTTTCACTCTAACAGTATCTTGATAACATTCCCAAAAATATCACTTGTGTATTGACTGCTATTCCAAGAAACTTATTTGGAACTTGTTTACTTGTTACTCTCAGACACTTATTTGATGGGGCATCAGTACTGCATACATTGCCTAATTCATTACCTTTACTCTGCTCCCATTTTATCTCACTATATATATGTGTAGTCCCATTGAGTAGTTCAGATTGAAATCAGAGAGCTAGATTTCCATATATTCCACCCTTGCACACAAAGTAAAGCCTCCTTTCTCCCTTCCACATTGTGACTTCAATCATGCAGGGAAATGCCACTTGTCTGACGTTTCAGAGGAGTAGCCATGTTAGTCTCGAATAGAAAAAACTTCAGCTATGAATAGTCCTGCAGCACCTTAGAGACTAACAAAAAATATAGATGATATCATGAGCCTTCAGATCTGACAAAGTACGTTGTGCCCATGAAAGCTCATGGTACCATCTACATTTTTTATTAGTCTCTAAGGAGCTGCAGGACTATGCATTGTTTTTTAAGACTTGACTGATGCTGTCCTGGGGGGGGTATGACTAAGTGGACAGAAAAGGGGCAGACACAGCTGGCATAAGACTTGCTGCAGTCCATGGCAAAAAATAAGAAGAGGGCCCCTTCCCTGCTGAAAGCCAAAGCTCTTTACTCTTTTTGCCTTTTTACTCCTCCTTTTGTCGGTTGTGTTGATTTTTGGTCCTTGTGCATTGGATTGACCTTCCCCTGAACAAAGAGAGCTGATATGTGAGCACTTTATGTACCTAAGCAGACCATGTAACTTGTGCACTGGATAGGACCCAGGACGAGGGAGGCATTTGGTAAATGCAGTTTAAAAGGACTAGCAAAACCTCAAGGGTGGGTATTGTTAAATAGAAGCTTTCATTTCAAATACTGAAATACTTAGCTGAAAGGTTTAGGTCATTCAAAATCGGGGTTCTCAATGTTGCTTGTGAAAATGGCTGCCCCACACTGTGGAGAAAACTATATAGGTCTCACGAAGGGCCACCGGCACAGATTTATACATTGCAGTAATACAGTGTTGTTCTTCCACATTAGTGAACACTAATGTCTTAATGCAATGAGACTTATACAGACAACTTCTCTGATTATTTTAAGAGACACATTTAAGTTGTGGTTTTCTATACATGAACAGCTGGCAGGCAAAGCACTGTTCCTTTCCAAATCGGTTATTAACAGGTTTACACTCAGTGTTGAAACAAAATCTAATATTTTTTTTAAAAAGGAACCTATCAGTGTGACATCCCCTTTTCTATATTTAAACTTAGTATCCCACATCCTGAGTCATGAGAACTTGTGTTAGCAAGAGGATAAAAACCCAGCCCTGAACCTACTTTCCATGAGGATAAGCCTGAATGTGCCAACTCTATACAGTGCAGGTTCAAACACAGTTCAGCATTGATTAGTAGGTGGCTTTCAGTGCTTTTCAGTTGTTAAAGTTCAGCATAGAGGATTCCCGCAGCTGTATTTTAGGAAAGTATTTTTCAAAAAATCCAGCAAGTGGATAATCCTAAATAAGCTACACGCAGACTCATAGCCTTTAGATGTGCCAGAAGGGACTGTTGTGATCATCTAGTCTGACCACCTAGTTTGTATTGCACAGGCAGCAGAACCTCATCCACTCACTCCCACAGGCGGCAGGTTTGTATAATTTTTGGTGGTGCCCTGTTAGCCACACCCCCTGACTCCCAATTAGCCATGCCTCTGGGGGTAACACGCTCGGGGCAAGATGGACACATAACCAGAAGTAAAAGGTGTCATGTGACCCCTCTGTAAGGACTTTTCCCACAATCCTCCTACCAACAGGGATTAGTTTGGCCCCCACCAAACCCCCCTCATGCAACTATCCTGCAATTGCATTAACCCAATGTGTGTGACATTAACTTGGGAGCGGAGAGGCTGGGGGAAGCGTTCCCTCTATGGCTATGTCTACACTCATGGCTTCTTGCGCAAGTATAGCCATTCTTGTGCAAGAATTTGCAGAGCATCCCCACTGCCCGCCTGCTCTTGCGCAAGGAAATTTACAGTACGGCGTGGTAAGAGAGGGCATCTTGCGCAAGAGCTACGCTCTTTTCTAACAGGTGTAAGCTCTCTTGCGCAAGAGGGCAGTGTGGACGCTCGGCAGGGATTTCTTGCGCAAGAAACCCCTATGGCTAAAATGGCCATCGGAGCTTTCTTGCGCAAGAGAGCCTCCACACTGCCATGGATGCTCTTGCGCAAAAGCACAGCTCGCACATGGCAGTGTGGACGTGTTCTTGCACAAGACTTGCACAAGAACTCTTGTGCAAGATGTTCTTGCGCAAGAAGCCACCAGTGTAGACATAGCGTAAGAGTTTCCTCCCATGAGCAGAATGAATTTTGTGTTGTGCACCAGTACTGAGTTCATGTGGCTTGTTTGGATGTGCCACTGTGGCACCCAAGTTATTAATAAATATCTTATAAACCTCTACCTTTTCTCTCTGCTGCCAGGTCTCCTCCCCTTGCTCCATCAGCTTCCCTGGTGCCTGCTGCCCCGCAACCCCTCACCCTCCTCTGCTGTCCTGACTCCTGCCCTTCTCACTGCCCTCAGCCCTCCTGCGACCTGCCCCCCTCCACCAGCCCTTCTCTCCCCCCTGTTCTCACTCCTCCAGTAGCCCCACTCTGATCATGTGAGCTACCCTCCTCATCCCCTCTCCTAACACCTCCTCTACACACCTGCCCTGCCTCTCTCCTCTGGTGCTGGTCCCTCCCTGCAGGTGGCTGCCCTTCTGCTTCACCCCAGAATCCCCGGCACCTGCACCTTCCTTACTCCTGCACCCTCCTGGTGCCCCCTTCCCTCACTGCCCCTGCCCCTTTTCACTGATGCCCACCCCTCACCACCCTCTGCCCCATTCTCCTCATGCCCCTGTGCCCTCACACACATTACTTGCTCCATCCCCGCCTTCCTCATGCCCACCCCTTCTTTCAAGCCTTCTCCCAGCACCTCCCTCTCCCTCCTCTAGCCCCCAATGCCCTTACCCTCTCCTTTCCCAGCATCACCCTGTCCCCCCCCTCCCACTGACACCTCCCCTCCTGCCCTTTTCCCCATTGTCTGCACTCGGCCCCCTGGGATTTGTCTCTCCTGCACCCTGTCCCTTGGTGCCTTCCCCTTTCTTCTCCTGCCCTGCCCCCCTCCCCTCAGCACAAGCCCCTTCCTCTCCCACCCCTTCCCCCTATTTTTCCTCCTCCCCTACCTTCTGCCTTCCAGTTTGCAGGGCAGTGGGGCTGGAGTCTGCGATCAGGCCCTGCCGCCCCTCTGTCCGTCGAGGGGGTATAGGCCGCTCTGGCGTCCACTGCCCCTTCCTTCTGGGGCTGTGGAGTCTGGGTGTCTGCCCCGTGGGGTTGCCTGCTGGGTCCCCGGGTGGACTCCCTCCCACTTGTCTGCTGCGCCGCCGGCATTTAAAATACCTGGTGTGTGGCATGAGCATGCACCACAAGGGTGCGGGGCCGGGGCTGACCCGCCACGCCCGCTCACTGCAGCGTCCGTTTCAGGGGCGAGGCCTCCGCATCCCGTCACCCCTGTCTGGCGCGCAGTGTGCGGATGCGCCGCAAGGGCGCGGGGGCGGGGGTGGCCCGCTGCGGCAAATTGCCGTGGCATCCACCCAGTGGTGGAGCCCCTGCACTCTGTCACAGCGGGACTGCAGGCACCCTGTTACAATCCCTTTTCTCCTCCGGGGATGCTCTGGGGCCGGGGGGGAGGACGCGCCGAGAGGTGGGGGCCAGGGCCCGCTCCAGGCAGGCCCGGGGGAGAGACCCAGCTCCAAATATTGGTGGAGCAGGGCCCCCGGCTCTGAATATTGCTGGAGCATGGGCACCACGAGCCCATATAACTCGCCGCCCATGCTCACTCCTGTAGTAGGCCCACAGACTTTGGCTGCATTACTGAAGTCTTCAAATCACCGTTTAAAGACTTCAAGTTAAACCAGCAAGTGACCAGTGCACCATGCTACAGAGGTAGGCAAAAAAACTGCACGGTCTCTGCCATTCCTTGGGGAAAATTCCCTCTTGATCCCAAATATGGTGATCGGTTAGACTCTGAGCACGTATGGATGTGCATCACCAGTAGAAACACATGCTGCTGGCTATGGTGCTCTGCTAAGCAGCACTTGAATCTCTCCTGGGTGGCTGCCCAAAGACACAGCTGATAGGGAACACTGCTCCCCTTACTAATTTGCTTATTTTTCTTTAAGTTTGCCTTTTGGAATCAAACTATGGAGGATTGAGGAAGATTTTGACACAAATTTGCACAGAGATTCTATATGTAGAAACACAGAAATATAGTTAGTACAGTAAAACTCCATTAGTCCGGCATTCAATGCTCCGGCACTCCTGATGGTCCAGCACCATCAGGAACCCGGAAGTCCTGGGGCAGCTGGACAGGCTTCCCCCATTCAGCCGCTGCTGAAACTGACCAGCAGCTGAATCGGGGAAGCCGGGAGCAGAGCAGCTGGGGTGCTGCCGGGTTAGTCCCGTAGCGCTGCCCCTCAGGGCTGCGGGACCAACCCGGCAGCACCCCAGCTGCTCTTGGGGACGCCTGGGGCAGAGCAGCTGGAGTGCTGCCAGGTTGGTCCCACAGCGCCGAGGAGCGGCACTGCGGGACCAACCCGGCAGCACCCCAGCTGCTCTGCCCCAGGCGTCCCCACGTCAGCCGCTGCTGAAACAGATCAGCGGCTGACTTCAGGAAGCTCGGGGCAGAGCAGCTGGGGTGCTGCCGGGTTGGTCCTGTAGCGCTGCCCCTCGGGCTGCGGGACCAACCCGGCAGCACCCCAGCTGCTCTTGGGGACGCCTGGGACAGAGCAGCTGGGGTACTGCCCGGTTGGTCCCGTAGCGCTGTCCCTCGGCGCTGCGGGACCAACCCGGCAGCACTCCAGCTGCTCTGCCCCAGGCGAAGAGCAGCTGGGTGTGCTGGTTGGTCCCGCAGCGCCGAGGACAGCGCCACGGGACCAACCGGCAGTACCCCAGCTGCTCTGTCCCAGGCGTCTCAAGAGCAGCTGGGGTGCTGCTGGGTTGGTCCCGTAGCGCTGCCCCTCAGGGCTGCGGGACCAACCAGGCAGCACCCCAGCTGCTCTGCTGCAGGCATCCCTGATTCAGCTGCTGCTGAAACTGACCAGCAGCGGCTGAATCAGGGACGCCTGGGACAGAGCCGGAGTATTGGAAGGGGGGGCTATGAGCGGTCTGGGGTGGCATCTCCTCCCACCCCACTCCAGACCCCTCATAGCCTCCCCCTTCCAATACTCTGGCATATCTGATAATCCAGCACCCTCTGGGTCCTAAAGGTGCCGGATTATCGGAAGTTTACTGTATATAAAATACTACTGTCATCAGAACTTAGAAGAGACTAAAATGCCATTTATTACTCAGGTATAGTAGTCTCAATTCCTAACAATATTTAGAAATTTGAAAATCAAAAGATGTTAAAGTAGAAAGGAATAGCAATAGCAAATACTTTGGCAGAAATTAAAAACCTAGAGAATTCAGTTTTTTTAATGATACCTCGAAAATATAGAATACAGACTATGTTTGTATAATAAATTGTTCTCTTAGATCTTTCATGACATGTCTCCACTGAAGTCAAGGGAGTTTTATCATTCACTAATTGGGCCAGAATTTCACTCATAATACATTACTGTTTCTGTTTCACTGGGATAAGCTTCACTGAAAACTCTCAGCATTTAAATGCTCATTACCTACTTCTACTTTCAGAGGTTTTCAAGTCAGAGTTTTCTGAATATATTGAAAACCTGCTGAAATTTTCAAGCTGATATCTAATTACTAGTACAAATGCCTACAGAGCACCCTAACCATGACTCAACCCTGACACAAATGACATTACACAGACAAAACTGTCTTGTAGACTTCAAAGCAATTTAGCTTTAGGCAGTAATGAGTAGCAAAGTCATACAGGGGGAAAAAAACCATGATATTTAAACTGTATTAATACAACTAAGATTGTGACGCCAGAAAGCATTAGTTTCTTCTCAACTTTACTGAGTAATATCCAGTTTGAGAGAAGGAGCAACAGTATTTTTTCCTGTAGCACTATCTTTGGTAATTCCAATATTAGAAAACATCTCAAGGTCTTGGTTTGTTAAAAAAGGGGAGTGGGTAAATTCTTTGCTGATTTACACCTCAAGCAATCCAGCCAAAATCAATGCAGTTACATAAAGCACATTAGAAGAGAATTTATCTTTTAAGATTTATTGAAAAATTAAATCTGAGGTTCTCTCAGAAGCATCGTAGAGAAGGAACAATATATGCATGAGTATTTGATTTGTGTTTTAGAAAGGTAACACTTTTCATTGAGTAATATATTCTCTATCAATACCAAAACACATATGGATGAAATCCTGGTCCCGCTGAAGTTTCTGGCAAAACTCCTAGTAACTTCAATGGAGTAAGGATTTGACCCGATCAGTTTTTCACAAGATTATGTTGCTTATAAAACCTCTCCCTCATAACAAGTGCTTCACTGTAGCTCTAAAAGGTTAGTGCTAACAACCTAATGTATTTCTTAAGTCATATAAAGGATCTTATCGTGGGAGGGGGAGGTAAGAAATTGAAGATACCCTACCTGTAAACTGAAATTTGACAAACTCTGTTCGCTTCTTGAAAAAATTAAGGCTCTGCAACATGTGTCTGGTAGCTAATATTAATTTCCTCACCTTCCTCCATGGTCACTCTCATATAATTCCATAAAAGTACAAGTTGAACCTCCCAAATCTGGGACTCTCTGGTCCAGCAACATCCATGGTCCAGAACGAATACCAAGAAACTACCTACTCACTGGAAATTTCCATCCAATATGGTTCACTGCCAATGTTATGCTAGAAGAATGTCAATTGACTAGGAGGAACAGTACACATGCACAAATGTGGTTGTAAAATCACAATTAAATCAAAGTAAACCTGAATTTCACCCAACCATCTGCAATTTAGAGATCGTAATCCTTGACAAATTTCTCTTGCTCAGATGCAGGAGATATTTCTTAAAAAGTGATAAAAATGGTGGTTTATTTTCTTCTCTTTCCTTCTTAAAAATGGGTGAACTATGTTTACTCAAACTCTTTCCCTGTAACCAAAACAAAACAAAACAAAACAAAAATCTTGTGCTGCGGAAATAATATGGTAAGCGTCAGCCAAAATAACATATATTGAACAAAATTAGAAGCATCTGAAAATAACCTTTCGAGAACTCATGTGCAACCTGAACTCCACCCGCATTACATGCACAGTCTATAGTTAGAAGAAAATCATGCTTATTTTTGGTACATAAATTATAGCAATGTAAGGACCTCACTAGCCTATTTTGAAAACAAAAATGGAGCTAAGTTCCCATTGTATTTATCCTGGCAATTGGCAAGTTTACTTTTAGTGAATCAACTGACTAGAATTTTGTGGGAATGAGATTACTAAGCTTTATAAATATCTTAAAAAGTACGGATATAGTCAAAACAATGCAAAAAGGACCTCCTTATTCAGATTTACTTCTGGTGCATATTCATGTTCTCACCTACCTACTTTTCTGATCAAACAGGTTTTTAATATTTTTTCCACTCTTGTTCATGCTATGTAGTCAATGACAGTTAGCTGGATTCTCAGCTACCTCACACACAGTGAAACCGAATAGCTGACCTTCAATACTGTAGGTTAGTGGTCTCTAACCTTTTTAAGCATGAGAGCACTTTTTGAATTTAAGAGCAATCCAAGATCTACCTCAAAAATAAATACCCTTGCTCTGCCTCCTTTGTGCCCCTTCTCTGAGGCCCCACCCCTGCTCACTCCATCCTCCCTCCTTCCCCCACCCTCCCTCACTTTCACCAGTCTGGGGCAGTCGGTTGGGGTGCAGGCTCTGTCTGGTCTTAGATTAAGAGATTTGGAGTCTGAGAAGGGCTCTGACCTGAGCTTGGGGCAGGCCACTGAGGTGTCCGAGGGGATTATAAGTGCAGTCTCTGGGAGGGTGGTTGGATACAGGGGTGCTCGGGGCTAGGGCAGGGGCTTGGGGTACAGGAGGGGGCTCATGACTGGGTTAGGATTTGGGGATATGGGCAGCAGCTGGGCACTGCTTATCTCAGATGGCTCTTGGGTGGTGGTGCAGTGGGGCTAAGGCAGGCTCACCCCTGTCCTGGCCCTGCACCACTCCCAAAAGCAGTCAGCAAACTCCATCCCAAGTCCTGCTGTGCCCCCTCTCTCTGCTGTGTGGAATTAGGATACAGGGAGGTAGAGGGGGCACCTTTATATAAGCACCCCTCCTCTGTATCCCTTACACTACACAGAAAGCAGAGGCTCCTGAAGGGACAGCTCCAAGGCAAAGGGCAGGAGGTTTGTAGCAGTCTGGGGGCAGTTGAAGTGCTTGATAACCGCTTGACCAAACCAGTCAGGATCACCTGTCAGAAGCTCCAAGATCTACCAGTAGATCCCAATCTACTGGTTGGTGACCACTGCTGTAGGTGATAACTTACAACACAATATGCAGCTTGACTTCAAGACAGCAGGATGCACTGGTAGTTTTTAGAGACAAAAGGAAACTCGTGTATAAAGCAAATATGAGCTGGAAGCACACTGGAGACAAACACAGAATCCCCCCTCCTCGCATGCTCTATTTTCAGATACTCAGGATGTTAATAAGCTTGTGCTATGGCAAGGCTGCTTATTATCTAAAAAGATTAATGAGTCAGAAATAACGTATCTGCTGCATTGTTGTCATTCAGCTTTTAACTTTATTCCTTCTCCTGCACACATACACAAATTGGAACAAGGGACCTTTCTGCATATGTATGCTACAACCTATATTAATTACTTAAGGGGAAAATACTAAGCTACTTTGATGTAGCAGATTACTCAGCTCTGACCAGATACCATTGGTTCATACTAAACAATGTCCAGATCTTGATCTCACAGCAATATTTAAAAATCCATAAATCCAAACAAAAATACATCACCAGTGTGGATCAGTGTGTTTCTATTATAGTGGTGATCAGAATGTGATATGATGCTGGCATTACTGATTTGAATGTCAGAACTATGTTTAGTGAATTTCTAATGAGTGCACAGATTTGTGTATTTATCTCCAGACCAGATCCACACATTTAGGCTATGTGGACCCACCTTTTTTACATTTGCTCCCTTCAAAACTGAGCAGCAACATGGATATCTGATCATATGAATGAAAACAAAAAGAAGCCCTGTCCACCCCGTAGATTAAAAAGCATGATTAATGAAAAGGCTATTACAAAGACCAAAAAAAAGCAACAGCTAACAATCTCCATTTCCAACAACTAAATCAATAGCCCCATTCACCATAAGTTTCACAGATGACCCAACCCAGGAAAAGCCATGCATACTTACAAATTATAAAGCATATCAGCCATGTTGCTGCGGTAGTACAAGGCATTTCTATAGGCGCTTTCAGCTTCAGTGATCTTGCTCTGGCTCTTGAGAACATTTCCAAGGTTACCCCATGCTGCCAAGAGGAGAAAGCACTATTGAGAAACAGTTACAATCCAATTATACATGCCATAGTATTTGAACATCAGGAAGTTCCACAGGGAGAGAAGACCCACAGCGAATTTGTGTGTGTGTGTGTGCACGCGTACACGCAAGAATTTTTCTTCCATTACTCTATCATTTCATCTTACTGGAAGACTTAATTTCAATAGCAATTATCTTTATAAATTTGGTATAATTGTCATATTTGAAGAAATATGATGTTTAAAAATAAATTATATAAAAAATCTTTACTAAAATGGCTTGCTGAAATGTAGGTCAAAGAATATTTTATATGAAATCATCTTAAAATAATAACCCTCCCAATTTATGTGTCTGGCCAGGGGGCCTTAATGGCTGAAGCTTGTTGTATACTTATCTACTCCAAAGCCACAAGAAATTTCCCCAAGTAAACACATAACTCTCTAGAATATGAAAGCTGATAAAAAAAGACAGGAATTAAAGTGAAGGTTAGGCAACCAACAAGATCAGGCATACAATATGATTCTAACACATTACACTGAAGGATAAAATGTATTTTCTAGTTGAGAGGATTATGTGTATCTTTACTTCACTAAATTTTACACTATACCATGGGCTTTTATATCCAATCTTAAAATGTTTTGAAGTAAAATGTATTTGAGGCTCTGGAAATGGGTCATTCCTGTGGCTACCCGAGTTGTTAAAAAAGTAAAACAACAAAACTGCCACTTGTACACAAAAGAAAATGGACTGGAAGATTATATGTAAGACAGTCTACATACTATTTAACAGTTAGGTAGTTGATATAACCAGTACTATATTATGCACACATATACACATTCAACAATACACACAATATATATCAGGGCTATTCAATGTGCCCATTTATTTGTGGCCCACGTTGCGGTTTGGGTTTACGGTGCAGTTTGGGTTGATATATGTTTTAGCAGTTAAATTCCTGTACTGTTGTGAAGCCAAAACAAAAAAGCAGTCAGTTTAATGGTCTTCTGTTGATATGCGTTTTAGTAGTTAAATTCCAGGACTGTCTTTGCTCATTAAAAGTGCTGTCATATGAGTGGAAATCAGATAAATATTGCATTTTATTAATATCAGCAGAACTGACTTAAATGGGGCCTGCATATTGTGTAGTCTTGCCTTAATTTTTGCATTCATGCCCATCAGTGCGAAAAAATCTATTTGTATATATTTGCACGTATATGCAACCACGCTTAAGTTGTGGCCTCGGCATGTGCTGAGAGTATCGTCACCCCCAGGGCTTCCAAAGTTGAGTAGTCTTGATATACATTATACATCTAGACAAATAAGATGTTTCTTTTCCTAAGAATAGCATGAAGGCTAAAGGTGGTAATAGACATTTCCCACAGTATACAATGTACAGGCAGTCCCCGGGTTACGTACAAGATAGGGACTGTAGGTTTGTTCTTAAGTTGAATTTGTATGTAAGTCGGAACTGGTACATATTGTAGGGGAAACTCTAGCCAAACATTTCTCCAGAGCTCAGTTTTATTCTCCCACACCTCACTTCCTCAGTCCTTTATTCTCAAGCTGAGGTGTCTGCTGAGAAAAGCGCTCCGCGCCTCCCTGGTCTGCTGGGGGGCCAGCAGACCAGGGAGACGCGGAGCGGCTTTTCTCGCCGCGGAGGACGTGGGCAGTGGGACCACGGCGCGCCTCGGCAGTCTGCTGGGGAGAGCGCAGCTAGTGCGGGGTTGCCTCACCCCGTTTGTAAGTAGGGATCCGATGTAAGTCGGATCCATGTAACCTGGGGACTGCCTGTACTGGAATATATTCTCTCCACATAGGAACAACTGACATTAAGGCTAACAGAAATTAAACAAGGACATCAAAACTCATGCAGCCCAATTTATAAGTATGGTGCAGTTACACCAAGTTATTTCACTTAGCATCTATAAAGCATCTTTCATCTATCATCTATTCAATGCTGCAATACATTTTTCACATAGCACAAATAAAGAGACCAGTAATTATTGCAGATCTATTTAAAAAAAAACATTGATGTCAAGCTGTTGAGGTCTGCTGCAAAACTATCCAGTCAAAGATGAAAACAGCAACAAACACAGCATTTTCCTCTCAGCAGAATAAACTTAGCAGCAGTGCGCATAAAGTCATTGCTGTGAAGTGTGAACTATGGAAAGAAGAAAATCTAAAAGCATCCATGAAAACAAAATCAGAATTGTTGTCTCCCCAATTGCACATTTTATATAGGTGCCAAAACAAAACGGGTATTTCTATGGGAAAGGAGACACCCTCCTAGACGAGATATTTCAGTTTTGCTTGGAATTTCATTTAAAGAGCATTAATACAATTCTTATTTATCTCCTAAGTAACCAGAACTATGATAGCTGCACAATGCACTATCATCTTCTAACAAAAAGTATGTTCTAAAGTATTTCCCTTCTTTTGTTTTTTACTGTATATATTACACATTTCAGAAGCCTGAATGTACCATTTATGTCCCTTAGGGACATGTCTTTTTACACTTGATAAACATTATAGGAGTACAAGTCATTTGTGGCTCTGACTTCTTTATTGCTTTTACTATATACCAACATTACAGATGCCAACAGAACACAGATAACAAGATATAGTAATATATTCTCACTGCTGTTTGGCTCTGCACTGCAGAAGTTGTAGGTCCTACATAAAGGGTATCTAGATTTCCCCTCCCACCCAATTTTCCCATAGCAGAGTAAGAGACTAACTGATCACTAAGATTATGAGGCAAAATACATCCTGCCAGACAGAATTTTCACATATAATACAGTTCTGCGGTGACCTGGAAACCTATTTTTGCTGTCTCTGACTCAAGCAATTATTCCAACATACCCCTGACACACAGGACCCCTCCTACCAACAAAACTAGAAGAAATCTGGTTGGACTGCTCCTGACGGTCAAACCACAGTATGGACTTCTACATAGAGATTCTCCAGATGTGCACAGGCTGAAATTGTGAACAAACAACATCATGTGCCCCATAACCTCAGCTGTGCAGAATGAAACACTATCCATAGCCTCAGAAACAACTCTGACATTATAATCAAAGAGGCTGACAAAGGGAATGCTGTAGTCATCAGAATAGGTCAGATTACAAACAGGAGGCTTCCAGACAACACTTCAACACTGCATTCTCAGGGCACTATCCTCTGATGCCACTGAGGAATACCAAAAGAAACTATACCATCTGCTCAAGAAACTCCTTGCAATACCATGGGATCAAAGTGAAATGAAGTTTACCCACAAAAGCTTATGTCCAACTAAATCTGTTACTGTTTAAGATGGCAATGGGACTCTTCGTTGTTTTTGCAGATAGAGACTAGCCCCCCTTTGAGGCCATGTATATACTTACTGCAAGATCAACACTCTGGAGGTCGATCTTCTAGCGTTAAATTTAGCAGATCTAGTATAAATCCATAAATTGAATGCTGAATGAAGTTCCTGCCAGCATCCAATACTCCTCTTTTTGTGAGGAGAAAGGGAAGCCAACAGGAGCGTTTGCAAACACTCCTGTTGACCTCCTGCAGTGTGGATGCTGCCACAGCTCAGCTTAAGGTAAGTCAACTCCAGTTATGCATTTTGTGTAGCTGGAGTTGTGTACCTTAAGCCAACCTTACACGTCCAGTGTAGACCTGGCAAGAGACTTGTTATGTTTAAGTAAGTAAATATAAATATTAAAGCATACAGACATAGAATCCCAAGGTTTTTAACATAGGTCAAAATCTGGGTTTCTGATTAACGATTTATTTTAGCACTTTTTTTTCATTATTTACCTTTGAAGAGAGATCACTATCACCAAGTTAACATAGACGGGACAAAGGAAAGACAGGACAAAGGAAAAGTGAATCTCACAAGCAATGCCAATGGGGATTGGAAGCCCAGTTTTTATTTTACTTTTGCAATGAAACACTGAACATAGTCCTTTTCCTGTAACTCTTTACTTCATTCTATATCCAGAAATAGTTGAACATAATCTGGTGGCTCAGCCTGTACATTTAACAGAAAGCATGCTTTTAGGACATGGGTCCTTATAGAGGTCAGAATCCCAGGCAGTTCACCAGAAGGTGAACAGATGTCAGTGAGGACATATATTTTATATGTTAGCAAATGGTCAGGGTATAAACTAGAAGAGTGGCCATGACATGAAAAAAAGATTGACAACAGCTCCTATAGGATCTTTAACTCCCTGTATGTCTAGGGAATTGCAAATGCATCAGAAGCATGGCATAGCATAACATTCAGGTAACTAGTATATCCTATTCTAAGAACGAATGGGGTATTTATAAATGTGATTTTTATGTAAATACCCCGTTCGTTCTTAGAATAGGATGTATTATTCACTCAACTTTTTATGCTTTGCATCAGCATATATATATATATTTTTTTTTTGCAAAACTGTAAGAAAATCCGTTCAGGTATTTGAGTATCCCAAGTTCAAAAACAAAAACTAAATAATTATACACACAAACATGACTAAATACACATTTCTCTGTAGCGCTGAACATCTTTTTCAACTTCATTCAACTTCCAATTTTGCATGACACTAGAACTCAAAAAGGAATAGTCTTCATACTAAATGTGAAGGCAATTTAATTAGTGATTCAGAATCTTTAAATTGGTAGATGAGCATTATTCTAGTCACTTTTTTAAAAAATCCATGGGAAATGTATAATAAAAGAAAATTAGTGTTGCATAGTGTTTTAAAACACTCACAATCCAGGAGGTGTTGAAGTGTGTATATGTTATGATTCAGTTTTTAATCACAAAATGACATTTTCCCACAGGAGTATTCTCTTGCTCAGTGCAGGGCCTTAATGGTGTGCAGAGAACAAGGAAACCGTTTAAATATTTACTTGATTTTAATTCTTCAATTCTCCACCTCTCCATTCACTGTGCATAAAGAACTCACTGAAGCCAAGAAAGAGGTAGCATCTTGTAGAAAAAAAGAGCATATGAATATGTAAAGACTGTTTCATAATGCATTCACGTAACAGGGACAGTTACATTCATGTGCCATACACATCTTCACCCAGAGTATTCAAAGTTCTGCCCCACTGCATACAGATATTCTCAGATCATGTTCAACATACTTTGACACACAAAGCCAAAGAAGTTTGAGAAATAATGTTTTGAACCAGAATTTCCATTCAACTTACATCTGCATGCAGTCAGAGCCAATAACCCATTGCCAAGTTGTATAAAAAACATTCAGAAAGCAGTACCCCAAAGGAAATACGATTTTAAAAAATGCATATAATTTGGTCAAATCAAAATAGATTTTCAATAGACCACAAAATGACATATGTGTAAGCTAGCAACAAACTTCATGACAAACTTTGAGGCTATGTCTAGACTGCCCCCTCTTCCTGAAAAAAAAGAGGAAGAACGGCTCTTTGTGCAAAAACCTCTTGCGCAAAAACAGACCCTCATTAATTATGCAAAATGAGGTGCAACGATATTCCATGCCTCACCTCATTTGCATATTTTTTTGCGCAAGAGGGGGCAGTCTAGACATAGCTTTAGAGTTGAACCCAAATAGCTCTCTGATACTACTGTGCCTTAAAAAAAACCCAAAAGGATTTTTTAGTTCTCTTCATTAAACTGCAGGTATGATTTTGGTCAAATTTTCTCTTTTCCAAAAAAGGGCGCTCACACTGAAAAACAAATATGGGAAATTTCAGCTTGAAAGGTGGAAACAGTTACCAAGTTAAAACCTAATCCTGAAATTTAGGAATGTTCTTATATGTGTATGATGAGTAGTCTCTTCAAACTCAAGGATCCAGAGCTAATTATTCTGAGAAATACCTATACATAGAATCATAGAAGATTAGGATTACAAGAGACCTCAGGAGGTCATCAAGTCCATCCCCCTGCTCAAAGCAGGACCAACCTCAACTAAACTATTCCAGCCAGGGCACTGTCAAGCCTTACCTTAAAAAACTCTAAGTATGAAGATTCCACCACCTCCTTAAGTAGTCAATTCCAGAGCTTCACCACCCTCTGAAGCTATGTCTACACAGCAACATTATTTCAAAATAACTTAGTCCACGTCTACACAGCAGGCAGTTATTTCAAAATAATGTTGAAATACTGTCAAGCTGGAGGACTTCTTACTCTGACTCCTGTAACCTTCATTGTACGAGGAGTAAGGGAAGTCAGAGGAAGAGTGCTCTATTTCGAAATAAGTGCTGTGTAGATGCTCCTAATTTCAAAATAAGATATTTTGAGATAAGCTACACAATTGACGTAGCTCAATTTGCATAGCTTATTTCAAGTTAAACCCTGCTGTGTAGACACACCCTTAGTGAAATAGTTTTTCCTAACATCCAGCATAGATCTCCCCCACTGTAATTTGAGACCATTGTTTCTCTTTTTGTCATCTGTCACCACTTAGAATAGCCTGGCTTCATCCTCCTTGAAACCCCCCTTCAGGTAGTTGAAGCTGCTATGAAATCTCCACTTCATTCTTCTCTTCTGAAGACCGAATAAGAGACCGAATATTTCAGCCTCTGATCATAAGTTAGGTGCCCAAACTCCCTAATCATTTTTGTTGCCCTCTGCTGGATTTTCTACAATTTGTCCACATTCTTTCTGTGGCAGGGGGCCCATAACAGGAAAAAATACTCCAGATGTGGCTTCACCATTGCTGAATAGAGGGAAATAATCACTTCCCTCTATCTGCTGGTAATGCTCCTACTAATGCAGTTCAATAAGCCATTAGCTTTCTTTGCAACAAAGGCACACTTTTCACTCATTCAGCTTCTCATCTTCTGCTAGAATCCCCTGGTCCTTTTCTACAGAACAGCTGCTTGGGCTGTTGGTCTCCAGCTTGTAACATGGAATTCTTCTGTCCTAAGTGTAGGACTCTGCACTTGTCCTTGGAGAACCTCATCAGATTTCTTTTGACCAATCCTTCGACTTGCTAGAACACTCTCAAACCTATCCCTGTCCCCCAGTGTATCTACCTCCCCCGCCACTTCAGTGTCTAAGGTTGAACCTCTCTAGTCCGGGAACCTCGGAAACCCGATCAGGGCCAAACCAGAGAATTTGCTGAACCACAGGAGGTCAATATTGTCTAGCAGTATTACCAACACTTCCATTGCTTACTGGCCTCTGAGAAGACATTTTAGGGGTAAATCAGAGCTAAATAACAGCACTGAGAGCCAGGACTGGTGGCTAAAACAAACCACGGGAAACTTGGCCACACCTATGCTAAATGGACATCTGGCTAACTGAAATCATTCCAGACCATGGATGATGCCGAACCAGATAGGTTCAACCTATACTTTAGCTTGCTGGAAAGAATACTTTGGGAGGCTACAGATATAAAATCCCATTTAATTAGTTAAATGTTAACTTTAACCAGTGAACCGATTAAATGGGGGCAGGCAAGGAGGGTGAATCAGCACCACAGGCAGGGGCCAGAAGCGGCAGCCAGAAAGAGGAAGGGAGGCTGCCAGCTCCCAGCATCTGCAGGCTGAGAGCTGGCAGCAGAAGCTCTTTACCTGCAGCCTGCCACAGGCAGGGGCCTGCTTCTGGATAACCAGTTAACTGGTTACCTATTCACATCCCTATGGGAGGACATATCAAAAGTTTTGCTAAAGTCAAGGTATACACACTTCAATTATTCTGGTTTTCTCGTCAAAGAAGATATAATGGAGAAATTTGTTTTAGCTGTAACAAATCAGCCTGAAATCAAGGAGCATATTTTACAAAATAAATCACAGAATTGGATTTTCATTTTCATTTCTTTCTTGTATTTGAATTATGCAAGCAAGTTAAATACATGCACATAATTACCTATGAACAAAACCTTTTTCCTTCTGCTGTATTGCCGGTTATATTTGCATTATTACTCCAGCAAAATGAAAATAGCCACACACAAAAAAAAATCATAGAAAAGAACTCTACAAAATAATAAACTTAACCCAGCTGATCCAGGTTCAGTTGTCTTATTTAAAAAGATTCTTAGCAAATATTTGTGATGAAGGAGCTAATCAACAATCAGAAATGAGGATTCACAAGCAAATCTGGATTTGAACAGCTGAGATAAAAAGAAAGTTGACTAGTTGCTCCTGAAATCTTTTAAAAACTTACTTCTTGGCATAAAGTAGAATCTGTCATCAAACTACATCTACAAAGAGGAGGAGGAAAACAAACAAACAAATGCCTTAAAAAACAAACCAATTAGGATGTGAAAATGAAACAGCCCGGTATACTTTGTGGTAATCAACTCTATGCACATGAATATCCACAATTTATTACTGTTTTATTCTGTTATTCTGACCTTAAGGATATAAGAGTCATTCATAAAATATGCTTCAGTGCAGAAATTGATGAAGACAACAAAAATGTGACCTAGATTACTGCTCGGATGACACTGATAAACTACTTCAAAAGTAACCAAACTAATTAGAGAACAGCAGTAGAAGTTTGTAATACATCATTTTCTCAGCACTCCATCACACTAAGAACTCTGCTTCATGTGAAAAAAATTACATTAGTACAAGAACACTTATAAACTGAGGTTCCAGTTTTGTGCCTTTTTTACTTGCTTTTAATTTGTGAAATTAATAGTTACTGTTTGGGGATAGATTCTCTCCTGCTCTTTTTCTCTGTGATCCTTCCATACTGCTGGCTCTCCTTACCAATCTTTAAGAAGTGGGCTGAATACAATGCCATGGTGGACTTTGTATTTTCATAACAAATTTCAGAGATGACAACATATGGCACTTTGTGGGCCCCCCCCCAAAAAAAGTCCATAATTTTTGGTGATGACAGTAGGACTACTAATTTTTTAAATTCAGCCAATAGCTTCTTGACCTTAAAACCATTTCTAGATAGGAAAGAGAAAGAAAATATTGAGGTTTTTGAAAGACACTCAGATATTATGGTAATGGGCACTATTACAAGAATCTAGATAGACAGACAGACCAGACTGGGAGCTACTGTTCTGAAGAGGCCACCAGAACACAGGGGTCTCACAGTAGGTGAATTCTGAGGCAGACTTTCTTCAGGATCCTTATATTTGTTTTACTAATATAAGTGCTGCATATTAATCTCACTAGTCCCCTTCAAAGCAGCAAAAGTAATGATAACATATAGATTTTGACATCTGTCCTGCATTTGTCCTAAATCTTGAATTCTTCACTAGAGAAAGGGAGGCTGCTCTTCTGGGACTTGTCAACCAGCACTGTGGTTTTTCTACCATGGGTGAGCCTCGTAGAGTCTCCTTTTCATAAAAGACAGGTATTGTGTGAATCTTCTCTTTATTCCAAAGAAGGTCGGCCATGGATAGCTTGGAAGCTAGTCAATTTAAGCTTAAATGTTAGTACAGGGTGATGAATAGCAATGCTCCATGTTGTATTGTGCCTAAGACCATGATGGCTCAGGAACGGAGAGGACATGCTAGAAAGTTGCATTTTACTCTTCTTATTTTGCAGCTATTAGACCTTCAGCTGCATTCAATAGTCACTGGAACAGGGACTTGAATCTGTGTCTCCCACATCTCAGATGAACGCCCTGACTACTGGACTATATTGAGTCAGTGGGTCTCTCTAAGAGTGCGTCTACACAGCAGGGCTTAACTTGAACTAAACTATGCAAATTGAGCTACATCAATTGCGTAGCTTATTTTGAACTAGCGTATTTAGAAATTGGGAGTGTCTACACTAGGGATGTAATAGTGTAATCGATTAACCAGTTAACCGATAAGCACAAGCTTATAGGTTAACGCTATAGACTACACGTATTTCCCTCCCCCCTCGCCAGTAAATTTTTTAGCAGTCTGGCCAGCAGTCTGGCTCAGTCCTGGCTCACGCTGGGTCCAGGATCTACCCCCACTGCAGCTCTGCATTTGAAGTGTGTTAGGAGCTGGGTGGGAAGGCAGCCTGGCTCAGTTCCAGCTTGTGCCATGTCCCATGAGGGGAGCTGGGTTTTAAACTAGCTCTCCTTGCAGATCAGCTCTCGCCTGGCACTTGTGCTACTGCCTCTGTATGGCTACATCTAGACTACACCCCTCTGTCGGCAGAGGGATGTAAATAAGATGTTTTGAAAGTGCAAATGAAGCGGGGATTTAAATATCCCGCGCTTCATTTGCATAATAGTGTCATGGCGCTGTTTCGAACAAGCGCCATTTCAGAAGTGAAACCGCAGTTTAGACGTGGTTCTTTCAACAACGGGGTGCTTTTTTGAAAGATCCTGTACTCCTCAAGTACAGGATCTTTTGAAAAAGCGCCCCATTGTCAAAAGAACCACGTCTAAACCGCGGTTTCATTTTAGAAATGGCACTTGTTCGAAACAGCGCCATGATACGATTATGCAAATGAAGCGCGGGATATTTAAATCCCCGCTTCATTTGCACTTTCAAAACGTCTTATTTGCATCCCTCTGCCGACAGAGGGGTGTAGTCTAGATGTAGCCTACCAGAGACAGCAGCACGGAGTGGTAGGGGGTTCCTCAGGGAGTGAGGCCGGAGTGCACTGGCTGCTGGTCCCAGCCCCGGGGATTATAGAATAATCGAATAACCAATAAGAATTCATGAGGTTTCTCGACTATTTAATTAACCGATATTTAACATCCTAGTCTACACAGCACTTATTTCAAAATACAGCACTCTTCCTCTGACTTCCCTTACTCCTCATACAATGAGGGTTACAGGAGTCAGAGTAAGAAGTCCTCCAGCTTGACAGTATTTCGACATTATTTCAAAATAACTGCCTGCTGTGTAGAGATGGACTAAGTTATTTCGAAATAGCTAGCGTTATTTCAAAATAATGTGGTTGTGTAGATGTATCCTTAGTCTGGATGAATGAAGTGTAACAGCTCCACAAGGAGATATTAAGAAAAAAACACCACCTCAGTACAGCCACTGGGGTGCAGAGTCTTCTTTCTGGTTTGACCAGAAATTCCATCCTGGACCTGGGAAACGTTTCTTCACAAAAGCTTTATCAATAGCAGCAAATTTCCACAAATAAACGTTTCAATGTTGATCAATCAGCCTTTTCCAAAAACAGTTTTGTTGAAAAATTCCCAACCAGCTCCATTCATATAAGGTATACTACTTGTGTGATGTATAATCCCATTTGAATTATTGTTAAAAAATCAAGAAGCTATTATCTCTGTTGCTAATGGTTACATGGCATGAGCTATTAGTAAAATAGTTTAATGGAGGGTTTTTTTCCTATACAGACACCTTTGTTTCAGATTTTTACATTGCTGTCAAAATTGGTTTTACATTTGCTTTTCTTTCCAAGAATGAACTATAAATCAGCCCTTGGTAGACAGAAATAAATACATTTTGGAGGTTATATTACTCTGCAAAATGTGCACTAATAAATTATCTAAGACTGGCCATGTACTATCATGGCAGAGTTTTATATTTTAGGAGGTTCAAAGTTTACTGTTTTACTATATTCTGAACCTGTAATGTAAGAGAACACAAACAAAAAAGGCATCTGTGCAACATGATACACAATCTGTTATTTTACATCTTAAAAGAATGCAACAAAACCAAAAGAGTTTTGTGCTATTGTTGATTCAGCAAGTGGTACTTTTCCCAAGTTAAATCTGAACTGATGCAGAAAAACGGCACTGAAGAACAACACTTTTTTTGGAGGTATTACCTTTGAGATAAGAAAACACGTATTATTTCCTAGGCATTTGAGAATTTTAGAAACCTCATGGCAGGTTTTAGAAGAATGCATGGTACCTTTTAATCCCTGTGCATGGAAATAGAACAAAATTCCTCCTGTATTTCAACTGGATGTGCTGTTCTTCCTGTCCTAAAGTATTACTATTGTGCACTATTAAACCATCAACCAGTCTAGTTCTAGAGGAGACAGAGCTCCAGGGGTGGATAGCATTATTGCTTGGTATAGTTTACATATTGGTATATTCATGAAATGCTTTAAGATGAATGGGAAATGGGAGGTTCTCTTGGCTTCAAATCTCACCCCCCAACTGGTAGTGACCAAGAGTTGACACCAGCCATTGGATTATTCAGTGGCTTTTCTGAAATGAGTTGTCTCCATGCAATTCTTAGTAGAATGGAGCCAATGGTACAAAAACATGCTGTCACAACTGTTCGACGGTTGGTTGTTTCAGCACAGAGAATTTGGTGATCAGTGCAGAGCAGGGGTTCTCAAACTCCATTGCACCACAACTTCTTCTGACAAAAGAGGTACTGCTTGACGGCTGGGGGAAGGTACCGAGCCCAAACCCACTGCCCTGGCTGGAGGGAGAGGGAGCCCACAGCCTAGACCATCAGAGGGAAGGAGGAGAAGTGGTTGGAGCCCAAGCCCCAACACCCTGGGAAGGGAGCCAGAACCTGATACCGGCCACCCTGGGTGAGGGTGGAGCTTGGGCTTCAGCTTTAGCCCCAGGTTCCAGCAAGTCTAATGCTGGCCCTGGCAATCTCATTAAATTGGTCCCGACCCGCTTTGGGGTCCCGACTCATAGTTTGAGAACCATTGACAGAGACTGCATGGCTTATTCTATGGGCTGACCACTCCAGGTCAATGCTGGGACTTCTTGGCAAGATAGCATGGGGGAGCTCACATGGTGTGTCTGTTTATAGGGCTGTCAACTCCGCACCTTAGATAAGCATTAAAGAATTTTAAAGTATAAAATACAAAGAGACTAAAAAAAATCTGCTTAACTGTTAACTTCTATGTCCACTGAATTCTTAGAGCATGATAGTCTAAAATTCCAATGTTTGTCACTATTTTTACCATTTAGCTTTAAAGCCTTTTCAAACTACACTATAAATTATAGCCATGCAGTAGTAATAAATAAGATCTTAATTAAAAATGTACATTCTAGCACTTTATACCCTATGGCAGTATCAACAAAATTAAAAACATGACAGCTAAGGTATAGTGGGATGATTCTCACCTCCCTGAAGAAGGCAGCAGCAAATGCGACAATTTATAAAAAGGTTTGGTTACACAGTACTATATTTTTTCATTCATCTTCAATATTTTTCTAGGCAGAATATTTCATGCTATTGAAAATGAACCAAAATATCCATTTTACTATCTCTATGAAATTGTCTATTAAGAGGTTGGAAAACTATACTTCACCTTATGTAGCCCAACTTATTTTGCAGGCTGTAATGTAATGAAATTTACATTAATAGAATAATGTACAGTAAGGCATCAGCAAAGGTACAAACCGTTATTCTAGTCTGTAACCAGTGCAGAAAACATCACTTTTTTTTTTCTCGTTTGTACATTTCAATTATTTCACAATAGACTGAACATATACTCTTGTAATGCAAATGTCATCTATTAGATAAATAGGCCCTTCGTTTTCAGTTTTTATAATATTTGATTTTTCCTGGGAAATTATCCATGTTTATTACAAGAACAAAATCAGGTGAAAAATCAGTGAGAAAAATATTAATAATTTTGTGGGTAAAGACAAGGGTTTATTTTGGTGGACAGAAGGAAGGGGGGAAAGAAATGGATTAATGCTTTGAAGAAGGGAATTCGATGTGATTTGTTGCTGTACTAAAACAGATCTGAAAACACAATGCTACCTATGAACTGAAAGAAAACAATGTATCTCTAATAGTAAATAAACTGTGTACTATTTTAAACTTGAACTATTAGCTTATAAATATTTACATTTAAAAATCAGGACACACCATTTACAACGCAAACACTCAACTTCATCCTCTTCTCCTGTTTCTGTTTTTAATTTTCAAGTACTTTTATGTGTTCTGAAACGTATTGCTGTACTGATTTTTGTTTTCTTCCCATTTTAGTTTGTTAGATTTTAAACTAACTGCTAACAGTGTGAAATGTGTACATGATTGGTGTGATATTCATTAGTATGTTCATATGCAAATACATTTCAGAGCTTGTGAGTGTTCCTGTTTTTAGTGAGCATCTTCTAGACTACATAGCCTTACTTCAGCTGTTAGCTTTGCATATGCACACAGACGAATGTATTCTCATAGTACATATATTACATGCAATATATTTTATTTTCCTAATAAAAATTATTTTTATATATTTGACTTATACAAAGGTAGGGAGAAAAATAAGAAACACACGGCCACTATTTGTAAAACCCAGGATTTTTTCTATAAAATTTGGTTTAAACTGAAAACAAAAGGGCTTACAGATAAGGTACTAGACTGAGTCAGCAGACCTAGATTCGATTCCCAGTTTTGCTGCTGTTTCTTGCTATTTTGATTGTGAGCTTTTTTTAGTTAGGGGTTGATTCTTGCTATTTGTTTGTACAGTGCCCAGCACAATGGAACCTATAGAGCATGGGAAGCAGAGCACACTTGGCAGGTGCACTCGCTGTGCTTCCCCACAGCTCCTGCTGCTGCAGGGAACAGGGGAGGGGGGCTGACCTTTGCTACTGCTTCACACCAGGGCCCCTCCAGATAATCTCCAAAGCCACATCCCCAGGGACGGGGTGCCATAGGAGAGATTGGGGGGGGGCAATATGAGGAAGGGGCAGAGCTTAGGAATGGTAACTGACAGCCCCATTGAGACTGCCAGGCCGGATTGTGCAATTGCTCCAGCCAGAGATGGCAGTTTGAGACCCCCATTCTAGAGATTACTGAAATGCATATATTATCATTATAGCATATGATAGGGTGGAGACGAGCAATCTTTTTGAAATAGAAGAGAGAAGGTTAAAGGAATATTAGTGTGAGGTACAAAAAACTAACCCTGTTTGCTTAGTCCTTTATTTCAGCTAGTAACATGAATCACATCGATGCCTACACCGCTGCTGTGGTCTGTCTACATACCTATGTGGTCCTAATAGCTATTGGATGAGCTTTCCCGTGCTCAGCTGGGGCTGGGGTAGTGTGCATTATTCACACATACAGAATGGGAAGCGACTGTCTAGAAAGGAGTACTGCAGAAAGAGATCTAGGGGTCATAGTGGATCAAAAACATGAACATGAGGGAAGACTCAAATAACTGGGCTTGTTTAGTTTAAAAAAGAGAAGACTGAGTGGGGACATGATAGCAGTTTTCAAGTATCTAACGGGGTGTTAAAAGGAGGAAGGAGAAAAATTGTTCTACTTGGCCTCTGATGATAGAAGAAGCAGCAATGAGCTTAAATTGCAGCAAGAGAGATTTAGGCTGGACATTAGGAAAAACTTCCTAACTGTCAGGGTGGTTAAACACTGGAATAAATTACCTAGGGAAGTTGTGGAATCTCGATCACTGGAGATATTTAAGAGCAGGTTGCATAGACATCTGTCAGAGATGATTTAGATGGTGCTTGGTCCTGCTGGGAGGGCAGGGGACTGGACTCGATGACCTCTCGAGGTCCCTTCCAGTTCTAGTGTTCTATGATTCTATGAATAGCCATAGTCAGGGCTCAACAAACTATAGAATCTACTCGCCCGTGGCGAGTAGATTTCAGCCGGCGCGCCCCGTTTATCGGTGGCGCGTGCATGTGCAAGGCGGCTCTTGCGCATGCACAGTGCGGGGCTGGCGAGCAGCTTTCACCGCCGTTTGTCAAGCCCTGGCCATAGTAACAGCTTACATGTCTCTGGGGAGATTTCCCTCTGTTGTAGCTTGACAATATTCTGAGTACAAATAACTACAGGCCTTTTGGGGGTATGTACATTACCTCACTCCAGAGCATGGGTATAAACAGCAACATAACAGTGGAGCATGGCTTGGATGGGTAGAATATAGACATGCCTGAACCCCAGGGGTATATACTCAGGTATGTCCTCTGCATGGGTCTCTACTCTCTCCAAGCACTGCTTCCTTATCTACACTGCTATTTTTAAGCATGTAGTGTCCTGGGGAAAGGCAATAGGGAAAGGCTTCAGCAGGTTCCTGCTGGAGCCTTTCTTGACTGACTCCCCTCCCCCACTCTACCCTGCCAAAGATCTTAATTGCAGCATGTAAGAAAACACCGTAGTGTTAATGTAACCAGCTTTTCACTGCCACATGTAGCTAGCTACAGGTAGCCTACAAGTTGCCACGAGGTGCACTGTGTAGATGTAGGTCAGCGAGTCTTTACACTTAGGCTCCCACCCAGTAGGTCTATAGAATTCAATGTGGTGTCACATAGGTACAGGGACCCAAGAAAACATTCTCTTGGGGAAAGGAGAGAATACCACATTAGTTAAACTGTTCAAAAGCTACACTATTTTTAATTATTTTAATTGAAAGGTTAGACACTTCAGAAATCGATGACCCTTTCCTTTCAAGGATATCTTAATACTTCATGAAAGAGAATGGATTTTTCAAGCCCTAGTTTTAAGCACTCAACAGTTTATTAGAACCAATCATTTAGTTCCAGAGAGAAAACTTCTTATATGAATAGAAAGGTCAAAAAAGGTTCTCAACAGAAATGTATGAAGTCTTAGACCATACTCTCTACTGAGTCAAGGTGGAACAGAGTAATTATTGTTCCACATTTTAAATAATTTCTTACATCACCCTTACCAACGATATCTCAAAGGTGTTCTGAAGATTAATTAGATAATGTTTGTAAAGCACTTTGAATATGAAAACGGATACATAAGGGCTAACGGCGATTACTTTGGGGGTTTAATATTTTTCACATAGCAATCTATTTCCCAGAAGTAACACAGAACATTGTAGTCTGTGTTGGGTATTTCTTTGCTCGATAGAGTTCCAAATGCAAATAACATTTGTCAAAACGTACTGTAAAAGTATCCATAACATCAGTTACTATAATTGTTCTAAAAATATTTGTTAGTGTATACATTCTGCTCAACTCACCAGCACATGTTGCTTACTTGCCAACAAAAACATTCTGTTTCTTATTTCTTAATTTGATAAATGAATAGCTTCTGTATACTCATAACTTTCTCATATATTTTAAATATTGATTTTTCATATAAGCAAACATCCGCTAATGCTCAAGTCCACTCTAATATTGGTGACTCATCATCCTTCCAGCATCATTACTTATATTTTCTCCCATTACGAGTGCCATTTATATTGTTTGTTCAGTCTTTCATTGTTGATCTAAACAAAGACTTTGGGAATGATATCTTAAAAAAATTGAGAAATATATGCGGCAGAGAGCCCATCCATTGCTGTTTCAGCATAACTGCTGAAGCAACTAAAGCGTTTTGGAAGACAAATTCAGCTTTGTCTCAAATTTTGCAATCTAGATGCATAGAGTATTTATTCATAGACATTTCTCATTTTGTTCATCATGACTGCCTAGTACTGTGTGTGTGAGTGAGAGAGAGGAGTTACACTAGAAAGTCACCTTTTCTTTTTCAGCCTTTTTGCAATGCAGCTTCAGCCAGCCAATCAAACTGAGTGTAGGACTTGAATGTCTTACAAAACGGGATTATTCTTCAGCCTCACCAGTTTGCTCATTTCAGCTCAGACTATGGAGCATTTACTCATCCTAGGGAGCACTTACTCGCTTAAGTAGTCTCTATGATTTTAATGGAATTAATCACATGAATATATATGCTGTTGTGTGATTAAGGCCTCGTCACTGCAGCCTAAGCAGTAAAACTCACATTCTTAAGAGGGTTTCCACTGGGTATCAACAAAGGAAAAGCCTCCTGCACAACTGGGACACTCAAAAATCTGTTCAGCTCTATTGCATGGTCTTTTTCATGTGGGAGATTTAATTCAAAAGACACAAACTTTGAGTACCAAGAACTACGACCTCTGAGTTCTAGGAGGACAACATCCTTGACCCAGTTCTCTGGGATACAGTGACAACAATTTAAATGTCTGATTGTCTTTTAAGAAGGTCAGACTTGTTCTAAGTGGTATTCCCATATTATATATAGACAACTGCTGCCAAACCAATATTATTCAAAAGGTCACACCTTTTAACTGTGCAGTAAAGTATTACACTGTACTAGAAAAAAGTTGATCTTAGATGTTTGTTCATCATTTCACATTAGAAAACGATGTGAGATACTTAGGCTGGTTTCAGTCAACAAGTATCCAGTATTTTAACTAAATATGAAAGAAGAATTCTGCTAAAGGAAAATGTCAAATTATCTACTTGGGCTTTTTAACTACAGTGAATTATGAAAACTAAAATAAATAACAGCTCCAGTCTTGCAGACCAGTACTCTGAAAGCTAGAAGATAAGTATCACTCATAAGAGCAACCAGTTAAAGTCAAAGCTGATTAATCCAAAGGGCTTCTTCATAGTCACAGTATAACCATATAAGTGAAATATTCTGCCCCTGCATTGCTCCTCATTTTGAAACCTTATAAATCATTTAAAAGATTTTTTTTGGAAATTCTTTACAGACAAATACTGTAATCACGTCAGTTCTCATTCCATTTTTTCCAGGGTGCTGGGTAGAAAGGGAGGAGTTCGCATCTTATTGAGATATAAGGGAAGGAAAATGGAAAACCTCGTAAAGAGATGGACTCTGAATATCATTTATGCTAAACTGCTTTAACACCCTTTGGCAATGGGTGTAAATTATTATTCTACTCATTTTACAAACCATTTGCACTGTCAGAGCAGTAGAAACAGGCCTTAGTGTACCTGAGACTGAGTTCCACTAAAAGTCTGGAATGGAAAAAATGCAGGTATTCTTTGCTCACTGAATATCAATAAGTAAATAAAAGCTCTCTCGTAGGTAATGTATAAAAGGTACAGTAATGGACACTCTTGAAATGATTAGCTCTAACATACTTGTTTAAATATATTCAGATTAAGAACAAATCAGAATGTACTTATTTTTCCTTCCAATACTACTAAGTCATCACCCCTGAAAATAAGGCAGCTACATGAGCTACTTAACTATAGATTATGTCCCTAATTTTAAGCACACATTTTTGATCTGTTAAATTGGGCATTTACAAAGAATCAACTTTCTGTCTCTTCTGAAAACTACCAACCTGCATCTTCACTGAAGTGATTACAGTCAACGGTTGTTTATGATTAGAATTCAAGGTGAACTAGCAACACCAGAAATACTACAGCTACCTATGAATGACTCCCATATTCTCAAGTAAGTGTCAGTGCTTCACAAAGGACATGCAAAGAAATCAAAGCATTGAACTATATGGAGTGAATAATGATAGTTTTTCTGTCCTTGCCGTGATTCACTGATTGGAAGTGAAATTGCTTCTTACCCAGAGAAAAAAAAAAGAATACTCTTTCCCAGACTTATAAATTCATAAATGATTAATATTGGGCTTTCTAGTATTCTTTTGAAAGTGGAACAGATATCCCACAGTGTCTTAGGTTTTAAAAGAAATGACAGTACTACTAAAGAACTCAGAAGAGAACACTGACATTGGGAAATAAATTTAGCTCTTTGAATTGAAGGGCAAGCCACTTCCCAACATAATTAACATATTATCCAGACTGTTTTACTGAGGCTAGGTTATGTGTAAGATGCTCATCTGCACTGGGCGCCTATAGCTCTCCCCAAAATAACTTCCTAGTGGTCATTCCCTCCAGACCCATCAACTATTCAGGGCAGTGGCACTGTCTGCTTTTAGACCCTTGAACTATTTTCTGAAGGTAGTAATTTTATTTAACCTTCAGATAATTCTATGGTTCAGACTTACTGGGATGAACTTTCTCTTTTCAAAAGCAGTTATGCCATGCCTGATTGATGGAGAGGCAAAGACTTTTCAACTTATTTCAAGAACTCTCATTTAAGTATTCTTTACAGTGTCTGCCCTTTAAAATTTGCCAAATTTGCCTTAGATGAATAGATACATTTACCTCAGTAATTTCCTATACAATTTATACTATTAAAAGATTGAAGATTGATGTAGCCATGTGTGGCTGTTATTAATTCACACATTCTCAGGCCAGAAGGGACCATTAAGATAATCTAGTCTAACCTCCTGTATAATGCCGGTTGTAAGTTATCTTGTTAAAAATACACAGTGGTGCCCTCCTTTGCCTTAGATAAATAAGTTAACTTTAGTATTGGCAGTATTTCCTAGCCAGCAGTTATTGTAGGGAATATTACTGTACAAGTTGTTAGAAATTTTTTGTAAAACTGACAATAGTATTTTCTTCCCCTTTCCCCCACTAACTTTATACTCAAAATAGAAGAACAATTTTTGATTAAAATTTAAAACAAACAAACCTCAGCTAGAGATAAAGCATGGAAAAGTTCATCCTTAAAGATACATATTGAAAGTTATAAGTAGAAAGAGTTGGTTATGATGGAAAGTGTTAGGCAACCTTACATATAAGCCTTTCTATACTGTTCCACCAAGCATGTCTATCACTCCCCAAACTACTGTATTTTTGTGTTTGTTTTTGTCTCCTACCTTTTGTAGGTCACTTGTTTTATTTGCTGATATTATAGGATCTCTGATGCAAGGGACCGTGATTATACAGCATGTAGCTCAACAGGGCTTCAGTCCTAACTAAGATCTCTAGGCACTACCTTAATACTATGAATACATATATTTACTAATGATGAAATAGCCGTACCTATTTACCTAAGGCAGGGGTTCTCAAACTTGTGATACCGCGACCTCCCTCTCAGTTGCTCGCGACTCCCCCCCCCATTGCTACAACCACCCTCTCAGTTGTTCGCGACCCCCCTCTAAGTTGCTCACGACCCCCAAGGGGGTCGGGACCCACAGTTTGAGAAATGCTGACCTAAGGCATAGTGTAAGGCTGACTGCTATAGATTAACAACAATACTTAGCCAGTAAGTAGTATTTTTTATATAATATTGAATTAAGCCTCAATCAGGCTTATACTAGGGATGTAAAAGAGTAGTCGATTAGTCAACTATTCACACTCCCCCCCTGCTGCCTCTATATCAGGGGCAGCAAGGGGGGGGGGGCAGAAGAGGAGCCTGTGGTGGAGTAAGCTGCAACGGCTCTTTATTGACTAATTGTGTGCGCAATAAAAATTATATCGAGTACATGATTAGTCATTTACTCGCTATTTAACATCCTTAACTTATACCTCATTTTTATTATATCTTTTATACAATGTTTCAGAACAGAAGAATTGATAGTTGAGAGGTTAACTGAGTCACTGAAGGCCATAAAAGGGAGGTAGAGTTAGAAATTAGGAGTCCCTAGCTCCCAGTACTAAGCTTGGGCACCTCTTTCTTAAAAGGGAAGATATGCTTAACGTTAAGGTATGTAAAATTACTCAGAGGTGTTCTCTCTTATTCCGTACATGTGTGGAAATTAATGAACCAATATGACGGTCTGAATTAAGCTTAAATTGTTGGGGGAAGCATCCCCCAGTACCCACAGTGGTGGCATTCACAGAACCTGTACTAGTAGGCCTTGTCTATGCTTGTGATAGCATGTAGGGCAGTGGTCCCCAACCTTTTGGGGCTGCCGGGCACCCGGGGGCGGGGCTGCTCATGCGCCGCGCGCCCGGGACCCGGAACGCAAGAATGGCTTGGGCCAGCCCTGGTCACTCGGTGTGCGCACATATATGCCCCAGCGGGCGCCATGGCGCCCGTGGGCACCGCATTGGGAACCACTGATGTAGGACATGTGTAACTACATACCTCCTTGAAAGGCAGACTTTGTCCATGCTGTTATGCATAGCTACATGTGACAGCTAAAGGCTTTCACAATGGAAACAGGCTTTGGCAGAGAGTAGCCTGCTTCCCCTCTCCTAGGACCTTTTCCACTGCTGGAGATTTTACCTTCAGCAGGGAAAAACTACAGCAGCAGCAGAAGTCTTTCCCCTCTGCCTTCCCACTGCCAGAGCCTTTCTCTGCCGTAGAGATAGGCTCCAGCAGCTCCCTGTGAGGGGAAAAGTGTATGTCTGCACTTCATATGCTTAAGCAGTGTCTCACTGCTATTGATACCCATGCTAGGCAGACATGCTGGGTCTGCACTCTGCACATAGCTGTAAGTATAGACATACCTTTAAAGTGCTGTCATTATTGGTGAATACAAAGGAAACATCAGAGGAAATGGCAAAACTACTGATGCGGTGGTTGACAGAGGAGTTAGCATTTTAATCGTGAGTCAGACATATGGAGAACATTAAACTGTGCAATATATGTACAAAATGAGCAAAGCATGTTCCAAATGCCCATGATATGGAAGTGCCATTTGGTTGCCAACTCAAACATACTACATTATGCGGCAATTCCTTCGGAATGCAAACAGAATGTGTGGTATGCAACAAGCCTTCTTCTTCCTAGAGCAACAGGGAAACATACAGAACCCTTAGCTATTGAAAACAATGCCCCAGAGCTGTTTCAAGAGATTCCTACCCCATTGTTGGCAAAGTTTCAATTGTTAACAGTGGCTCTGTCTATACCAGGGGAAAGACACATTGCTGAAAACTATCATAATCAGTGGGCCGCCTCCTTTTCCTCAACTAACGAGCAGGGTAAAAGTTTTTGTGCATAATCTGGGGTTTTTTCCCATCCTTCCCCCTCACAGTAATCTTAGCTGCTTTGCAGTACCCATCACGGAAATCACATTTTTTACAACAAAGGTGCTGAAAACTGTTCTTTCCCATTTACCACATCAGTTATTACATTTTCAGTGCCCACTGAATGAGCAGGAAAGGAATACACCAATGACAAAAATTGCCAGCAACTTGTCATTTCCCTGCACAGATAAGGCCAATGGAATAGGCTTGTAGGATCAGATGGAAATAACTTATGGTATTCACAGGCACCAAGTTTGAAGAAAGAACAGACACTGTATCAACTCAAATTGG
Source organism: Rafetus swinhoei (assembly GCA_019425775.1). Classification (NCBI taxonomy): domain Eukaryota; kingdom Metazoa; phylum Chordata; order Testudines; family Trionychidae; genus Rafetus; species Rafetus swinhoei. The sequence goes on from CM033437.1 coordinate 275,809,868, forward strand.
AGCTCAAACCTTAATTTTGCCGGATCAGATTTAAGTATATATAGGTCTCAAAATGTAAACAGACATTTGTCCATTCATAGTACCTCTTTTGTTCACAGTACCCATTATAACCATTTTTATACAAGGACATTCTCCCTCTGTGTTTCTAAAGGGAAACTAGAAGCAAATTTAACATTACAGATAATGGAGCACCTGGATTACCATAAAATGAATCCTGCTGCTTAAAAAAATAAAGTGAGGCTCACAGGCTTTCAAACAGAGGGAGGCAAAAGTAAACAAGTGATGCAAAATAAACTGAATTCTAAAGTAAGATTTGAAGAATTCCTTGAATTTGAACACGTTAGTAGTTAAAGTCTCAGAGGGGTAGCCGTGTTAGTCTGAAATGAAAAAAAACCACCAAAACCTTAAAACACAACAAATGGTCCTGTCATATCTACGGGCATACCTAGACTACGCTAGACTTTCGAAAGAGGATATGCAAATTCCACGTAAACCTCATTTTTTAAGGAAAAGTGGCTTGTCGACATACAGGAGGGTTCGCCGACAAAACCGCGTCTTAATTACTTTCATTTTTGAAAGTGCTGCTTTCGAAAGTGAGCTCGAAAGAAGATATGCAAATTCCTGTGGAATTTGATCCTCTTTCAAAAGTCTAGCGTAGTCTAGATATGCCCTATGAGACTAACCAAAAATATAGATGTATTATGAGCTTTCGTGGGCACAACCCAGTTCCCACAAAAGCTCATGATACTATTTATATTTTTGGTTAGTCTCTAAGGTGCTACAGGACTATTTATTGTTTAAATTATGCTAATTAAAGTTGTTTAAGTAAGCTAATTAAAGAATTAACCACAAATGGATTTTTAAAATATATATGCAATCATCCAAGTACCACACTTTCCTGTGAATGTAAAGACAAAAAACCCCTCAAATCATTAAATGATCATACAATTGTACTTAGTTATGCCATTTATCTACTTTGCATACTCAGATCTTGACAGTCATATACATTTTATACAGCTGCTCCTTACCAGTTCAAATCTATAGCAGACAATCTTCTAAACAAAAACAAAAACCACAGTTGTGAAGAAAGCTAAAAATAGATCAGAAATTACCAAAGCTGGTTACTATTTTAGCAAAGGCTGGCAAATGCAAAATCCAAAAATAATTGGGGTTAGTTTCAAAACCTTCCTACTGGCATGAATATAATGACAAGTGATTCATCCTGCTGAAAAAAAGACTATGCTGTCCAGAGAAGAAAATTTCTTTTAACTCTTCCAGTTTTCTATCCTAGAAAATGTTTTTACTTCCTGCTGGAAACACAAGGCAACATCTAAAGATCCAGACTTGAAGGAAGGGGACAAAACATAGTTAGACTTTCTGAGCCTAGGAATTTTGTACACACCATTTAGAGCAAACATATTGTGCTCCTGCTTCTGATTGTGCTCCTGGTTTTTACTAATTCCACAGAATAACGTAAGAGCTGATGTGCCAGGCAGTGGCAGTGCATGTAAAAAGTAACACTAGCACTAAATCAAGGATGCTCTGAGGCTCTGATTCAGGAAAGAATTTAAGCACACACTGATGTCCCATTGAATCCAGTGGGATTTGAGCATGTGCTGTTCCACTGGCATCAATGAGATTTATTCACGTGTTTTACTTTTAAGCACTAGATTAAGTGCTTTCTATAATAGAAGCTTGGACAATTAGCTCTAACAAGTTTAAGGAGTTATATCAACAATAATTTACAGGTCTAAAGTTTAAAATGAGAGCAGAAATAGAACTATTTCCTAAAGTTCAAAATGACTGGGCTGATAGCACTTCTCTGAAAAAAAAAATCTGCCCCATGAAACCAGCTACTGGGATTACACAGTAAAACCAGAGATAAGACACAGTGAGTACAATTATTGTATGTATAATTATAATTTTAATATTAAATTCAGAATAATTGGTGCCACAGAGAGACAACTGTCAACTCTCAGCAGACATGGTAAATACTATCACAGTTTTTAAAGATTAAAAGGGGGGGGGGGGGCCCTTCATTCAAGTGAGAAAAACCACTGCCTAAGAGTTAGATTTCTCATTAATTTGAAGGTATTCACAGAGACACATTTCTCCCCCGTTCCTCTCTGCTGTTGACATATATGCCTCCATTTCAAAATCTATAAACTACATTAATCAATCTTGTCCATTTTCCTCCCGAGTCCTCGCAAGCTATAATGAGGCAAGATGTGACTCATCTTGAGAGTTATTTAATAGACTAGTTATAAAAAAAAGACACTGTTTATATTAGAGATGTAAAAATTTGGTTAAAAATGTCACCACTACAAAGCTTAGGGTTACACATGCTGTTGGCTCTACAGTATAAAGCTTATTTAAGCTTTATACTGCAGAGCCATCAGTGAAGTCTCCCCGGCAGCTGGGCCAGCAGCCGGCCAGGGAGGCTTTTCTGCAGGCTTTGAAGCAAGCTCCCCACAGCTCCGCTCCTGGGGAGCCAGCGCGTAACCTGCAGCAGCAGGTTTGGGGGGGTGGCTGGGCCCATCATGGACAGGGGCTGTTCTGGCAGGCCCTGCAGGACTGGAGCATCCTCCTGCCCGGGGTGGGCAGAGAGCTGCTCCATGCCCTAACAATTAACCTTTTACATCCCTAATTTCTCTCAAACTAGTTTATATCCCTGGTTTATATCAAAATGGCAAATGAACAAATATGCTAACTAATGCAGATAAGGAACCCCAAAACCACATTTAAATTCCATCAGCTAATGACTAGCAAGAGGGGCAACTAGTGCCCATGGAGAGAGGGGGAGAGAAGGAGGGCAACCCACAGTGACCGGGAGGGGCATGAGGGAGCACATGCACAAGGGGGCAGTGCACCTCCTGAGTGCTACCATGAGTCCATCATGACAGGCAGCTGCCTGCTGTACACTGGGTGAAACAGAATAGCCCATGGTGTAATGGCTTTAAGGAAGCATTAGAAGACATGATTCTCCTTGGGCATTATGAGGGTGGGGGGAAATGCGGAAGACAAGTTGGCTGTGTTTTTAACTGGCTTTTTTATACCATCGTTGAGTGAAAGCAGTATGGTACAACCATAAATCATGGTAAGGCTGCTGCAGCCTGGAAGTATGGGTGCTTTCCCACCCTCTACCCTAAAACAGGTTCATGCAAAGCAAGTAGAATTCTAACACAGCAACAAAAACTCATAGAGAAGACGAGTGTGAGAGAGGATAGGAAGAGGCAAGGAAGACATGTCACTGACATTCCCTTCTTTCCTCAATGGTGGAGAAAAGGGGGCAGGTTGAAAGACTGTCTCAAAACCCCATGATGGTAGAAGAAGAAACTGCTTTAATAAAATCGCTTACACTGAGATCTGCATTTACCTTTTATCATCATACTAGCTAGACTGTAACATACCACTATTATCTTACCCAAAGCAGTTTGGTCAGCATCAACTGCTGATTGAGCATCATTCTTCTGAGCAGAATACTCTAGGGCTCTCCTAAGTGCAAAGAGTTAAAATGTTGTCTAGGTTTTTTTTTTTTTTCATAACAGACATAAAAATCAATCAATAGATCTCTTCTAGTTCCACTGGCCTGTACATAAAACAGGCTCTCTGTGAGGTACAGCACTTTGCTACTGCTTCAGATACCTCACACTTATGCTTTAATGCAGTATTGTTGTAGTCCTGTTGGTCCCTGGATATTAGAGAGAGATTGTGGGTAAAGTGGACAACTTCTGTTAGTGAGAGAGACAAGCTTTCAAAACTTACTCACAGCTGAAGAAGTCTTTGTGAGCTTAAAAACGAGTTGTCCTGTGGCACCTGAGAGATTAAAAAAATATATAGAATCATGAGCTTTCATGGGTAAAACTGATGAATTTCGTTCTACCCCTAAAAGCTCATGATTTTATATATTTTGTTAGTCTCTAAGGTGCCCCAGGACTACTCATTGTTTTTAAAGTTACAGACTAACACACCTATCCCTCTGAATCTTTGTAAGCTGGAACACTTGTCTCTCGCACCAGCAGAAGTTGGCCCAATAAAGGACACCATCTCACCCATCTTGTCTCTCATTTAATGATTTAATGCATTAACATACTAGGGTATGCCTGTTTGGCTAAAACCCCGGCTAGCCTTTGAAATATGGACTGCCTGTCAATTTGAATAATACAAACCCAGTTTTGTTATGTAGTATCAGTGGTACTTACACATCATTTGAAATTTAAAAGACAGAGCTTCTTTGGGTTCTAGTCAATTGTTTCTCATATTTGCTGTTCATATCCAATAGGAAAGTTACTAAAAGGAGTTCATAGCAGGTAATGTAAATTACCGGGCAGAGTCTGTAACCTTAATGTTTCAATTCCAAATTCCTAATTCCAAAAAATAGCAGATAGATCATTAAAGACAGAATCATCTTACTTTGTTTTTCCCCAATGTTCTGCATATTACTATTAAATCTGTAGTACCTAATCAAAATGCATACCTGCTTTGTCTTCTTTTCCCGGTGCCACTGTGTGTGTTACTGCACCTAAGATGCATTTCAGAAATGTACATTCTCTAAATACAGTTGACAAACCTATAAAGACTGTCTCAGAGGGGTAACCATGTTAGTCTAACTGAAAAAACAACAAATAGTTCTGCAGCACCGTAGAGACTAATAAAAAATGTAGTTCATATCAGGAGTTTTTTTGGGCACCATCCATTTCTTCAGATGAATGAAGTAAGGGAGCAAGGGCACAAATAGCAAAGAGAGGAGGAGATGGGGAGGGAAAAAGAAGGAAAAAAAATATTGTCAGTTAGAATGTCTGTGCTAAATGAGGCTAGTAGAGTGGGCTAAAAATACCCAGCGCTTAACTTTTTATGTCATTAGGGTGTGGAATGTAGTGGACCATCCAGGTCAAGTCTTTTTTCAAGCCTTGATTACAGGTGTCAAACTCATAAATGAAACCATAAAAAGAAGACAGACAGACACAGACAGGCAGGAACAAAACATTCACCAAGGGGAAAGCATATTACCTTTAGCTGGGTTTACTTTTATCCCTGACTTATACAGCATCTCCTCATTCTGCCAATCGCCATTCCTAACAACAGTCTTGAGTCCATAGAAAAAAATTAATGCAGCAGTGGCATAAAAAATCAAGTTCTTCAAAAAGCGCTTTTGGGCTTTGACATAAAGGGCCCTAGCACCCACTGTAATAAGCAGGCAGAAGCCCATACTAGGAATATATAGTACACGCTCTGCTATTACAAAGCCTACATAGAAAAATAGGTTTGTGGCAGGAACAAAGGGCACTATTAACAAAGACAGAGACAGAAGTACAATGTTCTCAGTTGAAGGAAGCTGAGGTCTCTGGGTTACATGTTTTTTTACGCCATTCTCTTCTTTTGATGCAAAGCTGGACTTCAGCTCTAAACTCTTGAATTCCAGGTCTGAGTGGCAGCTATGCCCATTAGTATTCTGCTTGCCATTCATCACAGTTTTCCCATTGCATTCTCTTTTATTGCTGGAACTCTTCAAGCTAAAGTAGGCAAGGAGGAGGAGTCCAGCATAGAAGGCCACAGTGTGTAGATTCCTCCAGTCACTGGCTGTTTTAAGAAGAGGCACAGCATCCATGGACCAATCAAAGCTGAGGGTGTCCGGACACAACAACAGCCAGAGGTTTTTCGTGGGTAAATACAAAAAGGTCAGAGTGCGTGTAAAAAAACTGTCTGAGTCAGCTGCTGGGTTGTCAGAGTTGGAAAAGCTTGGTGGCTTGTTGCCCATCCAGTACAAGCGGACACCCAGCAGTGTAGACCCCCAGAAAGTCAATAAACCAATGCTGAAGAGAAGGGATAAATTCTTCCTCTGAAACAAAAAATAAAGAAAGATTCATCAGTACAAATTTATGTCACAGACTTTCTTTCATAATATTGAATGCTGATCCTGCTTTTTAAAGAACAATGAGAATATTGCATTTCTTATACTTGGGATTATTTCTAGTGTGCTGTAGTTTCCCCACACTGACACCACGGGGCTCTCTGTCCCCCCTTGTAGAGTATGGCCTACTGAGATTTGAAAGTCTGGTACAGCATACAGGCTATTAGAGCTGGGCCTTTTAGCTCTTTTAGTACAGGCTTATACTTTTAGATCCAGAGTCAATTAATTCAATCCCTATTACCAATGATCCATCCAGAATTGTTGTGTTATACACTGATTATCCTATCCTGGAGAAGTATTCAATAGGATTCCATTTTATTTATTTATTTATTCATTTCTTGCTCCTGTTTGGGGCTAAAAAAAAAAATCACTGTATTGTCTTTATTATTGATAATAATTGAATTTACAGCTGGTGAAAAGTGCTGCCTTAACAGCACTAAAAATTGAAAGTTTCTGCTTATCCAGTGCAAATTTCCACTATGTGCTTCATCTGGAAATGAAGGGGACTTTGCAAGGTAATAAGAGACAACCCATTACAGATTTCATATTTGGTGTCAACTGAGACGGTTACAAATGGAATCATTTTGTGTTAGCATTGTTTGCAACATGTAATCTCAATTATTTGTGATTTTTTAAGAGTAGGTTAGACAAACACTTGCCAAGGAAAAACTTTAAAAAAACGACGAATAGTCTAGCAGCACCTTAAAGACTAACAAAACATGTAGAATTGCATCATGAGCTTTTGTGGGTATAACCCACTTCTTCTGATAGTTCTTCTTCTTCTGAAGTGGCTTGTACACAAAAGCTCATAATACCATCCACATGTTTTGTTAGTCTTTAAGGTGCTGCTAGACTATTGGTTGTTTTTAAAGTTTTTCTTGTTGCAGACTAACTCGGTTGCCCCCTCTAAAACTTGTCAAGGAGCATCTAGATCAGTGGGGGGAAAAAGATCAGCCCATGGGGCTGGATCCAGTTTGACAGGGTTAGCTCCTGTAGGGCCACCACCACTGTATTTACCTTTGTCTCTGCAGGTATGGACAAATGCATCTTCTGTTGGCTGTAGCTTGCTGTTACCAGTCAATGGGAGCTACGGGAAGTGGTGTCCCGGTCCACACCGCTTTCTGCAGCTCCCATTGGCCAGGAACGACAATCTGTGGGCAATGGAAGATGCAATCGCCAGTACCTGCAGGGGCGCTGTTAAATACAGGGGTGGCAGCCTGCCAGGAGCTAACCCTGGTGAACTGCTGCCATCTTAGTGCCCCCCTCTCCCAGGGCTAAGTGGTGCTTTGCCCTTCATGAGTGAAGGGGACTGGACTTGACACCTCTCGAGGTCCTTTCCAGTACTATGGCTCAATTCTCTGCACACCTGCATTTTAGGAGCTGACCTCAGGTCACCAACTCACACCTAACAGCCATTAGATGAGGTGCACCACAACCAAATCAGTGTTCAAAAAGGAGAATGGGTCTGAATGATTCATCTCTTCCTAATTCCTTAATGCACTAGAGTGTGTTATCAGCCAGATTCTGCCATATTTTAGGTGTCTTTCTAGTTGCTTATATTGATTTTACACTGCTGCAATTACATCCTCTTCAATCAAATTACTGTAGCACAAAACCAATGCAACAGAATAGAGAATCAAGTTTATCACATTCATTACTAGTTTGACACATATCAGTTTGTGTTTAGGGCTGATCATTCAGTGGAAACTGATTTACTTAAAGGTCATTTGGAAGTCCCAACTTCACAGGTTGGAAAAAGGAGCTCCATGGGGGAGGAGTTATATCACTCAAGAAAAAAAATCAAGATGGAGCTCTTAAGGTATCTAACATAGCTAAAATAAATTAATTCAAAATGATAACTAGAACAACATTGATATAACTACAGCTAGGCCAAAAAATTCAGGCTAAACTGTGCCTCTTCAAAACTGCAGATTTGGGTTGACTGAAACATTTTGCAAATTTGTGTTAAATTTGCCCAATTGTTTCAGCCAAAAAAAAAAAAAAAAAAAAAAAAAAAAAAAAAAACACCCTCCCCAAAGTAAGCTGAAAAAGTCAAAATGTTTCATTTTTATATCTGTGAAATTAAACATGATGGGCCCAGCCACCCCCCCAAACAAAAACACTTTGTTCTGAATTATATTTCAATTTCATTTTAGAAAGGTTAAAAAGGCCTCCAAAAATGAAAAAAAAAATCAAGTAAAATGTAACATTTCATTCAACCCAAAATAAGATTTTGCTTTTTTCAGGTGACAGAAAATGCAAGATTTCATTTTAAGTCAATGCAAAACAAACAGTATTTATTTATGTATTGTATTTTGGAACTGTCACTGAACCAAAAAAAAAAAAGTCTGTCATTCACATATTCTAATTCTGAGTTTTCTTTAAGGAATTTTTTGTTCGACAAATAATTCCAGATGTTATGTAAGGATTTTGATGTCATTTTCTCTGACTATAACAATGCCATTTAATTTTTCTTGGAACATACTCTCCAAATTTAATGCAATTCATTCATAGCCTTGTTATGTCTTGCCAGGCATTCAGGATTTCATATTCTCTTATATCTTTCAAATAGTTCACTCTTGTTCATTGTGGGTAAACTTTCCCTTGATCTCATGAAATACAGATATTAGTAGGGCTCAATTTTGGGCCTATTGTTTCCAGTTGCTGTACATTTACAGTCTACTTGTGCCTTTATTATATGATATGTTTTTGATCATCACTATGTATCTGTTAATTACTTGCACATTAGGGATGTAAGAGACTACTCGAGGCTCTGCATTTAAAATGTAGTAGGAGCTGGGCAGGGAGGCAGGCAGCCCGGTTCAGTCCCGGCTTGCGCCGGGTCTGGGGCTTACCACCCAGCAGCTCTGCTGTTTAACTGTAGTAAAAGATGGGCTGCCTGTCCACCTGACTCTTAGTACATTTACACTGCAGAGCCGCAGTGGGGATAAGCCCTGGACCCAGTGTGAGCCGGGACTGCAGCAGGCTGCCTCTGCTAGGCTGGATCAACCTCTGTCTGCAGCCAGCATGGGCTGCTGCTTCAGGGCAACAGCCCCTGTCTGTTGTGGTGGGAGGGCAGAGGAGAACTGTGAACACCCGCAGCCTCTGCCTGTGGCAGCCCATAAGAACGGCCGTACTGGGTCAGACCAAAGGTCCATCTAGCCCAGTATCCTGTCTGCCGACAGTGGCCAGCACCAGGTACCCCACAGAGGGCGGACCGAAGACAATGATCAAGCGATTTGTCTCCTGCCATCCCTCTCCAGCCTCTGACAAACAGAGGCCAAGGACACCATTTTATCCCCTGGCTAATAGCCTTTTATGGACCTAACCTCCATGAAATTATCTAGCTTCTCTCTAAACTCTGTTATAGTCCTAGCCTTCACAGCCTCCTCTGGCAAGGAGTTCCACAGGTTGACTACACGCTGTGTGAAGAAGAACTTTATTAGTTTTAAACCTGCTACCCATTAATTTCATTTGGTGTCCTCTAGTTCTTCTATTTAGGGAACTAATAAATAACTTTTCTTTATCGGCCCTCTCCACACCACTCATGATTTTATATACCTCTATCATATCCCCCCTCAGTCTCCTCTTTTCTAAACTGAAAAGTCCCAGTCGCTTTAACCTCTCCTCATATGGGACCCATTCCAAACCCCTAAATCATTTTAGTTGCTCTTTTCTGAACCCTTTCCAAGGCCAAAATATCTTTTTTGAGGTGAGGAGACCACATCTGTACACAGTATTCAAGATGTGGGCGTACCATAGTTTTATACAGGGGCAGTAAGATATTGTGGGTCTTATTTTCTATCCCTTTCTTAATAATTCCTAGCATCCTATTTGCCTTTTTGACCGCTGCACACTGTGTGGAAGTTTTCAGAGAACTGTCCACGATAACTCCAAGATCTCTTTCCTGATTTTGTCGTAGCCAAATTAGCCCCCATCATACTGTACGTATAGTTGGGGTTATTTTTCCCCAATGTGCATTACTTTACACTTATCCACATTAAATTTCATTTGCCATTTTGTTGCCCAATCACTCAGTTTGGTGAGATCTTCTTGGAGTCCCTCACAGTCTGCTTCTGTCTTGACTATCCTAAACAGTTTGGTATCATCTGCAAACTTTACCACCTCACTGCTTACCCCTTTCTCCAGATCATTTATGAATAAGTTGAACAGGACTGGTCCTAGGACTGACCCTTGGGGGACACTACTAGTTACCCCTCTCCATTCTGAAAATTTACCATTTATTCCTACCCTTTGTTTCCTGTCTTTTAACCAGTTCTCAATCCAAGAAAGGACCTTCCCTCTTATCCCATGGCCATGTAATTTACACAAGAGCCTTTGGTGAGGGACCTTGTCAAAGGTTTTCTGAAAATCTAAGTATACTATATCTACTGGATCCCCCTTGTCCGCATGTTTGTTAACCCCTTCAAAGAGCTCTAATAGATTACTAAGACAGGATTTCCCTTTACAGAAACCATGTTGACTTTTGTCCAACAAATTATGTTCTTCTACATGCTTCACAATTTTATTCTTTACTATTGTTTCGACTAATTTGCCCGGTACAGAAGTTAGACTTACCGGTCTGTAATTGCCCGGATCGCCTCTAGAGCCCTTTTTAAATATTGGTGTCACGTTGGCTACCTTCCAGTCATTAGGTACGGAAGCCGATTTAAGGGATAGGTTACAAACCACAGATAATAGTTCAGCAATTTCCCATTTGAGTTCTTTTAGAACCCTTGGATGAATGCCATCCGGTCCGGAGATTTGTTAACATTAAGTTTTCTATTTGTTCCAAAACCTCCTCTAATGACACTTCAATCCGGGACAGTTCCTCAGATTCATCACCCACAAAGGACGGTGCAGATTTGGGAATCTCCCCAACGTCCTCAGCCGTGAAGACTGAAGCAAAGAAATCATTTAGTTTCTCCGCAATGGCTTAATTGTCCTTGATTGCGCCTTTTATAGTTCGATCATCTAGGGACCCACAGGTTTTTAGCAGGCTTCCTGCTTCTAATGTACTTAAAAACATTTTGTTATTTCTTTTTGAGTTTTGGCTAGCTGTTCCTCAAAATCTTTTTGCTTTTCTTATTACATTTTACACTTGATTTGACAGTGTTTATGTTCCTTTCTATTTATCTCACTAGGATTGGACTTCCACTTCTTAAAAGATGCCTTTTTGTCCCTCACTGCTTCTTTTACATGGTGGTTAAGCCAGTGACTCTTTTTAGGTCTCTTGCTATGTTTTTAATTTGGGGTATACATTTAAGTTGGGCCTCTATTATGGTGTCTTTAAAAGTTTCCATGCAGCTTGCAGGGATTTGGCTCTAGTCACTGTGCCTTTTAATTTCTGTTTAACTAACCTCCTCATTTTGTGTAATTCCTTTTTAAATTAAATGCCAGGGTGCTGGACTGCTGAGGTGTTCTTCCCACCACAGGAATGTTGAATGTTATTATATTATGGTCACTATTCCCAAGCGGTCCTGTAACGGTTATTTCCTGGACCTGATCCTGCGCTCCACTCAGGACTAAATCGAGAATTGCCTCTCCCCTTGTGGGTTCCTGCACTAGCTGCTCCAAGAAGCAGTCATTTAAGCCATTGAGAAATTTTATCTCCGCTTCTCTTCCTGAGGTGACATGTATCCAGTCAATATGGGGGTAATTAAAATCCCCCATTATTATAGAGTTCTTTGTTTTGGTAGCCTCTCTAATCTCCCTCAGCATTTCAATGTCAGTATCCCTGTCCTGGTCAGGTGGTCGGTAATATATCCCTACTGCTAATTTCTTATTATTGGAGCATGGAATTACTATCCATAGTGATTCTATTGAACATGTTGATTCACTTAATATTTTTATTTCATTTGATTCTACATTATCTTTCACATACAGTGCCACTCCGCCACCCACCTGGCCTGCTCTATCCTTTCGATATATTTTATATCCCGGTATGATTGTGTCCCACAGATTTTCCTCATTCACCAGGTTTCAGTGATGCCTATTATGTCAATCTCCTCATTTAATACTAGGTACTCTAGTTCACCCATCTTATTAGTCAGACTCCTAGCATTTGTGTAGAAGCACTTTAAAAATTTGCCACTGCTTATTTGTCTGCCCTTCCCTGATGCATTGGATTCCTTTGTATGCGGTTGTTTGTCTGCTCTGGCCCATGGTTTGCCCTCTCCCCTCTTCTCTTTCTGACTACAGCTTAGAGAATCTCTATCAATGGATTCTCCTCTAAGAGAAAAGTCTCCCTCTGATTTACATGCATCTCCGCACCAATCGGCTTTCCCCCATCTCCTAGTTTAAAAACTGCTCTACGGCCTTTTTAATGTTTAGTGCCAGCAGTCTGGTTCCACCCTGGTTTAGGTGGAGCCCATCCTTCCTGTATAGGCTCCCCCTCTCCCAAAAGTGTCCCCAGTTCCTAATAAATCCAAACCCTCTTCCCTATACCATCGTCTCATCCACGCATTGAGACTCTGAAGCTCTGCCTGCCTACCTGGCCCTGCGCGTGGAACTGGAAGCATTTCCGAGAATGCCACCATAGAGGTCCTGGATTTCAGTCTCTTTCCTAGCAGCCTAAATTTGGCCTCCAGGACATCTCTCCTACCCTTCCCTTCATTGGTACCTACATGTACCACGACCACCGGCTCCTCCCCAGCACTACACATAAGTCTATCTAGATGCCTTGAGAGATCCGTAACCTTCGCACCAGGCAGGCAAGTGACCATACGGTTCTCCCGGTCATCACAAACCCAACTATCTATATTTCTAATGATCGAATCACCCACTACTAACACCTGCCTCTTCCGAACTGGCATTCCCTCCCCCTCAGAGGTATCCTCAGTGCGAGAGGATACGCAACATCCTCTGGGAGGAGGGTCCCAACTACAGGATGGTTTCCCTCTGCTCCCATTGAATGCTCTGTTCCTTGAGACTTTCATCCTCCTTAAGAGCACTGGGGCTCTCAGACTGGAGGTGGGACAGTACTACAGTGTCCCGGAAAGTCTCATCAACATATCTCTCTCTACCTCCTTAGCTCCTCCAGTTCAGCCACCCTGGCCTCCAAAGCCCGAACTCGGTCTCTGAGGGTCAGGAGCTCCTTGCAACGGGTGCACACATATGCCACCCGCCCACTGGGCAGGTAATCATACATGTTACACTCAACGCAATAAACAGGATAGCCTCCACTCTACAGCTGGGCTTCTGTCTCCATTTTTCTAATGAATAAGTTTAAGTATAAACTGGGATTCTTTTTAAACCTCTGGTACCTACATATCACCTTGCCTTCCCCTGTGCGGGGAGGCATGGAGGAAGGGGGGGTCAGCATCACAGAGATGGTGCTGAAGAGAACTGGCTTTTAAGCTGCCTCCCCACAGTACTGGCTCCTGCTCCCCTCCCCTTGCTGCCTCTGATACAGGTGGCCGGTGGGGGGGGGGGGGGAGGAAGGGGGAGAGAAGGGAGGGACAAGGGGGAATGCAAGTAGTCAACTTGACTAACTGATAAGGCTTAGGCTTATCAGTTAGTCAACTAGAGTATGTCTAGACTGCATCCCTCTGTCGGCAGAGGGATGCAGATAAGGCAGGTCTACATTGCAAATGAGGCAGGGATTTAAATATCCCGTGCCAAATTTGCATAAAAATGGCCGCCTCATTTTGCCAACTCAGCACTTTGTCAGCAAAAAGCGGCAGTCTAGAGGGGGATCTGTCGAGAAAGAAAGTCTTTTTCGACAGATCCTGTAAACCTCCTTGCAGGAGGCATAAGGAATCTGTTGAAAAAGGCTTTCTTTCTCGACAGATCCCCCTCTAGACTGCTGCTTTTTGCTGACAAAGTGCTGAGTTGGCAAAATGCGGTGGCCATTTTTATGCAAATTAGGCATGGGATAATTAAATCCCTGCCTCATTTGCAATGTCGACCTGCCTAATCTGCATCCCTCTGCTGACAGAGGGATGCAGTCCAGACATACCCCTAGTTACTACTCGCTTACATCCCTGATCACTAGAACTGAAAATTGAGTCTGTATTAGATAAACCAAGCTCTAGTGCATTCATAGGATGGTGCTTTCATTTATGCCGCTCACTTCTAATTATATGTTCAGTTTCTGATTTGCCCTGTCATGCTCTCTCATTTCCTCGAGTTGAACCCTATCCTTTTCCTCCTCAGGCTCAGACATGTTGGAACGTTTTTTCTATGGAATAGGTGACCAGTCAACTCTCAGTTGCTAAAGTGAGGATGGGGGAAAGTAAATTGAGTTTGTGCCCTTTTGCTCTCTTTTGAAGTTTAAAAGAGGACTGAACAGCTTTGCATTAAAAAAGATAAAGTTGGGTGGGGAAGGTGTGCTGCTTATTTTTTAATTAGATATTCAGGACATGTCCATAATGAAGAACTAAAGAACTAGCAAGATTAAGACATCCCAAGTGCTAAGCTAGTGAAACTTGACTGACAACGGAAATGAGCCTTCTCAGCGTGTTAGGACTGCTTTGTTGTATTCTTTACTTTGTTAATACCTATTTAATTAGAACAGTTGAGGAGACATCTCCCCCTAAAAGCCCCACCACTTACTCCCTTCAGTTCAGTCAAAATTTGAGACCCCCCCTCCCCCAAAAAGCAGTAAAAAAGTTTGAAATCTACTATATACTTGAAAGAGCTTGTCTGTATGTCTGTCTGTCTGTCCTTCTGTTCAAGAATGCCTCCTAAATGGTAAGAGCTAGGACCACCAAACTCTGTATGCAGCTTCCTCTTACCATAACTCAAAGCAAGATAAGGGTTTGGTTGTGCCAGGAAAATGGGATGTGCCTGAAATAGGATTGCTTCTCATAAGATCACACAGAAAAGAGACAGAACCATCAGACAGGTGAAAGGGGCTGGCTGGGAGTGCATGACCCCTGTGGTAGTCAACTGTGGAAAAACTTTGTACGTGCTAGTTTAGGGGTGGTGAGGCCTGCATTCTCCCCCCCCCCCCCCGCCCTGCTCCTTTTTCCCCTACTACTGATGAGGCAGAAGCAAGTCTATGGGAACATACGCCATTTAAGATAAGTATTGTTGCCAGTATAGCAAGAACAAGTATAAGATAAGGGTAAAGGGCAAGAACGCATAAACAACTCTGTTTACCCTAAAGTACTGATCACGTAAACAGGGCCAAAGAACAAGTAGATCCAGAACAGAACCAGATCGATAACTAACAGCTAAGCCCTACATCAGCACGTAATGAGTAATCTCTGGAAATTTCCAAGCTGCCAAACAAGGCAGGAAAACTGTATTTAAGGCTGCCTCAAAGCCTAGCAAATTGGACCTCACCGATAGGCTTTGGGTACTGGCGCCTCGGAAGCTGAGACAACCTCCCACTTCAGCCGCAGCCTACCCGGGGTTCCAGGCTTGCAGGAAGGGACATAAGATATGCCGCTTCTTTGTTATGTTGCTCTTCCAGTTAAGGGGCACAGCTGTTAGCTGTCAGGAAATAAATTGTGTTTTGACAGATACCTGTGTGGCGTCCTTTGTGCTTTGAGAACCCAGTGTCGGACCTTAGACTTACTCTTGCCAACTACAACCCCTCCCCATCCAGGACTGAGCCTCCCAGCCCCCCAGGCACCCTTTAGGGAGGAGAGGTGGGGGTGAAGCCTTCCTCCCCCCACCCCTGATTTAAACGGGATCATTGCTGGTTGTTTCCCTTCGTCATGGAGTGAGGGGAAAGTGCAGTTTGCTGCATTTCTCACTCTGGTTGGGAAGCGCAGGGGGCAGATGAACCTGAACCTGCCCCAACCAGGGAACATATACCCCTGCCCCGGCTCTGCCTGCTGAAGCTACAGCCATGGAGAGGTAATTCTCACCTGGCCCCAAGCTTCTGCAGTGAGGGAGGGCTGAGGTAGTTCCCTCTCCCTGGGGCAGCCTGCATACTAAACCCCTCATCTCCAGCTCCACCCCAGGGCACTGAATTAAATTAAGCATGTACATTTTCAGTTTATTTTCCAAAAAACAAAAATGAGTTAAGGATCCAAGCAATGCCGGGTAAATCTTCTAGTTCTTTGTATTTAAAAGACAAGACAAGTAAAACCATCCCTCCACCCCATAATCCTCCCATATGTCAAACAGTAAGAGTGTAAAAACTCTCCTTTTCCCTAAACTTTATTCTGTAAAGGGCCTTTACAGCTAAGCTGCTAGGAAATTATTTTGAAATAACTTATTCTGAAATAATAACTCCCAAAGTAACTATTTTGAAATAAGCTTATATCCCAAGCAAAGCAGGAGTTGTTATTTCAAAATAATCAACCCCTTATTTCAGAATAACAGGCTTGGATGCTCTGCTTGTTATTTCAAAATTCTGTTAAGATGAAATAACTCCCTAGTGTAGGCCAGGCTAAGGGGGCTCTCTCTCCCTCCAAGCACATCCCCAACCCAGAATTGTGCAGGGCACACCTCAGACAGCCAGCACAGGCCTCCCTCCCAACACCATTACCACCTTTTAGCCTTAAGTCAGACAGAGCCTCCAGCAGAAGCAACCAAAACAGGGACTTTTGAATACTGAGACCTCATCCTGTACTGTGTCCCGTTCTGGTCTCCCATATTTAAGGAAGATTAATTCAAACTGGGAAAGGTGCAGAGAAGGACTTCTAGGATGATCAGAAGATTGGAAGAGACTCAAGAATTTATGACAAGAGACTCAAGAAGTGTGGCTTGGTTAGCCTAGCCCAATGAAGAACGAAGGAAGATACGATTGCTCTGTACAAATATATCAAAGGGATGAATGCCAAGGAGAGAGGGGAGTTACTGAAGTTAAGTACTGATATTGACACAAGAACAAATGGATATAATCTGGCCACCAACAGGGCTAGGATTGAAATTAGGTGAAGGTTTCTAATCATCAGAGGAATTAAATCCTGGAACAGCCGTCCAAAGGGAGTAGTGAGGGGACAGGACAAAAATCCTTCTTGCTTCAATGGTATGTAGCCCATTAATCTTATTTTTAAAAAAACCCACCTTATCACAGTTAAGGACCTGTACAATATCAGGTAATTATGCCAGTTTTGTATAAAATAAACACAGATGAAGAAATAAATATCCAGGCTGGATTCTTGTATAAAATCAATCATGTCACTGTTTTTCATGGCTGTTTTGTGGGCCAAATGACAGGGCAAAATGAGGCAAACTAAAGAAAGAGAAAGGAAAACTAAATTAAGGAGAAATCAGAAAACTGAAGGTGAGAGGCTGGGGGGAAATAATTATACTTAAAAGGGACCTCCTCATTGTCTCAGGCAGATGATTGTACCTGAACCCTTTTTCAGAGACTAATTTGCTGTGCTACTCCAGACCTGGATACCAGAAACTGGGGTTATCCCACAGACATTTGCCATTAATGTCATTAACTTTCAGTGGAACTATTGCAGATTTATAATGCTACACTAAAATATTTTAATCTTCCATCCCACACATTAGAAGGGTCAACCCATTTTACCCCCATGTTAGATCAGAAGAGAAAAGGTCTTCTTTTACTTCCATGAACCATCTGACTTCTTGACTTCCAGGGCACACATAGGGCCTTTCCTCTTTGTGATACTACTGTCTGCTCTAGGGATGCTAAGTAACGGTTAATTAGTTAATCGAGTAGTCGATGGAATTGACTCGATTCATGAATAAGGGGGGCGCTCACCACTACCACTGCAGCGCTGCATTTTAAATATAGTAAGAGCCACCAGGCCCTTACTACATTTAAAATGCAAAGCCACAGTGAGTTTAGCTCCCAGGGGCGGCACGAGGCAGGACTGAAATACCATGTCCTCCTCCCACCCACCCCTATCCTCCTCAGTCTCCACCAGTGCTTGCTCCTTCAGACTGTGTTTGGCCCAGCACAAGGAGATCTCTGTAATGCTCAAGGATTTGGATTATAGTATTTCTCAGTCCTAATCCAGCCCATCTGCCATAAGGTTTGACACCCTGGTAAATCCTCTAACCTTTCTTAAGCAGTCATTTTCATCTGGGAAAAGAAAATGAACACAGATTTAGTTCATGTTTAAGGTCTCCTCTGCCTGCTGTCCAGAGGAATTTTTAGTTTTTTGATTACAGATGCCCATTTCACCCATTTACCAAAACCAAATGTATGCTTTGTAGAAATATTCACATCTTTTCTGCCCTCACAGATAAAACTCTCATCCATCCCTGCAGCCTCTTGTTATTTTACTTTACTGACACGCATAGGACTCCTCTCCAGCTCATCCAAAGAGTGACAGTTAAGACCTTCCTAGCTCCTTTATCCAAATGCACCACTACCTTTGTAACCTCTCCAATCCCTCCCCTTTTCTCCAGCCTGTCAAATTTGAAAGACAAAAATCCATTCCTACGATTATTAGGCCTTGTATCTTACTTTGTGGTACCCTCCCTCTCCCACTCACTAATGATATTCATCTTAACATCCCATTTATCCCCTTCTCTTCTGATTATCTCGGGTACTTTTTTATGCCGCATCCTATGCAAGGATACACTCCCTACACTGATCTTCCTGTAAACACTTCTGTGATATTCAAAATGAATAAGTGAAATTCATCTCGTTTCTTTATCTTTCTATATTTAATAACAACAACAAATTGGCAGAACCACTAAGAGTGTTCATTCCTACATCGATCGACTCATTGCACTTATTGCAATTCACACTTCTTCTTGCCCCAACCCTTACCACACACATGTTGTTACATAAAAATTTTAGAATGGAGATACTTTGGAGTAGGAACCATGTCTTGCAATGTCTCATTTGAAATGCACATTTCTGGTTTTCATAAATCAGTATAGCTCCACTGAAGTAAATCAGAACGTACCACTGACACCAGCTGAGCATCTAGCTATGTATTATACTCACTGTGGCTGTGCAGCTGGTTCACAATATAAACAATAACAATATTAACAAACCACAGTTTGGCACAGCAGTGTTGCAGTCTGTTGCAAGTACACCAGAAACAAAGAGCTTAACTAACAGGAAACATTATTGAAAGTGACTAATCCTAAGGTAGAAAAGCAAAATGCTAACAGCATAAACGACAAAATGGAGATTTAATATTTGGAATTCTTCCATGTTTATCAAAAATGGTATTATCGGCATGATATAAAGAGGAATTAACTTTCAGAAAACCATAGACAGGCCTACAAAAGTTGCTGAGATGGGCCACATAGGCTATTCCAATGCTTAAAGTCAACCACGGGTGAATTCCAGGGGTACAAATTAGCTACAGGCCCACGTGGAATGAGCACAGCACATCACTGTGAACAGTGTTGGTCACAGACATAGCAAGCTTTAACAATATCTTCTCAACAGTCTGGCAGCAGTTCTGGTACAGAGTCCATGAAATTAAAGCGAAGGCAGGGCAAGCTGCTGTATTGCTGGCCTGCTCCCCTTTGATATGAACACACCCCTGGTCAAAGGGCCAGGCTGATGCAGAGAAGAGAAATTTACACCTGCCTGTGCTATGTTCCAAAAATCTGACCAATGATTTTGAACTCGACAAGGTCTTTACATCACAGAATACATATGGTCATACAGTAAAAGGAGCCACTAACAACTTGAGAGTCACTTCCCCTGAACCAATGGATATGTATTTCTATTCAACACAAGGTTTAATCTACTTTACAATGCATGCACGGAAAGTCTATATGAAGGCAGCACACAATCTTCCAGCTCCCTCTAATTACAAAATCCAAAAAAACCCTCTACTGTCAAGAACTATTATGCCAAAATTTGACATTTGTTTTATGCTACGGAAAAGTAAAGCCAAGGAGAGTATTTTATGTTCCGTGAAATAAGTATGTACATTCTGTACATAATTAAAAAACTTCAAGGGACACAGTTTGCAAGGAACTAATATAAATGCATTTTATGAACAGAAATGTCATTTAACCCCAAATTAAGCTTCTGGTATGGACTAGGTCACTTTAACAGTCCATTACTAGGAAAGTCATCAATATCAAGTTCTGCTGATAATATAAATAGCAAGTTCATTCTCGGATTGATAGAATAAGCTTATCCAGACAACAGAAATCCAATCAGATAAAATGCCGATCAGTTATCACTGTAGTCAGCATTTGTTTATACACCTACAAAACACATTTCTACATTGCAGTGACATTTTATAATGTATGTATGGGGTTTTCAGCCGTACCTTTAAGAGACAGGTTTGTCCCCTGTACCCAAGACAAAATATGAAGGTGTGGTGGAAAACAAGAAGTAGCAAAGGATCACTCAATGGTGAAAGTTCAGATTCGTACCATACCTAACAAAGGCTGGTTCTGTGATTTCTGCCCTACCAGCCCCTGGTCACCCTTCCAGAAAGATAAAACTTGCACACGTAAAGACACACAGAGTGGACACGATCATGATATAATCACCAGGACTCAAAAGAGACAAAAGCCAGTTTTCAGAAGATATGAATATTATAAGGCCAAGGTTTTACAAAGTCATGTTTTCAGTCATCGTTTTACCTTGAAAATATATTAAATGATTGCTCTTAGTATATGAAGCACTTTATTTTCACATCAACTAGCTGGCAAGATAAGAATAACTGTTAAGTGTCTCAGAACACTTGGTATGACATGCTAAACAAAAGAATCATGTTATGACTGGCTTGTACAAAATATGAACTCTTTTTAAATGAGTCAATTCTAGAGCATAGGAAAAACAGCACTTGACAAATTACACTGGTCTACAATTTTTTAGAAGTCGTCTGCTTCACAGATAAAATGTGCTATTTATTATGTATTTTGATGTGCTGAATTCAAATATGACAATTAAAACAACTGATTGGCTACTGTTTCCAAGATATTTAAGTTTTTACATTTTACGTCTATGTATATTGTGTAGATAGTAGAGTTTTAATCGTAAATTGTAAACCTAGGTCTTTTCATGTGTTTATGGTTGCTTTACATGATAATATTTCACCTGTCCTGTTTATGTAACACTTTAAAAATCAGCAAAAGGGTTATATAAATAAAATTTATTATGAAACAAAAGGCAAAAACTATTATGTACATAGTTTAGTCCTATTCAGTGTCTACTCGGCGCTTCTTGGCTTGTCTCTTGTATTCATTAAATGGAGCATCTCTTGTCACTGTCCAGCAATAGTCTGCAAGCATTGATGGGCTCCATTTGCCCTGATAGCGTTTCTCCATTGTTAATGTCCTGGTGAAATCGCTGCGTGCTCGTCGCTCACTGCTCCGCAGTTCGGTGGAAAAAATCTAGATGAGAGTGCAAAAATGTATCTTTAGTGACATGTTGCAACCAAGGCTTTTGTATGCCTTGAGGAGGTTTTCCACCAACAACCTGTAGTTGTCTGCCTTGTTGTTTCTGAGAAAATTTATTGCCACTAACTGGAAGGCTTTCCATGCCATCTTTCCTTGCCACGCAGTGCATGGTCAAATGCATCATCTCAAGAAGTTCACGAATCTGAGGACCAACAAAGACACCTTCCTTTATCTTAGCTTCACTTAACCTTGGAAATTTTCCACGGAGGTACTTGAAAGCTGCCTGTGTTTTGTCCATGGCCTTGACAAAGTTCTTCATCAGACCCAGCTTGATGTGTAAGGGTGGTAACAAAATCTTCCTTGATTCAACAAGTGGTGGATGCTGAACACTTTCCTCCCAGGCTCCAATGACTGTCGGAGTGGCCAATCTATCTTGATGTAGTGGGAATCTCTTGCACGACTATCCCATTCGCAGAGAAAACAGCAGTACTTTGTGTATCCAGTCTGCAGACCAAGCAAGAGAGCAACAACCTTCAAATCGCCACAAAGCTGCCACTGATGTTGGTCATAGTTTATGCACCTCAAAAGTTGTTTCATGTTGTCATAGGTTTCCTTCATATGGACTGCATGACCAACTGGAATTGATGGCAAAACATTGCCATTATGCAGCAAAACAGCTTTAAGACTCATCTTCGATGAATCAATGAACAGTCTCCACTCATCTGGATTGTGAACGATGTTGAGGGCTGCCATCACACCATCGACGTTGTTGCAGGCTACAAGATCACCTTCCATGAAGAAGAATGGGACAAGATCCTTTGACGGTCACGGAACATGGAAACCCTAACATCACCTGCCAGGAGATTCCACTGCTGTAGTCTGGAGCCCAACAGCTCTGCCTTACTCTTGGGTAGTTCCAAATCCCTGACAAGGTCATTCAGTTCACCTTGTGTTATGAGGTGTGGTTCAGAGGAGGAGGATGGGAGAAAATGTGGGTCCTGTGACATTGATGGTTCAGGACCAGAAGTTTCATCCTCTTCCTCGTCTGACTCAAGTGAGAATGATTCTGGTGCATCAGGAACCGGCAGTCCTTCTCCGTGGGGTACCGGGCGTATAGCTGATGGAATGTTTGGATAATGCACAGTCCACTTTTTCTTCTTTGACACACCTTTCCCAACTGGAGGCACCATGCAGAAGTAACAATTGCTGGTATGATCTGTTGGCTCTCTCCAAATCATTGGCACTTTTCCTGTTCAACCACTGGCGAAGATTTGTTGCACAAGTGTTGCAGCATATGTGTGGGGCCCACCTCTTGTCCTGATCTCCAATTTTGCAGCCAAAATAAAGGTGATAGGCTTTCTTAACCATAGTGGTTATACTGCGCTTTTGTGATGCAAAAGTCACTTCACCACAAACATAGCAGAAGTTATCTGCACTGTTCACACAAGTACGAGGCATCTCTGCTCACTTTGGCTAAACAGAAATGTGTCCCTTTGCAAAATCAAACACTGACAAATAAGAGAGCACGACACTGTATGATTTCTAGAGCTGATATAGGGCCATTTGTTCAGCAGAGTGACTTAAGCTTCGTTATGATTGCATCATCCATGACTTCTAGGAATAACATGATGCAATTCATATCATGTATGACGCAATACCAGCTTCAGATTGCATCATTCATTGCTTTGCCTAAAAAGCAAGTACTGTCCAAACCTAGTCATAGATTTATTCATAGATCCAGTCAAAGATGTATTTTAGTCATTTCTGGTTTAAATTGAGATCCCTTCCCTTTATAACTCACTTATCCTCCGCCATTCCCAAGTCAAGGGTCGTATATACTGACCCAATAGCATATCTTGAAAACTAGAGCCAATCAACAATTTTAAGCATCATTTTCGTTCTCAGTGACCCAGAATTAGTAAAGTTTGACTATATTTATTTCAGAAGCATTTTGGCTGTAGAGCAGTGTTATTGGACTACTGTGATCACATAAACCAGTACCTCTGGAAGTAGGAGCAAGTTTTCCATTATCACACAACCAAGAAAGCATGTCACCTGCTGGCCACTTTCCCAAGAAGTACTTGCTCATTGCAAGTTAGTAAAGCCCAATAATTGGCTGACATGACCTAGATGTGATGTCTGAAAGCTTTTGATTGGTCCATGTCACAATGTCACATTTCTACATATGGTGGGAACCAAAGTAAGACTGTTATGACCCCTTAATTAGTTCAGTCTGCAAGTTTCAGGAGAAAGACTGTAGGTCAGTCACTTGCAAACAAATGAGGAATTACTTTCCAAAAGATTAGAAGTCATTTCTTACAACAGATTAAAAGTAAATCAGAAAGAATGCTAATAGCAGTAGTTCTCCAACACTGGTAAAACCTAGGATTCTAGATACACTATGAGGAAGTCCTACCATACTCCCTAAGTCAAAAACTAATTTTCTGAAGAACTAGAAGCATTCTTGCCATCTATTCCAGTCATGCCTATGGTGTGGCAAAACACACATGTAGCTAATCAGATAACTATATAAAGCATTGTAGTATAATGCTGTTGATATATTCTTGGATATTTCAGAAATGCCAGACTGAAGAGAGCAGCAGGTAAATGTTCAAAGCCTAAAGAGAATGCAAAGGGCATTATTTGCAAACCTTGGCCAGTAGTGCTGCAAATCTCAGGCAAGAAGAACTGGGGAAATTATCATTTTAATAACAGGATTTCATTTGTTCCCCTTTTTGTTATATCAAATTATTTCTTATAGACTCAGCAAGGCTCAAAGACTAATTTGAAAAAAAAGAGGACTTTCTATGGAGTATGCTAAATTCTGTGTTTGTATTCATTCCCCATTTATTGTACTAAATTAGAAACTGGAATGAAAACCTATTAGAAAAAAGAATGGAAAGAACAAATTAGACATTTCTTAGCAAATATCATTTGCCAGCTACACAGATAATGTATTCCTGACAATGCTACAAAAGAACACTGCAAAGATACAGTACTGTAAAAGTGCATAATACATATAATGTTTAGCCACCACTAAACAGACATAAGAAATTTGAGCAACAAGTTAGGGAAAATGAGAGATTCCACACCAGGTGGTCCCATTTACTTTTGCCACTTTACCCATGAAGTATGAATGCTACAAGATTGTTTTCAACTTACCTCTAATATAGTTCCATTTTCCTATGAGATTAATATGGCACTGAATAGTTTAAAAAAACATAAAATGCATTATTAGAGTCTGATCCACAGCCTACGTTAGTGGCAAAGCTCCTATTGACTTCAGTAATACAGGACTAGAATGGGAAATGGTGAGTATGGATGGAAAGAGACTTGCTCCACTTCATGGTATTTTAGTTGGTGTGGGGATTCACTCTTCTTCATTAAGCTAATGTGAGGAAATGAAGCAGTTAGCAATCTCATGCAAACCGATGGCAAGCTACTTATAAAGCAGACTATTAGATGCTGAAGTACCTAAAGAGTTCAATTACTGGAACTGCAAGGGGTGTAGCAGAGCCCCCAACACATTACACTAACAGCTCCTTGAATGCCAGCTTTCACAGTAATCTTGTTTAGCTTAAACTAAGAGGTTTAACACTTCCCACCAGGCAATGCGCTGTAGTCAAATGAGTTTAGCTGTGAAACAATCCAGCCTTTCTGAAAGAAAATGTGAAGAAAGTATTTGTTTAAAGAAAATAAAGTTTTATTTTGTTTTTTTAATCTTCTGTTACATTATCCAAATGCTTTTGAATTGAATATATAGATTTCTCCACACCTGAAGGGGAAAAAAAATTAACAGAGGGGAGAAATTAAAGAGGGTACAAAAGTAATTGAATTTGGAAAAAGAAAGAGAGAGATTCCTTTCTATCGATCTCTGCTTAGCAGGCTAACTGCATTGTAAAGGCGTTTTGCAGCATCAATGAATTGAACTGCAACAGTCTGTGTGGCTTTTGGTGCAACAAACCAGCCATTATGAAATACATTCCATTCTCATTAATGAGTCAAGCTTGGGAGCCGAGCATTTTGGGAACATAAAAAGACAATTTATAATGAGACTTCAGTCAGTGGGAAGGCTGAGGTACAGCAGTCTCCTCTCCAAGATATCATAATAGAAAGCTGGTTAATGAGTATGGAATTGTTTATGGACCTTCAAAAAGACAAGGCTTAGAAGAGGACAAATTATATTTCGTAGACACCCACATCACTGAATAAAAACATGAGTAACAAAAAGCCTTGAATTGCCCTCAAAGTATTCCTAACGTGGGATTTTTGTTTATCTATCTTTAATAAGGGCTTTCTGATACAAAATACAGATTGGTACAAACTAGCAGGTTTACATAATTCAGCAGAACAAAGCAAGTGAACTGGGTTGCCCAAGTTCAGGCACTGCAAAAGTATAAACAAAGCAAATTGTGCTCTGAGGCAGGATAGAGACTGGCAAAAAGACAATGATGCAATAATAGGAAGTAACATTACTCCACAGGCAAATTTCCAAGTCCCACACTAACAAACTCCATCCTCTGAATAGTCCTCTGTCAACTTCCTGCTCTTTTTACCATATACTATTTGTAGCCCAGATACCATAATATGCCTCCATGGGATCGGGCATCTCTTTGCATCACAAATTGGGAGAACAGCTCATAAATTCTAGTTTTCTGATTTTTAAATTTTGATTACTAATGATGGGTGGGAGGAGCAAGCAAGGCATCGGGTCAGGCTCTGCTGTGTCACCAACAGAAGTCTATCTTCACTAGCCTCTAAGTTACATGGTAGAGTCGATCCTCAGAGTTACACCCACCTTGGCAAAGGAAGTTGTTCATAAGTCTGAGATGTTTGTAATTGAACAATGTTACAATTTTTCTTTCAAAAGTTTACTGCTCAACATTTATCTCATATAATTTTGAGATGTTACTATAAGAACAAAAATGCTGCTTTCCTTTTGTCATTTAGACTTAACATCGTACTGTATTTTCTTTTTCTTTCCCCCCCCCCCCTTTCTTTGGTCTCTGCTACTACCTGCATACTTCCAAGTCCAAATGAGGTGTGTGGTTGACTGATCAGTTTGTAACGCTGATGTTCCCAATTATGAGGCTCTACTGTACTGCTCAATTGGTACATTCGGATTACATCGCTTTGACATTTATGGGTATACTGACATGGGGATAACAACACTATGGCTCGTCTGGGTCAGCTGACACAGACTCTAGGGCTGAAAAGTTGCTGTATAGACATTTGGAGTCAGGTTGGTCCCTGATCTGTGAGATCCTGTGAAGCTGAGGAGTCCCAGATTATGGGCTCCAGCCCAAGTATCTATACAGCAATGTTTTAACCCCACAGCCCACATCCTGTGAGAGCTAACATCAGCTGACCCAGGCCAGATGCAATCATGCAGCAGGGCTGTGTGGAAGTACCCTGCTTTTCCAGCTCCCAACTGGATTAATGCACGTACACATCGCTTCTCACTCATCTGAGTTCTCCCAGCAAAATAGAGTGGACAATGGTTATGTACATTTAAAAACTACTGGATTTATAGATTCCAAGGCAAAAAGGAACCATTATGATCACGACTGACCAGAAATGTCCCATTCAGAAGATGGCTTGAGGCAGCCACCCCAGGCCCTGCGCTAATTACCTGGGAGCCTGGTGTGGGGCAGCAGCAGGAGTCACCCCCCTCACACATACTTACCATAGCAGTGGGAGCCAAAGTGACATGGCAGTCTGCTCCGCCCTACTCCGCTGCCCTCTCCCAGGGTATTCGGTTTCCCAACGTTGCAGGGGGGGGGACACCGCTGATGCTGCCCCATGCCAGGCCCTCCAGTAAACCCCCCAGCTCACCTTGCACAGGGGAGGGGGCTTTGGACAAGTAGGCAGAAAAGGGAGCACTGGAGCAGGAGTGTGGTTTGGGGGAAGAGATGGAGCAGGTACAGGGCAGGGCCTGGGACAGGTGAGTTGCCCTAGGCCTTGTACCTGGAGCACAGGGGAAGGGGGGAAGAGTTGCCCAGGCCCCACCCTCTCCTAGGCATAGGGCTGACTAACCTCCTGAATAATGTTGGTGATAGACCTTCCCCAAAAGAATTCCTAGAGCACTTTTTTCTAGAAAAATTTCCAATCTTAATTTTAAAATGGTCACTGATGATCACTCTACCACAATACTCAATAAATTGTCCCAATAGCTAATTACCCTCCCTGATAAAATCGTATGCTTTCTTTCAGTCTGAATTTGTCTGAATTCAGATGCCAGCTTTTGGATCATATTGTACCTTTCTCTGCTAGACTTAACAGCCCACTATTAAATATTTGTTTCCCATGTAAATACTTACAGACTATAATCAAGTCATCCCTTACCTTTCTCTTTGTTAAGATGAATACACTAAGCTTTTTGTGTCTGTCATAAGGCATGTTTTCTAGTCCTTTAATCATTCTCTTATGTCTTCTCTGGCACCTCTAAAATTTTTCCATAGCCTTCTTGAAATGTGGACACAAGAACTGTACACAATATTTTATCAGCAGTCACATCAGTGCCAAAAACAGTGATTAAATAAACTCTCTATTTTTACCTGAGATTCCCCTGCTTATGCATCCTAAGACTACAGTACATTAACTCTTTTGGTCACAGTACAACACTGGAAATTCGCGTTCAGTGATTATCTACCACAACCTCTAAATCTTTATCAGACATGCTTCTTCCCAAGATAGAGAAATATGACCTGCATTCTTTGCTCCCAGATATATACATTTACATTGAGCCAAATTAAAATCAATATTGTTTGCTTGCACCCAGGTTACCAAGCAATACAGATCGCTCTGAATCAGTGACTTTACCTCTTAATTTTTTAGAAGTCCTCCAAATTTTGTGCCATCTATACATTTTATCAGATTATTTTATGTTTTCTTAAAGATCATCAAAAAAATGTTAAACAGTGTAGGGCCAAGAACCAAGCCCCACTGGAAAAAACACACTTAATAATTTCTCATTTACATGGAGAGATTTATTATCAATTTTTGACCCATTTCATGTGTGCCATGTTAATTTTATATCGTTCTACTTTTCTAATCAAAATTCCACATGGTACCAAGTTAAACACTTAACAGAAATCTAAATATATTATAACAGTACCATTACTTTTATCAACCAAACCTGTAATCTCATTAAAAAAAGCAGAGGTCTATTTTCTATAAAATCAAGTTGATTTACATTAATTACATTACTCTCCTTTGATGTGTGATCACTAATAATTTATTGTTAACTAGAAAATTCAACATAGGGCATTTTTAAGGCAATCGTATGCCCTGCCACATGTTTTACATGCGCTCTATTTCTTATCAATCCAGATTTTCTGAAAGGTGTTCATGTCATTACTGGGCTAAAAGGCCAAACTCATTAATCTTGCAAGAAGAGACTTCTTGGAACCAGCTCCCTTAACTCCTTATAAACTATGTCCCTGGTTTATATCAGGCACTTACGGTTTCATGAGGGACAGCACCTAATTTTGACTCCAATCCTTCAACTTGCTCTATGGAGAAGGCACTACAATGAAATCAGGGAACATCTGCCCACCTCCAACAAATCAGAGAATTGGCTGGGGCCTTACATAGCTTCTTTCCCTTTCCTTTCTGATCAACTCTCTGATGTGCTGGAAAGTAGAATTGCTAGAATGACTGCTGCTTTTTACCTTCCTTCCCCTTAATTGTGACTTGCTCCCATTCCTTTCCAAATCTCTTCACAGGCTCTTTCTTTTCTATCGCGAGTCTTCACCTGCACAGGCTCTTCACAACAATACACCTCTGTGTTTTCATTCTTGTGTCTCATTTAGTCACCCTCCACCTGATCCCCTCTGTCAACACAGTCAGCCTGGTCTGCCACATGACTGTCACAGCAAGAGCCTTTGTGATTTCTTCCACACCACTCCTTTCATCCTCAAATACCTTCCTCAAGCTAGTCCAAGAGACACTATTGACTCTCCTCCTTTAAATCCCTACTAACATCATAGCCCAATGGAAGGGGCACTGGACCAGGACACAGGAAACATGGCTGCTATTGCAGCTCTCTCACTGACTCAGTGTGTGCTTCAGTTTCCCCTCATAAATTTAGATTCTAAGTTCTTCAAGGCAGCAAGTGTTTCTCAGGTGCTATCACAGTACACTGTAGGGCCCTGATAGCGTTTGAGGTCTAGAACACAAAGAAATGAATGAACAGAGGTGAAATTAAGCGGGTGCGCCCAGTTGTGCTGCTCTGACAAGAACTGACTGAGCTGCAACAAAGCCAGCAAGGAGCTATTTAAAGAGCTGGCTGGGATCCAGGTTGTAATAGGCAGTACCTGTAAGAAATGTTAAGTTACTTTCACCGCTGTGAATGAATGAATAATAATGATCCCTTCTAGAGTGATGTCCACAGGAAACATACTCCAAACACACAGGCAAATCTGCATGTGCAACAGCCAGGTACAGATTGGACTTCCCTGGTCTGGCACGTCCGGAACATGACCAGCTGCGGATGAGGGATTTTGCCGGACCAGGGGAGGTCATTTCTGGATGCCTGCCACTGGCCCACCTGGCTTCCCACCTCCTGATGGCTCCACTGCTCTGCCAAGCCCATTGGGCACCCATCGCAGCTGCAGCTCCAGGAACTACAGGACAGCTGCACACACCATGCTGGGGCTCTGGGACCTGCAGGGCAGCCGCGCACGCCTCGCTAGGACACCAGGACCCCCAGGACAGCCGTGCACTGGGGATCCAGGACCCACAGGGCAGTCGGGCGATGCGGCTCACTGCCCCACCGAGGTACTGTGGCTCCCAGCCCAGCTGGGCAACCTCGCACTGGGTCTCCCAAACCCGTTGGGCAGCCTCGCTGCCAGGCGCTGGGCAGCCCTGCCATCAGCTCGCTGCAGGCAGCCCACTGACCTGCTGGCCCTGCAGGAATCCATGCCACTGGCCCTCCACCAGGATTCTCTGGTCCTGCAACATCCGTGCCAGACCATGGATGTTGCTGGACTAGAGAATTCTGGTTAAGAGTTTCAACCTGTACATTTACAATCAGCTGACCTCATGCTTCCCCTTTCCCATTTCCACCTATGATCTTATATAGCCACTTAGCCCATTTTGTTTTCCTCAAATTACATCTTTTAGGCAGGAATTATGTCTTCCTTTATGTCTGTACAGCATCTAGGAAAATAAAGGCAAAATTCTGTGTGGGGTCTCTTGGAATCACTTAAATATAAATAGTACATGGTACTTATTCCAAAACTTTAATTTATCTCTTACCAAAGCTATGCAGCGACTCTACTTAACACAAGTTTGTATCATTTCTTTGACAATTTCAACTGTTAATCTTTCAAGGCAGGATTGATGCTACAAAAGCAGTCAGTTTGGAATGTTAATCAGTCATTTTATTTGCCAGCTTTTCATTGAGCAAAATGATGGAGACTTAATGGCTCTTCCTGGAGGAAAAAGGGAAATCCTAAAGAGGCTGATTCAGAAGAATAGCCATGGCAATGTTAGCTGGTAAAAAATGGTAGGTCACAGCTATTAGCAAGGCTATAGAATGCATATTCCTGTTGTCACCCCACAACTACAGTTAATCTTTTTTACCCATTTTAGCATATAGTTCGTCCACCAAACAAATCTTAAGAGAAATTCCCCAAGCCTATTTTGTAAATGGACTTCTCAGTGCAACAGAGATAAGACTACTTGCAGGATTGCATGCTGGCAGTTGGCTGATTTATTTAACTGCAGCACAACAGAATGTGAGGGAGATGGCAAACCCCCACTGACTAAAACAGGAAGCAAAAGAAGGGTGGTGCTTGGGTGACACCATGCCATAATACCCTGGGTAAACCAATTAACCTTATTGTGACTACTTTACTACCACACACGGAAGTGATATAAGTGTGATATAAGCCTGGAATTCTCCTTCCCTTGACATCAGTGAGAATTTGAAAGAAGCTTCCTTGCTGTAAAGAGGGGAGGCCTTGGACCTGGGAGGGGAGACTCAGGAGCTTTGGGGAGATGGATAATTGGGGGGGTGTCTGAGAAAAAGGAGGACAAAAAAACCCCCAGAACTACAGGAAAGGTGAGGCCCTGGGGCACAAAAATAAGAATGTTGTGGTGAGATGAGAGAAAGGACTGAGGAATTACCCTCTTCTTCCTCTTCCCATAAAGAAAACTAAATAGGAAGAGAAGAAAAAAAGTGAGGTTAAAAATCAGCAGTAATAAAGAAAAAGAAGAGATCAAACAGTCTGAGTAAAAGAATGAAAACCAGAAAGGCAACCTTCTTTGTGAATTTAATCTCAACCCAGTACAACATCCTCGGAGTGTACAGTACACTCAGCTGTAGTTCTTATATACTTAGATTCCCTTACTGCCTGCCACTTCTCTCCTTCAGCCCCAGTCGAATGCCCTAATAATCCAATCTGAAAATACCACACAGAGTCTAGGAACATTGGATTTAGGGCATTCAGACAGCGGTCCACCACAATACAGGTTGTGGGAGAGCCATCTGTGCGCGTGGAGAACTGTGTGAGGAAAGGCAGAGAAGACCGAACCAAGCGCAGGCAGGGGAGGGGGTAGGGTTGGGACAGTGATTTAAATAACATTTTTTTCAAGGAAGTCATGGGAGTGAGTTCCTCAAAGCCTCTATCCGCCATTGTTGTTCTGCCTACTTTGCTGGATTTAAAGGTATTTGTTCTGCCCTTTGCCTTCACCTTCCTAAGATGAATATAACTAAGTATACACTAAACTGCACACAGCACTAAACTGCATGGCAGCTGGAAACCTCCATGCTCATAAACTCTCAGCATATCTGAAGACCTAGCACTTGAAGTCATTCTGCAACAGTTTTAACTATGCACATCCTCATCTGGGTGTTGGAATTTATGCTGCCTACACTTATTTCCACACGAAGAAGAGTATTTTTCACATAATCAGTTCTAAAACTTTTTTTTTTTTTTTGGGAGCAGTAGTTGCAGCAGGCTCTACAAAGCTATGACCTGGTAACTGTGGCATTGTAGAACTGTGAAACCTGAGAGTAGAACAAAAATCAATCAGGCATTATTTGGAAGACCTATGAGGATATAAAAACAAAACAAAAGGAGAGATAAAATAGGCTTTAAATTGCTGATGTCCCTCTGAACTTCACCATTCGAGGAATTCAGCACACAGAATCATAGAATGCTAGGACTGGAAGGGACCATCGAGATTGAGAAACACTGCTCTAGACCTTTAATCATTCTTGTTGGTCTTCTCTGGACCTTCTCCAATTTCTCCACATCTTTCTTGAAATGCGGTGCCCAGAACTGGACACAATACTCCAACTGAGGCCTAATCAGCGCAGAGTAGAGCGGAAGAATGACTTCTCATGGCTTACTCACAACACACCTGTTAATGCATCCCAGAATCATGTTTCCTTTTTTTGCAACAGCATCATACTGTTGACACATATTTCGTTTGTGGTCCACTATAACCCTTAGATCCCTTTCTGCCGTACTCCTTCCTAGACAGTCACTTCCCATTCTGTATGTGTGAAACTGATTGTTCCTTCCTAAATGGAGCACTTTGCATTTGTCCTTATTAAACATCATCCTGTTTACCTCAGACCATTTCTCCAATTTGTCCAGATCATTTTGAATTATGACCCTGTCCTCCAAAGCAGTTGCAACCCCTCCCAGCTTGGTATCATCTGCAAACTTAATAAGCATATTCTCTATGCCGATATCTACATTGTTGATGAAGATATTGAACAGAACCCGTCTTTGCTTATCTAATTGGGGGACAGGGAAGGGAATTAGATAACCTTTGAAATAAATTTATGTACTTAACAGATCATCTAAGACTTGATGTACAAAATGTGATTCATCATGAGGCAAGCTTTTTTTTTTTTTTTTTAAAATAAATCTATATAGCTATGGTTCACCATGTCCTAATTTGGGAACAGAACATGTTTGCGAAATAGTTAAAAGTTATATGAGTGTTAAAATAATAATGTTGATAAAAATAAAGGGTTGGAATGAGACTTCTAAGTTTGCCAGCAGTCAGACTGAAGGGAGATAATCTTCTCTTCCAGTCATTAAAAATTCCAGCACTCACTATTCATTCACTCACACAGCAGGGAATCCCTGGCAGCAAAATGTAAACGACCAAGAGATCTCTCTGCACCCGCATTTGTGCCTCTCTGGAAGCCAGCTATTTTAGATACTTATAAAAACTAATATTACTAGATATTTATTCTGGACTCTTACTCCAGCCTTTTATTTTGATTTCTAGAAAAAAAATTAAGTGCCAGTCCAAAGGCTCTATGCACCTTTCATGTATATTAAAAACTAGCAGAAATACCCAGCGTCGCCGGGGGAAAATATAGTAAAAGCTGTGATGAATGAACTATGTCAATTACATTAAGATAGCATATTTTATTGGAAATACTTTTCTCTTATATATTACTTTAAGAAATTAACATAGCTAGTGATGTGCCTACAAAATGACAAATCCCATAGGGTCTCTTTTCTCAATCCCCACAAATCAGGAAAGCCCATCTTCCCTTAAAGTGTCTATGAAAACCAGTGCCTGCAGCCTCCTCGCCAGAAGCCCTGAGAAATGGAGGGGATGTCTCCTGGGCTCTGCAGCAGCAGCAGCAGCAGCAGCAGCAGCAGCAGCAGCAGCAAATCACTGCTCTCCAAATAGCCACTCCCCGAGTGCCTTCAGTGCACACTCCATGGGGCAACCTGAATGGACTTCCTAGCGGTAGCTGGACCGGTTGCATTGATCAGACAAAGCAAAAGACCTTCAGACCAGGTGCAATTAGATATATCAAGATGATCTCAGTACATACAGCACCTGAACGTACCTGTTCTAATGAGAATAGGCTGTTCTGAGTGTACCGTGTCCTCCTCAGGCTCCATGGTACTCAAAACCTTGTCCTCTTACCCACCTCCTCTTTGTACTGTGAGCTGAATCCTGCAAAGTGCATAATGCCCGTGGCACTTGCTGATAACACACACAGCCCTGCCAGGAGAACATATGCAGCCCAAAGGAGGGCGAGTGGTGGGATGGCTTGTTTGGGTGTAGGGGGAGGGAAGCAACTTTAATTTCCTGAAGGAGTTCAGTCAGAGCCCAGCTGCGTGAAGATGTTGAGAGGCTGTGATAGCTAGAGGCTTCTCCCAGCCACAATTAGCAAGGCTAGACCAATCAGCCAGCATCAGCCACATTTGGGTCTGTCCTGGAGACCTGCTGGTGCCCTAGTATAGGGGAGGTTGCTGATTCTCTGCCCCACTGCAGCCTCTCCCCCATGGGTTTTCCCTTGATGGTGCTGCAGGTGCCCACATGCTTTAGCCTCTAGGATTTCGTAGTTGCAGTTTATGTGACACGCTTAACAGAAGAGTCCAGCAAATGCCTACGATCTGGTGCTACTAAAAGCTAATTATCAGCGGGCCCAATTGGGGTTCTGGGGGAACCGGGGAACCGATTTTGAGATATAACCAATCCAGTTATTTAAGTTAGGAAATCAGTAGTACCTGTGCAAAATTTGGTGTTTCTAGCTCTTACCGTTTCGGAGATCTTTCGGGACAAACAAACAAACTTTCGGAAATATTGATAAGATACATGCCCAGAAGTCAACCACAGCAAGTTCCTCAACCAGAACTGAGAATACAAAGGATGTCTGCTGTAACCACAGATCTACGTCAGAATGCACCTGCAATATGCCATCTCCCAAATTAACCTTGCCTCTCCCTCAGAATAAAAAAAACCAAAAACCTTCAGTTTATGTTACCAAGTTTTCAGTATTGCAACATGAATCAGACTTAGCAAAACTAGCTAAAAAAGAGAGAGAGAATTTTAAAATACAATTAAAGTTCTTCTTTGCCTTCTGTATTTTGAGCTTTTAAGATTCAAATTTTTCAAACTTTTCTCTATAATGATAAGAACCGAAAAATGTGTTTTATTTTAAATGAAAGCGGAGTTTCTCACTACCTCAGAACTTTAGCATTGGAGCTTTAAGATGAAAAGTAAGTATTGTGAGAGTTGTAGTAAAATTGAGAATTGAGAACACTGTTGTGTATAAGGAAGAAAGAAAAAAAAAGAGTAAGTAAATTCAAAGTCACAGGGCCCTCATAGAATCTTCCAGTAACTCACTCTCTTTCCAGGCAAGAGGGCTCCAGGTCAAACAAAAAATGCAGTAGACAAGGAGAATAGCAGTTTGTCAGATAATCAGGTCCTGATCCACTTATTATTTTATAGGTTAAAAAATGAACCTTGAACACCATCCAGAAACTTACATTGCAAGTCACAGAGGACTGAAGTTCTGCATTCCCAGCATGCAAGAAACTGAACTAGTTGAGTGCACCACCAGTTTTTACTCTAATTTCATTTTCCAAGTGAATTTAAGATATAGCCCCCTGTCTAGTATATTACAGAAGCCCAATCTCAAAGTTAAAGATATGAATCATGATAGCAAAAGCTTTGTCTAAGAGTGTGGCCAAGACTTTTGGGTGCATGATGGGGAAGCAAGAATTCAAAGACAGCTCAGGAACAGCTGAAACTTGTTAGTTTCCCTGCAATCCAAGCTAGACTACTTAAAAGGCAAAGATCAGTTCAGTTTTTAACACTGCTGGAAGCAGTTCTGCTGCTCCACTGCCAGGTATGAGTTTTGACAGTGTGTAAAGAGACTTGGATTGCTTCAGTTTCCCCTCCAGGACAAGGATGACAGCTTCTGTAGTTTCTTTTTGAAATTTCCTTCTGGGACAAGATGACTAAATCCCATCCACACTTTTCCAGCTCTATTTTTCAAAACATAGCGACTAAACACAACTTGAAGTCAATGCAAAAGTCAGTTGTGTGTGAGAGACTGGATGCATCAAAGAATTAGCTCTGAAAATGATTATGATGCTGGATGACAGTGCCAGCAGCAGCCAGATGAGGAGGAAAATGCATCTAGTGAGAAGACATGTGGGGCTAGCTTGAATGACCACTGACTAGCATGCAATGCCTGAGAGTTCAAGGATCTGCAAAGAATAGGGTTCTTGGTAGGTTGGTTAGTTATCTTTTATGCGGGTATGGGAAGAGAAGGTGATGTTTGTGTTTTGCTTTTTAATCCTACAATTTGCTCTGATTTGCTCCTGCAGCAACTTGTGAGCAGTGTCCTACTGTAGCTCACCAGGACGGTATAAAGACATGAATCAGGATAGCAAAAGCTTGTTAACAGGAACAGGAACCCAGGCTGGGAAGTCTAAATTTATTACTGGTGCTGCAGCTAGTGCTGTTGGATGTATTTATAATATATTTTGCATTATGATTTTTCCTCTGTTATCCTACAGTTGCTATTTGTGTGGAGTCTGAATCGAGAGTCAGTAGTGCTAAGCCCACTGTCCCATTACAGGTATGCCATGGACCCGTAAGTCTCAGACTCATTTACAATCAGTTAGGGGAGAAAAGGGTGCCTGTGGTATCAAAATTATGGAGTCTTTGTTTGGATTTTTATTCTGATTACTGGTTCATAAAAGTTCCAGCATTATTTATCCCATTTTATTATCCTCTACCATCACAACTTGCACCATCAGAAACATTAGTCTGAAAAAGCAGTGCACACTGATGAACTGTTTATATACCGTTAGAAAAGAGAAACATTTAACAGACTCTTTATTCCTGAACTTCTAGCCAACAGGGATTGTATTCCAAACAACAGGCTCCTTTAAAAAAGCAACACAAGTGTGTTCCAGTGCCATCTAGCTAACTCTCAAGGTAACTCGCATCACCCCACAGAGATGCTGTTTTCATGCAAATAGGACTTCGTTAACAAAAATGAAAAGTAGTATATGCTGGAGTTGTGCCTGTGGTGTATCAACTCCTCTTTGGTAATACCATGCATTGGCTGATGTAAGATTTAAAATGAATTGATGCATGGCTAAGCCCAGCAACCAACTTTTGAAGGGGTTAGGGGAGTTCTCCACCTTTAAAGGTCTTGCTGTTGCAGCATGGATCTAGGCACAAAAAATGTAGGGGTTGGAGGGATAACGTGAAATATATGGATTTCCCTGTCAACAGCTGCACACAATGACTTTTGAAAAAATTGAGCTTGTCCTCTTCAAACATATGACCTGGAAGCACTTTCAGGTCCAAAAGAGTTTTTGATCTGGTCCACTGAATGGCTTAATATTGGCTTTTAAAGTAATACATACTGAATGTCACTTCATAGCTCTTCTGTTCAGTCCTTTTGTGTGGTGTAACTTATTGAAAGGAAAGGGGTGGGAGGAGAGAACACTGGAGAAGGACAGCAAAATGGTGATACTGTTCCAGTTTGTTTGTTTTTTTTTTTTAAATAAAAGAAAATATTATTGATTTCAAGAGAAAAGGAATCTGCATAAGTGGGTGAAGAAAACTGTTAGGTTTTTTTTGGAGAGCAGTGTTTTATAAATCCTTTTACAAAAATCATTTTTACCCCCTCCTCACACAATGAGGCTTCTGATAATAAAGTCATTTCCAGCCCGTACATCCCATTGTGACCAAGTTATTACTACACCAAAAAAAATTAATAGTCTCTTATTCTGAACTTATTTTAATAATCTTTTATTGCTAAAACAACACAGCCAGCCTCTCCCTCCAATTTCTAAACACTTTTCTCCTACACAAAAGTAGATGGAAGTAAAAATGATTTTTTTTGGACTCAGCCAAATGTTTTTATATCCTTTTCAACCTGTTTGAACAACATAATGACCTTGCTTTAAACATTTCAGGCTTAAAGGCTTACCATTTAAACCTCCTTACAACATATCTGTATCTTGGATGCTCCACAAATGCATGCCAAGCCATACCTGTTAAACTCCCAACAGTAACAATTCTCTAGTTATATGTCTGGAACTGCACATCTCATCTCTCTAAACAATCTACACTGTGTTATTATTTGGATTGCAGGAGCACTCAAAATGTGCTAAGTGTTTTCAAAAACAGAAGATGACACTCCCTAACACTGAGAACTTGCCCGCTGAAACAAAAATAAATATACAAGTGAAGTTATCACTGAGGACTGGTACACATTGCAT
The DNA here is from genome assembly GCA_019425775.1 of Rafetus swinhoei. Lineage (NCBI taxonomy): Eukaryota > Metazoa > Chordata > Testudines > Trionychidae > Rafetus > Rafetus swinhoei. Next base: position 275,848,013 of record CM033437.1, read on the forward strand.
TCGACCCAAATCTAGCTAATGAAAAAAACTCCACCTTACCCACAGTGGAATCCCCTGCTGTCCTGTTGTCCCTTCACGATTTAATCCTTTGGTCATCCCCACAATCATTTCTAGTTTCAGCTTCACTGTTCTCATGCCCCCTTATTGATAGCACCCAGCCACTCCCCTATTCATGAGTTTACTCATAAGATAAATGAATTAAGCATGTGTAAGTAGTTTAATCAACAATTTTCCTACAAGTCACAACTTAAATGAGGAGTGGGTAAAGGTGTTGTAGAACAGCTCAGGAACAGAGTTCCACATGCTAGCACAGGCGTTGATCAAAGTTCAAAGATCATTGCTAGAGAAAAGGGCGGGCTCTACACCTGGAGAACAATGGACAGGACAGGCCCATCCACTTTGAAAAAAGGAGTAGAGGTAAGGCCCTCCCCATTTCCAGTGCCCCTACTCTCACACCCACCCTGACATTGGTACCAACCTCAGCATGTCCTTGGTCTATTTTTCCCACAATGATCTTCATGCTCCCCTCCATGCACCTGGTTTTAAACCTAACCAGTGTCCCATATGCGACTTGCCACAAGATGTCCCAACATGTTAGCGTTAGTGGGTCTAACATTTAATTTTCTTTCTTGATATTGGAAAGAAACATAATGCACCTGTCAGATATTTCTAAGTTATTAGCTGCAAAAACACTAGAGTTTTCAATTGCCTAAACAGCCCCTAGAATTATGGTTCAAGTTGCAGCTCTCTCTCCCTCCCCCCCGCCCCATCTGAAATGACATCTCTGGGGCAGACACAGAAATTGTTTCCCACCTCCCTCCCCACACACACAGCCCTGCTGGCCTGACTGGAGTTGCCCCAGCCCCTAAATACAGAAGTAAAACTACAGCTATGGTTATATAGAGCTTGCAAGATAATGACAAGAAGTTTATTCTTGAAGAAGAATGAGCCAGTGCAAGGATTTCAAGGACCATTAGAGTGATGCAACATGGTGATGATCTTGATGACGGTATACAGAGTGGAGTGGAGGGAAATTACGTGGGTATTGGAAGATAACGAGGAGAGCCACACCATCATCAGGATGGAAGATGGGGACCCTCAAGAAGGATTACAAAGTAATAGATCAATGTATTGCTAAAACAGTTATTTTAGCACTTTTCTACTTAACACCATGATAAACTGTGCAGAGTTTTTCTACATCCAAAAAGTTGCTGCCACTTTGGTAATGGTTGATTTCTTCAGTGATTATTGACTTTATTTTCACATCTGTTCTTTTATACATTGACTAATCTTCAGTTAACTTGGCACAATTTTATCTCCCTTTGTTTCAACATCATAACAACAAGCACATCCTGTGAGCCCAGTGTGAAAACCTAGAAGAGTTTAAGAAACAGCTCCTAGCACTAACTGAGAGCAATCTTCTGACCTGACATGGACTTCACTTGTAAATCATAATTTGCTAATTATGCTGATAATGCCGACACTTCTATAGATACTGTGCATCCACCTCTCTTCTCCAGTAGGCAAGCTCATGAGATTAGACAACTTGTCCTACAGATTAAATATTTATGTTCCTAAATGTACATGCGCGATGGACTTTCTGTCTCATTTAGCCACATGACCCAGCTGAGGAGCTTTCATCAAGCTGTCAATCTTTTACTGACTGGCTTTCAGCACTTGTGGTCCTGCTGGGAAATGGTGGGTGGTGCTTTATCCGGTGTACAGCTAGTACTGAGTGCACAGGGGGGAACCAGCAGGGGAGGTGCTGGGCAAATCAATGGAATTTACCCTTTGACATCAGGCACCCCATCTGAATCTGGCTTTGTCCCAAGTGACAAACAGTCATGTTATTTTATAAAAATCCTTTGTTATAGAACCCTCGAGAGTTCAGTTCAGTGCCTAATGGATCACACATCTGGCATAATGAATAATCAGTATTTGTAAGAGGCCCAAGACTGTACAGGTTGGTAACAAAGACTGCACAGACAGGAAATGACACTACAGTTAAGAGAAATCCTCGCTTGTGCCAGACTAACTCTGCAGCAGTGAACTGTCTGTACCCACCACAGGATATGCTGACAGAGTCACTGACATAAAATGGGTATAGGATTTGCAATGACATCTGGCCCTGCAGACCAAGCATGAAGGCAATAACCCATTATCACTTAATACAGCATTAATCTCTTCCATTAAGCTATGGAATCTATATGTTAACACCACTATTGTTTTCTCACCAACTTCTGCTAATGACTCAGCGGTATTTCCAATTTTTACAATGATACATTTGTGGGTTAATACTATAAATAATGAATCCACTGGACTGTAATCTTCTTCTTTCACTTGATTTCTTGAAAGTGCTGATCAAAGGTAATAAATTTAACATCCATTTTAAAACCTAGAGGGAGAAGAGCATCGCTTACGTTTAGTTGGCTGTTGTATTTAAAAAAATGCTTGGTTGTAGTTCTCATCCATCTACCACAAGAAAGCTGATAACTCTTTCAGGGTATGTCTACACTGTAAAGTTAATTCGAAACAACAGCTGTTATTTCTAAGTAACTTTAATAGCGTCTATACATGCAAACCGCTATTTTGAAATTAATTCAAAATAGCGGAGCGCTTAATTCGAATTTGGTAAACCTCATTCTACGAGGAGTAATGCCAAACTCGAAATAGCTATTTTGAATTAAGTGCTGTGTAGACACTTAATTCGAAATAGGGGGCCTCCAGCCCTTCCGAGGGAGCCCTGGTGGCCACTCTAGGCACAACCAGAAAAACTTACTCTCCTTTTCCCCAGCCCCGGAGCCATTAAAGGGGTAGACCCTGGCCATAGTGCCAGCTCCAAACCTGCCAGCCCAGAGCCAGCAGTGGTCACCGGGGCCCCTAACCCAGTGGCCCCAAAACATGAGCCAGCAAGCCACTGACAGCCAGCCCTCCACTGCTCCCTAGGAGCAGTCTGCCAGCTCCCAGAAGCCTGCCAGGGGCTGGAGAAGGCGGGCGCCTTCCTGGTCGAGGGTGGAGATCATGGACCTTATTCAGGTTTGGGGAGGATGCCCCCAACGTCCATGATCTCCGCACTAGATGGAGGAATGCGGCCGTCTATGGCAGGATAGCTGCCAGTCTGGCCACCAAAGGCCACATGTGAACCTAGAAGCAGGTCTGCATGAAAATCAAGTTGGTCCGGCGAGACCCCCAACCCTGGGCCCTGAGCTTCCCCTCCCTCTTCTTCCCCCTTCCAGCTCCCTCCTCCCAGGTTTCCCCCTCCCGCACCCTCTCTCTTCCCCTCTCCCACCTCCTTTTCCCAGTCTCCCCAGAGGTTCATCCCCCCAGTTTTGTTCAATAAACTCAGTTTCTATTTTTGAACTTACGTGTCTTTTATTTGACATCAGGAAGGGGGGCTAGGGAGGGGTAAGTGGAAGGACGTGAGGGAGGAATGGGGCACGAGCCCCCGGTGTGGAGGACCAGGGTGGCTCTGAGGGCTCCGCGGGGTGGACGCTCTCCTGCAGGGCCTCCTGGATCCTGACAGCCCCCCGATGGACCACCTAATGGCAGCCTGCAGCAAGTGCAGCCGGGCTGATGGCAACGACCCCACGAGACGCACCGGCGTGCCCAGGAGCAGCTCTGACTCCATGTGGCCGAGTGCTGTGGTGTCCCTAGTGTGGGCACTCAGGGCACTCCAATCCAGGACTGCTTTGCTGTCCCTCATTGAGGTAGACAAGCAAGCGGGGAACCCTGAGAACTGTCTGTCCGGGGTGAGGGTAGGGTCCCTTTAAGCACGGAGCTCAGTTAGCCTCAGGCATCAGCCCCACACACTAAGTCCTAACCTGATGCCCTGCCAGCACGGATTCTGTCCAGCCTTAACTTCGGTTCAGGGTCCACTCAGTGTGGACGCGCTATTTCAAAATAGCAAAATGCTATTTCGAAATAGTTTTTGTGTGTAGATGCGTTAATTCGAATTAGCTTAATTCAAATTAACTATTTCGAATTCAGTTAATTCAAAATAGCACTGTAATGTAAACGTAGCCTCACCGATTTTGAGTTTAAATCCTGAGGTAAAAAACATTGGGGATCAGAAAGCTGCTTATCTACTAAGGGCTCAAGTGGACAAAAGTATCTTCTTATGAAGTTCTTTTGCCACCAACTGGACCTTTTCTTGACACACCACTTTCAAATGTTTTAAGACACATTTCATATGGTCTTTCTTCCTTTTAAAATTCACTTGGAAAACCTATTATTCAAGGCTAAGTTAAAGGTTTTTTAAAATTGCTAGCAACTTGGAAACTGTTCAAGGTGCATGATGCCTGTTTCCCCTGAACACTGCTCTGCCACTCCTTCCAAATACAAGATTTTACAACAAGATTTTTCACTACATTTCCATTCACTGACAGTCCTGCTTCTTTCTACTTCTCACTGAAGAAACGGATAAACCTGCACATCTGGTGGCTGTACTATTGGTGCATCTCAGTTATTAGTAAATTTATGCTAACTTGACCTCTCCGTCTACTGACAGGGAAATATTATCTTCATTTTACAGTTGGAGAACCAAGGCACAAAAAGTGTCTTGCCAAAGTCACATAAGGAATCTGTCTCAGGGCTAGAAGTGAACCCTGATTTCTTGGGTCATACTCCAGTGTTCTAACCCTAAAACCACCTTTCCTTCCAAGGAAGAAGTATTCTTTTTGACCATCTCTCTGTCCCTCAGTTCATCCCTAAATGACTTTCTTGAGGTCACACAGATTCTGTGACAGAGCAAGGAAATGAACCCAGGCCTCCCATTTCAGGAGCACAAGAAATCTTCCTCCTTCACAACACACGGTGACTGAGAAATGTATATACCGATAAACTTATAATGAAGGATACATTTGAGTAACATAAGATGCTAATTGGTATTCCTGAGAGTCCAAAGCAGAGAGATTACCAAATTTTTGTGCCAAAGTTCAGACTGCCATTCAAAATATACAAATATTCACTAAAAAGTAAAATGTATGTTCTACTCCCTGTTATGACTACAGCATATTTGCAATAACAAGTTATATTATTTTATAAGTCTAGCATATTGTGCCTCCCTAGTAAAATTTATTGGAAATATAGTAAAACATCTTAATGGTTTTCTGCAAAAAAGCATCAACCCAAGATTTAAAAGATTTTGTTGTTTGGAGTTTCAAAAACAAACAAAAAAAGGTGGGAGAGGGGATTGGTCAGACAACTGGAACTTATTTTTTCTTCACCAGAGGCCATTTTTCTTTGAAGAACTTTTTAAACAAATAATGTTACCAGCCTTAAGAAGCTTTATAAACAGTTTTACAAAGCCTACAAGCCTGATCGTGATCCATCTTGTGACAAGTGATTAATTGGGAGAATTGGCTGAGTGGTCAAAGAGCATTCCTGACTTCCAGAAGTGGGGAAAACCAAAACATGAAAGACTTCCTCAAGATAAACATTTAGATAGGGCTGGGGAAAAGATGACTAGAGATACTAGTTAGGTTCATTCCTCAATGAGGACTCTAGCACAATAAACAAAAAGAATTACTTGCTGCTACTGATTAATAAATGCCAGAAAGCGGATGATGTTTTAAATGGATACCCATAATATTTTTAAGACCTCAGCTGTTATCTAGAGAGGAGTTAAATAATTTGCTAGCACTTTGCGGCATCCCAGAGTCTGTTAAAATGTAGCTGTTTTTACTTGCATAGCATTCCTCGGTGATCCAAGCACTGCACGCACAAATAAAACAAGAAGATATGGTCACTGCTCTAAAATTCTTGTCACCAAAGCAAACAAAACAAATGGGTAAGGGATGGGCTATAAAAAAAAAGCAAGTTGGTCTAATGGAGATATTAGTGTACATCACATTATCATGTTGAACCATGGTTCACTTATTTGCCCTCTTGTTCTCACCACAGTACAATAATCTGTATTGACTACTAAAAGCAGTGTAGGAAACAGAATCAGTTGTGAATCATTCTTGACATTCACCTCTTAAAAGCTCCTTCCCAGACATCAATGTAGATATTAATTCAGAATCTATTAGAATGCATTTGCATATTACAGTTCTAAAAGCCCCCAAGTCAGAAAAGCACGGAGTGGATTTTTTAGAAAAAAAAAATTGGTCTCTTTTCAGTTTTAGCTGCAAATAATTAGTGTACATAATGAACACTCCTGAAAATCAGTTTTTAAAAAAGCCACCTGGTTCTGTGATTTTGCACCAGCGAAATTCACCATCATGTGCAAGATTAGGGTCTAATTCTCAGGCGAAGTTTCCCAATCTTTGCCATAGTCAGGAAGAGAAATGTATTACAGCCCACGCAGGTTGCATTACTAGGCTAGTTTATCTGGTCCCTTACAGAATATTGTAAGAAGATTCAGAGAAGAAAACCACCTCTATCTTCTCAGGAAAGCAATGCCATTGTGAAAATAAGTGTGTGTGTATGCAGGGAGGTATGCGAATGAGCTGGTAATGTGCCCCATCAAGAAACATGAAAGAGGATAAGAAAAGAGAAAAAATTGATTGCCTAAAAATACAGTTTTAAAACCCCAGCAGCTGTCTAGCGTGTACTTAGAAATTTCTGCGTGTCATTGTCCTGGAAGCGTGAGTATGTAAAAGTATGCCCTGATCTGTGGATAAAGGATGTGAAGAGGGAAGAGGTTTTTAACAATAAATAAATAAATAACACTTACTTTATGGCATCGCACAGCCAACAGTCATTTAAATTGGTAATTTTACACCTGTAATTTAAGAATGCCAAACTTATTTTACACCTATTGTAAAAAATGACGTGCTATGCTGTGTGCTGAATTTCCTCCCAGACAATTTTTCACAGTTGTAAATTCTAGAAACAAATTGTTCTTGAGAGTCATGTTCTATTTATTTACGTTACTTCTAAATGGGATTTATTACCAATATTTTCTTATTTTAGGTGAGTTTAGAGCCCCAAGATAACTAATCATTCTAAAATTTCTAAGGTTATGATGTATAATGCACACTGGCAAGAAACAGACCATTCAATTAATTTTTATTCATAACAAACTGAGTTTTGGCTTCAAATACACAAAGAAAACTAGTGGCACTAACCTACTGTATTATTGTAACTGGCAGAGTTTTCATGAGCACTAATATTGCATCATTTCCATATTTATGGTGCAAAACCTAAAATTTAAGGTTTTTTGTATACCTACTTTTCCCTACTTTAAGTTATTTGCATACCTACTTTGTTAAACATTTGTGTTTGACTTTCGCTGATTATTACCTAGAGATCTTTTTCCACACCACTTCCAATCTGTGAGTCTCATTGCTGGTTACCATGCTATACAATTTCAAACATTTATTGGTCCTTTTCACAGCTTTCTATACCTCCCATAGATAACTGTCCAACCTTATCCACTGATATGTTCCTTAGGTGGTCTCTACAAGACACTCCGGTCATCTGAAGAAGTGGGTTGTGCCCACGAAAACTCATGATACCATCTACATGTTTTGTTAGTCTTTAAAGTGCTACTAGACTATTAGTTGTTTACATTTTTCTATAATTTATAACAGTTCTAGCAGTTATTCAGCTACCACCTGAAAATACTGGACAGAAGAGATTGCACTTTTATTGGCTCAAGACTGCAATGTGCTTCTAGCAAACATCTGGTCAGTTAAAACTTAAGCTGACACCATTAACATTTAAGCCTCAACTTTTTGCATTGGCTTTTTCCTAAGCCATCTTAGTGAAGTCAATCTCAAGTAGTTTTATTATTGTTTTTTAACTGAAAAGTACTGGGGTACTGCTTTATCAATATACTGATTGGATGACTTTCATTAGCACTTTTACCTTTTGACTAACAAGTTTGGCTTTAAGTAGGTTCATACAAATAGCAGTACATAAAAATAGCTTCAGAGGGGTAGCCAAGTTAGTCTGTAACTGGAAAAACTTAAACAACGAATGGTCCTGAAGCACCTTAAAGACTAACAAAACATGTAGATGGTATCATGAGCTTTCCTGGGTACAACCCACTTCTTCAGATGAAAATAGCTGTCAGGAGACAAGAGTGTTAATGCCTTTTGGAATGACATTCTCCCTTTGAAGTGTGCATGGTGGGGAAAAAAGGAAGGAGGAATTCCTAGTTTTCCCACTCAAGTTCTGTTTTCTCTATATAATTGTATGAAGATCCTCAACTAAAGAAGTGGGGGGAGAAGATAAATGAGGAAGAGAATGGCAGTTGAATTTCCTGAGAGATGGCTCTTTTTCCAGAAATATATAGCCAAGTTTAAAATATACATCTTACTTTAGAAACTCCAAACTCTGGGGTCACTTACAGATGCCTGCACTTTCCCAATCAGTTGCTGATATAACATTTAGCTAAATAATAAACAACAATAAAAATGTGATGGATTGAGTGGGTTTTTTTTCAAATGCTTCTTTGTATCAAAATATGTTTCCTTTTATCTTTTTTACTATGCAGATATTTGTAATAAAATCAAGCAAGCACTGTGCACCATTTTCTGTGTTGCCACTGAAATCGATATATGTGAAAATGTAGAAATGCATGCAAACTATTTCTAAAAAATGTCAATTATTCTATTATTGTTTAACAGTATGATTAAAATTGTAATTAAGACCTTTTTTACAAATCTCATCATGAATTCTGATTGTTTTTAATTGTTTGACAACCCGACTTCAAAACACAACTTCAGTCATGCAGCCAGTGGACACGGGTGTCACCAAAAACTTCAAAGATCATGCTCACCTGAATGAACACAGCATCTTCTCTCCAGATGCTGAGCCACACCTATGAGCAGAGGATGTCACCAAAATCACAACTTAAATTGAGGCAATTTATCTTACTAAGGAAAGATGGGCTGCTGTTCTCAAACACAGTTTCAAATTACTTCAGAAAGGGAAGATTTGCATCAACAACAGAAAATACTGGCCTTATAGACATTGACAGGCTGGCCAATGTTTCAGTTCATGAAAATCCAACAGCAGGGGAATTTGAGGCCACTGTTGAGTTTGACAGTCATTTGGAGACTTAAGGTGAGCTCATTGATGCTGAACATCTGGAAACAGTAGTGGCTTTAAAGCACTTACAGGCTGGTGAGTCACAAGAGACTAGAGCATTGAATCTTTGTTTACAGAAAAGCTTGTGCAGTGGGATATTCCAGAATTGTGGCTTTGGAAACATATGAGGCTGTGTACAAAACTAAGAAGGATTTAGATATGGAGTTGACAAACAATAAAAATAAAACGAATACTGGATTTTTTAAAACATGTTAAACAATTGGGGAGGAGGCTCTTAAGCTGTTTTACTCTGTATGGCTCATGCACAACTCTAAGTATAATAATATTCACCATGCAAAGACATTACAATGTATAGGTTTCAAAGTTTTCTTGGCTGATTTTTCTTCCTAAAACTGTGTGCTGCTGTAGTCTGACAAAGAGAAAGCTGAGATTTCCTAAATTTGTGTTAAGCATTGTTCTGCACTATGTAGTGTATCCATTAGGGTATGCCACATTTGTTTTTCTTCTTTGGCACATTGTATTCAACTCAAAGTTAAACAATTTCACAACCACTGTCCTATCCAATGTATCAATGTTCCATGCTCTTATTTCTACAGATCCTCCTAAAAACCACAACTTTCATTTATTGGCAACTTCTGGATAATAGCAACTGTTTGAGGAGAATCAAGAAGTAAATAAATAAATGAAATCTACCATATACACATTCAGCTCACTGTCCAACTATCAAATCAATCCCTTGGGCCTATGATCATTTTGGGGACTCTTCTGTGGTGTCCCTGCAGTCTTTCTTCATCTTTCTTGTGGGGCACTCAGAAGTAAATATAACATTCCTGGTCTAGTGATACAAGAGCCACCCAATAAGGAATCGGCACCTCCGTGCTCCATAACAACAAGACTCAGTATATGGAACACATATTTGTAATAGACATTTTTGCTTCTATACCACATTGTAAATTCAGGGCTAATTCACTGTCCACTATCATACCCCCGGGTATACCTCTTTCAGTATTATTGCTTCACCAAATTCTTCACTTCCACTGAACATATGTTTTGTATTTCCCCCCAATGCACTATATTGGCTGGCACTTTTCCCAAAAGAATCTCATTTTGTTACTTTCCACCTGTGTTTTTAATTCATTTAGGTCAGGAGTTCTAACACAGTTATATTATGATCATAAATTAAAAGCCTCACATGAACTACTTCCATAACTTCTCAATCCTAGAACCATATTACCTGCTCCAATAGAAGTTGGTTAAATAACAGCATTAAAGAGATCAGATGAAAAAGTCACTTTAGCTGTGCCAGGTGAGGCTATATGATGATGTTACAATTTTTTTAATAAATATATTATTTATTTTCTGCTAGAAGGCATATCTGGCTTGTGTCCTTCAGGGCAGGGGACTAGGGGAAGTTGAAGTCCCTAATCAAAACTTTAGATAACAGTAGTCCAGGTTCGTTTTATTTATTTTCCTGTAGCTAGGACAGAAAAAAGTTACCTAAAATACACTCATGTTCTCCCTTCTACTTTTCCAGTTACTTGAAAATTATGGTCACTCATTTTCAGACCTTAAAAGTGAACATTTAGGAGAATGCATTATGTCAGAAAAAGTCCCTTCATGCTGTTGCTTTGACAGATTAAATATAATACTTGTTTAATCAGTCTACCCTTTTTGCAACAGTTATTTTTGCTCTCCTCCAGATATTCTTCCTATAGTGTTAATTAATTCCTACATTAAACTCTAAGAACAGAGACCAAATAATGACTGACACATATTTTGTGATGAAAACTTCAGCCAAGCAGTACCAAGATGAGCCTACAAACTCTTTTCACTTACTGTTGAGTATAGTCACTTTAATTAAATAAGTTTGATATTGATCTGGTCAGACTTAGATTTAAATGGAACTGAGTTCTTAGATAGGAAGAGCTTTATTGGTTCCAACAGAATATATTCCTCCCAAAGCAAGATAACATTTAGAAAACAGGGTCCCCAATTTAGAAAAGTCCTGTTTCCAGCCTTGAGGTCCACCAAAGAGGAGGAACTCAGTATTTAATCAAAAGTTGCTAAAATTGTTATTAAGTCTGCTAGATGTTTACTGAACATTTGATTAGGTTTTCAAGAGTAGTCTTCATTTTCCTAGTACTTCACATAACTTGTGACTATCTAAAACCAGTCAGTTAATAGCAGAATGTATTAGCCTATTGTTTTATGCCAACAAACAATACACAGAAAATGTGATGCACTTAAGTTCTCCAGTCACCAACATTACCAGAACAAAGAATGAGTGGGAAAATATAGCTTTATGCATTTCTGTTTGAATGTACATCAAATTGAATTTCCCAGAAGCTTTCAATGAAAAGCTATGATTTCCTTGAAATCACAAAATGCTGTGGTTAAATAATAGCCTGAAGATTTACTGTAAGGCCCCATTTCTGTGGTGTTTTCCTACACATTCTCAAGTGAGCAGGCTTGGAAGTAGAGGTAGAGGTCAACTGATGTCATGCAAGATAGCTTTTGGGTTAATCCACTACTGATGTGAATCACCCATAAGCCATAGTATGTTGAAATAATGCCTATTTTGACACAATTTGTTCATTTCAAATGGTTCGTGTGTCACCATGTGACATTTAATGAAAATAATGTACCAAAGCCCAAAGGATGAAGCAGCACGGTACATTTCTTCTGATGGACAGACTGACTTTAAAAATTCCCTCTTAGGGTTTGAAACCATTTGCCTTGCCACAAGTAAAATAAACAAGTACATTAAAACAAAAATGTAGTATCCCTCTTTATGTTGGTTGCTAACCACCTAGTGCCACAGAATGCATGGTCACATATCAGATAAGGTTTTCAGATGTTTCATTTTTCATTAAACTGTCAAGACTTATAAGGATATGCACAAAGACTGCACGCAGTTGGGGACGGGGGCAGGCTTGGCATCTATCGTAATAGGAGATTTACATTGCTCTGTCGATTAATATTGCAATGGTTATTCTGGATAGATTCCCAAATTTCTGGCTTTCAAATCACATGCTCCGCTTTTCAATCACTATAAAAGGCTTCTTCATTTTCCCCTCTAATTATTCCTGCACTGCCCCTATCCTCCTCATACATGACCAAACTGTCACTGGCTACGTTTAGTTATATATTCCAATTCTCTAGAGCTTTTCTTAATCAGATGTAGGGAGAGTTCTTTTTTTTTTTTTAACCTAAAAAATAAAAATAGCAGCTCTACTACAGACATATATATCTGACACTAAAAGTGTAAGTGAAAAGCTCGGGAATACCAAAGAGTATTGTTTTCATTAACGTACATCATACACTATACTACCTTTGAATGCCCTTCTCACTTCAAGAAAATTGGTATGAAGTTGCAAGCCAAGATGTAACCAAAAAAAGAGAGAGACGTACTAGTTGATTTGCTACATGAGTACATCACTTATATAATACAAGTAAATATGCAGTCACAGACGTGAACCTAGCAGATTTCAGTGCTGTAGCTACACTGACACCTGTATCTATGCTATGTCACCTGATAATACAAGTTATAATCGGACCAGCAGAGCACAGAGGAGCCATCTGGGTACCGCAGAGCCTCAGAGACTATATTCATAGAGTAAGGACATGTCAATCTTTCTGCTACTACACAGCAATCCCAGATGCTGATGAGCACATCCTTACAGCCATGCTAATCTTTTCACTCTTAGCAGGGAAATTCCTTCATAGTAAGAGTTATCTGAGACCAATAGTGCAGATGTCTATATGTTTGTGCCAGACGGTAAGGGATTTTAGAGGCATGGCATTTAGGAGCCTCACCACAGCCAGCACTGAACTGACAAGACAATCAGTTGATCAGGAAATGAAGTTATTTGGATAGTTCACATTTTCATTAAAAAATGGCAATGTGTTTTTTAAAAGTGGATTGTGAGCTAAAAATTATTTTAAGCGAAGAAATGTAACCACTGTTGCCAACTCTCACAATGTTATCCTAAGTCTTACACTGTCGGGTGTATTTCTTCACACTGTAGCCCCTGGAGAGAAGTTCAACATTGCAGAAGTTAAACTTTTATTTAAAAGAAATGACTAGCCCTCATGTAGGTGGACTGAAAACCATGTATTCTATAGGCTCAAAACCCAGAAAACAAATAAAACAAAGAATTTAACATTATTATTTTTGAAAGCTGAATTTTTAGCCAAATCTCATGATTTGAAGTAGGCTGTCTCATGAATTTAGAGTGCTTAGTGTTGGCAATACTAATAGCAATGTGTCTGCACTACCCTCTCTCTTTACATAGATCAGGGAATTACACCAGCTTGAAGGACAGATGGGAACAGTTAGACTTCTATAAAAAGAGGAATTGTAATTTAGAGGAAAAGCATAATGTACAAGTTTTATCCCTTTCTCATGACCCTTCATGTCACACTGGTCATCTTAGACTGCAAGCTCTTTGGGAAAAGGAGGTGATATGTATTTTGTACACACAAACACAAGTTTTGCTTATCTGTGTTCATGAAGCACTGTGTACAATGGATCTCAAACCTTTTTGGGGATATGCAGGTGCCTCTGTAATGTAAAACAAAAACAAAACAAACAAACAAAGTAAGTATTAAGCATATCTGTACATTACAAAACAGTAAAAGTCTACAAAAATTCTAATGCTGAGTTTCCACTAGATTTCCAGTTATTTAATAAAAACAGATGATTATAGAGCTAAGATAGTCCAAAGAAGCAAACATTGTACTTAGATTGAAACTGGCATTACTACTACAGCTTGAAACTCTCTTAACTGGGATTCTCTGGTCCGGCAACATCCATGGTCCAGCACAGATGTTGCAGGACCAGAGAATCTCAGTGAGGGCCAGCAGTAAGGATCCCTGAGGGGCCAGCAGGGCAGTGGGCTGCCCATAGCGAGCTGATGGAGGGGCCACCCAGCACGTGGCGGCACGGCTGCCTGGCGGGGTTCAGAGACCTGGGGTGAGACTGCCCAGTGGGGCTGGGAGTCACAGATGCCCAGTGGGACCTGGAGCCCCAGCACAGCATGCACGGCTGCCCAGCAGGAACCCACGCCCCAACACGGCACACGGAGATGCCCAACGGGACCCGGAGCCATAGCGCAGCTGCCAAGCGGGACCCAGCTGCCCAATGGAGTCGGCAGAGCAGCAGGAGATGGGTAGCCATCTGGGAGGCCAGAGGGCAGGTCAACAGCGCAAAGGCAGGAGTCGAGAAATGACCTCCTCTGGTTCAGCAAAATCCCTCATCTGGGACTGGTCAGATCCCCAGGCTGCTGGATCAGGGAGGTCCAACCTGTACTTTTAAAATTCACAAGAGCTGTTCTGTGGTGGTGTTTTGCCACTTTCAATAATGCCTTTTGAAGAGAAGAGTCTGAGTCTGATGAAACTGTAATCTATATCAACATTTGAAAATAAACAGTCCCTCTAACTAAATGACATTGCTCCTTGATGCAAGCTTCATTGTTGTGTTCTGCAATAGCACAAGAGGCTAGAGGTTAACTCACATATAGGGTAAGAAGTCTTGTTTTTTTTCCAGAGAAAATTTACACAGACCTTTTCCTTTGCTTAATTTCTTTAATATAGCATTATATTCCCTCCCACTTACTTCTAAGCATTTGGTATTGTGGGGAATCTATTTCTGTATTTTACAATACAGATGAGAGAATCAAGATCTTTGGTGGATAAATGTCACTGAAGCTCTTACTTTTACACAACACAATCAAGCCTAGAGGCTTATAGATGGACTGCATATGTCTATACAAACCTTTCAGTTTTAATCACAAGTACATAAGTGCTCTCTGACATTCAAAAGCAAAAAGTGAACAAATCTAATGAAAATATGCATGCTTCTGGCAAGTTTTATTTGCCATCATTTCTCCCAAATGCATTTTAATTAGTTTCCTATAAGCCTGAGAACAAAAATGCAGAGACTTTCCCTCTTCTCCATCTGTACTGCTAGCCCATAGAAGTACCAGAGGGTTTGTTTGTTTTAAAAGGACACAAAGGTGGTAAGCCAAGAAAATTACCTTTTGACAACTGACCCAGAAAGAAGTACTGTAGTAAGCTTTGGGTCTTCAGGTATATTTTCCTTCCTCCCCCTACTCAACTCAGACTGCAACTGGGAAAAGAAATAAAAGTGTATGGGCTAAATACTTCTCTGTTCATGCAATTAATACCTGCCTGCCACCTTAGTTCACAATTTTCTGGTTCCCTGCAAAGCCAACACACAATTTTAGTATTATAAAGAAAAAAGACAACTGTCTAGATAGGTTAATGTTTAGAATTGCCAAGCAATGAAAAGTGTATATGTAATTTAACATTACAGCTATAATACAAGTTACCAGACCCCAGGAATTTTTTTTAAATAACTCAATATTGTAGATGGCCAAACTTGTGAAAGACCCAAATCATGCCTTCATGATTTGAGGTTTGGACATGCTCCTCTATTACTCCCCCATCCTTCAAAGTTAGTTCCCACAATTCTGTATGCAATCCATCTGTAGAACATGTAATTATATAAAAAAAGCAGAGTTGCAAGCATCATGATGGAATATCAGCCATAATTTGGAATCTCTGAGTGTGTCATAATCTTAACATAGGCTACTAAGAATCAAACATTAAAACACTAAAACTTGACTGCCTAAGTTTGGCACTTAAATCAGGGACCTGAGTTTCACATGGTCCAAGCACCATCCATGCTAATTGGAGTCCACGGAAGAATTATACTGTCGCAATGTCAGTGCCACAGACCATTCAATGTACTTTGGGGGAAAACTATACCTGCCAAAATCCTTGCTGCCTTGTGGGTTAAACTTTGTGGCTAAAGACTAAGGTCCCAATCAGAAGAAAAAAAAAAAACTGTCTGCATTTGAGTCTTGGAGCCCTTGTGCAGTATTAGCTTCAAAGTCATACCATGATAACCCAACCTAGTATTAACTCAATTGACATGCAGTCTGACTTACCCTTAGTGCAAACTGATGCCCCCCATGGCCGGACATATGGAATTTGCAATCCTGGAAGCTAGCCAATACTATGTGCAGAGAAAAGGTAAAGTTACACCTAACAATAGT
Source organism: Rafetus swinhoei (assembly GCA_019425775.1). Classification (NCBI taxonomy): domain Eukaryota; kingdom Metazoa; phylum Chordata; order Testudines; family Trionychidae; genus Rafetus; species Rafetus swinhoei. The sequence goes on from CM033437.1 coordinate 275,864,095, forward strand.
GGAACTAAGTACAAGTCTTGCAAACAGCAAAAAATATAGAATTATTAGTATAAGTGGATGTCAAAGTAGGAAAGGAGTGGCAATTTTAGTAGATAGAACTGCAGTTGGAAGGACTGAATAAAAGACTATCATCTGATTTGTAATGACAATAATGGTAAAAGCAGGTCCAATACATCTGATGATTATTCAAGTTTATGCTCAAACAATTGCAGATTCTATTGAGGATGTCAAAAAAAAGTCTAGGAAAACACTGCCAAAGCAAAATGGAAAGAAAAAAGTGGTAATTCTTATGGGAGACTGGAACACAAAAGTAGGAAAGGAAATAATATGTTTGGCAGTTGGCCCATTTGGCCTCGTTGAAAGAAATGACAGAAGAGAAAGATTCATATAATTCTGTGATAAACATTAGCTCATTATCTGCAATACTTCTTTGAAGAAAAGAAAAGCACAAGGCAAACATGAGAATCACCAAGAGGAATGTATAAAAACAAAGTTGATTTTTTATCATGTTACACCATCAGAATAGAAATGGTGTTTGGAAGGTTAAGATTATGTCAAGTGAGGATTGTGGATCAGATCACTGATTGATATTGATGAGACTGAACAGCAAACTGTTAAACTTACACAAAGATGAAACTTTGAGGCGCTAAGGAATCATGAGCTACAAGTCAGCACCAAGAAATAGTAGATCATTAATTAAAACAAAGACCAATGGATTTGGGAATATCCGTAAGATGCTATCATAAAAGCCACCGATAAGTAAGTTGGAAAGATGTCAGTACCTAAGAAAACCCATGGATAACAGATGACATTATTGCTCTGACAGTCAAAACAAAGAAAAGAAAAGGAAGAGCACAGACTGACAACAGGAAAAAAAGGAAATGCAAGAAATGGAACAACTGGATAAAGAGAACAAAATAAGTTGTATCAAAAGATAAAGGCTTTCAGTTGAAGAAGATACATAATCAATACAATACTTAATCATAGAATCATAGAGCTGGAAGAGACCTCAAGAGGTCATTGAGTCCAGCCCCCAGCCCAAAGCAGAACCAATTCCAACTAAATCATCCCAGCCAGGGCTTTGTCAAGCTGAGACTTAAAAACCTCTAGGGATGGAGATTCCACCACCTCCCTAGGTAACCCATTCCAGTGCTTCACCACCCTCCTAGTAAAATAGATTTTCCTAATATACAACCTAGACCTCCCCCACTGTAACTTGAAATCATTGCTCCTCTGCCATCCGTCACTACTGAGAACAGCCTCTCTCTATCCTCTTTGGAACCTCCTTTCAGGAAGTTGAAGGCTGCTCTCAAATCCCCCCTCACCCTTCTCTTCTGCAGACTAAAAGCCCAAATCCCTCAGCCTCTCCTCACAGGTCATGTGCTCCAGCCCCCTAATCATTTTGGTTGCCCTCCGCTGGACCCTCTCCAATGCATCCACATCCTTTCTGTACTGGGGGCTCCAGAACTGGACACAATACTCCAGATGTGGCCTCACCAGTGCCGAATAAAGGGGAATAATCACTTCTCTAGATCTGCTGGCAATGCTCCTCCTAATGCAATCTAATCCATTTGCCTTCTTGGCTACAAGGCACACTGGTGACTCATATCCAGATTCTCATCCACTGTAATCCCCAGGTCCTTTTCTGCTGAACTGCTACTTAGCCAGTCAGCCCCCAGCCTGTAACAATGCTTGGGATTCTTCTGTCCCAAGTGCAGGACTCTGCACTTGTCCTTGTTGAACCTCATCAGATTTCTTTTGGCCCAATCCTTAGTCATGGCTGGTCCAGCTGGGGAGAATAAAGAGAGGTGGTCACTCATTCCTGGAGATGCTGTCACTGAGGCCTTGCCCTCATATGTGAGCTGAGAGCAACAGTTCTTGGGTCAGAGGACAGTGATGTCCCAAGAGCAAGGCCATGTGTGGCCTGGACAGCGGACCCTGTCTTACAGGGGCCCAGAGGTCCCCAGGGGACCATGCTTCCTGTCCCCCACTCACATCCCACGGACAAGCAGGCAAGTGAAATGTGCAGCTACACTGGGATCCAATGGCCAGGAGAGGGGCCTCAAGCTGCCCGGGCTTCCATCGGGGCCTCACACACACATGCGCCTGGCAGCACTGCCCCGATCAGCGGGTGTTGCACATGGGCACGCCTGCCCGCTCGAGGCAGCGTGCCAGATTTGTGTGTGTGTGTGTGTGTGTGTGTGTGTGTGTGTGTGTGTGTGTGTGTGTGTGTGTGTGTGTGTGTGTCCCCTTGTCCCAAGCCTCCCCCAAAGCCTGTGAGCAGGAGCCAATGGGTGCTCCGGTGCTGCCTCCTGGGGCTGCGTGGCACAGACTGGCGCTGCACATGCATGGACTGCAGTGTGATGACCAGGCAGAGAAGGCCGTGTGACGATTGCAACACAGCCCCTCAGCACCCACCACCCCCGCCCTATGTGTCTGAAAAACCTAACAGCACTCACCTGATGATCCCTCCACAGCCTCGGAGGATGCCTGGGACACATCCAGGCTGTGGGGTAATGGCTCCAATGTGAGTGGGGTCACGGTACTGGCCGTATCCTCCTCCTCCTCGTTTTCCTCCTCCTGGGCTGGGAACCCTGGGCAGGGGACGATGGGCATCTCCATCCCCAAGTCTACCACCAGGGTTGGGAAAGGGACTGCACCGCCCCCAGGGATGCAGTGCAGGTATTCAAAATAGGGGCAGGAGTGGGGTCCTGCCCCGGAGCATGAGCTGCGCTTCCTTTACTCTGCCAGAGCTCCTTTACTTTGCTCCAGACCTTCTCCAGAGTCCTGGTGTGGTCCTTTGTGGCCAGGCTGTTGGCCATCCGGCCATAGATATCAGTGTTGCGCCATCTGGAGCATAGATCCTGGAGGTTCTCTTCATTGCCCCACACCTCAAGGAGGACCAGGATCTCCACCCCAGACCAGGATGGCGCACACCTCTTGAGGCCCCTGGCAGGCTCCTGGGAGCCCTGTGTGTGCTTCCTGGGATCAGCAGGGGTCTCCTGGGGGGCTTGTGGCTGCGACATGGTGCCCAGATGTCAGGCACTGGCAGCTGCGCTGAGGCTGGAAGTTCTGAAGGCCCGCTTCCTGCCACAAGCCCTGTCCCGTGTCTGCAGCTTTAAGAGCTGCTGGGGAACAAGAGCTATAGAGTGGTGATGAGTGTGGATGGAGCGGCCAGCAGGGCACCTGTGGGATTTCCTGGAGGCCTCTTTTTTTTTTTTTTTTTTTTTGACAAAAATACCTATTCCGCGTCCCCACACACCCTCTTCCGAAAAAGTATTTTTCTGAAAACAGCTTATTCCTTGTGGAATGAAGTTTACCACCGTCGGAAAAAGCCATCCGTTATTTTGACTTTCTGTTGAAATAACATAATTGCAGTGTGGATGCTAGTATTATTTTTCCGGAATAACTGCCATTATTCCAGAAAAACGGTGCAGTGTAGACGCACCTTTTGCAAGTTGTTCAGGACCAAATACCAGGAGAGACTGATAATGAAATAAGCAAACACGATACTATTATAAACTTGCCCTTATTAGAAAGATTGGTTGAAATGGGAAAATCAGTATACCTGCATTTCACTGACTTTGAAAAACCATTGCAAGAATATATCACTACAAATTGCTCAACATGTTCAGCTCCATAGGGATTTATGATAAGAACTCCAAGTAATAAAACAATTAGACTGGAATCAGAATGCAATTATAATGGGATATGAAAATGAAAATCTAATAGAGACCAAGAGATGAAGGAGACTAGGTTGTAAAAGGTCACCAACTTTATTCCACTTTTATAACAAGTGTTTGATTAAAATAATTGAAAAAACAGAAGAAAATATTATGATAAATGGGAAACAAAGGAAACCATATATGCATATTGCAATGAATATTGTCTGGAGATAAATGCGGACAAGACAAAAAATGGTATGCAGGGATCCAGGGGAAAACTGGCAAGACTTCAGTGAACAGTAAGTGAGAAATAATAGCTATATAGGAAGCATTATTACAGAAGATGGAAGACTGGATACTGAAGTAAACACCAGAATAACAACAACAAAAGACATTCTGGAAGAATAAACTTCTCATGAGAAGGGACATAAAACCTTAAGACTAAATTCTGACTTACCTTAGAATTAGTCTGCGTTAAAATATGGCAGTTAAGCATGGACAATCCAACAATGAACAATAAGGAATTTGTAAGCCTTTGAATTATGGTGTAATAGAAGAATTCTGAAAACACCCTGGATATAGCATAACCAGCTCAAAAGTACTACAATGCAGCAAATACTAGCCAGAGAGCTTGTTTTAAAAAAATAAAAAAATAGGGGACCCTGCTTTCTACGCTCTCCAACCCCTCCCTCAGCCGGGGAGGACCTGGTCCTGAGGTTGCCCCAGCCCTGGCTCTTCTCCCTTCCCCCCGAGTTGTCAGGGATGGCCCGGCCCCAAGGCCACCCCGGCTCCCCTCTCCTCCCACGGTTCTTCCCCTTCCCCACCCAAAGGCAGGGCCAGGGTGCGATGCACAAGCCCCGGCTCTCTGCATGGCTCCCGAAGGGCAAGGCTGAGGCCATACCAGCCCCAGGTCTCTCCCCAGCCACCAAACAGGTCTGGGCCAGCCCTGGCCCTCCCCTGGCCACCAGACAGGCTCAAATGGAAGAAGGGACCCATCCCCAGCAGCTCCTCACCAGTGACGCAGATGGAGCAGCCCACTTGGAACAGCTGGCCCCAACAAGCGGCTGAGGGTGGAGGCAGGGCTGCAGGATGCGGAGTGATGTGATGACATTACTCTGTCAGCCCACAGGGGAAAATCTCTCTCTCGAGAGAGATGGGTTTAAATTGCAAGGAACATTTTAAGTGTTTCAGCAGGCAAAGAATGTTTATGACTACTAGATGGGAAAGTTGATGCATAAGCAGGTAAGGCAGAAAAAAAAAAAAAAAAAAGAGTATCATCCATCCAATATAGGGTATTGTGGGTGATCAAAAAGATCCACAGAAAGATTAGCAGAAGTTCTCTTGTGCTTTACTCAGGTCCCATTTAAACGAAGTGCTGAACATATATGTTCATCTGGTCTCTAGTATACTTGGCTTTTTTCAGTTTTTCTGACTCTACTGCCAACTCCTCTGGCTTCAGAAAGACACAAACTACGCCTGACCTCTTTAGTTATCTGTAATTTGCAGTGGTTCAAGGGGTCCAAACCAAAGGGAGATGTGAGTATTCAGCATTCAGGCAGGCTAGAAAATAACTTTTCAAGGTTTCACAATTTGTTTTCATTCTGATGCAGAATGACAATGAGACCTCACAAAAATGTTTATGAAATGAGAGATTCTAGAGCCTGGCGGTTAAGACACGAGACTAAGAGTTTGAGAGACTTAGGTTCAAGTCCCTGTTTGATTAAAAACAGGGGCTTGCATCTGGATCAACTACATTCCCAAGCCAGAACCACCAACCACTCCACTGGGTACAGAATCAGTCCCTTGTCCAGCTAGCCCATCCTGGACTAGCTATATTTCCAGAAAATATTTCAGTTGTGACAAAAGTGTCATTTTTCAACAGATAAATGGTTAGTAAAATATTTTGATCAGCTGTACTCAGCACTTCTTGTAAACAAGCTCCTTACGTCTCTACATAAAATAAGCACTTATATTTGAACATTTGAGTAAAAAAAGACCTTCTTTGGATCAAGGGGACAAGCATTAAAAAGCCTCAATTTGCTACTTAGCATGTAAGATTTTAGATTGTTCTAGTATTTTGTTTCACACACATAGTGACAGATTTATCACTGACACATTCCACTTACTTCAGGGGAGTTATATCAAGGATGATTTTAACCCATTACATTCTTAACCTTATTTTGCTATATTCTTTTGTGACCCATAGCAAAGAAAATTGGTCCCGTGGGTGACTTTTCTAATTGATTAACCCAATTAGAATTGAAAAGCTGACAGGAATATGTCTGTAAAAGTTAAATATGATTCTATGTCCTTCTAAAAGTGCATAGGTCTGTCTGACCCTCTCCCACATCCATTATGAAACATTTAGTGGCCTGAGACCCCCTTCACAAACACACAAAATGTGAATAATTTGAAAACATTATGCACAAGGAAATTCCCAGAACTCAAAATTCGCAGGTATTTAAAAGACTTTCCATTGTGCAACGGCAATATTTACTTACACAGAGAAACTGCCATCTAAAATGTTATTAAAACATGCTGAAACATAGCTGTTTAATGTTATAATAAGTTTGGGCTAAATACTGGCTATTTGAATTAACTATTTTTGAAGCACCAGGTGAATGCCAAAAGCTACTGAAGTCATATTATCCCATTAGTACTGCTATCAGGAGTTTTACAGTGACAAAAAATTGCTCTATGGGAGAATTGCTCTATGTCAGAAATTTAAAAATATTACATATTATTTATTATGAAAAAAGCCCAGTTTATCTGAATTGCTGTGACAAGCAGCAAATCTATCTATACCCTCCAGGTTAAAGAAGACTGGAAAAACTCCATTGTTCTTGATACTGGCAACTGGCACATAACCTCAGAATGAAAAATAAGAAAATTAACTGTGCAAATCCTCTCAAAGAATATTTCCACCCCAAGCTTCAAAACAGATCCATAGCCACTGGCAGAAATGGGAGAACACTCTATGCTTTTGCATCTTAACACACACTGTACAAACTTCTTTAATGCCAAAGATAGGAACAATCTTCATCCAACAGACTGACAGCTTTGTTAAACTAAAATTTTTGTTTCTGCACATCCTGTGCACAAATCAAAACTAAGTGTCTCATGCTAGATTTGATTACTCGCTTAGCAAATGAGTCATTTCCTTTTTCCCACCTCCAAAATATTAGTTTGAACTTGCAAGTGAGAAGACAAAGCAATACACAACTGAACAGTAATTCCAGCAAATGTAATAAGGATTCTGTATTAAAGACGACAACTTTATTGAAAAAAAAAAACAGAAAAAAAAACTTACCATTTTGCACTGTAAGAGCCTAATCCTCTTTTAAAAATCCAGTATTATTAAAAGTTATTGAGTGATTTGATTCTGATATAACTGTGTCAATATTTGAAAGCTCCACACATAACAAAATGGATACTGAATTTGGTCTCATTTTCTAAGGCATTGAGTAGTCTGCAAGTCCCACTAAAATCAAAAGAGAACTACAGAGATCTTCAGATCTCAAAAGCAGACCAATAGGTCTAAGTGCTCCTCTTCTCACTCAGGGTCTGGAAGAAGAAGAGGGCCTGGAACTGGGTGCTTTGGAGGAGAACAAGCAATACCAGTGATCTGGAAGTGAAGAGGATAAAGGAGTGTCTACTCACATGAAATGTGAGAAGATTGCAGGTCCCCTGCTACCTCTATTGGAAGGAGTCAGGAGCAGGGCTGTACCACCAAGAAATACATCCAGTGTATGCATATTTATTTCAGCATTTTCACAATTTTGAACAGGTGTATAACTGCTGGAAAAAATTAATTCACAGCTGAGTAGCTCTGAATACAAGGGCACAACCACCAAGTAAATAAATCCCCAACTGACAGTGGTGCTCTAAAGCTTTTGCTTACTTCTGCAAACACAGAAGCCTACAGAACACACAAAGCTTCTCTTTCACAGTTTATTGCACTTCCATGTGGAATTTTTGTTAAGATTAAAAAAATTTGGTAAGAGGTCAGATGATATTTGAAAACTAAAAAGTCATTCACTGCATGTAATTGGGACAGTTTGGAATTTATTTTCACTATGAAAAGCATTGTTTTCTAAATATACGATTACACAGGATTATTCCAGTCCTGTAATAGGAACAATTACATCAAGTCCATCAACAGGTAACTTTGCAGAAACAAGAACTCAATCACATTCACCTGAATCAGTAAAAGCAGTAATTGATGAAGCAGCTACCTACCAATCAACCTGGCCAATAAGCCTAGTGCCTTGGGTAAATGGTTTCCATATTTTATTAAATCTGGGGTTTGTTTATATTATTTCTTTAGACCAGTTAAGGCCACATTTTAAATGATGACAGGCAGTGATACAAAATGACACAAGCCAGAGAGGGTGGGATGTCCCTTCTCCCAAACAGAACCCTAAGTTTGACCTTTTTAAATATTGTGATTTGGATCTCTTCAAAAAAAGAAAAATAAACTGCAATTTTCAATCAAAGCAGGTGCTTTATTTTGAGACTGTAATTAACTCATCAGCTTCAGGAGTCAATGTCCTTCAGATGCAGCTATTTTAAACAGTAAAGTAAAAATGTTGACTGTAGGGTAGCAACCACAAAACATGGTTCTGATTTTCAGTTTCAAGCCTTCTGAACACTCATTAAGTTTTATCTAGTGCATATAAACTCCATTTCAAATGAAGGTGGTGCATACCAACCACAGCAAAAGTTGCTCCTGACCATAAGAGTGAGTAATGTTCTATTTGGTGGTTAACCATGTCATTCATGGCGCAGAAGGTTTGCACGGTTCCCTTAAATGGAATATGAGCTTTCCATTTTTTTTTTAAAAGAAATACTATAGCAATGAATGTAACAGCACAAAAGGTTATATAATGCATCCTATGATTCTATCTGTGGTTCATGTCAAGCTAGAGCTACAGGTAACTAATTCCATATGTGAGACAGACCTCCCAGGAGGACTTTTAATCAAACAAGAGATGGAAAAGAGAAGTTTCCTTAGTTCAATATACCAGTCCTTCTGTATTAACAATGTTTTGATCTAAAAAAATATTAGTACACTGAAACAGTGGAATGCACATGTGATATACATTTGAATTTAGATATATAGTATCTATAAAACTCTAAGTGCTACATCTATTATATAGTTTGATGAGTGAGTTTGTGGATTTGTTGTGCAAACTAAAGTCATACTTTGCGATTACCTACAGATACCAAATTTTGCATAAACAGTCCTGCCACTTAAATTAGCCAAATGCATGACTTTTTACACCGGAATATGATGGGTGAAAGGTTTAAATCAGTGTTTCTCAAGTGGTCCGCTGACCCACTCTGAGAAAGCGGCTACCGGGGCTGTTCCAGTTTGTTTAGTTATCGGCTCTGCAGCCACAGAGCCTCACCGTTCCCAATGGCTCCGGTTTGCTGTTTGTAGGCAAGGTGAGCCATGGGAAGTAGAGTGACCTAGGCCACTGCTTCCCATGGCTCCCCTTGGCTGCAAATGGTAAACCGCGGCCAAGGGGAGCTGTGAGGCTCTGTGGCAGCAGAGACGGTAAGTAAACAAACGGAGCAGCCCAACAGCAGCTCTCTCAAGGTGGGTTTGCAGACCACTTTTGACAAACACTTGTTTACAAATTTTTGTTTCTCATTGGAAAAAAAGTCATGACTGTTATGATTAGAGTTCATAAAAGATATTTGCTAACACAATTAAAATCGAGTCACCTCTTCAACTGTCATTTTGCTCCAAAGAAAATTTTTACTGTTACAAATCACAAAATAGTTAAAATTAGTTACGGAAAGAGTAATGGAAGCTTTATGAGTTTCTGATTCAAATTTATTATATATGGTAATTATTCAATAAAATGAATACTGTTTGAAGTAGGGATTTTAAATTGCATTTAATCAGCTAATCACATAATCGATGGAAATTCCATCGACTACTCGATTAGTCGGTAAGGGGAGGGGGGGAACTGCAGAGCCACAGTAGGGTTAGCTAACCCCACTGCAGCTCTGCCTTTTAAATGCTGCGCCTCTGCTTTTTAAAATGTATGAATACCCTGGAGGCACTTAATACATTTAAAAAGCAGAGGCGCAGCATCTGGGACTGGGCCTCTGCCTCCCCTGTCCTCCACAGAGATGGTGCTGGGGGGCTTTTAAGCCGGCTCCCCAGCACCAGCTCCTGCTCCCCTGCCCTGCTGCCTCTCTTTGATGGAAGCAGCAAGGGGAAGAGGGGAAGTGACTAGTCGAATCACTGCTCAGCTAGTCAGTTGCATTCCTAGTTTGAAGTTGAAATCCTAAAAATTTAAAACTGTTCTTTTGCTTCGCTTTTGTAAGCACATTAATAAAAAATTCTATTACATAGATTTAATTTCCTGGCTTTTCCTGGTCAACAACGGGCCTTGCCTGCTAGTATATTATATTATTGTATGATCCAACCAAGAATGTTACTGCTTTCTTCCTCTTTCTAATCAGTAACACTGCCTTGCTTCATTCCCCACTTAAACCAAAAAGGCAGCAGACAACGGCTGAAATTAGCTGTATACTGGTAATTGGACAGAAGACTGCATACTGCAAAATTGATTAATGGCCCTGCTCTCAGGCTGGGGACTGGAAGTACAAAAGAATTAGGCCTCTGTGCATTTGCATAGTTTCTATAATTACAAGCTTCATCACAGCTCTCTTCCCTATTGGGTTTTTTTCCATATTTTGTGGTGGTTTTAACTTTTGCAGGTCTAACTGCTGATATGTAGAATAATTTGATACATATGATACCTGACAAATCAATCAACTGCTTTCTATTTGACATAGAGTGAAAGACATAAGGTCTAAAAATGGTGGAAATGAAATAAAATACCACTTCTCTTCCATACTTACATGAAACAAATTGATGCATTATCCCCACTCAGTTAATTTTTGACTGTTCTCACTTTCACAGAGTCATTTACCATTATGTCAAAGTACACTTCCCTCAAGAGATGCTGGATTTAACTGTAAACGTACTCTTAGAATGCATTTGAAGAAGAAATCAGACAATGTATGGTTAGTCATAATATAGCTAACTGAATCAAACTGGGCTTCAGACAGACTTTTCAGCTAGCCAAAGGAGCCTGCATGTGACATGCAGGCTGGAGTGCAACATCCGTTGTTAAAAGGAAGGCAAATGCTTAAAGTCAAATTCTGCCCAATAAGCTGCATATTCCATGGAAACCAACGTGTATCAGCGGGCAGAATTTAGATTTTAACAGACAGCTATAGCAAAAAATATTTCACTGTACATTTAAAAAACTGTAAATGTGTAAAAAATAGATGCTAAGAGACAGTACTTGATCTGCTTTGATGAAGGTCCTGCTTTGCAACTAGTGCACCAGCATTCTGAAGCCCTGGCACTCCAGTGACATCACAATGTAATGTTGTGATGTGTTTGTTACAGCAAAGCAGCAGTACAGCTAGTCACGCAAACAGGAGTATGCCTAGAGTACAGGTTATAGATGCTCTGTATTAGCAGAAGTGCCACTTTTACCTAAGGCTAGGGATGTTAGATAGCGATTAATTTAATCATTGTGTAACTGCATCAAATTTTAGCAGTTACACGACGATTATTCGATAGTCCCCAGCAGTGGTGCCGAAGGCCAGGGAGCCCCTGCCACTAGGGATGTCAATGTGTAGTCGACTATACGATTAACCAATAAGCCTAGGCTTATCGATTAATCTTCTCAACTATACACATTCCCCCACTTGCTGCCTTTGTAGCAAAAGCAGTAAGGGGAGGCTGAGAAGCAGGAGCCAGTGATGGAGGGAGCCACCTTAAAAGCCAGTTTCCACCAGCACCAACTCCACGGTGCTGCCTATCCCTCCCCATGCACTGCTGCCTAAGCAGCCCCTGCCTATGGCAGGCCCGAGTTCCCTGTGGATAGAGGCTGCTCTGCCTCCCATAAAACAGCCTCTGTCTGTGGTGAGCTTGAGCCTGCTGCCAACAGAGGCTGGTCAGATCCCCCGCAGACAGGCGCCGCTTCCACCCCCACACTGCTGCCTCTGTATCAGAGGCAGCAATGAGGGTCGGCAGGCAGCTGGTCTGCATGGGGAACTGGTTTTTAAATTGGCTTCCCTCGCAGACTGGCTCCTGCCTGGCACCCCATGCTGCTGCCTCTGTATCAGACTGGCTGACAGCCCTGCCCCCAGGAACTATAGAATAGTTTAGTAACTGATAAGAATTCATATGGCTACTCCACTGTCCAATTACCCAATATGTAACATCCCTACCTGCCATCTGATACAGAGGCAGCAGTATGGGGTGGCAGCAGCCCCTGTCTGCAAAGGGGTCCAAGTTCCTTGAGGAGAGAGGCTGCACCGGCATCCCATGGAGCAACCTCTGTTGTGGTGAGCCTGGGCCTGCTGTGGCCGGAGGCTGCCCTGCAGAAGCAGCCCCTGTCCGAGGAGGCCCAAGCTCCCTGTGGACAGAGGCTGCACCAGCATCCCATGGGGCAATCTCTGTCCACGGCAGCCTCCCCTGACCTCTCACACCCACTCTACTGCCTCTGACAGAGGCAGCAGCACAGGGGGTGGGCAGCCAAAGCCAGTGCTTTAAAGCCAGCTCCCCATGTATATCAGCTCCCACCTGCCCCGCCCCATGTTGGTGCCTGTGATAGACAGACAGCAGCTGGGTGGGGGAGGAGGGGACAGGCGTATCAGCTCCTGCAGAGCTGCATGGGAAGCTGGCTTGAAAGCTGACTCCCCATGGGCACGGGCTTCTGCCTTCCCCCCTCTCTTGCTGCTTCTGATACTGAGGCAGCAAGGAGTGGCAAAGTCTGTGTAGTCGATAAGATTAACCAATAAGTCCTAGCTTATCAGTTAATCGTGTAGTCGACTACACATTGACATCCCTACCTGGGACCATGCTTGGGAAATTTACCTGACACCAAATAATCCAAGCACTAAAACAAAGGCAAAAAATACCTGTGCAGGTATCCCCCTACCACATTCCCTACCTATTTTTAGCACTTTTTTAAAAAGGTCCTTCATTAGTGAAGTTCATGGGCACCTGACAGGTTTTATGCAATTATTCTCAATACTCCTTTGGGTTCAAGAAGTTCTAATATCCTTTTTTACAGCTGTGGAACTAAGGCACAGAGACTAAGCAACTTTCCTATAGCTACCTAGGAAGCCAGTGGCAGAACAACCCAGGTTTCCCCATCTTCCCCAAACTTCAACCCAGGTTTCCTCATCCCAGGCTAACGCCCAAAGTACCAGATCTTTGTTCCTCTGTTCCTCCAACCCTGTAACTCACAATATATTGGTGTAATAATATCTCATCGCGTGTATTGTCAGTCACATTTTTAATTTAACACATTTTTAAGTTAACCATGTCATACAACCACTTTTTTCCCCAGTTTTCAGCTTCATTCTACATGTTTTCCCTCCAATGTGTGAAAACACCACAACTTTCCTGAATTTTCCTCTTCAATGTCTGTTTCCTCTTTCCTACAATTTTGTGAGAGGGGCCATGCTGGGTCAGACCAAAGGTCCGTCTAGAACCAATACATCTGTGCCCTAGAGGAAATGATCAGAACAGGTAATCATCAAGTGATCCACCCCGTTGCCCATTCCCAGCATCTGACAAACAGAAGGCAGGGACACCATCCCTGCCATCCTGGCTAATAGTCATTGATGTACCTATCCTCCATGAATGTATCTAGTTCTTTTTGGAACCCTGTTAAAGTCCTGGTCTTCACAACATCCCCTGGAAAGGAGTTCCATAGGTTAAGTATCTCTCCTTTCATTGAATACTCAGTTTTCCAAATAGGATAGCACAATGAAATTGACCCATACTCCTAAGATATCCATAGATTTCTGAGTAGCAGAGACATTGGTTTGCTTTAACTATATTCAAGCCTGGGAAAGCAGTAAGCAGCAGCAGAGATGCTGTAAGTGGTCTGCCTGCAGCCTACATCCCTGATTTGGCTGCACTCAACTCACATATGGATAGTTATCTTTTTATCACAAACTTTAAAATAACTAACAATGAAAACTTAGATTGTGCAGAAAGTGATGACTTTTTTCCCCAAGGAATCTTCCTATATGCTCTGGGATATTTTCAGGGAGTATTTTCAATCCCTGCATAGGGTATATTGTTCAGAGCCTATTGCAATGGTAAAATGTGAGGGGGTCTCAGGGCTCTGCCACATCCATCTCAGGAAGGAAGCAGTGGCAAGGTCCTCCAAGCAGGCTAGAGTGGCTATACAGGAAGCAACCAATCAAGGCCTAGAAAAGCCATAAAAAAGAAGTGAAGAACAGAACAGGAGGAGACAGTTGTTATGAGTTCTTGGGATAAATTACTACTAGGAGCTGGAGCAGAAGGACTGCATAACCAGCTGCCTGAGAGAACTGCACAACACCACACCTTAAGGGGTAGGAAGCTGGGATTTGGGAAGTGAGAGGCTCTTGGCTGGCTGCTTGGACTGATCTGAGGACAATTTGGAAGCGGGGAGCAGGGTGGGAACTCCTGGATGGCTGCAGGGAGTGGATGAGGACTGGGTCCGGAGAATACCATCTCCAAGGAGGAAGTCCTGGTAATACAGCTCCCTACCAGGGCTGAGATTACTTAAAGACAGAGTCCCAGATGGAGCTAGAGAAACCACCTGCGAACCACTAAAAGGGCGATCACCAGAGGATGAATCAGACACATTCAACATGAGAGGTGGGTGCACATCCCATCACAAAATCAAAGGTAAAATAAATAAATGAGTTTAAAATAAATCCACTATTCATAGGTTAGAGAGAAACCTCAGACCTTCCCCATGTTTATCTTAATCCCATGTTCAACCCATGGGACAGCTTAACTGTGTTCAAGTGTTTTTTTATTCTTTGCCAAATTCAATATCAGTACCCTAGGAAGCCTTAAATGATAATTTATTTACAATTTTTTTTTAAGTAAGGGGTCAAATCCTGACTGCATTAATATCAGTAGAAAAAACTTTGTCTGTGATATCAGTGGGACTAGGTTCTCATATAAAGAGCACTTATCCTGGGCTATAATTATCTTTGATATTACTTCAGAAGATGCACATAAAAATAATTTCAAAACAAAACTGCAGCTACTTTCTTGCACTGCCTTTGTTCCACCACACCTCACTATCAACAACATGTCAGCAATGTGCTGGATTTTCAATTTCTCTCTCAGCAAGTTAAAAAGTAACATGTGTAACGAAAGACACAAATTGAATAGGATTGGTTTTGTTCTGTGCTTTTATGGTGGTGGACCTTGGCCAACCATGGATCAGGAGTTAGTTAAGACATTGTTTTAAAGACAGAGAGACAACATATAGGAAAGGATGGATGCAGCATAGAAAGGAACAGTGGAGTGGACTGGAAAGAAAAACAGAAGACATTATTTATCACTCACACATCTTCCTCTATTCCCCCCACGCTTTTACCACAGAAAAACCGTCATGGCTTCTGGGCATAAGAGACACCCTATCTGAGAATATTTTGAAATAAAAAAGTTGTTCCCTGGGTAAAAAAGGAAAAATTGTCAAGTGCAAGTAGTGGAAGATGATGATACAGGGCCTAGATGTAAGAATGAAACATGATAAGGAAAGCTGCTTATTGGGAGAAAATGATGTGGATCAACTGCTTAGTAACTTAAATAATTCTCTTTGCAATGAATCATTCTTCAAGGCTCTCACTATACCTTTTAGTAGAAGTGTGATTTGACAAGTACATTCCCAAGCTGTTTGATATGTTGGATGTTGCTATTAAGAAAGAAAGACAGAAAGAATTTTAGCTTAGGTAATCCTTATAGCTTGCTCAATTAGTTAACTATGTTGAGAATCTATCACCCAAGTATATGGTATAGAAAGCTACAGTAAGAGAAATGTAGAGTTGCCAGTTGCCACTAAGTATCATTTTCTTATAATACATCCCTCTTATTTTGGAACATCATGGCCACAGACCATAATGGTGATGCCCTAAGTCTACTCCCTATTTTACGTCAGCATAACTCGGCTTTCACAAGGGAACTCAATCTTAGGGTATGTCTACACTACAGCGTTATTTCGAAATATCTTATTTCAAAATAGTTAATTCGAAATAAGTTATTTCAAAATAACGCGTCTACACACAAAATGCATTTCGAAATAGCATTTTGTTAGTTCAAAATAGTGCATACACACTCAGTAGACACTGAATCGCATTTAAGGCCAGCCGGAACCAGATCCAGCAGGGCATCAGGTCAGGAGTTACTTTATGTGGCTGCTGCCTGAGGCTATCTGAGGCATGTGCTTAAAGGACCTCCTGGACAGCCGGTTCTAACCTTTCCCTGCTTGCTTGCCTACCTCGATGAGGGACAGCAAAGCGTTTTGTCTCTGCGTGCTCTCTTTGCCGTCACTCGGGACACCACAGCACTCTGCAACATGGAGCCAGAGCTGCCCCTGGGCACTCTGGTGCTTCTTGTGGATGCATTGCTGCGAACCTGGCTGCACTTTCTGCAGGCTGCCATCCGGGAGGTCCATCAGGGGGCTGTCAGTATCCAGAAGGCCCTGTGGGAGAGCTTCCACCCTGAGGAGCACTAAGAGCCCCCCTGGTCTGCCCCACTGGGGGCTTGTGCCTCATTCCTCCCTCACGTGCTTCCACTTACCACTCCCTAACCCCCCTTCCTGATGTCAAATAAAATACATGGACAATATTTTCATGAACACAACTCTCTTTATTTAACAAAAAGGGGATGAAACTCTGGTGAGACTGGGGAAAGGAGGTGGGAGAGGGGAGGGGGAAACCTGGGAGA
Organism: Rafetus swinhoei; assembly: GCA_019425775.1. NCBI lineage: Eukaryota > Metazoa > Chordata > Testudines > Trionychidae > Rafetus > Rafetus swinhoei. The sequence continues at coordinate 275,880,547 of CM033437.1, forward strand.
AGGGAGCTGGAAGGGGGAAGCAAGGGGAAGAAGGGGAAGGGGAAGCTCAGGGCTCACGTTTGGGGGTCTCGCCGGACCAACTTGATTGTCGTGCAAACCTGCTCCTGGGTTCTCATGTGGCCTTTGGTGGCCAAGCTGGCAGCAATCCTGCCATAGACGGCCGCGTTCCTCCATCTAGTGAGGAGATCATGGATGTTGCGGGCATCCCCCAAACCTGAACAAGGTCCATGATCTCCACCCTGGACCAGGATGGCGCACGCTTTCTCCAGGCCCTGGCAGGCTCCTGGGAGCTCGCAGACTGCTCCTGGGGAGCGGTGGAGGGCTGGCTGCCAGTGACTTGCTGGCTCATGTTTTGGGGCCACTGGGTCAGGGCAGTGACTGCTGGCTCTGGGCTGGCAGGCTTGGAGCTGGCACAGGCACTGTGGCCAGAGTCAACCCCTTTAAGGGCTCCAGGGAGGGAGAGGAGTGTTCTTGGTTGAGGCTGGAGTGGCCACCAGGGCACCCTGGGAAGGCTGGAGGCCCCCTATTTCAAATAAGTGTCTACACAGCACTTATTTCAAAATAGCTATTTCGAGTTTGGCATTTTTCCTCGTGGAATGAGGTTTACCAAATTCTAAATAAGCGCTCCGCTATTTTGAATTAATTTCGAAATAGCGATTTGGCTGTGTAGATGCTAGTAAAGTTATTTTGAAATAACAGCTGTTATTTCAAAATAACTTTGCTGTGTAGACATACCCTTATACCTGTTTTCTCCAAAAAACACAAGTGCCAATGAGTTCAATGGGGTTTATTACAAATCTAAATGCTAAGTGCTGTCAGTCTTAGCTTTTTTGATAACTTGGAATCACATCTACATCCTTGCTGGAAAAATGTAAATGATTAACTGAATAAGAGAGTGAAAAGAACTGGGAAGAATGACTATTCAAAATAATGTTTAAAATTTTGATCCAGGATTCCATTTAAGGTCTATCTGCAACAACTTCAGTCATCCATTTGTACTTTTAGCAAGAGTGCTGCAACTAAACAGTGAAACCATTTAATCCATATATATTTACTGATGATGTTTTGAACAAAGTCACTGCCCTAAATTCATAATAGAAATGTAGCCGTGTTAGTCTAGTCTAGACTAGAAAGACTTGAAAGAAAATCCTCTGAACTATCATTCATGCTTAAATTTGACACTTTACGCCAAGGTCTCAACAAAGATGCTAATTACCTTACCCATTACAAAGATAGCTTCCCCAATTATCACCCCTAATATCATTAGCTCACAGACATTTACCTCCCCCCCTCATCCCGCCTCTGTTCTGAAATTTGATTTGTCCTTTTCATATGTGTTCACTTTTTTTGATTGTATCCCTTTGGTATATATGGTCATGCCAATTTTCTTCCACAATTTGATCTGAGGAAGTGGGTCTGGCCCACGAAAGCTCATCACCTAATAAACCATCTTGTTAGTCTTTAAAGTGCTACATAGTCCTGTTTTCCCCTAAATTAGAGGGAATCGTTAGCCAGGCACCTTGAAATGAAGTCCCTTCAGTTGCTAAGCTAGCTTTTCATAGCAGTAGCTTCCTTGTAGTAAGGAAAACCAAATACCAAGACCACATAAATGAACCAAGCAATCTTTTCATGTATGCCACAAATTCTCCTTTTTGCATTAATAAAATGCCTTCATTGACATAGTTGAGTCCTTATGACCAGGCTACAATCCACCTGGTAAAGCAGACATTGGTGGAAGGTTGCTAGGTTCAGTGAACAAGAAGGGACCAGAACAATGTGCAAGAAATACTTAGGAGAAATTTGCTAATTTAAGGCTTGATGGTGGAGCAATGTACACAATGATCCAGTAATATGTGCCTGTGTAACAGAAGATGGGTGTGCATATCTTTCAGAAAGAGATGCATCATTAAATACCCACATGACAGAAAATGTAGAAGTGGTAGTGAAAGCTGTAGTAAATTGTGAACAAAAATTCAACTGTCATGTGTGCAGTTTTGTAACAGACAGTGCTGCAATTGTGGCAAAGACAGAAGATACTTAGAAGACAAAACAGAAGGATGTTCCTTACTAACAAATGGCTTCAATGTCCAGACTTAAATAGTTCTTCTTCAGGACTAAAATAAAATGTTGTTGAAGTCACAAGATTCTTCCGTAACAATCATTTTTGCTTCAGCTTCACTAAAAAGAGCAAGAGGATCCAAACTAATTCTCTCTCAAAATGTTCAATAGGATTCCGTGGTTGATTGTTTTCAACAATTCATTAAAAATTAGCCTAGTCACAAAGTTTCATGAGAAGAAAACCATGATTACAGAGATGCAAGTATCTCATCCAAATAGCTAATATTGGATTAAAGAGGAACGTAGAAGATATGCTCAGTATACTAAAAACTATTATCTGTCACCTTAAACTTCAGAGAAATTGCTGCTGCATTGCCGAGGCTGTCAAAATTTGGAAGGCATATAAAAAAGACACACTGTCAAAAGAAAGAAATCCCTCACCAGAAAAGCTTAACTACCAGCAATAAAGAAGCAAATGGATCAAACACACGCCACCTCATTTTCTTGCAAACATTCTTAACCCCAGATATAAAGGTAGATATACCCAACTTCTGAAGATGCTACTGCTGCCATGGCTTGGACATCTCAAAATCACTCCTAAATTATGCCAGTCATAATAAATGTCAGGGCTGGAGTGAAACTATTTAATCCATATATATTTACTGATGACATTTGGAACAAAGTCACTCCCCTAAATTAGTGGGAATCATTAGCCAGACACCTTGAAATAAAGACCCTTCAGTTGCTAAGCCAGCTTTTCACAGCAGTAGTTTCCCCCTCTGTAGGCATAGAGAGAATATTTTCATTATTTGGTATTATTCACACAAACCTAATAAATGGACTGGGAGTTGGAAAAACAGGAAACCTCATATTTCTGTTTCAGTCCATGAATCAAAATAACAGTGGGAGTGGGGAAGATGAGAGCTAATGATAGACATTTTATGGAAACTGTACATTTAGAGTTCTGAGGATTTGTCAAGTAGAGTTAATTAAAACATTTTTTAAAAGTCTAAGGACAGCTGTCAGCCAGCAACTCCATAGATTGTTCCTATTGCAAATTTTGAAATATTTATGCAATATTTAAAATTTAGTTTCATCTTACTATATATTTTAGAAATGTTCATCTGTCTGTCCATCCATCTATCCATGAGTCCGTTTGTTCAAGAACTCCTCCTAAATGGTAAGAGCTAGGAACACCAAATTTGGTATACAGCTTCCTTAAAAGACAGGAAACAAAGGGTAGGAATAAATGGTAATTTTTCAGAATGGAGAGGTGTAACTAGTGGTGTTTCCCAAGGGTCAGTCCTACGACCAATCTTATTCAACTTATTCATAAATGATCTAGAGAAAGGGGTAAGCAGTGAGGTGGCAAAGTTTGCGGACGATACTAAACTGTTCAAGATAGTCAAGACCAAAGCAGACTGTGAAGAACTTCAAAAAGATCTCACCAAGCTGAGTGATTGGGCAACAAAAAGGCAAATGAAATATAATGTGGATAAGTGTAAAGTAATGCACATTGGAAAAAATAACCCCAACTATACATACAATATGATGGGGGCTAATTTAGCTACAACTAATCAGGAAAGAGATCTTGGAGTTACCGTGGATAGTTCTCTGAAAACGTCCGTGCAGTGGCAGGATTTAGCAAATAGAATGTTAGGATTTATTTTAAAAGGGATAGAAAATAAGACGAAGAATATCTTACTGCCCCTGTATAAAATTATAGTATGCCACATCTTGAATACTGCATACAGATGTGGTCTCCTTTCCTCAAAAAAGATATTTTGGCATTAGAAAAGGTTCAGAAAAGAGCAACTAAAATGATTAGGGGTTTGGAACAGGTCCCATATGAGGAGAGGCTAAAGAGACCAGGACTTCTCAGTTTAGAAAAGAGGAGACTGAGGGGGGATATGATAGAGGTATATAAAATCATGAGTGGTGTGGAGAGGGTGAATAAAGAAAAGTTATTTACTTGTTCCCATAAGATAAGAATTAGAGGACCCCAAATGAAATTAATGGGTAGCAGGTTTAAAACTAATAAAAGAACGTTCTTCTTCACACAGCGCACAGTCAACCTGTGGAACTCCTTGCCAGAGGAGGCTGTGAAGGCTAGGACTATAACAGAGTTTAAAAAAGAGCTAGATAAATTCATGGAGGTTAGGTCCATAAAAGGCTATTAGCCAGGGGGTAAGGAATGGTGATCCTGGGCTCTCTTTGTCAAAGGCTGGAGAAGATTGGCAGGAGACAAATTGCTTGATCGTTGTCTTCGGTCCACCCCCTCTGGGGCACCTGGCACTGGCCACTGTTGGCAGACAGGATACTGGGCTAGATGGACCTTTGGTCTGACCCAGTATGGCCATTCTTATGTTCTCTAACCATAACTTACAGTAAGGTTGTGCCAGGATAATGGAATGTGCATGGAATTCAATTGTTTCTCATTAAATGGAAAGGGAGGGGTCTGGTAGGAGGGAGTTATACTGCAGAATTACCACAGGGGTAGCAACAGGCCAATGATGAGGAGCAGAACAGCTATGATCCCATTGAGCCAGCAGGCATGAAGAAAGGGACAACTATTTACTATATATATTCAGAGCATGTATGTGGGTCTGTCCCCCAGCTGTGGGACATGCACCTTCCCCTGGTTGTGCCTGCTGCAGCAGCTATGGACAGGCATGTCTCACTTGGCCCCTAGTTGTCCTTTTTCCCTGGGTCAGCCTGGATACTGAATCCCTCATCCCCAGCTCACCCAAGAAAAATGATTTAAATGAAGGAAAAAAAAAAACTTATCTGAGCAATGCTGGATAAATCTTCTAGTAAAATATAAATACAGGTTGGAACCTCACTGGTCCAGCACCCTCGGGGCCTGAATGGGATTTGCTGGACCAGGGAAGATCCCTCCCCTCGTGGCCATGCTGCCACTGGTTTAGGGCTCCACCCTGCATCCGCTGCTGCTTCAGCTCCTTGGGGGGCTCTGTCCGGTCCCACTGCTGCCGGAGCCAGAGTGCCAGCACCACGGCCAGAGCTGCACAACCGGGGCAGAGCTCCCCGCAGCCACCTGGCTCCACAGCTGGGGTCAGAGTTCCATAGCTTGTGACAGAGACCACTGGTTGCTGCTGGGGCTGCAGTTCCCTGGCTGCTCGAGCCAGAACGCAGCCAAAGCTATGCAGCCAGGGACAGGGCCAGAACTCCCTGGCTGCCGCTGGGGTCGGAGCTCCCTGGCCAGAGTTGCAGGCCACAGCCAGGCTACAGCTCCTCAGCCACTGGGGCCAGGGAGTGCCACTGGGGATAAACCCCCCCCTCCCATGCTTTTTGCCTTCCTTGCCTTCCCCCTCCCAGCTGAGTTGCCGGTGTCCCTTAGGGTGCTCCTGCCCCGCCACCAGACCTCCCTTTTCCTAGGCTCTGTGGTCCAGGTTGGATCACAGACATTGCCAGACCAGGGAGTCCCAGTTAAGGGATGTACAACCTGTACTATTTGATTTTGTTCTTACCATTCCTAATGTACTACTGCTGCATAGAATCATAGAATACTAGGACTGGAGGGACCTCGAGAGGTCATCGAGTCCAGTCCCCTACCCTCATGGCAGGACCAAATACTGTCTAGACCATCCCTGATAGACATTTATCTAACCTACTCTTAAATATCTCCACAGATGGAGATTCCACAACCTCCCTGGGCAATTTATTCCAGTGTTTGACCACCCTGACAGTTAGGAACTTTTTCCTAATGTCCAACCTAAACCTCCCTTGCTGCAGTTTAAGCCCATTGCTTCTTGTTCTATCCTCAGAGGCCAAGATGAACACGTTTTCTCCCTCCTCCTTGTGACACCCTTTTAGATACCTGAAAACGGCTATCATGTTCCCCCTCAATCTTCTCTTTTCTAAACTAAACAAACCCAATTATTTCAGTCTTCCTTCATAGGTCATGTTCTCTAGACCTTTAATCATTCTCGTTGCTCTTCTCTGGACCCTCTCCAATTTCTCCACATCCTTCTAGAAATGCGGTGCCCAGAACTGGACACAATACTCCAACTGAGGTCTAACCAGCGCAGAGTAGAGCGGAAGAATGACTTCTCGTGTCTTGCTCACAACATACCTGTTAATGCATCCCAGAATCATATTTGCTTTTTTTGCAACAGCATCACACTGCTGACTCATATTCAGCTTGTGGTCCACTATAACCCCTAGATTCCTTTCCGCCGTACTCCTTCCTAGACAGTCGCTTCCCATTCTGTATGTGTGAAACTGATTGTTCCTTCCTAAGTGGAGCACGTTGCATTTGTCTTTATTAAACTTCATCCGGTTTACCTCAGACCATTTCTCCAATTTGTCCAGATCATTTTGAATTATGACCCTATCCTCCAGATTAGTTGCAACCCCTCCCAGCTTGGTATCATCTGCAAACTTAATAAGCGTACTTAGTAAGTGTACTTACTGCAGTTTGACATAAGTAATGAGTATTATGTACTGTTTTTTAAATTAATAAAAATCAAGTTATCTAAAAAATATACTCTTAGATGTTGTATAATGTATACTCTTAGATGTTGTAAAATGCTGTACTGAATTGTAAATTAAAACGTTTTAGTGATCAGATTTGCACTATCATTTAAGAAACGTGTGTAGAAGTATCAGGGGGAAACTTGATTTAAATCAATGATTTTTTTCTTGGTGATTTAAAAATCAATTATTTAAGTCATCTTGATTTAAATCAGTCCACCTTGTTCAAGATAGGAGTATTTGAGTGCTTCACAGTGATGGGACAAAAATCAATGCAATATTAGACAGCCTTTTTCCTCTACTGAATTTCATCTTATTTCAGACTAATTCTCTAATTTGACATGGTCATTATGAATTCTAAGTGTGTCCATAATGTGTTTGCAACCTCTCCCAGTGTGATGTATCAGAGGGGTAGCCATGTTAGTCTGGATCTACAAAAGCGACAAGGAGTCCTGTGGCACCTTATAGACTAACAGATGTATTGGAGCATAAGCTTTTGTGGGCAAAGACCCACTTCATCAGATGCATCTGACCAAGTGGGTCTTTGCCCACGAAAGCTTATGCTCCAATACATCTGTTAGTCTATAAGGTTCCACAGGATTCCTTGTCGCTTTCCCAGTGTGATGTTCCATGTAAATTTTGTAAGTATACTCTCCACTCCATTATCCAAGTCATTAATGAAAAATACTGAATACTATCAGACCTGTGACTGCCTCCCTAAGGAACCACACTAGGTAAGCCCTTCCAGTAAACCACTGATAGCTACTCTTATGGTTCTTACGCTCTTTCCACCAGTCAGGTATGCAATTTATTGTAATTTCATCTAGGCCACATTTCCCAAGTTTGCTTCTGAGAATGTCATGTGGGATGTGTCAAAAGCCTTACTAAAAAAATCAAGCTCTATCACATCATCTGCTCACCCCCGCCTCCATCCACTAGGCCCATAACGCTGCCCAAGAAGGAATGTAGGTTGGTTTGGCATGACAATACCCTGGGATGAATGTCATCAGGGTCTACTAATTTCAATACATTTGACTTACCAAAATATTCTTTGAACTATGGTTTCCCTCTTTTGATTTATTATTTCTTCCTTGTTGTTAACATTAATTGTGTTGAGTATGGGTCCCAATTTACTTTTTAGAGAAAAACAACAGATATCAATTATTAGCTCTTCCCAGCTAAGCAAAGGACCTATATATTCCTCTGTTTTTCTCTTGCTCCTACTGAAACATCCTCTTCTCATTGCTTTTTCTATGGTTTTGGTTAGGTGCTGCTCATTTTGTCTCTCTGCCTTGCTGATATTGTCACAACATGCCGTTACTAAAACTTTTAGAACATAAGAACGTTAACAGCCATACTGGGTCAGACCAAAGGTCCATGTAGCCCAGTATCCTGTCTGCTGACAGTGGCCAATACCAGATGCCCCAGAGGGAGCGAACACAACAGGAAATCCTCATGTGATCCCTCCCCTGTCACCAACCTCCAGAGAAACAAAGACTAGGGACACCATTCCTACCCATCCTAGCTAATAGCCATTGATGGACCTAAACTCCATGAATCTATCTAGTTCTTTTTTGAACCCTGTTAAAGTTCTAGCCTTCACCACATCCTCTGGCAAGGAGTTCCACAGGTTGACTGTGCGCTGAGTGAAGAAAAACTTCCTTTTGTTTGTTTTAAACCTGCTGCCTATTAATTTCATTTGGTGACCCCTAGTTCTTATATTGTGGGAATAAGTAAATAACTTTTCCTTATTCACTTTTTCCATACCAGTCATGATTTTATAGCTGTCAATCATATCCGCCCTTAGTCTTCTCTTTTCCAAGCTGAAAAGTCTCAGTCCTTTTAATCTGTCTTCATATGGGACACGTTCCAAACCCCTAATCATTTCTGTTGCCCTTTTCTGAACCTTTTCTAATGCCAATATATCTTTTTTGAGATGAAGAGACCACATCTGTATGCAGTATTCAAGATGTGGGCGTACCATGGTTTTATATAGAGGCAATAAGATATTTTCTGTCTTATTCTCTATCCCTTTCTTAATGACTCCTAACATTCCTTTTGCTTTTTTGACTGCCGCTGCCCACTGAGTAGATGTCTTCAGAGAACTATTTACAGTGACTCCAAGACCTCTCTCTTGAGTAGTTGTAGCCAAATTAGTCCCCAACAAATGGTATATATAGTTGGGATTATTTTTCCAATGTGAATTACTATACATATATCAACATTAAATTTCATTTGCCATTTTGTTGCCCAATCACTTAGTTTGGTGAGATCTTTTTAAAGCTCTTCACAGTCTGCTTTGGTCTTAACTATCTTGAGCAGTTTGGTACCATCTGCAAATTTTGCCACCTCACCGTTTATCCCTTTCTCTAGATCATTTATAAATAAGTTGAATAGAATGAGTCCCAGGACAGACTCTTGGGAAACCCCATTAGTTACCTCTCTCCACTCTGACAGCTTCCCATTTATTCCTACCCTTTATTTCCTGTCTTTTAACCAGTTACCAACCCACAAAAGGACCTTCTCTCTTATCCCATGACAACTTACTTTACTGAAAAGCCTTTGGTGAGGGACCTTGCCAAAGGCTTTCTGGAAATCTAAGTATACTATATCCACTGGATCCCTCCTGTCCATATGTTTGTTGACCCCCCCTCAAAGAACTCTAACAGATTAATAAGGCATGATTTCCCTTTAGAGAAACCATGTTGACCTTCCCCCAACAAATTATATTCATCCATATGTCTGAATTTTATTCTTTACTGTAGTTTCAACTAATTTGCCCAGTACACCTCCTTAAAAACGTGTCCACTTTTTTAAAGTTTCTTTTTGAGGTTAGGTCATTAAAGGAACTCCTGATTGAATTGTATTGTCCTCTTACCATTCTTCCTATCTTTCCTTTGAATTGGGTTAGTTTGCAGTTGTGCATTTAATATTGCCACACTCAGAAACTGCCATCTTTCCTGAACTATCTCTTAGATTTTCTTCCCATAGGACCTTATTGACCAATTTTTTAATTTTGTCAAAATATGCTTTTCTAAAATCCATTGTCCTTATTCTGCTATTCCCACTTCTTTCCTTTCTTGTGAAATGCATCATTTCATGATCACTTTAACTCAAATTGCCTTCCACCTTCAGATATAAAATCAAAGAGCATTTAGTCTTTCAACAGAGTGCTGCCTAGCACTGCTTCCTGCAGTTCAGGATATGGGGGGTGTGAGGGGGGGGGAGTTGTGCAGAAACTTTTCGAAACACAAAACACACAGGACTACCAAATAGGGTTGCCAGATGGTGTAACCAAAAATACTGAACCTGGCAGCCATCTTTTTTTCTTACTCTGTGCCGGAAGAGAGCTCCCCTATGGAACCAGGTAAGTGAGGCCGGGGGGGAGGGAGGGTCCGGGAGTGGCCTGGGAGCTGGGTTGGGGGCGCTTCAGAGGCTGGGCCTGGTTGCTGAGTTTGTCGTAGGGTTGCCAGGTGTCTTGTATTTTCGCCTCCTGGCAGGGGAAAAAAAAATCAGAAAATACTGGACATTTTAAGTGTCCAGTATTTTCTGATTTTTTTTTAAACCAGACAGGAGGCGAAAATACCGGACTGTCCAGGTCAATACTGGACACCTGGCAACCCCACTACCAAAGTGTCTCCCCTGCAACCAGTACCACCGCTTCATGCCTTGGCCTAGAGTTTAAGTCTAAATTAATCTGTGACTGAATTTGCTAACTCCACAGAAACACAAGATGTAGCAAGTACACAGGAAGAGACACACACATCAAAGAAGTGAGTGCATTAGGGATCGCAGGCAATGAAGGAAGAATAAGTTTTAGGGACATTGACAACTTAACCATATTCACAAAAAGTCAATTGTTCTATTATAATCACCCCTGAACACCTCAAAGTCCTACCTATATTTATCTAGCTTTATATATTTATTTCATATGATAATGCAGATGCAGACTCAATTATCAGAGCACTCTCTTTATTTGCACCAGCATGGTAAGGACATCACAGTTCTCATAGGGTATGTCTACACTTGCCCCCTAGTTCGAACTAGGGAGGCAAATGAAGCACGAGGAGCAACAGTTAAATCGAGGGAAGGGTTTCCGATCGAACTACCGCGTCTACACGCAGCAAGTTAAATAGGGTGTCCGGCATTTTAAAATGGTGACCAGCACCGAATATGCTAATGAAGCGTGGGATATTTAAATCCTGCGCTTCATTAGCAACTTCGGTATGCTTCATTTGCCTCCCTAGTTCGAACTAGGGGGCAAGTGTAGACATACCCATACTCAACAGATACAGGGGTCGGCTCAGAAGAGCAAAGTGTGTTAGGGGGCTTCCTACCCAAAACCAAGGATGATGAATGTGGGTGGTGGAACTGCCCCCAAAAACACACAGGTTTCTACGAAAGACTGAATTCAGGCCTGGACATCTCATAATACAGATTCATCTGCTCATGTTCTTGTGACAAATCTCTGTACATAGCAGCAACCCACCCTGGCCTGCTTTCCTGCGAATTGCTGCTGTGAACCATGCTCCCCATGCAAGTAGCATATGTCTTTAAAAGTAAAACAACATCCTCAGAATTATTTGCCAAAAACCAAACCAAACCAAACCAAACACACACACACACAAATTTAACACAAATACAAAGACTTGAAACCACTACGGTAAATATGAAATCCTCCACTAAAGGAAAGGAAATAAATACCACAGATACAAATCTGGAGAGGAAGGGATAGAATTGACAGCAATTCCACTATAAGTGTTTCCATCTTGATTCCTCATGACTGTCCTAATGTTAGTTATTTCATGGAATAAAAGCATCAACTGCTGGTTTTCAGTCAAGGTGTGAAGACAGACCTGGGAGAGGATTTTGACTACAAGAAAAGAAAAGGATCTGAGGAGCAGTTGTTTAGTTTAGATACGAAAGACAAACAAAATGTATTTCAAATTTGACGTTAAGAAATATGTACACATTAGGAATAAAATATAGTTTTATCACACATTTTCTTCTTTGGATAATGAGAGAGGTTTACAAACATGGCTACAGAATTATGTGCCAAACATTTGAAAAATCGCACCACGTAACTTTAAAACGTAAGTTGCCGTTAGATACATATATACATTTTCTTTTTTCCAACAAGTCACTATTTAGTGTACTCGTGCTGTTTGTACATTGGCTCTCAGAAGTGTTATTACATTCTCAAACACCTGAATAAAGTGTTTAATATAAGTTGACATTAGTTAAGTTAAACAACACTTCACACCAGTTTAGCAAAAGACGGCTGGGGGCCACCTTGTGTCTGTCATGCCATCATAAACTTGTCAAGACAGGGACTTGTCTCTTAAATGGATCTAAAATTTCCATTCTGAGAGAATTATTTCAAGCATTTTAGAATTTTTCTCTTGCATCAAAACAAAAAAGTCAAAATTTCAAAATCTCTCAAAATTTCCAAAAGTAATTCATTACAATAAGGTTGAAGATCTCAATTTAGGATTTTATATCAGATGTCCAAACAGAGTACTTTGAACTAAACATTCTTATAATTTGCCATAAAAATGGTGAAATTGATATGTTCCCATGAAATAGTTTGATGTTTTTAAATCTGTATTTTCCAATGGAAAACTGATCCATCAAAAAAAATTTGGTCAGCTTTTCTCTTACTATGTATAGCACCAAGCAAAATGGAGCCCTGCTGTGAGATGGGACATTTAGGCACAGCTGTGATGCAAATAAAAGAGAAAACTTCTTTGTTTTGTTTGTGAGCCACATTCTGAGAAATATTTCTTCTATAAGAGGTTGTAATACATCTGCATGGCAGCTCGTATCAGGGGGAGAAGTGTGTCAGAGCCCTTAATTCAAGACCTATGTATTTTTGTTGAACCTGAACATTAAATGTTCCATCTTTGCTTCAGAGAGGTTTGTAGATTTATATCAGCTGATGCTCTTGTATATTCAGCCACAGGAAGCTGAATTTGCAAGATACAAAAAAAAAAAATAACACCATGGAAAAAGGAACTAGACAGCAAACAGAGTGGGAAAGCTAAAAAAGATGGGTGTGAATGAATGAAATAACATCCCCAGCATGAAAAGATGGGCAAAACCACCTAGTTTAAATGCCAGCCACTAACAAAAAATGACTGATAGTTTTAACGATAAAACTTTCAATATAAGACATCTGTGCTTATTTTGCAGAGGGCTAACTTCCCTAGTAAGCCATACCTGCAGATGAAGTTGGCATCTGATTAATTTAGTGATTGCTTGTTTTATAAAACAAGGTGAGCAGAGAGTCACTTACTTTATATATAGAAGGAATGATCTGGTGCATTTTCAGCCTGTGAAACACAAAGATGTCATAAACTGCTGAAACTGCTAGAACAGTCACTCCTTGCTCTTTCCACAACATGCTGCAGCCAGCACAGAGTCCTGTACCCAAGATCCAGCCCCAAGTGCTGGCTGAGTAGCTTCTTGTAGAGCAATGTTTAACGTAACACATCAAGGAGAGCAGAAAAAAGAAGCAGGCTCCAACGTCAGCCCTCCCTACAATTCCTGCCACTGCTTCGGTGTGGATGGGATGAGATGCAAACAGCAGGCCTGCGATTAATGTCCAATATCCGTCCCCAAACAAGATTCTGGAGAAGTTTGTGAAAAGTCCTGTGACTGCAGCATGTAGCAGGACATTTACAAGGTGGTAGCTCCAAGGGTCCATTCCTCCAATAGCATGGTTAATGCGAAAGGAGAGTGTGCAGAGAGGTCGGTAGGACTTGTGACTCCCACTGTGGGTGAGGAGGGTTCCCCAAAAGTCATTGTAGAATATGTGGGTCCAGGGGGTTTCTGACAGAAGATCCTGGTTTGTCTTGATAGCTCGGCTATTAAAAAAAAATAAAAACAAAGAAATGAGCCAAACAGCAAGAAAGAGAAGATACAATCATATTACTATGACAATGCAAACAGGTCCTTGTTTTCTTATTCTCTATGTTGTGCAAGCAAAAAATAGAATTATGTCAATGCTATTTTCCTTTAACTTTTGAATTTTTGCTAGAGTACAAGAGGTGTTAAAAGTGTCTATCTATTGACTTTTTGCTAAAATAAATTTCCATATAAATTGGCTTTTAAAACATTAGAAACAGATGTTATGCCGAAGCCATCAAATTAAAACACCCTTCAATGACATTCATCTGAGCCTAACCTATGAGCAATTACTTAAGATTTGATGGGTTATAATTAAAATTTAAAAGAAATATGAAAAACTGACAAACACTGTTGAAACAACTGATCCTCGAGCAAATCAGAATTCAAACCCCAACTGGCCTATCATACTCTAATTCTAACACCTAAATTAAAATTTGTCTTGCCGTCATAGACGAGCAATAACTACACAAAGTCACTAGATATGTGCAAATTTTGTGCTGCTACCCTGGACAGTTCATAGACTTTCCTGTGCATATTTTGCCTGAAAGAGAATTCTCAGAGAATACCATAAGTGGGGCTGAAGGCAAAGTATGTTAGGGATTCAATTCCACCTTTTCTTTGAATATTTTAAGCTTTGTATTTTGCATTTTAAGATGTACTACTCTATGTTGTGGTTAGTTTACTTAAAAGTAAACCTTAGGGTAAGAAGTAAGTTTTACCCTTTTGCAGTCTGCATGCCTACATTCAGATCAACAGAAATCTGTCCAGCATAAAACGTGAAAAATTATTTATTCCTACAAATTCAATCATCTACAATTACAAATCACAATATGGTAGGGTTGCCAACTGTCTAATCACAAACCCAAATGCTCATGCTGTGCCCCCTGCCCTACCTCATCCCCAAGCCCAGCCTCTGCCTCTTCCCAAGACCCCCACTCACTCCATTCCCTCCTCCCTTCATTGCTCCCTCTCCCCCACCCTTCCTCACTCTCACTGGACTGGGGTACGGGGTTTGGAGTGTGCGAGGGGACTCTAGGCTGAGCCTGGGACAGGGGTTTGGGCTGCTGGAGCAGGTGCAAATTCTGGAGGGAGTCTGAATGCAGGAGGGGGCTCAAGGCAGGGGTTGGGGTGCACAATGTGGGCAGAGGCTCAGGGCTGAAGTAGAGGTTCAGAGTGTGGGATGCCGATTCTATGTAGGTAGCACTTACCTCAGGCAGCCCCCATTCTGTGGTGCAGCAGGGTTAAGGCAGGATATCTGCCTGCCCTGGCTCTTTGCCACTCCTAGAAGTAGCTGGCATGTCCCTGCAGCCCCTAGCGAGGAGAAGGGGTTGGGGAAGCTATAGAGTTGGTGCTCAGAATGGGGGCAACTTGAAGAGCCACCTGGCCTCCCCATACAGGGGCCCGCAGGATGGGCCAACCAGGCCACATCCAGGAACTGCACAGAACCAGGACAGGTTCCTGTATTAGCCCCACTGCACCACCAGATTTTTAGTGACCTAAAATCTACTGGTTTGGCTTCAGTAGCCTCTGGGAGATTGAGCCTGATTCCAGGAGACTCCTGGCAACCCCAGGAGGTTTGGCTACCTACAATAGCCACACAGCTTAAATAGATGGCCAGTGTTCAAATAAGAGCCTGCCTCCATATGTTAAACTTTATAAATGTCTTGTTTCAAGGTGCCTTATTCTAACTGTTAAACACAGAATGGATACAAATTATCATCATTACTAAACATTTACACTACAGTAGCACCCATAGTCCAATCATGTCGAGGCTCCTTTGCACTAGGAGCTGTACAAATGTATCATCAGTGATCACCCCTGACAGAGATGGCTCTACAACTAGCTAAGCTGACCTATGAGAGACTATTTTCCAAATAGGACTAAATTTACACAACAGATAAACCAAAAACATTACATGGCACAAAGGGGCCACAGCTAATGCAATTTGTTTGCCTAATCATATTTATGTTTACCAAGCAGCTGCAATATATTGTGGAAAGTACATGCACCAGTGAACTGAAAACTCAGTACACAGTTCTTTCCAGGTGGTACAATCACCACAGCATGTGACCCGACACAGAGTATAACGAGACCAAAGGAGTAGATGGTTATGCTTTGTACTTCATAATTTGTCAAAATCCCTTCTTAGAGTTCCCTGCTCTCTAAAGAGAAGGAATGGAGTTCTACCTGCATTGAAGTCTTATTGGATGGCCATAGTTAACAGGATGGAGAACTCAATTCTGCAAAGCAGCCACCCCAAAAGAGACTTGGGTGTCATGATGGATAATCAACTGATCATGAGTTCCCAGTTTGATGCTGTGGCCTGAAAAGGGGAAATAGCAAGGAGCAGACAGATTAGAGAACCTCTATTTGGCCACTGCTGGAATACTGTGTCCAGATCAGGTGGCAAAAATGATGTTGATTAATTGGTAATGGTTCAAAAAAGAACCAAGGGAATTACTAAGAATTGGAAAACATGCCTTACAGCCTAGGGGAGCTCAACTATCGAGCTTAACCAAGAAAAGTGTAAGAAGTGACTTGATCACAGTCTAAAAGTACTGAAGAGCAGAAATTTGATAAGAGGGGTCTTTAGTCTTGCAGACAAAAGTATAACAAGAATTAGTGGCTGGATGCTGACGTTAAATTAAAATGGGAAATAAGGCATACATTTTTAACAGTGATGGTAATTAATCACTGGAACAACTTATTAAGGACTGTGGTGGATTCTCCATCACAAGAAACTTTTAAATCGAGACACGTAAGAGAACTTAGGGTCTTCAACAACATGGAAGACAGAGATGCATTCACTCTTTCTAAATGCATGCGCGCACACACACACACACACACGATGGGCCAAAATCAAGTCTTTAAATTTAGAGAAGGGATAGGAAAGATCTGAAATTCAGATCTGAATGTAAATACTGAAGTTGAAGTCCATTTCTGCACTAGAAAAATATAAAAAGTGGCCTTAAAAGTCTCACATAGGCCATCTTATTTTAAGGAACTGGTATGTGAGAGTAGGAGAGAATTGGCCGGCGGGGAGCAGGACTGACCCGGGCACATGCAGATCCCAGGGCGCTGCCTGTCCCACGCACAGTCCCGGCGAAGCACAAGCGAGTCTGACTACTGCTCCACAACGCGCTTGAACAGCACTCAGGAGCACGGACAGGGCTTCTCCTCCTCCCCAAGGCATCACTCCTACATCAGATGCAACCAGCGGCTCCCAGCATCGATTGTGCCCCGCCTCCCAGCTACTCCTCCCGCCCCCGCCAGGCTTCCGTCGGGCGCCCAGCTGGAAAACCAGAAAATATCAGACACTGCACGTGTCCGGTATTTTCTGAATTTTTTTTTAGCAGACAGAGGGCCCAAAAACCGGACTGTCCGTTTGAATACCAGACACCTGGCAACCCTAATAGTCAATATAATGGTCTTCTGTTGATATGCGTTTTAGTAGTTAAATTCCTGGACTGTCATTGCTCAAAAGTGTTGTTATATGGGTGGAAATAGGGTAAATGTTGCATTTTATTAATATCAGCACAACTGGCTTAAATGGGTCCTGTGTGTTGTGTAGTCTTGCCTTAATCTTGGTATTCATGCCCATCAGTGTGAAAGAAGCTATTTGCATATATATTTGCATGTATATGCAACCACACTTAAGTTGCAGCCCTAGGCATGTGCTGTATCATTGTGGCCCCGGGGCTTCCAAAGTTGAGTAGCCCTGTGTTAAAATGTAGTAACCCCATGAAAATATTCTAAATGCCATGTAGCTCAGCAGTTCCATTGCATAAAAGAACATTTCTGTAATTCCTTTAGACATGCTTACTGTCTGCATATCCTTTTGTCTCTGGGCATATGGAATTTATGAAGAGATTGCCATAAATCTTTTAAAGATCCGATGATACCTCTTAGAACACTTTACATTTTGAGTTCTGCTTCTACTCTGGATCAGGTTGCTTGTGTTTGTTTTCCCAATCCCACAAAATCTTTTTTATTTATTTAACTACTATTAATGGAAGACTTACTTTGCAGAGTAGGGAAGGGAAGGGGAGCTTTGATCTGCTCTTGTTTACTCCTTTTTGGAAAGCTGAATAGCTCCCAATAGACCCGGCAACGAATCTGTCATAACAGTTCAGTTTACAGCTCTTTATCTACGAGCCTTGATTTAAAATTTTATGTATACTATTGATCACACTCTGCTTAAGTATAGAATCCATCTGACATCTCTGAAGTTTTAGGAGAGCTGCAGTGCATGCAAGCAAGATAGTAGATTCTAGTATTTTCAGTACATTTAATAAAAAGAAATAGAACTTGCTGGCTCCATAGCATTTACTTGATGGTTTAAGTCATGTCACAGTCTGTCTCCTCTCCGCTCCAAAATCCATAGCAGTGACAAAAAACTCATTCCCCTTGATTATTTTTTTCTGAACCATTTATGAGTAAAGAGGACGCTGTTAATGCTCTGGAGTATTGGCAAATACAACTCTACAGAAGTGTCCTGCAGCTAACTGGCAGTCTCCTACAGGCCACTGGCAAGCGTTCAGCTACTACTGTTTCGTATTATGCAATCTAATAAAAAACAGTCTTGGCCAACATTTTTGTCTTTCCTTTCACAAAAGGATGCAGGAATACAATTTTCATATAAGCAACCTGGCAGTATATTAAGGCATATTGCAAAATTCAAATTTTAAAAAAGCATGAAATAGGAAGTTTTACTATCACTGTTTAAAGATATATCATAGTACACAAACATCTGTAGAGTACATAATTCCCAGAGCTCACTGACTAAGTAGAGGAAAATGGGAGAGAAATGTGAATTTTCAGTAAACTGAAATATTAAAAACATGTTCCACATAGTGGCAGTGACTTTTTGTGCTGCCATGAAACAGACATATGGACTCTCAATCCTAGGAAAGAGAATAATCAGTTTACGTCATAATAGCTTAGTAAGGTTTCAAGGGGAAACTCCTTGGACTAACAACATTTACTTTTTCATCAAATGATTTAAACCCATTCTGGAAGCTTATCAGATTTCTTTCAACTGCACAATTCAGAATACTCAGTGGCTCAAACGCAAGCATCATACAGTAAGGCAATTCAGACCCCAATGATAGTAGGACCTGGGTTACCTAAACAATGGGCTAGTCATTAGCAGTAAGGTACTTTGCAGATTATAATTTAAACCTCAAGGCCAATAAAGAAAGAGTTGAAACTCTATGGCTCTTATGGAGCAGGTTTAATTATTTATGGAATAGCATTGATGATATTCTCGGAGAAAGGTGCTTCTTTTGAACCCCTGTTAAAGATGCAAATGATAAAATGAGGCACTCACTAGCAAGAAGGGGCAAGTAAGAGAGACTGGAGGAAATGAACAGACCTGAATAAAGGAAGAAATCATAATCCTCACTCAGAAGCCTGAAAACACTTGTCCCCAAATTCAAAAATGGGTAAGAGGAAAGGAGAAATTTAATTCCTGATATTGATTCTTCCTTTTACATATTCTCATTAATTCCTATTTTAAGTCAAGAGGGCACAAACAAATGAACAAGGACACTTCATAATGTGCACCATAAAGGCCCTCATGGGAGCTGTTACTTCAAACTTCTTGGAGATGGATAAAAAGTACAGCACCTTCAACCATCATTACTGACCAGAGCTGCAAGGACACTCACTAAACCAACTCCCCTCATACTTACAGCTCTGCATGCATAATTAGTGCTCAGTATCTGATCATTCTCCACAAATAAACTCTAAAGGAAACATAATAAGCAGGCTTTTTCTTTTGTTTTGTTATGGCATCAAATTATGAAGCAAAGAAATACCATTTAATTTTGCTACTCTCACGATGCTTAATAGCCAATTCAAGAGCAATTTTAAGAGCAGCTCTTGTTAACACCTTGGAAAGCAATGCTAGCATGTTCCTTATAATGGTTCTTACTCATAACATTCTGAGATGGAAAACAGATAGAAAACAGTATTAACGGTTGGCTCTGGGAAAGACTCTGGGATAAAAGAAGCTACAAAAACAGATGCATAGTATGGGGAAGGAAGAAGACTAATATAGGTTGGACCTCCCTAGTCCAGCACCCTCAGGAACTGACTGGTCCCGGATGAGGGATTTTTCCAGACCAGGGCCCTCCTGCTGCCACCCCCTGCTGCCACCCTCCCCCACCCTGTCCCCCTGGGACTCCTGGCTCCCCCCACAGCCCAGATGAGGTGCACACCTGCTTCTGCCCCCACCCCCACTGCCCAGTTGAGTCTCGAGTTGCCCCCTCCACCCTACCCCACAAAGTGCCCAGCTCGCTGCATCCCCCCTATCCTGAACAGCCCCCTGGGACTCTCTGATTATAGAACATCTGTGTCCTTTCAGACCACGGATGTTGTGGGACCAGAGAGATCTGGCTTATAGAGAGGTGCAACCTGTAGTCTAGTTTTGGGTTATATCCTGCAGATGTGTGTCCCATCTTGCTAATGGGCGGGACTGCCAATGGAGGGTACTGGAGGGGGAATAAATGGGGCAACTGCCCCAGGGTCTGGTTATTCAAAGAGGCCTGGAGCTCCAGCCACCTCTGCGGCAGTGGTGCCATCCAGAGCTATAAACCCTTTAAATTGTCACTGGAGTGCTGCCACGGTGCTTCGCATGGCAATTACAGCTGCCTGAGGAGTCTGGGGTGCTGTGTGGTACGCTCCAAGCAGCGCTGGAAGGGTGGGAATGCTGCAGCTTGGGAGGTGCTGAGGACCAGCTGCCCTCAGCCCTGCCCCTTCCAGGAGCGTGGGGCCAACCCCCACCCATTTTGCTAAGAGGCCTGCCATGGCTATGGGCTCCCCTGCTAATAGACCTAACAAGAGAAACTCCAAGGGCATTCTCAAGTCTGAAGAAGAACTGTAAACACTGCAGCAGGTCACAAGGGAAGTCATTTTTAAAGCTCCAACACAACTGGCATTTTTACTTTCAAGCCAGCTACAGAAAAGATTTGCAGACTTGTTCAGAGAACCTGCTTTCTTCAATTTTTAATGCCAGCTCATTTTAGACATCCCAGGAGAGTGAGATGTCTTACTCATAGTATCAAAATGGATTGGTTTTTTTAAAAAAATTCTTATAGTCAGCCATCAACACATCTGAAAATGGAAGTCTGATAAAGACAAAAGCTCTGATGACAAAACAATTTTTATCACCCCATCCACACAAGAAATCTCTCTAGCACCAGCTACAGAATATTTGTCTATATTTGAGCACACCTAAGAGCACAAGCAAGACTGTTTCATCCAACTCCAAGAATGTGAAAGATCCAATTGTTCACACTAACAAAAATCAACAGCTGTTTTTTAAATTAACAGCTATCTACATCTTAAACGTATATGTTAGTGCTAAACTGATCCAGGTGTTATCATTAGGGTAAAAACCAGATGTGGTGTTTTTAAATGATTTAACACATTAAACCATGTGTCCAGCTTCAACATTACTAATGGTCCCCACATGTTTGAAGTGAACATGAGTATTTGAAGTACAGATCATATTTTAACCAAAAGGAGAATACCTAAATACATGCAAGATGTTGTTGTCCCACTTGGGCTCGTGTCAAACAGACAAAAGTCTAGCAATTGTACTGGTAAAGCTTCATTTCTTTATTCCTGAGATCCTTTTGGAATCCTACAGGTCAGGCCTCTGCCACTAAAACCACTAGCAAGAGTTATTGATACTTTGGTAAGTCAGAAAAATTATCCAACTGCATATAATGTCTTAAGAGCTTAACCCAGCATCAACACATTAAAATTTGAGTCACTCAAATGTTTAAGTACCTAGAAGCACTAAGGATTTAGGATTGAATGCTCAAAAGGAGCTAGGCAATGTGATAGAACACTTTACCTTTCAGCACCTAGAAAATTACAGGACCAACACCACTATTTCCAAAGCTTGAGTTAGGCACCTAGACTCCAAATACAGTAAACAGGGAGAGATAGGCCCCTTAGACTGAGATCCACAAAAGTCAGCATCTTAGGCAGGAAACCACCTAATCTAGAAAATGGCATGTATTTACAGGGTGAACCTCTCTAATCCGGCACCCTTGGTAACTAACAGGTACGGATCCAGAGAGTTTGCCGAACCACAGGAGATCAATATTGTAGTGAGAGGGCCACGGTGAATAACTTCAACAATGCCTGAAATGCTGCTGCTTAAGGTATGACTGTACACCTGATATAAGCCTATGCCTAGCCAAGGCTTATCAACTTTCTTCATAACAAAGTGTTAGTGCTGTTACACAATTTTACTGTATTGATACAAGGAAACTAGATAAAGCATAAAGACATGCTTACATTTAACAGCATTACCAACACTTCCAGGCTGTGTCTAGACTGGCATGATTTTCCGCAAATGCTTTTAACGGAAAAGTTTTCCGTTAAAAGCATTTATGAAAAGAGCTGCCTAGATTGGCACGGAAGCTTTTCCGCAAAAGCACTTTTTATGAAAAGCCGCCCGTACCAGTCTAGACGCTTCGCAAAAAGCCCCAATCGCCATTTTCGCGATCGGGGCTTTTTTGCGGAAAACAAATCTCAGCTGTCTATACTGGCCCTTTTGCGCAAACGGGAGCAGCATAGTATTTCCGCAAAAAGCACTGATTTCTTACAGTAGGAAGTCAGTGCTTTGAAATTGCGCCAGTGTAGATAGCTGGCCAGTTTTTCCGGAAAAGCGGCTGATTTTCCGGAAAAACTGGCGTGTCTAGACACAGCCCCACTGTTTACAGGGCTCTTAGAAGACATTTAAGAGTAAATTAGAGCCAAATAACAGCACAGAACACTGAAAGCCAGGACTGTGGTAGCTGTGAACAAACTTTAGGGGACCATGGGAAGCTTGGCCACACCCCATGATAAGTAGACATCTGGCTAACTAAAATTATGCCAGACCACAGGTGTTGCTGGACCAGAAAATGCCAGACTAAAAAGAGGAGGGAGCAACCTGTACTAAATCCCACGCTTCTTACAGAGATATACTTATATTAAAAGGAAAAAGCTGCTATATGGAAAAATAAAGTCAATATGATGCTTACAAGAAGACTCACTAATGTCACACTGAACTTTACACTGAAGAGGAAAATTATTTTTAGATCTTTTTTGGGTTGCATATACCAGCAAGATAATCAATGCATAGTTCTTATTTGTTGTGTTATATTATACAAGATAAAAATAGTTACAGTATCAATAAGCCCTGGACCATCAGTAGCAGTAGCTCCATAGCAAACTCTGTTATCATAGTGCAGTAACTGAAAAGAAATTCAACATGTAATGGGCCTTTAAAGCCATTCTTACTCAGAAATGGTCACTGTTCAGCAAAACATGTAAGCTCAGGCTTGAGGTGAGGAGAACAAACTTTCCTTCTGAAAGTTTTTGTCAAAAAATGCAGTTTCTAGTTAACTGAAACTATCTTATAAATTTGTGTCAATTTATCTAATTATTTTTATTTATGCAAAAAAAATCCATGTGTAACCACCACCAAGGCAGATTTAAACCTGGGACCTCGGGAGCTGACTCTAGGAGCCTCTACCTCTGAGCTAAAAGCCAGCTGGCTCCCAGTTCATGCTGTGAGGTCTCTTGATCTTAACTGTTGCAGTGGTGTAGGTGCCACTTGCAGTACTCAGTAACCACACTAGGTGTGTGGGTTACACATGCATGTCAAAACAATTAATTATGTTATTTTTGAAACATATTTCCTTTTCTTTGTTGTTTTTCAGATAAATTGAGGCACTATTCACAAAGTGGCTAGTGGCAGCGGCAAAGGAGACGGTGGTGATGCTGCCACTCCACTTATGCTCCATACCACAAAGATTATACCCTACAACCTGCTCTAATAACCTCTGGGTCACAGCCAGTGGGGAAAATGACTCTGTGGCTAGTTGTTAGGAAACTCACCTGGACAGGGGAGACACCCAGGTGTCCGTCCCTATACCAATGAATATTTACACAGAGGCTGCGTCTAGACTGGCAAGTTTTTGCGCAAAAGCGGCTGCTTTTGTGCAAAAACTTGCCAGCTGTCTACACTGGCCGCTTGAATTTGCGCAAGAACACTGACGATCTAATGTATGATCGTCAGTGTTCTTGCGCAAATACAATGACTCTCCCACTCGGGAAAAAGCCCTCTTGCGCAAATGCTTTTGTGCAAGATGGCCAGTGTAGACCACTCAGAATTGTTTTGCGCAAAAAGGCCCCGATAGTGAAAATGGCAATCGGGGCATTTTTGCGCAAAACTGTCTAGATTGGCACCGGATGCTTTTGCGCAAAAGCACTTTTGCGCAAAAGCATCCATGCCAATCTAGACGCTCTTTTCCGCAAATGCTTTTAACGGAAAAACTTTTCCGTTAAAAGCATTTGCGGAAAATCATGCCAGTCTAGACGTAGCCAGAGTGTAACAGCTTCACTAGGAGACACATCCATGTCAGAATAGCCAATAACTTATGGCTGTTAGGTGTTCAAAACCCTGCTCCAGACTGGGGATTCAAACCTGTCTCTCTCAACCCCACCCCTGACCTAATTACTAGAGTATATTGGCTGTAAAAGTAGAGAACCTCACCACTACCTCCTCAATCTAACTCTAACCCTTCCCTTTGATTTTGTTAAAAGCTCCCCAAACAAAACATTTTATTGGGCAGGGGAGCAAACAAAAATGTTTCCAACTTTTCTGAATTTCTTCTGATTTGCTTTTTTGTAAATCAGCTTCAGTTTGACTGAAACCCAATTTAATTTTATTTTCTAGACTGCCAGCAAACTGGAAAAAATCAGTTTTTCCATGCAGCTGTATACTGCAGTGTTTCCTGAATTGGGACCCAAGTGATTCATAGCTTTGCAAGAGTGAAGGAAGCAAGATTTAGCTTCACAACTTCATACAAGGACTGTCAAAACATTAACACAGTCTCAGAGCAAAATACATAGAAAAAGGTTGCCATTCCACAAATGTGCAGTAGCCTCCTGTAATATCTAATACCACAGAATAAGGCGTGGTATTCTTTCTATATTTTACAAATTCCAGAATACCCTTGAAGAGAATCGATCTTTCAGAGTAAGTGACAGAGCATTTCTAGAATAGTAAAAAAAATGAAATTAGTAGAAGTTAGTTAAACACAATGACCCTAAAATTTCTAGAAACTTCCTAAACCCCAAATATATTTTTGAATGACGAATGCTGTTTGTATTATTCCAAACAAGGAATAGTGGCATTGGAGTGACTGAAACAGTGGTGTATAACACAGGAATGTTGTTAGGCACTAGCTGGACTTCACTAAAGAAGTGTGATGCAGTTTATTGATTTTCTTATTGACTAAAAGGCTTTTAAAGCTTTAAATAACTAAAGGTTAAAAATGTTTTGGTTACAAGAAGATAGAGATATTCTATAAAATATTTTCCACTTCAAATAAGACCCTCTTAGTAGCTAATTTTGAAGTGTAAAGACATTTCCTCTTCATGCATCATTGCATAAGAAAATTCTCTTATGAACGTAAGAATGGGCACAGTAGATCAGACCAATGGTCCACCTACCGCATTATATTTCTGCCACAGTGGCCAGTCCCAGATGCTTCAAAGGGAATGAACTAAGTAAGGCAATTTAAATCAAGTGATCCATCCCTTGTCATCCAGTGACCGCTTCTAGCAGTCAGAGGTTTAAAGACACTCAAGGTGAGGTCCTGACCATCTTGACTAATAGTCATTGATAGATCTATCCTACCTAAACTTGTTTAAATTCTTATTGGAACCCGTTATACTCTAAGCCTTCACAAGCCAACAAGTTCCACAGGTTGACTGTGCATGGTGATTGTGAAGTACTTCCTTATGTTTATTTTAAACCCGCCGCCAATTAATGTCATTGGGTGACCCCTGGTTCATGTGTAGGGATAAATAGCACTTCATTAGTCATTTTCTCTACACTGTTCATGATTTTATGACCTCTATCATATTACCTCTTAGGTCATCTCTTTTCCAGGTTGAAGAGTTCCCGTCCTTTTAATCTCCCTCATATGGAAGCAGTTCTGTAACCATGATCATTTTTGTTGCACTTCTCTGTACTTTTTCTAATTCTTTTTGAGATGGGGCAACCAGAACTCCACACAGTATTCAAGTTGTGGTCATGCCATGAATTTATGTGCTATCATTATGATAGTTTCTCTTACTATCCATTCCTTTTCTAATGGTTGTTAACATGGTTAGCTTTCTTGACTCCTGACGCACACTGAGCAGATGTTTCAGAGAACTACCCACAATTACTTCAAGATCTCTTTCTTGAGTGTTAACAGCTTATTTAGACTCCATCATTTAGTAGGTTTAGCTGGGATCATATTTTCCAATACTGACACACCCAGTTGTCTGCGGGCAGAATCAAACCTGAGCCCTCTGGAGCTTAGTGTATGACTCTCTACAAATAAGCTAAAACCCAGCTGGCTCTTAACTCAGGCAGTAGAGCAGACTCATCATTCTTTGTAAATGATCTCAGTGCCACTGGATGGGACAGTGCACCACACCCAGAAAGTGTGGGGGTTACATAACCACCAGCACCTGGACCTTCATCCAAATGAACCCCACCTCCTCTGCATTTGGACCCTCCTTCTGAGATTCCCACAGGTAGGCATCACCTGCTGAGCCCCAACCACCTTCACTTGCCTCCCCTGCAGTCCTACTGCCCCTGCACCTGGAAAGTCCCAATGAACCCCTGTGCATCCAGATCCCCCTCTCAGCCACCTACACCCAGTCTGGCCCACACAAAGCCCTCTTACCCCCACTTGGGTCCCCCCAACACTAAGTCCCTCTGCACTTATTTGCTTCCCTGCAAAGTAGTTTGGGGGCATTGCCCCCCAACAATCAAGTCGAGAGGTGGGGGAGGCCCATGAAGTGTGAGTTCATGGAGTCTGAACTGAGTTCTCAGCCGGACTCCCACATCTGATGGCCCTGGTGCAGATAGGGTGACCAGACAGCAAGTGTAAAAAGTCAGGGAATGGGGTCAATGTCCAGAGATTGGGGGAGGAGGGTCAAATGAACACTGAGGAGTAGTGGGAAAACTAAATATCTTCTAATGCTAGGTATTGTCAAACTCCTCTCAGGAGGTGGCAGATAAAGGTAGGGTAAGAAGAATAATGGCTCCTTTCTTAAAGGAACTTGGAGCAGACACAATCACGTATTGTGCACAATCTAGAAACATTGCTGCAACACAACTTCTTAAATAAGAAAAACATGATGTGCTCCGCTCTCTGCTGATGCATCATGGTGTTTACCCCCATATAATTCTTTATGGCCAATTTTGTTCTGCTGAGATTTTGAGATATTAAGCACTTGCATGAAAAACACTTAGGTTATTCTTTTATGACATTTTGCAGTTTGAAAATAGCACAGGATTTTGATATAAAATTTAATGCCAGCCCCGACACATGGCCAGAATTCATAGTTAGAACTTCCACTGACCTTTCAAATCTACTTTAGTTGATAAAAGTGGGCCCAGCAGGCCTTGTTAGATTTAAAGTTCTATGGTGGAACGTGACACTACACTATTTTTCTTCCCTACTTGCCTTTTGAAAAAAATAAAATAACTTCTACCGCATCTTCATACTGAAACTCAGAACAGTACAATTATCTCTAAAGAAAAAATGAGTCATTTCAAGGCCCCAAAATGTAATAGCTATAGCAATTAAAGGAATATAGACAAAGAAATTTTGATACTCTTATCTAGATTTATAAGATGGGCACGAAAAAATTCCTTGTTTTACAAGCATCCTAGTGACTATACATACATAAAACATCCAATCTTGAAACAGTAAATAATCTGAGAAATAGCTGAGACAGTTTAGAACTCCTATGGTTTATTAGAGTTGTATTCATGCAGCAACAGTCTCTCATTCACACACATTTCTGTTCTTTTGAGTACACTGGGGGAAAGGTTTCTTTTGTTTGTTTTTGAAGAGAAGGGGGTTTCTCTTAGATGCATTTGTGTCTGTCATTTTTAAAACCTAGTTTTAGTAACTTTAGGTTCTGCAGTTAAAATATTTTGCTGCATCTAAATTCCAGAAAAATCAAAATAATGCAAATATTAAGTCTCTGCCACTTAGTAAGAGTTTAACCTTAAAGTTCAAATTAAAATGGGATGTCTGTGGACCAGCCTAACGATACTAAAACCCACATTTTATTCCGAATCAGTGAGACATATATGAGGAGTTTTCAGAGGCACAATTAGAGAGAAAAGTATAGAAGAAACTTCTCAAAGCACACAAGGACATAGACACGGTTTACTTACCTTTGCTCAAAAGAGAATAAAAAGTGTTACTTACAGAAAATAGCCTCCTTTCTTCAAACCTTGTATTTATTCGCCCCCAAAAACCCTGTTAACTAAGACTTTTGTGTAACACACAAAATTGCACTGTTCAACTAAAGGTGCTAGGATATGTCTACACTGCCTGTGTTACACAGTTGCCACCACAGCGCTGTGACATGAGCAATGCAGTTACACTTGACTGTCAGGGGAGCACTCTCCTTGTGATTAAAAATAACAACACCTGAATGAGGGTGCTCTCAGCAATGAAGTGCTGTCTATATTGGCGCTTTTTTAGCCCTAAAACTTTTGTTGCAGGTGTTTTTTGTTGCACATGTTTTTTCACACCCCTGAATGACTAAAGCTTTAACATTAAAAGTGGCAGTGAAGAGCGCCTTAATTTAAGCCAATATAGTTTAACTTCTACACACATGAAGTTGTACTCTCCTGCGTTAATTTAAACTAGAGATGTGAAAGTATAAATGTGTAAACAGTTAACCGATGAGTCTGGACACCAGCTTATAACTCATCAATGAATGGGGAGCCAGTTTATAAGAAGCAGCTGTGTCAGAGGCAACAGCGGTGGGAGAGGAAGGGAGAAGGCAGGTAAAATTTTCAGCAGTTACACGTTTACCTGAATAAACACGTTTTATCAGCCCTAATTTAAACCTAATTTATATTTGGTCAGCTTGCATCTGAAAGGCCTGGTCTATGTTCAAAAATGCAAAATTATCATTAAGGCTACTATTTTTCATGGAGGCTGCAGAAGCCATGAGATCCATGACTTCCAGAGACCTCTGACGTGAGCACCAAGGTGGCAGGACTGGAGCTATCAGCTGAGACCCCACAGCTCACAGCCACCAGGGCTGGAGGAGGGATCTCAGGGCTCTCAGCCACCTGTGGGTCCAGACTCCAGTGCTCCAAGCCATGGAGCGACCCTGGAGCTCGGAGCCACCATGGGTAATGTATATGACAGCTCTCTCACACATACCCACATCTTGGCTGAACTATCACACACACAGTTGAGCTATAGAAAGGCAGTAGGCGTTTGCCTGCAGTTCTGCCTTTTGACCACTAGAAGCTGCAAAAAGCCAACAGCCACCCTCATCCTCTTCTTCCTACTCCTGCTAATGGATCCTAATAAAGAACAACCATCCGGGATTTGCTGGCAATTGGAAGAGAATAGGGTTGCCGGGTGTCCGGTATTCTACCAGACAGTCTGGTTTTTGCACCCTTTGCCCGGTAAAAAAAATTCAGAAAATACCGGACATGTGCAATGTCCGGTATTTTCTGTTTTTCCAGCTGGGTGCCGGACAGAAGCCTGGCAGGGGCGGGGGGAGTGGCTGGGAGGCGGGGCCGCGATCAGCGCTGGGAGCCTGTGGTAGTGTACAAAAGCCTGGCGGGGGCGGTAGTGTGCAAAAGCCTGGGAGTTCCAGCCACTCCCCCCGCCCAGCTTCTGCACACAACCAGAGGGAGTCCCAGGCTGCGAGGCGGGGCCACGATCGGCGCTGGGAGCCCTCAGCTGATTGCATCTGAGGAGAAGTGATGCCCTGGGGAGGAGGAGAAGCCCTGCCCCTGCTCCTGAGCGCTGTTGCCGCTGTGGCGCTGTAGTCCAGGAAAGAAGCCCGCAGGTGCTTTGTGGTTGTGTTTAGGCACCTTCCATGGGCTCTCAGCCAAAACTGACTGGGGTGGAATTTCTGCTTCTTCCCACTAGGACACCCAAAGACCTGGCTATGGGGGAGTCACCTTCCTACTCATGGTGGCCCTTCTCCCACCCCCCCGCCCTGCCATTGTGTTGCCCCAGGGTCTGCCTCTCTCTGCTTTGGGTAGCAGGCGGCTGTTTTGCAGAACAGGCTCTGCTGCCTCTCTCTTTGTTCCCAGCTTGGTGGTAGTAGCCACACAGGATGTGTGTTCAGTGTGGGTGGTTGTTTTTGTTTTTTTGCTCGACAAATTTTTAGCCTGTGTGTTTGGTATTTTTTGGGAGACCATCTGGCAACCCTAGAAGAGAAGGCAACTAGGACAACAACAGCGAGAGAGAGCAGCCCAATAGTAATATACAATATCATTCAGTTCTCATTGAAAATCAGTGGGACATATGGTAGGTCTACTCTACAAGTGCAATATCAGCATAGCTGCAGCACAGCAGCCATGCCACTGTAGTGAAGACACCCGCGACAACAATGGAGGATTTTTTTTTCCTATCACTGTACTAAATCTACCCTGTTGACAGAGTAACTAGGCCATTAGAAGAATTCTGTTCACTTAGCTGCATCTGCAGCAGGGATTATGTTGACCTTACTTCAACACACAGGACATTAAATTTTCATAGTTCTCTGCACTATGAAGAGGGGTTCACCGAAGTTTTAGATGTGGGCTGGGCTCCTAAATGCCTAGCCTTACTTTCAAAAATGGGTTTTAGGGCTTTACGTTAAAATGTCAAAAAGCTTCCCATGCAGCAAAATATTTAAACACTTATATAACCTTAAGCACATAGATAAAAATGAAGTTTAATGCTTATTCTGAATTTCGAGAGACATATATATTCCATACATTCTGTGTATGTTTGGCTACCTTGCAAAACTAAACTGAAAACCAAACATTTTTCCAAGTCAAACACCCTGTCATGCAGAAAAATTTCTCTGCCTTCCATCCCCTGCACAAATTCCTGGACATTTTCCTTTTAGCGTACTGAATGGTGCTTGCTGCAGTGTCATGTCAATAATCAATTTGAAAGAGCTTTTCATGAAAAGTACACTATGAAAAAAGTAAACAAATCCAGCTAATAATTTAAATAATACTTGTCTCTCGAATGACATTCATGATTTCAAATGAATGAAGCAATTACTTTGCTTAACTATGGATAAATATTGCATAGTCTTTGTATCTCTAATTTCTCATAGAGAAGCTCCTTGGGACACCCAGCACAACCATTGCTAACATACCATCCACCATGTTAGCAGGTTTTAATCCTGATGGGAAAAAGTAAAATGGGTTCTGTTGACTCATTTGGGGAGGGTGCAACTCAGTATAAAGGAAGAAAGTACGAGTAGTTCACTGGGAAAAGGGCAGTTTAGTGTATACCTAAGTAGCCATAAATTGAAGAATTTAAAGCTTGGGCCAACCACGGGAAAAAGGGACAAGTTTGGTGGTGATACAAAAGTACCCACAGTGATACACATCACAACTAGTGTGTAAAAGTTTGAAACCACAGGCTAATTACTTTTATATTTAAGTTTTCATCAGGGGACATTTAAAAGGCTTTTACTGGCTGTTGTCCTAAATGAAGATTAGATTAAAAGCCACACAATGAAAAAGTCATCAGAGCACATAAGGCTAAATTCTTATTTCAATTATATTAGTGCAAATCCAGATTAACATTGTAATAATCCCTGATTTGCATTTATATCCCAGATATCATAATCTGGCACTGTGCATTTATGGAAGGGACATGCTAAAATACAGTTACAGTCAAACATTAGGGTTAATCCTGTGAAGCTATGGGCATTTGCAATCAACTTCACTGAATAGTCCTGGGGGAATTCTGTAATTTTACTATGGCTCCAAGTGCAACAATTGCAGAATTCCCCCAGGACTAAACTGGAGCAAATCTTTAGTCTTTCAGCAGAATTTTTCTATTGCCAACCATAAAACAGGACAAACTGAAATTATCCTTCCGTATATTTTTTAGAACAGTTTTTAGGAGGTGGATGATCAACAAAAGGAAGTTAGTTTCAGTTCACCTGGATTGCTATTACAAGAAATACCTCAAAATCAACCTTATCGCTATAACACTGCAACTGTCCAACACTGAGGTGAACTGGCACAGATCTAAAACAGCAGATTTCTGAAACAAGACTTATTCCATACTAAAACAATTGACTGGGTATATATCTTCTGTGCTGGTTACATGACCACAACGTTGTTCTAAATTCAACTAGCTCAGGATAGATTTGTTGTGCACAACTTCAGTTGCCTACGTTTGTTAGTTGGGAAGCTTTTTATCTTCATCTTATCTATCTCTAGGCGTGTGCTTTGTTGCTATTGATTTGTGTTTTGGAACCAGTCTTTGCCCTGCTTCCGTTTAAATTTTGAGACTAGACAAATTTGGTGAATACTCCATCTTATAAATTAACATGTCTACAAATGTTGCTCTTTAAGCACCGTCTCTAGACATCTTTCTCTCCACCACGTTTAAACCTAGAAACCATAGAAACAGAAATAAAACATTAACCTTTCCATAACATCCTGCCTTAAGCTTTGTCTACACTAAGGTACTAAAAGTCAGGTAATATAGCCCGTTTGTAGACTTTTTTGCCAACAAAGGGGTGTTTACACCAGCACTTATGGCAAAACTTTTGACTTTCAGAAAACGGGGATTGATGCTTCTGAATGACAAAAGTTTTGTCATTCAATTGCCCGTATAGCCTCAGTAAAATATGCTGTCCTAACAAGGCCTGTTGCAACATTGTTTGCAGACGCTGAAACTCCATCCTCCCTTTGCCTACCCACAACTCAGAGCCAGCCTTCAGTTTGCAGTTATCACCTTCTCTCTAGCAGTAATTTGGATGCTGTACAAATATTAACAGCTACTTTTTAGCAAGTTTAGCTTCCTAAGGAGTATCTAGCTGAAACAAAGCTTCTTTTGCAATTCTACTAAAAGCCAGACCCATTTGCAAACCCTTTGGCTCAGCTCCCCAGTGCTGCATTAAAGAATAGACACCTTTCAGACCTGCAGCACACCAACAATTATATATCTTTCTCTGTCAGCTGAAGTATCGCAGTGTAACAAAAGGCTATTGCTAGATCAAGATGCTAGTCCTCTCAATGACAGCATTAAGTTGTGCACATAAAGTGCACAAATTGGATGACACTAAGCCTTATACATTTATCAAAAGCTTTAGAAATACATTCAATGCAAGTCTTCATATGTACCAGAGAATAGCATGCTGGGATGTCCTGCTATACACACAGGGCAGAGTGGGAACATCTCTCATAATCTGCTAGTTTTATTTGGGCATTTTTGGTCAGAATATACTGATTCTAATCAACAGGCAAAAAACAGCCAGGAAAAAAAAGAGTGGTTCAAAAGTAGACATCTCTGTGCAAACACTGGAGAGTTGTAAGGGAAAAGGCCAGGAATATTAGCTTTGAAAATTATGCCCCCTGAGCCCTCTAATTAACCTACAAAACAAATTTGGGGCAGGAAAAAACCTGCAAATAGATGAGGTCAAAGGAACATGCTTTCAACTAGGGATGTAAACGACTAATCGAGGCAGAAAGGCGGGGGGAGGAGCAGGAGCCCGTGCAGGGAGGAGCAAGTTTAAAATACGGCTCCACCCAGCACCATCTCCGTGGGACCCGGTGCAAGCTGGGAATCAGCTGTCCCAGCTCATGCCCACTCCCAGATGCTGTGCCACTGCTTTTTAAATGTAGTAAGAGCTACCAAGTCCAATGACCTCAGAGACATGCATATTTGTGGTTGTGGCCCCAGGCAAACCTGAAATCAGCAATTACATTAGGTCAGATTAGTGGTACATAGCCAAGCTGCTCTGAAGAGTTAAAGATGTTAGACAAACTTTGCCTTGTGCCTTTATCTGAGCCATTTGGAGTCAGGGCCACCTATCAATTTCAAAATGCCCTGTACTAAGCAAAATACTGCTTCTCAGCCAAATACTAGGGATGTTAAATATCAGTTAATTAAATAGTCGATTAATCTTGTGAATTCTTATTGGATAGTCGACTATTCTGTAAGTCCCTGGGCAGCCTCTGTCTGGGGGGCGGGAGGGGTCTGAGTTCCCAGACCCAGCACAAGCTGGAACTGGACCGGGCTGCCTACCCACCTGGCTCCTAATACACTTTAAATGCAGAGTTGCAGCGGGGTTAGGTCCAGGACTGAGCTGGGCTGCTGGCCAGCCTGCTAAAAAATTTACTGGCCGGGGGGGGAGGAGATGTGTAGTCTATAGCATTAATCTATAAGCTTTTGCTTGTCAGTTAATTGGTTAATCAACTATACTTTTACATCCCTACCAAGTACCATGACAACATACCCACCCTCCGCTGTGGAACATTCGCTTTTTAATTGGTATGGAAAGGATCAAAAAGAGAAGCCAAGTTAAAAATTACCTCAAGTTATCTAGAGGTGTTTTTATGTACATTTTTTCTATGCCCGAGTCACCCAACTTTCCTGATACTATTTAATTACAAAAATAAGATAAAGAACACAAAGGCCTCTGAGTAGGTCAAAGGGAATATATTAACTAAAATGTGAAGCTGTCCAATATTATGAAAAGATGAGAGATAGCATCAATACCTATCACAAAGTACACGAGGGTGTTGTTGCTCTATGGTATCTGGAAATCAGAGGACCTCTTGCTCATTTCCTTCTCCAGGGTGCAAAGAGCTGTGCTGTCTAATCAAAAACAGCAAATGCCAAAATGGACTAGGGACATTGAAATCACAAATTCCCATTACCATAAAGGGCAGTTTAAATGTCTATGAATGACTCTCATATGCTACAAATCGTACAGATAGTCCACTAAGAACAGAGAACCTATTAAGTGGCAAAATTCATCATTTAAATCCCAGTTTCAGAGCAAAACTTCTTATTCAGGCCCTTCCAATTAACACTGCTTTTTTTTTTAGAAATAGGGGAGAACCATATCAAGAGAACCTGATGCTTCAGTTTCTACTATTGCAATCGGCATAGTAGGGTATGTCTACACTTGCACCCTATTTCGAAATAACCCTTATTCCTCATACAATGAGGTTTACCAGTTATTTCGAGAGAAGGGCTTTCTCTCGAAATAACCATGTCTTAACAGTGTCTGTTATTTCAAAATAGCGCCATAATGCGAATATGCAAATAAAGCATGGGATATTCAAATCCCGGCTTCATTTGCCAATTTCGAATGTCTTCATTTGCATCCCTATTTCGAAATAGGATGCAAGTGTGGACATACCCTTCGAAATCAGACAGATTCAGGGAGAGGACTGTTCCAAAGAGAAACAAGGGAAAATATGACTCAAACAAGCTACTGATGGTAAATACAAAGACACCGCTATTGTGCTATACTGTTCCCAATGGCAATACATTTTACCATACAAGCTGTTTTGTTACGCAGTATTCATCAAACATTACAGAGTCAATTTCAGGTGGGGAAAAACAAAATATTATTTATTTGTATCACAGTACCCTCAATCTGGATGGATTAGTTTAAATCAAGTTACCAAAAAAAGACTTACTCCAAAATTAAGTGCACTCTAAGCACAGTAAGTCCCATTGAACTCACTGGCACTTCTGTTTTTTGTTTGTTTGTTTGTTTGTTTGTTTGTTTTGAGAAAAGAAGTATAAAATGGGATTCGCTTGGAAAAGCTGAGTTATGCTGAAGTAACACAGGAAATAAATTTATGGCATCACCATTATGATCTGGGACTATGAAGTTCCAAAATAAAGGGTATGTGTTATCTCTCCTCGTGTATATATAATCTCTCTCATAAGTTTTTCCTGCTGGGTGACAGAATGGCATCACCATGCTCTCGCACTCTCTGGACGTCCTCACACTCTCATCCTCTCTGGCTAGGAAAGCTGCCAGAGAGAGGAGGGTAAGCGAGCATGAGGCACAGCCTGCTAGTATAATATAAAATAAAATGATACTCATTGACAACTGGTAGCTCTAGCTTTCTCTTACTGGGGCTTTTTGTACTGTATACTTGAGTGATAGATGCTAAAATTAGTTAACTAATTAAACATGCTGAAAGAATTGGCTAAGCTAAACCTTTTTTTCTAGCAACTTGTCAAATCACACTTACTCTAAAAGGTGTAGAGAGAGTCTTTAAAAATGATGCATTGCAAAGAGAATGATTTAAGTTACTAATAGGGATATAAAATCCCATGTAATGAGTTAACTAGTTAAACTTTATGTTTAACCCAT
The DNA here is from genome assembly GCA_019425775.1 of Rafetus swinhoei. Classification (NCBI taxonomy): domain Eukaryota; kingdom Metazoa; phylum Chordata; order Testudines; family Trionychidae; genus Rafetus; species Rafetus swinhoei. The sequence goes on from CM033437.1 coordinate 275,916,214, forward strand.
CAACCAATTAAATGGGGAGGGTCCGCTCTGGTCTGGCCACCTCTGACACCACAGGTAAAGGCTGCTCCAGCTGGGCTGGACTGTCCCCAGCTGTGACGGGTCCCACAAGGCTGGAGAAGCCCCCTACCCACGGCATGCTGGGACCTGCTCCAGCCCCCCAGCGATTAACCGTAACTGGTAAGCCTCATAAGCCTCACCCATTTAGCCTCCTGTTAAACAGCTTTCCTTATGATGTTTCATTCTAGCAAATAGGCCCTGTATCATCATCTTACACGTAACGTTTTCCTTTTTTTTTTTTTAAACCCAGGGAATGATTTCTTCATAATATTCTCACATAGCGTCTCTTATGCCCAGAAGTCATGATGGTTTTTCTGTGGCAAAAGTGTGGGGGAATATAGAAAGCTGTGAGTGTGCTGAATAATGTCTTCCCTTTTTCTCTCCAGTCCACTCCACTGTTCCTTTCTATGCTGCTGCTGGCCATTCCTGTATATTGTCTCCCGGTCTTTAAGACAATGTCTTAACTAACTCCTCTGCCATGCTTGGCCAAGGTCTACCACCATATAAACACAGAACAATCCTATCCAAACTTGTGTCTCTTTGCACATGTGGTTTCAGTCTTCTGAGAAACAGAAATTGAAAAGCCCAGAACTTTCAAGAATTAAGAGCTACTATTTAGTCTGCATAGACTAGAGCCATTAATTCATTTTTTATGAGACTATGTGTATGTGTAGCATGTTTGTGATGAGATGTAATTGTAATGGTTACTTTTAAATGACAAATTTAGAATTCTATTACTGGGTTTAACAAAATCTGATTTTTCTTTATTTTTTTTAATTATTGATTTTTATTCACCCTGGCCACAATCAGAAGATCCTTGTGCAAACAAAATGGCTTGAAGACTTTACAATCTAAAAGACAAGTCAAACGGATAATAAAGTAGTAATTGTCATAATCCCAAAACTACCAGTTTATAATCCCTCCTAATTCTCCTCTCCAGTAACAACACTCCCATGGCTCCCATTCCTTGAGCTCAACTGCTACAGGACTCGCTTCTACAAATATACTTCAGCCCAGTGGTATACAAAGGATACACCAAGAATGGGGATGGGATCTGAATATTTTTATTTTGAGAGAGTAACAAGTAAACATAATGGAATATTTATCATATTTGCTTTTCAAAATGTAGAATGCTAGTAATCTGCACTATGCTTACAATTAAATTTGCTGATAGCTCTTACTACAGAAAATCTAATAAACATTGCTTGCCACAAAACCTACAAATCATATTTGCTACACTTTTATGCTTATATGGTAATGAAAAAGAATCTGGTGCTTCTAAAAGAAATTCCTCCCATCATTTTGTAATCAACATCATGTAAATCATCAGGCAAACTAATCTTATTCATTCCACAGGTCAAACCTTACCAGAGTACAGATACTGAATACTTTCTTGTGACATTAATATGGAGATGAATATAAGCTATCCTAGGATAAATAATATCCTTTGCTCTGAAACCTTTATAAACTACATTCGGTATTGTTGCTCAGATGGTAAAAATATGGGTGTTTGTGGCTACTCTACATACAACTTATCTGAAGTTCATTCTGGATAGACTAGCTCAAAATTGGTACGTTATTTATTGAAAATGTAAGCTGCAACACACACAGAACTTTTGGTGCCCAGGTTAGCTTAACTGCATGCAAAGAGAAGCTCTTCTATATTACAGTCTCTAGCACAAATTGAATAAAGTTGAGTTTGCAACTACAATAGCAAGTGCTGTACATACTGATTTAGAAGGGTTTGTTTTTGTGTTGTTTTTTTTCCTACTGATGTTCTGAAGATAAGCTGGCAGAGCAACTGATTACAACATACTGAACTACAGTTTCCATTTTCATTGGCTATATTTTGTCTTCATGGAATTAAGTTAAAGCCAGCAACAGCATCCACCTGTTCCTCCAGATATTTATTTACATGGCTTCTCTGTTTGGCGGATGTTGATGTCTCTTGGTTCTGTTTATGTAATTGTTCAGAACTTTTTTTAAGATACTGCGTCATGACTTAAACTGAAGTTTCAGGGTGATGTTTTTCAAGTTCAACTGACTAAAACTTGTTTAATGGATCTTGAAGAAAATATACACCTTAATGAGAACTTACGTAAATCACTGACACTATCTTCTTAGAAAACATTTACAATTAATTATAAATTAAGTTTTGGGTTTAGGTTTCTTTTTCATGATATGTGGGGATTAATCATCATCTTAGTTATACTCATTTTAGTCCCTTGGAAGAAAGGGTTGTACAGACACGAGGGGATTTGGCCCTAAGTGTCTCATTTAGGCAAATTATTTATCTTTTAGGACAAAAATTGATTTTTATCTTGTGTTTGAGCCATTATAATGATTAGGAGGGAAACATCTATTGTCTCAAATACTGGTAGTCTCTGAATTCCCACATTTCTAGGATCCCACATTTCTAGCAAATGGATATCTTTATGATCCACTATTTCATTTGATGATGCAGGTTGGGGGTTGTTTTGTTTTTATTTACTAACTAACTAATAGCCGGTATTTGCATTAGTAGGGTTGCATTACTAATTTACATCTACACCAGAAAGCTCACTTATAACAGTAGGCAAGCCACTTCACATATAACCATATACATGTGAGTGTACAACTGACTACAAATCAGAGGAATAAAGATACAATGCACTAAAAATCAAGAGACTTAGAACTATGTTCTTAATCAGCAATGTTTTACATGCTTCAATTTAACACAGGAGTTATAAATAAATATCCCTACATAAAAGTTGCCAGACAAGAATTAAAGATTATTATATTTGTGTTTTAGAACGCGATTGAGAGGGTGAAGTAGTAATTTCAGAGTAAGGTATCTCCTAAAAATAGGGAATCCTAAGCAGCCAGTTTATTAGAAAACTGTTTGTTTTAACTGATTCAATTATTCATCTAGTACAGTTAATAAAACAGGTAAGGTTATTTGGACCAATATTTTCAGATTTCAGGGAGATTTATGGTGGTACTTAATTTGCCAATAAAGCCTATCTGAATAGACACAAGACCCAGGCGGGGCTGGGCATCACTACCTTTCCTGGACACCTCAGCAGAGCAGAGGCACGTTGCATGACACTCACTTCCCTGATGCACCTCTGCTGGTGTGCACAGCAGTGACATTCTTCTGAGAGCAGCATGTAGATTCCTGGCACCATCTTAGAACCTGTGAACATTCACCTGGCTCCACCCACCCACAGCAGAGTGCAGGCAACACCACCCGACCAGCCAGTGCATATGTACGCCTGTCTGCTGCTGCCGGGGGTGGGACATACTGCATGGGCCATACCTGTGCACACCCACACCCTCAACAGACAGAGCACATTGAACCTTCCACTTGCCTCCTTTGAGGAGTCTGTTTCTTTGAGCTGGGAGGGGAAAGCAGGAGGGAGTATTGCTGCTGAAAGAGACAGGCATAATCATGGGTCTGGATTATGTTACTCCTAAACAGGAGTCTTCTTCACATAACAGCAATCTTGGCCGGTGTTTGGACCCACAGGATTCCAGTCAGCTGGGTCTAAGGCAGAATCCAGACACTCTCTAGTTCTGGCTCCTCAGGCACTTTTTCAGGGTGCAGACTCCCTGTCTGGCACCTCTCAGTCCACTGCCCTAGGTCCTGAGACCACTGCTGACCCTCCCAAGCCTCTGCAGAAGCCTAGGCACACTGGTCAGGAGCAACCATCCCTACAGGCAGCCTAGATTATAGTTTAACTTTTTAGGGAATCGCATGGTGTTGAAGAAAGGCACACACAAGCTTTGCAAACATACACACTTTACTCACACAACATTAGCCCTAGGAAAATAAACTTCTGAAGGCAAATTCCCTTTGGTATGGTCTCACCCTGTGCTCCTGTTGTGAATTAAATCCAGTGATTTAAGTCCTTAAGGGGAGCCAGGTCATTTGTGCCTCCGCTCCTCCTGCTCAGTCTCCTGGTTCCAGTGGGGAAACGGCTCACCTTGCTTAGTGAGCATGTATCTTAAGAGCAGTTTAATAAACGTTTTATTTGTTGCAGTCCCGATGTAATTTTCCATTCTGTCACCCCAGACTCTAAGGACCACTCATCATTGAAGGGTGATTTTTTTGGTGTGCGTATTTGTGAAGATGTGTTAGAAGTCCTCAACCCCATTATCGTACCAGGGCAGAGCTATTCAATGTTGATAACTCCTTGATAGCTGTGTTTCACTTCCCCAGACATAGCCTAATTCTACTTCCATTTCTGAAGCTGAAAACAGGCTATGTCTACACTGGAAAGGTTTGATGACGAACATTCGAAAGTCGCCAAACCTGAAAACTCGTCAAATCTGTTTTTCTGCCACCATCGTTGATGTTTCACGGCCATTTTGGGTGCATCGACACAGCACCCTTAGCTCGAAATAAGCTATGCAAATTGCACTAGGCAAATTGTGTAGCTTATTTCTATGCTATTTCAAAATAGCCTATTTCGTAATTTGGCGCTGTTTACACAGCACCAAATTTCGAAACAACATACTATTCCAAAATTCCCCTTAACCCTCATGGAACGAGGGTTACCAGGATGTCAGAATAAACCGCCCATTATTTCGAAATAATGGGCTGCTTCAAAATATGCAAAATTGCTCTGCAGTGTAGACATACCCGTTGTTAGCTCCCCTGTCAACAGAAAAAGGAAAGCAATGCGAGTAAGCCTCTGTCAGTGCCTGGTGTCACTGTCAGTTGCTAAGCACTGTGGGAATGCACAATGTAGTGCTATGCATTTTGGAAACATGAAAAACATCCTATCAGCCACCTCTTTGATATCCAGCCCTCGCGGGGCTTCCAGCTTACTTTTGCACCACTTGAATGACAGTCCTGCTGTGAACTCCAGCATCTGCTATGAGAAATCATGGATCCCACAATTCTCTCTCATGTTGTATTCAATGTGCTTAGGATATCACTCACTGCAGCAGAACTACTTGTACTTTTAATTACAGAAGATGAGGACCTGGATGCGGACGACAATGTGAGTGGCATGGACAGCAGCAAACTGGCATTGCATTGGGCTGTCACAGAGAAGCTGTGCACAGTAGAGTGTCATTTTCAGGCTAGTGAAACCCTTGTTGCATTGTCACGCAGGTGTGAGATGAAAAGCAGTGAGTGCAGAACTTTCGGATGTTTAAAGCAACCTTCCTAGGCCTATGTGCTGAGCTGGCCCCTGAACTGCGGAGCAAGGACACCCAAATGAGTGGTGTGCTCTCTCTGAAAAGTGCGTTGCCATTGCTTTGTGGAAACTGGCAACTCCTGATTGCTACTGTTCAGTTGCAAATCTGTTTGGAGAGGGGAAGTCTACCAACAAGATAGCACTTATCCAAGTGTGAAAGGCAATAAATTGCATTTTGCTGCATAGGGCTGTGACTCTGGGAAATGTGGATGTCATAATGGCTGGCTTTGCTGACACGGGCTTTCCAAGCTGTGGTGAGGCAATCGATGGCATGCATATTCCCATTGTAGCAGCACCTCACCTTGCCTCAAAGCACATCAGTTGGAAGGGATACGTTTCCATGGTGCTTCAGGCGCCTGTGAATCACAATGGGCATTTCACAGACATAAATTTGGGGTGCTCTGGAAAGGTGATGAAGCTCCCATCTTCAGGTGCAGAAGATGCCTGTACAGAAAGCTCCAGACACTCTGATCATGGTGAGTTTTAAAGGTAGGGAGAAGGGGAAGGAGGGTTGGGCATGGGGAGTATAGTTCACGCTTGTGCAGCAGGTGTATATGGAAACAATTTGTAATAATCCTACACTTCTCCCCAGGATGCCATTACTCTGGCTGATATATCCCTGCTGAAGGTTAACAGACAAACCTGGGCTCAGCTTCTGGATGCGAGCAGGGGGCTCCTTATGCAACCAAACTCTGTGCCACCTTGGTTCTGGAAGCACAGTATTAGGAATGGTTTGGGAGAAAGTTATACCACGGCAGTGGGGAAAGGGCAGCTCTGCCTTGCAATTTCAATGAGAATTAATAAGTGCATCAGGCAAAGCTTCGACACCATCTCCCAGCAAGATTCTATTAATATCTCTGTGTATCTTCACGCTCTGTTTGGACATAACGCAGACCCAGGCAGGGCTTAACCAGTTCACAGCAATACAGCATCCGGTTGCCAGCACCACAGTCCCCACCTCTGTTCCCCTCCCCCAGCTGCAAGAGCAACTTCCCAGGCCTCCTGCACCCTGATGCAATACACAACAACTTACCAGCCCATGCCACCACGTCTACCTCTTCCCCTGCTCAGCTTCACTAGAGCAACTGATGGCCTCTGCCTGCATCTGCTCCTCTCCCTCCCCTACCCCCACTCCCATCTGCTGCCTGGATAGGAACTTACTCTGCACCTTTTCCCTTGCTTCATGCTCCACATACAGTTGACAAGAGTCCTCAAGTCTGATGTTTGGGAGAACCATTCCTCACTGCCTGGCGCACTGGTGGTCACCAGGTTGAGACTAACCTCCTCGTCCGCTTCCATCTCTTCATCAATAACTTCTGCCTTTGGGCTAACTCCTGTTTCTGACTCTGCTATGGGAAGTATCCACATTCTCCTTAGGTGTGAACCTGGGGTGCCCACCCAGGATTGGTCCAGTTCTTTATAAAAATGGCACGTCTTGGTTGCAGCAACAGACAGGTTGTTTGCCTCCTTCGCCTCCTGGTTCATCTGCCAGAATTCCTTTATTTTGGCTCTGCATTGTAGGGTGTCTCGCTCATACTCCTTCTCAAACAGGGCTCAAGTAATGTGGCTGAATGTGCCCCAGTTCCCACAGATCACTCACATGGATTCTTCACCCCACACACTGATAAGATCCAAAAGGTCTACGGTACTCCAAGCAGGAAAGAATTTGGACCGATAGAAAACCCTGTTTCCCTGAGAAGACATCATGAGGACTATTATACAGTGAATCAGACACCAGGAAATGGATTTTAAAATTCCATGGGTTTGCATGTGGAACAAGAAAACTACTGTAGTACACACTATGTCACTGTTGACAATAAAGGCAGGGGGAGAAACAAAAGTCCCATGCAGAGGTGGAAGTTTTTTGGCCCAAAAACTGGGTGTTTGTCACATGGCAACGTTTGCTGTGTAGACAAGGCCTCCATCCAAAATCACGTCTCTAGGATTATAAGTGTGCTTCCTCTTGGAAAAATAACTGTAAAATCGATCTCTCCGTTTATTGTCACTTAATACAGATCAACTGTACTGAGAAAAAAATCTGCTTTTAAACTATTATCCCTGCAAAGTCAACCTGGACTCTGCAAATCAAAAACTGTACTCTGTACTCCACACATCATCTCCGGTAAAGACTCTGTGGGTTAACTCTAACCATAATTATGTTTTATATGCCTGCAACATTACACACATTTTTTAGGCTGAATGCCTTTGCGTTATGTAAATCAACACAACAAAACAAGAATGATCAAATATCAAGTTGCCATGAGATAGCAGCGCCCAACAGCAACCATTTTGAGTTAAGCAAAAGGGAGAGCTTTGCAGCAGACAAGCAGACTCCTTGGATATTTAATTAAATGGAGACAAACAAGTTCAACTTGCACAATCCTTTCATTTCCTTTGGGAAACAAAGGACAGAAACTGGCACCAAAAAGGGCTTGTAACAGCAATCCCATCCTAACCTTCAGTATTATATTTGCTGCCAAGTGAATCTTAGTTTCCACCACCTCGCCCACCCTCCCAGAGCCCAGTTGTTTTTTTGTTTTTTTTTTAAATTGTCATCTTGTCTTCAAGAATTTTTAGAGAATTTTTGGGGATAAATATAAAACTAGACTCACTAATCTATTTCCTATATGCTCTGACTTCTTGAGAAAGCTTCCTAAAAATCAGCTAGACACCAACATCCAGGAGAACAAGTACAATTGATCTGGCTTCTGGGAGGTTTCAGCCTGTGGGATAAAGTGGCAAGTGTGAGAATGAAAATGTTAAAAGGTGAGTAGATTTGAAAACTTTTCGAGAGCATCCTCAGAAACATATCTTGATCTATTATAAAGGACTGTGTTACAAGACTGATGCTTTATTGGCTGATAGCAAGGTAACAACACTAAGATAAATTAAAAAGGATATTTATGTCTTTAGCAAGAATCTAACATTAAGTAATGTTTTTCTATATAAATGGTCCCTTCATGCACAACAACATTCAATACTGTAATTGCACACATTGGCTTTCAGAGCTGTAATCTGTAGAATTATAGTTTGAGTCCTCAAATATGTTGCAGTTGTAACATTCCAGATATATTCTGCTTTATGTAGCCAAATCCTTTTGCTTTTCCCTCCCCAAAACATGAGATTAATTATAAAGTACTTCCCCACATTTCCTGCTTTTTTTTTTTTTTCCATCTTGGCTTCTGTGTTTGCCCATTTCAATCGTTTATAATTTAAGACAGTCTAGGATACCTAAAAAAAACCCCTCACACTAGAACATCTGATCATCTGTTTGAAAAGAGAAATTCCATAACCAATCTACTAAGTTCCAAATATAGAAAGTTTCTCCCTGAAAACATCAACTCTATCCTCACTTGTTTTAGAAATTTTTATAAATGATCTCTCTCTATATATATAAAAAGGTTTTCCTGCCAGGCGACAGAATGATGTCATCATGCTCTCTGGACACAAAAGTGTTTAGGGGTTGGGGAATAAGTGAGCATAGCAAGCATGGGACACAGCCCGCTAGTTTCTTTAAAAAATAAAATTTTCAATTAATTTCAGCATCAATGAAGCTGTTGAATTAACTATAATAGTTTCAATGTGTTTCTGTTAAAAAAAAAATACTTTTTTCCAGTGTACACCAATTTTGAATTTAGCCTAACTGGGTCTCAGAACATCACTCTTAAGACTCTAATCAGTGAGCCTACATGGTTTTGAAAATAAGATGCATAAACAAATGTTCCTTACTTCCTTTTTTTTGTTTGTGTTTGTGACCTGTCTGAAGATATTTAGAAATTAATCAGGAGTGTAAACTTCCATTTAGTCAACAGATTGATGTCACTTCAAGCCCTGCAAACAGGTGTAAGAGCTTTAGAGACAGAAAAGGAAGAGGATGTGGAGGTCAGAGACCAGCTGAGACGGAACAGAAGTAACTGACGTGATGGAAATCCTCTTCCTGATATATAAAACAGTGACTTCCCCGCACAAAGCAAAATAAACATATCAAGACAAAAACAAAAACAAAAACAAAAAAAAAACCCACGTTGCTGCACAACTTTGGCCTTTGTTATTACTAACCTGCTCTCTTCAAAGTCTGAATTTATATATGTGAGAAGACATGGCTTAACAAAATTAAGGTAGAAGAACATACTAAAATGGGTCAGGTGGCCTACAGTACTGTATGAACGTACAAAAGCAATAATTGGATCGCAGTGACAGGAATAACCTACCACCACAAACTGGTGCAGATATCCAGTGAAATTTTGGATAAATGATAAAAAGAGATGTAAAAGCAATTTATATTTAATATGCTGGATATGAATATTACTCTTCATTCACATGCAACACACCACTAGTGTTCTTTTTCTAAGTTTTGACATAACATGAAGTATACATGCCAAAAATTTGGTTAAGTTCCAAAACAAATGGCCAGGTTTTCAAAGAGCATAGTATACCTGATGTTGTGTACTTTTGAAACTCTGGCTATAACTTGTCATACTGTGCACTTCAGGATGCTGGGTCCCGAAAGCCCTGAAAATCGAAGTAAGATACGCAATTTGCGCTATGCAAATTGCGTAGCTCATTCCGAGTCTATTTTAAAATGTGCTTTATTTTGAAATATGGCTCTGTGTAAACAGCACCAAATTTTGAAATAGCCTTATTTCAAGCCATCCCTTACTCCTCGTAGAATGAGGTTTACAGGGATGGTGAAATAGCGCATCCGCTATATTTTGAAATAGCGGACACGTTCAAAAGACATGGGGTAGGTAGTTCAGGAAACCTCTGGTATCCTGAAATACTATTGCAGAGTAGACATACCCTCAGAGAGCAGACTTTGAGCTCTGACACTTATTTTTCTCTAGTTCTACTGTAACTGTTCGTTTTTTAAATATGCTGACGTAAACGTAAAAGGAGCAAATATGTGTCCCAGAGCACCAATACACTTATTAAATATACTCATGAAAAACATTTAGGAAAAGTTAAATTGAAAATATAAGAAATTTTGAATCAATAATTACACTCTACCCCTCTGGTTATGCCCAGGAACAGAAGGAGTCTTAAGAGTATACGCAATCACTTACTGTTCTATGTACATCAATGTTTGGGCTCAGTGAACTCGACCATGGACAAAAGCCTACAGTTTAGTGTAGACTGTTCTTGTTTTGTCACGTTGTTATACTCTTGTGGGTAAATGTCCACTTTGGTAGATGGGGATTAAGCCACACAACTACTTATATACAGTACCATATAGGAGTGTTGTGAACATTCATTAAATGTTTGTACAGTACTTTGAATGGGTAAAACACTATGTAAATACCAAGGTCACTCATTCACTGTTAATATACCTTCAGCTAAATCTCTGCTCACCAGGCTGATTGCTAAGCATGTAATATCTTTTAAAGGGAGCACACACTTATGTTACTAGGGCACTGGATGAGATAATATTGGGATGGAGCAACTCTCTCCTGGTAACTGATCTAAAGTCTTGCTCAACTCATTTTGTAGTGATCATTTGACAGTGGGCCAAGGCCAGTGTGATGTTCTCTATATAAGAGGACAACAAGATCAAATCTCTCTTTTACAACGGCTACATCCAAACTTCACCAAACGCAATGGGAGTTTTTCCATTGGTTTTGATGGACTTTGGATCAGATTCTAAACAATATAAGGGTAAGGATATGAAGGGTTAACTGGTTACCTGGTAAGCATCAACCTTACGCATGGTGTGACATGGTGGGCTCAGCTGAGCTGGGCCAGAGCAACACCCCCCCCTCCATGGCATAACACGGTGGACTCGACACATCCTGGAGAACTCCCATCACCACCACCCATAGTGCAACAAGGAGACTTGGCTTGACCTAGCCAGAGCAACCCTTCCCCTGGTGCAATGCAGCAGGCCCGGTCAGACTGAAGCAGCCCATCCGGCCCAGTTAACAAGTTAAACTATTTAACCAGAATTTTACATTCCTATTATCAAGTGAGAAGTGTAAGCACGTCTGACGCTGACTTAATTAAATTTGTATTCCCAACTTCCTGGATTTGACAAATTGTTTCCTCTTGTTTCATGCCACACTATACACACGTTTGTCTTGGTTGCACATTAATATATAGCATAACTACAGGTATAAATGAAAGGTACAACAAAAGTGCTTCACAAACCTTTACTGTATCTTCAGTACAGTACCTCAGATCCTGAATTCTACACTTTTTATAGAAAGGTCAACTGAGCTATAGAGATGTTAATTGACTTTGCTAGAGCCACAATGGCAGAGCCAGAAACAGAAAGCAAGATTCCTGATATCAGTCCCTTACTCTCACCACTGAATATACAACCCTGAGGTTTAAATTCATCAATAGGTGCCAGGAAAACAAACAATTCTTCTACACTAACACTAAACCAGATAAATTAAAACACAGCTAACAGTTATTGGATCAGCTGCATCATTAATAAATTCATCCCAAAATGTATTAACCGTAAACTCAGTGTTCCCCTCTAAATTGCGAAGCAGAACAGTTTAACAGGTGATTAATGAGCTCCACCCATTAAGAGGCTCAGGGCTCTGTGCCCGGAGCTGACTGACTGCGCGGGGCTGATTAATTACCTGTGAAGTTGTGCTGCCGCGCAGCTTAGAGGAAACACTCAACTCAACCTTTCAATATTTAAGCACTGTACTCATATTTTACATTACCATCAAAAATATTACATTGTCAAAGTGGAAGTTAGTTTTTAAGGAGGCAGGTGGTGGGCAGACAGAGGACAAATCAGGAACATCATATAAATTAAAATTCAAGAGCTTATATTCATGCATCTCCTTTTTGTACCCCTGCTGATTTAAAACCTAATTAATAAAAAGCATTTGGGGTCTAATTGTGTTTTCAAGAGCATCACAGAAGCTTTTAGAATAAATGGAATTTATAACTACTTGACACCACATTTGACCTAGTCTATGTAGATGGGTGGTTTAAGATGCCTTTTGTCACAGAGATGTTAGGAAATATTAGGAAAAGTATAGAAAATAAAATAAAGCTTCATGATTTGTCACAGCCTATGGCAATGGTGCAAACATGAAGAGAAGAAACAGTGGGGTCCAAGCAAGGATCCTTGCACTGACTCCAAGAGCTTTCTCCATGCCTTTTGGCTGCCATTCCCTCAACCTGGTTGTGTCAGATGCAGTGTCGTATTCTCTAGCTTCAGTATTTCTCTTAGTACTTCAAAGGATATACACACTGTTTTAAGCCTCAACTATCAGGTGGAAGAACCTCATGGATAATGTCACATATCTGATCATGAAGTCAAAGTGGCACTTGCTGGGAGAGCCACATTGACAGTGCAAGGCCAGTGAGGTACCAAGTAACTAAGGGTTTGCAATGCCCTGATGGAATTGGCACAGTCAAGTAAACCCAAGACCAGAATCTGACATGAGGTACAAAGCCTGGCAAACCAGATCACTGTTGCCAAAAGGATGCAAAATTAAAAACCTGGGGTTTTTATATGACATTAGTAAGCTGCCGGTGGACAGGAACACAATCTTGAACAATTGTACAAACCTTTATCAGAGATTAACATAGAGGGAATGTTAAGACACCAATGATGATCTTGATGTCAAATTGGACAACATCCATCACATTTTGCCACTCAGGAAGCATGCCCCACTCTAAGTTCTTTGGGTCATTGATGATTCACAGCTGACAGATGCTTTTCCTAATGTGTAGATAGCTTTGAGTATTCTGCTCATGCAAGTGATGAGTGCAGATTTGAGAACCTCCAATTCATTAAATCATATCTTCAATTGACAACAACCAATTAAACATTGACATCACTTGCTATTTTATCACTTGAAAATGCTATTGACCAGTCTTTGAATCTTTCTGATGGAGTGCTCAGTTTGTGAGGACAAAGACAAGAAAAGCTACCCTGAAATTAATTGTTAAGATTAATATTCTAAGGCTGTCATCTACTGTAACACTATTTAAATACTGGTCCACTCAATATTGGTGCATAGTCCATCATGAATTCTTATCGTTTAGTTGACTATTCTATAGACACCAAGCAGCTCCTGTCTGGGGGGGCAAGGGATCTGAGCTCCCGGACCCAGCATGAGCCAGAACTGAGCTGGGCTGCTTGCCCACCTGGCTCCTAATACACTTTAAAAGCAGAGCCGCAGCAGGGGTAGGTCCAGGACCCAGTGCAAGCCGGAACTGATCTAGGCTGCTGGCCAGCCTGCTAAAAAAATGACTGGCAAAAGGTGGTTTTGGGGAAGAGAATGTGTGTAGTCTATATCATTAACCTATAAGATTTTGCTTATCGGTTAATTGACTATACTATTACATCCCTAGTGCATAGTTCAATTTCTTGATATTGGTACCTTCCAGTTTCTCTTAAAATTAACTAGTTTCTATAAACGTAAAGGAAACGTAATTTTTATTTCCTAATATATGGCATGAATTAATACAGATGTACAAATCCCAATGTGCAAATTCATCATTTTATATGACAGGAATAAATTATGCATGCAAAACATGCATCAAAGTTGTGAAATAGGCTACAAATAAAGTTTAAAAACGATATTATGATGAGTTTAATACATTGAGGGGGACACAGAAGACTCTCCTTGCCTGTGGCACCATTTGGTCTAGGGCCAGCCCTGACTGATGATGACATGGCAAAGAAGGACAGCAAACAAAGACAAAACAAACAAACTGAGATTCCCTTTCAGATGAAAGCTTTCCTTTGAAGAGGACCAAGTCCACTGTTGATCTACGTTATTTCACGGGGGGAGAGGGCGATTAGGGAATGATTATGGTTTTCTGAGTACAAAAGAGAGGACTATAATCCCAAATTTCATGGTTATTTTTAGCTCAGCATTCATGCACACAACATTAAAAGGGATAAAAGACCTTTTAAAAGTAATAGAAAAAAAAAATCAGAAACCCAAAATTGATTATCTGCTGCAGCACTCTCGTGATTCTTTTAACATAAAATAAACACAACTTAAAGAATATAATTTAAATCACATTTTAAACCACTCAAAATTCAGTGACTACCTAGAATTATGTATTTTAATTCACGGATCAAGTCATATTGGTAATTTAACAGTTACAAAAGTTCAAATACTTGTTCCAGTTTTGGAAGAGCTCTCTCTATGAACAGCAAAATTCAGAACACTATATTAAAAGAACTTTAGGGATGTAAGTGACTAGTCGACTAACCGATAAGCAGAAGCTCATTGGTTAGAACTATCGACTAATCGCATATACCCACCCCTCCCCCACTGCAGCTCTGTAATATTAAGAGACTTGGCAGCTGGCGCGTGAAGACGCTGGCTCAGTTGACGGTCCCGCAAGTCTCTCGTCAGTCAGCCTAACACCCTACCCCACCACTGCCACTCTGCATTGGAAAGGGACTGTTCTGCTGGCCTCTTGCTCCCCACGGCGCTTTCGTCTTTGAAAGGTAGCAACAGCGGGGCTGTTGCCACACTTCAAAGGTGGAGGCTCCCTTAACTAGTTGACTAGTCAATGCAAATTGCATCAACTATTCAATTAGCCAATTTATCTAAATTCAACATCCCTAGTGCTCAGATACCATGACCATATGAATATCTTACCATGTTCGTTTTGAACATACAGATTAAACTATAACAATATGAAAAGGACTACAGCAGGAAAGCAGAAGTCAAAATAGTAAAAGACGCTGGAATGAATTGCAAAACAGAATTCCTGCTTCATTATTTATATCACTTCTCTTTTATATACACATTCTCTTTGCTTCTTACACAAAGAATTTTGTTTTTAGGGTTTTTTTTATACTTTGATTAATGACGAGAAATGTCTTGGCAATGTTTTCATTTCCCTCTTCATATGAAGGTTTACGTCTCTTTTTTAGGTCAAGCAGAAGTCCTGAGACCACTTTAACGAGTCTGGATCCTAAGGTCGCTGAAGCCAATGGGATTTTGACATGGAGTTGAACTGGAACAAGACCTGCCCCTATCTGACTATTACTGTAGTATAAAAACAAACACTGATAACAATACAGCTAGGTGAGCAAACAGCTAGGCTTTGAACCCAATTCTCCATACAAAATTTCAACAGCTCGGTATAATCAGCCATTATAGAGGACAGATCAGGGCATAGGATTGACTAGACTGGAGTAAGCAGCAATTTTTGATGGGGTTGGGGGGAGAGAGTCTCAAAAAATTTGGTAAGTGGCCAGGGCCACACTCTTCCGTGATGTTAATGGAGGAGGTGCACGGTCTGGGATGGAGGTTGGGTGCAGAAGACAGCTCAGGTTAGGAGATTGGAGTGCAGGAGGGGGATCTGAGAGGGAGTTTGGGCAAAGAAGTGGGTTGTAACCTGGGGCAGAGGATAGGGCTGCAAGAGGATATGCAGGGTTCAGGAGAGGATATGGGTATGGGTACAGGACAGGATTCTAACCTGGAGGAGGAGTGTAGGAGGTGGTGGAAGGTCTGGAAAAGGTTGTGAGCTGAGGCAGGAGCTTTGGGTGAGACCTGGAGCAGGGGATTAGGGTGCAGGGTCTGGGTGGGCGGGCATGGATGCAGGAATGCGTGTGCAGACAGTCTGGATTGTGACCTGGGGTAGGGGTGCAGGATGGAGTGCAGAGGGTTGGGAGAGGTAGGAGCTGGGGTGCCAGATTCAGCTCTGGCCAAGAGGTGCTTACTTTTGGCCGTATGCCAGTCAAAGTGGTCAGCTGCAGGAGCCATGTGCTTTCTGAGCCCGAGGGGCAGCTCCTATTGGCTGGCCGCATTTTCTCACCCCAGACTAGACCCTGTGCAGTATTTGATAGGAGTTGACTGGTTCTGAGCACTCTGAGGTAGATGAAAAGTACCCTGCAGTCAGTCACGGCACCTCCAGGATTAAACCTTTTACTTATAACAGAAGTACAGTAAGTATTTGATTGTTTGGTATCAACTGTATTCATAAATATTATTGGTGGTTTTGAATTGCATACCACTTAGAATTAGCATTTCCAGAAGCTATGGGATCTAAATTTCCATTATACCAAAGTTTACTTAACATTTAGAGATTATTAACAGCATTTATCTAATCATGTCTCAAGATTCCTTTCCAGCTGTCTGACAAACCAGGTCTCCTTGCTTATGAAATATAACCAGGAGCCCACCTTGCCAAGCCACTAATGTTTTTAATGGCAACCTACATTAGCTGTTACACTAAATCTTGTTTAAACACTGAACAAGATGCTTTGGATACACTATTTTTTACATAGTGCTCTTGACAGTCTCTGTATAAATGAGGCAGGTGGAGAAAAGCTAAAACTAACTTTTCAGTGTCATCAGAATTAAAATGCACTCAATGCAACACAGAGAGCATTGAGAGAGAGAGAAAGAGAGAGAGGGAGAAAGAGAGACCTTTACTGCCAATTTGCATTTGTAAGCAGAAGCTTGTAAATCAGAGGCTATGGGTAACAGCTCTCTACTGCACACAGAACAAGCTTTTTGAGTAATCAGCTAAAACTATTTCTGTAACTATTTCTGCAGGCTCTTTTTTTTTTTTTTTTTTTCAAATGAGAAGACTGTTCTCCAATTTTTTTGTTTTAATGCAGCATTTGTTCCCTGCCTCTTTAACCATGATTTACAGCTAGCTGATAATTAACAGTGTTGCAATTATATTTTTTAATCCCACAAATAAACAACAAGTTTTCTTCCATCTGAGCACTACCAGAACAGAACAGAAGCTATAGGTGAAACCCTTTTGCCAAAGTACTTTTAAATGAACAAAATGGATTCTGGCCTATAAGAGATACTATACTGTATTGGTTCAGAACGGCATAGGTCTGAAGCTTTTCTATCCTGGCCTACCCTATAAAATGTCACCTTCTTATGAACGATCCACTTGAACACAGTTTTTGATGAGGGGACACAAAATTATTTTTGCAGGGGTTGTGGAATGGTTGGGTGGAGCAAACTTGTCTCTGAGCTTTCAACAGCAACAAAGGACAGGCCAGATTTCAGTGACAGCCAGCGAACAGAGGCAGACAAAGGCTCAGTCCAGGGAACATGTAATAGCCTAACAAATGAAGGATTCTGCCCGGCCCCACACACCAGGTCACTCTGTTAAGTCTCCACTGAGCCCAGAGTCATACCTGCTCAATTATCTCTTCACCACAGATTGCGGCTGATAAGTGAAGAGATCTGCAAGGCTGCAATACCACTTCCTGCAACCATAAAGCCACGACGATGGAGATGAAGCATGGAAAGTTGTTGGGTTTTTTTTAAGCCCACAAATGCTTGAACCTTAAACTAAAGATAAAAGTAGAGGAGACAGATTCTTATCCCGATGAAGGAAGTGCAAGCCTTAAAATCTCTTCCAAGCCACAGACAGTAAATCAGCTTGTTATATGAAGCACATTGTGAACTATGCTAATCAGTTCAGCAGTTATCCTCTCACTTGTTTCAGTTCAGTCTTCAGGTGCCTGACGGGATTCTTGAGGCTTATTGTTAGAATCCTGCCATTAGGCAAGGAAGATTTCCCTTTCTCTGATAGAGTACATCTCTCCCTCCACACTCCTGAACTGTCCCAGCCAGAGATGGCTCATCTCTTGGGCTCACAAAAATGCTTCTGAAGTAGTAGCAGACCTTGGGCTAGAAATGTTTCCAGCAGAAAGGGAAGTGTGATTGCTTCCTTTTGAGAAGGCATGCTCATTTTAAAGAGTGCAAAAAAGAAAACTAACATTGCTCCTGTGAAAGACCACATTCCTCAGGTAGGCTAATTTTTAAGCTAAAATACTTAAAACACGCAGTGTTTTTGCTCACATGGACATGTTGTGGGGGAAGCCTGCCCACCTAGGATCTGTGCTTTAAGACATAGTACCATTTACAACTTTTTGAACAGTGACATATGGAGTCTCCTTCCAAGGAGAACAGTGGGGGCAATCATAGAATACTAGGACTGGAAGGGACCTCGAGAGGTCATCGAGTCCAGTCCCCTGCCCTCATTGCAGGACCAAATACTGTCTAGACCATCCCTGATAGACCATCCCTGATAGACATTTATCTAACCCACTCTATTAACCTTCAATTGATACTCCTAAATATCTCCAGAGATGGGGATCCACAACCTCCCTAGGCAATTTATTCCAGTGTTTGACTACCCTGACAGTTAGGAACTTTTTCCTAATGTCCAACCTAAACCTCCCTTGCTGCAGTTTAAGCCCATTGCTTCTTGTTCTATCCTCAGAGGCCAAGATGAACACGTTTTCTCCCTCCTCCTTGTGACACCCTTTTAGATACCTGAAAACGGCTATCATGTCCCCCCTCAATCTTCTCTTTTCTAAACTAAACAAACCCAATTCTTTCAGCCTTCCTTCACAGGTCATGTTCTCTACACCGTTAATCATTCTTGTTGCTCTTCTCTGGACCCTCTCCAATTTCTCCACATCTTTCTTGAAATGCAGTGCCCAGAACTGAACACAATACTCCAACTGAAGCCTAACCAGCGCAGAGTAGAGCGGAAGAATAAATAAACCTAATCAACTTCAAAGTTTGACAGGGAATGGTATGATGGGACTGTCTCCGATGGCATGTGGCCCAATGGCAACTGTCAGTAGAAAAAATCCCCAGCTGCTGGAGGTGGGACACTAGACAGGGAGGACTGAGTTACTACAGCAAAATCTTTCCCAGGTACATCTGGTGGGTCTTCCCAGCATGCTCACTGGAGTCGGGAATGAATTTTACCCTGGTCAGATGGGCTGAGACTCTAGGTGGTTTTCTCCTTCCTCTGCAGCATGAGGCATGGGTCACTTGCAGGGTTAAACGAGCATAAAACCATGGTTGGAGAACTTTAGTAACTCAGAGTTGAGCCTTACACAGTCTTTCTGGCCTGCAATATGCAGGAGGTCACACTAGAAGGGCTTGATGGTTCCTTCTAACCTTAATGTCTATGACTCTGTATTACTAGGTGCTTATAGAGAGAGATGTGCTATGGGAACCTGAAGGGAATTCCAGGGAACTAATGCGAGGCTGAATTATTGGGTCATTTAACTGAAAAGAAGGAAAGCTGTTTACAATTGTGCAAATAAAACACTTTTTGAGTCAATGGCTGAACCAAACAATACATGAAAAACAAGACATTTCTTGGATGGGCCGTTATATTCAACACACAAATGACATGACAAGCTAAGCACTGGGAACTTACAGCCCACTCTATTAACCTTCAATTGATGAGGGGTTTTTTTTTTTTCCCCTTTTCCTCACCCTCTCCCTGCTTTTTCTGCTATTTATTGTACCTCTGGACCCCTTGCTCCATTCACTGAAGAAGTGGTCTGTACAAACAAAAGCTCACAATACTATCTATATTTTTGTTAGTCTTTAAGGTGCTAGAGGGCCAGTCTTTTTTTAAGGTTTTTTTTTTTTTTTAGTTACAGACTAACACAGCTTCCCCTCTGAGGCATATGGTTCTTTTTTTAAAAGTAAGTGATATTGTAAAATTAAATGGCTCTCAAACAAAAAGTTGTACATTTCTGAACTTCTGAAAACAAAACTTCATTTCTTTCTTTTTTTTTTTTTTTTTTAGCATTATCAAAACGTTTCACTGAAATCGACCCAAATTCAAAAATTAGGTTTTGGAGTACCCAAATCTGCATCTCTCCGTGGAAAGAATGATTTGCGCGCGCGCACACACACACACACACACACACACACACACACAAATTCCCAGTTCTATTTTAAAGCATCGTAAAGTTGACTTGTAAATATGTGTTTGTTAACATTTCCAATAACTTGGGTCAAAAAATCGAGTCCCCAAATCACCTTCAAATTATCTTTGTAAACCACACATATACTTGTCCATTTAAATGTGTTTGCTACCTGCTCCTTAAGTATCCCCAGAAATAAGACCACGGAGCAAAATCTGGCAGCAGTGTAGTCTAGTGTATTAGTTCTCAAACTATGGGTCAGGGCCCCAAAGTGGGTCACAACAGGGTTCCCTGTTAGTTGTGTGCTTGGGTGGCCATTCAGGAGAGATTCAGGTGCCTCTCAGCTGATTAGCATAATACCCACAGCCAGAGCATGTGTTTATATCGGTGGTGCACATCCACACATGCCTCAGTATACATTGCAAAATTTATTACACACATGGATTGAAAATATCAGAGGGAACATTGGTCACAACCTCATTTTAATGGCGTCATCAGGACCAATACTGGACTTACTGAGCCCTAAGGCTGAAGCCTGAGCTCTTCCTGTACCTGGGGTGGCAGGCTCTAGCTCCTTCTCCTCTGACCTGGGACAATGGGGCTGGGACTCTGGCCCCTACTCCCTCCATCCAGGGCAGAGGGGCTCAGACTCTGGCTCCCTAATCCCAGGGTCAAGTAGTAATTTTGTTGTTAGAAGGGGGTCATAGTGCAATGAAGTTTGAGAATGCCTGGTCTAGTGGATAAGGAACTTGACCCAAGTGATCTGGTTTTTAATGCCACTTGTGTGCTATGAAACCTTGGCCAATTCACTTTGTCTCCATTTGTGCACTGGCCAACTTTCTTTGTCTGGTTTGTCTATTTAGACTAAGTTCTTCAGGGCAAGAATAATGCCTAGCATAGTCCAACACCATCTCAGCTGGAGTCTACAGATGCAACTGCAATGCAAGTAACTCTGTTACCACACACACCTGAAAAATTAATTTGTCACATTTTTTATTCTATGGGTAGCCTGAGGTTAGCAACCATTTCCAAACGCAGCTTGATTAATCACACCAGCACCTCCCAGTTGTAACATTAGACTCTCTCTACATATACACAGAAAAAGGAAAAATCCAACTAACAGGCCTATGGCAGTAGGCCCAACTTCTCTTTATTTTTGTTTTAATCAATGTGAAGTCTGTGTATATATAAAAATGTTGTCAGCAGTAAGAGAGTATCTTACCTGGGGGCTGACGAGCTTATGAACTACTTCTCTTCATATTTCATTACGTAAAGTATCACTATCTCACACTACAGATCTTCAATTGTCAAGCATGAGCAAAGGTCAAAAGAATGGCATCATCCAGCATAAATCTAATTAACCCACTCATACCATGGGTCATTATGTTGCTTCCCAATGACATAATGATACTGAAAAAAAATGGTAACAGCTACATATAGCCCAGAGGACCATCAGTACATATATAGAGATATCTAGTGTAGATTGTAAGCTCTCTGTGATCATGTCTGAGACTTTCTAATTCAACTAAGTACCTACCACATTTTGAGGTATTTTACATAGAATAAATTATTACAATTCCTGCTACAGTAAAATTCCAATTGTCCGGCATCCAGTGGTCCGGCACTCCTGATAATCCGGTTTCCAGTTGGTGCCGGAAGTGTTCCGGCCAGCCGGACAATTGGAGCTGCTCTGCCCCCGGCTTCTCCAAGTCCACCGCTGATCAGTTTCAGCAGCGGCGGACTTGGGGAAGCCCTGGGGCAGAGCACCCAAGCTGCTCTGCCCCCGGCTTCCCAAGTCCACTGCTGCTGAAACTGACCAGCGGCTGACTTGGGAAGCCCAGGGCAGAGCACTCAGCTGCTCTGCCCCTGGCTTCCCCAAGTCCGCCGCCGGTCAGTTTCAGCAGCGGCTGACTTGGGAAAGCCGGGGGCAGAGCAGCTGGGGTGCTGCCGCGTTGGTCCCGCAGCACCGCCCTCTCCCACACTGCGCAGTTCCCCGCCACCTCCCCACCCCACCCCACCTCAGATCCCTCATAGCCCCCCTTCCAGTACTCCAGCATATCTGATAATCCAGCACCCCCTGGGTCCTAAAGGTGCCGGATTATCGGAAGTTTACTGTATTGAGCCAGCAACGTGTGGATTTATAACACCACCACATTTACTCATAAGCAAGCTCTATTCTACTACTGCCCAGAATTTCTGAAATAGAAACATACATACTATGGGGAAAACATAGCTTGATTTAAATCAGATTATACTTGAGGCACGCTGTCACATTTGACACTTCTGAAAGAGCAAAAATTTCAACATTACTGAAACATTAACACGGTTCTCTAAAGCAACAGAAAAAGACTCATCTTTGAAATGGATCCATTTCAAAAGTAATAAACAATCTTTTTTTCCCCTACATATCAGCTCTGAAACTTATATTTACACCCACATTTTAAAAGAGATTCTTTGTCAGAAAGCATCCTTTTAAATTATCATTTGAATAAACCAGAAAAGAAGGCCAATTCTGATCTCACCCCTGAGCAAATCAAAAAGCAAGAGATATGAGAATGAGGTACAATCTCTCAAAAACTTTGGTTGGCAATTAAAGTAACTAATACGGCAGGTGGGATTAAGTACGAGGAGAATGACAGCAACAGGACTGCTGCACTGAAAGGTGCACATTGTGAACAAGTGCAGCATATTTGAAAACAAACACTATTGTATTGGCTTCAGTGTGTTTGATTACCCTAGGTGTAGGTGGGGTTTGATTCATGGATAAATTTATATTCACCAAGTTACCTTCAGGGGGGAATTTCAATCCTCTTTCAATTAACTGCAACTGATTTGTCTTGTGAAATTGTCACTGAAGAACTACTAGACAGACAGAAGTTTCACAATTTTTTCCCCCATGTGTATTAAGGAGAGACTGTCAGGACCCTGGTATTGAAGTGAGGCCCAACAAGGTGTAGGTGTAGCAGAACAGTGAATCACTGATCTGAACCAACAGCCTCACTGCTAAAGGCCCACAGCAGCCACACTTCAGGCCCCTGATTGGATGGACAGGCAGCACTCTCATTGGGTATCTGGACTATATAAAAACCTCAACAAAGAGAAGAACCAGGGCCTGCTGGTTGCTGCCTAGCCTGCCTTCCTTTGCCATGTCATCTAATCCTATTTTGTTATCCTGCTGCCTCATCTGACTTCCACTCCCTAACACACAGCTTAGCCCCTTGGATTGGATCTTCCAGCTACTAACCACTGAGAGAATTCTGACCATTGTCTTGAACGCCTCTGCTACCAACCAACCTCTTGCTACCATAACACCTCTGCACACTTGACTGCTGCGCTAGACTGACCCCTAGCCCATCTTGGTCCACTAAGTATTAGAGTAAAAAGAACAGCAATGTTACACATTCACTAGAAAAAAAATCTAGTTGCATCGTTCACTCCTACAGCTGCTACTAAGACTTTCTGCTTACCTTTTGCGTAACAAATTAAGACACAGTATACTTACAAGTGAAAAATTACAAGACATGGGGACTGTGAGATTATCGTATATGGAGATATATAGCATTTTGATAACTAATACAGTAATTTTAAAAAGTAGGACAGCCTCTGCAAGTGAAATATTGCCTCTGTAAGCCATTAGAACTCGGAGTTCAGAAAATAATGGATAAAGGAGAATTAATGAATATAGCTTAAAAGTCCTATACCAAAGGATGTTAAAAATACTTAATACTTAGAGGGTAAAAAGTAAAGCCCTGTCATGGCCTAAATCTGGCCAAGAGATAAGAAATGAAAGAATGAGTGGCCAGTTCTCAGCAAGGAAAGAGGTTAATAGAGGGGTGCTTCAGTGAACCGTGCTAAAGGACTTTTGATGTTTAATACATTTATTAATGATCTGGAGGAGATGGAAAATACTGATGTCACTGAATTATTTAGAGTTAGTCATGACTAGGGAGGCGTGTGGGTCTCCTAAAACATCTAACAAAACCTACATTTACAAATGTATCTTATCTAGGCAAATTAAATACATGTACACTAGAAGAGCCATTTAAACTGCTTATACACAGATGTGCTGTCAGTTAGTTATCCTTTCAGTCAAAAGGTCTGAGGACTGTTGCATATGGTACCATCAGACTTGATTTTACTCTCACTTGAATGGGTCTGTAAAACTGTTGACGTAAATGCAGTTGTTACTATAAAAACTAAATACGTGAGAGGATAGTCTATTCCAAGGTATTCACTCAATACAGTTTGGGATTAAAGCGATGTTAGGCTAAATTAAAGGATCAGAAAATACAAAAAGTATTATAGTCCCATTTACTAAATCATTGGTATGTTTTCATCCTAATAAATTCATCTCTGGTCACTTCATCTAGAAGGGATTATAGCACAAAGAGAAGAGGATTAAAGAAGGTCAGTGAAAATGACTGGAGAAATGGAAGTGGAAAAAATGGTGGAAATATTACCATTTAATATTTGAAATTTCAAATCAGTACAAAGGTGGTACGAGGAGTTTGTAAAATGGCTATTGAAAACTCAGCTTTGTCATTTGCTGTCACAGAATGCACACAGTTGGGACTAGTCCACGAGTGAGGCTAGAATATATGTAAATGAATACTTAGACATCACTGGGTGGCAAATATCAAACAATGACTTAAAAATGGCAAGTATTGTTGATACATGTCTTCTACCTGTTTTCTAAACAAAATTAGTCAGAAAAGGACAATTTACTATACCGTGGATCTTCCTGGCCCTTGCCTGCCTACCTTGCATAAGGATTTACAGAAGGACACAGGTAATGAAAACTGCTGCCAAAATAGAATAGTAGCATTTTGTATCTATTTTGCACTGGTGTAACTAACTCCACAAAATGCACAGCAACATAGTATCCAGCCCTGTCTCTAATCAACACAATATAAAAGGCCTGATTATTTAATGACTCCACTCACACTTAACTGGGAAAATATACAATATAAAACAAAACTTCTAAACGTCACAAGAATAATAAAGAGCCATCTTCTAATTAATCAAACCATAACTAAGTGAGGGAGGCCTCCAACAAAAATAAAAAAGGTGCTTTGAAGTTGAAGAAGAGGAAGTAACTAAAGTGAGTGGAGTTCACTCCTACAATATACGATGAAAAATGGTTGAAAATGATGGAAAAGGATCGGATATCAATAAGAATGACATCAGAAACTAAACAAGACTGGATTTAAAAGCTATCAATCCTCAAGCTTCAGGAATCAGCCAACCACCAGATGAATAAACCGTATGATATGCAGAGGGCAGAAAGAATTGCAGGGTCCCTGGGCAAGATGGGAGGGGGCCCTCCGACTTCATGCTCC
Source organism: Rafetus swinhoei (assembly GCA_019425775.1). Classification (NCBI taxonomy): domain Eukaryota; kingdom Metazoa; phylum Chordata; order Testudines; family Trionychidae; genus Rafetus; species Rafetus swinhoei. The sequence continues at coordinate 275,941,446 of CM033437.1, forward strand.
CAGAGGGAATGGAGCCTTGGAGGAAGGTATAGGGTTGGCCTCCCTCCACTAGGGATGTACAAAATTAATAGAAATATTAACCATTTAACTGATAAAAACCTCTATCAGTTACATGTTTTAACTATTCTCAGCCCTACAGGGGTTCCCAGGCTAAGTTCCATGCATGGCCATGCAGCCATTTTCTGAGCCCTGCTCAGAGGTTCAAAACTCCTGCACAGGCAGGCAGCTCAGCTGACTGGCAGGGAGGTGGGCCATCTAACTAAGCAGCAGCTAAACAGAGCTAGTTGCATGCTTGAACTGAAGAGCTTCCAAAACAGCTAAGCATGCAAGATAAGGAGGAAATTAGTGGCTGGGGGGGTGAGTAATTAATTGGCTTGAGTGGAAATCAGAGGATCCCAGCTGCCCAAGGAGAGAGAGAGAGAAAGACAGACAGAGGTAGAAACCCAGCAGTCTCCTCAACCTTCCTGGGCTGGGAAGGAGGTATGGGGCTGATTGCATGGGGAAGGTGGAGGACCAAGGGGATGGGTGCATGCTGGCATTGGCATGAGGGGGGAGGAGTTTGTGCTGTGTCCTGGGGTGAAGTGGGGGAGGGGTGGATAATTTGTTTGTGCTGTGTGTCCTGATTCCCAGCTAGACTGCTCATGCCTGCAATTTTAAGAAGCAGAATTTTATCCCAGCCCCCAGCTTGGCTGGGGGGAGCAGACTGCACAGGGGTAAGTGGGGAAAAGGGGATGGGTGGGTGATGGCATCTGCGCAGTGAGGTGGAGGCACGGGGCCATTTTTGGGGGTGTCTTGACTCACTTGCTACAGTCCTCTGTCTGGCAGGGTTGGAGGGAGATGTGGAAAGCAGGCTGCATGGGGGGAGGAGGTGCCAGGAGGACATTTGCATGATTACATTTCAAACAAAGTTTACATAGGTGTTAATGGCTTAAGCTAAGAAAGAAAGATTCCTTTAATAGAGTTTTTGGAGTGTTGCAGAAATCTAAAACCCTGAACTTAATTTTTTTAAATCCTGTGTTACTAATTAATACATGGTAAATTGTACTGCATTAAGGCCAGATCTTTGCTATGTGGTAGAGTTCTGGCTCTTATGAGTCAGAAGTATCAAGTACTAGGTGTGGTGCTAGTTTTCTAGGATGAAACCTTATTTGCAAGCTCTTTGACACATGCATCTGTCTACAAGCCCTAAAGCCATGTGTTAATTTGTTCTGGGGCTTCTACTTTTTGAGTTGGTGACACACACAAGGTGAAAATTTCAAACCAGGAGAACTTGTATCTGTTTTTACAGCATGGATCCTAAACATTCCCCAGAGAAACTGTATGAGTGAATAGTGAATGCCTTTTACTCTCCTTTCTAGTGTCAGTAAATATTGTATTAGTCATGCTCTCTTTGCAAGTACTATTTCTAGATTACTCTGATTTGTTTAGCATGTTAAAGCTGAGCTATGTGTGGAAATATGCATTTTGGGGTGTTTACTTGCTTGAGTTGTTAGAAAGGATAATGATACATGTACTCCAAGGGTAGTGTTAATTTTCTTTTTTATTTGATTTCATATTAAATATCATAAGCATTGCTCCTTGTTAACGATTCCTTGTTTTAATACATTTTCTTCCACACATATGGACTATATATAGTTTTTGTTTGCATTGGTGGTGCACAGCCACATATTACCTCAATATTGGTGTTGCACATAAGAAATTTCAACCTGCCCAAAAATAGACAATGTTAGAGGGAATGCTGCTCCCAGGGCTGCCAGCAGCTTCATGAGGAGTTTACTTGATGGGGGTAAATGATAATCATCAGCTTATCAGTTAACTACTTGAAATCCCTAACCTGCCACCAGCAGTGCTGGTGGCCATTTAAAGGGCCCGGGACATTTGCCCCTTTACCCACTGCCAGTCAGCGGGCCTGATGATATGTTATTGTACAGCTCCATGCATTATAAAGATTCCAATATCATCCTCTGAAGTTCTCAGCATGTCACTTTTGGACACAGAACACTGGAGTGGATCAATGTGTGGCCTTTTCAAATGGCGAAATTCCTGAGTACTGGGGGGTGAACATTGCACAATTACAAAATTGACTATCAAATCACCAATTAATCCAGCTAACATTCAGGATGATATCCATAAACCTTAGAGTGTGGAAGGGAGTGGGAAAGCCTCAAACAATTTTGAAACTGTTTGGTTAATAAGAGGAAGGCAACACTATTACTGGAAACACCTAAAAGGATCTTAAGGTCATGACATTTTCCCATACTATAGACTTTCTTGTTTGCTTTGTAAAAAGGTATCTTACAACTGTAGACATAGCCAAAAATCTCTCTTAAAAAAACCCTGACATTTCCTATTTCATAGCAGTTAGGGCTGTGATGTGATCACAGAAAGCTCAGCAGTAGTAGTTCACAGCAGAGGGAGAGTTAAAGCAAAATACAATACACACAAGTTCCTAGTTTAAATTTTCAGATGCACACCATCCCTGAGAACTCATGGAGAATGTGCGCGAGCTCCCAGAGGACTAGAATGAAAATATAATAGCTATCTTTGCTGTCCCTTTTTTAAATGAGGACCTAAGGATTTATTGAAGTCAGCCTGACTTCAGTAACCGGAGAGACAGTAGAACATTAGTAAGCAATAATTTTTGTAAGCACAATAGAACAATAGGGTTATAAGATATAGATATATCCATGCTGGAAAGAACAAAACATGCTAAACAAACCTAAATACCTTCTTTGACAGGGTTGCTGGCCTTGAACATATGAAAAGCAGTCAACATGGTATGTTTCAATTTTACTAAGGTTTCTGACAATCCCACATAATATTCTGAGAAAAGAACTAGGGAAACGTGGCTTAGATGAAATTCCTGTTAAGTACGTACACAACTGTTTGGAAGATTCTCTAAGAAAGTAGTTTGCTGATTTGTCAAGCTGGGAAGATGTATCAAATGGAGTCCTGCAGCTGCAAGTCCTGGATCCATTTGCTTATAAAATTTGCAGATGATGCAAAGCTGGGAAAAGTTGCATGCTCTTTGTAGGACAGGCTTAGAATGCAAAACGATTGGTCTGACATCAACATGATGAAAGTCAATAAAATTGAGTGTAAAATACCATTCTTAGAAAAAGGGGAGAGGGGGGAATCTAATGTACAACTACAAAATAGGAAGCAACTGGTTAGGTGACAGTACTGTCAAAAAAGATCTGGGGGAAACGATGGTTCACAAATGGAATGTGAATTAGTAATGTGATGCTGTTGCAAAAAAGGCTAATATTCTGGGATGTATTAACTGAAATGTCATAAGACTGGGAAGGTAATTGTCCCACTCTACTTCACATTGGTGAGGCCTCAGCTGGATACCAACCAATTCTGTGTACCACATTTTAGAAAGAGATGTGAACAAATTGGAGAAAGTCCAGAGGAGAGCAATAAAATACGATAAATGTTTACAAAAACCTTATTTATCGGAAAGTTAAAAAACTGGGTATGTTTAGTTTTCACAAAGAGACACAGAAGACCTGATAAGTCTTCATATGTTATAAAGAACACAGTGATCAGTTGTTTTCCACCTTCATCGAAGGTAGGACAGTTACAAACAGTAGCTCACTCAATATCTAACCTAAATTTTGCTTACTGAAGATTAAAAAAAAAACAAAAAAAAACCAACACACACAAACCTAACTAAAAGGTTGTTAAGGTCTGGAACACCTTCCAAGGGTGATTGTGGAATCCCATTCATGGGTGGTTTTTAAGAACAGATTATACAAACTCCTTGCTGGGATGACCCAAGTTTATTTGAACCTTTCTCTTAACACAGGGGCTCGACTTTGATGATGGCAGGCTGCAGGTAGGAAACTGGTTAACTGTTACCCGTAAGCATATTTTATTATTATTATTCTGTACTAAAATCGTTTTCTAGAACTCTTGGGCTTTGCAACTTCTAAAGCATTCTGCATGATATATTAAAATAGCTAATACCAAAAAATATAGCCTTAAGACAGTGTGCGTAAAATAGCATATTGTCCTTTGTGGTGAGTCATTATTTTGCAAATAATGCTTTTCCACATGAGCATTCTCTTCTTGCAATGGATGAACAGGCTAATGACCAAAGGATTTTCTTTGCCTCCCAACTGGCATTCTGTTTACTTTGAGAAATACACACCTAAATAATCAAATGGCCCTATCAGACTCATAACATAATAAAACAGGAATCAAATATACTACAGGATGTCTCTCTAGTGCAAAATTCTGTCATCTGGCAACATCCATGGTCTGGCAGCAACTCTTTCCTGTGCTCAAAAATTCCTCCTCTCCCACACTCCCAGAGCTTCCTGAGTGCAGCATATCAGCTGATTTGCGGTGTTCAAGCTCAGGGAGGGAGGGAGGAGCAGGGACGGACTCACTCAGAGGAGGAAGAAGGGAAGAGGCAGAGCAGGACTGAGAGGGGGTGGGATTTTGGGGAAGATCAGGAAGCAGAGACAAAAAAAGAGGCAAATATTGTACTGTGCCTGTATTACATCTTTTGGGTAGGCACGTCTGGGCTGCCTGTTCCCTAACTCAGGGCAGTCACTTACAGAAAAACGCTGGGTCTGCCAACCCAAGGTAGCTGCAGCCAGAAGAGCTGGAACAGGAGCAATCCATACCCTTCCCTCACGTCAGAAGATTGATTGATAAAATGCATCCATCAATCAATCTCTCTCTCTCTCTCTCCTCCCTCTCTCTCCCTCTCTCACCTTGCTTTGTTCACAATTACGAACATTTCAGCTGTATGGACTACCTCCATTCCCAAGGTGTCTGTAACTCTGAGGTTCTACTCTAGTTATATTTGATTTGCAAGACTAGCTGGCAAGCAAGAAAGTTTCTCTTTTCAACTAACCAGATCTTTTAAGCATTGACTGATAGGCTCCTATGTAATAAGGCCCATAGCTCCCAATTAAAAAGGTACTGTGTGCAGTCCTCTCCACTCAAAACTTCCATTTGCAAAAGCACTTCTACAACCAGGAAAGGTTGCAGAAGTTCCATAACATCCAAGGGTCCTACAGGATATGTTTCCTTGAACAAGACAAATTCTTTCCACCTAATAAATGGGTCTATAACTCAAGCTGAACTGATTTAGGGCTTGAGTTCTTTGGGATTTGTTTACCTTGTACATATTATATATTGGTCTGATCCACAAGAAAATTGAAGCTCTGTTCATCTCAAACCCTACCCCCCCCCCCCCCCCCCCCCCCCCCGTCTTTTTGCCTTTCCTCAGAAGGCAAGAAAAAGTGACTCATATAAAAGTGTTCCTGAAACTATGATGCAGTAACAACTTGGAACCAAAGAGCTTTTCTAGACGTCTAGGGGGAGGCCTCCAAAATTTAAGTGATGAGTTAGGAGACTGATTAAAACAGTCCATAAGGGATTTCTTTCACAGTCATGCACAAAAGGAAAAAGCCAAAGAATTACAGAAAATACTATTTCAAATAAAATTCCTTCTCACACTCACCCAAATGTACCAGAGAAAGCGAGAGAAATATTTTGTGTGTGTGTGTGTGTGTGTGCGCGCGCGCGCGCGCCAAAAGCAAATTGCTTTCTTACTTTTAATCATTTGACATGGACCACTGCTACAGGCAAAGACTGGCTAACTGATCTATCAGTCTGTTCTAGAGTAATAATTCCACAGTAGATGGCTAGAAATTTAGCTGAGAAATCTATCAGCAAGACTCATACTTTTAATTGAGCCCATAATAGGGATGCCAACAGGTAAGCTTACAGGGTAATGGTTAGCCAGTGCCCAGGAGCAGCTGGCAGCTCCCTACGTAATGTTGACAGAGCCGACAGCTCTCTGCAGGCTGGGGGCTGCTCCAGCCATGCTCGAGCAGTCCCCCACCTGGGATCCCACTTAATGTTTAACTGGTTGACTGATTAAATGGGATTTTACATCCCTAGTCCATTGTGGATGATGGCAATGTGGGGGGGGAGGGGGAGGAGAATTACAGTTTTAACAAAAGACAATTATATATCGATCATGGATGCCTCTTCTCCCTGGCTGCTGCAAAACCTTAGCCTCTGACGCACTGCAACCAAAGGCCTGTTCGTTTCCTTATATTACATTTATTAGTAACATAATAGTGGCTATTAAACTAAAGGTCCTTTACTGCCTGTGCCTCTGATATAACAGCCCTTTATCTAATTCTCTCATTAGTGTTTTTTTCACTGACAGCTCTAATTAAAGAATTAACACTGCACTTGACTGAAGACATGCAGGACACCAAATTTATTCCTTACAAATGTGCTGTCTAGGTACATACACTGACCTCATCAATGCAGTATTTGAGCTCTTGTGATAAATGAAGGTGTTTAGACCTCAGTAAGTCCCAACTACGAAATATGTATTAATATAGTAAACACTAAAAATTGCTGCAACCAATTTTTTCATTGGTCTGTTCAGGACCACCAGCGTGGTCTTTGGATAGGGTCCTACTTTCAAGAGAACACAGCTGTGAACAGCACCCTAATTAGCATCAGACAGGCTCAAGCTTGAATAGAAAGACAAGGGTCAGACTGAAGAGGAGGTCAAGCTACCATAACCCTATGGGACAATACATAGGGTAACCATGCAAAGTGTTGAAGCATCTCATCCATGTAGTTAGCAAACCACACTAAAATCCCAAAGCCCTCCCCTCCTCTCACTTCTACTCTCCTTCCCCTTTCTGAAAAAAAAAAATCAAATGACTCACTTGTCAGTGTAGTGCAATCACTAATTAGCAGTTACTCTTTTCTGAGTACAACAAATAAATAGAGGCCAACCCTGACTCACTGACAGCCAGCAAAAAGTAATTATATACATAAAATGCAGAATCCAATTAGCAGCACAGATTATTAAGACTGGCAGCAAACATTCTCCCAAAACATCCTGACATCTCCCACCCGAAAGGAACCCATTGTAGGGAAATCTAATAATCAGTAAAACCATCAGCCTCACTACCTTGTTCATCTGTTTGTTGGTGTGTGTTTGTTGATGGTGGCAGGCTTTTTGGGACTTGAGGGGTGGGAGTTGCATGGAGAGGGTTGCTTTGTTTTGTTTATTTGTTTTTTAAGAAGATCCAACTCCTATCACTAAACACAACCAAGTTACTCTACTATTTACTGTAACAAAGAGAAACTGGAGCAAACAAGGAGAAGGAAACTCAGAAAAGAAGAACATAGTTATGAGGTTGGGGGAGAGGGGAGCAGAACAAAACTGAGGCATCAGGAAACCAAAGGAAAAGATAGAGTAGAAACATACTCAGATGGAAGACTCGGGGAGCAAGAAGACAGAGAGGAGGGAAGAAAGAGGATAACCAAAAGTAACTCATCAGTTAATCTTGGCCATTGTAAATTAGACTGAAATAAAATACCCTGAGTCCAGTCAGTCTCCTAAAATGAAGAACCCATATTGAGCAATGTTGATAAAATCTGATTGTTAGATTACAGAACAGTCACAAGACTTATGTAAGGAACAATATGCAGCACTGCCAGCCCTGAAAGCTGAACATCCAATAAATCATGAGCTTAAATTTTAAAAAAATTGTAGAAAAATATCCCATTTCTTTTTTGCTCACTTTTCTTATTTTTGGTCCTTTTTTTCATTTCTGGAGTTCTTAGGAGCAATTGCCTGTTTGTGCAGATGTGTCTTTTTCAGGAAACAACCTTAGTTTATCATGGTAAATGAGTGAGTCTCATGGAATGTTGGCAACAATATGTAGGTGGTCAATTTTCTAAGTACTGCGTAGGGATTTAACAATGAAACTCCCACTGATATATAGAGAGCACAGTGCCAAAATCTAAGGCAGTTCTGAAACTTTTCCCCATATATGAATTCACCCAACACAACTTAAACCTCAGGATAAAACAAATCAGAATCTAACTCTTAAGTAAAACTCAATCTTAAATGCTTATTCTGGCAAAATGCTCATTGAAGGAAATGGGAGCTCTAAGCATGCAATGACTATGCAAAACATAAAGTACTCCAGGATTCATCTTATAATACTAAAAATTCAAGGCAACAGATGTTCAGGAATGATATCATAAGAAATCATTACAATGTCTTACAAAAAACAAATCTTCCATATTTCAGCCTTGTTTAAAGATGGTAAGAAAATAACCCTGCCATATAGAACAATGCCATGTGAAGACGAGTTTATTGCATAAACTAGTCAGTTGAAGGTGTGAGAGAAATGTGCAAAAGTTAGAGTGTTAAACCATGAGTGATCATTGTTCACTGCGACTTAATCCTCCTTGGAGATCACTAGGGATGTTAATGGTTAACTGGTGAGCCTCACCCTTAATGGGAGAAACTTACCAGTTACAGTAAGTTTGAATGTCCCCCATTCACACCATGGACAGGTGTCTGCTCCAGCCCCATAGGGACTGCTATGAGTAGGAGGTGCTCTATCCCACCTGGAGCAGTCCTCATCCGCACCAGGCCCAGCCCGGGCACACCATGGACAGGGGAGCACCAACCTGGCCAAAGCAGCCCTCGAGCATGACAGGAGGGGCCGCTCTAGCCCCACCCAGTCCCTCCCAGAGGCCACTTTGGAATGAAAGTTTGTACTGAGGGTCTAACACATTTTATCTTACGAGCACTGACGTAAGACTTTTAGCTGACTTCCCTTAACTTTGAGTGTGGACATGCACTTTACAGTGTTCCAATAAGTAGATTTCATGGTTAGTACAGCAATAGCGCAATGAAGCTTTTATGCAAATATTCCACTCAGCCACATTCAAGTTTTAATCTATTTAGTTAACACCAGGATATTTTTATTCAAAAACAAAACAAAAAAGTAAAAGTAAACCTTAATTTGATTCAATTTACTCCTTAAATGTTAATAGGGCCTATTTATTAATGAAATATGTCAGATGTGTGTATGCTTTAAATGCCAGTTCCCCTTTCTGCCATCTGCATGTCACTAACAGTTCAGACTTTCTCCTCTCCTGACAGATACAATTTTTAATATGATGTAAAGAATTTTGCCAAAGCCCAAGAGGAGCAGTAAGTTTATAAAAGATATTTCATATAAGTTACCAGTATACAGAATCATTAGTGGAAAAGGCAGAGTTTTTGTCTGGTTTCTCCTTCCCCAATACCATCACTAAATATTTGAAGGGTTGTAAGGTAGACATTTACTGCATTTATTTGAAACTCTTCAACAGACATTTTTTCCTGTGCTCAGACAGGAAAGCTGAGCACAGTCGAGAAGGAAAATAAATAAAGTTCTACTCACTTATAACATTGCCCATGGTAAGCACGCAGCACTTTTAGGTTAAATATTCAAGGCAACGAGTTTGAAGTGCAGGTGTTATAAGAAGAGTAGTAGATTACATTGTGTGGATTGCTCAGTTCATTAGCAACTTGTAAAATAACAGCCCTAGTTGTGCTCAAACGAAGATATCTGGGATTTGAAAATAATTTGAGAAATAAAAGTAGGAGTTAAAGTGAAAAAGATTTTTCTTTACATTATCAATAGCAAAAAGTTGCATGGGATAGTTATAGTGATATTGAACAGCTCAGCACTATATACTGTCAAAACACTCAGAAAATAACATCCACCCTGAGAATCAGGAAGAATTTAGAAACCTACGAACCCATTGTGTTTTAATCTAACAATTCATAACCTCCCAGTCATCTTTACACCTACACCGCACAGTAACTTCACAGAGATATCAGCTTGAAATGAAAAAGGTCTAGGAGTTTTAAAAAACCAACACCACCAAACTAATGGCTAGTGTATGCTAAAGTTTCATTACAGAGCATTGTTTTCTCTCCTGTAATAATAATAGGTAATATGGCACCTTAAAAACAATAAGATTACAGATATTAATTGCATTTTACATATTTAACTGGCTTTCAGATAAGGTGTCCACAAAGATTTTTGTCCACTAATTCATATACTTGAGAAGAATTGACTTGAAAACTTGCTTACTCTATATGTTGGAACAGTGGCCAACAGGAATTGTTTCATCTACAACAGAGTAAATGAACTTTCTGCTTTATTTTTCCTGCTTAAATCACAGAGAAAAAAGATGATGCAAACTTCTTTGTTATTCTAGAGGTTACAAGCCAAATTATCAAATCTGAGTGTCTACCGGTAGGATCCCAGATCAATAATTAAAGCATCTAAAGAAGGGGCCAGATTTTCTAAACCTCTGAGAATCCAGCAATTCCCAGAGATATCTGAGAGTGGCTATGTCTAGACTACGGGATGTCTAGACTACCACAGGTATCCTGGAAAAACTACGCCGTGTCCAGGGAACGCATCTGCTCTTCCGACATTTTTTGCAGAAGAGCAGACACACTCTTTTGGAAGCCCTGTCTTCCTCGTGCCACAAGGAAGAAGAGCTCCTCTGAAAGAGGAGGTCTTTCCAAAATTTGGCCCAGAGTAGATGGGCCAAATTTTGGAAAAGCCTTCTCCAACAAAACTATCAGAAAAAGGTACGTAAATTGTGGGGCACAATTTGTGTACCTTTTTCTGATAAAAGCGGCAGTGGAGACATAGCCAGTGTAACAGTGTTCACATCACTTTTGGGAAAAAAAGAGTCAGGCCACTTGTTTAGGACTCTGACTATCATATGGACTTGTGTGTATAGCACCCACGTCCATTGACTTTTTAATGGGAGCTGGATGTAACACCTCTAAGCCTTTTAGAAAAATCCAGCCCTATTAAATGGATCAAGGGATCTAATTATAATCATGTGCATTACAGTAGTGGCCTAAGGGCCAGCTAAGAATGAGGCCCTATTGTGATAATCACTGTACAGAGCAGGAGACTGTCCCTACCCCTGCAGAGCTCACAATCTGAACACACAGAGGAAGAGGGAGAGAACACAAGCTAAGGGAATCATGTGATGACAAGGCATGCTAGCTCCCAGGGGCTGAGGGTTATCTGGGGGTGGATTTACTTCAGAGGAGTATAAAATAAAGTGAAAATGGAAAGGGCAGGGGAGAAGAGGGTAAAGAGGGGAAGGTGTGGCATGAAGAAGAGACAAAAAAGGGAGGAGGGGGAAGGAAAGGGTTTGAGCAAACAGCAAGTAAGAAAAAGGCAGAGAAAGCCCAATCAAAACCGTAGGAATTTCTCTCAGTGTCCCAAGAACCCTGCATTGGTGACTTTTTGCCCCGTGGGGTAGAGAATCTGGTCGATGCTTCTGAAGGCCATATAGGTGGGAGGAGAGAGAGTATTATCTAGGACTTGAATATTTTGGCATCCATGTGTTGCAATTGCAGGCAGCATCCAACCTTTTTCTGTAACGATGGCTGTAAGGTATTAAGCACTCTCTACCTCCCACTGACATCAATGTATGAGATAGGGGCACAGTGTGGAGGGTTCCCCTGGCCAGAGCAGCCCATGGCGCAGTGGGCTCAGCTGGACTGGGGCAGCCCCCCACCATGGGGTTACGTTTAACTGGTTAACTTTTTTAATGCAATTTTACATGCCTAGCAAGAGAATTCTGTGGCAGGAAGGCTACGTCTACACTATGGACCTTATAGCAGTACAGCTGTAACTACGCCATAGTAGCCACTCTACACCAGCAGGAAAGAGCACTCCCACTGGCAAAATTAAACTGCCCCAAACAATCAGCACTAGTTATGTCTGCAGGAGAGCCTCTCCTGCTACATAGCAATATCCACCTCAGTGCTTTTGTCATTGATACTGTGTGTTTTTTTTCCACACTCCTATCAGTCAGAAGTGCTGGTGTAAACAAAATCTAAATCAAAAGTGACCAAAACAACATGCCCTAACAATTACAGGATTCCTGTATTTTCCAATAATTGCAAAATATGGATTTATTCAATTCTTTTTCCTTCTTCTTTCCCAAACTAGACAGTTTAATTGTGACCTGGCAGATCATGACTGGCTGGAATTTGATAATATTCCCAGTACTGAGCAATCAGGACCTAAAAACTAGATGGATACATTACAGCCAAGCAGATGCTGAAGTGTAGGCTTCAATCTGCGTGGAGCTGGCCATGGTTTGTCTCGCGCTCCCCTTCCTCCCCCCTCACTGTTCAATAGTCCATAGAGGATTCCGACAGATGCTAAAATTCATACTAGAGTGAAACCAAACCTTTAGAACAGTAAAAACAGAATTTGATTGAATCAAGTTGCAAACCAGAGTGAAGACAGCCTTAGTAACAATATCTAAAGGGGGAAAATTAGTTGAAATTTATTCTTAAAAAAATAATTTGTTGGGGATCTTTTGTAGTAAGTGATCCACAAAACAAGGATCTCTCAATTCTGAATAAAGTAACCAAATCAATTAAAAGCCATCCTTCCAGGCAATTTGCTGATCTATCGATCCTATTCAACAATGTGATAGATTTGCAATACTGGAAGGCACGCTAGGTATGTCTACACCGCAATTAAACACTTGAGGCTGGCTCACATCAGCTGACTTGAGCAGGTAAGGCTTTGAATGTAGGACTATAAAATTGTAGCTGTTCAGACTCCAGCTTGAGTGCAGGCTCCTTGGGATAGTCCAGTTTAAGAGTCTATACCGCAAGCTTGAATCAGCTGACACGAGCCAATCACAGACCTTTCGTCACAGTATACACATGTCCTTCAATGCTAAGGTGATGAGCATTATATAAAAATCTATATAAAACAGAAAAATTTATTCTTCTCAAACATACTGGAGTGGTTGCCAACCTTTTTGATACCGGGCACCCGTAAATCCATTCACAAACTTTTGTTGGACCAGTAACATTTTATTTGCATATTCATTATGCAAATGGTGAATATGCAAATATTCAAATAAAACATTACTGATCCGCCAAAAGCCCAGCCCCCAGAGCCCACATTACCAGCCCTAACCTCTAGAGCCACCCACCGCCAGCCAGTGATTCCAGAGTCCCCTGTACCCAACCCCCCCAATGCTAGCCTTTCACCCTCAGAACCCCCCAGTACCAGCGCCCCCCCATCCCAAACACGTCGTGCCAGCCATGGAAGAGCACCCTCCCACTGCCCAGGAAAGCGCTTGCCCCTTAGAGCCACCACCACCACCAGACCCCCCCAGTACCAGCCTCCTGTTTCCAGAACCCCACTACACCCAAACCTCCCAGAGCCTCCCTAAGTGCCAGCCCCCAATATTAGCCCTGTCCCCAGCCCCAGCACTAGTCCCACCCTGGAGCCCCAGTTCTCCCCACACACACACACTTAGCCCCGCGCTGCTGCCTGCATCGCAGTGGCTCTGGGGGCCAGGGCTGGGGTACACCACCCAGCGCCTCCCCTCCTGCCATGGCTGTTGGGAAAGGCGTGTCCTGCTCTGCCTCTCACCAACCAACACCAGGCAGGGGCAGGGTCTCCTCTGGCCACAGAAGAGCGCTTTCCTGGGCAGCGGGAGGGCACTCTTTCACAGCTGGCAGAAGACCCTGCCCCTGCCCAGTACTGGTTGGCTGAGAGGTGGGACAAGACACACCTCTCCCAACAGCTATAGCAGGAGCAGCGTATCTGAGGCCCAGCCCCCAGAGCCGCCACAGCCCAGCAGCCAGAGGTCTGCAGCCCAATAGTTGGGAACCACTGGCCTACAGCAACACACAATATGCTGTCAGGGCTAACTTACCGCATTGTTAGCCCATCTCCCAAGTCCTGGGCTTAGAGAGTCACATTCTAATGGGGGGAGGGAGGGAAGCCTCTGTTATAGAAATATCCCTTTAACAAATTCTGAGAGTGATGGATAAGGAGGAAGGGAATTGTTAGGTGGTATTTATAAACTTGTTTTGCATGTTCGGTAAGCCGTCTTTTTGTTTAAGTTGCCACTAGAATATATTCAGTAAATATATTCTACATTACACAGGGCTCTAGCCACACAACTCATCATGGGAGCCTGGTAGCTAAATTAACAAGCACCACTATAATAATCTATCCAATTCTTTTCTCTCTTTCATGCCCAACAGAGTGTGAATTTGGTTACTATATTATTAAAAATGATAAACCAACACTGCAGGACACATCAAGGCCTAGTGCACGCAGGTGCTATGTAAGCATCAAAGCTTTGCCAATATGCCTCACTCCTGATCTACAATTACCCTTCTATTCTTAAACCTCTATGGAGGAAAGGCTGCCAATACTGTGATAATGTAGGATGTTTCTCTGATGTGGACAAATGTCCACTAGGGAACAGGATGCATCCAATAAACTCAGCTTCACTTGTGATGCAAGCCAGAATACACATCTTTAAAATAAAATAAAAAGGCAGCTGTTCTCATTGTTAAAAACTGGATAGAGAGTAAGAGCATTCTTTGTCCTAATCCTCAGCACTGTTCCATAATGAAACTGGGCAGACATGAGGAGAGGAGGGAACAGGGAAGAATTTTTCCCCCTTTTTAAATAATGCTTATGAAGTATTAGCTTGTAGGATTGTATGAGAAGCTAAATTATACTCCTTTTATCTTTGAAAAGATTTCTACATTTTCAAGAGAAAAGACAAGTAATTACAAAATTATCAAATATAGAGATAAGATTGGAACATGATCTTTTAGGAACAACACTTCTTGAGATAAAAGATTGGCTCCTCACTGGATTAGCAGAAAAGGGGGAGCTACTGGTATATATACACTAAGTTTCCTACCTTTGATCTGGAGAAAACTGGTATTTTAAAGCATGTTTTGCACCACATTCATTTTCTTCTCTCCCTCTTACATGTTCTTATAAGCCTGATCCAGCAAAGCACTTGTACCTGTGCTTAACTTTAAGTCCCTGAGAATTTCCATTAACCATTAAGTGTGGAGTTAAAGGGCTGTCATGGATCACTAATAGGTTCAGGAGACAGGAAACAAAGGGCACGACGTCTAAACTACGTTTTTTTCAAAAGAGGATCTGCAAATTCCGCGGGAAAGTAGTCTGGACCCAGTTTTTTCAGCAAAAAACCCTTTTTCGAAAAAAAAACATGAAAAACCTCCTTTTTTAAGGAAGAGCATTTTTTTCGAAAAAGGGTTTTTTCCGAAAAAACTGAGTCCAGACTACTTTTACTTTCGAAAGATCCTCTTTTGGAAATTCTACGTAGTCTAGACATTGAGGTTCCCCCAAAGACCAGTATTGGGACCAATGCTCTTCAACATATTCATGGATAATCTGGAAGGAGTAAATAGTGAGGTGGCAAAGTCTGCAGATAGTACTAAATTATTCAACATGACAAAATCCAAAGCAGACTGCAAACAGTTACAAAGAAACCTCACAAATCTTGGTGGGCGGGCAACAAAATAGATGATGAAATTCAAAGTCCCAACTTTACATACTAAAGGAGGGGGTTTAAATTAGCTGTTACCTCTCAAAAAGTCATTCTTGAAGTTGTTGTGAATAGTACCTTAAAAAACAACAATGTGATGTACAATGGCAGTAAAACAAAAAAAGCTAGCAATGTTATGAATAATTAGAAGAGAGATAAATAGATAATATCATAATGCCAGTATATAAATCCATGTTAAACCCACACCTTGAACACTGCATTCAGATAGTCACCCTATTTCAAAAGAGATATATTAAAATTGGAAAAGGTATAGAGCAGGGGTGGCCAACCCACAGCTCGCGAGGCCCATGTGGCTCGTGAAGAAAAAAATTGCGGCTCCTGACGGAACCGGGGTGGAACCCAGAACCGCTAAGGTCAGCCGCTCTCACGGCCCGGCCGCTGTGAGCCGCATGTGTGCTCACAGCCCCCAGCGCCCTACGTCATATCCTGCACATGCAGGCCGGGTTGCACACAGTGTCCCAGCCTGCACATGCTAGCAGCTGGCTGCTGAGCGCAGGCAGCAGCAGCTCTAGGTGCAGCAGTGGCACCAGCAGCGGCTCCGGGACCTGGGCATAAGGTTAGTGGGGGAGGTGGATTGGGTTAGAGCAGGAAGGGGAGGTGTCTGGCTCTGGAGTAGGGTAGGAAGGGGAGGGGAGGAGGGTTGGGGGGAGTGCTCACAGCGTGCCGGCCGCTCAGCACGCCAGCTGCTCAGCGTACGCACCCCAGCGCCTGGAGGGAGATGTGCGGCTATAGCAGCGGCGGTGGCTCCGGAACCCGAGAATTAAGTTAGAGCAGGTGAGGGGGATTGGTATAGAGGAGGGGCAGTGCCTGGCTCGGGGTGGGTTAGGTTAGGAGTGTGTGTGCCTGGCTCTGGGGAAGGGGAGGGGAATTGGGTTAGAAGGGGGTGTGCTTGGCTCTGGAGAGGGAGATTGGGTTGGGGGTGTGTGCCTGGCTGTGGGGAAGGGGAGGGGCATTGGTTAGAGCGGGGGGATGCCTGGGGAAGGGGAGAGGAAGAGCAGCCAGCACGCTTCCTGAGACCTGGGATCCCCAGGTACTGGCCCCAGCTGTCTCTGTTCCCTCCTCCTGGCAGACCCCTCCCATGAGTGCCCTGCCCCAGCACCCACCAGCACCCTGTCCCCTGTCCCCTGTCCCCACTAGCACAGTTGGGACCACATTAGTGAGGCTTGGGGGGTTTTGGAGCAGTTGTTTTTTTGCATCTCACTTGTGTGGCCCTGACTGACTTTTCTGTGGGTCAGTGACCCCTGACTCTAAACAGGTTCCCCGCCCCTCTCATAAATAAAAACAATGCTGACACATTTTGTGTTTGACGTAATATTTTATTTAAAAATGGGAGCTTGTTGGCCAGGCTTTAACTGGGGCGAAGCCCCCATCTGGCCACAGCATCATAACAGTGCTGCACCATCACCATCAAACCTGAGCCTATCATACACTGGAACCTCCTGTCCTGAGCCTCTCATCCCCAAACTCCTGCACCCCCACATTCCCAGTCTTCTGCCACAACACTCCTGCACCATCCACACACTGCAAATCCGCGTCCTGAGCCCATCATACTCCCAGCCTCCTTGCCCTGAGCCCCTCATGCACCGCAGCCCAAACTCCTGCACCCTCACAGCCACAAGCCTGTGGCTTGCTCAGCACCCCAACCCTCCACCTGACCCCAACACTCTCTAGCCTGGAGTCCCTTCCCTGAGCCAGCATCCTCTTCTCTACTTCCTCCTGCACCCAAGTTCCCTCCCAGACCTTGCATCTCTCACCCCTTCTCAGTGCCTTTTTTGTGAGCCACAGTAGCAGTGGAGACAGCATGAAGAGCCGGGGCAAAGTTGTTGAGCCAAAAAACAAAAACAAAAGGGCAGGGCCATAAAGACCTGGGGAAAAGTTGTTAACAAAAAACAAACAAACAAAAAGCCATGCCCTGGGACCAGCACCTATTTTCCTCCAGTGCGGCTTTTTAAAAAAAATTTTTTTTGCGCTCAACAACTTTGCCCCAGCTCTTCATGCTGTCTCCACTGCTATTGTGGCTCTTCATCTGGAACGGGTTGACCACCCCTGGTATAGAGAAGAACAACAAAACTGAGTAAGGGTATGGAACATCTTCCATGTGAGGAGAAATTTAAAGACTGACTCTTCTGCTTGGAAAAGAGATGAGTATGGGGGAATATGCTGAGATCTATAAAATCATGAATGGAATGGAGACAGAGAATAGGGATGTAAGGGAGTAGTCGACTACCCGATAAGCTTGGTCTTATCGGGTAGTCCGAGTCGACTGCTAGCATTCCCCCCTGCTTGCTGCCTCTGTATTGTGGTGCCGGGTGCGGGACCAAACCCCGCTATGGCTCTGCAATTCAAAAGGCAGTAGGAGCCGGGCAGCCTGCCTCCTGGTTCCTACTGCGTTTTAATTTGCAAAGCCACAGTGGTCGATAAAAATTCTATCGACTACTCAATTAGTTAAATACCCGCCTCTTAATATCCCTATTATTTACCTCTTCATAGAACTCAAGAACCTTGAGTCATCTGATGACATTAATAGACATTGGGTTTAAAAAAGACATACAAGGAAGCACACTGCACAGTCACGCTGTGGAACTTGTTACCGGGAGATGTTGTGAAGGCTACAACAACTGAACAGGGAAGAATCATGAGACGCTATCAACCCTACAGATTAATTTATGTTTTCAACAATGTCTTTACATGAAATAACTAACTCTGAAAAATGAACACTGAAATTAGCTCTCTTGTATTTCTAAGTCCCAGAAGAACATAGGAAGTGATGATTTTGCAGACCCAAAGGACACTTCTGGCTAGCTTCTCTTCTACATCTGGCAGTCTCTCTAGTTCACGCACTGTTATGAGGCCCCTACGCATCTTCAGCATATTAAAGTATTTTAAACCAGGAGGTTTAAAACCAGGAGTCTAAGGTATTTTTGACCATTTAGCCCAAAGCCCATCTTCCTATTGGATTAAGAGGGGAAAACTCAACAGAAGAGATAGAGAGATGACAATAACAATAGTCTTCTTTTAGTTAGGCATTACAGGTGGGTGTGCAGGTGACAGCACATATTTAGGGTTTTACTGCTGGAAAAAAATAAATGTTAAAAGTTAGAATTATACGTCACACCAAGATTAGTACAATGAACTACAGACATTAGCAAACACTTTTGTGATAAGAGACGTCCTATGAAGTGGTTGCAAGGAGGATAAAGTTCCACAGTACAGTAATAGTCTTTGATCCCTGTGATTCAATTTTCCATTGAGATGAAGAACATCACTAACCGTACATGTTAACTCCAAAAAATGCAGCTATAGCATTGCCAACTTAACATAGTCAAACATAATGCAAACATAGTCAAAACCATGACATTTCTGAGATATATTACATATGGAGTCTTTTTGCCATCTGGTGTTTCAACCGTTAAGAGTTCACATTTTCTAGCTTTATAACTGCAAACTCAAGGCTACAAACTTACTTTTTTTTAATAAAAAAGCTCAGATTCTTACGTAATTATGTGGACTCCAAGAGCTGAAACTTAAGAAAAAAACAGACAAATGTCACAATAAACTCAGAGACTCCTGATACAAAGAGAGAGTTGGAGACATTACAGATATAGTATAATGTAGCCAAGAGAACATCGACTATGGAAGTGTAACGTGACAAAGGAATTCTAATATCACTGACTGATTTTAAATCCCAGGAGTGTGGGTGTGAAAAACAGGAAAATAAATAGGGAGATTAAATGGACCACTTGATTAGACAGAGACCCCATTCTTCAAGCTGTTCTGGATCAGGGATAGACGTTTAACAGTGAAGAACAGCCTGCAATATTTAGGGTTAAAATGCTCAAATTGCTAGGAAAAAGGAACGTAGTCTCATCAATTCATACTGTTCAATATGGATGTGACTAGCAAATTGAATGTATTCTAAAACAAACCAAAAAACCAGAAAAGCAATAGATTTCAAAACCATCCATGTGTTTTGAAGACATCTGTTTCTCTTAGTTCAGTTTTCTCTGGAGGTCTAAAAAGGGGGAAAAAAATACATGCACAATATTTAGTTCCGATTCAGAGCATTCAAAACAGCAAGAGACAAGCTGTAGAGGAATCTGTGTATGTCTATTGTGTTCAGTGCTTCCATTCAAATGGTTTCCCCAACTCACCTATGAAGACAGACAATCTGCACCTTTCCTATGGACAGAATGTTGAAAAAACAAGACTGCCAATTGTCATCAACAATGCTACTCCTTAAACTGGATGAGTATCTGCATGCCTTCTTGGTCTCTTTCATAGCATCTGCATGCAACACAGATGCAAGGTGCCAGGATTCATTCTCTTGGGTAATTGGTTTGAATCAGCCTCTTGGTAAAGTTTAAACAAATCTGTTGGCCTCTGCTCAGCCACTACAACAATGTTCCATACCACAAAAACCACCAAATGTTTCTGCAAAACCTGCTAGCATAAAAGAGACCTACCACTCTGAATCAAGTGGATGATTCAGCACACAAGCACACAGTTGGAAGAACAGTGGGGTTCTAAGTTACTGTCAAAAGAAAAAGGAGGGGTGATGGAACAAAACATACAACAAATGCTGTTAAAACTGATTTTAGGTGTCTAGGTCAACAGTGTTGCCTAGCTTTCTCCTCAATAGCAAGTTTTTAAATTGAGGTAGCAATCAAAAGACACAACAGAGACTGAAGTCACACTGCAGTGGATACTGTAGAACACACACACACACACACACACACACACACACACACACCCCCAAACTCTTCCCTGAAGGGATTATAGTGTAATATCTTCTGGCTGTCACACCTCAAGCATGGCCTGTAACTTCCTGCAGACCTATCCAATAGCACACTGCTTAAATATCATGCAGTTCCTCTTGTTTTCCCCAACTAGCTGTTATGAATATAACTTGCTGTGTATTTTTGCCATTGACCTTGTAAATAACAAACAGAAATGAACCCAAAAGAAAAAAATCCATCAGGAACACAATTTAACTTTTTAAAATTTTTACCATGTGTATTTTGCTAGTAATGCAAAATTACATTTTACGGTAAACTTCAAAAGCTGAAAGGTTTATTGCTTCCTTGGAAAACTCAAGTGTAAGTCACAACTTGACTTTAATGATACATTTTATTAACCGTCTAATAAATTACTCAGGGGTAATGCAAATTCACAAGCATGCTGAAACAGAACTTCAGTAGCCTCATCCAAAACTCTCTGATGTGGGAAAGATATAGAGGTTTATTTTTCCAGGGTGCTCAGGTTCTGGAAGCTCCCGTGACTGTTCTTCTCAGAATTTCCCCCCACAGGGACCAGCATCAGGTCTGAACTCATATGACAAGAAGTGATGCTTTATGTTTTTAGGATACATTTTATAGGGGATTCTAGCATGTATAGGCCACGCTGGTTTCATATGCAAAGATATCTTCAGGAGAGATGCACCATTGTGGTTTTTGACCACACTCCAGAAAAGCTGTTTGCAAAGGAGATGCCCTGAAGCTACTTGGTTTTAAATAGATTGTATTACGGCTTACCAGAATTACAGAAACCAAAACCGTTTAACTGAATGAGGCTGGTCACCAAGAATGGAGCCATCTTGCAGGTTACCTAGTCTATCTTAATTCTGGTCTGGAAAGCCCACACCTCTAGCCAAGCACTCGTAGCCATTAGGAACTCTTAGCTCATATGCATACAAATTGAAGTAATTAACCCTTTAGTTCCAAGGTCATCCATTCCTTGAGAAGCTTTGCATAAGCCGACAATGGTAAGCTTCAATTCCACTGTGATAGTGTTTCTTTCTACCCATTGTCATACCAGGGTGTGGTATGACTTTCCACAGAAGTCAGGAAAGTGCTAGCAGGCTGCTTACAGGCTCAGAAAAATCCACCTCATAACACAAGAATCAGCTGTCCTGCTTCAAAGGAGGAGCCAAAAAAAGACAGCCCAATTCAAGAGTTGCCTGGCTGTGAGGGTGAACAGACCTTGAGCTTTCAATGTGGGAGAGAAAGCTGATAGCAGGGTCCAGGAATGATGGAAGGCTGCTGCTTCTCAGGGCCTCCCTTAGGGAAGGGAAGAACATGTTTATTTGTGTTCATTTTGGACTTTGGGTATCACCAAAGGTGAGATTGCTACATGACCTAGCTGGAAGACTACGTCCTCTCAGCTCAGGTATGAGGCTGAGCAAAGCAGAAGAACAGGAAAGAATCAGAGGTAGAACCACTGCTGTTGCACTGTACCCCACCATAAAGGAACATTCAGCTTCATGTGCACTCCTTTTACATCTGATTTTGTAGTGTTAGGGACAAGCTGAATGTCAACACTGCACCCTGTCAAAACATGGAATAGGTAGGCAGAATCAGACTCTACCTCATTCAATTTGCAGTAAGAACACTTGATCAGTGTTAAAACATTCGTCTTCACAGGGCAAGCAGTGAAAAATGTGAACAGATCTTTCTCAGAAGATGTCACTAACTAGATTACAAAAAACAAATACAAAAAAAAAAAATCAAATCCAAAGAAATGTTTCTGTTTTAAGCAGAAATTCTCTATTGTGCTTTCAGTGGAGAAAGACTTTAAACCATAATTATAGGCTGCACACTTGCAATATTATCTGCTCCCATCACACCCTTTTCTATTACAACTCATTCTACATTCCTTTTTTTAAAAAAATACTGTACACAAGCACCTCATTATAGCATGCAAATTCTTTGGTTGCCAGCCTCATTAGAGAAGATGCACTGTATTAAATAAGGCTTCTTTCCCATCTCCTAAATGAAGAGTATTAAAAGAATCCATACAAAGAGAGATGGAGACAGATATTAAAAACTAGAGAACCAAATGTCTTGAGTCTCTTTTTGCAACACATCAAATTGAGATCACATTGTGTCGCAAGACAGTTTAGAAGACGAAGGGTTTATTTGCCTGAATGTGGAAGTAAAATTTAAATAGCTCAAAACTCTGAGTGTGCACATACATACGTGTGGTTTTGTTTTTCCAACTCTCCTACCATCTCTTCCCAGTTATCATACAATTAGCCAGCAGAAAAAGAACTGTAGCTAAAACAAGTAACAAGAGTGAAAGTACTATACATTAAAGTTTCAGTGATCTCCAGAATCAATGAATACCAAGTTAATAGTTATCCCATGGTTTTAAAATCCTACTCACAGAAAAGAACAGGAAAAGTCAATCAGACCAGATCCAAGCCTCAAGAAGTTTGGCTTCTGTTTAAGTGATGGGTATTAAGATCTTACTACAGGTGAATCATATTGAGTGAAAATATTGAGCGAAAATATTGAGTGAACCTTACTGTTGATCTATAGTTAGTTGGAATGGTGCTGCAAATTTAATAGAGACATTTATTTATTTTACATATAACTGATAACCTTAGTCTTTTAATCATCAAAATTATGAAACACCACAAAAATCAAATGTATCCAGAAGATCACACTTACTCCAATGCACTTTAAGGATAAACTTTGCAGAACTCACAAGTGTATTTACAGTTCTTTATTCGTAACAGAAACAAAACAGAATTTCCATCTATAGCCTCCTGGCACTGAAAGGCCAACAGCTGTGGAAAGCTAATTTTATTTGAAACCCAATGGGCAACTGCTCTCGTAGTTTGTGGAAGACACATTAAGTCACATGAACAGCACACAATCTGTTCCAGACAAAAGAAGCCTGCTTATACCTATGAAGCTCATCTTATATTCAAGAGGCACAATCCACTTAAATTCTGTTCAAAATTCAGCAACAATTAGTGTACATAGTTTTTAAACAAGTTATCCTGGGACTAGTATGAAAGCTTTATGGGCAAACAAAGTTAAACCAAGAAGCTCAGAACATTAATCAATTCAAAATATTATAAGAAAATCACATGCTGTGGGAAACTAGCAACTTTAAACCTAGCTTCCCTAGTTAATCAGCAATTTGTTTTTATACTTAAGAGCCAATGAAACAAAATGTTGTGAAAGTACCACAGCAGGAGCTTGCCATAAGGAGCTTTAACAATAGACAAATGGCATTTTCTTCAAAGCCAGAGCTGGAAGAAGTCCAGAGTTCAGCTCACCAGAATTTTCACGCTTATCTGTAACTTAGCAGACGATTAAAGAAGATTCTGACCATTAGAAATAAAATAGAGGGGGGTTTAGTGATGGCAATATCATAGAAATTCCTTGCTATTTTGTGTGCTCAAATGTACATCAGCATTACTATTTGAGGAAGAGGTTGGGTGTACTGCATAAGAATTCACCAATAGGTGAAACAAGCTGTTTGAGGAAAACTTTCTTCAGCATTATCTAAATCACCATTTAGTCACTGCACTGGGGTATGTTTGGGATTGGCTAATCTAAGACTATATCTACACTTACAGTGGTGTGTAGAATGCATATGCTACTCACCCCCTAGCACGGGTATAAACAGCAAGGTAGTCAAAGAGACACTGCTCTAGGCAAGTATAGTAAAGACACACCAGAACCTTAGGCTACATACTTTACATAGTTTTCTACACACTGAAGCTGGGGCCGGGTGGTGGCCAGGGAGCCCCAACCCCGGTCAGGGAATCTTCAGTGTCGGTGGGGGCCAGGGAGCTCCCACCCAGGCCAGGAAACCCACTGGCATTAAGTGAGACCACGTGGCTGGGGATTCCCAGCTCCAGGCAGAGAACCCCTGGCTGCAGCTGAGCTGCCTGCGTCTGAGCAGCTCCGGCCAGGAACCGCAGAAAACCCTGGTTGCAGCAGGACTAGGGTGACCAGGCAGCTTCCACCAGGGAATCCTGGCTGAAGAGAAGCAGGCAGAGGTGGGTGGCTAGAATCCCCAGCAGCAGCGGGGTGGGGTGGCCAGGCAGCCCTAGCTGGGGAACCCTGGCAGGAGCAGGGCTGGCAGCAGCTGGGTGGCCCCAGCCGGGAACCCTGGGGAACATCTTGCGGCAGTGGGACCGGCAGCAGCCAAGCGGTCCCCACTGGGAACCCCTGGAGTCCCTGGGGCAGCGGGTGGGCAGCAGGGTAAGGAGCCGTGCTGGGCCAGCTTTGGTGGGGCCAACAGCAGGGCAGGGAGCCCCAAGGAGAGGAGCCTGGGAACAGGACAGCCAGCAGGGGAGCACTAGCCTCCTCTGGTCCGGCAAACTCCTGTACCGGGACAGCTCAGGTCCCGACGGGGCTGGACCTGAGAGGTCCAACCTGTACATGCACCCTACAGGGTACTGCCAGTGTTGACGGGGCCTCAGAGTCATTCCCAAATACAGAATGCACAGTTACCATTTCAATCTTACATCTAAGTGACTTTTACAATTTCTCTTTTTATATTATTTTTGAGCACACACTGGAAACCAAAACAAGTGACTCCACTGAACAATCTTTGGTTTGGGAGGTTGGACTTCCACAGTTAAGAGTATAAAATGTGAAGATTTGGTAAAAAGAATTAAAACTGAAGTACTTAGGAGCAGTAACTCACTATAGTATTCTAGCAAACATTTCAGTTTTCTAGCGACATGGGTTATCAACACTAATAAGGTGCCCAGTTTTCAACCAGAAAGTCTAGCTGAAAGGGAGACCTGACACTGTCCAGTCAGATCTACTGACCAGACACCCAAAGTCTGGTTTCTGTGCAGAGGAAGCACCAGGTCAACCACCACACCAGCCCCTACTCAGCTGCAGCCAAGTCCTCCCCTGCTGAGTGGCAGATGGCTGCAACGCCCAGTTAAAGCTCCACTGGTGAGTCCCTCCCAACCTGGCTGGGAGAGGGAGACAAGCACAAAAGAGCAGTGGAAAATTGGAAAAGGAGGAAAGAGGAGCAAATGCAAGTGGATCTTTGGTGGAAGAGGTGGAGCAGAAGCTGGGACTCAGGGGAAGAGGTGGGGCAGGGAAGGTTCTGGCACTTTTGCTTGAGTGCCCAGTTTTTAAATATTAGAATGTTGTCAAGTGGCAATCCTAAACAACAATTGAAGACCGTTGATATTCTAACTACTTGTTATCTCTCTATATTTCATTTCAGCAAATTGTGTGTGCTAGCAGGACTCCACATTCTGCTGTGGAAAGACAAAAAAAGCAGCCTCCATTCATTCATTATGTAGCCCATGCTGAGACCAAATCTGTAATAGAAATATATGCCAAAGAGTTCAGGCCAAGAACAGCGAGGTATAATATTCATGTAGCTCAATGACAGTATTTTTCCCTCAATATAGGACAGATGATACTGTGGATTCATGAAGAGATGATGTACCTCAATTCTCTGCCATCTGTCAGTACCAGCTATTCCGCATTTACTTTATGTCATGACAGACCTCAAAAACCAACTTTTAGAAAAATCACTTACAGCTTATCTTCGTGGATGGATCAGTATAATATCTGCTTATTGATCAATATCTTGCTTCCTTTTGCTCAAAACAATAATGAAGAAAAAGGAAAATGGGCAATATTTATGAACTGATTACCATGCAAATTAATGTAAAGGAAATACAGACACATCTTTAAGTAGGTAAGAACAGGATTTTTTTAATGCAACTAGGATGGCAGAAATTTCAAAGCTTTCAAATATACACCAGATCTCCAAAGAAAACACCGCAGAATTATGCATAAAACCGATTAAAAATACAAGAGTCAGACAGCCTTCAGTTATACCATTGGTACTGAAAACAAAGTTTTGTATTTGAATAGCATCTCAATTAGTCCTGGTAGCAAGTTGTACAATAAGTGGCATAAGTTATTGTACTGAACAGGATTAATAAAACTTTATGCATTATTACAGATGTCACTCTCTCCTACTCCCTAAATTACCAGAGAAGCGAAAGCAACAACTTTGATACACTGTGTTGATGATATAAAAATAAATGTTTACCTATGTTTATTTTCACTGCAATGTATCAATTGCTGCTAAGTAGAGTAGGTCTCTAGTTATACCCTGCTTTTTTTTTTTTTTTTTTTAAACAGTACATAGTCTTAGATTGTGCTCTTCCAGGATGTTTTGCATTGGAAATATAATTATAACTCTAGTAGAATATAAGCAACTTAAGTGATAGTTCTGAGCAGCTGCCATGGTAAGTGCTAGTTCACTTTTGTTCTTGCACCAAAAATATAAAAGTGAATTAGAATAGTTCACCACTGATGGACAGGAGGTATGAGATTCAGTCCAAAAGAAAGCTGCCTTTAAAAAAAAAATTACTTTTCTTCTAGATGTTAACCCAGAATATTAGACATCAGAACTTTTATTACAATTCCTGGTATTTGTAATGCCATTCTACACATTCTGGGTTAGCTTCATTGAAAAAGGAAATACCAGAGTCATGAAATGATTAGGTCAAACTTACTTATGCTAAATTATCTCAGGCACCATTTTTAGCTCAGTGTTCACTTTTAGAATCACACAATCACTGGTTCCTTTTAAGTCGTTTGCTAGTATATTTTTACATTCCAGCAGCGTATTTCCCATTACATTCCACATCAAAACAAATACATCCTCTTTCCCTCTAAAGTTAATTCCAATGAATGACTCCATCTGCATTACCTGCTTAAATAAGAACATCTCTGGATATGAAGGAATGCTCCCAAATAACTTGTGCCAACATAATGATATGCTGTCACACACAAAAATGTGCAAAATAGTTGTTTCAGATGAAAGATGCTTTAAATAAAATCTTAATTCTTCTTTGACCTATTCTTTCCTATGACCTCAGAGACGAATGTAAAAAGTTCATGTTTACACCAAGTGTAGGATGTGAATAGCACTTTATAATGTGATTAACTTCTGAATGAAGTCACTACGTAAATCTACAATAAAGACTCAAAGGAACTTCAGAATATATTTTGCCATAATGCTTTATGTGTAGCCAAATTGTAAAACGTATATTGTAAATCTTTAACTCTAGTTCCTGAACTACACGCAAAAGCTTGTTTAAAAAATACCTGATCTCATAGCAGCCCTCTAGATTGGATACTGATCTGTTTCCACTTTAAACACAAATTGCAAAGAATGAGAGATGCTTTCCAGACAA
This sequence comes from Rafetus swinhoei, assembly GCA_019425775.1. Lineage (NCBI taxonomy): Eukaryota > Metazoa > Chordata > Testudines > Trionychidae > Rafetus > Rafetus swinhoei. Next base: position 275,968,690 of record CM033437.1, read on the forward strand.
AAGTGGGAGGAGACAGTTCAAGGGCATTGTGCATTCCTATGTTAATAAACTTCTGAAATATTTTATGTACTTTAAATCCTTTATTATTACAAGTTCTTTTACTAATACTTGTCACATACATCTAGCATCTAAGTATATGCACTCTGTGCTCTCCCACGTTAAACAAAACCATTTTTTAAAGATGAGGACTTGCGAAACTAAATAGAAAGATTTGAGGACACAGATCTAACATTTGCTGTAGCATCTAACAGACAATTTTCAGCTCTCTCCTGGGAAACTTTACAAACACATAGTTAAACCTATTCTTCAACTGTAACTCTGTCTACTTCATCTCTGGGAGCATTTATTAGAAAGCTTTTATATGAAAGATTGGATTCTTTGAGCACCTTTCCCTGTCTCAGACCTGCTCCCTGTCCTACAAAGCCCCCTACTACTCCCCCCACAAACATTGCTCAGTTCTTCCCATCCTAATGGGCAAAGGAGTTTGTACACCCACAGGAAACTTGTTTCCCCTTACCTTGGTTATTTTTCTTTTTAATAGGCATATCAAAGACAGGCCTCTAGTAAGACATTTACTCTTTGTAAAAATGAAAAATACTAGTTTAGAATAGGTATCCCTTTAGGATATTTTGAGAGAAAGAATTTTGCTTGCTTTTTCAGGCCAACTGTCAAACAGCTATAACTTAGAAAATGTAAAACATTCACAATTTCATCTCTTTGATGTAATTACTGTACACTGCTTGTAACAAACTGCCTGGTTAATTCAATTAATACCATGAAAAATTTTCAGTCAGTAATTCTGTTGGCCAATACCACACACTTGAGTAGTTTCATCCTTTATATTTAAGTATCACTGCATTTTGCATTAAGTGATGAAACCTTCACACTTCAGTACCCATGAGTTGGTTGCCATTTTCAAACCATTCAGAACAATATGTGGCTACAAGTTATTTTCTTTACACAACCCACACAGTATCTGTCAACTACACTCACGCAGTTTTTCCATTTATTGTGGCTAAGGTTTGAACAGGTTGAACCTCTCTGGTCCAGCACCCTCGGGACCTAAGTAGTCCCAAACAAGACAATTTGCCGGACCAGGGGAGGTCAGGCATCCAGGCTCTCCTGGGCTCCCCTCCTGGCTGCTGCCCTGAGAGAACCTGGAGGCCTGACTTCCTCCAGCCCACTTGCCCGGTTCTGCTGCCCCCAGAACCACAGGGGTGGGGAAGACAGGCAGGAGCAGCTGAAAAAGCTGGCTCCCCGCATGCACCAGCTCCAGGGAGCCACTCCCTCAGCATGTAAATATGTAATGTCTTACATTTTCAGCGGTTACACATTTACCAGTGTAAGGAACATCTGAATCAGTGCTTCTATTGCAGACAGCTGGAATGGGAAAGGAATCCTGGGTGTAGTTATGTAAATACACTTCATTCAGGTTGCTTAGGCCTGCAAGATATTGAAACGTTAGAATGGGGTTTTGCCCATTGTAACCAATTGGCTGTTGTGGGGGGGGGAAATCACAAACTGTGTTAACAGTAAATGCAGGAATTGTAAGATATGACCACCAATGCTTGCAGTTATTGTGGGAATGCACAATGCAAAAAAGTCACACGGTTTTTAACTCAGTTAGGAGAGATCCTGTCAGTGTAAATACACTTGGATGGACAGAGGCTGCTTTTTCAGAGCCCTATACATTAAGTTTGGGAGGGAGTCAACAAGCTGCATGCCCTCCAGGCATGAGCTGTAAGACTGGTTCAATCTGTTTCTCTCCACTGTTTCAATGTTCTAGTTAAAGAAAGGCTCCATGTACTCAACCTGACGCTGGAATCTCTTGTGGCTGGACTGTGCTTTGAGCCAAGAGCTGAAATCACTAGGTTTGGCCCAGAGCCAAATCCACCTCAAGCCAGCAGAAGATGCAACAAGCGGCCAGCAGGGTGGTGAAGGAGAGGTGTGAGGAGCGGCCAGCTAAGCGGCAGCTGCTAGGGGTGACCGATGGAGAGGCGTGAGGAGCAGCCGGCAGAGCAGCGGCAGTGAGGGGTGATGAATGGCCAGAGAGCAGTGAGCAGGTGGATGGTGAGTGACCAGCAGAGTGGGTGAGATGCCTTCTACCTCCCACCCCAAACTCAGGAGAGGAGGTGAACTCTGCAGATGCACCCTGAACTCTTGTCTGCCCTGCCCAACGGCAGCGAGTGTGAATGGGGTGCAGAGAAGGGTTGGGCATGTGAAGGGGACATTTACATTGCTGGACTTGAGAGCAAGAGAGGAAAAAGACATTGCCCGACCTACTTGAGCTGGGACGTTTACTCGTGATTGGTTGTGAATTCTATGTGTGGTGTTTTCCTATTGACTCTGCCTGTGGTGTTTTCCCAAATAATGCCACATTATTTCCTGCCCCTTTTATTAAAGGTTTCTTTTCTACACTCAGACTCTGTGCTTTCGAGTGGGGAAGCATTGCCTCCCAGAGGTGCCTAGGGGTGTTGTGTGAATTTCCCAGGTTACTGGGTGGGGCTCTAGCCAGTTCTGTGTTGGATAAATGGAAAGGACCCCCTAGATATTAAACCCAGCCAGAGCTGCTGCTGGTGGTACCTGGCAGAAGTGCTACACCAGAATAAACTCATTTTAATATCCCTGGTGCCTACTGGACAATTTGGGGCAAGTGACAGTTAATGCCCCTAACAGCTTGCAATGTAAACAACAGCAAGTCATAGTGTCATAATGTTGCTGTACAATGCCAATATACTGAAACTGTGCAAGGCTGCACCAGAAAAATGAAGTGACTTTTGAGCACTTCAAGATGAAGTCACGCTATCTATGGATGAAAAGAGACATGTAAGTGCTAAACAGGCTCTTATGATTCGCACATGCAGTAATTAACTCTATACAATACATTACTTTTTTCAGAATTTCCCTGGGAGGCCAGGAAAGATTATCCCCATTTTGCAAATGAGAAACTGAGTCTCAGTTTAAGTGACTTCTCCAGATGACAGAAGTAGTCTGTAGCAGAGCTAGGGACCTATGTCACATTCCAGCACCTTCTTCCTATTTGCTTAATCTTTGGAGGCTTTTTCCTCTTGCTTATGTGACTTTGAAGTCTTATGTGTGATTACTTTCTCTTTGTTGTTGTTCCATTCTGTTCATTATTGTACTACTTAGGTCTGCTTTTCTTTAAATTCTGCTGTGTGGTTGGGGATAAAAAAAATTATTTATAACTTGGATCTGTAGAACAACCATTGCCTTAACCTAATTTAACATTCAGTTTATTAGCAAAAATTCTGACAGCTTAACTAATTAGGTAGCGCTGTTTAGTCAAAACAAGGGCATTGCATTATTATGCTGAATGTGGCACAGTCGCCAAGAAAAATTGAAAAGGGAAGTATCCCCGTTTAATCTATTTAGTGGCTTCACGTAAATCATTTGAGATGCATTTTTTTTATTCCTGAATAAATGCAAGGGAAGCCATAAGGAAGTATTCTTCTTCAGAAAAGTCCTGCACATTTTACTCATGCATGAAATCCCGTTAAAGCCAGATGGTTTACTTGCACAAGTAAGGGGAGCAGCTCCTTCTGCCATTGAAAGTAACAAAGGAATTGATGAGAATCTTGGCTAACAGCCGATATAAGCTTCTTAGAAAAGGTTCACAAAGTTAAGGGGGCAGGATGAGGGGCACACAGATGAGGTTGCTGAGCCTATTTCTTTATTAATCCTAGATTAGGTTTTGTAGGAGACAAACATTGATCTAATGGACTTAACTTCAGACTGGATAACTATGATAAATATCAATGGACAATTTTGTCATTGTATTTACAGTAAGCAAACTTTAAAATACTATTCCTTATATTTTCTTTGGGCAGTGTTTTAACATTTAAGTATCTTAAACTTTTAAATTGCAGCTTCTTAATAGCCTAAATTTAGCTAAAATTCATACCACTGTTTAATACCTGCTTATCATTTGCAATGTGCGGTCACTGGTGATGAAGTTTCCCCTTAAGGAAGTCTGGTCTTTTATTATTCATATGTTTCCACACACATTCAGGGTTTCCCAAAGTTTTTCAAGCTATGTCCTTATCGTTCAAGAGGAAGCTACAGCATCCTTGGCTTCAACCTTCCCTCTCTTGTAGGCTACGCAAAAAGATTTCCTATGACAAATCTTATCTGGCCATCTTTTGACGTGGCCAGATGAAATATGCTATTAGAAATTGCACAGCACTGCTTGTCTCGACTAATTCAAGGTTACTTAGCCTTGCTGTTTACAGGATGAAAAGGTCACACATTCTAATAACGGAGAAAAATCTGTCAAATTTCTCAAACTGCTAACTGTAGCTCTTTACTCTATATTGATTATTTGCTACTAGAATAAAACTATTATCCTGGCTTCCTGACTGAAAACCAATACATCCTCTGGATTTGCTTTGTTCTCAGATATGCTAAAATATAGCTGTAAATGACAAGATACTTGTTATACAGAAGCACTAAATGTTAGAATCAAAATACTGGTAATAAACAACTACTGGCAAACCTTACGCTAACATCAACTTAAGCCAAAAAGCCCTGCAGCCAGGACCACTGATGAGGGCAGGGGAAAAAGGGGCAATTTTCCCAGGGCCTGGCGACTCAAGAGAGCCTAGGGTTCCCATCCACCATCACTACAGCTCCGCTGGAGCCCTGCATGGAACACTCCAGGCAGTGCTGAAGGGCTGGTGGCAAGGAAGCTGTTTACTAAGGCCAGGTCTATACTAAAGAAGAAAGTTGACCTAAAATACACAACTCCAGCTACGAGACTAACATAGCTGAAGTCAACATACCCTAGGTCAGATTTCCACAGCATTCCCATTGAGGGAGGTCAATGGGAGAAACTCTCCTGTCGACTTCTCTCACACCTTATTACGCGGTGGAATACCGGAGTCAACATGGTCACCATCCTTACTAGACCTGCTAAATTGAACCCTGGGAGATCCATCTCTGCAGTGTCGATCTCCCGATAAATGGAGACAAGCCTCTAGCTACCGCCTCTCAGGAAAACTCCTTCAGTTGCTGCAGTGAGCGTCTACACTTAAGCACTACATACATCCCTGTAGTTATGACGCTGTAGGGTATGTCAACATTTAAAAACGTTGAGACACACCCATTGAACGTGCCAATATTCGATCAAATATTTGGAGGGGCTATCCTCCCCTGACAGGTTCATCAGAATCTAAGCTTAAATATTTGAATATAATGCTAGTCCCAATTGTCATAAACATGATCAGAGAGCAAAACAACTCCGCTGCAGAAACAGAGGCTGCAGCAATAGATGTCAGAATGTCTCAATGGTGTGTTAACTCTGAGCACTTTCTTTGGTGGACCAGTTAGAGAGACAATATTTTCAAAAGCATAAACTTTGAGACATCTGCATAGAAGTACTGTGAAGACGCCAATATTTCCTCCATGTTCATTGCAACACAAACTGTTATTAAATCATGGAGTTTGAGCTAGGAAGGGGGTAAATTGATGGTAGGATCACATCCAAGAAGAGACAGAAGGCTAAGAGCTAGACTAGAATGGAAAAGATTATGACTAGGAGGAGAGAACTTTAAGGTGAATCACAAATGGATCAATACCATTTTCTCCCATCCTTCTCTTTTCTGCAAAGTGGCCCAGCTTTTCCATTTAGATAATATGATGTAGTCCTGCCAGGAAGCTATGACAGAGAGGAGAATGCCCGGACCCACCCACTATTTTGGTCACCAATCCAGTCAGTCTGAAAAACTGACATGTACAAGCAAACATGTTCCTTTATTGGGATTTTTTTAGCCTTTCCCAAATGATATAAACAGTGGTTCCCAAACTCTTCACATTGCACCCCTCCTTACTCCTCTCCCTCCCCCCAAGAGCCAGAGTCAGAAACTGGGGCTAGGAGCAGGGCAGTGATTTGGGATGGACATAAGTAAAGGATCGGGGCTGTAACTGAACCAGGAGCCAAAGCTTGGGGTCAGGGCCAGAATCTAAACCCTATCCAGCCCCCTTCCAAAGGCTAGCCTAGGCCCCTTCACACGCATATACCTATGTGCCCTTCTAGGGGAGCACACTCTGCAATTTGGGGACCACTGCAATATATACTGTTACCACTTTCTGAACTGAGTGCTTCACCAAAATATGGATTGTAGTGGGTTGTTTAGGTTGAGAAGAAAAATTGATGGAGTTAGATTGTAATAGAATCCTGTTAAAAATGCACAATATACTAGTACCCTAACCACTACAAGCATTTTCTTTGCTCACAGTTCCAAGACCCTTTACTGCTAGCACTTAACTCAAAAACATTCTCCCTAGGCTTTTCTCAAGGCCACATTCCCAAGGCTAGTTCTGGCTGTGTCCAGGGTTCCCTCTAAGCTGGGAGGCAGCACAGCTTCACATGTGATTAATCAGCCCCACCCAGTCAGAGGCTCAGGGCTCCATGCAGGAGCTGACTGACTGGGTGGGGCTGATGAATCACCAGTGAAGCTGTGCTGCCAACCAGCTTAGCAGGAACACTGGCTGTGTCCTTGGCTTTCGGCTACTTCCTTCTGAGACCTTGTCTCCACTACTGGGAGATGCTAGGGATGTTAGAGTTTAACCAATTAACTATTTAACTGATATGCTGATTCTTATTGGTTAATGGTATTGGTTACACTCAGCCAGCTCCCGAGGAGGCGGCTTTGCTGTGGCATGGCAGCAAAGCCTCCGCCCTGGGAGCTGGGCGGGCAAGGGCTGCCTGCTCTGTTCCCAGGGAGGAGGCTTCCCTGTGGCAGTGATGTCTCATCCCTGGGAGCTGGGCTGGCAGCCGCTTGTGGTCACTCTCCTGGAGAGGCTTCACTGTGGGTTCTTTCATATGAAGTTAAGCTTTATACTGAAGAGCCTGCAGTGCTTGTAACCAGTAAGATATTTAGCAGTTACCCATATTAAATGATTGTTAACATCCCTAATAAACACATCCCACTAGGGGTGGGAAGATTATAAGGTACTTGCACAACATTATCATCACAGAACACTTTCTCTAGTTTCTCAAGTCAATCACATGTCTGGAAGAGGCAGCAGAAAAACTGTTGATTGACCTGCAAACCATACAAGTGGCTCTCAATGGCCTAATGGATTTGGGTATTGATGGACATAATGTCCTGTGTAGATGCTTTTCTGGAGTTGCACTGTATGGCCATTATGCAAGTCACCATCTAAAATGTGATCAGTAAGATCTAGTGAAATTCTTGACACTAATGACTCTTTGGGATACAACCGTTTATTTAAAAAAAAAAAAAATAAAAAACCCTCAGCCAACAAAGGGTATCCCATCTAGAATGTCATGTCAGCAGTCCTTCTGATGACAATTGCAGCCATTTATTTCCTGTTATTCAATAAGTGAATTGACATAAATTTGCTATTTGCCATCTATTTTGTATCTAAAAGCACAGTAAAGGTTGGAATATACCAGGAGGTCCAAATATACTCCTTTATGCTTTGGAAAATATCAAGTCTTCTTCCATCTTCCTCAATATTTTGAAGTAATTCTGCATTAGACAAAAAGCGTTAGCATTTGGATTACTGAGCCCCACAACTGACTTGCTTGTGGCAAAAAGCCATACTAAAAATAGCTCTTCCAATCCTGGCCTAAAAATGATAATGATTTCAACAAACTCTCAGCAAAAGCACAGGAAATGAGAAGTCACACTGACTTACATTCTGTGTTAGGAGACAAAGCATTTTGAGAACTTTTGTAACAAAAGGCTCTATAAAGAATTAGGTAGCATTATATGACCAAACTAGTTTGGGAAGATGTATCCTTTGTAGATAGCTTGTCTCTTCAACCTGGGGGGTTGGTTTTTTTCCAGTCTTATTTTCCCCCCTTTCTATTGTGAGGGGGGAGGAGAGGGAGGGAGAGAGAGAGAGTGATTAAAAGTGAAGGGTAGTCAACAATCAGAAAAACGTAGCTCACTCATAAAAGCAAGACAAAAAAACCCCACGGCAGTCACTGTTTATAAGCAATACAGTACTAAATCTCATTGCTGAAAGATTCCCTTTGTTTTAAAGGGACACTCAACTTGCAAGCCAGTTCTTGTTTTGTAAATGGAGTTAACAGTCATTCTGGATAATATACCTAGCTTTGATTTCCTCTGGCAATTTGTGTGGTTTTATAATTAAATTTTCACACTTAAACAAAATCTGTCAATACAAACACACACAAAGGAAACTGACTAAGAAATAAATAGCATAACTGACTATACAAAAAATGGTGTAAAAAAATCAAAGACTAAACAAAAGAAAATAAATATTTTTCTTTTCAATTACAGTAATTAGAGAGGTCATCTATCATTATTATCTGTTTGTCAAGCACACAGCAGGGTCCTGGTTCATGAATAGAGCTTCTGGACCCAACAATAATACTAATTATAATAAAATGATTATTCTTGTACCAGAAGTATGACATTTAACTGCTTGCCCCTTTAAAGAGTTTATAAATGGGCTTGATTAAGGCAAGTGAAGAGGGTACCAATGAAACTGTGGGCAGTTACAAGTGTGTTACAATTCTGACACCATTCTGCTGATCACAATTTATGGCAAGAGGTAAACTTCAGATATTCTCAATGCATTTAATCATTTTATGTAATCCACGGTCATCTTATTAGGATTGTGAGTTTAGCACAATAATAGACTGAAGTCTTGCCTACTGATACCATGGCTCTAAACATTTCCTAGAAATGCAAGAGATTTTCATTCTTGATTGCACTAAAGATACTAAAACACTAATTCCAGCCTTCTTAAATGAAGAAATCCATTGTACTTTATAAGCAATATAATTAGCATACACACAGTCAAGGCTCTGATCAAGGCTGCCAGGTGATTTCAATTTTTCAATACAGCCTGGTGGTCTTGCTGCTGTCCAGAGGACCTAACTACAAAATTTTACTTTAAGCAGGAGATGGATGAGAAATCCAGCCATTTGCACATTACCACAATGGAAACAAAGTAGATACAACTTCCCCTGACCAGAGGGTTTAAGAAAGGAGTTCCTACACTCACCAGAGACAAAGTTATGGTCAATAGAAAGTGTCAAAATCTGAGAATTAAGGATAAGGAAATACATCACACTTGTGTTCACATTGAATCAATCCCCATGCTCTTACCTTCTATGCTGAGTCCCTGTGTTTTATCTACTAGAGGGGGAAATTATTCGGAACCCTATGTTTAGGTTGCCTAACACCTTCCACTACAAAATATTTTTTTCAGATTTGCTTTGAAAAGCCCTAGCATCTCCAGTGTTTACAGTAGTCCTTTGATACCCAGTAAAGGGAACCCAAAGGCTATGTAAGTGCCTTTTATTTGTCCCATGAAATTGTGTTCAGCTTTTGTCGCAAAATAAAATTGTTTAAAAACATCACTTCCTTCTCTTGCTTGCATTCTCTGGAAAAACAACTGCACGTCTGCCTGAATGACAAGTGAACACTAACATTCTACAGCTAGGCTGATGTCACTACCAGAGCAGCAGCTTCCTCACTCCCAAACACACACACTGTCCTGCACACCTGGGAGAGTTGCTGGAGCATCGTGTAAGGGAGAGTGAAGGGAAGGCAAAGGGAAGAAAGAAACAGACTGGCTCGCAAATCCAGGACATGGACTTAGTTATCTATGTACCCCCAAGAAAGAGAGGGAGAGTGTGTGAGCTTGCTGAGCTGGCCCGTCTCTTCAAACACTTCCAGATCCAGACCATGTCCCAATAACTAATTCCCCCTTATCCTGGGGGCACACCTCCTCCCATTCCCAGGGAACAAAAGAATAGGATTATAAAAGGCAGAATACCATGGTAGCCGGCCCCACTGTCTTCTATCTCCTCTGACCACCACTTTATCAGTTACTTAGATTATACAGTATCTGGGGAGGATGTCTTCCCTAATTTTTCTAGTAATCCTATATATTCACAGGCTATGTTTGGCAATTAACTCTTGGATTATTTTTTAGTTTAAAATGACCAAAACACTGGCTAGTGCTTGCCAAACACAAATTATTGGGCTCAATATAGGGGTGAGTGGATGAAATGTGATGGTATACAATAAACAGGAGGTAAGACTACATGATCTAATAGTCCTTTCTGGTCTTTAACTCTATGAAAACTATATAAAGTAATTTTCACTCAGATTTGGTTGTTTTGGATCAGCTTTATTTAGCTTTGGAAATCTGCTTCAGTTCAACAAATCAATGATTCGTTCTAATAGAATGCACAGGCACAAGTGTACTTGCCTTCCCTTTTTACTCACACAGCAGTTGATTATGACATAATAACTGGACTTAGCACCTTTACTGCTGGAATTCCAAGACAAGCTCGTCAGTGTCCGTCAATGATCTCCCTCCAGAAAATGGCATTCGGGGAGATAAGAGAATGACATGATTCTTCCAAAGGTGGATAGTTTGTCACATTAGGAAATACAAGCATATACTAGGCCAGAGTCTACTCTGACTGTTAACCCCAGACATCTCCAAAGTTACTCTTGCTTTACCTACAACTGAAAACACAACCGGATCCCAGTGGAGCCATCACATCAGCAGTATGACAAATACCCGGTGTTTAAAAGCATCTGACATCTCTGCCAACTACAAAGTAGAATGGTGATCTTTCCAGTGTACATCAGCCAGCCAGTTCTGGCTGCATTTTTAGTCCTAGTCTGAACTGATGCAAATGTGAAAGTTTAACTAATCTGAAACTCCCCATTAACTTGATATGTGCTGCTACAGTAGCATCTGCTTCTAGCTTCTTACGCAGGTTAGGATGAGATTTTGTTTTGTTTTCCTAAGGAAATAATAAGGTTGCTATTTTTAAAGGCTCCCTGTGTAGCTGCTAGTTCAAAAGCTGTATATCAAATTATGGAGTTCCAGAGGAGCACTGCCTTAATTGAGTGTGAGAAGTATCCATTTCAAAACAGCATTTCACACAAAGCCTAAATTATTAGTATTACTCTCATGTTAGTGTCATTTTAGTCTGAGAGCACATATTTAAAATACCCATTGTCAGATCTACTAAGGCTGTTACCTTCATGGGAGTCCCTACAAAACAGACTAAATCACTTAGGAGTAGGATGGTGGGAATTAAAAATGTCTCTCAGAAGACTGGTCTTGATATTTTTTTTCTTAAAATGTTCATTCAGTGGCAGTTTGCCTCCTGTGCCTTGTGGTAGGCATTTGCAGCTCATTCAGGTTGACTCTGCAGTGTGTCCCATTCATCTGACTTTTCCATCATGCATCTTGAGATCTGCCCACATGTATCATAATATCTACAGCTGGCATGCAGCTCGGATTGGACAGCCTCCTCTCCCCAAACACTGATGAGGTCCAGCTCCTCGGCATGGCTCCAAGTAGGGAGATCTCCTACTGCCTGGAGTAGACATGGTCACCTGGAAAGATGTGCTAAGAGCATACCATGTGTCCCAGAGCAAACAAAGAGGGTTTTCAAAATTCCAAGGGAATGTAAAAGGCTGGTCTAAGCGTTGGTCACCTGAGGTGAAGGCAGTAGAGTTCAAACCGATAACCAGAGAAGTAACAGGCATTATGGGCCAATTACTGGAGGCCTGTCACTGCACTGTAATACACCATGGAGTCCACACTGGCACCTCAACACTAAATTCGGAGCACAGGAAGCTCTAGGCTTCTCAACAAGGTGGTTTATCTAGAGCGCATTAACTGTAGAGCTAGTGAGCACTAAATATTTTGCCAGTGTGGACACCTCGTGAGTTTCAGTGCTGTGAATTGATTTACTGCACAGTAAGTAACTTGCCAGTGTAGATGTGGCCAAAGGATCAGTATAATTACTAAAATGATTTGAGCGGACCCAACTGGGACACAGCTGTCAAAGAGACGACCTATTCTCGGAGTCCCCTCAAGTCACATCCCCTTTGCTAGGGGTGGTACGGCCTAGTAGCCCAAGTCCATACGCAAGCCCCTCTTCTAGGGTAATATGGCCTAGCAGCCAGCATCTGTACACAAGCCCCTGTACTAGGGGTAATACGGTCTAGCAGGCCTAGTCCAGCAATCTGTTGAAAAACTTCACCCCCGCAGGTTAGCTACAGAAGGAGTAGGGGGACCCAGACCCTTCCGCTCCGGGGCCCTGGGCTGGGACCCGGTGTTGGCAGTGCCGCAATCCACTGCCTGCTCAGCGGGGAATCCTGCTGCAACATACTGAGAGCTCAGGGATCAATTCCCTGCCCTGGGCTACTTCCTATGACTAGGAAGAGGCCCTTCCCATAGTCTCACTCTAGTTCCATGGCTTCTCTCAGCCTGGCTGTGCTTCCTCCCCAGGAGCTCCAGCAGCAACTCCTTCCCCTGTGGCAGTCTGCTCTGACTGAGCTGCTCTAGGGGCTTTTATAGTCTGTCTCCAGCAGAAGCATGCCCAGCAGAGCTGTGGGGGTGGGGCCTTCACAGCCAGCTGGGCCAAGGCCATTATCTTAGCTTCAGTGTGGGGCTGGGGTGCCCCATTACAAGGTACCTGTCAGATACATGTCAGTTGTACTGACAGTGTCCTTCCCACATACTTTGGGTTGGTTATTACAAATCCCTTCACACTGCTTTTTTTTTTTTTTTTTTTAGTCATTACCCCACGCAAGTAGCTAAGTTGTTACCTATTCCAAAGGCAACAACATACTACTCATCCACAGAGTGCTCAGCAGCACCATATCAGGTGAACATCTCCACAAGCTAGGAGCTGAGGATTATGATTTTGACTATTATCATCAGTACATGTAGCCTTCCTCTATAAGACCTTTCTTCACTAAACTATATGATACTGTGCTGTGAACATTTAAAAAACAGGAAGTTTTATTTCAGTATTTCATTCAACAGAGCACTCTTTCTGCTCAAAGCAGTGTTTTAACTTAGTCAGTTTAGACAAAAAAATTGTTTTTAAAAAGTAACCATTTTTACTTCAGAGAGCAGCTTTGACCAAATCACAAATAGACTCTCAGATTCAGTAGAGCGTGGAGGAAAGAGGAACACGGATGCTTTAAGTTAAAAGACCAGTGGCCTGGTTTTCTAAAATTACCAAGCATACAGGAATCCCTCATAAAATCAACGGGAGCTGAAAGTGGTTAGAGACTTGGAGGTGGAGGGAGGGGGGAAAGAGAGAGTGCGAGTCAGGGTATTCATGTCTTACCATCTTCTACATCCTAAGGTCCTTTTGAGTTATTAATGATCATTTGGATATTAGTATGACTGTTAAAAATGTCATTTTTCTCATACCTGTGTTATTAATAGTGAAGTTAATATTTGTTTATTTTGGTAAACATATACCCGCTTACATTTTCAGTAGGTACACATTTACACAGGGTGGGGGAAAGAGGCAGCTCAGCAGCTGCCGGTGTGCATAGGGAGCCACCTGCCCCCCTGCGCTACTGCTTCTGATGCGTTCTAGCGCACAACAGACACCTGGCCCTGTAGATCCTCTCCCTAAGCACCTGATTCTCCGTATGAATAATTCCATTGAACTCCTATGGCTACAGGCTTTAATGTTCAGGCCCCAACAACATACCCACAAGCTAAACACACAGTATCACACATAGCTGTCTCATGGGTTCACTTACATACTGCAAATTCTAATTTCCCTTTGGTTTTCAACACAAAAAGCTTCTGACATTCAGCACAGCACAGGTACCAAATCCACAGGGTGCCCATGGGGAAAAATTAGCGGGTGCACGAGGCAGAGGGAGCCAGTCACGCAGGGAGGCAGCAGTATGTCGGAGGAGCAAGTGACTTCTCTAAACCAAGTATTTTGGATGGAACAACATGCTATTTTTTATTCCTATGTGGACAATTACTGCAAAGAGCAGAAAAAATGCTAAAGGAAAAGACTATAGAGCATGAAATGTATTTTGCATGTTTCCCAACAGATTTTTCTGTTTACCATACTTCCCCAGGTTCATAGAATCCTAGGGCTGGAAGAGACCTCAGGTCATCAAGTCCAACCCCCTGCCCAAACCAGGACTAATCCCAACTAAATCAACCCAGCCAGGGCTTTGTCAAGCCAAGACTTAAATACCTCTAAGGATGGAGATTCCACCACCTTTGCAGGTTTACTGCAATGAAGACAAAAAAATCAAAATGAAATCACTATCGAGAAAAATAAAAGTCTACCATCCTGTTCAAGGTCAGGAAGCACAATATTAGTCACTAGACTTTGAAGACAACCAGCTCAAAAGAATGTCTGCCAATATGCATAGGTAGATTTCCGAATTCATATAGTAGCTTTGCTTCCCAATTTTGAGGTTCCAGGCTGTGATTCTATACTTTCCCTGCAGCAACTGTAAAACCTGCCTACATGAAAGTTATATTGAGATGGCATAAACCCCTCATTCCTGAATTTGTTCATCTACCGTTATGGAAAAAAGGGCAGATGGTGCTGTGAAAGCAAGGGCTGGCAGTTCTGTGCAGTGAGCTAAATGTCTTATTTGGATATTTATAATGCCCAATGTCCTTGTGGTATCAGGACATCCAAGGGCACAAGGACAGGATGAGAGGGGAATAGAGAGCAGTAAGCATGTTACCTTTGTGACAATAAACCTGTCTGGTTTAGATGATGCCAAATGTAAAACTAGAGATGGTATGCTCCTTATATTTGGAGTTGATTTTCTGTTTTAAAATGGCCTAGTTTAAAAACAAAATGCATGCGAAACTGCCACTGACCACAGATGAAAATGGAGTTTAATGAGACCAAATGAGACAGTCCTCCCTACCCAAAGAGAATAGATGGACTTTGCAGCATACCCTCAAAGGTTTATAGATTTTGACTGGAGCCCAGAAAAGGACGAAGGCCATGCAAATTCCAAAATCAAGGGGCCCTTATCAAAACTCTGACAGTAGCTGTCATCTTACTGGATTTTAAAGGGAGCAGCCAGATCACTGCTGCGCCCATGGGGAGGTGTTTGCCCCGAAGTCTGTACAAAGGGGGGCCATGTGAGGTGTCAAATAAAAGCTTATGTTCTACTGATTCTGTATATGCTATTAATATACTTGTATGATGTCTGTATATGGAGTTATGAATATGGACTCTGTGCTGATACTGGCCTGAACTGCCTGTTGTAAAGAACTGTTTAGTTCAGTGGTCCCCAACGCAGTGCCCGCAGGTGCCATAGCACCCGCCGGGCCATTCCGTGCGCCTGCCGAGTGATCAGGGCCGCCCCACCCCCGGGTGCGTGGGCAGTGCCGGCCCTGGGGGCGCGGCACAGCGGCAGCCCCGCTCCCGGGCACGCGGTGCATGGGCTGTGCCGGCTTCTGGGCGCGTGGCGTATGAGTGTCCCCGCCCCTGGGCACACAGCACAGGAGCGGCGCCAGCCCCGGGCGCGCGGAGTATGGGCGCTGCCGGCTCCTGGGCGTGAGGCACAGGAGCGGCGCCGGCCCCGGCCATGCAGGGATGGGCTGTTCCGGCCCCGTGCGCGTGGCGTACGGGCGGCCCCGCCCCGGGCATGCGGCGGATGGGCAGCCCCGGCCCTGGGCGCGCGGCACAGGAGCGGCACCAGCCCCGGGTGTGCGGTGCATGGGTGGCGCCGGCACCAGGCACGTGACGTATGGGTGGCTCCGCCCCTGGGTGCCCACGCAGCCCCTCCCCCGGGTGCCCGGCGCGTGAGTGACCCCGCCCCTGGGCGCCCAGCAGCCCCAAAAGGTTGGGTACCACTAGTTTAGTTTGACTACGCTAACTAGCAAGGCTCCAGGGACAATGGCTCTCAAGGTGCCTCACGATTTCCTGAGGAATGCGTCTGGAAATCTGGATACCTGCAAACCAGCCAGGGCATAATGGCTGCCAGCATGTGAAACACAGGGTACGTCTAGACTACATGCCTCTGGCAACAGAGGCATGGAGAAACTACCGGCCTAGGAAAATGAAGCGCAAATTTTAAATGGCTGCCGCGCTGAGCGATCAGCTGTTTGTCGGCTCGGTCTAGTCTAGGTGCGCTCCTGGGATGAGGTTTACCTAGGAGGTCGACAAATGCCTTTGATGTCAACCGCGGAGCATCCAGACTACCGCGCTGAGCCGACAAACAGCTGATCGGCACAGCGCGCAGCCATTTAATTTAAATGAAGCGGCGATTATTTAAATCGCCGCTTCATTTTCCTATGCCGGTAGTACCTACATGCCTCTGTCGCCAGAGGCATGTAGTCTAGACGTACCCACAGATAGGTCACTCGGCCATGTGACCTGCTCTGGCCAGGAGAGATATATAAGGCCATGAGGCGGACTCCATCTTGCCTTCAATTCTGCTACTGATTCCAGATGCAGCCTTGCGAGGAACAGCGAGCCAGGAAGAATCGTTGGTCCATCCTGACACAGGATGTACACCAGAGCCTTTCAAGATATCACTTTATAACATCTCTGCTGAGAGCCTGCATCTAGAACTTGGTGATTTGATGCATGTAATGTATTCTCCTTAACAACCTTACTCTCATGCTTTTCTTTCTTCTATTAATAAACCTTTAGATTCTAAAGGACTGGCCCAGCGTGATCTTGTGGGTAAGATCCAAAGTTTAAATTGACTGGGAACAGTGGCTGGTTTCTTGGGACCAGAAGAACATGTTCGGGGTAGGTGAGATTGGGTTCTATAACCCCTCACCTGTGTGTTGGGCCCAGAGCTGATTGTGGCACAGGGAGAGCTGGGGTGTCTGAGGGGTTTTGCTTGTGAGGCTTCCTGCTGGCCGGATTGGCAGCTGAAGCGCTCAGTGTGACTGGTTTGTGGCCTAGTTGGGAAGGGCCTCCAGTCAGGGGCTGTAAGGAGCCCTGTTTAAGCAATTTGCCCTGAGCGGATGCCCTCGGTGGTGCCCAAACCCGGCCTGATCCGTCACTGTAGCCCCCTCTTCAATGTGATCACTCTTACAATGCTATGGCACAGAGTATCTGGTGTGGGACCTGCCACTCTGAGGGACCACCATTTAGGGCTTTATGATATCCCAGAAGGTAGGCTCCTTATTTAAATTCAGATATAGCAATGCAGATCCTATATGGGAAATGCGATATACCAAGTGGGTCACTGCTTTTTGTGCCAGCTTCAGTCTCCAAATAAAAATCATGCTGCTGTAGCTGAATCTTGATGGGATCAACTTTGTGAGGTCAACACCTGAAACATCTTGTCAATAGCCCCCTGCCAAGAGCTGATCAGGCTGGGAAGAAGCCATCCTAGCTACTTCTATTTGCTGAGTAAGAGTGGCTGGGAATCTAACCAGATAATCAGAATGCTAACTCAAGTAACAAAAAATGGCAAACTCCTTCCACATTTTTCAATTGTTTCTCCTTACTTACAACAAATTTTTGCCTTAGCTGACTCAGGCTTTTCCAGGTTATGTCCCAATCTCAGGCCTAATTGATGAAGCAATCAGTTAAGTTGTCTCCGTTTTGCCTGATGCCCTCGAAGTCCGTTGTAATGAACATATTGGCAGCCATTATCAGGGATATAGTGCATTCTACCCCACATTGCTAATGCAATGGCCCTATCACAGGTCATAAATAGGGGGGGTTTTGGTGTAGCAAAAAGCACACTTCTCTGCCACTAATCAATTAATTCCGTGGCCTGCCAGAAATAATAGATTATCTTTGGACTAGCCATAAAGGGGTTCAGGCATTTTATTTCCAAGCTATGCACATGAACTAATCTTTTGATTTATTCACAAGTTATTTTTTCACCAAATGCAGCAGAAGAATAACTTTTAAGAATGTTAAACCTTACATGAACCCATGGTGAAGCTATTCATTATGTACTTTAATGCAAATGTACAAGAGTAGTGAGATACATGAGTCCACATTCATTTATTTTACGTATTTGTTAAGCATAACCTTATCTCCTCATTTGTTGGTTTGTCTGATAGGAACTCCTGACTGCCTCAAGCCATGTAGAATACACACAGTAACCAAAGTAATATATCCAAAACAGACAAGGTCTTTGCCAGGTCCCACATTTATTGGGTTTAAAGTCAACACAAATAAAATTGTATACGTTACAAAAAGGACTGAAAGACATTTAATAACTTGAGAAGCAAATAAGTGCATGAATTATTTTGCCTTTAAAAAAATGTTTACAGAAAGTCCTAAATGGAAACATTCCTATATTTCTTGCCAAGAATTTCCTTTCCTCTACAATTTGAGCATGGCATACTATACACTTTTCTTATTTATTGACAGCATGTTATTTCTGCTTACTGACAATGTTGTTATACTTACTAAGCAGAATTTCCCTTTAAAAAAGAAAGAGGATGACCAAGACACTGGGGTAGTCTAACCAATTCCTAGCTAGGCATTTCAGACATTTTCATGAACTGTGGTAGCAATATAATGCAAAGACAAGAATTTGGATTGTTTATCAATGCAAAGCTCAGCAGGTGATTAATTTTCATAAATAAAGGTTTTGCAAGGAAAGCCAGATTCAAATATACCACACCATATTTTCCCCAAATACAAGACGCTGTTCTAATTCAAATTAGATCAACCAAAATATAAGTTTGACTACTCACTTCCCCCTCCCCTTGCTGCCTATGTATCTGAGGTAGCAAGGGCAGGGGAAAGCAGGAGCCAGTGCTGGAGGGAGCCAGCTTAAAAGCCGGTTTCCCCCAGCACCATCTCTGCAGTGTGTGTGTAGGGGAGGCAAAGGCGCAGCAGTCTAGGACCTGGCATGAGCTGGGACAGCTGAGTCCCAGCTCGTGCCAGGTCCTGGACTTACCCCAGCTGAACCTCTGCAGTTTAAATGTATTACATTTAAAACTGTACCTATATTTAAACTGCAGAGTCGCAGCAGAACCCCTTATCGACTAATCGTGTACTTGCTACAAATTGTATTGAGTACACAATTAGTCAGTTACCTGCTTCTTAACATCCTCAGCTACAACTGGCTGTGCGGGTTGGGGCGGGGCAGGGGGGGGTAGGGGAGTGTTAAAGAGAGCAGGGAACAATGGCCACTTTTAGGATGCTTTCATTGCTCCTACCCCCTCCCCACTTCATGCCACAATTATCCAACATACAGTTCAGAATTTCAGAGTGGCACCTACTAGCTAGGCCTCAGTTTCTAATGGATTCCTCAAGATATGCATGGATCTCAGGGAAGGTAAAGTATTTGTAGATTAAACCTCCTCTTCTACTGGAGCCAACGGTCCCCCACATCAGAAGATTAGTGAGGGAAGCACACAGTGGAAACTTTCACGTACTCCTTTCCCCGGTCCCACTCTCATTCTGGAAGGGCACAATTGACTCTGTTAAACTGTATGCATATTACCACTCTTGGGCACAGCAGACATCATTGCACTTTCTAGCTGCTTCTATCTGAAACTAACTTCTCATGTTATCAAGGGGCACAGAGGGGGGCAGGGAGAGAGGAACGGTCCCTACGACCTACTCTATGTGACAGCACATTCCTATATAGTCTTTTTTTAAGCTTTTTTTTATCTGCTAGTTTCATCTTCTTCACCCATCCCACCCTCCACACGTACCCCTTCTTCAGGTGGCAAATGCTTATCCCCTGAATGCAGGAATTCCACAACTCTGAGTTTGGTTTACAGATTTGGTTTAAAATTCATTCTAGTTAGTCTCCTTGAGAGTACTTAGAAGCAAATGGGGAATTATAATTTTCCTGAGCTGGTATCTATTGTTTGACCTCATGATAATTAACGCAGCCCCCCACCCGCCCATTAGCGTTGTTTAGTGCAGGGTGATAACATTTCATTGCTCAAGGACAATGCATAGCTTCCAATAGCCAAGAAGAGTAATATCTTTTCCTGATGAAATCTGCATGATTATTAAGATTGGTTCATGAATTTCTGAGCGAAAGATCCTTACAAGTTATTAAAATTCTAGTATGTAAAGGTCTTGTTTCAAAAGACAGTTTTTCCAGATCCCAGAGTAAAGTTTTTTAGTTCCATGTTAAACTATATAGATTACCCACTAGGGATGTAACAGTACAGTCGATTAACCTATAAGCAAAAACTTATAGGTTAGTGCTATAGACTACATATATTCTCTCCCCCACCAGTAAATTTTTTTAGCAGGCTGGCCAGCAGCTCAGCTCAGTCCCGGCCAGGTCGGGATTTACCTAGGGTTGCCAGACGGTTTAACAGAAAAAATTCTGTTGAGAAAAGAAACACACACACACACACACACACACACACAAAACACCAAAAGTTGAGGGGGAGGGAGGGGGAGAAGGAACTGACCATGGCCGAAATACAGTCACAGCCCCTTTAATTCCCAGCCCACTCCCTCCTCCCGCCCCAGCCAGCCTGAGCTATGCCACGTGTCCCAACCACGCTTCCGTCGGACTCCATATCTGGTATTTTCTGCATTTTTTTTTAAACCAGGCACAAGGCGAAAATACCGGGCTGTCCGGTTTAATACCAGACACCTGGCAACCCTAATTGACTTATTGTCTGTTCTGATTTTCAACAATAGTCTTGTTTAAATGTGAATGGCAAAGGCTAACATTTTGTAAACAAAAGTCTCATTTTTGCCTGAAACTGATATTAATCTTCTAATTTATTATAAACATGGATAACAAGTTACTACCTTGAAGGTTTCCAAAGGCTAACCATGTCAGTCTGTTTCAGCCAAAACAACAAGGAGTCCCAGTGTCACTTTAAAGACTAACACATTTATAATCCCCTAATAAATTTGTTAGTCTTTAAAGTGCCACCTGACTTACTTTGAAGTCGTCAATCATGTCTTTCAGTCTGCACTGCTGTAGTGCAGCCAGCAGGATACTCAGTTCCACTCACTACTTTATGTATGATTCACAGAATAAACAGTGTGTTTAAGTGTAGCAATATGCAAAGTAGGGACACAAAATTCCAGTTAATCAGTTAACTGGTTAAACATTAGGATAATCTAACATTTAATGTGTTAACCAACTAGTAGGATCTTATGGCTCCAGCCCTGCAGCCCACATAGAGGCTGGGGCTGGCTCTGCTGATTCCCAGCCCCAGCTGCATGGGGCTGGAACAGCCTTCTGCATGTGGTAGGCTGTGGATGGTGGACTGCTGCCTGGAGAACTGGTTAACCAGTTACCTGTTCACATCCCTCGTACAAAGAAACATGTTTTATACAGTGATTTTTATGATGTGGCTGTTAAGATCTTGTATGTTCTATCGATGGGTTCAGTTTTGAATTCTGAGTGGGACTGCCATATAAAATGCAACGTATCTAGGGTTGCCAGATACCGTCACAAAAAAATTCTAAACAGGCAGAGAAAAATTGGTTTTGGGAGGAGAGAGAGGTTGCTGTGCCTTTAAATTACCGTGCTCCTTGCTCACCCTGCCCTCGCAGATGCCGCCGGCCTTCCGTCCAAGAATATATGTCCGGTATTCTGAGGTTTTTTTTAAACCAGATGGAAGCCAAAATACCAAACTGTCCAGGCAAAAACAGGACACCTGGCAACCTTAGTTCTACCCCCGCTGCGGCTCTACATTTAAAGTATATTAGGAACCAGGCATCAGGCAGCCTGGCTCAGTTCCAGCTCACGCCAGGTCCAGTAGCTTACAACCCCTGTCCAGGGCAGCATTTATCAGAGACAGCAGCGCAGGGCGACAGGCAGCCAATCCGTGAGAGGAGTTGTTTTTTAAACTGGTTCCCCTCGTTGACCAGGTCCCGCCTGGCTCCTCAGGAACAGGGCCGGAGAGCACTGGCTGCTGGCCTCACCCTCAGGGGCTAGAAATTGTCGCGTAACTGATAAGAATTCATATGCAATTTCAACTCAATAATACTTTATTAGCATAGCAAAATATGAGTGCTCCTGAAGTGTAAAAAAATGGCAGAAAGTTGAATTGTGTGTGTCTGAAACACACTAACAGGATACAATTTTGTGAGAACAGATAATTAAGCATTTTGCTGAAGAAGTCTGAATTGGAAGTACATGTAATGGAGAACACTACTAATCTAGATCAAGAATATAAAATTCTAAATAGTAAGTAGTTTTGCCTTTAACTAAACTGGGAACATAGTCTCTGATGAAATGCCCTTATCCTTTTGTTTCAGTAGTATACTCATTCACATTGACAATAAAATTAGAGGTACACCCAGTCAGTCAGTCAATTGGAAGTTAATGTATAAAGATGATTAAATAATACCTTTAAAAGTTACTTCCTCATCCTGGAAAATAAATGGAGAAAGTAGTTAAGGTTTCATGTTTGCGTAGATAAAAGGCAAAACCTCAGATAGAGCATGCTGAATGTATTCTAAACTAGCAGAGAGAAGTGGAGATTTAACACAGAGAAATGTCTTGTAATTTGTTTATCCACAAATCTGTCTCAATTACATGCTCTAAATAGAATTCCTCCATTATCAAATATTAAACAAGATCTCAATAGAATGGTTGGAACTACCTCTGTCACTGTGGGAAAGAAAGATTTAATTAAGATGTAGGGCTTCCCAAGTCTTTTCATGCTGAAGCGCAAAAATGCCACTATGAATAAGAAGCTATCACTTTTTGCTATAGATCAGTTTCCCGTGTATATACAGAGTTCTATCTATTCACTTTGACTGAAGAATGATTGTCCTGCTTTTTAAGTCCTCTTAGCACTGCCCAGCAAATAAAGCTGAGACACAAGACAGATTCTATTCCTTCTAGTGCATCACTAGATTCCTAACACCACGGCCAGTCATCCTGAATGCAACCGATTCATACACATGTAATCAAGTACATGATTGGTCTTGCATGATTTTTATTACTGGTGACAATACATACAAAAAGAATCAAACTTGACTTCTAAGTTCAGTTTCCCAGGCTGTTGGCCCAGAAGGTAGAGATGCAGTCAGCAACAGTTGTGCATATTTGATTTTCCATATAGCATAGGTAAAATTCACACTAGCTACCACATTGGAAGAGACTTAAAATCAAACTGAGATCTAGCTATACAGTTTTTTTAGATGCCCTCCATTTGCTACAGGATTTCTCAGATTCTCTCCATTAGTTCCAAATCATTATCAAGTTTATGGGCTGTGCATATTAATTATATATTGGGATCCCACCTATGGCTACTAACACATTATACAGCCACACAAAATTTCACAGTGGAAACAAACTTCAAGGGGGAATATGAACAGCAGGTATGTCTGTACTTCTGAGCTGAAATGAACACCTCCAGCATTGGAGACATACCTGCACTAGCGCTGACTGAGCTATCATGCTAAAAATACAGTGTAGCTGCAGTGGCAGGAGGGACTAGCTAACCAGAGTACAATCCCATCCAGGATCGTAGGTAAGAACTCAGGTGGCGAGTCTTGCCCTCGACAGTTGCTACACATCTACTTGTTATACTTCAACCATTTTCCTCTGGTAATATTACAACCATGCTTTAGCTTCACAACAGAATGTTGTCCCTTTAAGAATGTTCCTTCCCTCACCTCTCCTGCACCCACAGTGCACAACAGTCCTCCTAGGGCACGGGTGGGCAATAATTTTTTACTGGGGGCCACTTCAGAAATTTTTGAAGTGGCCCCAGGCTGCACTGGAAGGACCAGGGCCTCCAGCAAAAGGGGCGTGGCCAGGATACTTCTCTGCTTCCCCGTCCACAGACCATGATTTGTCTGGGGTTGGGGGAGCGCATGAAGTTCCCCCCAGAGATTTCCCCTAGGCACCCATGCCCCTGGCAGGAGGAGGAGAGTTCACGCGCTCCCCCTTCTGCCCCCAGACCAATCAGGGCTTTGGGTTGGGGAAGTGCGGGAAGCCTCCTCCCGCCCTGCCAGGAGCATGTGGTGCTTCTAAGGCAGGGGCAGAATGGAGGAAATTTTGTGAGCTTCCCCCTGCTCCCAGGCCCTAATTGGCCTGGGGGTTGGGGAGCAGCAGGTCCTCCGCAGACTGGATCAACCTTCTTGGTGGGCCGGATCTGGCCCGTGGAGGCCCTTTTGCCTACCCCTGTCCTAGGACATGGTATTGAGGGAAGACTGGAGTTTTCAACCAGCACACATGCTTTCCTACTCCTATCTTTGCCTCCTTAGGGAGGCCAGAGGCACATTTTCTTAGAAAGGAACAGGAAGTAGTTTCTGAAGGTAAACAATGCAAAACCCATTCTCTCATAGGCATATAAAGTAGCATAGATTGGTTTTTTACACGTACCAGAGAAGGGAGAGGGGAGAAAACTAAGAATTAAAAGCTGGTTAAAACTTAAACATAGGTTACAATAAGAACCTGCAAGCTTGTACTATAAACATAAGGCAGATAAAAAGAAAGCTAAAAGAAACCCTACTTGACAATGAGTGTCACTGCCACACTATATACTGGAAAAGAATCTGTCACAGTAACTTCAGTATCATCTGAGAAAATATCTGCACACCTAGAAAATTAGCTCAAGTAAAACAACCTTGAATTTTTTCAGTTTTGCCACCTAGAAATTCAGGGGAATATCTATCCACCTTGCAAGGAATTAATTATGAGGCTTTCATTCATTCATGTTTAGAAATTGTGACTTCTCTGTCATCATACTACACAAGACTATCAGAATTAAGCTACAATAGAAGCCAGAGTAACTGTTGAGTATGAATTGACAAGAGAGATGGTCCAAAAAAAGCATAAAATCCCAGGGGGCCAGAATTTGATACTGCTACATGTAACAGCAATGAACTTGAAACAAAAACATTATGTTTATAGAGGAGATTAAATTACATACCAAAGACATTAGATATGGAAGCATAGTTTTATAAAGACAATAAATGAGGCTACTGAAGACAATGGTATCACAATATAGGAAAAAGTACACATCATCATAACACATTTGGAAAGACTGCTTATGTTCCTAGCTCAGTTCAAGTATTTAACTGGAGAGAAAGGTTAAGGCTACCAAAATGTAGGAAAATGGAATTATCAGTGATGTGTCAAAACACAAACATTTGAACAAACAAAGCTATTCTTTGAAATGCAAGTTTCTATAGTATTTTCTTTTAAAATCCCTCTTATTTTTTAGTTCAACTTTTATCAGCAGTGTTATTTTTTAAAAATCTGCTTCAACTGTATATAAATTACTGGGAAAGGTATCAACTGCATTTTAGTCATCACTGCAAAGATACTGCTAAGATACTTTCATCAATATTCTGTTAGAGGTGTCGAATCCTATTTATCAAATCAGGGGAGTACAACAGCTGCTTTGAACTATGAACCTTATTAAAACTTCAGAAGACAACTCTATATATGAAAAAAGTATACCCCGAAGTTATATCTTTTCACTGAGCAGACAATTTAGTTCAATACCATCACCTTTCAAACTGGTCTTTGCATATTTTCAGCAGTTTTGCCCTAAGGCAGTATGTATTACCAAAAAAGGGGGATGGAGCGAATGTGGTATATGTGGCTATGAAATACACCACATATGAAATAAGGCAAAAAAAAAATCAAGTTGGGATACATCTTGTTTCAAAATGTGTGTTTTCACTTCCATTGTTTATTTCTCTTCACAACAGTAATTCAGTGATTCTTCTTCATTATGCAATAATATTATCGAGGCCTATAGCTTCTTTAATAATTTAGGTTTCAGAAGCAACAGTGTCTCCTGCATAACACTTTAATACTTACCTCAGAACATATGAGGCTTTGGGTAAAGTTTTAAATCAAATTAAAATTATCAAGCAGCATTTTTCCTACTTTGACTTCCTATACATTTTTAATTTCATCTATGGAAATATTTCATTCTATGTTTATATGATGAAATCAATGTTTATCAGCTTCCACTGATAAAAATCTAGTCCTTCCAAGCCTAACTACATATATCCAGTCAAGCCTCGTGAGACATCAGTGTGCAACTCAAGGCTCTTGGGATGGAAACCTTGTCAATTAAAAACAAACTGCTAAGGGCAATGAGCAGATGCTAACCACTTTCACAAGCTGAAAGAAAAATTATATTGTGCCATGGAACTTTACTGATTTCCCTCAACACCTTCCCACCCGCACAAAGAAAAGGCCTAAAGTGCAATTTCAGATTTTCTTAGAGCAATTTTCCTTAAGCAAGTCTCAGTAAATTCTCTATTGACTAAAAGAATATTTTTCTCTAACAATATTAATTGCAAGGCAGACTCCTTTAGCTAATACAGTTTGAGATTCAGCATTCCACACCAAAACTTTCAGAAGGTACAGGCAGTCCCCGGGTTACATGGATCCGACTTACATCGGATCCCTACTTACAAACGGTGTGAGGCAACCCCGCACTAGCTGCGCTTCCCCAGCAGACCGCCGAGACGCGCCGTGGTCCCGCCGCCACGTCCTCTCGCGGCGAGAAAGCGCTCAGCGTCTCCCTGGTCTGCTGGGCCCCAGCAGACCAGGGAGACGCGGAGCGGCTTTTCTCAGCAGACACCTCAGCTTGAGAATAAAGGACTGAGGGAAGTGAGGTGTGGGAGAATAAAACTGAGCTCTGGAGAAATGTTTGGCTAGAGTTTCCCCTACAATATGTACCAGTTCCGACTTACATACAAATTCAACTTAAGAACAAACCTACAGTCCCTATCTTGTACGTAACCTGGGGACTGCCTGTACTCTGATAGGTCAGAGTGGATTTTGGATTGTGATTTTTATAAGTGCCAGGTGAGAAGTAGAACTATATTCAGTACTCTTTGACCTCCAATTATCAATTGGTTCACATTTTTGCCATGTAAGGTGTAAGTGATCAATCCTGCTTCCAAATGAAGGTTTGACAGAGATGTATTACGCATTTCCTGCAGCTTCCACTGTTTCAGCACAAGCTGTGGATGCTGGGGGTCTTGCAAAATTGAGCCCTAAACCAGTAGTTGCAGGATCAGGGCTTAAACAAGGGGCCCTTCTGACATGTGTGTTACTAGAATGCAGTCTCTGTATTTTCTCTACAGAACTGTAGATCACCTTTAAGGGTAATGGAGGAAAAGGATGTGGGTGGAAGAGGGAGGAATCAGCAGCGAGAGGTTTGGAGATAAATGTACACATTATCTCCAGCTGATAATATGGTGGGATCATTTGATAATTGTTGTAAAAGGTTTCTTGGGTCTACTGTAATCATACAAATTCAACACAAGATGATTCACAGAGCAATGACTAAATGTGTACTGATAATCTCATTTGCAAGGCTTTCATCCAAGCACCTTCTCTCCCAATCTTACAAGTATTATAATTGCTACAGCCTCTGGTATGTCCCCATAAAAAACAAATTAAGATTTTAATGAAATAAGCAATCTCATTCTAACATACCGAGGCACAGTTACTACCGCTTAATATTCCACTGCTAATACCAGCCATCTCCTAAAAGCCAAATGAATCAAAGGAATGCTAGATAATTCTTTCCCAATAGTACAGCTTCCTTCACGCTTCCCTTTCATGTCAGAATGCACAGGTATACAAATGAATGTGTGTCCAATCATGAACAAGCTGTCTGCACAGCATGGGCTGCCCAGGACAATCTGATCAAGTTTATTTAATATGCCTAGAGAGCTATAGTGTCATTGTAAATAAGTTTTTAATCATTATAATTTGTTCTTGACATTTGGTTCAGATTCCTCAGACTACAGAGAAAGACACTGCCTCTTTTTTTTTTTTTTTAAGTGAGGATAAGTATGAACAGCCTGTTTGTTTGCTGTGTTACATACATATGTTCACTTCTGATTCATTTTAAATAAAAATGTTGTCCATTTGTTCATGTTTCTTTTTCCCAATTCCTTTGGATTTTAAAGATGGAAATCAAGAAGGCTGTTAATGACACATTCCAAGAAGAAAAAATTACTGGCATTCAAATTCTAGCCATCTCTTATTAAAATTGGACTCAACCTGCACACAACTTCACATAGCCATTGACAGAAAATGGATTGCCATTAGACACAAACAAGCATAACAGCTGAAGCAACATCATGAAAATATAGAAAAAAATTCTAATGAACTCTCATGCTTGCTCTTATTTTTATAAATCAATTGCAGCATGTTTAGCATAATAGCGATCTCCTTTTTGATGGGTTAAATTAAGAGCACAATGGAGGTTTAATACTGTAGGAGTGGGGGGTTTTTTATATGGAGGCAGTGAACTTCAGAATGGTTTTCAACTGACTGGATCTACCCAAATGAATTACATCAACCTTTAAAGGCATCACAACACTTTCCAGGTTTTTATGTCGACATTTTAAATCATATCAAGGTCCTTTTAGGAGTGGGAATTAAAAAAAACAAAGCATGAAGGTTCCCAAGTAAGAGCACTTAATTCACCACTTCATAATGGGGAAGAAAGAGAATAAAATTGTTATCATTCACATAGACCCACTTTTCTTCTCATACTCACTTCTTTCCTACAGGTACTCCCAATAGAGTCTTATATTTAAAATGTTCACATATGAAGCAACATCCTTATCTCTATTAACACCCAAGATCCACTATGTTTTCTAAATTAATTTTCCATCTTCAATTTTTTCTAAGTATATTTTAGTTCACTTTCTTCAAGTATTGTTTTAAGATGCAAAATCAACCTTTTAGTGCAAATAAGAATCTGCATGTTTTACACATCGCTAACACATCATGATGCTTTCATATTTATTCATAATTCAGTCACTGAACTCAATCCACTATCATTCTTTCACAAGAATTAAAAATAGGGCCAGATCCTAAGCTAATGTAAGTCAATGAAGATATGCTAATTTATATCAGTCAAAGATCTGGCCCAAAAATCAATAGAGTTGATGTGCTTGCTTTTAGAAAAATAAGGTTTCTTTAGAAACCAGGACTCCCTAAAACTATCCTTATTAAAGCATGTATGTCCCAAAATTCAT
Source organism: Rafetus swinhoei (assembly GCA_019425775.1). NCBI lineage: Eukaryota > Metazoa > Chordata > Testudines > Trionychidae > Rafetus > Rafetus swinhoei. The sequence goes on from CM033437.1 coordinate 275,997,392, forward strand.
TCATGTTTAGAGCAGTAGTATTTTTAATTTTGTTTAAACAGCAAGTCACCATTAATGCTTGTTTGTATACCATATGCAAAAACAGTACTATCCTCCTCTGATCACAAGAGGGAAAGAAAGAATTTTCAAACTACAAAACAAGCTTTTATTTTGACAGGTTCCACATAAGCAGCATATTCAGCAAGCTCCTGGCCTTTTCCCTGGTCACCAAAACTAAAGGCCTACTTCTGAAAAAACAAGTAACTACTCAGCTCTCTCGAAGTGAATTAACTCCCAAAGTTTCTCATTGAAACAACCTCTCCTACTCTATCTAGTACAAATCTTAGCCCAAGTCTTCAATCAGAGATGGACTGTGTGGGAGAAATACTCAAATAGCTTCCTGTTTATCACTTCACCACGAGTCAGCACTCCACAACAACTCTCAAGATTTGAAGGTTTCATGTGCGATGGTACAGAAACATTTATGTAAACTCCAGTGATGCCTGTCAATATTTTAGACCATTCCTTTTTTCACCAACAGGCACAGAATTCATAGTATTTTATACCTGACAGCTTGTGTCTCTATGACCATGGATCACATTCAGTGTCAATGAAGATAGAATTCCTTGAAACCCAGCCAGCGTCTTGGATTTCTTCCAGTTATAAGTTCTTCTTTGTGTTATGAGTAGCCATCATCAATTTTATTATTTCAAGAAGTGTCAAGAAAATGTTGATTGTTCTCTTCATCACATCTGCCGTTGCTCAGAAATGGATTGAGGAGGAGAAAAAAGCAGTTAAATATGGGCCCATTCCTGGACACTTAGCCCTGAAAAAGTGAGGGCATATTTATTTTAACTATTGTTTAGTTATACCAGAAGCCCTGTTACAAAGGGCTCCCTTCTCAGACATCACAGCTGGAAGGGGCATTGCCAGGGCAACCTAACTATCAGAGTGAAACTTGTTAGCAAGTGTCATCATAGTGTAAGCAGTATGATAGCCATTCCAAAGAGCACTCACATATAGATCGCTTAACTGAGTTTCTGGATTGAGTGGGAAGGGACCAAGACACCAATTCCCAAAGATAGCAGACAATGATCCACCCCTTTTCCCCACAACACATACACACTTTAGGCCAATAAGTCAGGTGCGTGTAGACGCCAAAATCCTGGATTAACAGGTCAGGATGCAGGCACACAGCAGGACAGGCACTAATGCCATTTTCTTTCCATCATCCCTCTTACATACACAAAAAAAGCAAAGAGGAAAAATTAAAGTGACACCTTTGCCACACACAACCACAGTAGAGCAGATGGGAGGCAGGCAGGCAGAATGGGCATCCTCTGCCCTCCCTCAAAAAAAAAAAAAAAAAAAAAAAAAAAAATTAGTAACTCTGTTATTGCCAGAGGAAAGAGATTCAATTTGAAGAGTGGTCTAAAGCAGAGTTGCAATTTTCTCACTTCACTGTGGAAGCCGGACCATTTTTTTGCTGCTAGGAAGCCCCTTTAAAAACAACAGAAAAAGAAAAAAATTAAAGGCTGGGTCTACTCAGACCTATATAATAGGAGATTCTGTGTTCCCCTAAGAAGAGATAGAAAGTGGGTTTTCTTCTTGCATTTCATTTCTGCTGAATTTTTAAATGAGGGACCTTAATTTTTACATCATCCTCTCAACCCTGTAAAACAAGGTCAGCTGCATTCTAAGGAAAAGGACTGTAAGTGAAATTTACATTTTAGTCAGTATTGAATGTCTCTGACAGCAAAGGAGATTTTTAATGGAAAGATGTAGAATGCAGAGGAGATATTCCCCACCGGATTGTAACGGTTTTAAAATAGATTAAAATTAAGATGCATGATCAGAACATCCCTTTTTTAAAAAGCTACTTGAAAGGCAGAATAGAGTATATACAATTTAAAAGCACATTTCCGTCAGCTAAAAGCATTACATTTCTCTGAAACTTTTTAGTTCACTTCTTATGCCTCCTACCTACTTATTTACAGCAGAGCCCAGAAGAACTGGAAAATAACTGGATCCCTTAGCATTAAACCAAAAGCAGAACATCAGAAGAAAAGCTGGAATTGAGCATACATATGCTGCTCACACATCTGTACTGAGGGGACACCTACTTTGAAGGCCAGAAAAACAAGGTTTTCTCCATCTGTGCATTCATTTGGCACGTCTGAATGCACAAAGCTAATATCAGTGCTTAATGTGTCACTTTGGTAGGCCAAAAAAAACCCCAAAAAACCCCAGCTTCACAGAAGGCTAATCCTACACATATGATTATTCAAGTATTAAACAAAGGACTCTGCAAGTTAATCAGATCAGTTCATTGAGAGGCTATGCACTACAAACAATAAATTCCTCTCCCCATCTAGAAATAAGGTAGAGGTTATTGAAGGTCAAGATAGAGGGGAAATATCTGTACAAAACAGACTGAAGCAGACTGGCTCTGGAATGGAAAATATACTGCTCTTGAAGTATGTATGTATAAAGTGTCTGCTGACTAAAGACTTATCTGCACTGGAGATTTGTTCTGATTACAGGCATCACTGCCCAGCCATCAGGGTATCCACTCTGGTTCAAGCTCTCAGGCAAAGCAGCCCTTAGTGCCATTACAGCTTTAACAGAACAAGTTTACCTCCAAAAACTGGCACTATTTGGTCCGGCAGGACCATGGCAGCCCTCAGGACCAGAAGCCTGGGGGGCCCTGCAGCAGGAGCCAAAGCCTGTACAGCCCAGGGAGCTGGCAGCAGCTGGGTGAGGAGCCCAACAAGGTTGGGACAGGGTGCCTCCTGGAGCAGCCAGCTGGCAGCTGGCACCGGCAGCAGCCGGTGGCAGGGGGACCTCCCCTGGTCCAGCAAATTCTCTCATTCTGGAATTGTCAGGTCCCGATGGTGCTGGACTAGGGAGATGCACCAGTGTCACATTTAATGGCACAGAACTATGACAAAGGAAATTTACATATCTTCTTCCGATCTCACTTTCAAAAGCGGGTCTTTTGAAAGTGAAAATAGTCTGGATGCGGTTTTTTCTGACCCCTCCCCTTTTTCAAAAAACTGCTCTTCCTTAAAAAATGAGGTTTACACAGTTTTTCGAAAAAAGGGGGAGGGGCCGAAAAAACACGTCCAGACTACTTTCACTTTCGAAAGACCCACTTTCAAAAGTGAGATCGAAAGAAGATATGCAAATTCCCACAGAATTTGCATATCTTTTTTCAAAAATACAGTGTAGTCTAGACGTACCCAAAGGGGATGAAATCTGTGTTTCTATTTATGAGAGAAGGATGGGTGAGATGGACATATTTGGAGGCAAATCCATCCAGTCCGCCTATTTAAGAGGCCTAAATGACCCAGCCTCAGGCAGAAAATATGATTTGTGAAATGCCATACTTGAGTCAGTGGTGCAGTTTTTGGAAGGCAGTTATTGAATATCCCTAATGGACTTTTATTGCCATCATTGACAGTCCCTTGACATATAGCTACGTCTAGACTACATGGCTCCGTCGACAGAGCCATGTAAAATAGTTTACGTGGCATAGTCAAAGAAGCGGGAATTTAAATAATCCCCGCTTCATTAAAATAAAAATGGCCGCCGCGCTCTGCGGATCAGCCGATCGTCGGCACAGCGCGGCGGCCATTTTTATTTTAATGAAGCAGGGATTATTTAAATCCCCGCTTCTTTGACTATGCCGAGTAAACTATTTTACATGGCTCCGTCGACGGAGCCATGTAGTCTAAACGTAGCCTAGGTGAACAAAATGGCTCACCAGCACCTGTATTGTGTACCTGTCTTCAGATGGCTGAGATATAAATAACTCCTGGAAGCTTCCCTGGATCAAGAGATTTAATGAATGGATCCAGGAAAAGGAAAATAAGATTGTGAAGCTGACCGTGGGAAAGTACAAAAAAAAAAAAAAAAAGATCTGATTTTTGAGGGCTTCCCATCCTCCTTTCCCCCTCACCCTGCAAGTAAACTAAAAGGAGCCTCCCTCAGTGGGCTGAACAAACTGCCCATATGAAGTATGCTATGCAAACCCCCCCTTTTATTTACAGATCCGATGTTCTATTTTTAATAAAACCAGGAGAGGGGAGTATTTCCTCTCCCCCCCCAAAAGAAAAGAGGAAAAATTATATTTAAAAAGGACATGCATGGGAAGGAAGGAGTCAGTCCCCATGGCTGCTGCCACCAGAGCTAGAGAGTCAGAGCCTTTAGGAAGAGCAGCATGCCAGTTCCTACTGCCTACGGTAGGCATTTGAATTTGCCCAGACAATTGGAGAGGAGGTCTGCCATTTAGTGATTCCATTATTCAGCTTTTATGACAGAACCATCATTATGGAGGCCCATTCAGTAAGCAGTGGAGACCAGAGTATTGCTGTTCCTAGAAATTCCAGCAGTCTGCAAGGCATGGCAGCAGCTTGCCCTGAGCATATGCTGTATGGCCCTGTTGGAGGGTAAGGGCCCTCCGAGGGCCTGGGCTTCTAAATAGCTTCAACACTTATTCCTCTGCCACTTAGGCCTGGGGCTCTACCCTCACAAGTAACTGATGGGTCACCATGGCAAGGTGCCCCCTTCACTGCCTCAGGGCTGATAAAATTGCATGGGATGCATGTGTCCAACACTGCCTCTGGCCATTAGCCCCGGGGCCCCAGAGAACCCACATCAACTTACCCTGCAATGCCTTTGCCAAATCCCAAAGCAGCTAACCATGCCCAGCAATAACTGGTAGTAACGGAAGTTTCCTACTCCGTCCTTCAGATTTTACACTGTCACAGAGCATGCTCCTGTCCTGAAGGTGCTTATCTTGGGGAACGTAGCTGGTTTCAAAATATCTGCAAAAGGAACTTGAAAGGGGAAAAACCAAAAGCCCTGTAGACGAGCAGGTCAGCAATGATGCAGACCAGTATTCCCTGTAAGCTGAGCACTTGGGCGGCCACCCAGGAAAGATTCAAATGCCATCCAATGGATTAGCAAGTGCCCACAGCACCCACACCCAGTAGCATGCATTTCTACTCGTGGTGCCTATCTGCACATGCCTCAGTGCACATAACAAAATTTATTCTGCACATGGGTATAAAAAAATTAGAGGGAACATCGATGAAGAACAAAGCAATATTCCTGATGAAATAAATTTGACATTCCCATCTGATGAAAGTCCCTTTCAAGATTCAGGTTTTATCATCTGAGCAATTGTATATGCTTGGACAAATTACTCCTTGCCAGCCCATCTACAGCAATAGACCAAATGGCAATTTCTTTTTTTCCCTTATAAACAACTGTCATTTTATAGAATAAAAAATGCACCGCGTTAAGATTTGCATGTCAAGTGACTTTGTGCACTCCTATCTTTCAAAATATGCATACTGCCACAGTTGCGGAATCTTCAAGGACACAAGCTCATTAAAAAAAAATCAACATGCTTAATAGGGATTGGAACACTGTGCTAAAATCAATGTCTGTTCATGGGAAGGGCAAACATGGGCAGTCATGTGGCAGCTCTACAGTTTGCAAAGGGGCACAGTATCAATGCACGTTTTGATAAACGAGCAACTGGAAATAGCAAGTACATAGTACTTCCCCCCCAATATATCAGTGACACAAAAGAATCAAATACTTGATTGAAGAAGACAATCATAAAAGTATTACCATTAGGAGATACATAGTTAATAGATGCAAATACGCTAAGTTTCTTTTACTATCAATATCATTGTTCTCCAGCTCATCATCCAATGAAGTGAGTTTTACCCACGAAAACTCATGATATTTGTTAGTTTCCAAGGGTACGCTTAGACAGCGGGGCTATTTCAGGATACCAGCGGTATTCCAAAATAGCTATTCCGTGACTTTTACACGCTCCCACTATTTTGAAATAACAGGCGCTCTATTCCAGCATCCCTGTAACCCTCTTTCCACAAGGGTTAAGGGATGTCTCAAAACAGTGTGTTATTTCAAAATCTGGCACCGTGCAGACAGCACCAAATTTCGAAATACATTCAAAATAAGCTGTGCAATTTGCATAGTGTAAATTGTGTCGTTTATTCTGAGACAAGGGTGCTGTCTAAACACACCCTAAAGTGACATAAGACTACTCGTTTTATTATAGATGCAACCACTGATATGAACCATGTTGATTAAATGGCTATTTTGTGATGGATTATTAATATTGATCATATCAAAGAATGGGTAGATACAAAAAAGCATTTTGTTAGCTTTTGGCTAATAAGGGAGGCAGATGCTACATCTTTGTGTGACCAGGCAGATGCTGCATCCTTGTTTGTACACCAAATACTTGTCTAGCCAATCTGCACTTGCAGATTAAAACTCTCTGGAATCCTTCATCAAAGAAAATTGACCTATTCCACATCCTCTGGGTATTTGAAAGCACACTGAATGAGCTCAGTGAGCTCAGATCTGAAGAAAGTATGAGGAAATTGCAAAGGCATCTCAGAACAGGTGGGAAGCAGTGGGTTTTGAAAATGCAAACTATCCAAGCCACAAGAAGAAACATGTACTGAGTATGGATGAATTTTCAAACAGTTCTGTTTTAAACGCAAGAGGATAACCATCAAAAGAAATATTTCAAGGTCTTAAACTGGGAAACTAAAGGGTATGTGAGAGATTTCAAGAGGTAGCTATTCTATTCTTTTTCCTCCATTTCAGGCAACTTCAAAATAGAATGCTGACTTTTCTAGAGGAGAAACTTCTTAACTCGTGGGTAAATGTTCATTTATCTTCCACAAGATTATATCTTCCTATATGTATAAGTAACAAGGGACACAGAAGTGTTCATTGCATCACTTGGATTCCAGAGTTATTTTAGTGTCACATTCTCTTGATGATTTACTACAAATGGAAATGTGTTGATTTTTTCCTCAGCATACCAATTGGAATAGCAAGAGCTGAACACAAATTGAACATATTAAGAATCTCAGACACTCTATGTGTTCAATACTGTATAACAGCCACCAAGAGTGATCTTGCTCCCCTTGTAATTGAGAAAAACAAGACCACAAGAGTGGAGCTGGACAGCATCGCAGAACAATTTGAAAAGGAATGTTGCTATGGTATAATGTTCTAATAATTGGAAATATACAAGCAAACACCAGTTGGATGAGATACTACTTTTGGTTGGGCCTGTGATGTTTTATTTAAATTTACATCTTTAAAAAAGCCTCAGGTGACGTGAGCTTTGTACCTATGCTACAGATTTACTGACTATACTCTGACTTAAACTTGCCTGGGAGAAAAGTTGGACAACAGGAAGGAAATTTGCAGTACAAGTAACTAGTATGAATCTATAAGAAACACTAGAAAAAAGCTGAACAAGCAATCTAAACATACAATGAATTTTACAAATAAGGCACTGTTCAAGAAGGTGTACAAGTGTTCAAAACTGACCAACATAGTGCTTTACTAGTAGCTATCTTATAATTTCTCCATTTGCAAAGGCTTTTGTGAAGCTTTTTACAACAATACTCAGAGACAGCTTATTCTGGAAACTTATTAACCACATGGTACACATGTGACACTAAAAATCCCAGGGAGCCAGTGTAACTATAACAGAAATTGATACATTCATGCTTATTGGTTAACCATTTAAATGGATCACTTTAATATCCCTAGATCAAAGATCGGCACTAATTTTTGATGGGAGGGGGCACTCCAAGAATTTGGTAAGTAGTCAAGGGCTGCATTTTTCTATGACATTAATGAAGGAGGTGCATGGTCTGGGACAAAAGTTAGGTACAGGAGGGAGCTCTGGGTGGGGAATTGGGGTGCAGGATGGGATGTAGGGTCTGGGAGGGGAATGTGACCTAGGGCAGGAGATCGGAGTGCAGAGGGCTTGGGCTCTGACCTGGAGCAGGGAGTTGGGCTGCGGGAGGGGGTGGGGTGCTAGGTGCGGACTGTGGCCAGGAGCATCTCACCATAGGTGTCTCCTGGCCAACAGCCCAGTGGGACTCTCAGGCAAGCTCCCTGCCTGCTGCAGGTACATACTGCTCAAAGCAGCCAGTTGCTGGGACCAATGTGTGTGTCTCTGCACAGTGTGCCCCTTGGAGGAGGTTGCCACATGCTGCATGCGCCCACAAGCACAGCCCAGGCAGCTCCCATTGGCCAGTTTTTGGCCAATGCGAGCTGTGAGGATTGTGCTGGGGGCATGGGCAGGATGCGCTCCCTCCTCCCCACAACTTCACCCAAGGGCATTCTGCACAGAGACACGTACCTTAAAATGCATTAGTAAAGCAAGTACAAACTAACTGATCTCTTGAACGTTAACAGTACAAGTTTTAGAATGAAGTAGAAAAATTTCAAAAAAGCACTTAACTGATTTAGAAGCCTAAATTACATTTTCAGAAGAGTATCCCTAAGTCACATAGCTGCTTATGCAGATCTTACTTCATATCTCAGTCACATGCAAGAAATATGAAGGAAGGAAGTAAATTAAAGAGTTAAAATAAAATCTCATAGCCAGATGTCAAATGTACCCATACACATCTCACTTCATACACAATGACATCCCTACTGGGGCTTTAACCACAGGCTATCAGACTTCTGTTTAAAAAAAGTAAAGCTCCACCTTTTGAATTAAAGGATAATCTCTACAGGCCAAAATAGTGGGTGGGAGGGTTTCTGCCTTTTTTCCAGATTTCTAGGCACCAGGCAGACTGTTTAATATGCACTAGCAGGTTGTGGACATGAGCAAACCTACCCTCAGAATTACTTCTCTTCATTAAATCTCAGCATACCAGACTCTAAGGTAAATCTCCATGTTTTATTCAATCTGGTAGAGAACTGTACAGTCTCCAAGCTGCTAGTACAAAATAAAAGGAGTGGGAGAAAGCACTTGTAAATTCCTCTTAATTCTGTTTACAAGCAAGCATTTGAAATTGCATTGTTAGGTTTTCTTTTGCAGACATGGGGGGAGAAGGAGAAAACATCTTTAAAGAAAAACAATTACATCAGATATTCAAATTGACCTACATTAGGAAAGTAATGACTCCCAGAGGGTATTTTTGAAAGGGTAGGTAATAAGTTGACTATTTGTTATCTAGAGAATACTGCAGGACAGCTGCTTTAGTTATTTCAAGAGCAGCCTTCTCCATCCTTCCAACAATTAACTCTTTATAATAAATTGATTCTAGATCAGTTCACAGACACATCCCCAGTCTAAAATCCATAACTAAGGTCATCATCAATAGTTACAGCTGACGTGGAAAATGGATATTACAAACGTAAGTACTAGGTATGTAAAAAGTCAGTTAAATAGGTAACCATGTAACTGCTGAAAGTCTCAGCGGTTAAACGCATACATGCACTGCAGGCTCTGAAGTATAAAGCTTAAATAAACTTTATACTGCAGAGCTTGTAGCAAAGCCTCACCAGGAGTGGGGCCATCAGCCCCTGCCAGCTTCACTCCTGGGGAAGACGTTTCCCTGGTGCAGAGAAGCTGCCTCCCTGTGAGTGGAGCCAGCAGGAGGCTTCCCTACTGCAGTGATGCCTCTTCCCCAGAAGCAGAGTGGGCAAGAGCTGCCTTGCCAGCCCAGCACCCAAGGAGGCTTTGCTGCAGGCTCTGCAGCCAGCTTCCTAGGAACGGAGCTGGCAGCCCTTGCTGGCCCCATGCCTGGGCAAGCCAGCATGTAACCTGTGGTGAAGGGCCCACGCCAGGCCCGCCATGGACATCCGGCCTGCCAGAACAACTCTGGAAGCAGCCCCTGCCTGTGGTGGACCTCATGGGGCTGGAACAGCTCACTGCCTGAGTGCCTGAGGCAGATGGAGAGCTGCTCCAGCCACTGCAGTTAACCAGAATCCGGTAAGCACATTTAGGGAGATGCTTACCAGTTAGCTGGTTAACCGGTTAATCTTTCACATCCCTAGTAAGTACTGATTTGTCTGAAGATACTGAACTACATAAAAGAAAAACATGTTTATTTATAGAAGGATGGTTCAAAAATCCAACCTGGAGCCAAAAATCATAAGAACCTTTAAACAAAATGTTTATTTCCTGGACAGCAAGGCATCATTTAAAACACAAGATGTTCTATAAAAGCCTGCCCACCATTCCTGCAATGCTGAAAGACCAGCCTGCCAGTTCTACATTATTACTTCTGTTGTTGACTCGTCTGATTCTTCCCCACACACCCACCGACGATACTCATTGCCGTTCATCACTAAGGTGTACTGTAGTTAGATTGGCACAGTGAAATCCAACTCTAAGCCCCACTACAACCAACCACTTTTTCCTCATTCTAGCACACTTCATTCTCAAATGCGAGTAACTGTAAGGACCAATGGATGAATGTCATTTTATCCTGTGGCTACAAATGCCAACATTCTGCAGTTATCTGAAACAAAGCTACAGCCCTTACATTTTATTGGGCATATTGGGGCATATGCCCAACCCATCAGTGTGGAACTGCTCTTGGTAAACCTAAAACAATCTCTATTCTTCTGTGGTAATATCCAGCCTATTATTGACAGGGAAAGCACTTATCTATGGAGATTTGGGAGGGTGTGTGCGTGTGTTCATGTCTTTATCATCATCCAGCAATTATATATAAAAAAGGCAGGCACTGAAATAAAGATGAGATTCACAAAGTGGATTTTTTTAAAAAAAATAAGATGGCATGATTTTAATGGTGACAGGCAAAGTGAAAAAATAAGTTAGGCATGTGCCTTTTTTGTGCTTCTTTACGATTCATAATGATGACAGGAATTTTGGGGGTGTTTTTTTCCTGTTATGGAGTTCTCTTCTGATTTTTAACATTAAAAATTCAGTCTTACTGGTGTAACCCATGCCCTTAATAGGAAGCTCTCTCTTTGGGGAATGGGGAAAGAGTAATTTCTATTTTGTTGTTCTCAAGGTTTTTTTGTATTTTCTTGTAATAGGGTTTCTTTAAGTCTGTTCACTTGTGAGCTAACTGACTAGTAATCAGTGAGCTGCCTGCCTAGCAGTGACCATAGCAGAGGAAGAGTCTGCCTGGACTCCAATTGAGGCTTCCCTGCAAGCAAGTGGAGAGAGACTTCAGACTCAGCATATGGTGCAGATTTGATATTAGAGGCACAAACTGAGACTTTGGTGAACCAACTCTAAGCTCTTGAGATCTTTCAGTTTTTTCTTACTGTGTTTGTGTGGTCTGAGCTGTTCAAATTTCACTCTTAGTTTTCTCTTTACTTATGTTTATTGTAATTATAGATATTATTTGTGGGGTATAAAATAGCTGTGTTCTGTTGTGAGAATTAGATTATTTGTTTCTTCATAAAATTTTATAAAGTTATTTAATTAAATTCAATCTTTTGGAACTTGAATGTAGGGAGGCTGACACTGGGCAATCCTTGCTGAAATTCCTTACAGACTAAACTCTGGGTCTCCAGTACTGCAGTGGAAGTGGTGGTTTCTTTAGACACCGGAGAAGGGCAATAAAGTCTAGCCCACTCAAGGTTACACTGGCACTAAAAAATTAAGACTTAAAAATAGTGAAATAACTATAGTGAAAAGTCAACAGGCAAAACTGAGTGACTGAGAAAAGGAAACAACTGTTACTCAAACTGTTTAAAAAACTCTTTTTTAAAGAAAAAAAGACAGTAATGCCTATTTAACTTCTGTGGATAGTGACACCTTTCACAGAGGATGCAAACACCCCCAGCCCTTAAATCATGGTGCCAGAAGGCACAGTAAACACCCTTCAGACTTTGAAAGGCTCCTCCAGAAATTCCAGGAAATTTAAACTTAAACTAGAATCACTACTAAATAGCCATGCCACTGTAGTGCTACTAGTGTGGACGCCCTATGCCCGTGGTGTCCAACCAGTTCTGAAGCAGTAGCCACTATAGTGGCAAACTAGCCACACTCAAACAGCTACATGCGGCTAACGTGTTGGACACCACGGCTTATGCCGATATGAGAGAACTCTACAGTCAGCATAATTACTCCACCTCCCAGAGGTGAGGGTGGCTTTTTCACAGCCCTGAGCAACTTAACTTATACTGAAGTGCTAGAGTGAACAAGCCTTAAGACATTCCTGATCTTTATAAAAGCAAAAATAACCAATAAGAAATCTTAACCAGTACATTTAATGTCTTCCTTATACCTAGAAAAGTAAAATGCACACCCTTAAGAGTGAAAATAATTCTCTAGCCTTCCTAAAGGCAAATACTTAGGTGAAATATTTAAAAAAAAAAAAAAAAAAAAAAAAAGATTCTTCTCTTTCTGCATTATGAAGAGAAAATTGAAAGGCGGAGATTCAGATACACTTTAATGCTTTGTTACTTACTGCTCTTTTATACATTGCTGTAATTATAGTATCCTGGATTAGCCAGAGTCGCATATATTAATTACATTTTAGCTGTTGCTCTCCTAATTTTAGAGTTTAGATACCAATTTTTTCCAGTGTTAAGACACCTGATCATGCATTTCTAATAAGTAGTTTCAGTATTTTGAAGGAAAACATCACATATAATTGTTTTCTCCCAAGGCAACACCCAGTTCTAGATTTCTTTACTTTGCCAATATCCATAGTACCAGATTATTAAAAATCAAACAAGTGAAGTCTTTTACTAACCTTTTGTATTCTTCCCCAACCCCCCCAAAAGGCCATGATTCTGCAAATACACACTTTTCCAACTTTACACGTACGAGTAACCCCCATCAGCAATAGAACTATTTACAAAAGTAAAGTTAAACATGTGCATATGCATCTGAAGTCCATGAATCTGCATTTATAAGCATTTTTCGGATGTGGAAAAACAAAGTGTTTGTAGAATTTCTAAGACTACATCTGGGCCTGGATCCTAAATGTCACTGTAACATAGGGATGTTAGATATTGGGTAATAGAATATTTGACTAACCCCATGAATTCTCAGCAGTTAGTCCACTATTCTATAGTCTCCGGGGGTGGGGCCAGCAGCCAGTGTGCTCTGGCTCCAGTCCTAGGGAGCCCCTGCCATCCCATGCTGCTGCCTCTGTATCAGAGGCAGCAGTACAGGGTGTTCGGCAAGAGCCAGTCTGGAAGGGGGGCCCCATTTAAAAACCAGCGGGGAGGGAATGCAAGTAGTTGACCAGATTAACCGATAAGCCTAGGCTTATCAGTTAATCATCTAGTTGACTACTTGTTGGCATCTCTACTATAACAAAAGATCATAAATTTGAAGGAATATAGTCTATACTTAAAAATCCAATGCAAAAAAAATAATTTTTTTTTAAATTGACTTGCGATAGGGCCTAACACCAGGACTTTTTTTAAAAGTTGGATTGGACTCCCCTCTATAATAGCTATATTAGCTGGTACGACAGCAGCATTCCAGCTATGACTAAAGCGAGCTATGAAAAGATGCTACTAAAAAAAGCCATTAGCCTTCCCTGCGTGGTCAAAGTATGTTTTCATCTTCATATAAACTATTTTATTATTACTGTCCCTGAAATACTCTGCCATTATATAAAACATTACTTGAATTGTTCCATCAGAGTGCTACCTTGACCTCTAGATGTGGTTAGCAACATTGCATTGCAACAACCTAGAGTAAAAGCTCAAATCCTGAAGTAAATGCCTCTGCAGTTATTGTTTCATTGAATTTGTATATTATTTCCTTCTTCAGCTCTAGACAAGCAGGTATATATTGTAACTAAGGTACTGTGCTGTCTAGGGCTGTGAGTGTGGCACAACCACAGATGGCCCCCAGAAGGTGTGACAGACCAGAAAGATCCCCATCTTACAAAGTAACCCTGAGATAAAGCAGAAAAGTCTGCTTCCTATTTTGGGGAGACATAAGCTATTTGAACCACCAACACCACTAGCTGTAAGAAAACCTACTTCTTTTGCCTTCTTTCAGTAATAAATAGATGTTCTGTTGGTAAACTGAACTTGTGACATTATTATTCAAAGGACTTTGCACGAATGTACAAATCCACCAATAAAGAGACCCTGAGATTATGTAGCAATGTATAGTACATGCAAACCAACTGAAGTAAATAGATCTATATCAGATGGATTTATCCTGAGGATTCTATGTAAAATGAAAGTCACACACACACACACACAAGCAGCAAATGTTGCATAAAATAAGATAAGAGGTACCAGGAAAGGAAAACAGGATTTGCTGAGCAGTGCAGAAGTATGGAGCTCATATTGTCATTAATTACCCAGGTTCTGCAACTTTGGTTTATCCCTGTCCATTCTCCTCCTCCACACCAAGATGGCAATCCCTCAAACCAGGGATTAACTGGCACACAGTTTAACTGGCATTATGAAGCCACTGGAGAGGCAGGATGAAGCAAAGAATATTCTTGTAATCTGGCAAACTGGGGAAAGTACCAGCCTTTGAGACTGTTTTCCTCAGGACAAGCCCTCCACATTTGTCTCTTTATGAAAGTTCATTTTACAAAACAACAGATTATAACTACAGGTCTTTATACTTTCCTCCATTTCTACTGAGTTTTTCATAAATATCAATTGGTAACATTGTTTGCACATGCAGTATTGTGTAGCAGTTTGAATAGCCACAAAGGACTGTCAGCTTGCAGAAGGAGTTTTGTTAACTTCTTGGTTATAGTATTCATTTACATTTCATAAGATTCCTTAAAAACATGGGGAATTGTGTTTATCTAAATCTCATGGGATTAAAGGGGCAGTAGTTCAAATAATATTTCTAGCCAAGAATCACGAAACTGGACTCTGCAAAGTTAGCTGTACATGTTCCATTCATATATATGACAGATTGATCTATTAAAACAAACAGTTCTGTACATTGAATTCATTTTTACCAAGTTTTACGTGCCAGTGACAATTTATACAAGTTAAGGATATACCCAAGGGTTTTTACTTTAAAGTGCAGTAGGAAACTAGTTAATTGATTACACCTCAACTGCTATAATCATCATGTTAAAAAAACACCCTAACATTAAAAAGACTTCTAAGGACTCAGAAGTAGACACTATTTTTTAACTTGCAGCTTCTATTTAATTTTTTAAAAGACAATTCACATTACCAACTTCTTCCAAACAATGAAAGGTAACAATATTAATACTAATTTCTTGTGTGCCTTTGTGTCAATAATAATAATAATAATAATAAAAACCACAAGCATGGGCCACAAACATTTTCATTATTTCATTATTTAGAATGAAACAAGCATATTAGGAGTTGTACCTATTTAACATACTGTGTTGTGTTTGCTTATGGCCAAAGGGTTCCTTCCCCACATTGGGTTCCTTCCCCACATTGGCTCTCAGTCATGCAATAGAAACTTAGATTAGACTTCAGAAGTTTTATTCTTGTTTCTTTGAAGGGCCTCAGTTTTGCAAACAGTTAACAATGTGCAAAACTTTATTCACGGAAACAATCCCTCTGTTGTTGCAATTGGTGAAATCCTGCCCTTACTAAAGTCAGCGTGTATACTGTCATTAACTTCAGTGGGAGTACTACCATGTGAGAAATTGGATACATGCCCAACTGCTTACATTGCCAAGAGCTAAGCTCCTGTTTATCTCTTCCCTGACTCACACCCAGCAACTACAGAATGGTTTCCTAAAATCTTGATCTGGATGACATCAGTGTCTGACAAGATGGCCACCAGTGAAGATTAATAAATCCTTCCTGGAAGTTAATGAAGTAGGCCATCATCCTTCCCAATACAGATTTATAATCCAATAATTTAAAATTAAAATATTCCATAGCTATTTGAGAACACAGTCTCTTTGCTTAGCCATTTGGTCACTTCCTCAGCTGTACAGTACAGTTCATTTCAAGTATGTTTTCTTTAGTTACAACAGCAGCAAGGTCCAACTAATTCTAAATTAAACTGAATTAAAGGAAGGATTAGTCACTTATTGATCAATAGTTGAAATGCTGCTTCTGCACCAGCTGACTCATTTATGTCCTTCAAAGAATGCCTAACACAAGTGAGAGTATTTGATTTCCCACATTTAGTAGATATGGAATTCTGATCCTTTGTGCCAGAAAAATCAAAAGCAAAGTAGCTGTGGTAGAATGGTTATCATTGTGGTAGAATAGTTATCTTATCAATGGCAATAAGAGTTTGAACTTTTAATTAAGTCAGATTACCAGATTTTCAGGAACAGGATTAAGACAGAGCAGTGTCCAACATTAGGTAGGCTTAGACACTACAAGAATTGAGGGAAAAAGTGAGGAGAAAAATTAGAAACTTCTAGGCACCGTAGAGCTCTCTGCCCAATAGCTTCCGTATCATCCCTATCAGAGGCTAACATAGCTCTTTTTGTTGGCTGAGTCTAAGATTCATGGGCTGGGTTATTTCTGCACTGTTTCAAAACTATTTTAAGACTTCAAAATGATGTCATTAGACCAAACAGCCACTTTACTATAATCGGGGAGAGCCACAACACATTGTATGTAAATGCTTTGAAGGTGCTTTGTCATCTGGAGAGCTGGATTCTGACACATTGCCTGAAATCTGGAGCAACTACTAAGTAAATCAAGGCTAGCAGAATGCAGACCACTATTAAGTTTAAACAGACGCTGTACGGCTTACAGATTTCTAAGGGCATATAAATATAGTTAAATTTCACATTAACCTAAATCACTCTTTTGGAAGCTTCCTCTCTTTGTCACATGGCCTTTTCACTGTCCCTGTCCCTACTCCCCCATCGCTGTAATGGCACAACTAGCGCAGTAGAAGCAGGTCTAAAGAGACAGACGAGCATCCATTATTGTTACTATAGTCAAAGATTTATACCACTGAAAGCAGCCCATGCAGGACCAGGGTTCCTTTGTGCTAGGCAGTGAACAGAGTATTTGACATGGTCTCTGTTCTGATGAACATATGTCAGCTACCCCCCAATAAGAAGACTCTGCATACCTAGTGAGATTTCAGTGTATTTTTGTGCTAAAAACAATTTGATATTCTGTTGCCTCTTGTCTGGCCATATTTACTGCCTTACGAGACCATTTCTGCAACTGTTAGACATACGAAAAGTCAGAAGGTGGCATGTAAAGACAATGGTAAATGTAGGGGAAACAGATGAACGTGGTACTCCCTCCAAGCATCTCTTTTTTCCTTTTTAAACACACAATACAATGTGCTCAAAATATTAAGTCCTAGTCTGTCATTTTTACTGAAGCCAACTAATATCTTATTCCACATACCACCATTTCCTCAAAGTTTACTCTGCATACCATCTTTAGGAATAGTAGTATGCTCTTAGAACTCTTCTTTAATAGGAATGCTTGACCTTCACTCCCACATATATTTAGGGTGCATCTACACAGCACCCTAAACTCGAAATAAGATACACAATTTGCATAGTGCAAATTGCATATCTTATTTCGAATCTATTTTGAAATTTGGCATGTCTACATAGCACCAAATTTCAAAATAATGTACTATTTCAAGCCATCCCTTATCCCTCGTGCAATGAGGTTTACCAGGATGGTGAAGTAGCGCACCAGTTATTTAAAAAAATATTTCAAAATAATGGGCAGCTTGTGTAAACCCGGGTAGCTATTTCAGGATACCCCCGGTATCCTGAAATAGCTGTGCACTGTAGACGTACCCTTAGCGAACAGATGTTCCTATACCTCCTCCCCGCTCATTATAAGATGGTATAATGTAAATTATTCTCATAAGTATTATGCGAGTTACATTATAGCTAGAGAAAATCACTCACTCAACAAGTTGATCTTAATC
Source organism: Rafetus swinhoei (assembly GCA_019425775.1). Taxonomy (NCBI): domain Eukaryota; kingdom Metazoa; phylum Chordata; order Testudines; family Trionychidae; genus Rafetus; species Rafetus swinhoei. Next base: position 276,015,024 of record CM033437.1, read on the forward strand.
CCAGTTACTTCTGAAAATTCCAACATATTAAGAGTTTGGCAACGTATCAATATAAACAAGAAGTTTTATATCTTTCAGTTCCTATTCATTTACCTGTATGTATAACATTTTTACTTTCATACTTTTGAGCCACTTTACACATTAAGACTCTAATCCTGAGAAGTGTTGGGCTCTCTTAGTGCCTTAGATTTAGGGTTGCCAGGTGTCCAGTTTTGAACTGGACAGTCCAGTATTTGAGCTTTCTGTTCGGGAAACAAATTGACAAAATATAAATGAGAAAATATAAATGTCCAGTATTTTCTAAATAAGATGTAATGTAGATTGTTATGTAATGTCAAGTGTGTCCAGTATTTTTGTTGAAACCATCTGGCAACCCTACTTAGATTTCCAAACTGGAAGATCGACCTTGACATTAGAGACATGCTAACTCTTATGCCATTATAAATTTGCCAGTTAATGCAGTACATAAAGCACTACAAAACAGAATTTCTTTATTTTACCCATAATGAATTGCAGTATAAGAATCCTCACCATTCTCAATATCTACAAAGTTTAGTTTCTGAGATGTACAGTACAAGTGTGGAGTCTATTTAGTAGTTTAATATTATATGCACTGTGAAATTTTTGGAAATGGTCATAGGTAGCAAGTTACATGTGCCCATGTTCCACAATATTCAGAGCATCGAGGGATGGTGTGAGGGAGGGCCTCTACCCTGACCCTACCCACTTCACCTGGAGTGTCTCTGCATCCTGAGCATTGGCTGACTGCCACTCCCTGCCCCCTTTCCTCTTCTGGGGCCACAAGCCCCCCACTCGAGAAGCCCTGAGCACTCCTCCATATCTGCCTGGAGAAACCCCAGGGCAGCTGCACCACACCAACCCAATCTGATCTGGGGATACAGTCTTTCTTGATGCATTTAAAAGACCCTGGCGCGCACACACACACAGAGCCTGGCACACACCTATCACTACCACGGTAGCTCTGCCTGCCCTGGTGAAAAAGCATTGCTTGACTCAAATATGCTTTGGATATCCCGCACATGCAGGTTTCAGGGAAACGATATTTGCTACTCCACTGCCACAGCCACTCTGGAATCTGCATGCAGCATATCAAAAGCATCTTTGAGTCAAGAATCGCTTTTCCCCAAAGCAGGCAGAGCTACTGTGGCAGAGTTTAAATTGCCCCATTTACCCACCCCCATCAGCAGGCCTGGCTGATGGGGAGGGGATACTCTCCTCAGGAGTTCACTGCTGCTGGTGGGGAGAGTCCTCCTCTGGTGCCAGCCCCAGGACAGCCTTCCTGTATCCCAAATTCTTCATTCCTGGCCCCTCCCCAGAGCTTGGACCCCCAGCAACAGCCTCACCACCTGCAACCCAATCCTCTGTCTCACCCCTGCGCCCCTCCCTACACCCTGAACCTTTCATCCCCCAGCCACACCCGAGAGCCCTCATATCTCCCCTGCCCCCCACACACACACACACACACACACACACACACACACAGAACAACATAGGGAAATTATTGTACATTTACTGATCTTGTCCGGGAATGCTGGAAGAACCAGCTGCAATCAGAAGAGCCTACTTGGAAAGGATCTTGTATGAAGAGTGAGACTGAAATATTTAAGGAACATAGAAAAAGGAGCTGCCAGTCCCCAAAAGATGAAGGACTTCCCACATAGTTGCCTTTTATAAATACACAATACCTCAGCCAATTGATTATTTCTGGCCATAGATATCTACTTCATTAGTATCTTATTGTCTTCCTTTTAGCAAGAGCCCTGCAACTGGCCCCTTAATTTTTTAAAAGGCAGAAAGCAGCTTGCTGCCTTCACACATTTAAACCATTTTTATTACTTTTTTAATCCTATCTGTGGCATATGATGCTCCAACTATTTGACCCTATCTTCAGGCAACCATGCAATGCCAGATTCCACGGTGAATGTCTGCAAACCTACTGGTTCAACTCAAGCTAAAATAATGAGGTGATGAGTTAAAGACAGTACCCAGACAACAGCAATAGGCTTGCAAACGTAGGAATCTACAAGGTGGTGAATATCCAAGAGTGATACTGAATTGGACTACCAGAGGTCATGGTAATCTGTGTAAATTGACTACAGAACAAGAAAAAATAAAAAGTGAACTATCAGTAACCCCTCTTCCTCAAAACTCAAAGAGATTATTTGTATTACACTAGAATTTCCAGGCCCTTGATCACTCTAATCTCTCCACTGTATATACACATATTAAAGGGCTAGTCTACACTAGAAAATTAGCTCAATCCAATTACATATCTCAGAAGTATCAAAATCCGCACCCTGAGGGCTCATCTAGACTACGCTCAAGTGTCAAAAGAGGATATGCTAATTCCATGGGAATTTGCATATCTTCTTCTGATCTCACTTTCGAAAGCAGAGCTTTCGAAAGTGAAAGTAGTCTGGACGCGTATTTTTCAGCAAACTCTCTTTTCCGAAGAGCCGCTTTTCCTCAAAAAATGAGGTTTACGCGGCTTTTCGGAAAAGGGGGGGTTGCCGAAAGACGCGTCCAGACTACTTTCACTTTCGAAAGCTCTGCTTTCAAAAGTGAGCTTGGAAGAAGATATGCAAATTGCTGCAGAATTTGCATATCCTCTTTCGACACTTTAGCATAGTCTAGCTGAGCCCTCAGTGGCATCGGTTAATTAACCATCAGTCCTTATATAGACAGTACTAGGTTAATGGAAGAATTCTTCTATCAACTTAACTACCAGTTCCCTGAAGGGTGGATTTATTACAGTGACAGGAGAACCCCGCACCCCTCACTGCTGTAGTACATGTCTACACGGAAGTGCTACAGCGGTAGCATTTTCATGCAGACGTAGCCTAAGACAACTTCTGCCCCAAAGACTTGATAGACCCCCCCCCAAAAAAAAAAAAAAAAAAAGAGTCAAGACATAGGACAGGGGGAGAAACAGAAGTCAGGAGACAGTTATTAGTCCAAGGTCTCACAGTGAGTCGGTGGAAGAGACAGATGCAGTAGCTGGTTGTCAAGCCCCATCCCAATGCTCTATCCATTGAACCAGCCACTCTGGAATAGCTCTCTCTTCTTTTAAGAATTGTTGAGTACAGAACAAAATCGTAACTTATTCTCTTTGGTCTTTTGCTTTATTTTAACCTTACTCCGAAAAAGTTAACATCTTCATAGTATATTCTCAAAGTGAGGTGAGTTTGAGGATTTTTAGTTTTCTGAATTATTTTGATACACAAGAAGAATTTACAGTGACGCAAAGTACCCCATACAGCTATGCCTTTTCATATAAAGCATAAAAAATGCATTCAGGTACATCAGTGTTACAAATAAGCTATAAACAAATGGAACTTTTATGAAGAACTAACTGCTACATGTGAAAATACCATGTTATCCAATTAAATTTTTTGAACATTGTTTTAACACTCATCCTTTTTCCAAATTTCATTACAGGCAACCATGCAGTGTTTAGATTTTGTTATTGTTATTTGTTTGTTTATTTAGCCATTCAAACAAAATTGTCTTTGATTTTAATTAAAGTTTAGTATACATTTTGTAAAAAGTCAGAAAGTTTAGCTACAAACAGTTAATTGCTTAAATGAAAAACACTTTCACAAGTTAACTTCAGGTACAGTAAGAATTGTGCAAAGGAATACCTCCTTCCCCAAAAACATAATCTTTAAAAATTTCTTCTTGCACAAGTACATAAATGCTGACACTTAATTTAAGACTGTTACCAAGATTCACCTGTAATTATTAATTAGTATTATTCATTTGCATATTGAGGCTCTGATCCCACAATTGGGTCCACAGTCAGACCCCTGAGCCCATATGAACCTCACAGGAATCTAACTGCTCACATCATATGGAAAGATCAGGGCCTAAATAAATGCTTATGAAATTTATATCTGACAAGGACCTTAGATTGTAACTGAAGATCTTCCAGACCAGAGCAAAACATAGAAGTCAGATAATTTATGTGAAAATAAAATTTTCAAGGGGGTGGAGTTTGATTTTGTCGGTGGTTTTTTTTTTGGGGGGGGGGGCGGATAGTTTGTGTTTGAGAAGCAGCAAGGAGTGGTGAACCAAGCACAGGACTAGGAACAGGAATTCTAGTTCTGGCTCTGTCACTGCTTTCAGGGGCTCACCTGAGGCAGTGTTTCTCAGTGGTCTGCGATACCACTTTGAGAAACCAGATAACTGGCCACTCTGGTGTGTTTACCTACCCGCTCCGCAGCCACAGAACCTTGTGGCTCCCCTTGGCTGCAAACAACAAACTGGAGCCAATGGAAGCCGTGAGGCTCCGTGGCTGCAGAGCCGGTAAGTAAACACACTGGAACGGCCAGTTATTAGGTTTCTCAAAGTGGTTTCACAGGCCACTTTGAAACACACTGACCTAAGGCCCCAGAACTACTGGTAAATTCCTGACCATATTAAAGTCAATAGCAAAAGTTCCCAGAGTTCAATTAGCACAAGTTTTCACTTAGTGTCTCCATCTGTGAAACTAATACTTCAATGATGTTAGGAGGTTTAATCACTTAGGCTCTGTCTACACTGCAGATACATCAGGTAGCAAAACAACTATAATTGTCAATGAGACAACACAACCTCAAAATGCATTGAGACACAATTATAACCTCACCAAGCCATTTTTACTACAATTTCAGAGTAGAATCTCACTTTTAAAGTACACACTCATTTCACAGATCCATTGCAACAGAAGGGCCAATTTGTCACAGATTTAACTTGCTGCAGCACTTGAGTTTTATATTGTATAATACTATGTGCCCAATTTGACCTTTTGCTATCACGTATGCACAGGACAGAAGGGGAGTTGATATGCTTCAGACCAGTCTGACAGCACATGTGTACTGCATTTTAAGATGCAGTTTCTCTCAAGTGTTTGTACAGCAGTGTACCATTTAGTGTGCTAATTTTGTGTGTTCAAATCAGTGGTATCGTCTAAGGGTCAGCCCACAGGTAGCATAAAGGATCTTCTACAGCCACCAGTTAAGTGATAGCACTCTCAAGACAAAAGCAAAACAGAAATACCCTTGGGCTGTGTCTAGACTGTCATGATTTTCCGGAAATGCTTTTAACGGAAAAGTTTTCCGTTAAAAGCATTTTCGGAACACAGCGTCTAGATTGGCATGGACGCTTTTCTGCAAAAGCACTTTTTGCGGAAAAGCGTCCGTGCCAATCTAGACACGCTTTTCCACAAAAAAGCCCCGATCGCCATTTTCGCGATTGGGGCTTTTTTGCGGAAAACAAATCTGACCTGTCTACACTGGCCCTTTTGTGCAAAAGCTTTGCGCAAAAGGGACATTTGCCCGAACGGGAGCAGCATAGTATTTCCGCAAGAAGCACTGATTTCTTACAGTAGGAAGTAAGTGCTTTTGCGGAAATTCAAGCGGCCAGTGTAGACAGCTAGCAAGTTTTTCTGGGAAAGCAGCTGATTTTCCGGAAAAACTGGCCAGTCTAGGCACAGCCTTGGAGTCTGTAGAGGGGCAACTGCCCCACTCTCTCCAGAAGGAGTACAAGCAGGGTGGAGGGCATCTGCACAGAGCCCTGGCCAATGAAAAAGGGGCTTAAAGGTAGTCAATGAGAGAGTGGCTTGCTGGGGCAGCCCTGGTTATAAGGAGGTGCTCAGCAGGGCAGTTGAGGCCTGACTAAAACTAGCTCCCAGAAAGGCACCTAAGAGAAAGCAGTGCCAGGCAGGCTCATGTGAGCTAGAGGGAGGCCTCAACCTGACACCATCCTGGCTGCAGGCCTTGATGAAAAAGCCAGGAGGATATGAGAGTCATGGGGAAGTGGTCCAGGGAACAGGAGACAGTTAAGAGGGGAGGGCAGGACCAGGCTGCTACCAGAGAGTCTCTGGGTTGGGACCCAGAATAGTGGGTGGATCTGAGTCTCCCTGTTCTACCTTGTACCACTCTAGCCACACAGAAGAGCGGCCTTTATAGACTGTGGCTTGCGCCTGAATTGAGGGGCTACACTTGGCTACAGTGGCAGGTGTACAGACTGAGGATTGCTGATACCACTGGAAGGGGGTGTGTGAAAAACTGGTGTAGCGGGCACTGCAGGAAGGCAGTGTCCTGAAGAGGATGTTGTGATCCTGGGAGCTGGTCGCAGATAGAGCAGTGTTTCTTAAACTTTTTAAGACAGAGGAACACCAAACAATTTTTTTTTTTTTTTTTTTTTTTTTTTTTTTGAGGAACACCAAGGATTTTTTGTTGAGGAAAAAAAAGCTGCGGAAAAGTTATTGAGCAAAAGAAAAAGAAAAAGAAAAAGAGTTTGGGGGAAAGTTATTGCGCAAAAAAAAGTTGCCTGCTCCTTTAAGGGTGGCCATTTTGAACTCTGTTGTTCTCCATGGTACACCTCTGACTTCCTGGTGTGCCGCAGGACACAGTTTAAGAAACACTGAGGTAGAGTGTGGAGAGAGGGAGACAAAGGAGTGCCCTACTGAGGACACAGCTAACTCCCAAGTGACCAGGAGGAGGTGGTGAGTCTCTCCCTGTTAGAGCCATATGGGAAAATGTGGGGTGTCTACACAGCAAGAAAAGCCACGGACTCATAGAGCTCTGGCTGCCAGCTATTCCACTGCAGCATAGACTTCCGGGCACTAAGACCTTGTGGATAAGAGGGTCCCAGAATCCGAGCTCCAGCCCAGAAATCTACATAGCAATGAAAGAGCCCACAGCTCAAGTCAGCTGGCAGAGAGTTTCTCTTTGCTTTGTAGACATACTCCAAAAGACCAGAGCCAAGATTTTCACAAGTAGCTGTGATTTATCTGCTTGACTGAGGGTGAGAGTTTTGATCTCAGAAAACAAAATCTGGTCTCCTTAAGCTGTAAAGGTGGGTATCCAAAATAAAATAAAATAAAATAAAATAAAAAATAAAAGCTCACTAGTCAGTCTTGAAAACATTGGTCCAGATTTCTAGGTCCAAACCTCTACTTCCCCTTTCCAGGACATGCGTGTTGTCTCATAATATAACAAATCCATGCCTGTAGATAAGACATTTGTCAAATATATATTACACACACACACACACACACACACACCCATCCATCCATAAAAATGACGAACTTGACCACAAAAGAAGTCAGGTGTTTGTGGACGCAGCATAATAGATACCCAACTGATGGGAGCAGTATAAGAACACAGTACCCATATAATAAATATAATATACTTTGGCAGAATCACATCTAAAATGGCTACAATAATTGAAGTTAACACTATGCTGCAAGGTAGTGAGAAGAGGAGGAAGAAACTAACACCATCACAATTTAATGGTTCTAAAATAATAGATGCTTTGTACTGCCATGTGGAAAAATACTGCTTCCGTTACCTGTCAGTCTCTGGGTTCCTGGGTCAGCTGTGATAGGGAGCATTCCTGAGGTAATGGTCTTAGCTCCTGAGAAAGAGGAAGTGCTTGGAGTCACTCAACAATGACCCTTAAGGATAAATTAAGGAGGGTCATCCAGTTCTCTGCTGGAAGGGCAGATGCCAAAACACAAGGTCTCATATTTGAGCTAATATGGAGAACAAGTTTAAAAGAGGTAACAGGGAAAAAAATCCTATATTTTAATTGTACTCCTACCACACACACACACACACACACACACACACACGCTTTTGGAGATTACACTGATTTTTGTTACGGTCTTCAAGCATCAATATGAACCATTTGTGCTAAGGCCACGGAAGAGCTAATAAACTGAAAATATGGAGCTCAATCAAAATAGCTTAGATGCTAAAAAGAACAGTAAAAAATGGCAAGAATACAATCTAAGAGGTTGATCATGAAGAAGGTGAGTGAGCACTAAGAGAAAATACTCAGCATTTCCATGGTGATTTATGACCATTACTCTAATCTTCCTGCCAATTAGCCCTATGTCGCAGATAGGAAAGACTAACGTGGTTAACTTAATTTGTGCATGGTCACAGAAGATATCAGTCAGGACTAGAATTCAGCATTTCCTCTCTATTTTTCCTTCTCTCTAAACAAGAAAGTAACAGGAGACCCTGAAGTAGTAAGCTGCAGTCACAGTTAAGGAAAAGGAGTACCCAACAATCTTGAGGTATTTTAAGTATAGCCTTTGAGACTGTTTTCCTCAGGACAGAGCAGTATAGATTTGCTCAGTGTATAAAACAAAATGCAGGAATATAGAGATCCTTCACATGAAACTCAGATTTATGTCTGGCTATTCCTATACTCTGCCATCCTTACAGTCATTTTTTCCCCTCTAATAAGCTACACATACATCAGATCAGATAGGAATAGCAGTATTGCAATTACTACATCAAGTGTGCTGAGGCATCAATAGAAGATAGTGATACCATTTGTCAGCTCTACCATTTTTAGTTAAACATGCTGCAACTGCAACATGTATAGATACCACCTTATCCATTCATTTATAAAAATATCAACTCCTTTCCTTAACCACAGAGGACCAAACAAGCAAGGGTTAAGAATCTTAAGTGCTGGAAAAAACAACAAATGGTCTGGTAGCACTTGATTGATTTTCTTCTGTTTGTTGTAGAGAATGCTGATAAGGTGGTTCCTTAGTTTTTTTGCGAGGGTGTGGCATAATCTCTGGCTGTAATCCATGGGATATGTAGATTGTAGTGGGTTTTTCACCCTTAGGCCATTAGGTATGATGTCCATCTGTTTGCATTTGGAAAGGAAGATGATGTCAGTTTGGATCTGTGCAAGTTTGTGAAGTTGATTGAGGCAGACTGAAACCTTGCAGTACTGCATGATATCTTGCTGGCATGAACAACTGACCCTCAGAATGTGCTCAGATCTTTGAAGGCTGATAAGCAGAATACACATAGCCAGTCATGACAAGTCAAGAGAGTACAAGCAGTTCAAAAGGTCATCAAACTTCAAAGGCCATCAACAGAGATCAACAATCAAGAAGCATTCCAAAACCATTTCAGCTTGCTAAAGGCCAGGATGTCCATGACCAAAGATGTAGGGCAACTAATTTGAGACTCCCGATAGTACCTTTATCTTTCAGTTAACCACACTGGGGAAAAGCCAAAATATATATAAATAAATGGGTACTTTTTTCCTTTTCAAAGGATAAAAATTCAGACATTGGTAAAATACATATAATGGGGAAATGCAAAGCTAACAAAAAAGCTCACTGACGATGCTGCCAAAGAAGAGATCTGAGTTTATGAGTGTCAGCATGCTTTAAGAAAATGATGCACCAGTTAAAATTGAAAGAGCTTCCTCTGTGATCTAAATTATTTCACTCACTACCTGACGTTTGACTGTATGTTTGTAATAATCTCCACCACAGGTCGCCAAGAGAGTTGCACTTGAGCATCAGCAGCAAGCACATGTAAACTAGAGGCATAATTCCATGAATCTGTAACAACCAGCAACCTCAAAGACCCCCAAAGGCTGGAAAAGGAACATAAGAGAAAGCTGGGGACAGAGAAGGGGCACACATATCAGAAGTTCAAGAAAGAAAGGGGATTTATTATGAATAGGTTCCATTCTGGAAAGCTACTATAATGTTGATGTTATATAAAACACACTGAACTCATGTGGGGAACGCAGGAGAAGACTGAATTTGGAATTCTATCATGAGCAGGATGAGCTTCCTGAAGATGAGAGGTAAGAACATAAGTATGGTCACACTGAGTCAGACTAATGGCCATTGTCAGAATGGGCTAATGTGCCAATGCCAGGAGCTTCAGATTAGCCAATGGCTCTAATACAGAGAGTCTTATCAGATCTGGAAACAAGCAGTTATCAATCATGGACTAGATATTGGAGGGGGACAAGGTTCATGCTTTACTCATGACTGCAGTACATTCTCTGAGAACCTGAAAGTTTGTTTGTGATGGACTACGATGCCAAACAACAATCAACTTTCTTAGTCTATACCTACTAAAGAGTCTTGAATGTCATTCTTGTGGATGAAGAATATTCAGATTGATCAAGCAACAAAAGCTGGCTCGTTCAAAGCATAATGTTTGAAAACAAAGTACACTATTACAGTGGCACACACTGTGCATTAGCACTGGAAAATGTAGTGATAGGAGAAATGCCAATCCAATAGAGTCATCAGGCTTCATGATCAGGTATTTTGCTTGGTTGGTTGCTTTTAATTAAGCCACCTTAAAATGGTTAGTCTCTTTAGCTGAGATTATGCAGGCATCTGTTCTGTAGTACATTCTCCTCTATCAATGTGCTAAAGGCCACAGCTTCAAGTAACTGCTATCATCATGATCATTTTAAATAAGCACATTCAGCATGCTGAGCAGCAGGGAGAAAAAAGGGTTAGGAAGATAAACCTCTACCATTTCTCCTCCCCCCTCTCCTGCCCGGTCTTAATCCAGTGTTGGAATCTGACAAGTTGCAGCCATTTGACAATTGCAGCAGGATCCTCAGTGCTTCTAGGAGAGTTCATTAGAACTGAAAAATTAAGTGTAGATGACAAGGCAAAGGACTTAAAAAATCATAAATGTAAATTAATAATCAACTATACATAAGGATCAACTAAGACAGATGGCGAACAGTTTTCCCCAGCGTACTTATAGTTGTTCTTCCAGTGAATGTATTTGGGTCACTTGCTAGATTAAATCTCATGTGGCAGGCCTAACAGAGGTACTGTGCAAGAGCATATGAATTCAGATTAATTTTAAGTTGTGCAACAGTTTCAGATAGTATCTTAAAATGTGTACTAAGATTTACACAGTTTGAAGCATTAAGCAGGAACTATGGAAGAGAGATGTTTGAAATCATTTCCCATTAGCATGGCAATTCAATTTGCTCTTACTAAACAGAATACAGCATAAAACTAAAAATCTGATCTCTTGTATTTTATTTGATTGAGTAGTCATCCCACGCAATAAAGAAGGAAACCCTCCTTCTATTGTGCATATAAATTGCTGTTTCCCCTAAGCAATTAGTTCATAAAAAAGTATATAATTTTCTCATTTAACCAATTCACTTTAATTTCTTGACTTCTAAATCAAGATTGTAAACTTAAGGATAGTATGCAGTCTATATTTGTCTATAACTACCGTAAATAAGGGTGAACAATGAAATTCCATCCGTTTAAAAAAAATCTATAGGTATTTTCAAATACATCAGCTTTGTGAAGGATCTACAATTACTAAATCACTTAAGGTCAAACAGTCATACTACTAATATCCTTAAAATGAACCTTTCTTCAAGTATTTGATAGAAAAACAAAAAACACTTCAATGGATTAGGTTTTTTTGAGATGATCACTGTAGTTGTGTGTGATTCCAGATACAGGAAACATTAAATCTTGCACAGTGCACTTGCAGACTGATTTAGAACAAGTTACACCTTCAAAACAGGGCACCCAATAGCCAAAGCAATACCTGCAATTTAAAAATCACGTACAGGTGGGCAAGCAAAAGCAAGTGTGTTAGTCTAATAAGAGCAGTATACTTCTTCTCTGTCATCCTGATATATACAATTGCAATTCTCATTACCGTGAATGAGAATTTCATGTGTTTGGACTGGAAATTAGCATCCTTAATCTGGCAAGAGACTCAATTTGACAGACAGCAACAAACAACAAGGAAATCTTCAGCACAGCCCAATCATGGAAATGTGGCTTTATCAGATCCAGATGATTTTTCTCAGCTACACCTTTGTTAACCAGCAACATCCACTCAATGTGGCATCACACAAACATTTAAGTATTATACTCCCCACTCATTTTGTTCTTTCGTATAATTTTCTTCCTATTTCCTAATGATCAACTGGCCAAAAAGGGAGAGAATGTGGTAAAAATATTGATTTTGTTTTCTAAATAAAGAGAAGGAAGGGAATCTCCACATGATCTCAGCATGCAACATCAAGACATTTTAGGAAAATTAAATCAGAGGAGAGGGAAAAGAAACTTGCTTTACTAAATTATGTCTGCATCATTTGGATTTTCTGAGATTACAGGGGATTTTTTTTTTTTAAAGGATGCTACTCCCTCCACCATAGTGACATTGGTTTAGTTGCCACTACTTCATTCAAAGTTTTCAATATCCAATCTAACCCATAAGAAAACCAACACATGGTTCTTCTCCTTATTAATATTCCACAAAGGCTAGCTTTCAAATGCACGTCGCATAAATTACAGGGATTTACAATTAACAGAAGGGATGTACAGATCTTTTTATTCTATTTCTTAACCAAAGACTAATTCAGTCTAACTAGGTGAATGGTGGGGCAATAGAAATATTGAGCCCTTTGATATAAAACAATAAATCTTAGACAAGGTAAGTTTGTTATATCCCCATCATCCACAGTTTTTGGTTCGGTGCCATGAAACCTCTAAAATATTAAGTTCTGCCATAGGAAAATTGATTTTGCTATAAGAAGTCTTTACTGTGCCATTTAAGATTAACCAACCTACATAAAAAGTAAAATACAGAAAGCAGTTACAGACACCTTTATATAGTAAGCTTGATCACTGTATCTCTCACACACACTCACACTCAAAATAGATTTGATGTAATTTCAAAGTAGCAGAAAAAGAAACAGAAAATATTAGTGCAATATACTGCCCTTCTGAAACAAACATTAGAGTTTCCAAGCTTAAATGCACAATCTTGATTCACTTACAGTTAGAAACATGACCCATCTCCCCCACAGGGTGCTATGTCCTGCAAATCCAGCACTGACCTTTTTCTAGTGTTACTTTTCAAGAAAGCTCCTATAGAGCAGTGCCATTCTGTGATTACAGTTCACACACACACATTTTAGGTCTGAGAATCCTATTTATAAATGTATTGGTAAGCTAGGAAAAGCTATTATTATTTTGCAACATTTGTTTTCCTTTCCCTTTTAGTAGGGTAGTTGAAAATGTGCTAATTAGATGACCTACTGTACAGAATTGTCATTAATTGGAGTTCAGTGTACCCCAGTGAATAGCTGTTTTAGTTACAACTACTAGAAGAGTTTAATTTATTTAAAAGCTAAAGACATAAACAACCCCCTATTTTAGAATTTAATTTAAACAGTGTAAGATTAATCTTAAGAGGATATCATGTGATTATCTTTTCCATTCTTTCAGAGATGGCCTGCAATTAAACACCACTAATATCTTCTAATGGCATTAAGGCACAATTATAGTTGGATCAAGAAACCTTGACCTCCACATCAATAATGTTAAGTAGTATTTCAAATGACATTGCAATCTTAACTAATTTGCATTGGCCAGTAGAAACAAAGATTTATACCATGTCCTTACATCACCCAGTTTTGCAGTACATGCTACTTGGATTCACTTTCATTCCAAAATTGCAACAGTTCTTAAGTGTAACAGGATGGATTAAGATAGTGTCAGTATATCAAAAAAATACCTACTTTTGGTTGAGCTAAAACAAATCTTACATTGCAGAATAAAAAGGTGTTTTTCCTGTATGTTTTTTAAAGATATTTTAAAACAAACAAAGAATCACTATACAAAACTAGAGGGCTTACAAACTAGAATATTTTAACTACCTCACAGAATTTCTTCAAATACTTGTAATTGACTTGAAGGATTAAAGTTGAATGGTTACAGACTGAAACTGTAAAGTAAACCGTTCCAAGGCTAAGGCACTGGATCATGATTGAAACTTGGCATTCAGTTCCAGTATAATAGTGGGAACCCTTGAAAAAGGGATTTATTCTGGAAACTGTGGTAGACCTTAACTATTGCAGGTGCACTGCTGTACTCTGCAAGAGAATGCAAAAAAAAAATCCAAATTCAGTAATTAATTGACTCCAGTACCGAGACTATTTCCCAAGGCAATTGGTTAATCAAAGCCATAACTGATCCTTTCCCTTCCCATTAATGCGCTTGAAAGTTTGGAACATGTTATCTAGCAATAGCTCTGCCTTGGCCATATTCTCCTCACACATCTTAGCTAAATAAAAGCTCCAAAAGGTTAATACCCTTTGACTCCAGCTAGAAATAATTGTTGTCAATCAATGTACATATAAAATATGAATCGCTAACTTATGCATCTGACAAAGTGGGTCTTTGCCCACAAAAGCTTATGCTCCAATAAATCTGTTAGTCTGTAAGGTACCACAGGACTTCTCCTTGTTTTTGCAGATTCAGACTAACACGGCTATCCCTCTGATACTTGTAACTTATGAGTTATATACACACACTGACTTCTTAAGTTTGGGTTGTCTAGGACTTGGATATACAGTGTTGGCCAATTACTACTAGATAGAAGGATTCAAGCAGCATCCTTCCACATAAAATCACTCTGCCAAATCCCAGGCACCAGCTCACCCTAACCCAGAGGATTAATTCACTTTCCAAAGCAGAGAGAAACTGATGAAAAGCTGTCAGAGTAAATCTATGCTCACTTTTTGGATGGTTCAATTTCAATGGAGCATGAAACACTCCAGGACGGTTAATAAGTTTAGCCAGGCGTGCTGTTCTTCCCAATATATTTTAATTATGCATCTGTTTTAATTGTAATCAGATTAAGTCACCGGAAAAGGCACAAATTGGAATGTTCCCTAATTGCTAATGGAGCTTTTCATCAGTTTCTAAACACAAGTACGTTTAGGAAAGAAATAGGTAAAGACACCAGCACAACCGTGACATTTTCCAGCAATCGATGCAGTTTCTTTGACAACACAGTTCAGGTCTCATTAGCTGCCCAAACTAACCCGAATGCAAAAGACAACTCAAGCCCCAGGGACTTCATCTTTGCTAGTTAGCATAAAGGAATGTTGAACACAACACACAAACTAAAGCTGCACAATGAAAATGAAAACTACATGCGTTTTAAAGCGCTGCTCATCAGATCTTCAGGGGACAGCTACATACTACGCACATGCAATACTTGCAATAAGTACAGTGCGAAGTTAAAGTAGCGATCTCTCTTCTGCTACTATATAGGGCGAGCGTTTGTGTTCAAAAACTGTCAAATGCTCCGGAAATCAGAGTGTCACAGAAGCAGAAGGGATCTTTGGAGGGAAAGAGATCTATTACGGATATAGGGAAAAACCTCTTAGACGGTCACATCGTTTAATGGGGTTCTGTTATAGGCAACGATATGTGTACACACACGTACACCACAAACAGAAGTGGAGAACACACACAGCGTGCATACATTGCGCCCAACGAGAAGAGATCTCAGTTCCCCAAAACTTCAGCGCTTGTAAACAGCGGAGAAAGGGAGCGAGGGGGAAGGGGGTAAATTGCAGAGAAAGTAGCACTTTGTTAGGAAACCCGGCACTCGCCTGCCCTCACCCTCCGTATTGTACTGCTTTCTGGTCTCTATTCTTACTGCTGTTTAATTCCCTGTTTAGAATAAACAAACTTGAGCTACACGAGTCTTGACAGCGGGGCAGCTCGGGCATTACAGGGCTGGTCTTCGGCAGGCATAAACAATGCTAGCTAGGCAGCGAGGGATGCAATTAACCCTAAAGATGCCGTAGAGTAAGGATCTGCCTAAGTAACCCTTCCATCAACAGGTGAGCAGCGCGTCCCTCTCCCGGGCCGCCCCGGCCCCC
Organism: Rafetus swinhoei; assembly: GCA_019425775.1. Taxonomy (NCBI): domain Eukaryota; kingdom Metazoa; phylum Chordata; order Testudines; family Trionychidae; genus Rafetus; species Rafetus swinhoei. The sequence goes on from CM033437.1 coordinate 276,030,549, forward strand.
AGCCAGAGAGCTCGGACAGGAGCAGGGGCGGAAGAGAAGGGGGTGCCAGTGCCTGCAGAAGGCGCTGGGAGTACAGGGGCTCCTCCAGCGCAGAGCCGGCGAAGGGGGCTGTTCTCTGGCCCACCGGCTGCCGCTGCCCAAGTTGTTCTCAGACTCGCAGCGCTCTGCAGGGGGCTCGCTCCCCCCCGGGGCCGGCCCGGCTGTTCCCCTTCCCGCCCCACCTACCTGTCATCGTAGCAGAAATCCGCCCCCAGGGTGTTGAGATACAGGACGAGCCCCAGGGCGCCGCTCACCAACTCTGCGATCATCTCTCCTCCGCCTCCTGCTCCCGCCGCCGCCGCTCCAGCACCGGGGCAGCGGCAAACAGCATCCACCCCGCCTTGCCTGCGCCTGGCTTCTTCCACGTCCCCGCGCCCGGCTCCGGCTACGGCCACTGCTCGGCTCCCCTCCGGCTCGGGGGGCTCAGCTCGGCGCGCCCCGCATCCTCCTCCTCGGGCAGCAGCAGGCGCCGCGCTCCGCACCGGCGGGTTTATTGTTCCCCTCTCCTGGCGCTGCTACCCCATGGCAGCTCGGGCAGCGCCCGGGAGACGGAGCCGGAGCAGCCGCTGCTCTACCTCCGGCGGCCGCCCAGGGTGCCGCGGCTCAGTCACTCTTCATTGGCTCCGGCCACAGCCCCCCTAGCTGCCGAAGTGACTGCGAGAGCCGCTGCCGAGGCTCTGGGAGCACCCGCGTGGGGCTCTCCCCGAGCTGCCATCGCGCTTGCGTGCCCCGCCCCCCGCGGCCCGCCCCCTCCAGCGCCGGCCCAGCCCCGGCCGGGCTGCTCCCGCCTCTGTCTTTCACCTTCACTGGCACAGCGAGAGGCGCGGGGAGAGGGAGGTGGCGGCTGGCGCGGCGGGGAGGCCGGCGCTGCTGGCACAAGCTTGGCACAACTCTCCCCCCCCCTCCCAACCATAAATCAGCGGCGGGGAACTCGTTTGAAGAGTGTCCACCTGCCGCTGAGTGCTGCAGCCCCCGGAGGCTGCCGCTGCTATCTCTGTGGGCAGGTACCGGGCAGCGGCCGGCTGGGCATGCCTGGCGAGAAAGCGGCGGGGCAGCCCTGAGGGGCGTGCAGCAAAGCCGGGAGCCTGCCACAATCGCGGCGCTAGGGAAAGGAGCCTGGCGACCCGGCTGCGGGCGGGAAAGAGGCAAAGCGGCGCGGACCTGCGGAGGGGTAGCGGCGGGAGCCAGCCGCGAGGAGCCCCGGCGGAGGCAAGTCACGCACTGAAACGCTCTTCAGTCCCTCGTGGGACAGGGAGGCAGGGCAAAGGGGTCGCCTTCGCGCCACACCGGTGCCCGGCTTAGCTGCGTTTCTGAAAGCCTTCCAGGAGGGGGCACATCCTGCCTGCCTAAAGGGTGGGAAGCTGCACCCCCAGCCGTGTGCAGTACACAGGGGGGCTTTTAACACGTCCCCGCCCTTCTTTCATTATGTAGGCAGTTCTCGCCAGCCTCGCGGTGGATTTAGGGCAGCAAGACCTTGCCGAGGCAGCTCTTGAAGTGCCTACTACCCGAGTGTCACAAACCTCCCTGCTGCTGCTTTGCCTCATCGGCAGCACCAGCGGCAGCCAGGAATTGCAGACGGGAGGGTGTGGTGCGGTCTGTACAGAACATGAACGCGTTGGGGGGGCCCTTATTGTCCCCACTGCTAAGAATTAACGAGGGTTGGACGTCCCACGGCAGCTCAGAGTACGTACAGCGCCTAGATCTTACATGCTCAGCTGCCCAAAAAGAACTGTACCTGCCTCCAACAATCAGCTGGGAACCTATTTTACATACCTGCCCAGACAATCCTGCTCAGCCCTACATGGTTGTATCTTTGTAACACGATGTTTGAGTTCAGATCCAGCTCCCATCCCAACAAACCCTGCATACAAGGTAAAGTAATTGCAGCTGAGCCATAGCACCAGACACTTCCTGACAACTCCATCCAGGAAAGATGAATAGCTGGAATTTTTCCCCAAAGAGGCAAGGGAGACTTCAGGCGGGAAGAAAAGAGGTCCTGCGAGAAAACCCTGGGGACAATCAAGCTGGGGGACAAAGTTTAGCTGAGGTTGATGAGCTCTCATGTTTATTTGAGTTACCACAGCCTGGATAATTCAATAGCAGAGGGAGCATAAATACCTTGTGGCTTTGAGCAGACTGCATGAGAAGCAGGCACCAGCTGTCCCTACTTTCCTGGAGACCCACAATGTCCCAATGGAACTTTATAAGCTTCACCTCCTGTTCAGTAGGAATAGGCTGCACTTTCCTGTACAACTGGAATGCAGTCCAATAGCTGTGTGGGCCCCAGGATATTAAGAGACAAGGTGGGTGAGGTACTGTCTCTTAAAGACCAACTTCTGTTGGTGAGAGACAATCTTTGGAGCTACAAAGAGCTCTTGTTTGGACTTGTATAGGTCTAAACAGCTTGCTGAGGGAGGAGGCAAAGGGGGCAGTTGCCCTGGGGCCAGAGATTCAAAGGGACTCTGGCCACGGCTGCTCCTGAAGTAGCAATGGCTGGAGCCCCAGGACTTTTAAATCACTGCTGGAGAACCATGCCACACTGTGCTCCAGGCAGCCTTCAGAGCTGGGGGGAGAAGCCATGGCCCTCTTCAGGCATCTCTGAGGGCCCTTGGCCATGCCACACCCCTGTCCGCTCTTGGCCACACCCCTTCCAGGAGTGCAGAGCCACCTCCACACCTTGCCCCAGGGGCCTGTGGAGGCTATCGGCTCCACTGGCTCTAAAACTTGTCTGTCTCACCAGCAGAAGTCATTCCAATAAAAGACAGTACCTCACCCACCTTGTCTGTGCAACTCAAAAGCATTTTGCTTTTCCAATCCACCTTTGTACCATAAAGGACAAGTGAAACCTCCGTTGTAGAGGTTTATTTTTCGTAGCTGGGTGAATGTGGCTTACACAATTACACAGGTGAGCATGTTTAACATCTGAAGCTTTACATGTTAGCTACAGGGTTTCACACATGCAAGAAGATGCTACAGCCTGGCAAATGTAGCAGTTCCTGCTGTGACTTTACTACAGGGCTCTACAAGACTCTACTTGGTGACACAAGTTCTTTACTTAAATCAGGAAATAATCCTGTAGAAGAGAAATAACAGCATGTGTAGAATTGCTTCTATTTCTCAGCTGGTTAAAAAATAGTCAATGATCTGGCGTTATTAATTACATTGTGATATATTTTACCATATGATCAGAAAATGTCAGATAATTCAGTCTGACTCATAGTAGGCTTACTATGTGATGTGATAATCACAAGGTATCTGGCAAGGTAATTTAGGAATTCACTTTTGACACCAGGCAGCCACTTCCAAAATAACTTTCATTTCAAGAAATTCACATTGTCAAAATCTCTGCTATCATGGGGAAGAGAAGAAGAGGAAGGGTGTAACAACACATATTAATAACAGTAATTGTGACAATGACTTGAGTTATACAACCTAAAAATGCTCTATTGTATAGTTCAGTAGGTGCATTTATATGCTTTATTATTGATACAGTTGAGCACAATTGATTTAACAGCTTTAGCACTAACATTGAATTTTTTTCTTCCAATAAAATGTTAAAGGACTCTAAGCAATTGTATTTCAATATATTTCATCTAACCATGCATGGAAGATAAAGCTGGGGCACAGCATGTAGAAGAGCACATGCCTGTCACAATGACAGATTTGGTTATCCGGTCACTGACTTTGATACCATGGTGACGACTGTGGTATAAAATCAAAGATAGATTTGAATAGACACTTCAGAGTCTACACACCATGCTGAGCAATGGATTTCAGAAAATATTTGTGCCAATTCCCTTGGGGCAGAGGAAGAATAGAAAGACTGAGCCCTGAAAAGTTCAAATGATTATGCATTTAATGGAACAGTTGAAGTATTAAATAACAATACAAATATTGTCAACATATGTCTCTGTCCATATTTTATCAGGTGTTAAGCTCTCACACAGACAAGTAGTTGCAATATATAATGCATAATTCTGAACAACACAGTGCAGTTTATAATGATGTGGCTTAGCAAGCCCCAAACTGTAAAATGTGGTATGACTCAAAACTACCACTCAGCTGTGTTATTACAATTTAGCATCCATGATAAATAGATTGTGTCTAAAAAAAAAAGAATCCAAATTAATTGGAATGCTTAAATGAAAGAGTGTACTGAGAAGTTTGGAACACTGTCAGTAAATCACTTAACGTTCTTGTAATTCTTTCTTATTAAATGACTAAAACCCCATCTGAAATTTGTGTTTCACATCTCAAATAAATAGTATATCTTCCCAACTCCCCTTTCAGCCACTCCATCCACTGATAAAGAAATAGATTTGTATTTCTAGACAGTTGTGGTGCAAATCAAATAAAGGCATTTATTGGTTACTAGAAGATTTACCCGGTGTTGCTCAAGTCCTAACTCAAATAACTTTTCTTTTTTTTTCATTGAAATCAGTACTCTACAGTGGGGCTCGGTATGAGGGGTTCATTATGCAGGCTACTCCAGGGAAAGAGGATAACCCCAGCCCTCTCTTACCACAGCAGCTTGGAGTCACATGTGGAATGGGTGCACATCCCCCAGCTGAGGGACAAACAAACACACACAAACAGATAAACTCTGACATAAATAGTAGATAGCTGTCCCTTGCTTGGTCCTGCCGTGAGGGCAGGGGACTGGACTCAATGACCTCTTCAAGACCTTCTAGGTCTAGGATTCTGTGATTCTCCGCCCCAGCCCACTGCTGACCCAATGGGGTTACAGCTGTCTTGTTTGCCATCTCTGGCCCCTTGCTGCCCCCCTGTGGTTATTCTACAGTACAACTCCCTCGTACCAGATCCCTCCCTTTCAATTTTATGAGAAACAGTTAAATTCCAGGCACATCCCATTGTCTTGGCACACCCAAACCCTGACCTTGCTTTAAGTTACAGTAAGAGGAAGCTGAATACCAAAGGTGGTGGTCCTAGTTCTTACTGTTTAGGAGGAGTTCTTGAACAAACAGGTTCACAGTCAGTGAAACAGACAGATGCACATTTCTCAAATATACAGTAAGATATTTTGAATAATAATTCTAACAATGTGTTTATATTTCACAGTGGATTTATAAAATATCTTTTTCCCTGTTGATTGGCTAATTGGGGAGTGAACCATACATACTAACATTTCAGAACTATACTAATTATCTAGATGAAGTAAGATGAAGGCCTGCTAAATTCATTATAATCACAATCTAGGGCCAAACTCAACACTTCACAAGCCACTGCATTAACATCAATCAAATTACTCATTTTAGTAATTGTTTATTGAGGTGAGCTGCAGGTTCACAATCTGCCTCTTAATTTACCTACAGAAGAAGATGGAGTGGGGAAATCTGTTTTCACCAAATGCCTCTCAAAAAATCAGTATAGGTTCACAGAAACAGAGCTGCTTGATTTTAAGGACATTTTTCTTTTTTGGGAGGAGGGAACTTAGAGTCTGGCTTCCTGACATGTTGACAGGATCCCATTTATTCTCAAGGAATTCAGCATCATTGTTTTTCTTCTTTTAATAATTCTATAATAGTAATAATACAATTAATATTAAGAAAAGCAAATTCATTTTACAACCATAAAACAGTAAAATCTAATGGAAATATGTAAGAAAAAGGCACTATACATTGTTATGTCCTTAAAGAAATCATGTAATAAACTTATATTCATATCAGAAAGAAATTCAGCAAGATTTCAGTAGAGTAACTTTTATAGAAAGCATATTTTCAGGAAACAACCATTCCAATTTTAGGTCAGTCAGTGGAGCTAGAGTATTGCGGCAGAATTGATATATTAATGGCAGGAGTGAGAAAGAAAAAACATTTTTAACTTTAGATAATTTAATTACACAGACTCATACAGCCTCTCTCTGCCTCTTCTGGTAAAAACCAAGGATGGTAAAAGATTTTTACCTCTTTGAATGATCAATCAATCAACCATCCAGAAGTGTTAGCTCCTAACAGCTATGAAGAAAAATGATCTTCTGTTTTACAAAAAAAATAGGGACTTAGGCTGAGATTCACAAAGGGACTTAGGTGTTGCAATGCTGAGTTTCACAGCACTTGTCTTTTAGGCACCCAGAGTCCAGAGGTGAAAGTGGGCCAGTATGGCATACTGGTAAGATGTGGCTGCGGGTAAAGGCCCCTACACAGCTGATGTTAAAGTGCTGTCATGGCTGCACTTTAGCATTGCTGCCCTTTTTGGCCCCCACCTTCCTACCGGCAGCCTTACTAGTAAGGTCCCACAATACTGTCGTAGCAGCGCTTTAGCACTGCTGCCACTGTTCCCCTCAACAGGCTGCCAATGTGGGGAGGGGGAATAGAGTGAAAAAGGGGCAGCTACTCCAGGACCTGACAATTTAAAAGGGCCAAGCAGGCTTCTGGCTGCTACTACAGCAGCAGCCAGAGTCCTGAGCCCTTTAAATCACCACTGGAGCCCAGGCAACATGCACCATGCAACACTGAAAGACTGGCTGGGGGAGTCTTCATTGGGCCCAGGCCCCCATACCTATAAGATTTTTAAATTACTTTCAAACCTGCCAGACTCACAGGAACAGCACTGTGATCCACAAAGCCAGGTTAGGTATCTAGCTTTCTATACAATGAATAGGGAGAGATAGGTACCTAAAAATGCACAAAAGACAGCCCACTAGGTGCACAGCCACCTAACCTAGTCAATGGGAAATGCCTATTGCAGGAGTGTACGCTAAGCCCTGCTCCTCTCTCAAAGTGAGGGACCTACATCCAGGCTTCAGGGAAGCAGCTATCTCTTCTTGTGATCCATAAACAGGAACCAACAACAGAACCAGCAGAGGCATTGGACCAATGAGTGAGCAAACAAGAATAACTCTGTAGTGCAGGGGTGGGAAATAAGCAACCCATGGGCTGGACGTGGTTTACCAGGGTTAGCCCCATGGCAGGCCCCCACCGCTATATTTACCTTCACATACGCTAGTATGGCCACTTGCAGCTCCTGTTGGCCATGGATCACCGTTTCCAGCCAATGGGAACTGCGGGAAGCAGCGTCTCAGTCCACGCAGATTCCTGCCGCTCCCGTTGGCCGGGAAAGGTGATCTGTGGCCACTGGAAGCTACAAGTGGCCATATTTGCAGACATGCAGGTAAAGCACCAGCGGCTCGTCAGGAGCTACCCCTGATAAACTGCCTTCAGCTTATTGCCCACCCGTGCTGTAATAGTTAAGTCCCTCTCATTGGAGATAGGAGATCTAGCGTCCAGTCCTCTGCTCCCATAATTATTTAGCCACAGTGGAACAGCTTTAACAAGAGAAACCGAGGAAGCCCTCATGAAATCAGGTTTACCGGAGCAGTCAACAAAGGCTTCCCTTGTGGACCGTGGCGCGTACAGACTGCCCCGCTGTGCCACCAAACAGCTGATCGGCACAGCACGGCAGCCATTTTGATGTAAATGAAGCGGCGATTATTTAAATTGCCGCTTCATTTTCCTATGTCTAGTAAACTCATCTACATGGCTCCATCGACGGAGCCATGTAGTCTAGACATACCCTCTGGGATTTAAGTGGGAGATAGACATCCAGATGCCCAGAAGGAGGCAGCAGTGCACATGCCTGAGAATGAAAAATAGGCACCTATAGCATTTTTACTTTGAAAACTTAGGTGTTGTGTAAGTTTAGGCACCTACAAGGTTTGGCAGAAGTTTTGTGGATTGTAGTGGAGCTGAAACTGGGATTTAGGCACCTAATCCTAAGATTTATCCACCTTTGTGGATCTGGGCCTTACTGCCTGCAATCCTAAACTGAGTTTCTCAATTTGAAAATCCTAAATACTTTGTGTCTCAGGTTTTCTTTTTAATTAGCTATTTATTTCACTCTAATACTTACAATACAACCTGAAGATATTTGAACATGGAAAGTTAAAATCTGGGTGAGAATACTCCCCTTTCAATACTTTTGTATCCTCAGAAATGTGCTATTTCTAATTATTTAATTGTCTCAAATTAATTGCTAGACCATGTGTAAACTGCATGATCCTTTGTACCAAGGGTTCTTGACTGAAGCATTATAAAGTTTCATCATACCTGGAATCTATCCTTTTGAGCTAGTTGTAACCTACAGAAGTAAATACAATTTTTTAGGAAGTCTTTACACTTGAGTAATTTAAAATCACACCTCAACTACTGGCTTAATCTTGAATCTTACTCTTCACTCACATGTTTAGTCTAACTAGTCAATGGTGAGAAAATGGAGGGCAAAACTGTAGCCTAAATTTGAATTAACTGCTTTATTTAGGATATTTCGATAAAGGAGTATTCTGGAATTCAGAGAGACTGTGGATTTTGCCCTCTAGGGGTATGTCTACATTGCATTCCTCCTTCGAGAGAGGAATGCAAATGCAGACAATCGAAATTGCAAATGAAGCACGGATTTGAATTTCCCACACTTCATTTGCATAATCACGTTATGGCGCGCTTTCGAAAAAGCACTATTTTGAAAGTGAAACCGCATTCCAGACGTGGTTATTTCGAAAACAGCAGGCTTTTTTGAAAGATCCTGTATTCCTCATTTTTCTAGACCACGGTTTCATTTTCAAAATAGCACTTTTTCGAAAGAGCACCATAATGTGATTGTGCAAATGAAGCGCGGGAAATTCAAATCCGCGTTTCATTTGCAATTTCGTTTGTCTGCATTTGCGTTCCTTTCTCGAAGGAGGAATGCAATGTAGACATACCCAGAGAGGCAGAAGGAGGGGCTACTTGCCCAGTATCTCCATTCCACATATGTGGGTTTAGAGAAGTCATAGAAGGGTGGGGAGTTGGCTGAACCAAGGTTTATATGCAGCAATAGCATTTCTAAGCTGCAAAAGGTATGTGCAAGTAGTAGATTACTTCCTCCCAGAGGAATCATGCCTCTCTGAATGCATATACTTTTGGTATGAACACTCATACATAAGAATGTAGCATTTGGAGCCTGTCAATAGTCACATGACTCTCAAGTTCACTATACTCACACACAGCCCATGTCTACACAGGGACATTACATCAGTCTAGTTTATTTGCTCTAGGTTCAGTGAATTAACTATATGAAACAAGTGCATCCATGCTAGGGATGTAATAGTGTAGTCAATTAACCAAGAAGCAAAAGCTTATAGGTTAATGCTATAGACTACACTCATTTCCTTACCTCCCACCAATAAATTTTTTAGCAGGCTGGCTAGAAGCCCAGCTCAGTCCAGGTTTGCAACTGGTCTGGGACCTACCCCTGCTGTGGCTCTGCATTTAAAGTGTATTAGGAGCCGGGCGGGCAGGCAGCTCAGCTCAGTTCTGGCTCACGCTGGGTCCAGGAGCTCAGACCCCTCCTCTTTATTAAAGGCAGCAGCACAGGGTGCCAGGCAGCTGGTCCACAAGGGGAACTTTTTTAAACTGGCTTCCTTCGCGGACCAACTCCCACCTGGCACCCCATGCTGATGTAGAACTGGAATGACTAGCAGTAGCAGCAAAATTGCAGGATGACAACAGCCACTGTTCTAGAAATCTATGCACAGCTCATCTCAGAGCTACAATTGCCAAATACCAGTGTGAGAGTTCTCTTTGACATGGAGAAGCCTGATGCCATCACCATCCAGAAGTTGACCACCTCTGATTACTCCTGGTCACTAGCTAATCAGTTTGATATTGGTAAACTGACAGCTAGGGCTGTCACACAGAGGTTTGCAATGCTATGAGGAGGCAGCCACTGTGACATATCATAAAGCCTGAGAGTGTACATGAGATTATTGACAGCTTCGCACAGATGGGGTTCTTGATTTGTATATGGACAGCTGATGGGACACATGTCTATTTTATATCTGACACATCAGGTCAAAGACTTTATAAACAGGAAGGGATCTTTCTCCATGGTGTTACAAGACCAGGTTGATCACTGTATAAAATCATCAATATTAATACAGGGTAGACTTGAATTATCCATGATGCCAGGATGTTTAGAAACTCAGGCATGGTTACAGAACTGAGCAAGGCAGTGTTCACTCCGCTGAACACTATGGGCATTCTCGGAGTTATGAAGTCTTTCACTAGACAGTCAGAGAAGAGAAAGGAATGGTTGCAGTTGCAGAATGTCAGTGGAATGTGTGTTTGTAAGACTGAAGGATGGGTTGTGGTGGCACATTTTGATAAAAAAAAAAAGTATTTCTCATTGTTAGGTGTCCATGGGATACGTGCTTGCTGTATGTAGCACAACATGTGTAAGAGCAATGAAAAGGTCTTAGAAGGTAGTGGGAGAGGATATTAATGAGCAAACATTCTCTAGTACAGAGGAGGAATGCTATTATAATTCCTCCATTATCAACCCTTTGAAACCACCCCTCTGAAGAGGTATACATAAATAGTAGATGTAACTGGATTCTCAGGGGACCCAACAGACAAAAGCAGGTTTTGGATAAATAGCCTGGTTTCAAACAGGCTCAAGGCCTACTTTCTGATCCAACACATGAAGGGCTTATTCTCAAGGTAGGCTTGGAAAGATGAGGCCTACTGGAAACTCAAATAATTGAGTTCTTCTTATAAACTGAAGCGGTGATGAACCGGTAAACACAAAGAATCCTCATGGGGTGGGGGTTTTGAAGGCATGTTCCTGCCAGAATCCATGTTAGAGTTGGGGATAATTCTGATAAGCTTAAGTAGGCTCCTTTATTGTTTTGAATATGCTTGGCCTACAATGCTTTTTTACCTTAAAGTCATCTTGTATAGGAAGTATTCTGTGGTGCTTTATAACTGTACCAATTACACTTGTTAGCCACCTCTGTAGAAGGAGCAAGATGATATCTTGGACAGCCTTTCTGTGCTGGCAAATACACAGTGAAGGTAAGGAAATGTGCAGCCTACACAGAAGGGAGAGAGAGATGTGTTTCCACAGAAGGGAGAGAGAGATGTATCTCCACCCAAGAGAGGCAACAGCTAGGGATCTAGAAACCAAGAGTAGATCCCCTTACTGGAGAACTAAGAGGAAAAACAAATGCAGTTGCCCTGAATTTTGATGTGGGGGGTATAATATCATTTATGAGTTCTGCTGTACCTCAGTGAACTTTTGTCAGTTGAGTTATAGCCACATGGATTTATTGAGTTAATATCCTTGTCATTTATCAGGATGCAATCCAGATCACTGAAAGAGTATATCACCATCTGCTTCAGAACTGTATGTGCGTCACAAGGCTTTGCTGTTGTAGCTCCCAAAGTGAGTTGCTCAACAAAAACCCTACCAGAATGCAGGTCACACCGTAAGGGTATGTCTACACTATGAGACAAAGTCAAATTAAGATATGCAACTTCAGCTATGTTAATTACATAGCTGAAGTCAAAGTAGCTTAACTTGGCTTTTGTCGTTGTCCACACTGCAGGAAGTTGAAGGAAGAGCTCTTCCTTTGACTTCCCTTACTCCTTGACTGCGCCTAGACTGGCATGATTTTGCGGAAATACTTTTAATGGAAAAGTTTTTCTGTTAAAAGTATTTCCGCAAAAGCGCGTCTAGATTGTCACGGATGCTTTTGCACAAAAGTGCTTTTGCGCAAAAGCATCCGTGGCCAGTCTAGACGCGATTTTGCGCAAGAAAGCTCCGGTGGCCATTTTCGCCATCGGGGCTTTTTTGCACAAAACAGTCCTTCCCTGTCTACACTGGCCCTCTTGCGCAAGTATTCTTGCACAGAGGGCTTTACAGTGGGAGCATGAAGTATTTGCGCAAGAAGCACTGATTTTGTACATTACAAAGTCAGTGTTCTTGCGCAAATTCAAGCAGCCAGTGTAGACAGCTGGCAAGTTTTTGCGCAAAAGCGGCTGCTTTTGCACAAAATCTTGCCAGTCTAGACGCACCCCTTGTGAAAAGCAGGGTTACTGGGAACAACCAAAGTTCCCCTCACTTCAAATTAGTTGTCTTAACTAGACCACTAATTCTAACCCTGGAAGATCAGCAGCGGCAGCTTCAATCTTCCTCTGTAGTGTTAGGCAAATGTTATAACCACTGCATGATAGAAGCCATCCAGAATGTCTGTATGCAGCTACAGTCTTACCCTGGCAAGCCTGACCTCAGAAACATGTCAGCAAAACTCCAGTCACACTTTGGCTTCCACCAGCCTTTGTTACTTCTTATAGGGTGGCCTCAATTAGCTCCCAATCCTGAATGTCCCTCACCTCCCAAATCATGTATTCGGCACCATCCAGCCCTCTCCTGGATAGTTCAGATACTAGGAGTGCGTCTAGACTGGCATGATTTTCCGCAAATGGTTTTAACGGAAAAGTTTTTCTGTTAAAAGCATTTGCGGAAAAGAGCGTCTAGATTGGCACGGATGCTTTTGTGCAAAAAGTGCATTTGCGCAAAAGCATCCGTGCCAATCTAGACGTGGTTTTGCGCAAGAAAGCTCCGGTGGCCATTTTCACCATCGGGGTTTTTTTGCGCAAAACAGTTTTTACCTGTCTACACTGGCCCTCTTGCGCAAAAGCATTTGCGCAAGAGGGCTTTTTCCCAAGCGGGAGCGTCAGTGTATTCTGCGCAAGAACACTGACAATCATACATTAGATCGTCAGTGTTATTGCGCCAAATTCAAGCGCCAGTGTAGACAGCTGGCAAGTTTTTGCGCAAAAGCAGCCGCTTTTGTGCAAAAACTTGCCAGTCTAGACGCACCCTAGAAGTTTATTTCCCCTCTAAAGGGTAAATAATCAACAGTTGGCTATTTTAACAGAAGTTATCAAACTGTTCTGTTTACACACAACCCTGGATTAGTTTTGGTTTTTTAAATTTATTTAACTACAATGAGCTAGATGTTAAGTGAGTACAAATGCAGGGGATCAAAATCAGAAGAGGTTATGAGACACATAAGGATAGAACATTTTCCAGTAGCTAAAAGTTAACAAGCTAGACTTGATTCAAGGTAAGCTCCTTACCACATGTTCCCAATTACATTGCTGACAAAATTCTCAGGTCAGGATCCTTCCTTTGTCTTCTTAGGTATGACAGAGAGAAAATCAGAAGAGATGCTTTGGGGCATTTTTACCTCTCTTTCATAGTCCAGTCACTCTTTGAAGAGGATTCTTCTGAGGATTACTTTTCAAAGCTAGTTTTTTCAAGCAGTAAAGAAGGTGATGTGGCTCCTTGTGGTGAAAGTGGCTCCATGCTTTCACCCCTCCCCTTCCCTCTGGTACGCTGAAAGGCAGATTTACCTTGTATCTTGCCATTTCCCCTTCAAGAATTCATAACTTTACATATATTATTGCTCCATACATTTCACCACAATAACATTAAACCACAAATTATTGGTTTTCAAATGATATCTCTCAATGCACATTTTGTGCAAAGATTATTATAATGTTTCATGGGTATGAATACAGGGGTGCTTTCAGTCATAGTCCCCATATAGACAAGGCCCCGGGAGATTCAAATGCCTGCGGAAAAAAGGACAATAAAGAGCACAAGTCCAGCCATAGCTAGTTCATTTGAAAATGCAGTATATTATCAGAAAAATGCTTTTGAAATGTTCAGCTGAGAAACAAGTGAAAAGAATGACAAAAAAGAATTATGAAACCAGCAACTGTAAATAATTCAGCTGATTACAGAAATGCCATGCACCTAACATTGGCATAATAAAATGAAAATGTATTTCCTCTTCAACTGGCTTGGGCAAGTAAAGCCATTGTAGCCCATAAATTGCTTCTTCTGTTAATAGCGTGTCCTCTTGTGTAGCTGTGACAGATTTTTGTTACCAATCTGCCTGTGGCTTTAGGTGATCCGGCTGAAGCCACAGGATCGTTAAGGGAGGAGATGATGGAACACACCAAGTGTCTAAGTTTTAAAGCTTTATTGATAAAATAATAAAATAACAGCAGAGAGTGATGGGTACTTCCCACGTCACTCAGAGGAAGGAAGAAAGCGTTAGCATCCCGAGCCCTAACCCACTTTCATACTCACACACTCACTACCCGAGGCTGGCCAGGCCTGGGTGTAACGAAAGAAGAAGAGGGGGAAGAGTGGACGGGAGTTCGGTCCTGTGCTCACAGGTCGTCCAGGGTCTGCTGTGATCTCTCCGAATTGCTCCAGCTCTCAGGAGGATTTTAAGTCCTAGGCTCCTTTGCGGGTGTTCCATTCCGCAACCTCTGGTCCTGGTGCTCTTTGTGACAGTCCAAACCGGCTTTCTGTGGTCTCCTTGACTTTTCCCAAAACACACTGGCTAGACTCTGTTGTTCTCTTTGCTTTCCTCCATGCTGGCCTTCACTTGTCTTGCTTGTTATGGGCTGGTTCTGCAGATCAGTTCAGTTGAATGTCTTTCTTATGGCTGGTTGGTGGATTCCAGTCCCCCCCTCTTTCTTGGCCGGCAGCTGAGAGTCAGATGTGTGCTGTGGCCTTGAGCTGGCTGGAGCCAACATCTTATTTTTGGGCCTAGCAGAAGTGTGGAGTTAACCCATTCTCTGCTCTCTTCTTCCCCCCCCCCCCCCCCCGCCCCTTGGCCTCTCGCGACCTGCAAAGGAATCCTTCATTTATTCCACACTCACACCTTTGACCCTTCCCAAAATGCCTTGCGATGCTTGCAACAGAGTTAGCAATATACAATGCTGATCTGCCTCCTCAGGGGGGACCCCTTGAGGGAGGGGGCCATTGGGGTGTGACATAGCCAGAAGTTGTTTAGCCATAAGTCTCAAGGATGCTCTGCCATCACACTCCCATAATAGGGCCCCAAACTCATCTACCATATGACCCTCACTATCCTGGCAGTAAACACTATGGATCCAACTCTTAGACTACGTCTACACTACAATGATATTTCAAAATAAGTTATTTTGAAATAAGAATTCCCAAAATAACTATTTCAAAATAATGTGTCCACGCTCATTGGAGCCTGAAAAGCCCCCCGGAAGCACTCTGGGCAGGGCATTAGGACAGCAGTCACTTCCTGTAGTTTCTTTCTCAGGCTAGTTTAGGCTTGTGCTTAAAGGGGCTCCCCTCTACAGTCGTGTCTCAGACTCCTCTTCACCTTTGCCTACTTCCTCGAGGGACAGCAAACACCATACCGCGTGCTCTGATTGCCCTTGTGGATGCCACAGCACTTCTGCTATGGAACCAGACCTACTGCAAAGCAGTCACCGGCTCTTAGACCTCATGCTACACCTGTGGGTGTAGTTTATGCAGGCTGCCCTCATGGCACTGCTTGAGGACTATGGCCACCCTGTATGGAATGCGGGGACTCCGTCACACAGGCCTGGGTGCTCCTCATGCACCACAGTCTCACCCACCCCCCATGCACACCTTGCACCACCTCTTCTGGCAATGGGAGACCAATACTGACTGGTGGGACTGGGTCGTCATGGAGCTGTGGGATGACCATCAGTGGCTCCAGAATTTCCACATGTGGAAAGACACTTTCCTGGAGCTCTGTGAGTGGCTTGCCCCTTCTCTCTGGCAACAAGACACCTGCATGAGATCGACCATCCCCCCTCTAGAAGTGGGTCACCATCTCCCTCTGGAAGCTCATCACACCAGACATCTACTGCTCCATTGGAACCAGTTTGGCATGGGGCGATCAACCATCAGTGTTCATGCAGGTTTGGCTATCTTGCTATTGTCCCAGGAGGGTGGTGAAGCTATGAAATGGGGTTCCCTAGGGAAGGGGAGGTGGTGGAATCTCCCTCCCTGGAAGTTTTGCAGACCCACCTTCACAAAGCTCTGCCTGGGATGGTTTAGTTGGGGTTGCTCCTGCTGTGGGAAGGGGCTTGGGCTCAGAGAATTCCCGAGGGCTCTGGCAACCCTGTGATTCTATGGTCCTGTGTTTTTACAGGTGATAAGGGCCATCAACACCATACTGCTACACAGGCTCATCATCCTGGGTGACGTGGACCCCATCATTGCTGGCTTTGCTGCCATAGGCTTCCCCAACTGCAGGAGGGGGCACATAGACAGCACCCACATCCCCACCTGGTCTCCCATCACCAGGTCTCCGACTTTATAAATTGGAAGGGGTACTTTTCCCTGGTGTTACAGGCCTGCAGGCTCTTGTGCACCACCAGGGCCACTTCACTGATGTAGAGTTGATGGACAGTGTAAATTTACTAATTGCAGATTGTGATGGATTTGTGAACTCCCACACCAGCCCTGATAGAATTAACAAGAGCCTTAGAGGCCATGTAGATTTCTGGACATCACTTAGGAGAGGGACAGCCATGGTTAATTGAGAATGAAGCCTAGCTGGGGGAAGGGCTGGACCAGCAATATAAAGCCAAGAGGCTAAAAGCATAAGGCTGGCTGGCTGGTATTTTCTGACCTCAAATGAAATAATTTTGAAAACCAAAAAAAAAAAGAAGATGTCAGCAAAAAAAGCAAAGGTGAGGAAGGAAATAAACCAAAATGTTATAAATATAAGATTCCTAACCAAAGAAATAAGATTAGGTGATTTTAACTCCATGAAAGTAGCTAAGTACATAAAGAAAAGCAGAGGAGATATTGTAAGAGCTAGGAAGCTGTGAGATGGAAATTGAAGGTAAAAGCAAAGCATATAGACTACTAAAAACTTAAGTTGTAGGGAAAGGTTAAAGAAAGTTACAGGCTACCAAAGTATTTTAGTGAAATAAATCGGTAACGAATGGATGGTCAATTCTAATGGCACATGACATGGGAGAAGTTGATAAAGTGTTAGTTAACATTAGGGTTTCAGAAATTCAAAACCAAACCAAATATTCTCTAAGGAGTTATAAGGGCATATAAAAAGAAAACAAGATGTGGTAAATGTGAGGGGAGAGCATTTCTATGAAAACAGCGTAGAAGTGATAAGGTCAACGTAGAAACTGTGATAGTAATCACAGTCTGGCATACAGAGAGTGCATTGCTCAAAGCAAGCTGAAGAGATATAAATGACAAAATTTGTTAATATATTTTATGCAGAAGCTGTATGGAGTCTCTCAAAGCATCAAGTGGAGAGGGAAGAAACAATTACCACAAGAAAAGAGGAAGTGCAGATACTCTCTCAGTCTGTAAAGAACACTGCACAAGGATTAGGCAATGATATACTTGTCATGAAAAAATACATTGTCCCAAAAATGGTACATCACAGTGAAGTGTTATCAACCCAACTTTATTGAATATTATGATAACCAATCTCCCAAAACAAGTAAGTGCAGGGGGTACTGTCACTCTATTTGCAGATGATTGTATTCTGAGGTTAGGAGTAGGAATACTGAGGTGGCAGAAAAGAGAATTAATGAAATGTTATGATACACCTCTGACGGGAGTTTCATATTCTGTTGAGAAAACCAAAAGACTTCCCCAAAGAGGGAAGCTACAAAGAATGTAAACTGTATCTGGGAAACAAATAAACATAGTTTACATGCTCTTTCCAAAGTAATTTAGTATTATTACCCCCATAGAATTTAACATTTTAATTATGTGAAAGATAAATGTACAGGAAGGATTAACCTGCTTAAATGTATTGCTTGGACTGAGGGACCAGTAAAAAGACAGCACTAATTATATACAGAGCCTTAATCAGACTGATTATTGACTATGGCTTCCAAATGATTGGGTGAACATCAAGATCAGAACTCAAAACATTAGAATTAATATAAGCCCAGGCACTACAAATTGCATGTGGTGCATTTATTACATCTATGGGCAGCTTCCTGTGAAACACCAGTTGCGCTATGAATGAAACTACTGAGACTAACTTTCTGGGGCAAAGTTAATGGAAATTGCAGTGAAGAAAGTATCAAGCAAATTTTAGGAGGATTCTTGGCAATTCAACAGGAGAGTTATAGCCTATGACACTGGAAAACTACAGGCTATTTAAATGAAATTGTGGATGCAGAAGTTGAAAGGCAAATCAAATCTGAATGAAGTAATGGGAAAATTAGTTGTGGATAAAAATTTGCATATTATAAAATTAAAGATAAAAACAGACAATACACTAGTTATTAAAAATGAAATGTACTAGTATATAGATGAAAAGTGGAATCAGTTTAGTAAAAGATATACAGATGGGTCAAAAAAATAAAGAAAAAACCCAGGAAGAGCAGACCGCATGCTGTATGCCAAAGCTGTGAATTAGTACATCTAAATGAATATCTGACTACATAGCTGTTATGACAGCTGAATTAGGAGCAATAATGCTAGCATTGACTTGGACCCGGGATGTACACCGAGCAGAAACAGCAATCATTTTTCAGATGTAATCTCATATCTCATTGTGATAAAAATGAGTGTCTCAGTTTGTACAAGTGATTTAATCAATAAAGTTATTATATCTAATAACAGTTAGTACCAAAGGGATACATGTGCCGTAAACTTGGATCCCAGCACATACTGAGATAACAGGAAACAAAATGGCAGACAAAGTACCTAAAAACCCTGTAATAAATGAAAGGATTGACAAAGAGATACCTTTGAGTAAACAGGAATTCAGAAGACTAGTTCAGAAACATTTAAAAGAAGAATGGAAAAAAATGTAAATGAATGGATTTTCTGAATTGAGCCCCAGAATTAAGGGCTATGACATGTTTCAGACGCTGGATAGAATTAATGTAGTGCTTTTGTTTAGAGTACTAACTGGCCATTGTGCACTCTGTAGAGTGGAAAAAACAACTGATCACCTTCTATGGGTAGGTTTTAAATAAAGAAAGGGAATAGCTTTTTGAGTAATACAAATGTCTTAAGGTAAAACAAAATGCATTATGGTGACCTAGTTAAAACATCAGGGAAATGGAGTATTATTAAAAGTGTGCTGTTACATTACCTGAAAGACACAAGGCAGACTGAGTGAATGTAAACCACTAAGCAAGGAATTATAGTTGGTGGCAATAGACTATTCAGGGAAGTCTGCTTTAACATCAAAATAATGGGGCTGGGGACATGGGCAGTGGGTATAAAAGACTAGGGAAGGCCAAGCCTTCCCCTGGAGCAGCTGCCTCCAACCTGTCACCGGACATCTAGGCAGCAGTGGCCCTGCCCCTCTGGAAGTTCCCACTGCTCACTGGGCCCTCCTCCCCCCTTCCCCCCCCTTGGGAGAGAAAAGGGGAGGTATGGCAAACCAACTGCAAGCGAATAGCCAGCCAACTAGAAACATCTGGCAGGGGAGTGAGACAGCTCTGCTGGGCACTGGGGACAGCCTGGTGCATGGCAGGGGGAAGGAGCTCTGCGGGGGAGCCTGCAAGTGTGTGTGTGGGAGAAAGGGGGGCTGGTCTCTCGGCCAGGGGGACCTTCAGAGTCAGGGGGTCCAGAGACTCAGCCTGGTGCTCAGCTTGGTTCAGCACTCAGGCTACCAGTGGCCTGGTTGGATGGGGGCTTTATGTGTGGTGGGGCAGATGGATTAGCCCAGTACCAGCTTGGCCTGGTGTGGCTGGGGCAGGCAGGCTGGGGCTTCATTGTTGGGGGAGTTCAGGGCTCTGGCTTGTGGGGGTGCGGCCTTCAGCAGAAGGGATGAGGCCAACACGCTAGCCTCCCCAAGACAGGGATTCATACACTGTCCATGAGGTGGGGACAAGGAGGCTGTAGTTATTCTGAAAGGTGAGAAGTCATAAGAGAAAGGAGAAAGCCCAGAGGGAGAGTGAGTACTGGGATCCTGCCTTGGCGTAAGAAGTCTGACATGTGGTTAGGGAGAGATGAAGTAGTCATAGGGAGCAGAGTAGGCTCCTATGGTAAACCTGAAAGTGGATGAGAAAAAATAGAAGCTGTGTTGGAAGGAGCTTAGGGAAACCACAACAGGAAGAGGGACTGAACAGACCTGGACTGCTTGTTGCAGGGTCCCTGAGCTAGAACCTGGTGTAAAAGGTTGGCCTGGTTCTTCTGCCAGCCCCTGATAAAATGGTGTAGAATCCAAGGAGTAACACCATCTCAACACAGCATTTGAACAGTTGTTATAATTTTAGGATTGAATAAGTGTCTCATCTGGTTAACGCATTACAAAGAACTTCAAAAAGAAGAACTTCAAAAAGATCTCACCAAACTGAGTGATTGGGCAACAAAATGGCAAATGAAATTTAATGTGGATAAGTGTAAAGTAATGCACGTTGGAAAAAATAATCCCAACTATACGTACAGTATGATGGGGGCTAATTTGGCTACGACAGATCAGGAAAGAGATCTTGGAGTTATCGTGGACAGTTCTCTGAAAACTTCCACACAGTGTGCAACGGCGGTCAAAAAGGCAAATAAGAATTATTAAGAAAGGGATAGAAAATAAGACACAGAATATCTTACTGCCCCTGTATAAAACTATGGTATGCCCACATCTT
Source organism: Rafetus swinhoei (assembly GCA_019425775.1). Classification (NCBI taxonomy): domain Eukaryota; kingdom Metazoa; phylum Chordata; order Testudines; family Trionychidae; genus Rafetus; species Rafetus swinhoei. Next base: position 276,050,828 of record CM033437.1, read on the forward strand.
GAATACTGTGTACAGATGTGGTCTCCTCACCTCAGAAAAGATATTTTGGCCTTGGAAAGGGTTCAGAAAAGAGCAACTAAAATGATTAGGGGTTTGGAACGGGTCCCATATGAAGAGAGGCTAAAGCGACTGGGACTTTTCAGTTTAGAAAAGAGGAGACTAAGGGGGGATATGATAGAGGTATATAAAATCATGAGTGGTGTAGAGAGGGTGAATAAAGACAAGTTATTTATTAGTTCCCATAATAGAAGAACTAGAGGACACCAAATGGAATTAATGGGTAGCAGGTTTAAAACTAATAAAAGAAAGTTCTTCTTCACACAGCGCGTAGTCAACCTGTGGAACTCCTTGCCAGAGAAGGCTGTGAAGGCTAGGTCTATAACAGAGTTTAAAGAGAAGCTAGATAATTTCATGGAGGTTAGGTCCATAAAAGGCTATTAGCCAGGGGATAGAAATGGTGTCCCTGGCCTCTGTTTGTCAGAGGCTGGAGATGGATGGCACGAGGCAAATCGCTTGATCATGTCTTCGGTCCACCCCTTCTGGGGCACCTGGCGCTGGCCACTGTCACCAGATAGGCTACTGGGCTAGATGGACCTTTGGTCTGACCCAGTACGGCCATTCTTATGTTCTTATGTAAAGGCAATTTTCCTTCTTTGAATATTCACATCTCCACACCCAATGCTGTGAATGACCCACTTCCACCCTGACTTGATTAGCTTCTTTAACACAAGCAACTTCTTTATACATACCCCTGCTTCTGTAACTTGCACTCCAATTTATCTGATGAAGTGGATTTTACCCACAATGCTTATGCCCCAATAAATATGTTAGTCTACAAGGTTCCACAGGGCTCTTCGTTGTTTCTGTTGAATCTGTAACTCAGAAAAGGGAGGATTAAATATTAACCCCTCCATAGGCCCAAATTACCAAAAGAAAGGCTTTTGCAAAAGCAAGTAACAAGCAGTAAGGGGGCACCCAGCACAGCAAGTGTTACAGTAACTTGACCTAGAGATAAGGAGGTAAGTCAGTGGTGAGTTGCAACTTCATTACACAGGTGTATCAATTTGTCACCTCACTGAGGGTGTTGATCTTCACACCATTGGTTTGTTATTTACTCTACATCTACTATATATTTTAGAGAGTTTGTCTGTTTGATCAAGAACTCCTCCTAATCTATAAGAGCTACAACTACCAAATTCAGTGTACAGCTGCCCCTTATGATAACTTAAATCAGCATAAGGGTTTGGTATATGCCTGCAATGGAATTGCTTCTCATGAAACCAAACAGTAGAGAGACAGAATCACCAAAGCAGGTACAGTCTTCTAAATTGACATAACTGAGCAAATGTTGAAAGAGACTAAACCAAGATGAGCAGAAAAGTAGAATGAACCTGGACTGCTTCTTAATAAACCTTACAGAAAGGAGATAAAATGGACAAATTTAGAGAAGTGCTCTGTTTTGGCATAGTTAAATCAATGCCTAAGGTTTGAAAATGTTATTGGATACTACATTGACTATAGCCCTTTTTTGTTAAAAAAGAGCAAATAACAATTTATAGGGATGAAGGAAAACATACACTTGATGGAATTCCCATTTTAAAAAAATTACTAAAAAAATTAAAAACAAATTTTAACAATCCCTTTTTAAAAGAACTCTTAAATAAAAAATAACTTAACCAAAACAACACTGTATTTTTGAAAAATACAATCATTTACAAAAAGCAGGTACATTTTTCCTTTATTAAAAAAACCACCCTTAATTGAGTTAAGGATCTGAGCGATGCTGGGTAAATCCCCAAGTAAGCAACAATAGTAGTTTTCTGTAGCATTTTCCCTTCAAGTATCTCAAAACACTATAAAAATGAATTAATTAATGCTGACCACACCCCTGTTATGTAGGAAACTGCTGGGCCCCTTTCTCATAGTGGAAACTGAAGCACAAAGTTATAGAGGGTGTGTCTAGACCACAGGTTTTTTGTGAAAAAAAGTGGCCTTTTTTCGAAAAAACTTCCCCTGCGTCTAGACTGCTGCCGCATTCTTTTGAAAATAAATTGAAAGAACATGACAGTTTTTTCGACTGCGGAAAGCCTAATTTTATGAGGAAGAACGCCTTTTTTCGAAAGTGCTCTTTCGAAAAAAGGCACTATGTAATGCAAACTGTGCTTTTTTCGAAAGAGAGCATCCAGGCAGTCTGGATGCTCTCTTTCGAAAAAGCGGCTCGCTTTTTCGAAAGTACTGGCTTTAGTCTAGACTCTCTTTTGAAAAAGGCTTTTTCAAAAGTATCTTTCAAAAAAGCCTCTTTCGAAAGAGGCTTGCAGTCTAGATGTACACAGAGAGAGTTCTTTAAATCACACATGAAGTGTGTGGAAGAGTAGAAACAGAATCTGCATCTCCTGCCCGTGACTCCCAGTTATGTTTTGATTATAGGATCATCCTGCCACACAGAATTTAACATTTCACTTTCACAAGCAACAATGAAGTTCACTCAGGGATGAATCTATCCTAGCAGCTTCATTCTGAGAGAGTTCCTATACAACTTTTGGGGAACTATTAACAAAACTAAATATCCAGGACGTAGAATTGAGACTCCTTTCAAAATGGTGGCTGTGGATGGGCTCAAACCACCAATGTTTTGGGTGAAGTGGGAAACTGAGTCACTAGTCCACCCAATTTAGGCTTGATCAATTTTTGCCTTATCTATACAATTTCAGAAAAAATAATTGTCACTTATAGTAGCTTGATATATATTTGCCAGACAAATACCACACAAGACAGAATTAACATATGGGCCTGTTACTGCATTCTGGGGGAATTGGGAGTTCTACCTTCCGTGACAGTTATTGACTTTGATCCTTTGGCCCTTTAGTCTTATTCTTTAGTTTCTAATCTGGTGTTTTTCCAGTTTGGGCTCATGTTCACATAGGTCTTTTATATGTATGTAAATTACAGATTAATCTTTATCCAATTGGCTTTTAGCATATTGATTCTTTGGATTTGGGTAATTTTGAATTATGCATGCACAAGCTTCAATTATCCAACTTCACTTTTTTGCTGTTGGTTTTGCAGTTTCTGGGTCATATTGTTTTGTGTCACTGTGCCTTGGATCTTCCCAGAAAAAGGAAGGAGGACTTATTTATCATTTACTTACATCTTCCAATATGAGATGCTATTTTTGTTCTATCAGCAATAACATTTTAAACAGTTAGTAATTCTTTGTAAAAGAAGAATTAGCAAAACCACACTTATACCACCAAAGCCTAAGTGTTACCTCATCTGTATCCATTCACTATTCATAATTACAAATTATTAAAAAGATAGCTGTCAAAGCTCTTAATTTTACTACTGACAAGTCTTCTTTGTATATTTCAAAGCTTTGTAAGTCAGCATATGTTAATATGTGCTATCCTTAAAAATGGGATGGGGAATTATGGAAAACATAATGATTCTTTAATATCAACATTTCTTGTCTTTAAACATGGGTTTTTCATTCAAATTTCAGTTTTATTTGTGAATCATTACAAAGAAATGTCATTAGAAGGTTTCTTATGAATTCATTTTGAAGGATGTCTCCATTGTAGAATTTTTATCTCTGGTTGCCTTTAATGGTACTCTGACACAAGAGATGACTTCCCCTGCAGGCGTATCTAGAAATCTCTGGTGTGTAGTCTGGATATCGTGCAGGTGGAGGACAGAGAGGATGTGTATGTGTATCTGTATATCATATCCTGTCTCTCATCATTTCATAGCAGATATGTTGCCCAGTAAATGGAAAATCTTTAGTAACATCACAAATCTGTTTCTTGTTACCTCCCATCCCATCAAAACACCTATGTTATCTTACTGTCAATCAGTCCTGTGCTTTTCAGGGGACTGAATTGGTAACATTTTCATTGTGATGCTGATTGAAAGACAGCTTAATTCCAGTTCGTGTCTGTCTATTTGTACTGCATCTTTCCCTGGAATATGTAGCTCAGGAGATGGGTTGTAGAAAATTGTAAGTATAATGATTCATTTCATAGGCATGGAAACCAAATTTTAGCTGATGTTCTGGCTGCTGGCCCCGCACCTGGGGTCCTGGCTGCCGGCCTGGGGCTCTGCTCCTAGCCCCATTCCTGCCCCAGCTTGGGGGGGGAGCAGAGGTCGGGGCTGTCTTGCAACATCCCCACTATTAAAAATTTCCACTAATTCATTCCCATGGCAACACACTTGTAATCTTCATCTCCCAGAACAACAAACCCAGGTAAAGATCCAAGTGTAGTTTCCATCTGACTCCTTGAAGAACTTACAAGGGGAAGTCTACAGGATCTGAATCTTCTCATCCTTCTCCCTGGAACAGCATGTATTACTCCTTACCTAGGTGCAAAATCCCACCTTCCTCTTGCACAAGCATGATGTTTCCCTGGGCTTGAGGTGGAACTGGTATGACTCTCCTGTGTGAAGGAGGCAGGCTACAATAGTCTGGTGTACATTACAAATTTGGTTTTGTACAAATATGGTTATGAAGAGTCAAATTAGCTCACATGATGCTGACCATGACTGACCACTCAGCACTGACCAGGGCAAATCATGATTAATCTAATGAATTAATTCCTGTTTAAACTTGAGCATAGAAATATTTAGGAAAAGCTTAAAAACATTTCCCAACTTGATTTTTAAATTGAAACGTTCACCACCATCCTTGGTTAAAGTGTTCTGCTTATTACCCTCACTATTAAAAATCTGTGCCTTTATTTCCAGTCTGAATTTCTTTAACTTCAGCTTCTAGCCATTGAATCTTGTGATAATTCTGTCTACTAGACTGAATAGCCCATTATCAATTTTTTTATTCCCCCTGTTGGTTCTTATCAACTGTGATGGTCAAATGTCACCTTCTCTTTGATAAGCTAAATAAACTGAGCTGCATGAGTTTCTCACTATAAACCATATGTTCCAACCCTTTATTCATTTCCCATGGCTGTTCTCTTAATCCTCTCCAATTTATCAACACCCTTCTTGACTGATAAGCAACAGAACTGGACACAGTATTCCAATAACAGCTGCAACAACACCAAACAAAGGTAATCTAACTTCCCTACTTTTGCTCCATTGAACCTCCCTACCTTCCAAAATGGCATTAGCCCTTTTGGCCACACATCACTCTAGGAGTTTGTGTTCAGTTGATTTTTCACAAAATCTTTTTCAGATCGCTGCTTCCCAGGATAGAGACTTCCATCCTACATCATTGTTCCTAGATATATATATTTACATTTGTCTGTATTAAAATAAATAATACTTGATTGTACCCTGATTACCAAATGATGTAGATTTTTCTGTATCAGTGACCTGTCCTATCTATTTACTACTTCCTCATTCTTTGTGTCACCTGCAATCTTTATCAGTGATTTTGTTTTCTTCCAGGGGATTGATAATGTTTAACAGCATAGGGCCAAGAATCAATTCCTGAAAACCCCCACGAGAAATACACATGCTGAATGATTCATCCCCATTTACAATTACATTTTGAGACCTGCCAGCTTACTCTAGGGAATGTCAAGACATTTTAAATGTTTTACCACCCTATTTTGTGCAAGAAAGAGAATTACATTTGGCTATGTAAAATGTGGCCCAGGTTATTTTAAAATAGCCAGCTTCTTTTCTGCCTCAGGGAGAGGGAAAGATATAAACCAAAAGTATTGGCTTTCTGAAAGATTTTATACTCAATTTTCTCTTGTTACAGTCATACCATGTAACTGTGTGCATATGTTCACATGCATGGTCCTAATCATGCAAGACTGTAACCAGATTCTGAACTGCGTGCCAATGCTCTGACCACAGTTTCAGGGAGCTTCTGTGCATTTTTCATCCTGTGTACAACACTGAAACTCTGTCCTCTACCTGCCAAATGTTTCTTTTGAATCCACTGATATCCATTTTGCATCAGGCTGCTACTCATCACAGCCACTAAACACATGCCCTTGTGTGGTGTTGTTTGCTGGAGGTGGGTTCACATGGCTATTTTGGCTCATTGTATGAAATGCATTAATGACAATGTTCTAGCCTAGAGTTTCCCACCATTCCTCTCTCTCCATCTGACTCCCTCCCAGCCACACTACAAAACACCTGTTCCAGGGAACAACACATGTTCCAAGTGTCTCCAGGCAATGGATTTTTTCCACTGCTTGAGCATTCTCCCCCACCCCTTTCCCTTCATTCCTCACTGCTGCACATGCTGATGTTGTATTTATTTTGTCAGAGAAAACCAGCCATTTTAAAATGCTGTCCTACACTCCTAACAAGGTCACTCCTCAGCACACAGAGCAGCTTTTATGGGAGCTAGCCAGAGGAGCACTTTTGGCATGAATATGCTCATTTGGGCATGAATACCTGTATTCCTAGAAATAACAGCTGCTCCCCAAACATTCATGCACACAAGAACTAGTCAATAAATGACTTATTTAATCACAGGTGACAATAAGGTTGAGTGGAATGGTGAGTCTGAATCTTCTGAGCACAGGAACAGCTCCTTAACTTGTATAAATCAGCTTAGCTCCGTTGACTTATATGGAGCTATGTTGATTTATCCCAGCTGAGGAGCTGGTCCATGATATTTGCAAGTATTTTCATCTCCCACTATTTGCCCAGCTCTTCTTGGGAATGTTGCTTTAACATTATTTATGCAAAACAGAAATACATAATTTTTTCAGTATGCTTTATTGTCATGTTACATTTGAACTAGTGTTTAGAGAAAGTTTCTCAGACTTTTTTTATGGAGAACATTTTCAAATGCAACCCTTTAGGGCAAAAAAAATGAGTTTGTTTCCCTAGGAAAAAAAATACATTGCTGCTCATCAAAGGGCCATATTTATTTGACATTCTCTCTGCTGATTGGGGTTTTGTCTGAAGTTTTTCAAGTTGAGTATTTTAGATGGTGTTTACAGAATAATCTGAAGTCTCTTTGATCTTCTGATTTTCTCATCAATGTATAGACAAAAACAAAGAAAAATGCCAGTAAGTGTATCATCAGGAAACATTTATGAATAAAGAAACTGGTGCTTTGCACACACCAGAGAATGGAATCATTGGTAACTTAACAGCAGGAAAGAGCGGTATAAGTGACAGAGGTGCTGTATGTCCACACTACTCATACCGTTTCAATGAAGACCAGTTGCGCTTTTGTCCCGTGTCCACATTATAGCACTGTACTCCACAGCTGCACGGCTATTCCAAAGTCCCCCCTCTCTGATCACTGTAGCAATGACTTCTGGGAGATTTTGAACAGGTTCTGAATTCTTATGGGGATCCCAGGGGAACTTTGGGAATAGATTAAAACCATCATAAGTCCTCTGCTAGTGGCACCGCTACCTAGTCCTGTTCTAAACACTCATTTCACTAAAAAAGGTTTCTGCTCATGTTTTGTAGAAGCTGTTGAGAGATGTGGCTGTGGCAAGGAGGCAGAGGGTGTTTTTAGAATAGTTGCCGAGCTAGACACCAACAATTCATGATACAACACTTAAGGCAGGTCTATATTTATCAAGAAATCAGTGCTGTGGCGATCGATCCCGCAGGGGTCGATTTAGCAAGTCTAGTAAAGATCCTCTAAATCAACCACTGATCACTGTCTTTCATTGACTCCAGTACTCCATTGGAATGAGAAGTGTAAGGGAAGTCAACGGGAGAGTTTCTCCCATTGACCCCTCTCGCCCCAGGGGAGACCCCACAGCAACTCAGCCTAAGGTATGTTGACTCCAGCTGAGTTATTCACATTGCTGGAGTTGTGTATCTTACGTTGATGTTGCCCCATAGTGTAATGGCCTGTAATGTGCCCTTACACATTCAAGTGCCCTTTATTGGAAGGAGAACTGCTCTTGAATCTGCACCACAACCACACACTGATTAGATCAAGTTGTTTTTGAGACAAGAGAACAAGGAGAAGTGGTTACATAACTTCAAAAAGCAAACTATTTTTCTCTATTTTAGGAGTGAAAAGATGAAAGGAGCATAAATACCACAAAGACTCAGTGGGGCTAGCACGGCTGTCAGTGCTAACCTTTGCAAAGAGAGAGGATGGGTGTGGGAGGAAGAGGGGGCATGTCTATCTGTTTTCTGCATTAACCAATAGGACAAATCAGATGTAGAGAGCAGTGCACAATGAACTGTTCTAAAGAGAACAAGGTGGGTGAGGTAATATCTTTTATTGGACCAGTTTTCATTGGTGAGACAAGCTTTTCGCTACACAGAGTTCTTTATCAGGTCTGGGGAAAGGACTGAGTATCACAGCTAAATACAAGATTGCACAGATACGTTGATACAGTGCCTTCCACTGCCTCTGATGGGTAGTGGTACTCCCCTCCTCGCAATACTGTGCCACAATGTGGAATCTTGCGCCGCAAGCAAACAGTACAGTTGGCCCAGGAAGAGAAACAGTGTCTCCTATTGTTTTCTTTAAAGGATAGGAGCTTTGAAAGGGAATAATTCATTTCAAAGAACATGTTGCAGCAAACATTCTCTCTGCAAAAGCCATAGATAAGCAGCTACAATAAAATGGCTAATTTAGTGAAAGCTCCAAAATGCTTTTAAAGAATATTTTGAGAAATTGATGGGGTTCTAATTTGAAACAGTATTTTAAGTTCAAGCCACTTCATAACAAAAAGAGACTGTGTTTCTCAACAGGTGTGGGGATACAACTGGCTCCATTCACATCTATAGACATTCCATTTATCTTTTCAATCTGCTTTAGAGTTTAAGCAAGGGATTAGTCTACTAATGCAAAGACTTAGGAGGCTTTAGAAAGACTGCATTTCCTCGCAGTTTAGGATACATATTGTTGCTTCTCTCTGGTCCAGTGAAATTTGTGTCTAGCATTCTGATTTCTTCACTTTTATTCTGTTTACCCCGTTCTTAATCGGCATTGATTTTTTCCCCTGCCCCTAAAGCAGAAAAAAAATCAATTTTCCATTATGTTTGTTAATAAGTCATAGTAGGAGTTAAATAGTACTGGGTATTGCAGGTAAAGCAGTTGGTAATTAATTGTTGAGGCAGTCCATTTAGTATGTTGAACAGGCTGACACACAAATAATATACCAAAAGAGAGTGGGGTAAATCCTCTGTTGGTCAGCATTGCAGAGGCAAGCAATGATTCTGGCATTTGTGCCCTGTGTCCAGGTATACCACTTGACAGGGCAAGGTGGGTACGGTGATGTCAGGCAGTTTGCTGCAGCTCTGAGACTCTCTTCCTCCAACTAGCACATGCTACTGACCACAATGTGGACACCATTTGACAAGAGGAATAGACAAATGCTGTGAGCTACATATCCCTTTAGGTCCACAGTATGAGGACTGGCAAGGAAGTGGTTTTCCCTGAGTAGATGATTTCTTAAGCCTCTAGTGAAAGGTCTTGAGCTGGTGCTTTCTTGCATTATATGGTTGAGAAAAGAAAATGTATGTCCCTTCCCCTGTGCAGCAGCATGTATCTCGTTCTTTCAAATTGCATGCAGACTCATCATTTAAAGTCCATGAGTGTCTTTCAATTTATTTTTATAATGGGATTTAGTTCAGGCCCTAACATAGGATCCTGGAAATGACTGATCTGGGGAGAAAATGCAGGAATACATTGAAAAATATTTACATGTTCATTTTGCTGAACTACCAAAACCTGAAAATGAGCTTGAGAGAAAGAATACAGTACTTCAGTTTGCAAACTGTATACTTAAAGAACATGGGTTTGGGGATAAAAGGCTCCCTTTCCTCCTCTTATTATTATTATCAAAATAGAGAGTGGTTTGTGCTGATAACTAACATTTCTCTCTAATACCATGACTCACTCAGGATCACTCCTAGATAAGCATCAAATGCCTTCGCCCTGCTTTCTAATGCCCTGATTCAGCAAAGCATTTAGGCATTTAACCATCTGCCTCAGTGCTTTGCTGAATAAGAATAGACTTAGCACTTGGTTAAAATTCAGTACATGCTTAAATGCTTTGGTGAACCAGGGCCACAGTGCCAGAAGATATGTGAATGCAAGATCATAATCAAACTCTTTTGCTCACAACATTGCACAGTTTTCTACTGTGCCTATGTAAATCTAGGGTAAAAGCTCTTAACAAAATTAAGGAGCATCTTTCCACTGGATAAAATATTTGATATTGCAAAAGTACAGCTTCAGGTCCCTGCTAGAAGTGGAATATAACTGCTCCATTAATCACACTTCCTCACATTTCAGTATGAAATATTGATCAGCAGTGTTCTCAATCTTCACAGAGCTAGTCAAGGGACTTAACAAATCTTAGCTAGCATGAAAAATTTCCCTTTCTCACCCCTAAAGGTGACCTCTCCGGGTCAGGACTGAGGCACATGGCAGGACAACATGAAGATGGTTGTGCTGCTGCTGTGTCTGTTCTGGGGACAGGGCTCTTTGCTCTCCTAGGGCACCAGTCTAGCCCCTTTCTCAAAGGAACAGATACAGGGACTGATGGGCAACGTTCCTTAGCAATCAAATGCTAATATAAAGTGTACGTCTATACTGCAATCCACATTGGGACTGCAGCACAAGTAGGCCCACCTGTGCTAGCACAGCTAAAAATAGCACTGAAGACGAGGACGTGTGGGTCTCAGCACAGGCTGGAGAAGCACGCTGTGTACCCTGGGTGTGTACTCACATTGCTAGCCTATGCTGAGGCATATATGCTGTTATTTCTAGTAGGGATGTAATAGTGCAGTTGATTAGCTGATTAACCGATAAGCAAAAGCTTGTAGGTTAACGCTATAGACTACATGCTTCCCCGTCAGTAAATTTTTTAGCAGTCCTGGCTTGCTCCGGGTCTGGTACCTACCCCTGCTGCAGCTCTGCATTTAAAGTGTATTAGGAGCCAGGTTAGCAGGCAGCCCAGCTCAGTTCCAGCTCACACTGGGTCCGGGAGCTCAGAACCCCCCTGGACAGGGACTGCTGCCACCCCGCACTGCTGCCTCTCTATGAGAGGCATCAGCATGGGAGTGACAGGCAGCCAGTCTGCGAGGGGAGCTGGTTTTTAAACTGGCTCTCCTTGCAAACCAGCTTCCACCTGGCACCCCACGCTGCTGCCTCTGATACTGGCTGCTAGCCCCACCCACAGGGACTATAGAATAGTCGAGTAACCAAAAAGAATTCATAAGGTTAATCAACTATTTAATTGATATTTAACATCCTGACAGAGCCTGACGGAAGCCCACTGAAGACATGCAGCAATTAAAGCGACCACATTTCAGCCTGTTTTTGTTTTTGTTTTGTTTTGTTTTGTTTTTTCCTCAATAAATTTTCCCCGCCCAGAGCCACCAATTGGTTAGGACCGGCCCTGGCAGTGTAGACATGTCCTATAGCTAATGGGACATTGCTGCCCCTGCCGCTAGTGTAGCCTGAGGCTACAGCACATGCCACAGCATGGCTCCTGCTCATGTTGCCTGTGGTGGCCTTCTTAATCTTGAAAAAGTCCATTCTAGGATATGAGAGGTGTCTGTGTCCCTGCCCAGTTTATTCCCCTGGAAGGCAGATGGGATTCCTCTAGCAGATCTTAGGGAAGGAAGCAAGGTGTCCAAGGAAGAGAGATTTTCTACAGCTGAGGAGGTAGCAGGAGAGGCTGTCTTGGTGACAGAGGGGGGCTATAGAGTATCTTAGAGGTTGCAGTTCTGCAATAGCTAGGGTCAGTCTATTGCCATGTTGTGGGCATGGACCAACCAGGGTCAGTTTTATAAAAGTTCAGCCCAACTGTTCACTTATGCCATTGACAAGCTGCATATGCAAGTAGCTGATGTATCTATTGCATATGCAGGTGTATCTATTGCAGGGGTGGGGAATCTAAGGCCCGGGGGCTGGATCCAGCCCTGATTTTTCCATAGCTCAGCAGCCCCTAACCCAAAAAGGTTCCCCACCCCTGATCTATGGACATAATCTCTGCAAGCACTAGTGAGAGACTTTATAGTTTGCCCCCAAAAGAGTTCTGGAGTTCTGACTCTCAATCCTGTGATTTAACTACATATGACACATATGTCACACTCTTTAAATCTTTCCAAACTATTTTTGCTTAAATAAAAAAAATTGTTTAAAAAACCCCCAGTTCTTATCTGTTCTGGACTGACTTCTTCAATTACCAAGATCAGATGCCCATGTGTTTCAAACAATGAACAAAATAGACTTTAAAGCTCTCAGTCAACTATGTTTTATCAGTGCATCATATCTTTAAAACTTACCAAGAATATACAAAGCTCTGATTGTTAAATTTTTATCACAGTATGTCCCATGTGAAAGTCACTTTCAGATATAATATTGGTTATTTCTCAGCAAACCTGTACACAAAAGGGGGAGAGAATCAAGAACATTTTTTAAAAAATGCTGACTACATCTCATGTAACATCAGTTTGAAGTGGCTGAGGGAATATAAAAATGGTGATTTGTAGAATTTATGTGCTAATATGAATTCCAGATGCTAATCACATGATCTGTTCTTTTATGTCAAATACAAGCACATGACATGTTTATCCCTTATTTACACAGATTCCACACCATAACTTGAATTTTTTGTTTTTAAATGATTAATTATTACCATGATCACTAAATGAACAAATTTGTTGATAAGAGTTCTGTCATGAACAAATTTATGCCATTTTGTCAGACATTGTAAGACTTCTTTTGTTAAAAAAATAAAAAAGCTTCCAACCAGTTCCTGATAAAGGATTTGACAAATTAACTGTTCACTGTACACAGAAGGAAAAGCACAGACAAGGTCTCTGCTTCATGTTTCCCCATAGACCTGTTATCCCTGCTTTGAAATCATCTGCAGATGAATCTTTCACACCAATTTATTTTGTGCAATAAAGAGTGATAACACCATGGCTTTATGTGTTACATTATGAAATCACTTTTTTTTCCTTCCTACATGATCATGCATGTGTGTGTGCATGCGTGTGTGACAGAAAGAGACTGTGGTCAAATATTGCATAACATTAATTGAAAATTTCTCTAAGTGAGGGCTGTAGAATATGGACCACCTGGTCTTATTAATTAATAAAATAATCTAACATATATTTACAATACAAGAATCAACAGACAATAGCGTGGCAGCTAAAATGGGGGAGCAAGCTGTACTGGTAATACTGGAGATTTCGTTCCTTCTGGTCTTGATTCAGCAAAACACATTACTGCATTTAAATTAAAGCCCAGAAGTAATCTCATCTGTGTGCAGCAACACATGAGTTTTAGCCCCATCCACTTTAATGGGACTATGCACCTACCTACAGATAGATGCAAGGTTAAGCTCCTTGCTGAATCAGAAGCTATCTTCCTCCAGGAGACAGCATATTAATCAAGTTGGAGGATTTCTCAAGAGCTTGTTTTGGACCCAGTAGTTTATTGAATATCTTGAGGCTGTTTCAATAAGATACATTGTTGATACGGCTCCCACTGCCTAACATGGGTTTCGTTGTCAAACTTGGTCAGAGCCCAGGGCTCTGACTCTTGGGGCTATGTCTACACTGGCGGCTTCTTGCGCCAGAAATATGCAAATGAGGCTAAGCATGGAATATCCCCGAGCCTCATTTGCATACCTAATGAGCCGCCATTTTTGCAGAAGAGGCTCTTGCGCCAGAAGGAGCGTCTACACTGCCCCTTCTTGTGCAAGAAAAACCCTCTTGCGCAATGCCGTTATTCCTGAAAATAATCAGCGTAGCAGTATTGCGCAAGACGGTTGTTCTTGCGCAAGAAGGGGGGCAGTGTAGACTCTCCTTCTGGTGCAAGAGCCTCTTCTGCAAAAATGGCGGCTCATTAGGTTTGCAATTGAGGCTCGGCAATTATTCAACACTTAGCCTCATTTGCATATTTCTGGCGCAAGAAGCTGCCAGTGTAGACATAGCCATAGATCCGTGAATCTTGCCTAATTAGAGTGCATCTACACTGCATTGTACAGCTGGTCCCCAACTTACGGCCACCTCGACTTACGACCATCCACACTTATGACCAAAGCGGTCATAAATGCGGGCTCTGAGTTACGAACACGCCCCGCACTTATGAACAGCGCAGTCGCAATGTAACTCAATGGGTTCTGAGTTACGACCATTCTGAGTTACAGCCAAGCATTTGGTCCGTAACGCGTTCGTAACTCAGGGACCGGCTGTAGTTCAAAATAAGACATGCAATTTGAGCTACGCAAATTGCATATCTTATTTAGACCTTATTTCGAAATAGCTTATTTTGTAATTTGGCGCTGTCTACCCAGCACCAAATTTGAAATAACCTGATATTCTGAAACGTCCCTTACGCCTCGTGGAATGAGGTTTACAGGGACATCAGAATAGTGAACCTGTTTTATTTCAAAACTATACTCCTGTATCCTGAAATCACATTGCAGTGCAAACGTAGCCTAAGGGTATGATCCTGCAGCATGGAAGTCAATGTGAATTTTACCATTTATTACTGTGGGAGTAGGATCAAGGTTATAGAACCCTATTCACTAAAGCACATACTTAAAGTCAAGTACTTGCTTAAATCCCTTTGAATTGGCATAGGCTAAAACACCTGTTTAAGTGTTTCACTGAATCAGGGCCTTAATCTAAACCTGGATCGGCAGCATTGAGGATATCTGCAATGTATGGGACCCTGAGGTTATGTCTACATGGCAAAGAAAAATCTGTGATTGGCCAGTGCCAGCTGACTCAGGTTTCCAGGGTTTGGACTGCAGGGCAGTTTGACTGGCATGTAGATTTCCAGGGTGGAGTCTGGGCTGTAGAACTCTGGAGAGCAATGACACAAATCCACAGCCCGAGCCCCACAAATCTAAGTTGGTTGGCAAGAGCCAGCTGTGGGTTTTTCTTTTCTGTACAGACATAACCTTAGTCTCTACTGTAGATCCAACCTTCCTATTTTGATGTATACCACAATTTTCCTTTACTATACAAGGCATTATTTATAAATAACAACAGCAGACTTAGTCATGTTTCACATTGATCATGGCATGGAAACTGTTTTATTCCATTATACTTTCAGACTTCTTCCCTGGCTGACTGCAATGACAATGGTAGGATAACATTGTCTTTGTTGAGCACACTTATTGCACCACTCACTATCATTCCCAAAAAGCCTGCTTGCCATGGGCCAATTTCATTTTCAAACATTGCAGAGGTGATTTATAGGAAAACAAAAGCCCTTGAACAAATGCCTGATATCGGTTTTGTCAAGTGAACTGATTTACTGTACACAAAGGGAAAGTATTCAACAGCTTCCTTCTTGTATACATTTTCTTGTGGCAACCTTCTGTTCACTTCTGCGTCATCTGCTTATTAATCTCTCACACCAAGTTGGCTCTAGTGATAAAGCTGTGAAATCCACAGCTCTCTGTGTTCCATGGTGCCAGTCAGGAAAGGGATGGCATGGGATTCAGAGTTTGGCATCCAGTAGCTGTAGAAGAAGGAAGGTTTTTTCCCATTGGAATCAAAAGTAGCCTTCTTTACTATAGAGCCCAGGAGGCCCATGAAACTTCCAGGAGCCATCGGTCACAGAGGCCACTTTCTGCTGGATCCAACCCAAAGTGCATTATTCTAATGTCAGATGTGCAGGCGTGGATCACTGTACACAGTCCATTCAAGAACTTTTGCTCTGCTTGTGCACAGTTGGAGATTAGTTTGAGATTAGACGAGATCCCTGGATCAGCATAAAACAAATACTTGACATTTTCTTTGGAAAGTTATTGTGCGTGGACATGCACAGTAAGTAGTTCCTTAAAACAAGCAACAATGACTGCGGCTCAGTTATACTCTACTCTCACGGTTGACAAAACCTCAAGTTTTATAAAAGCAAAGCTGTCTACTCGACATTGAAAAGGCGCACAAAATTAGGGATGGGTGAACTCATTCTGCCTAATTTCAACCATACCACTTTGTGTTTGAGAGTTTCTGGCTTTATTTGGTTTCCCATTCAGGGTAATAGAGCTTGTCAAAAAAGAAGCGGAGATGGGCAGAGGTTTAAAAAAGATCTATTGGGGAAAAATACCGTACGTATTGTACATTCAGCACCCATTTGTACCAGTCTAGTTTGGGAGACTGACCTTCTATCCGTAACATAGCACAAACATCACTTTAGCTAAAAAGGAGATTTTAAAATAGAATCATTGTGCAAGAACTGGGTTTCAAGTATGAAAGCAAAGATGGGCAAATTTTGCAAACCTAATAAAATAGACTCATATATACTGAAGCACAATTATAGTGGCCCTATAAGTACACTTAAACTCACACAAGTGCTAACAGTCTGACAGTCCGATTTTTCTGAAAAAAGTAGCATCTGTAAAATTTCAAAAGCAACTAAATAATTTAGGAGTCTAAGTCTCATTTTCAAAAGAGACTTATGCCATTTGGTGCCCTTTTCCATTGCCTTTGGTTGAGACTTGGGTAACTAAGTTATTTCTGAAATTTAAATGTAAAGCCTAATCAATTCTTTAAGATGCTTTTGAAAAATGTAGCCAGTATCTTTGCTGGAGCAGGCCCTTACAAATAACTAAAAGAAATACATGTGCACATGTGTGGTCCTATTGCCTTCCGTTTACAGACATTTTATACATTACAAAGAAGGGAAAAAAGGTCTTGTGCACATTCTGTTGTTACACTTATTTCCATCAGCAACGCGGAAAGCATAACAACATATGGGGCCTGATGTCTTGTGCAGAACTCCCTCTGAAGTCATGGGAGTTCTGTATGCAAAGGATTGGCAGAATTGGGACAACTGTGTTCAAATGTTTACTGTGGTGTACAAAGCTCTGCACTCGGGTGGCTTTTACATGTTGCACCCTGATCATTCTAATCTAAGGAGTCTGCTTGCCTGTCTCTAGCGAGGACCTCTATGTGGATGTCCAAGGACATGCAGCATGCTAGAGACCTATAGTGTGGAGATTTTTCTTTCATTCATTCTTGTTTTGTTTCCCTTGATGCTCAGATTAACGGGGTCTTTTAGGCAGATACACAATAGGCAAGGGAGTAGCCACTGCTTCCTTCTGCCTTTCCTATTTTAAAATTTAGCTAAGGGCCAAGTAGAATTCCTGTGCTACATCCAGAGACATGGCGCTGGCTTCTTCCCTCCCTCTGGACAGGATGGCAGAACAGGAGAGGCACAGACTGGAATAGGAAGGTGTCCCCTATCTAGGGGGGTTGGCAGTGGCTGTGAAGCATCTGTGCATCTAGGAGCTACATGATGCTATTTGCCTCTTTTATGTTGTCTTTGCAGCAGGGTGGATCTCTGTTTAAATAGCACAAATGAGCGTGAAGCCATTGAGTCTGAAAGTGGAGGCTTGCGCTTTGTGCATAGAAAAACAGAAGCACTTCCTTCCTGGAAGAAATAAATTTTTGAAACAAAAGAGAGGGACTTTTTTATTTACTGCAGTTCCTGTAAAATTGCTTCCTGCCTAATCGTGAGTGACTTGCTGTATAAATGCTTCTTGGAGGCCAGAGACAAAGCAAAGAATAAGTGCCCACAGTGGAGAGTTTCGCATGGAGATGATTCAGTACTGTGTCTAACCAGTGTAACTTTTTTCATTTCTTCGTGTATTGCAAGCGTATTTGGGTATTTTAATGTGTCTGCTTCTACTGTTCTTGCTTCAATAAAAATAAAATAATAAAAACATAATTCTTCCCACTTCCCATTCATTAGGGATGTTACAAATTTGGCTACTCATTAATACCTGCATAAGGGCCTAATTTTACATCTCCTTACTTGTTTTAAGAGTAATCTTCACTCCTATGAGTACACCTAATGATCTGTTACCCCATGAGCAAGGAGTACAGATCCAGATCTAATCTTGAATTGCTGTTTTTTAACAGGAGTAGTTGGGAGATTACACAACATGGTGGATGAGGAGATTTTGCATCCTTTTCCTCGAGGACCTGTTCCATTAAAACTAATGAGCGTCACTGCAGTAGTGAGATACCCTGAAAAGGACTTCAAAAGCCAATTTTGCATCCATTGCTACAAAGTCACGCTCACATCACACTATTTTGTGCACTAGGCTTGCTATGGCTAAATTGGACTAAGAACAGTTGAGTTAACCACAAAGAAGACAGTGCTCTGCCCAGCATCCAGCCCAAATTACTGGGCCAGTCACCTGTCATGTTGTGTAGTGAGAACCTCATTCTCTCAAGGCCGCAGAACTACTGTCCTCAGACTGACACTGCCCAGGGGCTAAAAGCCTTCCAGGACCTGACACTGCTTCAACTGAAGGGGAAGACAAGAAGATTCATGCAGCAGCTCACTGTGATTGCTACTCCATAGACTATGCCAACCTGGTGGCTGGCGTAGCTTCTCCAAATCCTTACACAGTCATCCAGGACAGAAGGATTCATGAAGCAGCCCTCCTTAAGACTATGCCTACACTGGAAAGATTTGGTAATGAAAGTACTGCCTACATTCATAAATTGGCAAAAAGAAAGTTGCCAAATTATGTTTATATTGCCACACTCTTGACATATCATGGCCATATTGTTAGCTCCCGTGTGGACAGGAAGAGCAAAGCAATGTGGGTAAGCATCCTGCAGTGGCTGGTGTCACCTTCAGTTGCTAGGCACTTTGGGAACATGCAATGTAGTGCTAGGCATTTTAGGAATGTGAAAAACGTCCCATCAGCCACCTCTTTGCTTCCCAGCCCCCACAGGGCTGCTGGCTTATTTCTGCGCCACTTGAATAACAGCCCATCCTGCGCAGTCCAGCATCTGCCATGAGAAATCATGCATTCCAGGCTTCTCTCCTATGCTGTATTCAATGTGCTTAGGACATCACGCACTGCAGCAGAGCTACTTATGCACTTGCTATCAGAGTCTCAGATGCGGACGACAATGTGAGTGACATGGACAGCAGCACCGTGGCATTGCTCTGGGCTGTCATAGAGCACCTGTGCTGAGTAGAGCATCACTTCTGAGCTATGGAAACCAGCCCTGAGTGGTGGGATTGCATTGTTACCCGGGTGACTGGGTGTGGGATGAAGAGCAATGGGTACAGAGCTTTTGGATGCATAAAGCAACCCTCCTGGAACTGTGTGCTGAGCTGTCTCCTGAACAGCGGAGCAAGGACACCAGAATGAGTGCTGTGCTGCTCTCTTGGGAGAGAGGCATGTTGCCATTGCTTTGTGGAAGCTGGCAACTCCCGATTGCTACTATTTACCTGCAAATAAGTTTGGAGCAGGGAAGTCTACCTGAGCAGGGCAGCACTTATGCAAGTGTGCAGGGCAATAAATTGCATTTTGCTGTGTAGGACTGTGACTCTGGGAAATGTGGATGACATAGGGGCTGGCTTTGCTGACACGGGCTTTCCAAGCTGTGCTGGGGCAATCGGTGGCATGAATATTCTCATTGTAGCGGCACCCCACCTTGACACAGAGTACATCGATCTGAAGAGGTTACTTGTCTATGGTGCTGCAGGTGCTTGTGGATCACTGGGGGTGTTTCACAGATATAAATGGGGGGTGGTCTGGAAAGGTGCATGATGCATGCATCTTCAGGAACAGTGGCCTGTACGGAAACATGCAGGCTGGAACTTTCTTTCCAGACCAGAAATTTACAGCGGGGATGTGGAAATGCCATAGTTAGGTGACCCAACTTTCCCCTTCCAGCATGAAGCCTTACCTGGGGCACCTGGACAGCAGTAAGGAGCAGTTCAGCAGTTCAGGCTGAGCCATAGGGTGTCCGTCAATATCAGGGAGGCTCTGAGGAACCACTTTGACAATGAAATGCGCTGACATTTTTGGGTTTTTTGTGTTACTTCCCTGTCTCGTCCAACTGCTCATCCTGAGCAAGTAATTCCTATGAAACCAAGGGATGTTACAAGCTTCCACAGGGCCCAGAGCGATTGATGTGGGTTGCGTCACACAAAATAAACTCATGGAAACCTGCATCACTTTTGTCTTTATTGATCTTTCAATCACGGTCACACACATAGGCTGAATGCTTGTTGGGAAGTGAAGGGTTATTGGAAAACCTCACAATTGTGCTAACATACAGCTGTCAAAGTCACAGCTTCTGTGATCGGTATTGGAGTGTGCTGGGGGGGAAAAAATTACCAGATTGTGAAAATCTGTGTGGGCATAAAAGGAGGGTTGCTGGACACAGAATTTTGCAAGTGCAGTCATGGAAACTTCTGTGTGGTTGTAGAAGGAGGGTTTCTTTGAAAAGAATCCTCCATATGCTGACAAGGAGGCTGTTGTTTCTGTTCACTCTGTATCTTGATTAGACACTTCAGCTTCTCGGTTTGATCTTCTATGAGCTTTAGCATGTGCTCAGTGGCTTCTCTCTGGTCCTCCAACATTTTTTCCTTAGTTGACAGAGTCTGTCAGGACAGTTGCCTGACTTCTCAAAGTCTGGTCTGGAAAAATAACCACTAACAGTAGAGTGACTGTACTGTTCCTGATAAAGATTTCACTAGCATGCACATCTCTGAACAAAACTGGCTACTTTTCTTGTTACCTAGAGGCAAGCGCATATCTGTCCAGACACTATGATCATGGTGATTTTTTAAAAGGCAGGAGTAGAAGAGGAAGGAGGGTTGGGCATGGGGCCCCAAGAAAGTACAGTCCATACATATGCAGCAGGTGTACATGGAAACAATTTGTAATACTCCTATACTTGTCCACTGGTGGTCATTACTCTGGCTGATGTATCCCTGAAGAAGTTTAACAGGAAAACCTGGGCTCTGCTTCTGGATGCAGGAGAGAAGCACCCTGCTCCTTATGCAGCCCAACTCTGCGCCTCCTTGGTTCTGACAGCAAAGATTAAGGAATGGCTTGGCAGAGTGTCGTACCATGGTGGTGGAGAAACAGCAGGCCTGCCCTGGAATCTCCCTGAGAAAATTAATAAGTACATTAGGGAAACCATCTCCCAGAAAGATTCTATCGATAGCCCCACACCACCGCTCCCACCCCCAACCCGCTGCAGCAGAGCAACTTACTGCCCTGCATGGCCGCCACCTGCCCCATCCCCTGCCTGCAACAGAGCAACTGCCTGCCCTACCCACACCCCACTGCAACAGAGCAACTTACCCTGCATCTCTTCCCTTGCTTCATGCTCCATGTGATTCCTCATGAGCCTCAGGACTTGAGAACAATTTGAGGCTGCCTGCCACACTGGTTGACTCTGCAGTGAGCCACTCCTCCTCATCTGCTTCCACCTCTTCATCAAGAACTTCTGACTTCGGGTTATGTCTTGTTTCTGCTGACTCTGTGCTATGGGGGGTATTCACAGGGTCCTGAGCTGTGGATGTGGGATCTTCACCCAGGATTTCATCCAGTTCTTCATAAAAATGGCATATCTTGAGTGCAGCACCAGACCATCTGTTTGCCTCCTTTGCCTTCTGGTACACCTGCCGGAGTTCTTTTATCTTGGCTCTGCATCGTAGGGTGTCTCAATCATGCCCCATCTCACACAGAACTTAAGAAATGCAACCCTATGTGTCCCAGTTCCTATGGGTCATTCGCAGCTGTGATTACGCCAATTCTTCACTCCACACACTGATAAGATCCAAAAGCTGTGGGGTGATCAAAGGAGGAGAGCGTCTTGAGCGATAGCCACCCCTGTTTCCCTGAGAAGACACCTCAAAGAGCACCACCCAATGAACCAGCCAGTAGGAAATGGATTTTAAAGTTCCCAGGCTTTGCAGAAAGGAGGGGCACATTTCTGTTTACCTGTTTACGTGGCTGCAGAGTAGAAGAATTCAAAGTGCCGATGAGAGTGGCTAATCAGGCATTGTGGGAAACATCCCGGGGTTTAATAAATTAAAAAAAAACCTCCTGTAGTACACACTGCATGATTGCTGACAGTAAAGGGAGGGGGAGAGACAAAAGTCCCTTGGGGAGGTAGAAGATTTTTGTCACCACAACTGGGCATTTTTCATGACTTTTGTCATGTTGCAATGTTGCTCAATGGGTTTTGTTACCAAAAAGGGGGGTTTGATGACAAAACTTGGCAGTGAAGACATGCCCTTATTCCTGCTATGACTGTTGCTGGAAGAAATCTAAGTCCAGTTCCCTCTTGCCTCTGATCATGGGGAGTTCACATGGAATGAGGACTTTGTAAAACCACTCAAGAATATACAGCCCCTCCTCATGCAGCCTTCCTCTTGCTCTGCAGACCCCTCCAGCAGCTCCACCAGACAGAGGATTTGCCCCAGTACAAATGACAAGAACAAACAACTGTACAGCCACATGTCAGTTGAGATCCTTGCTAAGTTTCTACATTACATAAAGCTTTTCAACTATCTTCCCAGCACCTAATCAATCAGACAGTCAAAAATTTAAAGACAAAGTAACAAAATCACAGAAAGTATTGCAGTATCTATTAACAAAGCAGATCAGCTGACATAGCAGCTGGAGGTGCTGAAGCCCTTAATAAATTGACCCTCCTATTGAGATTTGCAAGAGCTCTCAATCTGTCATCATGCCTGTTATGTCTATCACTTGCACCTGGTATGAAGATCTTATTTAGCTATCACATGTTACTTTCATGTTGACCAATGAAATAGTTGAGTGGAATTACTGTACCTTTATGCTGTTTGTTTCAAAATTGAAACGTGTTTTTATTACTAAAAGTTGGCATTCACTGTGACTTCCATTGTTAAAAACTGGCGTCTTACTGTTTGGCTGTTTCGTGTGCATAATTTCTATATGCTGGTGAATCCCAGCTCACAGCAAACACTGAAGGAAGTATGATAGGTTCTACCCTTTGATTTTCAGACTTCTGTGTACAGATTTGATTGGGGGAAGGATTATCCTGCAGTTACTTCTTTCAGACATTATCAGTAATTCACCTATAAGCATAGATCCATATTTGGGATTCTGTACACAAGCATTTCCCCCACATATCTCATTAAGGCCCCGAGGCTCTCTAGAATCCATGGTTATTCACTGGACATAAAGAACAGCAGATGAATTAGGAATTGCATGATTTATTCTGATGCCTGTTTTTTAAGCATTATTACAAATTCAGGCCTCAGTCTTAGTCTGCAGCCAAAGAGCATACCGAATACTTCAAGGAAAGTTTGAATGCTAAAGCAGTTATAAGATGCCTTGTGCTCCCTAAATCCTGGACCAGTTGTGTGCTAGACTGGTCCCCTGGGCCATTGTGACAGCAGCGTTCAGGCTGCTGTATCACACACCACATGCCAATGGCTCCAAAGGGCCATGATGGCATCCCTCTGCCTTGCCTCTTACTAGCTATAGGAACATTATTGCTGGTCATTGCTATGCTGGTAAAATATGTGTGGCAACAGTATATGTGCAATTTTAAAGTTCCACTGTATGGCGTTATTAACATGTGTTTCAAAGTAAGTCTGGAAAACAGGCCTCTGTCAGACAAAGGAATGTGTGTTCTGCTTAATTTGCATTTAAGCAGTAAACAAAGTCATCAAGCAGCAAGGGGAGATAAAGGAAGTTCAAACAGGGGATAAAAAGCAGAGAATTTGTTTCCCAATAGACTCTTTGTCTCCAGAATCTCAGCTGAAAATGTTTTTCAAGAGGAGGACTGACAGTATAAAAAGTGGGGACAAACACCCCAACCCCTCCCATCCCAATTATGGCACCTGACATAACAGAGGAAGAATTGAGTAGATTCTGGGAGAAGGGGTCCTGACCTAACAAGTTTGAAAGCTTCAGAGGGGCAGACAAACTAGTCCGTAACTAGAAATACTTAAACAATGAATAGTCTAGTAGCATCTTATACTAGACTAACATCTATATGTTTTGTTAGTCTTATAGGTGCTGCTAGACTATTCGTTGTTTTTTAACAAGTTTGGTCAGTAAGACTGTTGACAGCATTTGGAAAGAAAACTGCTTTGAATTTAACATAGTTGGTAAGTGAGGCAACAGTTGTGTTTTATCTTTATATTTCTTCTAACCATTTCTCAACTTTCTGCCACATTACTTGTGCTCCTTAAAATCTCTCTGTAGTTAATAAACTTACTTTATCTTCCAGTGCATTTAAATTGAAGTGTTTTGGAAACTTCATTTGGAATGGCAAGTTATGTGCATATGTAAGATGGTGCGACTCACCGCCATGGCACCTTCTGCTGGTCATTCAGTTCAGCCCTGGAGCACCCCTTTATGGCCAATGTCTCGCATGCTTTACTTGTTTGTCTGTTCTCCACCTTGTATCAGGACCCATATCCCTCCCAGACTGCTCATCACTCCCCTCTGAGTACTGCTCTGCCTCAGGACCCCTGCACTCTGGAGTCCTCGCCTTCAAGGAACCCCCAACCCCGTATGCCCTCCTTGCCTCAGTGACCCACTGCCAGTCTTCATCTAGCCCCTGCCTCAGGGGCAAACTGCAGTCTGAAATGGCCACTCATCATTGACAAAGGGTGTGGGTCTGCTGCCTTCTGCTGCCCTAGCCACCTCTCTACAGCCCTAGTAACTTCAGGTCTTGAGAGCAAGATGCCTGGCCAGAGCTCCCCTGCTCTGCCCACCTTTCCCCAGCCCTGCTCTGTGTCAGGAAGCCTCGATATTTTCCCTGGCAGCTAGGTCCCTCCTGCTCTACAGCTGGAGCAGGAGTGTCTCTTTTCTCCCCTCCTGGAGTCCTCATTTATACAGCCCCTACTGGGCCCTAATTGGCTGATATGTGCCACAGCTGTGGGCTCCACAATCTCAGCTCTCTCCCAAGGCTGCGTTTAACCCTTGCTAGGCCAGTGCAGGGTAGACACCCCATCAGAGCATATCATTTCTATTAAAGAAATAATGGACTTTATGTAACCTTAATGTGTTGTCTAGGAGGAGGGAGAGGATAGTACAGGTTAAGTTCCCTGTAAACTGCATGGCCGTGGGGCCATGCAGCCGCCTAATAAGCCGTATGCAGGAGCTCAAGATGGCCACATGCAGGGCTCAGGGCACCCTGCTCCGCCAGCTGTGGCAGCTCCATGCTGGAGCTGGTGGAGGGTCACCAGCAACCTGGATGTGGCAGCTCTGAGCTGATGCAGGCCGAGAGGCAGCTTTCCCCTGGATGTGGCATTTCCATGCTGGGTCCAGAGGAGTGCATCTCTCCTCTGGCCACTGGCACCCAAACTGGAGCTGCCACAGCTGGGGAACAAGCCCCTCTTTTCCTAGTCCCCACCCAGCCTCATCTGGACCTGCCCAGTTGAGGGGAACAAGTGCCCCTTTCCTGGCTGTGCCCACTGGAGCTGCGATGGCCATGGAAAAGGGCTTCTCACCTGGCCCCAAGTTGCTGTGGTCAGAGAGGACTGAGGGAAGTCCTCTCTCTATGGGGAAGCCTGCTCCCAGAACCCTTCAACTCTGGCTTTACCTGAGAGTCCGCGACCCCAGCCAGAGACCTCACCCCAAAGGCCAACCCTCAGCTCTAGTCCTGAGTCTCCTCCTACATCCCAATCCCTTGGCCCCACCTCCACCACATACCATACATGTGTGGAATGACTTTTGTTATGTGATTCATCATCTCCATATTGGTGCACACAATGAAAGTCATTCCACACACAGACAAAAAAATTGGAGGGAACATTGAATACAGTGATGGAGAAAAGGATATAGGAGGCAATGGAAAGCCAGCCGAACATGGGCTGTCATTACACTGGTAAAGGCCATCGTGTGGCTGCCTGTTGCACACACAGAGACATATTGGGGGTGTTTTGTGTAATGACAACAGGCAGAACTGAATCTTGGTCTCTGGAACTTAGTGCATTAGTCTTTACGGCTTGAGCTAACAGCAAGCTGGCTCTCAGCTAAGGCAGTAGAGAAAACTCATTCTTTCTTTCTCTAAGGCTAGGTCTAGACTGCAACATTTTTGCGGAAAAAGCTACGCAAAATGCGCTCTGCCTTTTGCGTAGCTTTTTCCGCTTTTTTCTCTTTCCTCTTTCAGCGGAGCCCTTATGCCTCATGAAATGAGGTATACAGGGCTCCCCGAAAGAGCGCATTTGCTCTTCTGCGAAAAAAAGTGGAAGAGCAAAAGCGTTCCTTGGACGTGGCAGGGTTTTTGCGGGATACCTCTGGTATCCCGCAAAAACCCCATAGTCTAGACGTGGCCTAAGAGGGCTAAGTGCCACTACATGGGACAGTGAAGCACACCAAGAAGCTGTGTGGGTTACACTTCCACATTGGAGGCTGTTTGTGGGCAATTCAAACTGGAAGCTACTGCAGCAAAGCAGTGTAAACATCATTCCAGGGTAGAAGGCAGAAATGACACAGTTACTGTTCTGAATTGTATCCTGGTGTGCCACAGTCATCGTGTTCAGATCATGCAGCACTGTGAGCCACTGTGTTACTGCTCTACCTCCGTGAGAATGAGCTTTGCTATTGCTAAGCTATGCCACTTTTGTGCCTCAGGAGATGCCAAAATGCTATTTCCTAATGTCTATTGCATCTGTTGAAGGGCCAGGAAGGCTGTGGGGAAGGGGGGGCGCAGCCTCCGCCCCTCACTGTGATTGTTAAGTGGTCTTCTTCTCCACTTGCTAGTTTGAGCATTTTGTTTGCGTTCTATGTAAGTATATTTCCATTGTTTCTGGTCTTGCCTTGCTTAATTTACATTGGGGACACGATAGAAACTATATTCCTTTGTCTAGGGTAGGGTTTCAAAAAGGTCGCCAGATGTCTCCCCAGGTGGCTCTTAAGGAGCCATTCACACATTTTTTGAATTGCCCTGGATCACCAAGTCTTCCTGAATTGTCAAAATGGGTCCCCATCTGGAAAAGGTTGGGAACCGCTGGTCTAGGGCCTGCTGAGATTCTGCACTGCTTGATGAACACCTTTTAAAAACACATGTCCACAACACACCTATATTTATATCTGTATGCCTCCTGTACACAGATCATATCACGAGATGAATGACCTGCATGTTACCAGTTTGCATAGGGTACCTTATGTAGCACATTTTTTATACAGATTATGACAGTGAGTTGGGGCAATGAACATGCCATGGCTGATGTGAGTTATGGTATGTCGTATCCTCTGCCAAGATGGTCTTGAGGGGCTTCTGGAGTCACAGAGCTGCAGGGTTCCTTCATTCTCCTGGCTATTTCCATTACCTCCAGCCAGCTGGCATGTAATCCAAGGTTCCCAAGGTATCCCAATTAATGCCACCACTTGGATGGAGTCTCCAAGGCTACCACTTTGCTGTGGCATCCTCCTACAGTTTCTTATTATACCATAAGGCTGCTTTTCATTGAGGGTAGGGAGGAACAAAATGTTCCCAAACCCTGTTGAGGTTTGGAGGCTTGTTTAATATTTTAACACATTGTTCCACACATATAATGTAAAGCTCGTCTCCCTGTTCTATATGCCCACAACAATATATTACCATGTTCTTTGCAACCTGAGCATTTACAAATAAGATCTACCCTTTTCACAAATGCAAAGTGAAGCAAGACAATGTGAAGAGGATTATGGCTTCTTTGGGAATTAAGAAACTATTGGCTTCTAGATCATAATTTCTTTTTATTTGCTTCTTCTTCGATGCCTCAATCCCCTCAAAGAAAAAGGCTTCTGCAAAGTCTGTCGATTACAGACTCTACGTGATTTGGGAAAGGAACATTTTCATTAGTCTCTCCACAGATTTATGCAATGCAAAGAGTTTAACAAAACAAAATTAGCAGGCTCATTGCTTTTAATTAAACTGGACAATACAAGTACCTACAGAACAGAACTGGAGGATCTAAATCAAGTGTAGACTTCTGCATCCTCCTTTAAAGAACATATTTCATTCTTACCATTCCACCCTATTATCAGAATGATAGGGTAGAGCTAGCACATTAATTCTATGAAACTCTTTTACATGAAAGCCTTCTCAGCATTTAGCAAAACTTTCTATTGCTCTCTTTTGCCTTGGTTCCTTTTGTTTGCCAGTCCCAAAGGTCTGATGATGTGCTTCTTAATTACAGACTGTCTTGGCTGTAAACTCCAGGCTATTTCTTAAAGGTGTACTATCCCACATTCACCTATGTCTTTTTGAGGCAGGGGACTAGATCTGAACACAGCATAGCAGAGTTCCTTTAAACTGGCTAGTTGCACATCCTACTGACAGGCACAGCAGAGAGTGGGATGCAGGGGACTTAGCTTCCAGTGCCACCAGCCAATGGGGTATGCATTCCAGAACTCCCCTTTCTCTGGCCAATTCCAGAGCTTTCAGCTGGCAGGCAACATTCCAAGGCCATGCCATCAGCTATGTGGAAGCAGGAAATGTTTAACAGGGATCCTACTTTCCCATGTCCTACAGGACCTAATATGTTTCTCTCTCCCTCTCTTCCTCCCTCCCCCCAATCGCACCCATTCAGCACCTGATTCTCAGGCGCACTTTGCCAGACCAGTGTAAATGAGAATTAAGCCCTCACCTGACAGGGAGGAAGAGGACAAATGGTAGAGTGGAAAAGAGTAGGAGAGTGATTTTAAAAAGAGTATGGGTGGTAAAAAGGATGTAATAATGTATTTGGGCTATAGAATAGTGTCCAAACCTCTATCCTTTACATCATCCTCATAGGTCGACCTTGAAGTTCTCCTTTCCAGCTGGAGTAGTGAATCTAATTGTCCTTTTTCCCCCCCAGAGGATATAACTGTAGCAGCCTAAGCCTTTTCACAAATCATTTAAATTTGATTTCCAGGACCTCTTTCTTATACCTTCACCCAGAAAGTGTGTCTGAAGCAGTAAACAACTCTTTGGAGTTAATTCTATTGGAAAACTTGCCCATCCAGTAGAAAGCATCAAAGGAGAACATACATAATTCTACAAATTTCTGTGTAATGAAGCTGCACGAAAACAACTTAAAGAAGAAAGCTTGAGCCACTGTGACTAAGGACTTAGAGGACAAGTGAAAAAGCAGGGGAAAATTAAGTGTGAAAGATACTATAAAACACTCTAGTGCATGGGTTCCCTAACTGGGGGGCGTGAAGAAATTCGGGGGAAGGGGCGCAAGGCGACCCAGCCACACACACCCTCGTCAATCCCACCCCAAGTTTTGCTGCTATTTTTTTTGAGGGGGGGGGGTGAGGGTTTCTCAAAAACCAAAGGGGGCATGAAGCCAAAAAGTTTGGGAATCACTGCTTACAGGAAATGTGTAGCCTGAGAAGCTGAATGCAATGAATGTCCAAAAAAAAAAAAAAAAAAATGTGCAGCATCAGATAAATCTGTGAAACACTTGGAAATGATACATGGTAAAAAAAGAAGCTGAAAAAAAAGACATCCACACTGGAAAGGATGATAGAGCTGCAAGTGTCTGATCATGGCAGGGCTGAGAATGGTGACACAGAAAGGGGAGAGATCCATAAGAGGCATGCTAATTATGTTATCCCTGTGATGACTGTGCCCAGTTGTGGAAGTGAGCAGAACAGTGAAAATGAATGCACAATTGTTCTACAAAGCTCCTGAAACCAATCAGAGCAGTCTGCTCCTCTGAGTTATAAAATAAACTGAAAAAGATAGGGGAATCTCTCAAAATAGTGAGGAAGAAACCTCAGGGAAGGTGAAAGAAAGTATCATATTGTCAAATTCACCTTGAACTTCATGGATGAAGAAGACACTCACATGTTGGGGATCATTAGAAAAGATCATTTAACAGTGTAGAGAGCCAACTCTGAGCCCCCTTTCACCCTTGGGGTTTCATGTCCTTTTTGCCATTTCTCTCTCATGTTCACCTTTGCGAAATTCCATGCTATTCCTCATCGCCTGATGAGGTCCTTAACATCATTTTCTTCATCAACTGAATAACAAGAAGATATGAAATAGATAGTGTGGTTATGTGTACATATGATTGTGACATTCTATTCCATATTCTTTATGAAAATGTGCTAATGATATGAATATGACGTAACTGAGAAGTACTTTATGCAAGATAATTCATGTAAGGTATCATTGGAAAGGTATGCGGGTATCATTTTCATATCAGAAGTTAGAAATATTGACAGACTATTTGTATTCCAACTATGCTATGTGGGGTGATACCCACTGCTAAAACTTCAGGTGCTACAATGGAAAAGCCAGACAGGGCTGATGGCCCATCAGTCAGGACAATGTTCTGTGAAAAGGGTTGGCCTTCCTGTGAACATCCTTCCATACTGCTACTAACTCATGGACACTGTGATGTTACAGTTACCTGCTACTAATCACCACCTTGACTGCTGTTCTTTTTCACTGGAGGGTGCCTTATGGGAATTCTATATAAGGCAGGGGAGGAAAACAATTTAGCCTTCAGTTTGCTTATCTTCTGCCTCCCCACCCAAATAAATACTTGAAAACACCTGGAAACAAAGGGTGTGTCTAAACTACAGGGTTTTGTCGACAAAAGTGGACTTTTGTTGACAAAACTATACCTGCGTCTACACTGCTGCTGAGTACTGTCGACATAATGTCGACAGAACTCAGCAGTTTTGTCGACGGCTGTAAACCTCATTCTACAAGGAATAACGCCTTTTGTCGACAGAGTTCTGCCGACAGGAGGCGTTATTGTATCTACACTGTCCTTTGCGTCTACACTGTCATGTAGACAAAGCGGCTTGCTTTGTCGACAGTACTGGCTGTAGTCTAGACGCTCTTTGTTGACAGAAGCTTTGTCGACAGTATCTGTCGACAAAACTTCTGTCGAGAAAAGCCTGTAGTCTAGACGTACCCAAAAGGTCTCAGGGTGTGGGGAAAGGAGTGGGAAAGAATTGCTGGACCCAAGCTAGAAAGACACCTCTGGCCTGTGAAGGATTCTACCTAAAATATCTAGGCTGAGAAAGTATAATTTGTAACCAATTTCTTTAGTGAATCTAGCTTAGTTTGCATGTTCTGTATTATTTTCTTAGTAGAAAAAGTGAGCTCAGTGGTATCTCAGCTCATCAGGTGACACCTAAGGAAGCCCAAACTGTCACAGTGATATATTATTCATGTGAACTAGATTAATTTCATTGAGGTTTCATGGTTAAATCAGTTTTCAGAAATCTGCAAAATAAAACCAGAATATTTGTAAACATTTTTATTTCTCCTATATTTAAAACAGTTGGGGTGAAATTACGTTTGAAAGGGGCAAGACAAAGGGTTGAGATTTAGCCTTAAGTTATACAATTTATCACATAAAGTGATAAATATTAAGAGAAATTATGCTTCCAACCTATCACCCCAAACATTTTGCTTTCTTGTTACTTCTTGTTCCTCTCTATCCTTCATCTCTTTGTCTATTTTGATTGTGAGTCCCTTGTGCCAGGTATAAAACCTTGAATAATGGTCCCCAAATCTGGTTGAGACTTCTAGACATTTCCAGCATGCAAATAAATAAATCAATAGATATCAATTTGTTAAGAATGGATTGGGATAGAATTTTGCATTTGACAGAAGATAAAAGAAGAAAAATGTAACAACCTTCTTTAAGGTAAATACAAAAAGGACTGCACAGTGAAACAAAAGGGAATGAACAGTGGTTGAACTTTGTGGACAACTACTCGCTATGTTCCCAGTGGTGGTAATTTTTAGATACTCTCTGCCTTTGTTGGCGAGTCTCTGTGAAACAGCTGCATGATATATCTATGCACTGACTGATAAAATGAAAAATCCTGTGTTTTTGGAGGACAGAATCCCCATTCTGAAGCATGGTTCATTTGGTGAACCAGCCAGAAGAGGCTATGGACTGCAGGTCCCTGAAACTGAAAAACAATTGCTGCAGAAAGTAGAAGCTAGAAAGCAATACAGCTAGCAGCTGCACTTAGGAGTGGTGAACACAGGAAGCAAAGATGACTGACACTGAGTTGGAAAATCTACACATAGCGAGGCAGAGCAGAGATCTCATTATTTGTGACAATTTGAACATTTCAGAAGAGAACTGAAGCAGAGTTATAGGAAAGACCAGGCTAGCTCTAATTAGGTAATTAATCTGCACTTAAAACAGTAAGGATAGAAGATTAGAGCATCTTTCTTTTGCTGGACCAAAGGGATGGGATGGGACAAACAACCAATTTACCACTAGGAAAGAAGATAGGAAAGGCTACAACCCCAATGAAAGAAACAACAGCACTTTGAGCTTTGCATTGTGCAACCCTGCTGAAGAAGGATTTCAAACTGATGTTTGAACTGGAAGAATGGTCTGGTCTATCAAATAAAATTTTTCAAGTCTGGTCCTTCAGTTGAAAATAGGTCTATAAAGTGGCTAATTAGAACCTGAAGTAATGGAGGCAGAAATTACAGCAACTTGCTCTGGACATGACATTACTGAAGCTGTGAGAATTTGGAATCCAGCTCTCCAGTGAAAGATGGAACAGAACCTTATCATAATCTTGCCAGAGCAGTTCAGAGTCCCAGAAAAACACCTGGGGATGTCCTGGTATGTGCCTTGGATTTGTGACAAAAAGTACTGTTTGCATTACAGCAGGGTGATTCCAGTCTGAAATTACAATCCACTCTGAGTGTGAATATGTTCCTCCATTCAATTTTCTCTAGTCAACAGAGTGATGACATTCAAAATTTGATGTTGTCCTATCTTTGAAATAGCTCAGTCACAGATGAACATTGTAAATGTCTGGGAAGCAGAATAACTGTCATGCAACAGATTTCTGTTGTTGGTGAGCCAGAGACTGATGCGTTAACACAACAAAAGGAAAAAAAAATCCTTATGTGGAATGAACCTGATGAATGAGAATAGAGAACTGAAGACAAGGTAAGCAGAAATAAAAGTGATAGAAATGGATATCACTGCTATCAGAAAAGTTCTGAGGGCCCCCCGCCATCATGATGGAAGAAGACTACTACAATCCAACCCACAGATTGCTCCTTGGAAGTGAGGCTGTCCCAAAGGCCAGAGGGAGGACAAAGGTGATATTCGCATCACTATTTTTTGGTGTGGGCATGAAGAGTACTACCCGTTTAGATGCATTCTCTGAAGGAGCCCTAAGGACAGGATCACCCCCAAAGGCAGTGAGGACCAAGGGTCAGAGCAGGTCAAATCTGAGGCTGGACTTAGTGGAGGAGCTCATAGTCAGGTTACAGGTCAGGATCAATACCAAAGGTCAGAGTCCAGGTCAGGAGGCAAAGTCAAGGTGAGATGAAAGCCCAGAGTTCAGGAGCAGGGACGGTCTTGGCAGCAGGAGAAGATCCACACCGTTGCCTGAACACTTTCCAGAATGCCCCTTTGATTTACATAGAGTGTGGAGCCAATCAGACCCCCTGTGGTGGGACTTCTGGTCCCTTCTAACCTTATGCGTCTATGGGCTATGTCTACCTTGATCATGGGTAGCTGAGTGTAAGCTAGTTAACAAGTGCTGTTGGGTGATGGTATGAAGAAGTAAGTAGCTGTAAAGGTCTGTGTTCTAGGCCTATTAGGCCTTATGTCCAGAAAATAATTGTTCATTAACTCCAAAGCAGCACCACTGATGGCTCTCGTTAGCACATTTAAAACCATAAACAATATCATATTTCATATTTCTAACTTTACATATATACACAAAATAAGATCTTCAGATCCAACAGATTATGACATGAAAATGGATAGGTTACATGAGGCATTTTGTCCAAAGCATCTTCAAGTTATACATATTCATATTCATAAGCCAATTCCCTAAAGCATGGGGGCAGTCACACCCTGTGATTACTTTCCTATTGATAGGCCAACAAGAAAAAACTCAAGAAAAGTGACACATTTTCCCCAGTTTTCCAAGAGCAAGACTCTTCCGACAGCTCAGATGATGACATACAGATTCAATTAGTTAATCCTCAAGGTCAGAATAACACTGTGCCTGTCAACACTGGTGAACAACATCTGGATGGCAGCCCAACTTACAATAACCAGCTCACTAAATCTGAATTCTGATGCTTATTGACTCACTATTACAAGTGGCTCCCAGACTGCTGGTGAGTCTAAAGACCTGCCATCCAGATGTTGTTCACCAGTGTATTGCATGGCTTTGGCTCTCAGGAATCAGTGCTAGCACTGGAACAGGCAAACACTAGCAGCCATTAACCCCACCAATAAGAGAAAACAATAGGGGAAATTCACACACGATTGTTTTGGGACTCCAAGTACCAGCATAATAACCCAGCGAGTGTTTTGGTTAGTCCCACTGGGGCTGTTTCTCCAGTGTTCAAGTTATTATAATTTTTAGTGCCATTGATTTTAGGTCCAATATTATATACGGTAGAATTAATTGCTTAGGAGACCTTGTTATTTTTAAATGGTTAATGTGAAATATAGGTGCATTTTAGTCATTACACAATAAGATTGTGATGCAAAATCAAGCTGAAGACACCAAAAATCTTGGTTCCTGGGTTAGAACAAGATTTATTCATGCTGGAACCAAATAAAAGCATTACAACCAAGTGGGATTTACCTGTGATGCTGGAAATGTTGGGTATATGTACGATGCAGTGCTGTCAGGGAGGCATGTAAAGTATACATCAAATGGACAGCACAGTGGTTAAACTTTTTACACACAAATCCCACGCTAATATGCACTTTTTGTTATCCAGAGGTGGTCATTCTTTAGACGTTCCCTGCCCTTATTAGCTGGGGTTGTAGTGGTCTGGGAATGGGGGACATTTTGTTTTGAACTCTCTTTTTGTGCTGTTCCCGGAGTCTCTGTTATATGTTATAAGAGAGTGATGTATATTTGTACTGACTGAGATAATAAAGGATCCTGTGTTTTCAAAGGATGGAATGCATTTTGAAGTATGTTACATTTTCCCCTCTTTGACAGCACAATGAAGCAGGAGTGGTCATTTATTAAAGCAACAACATATTTAGCTCTCCCTAAACTAGCTAGCTTGGCAAACATTAAGAAAAGCATGCTTTCCAAAGCCCTCACAACTTGAGTTAATTTGTTGGAAAATGTATTCTGTAAAATATGAATAGCTCCTTATCAAAAATGATTTCAAAGAGAAATGACTCAAATGATTTCCTTAGCTTTTTCCAGTGTGTGACTAAGTGGAAAAATGCTTATTATACAAAAGGCTGTATGTTAAGTACCTCCACAGGTGATGTAATGGTCTGCTTATAGGACAAGTAGTGTGCTGTATACAGTTTTCCTGCCACGGAAAATGCAACATTGAAAGGCATTCTCTCCCCTACCTTCCCCCCCCGCCCCAACGCATTGTGTCAGTAGAGATTACAATTCCAGAAGGACAAGTATTCTGAACTCTTTCAAAATTTCAGGCATAGATTTGGGTTATGGGCTGAATCTATTTCTACTGTTGTCAGGAGATTCTTTTTTCTGAGCAGTCAGCCTTGACAGAGTCAAATGATGTTTTGACACATGGTTTCTTTTAAATGAACTTTTTCTAGGGAAAAGCACATTGGTTAATTGAACTATTCCTCTTGTTTTACCTATTATTTATACAATTTACTTTAGCATCCTACATTAGGCAAAAGTCTTATGGAAGCGAGTGTGTAAAAATCTGGTTTCTGAAAAGAACTGCTACTGTACTTCAACAGTGGAACACTACCTGCACCGTTGGGCATCATATAACATGGCGATCAGGATAGACTAGGGGTACATCTATACAGCAGTGTTATTTCAGAAAAACTGACGTTATTCCAAAATAACATATTCCGCATCTATACTCCAAGCAGGTTTTTTGACATAATGTCAAAATAATGTCAAGCTTGAGGACTTCTTACTCCTACTCCTGTAACCCTCATTTTATGAGGAGTAAGGGAAGTCGGAGGAAGAGTGCTCTTTCTCTGACTTCCTGCTGTGTAGACAGCACCAAAGCCGAAATAGGCTATTTCGACTTAAGCTACGCAATTGACGAAGCTCAAGTTGTGTAGCTTATTTCGGCTTTAGCCCTGCTATGTAGATGTGCCTTTGCTGTTCTTCCAGCAATATTTTATATAAAATTCTGCTTTGCTGGGCAGCCCTTCCATTACAGGTGTGAAGGCTATCCAGGTCACAGAGCTGATATGGTTTAGCCACCCAAGAGGACTGCTCAGAGAGCATGCACTCTCTCTACACAAGACATACAACCTTACTCATGAGCTATTTGCATCTTGAAAGGAGTCAGAGAATGTAGGAAAGGGATGAAGTTGTGGAAAAGACCACAGATTGGGCAGGAGAGTTGGGCCGGCATTTACATCAGTTGGAATCCAGATGGTTCTCTACTGACATCATGGGGTTACACTGCTGTGATAGATTAGCAGTTGGCCCTCAGTTGTTACTCAGGTCCCATTCGGACAAAACTTCTAAGATGTCCAAGCTCTTAAATCTGGACCTGTAATATGGCAAAATAAGTTTTATTTATCGGACAAGTGAATGGACTTTTTTCACTTCACATTGTGTAAGTGTTTTTATATTATCTTTTAACAAAGGAAATAAATTAGTTGGCATTTCTGGTGTGTTCAAGATATCACCCCAGCACATGTTGAATGTACTCAACTGGGTAAGCCCCGTGACATGACCAAAGAAGGTACATAAAGCCCTGTTTTCTTGAACACAGTAAGACTCAAACAGTAGAAGGCAGTTTCTTAGCTTACAGTTTCAAGCTCCCTTTAGCCAGCATCAGCACCAAAAGCTTACGCTCTCTGTAGGCTTTTTCTCAGGGGCACATTCACAAGGCTTGTTCTGATTGTCTTCCTTGCTCCCTAAAGCTTCTTTGTCAGTTTATCTGCTATTTCTTCTCTTTGTCTTTCACCCTCATCCATCCACAGTGCTGCAGTCATATCAACAGCTCTCACAATTCCATTTCATCAGACTCCCAGAAAACCTCTAGGACTGCCTTAGGTTGTATGAAGTCTGGTCTTTGTGCAGTGGTTTTCAAATGGTTCATTTACCACATTTAATCATGCCTTCATTTTGCCTAAGTGGAAGTGGGACACCACACATCCAACAGCTTCAAGGAAGCAGTGTTAGGCTATGTCTACACAGCAGCATTATTTTGGAATAACTAATGTTATTCTGAAAAAAACAAGGAGCGTGTCTACACAGCAAGCCATTATTTTGAAATAATGGTGAGCTGAAGGATTTCGTACTCTAATTCCTGTAACCCTCATTTTATGAGGAGTAAGGGAGGTCAAAGGAGGAGTGTTCTTCCTTCGACTTCCTGCTGTGTAGATAGTGCCAAAAGCCAAATTAAGCTATTTCGACTTCAGCTACTCAATTGATGTAGCTCAAGTTGCATAGCTTAATTCAACTTTAGCCTTGTAGTGTAGATGTACCCTTACTGTCTGACTTCTGGCATATGTAGCATTTTCCTGTCTGTTCCTGTTAATTGTGACTGGGGCAATCTTAATTGTAGTGCTGCTTCTGCTTAAATTGCTAATTTATTAAAATTTAATTGGGATTTTTTCACTTTTGTAAAATGAATGAAAATTATTTTAAAAATATATTTAGAAGTTATATATTTTATTTTAATAATGTAACAGGCTTTAAGAAATAGTGCTAACTTGAAGATAAAGTCTTTTAAATTACAAAGAACAAAAACCCTTCCCCCAACCCTACCATATCCTTATCTAATGTAAACGCCATATTATAGAAATCCAGTCAGACACAGGCTCAGTCTGCCTTACACTCCATGATACATTTCAGATTTTATATATAAACTGTAACAAGCAAAATGTAATCTGAAGAGATCTAATCAAGCCACCACAATCCTTTCAAACACAAGAACAATGTAATTCTGCAGCAGCATGAAGTTTTCTACATATGAGGGTTTTTTAAATTGAAGGGGACAAGAATGTTGGCTAAAAGAAAGCCCAGTGTATTTTCCTGCAATGAATGGCTAAGAATTCTGGCTCCTTGTAGATTATAACTGGCAGCTGTGAGGTATAACATTTTATAGGTTTTTTTGTATGGGGTTTGCATCTTCTTTTTAATCTTTTAAACTTTTGTTTCTCTTTGCTGGCTTTGAAACTTTAGAATCTTAAGTGAATACAGTTTATGCATGATTATTAGATATAATTCAGCTGAGTGAACTCATAGAATATATTCATGTTGACTGGATTGTGGGTACAAGGTGCACTTTTGTAAAATGTTAAATAATTATCAGAATTGTCATCATGCTGAAGAATAATTGTATCATTTCAGATGTGAATTACCTTTCTTCTCCTTTTACGGAAAAGGTTTACTGAATTTAATAAAGAATTAGCTTTTAATATCATTGTTACATTTCCTTATTAAAATCTATAGGTTGATCTAAAAATTTTATAGACATCATTCCAATAATTTATGTTAAAGAGTAATTTTGGTAGAAATCCATTTAATTTCTATAGTATACCTTTAGATTTATTCCTGTTAAATTCAAAAGAATTCATTTTTAGATGGCAGTATTTTACAGCTGCTGAGCCAGATCATCACCACTTGTGATAAAACCCAGGGCAGAGGGCACTGGAAGGGCAAGGTATGCCTCTATGCAAAAAAGGAACAATATCATCTATGAATTCAGTGTGGATTCCCGGAAATTTTCAGCACTAATTATAGATATAGATATAGATATAGATATAGATATAGATACAGTAAAACTCCAATTGTCCGGCATCCAGTGGTCCAGCACGCCTGATAGTCCGGCACCAACTGGAACCCGGAAGTTCTCTGGCCAGCCAGACAATTGGAGCTGCTCTGCCCCCGGCTTCCCCAAGTCCGCCGCTGGTCAGTTTCAGCAGCGGCGGACTTGGGGAAGCCGGGGGCAGAGCAGCTGGGGTGCTGCTGGGTTGGTCCCACAGCACCGCCCACTCCCACGCTGCGCAGTTCCCCGCTAAACCCCCCCCCCGACCCCTCATAGCCCCCCTTCCGGTACTCCGGCATATCTGATAATCCGACACCCCCTGGGTCCTAAAGGTGCCGGATTATCGGAAGTTTACTGTATGTATATATATATATATATATATATATATTTTAAATCTCATATCCATTCAAATGATGTTTTACTGTCTTTAAGGATCTGTCTCAAATTAATAGCAGCCATAACATTCAGAATTAATACTGAAATGTAACCCCTTAGTCTTCCCCCTTAACTCTTGTTATTGATGCTCAAAGGGTCACTTTCAGTTCACAGGGCAAGTGGTTGCTACAGGAAGGCTGTATCAATATGATCTAAGGCAGTGGTGAGCAACCTGCAGCCTGAGGGTCGCATGCGGACCATCAGGGTTCTGCATGTAGACCACGATACATTTTGTTTACCATTGTACATGAGCAGGGTTGCCAGATTCTGTTAGTTTCCTTCCACATAGTTTTTTTTTTTCTACCCATACTATTAAAGTTACACACCCTTAAGGCAAGAGTGCATGAGGTGCAGTGCAGGCTGATAGTACACAACTAGGGTTGTCAGGTGTCCGGTTTTGAACCAGACAGTCCGGTATTTGAGCTTTCTGTCTGAGAAACAAATTGAGAAAATACCGGACATATAAATGTTTTATTATTATTGTGAGTATCAGTACGTAGTTGCGTACTGCCTGGCTGGTAGACATGCTCGCACTGCGTGAGCATGTCTTCCAGCCAGGCAGTATGCAACTATGCAGTAGAGAGGAGGGGGCAGGGCCGGAGCAGGATGGAATCCCCGGGGCCAGACTCGCCCGTGTGTCCCGCTGGGACCATGTGCGGGACGGGCAGCACCCCAGGATCTGCGTGTGTCTGGGCCAGCCCTGCTCCCCACAGGCCGGTTCTCTACCCTGCTCCCTCCTGGACAGCCCTGCTCCCCCCGACTCCCTCCCGGCCAGCCCCACTCCCCGCCAGACGGTTTGGCCCCCCCTCCTGATCTCCCCCGGCCAGCCCCGCTCCCCACCGGCTGGTTCCCCCCTGGCCAGCCCTGCTCCCCCAAACCCCATCACGGCCAGCCCTGCTTCCTGCCGGCCGGTTCCGCCTCCCGATCTCACCCCGACCCCCTCCCAGCCAGCCCTGCTCCCCTCCCGGCAGGTCCCCCCTCCGATCTGAGATCAAGTGTGTCTGGCATTTTTTTGAAACCATCTGGTAACCCTATACACAACATTGACTGTAAGAGCCATGCACTCCCTCTGCAGCCAATCAAAGCGCTGCTATGGTTCAATCAATACACTCTAAAAATTCTAGGTACATAAGCACAGAATTACCCTATTTTGGGAGAATGCCTTGGTTAGTACAATCTTGTGGCCCACTAAGATGATGAATGGCCACCATGTAGCCCACTCACTAGCCTAGTTTGCCCATTGCTGATCTAAGTACTGAGTCCCAGCCTTAACTTTTAGTCTCATTTTTATTAATTGAAGTCACACTGTGACTAGCTGTTGAGTCTGATTTTTCTTGTTCTTTTTTTAAAGTTTGATTTAAAAAATAAGAGCCTTTAATCCAAGCGGATAATAGCAGAGATCACATGTAAAATGCTTTTTACTTATGCAGGCTTTAAAATACTACTTAAGCATGTCTATACTGATGGGAAGATCAACACTGCAGTGCTTGATCTTCCAGCGTTCGATTTAGCGGGTCTAATAAAGACTCGCTAAATCAAAAGCTCAGGGCACCTTTGTCAGCCGCAGTACTTTTCGCTGTCATGAGGAGTAAGGGAAGTTGATGGGAAATTCAGCTTAAAGTACGTTGACTCCAATCTACATTATTTATGTAGCTAGAATTGTGTATCTTAAAATTACCTTTCTCTGTAATATAATCCTGGCCTTAGACAATGCAATGTCACAACCATTACTGCCATCATTTACATAAAGTTGTGATCATTTAACAAACAATCTTTTTTTTCAACAAGCCATAATGAAAGGAAAATATTGCATACAATGGACTAATAACAGATGTAATTTCAGGAACAGGCATTTTGTGTATTACATATAAGACAGAGAGCAGTAGAAAAACATCTGCAATGACTTAGCATTTACAAATTATTTTGCAAAGTCTTATTTCTTAAAAAAAAGCAAACTGATTTTATCTAATTTTAGGGGAAAGGGAGGGAAATTCCTTCCTATACTGACATTTAATCAGATCTATGGGATATATTTTTCCATCCATTTAGATAACGATGAATTGTTTATAATAGAAACAATGACACTGTCTTAGTGAAATAAGAATGATTTTCTATAGATGCATATCCATACTGGCTACGACTAGACTGCAGGCTTCTTTCGGAAGAAGCTTTTTCGGAAGAGATCTTCCAAAAAAACTTCTTCCGAAGGAGAGCGTCTACACAACAAAAGCAAATCAAAAAAAGCAATCTGCTTGTTCGAAAGATAGCGTCCACACTGAATGGATGCAATCTCGCATTTAAGCAGTGATTACTGTGGATGGAATGGCCACCAGGGCACCTGTGCTTTTTCCTCTTTCCTCTTCTTTCGAAAGAAGTCCCTCTTCCCTGTTCACACACGCCTTTTTCTGAAAGAGCTCTTTTGTAAAAAGGCTTCTTCCTCATAGAAAGAGGTTTACCAATGTCGGAAAAACCTCTCTGTTCTTTAGATTTTTTTTCAAAAGAACGTGATTGCAGTGTGGATGTAAGTGAAGTTTTTTCGGAAAAATGGCCGTTTTCCAAAAAAAAAACCCTGCAGTGTAGACATACCCACAGAGAATAGGGTGAAATCCTGGCCTCATTGAAGTCAAAGTAAAAGTTTCCATTGACTTCAGTGGGGCCAGTATTTCACCCTATAGGGTTAATTAGTTAATTTACATGTTTATTGCATTATGTAGGATATCACTTAGTATCTTAATCCACAGCTTTGCACCATATTGTGGGTTTTAAACTCACTGCTATGCCTGGTCCACACTATGGGTGCATTTACACAGCAGGGCCTAACTCGAAATAAGCTATGCAAATTGAGCTACGTCAACTGTGTACTTATTTTGAAATTGGGAGCGTCTACACAGCACTTATTTTGAAATAGAGCACTCTTCCTCCGACTTCCCTTATTCCTCATACAATGAAGGTTACAGGAGTCAGAGTAAGAAGTCCTCCAGCTTGACAGTATTTCAACATTATTTAGAAATAACTGCCTGCTGTGTAGACGGAGACTAAGTTATTTTGAAATAATGTTGTAGTATAGATGTACCCATATTTGACAGTACGTCTTCAGAATGTTTTACCATGCCTGAATTCAACAGGACACAACAAGCCATGAGGTTTAATCACTGATAGCCAACACGTTGGCTTACTTTGGTTGTCACTGACTGTTGAGCTGTGTTCAATGCCACGTCAGTTCACATGACTGGTAATAACCATGTTCAGTTAAAGTACTATTCCATAGTGGAGACCAGGCTATACTATGTGGCTAAAAATTAGGAGTTTCATTTTCCACTAAGAGATGATATGGCTTTTGAGGTGTTGATTATCCATGATACGCTAGGATTCTTTCTTTCAATGGTAATGGAATAATTCAGGCACTAGTAAAGAGACAAAAACAAAGTGTAAAAAAATGTGTGTATAGTTTTTCAGAGATGCCTGCTTTAAAGTAATATCGAACATCTTGAACTGATTAGTTCATCAGGATTATTTGTATTTATATTCTTTTCTCCAGAGCTGCACATTATTATGTGCTATTAATATATTTCTACCTACATACAGCCATTTACTACCAAACAGCTCATGATGTTTTACTTTTGTGTAAATCTGTTTTATGTGTACTGTTATCCAGTCAATCGCCAGCTGGATTGTTTTTGCAAGTTGATGGAACATGGGCGATAGTGACCTCTACTGCTTGTTTCATGCTATAGGAAATAATCGTTTCAACAGAGCAAAGCATTGCAATTACTCCATTCGTTGTGCAGTTGATGATGGAGTTATAAACAAAAAAGTATTGTTTTAGAAGTGGTAGCTAGTACAAGTTAGAGATGGTCTCTTAACGAGCTGCTCGCACACACACTAATACCCTTCCTTTAAGAAATCCCACTGTGTATCAAAGAGCGTGTGTCTCTTTCAAAGATTTATAATGGCACTATATAATTTCATCTGAAATGATGTCTCCTCTGTAACCCCAGCTGTTTGGCTGCTTCAGATATTTATGTAGACAAAACTTGGTCTATGCTGTAGAAAATCTGCAATTTTATTTCTTTAACAAAAATATTAAATCTATTTATTGATCACTTTCTGTCCTAAATTCCATATGCTTTAGATTTTCAAAGATGCAGCTGTAAGGTGGAAAGAGAGGGGTTTACTGTGTGTGTGAGAGAAAGAGTGTATGTGTGTATCTTTAATTATATCTAACCAAAACATTTTAAATAAAGAAATATCAAAATGCAGCAGAATGTTAATTCACCAATCATCTATGAAAGCCCAAAGAAAATAACCTTCCAGTTTTGAGATTATGGCTACAAAACAAGACAAAGCAATAGTCAGTACAATTGTGGGAGGTGATAACACAGTGCTCAGAAAGGGTTATAGTGTCAGTCCAAATCTATGAGCCAGATATAACAATAACCACCCCTGAAATAACTATTTTGAAATCAGCTTATTCTTCTTCATGAGCAAGAGTTATTATTTTGAAATAACAAGCTCTTTATTTTGAAATAATGGGCTTGGTAGTGTGGACACTTGCCTTGCCTTATTTTGAAATAACTCCCCAGTATAGACATGCCCTTTGTGCTTCAGGGACAAAAGTGATAAGAAGCAGAAAATCATCATGACACTCGTTTCACGGCCACCCTCCCCAGACATACTGCTGCTTTAAATTCCAGTCAAAGATAGACGGAGCATCAGCAAAACTGTCTGGAAAAGATGCTAGTTCTGAGTTTTTTCCCAACAGGCCCAGCCAGCTTGGGGCTATGCCATTTGTCTCTAGTCCCCTCATAGAGCAGGTATCAGAACTTGGAGTATGCCATTGTGTGCCCAAGAAACTACTAGAACTGGCCGACATTTTCCAAATGAAAATCCTTCTTGTCAACCAAAAAATGTTTTGGGAAATTTTGTGAAGAATTTTCTTAAAAAGTTTTCCTGTTATGAAAATGGGCATGGTCAGTTTCCCTTTCCCCCAACCCTTTTTAGTGGCCAAAGAAGCAAATGGAGGAGAAAAGGGTGGGGAGAGAAAATATTTTCTAAACAAAACTTTTTCAGTAAAAATGTTTCAAACATTTGGAATCGGTGCTTTTTTAATCCCTTTGGAATGAAAACTTCTGTAACTTATTTGTCTTTTTAGTTAATTTTTTAGCCAGCTCTAAGAATGACTATAGATCCATAAAAGTATATTGACTACCACCCTCTTTCACAAAAATATTTGTTAAATATTTTGAAATTAATGGTAGAAACCTAAATGCCTTTGTGGGTCTGGGTTGTTGGCCAGTTTCCACTTAAAAATTAGATTGACCTAACCCTGTCATTTGGGGCTGAGAAAAATTATGCATCCTGAGCAATGGAGTCAGGCGGACTTACCCCCTGGTGCATGCAATGAGGCTGATGGAAGAATTCTTTTGTCAGTCTAGGTACCGTTTCTTGGAGAGGTGGATTAACTACTCTGAAGGAAAACCCCCTTCTATCAATGTGGGAAACATCTACACTATGGCTATGTCTAGACTACATGGCTCCATCGACAGAGCCACGAGGCATACCAGAGCGGTCGACAAAAGCTTCCCTTGTCGACCGCGGCGCTTCTAGACTGCCCCGCTGTGCCGGATCAGCTGATCGTCGGCACAGAGAGGCGGCCATGTTTATTTTAATGAAGCGGGGATTATTTAAATCCCCACTTCTTTGCCTATGCCGAATAAACTATTTT
The DNA here is from genome assembly GCA_019425775.1 of Rafetus swinhoei. Lineage (NCBI taxonomy): Eukaryota > Metazoa > Chordata > Testudines > Trionychidae > Rafetus > Rafetus swinhoei. Next base: position 276,095,334 of record CM033437.1, read on the forward strand.
ACATGGCTCCGTCGACGGAGCCATGTAGTCTAGACATAGCCCAGGGGATGACAGCAGCACCACAGCAGCACTGTAGCTTTGCCACTGTAGCAGCTATATGTAGATGTGGCCTTGGTCACTATGGAGCACATGTCTGAAGTTTCTACCAACTGGAAAACTTTCACAGACTTATTTCTTATTCCTAAAAGTCCCGGTTTAGCACAGTACTTACATATCAGGAGCAGTTCAGTTCAAGTCAAAGTACTTGAAACACAAATATTATGGTGGATTGGAGCTATAATGAAGATTATTGGTATGACACGTGAAAAGCTTTAGGATCACACACCTAAAATATCCAACAGTTACAACAGCAATGAGTAAAATCCTCATCCTTGTTCCAAGCCTATGGAGCAGGGCTGGAGTGGCATGAAGGATTCCCAGTTGCAGACACTGTGGGCACAGATACAAGGCTGCCCTCTGAGGACACATTGACAAACCCAGGTGGAGGGAGGCAGTACAGGGGTGAGAGGACTGTGTTGGGGGCAGGACTGCAAAACACAGCACTGCAGATGTTCCAGGCAGTATGTACTGTAGCCATCAGATAGTCTGCAGCAAAGAAAGGTATGTTTCTACTGCATTTGAAGGAGCATTGAATCTCAGGTATGCTTATCTAAAAATAGCAGTGGACACAGGGAGACATAGGCTTCAGTGCAAGCTAGCAATGGGAATATATACCTTGTGTCTCCAGCAAGCCTGTATAGCCCACTGTGAACCCGGGGCTGCTGAGGTTCTCTGCTATTTTCAGCCATGCTAGACAAATTAAAAGCTAGCATGGGCTTGTCTACCTTCACTGCAACCCCTTCTCCCACTGAAGTCCCACGGAATCTTCTTTGTATTATGAGTTGGGTAAAACCTGGTTCTGGGCTGAGTTGAAATCTGGTTCAAGTTGGCATCTGAACATACCCTTCACCTAAGACAGTTGTAAGAAATATTTAAGGGGCTGGTATGTAATGAAGTGTCCACCCTGTACAAGACTTGAAGAGGCTAAGGTGGCCAGATAGCTCAGGTACCTGGAGGAGAAGCCAGGGAGCAGGGGGGACTGATTAAATGAAGCCCGGTTGGACAAGAGCAGGAAGGGCTTGTGTAAAGCGCATGAGCAGAAAGCAGAATGGGGGACTGCAGACAGGTAGTCTGCAGTCACTCCCTGGGAGAGGGGAGGTGTGTTTGGAACTATTCAGGGTAGTTTCCCCTGACTGGAAGGAGAAGGGCAAGTCTACAATACTGCTTCACTCAAGCTAAAACCATTCCTCTGAGTGATGCAAATTATAGCCACCTAGGTGCTGTCCATGTTGGCATTATGTCAGCAGGAGTCGCTTTCCCACTGACATAGCTTCCACCTCTCGCAGGGGTGAGGAAATCATGCAATTGCACCAATATAATGCTGCTAGTGTAGACCTACCCCCATGTTAACAGTTGCTTGGGGAAGGGCAGCTAGGACCCAGCACAGTAAGGTGAAGCACTGGAATGGGTGCAGTGGAAAGTATTTGTGTTTGTGTTGTGAGTTTGAGGTGAGAGTGTTTTGCTAAAAAGAACATGTTGGGCCTACCCTGAGGCCTATCACATAAATAAGGGAAAACAAAACCTGAGTGGACAGGAAAAGCCCTCCAGAGTCTGACTGATTTACCCCAGGCCTCCCACCACCTGAGGGAGAAACACTGAGGCAAAGGAGGAATCCTGCTGTGCCAGATTACTGAGCAAATTGTGAGTAACTGCTATTACATTCCACTTTCTGTACGTTAGCTTAATTCCTTCTTGGAGCATAGGCAAAAGTTCTCTCTTTTGGGACTTGCTAGGAAGCATTATGCAGAATCAAACCAAGGGCATTTACATATCAACCTAGACTTTAGATTTTTATTAATAGCTACCAGTAAATGAGTAGGAGAGAGGTGCTCTGCGAAAATACAATTATTTAGTATACAAGTGTTCACATTTAATACAGACAAGCAAAGAGAGCATTTTAAAAGAGGACCTGAGCTACCATTAAAAGCAAAACTATTATCAATCCTTTCCCACAGGCTTTCATGCTCCTGCTGCTGTTTAGGCAATATGTATTCATGAAGCATAAGCATGATTTGTAACAACTACATCCCAGTGGTAGAGTTTTAGCAAGGCAGTTAGATTCCTTTGTTTGGGTCATACATAGATAAAAATGTGATGGTTGCAATGTTGTTATTACATTGGTCCCTGGATATTAGAGACACAAGGAGGGTGAAGTAATATCTTTTATTGGACCAGCTTTTGTTAGTGAAAGGAACAAGCTTTTGAGCTTATACAGAACTCTTCTTCAGGTCACAACTGAAGCCCTTCCTCTGTTGACCTGCCTACCACCTCTCAGTGGTAGATTTACTACAGTAATGGAAGAACCTCTTTCATTGCAGTAGTAATTTTCTACAGTAAAGTGGTACAGCTGCAGAGATGCATCTGCAGAATTTCTAGTGTAGACACATAATAGTTGACTAAAAAGTCTCCAGAGGATACTAACAGCTTCCTCTAAAGTGAGACATTTTTAAATTAGAAGGTCCAGATAATGTGCACCCAAGAGTTCTAAAGGAGCTGGCTGAGGAGCTCATTCGACAGTTTTCATGTTGATTTTCAATAAATCTTGGTGTATTATGGAAGTCCAGAATACTGGAAGAAAGCTAATGTTGTGCCTATTTTAAATAGTTAAGCAGCACAATTCATATAATTATCGATCTAGCAGCATGACAGCAATCTCTGGCTAGATAATACTGGCTGATACAGGACTCAATTAATAAAGAATTACACAAGGGTAATGCAAATCCCTGACTTTGAAAACCACTTGGGAGGAAGGTCATGGTGGATAATCAGCTGAATGTGAGCTTCCAACAGGATGTGGTACTCTTAAATAGGAGTACAGAAGTTATTTTAGGGTGTTGATAAATTAGGGAGGTTTCATAGACGAGCCAAGAGAATGATTAAAGGATCAACAAATTTGCCTTATAGTGACACTCAAAGATCAATCTGAATAGCTTTTCAAAATTAAAGGCGGGGGGGCTTGATTAGTCTATAAATATCTACATGGGGAATAAATATTTAATAGCAGGATCTTCAGTCTAACAGAGAAAAGTGTAACATGACCCAGTGGTTGGAACATTTTACCAATGATAGCAATGGATTCTCCATCGCTGACAATTTTTAAATTGAGATACACTTTAGGAATTATTCTGGGGAAGTTGTATGACCTGAGTTACACAGAAGGTCAGACTCGATGACCATAGTGGTCCCTTTTGGCCTTGGAATCTAAGGTCTTCTTATAGATAAAGACTGGAAAAATAATAACATGCGTGACCAAAATGTTACAGGTTTTGGGCCCTAACTCTGGTGGCAGCTGTGTCCTCCTGATTTTTTATCCTCTGTCCAATTAAGTCTAACGGAAACACTCACCATCTAGATAACATTCATAGTAACTTCTATATTGACTTTTAACAACTACTGAGCTGGAACGCTTTGTATAGTAGGGGTGATGAGAGCCTTGGAACCAAAGTGTAAACCCTGTGTATAATGGAAACCACTTTGAGCCAGGGGATGTGGCAGCACCCCTAGTTTCAGCACCTATGACTAAGCTTGCTCAGTGTGATAAGGATCTTAATGCCCCAAAAGGAGATGGTTTAAACGCCCAAATAATGAGTTAACCAGCTGATTGTAGGCTTAGTCACTATATTATATAAATATATTGAGTAAGGTATTTTATAAAAGCTTGTAATGTTCAAAACTTAATAATTAGCATGAGATATCTACAGGCAGTGGTTATGAGTTTGTGTACACAGAAAATTGAACCCTTACTTTGTTACCATTTTACAGCAATGTTACAGCCTATATGAAGTGTGTTGGTAGTCTCAGATCAAGTTTCCAGTAAGCGCCCTAACTGGTATGCATCTTGGCTCAGCGATCAGGGAGCTCAAGGACTCAACAGATATGAAAATAGGTGGAATTATGATTTAATGTAGATGAATGTTTCATGAAGTACCTGACAAAAATAATGTAGAACACAGTCCTCTGAAACAATACTAAGTAGACATAAAGACAATATAGAATGTCCATTAGGGTTATGAGATAATTGTATTGCACAATGATATGTGTCAATGTGATAAAATTACTTGTTTTCAATTAAAACCATGTCTTGCTTTATTGTGGCCCATGTTACAGTCCTGCAGTCAGTAGACCAGTCGAGTCAAACTAACTTGGAGGGAGACACTTTCATTTGGGATTAATGTTAAGGCCATTTTAAAAGGGCTCCAGAAGGGGAGCTTGTCCCACACTGGCTCCCTGCAAGGATTAAAGACAGCTCCAGTGAGTCTGTCCCACAGACAGCCAATAGGAGGGCAGAGTGGAAGATACACAATAGGAGGGCAGACTGAAGAATAGGCTATCAGAGCTGAGGGAGGGAGAAAAGAGCCCAGGAGGAATAAGCTGGGTCCCAGTAAGGGAAGGAACCATCAGTACCATGGAGAGTGCTGTTCTGGGCAGTTAGGAGACTGCTAAAGCAGGGTTCTGAGGTAAGGGGCAGAGAAGGTGCTAGGTCAGGGGTGGGCAATAATTTTTGACCAGGGGCCGCTTCAGAAATTTTTGAAGTGGTCCCGGGCCACCCCAGAAGGGGCGGGGACTGAGGCAGAAGTGGCAGGGCCAGGACACTTCTGTGCTTCCCTACCCACAGACCCTGACTGGTCTGGGGGTGGGGGAGCATGCAAAGTCTTTGCCCTCCCGTAGAGAACCACCAGCTGTTCAGAACAGCTGGTGGTTCCCTCAATGTGCCCCTGCCCCTGCCAGTGGGAGGAGACTTCACGTGTTTCCCCCAGCTGCCCCCAGGTCAATCAGGGCCTGGGAAGGGGAAGCACATGAAGTTTCTCACTCCCTGTCCCCACCCTGCAAGAGAACTCCATGCTTAGAGTCAACCGCCAGCTGAGCAGCAGCTGGCGGTTGACTTTAAGTGCTGAGCCCCTTGAAGGGTGGGAGGAGACTTCATGCACTACCCCACCCCCAGCCCTGATTGGCCTGCGGGGAGTGCAGAAAATCTCCTCCCACCCTGCCTCCATCCTGCAAAGGAGTGTGCGGCATTTAGAAGCACCGCACCCCTCGCAGGGCGGGAGGAGTCTGCATGCTCCCTCCCACCCCTAGGCCAATCAGGGTTTTGGGGTATGGGGAGCATGCGAAGTCTCCTCCCACCCTGCCAGGAGCATGCGGTGCTTCTAAGCACCATGTACTCCTTGCAGGGTGGGGGCAGAGCGGGAGGAGACTTCACACGCTTCCCCCTGCCCCCAGGCCCTGATTGGCCTGGGGATGGGGGGAGTGGCAGGGCCTCCATGGGCCAGATCAACTTGCTTGGCGGGCCAGATTTGGCCCGTGGAGGCCCTTTTGCCCACCCCTCTGCTAGGGGCTATGATGGGGAAGTGACCCAGGAAAGCAGTAAGGAAAAAGCTAGAGGGAGGCTACTGCTAGAGGGCCCAGCATAGTGGACAAGTCTGCTCCTCCTCTTTCTCCCCACACTTAAAAAGGATAAGAGGGGCCAAGTGAGGCAGCAATTTGCCCCTAGAACCAGGGGCTAGACTGATGATTGCCATGGGCCACTGAGGCAAGTGATGGGACAGTGGACTGCTGCTCTCATGGACTGGAGGAAGAGACAATAGAGCATAGCACAGAGGGCAGTGCCCAGAAAGGGGACACTGGTCCAGGGAGAGAAGCAGGCCCAGAAGTGAAGTGACGACAGTGAGACACCACCAGAGGAGGGTGCCCTGCATGAGGACGTAACTAATTCCTAGGAGATCCAGTGGGAGATGCCATAGAGGTCACTCCACCATGTCACAGGCCCGCTTTCTAAATTAAGATTGTTGCCAATGTGTTTAAGCAAACTTAAAAAAACCCCTTCTCCATCATATTCCGAAATTAGCCATTCTAAACTTCTGTGCAGATAAGATAGGTCTTGATGGAATGTCTTGTCTTCTCTTGGCCCATATGTGTTCCTCCACACCACAATATAGATTCATTAATAGATACAACTATATAATATGAACAGCAGAAGAGCCCTACTTATCTCATTGCATCCACATTTCAGATTGACTTAAATCCCCTTCAGTTGGAAAGCCTGGATAAGAAAGATTCATGGCAGATGGGAAGCTTTAGTAAACCCAGACATCTGGAAATAAAGATAACGGAGTGGTGTAAGCCACAATGGAATAAAACATTTGTTCATTTCAACCTTTCACCTCTAAAGTCAGTCAATATGAACAGCAAGCCAGTGATTTAATGGCAGCACAGTGGTTAGCATTAGCTCTGCTGTGCAGAACAGACATCCCAATTCTGCTTCCAAGCTCCCCCAAAGCAACAGGTGTTAGGTGTGCTGGGGCATCTGTTCCCAAGAGCTATTGCATAAAATTCTTGAGCAGTTTCCCTCTGGCTGATGCTCAAAGTGTTCTGGATGGGTTCCTCTTCAGACAATCAGTAGTATCGCTGCAATGTAAGGCCTTTGGGGTTGGCAAGGAAGCAAATAGAGACAAATCCATTGGGATAAAGCCATCTCCCCTCTCCAGCCCTGCCAAATAGGATCCCAATATGCAACTGATCCAAATGTAAAGCAGCTGCACAATAGCTTAGGACGCTAGGGAATGAGAGTTATTAGAAGCAACAAACAATGGAGTAGATATGCAATCAAGTTAAAATAAACAGATAATTACTTTGAGTTTTTAATTATGGTGGGGGATTTGCTTTCTAAATTTCCCACTCAGCAGCCTGAAATATTTTCTTCTCTGCTGACTTCCTCCTTAATCATTTACCTGTATTTTAAACTGAAGCTAATATTAATGTGGAAGATTTTTTTAAAAACACCGGCTCATAAAGCATCTTCTCATTCCAAATCTTCCTTTGTGCATCATTATTGACAGACGCCAGAACAATGATGAGGACAGTCTTTTACAACTTTACATTTCTCAGCCAGACAGGGAACACAAAAACACAGGAGTAAATACCTCTGTTGTGAGTCCTAACAGAGACCAGAATTCCTTATCAGAGAACAGAATTTGAACTCAGTATTTTGTAGGCTTTCCAAAATGAGAAGACTTTGTCTTGTAGATATCCTAGTGATGAAAAGTGCATTAGAACCTCACTAACTCTTACTGATGAATGAAGCCGTGTCAGTTACAGAATTTAACTTGATATAAGCTAGTTATAAAATGATTTAAGTGTGTTCACACAAGGATTTGCACTTGTTTAATGGAATCAACATAAACAAGTTTAGCTAAGACTGTTGCCACTTGTGTCTTTAGCCATGGCTTAAGAGACCAGTTATGAATAACCAAATTTTGGCTCTGGTCCTGGAAAGTGTTCATGCCTGCAATTTCTATGGAAGTCAATATTAATTATAATTATAGATTTGTATGATGATAGTGTCTAGGAGACCCAGTCATGGACAAGGACTTTTTTGTTTTGTGTTTGTACAACACATAGAACACCAAAGATGGTTCTTGTCCCTAGAACTTACCATCTAAGTTTAAGGCAACAGACAACAGATAGATGTGGATAATAATAATAAGTTGAGGGCATTTAGCACTTTTCAGAACTGTCATTGGTGAAGAAATCCCCCTAAGATAAAGATACAGCATCATGATATGAACATTATTTTCATAAGTGTAGTTCCTTTTAAAGTGCTTGGAACACTTACTACCTACAAGGGTGAAACCCTGACCCTATTACGAATGAGTAGTCCTGTGGCACCTTTATAGTATCATGAGCTTTTGAGGGCAAAACCCACCTCACAAGATGATGAGTTGGAGTAGAAATAAGAAAAACCAGGAAGCGCTTGTAAGTGACTAGACGACTTGTCAACTATCCGATAAGCATAAGTTTATCCGATAGTCAACTAGTGACGCGACTAGTTGCTTCCCCCCTCTTTCTGTCTCTATCAGAGAGAACCAGCAAGTGGGGGGAGCAGGAGCCGGTGCAGGCGGGAGCTGGCTTAAAAGTTCAATGGTGGAGGTGCCCTTATCGACCAATTGAATAGTTGATGGAAATCCCATTGACTATTCGATTAGTTAATTAAACTAAATTTAACATCCCTAAAACCAGGTATTTTAGGCTATATTTACAATGCACAATTATTTCAGAATAAGCTATTCCGGAATAGTTATTCCAAAATAGCACGTCTACATTGCAGGGAAGCCTCAAAATTAGTCCAAGCAGGCTTCCCTAATGTAGACGTCTATCTTGGTTTTAGAGCCCCAGGAGGAATAACTTAGAATGGCCCTGGTGAGGGGCTATTTCGAAATAGCAGCAGTGGAGCGTCTACACATGCCTTATTTCGAAATAGCTATTTTGGAATAGGCATTATTCTTTATTGAATGAGGTTTACAGAAGTCAGAATAAGCTGTCCATTATTTCGAAATTATTTCAAAATAATGGAGTTGCTGTGTAGACGCCCGCATAGTTATTTCGGAATAACGGCCGTTATTCTGAAATCATTTGCTGTGTAGACACCCTCATATTATAGTAATCGATTTCAGTGGAGCCAGGATTTCACTTGTGGTATTTGAGTTGTAGAATATTTTGCTAAAGTAATAAAGTCTTAATAGTATAAGAGCTCATTATAGTTCCCTGCTGTGATGTCTATACTTAGACATTCACAAAACTGTCCCTGTCTTTTGGAGAGAGTTTTCAAAGGTTAAGATAGGTGAAGTGAGAATTAGCAAAGTTCTCTCCTAGGCTGTTATTGATTTTTATTATGTTCTCCTGTTGTTTTAAGCATGTTCATGTAGAATGTGACTTTTACAATATAAACATATATGAACATCTTGCAGGGTGTAGGGGGCCCTTTTTAATGAAACTAAAAGCCATACTCTTTCCTCCTCCCCATAACAAGCCCCATAGAAGGGGTCAGGGAGATGGCAGGGAGGCTTCTCTTCTAAACCTGCAATCAGGGGGCAGTAGAGCATCCACATCACCACATCAGAGCTATTGCTCCGGTAGTGTGGTACCATGGACTGCCCCAAAGGTCCGGCATATGTTATACACTTAGTAGCCTGACGGGCAATTCTATGACACACAGTGCTCATCATTTCTCTGCAGGGCCTCTTTGTGACCTTCCCACTCCTGACAGAACCACAGGGCATCTGTTGCTTTTGGGGGGCTTTTGGGTGTGGGATGAATCAACATTTGCTCCAGAGTTAGTGTTAATGAAGGTGGAACTTTGGACCTACCCATAGTCCCAGCCCCAGCCCCACTGAAGTAAGTGAAAGCCCATGAGGAGACAAGAATCTAGCCCTGTAGAGCTGATTGTAGGTTGGGGGCCTAAATTATGCTTTTGGAAACCAGCTGAGGAAGGGAGGGAGGGAGCAATTTCTAGGGCATGAACAATAAATTCAGGGAACTATCAGTGAAAAGATTGCAACAAATGCACGAGGGGGAAATGAAACAACTGTGAAAAGGACATTAATTTTTTAGGCTGAACTTTTCATTTGTAGTTAGTTAATTCCCAGTGTGAGCACAAAAGGAAGAATAGAGCCAAAAAGCCTCTTCCCACTTGTTTAATTTTCTCTCAGTAGGTTTGACACCTTCCTACCCCACCCTCATATGCAAAAAATCTTTGTTTTTTAAAAAAGAAAATCATCTTTGACAGATGCTATATAACTCAGTGTCCTAATCTAAATGTACTTTATTTGGATGAATGAGAGAGAGTAACTTTTCACTTTAGAAGTAAATAAATAAAACAAAAACTAAAAAACACAGAGCAAGTACTAATGTTCAAATGTATGTAAAGACTGTAAAGAGTTTATTGTATTATCTTTGTAAAACATTCAAAAAATCCCTACAAATGAAAGCCAACTAGACTTGTAGACTGAAAATAAGTATTATAACAGATACATCATGTCTCATTAAATACACATGACTGAACCATGTTTAGTAGAACCTCTGGAAAACTGAAACAACTTCTGCTCTGAGACTGTATATACCTTGTATATCTCATGGGCTCTCACATGGTTAAATCCCACCGTTACTCATCTCTTTGGGAAACTAAATGTTAGAGAGAATCTGCTGCTTTTCCATTTTGAAGGCTCAAGAGCCCCCCCCCCCTTTTTTTTTTTTTGGCGCTCTGCTGTGTTTAGAATGGATTGCTATGTCTTAACAGTGTCAAGCAGTCAAAAATCTTCTCTTGGAAGGCAGTCAAAAGTGCAATTAACAAGTTCAGTTAATTTCACAAGAGCAGCAGGATTTCAGTAGAAATCTTATCCCCAGTTTTTTATGCTGAGTTAAAGTCCAGCTTTGTCTTCTCAGACAAAGATATTTTGGTTTTGTTTCTAAACACAGAAGTGCAATTCAGACTGATATATTCTGGAAAAAAAGTGAATACACTTTAAAGCCCTCTAATGCTCTTTAAACTTCTTCCTGTTTCCCTTCATAACATTTCTGTCTATGGAAAAAGTATCTTGCCATATCATGAGAGCTATTCTTGGGTTTTGGCTTTCTAGAGGTACCTATATCAAGTACTAATTGGCTTAATTAACAACAAGCTTTTGTTAGAGCTATGACATTTCCTATCTAGTCAACTTGACCATTAAAAAGTGATTTGCTTTACATCATATGTGGAAGAACAGATACTTAGCTTGTGAAAAGGTCTAATGAAGCTTGTGTTCTGTGCTCACAAATCAGGTACAGGAGGCAGAGAAAGCAATAGAGAATTATTTTGCAAAAGCAATTTAATAGAGGGACACTTTCGTTTTAATTACCAATTTCATGTTAAAGATAAAAATTGTTGACAAGGATAAAGCAATTAAGAGAAATGGAGAGCTCCTTTTTTAAAGGAAGTGTTTAGCTCTTTACACTTTAAAGGAGCACTGGAGTGATTATAGTTACAATAATTGAGACAGCTAAATCATACACTGGTTTGGGAAAAAAATAAAAAGCTCTTACCTTTAGCAACTTGGAAAGCTTTCTGCGTTTCCTGAAATTAACAGAGTGCATTTTTTGTGTTATGATCTGTATATTCACACTGTATAGATGGTTGCTTTCTGCCTAGCTTTGTTAAATTATAGTATTTAAAGACCCTCTTGTATTTACCACTCCCTGTGATTAGATAGAGCTTTGAGAGACTTAGTTTGCATTGTAGCTTCTATGGAGTCTTTGTGTAAGGATGGGAGAGCACAATGGATGAGCTAAATGTTTTGTTTGAAAATAGAAAGATGATTCAAAGTAAACAGCTGACATACAGAGAGGGCAGGATATGGTTTAGCTTTCTTCTGCTAGTCAGTGTATTATTACACATGCATTGGTCCTCTCCTTTGAAAAGCATGTTTGGAAACATATTATAGAGGAGAAATACCTATGCCTAGGGCCAGAGGCCAAGAAGAAGTAACTTCCAATGGGTTATCCATATGATCACCAATCTTGGCACTATCTTCGAGCAACACTTTTTCCTCTGATATTGCAGAAGAAGTCAGAAATGCTCTGCAAACGGATTGGGAAGCTATAAAAGGCCTGCTAGAGTGAAGATTACTTTTTTCAACCTGGACATAAAAAGTGAAGCTTTTGGAACTGAACTCACTTGGATTTGTTTTGAATGGGATGTCATACCATGAGACTATGATATTTTCTGAAATCCTCCACAAAATTAAATTGAGTGTTACATGTGGCTTCCCCACAGTGAAAGTTGAACTGGCCAGGGAATCTTAAAAAAAATTGTTTTTAAAATAAAAGATCTATAGATTGTTTTCCAAGCAAAAAAAAAATCCAACTATTATGCTACTCTTGGTGTAAGTTTAAGTATTTTTGGAACACGTGGAGGAGTGAAATATTTCTATGTCCCTCTATTCAAATCGACCAAGATCATGGATGGTAAGATGGTGGCTGGTGGAGGGATTATTAATATATTCAAATACTTTCTCAATTTTACTAGCGGGGGAGGAGGAAAAAGGAAGAAAGTGTTTGCCAAAGAAAACTGGTAGGAGCTACATTTTAATTGTGCATTAGATATTGTTTCTTAATTAACACATTGCATTTCACAAATATTTGTGTTTTTTTACTTTAGATAAAGCTTCAGAATTCTCCTATTAGCAGTTGGTGGAAACACCCTCTCCTTCCGTATGAGGTCCTAAAACATATAGGCAACGTCTACATTGGCAAGATTTTGTGCAAATACTTTTAACGCAAGAGTTTTTGCGTTAAAGTATTTGCGCAAGAGAGTGTCTACACTGGCATGTGCTTTTGCGCAAGAGATGTGCTTTTGCGCAAAAGCATCCATGCCAGTGTAGACGCTCTCTTGCGCAAGAAAGCTCAGATGGCCATTTTAGCCATCGGGCTATCTTGCGCAAGAAATTAACGTTGCCTGTCTACACTGGCCTCTTGCGCAAGAACAGTTGCGCAAGAGGGCTTATCCCTGAGTGGGAGCGTCAGAGTATTTGTGCAAGAAGCACTGATTTTATACATTAGAACTCGCAGCCGCTTTTGCGCAAAATCTTGCCAATGTAGACACAGCCATACTGTATGATAAGGCACTAGATTTGATCATCTGGCCCCAGTCAACTGCAGAGGATCAGAGTTATTGGCATAAATCAAGATTACAAAAAGTTCTTGTAACTTGACATCCACTTGTTCCACTGGTCATTATTATACAGTGTGCCCTCCTTACGATGGCTGGTGGTATTCCTATAATCATACAGGTACATTATTTCTCAGAGTGGGTGAAAAAGTACTTTAATCTTATCTTAAAATAGTTTTTCAAGGCAGGGGCTATCTCATATACTGTGTTCATAAGCATACTGTGAACAGGTCCTGAGGGAGCTGGACTGCATTAGTCTGTGAATGGCTCAATATATAATTTTCTTTTATATATATTTATAGCCTGGAACAGTTAAAATGGTCCCCAGTTACCATATTCTGTACATAGCATCATCAACAACACAGCTGTAAGAAGCTGCACAATGAACTACTGTGATGCTGTATAAGAACATAAGAACATAAGAACGGCCGTACCGGGTCAGACCAAAGGTCCATCTAGCCCAGTATCCTGTCTGCCGACAGTGGCCAGCACCAGGTGCCCCAGAGGGTGGACCGAAGACAATGATCAAGCGATTTGTCTCCTGCCATCCCTCTCCAGCCTCTGTCAAACAGAGGCCAAGGACACCATTTTATCCCTGGCTAATAGCCTTTTATGGACCTAACCTCCATGAAATTATCTAGCTTCTCTTTAAACTCTGTTATATTCCTAGCCTTCACAGCCTCCTCTGGCAAGGAGTTCCACATGCTGACTACACGCTGTGTGAAGAAGAACTTTCTTTTATTAGTTTTAAACCTGCTACCCATTAATTTCATTTGGTGTCCTCTAGTTCTTCTATTTAGGAACTAATAAATAACTTTTCTTTATCGGCCCTCTCCACACCACTCATGATTTTATACACCTCTATCATATCCCCTCAGTCTCCTCTTTTCTAAACTGAAAAGTCCCAGTCGCTTTAACCTCTCCTCATATGGGACCCGTTCCAAACCCCTAATCATTTTAGTTGCCCTTTCTGAACCCTTTCCAAGGCCAAAATATCTTTTTGAGGTGAGGAGACCACATCTGTACACAGTATTCAAGATGTGGGCGTACCATAGTTTTATACAGGGGCAGTAAGATATTCTGGGTCTTATTTTCTATCCCTTTCTTAATAATACCTAGCATCCTATTTGCCTTTTTGACCGCCGCTGCATGTGTGGAAGTTTTCAGAGAACTGTCCACGATAACTCCAAGATCTCTTTCCTGATTTGTAGCCAAATTAGCCCCATCATACTGTACGTATAGTTGGGGTTATTTTTCCCGATGTGCATTACTTTACACTTATCCACATTAAATTTCATTTGCCATTTTGTTGCCCAATCACTCAGTTTGGTGAGATCTTCTTGGAGTCCCTTACAGTCTGCTTCTGTCTTGACTATCCTAAACAGTTTGGTATCATCCGCAAACTTTACCACCTCACTGCTTACCCCTTTCTCCAGATCATTTATGAATAAGTTGAACAGGATTGGTCCTAGGACTGACCCTTGGGGGACACCACTAGTTACCCTTCTCCATTCTGAAAATTTACCATTTATTCCTACCCTTTGTTTCCTGTCTTTTAACCAGTTCTCAATCCAAGAAAGGACCTTCCCTCTTATCCCATGGCCATGTAATTTACACAAGAGCCTTTGGTGAGGGACCTTGTCAAAGGCTTTCTGGAAATCTAAGTATACTATATCTACTGGATCCCCTTGTCCGCATGTTTGTTAACCCCTTCAAAGAACTCTAATAGATTAGTAAGACAGGATTTCCCTTTACAGAAACCATGTTGACTTTTGTCCAACAAATTTATGTTCTTCTACATGCTTCACAATTTTATTCTTTACTATTGTTTGACTAATTTGCCCGTACTGAAGTTAGACTTACCGGTCTGTAATTGCCGGATCGCCTCTAGAGCCCTTTTTAAATATTGGTGTCACGTTGGCTACCTTCCAGTCATTAGGTACGGAAGCCGATTTAAGGGATAGGTTACAAACCACAGATAATAGTTCAGCAATTTCCCATTTGAGTTCTTTAGAACCCTTGGATGAATGCCATCCGGTCCCGGAGATTTGTTAACATTAAGTTTTTCTATTTGTTCCAAAACCTCCTCTAATGACACTTCAATCCGGGACAGTTCCTCAGATTCATCACATCACCCACAAAGGACGGTGCAGATTTGGGAATCTCCCAACGTCCTCAGCCGTGAAGACTGAAGCAAAGAAGTCATTTAGTTTCTCCGCAATGGCTTTATCGTCCTTGATTGCGCCTTTTATAGTTCGATCGTCTAGGGGACCCACAGGTTTTTAGCAGGCTTCCTGCTTCTAATGTACTTAAAAACATTTTATTATTTCTTTTTGAGTTTTGGCTAGCTGTTCCTCAAAATCTTTTTGCTTTTCTTATTACATTTTTACACTGATTTGACAGTGTTTATGTTCCTTTCTATTTATCTCACTAGGATTGGACTTCCACTTCTTAAAAGATGCCTTTGTCCTCGCTGCTTCTTTTTACATGGTGGTTAAGCCATAGTGACTCTTTTAGGTCTCTTGCTATGTTTTTAATTTGGGGTATACATTTAAGTTGGGCCTCTGTTATGGTGTCTTTAAAAAGTTTCCATGCAGCTTGCAGGGATTTGGCTCTAGTCATTGTGCCTTTTAATTTCTGTTTAACTAACCTCCTCATTTCTGTGTAATTCCCCTTTTTGAAATTAAATGCCAGGGTGCTGGTCTGCTGAGGTGTTCTTCCCACCACAGGAATGTTGAATGTTATTATATTATGGTATGATTGAAATATAAGCATCCATAGCATTGTTGTACATTACAACAAATCTTATTCAAAGTATATTGTGTAAGATGTCAATGGAAAATTTATGATTTGCTAAGTATGTCAATCTTCTTTATATGCACAATCATCTTTGTATCTACATTTGTGAATATTGAATATGTACTTGTATTTCAAATGTGTTTGCTGGGAGGATAACACCTGGAAGATAATTTACATCCAGTCTGGTCAGTACATTGTGAATGGACTATTCAAGTTGACAGCCGTTTAACACAGATCTCACAATGTGGCATAGAAGAAACTCATCGCACCCAGCAAGGCTTCCTGGGGGGCACCTTAGCCTGCAAGTTGGCAATGACTGATCTCGTGAGCCATCAAAGCCATGTAACTTGTTCATGTGACCCTGGACTCTATATCGTGCTTGTGTTTTTCCCCACAAATTGAGAGTGAGAGCTTTGTTTGGGACAGTAAAATTCCATCTACGTGGGAAAAGATTTAAAAGAATCTGGAAATATCTTCATTCTCTCTTCATTTCCTGCTTCATTTCTCTGGACTGGATTTCAAACAAGGAAGCTATAAACAAGGACTGATGACTTCCAAACTGTCTAGGTAATTTCCAGGGAGACTTTTTCAAACTAGTAGTTTATTCCATTGCTGCTACAGACCTAATATAAGAACTTTGCAGTGGTTGTATTATATGATCTATTAATCACCTTAACACTATTTCTTTTCTCTTAAAAACAAAACTTTAAATTTTTAGCTATTGAATGATTGGCAGCAGTGTGATTACTGGATAAGACCTGAGCTACATATTGACCTCCATACATAGCTGATCTCTTGCAAACGGAAGAGCCCTTTGGTTTTTATTAAACACTCATCTTAAAGTCTAGTGGCTGGGTGGTGAAATAGGGGCTGGACTGCCTAAGGAGACTGCATTTTTTTCTCCTTGTTAACAGAGATGTAGATAACATTTTCAAAAAATAAACAGTTAAACTATTAAAATGTTACCAGTTAAATGTTTAACTCTTAGGCTCTGTGCCTGAGGCTCCAGGGGAGGGGTCAGCAGCAGAGTCCCGTAGCAGAGTGTAAACATTAACCAGAATATCTTACTGATAGGACTGATGCTTTTGGTTAACTGATTAACATTTTACATCCCTACTTGTTAACCAGTGTGGTGAGACAGACGTTTACTTTTGTTAGTGGCTTGGTATTTTTCTTCTGGAGAAATAGCCACCTGTTTGGGGCGGGTCTTCCCCATTTGTCAGCATTTTGTCCTGAATCTGGTACTCTCAGCTGTGAGCCACTGAGGCATGATGACAAATACCTGCAGTAAATCTTAAAAGTTCCAGTGCCGACTCCCTTTAATGGGGCCACTACAGAAAATAAATACAAAAAAAAAATCTGAAAAGATATATTGGAAGTCTAATAAATTCCAGCCTTACATCCAGTTAATTGAGAATAGTGTTTGTCATATACTGTATACATACTCAGTCACAGGCCTGCAGCATTTTTTATCCAATGCTGTAAGACTCAGTTCATTAATGTGTGGTGCTGAGATTTTTCTGTGAAAATGGTCAGAAGCAGGTCGTGCAGTGGGGCATAAAGGTTGCCGTGTGATATGCTGCTACATGAGAGATCTCTTTGAGATGCCTGGGGTGGGCCAAGAAGGTGGAGTGGTGAGATGGAGAAGGGGTGAGACTCATGTTGAAATAGCCACCATTGCAAAGATCCTTCACTCCTTTCCCCCTCACCAGGTGAGTCATGATCCAATTAACATTCACATAACATCTCTGGTTTTCCTCCACAACATGACAGAGGAAGGTGGTGAAACAGGAATCTTTCTCCCCTAACATCACAGCAAAGATCTGCAGAGTTCCCCCACATAGTTATAATGGCTGGATGTGGGAGAAAGGATTTTTGTCTTTGTGAACAGGAAGCTTCCTCATTATGGACTAAATCCACCCACAGATACAAAATCTATATTCTGTAGGGAGCTAAATGGATTCCCAAGGTCTCTAACATGGAAGACTGAGAGATTGGCAGATGACTGGCAAGATGATGTAGTCATCATAATACTGAAAAGGAAAGAGTTGTAGAATCTGATATTGCTGTGGACTTATTTAATCTGAGTTTTCTAAGGGGCAAGGGTGGGAATAAAATACTGTCCCATCTGTGCTGAGCACTGCAATTTATAGACAGTTCTTTGAACTGGGAGCAAACCCAGGATGTATTAATGGGCTTCATGATTCTTGAGACTTAACTTGAATCACATTTCCAAAGAACCAAGTGGGAATATTAGTTCAGCAGTTTGTAATGAATAATTTCCTTTTACAATAACATTTTCAAAGTTGAGGTAGGACTTTAAAAAGGTATAGTACACACATTCACACATACAAGCACACATGTCCTGTCTCCAACCCCTCCAACTCCTTTACAGACTGAATATACATTTCTTTGCTTGGCTGAAGTAGGAATCTTGCATCTATTCTAGAACAAAAGAAACATACCATACTCAACATGGGGTAACCACTTCAATGGTTTCCATCTGATACTTCTGATATGTTGACATTCCACATTTTTTTATAGCTGGAACAGTCTACGGTGTCAAAGGGGTGATTTTTCTACCATTCTCCACATACTATTACAATAAAGAAAAGACATTTGCAATCAATGATGTGACTCTTTATTTTAAACTTTCTTGGAAAGTGTAGGCACAGACCAGACTGCTGATAGACAGGTTTATAATAGAAAACACCACTGATACCCTTACTGCAAGGGTGGGAAATATTTTTTCAGGAGGGCCACTTGACTAATTTTAGTATGTGGTTGGGGGCTAGGCCCCCAGAAGGGGTGGGGCCTCAGGTGGAAGGGGCGAGGCCCTCTAGGTGATGTGCCCCCAGTGGGGGGAGGAGACTTTGAGCACTCCCCTGCCCCCAGGTCAATCAAAGCCAGGGAGAAGGGAAGTGAGCAAAGTCACTGCTCAGAAAAACTGTGTTGTCATTCATGTACCCCTTCTTTGTGACTTGGCCCTGCTAAGAAGCCCCAGACAGACAACAGACGAACAATGTCTGTTGTTCTTGTTAGTTATTCTCACTCTTAACACAGGAAAAACTAAGAATATTTAGAGAGAACTGTAGGGAATGCATTCAAAGGAATATAATAAAAATTACCAGAAATTAATGTTTCCAAGGTTTTAAAGCTCCTATGAATGCAAATATCCAACTATTGGAAGCAACTGAATTAAGGAATTCAACTTTCTTGCTATCTGCATTCTCAGTGAAATAAGAAAGACCCTTGCAGCTGTACAAGCACACATTTGGAGCAAGGTGGATTTTTGCACAAAAACTGGGCGGGCCGGGGGAAGGGGGGGGGACGACAAGGCAGAGCACAATCGCTTTCATTTTGCTCAAGCCATTTGGAAGGTGCAACTTAGTCGGTCTAGTGTTCATGGGTTATTGCACACGGAAGTGCAGAGGGATATAGGGTTATGACTTACTCCTAGGGCTGCCATCCAGCTGGATTTCAACCACTCTGGCTGGTTTTTGAGCTAGTCTATCTGTTAAAAGACTTAATATTCTGTTTTATTTTGTCCAATATTAGACACATTAGTGTGCCCTACAATTCACATCCTTGTATTCTGGACTGTAGCATAATGTTAGGATAAGGTAAAAAAACCCAAAACAAAACAAAAACAACAACAACCAAAAATACACACTTTGCAGGTAATTGTGTGTGTATAAAATAGTGTTTTAAAATATTTTAGTAATGATTAGCTCTAGTCAGTAGCAAGACCTGTTTGTTGGGCATGGAGAGGGGTTACTCCAGGTTGTTTTTTCTGTGTCTCAGAGATAGCAACCTTATTTGTGCCTGACCCCTGCACATGTGATTTCCACCCTCCCCCAAAAGCAGTGTTTCCAAACCTCATGATTTTATCAAACGTCTCATAATACTTGGTGTTATTCTTAAGGTTCCAGCTCCTGGAGTCAAGTGATGAGGAGACTCAGCTTGCACACGCAAACATATGTCTAGCCCTCACGGTTGAGGAGAAGTTCATAAAGAACCCAACATCATTTAATCCCATGATTTTTAAAGTCTGACGGTTAACTGTTGACTAGCTGGACTTAACAATGGTGAGGAGATGGGGTGGAGGCAAGCAGTCCCTGCACATAGACATTTTGATTGTGTGTGGCTTTCCAGAGAAACATAATGGAATGAGCATGGGAGGTGGCCTCATATAGTCTTTTCTGCATAGCCACTTGCAGTGTTGCTCAGAGTCTGTCCTGTGATTTACTAAAGGGACAACAACAGACCCCAAGAGACCTAGCAAAGCCCCAAGTGAGTTTTCAGACCATCCTTTCTTAACCTTCCCGGTGCTAAAACTGTGTGGGGTGGGGTGGGCGGTAGGGGTGGAAGCAAAGCTAGTGCATAATGATGCTTTGCTCTATAGCATTGATTGTAACACCACGGTATCATTCCTAGGCTATTCCTGGCGTACATATGTCACAGGGTTTCATATGAAGTTTGAAATGAGAAGTAATTTAATAATGGAAAGAAGTGAAAATTTGAATTTTGAATAAACATTGGTCAAAATGTAGGGAAAATTATTGAAATTGAATGTATTTAACTAACTCTATAGCTGGTCAGGAAACATTTTAAAACATTCATTAAAATTGTTAATGTTTTCTTTATCTAAATCCAAAAGTTTAGCACACATAATGCAGTTACATTTTGGAAAATTTTGACAAGTTCAATGGAAAATTTATATCATCTGGTCCCAAGGATGGGGGCTGGCGAGGAAAGGTGGGAATAAAAAGCACTTCACTGCTGATTAAAGTACACAGTAGTAAGATTAATATCTATTGTCCATGATAGAACAACCATGATTGGTTTTGTATAAGTAATAGCTCTTGCATGTCTAGCAAGTTGCCTCCAGTCTTTAATACTCATTAATTTGGCTTGCCCCATTATGGACAACTATTTATAAAACAGTGTGTAGACTATATTGCATGTAAAAGTAGATATATTAACTGAAAGTGATTCTTGTTTGTATTCTATTCAATTATTGTGGTCAAAGCATGCTTTGTTTTAAACATTCAGCATCTTTTTTTCATCAATTAGTTTTCTGCTTTAGTTAAATAGAGAATAAAAAGTTTCCATTGTTGTGTTCCTATGTTTCCAAAACAGTGTGGGGTATATGTCTGATCCACTGTACTCCAGGCTGCTTTTCATGTATGTGTTCTTTTGAACACTTAGCTTATGTATTGCTTTATATACACTGTTGGCATCAATTTTCTTCATCTCTGTCTTTGGTTTATGGCTTACTAAATCAGTCAGGATACAAATATCAATAATAATTGTGTTTAAGCATACATCAATTTATGTTGAAAAAGTGTGCTGGACAAATGCTGCAAATATTATACATTTCTGCCTGTTGTGTTTACTTTGCATTCTAGAAAATTAACTTTTTAAGAGGATATTTACAAAAGTTAATTTTGATCAAATGCTTGAATATGTGTTTAAAAACAAACAAACAAAAAACCCCACCACATTTCATACATTACATTCTGCCATCAGACTCCTCCTTTCCAATTTACACTTTGCATTGCAGTGTGTCCCAAACCTGCAAATACACATGCATTTATTTTTACTATCCTAAACAGTCCCATTAACCTTAATAGGACAACTCAGTAGCAAAGGTAAGCATATGCATAAGGGTTTGTAGTACTGGGGCCTCAATCAGTTAAATGAATCATCCAGGCAGGAGACAAAGCAATGGAAAATTTAAGTATTCACTATAAACTGATCAGTATGAAAACCAAGAAATATTCCTTTGAAGAAATTAATGAAGATTTTTGAACTCATACATTAAAAAAAAAAAAAAAAAGCATGATCTGTTATGAAATAATTCAGAAAGAATGAAACTTACCACTAGGGAAAGAGCTAGAACTAAACTTAAATTCAGCTAAGGTCCTCAAAGTAAAGCTTAAATTGGAGGAAGTGGCATAGGTGTCCTCTGCACAGTATTGAATTTTACCCAGACTAAGATGACAACATAATAGATGTATTGTCATAATATTTTTCTGACTCATAATATGTTAATGTTGGACAAAAGATACTGTTTCAGCAGAATAAATGACATCCAGTACAAAAAAAAATAAGAATCTTTTTTTCTTCAACAAATGACAGTGCTTACTTTATAAGAGGCACTTGGGCATATCTTGGGCATTTGCTTAGCAACATATTGCAGAGACGCAAAAACTGACTTATACTAGAAGATTTACCAGGTGTTGCTTTGGTCCGAACTCAATTAATTTTTGTTTTTTGGAAAAGAAAATGGTGAAGGGTTCAGTGTGCAGGTTGGCAAGCTTCCCTCTAAGCTGTGCAGCAGCATGGCCCCACAGCTACTGAATGAGTCCTGCCCAGGGGCTCAGAGCTGCGGTTGGGGAGGGGCACTTCTCCCTTAGCGATAGCAGCAGCTCCTTGCTGAGGACAGAGCAGCAAGTCTCTCCCAATCAGTAGGGAGGGGACTGTGCCTTTCACCTGCCTATCTCCTAGCCAGCTCCTTTCACCTGCTTGGTGATTCTCTCTTTTCTGTATGGGTTTGTGTGTCCTCGTATGAATGGGGGTGGGGGAAAGCTTCAGCCCCCTCAGCACACAAGCAAACCCTTACCTGGCTTTAAGTTAGGAGAAGAGGAAGCTGCATACCAAATTTGGTGCTCCTAGCTCTTCCATTTAGGAGGAGTTCTTGAACAGACAGATGAACAGACAGACAGATTCACTTGCTCCAGACAGACAGACTCTCTCAAATATATAGTCTGTCTGTCTGTCTCTTTAGAGCATTTATGCATCTGTTTGTGTGTCCATCTGTCCATGAGTTCAAGAACTCCCGCTAAACAGTAAGAGCTAGGACCACTAAATTTGGTATGCAGCTTCCTCTTATCCTAACTTAAAGCAAGGTCATGGTTTAGTTGTGCAGGACAATGGGATGTGCCTGGAATGTGATTGTTTCATATCAAATGGAAAGGGTGAGGTCCAAAAGCGGGGATAATTATACTCACGAATGACCATAAAGGGACAGCAAGCATCTCAGCCCTGGGGAACAGCCACTAGCCAGAAGTATGGTCCCCCACTGCCCCAGCATGCCCCCTGAGAAGCAGCCACACACCGTGCCGCTCCAGTCTGGCCCCAATGAGCAGCCAGGGAGCAGACCACGTCACTCTGCCACACCAGGTTGGTCCCAGGGAGAAGCCAGCAGGAGGTCTGTGCTTCCGCCCCAGAAAGAAGCCAGCAGGCAGCCTTCTTCCCCTTCCCTACTCGCCACCCATCCCGGGCCATCCCCAGTTGCTCCGGGCTGGTCCTGGCCCTGGGCAATGCTGGGCAAGTCATGTGCGTATGTGTGTGTGCACGCATGCACACACTTTTAATAAAGTACTCATTGATAATATGTAAAAATAAAATAACTTCAGAGTATTAAATTGAAATTTCCCAGCATATGTACAGGTTTTTTGTTTTATATAAAATCACTGCCATTTTCTTCAGTCTATAAGAGTGCATGGCTGACCCATGCAAATGGTCCTAATCTGTGCAGTATTTCCTTTTTGTTCATAGGCCGTGCTGCTAGACCTGAGGTAACAGTGTATGAATAACAACATTGTGTCATTGGGGTTTTAGTCATGAAAAGCTATTCAAGAACATTCCCAGTATCCATGTAAGGATGACAAATTAGTGCCCTGTAAGATGATCCAACCTGTAGCTTTATTTAATTTATATAAAAATGTTAGTCTCAAGACTTTTATTTCAGCTGTAAAATGGTACAATCTCCCTACATCTCTATTGTTCAGTTTGATAGCTGGGGGCGGGTGGGGGTAAAGTTTAGTGAAGTCAAGTACATGGGAAATTAAACTTTAAGGATAAAAGATTATCTTTTTAGTACAATAGAGTAGCTTCCCTGAGGAGAACTTTGAGTATTAAGGTCAACCTCTCAGCATTTTTAAGAACACTGGGTGTTGAGGAGTATAATATCAGAAAACAAATGCAGTGATTATACAGCCAGTGTACATCTAAGGGGCTTTTCCACTAATAGGCAGGCATATGTATGATTTTACACAAACATCCTACAATAGCTAGGGGGCAGCTTTCTGAATGCAGCTTTCTGAATCCTCGTCTTTATAGAGTTCACTAGCCCTGTCAGGGACTGTAATACGGATTATCAGAATAAGGAGCAGTCACTGCAGTTCAGTGGAAAGCCAATCAGTATACTCTGGAATAGTAAGCACAGCAATTAGAGCCAGATCCAAAGCTCACTGTACATTTCCTAGGAGACAAAGTGCTGTCTAATACTAACTTCTTCAGGAAAAAGAAATAATAGAATCACAGACTCATAGAATACTAGAACTGGAAGAGACCTTGAGAGGTCATCAAGTCCAGTCCCCTGCCCTCACGGCAGGACCAGGCACCACCAGGCCTTGGCAAAACACCCTCTGTGGGCCACATCTGGTCCATCAAGCCACTGGATCCGGCCCATGGACGCAGCAAGGAGCCTCAGGCTGACTCCCCTGCTTGCCCCACCCCTGCACGTTGCTCAGAAAAGTAGCTACCAGGCCATTTGTTTTTCACCAACTGTTAGCATGGGGAGGAGGGAATGGTGCTTCATGAGCTGCTCCCACCTCCAGTACAATCCCATTTGTGGTTTCTGGCCAATGGGAACTGCCTGTTTCAAGAACAGGCAGTGTGTGAAGCACCAATCCCCTCTTCCCTCAGGCTCTTATTCACAGAGCACATGGTCCTGCACCTGTGCAGGGGCAGTGCAGGCTCCTGCCTGAAAAACGTGTTTGTCTGCTGGCTGGGAGTCTCACAGGTAAGTCTCCTGGCCAGAGCCTGCCTCTGGCACTCCAACCCCTCCCTCCTCCAATCCTCTGTCACACTACCGCACATAACCCAAACCCTCTGCCCCCTGAGCCCATACCGCCTCTCAGATCCGGCACCCCAATCCTCTGCCTTAGATCACAATTCCTCCCTGCCTTATGTCACAATCCAAACCCCTGCACCCCAATCCCATGCCCCAGGTCACAATCGCTTCCTTCACCCAAGAGCCTCCTGCACCCGAATCCCTTACCCCAAGCTTCCTTCTGCACCCAACCTCCTTCCGAGACCCCGAGACAAGTGCAGCCTTTGACCACTTTCCAAAATCTTGGAGTGAACCCCCCCCCCAATCAAAAATTATTGCCCACCCCAATTTAGATCAATCCTGGTAGGTGTTTATCTAACCTGCTCTTAAATATCTCCAATGATATGCCCACAACCTCCCGAGGCAATTTATTCCTGTGTTTAACCACCCTAACAGTAAGGAAGTTTTTCCTAATGTCCAACCTAAACCTCCCTTGTTGCAGCTGAAGCCCATGACTTCTTGCCCTGTCATCAGAGATTAAGGAGAACAAATTTTCTGCCTCCTCCTTGTACCATCTCTTAAGGTACTTGAAAACTGCTATCATGTCCCCTCTCAGTCTTCCCTTTTCCAAATTAAACAAACCCAGTTCTTCCAGTCTTCCCTCATAGCTCCTGTTCTCTAGACCTTTAATCATTTTTGTTGCTCTTCTCTGGCTCCTCTCCAGTTTTTCCACATTTTTCTTGAAATGTGGTGCCTAGAACTGGACACGATGCTCCACTTGAGGCCTAATCAGCACAGAGTAGAGCGGAAGAATGACTTCTCGGCTGTGTCTACATTGGCACCCTTTTCCGGAATAGGGATGCTAATGAGACAAGTCGGAATTGCAAATGCCGCGGGGATTTAAATTTTCCCCGCGGCATTTGCATGAATATTCTGCCGCTTTTTCCGGCTCGGGGCTTTGACGGAAAGCGCCAGTCTAGACGCTCTTGCGAAAATAAAGTTTTTCCAGAAGATCCCTTATTCCTCTTAAAATCAGGAATAAGGGATCTTCCGAAAAGGCTTTATTTTCCGCAAGAGCCGCTGTTTAGACTGGCGCTTTTTCGTCAAAGCCCCGAGCCGAAAAAGCGGCAGTTATGTTCATGCAAATGCCGCGGGAAAATTTAAATCCTCGCAGCATTTGTAATTCGACTTGTCTCATTAGCATCCCTTTTCCGGAAAAGGGTGCCAATGTAGACACAGCCCTCATGTCTTGCTCACAACACTCCTGTCAATACATTCCAGAATCATGTTTGGTTTATTTGCAATAGTGTCATACTGTTGACTCATCTTTAGCTTGTGGTCCACTAAGACCCCTAAATCCCTTTCTGCAGTACTCCTTCCTAGACAGTCACTTCCCATTCTGTATGTGTGAAACTGATTGTTCTTTCTTAAGTGTAGTACTTTGAATTTGTCCTTATTAAACTTCATCCTATTTACCTCAGACCATTTCTCCAGTTTGTCCAGATCATTTTGAATTATGATCCTATCCTCCAAAGCATTTGCAACCCCACTCAGATTGGTATCATCTGCAAACTTTATAAGTGTACTCTCTATGTGATTATCTAAATCGTTGATGAAGATATTGAACAGAACTGGTACCAAAACTGACCCCTGCACAACCCCACTTGACACAGAGTAAGTGGAAAACATTCTATTCCTTGTGCTGAAAACATCCATTACCGAACTTTAGGACTTTCTTTGGTACAATAAAATAGTCATTATGAAAAGAAGAAGAGGGCTGACAAGCCTCTTAATGGTTTGCGTGTCTTTTAACTGAGCAGTTGGAATTCTGTTGTTTGTTGTTCTGCAGATTAAAATAATGAGCTCTTGTATTTAACAACTGTGTTATTTTGATTTCAACCATTATGTAGCATAGAAAGCAGGATCTGCACCCTGATCTACCCTCTGCAGCTCAGAGTCCACCTTCTGAAAGGGAAAAGCAGCTATGGTCTCTGCAGCCACACCCAGATCTTTGCATAGTGACAGTTGATCCCCACACATCTCTTGTTAATAATAAATTACTAGTGAATAAATAATATCTCACCTTCCAGGAGTTTTTTTTTTCTGAAAATGTTAAACTACTTAACTAGCTGGGTCTCTGGAAAATGGGGAGCAATCTAGTATGAGCACAGTATTCAGAAACCAGAAGTCAATGGCTTGGGCTACAGTCAAGATTTAAGTGTCAGATTTAAGTTGGAGCCAGAATCAGAGAGGAAATTGGAATCACAGCCAAAGTTGGAAGTTAAAGGGCCAAAGCCGATGGTTACAGCTGAAGCAATCAAATACCAGGTTGACAGGGTTCAGGGAGTGAAACGAGGTTGAAGACAGGACTTGGGAACAGGGCCGGGACAAGGTCATGGATGAGGTTGGAGTCAGGTAGCAGATGGCAGGGTACCTATAACATCAGCAAGTGAGATGCTATAGACAACATCCTGTGTCTCTTCCAGGCTTACATAGTGTACCGTACCATGTCCAAACTTTGAAGGTCCTTCAGTCAGGTCCTAACGTTAGTGAGGTGTGAGGCCTTAGGGCTCCTCATTCTCTAGTCACTACAACAGCTGTCAGATGGTGCTATCAAACTGGCAGTAACTCCAGAGCCCACAGGCCTGCATTCAGGTTCTGCAGATGTTCACATCTACAAACACTGGACTTTTATTGCCATTCCAGACATAGCAGTACCCATGAGAACCCAAAGAGATTAACTCTCCAGGCTATAGCTGTGCAACAGAAACCAACACGGGGGAAGAAAATTTAGGAATACTACAAATGTAAGGGGACTGTTAGCCCCTTACTAAAACTCAGTGGAAGTTTTTGGTTGGCCAGCTCCCAATACCAAAAGGGAAAGGTCCATGAGACTGACAGACCCCAGGGACAGTGGAAAGAGGCCAACACTCCAGCTCAGCCTGATTGACAGGTTGGACAGGCCAATGGGGAAATTAGAGGCCAGGTCCAGTCCTCCGTGAGATCTGGGATTTTCTGGGTCTCTCTGAGAAAAGGAGAGAGCTAAGAAGAGCAGCAAGAAGAGCAAGCTGTGTTGAGAGACAGACCTGCAGTGTCAGAGCCAGAGGCCCATACAGCCCACAGAGCGCAGACCCTGTGCTAAGAAGTAGACCTGCAGTGTCAGAGCCAGACACACACAGCCCAAGGAGTGCAAGCTGTGCTGAGGGGCAGTCCTGCAGTGACCCGAGAGCCAAAGGGGTCTGTGGCGGGCCACTCCCGCCTTCCCTCTTAAGTCCAAGGCCCTCTGGCCTGAGTCCGAAGCACAGTCCACGTCCGGCCCTTTTTGGCAAGGTCAAGGCCCTCCGGCCCGAGTCCACAACACAGTTTAAAACTGGCCCTTTAAGACAAGGCCAAGGCCCTCTGGCCTGAGTCCATAACCCAGCTTAGGGTTGTAGCAGGGATGCACCCCAGGTCGGGGGACCCGGGCCCACCCTACTCCACCGGGTCCCGGCCCAGGGACCTGTGAGCGACCGGGTAGCGGGTCACTCCCTCGGCGCGGCAATCCGGCCGAAACACCCCAAGGTTCTCTGGGCGGGAGGGGAGGCGACCCCAAGAGCAGCTGGGGTGCTGCCGGGTTGGTCCTGCAGCCCCGAGGGGCAGCGCTACGGGACCAACCTGGCAGCACCCCAGCTGCTCTGCCCCGGCTTCCCGATTCAGCTGCTGGTCAGTTTCAGCAGCAGCTGAATCGGGGAAGCTGGGTGCAGAGCAGCTCCAATTGTCCGGCAGCCGGAGCACTTCCGGGTTCCTGATGGTGCCGGACCATCAGGAGTGCCGGAGCATTGGATGCTGGACCAATGGAGTTTTACTGTATTTGCTTTGAACTGTATGTAATGATCACTGGGTCAAGAAAGCATCCAGTGTGAAGAGAACACCCCAGAGTGGGGACACCCTAGCCCCTGCCCCAAGTGACTACAAGGTCGGATTAAGCCCCAGAAAACCTGGGCCCAGCCTTGTTGGGATTTCGAGGACTCTGCTACTCAGGAGAGTGGAAGGGGAGCCCTCAGGATCAGGGAGGCCTTTGGGTAAAAGAAGTGGGAGTGGGAACTCAGATCCTTTTGCTGGTCCATTTCATCGGGGTAGTATAGAAACCAGGAAAGTTCCCCACAATAGGGGGATCATTCCCCCGCTTACACAAAGAAATGAGAGCAGCAATGGAGTCTCCTAGTGAGACTGGCTTTGCTGGCAGGGTTTACCCAGGTATAGTTTCCATGACCTCACATATATATTCAAAAGAAATAATAATAAAATGCAGTATTTCTCCTCAACATGTTAAAGGAAGTTATTTGCTTAGAATAGTGTTTTGTTGTTTAGGCCATTGGAGTGGAATCTTTTTACCAGGCCCAGGCAAGTTGTCCTTCTAATGTCACCTAAGTATGACAAGCAGAATTTAGCCAATGGATTATTGGTTATCATTCATTTGCTAGTATTGCCTATATGCCCCAAGCAAATTGGGGCTTTCTTTTGCCAGGTGTTGAACATACACACAGTAAGACAGCCTCCGCCTCAGAGAACTTGCAGTCCAAATAGTCAAGGCAAACAAAAGATCAATGAAAGGAAGAATTACTCACCCTGTTTGTCCCATGATAAACCGCAGCTCAGTGATATTAAATGACTTGCTTAAGGTCAAACTCAGAAATCTGTGGTACAGCATGGAATAAAACTCAAATTGCCTGAGTTCCAGTCCAACACCTCAGTCACAAGACCATCTTCCCTTTCTAGAACTGGGTAGTTAGGACTCAGAAATTGCGTTCAACCCCTAGTTTGGTACAAGGCAGTGAATTAAACTATTACCAGGTCCCAGTTCTAGCTTGGTATAAGAATTAAATGAATTTTGTGAATTGTAATCTCTTACTGCATGTGTTAGAATAGATTTGTTTTGGCTTAACCATATTTGAAACAGCTGTCATGAAAACATTTAAATATCAAAATACTTATATTTCATTCAATAAAATTAGTTTGCAAAACTATTAATGCTGCTGGGCTAACAAAGTACCTTTGCTGAACTTTATGTATAGTATAACCAAAGAAAAATAAATGAGCAGCCTATAAAACAGCAACATTTCAGTAATGTACTAGAAGAAAATTAATATTTCTGATAAATTTGTGGCAATTAAGTTTGATTATTGTAAACTAAAATAATACATCACCATAATGAAAAAATCCAAAACCTTTTTCATACTGACAACCTGAAATATCATTTTAATTTCTCAGGCTTTTCACTGAAAACCTACCTCCAAGTATATAGCTTTCAAGTCCCCCTGGAAATAATTTTCAATAAAACAATATTTTAAAATATTTTCCCTGAGCAGTAGTATCTTAAATGGAATTTTAAAATCAATGAAAATGTATGGCTCATATTCTATGTTTATGGATTCTGGATTGAATTCTTGGTCTGTGCATAAAATAGATATTTGTAAGGCTATATTTTCTCACTTTAACATATAAGGTCATAAATAAGGGACATATTTGCCTTCTAAGTGCTGATAGAGGTGGCAAATATGGGGACTTTATACAAGATCGAATTAAATTCTCAGTTTGATGATGTTTGAGCAGAAAACTCACCTCAGCAGATGTTGTATTTAAAGAATTCAGATCAAATCCTGCTTGCCTTATTCATGAAACTTTACATACCGGAGTTGACAGGAATTTTGCTGTTGCCTTCAGTGGAAGCTGGGACAGCTTGTGATGCTTAATATTTTCACTTAAGTTATTCTTAAGAACACCGAATCCCACTAATTATTGGTAAAAGACTGAGGGGAAAGCAGAAGCAAAATACTCTGAAGGGTTTAAAAAGACGCTACCTGTAATAAGAAACAAACAAACAAAATACTGACTGAAGCTTTCCACACTGTATTTGAAAAAGTAATAGAGATGTAGCCGTGTTAGTCTGGTCTTGCTGAAACAAAAGACAGGAAGGACTATGCAGCACTTAAAAGACTATCAAGATGGTATATTAGGTGATGAGCTTTCGTGGGCCAGACCCACTTCCTCAGTTTGATCTGAGGAAGTGGGTCTGGCCCACGAAAGCTCATCACCTAATATACTATCTTGTTAGTCTTTAAAGTGCTGCATAGTCCTGTCTTTTATTTGAAAAAGGTTTCAGTGACTAAGCCACAGCTCACAGAAACACATTTACCACTCAGCTTGAATGTGAAGAAAGGAGAAAAGTACACAATTCTCTCTTCTATGCTGAATTCATGGAGATGCTTTGATATAGATACCAACCCTATACTTATAGGATACTCAAGAAATAGATACACAGAGGATAATAACTGATTTACATCCTTCCTCTTCCATTTATCTTTTGAGTCTCTTGCCTCTCCCCTCGCCTCTGCACCTATCCATATTAAGGTTCTGTTTATATATTTCTGAAAAATAAATGGGAAATGCTAATGATAAAACAAGATATGGTCAGTATATATTTCTTAATATTGTTAATTCTGCACTAAGCTATATATCTAGATGTGTAGAGACAATATAATCGTCACATTTTTATTACATATAACTCAAAATATCAAGAAATATTTTTTTTAAACTTCCTTTTTTTACTAATGGAAATTTTTACTTTACTGTGTGCTTGACTGTTCATTAATAATCACATTTTTTCCAAAAAAAAAAAAAAAGGATTTAGGACCCCAATCCTAATCACATATATATCACTGAATGTTTTTCAATTGATTTAAATAAGGCAGAGAGTCAGGCTCATACTACATAACAATCCATAATGAAATGCCCTTGATTAATATTCAGTAATGCCTCTCCTATGAGCTTTTTGCACAGTATGATGCTGCATAATGCTGAAAATCTGTAATTTTCCACTTTTCAGCTACAGATAAACCCCAATTATCCAAAAACCTTGGGAAACATTAGAAAACCTGTTAATGAGAGGTGATTTTTTTAAATATCTAGTTGAACTGCAGAGTTAGAAGATGCATTTTTTTCAGAGCACTTGAAATTTAGATAACAGAGGTTTGGATAACTGAGGTTAGCTGTATTCCTGCCAACTCTCCTGCTTGACCCAGATATCTATGCAAAAGAGTTTCTTTCACATACTTCTTAAATCCCCACTTCTACAGCTTTGTCTATAAAGATGAGTCTATTCATGCTGCAGCTGTCAAAAGTTTTTCATTTGAAAACATTGCTTAAAATATAAATTCAGCGAAATTTTGCTTAATAAGGGACCACAGTACTGTCAGGCCTGCAAAAGGACAACTGTACGGAAAACAAGTAATGAATCCTCTAATGATTTTTCTGGCCAGAAAATAATTAATTAACCCAATCCAGTTTGTGAATAATCTCAATAACATGCACTATTAAGTGTACTACTTTGAAAAAAAAGTGTTTTTTCATTACCTTAAATAAATCAACTAAGGTTGGGACAATGGCTGCACCACAATTAAGTGGGGGAGGGGTTGTTTGGGCTTGCTGAAGGAGGATTGCTCTGCTTTATGGCTAGGGGAGAGGGCGAATGAGGTCAGAGACTGTTGCAAAGAGGTGGGGGGTAGTCAGATTTGCAGCATTGACTTACCCCCAAGAATGTGAGGTCTGAAAGGCATAAAGATGCAAACTCAAAGTGGGGGAAGCCTTTGTTTCATGCAGCAAGCAAAGCCAGCACCCACAATCCCTGCCCGAGTAGAGGCAAAGATCAGGTTGGGTTGGGACTTGTTGTGGGCATTATGTTAGTCACTCTTTTTAAAGGGGGGCTGGAAAGGAATTTGTCCCACATCACCAGATTGGTTTTGACGAAGGGAGGTTTTTTTTTCACCTTTCCCACAGGAAAGGCCAGGGAGAACCTTTTTTCGGTAAAAAGAAAAGGTGGTAGGCCATATATTGCAATTATTTTGTAAGGTTGGGTGGATGTCCAGTGCAGACACATAGGGAAAGTATCCAGGGACCAAATAAATGGCCTGGTAAAGGACTTAGAAGGAGGTACTGAATAAAGGAACAGAATGGGGGAGAGGGTTGGGGGACTCCTCTGATTGGTACGTCAGAGAGCCAACCCCACCACATTCTCTTAGCCTACCTTAACCCTCTGACAAGGGTGGAGGATGATAAAGTCCAAACCACGGGTGGGCTGGGAGACCTGGATGGAAATGAAGGGAGGCTGCTTTGAATGAACATGGATTTGCCGGTACTATACTTTGTCTACTGGGAAGTCTCATATATCTATATAATAAAGTTGTGGCCTGATTAAAAGCCATTATCAAGTGTTTTCTGCCCTTCTTTCAGTGTACCCAGACAACAAGGGAGGAATTACAAGTTTTTTAAACAGAGATGAGGTGGGTGAGGTTATATATTTTATTAGACCAACATCTGTTGGTGAAAATACATGATTTTGAGAAACACAGCTCTTCTTCAGGTCTGGGAAAGGATAATCCCCAAATCACA
Source organism: Rafetus swinhoei (assembly GCA_019425775.1). Classification (NCBI taxonomy): domain Eukaryota; kingdom Metazoa; phylum Chordata; order Testudines; family Trionychidae; genus Rafetus; species Rafetus swinhoei. The sequence continues at coordinate 276,127,982 of CM033437.1, forward strand.
GCAAAATGAAAGGTGGAACAGATTGTTTAGCATAAGTAGTTAGCATGTACTGTAAGCTATAACTACACTGCATTAGGCAATATTTTTAAGTTTTTTATTCTGAACTTTTTGGTACACGTGTGTAGGTTTGTTCATAACAATACGGCAACAATTTTGCTGAAATCATCACTTTTATTAAGTGATATAATTTTATGATAAGTTTTTGGCCTACCACCCATTCAGTAAAAAGTCAAGAGCCTGAAATTAACCAAATTAGGTTAATATGTCATCTCCTTAGTGCCTCCTTTGAGTGATGCATTGGAGAATTGAATGGATAACAACTGACACATTCATCTGAGAAATGTGTAGCTCTTATTGTATTTTATGTATTCTAACATCTGTTGTCCTCTTGGTGACTTCAGCCTTTTCAAGTCTAACAATTGGATATAGAATTTATAGTTGAGAAACAGCATGGCAGCTTGCACTGTCAGTTTTCATTCATGGCTCTAATAAAAGTAGAGGCAATAAACAATTAGATTTATAACTGTACATTTTAATTATTGTTTGTGAAGATTTAAATCATCACAAGAGGTGATCACTATTTCTGATTTGGAATTGCCTCTTTTGATGCCAGGCACTACTGAGTTATTCAATAAGGAGACAACTACCCTTTTCATCCTTGATTTGTGAAAGAGTTGATGGCTTGTGTGTTAATGCAATTTGAGTTTCAGTCTAACAACCAGATTTGTTAGCTTGGTAGATTTACTGTTTCTTGACTTGCTTGATAAATTCCATGTGAAACCCAATACCTTTGCCCTGACAATACCTTTATCATCATGAAAAACATGGCTTGGGTGCAAAGATTTCGTTAAAAACTGAGAAGAGTTTGATTCTAATTAAGTTAAGAGTTTGCCCTACACATTTAATTTAGAAATGTGTAACAGTTTATTCTGGAGTTAAATTTAAAAGTTGACTATTACATTTGAACATGCTGAGAGAAGTATTGCCATCATTGTTTAAACTGAACTATTCACTGAAATCAATGGAGAATTCTGCCTTAGAATTGATGGAACACGCCCCATACTTAAGAAAATGGAAATCCCTTGCTTATTATGTATTTGCTGTCCCAGTCTGTGATTAAACCTAGGGTAATGACACAAGCCTAAAAGTCTGTAATTGAATGTAAACAGATCAAACAATCAAAAAGTGCAGTAATACAGGATGAAACTATAGAATATATAGTCGCTACAAAATAATAAATACTAAGTGGAAAATAAATGGATTTCCTGGGTTTAATAGGAAATTGGATTGTAGACCTAAAGATTTCCTCATTTTTGCAATTGGTTTCAAGATTGCTGGGCAATTTAAAAATATTGACTTCCATGCTACTTGCAAGCAGTCCATACTTTCCCATCAGGTGTTTCCAGTGAATTAGCAGATTTTTTTTTCAACAATTGATAAAAATGGTGACTGACTTTCTGATAGTTGGGGTGCTTTGAAATATTTTGTCCATGGTGTTTGTATCTGCAGGCTCCAAATATTTTGGCCAGCAGTATCTATGTGGGCATATCTCTGCCTTCCACATCTCTGTGCACCTTCCCTCAGTCAAGGTATATAGGATTGTGCAGCCCCATTTTCAGTTCCCTTGCTATTCCAGAATCTCAGCAAGGGCTAGTCTCCAAAGAAGTGAGATGGAGGGTAGGCTGCAGGATCCACACAGACATCGCAGAACCACATTGACTGTAAGGTCAAGAACAGTTCTTGGCTCCTTGAATACAGATAATATCTCAAAAATCCGGGACTCTCTGGTCTGGCAACATCTGTGGTCTGGCAGGATCATGGATGCTCCTGGAGCAGAGATCCCAGGAGCCTAAGGACAGGAGGGCCAGTCAGGCGGGACATCAGAGTAGGCAGTCTAGCTGGGGGCAGCGCAGGACCAGGGCCTGAGCCCTCCAGCAGCCCTCAGGAGCGTGGCTTCCTCCACTTGTGCGGGGCCAGGGCTGGTGCTGTACAGGGACGGGGCAGAGCCTCAGCTCTGCCGCTGTTCCCAGCTGCACAGGAATAGAGACCCGTGGCAGGAGTCAGAGTCTGAGCCTCTGCCACCCAGGGAGCCAGCAGTAGCTGGGCAAGCAGCCCAGCCAGGTTGGGGAGGGAGGGTGAGGCAGGGCTGTCTGGTGGGGCAGCCTGCCAGCACCGGGTGATGGGCTTGGGGATTGGTGGCAGGAGACCCCCCTGGTTCACCAAATTCTTTTGTTCGGAACCAGTTAGGTCCCAATGATGCCAGACCAGAGAGGTCCAACCTATATTAGTTCATGTGAAACCACTCAGGGCAATGAGCTAGCAGTTCCCTGAAAGAGTGAAGGGGGCCTGAGAAATCCTAGCTAAAGAGAAATTGCAGAACTGCTTGCTTCAAGTTAGCCGTATATCATGAGAGCAAGTCCAAGGCATAATGTTTTGTTAAGGTGTGCACTGAGCTTCATGTATTTGCTTTAGAAATCTTCAGCAACTGGACATTCCTCAGGAATGCTGAAGGAGATGCTTGTGCTCTAGGACAGTGGGGTGTGACACCTCATTCCATGAGGTTTAACTGGTAATTCGAAGTAAGGGGTTTATTTTGGAATCGCTCTTCTCTGCCGCTTGTAGACGCAGGCAGTTCTTCTGGGCTAGTCAATTTCCAAAATGGCGACGCCCGGGAACATGCTAATGAAGCGCAGGATATTTAAATCCCACGCTGCATTTGCAATTTCGGTCGCCCTCATTAGCCTCCCTAGTTCGAACTAGGGGGCTAGTGTAGACATATCCGAAAAGAGCCATAATTTTCACTATAAGCTTTCCAGTAATAAAACTCAAAAAGATCTCATCACATATGAGACACTGTTTTCTTAATGGCAGCATCTCTGAAAATGGGCATGATGGACTTAATGAAGCTTTTTCTCTTCCTCAGGTGTTCAGGTATCAGAAATTTAAAAGTTGTATTGAGATCAGTCTTCCGATGACCTATGAAAGAGTTTTGTTAATATATATATATATTTTTGTGAGTCTCTAGATGTGTCTACACTACAGGGTTTTTTGGAAAAAAGTGGCCTTTTTTCGAAAAAACTTCCCCTGCGTCTAGACTGCTGCTGCATTCTTTCGAAAATAAATCGAAAGAACGTGGCAGTTTTTTCAACCGTGGAAAACCTCATTTTACGAGGAAGAATGCCTTTTTTTGAAAGTGCTCTTTTGAAAAAAGGCGCTATATAATGCAAACTGTGCTTTTTCGAAAGAGAGCATGCAGACTGCTTGGGTGCTCTCTTTCAAAAAAGCGGCTTGCTTTTTTGAAAGTACTGGTTGTAGTCTACACGCTCTTTTTCAAAAGAGGCTTTTTCAAAAGTATCTTTCGAAAAAGCCTCTTTCGAAAGAGGCTTGCAGTCTAGACGTAGCCTCTGAGGTGCCACAGGACTCTTATGAAAAAGTTATTTTTCTAAGGAGCACTTTGCCTCTGTCCTTGTCTACATGGATTACAAAGTGTCTGATTACTGAAGGAGCTGGAAAGTTGATAAGGAACTCCTGAAAATTTATTCACACCTTTTAAAATATGTGGAAAAAATGTTTGGGCTAATCAGATCATGCCTGCTCTTCTGAGTTGGTTCCAATGGGGTTTTATATAATCACCAACTATACTTGGAATTTAGACAGAACTTTACACATTAAAATGGTCAAAATTAATTATATTTGAAGCATGCATTGTACAGTATTGACTGTTCACAAAAAATTGGGCTAGGCATCCTGAGTCTAATGTACATTTCTCTTGCTGGGATACTTTTAGTATCAGTTTTGAGTGTGTGACATTGAATACTTGCGGCTTCTCCGTTTGGGTACATATCTGAGGTGTTCCTGGTATTTGGCTGGAAAAGAGAGACAACCAATCCATCCCTGAAAGGAGTCACATAGAGAAATAAAATAATTATGTTCCAACAGAATATTAGATTGTGATGTGATCATGACAATATAATTAGATTTCACCAGCATCACTGGTCAACATCACAGCATCACAATACAGCATCATAATACAGCATAATGCCACAACTATTTTATAGCACTGCAAACTATACTGGGCATTATATTGTTTCCTTACCCCAGCTGATAGGAGGGGAAGGAGAGGGTTTTCTCTTCTCTCTCTCTCCTCTCTGGGGAAGGAATCAACCAGCTCAGGAGGTTCTTTAGTGCTCCCCCTAAAAGCTTACTCATGGAGTGCTCCATTTTTCTCTTCTTTACCTTGCTCTTACGAGATTATGAGCAACTACCATTTATTAACTACCATGGGAATTGCAAGTGCTCAGCAGCAGCTCTGCAGGATTGAAAGTCGAGGAATGTGAGGAGCTTAGATTGGCTCCATAAATGTAATGAGGATCGCATGTGGTTTGGGAGTTATAGTTGAAAGATAAGGAGCCTAATATTAAGCTAACCATCACTTTCATGTCTCCCCGAAACATACACTACAAGACAGACCTAGCTTGTTGGAAAGGCAATTCTTATTTTAATTTTTGCTGACTGGCTTACTGGGGTTACCTCATTCACAACTCAGACAATGATTGCAGAAATATACAGAACTAAGATTACTTTCTCTCAGCCCTAAAAACAATCTTATGGCTGTCACTGAATTTGGTTCAATTGTCAGAAACAATTATTATTGGGCAAATTTTCTTTTATTTCCACTCCTACACAGGCTAGCCACCATTTTCCACTTTCCTTCTCCCCTTTTCATTTTACTTATTATACTACCGTCTGTTATTTGTTTGTTGTCCATTTTTCCTATATAAGGGTAATTTAATTAATTGTGTTTTATGCACTGTAACATATTAAAGTCGTATGGTGCTGTGCACTGGAAAATTCTAATAAAAGCCACGCACGACTTAAAATAGAAATTTTTCACTTGTTTAACATTGACAGTACATCTGCAAGCTTAATGAGGCAACCCACAGAGATAAATACATCAACAAATAAGTTCCCACACATGCAGCCAATAGTCTCATCAGCCAAGTACAACTGCCTGGGGAGTTCGTGGAAGATTCAACTTAGTCACAGTTTATACATAGCACATTCAGGACTAGATCATGGCCCTGATACACTCCACTCTGGGGGAACAAAGGGGCCATATACACTTACCCTAATGGGGTAGCTGAGAATTATCTCTGGGAAAGACCTTGGTACAGTTCAGGCAACATATCTGAACCACTGTGACCATCTTTTAGAATGACAGGTATAACCTGAGGGAACAGGATAGGAACACTGCACAACTCAATAGCTGTTTAGGGAAGTTACCATCTGGCATTAAAGCAGTACTAAGGCTGCTTAAATTGCACCAAATGTGAACTGCCCCCAGCAATCTCAGGGAAGTGCAAAGGCCATCTTTCCTCCACTCCAGAAACCTGTGCTTGTCCACAGCTTGTCTGGACCTCATGATTCATTTCCCATTTTCTGCCCATAGACTATATTGGTGGAAGATCCCAAGTGATTGAATCCAGCACTTGGGCATCTAAAATTAGGTGAAAAAAAGATCTACAGTACAGACCAGTCAACTTATCTTCTGTACCAGGAAAGATAATGAAGCAAATAATTAAGGTATCCACTTACAAATATATAGAAGATAAAAAGGTGATAAGTAACAGCCAGCATGGATTTGTATAGAACAAATCATATCAAACCAAACTGATAGCCTTCTTTCATAGGATAATAAACCTTGTGGATAAGTCAGAAGCGGTGGACTTGGTACACCTAGACTTTTGTAAAGCATTCGATGCAGTTTCACATGACCTTTTTATTAATAAACTAGAGAAATACAATTTAGATGGTGTTACTGTAAGGTGGGTGCATAACTGGTTGGATAACCGTTCCCAGAGAGTAGTTATCAATGGTTCAGTCATTCTGGAAGCACATAATGTAGGGTTCTGCAGAGATCATTTTGGAGTCGGTTTCATCAACAATTTAGATAATAGCATAGAGAGCACACTTATAAAATGATGGCAGATGATATCAATTTGGGAGGGATTGCAAGTGCTTTGGAGGATGGGATTATAGTTCAAAATGATCTGCACAAGATGAAGAAATGGTCTGTGGTAAACACGATGAAATTCAAGCAATTTAGAAGGTAAATAATGTCTGAATCACAGTTTAAAGTGCTGCTCAAGTGCTGCCACTGGTAGGATTAGAAGACATATATCCTAGAGTGAGAGAATAGGCTTGTGGTTAAAGCACTGAACTGAGATTCAGGAAACCAATTCTTCTATCTTCAACTAACTCCGTATGTAATCGAAGGCAAGTCACTTAATCTCTCTATTCCTAAATTTCCTAGCACCAAAAGTAGAGATAATACTGCCTTTGTTTGGCTTTTCTATTTACATTGCAAATTCTTTGGGGGTTGGTGTGTTCTCTTATTATGTGTATATATAGCACCTAGCACAATGTGGTACCAATCAAGATTGGGACCTGTTAGATCTGCTGTAATACACATACTACTTACGTTATACACGGATCACTCACATTTTTCTTTGCAGCATTCAGGAAGGAAGAAGGAAAGGAGTTAAAGTAAAATATTTTCAAAACCTTGGAAGCATGGAAACTTCAAAAGACTAGTGCGCTGAGATGTGCCACATGCCATAGACACCAGTATTAACAGTAAACTGTTGTAATTATAAATTATATATATATATATATATATATATCTTTGAAAGTTAGGGATTGTATTTCAGATCCATGGGTCAGGGTTACCAAGCTTCCTCCAGGGACTAAGATCAGTGGACGATAATCACTGCAGACTCTTGGACAGATCCAGAGAAGTACAATCCACTGGGGTAAATTCCATATACTGCTACATACTGGGTGCAAGAGATCCAGGAACCAAACAAAGAGCTTGTGGTATAAAGGGCCAGCAAGACTGTGTGATTTTGATCCAAACATTGACATGAGATTGTAACCATGAGGGCAAAACCATGCCGGAAGTGTTTGAAGGACTGGAAAGCCATGTGGAAGATGGATGACATCTGCAAAGTGTAACTTGCACGCAGACTGCATGTTGTTTTGTGATGTGTTTTCTCTATAATGCTTTTGTCCCCAAAATAAATGTACTGTGCTCTGAAAGCTGTTTCATCATCCTGTCATTGTCCCCAAGACAGAGCAAACCATATACAGATGCTGGATTCAGGTCAGTGCTTCTGGGATAAACAGGTTCTGAACTGCAGTTCTTCTGAATTGCAGAAAAACTGTAAGACCAACTCCTTTGTCTGGAGGAGATAGGTTGAGGATCCTGCCTATAGGGAGGTGGTGGCTGAAGCCTGAGACATAAAGATGTGCCCCCTTATAGACCAGTGAAAGAGCAGAGGTGCAGTTAACTCCAGAACTGCAACACATCTATCATTAAATTTATATAATGCCCTTAATTTTGAAGGCTCTTAAAACATTTTGGCCTACCTAGTATTGTAACTTGTTACTGATTCTGGGTTGGAATATAGTAGTCATTCTGTATTAGCAACAATACAAAAGAGCACTAAAAATGCAGAAAAAGTTTCCTTAATAGTATGCACTACTCCAATGGCTCCAAAGCATCATGGATCTGCAGATTACAAAAATGTATCATATGCTGCCCACTCAATAGCTTGCCTTACTTCTTTTTGTATTTCACTTAAAATTATTAATAGAAAGTAAAAACATTAAAATTACTCAATTACTCTATTAAACAGAGTGAAAGGTCTACAATTACCAAAGCAAAGTAAGTAAATTTTACTTTCAATTTCAGCATAGATTTACCCAATTGAAGCTGAGATTCCCACAAAACCTAACCTATCCTACAGAAGACAATAGTAAAACTTTTGTTGGCTTTACAGAAGCTCAGATTTCACTGACTGAGATGAGTTAATAGAGTTATGAAGGCACAAAACAAGATTAAATTAGCTAGAGACCTAACTGGTAATCAGAAAACATTCTACAGATAATTAAAAAATCAAGACCACCAAGGAGTGGGAAGGGCCATTTCTTAATGTGGGAGGAATTCAACAACAGAAAATGTGAAAATGGCAGAAGTGCTAAATAACATTTTTGTTTCAGTTTTCACAAAAAACATTAGTAATGATTGGACATGTGACACAGTAAATGCCAGTGAAATGAGGAAAGATCAAAGGCTAAAATTAGGGAAAGGAAAAGTTAAAAATTACTAAGACAAATTAGATATCTTCAAATAACTTTGGTCTGAGGAAATGCACCCTAGAATACTCAAGGAGCTGACAGAGGAGATATCTGAGCCATCAGCGATTATCTTAAAAAAAAAAAGTCATGGAAGACAGGAGAGATTCCAGAGGACTGGAAGGGTACATAAGAAGAAAATAAGAACATCTAGACTGCAATGCTATTCCACATATTTTGAACCAGCCCATTATTTCAAATTAGATTTCGAAATTACAGGGTCGCTATTCTGGTGTCCCTGTAACTCTGGTTCCATGAGGGTTCAGGGACGTTTCAGAAGAGCAGTTTATTTCGAAATTCAAAATAAGCTATTTCAAAATTAGATTGAAATAAGACATGCAATTTGCGTAGTTCAAATCGCATATCTTATTTTGACCTACGGGGTCAGTGTAGATGCACCTGAAAAGTACAAATATAGTGCTCATTTATAAAAAAGGAAACAAGGACCACCTGGGGAATTACAGACCAGTCAGCTTCATTTCAGTACCCAGAAAGCTAATGGAGCAAATAATTAAGCAATCAACTTGTAATACCTAGAAGGTGATAAGTAACAATAAATATGGATTTGTCAAGAACAAATCATGTCAAAACCTGATAGCTTTCTTTGACAGAGTAACAAGCCTTGTGGATATAAGGGGGAAGAAGTATATAATGGTATATCTTGACTTTAAGGCTTTTGATATAGTCTCATGTGATCATCTCATAAACAAACTACAGAAATAAAACCCAGATAACTGGCTGGAAAACTGTTCCTGGAGAGTAGTTATAAGTAGCTCAGTGTCATGCTGGAAGGGCATACCAAGTATGGTCCTATAAGGATCAGTTCTTAGTCTGGTTCTGTTCAGAGCTTGTGTTGTGAGCATGACACAAGAAATAATTCTTCTATTCTATTCCGTGCAGATTAGGCCTCAACTGGAGTAGTGTCCAGTTCTGGGCTTCACATTTCAGGAAAAATGTTGACAAACTGGAGAGAGTCCAGAGAAGAAAAACAAAAATAATTCAAAGTCTAGAAAATATGACCTATTAGGGAAAATTGGAAAAAAAATCTGTTTGTTTAGTCTAAAGACAAGACTGAGGGAAGACATGATCAGAGTTTTCAAGTACATAAAAGGCTGTTACACAGAGAATTTTTTTCTCCTTCATCTCTGAGGATAGAACAAGAAGAAATGGACTTACATTGCAGCAAGGGTGGTTTAGATTGGGCATTAGGAAAAACTTCCGCTCAGGGTGGTTAACCGCTAGAATAAATTGTCCAGAGAGATTGTGGAATCTTCCATTGTTGGATTTTTCAGACACCTGTCAGGGAGGGTCTAAGACAAGATTTACTCCAGCAATGAGTACAGAAAACTGGGTTAGAGGAGCTCTTAAGGTCCCTTTCAGTTCTATGATCCTAAGAGCATTGGGCACTTCCCCATAAGTCTGAACTATAATATATCACATCATATCACTTTTTAAGCCATTAAAGGCTTTAAAAATAGTCACACAATATGGGCCTCTGAATTTTCTGGGAAAATCAGATGCTTAACATTACTTTAATACATTATACCAGGACATGTTGAAATATATAAAACAACTTCAATTTTACTTTCAATATATTTCTCATGATTCATACTTATTAAATTCTTTATTTTTTCAGGTAAAAACAAAATGGTTACATAATACTATTAGAGTACTTACATAACTTAAAATAATAACAAAATAAATGTGGGAGTGAATAGTAATAACAGTATCAGATGTAGAGCTATGAATTATCTTGCAACTGCTTCAACTTGAATGCACTGCTATTTCTTCAGAGCAACAACTGCATAGCATCTGGGGGATTTTACAGGATCAAATAATTTCACTAGTCCAGACCAGGCAATGTTGTCCTGTAAAATGATATATGATTAAAGTACATAAAAATGTGTTGGACTTAAAAGCTAAGATATGGGAATGGGACACATTTTGATCTACAAAACGGAAAAAAACCACCCCAAAAAACAAAACTCTAACTTCTATGCAATGCATGAAACAGTTGTGAACTCACAAAATAATGCTTATGAAAAGTAAAGCAATTTGTGGTTTAAAGTCATTGAATTATTTCTTACATGCTCTCGTGAGTTTACCACTCACTAAACAAGTCTCTTATGAATTACAGGCAGTGAAATTAAAAGCAAAATCTACTAACTTTATTCATGCAAGTACAGGTTGAAATTCTCTTAAATGGGTCGCTTTGGTCCAGCAACATCCATGGTCTGGAGGACCATGGATGTTCCAGGACCAGAGAGTCCCAGTGGAGGGCTAGTGCCTGGAAGTCCCGCAAGCCAGCAGGGCATCAGGGCTTCCTGGCAGAGCTGTGGGAGCTCCACGCGTGGCTGCGGGAGCCCCATGTGCCAGAATGGCAGCAGGAGCCAGGCTTTGAAGTGAGAACCTGGGGGCATGAAGGAAATGGGGCTGTCCAGTGTAGCAGCAGGAGGTGGGAGCTGCAGCAGGAGACTGATGCACAGAGGTGGTGGGGCTGCCCAGTAGGGCAATGGGGACTGACAGGGCAGCAGGACCAACGAGAGGGGGAAGCCAGCTGGGAGGGCAGCAGTTAGGCCAAGGCTGGAGGGGACTGGCAGCAGGGGGTCCAGAAATGATCACCGCATGTGCGGCAAAATCTCTCATCCAGGACCAGTCAAGTCCCAAGGGTGCTGGACCAGGGAAGTCCAACCTATTGTACAATTGAAGTTAATGTGATTGTTTACATGAGTAAGTTGACTTAGATTTGGCTGTAACACTTTGTATAGTTTCCATAATTTTTATTGCATCTTGTCTAGGATAATTCAACTTGTGAAATCAACCAGTTGGGAATTCTGCACCAAAAAATTTAAAAATATTCACCAAAAATTCTACACATAATATTTTAAAATTCTGCAATATATATTTGTCAATAAATAAATAAAGAGGCTCCAGCATGGCAGTAGGAAGCACACACCATTGGTTGCATGGAAGTAGGAGATTATCTTGCAATCACCTCACTTCTTGGCTAGGATTTGGCAGTGAGGTTTCACCTGACCCTGACCCAGTGCAAAGGTTGGACCTGCTCTGAAAATACCCTGGGGCCCGGCCACTCTCCAACTGGTGCACCAGGTGTGGGTAGGCAGGCTCAGCCCAGCAGGATCCAAGTATGGGGGATGCAGGTGTCAGCAAGCAGGAGCAGCACACTCCCTCCCTCGAACAGCTCTGTGAAAATGGGGAGGACAGTTGCACGCACTGTGACTCCATATTTGCTCCCATGTCTTGCCTCTGTTGGGGGGAGGGGGAGACAAAATATTCCCCTGGCATTCACCGGAGCAGAGTGATTTACCTCACCATTGGCTGCTCCTGGAATTGACATGCCTGTGCTGCTGAAGAGAAGTATGTGATGCTCCTGTGGCTTCCCTTTCATTTTATGCAGGGAAGCAAAGAAATCTATGGGGAATGTGAATTCTGCACACAACAGGTGTAACCAGTGCAAGATTAAATCAATTGCTATATTACATTTTGAGAGGTAAACCAGTGCCAAGTGCAGAAGGTCTGATCTCCCAGTTTGGGAAATATACCAATCTCTTCATGATTTATACCTTGTTGTCATTTGGGAAAATACATCATTAGATATTTTCAAAAATGCCCCTCTCTCTATAAAAATACCAGTTAGAACAAAAGCAAATATTTATTATAACTCATTTGTTCCAAGAGCACTGTAGAAGAGAATAAAGCAGAACTTTCCTTATGATAAAATGGAGCTATTAAAATGAAAAACTTATAATGGAAAAAAAAACCCACTCACCCAAATATGTTTAATATGAAAAGGTCACAAAACTTTATTCTGACCATAGCCCACAACAGAAGCTTCAAAGACACCACGGTAACCTTCTAACAAATTACTATTGGATGGAAAATGTGTTTTTGGAACAACATACGTATGATCATTACTTTTGAGTTAATTAGGACAAGCTGACACTTAAGAGCAAGTGGGTGTAATTTAGTGGAAGCCAGTGTAGTTGCACCAGTTTACTGTACACCAGATCTATATGTGGCCAGTTCAGAAGAGCTATATGTTAATTGGGTGTAACTCAATTGATTAGATACTGGAAGAAAACTATTTTCATTACATATCTTCACTAAGTAGGTATAAAAATAATCCACATGTATTTTGGAGATGATCCAAAGCCCACAATGACTGCCATTCAGATCAATTGTCAGAAGATGCACTGTTCAAATATCATCAATTTGAAGTGTTAGTATGTACAGTTATCAGAGGGATAGCCTTGTTAGTCTGTATCTGCAAAAATGAGGAGTCCTATAGCATCTTAAAAACTAAGGGTATGTCTACAAAGCACTCTTATTTCAAAATAAGTATTTTGGAATTTTTTTCCCCGAAATAGCTTATTTTGAATAGCACGTCTACACTACAGGGAAGCCTTAAAATTAGTCCAAGGCAGGTTTTCCTAATGTGGATGTGCTACCTTGATTTAGAGCCCCAAGAGGCACTGGGGAATAATTACTTTGATTGATCCTGGGGAGGAGCTATTTCAAAATAGCAGCAGTGGAGCGTCCACATTGCTGCTATTCTGAAATAGCTATTTCGGAATAAGCGTTATTCCTCGTGGAATGAGGTTTACAGATTTCAAAATAAGCCATCCATTGTTTCAAAATAACTGTGCTGTGTAGACATACCCTAACAGATTTACTTGGGCATAAGCCTTCATGGACAAAAAATACATCGGCAGATGCATGGAGTAGAAATTTCAGAGGCATGCATCTGATGAAGTGGGTTTTTGCCCATGAAAGCTTATGCCCAAATAAATCTGTTAGTTTTTAAGGTGCCAAAGGACTCCTCATTTTGATATGCACAGGGTAATGTTTGCTTAGTGCTTCCAGTATTAATTTTAATGATTAATATACCAATACTTGATAGGGAATCAGATTTGTCAGGGGTTTAAATTTTTTATTGTCTCCTGACTAGTAATTACCATGCAATTAAAAGAACATTAAAATTTACTGGTGCAGCTTTGCTTAAAATAACAATAATAAAAAACATCTGCTGGGCATATGTTTAGACAGAGATGGAATGGATACTTAACAATTTTGCAACTATGATGAGAATAGTAAGTCTGCAACAGGAACTCTCTGGTACTCAGTGAATAATTTGTTTAAAATAAACAGACTTCAGGTAACACAAAATATAAAGTAAACACACCTTCTCTTTGAGGTAGCAAAGACGATCCAGAAGTAACAAAACTTCTATACAGGGAGCAAGAACAACTTTCAACTGAAAGAAAGGTAAAACATAATCACAGCTTTTGGAAAGGAAACCAACATACTCCTAAAAAGACTACTCTAGCCCCAGAAAACAATTCTAGGAAGGTGAATAAATTTATTGAGAAAAACCTTTACAATTTGCCACCTTGCCAGTTCTTCCGTAAGCTGACAAGTTCAGAAAACTCTAGTAAAGATCCAAGGTCCATGGAATGTTATAAGCAGAGAAAATATTTTATTTGGTTAGCTCCGAGGCATAATCTATAAGTGGTAGAAAGCTTTTGAGGAGAGAAATCATTTTAAAAGAATTTTTTGTGAAATATTTTAATGGAGACCAATTTGAATTCAGAAGGAGTCTGGCATTTCTTTCTTCACATTCATAATATCCCTTAAAAAAGAACCTTCCATGTATTCTCTTTATTATTTTACTGACACCTGATATAGCTCTGGAATAGGATATCCTCCATGTGAACTGTTTTTCTATAGACAGTATATCACACTATAAGCTAGTCTACCACCACATAAAATTTGACAGGGGTCTATTTTAGCCTAATGGTAGATATAACAAAAAAAGGTAATGTTTTTAATCCTGGGATTTTTACCATATTAAATGCTTCCAGTTCATTCATTCTATGCTTGTATTTTTCATAGTAACCCATTATACAGCTGTCCGGGAGCTGCAACAGGAGAGAAAAAAAATGGATGACAACAATTAAAACCATTCCTGTTACCTGGCCAAGGCAATTTCTGAAACAACATTATTCTTTCTAATTAAAAGTGATAATGTCAAAAAAAAATTAGTTCATTTTTTATATTTGAACTTTTCTAAGGCTTATAGTGAGCAGTTTTTCTGTTCTCAATTACCTGAATTCTTTGATTAACTTTAGCCTTCTCAAGAACATGAAATATGCATGAAGCTATTCTTAAATGAGCACTATACACAGAAATGGACATAACATTCCTATGTCCTACAGTGAATGCCTCTCAAACTTTACAAAGAAATGCCAAAGGGCTCACTTAGGGTATATCTATACTACGTGCTTATTTTGAAATAAGCTGTTTCGGAATAATAACTCCTGATATAGCTATTTCAAAATAGGTGTTATTCCTTGTGATATGAGGGTTTATTATTCAAGAATAAGAAGCCCGTTATTTTGAAATAAGTGTAGATGCTGACCTTGTTATTTCAAAATAACATTAGTTATTTCAAAATAATGCTGCAGTATAAATGTGCCCTTATAGAACTAAGGGAAGGAGAACAATGTGTCATAGCAAAAGAAGTAGGAGTCAAGACTCTTGCATTTTATTCCTGGTTCTGTGACTTATTTGCTCTCAAGCCCTGGAGAGTCTCACACTTCCTCGATCCAGGTTACTCCTCTGTGAAATAACTATAATACTTCCATATTACATTTCCTCGCCTGCAATTCTCTGCAGCTTCCTTCTCGTTCACCAGATTGACAGGTGTGGTGTTGCCAATGCTTGTGATATTACAGGTACTACAGTTTGGGGCTGGTTTTGGTGAGACAACACAGGCATCTCTAGAATTTTGCCAGTACGACCTGCAGCTTCCCCATTGGAATGGTAGAGATAATTATGCTGCTTGTGTTAGAGGCAGCAGCTATTGGGAAGTGGTGGCACAATAGTGCTGGCCTCTACTCCAAATTTGGCAACAGTGGCTTAACACCCCCACAGTGCAGGAAGAGTGAGTTAATGAAGATAAGAGTTCTGGGGTAGCCCTCCTACAGAAGACTGGAGACAGAGGAATAGCTCCTGGACAATACCATGGCATTAGGAAGGAGAAAGCAGTTGGCTGCAGGATTCTGCAGAGGAGGAATGGGATTGGGGTCTGCAGGATCCTACTAAGGGATTCTTCCTGGATGAAGTGGGGACCAAGGAGAGCTCTAGGCAGTGAGAGGGGGAAGTGTGGTCATCTTGATCAAAATTCTCAACTCAGTATCTACAGTTACACATGAGCAAGTTATCATGTGTGTTTTTCACACAGCGTGTCTGATCTACACAGGCAGATCAAGCAGTATTTCTAACTACTTGCTTTGTGCACACACCTGTATTTATTCTACACATGGTTCTCAGAACTGCAAGTGTGTGTTTAAAATGTGAAAACTCTTAGGGTATGTCTACACTTGCAGCCTAATTCGAACTAGGGCTGCAAATGCAGGCATTCGGAATTGCAAATCAAGCCCGGGATTTAAATATCCCGTGCTTGATTTGCATCTTCCCAGCCGGGCGCCATTTTTGAAATTTACAAGCCCGAAGTAACTGCCCGCTTCTACACGCGGCAGTAAAACGGGTGTTCGAAATAAAGCCCTAGTTCAAACTACCTGTTAAACCTCATTGCAGGAGGAATAACAGGTAGTTCGAACTAGGGCTTTATTTCGAACGCCCGTTTCACTGCCGCATGTAGACGCGGGCAGTTACTTCGGGCTTGTAAATTAAAAAAAAAAAAAGGCGCCGTCGGGAAGATGCAAATCAAGCACGGGATATTTAAATCCCGGGCTTGATTTGCAATTCCAAATGCCTACATTTGCAGCCCTAGTTCGAATTAGGCTGCAAGTGTAGACATACCCTTATACAAATGCAGAGACCACATTATTCTGGGATATTTGGACATTATACTTTGAATGCAAATCACTAAAGGAAACAAAGAGCATGCCTGATGCCTTGCCAAATCCTCCTAAAGTTTCCAGTTCTGCAGTGAACACGCTCAGGTAATACTGGGAGTCTGCACTGCGGCCAAAGTCTCTTCTCCCCTCTCTCTCCACAAATTAACACATTTTTAGTTGGTTTTGGGACATCTTCAAGTTACCTTAAGTTTTAATGCACTATTGAAATTAATGGGATTTTGTACATGTGATTCTTGCACCTCTCTTCTGAAAAAAGAAAGCCACAGATCATGATTTTTCCTTTAATTTCCCCTTAGTCTGTCAACACCATTATGTAATACTCCACAATTTCTCTGGAACAGCTGTTGCCAAGGAGACACATTCAGTACGGCTCAGTCGTGGGAGAATGAGCAGGGGATTTTAGATAAACAGAGATGTGCTTTCTTATTTTATTGCCCAGAATACAAAGGCTTAATTTTCAAGTGAGAGAACGGCCCACTGTGCACAAATATCTGTACCAAACACATGATTCCCTTTTCTTTTCCTCTTGACACAATGTAACATGATGTGCCCTTTAGTACTGCTTGATATTTTCTTATACTGTATTAGTACTAAGCAGCTCTAGCAGGGCTATGGCCCCACTGTGCCAGGTACTGTATAAATGCCTATGAAGATACAATCCTGATCCGGCAGATAAGTGACACAGAACAATGATACAACCCTTTGTATATTCCATATACATACATATGCATTTACCCCCCGAATCTTGCAGTTATAGATGGATAAATTGCCAACTAGCATCATCTTTATTCCACTCAGTCTAGCTATTGAAAGATTTCTTATCACCATTGTGGTCTTGATGAAAGATTTAAAGGAATGGGTATGAGCATTACATATTAGCTCAAGGTGAGTATTTCACATGTGCTGGACACTGTAGAAGGCAGTCTATGTGAGAAGACAAAAAGCAGGCCTATGGACTCATGCTGTTGGCAGAATGAAGAACATATATTAATAATCTCATAGTCTTCACATGTTTATACCATGGACTTTAATAGAAGTCAGGGACGCTTCCCCTTTCAGTGTGGTCCACCTACCCTCCCATTCACAATCATGTAGCTACTCTAGCCATTACTTACTTATCAACATAATAGTAGGAAAATAGTTTAGAATCTTTTAATGCAATTTAGCAGCTGAAAACAAAAAGGAGAACCAGTTCTCCATGGACCACCAGCAAATGCTCAGCAACCACCATTTGTCTAATCTGATTACTCCATACACCGCACTACATCTTTTTAAAATGAAACAAACCAATATAAAAACAGATGCTCTGCAGCTAAATTCCAAGACCAGTGATGCTTGTAAACGAATGCATGACAACTGACAATATTTTGGCACAAGTCAGTGGATAGCAGTGGTCAGCAAAGCCTGTCTTCTCTTTCTTTAAAAATGTAAGGTTGTGATCAATTTCACCGATTTCTTCATCACTAGAATCTAATCTGGTGAAACACAAAAACAAAGAACAAGGGCAGGTGCTGAAATGGTGGCAGGTTTAAAGTGAAAGTTGGGAAGCAGAAAAGTAGTCATAACTAGATATGCAATAGCATCTCAGGACATATAAGACTAAGTGGTTTAAGGATGTTAAATTTAAATTAATCAACTAATTGAATAGTCGATAAGGGCACCTCTGCCTTTGAAATGTAGCAAGAGCCCTGCAGGGGGTCAGAGGTTGGACTCAAGCAGTCCCCCGCTGGCCCCATGCTCCCTGTTTTTGAAATGTACAAGAGCCCCGCCCGGGGGTGGGAGCCTGGGGCCAGTGGGGGACTGCTTGAGTCCAACCTCTGACCCCCTGCTCCCGTGGCACTTATGCTTTTTGAAAGAGCCTCGCTCTTGCTACATTTCAAAGGCAGAAGTGCCGGCAGTTCCCCACTGCGCCTCTGCCTCCCTCACGGACACAGTGCTGCGGGGAACAGGCTTTTAAGTCGGCTCCTGCCAGCACTGGCTCCTGCTCCCCCCCCTTGCTGCCTCTCTCTGCTAAATGAAGCAAGTAGGGTTACCAGGTAGCTTCAGAAAAAATACCGGACACACTTGATCGGGGGGGGGGAAGAGACCGGCCAGGAGGGGAGCAGGGCTGGCCAGGAGGGGAGAGGGGGACGGGAAGCAGGGCTCGTGGGGAACGGGGGAGCGGGGCTGGCCGGGGGAGATCGGGGAGGGCGGCCGGTGGGCTGGTCGGGGCGGGGAGGTTCGGGCAGCGGGCTGGCCAGGGAGGGGAGTCGGGGGAGCGGGGTTGGCCGGGAGAGATTGGGAGGAGGAGAACCGGCTGGCAGGAAGCAGGGCTGGCTGGGACGGGAGGAGCGGGGCTGGCCAGGGGAGAGGAACGGGGGGGTGGGGGAGGGAGAGAATCGGCTGTCGGGGACCGGGACTGATCCGCGCACATGCAGATCCCAGGGCGCTGCCTGTCCCACGCACGGTCCCGGCAAAGCACGAGCGAGTCCGGCTACTGCTCCACAACGTGCTTGAACAGCGCTCAGGATCATGGACAGGGCTTCTCCTCCTCCCCAAGGCGTCACTCCTATATCAGATGCAACCAGAGGCTCCCAGCGCCGATCGCGCCCTGCCTCCCAGCCACTCCCCCCGCCCCCGCCAGGCTTCCGTTGGGCGCCCAGCCGGAAAACCAGAAAATAACGGACAGTGCACATGTCCGGTATTTTCTGAATTTTTTTACCGGACCGGGGGCCCAAAAACTGGACTGTCCAGTTGAATTCCAGACACTTGGCAACCCTAGCAGCAAGGTGACTAGTTGCTTCCATCCCTAAGGTGATTAGATATAAAGCTGCTGAAGTTTTGCTACATTAATGCAAAGGAAGCAGCAGTATTAAAAAAAGAAAATCACAAGATGTTACATATCTGTATTTCAAAGCAGAAAAAAATCATATACTGCTGAGAAATAGAGTGCAATCACATAATTAAAGATTACCATACACAAGGAGAGGTAGAGTAAAAGTGTGCAATTGTTATTTTGGCATTTCCTCCTTGACTGTTTAACTGTATATGTCATAATGTGCTCAACATAATTTTTGTCTGGAATTTCATAGCTTTTTTTAACATTAAAACCACCTACCCACAAAACGAAGGCATTTCACTTCCAGACTTTTGAAGATGTGTTAGTTTTACAAAAAATATTGGTATCTAAATGATTAAACGCAGGAAGTTTTTAGCCAGACACCTTCAGAACACTTTATCCCAAGCATTTTAGGAAATCTATAGGATAGAACCTCTTTCCCATGAAACTTCATTCAAACAATACAGCAGCCCTCGATAACTCCTTTGTCTTGACAAGCTTCATAGAGCCTGAGGCCCTCTGCCTTTTCCCACGCATATCTTCAGTACATAATTCACTCTTTAGTTAAATTTGTCATCAATGCATGTGTAGTAAAGCCTGCCTTAGCCACACACACAACCTTGAATAAAATATTTGAATGGATTTTTAGTGGAATTTTAAAAAAGCGGATTTATTTTATATATATAAATTTTTTAAGAAGTACTGTTTTGAAAATTTGAAGTCCCTTGCTATGTTTATTATGAGCGACTAAATCATAGAATCATAGAATACTAGGCCTGGAAGGGACCTCAAGAGGTCATCGAGTCCAGTCCCCTGCCCTCATGGCAGGACCAAATACTGTCTAGACCATCCTTGATAGACATTTATCTAACCTACTCTTAAATATCTCCACAGATGGAGATTCCACAACCTCCCTGGGCAATTTATTCCAGTGTCTGACTACCCTGACAGGACTTTTTCCTAATGTCCAACCTAAACCTCCCTTGCTGCAGTTTAAGCCCATTGCTTCTTGTTCTATCCTCAGAGGCCAAGATGAACACGTTTTCTCCCTCCTCCTTGTGACACCCTTTTAGATACCTGAAAACTGCTATCATGTCCCCCCTCAATCTTCTCTTTTCTAAACTAAACAAACCCAATTCTTTCAGCCTTCCTTCATAGGTCATGTTCTCTAGACCTTTAATCATTCTTGTTGCTCTTCTCTGGACCCTCTCCAATTTTCCACATCTTTCTTGAAATGCAGTGCCCAGAACCGGACACAATACTCCAACTGAGGCCTAACCAGCGCAGAGTAGAGCGGAAGAATGACTTCTCATGTCTTGCTCACAACACACCTGTTAATGCATCCCAGAATCATGTTTGCTTTTTTTGCAACAGCATCACAATGCTGACTCATATTCAGCTTGTGGTCCATTATAACCCCTAGATCCCTTTCTGCCGTACTCCTTCCTAGACAGTTGCTTCCCATTCTGTATGTGTGAAACTGATTGTTCCTTCCTAAGTGGAGCACTTTGCATTTGTCTTTATTAAACTTCATTCAGTTTACCTCAGACAATTTCTCCAATTTGTCCAGATCATTTTGAATTATGACCCTATCCTTCAGATTAGTCGCAACCCCCTCCCAGCTTGGTATCATCTGCAAACTTAATAAGCGTACTTTCTATGCCAATATCTAAATCGTTGATGAAGATTGAACAGAGCCGGTCCCAAAACAGACCCCTGCGGAACCCCACTAATTATACCTTTCCAGCAGGATTGTGAACCATTAATAACTACTCTCTGAGTACAGTTATCCAGCCAGTTATGCACCCACCTTATAGTAGCCCCATCTAAGTTGTATTTGCCTAGTTTCTTGATAAGAATATCATGCGAGACCGTATCAAGCGCCTTACTAAAGTCTAGGTATACCACATCCACTGCTTCTCCCTTATCCACAAGACTCATTATCCTATCAAAGAAAGCTATCAGATTGGTTTGACATGATTTGTTCTTTACAAATCCATGCTGGCTGTTCCCTATCACCTTGCAACCTTCCAAGTGTTTACAGATGATATCCTTAATTACTTGCTCCATTATCTTCCCTGGCACAGAAGTTAAGCTAACTGGACTGTAGTTTCCTGGGTTGTTCTTATTTCCCTTTTTATAAACGGGCACTATATTTGCCCTTTTCCAGTCTTCTGGAATCTCTCCTGTCTCCCACGATTTTCCAAAGATGATAGCTAGAGGCTCAGATACCGCCTCTATCAGCTCCTTAAGTATTCTAGGATGCATTTCATCAGGCCCTGGTGACTTGCAGGCATCTAACTTTTCTAGGTGATTTTTAACTTGTTCTTTTTTTATTTTATCTTCTAAACCTACCCCCTTCCCACTAGCATTCACTTTGTTAGTCATTCCTTCAGACTTCTCAGTGAAGACCGAAACAAAGAAGTCATTAAGCATCTCTGCCATTTCCAAGTTTCCTGTTACTGTTTCTCCCTCCTCACTGACCAGTAGGCCTACCCTGTCCTTGGACTTCCTCTTGCTTCTAATGTATTTATAAAAAGTCTTCTTGTTTCCCTTTATTCCCACATGGATGAGTAGCATGGGGTAGTAATCAGAGGGCTGGATAATCCTCGACAATGCCTCCGTAACATCTCGGATATGGGCCCCTGGCAGACAGCATATCTCCCGAGATGAAATGTCAGGGCGACAGATGGGCGCCTCTGTCCCCCTCAGAAGAGAGTCTCCGACCACCACTACCCTACGTTTCCTGTTCACAGTGGTGGCAGCAGACCTCCCAGCCTTGGGGGTACGAGGCTTAAAATAAAAATATTTTAAACTTTCTTGGCTTACCTTTTACTAGCTGAAATTTTTTACATTTTTTGTTTTAAAAATGATTTTAGACTTTCAAAGAGCTTTGGGGGGCATGTGCGTAAATTGCAAGTTATGAACAAATGTCTCATTTAAGTTGCTTACATTTCTAAACTGCTATTAATTTTTATATTTAAGCTTTGACCATGGTTGGGTTGTTTTTTTTCTGAGCTGAGATCTTTTCTCCTAGGCTTTGATAACTTTTGTATTTTAGCAATGTTTAGTTCCATCTTTTCCTTCCATATTTCTGAATCTGATCTTAACAAAAAAATGTTATAGTTAAACAATTTAAATGGGATTGTTCATGTACCAGCTGCAACCATCACAATTCATTATTTACAGGTTCATTTGTTAGGAAACACCCATTTCCTTCAGGTGACTGTAAGACCTCCCGTGTTGTGTGTGGTGACAAATCACATAGTGCAGGGGTGGTCAATAAGCAGACTGTAGGACAAAGACAGCAAATTGGCACTTAGGGTCAGCCATCAGAATAAATTTGCATGGGTGAAAGTGCTGATTTAACAGCTCATTTTATTCATTATGACTGGGAAAGGGTTGTTTTCGTATTCTTTCTTCCATAACATACACACATATATATTTTGTGGGTGCAATGGTGGCACACATCCGAAATAGCACACATGACCTCAATGTTGGTGCACAAGACAAAACTCTCTCCACTCATGGATGGAAAATCTTAGAGGGAACATTAGCCAGTACTCCCTCCTACAACTCCCTTCCAGATCCTGAACTCCCTCCTACATCCCTCCCCCAGTCCAGAATCCTCTCTTGTACCCATACCTCTCCCGGACCCTACACCCTATTCTCCTGCTCCAGATCACAACCCCCTTCTTTACCCAAACTCCCTCGCAGACCTCACACCCTCTCCTGCACTCCAGTCCCCTACCCTAAGCTCCCTTCTGCACCCAACCTCCATCCCAGACCCTCCGCTCCCCTCCCCTCCACTGAAATGCAGCCCTTGACCACTTACCAAAAACTTGGAGTGGCCCCACATTAAAAATTATTGCCCACCCATGCTCTAGTGCAACTGGTTGAAATGCCATATGGAAATTAATGTAGCCAGTTGCCTTACAATTATTTAACATGACATTAATACTGGTATATGGCTGGAGCACCTACAAGCCACAGCTCAGCATAGAATTATTAAGATAGTGGGCCTCCATCTGGATGCTCTCCATGGGAACCCAGCGTCCACAGGACCACAGGATCTACTGGATCTATGGGCTGGGGTCTTCTACAAGGGGACAAACGCATGAATTCAGAGGGAAGTCCAGAAAGAGAGCCTCACATAGTTCCCAGCCTCTATGCAAGCATTTCCTTACACAGACATTATCTGGCCTAATAAACCTAAGGCTGGGAGTTTTAAAGGAGCTTTATGGGATTTGGGCACCTAACTTCCTTTGGCTTCTTTCAGATTTCCAGTCGTAAATACTTGGCCTTGCAATGGCCTTAACGTGAATCTGTACTTAATACTATAAGAAACTGAGTACACTGAAATGAAACTGTTTCTTCCTTTTGACATGCATTTTAACAAAGACTAACTAGCTTAGATATTCACTGCAAGTCCAATGTACATCAAGTAAGTCCCCTTGAAAGCATCCATGATCTGACTAAAATTAATGATTGTAAAGGAAATGCACAAGTGAAATTATTACGGTATAGGCAATCTTTTAAAAATAAATGGCATCCATTTACTTCAAAGAATGTTAAAACAATAAAAGCAACAAGCTTGTTTTACTGCACAGATTAAAAGTATTACTGTTCTATATATTGTACAAATGAAGGGTTGCACCAATAAAAAGCAGCCCATATCATAAGAATAATAAAAGACAGCAGGTTTATATGATGATAAGCATTTCTCTTTATGTGCTGCATAAAAAAACCTATATCAGGAGATTCAGAATATTTTTTCGTTCTGACTTCTAAATGCAACATGCCATATATCAGAGCTGTTTAAATTATTTTCAAGAGTGGATAATGTCTTTGCTACAAGGTTAGTTTCTATGTATGCAATTTACTCCTGTACCATTACTTTAAATATCACTAACATTATATTGTGCAAAACTGAAAATGAAAAATTTTAAGTAGTCAACTTTTTGATACAACACTATAGTTTAGAACAGCATTTCCCAAAGTGTGGTCTGTGGCCTGGTATCGGTCCTTAAAAAAAAATACCGGTCCTCAGAAAAATTCTTGGCAGAGAGCCCACTGCTGCGGCATCTCTGCCGAGTATGCTCCCGGGCGGCAGGGCTAGATCCGGCGGGTGCTAGGATCCAGGGAGAAGGCCGTGCACCATGCGCACTGATGCAGAACGCCCAGTGCTGGCCAATAAAGCAGCCAGGATTGGAGCCGAGGGGGAATGGAGGAGGGGTGGAACAACCCACTGGACAGGTAGGGCCAGCGCAGGCTTCCTGCGGGGTTGGAGGGCAGTTCTGCAGCTGCGCGACAGGTCCCGAAAGTGCACGGGCTGTTCTCCCCCCTGCCCCAACAGCCAGCACGGTACCTAAAATGCCGGTCCATTGCGTGCTGGGGACTTTATTTCCCTGCTGCCTTCCTGTGCGCGGGGGAGAGGGTGGGAGTCCAGGACTGCGCCGGTTCCTGCTGCTCGGGCAGCGCGCGCTGCCATGGGGAGTGGAGGAGCAAGGCGTGCGCTGCCCGAGCATTTGTTGCTGGCGCGATCCGAGAGTCCCCTTCCCGCCCGTGCAGGAAGGCATCAGGTGCGCAGCAGACCAGCGTTTCAGATACCGCGCCGCTGTTTGGGGGATGGGGGAGCAGCCCACGCACTTCCTGGGCCTTGGCATGCAGCTACAGGATCCCCAGGTATCGGTCTCTGTCTCCTCCCCCCGCCCCAGACCCCCACAACATCTCTTGGGGCTAACATCAAGCTTAAATTAATATTTTCCTCCAACTGACATCAGTAAAATGTGGATTAAGAACCTGTTGACACTGGAAATGAAGAAATATTACAACTGAATGCATCAGAAGTGGATTCATTAATTGAACTTTCCTGTGACTCTGCCTTAAAAGAGAACTTTGATAAACTCTTGATTGATTTTTGGTTGAGCTGTAGAAATGAATATTCACATTTATCTGAGAAAGCAGTCAAACTCTTAATGCCTTTCATCACAACATATAAGTGTGAAACTAGTTTCTCGTCTTTGGTTTTCTTCAAATATAAATATAGAAATAGATTGAATGTCGAACCAGATTTGAGGATAAAACGTTCTTCTTTTGCTCCTGACATAAAGTTGCTATGTGATGCAGAACAACATCACCCTTCCCATTAGTTCTCCTTTTAGTTATTTAAAAGCTATAAAATGCACACATAATAAATGACTTATATTCAACTCATTTAATTATAAATAAACAAACTTTACAACTGGTTAAAATTCTACTGGTTAAATTGTAATTAAGGTAATAACAATAAGTTAGGCACTTAAGTATTTTATATCAAGATTTATATTATTATGTACTATTATTATTGTGAATAAATAATAAACAGTGAAAATTTATTCATTTTTCATTCTTTTTTTTATATGCGTTTATATTTTTGGGCTGAAAAAAAGGTACTGAAAATAACCGGGTTCCAACTGAAGTAAAAAGTTTGGGAAACCCTGGTCTAGCCAGCTTTCTATCCATCTTACAGTCCATTTATCCAATCCATATTCCCTTAACTTGCTGGCAAGAATATTGTGGGAGACCGTATCAAAAGCTTTGCTAAAGTTGGCACTGGGGGCTTTGGGAGGACCAGAAACAATTTATTTGTATATTCATCATTTGCTTAATGAATATGCAAATATGCAAATAAATGTTACCGGTCCTCCAAAAGCTCGTGAATGGATTTACTGGTCCCTAGTATCAAAAAGTTTGGGAACCCCTAGTTTAGAAAATCAAACACACACATATACAAACACACACAGTCTTAAGGTAACAGCGTAAACTATGGAATTGCTACTGCATCTATATTTAGCCAGATGTTTATGGATGTGTTCTTAAATTGTGTGAAATATTTTGACTTCTAGACAAAATAACCATCATTAGCCAGTGAAAAAGTAAGCTATAACTAATACAGAAGCTTGTATGCTTGGATGTGGTGAGAAGATGGATTCAAGGTGATTATTTAATATCTTTTCTCTCTATGTGGAATATCAATTGACAACTATCTCTATATAAAATTCACACTTGAATGACTAAACCTTTCAGGAGTTCAGGCTGCAACAAAGCAGCCCTGAAAAGTATAAAAAATAGCAATGGAACTAAGACACTGGATGCAAAGAAGGCTGAAACGTGGATTTAAAGAAGGTTTAATCTTTGCACATTCACCATGTTACTATATTGATATAAAACAACTAAACAAATATTTTCCATTGGTTTATATAAATAATATGGGGGTAAATACCATTACATTACTATCAAGAGCAGCGATGGGCAAGCAAGAACAGTGAGAGGGCCAGCTGATTGGCCCTACTTCATCTCAGTGGGCCGCAGCAGCCCATGATCCACCCAGGTTCCACTTGCAGCCCAGAAGACCCCCCATCTGCCCTCCTCCTCCACACGTCTCTCGTGAACCGGAGCACTGAAGCCCCATACTTCCTACTTCTCCCTCTTCCTCCAGCACTTTCAGAGCTCCTTGAATTGCCTGATTTGCACTCCATGGGCCCCTTTGGTAGGTTTGACTGTCCATCTAAGGATTAAATTAATCTAATGCAGCCACATTCAAGGCAGAAACAGTAATTGAGAATTTTTATAATGCTAACAGGACATATTTTTATCCTAAAATGTACCTCAAATAAAAACAAGAATTTATAATAATTTTCTGACAGATTTCAAACTATCTAGTCATACAAATATCACTACTAATGTGAGAAAATGGAAAAATATTCAAGATCTTTTTTTTTTAAGTGACTTCTAGGGATATGCTATTCTTGATCATCTTTGGACTTCAGCCTCTATAAATCTCTCATATGTAGCTCTTCCTGCTTTTTAATAATGATTAGTATTAAAATGTTCTCTTTTTTATTCCACATCTCTCACACTAATTTCTTAAGACAGAGACTCCAGAAGCATGTTATATTAGCTAGACACTTCACTTGTTTACACAATTTTGAAGATTAACAGATGGTCATTAAAGAAATCAGAAACACATTAGTATATATTTATTCTCCATACACAGATTTGTTTAAATGTAAGTTTGAAAATGTAATATAACACAGAATTACAGCCGGTCCCCGAGTTGCGAATGGTCGACTTACGACCGTTCGCAGTTACGACCAAAGCTGTCGTAAATGGCGGACCCTGAGTTACGAACACGATCCGCGCTTACGAACAGTGCAGTCGCGTGTAACTCTATGGGGTCCAACTTATGAACGAACCGAGTTACGACCAATTGCTTGGTCCATAACCGGTTCGTAAGTCGGGAAGAGGCTGTAATCTAAAACTGTAGATTTTGTGCATTATTTAATATCCCCATTAGATCTTTTACTGCCTCCCTTTATTATTAGAACTTTTACACAAACATAAATCTGGTTATATAATGAATTAAAGTATAGCCAGAACTGGATCTCTTCATCTAGTATTTTATAGCTGTGGCTAAAATATTTCTTAATTTTAATACTGAAAAAAGCATGATAGTCCATATGTTAACATGAATTCAGAGCATAAGTTTATGTCTATACTTTCATATCATGACCAGATAGAAAGATTGAGGGTATAACACACTCATTCCTTGATCAAAAGGAAAATCTCACACTGCTAGGCCACTATATATTCCAATTGGGCAAAGACCCCCCCAAACAAAAAGCATAACAAAATAAGAGTGCAGGAAGCTGAAAATGATGAGGGGTTAATTTATTAAGCAAAAGCCATTTATTCTGTTATCTCTGCCACACTATTCAGTTTTCTCATTTACATAACTTTAAATAATAAAGGTGATGTACAGGTTGGACCTCCCTGGTCTGGCACCTTCAGGACGAAGGAGTTTGCCGGATCAAGGGAGATCGACTCCTCTACTGATAGACTCCGGCTCTCCTGGGATCTGACAGCAAATCACTAGGCTCCCCTGCCCCTGGCCTCTCAGCTCTTGGCTAGCCCAGGGGCTGTTGGGGCTCCACTGCCCCAAGGCTGCCAGACTTCACAGCCCCGGGGCCACCAGAGCTCTGCTGCTCCAGGGCCACCAGGGCTCAGCTGTTCTGGAGCTGCTGGAGCTCAGCTGCTTTGGGGCCACCGGAACTCCATGTCCAGCTGCAGGGCTACTGATTCTGCTGTCCCGAGCCAGTGCTCTCTCTAATCCAGAGGCTCTCTGGTCCTGCTGGACCACGTATGTTGCTGGACCAGAGAGTCCTGGACCAAAGAGATTCAATCTGTATCTCCATATTTGTACAGAATAGTGGTTCATTCTAATCTATGGTGAAGATGCGGGAGACATGCTTATTATACGTGCAGATGAAATAAGAAAGTTGTAGCAAACTGACCAGCATAGTTTCAGCAGAGGCAAAAGAATCCAAATGCAAGTATGTGGGAGGTGTGTTTATTAACTTTGGATGAAAACATGTGTAAAATGGGTATTATATTAGTTCCCTGTCTCACATGGGTTTTATGAGTATAAATCTATAAACACTAATGAGGTGTTCAGTTACTATCGTCATGGAGGCCATATTGAAGTGTCTACATAAAAAAAGGAAAGGGTTGATTTATAGTAAATCATCTAAGATTTAGACAACATGGCTAAAGGGAAAGCAAGGGAATTATTCCGATTTTCCTATAGACACTACCACTGAAGTCATTACCCTTCTGGCACTGGTTACTGTGAGAAGATACTGGACTTGATAGACCTCAAGTCTTACCCTTGAAGGCCATTCTTATGTTTTTATCTGCTGGTCTGTATCCACCGTCTTTTCATCATCAGATTAAGCCACCTATCTTCCCTCGATTACAAAGGTATTTAGATGTTTTAATCCTAGCTCTGCCAAATGTTATACTCATTCTTTTCACACTATCACAGCATGGTAATGTTAGAAGGAAAATTGAACGTTCCAGAAAGCATTATCAGCCCATATGAGTAAAGGTCTCAGGTAAACCTTGTTCCTGGCTTTGATGCTGTATCTATAGTCCAGTACCCATAATTTTAGGCTACAAAGAGGATGCAAGAGTTATGTTGTGGAGTATCTATCTCCTCTACCTATGTCTTGGAGGACCAAGGAAAAAGATATTGTAAACTCATCTGAATAAAGACATGTTCATTAATTATACATAATTGGCTTGAGATTGTATTTTCTGGGAGTTTTCAAAAAATTATTCAGACTATTAGTAATCATGCAAAACTAAAAATAAAAAAGGAATCTTGTAAGTTTTAAAATAAAAATGAAAGTATTTTAAAGAAAATGAAATAGGAAGTTAATCCCCAAACTGAATATATAAACTGAAATAATGAGTCATGGATAAATAGTGTTTAACTCACAAAGAAACTAAGACATGGATTTATATTCCAGTAGTAGCTGCTGCTCACATAATGCTGGCCAATTCTAGGGTCTACACTTTATGTTAACTGTATGCAATATGAAATCAGCTGCTTAC
This sequence comes from Rafetus swinhoei, assembly GCA_019425775.1. Lineage (NCBI taxonomy): Eukaryota > Metazoa > Chordata > Testudines > Trionychidae > Rafetus > Rafetus swinhoei. The sequence goes on from CM033437.1 coordinate 276,157,337, forward strand.
CTTTGACTCATCAAGTTCAAGCTTCTTCAGAGACTTTCTGACATAATCCACAAAAGAAGACGACTTGGAGAAAATCTTACCAACATGTTGATCACTGCAAATGTAATATTGAGGTTATTCTTTTAATTTTACAAAAACACAAAAGTTCCATATTATTGTTTCACAAATCTTGGATCTATTATAAACATATACAATAAGATAAGTCAGAATTTAGGATAATACTTTATTTAAAATTTAGCTTTTCTTTTATCTAAAAATACGTAAAACAAGCTAACCAATGCCAAAGAGAAGCTTTTAGACCAAAAATACTATTACTCATGGATACCTGAAATAATGAATAAGGTGAAGGTGATATTTTTTACTTCCATTCCTCTCTTAACATGGTTTTTCTTTTATTGGATCGATTACACAGTATCCATTTTCAATGCATCATCTACTCATTTAGCAAGAGTTCAGTGTTTATGAAAGCAGAATTTCTTCAGTGCCAAAGTGATAAAGTGAGGCACAAAAAGTACCAAAGTACCAAAAGGCATATACAGGTTGCATTCACATTAGCAAATTACATGCCATCTCTTCTCTGTTTGAAATACCTTAGGAATACCTTATGAAAAAAGGTATGAATATGTTTGGTCAGTCCTCTCACTGACCTTGTTAATCTCATACTGTAAGAATCATATTCTCAAAGACATTAGCTACTGTCTTTGTTGCAAGGGGAAAGATAAATAAAAATCCCTGACAAAGGGAAACTATATCTTTGTGCTGCTTAGACTTACAAGGGCAAGGTTTTCTAGGCATAATCAAGAGGTCCCCAGTGTTTAGACTGGTTTACGTCAAGGGACAAATAGAGCTTGCTTATTATAGAAGCAACTTAATTTTTAAAACTTAAGACTGTAACTCATTTGTGTATGTATGTTTACCTGCTTTAACCTTGTAAATGACTCTCCTATTTCCTTTTCCTAATTAACAAATCTTTAAATAGTTGGTTATAAAGCATTATCTGTTGTATGAGATCTAAGGTGCTACTGTCTTGAGGTAAGTGACTGGCCCGTTAAGACTGGGAGCAATCTGAATATTATGATTTCTGGTATAAGGGACCATCTGTCACAAAAGCAAATGTGCTTAGGTGACACAGTAGATTAGATTAGAGTACCAAATGGACTGTCTGTGGCTCCATGGTTAGACTATTATAATATCTGAGGAGTTTGCACTTGATGATTGGTTGGTAAAATCAAAGGGTATGTCTACACTGCATCCCTCTGTTGGCAGAGGGATGCAGATTAGGCAGGTCGACATTGCAAATGAGGCAGGGATTTAAATATCCTGTGCCTAATTTGCATAAAAATGGCTGCCGTGTTTTGCCAACTCAGCACTTTGTTGGCAAAAAGCGGCAGTCTAGAGGGGGATCTGTCGAGAAAGAAAGCCTTTTTTCGACAGATTCTGTAAACCTCCTTGCAGGAAGCATAAGGGATCTGTCGAAAAAGGCTTTCTTTCTTGACAGTTCCCCCTCTAGACTGCCTCTTTTTGCCGACAAAGTACTGACTCGGCAAAACATGGCGGCCATTTTTATGCAAATTAGATGCGGGATATTTAAATCCCTGCCTCATTTGCAATGTCGACCTGCCTAATCTGCATCCCTCTGCAGACAGAGGGATGCAGGCTAAACATACCCTCTATATAGAACTTAAAGTCAATGTGAGGTTTTTATCCTGCCTCTTAAGAACATGCCCAGAGGTTGGTATTCATGCTCTTAAGTCATTGTGGGACAACTTGACAGTTCTATCTTCGTAAAAACTATTGTACTAGAAACTTATAGAAAGCCTATTATTTTCAATGGGGGGAGCCTGATTCAAATCCCATTGAAGTTGACAGAAAGAGTCCTATTGTTATAACTGGGATTTGGGTCAGGCTCCAAGTTCTTTGTTTCAATTAGCTTTCCATTTTTTCATTTTATTTTTAGGGGAAAAGGAAATTCCTATGACAATTTTTTTATTATTCCAATGCAATAAAATCTTTGGACAAACGCAGTCTGAAGACTACTTAATGGCTATGCATTTAAAAGATTCTTTGAAAAAAACAGACATTTAGTGCATCTGTCCTACAAATCAGAAGCAGCATAGTTGTAACAAGAAAGATATACACTAAACACATGAAGCTCTAAAAAGTCAGAATGGGCTCTTAATGACTCAAGCCATCATAATTCATTCTTTTAATTGTCTTAAACTGCTTTTTAAGTGTTATTGGATAAGGAACCTGACATCTTAAAAACTGCTGAACTGGTCCCATAAGGCTTCACTGAGACAAAGAAAATTCCAGCTACTTCATCAACATTGTAGCGATCTTACATTTGAAAGCTTAAAAAGGTCTAAAACTCTTTTTATTTCAAAAGTGCAGTTTTTATAACACCCCCTCATTACCTTTACTTTAATAGATAACATATACTGGTCTAGCCAATACTTTCAGTTTTTACAACCAAATTCTCATGGTTTGTTTGGCTAAATCTTCTGTGCAGTTTTATTATACATGTTGTTGAGCAATGGAAGAAATTCTTCTGTTGGGTAGTTGCCCATTGACAGAAAAAGCTATGCTTCCACCCCAAATCCCACAGGCACTGACAAGACTTAAAGTCAGTAGCTGACTCAGAGACCTATGGAAAAAAAAAGAACTGCAAAATAGTCCGTATAGCAGGATTTTGGTTTGCTCACCACACAGAAGGCAAGAACAAATGGTATGGGCTTAACCAAGCCTCAATTTTACTAGTCAAATTATCTCCAAAGTTACTATTGAGATATAGCCCAGTCCAGTCACCTGCATCCCCTTTTTCTTTTGCTAACTTTTTGGGATGCTCTCACTGCAGCAGGAACCAACCATCACGCTAAGAGATTCTCTGGGCACCTCTGATCATGAGTGTCCCTCCCACTTTTGGGGGCTGAGGCAAAAGGGGATGGATCTTAACTTCCACTCCATTGCAAAGAACAATACAAAGGGGATTAGCAGGTTGATCCCCCCAAGGTAGCATTTTAGCCGCAGGTTTGCATTTCTCCCCAAGGGGCTAGACATATTGCTCCCATCTTGTAAGGAGATGCTGATGAGATGCTCATTATGTTACTATTCTTTTTTGAATATGGAACCTAAAATAGAACTATCTGTCAAAAGTTGTGACAACTAAAATGACTCTCACATTAGTCCCAACTGTGCCCTGTGTGTGTGTGGTGGGTGGGGGTAGGGGTGGGAGTGGGGGAGGTGGAATCCCAGTCCTCCAGTTGTACAAAAATCCTCTGGGTTTCACAGTGAGGAAGATGAAAAACCCAACTAGCCTCAGTCAATCTGGTGGTATGGGGAAAAACTTCTTCCCGGTCCCATACCTACAAAAAGCAGAGAGGGTGAGTTGACTGCTGGTCAAACTGAGAAACAGTAAGTGGCTTTGAATGCAGGGCTACTCTTATGGCTCCAGAGCTCATGTCAAGTCCAGCAAGACCTCCAGCCGATTCTGAAAGTCCCATCAGGGCCAGAAATTTTTCAGAATCTGATCCATGCTGTCCTTTATGACCTCTCCCATCATGGGAGCCACCAAAGTCACTCCTCACTAGGTTTGGGGCCAACTTTTTAGTGAATTTGCCAGAATTTCCTACAAGTCCAGTGCTAAGGATCTGGTTAATGCCTCTCCAATGCTGGAGGGTAAGAGATCTGCAGAGATGATAAGCTCTACTTCTGTACTATTTACTGACTGCATTCACAATATAAACATATTCAGACATAATATTGGGCCTCTTTCTGCAACTCTCATGTTAATAGTTACAACTTGCAGTGTTAGGAAGGCAGAATTAGGCCTTAGTCTCAGAATCTTATACCTTTTGATCATGCCGTAACATTCCTCTATAATAACCTGTAGAACAGCTCGATAAAACAATGATTCCGTAGGCAGCTGCAAGAGGGAAATCAAAGACAAGCAGGTATGTAAAGTTGGCATCAAAATCAAGACAAAAGTAACTGGAAAGGTGTTGGCTACCTTATCTAACTTCTGGTTTTCATTCTCTCAAACAAGTCTTATTAACCTAGTTGAGAGGACAATTTACTAATTTTTCTGTTTGCAAATTAAAATGGCTCAGATAACAGCATAACCTTAATTACAAGAAAAAACAACAAAAGAGGAAGTGGGGGTAGGGATAAGGATTAGAGAAAAAGAAGGGAAGATAGGTCAAATTCTGATCTTCATTTGTAAAGCAATAGAACTGTATTGCAATTAATGGAATTGCACCATCAAAACTTCAGAGCAGAGACTGGACCAATTAATAAAAAAAAGAGGCAAAAGGAAAACAGTACCTGTGTCATAATGTTCTCTTATTTATAGCTACTTTATCTTGGTTCCCTGAAGCACTGATATCCATGCAGAAAGCACTGCACTTATAAAAACAGTTCAGTGCATTTAAAACTTCATACCTTTAGGTATGAAAGATGTGTTTACTTAAGAAAAGTTAATGCTTGTCAGTTAAAAATGTACTGCCAAATGCATCTCCTGTGTAAGCCCTCTGCAGTCAATGGGCTTACAACGGGGATAAGTTAGCCTGTAAATCTAGTCTATTAAATACTTGTAAGTTAGTGTGCATACAAAAAAAAAAAAAAGATAAATTATACAATAATGATTTAAAGTACGCAGAGAACATACTTCAGACAGAGATTTAAAAAATGAGAGACAAGAGTGACATTCCCACCAGAAGCAAGCTGCTGCAATAAACTATACAGAAATTCCCAATCACAATAATGCTTTCCTAATACCTACAATAGTAGTACAGTAAAACTCCATTCGTCCGGCAACTGATGGTCCGGCACTCCTGATGGTCTGGCACCATCAGGAACCCGGAAGTGCTCCGGGCAGCCGGACCATTGGAGCTGCTCTGCCTCCGGCTTCCCCGATTCAGCCGCTGCTGAAACTGACCAGCGGCTGAATCGGGGAAGCTGGGGCAGAGCAGCTGGAGTGCTGCCGGTAGGTCCCACAGCGCTGCTCCTCGGCGCTACCAGACCAACCCGGCAGCACCCCAACTGCTCTGTCCCAGGTGTCCCCAAGTCAGCCGCCGCTGAAACTGACCAGGGGCTGACTCCGGGAAGCCCGAGGCAGAGCTGCTCTGCCTCGGGCTTCCCGGAGTCAGCCCTGATCAGTTTCAGCGCGCTGACTTGGGGACGCCTGGGGCAGAGCAGCTGGTGTGCTGCCGGGTTGGTCCGCAGCGCCGCTCCTGCGCTACTGGACCAACCCGGCAGCACCCAGCTGCTCTGCCACAGGCGTCGATTCAGCTGCTGCTGAAACTGACCAGCAGCGGCTGAATCGGGCGCCTGGGGCAGAGCCGGACAATCGGAAGGGGGGAGCTATGAGGGGTCTGGGGTGGCATCCCCCCCCACACCATCCTAGACCCCTCATAGCCCCCCCTTCTGATAGTCCGGCATATTTGATAATCCGGCACCCCCTGGGTCCTAAAGGTGCCGGATTATCGGAAGTTTACTGTACAAAACAAAAAAGTTACGTGTCACTTCAAGATTAGGAAGACATCTGGGATTTGCCTTTTGTATTTATGGTAACAAAACAGTAAATTACTTATCTGATAGTAAAAAATATTACATTGCTTCTGGCTTTAGATTACCCAATATTTGTCCATAAATTATACTCAAATGCAGTTCTAAATAAATAGTTTTCACTTAAAATACTACTAAATATTCACAGTCATCTTAGTTTTTGCTTTTTCAATTTTCCAGCAGCCTATAACTATACAGTTTAACTTAAAATATGATGCTAATTCAATCTCAGGCTTTTGGAGGTTCCAGTCTAGCAGGTATGGTCCACAGCAGTCATGCTCCTGCACTGAGTTTGTACCTGCTTTCTGAGAAAACATGAACCAAATAGTGTATGTGTAATCACCACAGGGCACATTGGAATCTGGGACCTCTGGAGCTTAGTGTACAAACCTCTACAGCTTGAGCTATAAAGCCAGCTGGCTCTCAGCTCAGGCTGTAGAGCTCACTTGTACTTATCTCTCACTGTAAGTGGTCTAAGTCCCACTATATGGGACAGTGAACCACACCCACTAGGTGTTTGGGTTACATGTGCTTGGAGGATAAGATGACTGGCTAACATGGTTTAGGAGTTTTGTCTGCAGTGTGCTGTACCAGATTCAGAAAGACAACCCAGTACCAGGCTAGGCTTCCGGTGTGGCAAAACTGCTAAATTACTCTAGTTACTGAATTTTAAGTGTGGGATATGGTCCCAGAGAACCAAGTATGTCAGTAAGTGTTTGCTAATTTCATTAAAAGTTATGTGTTAAGGGCCTTTTGCATGAATATTAGGAACTTTTATAATTTACTTGCGATATAAACAAAAAATTCTTAAAATACAGGGGACAATCTTATGCTAGTTTACTACAGTTCAACTTGTTTTAAAAGTTAGATGTACCTAAAGTTCCACTCCTTCCTCTTTATTAAAATAAATTTTAATAAAAATTCAAAAAATAATTATTGCTACAGTTCCCGGTAATATTTTATGAATATTTTTTGCAGTTTCACATCATTTTCTTGTGGACAAGTTTTTGCCTCAAAAACACCACAAGGGCATTAATTCTGGAACAATCTCTGCAAAAATTACAAAAAATTAATGAGTTGGGAAGAACCTGAACTAACTCCTTATTCCTAATGACCCACATTACTGTATCAAAAAACACTGTGGTACCAAAGTGTAAAGTGATATGTGAATCCCCTAAAAATGAGCAGCACTGAGCCAAGAGCCTCTGTTGGACCAGCCCATATAAGAAAGCATTTTTAGATTTAGTGAAGAATATTAACCAGCATGATTAAGCACAAAATAGTTTACCATTAAAATAAGATATTTTAAACTATATTAAACTGCGTTGTCCCTAAAATATGTTAGCTGACTGTTAGTTGTCTGAAGAAAACAAATATTTTAGCATCAATATGTGCAGACAAGGCAATAAAATTGCAATTCTGTGGTGCTGAAACATGATCTCAATCTGACTTTGATTTATATTCTGTTAATTGTAATGTTTTAGAACCCAGTAAGTCACAAGTTCAGGAGAAGGTCATGTATTAAAAGTATTCAAAAACAGTTTTGTCATTAGAAGGGTTACAATAAACAACATTACTTACCACTTGGCTGACCACAACTCGTTCCAAAGCCTTTAAAAGTGAAGAAATTAAACTACTATGTTTATTCTTTATCAGGGCATTTTATAATCACATTGTATAAAGCCTGGTGGAAATGACATTTTACAAGATTAATTATGTGATATAACATGAGCTTGTACACTTAAGAGTGTTAAAACCACCAGAGGTTGTTAATCAGTTCACTTCTGTTATTTAGGGTTTATTTATAGGACAAGCAATGATAATGGAATGCATATCCTCTTCAATTTTTGAGAGCACTAAGGAAAAACATTTTTATTAGCTATATTCCTATACTAATATAAGCATAAAACAGCTTACTTTAGATAGTATACTGTATATTTTAAATAATCTTTTAATTTAAAGCACAATACATTAAAATATCTTTTTAAGTCTCTAATGACTACACAAATGTTCATTTTCAACTTTCAGTTCTTAAAGTTAAACCAAGTACAAATTTTAGAGAGACTGCAGTTTAAACCATCATACATATCCTTAAAAATAGATTTTTTAGCCCATGAATCTTAATGGTGTAAGAGCATTTGATTTTTATGATCTAAGATGACAAAAAATTAAGAAAAAATTAAATGGGTGGAAGATTTTTCTACAGTTGGAAAGGCATTACCACCAAAGAGCAAAATTCTCTGTATAACCAAAGATAAATGCACAGTGAACTGTTCTGTGGTGCTACCGTAATATATAAAATAAATAAATAGCTCACAGTGTACTACAGATTGAAACTCCCAAATCTAGGACTCTCTGGTCTGGCAACATCTGTAGACCAGAAGGAAGGACCATGTATGTTGCTGGTAAAGAGAGCCCTGGAGGCGAGGAGCACGAGTTGGCTGGGAGTCTTGTGGGTGCTAGGGAGCCCCAGCTGGGCTGGCAGGGGCTGATCCTGTGATGGGTGAGGATACCAGCTCTGGGGAGCCCCAGGCTGAGGAGCGCCTGTGACGGCTGAAAGGAATCCCCAGTTCCAGCCGGGAACCCAGGCGGCAGGTGAGCTGGTGGTGGGTATGGGAAATCCTCAGCTGAAACCCCGGTGGAAGTGAGCCTGGCAGCAGCTGTGGGGGATCCCGGTGGGAGAAAGACTGGTGGCAGCCAGAGGGAATCCCTGGCCCCAGTCCAGAACCCCAGCGGTAGCAGGGCCAGTGGAAAGCCCTGGTCCTGCCAGGAACCCCAGCAGATAGGGACTGGCAGTGGCTGGGGGAAATCCTAGCCTGAGGAGGCTGACTCTGTGAGCCCCGGCATGGGGCCAGCAGTGGGAAGGGAAGTCCAGGCTCCAGGGACACCCACAGCTCAGAGAGGAGCCTTGACCTCCCCTGCTCCGGCAAACTCCGTGGTTCAGGACAACTCAGGTCCTGAGGGTGCCAGACCAGAGAAGTCCAACCTGTACTCAGACCATCCCTATTCTCTGCATAGCTCCTCTATCACTCCTCTCTCTTGTCCCAGAGCTCTCCTATGCTGACAACCTGCACTCAAGACTTCCTTTAAGATGGACTCCAAGTAGTAGCAGTTCTCTCTTCCCATATTTTTACAAAGTAGCTGATGTGATTTACGCAACATGAAAGCTACTTCCCTTCTTTACTTTTAATGCACAATTGGCAATGCCCTGTGGTCGCTGCTGACAACTGTTCCCTATAAACTGCATGCTTGTACAGCCACTCAGGAGAGATTCAAATGCTGTTCAGCAGACCGCTCACAGGTAGGGTTTTTTTTTACTGGTGGTGCCCATTCACACATGCCTCAGTGCACATAAAATTTATTCTGCACACGGATGGAAAAAATCCACACATGGATGGAAAAGATTAGAGGGGAGCATGGCTGCTAACTTCTGCCCTACTCCAGATGTCTCTTTTCCAATTGCAGAGCAGAAGCGCTCCATATCCCACAAGTCTCTCTGGCAGCCAGCAAAGAGGGTAGTGATACTGTTGTCCGAGCTAGAATTTGTGCTGCTGTGGCGGCATGATTCCCCTTGTAATGATCAGGGGGGACTGAGGCAGATACCATTGGCTATGTCTGTAATATTGGTGAATACTGCTGGCCAGCATCAGCCAGAGAGAGGCTGCTCTTCATGCAAATGTGACACAGTAAAATCAAGTGATGCTGAGGTACAGCTCAGTTAAAGCCAGCTGTTTTATCATGCTAGCACAGAAGTGGATATGAGTTCTCAGGCAGTACTCTAAGCCAGTCCCTATGGTGCTGTTGGCCCCCTGTTACTCAGCAAATGGGAATTGCTATGCAAGTTAAAATAAGGGGACTGTTATCATTGCATGCAAGCTCCCAGGCAACGCTAGTAGGTCCTCCCTACAATGAGAATAATGCTGTATCTGTGCTGCTCTGCCTGTCTGCCTATTCTCTGAACCTATGGGATGAAATGACAAGCCCTCACCATGAATGTTCCTGAGAGTGTTGCTGGCATAGTAATTACACCTATGGGCAGAGGAGAACTTGGTATCTACCCTTCTAATACTTTAAAGGAGAAAATTGGAAAAAAGAACACAATCTTTTTTTCTGGGAAGGTAAGTGGCCATGTCTGGCTGGTGGTTTGCCTCTGAAATAAATCAATCTATCATTGTCAAAAGGCAGCCCGAGTTTATTTCATATCTTACAAAAAAGAGAGGCCAAATCTATACTAGGAAGTTAGGCACATTTAACTAATATCTACACTGAAGCACTAAAAGTGGCGCAGCTGAGCCACTGTAGTGTTTCCAGTTTAGTTAAGCCCGAAGAGTAGGAAATCAAAATTCTATAAGGAAAGAAATGGGTCAATATGACAATTGATCTGGATATAATGGATGTATTACAGGGACAACAGAAGATGGCAACAGCATTTTGGGAGGGCTTACTGAAGGTTTTAAAGTAATGTACAGAGGTTCTCGAATTTACGGTTTGGTCCATATCCTTAACTGAGATGTTTCATGCAGTTTGTTTAGGATGCGACATTTACGGGTGAAAGCATCCTGTATAAGTATTCTGACATGCTTCAGTATTAAAATCTCTGATTTTAGCTCTAGTCCGTTTAACCTTGACATACAGGCTTCAGTTGATTTCTGGCAGGGATCTCTATGAGTGAGCAGCGGAAACTGAGGCTAACAGCAACTGCTGTGGTGCAGCCTGGCAAAAGGGATTTAAAATCAAGAGAAATGAGAAGTGGAGTTTTCCTAATGCCACAATTGTTGATGACTTAGGGTCATACCCTCAACCTCAAATTAAGCACCAATCCACCATCCTGTGTTGATGTAATATGAATGTGCAGCAGCATTCTGTCCCTTGGTGCAATATTGGAAGATTTCCTGGTGTAAAGGCTTGTATAGGTGTATAGACCTACTCTGATTGGAGGTTAGAAAGGCACATTTATGGTCTTGTACAGTTAGGACATTGAGTGTTATAAACAATGAACCTTTGGGGGGAAAAATCTCAGAGGGGTAGCCATGTTAGTTTCTATCTGCAAAAACTACAAGAAGTTCTGTGGCACTTCAGAGACTAAGGGTATGTCTACACTTGCCCCCTAGTTCGGACTAGGGAGGCAAATGAAGCATACCAAAGTTGCTAATGAAGCGCGGGATTTAAATATCCCACGCTTGATTAGCATATTCGCGGCCGGTTGCCATTTTAAAATGCCAGGCGCCCAATTTAACTTGCCGCGTGTAGGCAGCGGTAGTCGATCAAAACCCTTCCTCGAATTAACTGTTACTCCTCATTTGCACGAGGGTAACAGTTAGTCGGCGAAGGGTTTTGGATGAACTATCGTGTCTACATGCAGAGAGTTAATTCGGGCTACCGGCTTTTTAAAATGGCGACGGGACATGAATATGCTAATCAAGCGTGGGATTTAAATATCCCGTGCTTCATTAGCAACTTTGGTACGCTTCATTTGCCTCCCTAGTTCGAACTAGGGGGCAAGTGTAGACATACCCTAACAGATTTATTAGGGCATAAGATTTCATGACCCACTTTATCAGATGAATTGGAATGGAAGTTACAGAAGCAGGGGTAAATATACAAGAAAGAAGTTGCTTGTGTTAATGAAGCTAATCAAATCATGGTGGAAGTGGCTCATTCACATTTGGGGTGGAAATGTGAATATGCAGAGAGGGGACATTGCCTTTGTAAAGCATTAACCAGTTGAGATCTTTATTCAATCCTAAATCAATAGTGCTGAATTTGCAAATGAATTCCAGTTCAGCATCTCCCTTTGTAATCAGGTTTTGAAATTCTCTTATAGAAGGATGGCTACTTTCAAATCCATTACTGAATGTTCAGGGAGGTTAAAGTGTTCTCCTACAGGTTTATATGTGTTACCTTTCCTGAGGTCTGATTTGTGTCCATTTATTCTTTGGCATAGAGATTGTCCGGTTTGGCCAATGTACATGGCACAGGGACACTGCTGGCACTTGAAGGTATATATCTCGTCAGTGGATGGATGTGCAACTATCCCTGCTTCTCTAAGTTCCACTCAAATTCATCTCATGAAGTAGATTTTACCCACAAAAGTTTATGCCATAGTAAATCTGTTAATCTCTAATGGCACATCTACACAGCAGCGTTATTTCAAGATAACTCGTGTTATTTTAAAATAATTAGGTGAGCGTCTACACAGAGTCTTATTCTGAATTCTGTAACCCTCATTTTACTAGGAATAATGCCTAGTTTGAAAGAGTTATTTTGAAATAGGGCATGTATAGACGGGGAGCTGAGGTTATTTCAGAATAAGTGGCCTCCAGAGCTTCTCATAGATGCCCTGGTGGCCACTCTGTTCACAAGCAGCAGAACTCTATAGTTCCCCTTCCCTTGCAGTCCTTAAAGCCGCAGCCTCAGGGGAAACAGTTTGTGGTACGATGTGAGCCCCGCTAGCACTGTGCCACACAGCAGCACCCAGTTCTGGCTTCACTGCTACCATGGCAGACCCCAGCATCCCACCTGAGACCCACACAGCTGCAAGCATAGCTGCAGGCAGCTTCCGGGGGCCGAGGATGCAGGCCCTATCCTGGACTGGTGCGGAGATCCTGGATCTTATTGAGGTCTGGGGAGACAACGCAAACCTCCAGGATCTCCGCATCAGGTGCAGGAACGCCAACATATATGGCTGGATGGTTGACAGCCTGCACCAGAGAGGCACCAAGGAGTAGATGCGCATGAAAGTAAAGGAGATCAGGCAGGCCTATACCAAGGCCCAGGAAGCGCAGCTCCCACTCAAAGACAGCACCCCAGACACGCCGCTACTTCGACCAGTTCCACTGATTCCCGGAGGGGGAGGGGGGGGTGTCAGTCCCGTGCCCCACCTTGTTGTGAACTCTGGTTGGGATATGCCCGTTGTCACTGTCCTGGAGAGCAGATCTGTAGCCAAGGAAGAGGAGGGGGAGCAGGACCAGGCCACTAACATCATGATGCCTGCCAGACAGGAGCTCAGCCAGTCCCTGGAGCTGGTACCATTCTTCCAGAATATCAACCAGGGATTGGACGAAGCCAGAGAAAGCCCATCAGGTGAGCTCCATTACTTTCCCTACACACAGGTGTGGGAAGGCAGTGGGCGGCGAGGCGCTGTATGCTCATTGCCTGGCCTTCTTGGCCTGGGGATCGTGTAGCAGCCTGGGTCACGTGGAGCACCAGTCTGCAGCAGACAGCCGTAATGAATCTGCCTCACCAGACCCTTGTGCTCCTGCTCACAGGGTTTCTGGAGAGGCCTGCTTTACTCCCGACTCTGGTGGGACACTCTCCCACCATCAGCCACCACTAAGGAGGCTGGGGTCATGGGGACACACACACACACAGCAGTTCAGCACATGGCACATGGGCATACCCACTCTCTCAGGGCAGCCTGTGCTCTTGGGCAAGCGCGATGAGGTGGAGGACACTGAGCACCTGCAAGGGGGGAGCCTGCTGGGAGGGGAAGGAAGTGGAGGGGACCCCAGTAGCACCCTCCTCGGCAAGCAGCATCTGCCACTCACACACACCTCCCCATCACCCTCCCTCCCCCTCCAGTGGGCAGGGAGAGAAGTCCTCTCCCTGTGGGACGCTGCCACTGCCAAACCTAGTGTGTGAGTGGCATGGAAGAAAGCCAAGGTGCCCTGTTGCCTCCATCGTGTCTGCAGGCTCCTGGCCTGGCTGGAACCTTTCCATGCCTGCTCGTTCCTGGGACATGGGGGGAAGTGAGTCCCCTCACTCCACCCGGGACATCTGTGCCCTTGCAGGAAGGGGCCTGCTGTGTAGGTCAGAGATGGCCTTGCTCAAAGAACATCGCCTTAGCCTGACCTGAGACCTTTGGGTGTCGCCTCAGAGATGAGGGCTAGGCTTCATGCACCCTGTCTGTTGGAATGACTGCCCTTCTCTTTGTTCTTCACAGCTGGACCAGCTGCGAGTAAGATGCCTGCAACACCTCCCGCGCCAGCCTCCCACCCCCATGGGAACTGTTGCTGCAGACGTGCCCATGAGGATACGGAGTGGAAACATGTCGCCTGCCTGCGTGGCCTCCAGCAGTCTCTGGAGAGGCAGGACCAGTGGTGGGAAGCAGACCAGAAACAGTGCTGCGCCACCTGGTGGGAGGTGGCACGAGATCTGTAGCATGTGCGCAGCATACACAGTCATTGTTGACTGCATGGTCACTGCCATTGAGCAGTCGAGCAGCTGCCCTCCCATTCCTGGTCCTCCGGCTTCTCCCCCTAGCTCCCAGTGTGACTGCTGAGGGCCCCCGCACAAGAGGCGGTAGGACCATCCGGGGCAGGTGGCACTCACAGCCCCATTCCTGAGCATCATCTCCTTCCTTCCGCCTCCCAGGTTCTTTCCCCAGTCCCTCCCCAGTTTTCATTACCCCCACCTCCCAAAACCCACATAGTTCATTGTTCCAAAACAAAAAGTTTGCTTTATTGTATCTGTGGGGAGGAGGGGGGAAAGAAAGGAAGGGCAGTGAAAGGAAGGGTGAAAGAAGAAAGGCACACTGGAGCACTGCAGAGGCCCTTTGTTGGGAGACCCAGGGGACATTCTCACAGGCGTTCTTGTCTGAAATGCTCCTTCAGGGCCTCCCAGATGTGCACAGCCTCCTGATGGTCCTTTCAGATGGCAGCTGAGCATGGCTATTCAAAAACTCTGGTGAGCCACTTGGCCTCTGCCTCCGACCCTGATATAAAGGTCTCCCCTTTATTCTCACAAATCTTGTGGAGGACACAGCATGCCTGTACCCTTGGGGGACATTCTGCTCACCAAGGTCCAGGTGGGTGAGGGGGCAGCAGAACCTCCCTTTGAGATGACCAAAGGCTCCCTCCACAACAATGCGGGCTCTTCTAAGCCTGGAGTTAAACTGTTCCTTGGCTAGGTCCAGGTGTCCAGGGCTTCATAAGCCAGGGGAGCAGAGAATAGGCTGCATCCCCCACAATGCACATCAGCATGTCCACGTCCCCGACTCCGATGGTGCAGCTGGGGATAAAAGTGCCAGCAAGCATTTTCTGGTAGAGGCTGGAGTTCCTAAAGATGTGGGCGTCGGGCATCTTCCCCGACCACCCGACATTAATATCCGTGAAGCAGCTGCAGTGGTCCACAACAGCCTGCAGGACCATGGAAAAGTACCCCTTCTGGTTGATGTAGTAGGATGCCCAGTGGTCGGGGGCCCAGTGGGGATGTGGGTGCTGTCCATGGCCCCCCTGCAGTTGGGAAGCCCATGGCGGCAAAACCAGTGTCCAAGTCACCCAGGAGGATGGTGTTGATGGCCCTCACCACCTGAAGAAGGAGACAAACAGAGAATCACAGGGTTGTCGGAGCCCTTGGGAGGTCCCCAAGCCCAACCCCCCTTCCCCTACACACCAGGCCGAACCCCAATTAACTTTACCCCCCCCCCCCAGGACTTTGTGAAGCTAGGACTGGAAAACCTCCCGGTGAGGGAGCTTCCACCACCACCACCCTTTTCCTAGGGAACCTCATTACAGCAGTTCACCACCCTCCCAATAACACAGTAAGAGAGTCATACATGATGAACCGGTTTCCAGCGGAGTGGTAGCTGTCCAGCATGGCGAGTTTCCAAATAGCGATGGCGAGCCACTTCTGGAGGAGGATGGAGAGTCTCATGCAGGTGTCCCATCGCTGGAGGACAGGGGGAAGCCACTCACAGAGCTCCAGGAAGGTGTCCTTTGACATGCAGAAATTCTGGAGCCACTGCTGGTCGACCCACCGCTCCATGAAAATGTGGTCCCACCAGTCCGAACTGGTGTTCGATTGCCAGAAGTGGAGGCGCACGGTGTGCAGAGGAGGGTGGGAGGGGCTGTGATGCATGAGTAGCACATGGAGAGAGATAAGGAGGTTCCCCGCAGGGAACTGCGGGTTCTGGTTCTGCAGTGCCATGAGGACAGCCTGCAAAAACTGCACCAGTGGTTGTAGCATGAGGTCTAGGAGCTGGAGACTGCTTTGGCAGAAGTGCTGTGGTGTTCACGACGGCAACTAGAGCACACAGTGGAATGGGTTTTCTGTATTTCAAGGAGGTAGGCAAAGGAGAGGAGCCTGAGACATGATTGTACAGGGGATCCCTTTAAGCACGAGCCTCAGATAGCCTCAGGAAGCAGCTCTAGGAAGTGAGTGCTGTCCTGATGCCCTGCCTGAAGTGCTTCCAAGGGGATCTTAAATACGATTGAGGCTCCAATCAGTGTGGATACTCTTTTTTGAAATAGCTCAACACTATTTCAATGGACATTTGTAGTGTAGATGCACCATTCTGAAATAAGCTATCTTGGAGTTTTTATTCCAAAATAGCTTATTTTGAAATAACACTGCTGTGTAGATGTGTCTTGGCAAGGTGTCCACAATGCCAAGCCTGTTATTTCGAAATAAGGGGTTGGTTATTTAAAATAATAACTCCTTTTTCCTTGGGGAATAAGCTTATTTTGAAATAGTTATTCTGGAAGTTATTATTTTGAAATAACTTATTTCAAAATAATCTCAGAGTGTAGACGTAGCCTAAGGTGCCACAGGACTCCTCATTCTTTTTGGGGAAGTCAGTGATGGAAGAAGGAATGTTATCCCCTTTAAATTACGGCTGTGACCTATTGCACTGAGAGATTGCTTTGTTCAAATGCAAGTCAACAAAACTGTGGCCTTTTTTGCCATTTTAAAAATATTTTCTGTCCATCCTCATTGTTTCCTGCCCTCAGCAAATATAAAAAGTGCAAAGTTGGAAGGTTAATATAATTTTTTTACCTATAATTTATCATGCATACAACATTAATTATGTTATTCCGTAGAGTCTGGGATTTAAGTCATAGCTCTAGGATTACAAGCCAAAAACAATGAATTCTATAACATCTGGATAAAGCTTCCAGTGGGGAAAAAAGAAGAAAAAGAAAAAAGAACCATACTAAGCACGCTGACATTCTGGCATTGCGACCACAGCACCAGCCCTCTTCCTTTAAATACCGACACATGGGAAACCCCCACAATCCTGGAGAGCAATCTGTAGATGAGAGAAAAATGGTGTGTTACTTTATTAAATTTTTCTTCTCTTAAAGTAAATCATCTATTGAGAAAGACAAACAGTAGTTGGAGCATAGGAGCAGAGCTGTGTAACTGTTATTGCTATCCAGTAACAGAAAGCATATTAGTATTATGAAAAAAAGGCATTTTCTCAACAACAGATGTTTTTGCTTTAGGCTCCATTTTCGAAATCTTCACATTTTCTAAAATTATTCCTCTAACACGTTAACCAAATTAATTATCTGAAAAAGTTTCTTTCTTTCTTTCTTTCACAACAAAAGAGGAGGAGTTTGTAATTAATTTTGGCAACAACACATTGACAGTCATCCCAAGATGCTGAGCTGGGCAGTCTGTCAATATAACAGGACGTATGCATCACTTTCTGCTGGGATTTTCTTTTACAGCAAACAATTTTTAAACAGTATTTTGGCAAGTCATTACAGAATGTGTGCTTGTTTACTGAAGTGCTGATGATCTGTTTTGTTGTTAGCCATTATGTTTGTTTTCCAGAAGGGACCAGCTGCAAAGGCTCTTGCTGCTTCTTCAAAACACTAAACTTAAAAGCATTTACATCACAGACTACGACAGAGTTTGGTTCAGTCTCATTAATATTTCAAGTGGCAACAAAGTTCCTAAATTAATGCTTAATCCCAATACAACATTGGGACAGCTAAATTGGCAACATTATAAATGGTCATACTACCTGTGTGTATGAAAAGCTCTTCTAGGTTTTCTTTAAAAAACACTTCGATGTCAGCTGGCTGTTTAAATCATTCTGAATGTGATTTTAATATTTAAAAATGAAAACTAGTTGGATGGAATCTTGGCATTTCAACTGAGAAAGATGGCTCTGAAATATTTTAAGAGTAATCAAGCAGAAGAGGTTAAAAAAAGGACAGTGGTAATACGAAAGTTTCCAGATTTAAAAAAGTAACACACATTCAAAGAATGGGATAAAAAGCTGCATGCAGAACTCTTTCCAAAGAACTAGCAGACAGAAAAAGGAGTCCAAAACTGATAAAGGATAAAAAGACCTCCAAACCAGTGGAATAACAGTGGATGCTCTAAGAACTGGAAAATGCAGCTATTGGAGGGCAATCAGAAGACAAAGAAGAGGAGGTCTCTAAAATATTAAGCTCCCAAACTCATTGCAAAGGGCTGGCAGCTGTAGGGAACTCACTGTGGGGGTTGGGAGCCATGGGGAACTCATCCTGAACCTGGCAGCTGCGGTGATATCCCTGCAGTTTCAGGCATCCATAGGGAACTCACCGCGACTCTGGGCAGCTGTGAGGAACCAGGGGCTGGAAGCCACGGTGAGTTTCCCACAACTCCCAGCCTTTGCCACTCTCCAGGCCGGGTCAGGAGACATGCCCCATGAATAGCAATTCTGTGAATTGCGAGGGTTGATCTGAATCAAGATCAAGGTTCTACTCTCAACAGTGTCACAAGACTGACTGAGCCATTTAACTAAAGAAATGGCGGTGGATAATCTGCTGAACATGAGCTTCCAGTATGATGTTGTCACTGAAAGAATTAATGAAATCCTCTGCTGCATAAAACAGGGGAATTTCAAGTAAGAGTAGAGAGGCTATTTTATGTCTGTATTTGGCATGTGCACTGCTGCTGAAATAATGTCCAGGAATGGAGTCTACAATTTAAGGAGGATGTGGATAAACTGGAAATGGTCCAGAGAAGAATCATGAGAATGATTAAAGAATTAGAAAACCTGTCATATTGTAATGTAGATTCAAGGAACTCAATCAATTTAGCATAACAAAAGAGAAGGTTAAGGGGTGATTGATTACAGTCTGCAAATACTTGTATGGGGAACAAATATTTAATAATGGGCTCTTCAGTCTAGCAGACAATGGTAGATCATGATCCAATAGCTGAAAATTGAAATTCAGGCTGGAAATGAGGCACAATTTTTTAACAGTGAGAGTAATTATCACTGGAACAATTTACTAAGAGTTGTGGTGGATTGTCCATTGCTGACAGTTTTCAAACAAAGGTTGGATGTTTTTCTAAAAGATCTGCTCTAAGAACTATTCTGGGGAAGTTCTATGATCTGTGTTATACAGGAAGTCAGAACAGATTGTCATAATAGTCCCTTCTGGTCTTGGAATATATGAATCTATAATACAGAGATAATAATTAACCTACCACACAAAAGAGCTCTAAGACTTAATTCAATAATGTAAATATCATACTTAGAAACTGTCTGATCAATTATATCATAAAAATATAATTACTACCATAATATCAAAAACTATTAACACGTTTAGGGGAGAAAGAAAGAAAGAAACTACATGCTGTTTATGTTGGTAACAGCCAATACCTTGTAGAAAGGTTTGCTTGGTTATGGCCTAACTGGGTTTACTATTTAAAATGAAGGTTCATATCTGAGACTATGTCTTTAAGATCCCAGAAAGTATTCACAAAAAAAGTTTCATGACAATATTATCTATAAAATAATAATTAATTTCTGTTAATTTCTTAAACAGAGAAAAATTGGGCAGATTACTCATGCTAAAGTAATCATCAATAAAATTATATGAAAAAACATTTATGCAAATAAAATGACTGTTATGGTTTTATTTTTGGTTTGCAATGATGAGACTTTCTATATGCATGCATTATAAATATTTCACACAAAAATTAGCAAACTCTGAAAAGAAATAGCAAGTTTAATCATGGAAGTTTTATTCTCTCCTCTACTCTGTAAAGGGTATGTCTACACTGCATTCCTCTTTCGAGAGAGGAATGCAAATGCAGCTGAGCGAAATTGCAAATGAAGCACGGATTTGAATTTCCCATGCTTCATTTGCATAATCATGTCTGGGCGCTATTTTGAAATACCCTATTTCAAAAAAAAAAGAAACGATGTCTAGATGAGGTTATTTTGAAAGAAAACCCTTCTTTCAAAATTACCCGTAAACCTCATTTTATAAGGAGTAAGGGTAATTTTGAAAGAAGAGTTTTCTTTTGAAATAACCGCATCTAGACAGCGTTCCTTTTTTCAAAATAGGGAATTTCAAAATAGCGCCCAGACGCAATTATGCAAATGACGTGTGGGAAATTCAAATCCGTGCTTCATTTGCAATTTCATTCCTCTGCATTTGCATTCCTCTCTTGAAAGAGGAATGCAGTGTAGACAACCCTAAATTTCACCCCCATTATCCCACTTCCAAGGACACCCAACACCCGTACAAGTTAAAAATGCTACAACTGTACTTAGGCTAACATTTATGTACCAAACCACTGATAGATTAATTTGAATCATTTCTATTTTCTCTGAACAAAATATTTAGTAAAAGTGTTGTCATCCACTCATGATACTGAAACAAGAAGTGAAGAAAAACAATGCTCTGATATTGAACTTTCTTCTGGATCTTCCAATGTGATTTATTTTACCAATGTATTTAAAATATAAGCTTCTTGGGTAGGTTTTACATATCTTCTTCCATGTCTCATATACTCCAAATCATGCTATGGATATTTAAAATAACAATTCAGCAGCTAGATAAGTCTGCAGAAAGCATCAATTTTTATGAGCTACATTTTAAAAACCTGAACACCCTTTTTGTACCTGCCATTATTTGTAAGCACTAGTAAGATTACCTGATTGTTCACAAGTGAGATCTCTAACCAGCATGACTCAAAAGGGAGTCATGTTTACAGTTATTTTAAAAGTCATATTTGGTTTCTTTCAAATATTTTGTAGTGAAATGTCCTTTACAACAAAGATAATTATAATTTGAATAAATATGTTCAGGCACTATGAAAAAACCCTCAAACTTGGATCTCAGAAACTGCTCTAACACAAACCTGAACTGGGAATTCAATAAACACTGAAAACATTTAGAAATACTTTATGGACATGTTGTGAGAGATTGTATACCAAATCATTGCACAATACATAATTGTGAAAAAGTATATGATGTAACTAACAAGACATCTTATAATTCATTATAGTGATGTCAATCAAACAGAACTCTTCTCTCCATACAACTTCACATAAATTCTAGATAACGGGAGGAAGAACTGAATAAGAGCTGAAGGAGAGTGTAACCTTATTCATTGTTAAATGAAGCAAATATAGCCTGACATGTAGGTTAACAACTTATAAAAATCCAACAGCACATGTGTAGCAGAAGGAATAGCCACAAAGAGCATACAAAAAGGAGCTGGTGTCAAAAGTACTAACATTTCACATTCAGGCTCGATGTTATTCTATTCCATTGAGGTTTATATGCTCTTCATAGGCCACTGTGCATTCCTAATACTACTCTCTCTCTCTCTCTATATATATATACATACAGCGGAATGGATCATATAAGACATGACAAAATTAAAGCTATGCCATCCTACAACATGAGCACAAGGCCCCCAAATCTGTCAAGTCCCTGAGCATGTGCTTTAAATCAAACTGATCTTAGTGGTCCTTTTGTATGTGCCCACTACTGAATAGAACAATTTGATAAATCATTACCTAAACAAATAAAGTTGAGTATGTGCGACTCATTCCAGAATGCATGTCACTTTACAGATTGTGTTACAGACTGTGCAATGCTCAAGGGACACACAGATGTAAATGAGCTAACAGCCAAATCAGTGCTTTAACAAACAAGTGTGATGCAAACAACCCCTTCCTATAGCCAAAGACCACAAGTCCTATTTGCCTAAAGTAAGACAAAGTGGAGGTAACATTGGTGGGTTTGTGGAGTACATTTTAAAGCACTTAGCTAATTCTCCATTCTGTTTATTCCAATGAGCTAACTAGTTACACATACAAAGGGAAAAAACTATTGTCAACTGAACAAACTGAACACAGAAAGAAGTCTTTAACAGTTCTGTATGAATTAATTTTTTCAAAATGTATTGAATGTTTCCATCTCTTCTGGGAAACCAATTACTAGTTATGTTCTTCAATATTACTGCATCTGGATTATTTTATAATCCATTAATTTTCTCAGGAAGGTTATGTGTTTACTGTTATCTGATCTTGATTTTGTAATCCTAGTTTTATGGTCTTCCAGAGGCTGGCAATCTGGTTTCAACTACTATTCTGTAAGGTTGTGTAGGGAAATTTTAACTCCAACTATTCTGCCTACGTTTTTATACCATTGCAACTAACTTAGCACTTACATTTGGAATGTTCATTTTATATTCTATGTCAACTTCATTTGTAGTTGATGGAATTCTTTTCCTTTACTTAACGGTTCCCAGTGGGAAAAAGGGAAGATACAACTGGACATTGGATGTTGGATTTATATGTCACTGACGATTTGATTAAGCAAGAAGAATTATCCAGAAAAAAATATTTTTGGAATTTTATCAACTACCCCTTCCCTCATAATAAATTTTAATTCTTTCAGCATGTTGTAATGGGGGGGGGACAAGCTTCACACTCACCCTTGTCAACCTCTCCATTTCACTGCATAGGTCCCTCATGGTGATCTGTTTGGTTAGCATTTTGTGCCTAAACGAGAGTTGTATAGCTAACCAGAACAAATATATGTGGATAGAATATAGTACACGGATAGGATATGGAACACTAAACATACCCTATTTACTGATTTTTGTGCTTATAGAAAAAAATATTTGGCAATGCATGTGAGAGCAAAGAACTTTTTTGGTTTGGGGAGTAGCCTTTTCTTGTATTTGGGAGTAGCCTTTTCTTGTATTTGTTACTCCATTCATATGTGAGGAATAGGCCACACAAAAAAGTTTAGAACCTCTCTTCTTTAATGTCATCGATTTTACTCAGTTCAGGGTGTAGTTTGGCTCAGTGTAGGAAAAAACAGTGGCATCATTCTTCTGTATTGTACCTTGTGTAGGTTTTTATACAAGTGCAGAATGAGTATAAAATACCACCCTTCCAGTCTGGTAACATTTTAAATTAACTTTGCACATGCATAAATGACTTAAATGCATAAATGTGCAATGCAGTGAAGAATCAAGGCCAACATGTTTTATTTTTTTTAGCCCAGAACATTCCACAGTGTACTGTCATTTCTTATTTATTTCCTGTCCCAGTGTTTTTGAAGACTCATTTGCATTTCTTTTTAGTTTACAGTGATTCTCAACTGTTATGCATAGAAACATAATAAGTTTCCCTTTGCTACTTGTAAAACCGAATGGTTCATTACCAAGTCCCTAATGCAGACAAATTTTTAAAATTTTTTTCTTAGACTCATTTTAACTTATTTAACTCTAATTATTACTCATAATAGCAAACACAATTCATGCTGGGTGGCAAGAGAATGTCTATTCAAGGCACCAATGGTTTATTTTTAAGAATACAAACTGGATTTCTTGTTTTATTGTTTTCAAAAACATGTACATGATTTATAAATTCTGATTTGGAACACAATATTTTTCTTCAGATCTACAATAGATAATCAACACAAATCAGTTATTACACTACGCAAAGTACTATAGAGTATGCTTTTCTCCTACAAATGGCTGATGGCCTTTCTCTTCTCATCTTATTTTAAGGCATTAAGCTATTCCAATACATACATAACTAAAAATGGATGGCTGTGAATCATGATTTATTTTCTAGTGACCAAGTCCCTCAGTTTGTATACAGTATGTGGCAAACAGAAGGCAAAAATAACCTTTTAATGTACAGACCGAACTGCCAACTTTACTCGGGATTGCATTTTGTTTCAGAAATTATACTCTCCAAAGGAAAACAACTGTCATTTATATCATTTTTAACCTTTACCTTGGCTGAGGCAATTTGTAACTGAAGTGTTGTGAAATATCAGTCTCTTAAAGTGTTTTAGCATGAGTATAAGTTGAAGGGAAAGAAAACTCATTCTAATTTAGCGCTGTCACAACTATAATATTACTAAAGCTAGAAACTTATAGTCTGAAAGCATTTTAATAGCTTTTAAAGTGACAATGACACTTTAAACTTGGCTTTCTTACCAAGATTGCCATTGAAAATAATAAAACTGAAATCTGATTCCAAATTAGATTTATCTTTCTTCAGTTTTTGCCATTTGTTTTTATACTAGCCTTGCTGTAATAGAGTTAGTATTGTTGATACACCTCTTAATACTATCTAGTTCACGTGGACCAACATAGTGACCTCATCTAGTGTGTTCTGCTTATGGACACTTTTCCCCATCCACCACATAAGAAACAGCATTTGCTGAAATTGAATAGCTGTTGTACCTTTATAAATGTACAATGCAACAAACACTAACCAATGCACAATGTTACTTATATATAATATTGTTTAATGTATTCTATATACATTCATTGTTATTCTTGAAGGATTTTTGCCAATTCCTTCTATCTCAAAGTCCAAATTCAATTTCTAATTCCCAATTATTAAGTCTAAATCCCGAAGGATATGTCTACACTAGCCCCCAGTTCGAACTAGGGAGGCTAATGTAGGCATTCGAAGTTGCAAATCAAGCCCAGGATTTAAATATCCCGCGCTTGCATTTGACGATCGCCATTTTTGAAATTTACAAGTCGGACTAACTGCCCGGCGTCTGCGGCAGGGACCAGTATTTCAAATTAAAGCCTAAATCGAACTACCTGTTATTCCCCTGCAAGGAGGTTTAACAGGTAGTTCGATTTAGGCTTTAATTCGAAATGCCGGTCCCTACGCGTGTGAGCAGTTAGTCCGGACTTGTAAATTTCAAAAAATGGCGACCGGCTGAGGTTCTAGCTCCAGAGCAGTTATTTGTAATAATGTTGGGCATATGATTTTCAGACAGAATGTGATTTTTTTGAGTTAACAATGTCCCTTTTAAACAAGAACCTAAATACTGGCATTATTTTTGAGGCATCAGACAGAACTCTAATTATTAGCCAGTGTCTCTCCCAGTGTCTGTCTAAACCTCTGGTCTTATTATATAACTAAAAAGTCAAAGTGAAATAATAAATTAAGTTATGATATGAAATTCTGACTAAAACCACTATGCTCTATAAGTAAATATTATTAATAATAAAAAAATGTGCAGCAGATATTGACAGAGAAAACTGCTATTGAACTTATTGACCAAACTATACACTGGGTCTGGATATTAAAACAGAAAGTCCTACACAAAAATAATCAGGTATTGTTTTGTTTTTGTCAAAAGACAGTAAAGACTGACAGAGTTAGGCTCATCTTGCTAGACAGAGATCTCTACTATTGTTTATATATTATTTTTTAGATGATCAGGGGAAGGGGAGAGATCTTTCAAAGGATTCTTTGAAATGGATGTTTTCATTTCCTCATGTTCAAAGTGTACAGAACCTTAAGTTTGGGTACTTATTCATTTTGTTTACACTTCAATTGCATTTTTGTACTACACAAATTCCATGTATATGAACATTTACAATCCATTTATTTGGCCACAAAAAATAATGAGGTGCAAATAAAAGCAGTAAAAAAAAGTAGCAGCAGCAAGAACATTTAAGGCTCTATTTCTAACCACTTCTGGGTAGCTACAAAATACCCCAAGGCAAAAATAAAATCAGTTGAAAGCCTACAGAAAACACACAACTGACTGAAGATCAGATTCAGCTGTCAGTGTGAGGTAATTGTACCAGGACTGCCAAACATATCGAAAAAAACTCCATATTAATCACATACTTATTGGCAAAGATGGCTTTGGAATTTTGGCCAAAGTCACACAGTGAAGAGTAATATGATATAGCACCTAATGCTTGTACACAGCTAAATCCACAAAACTGGCACCAAGATCTGCTCATCAGTTATTTAATTAGAAGGACCAATACCAGGGAGGTTACAACTATAAAAATCATTTTCAAGCTTGGGTGGCTCATTGCACATTAGTGGTTAGGACATGGCTGATAGGTAAAAATTAAAAACTCTATTCCCCAATTCCTATTTTGATTTTTAAAGTTGTTAGAAAAACTTTACTAAGTATACAGCAAATAACCAATTTCATTACAATCATGTAACAAACAGTGTGATCTAAAGAGTCTTGAGAGTGTCCTTTGAAACCTGAGCTTTGCTTTCTTTGAACAAATATGATCCACATTCCCAGAAATATATAATTAAAATACACTTTAGAAATGACAAAAGTATGAGTCATATGTAAATTGTACATAGTATTCTTTTACTTCCTTTCCACTTCCCCATTTTTTTCCTTTCCTAGTTCTTGATACTTAGTTTTTATGATATTTCTGATTAAAATGTTTTCCATATACAAACTGAATTTTTGCCCCGAAACTCTGTATCGGTAATACATATCTTAACAGAAATATAAATATATAAAATAAAAATAAAATAAAAACACTAGTGAAAGTGAAGTTATGATAACACAAAATCATCAATTTTTATTTTACAAATATATATAAACACCCTACTGTGACATATATACAGGCCCCAATTAAGAATGGGATCTTGTTGCCCTAGACCAGGGCTGGGCAAAATACGGCCCGGGGGCCAGATCCGGCCTGCAAAGCCACAGGATCCAGCCCGCCGACCAGTCTGCCAGGACCCTCTGGCACACAGCTGCCATGGGTTTAAAGCACAACTCTGTGGCTCTCTGCTCTAGAGGGAGAGGGAGGCTTCATATGATCTCCTTGTCCCAGCCCAATCTTCAGCTCCTATTGGCCAGAAACAACTGGTCAATAGGAATTGACTCCAGCCAAACTCTCAGCTCCTATTGGCTGGAAACAACCAGCCAATAGGAGCTGAGAGATTGGCCAGGGGGATGGGGGCAGCACAAGCCTCTTCCCCAGCCTGCCTTAGGGGTGCTAGCCAGGAGACACTTAGGTAAGTGCCTCCCAGTCAGAGCCTGCGTCTGGCACCTCAGCCCCTTCCGCACCTCTACTCCCTCCCCATCGTCACCACCCAAACCCTCTGCACTCCCCTGCCCCAGGTCACAACTCCCAGGCTCTGTATCCCCTCTCACACCCCTTCCCCAAGCCAGAATCCTCTCCTACACCCTAACACCCTCCCAGACCCTGCACCCCGATCCCCTGGCCAGGTCACAACTCCCTCCTTCACCCAAACTCCCTCTCAGACCTCACACCATCTCCTGCACCCCAGTCCCTTACACCATGCACCCTTCTGTATC
Source organism: Rafetus swinhoei (assembly GCA_019425775.1). Taxonomy (NCBI): domain Eukaryota; kingdom Metazoa; phylum Chordata; order Testudines; family Trionychidae; genus Rafetus; species Rafetus swinhoei. The sequence goes on from CM033437.1 coordinate 276,184,009, forward strand.
CAACCTCCATCCTAGACCCCACATTCCCTCCACAGAAAAGTGTGGCCCTTGACCACTTTACAAAATCTTGGAGTGGCCCCCCACCAAAAATTATTGCCCACCCCTGCCCTAGACTCTGTACAAACATATTTTGGAATATAGTCCCTGACTCAGGACTTTACAATGTAAATGGACAAGACAGAGAAAGGGTGGGAGGAGAAACAAAGTCGATGAAAAATAAAGTGACTTGCCCAGAATTGTGTGGAGGTTAATGATAGTCAGGGGACTAGAAACCTGTGCTTCTGACTCCCTATTCCAGTGCCCTGGCCACAGAAACGTGCTTCTCACCAGCTAGCATTGCAGCAACCAACAAGCATTCTTAAATTTGTATTTATCACCTAATATTACCAGAGAAGAAACTTGATTTATGTCTTGCATACATGACACTGTAGAAATGGATGATCTTACTACACTGCGTATTCTAGTTACCTAGGTCCAGAGATGATCAGGGACAACATTCTCTCATTTCTTTAATCGTCAAACCAACCAGTGTAATAAATCAAAGTTATCAACCCATGAACAGATATGGGAAGTGTTACTGAAAGGAAAGGGGATTAAATATTTGTATTAAGAGAGATTAATTAGGTGAAAACTCAAATTCTTTGCTATAATTATTTAAAAACATTTCTTTTACAATTGCGAACTAATCTTAGGAAATTATTACAAGTCTGATTTTACCTAAAACCAACACTTCCTAATCCTCGTGGACATTGTTATAACTCCAAAAACTGTACCATTTATTAACATTAACTGGAAACATCTACAACTATTGGTTCTGACATAGCAACAATATACTGAGTATTAAAAAAAGTCTTGCTTATATGAAGATTTATTAAATGCTAGACTAGTTATAAATGTATTGAATGCAGAAACATTCATGAGTAAAGACAGCATTGTACTCTGAAACCTCAAATTGCAAATCAAGTAGTAAAAAATAAAGAGAATGATCAGTATTTAACAATTCATTAGCTTTAACAAGAGTCAATGACACAATGATTTCCCTACTTGAGAGAGAGAGAGAGACCAGTTATATATCGTTCCAGATCTCCATTCTCATTAAGAATGGACAGAATAATTATCTTAATTGTAAAGCAAATTGGAAATAAAGAATATAAAACAGAAACTGTCATAAAATATATAAAAGTTTGACTATGCTACACAATATTTTATACGGCCTTCTTACAGGGTAATTTTTTTTTAAATATTAATTTATAAAATTATTTTCTTCTCAAAATATTTACATATGTTAATGAGTTAAGCCTCTCAGAACAAAATGCTGTGCATGGGGATATTTAACTTGCCTAATGCAATGTGCAAAACCTGGGACAGAGATAAAATTAGAACCAAAAGCTCATAACTATCATTCATTTTTAAGCTATCTGTTGAAATATCTATCAAGCCCCAGTCTCTGAATGTTTTCTAGGTAACAATTCTGTATTTCAGATGTAGGTTAGCTCCATTATAACAATGAATTTTGGCTAAATATCTACAATTGGTTAAAATGTAAAATTACTTATGTAAATCATTTAATTGTAATAAAAATATTTTATACATTTGGAATACTATGATTTAAAGAAAACATTTAGGATAATCATTTGTATATAAAGTCATCCAACAGGAAGAATACCATTTAACTCAATTTTTATCTTTAATTTTAACAAAGGAGCACTGTCACATTATCTTGACTCATAGTAACAAACCATATGTCTAGTCTGTAAAGCTGTGCACTTTCAGCAGGATATGGGATTTTTCTTCTCTTACTTCCTAAAAAATTACAAAGCACAGATATGTTGCCATTAACCAAAGGATGCTGCCAAACCAGAGATGGATGAATTTCAATGTCAAAAGTGACTCCTGTATATCAGGACAGATCCAGCTGTTTTTATTATGACAGAACTCCTACTTAAGAAGCTAATTGCTTTTTTCTGGGTGGGGTATGTTGGTAATATGTTTCTGGCAGCACTCATAATTGGCTGGGAAAGAATGTATTGTCCCTGCCTGAAAAACATACACTAGAATAGACAAATATGAAAGGTAGGGGAAAGAAATACAACACAAGTAGTGTTCAGTGCAATGAATGACCATATTTATAACAACACTTTTTTCTAATAAATAATATTCAATGTATAGATGATCTCCAGTCTCTCATCAAGTTTGCTGTTATTAATTGGTAAATTTTCCATCTCTGTCATGGTAAAAAAAGATCTCCAGAAACAAATAGCAGAAAGTTGGTGTTAGTATGAAAGCTAAATATTTTGTTTGTTTTCCCTGGCCAAATATGACAAAAATATTTATTTGGCTGGTTTGGTATAAGAAGAATGTAAAATAATAGGGACAAAAATTGAGTTTAAGATCGTTTTTATTTTTGGACAACTGAATTCTGTTTTAAAAACTGGAAGACAATAATTTGATTAAACTTATTTCCAAAATATAGTACATCAACAATGACCTAGTGTAAAAAAAATCTGAGTATGAGCAATTTATCATTTTTGTAATATTTAAGGTTTCCATGGAGCTTAATGTTATAATTCTTTACTACTGCTGGAAAAACAAACATTAATTCAAAAATCACATACCCTGTGCTTTTGACAAACCCAATGGCTATCATAGTGCACATATTCTGTTTCTTAGGGAGGATTTACAGTTTGATAAAAAGATACAGTGACAGTTTGCCTGAATAATGTTGTGTAATATACTAACTACTCTCAAGATAAATGACCCTGATCATAAAATAATGCCAGTCTTGGTAACCTTCCCATCCCCTATATTATATATTTCACTACAAATGACTTCAAAACCAGCCATTATTTTAATATATATGTTGAGTGTATTTCATCTGTGCTTGTAATTTTTGTTTTTTTAGAATACTTTTACTTCTAATTTAGAATATTTGTATCGTTTACTTAATTTTTAGTTAGTATTCTCAGACTAAACAGTTATGATTCTTCCAATATCTGTTTCATTTCAGAAAATGGATCGTTAAAGAATTCTTTTGAGGCTCCTTCAGGAGAGCAAAGTGTTTGTCTGACATTGCTGAATGTGCTTAACAGAGAACAAAGCGTTGTGAACAGATAATGTTCTTAGGCTATTAGCTGAACTGGCATAGAAAAATGAAACATGATAGATAGTGATCCATTTTCATTTCTGGACACATCTAAGTCTGTAACATTTTTGGTCCTTCAGAAGGTTTGGTTTGGGTTTTTTTTCTTTTGATAATGATCCTCACAAGTCTACATTTTTCTTTGAGTACGATCTGAAATCCTTTCTAACTTTTGCAGACATGTTTGTTAGAAATTGTTTTGCTGTAGCATAATTTCTCTGTGAGCGTTGGGTAAATCTCTCCATAAATGTCCCTACCCTTTGAGTGCACTTACAGGTGATCTTGATATACAAATGACATGATATACCAATGAAGCTTGAAAAGAGACTGGTGCACAGTATAAAAAGCCAACAACAACAACAACAACAACAAAATCACCTGAATCTGATTGAGGCAAAATAAAGAACAGTGGAAACTGTTTAATGTAGCTGTGAAGGAGACAAGAAAGTTTGTCTGCAATAAAATTACCAGTTTCAGGTACTGTACAATGCTGTGAATCCAGACTACCTTAATTTTAGTTAATGTAACTCAAAGTAGTTTATTATTACGTGTATTACCACAGTGACCAGGAGCCCCTTATGATCCCTTCTCCAAAGAGCTTACAATCTATCTATAAGACAAGAGACAACACATGGACCCAAGAGGAATTCAAGGAAACAATGAGACAATATAGGTCAGCACAAAAGGCTGTGGTCTCAGCATACCAGCAGCCTACTGTCACAGTTTTCAGAAGTAGTATTGCAAAGAAGAGTTTTGAGGAGGAATTTGAAGAAGGATAATGAGGTAGCTGTGGATGTTTATAGCAAGCTTTTCCAAGCATCAGGAGCAGCATGGGCGAAAGCATGAAGATATATGTTTGAAAATTTAATAAGTGGGCAATGGAGGTTGGCATCAGAGTTTACCGCTAGATACTAAATGAGAAATAATTGGTAAGGTGGAAAGGGGAAGGCAATGGGAGTCAGCAGGAGTATCATGGTCAAAGTGTCAGACTAGGGAACTGAACATTGTAGCAGCAGTCGAATGGATCTGAGAGGGACAACACTGTATTTGTCAAGGCCAGAGAAAAGGATATTGCTGTAAATGAGACAGGAGTTGACAGACTAGACAAGGTTGGAAGCCGTGTGGATGGAAAGGAAAGATTGTATCTTAGACAGGTATGCAAAAAGAAATGTCAAGATTTACACACAGCCTGGATGTGAGAATCTGTTTTTTATTTAGATTTGAAGATGACACTCAAGTTACCAAGTCTGAGTGACAGGCAGGATGTTGGTGTCCACAGAAAGGAGGTAACAAAGAGGATTTGGGAGATTAAGAGCTCTGTTTAAGTTATGTTGACATTGATCTTATGGCTAGACACCCACGAGGAGATGTCAGAGAGACAGGCCAATATTTTAGTTTGTACCGAAGGAGACAGATATGGAGTAGAGAGATAGATATGTGAGTCAACAGCATGCACATAATAGCTGAATTTGATTTATGGATGAGATTACTCAGAGGTAGCATGTAAAGAGAAAGGAGAAGTGGATCTAGGACAGAATCCTGTAGAGATATTGAAAGGGGGAGTAGGGTGGGGAAGAGGGTGACATGCCGCAGGGGAAATTAGAGGTAGGAGGAGAATTAGGGGACAAATACAGTGTTGCTGGTATGCTGAGACCATGGTGGTTGTGCCCATGAAAGCTCATGATACCATCTACATTTTTTGTTAGTCTCTAGGTGCTGCAGGACTAATCATTGTTTTTAAAGTTTTTTCAATAATTTATATAAATACTTTCAACCTGATTTTTACTTATCTATCTATGTCATTGGAACTATGCCAGTCTTAGTCAAAAATATTTCTGTAATAAACCATGTCAAGGTATCCAAAGCAATTCTTTTAGAGCAATCAATTGCCTTTGAAACTACTGAGAAGTTGTTTTGTTTACATGTCTATGAATCCTGGATGAAGCAGCTGGGACAGTGTTCAAGTGACTTCAGTCTTTCTTCTTGCAGAGTCCCCAAGGACGCTATTGGGCAATTGTTCGCCCGGACAGTCAGTTATTTCTGGCCTCTGTAAAATGTCCAGTATTTTCTGTTTCTCTCGGACGGAAGACTGGCAGGGACATTCTTCCCCCTGACGCGTCCGGCGAGGGCAGGAGGAGTGAGGGGATATTTAAAGGTGCAGCAACCTTTTATTTATTTATTTATTGCTCAACAACTGTGGCTCCCCATTTTTTGTTGTTGTTTGTTTTTTTGCTCAACCAATTTTTTTTTCTTGCCGTGTTTAGGATTTTTTTGTGAAAATATCTGGCAACCCTAGCAATTGTGTAATTGTCCTCTTGGTTAGATATACAAACATACATTTAATACAAAGTGGAATTTCTATCCAGTCTTACATCTAGTAAGATACATTACATCTAGTAAGGATATTACAAAGTCTTTAGGTGCAGTTTAATTTTTTAAGTATTAGTGAGATCCACAAACAAGCCAAGTTTAAAGAAAATTAGTGTAGCATATTTATCATGAATGTTTAAAGCTGCACAGTCTGGAGTAAGAGCTTGTTCCAAGTTTAAGATGAATGCCAATGGTGCTACAATGATTTACACCAAGTATCTAGTTGATAATGTACTTCAACCACAGAAACAGTGCATTTCAGTTGCTCCATCTTTTTCATCCATTTAAATAACTTTCTCTAATACTACAGCAAACCTGTAACAAATAGACTTAAATGTGGATCAACACCAAAAAAGCAGTTAAGTATTTATTTTATGTAGCCCTGAAATCCTAGATATTACATATTGTAAAAAAGATATCAGAACTTTGTGTGCTGTTGGTCCTAAACTAAAAACAATGAAATACCCTGCTTTTAAAATTGTATAATCTATGCAATCAGAAGATATGAATTCAAAACTGTGTGCAAGATTTGGTCATTCGAAATACTTTTTCACATACATTCTTTTTCCCAAGTTAGGAAAATCGGACTCCTAGAACAATTTTAATTAAATGTAAAGCCAATTATTTAAAAAGACTACTCAGCAGTAAACTGCAGTTGTTTGATACGCCATTTAATGTTGCTTCTTCACTGTTTGCAATGAAACAAACAATCAGCCTCTCATTTAATCTTTGTTTTCTTCTGCTGAAGTAATTTCAAGTTTCAGCAGAAAATATTTTATTTCATTTTTAGGTTGAAAGATGTTTGGGACAGTCTGTCTTTGTGTGTCTGTCTCTTTGTGCACAAATGATGCCTGGCACATTCTGGACACTGAAAAACAAATAACCAGATCCAGTTTTGCCTAACTTTCATGTCATCTGGCAACAAGCCAAATCCTAAGGCTCTGCAGAGAAGGGAGGAACCACTTAAACTATCACTCTCCCTAGCAACAGCTACACACTTTAAAGTTCTAACAGATTCTTTGAGTCGGTAGTATGTTCATCTTAAAAATCTCAAAAACTATAAGTATTCTTTTACTGAAAAAAGTTTATATGAAAATAGATCCCCTTCCCTATTTAAACTGTTCGCATTTTCCTAATAATTTCCATTCAAACTAGGCACCATATGAGTCATCATTTATTGTGGAAACGCTGGCTTTCCCCAGATATACTCCCTTCCATACCTGACAGAAAGATTTACAAGTACAGATTAAATCCAAGATTTGAAATCCTTTTTGTTCTGTTCATTCATGAAAAAATTATAAAAACACTTTATTTTAAACTATTCACTTCATGGGGGAGATTGTTTCAAAATATTACATACACATTTTGATTTAAAAAATCTATTTTCTTTACAGTCATGTACTAGGCTTCTCTCAAATTCAATGAAATATTGCAAACACACCCTGTGCAGCAATATCCAGAGATGGTCTGGAAAGAAAATCAGACTCTTTGATCTTTTGCTTGGAATAGTTTTCACGTGTTGCCATGGTCTCAATGATGGTTGTTTTAAGACAGTGACCATGGAATATTTTTGAAAATGCAAGCAGATATTTGTAATATTTAAAAGGCAGCCAAGCAAAATACAATGCTCCTGTCATATATTACTTCTATAGCAGTGATTAATCCTTCTACATTTCAAAAAAAATGCGATAAGAAGTAGCCATTATGTGTCTGCTCTGTAGTGTATTCATTTAAGGTGAAACTTGCTATTAGGGTCTTTTTTTGTTTCCTACATTCAATTTATTTTACAGGGCGTCCCCACTATACATCCAAGATACATTCCAAAAAACATGGAAGTATAGTAAAATGATGTAAAGCAGGGTTTTTTTCCCCCATGGCTTACTTCCATTTGCGCAAATTAGTTTTGGTTTTTTTTTTCACGCGCGATGTAAGAGTGGGGAACAGGAGGACTTATAACGCAACAGTTCCTACAAGCATCAACGACGCTAGGGCAGAACTGACGTATACCTGGGCAACGTATAGTGGGGACACCCTGTATACCTTTTTTAAGTTAGCTTACCAAATTTACTGAAAATTTTAATATTATATAAAGTATGCCTTCTTTTGCATCCTTTTCATTTCCTTTAATTATGTTTACAAGTTTCTAAAGTTATATGATAACAAGTATAGCCAAAGTTTATATTTACCTGAATTAAGAGTCTCAAGGCTCTTGTTCTTTTGCAGAACGTCTGTTGCACACATAATCAGGAAATGTATACTCATTCAGATATGTAGTCTCAAGGCTCTTGTTCTTTTGCAGAACATCTGTTGCACACATAATCAGTAAATGGTCTTTAGCTATGGCAATTTTGGTGCATCTGCTCTCAGAATAATGCATACTGTATTTGAAAACTCCAACTCTCTTTGTAACCAGCCAGTAAAGTTTTAATTTTTGACAGGCAGGCAAAGGGAAGTCAAATGTATGTTCCTTACAATTATATTTAATTCACATGTCCCTTCCTTTTTTCACCTCTCTTAGGTCAAGTGTTCATTGTCTGGCCCATTTACTTAAGAGGGGTAGGAAAGCTCCCCAAAAGCCTCAGATCCAAAACTGAAGCAAAACTGATCTCTGGAGATTATTTCAGCCTAATGACCAACAGGTAACAGAATTGCCATAATGACTTTTAATAGCAAAAATTCTGCTACAGAACACTTATCGTGTATTCTAAGAGTAACTGACTCAATCACCTTCCAAAGTTAATTTTGGAAACATGTAATAACTAAAAATATTAAAACAATACATTTTGCCAGCAATTGCTGTGCAACAGGGTGAATATAAAGCACAAAATAGACTCTGTAACAGAAGGAAAACCCCCAAAGAATCAGTTATTCTAATTATGAAGTACATTTATCCTCAACTAAATCTCTGTATAAATAAACCTTTCTACTTAAATGATGAAGCCAACATGAGATTATTTCAACAGTTGTCAAAATATTCCTTTTTACCTGAAACATACTTGTTGGTGCTACTTCTGATTCACAGAAAGGTGTTAACTGAACAAGAGCTCAAATTATTCAGTACCTTCCCCCTAGTAATCAAAGTGAAGGCTCTCTCAGTCCAACTGACCCAAAACTCTTTCCCAAAATAACTGGAGATGCAGTCCCTTTCCTATAATTCTTGCCCGAACTTTTTTGCAGGAGGATTAAGCACTCTTACAGGGGACAGAGGAATAGGGCATACATTTACAAATCACAGGACACAAGACCATATCCAACTCTGCCATATACTTTAACTCCACCCACTCCTAAATCTTCAAACATTGGGAAAAGGTAAATATAACCCGGCAAAGCTGTGAGAACACAACTATTTATCTTCCAATTTAAGAAAAATATATGCAATTACTGCTTGTCATCAGAATTCTCACATGGATGAAAAGAAACTTGCAAAAATCATGGTGATTCAGTAATCACTGTATAGTTATACCTATTGCTGAATCCACTAGCCAGGCCCACTAAATACTGCATGTTTTATCACCAAAAACCATAATCAATATCACGTGAAGGAACAATAACTTATTGGCATTAGATAGAAAACATGCCAGATGATGCACAAGCCTCTCAATCTGGACAACTGTCCCCCTCTCCCCCCCAATAGCATCTTTTTGTGAGGGGTAGGACATCTATTTCAACCAATACCTATCTGGCATTTGTATGAGGGACCATGGGGTAGGAAAATGTGTTGTAACTGGCAGAAGGAATATGCAGCTTTTATGCTCTCCAATGTGGCTGTGAGAGCTAATCTACAAGACCAGCAGTTTTTAAATGTCAGTCCCAATTGGTTCTCCAGCCTGTGTAGCCTATGATTAGTACAGTGGCATGACAAACTCACACTGGATACAATTTGTCAGGGCTATCAGACACAAGTTTCTATAAGAGCAGGCTGTCTGTTTTACAAAATTATTTTTCCTCTCCCTGAAACTATCCTCCTGGGGTCCACAAGGGTATCTCTAGATTGGGAGAAAGGCACATTTTGAAATAGTAAGCCAAGTAACGGATATGAAAAATATACATTTCCCCTAATCTAGTTTTACCCTCTGATGATATATGATTGAAATATGACTATGTGAATCATTGATATTGCCACTGTTAGACAATTGCAACAAATCTTGTACAAAGTATAACATATATGGGGCCAATGGAAAAATTATGATTTGCTGAACAAGACTATCCTGTTTAAATTCACATATCATCGTTGTATCTGAAGTTAAAATACTGGCTATAGGTTTGTATTCTAAATTGTTTGTTCCTGGGATAAAACCCACCAGGAAGCCAGACAAGTAGGTGTTTACGGCACATTAAAGACACTTAATTCTCACAAAGGGCCATAAAAGAAAACTCAACCCACCTAGTAAGTCTTCCTGTGGACATGTTAGAATCATAGAAGATTGGGGTTGGAAGAGACCTCAGGATGTCATCTAGTCCAAACTCCTGCTCAAAGCAGGACCAACCCCAACTAAATCATTCCAGCCAGAGCTTTGTCAAGCCTGGCCTTACCAAATGAACAAAACATGGATATGGCCAATGGCTACTCTGGTGAGTCAGTAAGCCATGTAAGTATACATGATATGCTTATGTGACCCTGAACTACATCTTGTGCTAATGACTTTCCATAAAACTGAGGCTGTGAACTTTATTTGAAACACAAACATTTCCAGGAGCATGGAAAAAAAGGTTTAAGAGACCCCTGGAATGAGAACATTTTGCCTCTTTCCTGCTCTGATTCTCTAGACTTACAACTAAGAAGAACATCTTTGAATTATGGACTGAGGACCTTCCAATCTTTTGGAATTTACCAGAGATTTTACAAGCCAGCAGTTTATTCCATCACTGCTACAAACTTGATATAAGAACATTGCAATTATTATTATGTATATGATCTTAACCATTTTAATACGTTTCTTCTTTTCTCTTATAAATAAACCTTTAGATTTCATTTAACGGACTGGCAGCAGGGTGATTACTGGGTAAGATCTGAGCTAAATATTGACCTGGCTAGGTGGCTGAGCTCTTGAGATGAGAACACTTTGTTTGATTAAAATGGCTTTCAGTAACCACTCATCATAAATGGTGAAATAAGGGTTGGAATGTCTAAGATGACTGATTTTTTTTGCTTCTTTTTTAACTAGTGAGACAGAAGCTTACTTTTGTTATTGGCTTGGTATGTCTAATGATAGAATATATGCCAATTTGGGGTGAGTCTGCCCCATTTGCCAGCAGTTTCTCCAGAACCTGGTATTCTCAGCCATGACCTAGTAAGGCACTATAAAATACCCCTGGATCTCATCTAACCCCCTTTAAACTTTTTAAATGGAATATTACTCCTCTTTAGAAAAAAGCTTTTAGACAAATTATAATTTGACCAATTTGAAAGGCAAAGCCAAACTGCTCTAGCTCAGGGAGAGCTGTGGCAGGGTTTATGCTTTAACCCTGGTGTAGAAAGGTCACAGCCTCTTGAAAGTGCAGTGGACCTGGCACATCTGTACCTTGAAGATGCAGTGTCTGACACACCTGGCCAGTTCCAGAGATCAGTCTATAGCAGGGTCTCATTTCCTTTCCACTCCCTTTGAGGTAATTTGTTTCCCTAGGACTGTATGAGCAGGATTTCCTTACACTCCCTTGAGAGTGAGGACTGCATCTGGTCCTAATGCTGGTCCTTGTGCTCTTGTTTCTCCTCTATGACAGAGAGAGAGGGAGAGAGAGAGAGAGAGAGAGAGAGAGAGAGAGAGAGAGTGTGTGTGTGTGTGTGTGTGTGTGTGTGTGTAACCATAGTTTTAGATGCTACAATAAGTAGATCGGCAGTAAAAATTTGAATTTGTTATTTTTTTGAGCATGCCTGGAATAGCTTCAGTGTTGTCTCTCGGGAAAAGAAAAATAGTGTCGTCGTCCCCCTTTTTTTTTCTTTTCACAAGAAGCTCTTCATTAGAGTAATTTACATCCTTCAAGCTGCAAGAAATTAAACTAGAAATTCTGAGATGCAATCTAGCTTCATTTCTATAGTTAAAGAAAGCTATAAAAGAGCAACACCCCCTGTCATTGTGCACCTGCATAATTTTATGTTTCAACTTACAATAAATATCACACTTGTTCTTATAGTGGCAGTGTAGTATTAGTTTCTTAAGGCTTCAAGAGCTGTTCTGGAAAAAGAAGCACACCTATAGAAAGGTCAGGATGTTTTGCTCTCTTTGCAATAACAAAAGTTAACTAACATGTGGAGAAGAAAACTTGATATTAGGGCTCATCAAATTCAATTTGATGACTACTAGTCTGAGGGCCATGCTTAATTACTAGAGCAAAATTGCTGTCCATCATTTATTTTACATCTAAAAATATGGATAGATTTTCTAATATTTTCTTTCCCTTCCTGGCTTTACTTTACTTTTTGTTTTTTTATTTCCTGTAAAAAGGACCTCATATATAATACAAGCATGAAGACATTTACACTGATTTATCACAGACTCTTTAAAATTGCTGAGTAATCACTCATGAATCTTCATTATTAAAGTAAATAGTAGTTGTAAATAGAGGAACGTATATATGCCTGAGTCTGCAGAAAGCCTGAAACATTGACACAGAGAGATGTAAACTACCCCCTTCATTTCATTTTAACGTAGTATTAACATTCAAGCTGGATGACAATTTAAGTATTAGCATTAACTACGTCACAGCATATCCAATTAGCATTTGTCATTTCTAAATGTAATAGAAGACACTAGGGTGAAGTACAGCAGGCAATTACTATAGTTCTTGTCACAGATTACTGGCATGGGAAAAGAGAAATTCCTCTCCTTTCTGAATTTCACAAAAAGCATGTATGCTATATAACAGAGTCGCACTCTAATGCTTTCCAGCTGTCTCATTGAAATGCAAAATCTTACAGTTATTTGCTTACTGAGGCATGCAATCTGTATTTTTGATTTGTGACAAAAATTCTAACACTTTGGCTAAATTGTTACCAATGACAGTTTTAGAGGCCTACCTATTTATTTGTTAATATTATCCAGCACCATGTTATTTGCTGTGCTTTGCTGAATTTTTAAATTCACTTCAGTCTGTAATTCATCACTGTATTTTTAACAGTGAAAAATGAGTCTACCACTGCAAGAGTAAAATGGCAGCCCTTAAACCTAACCAGTTTTTTGTGATAACACAACAGTTCATCAGTTTCACATACTATAGTATACACTGATAAAATGTGCAATTACAGTCTTCAGCTTTTTCTTCTCTGAAGGTGATACTTTACAACTTAAAATATCAACCTTTTCTCAGAAATGAAAAAAACTAGCCCATGAAGAAAAGTTTTTAATTCAGTGTGAAGATATCTTCAGACAACTTTCAGTTTTGTACCTCAGGAAAACCTGTTATATATGTACTGTTTTACAAACTATGCTGGCAACGGCCCAGTGCTACACTCTGATGGACACTTTTAAAATTATAACTAAGTCAAAGGGCCAAATTCTGCTCTTAGTTACACGCGCACAACCCAAAGTAAATGGAAGTTGGTGCACACAGCCCATGGCAAAATCTGGCACAAAATATTTTAAAACATAAAAACATATTGACCAAAAGAATTCACATTTTATGAGTGAAGTTGTGGATTAAAAACAGCTGTATATTTAACCACATAAAAACCTTCTGCATTAATGTACCTAATTTGAGTAAGAATATTGGAAATGCTGGCAAAACAGGAAAGCTACAAGGCATCCGGGATTGAATGTCCTACAGAATGTAATTAAAACCAGTTCTTAATAAGCCACTGAAAAAAGAACAGAGAAATGGTCACTATTAGTTGAAAGGCAACTATATTCTCATCTTGCAGGCCGGCATATCCAATTTGAGTTTAGCAAAATTTCTGTACCTTTTTGGTTTTCAAACTCTTCTGTCAACAGGTGATAACAGCAGCCCACACTGCAAACTGCCTTGATTTCAGGCTTAGCAGTAAAGATTCGCAGTGTATTCGGAGCAAGATCCCCACATGTATGTAGTCCCACCATTATACAGTCCTAAAAATAAACAGCAACAAACACATTTCTTTTCAACTAAAGGAAAGACAAGAACAATAAAAGCAGACAAGCTATAAATGGTTAATTTGCTATGAGATTTGAATACGCAAGCTCCTGGAGATTTCTGGTCTCTTGTTCTGGAAATGTATTGAAGAACACTAAAAGCATTTCAGTACCAACAAATTAGGAGCCCCTTACCTATAAACAAATATGGGGGGGTGGAAGGGGAGATCTCTCTATGTCTTGTTGAAACTGTGAGGCTATTCTCAATTTTCCTTATTATTCATTGCTTTCTTTGGCAAAGAGAAAGCAGAAGGCCCCAACCAATAACTGAAGCTGAACCACCTGCAGGGAAATACAAAGACCTACCACCAAATGACCAGCCATTCTCTTTTGAGCTTTTTCTTTCTTTACTTTTTTGGTTTTTTACTTTAAAATTTCCTACCTTAAACTACATAACCAAATGTATCCATGACCCTTCTGCTATTTCTCAATGCCTCAATAGACATTGGCAATACTTTCAACCTTTGACTGAAAGTAAATGCTGTTTGAGACAATGAATTTTCTGCATCTGTTTTGTTTGCTATGTCTCTACAGTATCTGTCCTCCAAGAGCCCAACCCTGAGTCCTTGAAGTAAACAAGAGTTTTGTCAATTATTTCAACAGAAGCATGATCAGAGTTTTAGTTATGAATAGCATACTCTTCTAGCTTTCCATATCCTGTGTTCTTTTTTTTCCTCACGCTTTCTCTTTTTGTCCCTTTTATTTCTCCATTCCTGTTATCTTTTGTTTCACTTCCTACTATGAATCTTCTCTGCTTCCTTCCACCAATATACTGTCCATTACTCCTTTTCTCCTCTCTTTTACCTTCACTTTTCTCTCTGTTATCCTTTTACTCCATTACAGTTTTGTCTGGAATTTTCAGTCTGTAGGAATTGTCACCTATACAATCCTTTTCTTCTAACTAACCCTATAGTGAGGTCAGCAGTCTGCATTACTTTCTCTCCTAATGGTAATGTGAAAGTGTCTTAGAAAGGATATAGGGCCTAGTATGAGATGGAAATTCATGCCCCTGAAAGAACAGCATTAAACCTGGTAAGAGAAGTTGAACAAATTCTCCCAAAAGAAAGGTGGTGAAAGATGGTCATCAGATAAGATTCTGTTAAAACAGTCCAAAGGACAGATTTTGTTCTGAGCTACACTGTTGTAAACCCCATTGACTTCAGTGGGGCTGTATTCGTGTCACCGAAAGCACATTCTGATGCCTTGAATTATACAATGGATATATCCAACAATTAACTAATTCAGCATTAGCTCTGGGCTTCACACAAGCATATCTTCAAACCCTGATACTGTTTTAGCGATTCAAAATAATTTTGAAATTTTGCTAAATGAATCGATCAACACTGCAGTTTTTCTCCAAACTTTCTCAGTGTTCAGGAATACTACAAAATCAGTTGATTGTTTTAAAACAAAATGTTAACCATTTGTAATAAAGCTTTAAAAGGCCTTTTTCTGGTACAATTTATCACATATCTTGCCAGACCACTGTTTATTATTTGTAGCAACAATAGTGTGACATTGCTTCAAAAAATGAGTGTAAAGGCCTGATCTCTGTTCACCCCCACCTTTTGCATTCATTTATATCACTGCAAAGAAAGCACTTAGTGGATGTAAAACATAACCATTCTTACTTGGTAGAATTTACTTTGTGCTCACTTTGTAACAGTGCAAATTATTTCATAAGGTACAGGAAACTGATATCAGGCCCCAGTTGTTTAGCTGATTATTAAACTGTCATTATTTTTAAGTCTGAAAATCCAAACTTTAATGATGTTTATCGATTAAAATTATTTTCTAATTCCTTCAGAGGGGTTATTATGCTATACCATATAAAGTATTTCAGGTCTAAAGATCAATTTCAGGTTACATACATTTTAATGACCAGAGCAATAATTTCATAAAAGTTGTATTTAATGCAAAATATATTCTTCAGAATAACTTGTAAATATAAATTACTCTCCTTATAATTTAATGGGTTTATATGTAACTAGAATAATAAAGTTACAGGGTAGTTGATGAATACTATTGTAGAGTCACTGTTAACTGTTTTAAGTGGTAATTTCAGCCACTTCATAAAGCTTTAAGTCAGGAGTGGGGAATCTAAGGCCCAGTGGGGAATCTAAGGCCCTTGCCTGTATCTGGCGCCCGAGGCTCAGGGCTCCCCCCCAGCATTGGGGAGCCAGTGCCGGTGCTCCAGCCCCCTTGCTGCCCTACCCTGGGGCTGGAGCACACAAAATCTGTTGGCCTGGGTCCCCCTAGGCCAGTGGTCTCCAACCTTTTGACACCCAAGATCACTTTTTAAATGTCAGGATAAGTCAAGATCTACTCCATCGCTTCCCCAAGATCCCACCCCTTCCTTAAGGCCCCACCCTCTCTGTTCTCCTTCTCTCCATCACTTGCTATCCCCGACCCTTACACACTCTCAGGGTACGGCTACCGTGCCGATTTTTTTCAATCCTTCTGTTGCAAGAGATTTTTCCGACATTTGGCCTGTCTATACTGGGCCAAATGTTGGAAACAACCCTCCTTTTGGAAGCCCCCTTATTCCTCATTGAACAAGGAATACAGGGGTTGCCAAAAGAGCATGTTTGCCAGAAAAACTCCTGCAGTCTAGTTGTACCCTCACTGGGTTAAGACAGGAGGTGCAGGCTCTGGGGTAAGAGGTCTGGGTGTGGGAAAGGGTGAGAGGTGCAAGCTCTGGAAGGGAATTTGAATGCAGGAGGATGTGGAGAAGGGGATGCTGGCTCAGCGAGGGGGCTCCAGGCTGGGAAGTGTTGGGCTCAGGTGGAGGGTTGGGGTGCTGAGCAAGCCACAGACTTGTGGATGTGAGGGTGCAGGAGTTTGGGTTGGTGTGTGTGAGGGGCTCAGAGCAGGGAGGTTGGGAGTGTGATGGGCTCAGGACAGATTTGCAGTGTGTGAATGGTGCAGGAGTGTTGTGGCAGAAGACTGAGGATGTTGGGGTGCAGGAGTTTGGCGATGTGAGAGGCTCAGGACAGGGGGTTCCACTGTATGATAGGCTCAGATTTGGAGTTGGGGTGGGGGGTACAGGAGTGTTATGATGCTGTGGCCAGATGAGGGCTTGGCCCCAATTGGGGGCTTGTTGGCCAGGCTTCATTTTTAAATAAAATATTATGTTAAACACAAAAGGTTTCAGCACGGTCTTTATTTATGAGAGGGGCAGGGAACCTGTTTTGAGTCAGGGGGTCACTGACCCACAGAAAAGTCAGTCGGGGCCACACAAGTGACATACAAAAACACAACCCCTCAAGCCTCACTAACATGGCCCCAACTGTGCTGGTGGGGGCAGGGAGCAGGGTGTAGTGGCAGGGGACAGGATACTGCGGCAGAGGACAGGAGACAGGATGCCAGTGGGTGCTGGAGTACGGGACAGGGTGCTGGGGCAGGGGACAGGGATTCTGGGGCAGGGTGCCAGGGCAGGGGACAGGGTATTTGTCTGGGTCTGGGTGGGGGGAGGGGACAAGGACCAGTACCCAGGGATCCTGCAGCTGCGCGCCAAGGCCCAGGAAGTGCGCAGGCTGCTTCCCCGTCCCCCAAACAGTGGCACGGTACCTGAAACACTGGTCTGTCACACGCCGGGGACTTTCTTCCCCTGCTGCCTTCCTACACGGGGGGAAAGGAGGGGAGTGGGAGTCCTGGACCACGCCAGATCCAACTGCTCGGACAGCACGCGCCTTGCTCCTCTGCTCCCCATGGCAGCGTGTGCTGCCTGAGCAGTTGGAGCTGGCACAGCCCCGGAATCCCACTCCCTCCTCGCTCCCTCCCCCGTGCGCAGGAAAGCAGCAGGGGAAGAAAGTCCCCAGCGCGCAACAGATCGGCGTTTTAGGTACTGAACTGGATGTTTGGGGAGGGGGGGGGGAAGAGCAGCCCGCGCACTTCCAGGACCTGGCGAGCAGCAGCAGAATTTCCTCCCATCCCACAGGATGTGTGAGGGAGTGTCTTTCGGCTTCTCAGTCAGCGGCCACGTCAGTGAGGGTTTGTTCTTCTTTTTTTGCTTCTCACTTGTGTGTGGCCCCTGACTGATTTTTCTGTGAGTCAGCAGTCCCCAACCCCTCAAAAGTCCCCCCAACCCTAAGTAGTGCTGAATTCACTTAGCCAAAAGTAGTTCAGCATATGTACTGAAATAAGAAAAAAATGCATCAGTGAAAAATGTTTATACAAAGTGGCTATGAAGCTTTACACTCAGAATACTCCACTCACATTGTTGACAGCAATCTACTTTGCACAGGTGAAAATGTGTACACAAGGGGCAAAAGCAACTGAGAATGAGACACTTGTATTTCAAAAATAATAATGCTAATAAATTAAATAACCTCCAGATCTGTAATGATATCATGGAGTTCTGTTTCTGCAGTGATGTATGAGGTCAATGGCAAATAAATGCTTGAGTCACTTGACTTGCTTGCTTTGGCCTTTATGGAAGACATTTTTCTTTGCTCTTTTTCCTCTTCACAGAGCTCCATATTATATTTGGATGAAGAAACAGCTTCTACAGCATCAGCAGGTAGAATATTTAGAAGAGAAAAAGCATTCTCACATGTTTTGTTCCCATCAGACTGTGGCTGAGTCAACAAATGAGGTTCAGTTTGTTTACTGGTTTTCAACATAGCCGAGTCTGTGAAAGCACCAGAAATTTCCAAAGGAACTGAATTGGAAGTAGTCACCTGGTCCTGACTTAAAAGACTGTTGTTAGTACTTAAAAGCTTTTCATTGCTATTTGCTCTACGCTTCATTTCATCTTGCACTGCCCTTTCCTTTGGCTCTTCCAACACTTGGCCTCTTACATTTGCTCTTGCCCGACTTTGATAAGCTCTCCAGTGTTTCTTCAATTTCCTGTTCCTTTCATTAGCTCCATGAGTGTTGGTATTTGAGGAATCAATTCCATAAACCTTTAGTTTATATTGCATGGATAGAAAGGAGCTTAGGTAGCCTTTTCCAGAGCCCAGGTCAATCACCTAGAGTAAGGATAATAGAATAAATAAAAAAATAGCATGTACCATATTAATTAACAAAAAAAGAAGACATGTTTCAAACACATGCTGATAATAAACAAACATTCTCCTACGAATAAGAAGCACAGGTTCTATATTTACTTAATTCTTATTCTACTCAGCTTCTGTTTTTAAAATACAAAATATGTTAAAACTGGTTTAGTTCTACCACAGAAATTCAGTCAATGAACTAATTATGACTTTCAGTGTCCTGACTTTTCTAAGTCTTTAAATGTACTTTTGTGCATGCAATTTCCTTTAGTTAAAAAAAAAAGTAGAATAAAAATGAACAGGCCATAGTCTCAAATGTAGCCACTTTGAGCTACTGTTGGTAGAACTGGGAAGCCAATTCTGTGTAACCAACCCAAGGAAGATCACTCCAATGTAAGGGTGATTTTGCAGAGGCATATTACAGATATCTGAGGGCATGTCTACACTAGGAAATTATTTCAATAATTTATTTTGAAATAACTCCCAAAATAGCTATTTTGAAATAGTGTGTCCACACTACAGGGAAGCCTCAAAATTAGTCCAAGGCAGGCTGCCTTAATGTGGATGTGTTACCTTGACTTAGAGCTCCAGGAAATACTGGGGAGTAATTACTTGGAATGTCTCTGGGAAGTAATTATTTCGAAATAGCAGCAGGGGAGCATCCACACCTAAGTTTCCTGTAAGCTGTCCTGTAAGCCCACTCAGAAGTTCAAAGCTCCCGCACATGCAGGGAGCTCAGATGACCGGCGGAGGGCAGGGCGTCGTCTTGCTAAGTAGCTAAATGGAGCTGCTCCATGTTTGAAACTGAGCAGCTCCCACAGCAGATAAACAAGGAAAACACTAAGGGTATGTCTACACTAGCCACCCTAGTTCGAACTAGGGTGGCTAATGTAGTCATTCGAACTTGCAAATGAAGCCCGGGATTAAAATATCCCGGGCTTTATTTACATGGCGCGACCATTTTTAAATGCCCGGTAGTTCCAACTCCTGCCCGCGGCTACACGTGGCACAGGCTAGGTAGTTCGAATTAAAGCTCCTAATTCGAACTACCATTACTCCTTCTGCAATGAGGAGTAATGGTAGTTCGAATTAGAGCTTTAATTCGAACTACCTAGCCCATGCTGCGATGTAGCCGCGGGCAGGAGTTCAACTACCGGGCATTTAAAATGGCGCTGAACATAAATAAAGCCCAGGATATTTTAATCCCGGCTTCATTTGCAAGTTCGAATGACTACATTAGCCACCCTAGTTCGAACTAGGGTGGCTAGTGTAGACATACCCTAAGTGGCTGGGGGGAGGAGGAGAGAGGAAGGGAGGGAGTGATTGGCTCAGGTGGAGTCAGAGCGGAGGGGAGTTTGGAGAGTCCCATCTGTGCAAGGAAAGAGGCAGTAACTCAGCACTCTCAAGCATCCTGGGAAGGGGGAAGTAAGGGGCTGACTCCATGGGATAGGTGGGGGAAGAAAGGGGTGAGTGGGTGCTGGCACTTGGATGAGGTGGAGGCAGCGGGGAATTTGTCTGTGCTATGAGGTGGAGGTACTGGGAGTTAGGACAGAATAGACTACTGGTGCCTGAGAAGCAGGATTTTATCCTAGCCCCCACCTGGGGTGGGGGGGAACAGATTTGTAGGGTAAATTGAGGCAGTCCATGGTATCTTGCTGAGAACTGACAACTCAAATCTGAAATTATCAGGCCAGGCCTGGGAAGCACACAGACAGCAGTTACTGTGACCCTGGTTCCCCTGGAAATTACATTCCAAAGGGCCTCACTCTGATAAGGCCTGGCTGGTATCAGCCAGGCTGCGCGGTCTCACTGTCTCCTGTGATTTCAGATTAATGAGCTTGGATCCCAAGAACTGTGCCAACACAACGATGGAGTCATCTCACAGTAGACATCACAATTTCAGCAACATAAATTAACATCAACATGTCCATTTTGGGGCTTCCATCCTGTTTATGTTGGCTCATTTAGCTTGTTAGGAATAACTACCTGTATTAGTGATAACATGTTTAATTGGCAATGGGCGGAGATGCTGTGTAACTGTCGTAAACCATTGGCTTATGTGCATATCTCACTTCCACTGCTAGACCTATCAAATCACTTCTCCTCCGTCCATCTGCTACCTATATAATCTAATGTATGTTTTGGTTAAGTTAGTGCTCACCAGGCTAACCACCTGATGGGTACTCCAGCAGCTGCGTGAACCAATAAATCCTCTGCTTGTTTTCACCTGTACCCAGTGTGTCCGGAATTATTCCCTACAGATTACACAGGGATAGGTTGGGGAAAGGGTATGCTGGTGCTGGTATCTGTGCAGTGAGGTGGAGGTTGGGGAGTATTTGTTAGGGATGTCCCCACCTCACTTGCTGTAGTACTGTCTGTCTGCGTTGGGTGGGAGAGGGGGAAGAAGGCTGCATGAGGTCAGTGTGTGCCAGGAGGACATTTGCATGATTACATTTCAAAGTTTCCATAGGTGTAAATGCCTTAAGGTAAGAAAGAAAAAGATTCTTTTAAGAGATTTTTTGGAGTGTTGCACATATCTAAAACTCCTGTCATCTGAAGAAGTGGGTTCTGCCCACGAAAGCTCATGATACCATCTACATGTTTTGTTAGTCTTTAAGGTGCTACTAGACTATTTGTTGTTTTTTAAGTTTTTCCTATTACAGACTAACTCAGCTACCCCTCTGAAGCTTCTGATCTTAATGATTTTTTAAAATCCTGCATTACTAATTAATACATGGTATATTTGATTTCATATTAAATATCATAAGTACTGCTCCTTGTTAACTAACCTTTGTTTTAATATATTTTCTTCTACACATATAGACTGATTAATATACGTACGTGTGTGTGTGTTTTGTTTGTATTAGTGGTGCACATAAAAAATTTCAACCCGCCCAAAGGAAAATTCAAACCGCCCAAGGTTTGAAAATGTTAGAGGGAACACTGGTCCACACTACCACTATTTCAAAATAACTATTTCAAAATAAGCATTATTCCTTGTGGAAAGCAGGAGTTATTATTTAAAAATAACCAGACCGTTATTTCAAAATACAGTAGACTTCCGATAATCCGGAACCTATGGGACTTAGGTGGTGCCAGATTATCAGATATGCCGGACTATCAGGAGGTACCATAAGCAGGTTATATATATATACTGTATACATTATATACTGTATATAAAGTGTTCTTAACCCTTTTTATTGTACATACTGTATACAGTATACTGTAATGTTTTAGTTTTTAAGCCTTTTTACCCTTTTGCTCAGTTCAGCTGCTGCTGCTGTTACCTTGTGACTCATTTTTGGCCGAAGCTTACTCACTAGGCTCTTGCCATTTTGATGCCGGACTATCAGGAGTGCTGGACTATTGGATGCCGGACTATTGGCGTTTTACTGTAACTGGTCTGGTAGTGTGGACACTTATTTTGAAATAAGGGGAGTGTAGACCAGGGTTTAGGTAGGAGCTCACATGGCATACACCTTTCCTGATGTCAGCTGATGAGAAGAGAAGTGCATGGTTGGAACTCCTAGGTTTTCAGCTTCTTGTGGCCATCGGATAGTTTCAACCCATAGCCGATCTACCATAATTCAGTGAAGCAGTGCACAGAATAGCAACAGGAAAAGGACAAAAAGAAGAACTTTACATGAACATTGCACAATCCCATCTTGCAGTATGTGAATTTTGATTTTACATGAGGACTCAGCCCAATGCTTTGTAAGATTTCTGAGTAGGTCACAGAGAGCTACTTCTCAACAAAATGGAGACTGTCACAAAAATTTCCTCTGATCCAGAATCTGCTAAGAATTATATGGACTACATATAAAACCTTGTTTGTTAGGTATATGCTCCTGAATAGCCTCATCCAAGGATTCTTAGATTATAACATATCTCATTTGAACATCTGCTTTGATTTTATGCCAAACCATGTGAACAGATATAAAAGATTTGACCCAGGCTTAGGATGAACTGCACATACTGAGTAACCAAGCAGTACCTTTGAATTCAGCAAGGCTGGAACAAAAAAGGATCAATTTATTTTTTTAAGTCTTGAGGATGCTATAATTTCTGTGCAAGCCAAGAAATCTGACAGTGAATTAGTAACCAAGATATTTTTGGATCAAAGTAAAAAAAGGGACTACACAGATCAGAGAATATTTATTATTTGGGGTAAAAACTAATTATGGACTGAATTTACGATCCAGAGATATTATGCAAGGATTGAAAACAAGAGTTTTTTTAACCGTTGCTTTCTTTTTGTCAGTTTTCTCTATGTTATTCATCTAGTTACACTAGAATTCTTAAATTCTTTGGGTGACATGTGTATACACACACCTTTGGTGGAAGAGGAATGAGACAGATTTTGGCTGTAACTTTTGTAAAAATAATTTACTTGCCACCCTCATCACCATCACACCAGATGCCTCCCACCAAGATCTAAAAGAAGACAAGAAAAGGACATGTGGAACGTTTTTTGCCAGTTAGTAAAGAAATTATGACAGGATGGAATTCTAACATAGATATTACTGTAATGTAGAATGTGTCATGATTCAACTAACACCCCTACCTCCACATAGCATTTGGATTACTGTTCCTGTGAAAGGAACTAAGTGGATATACATTCAGAGTGTGAACTGTTCCAAAATCTATTATCATGACCTCTAGTGGATGTAAAGCTGTACAACTGTTTTGTCAAGATATTTTCTTCTATTATATAGTGAAAAAATAATACAAATAAACACCATACACTTTTAACATTTGCAGTCTTTGTAAAATGAAAAGAAAATACAGATTTAAAAATAGACAGTAATTATATGCTGAAACAAACATACTAGATTAAATTAATCCCAGCTGCTGTAACTCCATATAAGGAAAGATATTCAATATACTATGATATACACACCAAGTATGAACTTTTATAATGAAATTTCCATGGCATAATAAAACTACAACAGCCCTGTTCATATTGGGCTGGATACTATGTTTAAACATAGTTCCTGGCCCAATACAAGCATGGACATCATTTTCCGGAAGACTGTGAGCACTTCCCAGAACCAAGCCAAGAATTAAATATAATGAATAAGGAATTAAACCTTATTTGTTTCATATACTGACTGAATTTGTTGTGCATACTGCACCTTCCAAATAAAACTTAAGAGAAAAGGAGAAAAGAAAACAAGAATTAGACTAGCTCATATTCAGAATGAAACAAAGATCATTAATAGGGTAGGAATAAATGGTAAATAAAGGGTAGGAATAAAGGGTAGGAATAAATGGTAGGAATAAAGGGTAGGAATAAATGGTAAATTTTCAGAGTGGAGAGGGGTAACTAGTGGTGTCCCCCAAGGGTCAGTCCTAGGACCAATCCTGTTCAACTTATTCATAAATGATCTGGAGAAAGGGGTAAGCAGTGAGGTGGTAAAGTTTATGGATGATACCAAACTGTTTAGGATAGTCAAGACAGAAGCAGACTGTAAGGGACTCCAAGAAGATCTCACCAAACTGAGTGATTGGGCAACAAAATGGCAAATGAAATTTAATGTGGATAAGTGTAAAGTAATGCACATCGGGAAAAATAACCCCAACTATACGCACAGTATGATGGGGGCTAATTTGGCTACGACAAATCAGGAAAGAGATCTTGGAGTTATCGTGGACAGTTCTCTGAAAACTTCCACACAGTGTGCAGCGGTCAAAAAGGCAAATAGGATGCTAGGTATTATTAAGAAAGGGATAGAAAATAAGACCCGGAATATCTTACTGCCCCTGTATAAAACTATGGTACGCCCACATCTTGAATACTGTGTACAGATGTGGTCTCTCACCTCAAAAAGATATTTTGGCCTTGGAAAGGGTTCAGAAAAGGGCAACTAAAATGATTAGGGGTTTGGAACGGGTCCCATATGAGGAGAGGTTAAGCGACTGGGACTTTTCAGTTTAGAAAAGAGGAGACTGAGGGGATATGATAGAGGTGTATAAAATCATGAGTGGTATGGAGAGGGCCGATAAAGAAAAGTTATTTATTAGTTCCTAAATAGAAGAACTAGAGGACACCAAATGAAATTAATGGGTAGCAGGTTTAAAACTAAAAGAAAGTTCTTCTTCACACAGCGTGTAGTCAGCATGTGGAACTCCTTGCCAGAGGAGGCTGTGAAGGCTAGGACTATAACAGAGTTTAAAGAGAAGCTAGATAATTTCATGGAGGTTAGGTCCATAAAGGCTATTAGCCAGGGATAAAATGGTGTCCTTGGCCTCTGTTTGACAGAGGCTGGAGAGGGATGGCAGGAGACAAAGCGCTTGATCATTGTCTTCGGTCCACCCCTCTGGGGCACCTGGTGCTGGCCACTGTCGGCAGACAGGATACTGGGCTAGATGGACCTTTGGTCTGACCCGCTACGGCCGTTCTTATGTTCTTATGTTCTTAATATAAAGTTCAATTTGTATGCTATTGTTCCTAATACCCACTGTTACTGAAACAATCTAAAATGGAGTAGAAAACTTATTTTTAAAGGAACAAAATTTAAATGTTTTAAAAAATGTTTTAACTCAGTTATGTTTAAAGTGATTACAATAAGCATAACATTTCTTCCCTTATACCTATTTTATTATTTGTTATAATGCATAATAAAACACCATACGAGAACAATATCCTCTACCACCCATTCTACTTCATAGGTGTGGAGGTGAAGTTAAGGGCATTTTTCAGTCTTTCAGTGATCTGTAATTTCTGAAAGAAACACCCTGAGGGGACATCTGTGCTGTTGTAAAACATGTGTTGTGTTTTCATTGCTCTATATTATTTAATTAAATGTTATATATATTTTGTTCTGTCAGCAGGATTGAAAGAAATCAATAAGGAAAAAATTCTCCTAAAACTTTACAATTCATATTGTTTTTTAAAGGTAACTAAAACAAAAGAGGCTGCTTTGTAATAACTAAAAGGGCGATTTTTTAAAAATGTAACGAACAGAAAAGCTCTTTTTATATATTAAGGATTTGTAACTGAACAAATAAATTCTGTTACAGTATATGACTGAATGATGGAATAAAGTTAACGTAAAGTCATCTGCATTTCATATTTAGTGAGATACTGAACAGCAGTGTTTTTCATTAAAATCAATGGCCATAAGTTTTATTTACAAAACAACTACCAAAGAATCTATTATTTGGCCACAGATGCTTGAAACCAACAAATATACATACTCACTGTTTAAAAAATATGCATTGTCAATTGTCAAATAAATAAAGACAGAGTTGGTAGTTGCACCAACTGTAGCAGGAATCAGAGTAAGCATATTAAGGTGACTCCAATCTTTTCTCCCAGGATATGTGTACATTTCAAGCTCAATGAAACATACCTGCTCTGGCTCTGGTTGACACAGCATACTAAAATCAGAATATAGTAAGTGGGAATGCAAACTATGGGAAGTGTTAGCTGCCCAAGTACATTCCTAGTGTTTCATAAGGATAGGTACTTCAGGTGGCAAGCCCATCCCTCACAGCTTTATTTTTAGCATGCTAGCTCCCATTGAGCTCGCATGAGTATGTATCTTCAAGCTGGAATTCATACCTCCAGTTCAAAGTGTAGACAAACCCATAGAATGTGCCCATGAACTCATTATTTTTACACACACACACACACACGACTGGTCCTGTAGCACCGCAGAGACTAACAAATATGTAAATAAATAATTAGTTATAGACTAACACAGCTAACCTTTGGATATCCACAGAATGTATTCAGAAAACTGTGATGGGCAACTTCTCCTTTGCCTCATCTACTGAGTCCTACAGACATACATGTTGCATACTATTTAACATCTATATGAAATTGTAGCATCCAAAGTATCCACAACCAGACTGCCACTAGGGAGTAGTGGAGTGGTTAAACTCACTGTAACCTCTTGCTTATGAATCTGGAGTCAGGAGTGGTTGAACCAACAAGGCTCACTCACTTAATGTGTGTTTTGTATGTATCCGCCAAATGTGGATGAATCTAAAGAGGGGTGAAATTCCAATTATTTAGTGCAAAAATAAAAAAAATGACATTTAAAACTTGTTAGATACTGTATTCTGTTGTATTTGTTATTTGTGAGTAATGGAATGTGGAGAATAAAGTTCTGCTTCCTTATCAGTTACTGTGCTAGTATTATCACTATGGTACAAAAAACACAAAACATGTGACAACATGCAGTACAGCTTTTAACTACTCAGCATATAAAATCATGATTATTCTTCATAATTGTAATAATGACTGGAGAGGTTATTTACCTGAAGTTAACAACTGAGTGGGTAAAGCATCCCTCAGCTTTGCTCTAAGGCCTCCCCTTCAGTCACTATTACTAAAATGAAAAAATCTGCATTAAGGATATATCAAAATATAGGAGTTGAACAAGATAGAAAAGATGAGGCAAGTATTTGTAAATTATATATTAATACACACTGAAACAAGTACATTCTTACCTGCTTTACACCACAAAAATTTGCAATGCTGGCTATCAATTCTGACATCACCTGCACTTCATGAGATTTCTTATTATTCATAAACTCATCTGTTTTGATTTCTGAAAGATCAGAAAAACAGAAATATTAATACAATCGGATTGTCTGGCCTTCATAGTCTTCAAATGAAATCAACATCTATCCATAAACATATATATTTTAAAGTTTACATCTTAATATATATCAGTGGTTTTGGACTGTAGCAGTTTTGTTTTCTAAGAAGTTGTAAGAATGCTCTTCTGATTACATTTCTGAATCAAAGATGAATTAGTGAAACTGAACAACACAGGAGCAAAACCAGTAATATTGTGAGCAATACTAACCAAACACACAATAAATATCTAGCAAAACAAAAAATAACTAAAAAATGTGATTTCTTATTCCTTTTTCCCTCAAAAGAATTTAATTTAGCTCTTTTCCATGCATTTTCCCATAACTAGATTTACCTACACTCAGATGACACAAAGGCAGTGTTGGGAAACATTCTCACAGCATAGTTTGCTGGTTATAGTACTTTTAAAATGATGATCATAGAATCATAGAATACTAGAACCTAAAGGGACCTTGAGAGATCATCAAGTCCTGTATTCATGGTAAAACTAAGCACCATCTGATCATCCCTGACAGATGTTTTTCTAAGCTGCTCTTAAATATCTCCAATGATGAAGATTCCACAACCTTTGTTGGCAATTTATTAGTGTTTACACTGACAGTTAGGAAGTTTTTGCTAATGTCCAACCTAAACCTCCGATGCTGCAAAAAGCCTATTGCTTCTTGTTCTATCATCATATGTTAAAGAGAATAATTTTTCTCCCTTCTCTTTGTACCAACCTTTTAGGTACTTGAAAGCTATTATCATGTCCCCTCTCAGTCCTCTCATTTCCAGACTAAACAAACCCAGTTCCTTCAATCTCCCTCAAAGTTTATATGTTCTAGACATTTGATAATTTTTGTTGCTCTACGCTGGACCTTCTCCAATTTGTCCACATTTTTCCTGAAATTTGGTGCCCACAACTGGACGCAATACTCCAGCTGAGACCTAATCAGTGCAGAGTACAGCAGAAGAATTACTTCTCGTGCTTGCTTACAACTGTCCTGTTAATACATCCCAGAATACTGTTTGCTTTTTTGCAACAGCGTCACAACTTCAAGCAACTTCAAGCCACCATCAATTATATTATGGAAATGCAGGTAAGAGAAGCACAATTATTTACTAGCTCCCCTTTTGCTGCAAGGTGTAGCAATCTACTACTACTTCTTATATATAGATTACTACTTTAACACAGACTCAGCTGTCTGGACAATTCTTTGAGGGGACAAAGCCAGTGCCCACTCCCTGCTTATTTGCCTGGGAGATGGGATAAATAGCAGCCTTTCAGCATCTGCTTATATATACTTGGCCAGACTCAAGGAATCAGGCTCTCTCTACACTGGCAATTGAATGACAAAGATTTTGTCATTCACAGGAGCTTAACGCCCCATAACAAAAGCTTTGTGCTTCCTGCAGACAAAGCAAAGGGTGCTCCTGGGTGGTGAAACATTTTTGTCCTCAGGAGTGCACTGCCTGACTTTTACTGACATGGCTGTGTCCCTATAAGCTGTATACTGTAGACCATGGGTTCCCAAACTGGGGGGCATGCCCCCCTGTGGGGCATGAAGAAATTCCGGGGGGGGGCCGAGGTGACCCAGCCACACACACACCCCGTCAATCCCACCCCAAGTTTTGCTGATATTTTTTTTTGGGGGGGGACGTGAGGATTTCTTAAAAATCAAAAAGGGGGGCGTGATGCCAAAAAGTTTGGGAACCACTGCTGTAGACAAAGCCTAAGAGATTTTGCAGGAGATAGCTGTGTGTATAGAGGGAAAGAAATTATACTTGTATGTGTGGGGTCACACAGACAGAGACAAAAAATACTTGTGAAGTAAGATGTGTAAAACTGAACCCCGAAAGCTCGGTTATGGAACAGAAAACAGAACAATTAAAGACACTCTTCTGCATAACCACTCAATTAATTCACCTTCCTCTTTCCTGCATTTCCTGTATTACTATCTTAATTTATCCAGAAACTGATAATCAGACAATAACTGCATTCACTCCTTAATCAGATCATGCTGGGAAGAATGCCCAGAGCATTATTTATTTAAAAGAGAGTAGAAGGTTGAACTGAGTTCATGAGAATCACAGAGTTTCCCTACTTTTCTCCAAGATCTATAGGATCTCTGCACTTTTTAAACATCTGGTACTGTATAACAAACTATTATGCCAATATTTTGAATCTAATATATAGGTTATGAACAAACAAAAAGAAAATAATAAACTTTAAAACTAACAAATGAAAGCATATGGGAGAAACCAATGTCTGTCATTTAATTTTTACTATTTATTGAGGACTTCTGAAGGTTCTCATTAAATGTAAAAATACTTAAAGACCCCCAAGATTCTCTTAAAAAACAAAATTGTAACCATTCCAATTGAGAAGTTTAGGGTTCCTCCCACACAAGAATATGGTGCTGATGCAATCTTATTCCAAGAGATGAGATCTCACAGCTTTTCTATATCTTCAGATAGGTTAGGACGGGATTGGCAACCTATGGCTCGTAAGCCATATATGGCTCACTTAGGAGTCAAATATGGGTCACAGCTTGAGCTCAGTCCTCCCCTTGCTCCCCCCCACAAAAGGGAACCCGCACTAGTGCTACAGCCTCACACCCCTTACAAAATTGGAGCCAGTGCCAGCTTCCTGCAGGGGTGGGGTGCTGGAGAAAGCCCTGAGCCTCGCTGCACAATCAGGGAAAAAGCCAGAGACATAAAACAATTCTGTGCGTGCATGCACTCCCTTTCCCTGTCCCCTGGCTGGAGGAACAACGCAGCACACAGGTGCTTTGCCTGCAGGCTTTTCCTGCTGATCCATTGGCCACAATCCAGCCAATGGAGTAGCGGGAAGCCAGACCTGGGACAAAAGCAGACCCAGCTGCCATCTTGTCCCCAAAGGACCCACTGCTGCCATGGCCATGTCCCCACTGCTCCATGCACTGCTCCTCCCCGACTTCGTGCAGTCCACGTACGCTGTGAACTCGCACCCGCCAGAGAGCCCCATGGGGCCGCAACAGTCCATCATTGGCCTGAGTATCTTCTTCTTGGTGCCATTGGGCTAGATCCTGGCCAGCCGAAGAGGTACCAAAAGTGCAACTGAGTGGGCCAGTGCCCATCTGCGCCTGGACCTGCTGGCCAAACTCCTGCCTCCATTCCAGACTCGGTCCTTGGGCCCCTAACTTATTCTGTGACCCATGTGGAGCAGCGTCTGGCTGCAATATGGGAGTGATTGTTACAATATTGCAGACACTGGGGAAAAAAGTAAGTGCCACCCAGAGCCTGCACCCCCAGCTGAGCCAAGACCCTGAACCCCTCAGCCCGCTCCTGCCTCCTCCCTCCTGGCCAGACACCTACCCACAGACCACTCCTGTTCCCTCCCCATGGACAGACATCCTACTCCCAGCCTGCTCCTGCACCCTACTTCCCACCCAGATCCTGCACCCCCATCCCTAACCCACTCACAAGCCACTCTGTCCTGCACACTGAACCCCACATTTCTGGCCCCACTCCAGAGCCTAGGGAGGGTCCACAAAATCCATAAACCCTGGAACTGCAGAAGAGTTAATCTGGCCTGAGGCCTTGAACCTCAGTCCTTCCTGCTCCCCCACATGAGGCTTGAGCACCAGGGAATGAGGTGTTTCAGTTGGGGGCCACATCAATGAGAGTTGAGGTTTCTGGAGGGTTTTTTTTTTTTTTTTGCTTCTCACTTGTGTGGCCCTGACTCAAAAAAGGTTCCCCACCCCTGCCCTGAGCCCCTCATACCTTCACATCCCAAAACTCATGCACCCCCACATCCGCAGCTGCCTGCATAACACTCCTGCACCCCCATACTCCATGCCCTGAGCCCCTCATATCCCAAAACTCATGCACCCTCACATCCCCAGCCTCCTGCTATAAGATGAGAGAAGATAGCCTGAATAAGTGCATGAAGCTGGATTTGATCAGTTATGATGTAAACTTAAAAGAAATGTGCGAAAAGATGCAGCAACAGAAGTCCCATCAAATAGTCTATTAGTATGTTTCATTTATGCTATTATTAATCATTGTGTTAAT
Organism: Rafetus swinhoei; assembly: GCA_019425775.1. NCBI lineage: Eukaryota > Metazoa > Chordata > Testudines > Trionychidae > Rafetus > Rafetus swinhoei. Next base: position 276,215,266 of record CM033437.1, read on the forward strand.
TATCAATAATATTAAGTTGTATGTTTTCAGTCATGCAAATGGGCACTCTTATATGGCTTTTTGTTTACCACTTGTTCTGAATTTTGATGTAGTTTTGCTCTTTGGTTTGAAAAGGCTGCCGACCAATGGTTAGATCTAAATCAGGAGGGGGCAGGGAAGAAGAAGCACAGAGTATCACAGATACCAAAGTATCAGGATCTTCATTTCTGTGTTTTTTACAACTTTTTTCATTTCAAAGATAATATTTCCCAAATAATAAATATTCTATTTTCCTGTTCAGATAAAACTTTTGTTGACAAAAATGTAAATTTTGCATAAGGGAACTACTGAGCAAATCTTGGTCCAAAATCAGCAATATTGTTATGAAATATATACTATATACTTTCCCTTGAGCTTCAATATAAAGGTCAAAGCCCAGAAGAGGATGTTTAAAATATTAAGTGAGCAAAGTCTGAGATCCCAATGCTTAAACTGAGTAGAAGCAAAAAGACAAATCCTGCAGTTAGGCTGATTTACACCAGCTGAGGTTCCAATACAAAATTAGTGTCTCTTTCTACCTACACATTTGCCTGCATATAAAAAGTGTTTATCGTTATATTACTAATGGTCCATAAATGTCTTTATGTTCATTCTTCCCATCTTTTCCCAGTCTGGTCCTGAGCTCATTCATCAAAATAAGACTCAGAATGGGGGAGGGGAAGAGGAAGGATGTAAAATTATTAGATTAAATATTATTGTTTGTGTAGGGATTTTTAGTGTCTAAAAGACTTTTTCCACTTTTCAGACATGCTGTGATAATAAATGATATACTGCAGTATAATGAAAAACCATACAGCTTTAAGCCAGTGAAATACTATGGGGGAAAAGTGCAGTTTGAGAAAATCGGCAGGGAATTCTCCAGTTTTAAAAAGAGGCTTTTATTTTTTTAAACACTTTTGCAGTGTATTGTGCTGCTCCTCAAGATCTTGCTATGGATGTAGATACCCATTAAAAAGTTAACGGGTTAAATTATATAATTTTAATGTTAATCATTTAACTAATTAAGCATGGAGAGCTGGTGCTGAATGGCTAGGGTCCCTCAGCTGGGACTGCTCCAAACAGGGAGGTCCCGTGGCCAGGATACTGCCAGCCAGCCCACCATGGGTAGGGGGTTTCTCCAGCCTTGTCCTCAGTGGGTGTGGGCTTCTCTAGGCATCTACACAGAGGCCAAGAGCCTACCATCTTCTCCTCTTGGTCAGTATAGCTTTTGCAGGAGCCAAATTGATGGGGAAATTCCAGCTGTGCTGGCTGGATAGACATCTAGCAGGGATGATCTAGATGGTGTGCCGTCCTGCCATGAGGGTAGGGGACTTGACTTGATGACCTTTTGTGGTCCCTTCCAGTTCTAGTATTCTATGATTCTATGAACCAGATCCTCTTCTAAGGAAGAGTTTTGTGAAGTTCAAAGAATGGAGCACAAAAATAGGTAAATGTATACTGACTTGGCAGCCTTAATTTGTGGAGGGTAAAATGATGCCTCTGCGGCCATTTATCCAGCATGCCCCCCTTCCTACATTATATTAAGAAGTGCTGAAGTCTTAGCAGATGCCTATTGGGCATGCTGAAAAGCAATCTTAAATCACTCATGTTTCTTGTTTTTATTCACATAAACACATAAGACGACACAGTTCCAGCCACAAAAAAAAAAAAAAAAAAAAAATCATATGCATCATTGTCTCCACCTTCTGGGTTTTCTGTGGTCTCTTATCTGACTGTGACCTATCAGCATCTGCTGAAGTGAATCCCTGTACCCATTGATTTCAGGAAAATTCAAGGCCCTTGTCTGATGCTTCAGATAGGAGATAACAGCTTGAGATAAGCTTGCTGCAAGACATCTTAATGAAACTTTTAATACGACCAAAAATACCAATCAAAACTCACTCTGCTCATGGAGAAACAATAACTAAAGCAGGGGTGGGCAATAAAAAAACCAGCAGCCCGCTAATCCCTGTCGGGCTGCTGTTGCTACGTTTACCTGTGCTTCTGCAGGTATCAGGCGATCCTGGCCCTTGTTGGCCATGGATCGCTGAAAATCAGCTGATAGAAATCAGTATCCGCTGATCCCAGGGCTCTACTCCCAGGAGATGCTGCAGCTAAAGGAAAGCTGCATGGTGCTGCCACTCCCAGGAGCCAGTGCCCTGTGCCAGCAGCTCCTCCCAGCCATGAAGCTGTCTCCTATCCGAAGGTCGTACAACCCCATTGGTGTTGGGGCTGGAGGCAGTACAGCTGCATGGATTTCTATCCGCAGATATCAATATCTATGGGTAGACATTTGTATCTATGCAGGGTTCTAACAATAACGGGAATAGAACTAGATGTTTGCCTAAGTATTGAACCATGTCAAATTCTCTCAGTCTGCCTTCCTAGCTAGCCCCGTCTAAGGCTGAGTCTTAGAAACATCTACAGCCATAGGAGTGCAATGACTCCTTTTACTCACATTTCAGGGGGGTGAAATCCTATAAATCTGTGTACTGGAGTAAGTAGCTAATAATAAAAGTAAATTGAGCAGTAAAAGTGAGAGACGCATCTAACCTTAGCCACCATAGTGCTTGCTGAGATTTTTGTAAGATAAAATAAATTCCAATATACCACATCTCTCTTGTTGCTTTCCACTCAGTGCTCCAAGCATCTGTTCTAATGGAGTACACACATCAAGGCTTGGCAAGGAATGGTATTTAGCAGCGAGTGCAAAGAACTGCACATTGACCAGCTTCTGAGAATTTTCACAAAACACATTGGAAAACTTGCAGTTATCTGTGTGGAAAGTGAAGAGAAAAGTTATGTTAACAATAATTAACAATCATATTGCTATTCTACTCTGAACTGGAGAATATACAACAAATAAGAAATACAATAGATTATTAATATTTTGCCCTTTAGAACTGGACAAGTCATTATATTTCTTCACATTTTATTTTTCTTTATAGAATTTAGGCCAAATTCTGAACTCAGTTACACTAATATAAATCTGAGGTAAATCCATTCACTTCAACAGAGCTACTTAAACAGCAGCAGATTTTGGCCAAAGTTCCATCCCTTCTCGTTTAACTTGCTTGCTGTGAATGCCCCCTCTCTCTCTCAGCACTATATATTACTGGACTCTTAACCCCTAATTAAAATTTTTCTTCTCAAGGTGATTCCTAGAGACAATGTATTTTAGTATCAGTAAAAAAATACAATCATTAAATGTACAAACTCTACTGACTTACAGATATTACATTTATAATCTCTCTCAGCTACTCTAGATAGCTGAATTTCCAGTAAGAAATGCATTCACCCCAAAATCTAGGTCTGACTGTAACTTAGGTTCCCAATTGTCAATGATCCTGAACAAAGCATTCTGTTTGCTGGCAATATCTAACTCATTCAGATGAGGACTAAAAAGGTGGCAAATTTTCAAATGATTTTAAAACACAACCTGGAAATAATAACTGACACTGAATTAGAAAATTAGAATCAACGTCGGCTGGTTGGCGAAGGCGCAGAGAACGATGCCTGCATCTTCTGGCACTCCTGCTTCTTCCAAAAGATGCATGCTGGCACTCCCTCTCCCCATCATCTGAGTCAGGGTGATGGACATGCCCATTGTAATCCTAGGCGATGCAGCCTACCCTTTGATCCCCTGGCTTATGAAGTCCTACATGGGCAGCCTGGACCCCACCAAGGAGCATTTCAATGCCAGGCTGAGGAGGTTCTGCATGGTCGTCGAATGTGCATTCGGACGCTTAAACGGGAGATTCAGGGGTCTTCTCACCCACCTGGACCTCAGCGAGTGCAACATCTCCTTTGTGGCGGCAGCCTGCTGTGTGCTCCACAACTTCTGTGAGAGCAAGGGGGAGACTTTCCTGCCAGAGTGTGAGAAAGAGGCTGAATGCTGGCCAGGGCTTAGGAACAGCCAGACACTAGTGCCATTTGATGATCACATGTAGGGGCTGTGCTCATCAGGGAGGCCTCAAGGGAGAGTTTCAGCCAAGGCCAGCTGTGAGACTCTCCTTCATATCTCCCCACAAGGGGTCTCTGCATTCTCCCTGTGTTCCTTTCCTTCCCCACCTCTCCCTTCCCCCCTCTCTTGCAGAACAAATAAAAAGCCTTTTTGGTTTGAAAAAACAAGTCTGTTTATTCGGGGGATATACAACAGGGGAGGGACTGGGGAAAGAACCTGGAAGGAGGGAGGCTCAGAGATGGGGCTGGGACTGGTGTCTCCCTCAATCAGATCAGGAGATTTGGCTGCCTGAGAGGTCTCACTGCCCTGTGTTTTGGGGCCCCAGCAGCTCCTGGAGGGGGCTAAGAGGGGAAACCATGGGTTGTGGGAGGGCAGGGAGGTGACTGGTGGTCCACTCCATACACGAGGCCATTCGCTCCATCACTGGTATATGGTCTCGTGCTGACATGCCAGGTGGTACCAAGTGGCCTTCCTCTGTTCCAAGTCAGCCCGGTGCTCCTCCTGGTCAGCGGCCTGCTCCTAGTGCTTCTCATTGAATCTCTGGATGAGGGACTGGAGGCAGGCCATCTACTCACACATGAAGTCTTTCTGGGTGCATTTCCTCCAGCGGATTCCATGGAGCTGGGAAGATGGACATGGGAGGTGGTGGACATGCCACACTCACAGCTGGCCCACATCTGAAGAGAAGTTACAGGGGCAGTCATGCCAGGAGACTGTGTATGAAGCTGAGCCCTAATCTCTGAGCCGACACCAAAGGTCTCGGTTCAGATGACGGTGATGTGCTTCGAGCAAGGCCATATGTTGCCTTGACAGTGGGCACTTTCCTGCAGGGCATGGATGTCCCAGGGGAGCATCGCTATACCCATGGCCCAGGGATAAGCAGGCATGGGAAGGTGCCAGCCAGGCCAGGAGCCTGCAGGCAGGAGTGGGGGATGGGGTGGTTTGGCTTCCTTCTATGTTGGGCACACACTGGGTTTTGCACTGGCGGTGTCCCGCAGATAAAGAATTTCTATAGGAGCAGGTTTGGCTGAGTTACAAACCTATGAAAAAAATTGCAATGTGCAATGCTCAGTAGTGATTTCCTGCAGCTTAAGTGATACAATCTCCTGAAATTCCATTTACGCTGTGCATGTTCCCGCCTCTGATAGCTCTTAGTTCTGAAAAGACTCTGCATGTGTGATCCCCATATAGAGCAACAGCGTGCTCCAGTCCAGGGTTTTGGGTGCTCAGAAGAACTTCCTTTTTAAAGGCCTCTCCCAGAGTTGTTGTGAAGATAAACTATTTGTGAAGAACTTACACACTACAGGCTACACAGTGATGAGCATCAAAGAAAATCCCAGGAGGAAATTAATAATTCTGTCTGCAAAGTAAAGTCTGAATGGCGTGTAGAAAACAAGGGATGGTGCCATACCAAACAATATGAAGAAACAAACAAACAAACAAAATTGACATCTGCTCATTCAGTGGGTACCATACAATCTGAGCACTAAATGAGGTAGAGTTTCTGAGGGAAAAAAAATCATGAAATTAAGGACTATACCATAAAAGGATACAATTTACTTAAGGAGATCATAGAAGTCACAGATTCTGTGACTTTATTGGACTTCTATGACTTTGACTTCAGCTGTCATAGGGATGTTAAATATTGGTTAATTGAATAGTTGAGTAACCTCATGAATTCTTATCGATTACGCAACTATTCTATAGTGCCTGGGGGCAGGGCCGACAGTCAGTGTGCATCGGCCCCACTTCCGAGGAGCCCCCTGCCATTCCACACTGCTGCCTCTGTATCAGAGGCAGCAGCGTGGGGTGCCAGGCAGGAGCTGGTCTGTGAGGGGAGCCAATTTAAAAATCAGTTCCCCTTGCGGACCAGCTGCTTGTCGCCCTGTGCTGTATCAGAGGCAGCAGCACAGGTGTCCAGAAGCTCCTCTCTGGGGGGGGGAAGGGGAAATGGTCTGAGCTCCCAGACCCAGCGTGAGCCAAAACTGAGTTGGGCTGCCTGCCTTCCTAGCTCCTAATACACTTTAAATTCAGAGCCGCAGCAGGAGTAGCATCGCAAGACAGGACTGATCTGGGCTGCTGGCCAGCCTGCTAAAAAAATTACCGGGGGGGGGCGGAGTGTACTCTCTAGCATTAACTTTTGCTTTTTGACTAATCAACTACATTATTACATCCCTAATCTGTCGGCAGTTATAGATGGGATTGTGCCCCCTCCCTACCACAATGCTGCTGTTGTGCCGCCCCCCCGAACAATGTACCACTCCTCCCTCCTGACACAGGAGGACCCCCTCTTATCACTACCACTGGGGCTATAGGACTCAGACTGTCAGTCACCCTGCGGGTGAAGCTTACCAGTTAACTAGTTAAACCTTTACCTCCCTACTACTAAACTCTTTATTTGAGTATATTCATTCTTATCACAGAGGAATGATCACAATGATCTTTTAAGACTATCTGTGAGTGTAGTGTTTGATGATTCCTGGTCATATGAACTGCTTGAGCCAACTTTTGTTATCATTAACCCTTCTGTGGCATGGCTTAGAAAGGAAGATCCAAGCCTTTCTGTCCTTGCTCATCTCTCTTTCATCTTTCTGTGAATCCGTTGAGTACAGATTGTTATTTTATTCCAGCAGCTAATGTAACTACTCCAGTTTTAACAATAAAGCCAATTTAGTTAAAATTAAACTAAAGTAAGAATTTACTGACATTTACAGAACAGAAGGGAACCAAATCAAAGGATTGTTAGGTAATACAAAACTGCTCTAGTTACTGTGCAAAAGTACTTTCATGCTGGGAGGAAAAGTAATTACACAATAGTTGCAGATTTTACATGACATAAACATATTAGTTCTGCAACAGCTGAAGCTGTGACTTTCTCTTTGGCAGACTTCTCAGCATATCCTTCCCAACAGAAAAAATATCTGAGCTTAGGTATCCAATTCCTTTACAATTCCCCAACCTTTGAAGCAAAGAAGTCATCCATTACATTGCAAACAAGTGCTTGATTATTTCACCCATATGATGTTAGACTGTCCTGTGTTGTTTAATTTGAAGGTGTTATCAGGAGTCATTATTTTCCTTCTGTGATTTCAGAATGCACAAGTCTAATTTCCCCTTCTCTTACTGTAAAAAACTTGCACTGGCTTTTTTTTTTTTAAATGAACATTTGGCATTCTTCCTTACTCTGTTTCAGTATTTTTCTGCAGTTGTGTTCCTGTTTCGACTATATCAGCACCATGTATAAAGTTTTGTTATTTACAAATTACTGAAATACTGATTTACCTCAGTAACGCAAAACAAGCAAAATAATTTATATCATGCAAGGGGAACTCTTTAATTTTGAAATAGAAAAATAAAAAATGCAAATTTTAAGAATTACTGAAACTATTTAAATATGCAGTCTGGTTATAGCCTGACAAAAATTTTATTTTTATAAGGACCACATATTGCTACTTGTACTCATGTCTTGGGAGTACTTTGCTCCACAAGTAAAACTCTTGAAATCAACGGAATTGCTTCAGTGAATCAAACTGTAGCATTACTTGTGTAGTCATACAAGGAAGTAAGGGGGCTTACAGATTGTGAGTAGCAGTTCAATAAAGAGAATGGTTTCTGTAGAAATGCTACATCTTCCCCTTGTACAGACGAGTGGAGCAGGTTAGGGGCTATACCTGCCTCCCAGCATTACCTGAGACCTGGGGGGGAGGAAGCCATAGAGCAGTGATCACCGACCGGTCGATCTGCGGCGCCCTTAGGGGTTGATCGCACAGCCAGCTGCTCTTCTTTGTCCAGCCCCGCTGGAGTGCGGTGCAGACTTGGCAGGCAGAAAGTGGCAGCCCACAAAGCTGTGCTGCACTCCAGCTAGGCTGGATCAAAGAGGCGTATCTGCCTGGGTGGCTGCCACTCTTTGTTAACTTGCGAGCTGGGATGGGGAAGCACATGCGCATCCCCGCTCTTGCCTCCTGCTTTGGGAGGGGACTGGGCAGCTGGCACACGTGGTGTGCTGGGGACAGGGCTATGCAGCGCAGTTCCCAGCGGGCTGTGTGCAGGTTGGAGAGCCACCTCCCCCAGCACTCCGCTGCGCCTGGCCTGGCTGAAGCCAGTCCTGGGTGGCCCTGGTTTCTGCAGCCCCAGCCCCAGAGCTGCTGCCTGCAGGCAAAGGGCTGGGTTGGTCAAGGAAGAGACTCTGCCCCCTTCCCCTCCTCGCCCCAGTATTGCTCCCCCAAGGCTGAGAGTCCTAGCACTGCTGTCCTGCCGGTGAGTGCGCTGGGGGTACAGGGATGTGAGGGGTTGGGTGGGTGGAAGTTGCGGGGCAGAGGTTGCACTGAGGGGCATGGGGTGACACAGGAGATCAGGCTGCGGAGGCAGGATGGGATGGGGCAGGGGTTGCACTGAGGAGCATGGGGGTGATGCAGGTGACAGGGCAATGCAGGGAGAATCGTGGGGTGAGGGGAGCGAGGCTTGAGCAGAGGGAAGATGTGAGGAGGGATACAATTTTACTTTGCAGAAGCTGCACGCTCCTTTTCTCCCCAATTCTTTGTCTCCTTCCCCAACTAGGTATTTGGCTGTATTCACACCCTTTCACCTTTTCTGCGTTACTACCCCAATTCCCTCCCGCCCCCAAACCCCCTCTTGTACCCCCATCCCACACACTCTCTCCAGCCACTAAACTCCCTTCCAGACCCTGCACCCCACAACCCACCCAGACCCTGCATCCCTACTCACTGGCAGCCCTATGCACTTTGAGCCCCTCATTTTTGTTCCCACTCCAGTCTAAGGGGGTCCACAAAATCCACTAACTCTGGAATGCCAGAAAAGTAAATCTGGCCTCTGGGATGCCCTGAACCTCAGTCCTCCCTACCCCTTCCCCATACCCTGTGGGGGCTGGAGTGGCAGAAGAGTGAGGTGTCTCAGTTGGAGGCCACAACAGTGAGAACTAGGGGTTTGGGAGGAGTTTTTTTGCTTCTCACTTGTGTGGTCCTCAACTGATTTTTCCCTGGGGCAGTGGCCCCTGACTCAAAAAAGGTTCCCTACCTCTGCCATAAATAAAGAAAACATTGAAACCTTTTGTGTTGGACATAATGTTTTACTTTATTTAAAGTGAAATTTGATCAACTAACATGAGAAAGTTAAAATGCTTAATCTGTTTAATAATTTAAATTAAACCATTCTCCCCAGAACTAGCAAAATGGCTCGGGTGTAATTATGTAATTAACGGTGAGTTTCCATTAGCAACGGGTAGTCCACAAAAAGATTTGGAGAGGGCAGGACCTCGAGAAAGGGGTGGGGTCTTGGGGAAAGGATGGGGTAGATTCTGGCTTGCCCTGACATTTAAAAAGTGATCTTGGGTGTAAAAAGGTTGGAGACCACTGCCATAAAGACAGTATGAGTTTCAGTCTACCTTCCAGTAAACACCAGGGGCAGCACAACTGTGGGTTGCCCTTGATTCACAGCTCATGGTGTTTGAGTCCAGAGTAAGGTACATTATTATTTAAATCTTCCACCACCTAAAAATAAAAAATATTAATTTTTAAAATGACCTGTTTATTCATTTAACTTATTTTTAATTCTCTGGGACTGCAAGCAGAATTCAATTAAATTCACACAAATCTATAAAATAAGTATAACCAAAAGCAATACAAATTGCATAGAAATCCTTAAGTTTGAACTGTACAGACAACTCACTATCAAGCAAGAGACTCAGATTAAAGGTGGAGGGAAGTCAACAATGAAGGCTACAAGCCAGCAATTGTTGGGAGTATAGCAGAGACAGGGGCTGTGTCCAAACTACATTCCTTTTTGAAAAAGGGTTTTATTTTCGATCGAACCCCATCTAAACAGCAGTTTTTCTTTCGAAAAGCCCCGTGAAAAAAAAAAACAAAAACAAAAAAAACCCGTGGCCACCATTATGCAAATGAAGCACGGGAAATTTAAATCCCAGCTTCATTTGCAATTTCGAAGTGTCTAATTTACATCCCTTTTTCGAGAAAAGGGATGTAGTTTAGAGACAGCCTGATTATTAAACCTCAAACTGCAGAGGGATTTCTCTATTTGCCAGCTGTTCATCAGTGTTGCTGGAATGAAGAAAAGAAACAACCCTGATTTTCCTGTTGGGGAGGAGGTGTTCCAACTTTATTTTACAGGCATTATGATGTTTTAAGTGGTACAGCATTGTTCTTACTCTTTTTTATTGTAAAACTTGTGAAAATTCCAATTTAATATATTAATATATATATCTCACAATTAGATTTTTTGCAGACTAACCAAGACCCAGTAAATTTCCTTTCAGCATTTTTATAAACCTGGCATATACAATCATGAGTTATAAAGACAAGAATTCCAAGAATATATAGTGTTTTAAGCCATTACCATGTTTAAAAAAAAGCTTATTGGTCTCACGGCAATGAAAGAAACCCTCTTCTAATACAATGTGATTCTCCATTCATTTGCATATAATAATGCAAAATTAGCTAAGCACATTTTAACATATAGATTTTAAAGTCATCAGGCTTGGTTTTAAAACACTTGTTAGTATATGTAAAATGAATAAGAAGCAGATACGAATGAACTTTAATCTCTGGAACTGTCATTTTTATGAAAGTTCATGACACACACACACACACACACACACACACACACACACACACACACACACGTAAGGGACTAGTCGAGTCAGCTGCACATTTCCCCCTGCTCCGCTGCCAGTGCTGGGGAGAGCCGACTTAAAAGCCATTTCCCCAACACAGTCTCCACAGTGCCGCCTGCCCCCCACCCTGTGCTTTTGCCTCTGATACAAAAGCAGCAAGGGCGGAAAATGCAAGTAGTCAAGTAGTCCACTACATTTAAAATGCAGAGGTGCAGTGCAGGTAGCTCCTGGACCCGGTGTGAGCTGGGACTGAGCAGTTCTGGCTTGCACCAGGTCCGGGACCACTGCAGCCCAGCATTTTAAATATAGTAGGAGCTGGGTTGCCTGCGGGACTGAGCGCCTTCTATTATCAACTAATCGTATACTCAGTACAAATTGTATCGACTACACGATTAGCCAATTACCCTCCTCTTAACATCCTTAATACACACATGTATTTCACGTACACATGCTGAAAACGTATTTTGGTTTCTGAGTGCTTCCTTCCTCAACATCTGGCTAGTTAGATATTTTCCTGAGAGAGTCTTATCTTTTAAATATACTGGTTTCTAAGATCAATAAATAAAATTATAGCTTGAGGAAAATATGTTCATCATTACAATGATACTTTTATTCTTTCCTCTCTCTCCCCCCCAAACACAAATAATAGCAAAGTTTTGGAAAATATTTCATTATAACAAATCTATGAGAACAAGAAATCCTTGATAACTACTGATGCATGCATTTCTTTAACAGCATGATGGGAAAGATTACAAAAGCTAAAACACATCTGTATTATCATCTTAAACCAAGCATTAGTGAAATATTTTTGTTTTTTCTGCTAACAGCCATCCAGCTGTTGATGAAGATTAGATGAAATATTTGTATTTAATATGAGGAAGTGAGAAGTTACTCACCCTCTGCAGTAATGATGGTTCTTCAAGATGTATGTCTTGTGGGTGCTCCACTCAAGTGAGTAAAAAGCAGTAACCACTGTTGTGGAGGTGGGATTTTGGAGTCATCTAGTGACAGAGGCAAGGACTGAGTCGCCCATGGCAGTGGTAGGTACTGATCCTTGCAGTAAATGTGTAATGTTGCACAAAAGTATGTGTGGAAGACCATGTAGCCACCCTGCAAATGTCACTTTGCGGGACATTATATAGAAAGGCGGTAGATGCAGCCATCACTCGGGTGGAGTGTGCTGAGACTGCCTGTGGTGGTTCCTTGTTTCTGAGTCTATAGAAGTTATTTATGCAAGCTGCTATCCACCTGAATATGTGCTGTGCGGAGACAGCTGTTCCCGTGGTGGGACCAGACATGGATATAAAAAGTCTGTTAGATTTTCTAAAGAGTTTTGTTCTGTCAATATAGAATGTGATAGCTGTTCTTGCATCGAGGGAATGTAATGCCGCCTTCCTCGGGAAAGCATGCAGCTTAGGGCAGTAGGTGGAAAGATAAATGGGTTCATTCAAGTGAAAATCAGAGATAACCTTTGGTAAAAATTTTGGATGGGGTGTGAGAATGATCTTATCTCTAGTGAAGAGCATATATGGTGGGTCCGCCATCAGGGCAAAGATTTCACTTATTCGTGTCGATGTGATTGCGATGAGGAAAGACACTTTCATAACATGTATTGTATTGAGGCCATCGCTCAGGGTTCAAAGGGAGGTCTTCTTAAGGAGTCTAACGCAAGGATCAGGTTACAGGGTGGACAGATGGATGTATATGTGGTCATGCCTTTGAGAAACCTGCTCAGAACCATTAAGTGATGCGATGGGCAAACATCGAGGCATCGTTCACCGGGTCGTGGAAAACAGTGATGGCTGACAGATTCTTATGGAGCTAATGAAGCGTCCAGCATCACTGAAGTCCATCAAGTATTCCAAAATGGTAAGTATTGGGGAGGAGTGTACTTGTACATTGTGTTGGCTATACCATTCCTGAAACTTCTTCCATTTGTTTTGATAGGTGTATCTTGTGGAAGGGCGGCGACTGCCGAGGAAGGTCTGCTTCACTCTCTGGGAGCAGATAAGTTCATAATTCTGGAACCATGGAGAAGCCAAGCAGTAAACTTCAGACTCTCAGGGTTCGGGTCATGTGTTTCTCTGCTGTGTTAATGGCTGAGGTGTAACAGGGAGTTGAATGGGTTTGGCGATTGATAGGTAATCCTAGAATCATAGAGCACTAGCACTGGAAGGGACCTCGAGAGATCATCCAGTCCAATCCCATGCCCTCACAGCAGGACCCAACATCCCGGATAGATGTCTATCCAACCTGCTCTTAAATATCTCCAGAGATGGAGACTCCACAACCTCCCCAGGCAACTTATTCCAGTGTTTAACCACCCTGACAGAAAGTTTTTCCTAATGTCCAACCTAAACCTCTCTGTTGTGGTTGGAAAACCAGAAGACCATTGTATTTCGAGGAGTTAGCGAATTTTCCCAGTTCTCATGTCTGCAAACTAGAAAACAGGCTTTGGCCTGCTGTTAGCAAGGAAAATTCCCAACTAGCTAGCTCGTTAAAGAGATAGGCCATGCCTAGCATGGCTGAATTTACCACATAGTTTAAATAAGCTTTGGGGTAAACAAGCCTGTCTGTGGGAATCTTCTCACAGGCAGGTGATTATTTTTGTTTTTTTCTTCCATTGCATGTAGTTAGTTGCTTCTAGAATTCTGTGTACAGGCTATATATCGTTTACTGTTGCCAACACCCTTTGGACTTCCCAAAGGACCTGGAACTGTACAAAGGTAACTTTCAGACCCTGCCCAGAAGTCCATCATTTGCTGAGTCAGAGCCCCCAGCAAGCCAAAGGGATGTTGTAAGCCTTCTCTTGCCTCTTCTTTTTATACCACCTGTAATACCTAATAAACTTGCATTTATTCGCATTAAGCGATTTGTGTCTTCTTGGTTACCCTCCAAATCTGAGAGCAGAGTCTGGCTGGCCCACCCTCTGAAGTAAGACATTCCCTTGCTGCAGTTTAAGCCCATTGCTTCTTGTCCTATCCTCAGAGGCCAAGGAGAACAATTTTCTCTTTCCTTCTATCACCCTTTTAGATACCTGAAGACTGCTATCATGTCTCTCGGTCTTCTCCTTTCCAAACTAAACAAGCCCTATTTTTTCAGTTTTCCTTCATAGATCATGTTCTTTAGACCTTTAATCATTCTTGTTACTCTTCTCTGGACCTTCTACAATTTCTCCACATCTTTCTTGAAATGTGGTGCCCAGAACTGGACACAATACTCCAATTGAGGTCTAATCAGTGCAGAGTAGAGCAGAAGAATGACTTCTCATGTTTTGCTCACAGCACTCCTGTTAATGCATCCCAGAATCATGTTTGCTTTTTTTGCAACAGCATCACACTGTTGGCTCATATTTAGCTTGTGGTTCACTTCGACCCCTAGATCCCTTTCTGCCATGCTCCTTCCTAGACAGTCGCTTCCTATTCTGTATGTGTGAAACTGATTGTTCCTTCCTAAGTGGAGTACTTTGCATTTGTCCTTATTAAACTTCATCCTATTTACCTCAGACCATTTCTCCAGTTTGTCCAGATCATTTTGAATTATGATCCTATCCTCCAAAGCATTTGCAACCCCCTCAGATTGGTATCATCTGCGAACTTTATAAGTGTACTCTCTATGCGATTATCTAAATCGTTGATGAAGATATTGAACAGAACTGGTACCAAAACTGACCCCTGCACAACCCCACTTGACACAGAGTAAGTGGAAAACATTCTATTCCTTGTGCTGAAAACATCCATTACCAAACTTTAGGACTTTCTTTGGTACAATAAAATAGTCATTATGAAAAGAAGAAGAGGGCTGACAAGCCTCTTAATGGTTTGCGTGTCCCTTAACTGAGCAGTGGGAATTCTGTTGTTTGTTGTTCTGCAGATTAAAATAATGAGCTCTTGTATTTAACAACTGTGTTATTTTGATTTCAACCATTATGTAGCAAAGCAGTTGCAACCCCCTCCCAGACTGGTATGATCTGCAAACTTAATAAGCATATTCTTTATGCCAATATCTAAATCATTGTTTAGGATATTGAACTGAACCGGTCCCAAAACAGACCCCTGCGGAACCCCACTTGTTATGCCTTTTGAGCAGGATTGTGAACCATTAATAACTACTCTCTTAGAATGCTTATCCAGCCAGTTATGCACCTTCCTTATAGTAGCCCCATTTAAGTTGTATTTGCCTAGTTTATTGACAAGAAGATCATGCAAGAATGTAGCAAATGCAGTAGGAATTTCAAACTGAAAATGAGGGGTTTTCCCCCACTCTTCTTTGTTTGAGATCAGAGCAGTTTCTCCCAGGAATTGAGGGAGATGGGTCATGCTTCTCTCTCCAAGAATGGACTTCTTAAAATGTGGAAGTAGGGAAATGTTTAGATAGCCCATCAGGGTTTATTGTTTTCCTTGTTTGGGGATTTGGAAATCATGTCTGAGCTCACACCGGTTACCACTGCAGGGCTTCATCCTTTTAAATATAGCAAGAGCCTGGCAGCTCTTACTACATTTAAAATGCAGAGCCATGAGTGGCTCCTAAAGCCGGCCCAAACCGGGACTACTCAGTTCCGGCTCAAGCTGGCTCCTGGAGCTACCCGCGCTGCAGCTCTGCAGAGTGGCCCTATCAACTACTTGTATAGTCGATACAAACTGTATCGACTATACAACTAGGTAGGTAACTGCAATTTAACATCCTTAAACATGGCATCAAAAAACTATCCAGAAGTATTACAGCATATTGAAATTGTCTCCTTACTGAAGGAGACAGGGCAGGGGTGCCTGGCAACACACAAGGCAACACCCATTCTGCAGCCTTACCCTGTGCACTACTGCCTATGATAGTGTGGAAGGAGCACACCCAACCACAAAAATCATGAGCCTACCTTAAACATCTTGAGCCTTTAAAAAATAATGGTGAGGTTGCTCTAACTTTGCTGCCCAGTGTCCAAGCCTCTAGTGCTGGCAGGTTGCACTGTTAAGCTGTTCCAGCAATGGGGAGGGCTCCTGACATCTCTTCTAGGGGATACAATCACCTGACTCCAGGAGCCGGAAAACACCCAGCGGGAAGCCCAGGCGAGGAGCGAAGGGGCGGCACCATTCTGGCTGCCAGGCCACAGCGGCCTGGCTGTCACGCAGCCGTCACACGGCCACGAGGGGCGGAGTCACGCAGACCACCTGGGCCGGGGGGCTCCGACACTTACCCCACAGCCCGGCCGTGGCGCTGTCGGCGGCCTCCTCCAGGGGGCGCTGCCGCTGCTCCCGCCGCAGGAGCCCGGCCTCGCTCAGCGCCTCCAGCACCGCGTCGGGGGACAGAGCCACCAGCTGCTCCCACAGCCCCCGCGTGTAAAACTCCACCGTGTGGGCCCGGCATAGCGGCAACGCCCGCCGGAGAAACTGCGCCACGGCCCGCAGGCGGGAGGCCACCGTCTCCGCTGCCGGCTCAGGCGGGAGGGAGCCGAAGGAACGCGACATGGCGGTGACGGAGGGGAGAATTGGCTCGGCGCTCGATTTGTGATGCCTGGTGGCCGGGCCTCTCCCTGCACTCAGTCGGTCAGGTTAGCGAATCGAACACCGAGCAGACTTCGCCAACCATCCGCTAGGAAGCGGGCGCTGTTGCGTGACGTACCCAGAGCGCGACGGGGGAAGCAGCAAGGCTGATGGCACCGGTGGCTGCGAGGCACGGGCCTGCGCCGAAGAAAAACACCGCGGCGGCCCGGGATCCCCGCCGGAAGCGGCCATGGCGGCCGGACCCGCGGCAGAACTTGCTGGGAAACGTCCGGGAGGGTGAGTGCGGGCGGGGGGCGCTGCCGCACAACGGCTGTCTGGTCTCGCGGGCTCTGGCGTTTGTGGGCAGCGCGCGGCGTTAGGGGATCTCCCGCTTCCCCCATCGGCCGCCTCTGCTCACGCAACGCCCTCCCCCTTCGGCGCTTTGTGCCGAGAGCTCGCCTCTCTGGCCATTACAATGGCGGAGCGGGAGGCTCTCGGCACGTGCTTCCTGTGCCCCATCCCTGCCCGCTTTCTGGAAACAAAATTCCCCCGTGGGACGGGTCTCTGGCTCATTTGGGACGTATCCCCCTCCCTAGCATGCGTGAGGGAGCAGGGTTTAACCATCTCGAGAACTGTAAATAAATGTGGTTGGTCATGATCTCGCGTGATTCACCTTGCAACGTAGAGGTGCTGGGGTAGTAACTAGTTGCTTCTGGAGGTCCCACAGTCCAGAAGGGCTCCCAAACTTATTTTACGTTGGGTTTAGGGCAGCTGTGTGGTTAGTTTGGTGTAAAGAAATACATGTGTTACAAATACATCTTCATAGAATCATAGCGCTGGAAGAGACCTCTGGAGGTCATCAAGTCCAGCCTCTTGCCCCAAACAGGGCCAGCCCCAACTAAATCATCCCAGCTAAGGCTTTGTCAAGCTGAGACTTAAAAACCTCTAGGGATGGAGATTCCACCCCCTCCCTAGGTAACCCATTCCAGTACTTCACCACCCTGCTAATGAAATCATTTTCCTAATATCCAACCTAGGTCTCCCCCACTGTAACTTGAGCCCATTGCTCTTTTTTCTGTCATCCGTCACTACTGAGAACAGCCTCTCTCCATCCTCTTTGGAACCGCCCTTCAGGAAGTTAAAGGCAGCTATCAAATCCCCCTTCACTCTTCTCTTCTGCAAACTAAATAAGCCCAAATCCCTCAGCCTTTCCTCATAGGTCATGTGTTCCACCCCCCTAATCATTTTGGTTGCCCTCCGCTGGACCCTCTCCAATGCGTCTACATCCTTTCTATAGTGGGGGCCCAGAACTGGACGCAATACTCCAGATGCCTCACCAGAGCCGAATAAAGGAGAATAATCACTTCTCTAGATCTGTTGGCAATACTCCTCCTAATGCAACCTAATATTCCATTCGCCTTCTCGACCACAAGGGCACACTGTTGACTCGTATCTAGCTTTTCATCCACTGTAATCCCCAGGTCCTTTACTGCTGAACTGCTAGTTGCCATTTGGTCCCCAGCCTGTAACAATGCTTGGGATTCTTCTGTCCCAAGTGCAGGACTCTACACTTGTCCTTGTTGAACCTCATCAGATTTCTTTTGGTCCAATCTTCTAATCTGTCTAGGTCACTCTAGACTCTATCTCTGCCCTCCAACGTATCTACCTGTCCCCCTACCTTAGTGTTATCTGCAAACTTGCTGAGGGTGCAATCCATCCCCTCATCCAGGTCATTAATAAAGATGTTGAACCAATCCTTGGGGCACTCTGCTAGCCTAGGGGATAGATCTCCAACCTGACATCGAGCTGTTAATCACTACCTGTTGGGCGACAGTCTAGCCAGCTTTCTATCCATCTTACCAGTCCATTTATCCAATCCATACTTCCTTAACTTGCTGGAAGAATATTGTGGGAGACCATATCAAAAGCTTTGCTAAAGTCAAGGTATTTCACATCCACCGACTTTCCCATATCGACAGAGCCAGTTATCTCATCGTAGAAGCGAATCAGATTGGTCAGGCATGACTTGCCCTTCGTGAATCCATGTTGACTATTCCTGATCACTTTCCCCTCTTCCAAGTGCTTCAAGATGGATTCCTTGAGGATCCCCTCCATGATTTTTCCGGCTGACTGGTCTGTAGTTCCCTGGATTGTCCTTCTTCCCTTTTTTAAAGATGGGTACTACATTTGCCTTTTTCCAATCATCTCTCCCGATCTCCACGAGTTTTCAGATATAATGGCCAAAGGCTCTGCAATGACATTTGCTAACTGCCTCAGTACCTTTGGATGCATTAAATCTGGACCCATGGATTTGTTTATGTCTAGCTTTTCTAAATAGTTCTTAACCTGTTCTTTCTCCACCGACGGCTTCCCACCTCCTTCCCATACTATGTTGCCTAGTGCAGTAGTCTGGGACCTGACCTTGTATGAAGACAGGCAAAAAAAGCATTGAGTACTTCAGCTTTTCCCACATCATCTGTCACTAGATTACCTCCCTCATCCACTAAGGGCTCCACACTTTCTCTGATCACCCTCTTATTGCTTATTCCTTCTGTCATGGTAGTAGCCATCAGGTATAGGTATGCCTGTTTTTCGGTGATAAAGTGCTTTAGAGAAAATACTGGAAGGTGAGGCAAGCAACTCTCCAGTTTTGGCCAGGGAGCAGGAATTATTGGACTAAAAGCTTCTATGGAAACATGTGCTGTCATCCAACTGCTAGAATGGGTTTATTCCTTCTGGATGGAAAAGAAGACTCCCATTTGTGCACCTAAGTCAGGGATGGGCAATAATTTTTGATGGGGGGGTCATTCCAAGATTTTGGAAAGTGGTCAAGAGCCGCATACTTCCATGGCATTAATGGAGCATATGTGGGGTCTGGGATGTAGATTGGGTGCAGAAGGTAGCTTGGGGTATGGGATTGGGATGCATGAGGGAGAGAGTGGAGTCTGGGAGGGAGTTTGGGTGAAGGAGGCGGTTGTGACCTAGTGCAGTGGTTTGGGATGTGACTTAGAGTAGAAGGGGATTGTGATCTGAGGCAAGGGAATAGGGTGCCAGATCTAGGAGGGGGTATGGGTGCAAGAGGGGGACAGAGGGTTTGGGTATGTTAAGTGGGGGGGGCAGAGAGGGGCTGGGGTGCCGGAGGCAGGCTGTGTCCAGGAGACTTACCAGCCAGCAGCCAAATCAGCCTGCCTGCTAGCATAGCTAAGTCTTGCAGAGCTTAAAATGTTTCTCAGCCAACCTGCCTGCTTGCTTGCTTGGCCATGTGCTTCAGTGAATTACTGAGCCAAGGAGAAGGGGTGTGGTTCTTCTTGGCTGCCTGTTGTTCACAAGCATTTCCCATTGGCTGGTTTCTGGGCAGAAACCGGCCAGTGGGATTGTGCTGGAGGCGGGACGGCTCCTGAAGTTTTTCCCCTTCCCCTCCAGTTTTGAAAGAAACGGAGCCCGGCACGAAGCTGCAGGTACAACAGGGAGCCTGCTTGGAGCTCCCTCCTGCTTCTGTGGGCCAGATCTGGTGGCTTGGTGGGCTGGATGCAACCCGCGGACCGTATTTTTCCTAGGCCTGATCTAAGTGATAAACAGCTATACAAAATGGAGCTACTATTTATTTTTTCTTTGAGTGATCTCAGTGAATGCAAATAATAATCACATATGTGTTGAGTGTGCCATATACTTGCAGGCTTGAGAGAGAGCTCTTCCCTAGATAGTTATAAAAAACAGGTAACTGAAGAAAGACGAGACTATTTTCTTTTCAAATGATTTATATCATTATATTTCTGTATCTGAGGTACTTTTGTTTCAGGTGTAGTTACATAAAGTTGGATGCCCAAGAAATATTTTTAGTAGTCCTTTTTTGAGGCTGTTTTTATGAATTTCCTTTGATCTCATATGTAGCACTGAAACTAAGGAATAGCGAAAAGTAAAACTTGTTTAAAAATGGATTTCTAGACCTTATAAAACATCTGATGTATTCATCCAGTTATTTTAAATGACCATCAACAAGGCTGCACTCACCCACCACTACCATGTTTTGCACCTACTTTTATGCAGTAATGCAGCTGTGCAACAAAGCTAGCAGTGTAAGTACTATGGAGCTTTTCTCTGTTTTCTTGTTGCAACTCAAAACAGTGAAGCCCTGTCTATAGTATCAGTTAAGTCCTAGTTCAGGTGATGGACAATGAGTGAAAAATGCAGTGAAATGGAAGAAGCTTCTTATTGTTACTTTCTTGGATAGTTTATGTATAACTCATTCTTTCAGGACAAGGATTTGCATTTTGGAGAAAGCAAAAGATCCAACAGGAATACAAGAAATTACTAAAAAAGGAAAGAAAGGCACATACTGAACGGGAAGTTAAATACACAGATACTTACCCAGATCACTTGAAGCATCTCTATTTGGCTGAAGAGGAAATACTTGAGAAACAGTCAAAATCTAAAAGAACTCTACTTTTGTTGGAACAAAAATACAAAACAACAGTAAAG
The DNA here is from genome assembly GCA_019425775.1 of Rafetus swinhoei. Classification (NCBI taxonomy): domain Eukaryota; kingdom Metazoa; phylum Chordata; order Testudines; family Trionychidae; genus Rafetus; species Rafetus swinhoei. The sequence goes on from CM033437.1 coordinate 276,235,850, forward strand.
TAAGTATAATTCTAAACATTTTAAACTGATTTCTTCCCTTCATTCTTAAGTCATCTGATGCTACAGTTTAAGTCCTGTGGTTAGTTTGTTATCCTTAAGAAAAAGAATAAAAATTTAAAAATCTTAAGACAACAACTTTGATTTATTTTATAAGAACCAAAGCACAAAACTGACAATAATTAGGGCTTGAGTTCTGAAATAATGAGAATTTTTCCATGGGACTATAATGGAAGGATTTGTCCCAGGGTGGAAATATTGATGCTGGGCCAAATTATTTAATTATTTCAGAATTATTTCTAGTTTCATCTCCAAATCTTGCTAAGCAAGATGCCTGCACAGATCTTGTAGCAATAAAGGAATTTAAATTAAAATTACACTGATTGGTCTTAAGAGAATATGAATTAAATTTCCGTTTATATTTTATGCTGATTGTGAGTGCAGAAGGCATTTTTCTGTCCTATTTCCCCTTAGGGATGAAAAAACTGCCTAAAGTAGCTAACTGGTTAAACAATTTGTTTAACCGATAGGCAGCAGCTGGTACTGGGGAGGATGTTGGCAGCCGGGGCCAACGGAGGGTGGCAGGGACTGCTCTGTGGGTGGGTAGGGGTCCTGCCAGCCGGTCCACTGTGGGTAGACAGGCTGCTCCCACTGGCTGGGCCTTCTGGTTAACCGGTTACCCAGTAAGCACCAAGTTAGGCTAGGGCTTACCGCAGGGGTACTCAGCTTTGGCCCTGGAGGCCACGTTGATACAGCGCATGCTGAGGGCCACAACTTAAGTGTGGTTGCATATATATGCAAATATATAGTCAAATAGCTTCTTTCACACTGTCCGGCATGAACACAAAGATTAAAACAAGACCACAGGCCCCATTTAAGTTAGTTCTGCTAATATTAATAAAATGCAATATTTACCCAATTTCCACCCATATGACAGCACTTTTAATGAGCAATGACCGTCCAGGAATTTAACTACTAAAATGCATATCAACAGAAGACCATTATATTCACTACATTTTTGTTCTGGCTCCTACTCACGGGCCACATGTTGAGCCCTGCGTAAACTCAAACCATGCTGTGGGCTGCAAATAAACAGGCTGCATGTTGAGTAACCCTGGCTTACCAGGTAACTGGTTAACCTTTTACGTCCCTATTTTCCTCCTTTTGTGTTAACAGTAAAATGATAGTCTTAATGGAATAAATAGCTTTGAACTTCTATTGGAAAAATGAAAAACAATTGATATGTGTTAATGTTAAAATTATTTTAAAGTCTTTTTTTTCTTTTGAGCAACCAATCATCTTATTTTTAATCTAACAGGGAGAAAATGTTTTTTCACAACCCCCCCCTTTTTTGTGCTACAGGTAATTAGGTGGTAATGTTCTCAGTCCATGCACTAGTATGATGGGGGGGATAATGTGCTTGTGGAGATTAGGAATGTTGGTCTTATCAGTTAAATCACACACACCCACACCCACCATGCTGCCTCTGAGGTGGGAGCCGGTGCATGTGGGGAAGCAGCTTTTAAGCTGCTCGCCAGGTGTACCAGCTCCCCTGCAGCTGCCTCTCCTCCAATCTTCCCCCTCCCTCCCCACTGCTTCCTCTGTTATAGAGGCAGAAGTGCGGAGGAGGGAGGAGGCAGAAGACGATACTATCAGGGAGCCAGCTTTTGAGCCAGCTCCTCATGCACCAACTGGACCACCTCTCTTTAACCCCCTCTCTTCCCCCCCCCAGGCTGCTGCCTCTATCACAGGCAGTAGTTCCGGGGGGGGCGGGGGCAGGCAGAGCCAGTACATGTGGGAAGCCAGCTCCCTTACAGCAGCCTGCCCCCCCACACTGCTGCCTCTATATCAGAGCTGGCAGGTGGGAGCTAGTGTTCACAGGGAGCCAGCTAAAAAAGTAGAGGATATCAAAAGGAATCTTGTCCATCATATGTCAATTCTATTTATTTTTAGCATTTGTCTTTGTATATTGCATTACTATTTAAAATAGTATACTGTCAATTTTAGGAGTTAGTACACAGTCTTGCCACATGATGGAGCTGAAAATAAACTGAAGACCACTGCAGAAAATAAATGTGATACTTTTAAATGTCAGCATGAATTCTAAGACATAGTATCTGATCATTTCCTGGGTGTTGTGTTTGGGTTGTTTTTTTTTTTTTTTTTTATTTTTATTTTTTGTTAGTGGTTTGAGCCCTTTCTTAACTATCATTCTATTTAAATAATGTAGTAATTGGGAGTCCGAATAGAACTGGGTAGCTAGATTCTATTGCATAGAAAAAAACCCTCCAGAAGAAGTGTGGTGGTAGGAAACTTCTACCCACTCTAAGCTGCATTGCATTCTGCCAGATTACTACAAGAAATTCTCTGAAAACTGAAGAGGGTGGTGGTGTGGGAAGCAAAATTATTCCTAATGTAGTCCCTCAATTCTGTGAGCCATATGTGCTGGGCACAAGAGGTACTATATTACTTCCAACAACTACCTGGCCTACCTCTTTGTGTACAGAGCCCCATGTAGTTCAGCCCATGGAATATTAAGAATTTATTAAGAAACTTGGATTTGTTGGATTATCATCCTTGACTCCCATCATGATTGTGATAGATAAGCCACATAGGGTTTGGTTCAGATAAGCATTATAGAATCATAGGACTGAAAGGGACTTCAAGAGGTCATCTAGTCCAGTGTTTCTCAACCTTTTTTTATAAAGTACCTCTTAAAAAAAAAAAAAAGTACCCGCAGTACCTACAGTTTTCAGACACACAATTTTTTTTCTACCATTGCAACACATTTGTTTACACAACTTAAAGCTGGGTGGGCAATGAAATTTTTGGGTGTAAAAAGTACAAAAATAATAAAGCGCTGTAAAACTTAAAACAAAAATTCAGTTTTCTCCAAATTTCAGTTGTGTTGACGTACCTCCAGACTTCTCTCAAGTATCACTAAGGGTACTCGTACCACTGGTTGAGAAACACTGATCTAGTCCAGTCCCCTGCACTCATGGCAGGACTAAGCAGACTTGAAGAGAAAAATGCCTTTTTTTGTTGTGGGAGAGAGGGTTTTTTGTTTTTCAAAGTAAGTAAAGATTCATGGTTTCTTCTAAGATCCACTTAATTCCTATACTATCTCAATCTTGCTTTGTGCTACAGTTATGATTGTGCTAATCCTAAAGATATGAGGTACTCTTGTCCATTACAGGTCAGATAGGACTCAAAGGAAGTTTAAAAAGAAAACTTCAAATCAAAAAGCAAAAGAAGAATATGAGAAAGTAAAGGCTGAACGTGCCAAGAAGAAAGAGGTGAATAAATCTTAAATTGAGATTTTTGGGCCAGCAATTGTATCCAGATGTTAAATTGGAAGGGGGATGGTAATGATATTTTCTCAGTCTCTGAAATCTGATTAAACCCCACTCGCAGATGAACAAGTGTTAAAATACGATAGTTCATGTTCTGCCGTTTTGCATTGTACTGGGTCTTGTTCCCTCTGTTTGGGGTTTTAATATACTATGTGCTGATCTGACTAAGCTCAAGTATGCCCCCTTGATGCCCCCTTGTTCTTAGATCTGGTTTCCCTTCAGTGAAAGTTGTGACATCTCTAACATGCCATCCGTTCATGATGCTGCGATGTCATGCAAAGCTTCATAATGAAACAACAGTTGAATGCAGTTGCAAACACACACATCCCTTTCCCCCCCCACCATCCCTGCTCCAAAAAAAGGTAATCTCATTCTGGATGGTACTAACATGAGTGTCTTCTGGAAATAAGAGTGTAGCTGTTTAAATGTTTAAACTGATTATCAGTTACACAAACAGCTACATGCGGATCCTGGGAGCCATCTATCACCCTGTGCTGCTGCCTCTGATAGGTAGGCATGAACTGGTGTGTGTGGGGAGCCAGTGGCGCCCTGGCTCCAGCTACCACTCCATATAAATTTTCTGTGTTTACACGGTTATCAAATTACACCCATGTTTTCCATTAGGGATGTTAAAATTCAAGTTAATTGTCCCACTGTATTCTGCACTGGTGAGGCTGTGTCCAGTTCTGGTTGCCATGCTTCAGGAAGATGTGGATGAATGGGAAAAAGTCCAGAGAAAAGCAATAAAAATGATAATGAATTAGAATACCTGACCTATGATGAAAGGTTTAAAAAACAGGCTCTGGGGAGCCAGTATGCACAGTGGGGGGAGGAGGAGAGTAGGCAGGTGTGAGCCAGTACTTGTGGGGAGCATCCTTCTGCACCCCTACGGGTAAACATGTAGCTGCTTAAAAAAATTAAGCAGTTATACTTTCACAAAGAAAAATCACATTTATTAACTAGGGATGTTAGCGTGTAATTGAATAGTTGTGTAACCACATGAGATGGGGGCGGCAGCCAGTGCTTTCTCGGCCCCACTCCCAGGGAGCCCCCTGCCTCTCCACGCCACTGCCTCTCTATCAGAGGCAACAGCATGGGGTAGCAGCAGCCCTTGTCCATGAGGGGTCCAACCTCACTAAAGACAGAGATTGCTCCCCGGCAGCAGATCCTGTCCACAGGGAGCTCGGACCCCCTGTGGGTAGGGGCTGCTGCCATGGAACAGCGTCTGTTCACGGCAAACCCAGGATGCTTCAGACAGAGGCTGCTTCACAGCAGCCTCCCCTGCCCCCGCTGTCCCCCCATGCTGCTGCTCCTAACAGAAGCACAGAAAAAGTGCTGAGGGAACTGGCTTTTAAGCTGACTCTCTCCCCACACACACTGGCTTTTGCATGCCCCCCACATCTGTAGGAGGCAGCAAGGGGGAGGGCTGCTTGAAAGCTAGCTCCCCTTGCATATTGGCTCCTGCCTGCCCCTCTCACTCTCACCACTGCTACACCTCTATCAGAGGCAGCAGCGCAGGGACTGGAGGGGGCAATACAGAGGCAGCAGTGGAGGGATTGTGTGTAGTCGACAGGTTTAACCAATAAGCCCAGGTTTATCGGTTAATCATATAGTCCAGGGGTGGCCAACCTATTACGGATGAAAGAGCCAAAATAGTGGTGGATACAGTGCAAAGAGCCAAGGGAAAGAATTTGTTGTTGGCCGCAGCGTCAGATCTTGCCAAGAGGCGCCCTGCCCAGGCAAGGTAAAACGGTCAGAGCAGGGGACTGAGAAGAGCCGCGGGTGTGGGAGCTGCAATTTTTCCTTTGAAGAGCCACATGCGGCTCGCGAGCTGCGCGTTGGCCACCCCTGGTATAGTCATCTACACATTGACATTCCTATTTTTAACATCCTTCATTTGCAGCATGTGCCATTAGAACCAAAGCTACTAAGCCTGCACTGTGACCACTTGCAAGCTTGTCTAATAATTTAACTTTGTGACTTAAAGTCATCACCTTTTTCCTTCTTAGTCTCTTGACCACTGTCTGCATCGCTTGCTTTTCTTTTTAGTTCCAAAATTAAGGTTAGGTGTTGTTTTAGCAATCATAATTTTTTTACTAAAACCTAGTGAGATAGCATCAGCAAGCTGCATCATATGCATGTGCTGGTGCAGTGCAGCGCACCATGAACAGTGAAACTGTGGATGACGAAGTCTTGTTGTGCTTGCTTGGGTTATTTAACTCACTTTATATTTTCATTCAGCATAAAGCACTATCTCTGTTAAACTATGCAATATTTCTGTTTCATAAAATTGTTTTTCATGTGTTTTATTATACAATGAAAATAATATAATATGCATTTGATAAACTAACATCTCTTCACATGCATGCTGCTGCTAAGACCTCTGTCTTTGTGGCCTTTACAGTACTGCATTTCAAAGAACAAAATCCCAGCAGAGCAGCTATCCAAATAAATTGAAGCAAGCATTAGTGACAGCTTCACGTTTTAATGGGACATGATTTCACTGAGTCAAACTAGTTAACATGCTCATTAAAAATATAATTTGCTTCAGTAATTTATTCAAAGTAAAGCAAAATATTGATGATTGCACCTATCCTGGCCTTAAATGCTGAATAAAATTATATAAATAGTTTTATACTGTCCCTGTCACTGCAATGGTGAATGTCTTCCAGTAGTGCATTGCTTGACCTGGACAACATCTGTTACGTGTTCCGTTTTTTTCTCCTCCCCTCGTCAGAGGGAAAAGTGTGTACCTTGGAATGCCTTGTTTCAGTGGTGAGGGTTTTTTCTTGTTTTTTGACTTGTGTGTTGCTATGTATTTGTTACCAAAAGCAGATTTAAAAAAAGAGCCTTTCTCTTGGAACAGAAGATAGTGAGGTTTGTGATAGTCCTTAGTTCCTATGGGATTTCATTCTACAATTTCAACCAGTCCTTTAGAAAGATCTGTGGAAGACAAAAGAACTTCAGCTTTATTGTAGTGAATTGCATTGTGCCATGATGTGAAGTTGCCAACTGCAGTCTTCATTACAATGCCTTAGGCCAGTGGTTTTCAAAGTCCAGGTCATGGCCTAGGAATGTAAAGCACTAGATTGCCTTGCTTGGAACTCAGGGATGTTTGCAGCTCTGGTGAGTACCACTGACTGGGTCGTTTGTGCTGCGTGGCTAAGGTTGGGTCACTACCCGCACTTTGAAAAGCACCAGGCTAGTCTTCATGCATTCTGACACCATAGGTCAGCAGCAGGTCCAGCTCCTAAACAGGGGGGTCACAGTGCTTGTGCACTGCCCCTGCCATGAGCACCAGACTGCAGGTGAGAGCTAGGGAAGCTGCTTGCATGCCTTCGGTGCTGGCTCTTCCAGGGAACAGCACAGTTCACTATGCCAAGGCAAGAAGGAAGCCTGCCTTAGCACCCGCACTGTGCTGCTGACGGAGCTGCCAGAGATAAGCCTGCATCCCAGTCCTCTGCCGCAGCCTGGACCGCTCCACAAACCTTTCATTCCTGTCACCACCCCAGAGCCTGCACCCCCATCCCAGAGACCTTACCCTTTCCTGTCCCACACCTGAGCCCCCTCCCACACTCTGAACCCCCTCATCCCTAGCCCACTTCACCGTCAATGTTCCCTCTAATCTTTTCCATCCATATGTGGAATACATTTTTTTATGTGCACAGAGGCATCCATAGAAGAAAACCTAGCTTAGGGCACTCTGTTAATCAGCTGGGTAGCATCTGAATCTTTCCTGAGCAGCTGCACAAGCGCTCTGCTTACAGGGAACACTGCCCACAGCTCTCACTCCTGCACTCCAACTCTCTGCCCCAGCCCTGTGGTGCCCCGCCCATACCCAAATCCTTCATCCCCAGCTCCATTGGGTTGCAGGCATCAATCATTTTCTTGTTTGAAAACCACTGCTTTAGGCGACTGTAATACTTGTTTCAGTTACAATAATATCTAACCTTTTTTCTTCTCAGATTTCTTTTAAATGTGGTGATGGCCATAATAGCAGTAGGGTACCTAGCTTCCCATATTTTCACAAGGATGCTTATGTTATTTAAAAATCACATCTTGGGTTTGTACTGATTTTGATTTACTCATGTCAGTTACGTTTTTGTGGGTTTTATTTCAGGCAGCAGAGAAAAGGAAACAAGAAAGAGAAGAAGCTCAAAGGCTCTACAAGCAAAAAAAAATGGAAGCTTTTAAAATATTAAGTAAAAGGACCAAAAAAGGACAGCCAAATCTAAATTTACAAATAGAATTTCTCCTTCAGAAAATACAACAAAAAACATAGACCAGTTTATCTTCTTTTTTCAATTAATTAAATCAGTCTGCTAAAAACATGTTGTGACTGGTACTTTTTATTATAAATTTTTTTTTTTTAGTGTATACGGCAACCATTTTTGTTTGTTCTGATCACTGGTCCGGCACTGTGCTGGAAAAGTCATTAGTTCTGTAAACATTTGTATAGGTCTGAAAATAATATTGTGAACTTAAGCATATTATGGGATATTGAACCTTCACTATATATATTAATTCACTCCTTGCTTTATTCCTCACTTCAGTTCAATATTTGACGTTTAGCAGCCAATATCTCAAATTGCTAGTTTAAGACTTATGCCATTTCGAGAGTTGAGATTCCATTCTGCTTTTCAGATGACATAAAGCATTTGCTTTTATCTCTAGCAGTTCTTTTGACATTGACTATTGAAATCACATCTGTTGAAGAGCAAGAAGCAGGATGGTAAACTATGTGAATGTGATATCTAATGAACTGGCAGAGCTAAGAATTGCATCCTTTATGCCATTTGAAAATTCAGAATATGGAAACCCAGAATATAAATTGTATTGTAAGGCTTATTATACCATCCTCTCCACTTCAAAACAAAAGAATAAAACTTGTCCAAGACTATCTAATCAGTTCTGGTCTAGGGCTATAGAGTGATAATTTGAAGGTTCAATATGTTTTGATCCATCATGGATATAAAAGTATATCAAAGGCCTTGTCGCCAAACCTGCCTTTTGGTGGAAAACAAAATGAGAGCCTTTGCACTACAATGCAGCTTCTGTCAGGAAAAGCACCCAGTTCTTCTTCATGTGCTTGCTTATGTCCATTCCGTTTAGGTGTGTGCCCGCCCCGTGCACAAGTTCCAAAAGCTTTTTACCCTTAGCAGCACCCATTGGGCCAGCCAGGAAACCCCCTGGAGTGGCCTTGGTATAGCCACGCATATAACCCCCTGCTGACCCTGCCCCCCCCCTTGAGTTCCTTCTTTCCGGCCGTAACAGTTGCTGGAATGCTTTGCTTGCAATCGCAAGTGCTCCCTTAGCTTATCTTTAGTGTTATCCTTAGTTGTGTAAATAGAGTAGTTCACAGTTGATTGTTAAGCGTTAGTTCTAGAGTAGAGTTAGTTTTGTTGTGCTCCGGCTCCCCTTGGCGGGGTAGGGGGGCATGCCGGGGCCCCACGGCTTCAAACCCTGCTGGCGGTGCTCAAAGTTGATGCCGTGCAGAGATCCTCATAAAGAGTGTCTCAAGTGCCTGGGTGAAGGCCACCTGACAGTTTTGTGCAGGATCTGTAAGTCGTTTAAGCCGCTTAAACTGATTTTAATGGAGTCTGCACCTCGACCCTCAGCACCGGAGCTGTCTGTTAGGGCACACCAGGGTCTATGAGAGAGGCCGACCGCAGCTCGAGACACGCAGCGGCACCGAGGCACCGGTCCCAATCCCCGGTGCTGGCGACGTCAAAAAAGTCGCGAAGAGGCAGATCGCCTGCCAGGCGGGACCAGGAAGAGCACCACGGGGCTTCCCCTTCATCATGCCGACGGCAAAACCTGGTGCGGGCTGACACCCCTGAGGCCCAAGGCCTGCCTGTAGAGGAGGTCACGCAGCCGTCCACTCCAGACACCTTTAATGCGGCCCAGGAGCTGATAGAGCTGACAGCCCCAGCTCCGGCACCGCGGTGCACCATAGAGCACGAGGACAGAGAACGCCTCGGTGCCAGGCAGGCCCCAGCACTGGCACCACAGACGGTACCGATGCAACGGTGCCCCGGACCTTCAGCACTGACTTAGTTGGCATTGATACAACCAGTGCAGGAGGCGGTGTGGGTGACACAGTCGGTACCCACGCCACAAGCGGCACCGTATGCCCCGGTGCCAGGGGGTCCGAACATGCTGCCACCGGCACCACTGTCGCACAGGGGTAAACTGTCAGCAATGGCGCAACACAGACGGGGTGAAGCAGAGGTCCATAGCACCGCCCTGGTCGGCATCAGAGCTCTCATCAGAGTCGGATGGAGAATCCCTTGTGTCCAGGGCATCCCTGCACTGTACACTTGACTCCAGAGGGTCACGGTCCTCCTGAACATTGGGGCAGCAGCACTGTTCACGATCTGGGCACAGATCTCATGTGGCACCGACAGAAAGATCACAACCAGGCCATGGTACAAACATGGCCTCCCCAGTGACAACCACCGACTCAGTGGCCCTTTTGAACACTCTAGCCTACCACCAAGCCCAGGGTCCGGACCCCTCCAGAATGGGGTCAGTAGTAACATCAGCATACTTGACCCACAGAACGGCCCCCTCGGTGACACCACTCACCAGGGGGCAAGGGTCGGAGTCCAGTCCTAGTCCCCCAGGTTCATCTGCATTAGGCCGCGGTCCTCTTCTAGATCCCCTGTTGTTATTGGACCTATTCCTCTTTCTACTATCATACCTGGGCCCTTGTTGCTGACCTCTCTGAGGTCTTTGAAACAGCGTGGGGCGGGTGTGTGTATACTTAGGGATTTCAAAGTTGTCCTAGAGTCCTTCAGACTATGTAGTCTGTTGTCAGTCTGTTCTGAAAAGAGACCTGAACCTTCAAAGGGCAAGTCCTGAAGTGTCACTTGCACCTCCTGCGGAATGCCCGAGACTTGTAGTCACGAGCATCTACGCATGACAATCCCTGTTGCCATCGATTTTGCCGCAGAGTCTGCAGCGTCGAGGGCAGCTTGGAGGGCTGTTCTGCACACTGTCTTACCCTCTTCATTGAGCGCTGCAAACTCTTGCTGGGAACCTTGGGGTAGCTGGTCCTTAAATTTCTCCATTGCCACTCATGAGTTGTAAGCATATCTGCTGAGCGTTGCTTGCTGATTCATAATTCTCAACTGCAGACTCGCCGTACCATACGCTTTCCTTCCCAACAAGTCTAACTTTTTGGGCTCCTTGATCTATGGGGTGGGTCCCGGTTGTGCCTGCCTTTCCCTCTGGAAGGCTGCCTGAACCACTGCTGAGCCCGGGGGTGGGTGAGCAAGCAAATGCTCGTGCCCCATCTGAGGTACGAAATACCGCCTTTCAATCCCCTTCTGTGTCGGGCGTATTGAGGCTGGTGTCTGCCACAAGTTTTTAGTGATCTTTGCCACTGTCTTGTTAAAAGGAAGAGCAATTTTTGCTGGGGCATCTGCCATGAAGATGTCCACCATAGGGTCTGCCTTCTCTTTGACCTCCTCGGCCTGGACGCCTAGGTTCTGGGCCAGCCGCTTGAGTGACTCCTGGTATGTTCGCATGTCCATTGTTGGCATGCTCGGGAAGGGATCAGCTAGGGCCTCATCTGGCGGTGAGGACGAGGATTCCCTCTACTCTGGGGGACTCTCAACCTCCGTCCTGGGCTCCGGCTGGTTGTCATGACCTCCTGATGACCTCACCGAAGGTGGTTGTGGAGGTGGGTGGGCCCCAAGGCCTGAGATCGGGCTTTTGAAGAAGCGCCCATGGACAGAATACCAGTGCCAGTGTCAGATTGTCCTTTCTGTCTCAGACTGTCCCCTTTCTACCGTGTTTGGCACTCCATTACATCGGACCGCTGGGTCCTAGACAAGGTACAAAGGGGAAACTCTATCCCTTTCCTTGCCTCCCCACCTTCCCATCCCCCTTCCCTGTCCCTTTTCAGGGACCCCTCTCACGAGATTCTGCTTATGCAGGAGGTCTCCTTGCTCCTAAGCTTGGGAGCGATAGAAGAGGTCCCATTAACGTTCAGGGGTAGGGGTTTCTATTCTCGTTATTTTCTAATCCCAAAATCCAAAGGGGGCCTCCGTCCCATCCTCAACCTTGGGGGGCTCAATGCCTACATAAGGAAGTTGCGGTTCAGGATGGTCACGTTGGCCGCCATCATTCCTTCCCTCGATCTCAGAGACTGGTATGCCGCCCTTGATCTCAACGACGCTTACTTCCATATATCAATTGTCCCACACCACAGAAAATTCCTGCACTTCAAGGTGGGCGAGAACTATTTCCAGTTTGCGGTACTACCGTTCGGCCTATCCACAGCTCCCAGAGTATTTACCAAGTGCATGGCAGTGGTGGCCGCCTTCCTGAGAAGGAAGGGGCCCCGATCCAGAGACCAGGTGCTCTCTCATATCAGGCTGGCCAGGGACATCTTCGCCAACTTTGGTCTGATCTTGAACGCGGAGAAATCTACTCTCACCCTCACCCAGGTAATAGAGTTTGTGGGGGTGCAGTTGGACACCACCTTGGGTCCCGCCTCTCTACCTCTGGCCAGGTTTCTTGCCCTACAAAGCATTATACAGCAGCTCCAAACCATTCCGCTGACAACGGCAAGGGTCTTCTCACCACACGAGTGGTCCCTCAAGGCAGAGGTAGCTCAATCTCTTTTCCCTAGGTGAGGAACTCCCCAAATGGACCTGTTCGCTTCTCAAACCACCAAGAAATGTTCCAAATTCTGTTCCTACAGGGGAGTGGGCAGGGGTTCAGTGGGGGACGCCCTGGTAGGGAAGTGGCCGGTGGGCCTTCCTTTACACCTTCCCCCCCTTCCCTGTAGTGCACGAAGTGCTCATGAGAGTCAAGAGATTTGGGCGCCACTAATACTAGTAGCCCCAGCATGGCCCAGCCAGCACTGGTACATGACCCTAGTGTCTTTGTCAGTAGAGGACCCCATTCTTCTGCCAGTGTCCCCGGATCTCTTGACACAAGAGCTCGATCAGGGTTGGCTCTGCCACCCTCCACCTGCCGGCCAGGAAAATCAGTGGCTGCGGGGGAGGGAACTCCTTTGCTCAGACTCGGTGAAACAAGTGCTAGTGGAAAGCAGAAAGCCTTCAACTAGGGCAACATATCAAGCCAAATGGAAAAGGTTTTCAGTATGGGTCACCGGTAAGGGTGGGGACCCTACTCAAGCCTCTATCCCATTGATCCTAGACGACCTACTTGAGCTTAGGCAACAAGGGTTGTCTACCTCATTGCTCAGGGTGCACCTGGCAGCCATTACGGTTTTTCATCAGGGTGAAGGGGGCAGGTTGGTCTTCACCCACGACATGGTAAAGCAATTCCTAAAAGGTGTGGGCAGGTTGTATCCCCAGATTAGGCAACCCATCCCACAATGGGACATGAACTTGGTACTCCGTGAGCTCACTAGACCCCCATTTGAACCCCTGGCTACGTGTTCCCTATCACACCTGTCGTGGAAGGTAGCATTCTTAGTCGCTATCACCTCAGCGAGGAGGGTGTCCGAGCTGTGAGCTCTGTCCTCAGAACTGCCGTGCTTAGTGATTTCCAGGGATAAGGTGATGCTGATGCCTCACCCAGCCTTCCTCACCAAGGTGGTCTCCATGTTCCATATGTCACGGGAGATTTTTTTGACCAGTATTCTACCCAAAACCACATGCAGACAAGATGGAGAGAGCACTCCACACACTAGATGTTCAGAGAGCTTTAGCATTTTATTTAGATAGGACAAGACAGTTTCGCAAGTCCACCCAGCTCTTTGTCTCGGTGGCGGACAGGATGAAGGGTAATCCAGTATCGGACCAGCACCTCTCATCCTGGATTATGTCCTGTATTAGAACTTGTTACGAAGTTAGGGGCGGTACGGCTCTGCCACTTAAGGCACATTCTACAAGAGTGCAGGCCACCTCAATGGCCTTTGTAGCACAGGTACCATTTGCAGGGCAGCTACTTGGTCCTCTATTCACACGTTCACCAAACACTATGCCATCACACAGCAGGCTAGACAGGATGCAGCGGTTGGGGGAGCAGTGCTGCAGTCTGTTTCATCTCTCGTTTCTGACCCCACCTCCGGGGGGGTTTAGCTTGGAATCACCTTAAACGGAATGGACATAAGCAAGCACTCGAAGAAGAAAAAACGGTTGCTTACCTTGTAACTGTTGTTCTTTGAGATGTGTTGCTTATGTACATTCCGAACCCACCCACCTCCCCTTCATCAGAAATATCAGGCAAGAAGGAACTAAAGGAGGGGAGGGCCAGCAGGGGGCTCCCAGGCTGGCCCAATGGGTGCTGCTAAGGGTAAAAAGCTTCCAGAACTTGTGCACGGGGCGCACACACACCTAAATGGAATGGATATAAGCAACACATTTCGAAGAACAACAATTACAAAGTAAGCAACCATTTCTTTTGGTGAACAAAAATCCACCTCCGTGAGAGACTTTTTTCCCCCCCTTCTCTTTATTGTCAACAAAGAGCCACTGTGGACTCTGCTGTTTGTTTAGTCAAGAAAACTGGCTTCCACCAGTATCCTGCAATGCCTGCCCTGATGGATGTGCTCAGTGTTTTGTGGTCTCTGCTGTCCTCTAGGCATGTGCCCATCCCCTTTCAAAGCTCCAGGAAGTATCTGACATCTGAGTGAGATGCTCCATTTGGGGAACAAAGGGCAAATCATTGGAATGCTCCTTTCTGTTCTGCTTGCTATACAGCAGCAGGCAGACTTGCTGCAGGAGGGCTGAAGAGACTGCTGAGCTGCTCTGACATTCCTCAGCAGGAAGAGCTCACAGATCAGCTTTGCCTTACCACAACACTGCACTGTGGGATGCTTTTCCACATTGCTTTGCTCTCTCTGTTGTCAGGGTGCTAGCAATGTGGCCATGAAATGTTGACAATGGGAGACAGAAAAACTGGTTTGACTGGTTTTCACTTTTGGCGACTTTTGTATGTCAACAGCACTTCTGTCACCAAACCTTCCCAGTGTAGACAGAGCCTTATAGATAGAGCACTAGATTGGTTTTAGGAAAATTGGATTCTGTTTGTGACTGCTGCTGTCTTGCTGGGATATCATGGGTAAGTCACTTAGTCTCTGTGCTTCAGTTTCCTCTTCTGTAATATGAGGATAATGATCCTGTTCTACTTTGGCAAGCATTTTGAGATATGTTGATGAAATGTGCTGTGTAAGAGCTAGGTATTGTATTAATTATGTTTAATTCTGTGGCCAGTTCTCAGATACCAATGGAGTTTTAAATACATAAATCTTTGAGCTCTAGAATGGAAATAACACAACTGAGTAGCAAAGATGTAGTCTCATTTACATCACTGCTTTAGACCACTTCCATTGCCCCATTGGGATAAGATTTCCCAGAGAATAGTATGCTCTCACCTAATTTTTTTTTTCAGTTGCACAGAGAATGTGTTTTGGTCATTCCATGTGTTAGCTAAATGTCTTTGCATATTTTATTTATGGCTATTCCTTTTGAAACAGATCTTCCATAGATAAATTTTAACTTCATATACACCTTGTTAACATTTTGTCATGCTATAGCTTTAAATCTAATAGTAATGGCTCCTTCTACTGAGAATGTTTTGCTCTTTGAAAACATTTAGCCAAAGTTTGTAAATATTATGAGTTTATTCTTAAATTGGCCTATGGTGATGTTTACTAACGTTAATGATTTTTAGCTCTGGATGTAGCTACAAAAATTTTATTTTTTTGTACATTTGCCTGCATCCATAGAAGCAGTTGAAGTTTTTTTCAGAACAGTATGTTCCCATGTCTCCATTATCTGAAATGTTCAGAAAATCATTATTAAGGTTGTAATTTTAAATGGCCACAAGCATAGTATGATTAATATAAAGTGGTGCAGTGTAGAAATGAAGAACTTCACTTCACAAAGGTTTATTCCTTCACTTCACAAAGGATAAGTATTTATAAAACTTTTAACTGACTCCTCCATATATTAAAATGCCATGTTTTGAAGTGTGAATAAAAATGTGCATTTGGGGTGCATTTGAGCAGGAGCAGGCCAGATACGACCTGCCAAGCCACTGGATCTAGCCCCCAGGCCACCTAATCTAGCCCACAAGCTGCCCCATTGGGACTCTCAGGCACAGAGCAGCCAGCCATTTTAGAGTAGCACCATGCCGCTATAAGTGTTTGGTTGTTCCCTATGGCTCTCTACTCTGAGCATCGGGGGAAGTGGAGGCTTAGCACGCTTCCCTTCCCTCCATCGAAACCTCTTAGCTCCCATTGGCCAGATGGCCTCAGAGTCCTGCAGGGCTGCTGTCCGGGAGCTGTCTAGGTAAGTGCATCCCAGCCATAGCATGCCTCTGACACCCAAGTCCCTCTTTCCCCCCCAATTCCCTGCCCCAGGTCACCACCCCATGCTGCCCCAGGTCATCACCCAAACCCTCTGCCGGCCCCCAGCCTCCCGTCACAACTGCCTGCAATAAGGATGTTATGAAGCAGGTAAATGACTAATCGTTTAGCCGACACAATTAGTATCAACTACACACTTAATCACAGTTAGATAAGTGGCCCCACAGCGGCTCTGCAGTTTAAATGTAGTAGGAGCCAGATGTGCAGGCATTCAGGCTCTTATTCTGTTTAAAATGCAGAGCCACAGCGGGGGTAGGTCTGAGACCTGGCGCGAGCTGGGACCAAGTAGTCCCGGCTTGCACCAGGTCCCAGACCACTGTGCCTTTGCCCCTCCTCCCTGTGCACCATGGAGATAGGGCTGGTGGGAACCAGCTTTTAATATGATTTCCCCCAGCACCAGCTCCTGCTCCCCTACCCTTGCTGCCCCTGAAACAGAGGCAGAAAGGGTGGGGGAAGTAGACAAGTAGTGACTTCACTAAGCCTAAGCTTATTAGGTAGTCGACTACTTGTCTAGTAACTTACATCCCTACCCTGCACCCCCGAATCCTCTCTTGCACCCATACTCCCTCCTGGATCCTGTACCCCAATCCCCTGACCTAGATCACAACCTCCTCCTTCACCCAAATTCCCTCTCCTACACCCCAGTTCCCTATCCCGAGCTTCCTTCTGCACACCCCCTCCATAGAAAAGTGCAGCAGTGCAGCCCTAAACCAAAATATTTGTGTGCCCCCACCATCAAAAATTATTGCCCATCCCTGCCTTTGAGCATTGTGAAGCATTAATTCATATGAAGTTTGATAACATTTGATCTCATAGTTTTGTTTGAAATGTATTTTGTGGTTTAAATCATAGGTTTAAAAAGATATGAAGTTATTTCTTTGATCTTGTACTATTGCTTTGCAAGTCAGATTTTTTTTTTGAGGGATGGGGTTCTTTATGAGAGTATTAATGAAAGGTAACTACACTCCTTAGATTTTCATGTACAAATTCAATCCTGTCAAACTTCTGTCTCCCCTTGATTTGGCAGCCAAAAAATAGTGTTGGAGGAATGTCTATATCTGATAAAGACTATTCAAACACAAAAGCAAGAGGACTGTCCCAGAAATTTGGATGAGTGTTTGTATTTGATCGGTTATCAAATGAAAGGCTGCAGAAATAATTAAGCTCTAGACTCTAGGAGGTACCCTTTTGCACATCCATATACATAATTATCAGTGAGGGGACTTGGTGTTTCTCATTGATAGCATTTCATATAAGGAAGTATTGAATGGGATGAAAGGACTTCAAGCCAAATGCTGTAAAAAGAACCATCTGATCTGCAGATCAGTATTCTAGAAAAATATTTGTGCTATTGACAATGGATTGTTATGAGACATTTAGTATCTTCTAAAATAAAAAAGACAATAAGAGGAGTTTTTAATTGAAATACTCATGTAGCAAACAAACTATAAAATCTGATTGGCTGACTTTAAGCTCCCTCAAGAGGGAAGTAGTTTAGAATTGGGAATAGACAGTACGTTCTCATTTCTCAGAGCCCTAAAGATTTGCCTCCCACTGTATATAAAACAATAGATTTCAAGAGGAAGACTTCAATAAACTCAGGAGCTACGTCTACACTGCAGGCTTTTTGCGCAAGAACAATTGTTCTTGCGCAAAAACTTGCAGAGTGTCTACACTGCACACATGTTCTTGCCCAAGTAAATTTACAGTAAAGCATCAGAAAAGAGGGCTTCTTGCACAAAAGTTATTCCTCTCCCCATGAGGAATAAGCCCTCTTGCACAAGAACTCTTGTGCAAAAAGGCAGTGTGGACGGGCAACAGGGGTTTCTTGCACAAGAAAACCTCTATGGCTAAAATGTCCATCAGAGCTTTCTTGCGCAAGTGAGCGTCCACGCTGCCATGGACGTTCTTGCGCAAAAGCACATGGTAGTGTGGATGCACTCTTGTGGAAGACCTTTTGCACAAGAACTCTTGCGCAAAACAGTTCTTGTGCAAGAAGCCTGCAGTGTAGACGTAGCCAAGGAGTTGGTAGGTAAGATCACTTGGGAAGCAAATCTAACAGGAAAAACTGTTGAAGATAGTAGGAATTTTTCAAAGAGACATTATTAATGGGACAAGAACAAACTATTCCACTGCATAGGAAAGATGAGTATTGGCAAGAGACCTTCCTGGCTTAGCCAGGAGCTCTTGAATGATCTGAAAATCAAGAAGTAGGCCTACAAAAATTGGAAACTAGGTCGAAGTACAAAGGATAAATATAAACAAATAACACAAGTAAGTAGGGGCAAAATTAGAAAGGAGGACACAGTATAAAATGAGCTCAACTAGATATAGATTGGACCTCCTTGTCCAGCACAGTTGGGACCTGACCGGACCCAAATGAGAGAATTTGCCAGACCAGGAAAGATCTGCCACTGGCTCCCAAGCCCATTACAGGCTGCCTGTCTCGCTCGCACGCATGCACGCACGCACACACACACTCTCTCTCTCTTACACTTGGCTGGGCTGCTTGCCCAACTGCTGTCAGCTCCCTGGGCTGCAGAGGCTCCGACTCCTGCCATGAGGCTCGAGCCCCACACATCTGGGGCAGCCACGGGGCTCCAGCCCCGGTCCTGTGCTACAGGGGGCTGCTATGGGGCTCCAGCCCCATACTCCAAGAAGCTGCTAGAGGACTCTGGTCCTGTGCTGCTGCTGGGCTTCAACCTCAGCCCCAAGCTCCTAGGGGCTGCCTCAGGGTTTCAGGGCTGCCACAGGGCTTCAGCCCAGTGCCAACCATGCTGACGGGGGACTTTGGCATGGCCCCATGCTGCTGTGGGCTGTTGGAGGCTGCCAGGGGGCTCTGGTCCCGGTCTTGAGCTGCCCCCTGCTGGCCTGCCAACCTGGTTGCCACGGCCTGGCTGGCCCTCCTGTCCTTAGGCTCCCAGCTCTCTGGTTCAGGAGTATCCATGGTCCTGCCAGATGACAGATGTTGCTGGACCAGAGTGTGCCAGTTTTGGAGGTACAACCTATAGTGATATATAAAGGGCAACAAGAAAACAACAAGAATATTCTACAAAAATATTGGAAGCAAGAGGCAGACCAAGGGCAGAGTAGGCCCATTACTAAATGAAGAGGGGAAAACAATAAGCGCCTCTGCCATTTCCATATTTTCTGGACTTCTTTGACTTCTTTGTTTTAGTTTTCATCAAGAAGTTTGTTGGTGATTGAATGCCTAACATAGTGAATGCCAGTGAAAATGGGGTATATTCAGAAGCTAAAATAGAATAAGAAAATAATTAAAAATTACCTAGACGAGTTAGCTGTTTCAAGTCATCAGGGCCTGATGAAATGCGTACTAGAATACTCAAGGGGCTGACAGGAGATATTTGACCCATTAGATATTATCTTGGGCTACATCTAGACTACGATCCTCTTCTGCAAGAGGAAATGCAAATGGAGCGCTCATTTTCATATGTTACTCTCTCATTTGCATTTCCTCCTCGGATCCCTTTTACGCAAGAGGTTTTTGTGCAAAAAAGTGCTGTGTAGATGGCTTCTTTTTGCGCAAAAACCCCTTTTTGCGCAAGAGCCATTCATCCTCAAAAAATGAGCGCTCCATTTGCATTTCCTCTTGTAGAAGAGGATCATGGTCTAGACATAGCCTTGGACTATAGGAGAAATTCCAGAAAACTGGAAAAGGGCAAATATAGTGCCTGTCTATAAAAAGGGAAATAAGGAATTACAGACCTGTCAGCTTAACTTCTGTTCCAGGAAAGATAATGGATCAAATAATTAAGGAATTAATTTGCAAACATCTAGAAGATAATAAGGTGGTAGGGAACAGCATGGATTTGTCAAGAAAAAACCCTGTCAAACCAACCTGATAGTTTTCTTTGACAGGGTAACAAACTTTGAGAATAAAGGGGAAACAGTAGACATGGCATTAAGACATTAGTAAGGTATTTGATACAATCTCGCATGACCTCATTAAGAAACTAGGGACATACAACCTGGATGGAGTTACTATTAGATATGTGCACATCTGGTTGGATAACCATTCCCAGAGAGTAGTTTCAATGGTTCACAGTTACGTTGGAAGGGCATAATGAGAGGGGTTCCAAGAGGATCAATTTGGGGACAGGTTCTGTTCAATATCTTCATTGGTGGTTTAGATAATGACATAGGGAATACACTTGTAAGGTTTGAGGACAACAACAAGCTGGGAAGGGTTTCAAATGCTTTGGAGGATAGAATTATAGTTCAAAATGATCTAGACAAACTGGAAAAATGTTCTGAGGTAAATTGGATGAAATTCAGTAATGACAAATGCAAAGTACTCCACTCAGGAAGGAACAATCAGTTGCACACATATAAAATGGGAAATGACTGCCCAGGAAGGAGTACTGCAATAAGGGATCAAGGAGTCTTCGTGAACCAGAAACTAAATATGAGTCAGTGTGATACTTTTGCCCCCCTCCCCCAAAAGAAAAAAAAAAATCAGTGGACAAAGGTGTTTAAAAAAAAGTCATCTTTCTAATAAAAAATGGGGAGGGAAAGACTGAAAGCCTATTTTCTTGCTCAATAATTTTTGCTAGTGTATGGCTTTTAGAACTTATCACTATACTGACGGTCATAACATAATGATAACCATCACTATGTGAAGGCTCACTGAAGTGTCTTAATAGACATTTCACATCTCCAAATAACACCTCCTTAAGGGAGTGTGAGAAAACATAAGAAAGATGTGATTAATGTAAAGGAAGACTTTTATGTGGGCTCTGGGAGGAGGTGGGAACGTAGAATATTCTTAGCCTCTCCAAGTAGAGCTAACTCCCCCTGTCCTCAGTTGCTACCAATATACAGAGCTGGCGTCTTATTTTCTCTTTTGCAATAGAAAGGAAAAGTTACTCTCATTCTATATCTCTCATTCTATATATGTAGCTATTACAATCTCTTAGCACTTCCAATAAATCCTCTATCCTCAAAGAAAATGCCCTTCCCCCTTTTCAAGTGATTGCTTTAATAGCTTTTTTCCTCTAAAGATTAGGATTTAATAATCAAGAGAAATAGTTTTAGGGGCATAGTCAAATGGCTATTCTGAGAGATTTCCTTCTTCCTTGCAGGCTTCCCTGTCCCTTTACCCAAATGCCAAGAGAAAAATAAATAACCATTGTTTACTTATCTATTTAAAAATGCCTCCTCAACAAAAAGGAGACCTGAGGATTGTCTGCCTCTTATAAATTAATTAAATTAAAGCTATTCCATAAAAATTGTTATTAAACTCAGCATCTTCCAAGCAGAGGGCTCTACTACTAGTTCTTGTATGAATGCACCAAGGTCTATTTCTAGCATCTATGAACCTTCAAGTTGTACATTTACATCTCTTTTTCACAACGTCATCACCAACATTACTATCACTTTTCTAACCATCAATAGACAGTCAGGTAACAATAGCTAATTGTCAATAGCAGTTTGGATTACTATTTTCTCATTTGCACTCATCTTCCTGCATGTTTGCCAAAAACAGGATTATCCCCAAAATTTGAATTAGTAAATTAACAAATCCATTTCAGCCAAGATGAGAAGTCCTATGAGTCTCAACACAGGACCTGAATTTCAGGAGCCCATTTTGCAGGTAAGTCCTATTTGTTTTTAAAGACAAGAGAAATAGTTTTATTATTTTAAACCTGGTATTTCTACTAATTGTTTTTTTAGGTTTAGCTACTTCATCGGATAACAATATTGTAACATTAGAATTAGTATATAGAATGTCTAAGGTGTACAGAATGCTAATTTGGCCATGCTGGTTTTATTGTATAATTTAATTAAAGCCTTTTTATTAAAGCAGTTTGTCTCACAAAGATAGTTTGCATTGAAATCACTGAGACACATATATTGTGTTCATCTAAAAGTAAAAGGAGCCTCCAATATGAAGCAAAGGTTCAGTCTCCATCTCTTTGGCAATGGGGGGATTACAAATTATACTGTAATTTACAGTGTGTTTTAGATCTAAGGACCATAAATACCCAGCCTGTATCATGTTTCAAATACGGTGTAGACCTTCTTAAGGAGACCAAGATGGTAATCCTGTATATAGATAGAATAGGGCTAGATTACAGTGAAAGCCTTCACATCTTATCTTCAGTCATTGCTAATATTTATGATTAGTTTCCTTCCTCTGCCAATTAAAAATTAGTTAAAATATGCAGTAAAATGGGATAAATATATTTTTTGCAAGATAATATCCTAAATTGAGAGCTAAGATTTTTAATGTATTTTTACAGTTTTAAACACTGATCCAGTTTCTTTTGCGCAATGAGTGTAGAAATGAATAAGACATAGTCATCTTGGCACTCTGAAATGTTACTTCATGAAGTTCCACATGCACTAGCACTGCATGTGTGATTTAAACCAGTCTGACAGCTGCTGTCATTTACATCAGTCACTTACAGTGACTGTCTTCACACTCCCAGATGATGAATTAGTGCTGGGTATATTGTTGCTAGCCACAACTCTCTTTGGGCTCAGCGTTTTTTGGAGCTTGCACCTCAGAACATCATGACTACTATCTTTTAAGTCAGTATATACCTTTCATTCATCTTAAGAAACTATTAATTAAATGCTCAAAATGAGAAAAGAAAGGCATTTTCATACTAGTTGTGGCATAAGTACTTTTCTGGGTTATCATCTGTAAAAATGTTAAGCTAATCTAGGGACAAGATACATGAGAGAATTTCTTTTATTGAACAAACTACTCTTGATGTAACTTAAAAAAACACAAATAGTCTAGCAGCAACTTGTATGATGAGCTTTCATGGGCACAATCCACTTCTTCAGATGAATGGAGTTATTAAAGGTCCAGTTCCAAAATAAATAGGCGATGGGGGGGAGAAGGAAGGAAAAAGCGGGGGGAAACAGTCAATTAGAGTGTTCATGCTACATGAAGCTGATAGAGAAGGTGCAAATTGTTCTTAAGTACCCATTGTTTGTTTTTTTAAATCATTAGGACATGGCTACTCAACATGCAGCCCATGGGACGCATGTGGCCCGTGGCCTGTTTTTTTGCAGCCTGCGGTGCAGTTTGGGTTTACGCAGGGCTCCGCACACAGTCTGCGGGTGGGATCCTTTGAACATGGCCTCCATTGGGAACATGCTCCATAATGGCGAGTCAATATAATGGTCTTCTGTTGATATGTGTTTTAGTAGTTAAATTCCTGGACTGTCATTGCTCATTAAAAGTGCTGTCATATGAGTGGAAATTGGGTAAATATTGCATGCTATTAATATCAGAAGAGCTGACTTAACTGAGGCCTGTGTGTTGTGTAGTCTTGCCTTAATCTTTGTATTAATGCCTGTCAGTGTGAAAGAAGCTATTTGCATATATATTTGCATGTACATGCAACCCCACACTTAACTTGCAGCCTTTGGCATGTGCTGTGAGTATTATTGTGGCACCCGCGTCTTCCAAAGTTGAGTAGCCCTGCATTAGCATGTGGAAGGTAGTGTGCTAGCCAGGCAAGATCTTGAGCTACACAGAGCTCCTTCTCAGTTCTGCAGTTTAAGGCCTTGTCTACACTAATCAACATGATTGATCTAATCTACATGACTTCAGCTATGCAAATAGCGTAGCTGAAGTGGACATACTTACCCAGGTGTCTTGTGTGTGGTAAAATCAGCAGGGGCTGCTCTCTTGTTGATGCTAGCTGCTCTTCTCATAGGCTATGGCTACACTGCCGTTTTTTTGCGGAAGAGGATATGCAATTCACACATTTGCATATCATTTTCAGATTCTTTTTGTGGAAAAGGTTTTTGTGATAAAAAGCAATTTGTTGGAAAAAAAACCCCTCTTTCGCAAGATCCCTTATTCCTCAAAAATTGAGGTTTACAGGATCTTGTGAAAGAGGGGTTTGTTCCAACAAATGGCCCCATCTACACGGGGCTTTTTATTGCAAAAACCTCTTCCGCAAAAAGAATCGGAAAAAGTTATGCGAATGGAAACGTGATTTGCATATCCTCTTCCACACAAAAACAGCAGTATAGCTGTAGCCATACTGGTGGAGTACCACTGTTGACAGGAGAACACAAAGAGATTGATTTATGGCATCTAAACAGACATGATAAATCAATGGCCAGTGGAGCGATGATCCCTGGCATAATGGAGAGAAGCACTTGGCGTCACAGCTAAATACACAGTATACTAGGTTGTTTAGTATATGCAGTTGTTATATTTTAAAAGGGACTACTCAATGTGTAGTGTCCAGCTAATAGGAGGAAAAGACATGGTGGGAAAGGGGGGGAAATTGACAGATTAGATTTGTAATAAGACATAAATTCAGTGTCTGTGTTCAGTCTATGATTTTTAGGGATTGTTTACACTTAAAATGCTACAGCAGCACAGCCATGCCTCTGCAGTGCTTCAATGTAGACACTACATAGGTCAACAGTAGGGGCTCTCCCATTGGTATACACAACCCACCACCCCAAAAGTGGCAGTAGCTAAGTTAACAGAAGAATTCTTTTGTACACCCCATGCTGTCTACATGGGAACTTATGTCAACTGTGTGATGGGGCATTCCATATGCTTTATGAAAATGTTCATGATATGAATATGCTTGAGGCAAGATGGCTCATGTAACATATCATTGGAAATACTGTAATTTACTTACTAGGATTATCCCATTTCTATGCATGTATCATTTTTGTAGATGGAGTTAGGAATATTGACCTGTGTATCTGTAATTTCATATTTGCTGCTTTGTGTCATGCTCACTGCTGATATTTCCTGTACAACAGTGGTCTCCAAACTTTTTAACGACATGATCATTTTTTCAATTTAAGTGCAATGTAAGATCTACTTCAAACACAAATACCCTTGCCCTACTTCCTTTCTGCCCCATCACTTCTCTGAGGCCTTACCCCACTCACTCCATCTCCCTTCCTCCCCTATCCTCAATCACTTTCACCAGGCTGGGATAAGGGGTTGGGGTGCAGGATCTGGTCTTGGGCCAAGGAGTTTGGAGTGTGGGAGGGGCTCTGGGCTTAGCCCGGGTTGGGGGATTGGGGTCCAGGAGGGGTTTGAGGGTGCAAGCTCTGGGAAAGAGTCTGGGTGCAGGGGGATTCATGTCTGGGGCAGGAGGTTGGGTGCTGGAGGAGGTTCAGGAAGCAGGGTCCAGGAGCAGCAATTACCACAGGGATAATTACTCCAGTCATGACAGGTCAGGCATTTTAGAACTCACTACTCAAAGAATTAAATTTAAGCATAAGAGAGAAATGAAAATTATGAAATGCACAGATCAGTCAAAAACCAAAACTAACACACTTTGCAAGCAGGAAAAGAAGTAACAACAACCCCACGTTTGTGTGTTGGGTCAGGAGATGAGAGTAAAGGACATTGTGTATTTGTGAGAATGAGAGACACACTGGGGGTACGTCTAGACTACAGGCTTTTGTCAACAGATACTGTCGACAAAGCTTCTTTCAACAAAGAGCGTCTAGACTACATCCAGTTCTGTCAACAAAGCAAGCCGCTTTGTCGACATGAGAGTGTAGACGCAAAGGACAGTGTAGATGCAATAACGCCTTCTGTTGACAGAACTCTGTCGACAAAAGGCGTTATTCCTCATAGTATGAGGTTTACAGCCGTTGACAAAACTGCTGAGTTCTGTCGACGTTATGTCGACAGAACTCGGTGGTAGTGTAGACGCAGGTATAGTTTTGTCAACAAAAGTCCACTTTTTTCGACAAAACCCTGTAGTCGAGACACACAGACAGTGTGTAAGAGTGACAGAAATTTGCATTGCCAAGCTCCCTTCATCCCCTGCTCTTTGTGTGGAGATTGGGCATAGGAGTGGGGGGAGGAGGAACACCCTGATGTCAGTGCCCCCTCTCTTCTCCCTCCCATACCCTGCACAGAAAGCAGGAGGCTTCCGGGAGTGGGGCCGGGGGACAGCTCTAAGGCAGAGGGCAGGTTCAGCATGAGAGTGGGTGGAGGGGCAACTGAAGTACCAGTGGTTGTTAGCTTCCTGGCCAAACCAATCAAGATCACCTGTCAGAGGCTCCAAGAGCTAGTCATAGATCCTGATCTACTTTGTTGGTGACCACTGCCGTACAACAATGAAGGAGGCCACAGTGCTGATGGCCCATTAGCAAGAGACAATGAACTGTAAAAGAGCTTAACCTTCTTGGGAACATGTGGGCCAGTCTGTGAAAAGGGCTACAGAAACATGTGACCATATCACCCGATTCTGGAACTCATCTTAAATTCTGTAATTTTCCATGTGAAGCTGGGAAGGGGTCAAACTGAAACAAAGGACTCCTGCCTTTTGCAAATCCTATTCACAGGTGGGATGTGAGGTAATCTGGGTTGCCGGTTCTCCCTGACTACTCCACTCATGATGACTGCTGGAAACAATTAAGACTGAAGTGGGGGAAGGAACTGGGTCTAGGCTGGAAGGGTGTCTGGCCTGTGAAGATTATTAGAACCACATTCTGGGTGAAATCTTATACACTAAATAAACTAGTTATGTATTAAGCTTAGCTTGCATGTTTATTATGCTCTGTTATGTCCTTTGTTCTTCTGCTCTTACGACCACTTAAATCCTATATTTTTATACTTTATAAAATCACTTTTATTTAGTCATAAACCTAGTGTAAGCAATTACTCCCTTGGGGAGAAAGGAACCTGTGCATATCTGTCTTTACATTGAAAAAGAGGGCAAATTTCATGAGTTTACATTGTATAGAACTCTATAGTGTAAGACAGATTTCTTTACTGTTCAACTCCCATAGGAGCTATATACTTGAGTTCTGGGATAAGAACTCCCACTCTACTGCTTTCAGTCTGTGTCAGCACCCTTGTGGGTGTGGCCCTGTGTCTCAGATAAAGCAAGCTCAAGAGCTGAGCTCAGTAAGACAGGGTTAGGGTGCCCAGGCTGTCAGGGGAAGCAGGCTCAGTGGTGTCTCAGCACATTAGGTGACAGTGCAAAGGGGTCTTAACCCATCACAGCACCTGCGGGATCCATTGATCTTGAAAAGTATGTTGTGGGGAGTGTTGATCACTTAGGCAGGAGAGATCTGTCTACAAGTTTTGCATCTGCTGTTCTGGCAGGATCTGGAGCCAGAGTTGGAGTGCTGTGGTCTGGGGACAGCTTACTTCTAATGATGATCTTGAAGAAGTTAGCGGTTTTGTGTGAAGGCCAGAAGAGGGGTATAGAAAAGGTCTCTTTCAGGATGTGATACCCATTGAGTATGGGTTGTAATTGTTTAATGATCGCTAAGGTTAAGATTTGGTCTCAGTTATTTTTACTGAAAATCACAGACAGGTCATGGGCAATAAACAAAAATCCATGGAATTTTTCACTATTCTTTTTCTACCACCTTTTACAGACCATGCTATTTCATACCAGCAGTAGCATGGAGCCCTCAGCTCCTGATAAAAGGAGAGGGGTGATCTTGGTGACTAAATAGTGTGCTCTTTCTTTCTTTCTTTCTTTATTAATTTACCTTTTAAGTCCCACCAGATTGTCCAAGTCTATCAATTTGGAAACACTTTCCTTAGTCAGATGTGCTCTGGGGCAACTAATTGGAGTTGCAGTGATCAAAATGCTTGCCCCACACTGGGTCACACTTTCCTACACCACAGAAGATTAATATATAGCAAGTGCTTTTCAACCTTTTTTCATTTGTGGACCCATACACATTTCTCAAATGAAGTATCAGTACCACCACCATAAACACAAGTGGGAAAAGCCGTTCTATTCAGAACCCTTATTTTTCTTGCTCGTCATTTTTGCAAATGTTTCCCTCAGGCTGAAGCCCTCCTACTAAGGTTTCAGGTCAAAGGTGATTTTAATATTGCAAGCTAGCCCCCCTCCCCAATAAAATCAGTAATTTGGTGTTATGAGAATTTCCCTAATTTACCTTGCATCTGGAAGACAATTTAACAGCTCAGTAATGTGATGACAATCAGAATCCGAGGCTGAAAATTTGTTAGATGATTGTGTGTATGTTGAGTAAAATGATGTTATGCGTCACTAACTAGGAATTAGAAAAATGGTAGCTACAGAAAAAGAAAAACAAACAGGAAAAATAAACATATGTAGTGATTTTTTTAGAAGACACATAGAAATGAGTTCAGGTGAAAAACCCAGATCTGATCCTTGAATGTAAGTTTACATGTGAGTTTGCAGCTCAAAACTTATCTCAGTAATAGATTGGTTAGAATTGGCATTCAAGCTCAGTCACACATGTTGATTTCAGTCCAGATTTTGATTCCTTACATTTGTTCAAGATTTGGCTTGCTTCTTTGTAGACCTTTGTATGAAGTTTGCTACTTTAAGAATACATTTTTGAACCATTGCTTTTATTTTTCACAATAAGTATTTGTATCTGTGAACCACTATTTATGTTTAAATTATCCATGTTTTCAAGAGGTAAAAAACCCCCCGAGTTTTGTTTGAAATGTATGATTCAAATATTTTGGCAGGGCAATGTATCACCTAAATTGTTCCTGCCCATAGCTTACTTGCTGTAGCCACTAGCCAAGGATGTTAGTCTCCAAGGCCATAAATCCAGCACTTTTCAGCACAACAGTCAAATATTTCTGAGTTTGTTGCTGATTATGCCTCTAAAAAGTTGAATGCAGATCCTGATCTGCTTTCCTTCACTGACTTTGCAATTCAGCTTGTGGCTGGATCAACTGATTTCCCAAACTTTCACCTAGTTCTGTCCTTAGAGGCATCAACTTTCACAGTTATCTGTCAAATTTATTATCCAGAATAGCCATCCCTAGCTGGACTGTCTCTGTCTTTTGTGTCCAAGTCTATTTTCCAATTTATTTTCCACATTAGTAACTAGAGCTTGCATTTGTCGGTGAGTCTGGCCTTGAATCCCGTCAGCTTCTTCTGAACGGTCTGTGAATTTTGTTGATAGTTTTTTAATTACAAAGAATTCAGCCGTACAGACCTCAATATGCACTTTAGGCATTTTTCTAAATACCTTTTGAGGTTCAAAGTGACTTGGACTACACATACAATGATACAAATTCCAATTTTCTTTATGGAGCTCTGACAAAACATTTCTGTCTCAGCACAGCCTGTCCCCTCCCTCCATCCTCTTCTGCTAAATGGCTCAGTGAAGAAAAGTTTCTGTATGCTGTGATGCTTTTTTAAATGCACCATACAATATTGTATATGACAATGTCTGTTTTATTTTGCTATGGCTTTAAAACAAGAGGGAAGTCTGAAATATAAGGCCCTGCTACTGCAAGCATTTATGCATAGACTTAACTTTATTACCTTGAGGAGTCTCATTGAAATACAATATACTAAAATATACTAAAATAAATATACTAAAGTTAAACCCATGCATACGTGTTTGGAGTGGAGCTTAAAATAATAGAAGTAATCAATATTGCCTTTTAGTCCACTGCTTTCATGGGAGGTTCATGAGATTATTCAAAATAACTCATCCAGAAAATGAAGAGGGTTTTTTTTTTCATTTTTCTTTAAAAAATCAAGGGTGATCCACCTCATACTTTGCATGGTATTGTCAGTTTATTGTAAATAAAAGAAAACAACAAATAGTTAAGTCACTGGCACAGCTTCTTTTGAAGTCACCCCAGACACTGATGTTGAGCTGGGTTTCTAATAAGCAACGCTCTTGGCCATCTGCTCAGCCTGCTATGAAGGGAGTTCAAGATTCTATCCTCTTGATTTTCTGGGTTGTGGTAAGCTTTTAGAAAGAGATACAGTAGGCTGCAGCCCTGCTTCCTCCCTTGTCTTTCTGGCACATTTCCCAGGCACTGAGTCTGTCTGCTACCCCATTTCAGAAAAGCACTCCTCAGACCAACTGCTGAAGGCTCCCAGAATCAATGCTGATCACCAAGATACCCCACTTATGTAAACACAGCCCTTTCACAAACCTTCATCCCAAAGATGGGAGGCTACTGGCTTATAGTTTAACTCTCCCAGGGGCTGGCAGTTGTGGTGGAGCAGTCAACATACACACCTCCCACTGTCCAGTACCTTTATGGTCTTTTATACTTTATCATGTACAGGATAGTAGAGATAATAGAAAACATTAAAGACATGTCTGTTGCTTTTTGTTTCATCTTTCCATTGTGAGCCCTTGAGGAAACCTCCAGGAGCCAGGAAGGCACACAAGCAGGGTGTCCCCTCCTCCTCCAGACTGTTGCATGAAAGCTGGTCTCTCTACCCATGAAACTCCTTTCCAGCTCCTCTGACCCTTGCTCTTCCCTCTTCCTTGCTTCATCTTCCTCTTTATCTTGCCCCTGGGCTTATGTGTTTCTTTATTTTAAACCATTCCTTGTCACCTTGCCTCTTTCGTTCTTCTCCTAGATTTTTCCACTGTTTCAGTGGGAGCAATGAAAATGATAAGGGAGCTAGGGTACATGATTTATGAGGAAAGATTGAGGGAACTGGACTTAGTTAGTCTACAGAAGAGAAGAATGAGAGGGGATTTGATAGCAGCCTTCAACTACCTGAAGGGGGGATTCCAGAGAGGATGGAGAGAAGTTGTTTTCAGAGGTGGCAGATGACAAAATGAGGAGCAATGGTCCCAAGTTGCAGTGTGGGAAGTCTAGGTTGGATATTAGGAAAACAACTATTTCACTAGGAGAGAGGTAAAGCACTGGAATGGGTCGCCTAAGGAGGGGTAGAATCTCCATCCCTAGAGATTTTTAAGGTCAGTCTTGACAAAGTCCTGGCTGGAATGATTTAATTGGAGTTGGTCGTGCTTTGAGCACAGGGTTGGACTAGATGATCTGCTGAGGTCTCTTCCAACCCTAATCTTATATGATTCTACTTTTATCCCCTGCCCATGTTCAGAGGAATCAACTAAACTGTGTTATCTAAGGATAAAGCTTATCCATTCTCAAAGATGTTGGCACCTGAACAGGGCCTATAAGTGGCTTACACCTTCTTTTGACTCTGTGGGGTGCATACATGATACAGGAGTGTCAGCAATGCTGGATCCACGTAAATATAGGCACTCATAACACAAAAAAGATTTTTAAAATACAGCTTCACAAGAACAGTCAGAATTAATAAGTTATATAGACATAGCCCCAGTTCATCACAGAGTTTGTTTATTTATTTATTTGAAATACTGATTTGGTGGTGTTCTTTAACCCATTTTTCCCAGTTTCAACTATGAACCCATAATCCCCTGGGTTCCAACTGAGGATCAAAACCCTCTTATACAGCCAGTCTCTGGTGTTAGATACAAACATTTTTAGGTGGTTATCTGAAGTAGGATTCTTAGGTAAGGGGAATATAATTGGAATTGGGCAAACTACTCAGAAATAGTTCATCAGCCAGTGGTGAGATGGGATACATGCCAGTTCTTCTGATTCAGGGTTATTGTTTTGTATCCACAGCAGCTGGCAATAGCATAAAAAAATTGCCTTTGAAATATTAACATAAGAACCTCTGAGACTTTTATGCATAAGTTGCATAAGTTTGCCTTATTACCTTAGCACTTCTGAATATATGCTTCAGGTTTTGTCTGAATTGTTAAATAAATACACATTGGTATTGGCATAAAAAAAAACAACAAAAAAATTGAGAAGTCATTGTCTTCATGATGGTTTAACAAAATCAATGCAGACTACATGTAAATCTCTTGAACTGCAGTTTGTGCATGGCCATCCTTAGACAGTAAAATTAGAGAAAGTTCGTTCACATTAACGTTAATTAACCCATGTTCTAACAAACAAGCAGGCCTAATTACAACTGTTTGAACCTCAACATATCCATTTTATGAATTACTAACTGCTATAAGGCATGAAGAAAATCTACTTGTGTCTTAAAAATTTGGTTTCATCCCATTAAGACTGATATTCCTCCTCATCAGTCGCTCCGCTTGCTCACCAATATGAATGGCCAATATGGGTCTAGTAGTGTTAAAGGACTTTATAGCATGTGTTTTATAGTCTTTTATTTGTGCTGTAATTCCTTCCCAAAGCTCCAGCATCGTAACACAGCCAACAATCTTATTTTTCTATATTATTTCAGCTACAGTTTTGGTCTTAGATCTATTGGTAGAAAAGCATAGTGCTAATCTAACAATGGAGTTGATATTTGAGGAATTTATCTCATCACATCATCTTATAATACATATCTCTAGGTCACTGGTTTCACTCTGACCTAGGCTAGCAGTCACAACAGTAGATAAACAGCTTTGATTGCACAAAAATGTTTCCATTCGAAAAATAACCTTTTTTTTTCAAATGTGAAACATTTTAAGAAAAATTGTCAACATTATCAAAAGGCTTTGAAATTGAAACTTTTCATAGTGCCTGTTGGACTTCGCCTGATTTACTGTATCTACAGAAAATAAAATTACAAAAGCCAGTATTAATTGATTACATATTTGCATTGCATTGTTGGTGACTAAATCTAGTGAAACCTTACACTTCAGTATGTCGATTACACAGAAAAAATATAGAAAATGGGAGGAAATAAACTAGGCTAGCTTCATTTGTCTGGTTACTTCTGTGGTAGAACTGCTTTTCAGGGGACTTTGCTTTTCTGTCTTTATCCAGGAAACCCCACTGGGTGGAGGCATGGAGCTGAATTTCCTCAGTGGAAATCAGTAGTAAGAAAGCATCATTTGGAGACAGATGTAACAGTTCAAGAGATTCAATTCTATTTTACAGAACCCCTCTATTTAGGAAGCAGGGCTGGCCTTATCATGAGGTGAACTGAGGTGAATTCAGGTGCCAGACAGGGGGGGAGGGGCGGGTTGCCACTAGGACCCAGAGTGTAGAAAATTGTGTCTGCTGCTGGTGCATATGTATTCTCTCTGCTCTAGATGCACAGAGATGTTGGAGTGCTGTACTGGAGGAAGGAGGGCACAAGAGACATAACAGGCAGGCAGGAGAAAAGGTGGCATGGGAGCATCATTTGAGCTCCCCGCCTCAGGTGCCAAAATGTTGTGGGCCGGCCCTGTTAGGAAGTTTGCAATTCTAGCTATATAAATAAATAAAATTATAAACAATATTATAAAAAGAACTTAGAAAATATGGTGAAGTAGGAAGTTTCTAACTGTTGTTTATGAAGTTTGACTCTTTAATATTGCAAATTTATGATAATGATAGTCAACCAAGAAATCTACAAGGAAAAAAAAATCACGTGCTATTCATGTACTCTTTCCCTAATTTGTCTCCCTCTGACACACACACACGCACACACAAATATGTGGCATCTTACAAATTTGCTTTGTCTCATGAGTCTTATGAGCAAATGGCAAATTTCCAAGTGAAGTCTTTACCAGGAATTTGGCTGCATAATTTGACTGACAAATAGCTCAGTGCAGCTGCTTGTGTACAATAAAAATATCACTGGGGAAAAAAAGTAATTGAAGGGATGATTCAGTTTCATTGGTGTATGGGGAACTAAAAAGGTGAAATGGCAAGAAGCTATTTACAAGAGGAAATTCTTTAGGTGACATGAAGCATTTGTAAGATATCTACATTAGTGCCAGACAGACTTTAGTTTTTTAAAATGAAATTCTAGTAGATTACAAAGTATGAATTTCTGGCAACTGTAATGTTGTAGCACTCATGTTTGATTGTTTGGGTATAACCTATAGGCAGGAGCTACACTTAAGAAAAACAAAATGGTGAGAGTGATTCAGGCAAAGCAGATATTACTGAAAATATTCACCGCATCTAGAAACAACTGCCTCATAAGTGACAGTGGGCTAGATTCACAAAAACACTTAGGCTACGTCTACACTATAAGTTTTTTCAGCAGAAAATATGCTAATGAGGTACTCATTAGTATAAGTCGCAACATCATTAGCATATTTTCTGCCATTTCTTTTTTCCCAAGGGGTTTTTGCGCAAAAAGAAGCAGTGTGGATGGGTTTTTTGTGCAAAAACCCTGTTTTTCGCAAGATCCATATGCCTGTCCCAGAGAGGCATAGGGATCTTGAGCAAAACAGGGGTTGCGCGCAAAAAAACCCGTCCACACTGCTTCTTTTTGCTCAAAAGCCCCTTGTGCAAAGAGAAACGGCAGAAAATATGCTAATGATGTCACGACTTATGCTAATGAGTCCCTCATTAGCGTATTTTCTGCCAAAAAAACCCCTCACAGTATAGATGAAGCCTTAGGTGTTCTGCTTCCAAATGGCCCTGAGTTAGCTGGCTAGTAAATGGGGAGAGATAGGAGACTAAAAGAAGGAATTTGCAAAAAACAGCAAATGAGCCGGGAGCTACCTAAACTAGCCAATAGGAAATGCTGAGAAGAGGGGTGGAGCTTAGTCATTTTGGTGCCTAACTCCCCCACCCCACCCCGATTAGCCAATTGTCCAATGGTTAGGGCACTCACCTGTCATGTAGAAGGCCTGTCTTCAAATCCTCAGTCAGCCTAATATGGAACACTTGGAAAACTCTGGTCTCTTGGCTTCCAACCTAACACTGGCCAGCCACAAAAATGACCCATCTGGTCATTGACAGATGTTTTTTGTGTGGGTTAGGTGTGCTCTAAGCATAACTACTGGACTGAGCCCAGCAGGCGGGCTTGCTGACACAGGAGAGAGGAAGAGGGCAGTTGCCCCGGGCCCATTTCAGTTGCTGCCTGAGCCCTGCAGCAAGCTTCTGTAAACCTCATTTTTGAGGAGTACAGGATCTTTCGAAAAAGGGTTTTATTTTTGAAAGATCCCCCCTCTAAACTGACGTTTTTCTATCGAAAAGCCCCGTTTGGAAAAAAACCTGCCTCCGCCATTATGCAAATGAAGCATGGGAAATTTAAATCCCGGCTTAATTTGCAATTTCGAAGTGTCTAATTTACATCCCTTTTTCTAGAAAAGGGATGCAGTCTAGACACAGCCTAAGATACACAATTTCTGTAGTGCAAATTGCGTATCTTATTTCAAGTTTAGGGTGCTGTGTAGACACGCTCTAAATGTTGGACTGCCGAGAAAGTGCATATTCAGCACTTAAGTCCTTTTGTTGATATAGCCGAGCTTCCTTTTTCCCAAGACCTAACTCCTTTACATTCATTTATACAGATTTATAGTACTATCTTAGTGTATGTCTACACTACACTGTTATTTCGAAATATCTACACACAAAATGCATTTCGAAATAGCGTTTTGCTATTTCAAAATAGCGCGTCCACACTGAGTGGACACTGAATTGCATTGAAGGCCGGCCGGAACCAGGTCCAGCAGGTCATCAGGTCAGGAGTTTATTTGTGTGGCTGCTGCCTGAGGCTATCTGAGGCTTGTGCTTAAAGGGACTGCTACCCTGGGCAGCCGGTTCTCAGCTTTCCCTGCTTGCTTGCCTACCTCGATGAGGGACAGCAAAGCATTTGTGTCTCTGCGTGCTCTGATTGCCCTCACTCGGGACACAACAGCACTCTGCAACATGGAGCCGGAGCTGCCCCTGGGCACTCTGGTGCGTCTCATGGACACGTTGCTGTGAGCCTGGCTGCACTTTCTGCAGGCTGCCATCCAGGAGGTCCATTGGGGGGCTGTCTATCCAGGAGGCCCTGCGGGAGAGCTTCCACCGTGAGGAGCACTAAGAGCCTCCCTGGTCTGCCCCACTGGGGGCTTGTGCTTCATTCCTCCTCCACATCATTCCACTTACCCTCCCAGCCCCCCTTCCTGCTGTCAAATAAAATACATGCATTTTCATGAACACAAACTCTCTTTATTTAACAAAACTGGGGGGGGGGGGATGAAACTGGTGAGACTGGAGAAAGGAGATGGGAGAGGGGAAGAAAGAGGGTAGGAGAGGGGAGGGGGAAACCTGGGAGGAGGAAGGTGGAATGGGGAAGAAGGGGAAGGGGAAGCTCAGGGCTCAGGGTTGAGGGTCTTGCCAGACCAACTTGATTTTCATGTGAACCTGCTCCTGGGTTCGCATGTGGCCTTTGGTGGCCAGGCTGGCAGCTATCCTGCCATAGATGGCTGCGTTCCTCTGTCTAGTGCGGAGATCATGGACGTTGGGGGCATCCCCCCCAAACCTAAGTAAGGTCCACCCTGATCTCCACCCTGGACCAGGAAGGCGCCTGCCTTCTCCAGCCCTGGCAGGCTCCTGGGACCTGGCAGACTGCTCCTGGGGAGCGGTGGAGGGCTGGCTGCCAGTGGCTTGCTGACTCATGTTCTGGGGCCACTGGGTCAGGGGCAGTGACTGCTGGCTCTGGGCTGGCAGGCTTGGAGCTGGCACAGGCACTGTGGCCAGAGTCTACCCCTTTAAGGGCTCCGGGGAGGGAGGAGGCGGGTGAGGAGTGTTCTTGTTTGAGGCTGGAGTGGCCACCAGGGAAGGCTGGAGGCTCCCTATTTCGAAATAAGTGTCTACATAGCACTTATTTCGAATTAGCTATTTTGAATTTAGTGTTATTCCTCGTAGAATGAGGTTTACCAAATTTGAAATAAGTGCTCCACTATTTTGAATTTATTTCGAAATAGCGGTTTGGCTGTGTAGATGCTAGTAAAGTTAATTCGAAATAACAGCTGTTATTTCGAATTAACTTTGATGTGTAGACATATTCTTAGGGATTCTGTATTTTGGGATTTATTAATTTAATTTTCAGGGGTTTTTTTTTTTTTTGAGCAGTTTAAATTGTATGTAGATGCCAAAACCCAGGATTTTTAAAGTTTTCTCTTTGTGCTATAATGAGTAATATATGTTATGTACATGACTCATTAAAGTAGTATATGCTGTCATGAGTGATCTGTCTAATATTTCCTACTTTTAAAAAGCACTACATAAAAGTGCACTAGCAGTTGTTTAGTGCACACCAGTGTGATTTATACAGGCTCTATTGATGTGCAACATGTTAGTATGTTTTGGGAATCACAGGTGCATAGCCTGCATTAGTACTTCTTGTAGCCAAGCTGTTAGATACATGTTAAAATTTCTTGTATTTATTAGATACAAAAATAAATTAATGATGTTTATCAGGAGCATTTATTAGTTAAAAAATGAAAAATCAGAAGCCCCTTGTCCTCTGAATCTCAATAATGCTACAGGATCCACACTAGAGATGGTCAAATTATTAGTTGTGAGCAATATCTATTTTGAATGTAGCTTCCTTTTTCAAAATGACTCCCACCTCTAGTTAGCCTATGATACTAACATTTACCACCCATCTTTAAACTTTCAAATAAGCTCTTCATGCTTGGGAGGCGCTCCCTATGAATGTCAGCAAAGCAAACAAATTATCCTTCTTCACATCTCCTTAAAATCTCCATTGCCATGATGTCTACAAAAACTTTGACAATGGCTAGGCCACTGCTGTGGTGATGATATTGTCTATTATACTGACCAGTGCTGTTTCCCTGTACTCCCCTGTCATTTAGCACCCATGGAGAAAATAATGGGTGCTCAGCACATACCAGCCACCCAATGATCAACTGAGTAGGCGAGTTTGCTTTTGGTCCATAAACTGGTTAATTGGAGCTTATATTTACCAGTTGTAGAGTGGATATAGTTATTTGTGTAGAGAGGAAAAAAGTTTTAAAAAGAGGAAAGTTGTGAAACTTACTTTACCTTTTAGAAGCACAACTGAGATATTTTACCTTTTCACTGGCCATATATTTTTAAGGCTGATACCGATTCTAATTGATGTAGTTGGAGAGGAAAGTCCATTTAAAATGCAATATTTCATTGTTTCATTATTCTCCCTTTTTGCTTGAAAGTGAGCTATATCGTTTCAGAAACTGAGAGCTAGAAACACGGTTGTAGGGGCTAGGTGATGTGAAAGTGTACTGAGGCACCAGGAAAACTTGACATACAACTCTCAACGTAGAACCACTCCACTCTGACCATAATGTGCAGAAAGAGGCCAATCCTTTCCTTAGTCTGTTCTGTAGGCAGAGGCAACTGCCAAGCAGACACCAACATACTTCAGCCACAAAGAACTCAAAGAGAAACTAAATCTTTGCTTTATGTCCTGTGTCTGTAAGTGGCCTAGTTCTCTTGAGTGAATAATATAGTCCGTCCATCTCTTTGTGCTGTTGGTCTAGGAGTCATAAAGCTATGCTGCCTCCCAGGAAACAAGCGTAAAAGTACACCCATCCTCAGTCAGAGACAGCTAACTCCTTATTCATATCCCTGTTTCAATAAACCATAGTGGAGATCCTTCCTTTCCAGTCAGCAGTCTGAACATTTGGGACAGACACTCTTGATTAATTCCTTTTTTCAGTTAGTCAAACCTAGTTTGTTGACTTCAGTGTGGGGTACATAGCTAGTCACTTAATAAACATTGACTCAGGGATGGACCTGTAGTACAGAAGAGAGTTTTATTTAAAATCTCCCTAAAAGTTTCAGCTTGGTAATTTACTGGTATGCACCCCGATTCCTGCAAACACTGACTACCACTCATTACTATTGGCTATTTCAGTGGCTCAGGACCTCCACTGCTGGATCCTCCAGCACAGACCTTAGTGCTTATGTGGAGACCTAAAGGACTTTAGAGCAGCATTCCATTTTCTATAGGAGCAGGACCAGATCTCAATGCAGAACTGGGGGCATTGACTTTAGTGAGTGAGCTGAGCATACATCCAGCAATAAAGGTATGGAGGATCAGGCCCTTATGTGATGCTATTGTATGCTTCTAGAGAATTACAATTTTAATGTTTCATGAAGAGTGAAGTGAAATCAAATGATTTTTTTTTCTTTTTTAGTGTCCATTTAAGAAACAATTGCCATGTGTTCAAAGGCATTGGTGTCATTCCAAAAATGAAGCCCACAGAAACAATCGATTTATTAGTTTGATTTTTTTTAAATACAAGAAAATTAAATTTCTGTCAGAGAGTTTATTAGCAATATAAAATTTATCTACATACTTGATTATCTTTAAATAAACACCCAATTTGGACCTGGCAACCACACTTAGTGATAGGGTACACTACAGAGTTTTTGTGGGTTTTTTTTGAAAAAACAGCTGCTTTTCGGAAAAAAATTTCAATTCTGTCCACACAGCAATCCCGTTCTTTCTAAAAAAAAAATTGAAAGAACTGAGGGGTTTTTCCAACATTGGTAAACCTCTTTCTAGGAGGAAGAAGCCTTTTTCTGAAAGAGCTCTTTTGGAAAAAGGTGTGTGTGGACGGGGAAGAGGGAGTTCTTTCATAAGAAGAGGAAAGAGGAAAAAGCCATTCCGCCCATAGTAATTGCAGCTTACATGCGAGATAGCGTCCATTCAATGTAGACTCTATCTGTTGAAAAAGCAGATCAGTTTTTTGATGCGCTTTTGCAGTGTGGACACACTCTTTCAGAAGAAGTTTTTTCAGAAGATCTCTTCTGGAAAAGCTTCTTCTGAAAGAAGCCTGCAATCTAGACATAGCCATAGTGAAATATACAGGCATACACATTAGCTGAGTTGAGTTCCTGCGATGAAAACCTGGCTCCACTGACATTAATGGAAGTTTTGCCTTTGACTAATGGGGACAGGATTTCATCCAGTTCCAGTCTCTCACTTCTTGGTCAGTTTCAAAGGTCTGTGGTGGCAGAACTAGGAATCTCCTGGGCCAAGAAATGAGTTTCAAAATATAAAACCAAGCTTGCTAGAACTCTGAATGTAATCTTTTCTTTTCCCCCCAAAGAGTTTCTTTTCCCCCCAAAGAGACATTCTAGTGGCAAAACAGGCTTCTCAGGAATCAGCAGGCAAAGAGAAACTAGAATTAATTCATGTTTTGGCTACTGATTTGTCATTTTCTTTTCCTCAGATAACTGCAGCCACCGTACTCTTCCCCTGATTAATGATGGCAGTTGGAGATGGCAGGAATCAATGTACACAAAGAGCATCATGTAATTAGCAGCAGTCACCTTCCCTCTAGTGCTGGAGAACAAGTGCATCACCTCTGCCATACACACCTTGGGCCATGTCTTTGAAAGGCAAATCTAGTTGGTAGAGTGACGATGGTGCAGGAGGGAATATCGTAGAGTTTAGAGTGGGGTTACACATGTGCCTTTTCATAGAGCATGTAAAAGTACATCCCATGGCACTTTAGGATGAAAAGCAATAATCTGTGTCACTTAGTTTTGGTGCTTTAACCTCAGTTTGGAGCCAAAGTAGTGAAACATTCCTGGGTACACTAGCATAACAAAATGAAATAAAGCAAAACATTCATTGAAATCTAATGAGCTCAGATTTTATTTTCAGGCCAAAAACATCTGATTTTTCTGAGAGAGCAGAAGTGTTTTTTCAAAGCAAAGTTAATGGATTTGTAACCTGAGTAAATGTGCATCTCTTTGCATTGAATCACCAGGTCAATAATGTATTTACTGGACTGTTGCTGAATGCAGATTTGAACTTTCTTCTAGAAAGTAAGTTGTATGCTTATTTATCTACTTACTAGTTATGTTGTTTTGCAGTCTGTACATTTACTAGGACATTTACATTTTTATAAAAGAAAGTGCGTTAAAAGTGCTTTCTCAATCAAGTGCAAAGAAGAATTTTTCACATAGTCCTATTTATTTAGAGCATGTGAACATCATTATTGATTTCAGTATCATGGGGTATTGTACTGGGTGCTGTACAAATAAGAAGCAAAAAGAAAGTCCCTTCTCCAAATAGCTTGCAAGCTTGTGCCCCCATTCCACAAAAAACTATGCATGTTCAGAACAATGTGGGCAATCCCATTTAAGTCAATGTGATTATTTGTACTGTATAAAGCTAAGCTCAGGCATAAATCTTTGCAGGACTGGGTTTTGTTAAGCGTGGGAGGTGGTATGATACATTCAGAGCATTTCTTGTTACTACTACTGAAGATTAAACTCCTTTGTTGGAAGTAGCTCCTACAGAATTGATATAGCTCATTTTGGTGGTTTTTTTTTAAAAATGGAGCTATACATTATCAACATTGCGCCGGATGCTCAGTCTAATGTCTTAGCAACGCAAACGAACCACTTTACAGGGGAATTTTTAGCTATCTGACAGAGGGAATACCTTAACTGATGTTGGCTCTATTATACCTGCTTCACTCCCCCTCTCTTTCCACATCCTGTGTGTGTCAGGGGGCAAGAGGAAGTAGGTGGAGAGCAGAGCATTCCACCAGATCCTTGGCTGGGGACAACCCTGTTAGAGCAACTTCTAAATGAAGTTAAGTGCAGTGGTCCCATATGGATTGTGGTGTTAGCCCAAAATTAGAAAGAGTACAATAAATTCTGCTCTGTCCTGCCACTTGCTGCTCCTAGTATGCCCCCCCCCCACCCCCCGCATATGCCTGCTATTTGGTAGAGCCTACTGTTGCGCTATCCGCCACCAAGGAATTGCTCAGTCTAGGGTTAATCTTTGGCTGCTTTGTGTTGCTGAGGCGTCCAGCTCAAAACTGTGGAGGTCCAAAACTCTGGCCCTATATCAAGAACTACAAAGGTGTGGATGGGAGGCTGAACTCAGGAGTCTAATGGGTGTTTTTCATCATTAACTATTGTGGAACTGGAAATGCAGTTCTTAGGTTGCAAGCAATACATTTGCTGAAAAGGAGCATTGTTGTGCTTTCTAAACTTGTGAAAAATGTCAAAGTAATGCTGTCCTCATGTCAGCCCAAAGGCTATTCAGTTTCACTCTACTAAGAATGCTAAAGAAACAACGATGTCAGACAAAGATCTAATTCAATCAAGA
This sequence comes from Rafetus swinhoei, assembly GCA_019425775.1. Lineage (NCBI taxonomy): Eukaryota > Metazoa > Chordata > Testudines > Trionychidae > Rafetus > Rafetus swinhoei. The sequence goes on from CM033437.1 coordinate 276,277,129, forward strand.
GGTCCACTCTTGCTGTGACCTTTTAGAACCCAGGAATGAAGCTCAAGTTGTTTTACCACCAGGATGTTGAAATGGAAATTCTTTTTACTGCATTTTTTTTAAGTTGACTGTTACCCCTTTACTTTTCCTGATCCAAACATTTGGTTTGAGGGATGTGTCATCTCCCTTAGATGCTTTTTAATTTGTCACCTACTATACCTATATTTCAAGATATAAGGAATTATTCTATAGAAGAGCTGTTCTTTTTTTCCAAGGCAATAGTATTCTTTTCAAGAGAATAAATAATGGAGCTAAAGACCATGTAATTTTTTTCCCAGGGAAGGAACCAGATCCCTGGGAGGAAGAACCTTCTTTAATCCCTACCTTGTTGTAATAAGCCTAAAATGACAGCAGATGTTAGTCTTCCCTAGCCTTTAGGGAAGCTAGTCCCCCATCTCTGACCCGTCCACCTGAGGCCCCATCCCTCCACCTGCCAGAGCCTTGAGCACTCCCCACCTGCTTGTGGCCAGGGGATGCCTGGACTGGCCCAAGCCACACCAGTTGCACCAGGCTGGCCCAAGCTACCCCTGGCGGCCCCAGTCCCTGGCTAGAGCTGAGCCCTGTGAGGGCAGAGCATGGGCAGGGCTATGGCCTAGGTTTGGGAAGGCTTAAGCTCCTCTAGCTTTGATACCTCCCTTAACCAAGATTCCTTGGCCCAGCAACATCCATCATCCGGCAAGGACCACAGATGTTCCTGGACCACAGAGCCCAGGAACAGGGAGGTCTGGCAGCAGGGCAGGAGTACCATAGGGGACACTGGCAACTCAGTTGGGAGCCTGGTGTGAGTGTGTGTGTGAGGGAGATGGACAGCACAGCAGGGAGCTCCAACCCCAGCAGCAGCCGTGGAGCTCTGCTCCGGCTTGGTTTTGGCTCCAGCAGCTGGGGACCTCCAGCCCCAGCCTCAGCAGCATCTGGAGAACTGCTAGCTCTGGCTCCGGCCCTCTGTCCCAGTCCTTGACCACGTAGCTCCAGCCCTAGCTATGGAGCCAGGGAGCCCTGGAGTTCTGCCCTGGCTGTGGAGCTCTGACTGTGGCGCTCCATCTCTGGCAGCTGCAGGGCTGGCAGCATCTAGTCAGCCTTGGGGAACTGGGGCAGCAGCAGGGGCAGGCTGGAGCCCTAGCCTGGTGGCAGCATGACAGGAGGGGAGGGACCTCTCCTGGTCTGGCAAATCCTCTAGTTTGGAACCAGTCAGGTCCCGAGAGTGCCGGACCAGCGAGGTCTAACCTGTACCTGTTATCAATGATGCTGAAAGTCCAATGAAAACAAGGGGAAACCTCAGGTGCATAAAGCTAAGCAACATCATATATATTTACAGTCATTATATATATTTGGGGTCATGATTAGTCAAAAGAAAGCTATCACTTTTCAATGAGTGCTGCTCCCTTGCACTAAGTACATCCATCTGCGGTGAACGGTTCATACTAACAGTGTAGTTAGGGAGTGCGCTGGATCACTCGCTGCTGCTTCAGAGACTACTGTCTCAGAAAAGGTGTTTCAGACACAAGGGCTATGTCTACACAAGGGCTATGTCTACTCTGTAGCCATAGGCTGTTCTTGCGCAAAAACTTGCAGAGTGTCCACACTACAAGCCCATTCTTGCACAAGAAAGTTTATAGTAGATCGTCAGAAGAGAGGGGTTTTTGCACAAGAGTTATTCCTCTCCCCATGAGGAATAAGCCTTTTTGCGCAAGAGCTCTTGCACAAAAAGGCTAGTGTGGACGGGTTTCTTGTGCAAGAAACCCCTATGGCTAAAATGGCCATCAGAGCTTTCTTGCACAAGAGAGCGTCCACACTGCCATGGATGCTCTTGCGCAAAAGCACATGGCAGTGTAGATGCACTCTTGCGCAAGAACTTTTGTGCAAAAACTCTTGCGCAAAAAGTTCTTGCGCAAAAAGTTCTTGCACAAGAAGCCTGCAGTGTAGACGTAGCCAAAAAGTATGATAAAGTTCCTTTCCCATCTTATAAATACTTTTTAAAAATGAGATCTCAAATTATGGCAGGGTTTGTTGTCACAGGGAACCAGCAGAAGGAATGTTAATAATTCAAATCCAGTGAATGGGAGGGGAGGTAGTGGAGAAAGAACTAATATATGGCTCAGTAGGCGTTCTTTGTAAAAGATGCACTGTTTCCATTGGGTAGGGAGGCTCATTTTAATTATTTCTGCTTCAGCTTTTATCCATTGCATTATGGATTTCTTCCAGGGGACTAAAAAAATTGTCTGATTTCTCAAGAGGAACCTGCAAACTGACTGAAATAATGAGCTCTTGGATTTATGGAATCACCTCTTTTGTTGTCATGGAAACTAAAGTTATAAAAAATGAAATGAGAATGATAATTCCCTTTTTTTGTAATTTTTGGTACTCTTAATGTTCTTTAACATAACCTTTGCTCCAAAGTGTTTAAACAGCTATGTGTAAGAATAGCGGCACAGTTCCCTGCCTATTTAGGGAATACTAAGCCTTTTAAATCAACACTGAACCCTACTCCCAATAAAGTCAATGGAAATTTTACAATTGCCATCGGTAGGAATAGGATTTGGCCTGAAGGAAGATGCATTACTGTTCCTTAAATCCCTGGAATTTCCTACTAGTGGAGATTAGCTTCTTCCTTAAGATTAACTCAGTTTTTCTAGAACGACTACATCCTTCAATTGTTGTATCTGTTGGTTAGTGACCAGAACTCTTTTCCCAAACAAGGCTCTCTGAACTGTGTCTCACTGCATAAATCAGCTAAGCAATCAAGCATCTGTTTTGTTTGAAAGAGCTGTCTTTTGGCATTAGCCCAACAGAGATCCTTTGGGTCAATAACTCTAGCCACGTTGTTGCTCTGGTCTTAATTATAGCTAGAATCAGCATTCAATAAATCTACACTTGAGAGTACTCCCCACTACATGAGTGTGTGTGATTGTTCCCCTAGAGAAAGCATCTCAATTAATTCTTCTGTAAAGTGGAAGATCTGTATGTCCATGGAAGTACCGTAGTAGCAGTTACTTAGTCCTTGTCTACACTACAGTTTTGTCAACAAAAGTCAGCTTTTGGTAACAAAACAGTGGAGGTGGAGGTGTAGATATAACCATCTGCAAGGAGAACCAAACCTAGGATCTATGGAGCTTAGCATAGAAGCCTCTACAGCTTAAGCTATAAAGGCAGCTGGCTCTCAGCTTAGGCAGTAGAGCTCACTTGTTCTTATCTCTCACTGTAAGTCATCTAAGTGCCACTACATGGGGCAGTGAACCACACTTCATAGGTGTGTGTGTTACATATGCACTGCAATGTCACTTGGTAAACAAAATTCTTCAGTTTTTTTGACAAAACAAAACCATCTTGATGAGAGGCATAGGGCATTTTGTGCAAAAGTTTTGTCAACAAAGTGCCAGTGTAGAAACCACGCTTGATTTTATCACTTTAATTGGCCTTCAGAAGGTGTCCCACAATGCCCATTCTGACTGCTCTGGTCAGCAGTTCTGACTGCTGCTGTGTAGCCAGGTAGGCAACCGCCTGCCCCTCCCCCTCTAAAGCCCTAGGAATTTGAAATTCCATTTCCTGTTTGCTCATAGTGGAGGGCTCACAACCCATCTTCCCAGTTGACCATGGGTTGCTCCATGTAGCAGATGCTCTGCCACTTGAACCACTGCTGAATCTCCCCAATATTCTTCTAGCCATAAGAATTTCAATATGTATGGGCAGACTTCTCAAATCTTGAATATAAAGGACTGTGATCAGGACACGATGCAGTATATAGAGTGAAGATCAAAGAGGTCAAGCAGGCATGCGACAAGGCAAGGAAGGCAAACCGTTACTCCGGCACTGTGCTGAAGACCTGCCATTCCTATAAGGAGTTGGATAGATCCTTGGTGTTGATCCAGCCTCCATCACCAAGAGCTCCATGGATACTCTGGCAGGGCTGGAGCTGGCAGCAAGTGGACCTAACCCAGAGGATAAAGTCACTGGTGAAGAGGTGGCATTAGATGAGAATATGGGACTCATGGTAGTGTTGTCCAGTGGTATCCCCCCTCAAGAGCTGTTCAACACTCTAAAGGGGCCTAGACAGTCTCAACAGTGGCACTTTAGAGAGCAAGATGCAGGAGAGGACACACCTGATAAGTAGTTTTGCTTTGTAAAGTACAGATGTGGGTTGAGGGCAGAGAAAGGTACAAGGTTGCCTGTGTTTCTCTGTACTAGACTTTTTCCTGTGCAGCTAAGCAGTACAGCAGAACAGGGTGTTGGTGCACACTGAGATTGCACAGGAATCCTTCAGGGAGATCTCTAATAAAGTTTCCATGGCAATCCTCTGTCAGAGGTTCTGTGGCACGGCTGTGTTATTCCTTCCCCCATTGAAGGAAACTTTCCCATGCAATTCTGCAGCTGTGCAGGGACCAAAGCAGCACACAGGCAAGCAGTATAAGGATCAGGTCAGAAGCTGTAAGTGTGTAGTAGATGCACCCTTGGCTCCTCTCAGGAGTGAGATATCTGCTACAATGACCCCTGCCTTTGGAAAAGGGTGGGAAAATTAGAATATTGTCCCTAGTGGGCTGCAGTATGACACTTTTATGTTGCTTTTCTCCCCATGTACAATGCCTGCCTCCCTGGGGTAAATTCACCATGTTTGGTGTGTTCACTGACATGCATGCTTCTCAAGGACCAGTGAGGAAGTGAGTGGTATGTTACGAGAGGTGTGTTTTACTATTCTGTTTCAATGATGTTCATGTACTTAATCATGCTTCTGTGTATTGATCCTTTTTCTTCTGCAGATGTGGTCTTCAGATGCCCTTCATACACATAGGCTTTTTGAACATCAACAACACTTTTGCTGACAAAACTCTGCAGTGTAGACCTGGCCAGGTACCTGAAGTATACAAATTTTGGTTGGGCATCTAACCAAATCCTGTTCCTTTAACTGAGCTCCTATTTCCTGGTCGGTTTTCCCCCTATTAACTTGCCTATGTGGTGTTTTCCTAATTAGGGCCTGGTATAATTTGGAGACAATTTTATAGCAAGTAGATTTTGCAGCTAGAACAAAGATGTGATTAAAGCACCTTCCAGTGATAGAAGCAAAATATTTCATTGTAATTTATGAAAAGTCAGGTTGTGGGTCCAGGATCTATTTGGTTATTTTTTTCACATACTAAATAACCAAGTCTTTTAATTTTTATAGCACTGAAAAATGAATAAAAACACTAAGCATCATTAATGTCAGTGAAAAAAAACTCCCATTGACTTCCATAGGGTTAGGATTTCACTCAGTTCTCCATCCAAGTTGGAACTTCCCATCTACCCCAGAAAGAGCAGAGAGAGAAAGCACATGCACACATTTTGGATTATTATCAGTTGTTCCTAATTTAGGAATCTATTTCTCTCAACCTCCCCTCTCCCCAAAATAAACCCTTTCTTCATATATCTCCAATATAATTTCAAAAAAGTTGTATAAACTCCTTCATATATAAATAATTCCTGTATCTGCATTCTTTGTATATTTAAAGTCTGTGTGCCAACTTTCTGGACATACTTATTTGCTTTTTGTGCAAGACTCATTACATGCATTTAAGGAGATTTTTTCCATTGACTTTTGTTGAGTCTAGATCAGGGAGCCCTTAGTTTGCAGGATTCAAACTTGCACAAAAAATTAATATATTTGAAAAGTGTTAGGATAAAAATTTAAGCAATTTGTATAGCTTCATAATAAGAAATCATACATTTTATTAATACTCACTGAATATATACATTTTATTGTTTCTTATTTAAAACTGAATGAATCTGTACAAGATAATATGCAGCTGTATAAATAATGAGAGGAATTATCTAGTTGTTGAGACTCAGGTTCAATCCCCTGCTATGCCACAGATTTTCTGTGAGAAATTGGGCAAGCCACTTTGTCTTTCTGTGCTTCATTTCTTCATCTGTAAAATGGAGTAAAATAATACTTCCCTGCCTCACAGGAGCCTGAGGATAAACATATTAAAAGATTATGAGGCACTCAGATACCACACTAATGAGGGTCTTCAAAGGGTGATAGATAAAAATGCAATATAATGACTCACTTGATTTTGAGTCTTAAACAATCCCAACATCTTTATAAAACCAGTTAAGTCATTCAAATGTTTCAAAAATAATTAAAAAGGTCTTGTTTTTATCCAAGGGCCACAAAGAGGGGACTATACAAGGGAAGAAAAGGGCACACAAGCAGTTGGAGGAAAAGATAATGCAGTATGGAGCTGGAGAGAAGGATAGTTTATGCTTATATTTTTCTGTAAGGATGTGTCTACACAGCACTCTAAATTCAAAATAAGATACGCAATTTGTGCTACGCAAATTGCATATCTTATATCGATTGAATTTTGAAATAGCATATTTTGAAAATTGGCACATCTACACAGTGCCAAATTTCAAAATAACGTGCTATTTGGAGACATCGCTTAACCCTCATGGAACGAGGGTTTCAGGGATGCTGAAATAGGTCTCGAAATAGCGGTCAAAAGATGTGGGGTAGCTATTTCTGGATACTTCTGGAATCCTGAAATAGCCCCGCTGTGTAGATGTACCCTAAGAGACTTAAGTGACCAGCCACATCCTCAAATTATGAATAGTTAAAATGAATAGTTACTGAGTAACCCATTTGCCAGGGGTGGGCAACCTAAGCCCCCCGGCTTGCCTGGATCCAGGCTCTGAGGTTCAGGGCTGCCCCCCAGCATTGAGAAGCCCACACTGGCACTCCAGCCCCTCCATTTCTCCATTACTGGACAGGTGTACACAAAGTCTACTAGCCTGCCCCCCCCCCCAGGCTCTTGTGTGCAAGGGGAGTGTCTTTTTCCTTCTCAGTTGGGGGCACATCAGTGAGGGGTTTGGGTTTTTTTTCCTCTCACTTGTGTGTGGCCCCCAATTGATTTTTCTGTGGGTCAGCAGCGCCCAGCCCAGAAAAGATTCCCCACCCCTGCCATCATCTGACATTTCTTTGCATAACCTACAAGTCACAAATCTATTTGTAGTAATTGGGGTTTGGCTCCCAATCAGATATTAGGATAAAATTTTCAATAAATTATTCAACCAGCTGCATATCCAATACATTTTTACATGTGTCAGCCACTGATACACTTGGAGTATTTTTAGATGCAAGTCTGATAAACTGGGCATTGCCTTTGCATCAAATGTTATTGATTGCTGAGCTCTGAGAGTCATTGTCTGCAGCAACTGTGGAGTTCTGGAGCTCTTGCCAGATTCTTGTTGCTGAGCAACAGCATTTGTCCCCTCCAGTTGTGTGTGTGGGTCTGTATGTGTCTGTGTGGCTTGTACATACGGATTAAAAATAAGAACTCTGTGGAATGAAAACTACCCTATATATCGTCCTTAACAATTCGGTGACAACATGAAATATCATGTATGATTAAAAATTAATCAAACCTCACAAGCGCTATATTTCTGGCTATCACTATATAACCAGATATAAATTAATCACATGCTATTGAGGACTAAGTAATGTCAACCAACAGGTTCAAAAATCCCCTAAAATATCCTGCCTGCTATATCTCATTTCATTTATAATACTGCACTTATAACTACTCAGAAAGATACCATAACATGAATTTACTGGAAATTATTCATTTGGCTATAGTATGAGTCATAGTCATAAAGTACCATGTGCATTCTTTACAAGACAGTGTATTTCCTTATGCAGTGTTAGAGCTAGTTTAAAAAAAAAAAAAAAAAAAGCATGGGGAGGAGTCCCAGCATTTTTGTTTTTTCCCTTTTTGTTCACCAACATTTGAAATTTTCAACATTTAATTGAAGTATTTCAACAATTGTACAGATGGCTGAAAAATGGGATTCAATTATCATGGACATTTTAAAAGAATGTGTTTACCTTTTTCATCAAACTTACATTGAAATTACAAAACCATTCAACTCTTTATATTGAGGGCTGTGGATCTAGTAAGGGCCTGTGTTTTTGTTCAGAATTGCAAAGTCATACACTAACACATTAAAGTATATCAGTTGCAAAATAAATTACAAACTAAATCCTATGTAATTTCGTACTTGAAATAGAGGTGGAGAAACCTAAGAGCATTGAGCTGCAAGTGTTAACTACATCAGTGGTTCTCAACTAGGGGTATGCAAAGTGCTTCCGGAAAGTACATCAACTCATCTAAATAGTTGCCTAGTTTTAAAGCAGGCTACATAAAAAGCACTAGCAAAGTCACTACAAACTAAAATTTCATACAGTCAATGGCTTGTTTATAGTGCTCAATCTATTATGTATTGAAACGTAAGTATGATATTTATATTCCAATAGATATCTACTATATATTTGAGAGAGTTTGTCTGTCTGTCTGTTCAAGAACTCCTAAATGGTAAGAGCTAGGACCACCAAATTCAGTATACAGCTTTCTCTCATCATAACTTAAAGAAAGGAAATGGATTGGTTGTGCCAGGAAAATGAAATGTGCCTGGAATGGGATTGCTACTCATAAAACCATGAAGAAAAAGAGACAGAATCACCAGGTGGGTGAAAGGGGCTGGCTCAGGGCACCCCCACCCATCCAGGACTGCCCCAGCTCAAAGCCCTCCCCCCTACCCCGAATCCTTTAGGGAGGGCAGAGGGACTGACGCTCCCCACAGATTCCTACAGGGACATTGCTGGTGGTTTCCCTTCATTAGCGGGTGAGGGGAAAGTGCACAGTTCGCAGGGATTTCAGAACTTGATGATGTGTGTATGAATATGGAGGTGATTGCCATGAGCAAAATTGCAAAGCCATGTGATAAGTGAGTTTAGCATGCACATTTGACTGCTGTGCTGCTCTCTGCCTAGCAATTCATCTCTCCCATACTTATGCTCAGGGCTCGACAAATAATGCAATCTACTTGCCCATGGCGAGTAGATTGCAACCCGCGGAAGAGCCGGGTTCGGGCGATCTGCACATGCGCAGATCGCCGGACAGTGCGGCTGGCGAGCGGGGTTCGCCGTGGTTCAGCGAGCCCTACTTATGCTAACACCCCAGGGCTTTGAATTGAGTCAAACATCCCCCAATAATTTCAAAACATCGTTCCTCAGAGTTAGTTCCTCTTTTCCCCTTAAATGTGGATTTTCCTGTTTTAGCACCTAGAACCACCAAGATTGAGCCCTGAACCAGTGACAGCTTCTCTATGCAGAAAAATTAGACAACCTTAAAAGCTGATGTCTTGTGATCCGGTAGGAGTTGGTACTCTTAGAAGGGGATATTCCCAGTTTCCCAAAAGGACTCCCCTCTTGCTTCAATTTCTGAAATATTATGAAAAAATTGCCTTCAAAATTGTGCCTATTGTTTTGGAGAAAGCCATTGTAGGGTATTTTAGAGATTTGTATTGTTCCCTCTGAGTCCACTGCAGATACTCATAGTATCCGAGAGAGGGATACAAAAAAAACCCGCACCTTTAAAATATTTCAGTATCTTCTAAACAGCCCTTAAATAGCATTTTCTGTAACGTGGCATTTACAGAATAAATGGTGGGGAGGGTTTGATCAGTACCCACTTTGGAATAATTCACTCATGGTTTGTGTATACAGTAGGTAGGGGCAGTGGAACATCATTTAAAATGAGGAAACATAGCTTTGCCCCCCCCCAACCCTGCTCTTCCCCTGTCAAACCCTCCCCCCCGCAATAGCTTAGCTCATGAGCCTCCACACACATACCCTCTCCAAAGTGGAGAGAGTTGCATTTATAAGTAGTACGTGGGGTCATAGCCCTATGGCAGGCTTGGTCTGGCCAAAAACTGGTCTGGCCAGGCCCAGGTGACCCTTTCAAATCTACGGCCTTGGTCCGAGCGGTAATGGTATGGTGTGTACTTGGTAGTGGAGGAACAGAGGACATGTGCTGGTAAGTGGTGTATTTTCATTTGCTTTTGTGCCTTTGTATCCGGGTGCGCTATATATGCGAAGCAGGTGATTTGCTACACAATATTTTGTGTGTATTTATATGCATATATATGAAAAGAGAAATGCTTCGCTTATATATTATAGATGATTGTTTTATAGGGATTGGCCATAATGCTCTAAGGTAATTGTTATTAGTCTAGTCATAATCATCCCCTGTTGATAGAAATCATTAATAAATCTGAATCATCAGCAATAAGTCTGCGTAAATATAGACTAGAAAGTCTGGAGAACAAAATGATGGAAGACATTAGGGAATAAGCTCTGGCAGTGAAAGGCTGCATCTCACAGCAACAATGAAACTGTTGCTTCTACTAGAATTTTGCGAGTAAAGTATAAAAAATGCTACTTGTTAAAAATAAATTATGGACAAAAGGATGCTCCTAGAAGATGTCAGCTGACATTAAGGCAGAGTGACTTTTGAAAGGCACAGCCAGAGATACAGAATTAATAACTGCATCTCTTATGCTGACATCATCCTGTAATTTTTGTGTGCAATTTCATATATAATGTGAATGTTATTTAAACAAGCAAATTAAAAATTTACACAGGCAGGGGAAAAGCTCAGACAATAATTTTACATGGAAACTGGTATGGGCACACAAAGATGAATCACAACATCATACCTGAAATCCTTGTTAAATGAAAATAGCAGAAGCAGCAGCTGCTGCCGCTGCCAGCTTCTGCTGCAGTAACACTGTTGGCAGCAGCCAGCCTACAGAAAGTCAACAGCTAATCTCTGTCCTGTGAATCTACAGGGGCATTGTTGTGAGACAGCCTGTAAAAAGAGGACACCATACACCTGGGGGCATAATAGATGAAAAGTGTTAGCTAGATTATTCCAAGAGACTGGAATTCTGTCTCATAGGCATTAAGTTCTTTAGTTCATTCTTTGATCCATCTAACCTAAACTTGTTTGCTGCAGCTACTCCCCAAAATGTGTGCAAACACATTTTGCTTATGGAAACCTTAGGCTTACGTCTTCAATTCAGGAAAATGATTTTATATATGCAAAATGACTCAGTGGGTGCACAAACAGGCAACTGTATGGGTAAGAATGTACTCGGCTGATACAAATATAGTGTGCACACATGGATGGTGGTGCCGGGGGTGGACGCATAAACTTTCGGTGCAGTGTAAACACTCATGTTTCAGTAGGGCAATATTTTCAAAACAATTTTAATTTACTACCAATGTTAAGTGCCTACGAGAATCATCCGTAAATCCCAGACTGTACTTTTCTCATGCCACTAAAAATAAACTGGGAACAACTCAGAAATCCTTCTCTTGAACCACAGATGTCCTAGCCAACATTCAAACTCAGGTACTTACACTCTGCCAAGTTAGAAATTTCCTGTCATTAAATTTGAAAAAAAAAAAGTTATCCCTACATTCCTGCCTTAACAAAAAAAAAAAAAAAAAGTCATGCTGTTAGACCGGGCGTCTTATCAATGGTGCTGGCAGTTTATGCAGAGATTACTTCATTCACTGTTGTTAAAGTGAAGGGTCCTGGCTGCATTCTGCATGGCACAAGTTAGGTAGAGTGTAAAGGTGGACCATGGAATCTGCTCTTCTAATTCTTACATAGTAGAGTTGCATTGATTCTGCTGCCCATAGAAGCCTCTATGACAGGGGTGGGCAATAAGCAGACTATGGTCCGGATGCGGTTCACCAGGGTTAGCTCCTGGTGGGCTGCTGGACACTATTCACCTGCATGTCTGCAGATACGGCTGCTTGCAGCTCCTGTTGGGTTATGTGAACTCATCTAGGAGCTTTGGACTCTGGGGTGAAATGGCTTTACTGAGAAATTGAGAAGAAAACACACAGATAGGGTTGCTAGATACTTTCACAAAAAATCCTGAACATGGTGGGGAAAACATTTGGGCGGGGGGGGGGGACACCACAGTTATTGAGGAACCCGGCCCCCCCCAGGACAAAACTTGTTGAGCAAAAAAACTGCACCTTTAAATCCCCGCGCTCCCCCGCTCCCGCCAGACGCTGCAGGGGAAGAATGTCCCCCACTGGCCTTCCATCTGAGAAAAACAGAAAATACCGGACATTTTACAAAATACCGGTTTTTTACTGGACGGGGCCACAAATATCGGACTGTCCGGGTGAAAACCGGACACCTGGCAACCCTACACGCAGAAACTGAGAACAGAAGAAAGGGTTGAGAGAGGCAAAAAAGAACAAGAAAGCCAAACATTGTCCTATGAACTCTGTATGACCTTGAAAAACCTAGAGCATGCTTTTTAGGCTGGAGTTGCCTAAAGAGGCTTGGGACTATAAGCTAAGACTGCTCCTTTTGATCTTCATTTCTCTTGTATCCAGTGAAGCAGGACTTTTTTTTTTAATTGACAAGGTATGTACAGAGACTGCATAAATAAATACTTATCAATTTCTCCTCCTGTCTGGAACTTTGACTCGCTGCTCAGATAAAAAGAGTCAACATTATAATAAAGAAACTAATATGATATGTTCTAATTGTCACTTCGATTACTTTTATTAAATTCCTACTCTTTGCCCTCATCTTTTATCCGTTGTTTGGTTTGGATTTTGTCTGTTAGGCTATGTCTACACAGCAAATAACAGAGCGAATGTACGCGGCAAGCCCTTTATTTCAAAATAAATTCGAAATAACGGGCTTCTTACTCCAACTTCTGTAAACTTCATTTCATGAGGTGTAAGGGAAGTCAGGGAAAGAGTGCTAATTTCTAAATAATTGCTGTGTGGACAACACCAAAAGTCAAAATAAGCTATTTCAACTTAAGCTACGCAATTAGCATAGATCAAGTTGCATAGCTTATTTCAAGTTTATCCCTGCTGTGTAGACATGCCCTTAGGCTACGTCTAGACTGCAGGCTTCTTTCAGAAGAAGCTTTTCTGGAAGAGATCGTCCGAAAAAACTTCTTCTGAAAGAGAGTGGCAACACTGCCCAAGTGCATCGAAAAAGTGATCTGCTTTTTCGAAACATAGCGTCCACACTGAATAGCGTCCACACTTTTTCCTCTTTCCTCTTCTTTCAAAAGAACTCCCTCTTCCCTGTCCACACGCGCCTTTTTCCAAAAGAGCTCTTTCAGAAAAAGGCTTCTTCCTCATAGAAAGAGGTTTACTAATGTCAGAAAAATCCCTCTGTTCTTTCGATTTTTTTCTGAAAGAATGCAATTATACTGTGGACGTAAGTGAAGTTTTTTTGGAAAAAAGGCCGTTTTTCTGAAAAATCTCTGTAGTGTAGACATAGCCTTAGAGTACAGGCTCTCTAGGGCAGGCACAGTGCTTTCCTACATGTTGAAATAGCACCTCGCACTCTTACACCCCATTTCAGCAAATCCATTTACCCTCTGTGCTTTAAGTCTCTCTCTTTTCAGCAAAGCACTTTAGTATGCTTAACTCTAAGTCAGTGTGAGTTAAGCACAGAATTAAAATTAAGCATGAGCTGCAGGGTTCTGTTAAATAAGAATGGTCTGTTGAATTGGGGACTTTTGACCTTATCATTATTTATTTATTTATAATAAATTTAGTGTCACACTAGCATCATGATGGGCTCTCTGTAAATAAGGCCCTTGCCACAAAGAACTAGAGTTCTGATCTTGCGTTGGGATTTCGTAACTTGGATCCCCTATTTGCACAAATGTGTCGCCACCACTACCAAGGTTTTGGAGAAGACTCTTGGTATGCTGGTTAGACTGAATGGTAGTATTCAGTAGGGGAAATGTTCTCGTCCTACCCTGAATTGAAAGGATTTTCTGTGAACTGAGTGAATGGTTATATGAAAATATGCACTGGATTCAACAGGATTTTACAGAAGCAGAAGGGTCCGTTCATGGCTTCTGATGCTAGATTTGATGCAAGTATTCTTTGCCTCTGATGTATTTGTAAAAGCTCTTACTTTTATGGATGGGAACTTACCATTTGCATCAAAGAAATTTGTATTCACTGAATGGCAAATTTTGGCTTTAGATCTAATACATTTATATTTTATGGCGACATCAGTATTTGCAGGTGATTACTCTTAAAGTAAAAAAGTCAGTCATTTTTCTAAACAATTCTATTCCAGTACTGATCCAGCTGCAGACACCTGGAAAATATTCAACTTGTTTATTTTGAGAGTTTAAATGTTTCTGCCTCAATAATGAGGCTTGATTTTTTTGCAGGTGGAAAAGACAATTAAATTTATTTATTACAACTGGTGTTTTAGCTGCCTCAAAGTGTCCCCCTCTCCCCACTGATATTCAATATCCCCCACTGGAAAATAAAATAGTCTCAGTTCATCAAGTGGTGTCTCTGTGGGTGCTCCACTTTAGGTGATGATGCATCCCAGATCAGAAATTTAAGGTAGCAGTGTCTGCATGGCTCACTCATTTGAGTAGGTGTCTTGTGGCACCATGTAGTGGGTGCATGACCTGAACCCTCCAGTTCCTTCTCAACCATCTCTGGCTACCGATGGAGCTCAAAAGCAGTTTTGCACTTCTCCCTAAAACCATTAGAAAATAGCCTTTTATACAGTTGTTAGTCAAGTTGCTATAGAAATATGTACAGTTAGAGTTAGTGTTAGTAAAAAATAAAAATAAAAATTTTGTTGTTAGTTCATTCGAAAACCTCCCCTTACAGTTTCAGACAGGCACTCTTTATGGGTATGCTGCTTGGGTGAGGGGCATATTCCATAGAAATGCCCCGACCTCAGCAACCTGAAAGCCATACCCTGCTGAGACAGGAGTCTCCAGCTGAAAATGATCTTGATGGAAAAGTCCCTCCAGCCAGAGGTGGACAAACAGCCTCTTTGAACATTCCTTAAGATAGAAAAGGAGACCTTCATTTTGGAAAACCAAAAACGAGATGTCTCTGCAAAAAAGTACCATAAAACAGAGGCAATCTCCTACAAGGTTGCCTACACCCAATGTCATCTTACTGTTGTGTGAGCACCTACAAAGCTCCTGGCACCTCTGGCAATGTCATGGTCAGAAAGAGAGAGAAGGAGTTGAGGCACTGACAAAAACATGCCTCCTCGATGGCACCAAACTCACTGGTATGGGACTTGGCACTGAATGCCTCAGCAGGCACCATGCCTCAACCCCCAGCTTCGACTACTCAGTCAGCACCAGTAGACAATATTAAGTTGACATTGGCCAGAACAAACAGCAACATCAGTTGGCACTGACCCCATCACAGAAGGGAAAGACACCTGCGGCACTCACTTCCCAGAAAGCAGCACCAACACTGTCTCTGCTACTTAGAAATGTTATCAGTACTGCAGTCACCTATTCTTGGTGCACAGGGCTGCTTGACAAGCTCCTATCAGAGCTCACAGCCCTCAAGACATAGCATGATTCTCTAGTAATGAAGAGGAGGAGGCACAGGGGCAATAACTGACATTCCCATGCCACTCCTCCCCTGAAACCTACTGACTAGCATGGAGCCATATGGATCCAAGCTATCACATGAACCAACACTGGAATGGACCACCATGGATGTACTCTCCCATGGACTTCCTAGTACAATGGGCACATTGGGAGTCTTGGAGCTCATATAGAGGACACCAGTCTAAAAGTCCACTGAGCTAAAATATGAACTGTACTCTTACTGTGTCTACCATACCACAATCTTCAGAAACACAAGAGGCACAGAGGATACTGAGATGGGTAGAGTCCAAGACACGTCTCTTTTGCACAACTCTTCATTCCCAGATGCAATGATTATGCCCCCCCATTAACTTTGGTGGACCACTTTAAACAGTTCCAAGAGCTGTTCAATAGAGTCACACAAGCCAAAGGATCCCATTAGAGAAGGTAAAGACAAACCAGTACAAGTTAATGCAAATATTGCAACCATCTTCTACCTCCAAGATTTATTCTCCATCAATGAGGCCATCTTGGATCCTATGGAGATCCAGGATCTGGCAAACACCAGCTCCTATTCTGCCTACTTTTTGCATATCCACCCCCACAACTCTCTAGTTATCCAGGCTGTAAACTACCATAATAAACAGCCACAATTCAAGATTATGCCTCAAAATAAAAAGTACAAACAACTTGCTCTGTTCAGGTGCAAAGTATAGTCTTATGGCACCCTTCAATTTTGACTGGCCAATTATTCATCATTGTTTGCCAAATATGATTATGGAAAACTCACAACATTCACATTCAGGCTGCCAGAAGAGAAACAGGCACAATTCCAGGCCATCATAAACGAGGGCCAACTTATAGCCAAAACTGCAGTCTAGGCATCTTTGGACACAGCAGTCACAGTTGCAAGAAAAACAGCAATAGCTTTGGTAATGCTCTCGGTATCATGGTTCCTGACATCAGGAATACCAAAGGAGCTCCAGACAAAAGTGGAAGACTTACTTTATGATAGAGAACACCTGTTTACTCAGAAGACAGATGCGGTGCTTCACTCCATGAAAGACTCCAGAGCCACACTCTGCATATTGAGGATTTATACACCCTTTGCAAAGAGAAGGAAATATGTCATGAGTTAGGACCAGGACTCTTCAAACAACAGACAACAAATTACTAGACCATATGACAACCAAAGCCAGCACCAATGATCATAAGGCAGGCTAACATCTCCACCTCAAGTCTCCATCCTAGATTGCAATTTTGAAATTTTGATTGAAGGATTGAATGACTTCCCTCATAAGACAGCTTTCATACCTAACACATCACTTATCTTTCAACATCATCTGCAGTGCTTTTATCACTTATGGGCCACCATAACATCAGAACAATGGTTGCTGGAAATAATCAAACTGGAATGTACTGTCCCCTTCATCTTCCTGCCACCTACCCGACCCCCTTCCTGGTTGCTCTTCAGGGACCCTTCTCATGAGCACTTATTATTACAAGTCAATCATTTTCTACAAGTAGGTGCCATGGAATAAGTACCACCACAATTCAGAAGGAAAGGGTTTCTACTCACACTATTGCCTGACCCAGAGGAACAGGAGATAGAGACCCATCCTGGATCTATGAAAACTCAACAAATCCATAAGATCCGAAAAGTTCAAGATGGTCCCATTGGGTATAATACTCTCTGTGCTGCAAGAAGGGGACTGGTTTTTGGCCTTTGACTTCCAGGTTCATATTTTTGTATAATCATTCACCCGGTTCACAGAAAATCCTTACAATTCAGGGTAGGACAATTGCACTTCCCATACAGAGTACTATCATTCAACCTAACCAGCATACCAAGAGTCTTCTTCAAAACCCAACCAGTAGTAGTGGCACACATACGATTGCCTAATCAAAGGCTCAACTTGTAGAGACACAATGGATGCAGTCCAGACCACTATCATACTATTCCAGGCCTTGGGCCTACAAATAAACAAATAGAAATCAATTGTAAACCCAGTCCAACAATTGGTCATTACCCAGCTCAGAAGCATGAATTTGTCCCCAAGTTCAGGCTCACAGTTTTATAGCTCATACTTCCCCTAGCCGAGGAAGTGCATCCCGAGTTTCAGAGACCCAGCTGAGATCCCAGACAAGCCCCCACTTGTAACTGCCTGCAGGCAGAGTCAAACCTGGGGCCTCTGGAGTGTAGTGTAGGAGCCTCTACAGCTTGAGCTATAAAACCCACTGGCTCTCAGTTTTGGTTGAGTGCTCATTCTTATCTCTCACTGTAAGTGGTCTAAGTGCCACTACATGGGACTGTGAACCACATCCCATAGGTGTATGGGTTACATAGGCACCTGTTAGTCATAATGATTTGTGCCTCATGAGCTCTCCCCTGTGGGCTGGATCTACTGCCTTAACACAACGGTCACACTCTCCATCCAAACCTGGAGATACTCCACCTACAGGCCTGGCTCCTAAATGGTTCCACTGTGATGAAATAACCTGCTCAGAACAAGATAAATGTGTTACCGAACAGCAGGAAACTGACTATGAGAAATACTTCCCTTCAAAAATGGAATTGTTTCTCTGCCAGGTGCTAAGGAAGACACCTGATAAGTGATTCAGCACCACTACCATTGATCTTAGATGACCTATTGGAGATGAAAAACACTGGCTTAACGATGAACTTGATCAGAGTCCATCTTGTGGCAATTTCAGTATTTTATTGCGAGACTAATGGAACGTCAATGTTTTCCCACGCCACTACAAAACTCTTCCTCTAGGGTCTCTTAAATGATGTCCTACATCAACACAGGATCTCAACCTAGTACTGAAATGCCTCACCAGACCACCATTCGAATCACCAGACCACCTGTTCGTTACTCCACTTATTGATGAAAATGGTATTCCTGGTCACCATTACCTCAGCCAGAAGGGTTAGTGAGATGAGGATCAGCCATAAATGCCCCCGATACATAACATTTTTCAAAAATAACCTCAGCATTTCATATGAATCAACCTATTCACCTCCTGACATTTTGCTCTGAGCCTCCTGGTAACTCAACAGAGGCTACCCTGCACACTCTAGATGTGAGAAAGGCTGTAGCATTCTATCTTGAATGAATCAAACCCTTCTGGAAATCCCTTAGACTCTTCATCTCTACTACTGAACACTGGTAGAGAGATGCCATATCCTCTCAGAGACTAAATGGATTTCCATATGCATTCAAATGTGCTATCATATCAGAAATATAGATCCACCATAGTACATTAGAGCATACCCCACTATGTCCATTTCAACCTCTATAGCATTCCTTAATAACATACCATTACTAGAAATCTGTAAGGTAGCACTTGGGGCTGTGTTCACTCATTTGCAAAATACTATGAAAGCTCAAAGGACTCCAGAACTGATGTCATAGTGGGCCTTACAGTAGTTACCTCAACGAATCAAATGAATCTGAAGTCCCCCTGACCCAGCCCTCAGAGAGGCACTGCACTACAGTCACCTAAAGTGGAGCACCCACAGGGACACCACATGAAGAAGAAGGTGAGGTTAATCATCTTGTGCTGTAACTGGAGTTCTTGGAGATGTGTGTCTCTATGGGTGTGCCACTACCTGCCCTCCTCCTCTCTACCTGGGAGTTTGCAGCAGGGACTCTGTGGTAGAGAAGGAACTGGAGGGTTTGGGCTCTGAAGCACCGTAAGAAACCTGCTATGCATGCATGACCCACATGGACACGGCTACCTTAAATCTCCAATCAATGGTGTTGGGACTCACCACCACCTCAAGTGGAGCACCTGCAGGTACACACATCTTGAAAAACTCCAGTTACTGTGCAAGATGAGTAACCTTTCCTGTTACAGAACGTGAAGATGTGACTAACACATCCAGGAACATCATTTATTTGTGTGTTCCTGTGTAAAATGCAGTTTCATGAACAATGCTGCTACTTCAGGGGGAGGGGAAAAGACATTTTCATCAGAATCTTCAGAGCAGTGACAATGAATGCCCTGATCTAAGCACCACAGAAAAGCGGGCGTTGACAGACGCATAAAAATGCATCAAACATAAGAGCTGTGGTGAACTATTTATATAGTGGCATGGGCAAGAGGAATTCAAAATGACTCTTAACACAGCATTATTCACAATGCCACCACCACACAGTCAGTATCTTGTCTTTAGCAGTTCTCTGTGCATGACTGGGTTTCCACGTGTCATGCAATGTATTATTGCCATCTGGCACAGAAATATATAACAGTGTCTAGGAGAAGTTGTGTATAAAGTATTCCTTAATGGGCAAAATTGGGTCACCGTGAGGAAACTGGGAGCCATTTCCCCCCCGTCTTCTGTCTCCATAGGATGAAAACATGATCTCAAGCCTTGTCATCCTCTAGAGTGAAAGATGATCTGATTTTATTACACATGCAAAAGATACACAAAGATAACTGAAACAATAGCATACATTTTCTCTGGAGTATTTGTATTTTGATTGGTTTCTGAGAAATATCTGTTTCAAAAACAATGATTGTATGCTATGATTTTGTGCCCTCTGGCTTGGCTCATTCGTAACATATATTATTAAACTCCTAAATTGCCTGATTGGCAGGGGCAGGGCAGTAGCAAGCAGGTGCTACACTTCTGAAGGAGCAGCTGGAACACAAAACCTGCCTGCAATCAGAATTGTGACCTGTATCATCTTAAAAAAAAAGCATGGTGATAAAAGTATGAATTAACCCACAGAGCAGCAAAGATTTCACCCATTTAATTAGCAGTACATAGGTAAGTGGCATGTTACATACTAACATCTGCAGTTTATGATAACCTTTAACACTGGCATTTCAGAAGCATAGCAGAAAGCTCTTGATTACTGCATTTTTAGCAGCATAACCACATTATACATGAGGGGATTAGACTGCAGTGAAATGTAAAAGAATTAGCAGGTCAAAGTGAACCATGATCCTGCTTGAATTTTTTATCTTCTCTCCCCTCCTTTCCCTCCCAGCACAGTTATAATGTGTGCGCACTTCTAGCACAGGATTTATTCCTTTCCTGCACACGCTGGAGGTATATCTATACTATACATTGTTTTTTCTATACATTGTTTTTGCGAAAAAAATTGCCCTTTTTTTGAAAAAACTTCACCTGCGTCCACACTGCAATCACATTCTTTCAAAATTAAATTGAAAGAATGCAGGGTTTTTGACATTGGTAAACCTCAAATTACAAGGAAGAACGCCTTTTTCAAAAAAGCTTCTTCAAAAAAGGCATGTGGAGGCAGAACAGGGACATTTTTCAAAAGAGGCGGCAATCGAAAAAAACTCAGGTGCTCTAGTGGCCATTCTGTGAATAGCAATCAGGGCTTTCTTTCGAAAGAGCATCCATGCCGTCTGGACACTGGTTTTGAGGTGTGGATGCTCTTTTTCAAAAGAGCTCTTTCAAAAGAGCTTCTTTTGAAAGAAGCTTGCAGTCTAGACGTACCCTGGGACTCTAGCTATCATGGAAGGGAGACTGAGGACATGAGCCATCCTCTCTGGGGAGGAGCATGCTGGGCTCTCAAAGGGAATTCACAGGATCCATAGGAGAAACTGCCTTCCTGGAGCTTCTCTGAGGTGGCTCTCCACTGCCTTCAGTGTGGGCCAGTGCATGTTGGGCACAAGGATAAAGGGTTCTCAGGTGCTGCACATCAAGGGTGCCATTTTGGGCACATAGGAGGGCAGCAGCTGGGTGCTCTGGGGCACAGATAGCTTTTCATCCCATTCCCTGGATGCTAAGAGAGTGAGGAGAAAGTGCTTGCATGCCGTGCTTGGTGAGCTCCCTTCAGCCAAGTGTGAGAGCAATGCATGGCATGCAAGCACTTTCCCCTCACTCCCTTAGCATCTGGGGAATGGGATGAAAAGCAAGCCGCATCTCGGAGCGCACGGCTGCTGCCCCTGCTACGTGCCCAAAATGGTGCCCTTGACGCACATCCTGCAGATAGATAGCTTAACCAGCCTCTTCCATTGCACGGGGGAACCCGCAGTGGCCTAGAGCTAGGAGGCAAGCTCATGCACCCACTCCTCCTTGCTGCTGGAATAACAGAGGAAGGGAGGCACAGCAGAGGAGGCATGCCTGGGACAAGGATATTCCCATGCAATAGCAATCTGGGATAAAGTTTTGCTCCACCTTGAAGCAATTTGCAGCCAAAGGTGGCTCATCCCTGAACATGGAATCAGAGGAATGCAGAAGTGAGCTTTATGCCACCTTTCCACTGCTGTCCTCCTGACGTGCACTGGGTACATTTCAGTTGTATGCCAGGATTTGGTCCATAGTATAAATACTGAAATGAGAAACTGATGAAATTGTAGCTAGGCAACAATCTGTACACATAAAATGGAGATTATTTTTTTCTTTAAGTGGGGAAGGCAGATAGAAAGGTTTATGGGTATCCTGTGTCACATTCTTGTTCTTATGATGGTTGAACGAAGAAAGCTTTAAAGATGATCAGACTCTGGATTCATCTAAATTTCCTCTGAAAGTTGATCCCATAGCTGGATCCTCTCAATCAAGAAAGCTATATGCACTTGGTCCTTGGCTTTGTGATCTGTGCAGCATGTGAACAGAGGCTTTTATTTGAAATAGGAAAGTTACAGGCAAACTCATTACCTAATAAGGTCTATATTGAGATCTTGATTCTTCTTTCTTCCACCAGTGTAAATCAAAAGTAATGCTACAGAGGTCCCTAGAGTAACACCAGATCTACACAGGTGTAAGTGAGAAAAGGGTTGGGTCCTGAGGGCTAATCCCTTAGTTAAGCAAGGAGATGCAATATCGCCAATCTGCAGACTGAATTAAAGTAAAGGAGCATGGGGTGTCTTTGGTCAGGTTCATAATTATTTTTATTATGGGTTATGCAGAGAGTGTGCTTAGCACTATCTACGGAAGAAAATAGGGGTCCAAATCTTGAGCTGGAGAATAGCATCACTGCTCCATTGAAAATCAGAGCACTGCCAAGATGAGGATCTGGTCCACCATCTCTGCCCTTGTGTATACAAATTACTGACCCAATTTTGCAAGGTACTGAGCTTTTCCTGTATGGTGTTTAGCAACCTGAGCTTTCAATTCAGCACTTTGCTGAACTGGAGCTGTGAAGGACTCTAAATTTGTTCTTAATTCTTCTATGTCTGTATCTAGCAGTGAACTAGGGCTAAGTAGTGCATCAGCTACAGCCATTTTACACTCAAGAGCATGTTCCCCACTCACGTTGGTACAAAAATGTTGGGTGCCTGTTTATAACACTGCCACCATATTTTAAAGCCTTTCTAGTTAACTATATTAGCTAAGATGTTGGATGCATTTCCCGCAAGTGAAGTCATCCCTGGGGAAGGAGAGTGGGGAAGGGAGTACAAAGCTAGCTTTGAAACACGCTCGTTAGCAGATGTTGCTGTGTGATAGGCATTGTCCCATAGGGAAAGCCTCAGAAAATTGCGTGTGCATTTCAGACAGTGCCTTGAGAGAGTCGAGGAAAACTCTGAGCTGTAGATCTCCTTGCTTTTGCTTACAGATAAATACATCATTATTAAGGAATTATTCTGGTGGCTTAAATTGATATGGTGTTGCTGCAGAAATCACAAAACAATAGGGTTGCCAGGTGTCCGGTTTTGAACCAGACAGTCCAGTATTTGAGCTTTCTGTTCGGGAAACAAATTGAGAAAATATAAATGAGAAAATATAAATGTCCGGTATTTTCTAAATAAGATGTTATGTAGATTGTGATGTAATGTCAAGTGTGTCCGGTATTTTTGTTGAAACCATCTGGCAACCCTACAAAACAACCTAATTTTTAAAATCTGTTGCAAAGCTTTGATTCCATTATTTCTAAATGTACATTCTCAGAAAGCATTTGATGTACTAATGACTAAATATGAGATCGATTTTAAAAACTCATACCATGTGAATCAGCTAGTTACTAAATATGAGTAGGCTGGTTCTTAATATACAAAATTAGAAGCTGATTAGTCACTGAAAATATAAGGCAGTGATAACTTTAGCATGCATGTAACTTGGGATGTTGATTATTGAACAAAAATATGTTTGTGGAGGAGTTGGTTAAGATTTTTATATAAAACATTTTACATATTTGTGTGATCATATCATATATATATATATATATATATATATATATATATATATATATATAAAAGCATGTTAAGATGTAACATAGCACAAACACTGTTCAAATACTTCTATCAACAACATACAAATGAATCTCCTTAGAGGTGCTGAATTTGGTCTATAAAGCTTTGTATGGGTTGGGCTATTATAGATTTGTCTGTCTCACAAGATATGCCACTGCTTGAATGTTTGAGACAAGAGAGCCTACATTTTTTGGTGTAAAATGGCCATGTATTCTCAGTGAGATAGTTGACTCTTGAATTCTTTCTCTTTGAGGGTCTGATAGCTAATTAATCTGCTGGCATTCAGGGCATCATGTAAGATCCAATTCTTTTCTAAGGCATTGGCTTGAGGAAAAGAAAAGGCTTGGTTATCAGTTGAACCTTGTCTTTTGCCTCTGACAAGTGGTCAATTTATATATGCCATTAAGTATGTTAGATGTAGCCTGCACCTGGTGGAAAGTTACCTTTTTAAAATAAATCTAAAGAAAAAATTAAGATGGACACTGCCAGTTTGAGCTAGGCTAACCATGATACTGTGTTTAATGGACTCTTCACAAACAAATTTCCATTTATTATAGTTGTAAAATGGTTAGCTCTTTGTATCAGCCCTGCTGTTTCCTTACTGATGAGTTTAGGTCAGCTGATGTCCTAGGATTTAATGTCTGATTTAGAGTAACTCAGGGAAACTGATAGTTGTTTATATCTGATTCACCTGGGAGCATTGCAGTCAGCTGGAACTCTTTGACGACAACACAGAATGCTTTGTTCCCTTTAATGTCTCCCTTGCCAACATCCCATATGGGTTTACAACAGAGCATGTTTCCATGGACATTTACACAACACCAATATTTAAAGAACTATTCTACAGATAGATTTTTTTTCACAGCAACCTCTTCTCATTCCTTTCATTTGGCTTGGATGTATTCCCTGATTTACTGTATTTTAGAGTTCAGTTTTCACTGGGGGGAGCAATTTCACTGTTCAGACACATAATGCTATTAATTAAGTAATAATGCATATAACTGTGAACATCAAAACCAGATAAATGCCTCCTACCATTTTCATTATCTGAAAAGACATACTAAAGAAAAAAACAGAACTACTTATTTTAAAGCTAGAAGATTAAACACTTGTTAGTTGGCCATACACAAAAGCTTTGTATCATTGCTAACAATACCAAATGATGCAATTAGAAACACACTGGCAGGATCAAACAAAGTGAGAATTTTTAGAGCAAATGCACCAAGGTGCTCTCTCATTTATTGTGTTTCAGTCCATCAGGCTGCAATGCCCTGGCTCTTAACATGCAGTAACCTTTGTTATTCTCAGGTAGCTGATTTTTAGAATGATCTAGTCCAGAGGTGGGGAACCCTTTTAGGTCCAGGCCTCTGACCCACAAAAAAATCAGTCAGGGGCCACTAATGAGAAGCTGTGAGAGGGGACATGGGGCTGGAGCAATGTTGGGGAGAGAGAGCCTCAGGGCTGGATCCAGGCCAGACCAGGGGCTGGATCTGGCCCCCTAAGCCTTAGGTTCCCCACCTCTGATCTAGTCAGAGATAAGGAAGAAAGAAGCAGACAACCTCTTGTACCAACAAACTTCCCATCACCTAGACAAGGAGCAAGGTGTGCACTGATTGCTAAAACCACTCTGCACTGCTTCTTTGGCTGTGGTTGAGCATGAGCCTATAACATGTTGCTAGACCTGGGAAAAGTTGGTACCATTTAGTTAGGATTTTTAAAAGACAGTTATTTTGCTGTAGATGGCAAGGGGATATACGTCAGACTTTACTTTACCTGTCATTCACTAACATAAGTGGTAGGTTTTAGGATTCTGGAAAGGGACATGTGGCTCCTATGCTGATTAATCCTATGTCACATGCTCCAACTCTGCTTAAAGGAACAAAGATATTTTTGCTGACTCTTGTTTGGCAGGCTGGAAACGGGAGGGGCTATTAGTTCCAACTCAAGGTCAAAGAGAGTCAGGAGGAGGCAGGGTGTCATTATTTCTCTCTTGCTTTGATGGAGCTGGAACATGGAAAAATGTGAGGATCAGTCCAAGTCAGGAAAAAGCTTAAAACTGGGTGCTGATAATGGTATTAAATTCCAGGAAGAGGGCAATTTAGACCACAGCCAGTGTGAGCTTAATTCTCTACTGCCTTGCACCATATATAGTCATTTATACTTGTGCAATGCAAGTGAAAACTGGCTGGCAAACACATCATGCTGATCTAGTAGCATTTTACAGCCATGTTACAAGCTGGCTAGCACTTTAAGGGGACATGGGCTCAGTCTGATGTGGGTAGATCAGCTACCACTTGCAGCTGATCCTGAATGGCTGAGGCTCAGGTGGCATAATTCAATTATCAGACCCAGCTGGAGAAGAGTAGGGTGATTTTCATAGCTGGGACTAGGAGAACTCAGCAGGCAGCTGCTCTTGATGGGAAAGGGTGATAGGGTAGAAGGAAGTTTTTGTGGCAAACCTAGAAAAAGGTTAAAACTCAGGCAGATAAGGATTCACTCTAGGAAAAAATAGCCTGAGGGAAGGACTCCAGGAAGAAGTGCTGAGGGTCTCTATCTTGGATAGGAGCCAGACCTGAAGGGAGAAAGCCCTCCGACTCATTAAATCAGTGCCAAAGCACTATCTGAGGAAAGGTTCCCCAGACTAGAGGCAATGGAAGCTTCTTAAAAGTGGGAGAGTGACCAGATCCCACCCTTAATACTATCCCTGCCCTTTGAGGCCCCACCTCATGCTGTCCCTTCCCAGCATGCTCTTCTTTGCTCCCCCACTGTCACTCACTCTTACTAGCTCTGGCTCCATGTTGCAGAGTGTTGTGGTGTCCCGAGTGAGGGCAACCAGAGCACGCAGAGACAAAATGCTTTGCTGTCCCTCATCGAGGTAGGCAAGCAAGCAGGGAAACCTGAGAACCGGCTGTCCGGGGGCGCCCCTTTAAGCACAGGCCTCAGATAGCCTCAGGCAGCAGCCACACAAAGTATCTCCTGACCTGATGTCCTGCCAGACCTGGTTCCGGCCAGCCTTAAATGTGATTCAGCATCCACTCAGTGTGGACGTGCTATTTCAAAATAGCAAAATGCTATTTTGAAATGCATTTTGTGTGTAGACGTGTTATTTCAAAACTTATTTCGAATTAACTATTTCAAAATAAGATATTTCGAAATAACACTGTAGTGTAGACATACCCTAATTATGGTGTAACCCAAAGTGTCATAAAATTCTCTGCTGTAACAGCTCTCTGTCTGAAAGCTCTCAGACAGCATGCATGGAGTTCTGTGTGTTAAGTAAAACTGGTTCAACTCTTCTGACTCCTGCAGCCTCCTTGTTACACGGCAGCCATACTTGAGTCCCCACAAGCCTTAGTTATTACTCAAGTAACCCCAACATATATCCCCATGCTGAATTTTCCCCAAACCATCTCCCCTGAAATGTCTAGCCCTTTCTTGCAACATTTAGAGAGTAGCAAGGTCCATTGCTCTTTTAAAGAGACAAAGCCACAGCAGTTTGTTCCTTTAACTTCAATTTAAACATAGCTGTGGGTTGGTTTAGATTAAAAATAAGACACCAAAGAGAGGATTTTAAGTGAGTTTGAGTGTAAGGGATAAAATCAGAAAGGGCTACAAGCAAGTAAGTGAAAAATGCTTTCAAGTGGCTAAGGTTTAACAAAACTACCAGCTTGGATCAAGGTAAGATTCTTACCACACCTCTTTCCAGCAAGATGACTGTCCACCTTCTTTACATGATCTCCTACAAAGTCCAAAGTGCTTGATTCCTCTGTCATCTTAGGTGAAAGAAAACATGGGGTTCTTTCCCTCTCTTTTCTAGTCCAGTGAACTTTTAAAAACATATCCTATCAAAGTTCAGCAACCCCTGTTGTGACAAGATACTGTGAAGTCTGAAGGAGAGGGTTCCCTGCTGGTGCTTTTTTGCTTTCTACAATGCAAAGTGGTCTGTCCCTGCAGCCTTTGAAATGCTAATTAATGGCCACTTGACTGTGATTACCAGTTGTCTTTGATTGCACCTGGATAGAGGCTTGTACCTTTCCTTTGTCTGGAAAAAACGTGTTTACCTGCTCCTCAGACTTGTCTGGTTCCAACACATCTCAGTCCTAGATTTTCTTCATATTTGTACAGTCCTTTGGGCATTTAGTGTTCATACAACATGCAAGAATATTAATGATTATTGTTATTGGGTTTTCAGTGACACCTCACATGAGATCTGTTATATACAGATTACAATGTAAGTGAATGAACTACACTGAACTGATCAGGCCAGCTGAAACTCACTACCTGAGACCAGTATACTCCTGGCACTGGGATATTTTAAGGCCACAGGGCTGGGTCACAAAAGGTGGTGTGAGCAATATTCCCTCTAATTTTTTCCATCCATGTGCAGATTAAAATTTGTTATGTGCACAAAGGGATGTGCAGATGTGCACCACCAATATAACTACACTGAACTGATCAGGCCAGCTGAAACTCACTACCTGAGACCAGTATACTCCTGGCACTGGGATATTTTTAAGGCCACAGGGCTGGGTCACAAAAGGTGGTGTGAGCAATATTCCCTCTAATTTTTTCCATCCATGTGCAGATTAAAATTTGTTATGTGCACAAAGGGATGTGCAGATGTGCACCACCAATATAAATATTAGACATATTAAATATTAGAAAAAACATCCTAGCTGTTAGGGTGGTTAAACACTGCAATAAAGTCTAAGGCAGTGGTTCCCAAACTTTTCGGCATCATGCCCCCTTTTTGATTTTTGAGAAACCCTCATGCCCCCCCTCCCCCCCCCCCAAAAGCAGCAAAACTTGTTGAGCAAAAAAAGGAACTGACCTGGGCCAAAAAAACAAAAATAGCAGCAAAACTTGGAGGGGGGGGGGGTTGCCTCGCACCCCCCTGGAATTTCTTCACAGCCCCCCCAGTTTGAGAACACATGGTCTAAGGAGATTGTGGAATCTCCATCACTGGAGATATTTAAGAGCAGATTAGATAGTCATCTATCAGAGATGATCTATTCTAGATGGTGCTTGGTCCTGCCATGAGGGCAGAAGACTGCACTTGATGACCTTTCAAGGTCTCTTTCAGTTTAGTATTCTATGAAATACTGCGGGAGGCTGTGTGTCCTCTGCTAATCATCTGGGCAGCATTTAAACCCTAGGGCTGTTGCAATGTTTCAAAGGCAGAATCGCCCTATGGACTAACCGAATAGTTGATGCATGCATTGACTATTTGATTAGTCAATTAGTTGCTATTTAACATCCTGAGTGTAGATACTGTCTGTGAGTATAATGGGAACACCACACATTTATGGTAACCTAATTGGTGACAATATCAATCTTTTAAGGACATTGTCAGATATTTTCAAAATAGAATAGCCAAAATTGATCTGAACTAATTGAAACCATGCTAAATTCAAAATAAACAAACAAAAAACAATTCTTGAAGCCAATAAATGAGCTTGAATTTTTGTGTTAAAATGAATTGAAATGACTTATGCTATTTGAAGGTATGTTCTTATTGTCACCTATTAAACCTATTATAAACAAATGCTATAAAGCAAGATCATACTTAAAATAAAACCTTATGAAGGTATCTTGACCTTATTGTACAGAGAAAATCTTTATGGGATGTCTTACCAAAGTGCAGATCCAGTGCATAAGAGAATCCTTCATAAGATTTCTGGGGGATTGTTAAGTGTTGAAGCTTTGCCTGCAAAATGGTTCAGACTTCCCTATTCCCTTGTGTTTTACATGCCTGTTCATACTACTTACTTCCTGCTGAGCATAGTGTTACTTAAGGGAATGACTAAATATAGGTCACGTTTGCTTTCAATAAAGCACTATGGGCTCTATTATGCTTCCTTTGCAAGTCAATGGGAGCTTTTCCATCAACTTGTGTGGAAACAGCCCAACGGAAGAGGAAGAATACAGAAATGTATGAGTTCCAGAAAAATATCAAACAAGGGTCTATTGGTTTTGTTGTGCATTTGCCAGCTGCAGTATTTTATCTTCTCAAGCAGACTTGTTCACTCTTAAGCACTTTGGTCCCAATCATTGCAATGAGAACTCCGCTAGGGATACATCCCGCCTCCTCACCTGGCCATACCAGGACTCTATGAGGGTTCAGGGCACTGCAGCTGACTGGAGGATTGGGACATTTTACCCACTTCAGAAACGCGTGTTGTTGTCTGACTTGCTGATCTGAAATGGCAAAATGGTAATACACTGTGACAGTGGATTGTAGTGATTCAGCCTATGGAGAAAAACCAGTCACTGTCAGGTTCCTCTCTCTCTATTGACCAGATTAGATGCACTACCCACTAAATCTAATTCAACTGACAGTTGCCTTGAAATTAAGCCTTTTCCAGGTATATAGTGCACTTTATTATATATAAATGAGATGCTTGAATATTCTTACCACAATCAGAAGTTGTGGGCTTGATGTGGGAATCAGCTGGTGCAATTCCATAGCCTGTGTATTCAGGACATCATACTAATGATCAGAATGATCCCTTCTGGCCTTAATATCAATGAACCTAAATAAACATTTTATTAGGCCTGCAACAAACTGACAATATTCTGGACCAGCGGTTCTCAAACTTTTTGGGCTCCGGAGCCCTTTACATGAGTAAAAATTTATGCGGAGCCCCAGCTGTCCACTGATTGTATGTGTTGTACCTATCGATGTTTCCAGTTTGTCAGCCTCACAGAGCCCCTGGAGATGTCTTGTGGAGCCCTGGGGCTCCGCGGAGCACAGTTTGAGAAACACTGTTCTGGACAAACCTTATGGAATTAAGGAACTCTAGTGAATTTAGCTAAATCTTACTGAAGCTGGGGATCCATTGTATTACAAATTCAGTTGTGTATGTGTTATTATGGAATAGTATATAACTTATCTAGGAACCAACAGACCAAGAGAAAATTTTGGATAAATAGCCTGGTTTTAAACCATGGCCACAGAGCCTTTAGATAAACAAAGTGGCATGGCCAGCTAGCAGCTTTCCCAAAGCAGTCCTGTGGCTCTCTTTGAAAAACGCTGATCTAGATAATTCCTGACAAGTGTTTTTTAACCTGCTCTTAAAAATCTTTAATGATGAATATTCCAAAATCTCCCCAGGCAATTTATTCCAGTGCTTAACCACTCTGATAGGTAGGAAGTTTTTCTTGATGTCCATCCTAAACCTCTCATGCTGAAATTTAAGTCCATTGCTTCTTGTCCTTTTTAGGGTTAGGATGATCTCTGATAAGTATATTAGCACATTTGTTGCTTCTTGGATTATTTGTAATATGTTTTTGCTATAATGCTTTTACCTTCAGAATAAACTAGGCTGTATGCCAAGTGCTATGTAGTAACTTCTAACTGTGTGCAGTTACGCTATTAAAACCTCTGAAGAAAAAATAATCTGGCCTATTTAGGCAGAATCTCTTGTTGAGATATCACAATGAAGACAGAGCTTCACTCTAGAGCTAGCCAGGTCAGAAGGGAGAAACTAATGCCCTGAAGCAGAATTTGTCTCTAAAAGTGAAAATCTGATAAAACACATGGTTCTTAGTTGACCAAAATGGACATTTTCCTGTTCGAAGACAAATCCGTACTTGTTGACAAAACAGATCAAAGAAATATCTGAAAGCACAGCACATAAGCCATGCTGGATAACTTGGTTTGGCAGACTTTGTGAATCCATAAGTGCCATATAGGTCAATGGAAGTCTTTGTCATACAAACAATGATGTTCTCAGCTGGTAGGAATTGGTAGAAGAGCAGCCCTTCTACAATCAATGGCATTATGTTGATTTATACCTGCTGAGAATCCGCCCCAAAGGCTGTACGATTTGGCACATCAGCCCCCATAACATTTTTGAAAGAATGAGAGCTGTTAGCTTGAATTAGCTACTAAAAGATGAACAAACAGTAACTTGGCATGAGATGAAACGAAGCAGGAAAGAAAATAGCTAAAGATGCCTGGATATAATTAGACTTTGCAGAAAAGCAGAGGGGGTGGCATAGTAACAAATACTCTAACTGAACCAGAGAAGAATGTAAAGCAAAGGTAAATTGAAGTTTAATAAAAAAAACCTCCTAGATTATACTGATCAGTTCAGATGGTGGGGATTAAATGCCCTCAAAGGGAAATAAACTGCCTGTTAATTTCTGCTTCAGTCCTTTCACGTTCTCCAAACAGACCTTACTAAACCGAGAAATTTAGATGACCTTGCCAACAGATTTCCAATTATGCATAATAGACTTTGGTGCAATTGTTATTAAATATTAATCACTTTAGAATAATTCATATTATGCATGCATACTTATGCGACGAAGCAAGCTTTGCTTTTTATTTTTGGTTACATAAGGGTCTGATTATTGAACTCCAATATTACTATATTGTTACCATGAGGAGGTCCAGATTAAGTAAGAGAGAGAGTGCATTAATTCCAACTGAGTTCACAAAAGTGAGATTTCATATTTAGCAGCAAAGAAACTGCTAATTATTAAGTGTCACTCTTTTGAGTGTGTTCGTGACTTTTTCTAAGTGTATAGATTGTTCCAAAACCAGATGGCATGGAATATATTATATGGTCCCAATAGAACAGGGTGCCTTGGTAGCATGATATGAGCATTTGCATAGAACTCCATTGAATCCATAAACAGAAAAGATTTTCCTGATCTTGCAGCATTTTTAGGCTCTAATCCTGCCAGCTGCACTTTGCAGGTAGATTGATATCTGTGCTACTGCTGAGCCCCAAGGAAGTGCCCCCCATCTGGAATTCCTTGCAGGATCAGTGCCTAAACCTGGTGCAACATCACTAACTTCAGTGGACTTGCGCTGGATTTACACTACTGAAAGATACGTCTACACAGTAGTGTTATTTTGGAATAACTGGCGTTATTCCAAAATAACATAGTGCATGGCTATACACTACAAGCCTTTACTTCAAAATAATGTCGAGCTGGAGGACTTCTTACTCTGACTCCTGTAACCCTCATTTCATGAGGAGTAAGGGAAGTCAAAGGAAGAGTGTTCTTCCTTCGACTTATTGCTGTGTAGATAGCGCCAAAGGCCGAATTAAGCTATTTCAACTTAAGCTACTCAATTGACGTAGCTGAAGTTGTGTAGCTTAGTTCAACTTTAGCCCTGCTGTCAGGGCCGGCTCGAGCCATTCCTGCACTCCGGGCAGCAGGCGTGCACGCATACGCGGCTCTGCCCCGGGCGCACGGCGCATGCGCGGCCCCACCCCCCGACGCGCTGTGCACCTCACAGCTGCAATTGGGTGTGCCTGATGGCAACTCTAAGGGGCGCTGCACAGCCCCCGGCCCCGGGCGCGCGGCACCTGATGGTTGGCCATAGGTTGGCACCCCGGGCAGCTGCCTGGCTAACCCCCCCTCTTAATCTGGCCCTGCCTGCTGTACAGACAAACCCTAAGTGAAAGCACAGTTGGCCCAAAGTGTTCCAAAATTCAGTAAACATACCTAATTCTATGCAACCACAGAAAATATTCCTGTAATGTTAGAGGAATCTCCTTTTTTGCTAGTCAGAGAAGGAGCAGATTAATCTATTTTAAGCATGTACACAGATTGAGTTATAAGCAGGATCCTGTCTCTTTTTTTCCAGAGGGCTCTGAAAAACAGACATGTGTCTGAACACATACTAAATCCATAATTCAACAAACACTTGTGCGTGTACATGTGCATAATTAAGCATCTCTGTTATTTCATTAACTTCTGTCTGCTTGTAAGAGTAGAGCCTAAACATGAGCAATATACACACCCTGCTTTCTGCATTTTCATGCAGGTGACAGCTGCATAAGGGGGTATGTTCTCTAAGGAGTTCTGTACATGAGAAAGTTCAAATGGTTTAATATAAAGTGTTCTTTTGAGCCAATTGAAATAAAAACTGGTGCAAAGATTGTGTGGATACTTTTTGTGGTTTAAACCAGGCTTAAGTTAGTTTCAGTTCCACTGATTGGAAATGGATTAAGCTAATCGCTAATAAATCACTCTCACATCAAAATAAGAGGATCCAGACAGTATTTTGCATTAGTTTAATTACATTGGTTTTAAATCACACATTAAGTTAAGTTGGTCTGTAGCTTCCCCATGTAGACTACATTTAAAATTTAAATTGACATAACTAGAGCACTCAGGATGTGTGAAAAAACACAAGTGCCATAGTGTTACTTACCTAAACCCCAGAATTGGTGTAGCTAGGTCAACGGAAGAATACTTCTACTGACCTAGATACTGTCACTTGGGGAGGTGGTGTTCCCACAGTGACAGGAAAAAAATGCTTCATCCCCATAGATTGTACACTACAGGGTATGCCAACAAAAGTGCACACTATAATCCCCATCATAGTCTCCAAACTATAGACATGCTTTAGAATGGTACTCATGTACACTTCCTAACACATGACAAGAAAATACATTTTTTCATGGCGATGAATAAAAAGTTTGCAGCCATGACAAAGATTATTATAAACTAAGTAAACACTAATTTATGCAGTTACTAGAGCTGGCCATAGTTCTTCAAACATATATTTTCTGTTAAAAATGTCATTTCCCCTAAATGAAGATACTGGGCACGTCTACATTATTCCATCAAGGCAGCACAGAAATAATAGCTATTTTGAGGTCTTTCCAAGTATAAATAGACCTCTCAGAATAGGATTATTGTGTAATCATTTGAAATACATCCGAAGGTCACTCCGACCCAAAACCACCAACCCAGATTTAGCAAAGATCCATCACAGTGACAGTATAATTGATCCAGCTGATGAGAGTGACTACAGCCTAGGTGAAGCTTGGGGGGGCGGGGGTGTTTAAGTATCTGCAGTGCATAGGGAGGGGGGGGAAGCTTGGGAGGTCTTAGACACTGATCTCAGGATATAGGGTGGTTGTGTGGCAGTGACTCATCTCAAGGAACAGTGTCAGATGTGGTTTGAGCTCAGAATTGTGTCCTAAAGTCCCAGAACCAGAAATGGTGACTAGAGTCTTCTCAGACCCAGTAATCTTGAAAGCCTGTGGGACCCAGTAATTGGGTGACTCTGAATAGACTGTTGATGGTACAGTGGGCACCGAGCCAGGCTATTACAGTTCAATCCCTTTCAGTTCTATGGAAGTGTTCAGACAGCCAAATGCCCTTTTATATTCTTATCCAGTTCTATGCTGAAGCAGAAAAAGATCAGGAAGGAGTGTCTAAAAATATGAACCTATGAACCCTAACAAAAATATGGTGATAATCAATTATACTTAAGGAGAAGAGGATGTAGCATGAAAGGAAGTATGATTTAACTGAGTACTACAAAGGTCCACTGCTGGCACCAGTTAATGGAGTTATTTAGGAAACTTTGAGTTCTACTCCCAGAGTTACTTCTCATAATTAATTTATTGTGCTGTATTGTTTCTGTAACCCATTAAGGAAGAATGTTATGGAGTAGAAACCAGGATTGTTGGCTATTGAATGGTGCCAAAAAAATGTTACTCCAAACCGCAAAGGAATTTGTAATGATATGAAATGTGGATCAGGGATGGACTTTGAAATGATATAGTAAAGACAATCTTTCATACAAAAATAGAAAGACGCAATAATACCTCTGGAAGACATATCCTGGCCCGTGTCTGAGTGTAATCTTGTGTGTTCATTAACCCTTATTTTACAACTTTCCCTGCCTTATCTGTAGTTGTATTTATTATATTATATTACAGCAGGTGTGTATTAAACCAAACATTATGACTGGAGAGATGCATGCCAATATTGGTGTTTGGCCAGGGAGGTTGTTCAGCTCTTATTTCTGATTTTTAAAATGTATTTTTCATCTCTTTGTGTCCGGTGTTCTGGGACAGGTTCTGCGAAGTCTAATAGAAAGACAATCTTTCTAGCCACTGGCACCAGCAGAACCATTCTTTTAAACTCAACATGCATGAGACATATTTTTGAAAACCATATCTTAAGTTTCAATATCGTTTCATTTATATATTGATGGATTTTGTGCATTAAGAGCTTTGAATGTAATTCCAAAAATAATTTTCTGAAGTGAGGGCTTGTGAAAAGTAGTGAGGATATTTTTAAGGTGAATGTGGAATAGAAATATGTTCAGGAAATCACAGTTTCCACTACAACTGGGTTAATGTATCATCATGACACTTGCACAATTATTTGGAACAAGAGTAGATTCTGTATGGAACTAGCCCATCTGGCTAGGACCCTTCACAGAACTAGGGATGTAAAATTCCTGTTCATTGGTTAACTGGTAAAACATAGTGTTTAACCTGTTAACTGATTAAAGGGGAGGCGAGTGGGCTGGAGCGACCCTGTCTTCAGCAGGGCTGGAGCAACCCTCTTGCTGTGGTGTGTGGGGGAGCTGCTCTAGCCCCCTCCGGTTAACTGGAACCGGTAAGCATCATCCATTAAAGGTGATGCTTATCAGTTAACCTTTCACATCCCTACACAGGACATGGTGTTCTGTTATTTTGTCTCCTCAGGTGAAGCAAAACTTAGGGGCTCACTTTCCCTCTCATTATAATCTAGTAAATCTTTGTAATGTATTCTCCTGCAATGTGGACCCAGATAAAATTTCTTTTCCCTGCTGTGTGTTGATGCCATGTTGTCTTCTTGTCTGCTAGTGATTTTTATAGTGTGAATGATCTCTTCCAATAACCTCCAGCGCAAATAAATAGTTAATTGACTTTGGCCACACCTGGATTGAGATTTTGGCCTCTTTAGTCTAAAATAGCTGTTTATCAACTCCCACAACATGCCTACTTTTAACATCTTTCAGATCATATCTATACTATCACTTTTGTTCGCAAAACTTATGACCATAAGAACGGCCATACTGGGTCAGACCAAAGGTCCATCTAGCCCAGTATCCTGTCTTCCAAAAATAGCCAAGGCAATCATCAAGTGGTCCATCCCCTGATGCCCATTCCAGCTTCTGAAAAACAGAGGCTAGAGACACCATTCCTACCCATCCTGGCTAATAGCCATTGATGGACCTATCTTGCTACCTATTTCTCTCACAGATGTGAAAGCTCCTCTCCCTCCCCCATGCCCCGAATGACAGAAGTTTTGCAGGCATAAGTGGTAGGGTGTACATCACTGTGTCATGAAGGGTGGTTTAATTATGTTGACAGCAGAGATCTCTCCCATTGGCATAGAGCATCTACACAGGCGACCTTACAGAGGCACAGCTGCATTAGAACAGCTGTGCTACTGTATTATCTCTAGTGTTGATATTGCTTTAGTCACATATTTCCAGCCCACCTGTAATATTCTCTGTGGGTTGGCAGTACATACAGCATACAAAATATTAACAATCAGTGAGTTAATTTTTCCATCATATATTACTTGCTGCTTTTTGGGTACATCTTTATGCCAATAGTGTGCCATCTGGCCTTGGGGTACTCTTAAAAGCTAAAGACTGTATTTTGAATGTCCTTAAATCATGAGCAAGCAAAAGATTATTAGATGCCAAAAGAGGGAAATGTGATCATTCTCCAGAAAAACACACATCTGTCATGGCAAATGGATTTCGCTGGAACATTCTGGATTTCCGCTGGAACTTTCAGCATAACTATTGGTTAGAGATATTGAGTATTTCAGATTAAAAGTTAAAATGATTGAGGCCTCACCTCTACATAAGGTGGCAGCATAACTAATTTTCCATTGTTTCAGAGGGGTAGCTGAGTTAGTCTGTAACAGGAAAAACTTAAAAAACAACAAATAGTCTGGTAGCACTTTATAGACTAACAAAACATGTAGATGGTATCATGAGCTTTCATGGGCACAACCCACTTCTTCAGATGACTGGAGTATTGGCAGTCCAGAACCAAGAACCAAGGCTACATCTACAGTGCAGGCTTCTTGCACAAGAACTTTTTGTGCAAGAGTTCTTGCTCAAAAGTTCTTGAGCAAGTGCGTTCACGCTGCCATGTGCTTTTGCGCAAGAGATGTGCTTTTGCGCAAGAGCATCCATGGCAGTGTGGATGCTCTCTTACACAAGAAAGCTCTGATGGCCATTTTAGCCATAGGGCTTTCTTGCACAAGAAACCCCTGCTGCCCGTCCACACTGCCTTCTTGCACAAGAGTTCTTGCTCAAGAGGGCTTATTCCTCGTGGGGAGAGGAATAACTCCTGTGCAAGAAGCCCTCTGTTCTGATGCCTTACTGTAAATTTACTTGCGCAAGAACGTGCGTGCAGTGTAGACGCTCCGCAAGTTTTTGCACTAGAATGGCTGTTCTTGCACAAAAAGCCTGCAGTGTAGACGTAGCCCCAGTGTTGGTTCTGGACTTCCAAGACTCCGGATATCTGAAGAAGTGGGCTGTGCCCACAAAAGCTCATGATACCATCTACATATTTTGTTAATTTTCCATTCGAATCTGATTTCTTGCTGGTGAAGTAAGGGCAAACGTATCCAGCAGGCAGGAGCCAGTGGCAGCAAGTCTCAGAGTGCAGCGGCTTAATGGTTACAGTTTGAGTGAGCAATAGCAGTTCTTGTTTGGCTCCTTGGGGCAGTCCAGTTGAGAATGAGGGCTCTTCAGATCTAGAAGTAGAGGAATTCTCTCCACAGCAGTCTCTATTCCAACAAACAGCTGCTTTGCAGGATTCCATGTTCAAATAGAGTCTCTCATTAGGTTGTCTGCATTGCTCCCTGCACAACTGCTGCTACTCCCTCTTAAAGCCCCACACAACCCTGCATCCAGCTGTTGTTTCCAACAGTCACAGCCTTTTCCACATGCAGTTCTGCATTCAGTTCCTGGGGATTTCACTCGACATCCAACTTCTCTGCAGAGCTTATGTGGTTGCCAGGGGAGGCAGGTTTGTATAATTTTTGGTGGTGCCCCGTTATCCACGCCCCCTGACCCCCATTAGCCATGCCCCTGACCCCTGTTAGCCATGCCTCTGGAGGTAACACGCTCGGGGCAAGATGGACACATGACCAGAAGTAAAAGGTGTCACGTAAAAGATGTCCTTGTGCAAGAAGCCGCCAGTGTAGACATAGCCTAAGAGTTTCCTCCCATGAGCAGAATGAATTTTGTGTTGTGCACCAGTACTGAGTTCAGGGGGCTTGTTTGGATGTGCCACTGTGGCACCCAAGTTATTAATAAATATCTTATAAACCTCTACCTTTTCCCTCTGCTGCCATGTCTCCTCCCCTTGCTCCATCAGCTCCCCTGGTGCCTGCTGCCCCCAACCCCTCACCCTCCTCTGCTGTCCTGACTCTCCTGCCCTTCTCACTGCCCTCAACCCTCCTGCAACCTGCCCCCCTCCACCAGCCCTTCTCTCCCCCCTGTGCCCACTCCTCCAGTAGCCCCACTCTGATCATGTGAGCTACCCTCCTCATCCCCTCTCCTAACACCTCCTCTACACACCTGCCCTGCCTCTCTCCTCTGGTGCTGGTCCCTCCCCAGGTGTCTGCCCTTCTGCTTCACCCCCAGAATCCCCTGGCACCTGCACCTTCCCTTAGCCCTGCACCCTCCTGGTGCCTCCCCCTTCCCTTACTGCCCCTGCCCCTTTTTCCCTGATGCCCACCCCCTCACCACTCTCTGCCCCCATTCCCCTCATGCCCCTCTGTGCTCTCACATGACTTGCTCCATCCCCACCCTTCTCATACCCACCCCTTCTTTCAAGCCTTCTCCCAGCACCTCCCCTTCCCCCCTCTACACCACAGTGCCCTTACCCTCTCCTCTCCCAGCATCACCC
This sequence comes from Rafetus swinhoei, assembly GCA_019425775.1. Taxonomy (NCBI): domain Eukaryota; kingdom Metazoa; phylum Chordata; order Testudines; family Trionychidae; genus Rafetus; species Rafetus swinhoei. Next base: position 276,316,278 of record CM033437.1, read on the forward strand.
TGTCCCCCCTCCCACTGACACCTCCCCTCCTGCCCTTCTCCTCATTGTCTGCACTTGGCCCCCTGGCATTTGTCTCTCCTCCAGGCTGTCCCTTGGTGCCTTCCTCGCCCACCCCTCCTTCACCCCTCCCCTCCACACAAGCCCCTTCCCACCCCTTCCCCTCTGCACAAGCCCCTTCATCCCCACCCCTCCGCTGGCCCTTCCTCTCTCCCTCCCACCCCTCCCTCCACACAAACCCCTTCCTCTCCCACCCCCTCCCCCTCTGCACAAGCCCCTTCCTCTCCCGCCCCTTCCCCCTAGTTTTCCCCCTTCCCCCACTGTGGAGTAATTAGTCTGAATTACCCTGGGGAGTAGTTATTTCAAAATAGTGGCACCAGTGCATTCACACTAATGCTATTTTGAAGTACCTATTTCAAAATTAGCATTATTTCCCGAGGAAAGCAGGAGTACAGATTTCAAAATAAGCTGCCCATTATTTTGGAATAACGGGATGGTAGTGTGGACGCTCCGCTTATAAATTCAACCTAAGGGGGGTTATTTTGAAATAATGCCATAGTGTAGACCAGGGCGGAGTTCCCTGAGGAGAGGGGTGCTTGACTCCATCCCCACTCCACCCCTTCCCACAAGCCCCCACCCCTACCCTGCCTCTTCCTGTCCCTATTCCTTCCCTCGTCTCTTCCTGCTCCTGCACCTCCCCTTCCTCCATAATGCCTCCTGCACGCGTTTGAACAGCTAACCATAATGTGTGGGAAGCACTGGGAGGCAGGAGGAGGAAGTGTTTGGTGAGGCTACCAGTGGGCAGCAGGTGCTGAAGGGGAAAAGGAGGAACTAATTTGCAGGATTACCAGTGGGTACACACTATTTTTTCCCATGGGTTCTCCATCCATGGAGCACTCACGGAATCAGTGACTATGGCTGGATGGACCATAGGTCTGACCCGTTTTTATGTTCTTAAATTACTTGGGGTAGTTTTAAAACTGTTACCTCAAAGCTTTGTTGTTTATATCTCTATGTTCTATTCAGCTGGAGGGATGGGTGGGCATGTACAAATTCTTGAGGCACAGGGAGGCTATTTGAGTGAGATTGAACCTAAAATGGAGGTAGTATATTTCCCATAGGAAAAATATTCAGGAGGCGGCCCACCCTGATTTCTATTTACCTGCCGTGTTTGAGGTAGCATTATTGTTAGCACTTGCAAATGTGTGTACTTACATATTTGACAGACAGGTAGGGAGACTCTGAACTAATGCTTCCATTAAGTAAGATACCTTACCTCAATGCATTTTGTATAGTTTACATTTTAAAAGATGTAGACTTTGTAAGATGAGGGCTGTGAAACTTCTTTTAAGTATTACAAACCTAGGAAGCAAGCAATAATTTATCACTTTAGGAAGATAATCAATGTCTGTTTAGTCTAATACAACCACATCTAAATAGTCAATTCAACACAAGTTGTTTTCTTAGTATCTAATGAGCAGAAAGTTTGATTAAAACAGGAGATTTTGTATGTAAAGGATAATCTAATTTCAACCTCATAAAACCTGTATGAAGGAGGGCTTTTCTGTTAGGTTTGCAGGCAACTATGGTGTTCCTTGTTTCCTAAATTCCCATTCTGACTAGTCATTGCTATGGTAGTTCTGTCTACTCTCATCATTCAGATTGTCCATTGATGTGTTGTGCAGCTAAAAACATCTGCCTTAAGAAATAAATAACAATAATAATAATTAGCAGCCTGGGGCACTCCCAAAGTCATAGTATCATATGAACCACACTGTGAAAGAAAAATTAAAAAAAAACATGTTAGACTGGCTGAGGAAGCTGGTTTGTCCTCAGCTAAGCAGTCAGGTAGACAGGGAAATATTTATTCCACCACATATAGTACAGGTTGAACCTCCCTGGTCCAGCACCCTTGGGACCTGAGTGGTCCTGAACAAGGGAATTTGTTGGACCAGGAGAGGTCAGGAGTTCAGGCTCTCCTGGGGCTTCCTTCCTGGCTGCTGGTTTAACCAAAGATGTGTTTTTAAAGCAATCAATTTAGTTAGACCAATACAAACCCCTGTGTGAACCTTCTCAAATCAATGTAAACCTGGATTATATCAAGTTAGTTTAAATGAGTAAGGAATCAATTTAAACTGAATATATGTAATCCTGGTTTAAGTTGATTTAGGAGGGTTCATACAAGAGTTAACTCAATGAAACTTTAAACTGATTTTAATTGAATTGGTGCAGGTTGGTGTGTAAGCAGAGCCTAAGTTGAAAGTTTCTACTTTTGAAAATCTCGGCACCAGTGTGTCAATTTCCTTTTCTTCTTCTCCCTTGCACCATCAGGTCCTTAAACCAAGTCTTCAAAATCAAGACCTGCTATACCCTTGACTGTTGTATCAGTATAACTATTTTGGCTAAGAGTATGATGTTTTTACCAATCTATACTGAAATCTGACACAGTCCTTACATGGATGTATTTATACCACTATAAAAGGTTCTCATGAAGGACCACAAATATGGCTGGATCCACATTAGGACTGGTGGTACCACTTTATCCATACTGGTACTGTTAAATCACTATAGTGTAGACATAGACAAGCTTTTCTTCAGAAGAGGTGAGATGGCAGGGAGATTATCTCTCTTCCACATTTAGTCTGAGACAAAGAAAATTACTAGAATTTTGTCTTTGTTCTAGGTCACCTCTTCTGAATGCTTATGGACTTTGTATATTGCGTTAGTTCAATGCATATTTATAAACACAGAAGGCTAAGTCCACTACTTTCTTTCACTGAATCTCAGATTTTTCAGATCTGGCAATAGAGATTTGCTGTTGTAGGTAAACTTGAAAGTACTTATTCATCACATAGCTGCAGAAACTCATAGAATTAGTTATCAATAACTATCCTGCTACCATGCTGCCTTATTGCATTCAGACAGATTTTATTTTTAACTGCTGCACTAGGTGAATGCAGGAAATACTTTGTATTCGTGTTGGGTGACCACTAGAGTTGATTGAAAACCTTGATACATTTTTTTGACAGAAAATGGGGTGTTTAGTGGAGAGTGCAAGGTCCTAGCCATCGAGCTTGTCATAAACACCAACCCTCCCCCTCATAGGGGAATAAGCGGTTAGAGTTAACCTTTGGAACAAGCCCCACACAGAACAACACCGTTATCTAACTCACATGACTCCAGGAAACACACTCAGGTCAGGACCTCTAGCAGTGGTTCCCCAAATTCCCTTGCCCTTCACATAGCATACAGCAAAACAGCTCTTCCTCTTCCCTCCCCCAATGCCTGGCTAGCCACACCTCTGACCTATACCAATACAATCCCCTCCCTTCCTTGAGTCAGTTCAGCTTGCCTGGTGCTGGGCTCTGGCTCTCTTTTCTTCCTCCCCCATGCTACTCTGCACAAACCTGATTGGTTGGGGTGGCGGGTGCCACACAGAATTAACTCTGAACCTTGGGAGGGCTTGGGCCAAATGACCAGCCTGTGATATTCAGAAAAGAAAGAAAGAGAAAAGCCCTGGGCTTGGGTAGAGAAGGAAGAGAAAAGGGAATACGGCCTCTCACCAGCTCCACACGGGAGGTTTAGATTAAATCGAAATTCATGTAAAAATTGTTTTGAAGGCTTTCTTCTCACAAACTCAAAATAATATTTTCATCACCTTTTTGCAGGGAAAATATTTTCTGACTACCTCTAGTTACTGTGTGTCAAAAGTCCAAGATTAAGCTTGATGGAGGAGCATTGAATTTCCTGGACCATATTTATGTAGACTTTTGCCAGCTTGGATCTCAGCAGGACAGAAAGTTCTTTGAGGAGGGATAAAGATATGATGTTTTGGGGGCCAACCAGACTGGTAAGACTGTTACCACCTTCTCTGTATCTTGGGGGGCCTTTGTGTTGTGCAGCTTTGGTTAAGATCCTAAACACCAGTAGTCACCACACTAGCATAAGGGTCTCTGTGATGGGATGTGCATACCACACACTGAATTAGGTGAGGTTAAAACCCTGTGGGATGAGGAAGTCCCACCCCTTCACCCAGTCTGGGCATGATCCGATGTTGGATAAAAGGCAGCATAAAAGGCAGGAGAGCAGCTCAATCTACTAGCCACCAAAGTAGAAGGACCTCCAGCCAGAGCTGCACTAGCTGGCGATGCAAACAGTGGGAACCAGAGACCCAGGAGATCGCTGTGAGTTACCAGCACCAGAGGAGTCCCAGGGAGAAGCAGCTGCTGGGGAACCAGAAAACCCAGGGACCATGTGGGACACCACCCCATAAGCACTGGTAGGAAGTGACCCAGGGAGGCTGTTGGAGTGGTATCCCCCACCCAGGTGAGCTCAGTGTGTTTCGGGAGGAGGTGGTAGAAGGGTCTGCCACTTGCAGGGCTCTGGGTCGGGACCTGGTGGAGTAGGGTGGGCCTGGGTCCCCCTCCTGGGGTTGCCACCCCTGTCTCTATTGACTCTAGCCAATAGGCTATACTGCCCTGAGACAAGAGCTACCTATTGATCCCGGACTCTGGGCCATGTTTGCCCTGAGTTAAAAGGGTGCCCCAAACTGACTTTGGCCATTGGGCTACAGAGCCCTGACCTAAGGGCCCTACCTCATTGACTGAAGCCTCTAGGTCATACTGTTTTAGACCAAGACTTCTTTATATAGACTGAAAAAGGTTGCCAGCAGCCAAGCGGATGGCAGCCATACCCCTGGGTACTTAAAACCCGGAGATGAGGTGTGTGTACCCCGCAACACATGGTGGAGAATGTGGGCAAAATCCAGGACCTGCTGAGAGGTCCAGGTAGAGAGAGTGGGGCAGGGGAGTCCCCCTTTTGTCCCTGTCGTCTGGTATGGAGATGGAGAAATTCCTGCTGTGGATGGTGGTAAACCAGCAGCAACAAGTGGCCCAGCACCAACAGCAGCAGGTGCAGCTGATACAGCAGCTAACCCACCAACACCAGCTGCTGACAACGCAACAGCAGGAGCAGCAACAACAGCTGTTGTATGAGCTGACCACACAGCACCACGCCTAGCAGGAAGGCCTGCTTCAACAGGAGGCTATGCTGCTACTGCCAAGATGTCCAGCAACCCATGTGGCTACAGGGACAGACACAGGAGACACTGGACTAGGACTGCCCATTTGGCTAATGAATATGGGCCAGGGGATGAGCCTGAGGCATTTGAGTGGGTCTCTATGGCCACTCGCTGGTCCCAAGACCACTGGGCTACCATACTGGCCCCCTACCTAACTGGACCAGTGCAAACTGCATATCACAATCTAGAGTCCCGAGATGCACTGGAGTATCCACGGCTGAAGGTGGCCATTTTAGACAATACTGGTATCAGCCCAGAGACATACTAGCAGAAGCTGTGGAGAGAAGGGTATCCCGCTGGAGCACAGCCACGGGCTAGTGCCCAAAGAATCAGGGATCACTGCTGGACGTGGCTGACCCCGGAGGGCTTAACTGAACCCCAAGTTGCAGAGATAGTAGCTCTGGAGCAATTTGTACAGGTGCTACTTCCAGGAGCCAAGGAGTGGGTGCAATGGCACCAGCCAACCACACACACAGAAGCAATAAGCCTGATGGAGGACTGCCTAGCCGTAGAAGAAACTGGAGCCCGTCTTTGGCAGACAGAGAGCCCCAGGAGATGAGAGGGTCCGGAGAGAGGGAAACTCTGGAGGATGGAGCCATTGAGATCACCACACATGTACCATACTCTGTAGGCCAAGGCTCCCAGGGCTGAAAATCAAAGAGCGGCGACCCAGAATGGCACAGGGAAAGAAGGTTTTCCAACCGGGAGGCAGCCACACCTGAGGCTGAGGTGTATGTACCCAGCAACAGTCTCACACTGGCTCTTACCTGTCTAGTTACTCTTTTCAGGGTGACACCAAGAACCCTTGCTATTTCAAGTCTCTTCAGATAAGAACTTGGGGAAGTTGTAAATACCAGATGCTTGGACTGTTCCTGTTTGGTTTGTCACCACAAAAGGCATGAAACCAGTCCCCCAGACACCAGCTTACTTTGACCAATACGTGCCACACGCTAGAGACTGCTTGGGGTAAATTTAAAGAAAGTTTTTAATAGAAAAATCACAGATTCAAACATGAAACAATATGATAATGCTAACATATAGAAGTTACACAGCAAACAAATGTAAAGATTCAGTGATATGTTGTACACTTTCATATTAAAGTCCCTTTTTTTAATCCTAGTTGCCTATTGCCTTAACTTAATTTTTGAGCACATATACAAGGGATCCTGAATTCAGAGAGTGTGTCCCACAAGACTGTCCCTTAAGTTCTAGATAAAGCCCTCAGCTCTCAGACTGCTTTTAAAAGGCTTTTTTTCTCTTTCTCCCCCCCCCCCCCTTCAGTCTATGATGATTGAATAACCTTATTTAGAGTGAGGAAATATACCCTTGACTTGAGAGCTGGGACTTTTCCCCCCATTTTGAGTTGTGTCTCACGTCTTTCCATTAACTGTAATAATCCATCATTGTCTTTTCCTAAGATGTACAATGGATAGTTACTTGAAGTCAGTTTCATGTAAACAATTCACTTGGGAGATGCTACTGCCCACTTGTCTGCTCACTGCCCTGCTGTGAAGCTTAGCTGAAGTTTCAGCATATATCATGGGCAAAGGCTTTTATAGACACAAATACTTTGTTTGTACTTATATCTCATAATGACTGTCAGTTTCAGAATATTACAAGCATTCATAAAAGACTTTAGTCACTATATTTGATTGCACGTTAGCACCGTATGCAATCATTTGATTTAACAACTTAATTTGTGAGTATCAGCTTTCTGTTTTGCTCTTGGAATGTATCGACCTGGCTTGTTAGAGAGAACCAACCTGGACAAGAGGAGCATAGCTTAGGCAGAGAAGTCTATATAAGAAAATTGTGACACAGAGGCATCCTCACTTTCTGGCTTCAGACATAAAGTATGGGTCAGGATTACAAAAGATAATATCCCTGATCCCAGATTCCCTTGCCCCTCGCATAACATGTAACTAAACAGCTCCCCCCACATAGCCAAATATAGACTCTGTGCCCCATGCCAGTGCAACCCCCTTCCTTTTCCAGACTGATAGGCACTGAACAACAATAGAAGGTACATAACCTTCCCTACGGTGAACCCTTACAAGCTGGTGAAGTGAAGGGTACTTTGTAACTCCTTGTACCAGCAACAATAGTGAACGTGGACTCTAAATTTGTTAGTAAAATCTCAGTCTAACCTTGCATTAGGATAGGGATTCTTACCCATATCATCTATGCATTTCAGTAGTAAATGTGCTCTTCTAACATAGCAATGTCGGCTGGGAGGGATCTCAAGAGGTCATCAATGCCAGCCTTCTGAGCTTTGGCAAGACCAAGTATTTCTAATCCATTGCTCACAGGTGTTGGTCTAACCTATCCTTAAAATCTCCAGTGATGTGGATTTCACAACCTTCCTTGGAAGCCTGTTCCAGAACTTAATTACCCTCATAGATCAAAGATTTTCCTGATATCTTACTGTTACACATCACAGTTAAAGGGCACTGGTACAAGTCACGGTCAGAAGTCACCCTCTGAGACCTGGGTTTCTTTTTGCTTCCGTCACTAATGTTGCTATTCTCCAGCAACTGAACTCAGTCAGTGGAGGGGCGGCAGGGTAGGGGAACCCGGGCCCTCCCTCACTCCTGGGTCCCGGTCCAGGGCCCTAAGGCAGGAATATCCGTATCCCTTGCCTGACTGACTGGGGAGTCGCTCCTAAACGTGCCAGCCTGCGGGCTCCATGACCCCGCCCTGGGCCACTTCCTACCCACCTCCTCTGCTTACGTCCCTGCTCCTCTGGTGCTCCATCCGGCTTCCCCCTTCCAGGGCGGCGGGCGCCCTTTTTGAATGTCCCGCCACCCGTTCACGCCCACCTCCGCAAGACTCCCGCGAGTGGGCGGTGACGTCCCCACTGTGCCGGCGGGTGACGTCATCACCCAACGCCCGTTTCTCCTGCCGGCCCTGCGCTTACCACACCTGCGCAGTTGGTCCCCCCTTCAGCCCTGGTTGGCCTTTCGCCTGGGCCCCGAGCAGCTTCTCCGGCTGCCATCCCGGGGTGGTCCTCCTCATCCCACCCCACTTCCCATGGTTCATGGGGCCACATTCGAGTGCGGGGTTGCTTCACCCCGTCACACCGTGGTTCATGGGGCCCCGGTCTAGTGCGGGGTTGCTTCACCCCGTCACACTCACCTAAATCTCCTTTGTTGCAGAATAAGCCTATTACTTCTTGTCCTGGCTTCCATGAACATGGAAACCAATTCTTCACTGTCCTCTTCAACAGGCCTTAACATATTTGATGACTGTTGTGTCCCCCCTTCTGCCTTTTCTTATTACTAAAACTGCACTATAGTGTACATGATATGCTATATATTTATTTATTCATTTATTTCAAGACATAAATTAGATCCATGATCACATCAATAGTTAAATATGCCATTTCACTTAGTTCCTGTAAAGCAAATTTGATATTTTTAAAACGTTTGTATTTAGGATACATTTTACCATAGGGAAATTCACTGGCTGATGTGATAAAATATAACAAAATAGGTTGTGACAAAACCAAGATTACATGGACCAAAACCAGGACATTTAATTAATTATCTCAAATGATATATTTTATTTTACCAAAGTCTATCCTATACTACAGGTTGAACTTCTGTCTAGACCAGCACCCTTGGGACCTGACCACTGCCAAACCAGAGTCAATTTTGTCTAGCAGCATTACCAACACTTTCACTGCTACTGGGCACTTTGAAGACATTTAGGGGTAAATTTGAGCTAAATAAATGCACAGAACACTGAGAGCCAGGACTGGTGGCTGTAAACAAACTTTACATGACCAGGAGAAACTTGGCCACACCCAGTGTTCCCTGTAAGCTGTGCAGCAGCACAGCTTCATGGGTGATTAATCATCCCCACCCAGTCAGAGGCTCAGGGCTCCCTGCATCAAACAGACTGACTGGGCGGGGCTGATTAATCATTTGTGAAGCTGTGTTCCCACGCAGCTTAGCAGGAACACTGGCCACACCCATGATAAGTGGACATCTGGCTAACTAAAAGCATGCCAGACCTCAGTGTTGCCAGACCAGAGAGTGCTGGACTAGAGAGTAGGGATGTAAGAGGTTAGTCGACTAGTTGACTATCCGATAAATAGAACCTCTGTCAGAGAGAAACAGCCAAGGGGTGTGTGTGGGGGGGAAGCGGGAGCCAGTTTAAAAGCCAGTTCCCCCCAGCACCATCCCCATGGGAGGCAGGGGAGGTAGAGGTACAGTGTGAGCGGGGACTGAAGCAGTCTCCACTTGTACCACTTCTGCTGTGATTATGCTTTTGAAATGTACGAGAGCCCCGGCACTCTTGTACATTTCAAAGTCTAAGGCGTTGCAGGGCGCGCAGGGCCATTGGGGGAGTCCCTGCTGGTTCCACGCTCCCTGCGGGGCTTCCTTTTGAAATGTACAAGAACCCCTTTGGCAGGGGCTCTTGCTACAGTTCAAAGGCAGAGGCTCCCTTATAGACTAATCGAACAGTCGATGGAAATCCCATCAACTATTCGATCCATCAATTAATGTAAATTTAATATCCCTACTAGAGTGGTTCAACCTGTACTTTATTTAGGTTTACCTGTTTTTTTGTATGTGGTTTTTTTTTAACAATTGTTTTTGCACTTCTGCAATGGTTTTCTTTTCTCAATGTACATTTCCTAGCAAAAAACTCCCAAACCCTTGTTTACACAGTGCATATATTGTAATTAAGTACACGTGGTATAAGAACTGTGTGTATATGTATATGTTCCCCTTTATTGGTGAGGCCACATCTGGAGTATTGTGTCCACTTCTGGGCCCCCCACTACAGAAAGGTTGTGGATGCATTGGAGAAGGTCCAGCAGAAGGCAATCAAAATGATTAGGGGGCTGGAGCACATGACCTATGAGGAATGGCTCAGGGAGTTGGGCTTATTTAGTTTGCAGAAGAAAAGAGTGAGGGGGGATTTGATAGCAGCCTTCAACTTCCTGAAGGGCAGTTCCAAAGAGGATGGAGAGAGGCTGTTCTCAGTAGTGACGGATGGCTGAACAAGGAGCAATGATCTCAAGTTACAGTGGGGGAGGTCCAGGTTGGATATTAGGAAAACCGATCTCACTAGGAGGGTGGTGAAGCACAGGTGGTTACCTAGGGAGGTGGTGGAATCTCCATCCCTAGAGGTTTTAAATCTCAGCTTGACAAAGCCCTGGCTGGGATGATTTAGTTGGGATTGGTCCTGCTTTGGCAGGGGGCTGGCCTCGATGACCTCCTGAGGTCTCTTCCAGCCCTATGATTCTATGAGTCTATGTGCACATAATATATGTACAAATACTCAACTATAAATTCTTTACAAATTTGGTAAAATATATCTGAGATTGTCCCAGCAATAGAGACAGAAACAGCTCTGTCAAATATTCCATTAGTAACTATAACATTGTTAAACTAATATAAAGGAAGATTGTCTGGCACCAGTTAATTATAATACGGTATTATCTGCTCATGACTTCCAGATAACTACTGTACCCTTCCAGATAATACTCCTCTGACATGTTATTACGGTCCTGAATATTTCACCAATCTTAATTAAAGCTAAATCCTTTACCTGTAAATTACACAGAATATTGAACTTATATGTAAATTACTTTGGCATTTGAAATTTCATCAATATTCATTTTAACTTGGTTGGAATGGTCCCCTCAGCTGTTCCTGCAGGCAAGTAAAGCAATTTAGTCATGCATGGGAATCAGACTGTATAAAAATGAAATAATCTCACAGGCTGCTATTTACGGATTTAGCTTTTGTCACAGTTTAGGGGCTTCTTTTTAATCAAGGTGAATAAAAATAAATGGCTATCACTGCTGCTATTATTGGTGTAACATCGGAGGTGTTTGAAAGAAGGACTAGCTGAATTTTTATTTCCTTGCTGAGTTACAGCAAAAAACCAAAAACCAACCAAATCAACTCCCCAGCAAAACACAAAACACTAGGCAGATGCCATCAATAATAATTCATAGAATCAGTCAGTTGTGAACTATTGAGTGTTAGAGACGTTCACGAAAAATGAAGACTTATCCTGAAAGACAAATAAGAGATTCGTCCTAGCTCCCAATATATACACATATAGGCTACGTCTACACTGGCATGAATTTCCGGAAATGCTTAAAACGGAACAGTTTTCCGTTATAAGTATTTCCGGAAAAAGAGCGTCTACATTGGCCACGGATGCTTTTCCGGAAAAAGGGCTTTTCCGGAAAAGCATCCGTAATATGACGACGCTTTCGGAAAAAGCCCGATCGCCATTTTCGCAATCGGGGCTTTTCTTGGAGAAAGACTACTGTGCTATCTACACTGGCCCTTTTCCGGAACAGTTTTCCGGAAAAGGACTTTACTTGGCGGGAGCAGCATAGTTTTCGGAAAAGCAGCTGATTTCTTACAGTAGATCGTCAGTGCTTTTCCGGAAATTCAAGGGGCCAGTGTAGACAGCTCGCAGCTTATTCCGGAAAAGCGGCTGATTTTCCGGAATAAGTGGCCCAGTGTAGACACAGCCATATATTTGGCAGTGTCTTTATTATTGTCTAATATGGGGCAAAATTTATGAATCCTCATTCAAAGTTTATACGTATAATAAAGCAGCATTTTGTAATATTTTAGATTTCACTATCATACCAGTTATCTCTTTATAACTTTTTCTAGTTATTTTGATTTCCATCAAGAAGATGTTTCCCATATTCATTCAGTGTTGTATGCAGTATTGAGTTGACTGTTCCATTCTACCCCCAAGTAGATGCCTGTGTAGTTTGGTTCTCCAGTTTCTTGATTATATGCAGAGCTGTGAAGGATACTAATTAACTTTTTTTTTTCAAATACTTTCTGACCCAGCAGACAAACTTCAGCTTGCAACATAAGATCCATTCAATCTCTTATAGCAGAATAGCTCCATTTCTCGGGGGTGTGAAAAATCAACACCTTTGAGAGCAGGCGGGGTAGATAGACTTGCTGGGTCCCTGAACAAGGTGTGTGGGTGGATGTGGGGAGGGGGTGTTAGGCTCTTCAGCTTCAGATGGGGCTAGTGGCAGCCAACCTTCAACCATGCTGGCCCCAGCTACCCCTCAGCCCAGAGCTCCTGTGGTAGCATCTCCAAATCACAGTCTTTCACAAACCTCTCTCTACATCTTTCCTCTTGAAGAAAAATTAATTAACTCATGTATAAACAGTTAATTATCTAATAACACATACATTAAATTCTCAACCCAGCTAGTGTATTTCCATAAATCCAATGTGTCAGCTACCTAGAGATGGGAGGTTACCAAGTCTCTGGGCCTATGTCTACACTACAAGTTTTGCTGGAAGAGGCAATGCAAATGAAGCACGGATTAGCATTTTCTCGTGCTTCATTTGCATAATCTCTTCTGATCTCTTTTTCCACAAGGTGTTTTTGTGCAAAAACAAGCAGTGTGGATGTTTCCTTTTTGTGCAAAACCCCCCTTCTGCGTAAAAACAGATTGGAAGCGATTATGCAAATGAAGCATGAGAAAATGCTAATCCATGCTTCATTTGCATTGCCTCTTCCGGCAAAACTTGTAATGTAGACGTAGCCTAGAAGTCTTTGATGTTCTGCATGCTCTTTTCATTATCAGCCTTTCATTAGTATCTGAACTATTCTCTTGTTTCTGGACAGTTTCTCCTTTGTGCATTGATGATAAAGGATCAGGCAGGTGGGAAATATCAGAGTTCACCTCAGTGGTCAATGTTTGAAAGTTTCTGGGATTACTTTTAGATCCTTTTGATTACATTAAAATATGTCCCCTCTGGTCTGTGTGGACCACATACGATCTAGAATCCACCTATTATTTAATGTCACATCTTTGGCCCCAAGTATTAGAAGTATAATTCCTTAGGCAAACTCCATTATCTGTTGTAAGAGAAATGAGATTGTGGGTCATTTTGTCAAAATAATATTTCTGATTTTCTTTCATCTTCTGTATGGTTGCATTGTTACGAGATTTCAGCAGGCTATTAGTAATTGGTAAGTTAGATCTTATCCTTTTTTCCTATTAACAGCTCTGCTGGAGAAATGTCATTCTCCAGAGGCATACTTCAGTAAATTAATAAAACTTTATAAAATCACCCCCACCATCAAAAGTATTTTTATAAGGTTCTTTGCTGTTTGTATAGACCAAGGGTTGTCAATTATTTTTTGTAAAGGTCCACATTTCTTAATCAAGTATAGTCAAGATCCAGATTCCAGAGGAAGTAACAAAAAACCCAACAATGGTTATAATTACAGTAGAACCTCAGAGTTATGAACGAATCTCGGAAATGGACGTTCAAAACTCTGACCACAACATTACGGTTGTTCTTTCAAAAGTTTAAAACTAAACAATGTCTTAGTGCAGCTTTGAAACTTTACTATGCAGATGAAAAATGCTGCTTTACCCATCTTAATTTAAATGAAACAAGCTCAGAAACAGTTTCCTTACATTGTCAAATCTTTTTAAAAATCCGTTATATTTTTAATAGTGAAACATGGAATACTGTATTTGCTTGTGTGTGTGTGTGTGTGTGTGTGTGTGTGTGTGTGTGTCTGTTGCTGCCTGATTCAGTACGTCTAGTTCCAAGTGAGGTGTGTGATGGGCCAGTCAATAAAAAGATTTCAGGGTCCCCCATTCAAAGGCATCTGGTGGTTTGGATTTGCCCTATGGCCCATCTATTGACTAACCCTGGTAAAGGCATTTCCACAAGTCCATTTGATTGGGGGTCATTTGGATTTGATGTTTAGTAAGGAAAAGCCCAATTTATAGCAAATTGCCTAAAATCTGCACTAGAAAATTGTGGCTCATTATTGCTAAAGACATCATCCACAATTCCATGTCTGGAGAAGATTCCCTTCACAGCATCATCAGTGATTTGCTATGAGTACTGTGCAGTGTGCAAATTTCTGAATACTCATAATAATAACCTGGGACTATTAACTAATCCTTTCATTGACCAGTAAATAAGTCATTTAATGTTGCTAAACGAATGCTATCAAGGGCTAGTGATCCATTTCAGCATCCACTGTCCATAAATACACTCATGCAATCTCCATCTCCTGCAAACTCATGATCCAGGAATTACTAAAAATCCATACATTGGCAACCCTGGCAGTGCTTTTTCTTTTTCTCCTCCACCACATTAATCTACCCCAAGATCAGGAAGTAGACACTGTCATCCTCTCACCCCCGGCCCCGGGACTAGTAAAATACAAATGTTCTCAACCAACCTACCAACCAACCAATCCAAGGTTTACCCATCCTTACCTCCCCCTCCCCCCACAGCTTCAAGCCCCATCTTTCGCCCTGTCCCTTTCCCCCAGAGTCTTCTGGCATCTGCTCCAGCTGATATAACAAAAATTGTGGTAAGACAGGCTGCTGACTATTTTTATAGGAAGCACCAAGGTTCAGCCTGGAAACATCAATGATGGAGTGCTCACGAAGGACAGTGGTGTCAGAACATTCCCTTGAACTACCAAAACAAGCATAAATTGGTTGCATAGAAACCCTCTTTTATTGGTGCACATGCATTGTAATCCTTCCAGACTGCACATACATCCAAGTGAAGAAGGGAACATGTTCTTCAATATTGTTCTTAATTTGAGTCCCCCAAGGATTTAGTGGGGGGCAGGCACTACCTTGGGTAAAACGTAACAAATTGAGACTATTTTGAGCCACATCATATCAAAAGTTTGATCTCTAGCTCTGCATTAAAAAAACAAAATAAAACCTCTAGAATTTTTTTTAAATGGCTATTTTTTCCATGGCTTATGTCACCACAATCCATAGTTCAATGGCCCCAAATTTGGGTCATTAATCCTAACCTGCACCCTCTTTAGGCAAATGAAATTTAAAAGAATCTGACCAAGCATATCAATTTTAGAGGACTTAGAAAAGTCAACCTTGAAACAGATGCCATGATACAATTCTATAAGAGCCCCGTCTCCATAGTCCCTGTACAAAACTGGCTTATATCACTTGGGAAGGAATTTAAGATCAAAATTGAAAAAAGACACTTATGCTGGAATAAAAGATTTCACCTGGGGGATTACATAGGCATAATTGTGCTATAAACTGATTGGCCAGTTAAGGAGAGTGGGCACAGTCTCATCAGTGATGGATCAGCTAGAGCTCTCTTACTCCCATCTGAATTTGATGGGCTAGGGGTCAGATATCTCAGGTTAATTTTTAGACTCAGCTGGGTAAGTGGTAGTCATTTCCTACAAAGCTGAGAGAAATGGGGGAGAGGGAATGAGAGACGGAAGATGTGAGTGAGTGGCTACGCAATCCTGAAAAGAAAGGGGGGTAGGAAACAGGGGAGTTTTTGGTAAGCCCTAGAGAGGATCAAAGCTTAGGCACGATGGCTAGAGAGTAGAAGTAGAATCCAGCCAGTGATAAAACAAGAGTGGATGGAAAGGTAGCTAAGGAGGGATGGAAAACTGTAGCTTTATGTTTCCTTTGAGGTTTTTCGCACCCAGTGGCCTGCCTGTGGGTATTGAGAATGATAGTTGAGTATTAACAGCTTCGCTGAAGGGAAGATCAAGGGTAATTAAAGAGAGATTTAGAAAGCCCGGTACAAGGGAATTAAAGATCCCAGGAGAAAATGAGAGGGCAAATGGTGCTCCTAAGAGGGGTGAGCTGTGGAGAGGGGCCTTACCACAAACTACTAAATCCTTCCTGTGTAGATAGACAAAGTCATCGTCTGGGGTGCCTCAAGCAAAATAGTGTGAAATATTTTGGATATGGAAAACTGATGTTCCTAAACTTATTTTACTCATCACCTGGGGGCAGATTTTAATCAGTCTCTGGAGGGAAAAATTGGGTAGAAAATAAGTGCAAGATCTAGCTCTAATAAAACACTCTAGTGAAATGTTTGTTTTCCAAGGCTATTTCACTTATACAATACTGAAATGCCAGTAATTCTATGCCCTCCCTAGTGACAGTTATATTACATTTATCCTGTGCTGTCAAAATCAAGGAGGTTGCCCTTTGCAATGTAGAAAAACTGAAATTGTAATGCCTTTCTAGAAAGACAAGATCTGCTTTCAAGACACAAAGCTTCCAGAAATGTCAATCATAGAGTAGGTTGAAAAATACATCAAGTGTTGAAGAAGATGCCATTTCACAGGGTTTGGGAAATGCTTTATTTTAAAAAAAATCTTTAAATCAAAATAGTAATTAGTGTTTTGTATCTCAAAACCCAGAGAAATTGAGAAATTTCTAGTAGCTTCAATTTAAAGAAACAATCACATGACAAATGGTGAAAAGGTCAGCAGTTTTGGTGGTTGGCTTTTTTTTCTGAAAAAGGCCATTTGTCAGTGGAAAATACACTCAAAAGTTTTCATTTATACTCACGCTTAGCCTGATCTCTGGGCTGATATGTGGGCATTAAGAATCATACAGTAGAAGCTATAGGACGACAGCTACTGCACATGAGGATGCCGGGAGTGCATGGAATCAATGCACTCTAGAAGAGTACTGATTGTACTAAGACACACTCTCTCTCAGCACTGTTTCTTGTGCATAGATGGTGAGCAATTTGCGCCATCTATTAAATATCCCTTGCTAAATATTCTCTGTCACAGTGGAAGATATGCTGGCACCCTCACTATGGTGACTGGCATATGTTATTTCATCATTGTGCTTTTAGTTCAAGGACTTATTTCTCTCATCTATGCACATGAATTATTGCTTTTAATAGTAAAGTTGTTCATCTAAGGTAGCCACTAAACATTAATTCCCTCTGGAATAATTCATTTTCTAGTGCAGTTACTTTCCATTGCATCCTCTTGGTTAGTAATATGTGACTTTTTTTGTGATGTTGACAATACTATTACATAAAAAGAAAGAGATTAGGATGCAGGAAATTCCAGCATGGACTTGCCAATAAACTGCCCAACTAAAATCCACCATAAAGAAAATATTTCGTATTTTCCTGTATACATGTAGATGAATCATTTCCCAGTGAAATGGAATCACATTTAAGACAGTAATATGTAGATTATATATTTTCAAAACAAGATGGAATATGATAATAAAAACTCCCATTCATTGATTATCTACTCAGTGAACTACAATTTACAAAATCCTTTGCAGAATATTCATGCTTGGTCAAGCTAAAACTGATTATAGCTAATCCTCCAGTAGAATGAGAAATGAAAAAAATGATGTAAATGTAGTGAAGATGCTCAACAAACATAAAGCACCAAAAAATATAGCTGTACTGGGATTTGTCTGGGTTTAGCACTATCTGGAATTCATTTTTTAATTCATCGGGAATACGAACCATCCAGTTTGTCAGCTGCATACATTTGCAGCAGGCTGTGGAGTCCAACAAGTGAGAAGCAGAGAATGAATCCAAAAACTCAAGCATAATGTAAAACACTGTTAAACATGCAGTTCATGTATTTTTATTTAGAAAGAGAAGAACTGATTTCAAATCAAATATGATCCAACTCTGTTCAAAATCCCATCCAAACCCAACAGAATCTTGTTTTGAGTTTTAAATCCTTTTCATTTTCACATGCCTTTGTATTTTCTGGTTGTGCATGGGAACACCAATGCCAAAACCCCCTGTATTCAATTTTTTCAAAATAAATCAATTGCTTGTCTGTATATATATGGCCCTCAACACCATAGTATCTGAGCATCTCACCATTAATGGATTGTATCCTCATTGCATTCCTGTGGAATGAAGAATCCCCAATTTTTAATACTAAATACAGCAGCATAGGGTAGACCAAGGATCACGCACGAAATTTGTGGCTGAGGCAGGAGGTGAGCCCAGGTGTCCCAGTACAGTGCCAACCATTAGACCATTATTCCTGCCCTTGTTTTTCAGTCCTCTAATATCCTCCAATTGGCCACAGAACAAGTGCAAGGGAAGCATCAGACGTGCCTGTTCTCCAATCCAATACCCCAGTATATGGCTTAGAAGATGATTAAGTTCCAATCACCCTCTGACATTCCTTTTCTGTTGGGACTGCTGAAAATATCAATGTCATAACATGGGAGAGCTGCCCATGAGGAGCTGGTTAGAGACTGTTTCAATATACAGTACTAGCACTAACCCGCTCACCAAAACAATTATCGGTTACTCATTGGCAATCCAGAAACCAAATTATAAAATACAGAAACCAAAAATATCTGCAGGGAATCTAATACACTTGTTGCACCCCATACTGGACCTGAAAAATATACAGCAAAAGAACTTCAGCCTGTGTTTCAAAAATACCCGAGTTATACCATCTTCAATCAAGATTTAATAGATCCCACTCAGTCTCCTTCCTTCAAATTAGCCCAAGGAGGTATTGTTGACTTAATGTTGGAAGGCCTGGTGTATTAGTGGTGTCTATGCCCCAGGCTGATCCAGTATTGTGCTATCCATTATTTGAAGTTAAAGCTTGTAAATCTATGCCATGCTTGTGTGTTTGGGGGTTACTAGCTGTGTGCTGAGCTTGTGTTTGTCTGTCTTGTTTGTTTGTTTGTTTGTTTGTCTGTTTTGTTTGTTTTAAGGAGCGTGTGCTGTGGCCAGCAGTTGGAAGCTGTGAGCTTCTAAAGGTTTGAAATCTAGAAGCCTCTGTTAATTGGCTGAGCCTTAGTCCGGGGGCAGGGCTTTCAGGCAGGCCAGGGCTTTATAAAGCAGTGAGTCAGTGACCAGGGAGCTTTGAGAGGGAGTTTGGAAGGGGCCAAGGTACACTTGCCATTCTTTATAGTTTAGTTTAAAGGTTTTAATCAAAACTTCCTGATTTAACTAGAAACCCTATCAATAAACTAGGTAGCTGTAGGAGAGAATGCAGGCAGAAGCCTAGCAGCAGAGTGGGGGCTATCCTGTTTATTGCACTCAGTGTAGCATGTATGATTACCTGCCCTATGGACAGGTGGCATATGTGTGTATTCGGTGTAAGGAGCTCCTGGCCCTCAGAGACTGCGTACGGGCTTTGGAGGCCAGGGTGGCTGAACTGGAGGAGCTGAAGGTGGCAGAGAGGTACGTAGATGAGGCTTTCTGGGACACTGTAGAATTGTCCCACCTCCAGTCAGACAGCCCCTGCACTGTTAGGGAGGATGAAAGGCTCAGGGAAGGAAAGCAGTTAACTGGAGCAGAGGGAAACCTTCCCATAGTTGGGACCCTCCTTCCAGATGTTGGGGTATCCTCTTGCACTGAGGTTACTTCTCTGGGGAAGGGAACTCCAGTTAGTAGGAAAAGGCAGGTTTTAGTAATGGGAGATTCGATCATTAGAAATGTAGATAGCTGGGTTTGTGATGACTGGGAGAACCATATGGTGACTTGCCTGCCTGGTGCGAAGGTTGCAGATCTCTCGAGGTATCTAGATAGACTTATGTGTAGTGCTGGGGAGGAGCCAGTGGTCATGGTACATATAGGTACCAATGACATAGGGAAGGGTAGCAGAGATGTCCTGGAGGCCAAATTTAGGCTGCTAGGAAAGAGACTGAAATCCAGGACCTCTATGGTGGCATTCTCAGAAATGCTTCCAGTTCCACACGCAGGGCCAGGTAGGCAGGCAGAGCTTCAGAGTCTCAATGCATGGATGAGATGATGGTGTAGGGAAGAGGGGTTGAGCTTTATAAGGAACTGGATAAACTTTTGGGATAGGGGGAGCCTATATAAGAAGGATGGGCTCCACCTAAACCAAGGTGGATCCAGACTGCTGGCACTTAACATTAAAAAGGTCGCAGAACAGTTTTTAAACTAAGAGATGGGGTAAAGCCAATTGGTGCAGAGGAGCATGTGGATCAGACAGAGACGTCTCTTAGAGGAGAGTCTATTGATAGAGATTCTCTAGGTTTTAGTCAGGAGGAGAGGATGGAAGAGGATAAAGTATGGGCCAGATCAGACAAAAAACATTCACATAAAGAAGAATCTGACACATCAGAAAAGGGCAGACAAACAGTGAAAAGTTTTTAAAGTGCTTGCACACAAATGCTAGAAGTCTAAAAAATAAGATGGGTGAACTAGAGTGCCTCGTGTTAAAGGAGGATACTGATATAATAGGCATCACAGAAACCTGGTGGAGTGAGGACAATCAAAATCTATCGGAAGGGCAGAACAGGTCATGCGGGTGGGGGGAGAGGCACTATATGAGAGAGAGAATTTAGAATCAAATGAAGTAAAAATCTTAAATGAATCAACATGTTCCATAGAATCTCTATGGATAGTAATTCTCTTCTCTAATAAGAATATAACAATAACAGTAGGGATCTAGTATCGACCACCTGACCAGGACAGTAATAGTGACTATGAAATGTTAAGGGAGATTAGAGAGGCTATCAAAATAAAGAACTCAATAATAGTGGGGGATTTCAACTATCCCCGTATTGACTGGGTACATGTCACCTCAGGACGAGATGCAGAGACAAAATTTCTTGATACCTTAAATGACTGCTTCTTGGAGCAGCTGGTACAGGAACCCACAAGGGGAGAGGCAATTCTCGATTTAGTCCTGAGTGGCATGCAGGATCTGGTCCAAGAGGTAACTATAACAGGATCTCTTGGAAATAGTGACCATAATGTAATAACATTTAACATTCCTGTGGTGGGAAGAACACCTCAGCAGCCCAACACTGTGGCATTTGATTTAAAAAAGGGGAACTATGCAAAAATGAGGAGGTTAGGAAACAGAAATTAAAAGGTACAGTGTCTAAAGTAAAATCCCTGCAAGCTGCATGGACACTTTTCAAAGACACCATAATAGAGGCCCAACTTAAATGTATACCCCAAATTAAAAAACACAGCAGAAGAACTAAAAAAGAGCCACTGTGGCTTAACAACCATGTAAAAGAAGCAGTGAGAGATAAAAAGACATCTTTAAAAAGTGGAAGTCAAATCCTAGTGAGGTAAATAGAAAGGAGCATAAACACTGCCAAATTAAGTGTAAAAATGTAATAAGAAAAGCCAAAAAGGAGTTTGAAGAACAGCTAGCCAAAAACTCAAAAGGTAATAACAAAAGGTTTTTTAAGTACATCAGAAGCAGGAAGCCCCTGGACGATCCCTGGACGATCGGGATACAAAAGGAGCACTTAAAGACGATAAAGTCATTGCGGAGAAACTAAATGAATTCTTTGCTTCAGTCTTCATGGCTGAGGATGTTAGGGAGATTCCCAAACCTGACCCGTCCTTTGTAGGTGACAAATCTGAGGACTTGTCACAGATTGAAGTGTCATTAGAGGAGGTTTTGGAATTAATTGATAAACTTAACAGTAACAAGTCACTGGGACCAGATGGCATTCACCCAAGAGTTCTGAAAGAACTCAAATGCGAAATTGCGGAACTATTAACTATGGTTTGTAACCTATCCTTTAAATCAGCTTCTGTACCCAACGACTGGAAGATAGCTAATATAATGCCAATATTTAAAAAGGGCTCTAGAGGTGATCCTGGTAATGACAGGCCAGTAAGTCTAACGTCAGTACCGGCAAATTAGTTGAAACAACAGTAAAGAATAAAATTGTCAGACACATAGAAGAACATAATTTGTTGGGCAAAAGTCAACATGATTTCTGTAAAGGGAAATCATGTCTTACTAATCTATTAGGCTGTGTCTACACTGGCGTGATCTTGCGCAAAAGCGGCCGCTCTTGCGCAAAAACTTACTGCCTGTCTACACTGGCTGCGTGTTCTTGCGCAAGTAAACTGACGTTCTAATGTATGAAATCAGGGCTTCTTGCACCAGAACTCTGACGCTCCCACTCAGGAATAAGCCCTTTTGCGCAACTGTTCTTGCGCAAGAGGCCAGTGTAGACAGGCAACATGAATTTCTTGCACAAGAAAGCCCTATGGTTAAAATGGCCATCAGAGCTTTCTTGCGCATGAGAGTGTCTACACTGGCAAGGATGATCTTGTGCAAAAGCACATCTCTTGCACAAAAACACATGCCAGTGTAGACGCTCTCTTGCGCAACTACTTTAACGCAAGAACTCTTGTGCTAAAGAGTTTTTGCGCAAGATCACGCCAGTGTAGACGTAGCCTAAGAGTTCTTTGAAGGGGTCAACAAACATGTGGACAAGGGGGATCCAGTAGATATAGTGTACTTAGATTTCCAGAAAGCCTTTGACAAGGTCCCTCACCAAAGGCTCTTGTCATGGGATAAGAAGGAAGATCCTTTCATGGACTGAGAACTGGTTAAAAGACAGGAAACAAAGGGTAGGAATAAATGGTAAATTTTCAGAATGGAGAGGGTTAGTGGTGTTCCCCAAGGGTCAGTCCTAGGACCAATCCTATTCAACTTATTCATGAATGATCTGGAGAAAGGGGTCAACAGTGAGGTGGCAAAGTTAGCAGATGATACTAAACTGCTCAAGGTAGTTAAGACCAAAGCAGACTGTGAAGAACTTCAAAAAGATCTCACAAAACTAAGTGATTGGGCAACAAAATGGCAAATGAAATTTAATGTGGATAAATGTAAAGTAATGCACATTGGAAAAAATAATCCCAACTATACATATAATCAGGGCTCAACAAATCAGTGTATCTACTCACCTGTGGCGAGGAGATTTCAGCCGGTCGCTCCGTTCACCGGCGGTGCGCACATGCGCAATGCGGGTCTGGTGCATGCATGGTGTGGGGCTGGTGAGTGGATTTCACCTCGGTTTGTCATCCCCTGCATATAATATGATGGGGGCTAATTTATCAACAACTAATCAGGAAAGAGATCTTGGAGTCATCATGGATAGTTCTCTGAAGATGTCCACACAGTGTGCAGCGGCAGTCAAAAAAGCAAACAGGATGTTAGGAATCATTAAAAAAAGGATAGAGAATAAGACGGAGACTATCTTATTGCCCTTATATAAATCCATGGTACGCCCACATCTTGAATCATATGTAAAATCACGAGTGGTGTGGAGAAAGTGAATAAGGAAAAGTTATTTACTTGTTCCCATAATATAAGAACTAGGGGCAATCAAATGAAACTAATGGGCAGCATGTTTAAAACAAATAAAAGGAAGTTCTTCACACAGCACATAGTCAATCTGTGGAACTCCTTGCCTGAGGAGGTTATGAAGGCTAGGATTATAACAGGGTTTAAAAGAGAACTAGATAAATTCATGGAGGTGAAGTCCATTAATGGCTATTAGCCAGTATGGGTAAGGAATGGTGTCCCTAGCCTCTGTTGGTCAGAGGATGGATGGCAGGAGAGAGATCGCTTGATTATTACCTGTTCGATTCATTCCCTCTGGGACACCTGGCATTGGCCACTGTCAGCAGACAGGGTACTGGGCTGGATGGACCTTTGGTCTGACCCAGTATGGCCATTCTTATGTTCTTATGCTATGAAAAGGAGCAACTATAAATACAGTCAAGTATCGGATGGGTAGCCGTGTTAGTCTGGATCTGCAAAAGCGATGAGGAGTCCTGTGGCACCTTGTAGACTAACAGATTTATTGGAGCATAAGCTCCATTACATGCATCTGATGAAGTGGGTCTTTGCCCACGAAAGTTTATGCTCCAATGAATCTGTTAGGGTATGTCTACACAGCAAAGTTATTTCAAAATAACAGCTGTTATTTCGAAATAACTTTACTAGCATCTACACAGCCAAACCGCTATTTTGAAATTAAATCAAAATAGCGCCGGGCTTATTTTGAAATTAGTAAACCTTATTCCACGAGGAATAGCACCACTTTTGAAATTGCTATTTCGAAATAAGCGTTGTGTAGACGCTTATTTAGAAATAGGGGGCCTCCAGCCCTTCCCAGGGTGCCCTGGTGGCCACTCTGGGCACAACCAAGAAAACTCCTCTCCCTCCCCCCCTCCCCAGAGCCCTTAAAGGGGTAGACTCTGGCCACAGTGCCTGTGCCAGCTCCAAGCCTATCAGCCCAGAGCCAGCAGTTGCTGCACCTGACCCATTGGCCCCAGCATGAGCCAGGCAGCCAGTGCCAGCCAGCCCTCCACTGCTCCCCAGGACCAGTCTGCCAGCTCCCAGGAGCCTGCCAGGGGCCGGAAAAGGCGGGCGCCTGCCTGGTCCAGTGCGGAGATCAGGGACCTAATTCAGGTTTGGGGGGATGCCTCCAACGTCCATGATCTCCGCACTAAATGAAGGAATGCAACCGTCTACAGGAGGATGGCTTCCAGCCTGGCCACCGAAGGCCACATGCGAACCTAGGAGTAGGTTTGCATGAAAATAAAGGAGCTGCAGCAGGCGTATGCCCGGGCCTCAGGGGGCAGCTCCCAACCAGGGGCAGACCCAGACTCCTGCCCCTATTTTGATGCCGTGGGCCGCATCCTGGGGGGCAGGAGGGTTCATGCCCCCCAGGTGGTCATCGACCCTAGGGCAGAGCTTGCTGCCTCCTGCTGCTCCAGCCCCTGCTGCCACCCCAGCTACCGCTCCTCCTCCCACTCCTTCTCCCCCTCTTGCTTCTTCCTCCCCACCCTCCCCACACCCCCAGGGACGCCAAGGCCTCCGCACCCACGGTGCTGGGAGACAGTTGGGCCAGCGAGACCCCCAACCCTGAGCTTCTCCTTCCCCTCCTTCCTCCCAGGTTTCCCCCTCCTCTCTCCCACCTTCTTTCCCCAGTCTCACCTCAGTTTCATTTCCCCCCACCACCCCAGTTTTGTTCAATAAAGAGGCTTTGTTGTAATGAACATGTGTCTTTTATTGTACAGCAGGAAGGGGGGTTAGGGAAGGTTAAGTGGAAGGATGTGAGGGAGAAATGATGCACAAGCCCCCAGTGGCGCACACCAGGGAGACTGTTACTGCCTGCAGAACGTGGTGCCAGGCTCGCAGCAACGCGTCCACGAGAAGCACCAGAGTGCCCACGGGCAGCTCTGGCTCCATGTTGCAGAGTGCTGTGGTGTCCTGAGTGAGGGCAACCAGAGCATTCAGAGACAAAATGCTTTGCTGTCCCTCATTGAGGTAGGCAAGGAAGCAGGGAAAGCTGAGAACTGGCTGTCCGGGGGGTCCCTTTAAGCACAGGCCTCAGATAGCCTCAGGCAGCAGCCCCACACAGTAAATCCTGACCTGGTTCCCTGCCGGACCTGGTTCCGGCCAGCCTTAAATGCGATTCAGCATCCACTCAGTGTGGATGCGCTATTTTGAAATAGCAAAACACTATTTCGAAATACATTTTGTGTCTTGATGCATTATTTCTAAATAGCTATTTTGAAATAACACTGTAGTATAGACATACCTTTAGTCTATAAGGTGCCGCAGTCAAAAGAGTGAAAAGCCATTTTTTAAGAATAACATTTCTTGACGTTGTTTTAAGCATAATTTTTCTTTGGCTGTGTCACTTTTACTGTATGGCAAATGGTGCCTCTTTTGCTCTTTATGAAACAAACATAATATGGAGTAAGGACCAAATACCATGTTTACTACACACATGCAGAATGCAATGGCTACTTATCTGTACACACTGCTGTTCTGACAGGGTTCTAGTGGCTTCACTTGCTCTGACACGCAGAAGAAAGGCAGTGCCAAAAGAGGGCTCACTGTATTTAAAGGGACACCACCCACTTTATAGACATGACAGTAAGAGATTAAAACAGTTAGTCTCTCATTTTCTTGTCTACAGAATCTTGACTGTTAGTCTGAATGGTGAGAGGGATATCCTAAAAAAATCCCAAGTGCTGTTTTTGATTAATTGAATCACTGAAAAGGACAGAATTATTTCTCATTAAAATATTTTCTCATCTGATTCCAAAGTTGCTTCCTGCTTACGCAAGCTTCATTTGCATAACTAGCAACAAATAAAGCAAAGCTTCAGTTAATTGTACAATACAGTTCAGAGGAACTCAAAGCACCCGTGTTTCACACTAAACATCATGACAACAAATGTGCTACAACTCTTGTTTGTTCAGCACCTTGTGACACTTAAATATATTTGACCAACATGAGCAAAGGTTCATTCCCACTTCGAAGCCATTTTTCTTTACCTTGTCCATCTAGAAGTAATCAAGTTACAAAATTAAATGGAGAAGAGGAAACTTAAGATAAAGCCAACAGTCATGTAACATATTTGTCAGCCCCCAGTGATTATTTTATTTTTTTCTTTCATGGAAAGGTCTATGTGGGTTGAAAGATTTGTACATTGAATGAAAGATACTTTTTTTTTAAATAAAAAAGCTGAATATCTTAAAGTAACAACATCTCATTTTGAAACATTCTCAGAAAACCTGGAACTGAACCAATTTACTCCAAAAAATGACTTACAAGAGAAAACTGATTCAACTGAAGACAGTAAGAAGGATGCAGATGTAGCACAACTAGTCAGTAAATTGAAGGTCTGCTCTTTGTGCTGCTTCTTGTTTGACAGGTTTCCTGCAAATGGCAAACCAGACACCAGGGTACATTCATGAGTACATAGTGTGACAAGGAACTTGTGCTAAATTTAGAATCTTCCAGATAACTAAAAGAACAACATTAGGAAAAACTCAAATGTCTTTTAAAGTTCTCATCAGCAGTTTTGCAAAAGGAATTCACCTCTACTTAATGTGTCAGAGGTCCTTGGTGTGGTCTTTCATGGGGTGTCTCTTGCTCTCTGACCAGCTTTCATTGGTTAGCCCCTGGTCAAGGCAATTCTTGGCTTCTGAATTAGACCTAGTGATATGCTTTGATTCCTTTGGACTGTGTTTCTGGAGGCAGCGTGGGCAGAGATGTTGCCCCTTTGCTGTCTCAGGCCTTCCTGGACCACCAATTTTGGGTCCTCAGCCCATCTCCTTCACAGTGTACCTGGAGCTGTCATTCCCATAATGGCAGGTCCACGAATGGCTTGAACAATCATATAGTCCTCCAAGAGCTGAGTAGCATCAGCTAGGGTTGTAAATAGGAAGTGCCTACAAATCTAGTCTTAGATGGCAGATGGAAGGATCGGTTTAAATTGTTCTAGGATGGGGTGGGCAATAAACCAGAGGCGTTTTCCCGGGGTTAGCCCCAGCAAGCTGTCGGTGCTTTTTTTACCTGCCTATCTGCTGATTAGGCCGCTTGCAGCTCCCATTGGCCTGAAGGGTGATCCACAGTCAACAGGTGCTGCAAGCGGCTGCACCTGTGGATTAATTCTGGTGAACCACTGTTTATTGCCTATCCTTGTTCTAGAACAATAAATTCTGATATCTGGGTTTCCATTTGAGTCTCTGGTTTTAACCAATACCAGCAGAAATCCTTAAGCCTGTAAGTGACCTTCTGAGGTTATGCCTTTGTGAGGTTTGGTAAAAATGCTGGTAGTAGTCTTCTTCATTTTAGGACTAGCCAGTCTAATTTGGCTATCCTCACCTGCTCATGGTCATGGGCTGCAATGTTGTTGAGTCTTGAGTATGCAGCCTGGGCACCCTGATGAAAAGTAGGGCAAAAGCGGGTCACCCACTGAGTCTGGGGCCAGAGCAAATCTGTGGCTACAGTTTTGAAGGTTATTAGGAATGATTCTGGATGATTGTCTGTTGCCGTCATAGGGTTCATCAGGCAGAAATGTTTCCCTAAATGAAGGGTGATGCATTTCCCACAGGAGCAGGATTCTGGGAGTAGCAGTTGGTACTAGCTCTGCTATCTGTTTGAACAGCTGTTATTGCCTCTGTTGTTGTTGGGGGTGTGTTTCTGCCAACCACTGCAGGAGCTGATTCACCCCAAAGTCCTTTGGTATATATGTAAGAAAAAATGTTTGTGTTTTGCTTCACTTCTCTGCAGGGAAGGCACAGTGCACAAACTCCATTTCTGGTACCACTTTGTCACAGTTCTTGGTCTGTCGGGGTCTCTACTGCTTCCTGACTGACTTTCTTTGGTTAACCTCTGGTCTAACAAGGTCTGATGGTCTGCTTTGTTCCCTCGGGGCTATGATTCTCGAGGCAGTCTGGACATAGGTGTTGCACCTTCATTGTCCCAAGTCTTTCTGCCTCTTCTCCTCCTCTGAACTTTCTCCTTTTATAGCAGGTCTTGTTTCCTGTTGCAGCTGAGTGTGCTGGCCTCCATCATCAGCAGTTGTGGCAACTGAGTAGGGTTGTGGTCAGGCTGTTTGCCTGTAGAAAAGAGAGGCTCCCCTCCCCTGTCTGCTTTTGCTGAGTGTGAGGTTTGCAAACCCCATTAAATGTTGTCAGAAAGATTTTTGCGGGTAGATATGAAGGAGCAGGTTTGACTGTTGAATTAAGCGCATGTACTCAATATGACAATTTAATTGTCAAAATAGAAAAGAAAGAAGAAAAACTCTAGAAGGAAAAACTGTAGATAAATGAAAAGCATCAGGGTGCATAATGTTTATAACAATTATGATATTTGCCTGTCATTTTTGAAACAGTGGTGAGAGGTGTAATGTTATGAGATCTCTTTAGTTAAAATGCTCTTTTCCCTTTCAGTGCTATCATGGTTTAAAATGTGCAGTGATGCAGCATTCTTTCAAAAAATGGCTTGAGCATGAACTAAAGGTTCAAAGGATGTTATCATACAGAAAATCAAAGAAGACTTTGAGACAGTGGCTGTTTCAAGGTAGTAGTTGTTTTTATCATCCTCCACAGATATTGTTTTGCTCTTAAAAGGTTTCTGTATGATTAAATGTGAAAATCTTCAATACAAGTAATTTATTAATCATTGAAACCATTAATTTAGTATATTTTTAACAAATGGCTTTTAACAAACCATTTAATCTGTTTATGTTTGTGTAAAGTACATTTAAGATACTTATGTATCTGTACATTTAAAGATGTCTATGCTACAACATGATGTTGACTTAGGTCACATCAACATATTCCCACCACAGCAATTAAATTGCATAAGGGATGCATTTAAGAGCATAAGAATGGTATAAGTACCAAAGGTCTGCTTAGCCATTCATCCTGTCTTCTGATAATGGTCAATGCCAAGTGCCTCACAGGAAATGAACAGAGCAGGTAATCATCCTCATCCCACATTGCCCATTCCCAACTTCTGACAAACGGAGGCTAGGAACACCAACTCTGACCCTCCTGGCTAATAGCCATTGTAACACTGAAAGTAGATAACTCTTGGAACAATTTATCCAGGGTCATGGGAGATTCTCCATCACAGCCAAATTTTAAATCAAGATGGGCTGTTTTATTCTAAAAGATCTGTTCTAGGAATTATTTTTGGGAAGTTCTATGCCCTGTGTTATACAAGAGGTAAGATTAGATAATCAACATGGTCCTTCTTGGGCCTTGGAATATAATAATCAGATTAGTACAGAGCACCTAAAGTGTGTTTGTGAATTGTGAGGCAGTATTAATGAAACTTGTTTCAGATGAAGGGGGAAGAGAAAATCTAAGGGTATGTCTACATTAGCCCCCTAGTTCGAACTAGGGAGGCTAATGTAGGCATTCGGTTGCAATGAAGCCGGGATTTAAATATCCCGGGCTTCATTTGCATCTTCTACGCCGCCATTTTAAATCTTAGTCGAACTCCGTGCAGCGGCTACACGCGCACGGAGTAGGTAGTTCAAATTAGGATCTCTAATTCGAACTACCGTTACTCCTCGTGGAACAAGGTGTGCAGTTCGAATTAGAGATCCTAATTGCATTTACCCGCGTCGCTGCAGCCGCGGCACGGAGTTCGACTAAAGGATTTTAAAATGGCGGCACTGAAGATGCAAATGAAGCCCGGGATATTTAAATCCCAGGCTTCATTTGCAACTTCGAATGCCTACATTAGCCTCCCTAGTTCGAACTAGGGGGCTAGTGTAGGCATACCCTAAGTCTTGATTCCCTCTGCCCTTGTGCTTCTAGGCAACAAGGTATGTATCACTTGATTATTACTTGCTCTGTTCATTTCCTCTGGGGCACCTGGCATTGACCACTGTCAGAAGACAGGATACTGGGCTAGAAGGATCTTTGGTTTGACCCAGTATGGCCGTTCTTATGCTCTTATGCCTTCCCCTGAATTTCTGCCTCAGTTCCTCTGGCAGTGCCACTTCAATGTGCAGCTATGCCCTGGGGAATCTTTTAATCACTGATGGCCAAGCAAATATGCAGCCAGATCATCTTTAAAGAGCAGTGACAAATGATTTACCAAAGAGAACTCTTGACATGTGTCCAGACTCTCCCGTACCACTGAGTCTTTCATACCACAAACAATTGAATTGTTGCATGCAAATTAGTTATAGAGAAGGGAGATGTGATTCATTGAGTTGACTTCACAATAATTCCACTTAAATGACATAATCAGCTGAGCTTGTATATAGCCTTAAATATTTATTATGCATAAAAAACTGTTAAAACAGTATTATTGGGGTTGGAAAGTCAAGCACTCAAAAGTAGGCACTGCAAGAATTTTGGATGCATGTCTCCCTATGACTGCTTATAGAATATCACATAAAGATAGATGAATCAATGAACAAATCCAGATTCTTCCAACACATATTCCACATGCCTTAAGAAAGTTTATAATTAGCAAAAGATGAATCTGATAATATAAAAAACATATGAAAATATAAAAGCCAACAACTGACACAAAAGTACACTCTATAGCTGTAATTGAAATTCCAGACAAAATAAAATATGGATTCATTCAAGTGAAAAAAACCCCAACCCCTAAGTTATAGTTATCCAAGGTTAAAATTAATAGTTATCCAAGGAAAGCTATTAAAGAGGTGGCAAGCAGAATTTCTGATGCAAATGAATTCTCAGTAATCAATGTGGGACACACATTTTGGCAAGTTAAATGAGCAGGGCTCTAAGTTAGTGACTTTTAGTACACTTGATCATTTGAGTCTGATTCACCACTCCGTTATTTCAGGTTTTTGCCAAAGTAACTCCACTGAATATACTGAAAATATAAAATTTCTAGTAAGTGCTTAGACTGTATTCAGGACAACATTTTATCCCAGAAAGTGGAGGAAGTAACTAATAGGGCAGTCGTTTGAGATTTGCTTCTGACCAATGTGGGGGAATGGTAGCAAATCTGAAGATGGAGGGTAATTCAGATGAAAGTGATTATAAAATGATAGATTTTATGATTCTAAGGAAAGGAAAGAGTGAGAGCAGGAGAATAAGGACAACGGATTTAAAAAAAATAGATTAGAAAACTAGAAGGAGTGGCTCCATGATGAGACGATCTAAGGCTATTTCTACACTATGAGATAAGGTCAAATTTATTAAGGTCAACTTTATAGCACCTGATTTTATAAAGGCAAAGGTGCATGTCCCCACTGTGTGCAAGAAAGTAATGCATTCTCAGCAAGCGGCCACCATCAACTTTGAGAGCGATGCGCTGTGGGGTAGCTATCTCATAGTTCCTGAGTCCCTTTGCATTCTGGGTTATGTTCCCAGTGTATGCTGGGACCAAAACTATGCAGCGGACTTCACTGGGTACATATCATCGGTGTCCCATAATGTACTTGTCTCTCCCCACCCTGAGAAGGACCCTGAACGGTCCCGGATGCCGCTTCTCACAGTTCCCATTGGCCAGGAATAGTGTACTGCGGCCATGGGGAGCTGCAAGTGTCCATGTCTGTGGACACTCAGGTAAACAAAGCATCTTGCGGTCAGCTAGCAGCTTGCCCTTACAAGCTGTGACCCTGAGTTTGAAACCCCTGGTCTACATGGTACTTGGACTGCCATGAGTGCAGGGGACTGGACTAGGTGACCTCTCGAGGTCCCTTCCAATGCCATGATTCTATGACATAAAAAACATCAATGTGTTAAACACCTATTTACATTAGTCTTCAATGATAAGTTCTGGGCCCACACTACAGAAAGGATGTGGACACATTGGAGAGGGTTCAGTGGAGGGTAACCAAAATGATTAGGGGACTGAAGCACATGACCTGTGAAAAGAGGCTGAGGGATTTGGACTTATTTAGTCTGCAGAAGAGAAGAGTGAGGAGGGATTTGATAGCAGCCTTCAACTTCCTGAAGGGAGGTTCCAAAGACAATAGAGAAAGGCTGTTCTCAGTAATGACAGATGGCAGAACAAGGAGCAATGGTCACAAGTTACAGTAGAGGAAGTCTAGGTTGGATATTAGGAAAAACTATTTTACTAGGAGGGTGGTGAAGCATTGGAATGGGTTACCTAGGGAAATGGTGGAATCTTCAACCCTAGAGGTTCTTAAGTCTTGGCTTGACAAAGCCCTGGCTGGGATGGTTTAGTTGGGATTGGTTCTGCCTTGGGAACGGGGCTGGACTCGATGACCTCCTGAGGTCTCTTCCAGCCCTAGGATTCTATGATTCTATGATAACCGGATACTCAACACAATTAACATTAATAACAAGGAAGAGGGAATACAAGGCAAAATTGGGAAAGATCAGGTTAAACAATAGATAAGTTAAATATATTCAAGCCATCAGAGCCAGGCAAAATTCATTGTTAGCATTGTTAAGGAATTAGTTGAAGCAATCTTAGAACTGTTAACAATTATTTTTAAGAGCAGAGGAAGGGTGAGGTCTGAAGAAAGGAAAACATAGTGTATATCTTTCAAAAGGGAACAAAGAGAATCTGGGGAACAATAGAGCAGTCAGCCTAACTTTCCTACCTGGAAAGACACTGGAACAAATTATTAAACAATCAATTTGCAAGCACCCAGAGGATAATAAAATCCTATTATTATAAGGAATAGCTGGATGGATTTGTCAAAACAAATCATGCCAAACCAACCTAATTTCCTTCTTTAAGAGTATTACTGTGTTAGTGGATGGAGAAAACAGCTGCACTGGAACAATTTTAAGAGTGGGAGTGCTGAAATCCAGCTCCCTTACCTATTCCTCTCCTGCAAGCTGAGGCCAGGAGCTAAGCCCTGGGTGTGGGGCCAACAGGAGAGTCCCTGGCACACAAAGCAGCAGTTGGAACCCCAGGTGCTAACCTGGGAGCCCAAGGGTGCTGCAGCACCCTCTGCACTCTCAGTTCCCATGCATATGGAGTGGAGGCCAAGCAATAGATCTGTTGCGCTGTATCTTGATTTTTAGTAAGCCTTTTGACTTAGCTCCACATGACTTTCTTGTAACCAAACTAGGGAAATGTAGTCTAAATGGGTTTAATATAAGGTGAGTGCACAACTGGTTGAAAGACAAAGACTAGTAATGATTCACCATCAAACTGGAATGGTGCATCTATTGAGCTCCTACAGGGGTCATTACCAGGTCCAGGGCTAGTCAATACTTTCAGTAATCACTGAGCTAATGAGTAGAGATTATGCTTATAAAATTTGCAGACAACACCAAGCTCAGAGTGGTTCCCAATACTTTGGAGGACAGGATTAAAATTTAAAATGGTCTTGACAAAATGGAGAATTAATAATTTTGTATTTATTGTAGGACAAGAAATAATGGGCATAATCTGAACCAAGACAGATTTAGGTTAGATACAGGCTGAACCTCCCAAATCCGGGACTCTCAGGTCTGGCAACATCTGTGACCCAGAAGGGCCACAGGTGTTGCTGGACCAAAGAGCCCCATAGGCGGGAATGGGAACCAGCCAGGAGAACACTCATTTTTTGTTTCTAGAGGATTTTGGTTACCTTTTGCTTTTAATACTGTCTTTTTGAAAAGATGCCAAAAGGTCAGGTGCTCATTCTGCAGTGGATTTTTAGAGCTGAATTTGTATGTTTCCAATTTCACTGGCTGAACAAATGTCTGTGGCTCATTAAAGTTAAATTAGCTTCTTGAAACTGTCTGTACCTTGCTCGATCACTTTTTATTTCACATATTCCGTTGTGCAAGCCTGTCTTTCAATAGATACACTGTTCCCCAAACTCACATGTTTTAGCTTTAAGATCTCAGCTGATACACATATATTGGTTCATATTGCCTTTAATTATGAACATGAAAACAAGTCTTGTATAAGCACTGCTTTTCAGGACAGATTCAGCAATGGTTTGGCTGCACATTAATAAGAGCGAGGTCCTGCCTGGGGTCCTGGATGTTTAGTCTAAGTCTGCTGCTGCTGTCTGATTCACTATTTATGGATCATCATTATCACCCTGACTGTCTCTGTGTGCCAGTCATAAAAATCAGTAATGCTTTGAGCATACTGTGGGAGTGTACTTAAGAACAGACAGACCTATCTACTCTTTAAGATGTTCACTATGTTCAAATGCACATCCTCATCTTAGCTCTGTTTATTCTAGTAGAGACCAGGCAGCCATTGATTCTCCCTTAGTTAATCCAGCCCTACTTCTTTGCAGTGCTCTGCAATGAAGGCAGGCATTTGTGGCCCTTTTGTAGAGAAGCAGATTAACCCTTCAATCAATTCATCGGGGTGGATCCCATTACAGAACCGAAGAAGCACTTTCTGAAAATCATAGGATTTCATTCACATTCTGAGGTAAAACGGAGGCACTCCAGATGACGAAAAAGGGCTAGGAGCTGGATTTACCATTTACTTACTGTGTTTTGCTATACAGAACTTGACTTCTGAAGCATTTTGGGTGGACTTTCTCAGAAGGTATTTAAATATTTACTCAGCTCCAATAAATTGATACCTTCCTCATAGATATGTCCACATCACTGATATACCATAGTAACTGTGTGGATTAGATTTTGGGAGAAAGTGTTGCATAAGTATATTCTGTTCCTAACATCTGTCATATCTAGATCAGATCCCCTGAGGTTAAGATCGTTGGCCCTTGTTTGCCAAGTGAAAGGATCAGAATGGCATGAGAGAACCCTAAAAGTCCTCCATCTAAAGGGGACCCTAAAAACCCTTCATCGAATGGTGGGAGGCTTCTTGTGGCTCAACCACCAGGGACACAAGGACCTTCCTCACAAATCCAGCTCTTCATATAGAAGCTTAAAGCTTTGCTTGTCTCTGGGTGTCAATTTGCACCTTAAAGTTTCTGGATCTTACTAAACACTCCTTAAAAAAAAAAAAAGGCAGCGTGCTTAAAGTTTTGTATGTTGGGGGACTGAAGCATTTTAAGAAGACTTTTCTGGATTGAAATCTATTGGTATAGTTCTTTAGTGAATTTTAGCTCTAGGTAATTTCATAACTGGTAATAAATTGTGTACATTTTTGTGTCTCCTGCAAGATACCCATCCTTGAAGTATTGCTGATAAGCTTTTAGTGATGCTTATAAAGCATTGGGCTATTTGTTTTCCAGCTCAAAGCTTTCTTAGAAAAAGTGTGCCTCCATATTAATTTAAATGATTTATATATGTATGTCAGAGATGTTCAGTCCATGCAGTACAGTGCCTTAAAATAGCAACTACTGGAGGAAAAATTCTGCAGGATGCCTCAGTCGCTAGAAGCCTATATTACCTCTGGCATAGATATGACAGATGTTAGGAACAGAATACACTTATTTGTTCTACATTTTCAGATGATTAAACAGCATATATTTAGTTATTTTAGATTTTAAATACTTTAAATTAATCATCAAGTTTCAGAATGACCTAAACTTAAATTTTACAGAAAATAGGTTTCATGTGGAAATCAGTATATTTCCAAATCATGATAACTAGAATACTCGTTTTAATGTTCTTGCTTTCAGGCATTTAATATATGATAAAATACTAGACATAAAGTCAGTATTTACAGATACTGGGAGGAATCCTGATTCCAGTGGAATCAATGGGAATATTACCATAAATTCAATAGGACCAGGATTTCATCCACTGCATTTCATCGGCTCTCCTTAATTTTTGCTTTTTATTTTCTGTAACACTAGATTGATATTGTGCATTATTTAGTATGATTGTTTGCATTTTAAAATTTGTATTTTATTGTGTTCATGCTGGGTTTTTTTAAATTTGCTTTCTGCAAACACTCTAACAAGTAGTTTTACTGCTAGGAATATTCACCAAATCTCTGTTTTTTAAATCAATCATGGAGAATATTCACAGAAAAATGTTCTATCTTGAAATGGCATTTACATCATAAACTTGTCTTGTACAGCTGTGAGATTGTATCCAGTCACCACAGACTTGTTTCCTGACTAATACAGACTCTATCTGTATGGGAGCATGGTGAAGGTCCTTTCTATATTTTAGAAAGCAAATGATTCAGGGGAGAGCTAACTTTTAATGATTATTAGGATAGGGCTGACAAAGTCCAATTAAAAACTACAGAAAGTTATCTGAATGTCCCAAAGTAGGGGGAAGGTTAGCACTATGTGGGCTGTATTTAACCCCCACACTCCCAGTTTAGCAATCCCTGCTTTGGCTGCTCTTGCTGCTCCTGGCTAGAGTAATAGCAACTGTGTAGTAACTGGGTCTTAAGACACAGTTCTGTTTGTAGTGTAGACAGACCTTAAGGGCTTGTCTCCATTACTGGGAAGATTAATGGTGCTGAAATCAATGTAGTGAAGACCCACAAAATTGATGGCAGAACACTTTCTGGTTGACTCCGGGCACTCCAGCTCTCTGAGAAGAGAAAGGGAAGTCAACCAGAAAGCTTCTGTCATCAACTCAGCAGCACGAAACCATCAGAATAATCCACCTAAGTTACGCTGACTCCAGCTGCATTATTCACGTAACTGAAATAGTCTCTTAGGTCGACTTACTTAACTAGTGAAGACAAGCCATTAGCATTATTACTGTCTGTATTGTAGTCACCTAAGTCCCTTTGTGATGATTTGAAGAATGTGCAAACTGTGTATTTATAGAGCGTGCTTTCTGACAACATTCACTTGATTTTGTGTGTACTCCTTTCTTATTAGTAAATGTGTAATGAAGTCTCTATGACCCATGTACCAATGTGAAATTCATGGCCCCTTTAAAAGTCACATTTTATATTAAGAGAACACTTATTAATCCTTTATAAACTATTTATAAATACTGAATAGCTGTTACAAGTATGCTATAGACATGAACAGTATGTTCTAGATAGCTGTGAGCATAACAAAGGAAAGAGATACAAAAGGTTATAAGCCATAGTTATAAGCCAGTTCCAATTTCCCCACTTCAGTTCCCAGGATGTCTCTAGGCTCCTCCTTCTTCTGTGCTTGCCTATAGTAGCAATTGCAAGGAAAGTACTGCTACAGTCTTGTAGCCTTGGGCTGAAGTATACTAACCTTCTCTGGGGATGGTGCACGTGCACTGTGGTCACATCTTGGGGCATGCTCTGGGCATACTGAATCAACAAGGTAAATCTGATTAGCTAAATTCTTAAGTCTCTTCTGATGATATATAAAATGAGAGTTTTCAAAAGGCTTATCACTTGGCCAGATTTTTATAGGGACAGCAAAACACACCATGATAAAAAGGCCCCCCTGGCAAATTTCAAGTCCCTCACTCCCAAAGAATGGGGACACGAGAACTTCTCAATGAAACTATTATAAGCCTTTTTTTAAAACATGGCAAAATCCATGTTTTCCCCCCAATCTTGTGGTTAGAAATGACTGAAGTTTTTTCGAATGAAACTTTCTAAAATAGTTTTGCCTGGGGCAGACATTTGGCATGGAAAATTTCAGCCCAGAGAGTTAAAGTCTAGCAAAGTTATACATTATGGAAAACAGCATCTTATGATGGAAAGCATCAGGCAATTTTAATGGGCAGTGCTGCTAACTCAAACTATAATACCACAGAGCCAGTCCTGCTCCCACTGAAGCTAATGGGTGTTTCACATTGCCTTTAATAAGAACAGAAAATGACCACGTGTGAACTGCAACACTGGGTGGCATTGTACTAATTGGCACTAATGAACTGAATAAAAGTCCTGAACTTTGTAGACATTCTGGGCCATATTTTGAAGCTTGGACTCAGTTTAACTAATTAACAAAACTGAATTGAGGGAATATCCTTTTTCAAAGAGCTTGATTTTGACTGTTTTAATATTCTACATGTGTGCATTGTGTTTAAGTAAATATATTAATTAAATCTATTCTGCATGAGTATTTCTAAAAAATACGGACACTTTTCCATCATTAATGGACTCCTGCAGCAGACTCCCTCTATTGCAAAGCCATATATATTTGTCTTATAATGGAATAAAGCCAGTTAAAAAAATGCTTTAATTTTCAGGTACATATAAAACATTCATAAACATTCATCTTTAAATACTGATGTTTTAAAAAAACTGAAATTTATGGGAGGGGAGGAAGGGAAGGAGAAAAATTTTAATGTGTTCTCCCTCCTAAATAAGTCTTAGTAAAAGGCTGCACTTAAAAGTGCCCATACATTTATTTCTCAAAGTGGTTTCATAATTCTCTCCCAAGATTAATGAATTAAAAATTATACATGCTGAAGTACCTGTAGGGCTAACCTAAGATCAGGCAATCTGTGAAGTAATGCCTCAAACAGCTGCAAATTAGTCATTTCAGCTTCTCAAGTGTGAGAAACCCTTTCCCACAAACTAAACTTCTGTATATGTTGAACTATAGACAATGGTTAATTTTTAAATAAGCCTTTTGGGGATATATTGATCATAAAACAAAAGAATAGAACAGTGTTAGCTTTAGATAATAATCTCTTTTTTCTCCATGACTTTTAATCATCACACTTCATTTACCTATTCTCTTAAGTGTGTTTACACATTTCTTGTATTTTAACAGCATGACAAAGCTCCACTGATGTTTTATGTTTTGAAAAGCCTCTGAGTAACCATTGCTGTCTTTAGAGTTCCCTTCCCCCTTTAACTGCCATGTAAAATGTATCTTGGAAAGTAGTGACTGTAGGAATCATCACAGACAAGCAACTGAACATGAGCTCCCAGTGTGATGATTTTGCAAAAAAAGGCTAAATTCACTACTCCTTTGTTCATATATTCAAGGAGTAGAGAAGTGATTCTACCTTGATATAGGGCAGAGGTTTTCAAATTTTTGAGCCGAGTCCTTCCTCTGAGTTACAATTTTTGGTCACTCCGCCCTCCCAATCGAGCCAAAAATAGATACAGTACATGTAAAACATTCTTAACATTCTACTTGTAAACCTAACAGAGACTCATGGTGAGATTTTTGAAGCCATCACTTTGAGATTATCCTCCCATAATCCTCCCTAGAAAAAAATTCAACTTTATTTCATAAATGCTTTGCAACACTTTCCCTCCGATACCCACCTGACTTTTGTGTGAAACAACAAAGCAAAGTGCTCCACACTCATTTCTGCATGAAGAATTGCAAAGGGATGTACTTTTGTGGACTGTGTCTTAATAAAGTTCATGAGCTTAATAGCAGAACTCAGAACATTAGTAATCTACTGATCTATGTTTTGAGTTACAAGGGCTATCAGATAAATCTATGTGGTGCACTTTAAAACACTTTGGCTTTCAAGCCTGTCCTACCTCCAGACATAGAAGGGACACCATCTGTGCAGATTCTGATCTCAACTCAGGAAAAGTTGGGAAGTTGTTTCAAATATTAAACAGTTTGGATTCAGTTGCATGAATCTTAATTAGCTTGCAGAAGAAATTTTTTCCAATATTGTTATTTCATGAGAGTATTAATTATATGCAATGAAATGAGCTTCTTTTGATATTCACTGTTTCATCCAACTGGATTAAAAATAAACAGGCTTGCAACCGACAGGTCAGCTGTGCCTTGATATTTTCTGACATGTCAGAGAATCGGCAGCTGATTGTCTTGTCTGACAACAGGATCGTTTTTAATTTCTCTGCCATACTGTCACCAAGCATCATCCTGTTAATGTCAATTGCAGTTGGGAGAATCAGTTTTATCCCAGTTGTGTAAGGTTTTTTATTCTTGGCAATGTGGTACACAATTTGAAAAAATGCTTTTAAAGCACTTGCAATAGTGGACACATTTTTCACTTTATTTTATTTTATTATTAATTTGGTAACTTTCATTTGAAAAAAATCTGTTTCCTATCAGATCATCATATTTGGTTTCTAAATGGCATTTTAACTTTGTTGGCCTCAAGCTATCATTTGCTAAAGTTTCTGCACCCACTACATGTCGAGACCTAATTTCTCCATTAACTGCAATGAAAGTTATACCAAAATCAAAATAGGCTTCATTATTTTTTCTTTGTTGTAGCTTGTTTTCTATATCAATTTTAGCCATTCCAGCTTTCATTTTGGAGCACTACCATTTTTGCCAATAAGAAACGATCCATTTGTCACCACACCGCAATCCATTTTCCACTGCACTGGTGGACTAAGCACTGCACAACTGCTTGTGAGGGGAGCATGAGATACTGAACTGGAAGGCGGGAAAGGTGGTTGTTTTAGAAATGATGGGCAGAGCAGCAGGGTGGCCTGGCACTCTGTCCCTGGGCAGCTGGCAGAGGGGGGCACCCATTATCAGGATGAGAGGGGTTCCTGTTTACCCAAGAATGTTCCTCCATTCCCACAGGGAATGCCCCACTGTTTGAAAACCTCTGGCATAGTGCACAGGTGAGACTGAAACTAGAATATTGTATACAGTTTGGGTGTCCCCTGAAAAAAAAAAAAAAGATATCTTGAAAGCATGCAGACAAAAGTCAGAACAATGATTCAAGGGTGGGAGGAAATGCTGTACAGGTTTAATCTGTTTATCTTATCTAAAAGAACAATGAGAGGTGACTTGATTACTGCACATAAGTATTCTCTCCTTATGGGGAACAAATACTAAATGGCTTTTCAAGATAGAGAAAGGTACAACAAGAACCAATGGGCTGGAGGCCATAGTCAGATAAATTCAAATTAGAAATGAGGCAAACATTTTTTGCACTTTCTAGGAGATTAACCCTTGCAATAAATTATCAAGGGAAGTGACTAAGGGAAAGGAGAAATGGCAATATTGTATAGTTAGAGAAAAGGGAAATAGATTGAAAGGAAAAAGAGAATGGTTCCAGCTGGTGGCTGAGCCATTTTGGAAACACAATAACTGAAATAGGTGGAAGGATAGATCATTTGGGGACCAAAGGGACATACCTGGGTCTGAAGTGGTGAGGGAGTCTAAGCAAAGTAAAAGGGCTATGTGTGATAAACAGAGAACTAGAAGACTAAATATTAAAGAAACAAGAAATAAATGCACAGAACATGTAGCTAGAAAATGAAATGAAATAGGGCTGAAAAGTGGGATGCTGGAAGCAGAGAGAAGGAAAAGAAAAGAGAATACACACAACCATTCACTTCTAAAGTTAGTACATTGCCAATATTTATTTTATAAACAATGCATATTAGTGTATGTAGGACATGGAAAACAAGTTTTAATTTTGAAGCATGGCCCAATACAAAGTCAGTAAGTGATTAAAAGATGGGAGGAGACAGAGCCCAACATAGTAAAACCAATGGGCAGGGGATAATTGTGTCAGCAGTATTTTGATTCAATTGGGTGAGTCAAAGGAAGTATGAAAAGACCCAAGAGAGGACCGGAAGTAGTCAAGCTCCAAATGACCAAGGAATAGATTCAGTCAATGGAATGAAGACAGGGGCCTGAATTTTAGAGATGTAAAATAGAAGTAAAACTCTGTCATTGTTGGAATGAAACAAAAAACAGGACTATGTAGCACTTTAAAGACTAACAAGATGGTTTATTAGGTGATGAGCTTTCGTGGGCCAGACCCACTTCCTCAGATCAAATTGTGGAAGAAATAGGTCATGCCTATTTTCTTCCACAATTTGATCTGAGGAAGTGGGTCTGGCCCACGAAAGCTCATCACCTAATAAACCATCTTGTTAGTCTTTAAAGTGCTACATAGTCCTGTTTTTTGTTTCAGCTAGATTAGACTAACACGGCTACATCTCTATTACTATTGTTGGAATGGAGCAGGGAGAAGAAAAAGAGCAGTCCAAGATGACCCCATTGCAGGCATGGGTATCAGGGAGAATGAAGGTGTTATCCACAATGGTGAAATATGAAGATAGCAGAAAAATTTAGGGAGAAATAATCAGAACTTTAGACCATACTGAGTTTGAGATGGTAGACATCCATCTAATAGTGCCAAGAATAGTCAAGCAATAGTTGTTGTTTTCCCCACCCCAACTCTATGAAGAAAAGAGAAGAATGGTGTTAAAGGCAGTATCATGAAAGTACTCATGATCAAACTCTTGGAATGCTAATTTAAGTGCTTTTTCACCAGTGTGCATATTCCAGTACTAGACAATCTGAAATCATCACTGCCTATAAAACAGAACGCACTGCTGGTTCTAGTCAGCAGCAAAATGGACTTGGGGGCTTTATTTAATATTCTGTGTGCATACTCTTAAAACGTCAGTGCATATTTTAGACACTTCACTGCACTTTGTGCGTCATTTCATGTTTTTAGTTTTTGTTCTGAAGTGCAAATACATGAGACATCACTGAAAAAACCTTCAGTTGCCACTGTACTGGTTCACTAGCTTCTTTGATTCATCATAATAGCTCATCATGGCAATTGTATCTCTAAATATGAACACATTCACTTTGTGGTGAAGGTTGTTGAGTGAGGTTCATCTTCCCTCAAGGTGGGAGGGGGGAGCACTTCTCTTTTCTCCTCCACCCCCACAAAAAATGTGTGTAAACAAATTTTATACCCTAACTATCTAACATAAGCTCCTACATTTATGACAAAATTGAGTACAGTTCAAAAGATTTGCATACTTGGTCTCATTTTATGCCTGTATACACTAGGGTTCCCAACTTTTTAATCACAGAAAAACTGAACAGACTCGCCCTGCCCCTACTCCAAAGCCCCACCCCTGCTAATTCTTCCATGCTCACTCATTTGCTCATCACTGGGCTGAGGCAGATGGCTGGGGAGAGGTTTGGGAGGGCTCTGGCTGGGGGGTATAGGCTCTGGGGTGGGGATGGGGATGAGTAGTTTGGGATGCAGGAGAGGCACAGGGCTGAAGCAGGGAGTTTGGGTGCAGGAGAGGGTGAGTGGTCTAGGCTCTGGGTAGCACTTATCTCAGATGACTCCTAGGAAGGCTGGCATGTCCTTCCAGCTCTGCCCATTGTCCACTCCCACAGTCCCATTGGCTGTGATTCCTGGCAAATGGGAGCTGAGGAGCTTGCACTCAGAGTGATGGGCAGAGCACAGAGTCCCCATGGACACTGCTATGCCTAGGAGCTAGAGGGACAGGCTGGCTGCTTCCCAGGAGCCGTAGGGGCCTGCCTGTGCCACCAACTGGACTTTAAACATTCCAGTCAGCAGTGCTGACCAGAGCCAGCAGCGTCCCTTTTTGACTGGGTACCTGGCAACCCTAGTATACACTTAGTACTTGAAAGGCAGTATGAAACCATTGACTGTGGAAGATGCATGTACAGTGTTCTACCATCTCCAGTAAAAACAGTCACTTGTTCCATTCCTTTACAACAACCTCTATTGGAATTTATTATAAAATAAGGATATACTCTGTAACTCTGACAATCTGCAAAACACATACACAAGCATGTATTCATCAGTTTCAGAAAGTTGTGAATTGACTGACTCAGGAGTTGATCCTGCAAATGTAACCCATTCTGTCCCTAGTAGGGAGATATCTATTTTGGGGAGGGGTGATGGGGAGGGGTGAGTTATGTCTGGGGAGTGATAGTTTTGGGTATGGTAAATAGATTCACTGTAGCTGGACTCAGAATCTATGGGTGTGTCTACACTAGGAAATATTTTGAAAACTTATTTTGAAATAATAACTTCTGAAATAACTATTTTGAAATAAGCATTATTCCTCGTGGAAAGTAGGAGTTATTATTTCAAAACAACCAACCCTATATTTCAAAATAATGGACTTGGTGTAGTGTGGACACTCAGCTTGTTTTTTTGAAATAAGGGGAGTTATTTCCCCCTAGTGTAGACCAGGGCCATGAGAGCAAGTAGTCAGGGCATCTGCTTTACAGAAGGCCATATGTGAACTGTGTGGGTTGGGAGAAGCTGAGCCCAGGAGCAAAAACCAGTCTGTTTTCTCTAACCCTCAAGCATTTTGTAGCTGGTTAACAATATCACTAAACCTACAACAAGGAAGATCTGGCAGGGTTAATTATAGAAAGGGGAAATGGGGAGGGAAAAATAATTTCTTTTAATTGTTTACTATGTTGGTTTTTAGCCAAGCTGTGTCAGTTAAAGTGTCTCAACTATTATTGTTCACCAACTTTTTTTAAATGTGATAATGGGGATGTAACAGGGTGTGGCCTCACAACTGTGGTACCTCCTGCTGGTCATTCTAGGAATTAGCTCAGTTCTCATGTATTCTCTTCGGTGTGGTGTCTCT
Organism: Rafetus swinhoei; assembly: GCA_019425775.1. Lineage (NCBI taxonomy): Eukaryota > Metazoa > Chordata > Testudines > Trionychidae > Rafetus > Rafetus swinhoei. The sequence goes on from CM033437.1 coordinate 276,360,295, forward strand.
CCCATTGTCACTTACATTATCTCTGCCATCTAGATCTGGACCCTGTCTCCCTCTTCTGGACACTTGGCTGTACCCAACTCAATCCTCTCCCCCTTCCGGGTGACCAACAGCCTTCGGCCTTGTCACTTACCCTGGTGACAGTCCCAGTCTAGCAACTCTCATCAGTGGCATGCTGCAGTGTGTGCACTGTCCACTCCTCTCTGTGGCAAGTGTGTGGGGGAGTAGGCCTGCCCACTACTCCAGATCCTAGCCCAGGGACTTCACAGCTGGCAACCACTTACTGCTCCCCTCTCAGTTCTGCTGTCTGTTTCTCTGGGTCACTTCCTCATAGTGCTAGCACCTGCTCTGCCCTTGTATCAGTGCCTCCAGCTGGCAGCCAGTGGTCTGGAACTCCTTCTCTTTGCTCCTCTGTCCATTTCCAGCACTCCTTTGTCTGCTGTGCTGTCTCCAAGACAACCAGTCTTTCTCCTTTGCCCTCTAGGGAGAAACTGATTTCTGCTCTGCTGTATAACCCTTCTTATATGGCCTTCCCTGGCCCTGATTGGTTTCTCCATCAAGCCATTCCCTGATTGGCTTGCCTAATGAGTTATCTTCTCATTGGTTGGGTTCTGTGCAACCTCTCAGTCTACTTTTTGTCACTCTATACCCTGTGTGGGGCAGCCACCCCACTACAGAGGAAAAAGCCCTTTATATTCTGGCATTCTCAGTTTTCTGTTTTTTTAGTAACAGGGTGTGCTTTTAAAATCTATACACTTAGCTGAATGGTTGGTTAATCAGTTGGCTGACAGGCTAACAGTGATTTCAGCAGAGAAACATTAAGAGTCCAAATTAAGATTCCTACAAGGAAGTGGAGAAAAGATGTTACTTTGGACTCAGCAGACTGTATAGATTTGGTGATCAAAGACTCTTGAGACTCAGGTGAATGCAACCTAAGCTTTCGGGGACTCTGACTTTTTCTTGCTGGGTTTCTGTGGGGCAGTGGTGGGCAACCTGCGGCCCATCAGGGTAATCTGATTGTGGGACATGAGACATTTTGCTGATGTTGACCATCCACAGGCACTGTCCCCCACAGTTCCCAGTGGCTGTGGTATTCTGTTCCAGGTCAATAGGAGCTGTGGGAAGTGGCACCTGCAGGTGAAGGGGCCACAGCCATTAGACTTTGAATTTTTATTCTCTTACCCCTCTGTTGTATCTTATCTACAATGTCTTGTGATGCCTGAGCAATTGTAAAATAGTAATTCATCATTTCGGGCCTTAGTTACTACAATTGGTTTGTATTGTCTTTTCAGACAAACCTTGAGTCCTTTACTATTAAAAATGACTCTCAAGAGTTAATGTTAATGGACCTGCTTGGATATGTCCTGTCAGCATGTGTCACGGGATCACAATCTGCAACTCCAACAAGTTGTTACTCAGGGAAGGGAGCCATCCCAATGCACTGGACTTGAACAGATAGTATGTTAAAGTTAGGAACACTTTCTTGATGGGGAAAAATGGCACAGTATAGGAGAAATTCAAATATATGTACACTTGCCTATCATTTATCTTGTATGTTGAAAAATTCAATAGAGCTTAAATTCTCAATCCTTGTTAATCTTCCATGCCACTTGATCATATTTGTAAGAAATTACTAGATAGAGAATTAATTCAAATCTGTACTCTTATACTGCTCCCTCTCTTTCACAATGTATCTTGAACATATCCAGTTGTGGTTTCATTAACCCTGGCATCTACAAGAAACAGATGATTTAAAAATAAATCAGTAGAAGGACTGAACAGTCAGCTACTGTGAATTCCTGTGATGGGCTTTTCCCATCTCCAATATGTATTCTTATTTTAATTAAGAATGAATTAATAATACATATTGTAGATGGAACAAGTCTATTAAGTGATATTGTTTTAGATCCTATAAGGCTGCAGTCAGTGGGAGTTTTGTCATTGAACTGAACCCTTTCTAACAATAGTACATATTCATCTAATACTCCCTTTGGAACTACTTATGTGAGTGCTCACTAGTGTGAGGGAAATATTGCACAATCGAATCCAATGTGAACACGATCAAGGCTCCTCTCTAATTCCCTGCTGATGCACATTTGTTTTCTATTGTACATTTAATTCATGCTGAAGATTTATTTATTTATTTTACAGGAAAATCAGAATGGAAAGTTTTTAATACTGAGGGTGAAATTCACCCCCGTGGAGAGGGCTAGCATGAAGTCATAAGGGGACTTACAAGGTGCTTAGGCTTTGTGCCACACCTCTGCATAGGGTTGTAATCCACCATCTAGTGACCAGGGAATGCATTTTAAATGTCTGCATTTTGTGATGTTACATAAGCAGACTGTGACAGCATGTTATATGCCGGCAGGGGAGCCATCTGACCACTTGGGTATCAGTCAGTTCCCTGGAAAAGGCTCACTGAGGATATGCCCCTAATTAGCCAATCAGATTGGGAGGGCTGATGAACCATGAACCAGTTAGTCGTCATCAGCTGAAAGATATAAAGGAAGACAAGAGAAAAGAAGGACAGAGGAGGATTAAGGTAGCTGAGCTTAGTATGTAGTGAGACGGCAAGAAGCAGAGAGTGCTGTTTCTTTCCTAACCCTGTGGGAAAGTGCTAAAAGGCAAGAAACTCTATAAATATGTGTTGGTACTGGCGATGGGACTATAAATAACTCACATGAAGTTACCGCTTACTGAACAGACTATGAATGGCTTCTGGGGCATCAGAGCATGGAGAAAGAGTGCATCCTATTACACAAACAAGCAAAGCTAAGAACAACACAGTACCCCATCTGTACTGCAATCATTACTCTAGTAAGGGAAATGTAGTGTCTATTATAGTCATTTGCAGTAAATACCTGAAATATTAATTTTGAATTAGTGAAGATTTGGTAATGCAAGTCTTGTAGCCTTTTGATTTGGTCTAGGTGCAAAATGCATGAGTCATGAATCGTAGGTTCTCTACTCATGTGGCTATGTAAATAGTATAATAAGAAATTAGACTGGTGAGTCACATATAGGGGTGTGAAGACTCCATTCAATATCTAAATACACACAAGCATAACGACCTGGGAAAAAAAGACATGTCTAGCAAAAAGTCCCCCTCCCCCTCCCTGCACTGAGTATACTCACAACCTGATGAAGACCTTGGTACTACTAGGGGAGGACATGAGATGGCAGGAATAGTAAGGGGAGAAGCACCATAAGTGATGTTCAGGTTTCTACCATCTAGTCATCCCTATATACCCAAATAGGGGTTGGTTTGGCAATTGTTTATAGCCCTTTTTCCTTTTACCCCCATGTGTATGGGACCATATCTGACTTGGTGCCAGACCCTTTTCCAAGTTTCTCATTCTGGAGGACCATAAGTTAGGGTTCTCACTTATTTTAAGCTCTTTGCATCCATACATTTTCCAGAAATCTGATATGTAAACCACTGGCTTCTTATTCACAGTTTCTGGCTTATAGGAGCTGTGGGAAGGGAATGGCAAACCATGGCCAACAGGAGCAGTGAGCATCTGTACCTGCAGATGCTCAGGTAAATAAAGCATCTGGCAGCCCACCAGGGGCTAACTGCGGTGAACCATGTCCAATCCACAGACCACTTATTGCTCACGCCTGGATTAGGCCATATATATTTTGCAAAGCCTAAATTCAACTAACTATGTGTGTTTCCCCTACTTGCATTACAGCCTTAATTACATTTTCTTCAGCATGTTAGTTTTTCACCTATAGATTATAGATTTGGAGGTGTCCTGAGATCAGGTCAGGGATTAAGAGTTGACAGCCCTTAGTTCTGCATTCTAGCTTGCTAATTGGGGATAGGGCATCCTTTCTGAATGCACACCATTGAGTATTTGGCTTAGAAAAGGGTCTGTTACTAAGGTTCAGGAATTATGTGTCCTGCAAAACCTGAATATCTCTTATGTAGTGCTGTGTGTGCACCTTCAGTGCCAAGTGAGAACCAGTAACACTTTGTGGGATCAGCAAACCTGGCTTAGGCCTGACTGTGCAAATGCTGACTCATGAAACTAGTCTGTTTAATGGAAGGGAACTGCATTACAGGTCGGACCTCCCAAAACCAGGATTCCTTCATCCAGGGACATCTGTGTTCCTGGACCAGCGAGTCCTGGCTGGGAGACCCAATGGCAAGAGGGCTGGCAGTTCAGAGCCCAGCAGGGCTGGGACTGTCACTGGAGTCCCAATAGCGCAGCAGGTGCTACGGCAGCCTCAGTAGCAGGGATGGGGACATGGCAGCCATGGTAGCAGGGCCAGGGCAGCCCAGGGCTTTATTAAAGCCAAGGATAACAGTGTCAGACTTGTGGATGAATTCCAGTTCTGCAATCTCTCTCTGTAATTGGTTAGTGAAATTCCTTTGTAGAAGAATGGGTCCTTTAAAATCCACAGTTGAATAAACAGGCAGTGGGGAGAGAAGGTGGTCTGGGGAGCCAGTAGCAGGTGTGCTGATTTAGATGTGCTATAGGATACAGTAGAAAAATATACCTTTATAGTACTTCCTCCTGCCCTTTCTTTGCCTCTGTTTAATGGAACTTGGTATGCTTGCATTTTTCAAGAATTTAGCCTCATGTTAACCTGCATGATTTTGGAATTGTACTCTTATATCTGTGACAGGGGCTCTCAACCTTTATAACTTTGCCCCACCTTCATAATTTTTTTAATTGGAGACCCTCCTCCCAAAATCTTTGAGTGAGTGGCATTGCAACCTCATGCTTGGCCTGCAATAATTGTACTATAATTACTGAATTATTAGAATGCGCACTGCACTGGTCTCCATCTCTGAAAGTTTGCTCCTTAACCTCGGTTAAGAACTTCTGATTTATGAAGTCCAGTGTTTATGGTCAAAGTTTCACTGCCTCTTGATCTGACTTCTAAAACTATAAGCAAAATTTTGTGTATTTTCATATCTCAGCTGCTTTCATGTATGCAAAAATTCATGTTTTGTTGAGTGAATTGAACTTACATACACTAATCGGATAGTTACACAGTTAGCTTACCTTAGTTGTGTGTGCAACTTCAGAGCCAAAAATTGTAACTTCATCGAGCATTTGGCCCTATTTTGGGGCACTTTTGCTGCTTTTAACCTATGTATTAGACTCTGGGAGGCACTGTAGTTTAGTAAATGGAGAACTGGGCCACAAGTAGAATTTCTGGATTTTTTTCAGGCTCAGCACTGACCAGTTGTGATCTTGGGTAAACTGCTGCACCTCTGTTACCTTATGTGTAAACTGAGGGCGACAATACTTTATTTTTCTTTGCAACGTGTTTTGAATTCTATGGATGGAAAGCAAAGTTGAAGTTAATTATGAAAGGATCCTTTGGATATATCAGAAGGTGATTACATGTTGTAAAACTACAAGAAAGCTATGCTCTGGTAAAATTATATGTGTTGGAATTACACATATACACATGGGCTCAGTCCTGAAAATTGCTAAGTGCATCTTTTAGAAGAGACTTCGGGAATTGTAGAACTGGGCCATAACAATACAAATACACATGATTTCTGTGTTGGCATTTGTGGTATGTGCTGACAATCTGAAATGATTAGAGACTACCCAGTTCAAATTCCAGTATTTAAAATTAAGACATAGTACATTAAATAGATAGTGCTAATGTATTTTCCATATAAAATATTCCAAAGCTCTGAACAGTGTAATACTGACAATCATATATCCTATAATATTAAGCTGCAGTCAGAATATACTAAAATATGACATACTCAGAAGCACAGCTTTTAAAGATAGGCTTTTAACTTAGCTGTAAGTTTAAAAAAAAAAGTCAGTACCTGAAATTGGTTTAAAGGTCAATAGGGAATGAGTTCCACAATGTAGAAGAAGGTTTGGTGTCCATTGTTAAACAATTCTAAACATAATTCAGGCTTAGCTATTCAGAAGTAGAGCAGAGAGTGGGCTGTGGTTTGCAGATCTCCAGCAGTTCTCAGCTAAATATCAAGGGCATCTGTCAAATAGACAATCAACATTGAATAGCACAAAATTTCAAAACCAATCTATTGTGTGACAGAATATTGTGAGACAACTGTGAGAATACAGTGTGATTATTAGCAGGGTTATGTGATGTTTCAGCGAAGATGCACAAGCGGCACTACTGATGTTGTATTACGGTTACTTGTGGCCAACCCATATGGACCGAATTGTAATTTCCTAGTTAAAACAATAACTAAACCAGAATCAGATTAATAAACCAGTGATGCATGAGACATGTCTGTTAGATACATAAATATAGAGTGAAATCAAGCAGGGCTGGCAAAAGAAGAACTGGACTGTACATCTTACAAGTCTGAATAGCTTTTCTTCTCTGATTGATTTTTCTCCTGATTCATAAAGTGTCTAGATTCCCACATAGACATAGGAAGGCAACTGATGAGATCTGCCTAAATAGCCGTGAAACAGTAAGAACCTTATTGAGAAATCTTTTTACATCAATGAAAATCCTTCCTATGCAATAAGAAAAATACTAAAAAAACCCAACTTTTTATCCCTGTTTCATCAGTTCTGTTTTCAATTCTGATCTGAACATGTATTCCTTTTCTTATGCTGCTGTACTCCCATCTACCCAATCTTATTTTTGTCTGCAATAAAAAGCTACAAACTTGCAATATTAATTCTATAAACATTTGGGGATATGTTTTTGCATGAGAAGTGCCACAAAAATAAAGTTCTATTGAATAAGGACAGCAGGGAAAAAGAAACAAGGAGCTTCTGAACTCATGCCATATTAGAGGCATGAAACTAATGTTGGGATTGGCACAAATATCTGACCATGCAGAGCCCTTTTGAATTCTCCTTGAGGAGTGATTTCTGTAGCAGCAATTCAGAGAATTTTAAGATTAACATTGGCAGTTATTTGGAACTGCTTTTGAAACACTGCAATGTCATTTTCCTTCTCTTCTTTGCCTTGCCCCTTGTAACAAAAGGACAGAGGATTCCTAACAGCAGAAAATGATTGCCAGGAGAGAATAACTGAACTCTTGGAAGATAAACTTAAAAAACAACCAATAGTCCAGTAGCACCTTGAAGATTAACAAAACATGTAGTTGGTATCATGAGCTTAGAAAGCAGTGGAATTGGACTATTCCAGTGTGTGATTGAACAGTACCATAGTCAAATGATTTCAACAGGTAGCTCTCAAGTACATTCATTGTAAGCACTGATTTACAGAGTGCAATGACAGTGGGCAAACCAATGATACATGTTGTAATAACTTGAGGGTCAATAACATGGAGCCTGAATAAAGGCCTGTAACATAAAAACAGCAACAGGCTTGGAATCTTGTGAGCAAGACTTTGGTTCAGTAACATGGCAGCCAGGAAAGAGGCCCTATTGATAATTGTATGATTGTGTAAGTTCGGTCAAGCTTGAAAGAACAAAAGGAGGCACCAGAGACAAGGATCAACTACAGGCTGTGAGCCAGAGGGGAGTAGCAGAATATCGCAATAAGAAATGTCTTGGTACCAACCGCCTCCCCCTAAATAAAGTACATACCAACCTAGGTTCAGGACCAGGTCAAAGTTGACTGTATGAAGGATAGTATGTAAGCCCCCCTTCTTCAAGGTGAGGGTTGGTAACCAGGTAACAGAGGGTGGCAACCTGGTATGTCAGAAGTAGTGTAATTTGTTTGTACATTTCTATAGAAGTACAAAAGGGTGATCGCTGGCTGACCCGGGTGTGTATGTGCGCTATGGCATTAATGGGTGTTAGCACATTGTCATGGCTTACATCAGGGGATGGTGAGTTTGTCTGCTGACAACTATTAGTTTATGTCATTTGGCAATAAACCTGCTCGTGTGATTTCAATCCTTATCTGATTTGTGGTCTCTGGGGGCTCACTGGGAGTCTGTTGTGTTGACTCAAGTGCTCAGGTTAACGTGTTAGACAGGGAAGCACACCAACACGCAGCTGAAAGTTTATCATCATTGATGGAGTAGAGGACCTGTCAGGAACCCATTGGCGTGAATCCAGGAACCCTGACAGAAAACGATCCTGACTGTACGACTCCGGCTGCTGATCTGGTAAGCAAGTGAACTGTTATCTTCTGTTGAAATCACGGAGTTAGGTAATCCCCTTATCACTTCCCTTCAAATCCCCACAGAGTTTGATGAGATATGGACCCGTTGGATTGCTAAAAAAGGAGGGCTATATGAGTTCAAAAAAGAATGTGGGGAGACATGGACCGGTATATGTAGAACCATGGCAGAAACGGAAGCGCTGAAAAATAATAATAGTTGTAAAAAGCCTAGGACTTTGCAACTCATGTCTATGGCAGTGAGATGGCTTAAACAGCATGCTACGCTGCTAGCCTCCTAGGTAATAGAACAAACAGACTCAGGAAGTAGAAAAAGCAACACAAGCATTAGAGCACTGGAAAGTCCAAGCCTTGCTGGCAGGGCAACAGGCCATCCAAACCCACGATCTGCTTGAACAAGTAAAGCGGGACAATAAGAGATTGGAAAAAGCTGTAGAGAACTTGCAAAAGAGAGAAGTGCCGTCCCTTGCTGCAAAGCAACAGCTTTCAGGGATTTGCACAGTGCCTGAAGCTGTGGGACAGAAATGGAAACAGGTAGCCTTGGCTAAATTAAAAGATGGAACATGGGACAGTTGGAATGGATGCTACACTGGGGACATGTGGAATGACCCAGGTGGATCATCCTCTATTGACCCATAGGCAGGGTCTACCGCACCGAAACCGCCACCTTATGAGGAGAGCCAGGTTTTGGAAAAACCTCTGCCAAAACCTAGATCAATCCCTGTAAAAGTGGGAGACAGAATAGAGGAAGAGGGGGAACAATCTGAAAACCAATCTGAAGAAGAGGATGGTTCCACTGTAAACAGGACAATGAGGGAAATAGAGGATGCTCCCCAAAGGATAGGGGAAGCCTTGAGAGAGCCTTGGTCGGAAATGAGAAAAAAAGAAGGGGGAGTGTAATGTCAAAGTACGCAGAGTGTAAATCAGGTAACTCTCGAGCCAGTGCTTTAGCAGCCAGGCTCGATCCTTTAAAAATCAATGGGTTATCTGCTTTGGCAGGAGCTGTCAGTTCTCCCCCTTCTGAAAACTTTAACACATTTTTAGCATGGCTGCATAAATGTTCACAGCTACTAAAGGCAGTAGGAATTGAGATTGAACAGGAACTATTGTTAGTTCAGACATTATTGAGACTGCTAAATTCATATACTTTCCGTTTTGATGATGACGTTGCTCCAATGATTAAACGGGTGGCTCAAAAGCATTTTAAGTTGTCTGGAACAATAGCTGCCCTGAAGAGATTCGCAAGGTTGCCAGGAGAGGCTCCTGCTGAACTGGCTGACCGGATTCAAACATACATTAGGTTGACCACAGGGGAAGGAGATGTAGAAGTGTTGAAAGGAATCATGCTGGACGTGCTGCCACCAGGAGTAATGGACTGGATGAATGCATGGTGTGAGAATGGAGGAAGACATATCCCCTGGAATAAGTGGATTGAAAAGGTGGAAATGGTTGTGAAGCAACAGGAGGGTACCCAGTGCATGAGCTGTGAATGCAGTTAGGACAGTGGAAAACTGAGGGACCAGGATACTCTCCCCGTGGCTGTAACCGGGGTTGGAGAGGTAGAGGAATTAATAAAGGTAGAGAGAGTGAGAGGGTGCCAGCTGGAGTGTTGAAACGGGAAAATGTAGAGTTGAAAGGAAAAATTGAAAAGCTACAAGCACCGCTGCAGGTGTGTATACTGAAGAGAGACTCCGCAAAGGGGGAGGGAAAACCCATAACAAAAGTTGCTGAAGTGTCTGTTAACCTCTGGTTTGAATGACTCTGCAGTGAAAAATCAGACTGCATAGGACAGCTCTCTCTCTAACTCAGAATGCATTTTCCATCCGCCCATGGATGTATGGGGGTAACCCCACTTACGTATCCGAGTTGGGGATGAGCTGACAGACTTTCTATTGGATATGGGGGTTGGAATACCTATTGTAAAATGTGCATTTGATGCCTGTCCAGTTATAGATTCTGTGCAAATACAAGGAATATCAGGAAAAACACAAACTTATGATGTAAAAAGATTGCCTCTTCAGTTTGATACACATGCCATTCGGGAGAAGTGTGCTGTGTCAGGGAGAGAAAATCGAATTGGGGCAGAGACTATAAAACGATTGGGGATAATCTTAGATTTTCCAAAAAACATGTATATCAGACAAGTCGGTACTACAACTGAGGGAATGGATTTTACTCTGATTCCCATGGGACTTGCTAGTCAGACAGTCAAAGCAATAAAATCAAAACAATCACCTCCTATGCCAGAAGGCTGGGAATGGTGGACTGAGACAAATTATGTCTGGGCAGCAGACACTCTCGATACCGGCAAGGTACAAACCTCTGTAACCCTAGAAGGTGATGTGCCTCCGTACATTAAACAATACCCCATACCTCGGGAAACCAAGGAATCACTAAGACAAGTCACAGAAGAACTGGAAAAACGGAAACTGATCCAAAGGTGTTCAGTGCCTAACGCAGCACCTATCTGGCCAGTTAAAAAACCTGATGGAACCTGGAGATTGACTATTGAGGGTTAAATAAAACTGCTAAGTGGGGAGCCCCGGTTGTGGCTGCCTATCCCAAGCTACTGGAGGTAATGTCTCTGAAATGGTTCACAGTACTTGATGTGGCCAGTGGGTTTTGGAGCTTACCTTTGGATCCAGAATCCCAGTATCAAACAGCTTTTGTGTTCCAAGGCATGCAATCTTGTTGGAATATTTTGCCCATGGGGTACTGTGACACACCAACAATCTTCCACACTGCTGTACGAAACATGCTGGAAAAGGAAGGATTGCTACAAGCAGGGAAAATAGTGCAGTATGTGGAGGACATTCTGGTGGTCAGTGAAACAGAACAAAACATGAAACACTGGTGAGAGCTTTTGAACTGTTGCCAGGAATAGGGTCTGAAACTTAACCCTTCAAAACCTCAGATTATAAACAGAGAAAAGTGCAGTGTCTGGGAATTCAAATAAGTGAAGGGGAAAGATGTGTTGACTAGGAAAGAGTTAAGTGCATTGTAAACCTGTCTATGCCAACGGATACTAAAGCATTTCAGTCTTTTCTGGGGCTAACTTTTGTGGAGAATTTATGGTGGGCTATGCAGAGAAGGCAGGGCCCCTATATGAGGCATTAAAAAGACCATAGTGGACCTGGACTGAAGAAGTAACTAATGCATGGGAAAGCTTGAAAAAGGGATTGATGGAGGCATCCACTCTGGCTGCCCCTAACAATGATTTCCCTTTTGTACTGTATCCTAGTGTGAAACATTCTGTATTGTTAGTATGCTCACTCAGGATACTGGTGCCAGGGAAAGAGCCATGGCATACTACAGCCGAACATTAACTGCTCTGGAAAGTAAATTGGGAATCTGCGAACAAACTGCTCTTGCTGCCTATTGGACACTGCAAAAAGCCCAGGCAATTACTGGAGCAAGTAAACTCATAGTGAAAAGCTATCATGCCCTAGGAAAACTACTAACTCAGGAAAATCTATTCAAAGGACATGTAAGAGTGGACAAAGCTGGTTACCCTGATAGAGACTGTTCAGCTGGTTACCCTGAAAGAATCTAAAATATCTATATGGGGCCTGATCTTATGTAGCCTGGAGCACATATGCAAACCCCACAGAGGATCCAGAGCACACCCTGTCTTTAAGGCAGCTCCGATTGAACAAGTAATTGGCAAAACAACCTGGTTTGTGGATGGCAGCTCATATTACATTGAAGGCAAGAGAGTCACTGAATTTGCAGGAATTTACCTAACAGAAAACCTGCAGCAACTTGACTCTTTTCAGCTCAAACTACAAACAGGAGGAACAAGTGAAGTGTCAGCTGTGATAGAAGCTTTGGAGAGAATGAAGGACAAAGCAAGTTGAAATAGTCATTGGAACTGATTCAGATTATGTTTACAAAGGGATCACAATTTACCTTCCATGGTGGATCGCCATTGGTTTTATGGGAAGTGATGGATCTGATATTAAACACAAAGCATTGTGGCAGCAAATAGAGGAATTAGCAAAACATTATGAAAAGGTCAGAATGGTCACAATAAAAACACACAAAAGGAAAGACCTATTAAGAAAGGGAAATGTGCTAGCCAAAGAAGCTGCGATCATTGGCACCATCTGGAAACATATGCCGGTGGCAGTAACCACACGGGCACAAGCTAAACAAGAACAAAAGATAGAGGAAAGCAATCAGGAAGGAATGCTATTATTGCAGGACATGCAAGCAGCGAATGAGTTGATAAAGGAATGGGGAAAAGAATGCCCTAGAGTGGCAAGGAGTCCCCTTGAAAAAAGTAGGTGATGTCATTCTAGCAAAACCTGACACTGAATGGGTTTTGGTAATACCCAAATCAATAGAGCATCTCCTGTTGAGTTGGGCACATGGTTCCATGATAGGAGGCACTGAAAATTAGATGAGGCACTGCAAAAACTTACAAAACTGGGATGGTGGCCTAAAATGAAAAAGGATCTTGACATACACATTCACAGCTGTCTAACATGTGCAAAGCAGAATCCAGACAGAAGAAAAAGGTATGGAGAGTTAATGCATCAAGCGTTAAAAGGCCTCCTGCAAAAGTTACAGGTAGACTTTGTAAGGTCCCTTATCCATGCCACATAGGGGGAGTAGCTTTTTATTCGTAACTGTAGACCATTTCAGTAAATGGGTAAAAGCATTTCTGATGAGGAAAGAAAACAGCTGCCAAAATCCTAACAATGGTGATTTTCCTAAATGGGGATTACTCCAGAGTATTGATTCTGACAATGGACCAGCATTTATTGGACAAATGTACCAGACCATGGGTATATGGGCTGGCATTCCACTGCCATTGCATGTTCCCTATCACCCTCAAGCAGGGGGACATGGTAGAGCGTATGAATAAATTGCTGCAAGTTGAATTGTCTAAAGTGTGTAATGATGTGGGAGCCAATTGGGTTGTGTCACTCCCACGGGTCCTTATGAGGATCTGCAGCCGGACCAACTGCATGACAGGGTTGAGTCCTTATGAAATACTTTTTGGGAAACCCCTGCCTGGATGGGAAAACTTAACTGTATCCCCTGGATTGGAACACTGTGACAGCTCTGGCAACAACAACCTGGATGAATAGCTTTAAATATTGGTTGGGAACAGTCCAAGGAGCAGCCGCAGTGCAGAAAGCTGTGGAATAGCAAAAAATGAATCAGGCCTTTGATGAGAACAGTGATGTTACACAATGGAAAATTGGAGATCAAGTAATGGTTAAAATTGAACAAGTTCCTAAAAAGAAATTTCCTAAAGGGGAATGGCAAGTACCCTGGCCAATCCTAGACAAGCTAGGACCATCCTTATATCTGGTTGACATACAGAAGCAGCCTCACTGGAAACATGCAATGCAGTTGAAGGGGCACTCGAGTTAAAATTGTATATTACATGTCTTGTGCTTTTTTGCAGAATTTACATACATGATAAGTGGTTCAGGTAAGCATGATGGAATCCTTTCAAATGAGTAATGGAAGATTTATAACATTCAATCTCCGGGCTCCCTTCATACCCAGGCTACTACTTCATATGCCCTGGAATCAATTAAAAAGATTTGAGGTTTGCTGACCCTTTCCAGTGACTCAGTTTGGTACCTGAGGATGGATTGGGTGGGGAATTGGCAATGAACTGACTATTTGGTGGAATAATAGAAACACTTCAGTTTGTAAAGTAGATCAAGTGGGAGCAGAATCTCTTTGGGCAATGGGACCAAGACTGGAATGGAGGAACACCACACCAGCTGTCCTCTGGAATACTAGATTCCTGTTTCTAAACCTATTGAGTGATCAAGAAATCTTAACCATACTAAATTGGGATTATTGTTGGGAAACCTTGGATAAGTGTGGAGGTAGAAAATGTAAAAGAGTGGAATTATCCAAATTCAAAATCCAAATTTAAAGTGGAGGAGACTGGAAGGATATAATGTAATACAAATTTTGTTAAATATTTTTTAAAAAAAGGATTGCATATATCTACACATTCTTATATCAGAGAGAAGTGCATGTTGTTTTCATATTGTTACAGAGCGCGATGCCAGCCTGGCTATGGATACCATTATGTGGGATGTGTACAATCCCATAAATGAAGGGGCTATCCAACACCATGAACATTAATCAGACACATGTGGTGGTCCAAATCCTCTGGGCAGAAATTCCTCCAGACACCACCAGGAGACAGGCAAAAAAATCAAAGCTATCTGGTTGGGACTAATCTAAAGCTGGTGAGTGAAACAGAAGGAAGACGAAAAGCGGGACCTAGCCATAGGACCATATCGCTCAATATTAGGATGGCGTGGGGATGCACTGTTACAGAGATAAGGCCATGCCCAAAAACTGCCAACCCAAGAGATTCATAACACTCGATGGAGAATTAAAAAGGAATTGACTTGAGGGGACAAAACACAGGAAAAATATGGTTGTTGTTGGATGGTTGCAGACACTATTGATTGTGATCAGTCTACAGTGATTACTGTAAGTCCAGGAACAGGGTGTAGCAACAAACAGACACTTGACACTCATACTGGACATACTCACATACCTAATAAGGTTTATAGAAGGGAAATCCCAGAAATGGAGCAAACTCTAGTGGCACTCAATCTAGTAGTGGAAAAACACAACAGTAATAATGGGGAAGAACCTAGATTTAGGATGCAATATTCAAACACATACACCTGAAGCTACCAAAGTAATTCTGGATTGGTTCTGAGCTGTGGATCCTGTGGTCAGTAATGTACAGGGAATTGCAAAGGCCTGTGGGGACTGGAGAAATCAGGCACAGTTTACTAATCTAGAAGTCACAAGAAGTGCATCAATTTGTATATATAATGTACAACTAACAGATGCAGGAAGATATACAAGGCTGTGGTCTGTGGACAGGAGTATTGGTAAATGTTTGTACCATGTACAGGTATGTGAAGAAGTCTGCCCAACACCAACACAGACCGTAGCACCCATGAAACTCACACTTCCTGCAGTACATTACCCAGGGAATGTCCAACCATACAACCATGGACCAACTCAGGGGTATTTATGCCCCACAATGGAGTACATGGTAGAAAATGTGGGATGGATATATGTGCCACTAAGGCTGGATTTTGCCAACATAATCATGCCAATGCCATGCCCTCAGCAATATAAACATTGGTTTGATTTGGAAATCGATATACAACTGCAATTGTGGAAAGGCTGGCAGTATACCCTCCTGACTCAAAGAGAAAGGAGGGGTGTGGTGGAAACTGTATTGGGTGGCTCAGGCCTTGGTATGTCCATCTAGAATTCTGCAGACATTGAAAGCCTCAATTTCAAAATTAATAGTGTTGTTAATGGAATAGGATAGGCAGAGAAAACGGGATGAGGTATAAGTAGTTTGCTCTTGGACCAACATGCCATCACCATTGATAACATGCACTTCATAGCCCAAGGATTCAGTCACCTGAATGCCACTATTTTGTTTATTATTAACAGTCTCCAAAATAATGATGTTTAATTGGCAGTTGTGTCCGTGGCATATGGAGGTCGAATGCTAGAAATAATTAAGGAATGTTTATTGCAAGTGCAGTTACAGAATTGGCCACCTATATTAGATCACACACCCATCCTCAAACAAATACAAAAACAAGAGATAAATATCATCCCAACCTTTTTACAATTGGCTAAATTTGATAAAGTACCAAAAGCAGACCATGAGGATAGTAAAACTGAGCACCTCATGATGGCAGTTCCAAGATGGACAAAAGATTCTATTAAGGTCTACTATGCAAATAATGTGGGAACTTTAGTGAACGATATTTACATACAGCATTATCCCTCAGTGCACCTGGTAACAGAAGCAGGTTTGGAAATTAATCAAGTTTGCTATATGAAACATAAGGGATGGTGGCTGTGTGAGTGTTATGCCACAAGTGACAATAACAACACAAAATGAGGATGGACTCGATTGGTACATGAGGAATTAGTTGCTGAGGTGATTTGAATCTATGATGTGGTATGTATGTTAGGATATCCCAACTTTTCAATTCCTGAAAACATTTGTCTTGGCAATGACACAGAATTTTGCATGCCAGTTGTGGGTACAATGCAAATAGGACCCATACTTTCTGGCCAACAAGCAAGCAAGGCAAATATTGTCAATGAAACCATCACTCCTCCTGGGCACTTAAGGGATCAGTTAACTCAACTCTTCCCTCCCATGGAACAATTACAACTAGATGTCCGTGACTTGGTAGCCAGGACTAAGGAAGCATTGATACCCATTGCCCACTTATTCAGCAACAGAGTGAAGAAGTGGAAAATGTGCAGAGACAGGTGGAAACACCCTGGTGGGCAATTCCTGAGGAGGTAACACTCAGCCTATAGTTAATAGTTAGAACACTCAGCCTATTGTTAATGATAATCCAGGCCATAACTGTTATAGTCCTATTAGGAATGTGCTGCTACATGCATAATCAAACCAAAGAAGCACGAATACAACACAGGTTAAAGACAGGAATGGAAGCAGCTATGAACACTGCCATAATGAGACACATAATTGATTGAGAGAATAAATATATGTAGCAGTAGTAATTGGAGTAAAGTAAAGGGAAGAAAATATGTAGAAATATCTATAGAAAAGTATCAGAGGGGGTAGCCGTGTTAGTCTGAATCTGCAAAAGCGGTGAGGAGTCCTGTGGCACCTTATAGACTAACTGAAGTGTAGGAGCATAAGCTTTCGTGGGCAAAGACCCACTTCGTCAGATGCATGATGAAGTGGGTCTTTGCCCACGAAAGCTTATGCTCCTACACTTCAGTTAGTCTACAGAAAAGTACTTATTCTCGTATAATGTGTGTTTGTATAGCAAGTCCTCACATTTATGGTCAGCTATGATATATGTATAGATTATAGATGTAGTGGGTAGTAGATATGAATAGGTGGTAATCATTTTAGATTTGATTGGTGTCATAATCATTATAATTCTAAAAGTTAGAGTATCCATATATAAGATAATCATATATATATAAATCAAAGCCCCTGTCTGCAGGCATTGAGCTTTTAAACTTCAAACCAATTGCTGGTACCCTCTCATGCTTCAATAAGTCCCCACAGTTAAGGTATGTCTCGGGCCTAACATTCCCAGGCCTACTATAAGGGACTGACCATAATTGGAAAATAAAATCTGTCCGTCTGTTGAACGAAGGAATGTGCAGACAAAGGGACAAATGGAGCATGAATGTGTGAATGGAAAAGCAAGGTGTCCACATAAGTGTTTAGTCCACTGGGTCACCTTCAGTTCATGCATTATGCTTTTCCGGGACAATGGGTAAACATCCTCCCCAGAAAAAAAACAAACAAAAAGTGGGGGAATATAGTAAGTTGAGGGTCAATAACATGAAGTCACTAGGCCTGAATAAAGGCCTGTAACATAAAAACAGCAACAGGCCTGGAATCTTGTGAGCAAGACTTTGGTTCAGTAACACAGCCACCAGGGGAAGAGGCCCTATTGATAATTGTATGATTGTGTAAGTTAGGTCGAGCATGAAAGAACATAGGGAGGCATCAGGGACAAGGATCAAGTACAGGCTGTGAGCCAGAGGGGAGTAGCAGACATCTCAATAAGAAACGTCTTGGTACCAACCACCTCCCCCTAAATAATGTACACACAAACCTAGATTCAGGACCAGGTCAAAATTGACAGCATGAAGGATAGAATGTAAGCCCCCCTTCTGCAAGTTGAGGGGTGGTAATCAGGTAACAGAGGGTGGCAACTTGGTACATCAGAAGTAATGTAATTTGTTTGTACATGTCTATAAAAGAACACTACAAAGGGTGATCGCTGGCTGACCATGAGGGTGGAGGGGGGTGCACTACGGTGTTAATGGGTGTTAGCACATTGTCATGGCTTACATCAGGTGTAGTGGCGCAGTGGCAAGTCTGTCTGCTGACAACTATTAGTATATGTCATTTGGCAATAAACCTGCTTGGGTGATTTCAATCCTTATCTGATTTGTGGTCTCTGGGGGCTCTCTGGGAGTCTGTCGTGTTGACTCAAATGCACAGGGTTAATGCATTAGATGGGACCGCACCCACGTGCAGCCGAAAGTTTATCATCATTGATGGAGTAGAGGACCTGTCAAGAACCCATCGGGGTGGATCCAGGAACCCTGACAGAGAACGATCTGGACTATACAACACATGCTTAGGGAAAAAATAAGGGGACAAAAATGACACATTAAACATCGCCTTTAAAACAAAGTTTATTATATAAATCTGCCTCTGGTCAATCATGCCTGAGCTTTAGAAATTTTATTTAGCAGAGAATGTTTCGGCTTCTTTTGAAGGTTGAGGCCTTGTTGAATGTGAGAAAGTAGAAAGGCTCTACTCTAATCTGTTTTGCAGCCGGAGGCCAGCACCAACCTCTTTGTCAGGTTAGGTATTTTTCATGACTGGATACATTTCTATTCCAAAGTGGTGAGGAATAATTATGACCGTGTGTATCCGATTCTTTTCTATGGGCACTCTCCAATGACCGTTAACGAGATTTTCCACTGAGGGTATGTCTAGACTACAGGGTTTTTTCGAAAAAGTGGCCTTTTTCAAAAAAGCCTCTTTCGAAAGAGACTTGATGTCTAGACGTAGCCTGGGAAAGCTTATGGGAGTTGTAATAGGCCCTGTGCTAGCAGAGACCTATTTATAGTATTAGGGCTTCTATTATCTGTAGACTGCAATCCCTTTTAAAGGCTGTACAATCACATCCCTTTTAGAAATGAGAATACATAGGCATTTAAAGGTTCCATAACTTCTTTGCAACAGAAGAACTCTCATTAGTCTGAGACATGGACTTACAAGTTGTGTGTATACTTGTGTAATGGTATTCAGCCACTAGAAATTCATACATTTCTGAGTAAGTCTGACATTAGAGGTTAGTGTATACATACAGGACGACAGGATGAATCTTATTTGCAGAGTATTCATAGTTTGAGGGTACCACTCTGATCATGTGCTCTAACAGTTTGTATAATGCAGACCATAGAACTTCCCTGATTAAATTCATGTTTAAATTAGAGCATCTCTTTTAGGAAAAACATCCAATCTTGATTTCGAAATTGCCAGTGATTGGAGACTCCACTAGAATCCCTGAAAAGTTGTTCTAATGGTGACAGTTAGAAACTTGCATCTCCATTTCAGTCTGAATTTATCTATCTTCAGCTTCCAGCCACTGCCTAGTATTATGCTTGTCTCTGTTAGATTCAGGAGTCCATTATCAAAGTGTTATACCCTATGTAGGTCCTTTTAGACCAAGGGTGGGCAACAGTTTTTGGTGGGGGCCCACTCCAAGATTTTGGAAAGTGGTCATGGGCTGCACTTTTCTGTGGAAGGGGTGCAGGGTCTAGCCCTGTTTTAGACTGTGATCAAGTCACTCTGTAGCTCTCTCTTCAAGTTAAACAGGTTCAGTTCCTTGATTTCCAGTTCTTTAATCACTCCCATGGCTCTTCTCTGAACCCTCTCCAATTTTTCAAAATCCTTATTAAATTGGGGACACCTGAGCTAGATAAAGTGTTCTGGTAGCAATCACACCAGTGCCAAATCCAAAGATAAAATAATGTCCCTACTCCTATGCTATATTCCTCTGTTTATACATCCATTCCCCTTTCAGCTCCAAGTCACACCATGATAATGCCAAAACTCATACAAAAATTACTGAAAAACACCAGATAAGACTAGAGACCATCAAATAAAATAGGGGAAACAGCACAGACAGCCATCTGTTTAAAACAAATCCATGTAGAACACATTAGTTGTACAGATTGAACTTCTGTAGACCAGCACTCTCTGGTCCAGCATCATCTGTAGTCTGGCATGATTTTAGTTAGCTGGATATCCACTTATCATGGGTGGTGGCCAAGTCTCCCGCTGTCCTATAACGTTTGTTTATAGCCAGCCGTCCTGGCTCTGAGTGTTTTGTGCTGTTATTTAGCTCTAATTTATCCCTAAGGTTTTGTCTACACTACGGCTTTTGCCGGAAGAGGCAATGCAAACGAAGCACTGATTAACATTTTGTTTTGCTTCATTTGCATAATCTATGCAGCACTGTTTTTGCGCAAGGGGTTTTTGCACAAAAACAAGCAGTGTGGACGTTTCCTTTTTGTGCAAAAACAAATCGGAAGAGATTATGCAAATGAAGCCCGAGAAAATGCTAATCCGTGCTTCATTTGCATTGCCTCTTCCAGCAAAACTCGTAATGTAGACATTCTCTTTTCTCCCAATGCCTCTTCTCTGCCCCCTCTTCTCTATATAGCTATTGATTCCCGAAGAGCATTTGTTTGTTGTTCAGGCCTATAATCTCTATGCACTCTTTTGACTGACTGTTCCTTTCCTTTTCATTTTCCATCTCCTGCCATTACTTCTTTATTAGCTCAAAAATGTACGTTTTCCTCTTTATTTTCTTTGTCTGTGCCTTGGTTCTGTTCTGCCTTGGTTCTCCTTCTGGCCTCCCTGCCTTGCTCATCTGCCCAATCCTCTCTGTCCAAAATGGAGCTTGTAATATAATTTCCCCCTGTTCTGACCACATCTTCTCCATCTCAAATTCCTCTGTTGATTCCCTGTGTCGTAATTCATCAGATTCAAGGCTGTCATCACGAGGTATTATACAATCTCAACCACATCTGCGTATCTCCTCTCTCCTTCCCCCCACCCCCATTGTTTTCTTCCCTACTCTGCTTTGTTTTTTTCTTTTGCTGTCCCTTACACCTGGATCACTGATCATCCCAGCCCTAGTCTCCAGCCCCCACTTCCCTGCAGTTCAGTAACCACACATGGTCTTCTCCGATTTTCTTCCATTCTGCACTCCCAAGTAATTCTTCCTCCCTTAATTTAATCAATCTACACATCTACCTGCTTCTGAACTGTTATCCCACATCTTGCTTTATTTAGATGAGCAATTCTTTTCGAGCACAGAACATATTTTTTCCATGTTTGTAAAGCACATCTAAATGAACAGCACTAGATAAATGCTTTTTAAAATAAACATACAAAAGCTGGTATTTTTCTTTATATAGATCACATTTGGAGGCATGGTGGCCCCTGCAAATGGTGAAAGCAGAATGATGTAAGATTTCCACTTCCTGTAGTCATCTTTCCTCTGATCCCTACTCAACCTCTGATGAAAAGCTGCTCAGCATGTGAACAGTTATGGTATTCTAGCATAAAGCTATATGACTGCAGGAAAACTGTACTCTATGTTTTAATCTCAGTGGTTTTCAATATGGATATATTTTTTTTACCGCAGGTGACTGCAGACACAATATGAAATCACTTATTGGCATGTGTCTGCAATCATTTTGTGGTTCTTGTCAGACTCTACTGAATTCTTCTCAGATCACTGCTTGCTTTCATAAAATAGGACATATGCCAGATCTAGACATTTAATTTAAAGATTTAATTAATGGTACTTATTTTTCTTGACTTTCATTAAAATTATTTGTGTGAAACTCTAACCTTGCATTTTTCTAGTGAAGTAATAAATGGTTATACATATAATTGGATAACAGGGGAATAGCAAATTAAAAAAAACCCACCCACTTATTCATCAGAACTCTTAAGCCCATTTCATCTCTCTTAAATTATGTATCTATTTTTATAAAACTTGATTGTGCTTTCATTTCTGTTGAAATAATATTCCTTATCTCCACTAGTATTGCCTGAGAGGTTGCTTCTTTGGAGCTTCTAAAGGTCCTGGAAAAGTGTGCAAACCAATTGATTTGATAGGTAGGAGTGTAACTGCACCTTTAGGGAGGGAATGCTATGATGAAAACCCATCTCTATGATTTGTTTTTAGAAGATTATTATTAGTCTTTGGCAAAAAGAATGGTGGTTTCTATAGAAGACCTCAAAGAGGTGGTGGTGGGGAAGAGTTAAAAGGAATGTGGAATTAAGAGGGCAAGGGCTAGATGGGGCAGCCCAGGCTGCCTGAAGAGGCGGCAGCAAGAGAAGGCTGGTGAGGAGGGGTGGAAAAAGTTCCTAGAAGAAGAAACTAGAGCAGTCTTGGATACATGCCACCATCAGCACTAATACACAACTATTTTTGTCAGTAAATTCAGGCACGTGCCTCTTAAATGGCTTGTTACCACTAAATGCAGGGGTGGGCAATCATTTTTGGTGGGGGAGCCACTCCAAGATTTTGGAAAGTGGTCAAGGGCCGCACTTTTCTGTGGGGGAAGTGTAGGGTGGAAGTTGGGTGCAGAAGGGCACACGGGGTAAGGGGCTGGGGTGCAGGAGATGGTGTGAGACCAGAGAGGGAGTTTGGGTGAAGGAGGGGGTTGTGACCTAGGTCCGGAGATTGGGGTGTAGGGTCAGGAAGGGAGTATGGGTGCAGGCAAGGATTGCAGCCTGCAGGAGAGGCTCTAGGAGGAGGTGCCAAGTCTTGGAAGGGATTGTGACCTGGGAGAAAGGGAAAAGGGGGTGCAGACTGTAGACGGTTTGGGTGGTGACCTGGGGCAGGGGATTGGGGTGCAGGGTCTGGGAGGGTGTATGGGTGCAGGAGAGGATTCTGGCCTGGGGGAGGGGTATGGAAGGGGGTATAGAGTCTGGGAAGCAGTTGTGACCTGGGGCAGGGGGGTGCAGAGGCTTTGGATGGTGATCTGGGGGAGGGAGTTGGGATGCAGGAGGGACTGGGCTGCCAGAGGTAGGCTCTGACAGGGAGGCCTTTACCTAAGCCAGCAGCTCTGCAGCACCCCCAAGACACGCTGGGCACCCTGCCTGCTGCAGCCCCAGATCACTTTAAACTGCAGGCTTGTTACTGCCACATGGTTGTTTCTAGCCAATAGGAGCTGAGAGACTGGCTGGGGTCAATTCCTATTGGCTGGTTGTTTCCAGCCTATAGGAGCTGAGGATTGGGCTGGAGGCCACATGGAGCTCACACGAAGCCTCCCACTCCTCGCAGAGCAGAGAGCCGCACAGACTGCGCTTTAAACCGCAGTCTCAGGGAGCAGCTGCTGGCCATCAGCATAGCCCCCACTGCCTCAAGCTGGCCCCATAGAGTAGCCAGCAGCCAGGCTGCAGAACCTTTGCTGCCCTGGGAAGAAGTTGGGAACCAACCCTACCCCCTTCCCTGAGCCCTCCCGCCTCGCACCTCCTAACCCCCTGCCCTGACTCATGCACTCCCACCCCGAGCCCCTCCTCAACCCCCAACAATGACTCCTAAACACCCCAGCCTCCTGCCCTGAAGGACCCAAGCAGCACTAGGTAAATCATCTAGTTGTTAAATATATCTGGAACAGAAGAAGAAAATACTGTAAGAGGCACACTACTGATATTTGGTCAACTCCAGAGGTGACTCTAAAGAAGTCTGAAGTGATGCAACTCTCAACTTCTGTGATTAGTATTCACAGGTGCATTTCAAAGCCTTTTTTTAAGGAATAAGAAAGCTTTACAAGGAAAGATAGCTAAGTAAATATTAATCAAGCCGTTAATAATTGATAGAACACACTGGCCCATTTTCATTTCCTTGAAGGAAATTTGTAGAGGTCCTTTCGTCCCTCCAAGAATAAGTCTTTCAGATCAAGTAAACATCTTCATAGTTTTTCAGAGACCCAATACGCATGATATCATCCCTTAAATGTCTTGTGTGGATGAAATGGCTGTCAGGAGCATAGGCTATGTCTACCCTACCAGGTTATTTTGAAATAAGCTTATTCGTTTTCACAACCAGGAGTTATTCTTTCGAAATAACAGGCTTCGTAGTTTGGACACTCACTTTGTTATTTCGAAGTAACAGTGTAGACATGCCCTTACAGTCTTTGAGTTTCCCAGTGTATTTTAAATGTAACAATAATTACATTTCCAACAAACATGAATTCTAAGGTTTTTATAATACCTCTATGGTTGTTTAATATTACACACTGTGGGGCATAGGAAAGCTGTGCTATTCATCATAAAGTGAATTTGTGCTAATTGTTCCATCATATGCCTCAAATTACAGCCTGTTTTCACCTGTTTGGATTTTTAGTATCCACTCTTAAATTGGATCATTGATTCTTGACACATCTTTGTTTTTCCACTTACCATCTTTTAATTGAACGAGAATGTGATTTTCATGTTAAAGGCTTACAGTCCTACCTGTCATTCACAACAAAGAACTCAAGGACTTCTAAGACATGTGGCTTGTTGCTTTCAGATTTCCAACTCTTTATGGTAATAGAGGTACAAAACATATCAGGGATATACAGAACACCAATTGAAGGGCATTTCTTGCAAAAATAAGCTTCAGACAGAGCACTGTTTTCATGACCCTCGCCCCATTCCTTTCCATTTTAGAAGAAATTTCAGGCAGTGCTTTATGTTAAGTGTTTCATCGCTGGTATGAAATAATGATTGTAACTAACTATCTTAATTTGTTCACTGTTCATGAGAGGGACACTAAGGAGATGTGGCCAAATTCATAAATGAATCTAAGCTGATGTAACTCATACCTTCTGAACCGCCCTCCAGGGGTGCAAGTAAACAAAAGTTCTTACTCGTACAGGAAGGAAGAAGGCACACAGCTAAGGGGGAGGTCATGTGACCTCCCCCCACATGAGTCCACCCCACCTCACATTCTTCCCTTCCCCTTCCCATTGCACATTACCCGAGAGGAGGAGGGGCTAAGGGTGGTACATCAGCCGGAGGAGCTGCTTGCAGTTCCGCTCCATTCCCCATTGCTCCTCCCAGCAGAAAAAGATGCAGAACTCCAAGCCCCTCCCCCTGCCCTTCCTCAGAGGTGCTGCATCTGTGTACAGGGCTGGGGACCGTGGCTGGCAGTTCTGCTCCTTTCCCCATTGAGAGGAGCAGTGGGGAAAGGAGAAGAATGCTGGCACTCCCCCAGGCCCCAGCCCTGGCTCCCAGGCCCCAGCCCTGTAACATAGACATGCAGCCACCAGTGAGGGGCTACCATCTGGCAGGGAGTCTTTCTGGTGCACCATACAAATCCACCCCATGTGCACCACGGCCCTCCTCCGTGTGTAAATTGCACTCTTAGATCTGATCCAAAGCCCAGTGCACAAAATGGGAGTTCTGGATCAGACTCTTAGTCTCCTTTATTCACACTCCTACGAATTTGTGGTTTACACTCCCTTATGCATAACCCAGTAAGTTGGCCCATTGAATCCAGTTGACTATATGAGAGATTCCATAATTTATCAGTTAATAGCTGGAAGAAGAAGGTGTGTTAAGATAAACGATTACAAGGAGGGTAAAAGAAGGTGTATATTAATGTGGTAGCAGGATGGGACCCACTGCTCACTCTCTTTGCTGATAGCTATTTGGTCTGGAGTGCTTGCTTAAGATCCCAAAATTCAGGTAACAAACAAACAAACAAACCAATAAAAACCTATGTGAGCCTACAAGCTACAGAGCTTTCTGGAGGATAATACTGAACAAGCCATTAAATAGCTTGGCAATAGCTTTTATTGAATGGAAGATAATCAGACTACAAAAACTGCTGGATCATTTATGTAAGCAGAGAAAACAAGATTAAAAAATCTGCTGGAGGTAGGCAATTCTTCGTACTCCTAATTTTATCAAACTTTAATATAGCTGAAACCACACATGTTTATCTATTCCCACCTTGCTATACATTATGGTCAACAGCAGTCCCTTTAATTCTGTAAGGTAAGAGATGTTCTTCAGAATCAGGGTAGGGATGTCCCAGTAGACAGATATTAGCAAGCTTAAGAGGCAGGCATGATACCAAAAGCTAATGCAGGCTTGTTACACTATGGTTTACAGCAGGTGGCGGTGGTGGTGGTGGTGAGTGGTGGTTCGTCAGCCCAAGCAAATGAGGCACTGCCTAAGAATTTCCAAAAACTACATAATATATTTTGCATTTTATTATGTAATTGATCAAGAGATACTGACTGAAGGAGAAACTATGACTTGATGTCAATGTCACAACTCCCTCAGGGCAGGAGGCTGGGAGGTGCAGGAGTCAGGGCATGAGGCTGGGAAGCTGGGTGGTGGTAGGGGGAGAGCTTACCAGGGCCACCCATGGCAGCAAGGGTGGGGCTGCTCCTTCAGCAGCTCCTCCCAGGAGTCTGGGGCCCCAGGGGCCAGTACCAGCCTCCAGCTTGTCAAGAGGGTGGGGTCCAGGGCTCCATGGGCTGGTCCTGGCCTCCAGTTGCACCCCCACCTCCAGCCTGTCCAGGTGGGGGCCAAGAATCCAGGGGCCAGTCCTGGCCTCCAGCTGCCCACCCGGCTTGCAGCCTGTGCAGGGAGGGTGGAGAAGGGCTCCAGGGACTGGCCCCAGCCTCTAGTGACCTCCCTGCCCCGCAGCTTGTCTGGAGGGGGTAGAGCTCTGGGGGCCAGTCCTGGACCCTCCCCCTTCAGCTGGTCTGGGGGGTGGGACTCCAGGGGCTGGCCTGGAGCTCCAGGGACCTCCCTCTGCCCTACTGCAGGTATGGGGCCAGACTACAGCTTCTGGACCTCCTGAGGGGACCTCTTCTCCAGGTTGATGTCTCTTCTGGGGGAGTGGGCTGTGGTTCCCAGCCCCAGCCTCTCTTTTGGGGGGTGTCTCCTGACTGACTTTTGGGGGGGCCGCCACTTTTGTCTCTTCCTGGAATTTTTTAAAAATGCTTATGCACACTTCGTCACATAATAACGACCCTAACTTCTATGTGTGTGAAATTTCATATGAAATGGATTTCTCAAATTTTCAAATGGCTTGTTGAGCTTCTAATTTTTAACGAGTAGTCAACTATTTGTGTGAAGGCATGTAAAAATTGGTGGGGAACATATAAAATAGTCCCTCAATGGTTTATGAGCCGCAAAATCTTGCTGTGGTTCTACAGGACCACCAGAAGTGATGGCGGTGGCAAGAGTTATTAGTGTATTAGTTAACTAGGTAAATGCTAAGCAGATATGTATACTGCTGACCTTTTAATTAATTGATCCTGTTTTTTTGATTAACTTTCTACCTAACTCCAAGCTAACAAATTGGCATCCTGGAGGGGATGTGAATAGCCCAAATCAATATAATCACTTAATAGAGACTGTAGTAATAGGTGATAGCAGTATAGAGATAAGATTCTGATCCCTAATATTCTGCGGTGTAGAGCATATGCTAACAGTAAGAAGGTATAATTGGTTAAAGACCAATTATATATGTTTCACCTATAAAAATGTTCTGCTCTAATGCTGACAGAAAATAAAATACCACTCAAGCATTTTTTAATTCAATGTGTAATGGAATATGGATGTGGACATGATTTTTTAAAATTTTTGCTGGACACGATACATAAAAATTATCCATGT
Organism: Rafetus swinhoei; assembly: GCA_019425775.1. Lineage (NCBI taxonomy): Eukaryota > Metazoa > Chordata > Testudines > Trionychidae > Rafetus > Rafetus swinhoei. The sequence goes on from CM033437.1 coordinate 276,387,623, forward strand.
AGTTATATTTATAAGTGGTTTTGGCATAAGACAAGACAATGGTAAGGAAGAAAAGGAGAATCAAAAGCAGTTCAGGGGCATCCATATGACCTGAATGGCCCTTAATAACAAGATAGTACAGATGAATAAGCAAATGAAATAATTAAAGGAAGGATTGGGGTCCGGAGAACAAAATATAGAATTAAAAATGTATGGCATGCAAGCACCCTCAAATCTCTTGGTCACAATTAAGAAGAAATGAAAGGGATACTTGGAAGTTATCAAAACAGATGTAATGAGGAGAAAGATGTTAGGAAGGCAGCCAAGCCAAGGACCTAACTTCATAAGTGTCCTTTGTCCTCCTCTCCATCCTAGCTACCTAAGGCTTTCAAGCCGTGACCTCCCTTCTGTAATACATTCTATTTCTACAGACCATTCCTGTCCTTTCTGTTTTGACCCACCTCTTTTCCTCTTTCTCTCTGGCACCCCCCTCACTTGGCTTAGTGCTATAGCTTGTGTATTGTAATGGTCCACTTCTTCTACACTACTCCTTATTTTTTCCTTCTGATTCTGCATGAGTTTGTAATGCCTTCACGGAATTCCTTCTTTTCTGGCATTCTAATAATTTTACTTCAAGAGGCTCCCTGCTAGTTTATGCACCTATACTACCTTATTGTCTGTCTTGCCTGTGCCCTCTTCTTCCTTCATTTTGATAGTTAAAAATCACAGTGAAAGGGAGTACTTTTAGTATGAAAATTCTGTCGCTCATTTTCTTTCTAAACAGGTGCCCAATGGGACATGGGGATGAAGGATGGACTGCCTCACATAAGCTGATTTGCAGGGACTGCAGAAAAAGAATGCAATGTTGTCAGAAGCTATAAAACAGGTGCAGGCAGGGAAGGAATTATCACAGGACTTGCCCTTTAAAAACCTTGCAAACCAAAATTAACCTTAGCAATGGAGAGTTGCTCAGTCATGTACTGAGGGAGTAAGGCATCAGTATGGGTGGTGCCAGAGCAAATTCTGGAAAGATTGGATTTATATTTGGTACATGATATTCCCTCAGGAGAACATCAAGGAGAAATGATAAAACCACACACAAATTGTAAACTAAGCTGGGATGCTGTGGCAATTGCTTAATCTGGGCAACAAATTAAGTTTAAAAAGGTGAATAAAATGCCTCTCTTAATTCAAAGTGCACTAACTGAAGACACTTCCTTGGCTATATCTCTATAGCTATTTGACCCTGACCCCACCATATTTCATAAACTTGTAGCTGTCCATTTTCTGGCCAGATCTCTACAAAAAGGCATCTGGAGCTACCACAGCTACTGGCATTTAAACTAGCAATGCAAATCTCGAGGATACCACAAAAAGATATTGGTACATGGGTCAGTATGACATCATTAGCACCACAACTCCAGGTGGTGTTAAGGCTGGCCTGACATGGATCAACAAGGCAGGTGAAATAGCCGCATCTGCCTCTTGCCCTGTGACACTTAGCAAGTGGTGGTGCCGTGCAGTGAGGGTGACCTATAATGTGAGTGGATAGTTTTATGTAGACACTAATTATAAAAAAAAGTATGGAATTATCCTCATGTATGCAGCATTCAAATCATAATTATGCCCGCTCCAACTTACCATAATGAATTAATTATTCAAAGTGAGCCCAATTCACTAGGATGAAGTTGAGAAACTGGTATCCATTTCTCAAACTTACGCACAGATCCACCAACCTTTAGAGTCTTGTAAAAAAAAAAAAATACAGCTAAAGAACAACCAGTCAGCCTTGCAATGACATGCATGAAACAAAATTATAATAGTGAGGGAGAAATACCTATTTCTAATATATGGATGGAGGCTACTTCTAAGGGTGTGATTGTTTTACACATAGACTTGTGTGTGATTGTGTGTGTGCTGATTTTTGTATTTTCACTTATTCATTTTACTCAAACATACTTGGATGATTTGACGTCAGCTACATACAGTAAATTCTGCTTCATAGCAATCGTGATAGCAGCAACATCCCCTTAATGGAAACATTTTTGCTGGGCACAAGTCCCATACATAAACATCAATGGAATGTGCCCTGTGGCCAGAGAAACCTGCCTCTAGCCAATGTTCAGCTCATCCTAATATTTCTGTCTGGGGCTGCAGCCTAGCAAACCTGCCTGCATACTGGAGATAAGAGGCAGGGCTGGGAAGGCAGCATGCATGCAAGGAAGAGGGCTGCAGTCCAGATGTCAGGGCTGCATGGTACCTCTCCTTGCACTCTCATGGCTGTGGACTGCACACAAGGAAGGAAACCCTGGGACATGATGAGCCCCAAACTCCACAGAGCTCTCCATCTATTAGTAACTGCTAGTTAAAGACAACATTTTGCTGGCAACTGAGGGATTGCTAATAAGCTGAATCTAATGAATATGTGTTTTTCACAGGTGCCACCGTGATGCGGTGATTGAAGTGACAAAGGGGGGAAATGAGTAGTCACATTGGTGTCTGTTCTTTGTATAGGAGAAATGGTCAGAAACGAGATCTATCTGACCCCCTTCTGACAACAAAAATTACTACGGGAGCCCATGGGGGGACCAAAGCCTGAACCCACCCAAATCCCACCAACCTAGGTGGGGAGAGCCAGAGCCAAAACTGAAGGCTGAAGTCTTCAGCTGTAGGTGGGAGTCTGTAACCTGAATCCCTTGGGTGGCGGACAACTTTGGGCCCCAGTAAGTCTATTACCAACCCTGGCAACACACCATTAAAATGGGGTTGTAACCTACCTTGGGGACCCAAAACACAGTTTGAGAACCACTAGTTTAAATCACCTTCATAGGACATCAGAGCAAATAAGCTGACATTAGAAGTGACCACAATTTTTGGAGCAAGACTGAAGATCAGGCTCCAGGAAAAACTGCCCAAAAAGTATCAAGAAAATTGGCAGTGAAAGGCCAACTGACAAAACATTACTGTGGTGATTGTTTTTCAAAATGAATTGATTAGATCCATCACAAGAAGTCCACATTAACATCATCTGGCCCATCCTGTGTGTCAGTATCACAGCTGCTGCAATAACAGAAGTTTGATTTCCAGACTAAGAAATCTAAAGTCTGGATTAGTGAGGATATGTGGCATTGTGTGAAAGAAAGCAAATCTCTGGCCTCTGAATACCCAAATGCTAAATGGCCAAGGTATGTAACAGTAAAACTCAGCTTGCCTGATTAGCTCACACTTTTATTTAAAAAGTGTCATGTAATATATCATTTGAAAACAAAGAACAACAGTGGTCATTAATCACTCTGAAATATTTGTAGCAACACTGTAGGAGAAACTACAGCTCCTCTGATATGTTTTAAAGACTGTACACTAAGGTGGTAAAATTTTTCCCCAGAGAAAGGGGAAAGCAAACACCTTCCTTAGGGACAAACTATTCAGGTGTGGCCAGAGATGTGAAAAATTCCTGTTCATTTGCAGGAGATTGTAGAAGGGGATTTGCATTGTAAAATCACAGCAGACAGTGAAATCCATATGGCATCAGCAGCCTGGGGTACTGAAAATCCAACCTGAACCCCCATAAAGGTTTCCTCAGTACGAAGTCAAAGATAAACTTTGGGGAGTGTAACGAACTGTTGAAAGTCTTTGAGGGTATCCATCCCTTGAGTGAAGAAAGAAACCAGCATTTTGATGCCATATGTGTGGATCCTGGCTGGAACAGCAAGGCAAGCTGGAGAAATTGTTGTAAGTAGGAAAACCATGCTGAATAAAAATAATAGTTGATTAAGTTTCACTCTTAGGAGAGTGATTCACTTTTGTTTAACCATTTCTATCTTTACTGCTTCTACTGATTATCATTAGCCTTTGCCCTTTTGTTAATAAGCTTATTTTTATTATAAAGTAGTTCAGTGCTATGCTTAAATGTTATACTGAGCTGCAATGTAAGTGATTTGTAAAAAGGAATAATGAACATGAATATATATTCTCAGAGAGGTAGCCTTGTTAGTCTGCAACTGAAAAAACTGAAAAAACAACAAATAGTTCTGCAGCACCTTAGGGTATGTCTACATTTGCACCCTATTTCGAAATAGTGATGCAGATGAAGACATTCGAAATTGCAAATGAAGCCGGGATTTAAATATCCCGTGCTGCATCTGCATATTCGCATTATGGCACTATTTCGAAATAGCGCTATTTTTAAATAACAGATGCTTCCCTTGAAATAACTGGTAAACCTCATTGTATGAGGAATAAGGGTTATTTCGAGAGAAGGGTTTGCTCTCAAAATAACAGCATCTTAACAGCGTCTGTTATTTCGAAATAGTGCTATTTCAAAATACCGCCAAAACGCGAATATGCAAATGAAGTGCGGGATATTTAAATCCCGGCTTCATTTGCAATTTTGAATGTCTTCATCTGCATCACTATTTCGAAATAGGATGTCATACCTAAGGGTATGTCTACACTACAGTGCTAATTCGAACTAACTTATTTCGAATTAGTTAATTCAAAAAGCTAATTTGAAATAACGCATCTAGACCTAAAAACTAATTCGAATTAGCATTTTGCTAATTTGAAATAGCGTGTCCACACTGATTGGACACTGGGTTGCATTTAAGGGCAGCTGAAACCGGTTCCGGCAGGGCATCAGGTCAGTAGTTGCTTTGTGTGGCTGCTGTCTGAGGCTATCTGAGGCTCGTGCTTAAAGGGACCCCCCCCCAGACAGCTGGTTCTCAGCTTTTTCGCTTGCTTGCCTACCTCGCCGAGGGACAGCAAAACGTTTTCCTCTCTGCCTGCCTGTGTTGGTGGTTCCCATTGGGGACGCCGCTGCAGTTGGCACCATGGAGCCAGAGCTCGCCCTGGGCATTCTGCTCCAGTTTTTGGACTTGCTGCTGCAAGCCCTGGACACCAGCAGCGACTGGTGGGACCGCATTGTCCTGGAGCGCTGGGGAGACCAACAGTGGACCCAGAACTTCAGGATGAAGAAGGACACCTTCCTGGAGCTCTGTGAGTGGCTCGCCCCTGCTCTGCAGCGACGGGACACTCGCATGAGGCCCGCCATCCCCCTCCAGAAGCGTGTGGCCATCGCCCTGTGGAAGCTCTCCACGCCGGATAGCTACCGATCAGTCGGGAACCAGTTCGGCGTGGGAAATCCACTGTCGGAGCAGTGCTCATGCAGGTACGGCACACACCGGCCACTGGGGAGAGGGGCTGCAAGGAGGGGATGGGCCGCCCCAGGGAAACCGGGGGGGAGGAGGCGAAAGTGCCCCGCATGGGCGGGTTCAGTCTGTCCCGGCCGTACTACACGCTACCCGCAGCAGCCAGGATTGGAGTGGGGATTGCTTCTGGGAGTGGGGCGCGGGGCAGTGCCAGAGAACGAACACTCCCAGCCACCCGGGCACCCCAGTGATTCGCGGTTTTGTGTGTCTCTCTGCAGGTGGTCAAGGCCATCAACCGGGTGCTGCTCTGCAGGGTGGTCCGCCTCACCAACCCAGACGCGGTTATCCAGGGGTTCGGCGCCCTCGGCTTCCCCAACTGCGGATGCGGGGGAGGAGGGGGGCGATCGACGGGACGCACATCCCCATCCGTGCCCCGGAACACCAGGCCTCCCTCTACATTAACCGCAGGGGTTACTTCTCCGTGATCCTGCAGGCCATGTCTGACCACCGGGGCCAGTTCACGGACATTAATGTGGGCTGGTCCGGCAAGGCACACGATGCCAGGGTGTTCCTCAACTCCTCCGTGTGCCAGAGGCTGCACACCGGGACCTCCTTCCCTGACCACCACATCAGGGTCGGGGACGTGGACATGCCCGTCTGCCTGGTGGGGAATGCGGCCTACCCCCTACAGCCCTGGCTCATGAAGCCCTACATGGGACACCTCAACCCCTCCCAGCAGGCCTTCAATGCCAAGCTCACTAGGGCCCGCATTGTGGTCGAGGGGGCCTTCGGCCGACTAAAAGCATGCTTTAGGTGCCTCCTCACCCGCCTCGACCTCGCTGAGCACAATATCCCTCCCATGGTGGCAGCATGTTGTGTGCTGCACAATTTATGTGAGCGGAAGGGGGAGGCTTTCCTGCCAGCCTGGATTGCTGAGGCTGACCGCATGGCTGGCCAGTAAGCGCAGCCCCGCACCGCTGCCATCCGGGAGGCCCAGCGGGGGGCCGTCCAGATCCGGGAAGCCCTGCAGGAGAGCTTTCTGGTGGAGGAGGACTGAACTCTCCCTGCATGCCCCACTGGGGCCTTCTTCCACCGTCCCCTCCTTCCCCTTTCCCCGCCCTAACCCCCCTTCCTAATGTCAAATAAAGACACCTGTTTGGGCAACAAAAATCTCTTTTTATTTTACATAACTGGGGTGGGGGGAGGGAGGAATAAGGGTGGGAGAGGGGAGGGGGAAACCTGGGAGGAAGGAGCTGGAAGGGGGAGGAAGGGGAGGAAGGGAAGGGAAAGCTCAGGGCTCGGGGTCCTGCTGGCTCTCCCGTCTCGCAGCACTGTGGGTGCGGTGGCGTCGGGAGTGGGTGTGGAGGGTGGGGCAGGAGGGACAAGGAAGCGGGAGGGGGTGGGGAGCAGGGGTGGGAGGAGGCGGGAGGGAGCAGGGGTGGGAGGAGGAGCGAGAGCTGGGCGGCCACAGGGGCTGGAGCAGGAGGAGGCAGGAACCTGTCCACCAAGGTCTGGAGGTGGCCTCTGAGGGCACGGCCCTGCTCCTCCAGCGCCTCCAAGCTCCGCTGCCACAGCTGCAGGTCCTCCCGGACCCAGTGGTCCTGGGTGTGGAGCTGGTGCTCCAGTAGCCGCAGGTGCTGCCGCTGATAGTCCTCCAGGTTGCAGGTGCGCCTGCTGGCCCGGGTGCGGGTGGCTTTTGCAGGGGGGGTAGTGTGCCCTGCAGTCTCAGGTACTGCAGCTGTGGTGAAACAAGAGCAGTGGTCAGTTCTCCCTGGGGACACAGTGGGTGAAACCCAGCCCCCCTCTGCAAGGCAAGGTCGGCTTGTGGGGAATGGGCCAGGGCCACTGCATGACACCCAGCTCCATGGTGTGCAAGGCCCAGGCGCACAGTCCCTGGACTCCCTCTCCCCCCCCCCATACACATAAGGGGATCATGATGGCACTCACATGTGGAGCCCTCCCCGGCCTCGGACGACACAGCCGATGTGCTCTGTGGGATGCCTCGGGGGTCCTGGGTCCTGGGCAGGCTCCCTGCAGTCTCCTGGCTTTCAGCATCCTCCTCTTCCTCCTCCTCCATGTCAGGGACGGGGCCCTCTGCCCCGGGGTCGATCACCACCCGGGGGGCATGGACTGCATGAGCCCCCAGGATGCGGTCCAGGGCCTCATAATGAGGGCATGCCTCCGGGTCGGCCCCTGGCTGGGAGGCCCTGGAGTAGGCCTGCTGCAGGTCCTTTATTTTGCAGCGGACCTGCTCCTGGGTCCGCATGTGGCCTCTGGTGGCCAGGCTGGCAGCCATGCGGCTGTAGGCAGCCATGCGGCTGTAGACAGCCGCATTCCTGTGCCTAGTGCGGAGATTGTGGACGTTGGAAGCCTCCCCCCAAACCTCAATGAGGTCCACGATCTCTGCACTAGACCAGGCGGGCACCCACCTCTTGCGGCCCCGTGCAGGCGCCTGTGAGTTGCCAGCCTGGTCCTGGAAAGAGTTGGAGGGCTGGGTGGCAGCGGGTGGCTGGCTCATCTTGTGCCAGGTACAGGGTCTGCTGGCTGAGTGCTGGCAGGCTTGCAACTGGCACAAGCACTGTAGCCAGACTGTGGCCCTTTAAGGGCTCCGGGGCCGGGAGGGGGGCAGAAGAGTTTCCCTGGTTTGGCCCAGAGTGGCCACCAGGGCAACCTGGGAAGGGCTAGCCTCCAGCTAGTTCGAATTAAGTGGCTACACAGCCCTTAATTCGAACTACTTAATTCGAACTAGGCGTTACTCCTCGTAGAATGAGGTTTTCCTAGTTGAAATTAAGCACTCCGCTATTTCTAATTAAATCTGAAATAGCAGTTTGCATGTATAGCCGCTATGAAAGTTAATTCGAACTAATGGCTGTTAGTTCAAATTAACTTTGTAGTGTAGACATACCCTTAGAGACTAACAAAATGTAGATGTGCCAACTTTTTTGGCACAACCCACTGCTTTGGGTTGTGTCCACCAAAACTCATGATACCATCTACATTTTTTGTTAGTCCTAAGGCTATGTCTACACTGCGCATTTATTTCAAAATAAACTATTCTGGAAGATATTTTCCAAAATAGCTTATTTTGAAATAGCACGTCTACACTACAGGGAAGCCTCAAAATTAGTCTGAGGCAGGCTCCCCTAATGTGGAGGTGCTACCTTGATTTAGAGCTCCAGGAGGCACTGGAGAGGAATTAGTTTGAATAGCCCTGGGGAGGAGCTATTTTGAAATAGCATCAGTGGAGCGTACACGCTACTGCTATTTCAAAACAGCTATTTTGGAAGAGACGTTACTCCTTGTGGAATGAGGTTTACTGAAGTCAGAATAAGCTGTCTGTTCTTTTGAATGTATTTCAAAATAACAAAATTGCTGTGTAGATGCTCGCATTGTTATTTCAAAATAACGTCTGTTATTTCAAAATAACTGTGCTGTGTAGACACACCCTAAGGTGCTGCAGAACTATTTGTTGTTTAAGTTTTTTCATGAATATATATTGATGGGGGCTATGGCCTACAGCGAGACATCTCTGATGAGATGGGGGGGCGAGAGGGCTGGAGTTCAGTGATCATGACCTGCAAGGCAAGGTTGTGATTTATAGAGTCAAGGCATTTGCTGGTAAGAAAGACAGACTGGTGTGGCAGGGAGGTGACTCACTCTAATCACCGGCAAAGCTAATTCATGCGGAGGCAGAGAAGTAACACTGTGCTCAGCAGCACGTGACATCAGCCAAGGCCAATATTTGTCTGAAACGCCTACAGAAAAAGCAGCAGCAAAACTCTGTGTAAAATATAGGAGAAAGCAATAAAAAGCAGTGCAGGAAGGGATGAAGAAATAAATGGTTACTTCACCAAAGGCGCTGAAGCAGCTGCTGAAAGATGTGAGAGAATTTTGTTGAGTAGGTAAAGTTTTTTTACTAACTGGCAAGCTTACTTCTGCAGGCAAGTTTGTTATAAACTATTGACTATAAATTAGACACTCAGACCTAGATGTGGCATCCCTTTATCACAACCAAAACTGAAAGAGACAGCAAAGCTAACCTAGGAAAGCTGAGTTGTAAGCCCCTGGGGAAATGTTGAAAGCTTGTGATGAGGCCATTGATGTAATCGGCAAACTTTTCAAAGTACATGACTGGGAAGAGCCTCTAGAACAATGAAAACTGGCATGTGTCAAAATACCAGAGAGGTGACAAAAGCAATTGAAATGAAGTGGGGGGCTGTTAAACACATTTCACTGACAGGCAAAGTCTTCCGCAATATCATCTTAGCTTTATCTCAAATGCTTCCTTTACTCTACCAAAGTGAAGAGCAGTCTGAATTTCAGCCTGGGAGGTCATGCCTAACAGATTTTTAAGCTAAGCATATTCATCGAAGGCAGTAGCACATGCATAAGTGCCAACAGCATGGGTGCTCCAGGGCTGGGGCAGCTACATAAAAATTAGTGGGGGCTTAGCACTTACCAGTAGCTAGCTCTCCACCTCCTGCCTGCTGATGCCCCTGCTGATCAATTCCTCCCCTCCCATTCATTTCTGCTTCTCCCCGCACTGTACAGTGCAGGAGCTTTGGGGGAAGGGGAAAAGCAGGGATGCTCAGTGGGTAGGAAGAGGGGTGGGAGTGGAGCAGGGGTGGGAAGAGGTGGGATGGGAGTGAGGCCTTGGGGGATGAGGCAGTGGGCGCAGGGCCTGAGGCTGAACGGCAGGTGAGCACCTCTGGGGAAAGAAGGAAGCCAGTACCCATGATCAATGGCAAAATCCACTTTGCATAAACTTCATAGCTTTTTAAGAAAGCATTTGACAGCCTCCATGATTTATTCTTGAACATCTTGAAGTGTTACGGTACGTCAACAATAATAATCCTCAAGGCTTTGTATCTAGGCGCAGCTTGCACAGTTACAGTAAATGCCTACTTGGACAAATAGTTTAACAAAACACTGGAGTCCAAGAAGGATGCATTCTCTCACCTCTCCTGTTTGACATTGACATTGATTTTTGTGATGAGTGTAGATGGCCATATCAGGCATCACAAAGTTTAATAGTATAATAAATTTTTAGATTTTGCTGATGACATAACTCTTCCAAGAGAAAGTTCAACAGTCAAGCAAACAGAAAAATATTGCCCAGCATTGCGAAAAGGGGTTAATAATTAACTGTGAAAAAACCCAAATCTAATGAGAACACAAGGAACTGCTAACTTGAGCATTATGTTAGAAACAAAGGAATAAAAGAAGTGAGTGAATTCACACACTTCAGTAATAATGTGGAAGCATCCAGAGATGCAGCTACATCCACCAGGTTACACAAGATTTGGTCATTGTAAATCTACAAATGAAAGGCCAAACAACAAAACTTTCAACTCACATATTATTTCCACTTTAACATTGGGATGTGAAAATTGGAATTCCACCAGATGTCTAGACATCTAAATGCCTTCCAAACTAAAATGGAATGGATTTATAGCAAATGCTAAACTCCATCAGAGTTCAACAACCCCTTGTCTTCACAGTTATGTGGAAGGGAAAATGTATAGAGCTGGTACATAAGCCTGAAACCAGAATTCCTGTCTTGTCTGGCATGCCATTCGGCAGTTGGAGGAACACTGTAGAAGGGGCCAATCACAAGAATCCTTCACTTGGACTGTACTTAGGCCAGGTCTACCCTAGGAGAGAAAGTCAACCTAAGATATGCAACTCCAGATACATGAAGGCTGTGTCTAGACTGGCCAGTTTTTCCGGAAAATCAGCCGCTTTTCCGGAAAAACTGGCCAGCTGTTTACACTGGTTGCTTGAATTTCGCAAAGCACTGACTTCCTACTGTAAGAAATCAGTGCTTTTTGCGGAAATACTATGCTGCTCCGTTCGGGCAAAAGTCCCTTTGCGCAAAACTTTGCGCAAAGGGCCAGTGTAGAACAGCTGAGATTTGTTTTCCGCCAAAAGCCCGATTGCGAAAATGGCGATCGGGCTTTTTTTAATGAAGCAGCGTCTAGATTGGCCACGGGCGGCTTTTCCGCAAAAAGTGCTTTTGTGGAAAGCATCCGTGCCAATCTAGACGCTCTGTTCCGAAAATGCTTTTAACGGAAAACTTTTCCGTTAAAAGCATTTCCGGAAAATCATGCCAGTCTAGATGTAGCCGAATAGTGTAGCTGGAGTTGATATACCTTAGGTCGAATTTCCATGGCATCCTCACCGTGGAAGGTCAATGGGAGAAACTCTCCCATTGACTTCCCTTACTCCTCGTGACTCAGTGATAACTGGGAAGATAGAACTTACCCTGTAAATCTGAGCTTTTCTCCCTCTTCTCTGAATCCTATCTCTGGCTCTTTCTCCCCACTGCATCAAGTTCAAACGTTGTCACTACCTTGAGGGTCTTGGGTAAATCTGCCCCTCCCTACTTCTGCAGACATTAATAGCAGTGCTCTGCTGCACAATCAGTTCTTTCACAAGCATTTCCATGCTTTCTTCTATATCATCCCTGCAACTGATTGCTCTCTTGCAGATCTTCCAGCTCCTGTCCTTTCTTACTGCCTCTTGACTTCAGAATATTTATGTCTGATGAATTGGGGCCCTTAATGAATAAAGCCTTTGAAGAAATTCTAAGATTTAAGCACAAGTTTAAGTTCCACTTAAGTCAATGCACATGATCCAAAGAGAGTTTAAAATTAAGCATGTGCTTAAGGGCTTTTCTGAATCATGACCACGCATCCTTTATTTATAGGATGCATGCTTCCATCTGTAACTTGCCCCAGAACATCTATACTGCTTCAGAAATGTGCCAAAGTGTGATATATCTGAACTACATAGCAGGAGTCTGACTTGGTCCTCGATACTGCAAACATGCAAGTGTGAATTTTACTCAGGTGAGTAAAGGTACTACTCTAAAAGAGTACTTGGAGGACTGGGCCCTAATATTGTAAAATCAGTGGGACAAGGTGACCCACTTGGGTATTTTTTCTAAACAGAGCCGAGTACACGGTGAACTTTCAGAAAGTTTAGTGTTTCTTGTACTAACAAAAAATTAGGACAGTTTCCTGGATGCTGCTGTCATGGCAAAACAATATGCAATTGCATGTCTTGATTAATTCAGATTCTTCTTAAAGCTTGAGGAGAACCATGTTTTTGAGGTTTTGGCATAGTCTGTGGAATTCATCACCTGATGTGATTTTGTGAGGGACCAGTAGGAAGCAGAAGTCTTTATAGAGCCTGACAACTACAGAAGCTATTTTCCCCCCCAATAGTAAAGAACATCTTTTTTTCCCTGGCCAATTTATAACAGTAATAATGATATGACATCCATTCGGTGCCAGTGCAATTTAAATTGGACTCAACGCTTGTCCTGGCTGACTTGAGTTTCATAAAGACACCAGAAGTGATAGGTGGCATGTTAGGATTACTATTTACCAATTATGTCTATGCTACTGATTTGTGTCCAATAGCAGAGCTGTGTGAATGAAACCAGATAAGATTCCCAATAGTAAAAGTGAGCTTTGCAATACTGAGTCTGGGCTGTCTTACAACAAGGAATATAATCCATGAGCCAGCCAATGAAATTTCCTGGGTTTGCTAAATTCTGTTTAGTTTTATGTCATTTTTTGTTGAATTTGATGTTGCATTTTTAAATCCCTGAAAAATGAAGTTGAAAAACAAATTGACACTAATAATGGACCTCTGCTCTTTGTACAATTCTACTCAATAGGCTATGACCTGAAGAATCATGTAGGAAATAACTTTTTAGTTCCTGTGGTGAAGGAACCCCATGTGCATTTAATGAATCCCATAGCTTTGTATATGTGCCAGAGAAATCCTTGTGTTTTCCACAGTTGGTCCATCCAGATCCCTTCCACAGGCTTTAAGGAGTAGGAATTAACTCCAGAAACAGGTCCTTTGTTTAGCTATAAACATTAGTTGCGCAGAGGCAAACTCTCAGTTATAAGAGACTGTTTAGGCACCCCTAGAAGGATTCTCAAATACCTTTTTCACTTCAGTGTACTGAGTTTCTAAAGAGCTAAAGATACAAATTAATACTCTCTGGCTCCATTAAGAGTCCAACCAACATCCAATTCCAGTCTCTTAGGCCCAGATCCACACTGGAATTTAGCATTGCTGGAATGTAACTATCAGGGTGCAGTTGTGCCAGGGTCCAAGAGGTTCTGGGTGCCCAATCAGAAAAGACCCTCTACCTTAGACACCCATTGTAACCATCTTCTGATTTTCCAGGATGGTAAAGATTAGTGAAATTTCCAAATTGTGGGAAGGGACCCCTAACTTATTCTTGAGCCAAGGCCCTCTTGGGTCTTGCCAGACCCTTTATATTTAGGCTCCTAAAGTCCATTGACTTCAACTGAATTCAGTGGAAGTTAGGAGCAAATTTGACACTCTGAACCAAGATCTAAATAAACATATGGAGTGGTTATCACAGTACAATAGGTAGTTTCCCATTCAGGTACTCACCTTCTCACCACTGTTGGAGATGAGCCACATCCATTCTGATGTAATTTGTACTGTCATCACACTCCCATCTCTGTATCTTTTTCCTCTTTCTTTCTTTTTCTCATCAGTATCTGAGGAAATGAGTTGTAGTTCACAAATGCGTATGCTCGACTACTCTAATAAACGAGTCTTTAAAATGCCACCAGATTCCTTGTTGTTTTTGCTGAAAAAGACTAACTACCTCTCAAGTACCTTTTATGGATTTAGGCCTTAGTCCTGAAGCAGAGTACCTTCTGCCCTATGTGGTGCAAGCTTGGACAGGTAAGTATCAGACTAGGTTAGGTTGCCTGGTATACACACTTGTGGTTGCTGTGCTGACCAGAGCTCCTCTGCTGTATCTGTGCTGGTATTTTAGTCAGGCTGTAAATGTGCCCCAACCTGCTCCCTAAGGCCATTCCTATAACCCATGAGGCATTTAAGCCTCTTCCCAGGGGTGGTCTTAAGCACGTATTCTTGCTTAAATTGTATGGCTCCTCTCTCCAGCCTCATTGCTGTCCAGCCAATTGGCCTAGAACCAGACAGGTATCCCGTAACCACTCAGTCCCCAAGAGCTATTCTGGGCAGTGTTTTTGCAAATGAGTGGCATTTCTCTCTACTAGTAAGGCATAAAAAAAATCAGGGCATTTCTTCCCAGTTCTTTAGCTATCTGCGTCTCTAGGGTCAATGCCCCTCTCTGCCTGCTTCACCTTCCCCACACCTTAAAAACATAAGGTATTCTTGCATGAATATATTGTAATTGTTTGGCTGCCTGTTGCTATTCTCAGAAGACTGCCCAAATATCTTCCATTTTGTCCTCTTTTCCATCACAGCCTGTCCCTGGCAGATGCTTCGGGTCACAATTCCTTTGATCTGCTTCTCGTGTTTGTTGCACATCTCCTTTTCACTATTTGTCTTTCCTCCACAGCAGCAGCTATACTTTTGCTGCCATTTCTTGGCTTAGAACCAATTCCCATTTCCTGCCAAGTGCCATAGATCCTATAAAACTGCTTGTTCTGCACTTGTAATTTTGCTACCTAATATAAAGGAGCAGAATTTGCACTGGAACAGTTCTATAAATAGAACAGAATTTTTCCAAGGTCTCACACTGATTTGTCAGACTGATTGGATCCCTGCTAATTGATTTGAATAATAAAATTACACTTTTTCCTCTTCTACTAGAACTACAATTTATTAGTTTTTGTACATTTTTGTCTAGTAATCTATATTCTGAAGGATAAAAATATACTGACACCTAATATTCTGTTCCCTTCCTCTTAATGCCCAAACCTAATTAAAGCTGTGAAATAATCTAGCCAAAAGTTGGGATATTTGAATTTTAAGTCTCATTGAGCTGACCTTAAACCCTTTTTTAAAAAGGGGAAAAAGTCTATTTACCAGACACCCTCATAAACACAGAGGTGTATGTGAACTCTGAACTGTCTAAACAAAATAACTTGCTCTTTCCACACCACTCCCAACATAAATACTCCAAAGAAAGTACAGGTCAAACCTCTGTGGTCCAGACTCTCTGGTTGGGCAACATCTGTGGTCCAGCGGTAGAGGTTATTGGCAGCTGGGATCCAAACCAGCCAGCGAGGCCAGCAGGACAGCGGAGACTGCAAGGCATTAGAGCCCACAACCAGTGGGGCAGCCAGAGATCATGGGGCTGGAGCTCGTGGGCTGTGGAGCTGGCAGGACTGCTGGGTCTGCTAGAGTTTGTGGGGCTGGCACGGCTGCCAGGGCCACAGAAGCAGAGCTTGCAGGGCTGCCCAGGCTGTGGGTGTTATGGGGCTGCTAGGACTGCAGGAGCTTGTGGGGTTGCTGCAGCTGCGGGGGGGGGGGGGGGGGGGGGGGGGAAGGAGGGGGAGAGAGGGATCAGGGGGAGAGGTGCCAGTTGGCTGGGGAAAGGAGCCTGGGGGGAGGCTAGTGCCCCTCCCCCAAGACTTCCCCTGGTCTGGCAAATTCCCTTGTCTGGGACTGGTCAGGTCCTAAGAGTCCCAGACCAGGGAGGTCCAACCTGTAGTTTAAATTATGTGTTAGTGTTCTGAACAATTTTAATCTAATAAAAAAATCCATTTTAGATCTATAAGTGAAGAAAGTATAAAGCTTATCATTGAGCAGTAAGTTTTTTTAAGAATAATTCAATTTAAGATCTCAACTCACAATACTACGAGCTAATAACTGATATGGTAATTTTGCTATTCTGGGGGAACATGAATAGGGAGAGAAAATGTATAAAAATATTTGTTTCAAAAATAGTTGATTGCCATTGTGCTTTAAACAATAAAATCTGGGCAAATACTTAGGATCAGATTTTCAAAAGGCTCAACCTTCCTCTTGACAAGTGGCATTTCTACTTGTCATAATTTCAGTTGAAGAATTAAATTCTAGCTCAATTTGCATCCTCAGTCCAAATACACATACAAATCTGAGTAACTATTTTTAATTCCCTATTTTTGTTTGCAGATCTGGTAGAAGATCATTATTGTTTCAAGTAACTGCACTGTGTATGATTATGATGTTTGTCTGAGAGTCAGGAGCCTAGAGTTAGATTTTGTGGCTAGGGTCCCCTCTTTCCCAGGCCACTGCTTGGGCTGGCCTCTCGCCCCCTTCCCCAGGGGTTGCGGCTTGCAGCTGGTTCCTGGGGTAGGGAGCCCAACCACTCCTCTGGGGACTCCCTCCCCTGATGTTTCTGTTCAAAAGCTGCACTGGCTTACTGACAATCTTTGTCTCCTCTATCTCTCCTTCTGTCCTCTCACTCTCCCCCTCACCTTCCAGTTGTGGAGGCTTTTTAAAGGCCTCCAGCCAGCCATCAGAGGAGTCAGCTGGCCCCAATTTGCCTGGGCCAGCTCCTTCCCAGCTGCTTCTAATTGTCCTGCCACCCTCTGCTTCTATTTAGAGGGTGTTTTACCCTTTTGGGGCTGCCTTTCTTTCATTCTGCAGCAGCTCTCTGGCCTGACCCTGCCACAATGTGCAGTCATAGACTTTCTTTGGAATTGTAGGCATCTAAATTTGTGCTAAACCCCAGCCAGAGAGCACAATAGTTGTCTTATATCTGTGCAAGCATTTGAAAATTCCAGCCTGTGTGTCTTACCAAAGTGATTTTTGGAATCTGTCTGTAGCTCTGCTGGAGTCACTTGTTTGTGTACTGAATGCACCAAGAAGACAAGGACAAAAGATATGCAGGAACTCTGGAGTTAGCATACTTTCCATCAGTGCTTGGCATGCCATAGAAGATGCGAGCCAGATACCTTGGAGAGCTCCTAGGAAACCCACTTCAGGGTGAGACCAACCAACCTGAGGCTAGCATATATGGTGTTTGTAGCAAGATTCTCTTAATTTTGCCATGACTCCTATCACCTCAGTAGATCAGCCATAGCAAAACTGTCTGGTTTAATTGGAGTGAATAGAAAAGACCACTAAAATCCAGACCGTACGCATTTATACAAGTCCACATGTATTCATGACAATTATAGAAGGTACATTGCACCTCTTTCAGGAAACGTATTTTCTAAAGAACTTGGGTCTTCACCCATCACAAAACTTCTAGCAGTTCTGAGAGCATCATTTTGTGCTGCTTAAACAGTCTCAGAGAGCATTTGGTGTTCTCAAAAAGAGATTAGGAGTGTCTCCATCAGAGGCAGTATGCACTCAAACATGTAACAAGCTGTTTCTGGTAAGTTTCATGGTTCACAACACAGCCATCAGGGGTACAGTACCTTTTGAGTAGGGAGGCTGGTATTAAATGATGACATGAACAAAAAAGAAGGAAGAAGGGAATGAAGGATCTCAATAGCAAAATACAATGAATGGGATATAGGAGATGGGAGCAGACCTGGGGTAAAAAAAGTCAGTCACTTTTACTGAGCCTAAGTTAACAGGGTGATAAATGCTTTTTGGGGGTAAAAAATGAGAAAGAAATGAATAGGACAAATAGTCATATTCTTACAGAGAAGCTGTTAAATGTGCATATATATTACAATAATTAACTCGCAACAATAGGTGCTGGTATTCTCAAGATGAGAATACCCTTTATCTATCTTTATTGTACTCCAATGGCAAGATGCCTACCCTCTGCTCTTTTTTTCCCTCTCTCCATTTGCTTGTGAAAAAGCTGTGTTTTGGGGTTCTACCTAGAACAACACTGGATTTTTCCTTCGGACAAGAGCTTAAAAAACCCCACCATCCAGTTTTGGATTGTTTCTCCAGATGTCAGCCCAACCTCTCCCCCCTTGTTGGAGGAAACCGTCATACAAAGCACACACTAGTGAATTAACAAGTGCTTTCCACTATCCTCACTATTCACTGAGCAGCAGAAAATAGAGCCATGTTTAAAATGCACATAAATTGTTAAGGTGTAAGCTAAAGTGGCTCTGGGCAGCTTTTTTACTTTTTTTGTTTGCTGATTTATCTTACTTTAGAAGAAATATAGTTTTCTTAAAGAGCACCTGAGAAAATAGGAGATAATTGTTTTCACTCTTTTCTTGATTTAGTTTGCACCCTTTCCACTCCTTAGTCCTACCATTTGCTGTGTAATGTGGAGGTAGCCATTAAACTGTAAGCGGAAAAAAGTTAATTAATTGCAAAGATACATAGTCAGATGAACATGTTAAATTCCACAGATGCAAAAATCACACGTGGAAGGTGTGAAACATTTTCAAAAGGTTGGTCCAATGTTGCTGAAACTTTAAACTGTCCTTTATTTTTTTTTTGAATAAGCTTTTTCTTGCTGTTCACCAATTACCATCATATCACTATACAAAGTGATAGGTGATGAGCTTAAAGTGCAATTGACAACATCCCTTGTGTTGGTAAAACAACGCTTTGCAGCCTTATAATGAACTTTAATGATGGACTTCCCTGGCACAGTAAAGCTTCTAACACTGAACTGTCAGATTATTATGCATTCCACTGGAAAAAAACTTTTCTCCCCTTTGCTTCTGATCTGCTATGCATTTCCATCTATCCACTCAGGCAAATTTGCCATTCTTAGTGGAAGTCGTCATTTATTTGATCAAAATATGGGTTTGAGTATAGCTTTTTATCCCAAAGAAAACAATTTCTGGAAGAATAAGCAGGATAAATGAGGGAACATTCAATTACTCATTCACAAGCCCATTTAGTGAAGTTTCTGTTTTTATCTCTGTAGGGCCCCTTCCCTTCTTTCCTCCTCTCAGGGTGAAAAGGGGGGGGGACCCCCTTTTCTGTCACTTCTCCCCTCTTGGGGGTGGGACTGTTTTATCCTGTCTTACGCCTATACAATTTATTATCTATCCCACCACCAGAGTCCACGATCACCTTATATACAATAGTCCAACCCACTCCCCGTGCTTCCAGTTGCTGGAAGTAGGGGGACCCAGGCCCGCCCTCTCCACCGGATCCTGATCCAGGGTCCAAAAAAAGGGGGAAAACACTCAGTGTCCCCCCTTTGGCTCACGGGGACACTGCCCGTAACACGTCAGCCCACGGGATCCAGAGAGTCCCTTCCCCGGGTCGCTTCCTACCACTCCAGCGGGATGCTTCCCCTACTATTTCACCCCATCTGAGTACCGTGTCCAGCGTTCAGCTGTTCCCTCGACCTCCCGAGTCCACAATGGCATCCAGCCTCCTCTGGGGTCTCTGGCTAGACACGTTTGAGGGTCCAGGCCTTCCTCTGAGTCCCTGCTAGGGCTTTCTGCTTGACCTCCCAGGTCCCTGGGGCTGGAGTCCCTGTTGCCTCTCCGGACTCAACCTCCAGAGTCTGGGGCACGCCATTTTTATAGGCTACACCACAGCGTCGGCATGGCTGCAGATTGGCCCGTGCCCCATGTGGCTCCTCCCCTGTTTGCAGGGCTTCCCCTGGCTGGGTTGCCTGGCAACCGGGGGCGGCGGCGCTCGTGGCGCTCGCGGCTTCCGGCTGCGGCCAGCATTCCTGTGCTTCCGCCGGCGGCGGCACGTCCATGATAGTGCGGGGCTTATCTGCCCCATCACAATCTCCCATAAAAAAGAAGAGAAAATTTACACAAAGGAAAAGGAACAGCATTATTCTCTCAGCCTAGTTGACAGAGCTGCATGTTTTAAAAAAAATTACTTTACACAGACCATTTTTTTGGTGGGGAGAAATACAATAATTGAGATTTTACTGTGAAAACATCCTGAATAATGTGCACATCTGAGTGTACCAAACAGATCATTTTTCAGTTTGTTCGTGGCACAGAAATGAAGTACCAATAAAATTAAGCCAATGTACACATGTTGGGGATCTGGCCCTGAATTATTGAATTAAAAATATTGTAGCAATGCCCACCAGCGTGTATTGCTTCTAAGAACATTTTGCAGACATAGAATTCTTCAAAGCCTGATGTGTTATTTATTATTTATACTGTATTCTACTCCTGAGTTTAATAACATAGTATAAAATATTATATTTCCCAGATTCCATGTTGATTCTTCTTTTTAGTATGGTGTGTCTATCCCCTATTAAAACTTATGTTTGTATTTTTATTTTTCTAGGTAGGTGCATTAATGGAAGCAGTTTGTTACATGCTGATGTGTATTTTGGAGGAAGAAATATTAAAGTAAGTTATCACTTGTTAAACAGCTGCTTATTTTGGAACAAAGAGGATTATTAAAATAATTTATCATGAGCTGAACTGCTAATTTTGAAGCAAAAGCCACTAAAGTCAGTTTCATTGTTCAGTTTCTGAGGGTATGTCTACACAGCAGGGCTAAAGTTGAATTAAGCTACGCAACTTGAGCTATGTCAATTGCGTATCTTAAGTCAAAATAGCTTAATTCGGCTTTTGGTGCTGTCTACGCAGCAGGAAGTCGAAGGAAGAACACTCTTCCTTAGATTTCCCTTACTCCTTGTAAAATAAGGGTTACCAGAAGTCAGAGTAAGCAGTTCTCCAGCTCAACATTATTTCGAAAGAATGGCTTGCTGTGTAGACACGCTCTTTGTTATTTTGGAATAACATGAGTTATTCCGAAATAACAGTGCTGTGTAGACATAGCCTGAGTGAGCCACAGAACTCACTGGATAATTTCAAGGAAGTGCTGAAGTAGTATAAACTGGTATTTGGTTTCTTGGTGTTTACATTTTCTTCCTCACCATTTAGAAGTCAGTCAATAGGCTAACAATCTGGGTTGGTACTCATATTTATTATCACTGTAACCTGCAGCTTTCCTCTTTTTACTATCTAATTGTACATTGTTTAAGTAAGCATAATACATTCCAACCCAAGTTAAAATGAGCTTTTATGTCAAAAGCTTAAGCCAGTGCTGCATCTGGAATGGTTGATGGGTTATACTGGAAAGGCGAGAGAAAAGTACTATAAGTGCATCTGATACGGATAGCATTTCATCTCCTTAATTGGCTGAAAAACAAAATGACCTATTCCCCCAGCCAGGATATCCTGCATGGCAGCTGATTAGTATCTAATTCCTTACAATGTTTTAAAATGAACATTTGCATTAAAACAACATAAGAAAAAGAAACTGCAGACTTGCAGTTCTTTCTCATTACATTGCACATAGAATTATTTGTTGGTGTCCAGCAAGTTGTAGCCTTTAAATCTTATATAGAAAATTATGGACCTGCTGATAATGTGACTTGTTTTCTTAATGAAAATGTATGTAATGGTCACATGTGCAGACACAGGAGGTGAGCAGTGTAGAGCAAACTCTGGAAAAATAGCAGGATTTATGATTTTTTAAACGATATTGAAAAAGATCTAAAACTCCAGCTCCTTTCATCTTGATGTAAATAGATACAAGACAAATGTGTGAAAAAGGATTTTATTTTTTCTTATGACAAAACTCTTCCCATTTGGCTCTTACCTCCTGAACTGTCACATAGACTTATTTTGAGCATGTCCAAAATTGTCAAAATAGGGGCCGGAATTAGGGGCCTAAATCCTTATTTAGCCCCCTAAATAAGTAGTCTGAATCTAAGACATGCTGAGCTTTCATAATTCCCACTGGTACTGTGCAGGCTCAGCAGTTTTGAAAAATATTGGCCTATGTGCCAGTATCAAGCAATTTCATAGATCTATTCGATTTTAAGGCCAGAAGGAACAATTATGCTAATTGGACTTGCTGAATAACACAGAATTTCACCCAGCAGTCTTTAATACTAGAGTGTTCTCATCCACTAAAGATGCCCTACTGCAGTCAAGGATGCTGTGTAGTTGTGGAAATCAGAGTGGCTCTGCCGAGCACGGTTCCAACTGCTTCATTCTCCTATCTGGTTCCTATTGTTGCTTTATCCTAAATGAAATACAACACTGCTCACAAAAGTCTCTAATGCTGACAACTGGTGTCCGTATTTTCAGGCTCCTTGATAAAATTCCTACCATTTCTACTTCCTTACACCAGATCCTGGCATTGTATCTCTGAGAGAGATAGTTCTCCTCTCTCACCAGTTTCATGGCAGTTTGCTTCCATTGACTTCAATGCAGTTATTCTTGACTTATGCCAATGTAAGAGAGGGTAGAATCAAGACCAGTGGTTCATTTAACACTATTAATAATGTTGTCTGAAAAAACATCTGGAACATATTACAGAAAATAGAAATATCACATGTGAAACACCTTGAACTTTGGATTTGAGCTTTTTCAAATTTTGTGGTTTGGGCCAGATAAATTAACTTCAATCTAGTTGTATCATTCAGCTAGTTTTAGATGTACACTTTGGCACTGTAAGGTCATTTTATAGCATCTGGCAGCACTGCTGCCATTAATGATCTGTCAGCACTTTCTTTTAATTCTCTTTCTGGAGGGTTCATAATTTACTTGAATTAATTGGTTTCATGATGGTTCTTGGCATAAACTTTCTTGCATTAGATGGAGATTTTGGTCAAAATCTGCTTTAAACCAATCTTGCAACTTTGTGCTTATTCAGAGACAAATTACTGTGTTTTTTTGCTGGCGTAAAGTGTTACATTGATGGCTCTAAATGGAGCCTGTGCACTCCACAGTGCAGTTGCACAAATGATCCATTGCAAGCCCTCTACAATGAGCTTCCAACCTAGTTTTAAATAAGTAGCACAATGTGACTGGCTCCTGAAGACAATGAACATACCTCCTGAGTTTCCAAGTGGCTAATGCAGAATGAAGTTCCACAAAGATTTGGCCCATCCGCCTCTCAATAAATGGACACAAAATATCAGTGTCAACACCTGCATAGCACTGCAACCCTATGTGCTAGTTTGCAATGCTACTCAGTTGGGAGACCCTCTGAAACAACAGGGGCAGGATAGGGCAAATGGCCCCTTCTCCTCCTAGACCTATTTGAAGAAATTCTTCACTTCATTCAGGACACAGGAATTTGGGGGTAAACTGGAGCAGTCCCATGAAACCCAGGACTTGAAGGAAGTTGGAATATGTCTTCTTTTCCAGTCTTAATCCTCAATGTAATCCTGCTCGTCAATGCCCATGACCACTGTCTTTGCTTCTGCCTGTGTAACATTCCCTGGACGTGGCGGAGTTTTTCCGGGATACCTTTGGTATTCCAGAAAAACTGCGTAGTGTAGACATAGCCTTTGGTTTTGATTGGACAGTGCAGTTAGCTACCAACAAGAGCTGCCTGTGAGCTGCAGGATTAGACCAGGGCTCTGTGGAATCTTACTCTAAAACTATATACCAGGTCTATGTGATTCATTCCAGAAGCTCCTAATCAGCTAGGGCACAACAAAGAGGAGTCTGGGCATGTGGGGGAGCCCTATGCACTGACTTCTGGAACAGAGAGGATGGTGCACTCTGCTAGGAATCTGGAACCCTAACAGAGAGAGAGCAGAATGCATACACACTCTCTCCACACAGATCAGCCACAGAGAGAGTGTGCCTCCGGAAAGCTCCTTATATGAGGCTTCTCTTGGAAGGGAGCAAGTCTGCCCCTACTCCTACTTGGAACAATGCATAAAAGTCACAATCTAGCTCCTACTGTATATATATCACCCTTGGTCATGGAAATGATGTACAACTTCCCTTCAAAGAGAACTTGTCTTTTTTTCATGCCTGGTACAGTATATGGCCATCAGAAAGGACGGGAAGGAAGTAAAAGTTTTATGATAAAAACTTTGAAAGACCTTTGGGCAAGAACCCAATTATAGTACAGGTCAAATTATTGCATCCTCCTGTGCTGAAGAACATCTGGGAACTTTGCAGTCTGCTTGGAGTATGGTGCTGCAGAGGACAAAAAGAGATCCTCATTTAGTAGCAGCAGTGTAGCTGTTATGTGGATGCCTGGTGCCCCACCTTCTACCAAAGGCAGAATCTGAGAGTCCATTCCACTGCCCTCCACTACTGTAATATTCACTAGTGAGTATTGTTTGGAGACATTTTTTCTCCAGTGTCTCAGGGGTGAGGAGTGAGGTTGGATCTTCTTTAATTGAATAACAGCTAGGGTCTGGGACCCAAAACTGAAACAGCTGTCAGCTGGGAAAGACCAGCTGTCTTAGAGACATTGTCATAAAATCCTGTGATATGGATAGTTTGTCAATTTCTGATTTGTTGCTTTTTACTTTATAAAAAAAGAAATTGTGATATGCTATATCCTTATCCAGTGAAGAAACACTTGCAGACTTGCAATTTGTGTACATATGAAAAAGTTGTTTTAAGACACTTTGAATATCCATCGAAATGACTTTGAAGACTTAATTGTGTCATGATCTTAGACAATTCTTAAAGTGCCCTCACGATTTTTTAAAGAAACTCCATCCAATTTGTGGGATGACTGCAAACCAAACTGAACTTTTCCATCATGAAAAGGGTTAAAGTTAGTCTATTTTGTAAGCAAAAGTGATTTTATTTTCAGAAGAACTGAGTACCCCCCAAATCCAAATGAACTTACAGAGGCACAGCACCTTTGAAAAACCAGGTCAAAACCATGGTAACATTCTCCATTTTAGATTTTGTAGCTGATCAGTGAGCATTTCTGCACCTTTTTAAATTCCATCAGCAAACAACAAAAGTGCAAAGTGCTTTCAGCTGTCACGTATTACTGGATTTATAAAACCCACTTCATATCTCTCTAATAATTGCTTCAGGCTTTTTGTGAATTTCAAGTGTTTCTACAGCATGGTCATTCTTTCTTACATGACCTTAGTCACAAATCTCTGTAGCAATCTAATTAGTATTATCATCTAATTATACAGAGGTAGCAGTCACTATATGTTACAGTTGGCTTGTCCTTGCAGTGGAAAATCTTATCTAAATGTCTGATTATATTTTCAAAATGATCTACATGTCCCTGTTAATAATAATAATGCCACCAGTTGGAAGGGGTGTAGCTTAGGAATTCATTTTGAGGATAAGGAAGTGGGTTGCAGAGGAAAGGGAATAAGAAATAATCTAGGAGGTGCTAACAAAATAGCCATAGAAAGCAGATATGTTTCTATATAAATTATATACATAATAATTTGTCCTTATTTTTTTCAAGCACTGTACAAACATTCAGAAGCTTCAGGGGGTAACCGAGGGGAAGAAGTGGGCTGTGCCCACAAAAGCTCATGATACCATCTACATGTTTTGTTAGTCTATAAAGTGCTACCAGACCATTTGTTGTTTTTTTAAGTTTATCCTGTACAAACATAGATGGCTAACCCGTAGAACTCTCCATGGAAGTTTAATGATAGGATCATGTAGCTGGTATGGTTGATAATACTAATTCTCTCAGGAAGGAAGAAAGGCTTTTTATCATAACTTTGGAGTTGACAATACCAAATGTACACACAGCTCTAGTGGCACAAGAAAGCAGTTTGCTCTTTTCCCCCACAGAATCAGTAAAAACCTTGTCCTGGACTTGTGTCCTGAAAATAAGGTTTTGAATCAATTTCTATAATCCTAATGTTTTATAATAGAGATATCCAGAGGTGAAGTCATTTTAATAATCTAGGTCTGGGTATAGCTTTACATAGCCACCAGAAAATCATGTGCACTCTTTGGAAACTTAATGCTGACCAGGAATTCACATTTTCAAGTATAAACTATTCACAATTAACTTTTGACAGTGGTGTTTTTTATAACACGGAACAAAAGGATGCAATCTCGTATTGGCCTGTGACTTTGTCTACCAGGCATTAGTTCCTGAGATTTCAGGTTCATTGTCGAGGATCAATTGTTCTGACAGCTAGAATTGAAAATATTTTTACCTATTTCTTGAATAATTTGTCAGTGAATCAGATTCAATTTGAATGGATCTTAGACCAGCAATACCCACCATATGGATCTATCCTGTATATCAGAGGTGTGGAACCTAAGGCCCAGGGGCCAGATGCAGCCCCCGGCTTGCCTGTATCCAGCTCCCGAGACTCAGGGCTCTCCCCAGCGTTGGGGAGCCCATGTGTGTGAGAGGTTTTTTGTTTGTTTGTGTCTCACTTGTGTGCAGCTCCTGACTGATTTTTCTGCGGGTCAGTGGCTCCCAACCCAAAAGAGGTTCCCCACCCCTGCTGTATATGAACTGAATGCCCCTCATCCAAAAGTAACCAAACACCCTTCCTGCTGGGCAAGCAACAGCTCTTTTAGGAGGTAAGATAGGGAAGTTTTCAAATGTCAGAGGAGTAAAGGCACATATCAGTTTGAAGTGGCTTTCTTACATCACAAGATGGTTGGTACAGAATATATATAAGTATTTGCTGATTGTGCAAGGTAATGTGAGAAACTAACTCATTATCATGTCTTATGCTTCCTGTGTGGACTGCCATAGTGCAGAGACATAGGGAAGAAAATTGTAGGATATTGGGGAAGGATTATAGAAATATTTTGTGCTAGCACTATGTGATAGTATGTGACCTGCTCTTGGTTAAATAAAGGATGTTGCAAAAATGACCATTTATTGACAGAAAACAAACACAACTATTCTAATGAACAAACAACAATTTACAGAGAACCTTCAAAACCACAGAATTTCACAAACCTGCTGTGCTATTCAGAAGAAGTAGAAAACAGTATCTTATCCTGTTCTGCAAGATGACTGCCTGCATGAATCTATGCAGTTGGTGATATGTTTGCAGGGGAGCTGACAGTCATGCTGGGCCTCTGGGTAAGGGGGGAGGACCCTGACTCCATGCTCCTGGAAGGGATGGTCCTTCAGGCAGAAGAGGCAGGGCCGAGGTCAGCCAGCCCTCAGCAGTGCCCAGACCTCGGTGCTCTCCCCAGTGCTGCCTGGAGTGCAATGCATGGCAGGCCTGTGAGTTTGCCACAGGCCTGTGGGATTAGAACTTTCTGGGTGCTCCTTACAGCAGTGAAGAATAGTGCATCTTTTGGACATGGATTACATCTTTTATTCATTTGCTAGGCTCTATGGCCATCAATAGTGATTGTGATGGCATGGCACCCATCTCTCACAGGATGGCATCCACCTCTTATGAGTACCCCCTTGGCCGAGGGTTCTTTCAGTGGGTCTTCAGTGACTCAGCCCTCTGGCCCAGTCACACGTTATCCAGTCTGTAGTTCTTTCTCACAGCCCTGGTATGGTGCCATAGCTCCAGGGTTTCCCAGGGCCCACCAGTTCAAAAGTGCCCAGGACTTCTACCTGCTGCTGCTGTGGAAGCAGCAGCACTCAGAGCCTCAGGCCCTTTAAATCGCTGCTGGAGCACAACTGGGTGGCTCTGAGGGCTGGGGGAGGAAGGTGTGGCACAGTCTGGGCAGCACTGAGTGCTGGCTGCCCCCAGCTCTGCCCTTCCATCTGAGGCCTGCCGCATCCAGGAGCACAGAGCCTCCCCCACCTTGACCAGGGGCCCAGTGAGTCTGTCAGCTCCCCCCGCATAAGGGCGAATGAGAGGATGAAGTAACTGTCACATAGAAGTCTCATATTTCCTTTTGAAGAATTACTGTCTATATTATATTATAAAGTAGTAATGACATGTATAAACTGATAATAGATTTGGTGTACTATGTGTGAGTTGGGGAGATAATATTGCTGTGGCTAAAGTCACGTGCAGCTGATTCAACTCATCAACGCTGCATCTAAAGGAAAACTAAATTGCTTGCGTAAATGAACCATATAAAATAATGGAGTAGAAGGAACTCTGTAGGATTGGGGAAGCTTATCAGGCATTATGCAGCCTTGCTTGCTTCTGCAGCTTGGCTCCAGTCTTGTTCAAAGGATTGATTTCATTTTCTCCTGATGCACTATACTTTAAAGGGATACCAGCAAGCTTTACAGGCCCCAAATATGTGCAAGACCTGAAAAACAGTCTCCTGCTTCTAAAATATCCTCCTGGTAGGTTTTTACTACTAACCTTGAAAGAGTTATAAAATGCCAAGGTATATGAGAGGACGGGGAGGGGATGATGATGAAATATTCTATATCACACTCTCTCTGTAGTTCTTTCACTGTTCTTACCTCCTTTTTTATAGATCTGTGTTATTATTGCTTCGTTCCATTCGTATCCATTCGTTCTGAACTTCCTTTCATTTGTAAATCGTGTTGAATAGCTTGGGCATTGCCTGCTTGCAGCAGGTCTGTGGTGATGTTGTCACTTCCCAGAAGCTTTTCCTTTTTCAAACATTCTGTCAAGATCTTTGCGACTTGTCCTAAGAATCATGGCATGTGCTGTCCCTCCTTTGTACTGGGAAGCTTCTCCAAGACAAATACATTTACTGTGTTCTGTACACTGTACAGCTCTTCAAATTATTCTTCCCATTGCTTATTCTTGTTTGTTCATCTTCAGCTATTTGCCTGCACTTGTCTTTCACTGCTGACATTTTCAACAACCCCGGAGTCACATTTCTGTTAATGTATTCTCTTCTTTACATTGTTTGCCTATCTAGTTGTTTCTCTCTCTCTCTCTTTTCTTTTATCTCCCTGGTCAAACTATTATACTCAGCTCTTAAGGCTTCATTTTTATTCTTCATCTTCCTATGCTTGTCACTCAATTGCAGCACTTCATCCGTTTTCCATATTGGTTTCTTCTGTTTGGCCTTGTAGCCTAACACTTGTGCAACTGCTCTTGTAACCTCATTTTTTATACTTCAATATTCATTCTTTCTTTCATCAGATACAAGATGTTTTTATGCATAGCTTCTGTATATTCTTTCCCACGCCTGGCTCTTTCACTTTTTCCATGTCCAAGATCTTA
The DNA here is from genome assembly GCA_019425775.1 of Rafetus swinhoei. Lineage (NCBI taxonomy): Eukaryota > Metazoa > Chordata > Testudines > Trionychidae > Rafetus > Rafetus swinhoei. The sequence continues at coordinate 276,416,270 of CM033437.1, forward strand.
GTTTTTGGCATTCTTTTGGTTGCTGTCAGCCTCAACCTCCTTAATGCTTGTACTAATTTATCCAATTTAATATTGGAATGATCTGTGCAACAACAAACTTCATTTCCATATGCGATTCATAAATATGAACTCTATTATATTCTTCATTTGTCCATCAGATGATATGCAAGAGCTATAGAGGAATCAGCTTATTGGGTCAGCTTATTGGGTATGCCAGGAAAAGTATTCACCAAGATATTGCAGAGGAGAATGAAGAGATACATGGACATGGGGCTTGCAGCTGAGTGGCCAGATTTCAACTGGGACAAAGTACAATAGATCAGCTATTAGTGATAAAACAGGTATCAGAAAAGCACACCGAACACAAATGAACCTGTTACAACAACTTTAGAGACTTCAAAATGCCTTTGATAGCATTTGGCAGAAAGGGTTATGGAAAGTTTTGAGACTGTATAGGATCCCTGAAAAAATTGACCAATCTGATTGAAAACATCTACAGTGACTGTGGGCAGAGTAGGCAAGAAGCTGACGGCATGGTGAAACTAAGAAGGATACATTCTATCCCCAGATGTATTCAAATTGCTGCTGGAAGCAGTAAGTGCTGTTGTGGAGATGAAATGGGAGGAGCCATATTATGTGGGAGGACAGTGAATGTTTTTAGATTTGTTTAAGACAGAAAGTGGTGAAAAGGTTTCATTCAGTCTTATCATTGCTGAGGGATAGAAATGAAGAATAAGAATTACACTTCCCTTTTTCCTGCACTTTTAAATCTTGGCGGAAGCCTAGACAAAAATTCTGTCTTTCCAGCACTTTTTAAAAATCCATATTCACAGTTACACTTCAGAGCTATTGTATGTAAACACCTGATAAATAGATGTTAATAGTTCCCAGTCAGTTTCAAACAGATAATATTGTGCTTTATTAGTAAAAGAAATATATATATTTCCCAAGAAAACTTGGAAAATAGCCTAAAACCAGGCTTCCCAAACTGTCTTATATGGGGCTCCCTTAACAAATATTTTAAAACTACATGAGCATCAAGAAGGACACTAGAGTTTGGCTTGATTTGTAAACTTATTCAACTATACAGAGTTGTAATCCAATTAACCCAGGTTTTTCAAACTGGCCATACCAAAAAATATGTAGTTTCAAATTACAGACACAGTCTAAGATTTTAGTAAGAATAATGGACCTATATCAAACTGCATAAATGTATAAGATTTGTTTTGAATCTATGATACTTACAGATGCCATTTTCCAAGTTTAAATGATTTCTGTGTTCAGTTTTCACAGAAATAATTGCTGAAAACGTATCACAGAGCTAAATGGAAGTGAATGGAAACCTCATTTTCATAACTTCTTCACTGAGTGCATGTCTACACAGCAGGGCTAAACTCGAAATAAGCTACGCAACTTGAGCTACATCAATTGCATAACTTAAGTCAAAATAGTTTAATTCAATTTCGGGCACAACTACACAGTACTTATTTCGAAATAGAGCACTCATCCCCTGATTTATCTTACTCCTCATACAATGAGGTTTGCAGAAGTCAAAGTAAAAAGCCCGTTATTTTGAATTGATTTTGAAATAATAGGTTTGCTATGTAGACGCTCATTACGTCGTTTTGGAATAATTGATGTCATTTTGAAATAATGCTGCTGTGTAGACATGCCCTGAGTTCTTCATACTTTCCTTTGACAAAAATCTAGTGTTAATGATTTGTTCAATTTGCAAATGTGGTTTTCAGCGTGCGATCACTTGACAAGTCAAGAGATTTTCCTGAACCCAAATACTCAAGCTGGTAGTGGATCAGCTGTTACTGAGAACAGATGTGAAATCCAATGCGTAAGTGCTGGAACTAGGTGTGTGTGTTTGTGGGGAAGGGGAGGGTACTGCTTGGAGTTGCCCTGACTTGAGGTGATAGCCATCCTGTACAGGATTTACACGTTGGTTCCATGGCTCACTATAAAAACTGTCCCAGCACCTTGGTCCAAACAGTATCTGGAGATTCATCTTCAATTCCAGGAAAATGTTCTTCAGAATAGGAATACAGTCCAAACAAATTAGCTAATAGCTGGTCTTAGTATTTAGACCACATTCATTCTGTGCTTTTAACCAATCGATAACACTGGCAACATCTCAGTAACTCCCTTTTCAAAGTGGTGTCTCCAAAGACAAAATTTCATTCATCTCCAGCTTTTCTCTTTCATATCTAGTATATTGTATATTCGTACCTTGAAATAGTATGTTCAGTGCATTCAGTTTTCGAGATATTCCTACCAGGTAAACTAATGTTACTCATGTAATCTGCAAGGTCAGTTTTCCCAAGGGGGGAAAGTCTGATTTCACCATGCAATTCAAAGACCTCTTCTAATGTTTTCCCACATGACAAACCCATGACTTTACTGTGAAACAGAAGCTGAGTGTGGCCAAATCTCATTTCTTAGCACAGCATACTAAAACAATGTGTTTACTGATTTTTATAAAATCCCAGGCAGCAATTTTAATAACAATATTGAGGTCCTCATGCACTTCAGCTTGGTCCTTTGATACCAAAGCTTGGCAATGAATCATGCAGTCGGGCCAGATTGATGCTGGTGCCACTTTCTTTACTTGAGCTGCATTCTCAGTTCTCAGCAGTTATGGCTGCAACCCCATCAAAACACCAGTCCTATACATAGTCCAGTGAAGACCTCCATCCACTATGAATTTAGCAGGGTTCTTGTATATTTGCTAATCAGTTGTTTGGGTTGGGGAGTCTTTGCAAAATAAAAGTTCTTGCCTGCTTTGACAAATCTCCCATAACACAGAAGTTGAACCATTTTGGTTGTAACAGTGGATTAATCAAGCTGCAGTGAAAAATATATCAGCTGCTCCAGGACATTTTTGCAAGGTCATCAGTGTATTGAGGTTTGGTACTACTTGATATAGGAATGGTTTTCAGTGCCATAGCTGCTTGTTCACAGTCATAGTTCTAATCCACATAATTCTACTTTGAACAGGAATAGACAGGTCTCACCAATATGTGTACTTGCTTACATTTTACAATTTGCATGGCCACAATATAAAATCTTCCTCAGGCTTTTTGAGGAACAGTTGCTTCTTTAGACATAACAATTTTTTTTGATGCTTTAATTCTTGCCTCCAGAGGAAACATTGCCTCTTTCACAGGTTTCAACTGTGTGGTTTCTAAACAACACCGTGTCTTCCCTGGCTTCACACTTGCATTTACCGATACTTGAGAACAAATTGCACATTATGGATGTGGACTTTCCAAAGTAATACTGATCTATGAAAATCCAAACATAAAGTAACCAAGGGTGGAATTTCGGGAGAGTCGGGGGCAGCAGCCGTGCGCTCTGGGATGCAGCTTGCTTTTCATCCCATTCAACAGATTATCAGGGAGTGAGGGGAAAGTACTTGCATTCTGTGCATTTCCCCTCCATTCCTTGATAGTCTGGGGAATGGGATGAAAAGCAAGCCACGTCCTGGAGCACATGGCTGCTGCCTCCCCTACCCTCTCGAAATTCTGCCCTTGAATGTTACTACCATCCTATTGTCTCATTTGCTTCTTTCCCCCTTCAACTTTATTAAAATCATCATCCCCTCTGCTAATGTGGTGCTCCTGGCCCTAAGAGTCTCTCTGTGCCCTCTACTCCTGCAAGGGCTTTCATCCTAGAGACTTCCTGGTGAATGCTTTGCCCTGCAGGGAGTTTATCTGCTGAAGGCAGGCGCAGAGTGCACAGAGAAGTTCCCAGTAGCAGAAGTACGGACTCATAGGTTAGACACAGGTGGGTTTTTTTTTGTCTAATGTTAATAGTTTCTTAATTTGAAAATAACAAAATTTTCCCAGTCTCAGAGGGGCAGCCATGTTAGTCTGTAACTTTAAAATGAGTAGTCCTGTTGCACCTTAAAGACTAACAAAAATCTGTAGTCTTATGAGCTTTCATGGGTAAAAACCACTTCATCAAATGAGCACATGAAAAGCTCATGAGACTATGTATTTTTGTTAGTCTCTAAGGCTATGTATACACTGTAGCCTTCTTGCAGAAAAGCTTATGAAAATGAAGCTCAGCGTGCAATATTGCCGTGCTTCATTTGCTTAATTAATGAGCTGCCATTTTTGCACAAGAGGCTTTTGCGCAAAAAAGAACAGTGTAGACGGCTCCTTTTTGCGCAAAAACCCCTTCTTGCGCAAGAGCCGTTCTTCCTCATTTTTTTACTATAAGTTGTTTTAAAAGTTTTCCCAAATGCTTGTGGCTCCTCCTCATCTTTGTGGGTCCACAAGGGAGTCCTAGTCTGGAAAGCACTATTCTAAAACATTGTAACTAGGATTTGGAATATTTTGAGCAACCGTTATACAAAAGCTACAAGATGGTAATTCTGCTGGTGTTCCTTGTACAGACTTCCCCACTTTGTTTCTGTTACGTACATTAAAATATAAAGTGTAGCATTTTCCATACTTTTAGCACAGACATCAAAGCACATTCCCCTTTGATCTTCTTCCAGAGATGACTTTCAGTCACCTGGAGCATGTGTCACCTGGACCCTTCAGAGCTTGGGGAGAATTGGCAGTCTCTCAGTCCTTCCACACATTTTATCAGGATTAACAATTGCAGAATGACATTGCAAAACCTGTAGATTCTAATGGGAACTTACAGATATAAAGGTAGGGTGTTTTGCCATGGAATTCTGGGTTCAGTCCTGAAAAGCCTCAGAGCATCGGATCATGATGGATAGAGCCCATCTCTTCACTTGTGTTCAATCTAATTGGCCATTAGATTGTCTCAAGCCAAGACAGACTGCATATGCTGCTTTTCATTTTTATTTTCAATAAGTACAGCATATTATCTTTTCTCTAAAATAGTTCCCTTGTGCTTTTATAAGCATAACAGAGAGCCCACAATAGATAATAAGCCTTTGTATAGAGCCTCAGAATAGATAATAAGCATTTTCTAGCAACAGCCACACCATTTTTCTGGATGTTTCTAGATCCTTCTAGTTGAACTACTCTGGCCAGCTCTCTACATGCGTGCAGAGACAGAGCATGCTAACTAAAATCCATGTCTCCTTTTCACTCTTTATTTCTCTTTTGGGGGCAAAAAACTTAAATGCTGCAGTATAAAGCATAGGGGTTACACCAACCACTAGACCAGGCCACCATTCAACAAATTCAGGAGACTGGCTTCATTGCAAGCAATCACATGATTCTTTCTAACATTCTTCTGTTTTTTGAAATAGTGGCAGTGGCTTTATACTTACAAAATTCATGCCCCCTTTGGACTGTAGTTACATTCCTCTGGTTGGTTCACTTAGACCACAGCAGGAAGGAAGAGAAGGAATGATCCGAGCCTTCGTTATCCTGAAACCACACATTCTGTACTGTGGTTGTCCATCTAGTCCAGGTGTGGATGGGTCCCCGGTGGCTGCATAGCCTACCGGCTAGGTCACTAAGTAGGTAGGTAGAAAAATGGGAGAGGGGCACTATCCCCTGTGTTCCTGGCCTAGGAACTCCAAACCACTCCCAATGAAAGTCCTTAAGTTTGGGGTGGCCCCAGAGGTCCTGATTCTCTTTAGCTGGGGCTTCTCAATAGGTTCCCTGCCTTTTTCTCAGTAGTGTAAGGATGGGGGCTTACTTGCTCTCATTGCTGCTGAGCGGACAGGCTCTTGTTCATGCCGTGGGACTGCTGAACAAAGCTCCTGCCTCCTCACTAGTCAGCCCCAAACTGAGACAGACTCCTTCCTTTTCTCCTCCCTCCTTTCTTCACTTCTTCACACTAGACCTCAAGAATTTGACTGTCCTGGGCCTCTTTTTGAAGGACTGATAGTGAAAAACTTGGTAGGGCTTTACAAAACTTTTGGGGATGAATTGGGACACTGCCTATGCAAATGGGAAAGGGGAAGTAAGACACTCTGTTCATCCCTGTGCATACTGCTGGGATCTAGAGTCTGGTTATGGAGGGATAAGTATTTTCTGCATATCACTTGTTTTCAAGCATACTGAGTGGTCAGAGAATGGGCTAGAAAAGGTGGGGAGTGGATGAAGTCCAGGTTCCACTTCCCCAATGCACAGATGAGCTAATGCAGGTGTTTTCTAATTCTAATAACATAGGTCGACTACAAATTACTACCCCTCCAGTCTGGAGTAATAAGGAATCAGAGTGTGATTATGCTTCAGAGAACAATGCCTCCCAGGACTACACTTCAGGTGATGCTGTCTCCACACTGCCTTTTGTTCAGGACTGCCCATAGAGACAATTTCACTTTTTAAGGTTACCATAGCAATTGTTCCAGAAGTAATTAAAGCTCAAACTATGGTTCTACATGGAATGCTTAACAAAAGGAATTTGTTAATTTAGTATAGTACATATAGAAAATGAATCCTAATCACATTTAACTTGCACATTAGTGATGGCATCTCACTCTAATTCTCATTTCATTTTTTAAATGTATAATGGTCTTGTTTTTTTCCACTATCTTGCATCATTCTGAGTAGGAAACAGAAGTACAAATAACTAAACAATGTGAAAGACCATGAGGATCTGGTCTAATATTATCCTAACCAGGGACATTTAAATCATAGAACTATTTGGGAATTATCCATTGGAACATTATTTGAATAGAAAATACTTTTTCTGCTTGCATTTTATCATTTTATGTTGGGAAAATCAAAACAAAAAAATTTCATTTTGTGTCACTTCTACCTGAATTGAAACATTTTTTTTAACCCAGGATCGGGTCAGATATTAGATTAATATTTGGCTGGTAGCTATTGTCCCTTATGGAAGCTGCAGTTCAGGGGCCTAATTTTATATTTCTATTCTCCTACCTCAGTAGACTATATCTCCCATGATGCATTTCTTTGGTTGAACCTCTGTGATGAATCATGGGAATCCCAACCTGTAAAGGCATTCAAAGTGTGACTCACATAAGAATCCATGGCAGTTTAGGAAGATACAATTCAACATCAAACCAAACTGAAACTGATTCCAATTTATTTCAAAAGCCAAAACAAAATGTTTCAACATAGGAATGATGGAACATTTTCATTTTCATTGAAAATGTGAAAGCAAAATGTATCCGAATTCAAATCTTTCTGTTCTGAGAAAAAATAATAATTTCAATCTTTTATATTGATTGATGATAAAAGAAATGTTGAAATATAATAAATTACCACTTGGCAGAAATTCACATTTTAAAAGATTTCTAGTAATAAGTAAATATTTTTTGCCTATAATTATGAAATAGGGAGCTTGGGGACCCAATGTGATATTAAAATTTTTTTTTATCATTGTGCCATGTCATATTCCTATTGAGCAAAGTCCCAAACAAAGATTACCATTACACTACTGCTAAAGACTACATAAAGATATAATTGAAGGGCTCAAAATGGTTCTTCTGTTTACATTCTGCCCCATTTACTTTCTTAAATGTAATCTCAGTGTTTATATTTTACCTCATTTCATTATTACTATGGAGAAGTCACTGAAAAAAATTGCTTTTTCTTTCTAATAGTTTTCATTTTTTAGGGAATGTTTTCCTAAAAATATCATATAATAGATTATATGTTTATGTAAGCTATTTTGGAGTGCTTTTTAAAAGAAATTAATGATATTTTATCATTTAGAAGTCAAAGCAGTTCAGCGTAAAGCATTCTTTGTTTAATTTCAGTCTAGGTAAATACTGCTGAAATTTAGATGTATGTGTGACTTTTACATATGAGTTTTTATACCAAGGAACAAAAAAAGTGAATTAGGGATAGAAAAGGAGCCTTGAGTTTGAATTTCTTTTGCTTTGAATAGCTACAGTCTGGTGAGGTCCTGCATGTTTTTGTCTTAATGGACATTTTTCCATTGTAATTTTTGGCCCTGGGGACAACAGGATGGAAGCACAAATAGTATAATTTAAATGCCACTGTGAAATGGATCTAGCTGTAGTACAGTTAGGATGAAATTGATAGTAATTAGAATTCAGTATTTGTACACTCTCACCTGTACATTTTACCAGTAAGAGACAGAAGACAATCAACAATTTCATTTGTTTTATTAAAAATCTGGACTTTTTCTTCTTCTTAATGTTATGACATAGTGTAATGAGAATTGTTGCAATCTGCAAATGTCGGCTTTTCAAACCTTATTTTAAATTGGGTAAATCAGGAATGTATTTGCTGCTCTAATGGCAAGCTAGTGTGGTTTTTTTTAACCTTCCTTTTATTTTAGTAGTTTCACATTATTCTGCACATGTTCTAATGCAATTACTAGTCATCACTTACAGCTGCAGTCTTACTTACTGAATTTTTGAAAGCACAACTTTTTCTAACAAGAAACAGTGAGGGTGAAATTCTGGCCCAATAGAAGTCAATGGAAGTTTTGCCATTGACTTCAATGAAGTTAGGATTTCACCTCATAAGCCTTATAAGCTGTGTGTCATGGTTGATGGGAGTGGAACATGGAGTATGGGGGTAAACAGAAGGGGGGAAGACAAATATTTCTGAGATGTCTTTTAAAGAATGTTTGCAACAACCGCTGCCAACCTACTACAGTATTTTGTGCTCAGACACACCAACTCCGGCAGGGGTATGCATGGGAAAAAAATAGTGTATGCTCAGCATCCACCAGCAGCCCGACAGATCAGCTTCTCCTCCTCCCCCACAGCCCACCCACTTATGGGGGAGTCCTATTGATCAGCTCCTCTCCCTCCCTCCTAGAGCGTCTGGTGATCAGCTGTTCAGTGGCATTCAGGATTCTGGGGGGAGGGGAAGGAGGAGGAGTGGGGTCAGGAAGAGAAGTGGGGAGAGAATAGGAGTTTGGAGGAAGGTTTGGAGTGGGGGCAGGGCATGGGGCAGAATAGGGGTCAAGCACCCTGAGAACTGGGGAAGTTGATGCCTCTGGCTACACAATCTCTTCTTATGATAGACATCAAATGATTTCGCTCTTGGCACTGAGAGTAAAATGCTAGCTCCACTGAAATCAGTAGCAAAACTCCAGTTGCCCTGAATGTGACTAAGATTTCACCCATTAAGAGCTGTGCTAAATATCTAATTTGGTAGTAGGAAAATGAGTTTGGAAACATTCCTTAATCTGGTGAAGGAAAGGCTTTAGAAAGCATAACCAAGTCTTACTATATGTATATACTCGTATGCAACAAAAATCCCTGTTACCGACTAACTTGGCTACCCCTCTGAAGCTATATATTTGAGTTAGTCAATATTCGAACCAGATTCATGATGCAGATTCATTGACTGATGACATGGAACTTACAATGCATACAAAGATGAGTCATTTAAAAAAGGTTTTCCTTGTTCTGAAACATTTCCAAGACAACTGTGGATTATTTTTGAAATGGGCATGAATGTGCAAATATGTGTTTTCAGAAGGGACATTAGTAAGTTTGATTTATTTCCACTGTTTTATCTGACAAGCGTGCTCTATTTTTCATGATTTTATCTTCTCTTAATAAAATGACAGTTTTGAAACTGATTATTTTCTTTTCAAAAGATGTGGCAGATACATTAGTAGTGAACTTGCACTCTCAGCAGAGAGATGATTGTATTCAAAATGGAAAAACCTAAGTCCCTGGCCATAACATTTTAACAGTATTTCTTAGAACAATTGTCTAACTTTCTGCTACAATCTGAAAGAAAATAACCTCAGGATTATGATGCTAAATCAGTTTATAGAAAGAGAATTCGTCTCAAGACATTCAAATAAAATAATCTGAAAGGTGAATTTGATAATTACTATGTGACACCCTTTTCTTGAGACTACACAGTCCTTCCACGCCCCACCCTAAGAAAGAAGTAGCTTAAGGTAGGCCCTCCGCACCTGCCTAAGGAGATTGCATAGAAGCAAACAATCAGAGCCCTGCAGGCTCAGATAAAAGGAGCTGCAAGATCTGAGCAGATCAGCTCCTGGCTGGGACTAAGGGGGCAAGGAAGGGCAATTCTTGCTGGTCACAGAAGCTCAAGAAGAGAACCAGAAGATGAGTTCTGGTGGAACTTACCTTCAGCAAGGTGGAAGAGTATCTGAGAATTTCAGCTCTGAGGTAAGGGAAAAGAGAAAGGGACTACATGGGCAGAGGACCAGGAATAGTAACAGCAAACTCTGGATGCTATATGTAGAGTATGTGGACTAGAGCTTGGTAGTAGGTGGCAGGAGGATAGCCCACAGGTGGGTCTGGGTTCTTAGCATCTTGTCCCTCCCTCCCCAGGCCTGCCTCTGTTCTGGTCCCAGTGCTTGCTCTGCTATGCCCTCCTGCCCAGTGCTCCTGTCAGGGAGTGTGTTGCAGAGTGGAGTTGTCCTACTCGGTCTGCTTGCCTGGCATTCCTTCCAGGGAGCAAAGTCAGGGCAAGGGGTTTGTCCTGCTCCCCCTGCCTACCTAGGGCTCCCACCAGGCAGTCCTCTGTCCCGAGGACTGTTGCTCGCAGCTCACAGAGAGGGGCATGGCCTCAGGAACAGTGTCTGCATGGATGACTGACAGCCTCTGCCTCTTTATTCTCCACAGCCGGACCAGCTGTCACTAAGAGGTGATCACCACCAGCCAAGGCAGCCACCCAACCCTGGGAGAGCCACAAGCACAGGAGGGCCCAGGATGACCTCATGAGACAGCATTTGGCTTTCCTCCAGGACATGCAGCAAACCTTGGCACAGAAGGTCCAGGATGATGCCCAGTGGAAGAACCAAATGCGGGCTCAGCTTGTGCAACAGGGTGAAACCTGTGCCACCAACTGCAAAATGTTGGCACACCCGGCTCCTGTCTCTGCGCCTGCCCACCCCTGCTTCTGCCTGACTCCGCTCCAGCCCCCCTCCTACCTACCTTCCTGTTGTCCCAGGCCCCACCCACCCTGAGGTCCCCGAGTTCCCCAGACCTGAGGCAGCACTTCCAGTCACACTATGCACCACTCCCAGCCCTGAGCCCCCCTCCTCCCTGCTCCTATCCAGGTTCTGAGCCCCCTTCCTCCCCAGTTACTTTTATTATGAAAAAAATACAAAGTTCTTGGTTTTCAACTCAAAACTGGTGTCTTTATTGATTGTACAGGGAAGGGGGGAAGGGATGGGTTTTGGTGGGAAAGGCATAGAGGGGCAAGGCACAGACCCCTAGTAGGGAGGCCCTGGGGAGAGTTAGTGGGGTACTTCAGAGAAACTCTCCCTCCTGGTCCCCTGGATGTGCACCCTCACCTGATGGACTTGGTGGATTGCAGCTGTGTGTGACTGTTCAAAGGCCCTTCCCTCCTGGCCAGTCTCTGCTCCACACCCAGGTAGAAAAGCCTCCCCCTTCCTCTCCACAATGTTGTGGAGAACACAACAGGCCGAGGCCCCCTCGGGGATGTTGTACTCCTCCACATCGAGGCAGGTCAGGAGGCACCTGAACCGCGCCTTCAGGTGCCCGAAGACGCATTCCACCTGTATTTGGGCCCAGCTTCGGTGGGCATCGAATTGGTCCCTGCTGGGGTCCAGGTGGGTGGTGTATGAGCCACGGCATGAGGGGGTAGGCTGCATCCCCCACGATGCAAAGTGGCATCTGCACATCCCCAACCCAAAGGTTATGCTGGGGAAGAATGTGCCATCCACCAGCTTGTGGTAGAGGCTGGAATTCCTGAAAATGTGGCCATCGTGTGCCCTGCCCGACCACCTGACAGAAATGTCCATGGACAGTTCACCACCTGCAGAAGGAGACAAAGAAACACATAAAAAAGAAAATCAGAGGGAGTGCCTGAGCCCTTGGGAGGTGCCTGTCCTCCTCCCTCCCAAACACCCTAGAAGCCCTCGCCCATGAGGCCGGCCCCCCTACAGGGCTATGTGAGGGAGGGACTACAGAACCCCCTGGGGACGGGGCTTCCAGCCCACCTCTGCACCTTCATCCTTGGGTTCCCTTCCCTAGGGTCCCCGTTTCCAGGACTGCCCCCCCACTCCAGGGACTACAACCCGAGAGTGCCTTGCCTCCATGAAGAGGGCCCTGATAATGGACTTTCCCAAGCCAAACTGGTTGCCCATGGACCGGTAGCTGTCTGGGGTGATGAGCTTCCAGACAGCGATGGCGACCCACTTCTACAGGGGGTTGGCGGGTCGCATCTGGGTGTCCCATCATTGAAGGGCAGGGGCGAGCCAGGAACACAGCTCCATAAAGGTGGCCTTCTGCATGCAGACATTTTGGAGCCACTGCTAGTCATTTTGCTCCATGACCAGCTGGTCCCACCAGTCGGAACTGGTGTCTAGCCTCCAGAACCATCTCTCCACTGTGGGGTGCAGTTGCAAGGGCCTTGCTCCCACACACAGGGAGAGGGTCTCAATGATGAGCTCGGTGTCAGGCTCGTGCAGGGCCAGGAAGGCAGCCTGCACAAACTGCTGCAGAAACTGCAGCGTGGCAGTGTGAGGCCATTGCATGCCCTGAGGCAGCTCCAGCTCTGTGGCTAGCAGTATGCTGTGGCATCCAAAAGCTGGGCAACCAAAGCACGCACTGCTAAAGCTTTGCTGTCATAAGAACATAAGAACGGCTGTACCGGGTCAGACCAAAGGTCCATCTAGCCCAGTATCCTGTCTGCCGACAGTGGCCAGCACCAGGTGCCCCAGAGGGGGTGTACCGAAGACAATGATCAAGCGATTTGTCTCCTGCCATCCCTCTCCAGCCTCTGACAAACAGAGGCCAAGGACACCATTTTATCCCCTGGCTAATAGCCTTTTATGGACCTAACCTCCATGAAATTATCTAGCTTCTCTTTAAACTCTGTTATATTCCTAGCCTTCACAGCCTCCTCTGGCAAGGAGTTCCACAGGCTGACTGCGCTGTGTGAAGAAGAACTTTCTTTTATTAGTTTTAAACCTGCTACCCATTAATTTCATTTGGTGTCCTCTAGTTCTTCTATTTAGGAACTAATAAATAACTTTTCTTTATCGGCCCTCTCCACACCACTCATGATTTTATACACCTCTATCATATTCCCCCTCAGTCTCCTCTTTTCTAAACTGAAAAGTCACAGTCGCTTTAACCTCTCCTCATATGGGACCCGTTCCAAACCCTTAATCATTTTAGTTGCCCTTTTCTGAACCCTTTCCAAGGCCAAAATATCTTTTTTGAGGTGAGGAGACCACATCTGTACACAGTATTCAAGATGTGGGCGTACCATAGTTTTATACAGGGGCAGTAAGATATTGTGGGTCTTATTTTCTATCCCTTTCTTAATAATACCTAGCATCCTATTTGGCTTTTTGACTGCCGCTGCACACACTGTGTGGAAGTTTTCAGAGAACTGTCCACAATAACTCCAAGATCTCTTTCCTGATTTGTCGTAGCCAAATTAGCCCCCATCATACTGTACGTATAGTTGGGGTTATTTTTCCCGATGTCCCTTGGAGAGGTAGGCAAGCACGCAGGAGAAGCAGCGAAACGGCTCTCCAGGGGGTGGTCCCTTTAAGCATGTGTCGCAGCTAGCCTTAGGCAACAGCACTCGGAAGCAATTGCTGACTTAATGCCCTGCCTGAACTGGTTCTGGATGGCCTTAAATGCAAGATAGCATCCAATCAATGTGGATGCTATCTTTCAAAAAAGCACATCACTTTTTCATTGTGATTTTGCTGTGTAGACTCTCTCTTTTGAAATAAGCGTTTCTGGAATATCTCTTCTGGAAAAGAGTATTTCTATAGAAGCTTGCAGTCTAGACGTAGTATATAACAACATTGCTCGCTGTTCCTCTTTGTCAGGGAGCGAGGGGAAAGTGCACTGTTTGCTTCATCCCTCCCTCTGGCAGGGGAGTGCAGGGGGCAGATGAGCCTGGACCTGCCTGTGATGTAGTGGGGGTGCTGTCTGCTCTGTAATCCAGTGTCCCCCTGTGCTGTGATGTGTGATTTCCACTGACTCACTCACATGTGTATTAGCCCAGACACCTGATAACAAGGCTCTTTCCCCAGGGGAGAGACAAAGGAAGGTAGGCGGAGACGAACACCTGGTTTGGGGGCAGGGTCTGGGAGTGAGGCTGTCTTGGGCTGGAACCATGAAGGAAACAGACTCAGGAGGGGGCTGGAATCTAGGGGCCCAGGGACCCCCTTCTCAAGGGGGCTGAGGTATCCTGGCCCAGACTCCTGTAGACACATCACATCTATGCTGTGCTGTATCCTGGAGAAGCAATAAACCCTCTCTATTCTACTGGCTAGTGGAATCTGTTCTTGCTGCTACGGGGCTTCAGGATCAGAGGAACCCCAACTCGCCACCACAGCCCCACCCAGGGGACATGCACACCTGCCCCGGCTGTGCTTGCTCGAGCTGCAGCAGCCATGGTCAGGTGCTTCTCACCTGGCCTCAAGCTGCTGCGATGACAGAGGGCTGGTGTAGTCCTCTCTCCCAGGGCAGCCTGCATACTGAACCCCTCATCACCAGCCCCACCCCAGAGCAATGATTTAAATGAAGCATGTACATTTTCAACTTCTTTTTCAAAAAAACATATTAATTGAGTTAAGGACTAGAGCAATGTCAGGTAAATCTTTTAGTAATTAATAATAAAAACATTAGTAACAATGATCACTTTGAGGTGCTGTCTTAATGCACAATACTAAATTACTATAATTATTAACTTTCTTAAGATCCTGCTACTTATTTTAATTTTGATTTACATCTTCTAACTTGCCCATGGTTCTTGTGAGCTGCTTAGCCCATTATGTTAATATATAACGGCAGTAACTGCTAAAATCTTAATTAAAAATGGGATTTACAATGACCTCCATTGTGCTATTTTGTTATGTTGCCTATTCCTTCCTTCACCTAACTCAAAAGAATTGCAGAATAGCTGTCATATTGAACTATTGTTTGGAACTTATTTGGTATCTCATTAATTGCTACTTTTTCTTGTACTGCTAAGTTATGGTACTGATACAAACTGGACTGATGGGACAGGCCATGTTGTCACCTACATGTTTAGCTCTGGTGAGCTGAAAAGATCACTTTTGTTTAGGAGGATTCCATATTTCACTAATCCTACCAATCTACACTACATGGGTATTTTGAAATAAGTTATTTTGGAACAATAACTTCCAAAATAACTTTCAAAATAGCATGTTCACACTACAGGGAAGCCTCGAAATTAATCCAAAGCAGGCTCTCCTAATGTGGACATGCTATCTTGCTTTGGAGCCCCAGGAAGAACTGGGGAGTAATTACTTTGAATGACCTAGAGGAGGAGCTATTTCAAAATAGCAGCAGTGAAGCATCCACACTACCGCTATTTTGAAATAGCAATTTTGAAATAAGCGTTATTCCTCATGAAATTAGGGTTTTTTTATTTCAAAATAAGAAACCCATTAATTCAAAATAATTTTGAAATAATGGGCTTGCTGTGTGGACGCTCGCCTTGTTATTTTGAAATAATGTGAGTTATTTTAAAATAACGCTGTAGTGTAGACATACCCTTAGAGACTAACAAAAATGTATAAATAGTGTCATGAGCTTTCGTGGGCACAACCTGCTTCTTCAGATGACAAATAGCAGTATGGGTTGTGCACACAAAAGCTCATGATACTATTTATATATTTTTGTTAGTCTCTAAGGTGCTACAGGACCATTGTTGGTTTTTTACCTTTTTTTTAGTTATAGACTAACACGGCTACCCCTCTAAGCCTATCAGTGATGACTATTTTAGTGGGTTTTATTGCAATTATATGGTACCATTTACTAATAAAAGAAATTATAATACTGTCTTTCATAGCTAGTGATGAATCCCATATAAAAAAACTGGATTCAAACACCTTGGATGTTTGAGAAAGTTTAAATTCGGTCAGATGTTCCGTATCGGTACCTACTCCAGTAATTACTTTGTAAGCTTTTTGCACAGAAACAGTGTTAGAATATTAGCTCAGCTCACAGAATTGAGCAAGTGAATTTAGCAAACCTCCAAAATGCTTCTTGATACCAAATTTCTCTCTCGTACCCCAGAGAGATGTGCAAAATGTCAGTGTGTAGTGTAAATATTTTCAACAATTTTATATTTGTTTTGCTTTTAAAATAGCACCCTTCTCTTCTATTAGTCATCCTGATACACTAAATTGTAATTAACACAAGGGTGGGTCAACTCATATATAAACTGTAGAAAATATCACTCCTGGAAGCGTATACAAATTCCTTTACATCTGGTGTTGAAATCATAAACTCATTTCATGATTCAGATCATATTGTGAATGGATGTTTCCTGTCATAATCTGTTCTTGTATTTGAAAAATCTAGCATTTGCTGTAAGTAAAAAAGACTACTATCTCTTTAAAAGTAGATTTATGTTTGTCATAATAAGTAATAAACTATCCTTTATTCTTAATAACATAGAATGCTACTTATAATTGTAGAGCAGTGGTCTCCAACTTCTTTAAGCATGAGATCATTTTTTGAATTTAAGTGCAATCCAAGAGCTACCTCAAATCCAAATACCCTTGCCCCGACCTCCTTTGTGCCCCTTCTCTGAGGCCCCACCCCTGCTCACTCCATTCTCCCTCCCCCATACACCCTCACTTTCACTATGCTGGAGCAGAGGGTTGGGGTACAAGCTCTGGTCTTGGATTAAGGGATTTGGAGTATGAGAGGGGCTCTGAGCTGAGCTTAGCTTGGGGTGGGCAGTTGGGGTGCTGGAGGGGGTTCTAGGTGCAGGCTCTGGGAGGGTGTTTGGATGCAGGGGTGCTCGGGGCTAGGGCAGAGGGTTGGGATGTAGGAGGGGGTTCATGACTGGAGTAGGGTTTCGGGCTGTGGGCTCCAGCTGGGCACTGTTTACCTCAGGTGACTCTTGGGTGGTGGTGCAGTGGGGCTAAGGCAAGCTCACCCCTGCCCTGGCCCTGCACCACTCCCAAAAGCAGCCAGCAAACTCCAAACCAAGTCCTGTTGTGCCCCCTCTCTGCTCTGTGGCAATAGGATACAGAGTGGGAGAGGGGGCACCTTGACTTCAGCACCCTCCTCTCCCTCCCCTGCCCTGCACAGAAAGCAGGAGGCTCCTGAGGAGACAGCTCCAAGGCAAAGGACAGAAAGTGTACAGCAGTGGGGGGGGAGGGGGAGCTGAAGTGCCGGCACTTGATAGCCCCTTGGCCAAACCAGTCAGGATCACCTGTCAGAGGCTCCAAGATCTACCCGTAGATCCCGATCTACTGGTTGGTGACCCTTGTTGTAGAGACACAGACATAATAATCAGTAAATTGTCACGATAGTGTTATGCAAACATTTTATAAATAATCATTAGTGTTTTTTTCAGAAAATACAATCTACAGAAGATCCCTTATAAACAATGAAGAGTCCTATGGCACCTTAAAGATTAACAGATTTATTTGGGCATAAGTTTTCATGGATTCAGAAGCATCTGATGAAGGGGGGCGGGGAGGTTGCCCACAAAAAGCTATGCCCAAATAAATGTTAGTCTTTAAGGTGCCACAGGACTTGTCATTGTTTTTGTGGATACAGACTAACACAGCTATCCCTCTGATGGACAAAACTCCTTAGCTATCTTAAATCATTTGTCTAGCTGGGACAGTGGCAATTATTTATGTTGGAGACAAAGAAATGTGGAAACTTACCCTTAATGCTCAGTTCATTGGTTAAATTCAAACCATGCAGTAAAAATGCTCATCTCTTCATAAGAGCCAATGTACCAACCACTGAACTGAAAGAAAAGCTGAGCGGATGTTGGAGGGTGGAATCTTACTTGAAGATGAAGGCACAGCTCAAAGATTAAAATCAAGGCGCACCCCGTACAATTTATGAGGGATATATGGTTAGGTCACTTTAGGCCACCCTGGTGATTCCTAGTTCTGAGCCAGCAGTGCACCAGATTAGGCTCCCAACAGAAGTGAGCATGCCTGAGGAGAGCTGTAACTTGTATCAGCTGCTTCAAAGGGACAATACGGTAGCAGGGCATCGGCAGAGTAGAAGTATCATGACCAGTATGGAATCTTTCAGCTGGTGTAGATTGTGTTATGAACTTGGAAGTGAATAGAAGGGAATTCCAAAATTAATTTGTAAAAAGTTGGATATAACAGACTTCCATTACTTGTGCTACATTCACAGCATCAAGAGGGCAAAATTAGGCAGTCGGGACACGTGATCAGGCTCATCAGTGTTGCTGTTACCATCTTGAAATAGCACATTGAAATTATGTCATGATGTCAGTGCATTCAGTGTCGGCTCACTGGAAGGAATTCAGTCTTGCACTGTGGAAATGTGATGGTGACTAAAGGAATAGGCTCAGTGCAAAATCCCTCTGTGGAAGCTGCAAAGTGAGCTACGCTGGCTCTGTGCTCTACCCCTGCAGAAGGTCTCAGCTAATTTTGTTGGCTGTGGACCAAAGTTCCTGGGAGTTAAAGTGATTCGTTGTCACTGCAATGCTTTCATGGCCAGAGGTGTGCAGCCTAATCTGGTATTTTCTCTTCATAGAAAGAAGTGACAGTGCTGCTCGAATGCCTGCTTCTTTAACGTTTGTGTGTGACATGTCACTAGACCATGCATCTCCCTTTGGATGTGCTTTTTTATAAACTTATCTATCTACTAAAGATAAATTGTATCTCTGCTCAGGAGAGGATATGCACAGTCTCCTTTCTTTCAACTTTCAGGCTTTCCCCTTCCCCCAATGATTGATTAACAAAACAAGTTAAATAAATAACTCACTGATACTGTTCCTATATTACCGGAATGTCTGAAAAATGATAGATGGGATAAAATGGAGGATTCAGTAACTTGAAAGTGTTCCGTCTATTAATCATTTTTATTCTCTTTCCTACTTTGAAAGGACAGTGCAAATAAATTCTTAGGAAGTACAAACCAGCAGCCAACACCAGCCTTGAACATTAATGGCTTCACCTCTTCAAGAGGTACAACTGAAGCATATGTACACACATTCTCTAGATTTCCACCCTGTGCAGTGACCCTGTAAAGGGCCTGTACCCCATTTCAGTCTCACTTCATATTATCTTTCAAACCTCAAAATAGCTAACTAAAAATTTCAAGCACCAGTAAGTTATGAAGCCCTACCATGTATTCTTTTTGCAAAGACCTTGTTTTAACTCTCTCTCTAAAATTATGCAACCACAAATTAATCATTAAGGGACAGTCCTACGGCCCTTACATTTTTAACTTAAGAAGTCCTGAGACATGACTACAGGCTACAGTATCATTTTAAAATAACAAATGTCATTTGTCTGAAAATGTTAATTAAAAATCATCATTCCTATGTTGAGAGGGAGGGAGAGATCCCTGGAGGATTTTTCCCTTCATTAAATAATTGTAATGGTGCAAATGTGCCATTATAATAGTTTCAAATAATACATGTCAATTTTGTATTTAGGATTATTTCAGAAACAATTACGCCTACAAAATGCCAAATTTGAGGGGAAAAAAACCCAAACAGTACTTCTGTATAAAGATGAAAACATTCCTATAAAAAGAATCAAACCAGAGAAGAAGTTGTCCTTTGAAATTGACACATTAAACTAGAGAAAGTCAATGCTAAATTTGAACTTCCTACTAACGTTTAAAAAACCACACAAGGGAACTGTGAACTAGCAATTGGACCAAATTAATCCTAATTGTGTTTTGTTGTCATTTGAGCACATATGTGGCTGGATTTTAGATAATCCTTCTGTGGTAAGGCTGGGTTTTAGATAATGTATGAAGCTCAACCATTCTTTTTCTAACAATACTGTTCTATATATTTTGCATTGGTTAACATTTTGTTTGCATTAGAAAATATTAAGTTACAGTATCAAATGGTAATCACATTAATGCAATCACATTTTGATTTAAAAGAAATGTTAATCAAAACACAACACCCAACTTCTTTCTTTGGGAATATAATATCAATACTTCTATTTGTCTGTGCAGATTATTTAAATTTTTCAACATTGGTCATTTGTCTGTTTACTTATTATATTGTTGTGGTGATATTAGTCACTGGAGAACTTGTAGATATCCATAATAAAACCCAAAAATTCAGATAAAGTGAATTCCTTATTTCATGCTTGCTTGTACCACCACAGAAAATGCCAAAAAATCTATTCAAATTACTCAGTTTTGCTGTAACACCCACACCCCTTTTCTTAGATTTTCAATGTGAAAGTCTTCACCAG
The DNA here is from genome assembly GCA_019425775.1 of Rafetus swinhoei. Taxonomy (NCBI): domain Eukaryota; kingdom Metazoa; phylum Chordata; order Testudines; family Trionychidae; genus Rafetus; species Rafetus swinhoei. The sequence continues at coordinate 276,436,346 of CM033437.1, forward strand.
CCAGGTGTGAGAGGCATATATGGATTTCAAGCACTTTCCCCTCACTCCCTCATCTGGGGAATGGGATGAAAAGCAAGCCGCACCCCAGAGCGCATGGCTGCTACCCCCTTTACCTTCCCGAACGGCACACTGGGAAAAGAGGTAAACAGTGAGTTGTTAAAGACAAAACTACTCCAGATAAGTTAAGTCCAAAGCAGACTATGAAGAGTTACAAAAGGAACTTACAAAACTGGGTGACTGGGCAACACACCAACAGATGAAATTCAATGTTAATGAATGCAAAGTAATGCAACGTAATTGGAAAATGATCTCTCAACTATACATATAAAATGATGGGCTCTAAATTAGTATTTACCACTCAAGAAAGAGATCTTGGAGTCATTGTGGATGGTTCTCCATAAAACACTCACTCTACGTGAAATGAAGTCAGAAAAGCTAACAGAATGTTGCAGATCATTAGGAAAGGGATAGATAATAAGACAGGAAATATCATATTGCCTCTATAAATCCATGGTATACCCTCATCATGAATAGTGCATGCAGATGTGGTCTCCCTACCATAAAAAAGATATATTGGAATTGGAAAAGATTCAGAAAAGGTCTAAAAAGTGAACAGGGTTATGAAACAGTTTCCATACGAGGAAAGATTAATAAAATTAGGACCTCTCAAAGCAATGATCTGAGAGAGATCTATAAATTCATGATAGGTATGAAGAAAGTTAATAAAGTGTTATTTACTCCTTATAACCCAAGACCCAGGAGTCTCCAAATGAAATTAATAGGCAGCTGGTTTAAAATAAAAGGAAACACTTCATATAAGGCACATTAAACCTCTTGAACTCTTTGCCAGAGGATGTTGTGAATGTCAAGACTATAACAGGGTTCAAAAAAGAACTAGATAAATAGAACATAGATAAATTTTGTCAATGTCTATTAGCCAGGATGGGCATGGATGGTGTCCCTAGCTTCTGCTTTTCAGCAGTTGGAATGAGTGACAGGGAATGGGTGTTCCTTTGAAAAGTGGCATTAAACAATGAGTATCCTTCTGTCTCCTTGGATTTATTTGGGTGTTTTCATTTGTCAAATGTATTATTAATATTGTACAAGGTAGTTAGGTACCAGTGCTCATCAGTGCAATTCCTGGAGAGTTGTACATTTGAACTGGCAAAGAAGGGATAACAGGCCTCCATTTTAAATATTGATTGTGTCAAGTTTTTTGGCATGTCATTCACTGTAAAACTAATTCTAAGATACCATCTTAAACCTTGAAGTTATGAGAGGTTCGTGACAACATGTTTCTAATGCAGATTATCAATAGCCACTAAAATCAACATTTTGGCTCTTGATATGTACAGACAAAATTTAGGGAATAAAACAGTAATTTTGTGTGGTAGGTCAAATCATGTCATGCCAACCCAGATAACACTCACAATGAAATCTCATGGGAGATTTGCCCCCCAAATTCCCATATATTAAGCAACAAGGCTTTGCACAGTTTAATTTGGTAGGGCTGAAGGAGGTTGCCACTCCTTGAACTGATTCCTTTTCTTCACCTCTCCCTCATCCCCCTATTTTTGGCTGGAATTGGTCACAGCATGCAGTGTAACACCTTGCCAGCCCCTAACCCCTATATTAGAGGGACATCAGTGATTTCCGGTTCTTGCAAGGCTATGGAGGATAGAACAGAATTTGCACTACAGCTGGTAAGGTAATGTACACCACCACTGTGAAATCTCCTGGAGCACCAAATGTGGATAATATTTTTGTCCTCATATATAGATTTTTCCACAAAAATATTTGCTTACCACCTCCTCTCAAGTATACACTGTCAGTTCTCTTGAAAATCACATGCAACTTGTAAAAAATAAAATAAAAATAACATCTCACCTGATTTACAGCACATTTACCACAAATAATTCAGCCATTACTGATGTCTTAATTTTGTTCATACCAGTAAGTGAGATGCTAAAGTCTCTGATTTTAGCAAAATGTTGTCAGTTTGGATGCTTCCTTCACCTAAGTCATTTAAAAACATCATTATCTGAATGTTTACATGTATGTCCATTAAAAGTTATAAAAAGGACATGCCTTTTATTAGTTAGGTTTTTTTTTGCTTAATAATACGTGTTGTCCTTTTATTTTAAGAATTACTTTTTCTGCTTCACGGTGCTCTCATTCAAGTTAAGTTGCATGCAGTTCTGTTTTATCTGTATTTAATACATTGTGAGGCTATAAAGAATTAGGCAGTGACCCTTAACAGAAAGATGAAGAATATATTAATGAATGCCTCAGTCTCTGCTGTAGATTCATTCTTTGGCACCCACTGTCTCCTTGATGAGAGAGAGAATTTAAAAGGGAGGATTTTTGAATGACCTTGTGCTTTTGTTCTGGCACACAAGTTATTGGCTGAGTTTCACTGTAAAGAAACAGGTTGTGGTATTACTACTGTCTGACCCCATTAAAGGCTCATTGCGGTTTGGTATAATGGTTTGTGTGCAGAAAGGGGAGTGAGAACAATTGGACAAAATTCAGCATTTATTCATGAAGTCAGGGTTAAATTGGTTTTAAATCAAGTAGTTGAGTAGAGTGTGGTGCTGTGGAAGAGGACTGACTTGTCATTTTTAAGTACCCTCTTTGAAATCAAAGTGATTGTGTTTCAGAAATGTACATGTCACTCAGGAGGTTTCCTGTACAAACAGAGAATGGAAGTTGCCTCCCTAGTAAAAATGATTGGCATATACAATTTGCTATTGTAAGGAATCCAGGGGCAGTCAATGGGTTCTATTTCCCTTTCATTGCCTTAATGATGACTCCTATTAGTACTAATGAATTACCCTTTTTAGGGCCTTGCTTCACGTGGCTAGTACTTTATGTGAATGAAAGTTATGTGCACAAAACTTTTGTCCACTGAAATAAGAGACTGTCAGCTCGTTGGGCAGGAACTGTTTCTTACAGCCCCTCGCAGAACATGACTCCAGTCCTGATTGGTGCCTCTGAGGCTATGTCTAGACTGCAAGCCTTCTTTCGAAAAAGAGCATCTAGACTACAACCAGTACTTTCGAAAAAGAAAGCTGCTTTTTCAAAAGAGAGCATCCAGGCAGTCTGGATGCTCTCTTTTGAAAAAGCACTGTTTGCATTACATAGCGCCTTTTTTTGAAAGAGCACTTTCGAAAAGAGGCATTCTTCCTCATAAAACGAGGTTTTCCACGGTCGAAAAAACTGCTGCATTCTTTTGATTCACTTTCGAAAGAACGCGGCAGCAGAAAGGCCACTTTTTTCGAAAAAAACCCTGTAGTCTAGACACACTCTGAATGCACAAGTAATCTTGTTCAGTCAGATTGTGACTCTGCGTATGCTGCCATGCAGAAGCACAAAGTTGAGTTAGACATATTCCCTTGTGACAGACGTTGGGATTGCAGGAAGGGAGCAAGCAGATTCTGTATGCCACTATTCCCAATTCCTAGCAAATGAGTGGGAATGAGTGGAGTTTTGGCTCTGGTCCCATCACAATGCTGAGGTAGTGCAAAGGGGACTTTAAAAGTCCTGGTCTGATCCAGTACCAGATTAAAACCTCCGGTGTTACCAGATTTGCCCAATACTCTGGGGTATGCTCATTTATCAGGGTTACTCTTATGGGACTGGGGGAAGGTTAACAATTCTATCAGTGTGCTGTTTGTGCTTACTTGTGCTCTCATATGGAGCTGAATTCTCCCTGCTGCCAATTCCCCCTCCCACTGGAACTCTCCTGCAGGAACTAGGTTCCTCAGGATAGGGTTACCACTTTAGCAACATACACAGACACTCACACCCACTAACAGAGCACATCTGAGAGGACTGGGTAATCAGCACTCACAAGCTGACCCCCTCATATGTCCCTGGACTCAGCTGGCTGGGTTTCACAGCAATGCCACACTGCACCCTCATGTGCCTTTGGACTCAGTGGGCTGGATTAAACAGCACTTTAAGCTGCCATCCTCATAAGCCCCAGGTTCAGCACTTCCCTATCCCCACTTTTACCCCACAATCATTCACTGGCAAACCACGATGAGCAAACCCACAGGATTTTGGGCACTACAGGGATCTTTAGCTTGGGTACAAGAAGCATTGTTGCAGAGCGAATGGGAAGCCAAAACAACACCCCTTAAGGAAGAGTGAGCAAAGAGAAAGAAAGAGAGAAGCAACCAGCTTAACAATGAAAGTTATTTATTTCTGAGTAGTGCATAGATATAAAAAGTTACAATATTAAATCTAACAGTTACAATATTAAATCTAAATTGAAACTGATTACAAATGTTAGGTAACCATATAACAGTTTACATAGGGCAGGGTCAGGAGGCTATGCTTAGAGAGGTAGTTGATGGGAGAGAGAGAGAGAGAGAGAGACCTCACCACTCCATGGAGCTTGCACTGATCGGGGGTCCCAGATGATGATGGTAGCCGGGGGTCCAGAGGGCAGGAGACAAGCAGAACAGAGCCCCTAGCACGATCAGACAGGAGATGAAGAAGTCTCAATGGAACTGATGCAGTTTAAATCCAGGTATCAGAACAGTTTTCTTGGGGTAAGGATAGGAGTTTTATAGAGATAGTTCAAAGAGAAAGAGGAGAGACAATGAGATTGATCACCCCTGGTTATGGGTGATGTTCCTTGAACGAGCTCACAATGCAACTAGGCAGTTTCAGTATTTTAGATGTCAATAGGATCGTTACTAGAATTGGTCTGATAATGACTAATTTGGGTGTGAGCAGGCCTGGGTTCATTAGCATCTGGAGTAGAGATTTCCCATCAGGCAGTGCTTCTCTGCTTTCGGTATCCCATAGTTCACTGCGGTTCCTGCCTTGGAAGAGCTGCTCTCCATTCTGTATGCTAATGAGATGTCCCTTTGTTCCATCTTTAATGCAAATGAGGCTGGGGTGTTTCCTTAATTGTATCACCCTTGTCTGAAGCAGTTTAGGTGTGTCTTCCCGGCCTTTTCATTGCTTTGTCTGATTCCAGCAAAGGCTTAGGGAAAAGGGGGGGGGGGGGATGGTTTTCCATGAATGTCACTCCCTGGCTCCCAAAAGCACAGGGCTGGTAGGTAACACCAGAGCAAACTGACAATAGAAGACATGATTCTTTTCCTGTGCTGTTCTTGGAACTTATAGAAGACAGACTTATATGCAAAAGCAAGCACCTAGTTTACAGTGTGATTTATTGAATAGTATATGACTCTGTAAGGTGTTGGAATTTGTCCCCTATATAATAATAATTAATAAATAAATGTACCTTGCCATTATATACCTTTTCCACATGAAATCTTGAACAAAAGCATTATATAGGTTGGACCTATGTGTACAGATGTGGTCTCCTCATCTCAAAAAAGATATTTTGGCCTTGGAAAGGGTTCAGAAAAGGGCAACTAAAATGATCAGGGGTTTGGAACAGGTCCCATATGAGGAGAGGCTAAAGCGACTGGGACTTTTCAGTTTGGAAAAGAGGAGACTGAGGGGATATGATAGAGGTATATACATCATGACTGGTGTGGAGAGGGTGAATAAAGAAAAGTTATTCATTAGTTCCCATAATATAAGGACTAGAGGACACCAAATGAAATTAATGGGTAGCAGGTTTAAAACTAATAAAAGAAAGTTCTTCACACAGCGCATAGTCAACCTGTGGAACTCCTTGCCAGAGGAGGCTGTGAAGGCTAGAACTATAACAGAGTTTAAAGAGAAGCTAGATAAATTCATGGAGGTTAGGTCCATAAAAGGCTATTAGCCAGGGGGTAGGAATGGTGTCCCTGGCCTCTGTTTGTCAGAGGCTGGAGATGGATGGCACGAGACAAATCGCTTGATCATTGTCTTCAATCCACCCCCTCCAGGACACCTGGTGCTGGCCACTGTTGGCAGACAGGCTACTGGGCTAGATGGATCTTTGATCTGACCCAGTACGGCCATTCTTATGTTCTTATGTTATGACCTCACTGGTCCAACACCCTTGGGACCTCAGCAGTCGCGAATAAAGGAGTTTGCCAGGCCAGAGGAGGTCAGCTTAGGGCTCTCCCAGGGCTCCCCTGTTGGGTGCCAACCCAGCTAATGTGCTGGCCCAGCTTGTTGGTGGGGCTCCAATCTGGGCCACCAGTCCCAATCCCAACCAGTGGACCTCCCTGCCCCATCACGCTCCAGCCGGCAGGGCTCCTGCCCCCAGCAGCCGGCCCATTCTAGCCAGCGGAGCTCCCTGCCCCCAGCAGCTCGCCCCTCAGGCCGGCAGGGCCTCATGCCTCTGGCCACACTCCGGCCAGCAGGACTCCACACCCCCAGCTGGCTCCCTGCCCACAGCCACACTCTGGTTGGCGGGGCTCTTGGCCAATGGGGCTCTCAGGACACTGGCTCTGTGGGCTGCCTGCCATCACACCAACTGAGCTCCCTCTTGCTAGCAGCCTCTGTGGCTGGGGTTCTCTGGTCTAACAATCTCCGTGGTCCTACCAGATCACGGATGTTGCCGTACCAGAGAGTCCCGAACCTGTATTCCATTTGTCATTTTAGAGAATAGCAATTCGAAATTTTACGTAAGCATAATTCATTGAATATGCCTGCCATAACTTTAAGTCAAAATTGTAAGGCATCACTCAATGCTCTCCACATTTGTAACAGAAATAAATACATTTAAAATAGCTAAATGTATTACATTTGATATTTAGTACAGGAGCAAAGTAATCAGTTCAGAACCAACAACTCCCAGAACTCCTGTCATAAAAAGTTCTCCAGAAAAAATATACTAGCCTTAATTAAATTTTTATGGATATTTATTGTTAAATTCTTAGCAGTAATCATCCATATTAATAATTTCTAAGGAAGTATGGTAATAAACATGGTTGGAGGAATATCATATCATACCATAGCTTTTTGTTATTCCCAGTTAAAGAAAAAATCTTAAATCACTTATCTTTATAATAGTTATGGGCATAACATCACAGCTCTCCTATTATAAAATCTCTAGCCACTTCACATTAAGCATGTTTTTAAAAAATTTAAATACAGTCAGCAACCTTCTGTGTGCAAGTGCTGCTCTGGAGAGGAAAAGCTTCAATAACTGTCTCTTCCAGTAAGTGCCAAGTGAAGCAGGAAAGTGCTTCAGAGGGGAATTAAAAGGACTGAGGAGGTAAAGCACAACCTGAAATTCTCTCAAAACCAACGGAATAGACTTGAAGTTAACATAGGAGCATAAGAAGGACCATACTGGGTCAGACCAAAGGTCTATCTAGCTCAGTAACCTGTCTTCCCAACAGTGGCCAATGCCAGATGCCCCAAGGGAGTGAATAAAACAGGTAATCATCACGTGATCCCTCTCCTGTCATCCATTTCAAGCCTCTGACAAACAGAAGCTAGGGACAGCATTCCTACCCATCCTGACTAATAGCCATTGTTGGACCTAACTCTAACTGGGTTCAAAAAAGAACTAATAAATTAATAAAGTCCTACTCTTCACAACATCATCTGGCAAGGAGTTCCACAGGTTGATTGTGCACTGCATGAAGAAAAAGTTCCTTTTGTATGTTTTAAACTTGCTACCTCATAATTTCATTAGGTGACCCTTAGTTCTTATATTATGGGAACAAGTAAATAATTTTCCTTATTCACTTTTTCCACACCAGTCATGTTTTTATAGACTTCTATTCTATCCCCCCTTAGTCTCCTCTTTTCTAAGCTATAAAGTCTCAGTCTTTTAAATCTCTCTTCTTTTGGGACACGTTCCAAACCTCTAATGATTTTTGTTGCCCTTTTCCGAATCTTTCCCAATGCCTATATATGTTTTTTGAGATGAGGTGACCACATCTATACGCAGTATTCAAGAAGTAGGCATACCATGGTTTTATATAGAGTCAATAAGATGTTATTTGTCTTACTCTCTATCCCTTTTTTAATGATTCCTAACATTCTGTTTGTTTTTTTGACTGCCGCTGCACACTGAGTGGATGTTTTCAGAGAACTATCCACAATGACTCCAAGATCTCCCTCTTGAGTAATTATAGCAAAATTAGTCCCCATCATTTTGTATGTATAGCTGGAATTATTTTTTCCAATGTATATTACTTTAACATTTATCAACATTAAATGTCATTTGCCATTTTGTTGTCCAATCACTTAGTTTGGTGAGATCTTTTTGAAGTTCTTCAGTCTGCTTCAGTTTTAACTATCTTGTGCAGTCATCTGCAAATTTTACCACCTCACTGTTTACCTCTTTCTCCAGATCATTTATAAACAGGTTGAATAGGATTGGTCCCATTATGGACCATTGGGGGACATGACTAGTTACCCCTCTCCATTATGAAAACTTACCATTTATTCCTACCCTTTGTTTCTTATCTTTTAACCAGTTATCAGTCCATGAGAGGAACTTCCTTCTTATCCCACCACAACTTACTTTACTTAAGAGCCTTTGGTGAGAGACCTTGTCAAAGGCTTTCTGGAAATCTAAGTATACTGTATCCACTGGATCCACCTTGTCCACGTTTGTTGACCCTCTCAAAGAACTCTAGTAGATTAGTAAGCTATGATTTTCCTTTACAGAAACCATGTTGACTTTTCCCCAACAAATTATGTTCATCTATGTGAATGACAATTTTATTCTTTACTATTGTTTCATCTAATTTGCCAGGTACTGACATTAGACTTACCATTCTGTAATTGCCAGGATCACTTCTAGATCCCTTTTTAAATATTGGCATCACATTATCTATCTTCATCATTAGGTATAGAAGCTGATTTAAAGGATAAGTTACAAATTACAGTTAATAGTTCCACAATTTCATATTTGAACTCTTTCATAACTCTTGGGTGAATGCCATTTGGTCCCAGTGACTTGTCACTGTTAAGGGTTATACTGTAACACCTGGATTTGAAGTCTTCTCTGCCTGTGAAGTAACTATGATAGGCAGTGCATTGCAAAGAGAAGGTGATGTCAAGTAGAAGAGCTCACAACAGGAGATGACTATTGTAATTATGACTTAATGTAGGTGATTTGCCTAGTGCATTTAAATTACCATTGAAGTTGCTTCTGTGTAAGTAATGCTAAATGTTTTAGTGCTCTTGGCAGTGTTCATGTAATGTCTATCCATTCTAGCAGATTTAGTGCCTTTGAAAAACAGGTTGGTTGATGACATATCGACAGAAAGACCTTAAGTTTAATACTGAAATAATGTATATGTGTCTAAGGACACATTTGATATAGATATAGATATTTGTTTCATAGAATGTCTTATAAGCATAGCAGGCAATAGGGTTATGACTCAAGAATTAACCGTTCTCCCATGTACTAATTGCAATAATGCTGTACAAGAAAGAGACCCTTAAGAGAGAGTAAACATGTATTTTTATTTATTTTTCACCTATATCTATTGCATAGAAAACACCCCCCCCCATGTTAACAGAGTTTTACAGCAGCATAAGTACGCACATAGAATGATGTTAGTAAATATCAGAATTGAGGTAGCCTTAACTGCACGGTGAACTTCAATTCTGGCATTTCCTAACTTTTGAGTGCTTGACTTTGCAATCTCAACATTCTTTCAACATCCAGACTCCATTACCCATCAAGATTGTTAAGCAGCTATTTCCCCAACTTGCTAGCAGGTAGCATTTGTTTACCTTATATATAAATGTACTTTTCACTGTCCACTGCAACCAAGTAAATCCACATTGCTTTGTCTAGAACACTCTGGGCTTTACGCACGGCCTACCAAATAAATTTTAAGATCTTCCTAGTACACATTTATAGGTTACGTTAGTCAGAGGAACTGGACACTGGTGGGGAGATGGTTTTGGGGAAACTTGAGTTTGGAAGAATTATTGGGGTCATCCTGTGGGAGTAAGTGGGCTGGTAGAAGCCAGGAAAAGCCCCCACTGTTGGGGTCAAGGCTCTGAACCAAAACTTCATACTACAGGAGATACAAGCCAGGTAGTGATAGAATCCCTGACTAGCATGTGTGTGAACCCCTGCAGTGTCACAGTGAAGACTAGGCAGAACTACCACCTCTGTCTATAGTACTCTTGGGTATGTCCACACTTGCACCCTACTTATTTTCTAAGGGATAGAAAAATAAGACACAGAATATCTTACTGCCCCTGTATAAAACTATGGTACGCCCACATCTTGAATACTGTGTACAGATGTGGTCTCCTCACCTCAAAAAAGATATTTTGGCCTTAGAAGGGGTTCAGAAAAGGGCAACTAAAATGATTAGGGATTTGGAACGGGTCCCATATGAAGAGAGGTTAAAGCGACTGGGACTTTTCAGTTTAGAAAAGAGGAGACTAAGGGGGGATATGATAGAGGTATATAAAATCATGAGTGGTGTGGAGAGGGTGAATAAAGAAAAGTTATTTATTAGTTCCCATAATAGAAGAACTAGAGGACACCAAATGAAGTTAATGGGTAGCAGGTTTAAAACTAATAAAAGAAAGTTCTTCTTCACACAGCGTGTAGTCAACCTGTGGAACTCCTTGCCAGAGGAGGCTGTGAAGGCTAGGACTATAACAGAGTTTAAAGAGAAGCTAGATAATTTCATGGAGGTTAGGTCCATAAAGGCTATTAGCCAGGGGTAGGAATGGTGTCCTGGCCTCTGTTTGTCAGAGGCTGGAGAAGGATGGCACGAGACAAATCGCTTGATCATTGTCTTCGGTCCACCCGCTCTGGGGCACCTGGTGCTGGCCACTGTCGGCAGACAGGCTACTGGGCTAGATGGACCTTTGGTCTGACCCAGTACGGACATTCTTATGTACTTTGAACTAGGGATGCAAATGCAGGCATTCGAAATTGCTAATGAAGCGGGGATTTAAATATCCCGCACTTCATTAGCATCCGTTACTCGAGAAAGTGAAAGTTGCGCGCCGGGGCGCGCGTTAGTTCAAACCAAACCCCTTGGTTCGACCAACGCGTTACTCCTCATTTTTTGAGGAGTAACGTTAGTTCAAACCAAGGGGTTTGGTTCGAACTAACACGTCCCGGCGCGCACTTTCACTTTCAGAACAGCTGGCATTTGGAGTAACGTGCCAGCGAGATCATGCTAATGAAGCACAGGATATTTAAATCCCTGCTTCATTAGCAATTTCGAATGCCTGCATTTGCATCCCTAGTTCGAACTAGGGTGCAAGTGTAGACATACCCATAGAGATTTCTTTGGGCACATACATGAAACATTTTTAAGACATAACTTTTAAAATCTAAAAAATAAATAAATTACATTAAATTAACAACTTTAAAAAACTCCCCATCTATCCTCCAAAAATAAACAAACACAACCAAACAGAGCTTTTTACCTGCCCACTTAACCCAATCCTCCATATATGGCTGAATTGCTGTTCTTTCTAATCAGTTTTACTGTTATATGTTAAAATTATATATATAATCAATCTCCTGCTGCTTTCCTGGAGGCTGCACACCACAAGGTGTTTCTAGTGTATCTGGGGACAAACTACTTCTAGCACACACAAAAAGCAAGGCTATTCTTGACTCCATCATGAAGGCATTGGCTCAGGAAATAACTATAGATCAGTCACAGAGTAAGAATGTGCACAGTGTAACTACATTTAATGGTCTCTGAGGACGGTATCAAAAATCAATCATCATGACACCAAACTTTCAAAATGGGATTTTTTTGTAACTTGAATCAAGATTTAGGTGCCACTAAGTCTCTAACATAAAACTGGGAAACTCTGAGGCACTGATTAGAAAATTCCTGATAATTTCTAATTGAATTTTAGAGCTCTGAAAGTTCCCGTCTAAAGGAGTAAGAAAGTTTTCTTTCACTATCCAACCTCCTAACATACTGATGAGCTATCCTAACATTTAAATACTGGTATCTCCCTGGCATCATATTATAACCACAGCATAATGCAAAATAGGCTAATTTAGCAGACTATTTTACTTAATGGTAATTTATTATTCCTGTGCCTAATTCAATTTCAATTTGGAAAAGTCACATTTTTACAGTGTTGGCCATCTTGCAAAAGTTTTGCCTGTTGAGCTCTTTCCCTGCTTGGTTTTCCTTCTGCTGAATTACAGTGATAGAGTAGAAATTCGCTAATCAGTACATTGCTGAACCTATAAATTGCACAAAAACACCAAAAATAATCTCTCCCTATTTTTCATCAGAGATTTAATAGCTGGGTGCTGTAGTGAAGTTTCAAGTAACTAAGAAGTCATGCAGAATATTTCCTAGTCTATGATGCAGTATTATTAGAACTAATCTAAATTACAGTTCTCATTTAAATGAACACAATATTTCATTGTACATTACTCTTGATCTTTAGTTATGTTCTGGGAAATTTATAAAATGTAGTTATTTTTAAATAACTTTTCCAGCATTCAATGCAAAATAATGAAAATCTACTGCTTTATAAAACACCTCAGGATAATTTACACTTCTGTTTTTTAAAAGTCATACATTTCAATATCAAAACAACTACCGTTCTTCAGTAACCTGTACACATAACATTTGGGAAGGTCCATTTTGATAGAAATTATTGGATAACCTGAAATGAGATTGCTTCTTTGGGAAAAAAAACAGCCTTGAAGTGCACAGATAATTTAAACGACTGAAGATATAGAACATGATGTCAGCATCAGAGTATATTAAAGATGTACTAAAAGTACAGCTTCCTGAGTGCCAAGAGAATGTCTTTAGTTTGAAATCAAGACAAAGTGACATTATATCAAGCTATAAAATGAGTACATCGATAATTTTTCAAAGACTGCAAAATGCACCAAAGATCTCGTTATATAGACAGCTTTTTGCCTATTATACATTTTGTAGAAATCCTATTGAATACAAGGAACCTGATTCATATTTATACTAAAAGTACTTGGGCAATTTGAAGGAGCTGTAAAATGAATGTAAATGTAATTTACTTAAATTTTAAGATCCATTTAGGATGCCAGGGTTGTGTAAATCTCCTTTAGTGTAAATGAGATTCAGGCTCAAGATCATCCAATTATTTAACCTCCTCTGAATAGTTACTTCACTCTTACACTGATTGAATTTCAGCCCATGTTCCATAGCAGAAAAATTCCAGTCTTTTCTGTGCTTGAACTGATATATTTAAATTTAATAAATTGTAATTTTGCCAACATGTATCTTACCGAATGGACATTTCAACAGCTAAGACGGGGTGGACAACCTGCACCTGAGTGAGAGCCAGAATTTATTAATGTACATTGCCAAAGAGCCACAGTAATATGTAATGATTATCTCACTATATATTTTAGAGAGTTTGCGTGTCAGTCTGTCCATTGGTCCGTCCGTCCATCCCCGAGTCCATTTGTTCAAGAACTCCTAAAAAGTAAGAGCTACGACCACCAAATTTCATATGCAGCTTCCTCTTATTGTAACTTAAAGCAAGGTCAGGGGTTGGTTGGGCCAGGAAAATGGGATCTGTCTGGAATTCAATTATTTTTCATAAAATGGAAAGGGAAGAGTCTGAAAGGAGGGGCAGTTATTCTCTGAAATGACCACAGGTAAGTGGTCCATGTTCCCCCAAACTCCTCTTCCCTAGTCCTCAGTCGCAGTGCCCGATGGGAGGGGAGCCCTGCTGCCCAGCAATCCTGGCACTCTCTTCCCCTCCACAAGAAGCCACTGGGCAGCCCAGCCCTAGCCCCACCCCACGAGGGGCCAATGGGGGGAACCAGGCAGCCCAGCCTCCCCCTCCCCATGAGGAGTCACTGGGCAGCCCAGCCCTGCCACACCTCATGAGGAGCCGCCGGCAGCCAGAGGGCCAAGGCTAGAAAGGCATTGCCATTGGAGCAGCACAACTCTTGCTGCCACAGGCAGCCCCAGTTAGATCCCCTGACCTCCCAGCCCCCTTGCCTGAGACCCCTGCCCTGACTCCTATACCCACCCTCTGCCCTCAGCCCCTCATACTTCCTATTCCCCTGCCTGACTCCTGCACCCCCTATACTTCTAGTCCTTGCCCTGCGCCCCCACACAGCCCTGCCCTAACTCCTCCGTGCACACACACACACATCCTTAATCATTACATAATTTGATATGTATTTTATGCATTTATAATGTATAGTCAATTACCATAATAACAACTTGTCTTAAACCTTTTACTTAGAGGGGACTGGCAATCTTTGCTTTCAAAAATTCCTGTGAAGTTTGGTTTGTGTTCAAATGGACTTCTAGGCAGCAGTTCTATTAAGTGGCTGTCTGTCAAAACAGATCAGTGCTTGGATTTCACATGTTTGAATGTGGAGCAAAGAGACTCACTAAAGGTGTCTAGACTAGACTACAGGGTTTTTTTGGGGGAAAAAAATGGCCTTTTTTAGAAAAAAACTTCCCCTGTGTCTAGACTGCTGTCACGTTCTTTCGAACGTAAATTGAAAGAACGCAGCAGTTTTTTCGACCACAGAAAACCTTATTTTATGAGGAAGAACGCCTTTTTTCAAAAGTGCTCTTTCGAAAAAAGGTGCTATGTAATGCAACTTGTGCTTTTTCGAAAGAGAGCATCCAGACTGCCTGGGTGCTCTCTTTTGAAAAAGCGGCTTGCTTTTTCGAAAGTACTGGTTGTAGTCTAGATGCTCTTTTTCGAAAGAGGCTTGCAGTCTAGCCGTAGCCCAAGAGAGGTCAAAGCAAACATCGAGATTAATTTTAGGTTACACCTCTGATGTTGGGGTATTGATCCTTTGGTACAGATTTCCAGAAAGTAAGGGTCCCCTCTGTCTTCTGAACAGAATTCAATCTGTTGTCTTCCAAAAGTTCTATTATTTCCTTCTGTGATGTTGCTTCATCAGTCACTAAAGAGGGCTTTTGCACTAGAAAGTTAATCATAAATCTGATTGGAGGTCTTTTCTGCTACAAATCTTGGCATCTTTCCTCAAAGATCTTAAATCACGCTTGCATATCTAGTTGTGCTCCATTATAGGGGTTCTGCTGCCTCTTCTTTTGATCTGACTTGAAGTTGTTTCATTGAGAGAAAATGTGTCAGCTCTCCCTCAAGCATTTGAGAAAATAACTGCAGTTTGTTCATGAACACAAATATGCTTTGCAGTGGTTCAGAGAGCAACCAGAATTTTCCATGCAAGTACAAGTTTAGTTTGTCCAAATGCAGCAGCACAGTTGCAAGAAATGCAAAATTTAGAAACCTCCTGGGATCTGTAAGCTCAGAGTGTATTCTGTGCTTCTTCTCCACAAACAATTTTACTGGTTCCAGGAGCTTGAAGAACAGGAAATAACTTTACCTCTTGAGAGCCATCAAACTACACAGTGAAATTGCAAATCAGCGGGGAAGATGTCTTCAGCTAGTTCTCCAATTAGATTTTGAAATTGTCTGTGATTGAGTGCAGTTGAGCGAATGTAATTCACGATGTGCAAGACAGGTTTCTTGAGGTGACCCAATTTGAGGTTTTTAGATACCAGTTACTCCTGATGAATAATATAGTGAAATGACCAAAAATTCAGGAAAGCTCTGGTCAGACTTACAAAGTCCTACTAATCCATTCATAGATCCCCACACAACCAGAACTCTGTCCATTGCAATAGCAGTGAACTTCTGTCAAGAGAAGTGGTGCTTTGAAATGAATGACATTAATGCCTCCTTTAAATCTTGTATTCCCACAAGTTCTGTCTTTTTAGGGACACAATATTGAGGAGTTATTCCCCTCCAACCAGTCCTCAGACAAATTATGGACAAATACCAGTAATTGAGGTTTGTTTGGTATATCGCACAGCTCATCCAAAGCTGAAGTTGCAAGTGCAATTGAGACTAGATGTCATTGCTCAGGTTGGGGATTCTGCATTGTATTGTGGAGTGTGAAAGCTGCAGGCCAGAAATTTTCTTCTGTAGATTCTCATTCTCTGCTGACAGGATGGAAATCACATCACTGAGGCATGTTTTTATAAACTTGCCACCAGAGTAGGGCGTTTTAGCATGGGCTATATGCCAGGCTGTATAATAAGAATATAATGCTACGGTCTATGATCATAGGGAAATGTGATAAAGAACTGGACTTCTCCATCAGTTTTTTATTTTCTTAAGTTTTCAGTTTTAAAGTGTGGAGTTCAGAAACTTGTGGGAATTCTTGATCCATATGTGCATGGCTAGAAGGAAAATGACACTGCAAGTCTGAGGATTCGAAGTGAAAGATACACATTTGGCAAAGAGGACACATGGCCTTACCATTACATTCAGCAAAAGAGTACTAGTTCTTCCACTCCTGTTGGAAGCCTCAGTTTTCATCTGTGTATTTTCTTTTCCATTTGAACTTGCCTTCCAATGTTAGATGGTGTAAGAAAAATGTTGATTAAAAATTTCCACACCACTTAGGTACCGTTTGTGTTATTCAGGGAGACATAGCCAGCCAGGGATGGTCAGCCCCTAGCTGTGCCTCCGGCCCCGACCTCACCTCTGTCCCTACCCCGCAACCACTACGCCTATGTATGTCCCCTCCCACAAGTGAACTGTGTCCTCACTCTGCCTTCTCCCATGCAGGTTCCAAGGCAGCTGAGGAGGCTGCATGAACTGTAATAAAAACATCAAGTGCATGGAATTAGGCACAGGTTTTGGTAGCTATCTATCCTGTGTGGAAAGGCAACACTTTCCTTTGCTTTACATACCCACCACTATGGGCACAACTCAATTTTTGCAGATAACACAATATGGGGACAAGTATGAAAGCAAAGCCAATTGCCAGTTTGCATGACTGTAGAATCCTGCAACCTCTATGGAAACTAGATTCTGTAAAAGGCAGAGTCATATCCTACCATAAACAAAAAAATAGAATTGCTTTTATTCTTGAGAAATGTAAGCTTTACCCCTCTGTTTTGATGAAATAAAGAGGCAGACTGCACTGGCACTTTGAGACCATAGTGACAGATGTCCCAATGTATGAGTGTTTAAAAATATCATAGCTCCTTTGCACCCTGATCTACAAAGGGATTTATGTTGAGATCCACACAGTTTTTTGCTGACTTTGCTCTCTCTTTGAAACCATAACACAGACACAGGACAAGGGACCCCCTGAAGGCAAGGAGGTGGGGTGGGTTCTTGAGTGGGCTAAGAGATGCAGCACTTGCCCAAGGAGGGCAGGGTTAGGGTTGGGGTTGGAGTCTCCACTCCACTCCACTCCAGCTTACCCAAGCCCCACCCATCCTAGGAACAACCAGACAGTCAATACAGGACCCACCAAAGGGAGGGGAGGTGGCTTGGGCTCTGGAGTGGCCTAGGGGAGAACACAGGGTGGTGGGTTCAAGTCCTGGCTGCCCTGGGAGCAGCTAGATAGCCAACACAGGATGCCCCAGGGATGGACCAGGCTCCTGAATTAGGAAGGCAGCATAAGGGTCCCCCTGAAGGTGCTCTTGATTGTCATGGTGTTTTGGTTTTAATTAAATACTTCAAACCACATCCTCAGCTGATATAATTACACCTAACTCCATCGTGGAACAATGCCAATTGACACTGAAGGATCTGGTCTTTTTATTTTTACGAGCTGAGGCTCTCTCTGTTCATAGTACAGCATCTACAAATGCAAGAGAAAACTTAGTCAAAGCCTGAACAAAGTAAAAACTTTTGCAGTTGTGTATTAATATTTACTGCCAGGAGCCCTGCTGAAGAAAGAAATACTTGTCAATAAACACTGATTGATATTGAACCTCTAAATCTGTCACACAATTGTCTGCATACAACTATCATAGTTACAAGAGTGTTTACCAATTGCTATGACAGCCCCCATTATCTGGAGAAGTATGAATCCCACTTGCATTAAGAACATTTGCATTGCATCTTCCTCTTTCCACACACGGGGGGCCAACAGACCCATAGAGTCCCTGGACAAAGTGTGTGTGGGGGGTGTGACTCTATGCTCCCAGAAGGGGGGATCCTCAGGTGAAGGAGCCAAAGGGACAGGCCTGGGGCCAGCCAGCCCTCAGAATCACTCAGAGCATTCCGTGCCAGCTCCAAATCCCCAGCCAGACCTGAAAGCCACCCAGAGCATGTTGCATGGTGCTCCAGCAACAATTTACAGGGCCTGGGGCTCAGGCTGCCACCATTCCTGTAGTAGCAGCATCCAGGAGCCTTGGGCCCTTTTGAATCACTGGGCCCTTGCCTCCTGCCCACCCCCCGGGCAAATACCCCTACAATTCCCCTACATTCGTCAGGGTTTGGGTGAGAAAAACACATAGAAGAACCAAACCAAGGGAACATTTTACATGTAGTCACTGAGACTTGAGAAATTTTCTCCCTGGGACATTGTGCCACTCTGAAGTGAATTGTAAATGGGCAGACAGCATATTTCCTGCTAGCTCTTTTTGTTACTTTAACGTCACACAATTCACAGTAATGGCTTCATCTTCCAATTGGAAAGAACAAGTCTGCTAGCCTGAAACAAAGGCTGAGATGATAATGCAGGTGACTGAATATAGAAAGAGGAAGCCTTACCATGCTTTGAAGAGAAGTTCCATCTCTCTACATATAGGGAATACAAGATGGTGTGAGAGAGTGCTTCTGAGCATCAGTTTTTTGCTGTTCTAGAACATTTCTCAAAAGTGAAGTTCTTTATTTCAAGCGCTGCAAAATCAGAGAAATTCCATCTACTTGCCCCTTTGAACTTTGGTCATTTTAAAGGAGATTTTACATTTTTCTGACATTGGATTGGTGAACTATATTTTTAAGCTATTAGTGAGAAGTATTCAGTTATTGCTAGGCGATGTCTAGATCAGTGGTTCTCAACTTATTTATCATTGTGGGCTACATCCAAAACTATCTGTATGGCCCTGAAGGTATCACATGGGCCTCAGTTTTGGCCTGATTGGCCCACACACAGCCAGCAGGCCACAGATTGAGAACTACTGGTATAGAGTAATTGCTATTGGTTGTTATGCGATGAGAGGCAAATGACTCTCCATCCAATTTGCATTGTTTATCACAGCTGCGGGAGTATATTTCAAATAATTTCCAAAAGCTAGCTAACCAAAACTTATTTTTCATTAAACCAAATTAATTCTGATCGTATCATTGAATTTTCCTTCAATGATTGATGTTAATCTGATCAGACTATAACTCATGGTGAGCCATTTTTCCTCAATCTGAGCTGTTACCTGTTAATTATAACTCTTAAGAATGATTAAAGTTCTGTACTTTTTTTTTGAAACTGATGGATGGATATATCATAAGCCAAGTTGGTGCTATGTCTGCCTGTTGAGAGACTGAAACAAAAAACAGGACTATGTAGCACTTTAAAGACTAACAAGATGTTTTATTAGGTGATGAGCTTTCGTGGGCCAGACCCACTTCCTCAGATCAAATAGTGGAAGAAAATTGGCACAACCATATATACCAAAGGATACAATCAAAAAATGAACACACATGAGAAGGACAAATCAAATTTCAGAACAGAAGGGGGATAAGGGGGGGAGGTAAATGTCTGTGAGCTAATGATATTAGAGGTGATAATTGGGGAAGCTATCTTTGTAATGGGTAAGATAATTAATGTATTTGTTTAGACCGAGGCGTAAAGTGTCGAATTTAAGCATGAATGACCGTTCAGAGGATTCTCTTTCGAGTCTGGTGTTAAAAGGTCTTTGAAGCAGGATGCAGGTAATCAAGTCGTTGAGACAATGACCTTTCTGGTTGAAATGTCAATAAACTGTTTTTTCTTTGTGATCCTGTCTAATATCTGTTTTGTGGGCATTGATTCTTTGGCGAAGTGTCTGAGACGTTTGTCCAATGTACATAGCAGACGGACACTTTCGGCACATGATAGCATAAATTATATTTCTGGATGAGCAGCAATATGTGTTCTTGATCTTATAACTCAACTGGTTAGGTCCAATAATGGTATCAGCAGAGTGAATATGTGACAAAGCTGGCAACGGGGTTTGTTGCAAGGGAAGGTTCCAGGGTTGGTATTAGTGTGGTATGTCCTGTGGTTGTTGGTAAGACTCATCTTGAGGTTAGGTGGTTGTCTATAGGAGACTATGGGTCTGTCTCCCAGAGCCTCTCGGAGTTTAGTATCCTGTTCCAGTATAGGTTGTAGTTTATTGATAATGTGTTGGACAGGTTTAAGTTGGGGGCTGTAGGTGATGACAAGTGGTGTTCTATTGTTGGTTTTCTTGGGTCTGTCTTGAAGTAGATGGTTTCTAGGTATTCGTCTGGCTCTTTCAATTTGTTTTTTTTATTTCTCCGGGTGGGTAGTTGAGGTTTATAAATGCTTGGTAGGTCAATCTGACCTACCAGATCCCCCCCCATCAACACCAAAGGAAAAATAATTCTATATGGACTCCCCCTGATGGTCGGAATTACAATTTGGATTTCTATATACAAAGCTTCCGCAACAACGCACAGACTGACATTATTCACAAACGACAACAAGCGACACACAATCTCAGCCGCGCTGAACACTATGCCATCCAGAGTCTCAAAAACAACCTGGACATTAGAATCAAACCGGCTGACAAAGGGGGGTGCTGTGGTCATTATGAATAAGGCCGACTAACCAGGAGGCAACCAGACAACTCTCCAACACCACATTTTACAAACCTCTCTCCTCTGATCCCACCTCGGAATACCAAAAGAAACTACACTGTCTCCTTAAAAGCCTCCCTACAGCTACTCGGGAACAAATCCACACAGAAACACCTCCTGAACCCCGACCAGGATTGTTCTATCTGCTTCCCAAAATCCATAAACCTGGACACCCTGGACGTCCCATCATCTCAGGTATCGGCACGCTCACTACTGGTTTATCCAGCTATGTAGACACTCTTCTCAAACCCTACGCAACCAATACCCCCAGCTATCTCCGAGATACTACTGACTTCCTAAGGAAACTACAAAACATCGATAACCTCCCCGATAACACCATCCTTGCCACCATGGACGTAGAAGCTCTATACACCAACATCCCACATGAAGACGGATTACAAGCAATTAGAAACACTATCCCAGAGGACACCACTGCCAATCTGACAGCAGACCTATGTAACTTTGTTCTCACCCACAATTATTTCCAGTTTGAGAACAACATATATCTCCAGATCAGTGGCACAGCCATGGGTACACGCATGGCCCCACAGTACGCTAACATCTTTATGGCTGACTTAGAACAACGTTTCCTCAGCTCCCGTCCCCTTTTGCCCCTTCTCTACTTACGCTACATCGATGACATCTTTATGATCTGGACGCATGGCCAAGAAACACTGGAGACATTCCACAGAGATTTTAACAACCTACACCCCACCATCAATCTCAGCCTGGACCATTCTACACGAGAGATCCATTTCCTGGACACCACAGTACAAATCACCAATGGAAAATTAGACACCACTCTCTACAGAAAACCCACCGACTCATACAGTTACCTACATGCCTCTAGCTCCCATCCAGAACACACCATACGATCCATCGTCTATAGCCAAGCCCTTCGATACAACCGCATCTGCTCTAATCCCACTGACAGAGACCAGAAACTTCAGGATCTCTACCAAGCATTTATAAACCACAACTACCCACCCGGAGAAATAAAAAAACAAATTGAAAGAGCCAGACGAATACCTAGAAACCATCTACTTCAAGACAGACCCAAGAAAACCAACAATAGAACACCACTTGTCATCACCTACAGCCCCAACTTAAACCTGTCCAACACATTATCAATAAACTACAACCTATACTGGAACAGGATACTAAACTCCGAGAGGCTCTGGGAGACAGACCCATAGTCTCCTATAGACAACCACCTAACCTCAAGATGAGTCTTACCAACAACCACAGGACATACCACACTAATACCAACCCTGAACCTTCCCTTGCAACAAACCCTGCCAGCTTTGTCCACATATTCACTCTGCTGATACCATTATTGGACCTAACCAGTTGAGTTATAAGATCAAGAACACATATTGCTGCTCATCCAGAAATATAATTTATGCTATCATGTGCCGAAAGTGTCCGTCTGCTATGTACATTGGACAAACGTCTCAGACACTTCGCCAAAGAATCAATGCCCACAAAACAGATATTAGACAGGATCACAAAGAAAAAACAGTTTATTGACATTTCAACCAGAAAGGTCATTGTCTCAACGACTTGATTACCTGCATCCTGCTTCAAAGACCTTTTAACACCAGACTCGAAAGAGAATCCTCTGAACTGTCATTCATGCTTAAATTCGACACTTTACGCCTCGGTCTAAACAAATACATTAATTATCTTACCCATTACAAAGATAGCTTCCCAATTATCACCTCTAATATCATTAGCTCACAGACATTTACCTCCCCCCCTTATCCCCCTTCTGTTCTGAAATTTGATTTGTCCTTCTCATGTGTGTTCATTTTTTTGATTGTATCCTTTGGTATATATGGTTGTGCCAATTTTCTTCCACTATTTGATCTGAGGAAGTGGGTCTGGCCCACGAAAGCTCATCACCTAATAAACCATCTTGTTAATCTTTAAAGTGCTACATAGTCCTGTTTTTTGTTTCAGCTACATCAGACTAACACGGCTGCATCTCTATCACTGTTGAGAGACTATTCAGGCTATTCACTTAGCAACTGCAAAATTGCTCATTTCTGCATACTAACTCCTTTCTCAACTTAATAGGAAATGTAACCCCCAAAGATGGAAGAAAAGTAGGCTTTTTTAACAAATCCCTCATTTTCTGATCTGCTGTCTCCAATTTCCTTTTACTTATTATTTTAATAGCTAGATTTCTTTGTGCTTTTACCTTCTATATTCTGAGTACAACTGAAAATCCTATATAATTTGATAACATAAGTTTTTATTCATCATTCATCATTTCTTTATGCTTTGTTAATGATTTTTTGACTATGTTTGTTCATTTTTATAGTGAAATAAAAAATCTCCTTTTGCTCCATGTTTTCAGGGTTCTGATCAAAATTTTTCAAAAAATGGGGCTACATTTAGACTACAGGCTTCTTGTGCAAAAAGCTTTTATTGGAAGAGATCTTCCAAGAAAACTTCTTGCAAAAGAGAGTGTCCACATTGCAAAAGCGCATAGAAAAAGCGATGCACTTTTTCGAAAGAGAGCGTCCAGACTGAATGGACGCTCTCTCACATGTAAGCTGTGATCGCTATGGACAAAATGGCCACCAGGGCACCTGTGCTTTTCCCTCTTCCCTCTTCTTCCGAAAGAGCTCCCTCCTCCCGTCCACACATGCCTTTTTGCAAAAGAGCTCTTTCGCAAAAAGACTTCTTCCTCGTAGAAAGAGGAATACCAATTGCGCAAAAACCCCTCTGTTCTTTCAATTTACTGCTGAAAGAACGTGCTTGCAGTGTGGATGTAACTTGGGTTTTGTAGGAAAAACGGCCGTTTTTCTGACAAAACTCTGTAGTCTAGACATATCCTGGCTGCTTAAAGTTAGATTTCTACATCCATATTTAGGCATCCAAATAAACGACTTAATTTTCCATCATACTCAGCACTAGATGGCTCCCATAGAGGTTAATGTCAGCTGCCAGGTGCTCATCATTTTTGAAAATCAAGAGAGGGACTTATGAGCATAATATTAGGTAGGTATTTTGAAATGTTTGGCCCTTAGACCCATTGTTGCTTTTGTGTCTGCTAATATTTAACTCAGATAACTTTCAATTTTACAACTGGTTTTGATTCATTTTGTATTAATTTAACTCTTATGTTCAGTGTTCCCTCTAAGCTGTGCAGCAACACAGCTTCACAGGTGATTAATCAGCCTCGCCCAGTTAATCAGCTCCCTGCACAGAGCCCTGAGCCTCTGACTGGGCAGGGCTGATTAATCTCCTGTGAAGCTGTGCTGCTGCAGAGGAAGCACTGCTTATGTTAGTAAGTAAATGTGTATGAATCAAGTACCACCGGCAGCCAGACTTTGTGCAAGCTTTATCCACACTCTGTTACTCCAACTCAGTCCTAGAATTCTCTGGTACCAAGACATTCAATGATGTTTAGTTTGCATAGTGCTAGGATTCATATCCCTGTCCATTCTCTAGCTATTTCTTAAATATATGTACATTTAATATATTGAAATATATCTTACTATGTTTAAATATCTTTAATTTCCATAAAATCGGGGTCATTAAAGGTATACTCCACAAAGTTACTTAGGCCAGGTCTACACTAGGCAATGTTGAATTAAGGTACACAACTCAAGCAACTCGAGCATAGTTGGAGCCCTGACTGGGGAGCCCCAGGGAATCCTCAGTGGCAGCAGGGTGGTGATGTCTGAGCAGGGCTGGCGGCATCCAGGTGGCCCCAGCAGGGGAACCCAGGGAATCCCCACCAGCGGTGAATGGGAGCCCCAGCCTTTGGAGCCTGGGAGTGGGGCAGCCAGCAGGGGAGCATTGACCTCCTTTGGTCCAGCAAACTCCCTGGTTTCAGACTGCTCAGGTCCCAACAGTGCCCGACCAGGAAGGTCCAACCTGTAGTGTAACTATTTCAATCTCTGGCAAAATAATTATAAATCCATTGTGTTATTCTTTATGTGATGCTGTATATAAGAAAGTTGACCACTGATGTTACCAGTTACATGACCTCCATAGATCTTGTACAAAGTATAACATTTAAGGTATCAATAGAAAAGTTATGAATGATAAGTATGATTATCTTATTCATATGTGCATATCATCTTAGTATCTAAAGTTATGAATATTGACTATGTATTTGAATCTTAAACATGTGGTTACGTCTACACAGGCAGCTTCTTGTGCAAGAACTGTTTTGCGGAAGAGTTCTTGTGCAAAAAGTCTTCCACAAGAGTGCGTCTACACTGGCATGTGCTTTTGCACAAGAGATGTGCTTTTGCACAAGAGCGTCTATGGCAGTGTGGCTGCTCTCTTGCGCAAGAAATCTCTGATGGCCATTGTAGCCAACGGGGTTTCTTGCGCAAGAAATTCACGTTGCCTGTCTACAGTGCCCTCTTGTGCAAGAGCTCTTGCGCAAGAGGGCTTATTCCTCGTGGGGAGAGGAATAACTCTTCCAGAAGAAGCCCTGTTTTCTGACGCTAGACTGTAAATTTACTTGCGCAAGAACGCGCATGCAGTGCAGACACCCGGCAAGTTCTTGCGCAAGAAGCTGCCAGTGTAGCCGTGTTGTATTCCTGAATAACGTTCCCCCCAAAAGATTTACATTAGGGCTAGACAGCCTTGATAGCCCATCAAGGACACTACTTTCACAATGTCCCACTGAAGAATCTCATTCCTTGTAGTAGGTCTTTCATGTGAGACAACAAGTAGCCAATGGCAACCCACTGTGAAACAGCAAAACATGTAGGGGCCTGTGATATGCTTGTGTGACCTTGGAATCCATATCAGGGCACTAACTTTCTATACACAGGGGCTGTAGGCTTTGTTTTGGACCATAAATTTACACCATACACATGGAAAAAATATGAAAGACACCTGAGACATCCCCATTTTGCCTCCTTCTTGCTCTAATTCTCTGGGCTGTGGACTCCTTTACAATTAAAAGGAGTATCTTGAACTATGAACTGAGGACCTTCTGATCTTTTGGAAGTGGCCAGAGAGACTTTTGCAAGCCAGCAGTTTATTCCATCTCTGCAACAAATATCATATAAGGTCTTTGCAGTCATTTGTATGTATATGATCTTTTATAACACTGCTCTTTTCTTTTATTAGTACATCACTAGTTAGTTTACTAAGGATTGACTTATAGTGTGATATTTGAACAAAATTTTAAATACATATTGACCTGGTAATAAGTGTCTAGTCCTTTGAGATTAATCCTTCACATATGGTGAAAATGGTTTTCCATAACCTCTCACTAAATTAAACCTACTTGTCTGGATGGGAGTCAATGACTGGAATTCCTAAAGGAGACTGTGTTTGGCTTCTGCTTCACTAGCTTGATACTGCAGAAGCTCTTTGTTATTAGCTTGGTGAATCTAATTATAGAATAAATTACCAGTTCTTCAGGACTGTCTGCCCTATTTCTTGAAGTCTGCCCTGAGTGTAGCATTGTCAGTGTAGTCTATATCAAGCACCCAGTCACATTTGACACTTGGAAATATTCTACCAATCATTTATATACAGACTTCCTGAGCAGTCTATGATACAGTAAATGTGCAAAAAATACTGGAAAATATTAATATTCCTAACATCTATCTAAATGGGGTATGCTGTGATACCTGAAAATTTCACACTTTGATACATGCTAAATAGGAAATAAAAATAAGTAATCTGTAATTTGTAAAAAGTTCACCACCTTGTGAAGTGTGTATTTTAGGTTACCTGTAAATATTTATTAGCCAGACATCTGGCAGTTAAGTTTAAAGGAAAAGAGAGAAATCTAGCATGTATCTTAGACATCTTCTAGCACACATCTTTATTCAGGTCCTTCTGAGAACAGTTTGAAGCTTTCTGCTTAGAATGGTGAAAGTGATGAGTTTGTTTTGGAAATCGCTTATCTGGTACAGGTCATGATTACTGGATTTGGGTCTGGAAACTAATAATAGCTTCTCAATACTAGATATGAGTCCTATTAAATGAGTGCAAATATTCTGTTTCTAAAGGCAGTGGTAATGATTTACTGTTCTTCACATTATTCCACTCTTCTTGGCTCCATACCAAGATTCTTAGCACTACAGAAGCTCTTCACAGCTAGTGAACTACTACAAGCCTATAGCAGCTGTGGTGGTTGCTGTTCATTGCATTTACATATCAAACAACCACACATATGGAGGTGACCCGCAGAGATAAAACATTTCATATATCATTTCCAGCTCCTATCAGAACAACAACAAATCTGAAATTGCTAGGCAGGATGTAAGACTCAGGGTAAGGCTGAATGTAAAAGGGGGGCAGGTTCGGAGTTGGTTAAGAACCAACAAAGTCTGCATTGGCTATTTTTCCCTCGTAATTTACTTTTAATTGATTTTGTTTTGTACAGAGTTGCATGTTCTTTCAACAATTTAATTGCTTGTGTCAATTTTATTGTTTAGGCTACAGATGTTTCATTCAGTGTACAACCATGGCCAGTAAAGCCAAATAATTCAGAATAATTGGTCATGGTATAATTAGATTTGATTGTGTATTCTTGTGTTTAATAAAATGTTCCAGATACACATGTTTATTTGCTAGATACAAGTAATTAGGATGGGACTGCAGGTCTTTGGGTAAAAGGAAGGAAAAGTTTCTCTTGTTTTATTGCAGATGCTGTGGTCTGGTGGTGAGGGTGCCCATATAGGGGTGGTGGACTTAAAGTACAGCTACCTTGCAAGGGGCAGTGAGTCTCAGAGCCCCAGTCAATAGACTTGAGCTCAGGGGAGCTTAAACTACAGAGCTAAAAATAGCTGTGTAGTTGCTACAGCTTGGGCTCTGAAACCTAAGGAGGGAGCTGGGCTTCATAGGCTGAACCACAACTTCTACACAGCTTTTTTTTTAGCACTGTAGCAGGAGCTCGAGTCTGTGGACCTGGACTCTAAGACTCGCTGGGCTAGGCTGTTTAGACATACCCCTCGGTTCAAAGTTTCCCTAATAATTTGTCCACAGTGGAACATCTTAAACAAAAGAAGTTGAGGGGAACCTTACATCAGATTATCCCATACCTCAGTGCTTAGAATAATGTTGTGAGAGGTGATAGAACCCTTGTGACTGGGAATACCAGATTTTTTTGAGGCTATGCCACACCTGTCTCAGAAAAGAAGAGGGGAGCGAGTCATCCAAAGCTGCCTAGATGGCTATATAGGACAATAAGGGTCCAGCAACCTAGTATAAGAAGAGCTGGCAGGCCAGAGGCACTTCACTTGCTTGTTAGAACTGGAGAAGCGTGGCTGACTGATGGAGCTGTAGAGTCTTGGCCTGGATGATGCTGCCAGAAGCTGTGGAAAGCAAGAAGAGGCCCTGAAGTGGTTGCTGGGACTCCATTAAGACTACCTTGAGGTAAGGGTGAGGATGGCACAGGGCCACGGGAAAGGGAACAACAGTGTGATGTACATAAAGGGACACAGTGGATAGCTGCTATCTATGGGCTCTTTGGGTTAAGACCTGGAGTACTGGGAAGGCCTGGATACCCCCAACACTCATTCACCACTGCTCAAAGTGGCCTGGATACTTGTAGTAAAAACTAAGTGTGCTTCTTCCCCTCATTGCTTAAGCTCGAAACAGCACGTATCATTTAGCTGATTGCACATGCCTCAGAAACTGCTAAACTTTCTGCTAGCTCTTTCCATATAAGGGAACTAAGTAAACTTGCAGTAACAAATCACGTTGCGACACGCTGGCCAGAAGGAATGTGGAATCCACAAAAGTTTCAGCTCAGGCATTGCCCGGGGTCGACTTTGCTTTGAGCACAGAGCTCCTCTGTCGACCTTGTCTGCAAACAATAAAATGGAGTTGGACCCAGCCTGAAAGTGTGACTCTCTTCTTGAGGCAAATTGGACTAGCCTCCAGGGGATGAAACTAGCAATTTATGCAACAATTTCTGGCGAGGCAGCCAGGAGATACCCCTTGGACTACTCCGGAGTTGGACGACAAGACCGTCGTAGGTGACCGTGAAGTGCGCACTGGACCGTGTTTAAGTCCGTCACGACACCGAAAGCGTGAGTCGGGACATCCAGAAAGTTAAAGGAATCTCCACCGAACGAGTCAACCAGGCTGTGAGGTCCGAAGAGACGGCGTCAGGGTGTTGACGGAGTAAGTATACATATTCCCTGTGTCTTTTGTGGTTGTTAGTCCTTTGGGGACTCTTGCGTTCAGCACATAGGTCTGAACATTGCACTCGGCACTTGGG
This sequence comes from Rafetus swinhoei, assembly GCA_019425775.1. Classification (NCBI taxonomy): domain Eukaryota; kingdom Metazoa; phylum Chordata; order Testudines; family Trionychidae; genus Rafetus; species Rafetus swinhoei. Next base: position 276,465,057 of record CM033437.1, read on the forward strand.
GCTGAGAAGTTGACACAATGGGTTCGGGTCGCTCCCGGATAGAAAACTCTGCAACCCCATTGGGATGCATGCTGCGCAATTTCAGTAAATTTAAGGGTGATTTTGGGATTAAGATGACAAAGGATGATTTAATTAAGTTCTGTCAGCTAGAGTGGCCAACCTTTGGGATAGGCTGGCCAGATACAGGGTCTTTTGATGTAAATCTAGTTGCCTCTGTGCATGGTGTTGTTACTCGAGATGGGCACTGGGATCAGTTCCCATATATTGATTGTTGGTTGAATCACACGCAGAGGCGACCTGCGTGGCTGCTGAAGTGTAGCATAGGAGCTTGTAAGGTTATGGTAGCAAAAGCTAGGGCCACGGGAGGCAAGGGCGCATGCCCCAAGGTTTTAAATGATTCTGGTAGTGAAGTTAATCTGACTCAAGGCAGGCATAGAGAAACTCCCCGTGGTGGAGCAACATGAGGAGGGGAAGGAAGAAGGCTCAGCAGAAGCTCAGGCACGAATTCAGACTCCGCCGCCGCCTCCAAAGCACACCCCTCCCCCTTATAACTCGCCCGATGAGGGGCAGACACCCTCCGCTCCTCTTGAATCCCCCCTTCTGAAAGTTCTGAAGGATGGGGGTCCAGAATGGCCCCAGCTCAGGCCATACAACACGGAAGACCCCTATGATCTGCGCCCCCCACCCAAGACCAAGCCCCAATATGTATTTCCCATGAGGGAGGTGGCAACGGGGGATCGACCCACATGGGCAGATGTCCAAATGATGTTGCAGGCGCTGTTAACCACAGAGGAGCGGCGTTTGGTTCTTGGCACTGCGGATCGAATAGCTGAAGAGCGTAGAACCGCGGCTGGAGGAAGGGGAAGGGAGTTAAGAGAACTGTGCCCAGTAGAGGATCCAGGATGGAACGGCCGCCAGGCAGCGGGCCGGGAGTGAAATGCAGAATATTTAGGAATCATAGTGGAGGCACTGGACAAAGCGGTGCCCCGCATCACAAACTTGTCTAAGTTATATGAAGTTCGGCAAGGGAAAGATGAAACCCCCTCTGCCTTTTTGGGGTGCTTGTTTGAAGCTTTTCGAAGGTTTAGTGACTTGGATCCGGAGGCCTCTGAGAACCAACGGATGGTGAATTTGATGTTTATAGGACAGGCTGCCCCTGATATCCGCAAAAAGTTGCAAAAGACTGAAGGTGGCCCGGGAAAGCCCATTTCTGAATTGGTGGAAATAGCTTACAAGGTGTATGGAAACAGAGAGCAGGTTGCAGAGAAAAAGAAAGAGAAAAGGGGACAGAAGCAGATGGCAATGCTGGCTGCTGCCATAACTGGCAATCCAGGCCCGAAGGCTGGCGGGCAAGGAGGCAGGGGAAAGTACCCCAGGAAAGGAAAAGGACATGTAGGCACGGATGAATGTGCATATTGCCAAGAAAAAGGGCACTGGAAGAGGGATTGCCCTCAGTTGAAGGATAAGAAAAAGGAGAGTTAGCCAGAGGGCTGGCAGATGCGGGCGGAATCCTCTGGAGAGGACACTAGCTGAAGGGGACCGGGATCTAAGGCCACCACCCAATGAGCTAAGGCTCGAAAGGATCCCATGGTGAAAATAAGGGTTGGTGGCAGAGACTATGAGGCTCTGGTGGATACTGGGGCCACGTTTTCTATGATTCCCGTGAAACCCCCCTCAGCTAAGGAAAGTGGAAAGCATGTGGTAGCGGAAGGAATTGAGGGAAGGCGAAGCAAGCTACCTGTATGTAAACCCCTCCTCACGAAGATTGGAAATAATATGCTGGAGCATGCCTTTGTTGTTTCATCTGCATGCCCAGTTGCCCTGCTGGGGCGAGATATGCTAACTAAGCTGCAGGCTGAAATTTTCTTCCGTGGTGATCAGATTGTAGTGCAGCTGCTGGTGAAACAGGGCTCAAATTACCAGATGGCCCTCCGGGCAATTGAGACGGTGTTAGAGGCAAAAGGGACTGAGATCCTAGAAGGTGTCAATCCATGTGTATGGGCAGATGGGACCCCTGCCCGAGCGAAGTCTGTGACTCCAGTAAAAATTCCTCTCAAGGGAGGAGAGGGCCCTGTGTGTGTGAAGCAATATCCCCTGAAGAAAGCCACCCAAATAGGGTTGAAGCCATTAATTGAAAAGTTCAAAGGATATGGCTGGTTGGTAGAGGGCTCTTCTCCCTTTAACATCCCGGTTTTGGGGGTGCTCAAAGCAGATGGCACCTCGTATAGATTAGTGCAGGACCTGAGGGCTGTAAATAAGAAGGTTCTTGTGGATCACCCTATGGTCCCAAATCCACACACCATTTTAATACAAGTTCCGGCAGATGCAAAGGTGTTCTCAGTGTTGGATTTAAAAGATGCTTTCTTCTCTATCCCTTTGCATAAAGACAGTTGGAAACTATTTGCCTTTGAGTGGGAGGACCCAGATACCCATCACAAAACTCAGTTGTTGTGGACTGTGTTGCCCCAGGGTTTTGTATCAGCTCCCCATATCTTTGGGACTGCATTGCAGAAAGACTTGGAAAACTGGAAAAGGCAACACCCTGAGGTAGCTCTGCTCCAGTATGTTGATGATTTGTTGATTGCGAGTCCTGATAGGCAAAAGGGAAAAAGGGCAACGGAGTCCCTGTTGAATGCCCTAGGGAAAAAGGGATATAAAGTTTCACAAGAGAAGGCCCAAATATGCCAGCCAAAGGTCACCTTCTTGGGCTATGAGATTGAAAAGGGAGTGCGGGCTTTGAGCAAGGATCGAATCCAAGCAATACAGGACATGCCTGCCCCAACCACTCCGAAAGAACTACGGGCTTTCCTAGGCTTAACTGGATTCTGTAGGATGTGGATTCCAGACTATGGGGGCAGGGCCAAACCCTATATGAGTCCCTCACTAAAGAGGGTCTCAAACTGAAATGGACCAAAGAGAATCAGCATGCCTTTGAATTGTTAAAGACTGCTTTAATGCAGCCCCCAGCCCTAATGATCCCCGATGACCGCAAGCCCTATAGACTCTATGTACACGAAAATAAGGGCGTCGCCTCAGGGGTCCTGACCCAACCAGTAGGCCCAACTTGGAAACCTGTGGGCTATTATTCAAAGGTGCTGGACCCTGTAGCAAAAGGGTGGCCTGCGTGTTTGAGAGCCGTTGCAGCAACAGCTACCATTGTGGAGGAAGCTCAAAAGATTGTAATGGGAACCGACATGGAAATACACACTCCACATGGAGTACCTCAAGTCCTTGGAGGGGAAGGGGGAAAGTTCTTGAACCCCTCCAGGCAGTCCAGATATGAGATTTTCTTGTTGTCCAACCCCGGACTCACTTTTAAACACACCACTGCCTTAAACCCAGCCACCTTGCTGCCAGAACCGGGGCCACCATGCCATGATTGCTTGGAAGTGTTAACTCAAACAGTGTTGATTTGGCCAGATCTGAAGGATGATCCTCTTGAAAACCCAGAGGAGGAGTTTTTTGTGGACGGCTCAAGCAGTGTAGTAAAAGGCACTAGGCACACAGGCTGTGCCATAGTGACCTTGACAGAAACAGTGTTGAAGGAAAAGCTTCCTGCAAGCTGGTCGGCACAAGCAGCAGAGCTGACTGCCCTGACTCAAGCCCTAGAGATAGGAACAGACAAGAGAGTAAACATCTTCACTGATTCCCGCTATGCCTTTGCCACTGTGCACGCTCATGGACTATTGTGGCAGGAGCGTGGATTCATTACAGCCTCAGGGCAAAGAATAGCCAATGGACCACAGATTGTGAAGTTGCTAGACACCCTTAAGCTGCCTAAAGAAGTAGCTGTGGTTCACGTAACAGCGCATGGAAGGGCTGCCGACGAACGCCAGAAGAAGGGAAATGCAAGAGCGGATGCAGCTGCCAAAGAAGCGACGCTAATGGGAGGCGATGTGGGATTCCAGGGCTCTGCACACGAAGTTCCATTCTTCCTAGAAGGTTGTATAGTACGTTACTCCCCCGTGGACGATGCCGCAGCAAAGGAAAACAATGCAGTAAAGAATGAGAATGGCTGGTGGATAGCGCTGGGAGGAAAAGTTATGGTGCCTCGACCCTTGCTGCTAGAAGTGCTCCTACGTCTTCATGCCTCCACCCACATGGGAGGCACAGCAATGGGAGATTTGCTGGTGCGACAGATGGTGGCACCAGGATTGTACTTGGAAGCACAACGAGTGGCGTCACAGTGCCCAACCTGTCAGAGAGTAAACCCCAAGCCAGCCCGACCACTCGCTCCCATGGGAGGAAGACAATGGGCCTACTACCCTGGCCAAGCATGGCAGATTGATTTTGCTGAACTTCCAAAGTCTGGACGATACCGATACTTGCTGGTGTTAGTGGACCAGCTAACAGGATGGGTGGAAGCATATCCCACCAGGACGGCTACAGCATCGACAGTAGCACGTGTCCTACTGCAGGACCTGATACCACGATATTTACTGCCAGAGTCAACTGAGTCAGATCAAGGTAGTCATTTTGTGGGGAAGGTAGTGCAGGAAGTGGCCAAAGCCTTAGACATTAAATGGAAGCTCCATACTCCATGGAGACCTCAGAGTTCAGGTCAGGTGGAGCGCATGAATAGAACTTTGAAAACAATGCTAACAAAAATCTGTATTGAAACCCATTTAAAATGGCCCCAGGCGCTCCCACTGGCTTTAACTCGCATTCGTAGCATACCACGTAGGGGGATAAAATTGTCCCCTTTCGAGTTAATGTTTGGAATGCCTCCCAGGGTCTTGCCAGCGGGGTGGAGGGAACAAGTTACTGTTGATTTGGGAAAAACTGAACTCAGAGAACATGTTATCGCCTTGCAGTCTGTTTTGTCATCCCTCCACAGGTTTGCTGTGCCGTTCCAGAGCTTGCCGTTAGACGCCCCGATCCATGACTTCCAGCCGGGAGATCAGGTGCTGCTCCAGAAGTGGAAGAAGGACCTGCTGACAGAAAAATGGGAAGGACCTTACCAGGTGCTATTAACAACTCATGCGGCGATTAGGCTAGCAGGCAGCGACAAGTGGACCCATTGTTCCAGAGTAAAGAAATATTTAAAGGAAGCACAGGAGAACAACTCCCAGGGTGTGGTCACTCCGGAGGCTGACCACCCCTCGGAACAAGAATCCAGCCAGTGGATTAGCAGTCAAGGAGAAGGACTAAAACTGAAAATTAGTAAAAAGGGAACATGAACACAAACCTTTTTGTGCTATGTTGGTACACATTCCTGTTTAGTTCTGTTGTAGGAAAGGACTCCGAGAATGGAGTATTGTTTTTGGCAGAAAACATAGCAAAATATCTAAGGTTGTCTAATTGTTGGGTTTGTGTCCAGGCCAAAGATCAGGGCCGCCTCGGGCCCTGGATACTAACCATTAAATCTGACCACATTAGTAGATCTCGCGTATAGAATGCATTCTGACAACAATAGCACCTGGGCAACGGACCAGTTGGCCCACGAAACCCCATCATGGGAGGTTCAGCCACAGGTAGGCGAATGGTGCTTCACAAAGAATAAATCTCGCTCTGCCACACATTTTGTAGGAAATAGCACCTGCAAGAATTATTTCTTAAATAGAGGGGCCTGGCATAACTCCAACACCACTAATTGTTCATATTGCACGGAATATAGGGATTTCTTCTCCCTTACAGATTTGGTTGGCTTGACAACGGATCACGTTGAGGCCTCCATAAACTGTACAAGCTTAGTTATAAGAGGAGATAATACTTTGTACTATTGTGTTGCAAATTCCACAAATGAAGAGACCTGTTTCTTAAATGGCACACGGACAAAGGGGGCGGGAGTTTCTTCTCTCCCCTTCTTTGGGTTTTATAGTAGGTTTGTAAATAGTAAGTCTGTAAGGACAGAAGGTGTCAGACATGACTCCTGGCCTGCTTTAACGGTCATTACTGGGTGTGTGGTACGCATACACACAACTGCCTGCAAATTGGACCGGTGTATGTTACCCTGCCATCCTTCGACCCCCCTTTATTCTGCTCCCCAAGGAGGCTCCACTTTTGCACCGCATGTATACACCGGCCAAGCGTGCCCTCACAGCCGCAGACTTGTCAGCTACCCAAAAGTGGGGAAAGGATGATTGGCCCGCAGAGAGAATTGTACGATATTATGGTCCTGCCAACTGGGAGCCCAATGTGGTCGGCAGAGAGCCTACCTATTTAACTAACCGAATAATCCGACTCCAAGCAGTAGTAGAAATATTTGCTAACCGCACTGCTGATGCTTTGGATTTGATAGCCAACCAACTTACCCAATTGCGGACTGCAGTCCTCCAGAACCGAATGGGTCTTGACTATTTGTTGGCAACAGAAGGAGGATTGTGCCAAAAGTTTAATTGGACGGACTGCTGCCTACAAATAGACGATAATGGAAGGCTGATTAAGAATTTGGCTTCAGACATTTGAAGTGTAGCCCATGTCCCAGTGCAAACCTGGAAAGGTTGGAATTTTGATTGGCTCACTTCCTGGCTGCCAAATTTGAAAGGGCTCAAAGGGGCCTTCCTAGTGTTCTGTTTTGTTATGATGATGTTATGCTTATTGCCTTGCCTAGTACCATGTATTATAGCTCTTGTATAGCAGACTGTGCGGTCAGTAGTAAAACGTGAAATGTTTGTACATTACCAGAGATTAGCAATGGCTGAGACAGATTAAGTATAATTCGAAGAAAGCATCTTGAGGAGGGAATTGTAGTAAAAACTAAGCGTGCTTCTTCCTCTCATTGCTTAAGCTCGAAACAGCACGTATCATTTAGCTGATTGTGCATGCCTCAGAAGCTGCTAAACTTTCTGCTAGCTCTTTCCATATAAGGGAACTAAGTAAACTTGCAGTAACCAATCACGTTGCGACACGCTGGCCAGAAGGAATGTGGAATCCACAAAAGTTTCAGCTCAGGTGTTGCCCGGGGTCGACTTTGCTTTGAGCACAGAGCTCCTCTGTTGACCTTGTTTGCAAACAATAAAATGGAGTTGGACCCAGCCTGAAAGTGTGACTCTCTTCTTGAGGCAAATTGGACTAGCCTCCAGGGGACGAAACTAGCAATTTATGCAACATAGTGAGGCAATCCAGAAGGGAAATTTAACACTGGTATTCCAACTGAAGTGCTGTCAGAAAGGCCATGACAGGCTGCAAACATCGTCTCTGTGGGAGAGCCCTGGGACACTGCTCTGTCTTGGAGAAAGGACAGAGAGAAAATGCAGGTACATGCATTTGTCCAAAGAGGCTTTTCTGAGAGGTGAGTGTGCCCTGTTATACCCCTGTCCTAGTCCTGAATCCAGGATGAATTGAATCTGGGTTTCCTGCATCCCAACTGAGTTCTCTAACCAGTGGACTAAAAGCACCCCCCCTCCTCCCCGCCTTTACCTGATGTTTATTTGTGGAGTTGGGGAGGTGCCTACCTGATTCTCAAAAAACAGATTCGATAACTAAGCAGTCTGACTCCAAGAGAGGGTTCCCATTCTTTGCTAGCAGAGCTAGGTGCCACCCTGCAGCTGTAATTTAGGCACCTATCTCAGTGACAATGAGTAGAGGACATGCCTCTCTCAACAGCTAGCTTAGGGTGCTCCTTGCCTAGTGTGCTGTCCTTTATGGATCACTGTCTAAGGTGCCTATCTTTTCCCATTAATTGAATAGGGATCCACATACCAAACTCAAGCTTTGTGGATCTCAGGCTATGTTTACACTATGAAATTATTTCGAAATAAGGTTATTCCTCAAGGAAAGCAGGAGTTATTATTTTGAAATAACCAACCCCTTATTTCGAAATAACAGGTTTGGTAATGTGGATGCTCTGCTTGTTATTTTGAAATAAGGGGAGTTATTTAGAAATAACTCTCGAGAGTAGACATGCCCTTAGTGTTTTTCCTGTGATTTTTCTAGACACCTAAGGGCATGTCTACATTGGGGAGTTATTTCAAAATAACTCTCCTTATTTCAAAATAACAAGATCAGCATCCACGGTACCAAGCCTGTTATTTTGAAATAATGGGCTTGTTATTTCAAATTAATAACTCCTGGTTGTGAAGAGGAATAAGCTCATTTCAAAATAGTTATTTTTGGAGTTATTATTTTGAAATAAAAATAACCATGATAGCACAGACATAGCCTAAAAGTTAGGAACTGCAAAGCTGAGATGTGCAAAGCCTAAGACTCTTTGTGGATCTGGGCCCTGGTGAGATTTTTCAAAAGCACCTAGACAGGCAAGGTGCCATTGTTTTAAACAAGAGTTAGGCACTCCTGAAAATCCCAGTAGGTGCCTATCTGTATCTTTAGGTGCCTAATAACCTTTTAAAACCTGGCATCGGGTCCCTGTTCTGCAAAAGAGTGAAATGTGTGCTTAACTTTATTCACGAGTGATCTCTTTTATGCCAATAAGACTACTCAGATTCATAAAGGTAAGTATGTGTCTAGCCCTAGTTTCTGGCAGTTAATTTAGAAACCTACAATGTATATGGGTAGTACAAATTATTTCTTATTACCATTTCTTACTATCTTATTGACTCAGAGGGGTAGCCGAGTTAATCTGTAACAGGAAACACTTAAAGAATTTGAAGTGCTATCAGTCAGTCCATTTGACTAGCTTTGTCAGGATTCTCTGGAATTCCTTGCAGTCTTCTCTAGCCTTATCATTTTGTGAAATGCAGGCAAACAGAGAAGGCTGTGGGAGGTATCTTGTTTCAGTCTGAAATATATATAAGACTGAATGCTGTGGAGACCTGAGATATAGGCAAAGACAGATTTTTGGCATGGAGGTGGAAATGCTGTGAAAGTACCCTGCTGAAAAACACCTGCCTTTATACTACTAGGAAACCCATTGTAGTAATTTGGGAAGGGCACCTGCTAAGCAAGTAGGCTAGCATGGAACATCTGTGATCACTGATTGTCCTTGAGTCCTGGCACTTACTGGGTTTCTACTGTCAGCCAGGTGAAAAGAGATGAGGTTCTACTTTACCAAATGACTCCAATATATCTGGGTAGCCCCATTATTTTCAAACAGTATTCTCAGTTACAACTGGGCTACGTCTAGACTGGCATGATTTTCCAGAAATGCTTTTAACGGAAAAGTTTTCCGTTAAAAGCATTTTCAGAAAAGAGCGTCTAGATTGGCACGGACGCTTTTCCACAAAAGCACTTTTTGCGGAAAAGTGTCCGTGGCCAATCTAGACGTGCTTTTGAGCAAAAAAGCCCCAATCGCCATTTTCGCGATCGGGGCTTTTTTTCGGAAAACAAATCTCAGCTGTCTATACTGGCCCTTTTGCGCAAAAGTTTTGCGCAAAGGGACTTTTGCCCGAACGGAGCAGCATAGTATTTCCGCAAAAGCACTGATTTCTTACAGTAGGAAGTCAGTGCTTTGCCGAAATTCAAGCGGTCAGTGTAGACAGCTGGCCAGTTTTTCCGGAAAAGCGGCTGATTTTCCAGAAAAACTGGCCAGTCTAGACACAGCCCTGTTGTAATAGGCTAGCTTTGGGACTACAAAAGGGTTGTTTCATAGTCAGTGTGGCAGGGCATTGCCCTGCACTGGCCCTTTAAGGGGCTGGGAGCTGGAGTGAAGAAGGGAAGCCCAGCTGAGGCAGCTAATGAGGGCCCAGCTGGTGGCCATATAAAGCAACTCTTGGACAGAGGAGAGAGTTCTGCCTGCAGTGAGAGAGGCTTTGGCCTAGCAAACCCAGGCTACCTGGCCTGAAGTCTTAGGGGCTGCAAGAAGGTAGTTATGGAGGGCGGGGCTTGCATGGAGGCAGCCCTAAAAGGCTGGGCTGCAAGGAGACAGATATGGGCTGGGGGAGTTTGAGCCAGGGAAGCCTCAGGCCATAAGTCCACAAGGCAGGGTTGCAGGAGGCAACTGGGCAGGCAGAGTGGGAGAAGAACTGGGGGTTGTAGGGAGGACCCTGGAGGAGGAATGGAGGAAGAACAATACCCCCCCCGCCCTCCCCAGAAGGGGGTGCAGACCAAGATGGGAGTGGTCACTGCTGAAGGGCAGTGCCCTGAAGAGAGCACCTCACCCAAAGGGGGTGCGTTGGCATCGGAGCAGCTGGTTACTTCCCCACAAGCCACCCGGAGGGAAGAAGCTGTGCTGGTGAGCCTGAACCCGCTACATCAGATAAACCCTATCCCCAAAACAAATAAGGGGGTTAAGCCTATATGGGATGAGATGAGGTTAAGGGGAAATTCAGACCTAACTTTCTTTGGGAGTCTGACTCACTACTACAAAAGCAACTCTGTAACATTACCAATACAGAAGTTTATAACTAAGGCAGTCTGTAACATCTCTTTTCATTTCTCTAGGGGCATCTCTATACTACAGAGTTATTTGGAAATAACTCCAGTTAATCTGAAATAACAAGGTGAGCATCCACGTAGCAAGCCTGTTATTTTGAAATTATTCAAAATAATGGGCTTATTTCAACACAACTCATTTTATGAGGAATAACTCCTATTTTGAAATTGCTATTTCGAAATAGGGTTAGAGTGGACACTCAGCTGCTGTTATTATGAAATAATTACTCCCCAGAGTCATTCAAAGTAACTACTCCCTCGTGCTTCCTGGGGCTCTAAATTGAGATAGCGTGTCCACATTAAGGGAGCATGCTTCAGACTAATTTCAAGGCTTCTCTGTAGTTATAGTTAAATAGTTATTCTGAGAACTTATTTAGAAACTATAACTATTTCAAAATAACCTGGTAGTGTAAACATAGCTTAGGAGCTAATCTATACATTTGGTAAATGGTGCCAATTTTTTTTAAACTTTCACAAAAATAGTTAGTTATCCCAAGAGAGGGTTGACTAACAAAAACGGTTAACCTTTTATAACCATTGTTCTTTGAGATGTATTGCACATTTCCATTAGTGAGACCCTTCCTATTCCTCTGCATCAGAGTAATCTGGCAAGAAGGAACTGTGGGGGCTAGGGTCAGCTGCACCCTTTGTACTGGGCACATCAGGACACTGCTTCCATTTCTTACCATCAGTCCATGTACTTGACAAGTACCACTGCAAGAAAAATTTCCAGTTGTGCATGGGGTGTGTGCACACCATGAGTGGACAGACATGTGCAACACATCTTGATGAACAAGTTATAGAATTTTAGAAACCATTTTTAATGTGGCTATATTTTTTTTCTGCAGCCTTATTTTTCTTCACTCCCCCTGGTCCTATTGTCTTAGTCTTGCTTAATACAGGACCCTTGTGTCATTTGGTGCATAAAATTGAAAGGAGGTCTTGACTAAGGCAAGGGTTCGAGTAGTTTTCAACATTGCTATAGATGAGGTGTTAGTCTTACTTCTGCTGACCAGGACAATGCAGATGTGGCTCTTGCACAAGCCATAAAGCAAACCACCTAATGCTTTCAAGTAATTGTCTACAAAGCTGAAAATACAGAAAACAGATTTTTTTTTTCTAGCTGTGTAAGAAAAGTGACCTAGGATATCAGCTTCTGACACCATGACCACATTTCAGTTAAATTAGGGTCCCTGGAATGGTTTGACTCTAAACAGCATCAGAACTTGGGTATTTTATGACAAAGTCAGTGATTTATTAATCATCTGTGTTGGATGGGAGACAATCCTATATGAAATATTTACACACGTGTCTTTCAGGAATTATTTTTTGAAGTTGCTTATAGTGTATAGGCTATCTACAGAAGTATTTACCTTTTAAACCTGGGGGGACTTTCTTTCATGTATGTATCTAACATTTTGGGGGTGTGTGTGTGTGTGTATATATATATATATATATATATATATATATATATAGTGACAGGGTCAGGCCAGGGAGCTGCTGCAGAGAGGGGAAAAGGCAGCCCACAAGGGAAAAACCCCTGTTAGAGAAGCAGAGAACTGCAGCCCAATTAGATGCAACTGGGAGGGAGCTGGCTCAGGCTAACTGGGGCCAGCTGACTTCTCTGCTGTCTGGCTGAGGGCCTTTAAAAGCCTCAGCAGTTGGAGGCTGGAGAGGGGAGGGAGAGGACAAAAGGAAGGTGGTGGAGAGGCAGAGAGGAAGAAACCAGAGAGAACAATTTTGACCGGCATTAGGTAAAGGCAGCTAAGGAGGGAGCCTGTGGGCATGTGGCCCGGGCTCCCTACCGTTGAGACCTGCTGCAAAACCCCTAACTGGGGGGCTAAGGGGAGGAGGCCTCCCCAATAGTGGCTTGGGAAAGAGGGACCCTTGCCACAATATATATATATATATACACACACACACACAATTGGCATTTCATGCATTCTCCTTTTGGAGGTGAGATCACCTCATGTACAGGAAGAAGCAATACAAACATACATTTTACAAATTAATGGGAGTTACTTTCATAAACTCCCAGTGTGCTGATGAGAGATGAAACCTGTCTATTTCACATCCTGTACAAAGCATTCTTCAAAACATTCACTCAATTCCTTAGGTAATTGCTTCCATTTGTTACCATCTACCTTCATGTACTGATATTTATCCCATAGGATTTCTAACTTCCTGGCACAATGATGAAAGTTAATTTAGTCAATGAACATAATGGATGTGCCCTATTAATATATTGCATCATTTTCCAATAGTGTGGAATTTGCCTATGCATACAGTATTTTCAAACAAAACATTAGTCTTAGGAAAAATGTCCAGAGCAGACTTTCCCATGCTCTGCTCCACGGACCACTGGTGGTCTATCAAACATTTGCTGGTGGTCCTTGGTGAACTGGCTGAGCACGTGGTGCTTGCTCCTTCACTACATTTTCAGTCATGACACTATATTAAAAGACAGATTAAAATATATTCAGTACATGGCTAATATTCCATTTCACTCTCAAACTGCTGTGGCTGGATTTTCTGATGGAGCAGGAAATAGGGCAGCAGCAAAAAGGGGCTTCATGATCTCATTATGCCCTCCTGGGAATTCTGTGAGGGACTGGGCAGCTGCTCTAAATAATGCCCTACTATCCATGGCCCAAAGAGCTGATCTGGCAGAAGTAGAGACTCCCTGCCAATATTCACTGGTCTGGGCACTGAGAGAGCATGGCACGTGAGCCTGTATGTCAGACCTATGCCACCTAGAAATTCAAATACACAAGAAGGACCCTTACATATTTTTCTGGCTATGTTGCATTCATGGAGCTACACATAGCTGCCAGAATGGCTCCCAGCATAAGGTGAATGATATTTACATACATATTTACATTACATTAAAGTGTGAGCTTTACTACTTCATTTAGATCTCTTGATAGGAAATATTTCAGATAGGTAATCTTCTGCAGTCTGACTGTATCAGAAATAATAAGCAGTCCTGTGGCACCTAGGGTATGTCTACACAGCAGTGTTATTTCAGAATAACTGATGTTCTGAAATAACAAAAAGCGCATCTAAATAGCAAGCTGCTATTTCCAAATAACGTTGAGCTGGAGGACTTATTACTCTGATTCCTGTACCCCTCACTTCACGAGGAGTAAGGGAGGTCGAAGGAAGAGTGCTCTTCCTTCCACTTCCTGCTGTGTAGACAGTGCCAAAAGCCGAATTAAGCTATTTCAACTTCAGCTACACAATTGAGGTAGCTGAAGTTGCATATCTTATTTCGGCTTTAGTTCTACTGTGTCAATGTGCCCTTAGAGATTAACAAATATAATAGATCATGCCACAGGACTGCTCATTGGTTTGGTTTTTTTTTTTTTTTTAAAGTTACAGACTAACATGGCTACTCCCTGAGACTTTGTATCAGGAATAGTATATCTGGAACTAACAATGAATACAACATAAAAAGAGGTCTATATGAACTGTCTTCAAGCCTTAGCATATATACAACCTGGTTTTCCTTTCATCTACATAGGGTCTACTCCAGTGTAACTCCACAAAGTTTGTCTTGATTTACACCAGCAGAAGTGAAAAGTGAAAATTTTGAAAGTGCAGCTACTTTGGTTTATAAATCTTGTGCCTTGCCTTTCTATTGAAAATGAAGTTCCCTTTTTAAAAGGCATCTGACATAGATATTTTTGTACTGGTAAATTTATTTGGTCAAAATTCTTTGTCACACCTGGCTCAGACAATTGTACAGTGAGACTAAGGCCAACTGACACCTGATAGCTATCAGACATCAGTAAGTAGCAGAGGGTTAGAGTGAGTTACTGTAACTGATCTATTTACAATGCTCCCTGTAAGGGCAAATGTACATAATTCAATAAGATTTGGGAAGTGCTATATAGACTGCTGAAAAGGAGGTTATTGCTGAAATAAACATGAGCAATATGACTGGATGGAGTCTCAGATTAGAGTCTATGTATAAGGATTCAGTGAACACTATAAATGAACACCTATATGGTAGAGCGGGCCAATGAATAAACCACAAAGATGACGGCATAGGGGACAGAAATTGTCCATGATCATTTCAGGGTATTGTATCCTTGCTTTGTGGTGTTCATGCTCTTTAGATAAGGGATGCCTAGCTTCAAAGCAGTCATGGAGATGTAACAAGTCTGCTGCTTTTGCTTCCCAGTTACTGGGACTGACATAACTGAGGCTTACAGGAATGCCTTGAATGCTAGACATCCAACTATGATTAGGGATTCTGGTATTAGGAATCTGGGTCCACCATTTGACCCTTCAAACAAAGCAAACACTGTGCATATGGAACTGATAGAGTTCTCTCTTGTGGCAGCAATATGTTGTGCTAGCCACACTTCTCCATTGTTGTGAAACAGACAACTGCCCGATTGACCTCTAGATTAACACTTATTTTGACACCCTTATCATTCCATATATGGTATAACAACATTCCAAATACAGAGCTGCCCTTGGCTAGGAGATGGTTAATTTTATGGTCAGTCATGGCACTCTGCAACAGTATGCTCCTGAAGTAATAAAACTTTCCCCCACACTTGAGAGGAACATGGTTGATCTTAATTGAGTGGACATGTGCATACCCCAGCACAGCATGGTACAATATTTCAGTTTTCTTTAGGCTAACTGTAAAACCAAATTGATTGCACAAGAAAAGTGATCAGTTATAAATTGAATGTCATCGATCAAATGAGCAACCAGTGCACAGTCTGCAAATAAAAGCTCCTTAATAAGTAAATCTGCCACTTTAGTGTGAGCATAGAAGCATTGCATATTAAGCAATTTACCACTGGTGCCGAACTGAACAAATGCTCCTCATTAAGTGTTATAAAATGCAGCTATAAGTGCAGCCAAAAAAAAGTGTGGGAGACAGCACACAGTCTTATTTGGTGCCATTAGTGACTGAAAAGGGGCCCAATATCTTGCAATTTCCCACTATTCTGGCCATCATACTATTGTGGAAGGATTGAATGACAGAATAAACTGTCGTCAACTTTGGATCTTTGGATGACTTAGAGTCCATCATGCTTTAAGGACTCTCCACATTTTTTCTGAAGCTCCTGGGCTGCGAAGGCCATGTTTATAGTGCCCCATCCAGACCAAAATCCACCTTGAGACAGGGAAGATGGTTTCCTCAAAATAGATGTTAAATCCATTCAATATAACCGGTTCAAGGATTTTTCTAGTAACCACTGTGCTATTTCCTTACTCTATCACAGATTTCCCTGAAATGTATAAAGGTCAACAATACTGGTATCCTTGAAATCCTGCGACTCTTGCTCCCAAATGATGCAGAAGAGCCTTGTATGATGCCTTACAATATGGTAGCCACCTTGCTTGTAAATCTCTGCTGGAATGCCATCCGGTCCAGGTGCTTTCCTTTGACATCTATTTGACTGCTGTTGAGCTCTTGTAACAGAAAAGGACCAATGTAAACATGTTTAGAGGGTGTTGTGGAACAGCACTGATTGCTTCCACAGATGTCCAAAGGGCAGTTAAGAAGCAAAATGAAATGTTCCATCCATCAAGCAAGTACTTATTTTTTGTCAGTTGAGTTGATTGCCATCCAGTGTGAATACAGGGATTCTCCCACTGCACCTGGAGCAATATGCAGCACAGAGATCAACACACACACAAAGTTTAAGGTTTTTGTAGTCTGATGCCAGTTGTAGCTCCACCACTTTCTTTCCTCACCACTGGTTTTTCATTTGCTGAAATCCAGTCTGAACCATCTGTTTTGCTAGATGATATGCAGCCCTTCTCGTTGCCAAATCCTTATCCTCTAAGTAGGCTTGGTGGGTAGCATGCAGTGAATTTCAGAGCAGGTATCAACTATTTTTCCCACACTGTCAGTTTTCTGTGTTTGGATGTGGATGTGTAGGGTGAGAAGGCTTTCTTGAGGAAAAAACAGCATGATGATGGTGGGCACACCATGGTTCTTCATGCCCTGTGCTCAATTCAACAGGTGCTCTAGTGTGGTATGTTTTAAACTTCACTTGCTTTTATCTGTGTTTTTTAAATAGTGAATGAATTTTTTTTTTCTTTAAATGACTTTCTGTGGTCCCTATCATTGGGTTGTCAGTGAAATACTAGTACCTCTGCTACCTCAGCCATAGCTCCTCTGCCCCTTTACATGCAATATATTGAATTTCCACAAATTGTAGGGTTGAGCTATTTTTACTTCTTGAAAAACAAGAGACCTTTGTCATGGTACTTTCTCTACTAGTATTTGACATTCAAATGAAGCTTAATAAGCCAAACAGACTGCAAAGTGAAATTTAAATTCCCCAGATCTGAGTTCCTCTTTGTGTTTTGGGTGACTCTGTTGTTCTGTGTTTTTATGCTTCCTGCATGAACTATTTTACAGAAAGGGAATAGGGAAAATCACAAATTGTAATGAGAATAGCAAATAATGCAACTGTATAGGTCTCCATTTAGCCATTTTAGTGCTGTTTTCATTAATACTATAGCAATGTTTATGGCTGGATTTTAGCATTTTTTTACCCTTTATCACATTCTTTCATTTCTGCCAGACAAATTTTATTTAGGCCCTCAATCCACATGCTTAATTGAATTGCTGGATTGGAGCCAGAGTATTCAGCTGTTTCCAGGATCAATCCCCAAAATGTCTCCATTGTAACCAAAGTAGAGTTGCATTTATAATATTGAAGTATTTGTTATTAAAGAGAAATGCTCTTACCGAATTATTGTTTTAGGCTCAAGTTTCTATATGGTGGCACCTCTGGCCCTTAGTTTCCCTCTCCTATCCTCCCTCTTCTTGCTGCTGTCATTCCCGTTAGTTCAATATCCAGCTTCTGATCCTTTAAATCAGGAGTGCCCAACCTGGGCCTGAGAAGCAGCCAGAATTTAGCAATGTGTATTGCCAAAGAGCGTCAATGAAATGTCAGCAGCCCCACTTCCCCTTCCAGTCTCCTACTTTCTGGTCAGCAACCCCTCCCCTTCTTCCCCATGCCTTCCACCCACCATGATCAGCTCTTTTGCAGCATTCAGGAGGCTCTGGGGTAGGGGAGAGGAACAAGGGCGCAGCAAGTTTGGGAGAAGGGGCAGGGCCCTTGGGCAAAGGAGTGAAGTGGGGTCAGGGCTAGGGTTTGAGCAGTGAGCATCCCTTGGCACATTGGAAAGTTAGTGCCTGTAACTCCAGCTCCAGAGTCAGCGCCTATGCAAGAAGTTTAGCGGCTCTGGAGTCACAGGTCTAAATATTGAGTAAAAAAAGGTGCAATGTATTCAAAGTTGTCATCTCCTCAAGAAAGCATTTGTTTGGTGATGTCATGCTGTTATAGATAGAAATGAAATGACATCTTCATCCTCATCCTCCTTCTCTGCTTTATTTTATACTTGTTAGTGTTCATTGCTATTGTAAAAAAATAAATAGCAGAAGAGGTGGGAAATTGCTCACTATTAGGAACATGAGTCTTACAAATATTTATAATAGGCAACATGGTTTCTCTCTTTCTCCCCCTGCCCAATCTCTCTAAAGATCCAGAAACTTCTTTTCCTATTCTGTCCCCCAATATCTTAGCTTCTCTCAATCTCTCATTTTAAGCTAGAAGCAGCAGTTCTCAGCTGCTGTCTTAACTTTCTTCCTTATTGACTGGACATCGGAAGTTGGTCATGGAGAGTAAAAGAAACACTCTGTGCTATCAGCTCTGGTGCCCAACTTTCACCCATTCTGCAGCATCCTCTACCTACTGTTGCAGAGAGTCTTGCTCAGCTGTAGGCTGGATCATGTCCATTGTAGATGGAATCTTCAAGGAATTCAGCTGCAAAGCTGCAGCAATCACCTCATGAGCTTTTATAAACTGATTTTTAAAGGCTTATAACATGTCCCAAATATGCAAATTTTTACAGCGGGGGGGGGGAGAAAGGTACATCTCTGGGGGGAAAAAAGGCTATATTTCAAAGCCAAAGGCTAAATTTCTTTGCTCCAAGTCCTGAGGATACTAGAGCTTCTCAAAGGAAAAGTCATCAGAAGTTTGTAATGTGTGCAAAACATTATATTTCCTCTTACCTTCAATCTTGGAAATAGCTGAAAAGTTTTGGTTACAGTTTTCCAGAATGTTGAGCCTGAGGCAGACACCCAGCATAGAAAATTTCATTCATAAAGGTTCAAGTTTGGTGACGTTATAAGCAACTAAAAGAAGATCCAGTTATCAGAAGTACAAAGCAATCTTAATCATAGGCAATGCTACCAGTTCTATAAATGAACCTCTAAAGAGCGATGGTGGAGTTAGACACAAAAAACCTTGGGGATTCTCTTCTGGCATAACTGTTAGGCTTTAGCAGGGTTACAGCTGTAGACAATATTTAACATATGGTCTCTGACTCAAATGGTTTATGATCTTGAGGTCTGAAACAGTAAGCACTTGTTACTGGGCATAATGCTTACTATGACAGGCCCATTAACATCTACAAGACTACTGTAGGTGGTAAGCACTACATTGCAGTGTTTGTTTGCAGCATCAGGTCCTAAATAATGTCACGTGGGAGTGTTCCAGCATCAGAGTAATAGCTGGTTGCCACTTTCTGCCATCCCACTATTGATAATTTTTTCCATTAGTTTTCTTACCAAGAATATCATTCAGTAAGAAGATTATAGCTCCTGGCACTCTGTAAGACATTATAATGTTTAGTCCCAGGTGAGGTATAGGTAAATCAGACGGTATGAAATCTAAATGATCTGAGTCTGATTTACATTTGCCTTATGTTAAGCAACATAAACAAATGAAGTGTATGCGCGCTGCCAGATAATTGTTCCTTTTTTCCCTCCCAACATGTCTATTATGCTTATTTTGAGTGTACACGTTTTACTATATTTACACTGGTAGCTTGTGTGGATGTGACTGTTGAGGATTGTCCCTGAAAAATAAGCACAGCAAATTACAGTATTGCCTATCAGAGTTATTTGGCCTATGTTTTATTGTAATTGCATGCAACAAGTTGCTGCCAGTAGTCAACCAAACCTGCTGTGAAAAATTGCTAACTTTAAGAATTTTGGGAATTAACATAGAGCTTTTTAACTTGTCCACTACATTTTTTCCCCTACAAGTGAGACAGCATGTTTTTTTCTTTTTAATTGAAAAATGACACTTTTTCATCTGAATTGCCTTTGTTTCACAAAGATCAACGGAGAAATTAGAGGCAAAATATTTTATTTTGCCTCTACTTTTTCCATTGATCTTTGAGAAGGTGAAAATCTCTTCAATCAACCATCTTTGGCTCCCTATTCTATATCAGCTTATTACAGCAGAAATCTAGACCCTACCAATCTGTTCCTTTCGGGTATGTCTACACTACAGTGTTATGTAAAACTGTTATGTTAAACTATAACAGAGTTTAAAGAGAAGCTAGATAAATTCATGGAGGTTAGGTCCATAGAAGGCTATTAGCCAGGAGGTAGAAATGGTGTCCCTGGCCTCTGTTTATCAGAGGCTGGAGATGGATGGCACGAGACAAATCGCTTGATCGTTGTCTTCGGTCCACTCCCTCCGGGGCACTTGGCGCTGGCCACTGTTGGCAGACAGGCTACTGGGCTAGATGGACCTTTGGTCTGACCCAGTATGGCCATTCTTATGTTATTTCGAAATATCTTATTTTGAAATAGTTAATTCAAAATAAGTTATTTCGAAATAACGCGTCTATACACAAAATGCATTTCGAAATAGCATTTTGCTATTTCGAAATACCGCGTCCACACTGAGTGGACACTGATTTGGATTTAAGGCTGTCCGGAACCAGGTCAGGGTTAGGGCATCAGGTAAGGAGTGTCTTTGTGAGGCTATCTGAGGCCTGTGCTTAAAGGGACACCCCCCTCCCCCCCCCCACCACCTCTGGGCAGCCAGTTCTCAGGTGTCTCTGCTTGCTTGCTTGCCTGCCTTGCTGTGGGACAGCAAAGCATTTGTGTCTCGGAGTGCTCTGGTGTCCCTCACTTGGGACACCATAGCACTCTGCAACATGGAGCCAGAGCTGCCCCTGGGCACTCCGGTGCTTCTTGTGGACGCGTTGCTATCAGCCTGGCTGCACTTTCTGCAGGCTGCCATCCAGGAGGTCCAGCGGGGGGCTGTCAGTATCCAGGAGGCCCTGTGGGACAGCATCCACCCTGAGGGGCACTCAGAGCCTCTCTGGTCTGCCCACTGGGGGCTTGTGCCTCATTCCTTCCTCACATCCTTCCACTTACCCCTCCCTAACCCCCCTTCCTGATGTCAAATAAAATACACGTATTTTCATGAACACAAACTCTCTTTATTTAACAAAACTGGGGGGAGGGGGGAGGATGAAATGCTGCAGAAACTGGGGAAAGGAGGAGGGAGAGGAGAGGGGGAAACCTGGGAGGAGGGAGCTGGAAGGGGGAAGCAAGGGGAAGAAGGGGAAGGGGAAGCGCAGGGTTGGGGGTCTCACTGGGCCAACTGTCTCCCAGCACTGCGGATGCGGGGGCCTCGGCATCCCTGGGGGGATGGGGAGGAGGGTGAGGTAGGGGGTGTGGAGATTGAGGGTGTGGAGGTTGAGGAGGGAGAAGCGGGAGGGGGAGAAGGAGTGGGAGCTGGGGAGGCAGCAGGCACTGGAGCGGCAGGAGGCAGCATGCTCTGCACCAGGGTCTGCCGATGGGCACAGATGGCATGACCCTGGGCAAGCTGCTTCCTGCCGGAACTCCAAATCTAGTTCCACCCAGTGGTCGAGGGTGAGGTGCAGGGCTCAGTGCCCCCAGGTGCTGCTCTTGTTACCCCTGCAGTGTTCGGCTGGTCCTCCTGCAGAGCCCTCGTGTGGGAGCATGTCCCAGCCGGGGTGGTGCGCCCTGCATGTGCAGGTGGTACGGCTGTGGAGAAAGAAGAGAAGTGGTCAGTTCTCTCTGGGGACATAGTGGGTAAAGCCCAGTTCCCCTCTGCAAAGTGAGGATGACCATTCCTTGCATCATCAGAGCCAATGTGCTTGCACAGAGGCCATGGTCAGATTGTCCGGCTATCCCTGGGAGTGGGAGCTGCCCCAAGACCACACTCATGCCCCTGTGCTGTGTATAGTGCAGCTGAAGTGGGGGGGGGATGTCCCCCGCCTCTGTGTAGAGGGGGCTTGTGAAGGGAGGGGCATCCTTCTGTGTCCCGCCCTAGGGTCAGGAGCATGTCATGTCTCTTCACACACACTTGTGTCTAACAGGTCAAGGCCCCTGTGTGGCAGCCAGCTGGAGCCACCTGCCCAGGGGTGGCATGGTACATGCTTGCACATGCACAGGTTGCTGCATGATCTATGGTAAGCAAGGCCCACGCGCATGGTCCCTGGTCTCCCTCCCCCCCACCACCCCCTGTAAAGGGACAGTGATGGCACTCACATGTTGTGGTCTCCCCGGATGACCCTGGTGATTCGGATGCTGGGACAGCTCGGGGGTCCTGGCGGCGTAGCATGCTCTGTGAAGGCTCCTCCTCCATGCCCTGGTCAGGGCCCTCTGCTCCCGGCTTGCTGCCCCCTGGGCTGGCACGGGCCATCCTGCCCCCCAGGATGTAGTCCAGGGCCTCAAAATAGGGGCAGGTGTTTGCCCCTGTTGGGGAGCTGCCCTGTGTGGCCCTGGCATATCCCTGCCGCAATTCTTTAATTTTCATGCACACCTGTTCTTAGGTGCGCATGTGGCCTTTTGTGGCCATGATGGCAGCTATGCAGCTATAGGCCGCATTCCTCCGTCTAGTGCAGAGATCATGGCTGTTGGAGGCCTCCCCCCAACCTCAATGAGGTCCATGATGTCCGCACTAGTCCAGGAAGGCACCTGCCTTCTCTAGCCCCTGGCTGGCTCCTGGAAGCTGGGGGACTGGGCAGTAGAGGGCTGGCTAGATCTGGCTGCCTAACTCATATTGGGGCCACTGGGTCAGGGTCAGTGACTGCTGGCTTTGTGCTGGCAGGCCTGTAGCTGGCACAAAGCCTTTAAGGGCTCCAGGGTTGGGGGAGAGGAGAGGAGTTTTCCTGGTTTGGCCCAGAGTGGCCACCAGGGTTCCCTGGGAAGGGCTGGAGGCCTCCTATTTTGAAATAAGTGTCTACACAGCACTTATTTCGCATTATCTATTTCAAATTTGGTGTTATTCCTTGTAGAATGAGGTTTAACTAATTCAAATTAAGCACCCTGCTATTTCTAATTTATTTCGAAATAGCAGTTTGCCTGTGTAGATGCTATTAAAGTTAATTTGAAATAACGGCTGTTATTTCGAATTAACTTGATGTGTAGACATACCCTTCCTATCCACTCCTTAGTTGGTTAAGTCCAATTAGATCAGGTTTGAGGCATTGGTACTTGCAGGTGCCAAAGCTTGTCTGGACATATTGGACATATTCTCCACTTGGAACCATGAATGATCATCAGAAAGAAAGCATTGGTAGCATAATAATCATTAATCATTGATACATTTCACTATTTCTTGAGTCTTGTATTCGAATAGATTGTAAGGCAGAGACTCTTTACTTAGTATTTTTGCAGTGACTAACACAAGAGTCTGATCTGGGCAACTTTGTAATACAATTACAAATGAAAAACCTATGTTAAAACATTCTTTAGAATGAGCTGGCTCTATATTATTGTAATATTATTGACCAAGAAGTTTATAAAGGACTGACTAATGCTTTTCAGGAACTACAGGGTACCCACTTCAAGAAGATCAGGCATCTTAAGGAGTCTCAAGCTAAGCACCCAAAAATCGAGGCACATGAAATCACTAGTCATTTTTAAACACTTTACTACAGCTACAATATTATCTAGGGCTCTCAGATTTGCAGGCCTAAAAAGTCTGCTACGTTAGGCTGTTTTAAATCTTGAATATTGAATATCCCATATAGTGACCACCATCTTATTTGTCATGGTCGACTGAACAGAACTTGGTTGTTGTTTTTTATAACATCCAGACCTAAAGAGAATAGAGCTCCCTTTAGTACCTAGTAGTTTACTTCATGATTCAGCCAGAATATTGAATATATTCTTGTTGTGTCCTCTCTTAGGATATATCTACCCTGCAGAGTTTTTTCAGAAAAATGGCAGTTTTAAAAAAACAACCTTCACTTTTGTCCACACTGCAATCGCGTTTTTGGAAAAAAATAATCAAAAGAACTGAGGGGGTTTTCCGACATTGGTACACTTCTTTCTATAAGGAAGAAATCTTTTTCCGAAAGAGCTCTTTCAGAAAAAGGCATGTGTGGACAGGAAAGAGGGAGTTCTTTTGAAATA
The DNA here is from genome assembly GCA_019425775.1 of Rafetus swinhoei. Taxonomy (NCBI): domain Eukaryota; kingdom Metazoa; phylum Chordata; order Testudines; family Trionychidae; genus Rafetus; species Rafetus swinhoei. Next base: position 276,488,569 of record CM033437.1, read on the forward strand.
AGAAGAAAGAGGAAAAAGCACAGGTGTCCTTGTGGCCATTTTGCCCATAGTAATCACAGCTTAAATGCGAGATAGCATCCACGCTGAATGGACACTATCTTTCAAAAAAGCAGATTGCGTTTTCGATGCACTTGGGCAGTGTGGATGCTCTCTTCCGGAATACGTTTTTTTCGGAAGCTCTCTTCCGGAAAAGCTTCTTCTGAAAGAAGCCTGCAGTCTAGACATAGCCTGAGTTGCTTTGCCTTTGAGCACTCCCCTCCCAGTTTTGATTTTTTCAGCAGGTGTATTTTGTCATAGCTCTATCTGGTCTCATCATTCCATCATTGTGTACTCAGTATATAGATGAGTTGCCCTGCTTTGGAGGTTTTATTGACTTTGAATTTCAAAATTCATGAGTTATCCAATCTCTAGTAATGTATATTTGTTCCAAACCTGCAAGGAGTTGTTAGAATATACCTTGAAAGTTTCCTTCCATGAATATATGTTCTTCACCAAAATACGTTCCATTGTGGTACCCCATGTTTTCACATTCATGATATGAACCATGGCAGAGAAATATCCTCTATGTCCTATGCCCATGTGGAGGATAGACTGTTGCTGCAATGATGGTTGTTAGAGATAAACTAGGAGAGGATTAATGATGATTTTTTTAGCAGAAATGCTTTTTGGATCCTTTAGCATCTCTCTGGTTTTAACCTCTTCAGCTTGCTGGAATAAAATCTGATGTCTGTTGTCTGTGTCCTCTGTTCTTGAATAATGCAGAAATGAACATGTCAGATAAACTCCCTTACTGGAGTAAAACCAGTGTGAAGTCAGAATCAAGCCTACCATTTTTATTGTCTATTTGTGTCATCCCCAAGATCAAACAAAAATAATAATTAAAGAAGCATTAGATTAGAAGTCAGACTATCTGGGTTAAATTCCCATCTTTGCCACAGTCTTCCTATGTAACCATGTGGTTTAATTCTCTTGTGCCTCAGTTCCTCATCTATATAACAGGAATAATATTGCTATTGCCCTCTGTTCTGAGGATAAATTCATTGCAATTTGTGAATTGCCTAGATATAGCAGCAGAGGAACTCCTATGACTAGGTAGATGGATATTCACTTTGTAAGTGAGACCAGAATCAAGCCCTCCGTATGAGCTCTCAGAAGAAACAAGTTAAATGTTTCTTGTTTCTTGATCCCTTATGCAGGAGGCATAAGGGATCTGTCGAAAAAGGCTTTCTTTCTCAACAGATCCCCCTCTAGACTGCCACTTTTTGCCGACAAAGTGCTGAGTCAGCAAAACGTGGTGGCCATTTTTATGCAAATTAGTCACGGGATATTTAAATCCCTGCCTCATTTGCAATGTCGACCTGCCTAATCTGCATCCCTCTGCCGACAGAGGAATGCAGTCTAGATGTACCCATAGATAATAAGCAACATGGAAATAATCCCAATGCCATCCAGTCACATCCCAGGAGCGTGAAATTACAGTATCACAATTTTGTGATGCATGGCCTCACAAACTAAAAAGGCTCTTTGACATATTATAGAAGTTGGTCACCAATGGAAGAAAAAGGAGAGGCAAATGCTGTCATTTTGAACCCCTTTTATCAACTGCTGGGATGCTGGTTTCCTTATAGGTGGTAGAGAGGATGAGAAAAGAAACCTAGAAGCCACAGAAAGAAGTCGTCATCCTTGGCTACATGAGGTCCCCGTTGCTGTATAACTAGATGACATGTTCTGCTGTCCCACATGCACAACGTTGTAACGGAAAGCTCTACTGGATCTTATATGAACTAGATTGGACTAGATTGTGCTTTTTAAAACCTAGACCCATCCAAGGCCACACTGCTCCAAGAGGAGCGCAGAACACAATCTCTCTGTTGCTGGTCTTGAGCTTGGAGGGTGACAAATCTACTCTGTTCATTGAGAGAGAGAGAGCAGATTGCTTCCCCTTGATGCACCAGCCTCACGCTGTGGCAGAATGCAATGAGGGAAATGGGATGATGGGAAACTGATCCCTCACTCTTGCTCTTCACAATTCTCTTCCTTTTCTGAGTCCTGTGGAGAAGAATAGGACAATATATTCCTAGAATACAAGGCTGGCTACTATGATCTGCACAGCCAAGGAGAAAAGGTAGATGACTTCTTGCTGGTTCAGCGGTTGCTCACAATCTGGGCCATTGCTAAGGCACACGTAACTCAGAAATCAGGAAGTTTTATTTTCTATCTTGTGCTGAATAGCAAAGCTGTTTGGTGGCAGGGGACATAGTAGGATCCAATCAACTTTTCTGCTTCTGTCAAGAGGCCTTGATTAATGACTTTGTTTATTTTCTGCAGCTTCAAGATTTTTTTTCTCCTGTTGACATTCTATCTCACAACAAACCTCTATTTTTATTAGATATTTCATTGTTGTGTGAAAAAGGGAGGGCATGTTTCACATTTTCTCAGATTCACTTCAGTGAAGAGTGTAATTATGATTGTTGCATCGAGGGGACATCTAAAATAACTTTAACTGATCTGAATGAAATTGTTTCCCCAGACATCATTATTATTTATTTATTTAGCAAAGCACATTTTGAAAAGCAACAAAGTGCTATACTAAAGCATAGTGAAATATAGAATGGTTATGATCAAAATTGGTTAATCCCAAAAATGGACTGCCTGAAAATAGGCTAATGTGTTTCAAGTGTCCAGTTCTTTAGTATTCAAATAAAAGGGAGCAGTGTCTATCAGTGCCATTTGATTTGAAAAACCAGCAGGAGTGGTTGTGATGAGAACTGAACCTCAGCAAATAACAATATCAACCAATTCAGCCTGTTTTTCTGGCCATGAACAGATCAGGATTTTTTCTTGAATGAATTTAAAATGTACTGTATTTTACCAGTTATGTGCAGAAGGGAAGGCAGAGGGCTTTTTCTCCAGATCGGTTTTGATCAGTTTGCTGCAGGCATCTGACATTTGAAATTTGAGCCATTCTGGTTGGTTAGGGGTGATCATGTAAGTCACATGATATTGTTACGGTTGAATGGATAAGCATGATTCTGAAGAGCATAATCCTGTGAGTTTTTCCACATGGGTAGACCCTTGTTCCCATAAAAAGTCCTACTGAAGTCCGACTGGGTGGAACAAGTTGCAGGATCAGAGCCACAGTTAAGAGGCAGGCTTGAGCAAGCTAAAGAAGATTTAAATATCTCAGGGAAAGGAAGCAAGCTAGGGAAATGTGGCCGATAAACAGGTTTGGTGAATTAAGAATAAAACAAACTTTTTCATTTCTGGGTCACACAGCCCTGGCCTGAGCAATCTTTTCTAGAAATAGTAGGCAAATATCTGATGAATTTTAATATAAGCTCCATAAATCTCTGAGAATAGCCTTTTAACTGCACAAATTATTCATGAACAGTTTAATTGTTGTCTATTGTGAGAGTCCTGCCATTGATGTCACTAGGGTTTAGATCAAGCTAATAATGGAGAAGTTTTCCAAGCTGTCTTCTACACCTTGGCAGAATATGGCAGAGATTCTAGTCCCAGAAACTGTGGGTCCCATTTAGACTCCCTTTGCCTTCACCATCCCTAGCAACCTGACAGGTAAGCTTCAGAGGAGACATGGTTCCAGGTAATTCCCAGGCAGCAGCTGCTTAATGCTGCCCGGGGCCATCTAAGATTGCATTAATTTTTCACTGATTTTTTTCCAGAGGCCTTGTAATGAATGATGCACACCTCTCTATCATCCTTGCCTACTCCCACTCCTGATCTCACATGCATATTCCTGCTGAGGGGACATGCTGCTGTCTCTGCCGGGGGCCTGATAGGTTGCATTGAATTTGGTTTCTTTCCATTCATGTTAGTAGAAATGAGAATACAGCTGTGATTATACTCATTATTAAAAGATTTTTCATGATTGTCTATAAAATGACAAGCTAATGAGAAGATTATGATACATTAAATATTGTAACAAGGTAAATATTTAAAAATATCTGTAGCTAACAATGAGAATTCTTTTATGTAGCTAGTTAGGACAGCAAACACATCTAAAATAAAACTGACTGCTTTCCCACTGATTTTTCTTTTAATGGCAAGACCTTGTTAAGTCCCAAGTCTGATTTCTTCACTTCCCAGTGTTTTTCATGGGATATTTTTGTCCATTGCCGCCATCAGAGGTCACATCTTTAAGTATAAACCTGTTTTATTTTTCCTCCTGGACATTACTGGTAAATATTAGGTACACCTACTGAGCCGTAACTGAATTTACTGACAGTGAAATGATTCTTTTTGAAGACTTCTTTAGGTTGAGACAGCTGGAGGATTAATAATTTCAGTGGTTTACCAAACACAGTTTATCAATTCACACCTACCTTACATTTTAAACCGTGTATTTTATTTTGTTTCCAGATTTTGTTTTGTGCAGGATTAAATATGAGGCAAAAGTACGACTGTGTCAGAACTATAGCAAATTGACCAAGAGGGCTTGTTCACAGAGCATCAGGGCTATTAACATGTAAGAGAGCAAAGTGAACATTTTTAGTATATTGAAAAGCTTTGTGGATTTAGGTGCATTGAGCTTTATTATGAATGGAAGCATTACACTGATGATGAGGGGCCCAATTCAGCACAGCTCTTGAACCATTTTTTTATTTTCAGTGGGCCTTAAGCACAGGCTTAAAGTCCATGAATTGTTTCATGGTTCTTGCTAGCTGCACAGCACCAGTGAAATTACTAACCCTCCAGCTATCTCTTAACATAAAGAAGCATCCTCTTTACCTGTAAAAGCCAACACCTTGTGGCATGGGTTGAGGAACCAGGCCAATGAGCGCTAAAGGAAATGGCACTGATGGGGACACAGCTTCCTGCAGCTCCCATTGGACGGGAACAGTGTGACCTGTGGCCAACGGTAGATGCAAGTGCCCATACCAGGGAAGGTGTAGGCAAATACAGCATTGGCGGCTAACCAGGTCCAGCCCTTTTACCCACCATTGTCCTAATAGCTGCCATTTCTGTGGTGACATGGAGAGAAAACCCTGGAGGCATGTTTCATTCCTTAAATTACAAATGCAGGCAGAGTTCCTTTAGGCATCACACACTGATTTCGTAGAGCTTCAGGGGGTAGCCGAGTTAGTCTGTACAGGATAAACTTAAAAAACAACAGATGGTCTGGTAGCACTTTATATACTAACAAAACATGTAGATGGTATCATGAGCTTTGGTGGGCACAGCCCACTTCTTCAGAGGACTGGAGTTTCCTAGAGTCTCTCTCTCTCCAAACATTGGGCATTGCCCAGGATTCTCTACTTGATGGCTTCCTCTGGTTCCTTCATTCTGACCCTATGAGGTGTGTCACGTTATTGGATTTTAATAGGAGAATGCAAATCATTGTTGCACCCACTGTTTTCTGTTTGCCCCAAATTCTGTGCAAAGTGGGCCAAGTGAGGTGTCTAGTGGAAGCTTATGCTCTGCTGGTTTTATGTATGCTACTCATATACTTGTATGATTTTTACATGTAAAGATGTGAATATTGGCTTTGTATTGTATTTTAAATGTTTTCTGGATAGTAGACAGCAATAGACATCGACCACCTATTGTGAGGAATGGTTATTCAATGAATGGCTATGCTAAATAGCGATGCTGCATGGACAAAGGCTCTCAGGGTTGCCAATAAATACCTGAGAATGCAGCTGGTAACCTGCAGCCCAGCAGGCACACCATGAATACTTGCCTAAAGGGACATGGACAGGTCACTTGATCATGTGATCAGCTCCAGTTTGGGACATACCATTACTCAGGAGAACAATGGACTTCTCTCTGCATGGGCAAGATTATAAAAGGATCTTGAGAGTTCCTCCATCTTTGTCTTCAATCTTGCTCTTGACTTCAAAAGCATCCTTGCTATGAACAGAGGGCCAGGAAGGAATTGTTGAACCATTCTAACATAGAATGTACTCCAGAGACTTTTAAGCTAGCAGTTAGGTACATCTCTGCTAAGAGCCTGCATCAAGAACTTGGTGGTTGATGTTTGTAAGGTGTTTTCTTTAACATTCCTACTCTCAACCTTTTCTTTCTTTTTATTAATAAACCCTTTAGATTCTAAAGGACTGACACTGCTTGCTATTTGGGTAAGATCTGAAGTATACATTAACCTGGGACTGTGGTTGGTCCTTTGGGACGGGGAGAACCTGTTCAGAGTTGGTGAGATTGGTTTTCAAAACCGCTCATCTGTGTAAGGTGCAGTGCTGGTTGTGGCACAGATAAAGCTGGAGTATAAAAGGATTTGCTTGTGCAGCTTGTTGCTGGCCAGATTGGCAGCTAAAGTGCTTTGTGTGACTGGTTTGATGCCTGATAGAGAAGGACCCCAGTCATGGGCTGTAAGTAGCCCTGATTCTAAGCAATTTGCCCTGATTTAACCCTCTGAGAGGTGCCCCAGACCAACTGGTATATTACAAAATGCACTCCCATTCTTGCATATTTTGTTCTCCGTATTTAATTGAGTCTTGTTCCCCTGAGATTCTACGTACCATTTCAATTATCTATGATAACACATTTTATTTAATACAAGAGTAACAAGATTGTGGCCTGCCCTGAAGGAACTGTTACCAAATTTCACGGGAGACCGGCCCAGGGTTACAGTTATATTGATTTATTCAATGCCGCTAACAGATCAAGCAAAAAGGGAATGGGACTGCTTCACATAGGTAGACACATTCATACACTCAGACACTTACGGAGGCAATGAGTTGCGCAGAGATAGCAGAGGAAGCCAAGCATAGTGGGCCTAGTGTGTCTGCCTGCAGTCACGAATCTGGGCTGGTGAACTGATCGTACAACCCACGGTCTGCATGCTCTCTTCTCTTTATTCAGCGGGGCACGCTTGTTACATATACTGGGTTCCTTTTCTGTGTCCATCACCTCGAAGCCCACCCAGATTTCATTGTTCTATTAAGTTCTTCTGCTCATCTTTGCTGCACCTCCGTTTCTTGCCTCTCTCATGTGCAACCAAAGATTACATCAGACCACACCTGGCTCCAAGTCTGTAGCCTGGCAGCTCCTCTCCACCTGGGCACAGACATTCTTCTAATAACACTCTCTGGACAATTACATACACACTCTACTCACACCCACCCACACATACTCCCTTGTTGCATGCTGGAATGTTACAAAACTCTGAGGTTGTACCAGCAATAACTGGAAGTTACAAGAAGTTGCAGAACTTGAAACATTACTGGATTTTCTAATTTTAAACTATCATCAATTTCTATTTGTGTTAGTTTTAGGAAATAATTGCTGCTTTATGTACATCAGTGTCCTGATACTGTCACCACCTTAATTATGTCAATTTGGAAGTGAATTTCATAGGGTTTTTTTCACTCCCTCTTTCTGCAAGCATTCATTCAGAGGCTGCAACTCTCGTAAGAGTCAATTCACATTAAAAAGAAAAGTGAAACTATTGTTCCCAGAGTATGAGCATTATTGATGAGAACAAGGAGCCATGTTGAAATTACAAATGGATGATTTATAGGGGAGAGTCCAGTTTTACAAAATAAAACTATTACATCATATTGATTTATTTTGTAGTTCATGTACATAAGCAGTCCAGAACTCTTGTTAGGTATGTGACAAAACTCAAGAAGGTGGAAATGACTGCAGTTCGCTAGCATAAAAAGCCATCTAGACTAGCTGTCTTCCAGACTATCTTCCCTCTGTGCTAACTCCACCCTCATTTAGAATCATAGAGCTGGAAGAGACCTCAGGAGGTCATCAAGTCCAGCCCCTTTCCCAAGGCAGGACCAATCCTAACTAAATCAACCCAGCCAGGGATTTGTCAAGCTGAGACTTAAAAACCTCTAGAGATGGAGATTCCACCACTTCCCTAGGTAACTAATTCCAGTGCTTCACCACCCCCCTAGTGAAATAGTTTTTCCTAATATCCAACCTAGACCTCTCCCACTGTAACTTGAGACCATTGCTCCTCATTCTGCCATCCATCACTACTGTGAACAGCCTCTCTCCAGCCTCTTTGGAGCCTCCCTTCAGGAAGTTAAAGGCTGCTACCAAATCCCCCCTCACTCTTCTCTTCTGCAGACTAAACAAACCCAAATCCTTCAGCCTCTCCTCATAGGTCATATGCTCCAGCCCCCTAATCATTTTGGTCACCCTCCGCTGGACCCTCTCCAATGTGTCCACATCCTTCCTCTAGTTGGGGGCCCAGAACTGGACAGAATACTCCAGATGTGGCCTCACCAGAGCCGAATAAAGGGGAATAATCACTTCTCTAGATCTGCTGGCAATGCTCCTCTTAATGCAACCTAATATGCCATGCCTTCTTGGCTACAAGGGCACACTGTTGACTCATATCCAGCTTCTCGTCCACTGTAATCTACAGGTCCTTTTCTGCAGAACTGCTACTTAGCCATCCGGTCCCCAGCCTGTAACAATGCTTGGGATTCTTCCATCCCAAGTGCAGGACTCTACACTTGTCCTTGTTGAACCTCATCAAATTTCTTTTAGCCCGATCCTCCAATTTGTCTAGGTCACTCTGGACCCTATCCCTGCCCTCCAGCGTATCTATCTCTCCCCCAGCTTAGTGTCATATGCCAACTTGCTGAGGGTGCAATCCATCCCCTCATCTAGTTCATTAATAAAGATGAACAAAACCGGTCCTAGAACCAATCCTTGGGGCACTCCGCTAGAAACCGACCGCCAACCTGACATCGAGCTGTTGATCACTACCCGCTGGGCCCAACCTTCTAGCCGGCTTTCTATCCATCTTACAGTCCATTTATCCAATCCCTTAACTTGCTGGCAAGAATATTGTGGGAGACCGTACCAAAAGCTTTGCTAAAGTCAAGGTATATCACGTCCACTGACTTCCCCATATCCACAGAGCCAGTTACCTCATCATAGAAGCTAATCAGATTGATCAGACACAACTTGCCCTTTTGTGAATCCATGCTGACTATTCCTGATCATTTTCCCCTCTTCTAAGTGCCTCAAAATGGAATCCTTGAGGATCCCCCTCCATGATTTTTCCGGGAATTGAGGTAAGATTGGCCGATCTATAGTTCCCTGGATCATCCTTCTTCCCTTTTTTTTAAGATGGGCACTACATTTGCCTTTTTCCAATCATCCGGGATCTCTCCCGATCTCCATGAATTTTCAAAGATAATGGCCAAAGGCTCCCCAATGACATTTGCCAATTCTCTCAGTACTCTCAGATGCATTAAATATGCACCCATGTATTTGTGTATGTTTAACTTTTCTAAATAGCTCCTAATCTGTTCTTTCCCCACCAAGGGCTGTGCACCTTCTTCCCATATTGCGTCATCTAGTGCATTTGTCTGGGAGCTGACCTTGTCCATGAAGACAGAGGCAAAGAAAGCATTGAGTACTTCAGCTTTCCACACATCATCTGTCACTAGGTTACCTCCCTCATCCAGTAAGGGCCCCACACCCTCTCCGATCACCCTCTTATTGCTAACATGCCTGTAGAAGCCTTTCTTGTTACCCTTCACATCCCTTGCTAGTCGCAATTCCAATTGCGCTTTCGCCTTCCTGATAACTCCTCTGCATTCTCGAGCTATAAATGTATACCCCCTCTAGTCATCTGTCCAAGTTTCCACTTCTTGCAAGCTTCCTTTTTGTGCTTAAGTTCACCAAGGATTTTCCCGGTAAGCCAATCCGGTCTCCTACCATAATTGCTTCTCTTGCTGCGCATAGGGATGGTTTCTTCCTGTGCCTTCAATAAGGCTTTGCCTTCAATAAGGCAGATGGATGATTCAGTCCCTCTTAGGAGGGAGTCCCGACCACCAGCACCACCACCTGTCTTTTTCTTTTGGGGGTGGTGGTCATGGAACCCCCATTTCTAGGACTACTCATCCCATGTCTTCTGGTAGATGGTGTTCCCTTCCAATTTCTTCCTTGAGACATCCCTGCCAAAGCATTCTCCACCACAGTGCCAGTGGAGAGAGCCTGAAAGCGATTACTTACCTCTATAGCAATGGGGGATTCCTGAGTTAGCCTTTTTTTTCTGCTAGAAGTTACAAGCTGCAAGTTCTCTTCCTTGTCCTGTACTGCCCTCTCTGGCTCTTCCGCCTGCCATGACTGCAGGATTAAACTCTGCTTTCATCCTCTCTGATTGAGCGTAGGATTGACACTTGGGCCTCTAGTCCTCTAATTTTTTCTTCCAAAATGGCAATTAGCTTGCACTTAGTGTAGATGAAATCCCGTCTTTCTTCCGGGTGGAAGACAAACATGGCACAAATTGTGCAGGTAACAACAGCAGACCTATCACTATCTATACCTGCTTTCCTAGAGAAAGGATTTTAAAAAATGGCAAGTGTACCTTGCCCCCTTCCCAACTCCCTCTCAAAACTCCCTGTTTGCAATCACCTGTTCACAAGCTCCCTGGTTGCTGACTCACTGCTTATAAAGCCCTGGACTGCCTGATAGTCCCTCCCCCTGCTAAGGCTCAGCCAATCAGCAGATCGATCATTTCTAGTTCAGTAACAAGGAACATGGCAGGGCAGTGAAAGTGACTTGTTCAAAAAAAGCCACATAAATCACAGTAGCAGCCAAGATACAATCAACGTGAAAGTAAAGGTTTAAATCTGTAGGGTCATATTCTGCCTCACTACTCACAGTGAGTAGTCCCTTACCACGTGAAGTAATAAATGCAACCCAAAGGCAGGTACTATTTAACATGAATAATGGTGGCACAATCTGGGCCATTGTCAAATAAATTATATTTCAGTCTGCTGGATGGATGCCTGTTTATTGAAATAAATAAACTATAGACCAATAGTTATTAAAAGTTCAGTCAGACTTATCTGATGCCATTTACCTCCTCTGTGGCTGTATTGTGACTACCCTGAAGATCTGCTTTTCTAAATATCCTTAGCTAATTGTTCATTTTTCCTATTTGCTATATGAATACAGTCTTTACATTTGTTTTGTTAGTTTTTATAAGTAACAATGCTTCAATATTTTGATTGCAGTGACTCAAAATCTTTGCTTTTAAGAGCAATTAACTTTAATTACCTATCACTTGTCCACACTGGTTTTGAAGGTTGGTTTTGAAGCAGGAAACACTCCTTTGAATCAACTCTACTATCATTTTACAGTTTAAATGTCTGCTAGTAAATATTGCCAGTTCATTTCAAATTTAACCTTTTAAAGAAATTAATCTCTTTATGCACCCCAAATATTTCTGTTGGTTCCATTTGGGAACTATATTGAACAGTGATCATTGCTTCTCAAATCATCCTTAACAGGGTTTCATTTAGCATATCTTCATTTGCTCAAATTTAGTCCAAAATATCTAGCTAACTCAAAGCTATGCTAATTTAAAAAAAATGATTTTCTACAATACAACACCTGATCTTACTGACCTGTGGATAAACTCTTGTTATAACTGCTATTCCTTACCTACTAGGGTTAACTATCTCTAGTGTCTCTTATAAGATTTCAGCAGCTTTCTTTTGTAAGGATTTCCTATAAAAACATTTGATCCTTTCCCCCTTAATACTTCAATCAAAACTGACTCAACAATTCTTTTTAGTTAAACAAAGCCAAAACCCTCAAACCACCCCTGTCTTTCAGCTGCAGTCTATCACCACCAGCACACACTACAACCTCCCAGCCTTCCTCCAATTTCTCAGTAGTATTTTCAAAAATCTAGCCCAACGGTATCTATTTCCCACCTAATTTAGTAATTCCTACAGGGAAGAACCATGTCTGCTCCTGCACTAGTACTCCAGAATGAGGAAGAATGTGGAGGAATGCAGCATCCACCCTCAAGAGTGAGGTAAAAAAAGAGGGGTGCCTTCTACTCATGTTAGTAGGTGACCTCTGTAGCAGTCATGCATGTAAACGAAGGCAGAATTGAACAGCATTGGTTTTTTTTATTCCCTCTCTGATAATGGGATGAATAATTTTTAAAAAACCTTTAAAATGTTTCTTAATTTTTGCTTTCCACTAAATAATGACAGTGGCATATGGCACTTGAGAAGAAATCACTTGCCACCAATTCCATTCAAAACACAAGAAGCGTGCCCTCTGAAATATAATTGCCAGTTAGAGAAAATAAATTGGAATAAAAACAAAATACTTGCTCCAATAAATGATAACAACCGTTGATAGTAGTTTGCATATTCAGATAATTCAGGTTTGGTCAGCTAGGTCATTTACAGTATATATTTCAGAGATAGTCTTTTGCTGCAACTGTCCTGTAATTTAGGGGGTTTTTTAGAGGGGAAAAAAAGCTTTTGAACTGTCTGTACTGTTTTACCAATGGCAAAAATGCATAATAAGTTATCTGATGATGGGGATAATATATATATAGAATCACATTTACAACTGAAAGTTCACCTTTATTGCATGTACCTTTGTTCAGTTTGGCTATTGTTTTATTTTTAAATTTTATGTATCTTTCTACAGATGTTATGCAAAGCAGAATAATGAAAAAAATAAACTGTTTGGCACTCATTCATTCTTTTTCTGTCAAGGCTCCTTTACACTGTCACGGTACGTCTACACTGCAACACTATTTTGAAAAAACTAGAGCTATTCCAAAATAATTTAGTCCGCATCTACACAGCAGGCAGTTATTTTGAAATAGTGTCAAAATATTGTCAAGCTGGAGGACTTCTTACTCCAACTTCTGTTTCCCTCATTGCATGAGGAGTAAGGGAAGTCAGAAGAAGAGTGCTCTGTTTCGAAATAAGTGCTGTGTAGACACTCCCTATTTCGAAATAAGCTATGCATTTGACATAGCTCAATTTTGCATACCTTATTTTGAGTTAAGCCCTGCAGTGTAGATGCACCCTCAGAGACCTGTAAATGGACATTAATCAGTCCATTTATTTTAAAAGTAAGAGTTGGGAATTAGTTTTTTTTAATTTTCATTTATAAAGCATATTTTCTGGCAATATGATTTTCAGCAGTGCTTTTTTTGTTAAAAAAAAAAAAAGGTGCTGGTACTCTTTAAGACCCAGCTGATTGTCAGCCATTTTCATTACAGAAGTGCTGGTACTCTCGGTTATTTCCAGGTAAGCTCTGACTGGAGGTACCGGTTCTGCATAGTGGGCAGTACCATCACAAAAAAAGCACTGGTTTTCAGCTTGTATAACACAGACAGCACCACTGAAATACATAACAGCTGGAGAGAAAACAGGAGACAAGTGGAGCATAATATAACTTCAATGAAAGAAGAAAAAAATGGGCATGAAAATTAGGGTAAATCCTTAATCTTAGAAAAGGGCTTATGAGATCTTTGCAAGTCACATTGTAAAGACAGAACTGCAGCTTTTTAAGGCCTCAAATAACCGCAAAACTTATTAACTTGCATGCCAGTTTTAGTCTGTCACTGCAGAAGGAGAAAGGGCTAAGTCTGTCTTGGCAGGATTTGAACCTATAATTCAAGGCAGTGTGATGATCCTTAGACTGCTGCTTTTATCACTTTATATTGTGACTGGATAATACATTTTATCAGACCAAGTAGCAAACACTGATACACTCTTGCATCTAAATCCTTAATCATAAAAAGAGAACTTCTAGGCAGAGTTCTTGATCCTAGCCTCAATCCACAGAGGAGGTTTCCTTACAGTTCTGTGTGTGTAAAAATAATTAATATAAATTTGCATAACTACCATTACATTAGCTTTCCATTCATCTGTCCAATTTAAGTCAAATCCAATAACAGAGTCAATTTTTTTGCTGTGGTTTCTTGGTGAATTAAAACATGAAAAAGCAGACATCCTCAAAAAATATCAGCATTCAAACATATTTAGTTTTTGTGCATCAATATTTTACTTGGGTGAAGGGGCTGGGTTTTCACAATTTTTTTTCAACCAATAGTTTTTCTTTTTAAAAATCTTCCTTTTTCTCTCATTCATTGGAGGGAACTAGCAATTCACTTGGGGGTACATCTACACTGTGAGCTAAAGTCGAGTTAAGATACACAACTTCAGCTAAGTTAATTGCGTAGCTGAAGTTTAAGTACCTTAACTCAACTTTTGGTGCTGTCTACACAGCAGGAAGTGGAAGGAAGAGCACTCTTCCTTTGACTTCCCTTACTCCTTGTGAAATTAGGTTATAGAAGTCAGAGTAAGAAGTCCATTATTTTGAAATTATTTTGAAAAAATGGTCTTACTGTGTAGATGTGCACTGCGTTATTTCGAAATAAGCGTGCAGTGTAGACAAAGCCTTGGAGGAAATCATAGAGTACGTCTAGACTACATGCCTCCGTCGACGGAGGCATGTAGATTAGACAGATCGGCATAGGGAAATGAAGCCGCGATTTAAATAATCGCGGCTTCATTTAAATTTAAATGGCTGCCCCGCTCTGCCGATCAGCTGTTTGTCGGCAGATCGGGGCAGTCTGGACGCACCGTGGTCGACAAGGAAGCCTTTGTCGATTGGCGCAGGTAAACCTGATTTCATGAGGCATACCTGCGGTCGACAAAGGCTTCCTTGCGTCGACTGCCCGACTGCCGACAAACAGCTGATCGGCAGAGCGGGCAGCCATTTAATTTAAATGAAGCCGCGATTATTTAAATCGCGGCTTCATTTCCCTATGCCGATCTGTCTAATCTACATGCCTCCGTCGACGGAGGCATGTAGTCTAGACGTACCCATACTGATTTACTTTAGCATTCCAGTATAAATATAATATAAAAGTAGTTAATATTTTGAATGTATAAACAAACAGGAGCAATCACTTTATGCTCAAATGATTATAATCAAACAATTTATATTTTAATAAGTATATGAGAAATAGTGGAGTCTTATGGGGTTTTGTACCTCATAAAAGAGAAAGTAATGTTACACTTTCACTTCCATATAGCTATTCCAGTGTGAATTAAGTCATAGCAGTTCTCTTTGCATTTGCTTTATAAAGGATTTCTTTGGTCTATTAAATTATATTAAATTATTTGGACCAAGAAATATAGTTCTGCAGAGTGGATATAAATTGCTACCAAATCACATTGGCAGCATTTAACACCCATTTTGCCCTCGTGTAAATATGAATCAGACCTATAGAAGACAGAACATGCCTCAAAGTTCTCTTTGCAGAGTATCCTGGAAAGCATTCCTCGAGTGAGAGGAGGTTTGGGAGCCTAGAAATCTTGCAGAGAGTAAGGCATTCCAGACTCAGAAAGCCAAAACATTTATCACAAAGAGCCTTGCAAATCGGTGGGTTTCCGAATCTGTGGCTGTGGACGCAGGTATCCATGGCTCATTTTTGTAGCTGCAGATGCAGATACTGCAGGGCTCTACTCATCCTCCTCCTCATAGATGCAAAATGTAGAGCTATTCTCTCTATATATAGCTGTCTCCAATGCTGGTCCCCCATCCCTATGACTTTAGTTAGCCACACAGATTTTGCCAAGAAATGCACAAGGTTTCCTCTGCTCTAATTTAGAGCAGTGGTTATTATAGAATTGATCAGTAATGTCCACATTTCTAATTAGTTACAATTCATCTCCCTAATGGCTGTTTCCTTTGGGAACCTAATGAAAGGAAAGCAGCAGCTAGGAGACAATTATAAGCAGCAGCACATTAGGCAAGTCTGCATATTTTCCCCTTTGTGAACTGCATGTTTTGAATTCACAAACATTCCCTTTGGACACTAGTACATGTAAATGAGGAATATTGATGGCAGTATAAACTGTGGATTCACTCCAGCTGAAAGTGTATTATTGATGTGATGTCAAAATGTCAACATCTTGCTCTTAAATTGTTCTACCTTAATCTGCTGTTATTGTTCACTGTTATACAGTTGCAGTGCCTAACTGCCACTCTCATGGATCTGGGACATGTACTGGTAGGTGTAATACAAACACACAACAAAGAGATCCCACCTTTGAAGATCTTACAATCAGTGACTACCTATATATGCGACATCTCCTTAGTAAAATACACTTGTCTCTCTCTCTCTTAAAAAATACATTCTATTGGTTGATAATGCAGGTCGTGGGTCCCCTTTGTTTTTCACAGTGGGCAAGTCTTCACTGACTAAAGGCAGTCTACCCTACCTGGCACACTGTTGCTAACACTTAAGTGAGGTGGGAGAGGGAAAGGGTCAAAAAAAGGTTCTAAACTCAGACAAGGGGGGAGCTGCTTTGAACCAGAGGATGTCTCACAACACTCAGCAGGGTTCATACAGATAGTTAGAACATAGCATACCAGGACAGGGGTCCAGAAAACCCTAAATCTAAAAAAGGCACTCTTTATAGGCAAAGCTGGTTAATTTGTCGAGATTAACCCCAAGGAAAGGGGAACATTAATTTTAAAGTTTGTGGGTATAATTGGGCTATGCTCAGAATGAATGAGGGAGACTGAGACGGTTTCCTGCCTGACCATTCCTTCCCACAAGAGGGTGATCCGGGTCAGCACCCATCAGTGAACTATAAAATAGTATAAACAATATACTTACAATATGCTATTTAAATATTTTTATATTGTAACTAATATAGGACCATATATGTGCATAATAAAATAAAAACCAAATACAAGCACAAAGGATTGTGGTGATATAAAATCAGTAATGGAATCTGTTTTATAATGAAACTGTTAGGCTATGTCTACACTGCAGGCTTCTTGCGCAAGAACTGTTTTGTGGAAGAGTTCTTGTGCAAAAGGTCTTTCACAAGAGTGCGTCCACACTGCCATGTGCTTTTGCACAAGAGCATCCATGGCAGCGTGGATGCTCTCTTGCACAAGAAAGCTCTGATGGCCATTTTAGCCATAGGGTTTTCTTCCGCAAGAAATTCATGTTGCCTGTCTACACTGCCTTCTTGTGGAAGAGCTCTTCTGCAAGAGGGCTTATTCCTCGTGGGGAGAGGAATAACTCTTCTGGAAGAAGCCCTGTTTTCCGACGCTGTACTGTAAATTTACTTGCGCAAGAATGAGCGTGCAGTGTAGACACTCTGCAGGTTTTTGCACAAGAACAGCCGTTCTTGCACAAGAAGCCTACAATGTAGACGTAGCCTTACAGTTTAGGTTGCATAACACTTTCCATTATAAGATCCCCTTTTTCAGTTGTTTATAAATTTGTCAACTTTACACTACTTTCCAGGCTAAGTATCTGCCTATGGTTGGATTTTATTCTTTTTTTTTTTTTTTTTTTTTTAAGTTTCAGCTAACTATGCCTTAGCCATTTTTCAGAGATTAGGGAAAATGTGGTGTTTTGTTCATGTTAAAATAATTCTTCCAACTCTTTTGTAGTGCTTCTATGTTTTGGGCAAATTTGGGAATTTTTTTTACTAAGATGCAAAAGGTGCCATCTTACAAACTTTGAGCCTTTGTTCCAAGAGGGGCAAGGGGGAAGGGGCATGGGATAATAGGAGGTGGTTAATAAGAGACAGAATGGAAGAGAACACAAGTATAAGAGCAGTGCGTAGTGAGAACAGGGATTGGAGCAGAAGGAGAAACAGGCAGGGAAGCAATGGAAAAAGGGGCAAAGGGAGATGGGTAATGGGGGAATAATGATGGGGGTAGGACATGGACTGGAGCTGGGGATGGGGAGATAGACTCAGAGTGGACTGAGAGTAGATTCCTGGGGCCTGATTTACAGACGTGTTAAATGGAGGCTTTATTTTAATACATAAAAGTATTATAAATATTCCCAAAATCAGACACCTTATTGTCTCAGGCCTTATCTATACTTATGTGGAGTTCAGCACTCTGGAGATCAATCTTCTGGGGTTTGATTTAGTGGGTCTAGTAAGAACCACTAAATCGAGTGCTAATGGAAGTCCCTTCATCCCCAGTACTCCATGGGGTTGCAAGAAGTAAGAGAAGGCAATGGGAAGTTTTTCACATCAATCTCCTGCAGTGGGGATGCCAGAGAAATTCAGTTGAAAGTACACCAATTCCAGCTAAGCTTTTCTTGTAGCTGAAGTTGCATATCTTGAATCATATTTCTTGCTCGGAGTAGTCCTGGCCTCAAATTGGGCTCCAGAAGTAATAGGAACATTTGGTAATTTCTATCTTGATCTATGTGGTCTTATTAGCCATGTTGAAATGGTGGTAATAGTGTCATTTTACCACACTTAGCTTGTGAAGATAATTCAAGTTTTTAAATAACTACATAATGTTGGTGAGAGTTGCACAAAAAAAGGCTACAAAGAAATGAATAATTCCATATTCAGTGCTGGTAGGGCTGATTCTAGAGCAGGGGTGGGCAAATACTGGCCCATGGGCTGAATCTGGTTCTCCAGGGTTAGCCCTGGCGGGCCACTACCACTATATTTACCTAAACTTCCACCGATACAGGTACTTGCATTGCACCACTACCCGCAATCCCGTTGGCTGAGAAAGGCAATCCGTGACCAATAGAAGCTGCAAGTACCTATACCTGTGAAGGTCCAGGTAAATATAGCAACAGTGGCCTGCCAGGGACCAATCCTGGTGAACTGCTGCTGTCTTATTGCCCATTCCTGTTTTAGTGACAGACAAGCAGGGGGCTGCTCTCGATGCCAACTCCAGGTGGCTCTGTACCTGCCTGACCTCCTTCACATACCTGCAGCTACTCATGGGAGATGGGGTGGGGAGGAGGCACTGCCAAAACCATTTTTCTCATCCAGCAATCATCTGGACCCACACTTGCATTCAGGATTAGGACTGGCGCCCACAACATTTGCATAGCAACATATTTTGAATAATAAGGATAAAAAGAAACTGATTTTGCTGTTTTAACATTCTCTTACTTCATTTTTGGGGGTGTAATAGTGATGCAGAATGTTGTTACTAAATGCTGCAACATTCACATAGCAAGTGTAAGTTCCACAGAATTTCCACTTGTTATATTTTTTGCTTTCCTTTGGGTCTGGTTCTGTTCCCATTGAAGTCAATGGCAAAACTCCCATAGATTTCAAATAAGCTCTTTATGGGGCTCCCTAGAGCATTGTGGTTTATACACTTATCATGACCACCTGATTAAAAATGCACATTTCGGATTGTGTTGTTGTCAGTATATTATACCTTATGGAGTGGTATAATGTCAGTACGTTATACCTTTGTTTTTTAGTTATGTCCTTTCTGAATATAAATGGCAGGTTTTTTAGTTATTTAAAATATCACATTTTGTTATTTTGCACTACTATGATGATGATCATGCCTGTGACTTACACTTGCTATTTGGTGCTTCAGCCTGACAAAGGAGGGTATTAGAGAAATATCAGCTTGTTTTCTTATCATTTTTCTGAGCATATAAGAACATAAGAATGGCCATACTGGGTCAGACCAAAGGGCCATCTAGCTCAGTATCCTGTCTTCCAACAGTGGCCAATGCAAGGTACTCCAGAGAGAATGAACAGAGCAGGTAAACATCAAGTGATTCAGACCCTGTTGCCTTTTTCCAGCCCTGATAAACAGAGGTTAGGGACACCTAATGAGAGACCTAGCCTCCATACATTTATCTAATTCTTTTTTAAACTCTGTTAAAGTCTTGGCCTTCACAACATCCTCTGGCAGGGAGTTCCACAAGTTGACTGTGTGTTGTGTGAAGAAATATTTCCTTTTGTTTGTTTTAAACCTGCTACCTACTAATTTCATTTGGTGATCCCTAGTTCTTGTGTTGATGGGAAGGAGAAAAAAAACACTTTTGTTTACTTTCTCCACTCCAGTCATGATTTTATAGACCTTGATCACATCCCCCCTTATTTGTCTCTTTTTTAAGCTGAAAAGTCCCTGTCTTATCAATCTCTCCTCATATGCATAGTTGGGATAGTGTTTTGCAATATATATAACCTTGCATTTAACAACACTGATTTTCATCTGCCAGTTTGTTGCCAAGTCACCCAGTTTTGTGACATCCTTTTGAAGCTCTTTGCATTCTTCTGTGGACGTAACTATCCTGAGCAATTTTGTTTGTATCATTTGCAAATGTTGTCACCTCACTGTTTATCCCTTTCTCCAAATCATTTATGAATGGATGGGATAAGATTGGTCCCAGTACAGACCTCTGGGGGATTATATGTCTCTCCATATAAAGTACAATGCTAAATACAGATTTTAAAACACTGATGTTATGAAATTCAAGTGAATTAATAAAGCTCTCAGTGCTTGCTTGTCTGGCTTGTCAACATAAACATGCTCCTTCATTGTAAATACATTTTTAAACCCTGATTTTAATTCAAATGACTAACTTTAAGCATTTGAATAGTACACTTTCAAAATAAAATGATGAATTAGTTAGCTGCATCACTAATGTATTTCTGGAAATTCTTATAAATACTGCCAAATATTGTTATCTGACAGACATTAAACAGAAGAAGTGATGATTAAACAATCCACAAATATGGTACTAAGTCATAATTCAAATAGTAGCACCATGCTGATGTTTTTGATGGATTGGTTAGGGTGATTTAATAAAAAAAAATTATTGTTGGTATTCCTAGGGCCAAAATTATCCTGAATGTTAGTGAATAAAACTCCACTGAAGTAAATTGAATTATGCCTGATTGTGGTGTCCAGTAAATGACAAAAGAATGTTTATCTATAGTTACATTCTAAAGATTAATAAGATAATACACTATAAGATTATGTATATCCAGCTGCACACGTGCTTACATTTAAGAATAGGAGTAGTACCTGCTCTGTTCATTCTCTCTGGAGTACCTTGCATTGGCCACTGTTGGAAGACAGGATACTGAGCTAGTTGGCCCTTTGGTCTGACCCAGTATGGCCATGCTTCTGTTCTTACTTATGATGTGACTCTTATGTTCTAACTTATGATGTGAGTCAGTTAGAATTTGGTCTAGATGTTTTCCCTTGTGGAGTGAGCGAGCGAGCGAGAGAGAGTGTAAATGTATAATATAGTTCCATTATGTTGAATTGTCTTGTCAGGTACAGTAAATGCAGCTATGGGTGACTGTTTGCCCCTTCTATTTATAGTCCTGTCCCCATTTTGAAAAGCATTTCCAGCTGGGACTAAGGCAAAAGGCAGGCTGGGGAAGAAAAGAAATGCCATGCTATTTGTTTAAATATGTAGATATTTGTACCAGTCTTTCCTGGGAAATAATGGCCATTTACCAGGGTTTTTCAAACTGTGGAGCACATGTTCTGTAGAGGGAAGAGATAGAGGAAGATTTGGACAGGGCCACCATCCCCCATTAGGGGAGGAGGGTGACAGCAGTAGCTTACACCTTCGATGATATATAAAACAAAGTTAATTTGAGGAGGAATGGAAGCAACCTACTATGACTGCCCTCAAAATATCCTACTATAGCATTTATACAGGAAGCAGTTCTGGAAACAACAGGAGACGACTGTGGCAATGATAGCTCAGTTATAGAATATATAACATTATGAAATGTCGTAAAAGAAGGCATGATTTAAAAAAAGGAAACTAAAGCTTTTATAGGAAGTAGAAACATTAATCAAATATGTCAAAGTAAGATGATCACAGAAGCATTAGATGTCTAAGTGTTCAGCGCTGATCTAAGCATTCTCTGTCGTTACTAACACAGTCAACCCTGCTGCCCAAAATTCAAAGTGAGAGGGTGGAGTTGCGAGAGATCCAGCCATATGAAACTGCATGTGCATCTGATACAAATTATAAAATTGCTGACACTTTGACATTCTGTTTTAGATTAAATTCATTAAACCAATTCAGTGACATTCAGGATTCTGATGAATGGGTTTTTTAATTTTCTCATTAATTGAAAATGATTATATACCTGCTTGTCTCCTCTGAATTTGTGCTGTCACATTTGCTAGCAAAAAATAAATTAGTGAGTCATCTCTGTTGTGAACTTTGCTATAACAGTCTTGCTACCAGCACAAATTACTGCTGCAGTTCTGAAGACACACAGCTTTTTAGGAAGATTTCCTAATGTCAACAAACCTCTCCACTTCATGCTGCTTTTAGAAGGCTCCTCATCAGATTCAAGATCTAGATAAGAAAGAAAAAACCACAATACATGCCTAATTCCTTTTGTTTTAAGGTACTGTGTTACTAAAATGGTTTAATGTATTCAGGTAAAAATAATTATCCACATGGCTCCACAGGGGAGTTTTTGATTGTGACTTCAACAACACAGAATAATTCCGCATGGGGAGGAGAATGGAGAGGGATAATACAGGGCCTGATACAAAGACTACTGAAATCAGTGGGATCCTTTCCATTGTCTTCTTTGCATAAAAGAAGGTCCATAAAAGAGTATTCAGTTTCCTTCTTCTTGTTTGCCTACGCAAACAATATGTATCAAAAATAATTTCATAGATTGGCTAATTTCTCCTCCTCTCTCTGGGTATGTCTACACTAGCCCCCTAATTCGAACTAGGATGGCTAATGTAGGCATTCGAAGTTGCAAATCAAGCCCGGGATTTAAATATCCCACGCTTGATTTGCATCTTCCCGGCCGGTCGCCATTTTTGAAATTTACAAGTCCGGACTAACTGCCTGCATCTACACGCAGCAGGGACCCGGTATTTCGAATTAAAGCCCTAAATCGAACTACCTGTTATTCCTCCTGTTATTCCTCCAGCAGTCAATAAGGCTGATACACCAGTAGCTGCTAAGTCAATTATTTTCAAGCTTTCTGAGCTGAGCATCCCCCCCCCCCCAATTTTTTGTTGTGCCCCTTAGGGAATGGGGAGGGAGAGGCCAGGAGCTCCTCCTGTCACCCCCTCGCCTACCGGGGGCTGGTGGCACTGTCCAAATTTTCCTCTATTTCTCCCCTCCATTGAGGGTGTACTCCTCAGATTGAAAACCTTTGGTAAATGGCTATTCTCTGGCAGGGAAGGAGTCTGGAACAAAAATTGACATCTTAACAAAAAATAGCATGGAATTTTTTTTCACCAGCTGGCCTTTTACCTTACTCCCAGCTGGAAACGCTTCTCAAAATAGGGACAGGGCAATAAAAAGAAAGGGCAAACAGCCACTCTTAGCAGCATTTATTGTGCCTGACAAAACAAAAGGCAATAGCTGTTGGAGTTCGGGGGGATGTCCTGACCAGAAGAATAACACCATTTTATAATTAAAGGCACTACGGATCAATGGGCAAAATCTGATATTTCCCTTAGCCACCTACATCAGTCAAAAAAGGCCATAGCTACACACATTTGGCTAAAAAAAAAACCCAGTCAAGGAAAATCCAAAAGCATGATGAAGCTTATTTAGAAAATGCAATGTAACATGTTACTGATTTCTATGTACAGATTTGAGAGAGGCACAGTAGCTTAAATTGTTCACCATGTAATTGGGTAAACTCTTCATATGCCAAAATTGCTAAAATATTCAAGGAAGATCAGTTAAACTTAAATTTCTTTTCCAAAGATGTGAACTCATAAGGCATCTCAGAGATATCATGGTTTTGAGAGAGAGATAAACACAATTCATGACTCCTGAAGTGTTTAATATTAATCTTCTTTCAAATCCTCTTTAATATAAATATTTAAGAATCAAACAGTTTTGTATTCTTGAAGCCTATTGCTGTCCAATATATTTTGAGCACTACCTATTATTATCCATCTAGTGTCTTGTACCTCCTCTTTCATCATGGTAGCTGAGCTGTCTTTTAATCCCTTAATGAACATAATCTTTTTGTGGTTAAGTTCCTCAGAGGCAATCCTCAGCTGGTATAAATTGCATATTTTCATTAACTTGGAGGAAGATCTGAGAATCTTCCTGATTTTTTCCAGTTCAAAAAAGAATTCTCATGCTATAGAAATATTCAGAACAAATGCCAAAGTATGACAGAGAGTGGGATTTCAAATGACATTGCAATACCACTGTCTATCCTGGGAGAATAAAATATTGATCCAAGCTTCACAAAGTGTTTAAAAAAAAAGCACAAATAAAATGAGATTATTTTTTTAAATGATGTGAAGTAAAGAAAAAAATGTGTACTGACTTAGGGTACGTCTACACTGCAGTGCTATTTTGGGACACTTCTAGTATCCCAAAATAGCTATTCCGCATCATGACAGTGTACCCGTTATTTTTAAATATCTTTCAAAATAACGGGCATGTTATTTTGAGGTCCCTGTAAACCTCATTCCATGAGGATTAAGAGACATATTGGAATAGTAGTTTATTTTTAAATTTGGTGCTATGTAGACAGCGCCAAATTAGGAAATAAACTATTATGAAATACACTCAAAATAAGCTATGCAATTTGTGTAGCTCAAATTGCATAGCTTATTTCGAGCTAAGGGTGAAGTGTAGATGCACCCTTATAAAGCTGAACCAATTTATTTTGATTTTGCTACTTTCTGTCTCTTCTACAACTGAAGGTTCTCACCGTGCAATAATCATCAAAATAAGAGGATTCTCCCTCCTTCCTATGTGTTATCTTGTAGACTCCATAAAGGTGAACTGCAAGGGTTGGAACTAAAAATTCAAAATATCTTAGTAAGCTCTCAAAGAGGGGGGGAAATTGAATAACGTTGCATTATAAAACAATTTTAAATAATTACAATCTTAGACCTAGTCTTGAACCAAAATGCCAGGCCCAAACACCACCCCTTAAACTCTGACATCATTTGCATCTGAACTTTAAAATTAATAATATACTGAGGTTCCTGAGAAATTTCAGCTGCAGTTTCCTACCACCAGAGCAAGTAAGATCTCAACTTGCTATGACCATAGGCCTAATCCTGGAAACACCGAAATGTGCATGCAAAATGTGCATGCAACCAGATTCATGTGGAGAGTTCTGTCTAATCACATGAATCATGATTCCCAATTACTAGAACATAATTGGCAACATTTAAAGAGTGGACACCATTGGCCTACATTTGCCTCCATTGATTTCATTGGGAGCAATGCTATGCCAGTGCTGAATTTCAGATAACCCCATTCTAGAGACACTCATGATAAATATCTTTATTTTCACTCCATAGTTTTCTCAATCTTTTCTGAAATGTCACAGGTCTGTCTCTACTCAAAAGTGATTTTTTTTTCTGAAAATTTCAGTTAAAAAATAGCTCAATCAATTTTGTTATATACAGACTGGAGGTGGTGGAGAATCTCCTTAAAGCCGAAAGAAGTGCCAGTTACACAATCACAGCAAAAAATTGAGCTTCAGATATCAGTTGAATAGACGGTCCAGTAAATATCAGAGGTGTGGCAAAGAACAATGACCCTTTTATGATATTTCTAATGCATCAGCCATAACATGCTGTAGAGCATGCAGAAGGAAGCAAAAATGGTTAGAGTTGAAATTACCTAATTATATTAACCCTTCTAAGTTGGAAGAGGGTTCTGTGTCCCCTTCAGTTTCTGTTAGCCAGTGGCCGGGGTAATGAGTGGTCTGTGAGCCCTTTCACACCCGAGTCTTTAACTGCTAGGACAAAGTCCCTTCGCAGCGGGCAGCCAGGGAGGCTGACGGGTGCCCCAAGAGTCTGCCCCATAGAGGCGGCACAACTCAACGCTCAGCTCTTACTGCGTTTACCCCTGACCATGGCAAGATAGCCAAACTGGCTATGGTTCTTTTTGATTGTGTTTGGTTCTGTTACAGCAACAGGAGGAGTCAGGTTAAAGCTTAAACAGTTACTATTTTATTGTTACAAGGCAAGCTTAGCTGTTAAATGTTACTGCTGTGTTACAGATAACACCGCCACTACAAAGACAAGACAGAAAAATACAATAAAAGTCACTTAAAGGTACCGTGGAACCCTTTTGGTTCTCTGAGCTCTTATTGAAATGCGCGCAAAATAGACATCTAGCAGGTATATTCTCACCCCTGCGATCCTTACTCTGGTGAAGCCAGTGTTCCTCTCAATCCCAATGGGAAGCAGTCGGTACGAGACGAAGGCGTCCCTAAAGTCTTGGGGGTCCAAGACCACCTGACCAGCAGGTATATGGTTGGATCTCCAATTAGAGTGGGGCACAGGGACCCACTTTATACCCCTGTGGTCACATAGACGCTTCTCTTGTCATTAAAATGCCAATTAAGTTGGAACGTCTTTGTGACGTCCAAAGCTTAATCTGCACCTGTGAGGTGGAGGTAACTAAATCATTAGGGCCGGACATTCTTTTCTGATGGGGTGGCAGATTCCTCTTCTGGGATGGTGTGTAGGCGTATCAATTACTGGTACCAGCCAAGGGCAGCCCGAGGCCCCGATCGTCTGCTGGCCCAATTGCCACTGTTATTTGGTTCCCATCTAGCATCCAGGGCCATAGTTATTTCAGCACCTCTGGAGGCCCTGGAGCCTTTGAAGACAGAGTTTTGTAGGGAGGAGGGGAGTGGGGAGGGGGCGGGGTTCTGTCTGGCTACAGTTTCAGGCTCCAATTCATGTCTGTTCCAGTTTTATTTAAATGATTTCACTAATTCCTGCCTGTCCAAATGCTATGTTGACTCTTGCAAATTGTTAAATGTGTTTTGTGCTTTTAATGCAACTGGCTTTCTCTGCAATTTATTGTGTGTGGTGGTGAATCAGGGGAAAAGCTATTTAGATATTACAATATTTCCACCTGGATTGATTATTTTTTCTCCACGAGAAGCCCGTTCTATCCAGTCTGTTTAGAGCAGCAAAAGGTAACCATGAATAGTAAGTGGGCCACATGAGTGGCCCTCCTACACCTCAGTGGGCTACATCAGCGCACAACCCATGGCCTCCCTCAATGCCCCCTCTCCCATCTGCCTCTTGTGCACTGGGGCACCAGAGCCCCTCACTTCCCTGCTCTCCCCATTCCTTCTCTCCCAGTTCTTTTGGAGAATGCAAATTGCCTGATTCGCACCCATCCCCACTACTCCCCCTCCCTTCCAGAGCTTGAACTGCTGCAAAGGAGTGCACTCAGAGACCACAAAGAGGCAAAAGTGCAGCTAGCCCTATACTGGTGACAGAGCACAAAAGGGGATATCAGTAGTTCTTCAGCACACTTCCCACCCCATGGGACACTGCAGAGCTCCATTGCATACAGCTGAGTTCTGGAGCCCAAGCACTCTGTATAACAGGAGTGGCCAAACTTACAGACCCAATGACAATCTTCAGAAGTTTAAGAGCCAGGACCCACCTGCCAAGGCTCATGGCTCCATCCCTTCAGCCCTGCTCCTGCTGAAGCCCTGAGCCCCACCAGGTGTGTACCTCAGGGCAGAAGTCCCTACCCCACCACCCTGCTGCAAGGCAGAGGTTCCAAACTCCTCCCCAGTCTGGCAGGTGGAGAATGGGAGTTAAGGGCAGCATTGTGAGCTATACTTTAATGGTAAAAGAACTGCATGTGGCTCGTGATTTCTTTTGCAACCTGTCTTCCTAAACTACAGGTAGGACCTCCCTGGTCTGGCACTGTGGGGACCTGACCTGTCCCAAATGAGAGAATTTGCCAGAGCAGGGGAGGTGTCCCCTGTCACCTGCCCAAAGCCACCTGGCCTCCTGACTCTGGCCCCCTCTACTGCCTCCCCAGCTGGGCTGTTCATCATGCTGCCACTGTCCCCAATCCAGGCTGCCATGGGCAGCTGGGGTTCTCTGGCCCTGGCACTGGTCTCACGCTATCGCGGATGGCCAGGTTTCCCCAGCCCTGCACTGCCACGTGCTGCCGGGTTTCTCTGGCCCTCTGCTCGGTGCTTCCACATGTGGCTGGAGTTCTCCAGTCCCTGACTCCATGCTGCTGTGGGCGGCAAAGGTTCCCTGGCCCCAGCACCGTTGTGGGGCTCCTCCCACCCTGCTGCCCCCAGCCCTGGCCAGGCTGCTGGCCCGCCTGTCTTTAGGCTCCCGGACGCTCTGATCCAAGATCATCTGTAGTCTTGCCAGACCATGGATGTTGCCGGACCAGAGAGTGCTGGCTTTCAGGGTGCAATCTGTACTGGATTGCTCTGCACAACCTTGGAAAGAGACATGGGAAGCCAGTGTGGAGGAAATCCTGTAGGATACTTTGGAGAGTAGCCCAAAGGAGTTGGTCTAGATCAGTGGTTTTCAAACTTTTTGTTTTCATGAACCTCTTGAAAATTGTTGAGGATCTTGGAAGACCACTTCATATTTCCAAATGTCTCCCCCCTCTACAGTAGCTACCATGCTGGGCTAGGAAGGACAGAGGTATCATTGTCCCACTGTGACAGCTACCAAGTTGGTCTGGGAAAGGAGGGATGTCTCCCCCACCATGGCAGCCACATAGCTTGGGCTGGGAAGGAGGTCCATCTCTCTGGCTACGTCTACACTATGAGTTTTCTCAGCAAAAAATATGCAAATGAGGGACTCATTTGCATGAGTTGCAATCTCATTTGCATATTTTCTGTCAATCCGTTTTTGCGCTGGGGATTTTGCACAAAAACAAGCAGTGTGGGCGTTTTCTTTTTGTGCAAAACCCCCTTTTTCTGCAAGATCGAAAGTGCGATCCTCTTTCAACTGTTCCGCGTAGTCTAGATATGTCCTACAAGGCCACTACCTCACGTTACATGTGCATTTTCTCCAGGGTCCAGGCACCTACTCAGTGTAGCTACATCTGCTCGGCTCCACTAATTAAATTGACATCTCCTCATCTCGTGTGTGTAGCTGCCCAGGTGCACACCTTAGGGGAACTTTGCATGCACCATCTAAATGGAGCTCACAGACCACTGGTGGTCTAAGGACCACAGTTTGTGAAACTTTGGTCTAGATTCCATGGGATTATGCTCTGCTTTCTCTGATGATCCTCATGATCTGTATGGTTTTCAGGCTCTACCTCCTTTGCATTCTGCAACGTCATAAACACTTTCCCTCTTGAGCACTGAGGGCTGAGTGTGATTCTGGTTCTGAGGGTTGTCACCTAGGTTTCTTTTTTGAAGTAGCTTCAGGGGGTAGCCAAGTTAGTCTGTACAGGATAAACTTAAAAACCAACAAATGGTCTGGTAGCACTTTATAGACTAACAAATCATGTAGATGATATCATGAGCTTTCGTGGCCATCTGAAGAAGTGGGCTGTGCCCACCAAAGCTCATGATGCCATCTACATGTTTTGTTAGTCTATAAAGTGCTACCAGACCATTTGTTGTTTTTAAAGTGGTTTTTCTAGAATGGTTTTATCATAAAGGAAACATCCAGTCCATTCAGGGCCTTAATACAATTCTGATTGAACTTACATATACTAAGGAGTATAAAAAGAATCTAAGGGGGATATAAAGAATGCTCCCTCATTTTTCCTTCCCTTTACTGTATCCCAGTACAGCTATGGAAAAGATGTCATATAGGAATCATATAGGGCTGGGGTGGGGAACCTAAGGCCTGGGAGCCAGATGTGTTCTCTCCACCCCCCAGCTCACCTGGATCCGGCTCCCAAGGCTTAGGGCTCCTTTCCCAGCATTGGGGATCCTGGGCTGGTGATCCAGCCCCCCATTGTGCTGGAGCACACTAAATTTACTAGCCTGATCCTGCCCCTACGTTCTAGTGTACAAGGAGAATGTGGAGAGTGTCTTTCTCCTCAGTTGATGGCCACATCAGTGAGGGCTTTTTTTTTTCTCACTTGTGTGTGGCCCCTGACTGATTTTTTTTCTGTGGGTCAGCGGCCCCCGATCCAAAAACGGTTCCCCACCCCTTATATAGGGTCATGCAGCTGTAATGTTTTTCATTGGTAGTAACATTGTAGCGTCTGTGTGTGTGTGTGGGGGACGACGGACGTATAAAGTTAACACTAGCAGGCTTCTTCCTCATTGTGAAAAGTGCAAAACTAAGCCTTACGCTACCATAATTAGTGTCTACAACTTAGTCAAACCAAGAGAAGAATGATCTTGAAATCAACAGGGTAGGAGATTTAACAATTTTAACTCGAGGTTCTAAAATGCCAGGCCACAAGAGGAAGTTGGATGAAATATCCATCAGAAATGATGAAAGGCTGAGAGGCGAGAGAGGGGATTGCATAACTGTGACAGAAAGGAATGAGATAAGGGACAGCTTACTGCCCTATGGCACATTGTTCCACCTCAGACATGGAGAGAGGAGATAAAACACCAAATACGTGACAACTGTCCTGTCCTCCACAGTTAACCAAAGCCTGATCTCTTTTATTACACTTCTGAAATATTTGTACAGAATAAAAAGCATTGTTGAATGAATTGCCTGCCCTGTCATGGAATAATGGCCTCTCACCACAAGGGGGCACTGTCCTAACTTGGACTATGTCTACACTACAGCCTATGTTGTTATAACTTATATCACTCAAGGGTGTGAATGAATGTTACGCTGACATAAGTGTTTGTGTGCGTGACGCTATGTCGGCGGGAAAGGTTTTCCCACCAATACAGCTTCTGCCTCTCACAAAGGTGATTTTTTCTTTTATTTTACACTGATGGGAAATCTCTCTGCCATTGGCAACAGAGCATCTTCACCAGATGCACTGCAGCAACACAGCTGTATCTATACAGCTGCAACATTACAGCACTGTACCTGTACACATGGCCTTAGATTTCCTCTGCCAGCTGGAGAGAAACATATAAGAATAGCCAGCTGGGAAGAAAGCAATTTTACCCCACCATTCTTTTGACGAGTGACCATTTCCATAGGAAGAAAAGAAACAGGACTGAGGAGATTTTAGAAATATATATATAGAGAGAGAGTTGACTAGTGAATATCACTCTTTGTCACTTTAAGGAGGCATCTAATTCCAAAGCGACAAGTTCAGAAAACGCCAGCTGAACCAGAAAGCTGGGCTCAGAAAGTGGAAGGAAAAGACACCAAGGGAAGATTCCAAACAAGAGTAAAGTGGACAAATCAACAGGGCTCAGTGGAAGTGGAGTAGCCAACCACTGAATGAGAGAGACTAGTAAGTGCAAGTAGAAGTTTACATGACATGTGAAAAGTCAGCAGGATGGCAGCACACAAATGATATTTAAGCACAGACAGGACACCTGGCTGTCAGTGAGATTAGATGAGATCTGGGGGAAGAGGAAAAACAGATTAGACTCCACAGTTCAGCAAAGTTCTCTCTCTGCTGTATCCCAGACTGTCTGAATAATTATGAATTGGCTGAAAAGCGATCTGGGTAAAGTAAATCAGCTACTTCCTTGGAGGTCAGAAGGGGGCCCCATATCTGTGAGGTAAATGCTAATGATTGTGTAGTAGATGAGTACATTTTCCTCATGATTGTTCAGTGAGATCTGCAAGGGAAGAACCATCTATAACTTTGGGACTAGTCAGAAGATCCGTGAAGAATATCTATACATTCTGTAAATATCTAGGGAAAGACTTTTCAGTGATTTATTCTGTTTACCACAGGCTATTTTCCAAATTAAACTGTTTGCTTCAATGGAACTGTCATGAAAGTGTTCTTTTGTATTCTTTGTTTGGCTTCAAGGTAAGAATTAATCCTCCGCAGGGAGGGAGTGATCAGGCCACTATTATACAATTATTTTTTCACACATGGTAAGACATGTGACTAATGTACAAAGTGGGTTAATCCATATTTGAAAGCCAGTGGATAACTTGTAGCAGCAGTTTAGCCTAACCCAGAAAGCACCAAGACATCAGTAGGTGCCAGGTGTACTGTTTAAAGAAAACATATTTTAAGAACAAAAGTGAGCTTTTGAAAAATCATGCAGTGTTGTACAACAAGTAGATAATGGGATTGTCAGAGATGACATTAGAAAGAAACACCACGTTATATGAAATTGGGTTGCTAGATTGTATAATTTCAAAAAAGGTCCATTTTATACATATATATCAATGGGATTCATGTCCACACAGAGTCCCATTAAATAGAATACATATAAATGCTTTCACAAAGATGTGCCTTTTTCATGCATAAGGTTCTTTCATAACCATATTGAAAATACAGTGCTTGTTCAGATCTTGGAGTTGGGAGACCTTGGGGAGGGTGTTGATGGGGAAGTATAATTGAATTAAAACATATTCCACTATTTCACCTATGAAATCTCTTTGGACCTTGGCTACACAACAAAATGAACCTTTGGGCAAAGTGTGACACTTATGGCTTGCAGCAGCAGTAAAAAACAAGTCAAAAAGTAAAGTTCAGGAGGAGAAAACAGCAGAGATGCAGAGAACTGTTAGTGGAAGAACAGAAAGCTGCAGCAGTACAAACTGATATATTTAAAGCAATGCAATGTAAACATGTCTAGGTTGATTGAGAGGAGCTATTTTAATCTGAATCATTTCATAGGAACAGTTTTAAGTGTAGTGACATAAGCCTTTTATTCTGAAATAAGCTATTTACATTGAATTAGCTGTATTGGTGATTAAGCTGACTCAAGTTTATACCAGTGCAAGTTTCTCCAGTGAGTTCAGAGATGAGAAACAAAGATAAACCTTTGCAAGGCAAGAAAGAATTGTTGAGTCAAAGGAGCTCTCTGTGGAAACAAGCAGTTTGAAAAAGTCTATTTTTGTAACATCTTTTCTTAACAAACTGTATTAGTGAATTGCTTTAAATTATTTTACAATTAGTGATCTAATTAACTGGTGGTTCTGTGAAACTAGTGACCAAAACAATTAGTTTCAACCCTGGTGGTGTGGTACAAATCAAAATTAGGATGATCTTTCTTGAAACCTATTTATTAATACTAACCATATTACTCATGAGCTTTTAACTCTCTAAAAAGGAAGAAGGGACAAGTCTCAACTCAAAGGTGCACAATTTGGAAATAAAGATCGTGGTTTTATAAAGTCCCTTTGATTGCGAGCTGATCTAGGAAAACAGGAGTGTGAGAGCACATTATCTTTATTGGCACAACTCTCCATCCTAGGGAATGGATAGTAATAGTAAACTTGTCAGAAATGGGAAAAGGGAGAAGAAAGGTCCCATTCCACAGATTCAAAGGAGTATGCCTCTGGAGAGGGTGTAACATTCTGTAGGATTCATGAAACTGCACCTGGTGACATTTTTTGGCCAACATTATTTTAGCCCAAAACAACAGATTCTGCTCAAACAAAATATTTCACAAATTAAATGTTAATTTCAAATGAATTTTATTTTAAATCTGAAGCAAATGAGATATCTAAATAAAACATCTTGATTTTTCAGTTCAAAATAACTTTGTTTGAAATTTACTTCACTTAAAAAAAGGTAAAATATATTAAGTTAATGTTTCATTTTGGGTCAAAGAAAGCATTATGTGGGACTTTAAAAAAATTGAATTTTGGGGTATAAAGTAATTTTGTTTTAAGAGGTGTGTTGACATGACTTTTGTACAACTAGCAAACTAAAAAGTAACATATTGGCACAGCTGTACATGAGCTTCCACCCTGAAACTATTAGTTTAAAACAATCTTTATGGGCCATGTGGATAGAATCTGGTTGCATTACAGATTTTGGTGGAAAAAGGAGAAATTTGTATCTGATTTAACAAAACTGATCTTCAGTAGATTTGTCCTACATGAATTAAATAGAAATATATAGGTACATGTGTTAGATATAGTGATGGTGGTACATGTGTTAGATAACATGATCATGTTTGGTGATCTATTTACCTAGCTATGAAAATTACTATGTTACTTCTCAGAATCTCAGGGCTGGTCTATACACTACAGAGTTAGGCCATGTCTTCACTATGGAGAAGATCGGTGGCTTCCAGATCAATCTTCTGGAGTTTGATTTAGCAGGTATAGTAAAGATCCACTAAACTGAACTCAGAGAGTGTGCCCCCAATGACAGATGGTACTCCTGCTCTTGCGAAGAGTAAGGGAAGCTGACGGGAGTTGTGGGGAAAACTCGAACTAAGATACATCAACTCCAGCAATGTAATTAATGTAGCTGGAGTTGCGTATCTTAATTTGACCTTCACCTTTAGTGCAGACCTGGTCTTAGGTTGAAATGCAGCAGCTTACACTGACCTAATTATGTCAGAATCTACACTACAGCCTTGTTCTGGATGATGTAAGTCAGTGGTCCCCAACCTTTTGGGGCTGCTGGGTGCCCGGGGGCGGGGCCACACATGCGCCGGGCGCTCGGGGCCCGGGGTCTGGGGCGCAAGAATGGCTCGGGCCAGCCCTGGTCACTAGGTGGGTGCACATAAATGCCACGGGGGCGCCATGGCGCCCGCGGGCACTGCGTTGGGGACCACTGAGTAAGTGCTCTACTGCTGCAGCATCAGAACTCCTCCTCCAGGAGAAGTGTTCAGTTGGATTCTGTGGATGTTTTGATTTTATAAATACCTTTTTAGGTTCTGATGTTTCTGCTCTTTTAATATGGAAACAAAATGAAAAGGTTCAAACTCTTTGGTCCTAAAAGGAAAAATGATAACAAAGAGTTAATTACAGTTGTTCAAGTAAAGAAACTTGATGGCTCAGGCATGTGAATCTTTTCACAGCTTTAAATGCTATTTAGATCAAAACTCATTGAATTTGGTGATCTCAGACCCATTCCTAATTATTTGCTTATGGCACAGAAGTAACAAGAATACCATAACAATGGTTGAGAGGCTAATTGAAGAGGCCAAAGATAGTCTGCTTGGAGACTAAATGACCTTGGCTGATTTACATTGATGGAGTTAGTGGGCAGAAACCGTGGTTCTGGGCACAAGTTGGGAATTAGGAACCAAGGATCCATGATGGGACTTCACAATCAGACAGCATTGCAGTTGCTATGGAGATTAGAAAGCAGAAAGGGACATTCATAGGACAAGAGCTACCCCTTGGTTCTACTGAGGGGATGAGCAGAAGAAAAAAGAGAAAATGCCTCAGGGCTCTGAGGTGGCAGTGTAGGAGAAGGGAGAAACCATAGGGCTCAAGGGAGCTGAAGAGGAAGAAGCTCTTGGGCATGGAACCAGAAGTCAGGCAGGCAGAATGCAGGTATCTCACATGTTTTATATATGGGGCTTATTGATAGGAAAGGATGCTGTGCAGATTAGCAAAATGGATTAAAGAGATTCTAATTTAGTGAGGGGGAGGGATGTTTAGAAGATATGCTGCAGTTTCATTTCTTTTCTGCTTCCCAAACAGCCACAACAGATCAGAATGGAAAGGCATTTTCCTCCCATGAATTCAAAACCTCACCCAGGGTTTCCCTGGGCAAGATCCCATATTTTCATACTGATACATATATGCCACCAAACCTGCTCCTTGATGACAGAGAAAAGGGAAACAGAGTAATATCGCTGTCATTTTTATTTGTGGTGAGTGGGGGGACATGTAAGAAACAAGGTTGATAGATATAATTCTGCAGTGGAATTGATGTGTTAGTATATGCAGTTCTAAATGCCTGGACAATGCCCTTCTGATCATGACGCAATATATAATAGTTACTGTAGGTTGAGGAGAAAAATCAAAATACATTGTATAAGATTTAGCATCGGCATTGCAATTTTCTCATTTTGCTTGTTTGTTCAAAAATTAATGGATAGACAAGGATTGCTGCTGCAACTTTTTCCCCATCTATTGGAGTAGGATAATAATAGCTTAAAATTCACATCCTTAACTTGTAAACTCCCCCTTCAGACTTCATTATTTTGTATGCTATTCTAGCCGTTAGGCTCTCATTTTGTAAATACCTATGTATATACTCAGCATACTACTGTGAGTAGAGCCTCCCCCCCAAGTCAAACGTATGAGAGAATTTTTGACAGAATCTGAGCCTTTCTGTGTGCATCTACAATTTTCTAAGCAGATTACATCAGAGTTTCAAAAAGTTTCAGTATATTGGGCTTTTTCAGATAAGTTTCAGATGAGCTACAACTCTTGCACAGCAGTGGTGCAGCTTCAGTCTGAAGTAAACTCCTTTTACCCTGCTGTACCAGTCCTTTGTGCAAAAGGAAAACAAGGAGAAAAAAAAGTAAGTAAAAAAAAAAAATCTGTCCTCTGTTACTCACATAAAATTTCATCTAAATCGCTCTGGGAACAGTTGGAACCTCGATGGTTAATATTGTTACCAAGTGTAAGGGAGTATGATTTAGATAAAATTACAAGAAGTTAGTGGTAGGGCTAAGAACTGAATGCTTATCTCCGTTA
Source organism: Rafetus swinhoei (assembly GCA_019425775.1). Taxonomy (NCBI): domain Eukaryota; kingdom Metazoa; phylum Chordata; order Testudines; family Trionychidae; genus Rafetus; species Rafetus swinhoei. The sequence goes on from CM033437.1 coordinate 276,524,362, forward strand.
GCACAAGACTACTCATCCTTCCCACTTCAAGAGGGACAGATTTTAATTATATGACTCAGTGATTTTTTATGCCACAAAATTCATATACACATTTACCCCATGGGTAGTTTTACAATCTCATTAATTTGTGCAGTTTTGATTATTAATTTATACTAATGCCCCAGTTGTTAAAAACCCTCTCCCTGCAATTGCTGAAACAAGCATGTAAAGGACCTTTTTAATGGAAAAATAAATGAACATAGGAAAAATTGCAATATTTTAGGTTATGCAAAATACTCTCACAATCACAAATCTAACTTGGTATAATAATCTCACATGCTTTGTACATTGTGCTATGTTTATACTATGCAATCTGCTGTGGAATTTGTATAAAATATTGAAAATAAAAAAAGTGTAAGGATTAAAATTGGTATATGGAAGCAGCTCTTTGCTAATTATTAACAAACATACTCTACACCCAGAAAAGTAGTATGTACCCCAGAGTCAGGTAGACATGTGGGCCCTTTGGTTAGATTGGATTCACCCATATTCATTATACACCATGCAGTGGTGGGGTGAGTCAAAGCCTGAATATGCTCTCTTTGAAGTTAGAGGACCTTAGTCTTCAGGCTTAAATTAATGAGTGCTAAATTCACTTAAAGAAAAACATGCTTCATGTACAATCAGTGTAACTAGAAACAGGGTAAAGAAGCATTGAGCATAAAAATATAAAATCTAACTAAGACAAAAAATATTCTCTGCTGAAGCAAAATACATGAGTTATTAGTCAATGAAGGTCAAGCAATATCATGCTATGTTTATTACAGACCTGATGCAACACTATTTGAAATTAATGGTCAGATGTCTTTGACTTCAGTGGAACTGAATGAGGCACAAAGAGCCCTGTGGACTTTTCATTTCATAATGCAGCTGTTTCTCGTAGTTAAATTCACTAAAGACCTTGTTGGTGTCTGAAAAAGGGAGAAATCAGTATGTTTTAAGAAGAGGAGACTGTGAGGCCCTGTCTCTCCTCTCCATCCAGGTTGTAGAAAGTCTCTGGAGGTTGGTTGAACATAGTATAAACACTAGGAGCCCTTTGTCTGGTATTTTGAAGTAGAGGAAGCTCAGGGAAGATCAAACTAAGTTCCGGGTTTCTAGGATACCAGGAAATGCATGACAAGAGCATCAATCATGTGGATGAACAGCTATTCAGTATTCAGGGCCACATGCAGGCTTTCCCATTGAAACTTACATCCTAAAGTCACTTAGTAATGGCTAAGATTAAGGGACAGATGGACTGGAAAAAGAACATGGTCTCTTGCAGGGGAAAAAATCAATGTGAACTCCAAAGACATCACCGATTAAGGATGCAACTCTATCACCTGTGTGGGCAGATCGTGTCTACAGTGTTCCACATGCAGCTGAATAAGGTGACAAATACCAGACACCCTATGACTGGGAAGAACTGGTCATGGAAGTTGCCAATACTCAAGCTCAGAGAGCCCTGACCATGGGAGAAGAGCAATGGCCAGAGACCCAAATAGCTGAACCCAAGGAGGAGCACAAGAATAGCACAAATGGAGATGAACTGATCCACAAGAGCAAACTGGCAGGACAGTCAAGCAACTACAAAGTTAAAGACCACCTTATAGGTGATTGACTTCATCATGTGATATAATTATGGAACTTCTTCTTTGGAGGTGAGGATAGCACAATTTGAATGGCAATATAGGACATGGAAGCCAAGATGTGCCAGGCAGCCAAGGCAGAAAATAAACTAGTCTTCCTGGACAAACACCCAATATCTGACATGGAAAGAGTGTAAACAAGCTCTACTACTCCTGATGGGAGGACTCTAGAAAGAGCATCCAGACACGATTAAAGTGGCTGCCAGATATCACCAGCCAGATGAGACTGAAGGTGAAAGACACCATGGATGGACAGTGCATCCTAGAGAAGAAAGACAGTGCTGTGCAGACAGTTATGAAGTGGCAGCTGCATCAGGAGTGAGAATGAGCAGACAAGGTTTGGGAAAGATTGGAGGAGATCCTGAGCAATGGCAAGATCTGGACACCTACTCCTGCCAGGGCCAGCAGCTGAGGTCATCAATGGAGGTGAAATGGACGATGGAGAAGAGCCTGCCAAAGGAGCAACTTCTTTGGCTGAGAAGCACCAAATGGAACTTTGCTGCTTTGGAAGAAACCAAGCAGCGAGCCCTGGAAGAAAAGGAGGAGTGCCTGAAAGAGAAGTCAGGTGTGGAATTCCAGACTGAGCTCCTGAAGAATATCAGAGATGTATTTCAAGTGCAAATCCAGGACATGCAAGAAGTACTCCAAAAGAGACAATGGGTAACTTATGTGAAGCTGAAGGGAGAGTTGAACAGTTACAGAATGAAAAAAAAAGAGACTGGTATAGGTTGGAGGTAGAAATGAGGCTCCTCTTTAGAATCAAAGATTTGGAAACAGCAGCACAAGACCTTAATTAAAGGGGCATTAAAAAGAAGTCTATCCCAAAGGTAAAGATGATTTTCCTTGAGAAGATAAAAATGGTTCTCCAATAGATAACATCACACACAAAGTGGTGTAAGTCAAAGAGAGTCAGAAATGAGCTTTCATAAATTCTTTACTCAAGACTGTAAGAGAAACAAAGATACCACTGATAATATTTAGAAATCCTTGGAAGTGGCAAATAAAAGGTTGTGTATATGAGTGTGGAAGACTGTGCCCCAAAAATCTGAGAGGCAATCAGATGCACTTCTTATCTGGTCAGAAGACTAGATTCGGAAGGTATTATGGTTCCTGCAAAGAAGTGGCTAACAATGTCCATCAACTGTAAAATGAACATCTTTCTCTTATAGTTTATTGTTTTGGATTTCCAATCTACAGTGAGCTTATCAATCTGATATATTTTCTTTACTATTAATTGTAAGTGGGCAACAAACACTGACTAAATGAAAACTTATTCCCAAATGAAAGCTTGTGTCCAAATAAATCTGTTAAGTCTTTAAGGTGCCACAAGACTCCTCATTGTTTTTGCCAATATAGACTAACACTGATACCCCTCAGAGATCTGTAAATTGTGTGTGTATAAAATATAAATACACTTAACTCCCATTGATTTAGGACTTGGAGTCTCAATGGGATTTAAGGTTTATCGATATGTGAAGCTGGCAGTAGGCATAAGCAGACTAAGTACTTGCTTAGAGCCCTGGGCAGCTTAAGGGGCCCCTTATTCACTTTTTATTATAAGAACTTGCCTGTTTTTATGTTGTGGGGGCAGAAAGGTCCAAAATATTCTGGCTTAGGGCCCCCAATGGCTTAGAACTCATTCTGTCTACATTAGGGTTACCAACTTTCTAATTGCACAAAACCAAACATCCTGTCCCTGCCCCTTCTAAGGACCCGTCCCTTCTGAGGCTCTGCCTCCACACTAGTTCCTCTCCCTCAGTCACTTGTTCTCTTTCACCCTCATTCACTTTTCACTGGGCTAGGGCGTAGGCATGGGAACTAGAGGGATGGGGGGTTCTGAAATATCCCAAGGTTTTAGCCAGAGCTCTGCTGCCAGGCCCCCTGGTCTTAGCTGTCAGTTGCCCTCCCCCGCCATTCCCGTCTGCTGATCTTAGGACTCCACTCTTAGCCCCCTGCCCCAGATGGGGGAACAGTCAGAGGCAAGGGGGCTGGCTTTTAGCATCCCCGATTAAATGTTCCCATGCTGCTGGGTTGGAGCAGGGGGTTCGGATGCAGGAGTGGGTGAAGATTCTAGGTGGTGATGTGGGTTCTGGGGAACAGCCATAAAAAAGGGCTTTAAGGTATGGGAGAGGCTCCAGGCTGGGGCAGGGGTTGGGAGGCAAGAGTGGGTGTGGGCTCTGAGGTGGGGCTGGGGATAGGGGCTTTGGGATTCAGGAGGGCAGGGGAGTTGACAGCCACCGCGAGCCTTTAGGCAAGGTGTGAGGAGCCGGCTCCATGTTTCTGGAAGGGGCAGGCCTCAGATGGAAGGGATGGGGAAGCGTGCAGTGCTCCAGCAGTGACTTAAAAGGGCCTGGGGCTCCAATTGCTGTCCCTGCTGTGGTAGTGGCAGTGGCATCTTGCAGCACTGGGCCTCTTTGAAGTGCCAGGCCCCAGGGCAACTGACCCATTTGCCTCCCCCTCACCTCCTGCATTGACAGGCCTGCAGGAGGGTGCAAGTTGCCAGCTCCAAGAGGTAGTTTGGGTGCAGAAAGGTTCTCAGGGCTGCAGTAGGAGTTAGGGTGTGGCAGGGGGTTGCAACCTGCTGCATGGGGTCCGGTGGGGGAGGACTACCTCTGGGCAATGCTTACCTCAGACAGCTCCTGGTTCGCAGTGCAGCAGGGCTAAGACAAGCTCCCTGCCTGCCCTGCCTCCATGTTGCTCCTGGAAGTAGATGGTATATCCGACCCTAGCCAGAGGCTCAGCCAGGCAGTTCTGCGTGGTGTGCGCTGCTTACACCCACAGGTGCTGCTCCCACATCTTATTGGCCAGTTGCCAGCCAGTGGAAGCTACAGAGCTGGCATTCAGGGTGGGGACAGCGCATGGAGCTTCCCTGACGACCTATGTGTCTTGGGGCCATTTGGGCATGCCGGCTGATTCCAGCTGCATGGACGCAGCGCTGCCTTAGCGCCACTGCTCCATCAGCTGGATTTTTAACAGCTTGATCAGCAGTGCTGACCTAAACCGCAGGGGTCCCTTTTCAACCAGGTGATTCAGTAAAAAACCTGAAACCTGGCAACCTTAGTCTACATAGTACATTAGTTTGCATTAGCAGGTTGTAAATTCCAGTGTACGCACAAACTGGCCTGTGTGGTTCCAGCTGGCACCCACTACTAAAAGTTCTCCAGTGCATGTTCATTTACCTCTGTTTTAATGGGCTACAATACACTAATCCACACTAGGGAGCTTTCCAGGGTCCACACTGGCCATCAGCATACATAACACACTAGTGAACGCTGGATTTTCCTAATGCCCTTCATCACATTAAGGGTGTGTCTAGACTACATGGCTCCGTCGATGGAGCCATGTACATGAGTTTACTAGACATAGCAAAATGAAGCGGCGATTTAAATAATCGCGCTTCATTTACATCAAAATGGCTGCAGCGCTGTGCCGATCAGCTGTTTGGCGGTACAGCAGGGCAGTCTAGACGCGCCGCGGTTGACAAGGGAAGCCTCTGTCGACCGCTCCAGTAAACCTCGTTTCACGAGGCATACCGGAGCGGTCGACAAAGGCTTCCCTTGTCGACTCGCGGCGCATCTAGACTGCCCCGCTGTGCCGGATCAGCTGATCGTCGGCACAGTGCGGTGGCCATTTTGATGTAAATGAAGTGCGATTATTTAAATCGCCGCTTCATTTTGCTATGTCTAGTAAACTCATCTACGTGGCTCCTTCGACGGAGCCATGTAGTCTAGACACACCCTAGAAGTGAGGCTTAGGGCTTATCTACACTGAAAACTTACATTGGCCTAGCTACAACCCTCAGAGGTGTGAAAAATCCACACCTTGAGAGATGTAGCTATGCCTAGCTAACCCCCGGTGTGGAGAGTGCTAGGCTGATGCAAAGATTCCCTCCCATTTGTAGTGAGTGTCTACACTGAAGTCTTTCAGTGGCACAGTGCAGGTATAGCTACAACACTGTAAATGTAGACATCCCCTCCGGGAGTATAACCCTGAACAGAGCAGCCCTTACCACTGGACAATTCTTCCTCCTCTTTGTAGTTTAAATCCTTCAGTATTCTGTAGTTTCACTTCTGTGTCCCAGAAACTAGTCAGTCACTTCAATTTAAGTACCTTATTTAAATCAAAACTTAGCAACATTATTTTTTAAACTGTGATGAGACTGAAATATTGAAGCCTATCATGTCTGGCCTTTTCCTCTCTTCTTTCACTAGCACAATATATTGCGTGATCTATGGAATTGCACTTCTTGCCATTTCTCTTCTGGTTTGTCATTTAATCTTTTTTTAATCATGGTTCATACCTTGCAAAATATTAATCAATATTTATGTATATCCTGTATGTCCTTATAAGGAAAGAGAAAAATGTTGCCGGCAACAGTTCTGAATTATTCTGTAGGCAAATGATTTGGAAATTTGTCATATTCCTTTTCTGTAATTTAGAATTCTGGTAAAAAAGGAAATACTTGATTTATTTCATTTGATCTTGGCATTCATTTCATCCACACATACAGAGTCATTTACTTTAATGTTTACCAATAAGCCACAGCTAGTTAAAGCTTTTTGCCTGAGCCACAGAAGCTTTCACATTCAGTGTCTGACAGCCTTTATCTGATGATGACAATGACGTGTCTTTAAAGGGGCCTATGCTACAGTTTTGAGGGCTATATAGTATCTGGATAGATCTATTTTCGGATATAGACTCCAACTAAAATGCTTTCTATCTTGAACTTAGCCTTATCAGCTCAACGCTATACTGATTATACTAGTTTTATTCTCTATCCAGACAAAACTTAATGGGCATAATGAGCATCTTTCAACTTGTTCATTTCATGTACATAGCATATACAGCATGAACTAATATGTCGATTTAAGACAACTGAGCTTTTTCCACCTTTACAGCAGCTGTTAAAAATTGCATTGGTTTCAGTTCTGACATTGCAATCACAGTTAGTCTGACACAAGTATTAAATACATGCAGTATTCTCTTCTAGAACTGAGTCTGCATCCTGCTCTGTTTTATCTTGTGACTGTCAAGAGAGAAAACATGTAAGTTGGGGTTTAAAAGCTGTGATAAGCATATTTTGGTTTTGCCCTGTGTACTGGTGATGATACACCCACACAGTTTGGCTCATTACCTTACTCATGACTAATTCTTTTATACAGGAAAAAAATGACACAACATAACAAATTAGTCAACTAGAGTTGCTACTGAAAGAAAGTGTAGCACATTAAAGACTTATTTTCAGTGCCCAGATAAAGCCGCTTGATTCTCAGAACTAATATCTGATAAACTTGGCAAATACTGTTGGTGTCGTAGAAGCATAAAACACGCACGAGCCTTTGATGCCTTGTTTGTCAGAGCAAGAAGTAAAAAATATTGTCTCTTTCAAAGTCAAAAGTAGAACAGTGTGAAACTTGATGGGTTTGGTCATGTGGGTTTGCAGCCCCAGATGTTTATTCAGTGAGTCTACAAATAAAGTAAAATGCAAGCAACAACAACAGTTTTGCCTAACTTCCACATAACTAATTATGGGGATGATTTAAACTCAGGTTCACAAACATTTCAACAAAGCTGGTCCATGTGAGAAGTGCCTAGTATCAAACAACATTCTTGGAGCAAATGCTTGCAATTTTTTCCAAATCTTAAAGCCTGTAGGACTAAATTCTGGCTGGTTCTGTGTGGAGCCCTGGGGGAGAGTGGTTTCAGGGATCCTCTTTCCATCCTTTCCCTCTGTGCACAAGACCATCAAACTGACTAAGGTGTATGGAGAGTGGATCTGGACAAGTCAGCATCGCTGACAGTATTCAGTGTCCCTAAGAAGGGAGTTCTCTTTGTGGAGTGTGACCCAGATCTTTACACAGCACAAGCTACACCTTAAATAATAAACAAATCTGTCCATCACCCTAGGTGGCATTATGCCTTATGCCCCCACACTGCTGGAGCATTATGGGTCCCTCAAATGTTCTACTCTCATGGCCCTGAGAATATTTATCATGCATTTTCAAAATCCTAATATATATTTAACAAAGTGAAATGTACATGCCACTTTTCAATATGGGAAATGTGCATGGTTTGTTCAATTATTATTTCATTTGGGGGCTGTATACAACATTTGATCAGAAAACAGTGCCTAGCTTCAGTATCCTCCTTCACCACCGCATGAAAATGAAAATACTTCTACAGTAGTGTCCAAGAAACACAGAGAACCAACGATTTTTACAAGAACCCTTCTACCCCTAAAAACAAAATCATACACAATTTGTGACAGATGCTGTAAAAATAAAATAGTATTGAAATTAAATGAAACATGGAGTTTGCTCGTGATTTAAAACTCTGGTAACCTTTTTTATTTGCCGTTCCAAATCATACTCATATACCTCCCCTGAAGTAGCTACATTTTTTTGAACTAGAAAAGACTGATGTAAAAGCAGGTTTTTCCAGTTGCAAAGAGGTAGAAGATACTTGGGGCCAAATTCATTTCTACTGGCTAAGTGGTTCTTTCTGGACCAAATTCTAAGATATAATAATATAACTAAGGCCATGTCTACTCTTAGGGTATGTCTAGACTACATGGCTCCATCGACGGAGCCATGTAGATTAGTTTACTCGACAAAGGGAATCGAAGCAGCGATTTAAATAATCGCCGCTTCATTTAAATCAAAATGGCATAAAGGATCTGCCGACAAAGGGTTCTGGGGTCGGCAGATCCCCGTCTAGACTGCCGCGCTGTGCCGACAAACAGCTGATCGGCACAGCGCAGTGGCCATTTTGATTTAAATGAAGCCGTGATTATTTAAATCGCCTCTTCATTTCCCTTTGTCGTCCTGTCTCATCTACATGGCTCCATCGACGGAGCCATGTTGTCTAGACACACCGTTTCAGGTACATCAGCACTGCTGCAATTGATGTAATGGGTGTTGAGTTAGTGGGTCTGCTAAAGACCTGTTAAGTTGATGCCGGAACACTTTTCCAGTGACTCCAGTACTCCAGCTCTCAAGAAGAATAAGGTAAGTCAGCAGGAGAATGTCTCCTGTTGACACAACATGGTGTAAACACAGTAAATCAACCTAAGCTATGTCAACTTCAGTTACACTATTCACATAATGGAGTCACATAATTTAGGTTAATTTGCTGAAGTAGTAACAAGGCCTAAGAAGTGAATTTGCTCCACCATTGTTAGTAATAATACTTCCTTAAATTAAAACATTTCTGCCTTAAATTAAAACATTTCTGATTTTTTCTATATATACATACACATACTTCTCAAACTGATCTCTCTCTGTACCACAGAGCTAAGGTCAAGAGATATGGAATTTTTTTCCTCCCCCTTCAGTCTAAGTTCAATTATTGTGCAATGCTGTTTCCAAAAATCCATTCTTCAACCCATTTATCCACATATGAATCAATCCTATCCTCCTTTCTCTTGCCCTGTGCCTCATCCCATACACTTACTTTCCATCATTCTGTTGCTTCACCAGTAAGTTGCATGATTTCTCCAGCAGCAGAATGTTGTATAATAAAAGGATAGCTGGACTTGCAAAACTGATTATATAAAAATGGCATCTTCCTCTCAACAGAACTTCAACTTTTATATATTTGAATCTTAACCACTCACTGTGGCAACTTTTCCTTTTCCTTTTTTTTTTCTTAGTGCATCAGAACCAAATACAGCTAAAACTGAGCTATCTAGCTTCTATTAGGCTTTGCTCATGTTCCATATAATTACCAACTAAGGCTTTAGTTTAGCTACAATTTATTATTAAGTTAACTTAGTTATGCCAGTGCAAATATTTGTGTGGTCACTTCTGTGGGTTTACCACTGCCTTATATTGATTTGGCTTAATTTAAAAAAAGTTAGTCAAATCAATGCAACTTACATATGTAGATGTCAGGGCTAATCCCCACTCTAACACGCTGAGTACAGAAGGTAGGGGCCCGCAACAGACCTTAAAAAAATACCTTGCCTCTACAGGCTCTGCTTACAAAAACTCCACAGAGTCACAGATTTACTGACTTCGGGGGTAGCTGCCACCATCAAGTGATTTATCCCTAAAAACAGGGGGGAAACATTTGAATTCTCCTCTAGAGGTACCCCAAGCTCTTTTACCATGACAGAGCTTGAAAAACAAGAGAGAAGAGAAAAGCAAACTGCAGTCTCTGGTAGCTGGTCTCTTTGTCTGAGGCAGGCAGACAGACACAGACAGACCTGCTGTTACCTTCCAAGACACAAAAATCAAATCATCCCCTTAAAAAAGTGGTTTTTATTACAAAAAAAAGAGATATAATTGATACATACTTGATTTCTAGGTGTTACAGAGCAAATTAAGGAAAACAAATTAAAACACAGAGAAAATCTCTGGGAACAATTCTTAGATGGTAAATGGGGGAGGGGAGGCATAGATTCACACAGAGCAGTTCAAACCAAACCACAAAAATAAAGAAAAATACCCTCATCGCGACTAGATCCACCTTTTCCCTATTTTTTTCCACTCACAATTCCTTCCGGGTTCAGTCCTCTTCCATGTCCCAAATTCCTTGGAGGCATGGTAGACCTGCCTGGGTTTAAATAATTCTGTGTCTCTCAACTCCTGGTTTAACTCTCCCACACAAAGAGTACATCTACACGGCAACATTATTTTGAAATAACTTAGTCCATGTCTACACAGCAGACAGTTATTTCAAAATAATGTCAAAATATTGTCAAGCTAGAGGACTTCTTACTCCAACTCCTGCAACCCTCATTGTATAAAGAGTAAGGGAAGTTGGAGGAAGAGTGCTCTGTTTTGAAATAAGTGTTGTGTAGATGCTCCCAATTTCAAAATAAGCTCCGCAAATTGAGCTCAAATTGATGTAGCTCAATTTGTGTAGCTTATTTCAAGTTAAGCCCTGCTGTGCAGATGCACCCAAGAAAGCGGGCAAAGTATCTTATATAATTCAAATTTCAGCCCCATATGCCCATTAGTTCTTCTGGCTCCCTGCCGACACCCTTGCTAGCTACCTGGGTTTAACCCCTTAGTCACCATGTGCTGGCCAGCGCTCCACCTATCCATCACAGTAGATAAGGCCTATGTTCCAACCACAAAATATGGTGATCAATGCCGAATCAGGAAAAACACACTGCTTGCCCATCAGTGCTTTGGAAGAATGGGCAACAGTGGTAGTCAGAACCATTACCATTTAGCTTGTGTGCAAGGCTTGTTGGCTGTGAACATCAATTGGAGAAGATACTAATGGAATACATTATGCCATTTTTAAGGAAGCACTTTTGATAAGATTGCCACTCTTCAGTAGTTCATGAAGCATTGGTTCCAGATGGACACTTAGATCAGGCCCTTGTTTGCTCACTGGAACCAGTTACTTTTGCATTCTGGATTGTCATTTGCCTCTTCAGCAAGTAGGTACCTTGCCAGGGCAGAATTACTTTTGACTAACTGATGTATTCATGAGAATGTATTAGTTTTATTGTATTCTGAAATGACTACTCTATGTCCATCTTTCCAACCCTGTATATTCAATTTTCCCCTTGAGGGAGTTTTAGCCAGCTGTATTTTAGCCTTTCCAAAAACTCATGCCACAGGTGGATTATGTTCATTTCCTGTGGATCCCTTACTAATTTTTTTTCAGAGTATGAGGTCAGACCTGTCTTTAGTCCACCCTGCCCAGGAAAAACTAGTAGTCTTAATCCTTCTGCACTTGATATAGATTGTTCTTTAGCACAGTAGGCCTGCTTCTTCTTGTTGGAAGCTGCTGTGAGTGTTAAGCTCTGCAAGGCTTGTCTAACAGTATCTGATGTTTATTTTAAAGATTAACACCTTTAACACCTCCCTTTGAACCCACTCCATCTCTCTGTTGCTATACTGAGTATCATACTATAACAATGTCACACTCCCAAATGATCAAAGCCTTTTACAAAATCTCCCCTTTGTGCAAGCATGTGCTTAAACTGCTCCAGTTTGGTATCCAGATATTTCATTCATTCTAGAGTCTTGCCTTAACTGTCACTTTTTGTTAGACTCTAAATTGCTACTAGACTATTTGTTGTTTTTTAAGTTTTTTCCTGCCACTTTACTGTGCTGTACCTGGTGAAAAAAACACATCCCTCGCAGAGTGCAGTAAGTTACAGCACTGTAAAGTGCCTCTGTAAACAGGCTCCCTGTGCTGTTAGCTACTCCTCTCCTGGAGGTGGTTTACCTAGAGCAGGAGTGGCCAACCCATTAAACGAAGAGAGCCAAAACAGTGGCAAAAAAAAGGCGAAGAGCCGCACCGTTTCTAGGGGCACAGGGGAGGCTTCATGAGCCGCAGGGGAGGTTCTGCGAGCCACACTTCAACCGTGGGTTGGCCAACCCTGACCTAGAGCACTGGGAGAGTTCTCTCCCAGCACTGGTGCCATGACCACACTGGCTACACTGCTGAGTTTAAAGCACAGTCATGACTGTGCTGCCGTGGCAGCACTTTAACATGGCAAAGCCTAGGTTGCAGAGTATAAAGAAACCTGAAGATTTCAGTCAGATAATGAAATCTGCAGCTGTCTTCTCCATATATTCCAGAATGTACCTTATTGGATCATAGATTTTCTGTTTGTGAAATTTAATGAATAGAAAAGTAGCCCTTTCTGTTGATTTCATCTGTGGCAAAATGTTCCGGTACCAAAATTGGCATATGCATGCCATCTATCTTCCCACTGAAATTTGGGGTCCCCTTTGCTGCCAAGCCATCCACTATATCTTACACATTGCTCAGAGTCACAGTCCTTCATAGCAGGAGGAGATTAATGCTTACACATTTGCATCCCAACTGTCCCCATGGAGGATTTTCCAACTCCAAAATGATTACTGACTGATTGATAGCATTCAGGAGTTGCACACTTCCCAAGAGCAATCACTATTCGCGTCTCCACTGTCAGCATGGCTCTCATTTTGTTGTCATTGCAATAGAGGTCTGGAGTGAGCACGAAACTCGCATCCAGGAATGTGGCCTTGTGCATCTAAAAGGTCTGTAGCCACTGTTCATCATCCCAAACCCACAGGAGAATATGATCCTACAGTCAGTGCTTTCTTGGGCCCAGAACTAGCACTCCACCATCTGAGTATCCATGAACATTGCCAACAACCTTGAATTGTTTCTATGTCCCACAGCAGTCTAACCTCCAAGGAATTGTCATGTTTACCACGGCTCATCTTGTACTCTGCAAATACTGTGTGCCAGAGTTGTGCAGGATCCATGCTTTGGTCCCAGATGGCAGACAGCTTGTTGTTCAGTGGGATGGCTACCCAGAGCATACTGATCTCTGCATTGACACAAATGTTTCTAGTGAGGACATGCACTGCCTACACAAGGAGCATGGACACCCACAAGCACTGCAATGACTGTAGTTGCTGAACACCAACATAAACTAGGCCAGCATAATTCTGCAGTGTAGACATAGATCCACTTTGTAAAGGACTAAGCTAAGCAGGAACTCTTCTTGCAAAACAGTAGTGTCCACTCTTGGCATTACTCAGGAACAGTGATTGCTCTTTACATTTACACCTTACCACATTAACTTTCAAGGACTTGTCCACATTTGAAACACTACAGCAGCGCAACTGCACTGCAATAGCATTTCAGTAAAGATACTGCCTGTGCCAAAGGGAGGGATTCTCCTGTCAGTGTACATAATCCACCTCTCTGAGGGGTCAGCTCTCAGCTATTCATAGAAGTTCTATATAGGTGTTGATAGACCAGTGGTTGCTCCAGTGTGCCAAATCTTCTGTTCCTATGTGAAAAACGTCTTTAGTCTTTGTGTCCTGCATGATTAAACTGTTGCTTTGTTGCTTAAATGTCAGTCTGTTATTTTGTTTGTTTTTACTTTTAAAAAAAATATTTCTCTCGGGATATCTGTACAGTATTTCATAATGGGAAAACAGAACAGCATTTTCCATTTTCACAAGGCAATGCTTGAATTTGACATGAATATCAATGTTCACCTACACCAGAGGTGGACAATATGATGGCAGCAGTTCACCAGGGTTAGCCCCTAATGGACTGCCACCATTATATTTACCTGAGCCTCCACAGGTATGAGCGCTTGTAGTTCCTACTGACCACAGATTGCCATTGCCAGCCAATGGGAGTTGCAGGAAGTGGTACAGACCAGGGCACCACTTCACACAGCTCTTATTGGCCAGAAATGGTGATCCACGACCAATGGGAGCTGCAATCACCCATACCTGTGGAGGTGCAGGTAAATATCGCAGTGGTGGCCCGCCAGGGGCTGGACCTGTGTGAACCAAATCCAGCCCATGGGCCAGTATTTGCCCACTGCTGACCTACAATAATCAGCTCCTGCCCACAGGGCTATAGCTGTGAGGTTAAAGGATCTTGTGTCCCACAAAAATAGAGTTTGAGGAGCTAGGATTTTCCATTGCAGGTGGTGTTATCATGCATGAGATGTAAATGTGCTTGACAGAGATATTTGATTTGATCTGAAAAGAGACATGCTTTCATAGTAGTATTTGCTGATCAGTTTTGATTCCCCTAATTCTTGCTGAGTAGTAGCTTATTTTATGGGTAGAACCATTGATTTCAAATCTAGGTCTAAGGATAAAACTGTCTAGATATATGTTCTGATTTGCTTTTGAATTAGGACAGGGATGCATGAAGAATGATAACTGAGATGTTGTCACAAAGAAATGATGCCATACCAGGGCATTTGGTATGTTGAAAAAGAGTTTTCTGAGTTCAAAAATCTAAACATGTCCCTATGACTCTCAGGGTATTTCTACACAGCACCATTATTTCAGAATAACTGACATTATTCTGAAATAACAAAGAGCGTGTTTATACTACAAGCCTTTATTTCAAAATAATTTTAAGCTGGAGGACTTCTTACTCTGACTCACGGTAACCCTCATTTTATGAGGAGTAAGGGAAGTGGAAGGAAGAATGTTCTTCCTTCTACTTCCTGCTATGTAGACAGCGACAAAAGCTGATTTAAGCTTAATTTGACCTTAGCCCTACTGTGTAGACGTACCCTTCATTAGTGGAAGAGGAGCAAGTGTTGGTGCTTTTGTAATGCCAACAGGCGGAACTGAACCTGGAACCTCTGGAACTTAATGCATGAGCCACTACAGCTTGAGCTAAAAGCCAGCTGAATCTCACCTAAGGCTTTAAAGCAAACTTATTCTTTCTCTCTCTAACTGTATGTTTACACTACAGAGTTTTTTTGGAAAAATTGACATTTTCCAAAAAAACTTGAATTACGTCCACACTGGATTCATGTTCTTTCGAAAGAACAGAGGGGTTTTTCCAACATTGGTAAACCTCTCTCTATGAGGAAGAAGCCTTTTTCAGAAAAAGGTGTGTGAGGACAGGGAAGAGGGTTTTCTTTCGAAAGAAGAGGCCTCCAGGAAATAACACAGGTGCCCATCCAAAGTAATCACAACTCTATAGTTCCTGTCTCCTGGCCCTTCTTAAAGCTGCAGGCAGCCTGGACAAGCTTTGTGGTAGGAAGCCAGCCTTGGAGCAGCACCCTGACCACGTGGCTCTCCCTGCCACAGGCCTGCTCACTCACGGAGGAGCCACAAGTCCCCTGAGACCCTCCTGGCCCTCACAGTGAGCAGCCCCAGGGGTCCCAGGACCCACCCAGGGGGATCAAGAGACGGGCACCTTCCTGGTCCAGAGTGAAGATCCTGTCCCTCCTCGAGCTGTGGGGAGAGGAAGAGACACTCCAGGATCTCCCCTCCAAGCACCACAATGCAGACATTTATGGCCGGGTGGCCGAGTCCCTGGTGGAGCGCGGACACCTACTCCGGACTTTGGAACAGGTCCGGAGTAAGATCAAAGAGCTCTGCCAGGGAACATGAGGGCCAGAGAGTGCAGCTCGAACTCCAGGGCAGGACCCCACACCTGCCCGTACTACCAGGAGCTCCACCAAATCCTGGGAGGTGGGAAAGCCATTTCCCCACCCGCAATGGTGGACTCCGGCCTCAACACGCCCATTGTTGCGCAGCCGGAGGTCACGGCGGAGGAAGACCAGGCACAGCACAAGGAGGAGTCGGCAGACAACACGACCACCATCACACTCTTCTTAGAGCCAGTTCCTGTGAGCCTGGACATCTCCTAGGCCTCCTCTAACACTGGGGGGGATGTTCAGGTAAATGCTCTCAGTTTGTCACACACACAGGGTGGGGGAGGCAGGTGGAGCAGTGAAAGCATCACTCGGGCTGCTCAGGCTGGACATTTTGCTGCAGTCTGTGCACATGTATCCACATGCAGTGTTAATGGTTGCCACATGGATTCAGCAGGCAGCCCCTGAGCACGCCCGGGATCCTATTCCCAGGCTCAGCGGAGGCCACACACATGTCTAGCCCTGGGAAGGGGGGCGCCCTCCCAACACCTGCCACGGCTGGAAGCAGGCCAGCCACACGGGCACAGGCATGACCCCAGACACACTGAGGAGTGCCGCACACAGCAGACGGGCATGCCTACATTTGTAAGGCAGAACCTGCTACCGCAGGCAGTGTTGCAAGGTGCAGGTGTGTGTGCAGGCTCCAGGGAGGGCCAGGCTGCTCCTGGCTCCTCTGCCACCCATGGGGGGATCCCACTGTGGCTTGACACTCCTCTTTTCTGCTTGTCCATAGGCCAGGGAGGAGAAGCGGGTAGTGTAGTCCCCTGGGCACCTTGGGGCCCTTGTGAGGCACGGCCTGCTGTGCAGGCCACACATGGCCTTGCTCCTGGAACATCCCCCTCCTCTGGCCTGAGGACTGTTGCTCACTGCTCACAGAGGAGGGCATGGCCTCAGGGACAGTGTCTGCAGGGATGGCTGACCGCTTCTCCCTCTTTGTGTTCTCCACAGCCAGACCAGTTGAGATTGAGGGCCAAGCCATGCCACCCATGCTAGCTGCCACAGCCTGAGGGACCTGAAAGCACACCAGGGTCTATGAAAACCTGATGTGGCAGCATGTCAGCATACTGCGCGACATGCAGCAGACCCTGGCACAGAAGATCCAGCAGGACGCAGAGTGGTGGAACTGCGTGTAGGACCAGTTCATGCAGTGGTGCGATAGCACGTGGGCCATCACGAAGGAAATGATGGCATACCCAGCTGCTGTTGCTGCTCCTGCCTACCACCCTCCTTGCTATGCCCATTCTCCCTTCCCCTGCCCCCAAGCGATGCCTCTGTCCCCTCCCCAAGTGATGCCCTTCTCCCCTCCCCCTGACCACCTGACATCCCTGACCCTGCTCCAGCCCCTCTCCTGCCCACCCACCTGTGGTCCCAGGACCCACCCAACCCCAAGTCCAACAAGGACTCCGCACCTGAGGTGGCACATCCAGCCACCCCCTCACATTACTCTGAGCCCCTCTCCCCCTCCAGCTTATAAGCCCCCCTCTCCTGCCCCCTTTTAAAAAAAAGGACAAATACAAAGTTTATTTTGTTCAAAACCAAACAGTGTCTTTATTGAGAAGTCAGGGAAGGGGCGAAGGGAGGGATTGTGGTGGGAAAGGGATAGTGCAGCAAGCCAGAGGCCCCTAGGGAAGAGGTCCTGGGGAGAGTTGCTGGGGTGCTTGAGAGAAACTCTCCCTCAGGGCCCCCCGGATGTGCACCCCAGCATGATAGGCCTGGCGGATAGCAGCTGTTCGTGGCTGCTCAAAGGGTCTACCCTCGCAGTCGACCTCTGCCCCCCACCCCGGGTGGAAAGCCTCCTCCTTCCTCTCCACAATGTTGTGGAGGACACAACATGCCCACACCACCTCGGGGATGTTGTGCTCACCAACGTCCAGGTGGGTCAGGAGGCACCTGAACTGCGCCTTGAGGAGGCTGAAGGCGCACTCTACCTGTATCCTGGCCCAGTTCAGGTGGGCATTAAATTGGTCCCTGTTGGGGTCCAGGTGGCCGGTATAAGACTTCATTAGCCATGGCAGCAGTGGGTAGGCTGCATCCCCCACGATGGCCACTCTATGTTGAGGTGCGGGATCAGGATGTTGGTCCCATCAATCGCTCCCCCGCAGTTTGGGAACCCCAGGGCAGCAAATCCGGCTATGATGGGGTCCAGGTCTCCCAGGCAGATGACCCTCCACAGCAGGATGGAGTTGATGGCCCTCACAACCTGCAGAAGGAGACAAACACACAAAACAGAGAATGAGAGAGGGGATGCCTGAGCCCTTGGGAGGTGCCCGCCCCTCCCATTCCTTCTCTCCTTCAAATATCCCAGGAGCCACCCCCTATGAGGCCTCCCTCTCCCCCCCCCCAGCAGAAGAACTGTGTGAGGGTGGGACGACACAACCCCCTGGGGATGGGGCTTCCCTCCCAGCCCCACTCCCCCCCACGCTCCCAACCCCCCTTTCCCGAGGGTCCCCCTTTCCAGGTCTCCCCCCCTGCAGGGACTGCAGCCTGAGAGTGCCTTACCTCCACGAGGAGGGCTCGACAGTGGACTTCTCCACGCTAAACTGGTTGTCCATGGACTGGTAACTGTTGGGGGTTGCGTGCTTCCGTATGGCAATTGCGACCCGCTTCTCCAGGGGGATGGCAGGCTGCAGGTGGGTGTTGCGTCATCGGAGGGCAGGGGCAAGCCAGGCACATAGGTCCAAAAAGGTGGTCTTTTGCATGTGGAAGTTTTGGAGCCACTGCTGGTCATCCCACTGCTCCATGACCAACTGGTCCCACCAGCCTGAACTGGTGTCCAGCCTCCAGAAACACCTCTCCACTGAGGGTTGAGGTTGCAAGGGTGTTGCTCTTCCATCCAGGGAGAGGGTCCCCAGAAAAAGCTCAGGGTCGACCTCCGTCAGGACCAGAAAGGCAACCAGCACAAAGTGCTGTGGAAACTGGGGCAGCTCCGGTTCCATGGCACAAAGGAAAAAGCTGTGGCATCCAAAAAGGCTGGGCAACCACAGCAGGCACTGCAAGAGCTTTGCTGTCCCTCAAAGAGGTAAGCAAGCACGCAGCAGAAGCAGAGAAACACCTGTCCAGGGGGAGTCTCTTTAAGCGCGTGCCTCTGCAAGGCTCCGGCACCAGCACTTGGAAGCAACTGGTGACCTAAAGCCCTGCCTGAAGTAGTTCCAGGTGGCCTTTTATGCTAGATAGCATCCAATCAGATCGCTTTTTCGATGCGCTTTGGTGGTGTGGACGCGCTCTTTCGGAAGAAGTTTTTCCGGAAGATCTCTTCTGGAAAAGCTTCTTCCGAAAGAAGCCTGCAGTCTAGATGTAGCCTAAGTGGTCTAAGTGCCATTAAATGGGACTGTGAACCACACCAAGTAAGTGTGCGGGTTGCATTTTAGAATGCTGGACATGTGCCCACAGTGAAGGACTCAACAAAATGAGCAGAAACAACTTATTTTCATTGTAACCATGGTTTCCATCAGTGAGTACTTCTATTATTAGAAGATCATTTTAAAAGGGAGGAAAAGTCTTTCTTTATGATACCAAAATAGATTTGAATCCAACATGACAGAACATTGAAGAAAGACATGAGACTTAAAGGAATATTTTATGATATTTATGTTATTTCCAAGATATTTTTGAAATATTGAAGAAATCAGACAGTTGCAAGTATTAATTGGCTCAACTGGGTTATTATATTCTTTGGTGTGTGTGACAGGATAGCAGAACACCACACTACATGTGGCAGCGGTGCAGCTATCTGGGGTGAAAGCCCACGGCCGCCGCGGCTATGTGGTGCGTGCTTCCTGGCTACTGAGGCAAACCCGCCCGGTGCTATGGCCCAGGGGGAGTGCAATGCACCAGGATGCCCAGTGCAAGACGCCAGCGGGTGCAGCCGTGCTGGCCGGTCCCAAGCTACAAAAAGCCTGGGACCAGAGCAACAGGGGGGAGGAAAGTCCCAGAGCAGGAAGGGCCTCCAGGATGCTTCTGGAGCAGGGCTAGCTCGCCTGACGCCCCGAGAGCGCAACTGGGGCCCCGGAGGGGGCGATGGGGCTCAACACCCTTACCCAGGGTGGCATCAACTCCCCAGCTCCACTTATCATTCGGGGAAAGCCCCGTGGCCCCGGCAGCTTATAACTGGGTGGCCAGAGATACCACCGACGTGATGCGAGGACCAGTAGTTCCGTCAACCTGGCCAGTTCCTTTCCAGCTGTTAGGTGCAGCTGATGCAGGATACACGAACAACCTCACCGTGGTCCAGATGCCACCCAGCCAAGGAACCCGAGGGAATGACACAGGTGCGAGTCCAACCCCAACAGCCAGAGGGCTCTTTGACGTGGACTCCCCCTTCGCATCCTATCCAACCTTCGGGACACGGGGTCTTTTGACAGAGATCAACTACAGATAGGTAGTTGCATGGAGGTAGGAAGTGACCCAGAGAAGGGCTGTTGAGCCTGGCTGGGGGTTGGTGCGTATTGGCACGCTACCCTACCAACCCCGACAAAGGGTTCCCCTGTCTTTAGGGCCCTGGATCGGGGCCCGGTGGAGCGGGAGGGCCTGGGTCCCTACCTCGCCTACAGAACAATATCACTCACTTCAAGGACTTGGACAATGGACTTCGGCCACAAAGGCCCCAAAAGCTTAAAAGAAGACTGGACTAATACAGGGCACCTGGAGGCACCAGAGACTGCGGAACTGGGGCTCTAGGGGCTGTTATATGCGATAGAGAACACTGTCGGGGTGGTTTGAGGAACTTACAGAGAGGGCTCCGTCACGAGGGCACGGACCCTTCACAGTGTGAAACTGAAATTATGAAGAGTGACACATTACGAAATAAAGTAACTTGACATACCGATATTTATCTAGTGTAACTCATTAGCTATTAAATTACAGCATGCTACTAAAAATTAATTATTACCTTGAAGTTATTTGACCTAATGAGTATTTGTGGATGAATCTGATGACTCCAACAATATCTAGACCCTGAAAAGACACTTTAAATAAATATACATACATAAATAAAATTCCCTAGATAGTTCTCCCTGACAGCATGTCTTGCTTGAAATTTTATATAAAACACCGAGAACTACAGTTCCTAAGACCCAGAGCTGGCTAACTGCTTTATCTATGGTAATTGTGAATACTGAGGTGAGGTGACAGAGAATGAAAGATACAAGTTTCCCCCCACTGGATTTGTCAGAAACCAGATAGATGAAAATGCATTCTAAACTATTTCCAAAAGGCAGGTGTAATGGAAGAGAAATGTTTCATGAGCACATCAAACCAATGAATGCAAGAAAACTAGCATTAGTACAATTCTCAGGCTGATCAAGCACCCCAAAGTTTGTCTATACATTAGGAATTTCCAAGGATACCATATTTATTATTATACATTTTAGATGTTTTACGGATACTTAAATGAATACCTTATTGTACTGCAATTAGCAATCAAAATAAGGAACAGAAATTGAACGTGCGTAATGAGGTCAAATTAATAATGCTGGGTCAATTTGATCTGTTGGAATGTCCTGACTTCTGAGTTCCCAAACTCACAATCATAATGCTGTATTAATACTAGTTTTGGGAATTTATTTTTTGCATCTTTCCCCAATCTGTGATCCCCAGTTTACAGCTCTGTTGACTTTTAAATATTTCCACACTGTAGGTACATACCTGACAGAGGTTATACAGTCTGCAATCTTTGGGCAGATGTGGGGCCAGTACTTTAATTTCATGTATTTAATTTCTATATTTATTTGATGTCCTTTACATATAGTGAGTCAAATTCTGCTCCCAGTTAGAGGAACAATCCTACACCAAAGATTTGCATTGAAATCAGAAGATAACATAATATTTTGTTCTTAGTCAACATTGCAATCCTCTCACCATGGTCATCCTCAGCCACTGAGGATAAGATCCTCAGCTGATGCAGTCATAGGCTACGTCTAGACTGTAGGCTTCTTTCAGAAGAAGCTTTTCCAAAAGAGATCTTCCAAAACAACTTATTCCAAAAGAGACCGTCCACACTGCCCAAGCGCATCAAAAAAGCAATCTGCTTTTTCAAAAGATAGCATCCAGATTGAATGGATGCTATCTCACATTTAAGCTGTGATTGCTATGGATGGAGTGGCCACCAGGGCACCTGTGCTTTTTCCTCTTTCCTCGTCTTTCGAAAGAACTCCCTCTTCCCCGTCCACACACGCCTTTTTTTCTAAAGAGCTCTTTTGGAAGAAGGCTTCTTCCTTGTATAAAGAGGTTTACCAATGTCGGAAAAACCCCTCCTTTCGATTTTTTTCAAAAGAACGTGATTGCAGTGTGGATATAACAGAAGTTTTTTTCAGAAGAACAGCCTTTTTTCCAAAAAAACTCTGCAGTGTAGACCAGGGCCGGATTGAGAGGGGGGCTAGCCGGGCAGTTGCCCGGGGCACCAACCTATGGGGGGTGCCTGATTGAAGTGGTAAGGGGCACTGCACGCCCGGGGACAGGGTCACGCATGCGCCGCACGCCCGGAGGCGGGGACGGGCTGGCGCCGTGCGCCCATGGGCGGGGACGTGCTTGCACCGTGCGCCCGCTGCCCAGGGCACAAGAATGGCTCAGGCCGGCACTGGTGTAGACATTCCCATAGTGTCATTGAACTATGATCTCAAATAGGCATCTTTCTAGTGAGGTCCTGTAGGGAACATTTCTTGGCCCTATGCTATTTAATACTCAATAACTTGGAAGAAAATAAAATCATTACTGACACCCCGAAAAATGAGGTGAGTGGAAAATAGTGAAGAGGTCAGATCACTGGTACTGGGCTTAAACAAATAATATGCATTTTAATATGAGTAAATGAAAACAAAATGGATTGCACGCTTACTAGATGTGGATCTATCTTGATAACAGTGATTGAAAAATACTTGGTAGTCATAGTGAATATTCAGCAGAACATGAGCTTCCAGTGCTGTGATGTGGCGAAAGGGGACAATGCTATCCTTCGGTATTTGGCACTGGTGCAGCTGCTCCTGTCATACTGTGTCCAATTTTGGTGCCCATAACTCAAGAAGGATGTCGATAAATTGAAGAGCGTTCAGAGAAGAGCCATGAGCATGATGCAAAGGTTGGAAAACATGTCTTATAGTGATGACTCAATCTGTTTATTTAAACAGAGAAAGTTTAGGGGTGACTCAATCACAGTTTGTAAGTAACTATGTGGGAACAAATATTTGCTAATGGTTTCTCCAGTCTAGCAAAGTTATAAAAAAATTCAGTGACTGGAAGTTGAGGTGAGACAAATTCAGGCCAGAAATAAGGTGTAAATTTTTTAACTATTGAAAAAAAATTTCCAAGGGTGGTAACAGATTCTTTATCACTACTAATTTTAAAATCCAGATTGGATTTTTTTCTGGGAAATATGCTCTAGTTCAAACAAGAATTAATTCAGGGACCTTCTATAGCCTCTGCTATTTCAGGAGTTCAAACCAGATGACCACAGTGGTCCCTTCTGGTCACAGAATATATAAATATACTAGAAGATTTACCCAGTGTTGCTCAAGGCCTTAACTCAAATAAGTTTGTTTTCCTTCATTTAAATAATTGTTCTGGGGTGAGACACACCTGTCCATTGCTACTGCAGCTGCAGCAGGCACAGTCAGGGAAGGGGTGCATGTCCCCTAGGTGGTGGACAGACAGACATACACAGACAAACAAACACACAAACAAACTCTCTGTGTTATATTTTAGATATCTGTCCCTTTCTCCACCTCTGCTCCTTGCTGATCCAATGGGGTTATAGCTGCCCCGGTCCCCATTTCTGGCCCCATGCTGCACTCTAATAGTTATTCTACAGCAGTGGTTCCCAGCCTTTTTATACTGTGACTGGCAAACCCATTCACAAACTTTTGGCGGACCGGTAGCACCAAGGGGCCACTGTGAACAGTGGCTGCCAGTGCTGAAGCCAGCTGCGTTGAGGGGGCTGGGGTGTACCATGAACAGCTGGATTTGGCTCCAGCAGCTGCCTTGCCCAGGCAGCCAGTGGTATGCGGCACGGCACCAGTCTGCAAACTGGCAGTTGTAACCACTGTTCTACAGTATAACTCCCTCCTACCAGACCTCTCTCTTTCCACTTTATGAAAAACTATTGAATTCAGGCACATCCCATTGTCTTGACACAACCAAACTCTTATCTTACTTTAAGTTGTGGTAAGAGGAAACTGCATACCAAATGTGGCGGTCCTAGCTCTTAGGCTACGTCTATACTGCGCTCTCTTGCGCAAGAAAATATGCAAATGAGGCGAAGCGATGAATATCACCACACCTCATTTGCACATTTAATGAGCCGCCATTTTTCGGAAGTGGCTTTTGCGCAAAAAGAAGCCATCTATACAGCTCCATTTTGCACAAAACTCCCCTCTTGCGCAAGAGCTGTTCTGTTGCTTTTTTTCAGGCAGAACGGCTCTTGTGCAAGAGGGGGGTTTTGCGCAAAAATGGCAGTTAATTAAGTATGAAAATGAGGCACGGCGATATTCACCACTTCGTATCATTTGCATATTTTTCTTGCGCAAGAAAGCACAGTGTAGATGTAGCCTTACCATTAGGGAGAAGTTACTGAACAAATGGACTCATGGACAGATGGACAGACAGACGGACATTTCTAAAATATATAGTAAAATTAAGGCAATTGAGCTATGACAATGTACTCCAGCAATCTGGAGGATCTGTCCCGCCTGGAAAAATCCTATGCTTGCCTCATCAGCTACATAGGAATACTGGCTTATTAATACTGTCAGCTGATCAGAAACATGCATTTTGGATGTGAGAGTCAAACTTACAGAGCCTATGAAATTGGGTGACTGTTGTATTTCATATGACAAATATAAAAAAGAAACTCCTTAAATATAAGATTGTCTTGCTCCTAAATTTTTATTTTATTTTACTGGCTACCTCTGAGCATAGAACTAGGGATGTCATAAACAAACACAGACCTTTACAAAATGTGCATGTGAAGCTTGCACATCTAAGTATAAGTACTTATCATAATAAATAACTAGCATGCTGTCCTGAAATTTATTCTTGCAACTTTTTTTTATCTTAACGAGGAATATGGTCCATACTGTTATAGTAAGATATACTAAAATCAATCTGCTCATTTGAAATAATTTATCCTGTTTAGGAGGATTGTTAAAAAAGGTATAGAGCAGGAATCAGGAACTATATTAAGGAAAGGTGCCAAAGCTAATCAATTTCTACATCTAAATTAGCAAACAGATGTGCTAGTTTTTCCCAGGCTTAAGAACAGCAACGTTACAAGTGAGCACAGGGGTCTGTAGGAAACTATGGGCTCAGGTGCTTCCTTATCTGTCAATCTTTAGATTTAGTGGGAAATTACTTTATCTTGCACTATTATCTCTTGTGTAGCAATTTTTGTGCGTACTAATAGCAGGGGTTAGGTCTCTAAGATGGTCAAACCAGCATATTTCACAAACATTACATTAATAAAAAATGAACAAGGTAATTGATTATATTTAATCCTAGTGTGTTATACCTGTACGAAAGGTATGGCAGCAACCATCCAGCTAATCTGATTATTCAAAAATTGTCTCACCTTTCCCCCTCCCGCGAGGAGATTTGTAGGGAGCCATGCTGCAGAGACAAACAAATGATTTAATGTGTCACAGAATGACTGGCTTGTTGCAAATAATGTCTCTTGCTTTCAGTAATTGACCATCGTCTGCAACAAAGAGGTGATGTTTAAGAGCTTACAGTTGCTTTATCTTCTGGCTGGGTTAGCTGCTACAGAATTTGCTATTTGCATGGGGAAGACAGGACATGTTTAACTATTTCCTATGCTATTTTTAAGTTTCTTCCTGATTCTTCTAAGTCCCTGATTGGATGCTGTCAATACATCTTGATTTATCCTCTATTCCTTCTTCAGGATTTCAGAACAAATCCCTTTCAGTTAGCTTTCCATCACTAATCTTATCTCTGACACTAACTGCTCTTTTTCTCACACAAACCATTAAAAGAACAGGAGAAAACAAATGAAGTACCCTGCCTCTTGGAAAAGATTATCCTACAAGCAGCATTATTTTTCTCTTTGATCTCTTTTCTCTTCCTTTGCAGTCATCAGGGTTAGATAAAGTATAGGAATCATAAGCCCATGCCCCAGGTCCTGAAGTCGGTGATTACATTGGAATTTGAATTTACTTTCTATTCAAGTGTCTAGTTCAGGAGTGGGCAATAAAATGGTGACGGTTCTCCAGGGTTAGCCTGTGGTGGGCCACCGCCACTATATTTACCTGCACCTCTTCAGGTACGGGCAGTTGCAGCTGCCATTGGCTTCTCCCATTGGCCATAGATTGCCATTCCTAGCCAATGAAAACTGCATGAAGTGGCACACAGACCAGGACACCACTTCCCGCAGCTCCCATTGACCAGGAATGGCAATCCACGGTCAATGGAAGCTGCAACCGCCCGTACCAGTAGAAGCACAGGTAAATACAGTGATGGCAGCCTGCTGGGGCTAACCCTGAGGAACTGGATCTAGCCTGTGGACCGGTATTTGCCCACCCCTGGATTAGTTGTTATGGTAGCAAAGAAAAGTTTGAAAATGTGATTGTTGCACAGTAGCCACTCAATGCCTCCAAAGCATCCACTCATGGCTGGAGTTGCCTCTCTGGCCAGTGCACTTCAATTTCCATTTCATTTGGCCCTCTTTAAGAACTCACTAAGTCTCCAGTGGCCTCCTAAACTCAGTTCTTTCATATACTTGTTACCAATTTTCCTGAGGCTGGCAACAGAATAGACTGTCAAAAATAGAACTCAAAAGTTCAAAGCAAATAACATTTTTCAGTTCACCTTCTCTTCTTTAATGCCAGCGCCCAGGAGTTATCTGGCCAGGACTCTGCAGGATCCATACTTACTCCTCCTAGCTGAGAGGGTAGTGACACTCCTGTGTCTGAGGCTGACAAATACTGCCCCTTCTGGTGAGAGAAATGGCTCCTAGCTGTTGCCCCGCCTGTATGGATGGATTGTGGCTTCCTGCTTCCGCTGATCTAAGTAAGAGATGAGGCCATGGCCAAGGTGTGAGGACACAGAGGCAGAACCATGGGGTTCCTTTGCTTCTGCATATGTTGGAACCACAGTCTGAGGGTCAACATAGTTTACTCAACAAACATTTCTAGATAACATTTTAGGTATGACAAACTGGCATTTTCTAATTAAACTATTTTATCAGAGAATTTATGACCAGCTCTAGATGCATTTTCTTTGTTACCCACCTAATTTTGATTGTGAGCTCTTTGGGGCAAGGAACTGTATATTCCTACATGTATTTCATGCAACTTGCACCCCTCTGATGCTAGATAAACAATCACACGGCTTCAGTTTATCATCTTTGTGTTGACAGCTTGCAATTATTCTTCTCGGCATCTGACCTCTCCCCCCTGGTTCGGACGTGTATCGTTAGATGCCAGTCCAGCATCTATTCCTGGACTTCTTGGACAGTATAATGAACACCACACTCATCATTCTGCTTTTTCTCTTTTTGCCTCCTCTTTTATTTTTGGCCATTTCACAATCCTCCATTTCCCTCAATCCCACAAGCAAGATGTAGTTGTAGGCTGTGCTCTTACATGATCTTACCTTGCCTTACCCTCTCCTCCTCCATGTCCCTTCTGACATGACTTGTCTGAGACAGAGCTCTGGGCAGCAATGTATTAATGTCTGCAGTGAATCTTATAGACTTTAAGGTCAGAAGGGACCATCATAATCATCTAATCTGATCTTCTGCATGTGGCAGGACACAGAACCTCACCCCACCCACTCCTGCTGGGCAACAACGGCTGTGCCAGTAGTCTGATCATGGCAGCTCCAATTAAACACTAAAGAACAGAACAGAGCTTGTACAGAAGAGCTGTGTCTAAGGGTGTATGGAGAAGAGCTGGAAGACTAATTAACCCATTGGGCAAAGACTACAAAAAGGCATGGGGGGGAGAGGAATGAAACAGTGAGGCTACGGCTACACTACATGCTTTGCCAGAGGCATAAGGATCTTGGGCAAAAAGGGGTTTTTGTGCAAAAAGGAAACGTCCACACTTCGTTTTTGGGCAAAAACCCCTTGCGCAAAAACAGAACAAAAGAGAGTATGCAAATGAAGCATGAGAAAATGCTAATCCGCACTTCATTTGCATTGCCTCTTTCAGCAAAGCATGTAGTATAGACAAAGCCTCAGAAGAAGAGAGGGCTGCTCTTTCTCTGCCTGCATCTGACGCTGAGGGCTCCCTAAGACTATAAGAGTGGGGCTGTATATTGTACAAGGGTTATGGAATCAGCATTGTAAATAAAACATCCCATGCAGTTTATCAGCATAAATGTTTTTGAAAGGTTTGTGGACTTGAGCAGGAACAGGAGCAGGAGTGAGAGAGCCCTGCCGGAGTTATGTATGGTCTTTTTTGGTAGAGATGGAGGGGTCCTGGTGTATTGCTGATAAACCAGGTGCCAACTCTGTCAAGAATGTAGTTGTCAGCTGAGCATTAACAAATTCTTAGCTGGAAACCCAGCTCACCTATACATTACTATTGTTCAGGTGTTGGACTTGTAAGAATATGTTTAGATTCTATAAAATGCTTATAAATCGCTGCATGCATTAATCTTATTCCTAACGTCTATATTCCATGCTCCAAGGCTGTGTCTAGACTACATGGCTCCGTCGACGGAGCCATGTAAAATAGTTTACTCGACATAGTCAATGAAGCGGGGATTTAAATAAACAAGGTTTACAGGAATGGTCGACAAAGGCTTCCCTTGTCGACCACGCCGTGTCTACACTGCCACGCTGTGCCGGATCAGCTGATTGTCGGCACAGCACGGCGGCCATTTTTATTTTAATGAAGCGGGGATTATTTAAATCCCCGCTTCATTGACTATGTCGAGTAAACTACTTTACATGGCTCCGTCGACGGAGCCATGTAGTCTAGACACGCCCTAAGGTAAAATCTTTATTTTATGACTGTAGAAATGCCTGCTCTGAAATTGTGAGCTCAGAGGGGAAGAGTGGCTCTCCCTATCAAATTTAAATGGGCCATTGAAGGAGCAGACAAAAGCTTTATTGGTTGTCCCATCCACCCATAGAGAAGTGTGTGCAAAAAGCCTCATCTCCTCAGCTTAAATTCTGACAGAGGAAAATAAAATTGATGTGAACATTTTTCCTGTTTGGACTTTTCTTACAAGGGCTGGAGCTAAGAAAAAGAAGCAGAGATTCCCTGAGCTGACCTGTGTTAAGCTCTGAAGAGATAGTCAATGCTGACAAACTGTTACGTATCTCTCTCCTTGTGGAACCATGGACCAGCAGTTCTTAACCAGGGATCTGTCAGCCGTTTCAGAGGGGTTGCAGAGCCCTGCCACTGAAACTTGATGCCCCAACCTCTGGCATTCCCCTCCCCATGGGGCTGACGCTGGAAGAGGAGTCAGACTGAAGTTCTGCTGTCACAGGCAGAAACCTTGAGCCCATGGGCAGAGTTGAAGGGGCACAAGGGTGTTGCCCCCCCAAACTGGAATGCTTGACCAGAATAGGGCAGCACTCTGGGGACAGCTCCACCCCTCTCCCCAAACTTCCTCCCCCTCAGGTCTCATGTCCAGCCAGATCCTGGGCAGGGAGACAAGGCCAGGCAATGAGGGGCAGCTGGTCTTCTGGCTGGTGGTACCCTGGAGTGAGCAACTGTGGCATTGACCCATCTGCTGCTGGTACCTGGAGTTTCAGTTGCTCCTCTGCTCCCAGCCTCCTTTGAGTGTTCACACGGCCCGTCCCTTGGGGAGCAGTCACCGGCACATAGCCCTAGACAGATGAGTGGCTTGATGAGGTATGTCAGGAGGAAGATGGAGTTTCCTCCCTGGAATCTACTGTGCAGAGCTGGCCTGAGCACCTGCCAGCCATTGCCCTTCCCTGCACAGAAGTTGAACCTATGCCTATGCCCAAGTGTCCCACCTCAGCCCAGAACCCACACCCGCTCCCCTGTTGGTCTCCACAGTTTTTCTAGCATGTTGAGTGGGGCCTCAGAAAGAAAAAGGTTGAGAACCTTTGACATAGACTGAACTCATTTGTGAATAATTTGCCTATTTTAACCTGCAAATAATTCTCTCATTTCATTTTCTTAGTTAATGAATCCTTAATTAATTTACTATAGCATTGGCAACAAGCATTGTCTTTGTATAAGATCTAAAATTCAAACTGATCTGAGGTAAGTGGTTAGTCTCTTGGGTTTAGGAACAACCTGAATACGTGGTGATTTTTGGTGTAAGTGACCATTTAACAATCAATCCAGCTTGCTTGGATGGCAAATTCGAAAGTCTAGGTGACTATTGTGACTCCATAGTAAGACTGTTACAGTGATCTAGGAGAGCACATTTGTTACTGGGTGTCTGCCCTGCCTTTGCCTCTCTTAGTTGTGAACCACCCCTGGCAGAGTGACACCTAGAACTTGCAATTATGCCAACTCCTGAGCTGCCAGACTTTAGCAGAAGCCCTGCAATAGTGAAGCTACTTGGCTTTGTTTAATTTCCTCATGCATGAATATGCCCCCTTGCAGAGGGCCCTCCTCTGACCCATAAAAGCCATGCAAAGAGGCAGAGAGAGCAGAATATGCATGCACCTTACACCCCATTTCTAAATGTGTTCCTATAGACCACGGTTTGGGAACCTATGGCTTGTGGGCTAGATTAGAGATGTAAGCGACTAGTTGACTATCCAATAAGCATATGCTTATTGGATAGTCGACTAATGACTCAAATAGTCACTCCCCCCCCCACACACACACTTGCTGCCTCTATCAGAGAGAGGCAGCAAGGTGGGGAGCAGGAGCCAGTTCCCCCAGCACCATCTCTGTGGGAGGGAA
This sequence comes from Rafetus swinhoei, assembly GCA_019425775.1. Taxonomy (NCBI): domain Eukaryota; kingdom Metazoa; phylum Chordata; order Testudines; family Trionychidae; genus Rafetus; species Rafetus swinhoei. The sequence goes on from CM033437.1 coordinate 276,554,760, forward strand.
AGGGAGAGGTGCTGTAGGAAACTGGCAGCGCTTCCACCTTTGAAATGTAGCTACATTTCTAAGGCAGAGGTGCCCTTATTGACTAATCAAATAGTCGATGCAAATCCCATCAACTATTCAATTAGCTGATTAATCTAAATTTAACATCCGTAGGCTAGATCTGGCCCCCAGCTTCTCTTGATCTAGCCCAAGAAGCTTGGGGCTCCCCACACTGTTGCCAGGGGAAGGAGTGGGGAGCTGGTGCTAAAGCCCCTGCATGGCTAGCTCTGTCTGGTGGGGTGAGGAAGAGCCTCTGCCTGCTGCTGTTTCCCTTCCCACTCCAGCTCGGGGAATAGTAGTGCATGGAAGTGCTCCCCTGCAGGCTTTTCCCAACTGCTCCCATTGGTTGGGACGACTAATGGGAACAGCGGGGATTGGTGCCTGCAAGCGCAGGGTCATGTGGGGCCATGTGTTTTCCCCCCAGAGCTGCATCCCAGCCTGCTCCTGCATCCTACCTCCCATCCAGACCCTGCACCCTCTCCCTCAGCCCGCTGTCAGGCAGCCCCCTCCTATACACTGAACCCCTCAATTTTGGTCCCACCCCAGAACCTAGGCTCCACAAATCTACTAGTCCTAGACCCCCAAAATTGTTAATACGGCTCTGGGGGGAGGGAAGCCTTGAGCCTTGGCACCCCTTCCTGCCCCTCTTTCACAGTTGGGGGCCAGGTCAGTAAAGTGTTGTGGGTTTTTTTGTTTGTTTCTCACTTGCATGTGGCTCTGACTGATTTTTCTGTGGGTCAGTGGTGCCTGGCCCATAAGTTTCCCCACCTATAGAGACGCATCTTGGAGCCAGGCTGAGTTAGTCAGTGAGGCGCAGTGGAAAAGCATACAGCCTGGCAGTGGAGCTTCATGGATTGTTGAGGGGATTTCATATCTTCATAGATTTCCCCAGACAAAACTCTTTTACTTATCAAATTTACCTTAAATGCACCCTCATTTTGAAACAATATTATAATCCCATCGTTTTTAGTCTAATTTCTTAGCTTCCTTTTCTCTTTTGTGGTTAATTATTTAAAGTATTCAGCTTTTGTGTACAGTCAGTATATTTATTTTTATAAATGTGTGTTAAATTGGCAGACAAGTGTGGTTTTAAAATATGGACCATCTGTTTAGTGTTGTGGTGTTAGCTACTATCAAATTAATGTTTCTTACATACAAAAAGTTGGCTTATTACAATGTATCTAATACTTCACGCAAAAGTGACAAATCTGAGTAGAGAAGGATTTTATTGTGTTTTATAGACATGGGACACATGATGATTAACAAATGTTAGTAACTGCGATGTCAGAATTGAGGCATTCAGATATTCAATTGCATCCAGAAAAGAGAATAAACAAACAATTTGAATGAATGATTTTTAAAGAAGGTTAAACTGGGCAAAATCTTCATCCCATTGAAGTCAATAGAAGAGTTGCCACTGATTTAAATGAGCCCAGGTTTCGCAGATAACTCTTAAGCCAATGCATATCACCTATACACTCCAGATTGCTATATATCTTTATTTAAATAGCACAGGTTCCAGTAAGATGGCAAATATACATGCTTACTTTTTAATTGTTAAACTAAGTATCTTATTACCATTTAGATGGCAAATATTTTATTTTAAAGATGTTTAAACCAGTGAGAAAAAATATATGAAGTCTTTCCCCGTCCTGGTCAGTTGTTTATTGTTCACATACAGCTTACCCATGAAATATGTCCCTTTTAAAACAAATGAACAAACAAACAAAAAACTTCTGGAAATTGGTTGGTGAAATACATAATACATTTTAAAACCCCAATTATGCAACAACTTAGCCACATGGTTATATTTAAGCACATAATTAGTTCTGTTGAGCACTAAGATCTTATTGTATTTCTACATGTAGTTTTTCCTCCTGGATGAAGAATTTTTTGGTCTCCAGTTCAAGTTTTTCAGCCTCATCTTCACAGGTCTCCCCTTAATCTATTTTTTGTTCCTTACCACCCTCTGTTAGAACTGAAATTCCTTCTCTCCCCATGTGTGCCAGGGCTCCAATCCACAAAGGGATTTAGATGCTGGAATCCAGAGGTTAGGCACCATTGTGATCCACAAAACTTCTATTCAGCTTCCACCTAACCTAGTAGTAAATCAGGCTTTTGCTCTAAAAATCCCTACCTGCCTCAGTTTCTGCCTGTGGAGGTACACACTGCTCTGCCTGGCCGACACTCAGATGACTAAATGCCAGCATGATCCTCAGGCCTAGTCCAGGCAAGCAATGTCTGTTTTGCCAACAGGACAGGATAGGTGCGCTCTGAGCTTGTCTAACACCACATAAAATACTCAACGGTTTAGAGGTCTCCCTTATAACTTTTAATCTCCCATATGGAGAAGGGATTTGAATGGGAAACTTCCACCTCTCAGGTGAGTGCCCTAACCATTGGGCTACTACAGAGTCTGATGTGGGGCCTTTTTAAATCTCTCCTGTTGAAGCTGTTCCACAGTGTATAAATAATTAAAAATGCATTGTGCCAGACAGAGCAGAGAATGTCTCTACTGTCCAGTCATTAAGCTCTTATCTATGAAGTGGAAAATCCATGATCAAATCACTTCTCAGGCAGAATGGGACTTGAACCCCCATCTCCCACTTCCCACATTAGTTCCCTGAGCATGGGGCTGAAGGTTGTAAGAGAGAACTTTGCCTTTCCCCTTCTCAGATTTGTGTGAAGTTAGGCATGCCCAATCCCTATTCTTACACGAATAGAGGCACTATTTAAGAGGGGCAGGAAGCTCTAGTCTACTCATCCTAGCCCCAAACAGAGCTCTTAACTGTAACACAGGCTGAGTGTAATATGTGATTAATTCAGAAGCTGGGAGCAGCACAGTCTTTGTGGCAGGGAGTTTGTTTATAAACAGAGGCAGGGTGATTAAGATAATAAAAGGCTTGTCCTGAATGTAGACTAAGGATCATGAGATGATCCTGAAAGCACTGTCAGGCACTCCAGTTAAAATATAGGAAACAAAGGTTGGGAATAAATTGTGAGAATGGGCAGTAGTAAATAGTAGTGTTCCCCAGGGGCCTGTATTGCGACCAGTACTGTTCAATATATTCAAAATGATCTGGAAAAATGGGTAAACAGTGAGTTGGCAAGATTTGCAGATGATACAAAATTTATTCAAGGTACTTAAGTCCAAAACTGACTGCAAAGAGTTACAAAGGGATTTCACAAAACTGGGTGACTGGGCAACACAATGGCAGATGAAATTAAGTGTCGATAAATACAAAGTAATGCACATAGCAAAATATAATCCCAAATATACACATGAAATGATGGGGTCTAAATTAGCTGAACTCATCAATAAAGACATCTTGGAGTGATTGTGGATAATTGTCTAGTGGCAATAAAAAACTAACAGAATATTGGGACTCATTTGCAAACGGAAAGTTAGTAAGAACAAAATATCATATTGCCGCTATATAAATCCATGGTACACCCACATATTGAATACTGTGTGCAGATTTGGACATCCCAGCTCAAAACAGAAATATTGGATTTGGAAAAGGTACAGAGAAGGACAATAGAAGTTATTAGGAGTACTGAACACATTTCATATGAGGAGAGATTAAAAAGACTGGCATTTACAGTTTGGAGAAGAAATGATTAAGGAGGACATATGACAGGGGCTGATAAAATCATGAATCATACCCCAACTTCTTCTTGGGAGGGGCCTCTCTGGGGCAGGAGGAGGGGGGCGAGTGGGGCAGGGCAGACTGTGGTTCCCAGCTTCTCCTCAGGGGAGAGCTTCTTCTCCAGAGGGAAGAGAGGCAGGCTGCCCTGGCCTCTCTTGGGGTGGGGGGGACTCTTCTTGGTGGGGCTGGGTTGCACCATAACATGGAAAGGGCCGATCGGAGTACAGCTATACTATGGATGACCACTGAGAGCAGCTGCACTAGCAGGAGAGTGGCCATCTGGGAAGAGGACTTCCCTCATTGCTGACCATTGGACTGGGTAAATGCCAGCCTGCCCCAAACAGTGCCAGATGGGGGGAGCACCTATGCCCACAGGTCCCACTGTTGCAGCCCCTTGGCACCACCTGCTTTCCCATTCCAGGCACTTCCTATTTTTCTGACACAACCAAACCCTGACACTGCTTTAAGTTAGGATAAGAGGAAGCTGCATACCTAATGTGGTGGTCCTAACTCTTACTGTTTAGGAGAAGTTCCTGAACAAACAGAATTGCAGATGGAGTTACAAACACAAACTCTCTAATATATTTTAGATACAAGGCTCCTGTCAGCTAACTGCTAAATTATCTGCCAGAGAACAAGTGTTTTTCAAGTGCCTCAGAAGACCCTGGAATCATGGTTAAAGGTGACACCCCTGTACAAGAAATGGCTCCAGTATCTGACTCCAGAAGACCAGATCACAAGCATAGATAGATGTCTCCTTGAAGCCTATTTTTAACATTCCTAAATCCCAGAGAGGTGTGGAACTGAGGATATCCCTTTCCTATGCATGTGTTATTGGCTCACTTATGCAGCTCCCAGCTTAATAGGCTGTCTTTTGTGGACCCCGTTCTCAGGTGCCTATCTCTTCCTCCCTCTTTGCATTGTACAGGGATGCTAAGTGCCTAATCCTGGGTTTGTGGCATCCAGTGTGAGTAAGGCTATGCTGCAGCTGCAGTTGTGCCTCTTAGCCTGAGTAGGCAGATTTGTGCTAGCTTGGCTTGAACCTCTGTTCTAGAAATAATAGTGTGAATGCTGGAGCTCTGGCAGACACTTAAACTAGCCAGCTGAGGTCAAACACAGGGACCAGGTGGGCTTGAGAGCCCAAGCTGGTGCCAGAGCCGCTATACAGGCTCTCCTCTTTTTAGCAGGATAGTTTGAACCAAACTAGTGGAAGTCTGTGTCCCTGAGCAGGAAGGCTTGCTCCCAGCTTCAGTGTGGCCTAGCCCATGCCCTCTCCCACAGGAACCATGGCCAATGTAGCTGTGATTGTTTATACCTGCAGATGCTCAGGTACAGAAAGCATCTAGCAGCCCATCAGGGGCTAATTGCATCTGGCACACTGGCTGCTTATTGCCCATCCATGGTCTAGAATATACTTTGATCTGCTGTATTAATGATCAGCTGAGAAATAACAGTTGTGTTTTCTTAATGAGAATGCTAGGCAGGAGCTGCTAATTGGTTAATTACATATAACTGTTTGCTGCCTTGCACAAAGCTTGCTACTTTTTCTGTTAAACTTCTGAGTTTTTTTCTTCCATGCTAAGTTTGGGTAGTGTTTTGTTTTCCATTTTGAAAAATAAAATAATGCATTGATTGGTGTGCATTACATTTGACTTCTTTTCATCTTAAGAACCTAAGGAAGAATCAGAAGAATGCCTGGAAGAAAAGAGAATGATTGTTTTACACAAAATTGACTACCAATTTTAAATTTTGGAGTATTAAGCTTAAAAATTATTCTACTCATAGGGGAGAATGGACATTGAAAATGGAGGAGCAAAAAAATCCACCAAGATGCACAAAATAAAGTTGGGTGAAGGAAGAACATAAAGATGATCTAGTAAGTTCTTATTTTTGGAAAAATATTACTAATGAAAAATTCAATTTGCTGTATTTTACAGTAGAGTTTGTTAGCTGCAAATACAATAAGGTTGAAAAACTGCTTTCAGTGTTACTCCTGCCTTTTCATTGTTTATATAACTTTCTAGAAAATTCTCTCTCTTAGGCAGAAATTTTACCAGTCAGCCTGTGTTCTTTTGGTTTGGTCTTAAAGGGTAGGTAATTCCTTTCTGCTATGTCTGCAGTGTACAAAGATGGAAATAAAATGTTTTTCCTACTTAAAAGAATAAACAAACTTGTTTCCCTATTTTTGTCTCATCTTCCCCTTCTTCTTTTTTGATAACTAATTATAGCTGCAGTTTTAATAGGTAAGTACTTGAAGGCTGATATTCCTATAGGAAATGAATTAACATTGTGGGATAAGGTGGTTGTGCTAGTTGTGAAGTGTGTGTGTCCGGTTACAAGATAGTAAATGGCTTGTCTTGCTTTTGAAGTTTTGCGTTGGGTATACATTGTATATAGCAGTCTTAACTAATGCACACTGTGGTGTTTTGTGTGAGAATATACATGTGCCTATGCTAGCTTTCAAAATAAAGGCAAATGAGTATTTCTGCTGTTCCAGGGCCTGTCCAGTAGCATGTACTGTCCCTTAGCATACTCCCTTTTTGTTGTTCTGGTTGTAGGTCTGATTGTGAATCCAAGCTCATGTCACATAGAGGGAGAGTTTATATTCCGGAATTTCTGCCTTTCCTTCCCCGGTTTTTGTTAATTTAGAAGACTATTTTATTTAGATTTTAGAAGACACTTTGAAGAATGTTTCCTTCCAAGTTCCTTCCCCCAGACTGTTCTGTGACCATTACTGAAATAGTCTCTGGAATGAGCAGAATAACTGCCCTTCTCTATAAGGCTCTGATATTGCACCTCTTGACATAGGAACGTTTCACACTGAACCAATAATTGTTTTTCTTGTTACAATGCTGAATTTTTCTTTTGAAAGATATTAACGCCAGAAACCCAGCATTCATCTAACAGCCCCTACCCTCCGAACACACCAGTGTGTGCAGTGAAGAGGATAAAGAAACAGATTTCTGTTTCAAGCCTCCAAGGGATTTATTGTAAAGATTAAGTGGTGGGGAGGGGGAGAAATGTTTTAAATATCATGAGACATTGATTCTTGGTAGCGGTTGTTCATTTCCTTTGTTGGGAGTCTACAGAAGCTGCATTGCTTAATCTTCTAGAGAGGGAGGATGCTTCATGTCCTCATGTTGCTTAGTACTGTAATGGCTGCTTTCAAAGCTGAAATGTTAACTCTCCTCCCCAAATGCACTGGACCTGACTGGACAATGCAGGCTCTTGGGGATCTCCTTGGTATGTGCAAATATGCTGGTAGGTCAGACCAAAGACCGTTACTAGGTGCTTAAGAGAGAGGGGTAGGAAACACAAAATGAATAACTACTTCATAATTTGTCCATGAGACAATTTCTTCTACCTTCATGCAATTTGTTAGGTATTCTAAACATGACCCTCACCCTTTATTTTTGTTCTAATTGGAACAGAGTAGAATACTGTGTTACTCCTGCTTTGCTGCAGTTAAAGCTTGGTTCCCAATTTCTAGATTGCTCATTTGGCATCAGTAGGAGGAACTTAGAAAACAATTATTGTAAATCATTTTCAGTGATCTAATATATAAAAGAGAATGTTTGTATGTTTGTGCTCTAATAACTTGGACACTATAAGAACTACCGCAACCAAACTTTCCATGGGATAACTTTTCCCCCAGGAGAAGGTTTTAAGGTACTGTGGGAGGGAAGAGATGTGAGACCAACGCTTCTCCCCGGGGCCGCACAGAGCTTGGCAGTGCGGGGAGAAGCAGCTTCCCCGACATTGCTGGAAGCATATGGAGGCTCCTCTTCAATACTGCGATTGGCTCGGGGCCTAGTGGCCGACCAATGGGCTGGTGGGTTGCTGCCGGGGCTCGCTCTCGGCAGAGGGGCCGGGGCTGCTGTTACCGCTCAGCTGCCACTTTGAAAAAATGTCCAGAAGGAGGTGCACTGGGGACCCAGAGGTGAGAGCAGGGGGAAGGGAATAAATGGGGGGAGCTGGTCCAGGGGGGCTGGACTGTTGGGAGTGAGTGGGGATGGCAGGATGGGGCTGGACCACAGGGGCCCGTGGGAGGAGGACAGGATGGGGGCTGGACCATTGGGAGTGAGTGGGGAGGGCAGGATTGTAGGGGGATGAAGGAAGTGGGGCTGGGCAATCCTGCAGGGAGTGAGTGAGAGAGAAATGAAGTCCATGGTGGGGGGGGGGGTCTCCTTTAAGGGGCACTGGCCCAAGGGGCAGCACTGGATGATGCTGGGTGGGTGAGAAATTAATCCGGGGGGGGGAGGGGAGGTCCCTCAAATCTGGGCACTGGTCCTGGGTTTGATACTGGATGATCCTAGGGTGGAGGGATTCAGTCCATGGGAGGGGCAGCTGTTCAAGGGGGTGGTGCTGGAGGAGGGACTATAGAGGTGCCAGCAGGCTCAGGTAGTTGACTCATAGTTTCATCAAAAAATGGGAGAAGAGTTTGAGGTGTCACCTTGAAATCTCTCAGATTCAGTAGGGCCAGCCCCATTGTTTGAGGCATCCCTTTACTCAGCTCTTGGATGAGAATTTGCAGACCCAACATGCCTATCCCCTACCAAAGAAACACATTAGCTTCTACAAGCATAATTAGCAAAAATACCATCTGATAGGGCAATGTTTTGCTTCCTATTGAAGAGGGGCCTCCATATGCTTCCAGCAATGGTGGGGAAACAAGCCATGGTGATTTGGGGGCTCTCCCTTCCACTGTGCTTTTAATGGCTCCAAGACTCATGACATGGGAAGAAAACAGAGACATAGTTTCTATTGTGACTTTTGTATCTACATTTGCCAAGTCAAATAGCTCTGATTCTCAACATTGCAATGCCTCTTTTTTGAGTCAGAGATTTTGCTTTATGCAGCAGTAGAAAAGCATGGGGTCTGCCATAATGGCCAGATGTCAGGCACTGGCAGCTGTGGCGTGGCTAGAGGCTGTCAGGACCAGCTTCTGCTTTTCTAAATTTTGTTCCTCCAGTTTCCCAGGCAACGCCAGGTAAGTCCAGCTAGTATCCCACTGTTTGGTTCCCAGCCTCTTATTGTAAGAACTACATACCTCAGGGGTGGATTAGCATAAGCGTGTTCCAAGTTTCTTTGGACCATATCATTACAGTTTCTCTTATTTTCTCACTTCCCCTGCCCCTACACTTTCTCCTTCCTGGTAAGTGTAACTCCCCCACTCACCAGAAGACACTGCTTCTGGTGGGGGTAGGGTGAAGGTGAGGGCATCTAGTAGTACTCTCAGCAAAATATTGAGACTACAATATAGGTAAAAGAAACACTGTCCACTCAAACGTCCTTTAAAAATATTTTAGCTGTTAGTATTAAGTAACCCCATAGATTGGGCATTGCAGTCACACAGCCAATCTTCAAAGGTATAGAGATACTTAATTCCCTGGGCCAAAAAGACTAAATGGTGCCCCTGCCTATCTACTCCTGTTTCCCCAACTTGTTTGTTTTTGTTTGCCAGGGTTTGTGGTAGTTTTGCCTTGCATAGGGATCTCACATTCATATAATTCTGTGCAACTACCATGCAGTTGCCCTATGCAATGGACCATGGCACAGCAATCAAGTGAGTAACTCCCACTTCAGGAAGCCTGTGATAGGAACAGAGGTGTAGTCAATAGGGGTTTCTTTCCAATCCCCTTGAACTGTGGTGAAGAGAGCCCTTAAGACTTAGAAGGAAAAATCTGTGGAAACAGTCTCCTATACTCTGAACCTCATTCAGGTTGTGTGATAAATGAGCCCAGATATGAAATAAGCCTGCACAGAGCCCTGAGCCTCTGACTGGGCAGGGCTGATTAATCACCTGGGAATCTGTGCTGCCACCCAGCTTAGAGGGAACACTGGTAGAGGCCTAGTCTTTGTTTCTCAGCAGGCCACAGGAACTGATGTGCAGATAGCAGTAGAAGCTCCCCTGAGGTTGGGAAGTCACTGAGTCAAGGGAGCTTTGTTTCATAAACAGTCTTTACTCAGCCCTCAGACAAAGCCACAAACGGTGTGTGGGGGGGAAGGCAAAGCAGCCATAGGCCTGTTCCACTTCCCTCTGTAGAGTGAGAGAGAGCAGCAGGGTCAAGGGAGGGGGGGCTGGTGAGGAGTGATCTTTTCTCCAGCTCATTCTCCGTAAGGGAGAAGAGATCTGTTCAGAGCAGGAGGCACCTTCCTTGCCTGGGTGCCTCTGTGTCATAGGGTTAGAAGTTTGTGGAAGGAAGTTAAGGACAATAGTGTAAAGGCATGATTATTTTTTTTTATTATTATTATTCTTGGTTTCCTAGATGATGTGGGACTGGTGATGGTGGGGAGTAGGGGTAGTGGAACAAGATTTGCACTGGTGTGGGGTAGGGACACAGGCAAGAAGAATCTTTTATTAGCTGGACTTTTTTGTAGGACCAAGGATCAGCAATTATAGAATGGAGGGTGACAAGCAGAGGCACCAACTTTCTGACTTCCTGAGGGTGTTCAAGCTGCTCCAGCCCAGACCCTGCCCCCCTTCACCCTTTCTTGAAGGCCTCACTCTACCTCTTCCTGCACCTACTATACTCCCACCCCACCCTTGCTCTACTTCTTCCTCCCACCCCCTCCTCCAGTTTCCCAACACCACTCCTTCCTCTCCAGTGCCTTCTGCCTGCTGCTGAACAGCTTTTGCTTATCAGATAGTCGAGTAATCACTTACATCCCTACTTCTGTAGTATTCCTCTGGAGTAGTTGCTGCAGCATTTTGCCAGTGAACCTATCTACCAACTACTCTAGGCAGAGAAGGCTCCACATTGATGGCATGGGCTATCTGTACTATATGCTGATGGATTCTACCAAATTCTTCATATACATTTGCTGAGGTTTAAAAAAAACTTATGGCATCATATCAGAGATCTCCTGTAGGTGCTGATAATATCTATTTGTTTTGCTTTGTTATTTGACTGCAATACCTGACAAATGCGTGAGAACTTCATAAATGAAAATGAATGTGGTGATAAAGTCAAATGACACAAGGCATGCAAGCAAACTATTGGCCTCTGCGTTGCTTTTAGGGTACCACTGGACATTCTGGTAGGGTTCTCTGCATCAGTCTCGATTAATTCCATATGCAATTAATTCCAAGGCTGTAATAATAAACAGGTGTGCTTGGTAGAAGTGTTGATATGCAATATGTCTTGCTAATCAGCTTGTCCTGCACAAGTCTATCCATGTAGACTTTCGGCGGCGGAATGTAATGTTCAGTAAGCAGGTGGTATTTTTGAGTAGGTGAGAGTGAATTAACAGCTTCTTTCATCATTGTAGCATTCAAAATAGTACCACTATCTGCTTCTGTCTTCATCATTTTTTCCATCTATAGTAGATGGCTTTTTTTTTCATCTGCATGACATTCACTGATGTCACATCCTGATTCTACATGCTCTGATTGCCGGTAGACTATAGCTGATCCTTGAGTTTCATCTGTATTCCTATGGGTCTCAGCAACAACCTTCCTAGCCTTTACGAGAGTATCTCTCTTCATGCAAGACTTGGCTGTGGCCTTTCGTTTTCTTTCCTGCTGCTCTTTTCTCCACATAGTGATATTTAAATCTGTTTTGAATAAAAACTGACACAACTGGAATACAAGGAGGTGTTTCCAAGGCACTGCTAAAAGGCAGTGGCCTCCTCCTAGCTTGGCAGCCCCAGCCTAGCTCTCTGCCTGGACTCCACCCCAGCTTGCAGTGGGGCTCTTACCAAAGAGCAAGGTGGGGGCAGCCCCTGTGCCTACAGCTCCGGTCTGCTGAGGGAGGCTGCGCTTTGCAGCCTGCGGCTTCCTTTACCTTGGCCACACGTAGCGAGGAGGCAGCCCGCTCTACTTGCACATGGCCCAGCAGCGCTCTGCCTAGGGGCACCCTCAAGGGTTTGTAGTAGGGATGTGAAATATTGGTTAATTGAATAGTCGAGTAACTTCATGAATTCTTATCGGTTAGTGGACTATTCTATAGTCCCTAGCGGCGGGGCCAGCAGCTAGTGCTCTCCGGCCTCACTCCAGAGAAGACCTCTGTATCAGAGACAGCAGCACGGTGTGCCAGGTGGGAGCTGGTCTGCAAGGGGAGTCAGTTTAAAACCAACTCCTGTGTGGACCGGCTGCCTGTCGCCCAGTGCTACTGCCTCTGATAGACAGCAGCCCTGTCTAGGGGGTGGTCTGAACTCCCAGAACTGGCATGAACCTGAACTGAGCCAGGCTGCCTACCTGCCCGGCTCCTAATATGCTTTAAATGCAGAGCTGCAGCAGGGATAGGTCCTGGACCCATAGCAAGCCAGGACAGAGTGGGACTGCTGGCCAGCCTGCTAAAAAATTTACTGGCGTGTGTGTGTGTGTGTGTGTTTTGGGGGGGGGGGGAGGGGGGATATGTGTAGTCCAGTGATTCCCAACTTTTTTCCCCATGGAGGAACCCCTAACAATTTTTCATATGCCAAGGAACCCCTGCCTCTGAAAATGTTTGCTTGGCAGAAAAAGTTGACAGCGGGAGTGCAATTCAATTACTGCTAAATATTTTTCAAGAAAATGTATTTGTAAAGAGCTGTTTTATTTTTGTGTGTGTGTGTGTGTGTGTGTCAACTTACAGTGTAAGACAAAAAAATTGGATCATTTTTCCTGTCCTTTTTGTATTATCTAATTTTTTTTTCAAATATCAAATATCCTCCTCCTCCTGTCTCTCTTTCTCTTCTCCTCCTGCCTCCCTGCCTCTCACTCACAGAGCCCAAATGGCTGCTTGCTCCCGCGCGGCAGCGTAGCTGAGCTGCGCAGAAGTCAGCCGAGTGGCAGGGCGGGGCGGGAGGCGAAGGCTGTGACAGAGGCTCCAGCCTCTCCCCAGTTGTGCAGAAGTCAGCTGAGCACCAGGGTGGGAGGTGAAGGGTGTGACAGAGGCTCCAGGCCCCACCCAGCGTTATTTATTCCACGATTTCTCGTAGAACCCCTGATGATGGTCCACGGAACCCCAGTTGGGAAACACTGGTGTAGACTATAGCATTAACCTATCAGCTTTTGCTTCTTGGTTAATCGACTACATGTTTACATCCTTAGTTTAGACCTTCCCTCACTGGTTGGTAACAGGGAAGGGACTGATGTCAGGCCTCACGTGCCCTTCCCCTCCACACGCTTACTGGGACCAGAGGGAGGTGCGTTCACACCCTTCACAACTGCCCCGCGTACAGGCCTGCGGTACGGCCACCAAAAGGCCGAAACAAGTGGCCGATCCAGCCACTGGTTGTTCCAGGATCACCGCCCTGGCCCCGCTGCTTGGTGCAAGGAAATTGGAGAGCTCCTGGGGGGGGGGCTGGCAGCTGTGCTGGATGATCTGAGGCTGGCATCTTCCATTTCCAAGGGCAGGGTCACGTCCTGTAACCCCGCCAGCAGGAGCGAGCGGAGCAAGGGCGCTGGCGCGAGCGTGTCTTCTCGGGCTGAGCCCGGCCGGCCCTAGCAGGCTCGCTCATTGGCGGGGCGGGCGCTGTGCGCGCTGCGGGGAAGCGCCGCTGCAGCTGGGGCCCCGCGTGTGCGTGCAGCAGAGAGAGCAGACGTGATTACTTCAGAATTTATTTCAGGGCTGGTGGAAACCACTGCGGCAGCTTCCAGGGGAAGCCCCAGCTGAGGAGGAAGAGAAAACCAGCGCTGGCCCCCTCCCCCCAGCTTCCTCCTCCTTACCTGGCGAGCTGGGCGCCTGTCTCATCAATGCAGGCGCGCCCTGGCGGGCACCACCCTGCCCTCCCGCCCGGGGGAGAGGTGGCTTTGAGAGCCGTAGCGTTTCCAAGCGCGCACCGCGATTGCAAGTGCATGTGGCTGCAATCGCCCGCTATTGTCCCTGCTTTGTCATGGCCGGATTATAGGAGCGGGGCCGTGCTATGACGCTCCATATCCGATTAGAAGGCGATGTCAGAGCCTTTGCCTGGCTCCCTCTCTCTCTCTTCCCCAAATCGTAGCACGCGTCCGCTTAGGGATGGCCTGTGACTTGAAAAACCCGGGCACCGACGCACGGGGATGCTAGGCAGGATGTGGGAACAGCCCGGCAAGTTTCGGGAGCTGTGGGAGGAGGGTGGAGTGGCCCCCAGACTCCCAGTGTTCCCCTACACGCAGCGCTCCTGAGCGGGCAGCCTCGCCCCTTGTCCGGCTACAGATCAATGTCCGCCTGTGACTCGCGTTCCTTGAGTCTGTTCATCTTGCACCAGAGCGGCTCCATTGGGTGGCTGCAGTGACTCCTGACTTACCCCAGGAGGTCGGACTCTGAGGGTCTGTGAGGCAGGGGTGGGCTGAGGCCAGCCAGTTTCTTTTTAATCGCGCATTTTCTTACTACTTCTGATCTGTGTTAATTACACGCGCTGGGGCTGATCAGCCTGGGGAAGGGCAGCTTGTGAGGCAATGGTGATTTCCGGCCACCCTCCCTTAAGTTTGTATTAAAAACAAAAGAAATTCACTCATCCCCTGCCCGCCCCCTAATCCCCAGTCTCCAGCTGTAAAGATGCTGCTGCTGCTGCTGCTGCTTGAAAGAGGCTGCTGGAGCTTTAAGAGCCGCCTCCCCCCTCTCTTCTTCCTAACAATGGTCTGAACCAAGCTCTGCTTCCCAAAGCAAAATTTGTAATATGCCATTTTTCCCATGGACGCTTTTCCTTTTGGCTGCTGACGAAGTGGCCGAAGAAAATGCCGAGTTGCCTTGCAGACACGCCTGCCGGGAGAAGGGCGCTGGGGCTGTGGTTTTCTCTGAGCAACGCCTGTGTCATCCTTGCTAGGAAGATGCTCCAGGACTGCCCAGCTGTGTGAGCCCCCATCAAAGCCGGTAGAGACTGCGGTTGTCATTGATCAACGGAAGGAGCAGACGCCGAAGTAAAAGCCACTAGGTACTGAAACCTGCATATCTGAGCTCCACCATCCTTTCTTATCCCCAGTCCCCCCAAGGGGAGATGGGATGCAAATGCAAATTCTTCCTCTCCACTGGTCCCTGTAGTATGCCTTGGCTTATTTAAACGTGGCTCTGTACTGATCTTTGGGAGATGGGAGAATTTAAGTGTAAAAAAACCACGAAGTAAACTTCTTTTGGGGTGGGGGTTGCTGGAGGGCTGCAGAATAGGTGGTTGGAACATGTTTTATGTTAATTCACTGTGTTCATTACCGGCTGTGTAAAAAGGAGTGCAAAAGGCTTCTGTGAAAGGTGATTTCATAGTTTAGTGAAGATTTCAGGAGAGAAGGAGTTAACTAGGAGGAGGAATATGCATGTAATGCAACTCAGACAATGGCAAGGATTTTCCATATGGAATTACATTGTGTGGGTTAAGTGAGGTGTTGAGAGCATCTGTGAATAAATCATTGCAGTAGAACTGATTGTACCAATCACTGTATCCATTTATTTTTAGTTGTAAATGCAAAATGTTCAAAATGGTTCAATAAAAAAGGATGGAGTGTAGGGTGAGTCTTCAAAGCTGATGTCACCGTAGACAGCATCACATCAGAGAGTACCGTAGTCAAATTTCTACTTAGGATATTGCCAAGGGGAAAAGTAACTTGAAATTGACTCCTAAATCTGCATGCAAAATTAATATCTGTGTAAAGCAAAGTCAAGGGGTTTAAGACAGAGGTAAAGTACAAAGGTGATGGGATAAAATTAGAAACACTTCCTATATGCCTCAAGTCTTCAAGGTGAACTAAATGATTGCTCTACAGAGCTTTACAGATAGATGTAATTTCTGATTTTCCACACTCACAATCTCCCCAAGTGAAAGGAGTGCTGGAAAGAAATACTGGTTCCAGATTACATGAATTACTTCTGAAGGGGAGACTTCATTGCAGTCATACAACTTTTTTATAATTGAGACATCAGAGAGGACTCAATTTTGGGTGGGGTCAAGTCAGAAGAAATACAGAGAACTTTCTATTCCCTTAATGTAATTCTATGTATTCCAGACACTTTGTCTTCTGAGAATCATTCAGAATAAAGCAAATTTTAAATGTGCTCATACTTTCACATCTGGACTGTAATTATCTACATCTCTAAGCTTAAGAAACACAAAAAAGAAAAACAGCAACATAATCATTATTTGGGGAGATTTTGAGAAGGGACATTCTATAGCTGTAGCCACAGGATGCTTTTGAACTGTACAATTTGTTTCAATTAATGTCCAGTCACTTCAAATGTTGTTTATAAACTGAGTTCTGCAACCTCCAGATGAGTCAACTACACGATCGTTCGTGGTGAGGACGTGTTGCAGGTAGCTAGGTAGATCTATTATGTAGTGACCCAGAGCTATTTTTAGGAGCAGACTACTTTTTCAGCAAAGAGTACTTTTGTCAATTAAAATCTCTGTTGACCACAGAGGAAAAACATACATGATTTCATTGAATATTTCAAGCCTTGGTCAAATACCCACTTTGATCTGGCTAATATATGCTGACACATGTAAATAAAAAATATCTGAGATCCCTTTTTGAAGGTACATGATATCATTCTCAAGATTTGCACATTTCTGCAGTTTCTCCCATTGTTGGTCACTGGGTCAGGCTCTATGAAGGTGAAGTCCGGAAAATACTATCATTAACTTTAGTAGGTTTTGGATTATGTTCTATACAGATGAGAGGGGAAAAAGCAATGAACTGTATAAACCTTCAGATTGTTGTCATGTTATTTCACCACATGCTGTTACATATAGAAAAAACCTTGCTCTGTGAAATGTTAGTATGAACTTAAGTATTCCAACGATACTAAAAAGTACACTTGGTGTGTGTGTGTGTGTGTGTGTGTGTGTGTGTGTGTGTGTATACATATACACACTTCCATAATGTGCATGGAATTCTCTAGTTGAGTGATGAGTATTGGAAGTAAACACGATTTAAAATGAGGCTTATTTTTGTTCTTTAATGTTAAAGGTGAGCCACAAAGCTAAAAGTGATTTACTTCCTGTAATTCAGAAGCTGAAGGTGCTCTGTCCTTTGCTGTGTGCTCAAACTGAGCACATCACCTTAATGACTTCCCGGGTATGGGAAACAGGCATTCAGTACATAATTTTTAATGGAAGTGCAGAGTGCTTCCCTTCATACCACTTTCCTTTATATGGTGCTGGAGGGCTCAGTTTCGCCATGATTTTACACACATTTTCAGTTTCCATCATAGGTGCTGTGTCCCCTCAGCTCCCATTACTATTGGGCGTTGGCTTTTTCTAGCAAAAGGGGTTTTAATCAATGTCAGTAGCTGTTGATGAATCCAAGAAGCAGTAGTCCTGTGTTTCCAAAGAAGCAGGGATAGATAGCAGTGATGGGCATAGTATGGTAGTGGTGCTGCTGAAAGGGACCCAAGCTGCTTGTGGGATTATTCCTCTTTTCCCTCTTGTTCAAACAAAAGGTTTGAACATTCTAGTTCAAAATATTAAGAATTGGTGTGTTTAGTTATTTTCAAGTAAGAAACTGATTGAAATGTAAAACTTCTTTAAAGGAGCTTAGTAGAATCTCTCTTTAATTCAGACAACTTCACACTTGGTTGTGATCAGTTCACATTACAACAGTTATTCCAGGTAATTGTTTTACAGAATGTGAGTGCTCCTGGTGTCCCTTTAAAAAAAAATCCTAAAATGTGTGGTACTTTCCATTTCTCTTTCTTCTTTCCTCTATCAAAATTTTCAGACACTCAAACGTACCTATCACCTTCATACCTAAGCTTTCTGCTCTTGTCTATCCATATTAAATAACCACAATATTATACCTAGCTCATTGGAAATTTAAGATGTACCTTAAATCCTCACATGCCTTACCTCCATTTTCACCCTTTGTGTGCCTCCTCAGTTCTCTTATACAATATCTCTGTATTTTATTCAAATATGTTCCACTTACATCTCTAGTCTAACATTTTTAACTTTCTTGAAAGGAAAAAAGGCTTGCATCAGACCCCAGTTTTTGAGATTGCTTATGGTGAAAGATTGAAGTCCTTAAATAATCCTGGTGATAGTCATTCAAGATCTCAATCCTTGCTCACTTGAGTAGGAGTTTGCCTAAATAATACTTGAAGAATTGAGGCCTTAGAGTTTTCACCACCAGGAACCAATTTACTGAGCCCGCTTTGTTCCCCAGCAAAGTTGTTTCCAGAAGAAAATGATTTTTTCTGGTGAAAATAGAATGTATTTTTGTTGATAAATGAGGGAGTTGTCTAAGAAGGAAAAACTCAGCCAGTAGTGGGTACAGAACTATATATTCAAATAACTTTTCAATTTTCTGAATATCTCAAAGTGCTTCACGATATGTTTAAAATTCAATTTTAATCTAGTGTGTCTTTATCACCTATATTATAAACAAATCAGTGGCTACTGCGATAGTAATAGTATTGTATTTTTTTTCTTTTAATGATCCCTTCTGCAAATCCTAATAGAGATTGGCTTTGCTAGACAGGTATAGCTATTCAAGAAGTAACTTTTCACCTGCCTGGAGTCTTTTTAAACATTTCTGTTAAAAAAACATCTCTTGTAACAATTTTTTTTGCTTTGGTGGTAAAGCAATCTTAAATCTTCCTTTAAAATTTTTCTTTTATGTGAGATTCTTGGAATGACAAGTGAAGCAGAAAAATAACTTCAACATTATACTTTCAGCTATGAAAGACAGTTCTGAAACTTCTTCGATTTCTGATCTCCTTTGTGAGCATCCACTTTCTAGCATAGAATGCGTAATCCTGATTTATTCTTCTGAGGCTCACATTCTTAAAATGAATAACTTCCTAAAACGTCAAAGGTAACCACATTGGAAGCCTCCATTTTTGGGTGGCCAAATTCCTAGCCTTCAGACTGGGGTTTTGGATGTAATGGCTCAGTACTTTATGAAAATCAGACCCTGTTTAAGTTGTCTCAGATTGAGTACTCAAAAACAGATGCCTAAATCAAAATTTGATTCTGAAAATTTAGGTTACATTTTTTAATAAACAGTAGTATAAACGCTAAAATGTGCTATTAAGAAGTCTTTTGCCAAAGCAGAATTATGATTTAAAGCAAATCTAGGTTGTGTTCTAAGAAGATATGAAATTCCAAAAATGAGGATTTTGATACTTTAAAAATGTAGTGGTTGTGGTTTTGGTTTTATATCTCCTCCTGATTTGCCTTCCAGTTCAAAACCAGTTTCTTTGAAAAGTCCTTCTTTGGAGAGGCAGCCATGAGTAATGATTTAATTACTAAAAGAAGCAATATCTTAGGATTTCACAAAGCACTATACACATATAGGCTTAGAGACATGGAAATATGTGGGTAGACTATATGTATTTTCATGTCCATAAACCAATTTGCACACAGAGCTGCATGAGGAATTGATGGGTGTTAGTGTAAAGACAATGTAATGGAGTAGCGAATTGGGTCTAAGATCTTCATTCAGATCCTATGGTCTGTGTAGGCCAGGGGTGAGCAAGAGTGCCTCTGCGGGCCGTATCTGCCAAGTGGATTGATCTGGCCTGTGGATGCCCTGCCACTCCCCCGACCCCAGGCTAATAAGGGTCTGTGGACAGGGGAGAACAGATGTGCCTTGGCCCCGCCCCTTCTGCCCGAGGCCCTGCCCCTTGAGGGGTGGCCTGGGGCCACATCAAAAATTTGTGAAGTGTCCCCCCCTTCTAAAATTATTGCCCACACCTGATGTAGACTATAGTTGCACATAATTAATACATGGGAGATGGATCACAAATGAGTACCTGATGCTCCATGTGTACCTTGAAAAGCATGTAGCCTTTGAATGTGAACTTATTAGTAACTGCTGACATTCCAGCAAAAGTTTTGAATTAGAAAGCCCAGACCATAAAGCAGGCATGGGCAAAATCCGGCCCACCAACCCACTGGATCCGGCAGGGAGTCCCAGGCAGGCTCCCCACTTGTCTCGCTCCCATCACACGTTGCTCAGAAATGCAACTGTGGGTCGGTTTCAATTTAAAAACTGAGCCTGGAGGGTAAGGAGAAAGCTTTAGGAGCTGCTTCAGCCTGCCAGCACAATCTCATTGGCCTGCTTCTGGCCAGAAACTGGCCAGTGGGAGCTGCATGTTTCAATAAAAGGCAGCCATGAAGCACAAGGGGCTCGTAGTTATTCACAGAGTACATGGCTGCAGCCTGTGCTGGGGCGGGACAGGCAGGGAGGCTGATTCAGGAATAGGTTGCTGGCTTGTAAGTCTCCTGGCCAGAGCCTGCATTTCCTTCCCTTCCCCAACCTTCTCTTCCCCCTACTCCACATACCTAAATCCTCTGCCCTCCTCTTGCACCCATACCCCCTCTCAGATATGGCACCCCAATCCCCTGCCCGAGATCACAGTCCCTTCCTGCCCTAGCTCACAACTCAAACCCCGCACTACCCCAATTCCCTGCCCTAGGTCACAATCCAACCCCCTGAATCCAGTCTAGTACCCCAGGTCACAACTGCTTCCTTCCAGAGGTGGCCTGTGACTAAAGGCTGACTTGGCCGTCGCCTAGGGCGCTGCCTTCAACAGGGCGCCCGGGGCGCCCAATGTTGACGTCATGGGGTGCCTGATGATGACATCACTGCATTGATGGCTGTGCAGGCGGGGGCGCCAATCGCGCATTCCGCCTGGGGTGCCAGCTGCCGCAGCCCGCCTCGGGCCGCTCCTGCTTCCTTCACCTGAACACCCTCCCTTACCCCAAGCTCCCTTCTGCACCTAACCTCCATCCCAGACCCCATGCCTCCTCCATTAATATCGGAGAAGTGTAGCCTTTGACCACTTTCCAAATTCATGGAGTGCCTCTCCAACAAAAATTATTGCCATCTCTGCCCTAGGGCTATCTAAGTTATATTGGGGACATCTCCAGACACAAGGCAGCCCAGGATCGGGGAACACAGAAGTAGCTTAAAGACATCATAGGCTTTCCCTCCACCTAGACTGAGAATTATTGCACCTCTTAGAATTTCAGCATACATGTCACCCTATTTTCTCCCCCTGGGCTTTGTGGCCCTTTGGTTCCTGCATGTTTTGTAAGCTCTGTAGGTCTTCCCTTCAGACTTTGGGTCCAATCAAAATCATATTGAAGTCAATGGGAGTCTTTCAATTGACTTTGGTGGACTTTTGATCAGGCCTTTTTGTGGGGTATTGAAATGCTTCTTTGGCATTAGGCTTCTCTTTATGGGCTCCATAAAGAATTCTGAACAATTGTGACAATTAAAAATTGCATAAGGAAATAGCCAGAGGAATAAAACAATTGAATTAAAAGTAAGATTATAAGTGAGTTACATTCTTAACAGCAAGGATGATTAACCATTGGAACAGCTTACCTGTGGATGTGGTGGATTCCGTATTACTTAAGCTTGTAAATCAACATTAGATATCTTTTTGTACAAAATATACTATAGTTCAAGTGGAATTTAACACAAACCATAATCTGACAGACTGAGTGGTGATAACAGGTCTTCCTTGTCTTAAAATCTGAGTCTACAAAATATCAGATTTAATTATGGGATAGAATCCTTCAAGTTCTCAAATAACCAAAAACTGTAGTAAGCTGGAAAGTCAAGGTTAAAGCTACCCATTAAAAGAAAAACAGAAGCAAAAAACAAAGATCTAAAAGTCTTAGAAATGCACCGATGGCTATTTTAGTAGCCTTTACACTGCCCTTCTCATATCCTCAAACCCTCAAAATCCAAAGAGAACCTTATAACCCAACACCAGAGATGTTTAACATTAGAAGTACTAGCTATCAGATTTACATGATAGTGGTCCATAACCAATACCGAGGTATTAATATGTTCCCTATTTACTCTGCACTTTACTCTATCTGCTAAAGAAGCAGCTGAAATTTACTAGATTCTCTGTAAATTTCTAGAATGTAGACAAAGCTAGTTCCTGATAAAGCAGGATCACTTTTCCTGGGACAAATTGGCAGCTGCATTCTTATTAGTGCATGTAGCAAACGGAGGCTGTAGCAGGGTGTGTGTGTGTGTGTGTGTGTGTGTGTGTGTGTGTGTGTACTTTGCACAAGTAGCTCAGCTACCTTTATTCCTCTGCTACTTGAAACAACTTTGAACTGACCTTAAGATAGATGTGGCTGGTAGGGACCATCTCATTCCCCATAAATTCTATTAGGAAAAATATACCAGATTTAAGAAGTCTTAAATCCTTGCCAAAACAGAGAATATGCAGAGCTAATCCATACAAGAATTGAGAGTGTGAATGGTGACATTTTTGTGTGTTGGCAGATTTATAATGGACGTGCCTGAAATGTCTATATTATGGATAAGGCTTCCAGAAGCTCTAGCCTACACCATATCTGCAGACAAACTTCTAAATTGAAAATAAGATTGAAACCTGTAGCTAGTGAAATTACAAACTTCTTAGATACACTTGCGGCTTTATAAGGCTTCCGAGATTCAAGATCCAAGACTAATCCTTGGACCCAAATCTAACTTACTTCTGCTATCTATATATAAATAGAGAATAATTTAGTAATGATAGCAGGGCAGAGTTAAGGTTGTTGGTGGTGACTTTCTCCGCAGACTTCTATAGAGGTAAATATTTGTCTTCAGCATAATCCTAACTTGGGTTGACTGTTCAGGTTTTCTATCATATGCGACTTTTGAGAACTGTATTGTCCTGGTTGGTGCTTTGTGCCCAACATCCAGAATCGTAAGGTTCGGGATTCCATATGTCTAAATCGAGGTTGTAAGATGGAAATGAGAAGCATCTTAATAGAAATGCTGAGCCAAGCGAGACTAATTGTTTTGTTTTTTCCTGATGCCACTCTTTGTGTAGTGGCCTGTGTGAACGACTTGGCTTCAGAAAGTGTGGCCCAGTTTTTAGTGGCTTAATTTGGACAAGGTATCACAAGGACAGTAATTAGCAGTGAGCCTCTAGTTTTTGACATCTTACTCAGAGAGAACATCTGAAATTATTCCCACTGAGGGAAGGAAGAACTAGATAGAAAGATAGATTAACTTTTCATTATTAAGGCAGCATGCTGCTAGATCAATTGTCAGTCTAGAGTCTGCTGTAGAAAAGCCTGCAGCAGGACCAAACTTTGCATTAATGGCAGCTATTGACATCAATATAAAAAAGCAGAAAATGATGGAGGTCAAAGGAAAGATTAAAACTAAATAAGCCAAAAAGGAAACTTTTTTTTTTTGAAGTGATTTTTGTGTGTGTGTCAAGCCATTAACATGAATTAAATCTCTTCTCCTTATATAGGAAGTGCATTCAAAATCTTTCCAATGTTAAAGGGTCAGTTATCTTTTATGCCAGTCAGCCACATGATTCATGGTAAAAATGTAAAGTTGTGCCATGAAATAATGCACTAGCAGTTTCTGTGATCTATTACATTTATCTCATAAAGTTCTCCTAAATGTTTTTCTATCTAAGAATTTTTCCCTAACTTTTTATTTTAAAGAAATGATGTGTGAAGTGATGCCCACGATAAACGAGGACACCCCAATGAGTCAACGGGGGTCCCAGAGTAGCGGGTCGGACTCGGATTCTCATTTTGAGCAACTGATGGTGAACATGCTAGATGAAAGGGACCGTCTCCTTGACACCCTTCGGGAGACTCAGGAAAGCCTGTCACTTGCACAGCAACGCCTTCAGGATGTCATCTACGACAGAGATTCCCTCCAGCGACAGCTCAATTCAGCACTGCCACAGGTATGTCCCTTGCAAAAATCTTCATTGTAACTGTAACCTGGAAATGGATGATAGTGACTTTAATTGACACCATTTATTTATTCCTTAAAGAACCAGTCCTGTTCTCATTGAGGTCTATTGCAAGACTCCTAGTACATTCAATAGTAAATGGTCTGGCCTTTAAGCCTTGGTATTGCGTCAGAGAAGAGATTGGAGCCTGGACTTCAAGGGGAACAGGATCAAGGTGCCTAGTTGCTCATACTTTTGGCTGTTGCTATAAAGTCCCTGACACTTTAGGGTTTATTGAAATGAAAGTAGGACAAAATATAAAGTGAGAGATGGCGATATCACAAGTTCACTACAGTCAATTCCAGAAAAGCAACACCTTGCTACAGATAGGACTTGCTTTCTAATATTACCACAAGTAGAACTATCACATTAGTTTACAGATGGTAAGTAACCGCACCACACAATCTGTGGTGTGATTTGAAAACAGAATAAAAAATAGGCATTTTAGTAATTTTTTTCTCCTGTTTTTAAAATAAACCTTTTTTTTTTTTCTTTGACATTTTTCAAAAAGTTAAAGCATTGTTTACTTCAGTTAAAATAAGGTTATAATTGTAATCAATTAAAAAACAAAACAAAGGAATAAACTCCAAACAAACCCCACCCTGAGCCAAGATCTACAAATTAGATCCTGCCCCAAGGTTTGGAATATGCCATGTGGTAAAGATGGGTTTTCTCCATACTCATCTCTGATCTCCCAACATTTGGTTAGCTGAAAGGTAAGCTTGGAACTTGAGTCTGGAGATCAAAACTCTAATTACTGCTGGTGGCAGAGTTTTAGATGCAAGATTGGCAGAAGAAGGCTATGGATGGGTGGAGGAGAAAGGTAATGAGGAGCCTGTGTTGGCAGCTGTTTAGAATGATGGGAAAGAGAATTCATTTCCAATGGGTGTGGTGGAGTTGAGGATGTATTGCTGGTGGAGGAGATCATGGAGGTGAAAGAAGGACAGGGATTGGCCAATTAGTTGATTAGTAGACTAAGAGGTGCTCCAATGTCAGTGCTGGTTTGAGGAAATAAGAACTATTGGGAGAACTGTGTCAAACATTGAATAGCAGCTGAGGGCAGGTACAGTAGTGATGGCCACTGGTCTCATGATAGTAGAGGAAATTCTATAGTCTAGAGTGAATTCTACTCATCTTCTTCCCCACAAGCTGTTCTGTCTCCTTAGTAAAGCATGAAGAAGGGTGCAGATGAGGATAGAACTTCAACTAAGAGCACCCCCTACCAGGGATCTGCCTCTGAGAAGAGATTTCGTAGCAAGGAACCTACAACAGAACTGCAGAGCAGTCTGTAAGCAATGCAATTTAGAGGGGCTGTATGCAATCTTTGCATTGGGCATTGCTACACTGTAGAAATGTTGGGAGAATGTAGTCGTAAGGATTTGTGATTCTCCCCTTACCTGTACTGAAGCCTGGCAATCTAAATTATTAGAGAGATGATAGTGGATAGGAAAGTGATCCTACAGGAAACTAATGTTGATTTCCTGGCAGCAATATATACTAATCATCCAAAATTGCATAAGAAAGTGTACCGTATAATGTTCAACACGACTTTGCTTATCCTTTGAACCAAAACAAGATGATTTTTCATCTAGGTGTTTGTGTATATAACTAAGTTATGTAGCAAATTATTTTTATACATATGGAGCATCATACTCCCAAAGATGTTCAATGGAAGAAAATCCCAAACAAAAGTACGCAAATGCGTTCCATGCTTGAACTATCTAACTCCCTTTTTTGAAGGTGAAAAATCCTGAGTTGTGTGAATCTAATTGATTTTTTGGAAGGATTTTTTTTAATCAATGGCTGGCTAGTATTTCTAACTCCTGTTTGACCTACTTGGGAGAATCTTGGCTCTTTAAAAGATAGAAAAGAAAATTTATTATAATTTCCAAGATAATTAAGATTTGTATATTGTGTGGCACTCGTTAATGTTACAGATGTGACATTTGTGTAGACCATTTAATTTTTGAATAATTTGCAACCTGTAATGGACTAACCATTTTATTTGTAATATTTAGCATTTCCATAGTGCTTTATATCTATGAAACACTTGTGCAAGCAGGTTGACGTAAAAACTTTTTTTTCCAGCTTACTATTTTGGGAATAAATATATTGTTGTTTTTACACAAGATTTCAATCATCTATCCACCCTACAATTTCATCGTAAGGACAGACTAAATTTCAAAATTTGCCTAATTGGAGACACTAACTGATTTACAGTAGATTCGAAACTGTTCACTTTGGTTTGAAATGTTAAGTGAAATACAATAGTTATAAAATGTACAACTATGAATAGGCGCTTCAGTACAGCTTTAAGTGAATATAATGTATTACAGAACAGAGCATTCTATTACAAAGGGGTCTGTCACCTACAGAGTGTATATGCATTCCAGCATTATAGCAATTCCACTGTAAGGCTATTTCAAAATACAAGTATCATACAGGAGATGAGATCTCAGCCATGTTGAAGTCGGTAGGCATTTTATCATTGACTTCAGTAGGGATAGGATTTCACTCAAGATGAGAGCGAATTAGAAACTGCTATTGAGAAATGGTGTTTGAAGTCTTAGACCCTGATCTTGCAAGCATTCTTCTTCTTAATTATTATTTACTAGAAGGCTTACCTGGTGTTGTCTGGGCCCTTCGGGGCAGGGGGCTGGCAGTGAGAAGCATGCAAGAGTCAGGGCAGGGCCTTGGGATGGTGGGTAGTGTAGGAGGCTGTAGGTGTGGGGGTGTATGAGAGTGAGGGTTGGGGAGCGAGGAGGTGCTCAGGGTGTTCAAATCCCATCTGGCAGGGGTTTCTCTTCTCCCTGACTGGCAGGGCTCCAGCCTCCTCCTCCACCCCGGGCCTCCAAAGGCCTTCCCCCCGCCTCCTCCAGTGCTGCAGCCAAGGGCTGTAGGGGGAAAAGGTTTTGGGTACGGGGGCTAGTACCTGGTCTGGTGGCAGGCAAGATGGAGGAGCCCCAACTCTTCTGGCCACTCTTTTGGTAGTGCAGCTGCCCACAGTGGCTACTCTCATCATCAGGTCCCTCCTCTCTGTACCTCCTCCCTTTCCATGCTACAGAAAAGTCCCATTCCTGTCACTTCCCATTTTCATGGCACAAATGAGCCCTGATATTGCCTTAAGTTAGGAGAAGAGGAAATACTGAATTTGGTGGTCCTAGCTCTTACTATTTAGGAGTAGTTCTTGAACAGACAGACTCACAAATGGATGGACAGACAGGTGCACATTCCTAAATATATAGACAAATTAAATATATTTCTTATGGTAGTGTCTAAGGGCCAAACAAAAATGGGAGTCCATTATGCTGGACACCACACCCTTCCCTAGCCCCCCTCCCCCCACTCTCTAATGGTTCTCAATCAGTAGTGCATGTTCCTGTTGAAGGTACTTAGAATTATACAGTAACAATGAAAAAATAAGCATTTTTCAGTAATGGAGTACTGTGACAATTTTGTATTTTTATGTCTGTGTAAGCAAATAGAGTTAAGTGAGATGTAATTTCGGGGTATGCAAGACAAGCCAGTCTCCTGAGAGGGGGGTATGGTAGTTTGGAAAGGTTGAGAGCCACTGTAGTAGACGGTCTTTGCCCCAATAAGCTTATCATATAAACAGGCAAGACAGTGTGTGGGGGGGGGGAGTGGATGGGTAGAACACTGTGTTAGGAAGAAATGGCATGTCCCACAATATTTTATTTTGTACAGAAGGGGAGGGGCTTAGGACAGAGCAGGATAATGAAGGGTAAAAGAAGTAGGTGTGGATGTTTGAGCATAGAGCTGATCAGCACAGGGCAGAGAGAATCTGTTCAAAACTATGAAATTCTCTGACTGTCCAAAGGACCAAATGTTCCTGCTTTGGCTAGTTTTTCTCATATTGGCTGGAGTGTCTGACTGGCTCCTCTGCAATTTTCGTCTCATCCTGATCCTGCAAATGCTACACAATCCTAAATTTACTGCTCTGGTCACATTAGTTTCAATGGGACTATGCATTGTAATAAGACTGTGCACATATATGAACACTAAAACAAATGGGATTACTTCAAGTAGTAAACTTGAGCATGTGTATAAGTGTTTGCATGATGGGGCCTTAATTTGCAGTATCCACTGGTCTTCCATTATTCAGCAGGATTCTGAATATTGGAATTGCAGCTTCTAGTCAGAAACTTTTTTAAGTTATAACTTGCTCAAAATCCTCTTGGGGCTAAAGGTTTCATACTTTTTCTCTACTTAAAGATAAAGCATTTGGTAATTTGGCCAATATTGGTTAACCCATGAATGTGAACATTATATACATGGGTCCCATTTCAGGATTGGGATCTCAATCTTCAACTTGATTGATGTTCATTTAATTTCCTTCTCTCCCAACCCCCATTTTCTTTCTGATGCATTTTAAGGATTCTCCAGTAAGCTTCAATCCATCATTTCTGACTATGACATTTACATGGCAATGTATTATTGAAGTTTACACTGGACCAAAAAACAGTCCATTATCAAAATTTTTTGGGCTTCATTGCATGGTGGTTATGTATTACAAAAAAGCAGATATGATAGTGAAAATACAGTATTTGACAGAATTTCAACTTCCATCATTATCAAGTTAAGTAATAATCCTTGACATATTTTACTTCAGCTAATAAGGTCTCTTTGCTGTGCAATTTCCAAAGTATATGTTATTGCTCCACTAAAAAAATACACTGAAGTGCTCTTTAATTATCATATAGTTCCTTGACCACAGGTTTGTCTAAAATATTAATTTTCTGCTTTTATTTAATACAGAGGCATTTACTCAGCAGTCTAATGGTGCCACAGTGCACTGCCATGGTGCTAACAGTTAAGTGTGACTGATCTCAGGCCAGCTGCAACTCAGAATGCTTTGGAAACAGTAAAGAGTGCTTCCTATCAACTTGGAGAAAATCCCTTTTGCACAAAAGAATTATTAACAGACTCCTGGGGGGGGGGGGGGGGGGGGGGGGGGGGAAGGGGAGCTGAATCCAATTGTTTTCAATTGGAAAAAGAACCGCCTCACCTAAAAAAAGTCCTCTAGAGAGTGTATGATCTGAAAATGAATTACACTTTTTTTTTTTTCTTTTTGTAAAGCAGAAAATATTGGGAGTCTTATTAGTTTCTACAATTGCCTTCAGAATTGGTGGGCATGTCATTGCTTAATTGTGAGGCATGATTTAAGCAAAATACAACTATAATGCACTTCTAAAGTGTTTTTATTTTGGGAGTGATGAGCATGGTACATGAGCTTGTACAACTCAGCATGCTACAAGTAGGAGAAAATACTTCATAATGGAGAGATGGGGGAAAGAGCAAAACACTTTAATTTATTAAGCACTTTAAATATCAGTCATTTTTAAATACTTGTTTGTACTCCTGATTTACAACCCCCACCACCACCAACATTGTTTCACAGAGCCACTTCCATGATAATTTACTTGATTTAGTGTACTTTCACATCAAAGTACAGTAGTACAACTAAACTGGGAAACCTGGGAAACAGAGAATGCAGCAGAAACCAAGTGAAATGTGGCAATATAATTTAACCTTCTTAATACATAGTCAACTTCCTGAAGATTTTAACTACCTGCCTAGTGCTTTAAGCTTCTATTAAACAGCTCCAGGATAAGAGTTTATACTGACTTCAATAGAGTTATCTGTGTCACCAATATTACTCATGTGCTTGCTTGCAGGCACTAACACTATTCCCTGTAATATGGTCTGTGCTTGGTAACAAATGTTTATATGTAGGAGAAATTACCTTTTAATAAGGAACCAGTCTCTCAGTCAAAGGCTTTTTCCATATACAATGAATGGAGATGGCTGGGTTAATGAAGGATATAGAACACTTTAAATCTTCAAAAGGAGGACTGTGTTTTAGTATAGTAAATGATTATACAGGCATTTCTAATTCATATATTTGAGCTCACCTTTTATTATTCTGCAATATAGTACACAAGGTCCTATGGAGTTTAAAAGCTTCAGAGAGATAGCCAAGTTAGTCTGTAACTGGTAAAACTTAACAACAAATAGTCTAGCAACACCTTAAAGACTAACAAAACATGTAGATGGTTTCATGAGCTTTTGTGGGTACAACCCACTTCTTCAGATGACTGGAGTATTGAAAAGTCCAGATCCAAGAATAAATAAAGGAAGGCGGGGGGGAAAAGGGGAAGGGGACAAGGAAAAAATAGAAAAAAAACAGTGAATTGGATTGTTCAAGTTACAAGAGGCTGATAAGAACAATTTGCACCTCTAGGAGTACCCATTGTTTGTTTTGTTGGTTAAGATCATTAGGATGTGGGAGGTAGTGTGCAAGCCAGCCAATATATTTATTCACTCCTCCCTGATAGGAATCAAACTTGTAAATTAAGTTAAGTTCCAGCCCTTCCCAGTGTATTTGGCTTGTGGAATTAGCCTGAAACAACATGGTGACTTTGAGATCCATTAATGAGTGCCTGGGCAGGTTAAAGTGTTCTCCAACAGGTTTCTATGTGTTGCCTTTACGGATATCTGATTTGTGTCCATTCATTCTTTCCCATAGAGACTGTCTAGTTTGGCCAATAAAAATGGCAGTGGGGCATTGCTGGCATTTGATGGCATAGATCACATTGGTGGATGTGCAGTTAAATGACCCCTGATGTAGTGGCTGATGTGGTTGGGTCCAGTGATGAAATTGCTTGTGTAGATGTGTGGACGGAGTTGGCACTGGGGCTGATTGCAGGGGTGGGTAAAATGTTAAATTGACAGCATCCCTTTTAATTGAGGCAGTGTGTTCCAGTGGGTAGAGCCTGGTCAGGGAGAGCTCTGCTAGCAGGTGTGGGGAGCTGTGGCAGACCCTCCACCTGCCCTGGGGACCTAAGCACCCCCACCCAGTGTCCCTGATCCTCCGCCCAGGGTGGGTGGAAGGATCCAGGCTCTCCACAGGACAGGCTCTGGCAGAGGGTGGGAAGGTGGCTTGGAAGTGACCCCATCCATCCCTAGGGCAGGTGTAGGACCCATGCCGTGGCTGTTCATAGCTTCCTCACATTGATTGGTATCTGCATCTGTGCTGCTATCTGCAGAATTAGTCCGTGGATCATCCACGTGTCCACATCAGGGGATGCAGATATAATGCGGATACCCACAGGTTTGCAAGTCTCTACTAATCCATTTTTCCCCTCAAGCAGGAAGGGGGCAATTGAATGTGAGCCAACCATATTCCAGGCAAGTGTTCTAACAGCTGGGCTAAAAGTTATCAGGTGGGCATCATCATAACTACTTCCTTTCCCCCCCCTCCCCCTTTTGTGTTGAGCAAGGCACAAAAGTCTCTCAAGAAGTGGCTTAGGCACCAAAGCTGTTTGACTCCGAGCACTGGATTCCTGTTCGTGGATTGCTAAAAAGACATAGATGCCTTTTTCTGAGACAAGCCTGGGGTTTAGCCACACCCCTCTCCTTTGCATCTCACATTGGCTAGTTTAGGCATGATGGATTTGTGGATCACGTGCTTAAGTGCTTATCTTTTCTTATTCATTATAGAGGGACCCTAAGCACCTAATTCAGCTTTGTTGCTCACAGTATTATTCTTGTGATTTTATTTTTTCCTAGGCACTGGGAAGTTGGGTGCCATGATTCTCAGCATTACAGTGCTAAGTCCTTTATCAGACACCACCCTAATTGCCTGGGACTTTGGAAGGAATTTTCAGACAATGCATTATAGGATTGCACTGTCCTCTGAAGCATATAGACACTAAGGACAGGACAGACCAGATACTGAACTAGATGCACTAGTGGTCTTAGCGGAATTCCTGCTTCTATGGTTAATAAGATACCACGTAGGAGATCATATCTAGTATCTTTTTTTGTATATTGTGGGTAAATAGTTGAGGGAATTCTGAGAACCCGATCTTTAATGGATAGAAAAGCTGATGGCCCTTATTCATGTAATAAGACACCTAAAACCAACCCAGTTTCTTTCAAACAAGTGCATACTGTACATAAGCAATCCACTTGTTCTGTGGCTTACTTAGAAATTAATCTAGTATTATATTGGCAGAAACGCACACAACACTGAACCAGCCCATCAAAACAAGGTACAGAATGCAAGTAACTGTCAAGAAATGTATTCCAGCTGCCCAACTAAACATTCCTTTTATTCTCCTCTACCACTTTGATCTTTATGCCCTTTTCCCATGCTCCTTTTATGGCAGGAGCTCACTCCCTGATCTGTTGTCACCAAACATATTGCCCCTGTTTAATCCTATTCAAGAAATAAGGATCTATCCTTATGACTATGGTGCCAGCTTCATAAATGCTGGAAGTTGTCATAGTTCCATTGACTTGAACAGAGCTATAATTTGCACCTGCTGAGGATCTGTCCCATTGAGTATCAGAATCTTCCCTAGAGTATGGCAAACACATATAGTTGTACTTTGAAGTTTATTCAAAAAGTTCATGATCCACCCTGGTTCTGATGTGTTCTAGTGTGCTGCTGTTGGATCTTTGCAATTTTTTTTAATCTCAGGATTTTCCCCAGTGTAGCTTCATCGTCATCAGTATTACTCTGGATTTTCACTAGTGTAACTAAGATGCCAAAAGTCTTTGTCTTACTGTGCACAGATATTTTAAAGTGTACTTTTAAACATTAAACTTGCAATGTGAAGAGGTCAATTCTAATAGTTAGAACATCTTCGTATTGTAAAGATTTCTGTATGCCTGACATCATACACCTTGTTCTTCTAGCACTATAATCTACAATTGAAGATGATTTTAAAATGCCAGTTTCCACACATAGATGCATATGTTGATTATAGTGTAGTGGATCATCATGTTAAAACAATTATTAGTATATTTACTGGTGTACTTCAAACTTCTGCTGAATTAACAATTATCAGTCTATCTTTTATTGAAGGGGCTTTGTGATGTGGAATTATTTTAAGAAGGCATTATTTGGAAATGTATGGAGGAGAGAAGGGAAAATTCAGGGAGGAAAACGTAACGACCTGGCTTAGTTGAACCAGTGCATGCAGCTTGATCAATATCAAGCTTTAATGGATTTCTGTTTAGGGAAGTTGGTTGGTAGTCTTGCACTTTCTTCCAATACTGACGAACAGTTAAAGCTTCTTTGATTGGGAAAACAAGGATATAAGAAGAAAAATGTCAACTTTAATTACATTGAGACCATACTTCTGAGTGCTTGCCATTCTCTACACTTTCCTTCCATACTTTCCCTCCTCTTACTTAGCCTCAATTTAACGTTTCTAGTTACAGAAATTGTGACTAAGTACATTAAAATATCACATGCAATAGAAAAAATAAAAGACAAGATTTTCAGATATCATTATTTGAATAGGAATGATCGCTAGCAGTACTGCATCAAGTTCCATATTGAAAATCACTTTTTGAGATCTTGTATTGAATGCAAATTGATCTTTTTTATTTTATTTATTTATTTATTTATTTTAAACTACTAGAAGATTTACCCAGCGTTGCTCAGGTTCCTCAGGGCAGGGGACTGAAGTGGTGGAGGGGGGCAAGGGGGAGGGAAGTGGGGGAGGCTGGTTTGGTTTCACAAGTCTGGGAAGGGGCTTGGAATGTAGGGAGCTCAGGGAAGGTGGCTGTGGGTGTGGGCATGCAGGAGTCAGGATTGGAGCATGAGGAGGGGCTCAGGGAAAGTGTGGGGGTGCAGGAATGAATGGCAGGGGGTTGGAAACTGGGAGGGGGAGGCTCAGGGCAGGAGACTGGAAGGGTGGAGGGCTCCCTAGTACTGACTGGGATGGGGACATGCTGCTCCCTGGGGCCATTCGGGGTTGGGGGTATGCTGCTGAGCTGGCAGATGCTCTTATGGATGGGGGTGGGGGGAAAGGGGGCACGCTGTTCAGCCAGCAGCAGTTCTTCTGGGCTGGCGACTACTCCCTGGGGCTGGTGCACTTGCTGCCCCCGTGTGGCCATTTTCAAGTATAACTGTACCTGCTATCAGAGTTCTCCTTTTCCATTTGATGAGAAACAATTGGATTTCAGGTGCATCCCATTGTCCTGGCACAACCAAACCCTTACTTAGCTTTAAATTATGATAAGAGGATGCTGCATGCCAAATTTGGTGGTCCTAGCTCTTACCGTTTAGGAGGAGTTGTTTTGTTGGACAGACACACAGGCAAACTCTCCAAAATACATAGTAGAATTTGTTTCACTGTCTGTATAGAAGGCATGCAACACTCATGCCCTACTATGCAGTTAAATGTATGACCAACATTTTTTGAATCCTGAATTGTCACTCTTTTCTCTTGAGAGAAAAGTGGGCGAGGTAAAAGCTTTTATTGGGCCAACTTCTGATGGTGAGAGAGACAAGCTTTTGAGCTTACACACAACTCTTCTACATTACCCACATTCCATCTCTCATATTCTGGGACCATCATGGCTACAAGACCAGTGCATGCATTTTTTTTCTTGTAAGGAGAACACCAATTTTTAGGATAATACATTTTTAGAATATTAAGTTTTCACTTGAATTGGGCATGCTGATGTGCATGTTGTTTCTGAAGATAAAGTGAAATTCTACAAAGTTATTTAAAAATGAATCCCACAAGTGGCTAGGATATCATGTCTCACTTAATCTAAGGTTGGAGGCCAAATCTTTCAATCTTGGGTACCTATCATTAGACTCCTGTATCCTTATTTATTACTTGTGGCTTAATCCAATGCCTATTAAAGTCAAAGGGAAGGACTCCTATGGGGGTTCAGTGAACATTAACTGGGCCCCTAAATAGAAGAGCTAGATTTTTTTCAGATATGCTCAGGACCTGCATCTCCCACTAAAATTAGTGTTTTATAATAAAATATCTCAGTTGCTATTTCTCACTGGTTGCGTGTCTAATATTTTCCTCCCACAGAAGTTAGCCATTCTACAATACTAGGGCCTATACCTTGCTTTGGTGATAGTTGTAGATTTGCTCTTAAGTTATCATCTTTTATTTATGTTTAATAGTGTAAAAGAAAATTGAGGGCATATATATATATATATAGCTGTGCAGAATGTAGAAATACTAGAACATATGGAAACAAAGGGGCCTGGCTTCAGGATGGACACTAAAGTATTCTTAACATAGATTGAAAAAAGGAAATAATGATGAAATTCTGTTTGTGGCCATGCCTAAGGAAATAGAATGCACAGTAACAGTCAGAAGCAGTAACCACCTTCTTCTTCATTTTTTCAGAATCACATAGTCATAGATTTTATTTGCTTTTATACGACCCAAGAAAAGTTGGTTGCCCAGTATTAAATATAAAGTTCATTATTGCTAATGA
Source organism: Rafetus swinhoei (assembly GCA_019425775.1). Taxonomy (NCBI): domain Eukaryota; kingdom Metazoa; phylum Chordata; order Testudines; family Trionychidae; genus Rafetus; species Rafetus swinhoei. The sequence continues at coordinate 276,589,363 of CM033437.1, forward strand.
CTCCTGGTTAACCTTATCTGTCAAAATGCAGCCTGGCTGTATCATTATAATAACTAGAATAATACTTTATACAGGTTGAACCTCCGAAATCCAGTATTCTCTGGTCCTGCAACATAGGTGGTCCAGCAGAACTATAGATATTGCTGGATCAGAGAGTCCCAGCACCCGAAAATGAGAACCCTGTCCCTGGGGACCCAGGGCAGGTGGAGGAGAAGGGGGCCACAGAGGCTGAGAAGCTTCATTCCCGGGGAGCCCCAGCCAGGCGGAGCAGCAGCGGGACTGGAGAGCAGGAATAGTGGGTCAGCTGTCAAGCCCCATCCTTGGGGATCCCCGGCGGAGTGCAGCAGAAGTGGGACAGCCAACAAGCCCTATCCCCAGGGATCCTGAGTTGGGCGAGGGAGAAGCAGGGCCTCTGTGGCTGGGGAGCTCCAGCAGGCTGGAGCCCAGTGGAGGGGCAGCGTCCTGGGAGGCCAGTGGCAGGGAACATTCCAATATCCGGCAAATTCTGTTATTCAGGATGAGTCAGGTCCCATGGGTGCCGGACATTGGAGGTCCAACCTGTATTTTGCTTTCAGTTAGTGTTACTGTCGCCTATTGAAACTGTCAGTATATTCCCTACAGACATATCACACATACAGTTGAGTTCTTTCAAAGTAATCTTATTTTTAAAGCACAAATCTTTGTATTTTTTTGCCATATTTGGAAATTATTGGAAATATTCATAGGCAAAGAAAGCTTTTCTTTTAGAGCCTGTCTCTCTTCCTAAAGTATTTGATCATGTAGCAAAGCAGTAATGCTGTCTGTGATGTTTTAATCATTTTCTCGATAAAGATTGATGTCACAAACAGAATTATGGCTCCTTTACAGTATCTAGCAGAAGAAGAAGCTGGACTGTAAGTAAGAAAGCTTTGCAATATTAATATCTAGGGGAGGAGGATCATAATATGGCAATTGCCTCAAACCAGCAAGAACTGCATGCATCAGTCTCGCTTTCTAATTCTGCTTCATAAACATCAATGTCAGTTATTTTAGCTTGAACCAGACGCATCAACTGGTACATAAACTAGTGATAGTTCATTATCTCAGTGCTCATAAAGACACATGATTGAAAATGAGATAAAAATAAACGGGGCTAGTCAATAGAATAGAGAGAGAATCCAAATGCTTACAAAAGAAACAGTTACCACTAACTAGACACGGTGAGGTAATATAGTTTATTGGACCAACTTTGGCTGGTGAAATTTTCTCTCACCAACAGAAATTAGGTGGATAAAAGAGATTACTTCACCCACCCTGTGTCTTAACTTTCTGAAAACATGTAAAGCCCTCACTAACTATGGAAAACCTTTTAGGACAGCTTTCAAAAAAGCCTCCATCCAGCATCTATGTTTATACCCACAAATAATTGCTCACAAGCATATAATACTTAGGGCTAGGATTTTCCAAAGCTTTCTTCTTTGGCCCAACTCTGCTCCTGATAGTGGCAGGAAAACAGGATAAGTGGTTTAAAAACTGTCCCCTCTTCCCCGTTGAGAGAGCCTGCTGCCATTCCACACTGCTGTCTCTGTATCAGAGGCAGCAGCGTGAGGTGTTAGGGAGCTCCCTGGGAGTGGGGCCAGGAGCACACTGGCTGCCACTGTCCCTGGGGACTATCAAATAGTTATGTAATCCATAATAGTTTGTTCAGTTACATGACTATTCCGTTAATCGCTATCTAACATCCCTAGTAGTGCTCTTTTTTGGCCCAGCTAAATCAGTGCTTAAGGTTTGAAAACTAGAAGACCGTGTTATTGGAAACCAAATTGACTATTGCCCTTTTTGGTTAAAACAGCAAATAAGAGTTTATAAGGATGAAAAAATAAACACTTGATGGAATTCTCATTTAAAACATTTACTTAACTTTTTTTTTTTTAACAATCCCCCTTTAAAAAAAAATCCAAAATAAAAACTAATTTAAGAAAAATAACACTATTTTTGAAAAATTCAATCATTTAAATAAAGCAGTTAATTTTTCCTTTATTTTCAAAAAAATGATGATCGTGAATATGTAGAATTTGTTAGGAACCTGTAGTCTGCTTGCCCTCAAGTCACAGAAGCAATTATGGTCCATCTCTAAAGTAGCTGGATGACTTAAAATTAACCATCAGATTAAAAGAAGGTTCTGTTTTACATGTGCTTTTATTAAAATAGAAAGTGTGTGACCACACTTATACAGATGTGGTTTACTTTGTGGGCTTCCCAGTTGAAGTGAATATCGAGGAGGGATTTGAAACAGGATGGATATCTGGTATTCTTAGATTAAAAGGAAATTCCAGATAATAGGAAGGATCGAGAGCAGTGAGAAAATGGGACAAAGCAAGATGTGAGGAGGGATTCATTGTGAGGAGTGATAGGGAAAGGGAGGAACAGTAAGAAATGACTAAAGTTGTAGGCTGGAACTTACATGCATTGTTCTACCATCTTGACCACACCTTAATACAGGCCTGGGCAACTGGATCTGGCCCACAAATACAGCAGGCAGCCTCAGGCAGACCCCCTGCCTCTTCACAACCCTGCATGCCATTGAGAAAAGCATCTGCTTGGCTGTTTGTGTGTCACAGTGATGGGGGAGGTGAGGGGAGAGTCTTTTTACACTGTCTTCACCCCTAGCACAATCCCATTGGCCAGTTTCTAGCCAATGGAAGCTGCCTGTTTGAAGAAGCTTCTCATAAAAAATTATTGCCCATCTCTGCCTTAATACATGCTATGGAAAGTAAAAGGGATTTAGGAGCTGGTCTATTTTCCACTGAGGTCAATAGGATACTGTTATTGTTGTCATCTTTGCTTATCTCCTGATGATCTGGAAGACAGTACATGCCACCATTGTTTGATGAGAGAGACTCTTCGGTTAAAATGAACTGATTTTGAAACTCTCCTACCCACTGGTCTTCCCACATATACTTAGATTAGTGGACAAAGCTCTTGATCAAAAACCCACTGAAATCAGTGGGGGCTTGCATCAGGACTTAACTGGGGAATAGTTATTGGGCTTTGAATCAGGCTCTAATTGTGGTTAAATATGCAAAGCTCCTAGATAAGTGGAAAATTAAAAGTGAAACAGCAGAATGTTCATACCTCTTGATTAACTGACTGAATCACTTAACTAAACATTATGTGCTAAAAAAGGAAATGGCCATCTTTTCTCATGTTGTGGGCAAGCTATAAACTGGTATATTTGACTGGTAAATAGCACACTGGTTCGTTTTTCACTGTGGGAAGCTGAGTGATATATAATACAGCTTTATGGTAGAGGGGTTTTGGGAGATGCATTCTAAATAAGAGGGGAAAACATTTCAAAATGCAAGGTAATATGTTTAGAAAGTCATAGTCCATAGGTTTGCATATCAGGCTGCAGGGAACATATTTCCTTTGAATGGTATGACATGCTATTTATGCCTCCTGTAAACCAGCATAAAAGCCCTATGGCAGAATACAAATATTAAAACCTGCGTTAAATAATATTAACACAGTATGGATGGAAAATTGAATACTACACTTGAAGTAGTTGCCCTTTTGTCTGCTACATACTTGCTTAAATTCAGTATGTGTGGTTTTTTTTTTTTTTCCCTTATTGATTCCTAATTATGATTTCAGGCGGACCTTGAATTATTTAATTTTTGTGTATTATGACAGGGAACTGTATAGTTAATCAATTCTGTGTATTGATTCTGTTGGTATACAATTTGAAAAACTATTCATATTCATAATAGCAAGATATACTATCACCTAATAGTGTAGTATGTACAGTCTAATCCCTTAATATATATTTTTGAACATCTCATTTGTAAATTTACAATATTATACTTCTGAATGAATGGAAACTTGTTGTAGTCCTATGACTATGTATAGGGCCAAGTTTTCAACCAGCTTCCATTAATGAATGCAGAATGCTTGTAGGCAACTTTATATACTTACACAAACTCAAGTTTGTGCATCCATGTAGATATTTACACACACAGATTAAGTAACTAGAAATGTTGTCACCTCCATTGCCTGTGCAAAAAAAGGTTTTATTTGCTCACAAATGGATGCCTCTGCATACTTTATAAGCACTTGAATGAAGTCTTTGTTTCAAAAGTCTATACATCAGCCTGACAGACATTAATCTCTTTTCAGAAAGAAGCTGTTTGTTACACTGTATGTTACAGGATCTCAACTTTCTCTTGCGCACTTGAAAAAATGCATCCTCTAGCTATCATAAATGCCAGTAGGTATTTCTAATAGTATTGCTATAGCTTAACCAAGAATTTAAACTCTGAAATATAATAATGTGCATCACAACCATACTGTGGCAATTGTTTTTTGGTTATAAGTTGGTTTATTGCTATTTCTGCTTTTTAATGTCTCACTGGTGAGTTCTGTTTTAAGGACTCCACAAGGAACAATGAAATATTTACATGCATTTATTCTCTGCATTTTGAACTATCAAATCCATCTTAAAAATGAATTATTTTTGCTACCTGTAATGATTTCTATTTTGTTTTTTGAAAATGTTGAAAGGAAAAATAGCACGTTCATTCTGCCTGTAAGTATTTAAATAGTATCTGTACCCTAATATTTTTATTAGAGGTTTTTAGCAATAAGATATAAATTGTGCCTTTATAAGTATGTGTCCTCACTTCTAGGGCACCCCTCCCTCCTGAATGCCGAATTGTAGGAGATTTGAAACACCTTAAGGTACCACTTGCCTTCTCCGAATAGCTAGTACCTTGGCGTACGATAGACTTTCTCAGTGTGTGTCCACTCCTGACTCCCACTCTGGGTGTTCTCTGGCTTGGCTGACTGGGCTGTTAAAAAGTCCAGTCAGTGGTACTGTAGGGCAAAGGCAGGCTAGTTACAATCTATGGCACTGTGCCTCAGAAGAAGCTAGCAGGTCTGGCACCTAGGCAGGGAGGGGGAATAGACACAGGGTTCTGTGCACTGTTTCCACACTGAGCACCAGTGATGCATTCCCACTGACTGGCCAATGGGAATTTTGGGGAAGGGGTCTAGAGAGAAGGCAGTTCGTGTGGGTGAGAACCCCTGCTGAGGCACCAACAGAACCTCCTGCCCCTGCTGAGGCACCAGGGCTGCTGGCCACTTTCAGGGTGCAACATGGAGCCAGGAAAGGCAGGGAACCTACCTTACCTGGTGGGTGGTGCAACAGAGCTAAGCCCCTGCCCCAGCCCCTCTGCCCTAGCCCACTGAAATTGAATGAGCATGGGGGAGAACAATCCACTGAGGGAGGGGAAATGTAGTGAGTGGGGTCTCGGGAAAGGATGGGACAGGGAGTGGGGTCCCACCCCCAGGAACTGGTTAATGGGAACTCAGGGGGGGAGAGATCTGGAGAGGGAGCATTGCCTGTGGGTGAGAGCAGCATGTGGAATCTCTAGCCCCTGCTGAGTGGCAAAGGGGTGGTGCTAGAGTGTTCAGTTTTGTGCCATTAGAAAGTTGGCAATCCTAAGCATGACTGAGTCTTTTTTTTTTTTTTTCTGGTGCCTTGAAACTGTTGGGGGTGAAGCCCCATTAGCCTTCTACACAGTGTGCGGGTTTTTTTCATCACAGTATTAACAGAAAAGAATATTATTGAAACACCTTAAGGTGCCACTGCCTATTGAAATCAATGGAAGGACTCCAGTTCACTCCATTGTGGTTGGATCAGGGTCTGTATTTCAGATTTAGGCATGAGTGAGCACCAATAACTTGGAATATATGTCCTGATGAAATAATATAGTTATGTGTGGATTCTCTGCCACTACTCTTTCTTCTTTACTGTTTCACTGTCTGTTTTCCAAAGTATTTCATGAATCATTATACTAAGTGATTGGCTTGAGAGGAAAATAATGTATTAATCACCTTTAAAGAAAAAAAACCTTTAAAATAAGTCAGTGCACACAGAATTCTCTCTTCTATACATTATCAATTCATAGGCTAACAAATGATGATGAGCTTATGCTTTTCAAGTGTCATAGATGCATTTTAACAACACTGGTGAAAAGAAAAAAAACCATTATAAACCATAATGATATTTTTTCATAGAAAACTTTTTCTTGAAGTAAAGTACCACTGGAATGAATGTCAGGTCTAAACTCTCTGGATCTGTGAACAGTGAAGAGATTCCACAAACGAATGCTGAAGTGTTCTGTCTCGTTTCTCTGGAAAATGGCAGGCATCCTCTGGTATAAATCAGTTTGACTCACAGCGCTGACCTAACCTTAGTTATAGAGTGCACACTATTGCTGTTCCACAAATTACAAAGCAGTCTTGCATCAACATTTAACTGGAAGATAAGTAATAGCTCTCTTCTTTCCTCCAGTTCAAACAGCTATATAGGAATTTAACCCCCCAAAGTTAATTAAATTACATGGAGTAAAAATTTAAACTCGAATTATTTACTTTATAGAATTCCTTAGTGTTGTGTTAAAATTCCTTAGTGTAGCTTTCTCTTGTGAGGAAAACCACTTCTGATCTCAAGACTGGAAAGAATCCTAGTTGAAGATAGTTTTTCCTTCATAGTCTTCAAACCCTATGTTTAGAGATTAAAATAGCTTTAGAGAGGAGGATTTTTCAAAATCTGTTGAATTGCAAATCTCTGCTTCGCATAGGTGAAGAAAAACAGTCATATCTGAGTACACATTTCCCTTATGGAGGTTGGAAACAACTCGCCTACAGTGTGGGGATAAAAGCATTTGGCTGCCAGAGAGGTGTTCTTGGTAGCATCATGATAGAACATTTGTTCTCACTGACTAAACATTAGTGATCTTTTTTTGTTGTTGTTCAACATTCTGGATTTTCTTCTACTGCAAAGTTTGTGGAGTTGCATTCACTGCCCTCCTATCTTAGACCACACTATCATTCTTCCTCATTCCCCTCTCATGAATCATTTTTGTTTGAGGAAAGTGGGTGCAAAATAGGGTTAAAACAAGTTCAGACGTTGACTGCAAAAACAAGCTATTAACATCATATTTTGTATGGGGCCTGTTGCACTGTTTTTCTTTTCTCTATAAAACAAGTGTCCTTAAGGAATCAAGGAATCGTGGTTTTTTTTTGTTTTGTTTTGCTTTTTACCATGAGTCAATAAATGACTCATGTATGGTCATTGTACAGCTTCTTTCAAAGCTGATGTATTTTATTAGGTATGAGCATAATGTTTCTATTTTTGAAGAGCTTCAAGAGAAGCCAAATCATAGTAGGTAAGTTTTTGGAATACTGACATGCAAAGTCCTATTTCTGTGGAATGCTAAATAGCCAGTTTTGAAAGAAATATATCCCAAATGTTGAAGAAAGATCACAAATATTTCTATACAATATGAAGAATAAGATCCCTTTTTAATGGGGTTTTATGACTGAATGCGCCCCTGTGTTCATACCCTACACACTATTGTATTATTTATATGGAATTTGTCTTACAAGGCATCATTTAAAAAATATTAACTCACCAGTAAATAATATCATTGTGAAATGTGTGTGGCGACGTTATATGTGGAGTTAGGAACATAGATTGAAATAGCTGAAATGTGTTTAACAGGCAAGTGTGGGGAGGGTGCATATTTGTTCCTCAGTGACAAAGAACAAGCTGATGTCTCAAGTCAGGTATCATCGAAGTTGATGACAGCCACCTGTCAAGTGGCCATTCTTTGGCCATGAAGTGGGGCCAGGAATACATACATTTTCATTTTAGCAAATAATAGTATGGAACCTCTTTCACCATGAAACTCCATGTCTGTCCTCACAGTGGGAATCTAGAGGTAACCCTCAGGAAAATGCATTTCAAAGGGTGATGGAACTATGAAAGTGGGGGGCAAAACCACCCCAGGATCAGCCTATCTTTCCTTCTCTTCCTCCAGAAGACAAAGGAATCAGCCTTTGGACTTTGAGAGGGGTTCTGATCTGAAAGATTGGTCATCACTGTTGCTGCAATGTGATAAGGATGTTTTACATTGAACCAAATCTAGTTTGTTAGGTCATAGCTGCTAGAAAGTGTTTTATCTTGTAACCATTTCTTGTACTCACTTAAAATCCATCCCTTTCTAGTTAAATAAACTTGTTTTATTTTTTAATAAAATTAATCCATTGTTGTTTAAACTGAACTGTTTTGTAACTCTAAATAAAGTAGCAAACTGTTGTATATCGGGGCAAGAAGCCTGTAACTGCCCTGGAGAGGGCTGGATAGTGCAGAACACATCTTTTGGAAAAAATTGGGATTGGGGTTACATAGGAGTTGTCCTGCACGTAGTAACCAAGGTTGCTCAAAGCCAGAGTGTGACTGCAGTGTTACAACAGGCTTCTGTGGTCAGAGCTGCTGGACCAGAGCTGCAGCTCTACTGAGACACTCAAAGTGGTGTCTTCATCCTGGTAGGCCATTCAGGCCACGTCTATGCTAGACCTGGAAGGTCAGCTTAAGGTACAAAACTCCAGCTATGTAGACTTAGCTGGGGTCAGCTTACCTTAAGCTGAGGTTGGCGCTGTCCCCACTGCAGGAGGCTGATGGGAGCAAATGCTCCCATTGGCTTCCCATACTCTTCATGACTGCAAGGACATAAGAACTAGGGGTCGCCAAATGAAATTAATAGGCAGCAGTTTTAAAACAATCAAAAGGAGATTTTTCTTCACATAGTGCACAGTCAACCTGTAGAACTCCTTGCCAGAGGAGATTGTGAAGACCAGGACTTTAACAGGATTCAAGGAAGAACTAGATACATTCATGGAGGTTAGATCCTTCAATGGCTATTAGCCAGGATGGTTAGAAATGGTGTCCCTAGCCTCTGTCAGAGGCTGGGCACGGGTGATTGGGAGTGGGATTGCTTGAAGATTCCCTGTTCTGTTCACTCTCTCTGGGACATCTGGCATTGGCCAAAGTCAGAAGACAGGATGCTGGGCTAGATGGACCTTTGGTCTGACCCAGTGTGGCTGTTCTCATGTTCTAAGAAGTACTGGAATTGGCCAGAGCTGCCCTCAGCATTTGATTTATGGATCTATACTAGATCTGCTAAATCACATGCCAGAACATTGATCTCTGGCTTGGTGATTAAAGACGTGCCCTCAGATTGAGAGCTACAGCAGCAATGCCTTAAGATGCCCAAGACTGCAGAGGAGGTGGTGACACAGCCCTTCACTGATCTTGATTACATCCTGGAACGTGACCATTTAGATTGCCGTGTGGTCACATTATATGCAGAGGTCGGTGACAGGAGACCTTTGGTCCCCTGGGACTTGATAATGCTTTCACCCAGACTGGGATAAATCCAGATTGACACCCATTAAAAATGAATAGAATTGCATTGTGGTTTAAGCTGAAATAATTGAAAGGAAAATCAGGCCTTTTAAGATGATGTCTGTCTAAACTGGCCTCATAGCGTATGTCTACACACCCCACATGAGCCTCCCCAGACCTGGTAAGATGCTTAAGTTTGTGGGGTTTGCACTAGTGTTAGCATTCTAAAAACAGCTAGGTAAACAGGGCAGCTCAGACTGGTGCTTGAGCTCTGAAGCCTAGTGAGTGGGTTGGGTGTCAGATCCCTGAGCTCCAGCTACTTTTAGTGCACTGATGTGAGCCCATTTGCCAATACATGTTGGGAGGCTTGACACAGGCATTGTCGACATAGCATAAGCTTTTGCAAGTTGGTATCCACGGCAGTGGATTCTTCCCATGATAGCTTCTGGCCAGCTGCACTAGCGCTATTTAACTCCTGTCATCAGGCCCCAGTAACAGAGTTAAAATGCCAGTGGCTGCCAGTACCCTTGCCTATGCCCTAGGCTAATTCTTCCACCATTCGCTTATGCAGGTGGAGCTGGGCCAGCAGTAGTAATGGTGAATAATTTTAAGAAAAGGTTAATGCTGTTAGTCTGAGATACAGGAAGTCAAAATTTTTCAAACAAACTTAGTTAAATTTGCCTGAAAAGAGGAGTTTTGACAAATACAGCTGGTCCCTGAGTTACAAACGCATCGACTTATGACCGTTAGTATTTACGACCAACCTCCTATACAGCCGGAACCCGAGTTACGAACGAAATCTGCACTTACGAACAGCACGGCCGTACGTAAGTGAATGTAATCCGACTTATGAACAGATCAAGTTACGACCTAGTGTTTGGTATGTAACTCGTTTGTAAGTTGGGGACCGGCTGTAGTCAGTTTTCTATGAAAAAAGTTTTGATACTTCCTATCAAAAAGGCTGTTTAAAATAAAAACCATGTTTTCTGTAAACAAAAAATTCTTATGTAACCCCTTTTTCCTCCCCAGGTTACTCGGGAGCAGGTCACACTCATAGGTGTGCCTGGGCACCTGATGGTTTTAACATAAAAGGAGATCCTGAGTACCCCAGTGGTGGTGGTGTTTAGTTGGGGAAAACCCTATCCATCACCTTGCTGCTGTCCCTTGCTCATAAAGAACATACAAAGGCAGTGCCTCCACCTGGCTGGCCCTGTACACACTTAATGGTGTGCCTTGGGAGCCTCCAGGTATAAAATTATTCCAGCAATAATCTGGATCTAACTTCAGAACAACAACTACAAATCATATACATCGAATAGATTACATTAGAATGAACAACCTTTACTCAACAACTTAAAGAAACAGGGTTTAACAGATTAATAGTGAATAACATAAAGTACACAGAAATAATAGGAAATGTATCTGGCATGTGCACTGCCACCATTTATCCCACTCCTCAGAACTCACAGTACCATACTCTTGCTTGCGTGGGCGCGCTTGAAGATTTTGCAGCTGGAGTGGATGATTCTAGTCTCCTTGTGTGTGCTGGGTGCAGAGTAGTACTTCTAGCCACAGGTACAGCCAAAGGGCAATTAGAAGCCACCTGCTAGATTCCAGTCCCAAAGGCTCTGAATCCAAGTCTGTAGCTGCAACCTAACAGCTCCTGGACTGGATAAATTTCCTCCACAGCAGCCTGGCTCCTCTTTTCCAAAAACAAAGGGAAGAGTCCACAGACTGCTGAGAGTCTCTCTCTACGCACCTAAAGAGATTCAGATCCCTCCCCTCCCCAAAAAAGGTCAGTTCTTTCCTGGTTTCCTCCAGGGCTCATGGAAATTGTAGTCTCTGGGGCTAGATTGCAGCACACAGGGTCTTCCCAGAAAATAAGCAGAGGCACCTTTAGTAAGGGGACTACATTTATAATGGTTTTCAATCTTTTTTTTTTTTTAATCCACAGTTTGCACCCTTTGTAGTTTTAAAGCCCTTGTTATGAAAACAGATTTGATTCTCCCGCACCCCAAGAAACTACTTATTTGCTTTTGCAACTAGCACTAGCCTGAGCATGATGGGACCCTGATGGTGCCATCTTTTCCATACAATGATAAATGCCATTATTGAACTGCACTTACTGAAGTTACTTCCAAAAAGAAGAGGAGAGAGGTAGCATCAGGATTTGAGACTTTTAGATTACATTCATAATGGGGACCAGACCATCAGATTCCACTTGTAGCAATGATTGTAAGAGAAAATGTCATACAAATTCTTTGTTATATGCCATAAAATATGCATATTGTGAAAATGCAAAAAAGGCCTCCTAGCTGAAAATATTGCAAGTTTTGTATGATTTAGTTTTAAGCATATCTTACAGTATCCCAAAGTAATGACAATATGGCAATATCTATCTTGATCCCCTGAAAATAAGTGTATCTCTAAACAGAAAAAATATATAAAATATTATAATTCCAATATATAAGAATGGCCCCAATCAGTAAAGCACATTAAGTTAAATAAACTTTCAGCTCTAAATAGAATTGTTCACTTGCTTAAACTTAAATGTGTGATTCTTATGTGGGAGGTATACAAAGCTAATTGATATATATACTTAAAATTTGTTTTATCTGAGGAACTGTATGGCTTGGATGTATGCATGTAATTCTATATTGGCAACTATTTAAGTTCTTATGCCCTCCTTCCCCTCCTCCCCCCCCCACCTTGCTACTATTAGTATTACCTATTCAAAGTGGCTGTTAGCCAGCTAGCATGTGCCTTGTAAGCCTGATGCTTTGTAAAGCTAACTGGTATTCTCTGCTGCTTTCCAGTCTTGGGGGGAAGGGGTGGAGGAGGGCCTAGACTATAGCTACTTTGAAACCTATTGCCTTTATGCCTGGGTCTGGGCAAAACCTTTTGCTTCAGTATAGGCCTTTCAAGACTCATTGTATATGTCTTTGCTACTGCGAAACAAACTTTACTTATAACTAATAGTAATAAATCTACAGTTCCTACCATCTTTTTTGGGGGGGGAGGGGAGGGAGGAAGGGAGAGTAATTCATTTGTTTTATTTATCATTTAATCACGCAGTGTGTTCAGACTAGTAGAAGCACATATGCAGAGTTCCTGCCATGAAGTTTTTACAATTTAAGTAAGAGAGAGAGACACACTGATGATAACATATGGACTATTTTCTGCTACAAAATCCTGCCTTTTGGCAATTTTGTCTGTAGTTTAAATTTTGTTTAATTTCAGATAGTCTAAAATGTAGGTTGGGTTATACAAAACTCAACTTCATATTATGATTTTGGGTGTAATAAGATTCAGTACTCTTTCTGTTGGGGACAGTAAAAATACCTTGGTATGTGGAATTTAAAATGTGATTCTTCCACAGGGTAAGTGTATATGTATAAATATTAAAATGTTTGTCATAAGGCATGCATATTTGAAATAACTGCACTCTTCTATTATTCACAGAAGAAAATTACTTATTTTCCTTCAAATTAAATAACCTCACATCTGCTGAAAACTAACAAACTAATATTCCCTGTCTTGCAGTTATTTTCAAATGACTCAATAGATCTTTAAGCCTCCACAATGCAGATGACACTAAACTGCTCAAGATAGTTAAGACCATGAAGAGGTCTGTGAAGAGCTTCAAAAAGATCTCACCAAACTAAGTGATCGAGCAACAAAATGGCAAATAAAATTTAATGTTGATAAATGTAAAGTAATGCACATTGGAACAAATAATCCCAACTATACATACAATATAATGGGGACTAATTTAGCTATAATTACTCAAGAGAGAAATCTTGGAGTCATTGCAGCTAGTTCTCTGAAAACATCCACTCAATGTGCAGCAGTGGTCAAAAAAGCAAACAGAATTTTAGGAATCATTAAAAAAGGGATAGGGAATAAGACTGAGAACATCTTATTGCCTTTAAAAACATGGTATGCCCACATCTTGCATACTGCATATAGATGTGGTTGCCTCATCTCAAAAAAGATATATTGGCATTGGAAGAGGTTCAGAAAAGGGCAACAAAAATGATTAGGGGTTTTGAATGGGTCCCCTATGAAGAGAGATTAAAAAGACTGGGACTTTATAGTTTAGAAAAGAGGAGACTAAGGGGGGATATGATAGAGGTCTATAAAATCATGACTGGTGTGGAAAAAGTGAATAAAGAAAAGTTATTTATTCCCATAACATAAGAATGGGGATGGGGGGCACCAAATGAAATTAAGAGGTAGAGGTTTAAAACAAACAAAAGGAACTATTTCTTCACACAGCGCACAGTCAGCCTGTGGAATTCCTTGCCAGAGGAGGTTGTAAAGACCAGGACTTTAACAGGGTTCAGGGAAGAACTAGGTAAATTCATGGAGGTTAGATCCATCAATGGATATTAGCCAGGATGGGTAGGAATGGTGTCCCTAGCCTCTGACAGAGGCTGGGAATGGATGACAGGGAAGGGATTACTTGATGATTCCCTGTTCTGTTCACTCCCTCTGGGACATCTGGTATTGGCCACTGTTGGAAGATAGGATGTTGGGTTAGATGGACCTTTGGTCTGACCCAGTATGGTCGTTCTTATGTTCACAAGCTCTTTTGTGCAACAATCTCAAAATGCTTTGCAAAATTCATCTGCACTTGCTCAATAGCAGTGAAGTGTGACAGAGGCACAATGTTTTTGGAGAAGGGTGCCTTGCATATTCCCAAGGATATTGGTATAGTTCTGGCTATCTGGAGTTTTGGCAATTTGTTAAATAAATTATAGAACAGGTTGAACCTCTCTAGTCTGGGAGCATCCGTGGTCTGGCATAATTTTAGTTAGCCAGATGTCTACTTATCATGGGTATGGCCAAATTTTCTGCAGTCCTATAAAGTTTTTTTTACAGTCACCAGTCCTGGCTCTGTGTTCATTTAGCTATTATTTACCCCTAAATGTCCTCTAAGAGCCCAGTTAGCAGTTGAAGTGTTGGTAATGCTGCTAGACCATATTGACCTCCCATGGTTGGGAAAATTCTCTGATTCAGCACCAGTCAGGTCCCAAATGTGCTATACTCGAGAGGTTTAACCTGTACAATTAAAATGAAGAGCATTGTTGCATGACTTTCCTTTTAGTTAAAGAATCTTTACTGAGTTTTGTTTAAGTACTTAAAATGACAATGCATTGTCAGAAACAATTTATCATAGATGTGTAAAGAAGAAAGGAATCTTAACCTGATAGCTGAGATTTTTAATGAGCACTTATTCATGTTTTATCATAAGGTAAACCAGTCTGTTAGCTGTGTGACTCAACTCATGCTCCTGAAAAAATTTTCTTACCACTTTGCATGATAAAAAGCTTATTGCAGGTATTGGCATAATCAGTTCCATGTAAACATTTTATGGTCTCATGATCATAGTCACTCCACTGGTAACTTCAATTCTATCCATATAAGATACTACTTTCACAGCAGTAGTATACAACTGATGTAATTTCACTGCTGCTCACAGGGTTTTAGACAGAAGCAAGGAAAGTGATCATATTGTTTTTAATTTCATTCTGCTGATGCTTCTTAACAAAGTAATGAGCAGCAGTAGAGGCACTAGACCTGTCCATTTGCAGATTTAGGAATACCACACTGAATTAGAGCACAAATGGAAAGTTACCTTCTACATTGAGAACTTGAAGCTGTATTTTGGTTGCAAATACAGGGTTGGTTTCAGCAGATATAGAAGAGATAGGGATTCCTATTCATCTCTGGTAAATGGGCAAGTGTAATTTTCAAGTACTCTGTTCAGTGCAATTTAACCTGTAACAATTGTAACAAACATCCGTCGTTTTATTTTTATTTTTTAAAAAGGAGTTTGATGAAGTTCCAGATAATTTTTCATAATGTGATCTGTATCTCTCATAATACAGAGATTAGTGTCTAGACCGGGGTGGGCAAAAGGGCCTCTGCAGGCTGGATCCGGCCAATTAGGGCCTGGGGACGGGGGAGCATGTGAAGATTCCTCCCATCCTGCCTGGAGCATGCGGCGCTTTGAAGTGCTGCTCGCAGGGCAGGGAGAGAGTGGAGGAGGCTTCGCATGTTCCCCTGCCCCCAGGCCCTATTTGGCCTAGGGGCAGCGGAGCATGGGAAGTCTCCTCCTGTGCCAGGGGCAGGGGCACCTAGGAGAAATGGGGTGGGGGGGAGCAAAGGCACTCCCTCACCCCCAGACCAATCATTGTCTGGGTGTGGGGAACCGCCCCTTCCGCTTGATGTTCCACCCCTTCCTATGTGGCCCCGCCCCTTCCGCTTGATGTTCCAAGTATCTTGGCCCCGCCCCTTCCGCTTGATGTTCCACCCCTTCCTATGTGGAAGTATCTTGGCCCCGCCCCTTCCGCTTGATGTTTCACCCCTTCCTATGTGGCCCGGGGCCACTTCAAAAATTTCCTAAGTGGCTCCCGCCAAAAAATTATTGCCCACCCCTGGTCTAGACAAAGATATTACAAATTTACTTCTTTAAGGCCATCCTACAGTTGAAGGCAAGTGACATGTTTTTCTTTACAGTATTTAATATTGGACAACCTAGATTTTAGTCTGTTTATTAAAAAACACCCCTTTGCATCTTACTTTCCCCTTTCCCATGAAACCAAAGCCACCATGCCATATGTATGGGAAATACAGCTGATACCTATGAAATTACTGGGAATAGACATAGAACAGGTGTGATGGATAACTGTCAGGTTGCAAACTTTATATAAAATTACATTCTCCATTACACTTTCAGTTGTTAGGGCTACACATACACCAACTCTTAGGGTGCCAGTAATGTTCAAGTCCTTGTATGTGCATCAGTATGTAGCCCTTGTAACTGCAGACTCTGGTAGGTCCAATAATCAGTCAGATGTGTGGGCTGACAGGGAAGGGAAAGATTATAGTACCATATGTACAAAGGCTTCAACAGTTGCAATGAAGAGTGAGCAACAGCTGAAAATGTCTGGGTCCCTGGGGTAGTCTGCTCAAATTTCAGGGCTAATGCCTGGGGTATCTTCTCCAAACTAGTCTTTATCAAAACAAATAGGTGTTTGCAGGTTTCCAGGCCAGGCTCAGTCTGTCTCTCTCATTGGGACCCCTCTGCAATGGTTCCCTGCCCAGCTGCTGCTCCCTCATAAGTCCCACACAGCCCAACATTCAGCTATAATGTAGCAGCCAGTTCCACACATGGCTCTTTGGCTAAGGTTTGCTGATGCCAGCTTTCTTGTAGCTCCATGATGGCTATGTCCTATTCCTAAGCAGACCCTGGCCACTTCCTGGTTTAGGAGTTTTTCCCCTCTACATGGCCAGGAAGAAAAGGTTGTGCAGTGGGGAAGGGGGCTGATGGGAGATGTAGTCCTCTGCTTAGTAGATCCATCATAAACAAAAACTGTTGGCCATCAATAAAATGATCTCACACCCTTTCTTCAAATCATGACTTAGTTAACACCTGTAATGAGGTACTGTCCTGTGCCACTGCATTTTCATTCAACTAAGACATGTCAAAAACCATTTCTTGCTCTTTAGAAAGTGGAATGCTTTAGCTGTGAGACCTCGAGCCTTTGTGCACACCTGCTTTTAGTTGCTGTCTCATCCTTGGCTCTGTACTCAGGGTTGGGTTGGAATATGAAGTCATCGGTACAGAAAATTACAGTGGACACTGCCAAAGAACACCAGCAATTAACTTGAAGAGTTCAAGGAAGAAAATTGTGTTTTATCCAAATCTGACCAGAATAGCTGATGGTGAATTCCTTCTCCTTAAACATGCTTGAATTACTGTGTGACCCTCTTTGCTGATGACAGTGCTTGACTATTTCTCTTGACTTACTTTTTTCTGTCACAGTACATTTTACCAGTCTTTACCACCCTCTACTATTTTAGCTGAAAACTAGATCCTATCGGCAAGGAGTTCAGGAAGGTGTAAGAGAACTAGGAATGAACTTGTTTGTTTTCTTCATTCTTTCTCTTGTTTCCCTCAAAGTGTGCTGGAATTTTGTAGCTGATCCAGTTCTCCTCCTTAGAATACAGAAAGCAGCTGATCCCAGAGCATTCTGCATATGCCATGCCAACAGAGACACGTATTCCTCAAACTGCACAACATCTTCAGATCTCCCACCTCTCCCCTTTTGAAGGACACTAATCTATTTATGAAAAATAATAAAATGAGAACATGTCATGTGTTTGGGATATTAGATACAAAAGGAGCCAGTAAACACCAAGGATAAACTATATTTCTAAATTTATTATACACAGAATAGTAAAGGAAAGCAGTGCAGGGTTACAAAAATCCATTCCAGTAAATGGGATAGGTAGCACAAGCAATATAACAACACCTACACCTAGGACAATACACACGATATTTAAGGATATAAACATACATGTACTTATTTCTATAAATCTCACACAGTTCCACCATTGGCAACTTACAATTGTTGGACTGAAAGTCGTGGCCTCTTTCTTTCCCCATGAACGCAATGCATTTGCCCGTAATAACAGGCACTGACTTTTTAATTGCAGTGATTAAGGTAGTGAGGATCCTTTATCCAATCCCTTCCACTGAATATGTTCTCTATACCTATATTTATACTTGACTTGGTCATTCTAATCATATCTACCAATCAATTACATATTGTGTATGACACCTATTATTCCCATTTTGGGGATACATCCTGCTACTCAGGATGTTGTAAAAACTATATGTGAAGTTAACAGTTTTATGGCCGCATCTTGTATGTTTTTGCGTATCAGAAACAGAAGTACCAGTACAAGGTTGCTTGTCATATGTTTTTGATGTGATCTTGCTGTACCATGCTTAATCTGCATTATTATGCAAAACATTCCTGCCTCTCAAAGCTTCCCCTAGCCTTGCCTGCATGCTTATGTGCACCAGACTTGAGACAGGCCTGGGTTTTGCTTGTTAGAGATCTGCACTGTGGTCAAGGCAGAGCTGTCCAAGCTCCCCTACAGAACATAAGGGGAAGACAAAAAAAAAAATCTGTGCTAGTCCATGACAAAACAGTCAGATTAAACCTATGGAATGCTAATAAGAATCATTAGACTAATGCCAGCCAGTGGCCTGAATGTCTCAGAAACCTAAACCAAGCATGGTTATTAAGTTATTCTCTGGGATTTTACTGCTTTATACAATATACACTGAAATGTAGGTACAGGTTGGACCTCCCTGGTCCAGCATCCTCAGGACCTGACCCATTCTGAAAGAGGGTATTTGCTGGATCAGGGGAGGTCACCTGTCACTGGCCTCCCAGGGTATGCCTCTTCCCCACAGCTGACTTCACTCTGGCCCCCTGCCACTGGGCTCCATCCTGCTGTCTTCAGCCAGCTGGGGGGCTCCCTGGGGATGGAGCTCCCCAGACACTGTGGCCCCATTTCTCCCCTGCCTGATCCGGGCTCACCAGCTGCACTACTTTTGCCACGTCCAGGGATGGGCTTGGGAGCTGCCCCGCTTCTTCTGCCTCCTGCCAGGGATTCCCGGGGATGGTGCTTGCTGGTTGCCCCACTTCTGCTGCTCTTCGCCATGGATCCTTGGGGACTGGGCTTGCTGGCTGCCCCACTTTTGCTGCGCCCTGGGGACCAGGTCACTGGCTGCCCTGCTGAGGCCCTAGCTAGGGCTCCCTGGGGATAGGAGTCCCAGATGGTTTGTTCTCCCGGGTGCCGGGGCTCTCTGGTCCAGCAACATCCGTGGTCTATTTTTCAGAAATAGTGTGTGGTGACCCTTTTATATTTATATGTCTGAGTTTTGTAACCAAGTAGTCTGGCTCTAGTTGAGAGCCACTGGGATAAGGCAGTTTCACTGAGAAACTGGGTTTCAGGAAATTATTCTGGAGTCTGCCGTTGGCTTCCTGTGTGTCCTTGAGCCAATCACTTACTTTTTCTGTGCCTCCATTCGTAAGTTGTGTTGGGAGAAACTGTTTCCATTTGTATTTTCTTCTCACTCTCCGTTGGGCTACATCCACATTGCAACACCATTTTGGGATACCGGAGTATCCCGAAATAGCTATCCCATGTCTTAACAGCAAGCCCATTATTTTGAGCTTGCTATATATTCCATGTTTTGGAATAGTGGTTTATTTTGAAATTTGGCTCTGTGTAGACTGCGCCAAATTACAAAATAAGCTGTTTTGAAATAAGTTTGAAATAAGATACACAATTTGCATAGCTCAAATTGTGTATCTTATTTCGAATTACAGTGCAGTGTAGACATAGCCTTGGAGACTAAACTCAGTGGTGGCAGCTGTATATTGACATTGCTTAATGAGCTGCAGGAAGGGGTTCAGATACTATGGTGATGAAAATGGTAGAGGAACCTGAATTAAATAGTGGTTCCAACTATGTGTTAGTTTTTTCTTGATCTCAGTAAAACATACTTTCTATATGGGCAGCAGCACATATTACGGTAGGTTCCTTTCTTGTGGATTCTTGACACTGAGCTTGATGCAGCTGCTGAGTAATCTTCTAAGAGAGGAGTAGAAGCTCCATTCACTTGAGACATTTAAATGAGAATGGTCAAAGCACTAGAAAAATATACTTTAGCGAATACTTTTGCACTGATGGTTGGAATGGAATGTGTGGGTCTTCTCATCTCAAATATAAATTGTATTGCTACATGGGAATCTCTTTTCCACAAACAAACCAAGGCAGCTACTGGAATCAGAATGAAAGCAATGAGATAAAAATCAGACTTTATGAGCAGTCTCATGAGTAATACCCAAAGTCTAAAATCTACAAATGTTCATTTGCCTCTGGCATAAATGGAAAGATTAAGCTACACATGTGATACCCAGAATTGGCACTGAACATTCTTTTAGTCTTGCACAATGTTCATATATTTTATGCAGACACACAAAGAGACTGCCATTCATTGTCTTATCTGGAAGAAATTATCAGAGGGGTTTTACAACTTTTACACTCTCTCCTGTTAAGCCTTGTTAACCCAAGCCTCATGCCTGTGCCTTAGGGGTGGTTCCTAGTATTCCTGTCTTTCACAAGGTCACTTCAGGCAGAGGTGCAATTAGAATCGGGGTCTCTGATAAAACACCCTCTGATCTCATCCATTTTGCCACACTGCCTTTTGGAAGGAAAGTGTCCAGGAACTGGATGCCTAAAAATCATGATTTAAGATAAATCTCACTATTCTCACTTGCCTTTTGACTCCCTATCCCACCCCCTTTGGGGGAAATATGTGATCGCCTTAGGTCTAAAATTCACCCTCCTGCCTTCTCCTGATCCCTGAGATGTGGAGATTGGCTATTAACTCATCATGTACATACAGCCATAGATCACTCATGTCACGATGTTCCATACCAGCAACAAATTCACTTTTTTTAAAGCTAACATTTATGGTGATGGTCAAAGTATTTGCAAATATGAATATTGTTTGATATGATTTGTTCAAAATATCACACCTGGAGCCTAATCAAATTTGGCACCCAGGGTTGAGGGTATATTTGTTAGCTAGCTGCCAAACATTAAAATCCAATTATCTGATATTTCTAATTTCACTTACAATTTTAAATCTTAGAGATTTGCAATGTATGTGAAACGTGTATGTGGCTCTGTTTAGCTATGAATGAGTTAGGTTCAGGCCAGCTATATCATAGCTACTAGAGTCGGGTCATGGTTGCATTTGGGCCAGATTTCTCCCTAGCTAAATTCCACAGTGATGAATTAGGCCCTTCATTTCCAAAGAGAAGGGAGATGGTTGTTTGCAGAGCTTTTAGCATAAACTCAGGAACAAAGAAAGTACAAATTTCATTAATAACTGCACATTGATGAAATAAAATCAAGGAATACAAAGCTAGGGGGTGAGTCGACTAACAGGATGTGGATTTTGGTGTCCTCTGCAAGATTGTCTCTTGAGCATTTTTCCCTGCCCCTGATGGATTTTTCCATTTTCTGTTTAAAAATATTTCTCTTGTATAGGAATGAAGGATGGTCTTAGAGTAGGCATGTCCTTTGTGTAATGGTGTGGGCAACTGCAGACATAACTTTCTCTTTCTGCCTTAATTTCTCAGGATTTAGCTACTGCTTGTCACAAATATTGTCTGCAAAGAGTTTTTGTTGGCCTCTGCAAGATGAGTTGCGTAACTTACATCTTGTCAATCACTACCCCAGCCCACCTACTTTATAACTTTACTATGTGTGAGCAGTCATCTAATTTTGTGCCTTGTGCATTATGGAATCATATTTTAGATTCAGTCCCTTCCTCACAGCTAAATTTCATGTGTTGGATTTATTCTGAGTGCTTTTTGCACTTTTACTGTTGTACTTGTCACAGTATGCACTTGTGACACAAAGTACTGTTCTTTAGGATGGAATTTGAAATGACAGGCTCATTGTGTTTAAGAATGCCTCTTCCTCAAGGTCTATGATAAGCAATACCGTAGCAATGTGAACCTGGATTTAAGCACATTCAGGAGCAGTGAAGAAGCCCCAAACACATCAGTTAAGCATTTCATTTACACTTCCATCATTAAAAGATTTGAGTCAAAATCACACTCCTCATTTTCCCTGTATTTTTCTGTGAGGCTGAAGTTATTGAGGAAGCTAGAACAAGGGGTTGCTATTAACAAAAAAAATTAAAAGGATCCATCTTTTTAAAAATTTAGGTAACAAAAATACGTCTGCTTTATATTTTTTTTGTTTTAATGTTGTGCCTGAACTATAACCATTGCAAGCACTTTGCACGTAATGATTTTTCCTGCTGAGCCTCAATTAAACTGAAAGGAAACAGTGGGAATGAATCAGATATGTTCAAGTTATTGCATGAAGAGCATGCATGGTAGACTTTCTGCCTAGCAGATCACTGATAAGGCTAATCATAGAAACATTGCCGTTGGTTTGTCCCTTCTGATCACAAAGGTAAATTAAAAACAATAAAATAGTGGCAAGCCAGTTTCTGAACAGCAGATGTGATCCTCTTGTAGTTGGAGGTTCAAGCAGCCCAGGCAATGTTAGTATTATTTTTGTTTGTTTGCTTCCACATCTACAGTAGCTGCTTTACCTTATCATTTCCACTGCTACAACTTTGCCTAAGTTGTAGCAGTAATAACTTTTATTTACTACTGTAAGGGTGTGTCTAGACTACAGGTTTTTTTCGAAAAAAAATGGCCTTTTTTCGAAAAAACTTCTTGTGTCTAGACTGCTGCCGCGCTCTTTCGAAAGTAAATTGAAAGAACACGGCGGTTTTTTCGACCACGGAAAACCTTGTTTTATGAGGAAGAACACCTTTTTTTGAAAGTGCTCTTTCGCAAAAAGGAGCTATGTAATGTAAACTGTGCTTTTTCAAAAGAGAGCATCCAGACTGCCTGGGTGCTCTCTTTCAAAAAAGCAGCTTGCTTTTTCGAAAATACTGGTTGTAGTCTAGATGCTCTTTTTCGAAAGAGACTTTTTCGAAAAAGTCTCTTTTGAACGAGGCTTGCAGTCTAGACATAGCCTTAATAAAAAAAACTTTTCCTGGTACTAACATATTCAGCCTCTCTTCAGAACTTTTCATTGGTTTTCTATTACCTTCTGCATAAAATCTGTTTAACCTCCTTATCCTCACTTTATTGATTTTCTAACACTTAACTCGCTTATCTCTCTGCTTTATTGCATTTCATTCCCCTCTTCTGCCCTCCTTAAACTTCACAGTTGACCATCCTCTTCATATGTGCACTTGTTCTCCTTGTCTTTTCATACCATCCATTAAATACTGAAGCTTGCCAGGCTCTGCCATGCTTGGACACTTGATTTCTTCAGGTCCCTGCTTAAAACATATGGCTGTATTTAACAAGAACAAAATCTACGATTTAGAATCTAAAAGCTGTTCTATACAACAATTTCCTAAATATGTTTATAATTAGTGGTAGATAGCAATGATTAATGTAACAGTTTGGAGGAGGGGGGGAATTACTACTAAAACACTAACAAGATTATCACATTATTTATATGTTAATTCATTAAAGTGCTGCATTTGCATAGTGTTTCATTTGATTCTTTTGGAGTATAGTTCAAAACTGACACAAAGATAGACCTTCATAAAACAACTGTGTTTCCATTAATTTCCATTATCATGGAATTAATAGGTATTTATGCATTAACTTTTAGTGGCCTTCAATATATTTTTGTGTGTAAGTAAAAAAAAAAAAAAGTCAAACATTTGAATCTTAACAAGAAATTCTGGTAGAGTCTTACTAACTTATTCATTCCATAATTCACCCAAAGAAATATTCCATGTTTCTAGCATTTAGTAAACAAAGAATTAATAATAGATTTAGCAATGCCCTGAAATAAAACATCACTACTTTTATCAAACAGGGCACATTATTATGAAACATTATTGTTAATAATCAAAAGCAAGCTCCTTGAAGCAATTAGCAGCTCATATTTTGCTATGTTTACTTTTGTCACTTATTTCTGCATTGCAAAGTTTAGTAATTTTGAGTAAGCATCCCAATAATTCATGTAAATTGGCTCTGATATTCTACGTCTACAATTCTGCCATTGATAACAAATGGGAGCAGGGGTGCCAGAATGGGTGAGCCAGCTGGAGGGGGGCTGTGTGAGAGCAGCACCTTGATGAGAGGGATGGTGTTCTTCCAGATTAGGTGCCGGTGACGCCTCTGTTTTTTTTTTAGAGAGCTTCTGCCTCTCCTGTACAGAGAGACTGTTGCTCTTGTGCAACAGTATTGCCTGACCATGAGAAATTAAAGAAGCTTGATTTATTTAATCTGTTGATAAGAAAGGTAAGGAGTGACATGATTACTGTCTACAAGTACTTATGCATGGAAGAGATTTCTGATAGTTGAGGACTCTTTAAACTAGCAAAAAAAAAAAAAAAAGACATGATCCAATGGTTAGAAACAGAAGCTAAATAAACTCAGACTAAAAATAAGATCTGAATATAAATCATTGGAACAACTTACAGGAGTGGTGTAGTGGGTTCTCCATTATTTGTCTTTAACTCATGACAGTTTATCATTCTAAAACATAAATAATAACTCAAAGGTAAGGTATGACTGATAGCAGAAATAATTGAATATAGGGGGGGAAACGTTGGCTTATGTTATGCAGTAGGTTAGACAAAAATAATCTTGATATTTCTTCTGGATTTTTAAAATATATCAATTTTGAGTAAAGAGGTCACCTCTTAGGGCTTATCCTCACTACCGGGGTAAATTGTCCTAAATTACACTATTCGAGCTACATGAATAACATTCCTGGAGTTGATGTGGTTTAGTTTGACTTACCATGGTGTCTTCACTGTTTTCCCATTGACTTAATTTACTGTTATCTGATGGGTGGATCTACTGGGTCTTCAGTAGATCTGCTAAATCAGCACCAACTGTATTGATTGCATCAGCAATGATCTCCCTTAGATTGAAAGGATCGCTCATTCTCCATACCCATCCTGCACGTGTTGTTAAAGATGCTGATTGTAATTCTGTTTTGAAGTGAAAATACCTGTAAAATGGCATATGTCCACTTATGCCTTCATCTAGAACATAAATAAGCTCCTGGACTATTGCTGACCTTGATTAGAATTTTGGTCACAAATGACCTTGTCTAGACTTGTAGTTAATAATCTAGTGGTGTGGCAGATCTTCTGGTGATGTAACAAGTATGCTTAAACTCATTGCTTGAATTTAATTTAATTTTTTTCCTTTATAGGGTTCCCTGTAAGCTGTGTGCTTGTACTGCTGCTCAGAGAGATTCAAATGCTGCCAAGTTGATTAGCAGAGTGCCCACAGCTAGGTTTTTTGTTTTCACTAATGGTGCAGATTCGCACATACCCCAGTGTACATAAAACTTTATTCTGAACATTTTAACTTGGCACAATACAGTTTTACTGTGACAGTGCTAATTATGAAAGTGGCACTACAGAAAATTAATAAAAATTTCCATTAAGAGTTGAGTGATTATGTTCGTTAAGACTGTCTAGCTGATTTAAGTTAAGGTGCTGGATGCTATTAAATAGCAACCTTGTGCATTTTAATAGCTGTGTAATTCTGAATAATTTGAAGAAGAGTGTTAAACATGTTTATGATATTGTTAAAGATGCTTTTAACACAGTAGGTATTTCATACTGAATTAATTGAGTCTACCAAATAGAAATTGGAAAGCAAGTAAGGTTAAATACTTCGAAAGGCTTGGTAATTAACCTAGTTAGCAAGCTCTCAAAACTATCACTGTTCCACTTAAATACAGTTAAATAAATGTATATCTATAGAGTGACCTAAGGCCCTGGTTGGATACTTATCCTTTTGGGGGCACTTCCCATCTTGGCAAATTTTGATTGATTGAAACTAGGGTTCTGGGTTCTAACTTGAACATAGCTGGAAATTATTTTCCCCTCATTTTCTTCATCTTCTGGATTCTACTGTCTCATGACCTCTCTCCAGTTTCCTGTCCCTTACATCTTTTTTATATTCTGAACTTTTGTGCCCTTATAGGGGCCCTGCTGGCTCTGTGCTTGACCTGACATGCTGCCTGCTTTTCACTGAGAGTCAGCACTCTTCTTTGAAATGGTTTATGGAATTTGGTCTGAGATGACAGGGGTGGGGAGAAGGTGAGGCATTTATCAAAGCAGGGAGAAATGTAGTGACTATGGAGGAATATTGGCATCCCTTCCTCTTATCTGGCTTTGCTGTCTTTTTAGGCATACCCCTGGACTTTGCAACATTCATCACATCACATATATGATATAGCCCTCATATCTCTTACTCCCTTTTAGTGAATGCTCTTCATGTCCTAGCAGTTAGCCCAAAGTGACCTATCAGCTTCAAAACCTCAAGAGTAGCACATTCCCCATCCTTGCAATCTGGTGAAAGGGGATCTGATTTGAAAAATCTAGCCATCCTATGAACTGAGGAAGTTCAGCACATCTTGAGAAATTATAGTTTTGTTTTAATACTTTTATCCTAAGGAATATAGTAGTGGTATAAAATGTAGGTCTCTAGAGAACCATATCATATTCTATTTTAGTATAGAGTGGTCAACAGAATGTAATTTGCTATTGTCTATTCATTTGCCCTCTCAAGCTGCAGAAAACTGATGCTGAACCACATATAAAAGAGGCCAAGGAGAGACCAAAGTACATTATGTTGGCTGTTCATCTCCTCTAGGCAGAGTTATGCAAACACACAACCTTGCATTCTGTTCTGAATGAAGTTATTTCAAATACAACTTTTGCCTTTTTTACTGTGTAATTTTCACCTGGCTTGTAGGTAACTTACTTTGTGGCTAACTGGAATAAAAAACTGATGTTAAATCATGAACTAGATTCTGAAGACATTAATTTACAATCAGTATTACATTTTCCTGGTTTTGTAATCGTCTCTACAAATGTGTCTGATAGAAGAAGGCTCTATCGTCTAGCAGACAAAGACATTGCAATAGCTAGAAGTTGAAGCTAAGCTAATTTTGAACTGTAAATAAGATGCTGTGAATACATTTTTTTTTTTTTTATAGGGAAAGTAACTAACCATGCGAACAACTTAACCATCAGGGCTGACAGCCACCGCGGGCTCCAAGGCAAGGCATGTGTGTGGGGCCAACTCCTTGCCTCTGGAAGGGGCAGCTAGCCCTCAGCACCACACATACCACAGTAAACCCCCACAAGCCCTCCGAGCCATGTTGAGTGGCACACTCATGCTCCAGTGGTGATTCAAAGGGGGCTGGGGATTTGGTTGCTGCTGCTGCCACAGTAGTAGTGGTGCTCGCTGGGAAACCTGGGCCCCTTTAAATCACCAGGCCCTGGGACAACTATCCCTTACGTGCCCCACCCCTCTGCCCCATTGGAGGGCCTGAATTTAGCAAAGGATGTAGAGGACTCTTCATCACTTGATGTCAAATGACCTTTTTTCCCTAAAGGAGACCCTCAACCTTTTAAGCCTGTCAATAGGTATTTTTTTGTAAAATTATAAGCTTACTGAGTCAAGATGTGACTGGAGAATGGGTCCAGTAAAATGTAAAAATTGTGCATCATCTTGATCTCCAAAATAGAAGATAAGTAATAAGATGTGCTTGGGGAGACGATGATGGGAAAGAGGGAAAGGATTGGAGGCTTAAGGCACTTGGTAGCTAGGGAAAATATAAAACCAGTGCCAGAAATGAAAACAGGAGTGTTGGAATAGACAGACTCAAGCTGGCATCTGAGGACTGCCCAAGAGAGCATTTTTTTCCATTAGCTGATAGTATAAGTACTTCTGGGTGGGAGAGAGAGAGCAACCCAGTGAAAATGTTGTATCTGGGGGCACTAGATGGGACAAGGGTAGAGAGAGAAAATGACAATGTTAGAATTCAGTTCAGTGATTAGGTACATTTAGCTTCTAATGGAACAGAATTATTGATGTCTTTCATGTCACTTGGAAAGAAACGGGTAGGTGGAAAGTCAATTAAAGAAAACTAGTTAACCAGTCTTGAAGTCAGTGGATAAGATCTGCTGTTACATCTTAAAGTACAGTAAAATGTGCTCATGAAAACAATGCCATATAAAATAATGGGATGTCAAGTAAAAGTATGCAGCCCATATCTTAGAAACTGTATCAGTAAAAAGCATAGTAGCCTTGTAAATGAGTCTTTGCTTATTTATGACACTAGCTTGTGAAACAAAAATACATTACAATGTCTGTAAGGTTCACAAAATTTAATACATGTCTACTGCTTCTTAAAAACACACTCTCGATCTCTTATGGGCATTTCATGATTTTTCATGTAACTTGCTCTAGAGATGAAGATTTTTGAAAGGAATTTGTTGCAAGCAGATGTTACGATATTAAGATTAATCAGTAACATTTCTCAGCACACAGTGGAATGCTCACTTGGCAGGTTGAGAAGGGAAAAGGATACCAAAAGGATTGGATTAGCTGTAATAAATAACTAGTTCCTTTGCAGATTACAGTGACATAGCTGATTACAGTAATTCCAACTGATGTTGCTTTCCACAACTATTTTTTTTTTTTGTTAAAGGGTGTCTGAGAGTGCTGTATATTCCAACACCACGGAGCATGTATATATTTTTTCATGTTCTGCTTTCTCTGTTTCTCTAACTGGTTATGAATCGTGTATTGGGAGCAATGAAGTAAAACCCCATTTGGCATGATAGTTTTAGGGGCCATATGGGGAACTAGAGTAGAGGTGCTGCATATAGTGAAGTCAGCATGTTCCACATGTACTCGATGTGGCTAATCTCCTGTGGCTGACATGAACCAAGGCAAACCAGGACAAATTCTGAAATTGAAGCCGTTTTCTGGGATACAGTCAATGGAGCATGTGTAATTGTCTAGCTCGGTGTTTTTCAAACTTGGATCGTGGGGCCACCAGGTAAGCCACTGGCTGGCCCATGACACTTCATTTACTTAACATGTTCATAGTCACTGAGCCTCTCAGCTCCCATTTGGCTTGCCCTAGTGGCCCCGTGACCCAAGTATGAAAAATGCTGGTCTAGTTCATCTACACTTGAAATGTAACAGTAGCACAGCTATGTGGCTCAGTGCTTCAGGGTAGGCACTACCTGTGCAGACTGGAGAAGTTCTTCAGTTGGGATAAGCATGCCACCTTCCTGAGAAGCTGTAGTTATGCTGACAGAAGAATTCTTGCATCCACTTAGTGCTGTCTAGAGTGGGGATTAGGTTGGCTTAACTATGCCATTTATACGTATGGATTTTTCACAACTCCAAGCAATATAGTTAAGATAACTTCATATGTAAACAGTATGATAGGAAATATAGTATGTGTTTGTGTGTGTGCATAATATAAACAATTCTCACAGCAAAATGATGCAAATGTTATTTTTATCAAATACAATTGGCTAATGACATAGTAAAAGCATCCTGATTTGGTTAATAACTTAGTTAATAATTAAATCACACAGTGTTTTAAAGAGCTGCAGGAGACACAGAATAGTCATTTGTAAAGAGCCACTTGTGAGCCGGTTGAAGTATCTCAGCGATAGTGTGTGGCAGTCTCTTGCTCTTATTCTGACACTGTTATACAAGGAGCCTTCAGAGCTCAGAACACACTCATTTTAAAAACTTAAATGTAAGGGCTAGATTGAGCTTTTTGTTTCTGCCCTGAGTGTGGGGTAAAAAGTAGCTTCATTTTTCAAGGATGGTCAAAAATCATAGGCACCAGTCTTGCTCCAGCTAGATATAGAGCAGATGCCGTCACTGCCTGTCTACTTGCTAATGAGGGGAAGAACATATCTATTGTGCAGCCCCTGATCATTTCAATTACTCTCCACTAGGACATGATCCAAGGAAGTCCTGTGAAGTGTCATGAGACCAAATTGTCTCATTTAGAAGACAAGGTCAATTAAAATGAAATTAGTGATAGCTTAGATACTGTATTCAAGATATGTGATCTCTTTAGTAGTTATATTTTTGACAAAAAAAAAAAAAAGGGTCTCTGATATAGCACTGATTCAGTCCTTGAAAAACAGCAAGGAATTGAGTGAAATCCAAAAATATACAGGTTTTCAAATGAAATTACCTGCTCTTTGATTTATTTTTCAGCTTATGGTGTGATTTGTTTTTTGTATTGACTTACTACTTTTGATCCACATCATCTGCTGTGCTGTAATGTTGCCACCAGATCTTTTTGAGCCCTAAACACAACTGTATTTGGATATTTTCCAGAAAGGTTGAAAAGTAGATGATACTTTTGTCTTTGAGACACCTTGCTTCAAAAAGAAAATCAATATTCTATAAAATAATCGCTGTGGAGAGAGGTCTAATTTTTTTCGGGAGGGGGGGAGAAAGAATCAGCAGTTGGTCGGAGCAAAGGACTAAAATAGATTCCTTAAAATCAAAAGTCACAGGCTCTGGTTTCTGTCTCAAAGTCACTTTTTGTTGTTTATGGCAAGCATCGGTGTATAATTCTTTATATTATGTCGGCATCCAAAGGTCCCAGTCAGTACTGGGACTCCAGTGCAGTCAAAAAGTCATAGTCTCTATCCCAAAGAATTTTAAATCCTGATCCAAATAGACACATTCCTCTACCCACAGGAGTCTCACTGGTCATATAGGGTCCACACTAGCACATGTGACTATTGGAGTACAGGGACCGAGACTACAAAGAACATTAGACAGAAGTATGTAATAAAATATGACAGCAAGGTGATCAAGGAATGATTTGGACACATCAGGCTGTTTCCTTTTTTAACTATATAGAGTATTAGACGCTATCCCCAGCATGCCTCTGTCAGTAATAAACCTTAGTCTGTACTTTCATCGCTACTAAACCTGGGAAACCCTAGCCTGTACTTCACCATTACTAAACCATTAATAAGGGGCCTGAGCAGCATCAAATGGCTTTTGAATATTGCTTTGCTAATATGCCATGTTTGCCTTCTGAATTCTATTCAGCTACATAAAAAGAGCCATATTGGGTCAGACCAAAGGTCCATCTAGCTCAGTATCCTGTCTTCCGACAATGGCTAATGCCAGATGCCCCAGAGGGGTGAACAGAATGTCCTGAAGTGATGTCACCGATATAAACTTCTAGACCCTGCAGAACCTCACTCATTTTACTTTGGCTTGGCTGACCTCCTATATCTTGTTGGTGCCCTTGTCATATTGCTGCCTAAGAAACTCAGTGATCCCAAGATGCCTTTTTAAATTTTGCTTTCTTGTTCCCATGGTAGTTTTTTCTTTGCTGTCCATTGTACCATACTTCCACAGGTTTTCTTTATTATTACGTGACTTATATTTTCACTTACTCAGATTGCCATGCCAGCAGTTCCACACTTTCCAGATTTAGCTCAGATGTTAACTGCAGTTTTGCTAAAACTTCAGCATTCTTCCTTACATACATCAAAGTCACAATGCCCTCTACTTATAATAGCTACCACGTTTTCTCTGGGCCTCTGCACTCTGTGGTTAAAGGGTTAAAGCATTCCCTGTGTGTGTATAGCAGTCCTTGTAAGAATCATATGCTTGTCAAACTTCTGGAGAACAATGTCATAGTGATTCTCATGTCTTTCCTTAGTGAAGGCGAGTCACTCATAAATAATTTCAGCTTCTCTCCTTAATGCATGAAATAATGAGCTCACCAGTAATTTGCATACTGTGTGTCAAGCTTTGTTGTGATTCGGAATATGGTGAAGTGCTCCTTCCACTGAGATCACTAGTGGGTTTATTAAACTAGATATCTGAGTCAGATTCAACTCTGCACATCGTCCTTCCTCTAATGCATGTTGGTTCAAAATGAGCTAACTCCCTGACACTCCTATTGTGCGGTGATAATGATTAGGAATCATAGAAATACAAGTTATATTTCCCTAAACTGGGACTCTTGTCTGGCAATATCTGTGGTGTGGCAGGAACATGGCTGAGGGGCAGGAAGGTCTGGCAGCAGGGCCTGGAGTGTGGCAGGAGGTGGGGGATACTGGACCTGGAGGCCATAGAGCTCTGGATCTGGAGGCTGTGAAGTTCCAGTCCTGGCAGTGGCCGTGGAGTTCTGGCCCTGGGATCTACCAATCAGGCTTGTGGCGGCCAGAGTCTGAGTCTATGGGCAGGGGGCCAGGCATGGGCCAGAAGAGCCAGCAGTGCTATGTGGACTCAAGCTTGAAGGCTGGTGGCAGGGGACATTCCCAGGTCTAGCAAATCTGAGGGTGCCGGATCAGGGAGGTCCAAGCTGTAGTCACTTTCTTTTAACATGTAACAAAAAACATTATGGGTGCGTCTAGACTGGCAAGATTTTGCGCAAAAGCGACTGCTTTTGTGCAAAAACTTGCCGCCTGTCAACACTGGCCGCGAGAATTTGCGCAAGAACACTGACTTTGTAATGTACAAAATCAGTGCTTCTTGCACAAAAACTTTGATGCTCCCACTCAGGCATAAGCCCTCTTGCGCAAGAATACTTGCACAAGAGGGCCAGTGTAGAGAGGAACGTTAATTTCTTGCGCAAGAAAGCCCGATGGCTAAAATGGCCATCAGAGCTTTCTTGCGCAAGAGAGCGTCTATACTGGGCATGGATGCTTTTGCACAAAAGCAAATCTTTCGCGCAAAGGCACATGCCAGTATAGACGCTCTCTTGTGCAAATACTTTTAACGGAAAAGTTTTTCCGTTAAAAGTATTTGCGCAAAATCATGCTAGTCTAGACGCAGCCTATCAGAATAACAAAAACAGTATGTAGGGTAATGCTTTTCTATATTTCTAGCTTTGCTCCATTATAGAGTTTCTACCTATATGTTCTTCTTTAGCTGTCACATTTCAGCTTCCGGCCATCAGATCTTGTACCTTTTTCTGCTGGATTGAAGAGTCCATTATCAAAATGTTATTCCCCATGTAGGTACAAATACACTTGGATCAAGTAATCCCTGAACAGTCTCTTTATTTAGCTAACTAGATGGTGCTTCTAGAGTCTATTGCCATAAGTCATGTTTTCTAACCCTCTCCAATTTATCAACATCCTTTTTGACTTTTTGACACCTGAAGTGGACAAAGTATTTTAGTATTCGAGTATTCAAATAAAACATTCCTATCTATTTAAAATTATCCTTCTCAGAGTGGACAGATAAAATAAATATTGCAAAGCAGTACTCTCTGTAAAAGACTGTCATATCCTTCCTTAGATGAATTGAAACTTTTAAGTGAATTTAGGGCTAAGATTCACAAAGATATTTCACTGCCTAATGATTCAGACAAGGTGTCTAGTGGGATTTTCAAAAGCACCTAAGCATGTTAAGCACTTAAATCCCATTGATTTCTGTGCCATATTAAAAGGTGACCTGCAAACGTTTCTGAATGGTCTTATAAGATATGGTTACTTTGTATGGCAGGCAGTTGAACTCTGTGACCAAAAAGTCCCTTCCAAATCCTATGTTGCAAAAGGAAAAACCTCAGTGGTCGTCTTTATTAAAATTTAGGTCTTGTTTAGCCTGAAAGACTCTCTGGTGCCTTGAAAACTTGTATCTCTACAGAGAAGACCAGCCATGGCTTTTTTAAATGTATTTTTGCAGGTCACTTTCAATGGCCTTCACAACACACACTCATTATCAGAGATGCTGAAAACACCACTTCAATTTAAGTCAGAGGGAGATTCAAGTGTTCAGCACCTCCAGCTGAAGAGGAAGAAAAAAAGAAAGAAAAGCATTTGTCTAGTTTTACCTTCATAAATGTACTAAAAGGTAAACATCTTCATAATAAAAAATAATCTATTTTAGTACAGTGCTCTGGAATCTAGTAGTCTATTGCATGCCATGATTGGGAGATACAGAAAATTCTGTCAACATCCAAACCTCATGCAGTTCTAAGATTCAGAAGGATTAAGTTGAGTTTTCTTTAGTCTAGCCTCCACCACATTTCTGTATATTAGTTGACAGTAGTGTAAAACCTGTGATTTTAGTTTCAGCATATTTTGTCCTTCGTGCATATTAATTTCAACTTCCACAACCAGATATTAACTCCACAGTAACCTACCACTTTCAGTTGCAGTCAAACACAATGCTGTCAGAGCACAAATTACAGAGCAACTTTAATACAACCATCAGAAACACTATCTTCCAATTCTTTCATTGTGGAATGGAGGGAAATTGTGTGTGACCTACTTTTCATATGAGAGCTGCCTTCTTTGTTATAAGACTTAAAGCCACACACAGTTACCTATGGCCTGAATTATAAAAAACTGGCATGTTAATTGATGCAAGGATTAAAATATTTTACACAAAAAATGTAAACTGATAAAGAACAACTTCAGAATTGTTTTCTTTTAGACAAGTTAAAATCGAATCAAATGTGTTACATTTAGTATTCACCTTATAAATTAGTTGAGGCAATATTATTTTCTATTGGTTCTTGTCAAAAACACTTCAATTTTGAAGCACAAACAAGAAAGGGTCATTTATTGATCATATTGTTTAAGACCTTTCATTTCTTCTTCTTTAGCCCCATTAGTCTAGCACATTCTTTATATATAATATTAACCTTAGCAGTTTAACGTTATACAGAGCGAGCTAGTGTTGCTGTGTATCAAGATAGTATTATAGTATAGAAAACATCATTGTTAGCTCTATCATATGACTTGTATTTTCTATTAACCAAAATAATATAGTATTTATCTGCAAAATCTGCTTGAACTTTGTAGGGAAAGTTCTGTTTCTGGTGAACTATTTCCTCAACATTTACTGATTACTTTTATACGACAGAATTTCACATACTGCATCACGAAAATCAGCATTTAAGCTACCACTTGAAAGGGATAAAAAATTTACAACTCTGTTTGATTGAAAAGCTTTAACTCCTAACTCTCATTAGTATTAATTTGAAAAGAAGTATTAAAGAGGCAATATGGTTACTATGTAGAGTATTTTTAGATTCCATCTGGAATACTGCATGTATATGCTAACTATAAGAGAACACTTGATCTTAGCCAAAAGGTCGAGAAGTTTGCATGCTTTTCATATTGAATACTATTTTGTTTTTAAATAGCAGACACTGTCATCCATAAACAGATCAAAAGTTCTAGTAACCGTTCACCTACCCCATAAAATAAAATGAACAGCACTATAAACTTACTGAACATATAGTTTCTTGAAATGAGACCAAAGGTAAAGAAACTTCTCCAACACTGGAGCAGAGATGTAATTCCTTGGAGGAAAGGATTACCATATGTTAGAAATTCCAGTTAGAGGAGATCCTTGGAATGTTGAAATTAGAAATATTTAACTGGGCATCTGAAAGTCAAATAATTAAGGATCAACTAATAGTGCTAGGAAAGTTTATTAAAAGAAAAAAAACCTATTATAAAGGAGATGGTTTCCTTCCAACAGTCTTTCTCTCTTCTGTAAACTTAATCTCTGCTACCTACTGGGTCATTTTAGAGAAAAACTCCAATCGGGTCTGATCCTCTCAGAAGCTGAGCCCACCTCCTGCAAGACACTGCATATCCTCAGCACTCTTTTTTTCCCCCATACAAATGGAGCAGAGGGCATGCAAATATCAGGGTCAATGTGAGGTTTTTACTCAAATGTTTGTATTCTCCCTCCTCCTTCTCCCCCTACCCTGCTTCCCAGAAGTGGCTTGTTCAATGTTGGCATCTGACTACATATCATTTATCTTGATTTTTGGCACGAAACAGGATTTTTGTGGCAACCTCTTCTTCAGCCTGTGTGTGTGTGTGTGTGTGTGTGTGTGTGTGTGTGTTTCCACCTCCTTGTTTGGATCAGGAAAACGTACACTGTGTTTTGTTTAAAGCAAAGTTTAGCTGTATCTGAGGCACATGCTTGGTTTTCTTACAATCACAAATGACTATTAAGTTCTTTCCCTAGTTCTACAGTAACTTCTTTCATGACTGAAGAAAGGAGCAGGGTCGGCAGATAGAGCTCTGTGTTTTCCTTGTTTTATTATTTTTAACCCTAAAACAAAAGGCTCAGCATACAGAAGAGAAAGGAACAGATCAAATAGGTCAATACCAGTGAGACTGCAGTTTAGCAGGTTTACTACCTCCATGCTCTGGCACCACAGAGATTGTAATAAGGCAGCTTAGGGATCGGAAGGGTGCCTTTTCTTCTCCCTGTAAACCCAAATTTGGCTTACTAGTAATAAGCCTTTGAAAGTCAAGTGGTCAGTAGATTAGAGGCGTATTCAACATTCCACTTCCAATTAACATGTTTCACAATCCTGCTCCAGTTCCCACCCCTCCCCCTGATTTCTGTGACTGTTACATTGTACAGTATGCTTATAGAGCTCACTGAGCATCTCCCCATCCAGAGCTACACAAGCTTTTTCTTATAGTTCCTCCTCCTAGCAACTGTGAACAGTTGTGTCATTGGGCACCAGTGACACAGAACATGGAAAGTCTCCCTCCTGTACCCTCAGTTCCTCCCCCCTGTTGGCATTTCATATGGATGATGACAAGGAAACAGTCTAGCTTGAATGAAGAAGGGTCAGGAACAGAACAGGAACAGGAATAGGCTGGGGAATAGGAGTGAGCAAATGGGAGACAGGATTAGGTGACTGGACGGAAAGAGTATTGTCTGAAAGGTCTCTTAACCGTTAGATTCCGCTCTTCAGCACTAAATCTCCACTAATGACTTGCCTACACAGGATAACAGCCTACTACTACTACCTGTCCTGTAACTCAAGAGATAGAAAAGTTGTGTGTATAAACTTTTGACCTAGCAGATGACCCATGGTGGTCAGTATTGTTTTTCATGATGGCTGGTGTTCAGTTTGCTTTTTAAAAAATTGTACTATTGTATGTCTTTTCTATGTAAAAAAATATTTGAAATCATTCGTGATCATGTAATTCTAATGATAATGCACAAATGCTTGAGGAGCTGACTTCAGTTTAAACTGGCAGCCTTAATTCTGGCATTTTCTTTTTTTAGCAGTTGTTTATGCAGCTTCAGTCGTCAAAAGTAGTCAAATATAGTTGATTCTTTTATACATAGTATCATATGTTCAATGTGTATGACAGAGAGACCCTGATCCTTGACTGGGTCCCTTAGGTGCTGCTGTGATTAGAGTTACAGACATTAATTTTGAACAGTTATCCCATTATAGGGATAATGGTTCTACAGTTAGGGAGGGACATAAAGAATAAGTTGTATGTTGTTCTGAATTTCTCTCCTGGGTTATTACTTGACATAGTTGTATGTCCCTCAAAAGGAACAAAAATCCATCATCACCATTCTATTCAGATGACACACATTGGGACTTGGGTTCTGAAATGAATTCATTGACACACTACTAGCATATGTAATAAAAATCTACAGTAAATAAACATTCAATTTTTTTCTTATGGGTTCTATAATACATTGCTCTGGCTATCAGGGTTGTACATCAGAGAGCGAGTGTGAGAGAAAGTGTGTTCAGCAGTATTTGGACCTAGTACTTCACAATGCTGAGTAAGGATGTAAGTGAGTAGTCGAGTACTTGACCACCCAATAAGCCTAAGCTGACTTTCTTAGAGGCAGCAAGGGTGGAGGGAGCCGGTGCTGGGGGAGCAGGCTTAAAAAGATGGATCTCCCCCTCTCCCCCTCCCGGTAGGCAGGAGCTGCTGCCATGAAGCAGCACCTGGCCGCAGTGGTCCAGGCTGACCATGGGAGAGGTTGCTCTGGCAGCAGCCCCTGTTCACAGTGGCCCAAGCTGGCTGCAGACAGGGGTTGCTGCCACAGCAGCCTCTGCCCGTGACTAGCCCAGGCCGCTGCGAGAAGGGGCTGCTGGACCCGGTGTGATCTGGGACTGAGTGATCCTGGCTCGCACCAGTCTGGCTCTGCAATTTTAATGTGGTAAGACCACATTTAAAATGCAGTTGAAATTGACAATTAGTCGATTACCTCCTCTTAACATCCTTATCCCTAACCCATTATAGATTGGAGAAACAGTGACCTTGAAAATGTATAGTTAATAGACCCTGAGCAACAAATGGTATCCAGAATTTTTTCTTATATAGATGCTTGAATACCAATCAAACTGCCATATCATTCTTATAACATGGAGACGATATTTGTTGCATATGGGGTGACCTATTTTTTTAATTGAAAAGGCTCTTTTAATGAGTGTGACAGACTTATATAAGAATTAAGATCACAAATATATGGCTAGATTAAACCCTTACTTTATATTATGGTTTAAATGTTAGTCTTGCAGCAAAATATTAGGAAACTGCTTCCAAGGAACCTAAAGAGCGCGTTTGCTCTTCTGCAGAAAAAAAGAGGAAGAGCAAACGCATTCCCTGGACATGGCAGGGTTTTCCCTGGATACCTCCAGTATCCTAGAAAAACCCTGCAGTGTAGACATAGCAGTCAGTGTATCCCTTCTAACCTTAAATCCATGATTGGCTTTCTGTAGTAGCGGGAGATGTAGCTGTTGAGGATATGAAGATGCAAAGATGGTGCCAGTATTTTGCACTACAGTTGCTAGGTCAAAAATTAGTTGGCTGAGTCAGTATTAACATGCAGATCTCCCTGCTCAGCATATTTTTAGCTTCCTTAAACTGCTTTAATGACAGCTCCAGAAATCAGTGAGATCCCAGCTGCCTATAATCCTGCTGAATCAGACCTTGAATAGCAAACTGAGCCAGTTTCCTGCATTCCCAGATATAGGCTGTGGCTCCCTGTCACCATTTAGGAGCAATATTGTTTGCACTGTGTGGGGTTGGGGTTTTTTTTGTTTGTTTTTGATCCCCATGCTGACGCTTATGTGGTTTTTAGTCCTGTTTTTCTCCCTCTCTGGGATGGCATATTACTCTTGTGAATATACTAATATACTCCCAGTCTCAACTCAGTTCTGTTAATGCAACAGGGAATTATATTGGATTATGAAATATGTACATCAATCCAAATAACCCACAGTAACATTAGAATAATCTTGAGGCCTGTCTACACTAATGGCTTAGTACTCACACAGTCACATTATTGCTGCCAAACAGTGACCCACATCTGTGATTAGCCCCGATGCCAAACCTTTCTTTTATCCACCTATCTCCCCATTCTTTTTGCCCTCCACTGATGCACTTTGCAAGTCATAAATGTCTGCCTTAAGCTTTTCACATCTTACTTTGCACAGGGTCCCAACAAAACCTAGGGCAGGACCTGTCAAACGCTATATAAAATGGAAGAATAGTGCCAGATACTGTTAAGTCACTCTCTAGAGCTGTGGTCGAAGGAAGTTTCTATGGAACACTCATTGCTAATAAGCTCTAGGGCATTGAAGATTTGAGTGGCTTTTTCTTCAGGCTGCAACTGACCTGGTACATTAATATCTGTAAACCTAATTGAGCTTCTCTCTTGGAAAATACTTTACAATGTCTCATTTCTAATACATGTATGCATGCATTCACAGATCGTTTTGTCCAATTTCTCTGTTCTATCATTTACTGGTATATCGGTTTTGCAGCTATGTTTTCTACATTTTGTACTCTTCTCTTTGCAGTCAGGAAAAAAAATGCACAGGCTGCACAATATTTATCAAAATGTAAGAACACGAAGATAGTAATGTCAATTTTGCCTAACCATAAGCTTAGACATTGACAAAGAAAAATCTCTTTGAGGGTGTTTTAAGTGATCGTGCATACAATAGAATTCTTGAAACCAATCATCTTCAAATTGCACTAAGGATCTTTGTGTTGGGAGGCAGCAGGAATCTTTCATCATGTTAAGATTTTTTTAACATTGGGCATTGAAGATTTGAGTGGCTTTATCAGCAGAAATTGCTTATCAGCAGAAATTGCCCAGGAACAATTCAGCCTCTTTGAAATATCCTCATTGTTAGTGTGTACTCCTTAGTAATGGCCATACATTAACTCCTGTATGCCTTTTTGTACACTAGTAATGTGCCTGAAAGTACACTCATAGATAACCTCTTTATCACTTCTGAGAGAGATGTGTTAGTATTCTGGATTCCTCAGTTTAATAGGGGTAGAGGGGAGGGTTAGGGGTAGATGGAACAAAAAATCTTGCCAGCTGTGAAGGTGACCATTCCTCCTGGTTTTAATTTGACTTGATGGCCACTGGTAACTGAAACTGGTTGCACTGATGCCCTCCTATTCAAGGTAAATCATAACAGCCTAAGATAGATTTATCATTTCCATATCAAATCCTGCCTGTATTTTATCTATACATACTTTTTAAAATGTACACACACCCCTTCCTGAAAAGTCAGATAGAAAATTTCTAAGTTCTCTATAGAATTTAATGGAGGACTAAGACCTTTTGATAGAATTCTATAGGTGGCTTTAAAAAATCTAAAGTAAGCATATAACTTTCTGATTCTATAAAATCCTATTGTTTTCATACCCATTAATGAAATTCAATATGACATTTCCATTAGATTAAAGATACATACTTGAAGAGATTCAATTTATTTTAAAGGGCTCATTTTGAACCCAAATGTTCCATGCAACAAACAAATTGCTACAGCTCAAATGGACACCTCTAGGTCAGTTGAAAGGATAATAACTATAGAAATCAGGTGATATCCCAATCCATAATGCATTTCTGAAGGTATGATTCTCTTTTTTTTCTATTAGAACCAAACCTTAAGAAAACAATAAGCAATTCACAGAATAAGCTATATTTCCAAAACCACATCTAATATCATTTGAGCCAGTTGGGTTTTACCTATACTTTACATATGCTGAGTTATTCACAATTTAACTTTACTAAAAAAAAAAGGGGGAGTAGAGGAATTAAATCACATGGGAAGGAAAAAGTGGGGCTGGCAGAGAAGAAAAAGCAGAAAGGACAATGTACTCTGGCTGCGTAGTCTAGAAGAGGATCACAAATACCCTGACATTTGAAGACCCAAATATCAGCCATAAGGGGCTCTGAGGAGTCTGTCAATATGCTGTGAATTATAGGGGGAAATAACAATGTTCAACCTTAGAAACTAGTTTGCAT
This sequence comes from Rafetus swinhoei, assembly GCA_019425775.1. Lineage (NCBI taxonomy): Eukaryota > Metazoa > Chordata > Testudines > Trionychidae > Rafetus > Rafetus swinhoei. Next base: position 276,629,932 of record CM033437.1, read on the forward strand.
CCATTATGTTTTTCAAGGATATAGTATCAGGAAAAGAAATCTGACCCTTTTGCTTCTCTCCTGAAATGGAGATTCTCCAATATTTTTAAATTCCTCAAATTGGAGGCTGCCTATAGCAGTGAGCTTTGCAAGCATACAAAGCCTAGTTCTGCTATTTGGGCCCACGTAATCACAAACTGCCCCAGTATAAATGCGGAAGAGGTGGATCAATGCGTGCTCTTCCTTCAGCACTTGTCAGCAGAGCTGACTAGTCTTACAAGTCACACAGAGTTTAATAGGGATGAAACCCCTATGAATTTACAGAATTTTGATCAGGCCCTATACAGAGGACAATCAAAACCTTTGGCTCTCAGAACTCAAAGCTCAGGAGGTGGCACTTTTATGCTACCTTTTAAGATATATTCAACTAGCTTTGTGCCCTAGAGATACTGGACTGGGTTACTCTAGATGCTGAAGAGTATTCCGTGTAATTTGGGACAGTACCCCAGAGCCTGAAAGCTGTTTACTGCAAAGTTAGCTCAAGGTATAATATGAATGTTGTCTTTAACCTGACTTGTAATCATAGACAGTTCAAGTTAAGTGGCCCTTTAAAACTGAACTGATGACATGGGTTGAAGCTCAAGCATCAGCAGCATTTAAGTTAATAGCTGAGTCTCCATAGTACTGCTGTTTATGCTAAACAGTCTGTTCCACCTTGTATTTGGCTGTGACACTCTGAGTATGTGTCCCAGGCCTGAAGAGTTAGGTGTAAGATCTCAGCAACAAAATTTGATCCTACAAAAGATATTACCTCACCCACATTGTTTCTGTAATATCCTGGGACTGACATGCCTAGGTGACAACTCCGTGGGTGCTCAGGGTTGGAGCACTCATGAGGGGGGAAAAAAACAGGTGCTCTGCACCTACTGGCAGCCCTCCTGATCAGCTTATCTTCCTCTCTCCTAATGCCTCCTGCCCACCATGATGAATTGTTCAGAGGCATGTAGGATCTTCTGAGAGAGAAAGGGGGAAGGAAGAGAGGATAGAATGGGGTGGGTGTGGGGCCTGGCTTAGAGGTCCAGCACCCCTAGGGAAATCATAACAACTCTGCATGTGTAACAGCCACCAGGTATGATTTGCACTTGGGATGACTAGAGTTTAGTGTAGGAGCCTCTACAACTTGAGCTATAAAGCCAGCTGGCTCTCAGGTTAGGCTGTAGCGCTCCTTTGTTCTTGTATCTCGCTGTAAGTTATCTAAGTGCCACTACATGGGACAGTGAACCACACTGGGGGTACCCCTACACTGCACACTAATTTTGAAATAAGCTATTCTGGAAAAAATACTCTGAAATAGCTTATTTCAAAATAGCACATCTACACTACAGGGAAGCCTCAAAATTAGTCCAAGGCAGGCTTCCCTAATGTGGACGTGCTACCTCGATTTAGAGCCCCAGGAGGCACTGGGGAGTAATTAGTTTGAATGGCCCTGGGGAGGAGCTATTTCGAAATAGAAGCAGTGGAGTGTCCACACTACTATTTCAGAATAGCTGTTTCAGAATAGGCATTATTCCTTGTTGAATGAGGTTTACAGAAGTCAGAACAAGCTGTCCATTATTTTGAAATTATTTCAAAATAATGGTATTGCTGTGTAGATGTGCCCTTTGTTATTTTAGAATAATGACTGTTATTCCAAAATAATGCTGCTGTGCAGATGCACCCTCAGTGTGTGGGTCACACATGCTCATTCAAGGTAGGCTAACAAGAGGAGTTGAGTGTATATAACTTGTGCTAATACAGCAGTGATGGCAACTGTGGCCCACAGCACTGCCCAAAATCTCTGCAGCCCTGCATGCTACAGCCCTACCTTCCACCTGTTGTTCTCACACCAGCCCTGCCCCAGAATGTTCTCTACCATACAGCTTGCAAAGGGTTCCTTATAGGCAGCCTGGTGAATGTCTACTGCATCTACTCCTGCATCAGCTGCATCCTCCTGTCATAGCTGTAGGGCTTTTAGGGCTTGTTTGCACCACAGTTATTTTTAACATCTTAAAGGAAAAGTGGGGTAAGAGAGGGAAAAATCTCAGAGCATTTAATGGAAAATTATAGGTTTTTTAAACCATTCTACAGGCTCTTGTAGTAAGGACACCATTTTTATTAAGTTCCATAGGATTGGTGAAACAGAGTGTTAGGACTGTGCCGATTGCCCATTCTCAGTTAGAGCCCTGTTGTGTGAGGCATTTCAGAGTAAAAGACCATGCCGGCCCTGTGAAGTGACCTGTGCCTGTGCATACCTCAAGTGTCAGAGCTCAGAATAAAACATTGCCCTCCTGACCTCCAGGCGATTGTCCTATTCACCAGAACACACTGCATTTCTGATTTGTTGGTCGCAGAGAAGAACATCTTCTGTACTCCCCTTCAAATGGCTGTCTAAAGGGACGTAGTGGATAGCATGCCCTCACTTGACATCTGAAAAGTTACAGGAAGCACAGAGTTTCATTCAGGCACAGAGCCTCTTAGTGCTTCGGTTTTGGACACAGCAACTCTCCCCAAGGAGGACAGTGTCTTAGAGCTACAAATCAGTGTCTAATATTTAGGCACTGTTTTTCTGAGAGTACTTTTCACTATAGAGAGAAGCTAGTGGGCATTTTTTTTCTTAAAGTCTGAAGAGAGGAAAACTGAAATGAAATATGTGGTTGTTGTGTACAGGGGGCTGGAATAATTTGTATAGTGGGCGTGCTGGAACTCATTGAACCAAACTGTAAACCCTGTATATGATGGAAACCACTTCAATCCAGGGGTGTTGCAGCACCCTTACTTTCACCAGCTATGTATATGGCAAGAGGTCTGTACTCATGTGGACACTGCATACAATAAAGAAATGTGATCCTTTTTACTGTTCAGTATAGCAGTCTCATTCCCTTGGTATGGTTGATCTTAATGGTATGGTTTCGTGAGTAGATCATTCAACTACAGGTCATTGTAATAGTCCAGGACAGCGATACAGTAAATTCCGGATTCACTGGCGTGGCATTCTGACAGATATCCTGCTCTGTCAGTGATAAATGTTTGGCTGTATGTGTTCTCATATGCTCCCCCATTATATCATACCAGCTCTGTGCAGATAGCTAGCGTACTAGACTTCACGAGAGCCCCCAAAGACCACAAACTCAGATAAGATACGAAGCCACCCGAGTCAGGTTTATTGTTGAATGAAGAACATTAATAGTTGTCAGTAGCAAGATGGCCTCCAAACCCCTATGCGTTTGTACCCATGACAGTAGACACGGCTCAGACAATAGCATGGATTTTACTATTGCCCCCAGGCCAGCTACAGAGTTATGTCAAGGTACCACAGTGTTTATAGACAGAACTGAACAATCTATGATACACACTGTACATATAATCTTATGTGTTAATGGCACATTTGGTGTGTCTCCCTGTACTTTCCTCTAAAGCAGTCACTGCCCATTATTTTGCCTTGATTCTTGTTGTTTCAAACTGTTCTATCATGTACTCAGCTGGGTGTCCTTATACTGTCCTGATGGAATGTATTTACATACTTCATGTGCTTTTAGCAGTGCTAGCAGTTCTAGTGCTGAGAGACACTGACTTGCAGGCAAACATCTGCTTTTGACACGGCCTGTCTGTTACTCATAGTATAACTTTTGCTTACTTTGGTTCAAGTACCAGACCCATGCTTCAGGTTCTTTATTTCTCCTATAGTCACCAGCTGATCCAGTTGCCCAATAAGAAACAGTGTATGCCTGTCACATGATTACCTAGTTGTGCTCATTAGAACTGTCTAGAGACCTACAAAAATACATTTCTTGTGATTTTGAATAAGAACATAAAAATGGTCCTATTGGGGCAGACCTCTGACCCATCCAGCACAGTACTTCCAGCAGTGGCCAGTGCCTGATGCTTTGGAAGGAATGAACAGGAATAAAGCAATTTCAAGTGATCAATCCTCTGTCATTCAGGCCCAGCTTCTGGCAGTTGGGATTCACTAACTATCCAGAGTATGGGGTTGCAGCCTGACCATCTCGGCTAGTAGCCATTGATGGATCCATCCTACATGAACTTATCGAATATTTTTGGAACCCAGTTATATTATTGGCTTTCACAGGAGCCTGGCAACATGCTCCACAAGTTGACTCCATGTTCTGTGAAGATGTACTTCCTTATGTTTGTGTTACACATGTTGCCTATTAATTTCATTGAGTGACCCCTAGTAACACGTCCCTGTTCACTTTCTCTGAACCATTCATGACTTTATAGACCTCTATCATATCCCCCTTCAGTCATCTCTTTTTCTAAGCTGAACAATCAGTCTTTTCAATCTTTCTTCATATAGAAGCTATTTTATACCCCTAATCACTTTTGTTGCTTTTCTTTGTACTTTTTTCCAATTTGGATGTATTTTTTTGGAAATGGAGCAACCAGAACAGCAGGCAGTATTCAAGGTGTGGGTGTACCATAGATTTATATAGTGACATTATGATAATTTCTGTCGTCTTATCTGTCCCTTTCCTAACAGTTCCTAACATTGTCAGCTTTTAGCATACTGTTTCGATGAAAACTAGCATGGGTATGTCTGCTCAAGCTGGAATTCTCACCTCCAGATCCAAGTGTAGACATACCTAAAAGGTCCTCCCCAAGCCACAGACATAAATACTTTAAAAGTTTCAATAAAGATCAAACCAACAGGTCCAAACGCAGCCCCTAGGGCAGTCCAGTACACTGTTATCCCATCTGCAGGCTGCTTCCATGTGTCCTCTTGCTGTGGTCTTCCTAGCAGTAGGGTGCACCTCTTCCCAGCTCTTTGCCTTCCTGTCCCATTTCTTCAGCTACCTGCTATTTGTCCTCCATAGGTACCTCCCAAGTGCTGCCTCCAGCTTTCTGTTCCTGCAGCTTCTTCCTCTCTTCCAAATCTCATCTATTCTGAGTTCAGGACATTACTTCATTTTCTTGTAAATTGAGGATCATTGAGCCTGCTACTGGCTAGTTGTTGAACTAGGTGCCATCATCCTCCATTGGCCGGATTTTTTTCCTTACATCTCACTCAAGGTAAAGGAAACCTATCTAGTGATGAGCCAGTAGGTTTATTATAGTACTGCCTCCAGATGTCTCTCACTGTCCATTTTACATAGGAGGGGAGCATTTGAAACTAGTTCTGTGTAACATTTGAATTCATCATCTCTCTTTATGTGGCAATGTGTAAGAATCCTGACATGATGAGAGAGAGAGTGAGTGAAATGGACCCATAGGATGACAAAGAAAACAAAATGATCAGTTAACTATGAAAATTCTGTTTATGGTGGGGGGGAACCTTCTGTGCTTTGAATTAAACAGTACTTGACTTTGAACATGACCTCTCATTATTGAAATGGTCAGATTTCAACAGCCACTGCCTTCAATCAAATGCAAGGTCCAATTTGTGGAAAGTCCTCTGGGGTGGGGGGGGAACCTGCAGTGGCCTGTGTCAAGAGCTGATTCAGTGAGTCTCTCAATCAGCCTCCAGCTGTAGAGCCTGGGCTACAAGTTACAGATGGCCTTGCCTTGGGAACTTCCTGGCAGGAGAAATACTGATCCCTCATGCTGTTGTAGAGCTGTTGCATTCCTCTGCGACTGTGGGATTGAATCAGACCCACTTGCCTCGCATTATTATTTACATGCATGAGATTCTCACACATGCTCCATCACTTGCAGACAGTCAAGGTGCTTCAAAAGGTCCGGGGTGAGGGTGGGGAAGGGAGAAGGGGGAGAATTCCCACTGCACAGCAATTGAGAAAAGCGGCTTGAGATCTGCAAAGGATTCCTTTACAAACCCTGGTGCATGGGGTATGCTGGGGAAGGGCTAAAAGTGGGAGGAGTAGAATTGCTTTGGGAATCACTGCAGAGTTTCTGGGCAACATTGCTGCCCTTAGGCAGCCAAGACAAGCTACTGTATTTTGTTATGCTGAAGGCCATTCTGAAAACTACAGCAGCACTGTAACAGAAAGGTGTAATCATGACTTAAGCCCCTACGTCTCCCTGGGCTTGTGAGTTCCAGGCTGTGGTTCTAGAAGCCTAGAATAGAATCATACCTTGTGCCCTTTCCTGCCCACTGTTTGGTACCAATATTATTGCACTGTGAGGTTTTGAGCACCAGTAACTCCCATTTCAAAATGGCTGCACTGCTTACAAGGGCATTTTGGGCATTAAATGGTAGCAACTCAAAATATGCAGTCACTTTCTATCTTAATGCTTTTCCATCTCAGAAAACTGGTTACTAGAAGTGTGTGGAGAGAAATAATTCTATTTCAAAGATGTTTTTGATATTTCAAATTTGCTTTCATACCCACTACGAACAAAAATGAAACATTTCAAAGTTCTCCATTAAAGAGAATAGAGCTCCCGATTCGGAGGCAGTGAACCCTGGAAATCCCCACTCTGGGCTGCTCTGGACATGTAAACCTTGGAAACCTGGGCTGTCTGTGAAGTGGGTGGGTGAGATGGCAGGAAACCAGGCAGATTTATTACAAAATCCTGCTTGCCAAGTAGAGTTCCATCACAACCCTGCCTAGATTCCATTGGAACTTTGGCAAAGTCAGGGCGCCTCCATGAAAAGTTTTGATGTCTCCATAATATTTCAATAGAATTTGTCCAACCAGCTCTTCTGGTTGTCCATAACATATAATTAATATTTTTCAGTTTTTCCCCCAAACGGTTTGTTTTGATGCTCTACCAATAAATTGAGATAATTTGATCTGTCTTCATTTCTAAATTAAATATCCTTCCTAGGCCAGTTCCTGTTAAAAACTTCACTTCCAGCATCCAGTGATTAATGTCCCAACACCTTTCCTGCTTCAGATGTGGAGGGGTACATTAGAACTCTGTGTGAGGAAATGAAGCCCTTTTTCTGATTCATTAAACCAAAAGAAATTATCTCCAATGATCTTCCTAATTAATAGGTATCACAAATCTACATACTTCATTGTGCAATTAGCTGGACATTTTTTTTCTCTCTTTTGGCCTTTTCTAATTTAATAGACTCAGTAAATAGCTTCCAGTTTTATTTGCACCAAAGTGTGAATAAAAGCAAACTGAGTAGACAGACTTTTTCTTAGTGAACTACATATTTCAGAAAAGATGAAAATCCCTACTGTGGAAAGAAGGCATTATATTAAAAGGGCAAAAAAGGAGTGGATTATAAAGCAAAACTACCTATCTGTGCTATAAGTTTTGAGGACTGTGAAAATTGTCATCAAAAGTTACAGTTGACAGGGACTTATCTTAAGTTCTCCATTTCCCTTTACGCTAGACAGCTTTTCTTTTATTGAAAATATAAATTGGTATTGCCATCTGTAGTAAGTTTATATGGTTCCATTCTGCACATGATGTGTATGCAGAAAGATAAGTCTCTTTTTTTCTTTTCACTGCAGTACAGTGAAATGTGCTATTGGAAGTTTAAAAAGCCATACTTTGATATTATAGTTAAGCAAGTGCCTGTGAAGTGACAAAGTTGGGCAGAGGAAATATTACAAGAGTGAAATAGTTGGCAGAGATGTTTGGTAATACAAGGAATTATTAAACGCTGGAATATTTTAAAACTCCTAGTGACAGTTATACATTTAGTAATACATTTGTATGTGAACTTAGTAATACTGAAACCATAAACATCAGTCCTGAACTGAACTGCTTGTTCTATTTCAGTTCTAGTCTTTTCTTAAGATGTGGCTGACACTTGTACAAAATTGCATAGTTTTTTTTATACTTTTTTGATTTACTTGCGTACTTATTGTAAATAATTGTGATATAAGGGTATCACGTTGTGTCATGAAATGGGTATTGAAAGATCCTAAATATCAATTTTGCATGTAAAGTTTCAGTACAACATCCATTGTTTGTGGGATTTCCCTTTACAAAAGTAGCTAGTACATGAAAATATGATCAAGGTTCTAAAATTGGCACGTGCACATGTTCTTCTTCACACTCACTGTCACCCCCAGAAACATGATTGGCTTAGTTGTATTGTATCAAAATCTTTGTGTACATGTATATGTATATATAATAAAGAAGGCTAATGGTGAAAAGATAATGTCAGGCTTCTGTTAGAATTTTAAATAAGGATAAATGGCTCTGACGACTAGTAAAGGATGGAACCTGGGTCTCGTGAGCTCTTCTCCAGCTAAATCAGACTGCCTGCTGTTTGAATACAACACTGATAAAACATCTGCCTTGGATAGGCATAGGGTTGCCAGGCAAATGGTCTTCAACTGGAACACCCAATCCAAAAGGGACTGTGGCAGCTTCAGTCAACACAGTTGACCAAGCTGTTAAAAGGGGGCTCCATGCAGCAACCTGTAAGTAGCAAGATGTCTCTCCAGCTCTTAAGTGGAGGGCTGGTGGGGGGGCTCCATTTGTTGCCCCTCTCCCCATAGGCACTGTCTGTGTGGAACTCCCATTGACCAGGTTCCCACAGCTAATGTAGGAGCTGGAGGCACATGCTGGCCATTTCCTGGAAGCCAACAGACTTCTATCCCTGGGAAATGCTGGGGCTGCCTGAGGTCAGCGCTGGTTGGAGCTGGCACCCTGAAACCCTGAACCTCTTCCCATGCCATGTTCCGATCACTGCCCCAGCTCAGACCCCCCCCTCCAAGACCCCACACCTCCTCCAAGAGTCCATACCCCAACCTCCTGCCTCAGCCTGGTGAAAATGAGCAAGGGAGCAAAGGTTGGGGAAAATGAGTGATGAGTGGAAGTGTGATGGAGTGAGTAAAGGGTGGGAGAATGGGAGGGGAGGCTCCTTAGGGAATGCATGGGGCAAGAGTGTTCATTTTTCTGCAATTAGAAGGTTGGCAGTTTTAGATGGGAAGGAGAGAGGGTCATTTTCTAAGTGGCTAGTCCTCTGTTGCGTTGTTTCCTCAAATAGACAGCTCGTAGTAGAGACTAGCCAGTGGTATGTCACTCAAACAGTGTTCAAGCATTTTGCATATAATAAACTCCTTGTGGCAAAATAGCTGTCCTTTTCTACATCTTGTACAGTGTTAACACTGATGTGACACAGCTAATAATTAGTTACAAAACATAAGAATCAGGAATAAGAATGAAAGAACAGATAGAAGGAATAGCAATGCTGGACAGTGTGTATACTCTGTTTGTAGCCTGTCCATCTTTTAACTAAAAAGGAATGAAGGGAAAGGAAGAGAAAGAAAGAAAAAAATAAACATTTTATTCCTTGGAGGTCTTTAGGGGAGGGAACATTTCAGGTTCTTGAGAATGGCCTCGGTCGCAGAAATGTTTTTAGATGGAGCAAAGATTCTGTGTCTGGCCTGCAAATTTAGTTGTTCGACAATTTAGCTTGCAAGAAATAAAATAAAAATACCCACTGTGTTGCCTAGCTTGTTCATATTGTGCTTTAAGTCCTAACTACTGAATTACCTTATATGTACAGTTCATAAAGTTTAAGATTTTGTTTTATATGCTGGTTTGACTAACTCAGAAGCAGTATGCTAACATAAATTCAATATATAAGAGAAGATATTTGAGTTACTTTCTGTTTATTAATATTTTTGAAATATAAATATCATTTACAGATTTTAGGACTGTATAGGATCCAATAGCTTATGGTGATTTTAAGCATGTTGGCCTTTCAAACACATGTTGGTTTGACTTTACTATGTCAAATTACAGCTATAGCTCAGGGGAAATGCTGTCCTTTAGTGGGGAAAAAAGTCATTAACACAATACTGGCTTTTTAATCACTGTTCATAACCAATATATAATCTGTCCCTGATCAGAAGAAAACTTAGTCTTAAGTGATGCTTTTTTAAAAAACAGAAAAAAATATTATAAATGGCCGCTCTTTGGCTTTTATTCACAACCAGCCTGATTTTTCCACTCAACTGCAGCAGCTTTATGCTGTTGTAACACTGCTAAAACCAAGTGGCATTATGGCATTGTAAAACTGATACAACAGAAGTGGAGAATCAGGCCCTGAGACCATAGTGAGCTACAAGCCTTAAAATGCAATAGGAAAATGAAAGCATTGTTGCATCTAAAGAGTGTTGTACTGAAGCATTGGAATAATGGAAAGAAAAAGATGTTCTGTGAAGCTTGCACACACTAAACGACGTTTGCTGAATTGAGAAAAAGAATCCTATGGAATAATGCCAGGTCACTGATTTAAACCCACAAACATTCTGAAAATGAGGGCAATATTTTATTAAGGCTATTTCATTCTAAAGATATATTTGATTTTTATTTTCTATTATATATCAGGTGCCTTTATCTCTTTGTACTCTGGTAAATCTGGTATTTTCTATGTAAAGAGAAGGTGTTGAAAATGATACTGCTCATATTCTATGTGTAGGGTTTACAGAGCTTTTCTTCTGTGTGTGTGTGTGGGTGTGTGTGTGTGTGTGTGTGTGTGAGAGAGAGGTAAGATCTAGTAAACAAAATTAACTGAAGGAAAAGATCAGCCTTCTAAAGCTGCAATCTCTATTTTTTTAAAAAAAAAAAAGCCAAACCAGGAAGCTAGCCCATTTATATTGCCAAGTTAATTAAAACACAAATAGGATTACTGTCTCCTCATGCCGCCAATCATAGTGTTTATATACTTCCACTTGGAAATCCATAAAGTCTCCCACAGCATAGAAGGCCCAGAAGATTTGTATCCTGGCTGCATATTGGCCCATCTATTTCCTCATCCCCCACTCCCTCCTAGCTCATACTATTTTTTAAATTGCAGAGCTGCAGCGGGGTTTGGTCCTGGTGCGAGCCGGGACTGAGCTGGCTGCCTTCCTCTGTTGAGTAATCAAGTAGTCGATAAAAATAACCTAATTTTAACATTCCTAGTTTGTACCAAGGGTTATATTTTTTTTTCTTGGCCATCTTGCTTTTGTAAGGCTTACTCTTCTTTTTACTACTTTAGTTTATTCCAGGGTTTTCTTGTCATGCTTGTCTCTAATTTTCCATTTGGTTTACCTTTTTAAGGAATAAGAGAAAATCACATGCTAAATAAGTGAGGAAGTTCCCACTTCATTATTATAAGAAGGCTGAAGGAAGGCTGGTCCAATGGTAGTATGCTAGCCTAGGCCCAGGTTCAATTCCCTGTTTAACTATGGACTTCCTGTGTAAGTCACTTAGTCTCTCTGTGCCTCAGTTGCCCACTTATAAAATAGGAATAATAGCACGTCATGGACTGTGAAATCAGACGTCCTGCATGAAATCTAGCTATTGGAGGGAAGGGATCAGAGTGGGATTGCCCCAGTTGAAGGCTCCTTCTATGTCCCCAGCTCCAGCTGTTAATTCCCTCCAAGCTGGGGGTGGTGACACTTTCTCTTCCTCTGCACAGAGGCTCTTGTAGGAAGGGAGGAAATCAGACCCAACCCCAGGTACCTACAGCAACTGCAGGAAGCTGTCGGGCTGGGCAACAGCCATGGAGATCCCTGCCACTGCAGGAGGTTACCAGAGGTGGAGGTGGGTCTGATTTCCCCTGTGCTGCTAGGAGCACCTTGCAACCAGGGGAGGGACCCAGAATGGGTCTGAGCTTTCCCCACCCAACCCCTGACATTGGCCAGATAGAGGAAAATCAAGTCCTATCTCTCTCCAGCCAGGCCAGAGCTAACAGCTAAGAGCCCCCTGTTAAGGTACTCTCAGCAGCACAGGAAGAATCAGACCCGCCTCCAACTCAAGCAACCTCCTGCGGGCTCCAGGGCTTTGCTTTCATAGCCCAGCGCTGAAGGATGTGCAGCAGTGAGAGTGGCAATCCATTACCATCCTTGGTATAAAGTACAAATATTGGCTGCTATGTCATTCTCCTCTGTAACTGGGGAGATGTTGGCAGCTTGCTCTTCCTAACCTAACTTTCAAAACCTTGGCTTTTTAATAGGCTATAAGAGTGACCTCCCCCTTTAGGAGAGACGATTAACCACAGGAAAGTATTTTAACACATGTACTATTTTCTTAATTAGTGATGGAATTTCTTGTATGGTCCTCAGTTTACCTGATGAGTGGAAAGGAATCTAATCTGGTGACTGTTATTATTAATGATGGTGTAAGCCAACAGTTCTCAATTAGTTAAAACATCTTTCAGTGGGTCATTGTTTCATCCATTACTGAAACCATCCATAATAACAATTATTCTTTCTTGATCACATAGTCCATTATAGAAAATATCTGCCATTGCAAATATTCTTTATCCATCACCCATCCTTTTGTTTACAACATATTTCTGTAGACACCTTTAATATTTTGAGGGGTTTTATTCTCTAGACATCTGGATTTGCACAGACTTGAAGGTGCTGAGGATAAATAGCTATAGCTTAACAGCCAAAATCATATCAAATTCCTGAATACTAGTTGCTGGCAGATTGAGAACCAGTGTTGTGGGCTAAGAATTCAAACATGTCATTCAATAATAGCTTAAAGGTTTTGGAGAATAGTTTATATGTGCATGGATTCAACATAGTAAGTATTAACCCTTTTAGTCCTTTTTTTAATATCCGGTATTACAAGTTAGGGATGTAATAATGTAGTCGATTAACCGATAAGCAAAAGCATATAGGTTAATGCTATAGACTACACGTTTCCCCCCTCTCCCCCAGTAAAATTTTTTAGCAGGCTGGCCAGCATTCGGGCTCAGTTCTTGCTTGCGCCCGGTCCAGAAACTACCTTTGCTGTGGCTCTGCATTTAAAGTGTATTAGGAGCCAAGTGGGCAGGCAGCCCAGCTCACACCGGGTCCAGGAGCTCAGACCTTCCCTTAGACAGGGGCTGTTGCCTCCTCACGCTGCTGCCTCTTTATCAGAGGCAGCAGCACTGGATGACAGGCAGCCTGTCCACAAGGGGAGCTGGTTTTTAAACTGGCTCCCCACACGGACCAGCTCCCACCTGGCATCCTGCACTACTGCTTCTGATACAGTGGCTGCCGGTCTGGCCCCTGGGGACTATAGAATAGTTGACTAGCTGGTAAAAATTCATGCGATTACTTGACTATTAAATTAACCAATATTTATTTAACATCCCTATTACAAGTGCCATAGGGCCTACTGGATTACTCTGTCATGTAGAACAGAAGATCGGTGCTAAGGCTGTTTTTGCCTCTTTCTTCCAGTTGTACAGATATTTCTGATTTTGTTCTGTAGGGTGGAGAAGATGACTCTTTTTTGTTTGGATCAGTTGTTGTGCAATTGGCTATCTCTGGATGAAACATCCTCCCAGTTGACAGGCAATTTCTTGTATGAAAGGGGGTCACTGCCTGGGTGAAGAACAGTTTATCTTTTTTCTATTGGATTTCAGGAGGTTTAAAGGACCTTCCCCAGCCTACGGGGAGGATTCACAGAACCCAGAATGCCAAGTAATTATGGGGGACAAATTTAAAAAACGGGGACGGGTATGGAGGTCAAACGGCTAAAATGAGGGAATTGGACAGAGAACCCCAGCCAGCGCCCACTGCCCTTTGAAGGCCTTGAGAGAGCCAACAGATGCCACCCAGAGGAATTCTGTCCAGATGTGTGAATGGATATAGGAGTGCAAATAGGCCTTACAGTCACAGACCCCTACCTCAGACAACTTCTGCTCCCTAGTCTTGTAAATGGCTGTCTTGGCCATAACCAGGAGGAGCTTGACAAGGAGGTCCCATGACTTTGTGGTGCCATGTAGGGGGTGTGTATAAATTAAGAGGTGAGGGGAAAAATGCCAAAAGAGGTGAGAGGAGCCAAAAGAGGGGCTGTAACATGGCACACTCGAGATAGATGTGCACCAGGGTCTCCTTCATGTCACAGAAGGAGCAAGTGTTGGGAAAAGGGGTGAACCACATCAAGATGCCAAGAACCACGCCTGTGCTCACAGCGCCTTGGAGAATTCTCCAGCTAATGTCCCTGGCGGGCTGCAGAACCAAGATGGAGTAAAGACTAGCCCCCTGGGACTCCCCATCCTCTATTGGTGATAAGAAGTCCTGCCATCTGGTATCTGGGCAAAGCACAAGGTGGGGAAGTAAAGAATGTGAAGCACGAGTGTGTACAGATGACTTTTTGGCACAGTTCAAAAGGGGACCAGCTGCAATGTGTGCATTTAGCTCAGGTGATGAGGGAGAGGTGTTTGGGAAGGCACACAGGGCTGGAGGCTGATGGAAAAATCCAGCGGGCCAGGGATGAGGGGCAGGCAGGAAGTACCCTCTCACAAGACCTGGTTCAGAAATACCTGAGCAGTGGGCAGCAAAGTGTTCCTCACCTCCTGAATTGCGCGCTGGGGTGCATGAAGGGTGGAGAGTCCCATGCACTGGGCGAGAGCCAGAAGATCCACCCCATCTTCCCGGTCATAGTCCAGGTGGTTTCCGATCCTGTTGATTTCTGCCAGCACCAACCTCGGGAAGGGGGGGACTCTACCGCCTGCACCTTGAGATGGGGATTGTATAGCAGGGACTCCATGAGGAGGTCTGTCCCCATGATGGCTCCCAAGGACGACCTGGTCACTGAAAGCAGCTTGCAGGTCTGGAAGAGGTTCTGGTAGAAAGCTGGCAACTCAGAGACTTCTCGCGGAAGACCTCTCAAGTAAAGGATCTGACCGTCATATTGGAGACCTCGGAAGTGGTGAAGGAAAGTGTGTGCCAATGTGCTTCATGCTGGCCTACCTGCATCATATAGGAGCCTCTGCAGAGCCGGGAGGGAGAGGACAAAAACCTGTTTGCGCAAACACGTTAGGCCCTGCCCTCCCTCATCCAGGGAAAGATGGAGAACCCCTGTAGAGACACAATGCAGTCCTGGCCAGAAGAACCACAGCATCAGCTGCTGGATTTAGGTCAGGAAACCTGGGGTCAGGGTAGGGTGTTGAGATGGTGCCAGAGCATGGACAGGACCAGCTGGTTAAGCACCAGTGCCCTCTCATGCAGGGAGAGGCACTAGAGCACTCCTGTCCACCCTGGACTCTGAACCTTGCCAGTTCTTTGGTGGGGAGGGATGCGTGTCAGAAAGAAAAATGCCAAGATAGAGCAGTGGACCCGTGCTCCATTGGATGGCCTGAAGCACGAATGGGAGGGAGCTCGCCTGCCACCTGGCCCCGACCACCAGGGCAGAGCTGGGTGGAGGAGGCCGCCAAGTAAATGGCTTTGCAGGCTTCTACCTGTGCCAGGTCTCCTGGGTCCTGGACCACGAGGAGCACATCATCGGTGTATACTGACAGGACCAGCCACATCTCCGGCTTATGGAGCACCAACCCCGTCAACCTCTCGTCAAAGACATGGAGGAAGGGCTTGGCTTAATGGCCAGAGTATTCAGCTGACCTGACTGCAGACAGCTTTGGCACAGCTGACTGGAGCTTTACCAAGCACTCTGTGGAAGCATACAGCACCTGGAGAAATCCCACAAAGTGGGGTCCGAAGTCAAAGGCCTGCAAAGTGCCCAGGAGATACCTGATCCATGGACAGGAGGGCGAACGACAGACCATCCCTACACCTGAGCTCTATGAGATCCTTGACCAAATAAAGATTATCAAGGATGGTGTAGGTGTGGTCTGGATGGACCACGTCCACCAGCATGGACCACAGCCTCAATGAGATGGCCTTGACAAAGATTTTATAGTCCATGCTGAGGAGTGAGACAGAATGTAAATTCCTCAGATTGCGGGGGTCCCCCTTCTTAGGTAGCAAGGCGAGCACAGTTCACCTGCACAATAAAGGGAGGACCCCCCTTTCCAAGACTTGGTCCAAATACTGGCAAGGTTTAGAGTCCAGGGTGGTTTGGTGAAAACACGTTGTGGTTTTTTCTTGTCTAGGAGTACAGATGTACCAAGATTAACACTTGATTTCTCAGTATGTGGTTAACCTTCCATTTTTATGTTTGCAGGTTGACTTATTTTTTTAAATGAAAGTTTTCGGTTTTGTTTTGGCGACGGGGTGGCACAATAGAGAATGGCACTCACCAAGTTTAAATTCCTATAAGTTGGTACAATTAAAATGACTAACTTATTAAAAAGCATTTCTCATATTTGCATTCTCTAAATTTTTATGTGGTTAGGGATTTTATAGCACTTTAATTGTTTTACAAATTGGTGCTTCATGAATGCTAGCACAACTCTAAGATGCATATTCTGGTATGTATTTATGATATTTGAGATCAGGGAAATGTACCCGCAATTATGTCTTTTTTTAATAACTGCGAAAATGGCATCATGGTACCTTTTTATAATAACGTTGTCTTCATTGTGTCTGTGTCAACTGCTTATTTCCTATGTTGCAATTTCATTGTGATGCATACACTGAGTCCTTCAAATGCAATTTTCAAGCCTGTAAGAAGTGCGCTTGTCTTGAAAATATCATTTAACCTACATATCACTCTACTTGATTGTATTACATACACAAGATTTAACATGCTGAAGCACTGAACTGTGTTTTAATAAACACAATATGGACTAATGCTGATAGCCTTGTTAAATACAATTCAACTCAAAATTAGGTACAGTAGGAAGTTAAGATGAATGTATCAATCAACTAGCGTAATTCCAGAAATCTGAGTCTTGGGAATAAAGATTCAAATTATAATACAGTTTATGTGCCTTTTGTAGGTATTACATGCTTTCTTTAAGGCTATGATTGGTTTTTTACTTTGTATTGCACTATTTGGTCTCCTCTTTTCAGTATTAGGGTTTGTAGCAATTTCCTATCTATCCTCTCCACACCTCTCCAAAGCAAACATATGATGTAACATGTATTGTGGTCCTCACACAGAATGGGTTTGTGTAGGATGGGAAGATCTAGTGTGGTCATGAAATATAGTATCTACTGTGATCCTATGCCCTTATGAAGACCTTATTTCTTCATTGCACATAAATTACCTCTCTACTTATAAGGAGCTCCTATTACCATAGCTGTTTACCTTCTGGGAAGAGCAAACTAAGCATCATAGCTCTCTTAATGTTGCTTCTGTCTAGCTAGTAGATGTTGCTGTTGAACAAATCAAAGTTTCCTCTTTCTGGTTACATGTACATAAACTTTGCCGTACATGTAACACTTCAGTCTTCCCTACATTCTTTCACATAAGGAGTAGAAAATTACCTAAATCTTTTCATACTCTGCCAAGCAGGTACAGTTAATAAAATATTGCACATGTCTATCTATTGAAAATTCTGATTTCAGAATGTATGCCTAAAGCAGTATGTGACACTTTTATTTATGTCCAGTCTCTCTCTCTTTCTCTCTCTTTCTCACACACACACACTCACACTCACACCTTGGAAATAAAATGTTTGAATTAGGGATGTCAATGTGTAGACAGCTACATGCATTCACCTCTTCCCCCTTGCGGCCTCTGATAGTGGCAACAGCATGGAGGGTGAGGAGGGGCAGGTGGGAGCTCATGTGCGAGGAGCCGACTCTGCAGACCTGCCTGACCCCCACCCGTTTGCAGCCTCCTACAGAAGCAGAGGGGGCAGGCGGAGCTGGTGCTGGAGGGGAGACAGCTTTTAAGCCAGCTCCCCCTGAGCAGGGGCAGGGGAGACTGCACTGCTCCATGGCAGCAGCCCCTGTCCACGGGGAGTCCGAGCTCCCCGTGAACAGAGGTTGCTCCACATCCCACGGAGCAGCCTGCGTCCACAGCAAGCCTGGGCCCCGCAGACAGAGGCTGCTCGGACACAGGCAGGGGGCTCCCCAGGAGTGGAGCTGGAGTGCACTGGATGCCAGCCCCACCCCTAGGGACTATCAAAAAGTCTTGTAACTGCTTAAATTTTATGTGGTTACACAACTATTCAATTACACGCTGTCTAACGTCCCTAGTTTGAATACTTAAATTAATATTCTGATGTTTAACAATTATTATTTAAAATATAAATTGTGCCAAGATGTGTTTTGTGGTGTTTTCTTAGCCATTCTTTGGCATAATAGTTGGGATTTCTCTTGGGTTAGAAACTTTACATATCTAAAAGAGACTTTACTTGTCAAACATATAGGACATGTCTGCACTACAGAGAAGATCAAACCACCAGAGGCCGGTCTTCTAGCATTTGATTTAGTAGGCCTAATGTAGATGCCCAAATCGAGCACTGAAGGCAGCCCCTGCCAGCACCAGGTATTCCTGCTTTTGCAAGGAGTAAGGAAAGCTGGCAGGAGTGTGTGCTTCCTGTCAGCCTCCTGGAGTGTGGACATCGTGGTGGCTCCGCTCAAGGTAAGCCGAATCCAGGTACCTATTTTGCGTAGCTGGATGGCGTACCTTAATCCGACCTGCCTGGTCTAGTATAGGCCAAGCCAAAGTCAGACAACTATAGACAGTGCTGGTTTGGGATAGGCAATTTAATAACACATTGTGCTTGTTACTTTAATTTTGAGTGGAACAATGTAATCTCTACATCACAACCAATAGATTATAATAACTTGAACGAGTAGTTTAGTTTTCTTTTCTGAATTTAATGAGTTTTACATAAATGTTATTCTGTGTACTTGTTTCTATGAATGTACTTTTCTTGTGTATTTGTCTAGTAATAGTTCTTTTGCTATCTTGTCATGTACTTGCGTAAACCTGCTTACATTAGATTCAGGTATTTCACTGTCAGGATAAGATTCTTTATTTTGTTCGTAAAACCTTATTCCTTCCCGATTAATAGTTTTTGCTGCTGCTTTTTTTTTTTTTTTTTTTAAATTTCTGGAGTCAGTTGTTCACAGCTATGTTTTCTTACAGTGTGTATTAAGCCTTATAATGGAGTTAATTTTCAGAGCCTAGTTTTCAGATATGGGTACCTTAATAAGATATTCAGCATTTAAATATGGGTGTGTAAGATTAGAAATATGGCAATTCATATGTCTGTTTTGTATGTATAAGGTGACTACCCTCGAAAACTTATCTGAAATATATTCAAGACCATTTTCTCTAAATTTCTGTTTCCATTATCAATATAGTTGCTTGTTGCCCAGATAGGAAATGGTTCTTTTATAAGCAGTTGCTGATAAGTAGGTATTATTTTTCAATGTGAAATATATGTATTTTAGAAATATATATAATGACAAAAAATATAATATCTGAGCCTAATTTTAGAGGTATTGAGTTCCTGCAGCTCCTGGAAGCTCAGAGTGTTCGGTATCTCTGTGTGGTGGGCTGCATACCCCACATGTTAATTAAAAGAACTAGAGGCCACCAAATGAAATTAATAGGTAGCATGTTTAAAACAAACAAAAGGAAGTTTTTCTTCACGTAGCACTCAATAAATCTGTGGAACTCCTTGCCGGAGGATGTTGTCATGGCCAGGACTTTAACAGGGTTCAGAAAAGAAGTAGATAAATTCATGGAGGACAGGTCCATCAATGGCTGTTAGCCAGGAGAGTTAGGAATGGTGTCCATAGCCTCTGTTTGTCAGAGGCTGGGAATGGGTAACAGGAGAGGGATCACTTGATGATTACCTGTTCTGTTTACTTCCTCTGGGGCATCTGGCAACGGCCACGGTTGGAAGACAGGATACTGGGCTAGATGGACCTTTGGTCTGACCCATTATGGCCCACCATAAAAGGATTAATGTGCCTGAGAGGCCCGTTAACTTGCCTATTCACACCTGAAGGGATGGGACAGACCTAATTAGAAATAAAGCCCATCTAGGGGAGTGCAGGGTTAGTTCAGCTAAAGAGCACTTGGCAGGGGAGGAGATGTAAAAGAGAGGAGGCGCAGAGAGTTCCCTCTCTTTGGGAAGCCGCCTGGAAGGAGGCTGAAAAGGAGAGCAGAGAGGCTGCTTATGAGATGAGCCTGTTTGTGATGGGGCCTGAGGACCTGTAGCCTGTCTGAACTGGTGAGTGAGGGGAAGAATGTGCTAGCCCCTGGATAGCAGAGTTACTAAAAACACAGGAGCCTGAGAAAAAGCACAGAGCAAAACTATAGTGGATGAGGCAATGTGAGAAAAGCATAGCTAGCTAAGCCCACCCAGGCTGAAGATTTAGGTTTTGTTTCTTTCTGTTAAAGTATGGTAAATGACTCTGTGGCTTGGGAAACAGGATATGTTCATTGTCGGGATACAGGAAGCCCCATGCTTTACGACGGCCCGATTGACAACCTCCCGCACTTACGACCTTTTCCGTAAGTGCAGACGGGGCCAAAATCTCCCAACTTAAGTCCTCAGCCCTGCATTTATGACTGCGCATGACACCTCTCGTAAATGCAGGCTTGAGTTACGACACCCCCGACTTGCGACGCTATCCCAATAACCGATTGTGTCGCAAGTCGGGGGCAGCCTGTAGACCTAATGACAGTGGGGGAAACTGAGGCAAACAGTTGCTGCAGCCACCCTGGAGGGAGTATGTTAATATGACTGCTTTGCCACACAGAAAATTATTTCAAAAGAAACATTCCCATTGGTTTCAATAGTCTCTTTTTATCAGTCTCCCATACCACCAAAAGAACCAGCTACTGCACTATGTATTTTAAAAACCAACGAGCAGTTCTTAGAGACTAACAAATATTATAACATGAGTTTTTGTGGGTAAAACCCACTTCATCCCATAGTGAAGTAGATTTTACCCACGAAGGCACATAATATAATATATTTGTTAGTCTCTAAAGTGCCACAGGACTGCTCATTGTTTTTAAAATTACAGACTAACATGGCTATGCATCTGAGACTTATATGTACTGTGCATCAAAATAAATACTCAAAGGGAACCTATTGCTTGTGAACTGAGCCTCTGAAATGTGAAAAATATATTTGCTTTTTGGTATGCAGTAGACTAGAAATAGTCTATTGTTCCATGCTAGCCAAATAGACAACAAACTGTAAATTTCATTTTTTTAAAGATTTAAATCCTCTCTTAAACTGGTTTATATGGAGTCATAGGATTCTAGAACTAGAAGGAACCAAGAGGTCATCAAGTCCAGTCCCCTGTATTTATGGCAGGACCTACCACCATTTAGATCATCCCTGATAGACGTTTATCTAACCTGTTCTTAAATATCTCCAAAGATGGAGATTCTACATTTTAAAGGATAAAGATAAGTGTCAGACTTGCTTTAGAGAACACACCAAAAGGAACAATTGGAAGCTATTAGAATACTTACTGGATTTGTGGATGCCCTGTATCTTTTGGTTTTCTAAGATTAATGTGTCTGATGAATTGTTGATTCAGAAAGTATTCTGGAAGGAGTTAACTACAAAGCCAATACTCTGGCAGGTACATACTAAACTCTATAGGAGACAGCAATACTTAAACACCTTCATGAGAGTGAGAAACAAACTTCTGGTGTAGCTAATCTAAAATGCAAATGTTCATTATAATAGCATTTATGATTTGCCCCCAAACATAGTTAATCAAGACAATGTAGGTGCGGTAATAACTTTTATTGGACCAACCTGAGTAGGAAGCTGTAAAGACATTGCCTTGCTCTTGTACATCTCCCTTGCTCAGATTACTACTTGTTCACTGGAAGTCAAACACGAGTATAATAATAAGAGTAATCTCTTGTTCTCCTTACATTTTTGAGGACTGTTTTCAGATCCCCCTCCCATCCTTTTTTTCTCAAGACTAAATAGGCCCAGTTTCTTTAACCTTTCTCAGATGTCAGGGTTTCTAAACCTTTTATAATTTCTGTGGTGTTCTCCTCCTCATTCTCTCCAGTTTGTTCCCATCTTTCCTAAAGGCATGTAGATCAGGACACAACAGTCCACATGAGGCCTCACCAGTGATCCAAGCAATTACCTCTCTTGTCTTCCATATTGCACTCCTGTGTCACTCCCACAATGATGATATTATTATTATTATTATTATTTTTGCAACTGATCAGATTTTTGACTCTTGTTCAATTTGTTATGCCTTAAAAACTCCAGTTTCAGCAGTACTTCTGCTAGCCAGTTATTTTCCATTTTGTAACTGTGCAAATAATCAAAGGGAGAGGAGGAGGAGGAAAAAGGGTGCTAAGTGAGACCCCATTGTTTGCCTTCACTGACATTGTAGGTAAAATACTAATTTAATCTGCATTTAACAGAATGGTTCACCAACTAAATTGATTCCTGAAACCAGAAAATATAACCCAACAGTGGGTTGGATGAATTACTTTAATTAAGCTAGAAGAAAATCTATTAAAGCATTAAAGCAACTATAAGTTGTTGTCATTCCAAAAATACATGGGAAGAGCAAGTTAAGTCAACACAGTAAACGCAAGCACATTCACAAAAAATGTAATACATAAATAGCAGTATTTTTGTACAGCACTGTTTTACATGAATTGACCGTTTGCAGTAACATGTACCAAAAAAACAAACAAAAAAAAAATCATTGCCAAAACTTTATTTTTAGGCTGGGACTTGACACTTGAAATAAAAAAAAAAAGGGCTTTCTCCTTTAGGGTTGATTCTTTTATTCATAGTACTATTTCCTTTTTATGTTCCTACTTTATTTAAAGAGTATTTGCATCCATCAAAGAATTACAACCAAGTTGTATGTATTACTGAGAAAAGACATGTTTTACCTAGGGCTTCTACAATGAGTAATTGAGACATTTGTAAAATCCAACTGGTTTCTTGGCAACAGCTCTAATGCCTGGTGTTCTCCTGGCATAAACATTTTTTGGTTTGGGCCTATTATAGACTGTAAAATAAAACTCAAAATTGTATAGGGTATCCATTTCAAAATATCAGTCTATCGCTCCTCATTGTTCTTTGCTCAGCAGAAAGCCAGCAGAAAAAACAATCTTGATTCTCCTCACCTTTACTCTAGTTTTGCACTCCAATAGAATTGTGCCTAATTTACACATGTAACTAAGGAGAATCAGATAATGGGAGCCATCTATTTTGATTTTATTTACCTAGTTTCGTTCTTCTTTTTCAATTTGGATTCCCAGTCCTTGTGAAAACTTAAGCAGACACAGGACTTTTTTTTACAATTGGAATGGAAAAGAAAAACAAAGGCTGTACAAAAGTTTGTGATATTCCTCCTTGCAATCAGTAACATCTGGTTAGCTTACCTCTAGTTCTGTACTAAATGCTAGCAGGGAAGCTGTCCTGAACCTAAAGCTGTTGCAAAGCCCATTGCTTAGAAAAGATTACCCCTTTGGGCATGTCTACACAGCAGGGCTAAAACCGGAGTCAGAATAAGAACTCTTCCAACTTGACATTATTTTGACATTATATCAAAATAACTGCTTGTAGTATAGATGCGGACTGTGTTATTTTAGACTAATGTCCGTTATTCCAAAATAACACTGCTGTGTAGATGTACCCTTTCAGACATTAAAGGAGAATGAAACAGAGCACAGCTAAAAGCTGGCCCTTCATGGGGAAACTGGCTGCCAGGAATGCCATTGAATGCCATGGAAAAGCAACACAAGAGTACTAGAATTTTGGAAGCTGTGTGTGTGTGGTTTAAAAGTAGCCCATGCATATTTATAACTCTCTTTCAGCAGCTACCTGGAAGAAGATAAGGACAAAATTTAAATGTGGAATATGAAATTTCTTGTTACAAACAGAAGAACAGCCATACTGGGTCAAACCAAAGATCCATCTAGCCCAGTATCCTGTCTTCTGACAGGAGCCCCAACAGAGAAGGGAATCACCAAGTGATCCATCCCCTTTTGCCCATTCCCAGCTTCTGACAAACAGAGGCTAGGGAAGCCATCCCTGCCCACTCTGGCTAATAGCCACTGATGGACTTAAACTCCATGTATTTATCTAGTTCTTTTTTGAACTCTTTTAAAGTCTTGGTCTTCACAACATCCTCTGTCATGTAGTTCTACAGGTTGTGTGTTGTGTGAAGAAATACTTCCTTTTGTTGGCTTTAAACCTGTTACCTATGCATTTGCTACAACGTGCTCTCAAGTCTTGGAGACTAGGAGCATAAGGAGCTCAGATCTCTGATGTTACTACAAAGTCTCTGAAGGAAAGACCTTTATGTTTCTAATAGAGGGAAGGAGTAGCGGGAAACAGCCTAGCTCCCTTCTTTTCCCCTTCTTTTCTTCTGTGTAAATTTTTTACACAAATTTGAGAATGAAAATAATTACCAGAGTTGTTGCCTTTTGAATCCATGCTATTTATATATGCCAAGACTCAGAGGCTCTTAGCGAGATTAAACAAGGCAGTTACTGGTAAAGGCTTTCAACATAATCTGTTATGCTAAAGTGAGAGAAAGCATTAAGATTTCAACTTGAAATAGAGATGTGCTTAGATTAATCTCATCTGGGTTGCTACTTCAACGTCAGAGGATATGGGCAAAGTATAATAAAAGAGCACAACATTAGAATAAAAAAGGAAAGCTGCACACCATTCAGACATTTGGTGACATGCATCTGATGAAGTGGGCCTTTGCCCACGAAAGCTTATGCTCCAACACTTCGGTTAGTCTATAAGGTGCCACAGGACTCCTTGCCGCTTTTGGTGATGGTAATATGACCAGGAATTCATTTGATTGCATATGCTATAGTATTCTGAGAAATTCTATTCCAGTTGGACATTGGTGACCCATTACGTGAGAGATCACTAAATTGTTCCACATCACATGGTGCAAGTGAGTTGACTTGCATAGGTATAAAATAAATATACCAAATAAATATACCTGACCAAATAAAACACAAATTGAACTATTACTTTTGGCATATTGAGCAATAATAAAAACCTTGGAACAATCCATACCTGCTAATTGCTCCTGAATGGGTTTGTTGGGAGTAATAAAGCACAAAAATGTGGTTGGAATCTGCTTATTTTTCTTGCCCTTTTTTTCTTACTCTTTTCTATTTTTGTCAGGAAAGAGGGGTTCACTAATCTCCCCTTGGAAGCCTATTCCACCTCTTAACAATCTTTATTGTTGGAAAGTTTTTTTAATACCTAAGCTTCCTTGTTGCAGGTTAAGCCCACTTCTTCTTGTCCTACCTTCAGAAGACATGGAGAACAATTGATCACAGCCTCTAAAGAACAGATTTTAACATATTTGAAAATTTAGTTTCTCAAGCTTAACTATATGCCCAGTTTAAGGGTTAATATTGGCTATATACGCAACACAGGTAACATTACAAACAAAGATGAAGGATTACAAAAAAGAGTGAATGAGCACAAGTTAAAGTATAGCTAAGTAAGTCTGATGTATTCAAGGTAGCAGGCCCTGATAAAACTGATGCTAGGATACTTGAGTAACTAGCTGAAGCAATCTTGGAACTACTAGCCAATTAGCCCATCATAAGACGGGATTTTCAGGTCTCTCTTCCACGTCGGTCTTCTCTCTTGAGCCTCCGGTCTCTCGCTCCATCTCTTTCTCTCTCCTCCTCCTACTGCCTCCCCCTCTCTCTCTCTCTCTCAGCTCTCCTCCGCCTCCTGCCTCTCTCTCTGTCTCTCTCTTTCACTTCTCCTCCCCCTCCTGCCTCTCACTCAGGGGACCACGGAGCCCAAATGGCTGTTTGGGCTCCGCACTCCCCGTGCTGCATGGGGGGTGCGGAGCCCAAACGGTCGCTTGCGCTGCTTGCTCCCACGCGGCGACCTGGCTGAGCAGCGCAGAAGTCAGCCGAGCGCCACGGCGGGAGGCGAAGGGGGGTGGGGTGGTGATGTTCACGGCCGGGGGCGGGGCCTGGAGACGCTGTCATGCCACACGTCACCGCCCGGCCCCCCTTCACCTCCCACTGTGGCACTCGGCTGACTTCTGCGCCGCTCAGCCGGGCCGCCGCGGGGGAGCAAGCGGTGCAAGCGGCCGTTTGGGCCCCGTACTCCCCATGCAGCATGGGCCACCCAGAGGGAACAGCCAGCATTTCAGGCAACAGCACCCTCCAGAGGGAACAGCCAGCATTTCGGCATTACAGAGATTCAGACACTGGGCTACTATATATATGATTAGCAATTATCTTCGAGAACTTCTGAAGGGTGGGTGAGGTCCCAGAAGACTTGAAGGTCAAGCATAATGCCTGTCTTTAAGAATTATGGGGAATTATAGTTCAATCAGCCTAATTTTGATATCCAGAAAGATACTGGAACAAATTATTAAGCAATTAGTTGGTAAGCACCAGGAGGATAATTGGTTTATGAGCAATAGGTAGCATGGATTTGACAAATCATGACATACTAACTTAATTTCCTGCTGTGGTAGGGTTACTGACATAGTGAATAGGAGAAGCAGTAAATACCTTGATTTTTAGTAATTTTGTTTGTAAAATGGAGGAGGTAGTTCATAAATCATAGAATCATAGGACTAGAAGGGACCACAAGAAGTCTTCTAGTCCAGACCCCTGCATTCATGGCAGGACTAAATATTATCTAGATTATCCCTCACAGATGTTTGTCTAACGTGCTCTTAAAAATCTCCAATGATGGAGATTCCAGAACTTCCTTGGGCAATTTATTCCCTAGTGCTTAATCACCCTGACAGTAGTACAGACTGAACAATCACTTCCCCCCACCCCTCTTTCTTCCCTCATAGGCCATGTTTTCTACACATTTAATCATTTTTGTTTCTCTTCTCTGGACTTTTTCCAATTTGTTCATATCTTTTCTGAAATGTGGAACCCAGGACTGGACACAATTTAGGTTCAACCTCCCTGGTCAGGCACCCTCAGAACCTGACCAGTCCCGGAAGAAGGATTTTCAGGATCAGGAGAGGTCTTAGCTGGCTCCCAGATCTGGACCTGCTGCATGTCCTGCTGCCCGTCAGTCCCCATCTCCCCTTGCCTGCCATGTTGGGCAGCCCAGCTGGGGTGCTCAGCGCAGCCTCGCTGGGGTGCTCTGGGCCCCACCAAGGCTCCCAGTTCCTGGAAGCCCTGCTGAACAGCTCTTGATAACACTTGACCCATCTTGTCTACTTTAGTATACTGCCAAATGATGTGTGTCTAAATCAACACCTGGATTATATCATTACCTCCACACATTACTATATAGTAGGACACATTTGAATGGGTGTGAACAGGTCCAGTAGATTTGTCTATGGCTTGAAATTGTTGCAATTTCATTTTCAATTCATTTGTAGAATAGTTCAATATACATGACCATTGTCTGTCACATTCCTATCTCCCTCTGTGCCCAGTCCAACTCTCATTCACTACTAATCCTTTTCCCATCCATTTTCTCCAAGGCTGCATCTAGACTGGCATGATTTTGCGCAAATACTTTTAACGGAAAAGTTTTTCCGTTAAAAGTATTTGTGCAAGAGAGGGTCTACACTGGCATGTACTTCTGCGCAAAAGATGTGCTTTTGCACAAAAGCATCCGTGCCAGTGTAGACGCTCTCTTGCGCAAGAAAGCTCCGATGGCCATTTTAGCCATCGGGCTTTCTTGCGCAAGAAATTAACATTGCTGTCTACACTGGCCTCTTGCGCAAGAATACTTGCGCAAGAGGGCTTATCCCTGAGCGGGAGCATCAGCGTATTTGCTCAAGAAGCACTGATTTTGTACAACGTCAGTGTTCTTGCACAAATACTTGCGGCCAGTGTAGACAGGCGGCAAGATTTTGCGCAAAAGCAACTGCTTTTGCGCAAAATCTTGAAAATGTAGACACAGCCCAAGAGCCATAACTTTGCCATACAGAGTACCTGCACTGGACATCTGCCACAGGGAGGTGCTAGGAAATGCTTGGCTGCCTCCTCTCTCTGCTTACAACATTTTCCAGATTGTCACAGATTTTCTTTTTTGTTTTGTTTAGCCAAAGTGAAACATACTTGCATATGGTGCTCGCTCCTAAGCTATCTGCGTGTAC
Source organism: Rafetus swinhoei (assembly GCA_019425775.1). Lineage (NCBI taxonomy): Eukaryota > Metazoa > Chordata > Testudines > Trionychidae > Rafetus > Rafetus swinhoei. Next base: position 276,657,513 of record CM033437.1, read on the forward strand.
AAGACACATCAGCTGATTTCCTAGCATGCCCTTCCTTCCATGCTAGCTCAAGATGCCTCACTGCTTAAGCCAAGATGTGATCTGTCCATAAACTTGGAGGCCCTGCTTGGGTAACCAGTATACAATACTGTGGCCACAAGTCCATACCGCTGCTAATTTGGCCCATTTCCTAAAAGTGGAAATACAAGAAAATGTGCTTTGTTTTTCTACTTGCACATACCTGAATACCATTGCCCAATAGCATGAATTGCCCTGACGCCTAGGCATGCTGCAGTCTTTGTAGCCCTTATCTGGAAAGATTGAGAACCAAATTCTTGTGCCAGTAGCCTCAGCTTTGGTTTCCAGTTTGAAAACCCTAACAAATTGGTAGATGGTAAGAGGCTTTGCATTTTCTGTAGCAACATGGACTCACTTGCTCTCCATCCATTATGATTTTTTTTGAGATCCTCTGGGTTAATATAATTGATTACTCTTCAACTGTAAATCCCTTCACTCCAAAGCTCTTCTTGAGGTATCCTTAGCTGAACCAGGCTAATTCACTGACTCTCAACACGCCAAAAATGCTACCACGAATGCAGCTCGAGGCAATACTGCCTCCTCTCTGTTTTTGCATACTTTATTGGGAACTTGTGCTAAATCTCTTAAGTGTTTAAACAGTGATGGAAGTACATGGATCTTTTCTAAGGCCCACATCCTGAGCCCACCCCTCTAAATATCATTCCCTGTTCTTCTTGCCTACTCCAGTGAAGTCCTTAAAGGAGCAATGCCCCCTTTTTTTTCCAGCTAGTCAAAGACCTAGTCATGTAAAGGTTGGAGTGGGAATGTTGCCTTCAATATTTTGGTAGAAATTGAACTGAGTAGAATTTGGAAGTTTTATGAAGCCCGTTGGCTCCAATAGGCTCCAGAACGGAGGTACTTAATAAATACTTTTATTGATGATACTCAAGAAGAAATATAATCCAGCTTTTACACTCAGCTGTGTTGGCTCTAGAGGAGTAAGTGCAGTAAAAGAAGAGAACACTTTTTTATCAGTCAAGTCAGCAGATATGACTGAATAAAAACAGAGCTGATTTGTCAATTAGGCAGATGCTGTTTTTACATTAATCACTTTTCTTAGCAGACACATTATTATTATTGTTGTGCTAGTGCATAAATAAGTGATTGAGCCCTCATTGTGCTAAACTCTGTGTATGAATGTGATGAAAAGGAGGCCCTTGCCTCAAAGAGGCTGCAGTCTAAGTACAGCAGCATACCCAAATAGCTCATGTCCTTTGGTGCTCATCGACATTTCCATTTAGGCAGTTGGATTTTAAGATGTTATTGTTATAGAGGGAGGTGATTAATTATCCGACTTTTTAAAAAATTCTGTTTCAAATTAAACTACAGTTTTGTTCCCATTTGTCATGGCAACTACACCCTGAATCTATAAAAGCAGCAGCTGTGCATTGTTGAACATTTTGATTTTCCGAGGTAGCAATTTTCCCTTGTGAACAAAAATTTCTATGTAGTGTCATAAAAGATGAGAATATTGATATTTACTTTACATTGGATAGTTTTGCACACTTTTTCTAAAGACATTGTTTAATACTGTAAAAGGCTGTGATACCTCAGTTTGGCTCTGAAGGTAGCAGGAGAGGCAGAAATTCTTGCTCAAGGACATCCATATTTATGCCGTATCTGGTATTTATGTAAATAGGATTACAATGCTCACCAAACTAATAGCTCTTACTGATGCAGAAACAGTGGCAAAGTGAAGAAAGGCACGAGCATGGAATTAAGTGGCACGCTGCAACTTTTATTAACTTTTAGCATAAAGGAGGGGTGCTACCTACCCATCACCCATAGTCTTCTATACCAGGCACTTAATTGGTTCTAGTGTGAGGAGTTACAGGGTTTATTACCATATAACCCATATTTTGTGGTGGGCTCTCTGAATCCCAGTATACTTCCCTGCCCTCGTGCAAGTGGGACAGTGGGTATAGAAGGGTGGGGACCTTGGTCCACAAGGTCTCACTCTACCAATGAGTCCAATGCACATCACCAAATCCCAGGTTACCTCTGGAAACTGTTCATTTTATCATTTTAACCACACTAGACACTGGCAACAGGGCATGTCAGCGAATAACCTCTAACCACATCATCTGGTGGCACAACGCCTGCTGAATCCATTTCCTTATGTTCGAGCAGTATGTCAGCACCTCCCTCTGACAAGTGTACACCATCCAATTAAACTTTCAGGACAATTGTTGCAAAAGTGCATGTGCTTTATCACTGCTGTCACAAGGAACATTTTGGTGACCTCCCCATTCACTTTTTTCTAGTTTGTCCATGTGGGCTGGATCTGTGGCTCCCCACCACACCCGCCTTATAAACATTTCTTGCTTTACTAAACTCACATCTGTCTCTTAAGTTGACTTCTGTACAGCCACTGAGATCATTTTCCCTAAGGTGAATAACCCAGGATGTATGGTGAGTTCACATTTTTCATAAGGGAGTGTAAAAGTGATGTGAGCAGATCCCGTTGCAAGTTGCTTCTGCTGAATTACTGGATGCAAGCAGCTTCAGCCCTGAAGCTTAGGTGAGATCCACCTGCCATCCTGGCTTCCCTTTTGTGAGCGCAAGGCACTACAGAGTGCCCACAACTACAATATTGCATGTACCTGGAATCTGTCATCCTGAAACTGAGAGAGAGGATCGGCATCCCCATCACTGACTCTTAGGACATTCACTGCACAAGAGAGGAAGCTAAATCACAGGAAGGGCTAAAGTTAGGGTTAGAGTTTAGGGATAAGGTTGGGGTAATAACTCCCACTTGGCTGTCTGGGACAAAGGATGCCAACCATGTGACACCCCCCTCATCTGCCTCCCCAGAGAATATGAAGGGGAAAGAAGGGCCCATGGTAGCAAGTTGAGTTCTGGCAGTGCCACCCAAAGATCCGCTGCCCTTCTCTGCCATTGTAGCAGCATCCCGTGATGTTTGGCTTTCCCCCATCTGAGCAGGGGAATAGAAGGAGAAACTGTCACAGATCTTGTCCCAGCAAGCTACCCAGATACACAGGGCCCTTTACAGCTACCGTAGAGGTACCATGTGACCCTGACCTCCTTCCTGACCCACTGTGGTAGGCTGGACTGACAGCAACAAGAAAGGCACTAGAAGGCCCACTGCTAGCCACTGCAGCTGCACCATATGGCATTGGCCTCCCCCCATGAGTTCCAGGCCCAACCTGGGCTGCACTGCTTTGAGACATGGAGGACGAGCAGCTCCCTAGTGTTACTCCCAGTTTCCCCACCCTTGTATGGAGAGGCTGTGTGGAGGGGAAATCAGCATGAAAGCCCTCTTAAGGGGTGGAGTGACCAGATGTCATCTTTTTATAAGGATAGTCCTGGTATTTGGGACTTTCTTATATATAGACTCCTCTGCGGCCTATCCTGATTTTTCAGTTTCTATATTGGTCACCCTACTAAGGGGGCACCTGCTCTGATAGTAGGCAGAGCCACCATGAGGGACAGGAGGCTGATACAGACAAAGACCCACTCCCCAGCACAGACCCTCCTTCCTAGCGAGAGGAGAACTAGAAACTTTATCTGCTTATTCCTCCTTATCTTAATGCAAATGGTGAGGACTGCTGTTGCTGGAATGGAGCTAAATGTGGTTCCCCATGGCCACCACTCCAGGTTAAATCCTAGGAGTTGAGGAATGCTGGCCAATCAGCACGCCTCTTCTGCAGCTGGCAAATGAGTGCCAGCGACTCCCAGGGTGGGCGGGGAACTATCTAATGTCCATCCAAAAGTGACCCCTTCCTTGCTGTTGGAACTGCCCCCTTTACTTCTAGACCTAGCACATTCTTGCACCCCTTAAGGAAGTTGGGTGGCATTTCTGATGGTCAACATGTTTTTTGTTTTACATTGTTATATAACACACACAGTAAAGGAGTGCCACAGGGCTATGACAAAAGTGCTCAAATGCTTGCTACTGTAAGATCACAGTGCTTTTGTTGTCAACAATATATACAGTTGTAAAAAAAATGAGGTTATGATGGGGAGTGGGAACAGCAAAAAATCATGATTTCCAGGCAACATCTTGGTCACTTCAGACATAGAAAAGATGTTGAGATTAACTTTGCTGAGGCAATGGCTAGTTAAGCAGAACACTCTTTTTTTATGTTTGAGTTCTTTAGTGTAACGCAGGGCTACTCAAAACGCGGTCCTTCCCAGGCCACCTGCCTGCCTCATTGCTGGGGCTTCAGCGGCAGTGCCGAGCCAAGCCCCAAGCCGTGTGGCTTTAAGCCAGGCCGCTTGCACATTCCAGACCGGCCAGTGGGGGGGCGGGTGAAGGGGGGAGGAGGAGAGGCGGTGGCAGAGCATGCCTGCTGCATCTGCCACAGCAGCAGCGCCTCTCTGCGAGCAGCGCTGCACAGCATGGCACAGCACCGACACAAACCACATCAGTGCATATGTGGGAGCTGCCAGCCAATGCGGGGAGGAGTGGCAAAAAGGCACGGCGGAGCACGCTTGCCACATCTGCCACAGCAGCAGTGCCTCCCCGTGAGCAGACCAATATAATGGTCTTCTGTTGATATGTGTTATAGTAGTTAAATTGCTGCACTCTCATTGCTCGTTAAAAGTGCTGTCATATGGGTGGAAATCGGGTAAATATTGCATTTTATTAATATCAGCAGATCTGACTTAAATGGGGCCTGCGTGTTGTGTAGTCTTGCCTTAATCTTTGTATTCGTGCCTGTCAGTATCAAAGAAGCTATTTGCATATATTTGCAACCACATTTAAGCTGCGGCCCTCGGCACATGCTGTGGATATCATTGTGGCCCCTGGGGCTTCCAAAATTGAGTAGCCCTGGTGTAAAGCTTATCTTCTCTAAAGTGGTTCTTTAATACAAAGAACTACAGCTTGAACCTCTCTGGTCTGGCAACATCCATGGTCCAGCATGATTTTAGTTAGCCAGGTGTCCACTTATCATAGGTCTGGCCAAGTTTCCCATAGTCCAATAACATTTGTTTACAGCCACCAGTCCTGGTTCTCAGTGTTCTATGCTGTTATTTAGCTCTAATTTACCCCTTCTAAGAGCCCAGAAAGCAGTGGAAGTGTTAGTAACGCCGCTAGACAATATTGACCTCCCATGGTTCGACAAATTCTCTGGTTTGACACTGCTCAGGTCCCGAGTGCCATCTAGATAGGTTCAACTTGTAATATGGCTCAATAAATTGCATGTTTGGAATTGAATGATTATAATAGGGTTCATTTCAATGGAAGGTTGCCCTGTAATATTCCAGTCCAAATAATATAAAATAATGCATAATATAAGCTATTTTATTAATCTCAAGTGTAGATATATCAGAAGTTAATTTCTAAATTAGTTAGTTAAACTTATTATTTTCTTTTAGAGTGAGGCAAGAGCTTGTATGGAGTTTATTGGGAGGTAGATGCTATCTGCACAGTTGTAATTTTATTACAGGCTGTATCACTTGCTCATATAAAATCAAAACATCTGCTTACCCACCTGTAGCACTAGACTTTGCATACTGAGTGATACAATTAGACATGTTAATTGATATTTTTGGGTTTTAGAAATGAGTTGTTACAGATTGGAAAGTGCTGTTGAGGGCAGATAACTTGTACGCAGGTAGTTAAGCTTCTGGACCTTTGCTTAAGATTCTGATATTACCAACAAGTAGTGTTTAGGGACAAATTTTAGTACCACAAAGGGGATTACAGACAGATGTAGCTCTTATGAAAGCATTTTGGGAATTAAAATTTAAATGGAGATTAATAAATTTACACCAGCATTGCCCATCTTTCTTTAGCAGAATCCTAAATGGAGTCTGGTTTGACTGAAAAAGGGGCATTTTAGGAGAATGCACCAATAAGTAGGATTTTTTCCCTAACACTGATTTAGCTGAAGTCCAGCTCAAGCTCAAAAGTGATTACAACTATTGGGGAAATAATAAATGCACAGCCATTTCTTTAGATTCACAGCCAAAAGCTAGAGATCTGAACCTCTTCTCACACATCTAGAATCATAGAGCTGGAAGAGACCTCAGGAGGTCATCAAGTCCAGCCCCCTGCCCAAGGCAGGACCAATCCCAACTAAATCAACCCAGCCAGGGCTTTGTCAAGCCGAGACTTAAAAACCTCTAGGGATGGAGATTCCATCACCTCCCTAGGTAACCCATTCCAGTACTTCACCACCCCCCTAGTGAAACAGTTTTTCCTAATATCCAACCTAGATCTCCCCCACTGTAACTTGAGACCATTGCTCCTTGTTCTGCTATCTGTCACTACTGAGAACAGCCTTTCTCCAGCCTCTTTGGAACCTCCCTTCAGGAAGTTGAAGGCTGCTATCAAATCCCCCCTCACTCTTCTCTTCTGCAGACTAAACAAACCCAAATCCCTCAGTCTCTCCTCATAGGTCATGCGCTCCAGCCCCCTAATCATTTTGGTTGCCCTCCGCTGGACCCTCTCCAATGCGTCCACATCCTTTCTATAGTGGGGGGCCCAGAACTGGAGACAATACTCCAGATGTGGCCTCACCAGAGCCGAATAAAGGGGAATAATCACATCTCTGGATCTGCTGGCAATGTTCCACCTAATGCAGCCTAATATGCCATTAGCCTTCTTGGCTACAAGGGTACACTGTTGACTCATATCCAGCTTTTCATCCACTGTAATCCCCAGGTCCTTTTCTGCTGAACTGCTACTTAGCCAGTTGGTCCCCAGCCTGTAACAATGCTTGGGATTCTTCCGTCCCAAGTGCAAAACTCTATACTTATCCTTGTTGAACCTCATCAGATTTCTTTTGGCCCAATCCTCTAATCTGTCTAAGTCACTCTGGACCCTATCTCTGCCCTCCAGCATATTTACCTCTCCCCCTAGCTTAGTGTCATCCACAAACTTGCTGAGGGTGCAGTCCATCCCCTCATCCAGGTCATTAATAAAGATGTTGAACAAAACTGGTCCTAGAACCGATCCTTGGGGCACTCCGTTAGAAACCGACTGCCAACCTGACATCGAGCCGTTGCTCACTACCCATTGCGCCCGACAGTCTAGCCAGGTTTCTTTCCATCTTACAGTCCATTTATCCAATCCATACTCCCTTAACTTGCTGGTAAGAATATTGTGGGGGAGACTATCAAAAGCTTTGCTAAAGTCAAGGTATATCACATCCACTGACTTTCCCATATCCACTGAGCCAGTTACCTCATCATAGAAGCTAATCAGATTGGTCAGGCATGACTTGCCCTTGGTAAATCCATGTTGACTATTCCTGATCACTTTCCCCTCTTCCAAGTGCTTCAAAATGGATTCCTTGAGAATCCTCTCCATGATTTTTCTGGGGACTGAGGTAAGGCTGACTGGTCTGTAGTTCCCTGGATTGTCCTTCTTCCCTTTTTTAAAGATGGGCACTACATTTGCCTTTTTCCAATCATCTGGGATCTCTCCCAATCTCCACGAGTTTTCAAAGATAATGGCCAAAGGCTCTGCAATGACATTTGTCAGCTCTCTCAGCACCCTCGGATGCATTAAATCCAGACCCATGGATTTGTGTATGTTTAGCTTTTCTAAATAGTTCCTAACCTGTTCTTTCCCCACCAAGGGCTGTCCAACTCTTTCCCATACTGCATTGCCTAGTGCATTAGTCTGGGAGCTGACCTTGTCTGTGAAGACAGATGCAAAGAAAGCATTGAGTACTTCAGCTTTTCCCACATCATCTGTCACTAGGTAGCTCCCTCATCCAGTAAGGGCCCCACACCCTCTCTGATCACCCTCTTATTGCTAACATGCCTGTAGAAGCCTTTCTTGTTACCCTTCACAACCCTTGCCAGCTGCAATTCCAATTGTGCTTTCGCCTTCCTGATAACTCCCCTGCATTCTCAAGCAACATATATATACCCCCTTATCTGTCCAAATCTGTCCAAATCTGTCCAAATTTCCACTTCTCGTAAGCTTCCTTTTTGTGTTTAAGCTCACCAAGGATTTCCCCGATAAGCCAATCTGGTTGCCTACCATATTTGCTTTTCTTACTGCGCTTCAGGATGGTTTCTTCCTGTGCCTTTAATAAGGCTTCTTTAAAATACTGCCAGCTCTCCTGGACTCCTTTCCCCTTCCTGTAAGCATCCCAGGGAATCCTGCCCATCAGTCCTCTAAGGGAGTCAAAATCTGATAACATAAAAGCTTCAGTGCAAAGGCTGAAGAGCATCAGCAGATTGGGAATCATTATAAATAGCCTAGTAAGTATGCTGCAGAGTGAAATATGAGTGTAAAGGCAAATAAGATGCAAGGTAATATCAAGACACAGGTGGAAAATAAGTATAAACATGTTCTAACAACCTGAGCCAGAACAATGAGGTAGCCTGATCTGAAGCGATAGAGTTGGGGTGGAATGGGGGTTGGGGAGGTAGTACATACTGTGTTAAATGTAAACCACTTTAAAAAGGGGGAAGATACCATTTTTCTTCTTAGTAAAGTTTCAAAGCCAAATTAAATCAATATTCAGTTGTAAACTATTGAATGAACAACCAGGTTTTGTTCACTGTTATGGACATTTCAGAGTCACAAACAAGGTGTGACTCCATTCCCAAGGTGTTTATAACTCTGAGGCTCCACTGTGCCTACTAATGAAAACCTGATATGAAGAAGAGATCAATCCAGTCATCATCCAGAGACAGTGCTCTAGTGAGAGTTCTTGCAAACCCCCTCCCCCTATTCTGCTGACAGCGGGAGATAGGGAGTGAGCTTCTCAAGGCATACTCTTCCTGACCCTTTTATTTTCTCTACAAGGTCAAGATATCCAGCTAGTAGGTACCTGATATTTTCTCAAGCCCTGTTTATATCCTACTGATCAGCTTTTGAAACCTCATTGTAAAAAACTCAAAAAAGCTAGGTAAAAACTTCTAGCACTTTTTGTGAGTTAAAGTAAAGATTCTGGGAAAGGCACCAATGGTTGTTAGGCACCCAGTTCCCGTTGAATGAAAGTGGGATATGGGTGCCTAACTCATGGGTGAAAATGTCCTCCATTATGCTTTTATTGCCACCCTATTCTAAACTCACCTTGTAAAAAATATTTGGTTCTTATTTAAGAAGATGTTTTAAAAATGGAATATCTTCTTGTGTTGTCATTTTAAGGCCCCGAGAAGCAGAATTGCTGAAATGATTTGGTTAAAAAAACCCTACATTTTATATGCAAAAGAATAAATGGACACATCAGATATCAGGAACGGTAACATACAAAAACCTGTGGAAGATCACATCAATCTCTCTAGACACACAATGGCAGATTTAAAAGTAGCCATCCTGCAACAGAAAAACTTCAAAAACAGACTTCAAAGAGAAACTGCAGAGCTATAATTCATTTGCAGATATGACTCTATCAATTTAGGATTAAACAAAGACTGTGAATGTCTAGCCAACTACAAAGGCAGTTTTGCCTCTCTTAGTCTACATCTAGACTACATGGCTCCATCGACGGAGCCATGTAAAACAGTTTATTTGGCATAGTCAAAGAAGCGGGGATTTAAAGAATCCCCCGCTTCATTAAAATAAAAATGACTGCCATGCTGTGCCGACGATCAGCTGATCCGTCACAGCACGGCAGTCTAGACGCGGCACGGTCGACAAGGTTTACCGGAGCGGTTGACAAAGGCTTCCCTTGTCGACCGCACCGCATCTAGACTGCCGCGCTGTGCCGGATCAGCTGATTGTCGGCACAGCGCGGCGGCCATTTTTATTTTACTTTGACTATGCTGAATAAACTATTTTACATGGCTCTGTCGACGGAGCCATGTAGTCTAGACGTACCCTTAGGCTACGTCTACACTGGCACGATTTAGCGCAAATACTTTTAACAGAAGAGTTTTTCCCTTATAAGTATTTGCGCAAGAGAGCGTCTACACTGGCATGTGCTTTTGCGCAAAAGATTTGCTTTTGCGCAAAAGCATCCGTGCCAGTGTAGACGCTGTCTTGTGCAAGAAAGCGCCGATGGCCATTTTAGCCATTGGGCTTTCTTGCGCAAGAAATTAACGTTGCCTGTCTACACTGGCCTCTTGCGCAAGAATACTTGCGCAAGAGGGCTTATCCCTGAGCGGGGGAGCGTCAGAGAGTTTGCACAAGAAGCACTGATTTCATACATTAGAACGTCAGTGTTCTTGCGCAAATACTCGTGGCCAGTGTAGACAGGTGGCAAGATTTTGCGCAAAAGTGACCGCTTTTGCACAAAATCTTGCCAATGTAGACACAGCCTTAGTGTTCACACCTCCACATCAGCTGCTAGAAGTGGGCCACATCTTTCCTGACTGAATTGACCTCGTTATCTATGACCTTTCTCTTGATTGGTATTCCTTTCTTTTTCATGTGCCTGTATCTTTATACCTGCCTCTGGAATTTCCACTACATGCATCTGACGAAGTGAGTCTTTGTTTATGCGCCAATAAATCTGTTAGTCTATAAGGTGCCACAGGACTTCTCGTGGTTCCTACATTTTATTACATCCACAGTTCAGATGTCTTTTTTTTTTCAATCTTCAAAAGTAACACTTCTGCAAAGACATAAATTCTGTATTCCAAAACATGTTTGATAATACCTGAAGTTAAAAGGAATGCTGGTTTTGAAACCTAAACTACTATAGCTTCTGGGGATAGATAAGAAGTGTCTTAGTAAAAAAAATGACAATTATAGCTTTTGTAGTATGCAGTATCTGGACACAGTTTAAATGTGTGAGCAGTTGTGCATGAAAATCACGTCTGCACATAAATTAATATCCACTTTTACTGATAGACCACATACACAACATTGGGGAAAGGGTGACTTGATATAAGTCTAGATGACTGATTCACTGGCCAGGCTCTCTTCTTTGCGCTTAGTGTTGCTGGAATGGTGGGAAGCAGTCCTAACACTGTAACTGACCACTAGAAGATCATCCAGGATAGGAGGAATTTTGTAGGCCACAGTATTTGTTTAATGGTTCCTATGCCTCCTTGTAGTGATCCCTCACTACTATCATGCCCCTTGGGATACTGGAAGCTGGTTCAAGTTAGAGCAGTCTTTACAAGAACAGGAAGACTATATGGCACGTAGCAGTGCCAGGCTGTGTGAACTCTAATGCAGCCTACGGCCCACCTTTGTAGCCCCATCTTGAGTTGTTCTGCAAACATGTTAGTAGACCTTTGTGTGCTCCTCCTCGGCCAAACCCAAAGATTTGGATTATGGGTTTTAATCAGTTTTTAAATGGTTTAATTAATTAAATCTATGAACTGCATACATTTTAAGCTTTAGTTTCACCAAAAAAGTTTTGTTCCCATAGGATGGTAATGGCTAAATACTATAATATGTCTTTTGGATGTAGTAAAGTATAGGCTCCTTACCAGGCTAATAATACTGCTTAAGTTTTTGCATTATTTAAGATAATGGCTTGACTTAATAAATTACATTTTTTCCAAATCTGCATTTGAATGTTCAAGGAAACAGAGAACGTTGTATATTTTTGATGAACTAGAAAAGTCTTCAATAATCATCCTTTTCTCTGACATCTAGTTTCCCAGTGGGAGTTAGATACATATTTTCTTCTGAACATAAATGAAAATTCACTTTTACTGGCACTTGATCTCTTCTAGCCTTATGGAATCTTGATCTACACAAATGTATTTATTCAGGCATCTCTACTATAAGCACATAGCACATAATTTCATGTGAAGAATTTGAAACTATTTGGAAAAGGTTTATAATTACCTTTTTCTTACAAAAACAATTATATTCTAAATAAATTAAGAATGGCTTGAGGCCTGCTGATATCTTGAATTACCAATTATATTGGTAAGTGTAAATCGAGGATAAGTCAATGTAACTAAAAAATCAATTCCAAACTATGAAATAAGGTGCTTATCTAGAAAAATGGTTTAGATTAGTTTATTTGCTTTTATTTCTATTTTTACTTGTAAAGGACTCTTGAATGTTCTGCATTATAGGTTGGTTATTCCTTCTTAAACAAAAATACAGATGTTTAAAATTTACTTAAACTATTATTATGGTTGTCAATTAATCACAATTAACTCATGTGATTAATTCAAAATTAATCATGATTAATTACACTTTACACTGGTAAACAATAAAATACCAGCTGCAATTTATTAAATATTTGGGTGGTGTTCTACAATTTCCAATATATTGATTTCAGTTACAACAGAATGCAAAGTGTACAGTGCTCACTTTATTTTTATAACAAATATTTGCACATGATAAAGAAATATTATTTTTCATTTTACCTTGTACAAGTATAATAGTGCAACCTCTTTATCGTGAAAGTACACCTTACAAATGCTGACTTTTTCTTACACAAGTGTACTAAAAAAAGTAAAACTTTAGAGCAGGGCTACTCACACTGTTTGTTTGCAGCCTGCAGTGCAGTTTGGGTTTACACAGGGCTCAACACACAGTCTGCGGGTAGGATCCTTTGAACATGGCCTCTATTGGGAACCCACTCCATAATGGCTAGTCAATATAATGGTCTTCTGTTGATATGCATTTTAGTAGTTAAATTCCTGGACAGTGATTGCTCATTAAAAGTGCTGTCATATGAGTGAAAATTGGGTAAGTATTACATGTTATTAATATCAGCAGAACTGACTTAAATGGGGCCTGTCAGTTGTGTAGTCTTGCCTTAATCTTTGTATTCATGCCCGTCAGTGTGAAAGAAGCTATTTGCATATATATTTGCATGTACATGCAACTATACTTAAGTTGTGGCCCTCGTGAGTATCATTGTGGCCCCCAGGGCTTCTAAACTTGAATAGCCCTGCTTTAGAGCATACAGATCCACTCAGTCCTTCCTCCTTGTTCAGCCAGTTGCTAAGACAAATATGTTTGTTTACATTGATGGGAGATAATGCTGCCAACTTCTTCTTTACAATGTCACCAGAAAGTGAGAACAGGAAGTCACATGACACTTCGGTAGCCAGCAGTGAATGGTACTTACATGCCAGATATGCTAAACATTCATATGCCCCTTCATGCTTTAGCCACCATTCCAGAGGACATGCCTCTATGCTGATGAAGCTAATTAAAACAATTATGTGTTTATTAGATTTGTGACTGAACTCCTTGGGGGAGAATTGTATGTTTCCTGCTCTGTTTTGCTTACAGTCTGCCTGTAGTTCATATGATAGTAGTCTCAGATGATGACCTAGCACCTATTTGTTTTAAGAACATGTTCACTGCAGATTTGACAAAACACAAAGAAGGAACCAATGCGAGATTTCTAAAGACAGCTACAGAACTTGATCCAAGGTTGACAAATCTGAAGTGCCATCCAAAATCTGAGAGGATTGAGATGTGGCACATACTTTTATAAATCTTAAAAGAGCAAAACTTCAATGCAGAAACTATAGAACCTGAACCACCACCAAATAAAAGTGTCATTTTGCTGGTGGCAGGTAAGCCAGATGATAAAAATGAATGTGAGTTCCATACTGCTTTGGATCATTATTGACCAGAACCCATAATCAGCGTGGACACATGTCCCTGGAATAGCAGTTGAAGTATGAAACGACATATGAACCTTTAGTGCACCTGACATGTAAATATTTTGTGACACTGACTTCAACAATACCATGTGAATGCTTGTTCTCACATTCAGGTGACCTGTAAACAAGAAGCAGGCAGCATTATCTACTGCAATTGTAAACAAACATTTACATTTTGGTCTGAGTGACTGGCTGAACAAGAAGTAGGACTGAGTAGACTTGTAGGTTCTAAAGTTTTACATTGTTTTATTTTTGAATGCAGTTATTTTTTTGTACATAATTCTACATTTGTAAATATAACTTACAAGTACTGTAGTGCAATGTGTATATCAGTACTTGAATTAGGTGAGTTATACTTTTTTGTTTGTTACAGTGCAAATATTGAAAAAATAAATATAAAGTGAACAGTGTATACTTTATATTGTAATTGAAATCAATACATTTGAAAATGTAGAATAGCATTTTTAATCAGTTGACAGCCCTAATTCTCCCAAGAGAGTAAGGATATTACAAACAGTAAAATTCAATAGCAGTTTCATTCCTAAGGTTTGATTGCACATTGCTATAAATGGAAGATAAGACTGTGGGATAAGACCTATAGGTGCACAGCTACAGTTCCTCCAAGGAGAGAAGCAGGAGTTATTGTGGTTTAGGGCAAGTCTACACTATGGGACAATGTTGACCTAATTTACGCAACTCCAGCTAGGTGAATACCATAACAGGAGTTGATGTACCTTACGTAGAGCTGTCATGGGGTCTCCACTGTATAGGAACAATGGAAGAAACCCTCCTGTTGACTTCCCTGGCACTTCTCATTCTGATGGAGTACCGGAGTTGATGAGAGCAAGTGGTGATCAATTTAGTGGGTCTTCTCTAGACTGATTGTTGCAGCTGTAGGGACAATGAGAGCTATTCACCAAGGAATAGAAATGCATATGCTGCACTATGCTATAAGAGGAGGCCACTGTCTGTTGCAGGGGAGAGGGAGAACAACTGTTCTGCCTTTTGCAGCTTATCCTCTTCAAAATAGCCAGAATGGGGTTTGCTGTAAGGAATCTAACATTCTCATGAGGAAAGTATAGGAACTGCATATGTGCTTGCTGTAGCTGGCCAGAGTAAGTCTCAGGTCCGACACTGGGCTCTCAAGGTACAAAATACGTCACACAGGTATCTGTCAAACACAAGTAGTTTATTTCCTGACAGCTAACAGCTGTGCCCCATAAATGGAAGAACAATATAACAAAGAAGCGGCATATCTTACGACCCTTCCTGTAAGCCTGGGACCCCGGGTAGGCTGCGGGTGAAGTGGGAGGTTGTCTCAGCTTCCGAGGCGCCGGTACCCAAAGCCCATCGGTGAAGTCCGATTTGCTAGGCTCTGAGGCAGCCTTAAATACAGTTTTCCCTGCCTTGTTTTGCAGTTTGGAAATTTCCAGGTATTACTCATTACATGCTGAATTAGGGCTTAGCTGTTAGTTATCGATCTGGTTCTGATCTGGATCTACTTGTTCCTTGGCCCTGTTTACGTGATCAGTACATTAGGGTAAACAGAATTGTTTATGCATTCTTGCCCTTTATCCTTATCTCATACTTGTTCCTGCTATACTGGCAACAATGCTTATCTTAAGTGGCATATGTTCCCAAAGACTTGCTTCTGGCTCATCAGTAGTAGAGAAAAAGGGGGGGGGGGAAAGAATGCAGGCCTCACCACCCCTAAACTAGCACGTACAAAGTTCTTCTGCAATTGACCACTACACTTGCCCTTCCCTAGGCTACTTCTAATGAATTCCTAAGAAGTCCAATAATATTTATTTATTGCTTTATAGAGCCCTCTGTGTGTGGAACTTTCATTATTGACAGTGTGGGGGTTGTGCAAATGGAACAGGGTCTATTTCTGATGCTGGGGAATTGTCAATATAACTGGCTGGATTTTTTTGACCTTTTAATAAGCATAAAGGCTCATTGCTGCTTTGCTGCCTTGTAACTTCTGTGGACTGGATTATAAATACATCTCATCCAGTTCGCTGTACTGGATTTACCCCCGCTGCTGCCCCCCGGCTATATCAGAGTTGCATTCCTTTAATTGAAATGGGAGCCAAGTTGCACAATGATGTAAGATTTTTTCCTCCTCACTGCTTCTATTGTGCAATGTAGAGTGAGTGAATTAAATTAGTTAAGCTTTACTAAATGTAGAGAACATTACTGGTTAGGTCACAAGTAATTTTATGACATTTGAGTGCTTAATATGACTTAAAAATAAGGGTTGTGTCCCAGTACACAAATGTACTGAAATTTAACTCTTAAGGGACTTTCATATAGCTGACTATCAAAATATTTATCTAGAATGTGAATAGTTTATACCAGGGCTACTCAACTTTGGAAGCCCCAGGGGCCACAATGATACTCACAGCACCTGCCGAGGGCCACAACTTAAGTGTGGTTGCATGTACATGCAAATATATATGCGAATAGCTTCTTTCACACTGATGGGAATGAATACAAAGATTAAGGCAAGACTACACAACACACAGGCCCCATTTAATTCAGTTCTGCTGATATTAATAACATGCAATATTTACCCAATTTTCACTCATATGACAGCACTTTTAATGAGCAATCACAGTCCAGGAATTTAACTACTAAAATGCATATCAACAGAAGACCATTATATTGACTAGCCATTATGGAGCATGTTCCCAATAGAGGCCATGTTCAAAGGATCCCACCCACGGACTGTGTGTTGAGCCCTCCGTAAACCCAAACTGCACCATGGGCCGCAAACAAAAAGGCCGTGGGCTGCGTGCAGCCCATGGTCTGAATGTTGAGGAGCCCTGGTTTTTGCCATAGATGGAGAAAGAGCAAGTGCAGGTATACAGTCTAATACAGTTTAAAAGCTTTTAAAAGCAACCTCAGCACAGGTTATAACTGTTTTAGATAATATCCTTATGTGTAAACTATTGATTGAGAGAGAATTAGTTTATCGGTAGATGTGACAATCTTTTAAGGATTAGTTCATAGAGTCCTAGGGCTGGAAGAGACCTCTGGAGGTCATTGAGTCCAACCCCAACTAAATCATCCCAGCCTGGGCTTTGTAAGTCAGGTCTTCAAAACCTCTAGGAATGGAGATTCCACCACCTTTCCAAACTATACTAACATGCTAAAAGAAGTATGCACCAGATTCTGATACTCTTACTGTGAACAATATCTTACTCCATGAGTAGTCCCATTCAGGACAGTATGACTATATAAAGAATAAGATGCTACTCATCTGGCAACTAGTGATTTTTGAATGCCTTATGTTTTGACTGCCCTATTTGAGACTACCTGAAAGGGGTCTGATTTTTCAGAAAGGGATGAGCACCTACTCTCAATTGGGACATCTAAAATCATCTGTCACTTTTGAAAATTTAGGCTGAGGCCATTTATACTTAGGTGGCTACATCTAGATTTAGTTGCCTAATAATATGCTTCCAAGTTAGAAATTTTGGCTTTAAATTCTGTGGTATAAAATGTATGCTTTTACATATGGAATAAAGTTGTGAAGAAATTTAAAAATGAATCAACATTTGACATGAATATTTAGGACAAATATTAAATATTCCTAATATCTGTCACATTACAATACTTATTAAAACTTTTTCTCTATCTTTCTTAACACGTTCCTCTGGTTTGCAAAAATGTATACATGGCATATGTCTTTTCTATTTACATTTTTTCTGAAACAATTTTATCAGAGAGTACTATGGAAAGAGTGATTATTATTAATCTTGGCATTTTCCTGAAATCATTCATTAAACCCACTCATCCATATTTTGCATGCTGATTATATTTAAAGTCAATGAAGTGTACAGTATTGTAATGGACAAAGTGGAAGCTTTAGCAATTCTGTATACTTCTGCTTGCAGTTTCTTTGTTTTAATCTAAACAATGATGAAATGTCCTTCATTTTTAAGCACAAGAGTATGTTGATTTATTCAGGTGAAATTCTTCAGTATTACAAAAGGTGGTATTCACTTATTATACAGACTCATCCCCAAGGAGATGAAATTGTTAGAGTTAATATGTTAGAATGTTATTTTGATCACTTAATATTCCACATGCTTTACAAACACATAGCTAATGGTTCACCATATTCCTTGGAAGAAAGTAAGTACTGGCAACTATCCCTATTTTAAGAGGGAGAAACTGAGGGTACGTCTACACTGCACGCTTATTTCGAAATAAACTATTCTGGAATAGTTATTCCAAAATAGCTTATTTCGAAATAGCACATCTACACTGCAGGGAAGCCTCAAAATTAGTCCGAGGCAGGCTTCCCTAATGTAGGTGAGCTATCTCAATTTAGATCCCCTGAGGGCATTGGGGAGGAATAATGTAGAATGGCCCTGGAGAGGGACTATTTTAAAATAGTAGCAGTGGAGCTATTTACATGAGCTATTTCGAAATAGGTGTTATTCCTCGCAGAATGAGGTTTACAGATTTCAGAATAAGCCGTCCATTATTTTGAAATTATTTCAAAATAATGGAATGGCTGTGTAAACACTCCCATTATTATTTCAAAATAACACTAGTTATCTTGAAATAACGGTGCAGTGTAGACACATCCTGAGATAATAATTAAGTGAGTTTCCCAAAACCATTTATGGAACCAATGGCAGGGCCAGGATTAGAATTTAGGCATTTCTGAAGTCACACAACCATGTGGTGCCCCTTCTGTCCGTCTCTCTAGTCAATACTCAACTCAGCCTTCAAGAACGCAGTGAAATGAGTGATTTCCGTAATCTTAACCATGCACAGATATGTAATGGAAGTCATTTTTAAAGGCAGTTAAACTCAACATTGAGTTAATGGTGGTACAATTCCTTTAATGACAGGAGGATGAGTGCCAAATAACTATTTCAGTGTTCTCGGCTGGGAATCATGCCCTCAGCACCCATGCTTGACGTATAAACATGGTCTCTTGGCTGCCTGCATTTTTGCCCATCTGCTTGGATGGCATGGTGCCTGATCACAAATAGGTCAGCACCTTGCCATGGGGTATGTGTGCCAGATAACAATGGTTCTAGATGAAAAGGCGGCGTAACCCTGAAAGTTGCTTTTTCTTCTTCAGAAAGTCCCTCCTCTAGCATGATTCCTCAAATCTGAATACACATCTTCAGATACCACAAAACTGTACCTGAACAATATGAACAAAGGACAAAGTGGCCAAGTGTTATGGGAAAGCAGACAGGAAGGGGGAGAACTTTCATGTTTTCACTGTCTCACGTGTACTCTGATTAGTTGTGTAGAATTCTTAGCACTATAAAGTGAGAAATTCTATGGAACACATGAAGGGATGCAGAAGAGTTTGTTGCACTGGAGTGAAAGTAGGTGGAAAAAACATGATTCTAGGCCACAAGAGAAAAATAGCTGAGGTTGAAGGGGTTAAGGACTGGGCTATTGCAATGCTTAGCTACCTGTTACCACAAGAAGACCACTCACTACGAGTGAGGTTTTGATAGTAAGGGAAATGCTTTACTTTCATTTAAGGAATGAATAAAATTTTGTAAATTCTTATTTTAACAGAGTTGGTTAATCCAGCCCTGGCACCAACTAATTTATACTTAATGTGCAAGGGAAGTGTGTGTGTATTTGTATGTGTCCTTTTACATTCAATAGATCCTCAAAGGCATACTGACATTCCTGTTTGCATAATGTGACTTGCAAAATATGTTTGAAATATTATATCTGTATTATTTCTTACTACAGCTGTGTTTATTTTTTCCCTTTACTCAACCAGGGCATTCTTGGGTTTGACCGTTTTACTTGCTGAACTTAGTATTCTGCTTGAGTGTATTTAATGAATCAATTTAAAGATAATTGAAATGCAACCATTTTACTGTCATTTCAACCAGTTTAAATGTCCTATCAATAATAAATAGACAAGTACTGATAACTGAGGGTGAGATTTTCAGGTGATATACATCTACACGGGTCCACTGATTTCCACAGTGCTTTGTAGTTTTACATCTGCAGAGGATTTGGTCTGAATTTTTTTTTCTATAGTTAAACTATTGAAGAGTTCTATAAATTGGAATCCTATTATGTGAGTTTGTTCATAGAATATATTCAAATGACTGTACTCAGTTCACCACAAGCAAATAGGACTAGACCTATAGTGTCTAGAGTTCAGACACCGAAGAAAACTGTTCATAAGGTACCCTATACTATTCCACAAAATAAATAAAAATAAAGCATAGAAAACCTAGGACTGCCTCTTCCTAAACATCACAGAGGGGTAGCCATGTTCATTTTTTTAAAAGTTACAGATTATCAGTCCTGTGTCATCTTAGTTAGTCTCTAATGTGCCATAGGACCACCCTTTGTTCTTCCTGAACATGTATAAAATGTATGAAGCATTCTGCTCCATTCATGTTTCAGAAAGAGGAACATGCAGATTTTAGGGTATTGAAGATAATTGGTATAGTGTGCATGTTGGCGCAGTATCATGGTTTATTATTTAATTGTAAACACTCATCATTTAATCCATGACATTTGTATTGCATCTGGTTTCTGTGTTATTGAAACAGAAGATGCATGTTGAACCTCCCAAATCTGGGATTCTCTGGTCCGGCAACATCCATGGTTCAGAAGGAAGGACCATGGATGTTGCTGGACAAGAGAGCCATGGAGGTGAGGAGCACAAGTCAGCTGGAAGTCTTGCGGGTGCTCGAGAGCCCCAGTTGGGATGGCAGGAGCTGGTGGGTGAGGAGTCCCAGGCTGGGGAGCACCTGGTGTGGATGAGAGGAACCCAGGTGGCAGCTGAGCTGTTGGCATGTGCAGGGAAGCCCCAGCTGGGAACCAGGTGGAAGCAGGGCTGGCAGTGACCAGGGGGAGGGAGGCTCCCCGGGGGGAGCGTGGTGGCCAGAGGGAATCCCTGGTCTGGAACCCCAGCAGCAGCGGGGCCAGTGAGAACCCCGAGTCCAGCCGGGAACCCTGGCAGAAAGGGACTGGTGGTGGCTGGGGGGAATTCCAGCCCAAGAAGGCTGATCATGTGAGCCCCTGCATGGGGCCAGCAGCAGGGAGGGAAGCCCAGGCTCCGGGGATACCCACTGCCCAGAGAGGAGCCTTAACCTCCCTGGTCTGGCAAACTTCATAGTTTGGGACCACTCAGGTCCCGAGGGTGCTGGACCAGGAGGGTCCAACCTGTAGTTATGAATTTTGAAGAGAGATTTTACACCTTCTTACAATAAGTATGAAGCAGAAATTGAAAATAATTGCTACCATTGCATCTCCTATACTGTGTGTCTGATAGAGCTCTGCACAGACACAAAATTGCTATCTGCATCCACATCCACAAAAATGAGCAGATGCTATCCACAGAGAATCCCAAATAATACCCCTTGACCATAGGGGCCATAAGTTACCTTTCATTGTGTGACAGAGGATTAACAGCACCTATTTCTGCTTGAAAAGAAAGGGTTATAACCATTGTTGACTGGTTCACAGACTAGGTTAATAGAAAATATGATGTAATGTGTTTGTACCAAAGCAACTGAATTTAAAAGCGTTTGGCCTACAACACAGCATTACATGACATGGGATATTGTGAGATATATAGCAGACAATTGGCAACAGAGGCCAATTAATCATACCCTGAATCTGCTAGGGAGCTAAAGGGGCAATGTCAGAAATTGAGGATAAAGCTCACCTAAGAAGGAACAAGCATAGGAGTGGAGGATGGAGGGAGCTGCATTGAGGTGAACCTTCAGTCACACTGCCTGATTCAAAGGGGAGAGCCTGAAAAGGGCAGGGAGGGAACAGTAAAGTCTGAAAAGTATAGGCCTGTACTTCTGGTTTGAGGGTTCCTGAACTAGAACTTAGAATAGAGGCAGGCCCAGGTTCCCCTACCAGCCACTTCAGGTGTGGTGCATCCAGAACAATAGATCTGGAGACTGCCTGGGACTTTGTGTGGAGACTGAGACCCTCGAAGGAGTAAATTACTCTGATGTGGCTACGCCACGAAGGCAAGGTACTGCCGCTCCTGACTAGCAAGAGAAAGGCCACAGAGAGAGGGACTGACGCAACAGGCTGAGCAACCACAGAAGGAGGCATGGACCTTGGTGGTAATTCCCCAGATGAGCCATGAGGAAGCAGCAGTGAGTGTGAGTAGCAGATCCTGTTACACCCTTTCATGGCTTTTCCATGAAAAATGGATGCATAGAGCCTATGGCCTAATTTATGCCACTTTATGTTGAATAGTATCTTACTCCAACAGAAATCCCTCTGAAATCAATGCCACTACTTTCACAGGCACTATTCAATCATAAGATTTGCAAAGGCACAGAATGCAACAGGCACCCAAATCCAATTTAGAGTTAGTAGGAGTGGGGTGCCTCCCTCCCTTTGTTCCTTGGGAAATCTCCCTCAACATCAATAAAGCTGGCAAGATTTGGCTCACTACTTTTTAAAAAAACACACTTAATCTGTTTGAGACTTCATCTGCTGCATTCAAGTACTTCTGGTAGAGCATTGCCAAGAAAAGCATTGTCTCCATAACAATAGCTCATTTCATTCTGTCAGGCAATAGTATCCAATAAATTACAACTACGTACAAACCATTCAGGGCCAAAAATCAGGAATTACATTCAGATACTAATTATAACAAGAAAAGAGTTTGGATTTTTCTTTTTTTCCCTTTGGGGGGTGGGAGGAATAACTATTATTGGTTTACTATTATGGCATTATTGAATTAAATATTGACAAAAGTTATACTAACATAATTCAATTCTGTGATGCTCAGGAAGAGCAAGTTTTATTTTAAATGCATCAAATTTAAATTGAATAACAAACAGTAAATTATTTGGTCTTAAGTTATTTTCACAGGATGTTGAATTTAATACTGAAATAGTGAAATGTGACTATTAGTGGAAAATAGCTCACTCTGAGTTGAAACAACAACTGAAGAAACTTGAAAGTATCTGCCAATGAGTCATTTGATGATGATACAGGTTATTGTAGATAACTGACAAGGGGATGATTGTTCTTTTGTTACAGAGGAAAATGATGGTCCTATCCTTACATTTTTATCACTGTCAGTATGAATCATCCATTAATTCATTGTAGGGCTGCTCAACCTGTTAGGTTGTTACCTAGTCTTGTGAAACTCATGCAAGTCAGGTTATTGGCACTGGAAATGCAAAGATATGAGATGTGGTGTCCAGTTTTCCTTGACTAGCACATTAAGTTCATCAGTGATATATGTTAACATCAGTAACCTTCATTTTGAGGGAGAAAAAGGAAAGCCCCAAGAAAATTATCTGAGAGCATGGTATAAGTTCTTTTATTATTTTGAGGAACATATGGAATTCAAGAGAGATCAAGCTACAGACCAAAATAAAGATCTTCATCTCAAATGTACAATCAGTACTTCTATTTGGCTCAGAATCATGGAGAACAACAAGGACAAACATAAAAAGATTACAAACTTTTATTAATAAATGTTTGTGTAAGATCATTGCCCTGAAGTGGTCTGACAAGGTTACAAACATTAGCTTATGGGAAAGAGCAGGGCAATGCCCAGTAGAGCAAGAGATATTGAGAAGAAGATGGCGATGGATTGGCCATAAACTGAGGAAGCCACTGACTAGAATTACCGGACAATCCCTATCTTGGAACCCACAGGGAAAAAGGGGAAGAGGAAGGCCAAAGAATAGTTGGAGAAGAGACCAGGATGTGAATGTGAGAAAAATGGGCAAAAGCTGGAGAGAATTAGAAAAGGTGGCACAAGACAGAGAGCCTTGGAAAGAAATTGTTGATGGCCTATGCTCCCATCGGAGCTAAGGGCAAAGAGAGAAGGGAGAGATGGTGTAAGTTAATATGTCCTCCAACTTGAATGCTTCTATTATTTGGCATTCCTGAAAAAAACCTGGAGTTGTTTATTATTTCAGTTTTGCACGCAAGGTGAATTTCTATTTTGGCATTTTACAATACACCACTTTACTGCATACACCCATTTTCAAACCAGTTGGCGTCGCTGCACAATTTGGAACACTGTCTTGGAATTTGGCATTCTGTTCAATAATCCTCCTGCCTGAAAGGTCAAATGTGATGCAATTTTTTAGCCCCTGTGAAGGGCCATAAAGGAGCAGTTCTAGTCACTGTCCTGATATGGGTCAGTTTATATCTATCAGATCTTCTCTCCTAAACCATGTTAAAGTGTGTGAGTATGTATGTGTTTT
This sequence comes from Rafetus swinhoei, assembly GCA_019425775.1. Classification (NCBI taxonomy): domain Eukaryota; kingdom Metazoa; phylum Chordata; order Testudines; family Trionychidae; genus Rafetus; species Rafetus swinhoei. The sequence goes on from CM033437.1 coordinate 276,681,257, forward strand.
TGACTGTTTTCCTAGGGGCATTTTAGCAATTAAATCAAGTAATTTCAGGTGTTCCTTAATTTTGTAAACTATCTAGTTTTCTAGATTAAGGCTAGATGGGACTGCTCTATTCTCTGAGCCTGACCAATCTGTAACAAAGGATATCAAATTTCACCCAGAAATTCCTTGTATTTATCCCCGTCACATTGTGCTACAGCCTATCCTATACAAAACCATCCAATCTTGATGTTAAGACTTCAAGCAATATACAATTTACTAAATTCCTTGGGTTAATTCTCATCACTGTTCAAAAATTGGAGTCTTGTTTCTCACCTCAAATAGCTTCCAAATTTTGACAAGATGATGACACAACATTTCTAGTATCTAATCTGTTGCACTCAAGCCTTGGGGTGCCAAGAGCCTTATTAGCAAAGTTCCTGTATTTTTCAGTTTATTTTGCATGTGCACTTTACATATTTGTATAAATATAAATAAACATGCCCATAACAATTTGTATAATTCTTTTATGTACCTTGATAGATGCACAGAAACTGGGTTTAGTTCCCCCCAGTGATGAGGGGGAACCATTAGAAAGCATAGACAGATTTGGATTTCCAGCTATTTGTCTCCATGAGTTTCACCACCCCATTTCTAAAATACAGGATTACTATTTATTCATTTGTCAGATGAAATAGCACTTAGCAAACAAATAAGATGAAGGGCTCTGTCTCTGTGGGCTTACAGTTGAAATAAATGACAACAAATGTCATTAAACAATGAGAAGGGGACTGGATACAGAATTTTGTAATTGCTGCAGAAAGTGAATGATCATGAGATGTGCTTAACATTATGTACATCCTTTTTTTTTCAATTTTAATCTATATGAATTGGGAGTATTAGGTTTAAACTGAGGCCCAGAGGGAATACATCAGCAATGGAAGAGTGACCAAAAGCAGCAAGTCTGGAGAAGAATTTGAAAGCATTGCATGCTGCACAGGATCAGTGAGGATGTTCCAGGCTAGTGGATGTCATTGGAGATGATCCAGAATTGCTTCCGGGAAAACAAGGTGTACTGTGTTGGCAGAGTTTAGGTCATGACTCATAAAAGCTTGCAAAGGAAAGGACCTAATAAGCAGGGTAGAGCTATGAATCACTTTGAAAGTGGGGAGTTTATGATAAGACGGAGATCAGAGAAGGCTTTAAGTGTCACATTGTTGGAATTCAAAAGCCACGCATCTGAGAGCTTTTTCTGATTGTGGGGGGTGTACTTTTTTTGGCATTATCTGATCTAGTGCTTCATTTTCATCCATATTTGATATTTTGTTGAAAACCAGCTCTTTTAAAATCTTCCAGCTTTGAAAAATGCATTCAATTCTACTTTGCAACGCATGTTTCTCCCAGCTGATAGAGACATGTCCCCTATCTACTGGTTGGGAGAGACTCTCTGCTCTGTCCTCCACAAGGAGCTGTTGCTGTAGCTGAAACAAAAAACAGGACTATGTAGCACTTTAAAGACTAACAAGATGGTTTATTAGGTGATGAGCTTTCGTGGGCCAGACCCACTTCCTCAGATCAAATTGTGGAAGAAAATAGGCATGACCATATATACCAAAGGGATACAATCAAAAAAAAAAGTGAACACATATAGAAAGGACAAATCAAATTTGTATCCCTTTGGTATATATGGTCATGCCTATTTTCTTCCACAATTTGATCTGAGGAAGTGGGTCTGGCCCACGAAAGCTCATCACCTAATAAACCATCTTGTTAGTCTTTAAAGTGCTACATAGTCCTGTTTTTTGTTTCAGCTAAACTAGACTAACACGGCTACATCTCTATTACTATTCTGCTGTAGCTGAGGGAGAGTATTTATTCCAGTGCTTAACCACCCTGACAGTTTTTGCTAATATCCAACCTAAACCTTCCTTGCTACAATTTAAACCCATTGCTTCTTGTCCTATCCTCAGAATGCTGGCAACATTCTCCATTTTTGTTCTTAATAGGCAGAAGCCAAAGGAATGGATGCCCAATTAGGACCTTCAAAGTCTCAAAGATCATTTCTGTTGGATACGCCTTCAGCACACTTCACGGTACCATTCTGTCATTGATTAAGATCATTCCAACAGGCCCACTTGAGTGCTTGTTCAATACATCTTGAGGATAGACTTTTCAGCTTCTTTTGACTCAGCACATCCATCAGCACTGTGGATACTGCTATGCCCATATGGGGTGCCTGAGAACTTAGCATGCCTAGGAGAGGAATCGTACAACTATATATTTAGATGTGTAGGGATCAATGATTGTATTACAGCCTGGTTTTCAGTAGAATCAGTATACCGGGGATATATTCTCTCACCTACATTATTTAATATTCCAATAAACTATATGACTACAAAGTCAGTGGAGGTCAAAGTAGGTGGTGTGACATTTAAAATTTCATCTTTAGAAGATGGAGTATGTAGATTATATTGACTTACAGCTAATGCTCTAAGAGTGGTAACAAATGCAGAATCTGTGGGACTTAAATTCAATGTTGATAAACCCAAAGCTATGAATGCCTTCTAGAAAATGTGAAGGAATGACCTGCCTATGCTGCATATAGATGGCAATGTCATTGAATGGGTGAATAGTTTTATCTGTACAGATAGTCATTTGACAGCAGGAAGTTCTGTATCCAAAGAAATCATATCAGATTGGTCTTGCATCAATGGCATTTCAGCCTGTCTGTGTGGTGGAAGGTCTGTGTGAAAACTAAGATAAAAGAGTTTAACATAATAGTGATAACAGTTATATGCAACACATACATGAGGGAAAAGGGAATCTTGTGATCAGAAAATGTGAAGAAATAATGACACATATACAAGGCTTTTATTATCCCAAGGATAATATGCACTAGATAATATCCCATTATGCATCATAAGCCATATGTGGTAGGGAAGTCTAAAAATGAATGTAAATTTCAAAGCCATCAAATCAGCAGCACAGCAGAAAGGATATTGCCTCCCACTGCCTCTGCTGATGGAATAGATGAAGCACTGATTAGTATCCCTTTTCTGTCAGCATGTGTGTCTGTTTTATAAGAAAATGGCTACTGTGGAGGGTAGGAGTGGAACGAGTTCTTATACTGTGGGTGTGCCAGAGTCAGCTATATTTTATTTTTATTTCACATGGGCTCTATTTGTATATCATGGCATTTCAAGTGTTAGAAGTTAGTATCTGGAGGTGGGTTTTGTTGTGTGCTGTATTTTTCTTGTGCTGCACTATCCTTTTTGTGAGTGTTTGATGGTGAGAGAAATCTTCTATTAAGAGCAGCTCAGTTAGCTCCTTCTCAAAAAGTGAAGAACTCTGCACTGAGAGGAAAAGCCCATTAGGGCTTTAGTTGTGGGGAAGACCCATTCTAAAGAGAAAGAGAAGATATACCACAGAAATTATGCTGTGCTGTGCTTGCTCAGCCTCTGTGTGTGTGTTTGTGTGTGTGTGTGTGTACGTGTGCAGGTCTACATGCTTGTTTTAGGGTTTTGGGAGGCTTGTTTTTGTTTTATATAAACATGCAATGAAAACACGTTTCCATGGTAAATTAATGTTTTCAACTTTTTTGGGGGTGGCCCTAATCCATAGTTTGAGAACCATTTCATCTCATTGTGTTTTCTTGAAAAAGTCACTTACTCTTTCTATACTTTAGTTTGCACAATAGCTCTGTCCAATAGCTCTGTCCAGTTACTTTTAAAAACATTTTGAGAGCTTCATGTTCCACAAAAAGTGCAATTTTAACAAGTCTTTTTTAAAAATATAAACCTTTTATTGAACATAAGGGAAATTGAACCAGGTAAAATGACTTTTCAAGAGAACAAGGTTGTTAATTAATCCAGAATTGTTCTAGAATTATTTTTTATAATAAAAACTGAACTCTGCACATTCTGTAATTAATATTTTATGCTTTTGTTTGATTAGTAAGCTCCAAACAAAAATTCAACTATGGGTTCACAAAAACAAATACCACAGAAAAAAGTATCAAAACTTAAGCAAAACACACAAGCTAGACAACAGAAAGTACGTATAACACCAATATTGTATTTGAATTTGCTGAGTTAGATTTTTTTTCTACCAAACCTAAATAAAAAAGCTATACTTTTTAATTACCTTTATAATAAGTCTTATGTGCCTTATGAATTTTCTTTTCTTAAATAACCAGAGAAATACTAATGAACTATGAATTACTGTGGCACTAGCTAAGGAATGTACATAGTAATGTTGTCCTTTACAAAAGGCCAAACTCTTTTATTTAGACTTCAGTGAAACTACACACATAATTGTTTGATTTGAACTACTCTCCTGTAGTGACAGAGTTGCTTGCATTTGGAGTTCAAATAGGACTGTTAAGGAAGAGCACCATCTTGTGGCAATATAGAGTGATTGACTCTAAAGTCAATATGAGCTGTGTGTAGCAGCAACTCTGAAAATCTGACCAGTCATCTGTACTAATATAGTTCTAACAGAGTCAGTGAAAGAAAACTCAGAGGAAGATGAGGAACATTTCTTATGATTTATGAATGAGAGTGCCATTTAAATCACAACAAAAATGCCATTTAAATCCCTGATTTTATGGCTAAACTGAAACCTGGTTAATGGAATATGTAATAGGCCTTATTGTGGCGCCAAATAGAACTGTTACTTAAAATAGACCTTGTTCTGTATGTCTCACTCACCAGTGAACAACTGTCACAGTAGGGCTGTAGCACAACTGTGAACAACTGTCACAGTAGGGCTGTAGCATCCATCAGGCAGTCTCCTTCCATCAAGATAAGTCATTCTGGTAATGTCATTGTCACAGGAGCAGCTTTGTTTCCAGCTTTGAAAATAAACCTAGGCTTGTTTCTGAACTTATCTAACAGCAGGAAGCTGTGACAATGTTCTACACTGCTGACATCTGTTAATTATGTAATCTTTCTGGCAGGTGTGGTCATTCTGTTTTCTAGAAATTTCTTTAGGGTACGTCTATGCTGCGCGACTATTTTGGGATACCGTCGGTATCCCGAAATAGCTACCCCATATCTTAACAAGCTGCCTGTTGTTGTTTAAAATATGTTTCGAAATAATGGGGCACAGTATTTTGACATCCCTGTAGCCCCTGTTCCATGAGGGTTAAGGTATGTCTCGAAATAGTGTGTTATTTCAAAATAGAATAGAAGTAAGATACACAATTTGCACTACGCAAATTGTGTATCTTATTTCAAGTTTAGGGTGCAGTGTAGATGCACCCTTAAGGACTTAACACTGGATCAAGCCTGTATCCAGAAATCTGGGAAACTACATGTACCATCCTGGGTGCCCAAATGAGCAAATCTTCCCCACTTGCGGGCGCTGAGTCCAGCAGTTAAAACAAAGAGAACTTTATCTGGGGGAATCGGGGGCAAGACAGAAGAATGAATTTGGAAAAAACAACAATTAACCAGTTCTGCGATGTGAGCATTGCCCCTCCCCAGAGTGTTTCCACAATACCACACACAGGCCTTCTTAGGCCTTGTGTTCTGACCACTTCATTCCCCTCCACCTCCTCTCTCACCTTTTAGCTCTCCTGGATTGAGGAAGTCCTAAGATTCTAGCAAGCCAGTCTCCTTGGTCTGTTCTGGAGCTTCTACTGCCTAACCCATCTGGAGTAGTTTCAGCTTTAATTACTGGGTAGGGAGACCTGGTCTACAGACCATTAAGTAAGCAGCTGCTTTCTGCCAGTTTTGCTGTTGGCTAGCTCTGCCACTGCCTTGAGCTGCCTGGCCCCTGGAAGGTGCTGCTGCCATTCTGTGCCATCCACTGCCTTGGCATTGCTACCCCCTGCTGATTTGTTCTGTGCAACAACAACCCACTGCAACGGCCTTGGAGCTGCCCGCAGTCTGCATTGTCCATGGTTCAGGGCTGTCAGCTCAGCACTTTGGAAGGGATCAGTGGTGTGTAGGACCCATGAGAGGGTCCTCCCCACCAGAGAGGCACTTGCAGCTGATGTCAGGAATTCCCACCAACCCCTTTTATCCTCCTTTAGGTCTGTAGAGGACTTTTGGTCAGGGCAGCTCCAGAACATTCACTGTCTTATCCTTGCATTGCACAACAAGATCTATTGCCTATTATTGCCCACAAACTCACAGCAGTTAAAGAAATTGTAACCAAAATTTCCCAAGCCATCACAAAACTGAAATGTAAATGAAGACTAGTATGTTATCATCTCCTTTTTTTTTCTCCAAAGGATGAAGTCAGAGAGGTCCCTCCCCAGAGGAATGCTGCCCTTTTTGTGGTTCTTACTAGGGATGTTAGATATTGGTTAATTGAATAGTCGATTAACCTCATGAATTCTTATCGGTTACTCGACCATTCTGTAGTCCCTGGGGGCAGAGCTGGCCACCAGTATGCTCCAGCCCCACTCCCAAAGAGCCCCATTATAAGAGGCAACAGCTCAGGGTGCCATGCGGGAGCTGGTACGCAAGGGGAGCCAGCTTAAAACACCGCTCTCTGCACAGACCAGCTGCCTGCCACCCCATGCTGCTGCCTCTAATACAGAGGTAGCAGCACAGGGTGGCAGCAGTCCCTGTCCAGGGTGGAGACTCCACTCCCAGACCCGTTGCAAGCCAGAACTGAGCTGGGCTGCCTACCCGCCTGGTTCCTAATACACTTTAAATGCAGAGCCACAGTGGGGGTAGTTCCTGGACCCTGCGCAAGCCAGAACTGAGCCAGGCTGCTGGCCAGCCTGCAAAAAAATTAACTGGTGTGGGGGAGAGGGGGAATGCATGTAGTCTATAGCATTAACCTATATGCTTTTGCTTATCAATTAATCGACTACACTATTACATCTCTAGTTTCTACACAATGCTGAGTTGCTCTTCTCACATTTCACTTACAGATGGCAGTACTGAGCTCTCTGTACCTTATTATTAATTATCAAGTAAGAACAGAAATTCCCATACTAGATCAGACCAGTGTGTATCTAACCCAATACTCTGACTCTGAGGCTAGGGCTACATGACGAACATTTTCCGGAAGAGGAAATGCAAATGGAGTGCTCATTTGCATATCTTGCTCTCTCATTTGCATATTCTCTTCCGATCCTTTTTGGGGAAGAGGTTTTTGCACAAAAAAGCACTGTTTTGCGCAAAAAGGTGCTGTCTACAACCCTTTTGTGCAAGAACTCTTATTCCTCAAAAATGAGGAAGAAGGGATTTTGCGCAAAAGGGGGGGGTTGCGCAAAAAGGCGCTGTCTACCCAATGCTTTTTTGTGCAAAAATCTCTTCCGCAAAAAGGATCTGAAGAGAATATGCAAATGAGTGCAAGATATGCAAATGAACACTCCATTTGCATTTCTTCTTCTGGAAAAAGTTCGTAGTGTAGCCATACCTGGAGAGTGATCAAAACCAGCTGCTTCCAAGGAAATGTACAAGAAATGTTTCAGGAGGAAACTGTAGGGAAATACCTGCTCACAGTGGAAGCTGCTATATTATTTTTATACCTCTCCCCACTAATTAGAAATTGGTTTACACTCTGAAGCAAAAGTATTTTGTTTTTGAGTTTTTAATTTTTATTATTTTGACACTAGATATTCTTGTTATGCATACAAATGTCCAGTCCCAGTTTGAAACAACAGATTTAATTCTTGGCATCATCAATATCTTTTGAGAGTGAGTTCCATTGATTAATTTTGCATTATGTACAAAAATACTCTTATGAGTTTGAAATTTGCTACCTTTCAAATTCACTTCCTATGCTGGCATATAACGGAGACTCTGTAGCATCTTTAACTTTCCTAGATAGTCATTTGGTGCAAACCCTGGCTTGCTCTTGTGTACATATAGGAGTCAATATTATGTGAGAGTTACTGGCTACCAACTGATGAATTACAGCTACTCAAAAGAACAGACAAAGTATAAGAGAGCCTCTTTTTTTCTTCTGGGTTTTGAAAATTACCATCCACATTCATGAAATATTGGATTTTACTGCAAAATCAGGTAGCTGAGTTAAATTTTTTTCATGAATACATTTTTCCAACTTGTTACTAGGGGAGATAAAAGTGTGGTAGATAAGTATAGTGTGTCTACAAGTGATTATTTTGTCAGCTCACTCCTGGTCATGTCTAAGAGTTGCGAAAAGTTTCTCAGCATTTAGCAACACCCTTTCCTATTTTGGCTGTTCCTTATAGAGACATTTGGTTCTCTATTAAAAAATCCTATTAATATGCCACTAGGAATGGAACAGTTACACTCATGTTGTGAGTGGAACAGAGGCGGTTTAACTTTATTTTAATTTTATGTGAGTTGGTTTTTTAGGTCTTGTTTCTGAGGTTAGAAATGATTGTTTGAAGGCAGATTGTGTTATGTTCTGTATTTTTCTTTTACTTATTCAGAATGTTCTTTGTGATATTGGGAATTCTGTGCAAACTTGTTAGAGCTAGAATGAGAAAAACACAGTTTTTCTGTTACCCTAATGTATTTAATTTTTACCCACAGTGGTCCTGGTTCTGCATGGACAGTTCTAACCTTGCAAGCCAAACTTGCAAGAAGAAACAGGATGTATTGTGGCTCCAGGAATAGTTAATGACTTTCATTTATTTTAATATAAATACAAATTAACTTCAAGAGCCTGATCCTGTACCACTTCCTCATGCGAAATTCCCACTAGCCCTAGTAAGTTTTCACTGTAACAAAGGGCTAATTATAAAATTGCACACAAACATATTGGGAAATCTGTGCTTCGATGTTACAGGTTCCTACCCAGCCTTTTCTAACTTTACCTTTACGGTATTTGCTATGTGTACTTTAAGTGTCTTAAATTTAATTAAGAGCTAGAAGGTTTCAAAATGTACACCAATTGCAAAAGTAGGTTATGATAAATGTCTGCCTCATTCTCTTTGGTGGCAGTGTGGTTATGAGTATAATAATACAACTAGTTGATTGTTGTCTGTAGAGAATACATAAATTACGCTGCTTGTATTACTCTGATTTGTGCAGAACCATATATATTAATCACATGTGGAGAAATGAGGTCCTATTGAAGTTGATGACTAATTGATCAAGATTTCACTTCTTGTATCTAAAAGGATACAGAATAAAACAACAAACTTAGAACTTCTACAAGAGTATTTGGTATTATCCATTGGATCGTGTGTGTGTGTGTGTGTATGTATATATATATATATAAAAATATATATATAAAATGTGATTTTGAATTAAAACTATAAGTTACTAATTTTAACATCAACTGCTCACATGACTAAGCTACTTAGAGCTGTAAGTGTTTGCAGGATTAATTGCCTAGAGCTTTATGACTGAATAACTGACATTTTCTCCAAATCTATATTTGATTATCCAGGGTTGGAAAAAAAAGAATAATCAGAATGAATTCCTATGCGCTTCCTGCTCTGAATTCCTATGCGCTTCCTGCTCTGAACTTGTTAGCAAACATTTTTATGAGCGTGTTAAAATTCTTACACCTTACTTGATTGCTTTTACAAAGGAATGCCTTGAACAAAATATAGAACAGATATAGTTTTGGTAATTGCTATTTTGTTAACCTCAGACTACTGCTGATTCTTACTCCCTTTCCTACTGTCTTGAATTTCTATTAGAAATGCTTTTTTTAAAAAACACGACAAAGAATACAAGTTTTATATTTCATTTTAGAAAATGCTATAGGGGTCAATCATTTTGTGGGCAAACTAAATTGACTTGAAGCAGAATTTTCTCCACATAGAGACCCTGGAGGCATTGTAAGATGGAACATTAACATAAGCAGGGCTTTGAAAAGAAAAGAATAAAGGGTATATAACTCAGTATGTTGTTATTTTTTACAATAAAGGCAAAAGATTTTTAAAATTTTTTAAAAAATTAATGTCTCACTGCCAGCATGTTTATGTAAGAAAATTATTCAATTATTATTTTAAAATATTATGTTTTCTAGAGTTACTACTATTTGTTGGTCTCTTCCTGGATAATTAACTCTGTGTAAACTGAGGTTTAAAAACAATGTGAACTGTGCTTATTGGTGTAAACCTTAGAGAAATTTACAGGTTTTTTTTCCTTCACTTGCAATTATGGATTGAATCCTTCTGCTAAGAGTTGTATTACAGATGCCAGTGAATGCCCACAAAATTGTTTGATTTCTTTTCCAAGCAAAGAAGTGCTCAGTTCTTACCAAAGAGTATTTCAGGAAAAACACGTTCCAAGTAATTAGGGTGAATTTGTATTTGAAAAAGACGGGTATCAGCATGTTAGAATGCATTTACAGAGCAAAAAAACCCTTACATGTTTTTATTTTGCTGTTCTAATTTCATATTTTTGCCACTAGATGTCAGTCATTGAAAAAGATTAGCACAAAGGCATAGGAGCTATTTCAATGCCTGCAATACTTTTTTGTGTTTGTTATAACAAGTAGAGTAAAATTAAAGGGAAGACCTCTGTGTATATGTATATATTATTGTAATGAACACATCCACCCATACACATACACACAAGGTTAATGGAATTACCATCTAATTTTTGTTAGGGCGACCATTGAAATGAAAGCCAGGTATTCCCCAAAAATTAATGTACCAAGGGATATCTGTTCTTGGAAAACATACTGTTTTCATCTGTAATAATGGTTTTGATCTGGATGCAGATGTCTAGGTTTAACTTCAGGAAGTTGAGCTGGAAAATCTTGGCCCAATGAGCTAATTATGTAAATTGTTAATCTGGGAGTTTTAATCAATGGAACTTTTTGCATGAGTACAGTAATGTATGGAAGTCACTGCAATATAGTTATACATGAAATTCAACTGAACGTTTTCTTACATCAAGATTTTATCATTTATGATCCACAGCTTGTAAGAACAAACTCTAGATGGCTCCATGTGTGGAACCTCTTTCCTCCTTTTGAATGGATTCCAGGCGTGTGTAAATTATTCATTGCTATAATCAATTTGCCATAAGGCTCTGTGACTCAAACTCACCGTGAATTACATCTGTCTTGCGTTAGGATCCGTATTGTGTCACTGTGGAGTCATTTATTTATTTAGGTTGGTTTTGTTAATTAGTCAGTATCTCCTTTAACTTCAGTGGATAGTACAGGGTGAAACTCTCTAGTCTGGCCCCTCAGAAGCTGACAGTGTCGAATCAGAGAATTTGCCAATGTGAGGGAGGTCGGTATTCTCTAGCAGGATTACTAACACTTCCACTGCTTATTCGGCTCTGAGAAGACATTTAGAGGTAAATTAGAGATAAATAACAGCACAGAACACTGAGAGCCAGGTCTGATGGCTGAAAACAAACTTTACAGGACTGCGGGAAACTTGTCACACCCATGATAAGTAGGGTTGCCAGGTGTCCGGTATTGACCCGGACAGTCCAGTATTTTTGCCTCCTGTCCGGTAAAAAAATTCAGAAAATACTGGACACCTAAAAAGTCCAATATTTTCTGATTTTTTTTTCCTGGACAGGAGGCGAAAATCGCAGGTGCTTACCTAGTTCTGCTGGGGAGCTCTCTGTCCCAGAGCAGGGAGACAAGATGGCGGACGGCCACTGGCAGCCTGTTAGGGCCAAAAAGCCTCAAAAGCATTTCTTAAAAGGGGCCATGCTGGTGGGGTTTTTTTATTTGGTCTCCCCAATTTTTTTTCCTCAACAGAATTTTTTCCCCAGTTTTTTTTTTTTGGTATTTTTGGTTGAACCATCTGGCAACCCTAATAAGTAGACATCCAACTAACTAAAATCATGCCAGACCATGGATGTTTCCAGACAAGAGAGTGCCAGACTAGAGAGGTTCAACCTGTGATTCTGAATAACAATCAGTAGCACAATATTGCTGCATTGTTGATAAACTTTGTCTATGAAAATAGATATAGATTTGTAAAAACTTGCTACAGAAATTCAAACTAACTTGAAAGAAAAAAATCATTTTACTACTTCAATATGGCACCTTTAAGTGGAAACCCATATCTGGCAATCAGAATAAATTGGTGTCCAACTCATGTCAAAGTACTATTTAAGATTATACACATACATTCAGATATTAATAGTTTCCTCTTGACATTTAATGAGTAACTACTGTTACAATTCAGAAAATTTATATATGTAAATCCATCATCCCCCAGGCATTAAAAGGAAAATAGGTTGCTAGAGCATCAATCCCAATGCAGTTATTCTTACTTCTAAAGATTTAGTACCAGAGTCTAAATTTAAATCACACAAAAAATCTGGTAATATATACACATTGCATTAATACATGTTTTAGATGCATATTAGCTGTGTGCTGCATGTCTGAGATTAGAAAAGGGCCTTATATTTTAAATAGACTATCTATATACTTAAATAAAAGCCTTCCTAATGACTATACCCATTTTCTAATCTCAGTGACATGGCAATCTGCCTCTTGACTATATGTGGGAAAGTGTGATATTGATGAGAGAATAATCAGGCCTTAAATCCAACTTTCAACAATAAACTGCTTAGACAGTGATAAATATTTTAAAATTAGCAGTTGAAACTTAGTGGTTTTGTTCAAGTATGTTTAAAATTTTATTTTTAAATCCACGATATACACTCTTAATTGGCCTTCTGTTAGGATGGTTCAGAGATGATTTTTGCAAGAATCATACGATAACCAGATTTTTTTCCCCTTTGTACTTGCAATTGCAAATCCAGTGGGGGATAATTAATTTTGTTTAAGTAAGATTCATAATGGAGTGGTCAGGCTGTATCTCTGAATAATTCACATAGTATATTCCTTTCAAAATTTTGCCTTTTTTTCTTCAGTAGAGAGTCTTGAAAGCCTCTTTTGCCTTACATTTTCATCAGTGACAGGAGAGGTTTAAAAATGCTTGAGGTGATAGCAACTTAAATAAAGAATATGCAATATACACAGTCGTATGTAAGTAATTTTTAGATTATTTTTGACACACAATTACACCAGCAATACAAAACAAAGATAAGACTGACACTCCTAGGCCACGTCTGTGCTACAGAATTATGTTGACTTTACATAGTCACCACTGTTATTAATCACATGTGTATGTGTGTATGCGCACTTGGCTCCTTTTGTTGGCAGTGCACATCCTCACCAGGTACGGGGTCTTTTGGTAAGTTCTTATGTAACCCAAACACCTCCTGGTTGTGGTGCTTTGTCCTCCCCTCATATCACTGTCACCATTTAGAGATTAATGAGTCTGCGATAGCCTTCGCTAAGAGCCAAGTAGCGTTTAGTTCATGCATTTTATACACAAAGCTTCAGAGGTCCCATGTTCGATCCCATCCGCCAAAGACTGTGTTCTGTTGGTTTTACACTTGCAATGCCTGTTAGGACTGAAATGAGTTGTGCAGAAGTGACTGGAAGCATGGAATCAACATCCTTAATTAGTGTTCTCCATGCCATACCTTCATCTGCAGTCCATAATACTTTGCACCTTCCTGTCAAAGTCTCACAAACCCACTTGTCGCTCCTGGCTCTTCACCATCTCTGATAGGAGCATGGAGGCTATGCAGCTCTACACTATTACTGTCAGCATTGCAAGCATAGGAATCTGGTCCTGTGGTATTTGCAGAGCCACAAGAGATGTGGAGAAACATGACAATTCCTTGGAGGCTAGATTGCTGTGGAACATAGAAAGAAACAATTAACAATTGTTGGTGATGTCACAGAGTTGCTGGAGATGGTGGGACACAGGTTCTGTGCTGGAGAAACAAGCACTGACTGGTGGGGTCATATTGTAATGCAGGCATGGGATGACAAAAAGTGCCTTCAGAGTCTTCAGATGCTCAAGGTCACATTTTTGCATCTGCGCCAACTTGCCCATGCCTTCTAGTGCAGGGTCACCAAAATGAGAGCAGCCCTGATAATTGAGAAGTGAATGATAATTGCATTGTGGAAATTTTGCAATACCAGATTGTTAATGCACAGGCAGTAATCATTTGAGTCAGGAAATCCACTGCAAGGGCCATTGTCATGCAAATGTTTAGGGCCATTTATTGCCTCCTCCTGCACAGGAATGTGATGCTTGGTACTTTGTAGGACATACTGGGTAGTTTTGCCTCAATGGAGTTCCCAAACTGTTGTGGGACAATATATAGCACTGTTACTCAGTGTGATTTTGAACACACACAGATCTATGTAATGCTACATGCTCTGAAAAACTCATTTTCAGTTGTTTGAGCCAAAATCAGTGAATACTTTTGACCTTAATTTGTCGATGCCTTGGCTCCCATCTGTAAAATAGGAATATCCTACCCTTATTTTGTATGTGTGTTGTGAAAATAATTTCATTCATATTTATGAGGGACTGAGATATGTCAGTGATTTCAGTAGAATAGCCCTCTGGAAATTATTAATTCTGTCTTCAGAGTAGTTTTTGATCAATGAAGTACTTAGGGCAGAGAGCCAGACATTGAAAAACTATCCATTATTTTCATTGAACAATTTTTTTTTAAGTGAGCACCATCCACCCCGTGCACTGAATGAGGCTGGGGTTCTCTGAAAAATTAGTATGTAATCATGATATTAAGCACTATATAATAATACATTTGCCCTTAGAAGACAAATGGAAATTATACAGGAAACCTTTCATTTCCTAACTTTTGAGTGCTTGACTTTGCCCTTACCTTTTTAATGTAGCTATTTATATGTTATATATAAAAATGTTGACAGTATCTAAAACATTTTCTATGGCCAACATACAAGCTGGGACTCTAGGAGGAACTATGACCGAGAATTGTTCACTCTGATGAATTTTAGGAAATTAAAACAACCTGCTGATTATCAAGGCCTCAACATTTTTATACAATTTACAAGTTGCTCTTAAAGTTCTCTCATACCAAGGGAGGGACCTAATCCAGGTTTCCCTGAAGTCAATGGCAATCTTTCCAAAGGCCCCAACAAGTCCATGATTCCTGTATTGCTTTCTCCGTATATTATTCATCACTTTGTTGGGATTTCCTCTGAGACCTACATGCAGATGATTAATCTATAAAAGACAGACTTGTCAGAATGATAGAATGTTTCAAAAGCTTAAGCATATCTAAGAAACAAACAAATAAAATCACTGATAAGAGACAGGGGAGCCAACAGGCATGCTGGGCTCTTGGACAAGGTGTGTGAGGTGTGGCTTCATGCTCTTGGGATGAGCGGGGCCAAGGGCAGAAGGGGTGGGGCAGAGGGCAAGCTGGCCCTCATCTGCCCAGATTATGGCCCTCCAACCCCCGCACTTCCTGGAGCTTGCAGCGTGCCATCCCCGCCTCCTCAGGCAGCTCTAAAAGCTGAATGGAGCTCTGCGGCAGCACTCCAGTGGTGATTTAAAGGGCTCAGGGTTCTGGGTGCCACTACTGCCAGAGGCCCAGGCCCCTTTGAATCACTGGGCCCTGGGGAAACTCTCAGCAGGCCTAATAGGAGATCCCCAGAGACTTGGATTTCAAATAAGTATCCAGAAGTTCAAAGGTATATCTGAAACCATAGAAATCCATAAACTAATCTTTCAGCCAGCTCTAGACCCTCAGACAACAATTTCACTCTTTTAGGAGAAATTGAATCATGTAGGACATTGTGTAGAGCAATATTTCTCACATCAAACACATTCTGAAAAGTATCTGCCAAACAGTGTTTTGAATCTTGAAACCTTGGAGCTTTTTCTGTCCAGCAAAATTCCTTTATGGAATTTAATTCCAAGTACAAATGTCTTTCAACTTGCTGGGCTCGAAATAAAATTTGAATCTATCGTATGTCCTCCTTCCCTCCTTATCTCAATTTTTTTTTTTACTCTTCAAATACTACTATCCACTGTCATGTTTTATAGATCTTCCTCTAACATCTTAAGTCTTATGGAACACTGTGGATTTTACAACAGCTATATTGTTCCCGAACAGTATCTGTATGTCACCACAAACAAACCCTTTCATGTGAACACATTTTCATATGGTGCAATTAGTGTGCTTACATCTGGTTCAGGGATTTTATTAGTCATTCTTTATGGAATACACCCTTCAAATTCCCAAATAACTAGGCCACACACTTCTCCAGTGCATAATTCTTCAGTGAAGATTTTCTTGTTTTGTCTTTGTATCTCAGAGAGCATTTGACTCTTTCAAAAGTAAAATTTACACTTACTGTAAGATTTCCATTTCACCTTTGAGCTTTGTATTTCCTATAAACCAGTCTATGTCAGTAACTGTTGTTAATATATTCACTTCTGGTCCTGTCTCATATAGGTCATTTGTTCGTATTTTTATTATTTGGGCTTTTTATACACCTGTATGATATTTGTGAACAGCTTTATTTGAAGAATCTCTGCATTATCCATTATAACTCATGGATTTTTCTGCTTTGTCTGCACATTGTTGCAAAATAGTTGGCTTTATTGGTGTCTATTTGCTTGAATGCTGGACATTTTCTGTGTTCTTGCCAGCTACTATTTTGTGTTTTGTAAGTTTTTTCCTTTTACGTTTGTAATTTCTGTAGGTTTTTTATTTACTTTGTCTGATCTTTTGTATAACGTAGGACCTAGATCATAGAACTTGCCTCAAAATAATTCCTATAGCATATCTAATTGTAAGTATTTGACACTCTTGTTGCTTCACTTTCTGTCTAGATCTTTATTTGGCAAATATATTTTTCATAATTAACATTTTTTCTAAGATGCTAGTCCTCAAGCCTTTTCATTTATTCATTTACAGCTTTCTTTCTCCTCTCCCAGCATATGAAGGACATTCTACATATCCAGTGAGTCTGAGCCAAC
Source organism: Rafetus swinhoei (assembly GCA_019425775.1). Lineage (NCBI taxonomy): Eukaryota > Metazoa > Chordata > Testudines > Trionychidae > Rafetus > Rafetus swinhoei. Next base: position 276,697,962 of record CM033437.1, read on the forward strand.
CACCATTAAAAAGAAATGCAATTTTTGGCTCTCCTTTCATTCCATTAGCCCCCACAGTTTTCACATACAGTTCAAATTGCTGTTTAAACTATTTCAAAGTGCCTCTGCATTCTCCATAATTTTGTACAGCTGGCAGGAGATATATATAAGTTGCAGTTACATAGCCTTCACAGCAACCTTTTCCATTTGACTTTTTCTCCTTGTTTTCAGCTCTTTTCAAAAAGCATTGCTATATTGTTATTTCTCTTCTGTGATCGCTAAAACTCCTGCCTTCTCCTGGTATAATGTATTATTTTAATAGTAGCTGAAGAAGAGGGCTGTGTAAGCTGGAAAGAATGTCTGTCTCACCAATGGAAGTTGGTCCAATAAAAGCTACTACCTCAGCCAGCATGTCTCTCTCCAGCCTGACTGCATTCTCTCATTGCCTGCAACTGGTTACTCTGCTTGAAGGCTTGTGTAGATTAGGGCCTGGTATACAGTAGGGAATTAGGCCAATATAATCATGTTATTAAGGAATATGCAACCCCTCAGCCCTGAATGATGTAGTTAAACTGACCTAACCCCTCCCCCAAGGAGACAGCACTTAGTCAGCAGGAGAATTCTTCCATCAATATAAATACTGCTTGTTGGGGATGGGGAGAACCTTCCACAATGGGAGAACACTTCCCAATGATGTAAGCAGTGTCTTTACTGATGTGCTACAGTAGTGCAGCTGTGCCTCTGCTGTGTTTTAAGGAGTTGAAGTGTTTTTTGAGTTAGTGAGCATAACTTGAATGAAAATCCCACTTAGACTACTGTTTACATAAATGTTAACTGAATCTGTTTATTATAGGCATGTACAATTGCTTTGTCTTGACTAGAATTTTAGAAGGCATTAATTAGACTGAGTAGGTAAATCCTATCACACCTTTTAAATCTCAATTTAAACAATAGTGAGAGTCACCAGAAGGCTACCTAATATCCTGCAATATTATCCTGTGTGATAATATTCAATTTGCTGACATTTAGCTCTTTTTAGCCTACTGACCTTTTGCCGTACCATCTCCCATACTAACCCCTGGGGACCTCCCCAGGAGGGTAGGGGTGGGCTTTTCTTTCTTTACTGCTAAGTAGCTGATGCTACGGATGGTAGTGAGACAGACTGAGGAAATTGTCATGAGAAATGATGAAGAGTATCAGCAAAAAAGGAAACGTAGAGTTCTCTGCTCAGCATCCAAAGATGTCCCCAAGTGGCAAGAGGAGAGAACTACAGCCAGTTTCCTTCTCTCTGTTATACTTACAAAACTAGCACAAATTCATTGATAAATAAACATTGACAGCTGTGACTCTGAGCTTCACATTTTGATTAAGAAATCTATGGCTATTTTTCTCAGACTTCAATATTTTTGTATCTGGTAAAGTTAGATTATTACATATGTAATGTCTCTTAGCTACTGTAACTTTTAGGGGAACTATTAATAACAAAGCATGAATATTTTACATTTTGAATGTTTTTATAAAGCAGTGTTGCAGCTCACACTGTGACTACCTGAAAGACACTGGAGCCAATAAAATACTCTGTTTGACTCATCTATCACTTACTTTCTCAGGAGTATGTAGATTTGACTATATTTTACTCATGAATACACACTCTCTTCCTCCTCCCCAATAAATATTTTACCCGAGCTATCTAGCCAATCTTATATGTTTCTTTTAATCAGTGTTTAAAAGATTTTATTTATGTCTTTATTACAGCTAAACTTGTTACACCTGAGTGCTCAGAGGTGCTGTGTAGTTCCCTGCTAATAAAAGCACAGAATGGTGAAGAATCACATCTCTTTCTCTACCACTCCAGGGGTATGTCTAGACAACACCTCTCTGTCGACAGAGAGATGTAGATTAGGCACATCAAAATTGCTAAGGAAGCAGGGATTTAAATATCCCGTGCTTCATTAGCATACACATGGATGCCACTTTTTTCTGAAATGGTGCTTTTTCAGAAAAAACGGCAGTCTAGATGGGTATCTGTTGAAAAATAAACCCTTTTTCGAAAGATCCTGTAAACCTCATTTTTTGAGGAATACAGGATCTTTCGAAAAAGCGTTAATTTTTCAACAGATACCCACCTAGACTGCCGTTTTTTCTGAAAAAGCACCATTTCAGAAAAAAGTGGCGTCCATGTGTATGCTAATGAAGCATGGGATATTTAAATCCCTGCTTCCTTAGCAATTTCGATGTGTCTAATCTACATCTTTCTGTCGACAGAGAGGTGTAGTCTAGATGTACCCTTGGAGATTTGGGATTCCCAGTAAATGGAGAACAGGGCTACCTAGTTGAAGAAGTAGAAGGCAAATTCTCTCTGTGTCTCTATGAAGGGGTTTGGAGATGAGAAATGGACATGATTTAGAGGCACGAAGGGGCTTACATGTGAGGAGAGCTTGAGAGAATTGAGGTGTGTTTAATTCAGAGGAGAGCGAAATGATTTTGGAATGACACAAAATGATGACTAGTATAGAGAAGTTAGAAGAAGTGCTTCTGTTTCTTCTTTCAAAATACAAAAGCTTATCAATGAAAGTGAAAGACACATTTCAACCTGATGGAAAGTGATACATTTTTACCAGTGCATATTTCATCTGTAGATCTTTTTCTCACATACCGCTGCTGAGCATTGCTGAGATCAAAAGCTTAGTGGGAATCTGAAAAGTTTTTATACAAAAACTAAGACTATCCAGAGTTCCAATGGAAAGAATAAAAATTGGCAGGAGCAGGGAACAACTAATAATTCTTGACTGGGAAAATAATGAAATTCTCCATCCTTAACTAAGAAGGGCCATAATTGTACTTTGATTGCTATTTGCCAGTTATGCATATTTCATTCTTTGCTACATCCCCTCATCTTATGATTCCAATAGGTCAGGGGTTGGGAACCTCACCCCCAACTTGCCTGGATCTGGCCCCCGAGGCTCAGGGACACTCCCAGTACTGGAGAGCCCACGGTGGTGCTGAAGCCCCCTGCTACTCCACCATCAGGTTGGAGCACACAAAATCTACTAGCCTGGGCTCTCCTAGGCTCTGTTGTGCAAGGGGGATGTGGGGAGTATTTTTTTCCTTCTCAGTTGGGGGCATGTGAGTGAGGTTTTTTACTGATTTTTGTTGTTGTTGTTTTCTGTGGGCAGTAACCCCTGACTCAAAAAAGGTTCCTCAACCCTGCAATAGATAGTAAAGGCATGAATTGCTCTACAGTTATTTCAGTACTATCTGTTTATGTATATAAGCTTAGCCATTAATATTGCAAGTGCCTGAACCAAAACCTCAAGTTTCTTGGTATGCTAGTGTGACTATCTAATGCATGTGTGTTTATACAGAAATCAGATCATATGTGTGTGTTGTCGGCTACATGAACTGAGCACAGGCCTGGGATCTAGAATTCGAGACTTTCCTGCTGTGAAATAGACTTGCTCTGTAGCTTTGAAGGGGTCTGTTGGTTTGTTTGTCTTTCAGTAGCTGCATTGATAAAACATATGTAGTGATGTTAGCTTCACAGCAGTGGTGTTGGGTTAAGTAAATTTTTTTATTCTCACATGCGTCTGTTGCAATCTAGGATGTTAATCTTGTGAATGATTATAATGGAAGTTTTAAAGTGCTGTAGCAAATTTATAATTATGGATGGGCCTTGTTTCTTGATTTATTTTAGGTAGATGCAAATTTTTGTTTAAGCCTTACGTTTCAGTTGATTTGCTTGTTTGTTGAAGTGGTTTTTTTAAAATTTTCTTTATTGAAAACTGTACTGCAGCTCATTTTTTTTTATTGGTGTTACAGAATCAGTGTGATGGCTAGGTTAATAAATACATGATCTCATATGCTCTGTTTTATTTTGTCATGGATTGTAACATTCTCCTTTTTATGGCTTATTTTTGATAGGTTGCTTATCTATTGTAGTTTAAACACTCTTGGTTGCTGATACTAGTCCCAGTGTGGACCTCTGCAACGCTTCAGTTGCACAAAGAGGCTAGAAAGTTGTCCTAGGTGAGTAGTTAAATATTGCCCAAGTGTAGAAGAAACTTTGATTGGAGTAGGTATGGGTGTGCTGGTGTGAAAGGGAATGTGGTTGGCATTGTGTAAAGCAGCCTTGAGACTACTTGAAAGTACATTGAGGGCAGCATTGGTAGAAAATTAGTCTCAGGGTCATCAGCCATAAAAGCTCCATTACAACTCCCCCAGGAGAGTCCTGGTATGTCAGAAATAATCACAATCTTTATCTCTTTCATTGGCAGGTACGTAACTCAGAGATGTCCATCAAATATCATCCCTTGCCTAGGGTCTGAATCTGTAACTGAATCAATATCATGAACCTCTTCTTGTCCTTGAATATTTTTATGGGTCTTGACTGCAGTCCTTCCACTCTTTTTAACACTAGGGTTTAACCTAGTTATATGGGCCAGTGCAGACCTTCATTAGCAGGACATGAGGATCTGAGGATCTAAAGAAACCTTCATATAAGAAAGGGCCAGGAATTGGTCCATTCTTGAGACCTATTCCACACCACATTATCTAGGTTTGACTATATTTTGCCCATGAACCATTTTATGCTGTCATTAAATTCAAGTGAGTTTTCAAGTGCCATGACCTCCAATAAAATGACTTTATAGAGCAAAGTTACATTTCTTTTATTTCTACCAGGCTGTTACAATTGATATTTTAACACTTACATGAGAAACATTTAGTAGGTATTGATCTGTGTTAGTTTCCATTTTGTATCTAGGGAATGAGATTGAACCATCTGTTTTTTCAACTAAGACCTGTTCAAGAATGTGTATTTTCCACCTGGTATATTTGTGAATGGCATTTTTATAGCAAGATGGTTAGGGGATAATGACGCTCAGTCATTCATGTTGTGCATATTGAAGGAAAAATTGTTTTCCCTTTATCTACTGCAGACAAAATGCTGAATAAAATGTAATGAAAATCAAAACATTTTCCTAAAATATCCATAAGTGCCCCTTTTACATAGTTAAAAAAGAACAAAGGCATTATGTCATGTTTTGATGTGATTCTTTGATGTGAGCTCTTTTTTTTTTGCCCTAACTTGCAGGTTTTTTGTCATGATTCCCACAAAGTCATTAAAAAGGAGGATCACTAAAAAACTGGGGAAAAACCGGGACAACATATTCCATGCATCTATGTGAATTACAAAGACAAATAAGGATTAGAATATTTAGGCTCCTTTTTCAATTACCACCTTCCAGCTCAGAAAAAATGTACTTCCTGCTACATGTATGTCATAATTTCCTCCCCAGAAAAATATAACATTTGTTGGCTCTACGCTTAATAGTTATACAGTGACTTGGCTGATCTGTATTTTTATAACCACTTGTAAGGGAAAATGAAAGTCTGCTGAGTCAAGAGCTGGATCAGCTATTTGTCCTGGGGACAGCTTTGCCTGTACTTGTCATATAATCCCATCTCTTTGTGGTGTTGGAGGAGAAATGATTTTACAGACTATTAGTACACAAACACTTTTGCTGTAGCTTTGAAAAGGAAAGTGATATTGCAAGGTTAAGGACAACCAGTGAATAAATAGGATACTTTCTGAAGATATATCAGTTCTTTATGACTGCTAGCCATTTTGTTAACATTGTGTACGCTATGGAAAAATGGCAGCCTTACTAGTATATAAATATCACTTATGCTTCAAAAAAGACATGTACTAATGGGTTGATTGCTTATCTGAACTCTAAATGTTAAAATGCAATGTGGGGTTTTGTATATTTTCTTTGTCTTTAAAAGAGTAAGAATGAGATGTTTGAGATTTTTCCAAAGGTCAATAATTATGGGTGCCTCATTTATTGAGATATCTTGAGGCCTGATTTTCACAACTGCATGTACAACTCCAGCATAAGCCAGTGGGAAATACAGGTGGGCTGCATCTCAGAAAATTAGATGTAAAATATCTTCAGTTATTCATCCAAAAATGAAGGCCCCCAAAATTAATGTGCACTTTTGAAAGGTTGGCTGTAAATATTAGTTTTATTGTTTAGCTCTTTAACAGTCTTGTGTCCATTCCAGTACTACAAAAACAATAATTATAACCAAATTCAGAATTATTGCTCTAATTATCTACTCAGTTGGTTTCATGCAGTAAAAGCTACTAAAGTAAATCTAGTTTTCAGATTTTTATTAGACCATTAGTAATATTCCGCTCCTTGAGCAATGTGCAGCAGAACATAATTACCCAGTTTTACAAGTTGTTATCCTGGAAATTCATGTTTCTCCAAATTATATTCATTTCCAGTGTGCCTGGCATAATGAAAAACATGTTATGAATTCTTACTCAAGTAAGAAAACAAACAGGCCTTCTCCTTCAAAGACTGACTCCTATCTGTGGCCCTTACTCAAGTGAAAACTTTCAGTTTGTCACTGGGATTACTCACATAAATAAAGGTGCATGGGATTATACCCAAAGCTGAAATGAATCAGAGGACAACAAAATGCCAGGTAGCAACCTTCACTATTCATATTTTCATAATAGCTATCTTCCAGATGGAGCAGAGATCTAGAAGAAAAATGACTAAGACAATTGTCCTTGCGCAAGCTTCCCTGCCAGTTTGTACCCCAGGAGCTTAATTTTGCTTCCATTACTCATGCAGAATAGTAATTTCAGCTATTTTATAAATATTTCTACTGAAATCAGTGGAAATACTTGTGGAACAAAATACTTCTCAACATAAGAAAGGCTGGCAGTGCTTTATCCTTTTTAATATAATTGTCTGGGTTTCTTTCCAGGTGAATGAGAGAAACCTTTGACAAGGAAGGGGTCAAAAATATTGGGGTCAAAAGCAAATGTTTTAATTTTAGATTTATGCTCATTTTTCCATTGCCTTCATCAAGATTTCTGTTGCTTCTCCTCTTCTACATAGATTGTTCACAATGGCAATTCAGTGTGTTGTTGAGCTGCTTCGCATGTCTCTTATGCTAAGTAATTCTGCTTCTTTTCTCAGGGCATTATTCCTGGAAGATTTTCTATGAGTTGGTGGGCCAATAAAACTCATTCACCTTCATATCCCTCTTTTAACCCTGCTTCTTTCTGTCAGCCTTGCATTGCTGGGCTCTGCCCTCGCTCTCTTTCCTAACATCATGCACAAAATACTACAACATATTAATTTCTTTCTTTAAATCAACTCACAAGATAGACAGGCAAGAACCATCTTTCATGGTCTTTCACTATTCCTCATCTTTTTTCTCATCCTTGGTTTATTGCAATCCCTTGCAGTGCTATTGTAATAATCCTAGAGTCCTTGGGCTAGGCTTGTATATTGAATTTTGAATTAAAGTAGCAGCACATTAGTGCTACAGTGTGTATTATAAATAATTATTAATGTATTAATTTCTTTCTTTAAATCAACTCACAAGATAGACAGGCAAGAACCATCTTTCATGGTCTTTCACTATTCCTCATCTTTTTTCTCATCCTTGGTTTATTGCAATCCCTTGCAGTGCTATTGTAATTTAGATCCTAGAGTCCTTGGGCTAGGAGTTGTCATTTTGAATTTGTCTATAAAGTAGCAGCACATTAGTGCTACAGTGTGTATTATAAATAATAATTATTAATGGTAATTTAAAAAATGTAAATATCACAGAATACACATCTATGTTGTACAATGCAGGGCGAGATAGCAAGCTGACTGATTTTATTACTTTTTTTCTACCATCTGGGATGACAGTATTTTATCTTTCTGTTGGCTTTGATCCATCAACAGTTAATTTAAACAAGTCTATAATTTTATTATGGATAGTAGTAAATGCATGTTACCAGACTGAATTTAGTTTACTAATATTCAGATTTTTCATATTTTTATCCTTTTTTCATTCAAGAGGATTTTGGGGTTCTTTGGAAAATATATATCCATGAAGCACCATAGAAATGCAGTCACCTTTCCTGGGAAATGTGACAGCCAAAAGGCAAAAGCTGTGCATTCTCAATTTCTATATTTTATACAGTGCCCATTAACTTAATATCTGTGTTCCAGATAACTGTAGCCTAACAATGTGAATGAAGGAAAATTAGATCTTTTAAAACCAGGTCGATATTTGACTAGATTGTTGACTAAATCAAAGATACATCTATTCTAATTAGTTACATTTCTCTCCCCTTCTAACCACTTCCTTCTTTCAGTCTCACATTGTCATATATCTTGTGTAACCCTATGCCTGAATTCCACTTCCCTCATATTCCCATCCATCTCTTTTCATTCAAATTCTTCCTTAAGTCATTCATTGAGTTGCTGTCGCCATCCCACATCTCCAGAACATGACACGAATAGTGACACCATCTTCTCAGTCTCCTAATGAATTTCAGTGTGCTATCTTGTTTTATTTGGGCCAATTTGTGCTTAGGAGATGGGTACCCATGTTGGAATTAGTTAGGAACTGCAATGTCCCAAGATGAGTTGGGATGCTTTCTGCTCTCCACTCCATCCTATCAACTGTATTGATCAGTGGCCTATCAACTGTATTGGTCAGTGTAAAGGAGACAAAAGACATTCCTTTCTACTTTTCAAGTCCTTACGTTCTGGGCAGGCTAGCATCCAGAGGAGCAAGCGCTGGCATAGAGCTTTCCCAGTTGTGGCTGGCTGCTAGCTATGCAGTGATTACAACAACAACAAAAGTTTTCCTGTGTCCTTTTCCTCTTGAGCAGTGTTTCTTAAACTTTTTAAGACCGAAATGCTGCTCTTGAGCAATTACTGACTTTTTTTTTTATGAGGAACACGAACGATTTTTTGTTGAGCAAAAAAAAAAAAAAAGATTGGGGGGTGGGGCGGGGGGGAGAGTTATTGAGGAAAATTTAAAAAAAAAAAGGTTGCCTGCCCATTTAAGGGTGGCCATTTTGAATTCGGTTCTCCATGGCACACCAGTGTGCCACAGAACACAGTTTAAGAAATGCTGCTCTTGAGCAATTACACAGGAGCCAAACTGAGAGCTCTACAGGGTAGGAATCTTGTATTCCTTTTACACTTGTCACTGTCTTATCTAACTTCAGTATGAAATTGTTAAGCTCACATAGGATATATGTTGGATTGATTTGCTTCTGCACTGTATCTGATTCTTGTCAATTGTGGAACCATGTCCTCACTAGGCTCTGCAAATTAATGTTTAGGTCAGTTCCCACATTTATAAACTCATTCAGATAGTTGAATTGGTAATTCTAAACTTGTTAACTTATGGTGGGGCTTTTGTTGTGCCAAGATTCTGTTCAGTGTAAGAAAAATAGATTGTGACCATTGTCCTCTAGAATGTGTATTAAATGTCTTTTCTGAAAGCTTGAATTTGATAGGCTGATGAAGACTGAGAGTTTTCAGAATAATTGCAACAGTTAGTAAAACGAAGCACATGTTTCATAAAGGACTAAGAAAAAGCAATTAAACTAAGTAAACACACTTCAAAGTTGTCTCAGTGCAAGGACTCACTAGTTTTTGTGCTTCCTAAACATGAGTGTTTAACCTAGATTATAAGGTTATATGGGTTTTTTTGCAATGTGTTCTGTGAGGTTAAACATGGAAACCAAAAAAGAACACAATTTGATTTGAAAATAAAGGATTTATGGAATTTGTATCCATGAGGTTAACTGCATTAACGTGTTGGAAATATTGGAAAATGTATTGATGCAAACAGCCTGTGTCAGCAATAGAGCCCTACTTATATTTCTGCAGAATGCCATGCACAGACAGTGGGCCAGGAGGTAATTCAGATAAAGTCACAGAGCATAAAGTGTAAGTGTAATCACTAATGAGTAAATTAGAGTGTTAAGATGTAGGAAGCCTGGATCAGTACACCATTTATGATGTTCCCTGTTCCCTTCTATCTTTGTTGCCTACATTCCCCATGATGTTCTGAGTTTGCCAGTATTATGGGTAGTTACTTTCTGCATATCTGCTGTCTGTACACTAATGCTTATGTTTGGAATTATTTAGATGTTAATTAAAGTTTAAGTTTCTGTGTGTGGTGCAACAATCCCTTACCTGATAATAAATTTTACATTGCTGCTTGAGTAAAGAACCTGTTATTGGTGACTTGCGCAAATTGCACTCAAAATTAATCAAAGGCTACAGAATGTATGAGACAAGTACTTAGAAAATACAAGGATGTGCATATGCAAAAATGTAGGCATGAACGGAGAGGGTTTTTTAGTTGCCAAATGTGGTTAGCTTTTTAAACATCTTACCTCTTTTGTGGCATATTCCCTTGCCAGTATAGGTAGAGAACAGCAATGAAAAAAACAGATGTTTTTAGTTAAGATTTAAATCACCAGGTTTTATGAAATTAGACCTGTAATTATCCAGAAACATGTACTTTGTATCATATGTTGTTGTAATTTTAACCCTTAGCATTAGGAACCAAATAGAAGAAACAGCCTTTTGTCAAGAAAAGGGGTGTTTTGTTTTTTTCTTTGCCTAATGCACAGTCCTGTGTTTTGTTGCCAAATGATGCTTTGAAGATGAGATTTGCTTAGATGTAAAAATTAAATTACAGTTAAATCCACTGTGTCACATATTCCTAGCCGTATACAAAACCAGGTATAATTTTGGACGCCTAAAAAGGCCATTACTTCCCTCCAAGCCTAGGACTAGGACACTGCACCTTCAGGACTGATCTGGGGAGATCTTGATGGACATTGATGACTGACTAGTTTCATTGGGAACAATCTCCATCATAGTCAATTGAAATTCATCAATTCTCTGCTGTCTCCTCAGGCTGCAAAACACTTTGGGGGAAAGGCTCTGTTATCCTCTTCCCCCTAGCAGTGAAAACCGGAGGTAACCACAATAACATTCCTCCACAAAATTTTATGCTCACGCTCATGGTGGGGAATAACCAGGGGTTCCCCATTTTTTATTTAGAGGAACAAAGGATGATTCAGGCAGTTTGCTGGGCCATGAGGAATGAGTGGTAACAAAGGGAAGCTTCAAGAATCTAACCTTGGCCGGGGAAGGCCTTAGTTAGGCTTGCACACTGCTGGTGTGTAGATACAGGGGCCCCAGGAAGAAAAGTCCCTAAAGGCTTTCTTGCAGCTTCCTATAAGAAGCCAGTTAAGAATCAGAGGGGCCAAGGACCTGGTTTAGGGCTCATTTAGATTGTCCAAAGGTGAAAAGTTTCAGCTTCAGCCTAGAGATCAGAGAGGAAATAATCTTGGTGTGATCAAACATTTTTGGAAGAAAGTTATTGGGATTAGCTCAATTTTCCACTTCTGGGGGGGTGGGGAGAGGACAATAGGGCTAGATATTCAGTACCAAATAAGCTCAACAAGTTGCTGTAATGCCACCTATTGTCATCAGGTGCCATTGGCTGAACAGGTGGAAGAATACAGCTATAGCAGTAGTCTGTGGCCAGCTGAGCTTGCTCTTGTCTGTAAGCTCCCAATATGTAGCAGTTGGGGTAGCAGCTTCTCCTCACCTTGCTGTGGGAAAATATTAAAGTGGCTGTGGGCTGGAGGGGGGGCAATTACGAGAGAAAATTGGAGAAAAAGAGTTTTGGCCAAGGGAAAGACTACGTCAAGAGGCATTTTGAGGAGGAAAGGGAGGGGGGGGTTGGGCCTTGAGGAGAGACAGTGCAGGACCTTGTGGGAAATAGGGGATGACTGGGAAGATTTCAAATGGATATCTGGGAGGGAAAGAGAACAGACCTGGAGGTGATAGATATTAGTGGGTGGGTGATATTTCAGTGCACCCTCTGAAGTCTGCTCCAGCACAGTACAGAAGCTAATCCGAGAAAGGCAGAAGGACATCAAAGTAAGCTTTGTGGGGGTGATTCTTGCTTTTCAGTTGGTTTTTCAATGGTGAGGAGACAGAACAGTTGCAACAAATTTCTAAGACTTATTGAAAGAAGCTGAACTTCTGGAGCTGGAGAAAGTTTGAACATCCTCCTCCTTCAAACTGCCATGAAAAGTTATGGTACTTGTAATGGTTAGGGCTAGGACCTAGGGAGCTCCAACTCACAGAACTGGGGGGATGGGCACCACTGGGGAGAGACATTTGATTTGAACAGATAAGTCTTATAGAAGAACGAGTGTATGGACTGTTTGTGAAGGACTTCTGTTATTAGAATGTGTGCCCTCTCTGCGCAGAGGAATTGATTGATCAATGATGTTAAAACTGGGATAGGTCTCAAAAAGATATCTTGCTATTTGCCAGAATTGTCATAAGTGTTGTTTTCTTAGTGCAACTTTTATTGAATTCCATAACATGCTAATTTGGATATTTTTTTTCCTGTCAGATCGCTTTGAGAGATCTATTCCTGGTCCGATCCAGTGAGTTTTGAAGGCTGGTATCCAGCATTTGTCAGGCCCACAAAGGAAGGCTGCTACTTAAAGAATGTTACTGTACTAAGTTTTAGGATGTCATAGCCCTGGCTACCAAATTTGCGTTGAGGAAAAAGAGGGCTTAAAGTATCTTCTGAAAAGTTGGCTTGGTTTGTATGAAAGTTGTGTATATTTGCAAGGTAGAGTTCAAAAGTGGTCGTCAAAATATGCTACTCAGGAGTTATTTTTAAAGCTGAGTTTTGAATATGTATTTTGGTCTGTTAAGACCTGTGTTGACAGCAAGCTTAGGGCTTTTCCGTCTTAGGTTGGAATGAGGGAATGGAATATTTTCAGTACGCTTCTGGAACTGTTAGTGTGTTGGAAGTCTAAGTAGAGTTCTATAAGGCATTTGAGTAAGTACTGCACAATTAGCAACTTGCAAATCAAAGGAGCACATCATAAATGGATTAAAAGCTGGCTAATTGCTGGAGCTCAAAATGTAATTGTGAAAGCAGAATTGTCCACGAATAGGGGTGTTTCTAGTAGGGATGTTAAATATCAGTTAATTTAATAGTTGATTAACCTCATGAAATCTTATCAGTTACTCGATTATTCTAGTATCAGAGGGGTAGCCGTGTTAGTCTGAATCTGCAAAAGCAGCGAGGAGTCCTGTGGCACCTTATAGACTAACTGAAGTGTTGGAGCATAAGCTTTCGTGGGCAAAGACCCACTTCATCAGATGCATGTAGTGGAAATTTCCAGAGGCAGGTATAAATATGCAGGCCAGAATCAGGCTGGAGATGACCTCGTCATTTATACCTGCCTCTGGAAATTTCCACTACATGCATCTGACGAAGTGGGTCTTTGCCCACGAAAGCTTATGCTCCAACACTTCAGTTAGTCTATAAGGTGCCACAGGACTCCTCGCCGCTTTCGATTATTCTATAGTCCCAGGGGTGGGGCCAACAGCCAATGTGCTCCGGCCTCACTCCTGAGAAGTCCCCTGCCACTCCACTCTCAGCGTGAGCTGCCAGGTGGGAGCTGGTCTGCGAGGGGAGCCAGTTGAAAAACCATCTCCCCTCGCAGACTGGCTGCCTGTCACCCTGCACTGCTGCCTCTGATATCTGCGGGGATGGGGCTGAGCTCCTGGACCCGGCATGAGCCGGCACGGAGTCAGGCTGTCTGATCACCTGGCTCCTAATATACTTTAAATGCAGAGCCAAAGTGGGGGTAGGTCCCAGGTCCAGAGGAGCCAGGACTGAGCCAGGCTGCTGGCCAGCCTGCTAAAAAATGTATTGGCAAGGGGTGAGGTGGGGGATCTATAGCATTAATCTATAAGTTTCTGCTTACTGGTTAATCAGTTAATCAACTACAGTATTACATCCCTAGTTTCCAATGGCATCCCTCAGTTCAATGTAGTAATTATCTGAAAGAAACTATAAAATCATTACTGTTAAAACTTGCAGATGAAACAAAAGATAAGGACAGATTGGTTCTATGAGTGATTTGGCTTAGTTGGTGAGGTGGACTCATTTGAACAACATACTGTCAGATACTCAAATGCAATCTCATACACCCAGGTACAAAGAATAGAGGTCACATTTAAAGAATGTTTTAGAAATTCCAGGAAAGCCAGATCATAGGAGTTAAGGTAGATAACCAGCTGAAAAGCAGCTCCTAGTGCAATGATGTAGCCAAGAAAGCAAACAGGGGGATAATGAGCAGAAGTAAGGAGGTGCCAAACACATTGGATAAGGCATTAGTGAAACTGCTCCTAGAGCACTGTGTTTTGTTCTCATAACCAAACTTTTAATGGGATGTTGACAATTGATCAAGGTTCAGAAATGAACTTCAAGAACTATTTGGAGTCTGAAAACCTACCTCTCAGTCAAAGACTAAAGTAACTCAATCTACTTAGTTGCTCCAAAGGAAATTTGAGAAGTGACTGGATCATGGTATAGAAGTAACTGGGCAGGGAGAAGATCTGATAGTAAAGGGAGCTTTACTGTAGCAGAAGTAGGCATAATGAGATCCTGTAGCAGGAAACTGACACTAGAAATTCAGACTAGAAATAAAATGCCGTTTATTTAAGAATGGGGGTAATTAACTACTGGAACTACTGATGAACTGGTCTTCATATACATCAAGATTGTGGATGTCTTTCTAAAAGGTATGCTCTAGCTAAGCAGAATTTATGGGCTTTTGATGCAAGACTTCCTGGTTGAAATTCTATGGCCTATGTATGCAGAAGGTCAGACTAGATAATGATATGTGTCCCTTCTAGCCTTCAAAACTACAAAAAAATTGCTGTTAATGAAACTGCGGGGATATATCAGCAGATGTTTGGTAGGTGGATTACAAAGCAACAAAGAACAGTTTAGAATGAAAGATTCCATAGTGAGATTACCAAAGATCTGGAGTTTCTCCTTTTGCCAGTTGAGGAATCCTAATGCATAACCCCCTGCTTAGTCCTCCTTTCCAAATTCAAGGGAAAGAATGGACTGTGCAGCTTCAATAATCTGCTTCTCAAGCAAAGACTTATGGGTAGGTTTTGCTAGTTTCAGTACAAGGATGGGTCGAAACAACAATTCTAGAGTAATTCTGGCAACTTCTGAGTAGAGCTAAAAGGGAGTGATAGGAAAGATTTGGAACATAGGGGGAATTGCACCCATTTGGTTTACAAAATATTATGTGATGTGTCATACGATAGTGTGGACAGCAGCAGAAGTCCGCATGCAAATTTAAAGGAAAAAAGGCATTGTGTGTGTATCTGGGATCATATGCCCCCCTGTTCACTATTATAAAAAAGAGCAACTATATTATATTAAGTTGCTTAAAAACATTAACATTATTCAAAATGAAATGCAGAAAGAGAATGAAAACCAAGCTGGCATTTTAAAAACTGTATTCCTTAAGCTCTCTCTTGGTTTTTAAAATTTGGTATAAATATAACATGCTTAATAGACATCTTTCTAGCTGTGTTCTATTTTCCATCCTTTCCTCCAACCCCTCCTTCAAATTACGTGTAAATGGAACATTTATTTTTGCTGTTAAAAGGTGCCAAGTCATTTGAATATGATCTTTAATGCCTTCCTGTATTCTGAACAATCTGTGTGTGAACAAGTAACATAATAAATTCTTGTTTCCTGTTCAGCACAGATGTTTGCAAGTATCATTTTGTGATCTTAAAAAAAAAAAGTATGGATTAAGAAATAGCTCAAAGAAGTGTCTATATAATGTATACTCACCTGTAGATCAGTGTTACAGTCAATGGTTTGTGTTATGAATTATTAAAATGCTGTTGTCTGTAGAGTGCCTTTGAGGAAAAACATGAAGACAGAAAAATTGTAAAATAATTTTGTCCTTATGATTAGTATTGCTTTTGGAGCTGTTTCTAAAGCAAATAATGAGAAGGGAACATGGTGTTGCATTAAGTTTTGTGTTACTAGTCAATATAAATATAAAATGACTTATTTTTGTATCTCTGTCTTTTTTTATGTTTTCAGTCTGTCAGAGATTCTAAAAAGTCTCAAAATAATTTTTGATATCATATATGAGCAATACATTTTTTCAGCTGGATAAAAAGACAATGCAAAAATTGCATATAAATATTTAACATCTTAAAATAGTGGTCAGCAATAGTAAGAGTTAATATGGTGGTTAATAACTGAAATGATAAAATAATCATTTTTATCAAACATAGCTATAAACAGAATCTCAGACATGCTCCAGGTTAGTCAGAAGAGGTCCTCTGTATTACACTGCTTGCTTGCTTGAAAGGAAACTGTATTATTGGTTAACTGGGATGCTTAGCATAATCACTTTGCTAGGCAGTGGTGGAGGGAGGTGATTATCACTGGGAACAGATGGGCAGGTCCAAAGCATTGCCAGACTCTGCACAAGCTCCATTTACTGTAGGTTCTGGCTTTCTTTTCTTGAGCAATTCTAATTTTTATTCTTCCTGCATGTTCTAAAGAACAAGCTGAACTAAAAGGTCAGTGACTGAAGACCTTACAGTTTAGCTCACAAATATAGGAGTGGGGAATTCAAAAAGCTGTGACTCTGCATGTGAATGGATGGAGCAGATTTCATTTCATACAGTTGCCTCCCTAAATATATGAAAGGATTTATCTGTAAGCTTAACATTCTACTCTGCATCTGCATCTCCTTGTGGATTGTATTGTGTCTGTGATCAGAAATGATTTTCTCAGATATGAACACTGTCTCTGGCTCCTCTAAGGTGCATCCTCCTAATGGGACCCGATTTTATACTTTTCAGGTAAGTGTACTTTAATAACATTGGTTATTTAGAAGGTAAAATGTAGGTAAACTTTGAATAAGAGTAAGTTACAAAGGATAAAAAGCCTATATATGTTAATTGGTGTTTATTTGGGGAAGCAGAGATGTTAAAAATCAATATTGTCAGAAATCCATTTACTTGAATAGTATTTGCTGTAATTGAAGATTAAGTGGCAGTGAGTGTATTTTTATTATTGATTATTTTCAATATTATCATTCTCAGATTCATTGGATTTTGTAATTCTGAGGCAGCTGCATTTGTGTTCACATTTAGTTAAGAACAGACACTTTCTTGGCATCATCACAAATTTCAAATTGTAAAATTCAAAACTATTTTTGAAACTTTGTATATTGTATCTATGTGGTAGATAAGTGGTTTTAATATTCTCAATGTAGGCTAATGCTGTCTGGGCTTTTTGATTCATTTGGAGAGTATTAATACATGAGCCATAGACAGGCACAGCAGGCATCCATTGTTAGGACTATTAAGGTTTTCAGTGTGCAGCCAACTTTCACCTTATGCAAGTGAAGAGTCTTGTGCTATGACTAATTATTGGTAAAACAGGTATGCCTCACACACAAAGCTCTTATCCCTATATATTTCAATAGAACTTGGGAAAAATTGAATCTTTTATGCCTGAAATCTAGAAAAAATGGTAATCCCACATTAGGGCTTGCTAAAAAACACAATTGCCCACTACAGTACTCTGGCCATGCATAACAATTCAAACCCATCATTACATTATCTTTTTCCAGATCATCTTTAAAACAAATCTCTCTGCATGCTTAAATGTGTGTCTCACTGGACTTGGCAATTATGATATGGTGGTCTCAAATAGCACCTTAAATAAATATATAACAAATTGAATAAATTCCCAGACCAATCTTATGAAACAAAGTTTACACTAAAATAGTTCACATCCAATGCATTTATTACATCTGTTGAACTTGAAAAAACTTCTGTCTACATTTTGCTCATATTCTCTCCCTCTATTAAGCTACTATTTTTAATCATGCCATTCTGCCCTTCCTTACACTGATGTCTACTGATAGCTGAGGGCTGTGCTGAAACAGTATGTGTCTACCTCACAGTGGCTATCTGCTGATCCTGGCAGTGATTCAGAGACATGAGTGCCCCAGGGCTGTTCTTCTGCAGAATGACTACTTTTTTCACTCACTGAGATCTAAACATTCTTTACAGTCTCCTGCAGCTGGGATCTTTTACACAGCTCTTGGCATCAGGTATTCTTTCCCAGTCACTTAGGTTTAAAGGGTCGGCATAGTCAATATGCTCTGCTGTGGCTGTTTCATCATATGTTGTTTTATGACAATAAAGCCTTTGATAGTAACTTGGTAAAGGCTGTTTGATTTAGATTTACATTATGGTTACAATAAATACTCAGGCTACAGCATGCCTTTTCACATGATCAAAAAATCATCTCTGCATTTATTTATCCATAGGATTTTGGGACAAAAGGGTATAATCTAAAGGAAGAAATGAACTAATTTCCAGTTGAATTCTGGATGCTAAGTGAGCAGTATGATGCTGACTGATCTTGGAAAATGAAGCTGCTATTAAGAGAATAGGCTTTCTGTATACTTCTGCATCTGGGTGACATTGGGAGACTATTACAAAGAGACATCAAATTATATCTTTCTTCCTATTCCATTGTATTTTCTTGCCGTGGTTTTTGTACCTGATTTTATATTGTGGCACTAATTTGTATAGTTTTAAAAAATAAATAAGAATGAGAAACATAGATAAAACATCCCACCTTTCTTCAAATTTCACCTCAGACCCTACTCACTCCCTTTGCCTTGATCTTATCTTTGACTTCCATTCCTATACTATCTACTCCTTCCCTCCTGTCCTCCTTGAACCTGTCTTTTAAAAAAAGATATGAATTGGTAAGATTTCCTTAATTAATTTGTGTCCCTAGTCCCTTCTCTTGTTTCTCTTTTTTCTGTTAGCTGCATGTTTCTGTTAGCTGTTTATTATATTTGTCTAATTTAGATTGTAAACTCTTTAATATAGGGACCATCTCTTATTGTAATATTTCTAAAGTACCATGAAAAGTTAAGACACTCTATAAGGGCCCTGAAAACTCATATACATGTACTTAATTTTACATTCATGAATGCTGAAGGCATTGGGACTATAGACATGCTTAAAGTCAAGCCCATGAGGAAGTGTTTGTATTAGGGCCTAAACAGTGGGTTATTAATAACAGAGCTGCGAAAATCACTTCGTACTCACTCAGAATCTCAGCATGCAGTATTATCCCTATATGCCTACAACTGTATTAAAAGAAACAAAAGCCTGTTCACAAATCAAATATTCATTGCATACTTTTAAACTGAACTTCTTGGTAAATAAGACATATTTAGACACTGCATGCCAATGAGTCATAGTTGCCTTATATAAATGTAGCTAGCATAATTCAGTTTTGGGGCAGAGACAAAACCAGCACAGCTCTGTGTAAAAGAATTTGAAGAAAGCATTTATCAGATTTTTAATTAAATGTGATGACTGATCAACTTAATTTAATATGAGTTAAAATACAGAAGGCTGAGTTATGTTTTTTTCCCTTCATCTAATACTCTGATGTCTTTCAATTTTTGCTAAAATAGCACTTTAGTAAAGATGAAGGATAAGACTTGGAATCAGCTTCTCCTCAGCAACTGAAATGTTTTTAAAAAGCATCAAAGGAGAGGAGATTATGAAGTGTACCATAAGTATGCAAATTCACAGAAAATTTTTGCATGATTTATTTTAAGCAGGTTATGCTTATATAGACATTTTCTCTCAAATGATTTTCAGTGTTTATTAAATTTAAATTTCCATGTGTAACGGACTGGAATTAACAAACTTAGTCTTCATTTTGTTTATTTTTTATTTGTTTATTTCAAAAAAGGTCATATCACTTCATGTCCTGGACACCCAGTGTTCAGAAGAAGTATTACAGTAAAGCCTGCACTATCCAGAACTTAAGCATCCGGAAAACTGTAGAAACTGGCAAATTTTTGATGCCAGGAAAAGCAAAAAAAAGTAAACTGGCCCTTTAAGTGCTCCTCAGACAAGCGTGCAGCATGTACCTGGGGGAGGGGCAAATGGCAACCAGAAGCAAGCATCTCGGCTCCCCCCGTGGCTCCTGGCACCCCTGGCAGGCCACCCCTGCCATCTCTGCCTCCTGCCCCCCAGCTTCCACCCCACCTCACCAGGCTGCATCCCATGTGCCTCCCCCCCTCTCCCCCTCCCCGGCGGCTTGTGGCTTCCCCACAACAGGCCACATCCCGGCCCCATGCTTGGGTCCTGCCTCCCCTCAGATAACTAGAATTTTTAGGTTACCAGCATATCCTAATCCCTGGGTGTGCCGGATAACACAGGTTTTACTATACATAGGTATTTGAAAACAGTATTTAGATATTTGAAAGCAGACTTTAGATATCCGTGGACTCTTTTGAGACTATGAAAATACCGGTGCCTACATTCTTCGATTTAGGAGAATTGTCCTGACCTTCTGATAGTGTTGAATTTGGACCTGGGTTTCTGTGTTTGGTGAATTGCTTGTTATCATCAAAATAAGTCTCCAGGCTTTGATTTTTTTTAAGGGTATAGCTACTCTACAGGATAAGGTCGAATTAAGATACACAACTTTCAGCTATGTTAATTGCGTAGCTAAAGTTGAAGTACCTTAACTCAACTTCTGGCGCGGTCCACACTGCAGGAAGTCGAAGGGAGAACACTCTTCCTTCGACTTCCCTTACTCCTCGTGGAAGCAGGACAACTGGCATCGACCAGAGTTCCCCTCTCTGTTCAAATTAGTGTGTCTTAATTAAATCTGCTCATTCAAACACTGGAAGATCGACAATGGCAGCTTCTATCTTCTTTGTAGTGTAGACAATTGAAATAGAAGACTATTCTAAGAGAAAGTTGTATAAAGGAGTTACATGCCATGTGACAGTAACAATTGATAGGGAATTTTAATACAGATTTATTTTAACAAATAATCATTTGTTGTTTCACCTCATTTACACAGGCATGAATGTACTTAGCTTGTTTTATGTAAAACTTGCTAGTCTTGTGTGTAGCTATGCAAAACAGGCAGATAATACCCTTCTTGTTTTTTTTTCTTTTCTCTCTCTCTCTCTCTTTTTTTTTTTGCTTATATGGGAAGATACCATTGCTGCTGCTATAGGTGGATAATTTAATTTGCCATCAGTCCTTGAAATGTGAATTTATTGTTAATATCATTGCAAATGTCAAATAATATTAACAAATTCTTCTTTGGCTGGCACATTCATTCCACTGTGTACACAGTGTATTACTTGAATTTCATTGTAATACAGTGATTATGTGCATAATGTAAGTTATGGTAGTGGATTAGCATGGTTTTAACAAGGTAGTATTTCAACTACATTTTTCATCATGCAAGGGAATGAATATTATAAGATGCAAAATTATATGTTACCCAAGTTTACAAAAAATTCTGGAAGGATAACTCAAAAGCAGCTGAAATTTCACACTTCAAATTTCCTTGTAAATAAGGCAGAAAAGCTTTTTTGCTTTGCTAAGCTGAAAAAAAACCACTTATAAAATAACTTATGTTTATGTGACTGTATAATCACCATATGCTGTCAACATTCTATTTCACAAAAAGGCAAGGAAGTTTTTACAATGAATTGTCCAATATAAAGTTTAATAAATGTAAAACTGTGGAACCTGTTATCTGCAAATTGTATTGAAATTATTCTCAACAAAATCTGTAAACATATCACATATGAGATTTCTATGTTTGGTATCTTGGAATAAGAAACAAATGATCTCCATAATGATAGTACCATCAGAAGTAATCATTAAAAACTATCTTGCAATTTTCAATTAAGGTAATATGTCATTTCTCACTGATGGCCAGAGTAGTTGTACCACCCCAACTGGAACTTATGAAAGAATTCTTCACTAGAGAGAGAAACCTTCCTTGAGTTGCCCAGTGCACAGAACTATGCATGCTGGCTAGCGATATCCGGGTCCTTGCATTCAAAGCAATACTGTGCAACAATTAATTATTAACACATTAAAATTAACTCATTAAATTAAGAAACTAGTTTTTAATTTTTATTTATTTGAATGAGGAGAATTATAGTGAAAAAATAAGACCCACTACTTATTAGAAAATAAAACTTGTTACTAATATTTTGTGCTTTTATAGTCTGAACTTTAAACAAGTAAGCAAAATTGAGAAAAATATATTGGTAGATACTATGAATAGGTGCCTCAGTTATTTGAAAAAAAGAGTATTTAGGGAATAGTATTTGATTTCTCTATGGCAGTAACTGAGGTGGGCAAAGCTAAATCTGTATATCTAGCCTACATTTCATTATTTTATTTATTTATTTATTTATTTATTTATTTATTTATACATTGCATCACTCACCATTCTTAAAGTTCTCTTTAGTGCAGATTTTTTTCTTTTTTCGGGGAAAAATGAGTAATTTTAATCCAAAATGCTCATTCTATAATATGGGACTTATCTATCTAATTAAAATTTGCAATGGCTTTCGCTTACCATGAACCATATATAAAAAAACCTAAGGTGAAAAATGTTCATTTTGTGATTGTGTGGTCAATTAAACCTTTATTTTTCCATTATTTTATTACTTAAAGTACTTACACAAAGGCCTTACACAATTATTTGAGGAATCCACATCTGAGGAAAAATCTTGCAACATTGTTAGTACAGTGTGTTATATATAGTGATAGGGCACCTTTTCCCTGCACCATTTGTAATCATTTATACCAGTGCAAAGTATGTAAATACCACTAAATCTGATTGTTAGTGTTTTGCTCGTTTACTATAGACTATGCAAATGTACAATAACTACACAGTGTTGTGTGTTCAAGTCCAAAGGCTTTAATTCAATGTGAAAGTTAGCATCGTGGTGACTGTTGGATAGCTTAGTACTATTAAACATGAAATGAAGGTCCTGGTGTAGCAAGTGCCAAGGGCGTGACTGCTTGGGTTTGCAGAAGCTTGTGGCGCAAGCTACAAGATGTGAAAACTGCTTAAAACCCAGTTAGCGAATGCAAGCAATACCAGTGGCAGCAAAGCTGGTGCACAGCAATGAGGTATTTTCAAAGATATACAGCATTTGAACAATGTCAAGGAGAGGATGATAGTGATGGACTAGTCAGAGTTTAAGTTGTATCCTGAAGCTAAATGTAGCAAAGTAATTTAAAAATCTGGGCAGAGTCACAGCAAGGAGACAATCGTGAAGTGATTTTCCTTGTAATTAAAATGCAAATATTCAGTAACAATGTAAGAGACTTTTGTGTGACCTGGAAGGTAGGAGATTGATGGTGGCGCAAATATGTTTCCAGGCTTTTTTTGACTCACAGCAGCAGTTGACAAATAGTCAGGGAGGGGAAAAAGACTTTCAAGTTATAATTCTTAGAGGATACCCAATGCCATAATTTATCACTTCCTTTTGTTTATAGATTTTATTATTATTATTATTATTATTATTATTATTCTGCAAAGAACAAATACTAAACCTTTGTATTGGAGTAAGGAGACGTTAAACACAATGTTGTTGTGCGTATATATAATTTCTCCCAGTCTCCCAATCTGACTTGAAACCAGTGATGTTTTCTTAGCATTTCTAACAATACCAGAGAATTTGTATAATACTGTGTGTTAAATATTGAGGGATATATTTAGTTAGCACTCAAATTTCTTGATTGTTTTTGCACTGGAGCTGATTTGCCCCCTGCAGAGCATGTTGAAGACATGGCACTTAGACCCAGCATTCCCCTGTGGTCTGTGACAGTCACAGAGATACCGGTGAAAAAGTCCTATGTTTGCACGTTGTTTTCTGGCTTTCCTCTGGCTTCTTGTCAAGAATCGTGCTGCTGGAATCTGCATTCTGACTGCTGCTCCCACTCCTTACTCCTCCCATTCTATTTAAAAGTCAATGGTACTGTATGGATGCAAAATATCTTTTTCAGGCATTCAATATGCTGCTTGGTATGCAATACACTGGGAAAGATAACTGACTAACACATGGAAGAATGCTGAACATTAAGTGGTCTATATACTGATTACTTTGAACAATGCAAAAGGAAAAACTAATGTATGGTCAATTATAGATCAAATTTGTATACCCCTATGGGCTGAAAAATATATCCCTAACAAGGAAGAAACATCAAGCACCATAAATTTAAACTAACAAGATGATTTTACTGTTAAGCACGGAAACTGAAAAATCCAGTAGAGTTTTTGCTTTAGTAAGTAGTTAAAGGGCACCTGTGTGTATGGAAATCCCCCTTGTGTAGAAACTTATTATATTAGATTGTTTTACATCTTTCATCCTTAGATTTCTTTATCTCAAATCCCACGATGTGCTTTGGGAACAAGAAACAGTAAGAACTAAATGAGTGCAGGGATTATAAATTCTGAAATTCAGTCAGAAGAGACTGATCATTTTGAGTTCGAATTCCATCTCCAAACAATTTTGTGTTTTGTTTTTACCAGGGCTGGCCTTACCATGAGGCAAACTGAGGCGGCTGCCTCAAGTGCCAGACTGTGGGGAGGCGCCACTAGGACCCAGAGTGTAGAAAATTGTGTCTGCTGCTGGTGCATATGTATTCTCTTTGCAGTACCATGAGAGGAGTTGAACAGGGAAAAAAGGCAGAATTGAGACCTTTCAAAGTTTTGGCCCAAGCGAGAGAGCATGGGGGCATCATTTGAGCTCCCCGCCTCAGGTGCCAAAATGTTGTGGGCCAGCCCTGGTTTTTGCTTATTGTGCCACAATAGATTTATCCACATACCACAACACTCTTCAGACTGAGTGGTAACCAACAGAAGATGTTAGTATGGTTTCCTGCAGATAATTGCTGGAATCCAAACAAGTAGACTCTTTAGGGCCAAGTTGTCACCTAGTGTGCATATAAAGCACCCTCTTATTCCTCTATCCCAGTGGCACAAAGAGGGAGAAAAGCAGGCTCCACACAGCTGTTGTTTGGTAGGGGAGGGGGAAATGAGCATTAGGAGGAACCTTGACATTCTCCCCATCCATCCCAACATGATAGGCCCTGGTTCTGCTTAGGGTACATACGCTGTTCCAGATATTGGGCTCTACTTAACATAAATCCTTCCTGGAGTTAGCTGGCAACTTGGAGGCTGACCGTGACTTTTAAACACCTGTGACCCTAGGTGTTTGTTGTCAAAGAAGGGAGGGAGTGCTATTGTTCTGCAGAAAACATTGGAACTTAAATGTGGCAGTACTGCCCCAATTTGTGTCATTTTGGGGGTGGTTGATCACTCCAATCACCTGGTGATGAGATATATTCCAGTGGTATGAGAACCAGCAATACACTGCCCATGTGGAAGAAAATTAGAGTGTGATTGGAGGAGAAATATGGTCTCAATGTAATGTTTATTAAGGAGCAAAGCCTAACCCACTGGAGTAAGAAATGCAGATCATACACATTTCTGTGGATTTCTGTACTGAATGTCTCTCATAAATTGTAGGGATAATTTGTGGAGAAGTAGTTCCTCTTCCTTGATGGATAATTTTAGCCGTCTTGCTATGAATGTGACTGAACCTTCCCCTCACAATCTAGAGAAGAGTGTTACTGTTCTTTTGTATGTTTTATATGTCTTAAACATTTACCCCAGCTCTACAATGTGTTACTGATCCTGCATACGATATTTCAGACTGAAACAAAAGGAGGTTGTGGCGGGGTCTAGGGGTGCGAGCGTCGCTCCCCCTCTCGCGGGAAGGGGGGGCAGCGGCTCTGCGGACCCACCGCCTCTCTTTGCCCGCCGTACGGGCTGGGTGCGATCACCCCCTAGCCCACGTGACCGAGGGGGGATCAGCGGACCCGTCCATGCGTCGCCCCTTTGGGCGAGGGGTTCGGCCTGGCTCCAGGCCTTGGGGTCCCGGCCCCGTTCTCGCCCTTAAGCGGGCTAGGTGCGATCACCCCCTTGCCCACAGGCCCGAGGGGGGATCAGCGAACCGGTCGGTATGTCGCCCCTTTGGGGGCAAAAGGTTCGGCCTGGCTATGGGCCGTGGGGGTCCCGGCCCCGTTCTCCGCCCTCTCCGCACCAGGAGGGCCTTAGCTTCTCGGGGTATCCGGGCTTGTGGGGTGGGGTGTGGGTGTGGGGAGTGGGGACCCGGCCCACCCTCTCCTCCGGTCCCGGCCCGAGGCCCTAAGTGGAGGTCGGCTTCTACCGCCGCTCTCCACGGCAGATGGGGCCCTTGCCCGCAACTCGTCTGCCCACGGGCGCCAAAAGGCCCCCGCCCCGGGCTCCTTCCACCCCCCGCTCGCCGCTGCCCCCGGCGCGGCGCGTGCTCAATCACTCACCCCGTCGGAGGCGTCGGGCTCGGCCCCACGCGACCCGCCAACTGCCGGTGCCGTCGCTCCTCGTCCCCCGGGGGCCCAGAGGCTTGGTGCTCCGGGAAGCCAGGGTGGCTGCCTCCCTGCTGCCCCCTCCTGGGTGGCTCCTCCTCCCTTGACGTCCCCGGGAGTGACGCCGAGGGTAAGCCCCGCCTCCTCGGCGCCTCCCCGCGCGTGCTTCTCCCGGCGTCTGCACGGGGCCCCGCCCCAGGGCGGACCGAGGCTTCGGGGTAGGGCGCCGCGCCGAGGCTCGCCCCCGCCGGCGTCCTTCCTGGCGCGCGCCCGGCCGCGCTCCCCGGGGTCCTGACTCCGGTGGAGCCGCGGCTGCGCCGCCACCTCCTGCGGCGGCCGCCGCTCCCTGCGCCGGGGTAGGGACTCCTGCCCGTGGGCAGTGCGGACCCTGCCGGGTCCGTCACAGAGGTCAATACCATCTCTTGGGATCTCTGGTAGAAGAGTTTGTCCATGTGCAAGTTGCAGAATTTTGTCCCTAGACAAAGCCGCAGTTTAAGAATTTATTTTCAGCAGAGTGATTGTGAGGAGAGAACATGGTTCTCTTATCTGGTAATCTGGAGGGATCAACTATAAAGACTTTATATGGGATGCAAGAATTACTAATTCTGTTCCTCATTAGTGGGGGAATACTGAATCGCCATATATTTAAAAATATAAAAAAAGGCCTGTGGACACTCTAATGGATAAAATAAATATATATAAAACTTTTCTAACCATACATTTTAAAACAAAGTATATGGAATTCATATGTAATCACTTTGCTTATATAATGCTCTTTCCTATCTTGTGTATGTAGGTTGTAAGATGTTCAGGTTAGAAAGATATTTTCTTGCTCTGTACTGCATCAAGCACAATGAGGCTTTCTTCTCTATGATCCTAAGAGAAATGGTAACTTGAATTGCACGGTGTGTTTATAGGTAGAGCTGGTGAAAACTCAATTTCTGGTTCATGAGAAATTTAAAAATTTGGTTTTGGTGTGAATTGCAACAAAAACAATTTTTTTAAAATTTCCCACAAATCAAACTTAAAAAAAATAGAATTCTGAAATCTCATTTTGATTTTGATTTTTTTCATTTTTAAATTTATTATTTTCCAAAAATTCATAACTTCTCAGGGGTATAAGCAGTGAATACTATATAACATCTGAATGTGATAGTTGAATGTTTTCCTCTTTTTTTTTTTTTTCTTCCAACTGTGAAAGGCAGCTGCTACTTAATACTGATTGAAAGTGTTATCTTTTCAAGATCAGTGTCTGTGCTATGAACCCAGTTTGGTGCTTTGAAACACAATAATAGAATAATTTATCTACCTGTATTATAAAATGTAAAAAAATACAAAAATGAAAATAAAAATATTCAAACAATTTGGATATTCTAAAATGAAAATATATTTTTATTTATTTTGTTCATGCTGGAATATTTGTCAAAATGCTATATTTTCTGAAATGTTTGAAATTCTCAAATAGCCTTTTTCATCAATCAGTGTTTCAACAAAAAAATATTCAACAAGCTCTAATCTTGAGGCAGAATAGAAATTTGTCTTTTTCCTTCAACCTGTTTTAGGGAGAGGTTTGGTATCCAGAGAGCTCACTCCTGGAGGAGAAATATAGAGTGATTTCCAGAAACTTTAAAATGTTTGGTGGTTATTCATCTGTTTAGTGATGAAAAAGATGTCTAGTCCAAATTGATTCAAGAATTATGAATTGGGCTTGATACTAGATTTAAATGCTGGTTCATATTTCAGTGGGTTGTGGAGTTGTTGGTGATTGGGAGTTTGTGCTGTAGAAATACTTATAGGTTTCTTTAAAGCAGAGGCTGTTCCTCTAAGAGTTTTAATAGTTGCAGATAATAATTGTCAAATTAGACATTTTATATAATGAATTTAGTAAACTCTCTTCTTTTTTCATTTGTTCTTGTCTAGTTCAATATCAGCTGGGTAGTTACGCTAACCAATGTAAGGATTATGAGGATGTGATGCTTTTGAAACGATACCTGACATAATCAGTATGTGTTCTGATTCACTAAAATATGCAAACAAATGAAACAAAAACCAGATTGACTATTTCCACTTGAGAGAAATAGAATCATCAATACATAGATATCAAAGTGATCTATTTATACTTATACACTAAAATGAATTATACAGAATCAAGTGGGGAAAAAAAGTCTGCTCCCATGAAATGTAATTCTTTCAAGTGATAAATCATATAAAGGATGAAAGAAATATGTTTTTCTTGTGAAATAAAATATTTTAACTCTAGGTACTTTGTACCTATTGCAATATCACAGTATAAACTGTTGAATTAGTCACAATTTCAGGTACTGTGAAGACGTTTCTGCTTTGTGTTACTGTGGAACAAAGCCAATAATTATGAAGTGTCCATGGTACTGAAAATGTACAGTGCAGAGTTAGCTCAGTAATCTATTTACAAAATTGAAATAGTGAAGATGTGGTGTCCAACATTATCTGAAACACAGAGGTATTTTACATAGGTAAGAAGTGTGGGTTTTGCAATATAGCTCATTGATCATTTTAATAAGTAATTATCCCCAAAGTATTTTAAAACCTTGTATGTGAAAATTTTATCTAATTTTGGCAGCCTCTCTGGTTTTAGTATTAAACAAATGGGGGATGTTAATAATTTTAGCTAAATGAGGAAGCAAAATAAAAATGTGTAATTTCTAATTGGCAATGTTTGTAATTCCTTCCTTTTCGTTGAGCCACTGAAATCCCTTATCTCCACTGCTTTGGCTCATACAATGGTTAAGGAGAAAGGGAATTATTTCAGATTAGCAATTGATTCTCTGTTTCACCGTGCTTAAGTCTAGAATCTCAGATTGACTCAGTGTACAGTTTTGTTTTATCTCATTAGATCAGAGAGTATATTTTGCCTTTATAGGCTAAAAGCCTTGGATAGCCTGGCTGGCACTGTCATGATCTGTGGTAACACATACACAGATACCTGCTTAAATTATAGGCAGTATAGAGAATAAAATCTATGATTTTCTTTAGAAGTACCTGAATTAAAGGAACAACTTCAGTAGCTGTCAACAGAAGCCACCCAGGAGTCTTAGATGAAGGTCTGAGTGCAGTAATAGTTTGAGGATAAGAATATTGTAATTCACTCTGTGGGTCTGTTGAGGGGCAAGCTCCCTTGATGGCCCAGAAGACTCCAAAGTCTGGGCGAGTGCCCCCTTTTCACCGGGCAAACACAGCCCATAGGCTCAATTCCTTGTACAGTTCCCTCTACTAGGATATAGACAGCCCTGAGACCTAGTCCAAAGCACAATTCCCTCTACTAGGATGTATATATAGCACTGAGGCCAAGTCCAGAGCACAGTTCCCTCTATTAGGGAATATATGGTGCTGAGGCCTAGTCCACAGGGAAGCCTCCTGACTGCTAGGCTATGTCTACACTGCAGACTTTTTCTGAAAAAACTTCACTTATGTCCACACTGCAATCGTGTTCTTTCGGGGAAAAAAAAATCGGAAGAATGGAGGGGTTTTCCCGACAGCAGTAAACCTCTTTCTACAAGGAAGAGCTCTTTTGGAAAAAGGCGTGTGGACGGAGAAGAGGGAGTTCTTTCAAAAGAAGAGGAAAAAGCATGGGTGCGTTGGTGGCCACTCTGCCCATAGCAATCACGGCTTAAATACGAGAGAGCATCCATTCAGTGTGGACTCTCTCTTTCGGAAGAAGCTTTTTTGGAAGATCTCTTCCGGAAAAGCTTCTTCCAAAAGAAGCCTGCAGTCTAGGCGTAGCCCTAGGGAGCAGAGTTGTTGTGAGGTAGGGAGGTAAGGGGACTCTCCTGCTCCACCGGGTCCCAGCCCAGGGTCCTATTGGCAGTGGAGGATTCCACTGCCTGCTCGGTGGGGATGCTGGCCGAAACATGCCAAGCTCCTGGAGGACAATCCTCCACCCTGGGCTACTTCCTACCATTCCTGGCACGTTGCTCAGCTCTCGGGGCATCACTCAGCGGGTTGGACCTTCCTGAATGGCCTCCCTTGCTGGGGCTATTGCTAGGGATGGGGCTGCGTCTGAAGCTGCTGCTGGTGCAGAGGTGGCGGCTGTGGCTGAGGTGCCCACTGCTGGGGCTCTTCTGGAGCTTGGGCCTGAGCTCCTTCCCCTCTGGCAGTCCTAACTGAGTAGCTCCCTGGGCTTTTATACCCGCTCTCCCTTGTGAGCATGCCCAGCAGGGCCGTGGGGGTGGGGTCTTTTCGGCCAGTTGGGCCAGGGCAACTCCCTGCCCTTCAGTGCAGGGTAGGTACACCCCATCACAGAGGCCCACAGTTTCAGCTGGTGTGTAATACATATTCAGCCATATTCTAGGTGAAATGAGCTAAAGAGATAATGAGGTAGTTAAACTAGGACTTTTCAGCTTCCACCAGCTCCTTGTTCACTACCAGATAGGACATCTCTCTTTCCTATAGCTATCACAGAAACTAGGACCATTGGTACATAGGGCTAGCAGATATAAATATGAGGTAGCTGTGGAAAATGCCTTGGTTGTAGATCAACCTCCCAAAGACAATCAGGATGAAGTCTATTTTCACCAGCTTCAGATGATGGCATAAAACTCACTAGCACTGAAGCAATTCCTCAAGGAAAGAAAACCTGGAACAGAAGAACACATGTCAGAGGACACCAAAGTAGAAGCCAAAACTAAACCAAAGTGCTTATCCATTGTGGATAAATCTTGGTGAGGAATGTGATTTGTCCCTTCTTTTATTTTTACTAGTACTGTTTTTCTACACCCATGCGTAGGTTTTAATTTCTGAGGTTCAGGTTTCTGGAGAGTTTCTCTTCCTTTACACCAACATCCAAAGCTGAGCAGGGAACTGCATATATTTTTAGGGGTTTGTAACGTGATGAAGCCCTGAGGGTGAAGGTGGGTGAGTATTTTAAAAATAGACTGGTGAGTATTTTTATAATAGACTGGCTTTAAATGTATTAAATATTTATTTCTATTCATATATTCATATTTCTGGCAAAGATAGAGGATCTTAATTGTTAAAAAAATTAAAAATTCCCTTTTGAATGCACTTCTAACCCTAACTCAATTCCTTAGATGCACACAAAAAATCCCCACATTTTACTCTTATGACATTGTAAATATTATCAGTCTCAATCTAAAATCTCCAGATAATAAGAATTTTTAGCCTATTGTCCTTTAGGGCATTTCCTTGTCACGGACTTTTAATAATTCAGATTTAAAGTTTTGCCACGTACTCTGTGTCAGATGTAATAAGCATTTGTTATCGGTTATCCCTTTGCAAATCAGATAACAAATTACCAAATTAAAATAAAATCTTTATATCATGTACCAAAATAATCTGGCTCGGGGTTTTTAATTAATTTTTCAAATATGGAATATGATGATTCAAGAATCTTGAAGGGAGAGATTAATGCTTTACTCTGAGCCCTGCCTAAGGACCATGTGTAATTATGGAGAGCCTTGGGTAGGATTGCCAGTTTTCTACCTGAACAAACTTGAACTCTCCAGCCCTTTCCCTAAGGCCCCGCCCCTCTGCTTTTTCCATCCCCTCTCCATCTGTCACTCAGTCTCCCCCACCCTCATTCACTTTCCCTGGCTGGGAGAGGGGGTTGGAGTGTGGAAGGTGGCTGAGGGCCTGGGCTGGGGGTGTAGGCGCTAAGTGGGGCCAGGAATGAGGGGTTTAGGGTATGGGAGAGGGCTCCAGGCAGGGGCAGAGGGATAGAGGGCATGGGCTGAGAGCTCCAGTTGGTGTGCAGGCTGTGGGATGGGGCTGGTGATGAGGGATTGGAGTTCAGGGGTAGGAGTGAGGGCTTTGGCTGAGGGTTCAGGGGTAAGGATGCAAGCTCTGGGAGGGAGTTTGGGTGTGGGAGGGGACTCCAAGCTGGGGCAGGAATTGAGGTGCCAGAGAGAGTGTAGCACTAACAGCACTCCAGGTCCCTGAGGTCCCTAGGGGTATGTCTGTGCTACAGAGGATGACTGAAGCTGCCACTGTCAATTTTCCAGGGTTTGAACTAGTTGTCTAGTTAAAGCAGCTAATTTGAAGTGAGAGGAGCACTCTGGTCAATGCCAGTAACCCTGCTTCCACAAGGAGTAAGGGAAGTCAAAGGAAGAGTGTTTTTCCTTCGACTTCCTGCAGTGTAAACAGTGCTAAAAGCCGAGTTATGCTACTTTGACTTGAGCTATGCAATTAACGTAGCAGAAGTTGCATATCTTAATTCGACTTTGTCCTGTGATGTAGACGTACCCTTCGTCACCTGGGAAACTCCGTGCACTGTCTCCGTGCTCAGAAGCACTGCTACTGCAGCTCCCATTGCTGGCAGTTCCAAGCCAATGGAAGCTGTGAACCATCAGTGTAGGCAGGGGGTAGGGTAGTATGTGGGGATTGCATAACCTGGCAGCAGTTTCCAGGAGCCATATGGAGCCTGGGCAGGTAGGGAGCCTGCCTTAGCCCAAGGCCCTCCTTAGCCCTGGGAGGAAATTGCAACTCAGAGTCCTAGGGTTGGAAGTACTTTTCTGCAGTCCTTTACAGTCTTCAGTTAACTTCCCTTCTCATGCTGGTTTTACTCTGTACTGGCTAGCACATTGTAGCTGTGAGTGGGCAAAGGCAAGGTTCAGCCAACTCCCTGTCCCTTGCAAAGGAAGAGTAATAGTTTTTTAGAGTCTGTTTACCCAACACCCGGATTTGTGCTTTTGGCAGACTGTGTGCAGCGCTGGGGCCTATGCTCCATAATGCCTGTCAGCCGACGGTTAGGACAGTGTGTGTGTGTGTGTGTGTGTGTGTGTGTGTGTGTGTGTGTGTGTTACCGAGAAAAGGTTTAACGTTCATGACTTTACCGCTAGGACCGGGGTCCCGCGGAGGGCAGCCAACAGGCTGACAGACGCCCCAGAGTTTATAGGAAGAGCTTATTACATTTTAGATTTTAGCTGCTAGGATACAGGATTCCTTCGCAGCGGGCAGTCTAGGGAAGACTGAGAGATGCCCCAACGGATCTGTCACCTGGGAGGGACATGATCCAAAACGCCCAAGCTTTTTCTATACCTGTTCCTTATGACCGGCTGAAGTTCTTTTAAATTGTGCTTGGTTCTGTTACAGCAACTGAAGGAGTTAGGTTAAAACTTAAACAGTTACAGGTTTATTAAACAAGCTTATAAATTATATGGTTACAATGGCTATTGCTTTATTTCTTAACTGCTAGCAAATATAGATCTTAAAAATGGTTACAAAGAAAATAAAGATAGAAAATAGAAATAATGGTACCAAGTGACAGCTTAATTTTTAAAGAGCTCTAAATTTATGTGTACACTTAAGACAAAGGACCACATCCAGGTACAATTTTTACCCCCTTCTGTGCGTCTCGACTTCAGCAGGTCAAGCCAGGGCCAGTCCCTCAATTCCTAGGAAAGAC
Organism: Rafetus swinhoei; assembly: GCA_019425775.1. Lineage (NCBI taxonomy): Eukaryota > Metazoa > Chordata > Testudines > Trionychidae > Rafetus > Rafetus swinhoei. The sequence continues at coordinate 276,731,343 of CM033437.1, forward strand.
TAATACGAGGTGGGCGTCCCCGTGGAACCTCGGGAGGCAATCACCTAACCCGACCAGCAGATAGATGGTAGATTGACACTCAGAGTAAATGTGCTGCTGGACCCATCTTTATACCCATAGGGGCCCGTATCCTCTTTCTTATTTAAGATGCCAAATTGTGTTGGTTTGTCTTTGTGACGCCAGTTCTTACAAGCAAGTTTCAAGTTAATTTACACTTGCAAGAGAGATAACTAAATTGTGAGCACTGGACATTTTTTTTTACTGGGCGGGAGATTTCTCCCCCCGCGGACGGCTGTGTGTTCGTATCAATATGGGTTTCAGTTAAGGACACTGTGAACTCGCATATCTGGGCCTTCTGTTCAAGGCTTCAAAGACTGCTGATTTTACTGCTCTGTGTGTGCCCTGTATGCTCCAGGCAAGCAAAAATGGATGTTACAGGGGGGGTTCCTGTCTGGCTACAATGCCCCAGGAAGCCATGTAGGACTCAGTGATAGTTTAGCCCCAAATTAATTGTGTAATATAACACCTGAAAAAGAAGTCAATATTTACATATTATTGAGCATCTCATTAACTCACGTAATTTAAATACCCATTCCTCCTTAAGTAGACACCATTCACTTCATAAATCAGATTAAGGAATAATTTTATTAACCTAATATTGTTAAAACTGAAAGAGATTAGACGGAAAATAGTTCTCTGTTTTCCCCCCTTTTGTGGCAGTATGTCTGTAGTCACTTTCACAGTTTCCCTGTAGAGACAGAAAAGCCCTATTCCACACTGTAATCCTTTAAAACAGAACTCTTCCTCCCCTGTAGAGTGTTTATGGGAATCTATAGAAGTCTGTGTTTAACAGACCCAGTTCTAGGACCCAGAGCCACAATCAGCTTCCCCTTTTGTTTGAGTGGACTCTCATGTTTAAAAAAAAAAATCAGGAAAAATGAATGTTAAAACCATGAAAGTGGGCCTTGAGTGTTGTATCACCTACAGTGAAACAGCTTTAGCTAGTTTTGTTTGTTTTTTAAACTGTCTAAATTTCAAGTTGCATGCAGTGGTGTGGCCGTGTTGGTCCTAGGCTCCTAGAGAGATGTGGTGGATCATCTCCAGGCCTGATGAAGAGCTCTGTGTGAGCTTGAAAATTTGTCTTTCTGATCACAGAATTTGGTTTAATGAAATATACTGCCTCGCCCATTTTGTGTCTCTCTCAATTTCAAATTAAGTTTCCCTTTAGACCATTTATATTGAACTCTGAAGGACCATTAATTCATTGTTTTTCAACCAGTAGTCCCATATCAAATGTCAACATGACCTATGTTTTATTGCCACTTGAATGTTGTCTATGAATCTGCTTGTCGCTAGTTATTAGTGCACTTTAACATCCGTAGGGGCAGGCAAACTCAGAGGGGCCTAATAATTTCTGTACTGAAAAGGCTGAATCTCTCTTCAGTAGATTTTTCATTCAAGTCTCAAGGGAGAGATTTTCAAAGGCACAAAGGGCAGAAAGGTTTCGATCCCCCGTGGAAACTGTGCCATTAAAAAGCTATCCCTTAAATTATACTAATTAAGGTCCCAATTCTGCAGAGACTTAAATGGGCAGTTAATTTTACTCCCTGGGAGAATTTCCATTGACTTCAGCACCTGTTGGAATGGGGCTTGTGTGTATTCTGGAATTGCCTGCTATGTATCTAGATTGTAGTAAAAATGATATGCCAACATGCTTTTTGTTGTTGTTAAATGAACTGAGAAGCAGTTGGCATGTTATCAACTGCACACTCACATTTTGTTAAGAGAAGTCAAGTGGCTTTTGTAAGCATATCTGTAGCTTTCAAAAATGATGCATCTAGCACCATACTGTAGCATCACAGTTATCAAAAGACTTTTCTATTTTCATTATTATTTAGGATGCTAAGCTAATTGATTCTTTTGAAGCATCATACAGATAATATGAAACTAAACAATGCATGCTTCAGGACTGTTTCTGTGTCAATGGAGGATTAATCTAAATATGTGCACCTCCTCTAAAGGGCATTTGACATTGTTGTGAATAACTTGCCTTTTCTTTTTAAAGGTAAACCATATGAAATAGATGAAAACTGCCATCACATAAAATGTGAATAGACAGTTTAGAAATGTTCTGACATCTGTTTCTGAAATATGTCACTTCCTGATAAGGTTTCATCCACCAAAATTTGAGGTGAGGTGGTGCTGTCTGGGTTCTTTAATTCCTTCCGTTCCAGGACAGGGTTGTGTACCCCTTAGCAGTAATATGGAAAGTAGAAATTTGGAGTATGGTGTAAATGGCTATAGTGCTCACGGAAAATGTTCTTGAAGAATATGCCATTTTTTCAGCAGTATTATAAGTATTTTTTTATAGTTAGCAAGGCAAATCACATCTTTGAGCGCACCTATTTGTTTTGTTCAGTATCTGAAGAGAAGAAAACTATCTGACATTTTTCCCCACTGCTTTTACCTATTTTACAATTAAACTCAGCATTTGAAGTTCCTTAATGGATTCTGAAGGACATATATATCTCCAGGGCTCTGTCCTTCAGATCTATACAAGCAAAATATCTTAAGTATTGTATTGAAAGGGTAGCAATTTTCTGGAAATGAAAGTGTTTTCTGTTGTAGAATTGTATCAATTACAGTAAACTAGACTTTTCGTTTTAAATAAAATTTTGCAAAAGAAAATGATTGTACAAGAATGAGAGGCTGCTGAACTGTATAAACTTCTCTGATAAAGCACCAGTGATTTACATCTCTGTGATGTGTGGGCCATCAGTCTACTGAAAGACCAATTTGCTGTTTGTGTTTGTGTGTCACACACACACACACACACACACACACACACACACACACACACACACACACACACACACACACACACACACACACACACAGAATGAGTTAATTTTCTTTTAGTGTTTTTATTTCCAAAGAATTTTAGGTAGCTTGATTTTTGTTGAAAATCCTATAGAAAGCTTGAAATTAAATAAGTACACTAAGGCTACAACCAGACTACATGTTTTTTTTCAAAAGAAGCTTTTTCGAAAGATTCTTTCGAAAAAGATTCTTTTGAAAAAACACGTCTAGATTGCATTATGCGGATCAAAAAAGCAATCCGTTTTTCGGAAAAAAAGGCATCCGGAACTGCTTCTGGCAGGGCATGGGGGCAGCATTTACTTCCTGGTGCTGCTGCATGCCCTTTGCAGAGACGTGTGCTTAAAGGGACACCCCTGGACAGCCGTTGCTCTGCTCCTGGTTCTGGCTTGCCTACCTCCTAGAGGGACAGCAAAGCTGCTGCAGTGCTTGCTCTGGTTGCACTGCTTTCTTGAACACCATAGCAGTTTGCTTTTTGGTTGGTTTTTCTGCTTTTCATTGGGTTTTTTTGGCCATGGAGCCGAAGCTGCCCCTGGGGCACAGCCACGCTGCAGCTTCTGCTGCATCTTCATGACACCGTTATGATGCTCCTGCCCCATATGGACCCAGACCAGAGCTATGAAACCTTTGTCCGGGATGCAGGAGCAATGCCCTTGCCTCCAAACTTTTTTGGGGCCAGGCGGTTTTGGAGTCATGAGACGAGTTCAAACTGGTGGGACCGGCTCGTCATGGAGCTCTGGGACGACGAGCAGTGGCTCCTCAACTTCCAGATGTGAAAGGCCACATTCCAGGAGCTGTGTGCCTGGCTCGCCCCTGCTCTACGCCAGGACACCCACCTGCAGCCCGTCATCCCCCTGCAGAAGTGGGTCGCAATCGCCCTGTGGAAGCTGGCCACCCCTGACAGCTACCACTCGGTGGGACACCAGTTTGGCATGGGGAGGTCTACCATTGGGGCTGTTTGGATGGAGGTAAGTCACTTTCAGGGGACAGGCCCTGCTGAGTGGGGGGGCTGAAAAAGGGGGACTGCCAATCAAGGGCAAGGAGAGTGGGGGATGGAGTGGCAGTGGGAGGCAGCTCCTCGGCCAACCCTGCACTGATGCGGGGAGGGGAGGCGTCCTGACAAGGGGAATGCTGGGGTGGGTGTGTGGGGGGGTTCTCCTCCCAAGGTCTTAGGTACCCTGTTAACTCCCTGGTTTTTGTTTGTCTATTTGTCTCTTTCTGCAGGTGGTGAGGGCCATCAATTCGGAGCTGCTGAAGAAGCTCATCAGTCTGGGAGACCTGGACACCATCATTGCCGGCTTTGCTGGGCTTGGCTTCCCAAACTGCAAAGGAGCCCTCGATGGGACATACATCCCAATCCGCGCACCGCCCCATCGAGCAGCCCAATTTATTAATCGCAAAGGCTACTTTTCTATGGTGCTGCAGGCCCTGGTCAACCACCGGGGACAGTTTATGGACATTTGTGTTGGGTGGTTGGGGAGGGCACATGATGTCCGCATCTTCCAGAACTCCTACCTGTACCAGAGGTTGCAGGCAGGAACATTTTTCCCACAGCGGGATCTCGCGCTTGGGGACGTGCAGATGACGGTGTGCATAGTGGCTGACGCGGCCTACCCTCTGATGCTGTGGCTTATGAAGCCCTACACTGGCCACCTGGATGTGAGCAAGGAGCTATTTAACACACATCTTAGCCAGGCTCGCATGCAGGTGGAATGCGCGTTCGGCTGCTTGAAAGGGAGGTTTCGTTGCCTCCTCACGCAGCTGGAGATGGGCGAATGCAACATCCCCGAGGTGGTGGCTGCATGTTGCGTGCTCCATAACCTTGTGGAGAGAAAAGAGGAGGCCTTCCTGCCGGGGTAGGGGACAGGTGCTGATGGCGAGGGGAGGTAATTCGAGCAGCCCTGGACATCTGCCATCCGCCAGGCTCACCAGTCCAGTCTTCGCATCTGGGAGGCCCTGAGGGAGAGATTCTCTGAAGGAGACCACTGACACTCCCTAGGGCTTCCCCCATTTGGGTTTGGCCTGGTCCACCCCTACCTGTCCCTCCACTATCCTCACCCTCTTTCCATAAGGAATACATAAACACCCGGTTTTCTTTGTAAACAGAAATTGTTTTTTTATTAAAAACAATATCTGTAAGGAAAATGTGCTAACTGTTGCAAAAAAAAACCTTTCTCTTGTTACTGTTCACATGTTTATATACAAGCTAAATCTTTCACTCAAAAATAAATATTTTGTTAAATAACTGAAATGTTCTTTCACTGCGGTGGTAGGGGGCTGAAAACCTGGAGGGGGGCTCAAATAGGCCACCGCTTCCCTGATCGCAGGGTCCTGGCACCGCCATGGCCTTGGGATTGGGTGGAGCGAGAGACAGTCGTGTGCTGGACAAGAAGGGGGAGGCAGCTGTTGGGTCTGTGAGAGCTGGGGAAACGGGCGGCTGGGGGAGCAGGGGCTGCTGGGGAGAAGGGGGTGGTGGTGGGGAAGCGGGGTTTGGTGAGGCAGGGTCCTGGCATGCAGGAGGAGCGGTGCCAGTGACAGGGGCCGGCAAGTCTATGACCTCCTGCATAGTGGCACAGATTGAAATGCGCTGCTGGACCAGCTCATCCAGCAGCCTGTTGCGCTAATCGGCCTCTGCCTCCATCCTCTGCTGAAGAGTCCTGTTGAGGTCCTGCAGGGCCACTACGTGCTCTTTCAGCAGGTCCGCGTAGACACGCCAGTGCCTGAGGGTGCCACGTGTCTGGGATGGTGGTGGGGCTGGTGTGGTGCTCTTGCGCGTGGGGTCTGGCTGTAGAGGAAAAGAGGAAGAGACAATCATGTATGTGTGCACCCGCTGTCCCTGAGGGCATGCCATCGTTGTAAGGGGCTCTCCTTCACAGGAGACTCAGAGGTTTTATACGTGACACCGTGTGTGAGTTGGGCAGCAGCCTGAGCATCACAGGGGCCCCACAGTGGCAATGGGACCAGATGGCCCCCCACACTGCCAACCCACCCGTGTGTGGTGACCTCTCAAAACACTCACCTGATGTTCCCTCCCCAATGTCCGAGGATGCCTGGGAGGCCTCTGGGGTCTGGAGGACCGGCTCCTGGGAGGGGGTCGCTGCTGTCTGTTCCTCCTCCTCCTGGTGTATCTCTCCTGTCACTCCTTCCAGCTCGTCCTCCCTCAGGGGTTGGTCCACATTATGGTGGGGTAACCCGGACTCCACAAGACGCAGTGGGGTCTGGGCTTCCCCACCTCCCAGAATCTGCTCCAGGTCTGCATAATATGGGCAGCTCTGTGGGGCTGCCCCAGAGCAGGAGCTCTGGTCTCAGGCCTTTGCATACCCCTCCCACAGTTCTTTTACCTTGGCCCTCACTTGGTCCACAGTGTGGGGGTGATACCCTTTCTTGGCCAGTCCCTGGGCCATGCGCTCATATATGTCTGCGTTCCTGCGGCATGACTGCGGGGCCTGCAGGGATTCCTCCTGAGACCAGAGCTCCAGGAGATTTTTTATTTCAGGCCCTGACCAGGCTGGTGCCCCTGGGTGGGTCCTCTTCACTGTCCCGAGAAGGGCCAGGGGGGCCTTGAGGCTGGGACACGGCTGGCATTGATACTCTGGCTGGCTTCCTGACAGTGATACCTGTCTGGGTGCCTGTGCCTTTAAGAGACCGCAGACAGGAACAATAGAGGTGCCAAGCATGTAGATGGACTGTCCACCAGGGCTTCTTCCTGGAGGCCCTTTTTTCCAACAGAACTGGCTCCCACGCGTCCACACACACCTATTTTCGACAGGTTTTTGTGTGCTAGGTTTTTGCTGGTCAAATAGAAGGTCAGAACTAGCTCTTTTGAAGACAAACAGCCCACGAATGTTATTCCAAAATAACACAGTCCATCTCTACAATACAAGCAGTTTTTTCGACATAATGTCGAAATAATGGAAAGCTGGAGGACTTCTTTTTCTGACTCCTGTAAAATTCCATTTTATGAGGAATAAGGGAAGTCGAAGGAAGAGTTCTCTACCTTGGACTTCCTGCTGTGTAGACAGCGCCAAAAGTCAAAATAAGCTATTTTGACTTAAGCTACGCAATTGACATAGCTCTAGTTGCGTGGCTTATTTCAGCATTAGCCCTGCTGTGTAGACGTGCCATAAGAGTCCTCTTTATGCAACAGGCAAAAGCACAGCTAACGCATTGTTGGAATTCTTAACCAAACAGTATTTTGTTGTGTGATAACTGGTGACACACTGGTCATTAATATTACTGTGTGATGGATGTATGCTTAATGTGTAATGGGCTATATGTATGCTGGTAACGTATTCCTAAAATATGGCCAAACTAAGCAATCTGAATAAAGTGGATAAACAGGTGTGACAGGGTCAGGCTGAAGGACTACAATACAGAGAGAAAAAGGCAGTTCTAAAAGGCAGCAACAGCCCTGGCTAATGAGGAGCAAGGGAGACTGGGCTGTGGTAAATCAATCAGATCCAGCTGAAGAAGTGGCATACTAGGAGACCAGAGCAGATAGGGAAAGAACTAGACAAACTAAGAAAGGTAACAGCAGCATTGCCAGAGACAGCGGGAGGGTGAGGAACTCCAATGCGGGGCTTTGGGCTTCCTTTCCCTGGCAGCCTGAGAACCCATCTGAGAGCAGAAGAGGACTGTTTACGCAGCCCAGGCTGACCCAGGGGCACCTGCCCAGAGGCCCTTTTGTTTGCTGAGGGACAAGAGTTCAAACCCTGTCAAGGGCAAGCAGGGCCAGTGGTGCAGTATTGAGACTGCCAGATTGAGGTGTAAGAAGGGGTCGGGAACCCAGGAGTGGGGTTATCCTGCCACACAGGTTTGTCCTACATAAAGGACTGTGGATAGACCAGTCTGCCAGGATCAATCTGTGTAAGCCAACAATATTGGAAGTACATTTGCATCTAAGGTAAACAAGCTAATCAAACCACCAGAAAGAGCTAATTCACAAGAGGAGAAGGAAGACAACATGGCATCTGCACACCAGCAAAGAAGAGGAAACTTTGTGTTTGCTTTTCGAAGAGCACACATTTTCAAGGAGTTCCTGGACTACAAAAAGAAGGCAGAGAACTCCATATTTATCCATTATATAAGTGACAGAAGATGTCACTGCTCTTGGATTCTCTGAAAAGTGGAGCCTTCAGCCACTGTAGGCTAAAGATGAGGCTGAGAATTCACAGTAGGTCAATAAATACTTGAGACCAGCCAGGATTATAAATTAAGTTTTAAACGCTACAAAGTGTGTGTTACCTTTGTTGGTAACCATAGCTCGTGCTCTCTTTCTTGCGAAGTTTCATTCAAATCTATTCATTTTTAATAAACATATGCTTAGTTTTATTATAAGCCATCACAGTGTTGTGTATTAAGTTAATGAGCATGTCTTCAGTGAGCCAACAGATTGGGCTGCATACTGTATTTTTGGACATAACGGACACAGTTTCTGAGAGTCCCAAGAGGGAGACTGTATGCTACAGATTAATAGTTCTGGTGAATTTGAGAATAGGGATTCACTGAGGCTTTGTCTACACTGCAGGCTTCTTGCACAAGAAGCCTTTTGCACAAGAGTTTTTGACAAAAATGTCTTGCACAAGAACATGTCCACACCTCAAAGTGCATCGCAAAAGCGATGCACTTTTGCTCAAGAGAGCATCCACACTGCATGGATGCTCTTGCGCAAGAAAGCTCTGATGGCCATTCACAGAATGGCCATCAGAGCACCTGAGCTTTTTCTCATAGGGAAACAAGAAACCCCTCTGGAGCGTCCACACTTGCCTTTTTGCACAATAGCTGTAGCGCAAAAGGGAGTTATGCCTCATAGAAGGAGGTTTACCAACACCATCAAAAGCCCTCTGTTCTGCCATTTTACTGGTGATTTATTTGCGCAAAAGCGTATTTGAGGTGTGGACGCGCCGCAGGTTTTTGCGCAGAAACGGCCATTTTTGCGCAAAAACTTTGCAGTGTAGACGTAGCCTGAATGTTATCTGCAGAGAAAGATTTAGACTAGCAAAGTCTCCAGGAGCTGGATGGTGAGACAGACTGACTGGTGCGGTGGAGAGCTCTCTCTTTTTTCAGCTCTAGCAAAATTCCAATTTGCTAAAACAGAGGTAACACAGTGCTGTATAGTTCTGAGTTCCCTGAAAGAAGTGTCAAAACACCAAAGTAAGACCAAGATTTATTCTGTTTTTAATATATGTTGGTGTCTTCTCTTAGGATTGCTCTGGCCAATATGTGCTTTAAACTTGAACCTTTCTTAAGTACAAGAGAATTTGAATGGCATCATTTTTAATTGCTGTTTGTTTCATGTTTTACTACATATTTAGTAAATGTGTTTGGTTATAATGAATTTATTAAAGTGGTTTTTCTAGGAGGAGGGAACATTAAAATAAAGTATGCTCCCAGCATGACTTGATTTGTTGTCTGCTTCAAAAACAGAAGAAAGTGAGCCTTATTTAAATGGTAGTCCAATGACAAGGCTTGAAGTGATGATCTGCTTTTTTTCATCTAACATATTGGAGGCTAAGATGAATACCCTGAGGTGGAAAAATTTTCTTTGTTCTTCTCAAATAAACAAACTTCCTTGTTCTGAATATCAAATGCTATTTGTTTAATTTTAGTAAGACTGATGAGGGCCATGAGGGGTGACATATGTAGTAGTTTAGTCTTTTAAATCTTTATTTCTTGAAGGAATACTAAACTCTGATTTACTCATTTTAATGTGTAGCAGAACTGTGCCTCCAAATGGCACCATCACTTCTGAAAGAGCTATTTTTTGTTATGATTCTCTGTTTCTTGTATTGCTGAAGGAGATTTCTGACTGTCTGTTCAATATTCCAGATCGTTTTGATGGATTTCTCTCTGACAAAAAATTGAGACCCATAGAACCAACTAGAATGAATTAGAGTCAAAACTTGCACATCACAAGATTAATCTTGACATAATAAACTAAGAATAGTGCACAGTGTTGTTAGGAACCATGTGTGATAGCTATGGCAATTTCCTGTAATATCCTTGAAAGACCTTATTGCTTTAAGTTTGTGTATGATTCCAGGCCAGGATTTTATGTAACCTCTCTGGTGAGAGGGGGGAATATAAGAGATATTACAATGTCATGCAATATTGTAGTGATCTATGAGTTTAAATGAATGGTTCATGTATGATTGTGTTCTACTCCCCAGGAGGGCTATCACAGCTCCACTAGACATTAAAAACAGTGAGTGGTGATATAACAACAGTGGTTGCTGGAGGGGCCATGAGGAGCACACAGCAAAGAATCGGGCAGATGATTCTCCAAACTAATGGTTTATTCTTATAATTAGAGTCACCTAGCCATCCACAAAACTCTTCTAAAATATCTTATTGGTTACCAACAAGCCAAAAATACAGCGCTCCTTAAGCCGGGGTGAGAATGGATTGGAAGGATTTGACCTGTTTGAGGCCCCTAAGACCTGATAGAGGCCCCCTTTTTTAGCATGAATGTAGATTCTTTTATTATTTTAATGTTTTCTTTTCTGTCATGCTTTCACCTTAAAAAATATGTTTACTTAGAAGGAGCTATGTGGTAACTTGTAACTATGGGTCATAGCCTTCAGCAAGAAAGCAAAGCAAAGGTGTTGGTCTGTTGGGTCAGTTTGGTTTGAGAGGGATATCACACTGTAACCCAGAGAACTGTGCTGCAGCCTTAAAATTCCAGTCAGACGGAAGACAGAAACAGGTTTTTCCGCAGAAGAGGTGATAGCTGAGGAACCAGGAGCCTAAAGTAGGCGCGCTCAGTGGATCACTGAGAGGAATTGCAGTTACTCTGAAACTGACACACCATGTGTTAAACTGAAGTCAGTCAGGGTCAAAAATCCAGATATTACAGAGGTAAATTTTAATAAGTTTAGAGATTTCAGTGACTATGGGAAATTGATTTAATTTTTCTGAGTTTTGTGTAATTAATGTTGACAGGAGAGAGATACTTCAGGTTAAAGGGGGCTTTTCTGCTTGATTTGAGGAACAGATCTTGTACCAAAGGGTTGTAAAAGCAGAAATTAAACATAATGTTGTTAATGTACAGTGGCATTCTTAGATTCCACAGGTTATATCTAAATTTATATATAAAGGTACATCTTTAGAACTCAGTTTATGCTTTATGGAACAAAATCATAATACGCAAGGGATTATATTTTTCTGGTGCATGTTATATGAATAATTAGCAATATCTATATATACATTTTAAACTAGAACAATAACTATTGCAAATGTAACAAACCATATCACTTGTATTAGGTTGAATGCTCCTTATTCTGCTTGATGACAGCTACTTGCCCCTGTGACTCTGATGTGATATCGAAATTGGATATAAGAGGACAGTGATAAATTCCACAAAATGTTTATCGGTTAAATCAAAATGTGCATCAGGTCTGATAAGTTGTGTGTCAATTTTCATTTCAAATTCTTGCTCTGGGATTATGAGTCCAACAAAAAGGCAATCAGTTTATATTTTAGCAGGAGTGGAATGATTTTTAATCTTTTCTAGGCATGAGTGAAGGCTGTAGGGCTGATCGGCAATAATTTATTAATACTGCCGGTGATTCGGTTAAGATAATTGCTCTGTGGCTATATGGGGTTTTGTACCATGTTTGTTTACTGCATGCATATGTTGATTGAGTTCACCAGGAACACTATTTGAAGCTGGCAGAAAGGTAGTACAATAGCTCCATTTAAATAACCTCCAGGTAAGCATTTCAAGAGGGCTCAGAAACAACGCCTCAGTTATTTAAAATGGTAGATGTTCAACTTCTGGGAACCAGCAAAATAACAGGATTAGTTTTGTCAAAGCTAGGAACTAATCACACACAAAGAACACTAAACTGTTAAAAAGTTGCTCTCCAGAGGACGGGAGGAGGAGTCGGACAGGGACTGCTGGGTGTCAGACTGGCACCCAGACTCCAGATGTAAGGAGTCTGAAACAAGATAGTCCAACTTAATCCTTTAAGTAAGATTGACATGCATGTGCATTTGTTTAATTTGTTTTAAAATTCTGATGTTTTGCGTTTCTACTGTTAGATTAAAGGATTCATTCAAACTTTGTTTTAATAAGGCTGGCTTGGGCTATTGTATTCATCACTAGTCACAGCTCCTAAAGGGAAGCATGGTTGATACAGAATACTGTCAAATTGCAACTGGTCTAAGTGTAGGTATTGTAGACAGTATCTACCCCAGAGACCTTGTATTCCTATACAAAGAATACATGAGGAAAAGGAAAGAGGTATAAAATGAGTGAACAGTATTTTTTCCACATGTCAGGTTAATTCCAAATGTGTGTGTTTTTTCAGGGGTGTTAATTTAATTTCAAGATTTTACATAATGGAAGTAAAGGCTCAGTGCCTAAAACATAGAGATGTCATTCTCAGATTGAGAGACCAGAGAATCTGCAGCCAGACCAAAAAAGTGACATCCCATACTATGCTTATTCTAAGGCATGGGTGCTGGAACAGTTTTTATAGTGGGGATGTGGAAAGCAATTGAAGAAAACTGTACACCTTATATATGATGGAAACCCTTTTAAAGCAGGGGGTGCTGCTGCATCCACAGCACATCAAGTTTCAGCACCTGTGCCTCACCAACACAGTTTACACTATTGCCATTTGCAGACTGAGACTTATGGAGATTTTTTTTAACTATATACAAAATATTCTTATATTAACTCATATATGAAGAGACAGTATCAGCCCCTTTCCTATACAAAGAATACGTGAGGAAAAGGAAAGAGGTATAAAGTGAGAGAACTGTATGTCTTTCACATGTCTGGTTAATTCCAAATGTGTGTGTTTTTTTCTGGGGTGTTAATTTAATTTCAAGATTTTATTGTACTATGAGCTGAGGAAAGGGCCAATAAGGTGAGGACAAAGGTCACAGGTACAAAAATGAGAAGGCATGCACTTTTAGCTCGGTTTTGAGGCAACAAAGCCAGATGTCCGGGCATATAGGATCTGGGAGGCAGTTCCAGGCTAATGGGGCAGCAAGAAATAAAGCAGACGCATGTATAGGAGGAGCAAGACAAAGGCATGGATGAGACGAGCAAAGGTGTCAGAGCACAGACAAGTGGAGGTGACATGGAAACAAGAGCTTGGAGTCATAGAGAGCTGGTACTCTGTAGACACTTAAAAGTAACAATAAGTTATTTGAACAAGATAAAGAATTGAGACAGAAGCCAGAGGAAGGACTCCTCAAAAGGAGTAAGCAATATATTTTTCTTTAGTTGTGGATTGGCATGGGGTGAAGGGGATGGTGGTCTTGGTGAGATATAACAATGGCATAGAGTAGAGATTTTGCAGGTGGCCCAGATGAAAAGAGGGTGTTTTGGAAAAGTAGAGGGAATAAAAGGAGTTGATAAAAACATGGGGTATGTCTACACTTACCCCCTAGTTCGGACTAGGGAGGCAAATGAAGCACACCGAAGTTGCTAATGAAGCGTGGGATTTAAATATCCCGTGCTTGATTAGCATATTCGTGGCCGGTTGCCATTTTAAAATGCCGGTAGCTCGAATTAACTCACCACATGTAGACGCGGTAGTCAGATCCAAAACCCTTCCCTCGAATTAACTGTTACTCCTCGTGCAATGGCGACTAAATAGCTAATGAAGTGCGATATTTAAATCCCACGCTCATTGCAACCGATATCTTCATTGCCTTCCTGCCTCCGAACATACTCATGGAGAGGAAGAAAGAAACACAGAGGGTAGTCAAAATTTTCCCCAAGGTGCATGCTTGGGTGACAGGGAAGCTAATGGATCTATAGCAGAGATGGTGACAAGGAGAAATTGCAAGGAAACCGGTTTTGATCCGTCTAATTACATCCTGGATGGAGGAGGAAGCAGCAGTAGAGAAGTAGATTTGTCTTCAGTAAAGGTGGCAACTGAAATCAAGGGAGCAGATAAGCACCTCCTGCCACTCCAGAGCTTTTACCCACACTTGCTGGTCTCTGTAGTGCACAGCTGGTGCCAGCTACAAACAGGACGGGGTTCAGGGCCCTGCCAGCCCAGAGCAAACACTCAGTGGGGGCTACACGGATGGACCAGTGGGGGGCAGTGGAAGGAGGCAGCAGAACTCTCTAAAACTCTGTAACAGAGCATGACTATCTCTATATTGGATGATTCAGACTCTGGCCATCCTCCTCCAACCTGTCACTGCTTTTGCACACTGTCCACGGCTTTGCAGTGCCCAAGGAACTCACTCACTAAGAATAATCCCAAATATAGAACAAGAAAACCCATTTCTACAGGCAGTTGGAAGAGTGTGTAAGAAGACCCTTTCTGCTTTCAGATAATTCTGCTATAAAACCTACCTTAGAATCACATCAGTATCTTCCAGGCACACAGTTTATTGTGAATTATGGCTTATGGGATCATTATTGAAGCACAGTAAAATATTTGAAAATTGAAAGTATACTTTCATGCCTTTATGTGCAGAAATAATTGTTGTACTGTGATGTATTCACTGTTATAGTGCCATTGAGCTACATGGTGGAACTCTGTAGCAAACAGAACTGATGGAATTTTACTGAGGTATCATATGAGGTAAACTGTAATGACTATAGCAGATACTTTGGATCATAAAGGACAAAGCTGTGGCAGTTCCTAGTTGAACATACATACAATAGCTATTACATATTTTGTCCCTACGCTCTTCCAATCAAAACCACTGTTCAGATTCTTTGCTGGTGTTAATTGATGTGAATGCAATGAAACGATGTCCATTTACACCAACTGAGGATTTGGCCTTGCATGTTTGTACTGAGCACAGCCATGCAACCCCCTGAGTTAGCATTGTAACTGTGAACTTGGCAGTGAAACACACACCAGCCTCAGCCTTCCTATCTGGAATACCCCCTCGATTTCTCATATTTGTCTGAGTGAATCACACTTCAGGGCTCAAGTCCATTATTAACTAAAGCTACGTCTACACTGCAAGATTTTTGCGCAAAAATGGTTGTTTTTGCGCAACAACCTCCAGAGCATCCACACCTCAAATGCGCTTTTGCTCAAGTAAATCAGTGGTAAAATGGCAGAACAGAGGGCTTTTGCCGGTGTAGGTAAACCTCCTTCTACGAGGCATAACTCCCTTTTGCGCTACAGCTATTGTGCAAAAAGGCAAGTGTGAATGCTTCAGAGGGGTTTCTTGTGCAAGAAACTCCTATGGGAAAAAGCACAGGTGCTCTGATGGCCATTCTGTGAATGGCCATCAGAACTCTCTTGCGCAAAAGCACATCACTTTTGCGATGTGCTTTGAGGTGTGGACGTGCTCTTGCGCAAGAAGTTTTTCTGCAAAAACTCTTGCGCAAAAGGCTTCTTGTGCAAGAAACCTGCAGTGTAGATGTAGCCAAAGTGTTTCATTTTTCACATATTGAAAAAATTGCATTTCTTTTGGAGATGTTGAAAATTTGCAGTAATAAGGTATGTAGTACTATGATAAAAAAGATGTACTTGACCCCTGATAAATTTTAAACACAATCTTCTGCAAGCAAATCTGTCCATCTTTCATATTTCTAGGATACCAAACATATATGTAACTGGACCTATTAGAGATGTTTCTTATTCTTGTACCATCCCTTGGTATCAGATTGTTGGGATTTGTCCTGCTTTTAGCAAGGGGTTGAACTTGATAAATACTATGCTTCTATGATTTCTGTTGGTGGTGCTTTTTTACACTTCATGTAAAAGCCATATTAAAACATATGAGTGAGTCCTCTGCTGCAGATATACAGGAAAGAAAAAAAAATGCCCCAGACTGCAATATCTGCATAAGGCAGGGGTGGGCAAAAGGGCCTCCACGGGCCAGGTCTGGCCGGCCAAGCAGGGTGATCTGGTCCATGGAGGTCCTGACACTCCCTTGTCCCCAGGCCAATCAGGACTTGGGAACACGCAGCGCTTAGAGTCAACCCTGGTGGTTGACTCAAAGCGCTGTGTTGCTGCTCATCTGATGGGTGACTCTAAGCGCAGTGCTCCTTGCAGGCCGGGGGCAGTCTTCACGTGTTGCCCCCATCCCCAGGCACTGATTGACCTGGGCGGGGGAGTGCATGAAGTCTCTTCCCACCACCAGGGGCACAGCTGGTGGTTCTCTCTGGGTGGGGGTGGGGACAAAGACTTTATTCACTCAGTGTCTGTGGGTGAGGAAGCACGGAAGTGTCCTGGCCCCATCCCACCCCTTCCACCTGAGGCTCTGCCCCTTCCAGGTCAGCCCGGGGCCACTTCAAAAATTTCTGAAGTGGCCCCTGGTCAAAAATGATTGCCCACCCTGGCATACGTTCTGCTGGACCAGGCAATTTGGAGAACGTTTTTCAAGCCTATATTTTTGAAGATTCGTCAGAATATTCTAAGATAGTAAGACATAAAATAAAATAAATTAACAGAGAAATAAAATGTGTTATTTTCCACTATCATGTTTATAGAATGTTTAAATGTTAAGGAATGAAGTTTTCATGGATTTGCGTGCTATGCATCTGCTTGCATAATACCCTTTGTGAAATACACTAGCATTTTCCTGTGGTCTAGAGCAAAAAGAAAAACTATTGTATGTATTTGAAAATGGCGTTTGGAATGTTTAAACTGCTTCACACAAAGTTTCAAGAAAATTAGTAGAGACCCTAGTTTTCTTGAAACTTTTTGTGCTTGGGTTTTTTCTTAGTCTAGTAAACTAAGTAATTGGGCTAAACCTTTATAATTATATAAGCACTAGAAGATTTACCTGGCGATGCTCGGGTCCTTAACTCTAGTTTTTATTTTCAATCATTGCTCTGGCATGGGGATGAGGCGTTCAGTATGCAGGCTGTCCCAGGGAGAGAGGAGTTCCCCAACCCTCTCTCCCAATAGCAGCTTGGGGCCAGGTGAGATGAGCCTCTCCATGACCAGTGCAGCTACAGCAGGCACAGTGGGGTGAGGTGTTCATGTCCCCCAGCAAGGGCAGGTCCAGGTTCATTTGCATCCTTGCTCTCCCCAGACAGATTGAGGAATGCAGCAAACTGTGCACTTTCCCCTCACTCCCTGATGAAGAGGAGCAGTCAGCAATGTTTCCATATGAATGTGGGGAGAGTTTCATCCTCCCCTCCCTCCCTAAAGGATGCTTGGGGGGGTGGGAGGATCAAGGCTGGGGCAATTTTGAACTGCAGGTGGTGGTGTGGCTACAGCCAGCCCCTTTCGCCTGCCTGGTGATTCTGTGCCTTTTCTGTATGCACTCCTGGGGGAAAGTGGGGCGAGAGCTTTGCCCCTTTCCACCCCAACAAAAATCTTACCTTACTTTATGGTATGATAAGAGGAAGCTGCATACCAAATTTGGTGGTCCTAGCTCTTACCAATTAGGAGGAGTTCTTGAACAAACAGGCGGGCAGATAGATTCGTTTGAACAGACAAACACATTCCCTCAAATACATAGTAGTTAGATTTTAATTGGAGATATGTGCACCATCCTATGTTGTATGCGAGACATTTTCTTTCTGAACAACATAAAAATGTTTAGCTATGTTTATCAAGTTTCTGCTGTTTGGCTGGGTACTTGTCTCTAGTGTCTGACCTATTTGCAGAAGTCTTATTTGAACCCATTACATCTGTGAAAACAACATAAAACAAAAACACAATTCTTGTAGTACAGGTAAACACGATGCACAGTCCAGAAGTAACCTTGCCTGCTTCCTTTTCAACGTTAATTGTGTAGAGAAATATCCATTTCTGATAGGTGATTGAGTCCCCTCACTTTCCCTTTTTCTAATCCCTGTCAGCTATGATAGTAAACTTTAAAAATTCTCGTGCTTTATTTTGTTTCTTTCTGTATTGTTACAATAAAATATTTACATATTTAAGATAGACACAATAAATGTATGGTTTACCTTTATTTTCGTAAGCCAAGTGGTTTTTACCACCATTAATGGAAAAAGTGGGTTGGAGGAGATTATTTCAGGAATTGATGGATTGAGGATTATCTTTGTTTAGTGGAATAGAAAAAATATGCTGGTTCTTGGTGTGCACAAATGTTGCCATAGAATTTAATTTTAAATATTACTATCTGTATTCACATCAGATATTGAATATACTGCTTCCTTTTTATGTTGTGGATAACTGCTTTCCTCTCTGTTGTATTCATCATGTTAAAAAAGCAACAGAAAATTGCACCACTTTAAATTATTTTAAATGTGTATGTAGCAGAAATCTAAAATTAAGCAGTGTCCTTTCTCTTAGTATGAGAGCAAATTAAGACCCTGATGTCAGGATGGGGATAGAAAGGAAATGCATTAATCTATAGGAAGATAAATGATGGTCTCTCCCTGCAGTCTAGTTCCCACATTACACCTTGCCAAAGGATGATATCACTAAAATGACAGAGATTTATAAACAATAATCCATATACATATATCAAAGAAGCCTGGCTTTCTCTAGCTTTAACACATACAAAATAATATACAAGATGAAAGACAGGGATTTATAAATTCTTCCATCTTTTCTTATGAATTTAGAACATATCATAGACTTTTTTTATTTAGCAGTCATTTTTTTCCCCTTAAAGCATGCCTTATCATCAAACTACGTTACTACCTCCTTATGGGCCATCTGTAGCCTGAGGTATCAGCAACAGCTTCCTTTTTTGTCAAAGAAATTGAAACAGATAAAATACCCAAATGAAGACATAAAAAAACCCTTCATTTTTTATAATGGTAAAAGTGCAGAATTGGAGTTAAACATAATTTGAGAGTGCAGAACAGTCCTGTGAGATTTTAGGGGTACAATATATGATTTGTTGCTTTTCTCCCCTTAATTCAGGAAGGGTGGATCCAGTGATTCTTTTCTGAATGTATTATAAAGAATAGTTGAGACCTATCTTTTCCTCTCTTGCTGAATGTCACTGATAGTTGAACGTTTTTGTTTAAAAATGAAAACTGCCTTTGGCCAAATGAGTTTTTCAAAACATATTTTTCTACTTACATATCAAATTAAGGACCTGTCTTGAGAATGAGCTGATCAGCTAACAGATAAAGTAGGTTGTTTGTGATATGATTTTATTGGCATGGCTTATCAGTTTTACACATGGTAGAAAAATATATTATTTATTTTTATTATTATTATTACCGTAGCGCTTAGCAGCCCAAGTCTTTGTATGGAACCTGATTTCAATATATGGGATGTTTGGTGCAGCAAAAGACACGGGCAGTTAAATGTTGTAAATTTTTTATTGGACCAATTTCTGTTGGTGATAGAGTTCTTCGGGTCTGGGTAATGTACTCTGAACATCACAGCAAAATGGAAGGTGGAAAAGATTGTTCAACATAAATAGTTAGCATATATTGTAAGGGACCATTCCTGGTAGAATGTCCCTTTAACACATTTGCAGACATAGAACACAAATGGGGCTTAATGGATTACAAATAGTTATAATAAGCAATACATTCAGTGTTTCTATTCAGTCCATGTTTGTTAGTGTCTAACAGAGTTATGAATTTAAGCTCCAAGGCTCATCTCTCGAATGTGTTGTGCAGGTTTCCTTTGTGTCTCTAATGTCCTGGGTCCAGCACAGCAACAACTACACTGTATACAACAATGTACATTTTGACAGTTCAACTGAGAGTTTAGCTTTACCTCTATATTGAAATGTAGATTGTACAACCGATGACACTTTTTAAAGGTATGTCTACACTAACAGCAACCTATAGACACTTCATGCCCAGTTAGCCAGGGTATAAATATGATGAGATATGTGGCTTTGGCATCTAGAGTGTCCTATACATCTGAATCATACAGTGTATAACCCTCCGCAGCTCTCTGTACACCCTAGCAGTATCCACCCTCCCCACACACACTGCTGAGCCTTTACCAACTGTCACATGTAGCTATTCATCACCATAACAAGGATGGGTGAAACCTGTCTTTCATTGTGACTTGTAGCTACACATGTAGTGCCTATACTCTGCTTGCCACTGTCATTGTAGACAAAGCTATAAGTCATTTCTATCATTATCATAAAAGAATGTTGTGACAAATGGGCCTCTTGTTGAGGGGATACAGTACATGCTACCACATTTGAAAATATATAATTCTTCCAGTCACCTCTTCAGTTAATTTGTTGAACAAATGCTTGAATTTGTTCTGTGTTTAAGGCACTTAAGCTCTATAGTGACTGGAGGAATATAAGAAGGTACTTGTTTTTGTGATGGATTTGGTATGTTTGCAGCACCCCATTTCAGAAGATAATTGAGATCCCCCTTTCTGTTCTTGTATTGCTAAGGATGTTGGTGAACCCATTGGGTCTTTCAGTATTTTGTTAATCTTTTATAGCACTGCAGCTAGATGGCCAGTGGATAAAGACTGGAATTTGCAAAAGATCGTAAGGAAGTTAAATGCCAAAATCCTGCCACCCATGTGTGCCTTTTGAAAATTATCCCATAATATGTTAGTTATTTATGGATATTATGGACCAAATGTGTATTAGGTCAAAACTGAAGGGAATTTCAAGATTTCACTCTATCAAATGAGTTGCTAGCTGAGTCTATCTTGAGCAATATTGTAATAAGGGAGACATGGGAGTTTTCCAATTGACTCTAATGGGCTTTGGCTTAGGTTATTTATTTTCTTTCCACAGCTATACTAAATATGGAAAGCTAGATATATGCCTTACTTTTAAAATGGTGCACTTGAAAATGTAGTCATAAATGTGTACACATTAAGAGGACATGTGTTTCAGTTGGGTACTAATTTCCTTCATTTCAAAAATCCAGATGAGGTTTTTTCAAAGAAATTTGGAAAAAAGTTGTTAATTTAGTGGATTGCTCTAAAAGGTTAACATTTCAGAAAGTAGTGTGATTTTGAAAGAAAAAATATGAACAAAAATTAAGATTGACTCTCAAGTCTCAGACCTTCCACAGAGTGTCTGAAAACATACACAAAGTTTTTGCTTTTTATGTAATCCCCCAGGTATAATGAATTTATCTGGAACCATAAACAGAAGATGACTTCAGATCTTCAAGCTATCATTTTTACACTTCACACTGAAGAGTTACAACTTTATTATCTCTTAGTAATTTAAAAATAAGGTTGCTTCAACCAAGTGCAACGTATTTGGCAGGACATGAACTTCGTGACAGTGAATTAGATGTTGATTAGAATCCTGCTAAGAAGAAAAGGCCATCAGTCATACCTACCTTTTTAAGTGCTGCTCTGCAGTCTTTGAGATGTATTTGGACAAAATGTTGTTTCAGTCTCTTTGACTTTCTCTATATGGTTTGAACCTCACTGGTCTGGCACCCTCAAGATGTGACCAGTCCTGGATAAGGGATTTTGCCAGACCAGCGAAGATAATTTCTAGCTGCCCCTGCCAGCAGCCCTCTCCAGCCCATGGCCTGACCTCTAGACTCCCAGCCATCTCCCTCCTCTCACTGGCTCCTGCTACCATGTCAGCACCCACTGACCTGCCGGGCAGCCCCACCACCTCTGTGTGCACTGGGTTTCTGCTGCTGCGCTGGGCAGCCCTGCTGCCTCTGCTTGGTGTGCTCCCACTGCCATGCCCTGCTGCCTCTGTGCACCAGGCTCTTGCTGCAGTGCCTGGCTCCTGCTGTCATGCCAGGAGCCTGCTGCCCCTGCACACAGGGCTCCCATTGCCCTATTACCACACATGGGTCTCCTACTGACCTGCCAGCCTGGAGGGCCCCCCAGGTGCTAGCTCTCCACTGGGACTCTCTGATCCTGAAACATTGTCCAGACCACAGATGTTGCTGGACCAGAGAGTCCCAGTTAAGTGTTTCAGCCTATTGGCAGTATTGGTATTCGCCTCTCACCTCACTGACCTGTAATGTGCTCCGTGGAATAGTGGTAATTGGAGAAGCACAGTATCTCTAGGCTTGTCTAGAGAAATTATTTTTAAATGGAAACCCAGCAAAAAGGTCAAAGAGATCTTAGAACCTTTTATTGGGTCAGAACAGGATCCAGCAACAAAAGACAGAAAGTTTTTTATATTGATATTGGCATTGATATTGTAGCTAAATTAAACATTGAATAGGCCTGGGGATAGAAAAGAATAGGTGATTTTCTAAAGAAGATGAATTTACTCCAGATTTTGAATCCAAAAAACTAGGTGGGTAGGGTTCCTTTCCATTAAAACATGTTTGAAGAACAGACATTGTTGGAAGCCTTTTAGAGAAGGGATAGTGTCTTAGAGGCATAATTCTATCATTGGTGGCAGTAACCTGCTAGTGGCAGATTACCATTCCTCCAACCTCACCCACTAGATCCACTGTGTTGGCGAACATACTGTCCTTCTATGACCATTTGTGCCTGCTTGAATGAGGGAGGAGGAGAAAGCACAACCGTTTACCTTCCACATCCGGACCTGAAGTCTACAGCAAGTTCTCCTGTACCCTAGTGTCCCTGTGTGGACATGTAGTCCAGGCTACATTTTGGCCTCTTTCATTGAGCACTGTGCTGTACATGAATGCCATATATGCAGGACACAAGAGTCCCCGGCATAAGAATCTTAGTCAAATTGCAGCAGACAACAGATTAGACATGTATTGAGTCCAGTGTGGAGTTACACCCGAGGTGAATTTGGTTCACACTACATTTCACTGGAAGACCAAATGAATGTCCTATTATAAAAAACAATGATGTTTAGAACGGTATCAATTTGTTTGGGGGGTACTCGTCCTATCACTTCTGTCTGTCATTTTACAGTGCCCAACTTGGCATTTACTGAAACACAACCTAGGACCTGGGCTAAAGTTCATGTAAGTTAAAAAAATGTCCCATTGATTACAATGAGTTTTGCATCATGCCCTTAATGCTGTGATGGAAAAAAAGGATTTGTTCATCAGGGACAGTTTTTCTGCCTCTCTCCATGCCTATTTTTTCTGTCATTTTGTTCTCCTTCACTTCCTGGGCCCCTCTCACTTCACCGTCTCCCCTCCAAGATTCTCTCTATTGGCTACTATTGCCATAATTTAAGTAACATATTTTGTTGGCTTTGCCATTTTGGATTACAATGCGCTGTTTGATAACTGATAAGGAGAGAGGCTCAGTGTTCAGGTCTCTGTGTATGTGTGCATGTGACTACATTCACACGCTGCTCTGAGTTTGAACGATCAGATGTAGCCATTATTGATACAACAATGCCATTAGCATTTGCTTCCATTTCTGTTTCCTGGAAAAAAGATGATGATATTTATGTACTAGAAGACTTACCCAGCATTGCCCAGATGTGGGAGTAGGGATTTGAAGATGTGGGGGCTGAGTAGGAGGCTGGGAGTGTGAGAGTTGGGGCTTGAGGAAGGGGCTCTGGGTGCGCTTTCCCCAAGCTGGCAGGGCCTTTTCTCCCCCACAGCTTCTGTGGATGGCAGGAGCATTCTGTCTCCCTCAAGACCCTCTGGCAATTGGGAACCTTCTGTCTCCTCCAGGCCTCCCCTGGCCAGGAGGGACCTTCTGTCTCCCTCCACCCCAACTGCCAGAGGGGACTTCTGTGTCCCCCTGACTGCCAGGGGTCTTCCCCACTCCAGCAATGCAGCCAAAGGCTGGGAGGGAGGGATTTGGGGCAGATGGGCTACTTACCAGGTCTGGTAGCTGGCAAGATGGTGAAGCTCCAGCCAGCTGGCTCCTCTCTTGGTGGTGCAGCTAGCCCCACTGATCTCTCTTTAACATAGCTCTCTCCTGTGGGCTTGCTGTCCTTAGTGACCACTCTCAGTATCATGTCCCTGTTCTCTGTGCCCCTCCTTTTCCATGTTATGGAAAACAGTCCCATTCCCGGCACTTCCCATTTTCTTGGCACAGTCAATCCCTGACCTTGCTTTTAAGTTAAGAGGAAGAAATTTAGTGGTCCTATCTCTTACCATTTAGGAGGAATTTGTGAACAAATGGACTCACTGACAGACAAACTTAAAGACAGATGCACAAATCTCTAATTGATTGATTGTAAGTCACTTTAAAATACTCCTGTATGTAGTTATTTCATGTGACTATGTATAAGTCACTAAAGATTTCTGTTAGTTTATGTTCAGCTAGTAAGGTAAGCTTGATGTGAATATAATAGTAAAATTAGCACCTAAAATAAAAGTCTTTTTTTTTTTTTGAGACTGTGTAAAAGAACAACAAAGGGTCAAACCTTAGATCCTTACTTAGGCAAACTTCCATTAACTTCATGGACGGGTTTGTGATTGGGCAGCGGATTGGGATTCTCAAGACCTGGGTTCAATTTGTAGCAGCTCTGTTATAAACTGCCTGTATGACCTTGTGTAAGTCATTCAGTCTCTTTTTCTCGCCTTTCTTTATCTTGTTGGTTTGGATTGCAAATTATTTGGGGCAGGGTCTTTACACCTTGTGGATTTCTCAATAGACTTTAAGGGTTTTTTTCAACCTATAAATCTCTAAATGGCTTGGGCCTAGCCTCCCTCTGTGATGTCATGCTGCAGCTGCAATCAGAAGAGGTGCACATGGTAGACCCCCTCATAAGAACGGCCATACTGGGTCAGACCAAAGGTCCATCTAGCCCAGTATCCTCTCTGCCAACAGTGGCCAATCAGTATAACACTTTGCTAGCAGGATGGTTTTGTGACAGTTCTCAAGGTATTCAAGACTGAGAGTCACCCTGTTAGCTCCTCCACCTCCACTATGAGGTAGCCTTGCTCTGTAACACTACCGAACTGTTAGCTGCTCAAGCACTCTCATTTGGGCTATGCCACCCCTTACTTTGCCTTGCAGGTTAACAATAGGTGCACCCTAGTCCCTGCCTTTTTGGGGGGAGGAGGTTGACATGATAGTCTTTGGTGAACTAGAAGGTCATACCAGGCTCATGAGACATTTGTAACTCTTTCCTAGTTGTTGTTAACTGGTTTTTAGGTCACAATGTTCATTTTAAGTCACTCTGAAGTGATTTTCTACCTCTGGGCCAAATAGCCTGGATTTGATGACTTTTAAGACAAAATGCAGGATTGCTTTGTTTCACCTGCTCTTGGAAGAAGATGAAGGCAGTTTATATTTGAGCTAGTGCTGTAGTGGGATAGGAGGGACAAACTGATGGTAGTGCATTTTACTTTGTAATTTTAAACATCTGTCAGTTTGCTCAAAGTTTGAGGAGGAAGAGTGTGTGTTTATTATAAATCAAAATAAATGTGCTTGTGTAGTATGTAGAAAATGGATCCTCAATCCCATTTGGACCCCCCTATGTACTGTCACAATAAGAAAACCTGTAGTTTGCCTAAATAATTAATAAAATTGAATAGGATCTTCTGGACTTGGTCCAATGGATAGATAGCTTTTATATTATTTGGAAAGGAAGTATTAAATTCAATATAAGGACACTTTAAAGTAACCCTAGACAAAGTTAGCATTTGGGTGTGCAAATCTACCTGTTTGAGTTTAAAAGGTTTCTTTATTATTTTATACCACACCTAAGTACATTAGTAGGGCTGGTTACCTAATAAATACATTTATATATGTTATAAATAAATCTTAAATAGAGTTCTTGGATATTTTGGGGAGCATAAACGAGAACACTTCACATGTTTCTCGGATCTAAGCATATGTGTTTTTACCCAAGAAGCAGTATATCTGATATATCTCCTGAGTTGACAAATTGTCAATGAAGTCAGTCTAATGAAATCATGAATATAATGATTTTAGGGATAATTAACTGGAGGAATGTTAAAACAAAATCTATTGTTGGCAGTCTTGATATATAGGGGTTAAATACGTGGCTTATTTTTCCCTGGGCATTCATAAATTATTCTATCCATACTATACTTGTCTGCTATGCAAGAGCAGTTGGCCCTGTTGGATCTTTCCTCTGGGAAGGCAAAATATATCTGCTATCAAGATGCTATCTGGATCATTGTGGAAAAGGTGTACCTTAAGCAATGAAGTATCATACTACCACTCCAGTAACCTGGAATAGACTGAGTGAGAAGGCTTTTGAATTTGGGTTTCCTGTATAAGAACAAAATGTGCTTTTACCTTGTCAGCTGATTGTTGCAATTTCACTAACTTACTTTCAAAATATTGCATGCATATTAATAGAGACAATCAAAGTAGCAAAAAGATGCATATCACTTATCACATGACATTTCATGAGAGGGTGTCTTATTTTTCCATGGTCATGCTCTGTTGCATCTTATATTCCTCAGCGTGGATGGTTTATTGACAGCATGTCATTTCACACAATGTCTTATCAAATTCATACAAAATTATGTTTTAATAGGATGTTTTATTTTTACCCTTTCTCCACTCAATTATACATGTAAAAAGAGGATGAAGACATGTAATGTGATCTGCAGAGAGACCACTGAATCCACACAAATACATTGAGTTACTTCATGAAAACTTGTTTCTGGTGAGGCCTTTTTTGCTTAGTGTGTAGTGGAAATTAATTTAAGAAGCAGGGTAAGCATCAGTTTTAAGAGTCTGAAATAGGATTAATTCTGTTGGTCCAATCTCCTACTTGGAGATAATTATTAACCCTTATGAAAGCATTTTAATTTCTTCTGATTTTTCTTCTCCAAGAACAATAGAGTTGAGTTTATAAATGGGCGTTGTTTGTTTTGAAAAGTTATGTTGCAAATGTACTATATAACAAAACAGGCTATTACATAAACAGAGCAATATACTATCACTCTGAATTCTGCAATTGTTTTAAGGCAGTATATAGTCAGTCACACCAGTAGTGGCATTTATCATTATCTGACTGCTTGTAAAGTCAGGGCTATAAATTATAGAGAATAATTAAGACTGTCAGAGGGATGCTATCAATCCTTTTAGTCTATAAAACAGTCAGTGTAACTTGCAGAGCTCATTCTATGCTCTGTTCACAACTGATGCTTTATTTTTGCTTTTAAAATTTTGGTGTGGATGAATGTACTTTGAGGCACTGGTAATGCTGGTATTATGTAGACAAGTGCTGTGCAAGCTTCCCAAATCAATATTACTAAGGCCACCTCACTTTTTTTTTTTAATCTGTAACACACTAGTGTCCATGTCTTAGGCCTCTTGAGCAGAAGCTGATCTGAATCTCAATCTTTACTGTCAAATTTTCCCTACGGCATGAAAAAGATTACACTATCCCTGTCTACCCAAGGCTGCTCTTTGCATGTCCTCTGTGGTGGTGTATCCTGTAAATTTTCCCTCTTTGAGTAGTGTTTGATAAGGAGTTCTTTCAGTTGGCTTCTCTTACATGTTCCTGCAGCTACTCAATGTCATGCCTCCCATGGCAGATGTTCTGGCTCCATTCTTAGCACTTGTCTCTGATACCGCCACCTTCCTCCCTGAATAATTTTAGAGATAAGGGGTTATCTCAGTGACTCTCAGTTTTTGTTGTAAATTCATTAGATTTAATACCTAATGTTTTTTAGAGGCACTTGTGTTCAAAGGTGTTTAGATATTTGTTTGTATTTTGGTGGATTTTCAGCTTTCACATCTATATGTTAAGATGGAAATAGCATGTGAGTTGAAAAATTGTGGTTTTGTCTGTTAGATGTAGATTTGCTATGACCAAATCTCATGTAAGCTAGTGAATGTAGTTGCCACCTTGCCAGTTTGACATTATATCCATCTGGACATCCTCATTGGTTGGTGCATTACTGCCAAGTTATGGGAACTCTATTTTTCCCCCACTTTAATGGAATGTTTGAGTCGCTAGTTCTCATTAAATGGGTTTTTTCATAATTATTAACCTCATCTTTTTATGCAGTGCTGGACAGTCTTTTGGGATTTGCTTTCATGTTTGTTGAACGTATCACTTAGAAGAGCTATGTAATCAACAAAATTGAAATAGTCTGGTATACTGTTATTAAACCACATGAAGGCTGTGCTGTATCTATCTACACTTTTTCTCATAAGAAACTCAATGGCAAAGCCAAATGGGAGAGGTTTGATAATGCATGCCTGTTTGACACCAATGTCTGTTAAGCCATTCTCTCAAGTTGGCATTTATTTTAACTGTTCAAGCTGTACTATGGTTGTTAATTATTTTTGTTGGCATACCATAACACTTCAAGATGTTCCAGAGTGTCAAATGCAGCCAAATGCTCTCTTAAATGCTATGAAATTTATGATGATTAATTTTTGTCATTTGGTGCTTTCTTCCATGATTTTTGTTCAGTTGAAAATCTACTCAGCATATGATATTCTGGGCTGAAACCCAGTTTAATCTTCCCTTAGATTTGCTTCAACTATTTCTTTTATTCCACATCAGATGATACTGAAGACTTTGCTTATCAATGAAATGACTACATCACCAGTTATTGAGGTCATCTTTCTTTCATGTTTTGACTATATAATACATTTTTAAAATATTTCTTGAGGCTTCTTCTTGTGCCATACTTTGCCAGAACAGCTACCTTGTTGTTGTGTTTCTATAACTTTTTTTACAAGGGTGGATTTTTGCCTATCACTTAAATTCCAACCTTAAGCACCAGTGAACTCTTTGACATGTCTGACTTGTGTGACCCATTCTAGAAGTTAAAATTTTCAGGGTCCCTGGAGCAAATAAGTCTTCCCACTGCAAACGGGTACTCACCCAGGGAAGGAGATACTAGTAGTTACACCAAATTATATGGTAGGGTTTTGATCTGGGCAAATATCTAGAAAGAATTTAAAATAAAATGCTCTTCTTTAAAGATTAATTTTGGAACCTGGCCCAGAGAAATGCCCAGGCAACAAAAATAATTAGGGGGCTGCAGCACATTACTTATGAGGAGAGGCTGAGGGATATGGGCTTATTTAGTCTACGGAAGAGAAGAGTGAGGGGGGGATGTGATAGCAGCCTTCAACTACCTGAAAGGGTGGGCGTCCAAAGAGGAAGGAGAGAAGCTGTTCTCAGTGGTGACATATGACATAATGAGGAATAAGGGTCTCAAGGGTTTTTTTTTTTTTTTTTGATGTTTTCTTAACACATTCTTTCTTGTGAAACAACTCTGTGGGGAATGAGCATCTCCAAAGTATGAGAGAGAGAGATGTACCTAAATGAAAGAAGAGCAAAAGGTCATATGTTGAGCAAACTACTGTACTCAAAATCATCTGACCTATCCATGTTGAAAACTGCAGCAACTAGCAAAGAGATTTGGTTTAAAAAATATAAGCTCAGAACCAGTTGAGCAAAGGTTCCTACTTCTGCAGCTACTTGTGAAAATGAAGGAACTGAGGGGGTTGAGGGAGACATTTCATCTTATAAATTTGGTTCCTAATGGCCACTTTCTTGAGTGAGTAGTGGTACAGTCCCATCAGCAATTGCTTTTCTCAGAGGTACTTGAAATGTAGCAGTGGTGGAGAGGAATCATCCCACACTCTTGATGTAAATTACAGTTAAGAAGTTTGTTTTTTAATCTGCACTGTCCTCTTTCCCCATGGAGGTTTCACCTGATATAAGGTCAGAGGCTTTTCAAGACAATCTGTCACTGTAAGCAGAACATCAGTGTGTCCATGCTTTCCCATGACCTATTTATAGCAGCTTGCTCCCCCACAAACAGGTTTCCTTGGAAGGATCCTCGACCTAGAAGAATACTCCTCCAACCTAAAGAATCAGCAGCCCAGCTGAGCCCCACATTAAGAGTCTATACTAAAGAACACTATATGCTGGGACTTACAGCTTGAGCTTCATCTGCCCCTGCCCCAGTTGGGCTCTACTGCCTCATCCCTAAACCATTCCAGGTATCAATGTAAGGGACACCCTAGCGCTTGCAGGAGGATTGAAATCCTTGGCATGAGGCCAGAGTGGTTATGTAATACATGGGTGGAACAATGCAGGGGAATAATACAGTAGTCATGGAGTCAGGATCTGGGGGAGATGGGGTGGGATTCAGGATGCAGTAAGTGGCACGGGGTGGGGGTGAGCTAGGACATTATGGAGCAGATGGGAGGGTTAGCTAGTAAAAACAGGAACAAGGAGCAGATCATGGGACAGAATGCTGGAGAGTTGATGGAATGGCACGATGGACACCAGGGACAGATTGGGATTAGACTCAGTGGGACAGATCTGGTGTGTAAGAAGGTTGGGGAGGGAGTCAGACTCTGTGGAAGGCTAGGGTCAGATGGGCTGGATGGAATAAGACAAGTGGAAGATGGAATAAGACGAGGTGGATATTTAGGAGCTGGGATGGCTAGGATGGGGAATTAGGGTCCAGGAGGAAAAGGACAGGACCTGAGTAGATAGAAGTGCTATAATATGGGCAGATGGGGGAAGGCTAGGGCAGAGGGTAAGGGTAGGTCCCAAGGGGGCAGAGATGTGCATGTGGTGGAAGGGGACCAGGAGGTGCTACTTATCTAATCACCACCTACCCTCAGGGCTCCTTGTCCTCTGGCTTGTTTAGGGAGATGCTGC
Source organism: Rafetus swinhoei (assembly GCA_019425775.1). Lineage (NCBI taxonomy): Eukaryota > Metazoa > Chordata > Testudines > Trionychidae > Rafetus > Rafetus swinhoei. Next base: position 276,761,526 of record CM033437.1, read on the forward strand.
CAGGATCTGGGCTAGGCAGTTGACCCTCTAGCCATATGATCCCTGTGCAGGATCCATGCCCTCTGCACTCCACTGAAGTACACTTAGCAGTTCATTGACATGCTTCAATCAAGTCCCATTTGAGAGAGAACTAGATCAAAGCATGCTAATGAACTTGTAATGCATGGCAGGCTAGAATGCAGTAGATTTCCACCCCAGCTTGCCCAAACTAATTGTTCATGTTGAAATATGCCATCATAGGAACTTGGGCCACCCCAGACAGCATCTTAGTTTGCCTAGAGCACCCTCTGCATTCGCTTGCAAACAGCAAGTTAGCGTGCTCTGTGGCTGGAGAAGATTCAGGAAGCTTTCTCTTTGCACAAACGTTGTGTGGCTTGATGATGGTTGAAAATTTTTGGATTAGGAAATGTCTACAATATTTTTCTCAATCTTCAATATTAATAAAATGTGCTAAAATTCTGTCTTGTTTTTCAGACTGTTAATAGCTCATCCAAAAAGATCAAAATTTGAATTTTTGTATAAAAAAATCCAGTTTTGATAAGAGAATAATTTCTTGAGGAAAGTGTCATTCTGTTTTTCACAGTGCTCTATTCAGTACCTTTCCATAATGAATAAAGGTACCAGTAAGGATTTTCTATAAGTTGATATTAGGAACAATATTGTGTTCCAAAGTGTTTGAGCACTTGATCCTCTGATGAATTACTATGGATTTGGGCAATGCCTTACAGAGGCTTGCTGTATGAAAGGGGTCACCAATACAAAACTTTGAGAACCACAGAGATAGGTCATTAATGTATGGCAACAACATGAGGAAGATGGCAGCCAAGCAAGTTTTTAGTACCAGCCAATTTTCTGAGCAGATTGTTCTATCTGGAGTGCGAGCACCAAGATGCTTGGATCATCAGCCCTTGACCTCTGCCACTGAATAGAAGAGTGGTGTGCTCCTGTCTGGCATCACTTCTCTTACACAAGGCTGGCCAAAGTAGAGCCTAACAAAGCTATGTGTATTGTTACTGGGGACTTTATGAGCAATTCTGTTGCCATGGCCTTTGTCATGCTGCTGACTAAGATCCATGGGAACAGTGACCTGCAATTGTATCCAGACCTGCAGACCTCTTTGACCACCTACCAGCTCGCCTGTCTTCTAAAGGCTTTTTATGGTCACTTATGCCACCTCTGGACCTGATGGTGGAAACTGTTTGGCACAAATGGTCAACATCGACAGTCATTAATCACTCTTTTGTCACTAAACCAATCATCTATCCACCGGATTTTGATCTGCCAAGGCACGTGTGGTCAGGAGTCTGACAAGATTGCTGGGCCCTAGGCACTCTGTGTGGGTGGGTGGATGGGTGGGGGGGCTTCACGTTCCTGGAAGAGGTGGGGCTGAGGCATAACCCCCTGAGCCTGGGGTATCGTGCCATACATACCCCTCCCTGCTTGGCCCTTTGAGCTATCTGGAGTCATGGCATGGGGCTCTAGAATGCACTAGACCTGGGGCTCTGGTCTCTGCTGCAGAGGCAGCAGCCTGCCCTTTAGAATCATCAGGCCCCAGGGCAATTGCCCTTCCCCCCCATCCCTGTTGGTGAGCCTGCCTGTGGTCCTCTCTGAACCAGTTTCAAACAGAATCTGTGAAGCTAAACTCCTTAAATGGGGATTTTCTAATGACCTGCAATGCAACTTCAGTCTATGTCACATATCATCGTTGAATGCCCACGGACGTATTTCAGCAGTGGGCTACTGGCTCTCCAACTGACTAATGACAATGCCATTAAATGCCGATGATGATGATGATGAGCAAGCTCATTTTCATTTCATGACTTCACGCTGCACACACTCAGAAACCTGAATGGAATGAGTGACACCAGATTCACTCAGCATCTCCTGTATGCCTGGTATATTTGATAGTTAAGGTGGACTTTTTTTTTAAATTACAGAATTAAATGACTAAGTCCAATGTTGTGTTGCTAATACTGGGATTGAATTTAAAAGGCCTTATTAGCCCTAAAGGAGTTGGCAGTGACCAATTAAAAGAAAAGCATGTCTAATACTAAATGGCTAACAAAACATAATTAGCATGGATAACTGGAAATAACAGGATTAGGAATGAAAAAGTGAACACTATGGACCTTGATCTTACAATTCCCTGCACATAAATTCTGTGCTGACTTTGCATATAGTGAATTCTAGGATTTGGCTTGAAAAAAAAAGGGGGGTAAAACTTGGGCAGATGATGGGAGTGGGGATGCTAGCTAATAAAAGATCTCTCTTTAAGAATAAAATATATTTTTGAAATATCATGTACTGATCTTATTTTTATTTTTAAAATTCAGCTAGAATTTTTATTTGTTCTTTCTCAGAATAAGTAATCACAATGTGGAATTATACAATATCTAGCTTCCTTATCTGATTAAGATAAGAATAGCTCAATGTAATCATTAGCAACTTTTACATAATATGGGTTAGTTATTAGTTTAACATCAATAAGACAAATAGGGTGATATACCTTTATGGGGGAAAGAGGGAGTTATGTATGCTTATGATTTCTGGAATGAAATTTATATGCTTTAAATGTGCATATTTATTATTTGTTTGAGTCCCATATTTTTACCATTGAGAATTTAAATTTCTGTTTTAATTGTTTACCTAAAACTATTGTTGGAGCGAGTGTAAATTTTCTTAGGGCCTGATCCTTCTCTTCTTACTCTGGGGAAACTGCTGTTGAAGTCGTCATATGGATTGCAGGATCAGACCGAATACAATTATTTATTTCTTGCCTGGCCATAATTAAAATACAATCCTGTGATGCAGGTCAGAATTTATTATAGTTGGAAAATGTTATTTATATTATTTATTATTATTTATATTTATATTATTTATATTATTGGAAAATGCATAGTCGTAAAAGCTTATAGACTCAGCATGCTTCATACATTAAAGAACTTTATTGTCTAAACATTTATAATCTGAGGAACATTTTATTACTAAAATCACACACATGGTGTGCTTAGGATTTTGTAGATAGTGCTGGTCCTTTAGCTTCTTCTAGCTATTAGCATCTCAGACATAAAATTGTTTTCATCATACCTGCCATAAGAGATGTAATCTGACACATATAGTAGGTGGGATGCTGATTTATATGTCAAGAATATAGCTACCAAATTAAGCTGCCTGATTATTATTGTTCAGAATTGTAGTAAACTCTCAATTTTATTAACTCCATTTTAAAGCCATGGAAAACAAATAAAATGACACATACTTTGAGTTCAGAATTTACTCAGGAAAACATAACCTTTGAAAGACCTTTTTGTTCCTTGAATATGACATAGCATTCTTGTCAGTCACAACACAATACAATAGCTCAGTTAAGAACTGCAGCAGAACACCCCCTTCCCCACCCTTAATAGTGCCTTAAACTATCCAAAAAATTAGTGTGTTTGAGTAAGAGCGTCAGGAAGTCCAGAGAGACAAGACCGTGGAAGAAGGGGAGACACAAAGCTATGGAAGCTGATGTGAGCCAGAGTCAGTGAGTGTTTTGGTACTGACTTCAATGAGAGCAGGATCAAGCCCTCAAACATCTGTCAGGAGTAACCACAACCTTCAAAAATGGAATTAGGTGTTGTCTGGAGAGAGACAGACGTTAGAGTAGTGCTGTGGGATCTATCACACTTGGAGATCAGTGCAGCAAGAAGCCTAGGATTTTCTTGTTGTTTCTTTTAGTTCTTCCCATGCCACAGATGGGAACTCATTTTCTGAGAGGAAAGTGTCCCTTAGTCTGTCTCCCAAGGTTTAATCCAGCAGACTTCTTTGTCCTAGAAAAGTCCTCTGTGCTGTTCCTTCACGCAAACTTAACTCATGGCTTGGAATCCTTAACACCCCAGACTCAAATTCATTTCTGCATAAAACACACTTCTTCACTTACAAGCATTCATCCTTTCTTAATATGAGCACATCACCCAGTAAGTATTTGTATTGTAACCTCTTCCCTACTTCATTTCCGCTCTATGGCATCCTACATAGGGAGACTTTCCAAAACCTGGGCTGATGTTTGTTATCTTCTTCTGTTATTTTGGTCTTCACTCACACTGAATGTACTTCTGGGCAGAGTTTCCATTGTGCTTTTGTTTTCTAATGTGCTGTGTCCATTTATAGTGCTATATAAATAACAAATAATAGTGATTATCTCTGCCACAAGGCTCTTAGAGCAAAAAACACTCTCTGAAATCCCAGTAATGCACGTCACACACAGAGAAAACTAGTCCTTAGCTCAGATTGCGTATTCTTTCCAAAACAAAATAATTTCTTGAGAGCGGTGAATAAAATTGTTCCTCTGTCATTCTGTTTTTTAAAAAAGAGAGAATGCCACACAGTAGGCATTGGTTGGGCCATCAAGGTATATTGGGCAGTGCCAGCCCCATAGATTGCAAAATCATGAGTTGAGTCCCAAAATATGGGATGTAATGAAATAATTAATTTGGGCTTTTGTTTTATTTGCCTTCTAGTCCCTGAGCTTCTTGTCTCTGAGCTTGCACTTGCATTTGCTTCATTTCCTAGTTGTTCTCCAAAACTATGTGGCCTAGAAATTGATTTTAATATTGGTTCCTATTTGCTGTACATTTTTATGCTATCCAGACCAGACAAATCTGGTTTAATTGCAGCAGGACTACCCTGAGTTAAAATACATACATTCTTATCTAATACAGCATGCCTCTTAGTAAGTGTCGTTGCTCCCAAACATACGGAAGTATAAAAGTAAGTAGTTCTGAGGCACCTCAGAGACTAACATAGGGTACGTCTAGACTACAAGCCTCTTTCGAAAGAGATCTAGACAGCCACAAGGGTTTTGAAAAAAGTGACCCACTTCTTTGAAAGAGAGCACCCAGGCAATCTGGATGTTCTCTTTTGAAAAAGCCCTGTTTGTGTTCAAGAATGCATTTTTTCGAAAGAGCTCTTTCGAAAAAAAGGCGTTCTTCCTGGTAAAAGTAGTTTTACCAATTTCGAAAAAACTGCTGCATTCTTTCGATTTAATTTTGAAATAATGCAACAGCAATCTAGATGCAGGTGAAGTTTTTTGGAAAAAAGGCCACTTTTTTCGAAAAAACCTCAGTAGTCTAGACACACCCATACTGAAGAAGTGGGTTTTGCCCACGCATATGAATATATATATATGCCCATGAAAAACCCACTTCTTCAGTATGTTAGTGTCTGAGGTGCCACAGGATTCTCCTTGTTTGTAAAGTTTTACAGATTAACATGGCTACCCCTCTAATACTGAAGTATGACACTGATCCTTGGACATTTTCTTTGAATCCACTATGTCGCCAAAGGAGACAGAGGTGATACTTTTTCTTTGTGCAGGAGTTCATCCTTATGCCAACACCCAGCACAAGAAGGCTTCAAGCAGAAGACTTAAAGGGCTCATAGCCCTTCTGCTGACCAGACTCTGCTCAGAGATGAATCTCATCTGTTACATTTGATGTAGTGATCATTTCCTGATGTGTCACAGTGTTCTGAGAGGTCCTTGGTCCAAAGCAGAGCTATTCCTTGAAGTATCAGCTGCTGTGTCTTTCAGTGACTGCAGCTGCCATTGAAAAGAAAGAGTATAGCTGTAGATCAGTTTACAAACCCACTCTTGTGACATTTAAATGAAAAGTTCATTATGGCTTTTATAAGCCAGTTTTATCAGCAATGCTTTATTTTATCTGGACATGTTAAAGAAAAAAAGATGGCAAAAGGCAAGAGAATAGTGGAAAGTAAAAAGTATAGTGAAAGATTGAGAGAAGAATTATTTTGCAGTATAATTTAATCTTATTCCCATAATAGCTGTATTTTCAGGGTAGTTGTTATGGTTACAGGGCAAACCTTACCATCTTTAATCCTGTCCCCCTCAAACTGGGAAACAGCAAATTAGTTAATATTAACAATTAACTATTAATTAATAGGCAATTAATTATAACAGTTAATTAGTTATAGCACTGGAGTGGGCCAATCACCCTGTGAGACTTGCCTTCCTGCACCTCAGTCTGGAAAGAACCATTGATTCCAACAATGTTGAGACTGGATCTGTGGGCTGTAGCACCCCTCCTTCCCCTTTTCCTAACTGTGTTAACTTGACAGGCCCAACTGCATTGGGCACTTTGTAAACCCCCTTAATCCAGGGATTTGGGACCAGTGAGCTGGTTAACGTGGCTCAAAATGAATTATTCAAAATGATACATTGTCTATTTATTCCCCAAAGGTGAAAAGCAATAGAGCAAAGGGTAAAAACAATAAAAGGACTATAGGCATAGGCCTGTGTTACATTCCTTAATCCTTCCTTGGCAGCCTTCATAAATTCCATTCAGCTGAGCCATTCCATTCAGCTGGCTGGGGGCTATAGACTGTCCTGTGTGTATCATGCTCTCTCTCTGTTTCTCCATGCCAGTCTATCAGCTCTTGCGTAGACTCCTGGGAAGCCTCTGGCCATGCACTTCAACCACCATGCTTTTATAGACCCAGGTTTTCTAACGTTTATTATCCTCTTTTTGATCTTAGTGTCAGCCTTGGGAAAACAGGCACATCATCCAGGTTGGGGCAGAAGAGTAACCTTTCCATGGCTATAAACCTGGCTATCGTGTTTGAGTATCAAGATGCTCCTAATTTAGGCTGCTGTTGTATATTTATCACTTGATTTTTCCTAACAACCCCTTTTGGGCTAACACCACAATGAGTAAACCATCATAAATGCTGTAATCAGCGATAGCAACAAAAGAATTGCTCAAATATATCTACTACTAGAAGATTTACCTGGCGTTGCTCAGCTCCTTAACTCAAATAAATTTTGTTTTTCTTCATTTAAAACCTTTTTCTGGGGTGGGGCTGGGGATGACGGGTTCAGTATGCAGGCTGCCCTGAGGAGAGAGGACAACCCCAGCCCTCTCTAAACGTAGTAGCTTGAGGCCAGGTGAAAAGCATCTGTCCATGGCTGCTGCAGCTGCAGCAGGCACAGCTGGGGGAGGGGTACATGTCCCGTAGGTGGAGGGCAAACAGACATACAGATACACAAACAAATAGACAAACACTGAAATATATAATAAATAGCTGTCCCTTCCTCCACCCCGTCCCCATTTTTGCTGCCTGTAAATCTATGGTCCCTCTAAATCTTCTGATATAGTATATAAAACAAATGAGTATAGTATATAAAACAAAATGAGCTTTAACTTAATCCATGACTATGGAAAACTATTTTCCATTGATGCCTAACTTTACATTATTTCAGGCCTGATTAACACAGTACGTTCATATTTATTATTTGTGACTAACTTCAAACTTTTCATTGGGCAGTTAAAAATGGATTTTTTTTTTTTTTAGATCAGTGAATACAGCATATAAATTCTTCAAAGTAATTAATCACATTCTTGCTTTTATGAACCTGTAGAGTCTCATAGGAGTCACTGGATTAATCTCCTGCTTGCAGGTCTGCGTGTGCTCTTACGATTTGCAGAATCAGGGACAAAGGGTTCAGCACTTTGCAGGATTGAGGCCAGAAAAAGTTTCTGAATAGGAATGAGTCTAATTTCTTCTAAATTATTAGAAACATCTTGGGACATTTTATCTTGATTTTAAATCATTTTTTTTTCTGTTGAGGTTTTGCTGTTAAATTCATGTCAATACACATAAAAGAAGGAAAGAAAATACTGTTTGTGAGAAATAAAGACAAACACAAGAAATTTTGGACAGATGTTAATAAGGATTGATACAGATCCTTATTAAAAATCAGAAACCCCACAAATGATAGTTTACTGTTTCTAATGAAATAGCTGAAAGGAAACAATGTTACTCCTTAAACAGAAAAATTAAAGTAAAATAATGAGACAGGTTAGAGTCAAATGCATTGTTCTAATGCATTTAACATCATTAAAGGCCTGATTGTGGCTGGGATACTGTTGTGTACCCCACAGTTGGAGGCATGTAGCACTCAACTTTCACTGAGGAAGCAGTTTCATCAGTAGAGCAGTAGCTACTCCACATGTTGTCCAGCTTTGCATAGCACTTATTCAACATTTGGCCTTAGAGCACTGGTGTAGCCAGAAGGGCCCTCTTGGGTAGGCCCTGACTTTGGATGGGTGGGCAAAAATTGGGGGTGGGGAGGAGAGCAGGGCAGGAGGGGTTGGGAAGTAAGCCCTGAATTTGTTCCTCTTCTGGAACAGCAGAGTGGGGGAAGCTTTAGAGCCCCTGCCCTGCTCCCCAGCTGAAGTGCCAGGGTGGAGCGGTGGACACTCTGATTCCCTGGCCCTGCTCCCCAGCTGGAATGCTGGGTGGGCCTGCATAAAAAGTGGGTGGGCCTCAGCCCACTCAGGCCCACCTATGGCTACACCCCTGCCTTAGAGTCTATAGTTAGCACTTAGTTTATATTTTATAAGCCCTTCCCTCACCCAGGGGCAATATTTTTTGCACAATAGTGAGCCTTGAGAAAAAATTGCAATTTTCTCATTGGTATTAGAGTAGGTCTGGGTTTTGGGCCTTGCTGAGGGCATCTACTAGTTGCCTTTTTGGAGTTGAAAGTAAAGTTACTACTTCCCTAAACCCCCCACACCAGATCAGATCTCCTTCCTGCATCCAGGTTTCTACTGGAATGTCCAGTTGAAAAGGGATCCTGGTGGCTCCTATCAGCACTGCTGACTGGTCCAATCAACAGTGCAAATGGGGGTTAGGCATGCTTCTTGCCTGCCCTGCTCCATGCAGCTCTGGGAAGTAGCTGGCATTTTCCTCCTGCCCTAGACAGAGGGGTGTCCAGGAAAGCTTTAGAATATGCTCTTCTATCCCCAGTGCTGCCTCTGCAGCTCCCATTGGCTGGTGGGAGCTGCAGGGGTTGTGTCTGCATGTGCCTCTGTCAGAGGCCAGACATGCTGGCCACTTCCAGGAGTAGTGTAGAGCCTGCCTTAACTCTGCTGTGCCTGGACCAGGAGCTGCCTGAGGTAAGTGCCACCTGGTTGGAGCCCACATCCTGAACCCCCACCCACACCAGGTCTGTACTCCCTTCTGCATCCCAACTCCCTCTTGGAGCCCACACCCTGAACCTGTTCCCATATTTCAATCCATGCCTCTTCCCTGAATCTCCTTTCAGACTCCAAAACCTGTAGTCCCAGCCAGGAGCCCCCTCAGAAACCCTAAACCTTCATTTCTGTCCCCACACCAGAGCCCATATATCCAGCTGGAGCCTTCACCTCCTCCCACATTCTATCCCCTTTCCCCAGCCCAATGAATGTGTGTGAAGATGGGTGTAAGTGAGCAATTAAGGCAGGGGTATTAGAGTGAATGTGGGTGGGGATTCAGGAAAGGGCAGATGCGTAGCCTCAACAGGGAGCAGGGCAGAGGATGGGGCAATGGTGTTTGGTTTTGTGCAATTAGAAAGTTGGCATCCCTAGTTGGAAGAAATGTTTCCCTCATTGCCACATTGACCAATGCAGTGTGGGTTTTGACATCAATGAGAGTTAAGCACTTGATGCTTATGAAAATCCCACAAGTATCCATCAGCATTTTCAAGCACCTACCTACCTTTTGAGATTCTAATTCTTAGAGGCTTTTAATACAATGTCATTGATGCTCCTATGTATTCAAACAGCCCAATGGTCTGACAAGCAATTTACTTTCCTTGATGGAAAAGTACAGTGTAATTTTGTGTTAAATAAAAAAAAATCTTGTTTACCTTTGGACAGTAGGATTATCTATATCTAGGATAGGACAGTGCTTTGAATGAGCTTTTGGCTGCTGTGATGAGATTTCTAAGCCCCAGGTCTTTAAACCTACTGTGTGATGAGTGGGGATTTTTAGGTTCACTAAAATGATGATTACCATAGTGAGAGTCACAAACAATTGAAAAGGTTAGATGTATGCTCTAGATAAATACACTTCAGATTGCCTTGATTTGAAAGTCTTTCTTAGAAGAATGGTCATGAAAAACTATGAAGAAAGTTTCAAAGGCATTTTATGTACCTTTTCCTGACAACAACTTGTAGTCTAGCCCACGGATATCCCTAGTCCCCAACTGATTGCAAGAAATAGTTACTATATTTTATTATAATGATGGGTGATATTAATCTAGTAATTCCTAAATGATTGGGTTTGTTTTGTAATTAAAATATCTCCTCAAATATATAAGTAAATCATCTAAAAATTTAAAATAAATACTGACACAATTTCACTATTGTGTTGTAAAAATGGTCTCTATATACATTAGGAAGATTGTCATAAAATCATATTATGAAACTCTAATTTAATTTTAAACTATATGTAATATTGAGCTTTATTCTGTTTGTTGGTGGATACCATTGTAAGATAAATATAACTGTCCATAATGCTCTGTAATATGTTACAGGCTTTTCCCCTTAACTTTTGATAGGGTTTGAATTTAGATTAGCAGTCTTTTGTCCAAACATGGTTATTGTGGGGAATAATTCTGGACACCCTGGATGTGGTGAAAACAAGCTGAGGGTTTATTGGTTCACACAGCTGGTGGAGTACCCACCAGGGGTTAACCTGGTGAGCACTGACTTAATCAAAACATACATTAGATTATATAGGCAACAAATGGGTGGAGGGGAAATGATTTGATAGGTCTAGCAGCAAAAACATAATGAGCACATAAGCCAATAAACTACAAGGTTACAGAGTATCTCCGCCCTTTGCCAATTAAACATATTATCAATAATACAGGTAGTCATTCCTAACAAGCTAACTGAGCCAATATAAACAGAGGCATGTTGATGGTAATTTTGTTGGCTGGAAATACAAGGCTTCTACTGCGGGGGTGATATTGCCTTGGGTTGGCGCGGCCCTTGGGATCCAAGCTTATTTTCTAGGAATAAAGCAGACAGTGAAAACGACCCCCGTGCGGCTTGTTTAGGCACCAGCAAGGGCCTTATCGAAGTGAGGCTCTTTTGGAATGTGGTTGCCAGGGCAACCAGGGTCATGGTAGCTGCCCGTGCTGTAACTTCCCAGGCCTCAGATTTAGGATTTGAGTTCTCAGTTCTCAGCAAGATACCATGGACTGCCTCAATTTACCCCTACAGTTATATTGTCTGAAGAACATGGGAAAATATGAAAGTGCAAACCAGTATTTATACCGATATAAAGGATTCTCTGACACAGGACCCAAAAGAACAGAACTGATTTGCTTGTTCAGGAAAGAATCCTCCTGCCCCAGTAGAAAAACTAAATATAGTTGTTTTTCCTACTGAGCTCTCTCAGGAGCAGAAATTAACACTACTGTATTTATCTTGGACAGTTTTGCTGCAGATCTTTCTGTCTTTGTCTTTCTTTTATTTTGTAATACTCAGAATTTCTGGAAGAAATTATACTCAGAACTTCATTTCAGGACACAGAGTCAGTCAAACTGATAACAAATAAGGCTGAGCCCTAATGGGCTTTCTCAACAATTCACTACCTGTACACAGTCACTCAGTAAGGAATATCTATTTAGGTATGTTACAAAAACTATATTTTATGATTAGCATGTTTATTTTTTGTGAATGGTGGAGACACTGAAGATAGTTGTGAAATGAATGCCTCTTCCAAAATGTTCACCTCATCAGAAGCATTTGGGTTCATATAGAGTAGACTGCAAATAATAGTGACAGATTAAAGACATTTGGGGCCATGTGTGCTATGAAAAGTGGGGAGCCTCCTATTTTCCCTGCCCCATGCTCACCCTGCAGTGGCTCCTGTCCTGGAAGGCTCACCCAGCTGCCTGCTCCTATTGACTCCTGACACAGCATGTTGAAGGGGTCTTGTGCCTGTCCCCCATCCAGGACCTGGGTTGTTTTGTGTGTGGATTATTCCTGCGCCTGTGGTCAGGGGACCCCATGAGATAGGTATCCTGGGTAAGTGTGCTAGGTGCACACTTATTAATCCGGGCCTGAGAAACAGAAGAACATATCTGCATGTGATCAGTAACTAGTGTTGCGGTAGAGATAGCATGACCTCAGGGGAAAACTGGGTAACTTTTATCCACAAATCAGTGCTGCTGTTTCTATCCTCCAAATCCACTTTAAATACTTTCTACTGCTAGGTTTTCAAAGTACAGAGCAGTATGCCAGAGCAGTCCGTGGCCTTGCTTCTCTCTTGCACTGAGCTTCCACTCAGTCCAATGTGGCTAGGGACTGCCCAAGAGCTGACAGTGACTCCATGATTCTCTGGGTTGATTTGTACCCTGGTGTGGACTAGCAGCCTGAGGGCCACCACTCTAGCATATGTCAGCTGTCAATGGTCCCCAGGATTGGGATACAAGGACAGTTCAATCATGCTGCTCACATGCCACTCTGTGAAGGTGGTATACTCCTGCTAGAGCAGAGCTTTACAAAGGGGGCAGAAAGCAAAGAAACTGGTTGATTGTCTATTCCTGACAGGTCTTTTGATGTCTTTGACAAATCACCTCTTTTGAGGGAGAATGGGGTTTGGAAGATCCTGAGGACTCACTTCTATTTTATGTTGAGTAAAATAATTATAGACTGCCTGATGTTTTTCTGCTTAATACGCAGAGCAATTCATTGCTGATGATTTGGGAATGATTTAAAAATACACGGTGTAATCTCTTGACAGCTCCACACAAAGCAGACAGGGAGGGAACATGCTTTTATGCTACTAGGTAATCCAGTAACCAGGGTAAACTGTTTTTGCTAAGGAATGATGAAAACTAGCACACAGCTATCAGTGCTTCAGTTTTTTTATTTAGCAATCTGTCTTCCTCTGAAGCCTAAATGTACAGAGCTATTCATGCAAAACTATCTCATAATCTTATTTTTATATCAAAAGAAAAACCTTGAACTGATGATAGAAGTCTTTGCATTGCTGTGTGCAAATAAATCTTTACATTAGAAGTTGTCTCTGATAGATGATGCACAATGTTTGGGCTATGGCATATGCAAACCATTTTGTTTACTGTGATTTTTTAAATGATGGCATCTTTGTAAAAGTAAGTTCCTTTGATCAAGTATGGCTGAAAAAATTCAGGATAAAGTTGTCTAGTAATATCTGGGGGGGGAGGATTGTTATTTTATTTATCCCTTTTAGCATTGACTAGGGAAAATCTAATGTTTGTTAAATATCACAAGAGGATCTCTAGGTCTAAAGGAGATATGCTAGATGGGTCAAGAGCCAAAACCCAGGAGCAACTGCTGTACATGTGAATTCTTAGTCTTTTTAGCAGAAAACCATAGTAGAATTAATTAGGTTTCTAGATCCTTCCTAAAGTTAATGGCAACACAGTTCCTACAGCCAGAGTGAAGGGTGATGTAAAGAGTAACTCAGAGAGGCAGGCCCTTCCTATTAATAATCCATACACTACAGGACCGAGAAGAGTATTTCTGTAGATATTTTTGTTCTGCAGGATTTTCATACACCTTCTGTGAGATAAGCCTTCTGCTCACAAGGGGAGAATGAATTGCTAACTCCATAAATTCAATCTTGTGAAGTTTCTCAATAACTGTTCTCCTCTTATTAATTTTTCCTGTCTTTGGGATAATGTACCTAAATGGTACAAACAGAAAGTCAGTTTAAAGGAAAAACTAGAGAAAAGGAACATGGGTAAGTATAGAGATGTTGCTCTACAGCTGCCCTTTGTATCTTTCTGTTTTCCTCTGAATCCCACCTATCCAGTTCTTTCAAAGTGGTGGAATCTTTTGAAGCGGAAGACATTATGTACATTTCTGAAGAGAGGTATGGCTGTTGAATATGCATATATAGTTACAATTAAAAAGTCAATATTTATAAGCTGTTCCCAAAACATTGTGTTGGAGAGATCCCCACTGTTTCACTCTAACTATACCTTTGGGTATGTCCATGCTTCCGGTAGATCGGCACTGCTGCTGTGGATGTCTGGAGAAGACACATTAAATTGATAGGAGAGCACTTTCCCATCAATGTACAAGGGTGCTAGAAAAAAAAAATGTATGGTGGGAATCGGGCCTGTTGGCAGGGAGGAAATAGTGAGTAATTACCTTGGGCCCTTTAAATTGCTACAGGAGCGCTGGCTCTGGGTGATGTTGATACCCCTGCTGGCGGTGCTGAGAGCTCTTGAACCCAACTGCAAACAGGGCTGGATTACCCAATAGGCAGACTAAGCACGTGCTTAGGGCACCAGCAAAGCAGGGGCATCAAAAAAAAAATGAGATTTTACAGTATAGTATTGTTTTTATTTTGAATTACATATGGGGGGCACCATAATCTTTTCAGTGCTTAGGGCCTCTAATGGTCTTAATCCGGCCCTGACTGCAAATCATGTATATAATGGAAACCACTACAAGCCACAGGGTGCTGCAGCATCCCCTGCACCCTAGTTCTAGCACCTGTGTCAATTTGTGTACTCCACCTACCTGAGAAACATAAGGAAGGTTGGAAGGGGGACATCTACTGTCAACACAGTGTAGTGAAGACACAATGGTAAGAACATCTAAGTATGTCAACTTCATTATGCGATTCATGTAACTGCAGTTGCGTAACTTAAATCAATCTTTCCCTATAGTGTAGGCCAGGCCTTAGTAGTGGATATTTCTGAACTCTGTTAAGAAACCCCAGAGAAGCCCCTACCAGAAGAAAATGTCTGTCTTGGATATTTTTGTTCTGCAGGATTTTCATAGACCTTCTGTGAGATGATAAGAAGGTGTATGCATCCTTTTTTTTTTTTTTTAAAGGAAAGGACTCGAGCTATTCAGTGATATAAAAATGGTTTGCAGGGTTATTACAGGAGTAGGTGGGGGAGATTCTAGTGCTCAAAATGTGTGGCAGTTAGATTAGATTAGCATTACAGTTTCTTAGTCTGTGAGAAGTGTTAGTTCTGCAAAGTACCAAGCAAGCACTGTGACCCAAATGTTGTAAAACATTTACATAGATGCTTAAGCATGTGTATAGTCCCATTGAAGTCAGGTGCTTAGCTCAGTCAGGGACATAGTGTTCTGCAACTTGCAAGATCACCCCAAGGTAAGGCTGTTTTTCTAAAATATTCTGGAATAGGGACAGTTTGGCCAATTATCTCCCATCTTGAGAAGATAGATTTCAGTCTTTCAATGAGGGTAATTTTTATCTGGAAATAATGGTATATCAGTGGGAATCTTCTGTTCAAACTGTCATATGACAAAGAGATTCCATGGACACTGGGGACTAAGATTTTTTTTAGCCATTTTGCCAGTTTTGTCTTTACTATTTCTGGATTTTATCTGTACTGTATTTAAAAGTAAATACCTGAATATAATACTGTATTTGGCCATTAGCATTTTTAATGAAATAATATGACCACTTAACATGCATTTTTGTCTAATCTTTTGTATTCATGCAACCCTATTACTAGCGGAAGTTCATAATTTCTAATCAAGGTAGATTCTCAAATTTCTATTCTCTGTGGACTGTGCAACATATCTAAATTGCTACAACACCCCAGAAGGAAATTGCAAGAAGAATTTTGATTATGCTAATCAGTGTGTCAGAATTAGGTTTTCTTAATGGCACTCTTTAAAACTTTAAAATAACTGAACATCATTAATATTTAGAAAGACCGCATAGGCTCTGTTAGTAAAATGAATAATATGTTTACTTGTCCTGAAGCTCTCTGATTGTACTCTGACATAGACAGCTTCTAATAGGTTTAATACTGTTAGTCTTTTAATTCTTACAACAGCATTCCACGGCTTTTTCATGGTAAATCTCCTTTAAGGCTGGAGATTAAAAAGAGCCTCTTAGGCACCTCTTGATGATATAATGAAATAATCTTTCTGCTTAATTCAGACCTAAAGGGCTACCAAAGATTAACATGAGGATATGATCATGCTTTTGATCTTCATCTTACCAAGCATACATATATAATAGGTGTTTTGTTTGCCAGCATGTAAGTGTATCAATTTTTCTTATAGTGGTGAGGTAGTTACTTGTGTTCCTATAGTTTGCTGCTTACTTTGGGAAGAGATACTCCTCACTGGCAACTGGAAGATGATGGGGAAAACATCAAAGCAGTTAAGTTACTCTGTATAGTGCTACAGCACTGCAAGTGGCTAAAAGATAGGACACAAGGCCAGAAGATAAATCATCACGCTATTAGCATGTGCAGCCTCCTTTGCTTCCTCCTCACTTGTCTCTTAACCACGTCTCTTTGGCACCCTTGCACCACAGCCCTCCAGTGTAGTCAAACTTGTGATATCAGTGTTTGAAAGTTTTAAAACCCCTTATAAATGCCCTTAAACCTGAGCCTACATCTGTGCAATAGGCTTTGAGCATTGGCAGGTTCTCCACACAGGAGATCCTCCAGAATTCATCTGGTACAGATGACCAAGCTAAAGAAAATACTCCAGTATGAAAGTAAACATTAACATTACCTCAAAATGTTGTCAGTGGAAATACACAGGGTGTATTTGCTAAACCATAAGAAAAAATGTTTTTGGTTAAAAGTAAAATTAATCTCCTACAGTTGGAAATGTATTCATACAAAACAGGCAAACAACAGATGACTAATGTTATCAGCATAACATTCAAAATTAAGATGACCTCCATCCTGAACTCATCTAATTCTTGCTTGTGTTAATATCACAAAAGGCACATGTGCGCACGCACGCGCACACACACACACACACACACAAGGAACTCTTGGTCAGCACAGATTTTTATTTCTCTATTTTTGTTACTCTAGCATACACACCTTACATTGTTTGAATGTAACTTTTGGTGGTATTTTTATAGAATGAATAAATCATTTATTTATTTTATAATTGGCACAAATTATTATGCACTTTTGTGCCCCTGATATTGAATGCAGTATATTGTTTAGTACAACTGTTGTGGTTTTTTTAAAGTTACTGTATCATAAGTAAAACATGCTCTATTTGCTATGGGTATGTTATTTTTACATCTGCTGATTTATGAGTTAGGAACCTGCTGGGGCTAAAGGAATTTTGTCCATATTTGTAAGCCTACTGGAATGTTAGCAATGAGCTATGGCCATGCGGCATACTCCTACAGGCTGAGTTCTATGCTTGGGTTTTATGTCCTAGCGATAGGTTTATGGAAATTGGGTTGATCATAACTGACTTGCTGACACTAATGTAATTCTAGTGGCTTTGTGGGAAGATACTATAATTGGTAAGCACAAAGTCAGGTTTTATTTACTCTTGTAAAAACATACTTGTCTTAGTCTATTAATATATATTGTGCTGTGCCAGTTACATAATTATCTAAATGTCTGATATTTGTCAACTTTTTTTGAGATATTGACTAAGATAAGGTCATAGTGGTTGAAGAGTTGTATAATTATATGATGGGTCCAATTATGATTGAGGGGAAAAGATGAAGGGCAACTCTTCCTCCTCCCTTATATGCAGTGACACACAAACACCTACAGTTTTCAGGCTTCTACTTTAAGAGTACAAGGCAGAGTTAGCTAACTGTGCCTCCAGATCTTATTACACCAGAGAGTATGGTGGCAAAGCACACCTGTATAGCAAATAAATGCAGTCCTCCTATCCGCCACCCAAATATGTTCCCTCTGGTCAGGTGCAGTGAAAGCTGATGATCAGTGTGTTCCCTAGCACTCGGAGACATTGTGTCTTCAGAACTGTCCACATTTGAGAACTTGTATCAGTATAATAGCAGTTACCCTTGTGCAAATTCTAATGTAGACACACTACACCATACCAGTGTGACTTGCCAAATTGTTACACCAGTATAATGCCTACTTGCACCAATATACATGACATTTAATTATTTGCATTGGAGTATTACTTTGATTTAATTACATTAGGGACTTTTTCCAAAATTGGAACCAATGTAAAGAGTTCTGTGGACTGACATGTTTCTTCCCTTCACAACACTTGATAATAGAAAATACTCTCTCTTCTTTTTGCATGCCTGGGTAAAAGTTGCACCAAATTTATATTATGTGTATCTCACATTAATTAGTACAGAATACTCATTGCTTGAAAGATAATGTTATGAAAACTAATAAAAAGACACTTATTTGTTTGTACTAACTATTTTATCATAACCGTATTATAACTGTAGTCAAATATTAGGGTTGTGATTTTAACTTTTTCCTTATTTCAACTGCTGTATTACTAATGTACTAGTTACTGTTCACTAATGTCTAGCCTAAAAGAAAGAGCTATAGGAAAGCTGATTTCAAATATATTTGTAAAAAGAGAATATATTTAAGCAAGTATATGTAAATCAATAGGTGTCCAAAAGTTTTTCTTCATTTTATTTGTACAAATAATGTGGCCAAATGAAAGCTTAAATGTCCTTGAGATTTTGAACTACTTCTGCGGAAGTTAACGGTAGAATGTGGATGTGGAGCTCTAACTAGTTCAGCCTGAAGATCCATCTAGACTGTAAGAGAGGGGTTTTTTTAAACTTCTTATACATCTTTGCATGGACATGCAGTCCAACACGGAATCTAGCTTTTAATTGTTAATGATGAACCTGTAAAGAGCTTGGTTTGGTCATGGCACTCTTTCATTCACTCTTATTAGCTAGTTCAGAGACATCATTTATTTCCATCCATGAATTAGTATTCTGAAAATTAGAGAAGTGAAAAAGGGTAGGAATCTACGATAATAGAGTTGGAACTGTGTACATATGAAGGTAATAATAGAATGATCATAGCTGTTCTCTTCCCATGACAGGAGTGTATGAGTAAGTATATATAGATTAAGTCTCCCAAATGGATATCTGGGTTGCGACAGATGGGAGAGTGGGCATTCTTTACCAGCTGTATGGAGGCAGGCATGATGCAGACACATTTGGCTCAGCTTTTATTTGTTCATCTTGTTCCCCCAAGGAAAAACTACCTTTATCTGTGTATTTATAAATTGCCATCTGTGGCCAAAAGCTACGTTTCACAAAGATTGTCCTTACATTTTCATTGTTATAGATCCATAGTAGTCTATGCTTAATCAACTTGGAGCCAGATTCTGGCCAGCCCTACACAGGTGCTTAAGGGAAGTAGCAAAAAGGCAGTATGGGACAACTAGGTCAGCTGGATGGCTATAGAAGAGAGTTCGTATACATTTCTCTTGGTGCAGTATAGTGGCTGGTGCAGAATGTAGGCCCAAAGAGCTAACTAAATAATAGATAATTCTTTTTGGGTACCCCTGCTGGAGGGTTCAACACGTGCTTCAGATTAGCTTTAATGCACAATATAATCCTTGACTGTTTATTTAGAATGTACACACAGTGTTCCATATGATAATATACAAATTAATCTCCATCTTTAAGGATATTTTGATGCGTGTTTGGGTTTGAAGTCTCCTTCAGTCTAGAGCAGTGTAGAGCATGAGAAACAGTGCTATAGAGCCATGGCATGAAGAGTCACATAACAATTCAATAAAGCATTATTACAGAAATTCCATCCTGTGCTGGGGTCCATGGGGAGAGGGGGCAGGAGTAGTGACCCCTGTATTAGTCACTGAACTATTTTCCATTATATATATTTTTTCTAAATGTTTCCCTTTTCCAAGTACTCTCACGCACAAAATTTGACATTTGTCACAAATTGAGATTTGACTGAATCCTAAACAGCTAAATATTGTCATTTCCCATCTGCATAGTGCTCAGGATTGCTTGTTAGAGGCTTTTAGCTAAAATCCCTGCACAATAAATGAGCGCTGCCTGACATCTGACCTAAGCATGCTACACAAAACTGGCAATTGGACATGACACAGACAAAATGGATTATTTTGGTAGCAGCTACTACTGATTTTCCTCACCAACATACACTTTGCCAAAGAAGAAAATGCAGTGGTCCATGAACCAGGAAACTGTAAAATCTCACTTCTTCTACTGGCTGCTGGTTAACTCTGTCCTTTGTCCCTCACAACTCTTGTTACAGCAATGGCCTCACACCCATTGAGAGGTTATGGTGACTGAGAATAAAAGTCCTACTTCTGATACGGCAAGCCCAAGTTTTAGCTACTTAGCAATGCTGCCATTCAGAAGGAATCAGTACATTAAACTATTTTACACTGCTATCTGTGAAATTCACATGTAGCCTTCTGAGCAAGTGGTATTGCTGGTGCTGAGAGAAAGTGAAAGATGAAAGGTATAATTACAAATCAGAATGCATGTATTAAGCCAGTGATCCATTGTCTTTCTTATGTTTTCACCTGTACTGTAGTAGTGCAGTCTGTGCTTGATTTCTCACAACATGTCCTGGGTTCCAGCAGACTGACATGCAGAGTAGTACAGGATGATGATATGACTTAGCTTTTGAACCTCTCTTGCTAGAGATCTTTTCCAAGAGCCTGATATATGCACACTTATCACTAGCAAAATTGCAGATGTCCATAAGCTGTCAATTAACAATAAAGTTTTTCCCCCCTGGAACTCAAGATAATCATCACAGCACTTCTCCTCTCCCTGGGATCTATCATTTGACAGAAGAACTGGATAAATCTGAGCTCTGAATGTTTGGCTGTTCTGCTCTGTGCTTTTCTTTTCCTATGTTGCTTGTACTATGTTCAAACGAAGGATTTTTAATAAATATCAAATTATTTTTTATCCAAGTACATTATGCTGCTGTAAAGGATTATTAGCAGCAATTGTCTCATTAGTCTTCTCACATGTGAATTTCACAGGAGATTTACCAGTAACACAGAGGATGTTCCAGGTTTTAAGAGAAGACCGACTGAAACAAACTTGATGTTGTCGGTCTTTATCTTAGACATATTTCTTACATTACTGTGAAACTTTCCATATAAATAGGCTTGTCAGAATTCAGTTTTTATTTTTTTTATTTGTCAAATACCGATGTTTTTTTTAAGCATTTGTATTATTGATTTAAACTTTAACAGAGGTGGGAAATTACAGGGAAGTGTGAGACATTATTTATTTAATGACAATCAACATTGGGATTCAAAAAGCTTAAACTTTAGAATTGTTAAGTCCATTGTCAACATTACATCTCAAAATATACAAAGTAAATATCCTTAAACAAACTCTTAAGTCCTCAAACAGCATTTTTCTCACTTTACCTATTTGTAAATTTTAGCTACTATTGATGGAAATATTTTTTCATCTATTTTATGTATTTTTGTATGGTGAAATCAACACTTATTGATAAGAAATCTAATCTAATTCTGTGTGTGTGTGTGTGTGTGTGTGTGTGTATACACACACTCTTTCAGATATCATACACAGTGCAATAAATGCATCCCTCTGTGTGGGAATGAGTTATCCCCAGCCTGAAGAGCATCTCTGCAAAAGCGTCTCTGATTCAATAGCAGAGCAGCCCTCTGCAGACCCCCTCCCCATAGCCTGTCAGAATCAGAGCTTGGGTTAAGGCATAACCACTGTTGAGTCCATTCTCCTAGTTACATGATGATGTCAATCTAAGATTTCACTGTACAGGAAGTGTTTCTAGCCCTTATAGCTGCAAAGAAAAGTTGGAAATCATAATCTGAGTATTACTGATGAGTGGAATATTTGCACAGAGCAAGAAGAAACAGCTCTTTCGCAAAAAGGCATGTGTGGACGGGGAAGAGGGAGTTCTTTCAGAAGAAGAGGAAAGAGGAAAAAGCACAAGTGCCCTGGACACATTGTGTCCATTGCAATCACAGCTTACATGCGAGAGAGCAGATCTCTTTTTCAATGCACTTTTGTAGTATGGATGCTCTCTTTGGGAAGATCTCTTCCAAAAAAAGCTTCTTCCGAAAGAAGCCTGTAGTCTAGACTAGATGTAGCCTGAGAGTACTTAAAGAGTTGCTGGATAAGATGACTGGTGAAATAGGTTATGCAGAGAGATAGTGTGAGCCAGGATGCAAATAGCCCCCATCATGGAAAAGCTGGGGGAGTATTTGTTGAAATAGCTGGAAGATGTGGAATATACTGAGCAGGGGACAAAGACCGTAAGGAAAGCCTAGATTAAGGTGGTTTGAGATACTGAAAGAGTGTATTAAGAAGATTGGTGGAAGCTTGGAAGATGCACTGGAGAAGAGCACTTGGAGACTAACAAGAACCTCTGATCCTGATTGTGCAAAGAAAATAATATGGTATTCAAATATGGGAGGCTATTCAGGTGCATTGCTCCTAATTTTGCAAGCCTAGAGAGGGATTCTCAATACAGATATACTTGCTCAGTATGGAGAAATGAGGTCAGCCAACCTCCCCAGTGCTGTTTCCCCCTCCTCCTTCCTTCTGAGATGCTGGGTAGAGTCATTCTCTAGCCAAGGGATATTTGGTGGGGGGAAGGGAGTAAGAGAGAATTGTAGGGCAAGAATGCTGCACATTTCTCCCTTAAATAGTGACTTGAGAATTTTTGGAAATTTAATGCAGTCTGAGTAGTGGTATCTCAGGGGAGATATCAGACTGCGGAAGTCTTGCCAGCACAGCTCTTAAGGAAGTTCAGGCACTTGGGATGGAGGAACCCATAGATAGCATCACCTGTTCCACTATGCAAATGGCTTTGGTTTCCTGCAGAGTTATGGGATGGAAATGTTGCCAGTTCTGCACAGTGGAAAACCCTACCCCTAAATAGAAGGACTGAGGGGAAATTCTATTCTTGGAATTTTGGGAAGGGAGAGAAAAGGGGAGGACACTGTATCATTAACTAATCTCAGTTTGACATAGCTATAATTTTAGAGTTGGACTAGTGCTTAAAATAACTAATTCAAAGTGTTGCTGTTCAGAAAAGGGACTTTGTTAAAATGGCACCTTCTAAGTTCCCCAAGCAGGTCCAGTGCACAATCTGGGTCACTTATGTACGTTAGTGTCAAAAATGTTTTGTTTTTCAGTTTATTACTCTTTAGAGCTATAGGGCCGATTGGTAACTGAGGAAGAGGTGATGGATTATATTGCAGCTGGCATATAATCAAGATTTTTAACTGAATTCTAGTTGCAAATTATTTATTATTGTTGTTCCTTGACCCAGTACTAATCCAACTTGACTTTCAAATTCCAGTTTCATTTTGCAGGGCTGGAAGCTAGACAATTATGTAAACTGAGCAGATGTGATGTGGATGTCACTGAGAAAACAATAAACCCTACAATTTTTTTATTTACCAAAACATTTTAGAATAGGTTCACATTTAATTATGCTTTAATGCTAGTTACAATAACAAATGTTGTCTCAGTGTTTGATAGATTTTTATTTATTATGTGTCTACTCAGTAGAAGTCACTCCAGGGAAAATGGACCATCCAAAGTTTTTGAAGACAACAGTATTTGATGTAGCCCATATAAGCTACTCTTTGCTGCTGCACAGCTGTTAGTTTCTCTCTTATCTGTTTTTCATTTGTAATATGAATGAATCTTATGAAAATGCTACTTTTTCTGTTAGAAAAGGTGAAGTTTGGAAAAGTGTCAAACATATGACATATTTTACCAAATTTAATTGTTTTGAGCAATTCTTAGCATTTTATATACTTGGCCATTGGGAGTGGAAATATTGTATTTAATGCTGATATAGTTAACAATCAATGGAGAACTATCTTTAGAAAAACACATTTACATTAATTGTTCTTTTACGTATTAGAACAGTAACCTAAATATACTAGTCTTTAATATAGTTTTTCTAACCATTTTTTGGAGCTGGTTTTCCATTGGTTTTGTGAAAAAAGCTGAGAGAGAAATTCTGCTAACCGTGATCTGTTAATATTTTAGTATTTTAATTGGTATACAAATCTCTATTAATATATTTTCTAGTGTGGTCAAAATAAAACTGGGTAATGAAATGAAAGAAGATTTTCTCTGATAGTCCCATGACCGCACTCTTATTTAGTTTTTGGTTTGTTTAAATGAAGTGGATAGAAATATTAAATTTGTATTTAATAGCTAATCCTTTAAAATCTGATGGAATTGAAAGACTTAAGTGGTTACCAAAGAAATATGGTGGGTTAATACATTGTTATTAAGAATCAAAACATAAATCTGTATCATTTGGTTCCAACATAATAAGGTTAAGTAGGGTGCTGGTACCGCTATTCAATTAAAAATGACTTATATAGTGTAGTTCTGTTGTTGAAATGTGCCTGTCTGACTTAATTCCATACTATTCTGTTACAAATTCTTGCAACAATATCTGGACATGATTTTATATTAGTCAGGCAGGTGAATAGAGAATTCTAATAGGTAGTGTGGCAAGGTCCTCGCTCGGGTCCTCGCTAGTACTCTTCTTTGGCCACAACTCAACCGGAGACCCTTTTTCATGCAATCGCCCATGCCTTGTATTGTCAGTACCACCTTCTATTTAGAGAACTTTTATGTTTGCAGCAAACTCAGCTAGCCTCTCTAGCTGGCTGGAGCACACACTCAGCCATTCTCTGGCTCCTCCCCTTTCATGTCCCTCCTTGCTGCCTTATCTGGCTAATGAGGCCCACAGCTGCTTCCAATTAGCCCCTCAGGCCTGGGCTTGCTCAGATGGCTTCAATTGCCCTTTTCAGCCAGGCTGTAGTGGCAGAGCTCTGGCTTAGCCAGCAGTCTGTCACAGTACATAAAGAGATACCCTTTTCACAGTGTAAAATCTTAGTCTATATTTACAGCTGGGGTTTTCATGACTTTTTATTCAGTGAGGTATTAATAATTACCATTTTGCTGCATTCCTAATTATTGTTTTGTTCTCTGTATTGCAGCAAGAAAAGTAAAATCTACAACAATAGAGCTGACGTGCCAGAGATACCCATCTCTTTTGATATACCCATCTTTTTTTGATTAATAAATGTATTAGCTCAAACACAAGCTGTGGACAAGTACTCTGAATGCACACTCACTTACTCTCAAGTCTTTTGTCTCATGCAATTGTCTCAGAATTGCATGTAGAAATCAGCAAGCTAATAGAATTATATGCTTTTTAAATGTTTGAAAAACACTTTTTTTACAACTGAAAGTTGGTTATTAAGATGGCTTTTCATCCTTTGGAAATGATGCAAAGGGAGACGGGGGCCAGGAACCAACTCATGGAATTCTTCAAATATCATTATTATTCCTTATCATATGCATTTGAGTAACATCAGCAAGGTTCAGGCCTGGGTGTCATACCCCAGCATAATGAAAGCCTTTATTGTATAATTATGAGAGGCAGGTGGTGGAGGCAACACATGACAGAGGAGAAAACAAGCAATGGTCAGCGCCACATGCTGCATAGGCATTGCCATTTTATGGGTGAGCTTTAAGGAGAGATTTGAAGGTTGACAATGTACAGCGCTTCTCCAACACATAAGAAGTAGCATGGGCAGGAAAAACCATGAGGATTTACAAGGGAAAGTTGGACTGACAGTTAATGACAGCTGATGTTGTTAGTATAGAAAAAATGTTGAGGGCGATACCATGATAACAAAACACAGGAATGGGTGCTACATAAATCCATAGATAGACAAGCTCCATACTAGATGTGGAAAAATTCCCTTTTTCTGGTGGATATTGTTGAATTTTGGAACCAACTGTGGCTGCAACTTCTTGCGTCAAGAGCTTAGGGGGAAAGGAATGAGGCTTAGCGTAGTGTCACCATTTGTCTTGATGTTGTGTCCACATGAAATCGTAGTGATGCTGTTGGGTTAAAATGACAGTTTATTTAAAAAAACAAATTTCCTTATTAATGTTATTAATACTCCAATTTAATTTAAATTTGAGAGAGATTTCCTTCATTTAGAACATGAAATACCACTGATATCACTGAAAGCAGGAAAAAAAAGTTTTAATTGCAACCAATGTCCTCTGCTGTAGAGAAAACTAATCACACACAATAGATACTTTCAGGGGTGTGTAAGATAGATAAACAGGCTTTGATCCACAATTGGTTTGATTCCCAGTGTCAGTCAGACTTAATTTCATCCTGAAAAACTGGTAGGAGATACTCTTCCTCTCCGTCCCCCTTCCCAGACACATTCCTTCATTTCTCAATCACTTAATATCTTAAAAGTACAGAAGTGAAACCTACAATTTATAAAAAGGAGAATAAAGGCAATCTGGGGAATTACAGACCAGTCATCTTAATTTCAATACCCCCAAAAGATAATGAAGTAAATAATTAAGCAATCAGTTTCCAAAACCCTAGAAGAGAAGAAGGTGATAAAGATCTGTCAACAAAAAATTGTCAAACCAACCAAAAAGCTTTATTTGAAAGGGTAGCAAGCCTTGTAGATGGGAGAAATGAAATATCTTAAATTCAGTCAGGCTTTTCATACTGGCTCACATGCAAACTAGCGAAATAGGACCTAGGTGGTGGTGGGTGCATAACTGGTTGGTAAACCATTCCTACAGAATAATCATCAATGGTTCACAGTCAAGCTGGAAAGGTTTGTAAACTGGGTCCTTCAGGGATTGTCTGGTTCTGTTCAGTATCTTTATCATTGATTTAGATAATGGCACAGAGAGAACACTTGTAAAGTTTTGTGGGCGATATCAAGCTGAGAGGGTAGGATTACATTTGAAAATAGATTAAAATTCAAAATGATCTGGACAACTGGAGAAATGGTCTGAAGTAAATAGGATCAAATTCAATAAGGACAAATGCAAAGTACTCCATTTAGGAAGGAAAAATCAGTTGCACACATACAAAATGAAACATGGCTGCCTGGGAAGGGGTACTATGGAAATGGATCTGGGGCTGATGATGGACCACAAGCTCAATGTGAATCAACAATGTAACTCTGTTGCACACTGTAAACGTGTCTATACGGTGCCCCGGGGGCACGACTGTCTCTCCCCCAGTCCCGTGCTCCCGTCACCTCCCCGAATCGCCCTTCGGCGTCCTGGTTTATCCCACCACCGGCCCATCGGATCCCTCCTGGGGCGAAAGTCGATTGGCCTCCCGAAGCGGGGAGAGGGGGTGTCCGGGCCCGCCCCCTCTCACGGACCCCAGCCCAGGGCCCTAAGGACTCGAACGTCTCTGGCGTCCGGTCTGGCTGGCGGGGCGAACGCTGTAACTCGCCAGCCCTGGGCTCCATACGCCCGCCCTGGGCTGCTTCCTCTCCCCACCGTCACCACTGCGTCTCTCGGCGGGTTTACCTCCTCGTCTTAGGTCCCATCCGGGGCTGGTCTCCGCTGCGGGGGCTGCCTCCGAGCGCCCCCCTTCTCCGGCTGCTCCCGGGGTTTAAATCCCCACGCCGTCTCCCGGCCAAGGAGACCCCGCCCATCGCTGCGGGGCGTGCTTCTGCCCGGCCGGCAGCGCCGCGTGGTGACGTCACCGCCGCCGAGACGTCTCCCCGCGCACCCGGGTGCCCTGCCGCACTGGCCGCCCAGGAACACCCGGCGCAACGCCGGTATGCTGCCGCCGCGGCCGCTCGGCCCCCGGACTGAGGCGCGCGCGGCTCTGGGGCGCCCGCCTCCGTCGGATGAGCCGCAATCAGCGCGGCCACCGGCGGGACCGGAGTGCGGGGCGCCTCTGCCCCGTCACCCACACACACACAAAAATCCCACTCTGCCATTGTGGGATGTATTAGCAGGAGTCTTGTAAGCAAGACACAAAAAATAATTCTATTGCTCTACTCCATGCTAATAAGACCTTGAATGGAGTATTGTGTCTAGTTCTGGGCACCACATTTCAGGAAAGATATGGACAAATTGGAGAAATTCCAGATAAGAGAAACAAAAATGTTTAAAGGTCTAGAAACCATGACCCATGAAAAAAGATTGGAAAAAAAAACTGTTTAGTCTGGAGAAGAATGAGAGGGAACATAACAGTTTTTAAGTACATAAAACATTGTGCAAAGAGGGGGAAGAAAAGTTGTTCTCCTTAAATTCTGAGGACAGGACAAGAAGCAATGTACCTAAATTGCAGCTAGGAAGGATTAGATTAGACATTAGGAAAAACTTCCTACCTGTCAGGGTAGTTAAGCACTGGAATAAATTGCCAAGAGGAGTTGTAGAATTTCCGTCACTGGAGGTTTTTTAGAGCAGGTTAGACAAATACCTGTCAGTGATGGTCTAGATATTTGGCTATGCTGAAAGATGGAGAGGTGATGTATTTGACATGGGTTTAATCAGACTGCACATTTATTATTAGATGTCTGGAATTATACAGCACTGGGAAAATTGCAAGGCACCGAGCGGTCCCTTTTTAAACCCTGCAGTCCCAGGAGATGAATCAGTGGCCACACTGCCCCTTTTTGCAGCAGTTTTCATCTCTCCCCCAACCTCCAGCCATAAAGGACCTTTCCGTTCACTCAGCCAGCCAGCCACAGTCCCCACACTTAAAGGATCAAAGTGGTCATATTCAGTTCTGCTATGAGTGCAGGAGATTGGGCTGCATGACATCTTGAGATCTCTTCCAAGTCCTATGATTCTACCGCAGGAGACAGTTGGACAGCTGAAAACATCTGAGTTCAGAACCTATCTCCTGATCCGCTTCTGCTTCACAATTCTATGAAGATATATTCTAACAGCTCCTGTCTTAATTCAATCTTGTTTTTAATTTTTAAAGCTTTCTTATGAAGTTCTATAAAGTATCTTATAATGTTCATCTATAAAGATCGTGAACTTTGTACAGTGATTGTAAAGTAATTCTCAATGCACGCATCGCTATGGCATATGCAGTTGTCCTCTATAGATCCTTTTTTAAACATTCCTTTTACAGGGAGATTGTTGTGTACTATATGTAGAATATGTTGTCATTAATTAGCATCGCAGGACCTGGAACTACACATAGATCAAAGCCACACTGTTTTAGGTACTGCACAAACTTTCACTAAAAAGACATCTTTTGAGACCAGGATTATGTCTATGCTGCATCTGGGAGTGAGCCTCCCAGCCCAGGTAAATAGACTTGTACTTGCTCAGTTTAAGGGTTTCCTCTTTGTTTTTAGGGAAAGATAAAATGGCAGTGGTGTCTGATTATTCTGGCACTGAAATGTCTATCTAGAGCCTGCTTGCTGGTCAAATCAAAGCTGTGAGTAGACTAGAAGTTGAGAGGCTGGAAAATTGTTGGTGATAGTTTTCTATTTGCCTGTGCTGAATTATGGTGCTGAATGTTTTGCTGCTATCTCAGTATAGAGAGCAGAGTGTGTTGATCAGTGGTATATATTGTTATTGAAGGCTTAACATTTTGAGTCTTTTTTTATCTTCTTCCATCACTTTTAGCAGGTGTTTTTCAAAAGAATATCTTGAAACACTTCTGTCTGAGCTTTTCTTTGTAACTTATTGGTCAGTGCATTTGAGTCAACTTATTATGACTTTATGTTCAACATCAGATTTTAGGGTTCAAAAATTTAGCAGGAGGTAAGGTATTTAAAGGTAATTATTAATCAGCGACAATTAGCCTACATTTGTGCTGTCTGGCTGCAAAAATGTAGAGATAAAGAGTAAGTAAGGGAGACTGCTTTATCTTAGACAATGTGCAGGGTCTAGCATTCATTTCCCACATAGCTTCACAATGCAGGGATATTTATATATAAATGGATTTTTTTGTACTCAAATGTGTATGTACTTCTGCTGTGTGATGTGGAGCACAGGTGAACCGTCTTGGCATTTTCAGCACTTAACTCCAACATTGATCAGTACAAATAATATTACAGGATGAGCCTCCAAAATCCAGGACTCTCTTGTCCAGCAAAATCCATGGTCTGGCAAGGCCAGGGATGTTGCTGGACCAAGGGGCTCAGGAGGCCAGGAGTGGGAGCCAGCCGTGAGAACGCCGCAGCAGCTGGGCCAGGCAATGGTGCCCTGCCCAGGCTAGAGAATCCCTGGCATCAGTGGGACTTAGAGAGTGGGGAGCCCTCACTCTCTGGGGAACCCCTGGAATCAGCAGGGCCAGATGGTGAATGGGGAGCCCTGGTTAGGGAACCCCCAGTGTCAGCAGGGCCAGATGCTCCCAGGCTAGGGAACCCCAGGAAACCCCTAGATGGAGCAGGACTAACTCCGGCAGTGGGGCTGGCAGCAGCTGGGCAGCCCCGAACCAGGGAACCTCGGAAAACCCTCTGCAGCAGCGGGGGATCTTTTGCCCGGGAGTCCAGGGAACTCTGGCAACAGAGTATGGGCAGCAGGGTGGGAGCCTAGCCTTGGGAGCTCCAGGGAGAGGAGCCTAAGAGTGGGGCAGTCAACAGTGGAGCATTGCTCTCTCCTGGTCTGGCAAACTCCCTGGTTTGGGGCCCCTCATGTCCAATAGTTAACCACAATAATAATAGATCATATTGATGGAAATGATTGTTGATCTGCATCTCTAATTGAATTAGCTGCCAAATTTTAGACTTGTAATCTTTGTGATTATGTGCACTGTAGTTAATTTTACCACAAACATATCTCAAAGGCAATACTGGAAACATTAGGGAACAAAAGTGATCAACTAAACTTCAGTGATTCTGGGACCATGGAATTCACTGCAAGATTATATTCCAGAATTTCAGCTTTCATTTAAAATAAATACATAAATAAATAATTTTTAGCCTTTGTAATTGTGATGGTGACTTTGAGAATGTGAGCCAGTGCCAGTTTGGGCCTTCAGAGAGATTGAAACAATAGACATGAGGTGTGAACTGTCCCATTTATGTAATACAGGGCCTGCAATTGTGCAGCTGTGGAAACTGGACATTTTCCAAGATGCCACAGAATTCTGTTTCCCTGCCCTGCTGAGATTTACTTAAAGAGGCCTCTCATCTACTTCTCATCTTTTCCTGCAGAGTGAATTAATTGGATTAACTAGTTGTGCTCCTTTTGCCATTCTTTAGAATTAGATGTGAGCTGAGAGTGGTGGAAAACAGGATTTGATCTTTGGCTCTCCAAAGAGTGGAGGGGGGCTGGAAGTAGAGGCTGATTAACTAGGCTATCTTGAGAATAGGGGAGCCGCTAAAGCATGGAGAGCAGCTGAGAAGATGAAGTTCTGGAACTCAATACAAGCACCCCACTTTCCTGGCAAATTCAACCTGTGCCCTGAAACGATCAAAATATACTGACCTCTGGAGAGCGCTTTTCAGTCTACTGATGTAAAACATTATGTAGAACTTGGTGGTTTCATTAATTGTTATTGGGTTTTTTTTTATGAGCAAGATCTAGATTAGGGGTTCTGAACTGGGGGTCCATGGACCCTCCCAAGGGGTACATGAAGCCTTGTCAGGGGGTATGTGAGGTTCAAGTATGTTTAAGTATAGGTAATTTATTGAATTTAGTTATAAAAAAATGTTATTACCGAGAGGGATACGTGATGTATTTAGCGGAGACCAAGGGGTACGTGGACCGAAAAAGGTTCAGAACCGCTGATCTAGATTAATCAAACCTCATTAATCTGGTAACAACCAATTAGCCATCCCAATTACCTTACTTGGGCTAACATATCTGATACTACATGCTTGCCACTCAGCCTCTCTCATGACACTTATAAATAAATGGATGCAGAACATCTCATATCATGTCACCTAGACCAGTTCTTTTAAATGACAGACATAAAATCATTTGAACTGGAGATATCTCACAAAACTAACTTGAAAGATCAGATTTTCATAACTATCACCAGCTGCAATACCATCTCCACACAAGATCTAGCTGAGAATATGTATGTGGACTAAAGACCTAAATTGATAAGGCTTAGACAAAATGGAAGAGCTAACATTTCTAAGTTCCACAGGGCAGGGCAAGGTAGGAATAGCTGAGGGTCTGGCTATGCTATACTAACTGCAGAGCCCCCAAGCTCCAAGTTGACTCTCTCTATTAATTTCTTTGAAGAGGAAACAGACAAAACAAACAGCCCCGTCAATTATTATATTTGATTTAACAAAACTGCAGCAGTTAACATCAAAGTTGAATTGTATATAAACCTTTCAACATTATATTTAAAAAAACCCTACTCATTTAAAAATCTGGAAACAATTGGTAGAGAGACGAGCATTGACTAGCCACATAGTTAATAAATAAAACTTTAATACTCTTATACTTCCATCCTCAAGCCCTAAATTTTGAATCGAGGTTTGAACTCCTTTTGGAAATTTAACCTGAGGTCCAAAGACCCCTACCATAGAAGTTTTAGGCTAAAAACTGACTGAATTTGCAAAAATCTAGAGCACCCCAGCATATTCTACTGAGAGCTAAAGGTGCGACCTCGTTTATTTTAGGAACCCCTCCCCCCACATCCCTACCAATGGTTGTGTGTAAAGCACCTAACCTTTACCCACAGGGCTCAAGGAAAAAATTAGTCAAAGTATCTGCCCTTTCCCAGGGCTCTATGAAACTGTGGAACCTTCTCCCTGTGAAAGAAACGTACATAGTTATGCTCTAAACATCTATTTATTTAGCAAAACACACAGGGTATATCATTCAAATAAATCTAGTACGCTCACCACTCTCAATATGCAGACAAAATTCACCTGATCGCCAGTCAGGATCCACTCCTCTGGTGGTGCTGCTTCTGCTTCTGCACATCACGGTCATGCAGGAGGGTCAGAGTTCTAGCAGTTTGATGTTGAACTGCAGTCTGGAGATGGTTCCCAAAGAGCACTGTCTTTTGTTTATGCTATATAGGTAAAACTAGCTACAGCTTCAAATATACTAAACCTATTCATTTATGCAATGCTACTAGGTAACAACATTTAACCAATCACGGGAGGTTTCCTCCTCCCTACTCAAGTCTTTTTTTACATTTTATCTCTCATGCCCAAATTGTAATTTATTTATGACCTTCTTTGTTTGTGAGAAGGGTCAGCATAAATTTACGGTTCGGAGCTTATCTTCTCTTTTTTTTAGCATTTGCTAGGGCTTTCTGTATCCTCCTGAAACTTCCCACTGCCTAGAAGTCTCTACTTTAAAACTCTTGGTATTATAAACTAATCAGGGGTGTTCCTGAGATGCCTTTGCATCAGTGTAGCATTATTTCCTTAATTTTAATGGTGAAAGCCTTGATTTTCCCAAAGCCTTGATTTTCCCATGGCTAATCAAGGCTAGCTTAGTCTGGGGAGTGAGTTAAGTCTCAGGCCTACAAAACAAGATTCAGCTAGAAATGTTTCATGTGATTGGCATGTAATTTAGGAAGTAAGAGGAAGGGCACTAAACTTTGGGCTTGTGTGGTAAAGGCCATCGCTTTTGGGTTTTGACCTCTAGGTCGGCTATTCACATACTTTTGAGCAGGAAAAATGCATGCTTTTTCTAGGATCTGAAAATTTATTTTCATACTACCTTTTGCGAACCTGATAGATATGGTTTGGGGACCTCCAAGGACCACAGGCTGAAAACCATTGCTTTTGGAGAAATAAGAAAAATCTAACACTTTGATGGAAATAGGTATAAATGCATAAGGCAGAAGTATATCTTAATTCTTTCTTAAAAAAGAATAACCAGCTGGGTTAGTCTGTAACTTTAAAAAAACCCAGCAAATTATTCTTTTATTTAAAAAACAGCATATTTGAGATTTTTCTTTTGCATTTCAATATCATGAGAACATTTTGCTTTTACTTTATTTTGCTCACATTATTTAATTTTCAATACTCTACAGAATCATGAAATGTGAAAAACAGGATAAATGAAGAACTAATTTGCTAGACAACACTGCACATCTGTCTTGGTTTGTTCTATAAATCCATGTGACCAGTGTTCCCTCTAACATTTTCTATCCTTAGGTAGGTTGAAATTTCTTATGTGCACCACCAATATTGAGGTTGTGTGTGCACGTGGATGTGCACCACCAATACAAACAAAATACACACCCATAATTTTAAGCAGTCCATATGTTTGGAAGAAAATGTTTTAAAACAAGGGATATTTAACATGGAGCAATGCATACAATATTTCATATGAAATGAAATAAAAAAGAAAATTAAGATTAACCTTGGAGTACATATATCAACCTTTATAACATCTCAAGCTAGTACTTGCTAGTTCAGACTTGTAAGAGCCAGAACTCTACCAAATAGCAAAGATCTGACCGTAATGCAATACAATATACCATGTATTAATTAGTAACACAGATTCTTTAAAAAATCATTAAGTTCAGAGATTTAGATACCTGCAACACTCCAAAAACATTCTGTTAAAAGAGTCTTTTTTCTTATCTTAAGCCATTAACACCTATGCAAACTTTGTTTGAAATAAAAACTGGTCTGGTAGCACTTTATAGACTAACAAGACATGTAGATGATAGCATAAGATTTCGTGGGCGCGGCCTTCTTCTTCAGATGACCGGAGTTTTGAGTTTAGGATGTGTAGACCCAAAATAAATAGGGGAGAAGGGGGAAGAAAAAAAGGAGGGGGTGGGAAACAAGGAGCAGAGGTTATGAAAAAATCAAAGGGAAAAACAGGAAGGCAGAAGAGTCATCAGTAAGCACTTGAAGATTGGCCAGTTAAAACGAAGCAGATAAGGATCAAAATCAATAGATTGGGGGAGTTACTAACATAGGAATCTACACAAAGAGCTGTTTGCACCTTCATTGAATGTTAGGTTGGTAATGGCCCAGCCACCCCTCATCCCGATTGAGTCCATTAGCATGAGAACTGAACTTGCAGATGAACTGTAATTCCAACATTGTGGTTGGTATGTGGCTGGTAGAGTTTCTTTGTGACAAGACGGCCACCTGGAGATCTTTTAAAGAGTGATTAGGTAGATTGAAGTGCTGTCCAACAGGTTTGTATATGTTCCCTTTAGGTATATCTGATTTGTGTCCATTGATCTTTCTCGTAGGGACTTTCCAGTCTGTCCAATATACATAGCAGTGGGGCATTGCTGGCATTTGATGGCATAGATCAAATTACTGGATGTGCAGTTGAATGATCCCTTGATTTGGTAGCTTATGTTGTTGGCTCCAGTGATGAATTCGCTTGTATAGATATGTGGGCAGAGTTGGCGCCACTACTGATTGCAGAGATGGGTTCCTGAAGGCTTATGACGTGGTTGTGTAGCATGGTTACAAGAAATAATTTGTTTCAGGTTGGGGGACGGGGGGGGGGTTTGTCTGTAAGTGAGAATAGGCTTTTCCCCAAAGATTTCTGAGAGTGAGGGATCATTTTCCAAAATGGGTTGCAGATTGTGTATAATGCGTTGGACGGGTTTGAGTTGTTACTTGTTAATTCCACTTGTTATTACCTATAGTCCACAACTCAAACCCGTCCAACGCATTGTCTGAGGAAGGGGAAGTCTGGTGTTCCCAGTGCCCGTGTCCCCAAGTCCCTTCCTGTCTGGAGCAGGAGAGCTTTATTAAAATTGGAATTGTGATCCCATTTAAATAGGCTTTGTTTTAAATAATATACCTTTAAAATTAAATTAAAAATTATGGCCTAAATTTATCATAACCTATTTAAATAACTTATTAATTAAATTTAAAAATTAAATAGAACATGTCTCCTGTCAACTTTTAAAGAAATTCTACCAGTTCACTAGTGTAAGTACCCAGAACCAGTGTTTACATCAGCAGTAGCTTCTTCTGCAGGTGAAGAGAGAATGTTTTAATCACTTTGGTTTATTCAGCTAGTTCAATTCAATGATTAGTTCATTCACCATTGCAAAACCGAGAGTTGACAAAGCAGAAAAACTTGTTTTCCTCTTCTCTCAGTAAAAAACTGGTTATGAGAGTGTTCTAACATCTTGAAGAACATGATGACTAGATTCGATCTGTTAAATTCACTATGGATATTTCCTTTGTTTAATAAATGAATTTTAGATGCAAAATGTGTTTGGATACTTTTTGTTATGTGTCCTTTACATTTAAGGTAGTTTTATTTCATACAAAAATTAAATGCTGGTTTTGTTTATTTTAAATAGAATTTCCATCCAGACAGAAGTAGATGCAAATCGTATGTTTTAAAAAAAGTAGCCACCACTTAGCAAATAATAAATGGGGTAAAACCTGTCTCTTAAGTGTTCCTATTACACACCATTTTGTAATAGAATAAAAATGTACAAATTAAGAATCTGATTACATGTAAGTTACACAATTATTTGGGCATTTATTTATTTGGTAGCTGTACTGAGTATATTCTTCTGGTTATAAATAGAAGCACCAAATTTGGCATAAAGGTTATATTTAGTTGTAAATCAACATGTTTTAAAGGTTGCTAATCAATAAGACTCAACCATCCTTTAGGAAAATATTTTAAAAGTATAATTTAAATGATTAATTGCTCATTTAAACCTAGGTTTTCTGCTTGCCGGTTTAAATCATGATTAAAATTGGAGATTTAAATCAAAGCTATTTAAATCAATCCACCTTGCTTCAGAGGCTGTTTGGTCCGTCCCTGAAGGAGAAAGCACAGGGCTGCACTTATGGAATAGGTCCTAGGCTAGTTGGGTTTTGTTGTCTGGTGCCTGTCTTGTTCTGGACAGTTGAGCTGGGGAGTTGAAACAAAAGTTCTCTTAATCCCTTTGAACTGTTTCATTGTATAGTGAGGCTGATTCTTGTCCATGGACACCAAGAGTTGGACAGCTTATGTGCTGGGGTTGGAGTCTGAATGATTATAAGGCTTCTAAGAATAAAATCCCTTTGCAGAGTGAGGAGTGGGACCAGGACTCCAGCACTAGGTGACGTGAACAGCTGTAAGGTTTAGAAGTCTTTAACTGGCTTGCTGTGGATGAACCTGCCCTCCCATTGCCCTCACGTGGGGAGTCCCTGGTGCTCTCCTAGGAGATGAAAATGTCCTGGGGTTTGGGCTCCCCCTGAAGTACGCGCCCCACTGCCCAGGAAGCCACACAAGCTGCATTTGCACACACACCCCCAGCAAACCGTGCAAGCTGCATTTGCATGCGGACCCTCCCAGGACAAAAAAGAGGGGGGGGGCGGCCTTGTCCCCCCCTCAACCCAGTCAGGCAGAGAGGACTGCAGCTAGTCAGACACCCCAAACAAACTGCCCCCTGCCTCCACCTCACTGTGCAGATGCCAGCACCCACCCACCCTCTCTTTCCCCAACCTACCCCATGCAGTCAGACCCTTATCTCCCCCTTCCCAGGAGACTTGAGAGAGCTGAATTTCTGCTCCTCTCTCCTCCTGCAGATGGACACACTAAACTCCCCTCTGACTCATCAGCCAATTAATTAATTACTGACTTCCTCCCCAGCCACTAATTGTCTCCTTATCTCCCTTTTTACCTGACTCCCTGAGATCCTCAATTCAAGCAGGCAGCTAGCTATGTTAAGCTACTTGCTCAGTGAGATGCTCCGCCCCCTGCATATGACCCCACATAATTGTTTCACAGTAAAAAAAAACCCCACTAGAAATAACCAAATGAGTCTGACTTTGACTTTGGTCTTACTACAGGCTGGACCTCCCTGGTCTGGCACCCTCGGGACCCGAGTTGTCTCAATCAGGGAGTTTGCCCAGTCAGAGGAGGCCAAGCTCCAATTTGGGATGTGGGCATCCCTGGAACCCGGACTCCCCTCCCCACTTCTGGCCCCATGCCGGGACTCCTGGGGTCAGCCTCCTTGGGCTAGATTTCTCCATCTGTTGTCCCCTGCTCCTGCCAGAGATTACCCAGCCAAGGATAGGGATTCTTCCTGGCATCCTCTGGCCCTGCTACTGCTGGGGTTCCAGCCACCAGTCCCAATCCCACTGGGGTTCCCAGCCAGGGATTCCCCCCAGCAACCACTGGCTCCACTCCCACTGGGATTCCTAGCTGGGGCTGAGGCTTCCTCCTAGCCGGTGCTGGCTTCGCTGCCACCTGGGTTCCCAACCGGGGCTGAAGATTCCTCTCAGATGCCACTGGGGCTCTCCAGCCTGGAACTCTCCAGGGTTGGACTCCCCACACACCACAGGACCAGCCTGTGCCGGCCTAGCCAGGGTTCTCCAGAGCTCACAGGACTCCCAGCTGGCTTGTGCTCCTCACCTCTGGGGCTCTCTGGTCCAGTAACATCTGTGGTCCTTCTGGACCACAGATGTTGCCAGACCAGAGAGTCCCGGATTTGGGAGGTTTAACCTGTAATACCATTTTTACATTGGCATAACTCCATTGAGTTCAAAGGAGTTCTATGTGATTTTTACCAGTGAAAGTGAGAATACAATCAGGTCCCATTTTTTCATAATCCTACAGTTCCTGTCATTTTGATCAGATTTCTTTAGAATCATATATATAGTAGCCCAATGTCTGTGAGTCTGTAACGCTGACGTACACGGCCACGCCCCCTGGACGTGTACGTCAGCGCCCCTCCCTCCTTCCCCTCCCGCCGTGGTGCTCTGCTGAGTGCTGCGCCGCTCAGCTGGGCCGTGGCGGGGGAACAAGTGGCTGTTTGGGGTCCGCGCTCCCCATGCATGCCGTGGCGCTCGGCTGAGTGCTGCCTGATCAGCCACTGCCGTGAGGGAGGGGGGTGGGGTAGTGACGTACACGGCCACGGGGCGGAGCCGTGTATGTCACCACCCCGCCCCCCCACTCCCACCACGGGGAGCCCAAATGGCCCCTTGTGCCACTGGCTCCCCCGTGGCGGCCCGTCTGAAGGGTGCAGCACTCAGCTGAGTGCCATAGCAGGAGGGGAAGGGAGGGCGGCGACGTACACAGCCCTGCCCCCTGGCCGTATATGTCACCGCCCTGCCCCTTCCCCTCCCTCTGTGGCGGCTCAGCTGAGTGTTGCGCGCTCAGCTGGGCCACCGCGGGGGAGGAGGGGTGGGGCTGTGATGTACATGGCCCGGCCCCCTGGCCGTGTACGTCACCACCCCGCCCCCCTCCCTCGTGGTGGCCCGGCTGAGCAGGCAGCACTCAGCTGAGCGCCATGGTGGGAGGGGAAGGGGAAAAGGAATGGGGGCGGGGAGAGACGGAGGGGAGAGAGGCAGGAGGAGGAGGAGAAGAGAAAAGGAGAGTGAGAGGCAGGAGGGGGAGAAGAGAAAGAAAGAGATGGAGAGAGAGGCAGAAGGCGAGAAAGGCAGGAGGCGGAGGAGAGCTGAGAGAGAGAGGGGGAGGCAGTAAGAGGAGAGAGAGAGAGAGAGAGAGAGAGACGGAGCGAGAGACCGGAGGCTCAGGAGAGAAGACCAAGGTGGAGGAGAGACCTGACAATCCCATTTTATGACGGGCTAATTGGCTAGTTGTAGCATAAAAGCCCTATCTTACAAACTTGCATTTTGTTCTCATTTAAAAAAAGTGCCATTGACTTCCTTGGGATGACTTGTGCGAGGAAGCTTCTGATAATTGAACCCGACAGGCAGACTATATGTTTTCTTTATTTTTATTTTTATTATGAAGCTACATAATGAAACTATACTATTGCAATACTTTAGGTAATTGAATCCTATATGGAATTGTTCCAAATGTTCTAAACAGTGCAAGTGAAAATCAGTGTAATGCAAATTCATAGTTAATTGGTTGAGCTCCATTCCCACAAATTTGATCACCTGATATTGAGATTTCAGCTTTGAATTATGAAATATAACCAGAGATATTTAAAGGATTCTCATAAACAATTAGTTCTTAAAGGAAATTAATTGACCAAATAATGGAACCTCCAGGTATTCTGATTTGTCTCAATGCAAAATATAGTATTCCTCAACTTTATTTTGAAGATATAAAAATCATGTTGTTTATGATCTTTTATATAAATAGGTTTTATTTTTAGACCATAGAGAAATTATAAACTTCAGTTGTTCCAAAATTACTTGAAAGATTCAGTGTTCATACTTTCTGATCAGATAGACGTTCAACAACAAATGATACTTATGTTAATAAAAAATGGCCAAATTTTCTGATTTGTAAATTATTAACCATTTGTTCTACCACTGTTAATTGTGTATCCTTCTGATGTGCACACATGCAGATGTCATTAAAGTTCACCATATCTAGGGAGAATATGAATAAATATACATATAGTAATAGTCTTCAGAGGCTTAAAACACTTGTTTATGTGGATCATTTGCCAATATTGTAGAACAAGAATTTACCAAATTTACAAACATTATTTTGTCAGCGTTCAATGGTGTATAATGTTGAAAGAGTGATCTTTTTGGTAGTCAGGTTTATCTGGATTTTTGTTTTGTAACAATTTATAGTATTCCTAATTCCAAAATGGTATTCTTGAATACTTTATCTTCTTTTGGGGCACGGCACTAATTAAGACAAAGTGCAGGTGATGCTGCACTTTTTTTTAAATGTCATATGTCACCAGTTTCAATTTTGTTTATTGTATATTGCTAAATATATGACCTCTCCCTTTCTTTGTCTCTCTTGGACTCACTCTCACACAGAGTAGCATATCTGGTTAGGGCAGTAGTTCTGCAAATCTCTACACTTCTAAGGAAACCTTAGTCACATAAAGCGTTCCATTGTCATTAACCCTGTAGGTCAGTGGTACCCAATCTTTTCGAGCATATGGACCCCTTTTCAATATATTAACATTTTATGGACCCCCCCCAAATGATCCATTTTTGGCAGCTCAATTAAACCTTCCCACCACTCTAATAGCTTTTGAACAGTTAGAGTGGGGTGACACATTCAAAAAAAGAGAAAAAAATGGTAAGAAGTGACTGACCCATTTATAAGCTGACTCCAGAGTACAGTCGCAGCTTGTCAGCTTCAGCGTGGGCTGAGGAACGTGCAGACTGCAGGGCAGTGAGCTTCTCTGGTCCCATTGGCTGCTGTTCACCCGCACTGCTTCCTCAGATCCTGTCCCCTGCCCATCCACAGAGTGAGGGGGCTCTCATAGTCAAAGGGCGCTCTGGAGCTGCCAGCTCCTCAAGGGTGGAATTTCGGGAGGGTAGGGGGCAAGGGCGGAACTTCGGGAACGCAGGGAGAGAACAGCAGCCGGGAGTACCACAACAAGGCTTTCTTTTGATCCCATTCTCCGGAAGCTAAGGGAGCGAGGGGAAAGTGCTTGCATGCCGTGCATGCCTCTCACACTCAAGCCAGGTATACCTCTCACACACCAGCGGGGAGGGAGGAGAAGAAAAGGAAAAGAAAAGTAAAGATCAGGCCCACCATGGTTTGTAAAGAACTTTTAAAAACTTTCCGCGGACCCCCTGCAGTGCCCTCACGGACCACACGTTGGGACCTGCTGCTATAGGTTAAAATCAGTAGGACTTTTCTCATGAGTAAGCCTTTACAGGATTTGTACTTATTCATCCTTTTCACAGTGTTTGTTATCTTGTCTCTGATGCAGTGGCAAGGCCCTTCAGAGTCACTTGAATGTGTCACTTGGTATTTTTGTCTCAGTTTTTCCTAGTGGAGAATGAAAATACTTATCTACTTTACAGGATTGAGTGATATATTTAATTATTTTTGAAATTGAATTATATTTAAAATAAATATCAACAATTAAACATAGGGACAATATTTTTTGTGTGACCTAACCAGTTTCAGATTGCAGAAATAGTCAAGACTACTTAATAGTTTGCTGGGAGTTCTGCAAACAAATGCAATATGTTATAGGTAGAGCCTGCATATTCAGATATCCACTTTATATCCAGGGATATCCTCATCCGTGGATGTGAGTACAGATATCAGTGGTTCATTTTGTGGGTAAAGATGCAGGTACAAATTTTGTATCTAGAACCCTGCACATTTGTGGATATCTGCTTTATACCATGAGTATCCGTATCCTCAGATGTGGATATCCGTGGCTCATTTTTGCGTATGTGGATACAACATTTTGTATCCATGCAGGGTTATAGTTATAGGAAATGGTGTTTGTGATTTTATAGGTGATACTAGTCTATGTAAATCCGTTCTATGCACTGGGTAATGCACTGTCTTATGGGATTCTCCATTTTTTTAACTGAGAAATAAACTTGATATAGGGACCAGCTTTCAATATCTGTGCACAAGAGTAACAATGTCTTCAATCTCCTGGCAAAATTCTAGTTTGATTTGTTAGATTCTCCAGTGTAAGTTGCATAATACAAACATTAATGCTTCGATCTTTGGCTTTTCATCCACAGATTTCTAAGTGTTGTCAATGTGGATATAATAGGGCTGGAGATTTCCATGTTTCTGGAAATGTTGATATTTTAAAGATTGCTTTTGTACTAAATTGGAATGAAAACAAATTTTTTGAAAGTTCTTATGACCTCAAATATCTCAAAAATGATCATTTCAGAAACTCTGAGACATTGTGTTTCTGAAATGAAATGTGCTTACCGGGATATGACTGCTGCTAACAGAAACTGGCATTTTACCAGTTTCACTCCTGCTGCTGGTTTTACATCTTTTACTCCCAGGCTGCATATTCAGTAGCCAGAGTGAAACTAACAAGAATGTCAGTTTCAGTCAGCTGTTGCCAGGATTCCCAGGATCTTTGGTTCCCAGGAGGCTTTGCCATGCAGACTGCCTCACAACTAGGCTTCCAAATTCCTGGGCAAGGTGGGAGCCCAGTAATTGGGTAATCCTGTACCTCAGCTGATCATGGAGTCCAGGGGCAATCTTCATAGCAGTGCTAATTACGAGTCACTCACCCTGGAAACCTATGGAAGGTACCTAAACCTGGTGTTTTTGTTTGGTGTTTGTTTGTTAGACAAAATTGGGGGAATAATAAATGTCAGTTTCCTGCTAACCAGAATCAAAGAAAAAACATGCGATGTGAGTTTTGTCAGGACAGTGATGAAGGGGGAGCTATCCCAATTCCCTGTGGATTCAATCTATCACCACAGAGCTGTGTCAGAGCATCTATTTGTGCAGTGGAGCATGAATTGCAAACATCAGACTAGCGTTTCTGTCTGTTGGGGACATTGGGACTCAGTGTCCTAAGGTTCTCCAGGTTGCAGACTTGGCAACAGTCTGATGTTATGCAGAAACTGCGGATATCTTTTCTCTTTTCCATTGTACACAATGTTTCTAGTACTGAAAAGAAGTTCTTGATTTGAAAACAAATCTAATTAAAAACAGCTGCTCTGAATTGCATTTCAGTTAATTCAGTCACAGGTATATTAACCATTATGTTACACATTCTTCTAATACTTTCTGGTGCTGTGCTAAGTAACACCAATAACAGTGCCTTTTTAGGTTTTAAAATCATTGTGAATCAGTGTCATGTTTTAATCAGGCAACAAGGATGATGCAGTCTGAACTAAATTCAGTACTTCAACTTCCATTTGCAAAGTCCCAATACTGAGCAGGAAAAAAGAGTTGCTTTTAAGCAGCCTAGCATAATGCAGCTACATAAAAATCATGAGCATATATACTGATTATTGTCATTAATACTATGTATTGTTTTCTGTTCAAATTACTACTAATTTACTAATGATGTGGTATAGAAATTTTAAAAGCCTTTGTGTGTTTCAGCTATTTACTTTTTCTATTCCAAGCATATTAAATTTAGAAAAAACATTACAATAGGTTAAAAGAGGCACTCCTATTTAAATTGTTGTCAGTTCCTCATGAAGTGATTTTCTGTTTCTAGACTAATCAGCATAATATTGAATTTTGCAGACCAGGTTCTGGATTCACATACATGCTGTATTTATATCCATGGTTTATGGAGTATTCAAAAAAGACAGCATGTATCTGAAGTATTTTATTCAGCACATCATGCTGCTATGTGGGTGAACAGAATCCTAATTCTAATGGGAAAAATAATATATCCAATATGTTACCCATTAGCACTCTTCGCTGCTGATTCTTTGGATGCATAGAAAAATGTTGCTATGGAAATACTTTAAATTCTCAGTGTATCTTTTTCCATAGCACCCAGTGATTTTTTTTTAACTCTAATTTTTGACTGTTTGTTTACAACTATGCTGTATTTTTAGTTGATATGGTTAAAGTGTACTTTAGGGCCAAATTATGGCCATGTAAATTGACTGTGTGGTGAGGACTGATGCAGGCACTGGTGTAAAAAAATCCTCCCATATCCAAACCAATCTGTGGCCAGTACCACAATGAGAAAGCTAGATGGACCTGCCTCCCTGATTGGTTTCCCCTCTTTTCCTCTATACATAGCTTCTTTTTTTGTGTGTGGGGGGAGACTTTCTGGGACACAAGCATTTTACCTTGTTTGTGCAATGGCCTCATGATATCACAGAACTTTCAGAAG
Source organism: Rafetus swinhoei (assembly GCA_019425775.1). NCBI lineage: Eukaryota > Metazoa > Chordata > Testudines > Trionychidae > Rafetus > Rafetus swinhoei. Next base: position 276,805,312 of record CM033437.1, read on the forward strand.
GTCACAGCATTCTTTCTCATTCTTGTTAAAGAGATGTCACCCTAAAACAGCGGACATAGCCTGCAGTGTCAACCAATCTGAACCTGGAAAAAGTTATTACTCATAGAGTCAAGGTAATATTCCACCTACAGATGGGTCTGACTTGGACAGATTAAATTAGAGAGGTATGGGAGCTTATCTCATCCTACTAGGGAGGAGCAAGATGTACATTGCAGATACAAATTTCCCCAAAGTCTTTGGGTTTTGCACCTATGATTGCAGCTCACTCTGTTTCTGGTTATAAACTGGTGCATATACTTATTAAAAACAAGAATGGAAAAAAAATTGACGTTTTTATCTTGCTTTGGTTTGATTAGGAATGCCTGGAGAAAGGCAGTCTGGAGCCTTCTGTTATTCCCCTGACATATTTCATTGTTTCTATAAATCCAAACACTTCAACTATTTTCATTACAATTGTTATGTTATGTCTTTAGCTCCATTAACAGGTTTTATAAAAACTCTTGTATACAATAGTTAGTTTGAATTTATACACCTGACTGTTATCAGAGGGCTTGATCTAACAAACAGTTCTTTGTGGGTGGACCCTGAGCCTACAGAGACAGGATTGGATGATTGTGTTCCTAGTTAGTAGCACGTGGTAGATTATGAAACTGGTTAAACCAAAGACCTCCTTTGCCTTCTCATATATGAAGTTTTGTCTTCCCCTTTCCCACTTTCTGGTAGCTCTCAAGTTACCACTATACTGTATATTCTCTTCCCCCCTCTGGCCACAAGAATGGCTCCTTTTGGATCCTCTTGCTTCAAGCCATCCATGCTTTGAGTGTTTCTGCTCTAAAAAGTTTTCATATCTTTTACTGATCTGGGGCCTAGAATCCTGACGTATTCTGAAACTTAATCTTCTAATTTGCCAGCAACGCATGACTGTCATTTTATATGAGTGATGGTATTCTTGGTTGTGATGGCAAAACAATATACCTTGCAAAATGTACCTTTTTTAATGAGAATGTATATTGCAAAAGAAGACATTCCATTTGAGAGTAAAGATGATTTTATAGACTATTTAGCTGTTGTGTTGCAACCTATTTGATTTTATGAACTTGATCGCGTATATATGTTTAAATAGAGAGGCAGGAAAGCTTTTTAAATTTAATTGAAAATACTGTTGTTTTTCTTTAAGAAAAGTTGAAGATAACTTTTCTTTTGTGAGACTATCCAAAATAGTCCTTCTTAGTAGCTTTATGTATGATTAAAATGTGACTTGTCAGTGAAGTGCATTGCAATCCTTTACCACTACTGATTGACTGAAAGTAATACAGCTTAGGTCACGGTTATCTGCAATGCTCTTTGCTGATCTGGGATGTATTTTCCCCAAACATCTGTTATAGCTGATATTTTAATTTATTACACATTGAAAGATTTATTTACATTTGAGAAATTGAATACTACTTTTAAACAAAGTAAATGTGTATGTTGATGTGACTGAAGTTGATGTGACTGAAGCCATTAGGTGTTCTTTAATAAGAAATGAGAGCTTTTTTCCAGCTCTTGTGCAACATGGGTACCTATGTTCTTTCCATGCATCTTTTCTGTGGCATAATATAGGGGAAAATAACAAATCAATTATGAAAGCTGATTTGAAGAGGGATAGTCTTCTTTCTACTAGTAAAATTATTCTCTGCATTATAGTCTGTTTCCCTGGACACTTCCAGAAAGGAGTTGGAGAGAAGAGGTATCTGCTGCTGCTTCCCCTCAGTCACAGCTTTCTGGTTGTAAGGGAAGAAGTGCTGCTATTCCAGCCCTCCCACAGCCTCTATTTTTGTGTCATGCTCTCAAGGTGCAACTCAATTGCATGCCTGTGCAGCTGCTTACAGCTTTCTCAAGCCACGTTAGTGTGAAATTGGAGAGATTCTTGACATCTGGCTGTTACCCAAAGGATTTTGAATATCAGTTAAGAACCTGACCAAAGTTTTGTTAATTTCACTCTGCTGCAGCTGCTTGGCAGAACTATGTGCAACCCCAGTTGCTAGAACTGTCTGTAGAATCACAAGCACAACATTGCACCTTTTCAGATTTGGTTCATATTTGGAAGGTTATTTTTGCAACTCTAAGGACACTAAGAATTTTTAAGTAGAATTTTAATTCAGCTGAATTCAGGGAGTGAGGGTGAAGAGAGATCCTAAGAGTCCGTGAAGAGTCCCAAAGGTTCCTATTTGCGTCTAGTACCTCTGGGTCTTGCTCCTTGGTTCCATCCTGGGCTCCAGCTCCTCTGGATGTGTCTCTTGCCTCTGCGTCTCCATGCCAGGCATGTGCTAATTTTGAGATGGGGAGGTAGAGCCCCCATAATACGTCCACCATGGGGGAGCTAGTCCCTCCCCTTCCTGGTTTGTCAGGCATGTTTGGCATGTTTGGCAGTAATCAGTGGCTTAGGCTTCTATACTCACCAGGGAAAGTGAATAGGTTTACTAAGTGTGGTGTATATATACATACCTTCCAGGCTCAACTTGGTAGTTGCTATACTAAAATGTAATACTGTGCAGCACAGATATGCCATTAGGACAGGATTAAGGACACACTATTACTATACACATTTTCTCTCCCTTACTATCCTCCTTCATTTCCCGCCTTCCCTGAACAAATATAAAATAAAACTACACATCTATGTTTGTACAGTGCCCAGCCAGCACCATGGAACCCAACTCTTGGGCAATAACATAATATAAATAATTACTACCGATATAAACACCATAGGAAAATATCTGGGAACATAACAATCTTCTTAAATGCCAAAAGTCTGGGTATTCCATAGCACTTTCATGACAATCTCTTGTGACAAATTTAGGATAATGTTGTTAGTGTTTCCTGTTTTTTCAACAATATTTGTCTGTAGAATCCATTTGTTGGTTGCAGGTTTCTAAAACTGAAAATGTGCCACCTGTGTATGTACCTTTGTAATTTTATTGTAAAAAAACAGCCTACACATACAGACCCACTTAGAAGCTGCTGTTAGCTTCCATGCCATTTCCCATCCCCTTCTTCTATATTGTCCTCCTAGATTTTTGTGGAAGGATTCAGTACCCAAGAAAAGAAAAGGCAAAGTAGAAGCACATCACTCTTTCCTCTCCTGGTTTTCTGAGGGGTTCAGGAACCTTACAGGAAAAGGCTTTTAGATATGGGTGCATCAGCAACTGAAGCTCATTCCATCAGGCCTAGCTGCTTTATACAGAAGAAAGGCAGAGACTACCTTGACACATGGGAAAATTAGCTGGGTTGTTCAGAAACCTAGAACGAAAGGGTTTCTAGTTATTGTAAAATTAAAGTGCAATAAAAATAACCTCCCAAAACTTGGTTTTAGGACTTTGTAGAGCAGTTGTGTATTCCTGTGATATGCTTATGCCAATATATCTTCACGGTATCAGATTTCAGGTTTGTATCTGAATAGCATCACTAGACATATGTAATTTAACATTGGTTAGATTTATTAGGCACTGGCATTAGAGAGAACTTTAATTGCATTTGAATAGGAAGAAGAAATTGACTTAGTAGAAAAGACAAAATCAAGAAGCCGGATTATTGGCTAGTTTCTGATCGCCACCTTTTATTCACCACATATAACCATATCACTACTATCAAAATTAATTCAGTCCTTGGACAAGATCAGCTCATGAATGCAGAACAGCTAGCTGAAGTAGAACTCAGCAACACAGATGTTATGCTGATGAGCAGGGGAAAATACTTTGAAGAGATTGAGGCCACGGTGCACTTTTTTTAAGGGAAGGTACCCACCCATAAATGGCTAATTCTGTCAATAGTTCAGGAATACTCCTGGATTCCTCTCTGATGCTAAGCACACACACAGCAGATTCTACAACTAACACTTTCTGCCAGATCTGGTTGGCTACAAGATTCCTTCCCATCCCAAGGAATCATGAACTTGCTTCAATTATACTTGCCTTTCTCACCTCCCATCTGTATTATAGCAGTGCAATACACTGGGCATGAAGCCAAAGGCCCCTAGGAAGCTCCAGCAAAGAAGAGCACTGGAGCGTCTCTCAGTACTGTGGGCTGCCATTAGCACATTGTACCTGTTCTCTGATAACTGTGCTGACTTCCCATAGAACATAGAATCATATTCTTCAAGGTACTCTGTGCTTTGACCCAGCAAATCTGAGATATCCTAGGACATGTCTACACTGGGGAGTTATTTTGAAATAACAAGCAGAGCATCCACACTACCAAGCCTGTTATTTCAAAATAAGGGGTTGGTTATTTCAAAATAATAACTCCTGCTTGTGAAGAGGAATAAGCTTATTTCAGAATAGTTATTTTGGGAGCTATTTCAAAATAACTTATTTCAAAATAACCTGGTAGTGTAGACATAGCCATAGATCTCTGAAATGAAGAGAGGGTCTGAGCACGCAGCTTCTCCAGCCCTGTGGTGCTTTACCATAAGAGAGAAGCTCATGTGGGCAGAGGAGAGAGTTTTCTTGGGAGCTGGTCCTAGATTGGGCAATGAACTCCCTCAGGAACTCAGGGATGTCATGATCCTCACCGTCTTTTGTTCAAAGGACAGCATGCACTTTTTCAACCTTGCCTTGTCTAACAGAAACACACAACTGCACATGCATTTTGATAAAAGCCCTCCCATAATAAAACAAATCAAAGAACACAGAAGTCACTTACTAGGGAGAGGATGAGGGAAAGAAAAAGCCAACTGTGATGCATGCTAATTATGTCATATACTACAAGACTTACTTGAGTCCTTCAGGGCAGAGGGCTGGCAGTGTGGATGTTCAGGAGTCAGGGAGACTTGGGGCTGTGTGGCTTTTGGTTGTGCTGTCCTGACCCAGGGGAGGTGGGACTAGAACCTATGACCCTGCACTCCCCAGGTGAGAGCCGTAGCCCCTAAACTATGCTGGAACCTGCCCTACCACCTTATCATCACGGTGCCCCTTATCCCTCCTGCCATGGGCCCACCTGGCTTTTGGCCATCCCAACCCATCCCGTCCTGACCCGACCCGGGGGGGAGGTGGGACTATCCCTCCTGCCATGGGGCAGCCCGGCTTTTGGCCGTCCAAAAGTTGGGGGGTGCAGGAGTTAGGGTAAGAAATTGTTGGTGGGTGGGCTCAGGGCAGGGTAGAGGTGCAGGAGTCAGAGCAAAGGGATAGATGTGTGGAGAAGCTCCACGTAGGTCATGGGGGCTCATGGCAGGGAGGCGGGAGGTGTGGTAGGGGGCTCAGGGAAGAGGGTGCAGGATTCAGCGCAGAGGGGTGGCTCAGGCCAGGGGATAGGAAGGTCTGAGGAGGATCACCAGGGGTGTCTGCAGTGGTGAAGATGGCACTGCAGCTGACACACACACCCCAGCTTCTCTTAGGGGGGGGTGCCGAGGTTGTGTTGCCTGGCCCTAGCTACCGGCTGCTCTGAGGGTGGCGGTGCTTCAGTACCTGACCCTGGCTCCTCAGAGGGGAGGTGGCTGGGGAGCCAAGGCTGCGGTCGTTGGCCCCTGGTGAGGGGCTTTGGAGTAGGGTGAAAGGCCAAGGCTGCAGTGGACACTTCCCTGGCTTCTTCTGGGAGGAATGGTACACTGGGGCCAAGAACCGGGAGGGAGGAATTAGAGATAGAAGGGCCACTTACCTGAGCCAGTGGCCAGCAACATGGAAAGTCCTGGCCTCAGCTGGCTACTCTCTTCTTGGTGTGGCCACCTCCCTGTGGTCACTGCAGTATAGTTATCCCCAGTGATCACTCTGCACATAGCTCTTCCTCTGATCAACCCTCCCCGCCAGCCCGCTTTCTTAGTTATCTGTAATAATCCCATTCAAAGCACATCCCATTTTCCTGGCACAATCAAATCCTTACTTTGCTTTAAGTTATGATAACAAGAAGCTACATACCAAATTTGATGCTTCTAGCTCTTACTGTTGAGGAGGAGTTCTTGAACAAACAGACTCACAGATGATGGACGGACGGGCTCAGGGACAGACAAGCAAACTCTCTAAAATATATATAGACAGATTGCACTACTGTGGTGGTGAGTGGTATGTGAATCTCTTTAGAATTGAATATAAAATTCATTTTGCTTTATCTAGGGTTGAGGTCAGTGATCTCTGCAAGTTTTGTTGCTGCCATCTGAATGGGCAGACCTTTAATCAAAGTCCCTATGCCACTTGGGACATCAGGTGATGACATGGTGAGACTACTATCTTTTCTTTCTAATTTCCTTCTTTGTAGCATTGAAGTTTTAAATGAGACTTTTCCCTGCCTCCCACAGCCAAAGTAAGATGCAAGGTCAGGATTAAATTCTGTTCTTCATGACTACTCAAAGATAATAAGAATGTCACAAAGGAACTCAAATGAGTAGATTTATTTTTTGTAAAGGATGCAGTTGATTTTTATATGCTCAGGAAAGTCTGCCTAATGTGGATACATTGCTGAAAAAAAATCAAAACATTCCATCTGTGCAAAACTACCACCTTTACAATGCTGCCAGGGTCACAGAGACCTATGATTTTATCTGCTGATTAAGTGGTAATTGTATAAGTCAAACCTACACTAGGACAATTTAAAACAGTATTCCCAGTTTTTGCAAGACTGATTTTTTTTTCTTGCCTGGACCTTGTGTTGGATGTGTTTATGCCTTGCACACCTGTCAAGTTTCTAAGATATTTGCCTAAACAGTGTTTTTCTCCAACCCCTCGATAGTGTATAAGGCAGCACATAACTGTGTAGCCCCAGAAGTAGACCGGGAAGCAAATTTTGACTCAATTTCCCCCTATCCAGGTGGGAACATATTCTGCTCCAGTTCTACCACTGCAGAGCTGTGCTGCCCAGTGCATTGTGGGAGAGGAATAGTTAAGGTTCCATCCATTCCCTGCTTTTTCCCATTCACATGCACATTTGGTGAGGATGTAGTAGCCCGGTGGAAGTTGATCTCTAAATGCTGCTGCTACTGCTACCCAAGCAAATGAGTTCCAGTGAGTATATGAAAGGGCTTTATGTTTAGACCCCTTTGCAAGGGAGTAGGATAGGCCCCACTATAGATTCACATGACGAGATACAGTAAAAGATTTTAGTAAATCTGAATCAGAAAGTTAGACAGCGCTCCTTTGAAGTCATATTTCCCGAAATTTTAAAGGCAAGGCAGAAGTGCAGAAAAAAGTAAGATGAACGATTAAATGTCCCTTCAGGCCTTAGAACTGTTTCATTAAAATAACTATTTCTTTTGTATTTATAAGTTGTTCTTGTTAGATTGTAGCTGGATTATTAATGTTTATTATTTGTAATAGGTTAGTGATGTAAATTCAAATAAATGTGAGGCTTTTGTTGTGCTAGGGTACAAAATGTTGTAGAAATGGCCTGTGCCCCAAGACCTATAAAGGTTTTTGTTTTGCTTTGTTTTGTTTCCCTAGGGAGATGCGGCTAGAGGAGTACTTCATTTTCTTCTATTATAAGAGGAATGGAGGTTGTTCACCTCAACTTTGTCTACACTGCAGGATTTTTGTGCAAGAAGCCTTTTGCAGAAGAGTTCTTGTGCAAAAACTTCTTGCGCAAAAGTGCGTCCAGACCTCAAAGCACATTGCAAAAGCGATGTGCTTTTGTGCAAGGGAGCGTCCACACTGCATGGACACTCTTGCGCAAGAAAGCTCTGATTTCTTGCGCAAAAACCTCTCCGGAGGGTCCACAGCTGCCTTTTTGCGCAAGAGCTATAGTGCAAAAAGGAGTTATTCCTTGTGGGGAGAGGAATAACTCTACTGGCAAAAGCCCTCTGGTCTGTCGATTTTCTTGTGCAAAAACGCGCTTGAAGTGTGCACACTCCGCCCTCCTGTATATATCCTTTTCAACTCTACCATCTTAATAGTGTTTTATTTATTAAGGATTTTTTTCCATTCTCCCATTTGCTTTCTCTTAACTAGGAAAAGCCACTGCCCCATAACATTTTTTTAAAGAGAAATGTAGGCCTTCTTTACATTGGGCGAATAGCATAACTGCACCAGTATAAACCAAAAGCACAGGCAAGGTGACACATGAGTTGCACTGGTGGAGCTTATTCTGGATTCAAACAGGAGTATTGCCTCACACTTGAGTGGATTGTAGGAAACACATAAATACTTGGTGCTTTTTTGGGTGGGTATGTAATGGAATCTTATATTCCAAGACTGAGGCGATAGGGAAATTTGTGGGATGTGGGATTTGAGAGAGTACAGTAAAGTGGGAAGTGATATGATTTGTTAAGGGTGAAGTTGCAAATGAGAGGAAATGGGATTTCATGAGTACATTTACATTCGATTACTACTCTGCCTGAAGTACATGGCCAAAAATGGGAGCCTAGGACTATTTGAAGATTATTTTTCTCAACCCATACCACTACTTTACTAGTTAGTGCTTCTCATTATCCATTTGTACCACTGGAGGACAGAGTTCCGAATATTGGAGTGATGGAGAAGCGTGAGATACCAAAGTAAGAACAATAGCTCTTTCAGACTAGGAGGCCAGTAACCAGGGCTGGAAAAAGAGAGAGGAACAGGATTGGCATTGGGAAAGCAGGAGAATAAATCAAACTCTCCATCCAAATCTCTACAAATGTCCCTCAAGACTGTTGAACCTGACAGTTCTGTAGTATGTGAAGATATCCTATATTGCACATGTGTTCTATATAGCACATGAAAATTTGTTTGTTCAGTGTGTTATACAGTATTACATACCTCGCCTGTGATTTTTTTCATAATTTCTAAAGAAATATGTTATGAAAGAAAATTCACTACTCTCTCTACATTTGCTGGTGTGCTTGGTGGTGTTTTGATTCCACTGAGTAAAGAGCTAGCTAACCATTTCACTGTACTTTATTTCCTCATGGTGAAATGAGGAAAGGCTCAAAATATTCAGCTTCAAATTGAAAACGCTATTGAACTCTAAATGAATGCAGGTTGTTTTGTTATATCAGAATGGGCTTTATTTTGAATATTGAGGATAAAGTAATGTTATATTAAAGCTATTACTAAAACTTAGCCACCTGTAATTAAAGATACTATACAAAATAAGAATCCGATTTGGACTATCTTGCAGATTTAATTATTTTCATTTTTTTTAAATTTTCAGATGGTCAAAGTAAGGTGTTGTAATTTTCGCTCCATTTTAAATACTTTGTCCCAGTGATAATAATTGTATTGCTTCCTGTGCAATTTAATTATGCTAGATGATATAACTGCAGGTCTGTTATGTAAGAGTACAGGTTGGACCTCCCCATTCCAGCAGCCTTGGGACCTAACTGGTCCCAGATGAGGAATTTTACTGGACCAGGGAAGGTCATTTCTGGCCTCCCTGCCACCAGTCCCACCAGCCCTGACCTCACTGCCAGCCTCCCTGCCAGCTTAACCCCCTGCCACCGGCCCCTCAGTGCAAGGCTCACAGCCTCACCGTGGCAACCCTGCTGCTGCAAGCACAGCCACACTGCCAGGCTCCCGGCCCTGCAGGGCAGCCTCCTTACTGTGGTCCAGCTGTGCTGCTGGGTGGCAGCCCCACTTGGTCTTCAGCCTCTCTTGGCAGCCTTGCTGTCTCCCGGCCTCACCGGGCAGTTTCATCACTGGGCGGCAGCCCTGCTGCTGGGCTCCAGCCCACCAGGCAGCCTGGCTGCCTCCCCCCCAGTTTTGCCACTGGGAGGCAGTCCTGTCACTGGTTTTGCTGCCACAGGGCAGCCCCACTACAGGGCTCCAGCCCTGCTGCAGGGCTCCCAGCCACTAGCCCTCCATGAGCCTCTCTGGTCCTTTTGTGTCTGGGATGTTGCTGGACCAGAGAGTCTCTGTTAAGACCGGTTCAACCTGTACTTCCTTTGTATGTATTTTTCAGTTATGTTCAGGGAAAACAGAGCACATATGTAGGCTTTCATTTTACAGTGTATAAATCCAAATAAATATACAAACCAGAAACATTTATCCAAAATAGAAATTAATTTTAAGAGTAAATTAGCTTGCTCTGGAGAGTAACACTTGCATATTTTTAGAAGTGATGTTTGTTTTCCATTTAATCTTGTGAAAGAAGTGAATATATTGTTTTCCAGGAACACATACATGTCTATAAAATACTCTTAGATAATGGCATGAAACCTTCCTGATTCCTGTATAATTATAAACATGACAGCTTTACATCAGCATGATCATGACAGTCAATTCTGAGTTGTTTACTGATTTTACACAGTCAAGTGACTTGATCTTTCTGATTATGAAACTACAGTACCCTCATAAAATGTCTGGCATAATTTAACACCACGCTAACAAGCATATTTAAATGCAGTACCAGATGTTAAATTTAGATAGTCTGTACATGCAAGTCACTATTCGGAATCTTAGGTAAAGGTCTAATTGGTATGCTTCGCAGCACCTCCAGTGCTTTACTTTAGCCAGATAGCATATCATTTAATAATATGAATAGTGACTAGCATCCTCCAAAAGAAAGAATAGAAGAAAACTCCATGATACCAGATAGCAGTTATTTTTAACCTGTACAATTCTTAAAGATTGTCTTTCTGGTTCATAATCATTATTAGAAATGTTTACCTGGCTTTGTGTATTATTTTTTGTTTTGAAGCCACTGGAAAATACATATAAAGAGCTAATTTAGTTCTCTTGCCATGTTTCCCCTGAAACATTTAGGAAAAATGACACTGTAAAACCATCATTGTGAATTCATATCCTGGCTATTTGCAGCCCCACGTGGATATTATTCCCGCCAGTCAGGGAGGAATCAGGGAGTGCACATGCAAAATGACCATGCGCCTTAGCACAATCCCTACTTTGTCTCCTAGCCATCAATACTTTTGTTTTCGCATACAGAGCTCACTTGTGCCCTCCTAGAACTCTTCAATGGCACGGGGAACATACCTGCTACTGTATTGGGTGCAGTCTTTTTCTTCCTGTGTTTCTGATACTCGGGTCAGTGCAGAGTGGGCATGGCTCCACCTCCCCTCTCCCTTTCCTTGAGAGCACTGTGCACCCCTGGTTAATAAGGCAGGAGCAGACCCTGTACTCCATCAACAGGGTGTACTCAATTGTTTCTGCCCCCTTTCCCTTCCTCATCTTTCTCCTAGCAGATGAGTGAGCAGTTTGTTACACAACATGCAGCTGCTCTGAGCTCTGCCACAAATATGGTCAATTCAAGCATGCTTGGCTAAGAGAGAATCAGAATAACATTTTTATCATAAAATAAACAAAACAGACCCTTGATTTAATCTTCCTAAACTGGGATTCGTTATTACCTGAAGATACATTATTTCTGATGTTTTTCTTTATAATAGTCTAAGATATAGTAAATAGGGACAGCACTTGAAATTAAAGCAGGGCCTTCTTGGCTTTATTGTGGGTATGCTAGCTGATGTGTGTTCATTAGACATAGCTTTTGTGGCTTTTTTTCTCTGGATGAATAATGTAATTATGGACAAAAAAATACACCAAGAAAACCATGTCATAACACAAAAGACTCACTAGTTCCCTTTTTGAATAAGGTATTTTACAGTCCTGGCTTCTGAATGTCTCCACCAGAGAACAACCACATTTTGCCTGAGCCATGTTCTGTGCCTGGGTTTGTTCTCTTTCACAAGATCCACCAGAAGGCTCGCAAAGCCAATAAAGAACTCCAGAGCATATAATCATAGAATACTAGAACTGGAAGGGACCTTGAAGATCATCAAGTCTAGTCCCCTGCCCTCTCTCAACTCACAGGGGCATGGCCAAACAGGATTATGGATTCGCTTCGCAACAGAGTCGATTAGGGATAGTTGCTTTTATTACTTTCACTACGTCACTACTATTACAGGGTTAATACTGCCAGATGGTTACACAGCTACTGCAAAGTGACACATCAATAAGCACAGGCAGAGCAATGCATAAGAGAGCAACAGGCACTTAAAAATTCTTACGCCCCTTCAGTCTGAGGGGAGTCCGGTTCCTGTCACCTCACACCAGGTGGCAATGGACGTGGCTCCAGCTGGGGGAATCCAGGGCACCCTCCGAGGTCTAGGTCCCTGGTGAGACTCACCGGGCACAGGACTCCCTACACTAGTCATACTACAATTGCTTACTTGGGTGTGTGCATACTGGCTCAATGCCATTCTTATCACTCTTAGGAGCTAAGACCCAGGTCAAAATTAGAGAGAGTATTTTTTTCTCTCTCCTCCTTGTAACACCCTTTTAGGTACTTGAAAGCTGCTACCATGTCCCCTCTCATTTTTCTCTTTTCCAAGCTAAAAACATCCAATTATTTCAGTCCTCCCTGATAGGTCATGTTTTCTAGACTTCAGTCATTTTCATGAGGATGCTTTTTGCTTTTCTTCCTGTTACCTTGATTATCAGGGAGCAAGAGGAAAGTACACAGCTTGTGTGCCTTTCACTCCTAGCTGGTGAGGGAGGAACAGAGAAGTAATTCACAAAATCTGTGTAGTTTTCCTTTGCTCCCTGATAGTCAGAGGAATGGGAAGAAAGCGAGCAGCGTCCCGGTATGCATGGCTGCTGCCCCCTGTCCTTTCTCTCCCAAAATGGCACCCTTGGGCATACAGCCCCAATTTTGTGGACACACATGCACAACCACAATTCTATACAGAGGAGTAGCTGCATTTCACTTAGTGGGAACACACATGTTGGAAGTCAAGCCTGTGCAGAAATGTTATTGCCTCATTATTCAACTGCTTCATCATTGAAATATTTGAGTGCTGTAAATGAAAAGAAAGATAAAGATGGTTTTTTTGCTCTGTATTATTAGCATCCAAATACATAAGTATAATTAATTCAAATATAATGATAGATTTTTTTTTTTTTTTAGTTCTGGTAATTAAATGAGATTTTTGTAGCTTTAATTTATATGGAATAAAGAATTTTTATATACTGCTGACATGGTAACACAATGCTCACACTATGGGATCAGTCATTCACTAGTTCTTTTTACTGTGCAGCTTGACTAGACTAAGTGTTAATTGGATGATAAATTATGATAGACAAATTTTCTATTAATGATTTATTTTTGGGGGAAGGAGGAAATAAAAATTATGTTTGGTTTAATGATATAACAACAGAAATCAAAGTATGCACAGAACCAGCTGACAATTACAGATAAGATACCTGTCACAAAGGCAACTTTGGTATACTAAGGTCAGTCAGTAGGAAGCTTTAGCAATATAAATCACTTGATTCAGTGAATGAAGGTTATTTCTGATCTTTTGTGCACGTAATAATAAAACCCACCAAAGTATCAGACTGCTTCAAATTTGGATTCTAGCATTATTGTCAACAAAATATAGATAATATTCCATTAATTAGATAGTATCAGTGATATAGTGGGCCAAATTCTGTCCTCAGATATATTTGTGCCTCTCCTTTAAAATGTAAGAGATTGATGTGAGATTGTGCATTTTTTTTAATGGGAGCAGAATTTGCACTTAGTCATTTCTGTGTTGAACTCCATGGCTAGGACAGAATTTGGACCACAATTTTACTATATGAACCAGAAGTACAATTTATTGGGATCTGATTGTGAGCTAAGAAATATTCACTAATTCATTTTGCATTGTAAGCTTGAGAAAATCATGAAGATGTATAGTTTGTGTAATGTGCACGATTTACTTTAAAAAAAGCACAGCAAATAAAAACGTTTTCTTTATCTGATGCATATGAAGAGAAAGAGAAAGGTTCTGGAGCCCCTTCAACAGGCAAAGGAGAAGAGTGGCCTTAAATATTTTTCTAGGATGAATGTGAAAGAGGAAGGATCATGTATGTGGTCTTATGTATGGCATCAGATTGGAAGTTGGGTGAAAGATCAATCCTTTACTTCAGTGTTTTCCAATTGATGCTCCTTGGAACCCTGGGGTTCCACAAGGCGAAAGCAATGGTTCTGCGAAGACCCAGCATGCCCAGGGCTCTTTTTTTTTTGCTCAACGAAATGCAGCGGGGGCCTTTTTTTTTTTAAAGGCAACCCTACGGGTTCCGTGGCCAAATAAAATTGGGAAACACTGCTTTACTCTGTCACCAGACTTCCTCTGTTACGTGCGTCAGGTCACATTGGCAGCTATTCTCCAGACACTGACATGTGCCCTTAACTTTAAGCCTGCAAATACTCCCATTTATTCTACTTTACAGTGGGACTACTCTCCAGTTTAAAGTTAAGCATGTACATATGAAGGGCTCTACCAAATTCACAGCCATTAAAAACATGTCTGAAATCTGGGCTTTTGTGTGCTTTTACCCTATAGTAGGCATATTTCATAAGGGAGATCAATGTTTCTTATATTGGGGGGTCCTGGGAAAAAGGGAGTTGTGGGGGATCACAACATTATTTTAGAGGGGTTGTGGTATTGACACCCTTCTGTGATGCTTTCAGATCAGGGCAGCTGGAAAGGGGCAGCTGTTAGCTGGGCACCCAGCTCTGAAGGTACTGTCCTGCCAGCAGCAGAGAAGGAAGTGTGGCAAAACCATACCAGGCCACACTTGCTTCAGAACTGAGTGGCCAGTGAGTGGTGGCTGCTGATTCACACCTCAGCTCTGCAGGTAGAAGCACAGAAGTACTGGTAGCAAAACCAAAACATGCCATCCTTCCTTTTGTGCTGCTGCTGGCGGCAGCTCTGCCTTCAGAGCTGGGCTCCAGGCTGACAGCTTCCCAGCTCCCAAGCGCTCCTGCTTCCCAGCTCTGAAGGCAGAGCCGCCACCAGCATAGAAGAAGGGCAGAAGTACCGCAAGCTCCTCCCCAATAACTTTTGATCCCCCAATAATGCCTTTGAGTCAGGATCCTTAAAATTACAACTCTGTGAAATTTCAGATTTAAATAGCTGAAATCATTAAATGTATGATTTTTTAAATATCTTATCACTATGAAATTGACCAAAAATGAACAGGGAATTTGGTAGGACCCTATATAAAACTAGTAACTGAACTCTGAGTTTCAGTTGCCCACCTGGGGATCCATTTATGTAAGTTTTTTCTTTAGTTTTTAAACTCTTCAGGGAAGGGGCTTTCCCATTGGTTTATGTGAACTCTATAATTTGAACATAGACATGGCTACCAAAATTATAAATGGACTCTGTATTGGTATCTGAATATCACATCAGTATTTGAGATGCCACTGTGTAGTAACTGGTAGATGCTGATATTTTATTACTGAAATTAGTATATTAGGAATATCGCAGGTTTCTGCTAAATCTATATGGAAGCATGGGATAGCCTGGGGGCAAACTTACTTCTGTTATTAATTTAAAAAACAACCAATAGTCTAGCAGCACCTTAAAGACTAACAAAACATATAAATGCTATCATGAGCTTTTGTGACTACAACCCACTACTTCAGATGAATGGAGTATTAAAAGTCCAGTTCCAAAATAAATAGGGGATGGGGAGGGGAGAAGAAAGGGGGGAAAATAGTAGTGAATTAGTGTTCATGTTACATGAAGCTGGTAGAGAAGGTGCAAATTGTTCTTAAGTACTGATTGTTTGGTTTTTTAAGTCATTAGGATGTGGAAGGTAGTATGCTAGCCAGGTATATTCACTGTTTTGCATTATATTCTGCTTTATTATATTCAGTAGTAATGTAAGGAAAGGGACTTGGTAAGGGGAGGAAATACAAATAAGGTACAAGGGAAAACTCATACTGAATGTGCATTATACATGATAATGTCAGCGTAACCTGTTAGAAAAGTGGCATCCCAGAGCAGCAAAGGTAGAGAGGCAGAACTTGGAATGGGCCAGAATAATAGCCGCTGGTGAAGATGAGGAAGGTGATGGGAATAAGGAAGATAACTACTAACATTTCAAGTTGTTCTGCAAGGGATGGTGAGAGTACGGATGCTCAGATATACTTTGAGTTATTTCTATCTGCCTGGCTGAGTTAGTGTGATTTCACTAAATTTGTTCATATATTAGTTATATGTAAATAGGAACTCCTTTATAGCTATAGTGTGAGTGTTGCCCCTGTGCACAGTGGGGCTCCTAGCCTTAGAATAATTGTTACAATTATCTGACTAGGTTTGATCTTGGGACAAGAACCTTTTAATCCTCAAAGGTGATAGATGGGTATCTTTAGATCAGGTTACAGTGGCCTTCAGTTAAAGAATAACCTATATAATATCATTGTATCTAGTCAATGATTTACTTTATAAGAATGTCTTGATTTCATTTGTATGTGTCTGCACTTGTGTTTAGATTTATATACATATATATATTCTATCACACAGACTTATATACATTTTTTCTCATCACAGACACATTTAAAAACCAAAGACCTCGGATCTGTGGCTTAACAGACCCCATTAAGCACAAATCAATTTTGTGCATACAATGTCATTTGTAGGCCCAAGGGTATGTCCACAGTGCTGTGTAAGCCTGGGCTCAGGCTCAAGCCCAGCTCTTTCGCTTTCTGACTATACTAAGTTCTGTCTAACATAGGCCATCAAGGTTGGGGGGGAAGGTTTCCAAGCCTGAGTCACACTGGGTTTTGGGACCAAACTCCATCATTTTGCTGTGTGTGGAAGTAGCTTGGGCCTGGTCCCAACAAGAAGTCCCTGGCCAAGCACACAGCTATCAGAGTCACAGGATCACAAGCAGATTTTGGTAGATCTCTGGTGGAAAGGAAAACATTCACATTCAGTAAAAATGCCAGGTGTGTCCATGTGTGCTAGGAAATAGCAAAGAAGCTGGCAGTGTGGGGGATTCACCAGTCTGCTGACAACTGTCAGGAAAAGATGACTCAGCTCAAGAGCAACTCTTGTAAAACCAGGGATGGGAACTGCACCTCTAGGAACCTGACATCTGCGTGCCTCTTTTATGAAGAGTTTGACTGGGTGCTGGGTACTGTGTCAAGGGCTGAGTCACCAGTGGTTAATGTCAACCTGGTCAGCCTGTAGTTGACCTGCTGACCTCTGAGGCTGTAGTATCAGGCTGGAGAGGATCCTGCAGACACTAGATCAAGCAAGTGAAGTATCTCTGGTGCTCACACCAGTCCTTGAGCAGGCTTTGCTGCCAGAGCACATCCTGTTCAATGTGTGTATTTTGTACTTTGTTTTATTACTGGCTTGGTTGGAAGTTTATTACTGGTACTTGAGTGTACTCCTGGCAGCTTGCCTAGTAATGCTTTAATGTTGTATTTTGTAAAAAATCCTTGGTCACAAATAAAGGGTTCTATTTTATATGAAACTTAATTAAGACAGTTTTTAATTTTTATTAAGGAAATAACAAACCGCATCATATCATACTATGTGTATATTGCATAATAGAAGTGTAAACACAGCTAGAAAGGGTTCCTCTCCCCCCCCTCCCCCCAACACAGTTTCTCACTACATCTGTTTGCGTCAGTCCATAATGGAAAATCACAGTTCTTGCTACACAGTCACCACCCTTCACCCTTATTTCATAAGTAATGATCTCATTGATAATTAAAAATCATGACAATCTCCCTCATTTCAGAAGCAGTCATGTCATTCATAATTAAAATCCCCCCATTCATTCTGTACAGTGACAGGGCCTCATTTAGTGTTAACATTGCTATACAAGAACATTCATAAACAGTCTATTCTCCCTCATCCATTGGTCTATGCAAGTCCCTAATGTGGGAGCACAGAGCATCCCTGATTTGTGTTACCAGCTGTGACAGGTGCACTTTCTGGCTGAGTGTACCTGTTCAGCAATGCATTACTGTCATGCAGGGCCAAACTGGCTCACCTTTGGGGTCAAAGATTATAAAGAGCATAGTAAGCTACAATAATGTGGACTGCATTGATGATACTGAAAAATACAAATGTGTTTTGTATTAGCACCCAGAGGATTTCAATCTGTCAAACGCATATTCAGCTGCCATTTGGCACCTACCTAGAGTGTAATTAAAACTACTTCCAGGGCCTGTGAGATGAGGTTTCAGTTTCATAAGCTCAGGCCAAAGGAGGGGAGAGGAGGGGGTCCCGTATAATAACAGTGGGGACAGTAGTTCCATTTGCAACAATGTCATTTGGTGTGAATACTTCCCTGGCCTGATCATGAAGGTTAGACACTTGAGTAGCAGAAAATCATGATATATTGAATTTTGTTTCAGCATGGCCCACAATGGCATCCAGAAATCAGCTTCTGTAATCCAGGGATTTCATTGCATTATACGCACTCTTCTGTTTCTTAAGGAGGGCAATGGTCCTTAGAAACACCTTTCTCTCAAAACCAGCAGTTACTTCTGGATATTGTTCATTCCCACCACCTTTGGATAAATCACATTCCTGATTGCCCTAGAAACCGTCACTACCAGTTTACTCTTTGTTAATCTGTTTAGTAATGGAAAGTCAACTATGGACATGTAGCAGTCTGCAGTAGCCAACTTTTAGATGGTTATAGCAACTCACTTCTGGATCTGCAAGGCTGCCCTCTTGCATGAGTTGTCATGCTGTAGGGTTGGAGCAAACTAGAATGTACCTTTCTTCATGTGAAAGTTCTGAAGCCTTATGAAGGGTGAATCAATGACTACAGCAAGAGTCATGAGCAGCACCAGCTAGTTCAAGTCCGCCATGTCTGTTGTATTATCCTCTTTCTCTGGCAGGATATGTTGGCATGCTGCAATAATTTCCTGAAATGTGAGATTAGCAAGCAAGTTTTCCACATTGCAGCACAAAGAAAGAGCTAGATTGGATACAGGTGGGGAAGCCACTAGAAAGCTTGGTTTGACTTGGGTCGCATAAATCAAGATAAACACCTAAACACAGCTATAAGACCTAGGCTCAGAAATTCAAAACCTAGGCTGAATATTCAAGATGGGCATACAAACCTGGGCTTGCAAACACTGAGTTAGTGGGTTTGAGTTCCACTGACCTTGGTTTTTCATTGCAATATAGACCACGCTAAGAGGCAATCAGCCAAATGTTAACGTGTGTGGTGGGACTGCGGAACAAGGACTTTTTCCCAGACCTGTGCATGTATCTGTTTGCCTTTTCTGTTAACCCAAAGGTCTGTTGAAGATTGATGTCTTTATGAGTTTGATTATGTTTCAGTTAATTGTTTGACTATGCTGTCTGCATCTTTTCTTAAATTTAGGAGGTTCACGTTCCAAAAATGGATATGATTGGACATCATTTCCTTTTGTGCAAGTCCTGGGATTAAAATGGGAATATTGTTGTGTTTAGAGGCCATGCCCCTGTGCTTCAGACTTTGTATGAGTAGAAGCAATGGAAATTTCTTTCTGAACCAAGCCTCCAATAACACAAAGTTTTTGCAATTTTACGCTGTAGCTGTTATTGGAGGGCAAAAAAGCTTTTGTACTCCACTGCTAGGGACAGTTCCATAAGGTAGACAGTCTGTCTGTTATGGGATGTGAAATGTTTCTTGCTCTGAAGAGTTTTCTATTAGCTTGCTAGTTATGAGCTAGATTAGCAGTCTCTGAGATCAGTCATCCATGACAAATGTTGGTGAACAGCAAACAAAAGGCCTACCATTGTTGGTTTGACTAGATTCGCTAAGGCTGTGTCTAGATTACATCCCTCTTTTGATAGAGGGATGTAAATTAGGCACTTTGAAATTGCAAATGAAGCCGAGATTTGAATTCCTGCACTTCATTTGCATAATCACGTTTTGGCGCTCTTCCGAAAAAGCACTCTTTCAAAAGTAAAACTGTGGTTTAGACGCGGTTCTTTCAAAAATGGAAGGCTTTTGTGAAATATCCTGTAAACCTCATAGCTCATAACCTCTTAACCCTAGATTACATCTGTCAAAAGAGGGATGTAATCTAGACACAGCCTTTCTGATTGGAAGTCTTTGGGGTATGAACTATGATTTAGCACCTATATCCCTCTTAGGACATGTCTACACTAGGAAATTATTTTGAAATAACTACATTTGAAATAATAATCCCTGAAATAACTATTTTGAAATAAGTTTATTCCCCCAGGAAAGCAGGAGTACAGATTTTGAAATAACCAGCCTGTTATTTTGAAATAACGGGCTTCGTAGTTGAAATAAAGGGGGTTGTTTTGAAATAACTCCCTACTGTAGACCGGGACTTATTTACTAAAACTCTTGCCAGGAAACATCAGGTCCCTATTTGATGGAGATTTTCAACAATGTGCCCAGAGCATTTTAACAACTGATTGGTAGGTTCTGAATTCCTAAGTCCTCAAATTTCTTTGACTCTCTTTAGTGTAGATTTATTAAAGACTCTACAGTGGTTTCATTGATCTATTAAGCTATTAGGTGCCTGAATTGATTCTTTTAGAACCGTCAGCAGACTTTGATGCTACTGACCGTGAAAACTGCCTTTTTTGTGGCTAGAGATTGGAGCATCTGAATTTGAATGAGTCCATACCTTCCTTTAGTGCAGGACCTTGAATTAGTACTGTATGATAACTTATATTGTAAGTAGGATCAGAAACTTTTATTCTGTCACCATTCCTTCAATAGGGAGAGGGGAGAGAGAGAGAGTAAACTGTGTTAGGTTTTGGAGCCACCAATATAGTATATGATGATATTCCTCTCTGTTTCAGATAAGCTGAATAATGTGGGTGTTCAACTTTCCTAGTATCAGACTGACATAGGGGCTGGAATGAAAACACAGATAAAAGTGTAGTGGGGAAAAAACAGAGGAAATTATGCAAGGACTAGTTATAAACTCAGGCAACAATCTTTCTGTTTGTTTCTGTAGTTTGTGATTTAGGGGACGTAGGTTTTTCCGGTAGTCCGGATTGCAGCATTACCCAGGAACATTTATTTTTACACTAACTCTTATGTAGCAAGTTTGAAAGCACTCTTATCTGATATGCTAAGTAGAATCATCCATGCCATTTGTTACCTCAGACCTGTTCTGTGTACTGCACTCCACTATATCTGGTAGCCATCTGATAATCCCAATATCTCTATGCATTGGGACTTCATCTCTGAAATCACTTCTCCAAAGTGAACCTGTTGTTCTTTTTGGCATTTTGCAATGGCTGTGCATTTATTGCTTTCTCAGAAGACAGGTCAAGGTGTAATAGAGTTCAATTGTAACAGAAAATATTGTGAATATTAGCTATAATAGGTTCTGTTAAGTTCTTGCTACAGTATTAAATATATGGTAAAAAGATTTTATCGGCCTGAGTTTGGTATGGCTGTATTACTTCTGAAATCCATAAATATGTTATGCAGGGTATCTCAAATGATAGCCAGCAAAATTGTTATGCCACATCAATATATATTGTATAGATTCCACTCATTTTACAGAAGAAAATCCAAAATATATTAGAGTTTTTTTAAAAAAATGTATCAGATTTGTTTTTCATTTCTTTCCTCCTAAACTTTGGCATTTTAATTACTATGCCCAGGAAGTTAGTCTATAAAGTGCTACCAGAGCAGTTTTTGTTTTTTAAGGAATAGAAGTGATTGCCTTATTGCATTGAAAAATCAGCAATAACTTTTTTCAATCATGTGAAGTTTCCCATTCTATCCCCAAAAGATCCCAAGATTTTAAATCTTAAACCTACCAGTGGTTAGAATTGACTACAGTTCTCCCACACAATGTTCTTTTGGGATATAAAATCCACATTTGGGAAGGTAAAAATAGAAAAAGATTTTTTCAAAGACTCTTTAAAACAAATATATCTGAACCTCACGAGAGGTTAGATCTATCAGAATTTTGCACCCCAGAGGTAATAGCTTAATGGCCACAGGGCAAGTGCAGCAGTCAAAAGTGTGGTAAAGCCAGTTATTTATAATGTATCACCATCATGAAAATAGAGCACATATAAATAATGATATAGAATAAATGCTTACATTCACATTATATATACAGCCTCTCAGGTTCAATATTTTCAATAATTGTATTTTTGTTTATTTTAAATATTTATATGTAAACACTAAAAATAATTTTTAAATATTAATTGGATTATTTTTAGTTAAGCTCTGAAAATGCTGATATTATATAAAGTATGCATTCATTGTTAAAATTGTATATTTCCTGATGTTGAGATACTGCTATTTAAAGCCCATATCATACTAATAGAATATAAGTTGTTTTTCTTTTAAAATTCCAGAATAATGGATTTGTTAAAGAACCACCTACACATTATCTGTGAATTGATTGTGAACTTGTTATGCACAGACATATTCTTGTTGAATGAAGCTAATCTATATTTAAGATATTCTGTAAATTTCTAAACAAAAACTAACCAACCAAACTAAAAGACATTTGACCAAAGCACTGTAAACATTTCTTGGAATAATATGTCATTTTGAAAAGAAACCATAAATAACAAGAATCTGAAGAATGGAAATTTCATACGAGTAAACGATGTTCTTTTCATTCCGTGTGAATAGATTCTGTTTGTTTGGAGTTCCAAGATGTATATGTTGTTTCCACCAATAGCATAATCTTTTTAAAGGATTAAAGAAACCTGGACATCTTTTAGGTCCTTAAAAAGTATTACAAAGCACATTTGAAGTGTGTTGATAATGGGTGAAGATGCAGAAAAGCATAACCTGTGAATGTTATTAAAACAAATTGAAACTGTGGACATTCCTGGTTACTGCTGTACCATGTTATAATAAAGTATGGATTAAATTCCTCATTCCAGAAATAACAAAGTACAGTATTTATAAAACTAATGTTGGCATATAGTGCAGTTATATCTTTCATGCTTTGTTATGAAATAGATAAATACTGTAGCATGAAAATATTGACATTTTTTGACATGAACACCAGCTTTAGAGTGAAAGATAAATATTGATTTAATTAAGATAGGTCAGCATTTACTGCACAAGATAATGAATGTCAATCCATGTATACATGAAATCATTAAACAGTGTGTATTGATACACATACTGTCAATGTCTTAATGAGAAATATTTGGAAATATCTACTTTATGACCATGCTTTCTCAATGTATAATTGTTTCTTTTTTAAATTAACTTTTGGTACTGATGAAACCAGACATTTAAAACCACGAGCGATTTATTTCCTCTGATGTATGTATTAAGGTCTGAAGGAATGTCATCCAATTAGACTGCCATTCAGAGTTTCTTTGAAAAAAAGATTTTATGCATCAGCTACTGATGAAAGAGAAACATATGGTGGTGAAAAATAGTTCTCAAGATATTCTTTATATATTTCATAGCTTCAAGATTTCAAAGAGTTTTATCTACACAGCAAGTTAAAAACTGTAAGATCCCATTGCTGAGATCATTCAAGGGAATAGAAAGGTGTGAGATAAAATGCTAAATTTCTTGATGGGAAGAACAAGTTATAATTAATTAATTAATTAATTTACTTTCAATTTGTCAGAAAAAAAATTATAAAGTCAGAGAATGTGTTTTAATTTTGGGGAAGATATCCTGTATTCTTCAGCTATAGGAAATAGGCTAAAAATCCTGCTTTAATTGGAAACTCAACTTATCCTTAATGATACGTGTGTGACTGGTACCTCCATAATTAAGTATTTAACACTGCGTCAGACTTCTGTGTTCACTCGTATGGACATAAATAATGGAAACTTGCTGACTCATCATAAGACTGCTTTTAGCCAGTCATGAGTCAAGATTTTCACGCTGTATGTAATAATACTTTTGCTTTTTTTTTTTTTGCAAGTTTGAATTGAACCAGATGAATGTTGTATTCAGTTATCTTGTGTGAATGAAAATTAAGAATATTCATGTGTTTAGCATGGCATAATTTGAATTTATTGTAACGCTTCAAAATATTCTGTTCAATTGAGTGGACTCTCTGTTGCCCCCTTTTTTCAGATGACGGTTGCTGCTGGTACGAGCATTGAGAATAACATTCAAAGGACCATATCCTGCCCTAATGTATGTTCCACATATCTTGGATTTTTGTGTAATTTCAATGCAAAACCTCATTATGTGAATTTGATATTTTTGCCATCCACAAGAATTTCATGCATCTCAGGGGTCACCACATATTATACTACAAGTGGAAGTTTCAGCCTATCAAAACGATGAATTACTATCCCTTTTTCCTGTATGATTTGACATCTCAGCTAGATAAAGACTAGGATGATACAGTCACAGCTCCTTCCAAGTTTACCTTTTTTTCCTCTCCTAGCTCAATGCTCTTGTCAATTGAAATCAATTAAATAGCAATAAGCAAGATGAGAAAAGTAAGATGAGGGCACATTTATTCTGCTTTACATTGTTCTGTATTGGACTTGAAAGATATCACATACCAAATTTGGAAGGAAACTTTATTTGCACTGTATATTGTGACTGAAAATGAAGGTGAGGGAGGAGTCACTAGTGACAGAAGGATAAAATAATACATTTATCTTTTGTTAAAAAGAAAATATTGATTCACTTGTAGTATAATAGCTCATTTTTCATTTGCAATAAACCTGTTCCACAGATGGGAACTTAGTGGCCCAAAGCCTGCCCTCTGGTACACAGAACATTCATGGGAATTTATCACATACTCGAAGGCCAAACTTATGTATTGAATTCATTGTATATTAAGGATTAGTTTCTCTTGATAAAGATGATCACATTTTTGTGGAAAAGTTTGGTGAGCCTAAAAGTCAAGACTTCTTACTGGAAAAAATGTAATCCAGATAAACATGATATAGTTAGACCACACGGCTAATTAAGCATCAAATGATTGTTATTACTATGTTTCATATTGTGAAGGTGAAACAGAACAGAGGATACTGAGCCATTTCTTGATATCCCCACCCCAATCTCTCAAAGAATAAACACACGCATACACATTAGGTAATGGATGGTAAAACAAGATATACAAAACAAGGCTATTCCAGCAATTCACCTGCTTCATACAACGAAGGCAGAGTAACCTCCACATGAATCTAGAGAAAATTTTTATTTCTGATGGTCTTTTCCCTTTAGGAATCTGACACTCCTCTTGTGTCACAGAACAAAATTATATTTTGTTATATACCAAATGACCACAGACATAATTATATTTATTACCTCAAATATTTATTTCTTAGAATGTTGGAAGATTCCTTCTATCTAGACTTAGCAAAATAATATCTCATATCTCCCCATTTGGTAAACACATAAAAATGATCTTTTAGCACTTGATCCTGAAAACACTTAGCATTTGGGCAACATCATGCACATGAACAATCACTGAACTCCATGGGAATTTTCACATAAGGAAAGATACTCAAATGCATATATATTTTCAGAACTAGGGACAAAGGTATCCAATTATCAATCTAGTACCAGATATGCAGCCATATAAAAAATACAGTCTACATATCCTAGTTTATTGGAGATCATGATAAGGTTTTGACCAGTTCTTCACCTCAGATAGCTAAAAAATTTAGAATACAAATAATATCACTTCAATTGACAACTAAGACACATATGTGTGCTTATACTATGCCTGCTGTGTAGCAGAAAGCCATCAATGCTTCACTGTGTTTGTTGTAGGAAAAGGACATGGCTATGAATTGTATTTCCTTTTGGTCTAGCCTAACTCTGTGATTGATTCTCTCAGTATCCACAGAATTATAAAAGTAAAGTTTCCATTTAATTTCTTAGATAAGCTAGTAAAAGCTATTTCTTTTTGTAGCTATTCAAAAACTGAATCGAGTAGTCTTCACTTCATCAAATATAAGTATTTTAGTGAAGTTATAGAGCATCCTTCCTGTAGCTTGTCAGTTAGGCATTCAGTTTAACACAAAAAACATAATTTGTTTCTTAATCAGTCAAGGATAAACTTGAGCTATCAATTTGATCTTTCCAAAACAAACATCAAACTTTCCAGATGATGATCTTCGCCTAAAAATATGCTGATGTGCCCATGGGCAAAACTTCTCACTCATCCTCTGTAGCAGAAATAGCCTTAGTACCTGGGGGTATGTCTACACTTGCAGCCTAATTCGAACTAAGGCTGCAAATGTAGGCATTTGGAATTACAAATCAAGCCCGGGATTTAAATATCCCGCGCTTGATTTGCATGTTCCCGACTGGTCACCATTTTTTAAACTTACAAGCCCGAACTAACTGCCCACGTCTACTCGCAGCAGGGAAATGGAATAAAGCCTTATTCCAAACTACCTGTTGTTCCTCCTGCAATGAGGTTTAACAGGTAGTTCAGAATAAGGCTTTATTTCGAACGCCCGTTTCCCTGCCGCGTGTAGACGCCGGGCAGTTAGTTCGGGCTTGTAAGTTTCAAAAATGGCGACGTTGGAACATGCAACTGCCGGGATATTTAAATCCCGGGCTTGATTTGCAATTCTGAATGCCTACATTTGCAGCCTTAGTTTGAATTAGGCTGCAAGTGGAGACATACCCTGGAACTTGAACCAAAAGAGAAATTAAACACCATGCTAACAATTTGCTAACCGTGATGCCTGGTCACCAAAAAACTTGACAAAACTGATATCACCCAAATCTGCTCACATCCACTCAATAATGCATTTGGGAAACACATTATCAACATCTCTCCATTATGAAGAGCAGCCATTTACTATAATTGTGTCCTAGGAAAGAGTTGTTTTTTAATTTGCCCTTCATCTTTAGGGTTTTTTTAATATACTTTAATATTAAAATTTATAACAGAACTCATCTTACATCTGAGTTAATTATCATATATCAATTGGTTTGTATTTTCTAGTATTTTACTAATTTTTCAAAGACTGGCCAGCTTGTTGAGGAGGCATGACATGCCCTTTTCACAACTTCTGTTGGTTTGATGCTTCCTGGTTATCTTTATCTAGGCACTGTACTAATTTATCTTCAATTACACACTTGGTCAATTTCCTCAGACTGAGCTTAGGTTCACTGGTCTGTAATTCTTGTGGTCAGTTTGCATTCCTCTTCTGGAGATTTGCATTGTGTGAATAATTTTCCAGTGAGGAACAGGTTCGTTGGTTTTTTCCTCCTTGTTATTATCTCTATTTCACTCTTCCTTGAGAAGTTTTGGATGAGTTTCTTCTAATTCTTCTGATTTACTGCACTAAAGATTTTCAAATTTCTTCATAAATTCCTCCAGGGAAGCTTCAGATTTTAGAACTTATATCTTTAAAAAAATGCTTGCACCTCTTAAAAAAAAAAAAAAAAAAAGCCCACAGATGCATGAATACAAAAGGACCATAGGCAACATTTGAACATCTCTCAGGTTGAAATGATCCAGAACAAGGAGGAAGTTTTGAAGCTAGCACAAGTCTCCCCAAAGAAAGCTTAGACCACAATTTTGTTTTGAAAGGACTTGTTTTGGGATAAATAGTTCTCCTTGGGCAAATGTAATACGCTACTAAGGGGATTATAAAATTAGATCCAGCCCCAATTCTGAATCTTTTTTGCTGCTCAATTCAAGTCAAACACTTTCCATATCTCTGTCCCATACACAGAAGGTTACCTAACCATTGGCACTTACTTTCTACCAATATTAGCTTGGAGTGAATATAAACTGGAGAAGGACAAGATCTGCAATGCATATTGTCAACCTCTAACAATTCAGTTTCCTGATAATTAGGAAATGTGTCATGCATCAATGTTGAAAAGTACTGTTTTTATACTTATTTATGAGCTATATGTCACTACCTTTCATATGATGATAGATTGTTCTTTTCCTGATGTTAGAAGTTTTCAGTGAAAACATCCAAGCCACATAATTTGTATTGCATTTAACTGCAAGTCCAAACCCAGTAAGACTAGGAAATATTCAGCATTCCACATTATATATTAATTATTGATTTATGATTGCTGACCCTAACTTTGGGTATCTGGTATCTTTTCATATAGTCATAGGACTACATTATTCTGGAATTCTGTCTCATTTCTTCTAATTTCTATAGTAAGCCCAGGTTGACACATTTCCTCTAAGCAGAATTGAAGACTCTGCATGAGTGCTTTAATGTTTTTGTTTGCTTTCCACCAAACAATGCCCTACCAAAACTTCCAAGTACCTTGAGAAGACGGTTATTCAGCATTTTAATGCAGTCCTGGGGGAGTTCTGCAATTTTACTGTCTCTCCAAGTGCAACAATTGCAGATTTCCCCTAGGACTATTAATTAATTAAATATATTTGTCCAGAGCTTATGTTCTTGGTAAAACAGAGTTATCATATATTTTACTTTCTTTTCTGACTCCTAACCTGAGATTAAAAAAAAATAATAAAGGTGGGATAAAATATGTGGATAGGATAGATTGAGGATTATAAAACTGCACAAAAACACACTTATGTTACATCTACACAGCAACATTATTTTGCAATAACTAGCGTTATTTAGAAATAACTTAGTCCGCATCTACACAGCAGTCAGTTATTTCTGTAACTGCTCTGACTCCTATAACCCTCATTGAACGAGGAGTAAGGGAAGTCAGAGGAAGAGTGCTCTATTTTGAAATAAGTGCTGTGTAGACGCTCCCAATTTTGAAATACGCTATTTCAAAATAAGCTACGCAGTTGACATAGTTCAATTTGCTGTAGCTTATTTTGAGTTAAGCCCTACTGTGTAGATGCACCCTTAGAGATTACACAGCTTACTGTGTGCAGTGCACGTAACATACTAAGTTTTCTAATATAAATATGTAAATAGAACCCTTATTGATCTTCAACACTTCCTGAGTATTCTGTTGCTGTAACAAAGATAAGAGGATATTTTAAATATAAAAGGTACATTTACCTAAATAACAGCAATATATGGCAAGCGTAACATAAAACTGAAAATTATAAAGGAACATTGCAGATTGTTCACACTTCAAGTGCTCAGAAATGATGTTTCATATCATGGTGAAGTAACCAACCGTGCACTCACACAAAAGGTCAAATCTAATTTTTATGCAGTTGTCTCTGAAGTATCCATCCCCAGTGTCTTCCATTACAGACCTCAATTTACCTTTTGTCTCTGAGTGTCACTGTTCTTTCTTATTACTGTAAATAATTTGCAACAGAAAAGTTGAATCAAGAAATTGATATTATAGACAGGAATAAAGTGCTCTTTATAGCTTATTCATTTCCATTCAATCAGTATTGAACACCTATGTGGTAGAAAAAATGTCATGCGTCTTTCACATGATAGGCCTTGAAGGCCTTGTTATTTATTTTTGCAAGAACAGTGTGCTAGCCTTTCTATCTGGCTAAAGCCCAGTTTGAGTTCACCATTACATTACATTACATTTTGTCTAACTAAAATTCATCTCTGCTTTCATTTGCATTCAGAATTCTTCCTTACGGAATTAAAGTTGGTTGTTCAAAAGTTTTTGCCTCTGAGGATGAATTTCCATGATGTGAGCATAGCTGCATGTGTGTGTGCACGCATGCATGTGTGTATTAAGGCTGTCCATTAATCCCAGTTAACTTAGGCAATTAACTCAAAAATGTAATAGTGATTAATCACACTGTTCAACAATAGAACACCAACTGACATTTATTATATATTTTGATGTTTATCTATTCAGATCTATTTCTTGTTCTCCAATTGCTAAAACAAACAAGTTTTTTTATATCAATGGGAAATACTGCTGCTTGCTTCTTATTTACAGTGTCACCAGAAAGTGAGAAAAACAAAGCCCTTTTTTAACCAGCAATGCAAGGTATTTACATGCCAGATATGCTAAATATTTATACTCCCCTTTGTGCTTCAGCCACCATTCCAGAGGACATGCTTCCATGCTGATGGCACTCATTAAAAATAACATTAATTAAATGTATGGCTGAATTACTTGGGATAGGATTGTATGTCTCTTGCTCTGCTTTACCGGCATTCTGCCATATAGCAGACATGGATGATGAGACAACACGTGTTCATTTTAAGAATACTTTTACAGCAGATTTGACAGAATGCAAAGAAGGTACCAATGTGAGATTTCTAAAAATAGCTATAGCATTTGACCCAAGGTTTAAGAATCTGAAGGGCCATCCTAAATCTGAGAGGGACATTAGTCTTAGAAGAGCAACACTCTCCAAAGCTGAAACTACAGAATTCAAACCTCTCTCTCCCCCCACCCCCAAATAATAATAAAATAAAATAAAATTCAGATGATGAAAATGATCATTCGACAATATGCATTGCTTTGGATTATTATCAAACAGAACCTGTCATCAGCATGCATATATGTCCACTAAAATGGTGGTTGAGGCATGAAGGGACATATGAATCTATTGCACATCTGGCATGTAAATATCTTGCAACAACAAGTACAACAGTGCCACGTGATTGGTCGTTCCCATGTTCAGGTGACATTGTAACCAGAAGTAGACAGCATTATCTCTTGCAAATTGTAACCAAACTTGTTTGTTTGAGTGATTGGCTGAATGAGTAGTAATACTCAGTGAACTTGTAAGCTGGGACAGGAGACACCTGCGAATAGCGATTCAGTGAATCATGAGAGTCTCCTGTGTCTATACATTGTATAGTTGCCAAGAGTTGTGTATGCCTTTTAAATGATTACTGATAAATATACAATGCCATTGACATTGAACAGTCTATTCTACTTTGCAAACTAACATCTATATGGTTATTCATATGCTAGGGCAACAGTATGATTTTAGTAGTAAGAGCAAGCTGAGAATTAGAGATCCAGGTCCTATTTCAGATGGAGTCATTAATCTATTGTGGGACCTTGAGACTTTGCAAATAGGAATATTAATACTTATTTTTATCTCTAGTATTCTCAGATAAAAAAGCTATATTGGTACAAAGTATTAATATTGGTGTCTTTGTGTAAAAAGCAATTTTTTCTAACTTCAGAAATAATAAACTACTACATGGTGAAATGGTTGAGAAGTGTGCCAAACAATATTAATAATTATTATATTTCTTTGCTTAGTGGGAATTTTGATAACTCATTCCAGTTCACTTTTTTTTCCAAATACAAACGTGTTCTCATTTTCTCCAAAGAATATTTTATAAGAACAGCAGCTAGAAATGAAACCATAAAACTATCAAGAATAATATATAACAGATTATCCACATTTTGTTTTATCTGGAGGAGTTTCCTCAGCAATTTATTATAAAACTCATATTTTATAACAACTGGACGAGGAATACAGGTTCACATACCAGCATGGTAGGTCAGTTCCTTTTCAGGTAGATACATTTAGTAGTATTCAGTGAAGTCTGTCTTATTCCTTTGGATCATGTCTACATTAGGCGATTATTTCAAATTTACTCAGTTCAACTTCTGGGGCACCTGATTTTACAAATTCGAAGTTCTGTGTCCTCACTACAGGGAAGAATCAAATGTAGTCCGGAGTAGCGCGTCTACATTAACGGAGCCTGCCTTGGACTCAGAGCCCCGGGAAACACTCTGGGGAGCTGCGGGAGGTCTCCCAGAGGCCAATTAGTTCAAATTAGCAGCACCAGAGCATCTACACTAACGTTATTTTGGACTTACAAATTCAGAAATAACGTTACTCCTTGTGAAAAGCAGGACTCCAGAGTTCAAATTCCACACCCCCTTATTCCAGAGTAACAGGCTTGGTGGTGTGGACGTATCACTTAGAAAATCAACCTTGTAGGGCTAATTTCAGACTAGGGTCCTAGTGTATACCAGGCTTTGGAGATGAAAGCCATAGAACAAGTCTGTAATAAAGTAGCAAACTCTTCTTATGCTCCTGAGCATATGTTCTTCCTTGCATCCTTTAAAATACTTAGCTGCCCCATAGGCAATCTTATTGTATTGTATATTGGTTTGTGAAACGCTTTGGGAAGATTATAATGAGAGAGAGAGTGAGCAAGTTGCTTTGGCAAAATTCTGGCACCTCCAGATATAGTAGTACTAGTTTTTCATTGACTATGATGGCTAATTTACTACTTGAGATTCCTTCATTTATTTTTCTGGACCAAACCTGCATGGTTTATGTGCAATCCCCACTAACATCTGCAAGGCTGCTTATGTGAATAAAGTGAGCTGAATTTGAGCCAAGATATATTTAAAATTATTTTTAAAGTATTTTGAAGGACTTGAAGTTCTAAATTTGGCAGGAAATAGATAGGAGTGTATGTGATGGTTAGAGTGAAAATAAATGATACTGTAAACAAGTAAAATAATGAGCTCTATCTAACTGATAGTGGAAAGCTGTATGAAGGCAGGGGAACTAGAAAAAATGTGCTAAAATTATTATTTTTTACATGGGGGTTTGGCCTGTCAATGCTTGTATTAGTGGGCTTTTCAACTACATTTCAGCAAAATATTTGTCTTGGTTAAGAGAACAAAGTACTTCTATATTTTTCTCTGAGCAGGGTTACATGATTGTATGAAGGGCTTACAATGACATTGCTCATAAAAACCTCTGCAAAATCAGCATAGTACATATTGTTAACAAATATACACAGTTCTGTTCATCCCTGATTAGTTGCTTTCCTTTTTTCTGGTTCAGTTTAATTGGCAGAGATTTCAGTTTTCTGACTTCAAAATATCACAGTTGCATTCATAGGAAAGTCACATTCACAGTGTAAAAATAAGTGTGAATATGTAAACAACATTAACTAGAAAAAGATAAGAAGGATGCAGAGACTATGACAGAACTCCTATTATTTATAATTTTGTAGAATATTTTAAGTTTGTGGAGTTCTGTATTGGACTATCCAATATATTCTTGAATATTGGGGAATTTGTGTTTTTTGCCATTTTAGTACAAAAAGTAGCTGTTTCTTAATATATGCAATGAAACAAATTGGGGTTTAAAGTGTATTTCCAGACAGTATAGAAAAAAATTATCTATACTGAGAGATAGGATTGGAAGTTGTCTAGGGAAAGTGAGCAGAAAGAATTTTGAAATAGAGCAGGTAGCAAAAATGGAAGATGTTTCCTAATCTGCAGCTTTGTTTTAGGAAGGTATGTGTATTTTGCTGCAAAACCGATATATTATAAACCAGAGGCACTGAGACCACTGAGAAGGGGAAGTGAAGGCTGCCAAACAGCTTTAGGCCACATCTCCTCTTGCTGTGCTAGAGATCAAACTTCTGGCATTTGATTTAGCAGGTCTAGTAAGAACCCACTAAACTGAACATTGAGGGTACCCCAAATTGGCACTGATACTTTAATTCCTTGTGAGGAGTAAGAAAAGCCAATGGGAGCATTTGCTCCTGTCGACCTCCCACTATGGAGACCACACCATGCTCAGCGTAAGATATGTCGACTCCAGTGTACCTTAAGCCACTGGCCTTAGCTAAGAGCCAGTGGGCTTTTATCTCATCCCCACCTACTGATGTCCCATGTCTGTTGGCTTCACAATATTATTTGCCTTTCCAAGTTTTGTCAGCTAGTTGAATAGATTAAAGGCTTTCTTGCAGTGTTCGAACTATTGCAGGAAGGCTCCATTGTCTGGCACAGATGAGTGTGATTGGGCTAGTTTCCCAGGCATTTCTGCGATACGTGATTTATAACCCTATTCCCTCCTTCCAACATGATGCCTGAAAGTGTTGTGAGGCAGATGATTTATCTAAGCCAGAGGTGACACAGACCAGTTAGACCTGTTTAAAATGTGGTTTTCACCATCAGAGAATCAGAAAGCAGGATTAACAGGGGACAGATTTGGTCTTATGTATGTAATTATTTATTGGAAAAAATATATAATAACCAATTTATCCTAACAAAACTTTGAATACATTAATCAATAATTAATATAATACATAATCTCTCACACACATACTTTGAGTGCATGCATATGATGTATTTGTCACACACACACTAACTATTAACCATATTTTTCATCTCTAGAGTAAACTTCACCAAAAATAAGAGTGCTACATTTCCTTTAGTATATTGCCAAATCCAATACAAAAAAAAGTTATTTTGTGTGATGGTGAATCATGTGATAGTATCATGTGATATTATCTGGAGAACCTTTGAACTACTTGTAGCAATGGCATCTCAGCAAGATTCTTGGAAAGTAATAGTTCTTTTACTAGTATTATCTAAAGTACACTATTTTTGAGATCAGGTATTGAAGACCAACAGAGAAGAGTATAAGCTACAGTAAATCCTTATAAATATGATTGAACTACAAAAGATTGCTCTGTTGTTCTAGAAGCTATCATTTTATATTTTTCAGTTTTAATGGAAAATAGGAATAGTTATTAGGGTACATCTGTGAGTTTTGTTGTACAGTTAGTTGTATCAATGTGTGAGTCTTTGTTGGGGGAAAAAACAATGAAAAGAAATCCTAAGAATCCTTGAACTTCTAATACAAAATATAAAGAGTACACAGCCAGCAAATGGAATGACATTGGACCCATTTGTATGTTTCTTTACTATTAAAATATAAATCAGTATTTCCAAAATGTAGCTTGGAACATTACTGATTTGTCTACATACCAAAATTATTTCTTTCCAGATTATTTAGTGTGATAGGTTTGATTTTTTAAAAGATACTCCTTAAAAGAATTGTTCCAACACTTACGCTAATGTCTGGTGTGTAAGTGGACTAGTTAATCACACTGTAATGGAAATGTTTTTAACTACTGACAAAGGCCGTCATTGACTTTATGATAGATATATTTTTTATGCAGAATGACACTTGTAAGCAGGGTTCCTTTCCTAACTCTCTAGCAAAGCTACATCCTCTTCCTTGGGTTGTATTCCAATATTTGTAATCAGATAACACAAAATTCATCTAGTTCTTTGTGCTGACAATTGCAGAATTGAAATCAAATTGAAAGGCAACTCATAATTTGGTATCATGCATCTACCAGTAGTTTTACTAATCAGTTGAAAAAAAGGAAAATTCAGAGTGAGAATCATATGTGGTGTTGCATGTTTATCTTTTCTTATGCAGAAGTTAAGATGACTGCTCTGTAATTTCCTGAGTTGTCCGTATTTCCTTTTTTATATATAGGCAGGTTTAGTTCTGTTATTAACTAGCAATTATAAGTTTATTCCTGGCAACTTCTAAGAGGGACCAACTCCAAAAGCAGTGTATTAACACACAATACATACAATAATAAACTTAAATTATAAGAATGTTAGCCATTTAGATGAAGATAGGGATAGTAAACTCATTACAATATTTCATTCTGCAAATCAAACATTATTTGTACTAATGAGTAAATAGTATAAGCTGAACTAAAACGTAAAGGTATGAGCCTGTGCTCATCGGTTAACCATCACGGTTACACACAAGCCCTCCCTCCCCCCAGGGCTGCTACCTCTGTATCAGAGGCAGTAGTAGAGGGGAAGGGAGCAGGTGGTAGCTAGTGCTGAAGGGTAGTTGGCTTAAAAGAGGCAGCAATGTGGCGGAGGGGGAGTTGATACAGACACAGCGGGGAGCGGGAAGGCGGAAGCAGGTGGCTTTGCGGGAGCCATTGCTCTAAGAGAGCTGACTTAAAAGCTGTCTCCACATGCACACTGCTTCCGGCGGAGTTGCCCCCCTCACCTCATGTGTAAACGTGTAACGGCTGAAAATTTCAGCCGTTACATGTTTCCAGAAAAAACACACACTTTTTCACATCCCTAGTTCTTGTAAAAAAGAATGGCCCCCTATCGATCTAATCCTTCCCTGAACTCTTTGGGCTGTATGCCTGG
Organism: Rafetus swinhoei; assembly: GCA_019425775.1. Lineage (NCBI taxonomy): Eukaryota > Metazoa > Chordata > Testudines > Trionychidae > Rafetus > Rafetus swinhoei. The sequence continues at coordinate 276,840,720 of CM033437.1, forward strand.
GTAAACACTGTTGAATTTGCATATGTGTTAATTTTTCTGTGATCTCCACTTTGACATTCTGAAAGAAAGATGACCAAATTCTGCCCTGAATCATTCTCTGTGCAACCGAATTGATGTCCATCATAAAAGCCACTCAAGCATTTGGCACTATGTCTACATGCCCAAATGGCACTCTTCAGATTACATCCTGACAGACATCACAAATCTCAGGGGTCTACTTATGTTTCATGTGAAAGCAAATGCATCTTTTGTGTGTTATGTGCATTATTATAGATACATTTTTGAGGCATTCTCTCCTTTATGTACTGCAATGCGTTGCCACAAATTTTGGTTCAAGAGCATTAGTGCTATGTGCATTTTACTCTGTCAGCTTTATACCATCTTCCCATGTTGTTCATGATGTAAAACTTTCCAAACTCATTTCTCTTCAATTGAGACAGTACAAAAGGTATACAGATCCAGACAAAATTAATAATTTCCTATTCTCTTTTTCCTGCCTCCATTTCTCCACCGGTCTGGAATAGTCTCTAGGCTTAGGTCAGATTCATTCAGGATGTCCAAGATCCTTCTCCTGCAGCTCATGACTTCTCTTTTGAATTAAGTTTTTCTTTCTGTACCAGGTCAAATACCTTTGATTTTGGCAGTCATTTTTCTTCCACTCTCCAGACAATGCCCACAAACCTTGTGCTACTTTAACCCCAAAGTGATGTGGAGCTTGGAATGGAGTCCCAGAGCAAGGGAAAGATTTGATAAACTTTCCCATAGGCTCTATGGGAGCCAAAGACTAAAGTTGCATGTTTATATTCAACCAGTCAGCCAAAGAGCCCCTCCAAAGGCCCATGTGTCCACAAGCAGGGAGCAGTGCATGCAGTACTTGAAACAGGGCTACTCAGCATGCGGATGGGCCACATGCAGCCCACGTCCCGTTTGCTTGTGGCCTGCAAGGAGGTTTACAGGATCTGTCGAAAAAGGCTTTCTTTCTCAACAGATCCCCCTCTAGACAGCCTCTTTTTGCAGACAAAGTGCTGAGTCGGCAAAACGCAGCGGCCATTTTTATGCAAATTAGATGCGGAATATTTAAATCCCTGCCTCTTTTGCAATGTCAACCTGCCAAATCTGCATCCCTCTGCCGGCAGAGGGATGCAGTCTAAACATACCCCTTATGAATAAACAAGGGAAATACAACCTCATGGGGACTACAGTAAGGCAAAACTGGTTGGGTTTTTCCTTTTGTCTTCTCAGGGAGTTCACAGTCATGATGGAAGGGCATAATAAGTGGGGGAAACTGAGGCAAAATTCAGGGTAACTGCCCATAGACTTTTTTGGGTTGGAGGCCACTGACCTACAGAGAAATCAGTCAGGGTTGGCACATAAATGACCATCTTACTGACATGGCTCCTGACTGAGAAGCAGAAAGCACTCCCCATGTTCCCCTTGCACATCAGAGTGTAGTAGGGCTTCAGCTAATATATTTTGTGGGCCCCCATAGACTCTGGAGTGGGGCTCCCTGATGCTGGAAGGGAGCCCTGAGCCTTGGGGGCCAGATCCAGGCAAGCCAGGGACTGGATTCGGCCCCTGGGCCACAGGCTCCCCATCCTTGCTCTAGTACTTGTTATCTGGATGAGAACCATACCATTGCTATCAGCTACTCCATTAGTTCAAGTAGCAAAGGTGTGCACTGTGGATCTATAGTTTCCAATACTGAGGAGAAACCAATTGGGTACAAATATTATGCTAGATGAAGGAATTTCTGGTTTTTCAGCTAGCTTTTTTCAATTTTCAGTTTTAGGAACTCACATACAAAAATATATTGAAAGAATGTGACTAAGTTTGCAAAGTCAAGCATTTAGAAGTTAGAAAATGCCTAAGCAATCTTAATTCAATCTGCATTATGATGCAGCCTATCATTACATTTTTTTACAGGACCTGTACCGCATTTTAAATGAGTCCCATGGAAAAAACAGTATGCGATCATGTAATTAAAAGTTATACAATAATGCATATTCACAAGGAAATTGAATGAAGGTTGCACAGCCAACCTTAATTCTGTCATTTCCTAATTTGTGAACTTGAGTTTGCCAGGTTAGTAATGTTCTTTCAGCTTAGTTTTTTATGTATAATATGTATTGAAATTAGAGTAGTATGATGTAAAATTAAGCTTTAATTCCTCCCACACTCAATAGTTTAGGTTTACGGAATTATCAATAATTGCGCTGCACCAAAAACAAACAGATGATTCTAGATGTCAGTATTTCTTCAATATACAACTAAAGCATCTTTTTTTTTTCAAATTAAAGTAAGCAGAAGTAATTTGAAAGCATATCAGCATTGCATGAGATGTTTTAGAGAAAAATGCATGTGCAAAAGATTTGAATTTCCTTAATATCTTTCTCAGGAAGGATTTACTATGCAAATGCATAAATGTTTCATAAAATGGTGATCACATTCAGTTCAAGAACAGAAATTAAGCTTAATTTTTATTTCCCAAAGAAAATTCATCCTTTCAGATATTCTGTACTGCCAGTCTTGATAATATATTATGAAGTAGTCTATACTTAAAAAGAGAATTGCAGAAACCGAACTTGAAGGGGAAAAGAGCCATGAGTCAAAGACAAGATGAGGGTAAATATTGTAGGAACCAAAGTTCTGAGTTTGTTTTGTTTTTAATGGGATCTGTGTGCTGACAAGCAAATAAAGCAACTTAAGAAGTACAGGTTGAACCTCTCTAAACTGGCACTCAGAGGTCCAGCAACACGCCCAGAGTCTCAGTGGAGGGCTGGCGGTTGGGAGTCCTGCAGGATGGCAGGGCAACGGGCTGCCAAGGGGGTTGCCCAGTGGGGCCAGGATGCCCAATGGGGCCAGCAGTAGGGCCAATGGCTGGGACAGAGCTGGGGGTGTGTCAGTGCAGGGAGGCAGAAATGACCTCCCCTAATTGGGCAAAATTCCTCATCCAGGACTGTTCAGATTCCCAGGGTGCCAGACCAGGGAGGTCCAACCTGTAATAGACAAAAATCTAAGGATTGATGGAGTTCCAGGTGGGAAAGATTTCTTTAAACTGGTTGGATTTGTACAAGGTAAAACTCCTGCCCTGCCATTGGTTTTCAATGTCAACAAAGTTCTTGCAGGTGCAAGGATGTTGTTGGTTTTCACAAAAACATAATAAAGACTGTATTGCTAATGACGCATGGGAGATCTACTCATACTGGTAATGGAGTGTGGAAAGAATTCTTGTGGTAGCCCAGAAAGAGAAAAGATTGTTACTGATTAATGGGATTTTGTTTCTTCTATTTCTAGCTACTGTCTTAGTAGTGTATGATAATTAGATATAGTTGTTGTGGGGAGCATGACCTCTGTTCAAAAACTCCTAGGAAAGATTACTGAGAGAAAAAAGAAAGAAAACTAGATTCAAACTCTGAAAACAAACAATCTGTGAAAAACAAAACTGATTGATGTGCTCTTAATTCTTGATTTATCATCTGTTTAGTAATTGCCAATATGAGTTCTTAATTTTTCTGTGAAACACAAATTGCTCCCTCTGATCGTGCTGTCCATGTCACAAATGGTGGGCAGATTTTATCCCCCTGCCTTCCTTAGTTTTATGTCTAATGATGCTTTTACTGTTCTGGTAAAGGGCATTTTAGGTCTGATCCATCAAAACATTTCAGTGTAGGTTCAATTTTAAGCATATGCTGATGGTCTCAATTCAGGAAGCTATCCTTATTTTAAAAGACACTTATGGATGCTCCCAATTTTATAATTTTAGCTACAGAACTCTTCAGGAGTAGCGGGCTCTTTTCTGATTTTTTATATTTTGAAGTAATGTAAAATTACTTTAGAAAAAATGAATAGCAAGAGCTTACAGGGAGTTGGATATCAAGAGAAAAATGGATTTTACTCTTAATTTAAAGAAAACATTCCCCTTTTTTATCAAATATCATTACTATTGCACGCACAAAGACCTTCTGACTATTTTTATTTTATTTTATTTTATTCTGAATTGATTATCCTATTCCTGAGTTCCTTTGCCCAATATCCCAGGTTCTGACTTTATCCCAGGTCTAGTTCCTGTCTGCTCATGGGTTGCTTGTTTGAAAGCTGAGAACCAATCAGTTTCTGCCCAGCACTCCTCCAACAGTGAGCAGGAAGGGAGAAGAAACAGTTTGGCTAGTGTGGAGGGAGTAACCATAGCTGGGTGGTGGAATAATGGAGCCCCTTCTCTACTAGCATAATGGAGCATGGCTGGAACAAATCTGAGTAATGTTGTGGCCAGCCCATGAGCTTTAGCTCCTAGTCCTTGGTTCTTCCCCTCATGGCAGAGCCTGAGTCCATAAGGGAGCAGAGCAAAGATAGAGATGTGAACAGCAGAGAGAAAAACATTGAGAAATCATGCTTTTATGTTTTGATACTTTCATTTATTAATTTCCTGCTCTTCTGCACATTAAATAAAAGGTTAGTGAAAAAAAGTTATGTTTAAGCTGATTATTATGTTATTTAAAGGTGATGCTATATGTGATATTTCTATTTAAGAACACTTGAGTTTTTCACTATTAATACACAGTTAATTGCATTAATAGTGGTGTATTGCAGCAAACATTCCTGAGTTATGGAATATGTAGCCTCTTAAAAATACCATGATCTGCAGAAGGTTTTTAATGAATTTTGTGTCCTGCTAGTATTATAAAGTTGCCAATCCCTGCTTTACACACACCAGTTAATGTGATTCAAATTGTGCTGTTGCCTACTTTTGAGGAAATAGCAGTGTGTGATGTGAGTGGCTTTGTGTTGCAGCTGAAAAAAGGTTTGTTGGGAACCTGAAGATTTTGTATGTTAATATATTAATGTGGGCAGAAAGGCTTGTGAACATAAGTTGACCTTGAAGTTGAATTAACTGGTGATTTCCTTTATTTTTTTATATTGTGTTGACAAGAGGTGATTTAGAATTAAGGTTGCTCCAGTACCACTATCTCTTTGGGGGAGATGTTTCCTTGACTTTTAATTAATAACAAACATTTGAGTGAAGTTCATGTTTATGGCCTATTGGGAACAGCTCTGTTCTGACAGACATTCTGAGATACATCATGATCTAGATTCACTGTACAGGTTGGCCTTCCCTGGTCTGGCACCTTCAGGACCCGATTGGTCCCGAACAAGGGAATTTGCTGGACCAGGGGAGGTACCCTGCCAACCACCCCCCAACCCGCCAACACTGCCTGCTCTGCTTCTGGTCCATCAGGCCCCCCTGCCTCTGACTCAGTTGGGCAGCTGTTCCTTGCCAGTCCCCAGCCCCCATACCACAAGCCCCAACTGGCGCTGTCATGGGCTTCTGGCCCTACTGCCATGCGCTGCTGCAGGCTCCCAGACCCGCTGCTGCAGACTGCCGAACATGGCTGGAGCTGCCACAAGCTGCTGTCCCATCCTGGAGCTCCTGCCAGACATGGTAAGAGCTGCCATGAGCTGCCAGACACTGCCGGGGTTGCTGTGGGATTCTAGTCAGGGCTGCAGAGGACTCTCAGCCCCATTACTAGGGTTGCCACTGGCTACTGGCCCTGTGGCTGGGGCTGCCACAGAGACTGCTGAATGCTGACCGAGGCTACTGCAGGCTCCCAGCCCTGGCTGGGGCTGCTGGACGCCGGCCCAGTATCACTACGTTCCCAGCCCCAGGTTCTGTGGTCCAGGGACATCCGTGGTCCTGTTGGACCGTGGCTGTTGTCAGACCAGAGAATCCCAGGTTAGGAAGGTACAGTCTATAGTAGGATTCTCTGGGATTCCTCACCATGTGTATTTGGTGAGGGCAAATTGTTGCATATAAGGAAAGGCCTTTTAACTAAGCTAAAAATTAAGAAATGTGTTTATATTATATTAGGGCAAAACTGTCTTTCTTTTTCCATACTGTCTTCTAGCCCACCCATGCATCCACCCACCACTCCTGCCTTTCTTTTCTTTCCATGCCCTGGGCAGTCCTCTTTCCACTCCATACATGAACAATCATTTTACCTCCTGGTCATTTACATGCCTCCCAACCTCCCCCTTTTCTCCTAACCCCATCTGTACTTTCTTTTTATTAACTCCTGTCCTATGAAGCCTCTTTAGTGACCACAGTTCTTCTGTAGCTCTACCCAGTGCTCCTCTCTCCTGGATATCATAGTCCAGCTCACCAAGTATATGACACCATTTTGTCCTGTACCCTCCAGTACCCTCTCCTGTTGTACAATCAAGTGACAGGAACAATCTTTTCTGGAACCCCAAATAAAATCTTCTATGAAAAACATAAATATTGCATTGTTCTTTAGAATGACTCCTAGGTACACAGTGAAAATTATGTTGGTCAGCATGGTCACACAAGAGTGAATGCATTCCTTAGCTGGTGTTGTATGTAGGGAAGGTGACTACATGCAAGAGGAAATAGGACTTGCTGTTGTGTTGGATTTGATGGGATGTATGGACAGAAATTGGTTGGGTCTGTCTCCCACAAAGTATCATTTTATTCCTCCCTTGAATCTGTCAATACCTGAGTTGACAGACCACTTTACAGGTTCCCTTAATTCTGCTCCCTCCTGCCTGACACTGTACTCCCATACTATCTGGCCCGATCAGCTCCTTTCAAAAATAGCATAGCTCCCTTAATCACCTTTGCTATCCCTTGCAGAATGACAGTTGGAGTGACCAGATATCTAGGGTTGTCAACCCTCCAGCACTGGCCTGGAGTCTCCCAGAACCAGCCTCAATCTCCTGGTGACTATTGAATGCAATCCTGGATATTTTAAAAGGAGATTTTATGAAAATTATATTACATTATGTGGGGGGAATAGCTTCAGTCAGATTTACAGGTGTCTGGTTTTCAACCAGAATACCTGGTCAAAAAGGGATCCTGGTGGCTCTGGTCAGCACTGGTGACTGGGTGACTGACTGACTGTTAGGCAGGCTGATATGCTCCCAGTTAGCCTCTGTGCTATGTGGCTCCCAGGAAGCAGGTGGTAAGTCTCCACTCTGGCTCCTATGTGAAGGTGCAGCCAAGAAGCTTCCCCTGCCCCAGGCACCACCCCTGCCATTCCCATTGGCCAGGAACCATGGCCAGTGGGGGCAGTGCCTGAGGACAGGGCAGCATGCAAAGCTGCCTAGCTGTAACTCCACCAAGGCTCTGTAGGGGGTAGATGCCACTGCTTTTGGAACTTACTTGAGGTAAGCGCCACCTGCACCTCCTACACCCCATGCCCCTGCCTCAGCCTTGATCCCTCTCCTGCCCTCTGAACCCCTTTGCCCCTGCTCTGAGCCTCTTCCCACCCTCTAAACCCCCTCAGTCAAAGTCCAGAGCACCGTCCAGCAACCCAGATGACTCATCCCCAGCTCCACTCCAGAGCCTGCACCCACAGCCAGAGTCCTCACCACCTCTTGGATCCCAACCTGCCTCCTCAGCCAGGAGTCCCCTCCTGCACTCTGAACCCTTCATCCCCAGCCCCTCCCTAGAGCCCAGACCCACATGGAGCCCTCACCCTCTCATGAACCTTAGCCCCCAAGCCAGCCTGGTGAAAATAAGTGAGTGAGGGTGGGGAGAGCAAGCAACAGGGAGGTCGACAAGTGTGGGGGAGAGATGGAGTGAGTGAGTGGGTGTGTGGCAAGAGTGTTTAATTTTGTGCCTGTAGAAGTTTGGCAACCCTAAGGACAACAAGAATCCAAACTCTGGATGGGGCAGTAGTGTAAATCAGTGTTTCTCAACCTTTTTTTATATAGTACCCCTTTTTTAAGAAAAATACCCCCAATATCTACAGTTTTCAGACACACAACTTTTTTTCTACCATTGCAACACATTTGTTTAAACAGCTTAATCGTAGCCAGGTGGGCAATGACATTTTTGGGTGCAAAAAGTACAAAAATAATAAAGCGCTGTAAAACTGAAAACAAAAATTCAGTTTTCTCCAAATTTCACTTGACGTACCCCCCAGAGTTCTCTCGAGTACCTCTAAGGGTACTTGTACCATTGGTTGAGAAACACTGGTGTAAATAACTGTAAACATCTGCAGTAACTTGCTTTGACCTGCAGTTTGTATATGGAAAGTATGCCAGACACTTTCCTTATTCTTACAGTTGCTGCAGATTTGGGACCCTACGCAGATTCTGTGGAATTATGTTTGTGAGGAAAGGGAGAGTAATAATGAAGGTGGCTTTCCTTGCAATTGCAACTACACCCCGACCCCAGCTGGAATCCAGATATGTCCAGTTCCACTGTGGACAAGTCTCAGAGGGTTAAGACAGAGGCCAAAGGCAGTATTTTAAGTAAAATCTTCTCCTAATGATGATCTATTCTTGAGCAATTTTTCCAGTGTATTAGTCACTGACCTGTTTTTCTTCCATGTCAGTTACCTATCTTTCTGTCAACAGATAGAAATGCTCAACAGTGGAAGGAAAATTCCACAATCAGTTCAAATCAGAGTTCTTCTTTGTCTGTGTTTGTGTGCCAGAACCACAATGAAGTGTAATATCTTGTTTCACACTCTCACACCTGATGGAACATAGCTAGTAAAATAAATGCATACACGCACAGGGGAATATAAAAACAAGGAAAGCTAAGGATTGCACCAGTGTGTTCTGCCATCAGTCAGTGCTTTCTCCTGGTCCTTCACATCAGTGGAATTCATCTTTCTGCTATCCATTTAGAAGGACTGACAAAAAAACAAACAAAACCCCCAAAAAACAAAAACAAAAACCAAAAAAACTTCCGTCAAATTTATCAGGATCAACATAAATGGTTATAGAGGGCCTCTGTAACATGGTGCATTTATTTTTTGAGATAAACCCCAGATAGATTTGTTTAATACTTGATAGCACCACATGTAAACCGTTTTGTTCTAGAGCAGGCAAGAATATGGATTTGGACGCTTTCCCACTGCATTGTAGGAAAGGGCGGGTTGATGCTTGTCTGCCATACTCTGTATAGTTCAAAATCTTGAGAAAGATTTAACAAGTCAGGAGATTTTAGTTGAACAAGCATGACCCCACTCAGCTTTAGTATTCAGAGCTGCTAGCTTTGTTCAGGCAGCCTTTTTCCTGTTAGTGCCAGATCTCAGCTCAAAAGGAGGGCAGGATTCCCTATTTAGATATCTAGTGTCTTCAGTTGAATGTTATGCCTTTACATTTTCAGGAGGGTTTGGGAAGATCTTGCAGGAGTCCAGAAAGCCTTCTGTTAGCAAGATGTGCTTTAAAATTTGAAACGTTTTCTTCTGTGATCTAATAATAAACTCCTCAATTACAAGATTCCTAAGAAACTTCTTATATTTATTGCACCACTTTGCCAACCTGTAAACTCTTGGGACTTGGATTTTAGTCTTTCAAGTTGGATGGATTTGTGCCCCAGGGAAATATCCCTCATATTATTTTTTTTCTCTTGTAGAAGCTTCCTTGACACCTGCAACATTAGCCCCCAGAAGTTACTGACTCTTATGGCTCATCTACCTTAAATTGCATTACACAAGGGATGTAGTTATTTTGAAACTGTCATTCAATCCAAACACTTGCAAGGGTTAAGGAGAGAACTTTCTGAAAGATCTTGGTTGTTATTAGAAATGTGTCTATCGTTAAAATATATCAAGTTGCCACTCAGAACTTCATTTGCACCTTTGCTAATCATTATTTGCTTGATTCTGAAACTAGGTCATATGCTTAGTTCAACACAGTCCTTCTTCATTTCCTATTTTAATTACACACTTCTTATCCCCCTTCTGGGTTGTAAAACTGCTGATTAGTCTCCTGTGGGGTGTCTCCACAGAGGTAAATTATGACGAAGAAAGGAAATTTACTTATTAGTATGGAGTTTTCTAAATGCATTGCCTCTGCAGATCCACGTGGGCTTTTCTCTTTTCTTTTTTTCTTCGGAGTACACTGCATGAAGCTTTAGGCTGGAGAGAAACTGAAGATAGGTACTGGAATAGTGCCTTTTATAATCCGTGTTTCTGGGAATATTTGGATCCTAGAGTTCCCCAAAGTCCCTCAAACAGTTGTGATATTTCTTATTGTTCCGGACCTTCAGAGTGAGGCATAATCTGGCTCCTCAGAGAAAATGCCTTCAGAAAACATAGAATCATAGAGCTGGAAGAGACCTCAGGAGGTCATCAAGTCCAGCCCCCTGCCCAAGGCACGACCAATCCCAACTAAATCAACCCAGCCAGGGCTTTGTCAAGCCAAGACTTAAAAACCTCTAGGGATGGAGATTCCACCACCTCCCTAGGTAACTCATTCCAGTGCTTCACTACTCTCCTAGTGAAATAGTTTTTCCTAATATCCAACCTAGACCTCCCCCACTGTAACTTGAGACCATTGCTCCTTGTTCTGCCATCCGTCACTACTGTGAATAGCCTTTCTCCATCCTCTTTGGAACCTCCCTTCAGGAAGTTGAAGGCTACTATCAAATCCCCCCTCACTCTTCTCTTCTGCCAAACCCAAATCCCTGAGTCTCTCCTCATAGGTCATGCTCTCCAGCCCCCTAATCATTTTGGTCACCCTCCGCTGGACCCTCTCCAATGCGTCCACATCCTTTCTATAGTGGGGGGCCCAGAACTGGACACAATACTCCAGATGTGGCCTCACCAGAGTCGAATAAAGGGGAATAATCACTTCTCTGGAGCTGCTGGCAATGCTCCTCCTAATGCACCCTAATACGCCATTAGCCTTCTTGGCTTCAAGGGCACACTGTTGACTCATATCCAGCTTTTCATCCACTGTAATCCCCAGGTCTTTTTCTGCTGAACTGCTACTTAGCCATTCGGTCCCCAGCTTGTAACAATGCTTGGGATTCTTCCGTCCCAAGTGCAGGATTCTGCACTTGTCCTTGTTGAACCTCATCAGATTTCTTTTGTCCCAATTCTCTAATCTGTCCAGGTCACTCTGGACCATATCCCTGCCCTCCAGTGTATCTACCTCTCCCCCTAGCTTAGTGTCATATGCCAACTTGCTGAGGGTGCAATCCATCCCCTCATCCAGGTCATTTAATAAAGATGTTGAACAAAACTGGTCCAAGAACTGATCCTTGGGGCACTCCACTAGAAACCGACCGCCAACCTGACATCGAGCCGTTGATCACTACCTGTTGGTCCCAACAGTCTAGCCAGCTTTCTATCCATCTTACAGTACATTTATCCAATCCATACTCCCTTAACTTTCTGGCAAGAATATTGTGGGAGACCGTATCAAAAGCTTTGCTAAAGTCAAGGTATATCACATCCACTGACTTTCCCATATCCACAGAGCCAGTTACCTCATCATAGAAAACTCTTGCATGGAAGGTATCTGCACCTGCTGAATTAAAAAAAAAAACTTTATTAGCATCTGTTGAATGTCTGCCTGAGATACTAGTGGAATGGAAAGAATGTTATCACCATAGACTGAGACTGAATCCAATTTATTCCCCAAATACAGAACAGAAATATTTATTGAACACACTGTCTTGTCTGTATTATTATTGATAATTCTAACATTTCCATCTAGCAATACATTAATACCATTCTCATGATTGATCCTAATATATTTTTAAAACTCTTTATTGTCCTAAACTCTGCAGGATATAACTTTCTTCTTATGTCCCTTGCCTTCCGTTATCAATTTTCTACAATTCATAACTTCTGATTTCTATTCAGTACTATTAACTTTCCCTGTCTTTCATTTGTTATTGTTTTAAAATTATTTTTACAGCTAATTTCTCTTCTAATCCAGGTTGGTTATTCAATCATCATAACCTACCTCAGTTTGGGATTGTGGCTTTTTGGGACATCTACTAAACTGTTCTTAAATGATTCTAAATTATCCTTCATATTTTTCTGAGTAAATTCTTCTTCCCGGCTTATTCGGCTTGTAATTGTTTCCAGCTTTGTGAAATTGATCCTATTAAAGCACCAAGTATATATATTGCTGATCTGGACTTCATTGTGTTTTCACATTATAAATGTGATCATGTCATGATCACGTATATGTAAGGCAGCATTAACTTTCAGTTCTGTGCTCAGCTCCTCATTATCTAATATAAAATTTCTGTGTTGACTGCAACACTTTCTGAGTGTTGAATGCATTGAAATAGGAATGTAAGGAAACAAATAACTTGTTTCCCTTCTGTGGCTTGGTGGTCTGTAGCAGACATTAACCAATACTGCATCATGTGCTTTTTTTTTTCTGTTGGGACATTGAGTCATAACTATTCAATATAATTTTATTTCAAGTGATCAGTAATTCAGAAATAAGTAACACCATTGTTGGAAAGAGTAGCACTCCTCTCCCCTTTTGCTCACTTGATCCTTCCTAATTTGGTAGTAAACATTGGTTTCAACATTCCAGTTTTGCAAATCATCCCACAAGGTTTGATTAATATCAACTAGAATGAATTTATGCTCATAAATGAGCAATTCCTCTTTCACTTGTTTGTAATGAAAGCTTCTAGCATTCATGTATAAGCAATTCAAAAATTTCTTCTCTTTCTCTTCTCTGGAAAGCTTTTAATAGTGAGTTGCTGAAACCCAGCCCCTGTCTCTCATAGGCGCATGTCTGGACCTGGTGCAGGCCACACTCACAGGAACTAAGGGTTCAGGCAGGGCTGCTGACAGAATAGCCAAGCCCTCAGGCAAGGTGTGGGAGGGCAGGTCTGTTCCCCTAGCAGTGTGGGGCTTTCGGGTGGAAGGTTGGAGCTGGGGGCCCAGCGCAGGAGCAGAGGTGCCATGGTGGGGCTGGAGAAGAAGACTGACACAGGAGATACGAAGATCTCCATGGCTGCAGAGGCAGATGATCTCCATGACTCCATGGCTTCATGGCTTCAGGTGCCCCAGTGGCTCTGCACTGGCTGTCCCAGAGACATGGGCAGAGACCCACATGTGCTCCACCTGAAGGCGGTGGGGCACAGTTCCATTGGTCACCTGAGCACCCACCAGGGTGCTCCATTCCCCAGCCATTCTCCCCCTTACCTATGGGCAGCAGCCACTCACCAGGTGGCAGCCAACAGCAGTGCAATGTTACAGGGGCTGCAAGACTCAGGAGAAGGGGTCAACGTAGTCATGTAGCCAGCTGCCAGAGAGAAGCTGCACTTTCCTGCCTTAAAGTGTGGCTTTTGGCTGCTGGCTGCACAGCTTGCAGACTCTCCATCCCCTGGCTCCCTCCTCCCCTGCAGTGGGCAGCCCTGGCTGACCCACCACTCTCCCCACCCAACCCCTTGGCCGCTTTCCTGTTTCAAAGCACTGCTTTTCTCCAGCAGGCAATGCGGCTTCCCCATGCTCCTCTGAAGCCTTCCAGCCCATGTTCGCACTGCTCACCACCTCCTGCCGGCTCTCCTGAGGCTGCAGCCTGCAGGTGACCCTCCCTGCTCTCCTTCCCCCCACACAGCACTCTCTGCAGAGGGACTGCTCTTCCCCAACCCGCAGAGCAGCCTCTTCCTGTGTCGGGAGAGAAGGGTGCCAGATCCGGTGCTGGACTGTCTGGGGTTGGGACCTCATGTCGTTGTGGGGGACCCATGCCAGGGCACCGTATGTTTCATTGTAAATCCGCCTCTGCTGCAAAGTGAACTTGAAAATACTGTTGTTAATTTAATGCTTGCTGTTGAGAACTTACAGAATATGGCAACTTCCATCTGCTACTGCCTACAAAGCAATAAGGACCCCAGCTCTTAAACGTAATTTCCAGAACTGTACAGAAAAGTAAGAGAAATCCATTCAATATGTGGTGGTAATGTTGAGAAGCTTGGGAAAGAGAATTCTAGAAGACTGTATTCCTACAGGGATAGAATAAAAACGAGAGTGTTAGTGTGAGTGTATTGTGGTTGTTTTAGTGATGAAGCGTGTGTAGATGAAAGAGAAAAGGATATGGATTATTATTTCATTTTCCTTGGGTTTGTGTTAGGGATGTTTGGAATAGACCAATGTCAACTGACACACAATGTAATTTTGTGTGTATGTATTAATAACTCACAAATTTAGAAACTAAGAATGTTAAGTATTGGGTAATTGACTAATCGAATAGTCGATGCATTTTTGCATTGACTATTTGTTTAGTCAATAGGGCACACCTTCAAAGGTGAAAGCGCTGAAGCCTGGGGTCAGCTGGAAAGTCCCCAGCTGATCCCTGGCTCCAAGCAGTGCTGCTGCTTTGAAGTTCCCTTCTCTTCTCCCCGCATTCCTGCCTCTATCTGATAGAGATAGCGGGGCGGGGAGCGGGAAGAGGAAGCAACTAGTTGACTATCCTGTTGACTATCCGATAAGCATTTGCTTATCAGATAGCTGACTAGTCCTTCACATCCGTATTTGAAACACTTAGGGTCCTTCACATCCCTATTAGAAACAACATTGTTTTTTACCCATTCACTGTGAAAATAACAGGCCTATTTATTAACTCTTAAGCTGTCATACATTGCATTTACTGTAATATCCTTGTGGTCACAACGTGAAATATTCATGGACTGGGTCACTTTTAATCACTGTGAACTGACTTTCTAATAGCCAAAGTCTTCCCTCATTTACACTGGCAAAATTCCTATTCACTTCAGCTGAGGACAGAATTTGGTCATACAGTTTGAAAGTTGTTTTGTACTAGTCAACGTACCACCTGCTTGTTCTCGACCCAGATGCTTTGAACATTTTCACGTTCTTCATAAGTGTCTAACCTTCTGCAAATTTCTGACTGAATATTGCGATTTCAGTTTTGTTTTAGTGACACAAATATAAGCATCCAATTTGGGAGAAATAAAGTGTTATCTCATTTAGCAACATTAAATGATAGTTATAGAGACAACTTGAGAAAAGTTTTATGTTGCTGGTGGTGACATATTTCACTTTGATAAGCAATTATGGCTTGCATAAAGACAGGTGTTTACATTTATGCTGGATTTCTGATGTTCGCATTTGTTTGGAGGTTTTCATGTAATTTTTAGAAAGACTTATGTCTAGAAATGTCCTGTAAAGAAATATGTTCAGGAGAACTAAGAGAAAACTCACACTTGGCGCTTTTGCTAGCTTATTTTTATATTTACTGAATATCAGTGTATGGACCATTTGGAAGTGCGGTGGAATTAGGAACCTGTAAAGCATTGCTTAGCATTATATAATACAATGAAAATAAGAGATGAAATCTTGTTCAGTATTTCTGTATCATGAATCGGATGTCAAGCTACTGGCAGGTACAAGGAAAACTAGTGTCTATGCATTTAACAAAATAGAGTTAAAACAAACAGGTTCTGTTTATGTTATTATTCTGACATGATTTATGAGAAGCTATGGTACTATCGTCTTTTCCATGCCTGTCTGTTATTGACTAGTGCAAACGATAGGTGGTATGGAAGATCTGTTCTGAAATTATACTATAAAGTCAAGAAAATAATGGGAAAACAAAACAATAGAATGGTTAAAAGCATATTTGTTATATTTTTTCCTAAAAAGTTCCTTTAAGGAATGCTTACTTACCAACTACGATTTGTGTCCGTCTGTTAGACCTGGTAGGCCTACACTCTGGTTCTAAACTCAGAATCCTTAGTGACCAAGCAATTTGATTCCACTAGGCCACCATATATGCACTGCTTGTCTCACCATTACTATACATATATTTGAATAGATACATAAAATAAGAGAGAGAGAATATTAAATTGATAGTATTGTACTTGCTGGCAGTTGGGCCTGTTTGAACTAATCTTTCACTTAGAAAACCTAATGAAGATCAACAAAGCTCCAGATTTAGCTTTCTAAGTGAAAGTTAAACTTAAAATAGGACTGACCATCTCTGAAGTGCTGTTGACAGGGCAGTAAGAATTGCTTTCAGAGAAGAGTTGGAGAGGAGGAGAAGAATTTTCAGATTTCTTGCTTCTTTGCCGTTAAAGACTCTTGCATGTCATTTTAAACATAATTGAAAGTAGTGAGAAAATATATTTGCTATCTTCATTCCTACAATTTCCTTTTTATCCATTTTATTAATGTATTAGAAATATGGGCAATGCTAAATGAATGCTATATAGGCACCTAATAAAATTGATGTGGGGAAACAATCTATAAGATAGTGTTCACTAGTAGTTTATACCTCTGTGTGCTGCTGATATTAGCAGATGACATGATCACACATACACATTTGAGCAGTTCTGACATGGCAATCAATGAAAGACATGAGTGCACATACACAGCAGAGAAGGATAGATAGTCCCATAAGTATAATTATTTTACATATTATTGTATAGCTAGTAGAGGTCTTATTTTCATGTAAATTTCCCATTTTGTTGAGTGTAATCACTTGGCACTGCAGAGCTCTTGATAAGCGGCAATTTGTTTCCTGTAAATTGAACTACTTCTCATAGTCAGTGACAGCTGCATGTGTGGTAAGTATAATTTATTACTTATTGTCTCCTTGCATCATTTATTTATCAAAGAGGTTCTTTCATTTGAACATCCTGATTTAGTGTCCAATCCAACTTCCATTGAAGTCAATGGTATTTTTTCCATTAGTATTTGATGGGTTACAATAAAATCTTTCAGATTAGAGAGCCTGTCATTAATTAACTTTAACATAAACTTCAAAACTATTTTCACCTCCCTTCAGGAAGGAAAAGTTACTACTTTTTTATTCATTACACTTTCAGGGTTGGAAGATGGTTTTATTCCAGTTATTTAGCATTCTTATTATAGGTTCTGAAAAATGCTGTTAACTTTACTACATGGCTGACTTTGAAACCAGAGTATGCTTAGTGCACTGTAGTAAGATCCATACAGTCAGATATTGAATGGCAAGGTCCTGCACTGTAGTTTCAGACACTGGCTTGTTGCTCACTAACTTGCAGTGTAGATAGACCTCTTGTTCTTGCTTGGATACTGATGTCAATGAAAAGTGTTTTTCCTCTTTCTCTATAATTTTTGGTGTATAGGGAGGGACTGATCATTCCACCTTTCTCTGTTTTACCATTTCTGATATTACAAAAGGTGATGATGTTCCTCAAATCTGTTGCAAAAAGTTTGTGTATAGATGCCAGGAACATTGTTTCTTTCCTCAGAATGCTTCCTGTGTCAACAATTACAGGTTGAACCTCTCTAATCTGGCACTTTCTGGTCTGGCAACATCTTTGGTCTGGCATGATTTTAGTTAGCTGGATGTCCACTTGTCATGGGTGTAGCTAAGTTTCCTGTGGTCCCATAGAGTTGGTTTACAGCAGCGGTTCCCAACCTTTTTCAGATGGGGTCCCATTTTGACAATTCAGGAAGACTTGGTGACCCAAGGCAATTCAAAAACGGGGGAAGGAGAGGGGACAGAGCCACCTGGGGAGACACTTGGCGACCCTTTTGAAATGTAATGGTGACCCGGATTTGGGTCCCGACCCATACGTTGGGAAACTCTGGTTTACAGCCACCAGTCCTAGTGCTCAGTGCTGGGTGCTGTTGTTTAGATCTAATTTACCCATAAATGTCTTCTAACATCCCAGTAAGTAGTGGAAGTGATGTGAATACTGTGGGACAATATTGACCTCCTGTGGTCTGGCAAATTCTCTGGTTTGGCTCCAGACTGGTCCCGAGGGGGCCAGAATAGAGTATACAGTGCCGGACTGAGCCATACTTTCACCCCAGGCAGTGGGCATGCGTGGCGCCTAATTAACATGGTAAGGGGCGCCGCGCCTCCGGGCCTGCAGCACATGCGCGGCTGCGCCCCTGGGCGCCAACCTATAGGAGGCGCCTGATTGAAATGGTAAGGGGTGCCCCACGCCCGGGCATGCAGCGTATGCGCGGCCCAGTGCCCCTTACCACTTCAATCAGGCGCCCCCCCCGTAGGTTGGTGCCCCGGGCAGCTGCCCGGTTAGCCCCCCCTTAATCTGGCCCTGAGAGTATATAGTAGTATTTCTTCACAGTCCTTGATGTTGAATATCTGTTGTAATCTGAAATTGGTTTTCTTATTTTTTGCTGGAGTTTTGGATGTCCTCTGTGCACAGAAGAACCAAAACATCACTATTTTTAACAATCTCAGTAAGCTGAACCAAGTTTTAGTTATTTTAATTAAGCTGGTTTTATTGTATATATGAAAACCTATTGTGGTTTATCAGAAACAAAAACCCTGAGCTTCCCCTTTCAACTACTTTGGTAGTTGGCAAGTATTAGATTCATAATACAGAGTAAATAACAGAAAAATTAAAAATCCCAAATTAATAGCAAAAGTTGTATACAGGTTGGACTTCCCTTTTCTGGCTCCCTTGGGACCTAACTGGTCCCAAGGGATTTTGCTGGCCCACGGCAGGTCATTTCTAGCTCCCCTGCTGCCAGCCACACCCCCTGCCTTGCCACCCTACCGGCTCACCCAGGCAGCTCAGCTGGGTGGAATGCCAAGCTCCTCCCCCACCCTGGCCTTCCTGGCTCCCACACACACACCACCTGACCCCAGTCAAGCTGCATGCCGGCTCTCACCCCCACAGCCCAGCTGAGCTACACACCAGGCTTCCCAGTTCCTGGCCCCCCATATCCAAGCTAAGCCATGTATTGTGCTTTCAGGCTCCCCCCTCTCCTCCTCGGTGGTGCAGCAGCTTTCGCTGCCAGGCTCGTGCCCCTCCCCACCTGCATTGTGCCTGTCTCCCGTTCCCTTCCCCCCACCTCAGCATGTTGGGACTCTCTGATCCTGGAACATCCATGATTCTTCCAGACTACAGATGTTGCCGGACCAGACGAGAGTCCCCCAGTTTATAGAGGTACAACCTGTACTCTATAAAATCAGTTGGAGTTACATATAAGTATTGGTATAATCATTTGTACTGAGACAGGATAGGCAGAGATGGTGTACCAATCATCAGTTTCCCAGAAACTGGGAATGGGCAAGAGGGAATGGATCACTTGATGACCACCTCTTCTGTTCATTCCCTCTGGGGCATTGGTCACTGTGAGAAGACAGGATGCTGAAGTACATGGAGCTTTGGTCTGACCCAGTATGACCATTCTTATGTTCTTAGGACATTTCATATGCTTTATCTCATATTAAGTAAAAAGTATTTAGGGCTTCAAAATTGGCTCTAATTTAGATGACTGGAAATAGATATATGAAAATAGAGGAATAAGAATATGAACATTTAAATTAGTATTTATCTCTAAGAAGCCATCTAAAAATCTTGATAGTGAATTTCTACATATGGATAATGGAGTGATAACAACAACGTAGAAATTTTTAGCTAAGAATACTTACCACCAACCACACACTAAGAATGTTAAAATGCGATGATCTGGCTAATCGTACAGTCGATACAAATTGTATTGACCATACAATTAGTCGATAAGCGCTTCTGCAGAGCCACAGCAGGGGTAGCTCCAGAGGAGCTGACTTGAGCCAGGACTGAGCAGTCCTGGCTTGTGCCAGCTCCAGAGCCACCCATGCTGCGGCCACTGGGCTCTTACTACATTGAAAATGCAGAGGCACAGCAATCAGTGCGAGCAGCCCCTGTTCATGGCGGACAACCCTGTTCACTGCGAACAGGGACTAGTGCTGGAGCAGCCTCTGTTCGTGGCAGCCAGCTCTGGCCACGTGAACGGCCAGAGCCCGGGGCTGTCCGGCAACAGCCCCTGTTCGTGACAGCCAGGACTCAGTAGACCCTGCCCACGGCCAGCCCTGGCCACCACAAATGGAAGCTGTTTGGTGGCAACTGACCCTGTCTGCGGGGGGGAAGGGGGGAACAGCTCCCTGCTGGGACGCCTGCAGAAAGGGGCTCCTTCGCAGCAGTGTCCCTTAGTCTCCCCTCCCACCGCGACACCTGAGCTACGTCTACATTGTATCCCTCTTGTGCAAAAGCCTATGCAAATGAAGCATGAATTAGCATATTGCTGTGCTTCATTTGCATAATTCATTAGGGGCCGTTTTTGCACAAGAGGCTTTTGCGCAAAAAGGAGCTATCTACTGTACATCTACTAATGCAATAGATACCAATGCCCTGCTGCCATGTACATTGGACAAATCAGAATGTCTCTATACAACAGAATAAATGGACACAAGTCAGAAATCAAGAATAGTAACATACAAAAACCAGGGAAAGAACATTTTAATCTGCCTGGACACACAGTGACAGACTTGAAAGTTACTATCCTCAAGCAAAAAAACTTGAAAAACTGGCAGCAATGTGAAACTTCCTACCTGGAATTCATATCCAAATT
The DNA here is from genome assembly GCA_019425775.1 of Rafetus swinhoei. Taxonomy (NCBI): domain Eukaryota; kingdom Metazoa; phylum Chordata; order Testudines; family Trionychidae; genus Rafetus; species Rafetus swinhoei. Next base: position 276,860,828 of record CM033437.1, read on the forward strand.
TGACACCCTCAGAATGGGTCCAAATAGAGAAGGGAATGACTCTGTCATTAAAATAAGTAATTTTCCACTGTAAGTATTCTCACCTTCTTATCCATATCCACCCTGCTTGAATTAGCTCTAATGTCACACTGCCATATCTGTATCTGTTTTTTCTTTCACTCATTGCATCTGATGAAATGAATAACAATTCACAAAAGCTTATGCCATAATAAAATTTGTAGTTTTTAAAGCGCCACCTTGTTGTTTTTGCTGAAACAGACTAACACATCTACCTTTGAAACACTTCCTTCAAGCTACTTTGTTAATTAGCGCCTGAATCAGAAACACTTTCTTGTGCAGGCAACATAAGGCATAAATCAGTCTTCATTTTACACTCTCCATTGGTGCCCAACTTAAGCTGAGTAAGCTAATGATCCAACCAGCAGGTCAAATTCAGTGATGAATCCTGGTTATGTGTCACCTGAGGCATTTTCTGCATATGCTAAGAATATTCAAACAACTGTGAGGACTGTGTGGGCATGTCTACACCAGGAAATTATTTTGAAATAACTTGTTTTGAAATAATAACTCTCAAAATAATAATTTTGAAAGAGCGTGTCCCAACTATGGGAACCCTCAAAATTAGTCCAAGGCAGGTTCTGTTAATGTGGATGTGCTGTTTTAACTTAGAGACCCAGGAAGCACTGGGGAGTAAATAGTCTGAATTACTCTGGGGACTAGTTATTTCAAAATAACTATTTCAGAATTAGCATTATTCCTCGTGGAAAGCAGGAGTTATTTCAAAATAACCACTTGCTATTTCAAAATAATGGGCTTGGTAGTGTGGACGTTCCACTTGTTATTTCAAAATAAGGAGAGTTATTTCAAAATAACTCCCTAGTGTAGACCAGGGCTGTCTGAGAAAGGGTGAAATCCTGCTTACCCTAGTCATAAAAAGAGATCTTCACAGAAAGTGTGGTCTGGGCTTGTGTGCAAGGTCAATTAGATCGAAGTGGGCAATAATTTTTGACAGGGGGCCACTCCAAAAATTTGGAAAGTGGTCAAGGGCTGCACTCTTCCATGATATTAATGGAGGAGGTGCGGGGTCTGGGATGGAATTTGGGTGTGGAAGGGAGCTTGGGTTAAGGGATTGGGGTGCAGGAGGGAGTGTGGGCTCTGGGTGGGAGTGTGGGTGAAGGAGGCGGTTGTGACATGGGGCACTGGACCGGGGTGTAGGGAGTTGGATTGTGACCTAGGGCAGGGAATTGGGATACAGAAAGAGGTACAGGGGTTTGGGTTGTGAGCAAAGGCAGGAGGGAACTGTGATCTGGGGCAGGTGATTGGGGTTCCAGATTTGGTAGGGGATATGGGTATAGGAGCGGGGCAGAGGATTTGCGTATGTGGAGTAGGAGGCGGGAGTGGGGGCAGAAAGTTGGGATCGGGAGGGGCTGGGGTGCCAGAGGCAAACTCTGGCCAGGAGACTTACCAGCCAGGAGCTCAGCATGTTTCTGAATCAGCCTCCCTGCCTGCCACACCCTGCCCCTGCAAAGGCTGCAGCCATGTGCTCTGTGAATAACTTCGAGCCCCTTGTGCTTCGTGGCTGCCTATTATTGAAACAGGCAGCTCCCATTGGTCAGTTTCTGGCCAGAAGCTGGTCAATGGGATTGTGCTGGGGGAGGGAGCAGCTCCCAACGCTTCCCCTCTCCCCTCACAGTTTTTAAAGTGAAACTGCCCTGCAGCCGCGTTTCTGAGCGGCGTACAGGTGAGGTGAGCAAGCAGGGAGACTGCCTGGGGCTCCCCGCAGTGTCTGCAGTCCGGAGCCAGTTGCTTGGCGGGCCAGATTTGGCCCACGGGCTGTATTTTGCCCAGGCCTTGCGTAGGTGGTGCTAAGAGAAGGACTTGAAATTTTTCAGTGGAATTTTTTTTCTGCTGCAAAATGGTCTTGTTTGGAAACAAAAAGCTTTCCTCCTACTTCCCTCTCCCCGCTTTTATCAAAAGCAAATTTATATACATTGTGAAATTTCAGATTTTATGTTTTCTCCCTATCTCCTCTTTTTTCCCTTCTCCCCTTTTTGCCATTGCATGCTATAGAGTAAATTACATCTATTCTTCTTCCCTTTCCCATTTTTAATTTTTCCTTTTGCCACTGTCTAATTTTTGATGAAAAAATTACAAAGTGTGTGATGGGGAGAGGGGCCAAGAAACTAAATCCTGGATATCATTTAATTATTCTTAGCAGGAAACGGGGGGGGGGGATATGAAATTTTGAATAAAAATGTAGTTTTTCTATTTTAAAAAATGAAAAATTAAAATGAAACTTTGAAAATTGTTTCAAATTCAGCAAAATGGAAATAACTTTGACATATCTTGAGAAACTATTTTTTCCATTTTGTAGCCAGCCCTACTTTCTCATTTATGGCGTGGTCTTTTTTCAGGCCTATGTCTCTGGAATTGTCTCACATCTACTACATCAGGGTTGTAGATTATATATCAAGATTCATCTAAAATGACCCCAGTCATTTATCTGTTTGCCACTTTTACTATTTTATTTAATTCCAAAACCACTTTTTTACCTAAAAAATCTTAATGCTTAACTGTCTTCACTAAACTAATAAGACAAGCTCTGTCTCCAGTCTTCTAAAGGTGTATAACGAAGGAAAGTTGTAATGTTTTACCTGTCCCTCTGTTGTGGTTGACTGTATTTTATTTTAACACTTCCATTATGATTTGTTCCCCGCTTTGTTACTGCCACTAATTTTACCTTAACCAAACTGCTAATTTCTCCCTCTCACACTAACAGTTTCTCACATGCAGAAATGGTGGAATATTAGTGCTAAGGATTCTTTAACACTTTTCTCTAATTATTTCCCCTACAGTTTTCCTCTGTGCATAGTCTGTAGAACATTACTGACAGGAGATACCAATTTTGTCATCATCCAATACAGATAGTGTTGTAGAAGAATAAAAACAGGGAGGCAAAGGTTTTGGTCACAAAGAACTGAATAGATTTATAGGCATTTTCATGCTAAAAATGTATTATATGATGATGCTGATTACATCAATATTGATATACAAGCATGCAGAAAAAAACTATAGGTGAACACGTATATGTGAGATCAGAATCACACAGTTTATAGCACCTACAGTTTATTCCTCACCACCAGGCTCTAATAGGAAAGCTTTCAAAAATATTTTACAACAAATAGCTTTAATTCATCTCCAGCACCAGTTCTTACTGGTTAACTGAAAATAGCACATATCACATTGGCCCAGATTCTTCCCATACAACTGAAATCTTTTTATGGTATTTGACTGATGCAGACTGGTCCTAAAGCAGGTATAATTAGCCAATGAAAGTATCAGCCCATTGTTGGATGATTATCCAGTGGCATAGAAGGGTAGCTGCATTAGTCTGTATCTGCAGAAACAACAAGAAGTCCTATGGCACCTTAAAGACTAACAGGTTAATTTGGGCATAGGTGTTTGTGGATGAAAAGCCCTTTGTCAGATAGAGGTAGTATAATGGTCTTACTCTGTGGGTAGTGTATAGGCGATGGCAAAGATTTTCCTTTTTTTCCAGGAAATCTAAAGTTTTGGGGGATATTGGAAAGCAATGTAAGTTAGGTTGTTCTACAGTATAGAGAAACTGTCAGTCTTTTATATCACAGGGAACCAGCCCCATTCACAACTAGCCCAGGATTAGGGGAGCAAAAAGGTATCATAAAGCTACTTTTGTGCCCACTTTTTCAGATTATTATTTTATTTTTTTACATATTATTATGACCCTAGCACTTAGTCATGCACTAGGATTGCATTGTGCTAGATGCTGTACAAACATGGGAAAGAGTGTTTTTGTTTTCTTTTAATAATACCTGTCTCTTCTCCTGCTTAGTATCACTTACATCACTGTAATTTATCGATAGTTATTCTTAGTTTTCCAATAAACCATCTCATTTCTGTTATACTGAAGTGTGGGTCTTCAACTAATCTAGCAGGTTGGTATGTGCACTGTCCTTTGGAGACAACAAGGGCACATCTAGACTACATCCCTCTGTCGAAGGAGGGATGTAAATGAGCCTGATCGAAAGTGCAAATGAAGCATGGATTTAAATATCCCACGCTTCATTTGCATATTTGCATCCGATCACTGTTTTGAAAAAGGGTATTTCAAAAGTGAAACCGCAGTCTAGACCTCATTTTTTCAGGAGTACGGGTTCTTTCGAAAAAGGGTGGGGTTTTTTTTTTTTTTTGAAAGAACTGCATCTAGACTGCGGTTACACATAGCCCTAGTGTAATCATTTCTATGTGTGTATGGTGAGAGAGACTAGACATTGCAGAGAGAGGTCTCTGGGGACTCAGAAACTGGGGTTCAGTGACTGTTATCTGCTAGGCCAGGTTAAGACTGGTGGCAGAGACTTGAGGAGTTTGCAGCAGAGGCAGACTGACTGTTGTGGCAGAGAGCTGAAACGTGTTTTAAACCTCAGCAAAGCTCTCTCTTGCTGAGGCAGAGGAGTAACATGGTAGCTTAATGTTCTGGGTATCCTGAGCAGAGCATTGTAGAGGTTCAGGGATGGAGAAAATTCAGGTCATGCTTTATCATTTTTTTTTCAAGGAAGAAATGAATAAAATGCTGTGCAGAGAGAGAGGTGGGCAGGAGAGAATTTAAGGATTGAGTCAAGGGTGATAAAAGCCCAATGGGATTGTGACCATGAATTATGGTGGGTTGGATGTGATTTTAGGCCTCACTTGAGTTGTAAGTTTTTCAGCCCTATTCTAGAATTAGGTCCATTATATTTAGGTCTATCCATTGTATTTTGCAATCTTTCTCCATACAACCTGTATTTCAGGCTACATTTTAGTTAATTCCTCAGGGCCATGGAGTGTCCTAAATCTGCATGTGTAATGAAAGTTGCATATGTGCACTGAAGGCAATATGTGTCCCTGCAATCTGTGAAGGTCTTGCCAGGGCTGCAGTGTATGGTAGAGAGAAACTCTGTACTTATCCTTTGTTTAGCTCTTGCTTTTATTGTCTTTTTGTAAGACTGTGGTAGCTGATAAATGTAACATTCTATTATCTGATTAACATTTTGGTTAAATTTTGTTTCTTCTTGTTAATCCCATTCAGCATTGTATTGTGTATCTGGGTTCTGTGTATGCCGTTCTATGATCATTTCATGTCTTGAATAATACAATAGTCAGTTAGAATGAAGTTAATCCCCTTTTAATTTGTCCGCATTGCCGCTTAGAATTGTCTTCTTTAATAAAGCATTCATAATCGTTAGCCTGAAACTGTATCTGCCAGCCATTCAGTGTAGGGTGTTTCTCTCTTAATTTTCTACAGTTAGAAGATATATTAGATATATAATTTTCTGTGGTTAAATGCAAAAGTGCTGTTCTTTTCATTGAGAGAGTCATGCAAAGATCAATCGCAGCATGCAACCCTTAGCAATAAGGATGGAAAGTATCTACAAAATAGTTTTTCAGTCTTCTAGTGTCTGCCAGATGATTCTGAAAAGTAGTTTTGTGTTCTATACCAACAGAGCATAGTCATTTATCCTGATTATTGGTAAGCAGCTGGTGGCAGAAGTTTGATATATTCACTCGTGTCTGCGTTTGTTTTATAGGTCTTTTACTTCCTCACTTGAATGAATGACCAAAAGTGAAAGTGTAGAATTCTCAGTCACAATCAGTTTAATCTCATTTCTCCACAGCACACTGTAATGGCATCAGTTATCAATATTTTTGCAAAGTATAGTGTGCTGTGTTTACTGGAAAATTATGAAGTATTATAAATAACTGAAACACGTCATACAGCATCTATTATATTATGTGTACTTCAAAATTTCCTGAATTTTGAGTTACAAAATGTTCTTCTGTATTGCATTTGTAAAAGTTAACAAGATTGATGTTTTTATCTTATTTCAATATTGATGCTAGGGGCATTTAACTTATTATTTCATTTTATTTTTACACATTTCTGCCTCAGTCTTCCAGTCTGTACAATTGAGTAATGATACTTACCTTGTAAGTGCTTAAGGACTGAATGATGTTGCTGTTAATAGTTATTATAGTAGTCCTGCATTATGTACATGAAAGATAATTATGGTATTCTATATAGAACTATCTAAAATTCAATCAACCCGGGTTAACATGAACAAATGTAACACAAGACAATTTGCAATCTTCAGAATGTTCATTTAAAAAAAGCAACCTTATATGCATTTAATTAAATGAATTGCAAAGGAGAACTTTTGTTTGTTATAATTGGAATTGCCAGGTCATAATCATCCAAAAAGAAATAAAATATGTAGGTTGTTTTTAAAACCTTTAACATTTACTTTCTTGAGGATGGAAGCTGTCACATCCTTTGAAGGCTTAAGCTTTATAACTTGACATTAATGATGACAAATAAGCAACATTAAATGTATAGTGTCTTACTGCCTTGTGTTTTAGGTAATTTGTTTAAGCTTTTGTGTCTTGTGTCCTTACATTTGTTATCATAATCTGCAAATGTTTCTTTTTAGTAGATTTAGTCTACTTTTTAATACGTGATTCCTCAGGGAACTTAAAAATTTTTAGAAACAAGTTATGAACATGAGGCCCATTATATCTTGCCCAATTTCTCCATTCCTTTCTCTCTCTTATCAATATGAATGTGCAATGTCTATTAGTTTTAATGAAACAAGTGCTCATTGAAAGGACATTATGCTTCAGAATATATTGGTTGTGATTAATGGTGGATATCTAACATTTGATGTATTGCCTCGAAATGAGATTATTTAAAAATTAAGGCAAGTGCACAAAATTATAGAGACAGCAGTTGGGATAAATCTTTTAGTAATTTTCCATTAAGGGCCTGTTGTTAAAAAATGCGACAAACATGTCCATTTTTAATATTGTTGAAGCTTTCTCCAGCTAATATACCTCATATTAGCATTCTCATTATAACCATCTCTTTTTATGAGTTTATAGTTCAGCTGTCATAAGTAAAAACTCATTACTTCTGACAGCTGAGCTATGAACTCATAAAAAGAGGTGTTTAGCTGGAAATTGTAGTGCTTAGCTCATGATCTCATAAAGATGTGTTTAGCTGAAATTTACATATAGTACAATGTCTATCCCTGAAACAGTATTGTTTAAAAAAGATCACAACAAATTTCAAGAAAATCTTCCATTTGTTTGTAATGGATTACAGATGAGAATTATTGGGTTACAGATGAAAAAAGTTTTATAGTACTGGGGAGGTTGCAGTAACAAAGATAACTTCAGTATTTAGAATGCAATTTTGCTGTCTAACTAAAGCGTAATAAAATGCATTGTATTGACTCAAAGGATAGTGGGCATGTGTTCCGATGCTCCCCAGTGAATAGAAAGTCAGGTCTGTTTAAGAAGTGTGTGAAAAAAATACTGTTCCTTAATAACCTGGCCACAGAGGATGTAAATTAAATAAGAAGTTTGAAAACCAGATGCTCTCAGGGTGAAATTCACTTTATCTGCATAAATCTTGAGAAATTGGGCTTTATATGGTAAAGTATATGTGTACTGGAAGGGAGCACTGGGGTGGCAAAACCTACCTCAATCCATAATTTAAGTATGAGTCTGCAGTACTGATCCCATCTCCTTTGAACTTCCCTGCTGTACTAGCCTGTGGGCTAAAAGTGACCATAGCCATGGGAACCACTGGTGTGCACTCTCCCCATACTACTCCCAGGTACCCACTTGTGTGCTGGCTTTTGTGAGTGGTAAAGATTTTCCTAAACTAAGCAGGGCCTTCATAATTGTGGAGGGCCTTCTGTGTTCCCCCTTCACACTTGTTTGAATTTCACTCATTCTGCATAGTATTATTTCCTGTTTTAAAAATGGATATCCCAGGTAACATTGTAATCTCTCCATACTTTGACTCACAAAAGAACACAGGCTTGAGTATACATGTCCAACACAGAAAAATATCCTTTTATGGCTAAGTATAAATATATATATTGTTGTTCTTGTAGTAATTAGAATGCCATTGTGTTAGACACAAAGACTACAGTAGGAAGCTTCTTTAGTTTTCATCCGTTTGTCAATATGATACCAGAAGCTGATGGCATTTTAAAAGCAAAGAAGCGCCCAAACCCTACAACAACAATTGAAAAGCTATTAATGAATTCACGTGTTTCAGAGGTCAACAATGCACCGACCTTTCTGCATGCAGAAAACATGTTGATAAATTGGGTTATCAATCTCTGCTTTAGAGGAGGTTTTTGAAGAATCTTAAGCAGTGTTAAAGGGACACTGAGGGACAGGAATCAAACCCAGTGAACATTATGTTTCCCTCTATTAGGCCATAGATGATGTGTTTTTCATCTTTTGGATTATACAAAAAGGATGTCAATTTTTAAAGGTTTTATTCTCTGATTTAAAAAAAATAATGTTGGGGGTGTGGAGATCACATGTTGTGTTTTATTTTACCAAAGCAGTTAAATTACTCCAGTGCTGAAATAACTGCTTTAATAGAAAGCTAGTCCCTGTGCCACCAAAACTAATCCAAATTATATACATCTAAAATCTATGAGAGGTTCTCCCTGATATTAGTCATATATATATTGCCAGTTCCACTGTCTTCTGCACTGTTGTTGTCTTGTAAATAAACAGCATCCTGTATTATACCCGCACTCATTTTTTTCCTACAGAAAACAATATTGCACATATTTGCAGGTCTTGCTGTTGATTCATCATGTAATTAAAGAAAAAAATTGCTCTGTTTCAGGGAACAATTTTTGTATATCTCCACACATCCAGATCTGTGCTGAATTCATTTACTAGCAATATTTTGTGTTTGTAGATAGGTTAGAGCCACAGTTTCCTCACTGATCCTCTGCTTGCAACCCATTGTTTTCAGCATCTTTGCCTCCTTAGCCACTGAGATTATCTTCCAGATAAATTCTTTGTAGACTTCATCAATCTCCTTGCTAACATCTTACTATAGAATGCTTCTGCTATAGAATGTTGAATGTGTGGTTTTAAAAAGGTGAGCATCTGTATCTTTCCTTTTTGCATTTCTCAGAATAATAATACTGTAACTGTGGGGTCACAGTTACATCATTTTACTGAATTATTTTTATATATTATATAACAGAAATCCTCAGACTCTATTTTCCTTGGTGGATTCATGAACTCTCTGTGTCACATTTAATCACGCTTTCCACATGCTGGGTATCCTTCAGGGCAATAAATACCTAGACCTACAGAGGTAATGCCTTCATAGTCTGAAGCATGTTTAACATCTGTATAAAAATAGGATATGAGTAACTCAACCAAAAAATAACCCTGTATTCACATTTTAAAGCATTGTTTAAGTCAAACTCAATGCAACTGTGAAATCAAGTTGAAGATGACTCAAGACCACATCATACAATAATGTTGTTTACATAATTTCGTACCAGTGACAAAGCTACTTGAGAAGTAAAATCCTAAGGAGCAGAGGGTGACTAAATCATCTTTGTTGTGAAAAGGATAACTCTTGGAAGCCATTTATGGAACATTGCAGGAAATTCTCCATGCAAGCGGCATGTAATAGGTTGAGCTAGCTATGTATCGTGGCAAAACACTGGTTTCAAATCTCTATTTGTTACTTCTGAATTAGGTCTAAAATTAGGGGTGGCATATTTTCCAGTTTTCATATAACCAAAATTTCAGACCAAATAAACTGAGATGATTCTTGCCAAAATTTCCCTACAAAACTTTGCGAGATAAAGAGATTATAAAATTGAATCCAAACTTAGATGTGATTTGAAACTGACCACTGTGATTAAATCTACTTTATGTTCCTTTGACCTTTTGTAAAATGGGTGTACATTGTACTTAGGGTGAACATATTTCCCTATCCTGAATATGGAACACCTGTTTAAATTACTTGTATTCAACTGAATTCTAATCAGTCAGAACTATGAAGTATATGTAGGACCCACCCTAGTCCAGCACCTTTTGAACCAGACTGGTCCCAAATGAGTGAATTTGCTGGATCGGGGAAAATGCCCTGCCACTGGCCCCAAGCCCACTGCCTAATCAGCACTGCTGGGTGGCTACCAGGTTGCCGCAGGCTCCTGCCCTGGTCCTGCACTGCTACGGGCTGTTAGGGGCTGCTGCCGTGTGGGTCCGGTACCATCCCGCGCTGCTGTGGGGCTCCAACCCCCAAGCCATGCTGCCATGGGCTCTGACTCTGGCCCCAGCCCCACTTGCTGGCTGGGGCTCCAACCCTGGCTCTGTTCTGCCACAGGCTGCCAGAGACTCCAGCCTCTGTGTTGCCATGGGCTGACAGGGACTCTGGGTCTGGTTCTGCATTGCCACTGGCTGCCAAAAGCTGCCATGGGGCTCTGGCTCTGGCCTTTGTCTGGGCTGCTAGCCATGCTGTCCTCAGCCCTGGCTGGCCCTTGTGCTATTAGACTCCCGGGCTCTTTGGCCTAGGACATCCAGGGTCCAGTAGGACCACAGATGTGTCTGGACGAGAGAGTGCTGGTTTTCAGAGGTACAACCTGTACAAATATACAAATTAACATTAAGTTGACTGAGCGCCCGTTAAAAAGAAATACCACCTATTTGAATTCTTTCTATTTGCCTTCTTATCTTTATGGCCTTATGGTCTGAGGCAGGAACAGGTTGAAAATCACCCCCGCCATCACCATCACTCCAGAGCTTAGCTGGGAGATGGAGCAGCTTCCCTATGCCCATGCTGTGTGGGGCCTTGGCACGCACAGGGCTTGGCTCCTTCCAGCTAGCACCCTGGAGTGGAGGGTATTAGACTTTGTGGGGTAACGGCCCAGCCAGAGACAGTGTGGGAAGAAAAGAGCCTGCCGACGAAGGGCTGGTTCGCTACACAGCACTCGGAGCAGGAGCACGATGCAGTATAAATCCATCACAAATATTTTGGCTGCATATGGAAGCAAAATTTAAATCATCTCTAGCTTCCATGATACATGAAAAAAATCACATTTCATTACGGCCTGTGCATTTTTCTATAACACTATAAATATATTAAGAGTTTTGCACAGAATTAAACACTTTTATATTTTTGTTGAAAAACACTAAAGCTATGTCTACACTACCAAGAAAAGTCAGAAAAAAGATACTCAAATTGTGAACCACAATTTGTATATCTTTTTCCACTTTTCTTCTGAAAGAGGCTTTTCTGACATTTGGCCTGTCTACACGGAGCCAAATGTCGGGGAAAAACCCCTCTTTTGGTACATCCCTTCTTACTCACAGAACAAGGTATATAGGGATGCCAAAAAATGCATCTGCTTCTCTGAAATTTTTTTTGGAAAAGTAGACGCATTTCTTGAACGCAGAAGAACTTTTCCGGGATACCTCTGGTATCCCGGAAAAAGCTCTGCAGTGTAGACATAGCCTAAATAATAACATGGATTAGTTAACATTTTTATTTTGTTTTGTTATGTCAAATTTCTTTCAAACTCGACATCCAACTTCAGTATTTTTAATTAACATGCAGTATCTTGTTGAACATACTTCCTACTTTACACTGTCAGAGCTGTGGAAAATTGTCTTGTACTGCCAAGAGAATACCTAAATGCCAGCAAATCTATGATTTACCTGTTTTGCATACAACATTTGCTGAGTCTGTCAATATATTCAGCACACTGCATTTTAACAAAGGCTCAGACGGCTCAAGTTTCACATAAAGGAAGAAAAACCCAACATTTTCCTTCAAGATTTCCAGTTAATTTCTGATTCTTATTTTACATTTCAGAATATGATTTTATCTGAACTTGCACTCTAACGAATAGTTCAGATTAGAATAGGTTCTGACCACCAGCCATTTGTTAGAGTTGGGCATTGCCATTTTAAAGAAAAGAAGTCAATAATCAAAGTTACTTAATTTTTTTATTTCACTGATAATCACTTTGAAAGCTTGTTAGGAAAAGAGAAACTCACATTAGTAATTCTGTGTGTGTGCCACATGTTCTATAAGGCAAGGTTACATGTTCAAAACTAATATCTGGATCAGTAAAGAATGGTGTGCTTCTTAGAGATTTTCACAATATATTTCAGTTGTATAAAATAGATTTATGCCACAAGCCGAAAATCCCTGAGTTGTCTCATAAGAACAGCCATATTGGTTCAGACCATTGGTCTATCTAGCCCAGTATTCTGTCTTCTAACACTAGATAACACCAGAGGCTTCTGAGGGAATGAAGAGAACAGATTATCATTGAGTCATGATCCCTACCCTGTTACCCACTCCAAACATTTGTCAGTCAGGGTACGTCTACACTAGCTCGTTAGTTCGAGCTAGGTAGAATGCGAGGGCAGCGGAGTTGCAAATGAAGCCGGATTTAAATATCCGGGCTTCATTTGCATGTTCCCAGTGCCGCCATTTTTAAATCCTTAGTCGAACTCCGTGCCCGCGGCTATACGCGGCACAGAGTAGTAGTTCGAATTAAAGATCCTAATTCGAACTACCGTTGCTCCTCGTGGAATGAGGGTAGCGGTAGTTCGAATTAGGATCTTTAATTCGAACTACTACCCGTGCGCGTGTAGCCGCGGGCACGGAGTTCGACGACCGATTTTAAAAGGCGCGCCGGCTGAAATGAAGCCCGGGATATTTAAATCCCGGGCTTCATTTGCAACTCCGCTTGCCCTCGTTACCCTACCTAGCTCGAACTAACGAGCTAGTGTAGACGTACCCTCAGAGACAAAGGACACCCAGAACATGGAGAGTGCTAGGGAGGGACACAAGGGGGGCACCAGCCAAGTGACCATCCCCACATGACTCCTCCTCACCCCTAACCTGGGGATGGCCCCACCTCTTCCTGCCCCCACTCCATCCCATCCCCCAAGTCTCTTTCCCCGGTCCACTGCTTCCCCCAAACCTCCTCCCCCAAGTGATGTGACCTGTGAACTAGTAGGGGGCATACTGCCAATACCAGAGGTCAGCCTCCACATTCACTGGCAGTGGCAGTGGGAAGCAGAGTAACTCAGCCCCAACCTACTTCCAGCTGTGTCACTCCCCTTCCCACCACCAGTTCCACCCCTTTCCTAAGTCCCCTTCCTCAAGCAATGAGGCTGGAGGCAGGGGAGTGGAGCAGGCTGGGGCCAGGCCACTCCTCTTCCCCCCACCAATGGTGAGCATAGGGATGAGTAGGCCCCCTGCTTGTCGCCTGGGCCACCCTGGGCTCTGCAAAGGCCTGGGTTGGTTGGACGAACCATTTGGGGGAGCACGTGACCCCTCACGTGTTGCCTCTGAGCACAGGGTTGCCTCCATGGCTATCTAGGCTAATAGCCATTCATGTATCTATCCTTCATGAACTCATCTAGTAATTTTTTAGCCCTGTTATAGTTTTGACCTTCTCAACGTTTCTTGACAACAATTCCACAGGCTGACTTTGTGTTGCATGAAGAAGTACTCTCTCAAAGGCAGAATCATGGCAGGGGGATGCAAATGGGAGTCGGCTCCCGAGGAGCCACCTGCCCCACCACACTGCTATAGAGGCAGCAGCGCGGGAGAGGGGGCTTTGGAAGAGGGCAGGTGGCAGCCAGTATGTGTGGGGGGCTGGCTTTCAACTCGGCTTCCCGCATATACTGGCTCCCGCCAACCGTATCATAGGTAGTAGTATGATGGTCAGGGGCAGGTGGGAGCCGGTTGGATGTACCATAAGACTGGAGTTAAATGGTACAGGTGTTTCCAGCACTAGAATCTAGAAACTAAAGGTGCAAATAGGCCAGGTGCATTTTTTAATGTTTATGCTAAGCAAATAGAGTAGTCCCTAGCCCAGCCAGTAGAGGCAATCTACAATAGAGATTTAGCTTTGGTGAGGCCTCCACTGGAGTACTACGCTTTAAGTATGATGTGGACAAATTGGAGAAAGTTTGGAGGAGAGCAAGAAAAGTGATGAGGTTTCAAAAACATGACCTAAGGTAGAAAGAAACTGCGTGTATTCTATCTAAAGAAGACAAGACTGAGAGGAGACATGATCAGTGTCTTCAAGTATGTTAAGACTGTTGTAAAAATGACCAGTTCTCCATTTTCACTGAAGAAAAGACAAGAAGTAATTGGCTCCATTTGCAGCCAGGGAGATTTTGGTTGACTATTAGCAGAAACTTTCTAATTACGAAGATAGTTATGCACCAGAACAAATTCTCTAGTGAGACTGTAGTATGTTCATCACTGGAGGTTTTTAAGAACAGATTAGAGGAACACCTGCTGGGCTGGCCTTGGTATATTTAATCCTCAGTTGAGAAGTTTAAAAAAATCTGACAGCTCTTTAATGATATGCAAATACAAGTGAAAATCTCACATTTTGGTTTGACTATTTTTTAGTCACAGTGTGTCTATTATATCTCATTTGAGTGTGGAGGAGAGAACGGTGTAAATAGACTAATCTAACCTCCTGCACTGTTTTTTCAGACTTCAAACTAATTGCAGTTCTTACCTTTCATGTCATTAGCAATTTTTCTTTATTAGTTTTTTTCATATTATAAAAATAGTGCAAACAGCTGAGTAATTTCCATACAGTTTTAAACCTGTTTTGTTCTTTAATTGGCTTCATAGCCCAACAAATTCTGTGTCAACATTAAGAGTGCAGTTGTGCTTGTCAAATTGTGTTAGTTATGCAGAAGATTCTACCTTCCGGGGTCCTAAACTAAGATTGACCATGCAACATTTCTGCTACAAACAGGAATTTTAGATGACAGTATTCTTTTGGTTCCTGTACATCTAGGAGGCAAATGCAAGAGCAGAGGTCATTAGTATCACATGTTATTACATAACTGGGAAAAACAAAAGTGTGTGTTGCTTTACTTTTAGCTTGTGCATTCATACTCTGTAGATTTTTACATTGTGAGTAACTCAGGTGACACCCCAGACTTAAATTATAATGTTTAAAAGAATTTCCACATTTCTGAAACATGAATTCACAAGCAGCTTGTTGTGAAATTTTAGCTTTGTTGTGAAGTTGCCACTGAAAAACCAAATATATGATAAAAAAATTGATTGTGAAGACCAAGAGCAAATCCACTGTTACTGAGACATTCTCTGTAGAAGTCTATGTAAATTTCAAGAAGAAAATATTTGTCACCATTTAATTCAGAGAAGTCAAAACTCGTGACAACTGAGTTTACTATTTTATATAAAAAAGGAAATTTGGTTATTGAATTTTTAACTCTTAACATACAAAGAGTTAAGTGCATTTGTAAATATCAGTACAAGAAAGATATCAATAACATGGAAGAAATTCAGAGAATAGCAAAACCAAAATAATTTAGGGGCTTGAAGATATCGACTCCTGGAAGAGATCTAGAAAGCTATATACAGATATCTTGACCAAATGAAAACTAAGTGCTAAAAATATAGTCTGCGGCTTTTAATGATGAAATGTAAGATAGCGTGATGATCCCTTGACCTGTAACTGAGGGTAATGACTTTAAATTAAGCAATGGAAAACTTACGCTGATGAAAGAAAATGTCCTATGGGTAAATTCTGTAAAATTATAGGATACTCTTGCAAATGAAGTAGTGGAAATTCCGTTGCATAATTATTCAAAACTGGACAGCCAGAGCACTAAAGACAGTGCAGGGACCAATCTTGTGTTTGGTACAGTGATGAACAGATGACCCGATAAGTCTATATCAAACTCCTAATACACATAGACATTGAATCTGAAGGAAAAAAGTCTATTATCAGATTGTGTATCTCTGCCTTAGTGTGGCAAATCGATATGAACCATCCTAAGTCATCAGGTGAAATGTGTAATCCTAGACATCATCTGATACCCTTCCCTGCATCCAAATATACACCAACAGCCCAAAGAATTTAAGTTACAAACAAAAAGAGCTTACAAATTCCATTTTCAAAAATGACTTAGGAGTGTGCGGCTCTAACAGATCACCTCTTGATGAACAAGATGCATATTATGGCAAAAAGCCAGCAGGAAGCTATTTAAAAGCTGGGAAAAGTTATGGGTTGCAGTTCAAGAAACATAGTCTATATACCTCCAATAAATTTTAAATTACTTTCACTGCTGGGTGGCAATCACTTGACATACTTGTTTACTTGTTTATGACTATCTAGGAATTGGAAGATGAAAAAAGGAAATATGCTAAAACATTACTTTTCACAGCTGTTTCATGATTTTTGAAAGCTTAACATTTATAGCTGAAATAGAGAAATCTCACATTAGAATATAGTTAGAAACTTCTCATCCACTGTTACATGAGTACCCAAAATATATAGATCACATTAGTGGATGTGCAGTTAAATGAGCCTCTGATTTGGTGGCTGATGTGGTTGGGTTCAGTGATTAAATCACTTGTGTAGATGTGTGGGCAGAGTTGGCACCATAGGCACCAGGAACCCACCCCTGTAATCAGCCCCGCCCACCCACTAATGTGATCTATGCCATCAAATGCCAGCAATGCCCCCACTGTCATGTATATTGGCCAAACTGGACAATCTCTACAGGAAAGAATTAATGGACACAAATCAACTATCTGAAAAGGCAATACACAAAAACCTTTGGAGAACACCTTAATCTCCCTGGACACTCATTAATGGATCTCCAAGTCACCGTTCTGTTTCAGACCAATTCCACAAGCCAAATACACAGAGAAGGATTATAACATAACTTCATTTACAAGTTTAATTTTTTATGCAAATGGTATGAACAAGGACATCAGCTGGCTTGCACATTATCTTCCACGTCCTATGACTTAACCTACCAACCAAACAATGGAGGTGCTAATTGTTCTTATCAGCCTGTTGTAACTATTTGAAACATCTACTCACTGTCTCTCTCTCTCTTTTTTTCTCTTTTCCCCCCCCCCCTTTTTTTTCCCCTCCCCGCTTCCCTTATTTGTTCTTGGATCTGGACTTCTAATACTCCTGTGATCTGAAAAAGAGGGTTTTGCCCATGAAAGCTCATGATACCATCTACATGTTTTGTTAGTCTTTAAGGTGCTACTAGTCTATTTGTTGTTTTTTAAGTTTTTCATGCTTTTTAGTGTCCAGCACAATTATGAAATTAATCTCCCAGCTCATCTTTTGAAAATGTGAAGATTTCCTTTGAGGATCAGGACTGATAGGTCAGATATAGAAGGATTGCTTTGTGAAGAGTGTTCATCCACTGAAGATGTGATGTTTTTGTCTTTTATCTTTTTCCTGTGTATAAGAGTTCTAGTCAGATTGTCATTGTCAGATAATATATCAAACCTACAATAAGCTGCACAGAAAAAGGTATAAAATGTTTAAGCAGTGTGGCTCAATTTTAAAAAAAAAATCATAGCTAATTGTGTTTAAATTCCATTTTCAAAAATGACTTAGGAGTGTAAGTCTAACAGATCACCTCTTGATGAACAAGATAGCATATTATGTAAAATCTGCCAAAAGAATTCAACTTCTGAAATCAGAACAGAAAAGGAGACAAAGTTCAAGAAACATAGTCTATAGAAAAATGTGTTTGAATAGTGTTTGAAATTAACTTTTTTGCATTTCATCTCATCTGAGTTACAAAGCTGAAGAATTCACTGGGTGCCTCGTAATATGGTTTCTATTGTTTCACTAGAGAAATATTGGAGGACCATAGAAATTATAATGGGTGAAATGTTTTGTTTTTACTTTATTTTTGTGGTTAATTCCACTGCATTCCTTTGTTCCTCTTTGCTTTAAAAATAGCCATTCCCTGTTGCATACTGTGCTGATATAGCTACAGAGCAGCAATAGTAGCAGCATTACTAGGCGTCATTTATCTCAGCATGGACTGATCAATTTAAAGAACAAAAGAGACTACAACATGATAATTTAATTAAACACAAAAAGTGTTAAAATAATATTACTTCTGAGGCATATGCCTACTAAAACCAATAATCATTTTATATCTCTTTCATACCACACGTAGAGTATTGATTGCCTTCAGAAGTATCCTATACAGCTACATATTCCGTTTGATTACTGGCAATTACTATATTGCAATAAAATGAAGGTGCCAGTTAATGTCTGCAGTATTTAGATATCTGTTATTGCTAAAATGATTTTCTTTATATTTTTTACCTTTTTGTGAGCACTTCCAGTTGAACACAATGATGGAGGCCAGCAAAATGGAACTAATTTTATCTGCATTAATATCATGTTGAGAGGCTATAGCTAGGTTGGTGTCCCATTGTGCTAAACTTTTCAAACATATAGTAAATGTTAATCTCTACCAACTGGGCCTAGGGACTTACAGTGTAAGGCTTTGTCTGTATTGCACATCTTTTAGGGACACTGACCTATTGGGCAATGTAGCTTCTGTTTGTTGTCTCTTTTGCCTATATAAATCTTCCACCCTAACCAGTAGCATTTACGTTGTTGTCTGCTGACAATGCACTGTTCACGCTGGCACTTGCCACTGCAAAACTCTCATCTTGGGGAGAGGAGGCTAACTCCTCTGAAGGACAAAAATGTTGTCATTCAGTTGCCAGTGTAGACAAAGCCTAAAGGACAAGTTGTAACATACAGATGACACAAACAAGAAGGGAGGGATCAAAGAGAATGGGCAAGGAAAATGCAGAAGTTTAGCATAGCCTGTGTGCAATTCTCAACCAATTAGTGGCAGTAGTCACAACAATCACTTTTCTAGAGCAAAATTAGGATTTCCTTGATGGGTTTTTTTTATGTTTAGGTTTTTTTCAACCCACATTAAGTTCCTTTTGAAGTTATAACTTGTTTTTTGTGGCAGAGCAGAGAGCTTGAGAACTTGCATATGAGAGGAAAGGAAAAGAGAATTATTTCACAGGACATCATTAAAGCAATTACTTTGATCAAATACTATTTTCTAAACTGAAATTTGTTGAGAATATCAAACTTGTACTTTCCTTTAACCTCAGCAGCATACATCTATGTTCAGGGTTAAAAACAAACTTTAAACAAGTTAATATTTAAAATAAAGGTAATCTTTATATAAAACTTGACTAAGAGCATTTGAAATTTGTTGCAAATGTGGTTTCTGAATTCTGGTAGCAGTAAGCTACTTAAACATGCAATTAAAATGTAATGGACCACCCTTTCAGTGCTAGTTTAAGCCTTGCCATTATGGTTCGAGTTAAAGCCATTATGGTTCGAGTTAAAGTAGGCACCTTTGAAATAAAACAAAGACCCTTCTGAGCTTGTTCATGGCCAAGTTTTCACTTTAATTTTATTTGGTTTCTATTTAAAGTTGGAAGCAAATCAGCTAGACCAGATGGATGTGTCTTCTTCCAATCTTCTGCTTCTTCTTTTGAGTAATTAAGAATGACTTTAGGTCAATTGTGGCAGCTTCTGGAACCTTTCAGGAAGTGGTGACGGTTGTTATAAATTCATTTTAAAAACAATATTATTTTTTATTTAAAAAAAATAAAATCTTCATTTTAATAATAGCCATGCTGCTCTCCAGATATGATGTTTTTGTGAGAGAATTACATATTTTAGATGATGGAGGCATTAATCAACTTCCACTGTACCAGATAAACACAACCACTGTGTGTAATGTCTTCTGCAAAATAAAGCATGTGGGTGAAATCCTGGCCCTACTGAAGTCAACATCACAAAACTCCCATTGACTTCAGTAGGGCCAGGATTTTACTCAGGGTTTCAAGAATTTGGAATAACAGACTAATGGTCAATCCCAGAGAGTCCTATTGGACTTTTGTGTCATTGACAACTGGAGAGTCCTCTATTAGGCTGTTACTCTTTGAGATTTTTTTTACAAATGGCATTATATGAAAGGCTTCTAATCCATGCCCCATCCCTCTTTGGGGAAGACTGGGATCAGGATACCCTGTAGTTACAGTCTACCAGATGGTTCTTAGGCTGACAGTAGTATGGGTCATGGATCAGTGACCCATGAGTTCAGGGATGTATGGCCTAATGGCCAAAGTCAATATGACTACCCTTAGGGTTCAGAGCTGTACAACCTAATGGCCTGATATGTGTGACATCACCAAAGGGATCAGTTGAGGGATGTGAGAGTTGCATCCTTCCATTTTGTTGAGAGGGGCCTGTCAACCCAATGTTTTCTGTGGGGCTCTTGTCATTGAAATTCCCTTTATTGGGCCAAGTCTGTTTACTGTCAGAAGAAGGGTGTTGAGTGTGATATAAGATTGTGAGAGTAAAATAGATGTTAGTTTAGTGTGCGTGTGTGTGGGGGGGGAGAGTATACAGGAGGTCAGACTAGGTAATCTAGAGGTTCTTTTTAGCCATAAGAGTGCTAGAGTTTGTTTTAGTTCACAGATGCTGGAATTAGGGCTACAGGGGTTTCTGCAGCATCTCCTGACTTGGTTTTCATTTCAGAAAGGGGTTCACAGTTTGGTCAGTGGCTCTCAGCACCCGCACTATAAAAATTGTTCTAGCACCCCTGTTTTAGTTAGTAATTTCAGGTTTGAAGGTAAAAACATACTGCCAGCTTCATTGATTGGCAATTGTGATTTTAAATGTGTCTCTGTGTATGGAGTAGGTGCATTTCATTAGCCATGTCTAGGGCTTCTGTAGAAAAGCTGTCTTTGTGGCACTTTTAGTGCATATTTTATAGGAAATAATATGCTGTTCTAACTTCATACTGCTGCCTTTCTGTACTTTTAAAAAATGTTTAAATATTAAATCCTAAATACTATCATGCACATTCATTTTGAGTATATGCTTCAAAGTGTACATTTACAATCACCTTTATATTTATTTCCTTTTTTATAGGAATTTGCTGCACTGACAAAAGAGTTAAATGCATGTAGGGAGCAATTGCTTGAAAAAGAAGAAGAGATTTCAGAACTGAAGGCTGAAAGAAACAACACAAGAGTAAGTATAGAGTAGACTTTTTATGTGGGTATGCTTTTAGCACTAACTTTGTTTGAAGCAGAAGGAATACAACTGTGTGCCTGTTCCTATTAATTTGCATTAATAAGAATATCACATTTGTAAGAAGTTGTTTATATTGTGTTAAAAGATATATTTACAACAATGTTTCTACAAGAAGGCGTGTGATATATTTTCTGTGAGGGAAACAATCCATTATAATTTTGATCAGAATGTGCTCATTAAATTTTAAGCTGGTATTGTGGCCCCATGAAGTTCAAGGAATTTTTGCTATTGGCTTCAGCAAGGCTGGGACTTCACAGTCCTGTAACACCTGAGAGCCACATTCTCTCCGCACTTGAAGGCAAAAGTTAACTGGTACAAGTTGAACCTCTATAATCCGGACTTTCCTCGTCGAGCAACATTAGTAGTCTGGCATATGTGGCTACTCCGGGGCTGAAACACTCATAGGGAAAAGCTGGGAGCCCAGTGCTCAGAAACTTCTACCCCGCCTTCCTAGGGCTGCTGGAGTGCTGCAAATAACTGATTTGTGGCAGGCAAGCTTGGGGTCAGGAAAAAGCCGGGACAGGGAATGCTCATGGGAAGAGGTGGGGTAGTTGAAGACCAGAAGTGGAATTCTGTGGCCAGGTGCCTGTGGCCAGTGGTTGGGAGTCCAGCCCCATGGCCAGCAGCTTAGGCTCACCACAGAGCCCCATGGCCAAGAGGCATCGCTGTTGGCTACACAGCCACTCTGTGTCTTCCTCCAAGCATCCTCCCTCATCCTCGATCCATCAATGCTAGCTCCTCTGCTGTGGCGGCAGCAGAGGGGCTGGCATTGACCTCTCCTGGTCTGGCAAATTCCCTGATTCAGGATGGATCAGGTCCCAAGGGTGCTGGACAAGGAAGGTTCAACCTGTATTACAATAAAACTCTGTAATCTGGTGTGATGGGGGAATGAGGGGAATGGGAGATATCAGAAATTACACTTAATTGAGCTTTGTGTTTATTTATGTGCCCGATAAACAGAGTTTTTACTGTAAATTGATTTGTATTGTAATCAGGTTTCAAAATATGTAAAGAATCACCCTTTTAGATCTAAATTACTGTATCTCTGTGATAATTATTACCAGTTTAAAATAGTAGCATATCTGGAATATGTATATAGGTATGTATATATTTAATATATAAGGGTTCCATCCATTGAAAATGCCGTGTCTGATGCATATGGTGGATTTGATGCTGTTCTGAAGTTTTAATGGGAAGAACCAACCAAGAAAAGATAATAAGAACATAAGAAATTCTAGAGCTTGCAAAATACCCTTTTTGAATATAATTCCCAAATTCTGCCACGGCTGTTATATTTTGCTCCTCTGGAGAGAAGGATACTGTTTGAATTTTGATGGCACCTTTCAGCGCCTCCTTGAGCTCCTGCCTGTCGCGGGCACTGAGCTCGAAGTGCAGCGCGGGGTGCCGTCCCAGGATCCGCGGGCCCACCAGGGGGCACAGGATGTAGACCACAGCAGCAGCAGGGCCAGCACCCCCCCACCCAGCCCCAAGCAATGGTGGTTGTTAGTCCTTTACTAAAGGATTGAGACATGCTGACTTCAGGGCATAGCAGTTGTTAAAAGCAACTCTGACATATGAATACAGATTATAGAACATGACCACCTTGCTACAGCCAGGACTGGATTAAGATAGGCTGAAGCCCTGAGCCGGGGTGGGCAAAAGGGCTTCCGGAGGCAAGATGCAGCCCACCAAGCAGGTGGATCTGGCCCATGGAGGCCCTGCCACTCCCCCACGGCCCGGTCAATTAGGGGCTGGGGGAGGAGGAAGCGCGCGAAGTTTCCTCCACCATGATAGGAGCACGCAGTGCTTGGAAGTGCCAGACACTCCTGGCATGGCAGGAGGAGGCTTCGCACGCTCCTCTGCCCCCAGGCCAATCAGGGCCTGGGGCCGGGGGGAGCACATTAAGTTTCCTCCACTCTGCCCTGCGGCCTGGGGGCAGGGGAGCGTGGGATGTCTCCTCCCAGCCCGGTGGAATGGGCACCTAGGGGGAGTGTGGGGGGGGAAGGCACTCCCCCACCCCCAGACCAATCATGGTCTGGGGTTGGGGAACCTGGAAATATCCCAGCCCCGCTCTTTCTGCTTGAGACCCTGCTCCTTCCGCAGTGGCCTGGGGCCACTTCAGACATTTTTGAAGTGGCCCCCAGCAAAAAAGTATTGCCCACCCCGGCCTTAAGCTATGTCATGTTTAAGAGGCCCCATAATCAAAATACCAAAAATGTGTATTATTCTATCAGAAAGGACAATAAAAATAGAAATAATAAAGTTTTATATTTGCATATATACTGGAACATAGGTGAGGATGCAACCAAAAACTAGTAATTGTGTTGTATTTAGAGGCCCCTCATAATCTGAGGCCCTAAATTATAACTCACTTAGCTTGTGCATAAATTTGGCACTGGGCAGCTGAAATCCTGGCAGCTAAAATTAATAAGTTTACCAATGTGTTATGGCACTGGAGAAGTTATACATAGGAGATGAAGACCTAAGAGATGAAGAAAAATACACTATGTAGTAAATGCAGATAAACTAATGCACAAGAATGGAACAGCTTGACAATCGAGTCAGGAATACAAGGTGGGTGAGGTATTTTCTTTTACTGGGCCATCAGAACTTCTCACCCACCTTGTCTCTGTAATGTCCTAGAACCACTATTACTACAACTAAACTGCAAGTCAGACACAGACATTCAGGAATTTTCAAGATATCTGTAGCTGTGGAGAAAGACAAGTAACGCAAGGCTGACCCGATGAATCTGCAGCAGAGTTAACTTTTAACTCTCTCATACAGCTAAATATCAAAGTGCAGTTTTTATCACTATTGTGCATGGACCATAAGTGACTTTGTAAAAACAACATTTGTTACTTATTTATTTCCTCGCTATAATCTCAATACATTATTAATTGAATTTTCAGTTTTTATTTACTTATTTTTAGGTGGCAGGGAGGGGGGGAGAAATGCTGGAGGAGCCCAGCCAGCAGCTTGACCTTGCCGAGTAGCGATAAGACTGGAGCCCTGAGCCACATGCAGGGTTGAAGCCCAGAGACTTGTGTCCCAAAGGGGGCTGAAGCCTCACTCTGGGCACCCTGAGGGAGACAGAAGCCCCAGGCCAGACTGAGGCCCCATGTCCCACACCCTGAGAGGGGCTGAGCCTGGCGCCCTGAGCAGGGCTGAATCCCAGATCCCCAAGCCCTGATTTTATATTTTTACAATATAGAACCCTCACAATAGTTAAATAATTGGTATTTCAATATTGTTTAACTGTGCAATAAAACTGTGATTCTGCTTAAAGTTTTAAATCACTTATTTAAAAAAATATTCAGTTCAGAACATAGTTGGCAATTCTTTCAGTATGTGAGGCAAAATAGAACAGTCCTGGACTAGCTGTACATATGTAGGACTGGCCCTTCACTGATGTCAGCAAGACAAATATGTCTCAGAAAATTTCATATGACTTTGCAAAAGTATAAGCAGCAGAAATTACTATAGTATCTTATAGTCACTACTGAGCAGATGCACCGACTTTCTAATGTGAGGGGGCAGGGGGGAGCGGGGGAGAGGTGCTCAGCCCCCTTTCTCAGCTCCAGGCTCTGCCATCACTCTACTCCTTCCCGAAACTCCTGCCCTGCCTCTTCCTAACTGTATCCCTCTCCATCCTCACATGTTTTCCAGCCTTGTTCTGCTCTTTCTCTGGAGTGTGTCCTTCTCTCGCTCCCAGCACCTCTTGCTTGCTACAGTATATCTGTTCCACAGTGGGATGGAAGTAATGAGAGGGAGACAGAGGCACGGATGGATGGGGCCACTAGCTGGGTGGAGGGAGAGAGGTGGCTGCCAGGTGGGTGCTCTCCCCCCAACATTTTTCCCCAGCTATGGAGCACCCATGGAACCTGCACCTATTATACTGAGTCTAATTTCAGTTCTGAAAGAAAAAAACAGCCCTAGAGTATTTGGAAAAGTATTATAGGATGTCTTCTGGAGCTGAACGCAAAACAGTATGGTACATTTATTGCAATCATAGAATCATAGAATACTAGGACTGGAAGGGACCTTGAGAGGTCATCGAGTCCAGTCCCCTGCCCTCGTGGCAGGACCAAATACTGTCTAGACCATCTCTGATAGACATTTATCTAACCTACTCTTAAATATCTCCAGAGATGGGGATTCCACAACCTCCCCTGGGCAATTTATTCCAGTGTTTGACTACCCTGACAGTTAGGAACTTTGTCCTAATGTCCAACCTAAACCTCCCTTGCTGCAGTTTAAGCCCATTGCTTCTTGTTCTATCCTCAGAGGCCAAGATGAACAAGTTTTCTCCCTCCTCCTTATGACACCCTTTTAGATACCTGAAAACTCAGGTATCTAAAATAATAATCTCAATAATCTCAGATATCAGGGACTAAATATGAAAAGAGGTCAAAACTGAACATGAACACGTGTTATATTAAAATGAGAACATTCTTTTTCTTTTCTGACCTGAATCAGTTGATTATTTTAAAGTATTCTTCGTTTCCCAACAAAGTTGCAGTTTGTAATTGGAATGATCATGAATGGGGATACAGTAAAGTATCTACCTAAATTAACATTCAGCAAGCAATCTGATAAAGAAGCTCTGTAAACTTTTTTATGTCGTTTCTAAAAATCCCTTGAGAATATACTGTAGTAAATGTGATAAATAATTTTTATTTAGTTCATGGAAATGGATAAGCTAATCCTTGTTTAAAATAGAAATTAAAAGTGAAAAAATCTTTTTGTCTCCTCCTACATTCTGTAAATATAACCATTCTGAGGAGAAAAGCAGGACTCAGAAACGTGAGGTAATAGATTTAAGAGAGAAAACACATTTCACATGAGTTCAGTGCTTGTGGAAGGTGCTGGCTGACAGCCATGGAGAATGATGGATCCTCTACACAGGGCACTTGCAGAGCAAGCAGTAGCAGTGAAATCTTCCTCACGCTGACCCAGAGGGACCAGCCAGAACTATAGGATAGCTTAGTCTCTTTGCCTGTTTAATCTTCTGAGGCTGTCAACAAAGGTACCAATTACTGTGAAATGTAGTGGCTTTTCTGTGATGTGGATAGTTGTCAACTCTCAAACATCAAACACAAGTCACAGAAGCCACTAGACACAATCAGATAGTAACACCTTTCTGTCACTAGTGAGCTAGCTGGATATTAGCTAGCAATCTACAGGTTAAAGGCTATTTGGTCCTTTATAAATCCTGCCCACTATCTAGTTCTCCAGAAGCCAATTTGAAATGTCTCTGAAATATAATTTTAGAAAATTGAAAAAGCATGCCCTTAAAACCAGATTTTATGATGATGAAAGTAGTGGTGAAAGTGTGATTCAGTGAAGCTAGGAGGAGCTGCAAATATTTTGGATCAGTGTTTCTCAGAGGGCCACAGGCCGACCTTGGGAAAGCCACTAGCGGGCACGTGCCACTTTACCTAAAAAAGGTCCAAAGCCAGAGAGGCTCACAGCTCCCATTGGCTGAGGTTCAGCTTTTTGAGCCAAGAGGAGCCATGGGAAGTGGCAGCCCAGGCCACACCACTTCCTGTGGTTTCCTTTGACTGGAAACAGCAAACAGGAGCCAAAAGGAACTGCAAGGCTCCATTGCTATGGACCATTTAGATAAACGAAGTTGCAAAGGCCCGATAGCAGCTTTACCAAAAGAGGCCCGAGACCCACTTTAAGAAAGACTGTTCCAAAGCACTTACAGCTCCTCTCAGCTTGGTATCATCCACAAACTTTATAAATGTACTCTCTATGCCATTATTTAAATCATTGATGAAGATACTGAACAGAACCAGACCCAGAACTAATTCCTATGGCTTTAAAAAAAAAACAATGAGTAGTCCTGTAGTACCTTAGAGTATGTCTACACAGCAAAGTTATTTCAAAAATAACAGCCCTTATTTCAAAATAACTTTCCTAGCATCTACACAGCCAAACTGCTATTTCAAAATAAATTCGAAATAGCGGAGCACTTATTTCGAATTTGGTAAACCTCATTCTACGAGGAATAACGCCTATTTCGAAAAAAGTGCTGTGTAGACACTTATTTCGAAATAGAGGGCCTCCAGCTTTCCCAGGGTGCCCTGGTGGCCACTCCAGCCTCAACCAATAACACTTCTCTCCCTTCCCCCCTCCCCAGAGCCCTTAAAGGGGTAGACTCTGGCCACAGTGCCTGTGCCAGTGCCAAGTCTGCCAGCCCAGAGCCAGCAGTCACTGCCCCTGACCCAGTGGCCCCAAAACATGAGCCAGCAAGCCACTGGCAGCCAGCCCTCCACCACTCCCCAGGAGCAGTCTGCCAGCTCCCAGGAGCCTGCCAGAGCCCGGAGAAGGTGGGCACCTTCCTGGTCCAGGGTGGAGATCATGGACCTTATTCAGGTTTGGAGGGGATGCCCCAACGTCCATGATCTCCACACTAGACAGAGGAACGCAGCTGTCTATGGCAGGATAGTTGCCAGCCTGGCCACCAAAGGCCACATGCGAACCCAGGAGCAGGTTTGCATGACAATCAAGTTGGTCCAGCGAGACCCCCAACCCTGAGCCCTGAGCTTCTCCTCCCCCTTCTTCCCCTTGCTTCCCCCTTCCAGCTCCCTCCTCCCAGGTTTCCCCCTCCCCTCTCCCATCCTCTCTTCTCCCCTCTCCCACCTCCTTTCCCCAGTCTCACCAGAGTTTCATTCCCTCCCCAGTTTTGTTAAATAAAGAGAGTTTGTGTTCATGAAAATATGTGTACTTTATTTTACATCAGGAAGGAGGTTAAGGAGGGGTAAGTGGAAGGACGTGAGGGAGAAATGAGGCACAAGCCCCCAGTGGGGCAGGCCAGGGAGGCTCTTAGTGCTCCTCAGGGTGGAAGCTCTCCTGCAGGGCCTCCTGGATACTGACACCCGCCCGATGGACCTCCCGGGTGGCAGCCTGTAGAAAGTGCAGCCGGGCTCACGGCAACGTGTCCAAGAGAAGCACCAGGGGCAGCTCTGGCTCCATGTTGCAGAGTGCTGTGGTGTCCGGAGTGAGGGTAACCAGAGCACACAGAGACAAAAATGCTTTGCTGTCCCTCAGCGAGGTAGGCAAGCAAGCAGGGAAACCTGAGAAATGGCTGTCTGTGGGGGTCCCTGTAAGCACAGACCTCAGATAGCCTCAGGCAGCAGCCCTACACAGTAAGTCCTGACCTATTGCCCTGCCGGAACTGGTTTTGGCCAGCTTTAAATGCGATTCAGAGTCCACTCAGTGTGGACACGCTATTTCGAAATAGCAAAATGCTATTTCAAAATGCATTTTGTGTGTAGAGGCGTTATTTCAAAATAAGCTATTTTTAAATAACTATTTCAAAATAACACTGTAGTGTAGACGTACCCTTAGAGACTAAGAGTATGTCTAGACTACATGCCTCTGCCGACAGAGGCATGTAAACTAGGATACCTGACATAGTCAAAGAAGCTGGGATTTAAATATCTCTGGCTTCATTAAAATAAACATGGCTGCCTCACTGTGCCGGCTCAGCTGATCGTTGGCACATCACGCGATTCAAGACATGGATCGGTCGACGGGAAAGCCTTTGTCGACTGCTCCTATAAACCTTGTTTATAGGCTGGGGCTGCGGCTGCAGCTGTTGCTGCTGCTGCAGGGGCTGTTCAAGAGCTCCGTCCTGAGCTCCTTCGTTTCCAGCCACCCCTCCCCCCCCAACTGAGCTGAGTGACTCTTATACTAGTGCAGCTGGAGCATGCCCAGTGAGGTAAAGGGGTGTGGCCTCTCCTGAACCATGTGGAGTGGGTACACCCTGTCACATACCCTTCCCTTTATGAGTGGACCCACACGGGTCTATCTACGTATTTCCCACCCTCTGGCCGAGAAAAGAAATCAGCATTCGTATGCACCTTCCCCAGCCAATGTCTCACCTGGAATTCGTAAGGCTGCAGTGACAGGTACCAAACATTATTCGCGGGTTGGTTTCTTTCATCTGGTGAATCCAACGCAATGGGGCATGGTCCGTCACTAGTATGAAAGGGCTTCCAAGTAAATAATATCTCAGTGCATCTATGGCCCATTTTATGGCCAAAGCCTCTTTCTCGATGGTGGAGTATTTGATCTCTTGGGGAAATAGCTTCCAGCTTAAGTAGAGCACCGGGTGTTTTCCCCACCCACTTGAGATAAAACCACTCCAATCCCCACCTCAGATGCATCTGTCTGCAGGAGGAAGGGTTCCTGAAAGTTAGGATATACCAAGACCGGTTCTTGTGTCAGTCACACCTTTAAAGCCTCAAAGGCAGTCTCGCAATCTCGGGACCACTGGACCTTCTAGGGTAGGGTTTTTCTTATCAGATCAGTTAAGGAGGCTGCCACAGTTGCAAAATCTGGTACGAACTGTCAATAGTAGCCTGCCAGCCCCAGAAATCGCCTTACTTGCTTCTTGATTGTGGGAGTGGGTCATTCTTGTAGAGCTTTTACTTTACTAATTAGTGGTCTCAGATGCCCCCCTCCTATGGTAAAGCCAAGGTAGGTGACCTCGGTCTGTCCAAAGCTGTACTTGGTGGGGTTTGCTGTGAGGCCCGCTTCCTTCAAGGCTCGTAAGACCTCAGAAAGGTGGCAGAGATAGTCTTCCCAGGTTGTGCTATTTATTACGATGTCATCTATAAATGCCTCTGCGTATTCTGTGTGGGGTTGTAGGACTCAGTCCATTAACTGTTGAAAGGTGGCTGCTGCCCCGTGGAGCCCAAAAGGCATAGTCACGAATTGATACAAGCCTTAGGGGATTGGAAAGGCTGTCTTCACCCAGAATGTTGGTGTTAGGGGAATTTGCCAGTACCCCTTAGTAAGATTTAAGGTTATTAAACAGGTGGCTCCGCCCAGCCTCTCCAGGAGTTCTTCAACCTGTGGCATTGGGTAAGCATCAAATTGTGAAATCTCATTAACTTTTCTGAAGACTATACAGAACCTCATGGATCCATCTGGTTTCAGAACTCCACCATTCACCATGTGATCTTCTGTTACCCCATGTCAGGCATTACATCTAGCTCCTTCCAAACTGCTTCCCACACACCTTTTTGGATAGGGGCCGATGGGGGTTCCACACCTTCTGCCCTGGTTTGGCGGACAATATCTCTGAATAGGTATGTAAAAGATCTTGGAGTTGTTGTTTCTGGATGTGGTCGAGGGTTTCCCCTATGGTGGCTGGGCTATCTTCACAATGTTCATCTACCAATGGTCCCAGTTCAGGTTCGGGGGGGACGAAGGGGGGTAGGGCACAATCAGCAATGCCTCCCGACTCTTCCAAGGTTTAAGCAAATTAATATGATAGGTTTGTTTGGGTGTCATGACATCGACCTGGTAGTCAAACTTTATAATCCACCTGTCCTATCTTCTGGGTAATTTCAAAAGGGCCTTGCCATTTTGTCCACAGCTTAGACTCTGAGGATGGTAACAGAATCAGGACCCGGTCTCCAGGCTCAAAATTCCATAGTCCAGCTCCTTTATTATAGTGCTGTGCTTGGATCTGTTGGCCTGTTCCAAGTTCTCTTGGGCCAGTCGGCCTAGCTTTTGGAGTCTTTCCTCAGTTGTACAATCTAATGTATCGCCCCCTTGGTTTGGACCTCTTATTCTTCCCAGTTTTCCTTTAACAGATAGAGGATCCCTCGTGGCTGCTGGACATATAAAAGTTCAAATGGGGAAAACCCCGTGGAGGCTTGGGTTTCCTCTTTTATGGTGAACAACAATTCTGATAGCAGAGTGTCCCATTGATGAGGATCCTTCTTCACGAACTTCCGTAGCATGCTCTTCAGGATTTTATTGAAACACTCCACCAGTCCATCAGTCTACGGGTGATATAGAGAAGTTTGTAGGGCCCGTATGCCCAGGAGATGGCAAAGCTCGGCCATCAACCTGGAAGTAACATTGGTCCCCAAGTCTGTTAAGATCTCTCAAGGGATTCCAAACCGGGCAAAAAGCTTGACCAACTCAGTGGCTATCTTAGGAGCCGAAACTATCCTCAAGGGGATAGCTTCAGGGTAACAGGTTGCGTAGTCCACAATTACTAAAATGCATTGGTGCCCAGCGGCACTTTTTTCCAGTGGCCCCACCAAGTCTAACCCTATCCGCTCGAATGGGGTATTGACCACTGGGAGGGGTATAAGTGGGGCCTTGGCATTCTCTTCAGTCCTGCCTGCTGGCATTTGGGACACGACGCACAAAAGTTCCTCGCCTCCTAGTGAATCCCTGGCCAGAAGAACCGCTGGGCTACACATTGGAGGATTTTCTCCCTTCCCAGGTGCCCTGCCCAGGGTACTTCATGGGCCAGGTGAAAAAGTCCCAGGTGTAACCTTCAGGGAACCAACAACTGCCACAGAACTTCTCTTGTCTGGGGTTCCTCGACCCTATGATAGAGGCAGTCATTCCAAATTTCAAAGCAGAGTCCCTGAGGTGTTGGAGCATTACTTCCTCTTACCTGATCGGGTATGGAAGCTTGTTCCCAGGCGTATTTGAGGGTAGGATCTTCCCATACAAAGTTCCCATACAAAGTCTGTTCCCCCTCCTTCCAGTGCCCTTTGAGCTTCCTCCACCATGGAACCAGCTCGGGTAGGTGGGTCTGGCGTGCTTACTATGGCCCTTGAGGTCCACTCCCTAGGGTCCTCCTCTCTGGTCTCTTCCCAACAGCCCATTTTGCAAGGGCTGCCCTCTTTCCCTGGCTTGAAAGTCTGGGCAGCTTTTTGCACTAGGTCCCCGAACCAAGGCCAGTCCCGCTCCAATATCACTGCATAGGCCAGTCTGGGTGCCACTCCAATGGAAAGGGTGGTAGCCCAATCCCCAATTATGCAATTTACCTTAGCTGTAATGTAGGCATGGAGGTCCCCAGGGACACACTGTACGTAATTGGTGTTCCTGATTGGTGATGACTCAGGTACCAAGTTTCTCTGGACCAGGGTCTGACTACACCCTAAATGTATGAGCGCAGTCATGTTGACCCCTTCAATGACTACTGGCATTCAACATTTCTCGGGGTCTCTCTTCCGTTCTTGGGGTCCTGCTACCCATCCCTGCGCATAGCTGCAATCCATGAATGAACAGTCCCAGCGGAAATGTCCTTCCTGATCACACTTGAAACAATGATCCTGTCCCCTGCTAGCTGCCACCTCTCTCCCCACCAGCTCAGTTCCCATGGGTTGTACCTCCTCGCGGCATCTCAGACCCTTAACGGTAGGTGGTTTATAATTAAAGTCTCTTGATTTACGCTGAGCCATCTTTCCACATTGTAACCCTCCTTGAGGGCCCAGAGGGGACTGCCTCTGGGGAAGCTGGGCCTTCCTCGCTGGCTCCTCTGCCTTCCAGGGGCAGTGGTCCAGAGGTTCCACTGCCATATAATCCTCCATGAGATCCACAGCTTCTAAAAGGGTTGTGGTCTGATGTCTTCCCCCTCTTCCCACACTGGGAAGGATGTGAGTGAATTGTTCCAATACAACAGCCTCAGCTATTTGCTCGCTAGACCTTTGCTCAGGCTTTAGCCATTGCCACGCATAGCCCCGGAGGCGTTGAGCCACCACGCGGGGCCTGGTCCCTGTTGGATACCATTCTTGTTGAAAATGTTGTCGGTATGTCTCGGGGTTAATCCCAGTCTGATCCAATATGGCAGCTTTCACTTTCACGTAATCCAGTGCTTCCTGAGGGTCCAAGTTACAGTAGGCTGCTTGTGTGGGCCCTGTCAAATAAAGGGCTAAGACGGTAGCCCAATGTCTAACTAGCCACTGAGCAACAATAGCCATTCGCTCAAAGGTTACTAAAAACACCTCTGGGTCATCACCCGGCCCCATCTTAGTGAGCCTCAGTGGGATTCCTGAAGAGAGGACCCCTGGGTTGGCATCCCCTGGTGCATTGAGTGAGGTACTGAGTGGCCGTCCCAGTGTTGCCAATTGTTGGACCAAGTTCTCCTGCTGAGCTTGCTGCTATGCCACTAACATCTTCATAATTTCTTGGTGGTGCGTCATCACCTGTTGCAACAGCTGCGCATGCTGTTGCCACTGTTGAAGAGCTGCTTGTTGCTGGCTTTCCACCAGCCACTTTAAAACTTGGTCTCATGCCATCTCAGGACCGCTCATCTAGTTCTCTTGTATACAAAGAAAAATAACCACAAGAAAAAAAGGAAAAGGGAAACCCTGCACTCTGTCTGGGTTCACTTTCTTTTCCCCCAGGCCAGGCCTTTCTTCAGGCCTGGGGTTCTGCCCTCATTCTTTATCACATGCCAAGGAGTGACCTCGTCCCCAGGGCACCTCCTGCCAGTACTCCCAAAGTACCGCTTCCTCTGTTAGAGGAAATGCAGCCTCACAAGCCTAGTCCCAAAATACAATTCCCTCTGTTAGGGTAACTACGACCTCACCAACCTAGTCCCTCAGCATAGTTCCTTCTACTAGGGTAAATATGGCCTCACCGGCCTAGTCCCAAAGTAGTTACCTTGCTTAGAGTACAGAGGGTCCTGCAGGCCTAGTTCAAAGGTAAGCCTTCCAAAAAGCCTGGGAGTGGAGTTACCGTGGGCGGGGGGGGAGAGGGGTGACCCGGGCCCTCCCACTCCACCAGGTCCCAGCCAAGAGCCCTGTTGGCAGTGGCAGATTCCACTGCCTGCTCAGTGGGGATTCCAGCCAGAACACGCCGAGCTCTCAGAGGACAATCCTCCACCCTCAGCTACTTCCTACCATTCTCAGTGTGCAGTGCAGTCCTCGGGGTGTTATTTGGTGAGTTGGTACCTCCTAGACGTCCTCGCTGACTGGGGCTATGGCTGCTGTGGCTGTGGCTGCTGCTGCCGGGGTTGCTGCTCCTGGGGTGGCTGTGGCTACGTAGCTGCTGCAGGGGCTGTTCAAGAGCCCCGCCCCTCTCCCCAACTGAGTTGAGCGGCTCTCTCTTATACTAATGCAGCTGGAGCATGCCCAATAAGCTAAAAGGGGTGTGGCCTCTCCTGCCTGCCAGGCTGGGTTAACCCTCCCTCCTGAATAGTGTGGGATGAGTATACCCCGTCACAGGGATCTCTTAACATACTGTGACAGACTGCTGGCTAAGCCAGAGCTCTGCCACTACAGCCTGGCTGAAAAGGCCAATTACAGACATCTGAGCAAGCCCAGGCCTGAAGTAGGGTTGCCAGATGGTCTCCCAAAAAATAGCAAACACGCAAGCTAAAAATTTGTCGAGCAAAAGAAAAAGAAAAAAACACCACTGCCATGAACAAACATGCTATGTTTAATACTTAACTTTATTATAAACAGTCTTCATCCTATACCATCTCTATGTAAAGAGGCTTAGAAGTAATTGTGCAAATGTGCATGCTATTTTCATTGTTTTCTATTCCTCTAAAGCTAAGGCTATAGAAGAATTTAGAAGAACTCCTTTTTATCCTGCAGCTGAAATGATTGTAGAGAACTCCCAGCGCCGATCACGCTCCGCCTCCCAGCCACTCACCCCGCCCCCGCTTGGCTTCTGGGCTTCTGACACACCCAGAGCAGCGATCGCGGCCCCGCCTCCAAGCTGGGACTCCCAGGCTGTGATTGCGCAGAAGCCTGGTGGGGGCAGGGGAAGTGGCTGGGAGTCCCAGCCACTCCCCCCGCCCCCGCCAGGCTTCCGACGTGCCCAGAGTGGCGATAGCAGCCCCGCCTCCCAGCTGGGGCTCCCAGCCATTCCCCCGCCCCCGCCAGACTTCTGCGCAATCACAGGCTCCTAGCGCCAATCGTGGCCCCACCTTCCAGCCACTCCCCCTGCCCATGCCAGGCTTCCGTTCAGTGTGCAGCTGGAAAAATCAGAAAATACCGGACATTGTACATGTCCAGTATTTTCTGTTTTTTTTAACCAGACAGAGAGCGCAAATACTGGACTGTCCGGTAGAATACCGGACACCTGGCAACCCTAGCCTGAAGGGCTAATGGAAGCAGCTGTGGGGGAAGGGGAAGGAGACAGGGTGTGGTAGAGTGTGCTCTCAAGCCAGAAGGAGAGGCTGGCTGAGTTGGCTGCTAGAAAACCAAAGCTCTGTTAATAGAAGGTGGTGGGAAATTGGTACTGACAATAAAAGGCACGGGTGACTGCACCAGAAGAGTCACCGGTAGATTTGTGGACAAAGAAGGCATCCCAAGGTGAGGGCCTGAGTGAGGACCTTGCCACAATACGTTATCATAAAAGTAAAGTCCATGCGTGTTTTTCAGATCTCTTGTAATGCATTGGTGAAATTTGGTTTTCCCAATATAAACATCTTAGTAACAATTAGATACTTTGCCCACATAAATTCAGATTGGAGTTCTGGAGCTGCAGCAGCAAGCATTTTCTTTTCTTTGTCACACAGCTATTCCAATGGCAGTTCAAATGTTGGAGCAACATGACACAGTGTGAAAGAGCAGGCTGTCTGCAGCACCTCATGATGTTGATTAAAGTGAACCTTTAATTATCATTTAAAAAAAAAGTCTGCAGCTGTTCTTAACCAACCTGTTATGCTGTGATTCTAAGTCCAGTTCTTTTGCAAAACTGTTGTGACATGAAATATTACTGTTCTGCTGACACATGCTTCAGGAATTTAACTCCATGGAACATATAGATTTTAATGTATTCTATTGTTTTAATGAAGTAACCAGATATTATGAGCCTCTGTTGACTCACAATAAAATGTATGTTACGGAAATGACACATTTTATGGTTAAGGAGACATGTGAGGAATATACAGTGTAGTTAAGCGGTTTGATTCTTAACACATACTAATATTGAAGACATTATTAGAAACTATAAGCTTCTGTTCACATTGTTGTATTTCTGCTTTAATAATAGATTATACTTATTCGAAAATTGGCAGCCACACTTACAAAAAATCTCAGAAAACAGCTTAGTTTATTCTCCAGGTACATATTTTCATTTCTTGTGGCTTTAGGAAATAAAGAAGCATTAAGAGTGTTTATTTTATTTCCTGTGAACATTACATAGCAGCAAAAATAAAAGATTTAAATCCATTAAAAAAAAGTCACATTTTCGAAAATTCTCAGTGCCCAAAATGGGAGACCACATTTTGAAGAAAGCTCTGCTCCCATTTAGTCTCCTACATGAAGTGGCTGACTCCCTAGCTGGTGACAGACCATTTTTGAAAATGGGCGCTTCATGTAGGTGCCTAAGTGGGAGCTTCACAGGAAATAAAACATTCTTAATGCTTCTTTACTTCCTAAAACCACAAATAGTTTATGCATATATGGAGAATAAATTAAGCTTTTACATTTGCTCCATGGTATTTTCAGCGAAAACTCAGACAACTTGCTTGTGTGTATTTTTCCAACTAGTTTTCATTATGTAATCAAATATGACTAATAATCTTATGAAAGTTCAGCATTTTGAAAAGTCAGAAAAGTGAACAATATTAAAGATTGTTGGCATTTTGAACTCAAGTGTACTTGACAGTTCCTCAGTGTAACTGAGTTTGATTACACCTGGAAAAGGGGCTGCGGTATGAGCTCTGAACCAAGTAGTATATAATTCTTACACATTAGAAGCTACTTTTGCAAAGGTCATTTTAAAGATTATAAGCAGAGGACCATTAATACGGCAATTTGCCTCACCTCTGCTGCCTATCTGCATATGTAGCATTTGATTCAAAATAGATTCCTTAAGAAGAAATGATCAACAAGTACCCACTTGCCATTTATAGATGTAAATGGAGCTTCAGGTTGTCACTAACTGACAAAAGACAAACATGTCTAATCTATAGAAGGGAAAGAAGAAAAGTGGTCAAGAGACAATAGGAGTAGAGCCCACGCTCCAGCTTAGATTCTCCCTTCATTTGTTCAGGTGACTGTAGGGTTCTAGTGAAATAACTGAGGTTTATGACAAAAGGAAAAGGTTGGCCAGCTGGCTGAAGATGAGTGTTGGGATGTTTTGGTGGTCAGCAATCTAAATCTAGAGAAGAATGACATAGGCCCTATTGTGAAGTTTAGCCGCTTGGTCATGCTGGAACACTTCACAGAACTGCTACTATGCCAGAAAAAAATCTGAGACATGTTATTTTGCCCAGGGAAAAGTAGAATGGGCAATCCTTGCAGTACCCTGAAGAAAATTACTGTGATTTGCCTCCCCAAATCATACTCTAAACATCCCTTGCCCCCCATGAACATCTACAGTATCTATCTTAAGTACTTATTTGGCCCCTATTACCATGATATCTGAACACTTTGCACACTTTTTAAAATATATATTTATACTCACATCCAGGGCTGGTCCTAACCAATTGGCGTACTTGGGCAAATTTCTTTTTGCAGCCCTTACAATAATATGCCGTGTTAGCCCAAATATTCAAAAAATGTTCTTTGATTCTTAAGTTTGCATATTTGGTAATGAAATATTTCCTACCTTCCAGCTGTGCCTGCTGCCTCACGCCCTGGGCCCGGCTGGGAAATACAGACACTAGGGCGAGCTGTCTGGAGACGTGAGACTCTCCCGGGAGTGTCTGGTGGGAAGGGAGCCGCAGATGCGGGGAGCCAGAGGTGGGTTCCCAGCAAAGGAGAGTGAGAAGCAGCCTCAGTGCAGGGCAGAGTACTGAGCAGGGCGAGTGGGGCAGTTTTGCTGCAGAGAAAACATGAAAAATATCTGGCCAAAGCTCATGCAATTTTTCCCATTATATATACAATTCATTGTGTTACATTTTGGCAGCCCCTGAGACTGGCTCTGCTCACATCCCCTTTGTACAGATAGAAAACTGAGGCACTAAGCTTTTAAGTGACTTGTCCGGGGCCATACGGGGTGCGTGTGGTGGAACAGAAAATTGAACTCCAGTCTCCCATGGTCCAGGCCAATGCTCTAATTATTGGAGGTTTCTTTGGGAGTGTCTTCAAGTCAGCTGACTTACTCCTACCATAATCATCATCTTTATAGTGTGTCGGAAAGAAATAAGGCAGTAGGGAGTACATTTCTATTGAAAAGCATAACACAACTGGAGAATTCTCTCAGCCACCAGAGAATGAGCACATGTCCTCTTGAGCATTCATGTAGCTAGCAGTCTGGAAAATACCAACGTTCAAAGTTAGTTTCCAGAAAAATGAACAACTATTAGGTAAAACCCTTCAGTAAGCAATATTGAAGAGATTGGATGGATGATGCGAAAGAATATTTTTTGTTTTAACTGCTATACAATGTTCACAGGAAATAAAACAAACATCCTTAATGCTTCTTTACCTCCTAAAACCACAAGAATGGATGTTGAATGTTTGCCAGAGTAAATAATTCTCAATGGTTCCTTCACACTTATGTATCTCAGCTTATTCCTATTAATATGCAAAAGAATATTTTTCACATGTCCATAAATTTAACAAATTTTGATTAAGTATGAGAGTATATTAATATTTATCTGTCTCTTCAATTAAATTTTCTATTGTTTTAAATGCTAGTGCCTCCTTTTGTTTTACTATATAGATAATATTTAATCTTTAATGTTACCTTTAAGTAAAGGTTCTAGTTAACAAAATATTTTGTCTGTTAATATGCAGTACGTGATCTGTAATAATAACTGTTAAATATAGAGTCAAATTGTTTAACCTCTAATAAAGTGTTACAGCCACGAAGAGTCATAGTCCTAGCAAGAAGCATGGAGATAGTCTAATTTAGGTCTAAATTCAGAAAAGCAGTTAAGCACATTTTAATTGCTTTTTCAAGAGGAGTGAATTTAAGGCTGTGCTTTACTGCTAATGTCAAACAGTGCTTTAGCATGTCCCTTTATTAAGCTTTACTGGGTGGGGCTCCACACCTCCTTACACCTTAAAGCTGCTTCTTAAACGGTCAAAAAAAGCATGAGTCTGCTTTCCCTCAACTAGCATTACATCAGTTGGGGAACCAGTAGAACAAGTTTATGCGTCTCTTTTTCCTGTGGATTGCTTTTGTTTGCTCCAGAATGGCAAACCATGCTCTTTTTCTTCAGCTGTATGGTATTACTAAAGTTCTTTACATATGAACTGCAAGTAAGCTCTTACACATATATTTGATACATTTCTCTAAATCAGATACATATTAATCGGCTGGGTGTGTTCAGTGTTTTTAAAGTGCAGTAATGGTAAATGTGAGTCATTCCCATTTTATTAAGGGAAGGTGACAACTGTAATTTCAGTGTTATTACATTGCCATTATAGTGCATTTATGCTTTGGTTATGCTTCTGTCATACCTGTTATCATCACTAATTCATAGGACTGCATAGTTAACTACATGACTTTGAGAATGGATACATGCAAACATATATGTAGTAAATGTATTAAGAACACCCCAAAGGAGTAAAAAACAAAACATGTCTTCACTATGGGCTGGATTGACGGGGCAGTGATCAATCTAGAAGGGGTTGATTTATCATGTCTAATATAGACACAATAAACCAACTGACAGTTGCTCTCCTGTCAACGCCAGTTCTCCATCTCAATGGGAATCAATGGGAAAGGGTCTCCAGTCCATACACCACAGTAAGTAGATCTGAGTACGTTGACTTCAGCTATGTTATTCATACACGGTGAATCTCCCACGGTGGTGTAGACCAGCCCTCAGTCATGTCACTTTTAAGGTTCTAGTAATATGAATTAGATGTAATTGCTTGTTTAAAATGAATACTATTGTGATTATACTGTAACTACAATATTCTTATTATGCAGTATGACTCTTGAAGTTAGCCGCTGTCTTTTAATATAAATACAAGTAATCACTCTAAGATGCCACATGAATGGCATTGATATACCTTACAAAACCAGATAAATACTTAGATTTTCTATATATCAGCAAAAAGACATCCACAAAAATATTATTTCAATATTTTTTCAGCTGAACATAGGATCAAAAGCACACAGAATATACTTGGCAACATTGTGAGATTCCACGTTCTATAACAAACACAATGAATATTTTAGAGATTGCCATATTAACATAATATTAGCTATGCAACATGGATTTAGAATAGAGTGTTTTAAAACTTTAATGGAAATATATTGCTTGTTTTTGTGTTCTCTGTTAAGTAAGTTTTAGTATAAATTAAATACAAATTACAACTAGGTGACTGTTTTCAGGCATTAATTGTAGACTGCATTAGTTGGCTAGCTATATTAGTTATTTTTGTTATTAACATTCCATTAATTACTGTGACTGAAAAATCATTTGAATATATTAAGTTGATTTTAGCCTGTCAACAGTAAATCTAAATGGTGCACATTTGTTTTCGAAAGCTCACAGCAGAAATTTTTAAGAAGATCTGAATAAAAATCATTTTATTTTCTTTCTTGTCCTCTGACTCAGAATCATGGAACGTTGTTAGCCAAGTCCTAGACTTCCTTGGATAGGGAGGTTGCCAAGGTCATTGTCATTTAGTAGCATGCAGTTTGCAGTTATAATGCCTATGACCTTTGGGTACAAATGAATTAATGTCTCTTTATGTTTAAATCCAACAGCTGTTACTGGAGCATTTGGAGTGCCTTGTGTCAAGACATGAAAGGTCTCTGAGGATGACAGTAGTGAAACGTCAAGCACAGTCCCCCTCAGGAGTTTCTAGTGAAGTTGAAGTTCTCAAAGCACTGAAATCTTTGTTTGAGCACCACAAGGCTTTGGATGAAAAGGTACAGTATGGAAAGATACTTACTCAGCAGGCTATTGCCCATGTTTACAATATAACAGAGCTACAGTATTGTGTCTTGGTTCTTGGAGTGTTCTGTACATATTGAAAGTAGGACATCCAAAGAAAATCTCTGACAAAGCATGACTAAGAGCTAAAACATTTATATTTCATTTCTTAGCTTTGTTGTGGGAGGTTAGTAAAGATTTTACAAAAAAAAAAATACCTTAAGTCATCATAACTCACTTGTGGCCATTGGTAGTTTTGTTACAAAACAGTTATATGAAAATGTCATCACTGACCTAAACACCTCTCTCTGTTTTGCACTTAGCAAGTGTAACACACAAGAGATTCTAGTTTATGCTGTGTATTTCAAAAAACAAATAATTGCTAAGAAAATATGGGCATCTCAAATTTTAATTCCCTATAGCTAAATTCTGAAAAAAAAGGTAGCAGCATCTGTTTTCTCTCCAAACTAGACATTAGTACTTGATTTTTTTTTAAAGTTATTGCATATATTAGAAGTATTGATCTGGAATGTACCATTCTGAATGGGAGGGAATTGTTATAGTATTCATTGTACAGATGTAAAAAATGTAAATGCACATGTGTTTTTATGTAAGACCTTCAAGAGTTTGAAAATACTCATCCCAAATTAATATTTGAGGATCAGAAAGCACAAAAAATATGAATACATTAAGTATATTCACAGAATGGAATGCTCTCCATTTTTGTTAGAAATGTCTAACACTGCAGGTTACATCTCTTCATATTGGATTTGAGAGGCACATGCAATGTTATGTGAAAATCACCTACATTTTTTTTAAAGTCAAATCAAGTCTAAAGTGCAACTGTGTTCAGTTAGTAATGAATGATATTGTATTGGGGTAAAAATTACCAAAATGCATTTTAAGGAAATTATATAGTTCTATTTATGTACGTGTGCATCAATATGTAGTAGCTTCCCTTAGCTGTCAGGGTTAGCGTTAGACTGTGTCATAATTTGCATAATGAAGTATTGTTAGTCATATCCTTTGTAGATTAGTGGGGCTTATGGTATTTAGAAGACTGAAAACATGCAAGTGATAGGGGAGTTCTGCTACATAGTCAGTTTTAGCATTTAGTTGTATAATAAATTACAATTCATAAAAACAGCTGCTTGTTTAAAACCATATATATTATATAAGTGGTAGATGTGGTATATCTAGACTTTACTAAGACATTTGATACAGACTGTCATGAGCGTCTCATCAATAAACTAGGAAAACGCAACCTAGATGGAGCTACTATAAGATGAGTGCATAACTGGTTGGATAAAAATTCCCAGACAATAGGTATCAATGGTTCAGTCAGGCTGGAAGGGCATCATGAGTTGGAGTTCTTCAGGGTCAGTTTT
The DNA here is from genome assembly GCA_019425775.1 of Rafetus swinhoei. Classification (NCBI taxonomy): domain Eukaryota; kingdom Metazoa; phylum Chordata; order Testudines; family Trionychidae; genus Rafetus; species Rafetus swinhoei. The sequence goes on from CM033437.1 coordinate 276,902,626, forward strand.
AGGATCAATTCTGTTCGATATCTTCATCAATTATTTAGATAATGGAATAGAGAGTATGCTTATAAAGTTTGTGGATGATACCATGCTGGGAGAGGTTGCAAGTGTATTGAAGAATAGGATTATAATTCAAAATGACCTAGACAAACTGGAGAAATGGTCTGAGATAAATAAGACAAATTTAATAAGGGCAAATGCAAAGTACCGCAGTTAGGAAGAAACAATCAATTGCATACATACAAAATGGGAAATGACTACCTAGGAAGGAGTACTGCAGAAAGGGATCTAGGAGTCATTGTGGTCTAGAATGTAAGTCAATAGTGTGACACTGTTGCAAAAAAAGCAAGCATAATTCTGGGACACATTCATAGGAGTGTCGTAAGCAAAACACGAGAAGCAATTCTTCCCTTCTACTTTGTGCTGATTAGGCCTCAACTAAAGTATTGTGTTCAGTTCTGGGTGCCACATTTCAGGAAAGATATGAACAAATTGGAGAAGGTCTAGAGAAGAGCAACAAAAATGATCAAATGTCTAGAAAACGTGTCCTGTGAGAGAAGATTGAAAGCACTGGAAAAGAAAACACTGAGCGGGGATATAACAGCTTTCAAGTATCTAAAAGGTTGTTATGGGGATGAGAGGAGAAAAATGATTCTCTTTAACTCCTGATGATAGGACAAGAAACAATGAGCTTAAATTTCAGCAAGGGAGATTTAGGTTGGACATTAGCCAAAAATTCCTAACTGTCAGAGTAGTTAACAATTGGAATAAATTGCCTAAGGAGTTTGTGGAGTCACCATTGTTGCAAATTTTTAAGAGAAGGTTAGACAAACATCCTGTTAAGGATGGTCAAGATAGTGTTTGGTTCTGCCATGAGTGCAGCACTTGATGCACCACTTAAGGTTTCTTCCAGTTCAATGATTCTGTGATTTTTATTTACAGAAAATCAGCCAACACATAGATATTTCATGAGGTTAATATATAAAGAACTTTAGCTATACAACACAGCTGAAAACAATAGGTCTTATTTTGAGCTTAAATTACAGCAAGGGAGATTTAGGTTCGACATTAGGAAAAACTTCCAACCTCTGCCAGTACAATAAGCACTGGAATACACTGACCAGGGAGGCTGGGGAATCACTGTCATTGGAGATTTTTAAGAGGAGGTTAGTGTCAGGAATTGTCTCAATCAGCATTTCTCAAATGCGGCCACAGCTTCATGGGGAGAGATTGGTGCGGGGGGAGGGAAGAGAGTGGGAGGTTCCAGTTGTTGGGCCTTGGGCTCTGGCTCTGGACCCTGGCCACGGGTGCCAGCCCTTATGCTCTGTATCAGCCTTCCCCCACCCCACCCCCCAATCTCCCTGCCCTTCCAGAACTTAATTTGTCCTCTGGCTTGCTACCAGGTCTGAGTAAAATTGCTGTGAAAATTGGTATTTGTATCCTTGTTAATATGGTATTATTTTTCTCAGCCTCACAGCTAGGTACAAGTTGGACCTCCCTGGTCTGCCACTCTCAGGACGTGACCAGTCCCAGACAAGTGAGTTTTCTGGATGAGGGGAGATCTCCGACGGGAGGCACCAGCCTCCCCAATGGGCTTCTCTCCCCAGCCTCCCAGCCCTGCAAACTGTAGCAGCCCTGCTGACACTCCTGGTCCTGTGAGCTGACGCAGTCCCACTGGAGTTCCTGGTGGCCCTGCCGACCTCGCAACTGCCTGCTCCCCTGCCCCACAAGCTCTACCCCTGCCCATCAGCTTCCCTGTCCCACCAGCTGTGGGCTCTGGTGCCCAGAAGGCTCTGCTGCCCCACTGGCACGTCCAACTGGCTCTGCTCTGCCACTGGGACACTCTAGTCCCACAACATCCGCGATCCTTCCAGACCATGGATGTTGCCAGACCAAAGAGTCCCAGACCATAGAGGTTTAACCTGTAATAAGTCTGATGTGAAAACTGATATTAACAAACATAGAAATGTTACTTTTAGTGACAGCAGATTTACTAGCTACCAAATCTTTTTTTTTTTTTAAAGCAACAGAAACATCTACTAAAAAGACAAGAATGTGCCAAGCACCTTATTTGTGTTTCTGTTATGTTTAGGTCCAGTAAAGAATATAGACAACTATAGATTATATTTTTATCATTGACTCTGTAAAAAACCAACTATGTACAGGTTGGAACTCCCTAGTCCATCACCCTCGGGACCTAACCGGTCCCAGATGAGGGATTTTGCCAGACCAGTGAAGGTCATATCTGGTTCCCCGATACTGGCTCCCCCCAGCTCTGGGCCAGCTCTCAGCCTCCTTGCCAGCGCTCCCTTGACACCAGCCTTGCTGCCCTGTCAGTCCCTGTACCTCTTTCTCTGCTACGCTGGCAGCCCAGCTCTCTGTGCGCCAGGCTGTTGGCCCAGCGGGGAGCACCGCTGCGGAGTGTTGAGCTCCTGCCCTCACCAGGCAGCACTGCTGGGTTGTGCCTGACTGCCTAGTTGCAGCATGGTGTGCAGCCAAGCAGCGGTGAAAGGTTACAGTTATGTAAGAGCCCTCCACTGGGACTCCCTGGTCCTGGAATATCCATGACCTTGCCAGATGATGGATGTTGCCAGACCACGGAGACCTGGATTACAGAGGTTCAACCTGCACATAAATTGCAGTGATTTGGACATGTATATGTAGATTTTTTTCCCTAAACTAAAGGAAGTATTTTAAGAAAAATTGCCAGAGCAACACCCGGCATGAGTAGTTGGATGCATTTTGAGGCCACCAAAAATACTGGTGTGCGAACCTCTGGTCTAGACGATACCTAGTCCTGCCTTGAATGCAGGGGATTGGACTAGAAAACTTCTCAAGGTCTCTTCAAATTCCATGATTCTGTGCTTCCAGACCCTATACCTAGAACGACCCCTTTTCCAAGCGGGTAATTTTTCTACATCCACTTTGTCAGGACTGCAAATTAGGTCATGTCATTTTAATATATAAAAAAGTTCTGACTTGCCTACAGCTGAATCTTACCAGTTCTGGGCCTTGGACAGATCTAATTTGAAAGAAGGTGGGAATTCCACATTTGGGGCGGAGAAAAAGGTAACAGTTGTGTAAGAGACTGGTTGGTTGATTGGTTGGTTTTAAAAGAATGACTGCTGCTTCAAGCTATACAGAGGTATGGAATGTTAGGGTTTGTCTGTGAGAGACATTCTTTTTATGTCAACGCAGAGTGTGATTCTACAGCCTGCTAGCTTACCATACAATAACATCAAGTGCAGACCCGGCTACAGTGCACTAAAAGCTCCACATTGCAGTGTGATATACTCTCCATTTCAAAAAGTTGTACAGAACATTTAGGACACTGTAACAAGGTCCACAGGATGAGTTAGTGCGTAGCAAGCTAATGCTATGTAAATCCAAACCCTGATTTGCCATACACAAACTTGCCTTATAGATAAGCCCTTAGAACAGTTTAGGAGAAATTCTGGTATTTTGACAGTTGTTTTCATCCCAAATAGGATGAAAAGTTGAAACATCAAAACATTTCACAAAATTAAAAGGTCAGAAAGATACACTTTGGAAATGTTTCATTTCAGCATCAAAACAAGACATTTAAACATTCCTGAAATACAACATTTCATTTCAGTTTGTTGACCTAAGATGAAATGTTTAGTCTCATGATGAACCACTGTAGCTCAACAGCAGGTTAAGGCTGTGGTTCATCATTGGAGAAATAATCTGACTCAGAAGCCAGGTCCATCAGAGGTATCCTCAAACCACATCACTGGCAAATCCACTCCTGTGAGGCCCTGTAGTGGCTCAGATGGATGCAAAATGTCAAACCAAAACAAAATGTTTCATTTTCATTTTCATGGAAGAAAGTTCTGCTGAAATAGATCTTTTTTTCCATTTCTTCGGTGGCCAGGAGTGCCTTTGGGCAACTTCGTTTGATCCGCCAGCTGTGACCCTTACTGAACAAACATGACTTGGCCACAGTGATCCATGCTCTTGTTACATCCCGACTGGATTACTGTAATGCACTTTATGTGGGGCTGCCTCTAAAGAGCCTTTGGAAACTTCAACTGGTCCAGAATGCGGCTGCTCGAGTTTTAACTAACACTAGTTATACGGAGCACATTATGCCAGTGCTTTGGCAGCTGCACTGGCTTCTGGTATGTTTCCCGGGCACAATTAAGGTTTTAGTTATGACCTATAAAGCCTTAAATGAGTTGGGTCCAGGGTATCTGAAGGACCATCTTCTCCCATATGAACTTGCCCGGGGATTGAGGTCAGCTGGGGAGGTTTTGCTTCGTGTTCCCCCACTTGTGGAGATAAGATTAACATCTACGCGGAACAGGGCATTCTCAGCTTTTGCTCCCAGGCTGTGGAATTCTCTTCCTCGGGATATTCGCATGGCGCCAACGCTAGTGTTGTTCGGCGTCAGGCTAAAGCCACCCTTTTTACTCGTGCTTTTATTAATGTTTGAGTCTGTATGTATGTGTTCCTCCTCTCTATATGTTTTTAGCTGGTTATGTCCCTCTGAGGTCTCATATTTTAAATTCTCATATTTTAAATTTGTATATATATTTGTATTTTTTTTGTTTGTTCTTGTAAGCCGCCTTGAATATTTTAAATAGAAAGGTGGGGTAAAAAATATTTAAATAAATAAATAAATAAATTTACACAAAGCTTTATTTTCAATAGGAATGTGGCAACTCAATATTTGTGAGTAGCCCCAATTATGAGAAGGTAGATGAGAAGGTAAAGGGCTAATAAGGCAATCAAAGATGCATGAACAATGTATTACATGGCTCTGTGACTTTTAACTTCGGCAGTACCTACATGTTAGTTGTATGTATGTGCGTGTCTCTGTCTGCAGATATAGAGCTATATAAATACCAGTCCAGTTTCTCTGATCTGGCCAAGTTATGGTTCGTAAAACATTGAAGAGGGGGACTATAAGGTTAAAATAAGCCACTACCAACATGTGCCCCATATCCTGAACTGTCCTATTATTCATTTGTAATATCAACGCTCACACTTTAACTTACAACCGTAAAACACTATTGTGTCATCTTCCAACAGATTCTACCATAGTAGTGTAGTTATGTTTCACTGATGGGAGCAATGACTCCTACATACACAGTGCATCAGCCACTGAAATGCTGTTCTTGCTGTAATTGCAGTTGGTGCAAAGCCACACAACAGTATTTCAAAAGAGGCGGGAGGGGCAATTAAATAGAAAAGGATTTTTTTTCAGCTAGACTGGCTGTCAGTATCTAAGTAGGAAGTTTAACTACTGCATCAAGGCTGATAACATTCTTTTGTGGAAATTGCATTAGGATTTTTAATAACTACAGGTAGTCAGGGCCTTAGTTGTACTTGTCATCTCAGAGGAGGCAATTGCCACAACACGGTATCCCCATGCATCATGCTGGGGCTATAACTTCACATTTAGAGAGAACAATGCTAATGTCTTGCCATTGACCATGTCCACAAGAACAGTTGTCAGAGCATGTGGCTATTGCATGCAGGGTCTCCATTCCATGAACTCGCTAAAGGCCTGTTCCTGCTATATCAAACTCAATAAGCAATTCCTAGTAACTATAATGGGAGCATTATATTAATAACATGATTCAAAAGTCTTCAGAAATCGTTCTCCTATAGTTAGGATGAATTTTCAAGAAAGCTTAAGTGGATCTGAGAAAAATCTTTAAACATTTCTGCATGTCAGTTAAGGAAGACATTACAACAGAATCCATTTGCACTATGGACAAAATAAACTATAATAATGTTGTTTTTCTTTGTGTTTGTGATGTTATGCAACATATTCATTTTCTGTTCATTCTCTATATAGCAAATTGTGGTGATATTAAATTTTAGGTTCTTAGTGACCAAAAAGTTGGAGTTTTGCTTCCAGTTCTGGATTCTTTTGATGTCAAGAAGCTACAAAATCTCCTTAGTACAGTTAAAATACCACAGAAACAAACATGGAAAGCTTGATGATTTAATAAAATGTGTTTACATAGCTCATTTTTTTGTGGGGAAGAGTTCTGAAATTGTTTTACAATAATGTGTTACATACTGTTCGTTCTGTGACCTTTTAAGCGAAGATGTCCCCACTCCCCCTCCAAAGACTTGTGGTTAGCTTATCCTCCAGGCAGAACCTGCAGAAGAGAATTTTTTTTCCACGTAAATTGACTGGTTTGGGGCTACATACATCCTTGCATTACAAGGTGTGTTTAGAGGCAGAACAGTTAAAGGATAGCTAGGCCATGACCGTTCTTATTGTCCTGTAGGTCACCAATCAAACATAGAGCTGAAGTGTCTCTAAATGCCCTCCATTTCCCAATGACAGCTTGGCAAATTCATGCCAGTTAGATCCCAAAAAAGGGTTCTCACTTTTACTTTCTCAACAGGGATTTCCATGTCATGGGAAGGGAGTAGCATTAGTCACAATATTAGTCATGCCAGCCTTGTTGCTATTTACAGAGGCTATTCCTCAGCCTACTCATTCCCGCTTTAGAAATGCTAAACGGACTACATTTATTGTACCCCTTGGGAAATTTTGCTTTCAAAGTTTACCTTTTAAGATTACTAATGCACCTGAGTTTTTTCTAAAGAAAGATGGTGAAACACAAATGGCATTCTAATCTTAGTGAATATTATGATGTATGGATTTTTCCAGGGAAGAAAATAACAGAACACTCAATGAAGGTCTAAGCTTAATCAGTCAGTCTGGGCTGAAGCTAAACAAGAACATCATGCATTTTCTGCTAATCCCAAATCAAGTTTTTGGGACAGACAGTGAACAAATGTAGAAGCAGTCCTAGCCCCAAGAAAGTAAAAGCAATTAAATAATTGTATTCATCAGTGAATGTATTGGAAATAAGACACATGCTAGGAATGGTAAATAGCCTTAACTGATCCAAGACTTTTCTACAATGACAAAACCACCAAATGAAAGTCAGGCAGAAATTGCCTTTAAAAAGGTAATAGAAATGATCTCAATAGCTCTAGTTCTCAAGTATTGTGATATGAACAAACCCACAATAGTCAGCTCAGATGCAAGCAGCTAGGGATATGTTTTTGCTTATATTACTAGCAGTCAGAATTATCCACAAATGAATGGAGAAGCTAATAGAGTTCTACAGACAGCCAAGAAAATCCTACAGCAGGAAAATACATTCCTTGCTCTTCTGAGTCACAGACCTTCCTTGTTATCCCACAATTGCCTATTCTGCTTAAGAGTCTTTTATGATGGATCTTGTGAAAAGCTTTTTGAAAGTCCAAGTATACCATTTGCACTGAATATCCTTTGTCCATTTGTTTGTTGGCTCCTTCAGAGAATTTTTGCAAAAGCTGTGTTGACTCTTCTCCAACACATTGTGTTCATCTATGTGTCTGATAATTCTGTTCTTTACCATACTTTCAACTAATTTTCTTAGTACCAAAGTAAGAAAATTATGAAAATTATGTAGTACCAAAGTAAGAAAAGTACTAATTACAGGACTTAGTACTGTCCTGTAATTCCCAGTATAATCTTTGGAGCCTTTAAAGAAATACATAACATTGACTATCCCCCAGTAATCTGGTGCAAAGACTAATTTAAGTAGTAAGTTACATATCATAGTTTTTAGTTCTGTAATTTTGTATTTGAGTTCCTTCAAAATTGGTTGATGAATATAATCTGGTCCTGGTTACTTTTTATTGTTTAATATTTTAGTTTGTTCCCAAACCTTCTCTATGGACACCTCAATGTGGGACAGCTCCTCAGATTTGTCATTTAAAAAGAATGATGGGAAAGCTCCTGCATATCTTCTGCTATGCAAATAATTAATTTAGTTTCTCCACAAAGACCCTGACATCCTTGAGTGCTACTTTAGCACCTTAATCATCCAGTGGCTGCACTGGTTGGTAGTATTCCAACTTCTGAAGCACATTAAAAAATTGTTAATTTTTAGCTTTTTTATCTTTTGCTTATTGCTTTTCATATTCTTTTTGGCCTGCCTACTTATGGCCTAATTTGGCCTGTCTTTACACTTGACTTGTCAGAATTTGTTCTTTTCTATATTCCTCAATATGGTTTAACTTCCAATTTTTAAAAGATTTTCCCCCCTAAAAGTCTCTTGTACTCTGTTAGCCTAGCTTTGGTCCTGTTACAGTCTTTTTGTGTGTGTGTGTAGGGGTGGGGGGTAGGAGGAGTATACATTTCATTTTAGCCTCTATTATGGTGCTTTTAAATAATTTCCATGCAGCTTGCCAGCATTTTACTTTTGTGACTGTTCCTTTTACTTTCAGTAAAAAGAAGTCTGAAAGATTCCAAACAGACCAGAGACAATTGTTGCAACTAGTGAACAGTCAGATAACCAAGCTGTTACATGTTTGGGTCATGTAATAATAAGTGTTTCTGAATCATACTGGTTTTAACAGACTGCTATATAGTGAACTTTAAGGATAGCATGATTTTGTAAATGTTGGTAATGTAAAACCTAAAGGGAGAAATGTAATGGAATGTTAAACTATATTATGCTCCTGTCATCTGAAGAAGTGGGCTTGTGCCCACAAAAGTTCATGATACCAGCTACATGTTTTGTTAGTCTTTAAGGTGCTGCTAGACTATTAGTGGTTTTTTAAGTTTTTCCTATACAGTATTATACTATTCAGCCAGTAGGTGGCAACATGAGTAACATGCCCGACTAAGCTGGTAGTAACTATAGATACAGGTGTGCATTAATATGTTTTAAAAAACCCACATCTCCTTTATCTCTCTCTGGGATGGAAGTTGTACAATCAATCCATGTCTGCTAAATGACAGTTATGTCCATGAAAAAATGTGCTGTCTGAGCTTTAGCTTCCACCCAAATATCCAGACTCTCTGTGTGTAATGTTTCATATCAAGGGTGACATTGGCAATGCAGAACCTTGCTAAATATTGCAATGGATTGTTAGAAACTAGTACAGATCCAGTCCCAAAGTTAGATTTGAAACTACTTCGACCTGGCACATAAAGGAGAGAAATACTTACAGAATTATATGGATGCCTTCAGCCCCAGAAGTTGGAGTGCCTGCCCTTTGGGGAAATAGCTTAACCAAATGTAACAAATAAATGTGGAGAGTTTTACAAAAGAAAGCTCTTGTTGTTCCTAAAACATCCACTGAACAGGGAGTAATGAAGATGTATTTTCATATTAAAAAGAAAAATGTTTATTTGCTTAATTCAGAAAAATAATTGAATTCAAAACAGGGAGTTATAGGAGTCACAAGATTTATATTGTCTATTGCAGCGAAACATATACATAACTTTACCATTCAGGAGCTCAGATCTTTACACTTACAGTAGAGATGGAAGTGAAAATTCAAACTACTTTTCAATTCACTGTATATCATGTCAAAATGTGTTTTGTGTGTGTGAATGCACGTATGAAAATATATATAAAAATAAAGTAAGGAATAGCTTGAAATAAATAAATGAGCAAATCAATCATGAAAACAGTTCATACATTTGTGCAACCTCAAAATTAGTTTTTTTTCCCACTGATATCATCTGATATGGCTATTTCGATATTTTAGAAATACCGGGTAACAAGACCAATAACAGTAGTTTGCACAGACCACCAGAATAAAGAACCCAAGACAAGACAGAACACATTTTTTACTTGACTGGCTTTTCTTTTAAACATATCTCAGTTTGTAATGAAGAAATAAAATTCTGTTAATCTATTACACTAGGTTCTTAGCCACCCATTACCGATTTGGGAGTCTTGCTAGCATTATGAAACGGCAGCATTAGCTGCACTGTCAAGGTTGAAGGTAGCTTCTGATTATAAGACAAATCAAATTTTAAATCCTGCATCTTATTTCTGGATAGTTTGAAAAGCCAGAAAGAGAGTGTCTAAAGTTATAGTGTTGCCCTATGTTTAATCAGAATCTGACTTTGCCCCCCAGCAAGGTTCAGAAATGGGAAGGTAAAGGAAAGTTACCTATGCTTTCACTTCTCAGAGGTGCCAGAGCATTTAAAATCTTCTATCTTGTTGTCTCTTTGGAACAAAACAAACAAAAAACAAAATAAATAAGTCTGTCTGTCTGTCTGTCTGTCTCTCTCTCTCTCTCTCTCTCTCTCTCTGACTGCAACTCCAAATAGCTTGGCAAAAGAACTCTAGATTTTTTTTTCTATTGAATATATTGAGGAAAAGTGGGTTTTTTTTTGTGTTTTGGGGGAGGTCAGGGAAGGTGGTGGAGGAAGCAAATTATAAACCTATATAGAAGCGGAGGTTCAGGAAGGCCACTGAAAGGAAAAGGAAGTGCTGTCTCTTTCTTCAGTCAGGCCAGCAAAGAAATGACTTCCACAAGAAGCTCCCAGTCTCAGAAATAATAAAGAAACTGACAGTGCTGTTCCTGCAGAAAGTCTTTGCTGTTTAGTGACATTATGAGAACTGTCAGACCAAGTTTCCCATTCTGCAGTCTTTGTATAACAAACAGATATAAACTTTTGGTATGCCTTTTAAAAAAGGTAAATTTCAGAGGAAAAGACATGTTTTAAACTGTAACTTTTTAAAGAAAGTTTTCTGAGTCAGTTTTGAGGTAAAACTGCTAAGCTGTCTCCTCCCCCCCCCAAAAAAACATCAATAGAAGGTTTTTATTGTCTCAGTTACAGTTGTCAAATATTATTAATTCCCTTAAGATAAGTGCTGAGCAGATACAACAGAACAGTATATGTAGATATTCTTGGAGATGAAAACAACCAATTTGCTTCAGCATGAGTCACAATCTTTTTTTATTCACAGACGGGTAAGTTTTAGTCACACAAGTGTTCATAGAAAGAAAACGCATCACAAATACTAGCATGGATAAATACTTTTAAAGCTCTTTGTGGGGTGGGAATTGGAAAGGGAAGAAGGCAGGATTTGTCAGAAGAGGAGAAATAAGTGAGAAGCAGCTATTAGGAGATATAGTGTGGTGGTGGTGGTGATGATGATGGGCAATCACTCATTGCCAAGTATGATCAACTTCCATGGGAGTTGTGGACCCTCAGGTGGCTGAGAAAGCCAATCCTTGAACCACAAGTTCCATTACAGTGAGGACAGATGTTTTTTTAGGTACAGCAGAAGGCTGCTGACCATGACTAGAAACCAGTCTCTCCTTCCTCCTGTGCCTCTTCTCCTCTTCAGCGTGTTGATGGGCAAATTCAAAATGTAGGGAGCCATTGAGTAGGACTTGTCTCCACTTTGAGTGATTCTGGGTGAGTGTCTCTCAAGTGTCAACGTCAATGTTGCACTTCTTTAAATTATCCTTTAGCCAGTCCTTATAATGCTCCCGTTGTCCTCCCACATTATGATATCCTTCTTTCAGATGAGAAAACAGATCTGTTTTGGGAGGCGATGGTCTGGCATCCGAATAACATGACCAGTCCAGCGGAGTTGCTGATGAGTAATCATTGCCTTAATACTGGTGGTCTTTACCTCTTCTAGAACACTGATGTTAGTGCCCCTGTCTTCCAGTTTGATCTTCAAGACCTTGCAGAGGCAGCATTGGTGATACCTCTCAAAGACTTTCAAGTGATGTCTGTAGGTTGTCCAGGTTTCAGACACATACAATAGTGTTGGGAGAATGCCGGCTTGATAGACAAGAAGTTTGGTATCTGTTCAAATGTTGTGATCTTCAAAAACACTGTGCCATAAACATGCAAAGGCTACACTGACACAGCTCAGACAATGTTGAATTTCTACTTTAATATCTGCCATGGATGAAAGATAGCTTCCAAGGTAGAGAAAATTATCAACATTTTCCAGTGCTTCTCCATTGATTCTAATAAATCAGGTATAAGGTACCTTATTTGGGGAGGGATGATGGAGCACCTGGGTCATCTTGATGTTGAGAGTGAGACCAAGACATGCATAAACATCAGCAAACACATCTGAGATACCTGAAGATTTTTCTCAGAATGGGCAAAAACTGCATTGTCATCAACATACTGAAGTTCCATGATAGATGTGGTAGAAATCTTACTGTTAGCTTTCAGTAAGCCTAAACAGCTTTCCATCCATTCTGTAGATAATTTCAATGCCAGCTGGGAGCTTCTAATCAATTAGGTCAAAGATGATTCCAGTAAAGACCACAAACATGGTTGGGTGATGATATAGCCCTGTTTGACTGCTATTTGTACTTTGAAAGGTTCACTCTGGGAGCCAGTGCTGCTCAGAACAGTTGCTTTCATGTTGTCACAAAGAAACTTTAGAACATTGATGTATTTATCAGGACATCCAATATTTGAAAATACAGTCCAAAGGGCACAGCGATTCACTGAGTCAAAGGCTTTAGCTAGATCAATAAATGCCATGTACAGTGGTTGGTTTTGCTCCCGACATTTCTCTTGCAGCTGCCATGCAATGAAGATCATATCCGCAATTCCGCAACATGATTGTAAGCCACTCTGTGACTTTTGACAGGGGCAGAAGATGGGTTTCAGGGAACCATGCCAGAATTTTGCCTGCAGCAGCAAGAAGAGAGATACCACAATAGATTCCACAGTCCACTTTATCCCCTTTCTTAAAGAGGGTTGCAATCAAGGCATCCTTCATTTCATTTGGTATCTCTGCCTTTATCCAGATTTTAAGGTTAATCAGGCTAAGCTGCCAAATTAACTCAAGTCCACTGTTTTTATAGATTTCAGCAGGGCTCCCATCTGGACCCGCTGCCTTGTTCTGCATCTGCTTGATAGCATCATATACCCCATGCAAACTGGGAGAGTCTCTAGGCTCATCCCTAGAAGGTTGTTGGGGGATTTGCTCAAGAACTTCATCTGTAACCATGGAGTTACAATTCAGAAGACCTTCAAAATGTTCTTTCCAGCAAAAATTAATGGCTTCATTGTCCTTCAAAAGTATGGTTCCATCCTTAGAGCTAAGGGGGTTCATGCCATGACAAGCTGGCCCATAAACAGACTTAATGGCACTAAACAACCACATGTATTATGGGTGTCCACAAAATGTAGGGATTCTTGCATTTCTCAGTCCACCATCTGTTGTTGAGTTCTCTGGTTTTATGTTAGACTTCCACCCTCACCTTAGCATGGGCTTCTCTCTTGGTATTACAATGTATATAACTCTGCCAAGCAAAAAATACCATTCTCTTCTCATTGATGAGTTGCTTGATTTCAACATCATTCTCATCAAACCAGTCCTGATGCTGTCTGGTTTGGTAGCCTATGGTTTCCTCACAGGTATTGATGATTACTGCTTTCAGCTGACTCCAGTGTTCCTCATTTTCTTCCAGATACTCTGATGGAAGCTTTTCTTCTAAGACATGCTTAATGGGGTCCTTAATTGGGGTCCTTTGGATCTTGAACCTTTCAGCTAGTGCCTGATTTGTAGCCTCCATTTGGGGGCTGTCTTAATTCGTGGTATGGTAGGTGGTGTATAACTTACCTCCAGGAATGCCAGAAAGAGATTGACCAGATGACACTGAAAGGTCAGTGATATGCCTGGTTCTTTTTGTGGCACTTCAAAGCCAGTGGTGTGCCTGGTCATCTGGTGATTGGAATGCACTCAGGCAGAGAGGAGAGAGAATAAATTTTCAGAAGCATTTGTTGCACCTCATAGGAAAAGTGTCACCTAGAGGGTGTATCTTCTGGTGTGCTCTGATAAACCACCCACCACACGTCACCTGGAATCGTCTTATTTAGTGAAGGCTCATTCCAGTGCCCTAGAAAGTGAGCAAGTATTGATACCATTTTCAGACAGGTCAGCAGAGGCACATTTCAGATATTTTACAAAATCCCGTGGTTCTTTTCCAGAAAATTGCTTGACATTTCTGTGCTTTGCTGCGCCATCTGTAAAAGTGGCTGATATAATGTGAGGCATGTTGAGATCTACAGATGAGAAAGTATTATGTTAGTGCCAGGTAAAAAATTTAAAACTATATGTAAAAATAAAATAGACTAAGTAAGATATCCTGAGCCTATCTCCTTTAATTTGTCTCCTAACAAGGTAACAACGCTTGGAATGCCAATTTTTCTAGACCATTCAAAAACTAGATTAGGGCATTCTTTTGTTGCTGGTTGGTGGGGGTTTTTTTTCCAATACATTTGAGGGGAGATGCCAACATAGGATTTATTATAAGTTTGTTGTAAACTTTTTAGGTGGCTCTGGCCATTGTCCCATAGTTAGACTTTAGTGTTTGCTTTGTATGATTGTATAAATGTGTAACATTTAAAGGTTTTAGGGAAACATCACTGATAGACTAAATATTTTTAATGACAGAAACTTACTGCTGAATTCTGTACAGAATATAGCAGCGTGTTGTTTATCATCAGCATTCTTTAGTAGAACATGAATGACCAATGTCAGTTCCTTACTCAGTTTTAAGATTGTCCTCTCTCAATTTGCTATTGAAATCAGTGGTTGGTTGTATAAGGAAGGAATACACATCAATTCAGGAAATTACCCAGGTTAGTAGGTTAAACATTTATCCCCTAGGTCCTGGGCCACATCTAAGCACTGCTGCTTCTATGACATACATCAGTCAGGGGCTCTGGGCACCATAGCCACATCAGAGACTAGTTTGCATCTTAAAAGGGGAAGTTTCTCTCAATTCAAGAGATCTGTACAATGTTTTCATGACTGCCCCAGGTTCTCCCTATTCTCATTGTTGGAGTCACAGACTGCTTGCAGCCTAACTGGCTGACACATATTTGGCACTCCCACATTGAAGAACAATTATAACATTACAGTTGTGGGGTTGGGTAGTGGGATTCTTCCTGGGCAGGTTAGCAGTCAGGTGTGGAAAGATTCTGTGTGAGGAGGAGTTGGAAAGACCCTGGACTTGACCCTATTCTCTTAGGAGATTCTGTCTGTCTTTCTGTCTCTCTTTCTGTCTGTATCTATCAGATATCTATGAAAGGAAGGAAATGACACCCTTTTCAGTTTAATCAAACTCCCACTGGCAGCCCTACCTTTACTGCTGCCATATGGCCTAGGGTGAGGAATCGGGATGTGACTAGAGTAGTTCAGTAAGTTGCTTATTCATGCAAATTCCCTGCCCCATCTCCCTCAGTGATTGTGCTCTCACAAATCATTTGGTCCCTCTCATTCATCCATTGAGCCTAGGGCCTACTATCTCCAGGATTAGTCAGCCTTGCATGCACTAACATACTTGGTTTTCTAAGATTTATTATGCCTCACAGTTCCATATGAATAAGGGTTAGGATTCAGTCCGATAGTATTGCACTGTGCAGAACTTAGGAGGTAAATTTTCAGATCCCAGTCTCCAGCTGTGTATATTATTCAAGTGGGTTTTATACTTTCAAATTCTATCACCATTCAAACTCCACATGTAATTGTTAGAATTTTGTTAAAGCATACCAACAGGTGTTTATACCTGTAGAGAGTATGTGCTTGTATGTGTTTGTAATTCTGTGTTTGTGGCAGTCTTATGAAAGTTTACCCTTAAATATGAATAAATGTTTATAATTGACTACTATAGATATTTTAGTCATTTGAATAAATTATATGAACATACATAGCGTCTTCTTACTGCAATTAAACTTTTTCCTTTTTTTTTACTAAAACTGAATGCTCATATATTTTATGCAAATTAACTAAAACAAATAGTGTTTGGAAAGCAACAACTGGTTTAAGATGTACACTAGTCTTACATAATATTTTATTTCATCTAAGCCAGAGTAAATTGCCACAAAGTTTTCTTTACATATTATTTAATATAGAGACACTTTTTGAATACCTTTCCTTTAAGATGTTACTTTCAGCTCTCTCAACTTAATTTCAGCATTTGATTTGAATAAAAGCAAGATTTAATAAGTGTATGCATTGCAGTACAGTGTTGTACATAATGATTAAAGGTCTAGAGAACATGACCTATGAAGGAAGACTGAAAGAATTGTGCTTGTTTAGTTTGGAAAGGAGAAGACTGAGAGGGACATTATAGCGGTTTTCAGGTATCTAAAAGGGTGTCATGGGAGGAGGGAGAAAAATTTTTTCCTTAGCCTCTGAGGATAGGACAAGAAGCAATGGGCTTAAACTGCAGCAATGGAGGTTTAGGTTGGACATTAGGAAAAAGTTCCTAACTGTCAGGGTGGTGAAACACTGCAATTGCCTAGGGAGGTTGTGGAATCTCCATCTCTGGAGATATTTAAGAGCAGGTTAGATAGATATCTATCAGGGATGGTCTAGACGGTACTGGGTCCTGCCATGAGGGCAGGGGACTGGACTCGACCTCTTGAGGTCCCTTCCAGTTCTAGTGTCCTATGATAAGGAACTTCAATAGTGTACTAATATGTACCATTTTACATGTTAGCTATATATTATTAGTTCTTGTGAATGCTGTAGTGTTAGATATGTATTATAAGTATTTACAAACTTCCATTTTTATCCATAAGGACAGCAGGAATCAATAGAGAGTTATTTCCCCCCAGTTTCTTAAATGATTAGAATTTCTTTCATTACCTATGGATATGGTGTAAGTGTTCAAACAAATAGAAGTTACTATGCCTTCAGTTGTATAGGAAAAAAACACATCGATTTCTTGTTTAGATTGTGATCTTTTTTTGTGAGCCATAGACAGTATTAAGGGGGAAACCCAGTAAATAGAAGATAATGTCTTCTCTCATATATAAAAAAACCCTCTAGTTTATTATAAATAGAGCATTAGATTTTTGTGCATAAGAAATATATCTTGTAGATTCTTAATAATTTTTTTCACAAAGATCAAATAAAGTGAATGACTTTACTAACAAGGATTAACCTGATCAGTTAAAGTGGTGCTGCAAATAACTTTTTCAATGAGTTTGGTAAATTAAGTTAGTATTAAGTTATTTTTCACACAATGGACTTAAATGTATTTTCTGGAGTTCTTTTCCATACTTTTCCTCTGGGACTGTTCCAAAAAAATCTTATAATTAGGGCGTATCTAGACTACACTAGACTTTCGAAAGAGGAAATGCAAATTCCGTGTGAATTTGCATATCTTCTTTCGAGCTCACTTTCGAAAGCGGCACTTTCGAAAGTGAAAGTAATTAAGACGCGGGTTTGTTGGCAAACCCTCCCGTTTGTCGACAAGCCGCTTTTCCTTAAAAAATGAGGTTTACGTGGCTTGTCGACAAATGGGAGGGTTCGCCGACAAAACCATGTTTTAACTACTTTCACTTTCAAAAGTGCCGCTGTCGAAAGTGAGCTCAAAAGAAGATATACAAATTCCCACAGAATTTGCATATCCTCTTTCGAAAGTCTAGCGTAGTCTAGATACGCCCTTAGTGTCTAATGCAATGTTAGAAGGGTTGTATTTACTGTACATTTCATAGTTTTAAAAAGGAAATTGTGTAGTGGCAGTAATTATGTTTTAAAGGTTGGAACCCAATGCCCACATTTATGGATTCACTCCTCTCAGAGTCAGGTTCAAAAAGCCTTTTTATTTAATGTCTCTTTCATGAGTGTTCAGGACATGATACACATATCTGCAGACAGACCTGCAGATTATACTGTAGCATTTTTTGGCAAATTATATAAACCTGATAGAAATCACGTTACTGCACATATTTTGGTTTTTCTTCTAGGTAAGGGAACGACTGAGGGTTTCTTTAGAAAGAGTCTCTGCACTGGAAGAAGAACTAGCTGCTGCTAACCAGGAGGTAACATAAAACACTTTATCCCCCTTTGAGGTCCAGTTTTTCTAATATTCTGTCCCTTGTCTTTCTCATCACTGTTATTGACGCTGTCACAAAACAATACATTGTATTCTGTATAGGCCACTGACCAAAGCCCATTGAAAGTGGTTGTTGTATTAATAAAATCTTTGATTCCTGCAGATCTGATTGTGAGCAGATTAAAAAAACAAGGGCTAGTGACAGATTCCAAAATGTTCTTTCGCTTACAAGACCTGGAAAAGACATGAGGCAATAGATATGCATCAGATTGTAAGCAATATAATAGCACAATTGCTAATTCGGAGTTTATATCAGATATTGCTATAAAGTTAGGGACCTGCGAACTCAACTGTATGTACAGAATTATAAAATAACTATATCCTGGGAATGGCTTACATAGAGAAAAGTTAAAATTGCTACATAGCATATTTTTTCTGCGTGCATATTAACATATAGGGGAGTCACATTTAATCCTATGCCTATTATACAAGAATGAGGATTACAGGCTTGGCTCGGATATTATATGATACCTTGTTGTTAATTATATATATAGTCTAATCCAAGTGTATAAAGTTCAACAGAAGTCTTTTTGTTGACAGCTATTGGCTTAGGACCAGGCCCGTAGTCAATCATCTCAGTATCTAGCTGTTTTGGGGAGATTAGTTATACTCTTCAGTCTTTGCCAGTCAGACACAAGAGAATTCTAATGCAATGGCAGCTTGAAAGCCTAAGAAAAAGCACTGTAGTTCTTGCTTTGCCTTCCAAAGCTGGTATATATGCAAAATAATATATGTACTTTGGTTGTTTTTTGCTGTACAATTTACAAATGAGTAATAGGCATATTATCTGTAACAGAATTTTAACTATTTGGAGAGCAAGTATCCAAACCTCTGCAACAAGCTCGTGTTTGACTTAATTCTTTCTCACTGAGTGCTGCTTATATGATTATTTGAACGACTTTGGTATTACCCATTGTTATCATTTACCTGACATTCATCACAGTAGCATCTGGGTACCTTACAAAGCTCACATTTTAGCATTCAGGAGTTCAGTAAGATAGCTCTATGTTTTGTCCCCCTGGATGCTTGTGGGTTTATTTTTCAGCTATTAAATGAGAACTGAATCAATGTAGAGGGCACAGGCAAACAGGTGCATCTTGCAACTCTTTCTAAAAGTGGCAAAGTTTGTACTTAATTATCTCCACAAGAAGTAAATTACAGACACACTTGAGTTTCCTACTAAAATGATCTTCAGTCCCAGTCCTAGCAAGTTGGATAAACCTGATCCACTGTAAAGGACAAAACACAGAATCAATTGCTTCTGATATTTATATGTTGGCCAATAAACTATCTACTGTGCCAAGAAAGTGGCTCTTACAACACTGGACAAAATCAGCTCCCAGGCTAGAGAAATAAGCAACTGACCATTCACTGGTAAAATTTAATCTGGGTAGTTCTTAGAAACATTTCTTCTAAAGCAAGATCAATCTGAGCAGAAAAAGGCATCAGTATGGGGAAGGAAAAAGAATGCAGGGATAATAAATATACAGATTACAATGAACTGGAATTGAGAAGAGTGGAAAGATTTTTTTTGCCCACCATCCTTAAAAATGTTATACAAACTTATGTTATGTCTAATGTTGAAACCATGTGAAAGGACATTAATCAACATAGCCTGACAAGATCATTTACACAACATGAGTACTGGTATTTCAGTTTCTTTCAAAGTATTGCCTTTTATAGCTCAAAACTGAAAATGCATTACACAATAATAAATAGAGTTTGGCAAGGAGATATACAGAAGGGAATTGATTAATTACATCCAGTGCATATCATAGAATCACAGAATACTAGGACTGGAAGGGATCTCAAGAGGACATCGAGTCCAGTCCCCTGCCCTCATGGCAGGACCAAATACTGTCTAGATCATCTCTGATAGACATTTATCTAACCTACTCTTAAATATCTCCAGAGATGGGGATTCCACAACCTCCCTGGGCAATTTATTCCAGTTTTTGATACCCTGACAGTTAGCAACTTTTTCCTAATGTCCAACCTAAACCTCCCTTGCTGCAGTTTAAGCCCATTGCTTCTTGTTCTGTCCTCAGAGGCCCAGATGAACAAGTTTTCTCCCTCCTCCTTATTGACACCCTTTTAGATACCTGAAAACGGCTATCATGTCCCCCCTCAGTCTTCTTTTTCTAAACTAAACAAACCCAATTCTTTCAGCCTTCCTTCATAGGTCATGTTCTCTAGACCTTTAATCATTCTTGTTGCTCTTCTCTGGACCCTCTCCAATTTCTTCTCATCTTTCTTGAAATGCGGTGCCCAGAACTGGACACAATACTCCAACTGAGGCCTAACCAGCTCAGAGTAGAGCGGAAGAATGACTTCTCGTGTCTTGCTCACAACACACCTGTTAATGCATCCCAGAATCATGTTTGCTTTTTTTGCAACAGCATCACACTGCTGACTCATATTCAGCTTGTGGTCCACTATAACCCCTAGATCCCTTTCTGCCGTACTCCTTCCTAGACAGTCACTCCCCATTCTGTATGTGTGAAACTGATTGTTCCTTCCTAAGTGGAGCACTTTACATTTGTCTTTATTAAACTTCATCCTGTTTACCTCAGACCATTTCTCCAATTTGTCCAGATCATTTTGAATTATGACCCTATCCTCCAGGGCAGTCGCAATCCCTCCCAGCTTGGTATCATCTGCAAACATAATAAGCTTAATATTCTATGCCAATATCTAAATCGTTGATGAAGATATTGAAGACAGCTGGTCCCAAAACAGACCCCTGTGGAACCCCACTAGTTATACCTTTCCAGCAGGATTGTGAACCATTAATAACTACTCTCTGGCTACGTCTACACTGGCATGATTTTCCGGAAATGCTTAAAACAGAACAGTTTTCCGTTATAAGTATTTCCGGAAAAAGAGCGTCTACATTGGCAGGATGCTTTTCCGGAAAAGCCCTTTTTCCGAAAAGCATCCGCGTTAATGTGACGCGTCTTTCGGAAAAAGCCCGATCGTCATTTTTGCGATCGGGCTTTTTGCGAAAAGACTACTGTGCTGTCTACACTGGCCCTTTTCCGGAACAGTTTTCCGGAAAAAGGACTTTTTGCCCGAGCGGGAGCAGAATAGTTTTTCGGAAAAGCAGCTGATTTCTTACAGTAGATCGTCAGTGCTTTTCCGGAAATTCAAGGGGCCAGTGTAGACAGTTCGCAACTTATTCCGGAAAAGCAGCTGATTTTCCGGAATAAGTGGCCCAGTGTAGACACAGCCTCTGAGTATGGTATCCAGCCAGTTATGCACCCACCTTATAGTAGCCCCATCTAAGTTGTATTTGCCTAGTTTATTGATAAGAATATCATGCGAGACCATATCAAATGCCTTACTAAAGTCTAGGTATACCACATCCACCACTTCTCCCTTATCCACAAGACTCGTTAGCCTATCAAAGAAAGCTATCAGATTGGTTTGACATGATTTATTCTTTACAAATCCATGCTGGCTGTTCCCTGTCACCTTGCCACCTTCCAAGTGTTTACAGATGATTTCCTTAATTACTTGCTCCATTATCTTCCCTGGCACAGAAGTTAAACTAACTGGTCGGTAGTTTCCTGGGTTGTTCTTATTTCCCTTTTTATAAATGGGCACTATATTTGCCCTTTTCCAGTCTTCTGGAATCTCTCCTGTCTCCACGATTTTCCAAAGATGATAGCTAGAGGCTCAGATACCTCCTCTATCAGCTCCTTGAGTATTCTAGGATGCATTTCATCAGGCCCTGGTGACTTGCAGGCATCTAACTTTTCTAGGTGATTTTTAACTTGTTCTTTTTTTATTTTATCTTCTAAACCTACCTCCTTCCCACTAGCATTCACTATGTTAGTCATTCCTTCAGACTTCTCGGTGAAGACCGAAACAAAGAAGTCATTAAGCATCTCTGCCATTTCCAAGTTTCCTGTTACTGTTTCTCCCTCCTCACTGACCAGTGGGCCAACCCTGTCCTTGGTCTTCCTCTTGCTTCTAATGTATTTATAAAAAGTCTTCTTGTTTCCCTTTATTCCCGTAGCTAGTTGGAGCTCATTTTGTGCCTTAGCCTTTTTAATCTTGCCCTGCATTCCTGTGTTGTTTGCTCATATTCATCCTTTGTAATTTGTCCTACTTTTCCATTTTTTATAGGACTCTTTTTATTTTTAGATCATGCAGTGGTTAAGCCAAGGCAGTCTTTTGCCATATTTTCTATCTTTCCGATGCAGCGGAATAGCTTGCTTTGGGCCCTTAACAATGTCCCTTTGAAAACTGCCAACTCTCCTCAGTTGTTTTTCCCCTCAGTCTTGATTCCCATGTGACCTTACCTATCAGCTCTCTGAGCTTACCAAAATCTGCCTTCCTGAAATCCATTGTCTCTATTTTGTTGTTCTCCCTTCTACTCTTCCTTAGAATTGTGAACTCTATGATTTCATGATCACTTTCACCCAAGCTGCCTTCCACTTTCAAATTCTCAACCAGTTCCTCCCTATTTGTTAGGATCAAATCTAGACTAGCTTCCCCCCTGGTAGCTTTTTCAACCTTCTGAAATAAAAAGTTGTCTCCAATGCAGTCCAAGAACTTATTGGGTAGTCTGTGCCCCACTGTGTTATTTTCCCAACATATATCTGGATAGTTGAAGTCCCCCATCACCACCAAATCTTGGGCTTTGGATGATATTGTTAGTTGTTTAAAAAAAGCCTCATCCACTTCTTCCACCTGGGTAGGTGGCCTGTAGTAGACTCCTAGCATGATATCACCCTTGTTTTTAACCCTTTTTAGTCTAACCCAGAGACCCTCAACACTTCTGTCTCCTATGTCCATCTCCACCTCACTCCAAGTGTGTTCATTTTTAATATATAAGGCAACAACTCCTCCCTTTTCCCCCTGTCTATCCTTCCTGAGCAAGCTGTATCCTTTCATACAAACATTCCAATCGTGTGTATTATCCCACCAAGTTTCTGTGATGCTAACAATGTCATAATTGTACTTATTTATTAGCACTTCCAGGTCTTCCTGCTTATTACCCATACTTCTTGCATTTGTATATAGGCATCTAAGATACTGATTTGACCTTGCCTCCCAGTTTTGCCCTGACCCTCGTTTCTCTCTGCCATCATAGCCCACACTCCCTCCCATTTCTGACAGGAGTTCACATAACATTCACAATTATTTAATTAAGTCCAACAAAATGGATTAGACATCATCATCGTATAGGGGCTGATTTAACACCAGAATCTCCAGTTAATGCCCAGTCAGTATTCATTTGAAAGGCACTGTAAATTGGATGTACTGTATATGAAAAGAAATAGGGCAAGTTTCCAAGGCAATTGGCTTCAGGCCGTTCAGTAATTTCTATGTTTCTGTCAATCTCCGTTTGTTCTTTTAAAACACTCATTACTAATTGGCAAGCTTCCTCCATTGATAATTCATGTTGTTTTTCTCCATATCCAGGCTCTTTTCATTGTAACAGTAGACTCCATAATCAGGACTGATATAGACACCTAAATGATGGCAATAGTTGGTACCCTGATTAAATTGTTGTATCACTAGGGAAGAGACATAGAGAAGATCCAGGTTTAATAAACCCCAGGAACATGCTATCATCTGCCTAGCTCATTGCTGTCCTAATGAAAGTTCTTGAACACACAGGGAATTCCACAAATGAGACCACTTCCCCAAACAATAAATACCTACAGACTCCTATTGTGAAAAGATCAATAAATAACGTATATTCCTAAATAGGCGTTGTAGTATAATTCCTAAATAACCAGCCTTAATAAACAGGATGACAGGTGTGAGAAATTTGCATACCATTGTGAATACAGGCAAACCTGGTTTGGTTTCAGCTTTAGTTATCAACCAGAAACTGCAAGGAGAGTTAAAATAGGCAAAATATAATTATCCAAATTGGAATCTGATTAGAGCGGACAACTGTCAGGGGCATAGACAACTTTCTTTTTATTTGGGGAAGGTATAGTTACAAATAATAAATTAATAGTCATTGAATAATGCTTCAGTGACTATTTTGTATTATGACTAAATTTGTACACTTATCAAAGTGAGACAGAGTTCTGTTCTAAAAAATCAGTGTTTGTTAATGGATCCCTACTTTTGAGGGTGTTAATGCCGGCCAAGATTCCAGTTGTCAACATCCAAACTACTTTTCTAGAAAGATCTTTGGGAGCACAAGTGACATTAATCCTCTTTATATGTCATCAACATGCAAGAATACTAATCTATGGAAAAGAATCTCCCCTACTAAATTAGCAATGTCACTTCCTACTGAGCCTATTTTTTTGTTCTTCTTCCTGGATGGTATCTAGTTAGATGGCTCCTTGCAGAATTTCCCTAACTGGATATGGTGATATATATTCTGGTAAAGACAATATTTTAATTCCTAGGTGCCCTAGGAAAAATGCTTAACTGTACTTTTCAAAACCCCACATCTCCTCAAAATGGTGGTATTATTTTGTTTCCTCAAAGTTAAGAGTTCCTATAAAGAGCAAATGTTATTACTTTGCTTTATCCTTAAATGAATGTACTACAATAAATGATGCAGGTGTCATGAAAAAAATTGAATGTTTAAAAAAGCAAATCAAAGTAGGGTCTTTTGTCCATTTTGTGTTGTTATTTTTTTTAAGAAAAAAATATGATGTACCTTAAATGATCATAAGACCCACCATATTAAATACAATTTTGTTACAAAAATATCTAACCGAGAATTTCCCAAACTAGGGGGTACATTAGTTGACAGATTCACTTAGCAGTCTTCTCTTTTGTATTCTTTATCGCGTGCATTTTAGGGCATCTGTATTTGCACCTATGATGTTTAAGTTTCATATTCACTCTCTGTTGCAGTGTTGTTTACAAATAATTCAAATTAAGTTCTAAGGACTCAATCCTACACAGGGGGCGGATGAGAGTTTTGCGGGGCCCAGGGCAGCACAATTTCGCGGGGCCCCCCTTGGAGAGAAAATAGAAAAAAGGCTTCAAATGCGCGCAAATTGAAGGCTATTTTTCATATTACATGTGAATTGGGTAAATTTGATAGAAACTTAATTTGGTTGGATAATTTTTATTTTAATTATATTGTAATTCATTCTTAACCAAAATTCTGCATTAATAATTCAAAATTTTCATTTGTATTTAAGTCTATTATAGCTGTCTAGCTCTTTTGGCAGCACATTCTTCAATTATGTCAGTAAAGTCCATTTCTTTACACAGCTCATTTTCAATCGATATAATCGAAAGACATACAAAACGCTCCTGGCTCACAGTAGATTCTCTTTGGCTGCCCATGGCTGGTATTTGCCAGGCAGCATTTGGTGTTCAGCCAGGCAGCATTGGGACTTGCGGGGGCCAGGTGGAGTGTGGGTGTTGAGACTTGGGGGGACAGGGGCGTGTGGGTGTTGGGGCTTGGGGGCAGGCAGCGTTGGGTGTTGGGGAGGCAGCATGTGGCTGTTGGGACTTGGGGGCCAGGAAGCATTAGGTGTTGGGATTTGGGGGACAGGCAGTGTGTGGGTGCTGGGATTTGGGGGCAGGCAGCATATGGGTGTTGGGACTTGGGGGGGCAGGTGGCATGTGGGTGCTGGGGTTAGGAGGCAGGCAGTGTGGGAGTGTTGGGGCAGGTAGCGTGTGGGCACTCGGGTTGGGGGGCAGGCAGGGTGTGGCTACGTAGAGGATGGCGCACAGATGGGCCATAGGGAGGACCAGCGGGCAAGGGTGTCTGACTCATCAGACAGGCCAAAATGACCATTTCAGCCTCTCGAACAGCTCCTGGCTGGGTGGGGGCAGCTGGCAACTCCCCCTGCTCCCAGGGACTTGTGTGTGTGGGGACGGGAGGGGTCGCTGTCTGTGGAGCTGGGTTGCGCTGCGCCCACGAGTGGGGGGACGTGGGGACTGGCAAGAGGAGACGGGGTCTCCTGGCAGGTGGGTCGCTCTGCCCCCGGGTGTGTCGGGAAAGGGGTCTGGGCTCCCCGCGGGAGAGACCGCGCCATCCCCAGCCTCTCTCTGGGTGGGGCAGGAGGGCGTAGCAGCGGGATACCCGAGCACCATGGCCAGGCCTTGCCCTTCACCTCCATGGCAACGAGCCACCACCACGCATATGCCACGGGCTAGCGGAGCTGCTCGCGGACACGCAGCAAAGGGCAGCGGCGGAGGCGGCTCCAGCAGTAAGGGCAGCAGCGGCAGATATACGGCAGGGCAAGCAGAGCTGGCGCGGGGCCTATTGAAACGCGGGGCCCGGGGCAGCCGCCCCGCTCACCCTGCCCTATATCCGCCGCTGATCCTACAAAATGCTGAGCAGCTCCTCTGTGTTCTGAGAGCGTTCAGCTCCCATAGAAATCATTGCGAGTTGAGTGTGCACTCACCACCTTACAAAATCATCTCCTAATAATACTTTTGGTGACTACCCCCAAAGTTTCCACTGGCCAGGAGCTGTGGCCAATGGGAGCAGCAGAGTCAATGCTTGGGATGGGTGTGGCACACAGAGACCCCTGGTCCTCCCCATGGGCTGCAAGGACATGCCCGTCACTTCTGGGAATGGAACAGAGTCAGGACAGGCAGGAAGTCTACCTTAGCCCTACTGCACTTCTGGACTTATTGAGGTCTAAAATCTCCCAGTTTAGTTTCAATTGCATCCAGGAAATTGAGACAAAATCTAGGAGACTCCTGGTGAAACTGGGAGAGTTGGTAACCCTAATTCATTTACACACAACTTGGGCATTGGGTAGTCCAATGGCATTGCCTTTCCAGGAGCCACACTTCCACCTATTCCAGAAGCCCCAGATTTGTGTAAAAGCTGTGTGAGAGATGGTTGTAATTAGCGATTGATTTCACACAGCTGGGGCATCCTGGATGTTCAGTAGTCTATTACTGTCTGCCTAGAAACATTTATCAGCTAGGATAAGAACTTGTTCTAACACCAACCAGTTCCCTGAAAGCCACACACTTTGAACACTAATCTGAGTGGAACTTGCCCCTTTTTGCAAGAGTCAGAATATAAAATGGTTTGCCCGTCTCTCTGATTTATAGCATTCATAGAACTGGGCTGTGATATTGCTGTCAGGGAAGCTAGCCCTCCTAATCCCCACCTTTTGGTGCATTGTTACCAGTATTTTGAAATTCAGTCTTCATTAAAAGATTGATCTCCAGCACACTGAATCAGATATTTAACTAAGCTGCATTTCTCTCAAAGAAAGTTAGACAGTGAACACTTGGCCCCAGGTGCTTGTTGCCCATGTTAGAAAATCTCTGGGAGCCAGCTGAGACTTGGGACACATTTAAAAGACTCTAGCAGCCTGTAAAGGACACCAGTTTAGAGTACCCAGAAACATGATGCATCTTCATGTGGTTGTAACATGCTTCTGACATCCCCTTCTTATGCCCCAGGTACATGGAAATGACAACTGTTATCACTTCCATCAAATAAGAATTCACTTCATCCCAGAACAATCTGAAGTCCCCAAAAGTCCTATTTCATTTAGGAACTACCTCTCAAGTCTTCCCCCAACTCATCTCTTAACCACCTGGCCTTCTGCACAGTAATTCGCTGACTAAGTATACGGGAAGCTATTACCTGTCCTTGGAATCAGCCAAGGAATAAACCCAGACAATGGGTGAACTGGAGCAGTACTAGGGTTGTTTATTAGCATAGATTCTTAAGGGTACGGTGGTACTCACACACATCATATTCATGCTGGTAGTCTGGAGGCAGGTTGCAGGTGGCAAGAGTTAGTTTTGATTTCATAGGTGGCTAAAACTGGTCAGATGACAGTCCCCTGGAGACGTGGCCACAAGGTGATGAGAATTCCCTGGGGTCCCTTCAGATCCACGGTGGGTCTGCTGCTTCCAGTCCATCCTGGGCTTGTCATGCTGTTACATCTTGTCCAAGAGAGAGAGCCACGTGGCCACCTGTTACATTAATTTAAGCACCTTGCAGTATCCTTTCTTGCCTTAAAAGGTTACAAATGCTGGACTGCCTTATGATTGGGTGTTTCTCATTCACATTTCCTCATGCACTGTTACATATTCATAAGCAGGAATACAAGTGATTATATTAAAGTGATGTGGCTTTTAACAAGCATGTAACATTATTGGGGACTTCCTGAACAGGAACTGCCTAGACCATAACAGGAAACTTTGTTCAAATCACAGCTGAAAGAGCTAGAAATACAAGAGAAGAGGGAAGAAAAGGAGGAGGTGTCCTACCAACCACACTCCAATAGGGGGAGGGAGCCATGTCTGGTTACAGATGCAGTTGTGCAATTTGTTGCTTACTTGGAAGATGTGGAACACAAATTCCACCTGCCCCTCCCACCCACCTTTCTAGCTGTGTTATGCCATAAACAATCCATTTCCACAAACCTCCACTTATTGGCAACATCATATGGTGTCCTCCAACACCCTTTTATTTTAGTTCAAACACAAGGCCTTCCATTTTCCTGGGTCAAATGAACAGAAACTCATACCAAGATCATTTAGATTTCACTGAATATATTGTCACAGAAGAAAGATGATTACACTTGGGAAGCACTGAAGAGACCCCTATGGCTTCCATAGAACATGGATACAAGTGCATCATAAGAGACAGCACAGGAGCATCCATTAATGTACCTCCAAACTCCTTAGTTCAGAATTTGTTGCAAATGCAAGACACCAACGCATTATCCCCATTAACTGAGAGTCTGGTTTGACATATGTATTTCTGAAGTTCCTATTGGTACTGTTCCTGTTAGAGGTGATCTTTTTAATTGACCTTTTTGAATGTCTCCACTCAAAACTGAGTGGATCCACAAAGTGGATCCTCACTGCCTGTACCTTTTCCAGGCACTCCATCCTCCTCTCCTGAATTTTACACATCCCTTCCAGGATAAAATCAAGAAGCAATGTCATTGGTATTGGTCTTCCAGTCCCAGCGCTCTCCATGAAGTTGCAAGAAGTTTGGACCATAGGCATTTACTTCATAAAACCACATGCTTGTGTGACTGCTGTCCTCCTTTTTGATTGGCCTTTGTTAAATGGACATCAGTAAATATGTAACCTCAGCTGGAGTTTAAATTGAATCACAAAGCAAAAGTTGCATAAATATGATATTGAACTCTTCTTTTTTGCAATTGGTATTAGCCTTACAGTTAGGAGTTGATTGCTATTCTATAGAGATATGAAGATAAGAATAGCTATGATGGATCAAACCAGTGGTCTATCTGTTCTGACTTGCTGTAGGTGGCCAAGACCAGATGCTTCAGGGGAAAGTGCAAGAAACATTTTTGTTAACAATTATGGAATAACCTTCCTATAAGAAAAGTTTTGTCTTAACCCGAGGTTATTAGTGGTGAGCTTATGATGCAGCCCTTATTTATCTTTTAGTTAATTACTTTTATAGCACCCAAGGACTCAGTTATCTTTAATTTTAGCACTTAATTTTAAAGATCACAGTAAAAGGTTGATTTGGGATTTGATTTTTTTTAGCCTATTCCATGAACTCCTGAAATTGTAGTCACTTGCAACTGTGCAGTCACAAAGGGCCAAAATCACAAATAAAATGTGTTATTTCTTCTGTGCAAAGTAGACCCAGAAACAGAGAAATCATACAATGAAATCATGCAATTAAGGAGGATTTTGGCCTCACTTATTAAGGATAATGCAGCTCAGCCTAGTTTATGCAAGTATTATCACCTGTAAATATTTAATTTAGTATGTATTTTAAAAGGATAGCTTTATGGAGTGTTGTATTTACATATAGATCTACATACATAGATTCAAAGCTCCATTTTTGAAAGATATACAGCATATTGGCTTATAAACCCATTTAGTTGATGAGTTTACTTTCTTGATAACATGGGATTTGTGCATTAATGCACAAATTAGTTTCAGAATGGTGTTGTTTACTTGCTCAGTTAACCTTCTGGCCTACTCTTCTTTGGAGTCCAGCAAGATTCTGTCACCCAACTCTTCAGAGCGTAGCCATTTGTGACATATTTTGAAGTCTTGAAGACTTCAGTACCATCAGTGCTCTGGTAACACTAAAGTCTATGTGACTTTGTGATCAGAGATGAGAGCCTCTTAACTATTAAAAAATGAAATAACAGTAGCAATCCCTCCTTCCCCCTAGTCTCCAGGAGAAATCACTTGGGACAGGGTGTGCAGATGAGAGAGAGTGGGTGAGTATCATGCTTGTATCTGCGTGCATGTGTATGAGGAAAGCTTAGCTGAAGAGATGGGCTTTGAATTTCATTATGAATACATTGAGATAAGTAGTCATTCTTACCTCTTCTGGCAGTGTTTGCGCTACTTGTTATAGGCAGGTCAGTATCTTGTGCTTATTCTCCTTTTGCAGCCTGATTCCACAGAGGCGAACAAATAAAAATATTAAACAAAGTATTCCAAGGTACAATTTTTAAATTTATCAGCCTACTCTAAGACATTTTTAGCTATTGTTTTGGTCATTAAGGGAAACAATCAGTTTTTGTGAACTAAGTTAGGCCTTAAGTGCTCTGTGAATATCCCCTTTTGTCTAGTGCCAACCTTTTTCTTCTCCTTTAGGTCATCTCTCTGATATTTGCACTTCATTCCGCTGCTTTTGAACATACATCTTCCAATGGATTTTATTGTTCAAAAGATTTGTAAGGAGATTGAATCATACAAGCACTGATTTATCTTTGAAGAGCAAAAGATATTTACTTAGCTTCACTGCTGCTATTTACAAAACAGCATGAGATCTATTAAAACTCTAGATTTTCTGCTATCATGGCTCTGTATGTACCAATGAGCATACATACTGTGTAAGTTGCTTTTAAGGAATTAACAGTCGAAATTTTGTTTCCAGTGGCACCGTTAATTGCACCTTCTTAACAAAAGGAAATACAAATATCTTAAGATACACAATGAGGAAAGGAAACAAAGAGCAGAAACCTAGGAAAAATTGCTGTTTGCTAGTTCTACTATTTTTTTTTACCATTCCCCCAAGCCTGCTGTGCAACCATAAAGCAATTGTTTAAAATATATATTAAAATGGTTCCACGCTGAGTTTTAGATGTTTGACGTCTATTTTGCAAATCTCTTCAATCTACCTCTATTCTGTTTGGCTGAAACATTTGTCTTGATGAAACCTTGATCCTCCATGAGTAGAAACATTTTTAATGCCTTGCTTTTATCTCTTTCTGCATGATAACCACAGATTAAAAACTGCCAAGTTTTTCTGCCTTCTCTCTCTCTCTCTCTCTCAACACGAAGATTAATACAGAAATTAGCACTTTGATCAAAAAGGAGCATAAACCTGACCCATTATTTTTTCTTACAAAGGTGAGTTAAAATATTTTCTAGGATTCATTAATTGATTTTTTTAAACAAGCCTTGTGCCATTATTTCAGTTTAATAGATATAATCAATTTTTTTGTTTTGTTTTCTGATCTATGTACGCATTTTAGGAAACAATTGTGCATACCAAATTATCTATTGCTTTATAATCTGATATGACTTCTCCCCCTCTCGGATTTAAGGGATCACTGTATATATGAAGATCATCTAGAATCAAAGAAGATTAGGGTTTGAAGAATCCCCAGGAGGTTATCTAGGCCAACCCTTTGTACTACCTACCTTGTCACTCTGACCATGTCCTCTTCTCCCCGCACCCCACCCCCCTGCCTTTGAATCCCTCCTTTGGTTACCTTCTCAGCAAGCACAAGGTTCTCATTTAATTTTTACAGCTCTTTGCAATTTAGCCTTCACCCCACCTAGCTAATCTAGTAATTTATTGTGACATCCACCCCAATCTTATCTGTTCCAGTGTTCCCAGATGTAACTCTCATCAGCCTGCTTCTCCCTCAACACATCTCTTTGTTCCCCTTACTGCCCCTTATGCCAGGAAAAACTCCTCAATAAAATCTGTATTGAGAACTACCTTATCTTCCTTCAAATTCCTCCTTAAATTTCATCTCTGTCATGATGCTTTCCTGCTGATTATAGAGTGGTTGGTGAGGGGGATCTGACTGTTCGTTCTCTTGAGAGCCTTCCCTACTTCTATCCCAATTTTTAAAAAACAACTTAAAGAGCTAACAAAGCTGTTCCAGTCCTTCTCCATATTAATTTGCCTCATACTCATCAGGCTCAATCTATTTGTGTGTTTTAGATTTTAAGACCTTGGAGGCAAGAACTGTTCCTTTTCCAAATTTGTTCAGCAGAGCCCAGGCCAGCGGGGACCTTATTCTGACGAAGTGTTGTAATGACAGAAATATTTACTGCTCCCTCTAATAATAATCTGCCTCCCCATTCATATTTAAGTAAATTTAAACCAGAGCTTGATTTGTTCTGGAATACTCCAGAAAGCCATGCCAGCACCTTTTTGGAATACTGTTTTCTGATATTATCATATTTGATAGGCCAACTAGGGGTCATTGGCTGGATGGTTTATGATGGTTCCCTCCTTCTATTCCCTTCCAACCTGTCCCCACCCCAGAACTCCCTGCTACAGTCCCCACTTAATTCCAAGTAAAGATGAGATGGGAAGTGTGCTGAAAGTGTTTCACTCCCTGCACCCTATGCTTGGCTGGGGAAAGGGGGAGGAAGGTCAGCCCTCTGCCAGGATGTGCCAGGGATTTGGCTGGAGAGCTGCACCCCTGATGGATCAGCCAGCACTGTCAGGGAGGCTCTGGTGGTGCTGGAGCATGGTGTAGCCCCCACCAACAGCTTCAAGGCACACAGGAGAAGGAGGTACCATGTGTAACCTATGGCCTCTAATCTTTTCCATCCATGTGAAGAATAATTTTTATATGCAGCGATCATGTATGAATGTGCACCACCAGTAGAAACAAAAAACCTAGCTGTGGGAACTCTGCTTCCAGGGAACATTGATGATTTCTGAGTGATAGTACCAGTGTTTTGCCACATCATTTTTTTTAGTATTGAGCTGAACTACTTTCTTGTTATACAGTTATTGGCCTTTAATTGTGAGTCTTATGGCAAACAGATATATTTGCAGACAGATATAGTTTCCTGCAATATTTACACCTCTATGTGACTGTGGGCCAGGATTGTATGTGATTTAATGTAGGATGGCACCTTAGCGCCTCCAGAAATGAACAGACGTGCAAGGTGATTAGGCACATTCACTCAGGTTGTAACAACTCTAGTGTCTAAGTACCACCTACGGAAGAGGTTCACATACATGGGATCAAATTGGATTCTCCAGACAAAGAAAGGACTTTTAGAGAAAAACCCTGAGTTTAAACTGACTCTGGGTCTATTTTCTGATCCACCAAATAGACAGAATCTGTCCCCAAAGCATAGGGAACTGTTGGAAGTACTGACATCAGCCACTGTTTTAGATTGCAATGGGGTGAACTCTGGTAAGCTTTCTAGAATGTGTGTAAGTTCTTCTGTTGTTTTTAATATGTTTTCTCTGAGATGCTTTCACTTTACTCAGGCTGTGTCTAGACTACACCTCTCTGTCGACAGAGAGATGTAGATTAGGTATGTCAAAATTGCTAATGAAGCAGGGATTAAAATATCCTGCGTTTCATTAGCATAAACATGGCCGCTGTTCTTTTTTGAAATGGAGCTTTTTCGAAAAAACCCGGCAGTCTAGATGTGGATCTTTCAAAAAATAAACCCTTTTTCGACAGATCCTGTAAACCTCATTTTTTGAAGAATATAGGATCTATCGACCAAAGGTCCATCCAGCCCAGTACCCTGTCTGCCAACAGTGGCCAATGCCAGGTATCCCAGAGGGAGTGAACCGAACAGGTAATGATCAGGCGATCTCTCTCCTGCCATCCATCTCCATCCTCTGACAAACAGAGGCTAGGGACATCATTCCTTACCCATACTGGCTAATAGCCATTAATGGACTTAACCTCCATGAATTTATCTAGCTCTCTTTTAACCCTGTTATAGTCCTAGCCTTCACAACCTCCTCAGGCAAGGAGTTCCACAGATTGAATATGTGCTGTGTGAAGAAGAATTTCCTTTTATTTGTTTTAAACCTGCTGCCCATTAGTTTCATTTGGTGGCCTCTAGTTCTTATATTATAGGAACAAGTAAATAACTTTTCCTTATTCACTTTCTCCACACCACTCATGATTTTATATACTTCTATCATATCCCCCCTTAGTCTCCTCTTTTCCAAGCTGAAAAGTCCTAGTATCTTTAATCTCTCCTCATATGGGACCCGTTCCAAACCCCTAATCATTTTAGTTGCCCTTCTCTGAACCTTTTCTAATGCCAATATATCTTTTTTGAAATGAGGAGACCACATCTGTACGTAGTATTCAAGATGTGGGCATACCATGGATTTATATAAGGGCAATAAGATATTCTCTGTCTTATTCTCTATCCCTTTTTTAATGATTCCTAACATCCTATTTGCTTTTTTGACTGCCGCTGCACACTGAGTAGACGTCTTCAGAGAACTATCCACAATGACTCCAAGATCTCTTTCCTGATTAGTTGTACCTAAATTAGCCCCCATCATATTATATGTATTTTTACTTATGTAAAAATACATATAGCCACTGTGGGGCTAGAGGGGTTATTTTTTTCCAATGTGCATTACTTTACATTTATCCACATTAAATTTCATTTGCCATTTTGTTGCCCAATCACTTAGTTTGGTGAGATCTTTTTGAAGTTCTTCACAGTCTGCTTTGGTCTTAGCTACCTTGAGCAGTTTAGTATCGTCTGCAAACTTTGCCACCTCACTGTTTACCCCTTTCTCCAGATCATTTATGAACTCTAAGATTTTGGTAAGTGGTCAAAAGCTGCACTTCTGTGGAGGGGACCTGGAGTCTGGGACGGTGGGTACAGTGTAGAAGGGAACCTGGGATAGAGGACTGGGGGGCAGGAGGGAGTGTGGGGTCTGACAGGGAGTTTGGGTGAAGGAGGGGGTTATGATCTGGGGCAGGGGCTTGGGGTGAAGGGTCCAGGAGGGGTTATGGATGCCGGGGAGGATTCTGGATTGCAGAAGGGGTATAGGTGGGGGTGCAAGGTCTGGGAGGGAGTTGTCACCTGGGGGAAGGGGTGCAGAGGACTTAGGTGAGATGTAGGGCAGGGGAATGAGGTACAGGATCAGGGAGGGGTATGGGTGCAGAAGAGGATTCTGGCCTATGGGAAAGGGTGCAGGATTTGGGAGGGAGCTGTGACCTGGAGGAGGTGGGGAGAGGGGAAACAGAGGGTTTGGGTGGTGCCCTGGGACAGCTAGTTGGGTGGGGCAAGAGAGAGGGTAGGGTGCCAGAGGCAGGCTCTGGCTGGGAGGCACTTACCTAGGCGGCTCCCAGCCAGCAGCTCTGCAGACTTCCTGCCTGTGTGCTGGGCAGCTGCTCCATGTGGCTCGGCTCCAGCACAGGGAGAGAGTGAGGAGGCTTCATTTGCTGCCCCTGCCTTTAGCAAAATTTCTCAACTCCTATTGGCCAGAAACTGGCCTATGGGAGCTGGAGGGTTTTTCTAGCGGGTGGGAACAGCGTGAAGCTTTCTCTTCCCTGCCCAGACAGCATAGGAATTGTCAGCCTGCTGTTTAAAGCAGCAGCACTGCTATGTAGTATGGGTGTTGTCGAGGTGGCTGCAGGCCTGATCTGGTGGCTTGGCAGGCCGGATCCAGCCCGCTAGCTACCTCTTTCCCATCCCTGCTCTAAGCTGTGCAGCAGCACAGCCGTGTAGCTGCTTAATCAGCCATGCCCAGGGGCTCAAGGCTTCTGTGCATAGAGCTTCCTGGCTCGGTGTGGGGCACTTCTCCCTCAGCTACAGCAGCAAGGAGGAAGAAGTGTTCCTCCCCTAGCCAGGCAGCTCTGTGCAGGGGTCATGAAGCAGCTGCTTAGCCATGCTGCCACCTAGTTTGGAAGGAACCTTGATGGGAAACCTAAGGCCCAGGGCTTGAATGCATCCCCTGGCTTTCCTGGATCTGGCACCCAAGGCTCAGGGCTCCCCCCCAGCATTGGGGAGTCTGCACTGGTGTTCCAGCTTCTCTACCACCCCACTGTGGGGCTAGAGCACCCCAAATATACTAGTTTGGGACCTCCTACTCGCTGCTGTGTGAGGGAAATGTGGGGAGTGTCTTCCTCCTTCTCAATCAGAGGCCACATCAGTAAGGGTTTTGTTGTGGTGGTGGTGGTTTTTAGCCCCTGTTGATTTTTCTGTGGGGTCAGCAGCCCCTGACCCAAAAAAGGTCCCCCACTCCTCCAATAATTTATAATAACAAATGTAGCTAGCCAAGTTGCTTTCAGCAATGAATGTTATAAGTAGATGCAAGCAAACTAGACAGAGACTAAATTAGTACAAATAAAGAAAAAAACCACGCTGAAATGATTAAAACACTATGTTGAAATTATGGTTGGTAGAAACAGAAGATGCGAACCAATTAATGTAAATTAATGAACCGACATTGGTGTGCTGGATTTTCAGCCTAATTGGTGGACAAAAGAATGAGAGCATGAGGTATTCTATTTCTTACTCCCTTTTTGATTTCTTTAAAAAATGTGATTTGTGGACGAAGAGTGGAAAGAACAGAGAGAAGAGAAGCACAGATGGAGGCTACTGAAACAAGCTTTGCTTTTACTGTTGTCACCCTCCCCATCTCGTGGGATCCTGAGCAATCTTCATCCAGATCCTAATAATTGTCCTGACCAGACTGTGCCAAAGAGAGGGATTCAGATGACACTGCCACCCCTAATAGCTCCAGCTGAATTATGTACATCACTTGGGAAAAACAGGATCACACTTCAACAGCAATATCAAAAACAATAGCTGCAGCAGCCCATCTCAACTAACTTACTCTTTTCCCTAGTAGTACAGTTATTTCATCTTTGATTAACCATCTCAGCGGCTGTTAACCAAAGGAGGCTTTTCTTCTAAAACTCTCCCCAGCTAACAGGGAAGAAGGGATGTTTTTAAAATGAAAGCCTTATTAATGTTTTATGTTTCAAATGTTTTAAGTGTTTGCATGCTTTTAAGTGTCTGTGCCTTTAATAAAAGGCTAAAAGGGATTTTTAGTTATGTGCTTGCTCTGATACTAAATAGGCTGATGTCTCTATATACCAAACCCTGGAACTTGTTTGGTAGTGTCTAATATTGGACAGTGACTGGGTTATGTTAACACCTTTGGCTCATTTATTGCATCAAAATTAACACGACAGTCTCGTTCTCCTACCCATATTTTCTACATTACAAATTAAATAAACTTAAGTTATGTTGACATACAGCCACTGGTACATGACCACACTATGCTCCTTGTATAAGCAGAGCATGTCCATATTAGCAGCTCTTGAATGGACACACAGCCATCCCACTGTGCAGCTGGCCACCATCTGCTGCAGGATCTTCTGGGAATTGTTTGCAGTGCCTCATGGGGACAGGCTCAGTGTCCCATGATGCATATTTCTCTGTCCCATCATCCCATGGGTTTCCTAGTACATTTCATGCTGCTTTTCAACAGCCCATGAAAACTGCCTGTCCGCCATCTCTTGTCAGAAAGCATGGATTCTGCACGGCTCTCCAGTATTGTGATGAGCATTATGAACACAACACGTCTGATCCTGCAGTATTTCATGAGCTGCAATGATGATGATGTGTAATGGACAAAAACAATAGTTCTGGGCTCAATGATGAACAGCGGCTTCAGGACTTTCATATGTATAAGGCCACATTCCTGGAACGATGTGCAGAGCTCACCCCAGCCATCCGGTGCAGGGACATAAAAATGGGAGTTTCACTAATGGCAGAGAAGCAAGCAGCAATTGCTGTGTGGAAGCTGACAATGGCAGACCTGTTACTCAACAGTTGCAAATCAATTTGGAGTGGAGAAATCCATCATGGGGCTGCAGTGATGCAAGTGTATGGAGCCATTAATCGCCTCCTGCCACAAAGAGTTGTGACTCTGGGTATTATGCAGGAAATAGTGAATGGCTTTGCAGCAATACGATTCCCTGACTCTGTGAGGCTATAGGTGGTAGACACATATCCCCATTTGGCCCTAGATCACCTTGTGACAGAATACATCAACAGAACAGGCTACTTTTTTATGGTATAGCAAATGCTAGTGGATGATTGAGGTCATTTCACTAACATCAATGCAGGCTGGTCAGGAAAGGTACGTGGCACATGAATCTTTAGGAACACAGACCTGTACAGAATGTTGCAAGAAGGGACTTTCTTTCCAGACCAGAGGATTACCACTGGGGATGTGGAAATACCAATAGTGATCCTCGGAGACAAGTCTATCCTCTGCTTCTGTGGTCTCATGAAACCTTACATTCACCATCTTGACAACAGCAAGGAGTGCTTCAACAACAGGCTGAACCGGAGCAGAATGACTGTTGAATGTACCTTTAGCAATTAAAGGGGTGCAGTCTTCTTAGCAGGTTAGACTTCAGTGAGGAAAATATCCCCATAGTTATAGTTGCCTGCAGTGGTCTCCATTATAAATGTGAAACAAAGGAAGAGAAATTTTCCAGGGTGGAGTGTGGAAGTGGAACAGCTGTCTACTGCTTTTGAGCAGGGCTGTAAGACAGGCTTAGTGGGGAAACATTTGGTCAGGGAGTCTTTCAAGAAGCGTTTTAACAATGGGCCACCATAGTGTGTGTTGCTATAATGTGTTTAGCTAGGCTTTTTTTTTTCATCATGTTATGAACCTTGCAATGATCACTATGTGTGAACTACTATAACACTGCAAATGCACTTATTGGTACTGTGAATATTAGCAGTAGTCACAATAGGTTGGAGAATAATAACTTTTCATTCACATTCCATAAGCACATTTTTATTCCTCTGCCACACAAACAGATGTATGTGTTGATAACCTAAACTTCATAGTCACAGGGAAAAGTGCCTTTGAAGAGGAAGCACATTTGCCCCACAGTATGCTAACATCTTTATGGCTGACTTAGAACAACGTTTCCTCAGATCCCGTCCCCTTTTACCCCTTCTCTACTTACACTACATCGATTACATCTTTATGATCTGGACCCATGGCCAAGAAACACTGGATACATTCCACAGAGACTTTAACAACCTATACCCCACCATCAATCTCAGCCTGGACCATTCTACACGAGAGATCCATTTCCTGGACACCACAGTACAAATCACCAATGCTAAATTTGATACCACTCTCTACAGAAAACCCACTGACTCATACAGTTACCTACATGCCTCCAGCTCCCATCCAGAACACACCATACGATCCATTGTCTATAGCCAAGCCCTTCGATACAACCGCATCTGCTCTAATCCTACTGACAGAGACCAAAAACTTCAGGATCTCTACCAAGCATTTATAAACCTCAACTACCCACCCGGAAAAATAAAAAAACAAATTGAAAGAGCCAGACGAATACCCAGAAACCATCTACTTCAAGACAGACCCAAGAAAACCAACAATAGAACACCACTTGTTATCACTTATAGCCCCCAACTTAAACCCGTCCAACACATTATCAATAAACTACAACCTATACTGGAACAGGATACTACACTCCGAGAGGCTCTGAGAGACAGACCCATAGTCTCCTATAGACAACCACCTAACCTCAGGATGATTCTTACCAACAACTACAGGACAAACCACACTAATACCAACCCTGGAACTTTCCCTTGCAACGAACCCCGTTGCCAGCTTTGTCCACATATTTACTCTGCTGACACCATCATTGGACCTAACCATGTCAGTTATAAGATCAAGAACACATATTCCTGTTCATCCAGAAATATGATTTATGCCATCATGTGCCAACAGTGTCCATCTGCTATGTATATTGGACAAACTTCTCAGACACTTCGTCAAAGAATCAATGCACACAAAACAGACATCAGACAGTTTCACAAAGAAAAAACAGTTTCTTGCCATTTCAACCAGACTGGGCATTGTCTCAATGACCTCACTACATGCATCCTGCTTCAAAGAGACTTTAACACCAGACTACAAAGGGGAAGCCTCAGAACTGTCATTCATGCTTACATTTGACACTTTACGAATGGGCCTTAACAAAGATGCTAATTATCTTACCCATTACAAAGATAGTTTCCCCAATTATCACCCCTAATATCATTATCTCATAGACACTAACCTCCCCCCCCCCCATTCTGAAATCTGATTTGTCAATTTTATATGTGTTCACTTTTTTTGATTGTATCCCTTTGGTATATATGGTCATGCCAATTTTCTTCCACAATTTGATCTGAGGAAGTGGGTCTGGCCCACGAAAGCTCATCACCTAATAAACCATCTTGTTAGTCTTTAAAGTGCTGCATAGTCCTGTCTTTTGTTTCAGCAAGACCAGACTAACACGGCTACATCTCTATTACTGTAAAAAGAAGTGGTATTGTTAGTGCACTTACACCACTAATCCAAACAACAAGCACATCTATCTCACTTTCCCATGGCACACTCACAGTATTGTGTATCCCCAGCTATGGTGAATATGGGCCAGGAGCAAGAGGGTGAATTGATACAAAAGGGAGGGGGTAGCCATGAAGTATCAATATCCACACATAGGGCTAAAGTAATGAATACTGGCATTGTTTTCCACAGGGGGGAAGTAATTGCAGCTGATACCTCACTCCTGAGCTTAGCGGAGGCTGTAAGGGTCCAGCTCCTGCATGCATGTGGCTGCAAACCAGGACCGTATTGCAGTTGGCCTGTGTATTGCTGTGGTATCTGCTGAAATTTAATTGCTGGGTGCTATGGTAGAGTTTCCTACAACAGGGGAAGAAAGAAAACAGCCCTCCTGAAAAATCTTTGGCATATGATTGCAGACTACCTCCAGGAAAGTTTCCTAGAGATCTCTGTGGAGGATTTACAGGACACAAATAAATGTTTCCACACGGCCCTCTCTTCCCAGATGTACAGGGGAATGAGAAGCTCTTTCTCTTGTAGCCTGATTTTTTTTAAAAAGCAATAAATGACCAAATGTGTCCTTGTAGTTTTGAAACAGAGTCTTTACCAGTGGTTCCCTCTCCTGTGTCAGGCTTGCCAGAGCTGGACTGCTGGGACTGGCTAGACTGCTCAAGAGTCAAAAGAGATCCTGGCACACCACACTCTGGACCAGTTCCCCATTCTCCTCTGCCTCCACCTCCTTGTACAACACTTCATCCTCTGGGCTCACTCATGGCCAGTGACTACTGCCCTCCCCCTACCCCCAATATTCACAGGGCTCTTGCCTGCCTCAGCTCCTTGATTTTTACACTGCACTGATGTGTGTCCTTGTCATAGCCTTTCTCTACCATGCCCTGAACAATCTGGCCATTGATATCAAAAGTCCTGTGGTTGGAGCAGAGTGGTGACTACCCAGCCTCCTCTCCCCACAGACCCAGAAGATCCACCCAACCCCCACGCTTTCCAAGCAGGAGCATGTTTGCTGCGTGGCTCTGGCACAGTCAGCTGGGCAGGTGCTCTCCATGCTGAGCAAATGGGAAAAAGCACTTTCAAAATTTCCCTGGGCGTTAAAAGGCGGGGGCATTCACCTGTGTAGCTGGTTGCAGGGCAGTGGAGTTCAAACTGTGACCAGGGTGGTCATGGTGGCCATTGTGGGACACCTCCTGGGGTCCACATAGGGTGACGTAAGCAACACAGTGTCTACATAAAGCTCTCTCATCCAGCAGGTTTTATTAGGTTGGTATAGAAGATGAGTTAAAGTGGCGGGAGGTGCATTTCAGTGCAACCCCCATAGTTAGGTTGGTGTAAGCTGCCTTAGGTGGCCTTAACTTTGAAGCATAGACATGCCCTAAGATATAGTAAGTCTGATCCCCAGACCTCCCAAATTTCTCATTACCTCAGCAGATCTCAGAGTAATTGCTATTTTCAACAATTCAGCAAGGTGCTTAACATGCATACATTGACTTCACCCTCACCACCTGTGTGCTGTAGGGATTTAGTGAGGGGGTTCCCTCCCTCTCCAGGTCCATGGGAGGTCAGTCTGCTTAACTCAGTCTCAGGGCATTACCTGTTGTGGGGAATTAGCAGCATGGCAAGAGTCTACAGCACAGGCCTGTATTCTGTGTCTAGCAGCAAAGTAGTCATGTAGTCCAGGCCCTCTGGAGTGGCAGTGAGTCTGTGACTGGGCCTCTGCAGCAAAGCAGTTAGGTAAATGAGGAAAGTCACCAATTAGATCTTGAGAGCTGTTGCAATTTTAGTTATATAGAGAGTGGAGTTAGTCAAGAAGAGATTGGATTAAGGGTTATTTCAAGGGAAGGAGCTAATAGAAGAGAAACCTTAAAATAAAGCTCAAAGACTGAAGACAAAAGCAGTTATTTTGCAATCCAGGAACAAAACTAGTTATTCAGTCTGGTACAATTTCTCCTGTTTTACAAACCAAGCAAAGAGCTGGAGATTCCTATTGGTACATGTTATTGGTACATGTTATTTAGCAGTTGGAGAAAATTTGCATCTTTTTTTTTACTTTGCTTAAGTCTT
Organism: Rafetus swinhoei; assembly: GCA_019425775.1. Classification (NCBI taxonomy): domain Eukaryota; kingdom Metazoa; phylum Chordata; order Testudines; family Trionychidae; genus Rafetus; species Rafetus swinhoei. The sequence goes on from CM033437.1 coordinate 276,944,684, forward strand.
TTAATGAGAAAATTTATATTTAAAAGCAGCCTGTACACATTTTTTGAAAATACTGACAGCTATTTCTTTCCACATTAATAACTGCAGAATTACTTTAAATACACTCTATTCCATTTACAAGGTGTTATTGGAGTATTGTAGAAATAAATGGTGCACATTGTAGATTGCATTCTCTTTTGTATGGTGACATTTTTGTTCTGGATCAAAGTCTATAATAAAAGGTAGTAGACTAATAAAGCTCTTTCCCTATTACCACTTGAAACTATAAACCATACAGTGAAGGTATAAAATTAAGAAACTGCTACATTCAGGCATTTACATTTCAAAGGAACAGGCTGATTGAGAGGTTTTAAAAATAATGCAATGTGCCATTGTAGTATGTATCAATATAACTTTTCGGATTTTTAGCTTCATGGACCAGTGTCAGCCGATTGTAGGGGTCTGCCGATAGTTTAATCTCTTCACCACAGTATTTAATCTGTTTCCCCATTTGCCATCTGTGGGCCTTAAGTGGGTTTTTAACAGTCCATTTCAGCGTTCGACCATGCCATTAGACTGGGTCTCCTGGGGTGTTGGGACAAGTGCTATTAAGCGGTTTAGTCCCATAATCGTAAACAACCCTGTTGCCACTCGGGTTGGGTAAGCAAAACCAATTCCTGAAACAATTTCCACTCCAGTTAAAACATACTTCCACCCTTGCTTACTGGTGGGTAGTGGACCAATATAATTTACTTGCCAGGTTGCCCATAGTACCTTTCCATCTCTTAGTCTGGCAAACCATTGCCCTTTTGCTATATGTTTCCTGAGTTCAGCACAGAGGGTGCAAGCTTGGACCAGATCTCTGGCCTGTTTGTAGGTGATAGGCCACCCCCTGGCATGTGCCTGCCGCACCAGCTCATCGCTTCCTGTGTGTCCCAAGGTTTCATGTAGCCAAGTGTACAGGTGTTCCCAATTCACCTGGGCAGCAAAAATCTGTGCTGCTGCATCTGCTGGGTTATTTAGCTGTGCAGCCGGGGTGTCATTCTTTTGGTGAGCTGACACATGACCTATGCTTAAGGCATGTTGGGTTGCATGCTGGTATATCCATTGCCAATATTCCAATTTTAAACAGGCTTTCCCCCTATTTCCCAGTTATTATTCTTCCAGTTAGTTATCCACTGGGTGGCTCCAGCCCATACAGCATAGGAGTCAGTGTAGATGGTACTGGCACCTGCCTCACAAGCTAGTTTGATTGCTGCCAGCTCTGCAAGATGAGCTGACCCTTCTATGTTTGCAGTCAGGGGTGCAGCGGATGTGTTTGCTGAGACCGCCGCAGCCTTCCCTGTCCACTTTCCTTTGAAATAGCCAGGCAGCCTGTATTCACATATAATGTTGGATTTGAAAGCAAGCCAAAAGTGTTATCAACTCAGCCTTGAAAAGAGACAGTGAAGTTTCAAAGCTTGAATTTCTAAAATAATAATTTGTTTCTAGAGAGTTAAATTTAACCTTAAGAATTGAATGCCCAACACAAGCACTAACCAATTTGTGCCTTGTCTGTTTGCAATTTTAAGTAAGAGGGCATTATCCAAAACAAAATAAAACTAGTTCATTTGAAACCTACAAAATAGAGTTACGATATATAGAGCTCATTCTTTTATGCAGTTAACCAATTAAGTTTCAGCAGAATCCCTAATTTTTCCTTTGCAGATTTACCAAAGTGTCTGTAGCCAAACAGTTAAATTTGATTGTTTCTTTGCCTAGATGATTTGCACACTACTTAAGAAAGAGGCTACAAAGAAACGAGGTGTCATTTTTAAAGCAGATTTCCCTTCACATATTACAACAATCGCTTAATTCCTTCCACACTCCCATGGAGTTCACTTTTTACCTTCACATTCCCTCAAATCACTTGCTTCGTCCTTTCAAAGAAAACGTTCCTCATTTCTAGTAACTTTCCAATGTCTGTATTACTTTCTTTATTCCTTCTACTATGCTCATAGAGCTCCAAACTTTTTGCCTTCCCCTTTTACATGCTTTTTCCTTCTTATGGTCCATCCTGTTTCCTGCTAAATGACTTTTTCCAATGACACAGATTTATCCAGTATTAATTTGGTAAGGAGGGTGGGCTTTCCAATTAGCCCCCCATACCTCCTGATTCCTTTCAATAGGTAAATCTGAATGTTTAGTATTGCAGTCAGCTATTACTAATTTTAAACTTCTCAGTATAGGGTTTTCATAACATCCATGCTGCAGCAAAGTCTGTGGTGTAAATAGAGTGCTCATCTTTGGACAGTCATTTTCTTTTGGGCTACTCCTGGTGACAACTCCTTTCCCTCCAATATGGGCTTAATGATTGGGAGAAGAGTGTGAAGTGTTATGGCTTGAGCTTGGGTTAGCTCCTCTGTTTCCCTTAGTGCTGTGTAGGCTGCCAGAAGCACCTTTTCATAAAGCGTGTAATTTGACTGTGACCCCTGCCATAACTTGGAGCCAAACTGTATGGGACGGCGGGGTACAGCTTCTCCTTCTTGCCATAAGGCATAGGACATCCCTGTGTTTTCCACAGTGAGGTACAAATGAAATGGGGCATTAGGGTGAATTGGACCCATAGACTGATAAGTGTATATCTCGTTTATCAGCAGTCTCAGAGCTTCCTCGTGGGTGGGGGCTCATTCCCATCAAGCATGCTTCCTGAGCAAATTATACAGGGAGTAGGTACGAATTAAGATTCCCCATTTTTCCAGATCTTTAATTAGTTCAGAGACCAGAGCCAAAGCTTCGGCTGGAATGCTGTACTGTTTTATCTTGGTTACAGTGGAAGGCAGGAGAGCGGGGGCTTGAGCTAGCAAAGTCTTAAAGCCAGCTCCAAAAGCTCATTTTTCTCCATTAATTACTTTCTCCTTCCCCTCTCTAGCCTCGGGAAGAGCCGTTCCTGTAGGTGCTCCATGTCCTTATTTAGCGTTCGCACTTGAGTGTCTAGTTTCTGGCATTGTTTCCAGAGTTCATATCTCTCTCTCTGTACTCTTATCCAGTAGCTGGAGCAGGCTGCTTGCCACACACCCTTTAACAGCCAGATGCAAGCGCCTTTCCCTAACATCTCTTTATCCCATTTAGGGTTGCCCCATCCCTCTTGGGCAAACTCTTTCTCTATACAGCTAAAATCCATGTCAATCGTGACTGGCTTCATGCTGCTGTATTTGAACCAATAACACAATCCTGCCGACTACGCCAATTCTGTCAGCCGATGGTCAGGGCAGTGTGTGTGTGTGTGTTACACCCGAGTCTTCAACTGCTGGGACACAAGGCCCCATCGCAGTGGGCAGTCTAGGAGAGACTGACGGGCGCCCCAGAGTTTAACGTCCGTGTCTTAGTCCACTAGGATCGGGATCCCTTCGCGGAGGGCAGCCAACAGGCTGACAGACGCCCCAGAGTTTATACGAAGAGCTTATTACATCTCAGATTTTGACTGCTAGGATACAGGATCCCTTCGCAGCGGGCAGCCGAGGGAAGGCTGAGAGATGCCCCACCGATCTGTCCTCTGGAAGCGACACGATCCAAAATGCCCAGCTCTGCCTGTATCTGTCCCTTATGACCGGCTGTAGTTCTTTTAAATTGTGCTTGGTTCTGTTACAGCAACTGAAGGAGTCAGGTTAAAGCTTAAACAGTTACAGGTTTATTAAAGAAGCTTATAAATCATATGGTTACAATGGCTATTGCTCTATTTCTTAACTGCTAGCAAATATAGATCTTAAAAATGGTTACAAAGAAAATAAAGATAGAAAATAGAAATAATGGTACCAAGTGACAGCTTAATCTTTAAAGAGCTCTAAGTCTATGTGTACACTTAAGACAAAGGACCACATCCAGGTACAATTTTTACTTCTGTGCCTCTCGACTCCAGCGTATCAGGCCAGGGCCGGTCCCTCAATTCCTAGGAAAGACGAATACGAGGTGGGCGTCCCCGTGGAACCTCGGGAGGTCAAACACCTAGCCCGACCAGCAGATAGATGGTAGATTGACACTCAGAGTAAGTGTGCTGCTGGACCCATCTTTCTACCCATAGGGGCCCGTATCCTCTTTCTTATCTATGATGCCAAATGGTGTTGGTCTGTCTTTGTGACGCCAGTTCTTACAAGGGATTTTCAACTTAATTTACACTTGCAAGAGAGATAACTAAATTGTGAGTACTAGACATTCTTTACTGGCCAGGAGATTCCTCTCTCCCCCCCCCGGACGAGTGTGTGTTCGTATCAATATGGGTTTCAGTCAAGGGCATGCCTCTGCAGCCTCTTGGTCAGCAATTGGCGTATCTCTGCTTACAGTTGTCCAGGGTCACTGGGTGAGCTAGCATATCTGGGCCTCCTGTCAAGGCCTTCAAAGACTATGCTGATTTTACTGCTCTGTGTGCCCTGTATGCTCCAGGCAAGCAAAAACAGATGTTACAGGGGGGTTCCTGTCTGGCTGCAACCAGCAGTAGCTGGTTAGTGTGCTCAGCCCCTGGAGATATGGAATGCAGTAACATTGTCCCCACTACACATGACTTTCAAATTAACATAATAGAACACTGATTTATGATATTTGTCAATATTTATCTTTACTGAAAGTCACAAAGGCAAAAATCATAAAAATCCTTGAATACATTCTTGTTTTCATTGATATTTTGTTTCTATAGAAAAATTCTGACCAGCTCCACTTTTCTTTGCCATTATTGTTAATTATTTGTATTACATAGTACCTAGGGACCCCAACCATGGTTATGGTCCCACTGTACTTATATATGAGACTGTTTGTCTCTCTGTTCAAGAACTCTTCCTAAACGGTGTGAGCTAGGAACATCAAATTTGGTCTACAGCTTCCTCTTATCATAACTTAAAGCAAGTCAGAGTTTAGTTGTGCCCAGAATCCCTCCTCATGCCCCCAACCCTGATTCTTGCACCTCCAACATCCCTAGCCCCCCAGCCTTGAGCCCTTTTTTAAGGACCTGAGCAACACCAGGTAAATGCGCTAATATAGAATAAAAGATAGTCCTTGTACTGAAGAGTATAGAATCTAAATAGACAACAGAGCCAAAGGGTCAGAGAAAGGAAGTGTTTTTATCTCCTTTTCAAGATGGAGAACTGATGTCAAAATGATAAAGTGACTTGCTCAGGGTGACACAAGAATTCTCAGGTAGAGGCAGGAATTGAACTCTGGTATTCTGAGTATCCATCTAGGGCATTAAGCACAAGACAACTTTTTTTTTCTAAGTCTGCCTCCTCCTGCCATATTCATGTGATCAGTGTGGTGTTCTTGAGACAGTGCTGTGCTGTTTATTAACAGAAATCCTGCTGTGAGTTTTACTCCAGGAGCTAACATAAAGATACCAGAGTAATAAGGCACCTTCTGGAATGACATTAGCTAGCTTCTAAGCTCAGTTCAGTTAAACTTGATGGAAGTAAAAACCTATATCACAGCTATTAAGGATTTGGTTTCACTGGGCCCACCTCCATCTCCAGTGTTTGTAACTGTCTAAGCTATCTCCAGTTAGGATGATTTCAAACTGTTGTGGGTTTTCCTAAAGGAAGTAGAAGTATAAAGCAATATAAGAATATGGTCAAGAACATTAAAATGTAGAAGAGAAAATATATATATATGACAATGCAAATCTTGAAAATATTTCCTCATTTCTTTTACACTCTGTTTTCTAAACTTGTATTAAGACTATTTGAATAAAGTAGATTTTTGACATGATATGTCAGGATTGGTTTGAAGGGGCCATTAAACTCAGTTAAGTAAACCTTTCTGTAAAGAATATTGGCCTAATATCAAATCAGTCAGTAGTATACTGGTGAATGCATAATATTTCACTGGATCATAAATAGCCTTGTGAAGAATAGTTCTTTCTGGAGTTAGCTATCATTATTTTGCCTTATTTGGCTTATTTTAAAGGGAATTTTTTCAAAGTACCCTTGAAAGGGTATGGCGTTTAAGCAGTTAAAAAGAAGAAACAAGACATTAGAAAAAATGTTCTTTATTCTTTTTTCTTCCTCCAGTAGAGGCCAAAATGCATTGTTATGGTGAGGGCAACATTCTCCATATTCTAAAGTTATTTTTGTCAGTTTGAAAGGGCTTTTTTTCCTTCTTCCCTTTTGTTCTGTCAAAATGCTGCTAGCGAAACTCACTGTACTGTATAATCCATAGTTATTGTAACTTCTACCTGTGGTGAAAATATTTTTGATAGCTTTTGTCAAAGCTCAGAGCCTGTACTTGTCATAAATGTAACTGCTTGGAGAGGTCAAAACCTGCACTGCTGAATGGGAAGACGGGCATTTCAGCATTAAGGCTATCTTCAGATAGATGAGTTTCAATCTGCTCCATTTTGAAAATTCAGGTCATTAATGTGGAATTATGGTATGTTTGGATTTTTAAGTCAGAATGTTCATTCTAAATTGTCATAGGTGCCTTGCAGTTTCTGCCCTATCACTATCAGATACTATGCAGATTGCTAGGTATCATTTATGTAACCCACACACCTACTGGGTGTCCCATCTAGTGAAAACACTGAGCAGTCCTGTGGCACCTTAGAGACTAACAAATATATTATACCTTGAGCTTTCATGGATAAAACCCACTTTAGCTCATTATATAATATATTTGTTAGTCTCTAATGGTGCCACAGGACTGCTCGGTGTTTTTAAAGTTACAGACTAAAATGGCTACCCCTCTGAGATTTTGTCCCATTTAGTGACACTGAGACCATTTTCTGGGTACATCTAGACTACACCTCTCTGTCGACAGAGAGATGTAGATTAGGCACATCGAAATTGCTAATGAAGCAGGGATTTAAATATCCTGTACTTCATTAGCATAAATATAGCCGCCGCTTTTTTTCGAAACGGAGCTTTTTTGAAAAAAAATGGCAGTCTAGACATGGATCTTTCGAAAAATAAACCTTTTTCAAAAGATCCTGTATTCCTCAAAAAATGAGGTTTACAGGATCTTTCAAAAAATGGTTTATTTTTGAAAGATCTGTGTCTAGACTGCCGGTTTTTTTCGAAAAAGCTCCGTTTAAAAAAAAAGCAATGGCCCATGTTTATGCTAATGAAGCACGGAATATTTAAATCCCTGCTTCATTAGCAATTTCGACATGCCTAATCTACATCTCTGTCGACAGAGAGGTGTAGTCTAGACACAGCCACAGAGAGAATGAGTCTGCTATACAGACTTAGCTGAGAGCCAGCTGGCATTTAGCTTATACAATAGAGGATCATGTTCTAAGGTCCAGCAGTCCCAAGTTCGATTACATCTGTCAGCCTTACATTAACACAGCATCAATTTGCATTAGTCATCCAGGCACTTAAGGGTTTTAGGTTATTCTGTTATAGACCCAGAAAAGAAAGTTTTGTTCCCCCAAACATTTATATCAGTGCTCAGTTAGCAGGCATTTTTCACCATTTCTTAAGCATCAGAAATTGACCAGTTCTAGAGTCAAAGTATTGCAAGGCAGCAGGGTCCCAGAGCCCAGGTTCTAGCATGACCAGGAATGTCTGCATCACAGTTAAACATCCCCGCAGCCTGAACCCTGCAAACCCAAATCAGCTGGCACAGGCCAGCTGCAGGTGTGTAGTTGCAATGTAGGCACGGCCTGGATGACTTCAGCCCAGCATCTTGCAATTAGGAAGGGGCTCTTGTCCTTTGTGGGCCTTCTTAAGTTTCTGTGACTTACTCTGGTTGCTCTCTGTGCTCTCCATAGGGTCGGAATGAATGGCTCCTGGCTGAGAGTTCCCTCTGTGGCTCCAGGAGTCTCTCCAACAAGCTCCTGCTTATGGCTCTTCTTTTTCTCCTCTCCCCTCCACCCCCCCACCGAGTGTAGTTTCTTCCTTTTTAAAGGCCTGCTCCCTACCATCCATGACTGGTAGGTATGAAGGAATAGGACTTGTTCCAACCTCAGGGCCTTTCTGGACCCTTCTTCTCTGGTGTGGTCTCTATACCAGTGATGGTCTTTCTTCACCTAAGTGGGCTGTAGCAACCAGCGGCCCTGAGATCCCCCTGTTTTGATCCCTGATCAGAATTTAAGGGATTGTCACATGGTAAAACTTAAAGGTTCTGTTCAGTCTGAAAAACTAAAACCCATCCTTTTGGGTCTGTTTTGTGTTTTCTAAAATTATTTCACTAATCTTTTTAAAACATGAATTCTGTAAGCATTGATTTTTAATTCATCAGTTATATTTGAAATAATAATTGAGACAGACTCTACTAAGGAAAGTAGATGTGAGCTAGAATGTCAGAATGCAGAAACACACATTCAAATGTATATTCAGCAAATTAGATGTGTTGATAGATTTACTAAATTGTGTGTGATGTATACTCATAACTAATCAGATATGAAAAGAGTAAAATCACACTTGAGGATAGGAAATAATTATTAATCAGCAAACCATAATATGAATTGTTCCAACGAGACAAAATTTATAATCAAAATAGATTTTGAGTTCTAGCTATGATGCATAATTTTGACGTTTTGGGTTTTTTTTTACTTTATGAAAAGGTTTAATGTTTTTGTTAGCAGGAATTAATTGCACACTTCATTTGTCAAATAGAAATAATACTTCCTATTTCCCACCTTATATCATATTTATATTGTAAACTCTTTGTAGAAAAGATCATCTCTTATAATGCGTTTGTGAAGCACCTAACATGATGGCGCCCGGACGTTGATAGTGGCTCTGGGTGCTTTGATTATTCATCTTCAAATAATAAGCACCCATCTATCATTCAATGTTGTTCTTTAGGGTACAGGTGATTTAAAATTCAGTAAGATGAAGGGTTGTGTAGTTAAGACATTGGAATGGAACTCAGGAAATCTAGATTAATGTCCAGTTTTGCAACAGACATCCTACATGACTTTGGTATCTTTGTGCCTCAGTTCTTCATCTGTGAAATGGGGATAAATACTTCTTTACCCATGGGGCAAATTATTAATGATTGTGGAGTGATCTAGCTGTATGGTAACAGAGGCCATAAAAACATATATAAAAATTAGGAAGTAACAATAATTTTACCCAAACCAATTGCATTCAGATTGTTGTTAAATATGTAGCTAATTTTTATGAACCAGAGCATAAACTTGCATGTACAAATTAGAGATGAAAATGACAGAGTCCTTCGCAGGGAGTTGAGTGGCAATCTAGGCCGGTTACAGCGCACAAGTCTGAATGATGTCCTATGGTCTGGCAGTGAGTTTATACAGCCTCTTAGGATCCTTCTGTATGAGACAGATTGTATGCATTTTCTGCAGCTATTTATCATTAATTCAAAGAAAATCACAGTTCTAAAACAATGCTCATGTTACATCACAGCGGTATAGAAATATTATTGTTTTATTGTATTTGTAGTAAAAGAGATTGGATTTGCCATTGTTTGCATGCAATTCTTATATTCTTACTAGCATTTAATTACTGTACCAATTAGGAAATTGGTATGGTCATTATTGGTTTTTTATTAAATTCAAATAAATAAAACAGCTGTACTGATGGATCATCTGATTTGCGACCAAACTCAGAATGCTTGGAACAGAGGTCTGCTGGTGTCTAAAATATTGAGAGTACAAGTAGCAATTAAAGTGTATCCTGAAGGCCTGCTGAAAATAATTCTAGATAAAACCCAGGAAAACAGTACAATATGGGTGTGTCTAGACTCAATATGGGTGTGTCTAGACTACAGGGTTTTGTCGACAAAAGTGCATTTTTGTCGACAAAACTATAGCTGCATCTACACTGCCGCTGAGTTCTGTCGACATAATGTCGACAGAACTCAGCAGTTTTGTCGACGGCTGTAAACCTCATTCTACGAGGAATAACGCCTTTTGTCAACAGGGTTCTGTCGACAGAAGGCGTTATTGCATCTACACTGTCCTTTGCGTCTACACTGCCATGTCAACAAAGCAGCTTGCTTTGTCGACAGAACTGGATGTAGTCTAGACGCTCTTTGTCGACAGAAGCTTTGTCGACAGTATCTGTCGACAAAAGCCTGTAGTCTAGACATAGCCTATCTCTGTGTGTGTCTATCCTCTTCCACAGCTTTCTCATAGATCACCTGGGTTTGATGATTTTTGACAGAGGAAGCAAGAGGGAGGATAACTGATTGTCTTGTGGTAGAAGTCTGGTGTCAAAGATGACTGAACTGAAAATATTTATGGTCTTAGGCTGTAGATGTGCAAAGACAAAGAGAAGACTAAGTTAATGTGTAGTAAGTACGGGTGCAAATCTATAGCAAACTAAAATGGCATGCATTAATTGTCCATGTGAACTCTGCTGTTGTGCACGTATATTTCCTTAGTGTGGCTAAAGTAGGCTGATGCACACTAGGAAACTTTTAATGTTTGGAAGCAGGGTCTCTGTGGACAGTAAGCCATGAAGCATGCTAAGACACTGTAGAAGTATGCTCCAGCTTGTTGTGCGCTAATTGTTCATCTAGCCAAGCCCAAAGGTGAAGCTATTATGTCTGTGGAAGTGGTGCAGGATCCTGAGGGGGTGAGGACTCTGATTTCTCTGCAGGTGGTGTTGGCTGTGTTTCTGTATGTGGTAGGAGAACGTAATGTTCAAAGCACAGCTTGTAGACCTATCCCTCACTCTGGTGCAGGTCTAATGGGGAGTTCTAGATCTTTTGCTGGTGGAGACTGTCAGTGCTTTCTTTAAGAAAGGCAAATAGGCACCGTACTAGTCTGGGGAAAGCACATGGAGGAATATGGCAAGGACTGTATAAGCCTCTTTGATGAAAAAAGCGTGTCTCCTATTTGTCAGACATATTAATTGTTTGTGTATCTTGTTAGACACTCAGGGTACGTCTAGACTACATGCCTCCGTCGACGGAGGCATGTAGATTAGACAGATCGGCATAGGGAAATGAAGCGCGATTTAAATAATCGCGGCTTCATTTAAATGGCTGCCCGCTCTGCCGATCAGCTGTTTGTCAGCAGATGGGGCAGTCTGGGCGCACAGCGATCGACAAGGAAGCCTTTGTCAATCGGCGCAGGTAAACCTGATTTCACGAGGCATACCTGCGCGGTCGACAAAGGCTTCATTGTCGACGCGGCGCGTCAGACTGCCCGATCTGCCGACAAACAGCTGATCGGCAGAGCGGGCAGCTCATTTAAATTTAAATGAAACCGCGATTATTTAAATCGCGGCTTCATTTCCTATGCCGATCTGTCTAATCTACATGCCTCCGTCGACGGAGGCATGTAGTCTAGACGTACCCTCAGATGCTGTTGTCTAAATCAGCAGCAGTCTTATTTTTCCACTTGCTTCTGGTCTGCAGTTTGTGACCCTTTTTCTTAGATGTGACTCTCATTATCATTGTACGCCTTTATTGCGTCAAGCTTAGACTATGGCAGTGTTTTCTGTCGTAAGTTGAGGGTCAGTAACATGGAGTCAGCAGGCCTAAATAGAGGCCTGTAACATGAAAACAGCAACAGGCCTGCAATCTAGTGATCAAGACTTTGGTTCAGAAACACAGGAGCCAAGAAAAAGGCCCTATTGATTAATTGTGTAAGTTAGGTCAAGCATGGAAGGACACAGGGAGGCACTGGGTACAGACTGTAAGCCAAAGGGGAGTAGCGGAACATCTTAATAAGAAATGTGTTGGTACAAAGACTCCCCAAAAACTAATGTACATACCAACCTAAGTTCAGGACCGGGTCAAGATTGACAGCATGAAGGATAGTAAGGAAGCCCCCTTTCCATAAGGTAAGGGGTGGTATCTAGGCAACAGAGGGTGGTAACCTGGTATGTAAAGAAGTGATGTAAGTTGTTTGTACCTGTCTATAAAAGGACACCGCAAAGGGTGCTCTCCGGCTGACCTTGTGGGGGGGGCGCACTAAGCCCCTGAATGGCAGGTGTCATTGCCTAAACTTACAGAATGCACAGTAGCTTAACTTTGACTAACTGCTGTTAATATCTGATATACGACAATAGGCCTGCCCGGTGTTGGTACCTTGTCAATGCGGGCCATAGTGCCCAGTGGTGTAACATTGTACTGATCTCTGTTACCAACTGGTAGAGCTTCGCATTTGACAATAAACCTGCTCGATTGATTTCAAACCTTGCCTGCATCTGTCGTTTCCGGGGCCTCTCAGAGATCTCCTGTGTTGACCCAAGTGCACAGGGTCTAACACTCTAGATAAAGGGAGTACCGATTGTTACGCATGCAGCCGAAAGTTTATCATCACCGACGGAGCAGAGGTCCTGTCAGGAGTGCGCCAGGATGACCCTGACCAGACAACGCTGACACTGACAGTTCAGACCACTGAAGGTACCGAGGTACAAAACACCGAGGTACGACATTTTCTGTGTGGGCTTTTCCTTACGTCAGCTTAGAAACTGAGGCTGATTGATGGCCTGCTTACTAAAATCGTGTAGCTCACTGGGGCACATGACTCTTTTATGGGTGTCCAGGAGAATGTAAGGTGTTGGTTGTGTGGTGTAAGTGTCTTGAGACCTGAGGGAGAATCTCTAATCAATGCAGTGTTGCTGCAGATGAAAACATCTATACTGCTTGAACTGGAGCTCTCTTGGTGTGACAGAGGGAGCAGCTAGCATTCTCCAGCAGGTGCCCTTGACTTTGGAAGTCCATCTCCACACATCCACCATCCAAAGTAACCCAAGTTTATCCATCTTTAAGGAATGCTACAGGGCCCAAAGTAATCATTTAGGGAGGGTTGGGGTTTGACAGGTGTTTAGTATGGCAGGGTTTTATTTGGGAAGATTAAGATTTTGTGAGAGCTGAGGTGGAGAAATATCAGTGTGGACTGGTTTCTCTCAAGCAGACAAAGATGGTTGATTAGCTGTTCCTGTTTGTGTCTTTGATGGGTTGAGTTGTTAATATTTGTCAAAGGCAGCTATCCACCTGGTATAGGCATTATTTTATGGTTTTAGATATGGAAATTCAAATTCACATATGCTTAAATATGGCTGAAACTACTACTTCTCATTTCACATGTGCTTATGTAACCCCCAACCTAGTGTGGTTCACTGTCCCATGTAGTGGTACTTATACCACTTGCAGCAAGAGATAAGAACAAGGGAGCTCTACAGCCTAATCTGAGAGCCAGCTGGCTTTATAGCTCAAACTGTAGAGGCCCCTACACTGAGGTCCCAGATTCAAATCTGCCTGGTGGCAGTTACTTTTGGTTGCAAAATAAAATTAGATTCTTATGTGTTTATTAGCAACATTTTGTTGGAGAGAGAATTTGTCAGGGGAAGCAGTTTTTACGCTGAAAATGGCTAATCTCCATGCCAGAACAAATTAAAAATCTTCAGTAATTGATTTATCTTTAGGCAAAATTTCAGCACTCACTCAAAAACTTTGCCATTATGCTGTGAAAATGGAATATTTTTGCCATACAAGTCTATTGGTTTTTGTGGCTGCTTAAATCCATTTTATTATAAAAGCTGTAGAAAGAGCAACGCCTGTAACAATCTGTAGTACAAATCCATCAGTGGTTTGCATGGTGGTGTGAATAGATTAGGAAATTGATATAGGGAAAGGTCTAAGCAGTGAAAAAATGAAGTTGCACCAATTTGGTATACATTGGGTGTGTGAAATTAGTGGCATTTAAAACAGAAGAGGGGTGTAAACAGGAAATACAATAAATGGGTTTGTCCCAGCTAAGAGATGTACTAATTCCTTTTTCGGCTACAATTTATTCTCACTTTGGTCTGCATATTACATATATTTTGAATAACCACTGAATTTCAGATTGAAATAAAATTACATTAGTGCTTACACCAAAGTTTAAATCATGATTAATTTGGTCCCAAGTGTTTAATTGAGACAGACTGACAGTCTAAAAAGTCAAAAGCTTCCTTAATAGGTTTGTCTGCCTCCTGGTGAATTTTATATTTACGAGAAAAACTCATCAATGCATTTGTGTTTTTCCATTTTGAGAAAGGAGAGAAATAAAAGGTGTGTGTTTGGCAGCTTCAACATAGGTGGTCTTTTCTAACTGTATACAAGCCTAAATTGACAAGAAAATGGCATTCTTACTCATCCGATCCTAAGTGAATCCACAGAACAGCTGTAGTCCGAGTTCTTACTTCTATAGCTAAGGTGTATCCAAACAAATCTATCATCCAGCTAATCTGAGATTTGGATTTGTCTTTGTGGTTCAGAGTCAAAGCAGAATTTTGTTTAATCTGCAAGAAACTCATGTTTAAAATGACATTAAAACATAAATGAATTGTTGTACAGGTTGAACCTCTTTTGTCCGGGATTCTCTGGTCCGGCAACATCCGTGATCCAGCAGGACCACAGATGTTGCTAGACTAGAGAGTTCTGGCCGCAGAGGTTGAATGCAGTTGGGAGTGGAGCCAGTCTGGTTGGTGGCAAAGTGTCCCAGGAGAGATGGAGAACAGAGGCAGGAAGTCCCAGGAATAACTGCAGCCTTGTGTGGGCCAGGCAATGGGGGCAAAGAGCTCCAAGAGTAGCTGTTGCCTTGCACAGCACCAGGGAAGGGGAATCCTGGGAGCAGCAGCTGCCCTGCTCTAGGCTGGGGGCAGGGTGCAGAGCCCTGCAAGTGGGCTGGGGGCAGCAGAGCCAGGCAGGTGGGCCAGAGGAGGTCAAACTTCTGGGTTCTCCTGGGGCAGCAGCCAGGAGGGGAGCCCCAAGAGAGCCTGGACACCTGACCTCCCCTGGTCCGCCAAATTCCCTTGTTCAGGACCAGTCAGGTCCTGAGGGGCAGGACTATGGAAGTTCAACCTGTAGGCTCTTAGCCTCTGATCTTCTAAGGAGTTTTCAATGGACTTCAGAGGTGGCCCTCTGCATCTACGGCTATGTCAAGACTACCGCATTTTGTCAGAAAAAGGTACACAAATTGTGCTCTGCAATTTGTATCCCTTTTTCCAATTGTTTTTTTCAGAAGAGGCTTTTCCAAAATTTGGCCCCATCTACACTGGGCCAAATTTCAGAAAAACCTCCTCTTTCAGAAGAGCCCTTCTTCCTCGTGAAAGGCTTCCAAAAGAGAGCGTCTGCTCTTCTGCAAAAAATGTCAGAAGAGCAGACACGTTCCCTGGACACGGCAGAGTTTTTTCCGGGATACCATAGTCTAGATATAGCCTGAGTAGAAGAATGGTCTATTGGTTAGACACTCACATATGACTTGGGAAACCTCTGCTAAAGTTCCTCCTTTGCCACAGATGTATTGTGCAACCTTGGACAAGTTACTTAGCCTCTCTGCGCCTCAGCTCCCAATCGGTAAAATGGGGACAATTGTAAGTCCTACTTCAAAGGGCTATTGTGAGGATAAATACATTAATGACTGTGAAATGTTCAGATACTCTGATGATGGGCACCATAAAAGTGATAACAAAATATGCAAAGCACCTTACTGGGATTGAGCTATAGTTGGTATTGAGGTACTGTACTGAAGTAACTGCAGACTGATTCTTTGAACCACAAGTCATAAAATGTAACAAACTCTTAAGACTGAGAAAACATCACATGGAGATGCCAAAAAAATGCCAGTCTGATTAGGGCCTCCCTGTACGCTGAACTCAGTTGATGGGCAGTGCCCCTCTAAGCATGAGCTCAGCAATTGAGGCTACAGCTATCCCAACGGCATCTAGCCCACAGATCCCATGTGCCAGGAACAGCTAACCACAGACACTGGGATCTGAAGGGGCAGTGCCTGTGGTCAGTCAACATCAACAAAATGTCTTGCATCCCCCCAGTCAGATTGTCCTGATGGGCTGCATGTGGCCCGTGGGCCGCAGGTTGTACACCACTGAGACTTCTTTGACAAGGAACGTGTTCCTCTGTTAATGCCATGTTACGCTGACCCCAGATATTCAATGGACACCTCTCCCAGTTCACTCACAATGGGGAGGAGGCGGGGCAATAATGGCTGCATTGTAACCTTAGGTGGGCTAAATTTCATTTCCTTAAAAAACAACTCTTCCCATAGAAAAGTAGCTGGAGACCCAGAGTTCAAGCTCAGGAATTTCAGCAAGGATTGCACAGGGTCAACCTCCCCACATTCAAGTCCTAAAAGGAACTAAAGAAATGAATTTAATTAAATAACTTTATGATGTCTTATTGTGAAGAAACAAATAATAGTCTTATTTTTACAACATAACAGCTATTTTATAACCCACAAATATTCTCTTCACAACTGCAATAAACATAAAGAGAAAACCAATAATAAACAGTAAGAAGAAACTGAGAGATCTCAAAAGCTTAGTTTTAGTTAATCTAAGTCTCAGATAGTGTCTTTCATCACCAAAGCTGCACAATTTGCTGAGTCTGAAACACCTTCCTTCCACTTACATGCAGACTCTTCCTCTGCCGTGGATCACTGCTAGACAGTGAGCTAACTGATTAACCAGTCACTCAGTTAAGTCATAAGTATACTGATTTAGAGAAAATCCCATTACAAAAAAATACAAAACCAAAGAATAACAAAATATAAATGACTCTTTCCCCATTACTACATGTAAAGAAAAGCTGATGAATCATACTAGTTGAGAATGTTAACTAGAATGGTTTGGCAAAAATCAAAACAACACTCAAGCATACAATTAAAACAGAAGAAATTATTTTTCCCTCCCAGTTTCCCCTTGTTATAGTTAACATTGCCCATGTTCCCTGTGAGAGGGTTTAAACATCACTAACCTGCTGTACCCTCATTTTGGAGCATAAGGAGAACTGTGCAGGTTTGGCCCAGTGGACACTACCAATCACCAATCATGGGTGCACAGTGCACACATGTACTAGGGATGTTAGGAAGTGAGTAATTAGCTAATTGTGTAGTCAATAGAATTTCTATCAACTACTTGATTAGTCGGTAAGGAAGGAAGCCTCAGTCCTGGCTCATGCCAGGTCTGGGAGCTATCTCCCCCATCACTGCAGCTCTGCAGTTTAAATGTAGTAAGCGCCAGGCGGGCAGGCAGCCACCTCCTACTACAGAGGCATAGCGGGAGTAGGTCCCGGACCCAGCACAAGCCGGAACTAAGCAAGCCCAGCTCAGTCCCGGCTCACGGAGCGTCCAGGAGCTACCCCCGCTGCAGCCTCTATATCAGACACAGCAATGGGGCCAGGGAGCAGGACCCTGTACCTGTGAGGAGCTTGCTTTAAGCAGGTTACCCAGGAGCATCAGATCAGCCTGCCCCACATACTCCCACACTGCTGCCTCTTATAAAAGAGGCAGCCGCGTGGAGGGTGAGGTGGACAGGCTGGAGCTGATACATGCTAGGAGACAGATTTTAAGCCAGCTCCCCACACATGTCGGCTCCCACAGACCCACTTCCTCCCCCTGCCCCCCGGCTAAAAGCTGGTTCCCTTCAGCACCAGCTCTGCAGTGCTACTTGCCCCCCCCACCCTGTGTTGCTACCTCTATTGGGGGGAAGGGCAGGAGAGGCTGCCATGAAGCAGCCTCTCTCCACGGAGGCAGTGGGGGCTGAGCTCCCCGCAGACAGAGGCTGCTCCGCATCCCATGGAGCAGTCCCTGTCCACAGCAAACCTGGGCCCACCATGGACAGAAGCTGCTTCATGGCAGCAGCCCCTGTCCATGGAGGGGGTGTCCAAGGCATAGGGATGTAGTTGACTACCCAATAAGCCTAAGCTTATTGGGGAGTCTAGTCACTATTCAACTACAGTAGACTTCCAATAATCCGGCACCTTTGCGACCTAGGTGGTGCTGGATTATCGGATATGCCAGAGTATCGGGAGGTACTCCGGCAGGGGGCTGTGATGGGTCGGCCGGGACCTGCACTGCATTCTGGGGGTGGGCAGGGAACCCTCCGCTGTTTTGCAGGAAGGTGGGGGAAGCCCTGTGCCACCGCCAAGAGGCTCCCCACCCCTCAGACAGCAGTAGTTATTGCCGAGCAGGGGGGTGAGGGGCGGCGCTGCGGGACCAACCCGGCAGCACCCCGGCTGCTCTGCCTGCCGCTTCCCCAAGTCCGCCGCTCGTCAGTTTCAGCAGCGGCAGTGGCAGACTTGGGGAAGCGGCGGAGCAGAGCAACTGGGGTGCTGCTGGGTTGGTCCCGCAGTGCCCCTGCTCGGCGCCCAGCAGCACCCCAGCTGCTCTGCTCCGCCGCTTCCCTACGTCCGCCGCTGCCGCTGCTGAAACTGACAAGTGGTGGACTTGGGGAAGCGGTGGAGCAGAGCAGCTGGGGTGCTGCCGGGCTGGTCCCACAGCGCCACCCCTCACCCCCCTGCTCGGCGATAACTACTGCAGTCTGGGAGTGGGGGAGCCCGTTCCCTTCCCAGAAACTCTTGGCGGCTGCGCGGGGCTTCCCCCGCCTTCCTGCAAAACGGAGGAGGGTTTGCCCCTCGCTGTGCCATTCCCGCCCACCCCCCACCCTTGGCCGGATGCAGTGCGGATCCTAGCAGACCCATCACAGCGGTATAATCCTCTTCCCCCTCTTCTCTCCTTCCCTTTCCCAGCCACAAGTGCCCATGGGGTTCACAGCAGCTCTAATTGTCCGGCTGGCCGGAGCACTTCCGGGTTCCAGTTGGTGCCGGACTATCGGGAGTCCCGGACCACTGGATGCCGGACAATTGGAGTTTTACTGAACTCGCTTCCCCACTCTTGCTGCCTCTGTATCAGAGGTAGCAATGGGGAGGGAGCAGGAGCCACTGCTGGGGGAAGCGGGCTTAAAAGCTGGTTCCCCCCAGCAGCACAGCCACGGTGCATGGGATGTGGACTATGGAGGCAGAGGTATAGCAGTCTGGAAAGCGTAGCAGAGGCATAGCTCACGCCGGGTCCTGGGCCTACCTCCGCTGAAGCCCTGCCTTTTAAATGTAATAACAGCCAAATGACTCTTACCACATTTAAAAGGCAGAGGTGCAGTGGACCAGGGCATCCAGCTCCCACCTGCCATCCTGCGCCGTTGCCTCTGATAGAAAGGCAGCAGTATGAGGTAGTAGGGAGCTCCCCGGGAATGGCCACCCCCAGGAACTATTCAGTTTCTCTATATCTAACATCTCTTGTCTAAAATAGATTAATCAGATACGTTATTTTAGATTGACATGTATTTACAATTTTTGCAACATGGGAGAAATAGCTGCAAGAACCTAGAGCCATTAAACAAATGTATATTATTGAAATAATAGTCTACGAAGGCCCTGGCAAAATATATATTAATAGAGTGTTCATGGAGTAAGCCCATGTGTGTTGGTATTTTTTTAATAAAGGCAATTCACTATAATAAGTTGCATTTATATTGTGATAAATGCCTAAACCCAAAATCAAGATCAGGAGGAAATTAACTAAATCCTCAAAGGCCTTTTACTCACTTTTGCTATTAAATTATGTGGCATAGTTTAGAGATCCATATTGCGGCTAGCCATAGTATAATGAAGGAAGGGACAGAAGGTCAATCTGAAATCTAAAGTCTGTTTTTCAGCAGATCTAAGTTAAACTTTCAACATTATCTGCTGTGATTTAATAGAACAGTATGGCATCTACATACCTAAGTCTCCCTGCTCTCTAAGGCTATGTCTACACTGCCGCTTTTTATTGGAAAAAAGTACGCAAATTGCACTCCGCAATTTGCGTACCTTTTTCTGATAGTTTGTCGAAAGAGGCTTTCCTGAAATTTGGCCCATCCACACTGGGCCAAATTTCCAAAAAAACCTCCTCTTTTGGAAGAGCCCTTCTTCCTCGTGGAATGAGGAATACAGGGCTTCCGAAAGGGCACGTCTGCTGTTCTGCAAAAAATGTTGGAAGAGCAGGCGCTTTCCCTGGAAGCAGCGGAGTTTTTCTGGGATAAACCTGGTAGTCTAGACATAGCCTGAGAAACACAGTTTTGTCTCAAGAAGGCTTTTCTACAAAGTGCGGAATGCAAAACTGATACAGAATAATCACAAGAAATTTCATTTAGCCTGAGCATCTGTGTAGAAGGAAACACTTTGTTGCTAATGTGGAATAAAAAAAGAAAAGTCTGACTTAGCACTGTTAATTGCAATTAAATAAAAATAGACTTATCAGTAGGGTTCTAATTAGATGTTGAGGGTCTCTATTTAAATGCTGAGGATATGATGATTTATTAGAGAAACAGGTGGAATGGTTAAAAGTGGGGGAATTTGGGGGGGGGAAGAAAGGTTATTTTAATATCTTAATGGCAAAAAGCAATTGTATTGCACTAAGACAATAACATTCTTGCAATAATTCTGTTTCTTAACAATTTTAGGAGACCCGCTGGATAATACATGTGTGTTTAGAGCCTTTGTTTAAAAACTAAACATATATTTGAATGGTTAAAAATTGCTGTGAGAGATTAATATAATAAATGCAAAATAATAAAAATAAAAAAGGGTCAAGTCTAAAAGACTTTTCTAATGCTTTAAACATTTGCCAAACTCCTCTGAGGATAGAACTTGACCCCTTTATATTTTTAGTATGCTATGTTTATTACTTTAATTAAATTTCTTCTGTATACTGTATGCATCTGATTTAATGGAAAGCAAATTTGAATCAAGATAATTAGACTGATTAAATGTAATATTTTACTGTAGATGATTTTAAATGTAATTTAAATTGCAAGAACATTAAGGAAAGTCAGTAGAAAAATGAATGCTATAGCTATTTTACTAATTACAGTTAGCACTTGATTTAGCTTAGGTAGAAGGCTAAATATGATAATTAGCACATGCCATTTTGGAAGTCAAATAATAATGTGGACTTTGAATATGCACTTTATAGCCATTCAGTTTGTCTAAATGGGATTTGTTTGATTTCTCTTTTATAAAATAAATATATGAAAAAACAAACTGTTGGTTTAATGCTGAAAAATATAGTGAAAAATGTAAGAATGCTGAATATATTTAGTGCCAAATATTAAAGAATATTTTACCAAAAAGTAACCTGGGAACAGATTTTTATGTCATGTCCCCAGAATCTTATGCACATGGCAGTCGGTGGGAAAGTGCCTACCAGAATCTGAGCTTGTTTTAACATTGCATTTACAGCACATGGCTTTGCCTGTTCTGTAGATCTTTGTGTCTCTTTTCCACTGACACAGAATTTGGTTCCTTACTGTCAATACATTAAATTAGCATTTCTCTTGAAATAACATCACTTGGGACAATACAAAACAGACTTCCAATGTGACAGTGTCAGAGATGTTTTAGAGAAGATAAGGGAATCTTAGCATAATCCCAAATGTATTGGAAATTATTTGCATGACATTTGTCTATGCCTTATAGGTTCCTATCTACTGGCTACTATCATTATATCTTTAAGGGCATGTCTAGACTACATCCCTGTTTTGAAAGGGATGTAAATTAAACAGATCGAAATTGCAAATGAAGCCAGGACTTGAAAGGGGTTTTTTTTTCTCGAAAGAACCGTGTCTAGACAGCGGTTTCACTTTAGAAATACCCTTTTTCGAAAGAACGGGTGGCTGCCGTTATGTAAATGAAGTGCGGGAAATTCAAATCCCAGCTTCATTTGCAATTTCGATCTGTCTAATTGACATCCCTCTTTCAAAAGAGGGATGTAGTCTAGACATAGCCTAACTTGATGGCACAAAGGCTGTTTTTTGCCCGTAATGTCTAAATTTCCATGACCAGAAAACAAAAATAGCAAAAATCATGCCTCAAGAGTCAAGATTTCAAATCAAGATGGTGTGTTCAGGTGGAGACGGGTACTTAGAAGACCATATTTATAATTTATAGTAGCTGAATAATATATAATAGTAATAAAAATGAGTATGAGTAATATGAGTAATAAAAATGATTACTAAAAATGTCAAAACATTTACAATACCCCTACAATAGGCACGGAAGTAGTATTCCCAGCCTACAGGTATATAGTCTGTGATTTACCCAATGTGGCAGCATCAGTGAATGCATTCAAATCGTCTAACTCTAACTCCTGTGCTTTAGCCCCAAAACATCCTTATCTTTTGGGTCTGTATAATACAGAGCTAGTAGTACTGATGGACCAAAATTTGCCACAATTTCTATTTAAATAAAAAAAAATTGTTCCCCGCCAACCCAGAGAGGGGTTAACCTTTACATTATTTGAATGGGATCATGATTGCTATATATGCTAAATTTTTGGCTTTTTTTTTTTTGGTATTATGTTGCTTCTGTACTATTGTCTTAACAGTTTTGTAGTTAACTTAAGAAAATAAGGAAGTTAGAATCAATTTGGTATGTTTGCCTTGAGGTTTAAGGTGCCAGTCGTCTTTTGTTTAGCACATTCACACAGAGAAAACACAACACTGAGACACAGAGTGAAAATCAGCCAAAGTGTCACATATCTCCCTGGGCAAAACTATCATAAGTTCAAGAATGTTGGGGCTCTGACTGAAGGTCTGGCTGTAAGCCAATCACTATTCATATGAAATCTATAAAAAGTCATGCTGTAGACACACAGACATGTTTACAGCAGTGAAGAGACAAGACCAAAGTACTATAGATGTAAGAAAGCTTTTTTAATGACATTAAACTGTATGATCTAATAATTGCATATTTAAAAAAGGTTTAGAGTAGGTAGCTATTAAGAAGGGAGGGTACTAAATATACAGGAGTATATATATTTAGTCCACATTTCCTGGTGTGTTTGCATTCTGTAACATTATAGTACAGTGTAGTATATATTCATTATACGGATACTATCTGAAGCTTAAAACAATGAGGTAATGAAGAGCCATGTGAATTGGTGAAAACAGAAGAGATCTGATTAAATTCCATTGTGGCTTAGGATTAGTGTAGATATTGTGGCTGCTTTTCCTCTTCATCTCTACACAAATTTTAATTTGTCAGTGCTGTATGCAAAAACAGAAAATATATGTACTTGATTGCAAATGGGATTTCTTAGTTTTAAAATTATTTTGTTTTACAATCAGGTAAAAGAAGGAGCAATAGGAACAGTATCTGTTATGTTATTGTGCCAATAGTTTGTGCAAGCTCACTTGGTTTTCATTTTTTTCAGTCAGCATGGTATAAATGTTACCACTCCTTAGTGTTTTTATTATTATTCCTTTTCCTTATTAAAGTCATATAGCACAGTTAGGAAGCCTTGCTGGTCTATTGTAAATCTTCTGTTTATTCACAGTAATTTCTACAGAGTTTTGGGTTTTGGTGTCCTTGTATAGTAGACATATCTGGATAATCATGATATTAATTACTTTTCCTGATAAATAGATGAATATTATACTTTTGTTCACTGTTTCACAGTCTAGCATAATTTTTGCTGTCTTCTTGTAATAACACTGCTACTGCCATCTCATATTGTCAACTTCCTTTCTTAAAGTCCTGTTTCATATATTGAAGTGAACCCTTTGCCTATGCCCTATATAATCATTTTTTACTTTTGAAAGTTCTTGTGGTCATTCTGTAATGATGGATTTGTGGAACGAGGCTTGAGGATTAAAAACTAAATTAATATGATCAATACTTTGTAATCTAAAATGTAATCTTCTTGAAAATTGGTGTAACTGGGTACATCCTCTACATTCTAAATATATATATGGACCTGTTTTCAGGTATATTTCTTGGCCCATTATGAAAATATAAAAGATCTGCAAATTTTGGATCAGGATCTGAATTTCCTTAAACTGCAAGGTTACCTAAATCTGTAATTAAGGTTGAGGCCCATCCATTATACAAAATAATGTAGTTTCATATAATATATTTAATATGAAAGTGTCCTAACGCTTCACCACTGATTACAGTCTGTAATATAACAATACTCAGAACTATGATAGATGTGGTAGGGTCTTGTAAGACATCCAGGTTCTGAAAATCATAAATGGAACTGTGTGAATAATTTATATCAAATGAATAATCTGTTGAATTCATCCATTTTTCCTTGTGCATTTTTTCTTCGTGTTCTGAAGAAGTGAGTTGTGCCCACAAAAGCTCATGATGCCATCTACATTTTTTGTTAGTCCCTAAGCTGCTGCAGGATCATTTGCTGTTTTTTAAGTTTATCCATTTTCCCTATATGATTTTTCTAACAGCCCACAATTTTTTTCTTAAATGTTCAGAATTATTCACTGAATAATGAAATGAAAAAAATTATGAGCAGTTCTTTGTATTCAAGCTAATTGGATACATATGCTTTCTAATTAGATAAATATATTATCTTGTGTATTTCCAATGAGAAACTCTCAAATTTCAAATATGTTTTCCTTCATTATTCTACAGATTTTGTAAAAATCAGCATTCGGCAACATTCCCTCTAGAGATGAATAAAAGATGGGGGATTGTGGGTAGGACATTTAACTGTTGAAATCCTGGCCTCATTGAAGTTGCTGGGACTTTTGCATTGACATCCAGGGAGCCAGAATTTCAGGCAGTGTATTTGACCAAAACCAACAAATAAACTTGAAGCTAATAAGAGATTGTCTGTCATCTTGATTTCACGGCTTCTTTGTTGCATACCTTTGCTTTCTCTCTTTTGGATTGTATGCACTTTCAGTGTAG
Source organism: Rafetus swinhoei (assembly GCA_019425775.1). Taxonomy (NCBI): domain Eukaryota; kingdom Metazoa; phylum Chordata; order Testudines; family Trionychidae; genus Rafetus; species Rafetus swinhoei. The sequence continues at coordinate 276,969,074 of CM033437.1, forward strand.
AGACTGTTGGACATTACTGCAACAATAATAATAGTAAATACATTCCCTAAAATATGCATGGAAAGAGAGCATAAAAACATGTAAATCCTGTAAAGCAACTCTATAGAAGTACATTCATAAAAATGTTTTGTGATATTCACTCATCTCTAATTTGCAGTCATGTTTGGTACTGGGTTCTGAAGTGGACAGATTGTCAGTTCAGAATTTTGGACTGACTGTATCGGGGGAGGGTGGCATGATGGCTCTGTGTTCCTGATTCAGGAGATGTGACATTCTGAAAACCCCCCTGACCAGTGAGGGATTCTGTTACTGCATGCCCTTTAACTTTGGGGGGCCTTTGTGCTTTGCAGCTATGATTTAGACCTCTTGACACCAGTAGTGAGCCAACAAGCATAAGTTCTCACCAGCCTAGTTACTCTTTGCATTATGACTACAACAATCCTTCCAGTCCAAAGTCTCCCCACACCCTTCCTGGATTCTGAATTATTGCATACTCAGATTTTCCCCTCTGGTTTGTCATCACCAAAGGTATGAAACCAGCCCCATAGACACCAGCTTGCTTTGGCACATATGCACTCCATACATCAAAGATCTGCTAAGATTAAAAATAAGCAAGAAATTTAATAGAGAAACCACAGGTTGAAATATAACACAGTGGAACCAACCATATACATGAAAAAAACATAAAAACACACAAAAAACACAGATTTTACACTTTCACATTAAATAAAATCATCTAATACAAGTTATCTGTTGCTTTAACACAGTTTGTCTGCATACCCCCTAGCTATAGGAAGGATACAATGTTCATGGACAGCCTCCTGCTATGACACTCTCCCTCAAGGGCTTGATTAAAAAAAAAACCCTCAATCTTAAAACTGTTTTGGAAAGCTATTTCCCTTTTTCTGTCTCTTAGTCTATGATGACTTAGTTTATTCAGAGCAGAGACATTCTCTCTTGACTTGTTAGTTTGGATGTCTCATTGTCTTCTCAATTAACCCCAGTGGTCTAACAATGTCTTTTCCTGGGCTGGACAATGGTCAATGTAGTGTTAACTGTGTCCTATGTTTAATGTGATATGTGGTGAGGTTACAATGCTTACTTGAAATGAGTTTTGCATAAACACCTGGTTTGGGGAGGTTCATCTCCCCACTTGTTTACTCACTATCCTGCTGCATGATTTGGTTGAATTTGTGGTATAGACTATGAGCCCAGTTTTCTATATACACAAGTACACAGACTTATAACCACAATGTGTACGTGTATCTCATAATAACCCCCAAATTCAGAACATTGCACACTTTCTTAAAAGACCCTCCTCAATATAGTATGCAACCAATTGGATTAACTATTCATTCTGCGGATTTAAACAGTCTGTTCTCTTCTTGGGATGTCCGGACCCTGACTGTCAGATCATCACAATGTATAATGATTGAAAATTAGAAGGTTGGGCCTTAGGGAAACCATAAAGAAAGGACTTTATAGACAAAACAAGGAAATTGAATCATGAATAAGGTTATTTTCAAGGAGTGGTTCAGATGTTTTTGAGATTATAAGGTTGGTATATGTAGAGCCTCACAAATCTGTGGATATCTGTTTTATATCTGCATATATCTATGGACCATGTATACAGATCACAGATGGATGCAGATCCAAATTTTATATCTAGTGTTTTGAAAATTTATGTATATCTGTTTTGTATTCACGGCCCATATGTGCAGATCATGGATTGAATGCAGATACAAATTTTGTATCCACAGATGGCTCTGTGCATGTGTACAGAGATGGCAGATTGAGGAATTAGAGGAAGCAAAAGCAAAACTCCCAGCAGCAGAAGCGAATGTCTCAATTGAGCAGGGATAGAAGTGCTTGAGTTCTGTTTATTTGCAAATTTGCAGAATATTTAGTTTGAGTATATTGTACTGAATGGGCTTATGCAGGGGCACCAACAGCCTCTGTGGGCCCCTGAGCAAGGTGGTGTTGGGGTTGGTTCCTGCTTCCAGAAGGGATGGAGCCTCAGGCAGAAAGGGGCATGGTGAGGGCAATCAGCCTGGAGTGAACTATGCCAGACCCCAGGCAGCCCTTAGTGCTGCCCAGAGTGTGGTGATGGGCCACCCCTAGCCCTTAAAGCCACCTGGAGCGCATGGCACAGTGTTCCAGCAGTGATTAAAAAGGCCCAGGGCACTGGCTTCACTTTTGCTGCAGTAGCAGCAGCCAGGCCCGGGCAAACAGTTTGTGGGGCCCAAGGTGGCATGTTGTGGTTGGCTGCACCACGTGGCCAGGTGGCTCCCAGCCAGGGCAGAGATCAAGCGGCCAGGGGGGTGGGCGCCGGGCAGTTCAGGGCCCTGAAGGCGCAGGGCCCAAGGCAACTGCCTTGCCCTAAGGTCGGGCCTGGCAGCAGCAGCAGCCGGAAGCCCTTGGCCCCTTTGAATCACCAGGCCCCAGGGCAACTACCACCTTTGCCTGCTCCCCTGTCAACAGGCCCGGGCTTATGTCATGTATAGGAATTATGAATCTGAGACAGTTAAAAAGTGAGAGTGAAGCTGATCTAGACAACATCTACATACAAATGTGTCACAAGAGTTCAGAAGGGCAATAACAAGTACAGAGGAAAGTACAAGGGGGGAAAAAAGAGAAGGCCTAATACTAATCCTTGTTCAGACTCCACGTTGGTGGGAATGCCTAGAATTCCAATACTAGAAAATTGTCCATTGCAAGTCACAAATAAGTGATGGCACAGGTGAAGGGGAAACTTGGAAATCAAGATTCCTGAGACATCAAGCAGTGTGTCAATAAGTCTCAGAGGGATAACTATGTTAGTCTGTAACTAAAAAAACTTTTAAAAGCCCAATAGTCCTGCAGCACCTTAGAGTACGTCTACACAGCACCCTAAACTCAATATAAGATATGCAGTATTATCCATTGGACGATTCGGGGTGGTTGCTTTGGAAGGTCTGTAAATTCAGGGGGTGCAGGGCCTGTGGCAGCAACCCCAGACCTGCTCCGCTCTGCCCCACTAGTTCCTGTCATTGCTTGGGCAGGTTGAGAAAGTGGTGGAGCAGGGGTGGGAAGAGGCAGGGTGGATGCTTGAGGGAAGAGGCAAAGTGGGAGCAGAGGGAGGACAAAGCAGAGGCAGGAAGAGGCAGGTTAGGGGTGGGGCCGGCAGTGAGGGGAGTTTATCCTAATCCCTGAACTCCCCTAGGGATGACCCTAGCTGCTATAGTATTTATCTGTAAAAATAAGTTGTGTAGGATATCAAATGAAAGCTTATAGCATTGCAAGATGTATTTACTGACATTATTCAAGAATATGTGTGTACTAAAATATGTGTAAACTATGTGAGCTGGCCAGGTAGATAACCAATTTCTTTCCCAGACAAAGGAATGTTGATTTACCTGTCTACCTAGGTTTCTGATGTAAATCAGAATTGTGTAAGTCAACATATAGCAAGCTTCATTTGCATATTAACTCCACAGGAAAGACAAGTTAAAAGGAGAATGAGAGAGATAATATGGCATTGGCATGCTAAAGAACAAACAGAAGACTTTGGGGTACACTTCAAAGAGATATAATTCAAAGGGTTTCTGGACTTAAGGAGGAAAAAGGGAACCCCATGATAGACCATCATTGAGAGAGCAAAAAGGAGAGTGCTTTTTATGCCAATGAAAGCTGGATTATGGCCCAGAGGACTGAAGGCACTGGGAGATGGTATTAGGTGAGAAACTTAAATTAGACAAAGATTTTAGATTGCTGACGTTATTTTTAGTCTTGTAGAAGCAAGTTATACTTTTGTTTTATTTCTAACTACATCTGTTTCCACTATCACTTGAATCTCTGTACAGTATTAATCAAATTCACTTTGTTTTATCATAAGCTGATTTCAATGCTGGAACATGAACCAGCATGAATTATTAGTTGAATCAAGTAGGCTGCTGTCTTTGGAGGTAGTTGGACCTGATAATTGCTCTGAGTATCCAGAGAGAGGGTATGCCCTTTAAGAAGGCACAGAAACTGAGGTGAATCAAGTGTTTCCTGCAGGGCAAAATGATGGGTGGCAGAATCCTGAGAGATTTGTCTGGGGGCTACCAGAGTGGCATGACAGGAAGCTTTCATTCAGTTTAGCTTCACCATGTCTCTTTTCCAAAGTGAAGTGGTAACAAAATCACCCATACTTCTGGGTGCCCCAAGAAAATGTCAAGTCAAGACAGCAAATTTATTGTTGTTTATTATTTATTATACACAGCTTGTCTGTATGATTTGCCACAAATGTTCCAGAAAAGTTCTGCTTAGATATAGGATCACATTTGTGACATTTCAGGTGGATTGATGTAGTTTGGCAAAGTTGGTTGGGGGCCGGTCTTCGGCTTGGGATGGAAAGCTATTTTCAACCCTAACCATGAGGAAACAAGCAACTCTATAATTTTACATTCCGGATTAGATTCATACTTAAATGTCTAACTGTGATATAGGTTGAAAGATTTTTAAATGTGCTAAGGAGGAAACTATTGTCTGCAAGAGCAACTCAGGGAAAGATTTTGAGGGCTAGATTTTTAACCTGGAGCTAGGAAGATGGGGAGAGAGAAAAAGAGACATGTATTTTATCTACTATCTAGAAGGTCTGAAGTGAAAGAATGTTTTATAGTTTTGAAAGACAATAAAGTGCAGTTAAAATGTGTTACATTAATGTACATTTGTATGGTGAAATTATTAAATTGCATTCTATCCATCTTGGAGCTTGCACAACATACATGTCTCCAGTATCTATATTATGCAGGCTTAATTTTGTATAATATATATAGATATCAGGTATCAAAGAAGTAGGTAAGATAAGATACAGCATAGTTAAGTACCATAATGGGCTTTCAAAGGAGGGAGGAATCCCCACTGTTTTAAATAAAAGATTGCCTGTATACTTGGTCCTGCCTCGTATCCTACATTTCTGTGATTCTATGATCATCTTCAGTAACAAAGATTCTGTAAGTGAAGCTTATTAACAATTCTGATGACCATATGCAAGACAGAAGGGAATCCAGTTTCCTCTCAAAAAAACTTGTTGTCCTTTTAGTACTAACAAGAGTAGAAATAAATTAAAATTAAAACTAAAGATAAGCAAATGTAATTTAACCAGTAAAGTAGTGATTTCAACCAGGATGTGTATTTGTTGAGTAAGATGTTGCCATTTTTGCATAGTTGATTTTCACATCATAAACTACATTTATAAACATATGTCATAATCACTCAAAGTTATGAAATTCACATGTAGACGCATCATTTTACATAATCATTTTATTTAATGACTTATTTCTTCTTAGCCTTTTGTAGTGTCAGCTTAATATCTGTTTTGTCCTTTATGGTGTACTGTACCTTCTCCATGTAGGGAAGTGAACTCAGTGACCTAATATGTCTTTCATATTTCTAACTAATAATAAATGAAAAATACACAAACACTAGGTGAGGTTAAAAATGAATGAGCAAGCCTTAATATTGCATTGGCTACCATTTATTAATTCATGTCATATGCTCAATATTATTTAAACATCATTTTAATACGTTTATGTCCTAATACTTTTTATTATTTATTAAGGACAATAGTATTTTTTTTATAAATTCCTTACAGATGAATGCCCCAAATCTTCAGTGGAAGCCAGGTAGAGGACTCTTTCAGTCTATGAGGACTGGATCAAGACCTGAATCTTTCATGCTTACCTGCTTTGTGATTTCTGTGGCATTAACCATTTATTTCTTTTCTCATTTACAGATTGTAGCTTTACGTGAACAAAATGCACACATTCAAAGGAAAATGGCATCTGGAGAAGGGCCTGCTGAATCAGAACATATCGAAGGGATGGAGTCAGGGCAAAAGGTACATGAAAAGGTATAAAACAATAGGCTTTTTTCTTAGAGTGTTATGGCAGAGAGAAATATTGACACTAAAACTGACATAATAATCAGATATAGGATCCAGTTCTGTTCCATCAAGGAAACCCAGGACCCAAGCAGTAGAAAGTCCCAAACAGATGCCAGAGAAAGCTGGCATAACCCAGAAAATGAGCAGAACACTTGGGCCTCTTCCAGTATGTCTTTTATGTAGCCCCATCTGAAGATATAAGTGTTTCCCTATACATAGAAACTCAGGGGAGCACAATGATGGCAATGAACACCCTGAATGACCTCTCTATTGGAAATTCCAAAAGATTCCATTAAAACCTTCCACTGGTAGAAGGGAGAACTGGTAGATCTATTAACTAATAAACCAAGAGACCATTGTTCTTTTCCAGAAACTCTTTTTTTCCTCCTGCCGTAATACCTGTGGATCTTCTTCTTCACTCTTTCTGTTAGAATGCTTGCCTGATTGTCCACTTCCCTTATGCACATAATCAACCTAAAAACTCCTACTAAATAATACCAATAGTGCTTAGCATTATATACTGGTTTACATGTTCAAAATGCTTTATAAACAGTAAATTAATTCCCATGATATGTTTGGGAGGTCAGTAAGTAAGCGTTATTGTCCTCATGCCTCATATGGAGAAATTGGTGCTATTAGAAAGAGTGTTATGCCAAAGGCTGTAGAGGTGGCTTATCTGAAAGCAAGTTCAGATCTCAGTCCTTTGCTTAGGTCACTGGCGTTTGCTGCTCTGTGATGCTAACTGAAGTCTTCTCAAAATTCTGTTTATTATATAGAGATTGATATTTAAAGAGAACTCATTGAACTTCCATGTTTATGATTGCAGTTTATGGGACTTAGATTTCTAAATACCTAATTGTGCCTGTGTTCCTAGAAAACTTAGAGGGTGCTTGTCAAAATAAGGACTTCCACCTTGAGACAGATACTTGCCTGTGATTCAGATTTGAATTAGGTATTTAATGATGGCCTATATATGATGTTCTCACACACCATTATGTTGTGCCCCTCAAAATCCTACCACAATGCTGCCAGCAACTATAATTTCCTTGTAGGCAGTGAAATACAATACCATTTAATGGCTTATAATAAACTCATACTATCATCCAGGGGTGGCCAAACCATGCTTCACAAGCTGCAAACAGTTCTTTTACAAATCAAGTGCAGCTTTCAAATTCTCTCCGCCTACCATACTTTTGGGGGGAGGGGCAGAGTTAGGACTTCTGCCCTGGGGCAGGATGATGGGGCTAAGAATGTCTGACTGAGTGTGAGGGACACAGTTTGAAGGTTCACCCACCAACAGCTTGAGTCATGCTTCCTAGGCATGTCTCCACTCTTACCCACAGCAGCCCCTCCTTGCAGCTCCTAGGTATTTGCCACTGCTTCTCTCCACAGCTCCCAGCTTCAGCAGCTGCTGTTCAGGGAGGGGTCTCGGCAGTACCATTTGACTGAAGGGAGCCAGCAAACCCTGGCAAAATTCAGGGATGGGTATATGATCCCCCACACGTCTCGCCCCTGACTTCTACCCAGTGGGGAGGAAGGTCTTGGGGCTTCTTCCCCATAGGGTGCATCTACTGGGGTGGCCTAAGCAGGAGCAAGACTCAAGTCCCAGCAGGCACATCCTGGCTCTCGAATTTCTGAGGATTGTTGAATGCAGTTCAGAGGGTCAGTACGTTTGGCCTCCCCTGCTCTAGTCTATTATTATTCTAATTATTCATTATTGTTTCTTGATTGGAGTGGATCTCAGCCTGTAAGATTTAGCCCCAAGGTGAGGTACAAGCATATTCCTATAGAATTATGAGGCTGCCCTCACTCCTCAGTAACACCAGTTGTTCCCCTGAAGAGGTTCCTGGGAACCAGCCTTTGATAATTCTATTATTAAATTGAAGGGAAATATGTTGTGATTTTATTTCCCTGCTTCTGGTGTAGTTCACCCCTCTGTGCAGTCTGTGCCAGAAAACACACCTTTCTGGGCCTCATGAAAAGAGTTGTAAAAATTACAATGTTTGCCTTTGCACCAAGTGTTGCTAATTTTCAAAATAATTTCCAAGGGGCATCCTAGGGCTCCTCTAAAAGATGTTTAGCTCCCTCTCCTCCTCCTCTATCTCAGTTACAGTCTAGTTACATACAAAGAACAAGGTATAAGGTTTTTCAGTTTGAACACTCTGAATAAGATTGTCTACCTAAAAGCTCTGGTTATAAGAAATAATTTGTGTTTAAATAGAAAAAGGATTGACAGATGTACTCTACTTAAGTACACCTGGTGCAGTGGATAGAGTATTGTGCAGAAGGATGAGGGGGTAGTTTGTTGTAAATCTGTTCTCATACTGTTGGCACATCATAATTGACCCACACTTTTGGGTCCTGCTACTTGGTGCTCTGCAAGTACAAGCCAGAACACTGAGTGGGACATCCAGAACCTAAGGAATAGAAAAGAATTTCTCCTTTTCCTAGCAAATGTGTTTGGAAAAGCAATTGCCAAAATAGCCTACAAGAGGATAAGCAGAAGTAACCTCTAACAGCTAGGAGGAAAGTGTGCTGCTTCCTTTTAGGTAACCAGTATGGAGGGGAGAGTGAAGGAAGCTCTTCAGATAACCCAGATAACTCTTCAGATAACCCAGAGTGAGGAGGAGGAGGAGGAAATTTAGGTCCAGCCCTTCCACCAGTTAGTGTATCACAGCAATGAGATAACCACAGGTATGGAATTTGGGCAAAAGATGTGTGTCTGAGGTTATAGAGAGGAAAAACATGAGAAATTTAGAACAAGATTTTATTTAGCCATCAAGGAAACTATTTTACTATGAACCAGGATAGTAAAATAGCATGCAAATATAATATGCAGTTTGGCAAATTGCTGACATGAGCAGAATTGTTGGTCTCTAATTTTGCATTTTTGTTTAGTGGTGTGATGAATGGTGATATAAATTCTACTTACAATAAAGAAACACTAATCACTTTATGTCTTTATTGGCATTCTGTATGCAAACATTTAACTTGCATTAGTTGTATTTACCTTGTACCCTGAAAATTCCATTTTCAGAAGTTGAATTAGTAGTAATTAGAGTTTTTTACACTGAGCATGCATCTTTATTTGTTTATGTAGTCAGGCATATTGTAAATAAAAGCTAGTAATCTATTCCCTCATTTCTTATAAAATCTTGTTAGATGAGAAATATATGCACTATTTGTCAAGCTAGTGAATGGCATGACTCACCAAGAACACTAAAACATATTTCTCCTTATGAGCTGAAAGCATCACATTCCCTGCTTCCTTTGCCAGTCACCTCTTCTGTTTTGAGCCGTGCTAATCTCCATGCTTGGAAGTAGAGATCAGCAAAAAAATTGGAACTTCCATTCTGCACAAAATGCCAACATTTCAGCATTTGTGTTCACCTCAAATTGGGACAAAAGTGAAAATAAATATTATTTTCATTGAATGAAAATTTTCTGAAAAGATTCCTTATATGGACAGTTTCTAGCTTGATTCAAATGAAACCAAACTGAAATATTTCAAGTCAAACAGAGATTAAAATGCATCATTGTTTTATTGGAGTTGTTGATTGGATGGCCCGTGTCCCAGTTTCCCCCTCTGAGCTAGGCTCCCTGGCTGGACTATATCTTTGGACTTACATGATGTATTCTGGCATCCTAGGAGCTTGCAGTTTGATTTTGCAGTAACTTGAAATGGGAGGGGGAATCAATCTTTTTTAGCAAAATTATAATTTTTGAGATGAGGAAACTGCATTTTCTGTCAAAAAGTCATTGTAGGTACAATATTGGGTTAAATGAATGACAGATCTGATTTAGTACAGCTATTCTTATGTGCCTTAGCTAATTTTAAGTGTTGCTAAAATAAGTGTTGCTAGAAGTGTTGTTTCTTAAAATAGAAAATAGAAAGTAGCAAATTGTTTTACATTCTGCTGTCTACATATGCAAGGGAAAGAGCTAGAGTCTTTTTTAAGAGAAAGTTTCAGTCTCAAGCAGTAGTTTGATGTCAAATATGTGGTAGGGGATAATCCAGAACAGTGCTCCTTTTTTTATAAAATATCAATAATTTTTCATATGACATTGCAGTCAAGTAATCTTCAGTGGTGCTTACTAGATCTAACTAGTGTCCAGTCCAGTAAAGTAGGGCTGTATTGTTCTTGTATTGACTGGATAACTTGATCACACAAATATTAAAATAATTGGTTGCTGCCCCAAAACCTAGGCTCTTAAAAACCGAGCAGTCTCTATATAGTAGTTACTATTTTCATTTATTAGAATTTTTGTCTCCTCCTCTTTGATATTTTTCACAGTTGTATTATATTTGTTATTCATTCTTCCCACTCACCAACCCCTTTTTGATATTTTTCCTCTACCATTACTGTAACCTTATTCATAGTTAAACATAAACTGAAGAATATGAGTCAACATTTCTACCTTGCTTTTGTACAAGTGGTTTGAAATTAGACAAAATGATTTCATTCACCCCTAAATCAAATCCTCAAATCTTTGTAAGTCTCCCAGCCCTTGACACATCATTTTCTCTCTCTCATCATCCCCCCTCCCAATCCTTCCTACCCCACACAGTATATGTGGCTTCACTGTTGTTTGATCATTGGTAACTTCAATTTGAGTGACATATTCTGGGGAAGGGGGAATCATGCTGCCAGTGTCACAACATCCTTGAAAATTTTGGGGGATTATAGATTATTGCTGTAGGGAAACAAGCAATTCTAACATATTCATATTTAGTATAGAAAGTATAGCTGCATGTACATGAGGGAGTTGTATAACTGTTACTATGCTGGTATAGTTACTATGCTATAACTTTTGTATGTTGACAAGCCCTATTCGCTTGAGAGAAACTGTATGGCAACTTTTTCAGAGCAAATCAGTGTTGTATATATTCTCTGAACAACTATGGTCAAATGCTTATTCATACTATGTCTGGTGTTCACATTCAGCTTATTCTGAGGAGTAGAATTTTTCCCTTTAACCAGATTTCCCCACATTTCAGAGGTTTAATCAGGTGCAAATAAAGTCTTCATTTCAAAATCAGTGAGAAAACTATTCATCTGCTATGGGACACTTATACCTTATTCCAGATATATTAATCCCAGTTTTAAAAAAATCATGTTCTTAGCAGTGGGAATAAAATATATTTTGACAACACTACCAGAAGGAGTGCAGTAACATTAGCATTTGTATGTGAAGTGAAATTAAAAGGAAATTTGGGGATTAATATATTCAAGAGGTTTCTTTAACATGTTGACAGTGGCATCTGCCTGATTTTTGGACTTTGCTAACATCACTTTTGTTGTTCCTGGCCACCCCAGAGATCTGATTATACATTGGGATTCTGCAACTTGGAAAACTCCATTAAGGTCATATTTACACTAGCACTTTTGCTGGCAAAATTTTTGTCACTCAGGATTGTGAATAAAGCACCACCCTGGGTGACATAATTTTTGCCAGCATAAGCTCTCATGTGCACAGCACCATGTTGGCAGGAAACTCACTCTCATACCAACATAGCTCAAACTTGTTGATATGGTTTCACTATGTCAATAGGAGAGCTTAATGCAGCTACCCGAGCACTCTTTCAGTGGTACAGGCCTAAGAGTTCTTTGTCTGCAAATTTTAGTCATCCAACTTTTTTCCTATCTGCTCTTTTGCTCTGTGTTGCAAGCTATGCTGCTTTGACTTTAGCTAGCAGCATATCAGAATAGCAGAGTGTGGAGTGAAGGCAGGACATATGGAGTCCTTATCTGGAGGACAAGAAGAGCAGTTCATGAAGAGGACAAATAGGGAGTTACCACTGACCTTCAAGGGTTGATTGTAACTTGGAGAAAGTTTGCTTCGAGGTGTTTTGTAATTATTTTGCTATTTATTGCAATCAGTATGCTTGATGCATAAAACGTAGTAGGAGGCATGATCCTTGCCTCAAAGAGTTCACATTCTAAATTAGAGAGATAATACACTTCAGACACAAAACAGAATTGATAATCAGAGGATTCATCTCAAAGCAGAGCAGATGTCTTTTTGGATTTGAAAATTTATTAATTTCCTCTGGTGGATTAAAACAGATAAACTTCATTGAAAAAGTGTATGTCTGAAGATTTAAACTATGAAACTGATTGTTCGGTACACAAGGAGAGTTAAGAAGTTTCAAGTGTAAAAAGTGAAATGGAAGAAGGCTACCAATGCCCAACCAATAATTCTTGGCCAGCCCTCAAAATTCTACCTTAAAGAATCTTTTATAAGATATCACGTATGTTCTGTGGTGAGAAGGAGGGACGACATGTTTGTTTGCATGGACTGTGCATATTTGATGGAGTGGTTGTGGAGCTTTTCGTTGGCAAGAGATCAAAATGGATGTATTACTTGCAAGGGAGGCATTTTATATAAAAATTAACGTTTCAATCAAATCCCATTTGTTTCCTTAACAAATCAACTTTCTCCCCATTTCTTTCCTCTTCCTCTATCCCACAGAAATCTCCATATACTTGTATACCCCACACCCTAGTAAAATACTGTCACTTTCTTATCTTCTGGTTAGGGAGCCCGAAGTTTAGATTTAAATCTAAATGTTGACTAACAGCTTTGATAGCTGAGCTTCCCTGGATGGTGAGGTGCTAGAGAGAGGCCTCAAACCCATCATTACTCCTGCTGGGCTGGCTCTGAGACCCCCTAGAGAAGTTGTTCAGAGCGGATACGTTTTGTTGCATGTGGGACTTTCTTTTGTTGTGTGAGTGAAGCAGCTCTGTCTCTTCTGAACAAGCTTGCAGAAGTGACTTCAACACACAGCCAGTAATAAGAGAGGCAGAAGTACTCTGCTGAACTATTTGCTTGGTTGCGATGTAGTGGACTGATCCAATAGCCCAAAGAAGGGACCAGCCATTAAGGAAAATGCCCCATCTATCAAACAACTCATTTTGTTTTTAAAAGGCCATTTAGGAGCATAGTATGGGGAAAGCTTACAGTCATCAGAAGTTAAAGCAGAAGATGAGAGCTGAGGGGTGGACAGAGGTAGTTGCCTGAAGTCTTGAAAAACTTGAGCTTGACAGAGAAGGTGATAGGAAAATTAAGGAGTGGTTTGGAGAGAAGAATGGAACAGAAGTACTGAGAAAGGAAGATTATTTTAGCAACAGTGCTTGTGATCTTTAATGAAAATGAAAAGGTTGAGGTAGGAGACTTTTCTCAGGTTGTGAATAGATTATTAGAGGTATGAGAGAATTCTTAGAAACTGGAGAGAGGAAAACTGTTGTTGAATGTGGTTCTAGCTCAGTGCAGAGAGAAGGCCTTGGAACAAAGTACCTCCATTCATAAGGAGACAAACTGTTTCCAAGAATTGTTCGAGACACTTCAGATATAGTGCTCAAGCCCATCAATTGGGGTGGGAGAGGGAGGAAGGGGAGGCAGCAAGGGGGGAAATGGAAAATTGCTCAGCGGTCTACATGATTTACCGCTGCTGACACTGACACTGCAGAAGGGCTAAGGCAGGTTTCCTGCCCACTCTCAGTCTGTGGCACTCCCATGGGGGCATGTCTAGACTATGTTTTATTTTTGAAAGTGATCATCTTCCGATCACTTTTTTGAAAGCAGGTCTTTTGAAAGTGAAAGTAGTCTGGACATGGTTTTTTGGGGGGGAAAACCCTTTTTCGAAAAACTTCTCTTCCTTAAAAAAGGAGGTTTATGCGATTTTTCGAAAAAGGGTTTTTTTTTTCTGAAAAAAACCCACGTCAGACTACTTTCACTTTTAAAAGACCTGCTTTTGAAAAAGTGATCAGAAGAAGATTTGCAAATTCCCACGCAGTCTAGATGTGCCCCCAGAAATGGATGGCACCATTACTGCGGCTCTTGGGGTGGTGGGCATGTAGGGCCACCATTAGGCATACATAGCTGCATAGGGTACCACTAAATTTGTGGCATATACTGGTGGTGACCTAAATGTAATGGTGCCCTATGCTGCATATGCCTAGGGCCAGGATGTTAAGCTTGGGGCCCCATCCTGTGGTCACTCCCTTCACCATGGGTGCAGTGCCAAGACACCAGCCCCTCACCCCATCTCCATGTCTGCCTCCCCTGGTGTGATGTGCTTAACTCCTCCTCATGTAGGCCTGAGGACCTTTGAAGAGCAGGGGGCAGGTGATTAAAGATTCGGGCATTCTGTACTTCAATCAGAATCATGTTGGTGGTCATACAATGGCCTTGAAAAGGTACTGAGATGATAAAGCATAGGATTGGGAGGGAGACCTGTGTTCTATTGTAAGTTTGCCACAGACTTCCTGTGTGTTTGTGTGCAAGTCACCTAGTCTCAGGGTTGTTGTTTTTTTTTTTTTCAAATGAGCTCTAATTTTGGTCTTCCTTATTTGGACACCTAGGAGCTGACTTGTAGAGGTGCTGAGAGCCCACAGCTCCAGTTTAAGTGAGTCAGACAGCCATACTTGCTATCCCAACAATCAAAAATAAAAACAAAGTTGGTATCTCCATTTGAGCACCCAAAAATTGAAATAACCACAAATACCTGACACTTTGAAAACTTGGGCCTTGACTTATCTGGGCTTCATATTCACCATAGTTCCCCCCCGTAAATTGGGACTTATTAAACATGTCACATGGCGCTTGCAAGGTTTGTTTAATTAATGTTTGTAATGTGCTTTGGATCATAGCTAGTGCTACATAAATAAAACTAGTCATTTTATTATTGTTTTCATCCTTGATTTCCTAAATAACTCCTGCAATGTTCTCATAAAGAGTGTCATAGTAAGCTATACTGCATTGATGATCTTCCAGAAAACACCATCCTAGCCACCATGGATGTAGAGGGTCTCTACACAAACATCCCACACATAGATGGAATACAAGCTGTCAGGAACAGTATCCCTGATGATGCCACAGCACAACTGATGGCTGAGCTCTGTGACTTTATCCTCACACACAACTATTTCAGATTCAGTGACAATATATACCTCCAAACCAGTGGCACCGCTATGGGCACCCGTGTGGCCCCACAATATGCCAACATTTTCATGGCTGACCTGGAACAACGCTTCCTCAGCTCTCATCTGCTAACACCCCTTCTCTACCTATGCTACATTGATGACATCTTCATCATCTGGACCCATGGGAAGGAAACTCTGGAAGAACTCCACCATTATTTCAACAGCTTCCACCCCACCATCAGCCTGGACCAGTCTACACAAGAGATCCACTTCCTGGACACCACGGTGCCAATAAGTGACAGTCACATAAACACCACCCTATACCAAAAATCTACCGAATGCTATGCCTACCTTCATGCCTCCAGCTTCCATCCCGGACACACCACACGATCCATTGTCTACAGCCAAGCACTGAGGTATGACTGCATTTGCTCCAACCGCTCAGACAGAGACCAACACCTACAAGATCTTCACCAAGCATTCTTGAAACTACGATACCCACACGAGGAAGTGGGGAAACAGATTAACAGAGCCAGACATGTACCCAGAAGCCTCCTACTACAAGACAAGCCCAAGAAAGAAATGAACAGAACACCACTGGCCATCACCTACAGTCTTCAGCTAAAACCTCTCCAACGCATCATCAGTGATCTACAACCCATCCTGGACAATGATCCCTCACTTTCACAGGCCTTGGGAGGCAGGCCAGTCCTCGCCCACAGACAACCCGCCAACCTGAAGCAAATTCTCACCAGCAACTATACACCACACCACAGTAACTCTAACTCAGGAACCAATCCATGCAACAAACCTCAGTACCAACTCTGCCCGCATATCTACACCAGCGACACCATCACAGGACCTAATCAGATCAGCCACACCAACACTGGTTCATTCATCTGCACATCTACCAACGTAATATACACCATCATGTGCCAGCAATGTCCCTCTGCTATATACATCGGCCAAACTGGACAGTCCCTACATAAAAGAATAAATGGACACAAATCAGATATTAGGAATGGCAATATGCAAAAACCTGTAGGAGAACACTTCAGTCTCCCTGGACACACAGTAGCAGATTTAAAGGTAGCCATCCTGCAGCAAAAAGACTTCAAGACCATATTTCAAAGAGAAACTGCTGAGCTACTGTTCATCTGCAAATTTGACACCATCAATTTAGGATTAAACAAAGACTGTGAATGTCTAGCCAACTACAAAAGCAGTTTCTCCTCTCGGTGTTTACACCTCCACATCAGCTGCTAGAAGTGGGCCTCACCCTCCCTGACTGAATTAACCTCCGTATCTCTAGCCTTATTCTGGCCTGCATATTTATACCTGCCTCTGGAAATTTCCACTACATGCATCTGATGAAGTGGGTCTTTGCCCATGAAAGCT
This sequence comes from Rafetus swinhoei, assembly GCA_019425775.1. Classification (NCBI taxonomy): domain Eukaryota; kingdom Metazoa; phylum Chordata; order Testudines; family Trionychidae; genus Rafetus; species Rafetus swinhoei. The sequence continues at coordinate 276,985,307 of CM033437.1, forward strand.
TATGCTCCAATACATCTGTTAGTCGATAAGGTGCCACAGGACTCCTTGTCGCTTTTGGAGATCCAGACTAACACGGTTACCCCCTCTGATAGTAAGCTATAATTCATTAAAGCTATAACTGTGTAATCTTTGCTATTTGTGAAGCAACCCGCTCTCCATGTTGATTGATGAAATCTAAATATCTGTCACATATGCTTTATCCCATTTGTAATTGCTTCATTGATCAAAGGCTGCATTTTTCCTTTAAAAATGCCATGAGCTGGGCCCAAAACAACGGGCAGTGTTATTAGATTTTTTTTTCTGATTTAGGAGTTGATTTTGCTCTATTGTGATGAGAGCAGTGAAGTGATGTTTAATACCACCTTTCCTGGTACATTTTCTAATTTTCCTATGCCTTCTTCTCTCAAAATCAATATATTCATTAGGACTATCTCTATATATGTTTTCCTTCAAGTGGATGTGACTGTTGCCATTAATTTAGTCCTACATTACTCTATTAACTATTACCTCTTTTATTATGTCAGGCAATATTAAATTTCACCTTTGTCAATTTTATCTTACACTTAGTCTAACAAGTGGTGATCTGCATAATATTACCTCATCTGCTACTAGTATTTATTTCATTTCCCTCTAGATTTCAGGGCTGATTAATTCAGATTGATTCCTTTGTTTTATGATGATCTGGGAAGTGCCTTTTGCCTTTTCTTGTATGGTTCTGCCCATTTTGACTACTCTTCAAGTGGAAGGGATCATCTGCACAGTAACCGTTGCTGATGGTTTTTATTTTTCCTTAAGACCAATGCCAACATTTTCATACTTCAGTGCCTAAAATTAGTTACTTTAGGAACATTTTCCCCAAATCTTCTGAAACTTCTTCCCTTCCCATCCTACCCCTCAGCTTTATTTTTTTACACACAGGATAGAAGTATGAGTCTCAAATATGTGATAGGTTTTTAAATGAGTTTCGCTTCTGAGCGCATAATTACCTCCACAATAAATGTTTGGGAACTCCTCTGCAGAAGGAAGGGCAGTGTAAGATAAATGCTGAAGAGGATGATTGTTGTATCTCAGCAGTCACAGTCAGCAGTTCTCTGATGAGCTGATCTAAATGGCACTTTCACTCTCATTTGAAATAGCAGTAGCCACTTACCTTTTTTCAGGATAATCATCTATGGAGGAAGAGATTTGTTTAATTGAATAGGGCAGCCCTGTTGCCATGGTCAAGATGTTACCCTTGACAGCTGGGGAATGGAGGCAGGACATGCTTGGACTCAGTCAGCCAGAGCCAGATGTACTTATGAGCCATAACTCTCTAGCCTCCCTGATCTACTGCAGCAACAGTTGCTTAGAGATTATGTCATATGCTCCTCATTGCTGCATGGCCTTTTCTCCTTGTATTCTTTGCTCCAGTCTGAATCGCTCTATTTTTCCTTAGTGAAAACTAACCCCTAGGATTTGTAGTGCCAGAAATGGAGTATGAGCCTGCCACCTTCCCCAGCACATTACACAGTCACTAGACAAGTCTTCTGTTATGCCAGTATAGCAGACCCTTTTCCTAATTTTCCTAATTGAAACTCCCTAGCTGAATGGAATGGTACTAGTGACACTTCTTTGGCAAATGTCACAGCTCCTTCCTGGTCAACAGTATCTTTATTTACAGTCTTACTAGATTGTCATTTACAACAAGGTCCCTCCATCACCAGACTATTCCCAGAAACAACAAACAGGCATTGTGATGGGCTGGACTAGGCCCCAACGCCCCCTACAGGAGGCTAGTGGCCTTGCCACATCCCATCCCAGCAGGAGGAGGGGAGAAGAAGTCCTCCAGACACTATAGAGTGGCTGTCTCCGCGGCAGCCAATCAGGACACAGCAGAGGAGTATAAAAGAAGCTGTAGGGCTGGGGCCTGACAGTTCCCTTCAGGAGCTTGACCCAGCCAGGTCTAGACCCTGATTGGGAGAGCAGCACTACGGCTAGCTCCCAGTGTGAGCTGAACCTAGATCTGGGTAAGACCCAGACCCAGTGGCCAAAGACCTGCCACAAGCAGAGGCTCACTAGCACCGTGGACAGGGCTAGTCAGGCCCTGGTTCCAAGACTTTGAGGACAACCAGACAACCCGGCAATGACCCTGCACAGTGTCACCTGGCCGCAGTAGAGTGCTTACCAGTGGGTGGACCCATTATAAGCATTTTGTAACCATAGAAGGTTTAGGATTAGAAAATGTTTCTTCAAAACTGCTTATCTATGATCCATCTCTCAAATCTGGTGGCAGTGATTTATTTCTGTTCAATTTCATTTATGACTGAATTACGTTGATCTTTTTTCTAATATTACGTATAATGCTATATGATTTTAATATACGTTCTCATCCATGACATAGCAATGCATATTTTTTCATATTTTGTTTCATAATTCTGGTGAATCTTTAACATTTAAAACAATTTGATTAAAATTATTTACCATATTTTATTTATAAAAAAAGGCTGCGCTATTTACTTTGCTACCTAGTACTTGTCTGCTTTCTCTTCAGTTGAGACATCACAAAACCCAGAGGCCAACCTTTGGAACATGCTATTCCCGTAGCAACATCTGGCTCTTTGCCAGTCTCTCTTGGACAGTAGTGGGTGGGGTTTTTTCTGCTTTAGAGATGCTTTGGGGTTTGTCATATGTCAACAGCAAAAGGGCTGCCAGGGCTTTCTTCGCATATTATTTTCTTTTCTTTTGCCTGCTGTCCTATTTGAACAAAAATAAATGTTTTAGCCTCTCCTGAATAAATCTGTGCATGTTGTCCACACTGATTTCCTGATGAACCCAAGTTTGTTTCCATGTTCTCACTTCTGCACTTGTGTCCACATTTTATGCTGGTGAACAGCCCCTGAACTGACACTTCTGTGGGGTCTTCCAGTAGCCATACTAGTCCTGTGATATTAGAGAGAGAAGGTATGTGAAGTAATATATCTTATTGGACATCATTCACCTTCCTTCCCTGGGGATTGCATACGTTCATTTTGTGTTTCGTGTGCATGTGTATCCACATAAAGCATTTTCCAGCAAATTGACATTCCCTTAGCTAGCAACTGTAGCCCATTTTTTATTTATAAACCTCTAAAAGTTCCCCCTCTATATTGGATTTTGCTTAGCATGTTCAAAAAAACCTGTAATATCACTTCCTGTAAATTCATTAACACTGTTGGATAAATATTTGCAGGTATTTTTGCAACTTTTTGAAGGAGATACGTTAAAACATTTCTGCAAAGTGCATCCTTGATATATCCGTGTAACTCTGATACAGCTCCAGTATAAAAATGCTTCAGTTATTTTCTGGTTGTATGCTATATGTTTAATATAGTCTGCATAATTAGTCCCAATGAATCAAGATGTTATGTGTGACCAGAGAAAATGGCAATGACTTTAATTAAAATTTATTGGCAAAGAGTGTGTTAATTTGCATGTGGATTATTACATTGTAGCACTGGTGATTTGTGTTGCACCAAACATGTCAGTATTATACTAAAAGAGGAAATTAGTAATGCTTTAATACAAAGTAGGTGTAAAGTAGCCTATCTTTAGACTAAACTGTGCTGCGCATGCTGTAAAACCTACAGGAGATAGAAGATGGGCTTTTGAAATGCTACTTCCTTTTAGAAATTCTACAAAATCAATTTGTGGAGCTCTGAATTATTTATTGTATTACTTTCTTTTCATTATGCATCAGTACTTTGTTGTTATGCAGTGCCTAATTGAGGCCCCAGTCCTGCAAGAACTTACACAGAAGCTGAATTTTATACATCCAAGCAGTGCCATTAACATACTATAAATCAACTTTATATACAGCTGTTATCTCACCACTAGACACTGATGAGGGATCTGCTAAAATAAATTGTGTCCCTTCACCCATCAGCTGAATCATCTCTGGAAACTCAGGAGGTTTTTCCTTTCCTCTCACCTCTCTCGTGGGTTATCCCTCAGTGACAAATGTCGATTTCCATTGTTTGTGCTCAAATATATCCTTCAGACACTTTTAGACTCATATATCTTATCATTTGGAGTCTTTTTTTCATAGAAATGTAATGCTGGAAAGGACCTAGAAGTCATCAGGTTCAGCCCCCAGTGTTAAGGCAGAACCAAATAGACCTAGAGTCTCCCTGACAGGTGTTTGTCCCAACCTGTCCTTCAAAACCTCCAGTGATGGGAATTCTACAACCTCTCTTGGAAGCCTATTCTTTAGTTAGAAAAGTTTCCCTAATTTCTGAACAAAACCTTGCTGCAGAGGAAGCCCATTTTTTTTCTTGTCCTACCTTCAGTGGACATAGGGAATAATTGATCACAACTCTCTTTAGAACAGACCAGAACATATTTTAGGACAGTTAACATGTTCCCCTTTAGTCCTCTTTTCTTGAGAAAAAGCATGCCCAGTTTTTTAAATGTTACTCAAAAATCAGGCTTTCTAATCTGTTTACGATTTTGTGTGGCTCTTCTCTGCACTCCCTCCAGTTTGTCCACTACTTCCCTAAAGTGTGGGGCTCAGAACTGGACTCAGTACTCCAGTTGAGGCCTCACCATTGTTACCTCCTCTGTCTTTCCTAAAACACTCTTGTCAATACACCCCAAATGATATTTGTCTTTTCCACAACTGCATCACACTGTTTACTCATATTCAACTTGTGATCCATTATCACCCTTGGTTTCTTTTTCAATAGCACTACTACCTAGTCAGTTATTCCCCACTCTCCAGTTGTGTACTTGATTTTTCCTTCCTAAGGAAGTACTTTGCAATTATCTTCATTAATTTTTTTTTCTTGTTGAATTCACACCATTATTCCAATTTGTCAGTCATTTTGAAATGTAATCCAGTCCTCAAATGTAATTCATTCCTTCCTAGCTTGAGGTCATTTGTAAATTTTATAAACATACTCTCTTCTCCATTATCCAAGTCTTATATAGATATATAGAGATAGATATATCTATGTATATTGATACATAGATAGATAGATAGATAGATATTATTTATTTATTTCAGAGTCTGTTTATCCGTCTGTGTGTCTGTCTGTGAGTCTGTTTGTTCAAGAACTCCTCCTAAATAGTAAACACTAAGGCCTCCAAGTTTGGTATACTGCTTCCTCTTCTCCTAACTTAAATCAAGGTCAGGATTTGGTTGTACCAGGAGAACCAGAAGCCCTGGGAAATGAACATTTTCCCATAATATGCAAAGCAGGGGACAAGGTACAAGAGTGGCCACTGGGGGCAGTGAGCCTGCGGGGGAGAACATTGCTGCAGAGTGCCCAATGGGGGCAGCCGAACCACAAAGGGAGTGGCCAGCAGGGCTGGGGCTCCACCATCTTGCCTGCCAGCAGACCAGTAAGTAGCCCCCTTTGCCTCAAACCCTTTCCTCCCATCACCACCCTTGGCTGCAGCACTGGAGGGGTGGAGAGAACAGGCCTCTGGTGACTGGAGGGATCTGGATGGGAAGAGAACACACATTAGGCAGGTGGGGAGGGTTGCCTGGGGGAGAGAACAGGTCCTGGGCAGGCTGGGAGTAGAGAAAACTGGCCCTAGGTAGACTGTGGGGGGGGTGTTGCCTGGGAGGGGAGAGAACAGGCTCTGGGCAGGCAGGGAGAGTCCTGGGGGAGAAAACATGTTCCTGGCCCCCAACTTCCTGCAACCCCCCCCCCCCACACACACACACACACATACACACAAACCCAAGGCTCATCCCTGAGGGACCCAGGTAATGCTGGGTAAGTCTTCTAGTGTTGAATAGTACACTTGAACCTTTTTAATCCAGCAACTCTGGGAAACAGAGAATGCTGGATTACAGAATTTGCTGGGCCAGCAAGGGCATTTCAGGGTTCGGGTGTGAGGCAGTAGGGGTGTGATGTCCCTAGCCTGTGTTTGCCTGGAAATGGAAGACAGGAGAGGGGTCACGTGAGGATTACCTGTTGTGTTTCCTCCCTCTGGCGCATCTGCTATTAGCCACTGTCAGCAGACAGGCTACTGGGCTAGATGGACCTTTGGTCTGACCCAGTATGGCTGTTTTTTTGTTCTCATGTTCTAGCAGCATTACCAACACTTCTATGGCTTACTAGGTTCTTAGAAGACAATCGGGGTAAATTAGAACTACATGACAGCACAGAACACCGAGGCTATGTCTACACTATGGGTTTTTTCCAGGATACCAGAGGTATCCTGGAAAAACTCTGCCGAGTCCAGGGAATGTGTCTGCTCTTTTGCTTTTTTTTGTGGAAGGCAGACGCGCTCTTTTGGAAGCTCTGTCTTCCTCATGCCACGAGAAAGGAGGGCTTTTCCAAAATTTGGCCCAATATAGATGGGCCAAATTTCAGAAAAGCCTCTTCTGAAAAAAATGGAGCACAATTTGTGTACCTTTTTCCAACAGTTCATTGTAGTGTAGAGAGAGCCTCGGAGACAAGACTGGTGGCTATAAACAATCTTTATGGGAACATGAGAAACTTGGCCACATCCATGATAAGGGAACATCCAGCTAACTAAGATCATGCTATACCATGGATGTTGCCAGATCAGAGAGTGCTGGACTAGAAAGGTTCAACCTGTAATTTCATCTAGGCTGCATTTCCCTAGTTTGCCTGTGAGAATATCATGAGGGACTGTGCCAAAGGCTTTTAAAAATCAAGATATAGCTAATATCTAATTTATCTAAACATTTTTTAGCCTGTTCTTTCCCTATTTTGGCTTATGTTCTTTCCCCTTGTTGGTATTAATTGTGTTGAGTATCTGATCTCCATTCAACTTTTTAGTGAAGACTGAAGAAAATAGGCATTAAACACCACAGCATTTGTGTCAGTGAAACTGAATATTTCTGTGCTTTCCTTGTACCATATTTGTAACAGCGCTCCCTGCAAGAGTACTATTGGATTAGACTGAAGTGTGGGTGTGGAATGGATTGAAAGAGCTTAAAATAGTCAGTATGGGTCTTGTCCTGTATCTCTTCTGGCCTTGCTATTATCTGCATTCCTCTCTTCTAAGTGTTCAGTAGGCAGATATTTTTCTTATGCTGTTGTATGGGGGGAAAGGAGGGTCTGAGGGAATTTTTAGCACTGCGTTCCCATGTGTTTACCCTCCTTCCCACTGCTGACACGTTGTCTATACAAATAGCAGATTGCATTGCTGCTGTGCTTTTGATCTAGAGAGAAAAAATCCCACACTAATTATGTTGGTTTTCTTTTCATGCTATCCAGCAATAGGGAATATGGGCATTGCATTCCCCCCTCCTTCTCCCTTACACCACTGGCAATTTGAAGATGTTTTCTCTGGACCTTTTTTTCTTGTTTAATCCCTGTTGCCCTCAGTGGCACTTGCTCCCACAGGGTATTTTTGAACTTTGATTTTCTCTGTGGTATGCCTCCTCTGTTGTAAGTAATACTATCTCTGAGATCGGATTTGCTTGATGATTCTTTCATCTTTGTTCTGTTTCTCCTCCTGGTACTATTGCTATATTTGGACAGCTAGAAAAGCTTTTTCATGAAGAGATGCTATCTCTGCACCATTTTCTATGGACTGTGATTTCAGTTTCTCAGTCATGGCCGTGCCATGATATTTCTTTTTAACAATGTGATGATAGATTCACTTGTGCTGCTTTTCTTTAGCCCTGTGGTCCTACAATACTATGTAATATGAAGTAAATATCACTAACTTAATTGTTTAAATCACCTTTTATCCAAGGATCAGAAAGATTTCTATGAATTATTCATGTGTTGAGCCTCATTATGAAAAATACATCATGGATCGTGAAATCTGGTCTCCTCCCCATAAAATTTGGTCTTTTGTGTGCTTTTACCCTATACTATACAGATATCATGGAAGATGCAATGTTCCCTCTAATGTTTTCCATCCCTGACTGGAATGAGTTTTCTTATGTGCACCAACATGAAGATTATGCAACATATCACTTTCACTTGGTTCGCATAACAAAAACATGTTATGGGAGTGGGGCCAAGGGGTTCTGAATGTGGGAAGGGGCTCAGGGCTGGTGCAGAGTGTTGGGGTGAAGGAGTGTGAGGGGTTTGGAATGCAGGAGTGGGACTCCACATTTGGAGAGGGACCCTGGGCTGGGGAGAGCATACAGAGGAGGGTACTGGCTCTGGGCTGAGGGTGTGAGACTAGAAATGAGGACTTTGGGGTGAAGTAGGATATCAGGGCTGGGAAGCTTAAAGTGGGAAGAGGGCTGGGGCTTGGACTTATCTGAGTGACTCCCTGCTTGGACAGGTGAGGAGGGACTTCCTCTGCCAGCTGCAGCAGATCCATGCTGAGGCCAGTGGGGGGCACCCCCACTATTTACAGCTTCAGGGCTTGGAGAAAGAGATCTCTCCCTGCTGCAGCCTTGAGCCTCTGTGTGGGGCTTAATGGGAAGTCTTGTGTCCATGCAACTTAGGGGAATATAGGAGACCAGCATTTCACAAATGGGAGGTCCTGACTAAAAGGAGCTGTGTTGGGGTTGGGGGAGGGATGTTACATGGTTATTTTAAGGGGATCGCAGTATTGCCACCTTTACTTCTGCACTGGGGAGCCAGCTCTGTAGCCAGCAGAACATAAGTAAGGGTGGAAATACCGTAAGAGAGCATCTTTACTTCTGCTCTGCTGCCAGCAGCTGCTTAGCTGCCACTCCCTGGCTGCCCAGCTCTGAAGGCAGCACTGCCACTAGCAGCAATGAAAAAAGGAAGGGTAGCTGTACTGCACCACAATAACCTTGTGACTCTCCCAAATCCTGTTTGTCAGGATACCCACAATTACACACTGACATTTCAGACTTAAATGATTGAAATCGTGGAATTTATTATTTTTAAAATCCTATTATTTGCTCTTATTCCATGCACATGGCAGTAATAGCCTGAAATTCTTAGCTGTTTTCCGATTCTTTTAGACAGTTCAATCTCAATGTCAAGATTCCTGCCGATCATAGAACTCAAGTGCTAAAAGCTGGCAGCAACAGCAAGAGATTTTCCCTCCAGAGCAATGTCAATCATTGATTCTTCCACTTTTTGGTACATGATCCCAGTCTCCTTGAAGCTCACTGTCAACCCAAAACTTTTGAATGATGCAGAAAAACTGCCCAAGTGATTTTGCAGAGAATATTCATTATGGGCAACCCAGGCCACATCAGCTGCAAACAGGAAATCTCTCAAATCTAGCTCTGTCACCTTGCATTTCACTCTAATCTTGTGATGTTGAACATGCCCCCATCTAGTTTGGTTCAAAGATAAACGCTATCATTGTTGTCCTTAAAGGCATGAAGAATCAGAAAAGAAAAGTAGATGGTAAAGAGCACAGGGAGATATTATACACTCCTGTTTCATCCCATTGTTGATATCAAAGGCATTTTATTCTTTGTTTTCATATACTACAGTTACCTACATACTTTGATGTAATGAGCGAATGATCTTCAGCAAACCAGTGAGAGAACCCAGTTTCTTCAAAACAGCAAATAGGTTCTGCATGTTGACGGTATTGGAGATCATTGTCAGATCGATGAAGGCCATGTGCAGTGGTATTTGTTATTCTCTACACTGCTCTTGCAGTTGCTTGAATGAAAAATATTATATCAGTGTTGGAACATCCTGAGCAAAAAACATACGGACTTCCAGGATAGATTATTTCACCTAAAAATTGCAGCCTGGGGAGCATAATGCAAGTAACAACTTTTCTGACAATGTTCAACAGGGAAATACCTCTGTGGCTGTCTGTCACTTCTATTCCCCTTATGTTTTTTATAATTATACAAGCTGAGCATCTTTGAAATCTTCTTCTTTCCAAAAATCTATTATAACTTCATGAAGCTTTTGGACTAGTTCATTTGTAGATCCTAGTTGTTGTTACTGGATGCCTTGTTCCTGGGAATTGATTTAATGGTTTTCTGCAAACCCTCCAATGTGGGCTCATTGTCTAAATCCATCATAACTCCAAACCGTGGTGATCTCTCGAGAACTTCTTGTTTGATTGCTGCACCTCTGCATGCAAGGTGAAGAAGGGGATATGTTTAACTGTCATATTTGCTCTTTACTAGTTCACTCCATTCTTCCCACTCCTTATCTGAGAATTTTTGTTCTACTCATTGTTGCTTCCACAGTCCCTTCATTCTCCTCTTCCAGGATAAGGAAACTTTTACAGCAAATATGGCTAGAGGAGTAACTGAGGTAGATGAAATAGCACAGAGAAATAATTTTTAGACATTTAAGTGACTTTTAAAGTAGTTTGTTTTTTCTTCTGATGCCTGCACCCTCTCTTCCCTGGCAAAGTCTCCCATTTGTAATGGTGAGTTTACAACTGGTAGAGATCACAAGGGTAATACTGAAGACATCACATGATGCAATAAAATATAGACCTTTGACCTTCAAACCCAATTTTACTGTGATTTACAGTGAAGCGATTGTGAACATCAAGATGAAACTTAAGAGAAAGTATAAGACACAGTTTAAGAAACGAAGAGACGTGGTGAGGCTAGGCAAGGAAGAAATAGGGAACACGTACAGAGCAGTGCTCGAAGAGAAGATCAGGAAGGCGGGCACAGAGAAAGGCCTAGATAAGAGAGTCAAAGGGATAGCTAATAGTTAGTAATAGAAGAGGCAATTGAGCAGACAGTTCTGGAAGAAGAGAAGATCAATAAGAAGTGGATTACGCAGGAGACAGTGAAGTTGGTCCAAGAGAAGAGAGTATTGAAGGTCAGAAGGGATGTCTCTGAGAGGGCAGAACAGCAATATAGAGTGAAATGCAATGAGGTAAGGAAAGCGGCCAGAATGATAAGGCAAAATGGTTAGAGGAGCAGTGTGAAGATATAGAGAGGTATTATGGGGAATGTAAGATCAGGGAGGTGTATAAGATTATTAGGAATATTAATAGGAAGTGGCAGCTGAAGCAGATGGCGATCAAAGTCGAGAACGATAAGGTGCTCATGAACAAAGAGAAGGTTGTGCAGCAATGGACGAGATATTGTACCGATCTGTACAAAGCACAGTTGGATCTGAGTGTCTCAAGTAAATAGCAGACTGATACAGTTGTTGAAGGATATCAACAATAATGTGGAGGCAGTGGTGAGAATGTGTGGAGAGTTGAGAAGTTGGTTTAGAACGAGTAGAGGTACGAGACAAGGAGATCAGATATCACCTAGTGTCTTTATCACACACCTAGAGAGAGCAATGGACAAGATCAAGGAAGAGGTAGAAGGGATATCAGTGCACGGGGTGAGAATTAACAACTTGAGGTTCACAGATGATATAGTTATCATCAAGGAAGATGAGAAGTTAGTGAGAATGATGCAAGTGCTAAATAAAGCGGTATGGACTGATTATGAATATCGATAAAATGAAGACAATGGTATTTGGAGATAAGGAAATAAGAAGATCAGTGTAGATGGGATCGAACTAGAGAATGTAGAGAAGTTCACATATTTGGGGAGCAACATGACATATGATCTAGACTGTAAGAAGGAAATAGAGACTAGAATAGCGAAAGCAAGAGCGAGTTTGAAGGCGATGGATAAGGTCTGAAAAAGTAAAGCGATTAGCTTAGGAATGAAGCTGAGCATCTTGAAAATGTGTGTATTTAGCAGCATGTTGTATGGATGTGAGACATGGGTGATAACGAAAGATTCAAAGAGAAGGATATTGGCGTTTGAGAGAAGTTGTTATAGAAAGATCCTGAAAATAGGATGGATGCAGAAGGTCACCAACGAGAAATTATATAGGAAGATACAGCCGAAAGAGAATCTACTGCAGAAGGTTATACAACGGAAGTTACAGCTATTCGGGCATATCTGTAGAATGAATGACGAGCGAAAAGTTAAGACCCTGGTATTCGGCATAATGGATGGTCTGAATAGGAGAGGCAGACCCCACAGAGAATGGGGAGATGATATAGTAGATTGGCGCGGAGCTAGTCTACAGAAACTAAGTCACTCCCCACTGGACAGGGAAAGATGGAAGGAAATAGTGAGGGAGGCATCGGACACCAACGGGCGCTGAGCCCATGGTGGTTGATGATGATGATGACCTCATCTAAGTAAAGACTAAAACCTTCCATAAAAGTGTTTGGGGGTGAGAAAATTTTTCCATCAGTTTTCTGGTGCTGCAGCATTTTCTAAAGAATTCAAGTCATCAGATCATTTCTCTGTAATCTGTAGACAATACATGAAATACAAAGTTTTCAGAACCTAAAATACATTTTAATATATATATTTAAATTAATTTTCCTGGACAATATTCTCTTCTACAACTTGTGCCTCTGCTTAGGACAAAAACAGGATCTTTGGAGATCTCTTTTGGCTCTCTCTATTTTTCCCTGCCTTGTACCTCCTTTCTACATGTCTGCCAATCTCATGTTCATCATGTCCTCTGAGTTTGTAGCCAGAGGGGCCAACAGACTTGCTGGGACCCTGGGCAAGGTGGGGGAGAGGGGTGGAGGATCGCAGTGCCTTGGTTTCAGAAGGGGCGGGGCCCTGGCAGAATGGATGGGGCTGGGGACAGCCAGCCCTTAGCACCACCCACAGTGTGCTGTGCTGACATCCCCCACCTCCCAACCAGTCCTGAGAATAGTTCAGAGCACACTGTGCAGATCTTCAGCAGCAATTTATAGGGGCTAGAGCTCAGTCCACTGTTGCTCCAGTGGTAATGGCAGTGGGGCCCACTTGTAGTGGCTATCCTCTCTTGATTTAACTTCAGTGGATGCTGGATAAAACAAAATAATTTTTGAGATGCTACAATAACATTATGGGATAAATTTTAATGTGGGAGCTTCATAATTGTTTGTGACTCACCTGTGGCTTCTGGTCCAACACTATTTTTAAAATATAATATTTCCTATGAGAATGTTAATTTTGTTAGTGTGGTTGTTAGCTAACACAAATGATTGAAATTAAGGATAATCCGTGTTGAATGAATCCACATTGAATAGAATCGTATTAGATAACCAGATGATTGGGACTGGATAATCAACATGCTCTCTTTCCTCCCTCCCTCTTTCCGTCCCTGAGTTGATTAGCATTACATATTTAAAGGAGGCTGGGGGTTAATCCTCCGCTATTGTCAGACCATGCTGTTGCCTAACCTGGCAGGATTAAAAGGAAGTCAAAGTATTAAAAAATTGCTGAAAAATTACACCAATCTTCACTTTATTGCAGCTCTTTCCCTCTGTCTCTCTCAGGTTTAGGATAGCATACGTTGAGAGATTAAATGGAATAGAAATTCACTTTGCCTCTTCTGAGACAAGACCAAAGAGAATAAAACTGAGCTCAGATTAGTGTTTAGCCCGGAGTCTGGCCTGAATGCCTCTTCACTCTAGCTAGGGAACCCTTTTGGAGAAAGGAGAAAGTTGTTCCTTCCCATGTGTCTGTGGTATGTCTGGACGACAGTGAGGAGAGAACCAAAGGGGGTGGAGAACATGTAGCATGGTGATAGGGGAAATCAAGTACACATTAATATTATTTCAGTGTTGCATGTGGTTTCTAAAAGAAAAACAATGATTCATTGTAATAGATGCGTTTCTTCAAATGCCAAATTATTGAAATAAAAATGAAAAAGAATATGCGGGTTTTTACTAATTACATTCATGAAATTCTTCAATTAACTTACCAGAGCGGGAAACAGGAAAAAGTAACTTGCAAGTCAGTTTTGTTCACAGTTTCTATAATAACTCAACTTAACCCTGAGACATATGGGAATTATCCGTGGGAAGTGGGCACCTGTCTACCTTTAAATATTCAACCTTAGTCATCTACTTCAACATTTTAGATCACTGATTTGTTTGTTTCCATTTTTAAATTATTGTAATCTCTTAAAAGAAAAAAGTACAGTTTTTTTTTCATTTTCACAATTAATTTACACAGAAAATTGTGGTGAAAGTACACTTGTTAGTAATACTCGAATACTAACCTATGATACTGCAGATACCGTATCATAGGTCATATAAAGCAAGTGATTGGATAGTTTTGATTAGTTATAGTTTAGTTTCAGTTGATATGCAACCACTTAGGGAATAACAGAGCAAGGTAAACACATAAAATGTGTCCATCTGTCTATGACTTACTCCATCTGTCGTAACTTCTAAAATTACTGTATAAAATAAGGCCCTAAAAGTAATATTATAATAACCATGAATGGAAAAGTTACATAAAGTTCATACAGTGGAACAAAGGATGGTGGTAATGTGTTTAATATTGTGGCCAGGTAGCATTTTTATTTTAATATGGCATTGCAGCATATGAATGGCAAATATATGCAAGTGCTGTAACTGAAATCCATTCTGACCAACACAATCAAATGGAAACAATATTTTCGACTTCTGCTATTATCATTAGTCAGTAATATACCAAAATAGCTCATCTGTATCACAGTAATTAACATACAGCTTCAGCATAACACAATTAACTAGGCTACAGAAAGTAATTTTGGATTTGAGCTGTTTTGATCTAATGAATCCTTTGTGTAAAATGAGCTTATTCAGTGATCCGCAAAAATTCAGGGTATCTGGGCGTAGCTATATGATCTGATTTGATAGCTGAGTTGAGTAAGAATATCGTTCAAGTCATTAAACAAAGTGATGTTCTTTGAATTTGTAAATAAATACAACTGTATAAATATGTAGAGATGATGGTAATGCAGAAGCAGCAATGGGAGGAAGTATGGATGGTATCAAGGGCACAGCCAGACATACACCATGTATGCAAGAGTAAACACTTGGCTCTCGATTGGACAGGGGATAGCATCATCTGTGTGCTGTCCTCTGACAGCATGGGACAGTGTAAAATGACTTTTATAGCACTGCTCTGCTTTACTCTAGCAACATGCAGCCATGCACCAGCTGTTTGTCTTCCCCATTTCTCTCAGTAGATATACTCAGCAATTAGTACTTGTTTCCTTTCCCTTCCTGTTGAAGCTGAATGGCAGAAATATGAAGTAGCTGATTAGAGGGGTGAAGGGAGGTGCCAAATACAGACTTCAGGGAAGGTGGACACTGATGAGGAAGGGATTTTGGGAGTGAGACTTCAAGAGAGGACAAAACCAAGCAAAATCAGTCAGCAGGATGATATTTCTCAGCTCCCACCCGCACACAACTGATATCTGTCCACCATGCACTTACTGTTCTGGAGGGAGGATTGGTGTGATGATTCTTGGGAGCTGTCCCAAACTTCACTGACTGATTTTATATGCAGTGTGGAGACTCGTTTGCTCTGTGCATAATTTCAAAATGGTAGTTGTCCAGACAGATTGGCTATCTGAGGACTGTGGTGCAATTGGCCCCCTGCAGATTTTGTGCGCTTTGGTGAATTTTAGCAACGTGATCTGGCTGAACACAGGCAGGAGGCAGGAATTTCAGTGTAAAACACAGTTGCTCATTCATGTTTATATCTCTTCCCTTATCATTTGTTTATGCAATACTAGAGACTTAAAATTCCACCCCTCCCCTGGAGATTTCCTTGCTCTGAAGGTTGAATTCTATTGAATAGCAGCCAATTCTTATAAAAAAGATCCAGTATGTAAACAACCACAATTCACGCACCCAGTTGTGCTAAAACACAACTGTGAGTTCATACTTCTCCCAACTAATGCACAGTTTTACAGTACACATATTTTCTATGTTCTTTGTTTATTAATATTCCTGAATCTCATGTTATTTACTGTTAAAATGCCTGGAATATTTTGTCTTTTAATTGGTTCCAGACTTGTGTAAAATTGCTTTAGGCAGTTTCTACATTATATGATAAGTAACAGATGAATATTGCTTTTCCCCTTGCAGCGTCTATCAAATGGTTCTATAGACTCAAATGATGAAGCAAGTCAACTGGTTGAACTACAAGAACTGCTCGAAAAGCAAAATTATGAAATGGCACAAATGAAGGAACGTTTGGCTGGACTGTCTTCGCGAGTTGGGGAGGTAGAGCAGGAAGCAGAGACCGCCAGGAAGGATCTAATTAAAACTGAAGAAATGAACACTAAATATCAAAGGGACATTAGAGAGGTAAGACAATTCATCACACTTTCAGTTCAACAAGTTGTTCAACAAGTTGTGGGGGGGTATTTGATATGAACGAAGTTTGGTCACTGAACATAGCAATCAGGTTTACCACTGAAATCTTGGAACTATGTTACACAAAATTTAATCTTTAAAAAAATCCCCAAAATTATTAGAAGTTTTATTTTACAAAGCATCATTCACAAAAACAAAAGTGTGTGTATGTCTCAGTAAATCTGGTTTCCTCCTCTGAAATTTCTCATAGATGTCATACATCCCCTCCCCACAAATATTCTTCCATGCTCCTTATCTCGGCTCATAAATTTGTGGCTCCTCTTTTATAGCCTTCCAGGTATCATCTCTCCAGATTAAGATTTGCACTGAATTTGCTGCATATCTTCTTGTTAACCCCCTTTTTCCTCCCCAGGTTACTCGGGAGCAGGTCACACTCACAGGTGTGCCTGGGCGCCTGATGGTTTTAACATAAATGGAGATCCTGAGTACCCCAGTGGTGATGTTGTTTAGTTGGGGAAACCCTATCCACCCCCTTGCTGCTGTCCCTTGCTCATAAAGAACATATCATGGCGGTGCCTCCACCAGGATGGCCCTGTACACACTTAATGGTGTGCCTTGAGAGCCTCCAGGAATAAAATTATTCCAGCAATAATCTGGATCTAGCTCCAGAACAACAATTACAAATCATAAACAGTATACACCCGATAGATTACAGTAGAAAGAACAACCTTTACTTAACAACTTAAAGAAACAGAGTTTAACAGATTAACAGTGAATAACATTAACAAAGTACACAGAAATAATAGGAACATATCTCTCTGGCATTTGCACTGCCCCTGTTTATCACACCCCAGAGTATGCACTCCTCAGGATTCACAGTACCATACTCTTGCTTGCGTGGGCGCGCTTGAAGATTTTGCAGCTGGAGTGGATGATTCTAGTCTCCTTCTGTGTGCTGGGTGCAGAGTAGTACTTCTAGCCACAGGTACAGCCAAAGGGCAATCAGAAGCAGCCTGCTAGATTCCAGTCCCGAAGGCTCTGAATCCAAGTCTGAAGCTGCAACCTAACAGCTCCTGGACTGCCTAAAACTCCTCCACAGCAGCCTGGCTCCTCTTTTCCAAAAACAAAGGGAAGAGTCCACAGACTGCTGAGAGTCTCTATATACGTGTGGAGAGCAGCATCCAAACAAAGAGCCACTTCCTTCATTTTTTCCTCCAGGGCTCATGGGAATTGTAGTCTCTGGGGCTAGATTGCAGCACACAGGATCTTCCCAGAGAATAAGCAGAGGCACCTTTAATAAGGGGACTACATTCTCAAACATATAGAGGGGAGATACTCCTTTACCTCCCAGCCCCAAGCACATCCACTGTCTGGCCATTCGATTCAGAATCTGTCAAAATTGCCTTCTTTACTTTCCATATCCTTTATGGAATTTTCTTCCTAGCTCATAGTCCTTTTCTTTCTCTTTGCATATGTCCTCCTATTCTGTTTCTTCACATGTTCTTTCCACTCTTCGGGTATGTCTACACAGCAAAGTTATTTTGGCATAACGGCTGTTATTCCGGAATAACTATGTGAGCGTCTACACAGCCATTCCATTATTTCAAAATAATTTCAAAATATTGGGTGGATTATTCCAAAATCAGTAAACCTCATTCTGTGAGGAATAACATCTCATAACATAGCTATTTCAAAAAAAGGCGTGTATAGATGTTCCATGGCTGCTATTTTGAAATAGCCACTCATCAGGGACATTCTAAGTTATTCCTCCCCAGTGCCTCCTGGGGATCTAAATTGAGAAAGCGCATCTATATTAGGGAAGCCTGCCTTGGACTAATTTTGAGGCTTCCCTGCAGTGTAGACGTGCTATTTCGAAATAAGCTATTTCTGTGGCACAGCTGTGGCACAGCATTTCCGTGTTTCTCCGTCTCTTACACTTTTCTTTTCTCTTCAGATTTCAAATTAAATCATGTTTGATGCAGTTTAAGAAATGATGTTGTCTTATGATGTCACACTAATATCTCACTGTGTCCTTTCCCCCAGCTCCATGTCTCTGATAATTCCCTTTCTCAGCTTTTCTCTCCCCTTTCCAGTGAAACATTCAGTGTCTTCTCAACATCTTGAGTCCCATCTGCCAGCTTCTGTCTAGAGCAACATGCCAATGTTCAAACACTGATGCTTCAACCTACAGCCTATCCTTTTTACTCCAAAATCCCACCAAGTGACAGTACTGTAATCAAATTGGACTAAACTATCAAACGCCAACTTTGCTAATATATATATTTTTTAAAACAAATATAAAGGTGCCTCCTTATATGATCTCATTGGATAGCAGAAAAACACTTTCCAATGCAGTGACTGAAGTATGCACTGACAAATAGAGTAGATTGGTTTGTTACACTTAGAATAAGGGGGTTTTCCCCTCTCCTCCTTCCCCCCAGTGCATAAAAAAATCAGTGTGGAACGTAGAAATATAAAAGTTGTTTTAAATGTATAACAATTACATTATTTTAACTACATTCATTATTTATTTAAGAAAAATATAGCTTTACTTTCTTTTAGCAATCAAGGAAAGGATATTTTAGATATTTGGTTTAATCTTAGTTTTAGGGCCAGATTTTGCCACCTTTATTTAGATTGCATAGTACTTTTTAAGTAATCCCATTAATTTCAGTAAGACAACTTAGAAAGTAAAGTACAAACAAGAAGAGTAGCAGAATGTATTTCTTAATATGTCATCTCAGTGTGCCAAGATAATGTGTCAACATTTCATTCCTTCTAAAAACAAGACAAGATTTTAAAGCTAAAACAATTCTCTGTAGTCAGCAAAATTCATTGACATAGATTTCTGAGTCTAATAAAAAGCTTAAAATGAAATTTTGACCCCACTGCACTCAATGGCAAATCCCCATTTGTGGTAATGAGGTAAATAGTTCACCCTTAGTCCTCAAATATATATATTGCATAAGTTCTGAACCAGTGCCCAGTTTGTGCCTAAGTTGTTGTAGGATTCACAGCATAGGTGTTTCCCTCCCCTATCTCAGTTGTGGGGCTCAATGTGGTAGGCATTCTCATGCCATGTGTAAACCATAACAGAAATATGTGGAGATGGGCAGGTGGTGTGTGTCTCCCACTATAGCCAATCATTAGGTCACTCCTTCAGGATGAGAGACACCCAAGTAGAGGGTTTGGGGGAAAGGGTTATGTATAGCAAATGAGGAAGGGGACTGCAGGAAGGGAAAGGGGCGGTCTTATGGTTCAAGTGGTGAAATGCTGTCCTGTAGAACTAGATTCTATCTCTTCCTATGTCACAGACTTCCTTTCTGCATTGTGCTGGGCAGCTTACATAACTCATGATTTTCAGGGGAGGTCAACAATTGTGTATTTCTTATTTTCTGGGCACCCAGCATGAGATATCGGGGCTGTATTTTCAGAAGTTGAGCTAAACACTCATTTACACAACCGAAAGCAGCAGCAGCAGCAGCAGCAGCTGTGTTTTGAACATATAAACTGCTATAAAAATACTGAGTATATTGAAAACTCAGGCCCTCAGTGTTCTCACATTGAACACCTAAAAGATGTTGATATTTTGGGATAGCTTCCTTAAAGAGCCCTTTGTGTGGAGAAAGAATAGGCTCTGCTGCTCCCCCTCAAAGATTAGGGAGTATGGAGGGTTCACAGCAAGGAAAGGAGCAGGAGAAGGGCTACAGCTGACTAGAATATGACAAAATTCCATTTTGTGGCAAATTTTGACATTTGGTTTTGGGTGTGTATGTAGGCGGTCATTAGGGCACCAGGTGAGGCTGTGGGAGAGCCAGGTTCATGTCCTCACTCTGCCTGAGTGGGAATGGAAAACTGCAGTAAATTAGGCAAAAGAAAGTTTTAATCTCAGATTGTTCTCAAATAGGGAGCCTGATATAGACTACTGCCTATTCACACCTGAAAGGATCTTTGCAAGAGTCTAGTATACTCCCAATTAACAGAATAGCATGGAGGATGCTGATTTTATTTACATAATCAAGAGGGTAGAAGCCGTTCAGTTGGTGGGATGACCACCCTTACTGCTGGGAGCTCATCATGCTCCTCCAGTCCTGGCCAGGTGTCTTTGATCTGCCCACAGAGCTGCTGCAGAGCCAGTGATGCCTGATTTCTGCAGCCTAGGTGAGCAGTCTGTACTCTGGGGACAAGGCAGGAATTCGGATATGCAGAGTTTTGGATAATAGGGTTTTGGCTAAATGGGAATATTCATATTACTTATTTATTTCTTTGTTTATTCAGTAATTTCACTTATTTTAGTTGCATCTGGATGCCTTAGCTGGGTAGGAACTCCATTGTTCTGGGCACTTAATAAACATACAGTAAATTAAATTATAGTCCATGTCCCAAGGATCTCACAGTACAACCCACACAGGCATCAGAGAGCAGCTGAAACAGCAAACATTGTTTCTGCTACCAGCCATTAGCTTTACTGAGTACACTATATAAGACTACCTTAATCATCAGCAAGTTGTTACGGAACAACAGCTAAACAGCCCCTGAAGTATTCTTGTTTCTTGCATGTTAGGGTTTGTGACGTGTTTCTAATCGCATCTCTCTTTTTCCCCCCCATAATCACAGTAGTTTGATATATGTGGACTGCAGCCCATCTCTCAGGAGACTCTTTTAGGCTCAAGGAAATTGTTAGAGAGATGGCTCCTGCCATCTTCTGCAGGACTCTGTGGGAGGGAAACTGGGATGGTATTTTCCCCAAGTGCCCTTTCTCTGAATTCATCAGAAAAGAGATAAGGGTGTTTCACAGTCTGTCAGTGGGGTAGTATCTGGTGGTAGGAAGAGCTTGACTGCAGAAGAAGTAAGGTTTCATTTGGAGACTTTAATTCATTCAGCTCAAACCTTCACATAAATATGCAGGGATTAGTTCAATGCCAGCCTTTATGAACTTAACCTGCAGACAGATCTGCCAATGGAGAACGGGGAACAAAAGGAACAGCTGCTAGGGGAGCTGTGTGCCATGCTCTGGAAAGTGTTGAGGGCTGGCTGTCCCAGTCCCGCCCTTTCCACCCAAGCTCTCACCCCTTCCAAGAGCTGGGCCTCCCCACACACTCTGTCCAGGAGCCAGGCAAGTGTGTCGGCCCAGCTGCTTGCAGGGCTCCATTTGCAAACAATCTCTCTATTGATTCTGTAGGGTTCTATGCAACCCTACTATATAAGACCTCCCCTACACATTACTCCTCCTGTCAAAGTAAAGAGTAAGGTTTGATTGATGACATTAATTACTCACAATAAAAAGGATTTGGATTGAAGATTAATCAAGTTAATCAGTTTTAGACTTAGGTGTTGTGGATTCCAATATTGGCCTTTATCACCTCATCTTGTATTAGACTTACAATATGTTAAAGTACACCAGCTTTCTTGATCAGCAGTATGTCATTTTTATAATGCTGCTACAGTGATTTCAGAATTCATATATGAAGAGGATTCTTTTCCTTTGTATTCATGTCTACAGTTATTTAAAAAGTATGCAGGTTAACGTTGGGTTCTTTGGTTTATGTATCACACATATTGAAATGCAGATTAACTAGGAAAAAACCAGTCAAGCTGAGAAATCCTTAGTTTTCCCTTAATGTTGTATTGAAATATATAGTTAACTATGTTGTGAGTGGCATTAAATTCTACTGTAGATATTTGTAGTTTTATTTTTATAGATATAGGTATAGATATAGATGTATATTAGAATTAATCCAAAAGAGGAAAATATTCCCTACAGAAAATAGGAAAATCACTTCCCCTGAGCACTTTTTTTGAAGCTGTCACTATTAACATGTAAATTGAGCTGACTTCTAGACTAAATAACTAAATGGCATTTCCTCATTTTAGGCTATGGCACAAAAAGAAGATATGGAAGAAAGAATCACCACCCTTGAGAAGCGCTACCTCAGTGCACAGAGGGGAATCCACCTCCATACATGACATGAATGATAAACTGGAAAACGAACTGGCAAATAAGGAGGCCATTCTGCGTCAGGTTCAGTATCTGCATCCCTGGAGCCGCTCTTCATGCAGAATTAACGTTAACACTAAACAAACAAACGAGAGAGTCCTGAAGTTTTGGTAGTAGGATTCTATTAAAGTAGGCCAAGTTTATCATTCTGAATCGATCATAACAAAGCATGGACATAAATTGCCTTCAAGAAAATCAGACAGGTCAAAGTCTGTAAGGCTTGCATTAGCTGCCATAATCATAAATAGCAAAACCAATTTGTCCTCTCAGCTCTGTGAAGTATCTATGCTGAGTTATGTGACCCCGTGGTGTCCTGCACCAGTATACATCAAATCACATCAGATAAGCAAACAACAGTTTGTTTCCCATGTTTACTTGGGTATCCTTGCAAATGCAAATAAAAATTATATGTTTTAAAAGAAAGATTATGCCATCAAATATTGGTTGTTTACAGAAATTGGGTTTTAATAAGTGCAAATAATTTAAGTAATGAATGGATGACATAGATAATTGTGCCATCCATGTGTCTTCAGTTTTAAAAGGTTTAGAAGACAGTTTTCTTTCATGTCACATTTTTTCTGCAATTGCTGCAAAACCTGAAGTCCAAAGTTGAAATAAGAGAATCCAAAGCCTATCATTTACAAGAAACAGGACTATGTAGCACTTTAAAGACTAACAAGATGGTTTAGTAGGTGATGAGCTTTCGTGGGCCAGACCCACTTCCTCAGATCAAATTGTGGAAGAAAATTGGCATGACCATAAATACCAAAGGGATACAATCAAAAAAAAGTAAGCACATATAAAAAGGACAAATCAAATTTCAGAACCGAAGGGGGATGGGGGAGGAGGTTAATGTCTGTGAGCTAATGATATTAGAGGTGATAATTGGGGAAGCTATCTTTACAAAGATAGCTTTACAAAGATAGCTTCCCCAATTATCACCTCTAATATCATTAGCTCACAGACATTTACCTCTCCCCCCCACATCGCCCTTCTGTTCTGAAATTTGATTTGTCCTTTTCATATGTGTTCATTTTTTTTAATTGTATCCTTTGGTATATATGGTTGTGACAATTTTCTTCCACTATTTGATCTGAGGAAGTGGGTCTGGCCCACGAAAGCTCATCACCTACTAAACCATCTTGTTAGTCTTTAAAGTGCTACATAGTCCTGTTTTTTGTTTCAGCTACACCAGACTAACACGGCTACATTTCTATCACTATTATTTACAACTTATTCAAATTCATGGATTCTAGAGATAAAAAAATCTTTTAGAATCCTTGAGGTTTGTTTATCATGTAGAAAGGGATGTTTTCTAGTAGTTCATTCAGGAGACTTGAAGTCAGAACTCACAGGTTCTATTCTGATTTTTTCACCAACTCAGTACACCCTTGAGTGTGTTGATTTTAACCTCACAAGCACAGGATTTAAATGTCTGTGAAATCTGTTTAGATACTTCACAGGAGTCCTGTGAGGCATTATTAATTATTATATATCAATATTTGTAGTTATCAGGTGCTATATGGGAGAGATGGCACAAGAACTTTTAAGTACCAGAATTTACCTCCAATTGCTTCTGGTTGTTTTCCAGTACAAGATTAATTTAGCTCCACAGAATAAATCTGGTCATATGCCAACTAAGTAACTTGTCTCAGAGGCGTAGCCATGTTAGTTTGTATCTGTAAAAACAATGACAAATCTTATGGCACCTTAAGACTAACCGATTTATTTGGGTATAAGATTTCATGGGTCAAAACCACTTCATCATGCATCTGACAATGTGATATTGACCCACAAAAGCTTATGCCCAAATAAATCGGTTAGGCTATGTCTAGACAGCGGTGCTATTTCAAGATACCGGAAGTAGCCCAAAATAGCTATTCCGCATCTTTATACACACCCATTATTTTGAAATACATTTCAAAATAACGGGCACCCTATTTTGGCATCCCTGTAACCCTCATTCCAACGAGGGTTAAAGGATGTTTCGAAATAAGCTATTTTGAAATTAGATCGAAATATGATACGCAATTTGCGTAGCTCAGATTGCGTATCTTATTTCGACCTATGGGTGCAGTGTAGATGTACCCTTAGTCTTTAAGGTGAACAGGACTCCTCTTTGTTAAGTCATTTGCAATTAAGTTTGTGAAACAACAAAAGACTTTGGGTCTGATTATCCTTTGTAGCTAAAATCTGCTCTGCATAGGGTTTTTAGGGAAGGGGGGAGGGAGAAGGATGGTGTTGCCTTCCAGTATAAATTAGAGCAGCTTCAGAGCTGCTTGGACAGATGAAAGTGAAGGTCTGCCTTCACCCTAAACTTGGCAATTCCCAGAACATTAGACACTGCAAGGGTGGCTGACTTAGAACCATTCTGTTAGCTGTGGCAGAGTGGGAAATGACAAACAAGAGAGATTTGCTTCCTTTAAGGCCCATTTACACAGCCAGAGTGCTATGAAGGGACCATAGGAAAACAGAGTCAAAACTTTTATCTGACCAGTGGATCAGGTGAATGGAGAACATTGCTTATAGTTTCAGGTAAAGATTAGAATGCAGAGAGAAAACTAAGTTAGAACTACGTACGTTGTTTAAATTTTGGATGAGTTTCTTTCTCTCTGTTAATAGATAAGAAAAGTTTATTCTTAATTTTTTTACATGTCTTATCTGCAAATAGTATATAATGCAAAAGAAAAAAAAGAGCTCCCCCATTAGAAAGCATTTTGAGAATACCTCGATAACTAAATTGTCCTCTAATTGAGTGAAACCCAATTAAAATAAAAAATATTTATGTCCATAATGAGAATGAAAGGATCAAAACCAAATTCTTTTAATTCTATTTTGTAAGTTGCTTGAAGACTGTCATTAATTTTCCTTTTCAACCAGGAAAACAATAGATGAAAGAGCAAAATACCTATATCAGCTGTTAGAGGTTTTTTATTAGCAATTTAAGTAGTTTGACAATATACATAAAAGGCCTACAGAGAATAGTCAGTACTGATAATTGTACTACAAAAAAGCAGATTTGGAATATATTTTCAGCATTCCAGCATCAACATAATACATTTTAAACCGTATTGTCCTGTCAAAATATTAAAATACCACCATAAAATATTACAGTATTTACAGCGCACTCTCATTAGTCCCACCCTAAATTTGTTGGAACAGGATAATTAATGCTAACTAAGTGAAATTATACTCATGTTTTGTGTGTCTCATAGGCCAGAAAATCCCCTACTTATAATACGAAAATTTAAAGGCTCACCCTTCCCCCCGTACCTTTCTTTTAATTATTATCAAAACTTCAGTATTCTATTTACATAAAACAAGATTAAACTGTAACTTCACAACAAAAAATTAACTGTACAGTTTTAACCAAATAACTGACAGGAACTGATAATGATGTCCTTGGATGGGTAACCAGTGCTGATTTCACCATCACACTACTTGTATGTTGTTGGCATCAATTTGTTCTACCAGTTCTTTAGCAAATGTATCCTTATAAAACATGTACTTCTTCCCAGTCTCTTATGCTCTCAGTTTTGCAGAAAAGGTGTTGAAATTTGTGTCTGTAGATTTTTGAAACTATGATTTTACTGGCATGAGTACTTTTCTCCTTGGCTGGCACTAGTAGCACACAGATTAGAGGAAAAGGAACGCTTGTTCATCTTCATACTTTACTAATTGCAACTTCTTTACTTGGCCTTGATACAATATCCTTGCTCCTTGTATCAGTCATAGTGTAAAAGGCCTGCAGAGCACCATACTTGGATTAACCTTTTTTCACAAGCCCATCATAAACTCTCTTGCAAGCTAGAGCGTATCTTTGGCTGAACCCAGTTGCAGTGCCCACCTCAGAAAGTCCCCCCCCCCCCCGCAAATTGCAGCCATTTCTTAATTCTGCCCTTTTATATTTTCTGTTTTCATCTCTGGGTTTCAGATGGAAGAAAAAAAACAGACAACTGCAAGAACGTCTCGAGCTCGCTGAACAGAAGCTGCAACAGACAATGCGGAAGGCTGAGACCTTGCCTGAAGTGGAGGCTGAACTGGCTCAGAGAATTGCAGCCCTGACTAAGGTACTGCACTGAGAAATAGGTTTATTTCAGAAATATGTTTGGATTAACTTGGTTTATATTCTGTATTCCTCCTTACAAGAACCATAACTAAAAAGGACTTCATTTCAACCTCTTTAGAAATGGGAAAAATGATGCCATGTAGGCACACAGTAAGCAAATGTTAATTGTGTAACAAGTAATATTTCCCTGGCCTCTAGCATAATTTGATATATCGCATGCTGTGACTATGTTTCTCACAGTTTTTATTGGCAGGAGAAGTAACTATTCTTGCGTTAGACTACATTATATTTAAAAAGATGTCATGGATTGCCAATTTATCTAAAATCCATGAACCCATTTAGCTATTAAATATGTAAACATTTCCCCTTTAACAAAAAACAAAAAACAAAAACAAGCTAGTAGATTATTTTTCATGATGTTTTATATACCACATTAATTAGGAGACATACAGTAATCATTTTCATCACAATAAATGACACAAAAATACAAAATTATACTTACTGGCATTTAAGATCAGTTGTGAGTAACAGAAGCAAAGCCATCTTGAATATTGATTTTTTTTAAATTGATTCTTTGTAGCAGGTAATCAGACTACAATTGATAAATCACAAGGAAAATGGTAAAGCCCTAAAGGGACCAAAGACAATCTGCTTTCTCTGTGAACAATTTATTGTACAACAGCTTTCTTGAAGAAAAACAATAAGACAAATGTACGTTTTAAATTATGCCAAATTCATGTATTGTGCTCTCTCACATTTTTAGATGTGCATGCAATTAATGCTGTAGTTCAGAGTATTTTCAGCTTCATTAGAACATTTGTAATTTTCATAAAATATTTAATTCTTCACATTTAGAGTCAAACGAAAATGTAAAACTCCATACAGCACAATATGTTACACATCATTCTGATTTAAATTTTCCTTTCTCTATCACTACCAAACATTATAATGATTTTATTTAGCAACAATTTTTTCATATTTTAACCGCATTAAAAAAAAAACCTTGTATTTGTCCTTTTTATCAGGTCTTCAGAGCTCGGACAGCTTACGGTTCAGCCTGACTTTTGTGTAATTTAGTCAAGAAGGAAATAGATAGTAATTTCTTTTAACCCATTAAGACAAAATCAGAACTCAGTAATCAAGATTGTATACTGTCCACATTAGGTATATGACTTGGGAATCTGAAAGGGAACTGAAAATGCTGGAAAAAAAGAAGATTCAACGAAAGGGGGATTGCATGAAATGACAAACAAATGTTACAACATTTTGTAAAAATGATGGTGGAAGTGAATAAGGCATCCCTTGTCAGCTTTAAGTTGTCCATCTGTGATTTATTCAGCAGATGACCTGACATTTTAATGCCCTTAGCAGAATATTGCTTTATATTTGACAAAAATTTCTTTTATAAATTCTCCAGTATTTTAGGCACCAGTCATTTTTTTTATTTTCAAGCATGTCTTTTGTTGCCACCATTTTGAACAAATACTACTATTTAATATGGAGAGAATCTCATCTCACTCATGCACGATACTCAGTACACTGCAGTGCAATATAGTCATTATTCTGATCATAAACATATTACAGCATATATTTTCATGTGCCTTTCCCACAGTCTTTTATTTGATGTGACTGGAGGACCCTGGACAGAATTAACATTTCATTCAAAATGGCCTTCATCCAAGTTTTTCTCTAAAGAGAAAATCTACAAAGTCAATTGTACTATGTAATCTAATTAAGAGTTTCACTGTTCCAGGGACTTAATAGTGGGAGTCTTTCTATTGTCTTAAACCCTGGCAATGTGTAAAGCTGGAGAAATTGTAGACAGGTAAACTGCAGGTAAGATGCTGAGCAAAGGCAGAATGATAGCCCACTACAGATCAGGGATCAGAGTTCAGGGAGATGTCCAGATAGAGCACAGGAATAGGTGTCTGGGGGCTCTGGGATAGACTGGAGGGCCATCATCTCTCAGGTATTGTGATTTCCTTTTTTCACTGCCATTATCTCAGGGTAGCAACATGTGTAAATAGCTACCTCAAGATCTGTTCTAAGGTGAAATTTGTGATAGATTCCCAAGTTAAATCTGGAGTGAAGACAAAGCTTTATTTCTGTGAATATCTGCATAAACCTTTATAGAAGCCTCCATGATCCTCCCTTCCAACATGACCCTTCCTTCCCCAAACGTGATATTTATATTTTGGGGGTGAGGCAGGACAAATGGAATTCAGCATCATAAAGGTGTAGTCTGTCAGACATGTTTCCACCCTTGGTATTTTCAGGGAGTGGCCTGGTGGTCCCAGTCTCAGTCCAGTCTTGCATAGTCATTATCTACCCTTCTCCATCCAGCCACATCAGACAGTAATATATTGTTTTGAGACAGCAGTTGTTAACAGCATGCTCAATGAAGAATAATAAAGTCAAAGTTACAGGGACAGGTGAGAGCAAAGGTTTTAATGGATATGAGAAATTAATATATATTAAGAGGAGAAGGCATTTGAGGAGAGTGAAAGGCTTAGGATAAATGTGAGAGAACAATGGAAGCAGGAGCGGAGAGGTCACTGAGGCAGGTGGATGGTTTAAAGTACAAGAGACATATCACTGTTTAGGACAGGAAAGGAAGGGGAACATGCTAAGATGGGGGGAGATGAGGTTAGATGTAATCAACTTGATTTTTGAAGAGAATCTTGTCAAGTTCTGTGAAGAAAGAGAGGTGCAGGAGGTTAGTTGGTTTTAGGAAAGAGTCAAGGGTGTCAAAAGACAGTTGGGATCAATCTTTGTGGCATAGCAGTGCTGCTTGATGAAGAAACTGGCAGAACTGAAGGAGAGAAGGAATTTGCAAGTCAGTGTGGTCATGGGATTTTCAGTAGAAGCACTTAGCAGAGAATATAAAAGTTGGGTATCAAGCGAGGATTGGGAATTTGGGGTAGAAAACTTTGTCATGGGAGAAATAAATGAAAAAGGCAGACCTGATAGAGAAAGCAGATTAAACAGAGTCACTAGCTGAGTGACTGGAAGAGGGATATGAGAATACCTGAGAAGTGATGGAGATTATGGAAAGGTTGGATGTGGGGAGAGGCGGGGATAGCTAGAGAGAGGCAATACTGCAATGTAAAGATCACAAATGTAGAAGTGCTTCATCAAGACATGACTGAGTGAGTGGCCATTTTCATCAGTAGAAATTTAATTAATGTTTGAAGGTCAAAATGTAGAGGTGGGGGCGAGGAGGCAGGCTGTTAAGGTGTTGGATGAGATCTTGGTATAAGTTGCCAGTGATGAAATAGGACAAGCAGAGTCAAAAGTAAATAAAGTGGATGAGGAGAAACAAGATACCTAGGAGATAACAAACAACTTGGAAATGCAAAAGAGAGAAAAGTTGGATGGAGTGTTGGTCAAAAGTGGAGGCAGTGTAGGGCAGGGTGTTGGGGTAACAGGTCTGGGAGAGAAGAAGCCTACTGCCCTACCCCATTCCTTTGTGGATGACTTGGGGTGGAGACCATCTGAGAGAGAGAAGCTGTCATAAGCTGTAGAGTTGATGTTCAAAAGGGAATCTAGGCTCCAAGGGAGGAAAAGATGAAGAGATCATAGGTAGAGTTGTCCATTTTAGATCTGAAGCTGGCACTGCAAGAGGGAAGGCATCATAGGTATAAGATAGGAATGGGGAAGGTTCAGTAGGATGAAAGTCACAAGGGACCAGGGCTAGAGGATGGAAAGGATGGGAAAGAGAGAGGGGATGGAGCTCTGTAGACTATTACAAGAGGTAAATAGAATGAAACAAAGTGGGGCTGAGAGATCAAAAAGTGGAAGAAGAGGTTAGTAGGTACAACTGATAGCAATCATAGCTGGAAGGATAAAAGAAAAGGAGAGATGGAAGGCAGGAAAGGGTATACCAAGAAGGAGAAAAGAGACTGATGCAGAGAAGGAGGACAGAGGACATGACAAATGAATCATTGCCAGCCATGGCTAGTATGCTATTGAAAAGTCTCAAGTAAGCCCTGTAGCTGATGCACAACAATTAAAATGAGTGTATTACAGCATGAGTGTATACTCTAACCATAATAGTATGCTCATTGGGCAAGATGCTGCACAAATACACAGTAAGAGATAATCTCTTCCCACAAAGAGTGTAGACACAGATTTTTAAAGTATTTTGGCACCTAACTGCCACTGATTGATATGAGCTGACCCTCTCCCTCCAGCTGGGGGACCAGCAGAGCGCAAAGCCATTTCCCATGACGCTTTTCTCTGCCACTCACATAGTGCAGGGGATGAGGGGGACAATGGTGCCTGGGAGCAGTAGTGAATGTGGATTCACATGTGCCCCAGGACCAGGTAAGCTGTCCTACTGCTCAGCACCCGAAACACACACAAATCCTCTCCCACTGCCAACCACCTCCTGCCCCCTCACTGCCCAGTGCCCTCTCCTTTCCCCCCAGACTCCTTAGGGTACATCTACACAGCAACATTATTTCGAAATAACAAGCATTATTTTGAAATAATGTAGTCCACATTTACACAGCAGGCAGTTATCATATATATAGTAGCCCAATGTCTGAGAGTCTGTAAAGCTGAAATGCTGGCTGTCCCCTCTGGGCGGCACTGTTGCTGAAATGCTGGCTGTTCCGAAACGGCCGCTTGCGCCACTTTTCCCCCACGGCGGCCCGGCTGAGCAGCACAGAAGTCAGCCGAGCGCCACGACTGGAAGAGAAGGGGGGCGGGGCCTGGCCGTGTACGTCACCACCCCCCCCTTCGCCTCCTGCCGTGGCGCTCGGCTGACTTCTGCGCCACTCAGCCGGGCCGCCACGGGAGAGCCCAAACGGCCGCTTGCTCCCCCACGGCGGTCCTGCTGAGCAGTGCAGAAATCAGCCGAGCGCCACAGTGGGAGGCGAAGGGGGGCGGGGCGGTGATGTGCGGTGTGACAGCGGCTCCAGGCCCCGCCCCCTGGCCGTGAACGTCACCGCCCGCCCCCTTCGCCTCCCGCCGTGGCGCTCGGCTGACTTCTGCGCCACTCAGCCAGGCTGCCGCGTGGGAGCAAGTGGCGCAAGCAACCGTTTGGGCTCCGTGCTCCCCATGCAGCACGGGGAGTGCGGAGCCCAAACGGCCATTTGGACTCCGCGGTCCCCCGAGTGAGAGGCAGGAGGGGGAGGAAAAGAGAAAGAGCGAGACAGAGAGAGAGGCAGGAGGCGGAGGAGAGCTGAGAGAGAGAGAGGGGGAGGCAGTAGGAGGAGGAGAGAGAGAGAGACATGGAGCAAGAGACCGGAGGTTCAGGAGAGAAGACCGACATGGAGGAGAGACCTGAAAATCCCGTCTTATAATGGGCTAATTGGCTAGTTTCAAAATAATGTCGAAATACTGTCAAGCTGGAGGACTTCTTACTCTGACTCCTGTAACCCTCATTGTATGAGGAGTAAGAGAAGTCAGAGGAAGAGTGCTCTATTTCGAAATAAGTGCAGTGTAGACGCTCCCAGTTTTGAAATAAGCTATTTTGAAATAAGCTACACAATTGACGTAGCTCAATTTGCATAGTTTATTTTGAGTTAAGCCCTGCTGTGTAGACGCTACTCCCATGCACTGTGCCCCTTGTCTACAGTAGCCAGCCCCACTGGATGGTAACTGTGTCTGCCTGCTGCACCCCAACCCCTCTGCACTGATTCTGAGCCCCCTCCTGCTTCATCCAGGGTCTGCATCCCACACCCCAGCCACCCTGCTACATCCCTGAGGCCCTGTCTGCACACCATACCTTTATTCTGAGCCACAGCCCGTACACCCTCTGCACCCCAACCACCTGCACTAGCCTTGACCCTGATCCAACACCCAAATTTATTTGCAGAGACCTCACCCCTTCCTACACTCTACCCCTTTGCCTCAGCCCTCAGCCCCCTTCTGTACCTAAATTCCTTTCAGAGCCTGCATCCTCTCCTGCACCCAACCTCCTGCACTCCCTCCTAGACCAACCCCTACCCCTGACCAGAGCCCGCTCCCACACTTCAGACCCCTTAGTCCCATCCCTTAGCCCAGAGCCCATACCCCCTCCCACACCTCAAACCACTGCCCAGTTAAAGTAAGTGAGGTTGAGGGAGAGTGAGCAATAGAGGAAGGGAAATAGAGTGAACGGGGGCAGGGGTGAGGTAGGGGTTTTGGGGTTTGTGTGATTAGACCGTTAGAAACCCTACCCACAGTTGGGGGCAGCAGAAACTGCTCAGAGTTGGAGTCATGCTGGGGAGCAGGCATGCAACCCCTGAGGGACTGCCCGGCTTAATCATACCCACTGGCCCACAACTAGCAGCTCTGCCCAGCCCACATGGTGAAGTCAGTCTTCTGGGTGGCAAGTACATTACAGGCAAATGAAACCTGCTGGATGGAAACTGCTCACACAGCTGCACTCTCCTGGGTAATGGGCCAAACCCAGCTGTGTGTGGATGAGTTAGTGGTGTCTGTAATAGGCACCTTCCCAGATTCCAGTATGGGCCTGGCACCACTGACACCATTGTAAACCCAGACTGCATTGCATACCAAATATGTGTGCAGGATATATATTTTCAATAATTGTTGCTGAATACTGCACAGTATTTTTTACTAAGCCACCTGAAGAGAATAACAGAAAATAACTATGTATGTCTTAAATGCAAAAAATCTAGACTTCTGAGTCAAGGGTTGCACTGGAAAGTTCTGAAATTTTGTGAGCTGTTTAACACTGTTCTTTTTAAATGCACCCACTGTTTATGTGAGGACTTAAACAGTCATCAACCAATGACCATAAATGTGGTGTTCAACCACAGTATTATGGTCAACATTTTGCATTTGCTTCCCTGAGAAAGCTTTAAATGTTTGGCATTTGATTCTGATGTTTGAGCAAATTCAATACAAAGTAGCAGCCAAAAATGTTTAATTCCTTTGGCCACTAGTATGTTTTCTGATGCACTTTTAAATTATAAAATCTCACTTTTAAAGCATGTTTAAATCTCAGTTGGAACAGAGTCATTTATTGTAATATCTCTAGAGCTTTAAGTGTACTTAGTTGAATTATACCACTGCAAATAAACAACATATATAGTATTCATCCTCATCTAGAATTTATTAATTCCTCCTCTGCATTAATCAGACCAGCAACTGCCACTAGTTTTCAATATTTCAAATAGTAACATGCTTCCTATTACAGAAATAAGGAGCACAATTTTAGGAACAAAAAAAGACAAAAGGAAGTAGAAAGAGCGTATTCATTACACTTGAATGATAAAAAACAGGTATTTTTTGGAACTATGGCAATGACCTTTATTCTCATTTACATTAAATTGTGTTCACTCCACAATTCTAGAGTAGTGTAAAGAAGTTTTCATATAAATGAAAATAGGGCCTTTTGCCTTTTATAATAGAAAATACAATATCACATAGCCTGGGCTCTAGTCATCAAGGTATTTAAGCAAATATTTTATTAGGGCTGTTGATTAATTACTGAGTGATTAACTCAAAATTAATCACTATTTAAAAATTAATCATGATTAATTGTATTGTCAAACAAAAGTATTCCAAATAAAATGATATTAAATATTTTTGGATATTTTTCTACATTTTTGAATATATTGATTTCTATTCCAACACAGAATACAATGTATACAGTGTTCATTTTATTTTATTATTTTTATTACAAGTATTTGCACTGTAAAATGATAAAAAAGATATAGGATTTTTCAGTTCACCTCATATAAGTACTGTAGTGTAATCTCTTTATCGTAAAAGTGTATCTTACAAATGTGCATTTTTTATTACATAACTTTACTCGAAATGATGTAAAACTTTAGAGCTGCAAATCTACTAAGTCCTACTTCTTTTTCAACCAGTCACTTAGGCTATGTCTAGACTGGAGGTATCCCGGAAAAGCTCTGCCACGTCCAAGGAATGCGTCCGATTTTTTGGAACAGTTTCTGAAAAAGTTGATGTGTTCTTTCAGCAACCCTGTATTCCTCTCAGTGAGAGGAACAAAGGATGTTCTGAAAGAGGACTTTTTTCTGAAATTTGGCCCTTGTAGATGGGCCAAATTTCAGAAAAGCCTCTTTCGGAAAAAAATCAGAAAAAGATACGCAAATTGCGGTTCGCAATTTGTGTACCTTTTTCCAACTTTTCTCGGAAGTCTAGACGTAGCCTGCGACAAACCAGTTTAGTTACAGTTTGTAGTAGATAATGTTGCTGTTTCTTGTTTACAATGTCTCCTGAAAGTGAGAACAGGCATTTGCCTGGCACTTTAGTAGCCAGCATTTCAAGGTATGTACATGCCAGGTATGCTTAACATTTATACGCCCCTTCATGTTTTGGCCACCATTCCAAAGGACATGGTTCCATGCTGGTGCTCATTAAATAAAATGTGTTAATTACATTTGTGACTGAATTCCTTGGGGAACAATTGTACGTCTCCTGTTCTGTTTTACCTAATTTCTCCCATATATTTCATATTTCAGTCTTGATTGATGACCCGTGTTTGATTTAAGGACACTTTCACAGCAGATTTAACAAAACAGAAAGAAGGTACCAAAGAGAGATTGCTAAAAATAGCTATGGCACTCGACTCAAGGTTTAAGAATCTGAAGTGCATTCCAAAACCTGAGGCTGAGGTATGGAATATGCTTTCAGAAATCTTAAAAAAGCAGCACTCCGATACGGAAACTACAGAACATGAACCTCCAAAATAGAAAATCAACATTCTGCTGGTGACATCTGGCCATATGAATCCTTAGCACATCTGGCATCTAAATATATTGTGATACCAGCTACAATACTTCTATGCAAATACCTGTTTTAACTTTCAGGTGACATTGTAAACAAGAAGTGGGCAGCATTATCTCCTACAAATTGTAACCACAGTTGTTCGTCTTAGCGATTGGCTGAACAAGAAGTAGGACTAGGTTCACTTTAGGCTATGAAGTTTTGCACTGTTTCATTTTTGAATACAGCTTAGTTTTGTACATTGTTCTGCATTTGTAAGTTCAATTTTCATTACAAGAAATTACACTACAGTACTTAGGTGAGTTGAAAAATATATTTTTAAAGTGTTAATATTTTCAGTCAAAATAAATATAAAGTGAGCACTATACTCTTTGTATTCTGTGTTGTAATTGAAATCAATATATTTGAAAAGGTAGAAAACAGCCATCATATATAAATAAATGGTATTCTATTATTGTTTAACAGAATAATTAGTAATGAATAATTTTTAATCATTTGACAGCCCTAGATATAATTTAAGCATGTGAGTAATCTCACTGAAATAAATAGGTCTGTTTACACATATGCTTACGTACCTTGTTAAATCAGAGATATGGCTTCTAACATACATGATAGTCATCATAGGGACTATAATAATAAATACTTTTGAATTCTACTCTATTTGTAAAGTACTCTACAAATCTTCTTTACTCCAGACACATCATGCAATTAAAGAATTATCCATTCCATGATTTCAAATGAAAATCTTTCCTACAATTTAAAATACAGATATGAGTAGCACATATGAATGAAATAGCTTCCCAGACTTCTCTCTTAAGTGTGTACTATACTAGACCGGACCACTTAACACTTCATCTTGAGTGATGTGCTCTTCAAGTCTAGAATTAATGTGTTTGAACATACAAGGGTCTTGCATATGAGAGTGTTGAAAATAAATTAAATTTAACTTTGCGCTCATTAAATCTCACAGGTTTAATTTTCTAGGAATGATGCTTCCAACTAGTTTTCTGTGACTGAAAATAATCTATAATTCCCTAATCCTGTGTTTTGACTACCTCTCAATTAGTGATTCCGAGCTCTAAGGACTTTTTTCAAGTCCTCTTCCTGATTTTAGGAGTCATATTCATCCAAGTAGGGAAAGAAACTATGCCATATGACTTCTGGGATGAAATACAACTCAAATTTATAATATTGAGTACTGAGGCTAAATTCACCAAAAAATCCTGAACATTTACATTTACCTTTTACAAGTAAATAAACTTTATAAATACATTTCAGTTGAGAAGAATGTTCACTGAATAACATTTAAAAACTCCATGGTTAGTTATAAAATGTCATATATCTGCATAAGTGTATATTCATACTGTTTGTAATAGGAATAAATCCGTACTGACAGTTGCAGTTTATATTTGTAAAATTGTACATCACTCTAATTTTGTGTCAGTGACTCTTGAGTTCTGATAATAACACTGATGCAATTTTAAATTCTGGTTGGTAATTGTTTAAGTATACTGACTTGTTATTTTGATAAGTCATTTGTAGATGACAGTTTCACTAAGGAAGAATTACTTTATCAATAATATTAGATGTGCTGAGAGTTTGTACATCTGGTTACCCAGAGGTCACCTTTTGAGAGAATGCATTGGGCAGTCAGATACTCACAAACAGGCTTTGGTAGTAGTGTGCAGTCTATATTCCTTATGCATAGTTCTTGTTTCCATAGCAACAAATTCAACACAGGATACAATTTTGCAATGTTACCATAGACTTTCTTGATATGAGGGAACGTGGAGAACCATAGTTTAGAACAAATGACTTATTCAGCTGTTCTTTCCAAAAAGTGTTGAATCTTTGGATGGACTACTATACTTCATATTCAGTACCTATACTGTTTTAAACTACTTTCTATCCAATTAATCCATTTTTATTTATAGGTTCTTCTCTTAAGTATGATTTTGATAATGAAAAGGAATCACCTTCAAAAAGTTTAGGAGCTATATTGTTTTACTAAAATTAATAGGGTTACTTGATCTATTCTAAAACAGAATCCTAAAGCTTGAACCTTATTTTACACAGTTAACTCTTTATGTTTTATAGTGAGGAGGGAATGTGTCAGTACATTTCACGAAATGTAAATGACTAATCCATTAATTTAGTATATTCTAAAACAAATTTGCATTGTTTTCACTCTTGTAAAGTGGTAGCAAGAATCCCAAAGAACTTTCTGACATTGGCCTCTCAACATCATATTTTGGTGTTTAGTTCACCATAATTCCAACTACAACATGAGACCGTATTAGCCAGAGTTGCTTTTATTTCACTCTGTAGTAAGCTGTCATCAGCCAACCATCACTAACCTTGACCTTCCATATCTAGGTTGATAGCTTTTTTAGCATTCCATTATTTTAGTTGATCCACACCAACTGCATCACATCCACCAACTATCAGTGTAGTTTATTCCACATAAAATTCAGTCAAAGTATTAAATTTTCAGTCACACTTTTCGTTTAAGCATTCTGTGCTGTGTTCTTTTCAGTGTCAGTGTCTTTAGTTCTGATTTTTCAATTTTGTCCCTCTCCTTTTCCTTGACTTGTTAGTCTGATCCAACCTCTTCTACCTCATCTGATGATTATCAATATGTTATGGAAGCTAAGCTACAAGAAATGATCTCCATACGTAGGAAGGTAGTCCTACTGGACTTTACTTTCTATTGCTAAATAGAATTCATCTGATTTGTTTTCATTTATTTTTTAATTATTTTTATTGATAATCAACCATCGTGCAGTTCAGTGCTTAAGGAGCTTACAATTATACGATGGCAGGTTTGTGTTCAAACCATGCACAGTCTGCATGTTACATTTGGCTGATTTCATTGCTCATAAATAACTCCAATGTTTTGCTGATGCTTGGATGTAACAGGCCTTTGTAGCTGACACATTTCAAGCAATGCTGTTCAGCTGCCTGTTTCAATAAAGTTTATTTTTTGAAAACTAAGTTTGCAGTTAGTAGTAGCTTGCTTTATATTTTGTTTAAACTTTACTGACATAAAGACTTGCAAAGCGATTTAAATTTCAGACCGTCTTCCTATTATTTTTTTTTACAGGCAGAAGAAAGACATGGTAACATTGAAGAACGTATGAGACATTTGGAAACTCAACTTGAAGAAAAGAATCAGGAACTTCAAAGAGTATGTATATTGCAGACAATTTATTTTCTGTGCATATACTTGGCAATATAGGGACAAATTCTGTCCTCAGTTACATACCTACAACACATTACTTGCAGAATAATACTTTCACGAGTCTGAGAGCAGATTCTGTGCTGTATTTTTTCATCAACTTATTCAACTGGTTTAAATTTAGCTTTTGTTGGTTATAAACAGTCTACTGATACTGAAGTTTCTATTATACCTTGATTGGTAGTTAATGTGCACTGATCAGTAGGTGAACTTAAAGTATAATTTCTTCTGCTGCTGGATATTTTAATGAAAATGTGTTCAATCTCCATAAGATCTACACATTTGAATAGGCATTAATTAATTTGGAAACTTATCATTGTGTTTCCTTTGTTCTCTACTGAAGGCAAGACAAAGAGAGAAAATGAATGAGGAGCACAACAAAAGATTATCAGATACTGTAGACAGACTTTTGACAGAATCCAATGAGCGCTTGCAGCTACATTTAAAAGAGAGAATGGCAGCACTTGAGGAAAAGGTAAAGTTCTAACGACAATATAAACTTAAAATATATACAGTAGTAACCTTACTACATTTTATCTGGTTATAAATGTTATGTTGATTCTATAAGGCACAGACAAATGTGAACCTAATACAATACAAGCCTTTTTATTCAGCATGCTTAGGGAAAGGATGTTGCCAGTTAAGAAAATGTGCCGGTTAATTGAGCTTTTTTTTAACACAAAATGTTTAAGAAATAAAATACCCGTATTTAACACTACAACTTTTAACACTAGTGTATTACTGTATACACTACAATTTGTAACACTATTATTGCATACTGAACAATACTGACATTTTTTAACTGAATGCAAAAATGAATGAAATGAACTAACTATACAGTACAATTTTTAACTCTATTACTACAGTATATAAACTACAACTTTTAACACTACTGTATTACTATATCCAAGAACTGTAATTTACTGCTGCTTTACTGCCTCAGGGTCATCAATATCAACAATTTCTGCTGTTGATGTTGATGGTGCTGGATCAGTGGCACAAGCTGCAGAAGTTTTTTGTAGCATCTTGCAATATCTGCCTGCCTGCAAGTCAGTTGCCTTTTCTTCAGGAAATTGTTCTGGATAATGTACAGCTGCATGGCTTCCTGAGCAGAATAAGAAAACTGCTGCTCAGCAAACTTCACCAAAGTCTCCAAACACTGTGCAGCAGTAGTCCAAGAGACTTTGGTTTCTTCAGTATGGTCTTCTTCCTCTGAATCTTTGCCATCTGCAGTTCAGGTACTTCTCTCCAGATAGACAACCATTTCTATAATTTGAGAATCTGACAGGATTTTTGTAACATCTAGGTCTCGATCGGCATTTACCCACCCTTCAACTTCATTATCCTTCAGTTTAGTGATTGGGTTTTTGGGGTCACCATTTTGAAGGACATCAAGTATCTCCTGTAGCCCTTTCCTTTTTGGTCTTATGTTGAAACCTTGAAATTTTTCTTCTTCATCAAGGGACCTCTCCACAAATACTACCTCTACCCACAAATTTTTCCCTGTTTTCTTTAAAGTTGTAGGCTTGACAACAGATCAGGCACATACAATATTGAATTTCCTTGATGCTGTACTGTAACATTTGCAGGCAGGAAGACCGTGAAAATATTGCCAGACACAAGCTCTGCTTCAGATGGGTGAGCTTGAGGGTTATCTAAAACCAGAATAACCTTCATGACTTTTGGCACTTTAAGTTCTTTCAAAAGCTTCAGATGGGTAGTCGAGTTAGTGTGTAACTAGAAAAACTAAAAAACAATGAATAGTCTAGCAGCACCTTACAAAACATGTAGATGGTATCATGAGCTTTCATGGGCACAACCCACTTCTTTAGATGAATGGAGTATTAAAAGTCCAGATCCAAGAATAAATATGGGAAGGGGAGGAAGGAAGGACGGAAAATAGTGAATTAGAGTGTTCAAGTTACAAGAAGCTCATAAAAACAATTTGCACCTTTTCTAAGTACTCATTGCTTAGTTGGTTAAGTCATTAGGGTGTGGAAGGTAGTGTGCTAGCCAGCCAATGTCTTTATTTCTCTCTGTGATAGGAATCAAACTTGTAAATGACGTTAAGTTCCAATGCTTCCCTGTGTATTTGACTTGTGGAATTGGCCTGAAACAACACGGTGACTTTGAGATCCATTAATGAATGCCCAGGCAGATTAAAGTGTTCTCCAACAGGTTTTTGTGTATTGCATTTTTGGATATCTGATTTGTGTACATTCATTCTTTCCCATAGAGACTGTCCAGTTTGGCCAATATACATGGCAGGGGGGCATTTCTGGAATTTGATGGCATAGATCACATTAGTGGATGTGCAGTTAAATGAGCCCCTGATGTAGTGGCTGATGTGGTTGGGTCCAGTGATGAAATCACTTGTGTAGATGTGTGGACAGAGTTGCCACTGGGGCTGATTGCAGGGGTGGGTTCCTGGATGATTTTGATGGAGGTGTGCTGCATGGTTACTGGAAATAATTTTTTTTAGATTAGGGGGTTGTCTGAGGGGAGGATTGTCTTTTCCCCCAAGGCCTGTGAGAGTGAGGGGTCATTTTCAAGGATAGGTTGTAGATTGTTGATAATACGTTGAATGGGTTTAAATTGTGGGCTATAGGTGATGACAAGTGGAATACTGTTGTTTTCTCTTCGTGGCCTGTCTTGATGTAGTTCACTTCTCTGGGTGGGTATTTCAGTTTTAAGAATGCTATATATAGATCTGTGGGATTGGAGCAAATCCAGTTTTATCTTAGGGCTTGGCTATAAACAATAGATTGAGAAATGTGTCTTGAATGGAAGCTAGAGGCATGAAGGTAAGTGTAGCAGTCAATAGGTTTATGATATAAGGTGGTGGAAATGTGTTCATCATGTAATTGTACTGTAGTGTCAAGGAAGTGGATCTCTCATGTGGACTGATCCAGGCTGAGGTTGATGGTGGGGTGGAAGTTGTTGAAATCCCTGTGAAATTCATCAAGGGTCTCTTTCCCGTGGGTCCATATGATGAAGATGACATCCATGTAGCATAAGTAGCATAAGTTCTTTCAGGTGGTCTTTTACAGCAGGAACAAAGATATATTAGAGCCAATACAAAAATATGTCATTGTCCATCCATGTATTAGGCTGTGCCTTGTACTTCACTGGCAGATGAACAATACCCTTCAATGCTCTTGGCCACTTGAATTTTGAAACCATTAGCAGCTTGATTTTGTGTGTGCCAGCAGCATTTGTACATGTAAGCAGAGTGATGCAATCCTTGTTCCCCTTGAATCCCGGTGCACCAACCTCACCTGCACCAGCAAGGGTTGAAGGTGGCAGGCAATGCCAAAAGTCCCATTTCGTCAGCATTGTAAAGGTTCTCTGGAGTTACTTCCGAATCAGATTCTTAAAAAACACAAAATAGTTCTCTGTGCCCTCATGTCTGTTTCCTCCAGAGTTATTAAGCCTTCTGATACCATGTCACATCATAAAGCACGTCAACCAGCCATCAGAAAAAAATGCAGGTCTCGGTCATTTCCATCTACTGATGAAAGTCCTTAGCCTTTTCAATCAACATTGGGACAAAAACTGGAGCTCCCTCATAATGCTTTAAGGAAAACCGTTCGTAGAACATATTGTCTAATTGCTCCAATTTTGGTTTGTGCAAAGTACAGCATTCCTAATTTGCTTTGCTTGTCTCAGACTTGTCACAAATTTCATCTGTTCTGTATTCTGCACCTTAATATCATAGGTCATCGACTAGCCAACACCAAACTCTTGCATTAATTGACTCTTGTTTTCTCCTTTTTCAAGGCACCTAATTATGTACAATTTCTGGGTTATGGTCAGCACAACTCATTTTCTTTTTTCTCCTTTGCTTGATGCTGGTGTACTGCTAGCCATAATACTGTATTGC
Source organism: Rafetus swinhoei (assembly GCA_019425775.1). Taxonomy (NCBI): domain Eukaryota; kingdom Metazoa; phylum Chordata; order Testudines; family Trionychidae; genus Rafetus; species Rafetus swinhoei. The sequence continues at coordinate 277,027,197 of CM033437.1, forward strand.
ACTGCACTCCAATGTGGGACAAGGACAGCCTTTACTGCCACAAGTTTGCAAACGCAACTTCCGCAAGTGCTGGAAAATTATGCCGGTTGCCTACTGGAATTTTTCCTGTTAACTGAATGGGGAACTGTATTGCCATCTATGAGGCGATGCTGATTATCAGAGTTTTCTAGATATTCAAGTGCCAGATAACAAGGCTTATACTGTAGCTACAAATCTGGTCAAATTTTAGCATCAAGCAAAATAGCAGATATTTATAGCCTTGTATGGTTTTTGTAATACCGTGGATAATATGTAACTTGTAACTTACATGGTCAAATCAATGAACATAGTTTCACAAACGAACCCTCCACATGCCATTGTGAGGTGGAAATAATCTCTGTGTTCACTGTTGAGGAACAAGAAGCAGAGTGCTTACCCGAAATTGCTCACAGCCACAATGTGAGGCAGTGGCAGAAGCAGGGTTAAATTTCAAAGCTTCCCAAGTCCAGACCTGTTCTCATTCCTGAATTGCATCCTGCTTCTTCTGTGCAGTTAAAAGTTTACACAACCGATATGGGCTCATTTATTCATAGATGACTATTTCATTCAGGGTAGAAGAGAAATGTATAGGTAAGTCAGTGACACAAAAAAAGAATAGGTTATGGCAATTGTTCTTCAGTGGATTCCATTCCTTTTACCATATAACATGACAGTGGGGCTTACATTGTGCAAAGTTGCTCTGACCCGCCACACCATGATGAATTTCACTCTAAATATCAGATTCCTTGGAGAGGTGGAAAACTCACCAGTCTCTTCATACAGTCAAAGAAAACTGTCTACTCTGCTGAAATTCTCATTCAAATACACCTCCAACCAAATTTCTCCAAATATACCTATTTGTATAGCTGCATATTTTTGTGTTCCGGAGGCAGAATATTGTACAAAGCTGAGAACATTCCTGTAACCGGCAGATCATGTGGGGAAAAGAACATGTGAAATCTCAGATTAACCTTGTGAAGAAAATATTTGGATTGTCTCTAGGGTTCCAGATCTCACCTGTAGCAGATTCATATTGAAAATTCCCTGGAGAATAAGATGGATCCGTTCACTTAATTTAGTTAAATTAATCAAATAGCACTTTCTGGTACTGGATGTTTCGTCCTGTTTTATTTACATTTCAAATATATTCTTCTCTCCTAGAATGTTTTAATTCAGGAATCTGAAAGTTTCAGGAAGAACCTGGAAGAATCTTTACATGACAAGGTACTATATAACTCTCCTATTTTATCTGTAATTTCCTTGGTGTTTTGGTTTTTTTAGAAATATTATTTGATAATATTTGAATATGAGAAAATGTTTGTGGTGTACTTAATTTCTCAAACTGGCACCTAGAAATGGAGCAAACAGCAGTAAAATACTCTTGAGGATCTTGGAATACATGGTTGTATTCTCAGTCATTTGCTTTAGCTAGGTATTGATGCTATGTAAACATGTTCCTAACAGTATAGTTTCTGATTGAGATCCTAGCCCAAATGAAGTGAATTGACTTTGGGGAGGCCAGCATTTCACTGTATAAATTGTAGTTCTTAAAAAGACTGGTTTAGCAGAGATTTTCACGTAAATCTTGTTTAGTTAAGAATATAATTGTCTGATTTGATACATATACTCTAACAGGTGCAGTGAAATTATACTAACCATAACTGAAACTTGCCTTTTTGAGTTCAGGACAATTTAACCAGAAAACACTGGTTTAGTGAATCAGTCAAATTAATTATAAATGTTTATTCAAAACACAGGTTTTTGGTTTCATTTTAAAGATATATTTGCCTTAAAGGCAATAGAACACAAAATTATATCCACCTTTAGGTTTATACATGAAGCATTTTTGCAGTGTGTCCAATTAAATTAAAATATATTGGGTAGAATGGAAAAATATTGCTACACTTGCTCCTAAGGGGAAAGTAACTATTACCATGACACCCAAAACAAATATGAAGTGAGAAAAATAAGAAGAGAATTATATATCTGTTTAAATCTATTGTTATTTTACTCCTCCATAAAGTAATTTTGTAAAGAGGAAGGGAGGTGTTGTGGTTAAGACACTGAATTAGAGCTCAAGAGATTGTGATTCAATTCATGAGTGCTACAAATTTGCTGTGTGACCTTGGGCAAGTACTTAATCTTTCTGTGCCTCAGTTCTCAATGTGTAAAATGAGATAATAAACCTTCCTTTCATCTAGTATTTCTCTTGTCTGTTCAGCAGAGAGGGATGACAGACTTGCAAGGTTGGGAGGGGCTGGCTCCATGTTCCTGGAAGGGGTGGGACTAGGGGAGCAGTCAGCCCTAGTGCCGTGCCATGTTCCCCCAGCCAACTCTCAGTGCCTCCTGTACCACGTCGTGTGGAGCTCTGGTCACAATTTAAAGGTGGTTTAAATGGCCCTTTTGAATCACCAGGTCCCAGGTGTCGAAGCAAAGGCTTCACTTAGTTTTTAGGTGGCTAAACAAACAGCTTTATTGATCAGTAAAGCCAAGTGAGCCAAACGTGGTCCCAGCAGAGCCGGGCCCAGTAAGGCTGGCTAATACAATCAATCCTAGTATTTTATACCCTTAACCAAACAAGTCTGATGCCAGGGCATTCCATCAAAACAAACTTCAAAGAGAAATTATCAGCACAGAAAGAAACAGGTTTTTTAGGGAGTTTGAGCTTCAGCTCAAAATAGTTCATTAACACATTCCAACAGCCCATCCTCCTGGCCTTTCTCACACTGGTGAAGGTCAGTTAACCTTCTAGTGTACGTGCAGAAGCGAGAAACTTAAATGGCTTCTGTTACATGAAGTGGCTTCTAGCTAATTATGAAATGGTTTCTACAGTTTCTACAACTCCCCCCTTTTAGCCTTTTAAAGGCTAACCTTGAAACCATTTCATGCCTCCATTTCCATCAAAGTATTTATGTACATCTCTTGTTCCTTTCTTGCTCATCATATTTTAACATCATGAGTTCCACATTCCCTTTAGTAAGGATCTGTCTTGTGTTTTTCAGAATACAAGAAATACAGCATTTGATTGACTAGAACAAAAATAAACACAAAAGAATATAGCTAATACAAAACTACTCCTTGCAAAATCCAAGTTCCACATGTCCAAACCAGCCTCCCAACCAACCCCAGAGGGTCCAGTTTTCCTCCTGTCTTAGGCTTTACACAGTTTTTTTCAATCTCTGAGACATCTTCCTCTACTTCCTTGCTGGTGTCCGTAATATACACACAGCATTCTCTTCCCACTAAGGCACAAACCCTGCCCTTACTTGCTAGGACGTAGTCTAGGGCCATTTGGTTTGGGCTTTTTCCCACCCTGGCTCCTGAACCATTACATGTCCAGCAGTACTTTCCAATTGGGGTCAGGGCTAGGTGGATATACCCTGGGTTAGTAAACCCTTTATCCTACCAAGTATCATTTGGATTTAGTTTACTAAACAGTGTGCCATATTTGAGTGTTGTTTAGTGGGACCGGAATCATTGGGATACCTCCTTCTGAATGTACAGGACTGAGAGCACATATCCAGCAACCTGTGGAATTAAATTCTTGGGAAACTTGGTTCATTAAAAGCATAAACACATTTGAACCATATAGGTTATAAATGCTAGGTATTAAATCCAAGATTAAGCATAAGCTCAACATGAATTGTTTGTCCAGCCTCATGCTGGCTGTTCTTCAGGACTTCGTAGTTTGCTTCACCTATCGCTGGCAGGTTCTTCTGGGCCGCAGCTGGTACCTTGGCCTCGGTCTCTCAGGATCGTCTGCTTCTGGGCCTGGATTGCCGGTACCAAGCCTGCGCTGATCCCCGTCTACTTCTGGACCTGGGTCTCTGGTACCAGGTCTGTGGTGATCCCCATCTGCTTCTGGACCTGGGTTTCTGGTACCAGGTCTGCGGTGCTCCTTGGTGGGGCTAATCGCTGTAGGCACTGGAACCGGGTTGCAGTGGGAGGCGTGAATCCAGGGGGGCAATCCCTTGCACTTTACAGCAGTATGAGTGGTCAGAAGGACTTGGTAGGGACCCTTCCACCTGGGTTCCAGGGCAGTCTTCCGCTGGTGAACCTTTACGCAAACCCAGTTTTCTGGTTGTAGTTTATGGCACGGCTCAGTCGGGGCCTCCTGGAAGGCGTCCTTAACCTGTGAATGATAAAACTGTACACACCTCATAAGTTCCTGACAATACTTGACTATGCTTCTTTTAATAAGTGTGACATCAGCCAGGTCAATTTTTTTGGGCTGCTTAACAGTCTCATAGGTTGGCCACATGCAATCTCATGTGGACTGAGTCTAGTTTTCCGATTAGGAGTGGCTCTCATGCTCATTAGGGCAATTGAGAGTGCTTCTACCCAAGTTAAGCCAGAGTCCTTACATATTTTAGCAAGTTTGTTCTTTAAAATCCCGTTTCGTCTCTCTACTGCTCCTGGGTGTCACGCGCAGTGCAGTGCTTGTCTGATAGAGTAGTACTTTGCCAATTTTTGAACAATTTGTCCAGTAAAGTGGGTACATCTATCACTGGAGATCACAAGGTGTATTCCCCATGATGGGATGTAATGATTTAGAAGTTTCTTTGCCACTGTGATGGCATAAGTTTTCCTGCAGGGATAAGCTTCTACTCATCTCAAAAACAAACAAACAATAACCAGCACATTATTCAAAGGATTGACATTTAGGCAATTGAATAAAGTCCATCTGTAAATTCAGGCATGGTCCCAAAGGCGGAGGTCTGGTTGCCGGAACTGTCTTTACAGGTTTACCCACGTTGTGGGCTTGGCAGTCAGGGCAAGCCAGACAGTAATTTTTGGCAGCTTGGGAGAATTTGGAGCAAACCAATTTTGCTTTAAGGTGGCTACCATCCCCCTCTTTGCCAATGTGTGACAATCCATGGAGCACGGAGGCAAGGTGAGGTAGCAAGACCACTGGGGCAACAATGCGGTCATCAGAGCTACACCACAAGTGGTCTGGGTGCAAGGTGCACCCTGCCAGTCTCCACTCCTGCTTTTCCGATTCTGGGGCTTGGTTTTGCAGGAGGGCCAGTTGTGAAAGAGACGGCATAGGAGCTGGCGATGGTAGGAGAGAAGGGAAAAACAGTAGGTACAGGAGCAGATTCTGCTACATTCCAAACAGTACAAACTGCATAGCCTGCTACTAAAACTTCACTAGAATTATAAAAGCAAAAAACCATCTGTGTAAAGCACAAAGTTAAGATTATTCAAGGTACTTAAATTATTTTTTCATTAAAACAACAATATTGTACACACAACAATGTTTGAAATACATATATCACAATTAAGACACACAAGACAAATCTGGATAGAACACAGAACACAAACTTATTATGTCATGACACAGAACCATGGTTTTTTTCTTCAGTTAATTTTCAGCTGATATTAGCGCTTTTTGATGATCTGAAAGACAAAGAAAACATTTCTACCCACATTGGGGTGGTGCATTATATTTTAGAATACTTTTTTCTTCACAGATTTTTTTTTTTGCTAATTTTTTTGATCAGCTTGCTGTTACCCAATGGTATGCTTTTATTTTGCACACCAGCTTCAGAGGGTTTGAGTAAATTACTTCATTGTTTAATTATTAAGTTAAAGGTGGCATGCCTCAGTTTCCCTCTTGTACTGTAGACCAGGCTTTTTTTAATGTGTGAAGCTTTAAATGATTTACTGCCACAGAAACTTTTTCTTAGAACAAGGTGCTTGCTAGTTACTATTCCAGCAAGCAAAAAGGTTTTCTTTTCCTGAAAAGAATCATATACAATGTTACAGGCTTACTTATGGGGGACAGTGCCCCCCCGCTTCCAGAACAGACAGGCAGTTTGCAGACACACACAGCCTTGGATCTGAAAGCAAGCCAAAAGTGCTATCAACTCAGCCTTGAACAGAAACACCGTGAAGTTTCTGGGCTTGGATTTTTAAACAATAATTAGTTTCCTTGGAAGACACATTTAACCCTTAGGGTGCAGGTTTTACAAATTTACAATGTATCAATTCTATTTTTTTATGCAGTTAACCAATTAAGTTTTAGTAGAATTCCTTATTTTTCCTTTAATAGATTCAACAAAGTATCTGTAGCCAAATGTTTAACTTGATTGTTTCTTTGCTTAGATGATTAAAAGAGGCTTCAAGAAACAAGGAGTCATTTTTAAAGCAGTTCCCCCCCCCCCCCTTACACATTACAATATTGCTTAATTTTTTTCCTTAGAATTTGGAGGAACACTTCCCTTAAACTGTTAAACTTATTTTAAACTTGGTGTTTTGCTTTGGAATGGGCAAGTTTGTTACAGGTTAATTCCTTTCAGTTATTTTTTGTGTTTCCTCTCTATCTGTGTATGCGTTATAAAGAGGGTAGAGGGGTGATGTTTGCAATTTCCCCAATCTTGGTTGATACGGGTGTGCCAACTGAGAAATCTCTTTTTTTCTTTTTCTCCCTCCCCACTTCTTGTGCATTATTTTGGCACAGAGGCTCTGCAGCAAGTTTGTAAGTTACCTATCTTACTGCAGGGCGGATTTTTGCTTTTCTGAGCTTCACTTTTATCCCTCAGGGCTTTAATTTTTCCTCTTTTCCAATCTGTTAAATGCTTACAGGTCCTTGGATCATTATGCATGTACATGTAGTACACAGGGGTGCCTTTCGGCAGTGTGGGGGGATGTTTAGACTAACCCCCACCTAAACTAACTCTACACACTCCAAAGAAAGAGTCTGCCAGGTCTAGAGTGTCAGACCTTAGCAGCTCATGAAATAAGGGGAGTCGTCACTCCCTCATATATCTGCTGAGTTTCGAGATTCAGCTGACACCCCCCCCCCCTTTGCGTTCAGAGCTCCCTCGTGGGAGAGCCCTGGTGCAGCTGGGATCAGCTCAAGTCTCAGACCTATGCAGCAGCATTCATACTTCACTCATTACATTCATACTCATTTTCCACACACATTTTTCTTCTACAGTTTCCACATTTAGATGCATCTTTCTTTATTGTCCAATTCCCATGGGTTTCTATTAAGTGGCGCTACCCTAAGACACCCGGCACTTAATATCAGACTTCATTAGGATCCTATACCAGAAGGCACTTATCATAAAGGCACTGGAATTCCTGTAGACTGACCTACCCCCATTTTCTGCGCGCGCTTTAAAAGATTCTGTAAGGCACCAAACCAAAAGTCCGCCTGCTTACACTATTCTTCTGCGAGTCACCGAATCAGAATCCGCCTGCTCGCACTGATTCCCCCTCCCTTTTGGTTGCGAGGCACTGGACTCAAAGTCCACCTGGCTCGCAGAGGTTTCCGGCACCTGCCCCAGCCCGGCAGAACACCACGTCCTGGCGCCTGGAGACAGCCTGGCGGAATGGGGAAATACTATGGCCTGGGGTTAGCCTCAGAGGTTAGTACTACGTCCACAAGTAACAGAAAGAGACAACAAAGCTTTCCCACAGTTCCGTGTGCCGAGAGAGAGTGATGGCACCACACCAGCTTTTAGCGTCCGAACACAGAGGGTCTAGCGCATGGCTGCCTCACTAGAGACACTGGTGTGCCCTTTTGGAACTGTGACACATAAGACAGGCCTAATAGACAAAGACAGACACAGACAGACAAAATGTTAGCCGCTCCACAAAATTGAATTCCGTAGCTCCCCTTACCCCAACGGCCGGCCGTCACTCCAAATCCCAAGCCCTCAACCAGGAGATTTCGTAACAGGTATCCCCTTACCTTCTATTGAGCGCTCTGAGAGGTTTGGAAGTGGAGTGCCGGTCTGTCCATACGGGCAAGTGATGCGTTAGGAATCTTGGTGGGACCTCCTTGTTGTCAAAGCAAAGGCTTCACTTAGTTTTTAGGCGGCTAAACAAACAGCTTTATTGATCAGTAAAGCCAAGTGAGCCAAACGTGGTCCCAGCAGAGCCGGGCCCAGTAAGGCTGGCTAATACAATCAATCCTAGTATTTTATACCCTTAACCAAACAAGTCTGATGCCAGGGCATTCCATCAAAACAAACTTCAAAGAGAAATTATCAGCACAGAAAGAAACAGGATTTTTAGGGAGTTTGAGCTTCAGCTCAAAATAGTTCATTAACACATTCCAACAGCCCATCCTCCTGGCCTTTCTCACATTGGTGAAGGTCAGTTAACCTTCTAGTGTACGTGCAGAAGCGAGAAACTTAAATGGCTTCTGTTATATGAAGTGGCTTCTAGCTAAATATGAAATGGTTTCTACAGTTTCTACACAGGACAGTTGGCCCCTTTGTCCTCCCTCTCTCCCTATCAGCAGACCTGCTGTTCAGACTGTGAGCTCTTTGAAGCAAGAATCATCAATATATATACACATATACAGCTCCTTGCAAAGTGGGACCACTAGGTACTACCATAATGTAAATAGTATTATATTAAATTTAGATGTAATATACCATCACAAAAATATTTAAAATGTGTGTTGCCACTTAATTTTGGACTAGGGATGTGGCAGTTGTGTAGGAATCACTATTTGGATTTCTAAATACATCACACAACTCTTTCCCATTTTCCCAAATGTAGGCTGCACCTATTTTGGTGAAATTGGGACTATAATTTAGTCTGGGTTAAGTGACATTTAATAAACATGTTAAAGAACCTTTCAGTGGTGCACAACATTTCTTAGTGTTGCTACTATTGGTGGTGAAGAACTGATGGTGAATTTTTTGCTGGTATAGCCAAGGTATTAGACCAGTGTTCTCCTAAGTTTTACTTCATTGGTTTAATAAAATCACGTTAGAGGTTAATATGGCTAATTATTTTTCAGTTTGGGTTCTGGCCTGAATATTCATATTACTTATTGATATATATATAAACAATTAGTTATATATTCTGAAACTAACTTTTAAAAAATCTGCTTGAAGTTAAAAAAAATCATATATTTATTTATATATTTATTTTGAGGGATGTCAGAGGAGTAGGAAAAATAGGAGGAAAAAAAATGAGAGATTCTTAGTTCAGTGGATAAACCCCACATCTAGAGCTCAGTACAGTTACCATAGAAGTGTTCCCTTCACAAGCAATCACATTTTTATGTCTAACTTCTTAAAGTAAAAAAATATAATTCCTTGAATGATTTAGTCATTTAATTTTGTCAAAAGAATTGCTAATACATTTATAGTAGTCAAGAAAATTTAGTCTAATAGAGATGGCATTAAGAGCAGTTATTAAGAATTAATCAGCAAGATCTATATCAAACCAAACCACTTCTGTATTTCTCTTCACATTTTAAAAACTACTATAAGAAAGAATTATTGGATGTCTCTTCACAAAAGTCCCTTTCCTTCTCCTTCTAGGAGCTTAACACTTTTCAATTAGGGCTGTCAACTGACCTGCGTTAACGCCTGCAATTAACACAGGACAGGATTAACGCGTTAAAAAAAATTAACACGTTAATCGCAGGCATTAATACTGCGGTGCCTCTTTGAAGTGCCGCTCCGGCACTTCAAAGGGGCAGAACAAGAGCCGGGGATCAGCTGGAGTGCCCAGCTGATCCCCGGCTCTGCGTTGCAAAGCCCGAAGCGGCACCTTAAAGGGGCAGTGCTGCATGGAGCCCAGGGTCAGCTGGGAACTCCAGTTATCCCCAGGCTCTGCCTTGTGCTACCCCTTGGAAATGCCTCCACTGCATTTCAAAGGGGAATTGCACACGATTAATCGTGCAATTAAATTTTTTTAATTGCATGATTGATCACGAATAAAATTTTTAATTACTTGACAGCCCTGTTTTCAGTTCTTTGCTGTGTTTTGTTTTTAGAAATTCATTATTATGACAAAAGACAGCTGGTTTTTTTTTTTTTTATGAAAATCTCCAAAACTATAGAAACCTACCTCTTTTAGCTAGCAATTGTTGTAACATGTGGTCAAAATTAGTCCCTTAATTTTTCCCAATTTTGAGACATACAAAGTGGTGATTAGCATGCTGTCTGTCTCCTGGCTTCCCTGGAAATATAGGTTGCTGAGCACCTCATAGGAAGTCTCATCAACTCAAGATTCAACCTTAAAGCCCCATTTCAGCAAGGCACTTAAATGTCTGCCTATCTTTTAAAGAAGGGGAATACTCAGAAGCATAAAGATGGGCACGTACTTACCTTGCTGAATTGGAGCCATAAGTTGGTGGGTCTTGACTACCTGCTTAAACTTAAATACTTCAGGGCTGAAGGGAGATGGACTTAAGCTGAATCGGGGTCTTACCTGGGCTGCAATTACTCACAATTTGCTTGGCAGTTGGTTGGTAATAGTAATTTCTAGCAATGTCAGCAGCATCTGCCACCATTCCATATATTTTGGGGAAGTGCATTGTTTCTTTGTTTTTTCTTATCAGACTGATTTTGCTTTTACTGCTTCTTTCATTTCATCACAGTAAATGGTATTGACATGGCATTTCCAACCCTAAACTACTGGTTGGTTGGTTGGTTGGTTGGTTTTAATAGTTTCTTCTTTTCTAATACAAGTTGCATGAAAAAAAATGTAATTTTCAGGCATGAGTCCTTCACAAAGTGCCTTACAGATTGGAGAAAATAGCCAGGAGTACAGTTTTACATGGAGTACATCTCGTTTTAAAAATATTTCTCTTTTCAGGAAAGATTGTCAGACGAAATTGACAAACTGAGATCTGAACTTGACCAGTTGAAAATAAGAGCTGGCTCTTTAATTGAACCTACATTGTCAAGGTAACTTTAAAAAATCATAAAGTAGTTGACATCAAAACAGCACATAGAGATTGTTCAACACTTTATAACAAGGATGTGTTTTCAACAGACAGTAAAAACATTTTTTTTAAAGTTAGCTGTTCAATGGTTACTGTTGTCCTTCTGATAGTTTCTTATTGCATAGCTGGAGGCTTATATAAGTGAGAATATATTACCATATTTCTAAGATCAGGATCAAATCTTCTGTTTTACACTATGTTATAATTCTAAAATTATACTTAAACACTTGAATAATTTCTGGAAAAGCCTAAAAATAGAAATCCAAACATAGAAATCAAGTTCAGCACTAGACTTAATGCAGTTAGATCCTACTCCAACAATTTAGGAATCATTAGAAAGGGACAGCGAATAAGACAGAGAATATCTTATTGCCTCTGTATAAAACCATGGTACACTCACATCTTGAATACTGCATACAGATGTGGTCACCTCATCTCAAAAAAGATATCTTGGCATTAGAAGGTTCAGAAAAGGGCAACAAAATTATTAGGGGTTTAGAATGGTTGCCCTATGAAGAGAGCTGGAAAAGAGTTGGATTTTTCAGCTTAGAAAAGAGGACACTAAGGGGGGGTATATGATAGAGGTCTATAAAATCATGACAGGTATGGAGAAAGTTAATAAGAAAAAGTTATTTACTTGTTCCCATAATATAAGAACTGAAATTAATATGTAGCAGGTTTAAGACAAACAAAAGGAAGCTTTTCTTCACGCAGTGCACAATGAACCTATAGAACTCCTTGCCAGAGGAGGTTGTGAAGACCAAGACTTTAACAGGGTTCAAAAAGAACTAGATACATTCATGGAGGTTAGGTCCATCGGTACTTGTTAGCCAGAATGAGTAGGAATGGTGTCCCTAGCCTCTGTTTGTCAGAGGCTGGAAATAGATGGTGGGAGAGGGATCACTGTTCCCTGTTCTGTTTACTCCCTCTGGGGCATCTGGCATTGGTCACTGTCAGAAGACAGGATACTGGGCTAGACAGACTTTTGGCCTAACTCAATATGGCTGTTCTTATGTTCTTACATTCTTAATGTTATCAAACTATTATTTTCCCTTAAGTGAGAGTTAACCAAAAAGTAAGGCACCAGTCCTTCAGTTTAATGCTCAGGCAGTTCATCAAGGTTCTTCACTGGCACAATGATCTGTCCACCAAAGTTTGTCAAAGGATCAAGAGCTAAATAATTATGAGACATGAGTTTTTTCAATAGAAATCATGTCTGCTACTGATAGTTGAAGATAATTTCCCATTTGGGAAAGCTCTTGCTATTGTTATAGAAACATGGAATACTTTTCCCCTCTAGCCAATGAAATCCTTTTAAATAACATTCATACCCCTCTTTCTCCCACCTTCATTCCATTAAAGACTAGCAAGCTAAATACGTGAAAAACATGGAGACCTGGGAGATGGGTCAGAAATGGGAAGAAGCATGGGCTATAATAGCAGAGATAAAGGAGGGACAAGGCAGAACTGGGGAGCAAAATCAAAACAGTATCTTAGGGTATGTCTACACTAGCCCCCTAGTTCAAACTAGGGAGGCTAATGTAGGCATTCAAAGTTGCAGATGAAGCCCAGGATTTAAATATCCCGGGCTTTATTTGCATCTTCCCGTCTGGGCGCCATTTTTAAATCCCCCTAGTCCGAACTAACTGCCCGCGGCTACACACGGCAGTCATGGAATGAGGTGTAACAGTTAATTCGAACTAAATCCTTAGTTCGAGTTAACGTTTGACTGCCGCGTGTAGCAGCGGGCAGTTAGTTCGGACTAGGGATTTAAAATGGCGCCTGACGGAAGATGCAAATAAAGCCCGGGATATTTAAATCCCGGGCTTCATTTGCAACTTCGAATGCCTACATTAGCCTTGCTAGTTCGAACTAGGGGGCTAGTGTAGACATACCCCTAGATGCCTATGTACAAATGCAAGAAGTATGGGTAATAAGCAGGAAGAACTTGAAGTGCTAATAAATAAGCATAATTATGACATAGTTGGCATCACAGAGACTTGGTGGGATAATACACATGTTTGGAATATTGGTATAGAGGGGTACAGCTTGCTCAGGAAGGATAGACAGGGGAAAAAGAGAGGCAATTGCCTGGTATATTAAAAATGAATACACTTGGACTGAGGTGGAGATGGACATAGGAGACAGACTTGTTGAGAGTCTCTGAGTTAAGTTAAAAGGGATAAAAAAACAAGGGTGATGTCATGCTAGGGTCTACTACAGACCACCTACCCAGGCAGAAGAGGTGGATGAGACTTTTTTAAACAACTAATAAAATTAATTATCCAACGTGCAGGATTTGGTGGTGATGGGGGATTTCAACTATCCAGACATATGTTGGGAAACTAACACAGCAGGGCACAAATTATCAATAGGTTCTTGGACTGCATTGGAGACAATTTTTTATTTCAGAAGGCTGAGAAAGCTACTGGGAGCGGGGGGAGCTGTTCTAGATTTGATTTTAACAAATAGGGAGGAACTTAAGGGTTTAAACTTAGGGTTTAAAATTTGAAATAGGAAGGTAGCTTGAGTGAAAGTGATCATGAAATCATAGAGTTCATGATTCTAAAGAATGGTAGAAGGGAGAACAGCAATATAGAGACAATGGATTTCAGGAAGGCAGATTTTAGTAAACTCACAGAGCTGGTAGGTAAGGTCCCATGGGAAGCAAGATGAAGAGGAAAAACAATTGAAGAGAGTTGGCTGTTTTTAAAAGGACATTATTAAGGGCCCAAAAGCAAACTATTTGACTGCAAAGGAGAGAGAGAAGGCCTGGCAGGAGACACGTTGGATCAATCAGGAGATCTTATATGATCTAAGGAGTCATAACCAAAAAGGAGTCATATAAAAAGTGGAAATTAGGTCAAATTACAAAGGATGACTAAAAGCAAACAACACAGGTATGCAGGGACAAGATTAGAAAGGCAAAGGCACAAAATAAACTAAATGTAGTTAGAGACATAAAGGTTAACAAGAAGACATTCTACAAATATATTAGAAGCAAGAGGAAGACCAAGGACAGGGTAGGCCCAATGCTCGGTAAAGAGGGAGACACAATAACAGGAAACTTGGAAATGGCAGAGGTGTTTACTGACTTGTTTCGGTTTTTGTCAAGAAGATTGATGGTGATGGAATGACTAACATAGTCAATGCTAGTGGAATTGGGGTAGGTTTACTTATAAAAGTTAGATGTCTGCAAGTCACCAGGGCCTGATGAAATGCATCCTAGAATATTCAAGGAGCTGATAGAGGAGGTATCTGAACCTTTAGCTATCATCTTTGAAAAATCATGGGAGAGATTCCAGAAGACTGAAATAGAGCAAATATAGTGTCCATCGATAAAAAGGGAAGTAAGAACAACCCAGGAAACTACAGACCAGTCAGTTTAAGTTCTGTGCCAGGGAAGATAATGGAGCAAGTAATTAAGGAATTCATCTACAAACATCTGGAAGACAACAAGGTGATAGGTAACAGCCAGCATGGATTTGTAAAGAACAAATCATGTCAAACTAATCTGATAGCTTTCTTTGATAGGATATCAAGCCTTGTGGATAAGGGAGAAGCTGTGGATGTGGTATATCTAGACTTTAGTAAGCATTTGACACGGTCTTGTATGACCTTCTTATCAATAAACTAGGGAAATACAACCTAGATGGGGCTACTATAAGGTGGGTGCATAACTGGCTGGATAATCATTCTCAGAGAGTAATTATTAACAGTTCACAATCATGCTGGAAGGGTATAACAAGTGGGGTTCTGTTTTGGGATCGGTTCTATTCAATATCTTAATCAATGATTCAGATGAGGCCATAAAGAGTACAATTATTTAGTTTGCAGATGATACCAAGCTGGGGGAGGGGGTGGGTTGCAAGTGCTTTGGAGGATAGGGTCAAAATTCAATATGAACTGGATAAACTAGAGAAATAGTCTGAGGTAAACAGGTTGAAGTTTAATAAAGACACATGCAAAATACTCCATTTAGGAATCAAGTATCTGGGGGGGTAGCCGTGTTAATCTGAATCTGAGTCTGGACATGCATCTGACGAAGTGGGTCTTTGCCCACGAAAGCTTATGCTCCAATAAATCTGTTAGTCTATAAGGTGCCACAGGACTTCTCGTTCCACTTAGGAAGGAACAATCAGTTTCACACATACAGAATGGGAAGTGATTGTTTAGGGAGCAGTACTGCTGAAAGGGATGAAGGGGTCATAGTGGACCACAAGTTAAACATGAGTCAACAGTATAACACTGTTGCGAAATAAGCAAACATGATTCTGGGATGCATTTACAGGAGTGTTGTGAGCCAGACATGAGAAATCATTCTTCTGCTCTGCTTTGTACTGATTATGCCCCAGTTGGAGTACTGTGTCCAGTTCTGGGCACTACATTTCAGGAACGATGTGGAGAAAATGGAGAAGGTCCAGGGAAGAGAAACAAAAATGATTAAAGATCTAGAAAACATGAGCTATGAGCTTATAAAAGGGTGTTACAAGGAGGAGGGAGAAAAAATGTTCTCCTTGGCCTCTGAGGATAAGGCAAGAAGCAATGGGCTTAAATTGCAGCAAGGGACGTTTAGGTTGGACGTTAGGAAAAACTTCCTAACTGTCAGGGTGGTTAAACACTAGAATAAATTGCTTAGGAAGGTTGTAGAATCTCCATCACTGGAGATATTTAAGAGCAAGTTAGACAGACATCTATCAGGGATGATCTAGACAGTGTCTGGTACTACCATGAGAGCAGGGAACTGGACTCAATAACCTCCTAAGGTCCCTTCCAGGTGTATGATTCTATTATTCTAAAGTTTAGAGTTTGTTAGCCAAACCGTGTGCTACAAAACTAAATTGAGAAAATTGTAATCTGAAGCAAGTTATTTTTCCTTGAATGCTGTTATATTTGCCTAAATATTTTCCTATGCACCCTGATGTTTCTGAGAGTTGTTTGTTTTTAAATTTCTTACTTTTATATACCTTTTATTTTATTTATGTTGTGTTTATCTAATACATTAATTTATATGTCTCCTTATATAACGGACAGCCTCAAGCTTGTTAAATGTTACAATGGTTTCTCTCTCTGATCTTTTGAAACTTGTCATGTGGTCGCATACACATAGTTTTAATAAGTGCCTTTCTCATAAGGATCTGAGAGTGCATTATAGGCATTAAACCATAATTCAGCCTAATAACACCACTGTGAAACAGGTAAGTATAACTCTCATTTCAAAGATAGGGAAATTGCTATATTAGCAATGTACAACAAAGAGTGTTGTTTGTTTAATTACAACATATGCTCTGTGTCAAGCTGTATGAAGCCCTGCATTTTGTGACACTGATGGTTTTTCTAGAGTGAAGACCACTTATCTGCTTCAATGGAGAGAACTGCTGGACAGATCCCTGCATCTGGCAGAATGGTTACTGCCCCAAGTGTAGTTGCTTGCCTGTGACCTCTCATCATCATGGGGGAGCAGCAGCCTCCCTTTCTTGTCACTTACTGCCTTGCTGACTGCTTTGAACACATACTTGTAACCTATAGCTAGATGCTGTTTGAGCTTCATGAGTTGCCTTAGAGCTGTTTCTTGGGAATTCAGCAATGCATTCTAAAATTGTTTACATCCAGATTACTATTCCCACACTTTACAAAGCTGCTGCTGCTACTGGAACTCTTCCATGAGTGTGATAATACATTGAATTCCTGATACTTAGATCCCTCCATTTGTACTTGAAATCCTACAATGGAGGGAGGAGGACTCATCCCAGAACCACCTCTCCATTATAAAAAGACTGGTCTTTCAACAAGGAGGATAGAGCATGGGCTTACGTGGTATTATGAGGCTTGGAAGTAGATGAATGTCTACTGGCTGGAGAGAACCTGAGCTGCCATTCCACAGCAAAGCTGTGGCACTCTTAGGCCTAATTCAGAATGTGAGGGGGGGGCCTGCAGTGGGGTGGGGTTCCCCCAGACCCTGCATCTAGGAATTGGGGGGCAGGGTTGTCCAAGGCCCCCCCTCAGGACAGCCTTGACTGTAAGTCTTGCACTTTGGCACAATTTAGAGGATCCTAATTGTTCATATGTCTTCCATTTCCCCATGAACCATAAGAATTCTCAAGAGTCTCTGAAAAGAGACTATATAGAAATTTACACTGATGGGTAAATTTACACCTGATGGGTGTGTGCAAAACATCCCATATTATATTTCCTGTGTACTATCTCAAATTTTTCAATTTACATTAGGAATATGAAGCTTTTGAAATAAACAGTTGCTATTTACAGTTTGCTATTTATAGGAAGAATTAATAAATCACTCTCATAGTTTGTAATTAGTACTTTCATTTTAAAATTCAGATTTAATTTTAAACATTAATATTCTTGAGAAAAAGGAATGCAAAGCACACTGTTGATTTAATTTTCATTTTCCGTTCATTGTGTTTAGAATAACCATTTCTGGCTAAATATGCTATGATGTTAGTTCATTTAAAGCTAAAATCAAACTATTTTGAAGTCTTCTAAATAACAAGGATTTATACTGTATTATAGAACATCCAAACAAGTTATAACATAGCTTTTCAAGGTTGTCATTAACATGTATCAGCCCAAGCTCAAAATCTACTGGCCCAACCTTCATCATTATGATTTATAAAGAAAAAAATAGGAGACTCAACGTTTATGATTACAGGGGTCTGACATATGCTGCCCTTAGGAACTACACAATAAGCCATTTTTCCAGTATCTGTGACCAAAATTGTTTATGCCTCTGATCTCATACTTGAGAGTATCTGGTACCTGTCTTCCTTTTTGTTTTGCTGCAGAATATTTATTGTTGGTAAGAGGTACCATATTGACAGCTTTGGACACTGACTCCTTGATTTCTTGTTCACAGAAATGGCATAGTGCATATAATCAATGACACTACTGCTCTTTACAGAGCGTAGTTTATGTGCCGATGAGCTCTTTGATGGAGGCTGAGTTCAGTGTGAGAATAACAGTTCTCCCCACAGGTAGGGTACACTAGCAGTGAACTGAATCCAAGAAGCAGATTATTTCCTCCTCTGAGCCATCACAAATCTTGATCCAGTCTGCCTCACAACACCTCACTTCATCTACAAGATGTCTCTGCAAACCAGAGAGGCATTCTACACTCCTTTCCCAATCATTGACAGAGATTCCAAAGGATACTTTACTCATCTTTGCTAGGTTTCCCAGGGGTAGCTGAGTTAGTCTGTTTCAGCAGAAACAACAAGGTGTCTGCTGACACTTTAATGACTACCAATTTTATTATGGCATAAATTTTCATGAGTTGCAACTCACTTCATCAGCTGCATGAAGTGAAAGAAAAAGATGGTAGATGCCATGGCATCATCGGATATATAATTCCTAAAACCTGTGCAATACATCATCAAGGACCCACAACCGATCCTAGATGATGATCTCTTGCTCTCACAGACCTGAGAAGGGAGGCCAGTCCTCGCTTACAGACAGCCACCCAACCTGAAACAAACTCTTACCACCAACAATACACCCCACAACAGAAACACTAATCCAAGAACCAATCCTTGCATTGGACTTGTCATCTTCTTTACAAACATGCCAAAATCTATGAAACAGTCTGTCTCTTTCTAGACCTTTTGTGAACTTCAGAGTACAACACACACTTCAGGATCCTATAATTTGGCACTCACTTGACATATTCAAGCCACCTGAGTCTTTTCTTTTACTAATCAGTGTTCCCATGAAGGACACATCCACACAACTTAACACTTCAATATTTGTCACCCTGTCTTGCTATCCGATTTGAAGAATTTTACACAAGCATCTGATAGGAAAGCTGTTTAATCTGTTGGTATGTTTGGCATAAGTTGCCCACATTTCTTTGCCATATGTAAGAGTAACTAAAACACATCTCTCATAAAAACAGGATTTGCACTTCAGCTGACAATCTGTTATTGTTCCAGGGTCTGGATTGCTAAAGACCAAAGTTCCTGGCTGCTTTGACAATTCAACTAGTGAGCTCAGCTTCAAAATCTATAGTGGTTGTAGAGCTAAGGTGGCAAAATTGGTCAATGACATTCCATCGAGTGCCAACTAAGGTGATACCTGGAACTGGTTCTGAAGAGACTTGATGTGTGATAGCAGTCTTCTTCAAGTGTATTGCTACCCCTAAGATTTTGCATGAATTGGAGAACTTGGAAATAAGATACTGAAGGACATCAACACTGTGAGCCACAAGACCTGCATTATCTGCAAACAGCCAGTTCCTTGTAATGATCTTGTTTACCTTCATCTTAGCTCTGAACCTTGCAATATTAAGCAAACCTCCATCATGTCTAGTGCTAAGGTAGACACCCTCTTGAACATCGCGAGATGCATGTTGAAACAGAAATGAGAAGTAAATATTAAACAATGTAGGAACCAGTACACAACCCTGCTTTACTCCATTGTTGATGTTAAATGAGTCAGGCTCTTGTTTTTCACACATTACAGTTGCAATCATGTAAGGACTTCACAAGTTTTAGCAGTTCAGGTGGACAACCAAGCTTCTTCAGACTAACTGTGCCAAAGACTTTTTTTTAAATCAAGAAAAACCATACAAGGTGGAATACACTTCTCTATGCACTTCTGCAGTTGTCTTACAGAGAACACCATGTCCACAGTGCACCTTCCTGGGCACAGGCCACATTCTCTGGATAGATTTTTCCAAGCTAAAGTTTGAAGCCTAGGTACACGAGTACAGTTTAAGATTTTTTTCTCATGATGTTAAGAAGAGACATGGCTCTGTAGATTTTTTCAGTCACTTCTGTCTCCTTTCTTTTTGTAGAATTAGACGAAATAAACATCCTTAAAATCTCAAGGAACAGTTTCTTCCTTCCAATGGAGTAGTGATACCTCATGCAATCTAAGCCTTGTAGCAAGCAAGCTTCCCCACATAACACAGCCAATGGTCTCTTTTCCTTCTAGAGAAGTTTCCAACTCTAGATGCAAGAGGATAGCCCTGTCTCCATGTCAGTCCTGTTTCTCATCTCTCTGGAGAAACTGCTGTTAAGCATTGTTGTGCTTTTTGTGGTGATGGCATCTATCTATTAGAAGTTCCAACTGAGATCACCCTGACTCTGATTCTGCACTCCATGCACACTGGAGATGCAGTTAATTATCCTCTGTCACTGGACAGCCATTGAGTGGTTACATTTTAACAGTACCAGCCTCTCTCGCTTTTTCTAATACTATGGAATTGCTAAAATTTAGGTTAATGCCTCATTCTTCTAGGCAACAGTTTATTTTAGTTCAAAATAAGTGATTATATAGTAAAAGTGAACATCTGTTGAAATCTATTTATAGACTACATATCTGAGATGCGGAAGTGGGGATTGCAGTATTACTCTTCTCATAGTATTATAGATTCAAGTATAAATGTGATTTCCTGGGTGATTGCCTTCATTTTGGAAATCACTCATACCTTTACTTATCTTTCATCTTTAAAGATTAGATTGATTATTTTCTTGTGCAATATTCTTCTATTAGCCAAAGAAAAATTTTAGCAATAAAAATTGTATTTTGTTTTTTTGAAAACTGATCATTTACCTTGCTGTGACCCTTTTAAGAAAGATGGCCACAAGCTCATTGTAAGCTTCCTTCCTCTCCCCCCGGTTTGAAAGAAATCAAAGTTTAGATATGGAGACATATTTTTCATGTGCATTTTATAGAGAATAACTTTCTTGACTACTACAGAAACAGGAGCAGTCCAACAACATTCTCCTCTCATTGTTATTTATAACATATTTTTTAAAGCCTTCTTCTAGGAGTAATAGCTTATTTTTGATAACCATTCTCCTTTCTTCATTCAAGTTAGTAAAGTAAGAGATGGCAGATGCAATAGCATATTTGCCACACATTAAAACAAACACAAAGATCATGTACCTTTCCACTAACAACTTTCTATCTGTCAGTCTTCAGACTGCCAGTTTCAAAGAGCACATCATGTTCCTTCTTCTCTGCCCAGAAGACTGAGAGGATGTCTTAGGAGCTACCATAAACAAACAAATAAGTAATGATAATGTGCTGGTCTTTGGTGCTGATAAAGTTTCATCACTACAATATTTGTAACATTACATTTTATTTCTCTAATGTTACCATGCCAAGGCCATGAGCAAAGGCCAAAATGTGACCAAATCTTCATGACTATTCAAGAATGCTCATAAGGTATATGGAGCCTACACATCCCTTATTTCCCTGCCTGGGCATCAACTATAATGAATCTGGGAAGTATAAGCACTGTCTAAGGATAGTTCTGCCACTGGCACAACTTCCTGAAAAGAGTCAAGGAAAGGGAACATAGTCTGTGTCCTCCCCCTACAAACTCCACCCCTCACTCATCCACCAGTCAACAAAACTGACGGGGCAGGAAGGGAATGTGCATTACTGCAATGAATGGCATTGTTCCCACTCTAGCATACACAGTCCTCCAGAAAAACCAGGAAAATTCTGACTGTAGCCACAATTCTTCCATTGTTGCTTTGGAGTTCAGCCCATCCTCATCCCCAGCTCTGCAGTGCTGCCAATGGTTTAAAAGCCAGAATCATGCCCCAAATGCACTTGTGGCAGCCAAGGTTCTTAGACTGTATCAGTTGTAATCCATTTACATAGTACCAGATATATAGCATTCCAGTCATAACCATAACCCTTCTGTATCATTGGGCAGTTGACTAACATTATCATAATGTAGAGCATGTCTTAATAAGCAGACTGATTCATCTTCTTCCTCATTCATAATCACATAGCATTCTCAAGACAAAAAGTACTTACATAGAAAAGTAACACTACAGAAGTATTTAGGACAGGATATAGAAAAAAATGTTGACCCCCCAACTCTGCTGATTGACTTCCCTGGAGCTCTACCAATTCACACCAGCTGAGGATCTGAGCTGTTGTGGTTTGCTGTTTAATACTTTAATATAATAAAGGGTCACAATTTTTGTTCTTTATTACTCCACAATATGTTTATGAAATATTAATGGAAATTGTATCCCCAATGTAGTTTCTCTTGCAAGACACAATTAATTAATGTCAGTAAAGCTCTGAGATCCTGGAATGAAAGATACTGTATTAACATTAATGTTATTTGAATTTACCTATTGTCTGTGCCTTAATCCTCTTTTTCAGACCTCACCTTGACACATCAGCAGAGCTGAGATATTCTGTGGGTTCCTTGGTGGATAGCCAGTCTGACTACAGGTCAACTAAAGTGATAAGGCGACCCAGAAGAGGTCGGATGGGGGTGCTAAGAGACGAACCAAAGGTTAACCATTTAATTGTTTTCACTCATGAAAACACTGCAAAAAATTTTTCACGCAGTATTACAATGTATTCCTAAACAGCGACAGTATTATACACTTGTACATGTACTACATAGCAAAAAACATGCTTTAACTAGCTAGTTTCCACACAGTTTACAGGGGGTGTATCTTTTTCATTGCATGTGGTATTAAAAGCTTACATTAATAATTAAATCCCCACAATGGGATACAACTATACCTCAGTGTTTGTAAAAGATACTCAAGGGGGGTTACAAAATGTGTAGTTTTCTCAGCAAATGTTTTGAGTACAAATAGTAGGATTTCCCCATACCTATGAGGGAAGACTGAAAGAATTGGGCTTGTTTAGTTTAGAAAAGAGAAGACTGAGCGGGGATATGATAGCATTTTTCAAGTGTCTAAAAGAGTGTTACAAGGAAGAGGAAAAAAATTGTTCTCCTTGGCCTCTGATGATAGGACAAGAAGGAATGGACTTAAATTGCAGCAAGAGAGGTTTAGCTGGGACATTAGGAAATACTTCCTAACTGTCAGGGTGATTAAACTCTGGAATAAATTGCCTAGGGAGGTTGTGGAATCTCCATCACTGGAGATATTTCAGAGCAGGTTGGATAGACATCTATCAGGGATGATCTAGATGGTACTTGGTCCTGTGGTGAGGGCAGGGGACTGGACTTGATGACCTCTCAAAATCCCTTCCAGTTCTAGTGTTCTAAGAGTCTATGATTCTCTGAAATCTACAAGTACCTCCACTGATATAGAGCAGCCAGCAGTAATAATGCAGAAGGAGACATTCAAGTTCTGGGATGGAACCTAACTAGACACTTTTGAAAATCTCTTAATTAATGCTGAGCTGCAGCAGAAACAATATGAAAGGACTTTTCAGCCTCTGTATTTATATTAAATAAATCTATCAGACTTAATGTTGTTACAAATAAGAAATGGTTTCACAGAACCAGTATTTTTAAATGTTTTAAAAATGTTTTTTAAATGCTTCTGTATTTTTAAATGCTTCATCTTTTCTATTTTCAGGCAAGCTAATTTTGAGCTAGTTTCTCATTCTAAGTTATATACATTTTTGTAAAATCTTGCTTAGGTGAAATCTCTTGGAGATCATGAGTGGAACAGAACTCAGCAGATTGGAGTCCTTAGCAGCCACACATTTGAAAGTGACACTGAAATGTCTGATATTGATGATGATGATCGAGAAACTATTTTTAGCTCTATGGACCTTCTGTCACCAGGTGGGCATTCAGATGCCCAGACGCTGGCCATGATGCTTCAGGAGCAACTTGATGCAATCAACAAAGAAATAAGGTACCAACCATCAGTGATATGCTTTCTGGTCCTAGATCAAGCTTCCTCTTCGGGCTCAGGAATAGATACCACAGATTGCTGTGAAAGTCCTGTTCATTAATTCAAGGGCAATAATTGGGGAATGCATATGTTGATGTATAAGAATATGTACTACAGTGGAAGTAATGATAGCAATTTCCTTTCTTAAACATGGATATTATGAAGTTCGTTCCATGGAAAGAGAAATAGCTCTTTAGAAGAAGATATTTTAGAGATTGCTATCATACAGAAGCTTTCTGATAGGACCTTTATCCATAAGCCTTCTTTTCAGACCTCTATATTCATATAACATATTCACATGCCCATGCAACATAACTTGTTTTACCATTAATGAATTGTTATCCTAAAGATTTCAATTCACTGCTGTTCTTGTGTCCTGCTTTTACTTGTTATCCATATGGTCTGGATTACTAAGAATGATACAAAAGCAGGAAAGAATTCAATATGATGTTCAGATCCCAGACTGAGTTATAGGGCTTGAAAACAAGGAAAAATAATCCCAGGTAACATATAAACTGCACTAATTTCATCAGGAATTATGGAGACACAATAAACATGGAATCGAAGGTTACTATTTTAATAGCCACTTTTCACAGCAGAACCACAGTTTGCCTGTGTTGTCAAAAATAGATTTAAAAAGCTTATGTGATAAATAGATGAAAGAGATGTAATTAATACATCAATGTTCAGGTCTGTCCTATCTGTTTAATAATCAGATAAAGAATAGTTTGAAATGTCACCAAGAGCTTTTTACCTTATTCTACTTTTTCTTCAAATAAATAAAAAAAGAACAAGTTAAAAATCACCTAGAAAAGTT
Organism: Rafetus swinhoei; assembly: GCA_019425775.1. Lineage (NCBI taxonomy): Eukaryota > Metazoa > Chordata > Testudines > Trionychidae > Rafetus > Rafetus swinhoei. The sequence goes on from CM033437.1 coordinate 277,051,390, forward strand.
AGATGCCTGCAAGTCACCAGGGCCTGATGAAATGCATCCTAGAATACTCAAGGAGCTGATAGAGGAGGTATCTGAGCCTCTAGCTATCATCTTTGGAAAATCGTGGGAGACAGGAGAGATTCCAGAAGACTGGAAAAGGGCAAATATAGTGCCCGTTTATAAAAAGGGAAATAAGAACAACCCAGGAAACTACAGGCCAGTTAGTTTAACTTCTGTGCCAGGGAAGATAATGGAGCAAGTAATTAAGGAAATCATCTGTAAACACTTGGAAGGTGGCAAGGTGACAGGGAACAGCCAGCATGGATTTGTAAAGAATAAATCATGTCAAACCAATCTGATAGCTTTCTTTGATAGGATAACGAGTCTTGTGGATAAGGGAGAAGCGGTAGATGTGGTATACCTAGACTTTAGTAAGGCGTTTGATACAGTCTCGCATGATATTCTTATCAATAAACTAGGCAAATACAACTTAGATGGGGCTACTATAAGGTGGGTGCATAACTGTCTGGATAACCGTAATCAGAGAGTAGTTATTAAGGGTTCACAATCCTGCTGGAAAGGTATAACTAGTGGGATTCCGCAGGGGTCTGTTTTGGGACCGGCTCTCTTCAATATCTTCATCAACGATTTAGATATTGGCATAGAATATTAAGCTTATTAAGTTTGCAGATGATACCAAGCTGGGAGGGATTGCGACTGCTCTGGAGGATAGGGTCATAATTCAAAATGATCTGGACAAATTGAGAAATGGTCTGAGGTAAACAGAATGAAGTTTAATAAAGACAAATGTAAAATGCTCCACTTAGGAAGGAACAATCAGTTTCACACATACAGAATGGGAAGCGACTGTCTAGGAAGGACTACGGCAGAAAGGGATCTAGGGGTTATAGTGGACCACAAGCTGCATATGAGTCAGCAGTGTGATGCTGTTGCAAAAAAAGCAAACATGATTCTGGGATGCATTAACAGGTGTGTTGTGAGCAAGACACGAGAAGTCATTCTTCTGCTCTACTCTGCGCTGGTTAGGCCTCAGTTGGAGTATTGTGGCCAGTTCTGAGCACCGCATTTCAAGAAAGATGAGGAGAAATTGGAGAGGGTCCAGAGAAGAGCAACAAGAACGATTAAAGATCTAGAGAACATGACCTATGAAGGAAGGCTGAAAGAATTGGGTTTGTTTAGTTTGGAAAAGAGAAGACTGAGGGGGGACATGATAGCAGTTTTCAGGTATCTAAAAGGGTGTCATAAGGAGGAGGGAGAAAACTTGTTCATCTTGGCCTCTGAGGATAGAACAAGAAGCAATGGGCTTAAACTGCAGCAAGGGAGGTTTAGGTTGGACATTAGGACAAAGTTCCTAACTGTCAGGGTAGTCAAACACTGGAATAAATTGCCCAGGGGAGGTTGTGGAATCCCCATCTCTGGAGATATTTAAGAGTAGGTTAGATAAATGTCTATCAGAGATGGTCTAGACAGTATTTGGTCCTGCCATGAGGGCAGGGGACTGGACTCGATGACCTCTCGAGGTCCCTTCCAGTCCTAGTATTTTATGATTCTATGATTCTATTATTCAAATCTTTCACTTTGGGTGAATTCTACTGAAGTCTAGTCTAGTATACTCTTGAGTATATTTTAAATTTTTAAAAAATGTTTCCATCCTGGGCTGGGGGTTAAAACTCACTATTTTATATTGTATGTTTATCATTGAGTATTTGGGACTCCCAACATGTCTTCATTTGATTCATATAGGATTTTGCTGTAATTTTCTAAAATATTTTTACAGCAGTTCTTTCAAGATAAAAGGCCAAAGGAAAATTTTGGTATTCGAAGGTTTAAAGCTTGCTAAAATAGTATATGTGCAATAGAGGGAAAACAAGGAGTTTGATTCACATTTTCTTTTATTACAAGGAAATCAGGACTCTAACTATTCAGAAGATTATAGGTTAAACAAATATCTTTATGTTTATGGAAATTAAATGTTGACCTTTTAACAAGCAATTATTTGATATAGCAGGAGGTTTTGACAAGAGTTGTAGATAGAGGATTTATGCCATACTGAATCAGATCATTGATCCATCAATGATCTAGTAAAGCATCTTGCCTCTGGAAATAACTCATATCTGATGCCTGAGAGGAAAACAAAAAAGAGAGGAAAAACATAACACACTTGGTTATTTTTGTAGAGAAGAACATTTTTAATTTCCCTCCATAGATTGTCAGCTGATATCCTAAAGTGTGAGTAACTCTCAACAAAATATATATCTATATATATATGTAAATATAAAGATAGCCAGATAGTGAGAACAATTACATTCATATTCCCTTTTGTAAATTTCAGGGAAAGTTATTCAGTAAGAAGAGTCCACCAAAAATTATCAAGCTTTTAGACAAAATGTTTTTTATTCATGCAATAATTCTTACATAAGAGGGTGATCATCTGTTTTATGCAAGCTGCTTTAAAATGTATATTTATTATGACATGGAAAAAAATAATGTAATTCCTTCCCAGATTATGATCTATATTAGATCTTTCATTAAATCTGTTTAGAAATTGACCGCCCTGCATCTCTTGGGGTAGGAGGAGATGACTGGCCTGACTGAGTGAAGGGAACAGTGAAACAAAATGCAACAGCCTTCATAGACATATATTTGTTACTCACTACTTTATGAAGAGAAAACAGTTTGATTTAAGAGCTCTCTTGTTCCGTTAGCATGGATTATTTTAACAAGACCTATCTGAAGGGTCTATGTATTCATTTGAGTTTAAATTCATATTCATACCTTTGCCACAAATATGATAGAAGACGCCATTGCATAGTTTGGGATAAAGCAAGTTTCTCATTATAACTTCAGTTTTCCAAGGGTCTCTGGCCTATCTTTCCCATAAAGAAACCAATTCTCCTAAAATTTCACAAATCACATCTTATCTCAGGGCAGATGTTTTTCTGACACGTCTGGAAAAAAACAGGAACAGGAATTTTGGTGATTAAAAAAGTTCCTTGTCAGAGGTGGGGTTTTTTATAATAGTTTTTAAACATCCCAACATTCAGTAACTAAAGCATCTGAAAAGGCTTAAACCCAGAACAGTGGATATCCAGGAAGTGTTGGCAGGGAGCCAGGAGAGCCAATGGGAAGAAAGTGTGAGATATGAATTGAAAGCAGTGGTGTGCCTTTTACAGTTCTTTGTGTGGTTTTGAGGGAAAAGCTGGGGATTGGTCCCAGTATGGACCATTGGGGGACATAACTAGTTACCTCTCTCCATTCTGAAAACTTACCATTTTTTCCTACCCTTTGTTTCCTGTCTTTTAACCAGTTATCAGTCCATGAGAGGATTGTCCCTCTTATCCAATGACATCTTACTTTATTTAAGAGTTATATACTTTACATTAGGGTTTACTTACTTTACTTGCTTAAGATCCAACAGCAAAGCTTCCTCACAAATGAACACAGAGAGGGAAAAGTTTAGCTTGAATGGGAAATGTAAATTAGGCTAGCGTTATGGTGAGTGATGAAAGATTGTATGATAACAGGAAGTTTTTATGCTTGGGATCCCGTAACTATTGATTTGCAGATGTTTTGCATTTCTTCTTTTTTCAACATAAAAGTTATAGATATTTAAGATCTACAATATGATTGTGAGTGGGTACACTTTTTATTCCCTCCTGTTTCTAGTGGAGCAAGGGTGATGCTAAGAGAGAGAGAGAATTTTTGTCTGAAATTCTCAGGTTTTCTGTTAGGGTATGTCTACATTAAGGTAGTTTAAAACAAATAAGGAAGTTTAAGGAGGTTTAAAACAACTAAAAGGAAGTTCTTCTTCACACAGCGCATAGTCAATCTGTGGAACTCCTTGCCTGAGGAGGTTGTGAAGGCTAGGACTATAACAGGGTTTAAAATAGAACTAGATAAATTCATGGAGGTCAAGTCCATAAATGGCTATTAGCCAGTTTGGGTAAGGAATGGTGTCCCTAGTCTCTGTTTGTCAGAGGGTGGAGATGGATGGCAGAAGAGAGATTGCTTGATCATTACCTGTTCAATTCACTCCCTCTGGGACACCTGGCATTGGCCACTGTCAGCAGACAGGGTATTGGGCTGGATCGACCTTTGGTCTGACCCAGTATGGCCATTCTTATGTTCTTATGTATACTGTGACTATTTTGGGATACTGGAGGTATCCTGAAATAGCTACCCCGTGTCTTAACAAATATTTTTTGAAATAATGGGTGCACTATTTCGGCATCCCTGTAATCTTTGTTCCATGAGGATTAAGGGATGTTTTGAAATAGGGTGTTATATTGAAATGTGGCCCTGTGTAGATGTGCCAAATTTCAAAATAAGCTATTTCGACATAAAATCAAAATAAGACACAAAATTTGCATAGCACAAATTGCACATTTTATTTTGACTTTAGGGTGCCGTGTAGATGCACCCATAGTGACTAATGCATATTCCATATATAATGAAAATAGTACAACAGACATTCAGCAATATGTGCTTCTTTTTCAATTAGCTCCTTTTTGTGATCTCTCCTGATGCAGTATTCCTGAAGTCTGACATAATTTTATATTTTACTCAAAAGTACAATGGATATTTATATCCAAAAGCCATGCATTTTTTGAATTGTATCTGGAGACCATTCAGTCAGTCCACATGATGCTTTACACCATGAAATAAATTAAATGAGTAGGGTAAATTTTGTTTTTTAAGTATCAAATGAAGGATTTCCTTTCAGAAGATTCTTATAATTGCTTTTGCATTTAGAAGAAAGCTGATTGCATTATAGCACACCCAAAACAATTGTTTTCCATTTCCAAATAAGACATGCTCTAGGAAAACATTATTACCAAGATGCACAAGAGAAGGGAAAAGCATGCTGTAGACATCTGTGAGGCAGCCGGTTTGTGTCTCTTTCAGACATTTAGAAGCTGCTACTGACTTCTTTGCTCCCATCTCTGTCTTGCACAATTCTTTCATCTGTTCTTTCTGCCTCTATATATAATAATAATGCCTCTTCCTTTTTCCCTTCATGAAAATGTGTACGGCTGCATCTAGACTGGCATGATTTTCCACAAATGCTTTTAACAGAAAAGTTTTTCCTTTAAAAGCATTTGCGGAAAAAAGCATCTAGATTGGCACGGATGCTTTTGCGCAAAAAGTGCTTTTGCGCAAAAGCATCCGTGCTCAATCTAAACTGATTTTGCACAAGAAAGCTCCGGTGGCCATTTTCGCCATCAGGGCTTTTTTGTGCAAAACAGTTTTTACCTGTCTACACTGGCCCTCTTACTCAAAACCATTTGCGCAAGAGGGCTTTTTCCCGAGCGGGAGCGTCAGTGTATTTGCGCAAGAACACTGACAATCATACATTAGATCATCAGTGTTCTTGTGCAAATTCAAGTGGCCAGTTGAGACAGCTGGCAAGTTTTTGCACAAAAGCGGCCGCTTTTGCGCAAAAACTTGCCAGTCTAGACGCACCCTACTTGTTTTGACTATATGTGACTGAGAGGGCAGATGAGGATGAAGAAAGAACAAACTACTCACTAATGAATGCCTTTTTGTACCTTATATAGTGAAATTCATTTTGAAACTTAATGTCTGTGGGTCATTTCTTGTTCCTTGCTCTGGCTGCTTTGTGACTTTCTGGTATCAGATCTAATTCTCAAGGATTCTCTTGCCTACAGATCTTGGATGCATAGTCACTAAAGCAGCTTATATGTCCCTCCTCCTCTATAAGGTTCCTGTCTGGGATACCTCTTATATGACAAAATAGCTCCTTGGATCTTAATCAGTTCACCATCAGCCCCAGCCTGCTCTAACTTACCGTGGGGACCAGATGGAGGGATTGTTGGGAGTTCATGTGGGTGTAGAGCCATATGCTAGCACATTTATCTATTAAATCAGTACCTATAAAACAGCAATTGGAGTTTTGTTTGGAGCATCTTCCCTGCTAATACTGAGGAAATTATTTTAGTGGGAAGGAGGTGGAATTAAACACTAGCAAGTAACCAAACCACTTTTGGGAAAGAACTTTCTCAGAAAAGCTTCTTTACTTAAGTGAAACACCATAGGGAATGCTAAGTTGTGTCTTTCATTTAAACTTTTTCATGTTTCTCTGCTGGTAAGGGCTATCTGCCTTCCATTTCTTATTGCTCTAACTCTCCGAGGGTATGTCTAGACTACAGAGTTTTGGCAGAAAAACGGCCGTTTTTCCAACAAAACTCGTGGAACATCCACACTGTAAGCACATTCTTTCGAGAGTAAATTGAAAGAACAGAGGAGTTTTTGCACAATTAGCATTCCTCTTTCTATGAGGAAGAAGTCTTTTTGTGAAAGAGCTCTTTTGCAAAAAGTTGTGTATGAACGGGGAAGAGGGAGGTTTTTTGGAAGAAAGGGAAGAGGAAAAAGCACAGGTGCCCTGGTGGCCTTTCTGTCCATAGCAATCACTGCTTACATGAGAGATAGCATCCAGGCAGTCTGGGAGCTATCTTTCGAAAAAGCACATTGCTTTTTTGATGCACTTTTGTAGTGTGGATGCTTTCTTGTGCAAGAAGTTTTTTCGGAAGATCTCTTCCGAAAAAAGCTTCTTGCGCAAGAAGCCTGTTGTCTAGACATAGCCTCAGAAAGCAGGCAAAGATACCCTCAAGAGCTAGCATGAAGGTCTTTGGGATCCCTTTGAGTGGAAGTTGTCGGAGGTCCTACACAGGTTAAGATCTATATGGAAAATCACAGTAATAAGAGAGATGAGCTCTCATGTTCTTTTTAGTCAACATGGTTTAACAAGCACTAGACATATACAGCTACTGACACAGAAGATCAGTCAATATGTGTTGCCTTTGGCAGCACACACCATAGGAAAGGCCATAGTATATCCTTAGGGTGGTTGAGTCCAGAATTAGCATTAAAAGTTAATTATAGTGCTATGAATTTGTCATATTGGTTTTAGAATATCAGTGGGAAAATGCTACCAACTATAGACAGTAGAATCAGTATAAATAACATAACGAGTTAAAATATAAATCTTAAATACATAAAAACAAGTGAGTATTAGATGCAACGGGGGGTCCTTTGGCTATTTTCCTCTTGTCTGTTTTCTTATTGGGTCAGTACCTAGAATATGATTCTAATATGTTTTGCAGGTGTGAAATCTAACGTGCAGATGTTAGAGTTTATCAAGTCTGATAGCACATTTTTGTACCTGTAAAGTGTATGCAGAGGTTTGTGTGCTTGTATCTTGCAAGGTCTCTAATGGGGCTGTAGCAGATGATCTTTCAAAATTTTACCCACACTGTTTTTATAGTTAAATTGTTGTATATATTAGCAGCCTGAACTATGAATAAATGGGTACAAGGCAGAATTCTCAATACAGTTTTTATTCCTCTAACCTACATCAAACTGTAACAGGTTCATACTCAACTATTCAAAGAAGTCAAGTTGCTGTTAGAGCCTAAAATATACCTTGTGTAGCTGACACTGACCAGAATATTATCATATGATTTCTTCACTCTTTAAGGTTAATCCAAGAAGAAAAAGAATCAACAGAACTGCGTGCTGAAGAAATAGAGAACAGAGTAGCCAGCGTCAGTCTAGAAGGCTTGAATCTGGCAAGAGTTCACCAAGGTACATCTATCACTGGATCAGTGACAGCTTCATCGCTTGCAAGCTCTTCTCCTCCTAGTGGGCACTCAACACCTAAACTCACACCTCGTAGTCCAGCCAGAGAAATGGATCGGATGGGGGTCATGACACTGGTAAGGAAATGTGTGATGGCGGCTTTGAGAATTCTATTTATTAAAATAAACCGATCAAATTGTTTTCACTGTTTGCCTACTTCTGTCTAAGCCTCTCCTATTCCCCTTTTGCTTTGTCCATATTTTGTTATGCATATGCACAATAGCAAACTATGACAGTGCATGGGTAAGATAGGGAGTATGGGAAAAGACCACCGTGGATTAACCAGGAAATCTTCAATGACCTGAAACACAAAACAGAGTCATACAAAAAGTTGAAACTAGGTCAAATTACAAAGGATAAATAAAAAAAAGAAACCCACAAGGAGAAAATTAAAAAGGCCAAGACACAAAACAAGACTTAACTAGCTAGGGACATCAAAGTTAACAGAAAATATTTTACAAATACTTTGGCAGAAAGAGGTAGACCAAGGATAGGCCAATTGCTCAATGAGAAGGGAAAGGCAATAACAGAAACTAGCCAAGTGTTAAATGCCTCTTTTGTTTCAGTTTTCACCAGAAACGTTAGCAGTGATCAGACAACTAACATAGTGAATGTCAGTGTAAAGGGGAAGGTTCTAAGACTCAAATAGGGCAAGAACAAGTTAAGAATTACTCAGATAAGGAAGATGTCTTCAAGTCATCAGGGCCTGACAAAATAAATCCTTAAAGAATTGGTTGAAGATATCTCTAAGCCATTGGAGTACTTGTGGAGGGCAGGACGGATCTCAGAGGGCTGGCAAAGGTAAATGTAATACCTATCTAGAAAAGGAGAATAATAAGGACAACCCAGGGAATTATAGACCAGTTACCATCAATACCCAAAAAGATGATGGAGCAAAAAATCAGTCTGTCTGTAAGCACCCAGAAGATAATAAAGTGATAAGTAATAGTCAATTCAGATTTGTCAAGAAGAAATCATGTTAAACCAACTTACTATCCTCCTTTGAAAGGGTAGCAAGACATGTGGGTAGGAGGGAAGAGGAAATGTGATATATATCAACATTAGTAAGGCTTTTGATACTGTCTCGCATGACCTTCTCATAAACAAAACTAAGAAAACATAGACAAGGCAAGCCTACTGTAAGGTGGGTGCACAAATTGTTGGAAAATCGTGTTCAAAGAGTGGCCATTGATTGTTCACAGTCAAGCTAGAAGAGCATAGTAAGTGCGTTCCTGAGGCCTCTGTTCTTGGTCTGGTTCTGTGCAGTATCTTCATAAAAGATTTCAGTAATATCATAGAGAGAACACTTACAAAGTTTGCAGATGATGCCAAGCTGGGAAGGATTTTGATGAATTATTGGCAATGTCAAGTACACAAAAATATTCATTCAGATTTACCGTAACAGGAGAGAAATTTCCCTCTGTTACGTACTGCAGTTTGTATGATATTTTGCTCTCATATCTGTTTTTAGCAAAATGTTTTAAATGTTTGAAACACTAGAAAGTTTCAAAAAATATTCTCTTATTATTGTTGATTCTTTTGGGTAGATTTATAGGAGATGTGGAGGGGGGAAGAATTTAAAAATAAAAAAAATATATCATGTATAAAAAATTTATTTCCGGGCATTTGAAAATGAAGGAGATCTGTTGGAGCGGCCAATTATTTGCAAGAAAGTGGAGCTTTTTTCATGCGTTTTCTAAATTACTGCATGCAGGAGGTGTTTTTAAGTTATTCCAAGGAAAATATGTATTGGGTATCCTGTTCACTATTTCTGTAAGTCACAATAAATATATATGTGAAATTTGTGCACTTATTTGATTAAATAAGTTTTACTAATAATTTTTTGTTGTTGTTGCTTTTTTCATCAATCTAAGCCAAGTGATTTAAGGAAACATCGACGAAAGGTATGACACTTGATATTTGAATGTTTAATATAGCGACTTGTACCATATTTTTTCATTTCAACAGTCTAAATTTCTTCATTCCTTTTACTTATGAAACTTTTATGTAGTTTTTATCTAAACTATTGGAAAATGTATTTTCATTTTAATCTGACTTGTAAAAGCTTGTGAGTGAAAATCAACGAGTAATTCAGCAGTAGGAGTTAAGTTTCTCACTTGACTTTCCATGCTAATACATCCTTTAGTGAAACCATTAAAAATCAAGCTTTATCTGCATTTTGAGTACTTTCACAGAACACTCTGTTCACTCTTCTGATGGATGGAACAGCCAGAATCTTTAATGTTGAGTCTTTTCTGTGGTGGTACAATATGCAGTTATGCATATACCTGAGATAGAATGTCATAGTTCTCTTGGTATGAGAGTGATTAGCAAAGCCATCAAAAATTGTGACAAAATTCCATTTCCTTCATGCTTATTATCTAGAAACGTGAACCCTTCATATACAAGCTGTGAAAACAATCAGCTTAACTCATGAGTGTCAGGAATAAGGACTTACAACAGAGCTAGTCTTCAGGCCTCATCATCAGTACGGCTGGCCTGTCTGATTAGCCACGCCGCTGGCTTTTATGGCAGCAGCAGCAGCAGCAGCTCATTTGCTTTACAATGCTCATGCCCACCACTGTGATTAGTCTTGTGTTACCTTGTTCTTGCTTCTCCTGCCTTGTGCCAAACCTTGGTCCTACTTCTGCCTTGAACCTGTCCTTTCTTGATGCTCACCTCGCTCTAGTTCTTGTCCTCTCACTTGACCCTTGGCATGGGTCTCCAGTTCCCCTTTCTAGTTTGACCATTGGCTTTGACTTCTGATGCTAGCTGCTAGTCCTGATGCCTGCTCCAACCCAAAGGCTAGACCATCCTAGTTCTAGTTGGCTGAGAATGAGAAAGTTTGAGTACATGAATACTCCCATTGAATTCAGTTGGGCTATTTGTGCATAAAATTGAGTATGATAAGGTCTTTGCAGGATCAAGCCTATTCTGCATAATAGGAACAGTCCACTTCTCTGACTACAATTTCTTTAATTTATAATATACATTTTAAGTTGGCACAGTTAGAGTTCATTTTTTTTCCTAGAACTTCATTCGCTTAATTTCAATGTTCATTCCAAACCTAATAATTTGAGAAATACTTGAAATACTTGCTGAAATTTCCAGAAGTCTTGAAAAACTGATGCATACTCTCACTGATATATTTGACTGGTAGATTGCCGTGGTAGAGGAAGATGGACGTGAAGATAAAGCCACAATAAAATGTGAAACTTCTCCTCCTCCAACACCCAGAGCCATCAGGATGACTCATACTCTTCCTTCTTCATACCACAATGATGCCAGAAGGTAAGAAGCACCTAATGTGAGTCAGAAGTTCACAACTTGATCACTTTATAGCCTTTTGAAATTGTATGGTTCTGATTTCCCAGAACATCCTGATTTTTCTTTGAGATTGCTTGTCCTGCGGGTCAGAGAATATTGGTATCTTTGTCTTTTCTACAATCCCAAGCACTACATTGGTGCTAAAAAACAATAATAATGTGTGTTTCTATTTTATGTTATTTCTTTGGTCTAACTTTAAGTCATAAGTACTTTAGAATAGGAACCTTAATATTCATCTGAAAGAGTGCTATTAAACGATAATAATCCTGATGGATGGATGGAGAAGGCCAGGAAAAGGGGAATTCAGGGCAAGAGGTGCCTGTGCATTAATGAATGCTGTATTTTGCAGGACACCAAGAGACAGAACTGATATGAACATAGGAGATGGGCAAACTGAAAATCCAGAGAAGAGGGATGAGTAAATTCATTAAGGCCAGGTCTATGCAATAGAAACATTTGCTGGTATAGTCATATCAGCTGGGGTCTGATTTTAATGACATGACAAAAAGCCCTAATGTAGATATAATTATACCAGCATAAACATTTTTCCAGAATAGCTTATTTAGCTTGGGGAAGCAATATAAGCAATACCAGCTAAAGCTTTTTTTTTTTTTTTTTTTATAAATTGTGTCTATACTAGGATTTGGAACCATATAACTATTTCAGCAATTCTTTTCTAGTGTAGGCCTAGCCTACAAAAGAGAAAGTATTTCAGGACTGGAAATATTTGATATAAATTAATTTACCCTAGGATCACCCATTTGAAAAAAATAGTGAAAATGAATTTTGAGGCAATCATTTCTAATGATAAATATGCAGCATTGCCCTCTAATATTATAAAAGGTATGATATAAATGAGGGTATGTCTACACAGCAAAGTTAATTTGAGATAACAGCCGTTATTTCAAATTAACTTTAATAGCGTCTATACAGGCAAACCGCTATTTTGAAATAAATTCGAAATAGCGCAGCACTTAATTCGAATTAGTTAAACCTCATTCTACGAGGAATAACGCCAAATTCGAAATAGTTAATTCTAAATAAGCGCTGTGTAGACGCTTATTTTGAATTAGGGAGCCTCCAGCCCTTCCCAGGGTGCCCTGGTGGCCACTCTGGGCATAACCAGGAAAACTCCTCTCCTCTCCCTCAGCCCCAGGGCCCTTAAAGGTGTAGAGTCTGGCCACTGGGCACGTGCCAGCTACAGGCCTGCCTATACACAGCAGCAGTGACAGCCCCTTGCCCAGTGGCCAGACCATGAGCTGGGCATCCAGGGGCAGCGAGCTGTCCCCCTGCCCAGTCCCCCAGCACCCAGGGGCCAACCAGGGGCCTTAGATGGTGCACGCCCTCCTGGACCTCATTGAGGTTTGGGGGGAGGCCCCCAATGTCCATGATCTCCACACCAGGCGGAGGAACATGGCCGTCTATGGCCACATAGCGGCCACCATGGCCAGGAAGGGCCACAGGCGCACCCAGGAGCAGGTGCACCTCAAAATCAAGGAGCTGCAGCAGGCATGCGCCAGGGCCATGAGGGGCAGCTCTGCAGCAGGGGCCGACACCTGATCCTACTTCCACGCCCTCGACCACATCCTGGGGGGCGGGACGGTCTGCGCCACCCTGGGGGGCAGTGAGCCAGGACTGGAGGGCCTGCGTGGAGGGGGCCAGCATGGAGGGTGCCACGCCATTGGGATCCCCGAGCTGTCCCAGCACCGGAGTCAGCAAGGTCGTCCGGGGAGGCCACACCAGGTAAGTGCCATCACCGTCTCCTACCCGGGGGTTGGGAGGGTGGAGACCAGGGACTGCGCGCGTGGGCCTTCCCTACCACGGATCACGCAACAACCTGTGCACATGCGGCCATGTGCCGTGCCACCCTGGGCAGGTGGCTCCAGCTGCATGACACACAGGGGCCGTGGCCTGATAGCCACACGCATGTGTGAAGAGACCTGACACGCTCCTGACCCCGGGGCGGGACACAGCAGGACGCCCTCCCTTCACATGCCCCCTCTACACAGAGGTAGGGGATTTCTCCCCCTCACCTCACCCACACTATACACAGCACAGGGGCATGGGTGCGGTCTTGGGGCAGCTCCCACTCCTGGGAAGAGCCGGACATTCCAACCATGGCCTCTGTGCAAGCACATCGGCTCTGATGGTGCAGGGCACGGTCATCCTCACTTCACAGGGGGGGCTGGGCTTCATCCACTGTGTCCCCAGGGAGAACTGACCACTCCTCTTCTTGCCCCACAGCCACACCAGCTGCACATGCAGGATGCACCACCCCGCCCGGGACAGCCTCCCGCACCCGCGGGCTTGTCAGGACCACTGCCACACGGCAGGGGTACTGGGACCAGCACTTGGAGGCCCTGCGAGCCCTGCACTGCACCATCCAGGACTGGGTGCAGGAGGACCTGCAGCTCCGGCGGGAGCAGCTTGCCCAGGGCTGTGCCATCTGCGAACACCTGCAGGCTCTGGTGCAGAGTGTGCTGCCTCATGCCACCCCAGCACCTACTGCCCCCCCCAGCTTCTGTTCCTCCTCCCACTCCTGCTCCCCTTCCCGCCTCACCCTCCACAACCAACCTCCACACCCCCCACCTCAACCTTCACACCCTCCTCCCCATCCCCCCGGGGATGCCGAGGCCCCCTCACCCGCGGTGCTGGGAGATGGTTGGCCTGGCGAGACCCCCACCCCTGAGCACTAAGCTTCCCCTCCCCCTTGCTTCCCCCTTCCAGCTCCTTCCTCCAAATTTTCCCCTCCCCTCTCGCGCCACCCTTCCCTGTTCTCCCCGGAGGTTCATTCCCCCTCCCCCAGTTTTGTTCAATAAACCCAGTTTCTATTTTTGAACATACGTGTCTTTTATTTGACATCAGGAAGGGGGGCTACGGAGGAGTAAGTGGAAGGACGTGAGGGAGGAATGGGGCATGAGCCCCCGGTGGGGAGGACCGGGGTGGCTCTGAGGGCTCTGAGGGGTGGACGCTCTCCCACAGGGCCTCCTGGATCCTGACAGTGCCCCGATGGACCCCCCGGATGGCAGCCTGCAGCAAGTGCAACCGGGCAACGACCCCATGAGATGCACCGGCATGCCCAGGGGCAGCTCTGGATCCATGTGGCCGAGTGCTATGGTGTCCCGAGTGAGGGCATTCAGGGCACTCCAAGACAGGAATGCTTTGCTGTCCCTCATCGAGGTAGACAAGCAAGTGGGGAACCCTGAGAACTGTCTGTCCGGGGTGGGGATAGGGTCCCTTTAAGCACGGAGCTCAGTTAGCCTCAGGCAGCAGCCCCACACACTAAGTCCTAACCTGATGCCCTGCCGGCACTGGTTCTGGCCAGTCTTAACTTTGGTTCAGGGTCCACTCAGTGTGGACGCGCTATTTCGAAATAGCAAAACGCTATTTTGAAATAGATTTTGTGTGTAGATGCGTTAATTCGAATTAGCTTAATTCGAATTAACTATTTCGAATTCAGATAACTCGAATTAACGCTGTAGTGTAGACGTATCCTATGTGACCAGCATGTCTTGCACTGGTTGTACAGTAATTATATATGAAAAAATACATATTCAAAGATGTGAAATAAAATCACTGAAAGAGGGAAAAACTGTTGTGAAAAATAGAAGAAATAAAGGAACACAAAACCAATCACAGAATATGATTTAAAAAACTGAAAGGAGCAGCTAGGAAAACATAGAAACCCAGACACAGGGTTTTGAGAATTCAAGAACAGAGCTGAAAAGAAAAGGAAACAAGGAGGAAAACTGGTGGAGGGAAGATTTTTAAAGGGGTGATTTGTTCTAAGGATGTTAAAATATGTTTAATTGACTAGTTAACTAGTTGGCTAGTCGATAGGCACTTCTGCATTCCTGCTGAAACTCTTGTACATTTCAAAGGAGGAATGCGGAACTCCGCGTACAGCCTGGGGCCAGTGAGAAGTCCCACTGACTCCAGGCTGCATGCGGGTGCCTTCTTTGAAATGCAGAAGAGTCCCCAGTGGGGGACTCAGAGTTCCCTGCTGATCCCGGGCTCCATGCTATGCTGCATGCCGCTAGGAGCCCGGGGTCAACTTGGGATCAGCTGGGGACTCCCCAGCTGACCCTGGGCTCCCCACAGCTACCCCTTTGAATCACACAGATGTGTGGCTTAAAGGGACAACCGCTGCACAGCTGATCTGCGGATCACTTGTTCAGCAGCTGTCCCTTTAAACCACGCATCTGCGTGATTCAAAGGGGCAGCTGCCTGGAGCCCGGGGTTAGCTGGAGAGTCCGCAGCTGATCCCAAGCTCCCCACAATATTTCCTGGGAACCAGGGGTCAGCTGGGGGAGTCCCCAGCTGACCCCGGGCTCCTAGCAGCATGCAGCGTAGCATGGAGCCCGGGGTCAGCAGGAAACTCTGAGTCCCCCACTGACCCCGGGCTCCATGGCTTTGAAATGCACAAGAGCCCCCACTGGGGACTCTTGTGCATTTCAAAGAAGGCACCCGTGTGCCGCCCGGAGTCAGCGGGACTTCCCGCTGGCCCCGGGCTGTACATGGAGTTCCGCATTCCTCCTTTGAAATGTACAAGAGCCCCAGCAGGGAATGCAGAAGTGCCTGTTGACTAGTCAAAAGATTATCTGATAAGTAAATGCTTATCGGATAGTCAAATCATCGACTAGTCTCTAACATCCTTAATTTGTTCATAATAATTTGTTAATTTCATTCATTGATTAAACAAGACCCCGTTTTATATTCATTAACAAAGTTATGTTGCACATGTTGGAGATTGCTTTCATGTATTGTCACTGTGAGGGATCATAGAAACCTGCCATCAGACATGCAGGAGTTACAGAAAACCTTTGGGTTTAGGAAGCCACTCTATCTGCAGACAATCCCAGGCCTGGAGGGGGAAGAAAAGAAGGAAAATGGCTGTGTTAATGGCTAACCGGTGAGGAGGCAGGAGCTCTCTTCCTGCCTGCCTGTGACTTGCCAGCCAGCCAGCGTCCAGGTCCCCATACCATCCAGTCTGTCCTTAATGATCGAAAGACAAGTGATCTAGAAATAGGCCACCTGGCCACGGAAGACCCAATTACAGTCACACAGTGCCTGCTTAAGTTGTTGAGAGAAGGGGCTCAGCACGAATGATAGAAATTACGCATTGAGGGAGATGGCAGTTTTACCACTGGACCAGGTGGTCCAGTTTGCCATCTGGACCAGGATTTCACACAGAAAAAAAAAAAAAGATTTTCTTAGCAGTACAAGATTGTTTTCCCTACCATATATTTACTAGTGTTTGTCCAATCTAATTTCAAAGGCACCAAATTTTGAGGATTCTAACAGTGCTCTTGAGAGATTTTATACATTTTTCTTGATACACGGCATACATTTTTTTCTGTTCTTAGTTTTATGCATATAAAACTTAATTATAAAATCACCCCTTGTGCCACTCTAACTAGTTCTGTGTTTTGATCTCTGAAATGCAGATAAGTGTATCCTCCTGACTGTTATATTTTACTTAGTGTTATTTGATACAAACCTTAATTAATTATATTTGATTTTTTGAGGATGACAGAGATAATTAACTCTTTTACTCACACTTACCGGCTGTGTCTTGGCCAATTGGAATACACTTGAAGAGTGTAATAAATATGCAATAAAGAGTATACACTGTTAAAATGCAAATAGTTGTCCACTGTTTTTATGCTGTGGAATCTGATGCTGGGCACAGAAAATAACTTCTGAGATAACACTGAATGGCAGTTACTGGTAAATATGGACTCCCAATAGCAAATGCCAAATGTATCCATATAAAATATATAGTAAACTGTTTTTCAAAACATTCCTTCTTCTTACAGTTAAATCCATGAGTAATCTGTAAAGTAAATATGTCTGCTGTAGAGTTTTATTAGTGCCGCAAATCTTAATTGCTTTGATTTAAATATTTAGTCAGTAATGTACGTTATATTTGGTTAATGAGTGAAAGAAGCAAAAATTATCTGGTTTAAATTTACTTTCTGTAATTATCTAATTGCACTTTCTGTAATTATCTAATTATCTAAATGTAAATGATAAAAACTTTCTCATCGATATATTTTTCTTTACAAACACTTTTTCTGATTTCAGTTGGGAAACCATATATTGCTGTGGTTTGTATAATTTCCCAGCATCATTTTGTGCAAAAGAGATTTGAAAGACTCTTTGTTTTATTTCCTCTTTGCCGTTTTTTTTGTGGGATTGGGTCAGCTTGGTTGAGGCAAGAAAATTAGACATTTAATTTGATTAATTGTTCTAATTATGAAGAGGCTCTTATTAGATTCTGGATAATGTGTTTGCACAGCTGTTCAGGAGAAAATGAAACCTAGCCAGGACAACAATATGTTACCTGTCTCTTCTTTTATATTTTACAGTAGTTTGCCTGCTTCACTGGAGCCAGAAAGTATTGGTCTTGGCAGTGCCAGTAGCAGCCAGGATTCCTTACACAAAGCTCCAAAGAAGAAAGGAATCAAGTCTTCAATAGGACGATTGTTCGGTAAAAAAGAGAAGGCTCGACTTGGACAGCTCAGTAAGGAATTAGTTTTACCAGGCCTAAGTCACTGTTCCACAGTCATTTTTATGTTTATATTTTTCTTTTCTTTTTTCCCCCAAATGGCTTATTCCTCTTTTGCACTGGCAAATCCTTTCCATTACATTTCACTATAATAATGAGCATATTTGTCTATAATTTGGTATAATCATAATCTAAATGCAAGGAAATCTATTAAGCTAACAAGTTTCATCATTTCCTAAGAGTTATCATCTTCAGTGGAACTACAGACATGCTTAAAATTAAGCACATGATTAATTAAATACTTTGTTATATTAGGGCAAAATTGCTAACAACATACCCTTAACTAATGAAAATAGAAGAGTAATAGTTTCTGTTCTTACAGTAATGAGCTCGTCTTCATGATGAAATCTGGGAGTTTCTCAAAACTCAGTGTAACAGCACTTTAGTTTTCCAGTCTCTCACTGAGGTAGCAGTCCTTGGCTGTTTTGGTAACATAGCCTATCTTGACTGTCCTCTTCCTGTTGGTCACATTGACCACTGAAACTCCCCATTCCCTTTCCACAGTTCCTGCATTTTTCCTCAACCATGATTTTTATTTAATTCATTTAATGGCTCTAAATCTGCCTGTAAGTCTGACTGCCTGTTTGGGGACAAATTTTACAGAGTAGAGACAGAAAAAAAACCAGTGTTTTCAGGAAATGAGTACTTCAGTCCAGATTGTCATTCTTGACACTAATTGGGGTGGGGGTGGGGGGCAAAAAAAGCTAATTATTATGTCCTTTAGGTTACTGCTCAGAAGACATATCAGTGAGAATGTGATGTTTTATCTTGTTTTTATATAGCATCCAGATAGCTATGAGAGCCTTAAAACATGTGATAGTTTCATGCAATTCCTGTTGCAACATACAGAACTCTGAGAAAATCAAATCATAACATCCATTATAATTCACAGGTTTAAGTACCCATTCTCCAGATACTTAATGATGCTCTGTCTCACACACCCCTTCCTTTTTCCTTTTTCTCCCCCCTCTCCTTCCCCTCTCCTATTTATTTCGAGTTTTCATATCCCCTACTCTTAACTCCAGTCATCTGAAGAAGTGGGCTGTGCTCACGAAAGCTCATGATACCATCTACACGTTTTGTTAGTCTATAAAGTGCCACCAGACCATTTGTTGTTTATTTCAATCAGTTTGAGTTTTGTCTTGGTAAAGACTTCATAAGATCTTTTTTCCAAAGTATAGCTTAGAAAATATCACTCTTTTCTAGATGGTATGCACTTGTGTTTCAAGAAGAAGGATGATTTAGTGGTAAGAGCCCCAGCTTAGGACATGTGAGACCTAGCTTCAACTCCTTGCTCCAGCCCAGACTTCCTCTATGACCTTAGGCAAGTCACTTAGCTTCTTTGTGCCTCAGTTGCCGATATGTAAGAATAGCCATATCGGGTCAAACCAAAGCTTCCTCTAGTTCAGCATCCTGTCCTCCAATAGTGGCCAATGCCAGATGCCCCAGAGGCAATGAACAGAACAGGTAATCATCAAGTGATCTGTCCTGTCACCCATTCCCAGCTTCTGACAGAGGCTAGGGACACCATTCCTACTCATACAGGCTAATAGCCATCAATGGACCTAACCTCCATGAATTCATCTAGTTCTTTTAGTACCTTTTTTATCTAGTTTTTTTTGTAAAATTGAGATAATAACTCTTCCCCGTCTCTCAGTGGTGTTGTGCACATCAGTGCATTAAAAATTGTGAAGAGATTAGATACCACTGTAATAGGAGCCATGCAAATCTGTGAGAGAGCTTTAAAACATTTCACCAATTTTGAAATATATCTGGCTAACTTGATTTCCTGAAGTTAGAAACTTAAATCCATACCAAGATCTGCTGCTGATGTATCACAATCAAGAACCATATAGCTAAGGTTGTACATAAGAAAATAGGTTGATATTATGGAAAATCTATCAGTATATAATCAAAGGTTTCAGAATTTTTGTTCTCTCTCTCCAGATTACAGATGGCTTTCTTCCTTTTTTTTTGCCTATTAAAACCCTGTGTTCTTGAAAAAGGACTGATTTTTATCATAATTTAGTCTTTTTTTACTATCACTAGGGGGAAGAATGAAAATCTGATTTATTCAATCATCTGGTAGTTTAGTGCTTTTCAGAATCTATTAAACGAGTCTCTCAAGTCAATCTGCATGTTCCCATCTGCACTGATTGAGAATTTTGTATCTTTAGACTGGTTTATTAATTCCAATTTACATTCCATGAGACCAATTTTATTGATAATGGCAAATTTTACATACTATGGTATGAATTAACAGTAACTCAGAGCCCAGAGGAGAAAGATAAAACAAATGTATTGGTCTTCTATGCTACTCTTTACAGTGCAGAATGGAAAATTCCTCTACAAATTGTCTCAGAAGCAACAGAAGATGACAGTAAATTATTGTCTTAATGATACCTAAAATGTTAATGCTATTTATGCATAATCTAATAAAACACAATGATAATTCCCCAGTACCAACTCATGAAGTTTCAGACAGACTTCAGTGAATACTTGCAATAAACAATTGTCTGTCTATGCCCGATGGAGAACAGGAGACATTGAATGTGGTTTTAATTCAGCTGCAATTTTATTCTTAAAATATCTGGACATACCCAGTAAATAAAATTGTATAGTGCAGGTAATTCCATTTCCATTTCCCTGTGTTTGGCTGCTGCTGTCATCCTTTCACCTTTTTCATCCTGATCTAGCCATCCTGATGCTAGGACCCCAGGACTTTCCTTGTATGAGGCTTAAGGGGGCCTCCTTTAAATCCTCTACCTGTCCACTTTTTATCTCATCCACTGGACATCAATCACAAGCTTAGATAATGAGTTGGGACATTATAACCACCATTTCCTAACATAAAAGTCCCCCAGTCCACTGTGGGGAAGGCAAAAAACCCACCTCACCTATGCCAATCTGGTAGCAGGGGAAATTTTCTTTCCATCTCTGTAAGAAAAGAGGCTGCAGATCATGACAAAATATTGTATTTTAACTATTTTCATAGGTGGGAGGGTGAGCGCTGTTCTTCTGGTTTTGGGTTACAAAGGGCTGTCCAGCAACTTCACTGCATATATTTACACCCTGCCTCTTTGCCTCTCTCTCTCTTCCAGTCAGGTAGGGGGAGGGATCATTGTCCATCTCTCCTCTCCTTCTCCCTGCCCCCACCAACCAGGCCTCCCTGTACTGTTTTCCCACTTTCTAACTGGAAAAGAAAGGACTTAAAAGGCAATGGCCCCTTTTCACTAACCTGCGGTACAAGCTACAGTTAAAAGGGGCAGTTAGTCTTCTGCCAGCCTGACAAAGGACTCTGCACAATGAGGACAATTTCCATAGCAGTCTTGCTCAGTAGCTCCTCCTCAGAATACTGTAAGTTTTTAAATAAACATAGCCAGGATCAATAAAACATACTATTGCATGTGGTAATCAAAAGCAAGCAACAAAAGCATGCTTAGAAGCTATTAAGGGAGATCTCTGTGCTACTGAAGTACAGAGCAGTTTGTTTCCTCTTTAATTTTATAACCAAGGCAGATAAGATAAGAAAAGAGAAGGAAATGAAGTCTTTTGTGACAGGCAGCTTTTATATGCTTACTCTCGTATGGAGCTAATGTTTTAAAGGTGATACAAGATAGTAGCAAAAAAATCCATGAAAAGTGCAAATTTTTACAGTATTGCTTGAATTAGCTCCATAACTATATTCTAGTTTAACTGTATTACAAGTCACATGTTTCACTAATTTTGATGTATGTGGCCTGTGCAAGTATAAATTTACTATTGCAAATGTTCATTTTCCTATTATTTGGAAGATCCAGTCCTTTTTTTTCAATAGAGTAGCAGACTGTATTAAACAGCTCTTATTGGCTAGCCTCAGCAAAAATGTTAATTCTTTGTATATCTCCATGTGCACAGTCATATGTGGAGGTGCATGCAAACACATACACAGACAAACACAGAGTGAGTGCACTTTAAAAGGACATCTCAGTGCCAAAGATGTTTCTGGTTCCAGCAACTTTAAATATTTATAAAATTACTGGAACCAATAATATCTCTAAAAATCAAATATAAACATAAATTCTCACAATCTCTCATTTGAATTATGTTGTTGAAAATAACATTGGAACATCAGGTGTTTTACCACTGACTTGAACATGGCCAAGATTTCACCTAGCTGATGTTCTTGTACCAAATTTCTTGTATGTATTCAAGTGAACTAGTTTTCCAGTGCTAAATCTGTCACTCTTGTGAATTATTATTCTTTCAGTGTCTGCTAAATTACTTCCATTACTTTCCAAAGTCTAATACGTTCCTTAGAACATGTTTTTCACATATATATTTCTTTAAGAATTTTTTTGGGGGACTTTGCATCTGGCTTTATCAGCTTGTGCATCTTCCAAAATCCTTATGGAATTTTATGCTACACTTGGATGATCTGTGTGTGTACAAGTGTGTGGCTCAGTTTGTAAGACCAAAATGTTAGAAAACCCTTATCACATTTACATACACATTTAAGTTTAAGACTGCCAGAACCCCAGATTTATCTTACTTTCTTGGTTATCCAAAAAGCACAATTATATTTTGTGAAAGTATATTATATTAAGAATATTTGCATTCTGTGAAAATTACCAAACTCTCACTACCTATATCTAAAGCAACTTAATCTGCAAAAAAAGAGTGTAAGTGTATTTAAAAGGGTCAGAAGGAAACATATGATAAAGTATTTTATAAAACATATATGTAAGACTACTAACAATAAAACAGCTTATCAGGTGATTTTTGTTTGTGTATGGGATCAGATGCATGGCTGTCGTTTTGAAAGGTATGTGGCTAATGCACTGTTTACAATACTGAAAATGTGCCCTTACTGCAAGAGTGGGCAGTAAGTGGTCTGCGGATCAGACGCAGTTCACCAGGGTTACCCCCTGCTGTCCAGCCAGTGCTTTTCCTGCATATCTGCATATATAGCCGCTCACAGCTCCCATTGGCCACGGACCACCATTCTCAGCCAATGGGAACTGTTGAGAAGTGGTGTCCCAGTCTGCAACGCTTCCCACAGTTCCTATTGGCCAGGAACAGCGATCCAGGCCAATGGGAACTGCAAGTAGCTATACCTGCAGTGGCGCAGGTAAATAAAGCATCGGCAGGCTGCTAACCTTGGCAGACCACCTAGAGCTGCCCTACCCCGTTGACAGTTATAACAGTACAATGATTTGTATTTTAAAAGGATGATTTTAAAAAAGGCACTTGTGCTTCAACACCATCACACTGGTTTCCCCAACTGATATTTGCTCTAGCTTGACTGAGCTGCATGTTAAAGTGGCTTGCAAATATATGGGTGATATTTCCTCTGTGTGGTACTCTATGTCCATTTATTTTTATATTTTTAGAAAAATTAGTTGCTTAAAGATACTAATTTTGTAAATTCTATTATGTTGTCCTAAATAATGTCAGTATCTAATATGTACTAATTAAGGGCCACATTAAGAGAGGTCAAGACCTGGGGAGTTGCCACAGAACAGTGGTTCTTACCCAGGAGTATATGGGGGTACGCAGAGGCCTTCCAGGGGGTACATCAGCTCATCTAGATATTTGCCTAGTTTTACACCACGCTACGTAAAAAGCACCAGTGAAGTTGTACAAACTAAAATTTCATACAATTTCTGGTTTATACTGCTGTGTGTGACATGTAAGTGCAATATTTATATTCCAATTGATTTATTTTACATTTGTGATAAAAACAGTAAGCAGTTTTTCAGTGTGTTGTGACAGTTTGGTATAGTTATGTCTAGTTTTGTAAGCAAGCAGTTTTTAAGTGAGGTGAAACTTGGGGGTACACAAGACTCTTGAAAGGGATATGATAGCCAGGACAGGAGCCAGACCCATAGAGTAAGGAGCTACCTACATCACGGCAGGTAGCATGGGCAGGGAAGCAGGCTTCTCACGGCTACTATCTCCAACTCCCCCACATGCAGATGAAAAGTGAGCTGCTGCAGCCTGATGGGTACTATATATTGCTATTCACTCTCTTCCCTGAGCAGCAGGGAAAATAAGCAGAGTCACAATATCCCTCCTCACATGCTCTTGAAGCGCCACAACAACATACTTCCCTTTTTCCCTTGGTCATGTAGTCACAATTTAGCTTTGTTTGTAATATGGTTTGACACTAGATAGATAGCAAGCAAGCTATATATTAGGGTTGTCAATCACAGTTAATGCATGCAATTAATGTAAAACATATTAAGTAGATTTTAGAAGACATGATTTATTACAGTTTATGGCACTGTTAAACAATAATAGAATACACATTTACATTTATTATAAATATTTGAATGTTTGCTACATTTTTAATTTTATTGATTTTCATTACAACAAAGAATACAATGTGTACACTGCTCACTTTATTATTATTTTTATTACAAATATTTGCACAGTAATAAAGAAAATGAAAAACTATTTTTTAGTTCACCTCATACAGTTCCACTGAGTCCTACTTCTTGGTCAGCTAATTGCTAAGACAAATAAGTTTGTTTACATTTACGGGAAATAATGCTGACTACTTCTTATTTAAAATGTCACCTGAGAGTGAGACAAGACACTGGGCAAGATGTATCATGGTCTCACCCAATCTTGCAGCTCTTAAGTTCTTAATTACACCTCCAGCTCAAAGAACTAAGGGTATGTCTACACTAGCTCGTTAGTTCGAACTACGTAGGCAAATGAGGGCAACCGGAGTTGCAAATGAAGCCCGGGATTTAAATATCCCAGGCTTCATTTGCATCTTCCCGGGCACTGCCATTTTTAAATCCCCCTTAGTCCGAACTCCATGCCCGCAGCTACACGCGCATGGAGGAGGTAGTTCACCAGATCTCTAATTTGAACTACCGGTACACCTCGCCCACGCCCACAAGGAGTAGTGCAGTTCACCAGAGATCCTAATTGAACTACCTACTCCGCGCGCTGCAGCCGCGGGCACGGAGTTCGGACTAAGGGGATTTAAAAATGGCGCGCACTAGAACATGTGAAATGAAGCCCGGGATATTTAAATCCCGGGCTTCATTTGCAACTCCGGTTGCCCTCATTTGCCTACCTACCTCGAACTAACGAGCTAGTGTAGACATACCCTAACATACCCTTTAGTCTCTCTATGTCTCCATTCTCCTTCTGTAAAATGGAAATTATAGTTTATTCCTCACAGGAATGTTGGAGAGTTAAAAACATTATTCAGGCTTTTGTAGGCAATGAGATGGCGATATAGACACCCTAAAAGCTTTGTCAGAGTTTGGTCAGATTTGTTCATTAATTCTTTGGTTATAAATAGGTATTAGGTACTCTCAGCAAGCAGCAGACTTAAAAAGAGAAAAATAAGTAAGTAAAACTGGTTGAGGAAGTGAACCATAGGGGTTCAGAAAAGAACGATAAGGAAATATGTTCCTTTTTGTTTACTGTTTCAACACAGGAGGTTTTATGGAAACAGAGGCTGCAGTGCAAGATTCTCTGGGATTAGGCAAACTTGGAACTCAAGCAGAAAAAGACCGAAGACTAAAGAAAAAGTAGGTTGCTTTATTTTATTTTCATCATACCCTATTCATGTTTTGATTTTGGATGTTGTCCTAGGTATGCATATAATTGAAAGCATGACCAAACAAATGACTGTGTTTGTCTGAACTGTAGCTGTTAACCATTATAAATATGTGAGTTTTCTCAGGATTATTGGTTAAAAAACTCCACATAAAATAATGAAAATATGTGGTAATGCAGTACATTAATTTTTTTAAAGGTAGAACATCTTATCATTCACAAAAAGACATGAGTTTTTAAAAAGGAACTTTCTTTAATTTAGTTTAAAATTACAGTTTAATTACTATGTCCTGTGCTAATTGTGGTTTTTAAAACTTCATATGCCATGAAAGAAACATCTTACCATCTCTTTTTGCATGGATTATCCAAAAAAAAAAAAAAAAAAAGGCAAGACTGTTTGCATTATCCATTGAGCATATAATTATTTCAGTCTATTATAAAAAACAAAGATTCCCCATAGACACTGGTAACTTTGCTTTCTCTTACGTCTGTCAGAAAATGACAACCTAGCTTTTTGTTCACATAAATTATAGAATAATTAAATGCTTTCCCCCACTGCACTTAGTTGTAAAACTGATACACTCTGAGTCATAACAGCTGCAAGAAAGTAGTTGGCTCATTTGGGGGAAAAAAGCCATATGCACAAAAACAATCTATTCAATCTCTCAATTCCAGTGTTATAAGAGGACATCTGAGGAGAAAAAGGACTTCCTAAAAATCACTCCTTGAAAATGTTTTTTTAAACAAACTGATTTCTGTTTTTTAATTACTGTTTGAATGTCAATATTTTGCTTTCCAAGACCCTGTTTAATTTTCTTCTATTTACAGTATACTCATGTATCTCAGTCTTTGCTGATCTTTTACGTGGCTTGATGGATGCTTTGCATAGTATTCTGCACTTCTAGTGGGGAAAATCCAGGAATGTCTTCCAGCTTTTCTGAGCGGGTGTATATGTAGTGTATATTTTAACCACTTCATACCATGTGTAGTCATGAGGAAAACACTTCTCTCACTGTTTATTGTTAATGTACAAATATGAGTGTTTAACTTAGGCCTTGTCCTCACTCTGTGGAAGATTGACACTGCCATGATCAATCTTCCAGAGTCCGATTTAGCAAGTCCAATTAAGACTTGCTAAATCAAACTCAGAGGCCCCCCCCCGGCGGCCAATAATCCTGCTCTTGCAAGGAGTAAAGAAAGCCGACGAGCATTTGCTAGAATTGCGTACCTCAAGCCAAGCTACCGGGTCTAGTATAGACCTGGCCTTAAACTGGTTCTAACTTTACAATCTGTGAGTAAGGGTAAAGATTCATTCAGCATCTTCTTCCAACAGAGAAGAGACCTTTATCACCAAACTCAGGATACTGTCTTAACAATACTACAACAGATCAATCTTTCCTCTGCATCTGGAATTTTTTCTCTGTAAATCAATTATTGCTCTCCATTCTGTTATAGATTACTTATCCTTAATTCTGCAAAGCTTCTTAAGAACTGTTGGAGCCATCGCTGGAAACAGACTATATTGGATGCTATTAGAATTTCCGTATTCACCATCCTACTCATTTATCTTCCAATACCGAGAATAGCAGATACCACAATGCTGCACCAGTGTGAAGTGGCAAATGTTGAGATTTTAAAAGACTACCATAGTGCCCACAAAAATATTTCAAAATATGCCACTTGTCTTAGTCTGTTAGGTTAATATTTATCAACAGAACGTAAAAGTTTTAATCTATATCCAATGTACAACACAGAAAATACAAATTAATTGCATTACGCAAATACATTACCTAGAAATGTGTTGGATTCGGATACACAGGAGAATATACAGGATAATAACTAATTTCCAGACCTCTTAGTCTAATCTCCCACAATCAGATTTTGTCATGCTGTCAGCTTTTCAAAGTTTTCTCTTGTGCATCTGTCATCCGTTGACAACGTCTCATTTAGGAATTTTTCCTTTGTGATTTTGAATCATCCACTTAGAATATAATCTATAATACAAAGGGCTAACATTTGAGGTGCGTATTTTTCAAGATGACTTAAAATATTACAATATACAAGTAGCAGTTGTATGTACTTAACTTTAATCATATGTTTATATATCTGTCTCATGAAGGCCTTTGTTCCATCACTTTAGACTTTTAAACATGGTCAATCTTTGTAGCTTTTGGTTTCTGAGCTGTTAAAAGTACTCTTCAGAATACCTGTATGTTACTTCCAGAGAAAAGTTTGGATGTGCTCTGGGTTGGCCCTTTCACAGAGGTCCTTAATTCACTTAATATATAATTGACTAACACAGAAGAACTAAGACTGTAAGTCACAGGTAGTTTTGGAATACATTATGATTCCATTACTGGGATAGAGACTTGTGAAATAGATGGTATAGAATTCATGTGTTATCAGATCTTCTTTAGGAAGATAAAGGCATTTAATATGCCTGAGACCTTGCAATGTATTAGAAGTTAAAACAGTCCAGTATTTCATTTGTAGAACTTTAAGCAGAAAGGTTTGTCTCAGTTTGTCAGACTCCTTTCTTGTCTCCATTTAATAATGCATATCCCATTTCTTGCATAAATGGAGAGAGGCTCTAGCTGCTGAGAGGAATAGCAATTTTGGTAATAAAAGTGAGAGAGATATTCAGTGTCTCATATTAATGACAGCAGAAATATACTGTACTCATAGGACCTTATCTATAAACATCCTGGTGTCTTTATAAAAGGTAACTGAGAAACTAACTTTTTATTAGACTGTCTTGTTTTCTAGAGGCACAGCAACTAAGTTTGAGTTCAAGCCTTTTGCTTGATTCCTTTCTTCTGTTGATCAGGGCCTGTGAACACAGCAAAGAAAGCAAGTTCACACCCTGAAAGGGAAGAAGCTTTGTAATGATCCTTGTCCCTTATCTGGAACGATAGATATGAGAAAAAGGCAAAGAAACCTACAGTACTAGGAGCTAGAAGATCTGGATTCTGTGCTGTCTTTGCTACAGACTTGCTGCAGGATGTTAGACAAGTCACTTAAAGTTTTTGTGATCCAGTTTCCCTTTCAATAAAATGGAAATACAATGTTTAGTGAACAGGTGGCTTTAATGGAGAAGAATATGTACCACTGCCTTCCACTGGGTAACATCAGATCTGTTCATTCTTAACCTTCACCATTACACTGATTATGGCTCAGACACTGCTCCTTCAACTCAGGTGGCAGGACACTGTGGTCTTAGAGTGGGAGAATATGTTTGCTCCTTGCTGTTGCAGCAAAGTTACAAGTAGCCAAAGTGTGACCACAGGTTGGCTACAATATTGGTTAGCTTTGAGATGATGAAAATTATTTTAAAATTATTTAAATTTAAGCCACGCTATTTCAGGAGGGGCTCAGAAGAATATGGATACTCTCCCAGGGAAAAGATGTCTTGAATTTAGAACTCTTAAAAATGTAATGTTCTGGATTTTATTTCTAAATCAATTTACATTAAGGTATTTTAGCTCTGTAACCCTGACTATTTACACATGCAAAATAAATTGTTGAGCAGTATCTCTTACTCAGAGTTTCCTGAGTGAGTAGTGCACTTCTCCATATCAAGTCCCACTCTGATGATAAGATAATCAACATATTACCTTCAAGATACTTCAAGGTTTGTCTACTTCCTGCTTAGAGGATGCTATTTGGCTATTAATTATTTAGTTCTATGTATTTGAATTAACTACTTAAACACTATTAAAATGAAATAAACAACCTTACTCAATGATAGGCAAGTCTTTTGTAGATCTTCCAAAAGAGCCAATTTTCATCCTAAGAATTTGGCTTGTTGCAGTTAGTCATTAGCTATGAATCCTTATTGTAGGTCTTCAAAAACACAGGAAACTAACTCTCCAGGATTTATTAATTTGATTCCATCATGATGCTAAAATTGATCCAATATTACAGCCATTAGTTACACGAATCATCTACACATTCATAGTTATGTATGTTTTCAGTGAAGCCTGACAGCAAAAGGCACATGATGTTATAATATAAATTAATTTGTGTATTTTAGAGTTACATTATTTGTAACTTAAATGTGATCTAGTGTTCAGAACATGGAATTGAATTTCAGGTTTCTTCTGTGTTCATTCTTATTTTACCATGGTTTTGCAAAATTACCTCTCACACACAAATATAAATTTAAAGATCTGTTACAGGAATTAACAAATTTCTGTAGAGAGCTTTGAGAACTTGTGATGAAAGATACAATAAACTGCAAACTACTATTATCTAAAAGAAACTTGCTTAAAAATAGAGGGATATAGATTTATTCCTACATTTGTTAAGATTTGTTTGTAGGGTTATTATAGCCATGTTGGTTCCAGGATATGAGACAAGATAGATGAGGAAATATCTTTTATTGGACCAACTTCAGCTGGCAGAATGTATAAGCTTTTGAGCTACACAGAGCTCTTCTTCAGGCCCAGGGAGTGTAGGGAAGGAAGCAGTGTGTCAGGGCTAAATACTAGTTGGGACAGATTGTTAATCAGAAAGGGTGATATAAGTTGGAGGCTGGCACTTGAAATGAAGCAGGCAATTGGGGGTTAGATTGTTATACGTAAAGGATCTGAGATGGGCAATTAAGGGTGCCAGGCAGTGTGGTGTGTTACAGATTATTTTAATGAGCCATAAAACCTGTGTCCCAATTAAATCCATGTTTTTTGGCTTCAAGTAGAGTTCATAGAATCATAGAATACTAGAACTGGAAGGGATCGCAAGAAGTGATCAAGTTCAGTCTCCTGCCCTCATGGCAGGATCAAGTACCATCTAGATCATCCCTGATAGATGTCTGGGTTATGATAGAGTTATGAATTTAAGTTGCCTTGCTTGCCTTTTGAAGGTGTTGTGTAGATTTCGTTTTGAGGAAAAGTATTGAAAGATCAGCTATGGAGTGATCGCTTTATGAAAAGCATTTGCCACAGTTGATATGGTGTGTTTGTGACTTATCGTTTTTCTCTGTGAGTTCATTCAAGATGATCAGGTTTCATGGGCATAATTGTGATTGGAGCCTTTGATGCACTGGGTCAGGCATGCCAGATATTGTGATAAGCATGTGTGGGGCCCATAAATCTTGAAAGCTGTGTTGTGGAGATCATCATAGCAGTGGAGATTTATCAGCAGATTTTGTATCTGTTGTTCTAACAGGACCTGCTGCTGCTTTGAGTTAGCATGTCCTGTTCTGGGGGTAACCTTCTTCTGATGAGCTTGATGAGGCTAGGGGGTTGTTTGAAGGCAGAAATAGGGGTTCAAGAAATATTTCTTTCAGGATATCATCCTCATAAAATATGGGTTGTAACTGATGATATCTCGCATGCATTCCATCATGGAGTAGTATCTGGCAGCTAGGAGTGTGTGATCAGCAATTTGGATTTGTTTCTTTTCAACATATTAAAGCAGTTTCTCCCAGGGTATTTAGATGGCCCTTTCCATGATGTGATCTACTTCTCTGGGGGAGTGTGCTTAGTGAAGGCACGTTTAAGTGTGGTCAGGTGAATTTTGTGTATAGAACGAATTCTGGACCTTCTGTATAGAGCAGATTCTGTGGCATGTGAGTTGTAGAAACGAGATTTGGGTTTTTTTTGGTGTGTCAGGGGTGCTCACTAGATCTGTGGAGGTAAGTTTGGTGATCCATGTGTAACCCCTTTTTCTTCCCCGGGTTACTCGGGAGCAGGTCACACTCACAGGTGTGCCGGGGCGCCTGATGGTCTTGACATAAAAAGGAGATCCTGAGTACCCCAGTGGTGATGTTGTTTGGTTGGGGAAAACCTATCCACCCCCTTGCTGCAGTCCCTTGCTTATAAAGAATGTACAATGGCGGTGCCTCCACCTGGCTGGCCTTGTACACACTTACTGGTGTGCCTTGAGTGCCTCCAGGAATAAACTCATTCCAGCTATAATCTGGATCTAACTCCAGAACAACTACAAATCATATACATCTAATAGATTACATTAAAATAAACAATCTTTACTTAACTTAAATAACAGGGTTCAACAGATTAACAATGAATAGCATTAACAAAGTGCACAACAATAATTGGAACTTATATATCTAGCATTTGCACTGCCAATATTGATCCCACCCCAGAGTGTGCACACCCCTGGACTCAGAGTCCCAGACTCTTGCTTGTGTGGGAGCGCTTGAGGAACTACAGCTGTAATGGAGATTCTCAGCAGGCAGTGTGTATGTGGGTCCAAGTAGGCAGCAGCTCTGTCCCAGGCAGCACCTTCCCCAAAAGGCCCAATTACTTACAGCCTCATGCTGTGCCTATCAGAAGCAGCCTGCTAGATCCCAGTTCCAAAGGCATCTAGTCCCGGTCTGTAGCTGCACTCAAACAGCCCCTGCACTGGATCAAACTCCTCCACAGCAGCCTGGCTCCCCTTCTGTTCCAAAATCCAAGGGAAGAGTCCCAGACTGCTAGGCCTCTCTTCTCATGCACATGGAGAGATTCCCATCTCCCACACAAGAGTAACTTCCTACCTGTTTTTCCCAAGGGCTCATGGGAATTGTAGTCTGTGAGGCTAGATTGCAGCACACGGGGTCTTCCCAGAAAATAAGCAGCGGCACCTTTAGTAAGGGGACTACACATGTGTTTCTCACATATAGTTTTTTGTAGGGTTCTGTTTTTAAGCTAATTGTGATATCCAGGAATTGGATGTTGGTGTGGAATATTCTATAGGGCAGGGCTACTCAATTTTGGAAGCCTCAGGGGTCACAATGATACTCACAGCACATGCCGAGGGCTGCAATTTAAATGTAGTTGTATATACAGGCAAACATATGCAAATATATGTGAATTGCTTCTTTCACACTGATGGGCATGAATACAAAGATTAAGGCAAGACTACACAACATACAGGCCCCATTTAAGCCAGTTCTGCTGGTATTAATAAAATGCAATTTTACCCGATTTCCACCCATATGACAGCACTTTTAATGAGCAATGACAGTCCAGGAATTTAACTACTAAAACGCATGTCAACAAAAGGCAATTATATTGACAACGTTTTTGTTTTAGCTCCCACCCCCAGGTGGTGAGCCCCGTGTAAACCCAAACCGCACCGCAGGCCGCAAACAAATGGGCCATATGTGGCCCGTGGGCCGCATGTTGAGTAGCCCTGCTATAGTGAGTTTGATCAACCATAATAGAAATTGTAATGGAAATCTATGGGAGAGTTTAAGTTATCTGTCCAGAGGATCAAAATATAATTAGGTATCTCAGGCATATTCCTGGTTTTGTTAAGACTGTACATTCTTACATTTTTGTCTGATACATGATATAGAGAAGATAAGCCGTACTGAAGTGTTGCCTAAAGAATTGCATTACGTGCTTTGAATATAAACTAACCCTGATAACCCATCTTAACTTATCACACACAAAACTTGCCAACACTTGTTTTTTTTCAGGCTCCCTCTTCCCTCCTAGCCTACATACTTGCAGCCAAAGCTATAGCCAATGGGGTTGCTGTTCTTAAAGAACATATCTAGCTGTATAAATCAGCAGACATGGGTGTCCCACTAGTTGACACATCCTTTCATTTGTCACCTGGCAGCATTTAATGCCGGAAAGTGTAGATTAGATCATATAGTCTGACATCCTGTTTATCACTGACCATTACAACTCACCCAGTGACCCTGTACTGATTCAAATAACTTCTGTTTGACTAAAGCATATCTTTCAAGAAAGGCATCCAGTTGTGATTTGAAGGCATCAAGAAATGGAGAATCCATGACTTCATTAGGTTTTTGGTTGAAATGGTTAGTCACCCTCCCTGGTAAAAATGTGTGATCAATTTCTAATTTGAATTTATCTGTCTTGGGTTCTAGCCATTGATTTTTGGTGTGCCTTTTTCTGCTAGATTCAAGAGTTCCTTAGTAACTAGTATATTTTCTCTGTGAAGGTGCACTGTTATCTATTCATCTCTCGATTTGAGTTGGTTTGGTTTTTGATAAACTAAACAGATAAAGCAATTTAAGTCTTTTACCATAAGGCATTTTCTCTTTCCCATAAGGCATTTAATGATCATTTCTGTGGCTCTTTTCTACACCTTGTCTGATTTTTCAACATCCTTGTCAAAATGTGGATGTCAGAACTGTCCATAGTATTCCAATATTGGTCTATGCAACTGTGGGGTAGTGGGGGTGCTGTCTGCTCTGTAATCCGGTGTCCCCCTGCACTGTGATGTGATTCTCACTGACTCACCCAAATGTGTATTAACCTAGACACCTAGGCTCAGCCTCCCAGGGAGAGAGACAAAGGGAGGAAGGTGGAGACCAACACCTGGGTGGGGGGGCAGGGCCTTGGAGGGAGGCAGTGGCTGTCTGGGAAGCATGGAGAGAACAGCCTAAGCTGGGGGCTAGAGGTGATGAACCCTAACCCTAGGGGCCTGAGCCATCCTGGCCCTGCCCCCGGTAGACACATCACGTATGTGCTGTGCTGTATTCTGGAAAATCAATAAACTCCTCTCTATTCTACTGGCTGGTGGAGACTGTTCCGGCTGCTATGGGTGCAGGATCGGGGAAACCCCAACTCGCCTTCACAGCAACCTATCAGCCAGTTCTGTTATACATACCAAGATCACATCTTCCCTTTTTGCCACAACATCACATTGGGTGCTCATCTTCAGTTGCTTGTTCACTATGACCCCTAAATTCTTTTCAGAGTCACTGATTTCCAGGATATAGTCATCCATTCTATCGGTATGGCCTGTATTCATTGTTCCTATATGTATAACTTTGCACTTAACTGTGTTAAAATGCATTTTGTTTGAATGGATTTGGCTTACTAAGTCACTCAATCAATCTGTATCATTATTTATCATTCCGCCAGTTTTTGTGTCATCTGCATATTTTATTATCAGTGATTTTAGTTGTAATTTCAGATTATAAATGAAAATGATGAATAGCAGTTCTGGTCCCTGGGGAACCTTACTAGAAATTTTAGATGATTCTCCATTAATGATTATTTTTTAAGATCTACCTTTCAGTTTTTATTCTGCTTAGTGTGTGCTTTATTGATCTGTATAGTATTAATTTTTTAATTAGAATGTTTTGCCGTACTGAGTCAACTACCTTATAAAAGTTTAGGTATAGTACATCTTTGCAGGCTTGTAACCTCATTAAAGAATGAATTAAGGCTTGGCAAGACCTGTTTTCAATGACAACATGTTAACTATTGTTAATTATATTTCTGTCCTTTAATTTGTGGTCAATTGAATCCCATATCAGTTTTTCTATTATTTTGCACAATATTGCTGTTAGGTTAACTCACCTGGAGTTACCTCACTTATCCTTTTTGATTATTGGCAAATCATTTGCACTCTTCTAGCATTTTGGAATTTTTCCTATATTCCAAGATTTATTAAAATTCCTCTGCAATTTTTAAGATTCATGGATATAATTATCCATGACTGCTGATTTTAAAATGGTTATTGCTAGTAGGTATTATATAATATTTTGCTTAGTTACAAATGTAGCAGAAAGTTCTTCATTCTTATGTAATGTAAGTACACCAATTTGCTTCTTTCTCAATTCAATACAGAAGTATTTACTGAACACTTCTCCCTTTTTTACAATACAATTTTACTATCATCATTATCTAGTAATGGGTCTACCATTGCTAGGATTTCTTTTATTCCTTTCTATATTTTAAAAACTCCTTAATGATCTTAAACTGCCACCCATCAATTTCTCCTTGATGTCTTTAGCTTCCCTTATCAATTTTCTGCACTTTATAACATTTACTTTTATGTTGTTTGATTTCTAGTCTTCCTGTTTGTTATATGTTGCTTTGTCCTTTCTAATTGCTGCCCTCATTTCACCAGTGAACCAAGATGTGATTTTAGCCAAAGTTGTCCTTCTTGACTGTGGTACCATGGCCTTTTTTTCATCTGTAAATTCATGTTTTCATATTGTGTATAATACCTTTTGTCAAAATGTTATCAACTTTCATTTTGGGCTACATGAGAGTTCAGACATCTATCTCCCTAACAGAAGTTCCCTATGAGAACACAACTTTTTCTCTCAACACATTGTAGACAAGCATTTTAGAAATCAATCATTTTGTTCTCTGGTTTGACACAGTGGTGTGTAACAGACTTTCCTGCCCTCATGATACCACTTCCTGGTCTTAGTGCATTGAAGTGAAGATCAACAACTCTAGAACAGCAAAGTATCTCTTTCATAAAAGATTATAAACACATTTTACCATTGCAATCACACACATTATCCCACTAAGTTTCAGTGGTGACAATTATATCAAATTAATACTTCAGGCACCTAGGGTCACATTTTAAATGTAGCCACTCTATCTGCTTTTCCACAATACTGCATTACAAAAACAAATAATATCTGTCTTCTTGCACCAACTGATAAAGCTGTAAGCAGTCAGCCATCAGAGCATAACATTTCTTAGAAACATGTATTGGAGGCTTAATGTTGGAAACTTAAATTTTAAAATAGAAAAATCTGTCAGATATAAAATATTAAAATTCTTATTTAAATATATAATCATGTGTAAAAACTATTACAATAAAAAAGTTCCTCTACCTACACTGACTTGTAACATCACCAAAGGCACTAACTGCATGGGTGATCTGGGGCTAAAGCACTCATGAAAAAAAATAGTGGGTGCTTAATATTGACCAGACAGTCAGCTATTGACAGCCAATCAGCTATTGTATGGGCAGCCACCATCAGCTGTTTCCTCCACTTCAGCCAACCAGTTCTGGCCATCTGGCCAATCAGGTAGGTTTTGCACTGAAAACCTATCAGCTGATTTGGCCAGAATCCAGGTTCAGATGTTTCTCAGCCTGTGGGTATGGCGACTGTAGCTCCCAACATAGCTTTGATTGCAGTCAGATGAGTCTTCTTCCAGCTGCTTCTGGGCTGGCTGGAAGAGGCTGGGGTTGAGAGGAAACTGCTTATGCAGGCCAGCAGCTTCTTGACTGGCCACTGTGGGCTGGGGCTGGGACTGGAACTTGGGGAAGACAGGCAGGCAGCTAAGCAGATGTAGTGTCTGATACCCCACTTTGGTACGAAGACCTCAAAATCCCAACTTTTCTCCATCCTGACACACATCCTGAAACTTCCAAGCCAACCTAGCAGCTTATGCACTCTGTCACAGGCACTCTGGATCTATGTTCCCTCTATTTTTTCCAGTCATGTGCAGAATAACTTTTGTTACATGCACCGAGGCATGAGCAGATGTGCACCAGTAGTAGAAGCACATGCTGCCAGCTGTGGGCACTCTGCTAATCAGCTGGACAGCACCTGACTCTCTCCTCTTCCAAGCACACAGTATGTAGTGAATACTGCTCTGAATTATAATTTAACTTTTCAAGGCCCACATGACATTAAAACAAAGAACACAATTTCCTTTTGCAAAGACTCAAATATATATGCGCATAAACTTTACCCAGACAGCACAAGAGCTGGAGCTAGGCAAAACAAAGCTGAATACGGTTCCGCCACACACACACACACACACACACACACACACACACACACACACACACTCACTCTTCCTGAATGGTTTCAACCTTGTTGTGAATCTCTGGGTTTGGTTCAAATCCTTAAGGAATACCATGTCCCTCCTGCCTTCATTTTTTCTGCTGAGAATTCTGGTTCTGGCGATGACATGGCTCCTCTTGCTTAAAGAGCATGTCATTTTTAGCAACAGTGGCAATTTTTCTTTGGTCCTGTCCTTTTGCTGGGATTTTCCATCCTACAGAGTTGTTAGAAGTCAGGAGATCTACCTCAAACTCCAGGGTAGAGCTAATCAATGTTGATAACTTGTTGATGAGCATGGTTCAGTCTCCAGACGTAACCTGCTTTGTGGCACACATATGGAAGTTAAATCCAGTCTGAACATCACAAGTAAAAATGCTATAAAACAGAAATTCATATTTGGACACAGAAATTCAAATTGTCACAATGAATCTTTGAGCTTTATTAAAACACTGCTTTTTAGTATTTATTTATTTGTGTTCAGTAATCCCAAACAGGAGAAAGTATAGTTTCAAAGTTTGGCTGGCTGCATGGCGCTGGGGCTGAGAATAGGTGGGCAGACACCTTTTCAGCTCAGGGGAAGGGACCTTGTGGGAGGGACAGAGTGGGGGTGGGAAGAGATGGAGTGTGGGTGGGGATTAGGGGTGGTGTGGGGGTGGAAAGAAGATGGAGCTAGAATGGGGCACCCACTGGCAAAACTAAATGTGAACACCATATTTCCAACTTACCTGTGCATTCTCTAGTGCATAAAGGGTCATTTAATTTGCTCCTGTTCAGAAGGGCAGAATCTGGCAATGTCTACACTACACTTCTTTTTTGGAAAAAGGTACGCACATTACGGAGTGCAATTTGCATACCTTTTTCCGATTGTTTTTTCAGAAGAGGCTTTTCTGAAATTTTGGAAAAAACTTCTCTTTCGGAAGAGCCCTTCTTCCTTGTGAAACAGGGCTTCTGCAGTTTACAGGGCTTCTGCAAGAGCACGTCTGCTCTTATGCAAAAAACGTAAGAGCAGACACGTTCCCTGGACATAGGGTAGACATAGCCATTAAGTACTGAGGTGACTATTATCTCATGTACACTGCTGTCATAGCCTGAAATACTCTCATCTGTTACTCCTTCAGCAGATCTTAAGGCTGAATTATTTCCCACATTATCAAAGTTGTTTGTGTAAATCAACCACCTCTTTCACAAAGTGCACTGATAAGATTCCAACTCTGAAGATGACAAATTTCTGGTGCTCTGTGCTGGCATTTGTCAATATTGATCTTAGGATAGAAGCCACAATATTTCCTTCAGGCAGAGGTGTCCTCACAGTGATCAGTTTACCCTTTTTGAATTTTGTTGTGTTGTTCCAGTCCTTAGTCTGGGAACACCAGGGTGAGTCAAGATCAGAGATGATGGCTTTAACTTTTCCTCTGCTTTTGTTTGGCTTGAATCTGAATGACAATATTTTTTAATTGTTTTTCAAACAGTGATCTAAATCTTCAGTCTACCTCCATGTCCCCAATATAGGCATGAGCATTACAGTTCATATTTACCAAGGGGAACAGAAATGGAAAATATGTCATACTATGGAATCCTTATTCTAGTCAATTACACAAACCACAATTAGGGCTTGTATTTGCAAAATGAAAGTTTCTGCTTTTAATGCAGGTAGCAAAAAAAAAATTTTTTTTTAAAGAAGAAGCCTTGACCATGCAGAGACTTATTGTTATGTTTACACATATGCATAAGTCCTTGCAAGAACAAGGACTAAATGGTCCACTCTGTAAAACTCCATATATTCAGAGAACCCCTGTCTTTTCTATACAAGATACAGGTATCTGTTCATGAATTTCATTATTTTGCTAACAATAATTTAGCCTTTAATCTGGAAGTACTGCAGCTTGGTTGAGTCTAGACACAAGCTAATCATAATATATTATAGGAATGCACATATTGAGAAAAAAACAATTCCCATTTTAAATAGAAGGGAGACTTTTGTTATTTAACTTCATTTTTCTTTGTATCGAGCAAAGCAAAAAGGAGTGTTGCCTAGTTACAGTCCTAATAGTGCCACACTCCTTTTTCTTTCCTTTTGCTGATTTTCCTATTGTTTAATTTTGTTGAAAGATTGAGAGAGAACAGAGAAAAGAGCCACAGAAATTATTTCAGATCTGGAGAAAATTTCTTATATTGAGACATTTAATAACTCAATCTGTTTAGCTTCTCCAAAAGATTGAGAAGTGATTTAATTACAGCATATAAGTATCTTGGTGAGGAGATGATACGGGGTACTAAAAATCTCTATAATCTAGTGAAGAAGGACATAATGAGCAAATAGAAGGTGAAACCAGACTAATTCAAATTAGTGACTTTAACCATGGGAACAAACTGCCAAGAAAAGTAGTGGTTTCTCCATTTCTTGATGTCTTCCATTAAATATTAGATACTTTTCTGGAATTTATATTTTAGTCAAACACAAGGTATTGAGATCAAAATGGAGGTAACTTGGTGAATTTAAGCGGTCAGATTAGATGATCTGATGCTCTCAGCTAGACACATATATAACTCCTGTAACTTCAGTGAGGTTTTATATATGTATCTGAAAGCAGAATTTGGTTTAGTATGTTCTTAACTAGAGAAAAAAAAATCTCTTTGCCCACTGTAGTATTAAAGTGCTTTTCCTAATGATCTTGTTAATTACAGGCATTTTTTAAAATTAATCAAAATTGCATTAATTAAGCTTTTTGTAATGGCCATCCATCTAAAAGTTCTCAGATTTGTAATGTTTATAAAAACCCATTATCCTCTAAGTGTATGTTCTGTATTGTATATTAGTCCTTAAGAATAATTTTTATCTCATGCCTTATTATTTTTAATTGTCCTTCATTTAATTTCCTCTCTTTGTATCTGCATACATGACAAATCATTTGATGAAAGAGCTCCGAAGGCTTTTTTCACCCTTTTGCATAGAAAAGATGCATTCAGTGTCTCCTGTTGCTGTAAAAAAAATGCATTTTGTGGCCCAGTCTGGCCAGGAAAACCACATAGTGCCTTATTGAAGTCAGTGTGGCTATGTGTTCATGAATCCATACTGTTCCCCTTGTAGGATCAGGGCTTAAATTTTGTTCTACGTGAATAACTGTCCAGTTACAACTCTGCCAGAGGGTCACAGCTAGGCTACATCTAGACTACAGTGTTTTATCGGAAAAAGGTACGTAAATTGCGCTCTGCAATTTGAGTTCCTTTTTCTGATAGTTTTGTCGGAAGAGGCTTTTCCAAAATTTGGCCCATCTACACTGGGCCAAATTTTGGAAAAACCTCCTCTTTCAGAAGAGCCCTTCTTCCTCATGGAAGCACTTCTGTGCACTCTTCTGAAAGAGTGCGTCTGTTCTTTCTGCAAAAAAAAGCCCCATCGTCTAGACGTAGCCCTAGATACAGGTGAGAACAGACTGGTTAATCCAAAGACTTACCTCATGTTTCATGAGACTAGATACCTCAAGAGGCCATGTTTCAATACAGAAATCTTCCTCTGACTGAACAGCCCTTGTTGTCACTTGCCATCCCATACTGAACCCATTTGGAGTTATAATCAAACAATTACAACCAATACCTGATGAGGAATGCATCTTGAAAGAAATCTTTCTTGAATCTTTTCTTCTGGCCTTCAAGCAACCCCCAACCTTGCTAAGCTCATCTCAGAAGCAAATGTAAAGGCGACAGGCAGAACAAAACATGGGACCTCTGGAGCTTTGTGCGTGAGCCTCTACCACTTGTGCTAAAATCCAGTTGGCTCTGTAAAGTTTATGAGCAAAGCCATTCTCTCTCTCTGTAGGCCATTGTTTACACTAGAGAGTTATTTCGAAATAACTCCCCTTATTTCAAAATAACAAGCAGAGTGTCCAAACTACAAAGCCAGTTATTTTTGAAATAATGGGCTGGTTATTTTGAAATAATAACTTCTGCTTTCCACAAGGAATAACACTTATTTTGAAATAGTTACTTCAAAATAGCAGTAGTGTGGATGCTTCACTGCTGCTATTTCGAAATAACTACTCCCCACAGTCATTCAAATAATTACTCTCCAGTGCATCCTGGGGCTCTAAGCTGACATAGTGTGTCCACATTAAGGGAGCCTGCCTTGGACTAATTTTGAGGCTTCCCTGTAGTGTGGACATGCTATTTTAAAATAGTTATTTCTGGAGTTATTATTTTGAAATAAGTTATTTTGAAATAATTTCCTAATGTAGACATGCCCTCAGTGGTCTAAGTGCTACTACACAGTGCAGTGAACCACCCCCAAACGGTGTGTGGGTTACATAAACTCCCCACAGAAAAAAAGGAATCAACTCTAAATGGCTTTGGACCCTGACAGAACTGCAAATGCAAAACTGCAGACACATCCATACTACTTCAATGATCAACGCTCCCCACAATGCTTCTTTCTAGATCTGTGGGTCCTGCACTTGCCTATCACAATGTGGTGTACTTCATCCAGTACACTAAATACCCCAATAACAATTCTGTTGGTGAAACCAGTGAATCACTGAGCTCTTGAATGAACTCAAACAGGAAAATTATAAAAGACCAGAACACCATATTATCTGTGGGTAAACACTTTTCACACACAAAGAAAAAATCACTCTATATGTGGCCTGTCAGGTCTCATCCTCAAAGGAAACCTGTGTAAGACCTTCAAAAGATAAACCTGCAAGCTTAAATTCATAACATCCTTAGACACTAAGGCTACGTCTACACTGCAGGCTTCTTGTGCAAGAAGCTTTTTGCGGAAGAGATCTTCCGCAAAAACTTCTTGCGCAAAAGCGCATCCACACTGCAAAAGTGCATCAGAAAAGCGATGCATTTTTGTGCAAGAGAGTGTCCAGACTGCATGGATGCTCTCTCGCAAGAAAGCTCTGATTGCCATTAAGAGAATGGCCTCCAGGGCACCTATGCTTCCTTCAATAGGCTGTTTTTGTGCAAAAACCCCGTTTTCCGTCCACATGCACCTTTTTGCGCAATAACTCTTGCGCAAAAAGGAGTTATCCCTCGTAGAAAGAGGAATGCCTATACCGCAAAAACCCCTGTGTTCTGTCGATTCACTGTAAATTTTCTTGCGCAAAAACGCACTTGAGGTGTGGACACTCCGTGAGTTTTTGCGCAACTCTGCAGTGTAGACATAGTCTGAGTCACAGACTGAAAAGAGACACTGGATTTATGTCGTCTTATAATCTGTAGGCTGCTAACCTTCCCTCCCCTCAAACACACACACATACACACAGATTTTTTCCACTCTATGACTAGACAGGTGTTAATGGGACACTTCAGCTTAAATGGTTCCCTGAGATGTGTGTTAACTCTTCATGCTAAACAACCTATTCAACCTTATATTTAACTGACACACCACAGAATATCTTTCCCAGGCCTGAAGAAGAGCTCTATGTAAACTCAAAAGC
The DNA here is from genome assembly GCA_019425775.1 of Rafetus swinhoei. Taxonomy (NCBI): domain Eukaryota; kingdom Metazoa; phylum Chordata; order Testudines; family Trionychidae; genus Rafetus; species Rafetus swinhoei. The sequence continues at coordinate 277,093,475 of CM033437.1, forward strand.
TTGTCTCCCTCACCAACAAAAGTTGGTCCAATAAAAGATTTTACCTCACCCACTTTCTATCTCTATTATCCTGGGCCCAACACAGCTACAACAACACTGCATATAAAAATGAAATGATAAAAAATTCATTTATCAGCTTGCACTTAGAGCCTTACACATGCTGTTTTAGTGTTATGCTCAAAAATCGATCTCTATATTTATTTCAGATTCAAATGAAAACAGTACATAATTTCATTCTTATAAAAATGTTTCCTTTTTATTTTAAATAATAGGGTTTGTGAAAAATAAACAGGGGGACACAGGATCTTTCGAAATGGGGCATATTTGTTGAAAACGCCCCATCTAAACTGCCGGGGTTTTTTCGAAAAGCCCCATTTAAAAAAAAAACGGCGGACGCCATTATGCAAATGAAGCACGGGATATTTAAATCCCCGTTTCATTTGCACTTTCGTTACATCTAATTTACATCCCTCAGCCGACAGAGGGGTATAGTTTAGACACACTCAGATGCTGCTATTCTTATACTGAGTAAGCAAAACTGCTTAATTCTCTCTGATAACTGGTCTCAAACCAGTCAGTCTAGTCCTGGAGTTACATGCTTCTCAGCATGAGTAAGGATGGCATCCAGTCTAGCCCTAAGTGATGCTGGCTTTTCCTATAATGCTTCAGAAAACACAAGACTTAGACCATTTAATATGGGGGCCTTTTTCCTGTAATAAACAAGAAAGCAAATCCTGGTTCACCCTTTGCTGTGTATTTTCTCTATGTTTGGTTGGAGATTTTTCTGTGTTAATTTTTCTTAGTGTTTAAATCCACATTATTTGTACATAAATGTGTGTGTTTGAAAAACACTAATCAAAATATATATAACATTCCATTGCACAAAATGTGATGAATGATGAAAGTTGGGACAACTCGCATTTGTCTGTGAATAGTATCCAACATGTGCCGTGTTGCCAGACCTTCTGGCTCTAACATTTATTGAAGGTCTGTTGTGCTAAGAGGTTCCTAATAAGTAACAGACGCCAATTTAATTATAACCTCTGTTTCCAAAATCCATACAGGGGCATGTATCTTTTTAAATAAATTAGTGAAAAGGGTTCTTTCATAGTCAGATTTGCCATTTGTGATTGTGCTATTATTTTATCTATCATTATTTTGTTTAATGGATTGACATATATTCATTAATGTTTGTGTGCTTTTTTTTTCCCATCCATCTCTCTTCATCTCATGAAAAGCATATCGGGGTAAGTTAAATCACAATGGCTGCTGAACATGTTCATTTTCAGCACCATGTTTTCTTTTCTTTTTGTTTTCTTTTCCTTTTTCAATTACATAGCCAGACCTATGCAAAGAACTAACCCCAAACCAAATGTCCAGAGTATTCTAAAACTTTATAAAATTGAATCCACAATGGTTCTAATTTCTTCACCAATTTAGAGCTTAATCCTGAAGCCCTTACTCTTATGAGTGGACACTGGGATAATGCAAACTGGTTTTTAAAATAGATTGGCTTGTTAGGTCTACATGTTCTGTATACAGAACAATATTTTCGTTTTATGCTTATATGATTTCATGCTTCTTTGCCTTATTCAACAATTCATTTGTTTTTAAAGTATTGAAATTTGTTTTAATTTGCTCTCCTGATTTCAGTTTTAAAATCCTCATATCATCCTCTTAGACCAACTGTACAGGCTTTGTGTTTTTCCTAAAACAAACTATTTATGAAGCTTAGAAAATTCTATGCAGAGTACTTGGACTCTTCAATGTGTATGGACTATGGCTTTTCTAAGATTGGAACTCCAGAAATAAACTTGTAGAGGGTGAGAGTTACTCTTAATTTAAAATGCATTACTATGAAATGTTGGTACAAAACCAGATTTAATAAAGTTTAAGTAACCTGGAAGCTCAAAGGGTCTCTAATAATATCTAGTAAACTTTATACTATATTGCAAGTCTGTTTGGTTCATTATTGTTGTTTATCATATTTTAATAGTAATTCTTTGCAGCTCTAATTTAAAGTTATCTGTATTTTATGGCTATTCAGCATGCCTCTGTTTGCATAATGTATGCTTTCAGGAAAGCAATAATGCCCTTCTGCTTGCAGAACATGTGCTTAATATACAGCAATTACAGCAATATTTAAAAATGCTGTTCATATCTATGTTGCCTATGTTCATATTAAATGAATAAATCACCCCTTCCTTTTTGCATTTAAAAACGTATTTATTGCTTGAATCATTATGTACATTTACCTGTTGCAATATTTCAATTATTTTCCCCTGAAAATTCTTTTAAAGTTAATTGGAAAAAGTTTTGCAAAGACATGGAGAATTAAACTTGTCCACCATTCCCAGTCCACCTATTATACAGAGTAATACACACATATATATATACATCTACATAAAAAGGTGACTAAATTATTTCAAGTGAAGATCAGCCTAAAGGTAATAGCTTGAAGAACTACTAACATAATTTCAAATTAAGAATTATATTTAAAACACACACACACTCTTTTAAAGGCGGTTAAATCAAAAGTATATGGCAATGGCAATTTTGCCTCTAGTTCCTTTTAAATCTGCAGTGATTAAAATACAAATACAGAGAAATGAAAAACTACTTCTGCTAATAGGATCTGTCCAAAGCCCTATGAGTCCAATGAAAACACTCTCACCTGATTCCAAAGGTCTTTGAATCCAACACAATAGTTCCTGGACATTTTTTTTATTTGAATATTATTTTCCAGAGATAATCAATTGTGTTTACACCTTGATATGAAGTCCTCAAGTTGCTCCCATTGAATGGCATCTTGTGTCTATCTTAATTTACAGAAACCAAATATGTATAAAGACTGGCTGTAATTTGGGTAATATTTCTATCTAAAAGAATACAATAATTAAAAATTCCATTACATTACTCACTGTTCAATAATAATAAAGGAAAATGTAATGGAATCTGTTGCATTTTGCTTTCAAGATAACATTTTGTCTTGCAGCCAATATCTTTATTAGAAAATGTTTATGCATGGTATTTCCTGGGAATTAGTTTCTCTGTCTGCAGGCCAGTGTTGCTAAATGAGAACTACTAGTACTGTACTATTAAAATGTTTTTACTTCATGTTTTAACATGCCTCATTATGAATTTGCCTCACGTTTGCTAGTGAATTTTAATTAAGAGCCATTATAATTGGTATTACTGGAAACTCTACATGTGAAATCAACTGGAACTATCTGTTCATATTACTCTTTTACAGAAGCACAAGAGTTGTGTGTTGAAATGCAGGCTTCATCATGTTTAGACTTTGTATTATAGTTCCTGTGCTTGAATTTAGATATCAATCATTTTAAACAACTGTTTATTGTTCACCTTGTTAGGTGAGACTCACTTTTTGTGACAGATGTAAACAAGGTGATGCTAGAGATTTTGTTTTTAATCCAGATTTTAATATTGCCTACAGAGAGGTCAATGCGTGGACTGTTAAATAAGGTTCATTTACTTTTTACACTGCTGGTGATAAAGGGTTTGAAAATGCAGGGAAAAAAACATACAGGGGGACAAGAAACTCCATGAATTATAACCCCCTACATCAGTGTTTTTCAACCTTTTTTTAATTGTGGATCCCTAAAAAAATTCAAATAGTGGTGTTGGCCCCCTTTGGGAATGTTAGTCATAGTCTGTGACCCCAAGGGTCTGTGACCACAGATTGAAATACATTGTCCTGTGGGAATGATAGCTTTTCACAGATCTCTTAAACATAGTCAGTGAACCTGTAAGGTCCATGGACCACAAATTGAAAACCACTACCCTGAATCTCAGGTTGTCCAGAACATTCATAGTCAGCACTGGTCTTTTGGGTTCTGTCTCTTCCTTTACAGTACAGTTCCCATAATGTCCATTTTCATATAATTTCCCTAGCTTGCAACACCTATCTAGAGCAGTAGAATGATGCCACAGTAATGATGCAACCATAAATTGTTTGGATAATACCATAGAAAGTGCACTTATGAAATTTGTGTGCAATACCAAGTGGAAGAGTTGGAAAAGCTTTGGAGGACAGGATTAGAATTCAAAACAATCTGGACAAACTGACAAAATGGTCTGAAATATTTATTATGACATTCAGTTAGGACAAATGCAAAGAACCACACTTGGGAAGGAATAATCAGCCACAAAAATACAAAATGGGAAATGACTGCCTAAGAACAAGCACTGCAGAAGATGATCTGGGTGTTGTAGTGGATTGAAAATTAAAAATGAGTTTGCAATACTGTTGCAAAAAAAATCCAAATGTCCTTCTGTAATATATTAGTAGGGCGGTAGTAAGCAAGACACGAAAAGTAATTTTCTTCCACTCTACTCAGCACTGCTAAACCTAAACTGGTGTACTATATCATTTGAGAAAGATGTGGGCAAATTTGAGAAAGTCTAGAGGAGAGCAGCAAACATGGGTTAAAAGTCCAGAAAACATGACCTATGGGGAAAGATTGAAAAACTGGATTTGCTTTGTCTGAAGAAGAGAAGACTGAGAAGATATGTGATAACAGTCTTCAAGTACACAGACTGTTATAAAGAGAAGGGTGATCAATTGTTCTCCTTATACACTGAGGGCAGGAATTAATGGGCATAAATTATAGCAAGGGAAATTTAGGTTCGATACTAGGAAAAACTACCAAATTGTAAGACTAGTTAAGCACCGGAACAAATTATCTAGGAAGAGGGTGAAATCTCCATCACTGGAGGATTTTAAGAGAAGACAAACTCTTGTCAGTCATGGTCTAAATAATTATCCTTCCTCAGTGCAGAAAACTGGATTAGATGACCTATCAAGGTCCCTTCCAGTTCTACATGCATATTACAGTTACTCCCACAGGGTCTTAAATAAATGGCATTTCATATAATTAATAATAATAATAATAATAAATAAATAATATTCCAGTGCTTGCAAACCCTTTTAGAGAGCATTTTCTGCAAAATACCTTTTACAGGAAAGTCTAATTAATTTGAATTCTCCTTACCATCTTGGTTGCATGGAAAAGCAAGGAAATAATGGCATTTTTAGTCCTGTATCTGCCTAAAGATACAAACAAAGACACAGACTATAACAGTACAAAGTACTTCTCTGACTCAGAGTCATCAGCCTAATTGTAGGAGAGAGGACATCTGCCAACTCCTCCCCAGCTTTCAGATAAGGGAGGGCAACACTATATTTCTCCCCACCAACTGAAAGCCCCACATGGATTGGGGGAGGGTGACAGCAAAGGGAAACATCCAGAGACTGTTATTAATGCAGTTGAGCACACACTTTGCTCCTCCCGTAATGATCAGTTGCTTAGTTAGGCAGGGAGGATGCAGCTGTAGTTGTAGCTTTCTGTAACTAGGGGCATCTCTGTCCCTCTGCTGAGCAAGCAGTAAGCTATTCTCTGGAACCACGAGCCCCTTCCTCCTGTCACTAGTACTTGTGAAACAGTTCATTTGAAATGTGTGGGTTTTACTTTGGATAACCTCATGGCCTCATGAACAACTTTGACGATGTGTGGTGGCTATTTTTTTCTCAAAAAATGGCACCTAAATTTATGTGAACCTGTTTATAGCTCAGAGGGATAGCAGTACTAGTCTGTAACTGAAAAAAAAAATCTTAAAAATCAAAAATAGTTCTGCAGCACCTTAGAGACTAACAAAACATGTAGCTGGTATCATGAGCTTTCGTGGGCACAACCCACTTCTTCAGATGAATGGAGTCCAGGGTACAAATAAATTGCAGAGAAAGAGAGGGGCAAGGGGGGAAAGAGAAGGAAAAATATTGTCAGAGTACCCGTGCTAAATGAGGCTAATATTTGTACCCTGGACTCCTTACTCCATTCATCTGATGAAGCGGGTTGTGCCCACAAATGCTCATGATACCACCTACATTTGTTGTTAGTCTTTAAGGTGCTGCAGAAATTTTTTTTTTTTTAAGTTTTCTTCTGTTTATAGCTGTTGTTGCCCTTGTGGTAGGAACCACAACATACAATTTTAGACATTTCCACATTATTGTAATAAAAGCTACAGATTCATTTGAAAATTAGATGTTTCTTTTTACAAGGAGTTTACACTAATGCATTTTCCAATGAAAATCCTTTTAATAGATTCAGAGATTATAAAGCCATCAGCTAGTTTGACCTCCGATATAACACAAGGCCTATTTGAACTAGAACATATGTTTTAGAAAAACATGGAATCTTGATTCCAATATATTGATTTTGAATTTTTTTTAAAACTTGACTTTAAACTAGCCAAGAAAATTTGGTTTGAAAATTTGCTGCAGACATGTAATCACTGAAGAAGATTCATACTATTCTATAAAATTCTGATAGTTGCTATTTTAATCATATTACTTTTATTAATGGGATTTACTTTTATCAAAATTATACACAGATTATCAATTAACTTGCATCATACGTTAATTTTTGTAACCCATTCTAACAAATTGTGGATCTTTGTCCCCCTCTAATGACTGATTCATACAAGAGGATAAGAATCTACTACAGTTATCACCTAAGAAATTACTGCTTTTAGATGGAGTAATAGAGGCTCTGTTTTCAGTTCTGAAGATCCAAGGTTCAAACCTTATAGACAGCCCAAGTGACATTATTTATAATTTCACATTACATAGCATACAAATCATACATACGTATATTTAAACCCAGGGTTATTTTTAAAGGGAAAATTCAGCTTACATTTGCCCTTTTATGATTCGTAAGCAAAACCAGAAAGGAAGAGGAAATGATCATGTGAGCTCTTCAATATCAATTTAAAACCTTTAAACAAATAAAATAAAATAAAATAAAATAAAAACCTTTTAAGATCCCAAAGCATTAAGTGAGGCTTTGGTCTTATGCTTACCCCCTGCCCAATTGTTAATTTCTCCCTAATGTAATAGATTTAAAATTTCAATTACAATTATTTATAATAATTTTCCTCCCTCTCCTGCTTACCTCCCATGAACCTCAGGATCATGTGTGATGTCACTGATAACAGCAGCCAGGAGTATAAGAAACTGCATTTTTGGCCTGCTCTGTTCAGCCAAAAACAATATCCAGAGCTGCGCTCTCATATGTACTGCCACGGGTCTGACTGCTCAAACAACTACAGAGACTCTTCACTACTCCAGGGGAGTAGTTGCATAAAGCTACACTGAGAGCTCAAACCAGACTCCACTCTGATTACAGTATGGCACCTGAGATCATGGGAATCACATCAGGGATATTCTGAACATGTTTAATATTTTCTGTGATATTCCAGGCTGCATGAAGTGACATGTTCAGGGGGAAGACATTGTAAGGGGGCTATAGAGCCTAAAGGTGATGTCTCCTTGGCTGGTACTTCAATTCCAGAGTTCAGTGTGGATTTCAAAAGAGCTCTAGCACCCCCAAATTTGCCCCCGGACCAAAGTTTCCCAGAAATCCCATAGTGCTGAGCATTCAGGAAGCTGAGCAGTGAGGAAGCTCACATTGGTGGGCAGAGGGGTGGTGGAATGAAATCATGCTCAAATTATTAGGTAGAACCTGTGCATCAGCAGTGTTGTAGAGAGGGCCGCTTCACACTCTCTGGGAAATTGGAGCAGGAAAGCCACGTTTCTACCAGCCACCCCCCACACTCCGAGGCTACCCACTGTCCTTATGCACCAAGCTGGTAACTGATTTATTTTCACTGAAAATTTTGGGCTCCTTAGCCTAGCTCCCCAGGTTTCCTTGGTCCAGCTAGGATTCAGAAAGAGGACATAGAGAGCAAGAGGCAGTTATATAACCAGCTTTCTACAGGAAGCTGGAAAACTTCCTGTGTGTGCGCTGAGAGGGAAGCCTACATGACTGTGGATGAAAAGTGTTGTCAGATGTCAGTCATGGGATCTACAGACACAGGAAAAATACAGAAACCTGCGACAGCTGTCGGGCCAGATTTTCAAAAAAACACCCTTTTGTGGATGCAAAACAATTTAGGGGATTTAGGCATCTAAGCAACTGATTCATCTATAAATTCTGATCTTTGGGCGTCTAAGAGAGAATTGTACCTGAATGTTGTCATTTAATGAAATAAAGCATTCCATAGAGCCAAAGACATGGATTTTGGCATAAGTAGTTTGTGTTTATGACTGCGGACAGCTTGGTTCCAATTAAAATTAGATTGAGGTCAAAGAAGTGTCCAGGTCCTAATCAGTTTTTCTCCTCTTCTTACTAGAGCCATATTCTCAAACTCTCACTTACTGAACAGCACCTAACTGCAAGTGTAGTCCCATTAATTACTATGGAATAATTTACAGACAAAGGATACTCATTGGAAGTACAAGTAACAGAATCTAACTCTTCGTGATTTGGCAACCCCAAGTTCATTTCTTAATAAAGCAGGGTCATCCTCTCACCTTTAGCTCTACTCCATTGTGCCACTGTTTTCTGTATCTCTATGTGAAGAGCTACTAAGTCATATCAGTGTTGTTGAGGGATCTCTGAACCACATAGGCTGCAACAATAAAGGACAAGGAAACTAAATCAGCACTATAACTTTAAATTTCCTTTCTTACGTGGTGTTACCAGCGAATTTTAATGTTTCATTAACATAGTCCTTTTCCATTACTTGCCTTCTGTGTGCCATTCAGTGAGAGGCAGACAGAAATACTCTGGCTAATAAGAAACAGGGTTCAGAGGGGTTCCTTGATACTTTCTGTGCCCCTGCAATGTCCTGTCATTTTTTTCACTTGTGCAAAAGGAGTTTGGTGTGTGCTTGGTCAAACAATTTAATATGGGTAAAATGTAAAGCTAGTATTTTCCTGGTATTTTAATAGATTTAAAATGTTTGTAATCTGTATGATATTCAACACTATTATATTAAATATGATGTTACATTATTTGTTTCAAACGTTGCAAAAACCAAATTCTTACTGTGGGTTGATGTGTTCCACAGTCTTTGAAGTCCAGAGGAGTTGGCAGATGCAGAATTTGGATCTGTAGGAGGCTAACCTTGTAATGATTCACATACTGTTGATAAATTCTGACATGATGCTTATCCAATGAATTGTGTCAAAATGGGTAACAAAATTATATAATAGATGCCTACTGTATGATTTATTTCTGTATGCAATGTAGAAAATTGAAATACAAAAGTATTTCCTTTATATGTTTGGCATTATCAAAGGATGACAAGATAAAACAAGTCCTAGAACTAAAAGAGAAAAAAGATTGGCATAGAGAAAGAAATATGTCCAAAAAAAGAAAGGAACTGTTTTTACTTAGGCTTAAGTTCTTTAACAAGGTTATCCATGTAAATGAAAATCCATTGTGATGCATTATTGTTGCATTTAACCTTGGAAGTATAGCTGCATCTGTGCTGCTCCAGGTATTGCCATCTACTTAACACTTTATGGTACACTTTTAGGCATGAACTTCTGGAAGAAGCTCGGAGAAAGGGATTGCCTTTTGCACAGTGGGATGGGCCTACAGTGGTTGCATGGCTGGAGGTAAGTGTTAAGAGGGGAACTCGGAAACATGGATCTTATTCACAGAACTTATCTATTTGTTACCTTCACAAATTCTGAGGCGGTGTTTGGGAAGAAAGTTTGAATATTTATGTTTCTTAGGGTACGTCTAAACTACGTTCTATTTTCGAAAGAGGATATGCGAATTCCATGGCATAGAGAAAGAACCATATCCATGGGAATTTGCATATCTTCCCCCAATCTCACTTTTGAAGGCAGAGCTTTCAAAAGTAAAAGTAGTCTGAATGCAGTTTTGGGAAAAAATCCCTTTTTCAAAAAAACCCACGTAAACCTCATTTTTTAAGGAAGAGCGTTTTTCTTCGAAAAAGGGTTTTTTTCCGAAAAGAACGCATCCAGACTACTTTCACTTTTGAAAGCTCTGCTTTCAAAAGTGAGATCGGAAGAAGATATGCAAATTCCCACAGAATTTGCATATCCTCTTTCGAAAATAGAATGTAGTCTAGACATAGCCTTACTTTCTATTAGCTGTAGCATCACTTCCAGTTGCAGATGGCTAAGGGGTTGAAGGGCTGAGACAGAAGTGCCTAGAGGGAGATAGAGGGTGGTTGGATGGAATGGAGACACCAAAAAAAGGATTATTACCTCTGGAGCATGCTACCCTAGAGAAACTGGAATTGAGCACTGAATTCCTGCATCAGTAATCCTCTGCTGTCAGCAAATGTCTAAGAAACTCACTGTGTGAATGTGTCTGTCTCTCTTATCTTCCCCAAGACAGGATGTGTAGAGGATCTTACCCCTCTCAAATAGTATGTAGGCATGTAATTTATAGAATTTTAATAATGCATAAGTACAAGGGGGCCAAATTAAGACACCCTTAATTCTGACATTTCCTAACACTATCATCTTAGTGTTCTTTAAACATAGTTATTTGGTTTGTAATTTATGTATGTATAAGTTGGATAAGTCTTAAATTTTGTGAGCTTCCTTAATCAATGCTTGATAAATTGCCTCATTCTTGATGTGCATCCTCCTTGCTTGGAACAATGGGCATACACTTCTCAGAGATGCTGTTTGTGTCACATACAGGCATTGTGTCTGATTTTGATAAATGCTTGCTATAGAGCTAATTAAGACCCACATACTCCTTTTTACCCATTAATGTAATTTAAATTTGAATCAGGTTCTACAGAAGTGAAACATTCAAACTACTTAAGCCACACTCCTTTCTGAATTGCTGTCTTCTGTTCTAAATGTGAAGCATTTGGTCACAGAGACCCCCCTTAGGACTGTGACTTGATATGCTGAAATACCATTGAGCCCAACCTTCCTGCCCTTCTGGGCGCCTCTCACCTCTGTCCTACTATGCCAGGCCCTCTGGCCTCCTCCAGCATTAAATCAGAGGAAAAGGCACACCCCGCTGCAGTGTAATATAGCTCAGCTCTGGGAAGGTTCAGCTAAAGGGACTTGCCTCAGCACCCAAATGCACAGTGTCAGCAGGACCCAGATTAATTCATCTTACTCTTTATAGGGTTTTATACAAGGTAAACTCATGTTTGCAGGGTAAAGAGAGATATGCACAGATTCCTTGACCCCCTCCAGGTACCAGTGACTTACACTGGGTTTATTAATAAACAAAAGGGATGTTATTAAGTAGAGAAGGTTAGATTTAAGTGGTCATAAAAGATAGAAGACAGAACAATGTAGGTTACTAAACAAAATAGCTTAATATACTAAGCTTAATATACTAAGAAACTTGTTACATGTAATATCTCACCCTAACAGTTATTCTAATAATCACCTTCACAGACTACGCTTGCTTTCAGTCTGGGCTGAGTCCTTTTCCCCTGTTCAGTTTCAGTTGTTTCTATTAGACATCTTGGTAAATTGGGGTGTCCTGAAGAAGGGCAGCAGCCTCTATTGTTCTGTTCCCCCCTTTATATAGTTTTGTAAAAGGCAGGAATACCTTGTGTTGAGTTTAAACTTCCTCCCAGTTCTTCCTAGAAAAGTACATGGTTTAAGATGGATTACAGTATTGTGTGATATGGTCACACACTTCACAGGATCCCTTACAGCTTGTGTTCCCTGTAAGCTGAGTGTTTTGGCAGCCACCCACAGGAGTTTCATATACTCTCCAGCTGATTAGTCCCTACAGCTGGCAACATGTATTTCTTCTGGAGGTGCACATCAGCACATGTCTCAGTGTACATCACAAAATGTATTCCACACATGGATGGAAAATTTTAGAAGGAACATTGCTCACAGCCCCTCCTCAGGAAAAACAAGTCTATTCAAAGTTCATTTTTCTGAGTACTGGGCTATTAAGTTCCTTGAGTACTACTAATGGCCCTCACAAGTTTATACTTCATATTTTTAACTTCAAATACAGGAATGATACATACATACGAATTGAATAATAATATATAATAGACTATAACTTTTTTCAGTGATACCTTTTCATGAGGTATTTTGCATGAAGCATATTCTAGTTATGTCATATTCGTAAGCTTATTTTATGTCATTCCACAAGCACATGGAATGTCTCATGACACTAAAGAACTGTTTTAGTACTAACAAAGTGCAAAGTTTGGTTTGACGAGAGTCTGAAAAGGAGAAAAATGTATTTTAAGAACACGTGTTTAGAAAATATTGAGAGAAGATGCTTTACATAGCTATGCATAATTTTTTCAAAGTCCTTTTTGTTAAGATCAGTTGTATTAGCAGTTCTGTATCTGGAGCCTGACATCATGGCAATTCAATGGGATTTAGATCATGCTTTAAAACTCAGTCCTGAATGTGTGGTATAGGGGGTTTTAAGGAGGCGACTATGCATGAAAAAGAGACCCATTCTCTCTGGCTTCTTGATACATCCTACTTCAGCATATCCTGCTCCTTAGAGTTCTTCCATAGATCAGTGTATAATGGGGGAGTCAGGAATCCATTTCCTCTCAGAGTCTCTGTATCCTCTTTAGAGCACTCTGCTCCTCAGAGAGTATATGGAGCAATCCCTGGGCCCTGGAACTGTGATGTTAGCAGCCCATTGTGTAGGCCATCTGAGATGAGGGCTATTTGCCCTTTTCCCTTGCTCCCCTTTGTGCATCTGTTCCAACCTGGCTGTTCAAGATGTCTTCATTTAAAAAAAAAATTGATATTAAAAAAAAAAAAAAACCACTGAAGAGTAGCTGAAAGGGTTAATGCCTTTGGAGTGATTTAGGCTTCCATATTCCTGAGAGTTGTTGTCAGAGTTTATTAATCCTCAACAGTTTCTAGTGCTCAAGTACCTGCTCCCATGACAGACTCTGATGATGAGCAAGTTACATTGGTACCAGTGATGATCCATCTGAAAATTTCACTCTTACTAAGGAAAAGGACAGTATGAAACTCTGTGGCATCCAAGAGTAAAGTCTGTGTCTGTCTATTTCTGCACAAAATGTCCAGTTTTCACCGGTTGATTTTAAAATAGCAAAAATAAGAACTTTCATGAGGGTTAAGAACAATTTGGTGATTTTTTATAATTTTTTTGAGAAATCCTGCATCAGTGAATATTGTGATGCTTCACAGAATATCATAGTATGACTACTTCTGAAGCAAGTTTTGGAGGAAGAGGAGGCATCTTGCCATTGTGCGTTTTCATACCCCTATTCTAATGGAGCATGCCAAGTAATCCTGACAGATAGATATCCCTTGAAACTCCGAGCAGTTTTAGTAGCATTTAGGTTTTGTAGTTCAGTGTTCTGCAGCTTGGTATCAGGTACAACACTTCCCAAAAGGATACAAAAGGGCACTCCTTCAGCCTCAGGGAGTTGGAGGAAATTCCAAAAGGATAAGGTGCAGTAGCCAAGTCTTCACCTATGGAAAAATAAGTTTTCTCTATACAGGTTGGACCTTCAAAAACCGGGACTCCCTTGTCCTGCAACATCCATAGTCCACCAGGAACAAGGATGTTCCTGGCCAGGGAGTCCTGGCTGGAAGCCCCAGTGGCAAGAGGGCTGGTGGCCCTGGTAGCATAGCGGGGCCACGGCAGCCCCAGTAGCAGGGCTAGGGATGCGGCTGGAGTCATAGCAGCAAGGTGGTGGGTGGCTAGAGCTGTCAGCAGTGAGGGGAGGAGGCCCGGGGCAAGTAGCAGGGGACCTTCCCCAATCCAGCAAATTCCCTCGTTCAGGACTGTTCAGGTCCCAAGGCTGCCAGACCAGAGAGGTCCAACCTGTACTGAGCATTTTTAGCTCTTTGTAAATCCTGTTTTTTCCCCTTTCATATGAAATGTATCACACAGTTCTCTTCATGGTAGATATTTTCAGCATGATGATTTGGGGATAATGTTGAGTATTTCATTGCACTGTAGGAGATTGCTAGATCCGACACACTTCCATCTGTCCCTAATGGCTGTCCAGGTGCATGTAGATTAATCAATACCATGTTTTAAAAAGTTTCCAGGCCATATTTTCTCTCTTGGTAAAACACCTTCTCATACCCAGACATTGAAGATAATTTAGGCTGACATTTTCAAAATTACATGTTAATTTTGAATGTTCAACTTGAGACACAGAACATGATTTTTCACAGGTGTGAAGCTCCTATATACTTCGGACAGAGCTGCAGCTGCTTAGCACCTGTGAAAATGTTCGTAGTTCAAATGGGAATTATTTTAGAGGAGTTCTAAGTTCTGTGCTATGCAAGAGATCAAACTAGTTGGTTTCTTGCTTTGGAATCTATTACTCTATGAAAATTGAGATCTAATATCCCGAATTGGACACCCAACATAAGTGAACATTCCTGAAAATTTCTAAATTGGCATGGTATTATGGGTGCACAGCAGGCACTCAACTCCATCCTGATGGGTGTGGCATAGGCCACTAACTAATGCATTAATTTAAAAAGTGCTTAGTGACTCCTTATATTTGAAAAGCAATTTTTCATTTTAATACAGAAAAATGTAATAAATATCTATAATGAAATAAGTGTGTGTACACACATTTTGAAGAATTTAAATGTCTTTGAGTGTCCTCTAAGGGAATAAACAAAACAATGTTGTTGTGCTTTGTTTATTTAAACACATTACTTTGTGACAAATTTGAAATCAAGGGAGGCTCTGAGGAGATTGCAAAATATGTACATGCAAAATATGTTGCCTGTGGAACACCTGAATTTGCACATGCCAAAGGGCCTTTGCACACATGAATCGGTTAGCCTGTTACAAAGAATGCCCTATGGATAAATCAAGCTCAAGGATATTTTCAGGACTACGGCTTTCATGTGTGTGTAATTTCTGTGGCATATTTAGATATCTTTCAAAATTGGGACTCTTCATTCATTTCTGAAAACACATGTAATAACAGTCTACGATGTTGTGAACAGTCTACGATGAGCCTTCAGTAATCACATGGTATTGGGGTGGGTATAAAAATGATTTAAAGCATTAGAGAAGAAAACATTTCACCAATTCAAAGCAAACCATACTCCCCATTATAAAAAGATATAAAGGTCCTCAATTCTTAGGAAAAGAACTTGGGACATCTTAAGGAAGCCTGATTTTTCAGAAAGTGCTTAACACTCTGTGCTCTGCAAATCAGGTCCCTTTTGATTCCTCAAGTTGGGCACCCAAAATCACGCATCATTTCTGAAAATGTTGGTGAGTTATGTCTTTTGGCCCTGCTTCTGCACGTTTCATTATAATTCAGTGTATTTCATACTGTGAGTAGGAGCTGCCTGTTTTGGGGGGGAGGGGTTGCTTTTGGAACAGTGTTTTGGGGAGGGTGTGTTTCAGATATATATTTCCTTAATGTGGAATTCTCTCCTGTGGATGGGAAGATCTGGATGCTCTTGCAATCATAATAAGGTGACACGACAGGCAGTGTGATTTTACATGCCCAGAAGAATACAGAGCACTTTAGCACCATTCAGTCACGTGGTCAGTCTCTGCTCATAAGAGGATCAGGAAAAGAATAGTAGGAACGTTGCAGGCAGGGATTGTGAATAGCTCTGAAAACACCTTGAGTATGTCTAACACTTCAAGCTGGAGATGTAAATTCCAAATCAAGGAAACAAACCTGTGCTAGCATTTATTGATCTAGCAAATGCTCAAAATAGGATGCAGTGAGTACAGCCCATCCCAGGATGTTAGGTGAGTACTCAGAGCAGCTAGCCCTATCCATGACTTACACCGTTGTGGCTATACTCTGTATTCACCATACTAGCTCAACATTCTTGCTATGGTTATGGAATGCTAGAGAGCTAACATGAGAGCTCCAGCATTCCGAAGCCGTTGCACAACGTCACAATCACCTTTCGATAACACTGATTGCTTGTGCAGTGCTGGAATCTGCAAGTCAAAGGGGCCTCTCGCGAACTGGCAATTTGAATGCTTGAATGTTATCATAGTAATTTATATGGCAGATGTCTTACTAGCTTAATTATGTATGAAATCTCAGAAATTGGACTTCTAGTGTTTTAAATTGGTGACTTTCTCCTCAACAGTTGTGGCTGGGAATGCCTGCATGGTATGTTGCGGCTTGCCGGGCAAATGTGAAGAGTGGAGCCATTATGTCTGCTTTATCTGATACTGAGATTCAGAGAGAAATTGGAATCAGCAACCCTCTGCATCGCTTAAAGCTCCGACTAGCAATCCAGGAGATGGTATCACTTACAAGTCCATCGGCACCTCCCACTTCTAGAACAGTGAGTCACATTCAGCTAGCTTTCTTTCTCACGCTTAGTTGACACTATGTCAGAATCTGTAGTAAAATTTGTGCTATACAAATCAAATCAAAATCCGTATGAATTGTTCTGAAGAGACTGGAAGTGCCTCTCCTTGCTTGTTGATCACTGACACTTTCCTGTCATAAATACACTTTTTAACATTGTGCTTCTGATTAACCTTGAAATTACTTCAGTATGATCAGTGATCAATATCAGAGAAAGGCAAACCTCAGAATGCTTACATGTGATATGCATCAACACCTAATATTTGTAAACTTAGTTGTACTTTTGCAGATATTTTATTTTGCCCTTTCTCCAAATCATAGCCTCTCCCCAAATGAAATAGACATCTTTCCTGCCCTGGTTCTTTTCTCCCACAGAACTCTCTTGACTATCTACCTTTTTCAGTTATCCACTAGCCTGGATCTGCTGTATCTTCCCGCTTATCTATTAACCCTAAGAGAAGCAGCAGAAGTATGTGCCTGTGTAGTGAGAAGAAAGAGAGAGAGTGTGTGTTTTTCTGTGTGTATTGGTGTGGATGATGGGAGGAGAAATAGAAAGCAGGAGAGTGCATAGAGGAGAGAGAATGAAGATGATGGGAAAAAGCAAGTTTGAAAGGGAACAAAGGTGAGAAGTGAAAGTGTGTTTGGGAGGGTGAGAATCCCATGTGTGTTATGGTAAGTGTGTGTGGAGATGAGGAGACAGAGAATAAAGGGACCATTGTTGGGTAAAGAAAGAATGAATGGAAGTTAGGAAGTGATAGAATTATGAGACGGATGGTAAAGAATAAAAAACGGATGACTGGAGGCAAGGTGAGAAAGCTGAGCCTAGAAAGAGATATGGAGGTAAGAGAGAGAGAAAAAAGGCTTGGTGAGATGGGAATTGTGCAGGAGAAGTGAAGGTAAAAGGCTGAGGGATGGAGATCCTAAAGGAAAACAGGGTAAAAAGAAAGTCAAGAGAGGAAAGCAGTAGATAGCAGGAAAAAGAGGTGAAGCAAATGAGAGAAACAGGAGAGAGAGAAAAAGGGGGAAAGAAATGGAAAAAACAGTTAGCTGATGTTTAAATTTAAGGCTAGAGATAACAGTGGTTATCTCCCTACATTGTATGGTACTTACTTGTCAGAAAAGGGGCAGCTGATTGAAAATGCAGGGAGCAAGGGCGAGCATGCTGCCTGGGAAGAGGGAATCACTTCTCCATTTGGGCACTGAGCTTTGGTTTGGATCAGTAATTAAAAGTTTGGATGCTTATTCAGACCCCAGTATATAAATCTCTTAAGTCTGCAAAGTAAGTTTTGAAATTTCCAGAGAATAGGCTATTTTGTAGTATCTGGCATATGTTAATTATAGATAGATGCAAATTCAATAATGGGTTTTTTCATGTAAAATGTTTTCAGTTCTATAAATGAACTGAAATATAGGGACAGAGTTAAGATGATTTTAAATGTGCAGTGTAATATATTAGACTTGTTCTTTCATTAAAGAGATTTTTTGAACTGTGGGGATATTTGAATATTTCTCTACCTTCTCTTAACTGTTAATTTCCATATTTTAAATGATCAGTGTTGTACATACATTTTAATATTTTCTGAGTAACAGTCATAAAGTTAGCAACGATTTTTATCTGGGTTTGTGTTTGGGGTTTTCCCTTTATAGTGGTCAAAACAGTCCTCTTACTGATTCTATACAAGACATTGAGCAAATGTGAAACCTGAATTTTAAAGAGTTGTATTTATTTATGAGAATGAGCTGAACGGTATAGTATTATTTGGCTGAAATTCAAACTTTCATATGAAGAAACCAAAATAAAAACATAATACAAAGAAACAATTGCAGATAAAGATCTGAGTAGGTGTATTTTATCTATCATAGTGAAATGTATCTTGAACAAGCACTTGCTGCATGGTCAGGTGGCCATAAGACCTTCTACATCTCTGTTCAAGTTTGTGCTGTTATTACGTCATATACAACTCTACACCACTTGATCTGCATAAACAGTTTTTCTATGATGTGCCCATCTTGGTGGGTTTTAAGTCCCATGGTCTAATATTTAATATTTATGCAATCAAAATATGTCTGCTATTTGAGTAACTGCCAAGGGCCAGATTCTGGTAGTCTTACTTTGAGGGTGACTTTATTCTTCCAGTGAGCTGATTTCTGCTACTCAAAGTGATACTATCCACAGTACTACTATCAGTAATCTGGTCCTGAGAATCTAGAGTACGCATTCAACATCTGGTGGCTTTCCTCATTTAAGGTTGAATCTTGGTCTCATTGAAAACACTAGCAAAAAACTATAATGCTTAGGGCAAATTTTCAAATATACCTAAGTACCATTTTCAAAATTGGCATATGCAGTGAGAAGTCTGAGTTTCACTGAAAGTCAGATTTTACCCTGAACATCTAGGTTTCTATATTCCCATTGCTAGGGCACCTTTAAAATCTGTAGTTCCAAAAGCACCCAATAACCCTCATGTATTCTATTGCCAGAGTACTACTGATCCATAGAGAATGATATTTCCCATGAATAGAGCACTATAATTTTGTTTGGGGTAAACAATAGCAGTAATTTGCATTTTAGTTCTGTTTACAGCTCAAGAAAAGCATTGATGTTTACCAGATGAGATGTCACATATTTAGGCTAGAAATATTAGAGTAGACTGTGCTTTTTGCACTTAGCCCTGAGTGATGGGTGGCATGCGGCTGCATCGTGAGTCATAAGTCCCCTGTCCTCTCTCTTTCTCCAAGGAAATTAATTTTCTGCAGCCTTTGCCCTTGTGTGCTCAGCAAACTCTTATATCCCCTTTTTCCTTGCTTGGTCACAAGTCAGAATCTAACCCTTATTAAAAACAATGGAATCTGGGGGAAGAGAACATTTTCAAAAGGAATTCTTCAATGTTTGATGTTCAGAACTGTAGGAAAAGGGATCTTATATTACAGTGCAAGTACAGTGTGTATGCAGAATTTTTAGGCTGGAAATTCGTCATGGAATGAGAACTCTGCTCAGGATTCAGTTACCACATAAAAGCTTACGTCGTCTCTTTGTGTGAGCTACTTGCTTTAACTGTTGTTCTTTCCTTTTTAATGGTATTCTGAGACTTTCCACCTCATTAGGAGTAAGACATTTCATCCACTGGTTTTGATTAATAAACAATCATCTTTTGAGATCTTAGTGAAGGAAGATGTAAAGCAAGTTGTCTAAAGTTCTCTTTAGTTGCAGCTCAGTTGAGGCAAGAATATGGTTGTGCTGATTGTGATGCTATACGCTGTTAACTTACAGTGGTGCTGCCTTTCTTCTTTAACACTGCTTACCTAATGTGGATTCTACCTGCATCCCTATGGGCCTTGTTAATAGCCCTCAGGTAATGTTTGGGTGACCCATGAAGAAATGGAAACTCTTGCAGCTCCTGCGAAAACGGTTAGTCTTTCCAATTTCATTTAAACAGTGATATTTATTTTAATTCCAGGATCACAACTGAAGTATATGTAGTTGTTTATAATTGTTGGATCGCCTGTAGACTGTTTCTCAAAGATACAACTGGAAAGATAAAAGTAGTAGTGAAACTCAGTGTAAAAACATAACAACCCCCTAAAAATAAAATGCCAAATGTATTACAATCATAAACATATTGACATGCACACAGTACTGAAATTTCACTATACAGCTGTGGTTCCTTTTTTCTGAAGCATTAATTTGACTGTCATGCTGTGTTGAATATGAAAGAAAAGTGTTTAATATAAAGGAACATGGTCTATTTGACATCTAGTCTGTTAAAAGTTAGTTTATAGTAGTTTCAGTACTGCGCTTGCCCCTAAGCGCCCTTGCCAGTATCACTTTAAATAGAAGTTTGCGGTAATTATGACACTGAGACATGATAATCTAGAGCGAGCCTAAAGAGTAAAAATGCTTTAGCTACAATTCTCTCTTTGGAAACCAGACTAAGTTGTTCACATTTATGAGATGTAGGGTAACTGTTTTGTCATTGATATTTTTGGCAAACTTATTGATTTTGGTAGAGACTTAAAATGTATGACAATATGTATCCCCCATATATATATAAAATGTATGGCTCAGATTTTTTTTACTCCCCAAAACCTCAGGGTAAAAATTATATTAAGGTTAGATTTTTTTTATTCCACCATCAAATAATGCATATGAGCAGTTAACTAAACCTTCAAAAAAAAGTGTGAAATTTTATCCCCAGCTTAGAATAATGTATGGTTAGCCTAGCCCACAAATGTTAGAGGAGGTGCTAAATCCACTTTTAAAGCACCAAAGATGGATTTGCTTTACATGTTTGTTTGCTATAATGTTTTACAAATGCACTATAAATTTCACAGAGTAATTTCTTTACCACTTATTACCACTTATTTTTTTACAGCTGAGCTCCCCTCAGCTTTATGTTATGAATACTTAGAGACTGTGAGCAAAACACTGGGTTTCCGGTAGTTTATAATATTTTGAGGCAAAATGGCAAAATTTTGAATGTAATAGCTGCTTTTGTGAAAACCACCAAAGACTTTTGAGATGGACTTGTAAAATTTCACAACACTATGAAAATTTTCTATATTTTTCATATTTTCTGGGTTTGTTAATACTAAGAAATTTTTACTCAACCTTCATTAGAATAATGTCAGTTTGGTAATTTATCTAGTTTGCCATTGACATGAGGTCAAATGCATTATCAACATATTTATTTGTACATTTCTCTTTGTACTATGAGTATTAACATTTGCATTAGAATCACCATTTGCTTATTGATTTGTGTTTGTTGTACTTTTTACCTGCTTTACTAATGGCTGCTTGCTGATAACACAGAAAGAGTCTGAGGAAGGCAGCTGGGCCCAGGTATGAATTTTTTGTATGTTACACTTTTGGGATGGAAGACTAATAATAGTTTAATTAACATAGTAATAGAAACCCTTGTAACATTTTATCAGTGACTATAGGAGTCTAATTCCGTGATTTCCTCTTTATAATTTAGCATAATGTATATCTTTTACATTCTGAGAAAATCTTTTGTAGCCAGGTTTGTAACATAAAACGTAAATAGCATTATTTGCAGCAAATATTTCCCTTTGCATAAATTGTTACCATCTTTTGTAACCAGATATTTTAAGGAGATTTAACACAACCCTTTAATTTATGTATACACATTTTGCACGTGTAATGCCAACAGGTGGAATCAAACCTGGATCCTTTGGAACTTAGTTCATGAGCCTCTACCACATGAGCCAAAAGCCAGCTAGCTCTCAGCCAAGGCTGTACAGCAGACTCATTATTTTCTCTATAAGTGGTCAGAGTGCACCACACCCAGAAGGTGTGTAGGTAACACATATACAACATTATCTGCACTAGTATGATTTGCTTTTGTCCTTTGGGATGATGAGGAAGCAAAATGCAACACACTAATATGCAGATTAATGGCAGTGGTTGCCAATGCCTTCTTACCCTGCAGTCCTTAATGCTCATGAAGAATAAGGGTATCTGCTACATGGCCTCAGCACTAGCAAGATGAAGCCTCCAACCATATTGCTATTGTCTAGAAATGTGTTTGCTCATGGGAAACGAGCGTTGTAGTAAGGCCCTGTATGCCTCATGTCCTTCCCACACCATCCTTAGCATACCTTTTCTTAAACACATGCCTAAGTTTGAGGCAATTAGGTCACAACCGACTGAGTTTATGTGCTACTTATCCAGATGGGATATTAATGTAGGCCAGTATGAAGGGTGCAGGCATGGTCCTACTGGCAATGTCTTATAAACTCTGTCAGGGCAGAAAAAAGACCTCTCTTTTATGGCCACCCATGTCTGTGGAAGGCCATTCAAGTCACAGAGATGCCATGCTCCCCCTTCGTGATAAAACAGTAAGGGACTATGGGGGGAAAACAATGATAGGTCAGCTCAGAGATGATCCTGCAGAGACCTTGACACCATGTACGTGCAGTAGGGATAATTTGAAGGTACAATCAAATGTGTGCCCAATTTCTGTACATATTTTTAAGGTGCTATGTGTGTGACATTTATAAAATAGGAATTTTCAAAGCACCTAATTCCATTGATTTCAATGGGAGTTAGGTGCCTAAATATCTATAAAAATCTGGGCATATAAATTTGACAATCATCATGGTACTCTTCCAAACTATATTCACCAAGCTCCATTATCTCAATATTAAGGATGTGAAATTGTGATTATTTGGTTAATTGTATAGTTGATACAATTTGTATTGACTATGTGATTAGTTGATTAGCACCTCTACAGAGCAGCAGCTGGGGTAGCTCCAGAGGAGCCAACTTGAGCTGGAACTGAGCAGTCCTGGCTCGTGCCGGCTCCAGAGCCACCCGTGCTGTGGCTCTGCATTTAAAAGGTAGTAAGAGCTGCTGATAGAGGCAGCAAGGGGGGGTGGGGTGGGGGTGGAAGCAACTGGTCAAGTCAACTATCCAGTAAGTATTTGCTTATCAGATAATAGACTAGTTAACTAGTTGTTTACATCCCTACTTGATATACGACAGATCTTCATAATATACTAGACCTTCTCCTTTCTTATACATAATCAGCAACGAGAGAGTTCACAATAGCAACAATTTAATTATTATCATTTTGCATCTGAATAATAGCCCTCATTTAAATTAATACCACACTTCAGAGATATTATTCCAGGCTGGTTGCCAACTCAGGCAAACTTTCATACATCAATTACACTTGAGTTACATTTTGAAGGTTTTCTTCATAATTGAAATTGCCGAGACTTTCTTAACTGAAGCTGAGACTCTGGAGAACAACATGACAGCTCTGGTAAGCTGTGTGGATTTTGGACTGCCACATATCCCCTCCCAAATCACATGACTAACAGCTCGACAATGAGAATTGCTCATGTCCAATGTTTTGAAGTTATCATAGTCTATAGTTTAATAGCCATTAATTTTTGCCAATTAATTCCAGGTATTAACATAAAGGCTACTCTGGACACTTCCTAAATACTCATATCTAGCTACAAAATTCATGGTTTACAAGCAATTAACTCAAGGTAAAAACAAAAAATGAAAAAACTCTTGTGAGGATAAGCCCCTGATGTGCCTATAATTTATCTCTATATAACATGGTTAGAAATCTTTTTCCATTTTGTGTAACTGTTCTAGCCCCCCTCTGATTAGAACCTAAGGTTAGGTTAGCATTCTCTCCCTAAGCTGAAAGAACTAGCTTCCGTGTTTTAAAATATTTAGGAATTCTAATTAGGCTCTTAAGTGTTAAATATGATAGTTACTCCCTATTGCTAATTAATATGTTTTGTTTTCCTTGATGGTAACTGAAGGTGCTGATTGGACATTCCCTTCTCCCCAACCACAAGGTTCATAGAGCACACAGTTTTTTCCCATGCCACTATCACCTCTGATCCACTGTTTTACATACTAGCCATTTGGGGCAGCACAGAGCCTTTTCCCCATGTCATCAAAGGCATGCAAAGACAACACACAGCATGATTGCTCCCCCTGCTTGTCCAATACTCTATATGGTGGAACAGAGCACTTCAAATCCATCTTATACAGCTTCCCTGAGCAAAATCAGCATAGGGTACACCCTTTGGCATATTTTACACTTGAAAGAGCAACTTCTTTAGATTTACATGAAATTAAATTAACTTTTTCCAAGGGAGTGGTGTAAATAAAACAGAGGAAAAGTTTGCATTTAGTTCATGTAAATGTGTGGATTTTAGTGAAAAAAACTACCCATCTGTAAAGAGGGGGACAGCTAAGCACTACTGTACATGTGAGCCTCTAACAGAAGACTTGTATAGAAAGGTACATATATACTGTGTGATAGCAAGCGAACATCAGTATTTGTTTTTATTCAATTGCTTTATGTACATTAAATTCCTTCCAGAAACAAATATTGGTGTTTGAATACTCTTCACTTGAAATGGATTTCAGAGTTTACAATTACACTGACCACGGGGCAAAACTGTAACATCATATGTGTTGTTATACTGATTTGATATTACCAACAAAAGTGAATGCATCTTGATAGCTTGTGGTTCTTCTCATGGATAAAAAAGCCTGGCATTTTACATTAAACACTTGCAGCTGTGATGCAAAAATTGTCATTAGAATGTGTAGCTCGCAGCTAACTGCTGTGTATTCATTACTAACAAGTTAGTTGTGGGTATCCATTACAAACATTTTATAAACCGTACCAGACAGATTATTTTCTATTTTCTTGCTGTGTGTAGTTTACAGTTCTGAAAATGAACATGCTTTACAAAACAGCTGGAACATGCACAAAAAGAAACAATATACCTTCATGCCTTTTGTAGACAAATATTTATTTTTTGGCAGTAAAAGATTTGCAATTTAATCCTTTAATACCTAGGTAGGTGTCACTTTATCTCTCATGAAAATTAGCCAAAGTATTATTTCAGTGTAAAAGGAACAGCACTTTTAACACATTTTTCTAATTAGTTTTTTCAATGGCCTTCTGTTAGCTGTAACAATAATATTGCTAATACAGAACAAGTGAAGGAATTTCTCCCCCAAAATTCTAATAAGAACATAAGAACGGCCATCCTGGGTCAGACCAAAGGTCCATCCAGCCCAGTACCCTGTATACCAACAGTGGCCAATGCCAGGTGCCCCAGAGGGAGTGAATCGAACAGGTAATGATCAAGTGATCTCTCTCCTGCTATCCATCTCCACCCTCTGACAAACAGAAGCTAGGGACACCATTCCTTACCCATACTAGTGAATAGCCGTTTATGGACTTAACCTCCATGAATTTTATCTAGTTCTCTTTTAAACCCTGTTATAGTCCTAGCCTTCACAGCCTCCTCAGGCAAGGAGTTCCACAGATTGACTATGTGCTGTGTGAAGAAGAACTTCCTTTTATTTGTTTTAAACCTGCTGCCCATTAAATTCATTTGGTGGCCCCTAGTTCTTATATTATGGGTACAAGTAAATAACTTTTCCTTATTCACTTTCTCTACACCACTCATAATTTTATATACTTCTGTCATATCCCCCCTTAGTCTCCTCTTTTCCAAGCTGAAAATTCCTAGTATCTCTCCTCATATGGGACCCATTCCAAACCCCTAATAATTTTAGTTGCCCTTCTCTGAACCTTTTCTAATGCCAGTATATCTTTTTTGAGACGAGGAGACCACATCTGTACGCAGTGTTCAAGATGTGGGCATACCATGGATTTATATAAGGGCAATAAGATATTCTCCGTCTTATTCTCTATCCCTTTTTTAATGATTCCTAACATCCTGTTTGCTTTTTTGACTGCCGCTGCACACTGCATGGACGTCTTCAGAGAACTATCCACGATGACTCCAAGATCTCTTTCCTGATTAGTTGTAGCTAAATTAGCCCCCATCATATTATATGTATAGTTGGGGTTATTTTTCCCAATGTGCATTACTTTACATTTATCCACATTTGCCATTTTGTTGCCCAGTCACTTAGTTTGGTGAGATCTTTTTGAAGTTCTTCACAGTCTGCTTTGGTCTTAACTACCCTGAGCAGTTTAGTATCATCTGCAAACTTTGTCACCTCACTGTTTACCCCTTTTCCAGATCATTTATGAATATGTTGAATAGGATTGGTCCTAGGACTGACCCTTGGGGAACACCACTAGTTACCCCTCTCCATTCTGAAAATTTACCATTTATTCCTGTTTGGTCTTTTAACCAGTTCTCAGTCCATGAAAGGATCTTCCCTCTTATCCCATGACAACTTAATTTACGTAAGAGCCTTTGGTGAGGGACCTCATCAAAGGCTTTCTGGAAATCTAAGTACACTATATCTACTGGATCCCCCTTGTCCACATGTTTGTTGACCCCTTCAAAGAACTCTAATAGATTAGTAAGACATGATTTCCCTTTACAGAGACCATATTAGCTTTTGCCCAACAGATTATGTTCTTCTATGTGTCTGACAATATTATTCTTTACTATTGTTTCAACTAATTTGCCCGGTACTGACATTAGACTTACTGGTCTGTAATTGCTGGGATCGCCTCTAGAGCCCTTTTTAAATATTGGCGTTACATTCGCTATCTTCCAGTCGTTGGGTACAGAAGCTGATTTAAAGGATAGGATACAAACCATAGTTAATAGTTCCGCAATTTCACATTTGAGTTCTTTCAGAACTCTTGGGTGAATGCCATCCGGTCCCGGTGACTTGTTACTGTTAAGTTTATCAATTAATTCCAAAACCTCCTCTAATGACACTTCAATATGAGACAAGTCCTGAGATTTGTCACCTACAAAAGACGGGTCAGGTTTGGGAATCTGCCTAACATCCTCAGCCGTGAAGACTGAAGCAAAGAATTCATTTAGTTTCTCCGCAATGACTTTATTGTCTTTAAGTGCTCCTTTTGTATCTCGATCGTCCAGGGTCCCCACTGGCTGCTTAGCAGGCTTCCTGCTTCTGATGTAATTAAAAACATTTTGTTATTACCTTTTGAGTGTTTGGCTAGCTGTTCTTCAAACTCCTTTTAGCTTTTCTTATTACATTTTTACACTTAATTTGGCAGTGTTTATGCTCCTTACTATTTACCTCACTAGGATTTGACTTCCACTTTTTAAAAGATGTCTCTTTATTCTAGTTTCATATAGTAGGCTCCTGTAAGGTCATTTCTGTTCACACAAGTGTTAATGACTGCTTTATGATTTATTTCTCTGGGTGGAGTGTGTGCATGTCCCACTGAGGAATCAGAGCCCTCTTTTGTTCGTCTCTGTGCACACATTAAACAAAAAACAGTTTCTGCTCCAGAGTTTGTTACGGTCTAATATGGGAAATTATTAGCATAATAAACCATGGTCACAAAATGTGTTTTATTGTGAGAAGTGAGGAAAAATAAATAAATAAGGTTCCATGACTTTTAAGTTGACTTCACTGGGATTGCACAGAGCATTAGCGAAGGCCGAATCTCCCTCTAAAATATAGATGATATACTTCTGATAAACCAAACAAAAGCAGTTCAACATGCATTTACATCACACGCCTTCTTGTTTGCTACTAGAATCTCACAACCCAGAAAGTATTCCTGAGTCATGGTTTTTTGAATTCTCAAAAGTTGGGGTATTTTTTCCTCTTTATTCAAGGATTCACATATTGACAGCCCCTTAATTTTGTGCTGGAAACACTTTAAAACACATGGTTAGCAGTGTACATTTGGCTACCTGCTGTTACTGATGCTGGAAGCAGAGGCAGGCATGAAAGCATGGCTAACAACCATTTTCAAAAACCCTCTGTTTCTGAGGGACTACAAATGTGTTATGCTAATTGCTTGGTGGTATAGGATGTGGAAAGCCGGTGAATTAAATCCTGGCCCTCTTGAAGCAGTGACAAAACTTCAGTTCTATGTAATGTGGCATGTATTTCACTGTAAAGGTTTAATTTATTGCTTTTTTAATGCAGAGAAGGATTTTAAAAGCACCTAAGTGATTTAGAACAAATCCTTTTGAAATTCAATAGGATTGTTCTCTTAACTCTCTTAGGTACTTGTAAAAATTTTCCCTAACTCTCTCTGTCTGCTTCTTTCTACTGTTGCTATGATGTAAATTTTCAGATGCATTATTTCTTAGTACAGCATTAATTTCCATTTTGAAAAGCTGGGAGATATGATACTGAGAGATCACATTTGTATGCAATAAAAATATTTGATGTACATAGAGC
Source organism: Rafetus swinhoei (assembly GCA_019425775.1). Taxonomy (NCBI): domain Eukaryota; kingdom Metazoa; phylum Chordata; order Testudines; family Trionychidae; genus Rafetus; species Rafetus swinhoei. The sequence continues at coordinate 277,121,307 of CM033437.1, forward strand.
TACTACTGCTTCCGTTACATATTTGAGATTCAAATAGTAGTATTGCCAGAATTACTACAGAAAGCAGAATGAATTTCCTAAACCGTGAACTCCTATTTAAAATGGCAGAGAAGATAGACAGCCTTCATTCTATGGCCTTGACCAAAGTAGGTTAAAACATGACGTGTCTGTTTTTCTATAGACCCTTGCTTATGGCGATATGAACCATGAATGGATCGGTAACGAATGGCTCCCCAGTCTGGGTTTACCTCAGTACCGAAGTTACTTTATGGAGTGCCTGGTAGACGCAAGGATGTTAGATCATCTGACAAAGAAGGATCTCCGCGTGCATTTAAAAATGGTGGATAGCTTTCATCGGTATGTTTGTACAAAGGGTGCTCAAAATGAGCATGTGGATGTAATGTACTTGATTTTTTTTTTTTTTTTTTTTTTAATCTGGCAACCCTGGGAAACAGGGTTTGTCAGATTAAAGCTTTTGCAGGGCATGGGAGGGAGTGAAGGGGATGGAGGGAGGGTTTTTTACCTGGCATTCCTCATCCCCCCCTGCTCCCAGGAACCAACTCCTGCTGCTATGGGAGAGGCAAGGAAAAGCCTCTATTAGAGGCTCTATCACTGTGCTGCTGTTTGCCCAGCTGGGTGGAGGTGGGGGAGGGCAGCAGCACCACCTTCCATGTCCACCTGCTAGGGTCCATACCATGGGTGCTCCCAAATTAGGGACACCCAGAGTGCAGAGGTTCCAGTCTATTATGTTTGATGCAGCATAAGATAACAGAGCTTTAGTGTTAAGATTGTTCCAACTTTGGACAACTACATGAAAATACAATCAATCAGCAAACTATGTGAAAATGAAAAAGGTTCTTTTGGCATAGCACCTGTAAAGTGTGATTAGTCATGGAATGCAATTCCCTGATGCACAGAGTAGCCTTCATTCGTAAATGTAAAATATAAATTGTAAATACATGTATTAAAAAGTGAAGTATCAGAAGACAGAAGACAAGGAACATGGTGATAAATAAAATGTTAAAGGCACAGGTTGAAGCTCTCTCAACTGGAACTCTCTGGTCCGGCAACACCTGTGGTCCAGCAGGAACTCAGCCAGGCTGGCTGCAGGGGGGCCAGCAGCTAGGAGCCCTGCCATAGGAATCCAGCTGAGCTGGTAACAGGGCAGCCGGAACGCCAGTGGGATCCGGTGGGGCAGCAGTCTGCTTTGACAGGGCCAGGAGCCCCGGTGGCGGGACCATGGGCTGCCACAGCAGGGTTGGCAGGGCCAGGACTCCCGGCAGAGGGGCCAGTGCTTCCCTGGTGGGGTTGGCAGGGCCTGGAGCATTGGTGGCTAAGCAGTGGTCTGCTGCAGGGGACCTGGGAGTCCCGGCAGTGGGACTGCAGGCTAGCAGGGCCAGTGCTGCCATGGCAGGGCTGATGGGGCTGGGAGTACTGGCAGCAGGGCAGTGATTTGCCACAAAAGAGCTGGGAGCCTCAGAGGCAGGGCTGTGGCAGGGCAGCGGGTCTGGTGGCAGGTAGGGAGGCCGGCCAGGAGCAGAGCCGGGCTTGGGAGCCAGTGGCAGGGGGCCAGAAATGACTTCTCCCGGTCCAGCAAAATCCCTCCTTAGGAACCAGTCAGTGCCGGACTAGGAAGGTCCAACCTGTATTTCAAATTGCAAAGGAAAAAACATGGCAATAGGGTCATCTGCCAATGGAGGCAGCCATTCCTGCAAAAATGCATTCTGTACTATCTGATTTGACAATAAACTTCTTTTCCTGCCTGTGTCCTGGTTCAGTAGAGTACTAACACACAGGTCACATAGTTTGTCGGTCCCTTTTTGGATACATTTGTAAATATATTTATGCTAGCTGACGTGTTGAAACCCATTCTTTTATTTTTTCTGTCCATTTCATTTTTAGTCTGTTATATTTTTGGCTCTTTGCTCCTATGATTTGATATATGAGCACATTGAGGTATCCTATATAATATGAAACATATTTGCAGCTACTTTATTTTATTTTAAATGTCGTATGTTACCCTGTAAATGTTTATTTTTTTAAAATAGAACAAGTTTGCAATATGGAATCATGTGCTTAAAGAGGTTGAATTATGACAGAAAAGAACTGGAAAGAAGAAGAGAAGTGAGTCAGCATGAAATAAAAGGTATGTTTCAGAGAATTGGTTTTGGGGATTTTTTTTCTTGTGAGATTTCAAACTATCAGGATTTAAGCATGTGCTTAACTTTAAGCATTAACTTAAGTCCATACCTGTTCAGCACAGCACTTAAGCATTTGCTTACAGTTAAGCACAAACTTAAGTACTTTACTGAACTGGAACACATTCCTGAATTACTGTTCTGTGTATATGTTGGTGTGTATGTACTTGGCCGAATTGGACTGCTCTGTGATTCAGGGTTGTGGGCCAGATCTCACTACAAAGCCCTTGCCTGTAGAAACTGGCCATAAAACTGATGAATTCAACTGCCCGAGGATGTCCCCAGTGCTGGTCAATAGGAGTACATCTACAAAGCAGCAATTTCATCCATTACCCCAAAATAGTGTTCTGCACATCTTCACAGCACACCCATTATTCAAAATACATTTGCTATAACGGGCTTCTTATTCCAGCTTCCTGTAAACTTCATTGCACAAGGATTAAGGAAGACACTGGAATAGCAATCTATTTTGAAATGAATGCTGTTTAGACAGCGCCAAATTTCAAATGTCAAAATAAGCTAGTTCAAATTGCGTAGCTTATTTTGAGGTATGTGCTACTGTTTAGATGTACCCTGGGAGTGCTGTATGCAGCACTTTTGAAAATCTGTCCAGTACCTTAGCATGACTTGAGGAGCCTAACTTCAGGCTCCTGTTTTGGAAAATCATTGCTTTTATTTCTTAATTTCAAAAGCGGAATGTATTTAAATACAATTACATTGATGAATTCTCATCGAGAAATCCCTGCCCTGAGCTCCGTGATGTTGACATGGAGGGAAAGGTCTTCTTGGGATCCAAGTCCTGAGGGACCGTAAGTGGACTCCCCATTTGAGGGCTGATGCATCAGGTACTAGAAGCATTGACATTTTTGGATGCCTCTGCACTTAGCGGGGTTGTCTTCCTCCTGGTGCCAGGGTATGCCTCAGTCATTGATCTTCAAGCCCTGCACTTCCTGTGTTAACTCTGTGCCTTTGAGTGACCCACACTCGAGTTGTCTCAAGTGATTTTGGAGGACTCTGCTAGGAAAGACCCCTGCCAAATCTGCACAGACTTCAAACCCTGCACAAAAAGGACAACAAAGCAAGACTGAAAGTCTTCCTGATGGAGACAGCCTCAACACCTGCCTCAGAGCCACAATTGATCTTGACTCTGAGCACTGAGGCTATCTATTAAAAACTACCTACTACCAAATTACAGTAACTAAAGAAATAGAGAAGCCATTATGAGAAAATTGGCTGAGGCAGTAAGAAGGAACTGAAGAAAAGTGGGATAGTACCAGTGCTATGAGCATACAGAGCACTAGAGGGCACTGAGGCAGGCCCAACAGATACCACTAGGAGGGGAAAATCCAGCAATTGTGCTTGGGACACACACATACCTACATTGGAATGGACATGTGAAAGCACTAGAACACCAATTACCCTGGCTCTACACAAGCTCAGGATTCCTCCTCAAAGAAGAATTTCAAGATAATAGTTTTCCAGCCTCCTTGTGCTGGTGACTTTTTTTTTTTTTTTTTTTTTTAAATTAACTTTATTGCTGTTGGGTGACATCAGTGGCTCATAGTTATTCACATCTGGGACTTAAGATGTTAAGGGGATAATTAAAAAGTGGTCCATGATTAGAGATGCAAAATATCACACATGCAAGTAAAATAATAAATTTTAGGTATATGGTACAAACATCTTTTCCTAATGTTGTGATTTTTTTATCAATCAACTAAGTCCTTGTCTCCCTTTTTACTTGTCCGTTGCTTTATAATTAGCATAGAGCTTAATGAAACAACTTTCAGAAGTGAGAAGAGCTGATTACTAAAAATGTCAATACAACGGTTGGGAGCAGGCTAGCTTCTGGAATATTAGAAACCTGTAGATTTTGACCTCTAGATATGTACAGGTCTCACTCTAAAAATGTCACTTCAGCTGGTGTTTAACTAATCCCCCACCCCACCCTTCCTTTAGGTTCAATGTCAGGGGACTGATTTTTTTTCTCCCAGGAACCTGTAAAACCTTTTCTGAAAATTGTAAAGCCCTTTGCTGACACTGGTGTGCTTGCTAGGGGGTTGCCATTTGGTATGTTTAAATAACAAGTAGGAACGGAGATACAGATAACTGACTTTCCTGACTTTGTATCAGTAATCATACTCTTTGTATGCAAAGTGCTGTTAGCAGCTTAACTACCACATACAGTAAAAGCTGTGTTGTCCAACCCTGTACCAACCAGAAAGTTCTATGAACTGGCATTTCTGATCTTCATTGAATTGTCTGGTTTATAGTCCAGCTGGCATGGGGCCAATAGGTTCCTTGCTTGGCTCCATGTGGTTCCCTGGTATCTATGACAAGTCTCTGTTGCTCTTAGCTGAAACTCTTCTCGTGCCCCAAAACTCAACCCTTAGGCTCCTCCCACACCCAAATTCCCACCTGTAGTGGAATTGCAGAAGACTCTTGTGAGGTCGAGGAAATTAGGTGGTGTACCACAATCATTCCTTTTATGCCTGTATCTGTCAGGCCTGGACGCTCTAGGTGGCCATTTGTGCTTTTTGCTTCTTCTTATTCTTTTGTTATTCTCGAAGAGTTAGCTGTTTGCTTAAGATGGTACAGTGTAGGAATGCACTGTTGACTTTCAACAAGTTCTGGGACAGGTCCCAAGGCCATTCACCTTGGGAGTATAGGAGCACTTGGGAAGATCACATAGCTATCTGTGCTGAATATTTCCCACCTCATAATGCTAATTATTTGGCCTGGGAAAATATGCAATGTATCAATGATCTTGTTAGGTTCTCAAAACAACAGGTGTGATTGCTGTAGATCCAACAGTATATAAAGGCTGGGAATATTCCTAACATTGGAACCTCGGTGTAGACCGAAGCTGCGGAAGGTGCTACGCACTGGCCACTGGGGTCTGTCCGCTGACCTTCTTCAGGGGGTTCCTGGCAGCAGAAGGGACGTAGGCATTGCATTTTATTCTGAGGTTTGCTTAGGTTTAATAAGTATTGTACTTTTTAATAGATATTGCATTTTATTTTAAGATTTGCTTAGGCTTAATAAGTATTGTATTTTATTCTAAGATTTGCTTAATTGTATTTTACTCTAATATTAAGCATTGTATTTTATCCTAATATTTGCTTAGTAAAATTTTTAAGTCTTCACCCAATTTGTGTGCTTATTGCCTCCGAATACCTTAAGGGAAGAACCATTGCCTCTTGGCAATACACCGCCTCGAGACTGAACCCCACACATCATCCCACATTCCAAATCCCTCATCCTTGACTCCTTCCCAGAGCCCACACTCCCAGATGGAGCCCTCATCCCCCTCCCCACAACCAATCCCTTGCCCCAGCCCAGATCCTCCTCCTGCACTCTGTACCTCATTTCTGACCTTACTCTGAGGTCCACACCCCATCCCTCTGCCTCAGGCTAGAAGCCCCTCCCACATTCTGAATTCTTAGCCAAATATGCCAGTTAATTAACTGCCCCCCCATTCACCCAAAATGCTTAATAGCAAAGCCTTTAATGTAAATACATGTATTTGTATGCTTACAAAAGTTCAATTAACAATGAACTGATACTATATTGTGTGTGTTTGCAGATGTATTGGTTTGGAGCAATGATCGAGTCATACGCTGGATACAGGCAATTGGACTACGAGAATATGCAAATAATGTCTTAGAAAGTGGTGTACATGGGTCACTTATAGCCCTGGATGAAAACTTTGATTACAGCAGTTTAGCTTTATTACTACAGATTCCAACACAAAACACCCAGGCAAGTCCTTTCATGATTTTAACTTTGTCTTGATTTAATTTTTACTCATTTTCAATTAGTTTAATTATTTGTTTTATATGTAGGCACGGCAAATCCTTGAGAGAGAATACAACAATCTTTTAGCACTTGGAACTGAGAGACGACTTGATGAAGTGAGTAATTTAACTTGCTTAAAAATGGAAAACTACACACACTGTAAGTTCAGGATACAAATGCACATACAAATAACATACATGTTATTAAGCCTACAAAGTCAAACAATCAAAAATTAAGAAATGCCAAAATTAAGGTTACCAGTACAACCTTACTGCTGTCCCTTGTCTCTATGTGTTACACTAGTCAATTATATGACCACCATACATTTTTTTCCCACAGGATTCTTGCCTCAAGCTGTACAATGTTCAGAGAATGGGGCAGTTGTTCAAAATTTCTTTTCATCGTCAGTGAGGGCATTTATACTACACTATCCAAATCCTGCATTAAACGGGAAATTTATTTCCTCATAGACATTTTATAGTATTTGTCACCATAGTAGGAAAGATGACTTCACACACATGCTAATGAATTTATCTTCACCCTAGTCCTTGAAGATTTTTTTCTTGGATCTCCATCTTTAAAATAATCTGAGGGTTTACGGTTTTAATGTTTAGTTCAGCTTTCTTTCTTGTTCTGACAGAAAAAGGCTAAGATGACACAATTAGAAGGGCTTAGGGAGCTGCTTCCCCATCTTTGAGGCAAAGAACTGAGTGGAAGTGAGCGGGCTGGGGTTAAAGGGCTCTACCAAATTTATGATCCGTTTGGGTCAATTTCATGATCATAAGCTTTTAAATATTGTAAATTTCACAGTTTCAGATATTTAAAATCTGAAATGTCATGGTGGTGTAACCATGGGGGTCCTAACCCAAAGGTACTGGGGGTGGTCATGGTATTGCACCCTCACGTCTGTGGTGCTGCTGGTGGTAGTATTGCCATAAAAGTTGCACTCCCAGCCAGTAGCTGCAGAGTTTCTTGCAACCAACGCAGTTCAGACCTAGCCCTGAGAACAGCTGGAGCCCCAGCTCCTGCCTCTTCCCAACTCCAGGTCCAGTACTCTGGAGTTAAAAGGGCCATGGGTTGGATGTGGGGTGTGTGTGAGGAGGGTGACTAAGACCCCCCACTTCCCCAAAGTGACTCTCACCATGCCACCCTTATGTACTGCTGCTGGTCAGCAGTTGCCATGCTCCAGCTACCCAGCTCTTTGATACCTGTACTCCCCTAAGATAGTGAGATTTCAGGGGGGGAGATCAGATTTCATGGTCCCTGACATGTTTTCATGCCATGAATTTTTTAGGGGCCTAGTTACATAATCATCTACAATTGGCAGATCTTTGCCTCCTGATCAGGGAAGACATAATTCTACTTGATAGAATAAAATGTATGGGATGTATGAAAAATACTTTCAGAAACATGCTTTGTCCCTTAAAGCAGATTGTGAGAAAATACTAATAGTTGAATTGGTTCAGAACTCCATTTCACTATTTGATTTTTACCCAACATTAATCTATTCAAGAACCACTTACTGAAATTGGTAAGTGATTTATAAATTGCTGACTGGATAGGACTATATCACCCTCTAGGTAATGTCCACATATGTTGTCTTCATGAATAGTGCAAATTGGCAGAGATACACCAAGAGAAGGGCACAGAATATTAGTCTTTCATGTATTAGTCTCATTCTTTCCATTTAGGATTTTCTGTATGTGGTTACAAACATGGTATAAATTTTTCCATAAAATGAAATTATTTTTCAAATTATAAAGTCTAGGGATGTGAAAATGTAACTATTTACATGGTTAACTGATGAGAATGGGATCATCGGTTAACATGCAGTCATCCCCTCCTCCGCTGCCTCTGTATCAGAGGCAGCATTAGTGGGGGACAGGTGGGAGCCAGTACATGCGGGGACCTGGCTTAAAAGCCGGCTTCCTGTGCATACCAGCTCCCACAGAGCTGGCTGCCTCCTTTGCTGTTGCCTCTGAGAAAGCTGGCTCCCCACATGCTCTGGCTCCCATTGAGCTGCCTATCTCCCCAATGTGACCACTGAATTTTTCAGTAGTTACATAATTACATAATTAAATGCATTTTAACATCCCTAGCCGGGACTAGCAGGTGGAGTGTAGAAAAACAGTAGGACAAGTGGCTTGGATTTATTTTAACAAAAGAACATATATGTGATTCCAAAATCCTAAAACAGTAAAATCAGACATGAAATTTAACTGAACACATCTTTTAAATCCATTCAGTTCTACTATTATTTTCTTACCTTTTAATCCTTCTCATTTGGTCATGTATTGCTTCCTATCTTTTAATTCAATTGAGAGCCTATTTTGAAACACTTCATGCCTCTCTGAAATACTGGAGAAGAGGGTTTTTCCCCCTCAAATCTTCAGTTGTTTACTCTGTCAGGTGATTTCTGAAGAAAATCAAAGTGTCTCATATACACTTTCTTCTCATTAAATGAAATGAAACCTGTAGTAATCTATTTGCAAAAACATAAACAGCGAGAGAAGATACAACCATCCAGATAACGAATAGTGAATTTAATTTAGTTTTATCAAACACAAACATTTGTATTTACAGAACGATGACAAGAACTTCAGACGTGGACCTTCTTGGCGAAGACAGTTCCCTCCACGTGAGGTCCATGGAATCAGCATGATGCCTGGCTCCTCAGAAACACTTCCAGCTGGATTCAGATTAACTACAACATCAGGGCAGTCACGAAAAATGGCAACCGATGGTATGAAGTGCTTTTGCACTTATTCTCAAAAGCAAGAGGTTTATACTAGCTTGCTGCATTAACTTGTAGCTCAAGCGTGTCTATCTAATACCATGAGCTCAGGCAGTTAGCATAAGCCTAGAACAGAACACATTCAGTAGAGTCACAGGTAAAATAGAGGTTTAATCAGGGCTCAAATTGTGGAGGGAAAGTCAGCGTCATTGTGTACCCCTTCTCCTTCAAGTTGTCTTCCAGAATCTCAGCTTTCAGTACTATTTCTTTTATTTTTCTTTTTGACCTCTATGCTTACCCATAAAATAACTGGGCTTGGTTGCCATTAAATATCAGGACCCTGAGTAGGTAGTGTAAACAGAAGGCAAAAGCCACATTGCAATTACTGACAACTGTCTAGTACTATCTTACTATTCTGTGATTAAATGAATCAGTCATGGGGTTTTTTCTATATAAAAGAGCTAGAGGGGAAAGTATGTCATTCTTCATAGTCTTTGTAGGTCTACCTGCTAATTCTTCTAATTTTCTCAGTCTTCCGAATATATATATATATTGGTGGTCGTTATTATTTTTGAAGCTGTTTAAAGAATTTGGTATGAAAATATATCCTCCTACATTCTATGTACAAGAAAAAAAACCTATAGTAGCACAAATGGCATAAGTTACTAACCAAATCATTGATTCCATTGATTGTACTGCTCATGATCATGCTTCTCTCTATTCTGTGCTTTTTAGCAATTGTGCAGTCATAAGGCAGGAGGGATCAGTTTAAAGGTAGTTTCCAGCTATAAAGGTACTATAAACCTTTTATCATTAGATATGAGCACCTCACCCATTAATGAGCTCTGAGGGTAGAGAGTATTTATTCCATTCTACAGCTAGGGAATTAAGCAGAGAGTGACTTGCCAAAGTTACACAGTGTAGGGAGTCTGTTGCTGATATGAGTTCAGGGCTACCTGACTCATAGTCCTGTGTCCATTAAGCCATTTATCCTCCTGCAGGACCATGCTTCTCACCATCTTTTGATATGAACATTATTTTGTTATAAACTGTAATGCACACGTGTGATGCGGTATCAACAATAACATGGGCATCAGAAAATCCTCTTATTTTTCTTGAAGCAGATTTTTTAACAGTATCTCAAACATGTAGCAACTCTAAATGAGTTTTATAGACCAGACCAAACCCAGAAGGATGGACTGGATGAGCTACATAGTAATTTCCGTCACATTTTCAGGGACAGAAAAATATTAATTTATTTTCTTCATTATTCTAAAGAGGGTTTTTTTCCCATTTGCAGTTGCTTCATCACGATTGCAGAGGTTAGACAGCTCTACAGTTCGCACATACTCATGTTGACAAGGCTAGCAAAGAAGCCAGCACTGAATTGCTGTGAGTATTCAGAAAAAGCCATCCCAGAGGCTGAATATAAATGTACACTCTAGCCCATATTCACTGACATTATTAAAATGAAGCCAAGATGGGGTCCATTTGCCCCTCCTTAAGTAGGTCTAGTTTGTTTTGTTTTTTTTAAATCTCGAGTGCAGCTCTGTCTGGGGGACACTAACCTCTTACTCCATCTCCCATCTCAAAAGGAATTCCCATGAAAGAGCAAGAAATAGCTGTTTAATAAACTGGCTACGCCTGCCAAGAGAGAGAGGCTGTAGCTTGTGATGGCAGCTAACCAAGAAAACATGTTGAGACATCTAGATGCATTTCTTGTGAGTGCTCAGGAGTTCTGTGGTTACAGCACATATTAGTACCAGTGACATGGGGGAGGCAGTAGCAGTAAAGCAGTGACATAGGGAGGGGCATTATCAGTGACAAAGGGAGAGGCAGGGTCTTGAAACCTACATTCAGCTAAATAGGATAAAGGCACAGCATAAGGCCTCTCTGACAGCTTTCTCTAAAATGCTTCTGGTACCCCAAGAAGAGACAATTTGACAGAGGAACTTCAGGGTATCTCTCTATGGATGAGATAATGGTGTAAAAGGGAAGAGTCTATGTATATTGGGCACTGGGGAACTTCAGATTAGAGAGGAGGCTAATGTGAGAGAACAGTTACACTAGATTTACTTAAGAAAAAAAGTCAGAACTATAAATCCACTTTAGGGAATTATTTGGGTGATGGTTGGCATGTGTAAACATCTCCTGTGGATAAAGACTTCTAAAATTATCCATTATTTTCCTCAAGACACCTGATATTTGTCACAGGCAATGAAAGGATACTGGACTAGATATACACAAGGGGGGTCAGGTTGCATATTGTAGTTCCTATCACTTAAATATCTCATCATTTGTCATCTAAACAAGTGTACTAGTTGTACAAATATACTTTTCAACAAAATATAGATGTGTGAAAATATAGTTTGCTACCATGAAGACATAAGAACATAATGAGCATTTCCATTAATATGCCACCATTTCATGCTAATTTTACTTAAATAACATAGTTTTCCTTTCCATTTCAAGTTTCAGCAAATAATCTTAGGCATTTATAAAGCACCTGTCATCATAGTATTTAGCTGCCTCTACATTTCTATATACCTATATATATAGAGAGAGAATAAAAATACACAATAGTGTATTAAACAGTAAACCATAAGTTTGGATTACAGAGTTACTCACAAGGGAGATGCATAGGTTTTCCCCCAATGAGTACAAAAGAAACTTCACACCACATAACCATTATTCTTTATATGCCATGTGTGTTACTGAAAAACTATTTCATAAAAGGTTTTTAAGAATTGAGATTTTTTTGTAGCCCTTCCACCTGTAAAGCCAGGTGACATAGCTACCTGAATATCTTTGAGGATATGGGCCTACCTCTCACTGATTTCAATAGGAACTAGGCAACTCCCAGGCTAGATGCAAGTTCTTGCGGAAGCTGAAAGTCTCCCTTTTCCAATAGCATAAAGCCTTGTTTTCTGTGTAGGGCAGTGAAATAAAATTCACATAATTTTTATATAGAGAAAAACTGTTACAAGTTCAGGATTGAGTTTCGCCAGGTGAGTATTTACATTAAAGAACAGGAAGAAGCATTTTTGTCAGGTTGATTTTTTTAAATGGCAATTGAAGGGCTTGGAATGATCTAAGCCCTGGCAAATAATGAACAGGCCAGCACAGATAAAACGGTCAGTGTTGCACAGCACATTAAGGGATCTCACCTCTCTTGATGAGATATGTATTGCTACACAGTTGGGGGTTTATTTTTTACAGACACAACTATGAATGCACACTCTTCTACACAGCTTAAGTGTTGGCAGTAGGGTAGGTTTAGGGTAGGGTTGGACAAAATATTCTGGCTAATAAGCAATCTTAAAGAAGCTCTTCTCTCAGTAATCAAGCTATACCTTTTTGGAAAGTAAACAATTTTTACCCCTCCCCCCAAAATTCAACTTTTATGCACCTCTGTCTTTGCTGAAAATGTCTAGTTACTGTGACTCAAACTATTTCTAGCAAGCCTAGAAGCAGCAAGTTCCAGGAGACCATAGATTACTACATGGTATCAGATCTTGAGTCTGAAGCATTGAAATGGAATAAAGATTATTGCTGATTTAACTTTGTTACTGTATATACATCGGAGATGTCCCTCAACCAGAGAACGTAAGAACGGCCATACTGGGTCAGACCAAAGGTCCACCTATCCCCCTATCCTATCCTCTGACAATGGCCCACTGCCAAGTGCCCCAGAGGGAATGAAAGAACAGGTAATTATCAAGTGATCCCTCTCCCATCACCCATTCCCAGCCTCTGACAGAGGCTAGGGTCACCATTCCTACTGTCCTGGCTATTAGCTATTGATGGACCTATCCTCCATTAATTTATCTATAGTTAGTTTTTGAATCCTGTTAAAGTCCTGGTCTTCAGAACATCATCTGGCAAGGAGTTCCACAGGTTGACTGTGTGTTGCATGAAGAAATGCTTCCTTTTGGGGTGTTTTAAACCTGCTACCTATTAATTTCATTTGGTGACCCCTAGAGCCCCCTAACCCTTCCACTATCAAAGGAAGGCTTAGTTTTTCCATCTCCTAATGTGTTCACATTAAGACTGGGTGCCTATCTGGGGGATATGCATTATACAAACATATTTTTAGACTTATTACAGGGGTAACTAGATGAAACATAATGCCCAATGACATAAAGGACATCAACCTATAAGTTCTAAAGTTCTCTTCTGAAGTCAGACTGCGTGATCACTTAGGGAAAATTCAGTTCTGGTTTCAAACCATGTAGGATAATATCTGTTACCCAACTCATTACAGTTGATTGAGACTCGGTAGTTTAGCACTATTGCCCCCCTGATCTGGTGATTAGTGTCTGGCACAATTGTCTAAAAATGTCTCAAGAGCCATAAAACAGGCTCTCTGGCTATAGCTGGGCTATATTATCATTCTTGCAGGATTGTGCATTCTTCTATGTCCATGTCATTTAGGGACCAGTACTGCCTTATGACAAAACCCTCATTCAGTTCAATCGGCACGCATGAAGCTTAAAAGATATCATGTAGAAAGTAAGTTACCGTGAAAGTTCAAAAACACATCAATTGCATGGACTGCAAATACTTTTTAAAAAATTGAACTTACAATTATCCAATTCGTCTGTTACTGCTAGAGCTCTGTTTAAAGTAAAATCCCTGTAAACTGCATGGAAACTTTTCAAAGACACCATAATAGAGGCCCAACTTAAATGTATACCCCAAATGAAAAAACACGGTAAGAAAACCAAAAAAGTTCCACTGTGGCTTAACAACCAAGTAAAAGAAGCAGTGAGAGATAAAAAGGCATCGTTTAAAATGTGGAAGTCAAATCTTAGTGAGGAAAATACAAAGGAGCATAAACGTTGTAAAATTAAGTGTAAAAATATAATAAGAAAAGCCAAAAAGGAGTTTGAAGAACAGCTAGCCAAAAATTTAAAAAATAGTAGCAATTTTCTTTTAAGTACATCAGAAGCAGGAAGCTGGCTAAACAACCAGTTGGGCTCTTGGACGATCAAGATGCTAAAGGAGCACTCAAAGTTGATAAAGTCATTGCAGAGAAGCTAAATGAATTCTTTGCTTCAGTCTTCATGGCTGAGGATGTTAGGGAGATTCCCAAACCTGAGCCATTCTTCTTAGGTAACAAATCTGAGGAATTGTCCCAGACTGAGGTGTCATTAGAGGAGGTTTTGGAACAAATCACCATCTAGTCCCAGTGACTTGTTACTGTTAAGTTAACATTCACCCTAAGAGTTCTGAAAGAACTCAAAAGTGAAATTGTGGAACTGTTAACTGCGGTTTGTAATTTATCCTTTAAATCTGCTTCCGTACCTAATGACCGGAAAACAGCTAATGTGACACCAATATTTAAAAAGGGCTCTAGAGGTGATCCTGGAAATTAAGACCAGTAAGTCTAACAGGTAAACTATAGTAAAAATAAAATTGTCAGTCACAAAGATTAACATAATTTGTTGGGGGAAAGTCAACATGGTTTCTGTAAAGGGAAATCATGCCTTACTAATCTGCTGGGCTGTGTCTAGACTGGCCAGTTTTTCCGGAAAATCAGCGCTTTTCCGGAAAAACTGGCCAGCTATCTACACTGGCGCTTGAATTTCGCAAAGCACTGACTTCCTACTGTAAGAAATCAGTGCTTTTGCGGAAATACTATGCTGCTCCCATTCGGGCAAAAGTCCCTTTTTCGCAAAACTTTGCGCAAAAGGGCTGAGTAGACAGCTGAGATTTGTTTTCGCAAAAAAGCCCCGATCGCGAAAATGGCGATCGGGCTTTTTGCGAAAGCACGTCTAGATTGGCCACAGACGCTTTTCCGCAAAAAGTGCTTTTGCGGAAAAGCGTCCGTGCCAATCTAGATGCTCTTTTCCAAAAATGCTTTTAATGGAAAACTTTTCCGTTAAAAGCATTTCCGGAAAATCATGCCAGTGTAGACACAGCCCTAGAGTTCTTTGAGGGAGTCAACAAACACATGAACAAGGAGGATCCAGTTGATATAGTGTACTTAGATTTCCAGAAAGCCTTTGACAAGGTACCTCACCAAAGGCTCTTAAGTAAAGTTAGTTGTCATGGGATAAGAGGGAAAGTCCTTTCATGGACTAATAACTGGTTAAAAACAGGAAACAAAGAGCAGGAATAAATGGTAAGTTTTCAGAATGGAGAGAGGTATCTAATGGTATCCCCCAACGCAGCGTTTCCCAAACTATGGGTCGTGGCCTGGTACCGGTCCGTGGGAAAAAAGTACTGGGCCTCAGCATGGCTGCTGGGGTGTTCCGGGCTCCCGGAGTGCCCATGCGGCGCTGGATCCCCCAAGCCTTTGGCTGGGCTGGGCGGAGGATGCAGTCAGGTGTTCCGGGCTCATGGCAGAGGCGTAGCAAGGGGGGAACAGGGAGAGGCCGGGGGCGCTGGGTTGTGCGGGGCCGGGGGGGAGGTGCAGGGTGCTGGGCTCTCCTGGGCTGCAGGAGGAGGGGGGTGCCGGGAACCTGGCGCTGGACTCAAGGGGAAGGAGGGAGTGCCAGGGAATCAGCGCTGGGCTCAGCATGTCTGCGCAGTTTTGGGGGAGGTGTAGGGAAACGGAGCTCAGCTGGGCTGCGAGAGTGAAGAGGTGCGGGGTGTTGGGCTGAGCTGGGCTGGGCTGCGGAGGGGGGGGAGGTGTGGAACTCAGAGCTCAGTTTTGCTGCAGGAGGAGGGAGGTACCAGGAACTGGGGCTAGACTCAAGTGGAGGGAGGGGCAGGAAATCAGAGCTGGGCTCAGCAGTATTGTGGGGCTTGGGGGGAGGGGCAGGGAAACGGGGCTCAGCTGTGCTGTGGGGGAGGCACGCAGGGATCCAGTGAGGGGCTCAACTGGGCTGAGGTGGATGGGGGAAGGCATAGGGAACAGAAGGGCAGCTCAGCTGGGCTGTGAGGGGCTGCAGGGAACTGGTGCTGCACTCCCTTGGATTGTGGGGGATGGTTTTGGGGGAGGTGCAGGGAACCAGCGGGGGTGGGCAGCTCAGCTGGGTTGCAGGGGAGGGAGGTGCAAAGAAGCCTAGTGGGGAGGGGGGAACCAGGAGCCCTGAAATGACCTCCCCTGGTTCAAAAAATCCCTCTTCTGGGACCAGTCAGGTCCAGAGGGTGCCAGACCAGGGGAGGTCCAACTCCTACCCACGTCCCCTTCTTGCACCCTCCCTCCTAGCCAGTTACCCTACCCCCAATATGCTCCTGATCCCGCCTCCCAGAGTGCCCGTGCGGCGCTGGGTCCCGCAAGCCCTGGCCCGGCTGGGCGGAGGATGCAGCTGGGTGAAACAGTGAAAATCTATTCATTTTTCATTCTTTTTTTAAAATAGGTGTTTATATTTTGGGGCTGCAAAAAACAGTACTGAAAAAAAAAACGGATTCCAACTAAAGTAAAAAGTTTGGGAAACCCTGGTCTAGCCAGCTTTCTATCCATCTTACAGTCCTTTTATCCAATCCATATTCCCTTAACTTGCTAGCAAGAATATTGTGGGTGACCATATCAAAAACTTTGCTAAAGCTGGCACTGGGGTCTTTGGGAGGACCCGAAACAACTTATTTGCATATACATAATTTGCTTAATGAATATGCAAATATACAAATGAATGTTACCGGTCCTCCAAAAGCTCGTGAATGGATTTACTGGTCTCTGTGTCAAAAAGTTTGGGAACCCCTGCCCCAAGGGTCTGTCCTGGGACCAATCTTATTCAACCTATTTAATATTATCTGCAAATGTTGCCACCCCTTTCTCCGGGTCATTTATAAACTGCTCAAGATAATTTTGCGAGTCCTTTTTGAAGCTGCTCGCAGTCTGCTTTGGTCTAAACTAAGTGATTGGACAACAAAATCCCAACTATACATACAATAGGATGGGGACTAATTTAGCTACAACTACTCAAAAGAGATCTTGGTGTCGTATTTATAAATATTAAAATATTTGTCATAAGGCATGCACATTTGAAATAACTGCATTCTTCTGTTATTCCCAGAAGAAACTTACTTATTTTCTTCCAATTTAATAACCTCACATCTGCTGAAAACCATCGAACTAATATTCCCTGTCTTACAGTTATTTTCAAGTGACCCAATAGATCTTTAAGCTTCCACAATGCAGATGACACTAAGCTGTTCAAGATACTTAAGACCAAAGCCAACTGTGAGGAGCTCCAAAAAGGTCTCATCAAATTAAGTAACTGGGCAACAAAATGGCAAATATCAGAGGGGTAGCCGTGTTAGTCTGGATCTGCAAAAGTGACAAGGAGTCCTGTGGTATCTTATAGACTAACAGATGTATTGGAGCATAAGCTATCATAGGCAAAGACCCACTTTGTCAGATGCATGTAGTGGAAATTTCCAGAGGCAAATATAAATATGCAGGCCAGAATAAGGCTAGAGATAACGAGGTTAATTTAGTCAAGTAGGGTGAGGCCCACTTCTAGCAGCTGATGTGGAAGTGTGAACACCAAGAGAGGAGAAACTGCTTTTGTACTTGGCTAGCCATTCAGTGTCTTTGTTTAATCCTAAATTGATGGTGTCAAATTTGCAGATGAACTGTAGCTCGGCAGTTTCTCTTTAAAGTCTGGTCTTGAAGTTTTTTTGCTGCAGATTGGCTACCTTTAAATCTGCTACTATGTGTCCAGGGAGACTGAAGTGTTCTCCTACAGGTTTTTGTATATTGCCATTCCTAATATCTGATTTATGTCCATTTATTCTTTTAGGTAGGGACTGTCCAGTTTGGCCGATGTATATTGCAGAGGGGCATTGCTGGCATATGATGGTGTATATTCTATTGGTAGATGTGCAGGTGAATGAACCAGTGATGGTGTGGCTGATCTCGTTAGGTCCTGTGATGGTGTCGCTGGTGTAGATATGAGGGCAGAGCTGGCACCGAGGTTTGTTGCATGGATTGCTTCCTGAGTTAGAGTTACTGTGGTGCGGTGTATAGTTGCTGGTGAGAATTTGCTTCAGGTTGGCAGGTTGTCTGTGGGCAAGGACTGGCCTGCCTCCCAAGGCCTGTGAAAGTGAGGGATCATTGTCCAGGATGGGTTGTAGATCACTAATGATGTGTTGGAGAGGTTTTAGCTGAAGACTGTAGGTGATGGCCAGTGGTGTTCTGTTGGTTTCTTTCTTGGGCTGGTCTTGTAGTAGGAGGCTTCTGGGTACATGTCTGGCTCTGTTAATCTGTTTCCTCACTTCCTTGTGCGGGTATCATAGTTTCAAGAATGCTTGGTGAAGATCTCGTAGGTGTTGGTCTCTGTCTGAGGCGTTGGAGCAGATGCGGTTGTACCTTAGTGCTTGGCTGTAGACAATATATCGTGTGGTGTGTCCGAGATGGAAGCTGGAGGCATGAAGGTAGGCATAGCAGTCAATAGGTTTCCGGTATATGGTGGTGTTTATGTGACTGTCACTTATTGGCACCGTGGTGTTCAGGAAGTGGATCTCTTGTATAGACTGGCCCACGCTGAGGTTGATGGTGGGGTGGAAGCTGTTGAAATCGTGGTGGAATTCTTCCAGAATCTCCTTCCCATAGGTCCAGATGATGAAGATGTCATCAATGTAGCGTAGGTAAAGAAGGGGCGTTAGTGGGCGAGAGCTGAGGAAGCATTGTTCCAGGTCAGCCATAAAAATGTTGGCATATTGTGGGGCCATGCGGGTGCCCATAGCGGTGCCACTGGTTTGGAGGTATATATTGTCACTGAATCTGAAATAGTTGTGCGTGAGGATAAAGTCACAGAGCTCAGCCACCAGTTGTGCTGTGGAATCATCAGGGATACTGTTCCTGACAGTTTGTATTCCATCTATGTGTGGGATGTTTGTGTAGAGAGCCTCTATATCCATGATGGCTAGGATGGTGTTTTCTGGAAGATCACCAATGCATTGTAGTTTTCTCAGGAAATCAGTGGTGACACGGAGATAGCTGGGAGTACTGGTGGCATAGGGTCTGAGTAGAGAGTCCACATATCCAGACAGTACTTCAGTGAGAGTGCCAATGCCCGAGATGATGGGGTATCCAGGATTTCCAGGTTTGTGGATCTTTGGTAGTAGATAGAATAATCCCGGTCAGGGCTCTAAGGGTGTGTTGGCAAATGACAAATGACATTTAATGTTGATAAATGTAAAGTAATGCACATTGGAAAAAAATTCCAGCTATACATACAAAATGGTGGGGACTGTTTTAGTTATAAGTACTCAAGAGAGAGATCTTGGAGTCATTGAGTGGATGTTTTCAGAGAACTATTTGCAATGTGCAGTGGCAGTCAAAAAAGCAAACAGAACATTAGGAATCATTAAAAAAGGGATAGTGAATAAGACAAAGAACATCTTATTGTCTCTATATAAAACCATGGAATGCCCACATCTTGAATACTGCATACAGATGTGGTCACCTAATCTCAAAAAAGATATATTGGCATTGGAAAAGGTTCAGAGAAAGGCAACAAAAATGATCCGGGGTTTGAAACGGGTCTCATATGAAGAGAAATTTAAAAGACTTGGACTTTTGAGGTTAGAAAAGAGGAGACTAAGAGGAAATATGATAGAAGTCTATAAAATCATGACTGGTGTGGAAAAAGTGAATAAGAAAAAGTTATTTACTCGTTCCCATAATATAAGAACTAGGAATCACCTAATGAAATTAATAGGTAGCAGGTTTAAAACAAACAAAAGGAAGTTTTTCTTCATGCAGCGCACAATCAACCCGTGGAATTCCTTGCCAGAGGATTTTGTGAAGATTAGGAGTTTATCTAGCTCTTTTTTGAACCCATTTAAATTCTTGGAGGTTAGGTCCATCAATGACTATTATCTAGGATGGATACGAATGGTGTCCTTAGCCTCTGTTTGGAGAGGGATCACGTGATGATTACCTGTTCTGTTCACTCCCTCTGGGGCATCTGGCATTGGCCACTGTGGACAGACAGGATACTGGCCTAGATGGACCTTTGGTCTGACCCAGTATGGCCATTCTTTTGTTCTTATGAACAATCCTTATTGCCTGAGAATCCAAAAGCTAAAAATTAAAAAGCAGCAGCAAAAAATTACTGGTGCTCTAAAGTGTTTTACTGTAATTTAAACAAAAGTACATTTACAGCATGGTATAAAATAAGCTTAATATGCTTTACAGGAATATTACTTCTACTTTATTTATGAGTGATGTAATAAACATTTAATTGTAAAAGACTGGCCAGTGGCATTAAACCAATACACAAATCACCTTTCCAATAAAAAGCATCAATAATATATTTTCAAATCCATTTGCCTACCCTTAACATGTGAATGACTAAAATATTATTAATTTCCAGTCCACTTTTTATAGAAGGAATATGTTACAATTATGATTCAGATTGTCTCATTGAATATTTTATAGGCAACTGCAAAAATTTCAAGGAGGATAGAAAATGATCATAATAAAAATGTATAGAAAAGCAAATGTGATACAACTACAGATACAAACAAGTTATATAAAACAAAAGCGATGAGTCTGTTGCATCATACTGTTCGCCCTTCAGTCATACATTTGTCTTCTAAGGTTAATTAGTCTATATAAAAGGGTTGACATCTACAGTTGTACTGAATCAGCAGAGTACTCCAATCCAAGCTAATCGTATCTAAGGTGATTGATATATCATTGGTTCAGAAAGGATAGAAGGGAAAGTTCAAGCAGCGTGTGATGAAAATTATACTAACCCAAACTTCCTGAAGAGTCTCCTCAAGGGAAGGAGATCAGTGCCATTTGGATACAAGGAAAGACTTCAGCAACTGAAGACGAAAGTGATGCCTGGGAATCAGATTCTCAGGCTCCAAAAGACCAAAGAATAAACTTGGCTAGGTTAGGATTGGGAAGAAAGCTCAGTATGGCTTGCCTTTCTCAGGAGACAAATACCTTTATTACTCTGGTGCCTAGGACCATTCAAAGCAAAGAGTTGCAACACTTGCTCAATTAGCTATGGATATTGGACTTTACTAGGGTATTATCTTCAGTCACAAAGTTTTCTCTCTTAGTAGAAATGTACCCTTTCCAAAGGAGAAGGTTCGCAATAAGATGTAATAGGAGGTTTGTTAAATCTGAGGGAGCAGGTGAGTCCCAAAAGGATGGATATGAACTAGAAACAACTGTCTCAGCATAAACAAAGCACTGGTATCCTAGATTGACAGGGATAAAAAAAATAGCGCAAAGGAAATCACAGTAAAGCATGGACCTAGGATTCTACTGTATCCTGTATCAGGAGTCTGATTTGTTTTGTTTACTCCCAAGTTACACTTGACTTCAAAATTGCTTGCTTATAAAAGACAGAAAAATGCAAAAGTTTCACAGCATGCTATTACTGAAAAATTGCTTACTTTCTCACTTTTACCATATATTATAAAATAAATGGATTGGAATATATATATTGTAAGCTGTGTGGCAGCACAGCTTCACAGGTGATTAATCAGCCCTGCCCAGTCAGTCACCTCCACGCATGGAGCCCTGAGCCACTGACTGGATGGGGCTGATTAATCACCTGTGAAGCTTTTGTGCCACACAGCTTAGAGGGAACACTGCTTATATTTCAGTGTATAGTATAGAGCAGTACAAACAGGGTCCTTGTGCGTATGAATTTTAGATTGTACTGACTTCAGTAGTACTTTTTATGTTGCCTGTTGAAAAACTAGGCAAATATCTAGAGAAGTGGATGCATCTGCTTGAATACCTCAGAGTATGCATACCCCTGGTTGAAAACTGATTACCTAGTTCCCTATTTGTTAGCCAAAGATCCAAAGATGAACGACAGCCTCTTCCCAAAGCTTAGCCACATGAAGAAATAGTAATAAATTAAACATACATACTTGTCCCTTCTCACCTGGGACAGGAAATGGGTGGCTTGTATGATAGAGGGTCTCACACCATGCAACACCACCCAACCCTCAAGCAGAGGGTACCTGAGGCCCCCATGAAATGAAGGCGTAGTGATGGGTTTTCTGGTTCTCTCACCAGTCACCAAACTTCTCTCCCTCTGTTTTGATTGCTTCTCAAATAATCTGCAGTTCTACATCCTCAGAATATTTTTCTCCTTGGTCTCAAAAGAGGAAAAAAAGAACTTGAATTAGGGGAAGGAGCACTAATGTACAGGCTTTAAGCTTCCAGGCACAAGGAAGTAAAAGAACTGTAGGCTCTGCCGTGGATGGACGAAAACTCTATATAACTAACAGGTTTTGCTCCTTTGGTTCCTGACACAAGTAGGTAGAGCACTAATGCTGTCTGTCCTTGACTGTCTGCAGGATGGAGGGCATAAAATTAGTGTATGCAGTGTAAATATTTGAAGTCTATGTAACTTTTTTATATTGAAAGGTCTCATGTGGCTAAATCTATAACTTATTATAATATTTGTTACATGCTGGTCAATGATTAAACAATGTGAAGATTTCCAGATAAATTCTATTATCTCAAATACATTCCATTCACATACACAGAAAGAGATGTAAAACTTACAAATGCAATCTCTCAAACTCAAGTGTTAGCAACACCTGAAATACAGTTTGAAAGCATTATGATATTTCCCTGGTCTCACTGTAAAGCAAATTTGGGCAAAAAGGATATAATCAAGAATCTTGCTAATTAATTTTTTTTATTTTTATCTTTTAGATGTCCTCTCTTTCTTCTACTTTACCTGAAGTGCACTACCACTATTTTAGGAAAAAGGAGCAGTAAAGGTCTCTTGAAGAACAGGGTAATAGGGAAGAGAACACAAAGTTTTATCAAGCTAAAAATGTGATGTTCTTTTCATGTATTAAATTATAGGTTAGTTTAATACAAGAGTAATAAAATACCTAAATCATTTTAAAAACAAAACACCCCATGCATCTCTGTCATAAAATTTGGCAGTAGTGCACAACCAATGGTTTTATCCAATGAAGCTACTCCTTTTTACATTGTTCATCTGTTTTCTTGTAATATACTAGCCATCTACGTATTTACTGTGTATGTATTTCTTTTAAAACGTGTATGTAAATGGATATAAATATGATTTTTTTAAAAATAAAATCTATGGTACATGGGGTCTCAGTGCAAGCACTTGACAATATAGTGTCAACAATGCTGTTTGTATCTTTCCATTCCACCATTTTTACAGTTTTTGGATTGTAACAGTCAAATTAATATGTTTAGCAGTTAGAAGCTTCAACCCGTTCCTACTTAAAAATCTGTCAATATTTAAAAGCTGAACACCTGCCTCTGATAATATATTATAAGAAGATTTAAGCTGGAATTGGAGCCAAAATGGACCTATAAAGTCAAGCAGAAACACCAGATACCTGTAATACCTATAGAAAAGCACTGTGATGGCTTGCTCTCCTTTTAAAAACAAAAACCAACAAAACTGTTTTACAAGAGTCAAAAGCAATTACTGAAAAATAATGTATTAAAATAAAACAAAACATTCTCCTGTGTTATCTGTGGACCAAGAAGAACCTTGCTTTACCAGGAGCCACCTTTTTTGTTCCAAGATCTTCAGATGCCAGCCAGCAAGGGATATAAAAAACTGAACATTGCAAAGAATGTGATGTTCAAGTTTCCTATTAAAAATAATTTTTTTTAAAAAGTGAAACCCCACTATTTCTTCATTGTAACAGGGCATTAGACAGACTCCTGTCTAACGTTATGCTTTTAGCCAAGATGGCCTTGCTGAGACTTCTTGGCAGTCAGTTTTATCAGAGGAAATAACTGAAAGACAGAATGGTCATATATAGTGTATAAAAGTTTAGAAGAGCAATTATTACCTGCTGTGGCTTTATTTGGTGGTGTTAGTGTTGTTTATTCTTTGTTTATATGGGAAGTTTCAAAGTAAGACCTATTTATTAATGTCATTGACCTATTTGCTATTTTTCTGCTGCTTGATACTATTTCAAGATCTGTCTTTTAGTTATTTCTTTTAGCATTTTGATCTGCAATGTTTGCACGTACCTAAACATTTGTTTTATTGTCTATTCTCATTTGACAGATTTCAGTCAATCAAATGGTGACAGATTTTTCTCCCCCATTGTCAATAAAAATATTCAGTGCTATTTGTGTTTAATATTCTATAACGCTGGGTATATGGTATCATGGAAAAAAAGTTTGGATAACCGGCACTTCTCAAAGCATAAGAAAATTTTCCCAGGCAGAGACACATGAGCTTAATGTTGAGTAAGCCACTAGAGGGAGCACTGAACTTGCTTATTTGTAGGATATGGTGACTTTATACTATACTCTGGTTTCTCTTCAGATCGTATAAATCTTTCGCCTTTTACTAAAGATTTCCGTGGAGAGGAATATCTTTGTTGTCTTTACAGTTTGAGTAAAGGCATTACTTTAAATTCCTCAAGCTTAACTAGCTTTCATGTTAATGTTTCCCCCCTTTGGACTGTTTTAGTGAAAAATGTAAATAAGTAAAAACAGTGCAAACTCCAACATTTTCAGTGATTCTTGTATGTTTTGAGCAAACCCTTCATTATGTTCCAGGTCAGTATTCTTTGTTTGGTTGCAAAGTTCATATGGTCTCAACCCAAACCAGGAACAACACATAGGGGGAATGAGGGATACAGAGAGGGAGAATCAGCAAATCCCTGTGACCTGAAATAGAAGTTACATACCTCCAGAACAAAGTCTAGCCCTATAATAAAATCTCTTCTGGAAGTTCAGAGGAGGAAAAAAAACCCACCAAGTCTTAAAGCCAGATGTGAACAGTTCTGATCCAGAGCCTGTGTCTAATTATTTCCCCTCACTGATTAGTTATAGTCTTAACAATTAGGAAAAAGAAATAAAACTGGCTACCATAGTTGCAATTCAAACCTATTCTCAGATATCTGACCAAGTGTCCAGAGTTTTAGGGTGTTCTTTGGCTAGCATGCTGGTAAAGTTCACAAAGATGTATGTACCTTACCTAGGATGTAGATTTTGACACCTTTATCTCAGGTAACCTAAGATGGCCATGGATGATGTCACAATGTCATTTTATACTTTTAGCACACAGCTAAAATACTACAGCTGAACTACTAGCAACTTTCAAAGTTTTGCTCGAGTCTATTCACATGTTTTTACAAATCACTGCTCTCTCATTTTCGGGGGTACTTAAACTCTTCTTAGCCAGCAGCCATGCTATGCAAAAAACTAAATTTTGCTTGGGGAAGAACAGTATCCCCCCCCTCCCCCCCCCCATACACAAAGGCCCAGCACAAGGCTGTATGACATGTAAGGTTGTGCATTTCGTGGACCAGCAAACAGTTGCATAAAAATATAGTCTGAAATCATAACTTCATGGCCACAGTTATTTTTGCTTTTTGTATCACTAGTAAAAAACCCAGAAACACTTTAAAAGTTGATAATTTCTACTGCTGATTCGAATTTGGCATCTTTGATCTCTTATTTATCTCTACACTACTGCACCACTAAAGGTGGTTGCATTTATAACACATCTCAAACATGGTCTATTTGGACTACAGCCAAATTGAAGAAATTTTATTTAAAGGGACCATTCCATTTGTAGATATACCAACTCTAATAGTGGTTTCTGTCACGGTTACTCTTTTCAATACAGCATTATAACCTACAGCTGTAGTCCCATAAGCCATTACAAATCTAGATAATGATTTTTGGAAGGTAGAAACATACACAATATTTGAACTAACAAACAATCCAGCAAATCATAAAAAAGCCCTTTATCGTTTTCTGGAGCCATTCCCATTTAATAAAACTAGCTTTTGAAGTACTAGAAGAATGAAATCATCTTTGTAGACTTCCTAAGTGCTGTACATACACATGTTAAGAGAGAATTTTGATTGAAAAAGCACAAATTAGATACAACAGACAAAGTCTGACAAAGCTGTTGCATTACCCTAGTTTGGTAGCATGGAAACAAATAGGGATGTAAAGGCCTAGTCAACTAGTCATTCCTGTCCTCCCCCGCCCCATTGCTGCCTCTATCAGATAGAGGCTGCGGGGGGAGGAGGGGCGGAGGGGGAGAGAAGAGGCGGGTACTTAAAAGCCGCAGTGCCACAGGGAGCCCGGGGTCAGCTGCTCCATTTGGCACTGCTCCTTTGAATGCCACGGGGAGCCCGGCATCAAGCTCCTTGCAGCATTTCAAAGTGGCAGCACCACATGGAGCCCAGGATCAGCTGGGGACTCCCTAGTTCACCCTGGCTGCATGCAGTGTGCCAACTTTGAAATGTACAAGAGTTCCCACTGGGGGGGGCTCTTGTGCATTTCAAAGTGGAAGCACCTGTGTGGAGCCTTGAGTCAGCAGGACTTCCCACTGGCTCTGGGCTCTATGCAGTGTTCCAACTTCGACATGCACAAGAGCCCCGCTAAGGCTCTTGTACATTTCAAATGCGGAACGCGGAAGTGCTTATCGACTAGCAAATTCATTGCTACTTAACATCCCTAGAACTGGAGCAGAGTGAGCTTCTGGCCTCCCGAGGTCATGGTGCAAGTCTCTGAAGGCCTAGGCTAGTGCCTTTAGCCCATGGCATCTTCCTCCCTATAATTAATTACTATTCCTGTTCATGGACATCTTTATGATAGCCTTTACAAAAGAAAAAAATCTTAACCCCAAAATAATATAATTCAATTTTAAACATTCATAGTTTTTATTAGATAGGAAAGCAACTAGTATACAGCTATATAGTCCACAAGATAAGATACCTGGATCCAAACAAATGCCTCATGAAGTAATTCTTGTTTGAATAAAGCATAAATAGTTTGCTGTCCTGACTTGTTCATCTTCACAAAAATATTTGGTATCATTTTGCACACTGAGCTAAACAACACTTCAAGGTGCAAGGCAGTGGAGACTAAAGTTCTTGGTTTACATTTATAGCTGCCAGATATGTTGTACAAGTCTTTGGTGTCAGGGTGAATAATTTAGATTTTTATAGCCAAACTTAGGTAACTTTGTTCATTTGAGTAATCCTATTAACTTCAGTAAAGCCTTAATTTCCCAAGTGGCTCATATGGTGGATAGGTCCTCTGCACAGGATTTAAATTTTCACTCATAAGTCTCCCTCAACCCTTGTTTTGAGGTACTAAACAGTGCCTAGCCCTGCTGCTGGACCCTGTCTAAGCGGTGGCTATTACATGAACTGGAGTGCAGAATGGATGATTTATTATATAAGTGCTTGGTAAAGCATAAAATTAATTTTGGACTCAATTATTATGTGACTATTCATTCTGGTCAATAATGTAGTGGTTTGTTTCATTGTATTTAGTGCTATCTAGTCTTACTATTTCAGTGCTTTGGTTGAAGGGTTTCAGTGGAAGGCAAACATTTTCTGGAATATTTTTCAGTTAAGCAGCTATGGCTCGAGTCCTGTGAACTGTTCTGCAAAGCCAGAGCCCCCCATGCACTCTGAACAGTTTGCAGGGGCGGGGCTCAAGAAAGCATTACAATGGGAGTCATCTTTTCACGTATGGCAGGCTCCCTACCATTATGGTCAGCCTGCTCTTTATTCTGGGTCCTGTATTGTGTCAGCAGTTCTATAGCTCCCTAGATTTACTCATTTGCTGATGGCTGTCCCGCTGGCTGTTTTCTTTTTTTGAGGCGATACTACCCAAAACAAAAAAATAAGTTGTAGGTTTATTAGTCCCTATAGATATTCTTTAAAACAAAATATATCCTTAGCTATGGCCAGATCTGGAAAATAACTGGACATTTGTGAACCAACCAGCTTCACTAAAGGATTCTCCCTTAGCATGGCTTCAGGAAATGAGGCTTTCATCATATTGCTGTCTTCCTTGCTTTGAATGATTTTTAAAATCTGCTGTATGAATTTTGTGTATATTTATTTATAAGTAACAGACTATTAATTTCATTATGCATTAAAAGCTAACACATGAAACAAATAACACACTAAAACGCACAGGCACCATCCTGTACGTGCTTAGCAGCTGCATTATGCAGTGACTACATAGTGGCATAATGATTCTCCAACAGCTCTCTGGAATATTCAGCACCTTGCAAGAAAGGGCACTCTTG
This sequence comes from Rafetus swinhoei, assembly GCA_019425775.1. Taxonomy (NCBI): domain Eukaryota; kingdom Metazoa; phylum Chordata; order Testudines; family Trionychidae; genus Rafetus; species Rafetus swinhoei. The sequence continues at coordinate 277,148,996 of CM033437.1, forward strand.
TTTGTCATCAGTTAGCCAGCAGTCATCTTGCTATTTAGTAGCTGCTGCTGTTCACATCTCTCACTACAAACCTAAAACACGTGATTAGCTCAGCAGTGGTACACACACATACAGAGAATCTGGTTATCCCTTTCATTGTCTTAAGAGTGACACACCCTGTAGCAGGCCAGAAAATTCCAAAGGTAAGCAGATGATCCATCATTAAGTCAACCTCCTGTATCTTATTTGTTTTTTAATATGATTTAACATTAAGGATAAATTGATAGCCAGCCATAATCAGATTTTCAGAGATTTGATGGATGGGACTGTTATGAGTATCTACCATCACTTCCTGTGCAACATAAATTATGAAACCTCACCCAGTAATTTCTGCATCAAGCCCATAACTTTTGCATAAGCTATAAATATATTTTTTAAAGATATACAGTCCTAATTTAGTCTTTGTCTTTTCTTTCTCCTTTCCCCTCTATTTATGACATAACTGTAAATTACAGACAAAGCCTACTGGCTCAGTGGAAAAGTGAAGACTGCAATTAGGAATAAATAATATCAACATACAACAAATGGAAAAAGGGAGCCATAAAGAGCAATTGATATAAATCAAATATTTGAAGTGTAGAAAATGGATAAGAAGCTAAAGACATGAGAGGGAAATCTATGGCCACTAGGGCTAAGGTCAATATAAAGGAGTTTTTAAAGTAGAATAGAAATGAAAGAAATCCTAGCTACAGTATAGGCTCATTACTAGGTGAAGATGGGTAAAACTGTTAATGATGTGGGAAAGGCAGAGGTGTTCAATGAATAGTTGTGTTATATATTTGAATTTAAGCAAGATTGTGCACTTATATTGTCCAGTTTATTAGCAACCAAAGTGGATGTTAAGTAACATATGTCTAGTGATAAACATTTTAAATTCAATAAACCTGGATAACTTTTCTGGAACTTTCCAGAAGCATGAAGAAATGATAATCATGTGCCAATATGCAAAAAGGACAAGTGAGATGACATGAGTAAATTAGGGATGTAAGCAACTAGTCAAATATTAAACTACCTGATAAGCCTAGACTTATCAGATAGTTAAGCCACAACTCGACTACTCACTTCCCCCTTGCTGCCTCTGTACAAGAGGCAGCAAAGCAGGGGGAGCAGGAGCCTGTGCTAGGGGGAGCTGGCAGCTCTTATGACATTTAAAAAGCAGAGCCACAGTGGTCTGTGGAGCTAGCCCTCTTATCGACCATTTGCATAGTCAATGGACATTCCATTGACTATTCAATTAGCTTATTAACAGGTACTTAACATCCCTAGAGTAAATATAGGCCTGTTAGCCAGAAATCGGTACTGAGCAAACTAAAAGAAAAGCTGAAACAGGATTCAATAGATAAAGAATTGAAGACTAAGACTATAATTAATGCCAGACAGTGCAGTTTTATGAAAATAGGTCTTGTCAAATAAACCTAATTTAATGTTTGGAAAGCTTACAAGCTTGGTTGACAAAAGTAACAGCATAAATGTAATACAGACATTTATAGTGATTTTGACTAAATCACATGATATTCTGATTAAAACAATTAGCAGTATATGATATCAACAAAGCATGAATTAAATGGACTGAGAACTGGCTAACTGACATGTCTCAAAAAGTAGTTGTCAATGAGGAATCATTATCAAATGGGGCTACTTCTACCGGGAATCCACTGCGAGCAATAGTAGAGGCAAAGCAATTCAACCTTTTCATCAATGAGCAGAAAGTAAATATTAAAATCCTTAGGAATACAATGTGCCTGGGCAGTCTTGCAGAGTAGTCTGGATCATTTGGTAACTGGGACCCATGCAAATAAAGTGCATCTGAACACAGCCAAATGCATAGTTATACTCTAAGAACAAGGAAAGTAGGCCATGCCTACAGAATGGAAGACTGTATCCTGGAAAGGTTTTAGAGGTCATAGTGGAGCAATTCATCATGAGCTCCCAGTGTGCTAGATGCTGTGGCTAAAAGTGCTAATGCAATCTTTGTATCTATGGCTATATAAATGGGAGCAGGAAGATGATTTTATTTCTTTATGCAGCATTAGTGTAATTGACACTGATATAATTCATACAATTCTGGTTTTCACATTTTAAAAAGATGCTGAAAATTAGGGAAGCACACATTAAAATGACACAAAATTGATTTAAGGACTGGAGAAAATGTCATATAGTGAGACTTAAAGAGCTCAATCTGTTTATTTTACCATAAAAAGGTTGCAAAGTAACTTGATTACACAGACCTTCACAGGGAGAAAGTACTGGGTACTAAAGGCCTCTTATCTACATGAGAAAGCCATATCTGGAACCAATAACTGAATGCTGAAGCTAGATAAATGAGACTAGAAATGAGGGGCACGTATTTTTAACAATGAGGTTGATTAATCACTGGAACAAACTATCAAGGGAAGAGATGGATTCTCCAAATCATCTAATCAAGACTGGATAGATATGCAGCAAGTTATGCTTCATTCAAAAAAGTTACTGTGTTCAATGCAGGCATTACTGGGTGCAACTAAGAACCTGTGTTACATAGGTAATCACTCTATATATTTAATGGTCCCTTCTGGTCTTGAACTCTGCGTATCTATGAACCATCTTAACAGGGCTCTGTCAAAACTCTCTACTGTAAGTACCTACTTCTTACCTGATTAAACCTCCAGTATATTACAAATTACAAACACTACCAAACTGAAAAGGCTATGTCTACACTGGCAACTTCTTGTGCAAGAACAGCTGTTCTTGCGCAAAAACTAGCCTGCTGTCTACACTGCACAAGCGTTCTTGCGCAAGGAAATTTACAGTATAGCGTTGTAAAACAGGGCTTCTTCCGGAAGAGTTATTCCTCTCCCCACGAGGAATAAGCCCTCTTGCGCAAGAGCTCTTCCACAAGAGGGCAGTGTAGACAGGCAACATGAATTTCTTACGCAAGAAGCCCCTATGGTTAAAATGGCCATCAGAGCTTTCTTGAGCAAGAGAGTGTCCACGCTGCCATGGATGCTCCTGCGGAAACGCACATCTCTTGCACAAAAGCACATGCCAGTGTAGATGCGCTCTTGTGGAAGATTTTTTGCACAAGAACTCTTCTGCAAAACAGTTCTTGCGCAAGAAGATGCCAGTGTAGACGAAGCCAAAATGTTTCGTTGTCCAGGATGATATGATAGAGGAAGCTGCAACATAAAATTTGCACCAGGTTACTTCAGACTTCAAAAATGTTACTTTTTTTGCCAAATATAGTATTTCTTCATATAGTCCAGACATTATGAGGCTTTTAATAATAAGACACTGAATGATGGATAACGGTCATTATTTTTTTTTCTTCAGAACTTCTTCTATGTGTTTAAACATGCCAGGATCTTCAATGGTTGGAGTTATCTGAGGAAAAACATATATAAATATGATAGAGAATTGCCAGATATCATACATACTAAAGGAGAAACTGTTTCAATAAATCCTCTAATACTTATTTTTCTAAAATAATCAAGGAAAAAAAGCATTTGTAAACCTTTTGAAGATAAAATATACCACAGAAAAATAAAATTACATCACAATGTTAGATACTGAACACAGCAAAATATTTTAAAGAATCAAAAAGATAAAGTCTCTTCTGATGAGGTGCTAGCATCCTTTGTTATAATAAAGAACGCTTATAGCTTACCTGATATGGTTTGCCATTGACAAGAGCAGAAAGAGCAGAACGTGGTATTTTGCCAGAACGTGTCTTTGGAATCTGCTTCACAAACACTGCCTTTCGAAAAGCTGCCACTGGGCCAATGCTTTCTCGAACGTGCTTAACAATTTCTTCCAAAACTTTCTCCTCCTCTATTTTAATACCTGGTGAGGAATTTCAGACGCTGTATCTACTTTGCGACATTATACAAATCTTAGTGGCAGAAGACACGAGTCTATGAACAAGTAGTGAGCGCTCACCATTTCTTAATACACATAGTGCTAATGGGACAAGACCTTTTAAGGCATCCTCTTGGCCAACAACTGCACAATCAGCCACAGCTCCATGGGAAAGAACAGCCTGAGGGAGAAAAACAAAACAAATTCAAACAGCTGAGTATATATTGTACTGTAATTAAGATATAGTTAGCATAAACAATCTAGTATTTGGATGGAAATAAAGACAATCCCTATTTAACACAATATACAGTTGAAAAGGTAATACCAATGAATCCTGACATCAATGTTAAAATGACAATGTCACATTTTAACTCATTCCACAATATCTTTGCCAGAAAACCTCATGTTAATATAATATTATGATCAATGTTTCACATAAGTATGCAGGAAGGAAAGAACAAGTGATCACTGGAATATTACTTGAATGTCTGCTCTATCACAGTTCAGACATGTGATCTATCTGTAATCTTTCCAACTATATGGAAAGCAGGGACTTGGAACTAAGCACCTCTTAAAGCACAACTAGAGAGTTAAAACAATTCTATAATGAAACACAAACTCAGCAGTATGTTAGCAAGTCATTTATCTGAAATGTTACTTTCTGCTAGTCCAAACCAGCAACAATAAACCCACAAATTATTACTGCTTCACATTTGTCTGCCAGGTTGAATTAGCTAATTAACTTATACAAAATGTGTCTTCTTCCCTTCTAGTCACATCTCCTACTTAGAGAACTTTCTTAACCATAGCCTGTGTAATCTCCATTTTTCACTGTTGACCTCTTAAAGAAGAAAAAAGGAGACTGAAATTAAGGAGAAGACATCTCATTGGTGGATCACAATCAGAAAAAAAATAGTCTACCATCTTTAGGGACCTTTAGATGGGCTGAAGACTGTTGGCAAATGTACTAGGCATGGTACAAACACGTATGAAGGCAAAACTCTTGCCTCAAAAGCCTGCACGGAGCAACAATATGGCGTGCAGTAAGAATTTGAAAGTGAGTACAAACTAGGGATGTTAAGGACTAGTCAACTATCCGATAAGCAAATACTTATCAGATAGTCGACAGGATAGTCAACTAGTTGCTTCCTCCCCCCCTTGCTGCCTCCATCAGATAGAGGCAGCAAGAGGGAGAAAGATGGGGGTAATTCAAAGCAGCAGCGCCGCACGGAGCCTGGTGTCCCGGGCTCTGTGCGGCACTGCCGCTTTGAAACGCCATGGCAGCATTTCGAAGGGGGCAGTGCTGCACAGCTGACCCTGGATTCTGTGCAGCGCTGCCCCTTTGAAATGCCGCCACAGCGTTTCAAAGGGGCAGCGCTGCCCTGTTAACTAATTGAATAGTCGATGCAAAAATGTATCAACTATTCCATTAGCGATTTAAACGATATTTAACATCCTTAGTACAAACCTGCATGTGAATATTGCAGCAGAAAGAATCTAAAAGCACAGACCCTCATCTATTATCTCTCTGATATCTCTGAAAGCCCTCTCCCTTCCTCTCATAATGTAGTCTTTACCTAGGTAAAATGAGATCTCTGCTTGGGCAAGGAACACTTCAGCTTCCAAACAGATATTGTGACTATAGTCGCTGAGGCACCCTGCTTCACTCTTCATATATAACTGGGGATTTGGGTGTTCAAAATGATTATAAAAACAATAGCACTGGCATCTTTGATTTCACTCCTAGGAAACACTTTGTTAGTGGCCAACTCTTAAATACATCCTCCCTGTAGGAATTATAGCAGTCATAATATCCATTAATGCTTTCCTCATTGGCTGATAAAATAGTGCAAAAAATGAACCCAAAATTCACCATGAGTTAACATGGTGAATGTTATGAAGTATTTAAGCAACTAGGCCATAAGGTAACCCATTTGCATGAGCAAATACTTCCCTAAAGAAATAACCTATTGCAGAAACAAAAATTCAGTCTCACATTAGTGATGCACAGTAGTCCTAAATCCAATAATACATTCCTTCGGTTGCAAGACAGATGTCATAAAGCATGTGAAACCTCCACACAAACCTACTGAACATCCCTTTGCTTCCTAGTTTCTATATTCAAGTGACACTATTTTTGCAGCACACATGTACATAGCATGCCAAATCATTCTATACTTTAAGGCAGCAGGATTATATATGCAAATTTTGTCCTATTTGGCCCAGCATTAAGATACATTTTATTTATGGAATAAAGTTATTTGCAATAATATGAACAGGAGAGTGCAGAGAAGATATAGTGAGTTATGGTTTTTAAATAACCTCAAGCCATTTTCACAACCACACAGTACCGTGCAATATTTTGTTATTGTAACTTTATCAGTTACATTTTCACAAGTTACATACTGTTTGGTTATTTACTGGGGATGGAATAATCTGCAGGGTAAGCCAGTTGCTCTGTTCTTTAACTTTTATGTGGTCTGAAAAATTCACAGGAATCCATAGCCCATGGATCTGGCCTCTATCCAATAGAGCTCCCCAGCCCTTTGTGGATGCATTGATGACTAACACCAGAATGGGAAATATTGGAATGAAAGGCATTCCCAAGAGACATTGCTGAGTTCCAGCCACCAAGAAAGGGCAGAAAGACCTTCTAAGGAGTTGTTACCTATCTGTTCATTTCGTGGATTTTTGGATGGTAAACTGATCTGATCCAGGGCTCTAAAGATCCCACCCTCAGTCTGGAAAACAGTATGATATCAGTGCTTGAGAACATGTGGCCTAGCATACCCAAATAATTTCTTATGAATTATTGGGAATAAGAACAAGCTTGAAAATAATTGTGTGAGATAAATTTTGGAACTTCTGACACAGGTATGTGTGCCTATGAATGGACTGGACTGAGCCTGATCTTTAAAACTAAGGGCACGTCTAGACAGCTGAGCTATTTCGGGATACTGGAGGTATCCCGAAATAGCTATTTCACATCTTTTACGTGCACCTCTTATTTCGAAATAGATTTTGAAATAACTGGCATGCTATTCTGGCATCCCTGTAACCTTTGTTCCACGAGGGTTAAGGGATGTCTCTATATAGCACGTTATTTCGAAATTACATTTCAAAATAAGCTATTTTGAAATAAGCTACACAAATTACATAGCACAAATTGTGTAGCTTATTCCGAGATAAGGGTGCTGTCTAGACGCACCCCAAAATTTGAGAATAGATAGAGATTCGACCTCACTGAGTGTGTGATCTGTTCAGCTAATCTTCCCTGATTAATTAACTGTCAAGATGTAAGTCAAATCCCTATAAATCCCTCAATGCTGAAGATGGGCAAGTACTATCAGTAGGCATTTGTAAACACTTGAGTTGCAGCTGAGTGTCTCAATGGAAGAATCTGGAATAAATAATGATCACCTAGTATTTAGAAACAAAGCTATGTCTTGTGCAAGGGATAACATGTACTGCAACATGAAAACATGTATCTTGAAAACTGAGTGGACTAAATCAGTCATGATATAGAGAAGGTACAATGGATGTCAGAGTCATCGTGCAGAATTTTGTACTGGTGATGATAGTGTTGAGGAGCCTGACATTTACTGTGGAACAACTGGTCTAGTATACTTTTTTGGTATAAGTAAATATTTGGAATAAAATACTTTCCCCCAATGTCTAAAGGAACCAGCAACATTTTCACTGACTCCAGTGGTGACAGTTTTTCTTGATGCATGAGATACATGAAATTGGTACCTGAAAAAGTATGAGGAATATACAAGTAGAGGACTATGGCATGGTATGGAACTGGAGGGTATATGCTTTCTGGATGACCCGTAAGACCCAAAACAGCAATGTTATTGAAATCTAAGCACTCTTGGGAGGGGCAGGGGCAGGGGAAAGGCAGGCACCAAAAGGAGCAAAAATCGAGCACCGTAATCTCCACGGAAGACCCAAAATTATTGCTTCTGAGAATGAGATGGTTGAGTATAGAATAAAGAGGACAGTCTTCTCTTTCGGAATCTCTGTGTCTTTTTAAACTGATCTTGCTGCTTCTGATAATAAGGATAAAACAAAATAGATTGGTTGAGATCTCTGCTTTGGAGAGAATCATGACTTATATTGCTTTCTCTTAAAATGTGAGGTGTGATCTGAGTGTAATGGTTCCTCTGTTTCAGGTTGAATAGATCCTTTTCCTGAATTTGAGTGTAATGGTTCCTCTGTTTCAGGTTGAATAGATCCTTTTCCTGAACGGGAAAATCTTTCACTGCATTTTTAACTACTTTAGGCAGTTCTGATGCAGATAAAGATGAGTCCCTTCTCATGACACTGATCTAGCCCCTATACGGACAGTGTCTAAATCTGCTTGCAGAGTGGTTTCTGCAATAAATCAATTTAAATTTAAATTCAAAGATGGAAGTACCTTTAAAAAAAATCTGCAATTTTGTCCTATTGTATTTGGCTAGCATCGTAGTTTTCAACCCTGACTTGAAGAGATGCCACTGAACAATCCTTATGACCAAAAAGATCCAATTTCTGTGGCTCTTTTTCTCACTGGGTGATCTTCATTAGCTTCAATGACTACTAGAGATGATGGTGACAAGGTAGGTGATATATAATCTTTTATTGGACCAACTTTTGTTGTGAAAGGGTACAAGCTTTTGAGCAACACACAGCTCTTCTTCAGGTCCAGGGAAGAAAACAGAAAGATGGTGGAAGAGGTGAATAAAAATACTTGAACCCTCTAAGATGATCTTGATACATTCATTCAGTTCTCTTTCAGGTTGCTGAAATGCTGGAGTAGTCTATATTTCCTTTTGCAGGTTCAAGAATTTCCTCATTTAATAGCACCCCCTGAAGATTCTTTGTCTACTCAATTAGCAGCGTTAATTGATTATAGTGCTTTTTGCATATGTCAAGGAAAATACAAGTAAGTGGTAAAGAATGGAACATAGCTTGTAATTGAAGACAACCACATAGAAAAGTGAACATACACAATCAATTAAATCCTTAGGAGTGGGATATAAAAATAAATTCAAAGCTGAGAAATAATCATGAAAAATTCAGTGCACCTCAGGGAAACATGACACTCTGATACAACACAGGAAAACCATATAAAATCAGTTGTAACTCAACTTGACATTATGGTCCCAGTACCTATTGTTAGGTTCAAAGTGAATAGTTACCCTTCCTTAAGTCCTCAGCCTCCTATTTTTTTGCCTATGGACTAAGTCCTTCTAAAGCAATTGCTCCCAGTGCAGTCTTTCAAGCCTCACACCTGCCATTGGACAAGTTACCTCCCATGAAGTTCAAAAACTTTAGAGATAATTCTGAAAAAGAGTGAAGGGTTCCATATTCATAAGACCAGGTAAGAGCTTTAAAATTAGTGGAAACATTTTAAAAAATAAAATAAAACTTTTAATAGCATGCAAAATAGAAGTATAGAAAACTGAAACGCTATAAAATTAAGAAACAAGAAAAAAATTAAAATAAGACACAGCATTTTGAGAAAGGTAATTACTGAAACAGGATGCATTCCTGTTTTCTGCAGCAGCAGTAGCAGCCAGCAGCCAGTCATGAAAGGGACTAGTCATGCTAAATCCCTTTTGCATTAATCCTTGCTTCAGAGAAAAGGCAAACAATTCCGGCTGAAAGAGAGAGAGACACACACTGAGCACAAGATGGAAGCTGAAATTAACACAAATACATTGTAACTATTAATTGAGAGACAGGATAAATGGCAACTCCTGTAGCTTCACAAGACCCTGATAATACTTTTAGACAGCCTTGGTGAAATAAACAACTCTTATTGGAACATGATGGAATTGAGATTTATAGTCAAAAAGCTGAGCAAAAATTTGCAAAATTACATATAATGGAAATGGATATAAATACACATGCTCAACAAGATGACTGTCATTTAATTAAAGAAAGATTCACAGAGCTCCTAATTCTGTATTTACTTATCTTACTGAAGAGTTAATTGTGTTGTTGTTAATGTTTTCTCATTTAAATAGCAGTTCGCTCTGTAAAGTTTACAGTCTCTCTTAGCTTTGTTTAAAAGGTGATTTGAAAAACTAAGACTTTTCTTATGATTAAGTATATATTATTTTCAGGAGAACAAAATTAAAAAACAGTAGGGGAGAAGACTTAGGAAAAACAAAGGACTGGAATTAAGGAAAAGAAGAAAGCGCACAAGGTACACAGAAATAAAGTAGTACAGTACTAAACATTGGGTAATTCACAACACCAGCCATTTCATCAGCTTCAGATCCAGTTTGAAAAACAAGGAACAACACCCGAATAATTAATTTGTTTAGTGATAAAGAAGTAAAAGACCAGTGGTGAGATTTTGTGTTTTGTCACTTCAAGCCATTTTTGGGCCCTGCCAATCCTGGATTGCTATTGGGGCCAATGTAGTCCCTTGAATAACTTAACATTGGGAGGCTGCCTAAATTACCATAATCCACACAGTGCTATGCTGTTGCATATCCCACACCATCTCCTGGTTTAGACATGATTCCTATGCCAGGGCTTGAGGCATAAGTCTTATATGGCAGCATAAGTTGCCTTATGCAAAGTCCATATCAAAGGTGAGGCAGGTGATTAGATTCTCCCCATCTAGATCTCCCCATCTAGATAGCCCAATCACTAAGGCTACGCTAGACTGCAAACCTCTTTCAAAAAAGAGCATCTAGACTGCAATCAGTACTTTCAAAAAAGCAAGCCGCTTTTTCGAAAGAGAGCACCCAGGCAGTCTGGATGCTCTCTTTCGAAAAAGCACAGTTTGCAGTACATAGAGCCTTTTTTCGAAAGAGCACTTTCGAAAACAGGCATTATTCCTCGTAAAACGAGGTTTTCCGTGGTCGAAAAAACTGCCGCGTTCTTTCGATTTACTTTCAAAAGAATGCAGCAGCAGTCTAGATGCAGGGGAAGTTTTTCCAAAAAAAGGCCACTTTTTTCGAAAAAGCCCTGTAGTCTAGACACACCCTAAGGGTCATACCAAGGAAAGAATCCTTTCCCAGTGGTGTGCTCTTTACAGGATTGTGAGTTGGGAGGGGAAAGTGACTTTAATTGACATTTACGTTCTCCCAATCCTGAACCAATCTACACTAGTTTAGCACTGTTATATTAGAGTAGCTCTAATTTAAACCAGGTTATTTATAGACCCAAAAGGACATTCTAGAATCTTGGAAGCACCAGGAAGTAGGGATGCCTTCTTAATGCCCCCAGAGGATGAAATGACACGAAGCGGAGCTGCTAATATCACTGTATTCCACACAGAGATCCCCCTTATAATGCAAATACTCAAGAAGGTGGATCCACTGGGTTTATGCACTGCTTTAGTGCAACCCAAAGGTTTGCGCAGCCATAGTCCAAAAATCTGTGCTCTGGCATTTTTCCAGATTTCCTACTCTTTAAAACCAAAATGTTAAATAAAATATGCAGGCCAATTTACATACTCCAAACAAATATTTTGTAAAGCAAAATATTGTACAATTAGTTCTCCTTTCATTCAACTGCTAAAATCAGAGTCTAGAGAATGTACAACATTCCTTATATCAAGTAAGCAGGATTTTCTTGTACTCCCTGCATGGCTTTCTGAACATGCAAGTTCTTCAGGGAAATCCACAATCTTCTGGCAATTACAGTAGATCTGGACAAGTCAGTGGATCTGGAAATGAGTCTCAAATGCTATTTTTAAAATGATTAGTTTTAACTTTTGGAGTTACATGTATATTACATTAGTGAGGTAGGATATGAGGGAGGAATTTTTAGAGAGTTCAGTGTTGGCTTAACTCTGCTGTGACTGGAGCCCATGATAAAACTCCTAATGATTTCAATGGGAGAGGTGTTTAAGCCAACACTAGGTGCTTTTGGAAATCTGCCGTAAAACTGCTTTTAAAACAGATTCCAATAGTGTTAATACTAGGGGGGGGCTGCATCCCCTGCTCACTACTCTCGCCAAACCCCCCCACCTCTGGGGGTAGGTGTTTGGCCACAGGGGAGGGTGCAAGAGCAGGGGAGGGTGCAGGAGCAGGCTGGGGGTAGGTGCTGACTGAGGGGAGGGTGCAAGAGCAGGGAAGAGGAGCAGGGAAGGAGCAGGAGTAGGTTGGGGGTAGGTGTCTGGCTAGGGGGGAGAGGACCCAGCATAGCCCGGGGGAGGGAGAGGTCAGGTTCTGATGATGGAGGGGACCCAGCCTCGGCAGCGCAGTCCTCCGGGGCATGAAGAGGGAGCCCGAGCTGAAGCAGTCCATGCCTGGAGGGGACAGCACTGAATCTGGCCACAGCAAGGGGCAAGGGGCAGGGGACAGAGGAGGAGGCGGCATGAGGATGCATATGACGTGATGACGTCACTCTGTCATCCTGCGGGAAATATTTTTATATAGAGAGAGAAATTAGAAATGTGTGGTGTTTAAAAAAAACCCCAATGAAATAGAAACTAGCAACTTCACATCTGAAAATATGCATATAGTTTTGCTGAGGTTTTCAGTCTCTGTGGACATATCTACATAGTGAGTGGCAGCAAGTCTTATAGCCCAGCTCAACAGATTTGGGCTCACGTGCTCGAGTGCTAAAAATAAATGTTGTGGCTTGGGACAGACTTTGAATCACTGGCCAATGAGTCACTGAATTTACACAGTTATTTAAATACCACATGCCTGAGTTTGTCAACTTGGGCTCCGCCACGGGCTCCCACTCAATGTGCAGGCATACCCTGTGATACCAACTTTCTTGGTACCCATTTTCGTGGTTGTTAAGTTTGTGCTCACCTCCTCAATTGCACCTGCTGAAATTCTATGACCTGCAACATTGATCACATCATCAACTCGAGATAGGACATACAAATAGCCATTTTCATCCATGTACCCAGCATCCATGGTATCATAGTATCCCTGAAATAAAATGACAAGAACTAAATGGGAGGATTAGGGTCATCATCTCAGCAATGTTCTACAAGCAAAATGGATGACTCACTCAAAATGGAAAAAGTTGCAGGCCTGTTTAATACAGTTATCTCCCACCAAAAGTTTATGCATTAAAATTTCTTGAGATATTTATCTTCTCGTGAATTTTAAAACTGAAAAGCCTTTATAAATGCTGCAGTTGCTTCTTTTCCAATTATTTTTCCATTATATTGATTTTATTCTGAAACACTGTATTCTTATTTTATAATACAGCTTGGGATCCCCTCCCTAACTGCCCCTCAAGTAGGAATGTAAAATTTCAATTAACTGGCTAATTGAATAGTCGATGCAATTTGCAAGCAGTCCCCCGCTGATCCTGTGCTCCCCATGGCGTTTCAAAGCGGTAGCTCTGCATGGAGTCCGGGGTCAGCTGGGGACTTTAAGTCTGCAGCTGACCCCAGGCTCCATGCAGCGCTGCCGCTTTGAAATGTTGCATGCAGCCCGGGCTAGCCAGGGACTCCCAGCTGGCCCTGGACTGCACACAGCATTTCAAAGCAGCAGCGCCACGTGGAGCCCAGAGTCTGGCCCCAGGCTCCATGCGATGCTGCCACTTTGAAGCATCTCCTTCTCCCTTCCTCCCCTCCCCCACTGCCTCTTTCTTATAGAGGCAGAAAGTGTGGGGGGGGAAGTTACTAGTCGACTAGTATATCGACTATCCGATTTGCTTATTGGATAGCCGACTAGTCATTCACATCCCTACCCTCAAACCCACTCACACTTTTTCCAGCCTATTCACTACTCACTCAGAACCCTGGAAAATGGGGATCTCCTGAGTCCTGAGGAAGAGGGAAGCTGTCACAAAAGGATGGGAAAATTAAATTAAAATTCTCATTATATTCCTGTTTCTATCTTGACTCAGATGCACAATAGCAACTCCTTTCTAGAGCACAAAATGACAGCTTGCCCACATATAAATCTGTTCCCTCAGTTATTTCCACCCATGGACCAAAATTTTTTTCTTCTTGATAGTTCATCGAAAACACACACAATTTTGCGTGGAAAGGAGATCAGCTTATATACGCATTCTCTTCCATGTGCAGATCTGATGAGGGAACCATAATTTATTGAATTAAATACTGATTCCCTTCACTACTCATGCTCCTCTCCTGTATATATTACCTCATACATAAGACAAACTATATTTTTTTAAAATTTTATTTAAAAGAGAGTGACTACATTCCAATATTCTGCACAATGAAAGATTTAATTTTAAATGTTTTAATCATAAATACACATCAAAGGTCTCTCATCAAAAGAAGCAATGACAGAATCTTAAGTACTAACTCATGTCAATCAATGCTCTGTGTCACTGGTAATTTATATATTTCCTTTTGTAATTCTTACTGGAAATTTTTGGAAATATAACTCCTCGAACATTTCTTGATTTTTCCAGAGACCCGAGAAGGCTCCAGGAGGCAAAGGTAATCTTATATTAAAAAGGACAAAATGCAGTAGTTAGAATAATAAGATACAACTCAAAAATTGCAATGATGCATAGTATAATAGATAATCACAATGTGACAGAACTGCATTTATATCTCATTCGGGTAAGCAAATGACGATGAGGATTTGGATGACAGTTCCTTTAGCACCTATATTGCTTAATGTGAGATGATTCTGAAAGTTAGGTAATTCATAAACTATTGTTAAATCACATTCAAATTCTAAACTTGAAGACAGTTGTAGCTGGTACATTTTATAGAATACCAGGGCTTCCAACATTTAGTAAAATAAAGTTTGCTCTAGTGAACATGAAAGAGCTATAAACATCTGTCACCATCATTCAGTTTAAAACATCGCCCAAAATAAAGCAAATTGCAAATATATATGTGAATGACATAGCTATAGACATATTATGATACATATAATACATACATACACACATGAACACACACAAAATCAGACCCTCAGTTTGTGTAAATTGTCCCAGCATCATTGACTTCAAGATCATAAGAATATGGATCAAGTATTTTCAGATGGTTGTATTCATTTTAATTGAAGAAAGATTAAGTGAAATTATGCAAAATAAACGGTAATAATTATTTGGGGGGGGGAGATAGAGAAAGGTAAAAGCCTACATTTTCAAAAATAAAATAATTTGGGTTTCATTCACAGAAGAGAAGAGAAATGACAAAAGTTGAAATGCACCATCAGCTGAGTTTTCAACATGTTTTCCATTCTGCCACTTCAGGCAGTATCTAAATGTGATGAAACTAGAAGGGACATTCCACATACGTAATACTTGTCAGATGGGAAGATGCTGCAACACTCCCTGGGTTGACAAGGAGAAACGGTGATTTTTTTAACTCCACAGTATTGGCCATCAACCCAAAACTGGGTTTATTCCTAAAAATATAAATTCAGTGGAGGGGGGATTAGGATCCTATAAAGGTTAATTCTGAAAGTGGGTTGGGGTGGGAAGGAGGAGGAGAGAATTTGTGCAGACATAGATCAATTCAATAATGTGGCACAGAAGGTCTCCTGGTGTCAGCTTAGGATGA
Source organism: Rafetus swinhoei (assembly GCA_019425775.1). NCBI lineage: Eukaryota > Metazoa > Chordata > Testudines > Trionychidae > Rafetus > Rafetus swinhoei. The sequence continues at coordinate 277,164,336 of CM033437.1, forward strand.
ATGCATTAATACCTCATACATGGGATCTTCATTTTCACCCTAGCAGTCACCAAACACTAACAAACGCCACTATGATTTATAACACTATCCAAAGAATAATACCTCCAGCATTGAAACATTCCTCAGTAATGTCCATACTGATAAATTATAAACCACCATGGGACTTAAGCCCACAGGAACAACATTTACACAGAAATCACTCCTGTCACCAGTAGAGTGGTCCACCTCTGATGTCACATGTGTCTGATGACACATTTAGGTCAGGAAGAGAAAATCAATCCCATAAACTACACACGGAAATCACCTTGCCAGTATATACATATAGGCACTGGAATTTTAAATTAACACCCAAAGGGCCAAAACGCCATAGGGTGGAAGTCAATAAGCATTTTGCTGCAGACTTTAATAATAGCAGGACTGGGCCCTTTAGAACAAGAGGATGAAGAATCAAGTGATCAAGAGCTCTATTTTGTGTTTCATCTGAAAGATCGCTTCACATAATAAAGCATAACCTAGTACTAAGGGGTGCACTGGTTCTGTTCAGAGATACTGGAGAGAGAAATGTCATTTGCCTATCACTACTTCCCGCAGCATTCTCGGTTTCCTTGGTGCTCTCCTATCACAATACAGATCAGGTCTGACTTTGCTTACCTTGTGAAATCTGACAAAAACCATAATCCAGGATGATATGATTGAAAAACTTCTAAAAGCCCTCCCAAACATGAGGAAACAGCTGCAGTGCAGCTACTAGGAAGGGATGGTTACTAAAACAGGATAAAGAAAGAGGGTGAGAGAAAGAATAGTGTGGTTTAACATCCACTCTAGAAAGTACTTCATTATCACTGAGAAATATTAATGTATCATCTTGATTCTTCTCAGTATAGAACAGAAATATTTGTCAAATACTGCATAATGAGTCTGTGTGTGAGATGTATGATGATTGACAATTTTACTATCTATCAGACCTTTACTGATACTAAGATTTTTCCCAGGGCGTTTCACAGCAAGAGTGAAAAACCAGCTATATTAAATACTAGGGGAGAAGTACCACACTGGGATTAGAAACACAGACACAGAGTTGCATGAAAGGCTCTTGTGGGAAATCAGCTGGTAGAGACTGCTCTCTTTATGATATGCTATGTCCTACCTTTGTGTTCTGGCAGGGTGTAAAGAGTAATGTTAGCTAGGGAGATAGAAGTACTGGTAATTACCTCTAAAAATAAATTCAGAAGATTTGTGACATCTACAATCTACAGATAAAAGGATTCTGAGTTTCCCCCAGCAGTGGAATTTTCATTTGATTTTTCTTTGCTAATGTTCCTTATGAGAACAGACAATATTCTGTTTTGCTAATAATAATGGTTAGAAAGAATTAAAAGAAAGAAAGAAATCTGACCTTCCTGTGACTATGTTAAAATATCTGTCACCTCATCAGGCTGCCTTTGCTAATGGAAGTTGGAGGTCATTACAAATACCACTTCAAAATGAATCCTCTGTTATTTAACCTTCACGTCCAAAGATTTTAGCTCACAGAAGAGGAAACGGAGACAAGCTGCCTCATGCTAGTTTACCTTCTCTTCAGCGTGGCTTAGTAGGTCCAGCACTAGAATGGGACTGGGTTCAGGCCTCCTGCGGATACAGGACAGTCATTGCCCCTCTCTGTGTCTCCATTTTCCCATCTGTAAAATGTGGCTAATGATAATGCTCACCTTTTTAAAGCATTTTGAGATCTAAAGATGAAATGTTCTATTGTAAACACAGAAAGGTTCTTACAATGCAGCACTCACATTGTAAGCAACACTCGCGTTGTGGCAACTCTTCTGTGGCAGTTAAGCTGAACTATATGTTACTCCTCCTCTTCCACTTTTGGGGCAAACAGTCAAGTGCTTCAAAAAGATCGCTGATGTTGGAAAAAATCTATTCATTATCTAATGTTCTGGATGTGCTGCAAATATCCAGTCCACTCTCCCAGCGCACAGCCATTGGAAATTTTTCCCCTCATTAGTAGCTGTTGAGTAACTTGAGCTCCTCCTGCTGACACTGCGTGCACATATATAAAAGGCAGAGCTGCCTCCAGTTCCTCCTGTTTTTTCTTGCCAGACCTCCCATGTAGAGGGTTAGGAGGGCGGGTCATAATTGGAGAACAACTTGTCCAACTCTAGCATTGTCTTTTGAGTCCTGAGCAACAGCACAACAAGAAGCAAATGTGCTGACTGAGGACTCTCTATAATGTGGCTTTGGGCAGAATGCAGATAAGTAAATTGGTTGGCTGCTATGGTAAGACAATACTATCTTTGGGATAAATCTCAGATGAGGCTGCAAGTAAATCTTGTTCTTAAAAGAAGATTGTATAGAGAGGCCCAGCCATTAAGCCAAGCAGCTCTTCTGCACTTTTGGACAAGTTGATAGCAACCAAAAATGCCATCTTCATTTATGGATGTAGCCAAAGGCTACTGGTGTTCTTCGATATGTGTGGCTCATGTCCATTTCACATTAGGTGTGTGCATACCATAGGCATTGATGCCTGTTCTCCCCTCAGTAGTATCCATAGGGGAGCAGCTCAGATGCACTCTGGAGTGGACAGAGCCATGTCATGGCTCTACAGATGTCCTAGATAGGGATGTGTGCCACTGAAGATGCCTGAGATCTAGTTGAATGGGCTCTGATGATCAGAAGCGGTGGGCCCTTTGCCAGTCTGTAACAGAGCTTTATCCAGTTGGAAATCCTCTGCTGCGAAACCGGAAGGCCCTTCAGCCTATTTGCTGTAGTGATGAAGAGCTGGATCTATACAAAGAAAGGCTTTGTATGCTCCAAGTAGAAGGCGAAGACCCTCCAGACATTCAACACATGCAGACACCTTTCCTCGACAGTCTTGCGTGGTCTGGGACAGAGCAGTGGCAGGAATACATCCTGGTACATTCGGAAGGAATATACCAGTGGTGTGCAACCTTTTTTGATCAGCAACCCCCGTGCTGCAGGTGCCGCAAACTGCCAGGCCCAGCCCTTGGCTGGCCGGATCTAAGCGCCGCAACCCCTCGGGAAGACATCCGCGACTCCCTTGGGGGTCATGACCCACAGGTTGCGCACCACTGGAATATACCATCTTTGGCAGGAAGGTAAGGTGGAACTTGTCCTTATGAAAGGCTGCATAAGGCAGTTCCAAGGTCAAAGTCTTAATCTCTGAGACTTGTCTTGCCGTTGGCACCACCCCCTGGAAATCGACCTTCCAGGACAAGTAGAAAAGGGAGCAGGAGCCTAGCAGCTCGAAGGGCAGACCAGTGAGCCTGCAGAGAACCAGGTTGAGATTCCACTGAGGAACGAGTCTGTACCTGTGGGAAAAGCCTCTTGAGGCCTTTCAAGAATCTGACTGTTATGTTATGAGAAAAGACCATCTGACCCTGGATCGGCTGGTGGAATGGGGAGCTGGCAACAAGATACATACGGCAGACCTTGCAGTCCTAGTGGAATTCTGCAATTTTACTATGGCTTCAAATACAGCAGCTGCAGAACTTCCTCAGGAATAACCTGGGTTCCAGCCTTGCAGTAAGTAATCTAAGATGGAATGCAACGAAGAACACAAATGAGAAATGCTGTGCTCCAACGCCCAGAGGGAAAACCTCATCCACTTGACCAGATAGGTCAGTCTTGTTGACTGCTTCCTATTTCCCAGGAAAAACTATGGGACCTCCTCTGAGCAGGTATGTTCCTCTGGGTTCAACCACAGAGCATCCACGCTGACAGGGAAAGAGTCATACTTGGGGTGTAGGAGCAGGTTTGGACAAGTGGGAAGGGATTAGGGAGGGACCGCCACCACATTCATGAGTGTGCTGAACCAGCTCTGGCAAGGCCACGCTGTGGCGATCATGATAACCTGCGCTTTGTCTTCTTGATCTTTTCTAGGGCCTGACTGATGAAAGGGATCAGAAGGAATATGTCTATCAGCACCCCCCCATCCATGACAGGTGGAAAGCACTGTATAGGGAGTCTTTGCCCAGGCCTAGCTGTATATATTGTTACAGACGTGTTTCACGAGGCATAAAGGATCTGCCAACGAAGGGTTCTGGGGTCGGCAGATCCCCGTCTAGATTGCCGTGCTGTACCGACAATCAGCTGATCAGCACAGCGCGGTGGCCATTTTGATTTAAATGAAGCGGCGATTATTTAAATCACTGCTTCATTTCCTTTTGCCGTCCTGCCTAATCTACATGGCTCCGTCGACGGAGCCATGTAGTTTAGATGCACCCTAACAGTCAAACCTCAGTATTTCTGTTACAGTAAGTAATATAGAATCTGTTGGGAACAACAAAGCTGCTGTCCTAATCAGAGTCATAAGAAAGCATCTGACAGGGATCCCAGGCTGTGACCTTGTATGGAACAGAACTGCTGATCCTTGTTGCAAATAAGTTTATTTGGGGAAAACCCTTCCCCCTGAATGGAACATATATTTAGCCAGATGTAGAGCGGGCAAAGAGACCACTCCTAGTATCTTATAAACAATCTACTCAGGTGATCTGCCAGATTATTTCGGACTCCAGTAGCTAAGAAGCTTCTATAGCTATTAAGTTGGCAGTGAAGAGCTCCAAAAGCACAGTAGCCTCTTGACTGAGCAGGCTCTTCCCTGCTAGAACTGCTGCTGTGTTCTCTGTGAGGACTAAGAGGAGGCTACTCACTTTGGCTTTAACTGATGTTCTTTAAGATGAGCATCCCTGGGGCGCTCCACAGCAGGTGTCAGTGCATCCCAGCACCGCACAATGGATTCCTCCTAGCAGTGCATTGAGGGCCATGCATGCGCGGCGTGCAAGATACATGGCGCCGTCTGGCACTAGCGCACATTCACGGTCCCCTTCCCCTCAGTTCCTTCTGTACCAGAACCCAGCCTGGTGGAAAAGATTTTTTTCTAGGCCCGAAGTAGAGGGGAGGAAGGGAGGGTAGTGGAGCACCCCAAGGGATGCTCATCTCAAAGAACATCAGTTACAGTCAAGGTGAGTAACCTCCTCTTCTTTGAGAGAGACATCCCTAGGAGTGCTCCTCAGCAGGTGGCTGCAAAGCAATTTGTCGTATGGAAGTAGGGACTTTGGATCAGGAAGGTAAGCTGTGTGTAGTACGTACGGCCTTTGCTACTCTTGTAGAGTGAAGAGGGCCAGTGGAAAGTGCATAGTGCTTAGTGAAAGTTTGTTCTGATGTCTGTGCAGCAGCAGCACATATATGGCCAATGGGAACCTTCCTCAGGTAAGCGACCAAAGTGGCAACTGCTCTCGTGGAGTGTGCACGGACTAAGGTATGTGGTGATGATTCAAATCATAGCACATTGTGATGCAGTCAGAGATCTAATGAGATAGTCTTTGAAATGATATCTGATGCCCCTTGCTACGCTCCACAATGGAGATGAAGAGTCTTGGGGACGACCTAAAGGGTCTTATTCTGTGGAGGTAGAAGGAGAGCACCCTGCAGATGTCAAGTAGGTGCATCTGTGCCTCAAAGGGGTTGGAATGAGGCTTGGGAAAAAATACAGGTAAGCGTATTGTTTGATTAAGGTGGAAGGCGGAGCGTACTTTGGATAAAAACTTCAGAAATGTCTGTAGAGAGACTTTGTCCTTAAAAAAGATGGTGAACAGTGGGTCTGCCATTAGGGCAGCCATTTCTCCCAGCCGACGTGCTGATATTACTGCAACTAGGAACGCTGTTTTGAGCATAAAGTGGAGAAGGGAGCATGTGGCCAAAGGTTCAAATGGAGGATTTGTGAGCATGGTTAGTACCAGATGTAGGTCCCACGATGCCTGTGGGGCAGCAACGTCAGGATATACAGCGTGCAGGCCTTTGAGGAAGCGATTGGTTGTGGGATGTGTGAAGATCGTGGTGTCGTTGACCATGATGTGGAACATTGTTATTGCTGTGAGATGTACTCTGAGCACATGGAAAGGTGGGATTGCTTGAGATGAAGTAAGTATTCAAGGATTGAAGGTGGGGGGGATCCTCCGGCAATATATTATGGGAAGCAGTCAAATGTACAAAACGAGACCATTTGTTACTGTATGTCTTCCTCATTGCAGGGGCCCTGCTATGGAGGAGTACATCTCATACCTGGTCTGAATATTGTAATTCTATGCCCATGAACGACTGAGGTGCCACACCTTGAGGTGAAGCATGAGAAATTGTGGATGGGGAGCTTCGGTTCCTGGTTGGAATAGTATGCTCGGGTTGTGTGTGAGTGTGATCACGTGATGCAGGGTCATTCTGTTCAAAAGGGGAAATCACGGTTACCGCGACCAACAAGATGCTATTAGGATAACTCTCACTTTGTCCTTCTGTATTTTAATGAGGTACCCTATTGAGGAGGAGAAAGGGAGAAAATGTATAGAGCAGGTGATCATCCCACTTGAGGATAAGAGTGTCTCTGAGTGAGTGCTTTCCCAAGCCTGCCCTGAAGCAATAAAGGCACTTTTTGTTTGTTCTAGTAGCAAATAGGTCTATGGTGAGTGTATCCCCACTGTGCAAATATCTCTGCCAGAATTGAACAGTTGATCTGCCACTCATGATCTTGTGGAAGGGCGCTGCTTAGGTATTGGCTATGGTGTTTAGAGTGCTGGAGAGATGGCATGCACTTATGGAGATGCCATGAGTAAAGCACCAGTTCCAAAGTGCTATAGCTTCTGCGCAGAGGGCATGGGATTGTGTCCTGCCTTGTCTGTTTACATAAAACATACAGGTCATATTGTTGGTATATATCCTGACGTGTCTTCCAGTGATGTGAGGTAGAAAATGCTGGCATGTGAGCCAGATGGCCCTGAGCTCAAGAACTTTCATGTGTAGCTTTCTCTATGCCAGAGTCCATAGGCTCTGAGTTGTAAGGTCTCTCATGTGTGCTCCCCAGCCTGTGAGGGAAGCATCCATCACTGTGGGTTCTGGGGTTTGAAAAAGTATGCCTCTGCATAAATTGTACAGCTTTGTCTACCAGAGTATTGAACTTTTTACTGTGTTGGGAGCTGACAGTATTTTGGTCAGGGAGTGTAGGTTCAATCTTAGCTATCCCTGGAGGCATCTCATAAATAGATGAGCATTGGTGACCACAGGGTTGCAGGATGCCATGTGTCCCAGGAGTTGTAAACAGTCGTGCACTGTGACACTTAGCATTATGCAGAGTGATTGGACTAGTTCGCAGATCCTGAGGACTCTATCGGGAGGCAGAAAGGCGCTGGCTGAGGCAGAGTTGAGGTGCACCCCAATAAATTGTATTGAATGAGTCGGTGTAAGGACTGACTTGTTCTCATTGATTAGGAGTCCCAGCAATTGGAAGCCCTGTTGTACCAGATATGTGAAGTGATAGGATTTGTCTCGAGTTCTTGCCTTGATAAGGCAATTGTCGAGATACGGATAAATGATAATGTCCTGTTTTCTGAGGTGGGCCATAACAACTGCATACATCTTGTAGAAAACCCTTGGCGCTGTGGAAAGTCTGAAGGATAGTACTGTATTTTGGTAGTGCTGTGTACCTAGAGTGAAATGGAGAAAGTGTCTATGAGTAGGTCAAATGGACACATGAAAATATGCATCTTGTAAGTCGAGAGATAAAAACCAATCACCGAAATCCAGAGAGGGGATAATGCTGGATAATATAACCATTTTGAACTTTTGCCTCTTTACAAATTTGTTCAGGGCCCTCAAATCAAGAACTGGACACCAACCTCCAGGTTTTTTTCTGAGTGAGGAAGTAATGAGAATAAAATCCGGTCCTCTGAAATTCTGGGGGAACAGGTTCTATAGCACCCAATTATAGAAGGTGATCTACTTCTTGTTGTAATAGTCTCATGAGAGGGGAAAAGAATGGGATGGTGTATCCAAACATTTGTCAGATGTTATGTTCCACCATTTGTCATAGAATGGCAAAACGATGACAGGTGAAAGGTTTCTTAGTGTTTGGGAGCTCTGGAGAAGGTAAGACAGTTTTCAGTTTCTCGACAGACGCCTCAAACTTGCTTATTAGGCTGAGGAGAATGATTGGTAGTGTTGCCCTGATTGCATCTACGCTGCTATCTGCCTCAGCCGTGTCGTTAGTGTGGTGGGTGCTCTTGCCTTTGGTATTGGTACATGAACTGCAGATATCTTGGCCTCTGGTATGGTTGGTATCTATCTATGAGGTATGGTTGGTATCTATATTGCCTTCTCCTTGTTGTAGGTGTCGAATGCCAAGGGAGCATAGTGTGGCCCGGGTGTCTTTCATGGAATGGAGGACTTTGTTGGTTTTAGATTAAAAGAACTTTTTGCCCTCAAATGGTAGATCTTCCACAGATGACTGGATTTCTTGAGGGAAGGCAGAGGAATTGAGCCATGAAGTCCGTCTCATGACAACTTCCATGACTGTTGCCCTTGTGGCCGTATCAGCTGCATCTAGGGCAGCTTGAAGGGCTGTTCTCAATATTGCCTGGCCCTCTGTGATGACCGCTCTAAACTGCCTCTTTTTTGCCTCTGGTATGTCATCAATAAAAGTATTTAAAACCTTGTGTAATTGTTAAAATCATATTTACTGAGGAGCACAGCATAATTGGCCACTCGTAGCTATAATGTGGCTGAGGCGTACATCTTTTCAGAGAGTGTGTCAAGTCTTTTATTATCTCTGTCTGATGGCATAGAATGGTTTTGCTGTTGCTTATTTCTTTGCTGATCTGCGTCAACTATCAAGGAGTTTGGTGGTGGATGAGTAAATATAAACTCCAACTCTTTTGGGAAAACATAATACTTGCTTTCTGCCTTTTTGTAGGTGGGAGGAATTGAAGCAGGGGTTTTCCAAAGGATTTTGGCAGGTTCCATGATGGCTGAGTTTATAGGCAAGACAATTTTTGAGGAAGGTGTAGCCTGCAGGATATTGGTAAGCTTGTGTTGAGTGTCCTGCACTTCCTCCATTGCAATGTTTAGGTAAGCTGCAGCTCTCTTTAAAAAGCTCCTGGAAAGGGGTGAAGTCTTAAGTGGTTGCCGAGGCTGGTGGCATAATAGCCTCATATGTCACAGATGGTGAGTATGTGTCTAATAATGTGTCCAGACCTAAGTTGGTGGACTGCTGTTCATCAATTTCATTCCATTCCTTCTGTATTGGAGAGGATTGGGACCAGGAGAAAGTGTTTTTATAGTACGCTGTTTTAGATAACCTCTTTTTGTGATGTTGGGGCCATATTGCCATTGTGGTGGATAAGGCATGGGTGATGGTATCCATGGGTATGGAGCCATGGGGGCCATGCCCACATTGGTAGGGTGGGCAAAGTTGCCATGGGACGAATGTCCTGATGTTTCTGTACGTGGCGACAGCTAGGGTGAGAGAACTCCTGGCTCCTGATCATCATCACTTGATAACAAAGAAAGTGATGACGTGTATTTAGATGGTGCTGTGTAAGATGGTTTGTCAGTGCTTAAAAATGGAGAGTTAAAAGTTCAGAAGACTGTAAGGTCTTTCTGATGCCGATAGCTAGTAGTAGGAATAAACAGCACCGCGGCTAGTGGTGTTGCATTTGGCACCGGTACCTGTGATATTCCAGTCACAGAGCATGCAGCGTGAGAATCTGCCGTGATCAGCAATGGTGTGACGGTGCCGATAGGCTGCGCTGTCAGCTGTTGCGGTGCTGGGGTAAGCACTCTTGGCACCATGATCTCAGGTGCTGTGCTGTTCAGCACCGTACTCAGTGCCAAGTCCTGTGAGGCAGGCACCGAACGGCCCGTAGCCTCCGTATGGGTACCATGTGAGGCATGTTTGTGGAGAGCTCAGTCAGCACGTTCTTATGTTCTTATGAAGAGCCCAGCTTATTGTACATGAGGAGACATGATTTGTCAGCTTTTCTTCTCTGCCTCTCAGTCAAATGCCGTTCAGGTGACTGCAGGTCTTGTGGCAGAGAGGTAGCACGTTTCTTCAGGGATTTCTTGGGTTTATCCCCCTTATTGTTGGTCATCTGCTGAGAGCCTGAATCTAAGGAAGGGTGTTTGCCCTTTCCAATCATGAACATTTTTAAATGGACATCTGTCTCTCCGCATTCATGCCTTACGTTTAGCGCAGTGTGGGCAGTCCTGTTGAATATGTGAGTCCCCAAAACACATTTTGCATGGCCGTCTGAGGTCAGCATTGCCTCGTTGCAGTTTGTGCAGTTTTTGAAATCCAGTGAGCCCATCATCCCAGGTGGGTGATCTTAAGCAGTGGGAGAATCAACTTGAGGACAAATGGCTTTTTTGTTTGTTTGTTTGTTTGTTTGTTTTGTGAAGAACTTGGCAAACAACTAGGGAGAAGAACTTGGAGTTAACTACTCTACTTATCTACAGAGAACTATTGAGGAATGAAGAGCACTGTGGAGGACTGTCTTGAGCTGGGGATGGTATGAAGGAACTGAAGGGAGAATGGCCGTGAATGTGTGGCAGTGCTGGATAGCGCCATGCGCCTCGCAGGCATGGTCCCAATGCACTGCTAGGAAGAATCCGCTCTGTGGCTCTGGGACGCACAAACACCTGCTGTGGAGCACTGCCAGGAATGTCTCTCTCAAAGAACAGATTGTTTCCCTTGATCTGTGGCAGAAAAAACTTGGCAGGCCAATCTAATAGCTTTCAACTTTCTGCTGTTGATGTGTAAAGCCAACTCCTCTGTGGACCTAAACTCTAAATCTATGGAGAGCAATCTAAGGGCAGACATGTCAATCACTAATGTGAGCATTGGTTGCAGGCAGGCAAAAGGACTTCCATACATTGGCTAGAATCATCCATCAAGCTAGGCAGGTGAGGCATGGGAGGGCACCTTCACTTCTGAGTCCAGATGGTGACAGCATGAGAGTAGACTGAGACCAACAATCCTGTAGAAGTATAAGGTGCAGTCTGGCATATTGAACCACATAAGTGCACAAGACCACATGCCCTGCAGCCTCAAACAGATTCATGCTGTTGTGACTGGGTGAGCTTTGTGATCATTAACAATGGACTGAATTGTCTGAAGAAAAAAAATTCACTGTATATGTCTACTGCAATGCCTCTTCAGCATAAGAGAGGGCACCATTATGTCCAGTGTCAGGAGTCAACACTGCTGATTTAGGCACTGATTTGGAGGAGAAATGCTGAGATTTTAGATGCATTCTACTCAACTCCCTCTCACCTCTCTTTTCAGACTTTGGGGCAGATATCTTCCCCTGGCTGGTGCCTCTTTGGAAGACACATGCTTGTTCCTAGGCACAGGGGAAAGAGATGAGTCCAGGGACTACAAGGCCACTGGAGATGTACTTTCACTGAAGCTGCCACACTCAGCACCAAGTTAGAGCAGGACAGCTCAAGGATAGTCTGAGTGACATCTCCATCACCAGAAAAAGACAGTTACAGGTTGTTCACATCCATTCCGATCAGATGTATGTATGTCATGTGCACAAGTGTCAGAAACTTTCTCCCCTAGCAGCTCCCATAGCGTCGGCTGTGGAGACTCCTAGAGTGGCGCCACTATATCAGCACATATATACCACTGCTGACCCTACCCTTCCCTTGGTTCCTTCTTGCTGACTACTGCAGTAGTGGGGAAGGGAGGTGGGTATTGGAATGGAGGTGAATACCACATCTCAAAGAACACCAGTTACGAGAACAGGTAACTGTCTTTTCTTCTTCGAGTGCTTGTTCATATTGATTTCAATCAGGAGACAACCAAGACGCTACACTACAGAGTTGGGGTCGAAGTTAGGAATCATGGATCGGAGCACTGTCGTACTGACAGCTGCATCCTCCTAGAGAACCTACCAGTGGCATAGTGTGCAGTGAACTTGTATTGAGGACCACGTGGCCACCCTGCATATTTCTTAGAAGGGGACTTGCGCCACGAATGCAATGGAAGAGGCCTGTGCCCTAGCACAGTGTCCCATCACGGATGGGGGCGTGACCCTGGCCAGATCATAACACGTGTGCATGCACTGCACTATCCAAGAGGATAGACACTGTGCGGAGACCAGATCCCCTTTCATTCACTTTGCTATTGGTACAAACTGAGTGGATTTCCTAAATGGTCTCGTGCGGTTCACACAGAAAGCTAAAGCCTCTCGCGTCTTATGTGTTCTATACCTTTGCCTAACGTTAGAGTGTGGTTTTGGATAGAACGCCGGGAGGAAGATGTCCTGACCAAAGTGGAATTGGGAGACCACCTTTGATAAAAAGGTCTAAGTTGCACCTTGTCCTTGTGGAACACCATGTATGAGGATTCCAACAATAGAGTTCATAGCTCGGACACCCTCCTCGCCAACGTTATGGCCACCAAGAAAGTCACCTTCATGGACAGGTGAAGCAATGGACACTCAACAATTGGTTCAAAGAGGGGTCTCATAAGTTTATTGAGCACCAAGTTAATGTCCCATGTAGGTATAGGTGGGCAAGAATATGGGTACAACCTGATGGTAACCTGTTTTAGGATGGGACTGGACAGGTTGTACCCATATTCTTGCCCACCTATACCAACATGGGACATTAACTTGGTGCTCAATAAACTTATGAGACCCCCTTTGAACCAACTGTTGAGAATAAGGGGAAGGATCCGGGGAAACTGATACCCTGTCCTTGGGCACACCTTCAAAAGCCCTGCTTGGGCCCTGGAGAGGCCTTTGAGGAGTTATTTCCCTGGTTAGGTTGTTGATTTGGGGTTCTCCTCCTATTGTTCCTGTTGCACCGACGTTGCTGCTCCTAACACTGTCCAGGAGCAAACCTCTGTGGAGGAGGCTGGGGTCTAAAAGAGCATATCTGGGTAGCATATCTGGGTAGCCCAAGTATTTCATAGTTGCCCTTGAATCCTTCAGTGAATGGAGCTTAGAGTCTGTCTGCTCAAAAAACAAGCTCCTGTCCTCAAACAAGAGGTCCTGCAGATTCTGTTGGGCCTCTGGTGGTAGGCCTGAAGCTTGCAACCATGCTAACCTATGTATGGCCACCCCTGTCAAGAGCGTTCTTGCTGCTGAGTCTGCAGAGTCCTGGGCCATCTGAAGGGAGGTTCCAGCTACTGTATGCCCCTTCTCTGTTAAGGCTCCAAACTCCTGCTAGGCACCTGGGGGAAGTGCCCCCCCAGGATTTAAATGCATACCACCTGAGGATTGCCTGTTGGTTTGCAATTCTCAACTGCAGGCCCCCTGCAGAATAGACCTTTCTGCCACAGAGGTCAAGTTTCTTTGCCCTCTTGTCTTTGGGCACCGGCATTTGTTGGCCTTGCCTCTCCCTCTCATTGACAGCTGATACCGCAAGAGAGAAGGGATGGGGATGTGAGAAAAAGGAACTCGTACTCCTTGAATGGGATGAAGTACCTCCTCTCCACCACCCCCTTCGCTGTGGGCAGTATCGAGGTGGGGGTCTGCCACAAGGCATTTTCATTGGGTTGGATGGTCTTTATGATTGGTAAGGCCACCCTCGATGGACCCTCCTGTGACAAGATGTTCACCACTCGGTCCTCCAGTTCCTGGATCTCTTCCACAGGGAGGTTCATGTTTTGAGCCACCCAGTGCAAGAGCTCTTGGTATGCCCTGGAGTCAACCAGAGGAGGCCCTGTCATGGAAGTGCCTGCCAGTGCTTATCCGGGGAGGAGGACAAGGAAGCCTGGGGGGCAGTGAGTCCACTGAAGGCTCTGGGTGATGGCGGTCCCACACCTCTACTCCTTTTTGCGCCATCATCCCTTGACTTGAAGTCTGGTCCAGGGCCTCTGTTCTCGGGCTGTCCTCAGATTGGGGGTCATTGTGGCAGAGGGTGCCTTCGAGTGCCATCTGTCCCTGGGAGACCAAGATCAGTAGCTGGTGGATACCACCCATCTGGAGGATCTAGACATGCCCTGGGACTGATGAAATGCCCAGGGCGTCCAAAACAGCCAATGCGTAGGGGGTGGCCACTGTGGTTGCCATGGTGCCGGAGGGTCACGGCCCTTCAGTCACTATGGCTCCTGCAGGAACGCGTCGACATTGCATCAGACTCAGACTCTGATGGCGAGGACCACGGCGGTGCTGATGATGCCAATGTCATGCAGCCTGAGGCCCTTGCTGTCCAGAAACGGTGCTGGAAAGGGTGGGACCTCGAGCGGTGCCATCTACCTCTGGACCTTGACCTGATCTGGGACCAGAAGCAGGACCTCAAGGGCAAGGAACGCAGCACACTCGGTGCTGGTTGTGACTATTGCTGCACCTGGCACGTGTGCCCAGTGCCAGGGATCCCAGTGAAGCGTTTGGTGCCAGGCATGCTAGGGCATGCTGTGCCGGAGTTAGGGAACCTTTGATGATGAAGTGGTTGACCTGGCTCAGTGCCGCTCCAGAGACTGGGGGGCACCGCAGCATTGCTGGTTTGCCTCTCTATTGGTGCAGCCTCACCGGTGCCAGTGGCTTGTCCCATACCATAGATGTCTCCGTCTCTGATATTTCTATGAGATCCCACACAGCCTTATAGGTATCTGGCATCGATGGGGAGTTCAGCACCTGCACAGGACTGCTATGTCCTAGTGACAGGCTGTGTGTTGGATTCGATGGTGCTGCTTCCAGGGCCGGAGTCAACGGCAAGTTCTGGGCCTCATGCATGGAGGACTGCCTGTGCCATGCCGGGTCTTGCCACAGTCGGGTCTTATGGGGTGATCTACCACTGCCCTCTTTGCAACCATGCGGTGTCGGAGTTGCGTTGTCAGAGAAGTCGATCAGTGCCTTGGGGCCACGGCCTTTAGTGCTGGTGGGCTTCGGTGCCAAGAGTCTTTTGCGGCACCTGCCTTCAGTGTGGTCTTGCGCACACAGGACAGGGCACTCCATACCGAGCTCACTCCCAGTGCTATCTTCTCGGTCTGAGAAGGTCTCAGTGCTGCATCTATGAGGTGTTGCTGGAGCCAGTATTCCCAGTCCTTTCTCGTCTGGGGCTTAAAACCGCTGCAGATTTTACAGCGTTTTACAGATTTTATCGGTGTGATATTCTTCTCCTAAGTACCAGAAACAAACGTCGTGTGTATCACTGTTGGGAACAGGCTGTTTGCACATAGTGCACAACTTAAACCCTGGGGCGTTAGGCATGCCCCAGAGCCCTGAGGAGCTAGTTCTTTGTGGACAGCGGTCCACTCCTACTACAACTTCTTTCAAGAAAAACAGCTATGAGAAAGCGAGATAAGCAACTATCACTTGTTAGGGACTAGAAGCTTGCCTAGGCAAGACAACTAGAAGTTCCAACACTGCCATAGGTGATAAGAAAGAACAGAGGAAGGGGGAAGGTTGGCAGTGGTATGTATGCACTGAGATAGTGGCACCACTCTAGGGGGCTCCACAGCCGACCCTACAGGAGCTGCTAAGGGAAAAAGTTTCTGACACTCTTGCACACCGCGCATGTACACCTGATTGGAATTGACATGAACAAGCACTCGAAGAAGAACCTCAGCCTACCCATCCTAGCCTTCTTTGTTTTAAGCCTGAATTTTCAGCAAATCTGGCACTGCTCTTTTACATGTCCTTTGTCCATACACTTTACTGTGCATGTCACTCACTAGCATAGATTTTGTAGACGCACATGGCTTGAAGCCCAGCAACCAGAGCATTCCTCATTGCTGGTGGTAGAACCCCCAAACATGGAAAACAATCACATTTTAAACATAACAATTAAATGTATTATTTACTACTATTATACTTGACACCCAGGAGAGAGAGAAAACTTCTGGTAATTTACAGGGGTTCCAACAACTGCCACATGAGACATGAAGGAACTGAGGGGCATGGGAGCAGCTCTGCCCTTTATATCTGCATGCAGCAGCACACAGAGCAGAAGCTGCTTGAGCAACCCAATGGGTAGTGTTAAGGGGAAAAGTTTCTGATGGCCCTGTTTTATAAAGTGTTCATTTTGTGATTAAAACTGATCTTTTAAATTAGGGGGTAGAATAGGGACTTGAACCAGAGATCTCCTATATCCCCAGCTAATGCTCCGAACATCCCATGTATGATCTTAGTTATGCTCTTGTTCTCCTTCCCCTGGTCTCTAGATTTCCCAACAAAACCTATCTGAAACTAGTTGACTTTGAGCCTATTGCAAGGAAATTTCATTTAGCCAAAAAGGTTCCAGTGTTAAACTTTCAATATGTTCTTCACCAGCCTTTTAAAGGATGCACTGCTCTCCTAGATTTTACTGAAACAGCAGTAGATTGATGCATTGTCATAGGGACAAGTATTTGCTGAAAGTAAGACTAGATAATAAGTCACCAAAGGGTACCTGACTAACCAAAAGTAACCCCAACATTCACCCGTAAATCGGCCAAGAAATGCAACTGGCATATGCCATGGGAGCAGACACAATGGAAACTGAATATGAGGAGAAAGCAGAAAAGGAGATAAGAAAAGCAGTCAGTACTTAGAGTGGCTTTCAGATGAGGCCCCTGTATCTAAAATCTCCTTTGAGGAGTGATTTGGGAAAGTATAAAAAAGGGAGTGCATTTTAAAGTGACTTTTACTGTTGATATAACACACCAGATTGGAGAGAAAAGAGTGTGCTGTCAAGTGTTATCAAACAGAAGGTATAGCATAACAATGAATCTTTTTCCTATGGAGTCTTTCAATGCATGTCCCCCATCTGAGCCATGGTTATTCTGGGGAAGGGTCCTAGTCATCCTCTCCATACAAACCATATTCGCAGACACTAGAAGGGCTCTTGCTTTATTAGGATTAGCAAACAAGCATTTTACACTGAAGAATTTGGAAATGCTGCATTAGATTTAGCCAGTTAGGGACAATGAAGCATCAAGCAGGCATTGCTTCATTCTCCTATAAATTAAGCATGCAATTTTATGACACTGAAGAGCTCCATTGAATCAGGAAGAAGTCAGAGATGTGGCAGTGTAAACAATGGAAGTAGTTCCCAGAACTCTGTTCTCTTGCATCACAGTAATTAGGCTTGTTCTTATGCTGGCAAATAAGAAACATAGCGAAGAAGTCTGTGATAAAAGGGGAGGGGGGAAAGCAGTTAAACGCACCAAGTTATCAGCATGAGTTTGTTTTAACCCTTTTGTACTAGGTGAGTTGAGTGCTCCCATATTAGCGTTGCAGGATCAAGTGAGGGCTTTCTAAAAATCAACACCACATACAGCCAGGCTCTTCTACTCTCATCCTTATTTGCCACTGCTATTTACGTCTTTGCCAAAAATTAATAATGTGCTCTCCTCAACTGTTTTCATGTAAGTCAGCTCCTCTTAATTATAAGACACCTTGGAAGTTTTGACTTGCTTACTTTACCACAATATTTCCTAAAGTCTTGGCCTTCACTGGTTGCTTGTTGTCATCCAGAACCATCACTGCAAAGTAACAAAGGAAGAGATCATTTTTCTCACCTGTAAATGGTACTTTTCAGATGGACAAGGACAATCTCTAACAGCTGGTCTACCTGAAGAGTTAGTGCAAAGCAAGACAGGTTGAGAAGCTACAATGCACTAACTGGTTAGGTAGTTCCCCACTACACAGCACTATGGAACATCTATTGTACAGTAGCAGGTCCACACAGCAAGCTAGTGTAGATTCAAACCCGGACTTGCTGAACACTAACTCATCATGTCTACAAACCTTAATTTGATGAATGCCCACTGATGTCACACTTAGTGCGGAGAAAGCACTGGCAACAAAAGGAATTATAGATTTTTCTGAGTACCAAAATAGATGAGTTAAAGATTCCTGTTTGCATCTCAGCCACAAATACCATAGGCCTTAAACTAAAGACAGGCAAACTGGAAGTGAGAAGCACCTGGTAGAGGTGGAGGCCCTAAAATTTAAAAGGAAAAAAAACTCCAGTGAAATCTGAACCTCCAATTAAGAAAAACATTTTCAGAAGTATGGCAGTGAGGTCATAATCAATATTAGTAAGGCTACGTCTACATTGCACAGTTATTTCGGAATTAACTTTTCTGGAATAGCTATTCCGAAATAGTTCATTTCGAAATAGAACACCTACACTGCAGGGATGCCTCAAAATTAGTCTGAGGCAGGCTTCCCTAATGTAGACATCTATCTCGATTTAGAGCCCCAGGAGGAATAACTTAGAATGGCTCTGGTGAGGGGCTATTTCGAAATAGTGGAAGTGTAGCGTCTACACACACCTTATTTCGAAATAGCTATTTCAAAATAGGCATTATTCTTCATAGAATGAGGTTTACAGAAGTCAGAATAAGATGCCCGTTATTTTGAAATTATTTTGAAATAACGGAATTGCTGTGTAGATGGTCGCATAGTTATTTCGGAATAACAGCCACTATTCCAAAATAACTTTGCTGTGTAGACACACCCAAAGTGATAGCAACTAATGTTATTAGAGATTGAAGGAGTCCACTGGATATGGGATTAATGAAACTGTCTGTTTCCAAATGCACAAGATGTGTCTCTGATTTGACAAACTCTACAC
This sequence comes from Rafetus swinhoei, assembly GCA_019425775.1. Taxonomy (NCBI): domain Eukaryota; kingdom Metazoa; phylum Chordata; order Testudines; family Trionychidae; genus Rafetus; species Rafetus swinhoei. The sequence goes on from CM033437.1 coordinate 277,182,693, forward strand.
AGTGAAACCACTACCCTGACAGGGAAGGACTGTGTTTTTCATACTACAGAAAGATGAGGTAAAGTGATATGTGATTTGACCAAGCTCACACAGGAGGTCAGTGTCACAGCTGGGACAGGATCCAGAGACCAACTCCAATGCCCGTTCCATTGATTCACAATGCCTTTGTTACAATCTTTAGTAATGTGATTATATTTCAATAGGGAAAATTTAGGTTCCCAAGGACAGAGCCTAGAACCTCCTATTGGTTACAGTGTTTATTTAGGAAATCTATTAGAATCACTTCCCTGCTGCCTGAGAACAAGGGAACGATGACAAACAACATTTTGCCCATGGCTGTGGTACCCTTATCTGTATTAACTGCTCAGAGGCCTAGCTTATACAGTAAACTTCCGATAATACGGCACCTTTAGGACCCAGGGGGTGCCGGATTATCAGATATGCCGGACTATCGGAAGGGGGCTATGAGGGTCTAGGGTGGTGTGGGGATGCCACCCCAGACCCCTCATAGCCCCCCCTTCCGATTGTCCGGCTCTGCCCCAGGCGCCCCCGATTCAGCCGCTGCTGGTCAGTTTCAGCAGCAGCTGAATCAGGACGCCTGCGGCAGAGCAGCTGGGGTGCTGCCCGGTTGGTCCGGTAGCGCCGCCCCTTGGCGCTGCAAGACCAACCTGGCAGCACCCCAGTTGCTCTTGGGGACGCCTGGGGCAGAGCAGCTGGGGTGCTGCCGGGTTGGTCTGGTAGCGCCGAGGAGCAGCGCTACCGGACCAACCCGGCAGCACCCCAGTTGCTCTGCTCAGGCGTCCCCAAGTCAGCCGCCCGCTGAAACTGACCAGGGCTGACTCCGGGAAGCCCAGGGCAGAGCTGCTCTGCCTCGGGCTTCCCGGAGTCAGCCGCTGGTCAGTTTCAGCTGCGGCTGACTTGGGGACAGCTGGGGTGCTGCCAGGTTGGTCCCGCAGCGCCGAGGGGCAGCGCTGTGGGACCTATCGGCAGCACTCCAGCTGCTCTGCCCCCAGCTGAATCGGGGAAGACGGAGGCAGAGCAGCTCCAATGTTCCGGCTGCCCGGAGCACTTCTGGGTTCCTGATGGTGCCGGACCATCAGGAGTGCCGGACCATCAGATGCTGGACGAATGGAGTTTTACTGTAATATTTAATGAATAGGGATGTGAATGGTTAAAAAGTTAACCAGTAAGCATCACCCTTACCGAGTGTTGCTTACCAGTTACGGTTAACCAACCATTCATGGCAAGCCCAGCCCAGCTGGAGCAACGCACTTTAGCCCAGCCCAAGCAGCCCCTGCCCAAGGTGGGGTGGGGCACTCCAGCCTGTCCACGGTCACCTGCCCACCCCTGTTTAAGACGTTAATCGGTTAACTGATTAAATAGGATACACAATTAAGAATGGCTATTAGAGATACACCATTAGGAATGGCTAATGCCTGTGAACAGCAAGTAGGGGTGGTGGTGAAGAGAGGCATATTAAGACTTGACAGACAGGACAGATGTGGGTTTAAATCAGGTTTGGGCAAGATGCGGCCCGGGGGTTGGACCTAGCCTGCCTAACACTTTGATCTGGGCTGAAGACTGCATCTGGATGCTTTCTATTTATATCCTGCTGCCTGGGCCACAGAATTTCCAGGTGGTGGCTCAGGCTGAAGGATCCTATTTAAAGGGCCATTTTAATCACAGAAAAATCCCATGGTGGGGTTTGAAGGATTAACTCTTTTTAGAATCTTTGCTCAAGTTGGGGTGATGGCTGTTAAGAGTATTAGCATGTATGTAGGGTCTTCTCTATTGTTTTCTCTGTAATGCTTTTCACTTTATTTGTGCTTGCTTAGGAAGAGTGGTGTAGTAATTTGTAAGTACAAGCAATTATGCTGTTTACAACCTCTGAAAAGAAAGCAAAGAGTAGGAAGTTGGCCTGTTCAGCTTGCCAGGAATAACACAGTGTACTCAGGGAACTATGCAGCCTGGGAAAACCTGTCCAGGACTGGAGGGGAAAAGATGTGGGTCTCTGCCCAGGAGAGGTGACAGTGGAGAGACAGGGAGCCTTAAAGGGATCCTAGAAGGGAATATAGGTGCAGTTGACCTGATCTGAAATAGTAACATCCAGCTAAGTCCATCCTGCTACAACAACCCTGAACAATTAGGAAGAGTTGAGGAGAGAGCAGAAATATCCATGTCTGCCAACAGACATTTCAAGTAGCATTGTGTCTATCCAATGTACAGACTCCATAACTGCTGAAATTAGATCTTTACTGTCTGAAACCACTCCTTCAGAAAGGACAGTGATTTTAACACCAGCATAGCCAGTCACAGACAATGGATCAGAGGCTTGGCATAAGGACAGATACAGCCAGGCCCCAAAATTGGAAGGGTTAATTAGACAAACAAAAGCTATGCTAAGAAAGGTTCTGAGAAGGATGAATAGGAACTCCAAAGTCATCCTGTCTCCTCTATTCGAGGGATGTTAACAAGAAGCTTCCATTCTCTTGGGCGACTACAAATTCTGTAAAACACTAATTGTTGCTTGTACCTGTTCAAGTAACATAAGAAAAATCCATCAAGTTAGACTTGAAAAACTCAGATTCATGTAGCAGGATTCATGTAACAGTCTTGCCCATACCACAGTTTCAACAACTTATTTTTTTCATGTTCATGTTTGCTTCTACTTGGTAGATGAAAATCAGCCAACCTCTCCTTCTCAAAAATGTGAACACTTCTCCTGTAGATAGCTTGACCTCAAAGAAATCTAATTATGTTCCCTTCTTAGAGTAATTCCTGTACACTCTGGGTCAAAATCAGTTCCTACGTATAAAAATATTTTAGAATTCTTAATCTCATGGCTGTGCACTCAGCATGCAAATACCTTCCAAACAATGAAAGCTCTCTTTTTTATGACCTATGCTGGTTCACAGCCTACAATTCCTTACAGCTAGAAATAAAAATGCTGCACAAATACTGAAACATAGTGTTCTTAACATCTCTCTCAAATATGAGCCCCTTTACAAGTCTGAACACAAACACTGTCTTGTTTGATAAAATGAATGGGGATGTGAGGCGACTACAAATAAGCTATGTTGCTTTTTCGTTCATTTAATATTTGTAGAGGTCACAGATTTCACAGGAAGAATCATCTTTATATATTTAAAATCAGGTGAGGTTTTATATTTAATTGTTGTGCAGAAATAAGATCAGATCAGTGTGTTTCTTAAACATATATATACAATTAAGCCTCTAAGAAAAATCATTAAGCCTCTAAATAACACATGTAGTCCTAGATGTAAACTACAGGTGTGGCAACATGTTCTTAAAGCACTACTGAGCTACACAGTCTAGCTACTAGTTCCTCTCCACTGGTCATAACGATGAGCACTATTAACACTATTTTTCCTAAACACTAAAAACCTGCTGACTATAATTTAACAGTAGATTATGGCAGATTTCCGTTTCAAACACTGAGCGTTTGGTAATATGCATTGCCCAATTGTATGTAGGCACTGCAAACCTTCAGACTCAACAGTATAGTGACAACTGCCACAACCAGTTCTTCATGCACTTTCAAATTTCTGTGTAGCAGAGAAATGTTGGGTGCACAAGGAATGCAGACTCAGACTGACAGTTGAAAGGTGGGAAGGAATGTTTGCTAATAAGACAGACTGCTAAGGGGCTGACCTTATGAGTTTTGGAGCACTTCCTGAAAGATGCAAGCATTTTCTAGGAATACAGGATAAATTAAAACCCATATGATTAAATGATTGCTGTAGTTTTAATTGTACTTGTTATTGGAGCCAGAATTAAGAACTAATGCTTCTGCTCCTGACATAGGCCAAAAAGTTGCATGCGTGCATATGAGAGAGACAAAAATGGCTTTATATCAATCCAGAGGCCACTAGGCTGGTTCCAAGGTGCAACATGGAGCAGCATCATGGATGCTCTAAATTGTGCCAATTGGTAACATATACACTTTGTGCTCCAGGATGTGCCACCTCCCGAATCACGTTTCTTTTTCCCACCCAAAATGGGGAGGAAGGAAAAATAAAAAGATGGTGAGGAATTACAATGTTGACCCTATGTCACATGGACATTCACCCAGTTAAATAGCCACTTAAGCCAGAGAGGTGAGAAACTGATGGAACAGAGACCAATATTGGCCCTAGATTGTTAAACAATAACTATAATCTTAAGGCCTGACCTTTTGAGGCACTGAGCTCTCTCTGTAGTGTGAGCAACTTCCTCTCCTATTAATATACACTGCACACTCTTACCATTGTATCCTGGCACTGATTTTCCTGCCTGTCCTGGTGGAGGTGTTGTAGAGTTTCCCAAACCGACACAGGAAGCAGTAATTGCAGATCCAGTTTCTGTTATGTAATGGAAGGAAACTATGTTAGTTGCAGCTTGTACGTAGCGGCATTAAGTACTTATTGATGACAGCTTGATTTCTAGTTTGGCACATTGAGAATACATTCCCAGATGAGCAATGAAAGATTTAGAATTCACTGGACTAATAATATGCAATGAATGCAAATGCACCACAGATGTCAGAGTGCACCAAAAGGCCACTTTTCCATTCATTAACAGTTTAAAAAAAAATCTGTATTGTACTAAGTAAAAAGGAACCTATAGCTTATTCTGCTGTGGAACAATAAATTACATGTTTTCAAGTAATCTATAGATGAGAGGACTGCTACATAAGATTATTTTATCATATATATTTTAAAAGTTGATGCATCAACCAAAATCATCAAGAGGAACAATTGCTAGAAAACATACTAAACCAGCCTTGTCTTATTATTCTACATCTCTGTTTAGATTATCTTAGGGCTTTCTGTGCAGGGTGTATATCACTAGATAACTGCACATTTCATAGCTTCTGTAGGCTGAGCTGACTGCACACACAAGCATTCCTCCATTCTACTCAACAAGTTACCAGTATGCCATCCTCACATTCCCCTTCATTTCAGGGATGCCTTCTAACTCCCCCAACATTCTCCATCATGTCTGGGGTTCTGCGTGTCTCCCTGCCTCCCTCACCTCCATGCAATGGCTCTGTGTGTCCTCATTCCTACTTCCCCCATCCATGCCAGAAACTCTGTGACCTCCCCAATTCTTGCCTCATGGCAGGGACTCTGTGTGTACCTTAATTTCCCCTATACCAGATCCCATAAATTCCCTCTCATCATGGATTGTACGTCTCATTCCCTCCCCTATACCAAGATCCCTCTATTCCAGAGGCTCTCTGTAGGCTTCCGTCACCCATTTCTTCTTCCTCATTATTTTTCTGTCCATTTGTGACATAAGTCATTCAGGGTGTCAATGTGTTAAAATATTGGAAGGATGAGCAGAGATGAAATGGGATATCATCATACTGGAAGATATTAATGGGTGCTTTGATTCCGTTTGATTTATAGACAATTGGAGAGAAAGTTGAAATGGTTGTTGTGCTAAGCAAATGGCAGGGGTTAAATGTATCTCATTTTCTTCTTTCAGTTTTTCAATTTCCCTTGTAAATCAGCACACTGGGGCCTAGAATATTTACTGCATAGCTTGGAATCAGTCAGATGAAACATTTAAAATTCATGGTGTTACATACAGAGGAATGCAGTTGTGCAAAGCCTTCACAAAGTTGACCACCTGTATGCCAAATTCAATATGGGACTGAGAAAAGATATCCCTTGAGAGGCTCAAAAAGCCGACAACTGCAGTATTTCTCAATGTTATGCTACTCCACAGGAAGATCAGCAAGCAGCCCATGTTATGGCGCAATGGATCACTATTTTATTTGGAAATGTACCAGATAGTACAGGGGTATTTGTTGAGGGTTCTTATTGAGAAACCTCTTTGGGAATCTACATGCTGCAGCTACTTGGTGAAGAAGAAAGGAAAAATAAAGTATGTAGTAGTAATAGTATACAATAAGGCTATGTCTACACTGGCGCGATCTTGTGCCAGAGATATGCAAATGAGGCTAAGCGTGGAATATCGCCGAGCCTCATTTGCATATCTAATGAGCCGCCATTTTGCAGAAGAGGCTCTTGTGCCAGAAGGAGCTGTCTACACTGCCCCTTCTTGCGCAAGAAAAACCCTCTTGCGCAATGCCGCTACGCTGATTATTTTCAGGAATAACGGCATTGCGCAAGAGGGTTTTTCTTGCGCAAGAAGAGGCAGTGTAGACGCGCCTTCTGGCGCAAGAGCCTCTTCCGCAAAAATGGCAGCTCATTCGATATGCAAATGAGGCTCGGCGATATTCCATGTTTAGCCTCATTTGCATATCTCTGGCGCAAGATCGCATCAGTGTAGACATAGCCTAAGTGTGGCCGTGCTGCAGTCATGGAGTGCTAGATTAAAGCTAGCTCAGATGCATGCACATGAGCTGCAATCAAATTCCATGACAGCAATGTAGCCATACCTTAAATGTCTGAAGCCACCAAAAATAAACTTGAAGGGAGTGCTGGGGGCAGGAAGCCATTATTTCAGTATTACCATCCCCAAGTATTCAACAAATCATGAGTAAGGCCCCAAAAAGCATGAGATTTGATATGCAACACATTTAGATGTTTTGAGGGGTGGAAGTTACTCGCCTTCTGCCTTGTGAATCTTTAGTGCTCAGATTTTCAAGATCCATCTCCCCACCCAGCCTGGGTAGGAATTTATTTGTATTAAAATGAAAGCTGTAGTTCTGATGTCATCTTATAACTCCAGGAGCTTGGGAGGAGGAGGGGAGGTTAATGAAAACAATTACAATACTCACAATAAAACTACTAAAAGGGTTGTCTGTGTTTACAGGAGTATTGCTCTTCAGCAGCCATTCTGGAAGGAACCTAAGTCTGTATTCTTGCTGCAGAGGCTTTCCAGGTTGCCAGATTCTTACAAGAGTTAACAGCTCTGGTGGAGATTAGTACAGAAAATTTAACAAGATCCTTGTTCAAGTCTACTGGCTTTACCACATATGCAGGGCCCAAAATGAGCTGATGTCAAATAGTTTTGGCCATTGACACTGATGGCAATCACTGGAATTTCAACTGATCCAATTTTCCAAACAAAGCAAACCAGTCCAATTTGCACCAAGGTCAAGCTATGGCCAGCAAGAGAAGCATGCCAAGTTGTGGAAATAAATCCCACCTTAAGGTAGCCTGTCTCAGATGCTGGCTATAGGAGGCAGACAGAAGAGCCACAGAGGTCATTTGGAAGAGCAGTGGGAGAAAAGGTCAGAAAAGTTTGGGAGAAAGTAAAACTGAACATTTCACCTAGGCTGAGAGAAAGACTGGGAGGGAAGGGAACAGGCACAGACTAAAAGGGGAAGAAAAAAAAAGGTTCAGAGCTGTAATGACAAAAGGAACAAAAAGTGGAAGAAATAATGGGTGAAACCCTTAACTAATGGGTGGGGAAGCATGTGAATTCTTTGCCCCCACCCTCTCCTAGAGAGAATCACCAGCTGTTCTGAACAGTTGGCGGTTCCCTCTAGGCTCCTGTGCTGCTTGCAGGGTGGGAGGAGACTTTACATGCCTCCCCCATCTGCAGTCAATCAAGGCCTGGGGCAGGGGAACACATGAAGTCGCTTGCTTCCTGCCCCCGCTCTGCAAGGAGCATGCAGCACTTAGAGTGAATCACCAGCTGAACAGCTGGCAGTTCACTCTAAGCACTGCGTGCTCCTGGCGGGGGAAGAGACTTCACATGCTCCCCCTTCCTAGGCTCTGATTGGCGTGGGGGCGGGGGAGCAGCAGGGCATCCACGGGCTGGATCAACCCACTTGGCAGGCCAAATCCGACCCACAGAAGCGCTCCTGCTCACCCCTGACAGACCAACAACAGATATGAACATAAGAACATAAGAACGGCCGTACCGGGTCAGACCAAAGGTCCATCTAGCCCAGTATCCTGTCTGCCGACAGTGGCCAGCACCAGGTACCCCAGAGGGGGTGGACCAAAGACAATGATCAAGCGATTTGTCTCCTGCCATCCCTCTCCAGCCTCTGACAAACAGAGGCCAAGGACACCATTTTATCCCCTGGCTAATAGCCTTTTATGGACCTAACCTCCATGAAATTATCTAGCTTCTCTTTAAACTCTGTTATATTCCTAGCCTTCACAGCCTCCTCTGGCAAGGAGTTCCACAGGCTGACTACACGCTGGACTTAGGCACGAAAGGAACGTAGTGAGCAGCAAAGATGCAGGGAGGCAAAATACAGGCTTGAAAGCCTTGCTGTACAATCCTGTAAGGATGAAAAATGTGGGATTGGAGGAGGATAGCCATAGGGAACTAGGAACTCAGGGCTGGGAATCCTGCGCCACAGACAGTATACCAATCCTATACATAATAACCATCACAAAACTCCTATTAAAGCAACCAAGGCCTCCTCCAGTCCCATCTTCAGGAAACCTGGGGCCCATCCCAGAAGAGGTAGGATTCAGCATCTACAAACCTAAACAAATGATTTTGTGGGAGTTAAAGTAGCTCTGCTGACATCACCCCAGTAGAATTACTGTAGCCAAGAGAGCCACAAATATAGTGTCGCCCTGCTATGAGAATGGTGGAAGACTTCCCACGCACCCATGTTGAATTCCTGGGAAACCATGTAAGACTGGTCTAGGTTGCAAGGTGAATATATTCAGTGTTAGGTCTAGGACTGGGAAACATGGAAGACTCTGGTCATGAGGGTCCTGGAAAATACTGATTTTAGGACTCGTTTCGTCTTATTTCACTTCTAGAAGTTGGCCTGAGACTGCTAAAATCATTTCACATGTTCTGTAAAGCAGTTCTGTCACTAAAAACTGTTACAGTACCTATCAACCTAAGCCGCATTTGAACTTGTAACAGACAGTCGTCAGCAAAAGGCTGAATGTTCCATTATGAGTTTCAAGAAACCATCCAATACTCCATTTTATCATTGTTTCAATGCAATTTTATGGATGTGACTGTCTGTAAAGCAGCGAACCAATTTATATTTCCTACTCACAACATTGCCAAGTACAGAAATATTCATAAATTCTACCATTAGTATCATTGTTGACAGCAGTTAGTGAACTCCAGCCAATTTCTCTTCATACACAAGTTGACAGAAATAGGGAATGCCTTTGACAAGAAAAATTACTACAGCTGTGAAGCAATGATTCTGTCAGAAAAATGGAATCAGCATAGAACATTACAGTAACCTAATCCACAGATATGATTAGTGTGCACTAGGAACTGACATAAATTTGTCACTGCAGAGGCCTCCTGTTCAAAGGTCTTAGAGAGGGGGAGATTTATGATGTCTTCAAGGATAAGTTAGAATCCACTTGGTGCTTTTTATGCACAATATACAAAACTAACAACATGAACTAAAAGTGAACCATGCTATTACACTGATTTATATTTCTGTACTTACTCACTACAAAATAAAAAAAATAACAAGACTGAACTGTGTTCTGTCTATTCTAAATAAGGAATGTGTATTTTCAGTACAGTGGTAATGCAATTTCAGTAGCAGCTACTGTGCAATATTGTCTTGCTAGTTATCACCGTGAATGTAAAATTTTTAGAATGTACTCTACATTGGGTCAAATGGTGGTCTCTGATGTGCACATGTGGTTTGTATGAGAGAGCGGAAGCCTAACAAATAGGGGCAGAAATTCTTAAAAACGTAAGAATGACCACATTGAGTCAGACCAATGGCCCAACTAGCCCTATATCCTGTCTTTCAACAGTGGCTAGTGCCAGATGCTTCAGATAGAATGAAGACAACTGGGCAATTATCATCCAGTACCAGCTTCTAGAAGTCAGAGATTTAAGGACACTCAGAACACATGGTTGTTTCCCTGACTATCTTGGCTAATAGTCACTGATGAATCTAACCTCGGTGACCCTAATTCTTTTTTGAACCAGTTATACTAACAGTCTTTCCAACAACCCTTCACAACTAGTTCCATGCATTCCATCATGTAAAGAAAAAAAATTATTTGTGTTTGTTTAAACCTGCTATTAATTTAATTGGGTGACTCCTCATTTTTGTGTTATATTAAGGGATAAACAACACATCTATGTTCACCGTCTCCACATCATACATGATTATAAACTCCTATCACAACCCCCCTTAGTTATATCTTTTCTAAGACAGAAGTCCCAGTCTTTTTAATCTGTGCTCATGTGCAATCTATTTGGGTATGCCTACACAGCAAAGTTATTTTGAAATAACAGCCGTTATTTCGAAATAACTTTACTAGCGTCTACGCAAGCAAACTGCTATTTTGAAATTAATTCAAAATAGCAGAGGGCTTATTTTGAAATTGGTAAACCTCATTCCACAAGGAATAACGCCAATTTCGAAATTGCTATTTCGAAATAAGCACTGTGTAGACGATTATTTTGAAATAGGAGGCCTCCAGCCCTTCCCAGGGTGCCCTGCTGGCCACTCTGGCCACAACCAAGAAAACTACTCTCCCTCCCATCCTCCCCAGAGCCCTTAAAGGGGTAGAGTCTGGCCACAGTGCCTGTGCCAGCTCCAAGCCTGCCAGTCCAACAATCAGTCTGTCCTGCTCCTGACCCAGTGGCCCCAATATGAGCCAGCAAGCCACCGACAGCCTGCCCTCCACCTCTCCCCAGGAGCAGTCTGCCAGCTCCCAGGAGTCTGCCAGGGGCCGGAAAAGGCGAGCGCCTTCCTGGTCCAGTGCGGAGATCATGAACCTCATTGAGGTTTCGGGGGAATCCTCCAACGTCCATGATCTCCGCACTAGACAGAGGAATGCGGCTGTCTATGGCAGGATAGCTGCCAGCATGGCCAGCAAAGGCCACATCCGCACCCAGGAGCAGGTGCGGATGAAAATAAAAGAGCTTGGGCAGGCATATGCCAGGGCCACAGGGGGGCAGCTCCCAACCAGGGGCGCACACACCAAGCTGCCCCTATTTCAACGCCCTGGACCACATCCTGGAGGGCGGGATGGTCCGTGCCCCCCAGGTGGTTTTCAGCCCTGGGGCAGAGGGCCCTGACCAGGGCATCGAGGAGGAGGAAGAGGAGGAGGAGAGCCAGGAGCCGCAGCAGACCAGATGGAGTGTGCTGAGCAGCCAGGACTCCCGAGCTGCCCCAGCAGACCCGTCGCCGGTGTTATCTGAGGCCAGGGAAGCAACCTGTGCATGTGCAAGCATGTGCCATGCCACCCCTGGACATGTGGCTCCAGCTGGCTGCCACACAGGGGCCTTACCCTGTTAGCCACACGCGTGTGTGAAGGCGCATGACATTCTCCTGACTCCGGGGTGGGACACAGCAGGACGCCCTCCAGCCACAAGACCACTCTACACAGAGGCAGGGGACATCCCCCCCACACACACTATATACAGCACAGCACAGGGGCATGGGTGCGGTCTCAGGGCAGCTCCCAGTCCTGGGGATAGCAGGACATTCCGAATATGGCCTCTGTGCAAGCACATCAGCTCTGATGGTGCAGGAAACGGTCATCCTCACCTTGCAGAGGGGGGCTGGGCTTCACCCACTGTGTCCCCAGGGATAACTGACCATTTCTCTTGTTTCTCCACAGCCGCACCAGCTGCACGTGCAGGGTGCACCACCCCGCCCGGGACATGCTCCCGCACCCGAGAGTTCCGCAGGACCACCCGTGCAGTAGAGGGGTACCAACAGCAACATCTGGGGGCACTGTGAGCCCTGCACCGCACCCTCCAGCACTGGGTGCAAGAAGACCTGCAGCTCTGGCGGGAGCAGCTTGCCCAGGGCCGTGCCATCTGCCAACACCTGCAGATCCTGGTGCAGAGCGTGCTGCCTCCTGCCACTCCAGCACCTGCTGCCTCCCCAGCTACCGCTCCTCCTCTCACTCCTTCTCCCCCTCCCACTTCTCCCTCCACACCCTCCTCACCCAGCCCCTCTGGGGGATGCCGAGGCCCCCGCACCAGCGGTGCTGGGAAACAGTTGGCCCAGCGAGACCCCCAACCCTGAGCCCTGAGCTTCCCCTCCTCCTTCTTCCCCTTGCTTCCTCCTTCCAGCTCCCTCCTTCCAGGTTTCCCCCCTCCACTCTCCCACCCTCTCTCCTCCCACCTCCTTTCCCCAGTCTCACCAGAGTTTCATTCCTCCCGGCCCCCGTTTTGTTAAATAAAGAGAGTTTGTGTTCATGAAAATACATGTATTTCATTTGACATCAGGAAGGGGGGTTAGGGAGAGGTAAGTAGAAGGACGTGAGGGAGGAATGAGACACAAGCCCCCAGTGGGACTGTTAGTACTCCTCAGAGTGGAAGCTCTCCCGCAGTGCCTCCTGGATACTGACAGCCCCCTGATGGACCTCCCGGATGGCAGCCTGCAGAAAGTGCAGACAGGCTCGCAGCAACGCGCCCAAGAGAAGCACCAGAGTGCCCAGGGGCAGCTCTGGCTCCATGTTGCAGAGTGCTGTGGTGTCCCGAGTGAGGGCAACCAGAGCACGCAGAGAAAAAAATGCTTTGCTGTCCCTTATCGAGGTAGACAAGCAAGCAGGGAAACCTGAGAACCGGCTGTCTGGGGGGGCGGGGGTCCCTTTAAGCACAGGTCTCAGATAGCCTCAGGCAGCAGCCACACAAAGTAACTCCTGACCTGATGCCCTGCCGAAACTGGTTCCAGCTGGCCTTAAATATGATTCAGTGTCCAGTGTCAGTGTGGACGCGCTATTTTGAAATAGCCAAATGCTATTTTGAAATGCATTGTAGACACGTTATTTCGAAATATCTTATTTCAAAATAACTATTTCGAAATTAGATATTTTGAAATAACGCTGTAGTGTAGATGTACCCTTTCATATTCCTCCTCATTTTTATAATCCTTTGTATTTTTTTCAAGTCTAATATGTCTTTTTTGAGATGGGACAACTAGAACTGCACACATTATTCAAGGTGTGGGAGTAACATGGATTTATATAGTGATACAGTGATATATGCATTTTTATTATCTATCCCTTTCTCAATGGTTTCCCATATTGTTAGCTTTTTTGACTGCCACTACACATTGAGATGTTATCAGGGAACCATTCACACTGAATCTAAGATCCCTATCTTGAGTGATAACAGCTGATTTAGGCCCCATAAATTTATATATGTAATTGAGATTATTTTTTTCCAATATGCATAATTTTGTATTTATCAACATTCAATTTCACCTGCCATTTTGTTACGCGGTCATCCAATTTTATGAGATCTCTTTGTCACTTCTCACAGTCAGCTCTGGACTTATCTGAGTACTTCTGTATCATTTGCAAACTTCCATCTCTTATCTTTTTCCCAATAACTGATGAATATAATGAATAGCATGTGTCCAAATACAGATCCACTATTTACCACTTTCAGTTGTAAAAACTGATTCTTTATTTCTACTCTTTGTTTTCTACCTTTTAATCAGTTATTGGTAAGAGGATTAGCTTCCCTCTTATCCCATGACTACCTAATTTGTTAATGAGTTTTTAGTGAAGGACGTTGTCAAGAACTTCCCAAAAGTCCAAGTACACTACATCCACTGGATCATTCTTGTTCACATGTTTGCTAACATCCTCAAATAATTCTAGTACGTTGGTGAGTCTCTTTACCAAAACTGTAATCTGTGTCTGATAATACTGTTCTTTACTATAGTTTCAACCAATTTGCCTTGCACTGAAATTAAGGTTATTTTCCTGAAATTGCCAGGATCACCTCTGGAACCTTTTAAAAAAATCAGTGTTACATTAGCTATTAATCATCTACTACAGAAGCTGATTTAAGTGACATGTTACATATAACCATTTGTAGTTATGTAATTTCATATTTGCATTTCTTCAGAATTCTTAGGTGAATATGTCTGGTTCTGGGAACTTATCAGTTTGTTCCAAAACCTCCTCTATTGACACTTCAATCTTGGTATCACCTAAAAGAATGGCACAGGTATGAGAATCTCCCTCATATTCTCTGCAGTGATGACTGATGCAAAGAATTCATGTAGAGTGCTATATGACCACTTTTAACAACATAATTTGCACTGCTCACAAGTGTGAAAAACAGCCCTTAAACATCATAAGTGACATCCACAGAATCACTGGGGTTTCCAGCACAATGTCAGAGAAAGACCTTCTCCTGACAATATAGCTACCACCACTGCTCATAGAAGTGTTTTTACTATGTCAACAGGAGAGCTCTCTTACATTTGCTGCATGATACAGCTATGCAACTGGTAAGGTCACTAGTGTAGATATGGCCTTAGGCTATGTCTACACTGGCGGCTTCTTGGGCAAGAACATCTTGAGCAAGGGTTCTTGTGCAAGAAGTCTTGCGCAGAACACGTCCACACTGCCACGTGCGAGCTGTGCTTTTGTGCAAGAGCGCCCATGGCCGAGTGGATGCTCTCTTGCACAAGAAAGCTCTGATGGCCATTTTAGCCATAGGGGTGTCTTGCGCAAGAAATCCCTGCCGAGCGTGAACAGTGCCCTCTTGTGCAAGAGCTCCTCCTCAAGAGGGCTTACACCTGATAAAAAAGAGCGTAACTCTTGCACAAGAAGCCCTCTCTTACCACGCCGTACTGTAAATTTCCTTGCGCAAGAGCGGGCGGGCAGTGTGGACGCTCTGCGGATTCTTGCACAAGAACGGTTGTACTTGCGCAAGAAGCCGCGAGTGTAGACATAGCCTTAGTGTCTCCAAAACATCTTTGCCTTCCTTGAGTGCTCCTTAAACACCTTGATTACTCTGTGACCCTACTAACTGTTTGGCAGTCTTCCTTCATATGATGTACTTGAAATTTTTGCTGTTTCTATTTTTTATTGGCAGCTCTTCAAATTCTTGTTAGACATTCCTAATTATAAATTTGGACAAGTGTAAAAGAACGTTCCTTTCCTATGTAGGATTTGGCTTCCAAATTGTAAAGGATTTTTTCCTCCTACCATCTCTTTTACTCTGCTGTTTAACCATAGTGGGAGTTTGTACCTCTTGCAGGTTTTTTTTTTTTTAAATTTCAGGTATACATTTAATTTGAGCCTCTAGTGCTATGTTTTCAAATATTTTCCATGAAGCCTGCAGGTGTTTCATTCTTTTGATAGAGGAGGGAAGATTGGGGAAACAGTAAGAAAGACATGCATGCATATAGGTCAACTACTAACCTGTGACTATACACTTTATTACCAAGAAAACTGCTGGTGAACAATTATATTTAGTAAAAGTTATTTTGAATTTGGTGCCTACCACTATGAGAAGTTCTTCATTCCATCCTCTGCCCTTCTTTGCACTGTTCAGCGGGTCAGCAAATTAAGTAAAATTTACTGTCAAAGATTCAATTTTCTGAAAGGCTACACTCCATCCTAGCACACTGAATAAGGTTTTGCCACGAGGAAGTCCAACAAGATTGAGAGCAGCAAGAGAGAAACAAACACTGAAGGATTTGCAGGCTATAACACCAAATCTATCAGAAAGCAAGTCTAGAATTAAACACAATTTACTTATTAGACGCAATTAGATAAGGTGAAATAAGGACACACTTTCAATCCTACTACTGAATTTCTTTTCTATTTATGTTTCTTTGAACTCTGATAATTATGTCAGAGGCGATGTTATGCTTAATTCCAGACTATTTATGAGATTTGGTACACACAGATCAAAGGATTTTGAAAACTGCTACTTCCCCTATTTTATCCATCCATATCCTCCTCTTCTTCATTAGAAATGCAAGTGCCAACATGATGATAGGTGCCCATAGCTTGCCAAAAATAGGATTACATCTACTACAAAAAGTCAGAAAGAATAAGCAGTAGGATTCTGCTTTTTTAGCAAGATTCATCATTAATGATACATTTACGGTAATACTCAGGTTGACTGCTTCATTTGATTTTAAATCGACTTTCTGTCAGAGACTCCTTTCATTAGTTTGTCTTGATCTTTTTCAAAATTTCTTTAAAAAGAAATATCATAAAGATAGGACAAAGTTTACCCAACATATACAAAATATCTGGCAGGGAGACTGAAATCTTGCTCTAGTATTCTATGGTGTAGTCCATACACTAAGTGATTTTGAATCTTGCCAGCTGAAGACTGTCTGCATTCACCTTACTGACCATCACTGAGAATGGATCTACTTGGCAGAGAAACAGAACAGAAATGTTATCATTTTCTGGCTGGATTATTGCAATGCACTCTATTTAAGACTATGTTTGAAAGGCATCACAAAGTTTCAGCTATGTAGAATGTGGATGACTGGCTTTCAAGTGAATTAGGTTATTAGGGGCACACAATTTTAGTGCTCTGACCTGACTTCCTATTTTGAGATACACTTCAAGGAGCTGATTCTCTATAAATTAGTAAAGGGATAGGATTGCTTGGTCACCTCCGTCTAAATTACTGCGGTGTACCCTTCCTCTAGGTATCTTTAAAGAACCATAGAAGCTTCAGTGAATGCAGAACATGGCCACATAGAACTTTACAACGTTAGCTTAGTGATCTGGTGTCACGTCAACCTAAGATCACATACTTTAACCTATCTTGAATCTACAAAGGAGAGTGAAAAATATTTAGAGAAGAACAACATTAAGCTCATGGATAAACATTTTGATCATTCTAAGTTTCTCCACACACACACATAAAACTGAAATTGGAATCCTTCATTGGGATGGACTGTATGTGACACCTTAAAAGGCAATCCATTTATTTGCAAAGGTTGTACTCATTATCTCCATTCAGAAACACAGAAATTTAACTGATAAAACAAAGAAAAGAGGCAGAGGAAAGGTGTTGAAGTGTGCAAAATGGAAAAAGAGCAAAGACACAAAACAGAAAAGAGAGAAACAACAAAGAATGGAGGGGGCAAAGATAGAAATTGAAAAATCTTACCAAAAAGAGATTCCTTGATACACATACATTCTTATCCCTTGCATAAAATCTGCATGTAATATTTTTGCTGGCTATGGTCACGTGTGATATTGACTGTCCACTCTTATTCAAAGCTCTTGGTAGTGTCATTATTAATTTGCATAGTGATCGCATGCAGAGATCTCAGAATAAAATCTACCCTCCCTTGTTCTAGTTGCTGTACAGTCACAAAGTAAGAGCTTAAACCTTTAAAAAAAATACTTAAAATAAGACAGATGGAACAAAAGGATTGTGACATAACACTTATGGATGGCTGCCATTGTTTCCTTTATAAGAGTAAGGATGACCTTAAAGTTAAGGTGCTATCACAGATTCCCAATATGATCTTCAAATCTTAGTTAAAATGAGTATACTACTACCTCTTTTCCAATTGTTGGTTTATTTAATCTATTAAATCCCTAATTAAGGAAAACATTTAACTTAAAGCCCCATTTTTAAATCTTAGTGAGGTAAATGGGACTTAAGCATGTGCTTAAGTGTTTTCCTGAACAGAGATGCTTTTCTGAGTCACAACCTAAAATTGCAAATTCCCTGAGACACAAACTGTCTCTCTGAGCTCATCTGCATACAGTATTTGTACTGTTTAAACTATATCTGGTTAAAATCCATGTAACCCCCTAGTGGGGATGTGATTATTCCAATATTCCAATAATTCCAGTGTGGTAAATAAGCTATGCCAATACCAGCACCTATGAATTGGCATAACTTCACCCACACTGGGAGATGAACCACTGTAATTATATGTTTTAAAAACGGGTTTTAAATTTTCATTTTTAAATTAGTTTTTAAACATACTTAAATGAGTACAAATACTAGAGACACAAACCCTTACTATATGCTTTTACAACAGATAGTACTATAGGTGCTTGAGTTTGAATATAGCTTTCTGGTACTACCATAATAAAAATAAACTTTATCTTGGATTTTGGAACCACAGACAGCATTTTCATAAGAACTGTGTACAGGTAACCCCGATAATATTACTTCTGTCATTTCCTGCAACTATATGAAGTCCAGAGGAAATTACAAAACCAACTACAAATATATGAAAGATGGATTTTCTGGAGAAACAATTTTTTTTTATAAAATTACAAAAACTCAAGTCCATTTAGAGAATTTGTGTTTTTAAAATTTTATCTAATGACAAATCAACTCCTTTAGTATTGCTTCCTATTGCCTTCAGGCATGAGGAGTTACAAGACACCTGCTTTCATTGTGAAAACCACACTCTCATCGTGGCAATATATTTGTTATGATACTCAAATAATAAAAATATATAATTCTCAAGATCTTTGCCTTACTCTCACAGTCCAGTATATAAACAGTATATATTTGAATACTGTATAGTACATAATACATGTGTACACGAGTGCACACACACACACACACACACACACGCACATGCACAGGCCACCTCTGGGATTTCATAGAACATCCAAAATTGGAGAACTTCAGAATTGTGGCTGAAATTAACTG
Organism: Rafetus swinhoei; assembly: GCA_019425775.1. Taxonomy (NCBI): domain Eukaryota; kingdom Metazoa; phylum Chordata; order Testudines; family Trionychidae; genus Rafetus; species Rafetus swinhoei. The sequence goes on from CM033437.1 coordinate 277,200,993, forward strand.
AGCTTCTTGGTAAATACTAATTAGCTTAACTGGAATTTGTTGGCTATTACAAGGGTTGAAATGAAAGTCCAGTGATCTTGTAGTGATCCAAGTTAATCATAGTGCAGCCGAAGTTTACTGAGGGAATTTGGAAGTGTATCACTCTCCTCTATCTCAGAGTTAATAATAAGTTAATAAAGTATATCTGTTAAAAAGAAAAGAGTAGAGTGATTGTTGAAATATTCAGACATAAGGGGTAAGGAGTGTTTTCTGTCTTATTCTGAAGATTTCAGATACTAGGCCTAAGTATTTAAAGATGCATACAATAATGCAATGCATACGATTATAAAATATGTTTTCATGCTTTAATTGAATCCCAGTTTTATTTTCTCTTCTTGTTGTATTACTATAACTGATAGATGATAAATACTTAATGGACACAAAATGGATGTTATAAAAAGTAATTACACATCTCAGTGCTAACCATTTACTGTTTAATCATTTTGAGAAAGCTTTATATATTTTATGCAGAGTTATACTATAAAGATAGAATAGGATGATTAGATTATTACTGTGTAATTTAGGTACATTTCTCTGTAGCAGGGATTAACATTTTTTAAATTGTTTCTCTCCACCCCCCTCTCTCTTCAGGAAAACCTTCATCAAGGCTGCCTTAAATTTTGCAAAGGATTATTCTTCCCATAAACTAGATTCATGGGGCTTAACTCTGGGCTTCCTGTTCTCAAATCATCAGTAACATCGTCTACTTGACACTAATGAGGACTCTGTTCTGTGAACTAGAGGGGAAAAAAAACAGTTGCCAAGCAACAAGAATGACATCAGCAACCTGTAACATTATCACACAAATATACAAACTGGGGCGCTGTCACAGCCGCTCTCACTCAGACAGCTGAGACTGCATTAGATTTAACTCACTGTTTTTTACACAAACGCCCCCTCCTACCCCTTCATTCTCCTTCCTATCTAGTGCATCCTAAAAATAGCTCAGAGATGAGCTACATGAGTGAATATCATTTTACAATTCCTTTGTTTCCAACCATCAAACCTGCATAAAGGAAATTAAAAAAGGGAAAGGCATTTATGATGCTTTATTCTTATTACTGCAGGTCTTTTAACTGCATGTGGAATGACAGTCGGAAATTACTTAGATTAAACAGCACAGAGAAACTAAAATCAAATGGACACACAAAAAACTTAAATGTGTTAAATTAATATAGAATGTCAGGGTAAGTGACAATTTGGATCCAAGAAATCAGAATACCGAATTATAGAAGAGCCAGAGGTGACCACTGTGAGGAAACTACTAAACCTATGCAATTTAGAAGGCAGAAGCTGTTTGTGCTTTAATTTACTGGAGCAGACCCCAGGTACTGGCTCCGTGTATCCATAGACAAAACTTTATCATTTCTAAAAATAAAAACAAAGGGATTAGAGGCCTTTTTCAAAACACAGCTTTCCTTCCCTCGGTCACTGAACCTGCGCCATCTTTGCTGCCTGGAGCACTTCCCATGATACAGAGGAAGACTGATCATCTGTCAAATGCATATCTGAAGTAATCCATGTGGGATAAAACATCTTTGGAGGAAAATATAGAAGCCACATCCAGCAGGATGATGAGCTGGATCAGAGTGAGTAGCACTGAACAGCTGCCATGGCAAACTTAGGCAGCTGTCACAATTTTATTCCAACTAAAATGACCATTTTAAAGAATAAACACAATTAAAACATTCTTGAGTGCTCAATGGAGAATGCTGAAATGAATCAAGACATTTCTGCAGGAAAATAATCCTCAAATCTGAGTACCTTTGTGAAGTAGATACCAGCTAAGTGTCTGGATTAGAATCTTCTGAATCTGGAGAAGAGCCTCAAAAATCCCATGAGGATACAAGATCAGAGTAGGAATGTAGATGATGGTGATTCTGACTTACTACAGGTAGCAGAAAGTTCAGGGAGTCCTAGTGGCCAGTTTAAGCAAGGCACATCACCAGTGAAAATTTGAAGGCTATGCTAGACTGCAATAATAAAGGGATAGATATATCATTATATAAATCAATGGTCTGTCACCTGGCAGTTATACTAATTAGCATATGATAAAAATTGCAAGGGCCTTAGGTCTCAGGGGAAAAACTGATCCCGCAGAGGGAAGCAGAAAGAACACCCCACTCGTGATACACGTGTCTGTATAAGGAACAAAGGAAAATGAACAAAAATTTTTAAAAAGTTACTATGTTCCTTTCTTTGAAATATCCTGATGGGCCACTATAGAGGATGGGCTACCCAGCCAGACTAATAATTAGTTACTCTCATGGCAATGACTAAAGTTCTTATGAAAAACTGCTTAAAGTAAGAGGCCACAGATGTTGTATATGTTTAAGTGGATGAGGTCAGGCTACTAACCCCTTCAAAAATAACTTCTTAAGTAAGAGAGCCACTTACTTGTAATCCCCATATGAATGCCTGACGAGAGTCCAGCTTTTGCAAAACAAAGTTCAGTGACCCAAATGTTTCACCACCATGGAATTTTCTGCAGAATGCACCCTGTGCTTCCAGAATTTTGCTCCAGAATCTCAGCTTCCATTTTTTTTAAAGTTTCTATCCTTCATTGATGCAGTGAAAACCTCACATGTATGAACACACTGCAAACTGCAACAATAGCTCGGAGATATTTGTTTTGCCTCACTCATCTCAGACTGGGCCATGTAGACTTCTCATAATTACACAACTGCATAATTTCTGAAGAGTCTATGAAATTCAGCTTTTTACTGCAATCTGAAATCCAACATTCTTTTATCTCCCTGTCCGCGATGGGGCCTACTAGCAATTGCCTCTTGTTCTGCAAGGTTCCCCACAGGGGAGAATTAATTTGATTACAATGCATAATCCCTGCACTATTGCATGGATTGGAAAGAGAAAACTGGAATCCAACACCATTAACCCTGACACACGGGAGGAGAAGCAGGATCTGAGCCAGGGCACATAGACATTATAGGAGCTCAAGCCTATGGAGTATGTATGGTGTATGGAATATGTATGGAGAATAGGCCTGTCAAGCAATTTAAAAAAATATCAATATTAGTCACATGATTAAAAATTAATGATTAATTGTTCTACTCACTAATAATATAAAACTATTTAACTATTTTTCATGATTTCTACATTTTCAAATATATTGATTTCAATTATAATTTTATATTTATTTTATTACAAGAATTTGCACTGTAAAAAAACAAAATAGTATTTTTCAATTCACCTAATACAAGCACTCTTTATCCTCAAAGTTGAACTTACAAATGCAGAATTATGTACAAAAATAACTGCATTCAAAAACAAAACAATGTAAAACACTTGGTCCTACTTACTGTTTAGCCAATTACTCAAACAAATGTATTTAGAAAGGGGATAGTGCTGCCTGCTTCTTGTTTATGAGAATAAACGTTCAGACAGTATCATTGTAGTTGACATCTCAGGATATTTATGTGCCAGATGCACTAAAGATTCATGTGTTCTTTCATGCTTCACACTACTATTCCAGAGGACGTGTGTCCATGCTGATGAGAGGTTCTGCTCAATTAAAATCCAAAGCAGTGAAGATTGATGCATACTCATTTTCATCGTCTGAGTCAGATGCTACTGCATCAGAGTATTGCTCTTTTAAGAGTTCTGAAAACATCCTCCACACTTCATCCCTCTCAGATTTTGGAAGGCACTTCAGATTCTTAAACCGTGCTGTAGCTATCTCTCAAAATCTCACAATGGTACCTTCTTCATGTTTTGTCCAATCTGCAGTTAAAAGTGTTCTTAAAATGAATAACATGTGCTGGATCATGATCCAAGTTTGCTATAACATGAAATATATGGAAGAATGTGGGTAAAACAGAGCAATAGACACTCAATTCTCTCTCAAGTAGTTCAGCCATACATACATTTTTAAATGAGCATCAACATGGAAGCATGTCCTCTAGAATGGTGGCTGATGCATAAAGGGGCATACAAATCCATAGCATGTCTGGCATGTAAATATCTTGCAAAGCCAGGCACAAAAGTGCTATGTAAACACCTATTATCATTTTCTGGCAGCAATATCTTCCATAAATGTAAACAAATTGGTTTGTCTTGGCAACTGGATGAAAAAGAAGTAGGACTGAGTGGGCTTGTAGGCTCAAATGAATTACACTGTTTTGGTTTTGAATGCATCTATGTAACAAGAAAAGTAACCTTTGTAAATTGTGTTTTCACAAAAAAGAAATTGCACTACTGTACTTGTATGACATGAACTGAAAATACAATTTCTTTTATCATTTTACAGTGCAAATATTTGTAATAAAAACAACAATAAAGTGAATATTGTATACGTTGTATTCTTTATTGTAACTGAAATAAATATATTTGAAAATGTAGAAAAACATCCAAAATATTTAATAAAATCCAACTGTTATTCTATTTCTTAACAATACAATTAAAACTGTGATTAATTCTGATTACATTTTTAATTGGGATTATTTTTTAGTTAATTGCATGAATTAACTGTAATTAAGCAACAGCCTTAACAGAGAACTCATCCACTAAAATCATCATGATCAAAATCAGTCAGTAATAATATTTGTACCAAGGAGTATTGTTAACTATGAATAATAGCTCTGAGCTTGCTAAGATCTTGGGGACAGTCTCTTTGATGAATACAAGAATACAAGGGGCACAATACTCACTTTATTGTTGTTTTTATTATAAATATATCTCTTTTATCCAGGGCCTAATAATGGGGTCCTAGTCAATGACTAGGGCTCCTATGTACTACTGCAATACAAATGATAAATAACGGAACTAATTAAAATAATAATTATCTACATTTGAGAGGGAATGGGGATAAGAATGAAGGATGTAAAGTAAATTTTGCCATGGAATTTTTGGGCTTGCTAACAGTGAATTTGGCCCTGTGTTACAGAGTACCCAAGGCCATGATTATTCTATAGAAACTACAACCACCTTTTGAGTAGCCATACAGTGCGAAACTTCATATCTATGTTGATACCTAATGCTCAAACTGGTTTTACATACTCCATTTATGGTATCTTATTTCCACAGTTAAAGTTTGTGTTAAAAAGTTGCAGAACCTCCCAGAGCAGACATTACATTTGTAGCTGGAGAGATTTCTTTAAACAGACTGTATCTACAAGACAAATGAGCCTTACTTCTTACACTTAATAGAACGAGAAGGACATTTTATTTAACTTTTTTTTTTTGAAGACAGAAAAAAATATTGGAATATTACATTTATTTTCTATAGCTGCTGAATAGCTAACAGGTGCAGAGGAATATCTCTAATGCAAACTTTCATAACCATCAGCTCTTCAATTATAGCAATAAGGGGGTGGTGAGGTTGTTAACTATATTCTACTACACTGTTTCTCACAGTGGGCCACCGGCCTGCTTTGGAAAAGCCACTTGCAGGCTCGTGTCACTTTGTTTACCTAAAGGGGCTATAACCAAAGAGCCTAATGGCTCCCAATGCCTCTGGTTTGCCATTTCCAGCCAAGGGGAGCCGCAGGAAGTGGTGGCCCAGGCCACGCCACTTCCCATGGTCCCTCTTGGCTGGAAATGGCAAAAAAGTGCCACGGGGAGCCTCCAGACTCCATGGCTATGGGCCCTTTAGGTAAATAAAGCAGTGTGGGCCAACTAGCGGCTTTCCTAAAGCAGGCCTGTGGCCCACGTTGGAAAACACTGCTCTACTAAAATCCAAGTTCCCGCACCAATGGGGGTAATCTATTCTCAGTACTGTCTCATGTATCCATGCTAAGGAAAATGGGAGCCTCCTTGGAAATATGGATATACTAAGTATAATCCTTAAATGTTAAAAGATTTAGCATACTTACAAAATATATTTTTGATAAAGTATCTTACATGATATTTATTTGGAATGCTTAACTAGAAAAACCTGGCAGAGGCATATTGTTCTCCAGAGATGGGCAAACTGGCTGGAAAGCCATACACAGCTCTTTTACCATTAAAATCCGTCTCGCATGTCTGCTTACAATATGGGAGGGGAGGAGAGTTGGGACCTCTGCCTTGCAGTGAAGTGATGGGGTAGGAGCTTCTGTCCAGCAGGGAGAAGGGTCTTGGGGTTCCAGCAATGCAGGGTGCACCTGTCAGGACTTGGGGCTTTTAGCAGGAGTTAGCTGCTGAATTAGCTGAAGCTCTGAGTCCTGGCACCTGGCAATTGTGTTCCAGCTCATGAACTTCTGAACACTGTCATATGTGAGAACCAGTAAGTTTGGCCACTCCTTTAATAGTCCCTTAAAACTCCAATACATACACAAAGCTGGGTCCCAAATGTATTTTTCAACTACCCATCACTCATTCACACACAGACATATGCAAGCATGACAGGAAACTTCTTCTCTGAGCACAGGAACTTCTGAGTTCTAACCCTGAATCTGTAATGACTTGCTGTGTGGCTCCAGGCTAGTCATCTCTTTTCTTCAATTTCCATACCTGTGAAACTGGGATAACACTTTACCTATCTCACAGGGGTGTTTTAAGAATTAATTAGCTCATGTTTGAACAACCACTTTGAAGATGAAAAGTGCTATTTAAATGCAAAGTATTATTTTTCTATAAATATGCAAAAACCAAGCACCTGCACTAATATATGCATAAACCAAAGTTATCCTTTCCCTGTAAAAAGATGAACACAATGTTCAAATACACTACTTCCATCCATACGTAGGTCTCTCAAACCTCCCCTACTCCAAAAAACATACAATCATGTCCTTTAAGATATGCAAATTATATATTAATGTTTCTGTTTATAAAACATAAACATATTTTTTCATAAGACTTTCTATAAAAGCAATTAAAAAGACAAAAGAAGTATTATTAATTAAATGACCCTTCCCCTAGATATTATCTTTTCTGACTACATTCTTATAGATCATCATGATGATCTATGACAAAGAAAGCAAGAAGAAAAGAGGTCTAAAATACCAATGAAAGTGGGCTAGATCTGACCAATAGTACTGTAACAATTGTTGATCCTTCATGCAGTGGTTGTGCATGAGGCAAATAAGACTAATTTTTTTCCACCAAGCATTGGCTTATCAGCAGAGTTGTGTCACGTAAAGGACAGTGTTGGTTATTCCAAATGATGCAAGTACCTCCCATTGTGAGGAAATTGCATGTTACTTTGAAGAGAAAATTGACTGATCTGAAATATACACTTCAGTAGATACAAAGCAATTAAGCCTTTTCTTGCTACGTTTAGGCCAATGATGCTCCCTGAGATACTAGAAACCTTAGGTCTATTTTGTGCTCCAATCTGTGCTTTGCAGCTAACTGCTTCTTTACTGGACAAGACAAGCAAGGAACAGCAGCAATTCTGGCCAGTGCCCTATGTAGGGCAGGTACCTAATTTCAGTCAAGAAAGTTGTTGTGAAGCCATCACTCAAATGCTGATGATATAGATAGATTTTTCCCAACATCACAAATTTTCCATTTTTAATTAAGATGATTGTGGCAAAACAACTCTCAAATCATTTTGACGTACAAAATCTTCCTAATATCTGTCAATGTGGGGACAGGCTGTGGACTATTCTGGGTACCTTGCTAGATGATCTCCAAGAGATAAAAATCAGGTATCCATACTGATACTATCAGAGCACTAGTTCTCGTAAATACCCTTGGCCATGAGGCAACTGTTCACTTGCCATTTCCTTCCATTAGGGTTCACAGACTTTATTCCTAGCTCCTAAAAAGGTTCCAAGTAGTCATCACAGGCAAAGAAAGATCCTTTAGGGTTTCATCTTTTTTTCTTTCTATACCATCCTATGTTTCATACAGGGCTTCTCTTTCTTTCTCTCTCTGCGTTGTGGCTGCATTAGCGTGAATTGAATTCCCTTGGATTTCAAAGAGAGTGAGCTGATGGCAGGGCTTTCCCATGAGGGCCCCATGTCTTTGGTTTCAGAGGGGTAACCAAGTTAGTCTGTAACTGAAAAAACTTAAAAAACCACGAATAGTCTAGCAGCACCTTAAAGATTAACAAAACATGTAGTTGGTATCATGAGCTTTCGTGGGTACAACCCACTTCTTCAGATGACTGGAGTATTAGAAGACCAGATCCAAGAATAAATAAGGGAAGGCGAGGTGAGGAGAAGGAGGGGAAGAAAAGAAAAAAAGGCGGAAAAAAGAGAAAAAAAATAGTGAATTGGATTGTTCAAGTTACAAGAGGCTGATAAAAACAATTTGCACCTCTATGAGCACCCATTGTTTGGTTGGTTGGTTGGCTGGCTGGTTAAGTCATTAGGTTGTGGAAGGTAGCATGTGAACCAGCCGATATCTTTATTCATTCCTCTCTGATAAGAATCAAACTTGTAAATGAAGTTAAGTTCCAACCCTTCCCTGTGTATTTGGCTTGTGGAATTGGCCTAAAACAACACATTGATTTTGAGATCCATTAATGAGTGCCCGGGAACATACTTACCTTCAAATCTGTTGGACTTCAGAATGCTTTGCACATCCAGATCTTTTCTCGAGTAATTGGGGATGGAGATTTGCACGTTAAGGCTTAACAGACACAGTTAGGAAGTGGAGTTTTTGTTTTGTTTTTGTGTGTTTGTAAGTAATCCCATTCTTGGCTTTTAGGAGGCTGCTGCATTATTTTTGTCTTTGTGTGTTAATTTTGCTTTTCAATATATAGGCAGAGGTACCTAGAGCATATTACAATGTTTTAATAAATCTACCTATATATGTCTTGCTTGTGTTTATTCTCCTTTTCTCTTCTTTCATTGCACTTTTTTTTCCTATTTCAGCTTGTCATATTTCTTCAGCTTCTCAGGGTCCGTCGTCCTTCAGACTCATTTTCTGTCCTTTATGACAGTTGAACTGCTTCTCAACTCCATGTTACTAATCTCTAATCCTATCACTCCATCCACGTTCCCTTTCCCACAAAGGATATTCCCACTATACAAGAATCACCAACCTCATTATTGCCTCTCACCCCTTCACTGTATTAATCTGAGCAGAGTGAAGAAAAAAGGAAATGAATGACTACAACTCAGCTGCACAGCAGATGCAGAGAACATTCAGGCCAGAATCACAATGCCACCACCCCTCACAGAGTATCTCACAAGTAGCTGGTCTCCTCTTGCAGTTTCCCGACTCAGAACAATACACTGAAAATGTTAGATTCTCAAGTAAGTGGGAAACATATTGCCAGATTATTAAAAGCCAGAAACCTTCACACATCTACAAGCATCACACATCACACATCTTAGTTTTGAACCTTGCACACAACAAGCAATAATTGAGCTCAATGGTTATTCAAATACAATAGGAGTTACCTGCACTAAGATAAAAAGTTACCATTTTTACTGTTTTTTATTTGGAATTGGCTTGTTTGCCATGGATTAATTTTCTTACAAAATAGATCATTTTTTTCTAACACTTGATGACCATGCACTTGGTTAATGAACAGTCTAACAATCAAAACATAACACAGAGATTTGGGAATGAAATATCTCACATACAGTATTGCTGAAACCAAGCATCAAAAGAGAATGCACAGATTGGAGAAAGCAGTAATTGCACAATGGCTGACTGCTTTCTATTCATAAACTATAGACATAAAAGTAAACAAAGAAAAAAAAGAACAGAGTAATGTAAATGTCAGTTGTATCCTCAGTTGGCTTGAAAAGAAATATGCTAGAATAAATACTGGCCTTAAACAATACCTAAAGTGTGGCAGGCTACAAAGTTCTCTGCTATTGCAAGTGGGAAATATTTCCTTCAATAACAAATTTTAAATTGGAGGAAGGCGATCCCATCCCATTTTCTAACTTACTCTTACATACGTTTTTCCTACTTCCTCAACACTTATAACAGTACAAATAACTTGCTATGTTACATAACTGAACCCTTAATACAACTCCTGCTGCTAATGCTGAGTTTTTCAATAACTGACCCCTTTAATAATGCTTTTTTTATTCTCTCCTCCATCTTTCGGGGAAGTAAATCTGTGACTTCATACTAAAATAATCCAACTAAACATTTTAAAGACAATGACTTCTCTTGAGCAAGAAGGGACTGTTTATTTGTTCCTGTGCCTGAAACTTTAGTATTACCTTGATTTTGAGCTCCCTCTTCTTTTCATGGCAATTTGGGGAACATGTCTGTAGAACTTACGAAGAATTATGCTTGATGTTACAAAGATGTTGTTATGAATTATGTATCATGGAATATCTCTGTAAATGTGGAATCCACTACAAGCAGCATACCATTTAAAGGACTAATAGTACACTCTATCAAACCAGGAATGATAGAAAGTCATTAACCTTAACAACTGCACTATGACCAAACAACTGATATGCTATCTTAAATTTAGGTTTCCTATAAATTTTTACTTGGAAGTACCCTCCCTCTGTTCCTTTGTTCCAAGTATCCTGTCCTCCATCATTGCTGATGGACCCATCTCTGAAGTATGGAAAGACCTTTCTTGGCAACTTCAGCGAGCCTGGATGAAATCTCCTCCAGCTGGAAAGTCTCCAAATTGTTCAACAGTCAGCAGCTGAGGAAGGACATGTTCCAGCATGGTTCCCAACAACCCAATGAGTCCTCACAGCATCTTTACAGTAACAAAACACTATCTCACTTCCACCCACATTTTACCTGCTACATTCGTCATACCTAAAATAATACAAATGCATCCCACAAACAGGGCAGAGGAAAAGAGGTAACTAAGCAGCGGAATTAAAAAAGGAGCCATAAGAGGCACAAAAGGGAAGGCTTTTGGAGGGACAGGAAGGTTGGGGCAGAAGAGAGGAAGAGACTGGCATGTTTTTGTAGCAGGGGACCATCAAAGCCAGAAAAAGCTGGAACTACAAGCGTAGAGGAAGGATCCTGGGCACACAGCTGGACTATGCCCAAGTGCAAAGAACACTCCAGAATGGAGAGGAACCTGGCATGTTCCTCATGTTTATTTCTCATGTCACTAAGTGAAAATTAATAGTTTTTTTAAATCCTGTGCAAAGTCTGTGTGGCTGCTGACTTTCACTACCGTATATCCTTGAAGAAGAAAACTGTGGACAAGAAGGCTCACACATTTGGTGGGTTGCTGAAGTTAAGTCTACACTGGCACTTTACAGCACTGTAAGTTTCTGGCTCAGGGATGTAAAAAACCACCCTGACTGAAAGCAGCAGGTTACAGTGCTATAAAAGTCCAGTGCGAACCAGGCTGCAGAGCTGGGAGATACTCCTGTTGGTGAGGTGATTTATACAGATTGCTGGGAGACCTCTCTCCCAGCTCTCATGCCATGGCCACACTTTCACTATGTCTACACTGCAGGCTTTTTGCGCAAGAACAGCTGTTCTTGTGCAAAAACTTGCAGAGCGTCTACACTGCACGCACGTACTTGCACAAGTAAATTTACAGTAAAGCATCAGAAAAGAGGGCTTCTTGCACAACAGTATTCCTCTCCCCATGAGGAATAAGTCCTCCTGCGCAAGAGCTCTTGTGCAAGAAGGCAGCGTGGATGGGAACAGGGGTTTCTTGCGCAAGAAACCCCTATGGCTAAAATGGCCATCAGATCTTTCTTGTGCAAGAGAACATCCACACTGCCATGGGCGCTCTTGCACAAAAGCACATCTCTTGCGCAAAAGCACATGGCAGTGTGGACGTGCTCTTGCGCAAGACCTTTTGCGCAAGAACTCTTGTGCAAAACAGTTCTTGTTGCAAGAAGCCTGCAGTGTAGATGTATCCTCTCAGTTTTAAGCACTGCCATGACTGCACTTTAAACTTCTAAGTGTAGACAAAGCCTGAGAAATGTCCAGGAACTGCTAGAGAGGCATGGGGGAAGTCAGCACTAATTTCAGGACCTAGTTCATAAGGTTGTGGAGTTCACACTACCAACAGGGATGTCAAAAGCAGATCTGCAGCTGGACAGCATGACCAGACGCCCAAAACCAGGAACAGTGATCCACTTCAACAAGCTAAGTATCTGGATCCTCTGAAAGTGATTGAGTCATTGTCCAGTTAGGCACCTCAGCTTGAAGCTTCATATCTACCAGTTTGCCTATCTCTGTCATACAATCATAGAGCTGGAAGAGACCTCAGGAGGTCATCAAGTCCAGCCCCCTGCCCAACGCAGGACCAATCCCAACCAATCCCCCACTGTTTGTATGTGCTAATGCTTTGGCTTTATTTAGGCTAAAATCTTAAGGCATTCACTTCGTGCCCTTGAATAATAAAAGTATTTTCTTGTCCTTCCAATTCTGAGTTCCACAGACTGGATACCTCTCCCCACCTTCTCACACAAGGCAGTGAGTAACAGTGCATCTGGATCTGCCACAGGTATGGCATTTATGTACAATATATGGAGGTGGATATTTTATACTAGGGACCTGTCTCAGTAGGAAAGCCTGCTTAACTACCTCAGGCAAGAATGAGGTGGCCCTTTCTAAAAGTCACCAAAAAGGTTCCACTTCAGGGCAATTAAGAGACAATGTCAGAGGTAGTAGCCTTTACTCTACCTGGTTCTTCGAGGTAGCTCCCATACCTGTTTCCAGGGGATGGCGAGAAACAGGAAGCAACAAGGCACCATTTGTACACTTGGTAAAGAACTCAGGCAGATGGGGAAGGGGGGGGGCAGCTATGGTTCATCTAAGGGAAGGCAGGGAAAGAAGTGGTCAGAACCAGGCAGACAGAGACCCATGTTCACAAAGAACACAATATTGGCTTTCTAACAATGTAAGTTGATTTTGTTCTGTTCTGTTCTAATTTGGTTTGTAGCAGAGTGTACAATTAGATTAAACTAGACATGCAGGGAGGCTGCTTGGTGTTTTTAAATACATTTTTCTCTAATGCTTTGTTCCAATTGCTAAATACAATTATTTTGTTTTAAGAAGGGTTGTGAATCACCATTGCTGGTTTCCAGAGGGAGGAAATGCAGGTGCCCAAAACTCAGTTGTACCTGTAAGGTGATAAAGTGGTTGGTACACACGAGGTAGTGTAGCTGGGTACTAGTCTAAGGGGGAAGAAATGCCAGATTCATCCCAAGACAAGTAATATCAAAAAACCAAACACCAACAAGGGGCACAGAGAGATAACAGAGAAAGCACAAGTACAGCTAGTCCGATGCTGTGACAGTCTACTTATTCAATTTAGAATTGCCCTGGTTCTTAACATGGCTTTCAGAATATCTCTATGAAGCCATCTTCTAGCACAGTCCCTTTTTATCCTAACACATAAATGTCACTGCTCTTGGTTTCCTCTCTGTCCTTCAATCTCAACTCACCATAATTGTTAGAGAAATTTTGTTTCTGCAGCCCATGCCATCTGGAATAGCTTTGCTGTTTCTCTCTGGACTTCTCCACTGTCAATCTATTTTTAAATCACATTAGAAATGTCTCTTTTCTCCCTAGTTTATAGCTCAAATAACAACTAATAGAGAAAATAAGAAATTGTCTTAAATGGTGTTAATTTATAAACTGTTTTACAGATATCTATGAAAACTGCTAATAAAAAGGACTGTGTTGCATATTGCTTTGTCACTGGCAATACATTCAAATCTGCTCTTTTAAACATATGCTATAGCTTGGAGAATATCCTAAACTCCCAAAAACCTAAGCATCTTGCAATATGAAGACCCTAAAAAGCTGAACTAGTCTCAACATGCTAGAATGTCAGTAATTCATAACTATTAAATTGTACACAGGTTAGACCTCTCTGGTCTGGCACCCTGGGGACCTGACTGGTCCCAAATGAGGGAATTTGCTGGACCAGGGGGAGGTCCCCTGCTACTGGACCCCCAGCCCGCCTCCCTTCCCTGCTGCTGGCCTTAGCTGCCCCCTTCACCCCCCCCGCTGGGCTGCCATGCTGCTGCATCCCCAGCAACCCAGATTACCATGTCCCTAGGCCCTGACCCCACTAGCAGGGCTGCCACATTCCCAGCCGCAGCCCTGCTACCAGGGCTGCCATGGCTGCTGCTTCTCCAGCCCCACTTCCACTACTGGGGCTGCCACATCCCCAGCCCTACTACTAGGGCTGACGCAACCACAGCTGTGCTGCCAGGCTCCAAGCCACCAGCCCTTTTGCCACTGAGGCTCCCAGCCAGGAATCCCTAGTTCAGGAACACCTGTGGTCCTGCCAGACCATGGATGCTGCCGGACGAGGGAGTCCTGGGTTTTGGAGGTTCAACCTGTACCTCAGTAACAAATTTATAAAATGTACTTTGATTCATATGACCAAAAGAACTGCCTAACACCTGCTTACATTACAAGTCATCCTGCATTATCTAGCATTAGCTGTCTTGCTCCAAAGCTCAAAAGTTTCCACACATAATCAAATGGCTCTCTACAGGGTATGATTTAAGACTAAATGTAATGTACTGAAGACTTATTAGGTTTTCACAACAATGGAAATCCTCTTAATAAAATGTTCTTCAGAGTGACAACTGACAGTTACAGGATCATCATAAAATTTCTCTACATTAAAAAAAATAATATGACGCTCAGTCTCCTAGCAGGAACGATATATGTTTGTTCTCAGACTTCAGGGAGCCTTTTCTTTAAGCCTGGGTACACTAGCTGCATACAATGGCACAAGCTATATTCAAACCTTTCAGAAGTGAAAATGGATTATTTTATTTATGAATCTATTCTTCAGTATTACTGAAGTTGCACAGGAGGAAAAAATAGGTCCAATCTCCATGCTGTAACACTTTTATTTTTATCAACTAATAGGCACAAGGATTAAGTAAAAAACAATATCACTATATTTTGAATATTTCTCATACAAGCTCTGAAATGTTTGTACAAATAAGCTGCACTTTAAGCCCCCTGGACTGACTTTATTGTAAATGGTAAATCAGATCAGAACTAAGGAAGCTTCTCTGTTCCAGCCAATTATAAAAACACATTTTTCTGCCTGCCTCATACTTATTCCATATGCCACCCATCATGGAGCGGGCAGAAAGCTTTCTGCCTCATACAAAGATCTGTGAAACAAGCAGTGATGCACAGAAACGGAAAGGAATATTCTTGGAACAAAGAGCTCCAAAAAACAAGCATAAGGCTTTTCTAATGTGCTTATTTCATGTAACAAATAAAGACCATGAGAGAGAGACACACACACACAGACTGAGGCTATGTCTAGGGTACATCCCTCTTTTGAAAGAGTTATATAAATTAGACAGATCGAAATTGCAAATGAAGCCGGGATTTGAATTTCCCGTGCTTCGTTTGCATAATGGTGGCCGCACGTTCTTTCGAAAACGGGCATTTTGAAAGTGAAACTGCCATCTAGACGCGGTTCTTTCGAAAGAAAATCCCTTTTTTGAAAGATCCTGTACTTATCAAAAAAAGAGGTTTTCAGGATCTTTCGAAAAAGCGTTTTTCTTTCAAAAGAACTGCGTCTAGATGGCAGTTTCACTTTTGAAATACCTGTTTTCGAAATAACTTGTGGCCACCATTATGCAAATGAAGCACGGGAAATTCAAATCCCGGCTTCATTTGCAATTTCAATCCGTCTAATTTACATCCCTCTTTCTAAAGTCTAGACATGCCCTGACAGACACATAATTCAAAACCAACAAAAGGTCTGGTAGCACTTTATAGACTAACAAAACATGTAGATGGTATGATGAGCTTATGTGGGCACACTAACTCTGTACAGACTAACTCGGCTACCCCCCTGCAACCTTATTCAAAGTTATGGTAAAGAGCTATTCAGTGGAGCCTAACTGCCAAAACCAACCTGAATTTTTGACACACACACACAGTTACGCATACACTGGTACATTTGCTTCTCTCATTGCGATCGAAGGACTTGATCCAGTTCCCACTGAAGTCAACAGTAGTCATTTAATGGGTATTGGACTAGGTCCAAATGGAACATGATCAAAAAATGAGAGGCCTACGATGTGCCATATTTTTCCCATATATAAAATAGACTGAAGAGTGTATAAAATAAATCTGAAAACTTATCTAATGGATCAAGTTTTGTGGGAGGGAATATACACATGTATACAGTGTCCATAATAGAGTTACAGATGGAAAATATAGGAATTATAAAAATGATGCTAAATCTTTTAAATGCAGGTACCAGAAAACACTGCATTGTGTTTTCCACATTACTTTTAAAACACTGTTTGCTAAACATGTGCTGTTTTCCGTCCCAGAAAAGTATAAGTGGATCTTTATGTTCCATCAGGTCTTATTTCTTTAAATAGACAGTAATGTAGATAAAAGGATTCACCTGTAGTGATTGCTTTGCAGA
Source organism: Rafetus swinhoei (assembly GCA_019425775.1). Taxonomy (NCBI): domain Eukaryota; kingdom Metazoa; phylum Chordata; order Testudines; family Trionychidae; genus Rafetus; species Rafetus swinhoei. Next base: position 277,217,254 of record CM033437.1, read on the forward strand.
ATCAGGAATCACATCTGTAAAGCTTTACAGGGAGAAGGGAGGAGAGAATTTCAAATAATATTGCAAAATGCTCACCAGTTTGCCACCAGTGATCCAACACTGGGACATTGAAGACTTTTTTTGACCATTCCAATGTCTTCACATCACACCGTTCACCCGCTAAAAATAATGTTCGGAACCTAAACAAAATGGAACAAATTTTAAATGTTAATGCTTATCAAGGAAAGTGAAAACAAAAAAGGAAAATATTTCTCTATGATCTTTAGAAACATGTGCTCTGCAATATCTACAAAGATGTTGAAGAGGGGAAAGTGCTTCTGTTCCAACCTACTGAATGGAAATTGCATTCCTATGGACATTACTGCATACTTATTAAAGTAACACTTAAAATGAACCTCTTTTTAAAAATGTGAATGCCTTGGGACATCAGGACCAGATCAATCATTGACAGAAAAGTAAACTTATATACAAAATGTATTAAAAGTAAAACATGTACAATGCAGAAATTGTGAACCCATGTGAGCCCAGAGATGCTGAAGTTTTCACAAGGGTAGAAAGGAGACTGAAGCACGGCAAAATGTTGAAGGTCGAGAGTAGCCATGTGTGTTATGTCAGCATATGCTCCTAAACAATGTAAGAAGACATGGAGAGCTTTAGAAATGATCTGGCAGAGACCATAGTCACAGTTGAGAGTAATTCCTTGTTAGTAGAGATTTAAGCTGCCATGCTGATGAAGGGACCCTGGAGATGTAACAGTGTAATTCTGGCTTTGGTGAAAGAAAGGCAGGAGAAAAGTGAGCTGACCACTGTGTGATTATTGAGTTCTTAGTGGTGAGCCTATTAAATAGGTTCAAAAAAAGAATCCCACCTGGTGACATGCTATAGTAGAAAAAGTATGGCCTAAGTGTGCTATATTTTGATAATAACAGAACATATGAAAATGGTGAAAGACAAAAAGGTTATACTAAGAGAACATGTAGCAGAACAATATAAAGTATTAACAGCTAAAAAAATGCAGCCTGAGAAACTAGGTTGGATGATGATATACAGGAAGAAACTGAATTGGTTGTTATGTAAATAGGGAAGGGGGGGAAAGAAAGAGTTCTGTCAAAAAGTAAAGGAAGGCTTTCATTTTGCTAAGAACAAAAGTCAGTGGAGGGAGAATGGAGGAAGTTTAAAGAATGTTTCATCAAAGCAGCACAGATAACATGTGGCACAATGAGTAGTAAGGAAATATGCTTTCAGAGAGAAAAAGATGGTCGTGGATGTCTGATGTAAAAGAAGTTAAAAAGAAAGAATGAATAATTCAGAAATTTTGATCATGAGAATAAAAAATGCAAGCAAAAATGAGGCTAACAAGGCAGTTGCTAAGATAAGAATGGCAGCTGAAGAGGGATGATACTGAAAGCTGGAGGAAAATTGTCGTAGGAAATTGGTTTGGAGGCCCGTCAAATAGAGAAACAAAGTAGCACAAGATATGAAGAAATGTTTGTGTGAGAATACTTGATCTCAGAATGAGCCTTACCTGAGGGAAACCAGGCAAATTGCCATGTAGAGCAAAAGGTGAATACAATAATGGGCAGGAGAGCTAGGCTTAAGTGATGTTAAAGTATTGGAGTGCCAATCGTGGCCCCACCTCCCTAGCCACTCCCCCCACCAGGCTTCTGCATGCAACCAGCTGAGCTGAGGGCTCTCAGTACCGACGGCGTCCCCACCTCCGCAGCCACTCCCCCCGCCCATGCTAGGCTTCCATCAGGCACCCAGCTGGAAAAGCAGAAAATACCGAACATTGCACATGTCTGGTATTTTCTGAATTTTTTTACTGGGCAGAGAGCACAGAAAATGGACTGTCCAGTTAAATACTGGACACCTGGCGACCTCATTTTCATAGGCTGTTAAATGAGAAGAGATAGCTGCAAATGGAAGCACCAACAAATTATGGGAACATCTCAAAAGATATTCACCTCTACAGAGGAGGTAGAAGCAGCATTGAATAAGAAGAAACAATGTGAATATAAGAATTGTTGTTATGATCAAGGCTACTAAAGATACTGGAGTAACACAGCTTCATAGATTACTATGTGATTTATTAGGCCAAGCTAGGATACCAGATGACAGAAGAATGGGATTGACTGTGTCTCTCTGGAAGGATAAGAATGATGCAAATTATTCACACACCTATCAAGGCATCATCCTGTTAAATCAGCTTCTCAAAGCCCTTAAGAGATTTTTGAAGAAAGACTGATGCAAGATACAGGAACCAATAGAAAAGGAGCAACATGGCTTGAGGAAGAGAAGGAGTACTATAAATATAATATTTGCAATGACATAGAAATGTGAAAGACTGATAAATAGAGGATGTAATTACTATGCAGTACTGATGAATCCTGAGAAAGCATACGTCTTGGTTCCTTGGGAGTTGGCATTTGGAATACTGAGATGGATGGAAAAGGGACTTAAAGAAGTAGAGATGACAAATGAGCTACGTGAAGGATCATGAACTAAGGGGGCAACAATACATGGAATTTCATAGAGTTCTGAGGTGGTGTGGAAGACAAGCCAGTATGCTCAATCCACTTCTTTTAATTATGGAGTTAATTAGTAGAAGCAGCAAGGCTAAAATCACAGACAAAATGGCCCTTTTGGCTGATAACAGAGAGGAACTGGTGAATATGATATCAGAGTGGGCATCTGTATTTGGAGGTAGCTACTAAGAAAATAGAAGAAAAGGGTGGGTACCAGTTCACAAACTTGTTTTACATCAATTCGGATAACAAAGAGTCCAGAAGTTAGAGCCACAGCACAGATTGGAGAAAGTCATCTGGTCAAGGCAGAGTCTTACAATGGTGACAAATTTGCTTGGACAGGCAAACTTTGACATGATTTTCCAAAGTGCCCCATGGTTGACGCTTTGATCAGATTGAGAAAGGCCAAATACAACCCCTGGTGGTGTTCTTGACATTTTTCCTGAATCTGCCTGGCTGCAAAGATCAGGTCAGTGGTGCCGCATGATAGTCTGAAGCCACACTGGTACTCTGTAAGTAGTTCCTCTGCAGGAGGGAGCAGGTGATACAGTAAGCTTCTTGCATGAATCTTTCCCAATAATGGAGAGAAGGACAATGCCTTGACAGTTGCCGCAGTTGGCCCTATCTTCTTTTTTGAAAATTCTGACAATGTAAACATTACATAAGTCAGCAGGGATTTCTTCAATGCACCAAATTTTGAGCAGTAGCAAATGAAGCTTGTTAGTCAGTGTTTCTCCTCCCATTTTCAGAACTTCAGCTAGTATGCCATTAGGACCTGGTGCTTTATGATATTGCATTTGTGTACTAGCTTTGTGAACTTCCTCCTTCGTTACCTTTCTGGGTTCACAAGAACTTCCCAGATTGGGTGCGGAGGGATGGAGTTGATAGTGTTGTCAGTCACAGATGATTCTTGATTTAAAAGCTTTTGGTAGAGTTCCTTCCAATGCTCTTTATTATCTTAAGGGTACTACCATCTCTGGATCTCAGCAGTCTGAGGCCATATGAGCTGTTCAGAGTCTTTGTCTCAAAAAAACTCCACATATCATATCTGTCAGTGAATGCTTGGACTTATTTTGCTTTGTTCTCCAACCATTTCTTTTTGATTTCTCAGATCCTCCTTTGAACTTGAGCTTTGAGTTGATGGAAAGATCCATGTGACACAATGATGGATGGTTTTGCCAGTTGAAGAAAGCGTTTTACTTCTGGCTCAAAAGTAGGGATGTCAGCGTGTAGTCGACTACATGATTAACCAATAAGCCTGGGCTTATCGACTAACATCCACTCTCCCCTTTGCTGCCTCTCTATCAGAGGCAGCAGAGGGGAGCCAGGCGGAAGCTGGCTTTTAAGATTTCCTCCCAAATCCCCCTACGCTGCTGCCTCTGATAGAGACAGCAGCGCATTGGGTGAGGGGGGCAGGCAGGAGCTGGTACACGTACGTATCAGCTGCCTGCACATAACGGCTCCCGCAGAACAGCTTGCCCCCTTCCCCCCACGCTCCTGCCTCTCTATCAGAGGTACCAGCATGGGGTGGGGGAAGGGAGCCAATATGCATGGGGAGCCAGCTTTTAAGCTGGGTCTCTGCACATGCCAGCTCCGTGGACTGCCTGCCCCCTTCTTGCTGCCTCTCACAGAGGCAGCGGGGGGGAGGGAGAGAGGGGGGAGACAGGCAAGAGCTGGTGCTAGGGGGGAATATCAGAGGCAGCTGTGTCAGGCAGCAGCAGAGGGAGGCAGGCGGGAACAGGTCTGCGCAGCGAACCAGTTTTTAAACCAGCTCACCTCACAGACTGGTTCCTGCCTGCCACTCTGTGCTGTTGCCCCTGATAAAGAGGCAGCAGCGCACACCCCGGAAGTGGGGCCAGGAGCACGCTAGCTGCTGGCCCCATCCCCGGAGACTATTGAATAATCATGTAACTGTTGTTTTGATGCAGTTACACGATTATTAAATTAATCGATATCTAACATTCCTACTCAGAGGGCTGATATCTCAAAGTTTTTGTCATCAAACCAGTCCTGGTGTTAGTGGCCAGTAGCAAATCCTCACAAGGCTCTTGGATGGTCTGTTTTAGGGAATCCCAGTTTTCTTTGACACATGTTACCATTTCCAGGTACACATCAGAAGTCACACAAAACTTGGCAAAAAGGCACCTGCATCCAGTGGCAAGGAGGTCCAAGACAACTGAAGGTTTCTCCTCCATTGCAGCCTTCATCAGCCTTTGCAATCATTGAGAGGTGATCCAGCTTCATCTGCCTGCTCTGTCGTTGCAGTCTCATACTGGCTTGTGTTGCGCTGCACTTTGTCTGATATCTTGCCTTCAACTTTACCGCCATAGGTGATCCTACCAGGAGTACTGAACTCCCAATGGCATTGATCTTCGGACTGTAAGTATATTCAAGTTTCTCCACTACACCATGGTGACAGACCAATGAGAAGAATAGAAAATAATAATGGCTAGCAGGCAGAGGATAGACAGAGTTTACATGGAAGAAAGCACAAGGGAAATTAACTTTGGATTCTCAGTGACAGATAGGCTGGCACATTTGAGGTGAGATGGACATTGACTAAAAATGAGAGAACAAGCAAAAAAATACAGGAGGAAGAGAAAAACAAGAAAGGAAGACTAGGGATATGATGGAAAGAGTCTGTCAAGAGAATCCTGAAGAGAAAAGGCACAGACCTCCAAGCCTACAAACCTATACAGTGGACTAAAAGAAATGGCAACAAAATAAGGAATGGAACCTCTGACCCTATGTAAATGGGAAAAGGAGTTGAGAAATGAAGGGAAGATAGCTAAAAAGAGTAGAAAAAGAATCAGAGACAAAAAGAAATCAATTACACAGAAATTAAGATGTTTTATGGAAAGATTAGTAGTCTCTCTATAGTTAAAGCAGTAAACAGCACCACCCTATACCGGAAACCTACCGACCGCTACACTTACCTTCATGCCTCTAGCTTCCATCCCAGACACATTTCTCAATCTACTGCATACAGCCAAGCCCTACGATACAATCGGATTTGCTCCAGTCCCACAGACAGAGACAAACACCTACAGGATCTCTATCAGGCATTCATAAAATTGTAATACCCACCCGGAGAAGTGAAAAAACAGATTGATAGAGCCAAAAAAGTACCCAGACATGAACTACTTCAAGACTAGACAAAAAGAGAAAACAACGGAATTCCACTTTAATTCTTATGCAAATAGTATGAACAAGGACATCGGCTGGCTCACACACTACTTTCCACATCCTAATGACTTAACTAACCAACCCAATAATGGAGGTGCTAATTGTTCTTATCAGCCTCTTGTAACTATTTGAACCATCTACTCACTGTCTCTCTCTCTCCTTTTTTCTTCTTCTTCCTCCTCTCCCCCTACCCCCTTCCCTTATATATTCTTGGATCTGGACTTCTAACACTCCAGTCATCTGAAGATGTGGGTTGTTCCCACAAAACCTCATGATATCATCTACAAGTTTTGTTAGTCTTTAAGATGCTACTTGTTGTTTCTTCAGTTTTTCTATTTTAAGGTTGGTTTTTCAAGTTTTCTAACCTTAACTGAACTACTCATTTGAAAATGGGATTTCTTGCAGCTACTAAAGCTAACCCCTTTCCCAATGTACATGAATAATCTTAAAGCAGATCTTCTTTGTCATATATGAAATAAAAATAATACTTTTAAAATTTGTAAATTCTGAGAGTCACAGGAGAGAGAAAGCCCGGGCTAAAAGCAACCTGTAAATTTCAAAGGCAAACAACAACAGAGAAGATACGTATAACACTTGAAACTCTATTGAAGGTTACTTAGTCTAAGAATATACAAATCATTTAGCTTTCCAAATAGTACAATAAAGTAACATACTTATTATAGCCACTTCTTTGCTGAATAATACGATGCATGCACATTACAAATACTCAGTTGATGGCATATGTACTTGACATTACATGCCATCATTACTACTAGTAGTAGTAGTAGTAAATTAAATAGTGCTATGTAACCATACATTAAACCCACACAATCTTTTAACATTATGTTTTCTCATATGCTTTGTCAGAAGCTGTCATCCCTCATGAAGCACTACACATTTATTTCACTTCCCCTTCAGTATGGTAAAGTCTTGAAGGTGAAATGAAGTGGTTTTTAACTAGGCCCCTACACAAATTATTATTTATGATCTAGAACACAGAATATACTACAGGTTTGACCTCCCTCTTCCAGCACCCTCAGGACCAGACCAGTCCTGAATAAGGGGATTTGCCAGACCAGGGGAGGTCCCTCTCAACATGGCCCGTGCTGTCCTGCTGCCCCCGGCTAGGGCTCCAACCTAGCCCCGCTGCTGCCTGCCAGGCCATGGCTGCCACTGGGTTTGGAGCTCCACAGCCGGGGATAGAGTTCTCTGGCAGCCGCTGCTGCTGGAGCTCTGCAGCCGCTGCTGCCGTCCCACAGCTCTGAGGCTGGGGCCAGAGTTCTGCAGCTGCCGCTGCTGAACCCCCATTACCACCTGGCCACAAGGGCCAGAGCTCCCTGCTGCGCTGCCCACCCCTCTGCCCTCCAGCTGAGTCTCTGTGCACCCAATGCTGCTCCTGCCCTGCAACCCACCCTCCCTATACCTGGGCTCTGTGGTCCAGGAACATCCCGGACCATGGATGTTGCCAGACCAGAGAGTCCCAGTTAAGGAAGGTACAACCTATATCAAACTAAAGGTCTTATGCAAACTCTTACACAATAATTTTACTCATATAAGTAGTCCCATTGTTGTAACATATCACAAGCATTTTTATTTCATTGTGAATGATTTACACCCTACTTTCCATGTGCCTATTTTTCTCTCTCATATGTCTATAGACACTTAGGACGACTATGGAGTCAATAAAACAAAGATCTCACTATAAAAGCATGGTAATGGACATAAAAATAATCCACCACTGTTCATCCCAGTCACCCCATGGAAGAAAAAAACAAGCAGTCCTTCTTTAGGAGAAACAGAAAACTTTATATTTGGGTCCAATGAGAGATACGAAAAAGATGAAATGATCGAGTAACTGCACTTACGTGAGCAGCCACATTGACCTCAATGGGATACTTGTGTGAACAAAATTACACACTTGCATGTGTCCAGGACTGCGCCCATGAACGTAAGTACATACAAACTATTTGAAAAATATTTATCTTTTTTTCTAATTTAGTGAAATTCATCAAGAAAGTTTTTGTTTATTTGTTTGCTTTGGTTGGTTGTTGTTGGTGGTGGGTTTTTTTGAGGGAATGAGCAAGAGAGAGCGTGTCATGTTCACAATGCATGCCCCCTTGATGTAGAGTACTATAATCTTGCAATCAAGTCACATGAACATTATGCTTCATGTTTGAAGAATACAGTTTTGTGTCAAACAACAACCGTAGTCTTTTCATAGACATTTCTTGTACAAAAATTTAGGAGATAATTATATAAATTAATGAGCATTAAGTTTATTTGGCATTATAATTCTTTCTTAGTCATTGTTCAGTGATCTTCCCTGTAATACAATAGGCAAAATGACTTGTGCATAGAAATGTTTCCATTATTGTCAACGATGAAAACCCATGAGAGAAAGGAGGACATTGAATTCATAGTAGTATTCCTTTCTCCGAAACATTAGCAGGATCCTGCTGTGAGGAAGCTTACAGCATTGTTCCATCCCAATAGATTCACAATAAAAACGTAAATCCGTCACAAATTAAATGGAGCTCACAAAATAAGATATTATTCTTCCATTTTTGTTTATTTCAATTCAGTGGAGCAATCTAATTGTTAGCAAAAGAGGGCAAGATTCCAAAGAATAGCCAAAGCTTTATTAACTAAAACAATTAATTTTAATTATATTAATACTATGGTCTGTAACTGTAATTTCCTCTCCATGGACAAGAGTTTTTGGCTCCATTCACAGCAGAGTTCTACATGTTAGGCAATTTTCTAGTAGTAGCCAAAAGTTGGGTGGGAAAAAAACTAAGAATTCTCTGTGTAGTTTTAAAGAGATCACTAATTATCAATTAGGGATCAGTAAATGAGGATCGGTGTTCACCCATCTGAATTATCATTGACTTGATAGAATACTTTACACACACTTCTAGACAGAGAGAGATGAGTACACATATCATGAAGATCAAAGTTAAGTCCAATTTATATATATAATTTTGCTGCCTTGACCAAAGCAACCTGTGGCAAGATGAAGCAGGAAAACTGCCACAGGAGGACAGATAAAATGGTTACCTATCTTTTGTAATTCTTGTTCTTTGAGATGTGTTGCTCATCTCCATTCCATTCTAGATGTGCACACACCCAATGTTCATAGTCATCAGAGATTTTTGCTTTTGTGGTATATGTAGGGCCAGCTGTTATGCCCCACTGAATGCCATGATCATGAGTCAGTTTGTCAGGCACCACTGGCCCTATTTCCTCTCAGTTCCTTTCTGAGAGACAAGATCCCGGATATACAAGAAGAGACGCTTCAGACCTCTCAAAACCCATGCCATCGTGTTGTGAGGAAAGACGGGCCTGTCTTGGAATGGAGAATGGAAAGCAAGATAGTGGACAGATGGACCTTGACTGATGATGGGGATTAATTGTGCAGCAGATAATCCTGCAGTATGACCTGCTTGGCCCAGATACGCTGTCCCAACAACCAGCACATGAACTTTCTCCATTTGGTCAGGTAAGTCATTCTTGTGGAGGGTGTCCAGCTATCCAGCAAAACCTGCTAAACACAGGCTGAGCATGCCTGTTCATGCATGCTTGGCCATGCAGTAGCCAAGCCATCAAGTGCAGGGCTGCCAAGTTCAGTTGGAAAAGGCTGACACGGTTCTGGAAGAGCAGATCTGGCCAGAGCTCCAGTATAGCAGCTACCGAAAGACTCAGCAACATGCCAAACCAGCGCTGACAAGGCCACATAGGGGCTATTAGAATAATTCCTGGCCTGTCTTGCTTGATCTTCTCAAGGATCCAATAAATAAATCAATGGCATTTCCAGAAAGGCATATTTCTGCACCCATGTCCACAGTATGAGAAAGGCGTCTGATAGGGAGCCCCTATCCATCCCAGCCATGGAAAGATAAAGACAACTCTGGAAGATTTGCTGACTGCTTCTGGATGGAGCAACCACTTATGGTGAGACAAGAAAATTCTGTTGAGGTGATCTGCAAAGATGTTCCTGGTTCCAAGCAGGTGCACAGCTATCAGATGAATGGCAAGCTGCACTCAAAAATCCAAAAGACGGAGAACTTTTTGACAAAGGGCCCAAGACCTGGCACCTACCTTGCCTATTGAAGTAATACATGACAGCAAAATTGTCTCTCAGGATCTGCACCACCTTGCCCTTTTTTCTCATCTATTAGGTCACAGCATGTGAAACACATCAGATTCAGGCTCCTTTGCACTTTCTCCTGTGACCTGCCCTTGTTGAGCCAATTAGTTATTCAGAAAAGGGAAAATGTTTCAGGTAAGCTGCAACTGGTATCGTACAGTTTGTGAACGTTCTCAGGGCCAATTAGAGGCCAAAGGGCAGAGCCATGAATTAAAAATGGCATCTGCTCACTATGAAACATCTGTGACTCTGGAATATGGAAATAAATGTCCTTCAAGTTGAGGGAGATCCAAGGAGAGGATTATGGAGGCCAAGGAAACCAGTGAAATGTCAACTTCCTGAGAGAAGTATTGAGACAACACAGGTTCAGAATGGGTTTAAGGCCCCCTTTTGCTTTCAGAATTAGGAAGTAGCAGGAATAGAATAGAATAGAATGCCTTTCTCTTCATGTCCCAAGGGACCTTTGCCACTGCCCATGGGTGCAGGAGGTTCTCAACCTCTTGGATAATGTGTTGCTTATGAGAAAAGTCCCTGAAGAGGGACAGAGAAGAATAGGGGTGGAAGGAAGGGTGGACAAAAAACAAGGTGGTATGGGGAATTCGTTTGGATGTTACCCTTCAAAATAAGCATTCTTGGCCCTTGGAATTCTTTTCGGACCAGGCTGTGTGGGTGAATGGAAGGAGGAAGCGCAGCAATGACTATAGCTTGAATCTTTATCCCTTCTTGCAAACATCTGACACGGCTGACAAGGTGGTGGCAAACAAAGGTGGCCAGAAATGCTTCCATGCAGACTGCAGTGTATGCATTCCCAGTGAGTGAAGGGTGGTTTAAGTGTCCTTTAACCTATGCAGCCTCACAACGATCTGCTCTGAAAAGAGACAGCGCCCATTGAATGGGAGATCCTGGAGAGAGATCTGAATCTCTTGTTACAGGCTGGTGGTCTGAAGCAAGAAGCTGTGCCTCATGACCACTACCAATATGACCATCCTAACAGCTGAGTCCACTGAATCCCACGTCATCTGGAAAGAGCACCTAGCCACCATGGTGGCCTACTCCACGAGAATGCCAAATTCCTGGGTTAGACCCTGAGGGAAGGTCTCCTTGACTTTACCAAGGAGTCCCATAAGTTAAAATTGTACCCACCCAAAAGAGTCTCATGATTCACCACCCAGAATTGAATTCTAGCTCTTGAATAATTTTCTCTCTCAGAAAAGTCCAACAAGCCTCTTTACTTTTTAGAAATGAACTAGAATGCCCCTGGTTGTCCTTTTCACTGACCACAAAGACAACCAGCAAGCCTGAAGGTAGGCGAGTATAAAGGACTCAAATGCTTTGGCTGGAATTAAGTATTTCTTTTCTGCCCTTTTGGAAATGGGAGGAGGGATAGACAATGGTGTTTGCCAAAGTGCCCTGGAAATTTTCAGGACTCTGTCATGCACTGGTAGTGCAACAAGTGCTGGGGTAGAGGCTGAGAGGACACTGAACAAAATGTCCACCTGCTTGGCCATCTCCTACAAGTCTAGATCCAAGTTCTTGGCCACCCTGGTGTTCCAGCGGGCTGCCCCTCAAGGGTCTGGCAACTGCCATGTCCGGGGATGATTATGACAACGGTATTTCCGGGGAGGCTCCAGGGAATCATCCCCTGTGGGGGAATACAATTTTGGGGTGACATCTCCTCTACCCTGACCCTTCGAGTGGGTTGAATACACTGATCCTGGTGCTGACAGTTGTTGCTTTAAGGCTGTGGCAGATGAGCAGTGTAAAGGGGGCATCATCATCCCCGACTTGCTGCATACGCTCCAATAAGACTACTGTGCTAGCCACTGGGCATGTTGCCAAGGCATTGCTGTAGACACTGATGCAGTCTCAGGTGCCCATTCACACCAGTGAGGTCTTGGCGAGGGGCTGACCTGCCCTTCTCTGCCAGAGGAATCCCCTTCCAGTGACCACAATGAGGCTGTTGACACCTGTGTCTGCTTGCTGACTGTTGCTGTCAGAGACCAGTGCTTGGAGTGGGAGGCTTGGTGCTAATATCAAGGGGACTGTGGCTAGGGCTGGGTTTGGGCCCCATACCATTCCCAGTAGTTGGTGGTGGATGTTTTAAGGGCTTCAGAGTGGCAGGGTGCCCAAACTGGATTGTTTGCCTGATGACTCATGCTTTTCTTGCTTGGTGCTGGGGAGATGGGCTTTGTTTTCTTTCTGGGCACCAGTGATAGGGAGTGGTGTAAGGCAGAGCCTGGTGCTGGCAGCACACTGTGCAGCAAGAACAAGGTACCAGGCAACCTTGGCGGGACAGCGTGGAAGCTGGTTCATAAGCAGCCTTCATAAGGACAGCCTACAAATGAGTATCATGCTCTGAATTCTGGATCAAAAATGTTTACAAATATGACACTTACTCTTCACAGGTGATTCCCCAAGCTCTTGAGGCAGCTGTTGTGGGGGTCACTTAAAGGCAGAGGCCTGTTACAGTCTGTGCAGTGCTTAAACCCCTGAAGACTGGGACATGCCTTCCCCGCCCCTACTGGGACTCTAACTTCTACCTCCTAACTACACGTAACACCATTTAACACTAACTACAGTAAACTTCCGATAATCCGGCACCTTTAGGACCCAGGGGGTACCGGATTATCAGATATGCCAGACTATCGGAAGGGGGGGGCTACGAGGGGTCTGGGGTGGAGTGGGGGGGATGCGCCCCTCGGCGCTGTGGGACCAAGCCGGCAGCACCCCAGCTGCTCTGCCCCAGACTTCCCTAAGTCAGCCGCTGCTGAAACTGACCAGAGCAGCTGGGGTGCTCTGCCCCAGGCTTCCCGGAGTCAGCCGCTGGCTTTGCTGCAGGCTCTGCAGCCAGCTTCCCAGGAGTGCCAGTGTGTAACCTGCCGCAGAGGGGCCGGGCGGGGCGCCCACAGACAGTGGCTTCTCTGGCCATTTGGAGAAGCCCCTGCCTTGGAGGGGGTGTGGTGGGCCTCATGGGGCTGGAGCAGACCTCTGACAAGGGTAGGCGAGGAGCTATTTCAGCCCTTACTGATTAACCATGTACATCACTCATACAAACTAAAATAGTTTAATTCACAAAGTAATTCAGTTAGCAACTGATGATTTGTTACAACTAATTGCTGTACAACTGGAGTCTCGAACATTCTCAGCCAACGTCTTGCTCCCTTCCCTGATGAGACAGATAAATTCAACTTAAGACACTTCTTAGCTTGAGGTAAAGACTTGTGCACATGCAGAGGAGTCACATTACCAGCTAAACTCAAGTGATAGCTTGAGCTAACACTGCAGTGGGGACAAGCTCTTAAGTGTCACAAAACCCCTATGAAATAGGGGATCTGTAAGTATCCCCATTTTACAGATGGGGACACAAATCCACAGAGAAAATTCTAAAAGACTTGCCTAAAGTTAGAGGGGCAAGGTGAGCAAGGTATCTTTGACTGAAGCAACTTTGTAGGTGAAGAGACAAGCTTTATAGGTACATAAAGCTCTTCTTCGGTTCTGGGGAAAACACTTAAGTGTTAGAGCTCAATAGAATAATAAGCAAAAGAAATACAGAATTACTTTTTCCAACTGAACAGTAAATCAAAAGAAAGAGGTTTGTAAAAGTGATGCAAAACACCATTTATTTATACATATGAAAAAGTTCTGGTATGAACAATTTTATATTTTTAATCCCACTGAAGACTGAATTGTTACAATACGTCAATGCATTTATTATTGCAGTCCTGCTTCTTGAACTTAAATGTGCAATAAATATTGTAATCTCTATGATAAGTGAATATGTCCTAACCTGTTGTCTCTGAAACCTGGATTCCTAGTATTATAAATCAGTGTAATTAAGCTTTTAGGGATTCAATCCAAAATGCACCTATAAAGGACTGAGCTACACTAGGTTTTGATCTGTGCATTTACGATTCAATATTAGAAGATAGATAAAGAATGTACCTTTTGGCATTATTTCTCAGTACAAAAGCAAACATACCTCTCTATTCAAATCATTTCCTGAAAGCCCTGGTGCTGGACCTGATAGTTCTTTAAGTTTCACCATATAGGGTGAAACAACGAACAAACTATTTTCAGTGGAGAGCTGTCATCTCTGGAATTTGTAATTCCAGTTTTACCTGACAAGAGAAAGCGATGTTCCTCACAAGACCTCCACCTTTATCTCCAAACATTTTTCTAAAGGATTCGGCTGTGGGTTTTGTTTGCATTTACTAATGTAAGATGGTGGATGTATTGTGGAGTTTTTATTAATTCTTTCAAAGTGTATCCAGAGACAATAGGAAGGTATAATTTAAACATGCAAAAGACAAATTATTAAGTTAAAAATTGGGATACCTTCATTTTTAATCTAATTTTACTCCTTTTGTTGGTAATGGGCTGTCTTCTTCTCTCTGGGTGAATCTTCCCTTGGTGCAGAGGATGCATGCATGATCCTCCACACCACTTAAAACCCACAGCAGGGTTATATTGGATAGGGCCATAGGGAAGCAACTGAACAAGTCAGCCATTAGATCCCTAGCTCACTGCAGGAGACTTAACAAGGACCCTCATAAATTGATGCAAAAGATTTTAATGGGCAAAGAACTATCAAATATCTATCAAAGATTAAGTATTGCACAGGTCTAGTAGAGCATATCAGATATTCAGGGCTTTATCTCATATAGGTGCCTATTATACCTATTTTTCACACTTGTTACCTGGTCACCCTAGTGGTATTCCATGCCCACAGTCTAACACAGGGGTTGTGTTGCAGCTCCATGTCTCATACCTCAAGTTGTCAGGGTAGATTTTCCCAGCACAAAGCCACAATAACTTGAGCTTTATGCAAATAAAAATAAATGTCAGTGTGTGCTCCCTGAAGTAATGTTTAAAATAGAGCAGTCCATGATGCAATAGCCCAGTAGACCATGCTAATCAGTTACACCAATTTACAGGCTAGAGGAGTACCACAGAGAAATAATAATCCGTATATTACCTCTAAACCATATTATTGACCAATATATCTGGCTGGCACATTATTTTTATATATAAATAAAATCTATACGTATGTATACACACACACACACACAAACATTAGTATGCACTAAATACTAATATTATTGAAGTTAAATACCCTAAAATGGCCTACACCTTTTCTATAATCCTATACTAAATATCCCATGAAATCTTGCATTAATAGACGTAATCTTTGGATTAAATAGTCAGAAAAGGTGTCAAGGATCAGGATTTATGAGTATTTTACCTTAGTACCAGGTAGTGAGTTCTTCTTACAAGCCAGTATTAGAATATCCCGAAGGAGAGAACAAGAATATTCTACCATGGTACAAACCTAGAAGGTACCTTCATGGACCAATACCTGGAATGCTAGTATTCAGAATAAGGATAAAGAAAGGAAATGGAACAAACTGTTGGGTTTATTTTTAGTGACTTGTAAAGAAATGTGTAACTTACAAAATCATCTTAAAAATACTGCCAACAGAATGTGTAACACCTAATGTATCACTGCACAAAATGGCTTCCGAAGACTGGTATCCTTCAGAACCCTTTTCCTGAATTATATTATTATTGGATTGCAGCAATAAACCTGACTGACATTGACACTTCCTGACATTTGCTCTAGAATATATTTCATAATAACCAAAACATGGTTAAGCAATTGGCTATACAATTTATTATCATTAAGGCTGCGAGTTTGTCATGAAGGTCACAAAAGTCATGGATTCCATGACTTTCTGGGACCTCCGTGACTTCTCCAGTTGAACCAGCTGCTGCTGGAGCAGTCTCAGGTCACCGCACACCACTCCCACAGCAGCAGAAGGAGTTTGAGTATGGGATAGGGCTTCAGGCTGCATGTTAGGGAGCAGGAAGGGGTAAGGGAATTGGGCGGCAATTACTTCAGCGGCTACCTGGAAATGGCAACAGTCAGGAAGCTCTAAGCATTGCCTCTACCTGCAGACACCTCACTCACAGCTCCCATTGGCCACACTTCTGCCTTGGAGCTAAGGGGGAATGTCACCACTTCTGAGCAGGTGCAGAGCCAGGTAGGAAGTCTGCCAGACCCATCATTCCTCCACCAGCACCCACAGTATACCCCAGGCTGCCCTTGGGGATGCGTCCCTCCCCCAAAATTTAGTCTGGGGTATAGAATACAAATCATGGACAGGTCATGAGCATTGAATTTTTGTTTACTGCCCATGACCTGTCCATGACTTTAACTAAAAATACCTATGACTAAAACATAGCTTAAGTCATCATCAAGCATTATCTTGACAGCTGATAATGCCTTGACTAGCTCCAAGTGTTTTTCCTCTCTTCCCTTCCAATTAAGACATACTTTTTTGTAAATCCAGGTGCTTGTATATTGAAAGCATCAGTCCATCTGTGAGGAGAAGGAGATGTACAGCTAGGTGTTGGCAAAACTGGAGTCTCTTCCAAAAGATCTCAAGTATACATTCAGAGATTCTGCTCTTGATCACACATCATCAACCAAACTGTCAGTTAGGTTCCAGATGCACAATCTTTATTAGTGGTGATATCGAAGCCAGAAAGAACAGCTTGACTATCACATCCCAGAGGGAGTTTTTAAGGCTGGCACTTAAAGGCTTTGTCTCTATTTATGAGCTGACCAAATTTGATGCAAAAGTCACTGAGAGATAGTCACAGATAGGAAACATCCAGACTCCAATTTTACTGTTTAACTGCACATTAAAACAAAACGTAAATATCTCTTTGCTAAAAATAAATTATGCATATGTTATAGATGGGGCAGGGTGCACTGCCCATTTAGACTAGCCAACACTTCACATTAAAAGACATTGTTTTCAGTTGCTTACAATTTATCAAACTGTAACTATTACAGCTGAGGTTTTCCATGCCAATCGTCTCCCTCAGACTGGTTTTTTTTTTTAAAGTTTCAGACAAAATAGGTTAGCCTTATTCTCGGAAATAGCTGAAGAAAAATACATGGTTGCTGAATGTTAAAATATTCTAGCAATGTTTTCTTTGGAAAATTCTAGTTTTTCTATGCTTTGTAAGGATATGAAATTTGGCACAGGGTGGACTTTGTAACAGGGATGTGTCTTTGTCATCCCTGTGAAAATCTAGTCAAATTTGGCTGAGTTCCAAATCTCTGAAAAAAATCAAAGTTTGCACACACTCAGTACAGACTAATTTTACCAGCTAAAATCTCCAGAGTCCATCCTCACTGATCATGCTCAACTCTCTCACAGCTCTTAATGCTAATCAGATTCGGTATGCTATCCCCACAGAGCAAATGAGCATGCTTCAGTCAAAGATGAAAAGGGCAACACCAGATTTTCCCTCTAATTTTCTCTTCCAGATTCTCTGGGAGATGGTGGGGCCAGGCACTTGTACTGAGAGCAGGGAGCCTGTCCCTCATGTTCTCTCAATGATCCACCTACTGGCACCCAGGCAAAGTGGAGGAGAAAGCCCCTAAATTTAAATGCTGAAGGGACAAAATCTGGTCTACAGGAAGGAACTGAGCAGTTTAGGACAAAGTCTAGAGAGACACCAAGAGAGTTGGAAGGGGATAGAACGGGATTGGTTAGAGCAGAGATAGGGGCAGGTAGGCTGATATGGGGCGAGCAGTGAGGCTGGAACTTGCTGAGCAAAGCCACTGGGGATACAGATCACATGAGAAGCTAATGGAGAGGGGAGATTGCAAGCAGCCAGACAAAGAGACTGGAACTAGAAAATCAGTGGGGGATGGATGACAAATCTGACAAGGAACTGGGAAGATTTTGGGAAGAGTTTTGAGAGGAAGGAGAAAGATAGGATGAGTAATTGGGAGGAGAAAGTATTGGGACTGACTGACTAAGGAGACTGGAATCGGATGAGGGAATGAAATTCTGCAACTGTAGTAGATTGGGTTTCAAACATGAGCCTACAGTGGAAAATTAGGACTCGCTGGGCATAGACTGGGATGAGAAGCCTGAGGAACAGAGACTGGCAAAGCAAGGAGAAAAGAGCAAGGAGCCAATGGTGAGGAGCGGACAGGCATGGGAGAGTTAGGAAATACCAGAATTAAAATTGTTTATGCAATCTGAATTTGCTCTCTTGTGCACATGCATTATGACAGAATCTTTAATTACATGATCATATACTATTTTTTCATAGGACTTTTGCTTCATTTAATGCACAAAATGGACAGTGCTCTAAGGATCCACCAGCTTCATTAGATGCAAAAACTGAAAGATTACATATGAATGGGGCAGGAGATTGCAGGAAAATAAATGAAAGTCTCAGGGTTAAGACATGGTAAATGTTGCTCTGGAAAACTAGATTCTAGCCCTGCCTGGGCCACAGTGTGCCTATATGGTGCGAGGCAATCACTTAAACCAAAGTTTTCACAGGTGGGCAATTTCCTCAATTTCTGGGTACCCAATTGGAGACTTCAATTTGCAGAAATACTGAGCATTCACAGCTGCAACTGAATTCAGTGGGAGCTGTATTTTGAACATGAGAGTGCCATGTAATGCTAAGAACTCTAAAAAGTCAGATTTCAGGTTGCTCAGATTAGGCACCGAAAATTAGTTTAAACTTTTGACCTTAATCTCCCTGTATTTTAGCCCACCATCTGTAAAATGGGGACAGTATCACCTCCCCACTTACCATCTGCATGCATCACAAACACTATCCTGATGAGCACCACAGAAAAGCCCTTGGGGAAATTAATAATTTTGTTTTTAGAGCAGGCTTTGAATAGTGGGGAGTAAATAAGGGCTAGGACAACACAATGAACAAAATGACAAAATAATACATTGAACAGCTGCTTATTTAGTGAGCACTGTCTATGCTATATACTGAATGATAACAGAGTCTTTGAAAAAAACAGTATGTGATGATTTAATTAAAGACCAGGAGGTTGCACAGGCAACCTTAATTCAGGCATTCCTAATCTTTTGAATGCTTTTTGTGTAATTAATGTTGATTATTTTAGTGTGTGTATGTGTGTTTTTGTGTCTCACGTGTTTATATAATGTGGTATATACATTTACACATATATAAATAAAGTATGGCATTTTATATATTTATGTTCCACTGCTTAAGTGTCCAAAGCTTAGACATTATACTCTCCTCAGTCCATCGAGTCTATTTCTGTAACAAACATCCAATGTATCCTCAATTCACCTTGTCAAAGAGTACTGCTTTCCCAAGTCTGCCTGAGGGTCCTGCTGACGGATTGCTCTAATTGCAGTTGGTGCAGTAAAACAGGCAGCCACTCCATGCTCTGATAGAACACGGAAATAAGCACCAGCATCTGGCGTTCCCACAGGCTTCCCCTATGGAGAGATTAACATAAAATGTCATAGGATAAAAATATTTCATAATTCCTAAACGGCTCATGACTTCAGTGCATAACAACAGTAATCAACAACTGTATTTCAAATACACTTTGGCTACGTCTACACTGGCATGATTTTCCGGAAATGCTTAAAACGGAACAGTTTTCCGTTATAAGTATTTCTGGAAAAAGAGCGTCTACATTGGCAGGATGCTTTTCCGGAAAAGCGTCCGATGGCCAATGTAGACGTGCTCGAAAGCCCCAATCGCCATTTTCGCGATCGGGCTTTTTGCGAAAAGACTACTGGGCTGTCTACACTGGCCCTTTTCCGGAACAGTTTTCCGGAAAAGGACTTTTGCCGAGCGGGAGCAGCATAGTTTTTCCCGGAAAAGCAGCTGATTTCTTACTGTAGTTCGTCAGTGCTTTTCCGGAAATTCAAGGGGCCAGTGTAGACAGCTCGCAGCTTATTCCGGAAAAGCGGCTGATTTTCCGGAATAAGTGGCCCAGTGTAGACACAGCCTTTGTGTATTCACAAAGATATCTCTAATGAGATTATTCATTTACTATACCATTAATATCACAAGCTAGAACAGAGGTGGGCAATAATTTTTGATGGGGGGCCAACTCCAAGATTTTTAAAAGTGGTCGAGGGCTGCACTCTTCCATGATATTAATGGAGATATGGTGTCTGGAATGGAGGCTGGGTGCAGAAGGGAGCTTGGGGTAAGAGACTAGGGTGCAGGAGGGAGACTGGTGTCTGGGAGGGAGTTGGGATGAAGCAGGTGGTTGTGACCTAGGGCAGGGGACTGTAGTGCAGGGGTTTGAGATGTGACCTAGGGTAGGAGTGGATTGTGATCTGGGGCAGGAGATTGGGGTGCCAGATCTGGGAGGGGGTATGGGTGTAAGAGCGGGGCAGAGGGTTTGGGTATGTTGAGTGGGGGGGCAGAGAGTTGGGGCAGGAAAGGGCTGGGGTGCCAGAAGCAGGCTGTGGCCAAGAGACTTACTTGTCAGCTGACAAACTAGCCTGCCTGCCTGCTGAGCTTAAAATGTTTCCCAGCCAGCCAGCCTGCTTGCCTGGCCATGTGCTTCATGAATAAATGAGCCCAGGAGAGGGGGTGTGATTCTTCTTAGCTGCCTGTTATTCCAACAAGCAGCTCGCATTAGCTGGTTTCTGCCAGAAAACTGGCCAATGGGAATGTGCTAGGGGCAGGGCAGTTTCTAAAACTTCCCCCCTCTCCTCCAGTTTCAAAACAGAAACAGAGCCCTGTAGCTGCTTTTCTGCACGACGCGCAGGGCAAGCAGGGGAGCCTGCCTGGGGTTCCCTGATGCCTCCACGGGCTGGATCCAGTGGCTTGGCGGGCCGGATCTGGCCTGCAGGCAGTATTTTGCCCAGGCCTGAGCTACAGTCATGTTTTAGAGTAAACGCAAAACGTTCTGAGCTCAATTTCCAACTGTGTTCAATAAAGAGAAGTTACTCACTTCGTGCAGTAACGATTGTTCTTTGAGATGTGTCCCCCCCATGGGTGCCCCACTGTTGGTGTCAGGCTCATCCTGGCTCCACAGATTGGAGACTCTGAGAGCAGTAATCAGGCGGGCTGCATATGCGCAAGCGGGGAGCGATGCTCCCGCATTTGAAGTAGCATGCACAGCCCACTTCTCTCTGTTTCTTCTTTGATGCCCTCGTGGGCTGCTATTATTGCCCAAAGAAGTGGGGAGGAGGGCGGGTAGTAGAGCACCCATGGGGACACACATCTTGAAGAACAATCATTACTGCACGAAGTGAGTAACTTCTCTTTCTTCTTCGAGTGATGTCCCCGTGGGTGTTCCACAGTTGGTGAATGTGTAGCAGTGCCCATTGAGATGGACAGTGGGCTTTGATCAATTGCTACACATTGTGGAGAGAACCTCGTTGGCTACTGCGGTATCTGTTGTGGAGCATGGTGGAATAGTGTAATGCTTTATGAAGGTGTGATTAGACAATCATGTTGCTGCTCTGCAAATTTTTCGGCGTGAGACTCCCTTTAGAAAAGCAGATGTCACCATAGGGCTGGTAGAGTAGGCCTTTGGATTCACTGGTAATGCCTTATTCTGGAGCGAGTAGCATATAGTAATGCATGGTGTTATGAGGTTTGATGTGCACTGGGAAGACAGTGGTTTTCCCTTGGATCTCTTGGCCCGGGAAACTATCAATCTCTAGGATGATCAAAAGGATTCAGTCCTATCGAGATAAAAGACAATTGCCCTTCTGACAGCCAAGACGTGTAATATGGCATCTTCCCTGGAATGATGTGGTTTTGGGTAGAAAGTGGCCAGGATTATCGGTTCATTGATATGGAATTCTGAGTTCACTTTGGGTAAGAAGGATGGGTGTGGCCGCAGAATGACCTTGTGCTTGTGAAAGGTCATGTATGGAGGCAAGGACGTGAGAGCTGCGAGTTTGCTGACCCGCCTTGCAGAAGTGATCGCCAGAAGGAACAATGTTTTCATGGTAAGAAAGGTAAGTGGTGCGGTTGCCATTGGTTCAAAGGGTGGTCTTGTGAGTGAGTGTAGGACCAGTTCTAAGTCCCACATGGGTTGAAGGGGTTTTTGAGAATCCCTTCCAGAATCTTTTTGAGATGGGGAGTGCAAATATGGAGAACTCATCAATGGGAGGGTCGAAGGCCATAATGGCGGCCATGTGCACCTGGAGCGATGAAATTGACAAATTTTGTTGTTTCAGGTGCATGATGTACTCCAGTACTTGGTGGAGCAGCGCCCTGGATGGTTCAAGTGCCCTGTGTGTGCACCACTGTATAAACTGGTGCCACTTGTATAGGTAAGTCTTGTGTGTCGTTTGTTTCCTGCTACGCAGCAGAACATTTTTCACTTGTTGGGAGCACTGTTGATCTGCTTCTGAGAACCAGATAGGTGCCATGCCATCAGGTGCAGTGTTTGTGGTTGGGGTGAAGTATTGACCCCTAGTTCTGGGAGAGCAGATCTGGGCGGTTCGGAAGCAGGTAGGGAGGTCATAGAGACAGGCGATAAAGACATGTGAACCATGTCTGTTGAGGCCACATTTCTGAGGTGCATGTGCGTCCCCCAAACAGCGTATACATTTGCTGTGGGCATCAGAGGCTGGCATAATTTCTCGGCATTTGCCACTTCTTTTCTCCTTAGGAGAATCTGGCATGTCTCCCAGAAGCTATCTGTAGCTGTACAAGCAGCTAAGAATGCTTGTGGGTCGCTGGTTTCTGTTTCCTTTTTTGTTTGCTTGCTGCAGCTTGCCGCTGCGCGGCGGTAAAAGCTGGTGGCGGCAGCTTTTTTGTTTGTTTGTTTGTTTGTTTTCTGTGTAAAAAGAAGGTAGTCCTGAGTGCCTTAAGACTATCTAAACTAATAGGTGGTTCTGTTTTGTCCTGCAGAGTGCGCTGAGGAGGAGAGAACTGAGCTCTGTCTGTGGCTGACAGAGGCAAAGAAGGAACTGAGAAGAAGCGGGCTGCACGTGCTACTTCAAAGGTGGGAGCACCGCTCTCTGCTCGTGCATGCGCAGCCCGCCCGATCACTGCTCTCAAAGTCTCCGATCTGTGGTGCCAGGACGAACCTGATACCAACTGTGGAAAACCCACAGGGACATCACTCAAAGAAGAAGTGCTAGCTGAAGCTAGAGAAATTTGGGGGAAGTATATGTGCAAAAAGGAGAGTCACAAAAGAGCTGGAGACAGAGAGTTAATTCTACACCAACCCTGGTCCTGGAACCATGTAGAACAGCATCAGAGTCCCAATGGGCTACGTCTCCCCAAACCTCTTATAATGCGGGAGCTGTGGGGGGGAGTTTGGGGCTCCTCTGGCCCTGGAGGGCAAGAGCAGGGGTTAGAGTGGGCCTCAGATGGAAGGGCATGACCTTGTGCAGAAGGGGCTATTGTTTCTGATTGCTGCAGTGAGCGGTCACCATGCTGGTTTATTTTAAATGATGAAGAGATTAAGTAAAAATAGAGTGACTTTTAAGCAAAGATAGTTACTGCTATGGTCTTTTCACTAAAAAAAAAATCACATTTAGAAAATGAACTTTTTGTATCACATAGAGCTTATACCTAAATTAGGAAGTATATATAGCTTTCATATTGAATATGCCACTTGCATAAATATTGGACAAGAACCCCAAGTGCAGAGCATGCATTGGGTGGTTGCAAATGTCACCATATTGCTGCACTACATTATTCAAAAATGCACATTACAAACTCAAAGCTCAACCATCTGGTATAAATGAGAATGTAGAGTGAATTTCATATACATGTACATATTGTGTTTGCATTTATCTAGATCATTAATTCAATTGTGTTAGTCTAAGTGTCTTAACCATTCAATAGCTGAGTGAAGAGCATTATTCAAGTCTATGAGGAACTCAAGGCAATTTTTGTTAATGGATGCAACCTACAAATGTGACCTACATCTCCTAACTGGCCATAGAAGCAAAGGGAGAGACATATAGACCCTATTTATAGCCATTAGCAACACATCTGATCTCTACATCTGAAGTGATTGAATTTTATCCAAAGATGATGTAGGTCAAAACCAGGTGGCTGGATTGGGGAATCTGTCATGAGATAAGAACAAGCCTCAAACACAGCCAGTGCCTGCCACCTAGTATGCTACTTGGAAAGGTTACCAAGGACTTTAGGGAACTGTCCAAACAGAATGTCTTGAGCAGCAACTGTGGACTTGGCAGACTAAACACAGCTTTAAACAAGCACCTCTATCCCCTTAAGCATGTGGTTCAACTTCTCCCAAAAAAGACCACCAGGACAAAGCAATGGCATTTTGGTGTTGTTTTCCTAGGCAGCGCACAATCCCATAGTCAAACTTGACCAACCGCATCTGGCTAATCACCCTTCAGGTTGATGGAAACAGTGCAGCCACTAAAATAATGGTCTTCAACATACTCTTTCTCCCTAAAAGCAATTGTTGAAAATGTATGGTAATGGTCACCCCAGCAGACAGCTCCCTCCCCTTTTTTGTCATCACACATTTGCACTCCCCTCTACTTAAGGCTTGGATAAACGAGGCTATCATCTTCTCCTAGCTCTTTTTCCATCCGTGGCAAAACTGCACAAATGCCTACTTCACTTGCGTCAGTGCACAACTAGAAAGGGAAATGAGAGTCTGGTCGTGTTAGAATGGAAGTGAACATTAACTGCTTTTTCAGCTCTAAGAAGGCATCTTAACATTCCTCAGTTCAGGGGAACTTTGCTTTGTCTAAAATCCTGTGTAAGGGGCTAGCAAAGGTAGCAGAGTCTGCTACAAATGTTCCATATAGGAGACCAAACCCAATAAACTGTGCAGCTTGGTTATATCCCAAGATACTGGCCATGCTCTGATGGCCTCACCAACTCTGGAGCTGGGATTACTCCCTCTGTAGAAATAACACCTCCAAATATTTTACCACCCTGCAAAAAAGCGGATATTTAATTATCTTAATTTCCAGATGAGTACCCTTCAACTTCTCAAGTACCAATTTCAGTTTCTGCAAGTGATCTTCAAAGGTTTGTGTTATATCGTTTGGAGTGCCACAGTTTAGAAAGAAATCACTGAAAACACAGAGAGCGCGAGCAGTTGCAAGTGTCCATTTATTCCATAACACCGAACTAGAACCAGCCCAAACCAGCTGGGCTGACCCCTAGTGACCTAACTCAGTTACTATAGCAGCAATAAGATCTATATCTGCAACAATCCAATACACAATAGTTTGGCCTATCACAGGAGTGGGCGATAAGTGGCCCATGGGCTGGGTGCAATTTGCCAGGGTTAACCCTGGGGGGCTGGCTCTCTGACTACTTATTGCCCATTCCTGGCCTATCACAATGGTATCATCCAGGTACACAAGGCAGGTTGATCCCTTCAAGTCAGCTAACACAATGTGCCCAAGGCTTTGGAACATACCCAGTGCCATTAAATGGTTTTACATTGAACTCAAAGAGCTGCTAATGAAGAATACTGTTTTAACTTAATCTTCTGAATGCACCTCCACTTGCCAATACCAACGGGTCAGGCCAAGAGTAGAGAACCATTGGGCTTTAACCAGGAAATCCAATGTGTCAGTGTCAATCCATGGGAAGGGACAGGAACTTCTGAAAGTCATATCATTCAACAGATGATAGTCCACCTCTAAATTTTTTCTCATGAGCTCACAAAGGGCCTAATGAGCGTGTTCTGAATCTTTCACAGTTGTATCTTGAACTCCTGCTGAAAACAACTGGGGACACTTGAAGGTCCTTGTTTGATAGGTCAGATATTCCCAGTATTGACCCAGTGTTTTGTTGTGCCGACTAAATACATCTGCATATTCTAACAAAACATCCTACAATGCTTCATCTCTACCCTGTGCTGGATGAATTTAAACTCAAGTCACAGCTCCTCTGCATCCAACTGAACATTTCTTTGTGGACTTTTGCTCCATTGTTGAAGACGTATTTTGTGAAAAAATCCTAAATGAACAACTGGCAAGGACATTTTTGAGATCCTTGATGAATTCATACTGGTTGAAAATCTTAACTAAGCTACATGCATTGATGGGACAAAGCCATAATCCAAAAGAAGAGTGGGATATGCAGGACAGATAATGTTTCAATACCATCTGAACTATAATATCCTGAATTCTTGAATCTCATATCCTAAGTCAATTTTTTTTTAAAAGTACTTGGTTGTGGGGAGCCACCAAACTTTAAAACATATATATGGGGCACATAGCACTAAAAGTTTCAGAATCACAGTGCTAAACAACTAGAGCCAATCCTCTGTCATCTCCATTGTTAAAGCATTTCCTCCAAAGTATTCTTTGGTGGCTCAGGATAACAAAATCCCAAATTTAGTCTCAAACTTATGTTTATTTCAGGACATCACACTATTGCCCCTGATTAGGGATGTTTGAGCGTAAACAACTAATTGTTTAACCGATAAGCAGCTGCTTATCGGTTAACAGTGTTGTTTACACTCAGCGAAGGCTCCTCCCTGGGAGCCAAGCAGGCAAGGGCTGCCCGCTCCATTCCCAGGGAGGAGGCTTCACTGCTTCAGCAAAGCCTCCTCTCCAGTAGCGGAGCTGAGTTGTCAGGGGCTGGTGGCCCAGCTCCCAGGGAGGCTTAGCTGCAGCACAGGTAGCTGTGTAACCACTGAGATTTTCAGCAGTTACACAGTTACTCTAAATTATGATTTTTAACATCCCTATTCTTGATCATGCAAAAAACACACAAGCATGCAACAACATATATGTATTTAATTTTATACATATGTGTAGTCCTGTTGACTTCATGGAATTATGCATACAATTAAGATACGCAAGTCTTTGCAAGATTTGTGTTATGCTAGTTTCTGTTATTTTTGTTTGGAAGTAGTCTCAAATTTTTAAAAGTACACACATTTAAACATATTACTAAAATGCATAAATGTCAAACAGTGATAACAGTTACCCAAAAGAGATCCCTGTATAGCTCCAATATTTGTACAACCCATCAATATAAGTTGTTCCAAAAAAAGATATTACCTCTCCTATTTTGTCTCTTTCAAGACTAATAACAAGCATTTACCTCATACAAAACAGTTGTATTCCCATGCAGGAGAGGTGCATAGCAAATGTAAGAATGGCCAACTACCCAGCCTAAGTCAGAAGCTGCCCACCACACCTAAAATAAAATAAATATTAAATTCAGATTTTTTTAAAAAAAGAGAGAGAGTTCCAAAAGTTTCAATACCTGCAACTAAAATTTGAATAGCACTTACCTCTCCACGTCTGAGTCCATATACAGCCGACATTGTCCAGTTCAACATAACTGCATACCCACCTGTTGGTCTAACAACACCCTAAGTGAGAAGTAATTTAAAATTAAAATCACTTAAAAAGGTAAACAATCAATAAGTCTCCTTCTAAAGTATCATTACTATAAATTAGCTAGACTATTTCAAGTTGTCTAATTTCAATTTTGACATCTTTGCCATATCAGAATAATGTAACAGCCCAATCCTACAAATGTTTCTTCATTCATTAGTCCCATTGAGGAAAGGCCAAGTACGAATTAAAATTGATTTATGCATTATTATATGGAAGATTCAAAATATTAGATCTGATGTCATTTACAGAATGCAAACCGTCACCCAGCTAAAATCCTTTTCAAAATCAGTTTTCCACATACTGAAGTTATAAAACATTTAAAGTTAAAGCAAATTTAATTTAAATATGTACAGAAATTAATCTCCTTCCCTTCAGTGACAGAACGCAAGCACCATCCTATGGGGTGTATATATGTATATCTACACACATATTCCTATCAATAGCACCTTGCACAGACAGTTATGTTGAGAACTAGAGCTGACTGAGACATTTTCAACCAAATAGGTTTTCACTGGAAAATGTTGATTCAATGAGCCCAGAATGTTTCACAAAAACAAACTGACAGATAGGCTAACTGGCTGCTATGTCACTAGTAGGGCTGCTACTAATCTAATTAAATTTAGATTAATCAGCTAATCGAATAGTCAATGCAATTTGCATCCACTATTTATTAGTTGATAAGGGTGCCTCCACCATTGAAGTATAGCAACAGCCCCAGGGCTACACTTCAAGGGAAAAAGCTCTGCAGGGAGCACGGGGCCAGCAGGGAGACTCAAGCAATCTCCCCACGGCATTTCAAAGCAGCAGTGCAGCAAGGAGCCCGGGGTCAGCAAGCGAGTCCCCTGCTGGCCCTGGGTTGTACGTGGCATTTCAAAGCGGCAGCGCCGCATGGAGCCCAGGACCTGGCCCCGAGCTCCACGCGGCACTGCCACTTCAAAGCACCCTCTCCTCTTCCCCCCCACTTGCTGCCTCTTTCTGATAGAGGTAGCAAGGGTTGGGGGAGTGGCCAGTAGACCAGTGTGTCAACTATCAGATAAGCATTTGCTTATCGGATAGTCGACTAGTCGTACACATCCCTACTCACTAGTGCACAGGGCAAAAGAAAAACTGACAAAAATCACAACCAATTTCATACCTTAGGGACAAGGCGCTGGGAACAACATGTATCAAAGTTTCCCAAGTAAAAATTTTAAATAGAACATGTGGAAGGTAGGACATTTTAAACTATATCAAATTTCATAAAATGAAAATTTTCCACTATCTGAAAATTATGAGCTTTTGCTGACTCTATTGACATTTAGAAGCTGCTTCTGAGATGCAGTTAGCACAGCAGTTGCTAGAAATTTTTGAAGTATTGGGATCACAGGACCTACGTCTATCTACTTGTGTAAGCTTAGCTGTAATACTCCACAATCAAACTTTGCCACGTCATCTAAGTACGTTATTTGAATTCTCCAAAAGTAGCTATGTCATTTGACTCCCCTGTGCTTTGATTAACTGGATTGCGATCTGTTTGTGGAAAGCTCCTTGTCACGGAGGGTAGTAGCATTCCTAGCCTTTTTAAATGGATTTCACCTCAAGATGAATAGGCACCTGGAAATCTATTCCCCTCTCTCAGCCTGTTTCTTCTTGTCAGTCACTATTTTTAAGATTTTCTTTTATGTTCTCTGCCCCCATATCTCCATCTTATTTGGTTTTCTTCTTGTTATGCAACTGTATTTTTAGCTATTTATCTCGGGTTCTACTCACTCAATATCTTCCTTCACCTACCAGGGCACCCATTATGTATTCCATTGACCTCATCAAGTCACCAGCACTACACAGTTCTCTTTCCAACTTATTACGCTATAGAGAAGATTTTTGCAGTGCTGGGGGGAAAGAGGCAAATAAAAGGGATGGAGAAGCATATATCTGGTGCCACTGAATCCAGATATCTCATTGACATGTCCTTAAGCTCCACACATACACACACGCAGCTCCCACTCCCAAGTAAACCAAAAAGAGTTTAGTGTTAAATGTCACAATATTAAGTGTGAGTTTTTTACAAAGATACAATGTGCTTGTGATTCTTCGAGATATATGTCCTGTAGGAGAAAGAAAGAGCCTGAAGCATGGGTCTGGTGCTTGAACCAAAGTAAGCAAGAGTTATACTACGAGTAACAGACAGGCCGTATCAAAGGGATCTTTCTTTCTCTACCTGTCCCTGTGGGTACTCCACTTAGGTCTTGGAGATTTGCCATTGAATGGAGGACTTCATCCATTTTAAGTGGCAAAAAGTTGGTTCCTATCAAATGGGAAGTCTTCCACCTTCATCTGTAGCTCCCATGGGATGCCAGATAATTGTAGCCATGACATGGGGTGTATGACTATTGCTGTCGGCGTAGCCCTAGCCATCGTGTCTGCTACATGAATGGACACCTGATGTGCCACCCATGCTATTGACTGGTCCTCCATTATAGATTGGAGCTCGGGCCTTTTTTTGTTCTGGAAGATCATTTAAAAGTTCTTGCAGTCTAGTGTAGTTTGTGGGGTCGTAGTTTGCAAATAAAGCAGTGTTATTCGATATGCGGAATTGCAGGGTGGCAGAGGAGTAGACTTTCCTACCAAAAATGTCCAACTGCTTGTGTTCCTTATCCTGGGACATGGATTTATATTGTGGCTGTCTTGATCAGCGATGGACCGAATCCATGACCAATGAGTTAGGCGGGGGATGAGAAAAAAGAAAATTCATTCCCTTAGCTGGGATAAAATATTTCCTGTCTGCCCTCAAATTGGTGGAAGGAATGGATGCTGGCATTTTCCATATTGCCTCAGATGGCTCCATAATAATCTCATCAATTTTGGAGGACATGGCAGGTTGGAGGATGTTCAGTAACTTGTGCTGTTTTTCTTGTACCTCCTGCAGTGCAATATCCTGTGACTGTGCGACCCATTTGAATAGGTCCTGAAATTGCTTCAGGTAATCTTCAGGAGGAGAGGAAGAAGAAGGGAAGACAGCATTGTCCAGAGATGAAGAAGACTGAAGAACTGAAGATTGACTGTCTGAGTCCAAATAAGGCAGGTCGCCATCCTCGTCCACAGGCTCAGCTTGGGTGGTTGCAGAAGGTGAGCGTGGAGGGTGGGATGGGGAAGATTGTGTAGTGGGGGCAGGAGACCATGTTACTGTACATGCTGGGGTCACCAGTATCGACTTTTGTGAAGATGACTGTGCAAGGAGTGGGTGTGACATTGGTTCCAGGGCTCCCAAGGAGGCCATTGGGGTTGGAACTGCTGTGGTTGGAACTGCTGTGGTGGATACTACCACACATGGTTAAACCATGCATACTATGGAGGATGGTGTGTTGGCCAGTGCCTAGTGGGATGGCATGATGCTACTGAACCCGCTGGCGAGGAATGCTGGGAGGAGAATATGCTTCCATGATTGGTGCCATGCACAGTGCCAGCAGTGTAGGTGAAAAGGAAATATTTTCTGAAGACAGTCAGTGCAGACTGGATTGCAGAATTATTTGAGAATTGGCAGGTGAAGGCATGCTTGGCACCAGTGATGATGGTGCCGGCAGCTGCAATGTTCAGTGCCGCGTGTGCATAGTCTTCTGGGGAGCCTTCTTGACTCAGGAGCCAAAGTCTGGGTTCCAGTTGATGACAAGAACCAGAGGTGGCAGCATATTGGCTTTTGTCAATGCCAATCGAGGAGCGGTGCCAGTCGGTGCAAAGGAGCTGGACGTCCTCTTCGACTCCAACTCTACTCTTTTTGCAGGTACCATTCTCTGCCTTTCTGCGGTGCCGGAGATGGATGGCACTGGTGAATGCGCAGTACGGAATGTAGAAGGCAAAGACCGTGCCGGAGAGGCCTGGGACTTATGGGAGTCCCTTGTGGGGGATGAGTTAGCCCTCTTGCACAAGGCTGGCGGTTCAGAGGGTTCGCTGGACTTAGGGTATGTCTAGACTACGTGCCTCTGCCGACAGAGGCATGTAAAATAGGCTACCCGACATAGTCAATGAAGCGGGGATTTAAATATCCCCGGCTTCATTAAAATAAAAATGGCCGCCACGCCGTGCCGGCTCAGCTGATCATCGGCACAGCGTGTGAGTCAAGATGCGGATCGGTTGACAAGGGAAGCCTTTGTCGACCGCTCCTGTAAACCTTGTTTCACGAGGCACAAGGGAGCGGTTGACAAAGGCTTCCCTTGTCGACCGAGCCGTGTCTTGACTTGCGCACTGTGCCAAGGATCAGCTGAGCCGGCACAGCGTGGCGGCCATTTTTATTTTAATGAAGCCGGGGATATTTAAATCCTCGCTTCGTTGACTATGTCGGGTAGCCTATTTTACAAGCCTCTGTCGGCAGAGGCATGTAGTCTAGACATACCCTTAGACTACAACGGTTGAAGGAATTTCTCCCATAGATTTTTGAGCCTCATCTGGTCCTTTCTAGCTCTGGCAGTCATGTTCTGACAATGTGGGCATTTCTGCGCCACATGACCCTCGCCAAGACATTCTATGCAGGAGGTGTGCCCATCAGATACAGGCATCGAGTCTCTGCAAGAATCACACTTCTTGACGCCAAGAAAGCCTGGAATATTTAGAAGAAAAAAAACTTTGGATTCCAGAACTTGAATGAGAAGAAAAGAAACACTGGGGTGAACTTTTTTTTCAGAAAAAAACCCCAACGAACTAGAAATGGTTAATGCTAACTAAACTACTAACAATACTACAAACTAACTACTCTATCTTTTATTTTCTGTCAGAAAAAGCACTGCTAAGAGACTCTGTCTTCTGCCAAGGACAGTTGAAAAGAAACTGAGGGGGACTCACGCCACGCGCACCACCAACTGACAAAAACAGTGCGAGATGGCAACTGCGCAGGCACGATGCAGGAAGGCACTGTTAGGCAAAAATCTCCGTTCACTGGTGAGAGGATGCACCAAGACCTTAGTGGAGCACCTACAGAGACACCACTAACGAAAGGAATTACATAAAACCTGTGGGCCGGGGTTTTAGTGGTACACAGTTTTAGGCTAATATGAGTAAAAGTTAGCCAAGGGGCAAAGATCAAACAGGGTTTGACATTTAATCTTAAACTAATGAAGGCTATCAGACAAAATGCAAATTTTTCATTAATTTCTTGGATATCTTAAGTGTTTTCCCTCACCCTCAGGGAGGGATGGGGGAAATCAGAAAAATACACAACTGAACACAAGAGAAATGTTAATATAGCAAATGAACTAGCACAAGAAAGAAGTTTTGGCCTTCTGTGTTCTGCTCAGCATATCAGGATTCTTCTAGAGATATAGAACGGCAATTTTAATTTGAATAAGATTAGAAAACTAAGGCAGCATATGCTTTGAAGATTTTAGCCTTTCAATCTCAACTTTCATCTTCATATGCTCTTTTTATTCAATGAAGGAACTATTCAACATTATATCCCAATTTCAGTAAAAATTCATGGAGTATTATTTCGCCTTCCTTTATTTAGTATAAAACAAATAAGTGATCACAAATAAACCAGTGGTGGGCAACCTATGGCTGGTAAACCACATTCAGATCATGAGGGTTCTATCTGCAGTCCACACACACTGCCTCTGCCTCTTCCCCTTCCCCTTCCCCCTGTACCTCTTGCACATGGGTGGTCCCTCACTTACCTTCTCCTACTCCTCCCTCCCAGAATTTCCAGAGCATTGTGAATTAGCTGATTTGCACCCCATCCCCGCTGCTCCGCCTCTGTCCCAGAGCTTGAATGTCGACAATCAGCTGATTCGTGATGTTCAAGCTCTGGGAAGGATGAGGAGGAGTGGGGATAGGGCATGAATCAGCTGATTCACAGCCCTCAGAAAAGCTGTGGGGGATGAAGAGAAGAAGGAGAAGGGATGGGGCATGCTTGGAGGAGGAGGCAGGGTAAAGGCCAAGCCAGGATTTGAGGGAAATGGAGTGGGGGTGGGGCCTTGAACAGAGGGGAGGGTCAAGCAGCCTCTGGCAAAATGAGAAGTGACACACATTTAAAGCAGGGGCACGTGTGAGGTGCATGCTGATTGCACACAACATTGTGAGAGCCATGCACAACCTCTGCTTCTTTATGTTATTTTTGCCAGCAATTTAATTTGCTCCTAATAATGGATTGCTTTATGTTGAAAAGGCACGATAAAGAAGGAAAATCAGGTGCAATTTATTTAATCTTATTCTTGGAGTCATGGTTAGTGCACATGCCCGATTTCAAACTTGTGGCCTACTGAGATGAAAGAAGGCTACTCATACAGCTCACTCACTAGCCTTGGTTGCCCATCATTGAAGTAAACACTGTTGAGCAACTTCTCACTAAACATATAACATTTATATCACACTGCTAATACAGATAGGTAGTTAAGAAATATGTCCTTTCTTTGAAAGAATTTATATTAAACAAACATTTAGATTAGAATGCAGCTTATTTAATGCCATTCACACATTCAGATCCACTAATGCGATTTACTGGAAGACAATGAACTTTAAATCATAAAAGTTCAAGTAATGAAATGAGAGCAAATGAGGTCAAAGCAGTTCTAACAAGGCCTATCATTCATTGCAGTGAGCATGGGCAAACATTTTCAGCCTTCTAATTAAATGCTCTCTCATATAAAACAGAAAATAGTTTGGTCACAGATATTTATATTAAAGATAGTACCCTACCTTGGGCAAGCCAGTCGTTCCTGACGTATAAAGAATGTAAAGTGGATGATCTGAATGAACAGCAACACAGTCATGAGGGGTTGCTTTTGCTATTTCTTCATCCCAATCAAGGTCACGACCTGAGACTCGGGGAACAGTTCCCTGTACACCAAGAAACATGGAAATATTCAAGGAAATTAAACAGATGAAATAATAGAGAGTGGCTCAAAAGATATGTAGCAACCAGTCTCCCATATGGATACCTTGAACAAATCTAGTTTACCTAATCTTTCAGACACAGAAGCTCTACTAGCTAATTAAAAGTTATTTAAAACTCATGACACAAGAGATCCCTATTAAAATGCATAGCAATACATATTTTATTTGATTAAAAAGGAAAAAAAGGACAGCAAGACAACATATAAAAAGTTAAAAAGTAAGAACAACTATTTGGTTTACCAAATGAGGTCGACTGTATATGAGAACTTTCTCAGGTCGATGCTGTATCATTTCCAGTGCTCTTTCTAGAAGTGGTATGTATTCCACTCTCCTTCCTGGTTCTATCCCAAAAGTTGCAGTTACAATGAGTTTTGGCTAAAGTGAAGAGGATCATTCATTGTACATTAAAAATGTTTGTCATAAAATTATTCAGTAAATAAAGCCCTTACACACAATGCAGATGTTCACTTCATTTCTAAAGAGAACATTGTAATCTTCACCCACTACAAGTTTCTACTCTTCTTAAATGTTTGTTCGGATGACACACTCTTCATTTACACTGAGAGTGAGAACATTACATTGTGCAGTCTAAAGTCAAGGCATCTCTGATATGTTACAACAATATACCAAATGTGTTGGCATAACTCCCAAACCTCATTTCACGAGGAGGAGTAACGGCAGTTCGAATTAGGATCTTTAATTCAAACTACCTACTCCGTGCCGCGTGTAGCCGCGGGCACGGAGTTCGGACTAAGGGGGATTTAAAAATGGCGGCGCCCGGGAACATGCAAATGAAGCCCGGGATATTTAAATCCCGGGCTTCATTTGCAACTCCGCTTGCCCTAATTACCCTACCTAGCTCGAACTAACGAGCTAGTGTAGACATACCCTTATATATGAATAATACCGGGTACCAACCCCAAATATGCTACTAAAGAAATTCATTCATTAGTTTGAATTTAAAAGATTTTTAAAATATTTAAATATTTAAAATATTTTTGAATGTCCTTTTTTCTAAAAATAAGTTCAGCATATGTTCAGCATATTTTTAACTGGAATAACCTCAACAACAGAATAAGTTAGAATCTTCAAACATTCCATATAGTTCATCTTAACTGAAGTCATGTGGAGGTTACATTTAAACAAATTAGTTTGTAATTAATCTAAGATACTAATAATTATTGTCTCCTATTGTTATGTTTATAGATGAGTCAAAGCTAATTTTGCTCAAATTGCTTTTTAAGGGGTGTTATGTGACATCAGATTACCTTTGGTGTTGAGGTGGGAGGGATATGCAATAGTCTAGTGAAGGAGTAAGAATATAGATAGGAAAATGGGCTGTGTGTGTCTAGCACATGGGTGTGTCTAGACTACAGGTTTGTTTGTTTTTTAAAGTGGCCTTTTTTTGAAAAAACTTCCCCTGCGTCTAGACTGCTGCCGCATTCTTTTGAAAGTAAATCGAAAGAACACGGCGGTTTTTTCAACCACGGAAAACCTCGTTTTAGGAGGAATAACGCCTTTTTTCCAAAGTGCTCTTTCAAAAAAAGGCGCTATGTAATGCAAACTGTGCTTTTTCAAAAGAAAGCATCCAGATTGCCTGGGTGCTCTCTTTCGAAAAAGCGACTTGCTTTTTCGAAAGTATTGATTGTAGTCTAGATGCTCTTTTTCGAAAAAACAGTGCTACAGGAGTGGTGATGCTAGTATAAGAGGGCAACATTCCACAACATCAATATTAGTCTCCTTTAAGAGCTCTCCTTGCAATCCTGTCCCAGTGAGAAGCGGAGCAAAAGTGCTGTTCACACAGACACATGGATCTCCCCAGTCCAGACCCAGTGTCCCTAACATGTAAAGTTTCTTCCTTCTCTAGCCCTCTCCATGCATTCCTGATCTCCCTTCTCTACACCAACACTTTCACAACCCATGGACCTCCTACATGCCCAAAGAACCCTTTTTCACTCTGAAATCTCCATTCACTACTTTCAGCATAGGCCACGCACACCCCTGCTCTCCAATTTGCCTCTGGACTTTCTCAGATAGTCAAGATTTTTAAAACTGAGTAAGGTCAATTTTCAGAAGATGCACTCACCTACTGATCCCTCCAGTCATTCACTCTGAGCTTCTAGCAGTTAGAGCAGAGGTGGGCAATAATGTTTTGCCGAGGGCCACTTCAGAAATTTTTGAAGTGGCCCTGGGCCGCACCAGAAGCGGCAGGGCTTCCGTGGGCCAGATTAACCCGCTTAGTGGGCGGGATCCGGCCCGCGGAGGCCTTTTGCCCACCTCTAAGTTAGAGGCTAGGGACACACAGGGCATGAGGGTTGCATTCCTGACCATTTTGGCTAATAGCCATTGATGAATCTATCATACATGAACTTACCTAATACTTTTTGGAATCTCATTATAGTTTTGGCCTTCACAATATCCACTGAAAACAAGTTCCACAGTTCGATTGTGCGTTATGTGAAAAAGCACTTCCTTTTGTTCCTTTTAATTACTACTGTGAATAACTGAGTCTGCAAATCCTTCCCCTACCTGCTCCTCCCCATAAGTGCCCAGGCACTCCCTTTTCCTGTAATAGTCCCTGTGAGTAGATAGGCCCAAGAATGCATCACCATCCAGAGAGAAGCCCCAGGCCACAGAATCCCATCCACTTCACCTGCCAGACAGAGCCTCTTCCTGCCCCTGAGCCAGTAACATGTCACTCCAATCACCCTATGACTTAGTTGAGCTGAGCTGATTGTGCAAGGAGGAGAGTGTGCTGCTGTTAGGTCTGGCAACAGGCAGGAGAACAGTCTACCCTAGTGTTTAGAAAAAGTCTCAGGCCTAGTGGTGAGGCATGAGGACTAGGGATGTAAAATCCCATTTAATTGGTTAACTGGTTAAATATAATGGTTAACCAATTAAAGAGGGAGCCAGCAGGGGGAACCCACTCTAGTCTGGCTGGGCTTGGAACGGCCCCCTCACACAACAGAGCAGGTCTGGAATGCCCCACACACATTCCCACCACAGACAGGGGCTGCTCTAGCCAGGGAGAAGTGTCCCTGCTTGTGGCACACTCGAGCCAGGCCCACCACCGACAGGGGGTGATCTGACTGGGACAGAACACCCCACATCTGCAGCAGGCCCCATGGAGCTAAAGCATCCCCCTTCCTGTGGTGGAATAGGAGCTGCTCCAGCCCCACCAGTTAATCAGAACCGGCAAGCCTCACCCATTAAGGATTAACCATTCACATTCCTAATGAGGACCAAGTATTAGACCCTGGGACTATGGCAGAGGCAGAAGCTGGAGCCAAGAGTCAAAGCCAAGGGTCAAATTCAAAGGGAAGAAGCAGGAGAGCAGGCAAAGAGGTTCAAGGTAGTGGCAGGATGGAGGCAAGGCTGAGTGCAAGGCAGGAAGATAATACAGAAGTGGTCATGAGCACTGAGCAGCCAGCAAATTGATACTGCTGCTGCTGACCTGAAAACTGGCCTATTGGCCTTTCCAGGCAATCAGAGAATGTGGCCAGACAGGTAGCCTGCTGCAGCCCAGCTGTACTGATGAGGTTGCCTAGAAACTAACTCTGCTGCAGGTGCTGATTGCTGACATTCAGCGAATGGTATCTCTCTACTGGCACCCTGCTCCTATATCACACAGCTGTGACAGGAAAGATGATGGTTCTGGAATAAGGGTTTTGTTCAAGCACTATTTTTTGTCTGTTCTCTCTGATGTCTATCAGCAATCCATTTTTGGAGGAAGCTACTCTGTGACACAGTGAAAATCCCATAAGTATGCTTGCAGTTTTCTTTTTAAATATTAAAATAAAGTTGCCTAAACAAATAGTGTGTTTAAATCTAACATCAGAAAAAAGTATGTTATTTCAGAATAGAGAAGTATATCTTATTCTCCACTTCAAGTGAGATGAGGTTACAACAAATGCCTATATTCCCATTCCATATCACTTCATCTCCATTTGCTTATGTCTATAGCAGTCAGTACCTGAGAAGACTAATAACCATCAATTGTAGGTCTATGCAATATTCCCAGAGCTATTTAAAATTCAAGACAAATTAAGGCAAACTGGTACAGTATCTGTACATTTCTATATAAAATAGAAAGTTCTTGTTAGTACTTACATTTGGGGTCTTTTGACAAGATTTAAATTGTGACCTTTCTTCCAAAAGAACTACTCACAGATTGAGCTCCGTTCCAGAGATTTAATTCTTTCTAGCATATCATATCAACAGTAAGTTTGGTACCATAATTTTCGATAAACACAAATTATAGTACTAACTGAGCTAACTGCTAAAGAATATCTTACTAACTTTCAGTTCAGCAGAGTGCCATGTATTAGACAATTATTTAAATGCATATGCTTTAAAATAGCCCTAATACAATTTGTAGTGAACTTTAAAAAAAGCTGGAGAGCTGCATATTGAACTCCTTATCCCCAGTCCCCAAAGCAATGAGTCAAGTGAAGCATGTACATTTTCATTTTATTTTCCAAAAAACAAAAACTGAATTAAGGACCCAAGCAATGCTGGGTAAATCTTCTAGTTAGCTAATATCTGCAAAGTACTGTGAAAATAAAAAAAATGCTAATTCCGTGTAATTATATAAACTGACCTTAAAGTTTGCATTACTACTTAGCTCTTTTCGCCACCTGCCAATCAGTATACCAGCTGAGGCTTAAATTAATTCCTTTAGCCTGCTTAAAAAGTAGAAATGGAATTTCAAGAAATTGCATGTACTGTTGCATAGACAATTGCATGGACAAGAAATTGTGATTTCCCCCTCTCTCTTCCATTTGTAATTCCAACAAAAGGAATAGCCATAATTTAAAATATTTTGACCAATACTATTTCTAATAGAAATATCTAGATATTAATTATAGCAGTGGCGGGCAACTTGCAGCCCAATGGGGTTCTATGTGTGGCCAGCAAGACATTTTATTTACTGTTGCCTATGCACAGGGTTGCCAGATTCCACTGCTTTTGTTCCCATATTTTTTCCTACCAGTATTACTGAAGTGACACACACATTAAGCCAGGGCACGTGAAGTGAGGTGCATACTGATTGCACACCGCACTGACTATGAGAACCACTTACTCCTTATCCATGCAATCAAAGCACTGCTACAGATCAATTGGTAAGCCCCAGAAATTCTAGGTACTCCAGCATAGTTATCAAAACTACCTATCATAGGAGACTGTCTTGGTTAGAATAATCTCGTGGCCCACTGAGATGAGGGAGGTCCACTCATGCAACCCACTCACTGGGCTAGGTTGCCTATTGCTGACTTATGAATTAAGTATTAGGCTTATCTGACACTAAATACTGTGTAACAAGGGTGGAGAACCTATAGCCCACAGGCCAGATTTGGCACCCAGCTTGCTTTGATCTGTCCCCAAAGGCTTAGGGCTCCCACCCCTACAGTGGCACAAGACAATGTTGTCACTGTTGGGGCAGGAGCAAGCCCCAAGCCTCATGGGCTTGATCAAAGCAAGCTGCAGGCCACATTGAGCCCATGGGCTCTACCTGGCAATGGGAGGAAGCAGCTCCGCACAGATCTGCATGCTGAAGGGAAGGGATCCCTGCAGGTATTGCAGGTACTGTCCCTTGTTACTAGCCTTGAATCGCAGCCAATCGAAGCAACGGGAGGGGGTACCTACAGGGAGCACTTCCCTGCAGCATGCAGTGGTACCCCAATCCTTTTCCCCCATCTGCACCTTCCCTTATGCCCAAACCCTGTATCCCCCAGCCTGCTTCCTCACCCTTGCCCTCTCCCTTCCAGACCCCGCACTCCCATCCTGCTCCTGCACCCTCCTTCCTGCCCAGACCCCCACTCCTGAATCCTCCCTCCTGCCCAGACTCCTCACCCCCAACCCACTCCTGCACCCTCCATCTCAGACCCCCCAGCCAGCTATTGCACCCTCCTTTCCATCCAGACCCCATACCCTTATGCCCAGCCTGCTCCCTAGCAACCTCTCCCACATACAGAACCTTTCATTTTTGGCCCCACCCATGAGCCTACAGGGGCCCCACAAAATCCACTAGTCCCTGGGCCCCCAGAAGAGTTAATCCAGCCCTAGGGGTAAGCCCTAAGCCTCAGTGCCTCCCCCCCCCCCATGGGGCTGGAGTTTGAGGGGACTGAAGGGAGTGTCTTTTTTTTCCTGCTTCTTAGTTGGGGGCCACATCTGTGAGGATTTTTTTTCTCCTTCTCATTTGGGGGTCAGGTAAGTGAGGGTTGGGGGGGGTTGTTTTTGGTTTTTTCGCTTCTTCCTTATGTGTGGTCCCTGGCTGATTTTCCTGTGGGTCTGTGGCCCTCAACCCAAAAAAGGTTCCCTACCTGTGCTTTATAACCACATTGTGTACCTGAACATAATCTGCAGCTGAATAGTTCACAACATAATATGGACCGATGCAAAACAAGCAAAAGGGGGAAGTACAACGTTCGCAGTATCTTTGACAATCAAGGAAAGTGTGAGGTAAAAGCAGGTTTCAAGCAGAGATTCTGGAGCAGCGAATAGTTGCCACATAGGAGGATGTTTGTTCTAAGCAAAGACAGCAGCGTGATAAAAGGTCATCCTTTTAAAGGTCAAAAAGTTAAAATGCAGTATCTACTATAAAAATATAGTACTCTGCATAAGGATCTGACCACATGCTATGATCTGTCAACAAAACAGAACTGTTTGCCATATAAGGGGAAATATAACAATCACTGGGGGAAAATTAAAGTATCAGCAATCAATTATTTTCTATAACTTACAATGGGCTTTGTTTTTCGTAATGTTTGTTACCTTTGCATGATCAATGCGGCTGGAAAGCTCTTTAGAAGCAAATCCACCAAAAATGAGGCTATGTATGGCTCCTATTCTTGCACATGCCAGCATAGTGTACATTGTCTGTGGAATCATGGGCATGTAGATAACCACACAATCTCCCTTCTTCACACCGTATTTCACCATAACATCTGCTAATTTGGAGACCTGTATAGGAAGAATTTTCAAGTTTATAATGAAGATATGTATAAAGCAAGCACCTCAATAAACAGATTAATTGCTTTTCCAGTTTAGGTAGCATCTCATAAAAAGAAACACAGTCAATATCTAGACAATAATTGGACAACATACTTGACCATTTTATCATTGATCTCACCATGAGCTATTGGTACAGTTTACTTAAAAATAATGCTGCTTTTTATTTTAAGCCACAGGAATGCTACATAATCTGCATCTGAATAGTTTACAACATAATATGGAACGATGCAAAACAACCAAAAGGGGAAAGTACAATGTTTGCAGTTTGCAGAACCTTTGACAATCAATGAATTTAATCCAGATTAGAAGAAACAGAGAATGCAGCATTTTCTTCTGTAAAGATGAAAAATTAATCAAAATATATTGCTATCAGTGATTTTACAAAGTAGAGCAAAAATGAAAAAAAAAAACCAAGAGAAAAGATTACAAATACTCAAGTCATTTAATTCTAATTATCTACTCATATTGCTGTTACAATTATCTAAAACAATTCTCCGCAAGATGTGCAAAATAAGGTATTTGCAAGCCAGGTTTATTGTATTAAACTAAATGGATATTAAAAAAAAAAGCCGGGAAAGTACCAGAATTGTTCATAATACAACTTTCATTAAAACATAGCAAACTGGGGCAAGCACCTCAATAAACAGTCAAAAGAGAAGATTATATCAAATATTTCCCAAATTTTCTGTATTTTATAACACCCAAAATTTTATGTAAGAGTTCTTCCACATTGAGTCTGCCCCAAAGTTTTTGGAACCATTCAATTTCAGAGGTCACATTTTCTACAAACCTCCAAATTATTTAGACATATACAAGTTGAACC
The DNA here is from genome assembly GCA_019425775.1 of Rafetus swinhoei. Classification (NCBI taxonomy): domain Eukaryota; kingdom Metazoa; phylum Chordata; order Testudines; family Trionychidae; genus Rafetus; species Rafetus swinhoei. Next base: position 277,258,966 of record CM033437.1, read on the forward strand.
TCTCTCTTCCAGGTCTCTGTGGTCCAGCAACGTCCGTGGTCCGGCAGGACTACAGACGTTGCTAGACCAGAGAGCCCTGGCCACAGAGGCTGAAAGTGGCTGGGAGCAGAGTAAGTCTGGTCAGCAACAGCCCGCAGGACTGATGACTTAGGGTTCGAGAGCCCCAGGAGAGACTGCCACCCCACACAGATGGGGAACCCCGGAAGCAGCTGCTGCCTTGCGTGGAGCCAGGTGGCTGGGGAAGGGAACCCTAGAAGTGGCTGCGGCCGCTGCTCCGCACAGGGCTGAGAAACCCCAGGAGAAGAGCCCCACAAGCAAGCTGGGGTGCAGCAGAACCAGGCAGGTGGGCCGGAGGAAGTCACGCCTCCAAGTTCTCCTGGGGCAGCTGCCAGAAGGGAAGCCCTGGAAGAGTCTGGACACCTGTTTACACAATTATTTTTATAAATAACCCACTAAGTGCTAGGTATTCATATTCTCAGCTACAAGGATCACTGAGGACAAAAATACGAAGAAAACTTTCATTATCATGTATCAGATGCATTAGCAGACTTCCTGATTAATATAATATGCTAACCAGAAATTGGTAGGCACCTTTATCTTGGTTTATTGGTGGAGGACAGGGGGTAGATAGGGAATTGGTTAACTGTAATCTTGAAAGAAACGTCTCCATTCTAGACGTAACTAACTTCACAACATGTAGATACCATCTATGTGTTTTGTTAGTCTATAAAATGCTATCAGACCATTTGTTGTTTTTTAAGTTTATCCATAACATTAGTGCACTGTTAAAATATGAGGCACTGTTAAAGTGCAGTGCAGTCATTGGCACTGATGAATGTATGACAACTAATAAGAACATAAGAATGGCCACATTAGCTCACACCAAAGGTCCATCTAGCCCAGTGTTTCTCAAAGTGGTCCATGAAACCACTTTGAGAAACCTATTAACTGGCCACTCTGGTTTGTTTCCTTACCTGCACCGCGGCTATGGAGTCTCATAGCTCCCATTGGCTCTGTTTCACCGTTTGCAGCCAAGGGGGAACCATGGGAAGCAGCGTGGGCTGGGATACCGCTTCCCGCGGATCCCCTTAGCTGCAAACAGCAAAACAGAGCCAATGGGAGCCGTGAGGCTCCGTGGCCACAGCACCCGGGTAAGTAAACAAACCAGAGCAACCAGTTAACAGTGGTTTCGTGGACCACTTTGAGAAATACTGATCTAGTCAGGTACCTTGCCTTCCAATTAGAGCCAGATGCTTCAGACATAATAAACAGAATGGGGCAATTATCCAGTCCCAGCTTATAGCAGTCAGAGGTTTGGAGACACCCACAGCATGAGGTTGAATCCCTAACCATCTTAGCGAACAGCCATTGGAGCTATACTCCATGAACTTATCTAATTCTTTTTTGAACCCAGTTATACTTGTGGCCTTTACAACTTCCCTAGTGACATGTTCCACACGCTGTGTACTGTGTCAAGTACTTCCTTTCTGTTTTTTTAAACTTGCTGGTTAATAATTTCATTGACTGATCCTTAGTTCTTGTGCTATGCAAATGCATTAATATTCCTACCCTATTCGCTGTCTCTACAGTATTCATGCTTTTATAGGCTATCATACACACACCCCTTTAGTCAACTCTTTTCAAAGTTGAACGGTTCCAGACTTTTTTTAATCTCTTCTCATGGAAGGTGTTCTATACCCCAATCATTTTATTGTCCTTCTCAGTATCTTTTCCAATTCTAATTTTTTGAGATAAGGAGACCAGAGCTCCGTGTAGTATTCAAGGTGTGGATATACCATAGATTTAAAGCATTATAATATTTTCTGTCTTATTATCTATTCCCTTCCTAGTGGTTCTTGACACTATTAGTGCTTTTGACCACTTCTGTACATTTTCAGAGAACTTCCCCTTGTGACTCCAAGATCTTTTTCTCAAGTGGCCACAATTTAGACCCCATCATTTTCTATGCACAGTTGTGTTTATGTTTTCCACTGTGCATTATTTCACATTTACCAACTCCAATTTATTTTGCTACTCAAATAATCTGTCATTCACAGAAGATTTTAGGTGGAATTGTTGGAAAAAAGCAATTATATGTGGAGTTGTCTACGTTGTCAATACATTCCATTATAAGAACACATTTTGAGATGCTTACAGCTCTCCCAAACTATCAGACAGAGATACAACCATGAAGGAGTTTTATGAAGATTAATTCTTGTCATCAATGCCTGTGAAGCACTTGTTCTATGGGAATATAAAGCAGCCCAAGAGGCAATTAATGATATTTAATTAATAATTCTCTATTCAACGACAGGGTTAGAAGGTGTGCCATATTTAACTATGGTGCCACACACTGAATGAGGAGGATAAAAAGAAATATGAACTAATTATCCATTCAGTAAGCATGATGAATCCTGACTTAGAGGGTCTATGCATAATAAGGTCTGTGATCTTGTCATTAAAGACTATCATAATGCACACACATAAGGATGTACTGACGGTCTTAACTCTGGCATTTCCTACTTTTTGGGCACTCGACTTTTCAACCTGAGAAGTTTTTTAACATAGGTTTTTATATGTAAAAAGATACAATGTATTTTGTTCTAGACCTTTATTGAAGCATTGTAAAGCACAAACCTATGAGGAGGAGTAGGGGGCATGTTATAGCTGGAATCCCACCATATTTTCCAAATGTACACAGTTATGTCTTGTCTGCACCCTAAGGAGAGATGACTGTCACTGAAGGCAATAGACTAGTACAGTACCTAAATGCCTCAGCCTTACTACCGCTGTTCCCTGAGCTGCTGCACAATAGCACAATTGTGAAGATACTCTTTGCACCCTCTCTCTCATACCCTCTCCTCACAAACAGTCAGAGTTTAGGGCACAATAACCACAGAGGCATTTTACTTGACTGTAAAAGCATAGAAAAATGCAGAGCACTATGGAGTAGACTTATTTGGCTGACGATTGATATAGTAATCAGAAACAATCAATCAGCCTTAAAAAGAAAGAATAACTGGGTAAAGTGACATTTTCATTTCTTTGTTAAAAGTTTTGAAGAAGTTTTCCCATATGGTACAGTGTGTTGACATTTATGGTTTATATCAAGTGAGTATATTTATCACTCCAAGTTTTATAGCTACTATTTTTCTCCCTCCACCCCTTTTATCTGCTTTTCTTAGGATTTGAAGGTTGGTCTACTGCTTTAAAGCATTTGACATCATATATATAGTAGCCCAATGTCTGAGACTCTGTAACGCTGAAATGCTGGCTGTTCCCTCTGGGCGGCGCTGTTGCCTGAGTCACATCCTTCACCTCCCGCCGTGGCACTCGGCTGACTTCTGCGCCACTCAGCCGGGCCACTGCGGGGGAGCAAGTGGCACAAGCTGCTGTTTGGGCCCCGCGCTCCCCATGCAGAACCCCAATGCTCCATGGGGACCGCAGCGCCCAAACGGCCGCTTGCGCCGCTTGCTCGGCCGCTTGCGCCGCTTGCTCCCACGCGGCGGCACAGCTGAGTGGCACAGAAGTCAGCCGAGCACCATGGCGGGAGGAGAAGGGGGGGTGGGGCGGTGACGTACACAGCCAGGGGGTGGGACCTGGCCACGTACATCACCGCCCGGCCCCCCTTCGCGGTGCTCGGCTGACTTCTGTGCTGCTCAGCTGGGCCACCGCGGGGGAGCCCAAACGGCCGCTTGCTCCACTTGCTCCCCCACGGCAGCCCGGCTGAGCGGCGCGGAAATCAGCCGAGTGCCACGGCGGGAGGCGAAGGGGGCCGGGGCGGTGACATGCAGCGTGACAGCGGCTCCAGGTCCCGCCCCGGCCGTGAACATCACTGCCCCGTCCCCCTTTGCCCCTTTGCCTCCCGCCATGGTGCTCGGCTGACTTCTGCGCCACTCAGCCAGGCCGCTGCGGGGGAGCAAGTGGCGCAAGCGACCGTTTGGGCTCCGAGTGAGAGACAGGAGGACGAGGAGGAGGAGGAGAAGAGAAAGAGAGAGAGAGAGGGGGAGGCAGTAGGAGGAGGAGAGAGAGAGAGAGACACGGAGCGAGAGACTGGAGGCTCAGGAGAGAAGACTGACGGGGAGGAGAGACCTGAAAATCCCGTCTTATGACGGGCTAATGGGCTAGTTTTACTAATACAAAGCATTGGGGACTAGAGGGCCAATCCAGATAGGTGCATAAATATCTAATTCCTATGTTTAGGCACCACTGTGATCCACAAAGCTCCTGTCTCAGCTGCCAACTAACCCCGTAGGCATCTAAACGCACTGACTGCCTAAGTTTTTTCCTATGGATATTTGCACTGCAGACTCACTCTAGTTGCCCAGACACCCAAATCTTGCTTTAGAATACACATTACAGCCTCATAAAAATCTGGGGACCTACTGCCTCCCTATGATTCAGAGTGATTCACAGCTTGTAAAAGATAGGAATTTACCCTCCTTTCTATGGAAGAGGTGAAACAGTGGTGAAATACTGAGTTTTTTGGGCATTGTGTTAGTTGCACTTTTCTCAGGGGGCTAAGAAGGATTTTTTTCTCTCACTGTCAGATTGGCCAAGGCAAAATGGGATTTATATACCTTCCCCATAGTGGGATCTGTGGGGCTCAGTGGGGAGAACATGAAACTGGAATTAGGCTGTGATGTTACAAACCGTGGAAGATATCCAGAGCAGTACTCTGTAGGGATGGTACACAGTGATCAGATAAAAAAGATGATTATGGAATTACCCACACTGGTACTCACATTTAAAATGAAGTTGGGATCAAATTATACCACATCCAATCTCTCCTGCCCTTCTACAGGCTGAGCGAGATCGTGCAGTTCAGATAATCATATATATAGTAGCCCAATGTCTGTGACTCTGTAACGCTGAAATGCTGGCTGTTCCCTCTGGGCGGCGCTGTTGCCTGGCTCCCGCTGTGGCTCTCGGCTGACTTCTGCGCGCTCAGCCGGGCCGCTGGGGAGCAAGCGGCGCAAGCGGCCGTTTGGGCACGCGGTCCCCATGCAGCACCCCGTGCTGCATGGGGAGTGTGGGGCCCAAACGGCCGCTATCACCACTTACTCCCCCGCGGCAGCCCGGCTGAGCGGCGCAGAAGTCAGCCGAGCACCACGGTGGGAGGGGAAGGGGGCGGTGACGTACATGGCCAGGGCCCGGCCGTGTACGTCACCACCCCACCCGCCTTCACGCCCCCCCTTTGCCTCCCGCTATGGCGCTTGGCTGACTTATGCGCCGCTCAGCCGGGCCGCCGGGGAGCGATATGGCCACTTGCTCCCCGGCGGCCCGGCTGAGTGGCGCAGAAGTCAGCCCAGGGCCACGGCAGGAGGCGAAGGGGGCCGGGGCGGTGACATACATGGCCAGAGGGCGGGGCCCGGCCGTGTACGTCACCGCCCGGCCCCCCTTCGCCTCCCACTGTGGCACTCGGCTGACTTATGTGCCACTCAGCCGACTTATGTGCCACTCAGCCGGGCCGCCGCGGGGGAGCCCAAACGGCCGCTTGCTCTGCTTGCTCCCCGCGCGACCCGGCTGAGCGGCGCAGAAGTCAGCCGGGCACCACAGCAGGAGGCGAAGAGGGGTGGGGTGCTGACATACACGGCCAGGGGGCGGGGCCTGGACAAGCATGCATCCCCGACGGAGACAAAGGAGAGCGGCAAGAGAGTGAGAGGCAGGAGGGGGAGAAGAGAAAGAGAGAGACGGAGAGAGAGACAGAAGGCGGAGGAGAACTGAGAGAGAGAGTGGGAGGCAGTAGGAAGAGGAGAGAGAGAGAAAGGGACAGGGAGCGAGAGACGGAGGCTCAGGAGAGAAGACCGATGTGGAGGAGAGACCTGAAAATCCCGTCTTATGATGGGCTTATTGGCTAGTGTCCTAAAGATTAGGAAATAAATCCGGAACAGAGGCTGCATGCTTTATATTTCTTCAGGGCATCATTCTATTTTTACATTAAGCTGTAACACTAGGTATGAAGTCAGTTTCTAGTGGTACTTTAGCTCTCCCTTTTTTTTCCCTTGCTTCTCCCTAACAATACCGTAATGCTGGGCAGATATTTAACTTCGCTTCTAACATTCATGAGGTAAAACTTCTTGTTTTCATTTTCTCCTAATCTCGCCTCCATTTCTATTCCTCTCAGAGAATGTTGAACCCAAAAAACAATCTCAGTATAAAATTATTCAACTGTTTAATCCATTAATATTTCCTTATTGAGGCACTTATCAAATCTTTTCATGTGATACATAAATCTTTAGTCCATGGTGCAGATCTCTCTCACCTGGCCCTGTGAGTTGACACATGGGTGGTGGGTGTAAGGCAGAAGAATGCAATGCCTTCCCATACTGCCTAGCTAGCCCTACCCACATTCCACCCCCAAGTCCCTGAATTCAGCTCTGCTCCCCCAGTCTCCTGAGGCTGCCTAGGCTTCAATCTTGTGCTTCCAGACCTCCCTGTGCATCGGGGCCAGAGAGGCTGGAGGATGGCACCCACCGTCCAGGAGGGCTGGAGCCATGCACCACCTGCTCTCCCTGTGCTTGGACTGGGAGGGGACAGGGAAGGCCGCAGGTCACCTGTGCTCTGGAGAGATTTGTCAGACTGAGGCTGTGGGCCGCTCCACTCCAGGGAAGGAGGGGGTGCAGCCAAAGCCACAAATGTTCGGTGTGTGGGATACCCCTACGATGGGAGGGGACTTGGCTCCTATGAGAGGAGGGGGTATCTTACCTTCCCCAGCCCTAGTTTCACCCACCACCCATGGTGCTATCCTATCTCACTTTGTTTTGTAGTTGAAACTCAGTGCTGGTGCTGCTCTTACTCCTCTTTTCCTTTTGTACAGGTTGTACCTCTCTAGTCCAGAACCCTTGGGACCTGACCAGTGCTAGATCAGAGAATTTGCCGAACAACAGGAGGTCAATATTGTCTATCAGCATTACCAACATTTCCACTGCTTACTGGGCTCTTAGACATTTAGAGGTAAAATAAAGCTAAATAACAGCACAGAACACTGAGCTAGGACTGGTGGCTGTCAACAAATTTTGTGGGAATGCAGGAAACTTGTTTGCTTATAAGTGTTGCCATTTGACTGACTAAAATCCTACCAGACCAGAGAGTGCCTAACTAGAGACATTCAACCTGTACTACCATTATAATTTTAAAAAATCCACTAGCAGATCTTCCCCTGGTTTGAGACTGCTTTAACAGCATTCTTAGACCTTGACTGCTGGTTTATCAGACTTAAAATAGAGCTCCTCTCCTCTCTCCCCCGCCCCTATTATGACATTATTACTTTCTCCTCTGCCTCTGCCATTCTCCTAAGGAATGTAGTGGTTAGCAAAAAAAACTGAATTTAAACTAAACTGGTTTTCTTCATTCGCTGTTAGATATTTCCATGGCCAAGAGGTCTGTTTTCACAACTTTAAGAATCTGGTGAAAGTACATTGTGATAATGCAAACCTCCTTGTCATTGCAAACATCATTACTGTCATCCACATTGAAGTGATTGGGTCTGTTTTAGAATGTTTCATAACTTATTCAGAATGATAGTTGGAAAGAGCTTTTGTTATTGCAGTGGTTTTTGTTTACCCACAAGAAAATTGTTTTGCAATGTTTGCATTCAGAGAACTGGCTTGACTTTTTTTAAATGATCTGCATATGCAGCTGGCAATCCATGATCTGCAATAGGTTAGCATAAAGTACTTCAGCATTTATAGTCTTTGGACCTGTGATAGGAGAAAATAACTGTTAAATAGAATAAAACCCCAGTCAAGTTCTGTGTACTAGAACATTATTTATGGTGGAGGGGCTGAGAGCCATTTATCTGAGAGTAAATCTTGTGTATAGTGGAAACCACTTCAGACTAAAGGATGTGGCAGCACCCTCGGCAACCTTAGTTCCAGTACTTAAGTCTCTGTACTGTCTGCCTTGTATTCCCACATTGCTTTAACAGCATCTTTCACTGTAAGATGTGCAGTCGCAAAATCAGAGGAAGATCTGCTATTATATTTTATTATTTTAACGGTAGCACAAAATGAAAAGAGGCATACAAGCAATAACAGCATTGGTGTGGTGCAGATGAGAGTCAACTAATAAAATAAGGTGGAACAGAGTAGCATGGTCTCCACCAAACAGTATCAAGAAGTAGTAACCAGTGAGAACCCCCTCAAAACTTAGTTTGAAAGTAATAAAACAGAACAACCTGGCAAAGTTCAGTCAACATATACCTACATACAACATGGGGAACTGCAACTTTACTTTCTGTTTCTTAGAACATGGGCTAGGGATGATTTTCAGGGGGGGGGGGGGATTCTGAAACAATAATTCAAGAGTTGCCTGCTTCTGGGAAGTATTAATTGCTTAAAAAAAAAAAAAAAGTTGGATGTATTAAACATTGACAGTGATGAAATCCTGATGGTCTTCCAAGATATGACTCAGAAAGAAATCAACTAGTTTTCTGTTTCCATTGAAATTTTAGCTTTACTACTGCTTATGGAGACTTAAACAATGCTACACTTGAAGTTCTGTGCTGGAGTTAGAAATTTGTTCTGCAACTGTCCAAAAATTACTGGAAAAAATTACCACTAAGACAACATTCTTCAGTTATTGGGACTGCTATGTCCACCTAAAAACTAGAGGATGAAGATACAGTTTTTAATCTAACACGCTTTCCATCTGCAACAAAATCAGAGAGTGGAAAAACAATTGTGTGCGTGTGGAAATAGTATCAAGTAGATTCTAAACTGCCTGGTTTCCGGATGAGATAACAAAACTGGATGAGTAGGGGACATGGAGACAAGTCCCGGATCATAACAAAATGGGGAACACAAGAAAAGTGCTATTGATTGCTACGCTTCTGAATCTCCCTTGTGATCAGGCTAGCGTGTAGCGTATTTTTTTCCCCTAATGCAGAAGAACATAACCATTTTCCAGTCTATAATGTGCAGCAGTATTCTCTACTTAACTTGTAGCAAAAACAAATGTTCCAGCCTGCTATGATTTGAAATCTTCCCAACAGCTACTGGAAACTGCTGAATGTGCAGCACTCCAGAAGAGGTCGTCATCCCAATAACTCTCATTTGTATTCTTAAACTGACATGCATAGCAACATGGTTGATATTAAAAAGGTAGGATTTTTTGAAATGTTTGGTAAAGCATTTTCAGATGCAGCAATGTAGTTTTTGTAAAGAGCTCGGACCTATTAGAAATAAGGCCTAAATAAGCACTAAAGACACTTATGAACCAACATCAATATATATCTACATTGGTTTGTTTGAAAAAAAATAGCGACTCGTGATTTATGTACACCAAATCTCTTGATTTTAAGATGGTGGGGTTAGCAATACTACATAATGGAGTGGTGGTCAACCTACAGCGTATCAGAGTAAGCCACTGGCAGGCCAGGAGACAGTTCATTTACACTGAATATCTGCAGGCACAGACCCTCACAGTTCCGACTGGCCATATACAGCAAACGACAGCCTCTCAGAGCTGCGAAGGGCCATGCCCACAGATGCTCAGCATAAATGAGCTACCTTGTTGGGCCACTTGCATTGCCCACCACTGGCATAACTGGTCAAAACTGGGAAAGAATAAGTTTATTAAATATCTGTTTTTAAAATAACAGTAAAGTATAATGTAAGACTCAATGTGCAAAAACTGAATATTTCAGGGAAATCGGGGATTTATATATAAACTCCCAACTCTACAGCTTCAAAAGGCTTAGCAATAGACTTTAAATATGTTTATAAACTGTGGTATTTAGAAATCTGGCACCCTCTCCTTCACATGATAGAAGACCAAGAAAATGTGTAAATTAGAACATATGTGTAAGTTGGATAGAAGTCAAATACCATATTTAGGCAGGACTCCACTGTTGGCATTTCTATGACTTACTGACTTCAGCGTGAGTTTGGTTACATACTCATGCTGGTTTAACCAATGCTCCCTGTTGACTTGGTTTGATTGGAGAGGATGTTTAAGTAAATGTGTGCAGCTCTCATACAACACAATAATATTCTTTATTACTATTATTCTCACCCAAAACCTGCACAGAATACACTGCTACAAACCTAGGAAACTGAATATCAATTTCAGGTTCAATAAAGTAAAGAGTTGCATTTTACATGATTTTTCCAAAGTAAATTACTGAAAAAGGGGCACCCTGGACAAGATTTGCAAGGATATTGCATCATCAAGACAGCTATTTTAAAACAAGGCATACTTTATCAATAAACGTTGAAGTACATGAATAGCTGTGGCACTGCACTACAGTGTGTTAGTTAACCTTTAAATCCTTTGTGGGTCAAAAAATCATGAAAGTCAATCAATAAAAATGAAAGGCTTCTATAGATCTCATTGTAGGGTTAGAGCCATGGTCACCAACCCGTCAATTGCAATCGACTGGTGTATCCTGGGGGCTCAACCAGTCAATCGCGAGGCTTCGGGGGCCCCCCCCTCGCTGTCCCCAACCCCCAAGATGAACCCCATGCTGACGCTACTGCTACCTCCAGGGACAATGGAGGTAGTGCAGGCTTCCTGCAGTAGAGTTCTGCAGCTGCGCGCCAGGTTCCAGAAGAACGCGGGCTGTTCTTCTCCCCTCCCCAAACAGCCGGAGTGGTACCTAAAACACTGGTCCATCATGCGCTGGGGACTTTCTTCCCCTGCTGCCTTCCTGTGCACAGGGGAGGAAGGAGGGGAGTGGGACTCCGGGACTGTGCCAGCTCCAACTGCTCAGGCAGCATGCAGCTGCCGTGGGGAGCAGAGGAGCAAAGCATGTGCTTCCCGAGCAGTTGGAGCTGGCGCAGTCCGGGACTCCCACTCCCCTCCCTTGCCCGCACAGGAAGGCAGCAGGGGAAGAAAGTCCCCCGGTGCATGACGGACCGGCGTTTCAGGTACCATGCCACTGTTTGAGGGATGGGAGAGCAGCCCAGGCACTTCCTGGGCCTTGGTGCACAGCTGCAGGATCCCCAGGTACCAGTCCCTATCCCCTCCCTCCCCCCGCCCAGACTGCCATGAGTACCCTGTCCCAGCACCCACCAGCACCCTGTCCCCTGCCCCAACACCCATTGGCACCCTACCCCAGCACCCACTGGCACCCTGTCCCCTGCCCCGGCACCCATTAGCACCCTGTCCCCTGCCTTGGCACCCTGCCCCAGGCACCCTGTTCCCTACCCCAGCACCCACCGGCATCCTGTCCCCACTAGCACAGTTGGGGCCACATTAGTGAGGCTTGAGGGGTTGGAGGGGTTGTGTTTTTGTATCTCACTTGTGTGGCCTCTGACTTTTCTGTGGGTCAGTGACCCCTGACTCAAAACAGGTACTTCACCCCTCTCATAAATAAAAACAATACTGAAACCTTTTGTGTTTGACATAATATTTTATTTTAAAATGAAGCCTGGCAACAAGCCCCCAAATGGGGCCAAGCCCTCAACTGCCCACAGCATCATAACACTCATGTACCTCCCACCCCGACTCCAAATCTGAGCCTATCATACACTGGAACCCCCTGTCCTGAGCCTCTCACATCCCCAAACTCCTGCACCCCCACATCCTCAGTCTTCTGACACAACACTCCTGCACCATCCACACACCACAAATCTGTGTCCTGAGCCCATCATACTCCCAACCTCCCTGCTCTGAGCCCCTCACACACTCCAACCCAAACTCCTGCACCCTCACAGCCACAAACCTGTGGCTTGCTCAGCACCCCAACCCTCCACCTGAGCCCAGCACTCCCCAGCCTGGAGCCCCTTCCCCCATGAGCCAGCATCCCTTTTTCCACATCCTCTTGCATCCAAATTCCCTCCCAGAGCTTGCACCTCCCACTCTTTCCCACACCCAAATCCCTCATTCCCATCCCAGAGCCCGCACCTCCTATCTCAACTCAGTGAGGGTACGGCTAGACTACAGGAGTTTTTCCAGCAAACACGCTCTTTTGGCAGCCCCTGTATTCCTTGTTCCACGAAGAATAAGGAGGCTTCCAAAAGAAGGGGGTTTTCCGACATTTGGCCCAGTCTAGAGATAAAGATGTTAGTACACACACACTTTTCACTCTCTAAATGCTTCACGCCTACTGCATGTCCCTGATATAGTTGTTTCACATCTTTTGGGTAGAGTGCTGGGAAACGGGTTTGTTAACCAAGTCTTAACAGCCAGCCCAATGCCCAGAGGGATTAGGCAATTGGAAAGCAGATTCCAGTTCTCAGAAGTAGGTGCCTGATAAATCTATGCCCTGAGACTTTGATATTCAGGGAATGGCTAGACACCATTCCATAGCAACAGAAACTTGCATTCCCCTTACAGCAGTCCAAGTGAGTGACCAGGAGGGGGCCCTCACTAGGATCTGGGACACATACTAATAGAATTTGGAACACAGATATTTTCTGCATATGTACAGTTCTCCTGAACCATATACATCTCGGTGAGCGAACAACAGTTTTCGTTTTCATTGTCAACTGATTTGGTAGGTACACATATGAGAAACTTCACTTCCACAATGACTAAAAATGAGTGGATGAGGCACATATTTCAGAAGTTCTGTCCTTGTAACATTTAAATTTTAATTTTGATGTTTTATTGCTGTATTGTGCATTTGATCAAGGTGTATGCTTTCCTTTTTATAAGCTTATTACTATCAATTCTGGTAGACTAGTTTTGTTGATAAATTATGTGAAAGTTAGATTATGCACTTTGTTTTTCAATACAGAAGCAGTTGAAGGGGAAAAAAGGGCTTAAGACTTTGAAAAAAACTGAAACAGTAGCTATTTTGCCTAAATAACCAGTGTAAAAGAGAGGCAAAAGAAACAACGGGTACAGTTAGTGAGGTTTATAAATCAGATTGTAACAATTAAAAAAATAAAATGCAGTTTGAAAGAGAAGGTTATTTCTAATCCACATATTTTTGTAATATCTCTATACCTTGAAATGTGACATTTCCTATCTGCTTCTAGAACACAGGATTCTATCATCAACCATACCTGTTCAAGAACTTCTTTGTAAGTTATAGCCTGTTTAGTGTTTGTTACAGGACTATCATAGATAATAGCAATCTGGTCTGCATGTCCATTCTCAACATGACGATCTACAGCATTATAACAAATATTCAGCTCTCCATTCACAAACCTGAAAGAGAAAAAAAAAGTACAATATTAGATAAAGATCTTTGCAAACTAACAAGACTGATTTCTGGGAAAGAGAGAACATTTAGCTAGACAACTGATGAAACTGTCTTCAAATCAGAAGGCCCCCGCTGTTAGATTACTTATATTACCAAATTACGTTGGTATCAGTGTTCCCTCTAAACTGGACATCAGCACAGCTTCCACACCCTGAGCAATATAGTTATACCAAACCAACCCTCGGCTAGATATCTTATATTAATAGGAAGGTTTCTCCCACTAAAATGACTTCTGTCACTCATGGAGGTAGAATACTTCTCCTGTTGATGTAGGTAGCATCTTCACCAAGCATTAGTGCTGCAGCTGTGCCACTCTAAGTGTAGATAAGCACCAATTCAAAAAGAATTTGCTCAAAAAAAAAAAATTGGTAAATTAGCCGATTAGCTGGGTAATAAAATACTTTGACTATATAAAGACTAAGAATCTGCAGGGAACCACATCTCTTCAATAGCCAGATATTTACAGAGAACTGTTATTTTTAATTAAAAACTGTTTTATAAACTTGGGATTGTTTTTGTTGCAATTTTACATACAAAAGATTATTTAAATGTTGTATAAAGCTGAAATACTAAACTGTACAAAAGTGGTATGAACTTCAAAGAAGAACTTTGATGTTCAATCCTATTCCCCTGCCTTCCATTGATGATCTCCCCAGCCAGTCTCCCCTTTGTCTGACTTGGCTTGTATATACCTCTCCCCCTCTGTGCACATTCCCCAGAACAGTCTGAAAGAACAGCTGAACAAACCAGAAGGAAAGCATGTATAAGCCCTATGATCCAAAGAGGATGATCTAAATCAGGGCTGGACAAAATATGATCCACAGGCTGGATCCTGCCCACAGGAGTCTCAGCCAGCTCCCTGCCTGCCCCGCTCATACTCGGCACTCAGGAAAGCTGGCTGCAAGGCCATGTGCTTCTATGAAGGCCCGGGGGGAAGGAGGCAGAGGCTTCTCACACTGCTCCTGCCTCCAGTAACTCTCACTGGCTGGTTTCCAGCCAATAGCAGCTGCCTGTTTGCAAGACAGGAAGCATGTGAAGTGCCCCGCCACCCTCATCCCCTAGGCTCACAGTGTTTGCAGCAGCAAACATGGCCCTTGTAGCTGCTATGAGCAGTACAGGGGTATGGAAGGCAGGGACCCAGGTTAAGGAACCTGCTAGGAGCACCCAAGAAAGGTCTCCCAGCCAGAGCCTGCCTCTGGCACGCCAGCCTCTCCCCAGCCTTCTGCACCCTTACTCCATGTAATCCAAACCTTTGGAACCCCCTGCTCCAGCCCCCATACACCTTCCCAAACACTGCATCACCTCCTACACCCCTCCTTAGATCATAACCCCCTCTCAGACTCTGCACCCCCAGTCCGCTATCTCTGGTCACAGCCCAAATCCCTGCTCCCTTCCTGTATTCCTACCCCAGGACACATTCTTTTCCCAGACCCTGCAATCCCTCCTGTACCCCAGTTCACAATCCCCTCCTTCATCCAAACTCCCTCCCAGATCCCACACCCCAATCACTTACCCCAAGCTCCCTTCTGTATCCAACCTCCATCCCAGACCCTGCACCTACTTCATTAATATAATGGAAGACTGTGGCCCTCGACCACTTACCAAATTCTTGGTATGGCCCCCATCAAAACTTATTGCCCATCCCTGCTCTACATTGTACCAGGTTAAATATACATCACTTTGCACTGGAGTCTGGGTTGTGTCCAGAATTAGGCCCAGTATCAGCAAGGAAAGAAAATATAAGGATTTTTCTGTCTCAATACAGAGAGTGATTTAAATAAGATTTGCATGTATGTAGCATCTTTCATCACAGGATCACAACTATTAAATCTAATCCAGGTTGGTAATGCCCTGGAGGCTTTTCACTTCCCTAACTGAAACGAGTTTGCTTTTAATGTGGTTCCTTGTTCATTCCACAGAAAATCAGCATCAAAACTGGTGCTCTAGACCAGTGTTTCTGAAAGTGTTCAGCAAAAACTTTGAGAAAATACATTAACTGGCTGCCCCAGTTTGTTTATTTACTAACACCACGGCCACGGAGCCTTACAGCTCCCATTGGCTCCATTTCGTCCTTTGCAGCCAAGGGGAGTCACGGGAAGCAGCGTGGGCCGGGCCACCAGTTAATAGAGACAACCCCAGCAGCACCTGCATTGAAGGATGAAGAGGATTATCATCACCACCCACACACTACCTGTTGTGGTATCACTAGCCTGCGACTCCTCTTCAACCTCAACCACCAATCTGGGACAGAACATCGTGGGACTCCCCAGTGGTCCTCCCCCAGAGCTTTAAATAAGCCTCAGGGTAAAAGGTCCTGGGTGCCTCCATCAGTGCTACTACCAAGTCTTCAGGAAAGAAAGGGCACTGTAATTAGGGGTTTCTTATTTTAATCACAAAGCCATGGGGTTGATTTAGGAGGTCTGGGCTTCAAGCCCCGTTCGTTGTTGATGCTGTCACCTTGTTTTTTGTTTGTCATATCTGTGTCAGGTTATTTTCCCCATTTCTCCCTCTTTTGTAATCAATCCCTAAACAACATCTTGTTTGCCTCCTCTTTCTTTATTGCACCTGCACTGGAGGGAAAGGAGGAGAAAAGATCTGCTTCAACACATAATTAAGTCACAGGTGATAGACCCTGAAATGGGGGAGGGGCAATCCTATACTTCTGGCAATGGCACTAAGCAGCATTTTTAACCATGTTTGCTACCTTGGGATAACGGAGAGGAAAGATGGCCAAGGTTGAACTTGATTGTATAGCCATGCAGATGACATTTAGTACTCATTTCTCCATTATTAATAGGGATATTAAAATGCATTTAATTATGTGATTGTGTAACCACTGAAAATTCCACTGGTTACATGGTTGGCCCTGGTATCAGAAGCAGCAGCGTAGGAGGTTGGGAGGAAAGAAGGTTGCTCCATGGGAGCTAGTATGCAGAGGAGTACTAGCTAGTACCAGCTAGTACGCTGGTATGTGTGGAGGCAGCCGTGTGAGGGGGGCTCCGTGTAACCATAAAAGATAACCCATGAACCTTGGCCATCGGTAAATTGTTACACATTCACATTCCAAATTATTAGTGCCTCTAAGAGAAGACAATTACAAGACAACCTCCCCAAAGAGGGTAGGCTCTTTGCACGACTGCAGGCAAGGTGGTTGATGGCTCTCTAGGGTTCTTCAGAAATCTCTCATCTGTGAGGGGTGTGTCTGGGGAGGAAGAATGTTGTGAGGAGGGGCTCAGAGGACAAGATCTTTGACTTTTTTCCATGGTCCAGAAGGTCTCTGAAGCAGGGAGGTTCCATAACACTGTGGCTACGTTTACATTGCACATTCTTGTAATGGCGGCTCATTAGGTATGCAAATGAGTCATGGCAATATACATCGCTGCACCTCATTTGCATATCTTCTTGCGCAAGAACGCGCAATGTAGATGTAGTCTGTGTGGGTGGCAGGCAATAGAATTTACACTTCAACACAAGTGTGTAGATACCCAAGGAATGATGTGTAGCTCTCAAATCACTGATAGTGCAGAGAGAGTTGTCCATTTCTGGTTGAAAAGATGGGATTCAACAAAAGGGAGGTCTTTGATGGTATTCTGTACCTCTCTGGGAAAACCAGAGGAAAGGAGCCACAATCCCTCCTCATGACTATGCCCATGGCCGTACAGGACAATGAGTAGAATCCTGCATGCTTACAAACATGTCTGTGTATTTGCCGGGCTCTAACAGCAGCTTCACAGGTCATCACCATGCACCAGTGATGCAGGGCTGTGCTAAGCCCCCAAACGCCAACTGCTCCCCACTTCTCCTCAGAGACCTCCTGCCCCACTGCCCACTCTGTCTCCATAGTACCTCATTCTCCACACCAGAGAGAGAGGATACAATCCTGGACCTTGTGTGCTACACTGCTCTCAGTGGGGGACTCGGACACCCTATGCAGCTGTAGCAGCTCTAACACATGCAGACCCAGCTGGGATAAACAGTGGCGGCCTTAGTTCCCTCTAAGGTGCGCACCTGCACGGCCGTGCACAAAAAATTCTGGGCCTGCTCACCTCATCTGCAGAGTCTCACAGCAGCACTCACCACTCACTTCCCTGCTGGAAGGTGAGTGGTGGGTTCTGACTCAGCAGAACAACACACGGCCCAGCTGCCCCGTGTGCTGTAGCTGGCCCAGGTGAAGTGGTCCCTGCTGGGGCAGCCTCCCCATGGTCCCTGTTCTGTGGCAGCCACATGGCCTGGTCCATGGGGCCGCATGGTAAAGCGAGGCTGCTAGGGGAGCTGGACTGCTTGAGGGGTGAGCCATGTGGTGGAGGAGGGCTGTTCCAGGCCCGGGGCTGCTGGGACAAGCCGCGTGTTGGGTGGCGGCCCTGACCAGGGCCAGAGCCAGAGCTGTGTGTCGAGCGGCGGTGGCCCCGGCCAGCTCCAAGTCTGGGGAAGATGCTCTGCCAGCTGTACCAGGGCAGGCTCCACTCCTGGAGCTGGGAAGGTACCAGCCTGGAGTGGGGCAGGGAGTGGTGTGCGGGGCAGCCTGCGGGCTGGGAGAGGCAGGCATTGACCTGCTGTGCCAGGGGCTCGCAGGGAACTTCCCTTCACAAATATTACTAATGTTAAATAAAAGAAATCCCATGTTCAAGTTTAGATTATAGATCTGCTTTGGTGCTGATTGTAAAAATGTAAGTCTTACTGAAAACAAACAGCAAAGTTTTAAAATCAGAATAGTGTCTTATTACTTAAGACATCTAAAAGCAATCTTTAAATTGCACAGAAAGAATAGCATTTCATTATACCATTCAAAAGTGCATTCCTTAAGAGACATCATTTCGAGGAGAAATGGAGAGTACCGTTTAGTTGGTAGAACAAGATTTTGGAAATCAGGGCTATTATTTTTTAGTCTGCTCTTTGTATTCCTCTGTGAGCTTGTGTCTGCATATAAGATAAATTTTAAAAACCACCAATATATAGTCTGGTAGCACTTTTAAAGACTAATAAAACATGTAGATGGTATCATGAGCTTTCGTGGTCACAGCCCACTTCTTCAGATGACCATCTTCAGCTTGGTCATCTGAAGAAGTGGGCTGTGCCCACGAAAGGTCATGATACCATCTACATGTTTTATTAGTCTTTAAAAGTGCTACCAGACTATTTGTTGTTTAAGTTTATCCTGTACAAACTAACTCGGCTACCCCTGAAGCTCTTGTATGGAAGGTATTTGTTAACTGGTGGGTGCAACGGTGGCACACATCAAACAAGCGCACATTACCTCAATATTGGTACACAAGACAGAACTCACTCCACTCATGGATGGAAAAATCTTAGAGAGAACACTGGTGGCGACAACTACTTTCTTCACAGTGCCCACCATTGTTGCTCACAAGTTTAAAGTACAACCACACATCTTTCAAAATGGCACTTGGCCCATTCCCTTCAATTAGTTTTAGTTTACCTCTTCCATCCAAGCAAACTGGAAACTACAATTCCCAGAATGCCCAGCAAGCTATTGCAACATATTGCAGCCTGTTGCTGTGTGATTCATAGACTTGAAGGAAGCCTTACTGCCATGCTTATATGCATGCTTCCTTGCCTCCCAATTAGGCCCCGTCAGAGTCCATCCTAGTGGTATCACTGGTGCTAGGCTAGATTGTACTGCTGGCTGCCTCAAGCCAATGTACAGGGGGTTGTCTGGTCTGGGTCTAAGGGAAGTCCCATAGCAAACTTCTATGAGGCATTTCCAGAGGCAGATAGATGGGCTTTCTTGTGTACAGCTGGAAAGGACTGGCAGATACTGCACCATGATGCTCCCAAACAGCAAAGGCAGTTCTGATGTTCATCACTGATTAAGAAGCTGAGCTGACAAAGACTTGACATCTTCACACATCGAACTCAAATCCCCCATAAACGTCTCTAGAAGTTTTCCAGTTATCCATTACAGTAACTTCCATCTTCTCCATCTAATATCAATTCACTCCCATTTAAGTACTTAACTCCATCAGATTTAGGGAAAACAGTGAGTCCACAGTATCTGATTTCAGCAACAAGGAGAAAAAGCTTTAAGAATTACCCGTATTACAATGATGAAGTAAATCATCATATTCTGCTAAATGGCACTAAAATTTCTATTTTTCCCCTCAGTGAGTACACATGCGGATCTGGAAGGAGGGTTAAAAAAAAAAAAAAAAAAAAAGTGAAAGTAAAGGGTACAGACCCTCATGATTCAGGACACAAGACAACCATTAACTGTCTGGGGTCAGTTACAAAGTTCCTCTCCAAGTAGGCCATTCTGTAACTGTCCATTACAAGATTTCTTGCCCCTTCCTCTCCAGCATTTGGCACATTCTAATGTCAGAAAGAAGATACTTGGAATTGATGGACAGCTGGTCTAATCAGATATGGAAAGTCCTATGGAACCTCAATCACTTTTGTAAAGCAATTCACACTGGAGTGGGGAGGAAAATAATTCTTTGGGACTCCTGGAAAGAAGTAGTAAACACATTCAAGGTCACCTACTCTGTCAAATTCTTATAATTAATGTGAGATCAAAGATGTGTCAATCTGCCAAAAGATATAAAAGAATGAGTACAGATAGCTAGAAAGAAGTATCCAGTCATAGAGCTCAATATTGCCTATGTTCTAAATATTGCCATGTCTAAAATCCTGTTGGCCCCATGCTCGAATGCCAGCCAGATATGATCTGTTATTTTCAGAAAAAGAAGAGAAAAATTCCTTGCAACTAGAAAACAAAACAGGTTTAAGACAAACTGTATTTACTTCACTGTCACACTCTCAAAGAATTTTTCTGACTTTATTGATGCAACAGTGGAGAAAACATTAAGTTTAAAAGTTTTCTTATCAGTGATTTTTTTTTTTTTACAATACCAAAGCCACCTCTTTAAAAGTAGTACTCTGACCAAGACAATTCTTCCTACATCTACATATTTAACTAGGGTTTGGTACCAGTGTTTCCTCTTTTTCCATCCATGTGAAGAATAAATTTATGTGCACTGAGGCATGTGCAGATATGCACCACCAATAGAAATATGTACTGTGGGTGCTCTGCTATTCAACAGACTGAATTTGCATTTGAATCTTTGAGTGGTCACCCAAGTGCTAAGCTTACATGGAACTGTTTAGAACCCTTTTTCCATATATGTTCATAAATGTAGCAGCTACTAGTGTCTCTGACAGGTCCTTATAAGTTACCAACTAATGAAGCAGTTTCTCCTAGACAACCGGAGCTCAATGAGACCTGCTGACCCTTTTATGCTACTCTGAAGGTATGAAGAGGCTATACAGCTGTCTGAAACAACCAGCTTGATGTTACTTGCCACCTTCCTCCTAGCCCTTCAGAGTATATATGTCAAGGGCCTGGCTAGTTTTCCACAAATGAATGCATGGGAGAGGAGCCATGAAAAGTTTATTTGCAGCACTCTTTCCTCTACTGCAGTTTGTAGAGGAAAAAGCCCCTTAAGCATCTAGCCTTTATGTAGCTTCAATTATGCTCTCTTGTTTCTGTACCCATTATTTCATCAGGCCATCTCTTATTTAATAGGCTATCTGTGATAAAAGTGATGAGGAATACATATCTGGAAGCTACAGTCTATAACTAAACTTTGCCATATGCAGAGGTTTTTTTTCTGGAAATGATATTACATTCACCTGTAATGAAGCACAAAAAATAGAAAAAAATATCATCTGAATGATACTCTGCTAAAAAGCACTGTGATCCAATTCTAATAATGTCATGTGGCTTAAGAAACAAAGCTACAGTATGAAAAAGCAGCAATTACTATATTTAGATTCAGACTAAGAGTTATATCAGGGAAGGGAGAGAATGTCACAGTTGGGCAGATTTTCCATCCTTATATGCAAAATTCCACAGTTAAGGCCTTGAACGTTTATAATGTAAAGAACTTAACATGAGAGTTCAGATTTGCTCTCCAATTCCTATCAATTGCAGAACTGGACACAGAGTTTTTCTAAATATCTTTAAAAATCACGTCAGCATTTAAATCCTGAATAAGAGAAGTAAGATAGGAAACTGAATAAAAGATTACACAGGCATAAACTAGGCACATTTGAATCAGTTTAGCGATAGTTTCAAAAGTCTTTACTACTTTTGGGTGTCACTCACCCACAGCACTCCAGAGGGAGCTCAAATGTGATGTCAGCCAGAGTAGCTATAGTGCAGAGGCACCCTGACTACATGCTCATGCTTGTGGGAATACCCTGTCACTGAGGTGGCGTAAGTCTGACTTCACCAATGGAGGTGATCGCCTATATCAAAGAAATTCTCTGGAAGACAAATCTTGCCAGTCTTACACCTCCTTTATGCTACCAGGGTGTATACAATGAACATGGCTCTCAGCCCTCCATTATCAAAAATGTTGAGCACCCACAGTTTCAAATGAAGTCCACAGGAACTCAAAGTACTCAGTAGTTATGAAAATCAGGCCCCGTGTGTCAAGTTGGGCACCCAAATAGGAGACATTCAAAATTAGTAGGCACTTAATGCTGGTTGTACAATATGAAATGTCTCCATAAATGTTTGGTTAAATATTAACTGAGCTATTACATGTATGAATATATATATACACACACTGCAACCACTCTCACCATAGGCTCTAATGACCTCTTCCTAGCCAAAGCTCAGAACCAGTACTTCATCCTCCTAGACATATCTCCCATGCTCTTTTTGCAACTGTGTCCTTCCTCGGCCTATGACTCAAGTCCTCTCATGATTCTCCTCCTACCTACCTCTCTAATTGCTCTTTCAGAGAATCTTCTACAACAACCCTCCAACTTCCTATGGGGATTCCATAGCGCTCTTTCTTTTCTTCTTCCTCTATACCAGAGCTACTCAACATACAGCCTGCAGCCCATTTGTTTGCAGCCCACAGTGCACTTTCGGTTTACACAGGGCCTCAACATGCAGCCCATGGGTGGGAGCCAAAATTAAAAAAATTGGTCAATATAATGGTTTTCTGTTGAGACGCATTTTAGTAGTTAAATTGCTGGACTGTCATTGCTCATTAAAGGTGCTGACCTCATTCAGGTGAAAGAGGTAAATATTGCATTTTATTAATATCAGCAGAACTGACTTAAATGGGGCCTACATGTTGTGTAGTCTTGCCTTAATCTTGGTATTCATGCCCATCAGTGTGAAAAACTATTTGCATATATACGCAACCACACTTAAGTTGCGGCCCTCGCATGTGCTGTGAGTATCATTGTGGCCCCCAGAGCTTTCAAAGTTGAGTAGCCCTGCTCCACAGCTTCTCTGGGTATGCTTATCCAGACACATTCAGCTATCGTCACTATGCTGACAACTCACAGTTCTGCATCTCTATTCCAGATTTATCTTTTAGCCATACTAAAATCTCATCTGGTCTCCCTGATATTTCCTCAGAGTCTCTGCTTGTGATAACAGCTAATATGGCTAAAACAGAATTCTTAGTCACTCTCCCAAAGCCTTTCCTTCTATCTCCTATCTTGGTCCTAGTGGACAACCCCACCATCTTACCAGATCTGACACTCAGACCCATAACCTGAGCATCTGACTTATCTCTTTCTCTAGGTCCTTGCATTCAGGTGATGTCTAAATTTTGCCAAATTCATACTGTGTAACATCCATCCACCAAGCTAGAATTCCTGCCACATCACATCTCATTTACTGCAACATCTTTTGTTTACCTTGATGCATACAGTCTTGCCACATTCATATCCATCCAAAATGCTGCTACACAGACCCACTGCTTTGATCATATTATTCTTCTCTTTGCAACCCTCCTCTGGCCCCTCCTTCTCTATTGGCTCAAATAGAAGTTACTTGTCTACATTTTGAAAAATCTTTCATTGCTTACCCCTATGTCACAGGGCATGATTCACCACATGGCGCCTCCTGCCATTAGCACTGGGAATTAGCTTTTACCTGCCCACAGGGCACCTCCCTCTGGCTGGTGTCTCCCCATGATCTCACTCCATGCTCTCCATTCCGGACCCTCGTCGCTCCCAGATCAGTGACCTCTTCAGAACACTTCTCTCTGTCAGTGCCCACTATAATTGTCTCTCATCCCCCTTCTGGATGAGAGACAGTCCTTGTCTCTGCACTTTGGGGTCCTCCCCACCCAGAGAACCCCCAATTCCCCTCTATCCACCTTGCCTCCATGACCAGTCATCCTCTAGCCCCTTTCCTCAGGGGCAAACTGCTATCTGAAATAGCCACTCATCATTGTCAAGAGGGTGTGGAGCTGCTGCCTTTGCCTACCCTGGCTGCCTCTCTGCAGTCCTAGTAACCTCAGGCATCGCCTCAGGCTCTGCAGCCTGGGAGCTAACCTGGCCAGAACTTCCCCAGCTCTGCTTGCTTTTCCCCAGCCCTGCTCTTAAGTCAAGAAGCCCCTGGCTTCCCTGGCAGCTAGGTCCCTCCTGCTCCACAGCTAGAGCATCTCTCTTCTCCTCCCTCCAGAAGCCCTTATTTACACAACCCTAGCTGAACCCTAATTAGCAGTATCTGCCTCAGCTGTGGGGCTTTTCTCTCTCAGCCCTCTCCCAGGGCTGGGTTTTACCCTTAAAGGGCCAGTGTGGGGCAGTTGTCCCATCACACCCTATCATCTCTCACTTACTCTTGAAATGTTGACTCCTGCCTTTGCTCTACCAATGGTATCAGCCTCCACTGAAAATTTAACAAGTAAGCAAACAAACAAGCATTTCTGTGCTTTCTCTCATGCTGCCCCTCATGGAAGAGCTCCTCAAATATTTTCAAAGCTACCTCATGATCCTCCTTCAAATCCCACTGTAAAACTGTCCTTTGCCAAAAGCCTACAAAACCATTACAATGGCCAAGCTACTGACAGGCTCAGATAGTACTGATCAACATCATCAGGTGTGTCATTGTTTCCTTGTACTCCCCCATCTGTATTCATCTGCTGAAGGTCCTTAAACTGTATGGAATCATGAGCATGGAAGCAATGCTTATTAACAAACAAACAGTTTCGCTAGATTGGTCATGTTAGGAGGAGGGATGATACGCGGATACTGAAGATCATCATCTATGGCCAGCTTCTTTGTGGAAAATGCTCTATTGGCAGTCAGCATAAGAGTTATAAAGATATCTTATAGGCCAACATGAAGTCATGAGGTATCTCTCACAGTTATCTGGAAATGACAGCTCAAGAAAGATTACTACAGCAGCAAACTATTGCACAAGCTCTCATATGATTCAAGTGGCTCATCGTATTCCAGCATTACAAGAAAAGCACAGGATTTGAAAAGAGTGCACTGCACCCACAAATGGCGGATGTGCGTGTGATACTGCAATAGGATTTGCCGATCAAGGACTGGTTTAGTCGCTCACCAACAGCATCATAGAAGATGAGATCCATCAATTGACAGCTCAGTCCACATCTGCTGTCTCTTCTCTTAAACTTAGATTGTAGGCACTTTGGGGCAGATAGTCTCGTGTGTTTGTACAGTACCTAATTCAACGGATTCCTGGGCCATAATTGGAGCTCTTAGGTGCTATAGTCACACACATAATATATAGGCACATTCACTCTGTTTCAGATAAACATGAACATATAAACTTGGATAAAAATTAACAATTGTGGAGCATATGGAGAGAGAAGGGACATTATATCACTGTCTGATCTCCATAAAACTCTGGCCATAGAATTTCACCAAGTTATCCTCAGACTGAGCCCAATAACTTGTGTTTGACTTGTGGCATCAAGTCAAAATGCCTTATGAAGTCCAAATATACTACATCTGTGCACTTACCTTTCTCAGTCAAACTTATCATCTTATAAAGGAATGAAATCAGGTTTGTTTGACAAAATCTATTTGCAATAAAACCTTGCTGACATTAATTATATTCCTATCCTTTAGCTCTTTATTGATTGAATCCAATACCAGCTTCCATTATTTTGCCCATGGATGAGGTAGGGCTAACTTTCCTATAATTAGTAAGGGCATTCTACTTGCTCTTTTTGAATATTGGCATGGTATTATTATTCTATCTTATGGAACTTCCCAGATACTGTATTCCAAGATTTATTCAAAATTAACATTAGAAATCCTCATATCTATTTTAGAACTCAGCTGTAAGTTATCCAGGCCTCCTTATTTAAAAGCATTTATCCCTTGTAAATTCTGTTTATTCTCCTCAGTTATTTTATTGCAGTGGAGAGATGCAGAACAAATAATACTTACATTCTCATGACAAAATATTGTATTTCAGCTGAACTAGTGGAAATTGAAAACTCTGAAAGATCACATGCTTGACTACCACAATTTTAAAATTAAAGTCTAAACAAAGACTTTAATTGAAGCTCACTTATGAACACATAAAAAAGACATAAGGCATAGATTTACTAAACACACAGCTGGGACACTGTTTCAGGATTGTTTGTTTTTTTATGTATATTGTACACAGTTTTTCTAGGAGAAAGCAATGGAAATTCTTGTTCTGATGTTATCTTGGCTCCCCTAATATAAAGGTGTTCAATGGTGAAGTCATATTTGGAAATGTATAAAATGTAACAAATTATCTTGTAAGTTGTTTTAACTAATATCCATTAGGGTGGTGTATTGTACTATTGCCTAAATATAAAACATTTTGAAGGTCAAAAAAATTTCATTTTAATCAAGATTCATCAGAATAAAATGTCTCCTTTCCAGAGTACAAGTTTTTCCACAGAGTGCATATCAATGTAGCAGATGAATTTATTCTCTTTTAGAAATGGTCATAATAAAAGTAACAGGATTTTAAAATATCTAAAAATTGCTTGTTGTAATTTAATTTTTATTTAGTGTAAGTGGCATGCATTCTCTCTGTGAATGATGTAATGTTTTACCTGTAATCTCTTGTTATATACAGCTTTGGGCATAAACAGTACAGCAATCTTTAAATTGTGGTCTACTTTTGCTACGATGCTACAGAAAAAGCCAACAAAATACACAGAGATTTCGCATGTTTTCTAGTCAAAACAGACATTTGTTATGGCAGGTTGGTATTCCAAAGTTGCTAGTGGTGAAGATCAGGGAAGGAAACACACAGATGTGCACCACTGACCTCAGTTAAAGACTGAGACTGGAGGATGTATGCTCTCCCTCTAACACACCTGATTCCTGTTAAATATTAGGAGTATTCTCTTCTCCTCCCCACCTGGGGATGTTAGATATTAGTTAATTGAATAGTCAAGTAACCTCATGAATTCTTATCGGTTAGTCAACTATTCTACAGTCCCAAGGGGGCGGGGCCGGCAGCCACTGTATCAGAGGCAGCAGCACAAGGTGCCAGACGGGAGCTGGTCCACAAGGGGAGCCAGTTTAAAAACCAGCATCACTTGTTGACCGGCTGCCTGTCGCCTAGTGCTGCTGCCTCTGATAAAGAGACTACAGCCTGGGGTTGCAGCAGCCCCTGTCTAAGGGGGGGGGGGCTGAGTTCCCCAACCCAGCGCAAGCCAGAATTGAGCTAGGCTGCCTGACTCCTAAAAGACTTTAAATGCAGAGTTGCAGGAGGGGTAGGTTCTGGACCCAGCATGAGCCAGAACAGAGCCGGCCTGCTTGCCAGCCTGCTAAAAAATTTACTGACAAATGTGGGAGGAAGGAAATGCATGTAGTCTATAACATTAAACTATACGCTTTTGTTTATATTAATGAGTTAATCAATTACACTATTATATCCCTATCCAGACCACCGCATGCACAAACTCACCCTTGGCCCTCCTCATAGGCTAAGGATACTTACTGCTTCTCCCTCAAGGGACCACCATTGGGCCACCCCTGCTCCTCCCCACAGGCCCCCCAATATAGTCTAGACTCTAGAGCATGGGTTCCCAAACTGGGGGGTGTGAAGAAATTCTGGGGGGGGGGAGCACGAGGCAACCCAGCCACACACACACCCCTCCCATCAATCCCACCCCAAGTTTTGCTGCTATTTTTGGGAGGGAAGCATGAGGGTTTCTCAAAAATCAAAAAGGGGGCGTGATGCAGAAAAGTTTGGGAACCACTGCTCTAGAGGCAGTAGCTCTTCTCCCCACACACTTATCTGACCCCCATTAAAGATTTGGGGGACACTGACTGCTCTCCACACACACCAGGACCCCACTTGGGACGTTCTCTTCCCTCCAGGCTCCCACTGTAAGCTTGGGGAGGTCACTGGGCTTCCCCCCCCCCCAGGTCTGCGCGCCCGCCGGCCTCTGGCGCCTCCAGCCGCTGCTCCGAAGGCGCCCCTAGAGGCGGGGGAGTTGCTCACCAGGAGGCAACCAGCGGGTTGCTCCTCTCCACGGTTTTGACCCAGGGCTTGTACCACTGGATCTGCCCGGCAGCTTCTCTCCACAACTTCTCGGGCTCCTCCAAGGCGGCCCTGAACACTCGCTCGTACGCGCCCTCCGGGACGGCAGAGAAACAGCGCGGGGCAGCGGGAGCTCTCCTCTCAGCCCGCGGGGCTGGCCCTCTCCACCAGCCACTGCCCCAGATCGTGCCGCGGCCGAGGAGCCGTGTCGCCAGCCGCCCCAGGTCCATAGTGGTGCTGCTCTGCGAGCCTGTCCGGTCCCGAGTGGCTGGGGAGCGGCTTCATCTGACTTGCCAGCAAGCCGCTAGAAAAAGCCGAGGTGGATCCCCTGCCTGCAGCCTGCGCCGCTCTCTGCCGCGGAGCGCCTCGCGAGCAACAGGTCTGCAGGCGCCCAAGTGCCGAGTCCAGCCCGG
The DNA here is from genome assembly GCA_019425775.1 of Rafetus swinhoei. Lineage (NCBI taxonomy): Eukaryota > Metazoa > Chordata > Testudines > Trionychidae > Rafetus > Rafetus swinhoei. Next base: position 277,286,816 of record CM033437.1, read on the forward strand.
GCTTTGCTCCTGCCGCGTGGCCAGCCTCGCAGATGGCCAGGGGCCAGGTGAGTCCGATTGCACAAGCCTGCACGCCTCTGTTCCGTCAGCGGTCTGCTAACCAGCGCCCCGCGCAGCGCCGGGTGCGGGCCGAGCAACACCGACCTTCCCGCGTCCACCGCCCTGCCTCGGCACAGACTGGCCTCCCCGCATGGCTCTGACCGTTAGTACAGCTCCTAATAAGGCCCCTTCCCGCTAGTACGTGGAGGCACTTGACATAGTTTCGAGGCGCCAACAACATGTCCCTCAAGCAGGGAGCGTGCACCCTGTAGCCTTTCTACCCTTTCATCACCTACGGCCCACAGGGAAGCCTCCAACCAGCAGAAGCAGCAGCGCTGGGCTTCGCCAGACCTGCCAGCCTTGAGAGAACATAAGGTAGACGAATGCAGCTTTGCATAGATCTGCTCCGATGTACGCCGGTGCCTAGCCAATCTCCCCCCGCCCCCCATCACTATCAATAAACCGCAAATGTTCCCTCTTCTCTCCCCCCCATCATCAAAACCTACTGCTCAGCTTTATAGGCCTGGAGTGGGAGTACATGCTTATTACAAAGTGACCAGAATTTGAAACTGTGCAAGGAGGACACTGAGTTGACAAAAAAAGCATACTTTTACATTAGGGTTGCCAGATGGTCTCCCAAAAAATACTGGACAGCCGGTATTTTTTGGTCGAGCCAAAAAAAAAAAAAAAAAAAAAGGAACCGGGGATATTTTTTTGGCAAAGTAGGACAAGAAGGACAATTTTTTTCAAAGGAGGACAAAGGGAGGGCATAATTATTGGGGAGGACAAGCTCCTCAAAAGGAGGACGTCTGGTCACCTTATTATTAGGAGGGTTACCAGGAATGAATTATGCACACGGAGCAAACTGAAAAAGGGGGAAGAGGGGGCTATGGGGCTATTTTAAATGTTTATGCGATTTATGTAAGTATTGGGTTGCACCTGTACCATATTTTCCACATTTCTAGTGGCTAAAACAGGGCAAGTCCTGTCTCTGGAGGGGCAAGGTTGTATGCTGTCTCTGAAGTGGGAGGTGGGGTGCTGCCTGCGAGGGGGGTTGCAGAGTGATCCTGCACTCATTCCACAGCTCCCACTGCACCTATTGCATAGGGCTTAGTAACCTGATGCCTGGAACATGGATGGGCTCACTGAATCACTCAGGTTTTATCTGGTCCCCTGACAGGAGAGTTGTGGGCAGCCAGACCAAAGGTGATGCATTAATTCCCATTTGAATCTATTCTTTCCCCACTGCACATTCCCTTCGTTCTGGCCAGATAGGGAGCAAGCTCTTGGGTTGCTTGAGGGCAATGTACCCATCCTCACCTGTGGTCATGAACTTTGGGTAATGACCAAAAAGATGAAATTGTTGGTACAAGGAGCAGAAATGAGGTTTCTCCTCAGGGAAGCTGGGCTTACTGTCCAAGAGAGGATGAGGAGCTCCACTATTCCAGAGAGCTTCAAAGGAAAGACATTACTCCCCTGGATCAAGAGGAGGAAGCTGATATGGTCTGGGCACCTGATGAGGATGCTTTCTGGTAGGCTTCCTTTGGAACTCTACCAGACAAGTCCCACTGGGAGGAGGACCAGAGTTCAATCCAGGACACTTTGGAGAGATTACATCTCCTGGATGGCTTGGGAACACTTGGGAATCCCTCAGGAGGATCTGGAACCAGTTACAAGGAAAAGGATGTCTGTTCATCCCTACTGTCCGTGCTATCACCAGGAAAAGTGACACAAAAGGGAAAAAGAAGAAAATTACAGTTCAAACTAGGTATATTTGTATGTCAACAAATCAAAATAGCCACAAATATTTGTAACATTCGCTATTAACTTGAGGGTTATGTTAGGTGACTACAGGTATTGTTCAATAACTAAACTTGGTACATGTCAGTAAGTTACATAACTGGTAAATGAATAAACTGATCAAAGGAAATAGTCTATTTACCCATTATAAGAGGGGGAAAACATTAACCTAATACATCTTCAGTCTGGACTGAATGTGGTGAATAGGATTGGACCAATAAATGGTCTCATTTGGGCCCAACCCCCTCTCCTCATCCCATCATCCCCCCCCAGAAAAACAAACTACCACTCTTTAGAGACCAATAATGGTGCTTCTGTTTCCTAAAGCAAACAAAACTGCATTTTCATGATGAGTAATGCCAAGAGGCCCCCCAATATGCTATACTACATAAATAACAAATAGATTGTCTGTGCCTTAAAGAGCTTACAATGCAAGTAAAAATTGTTCAGTAGATATTCTAAAAGAACTCCACACATTTAAGGTCCCAGTGTATATGGTGGAAAGACTGGAGAATTCCATCAAAGCAAAGGAGTCAGAATGGCATATCTGAGTCACTAAGGCTACGTCTACACTGCTTCCCTCTTTGGCAAAAGTCTATGCAAATGAAGCGTGGATTAGCATATTGCAGTGCTTCATTTGCATAATTAATTAGGAGCCCCTTTTGCACAAGAGGTTTTTATGCAAAAAGGCGCCATCTACACAGCGCCTTTTTGCGTATAAACCCCCTCTTGCGCAAGAGCCATTCTTCCTGAAAAAATGAGGAAGAGCAGTTCTTGCACAAGAGGAGGTTTTTGCACAAAAAGGTGCTGTGTAGACAGCTCATTTTTGCGCAACAACCTCTTGCGAAAAAGCGGCTCCTAATTAATTATGCAGATGAAGTGCAGCAATATGCTAATCCACGCTTCACTTGCATAGGCTTTTGCGGAAGAGGGAAGCAGTGTAGACGTAGCCTAAGAGGCTGAACCTTGGAATGCTGTGCCATCTATTCTACACCATTTTGCAGATACTTTTTATAAAATATTATAGAGAGTGGGGTTGAAGAAATAGGCAGGGATTGAAAGATTATACAGATCCTCTAGCCAAAATACCTCAAGGAACAGGAGCACAGGGGTTATGAATATGTCTTCAGCCCTGAGATTGGTAATCATTTATGGATTTGCTGAGAGTGAATCAAAGAAAGTATTTAATTCCTTCCAAGTGTCCATGGAGAATACTTGCACGTGACTTACTTATTCAGTTATGACCTGATCTTGCTCCCTTTTAAAGCAACAGGAATTTTGTTATTGATTTCAATTAAAACAGAATATAAATATATTTGGTCTTCAGGCACCAAGGGAAGCTTTGTGTTGGCTGAGCATAGCACCATTAGTACTTGGGTTAGTGTATAGGCAGCTGAAACTCTCTTCATCTTATGTCTCAATTTCTGCAACATCATTTTCTCTGGTCTTAACAAATGCTTTCTTGCACTACTCTTTCCTTCCCCATCCCCTCTCTTTGTCTGCTACTTATCTGAAGAAGTGGGTTGTGCCCACAATAGCTCATGATACCATCTACATTTTTTGTAAGTCTCCAAGGTGCTGCGGAACTATTTGTTGTTTTTAATTTTTTTTCTTATACTACTGACATCCATTCAGAATGCTGCTGCAAAGATCATTTTCTAACCTTAGCATGTCTCTTTGATTCTATCACTCTCTCCTTTGCATTGCTTCATGGCTTGCTATTTGTCTTCACTTTCAAAACCCTTCACAATGAATCTCCACTTCATCTAATCTTTCTAATTCTCATCAAAAAGTCAATTCCTACCTCTGATTGGTCCATGACACTAGCCTCCATCACTTGCTAGTTACATTTTCAAATAAAGCACCTTTGTGCTTTCTCCCAAGATGCCCTTATGCTTGAGAGAAGTTTCCAATAAACAACCACAAAAAAACCCCTCCTTCAAACTATCCTTTGATGTGAGGCCCGCATAGAGCTTGACAACAGTTAAATTACTCGTGTGCTCAGACTACTGCCTGATCAAAGTTCTCATTCCCTTGTACCCGCACCTCTTTTTTTATTTGTCTGATGTCTCTTGTCTTCTACTTAAGCCCTCCGAGACAAGGTGTTTGTACAGCACCTAATGCAGAGGGGTCCGGTTCCATGATGAGGGCTCTAAAGTGCTATGATAATACAAATAATAAATAGTTGTAACAAACAATAAATATGTGCACACACAGAGTCTCAGTTAAAAATGAACAAGGACTATCTTCTGTGTTTGTACAGTGTGTAGCACAATACGGTCTTTATCCATGACTGGGGCTCCTCAGTGCTATAGTCATAATAATGCATCATAACTTGTATTGAACCCAAGCATGTGATACATGGACAAAACAGCTGAATACTGCAAGTTCACTTTTAGAGAAGTCTCTCTGCAAGCACTTCTACCCCAGAGACTGTAAGCATTGCTAGACAGATGAGGTGCTTGCAATAACATAAGAATATAATATAAAAACATAAGAATGGCCATACTGGATCAGACCAAAGATCTAGGAGTAACGTTAATTCGAACCAAGGGGTTTCGTTCGAACTAACGCGTCCTGGCGCGCGCACTTTCGCTTTCGAAACAGCTGTTGAGCGGAGTAGTGCGCCGCGAGATCATGCTAATGAAGCGTGGGATATTTAAATCCCCGCTTCATTGACTATTTCGAATGCCTACATTTGCATCCCTAGTTCGAACTAGGGTGCAAGTGTAGACATACCCCGTGTGAAGAACTTCCTTTTATTTGTTTTAAACCTGCTGCCCATTAATTTCATTTGGTGGCCCCTAATTCTTATATTATGGGAACAAGTAAATAACTTTTCCTTATTCACTTTCTCCATACCACTCATGATTTTATATACCTCTATCTTATCCCCCCCTTAGTCTCCTCTTTTCCAAGTTGAAAAGTCCCAGTCTCTTTAATCTGTCCTCATATGGGACCCGTTCCAAACCCCTAATCATTTTAGTTGCCCTTCTCTGAACCTTATCTAATGCCAATATATCTTTTTTGAGACGAAGATACCACATCTGTACGCAGTATTCAAGATGTGGGCATACCATGGATTTATATAAGGGCAATAAGATGTTCTCTGTCTTATTCTCTATCCCTTTTTTAATGATTCCTAACATCCTATTTGCTTTTTTGATTGTTGCTGCATACTGCATGGACGTCTTCAGAGAACTATCCACGATGACTCCAAAATCTCTTTCCTGATTAGTTGTAGCTAAATTAGCCCCCATCATATTGTATGTATAGTTGGGGTTATTTTTTCCAATGTACATTACTTTACATTTATCCACATTAAATTTCATTTGCCATTTTGCCCCAGCACTTAGATTTGTGAGATCTTTTTGAAGTTCTTCACAGTCTGCTTTGGTCTTAACTACCTTGAGCAGTTTAATATCATCTGCAAACTTTGCCACCTCACTGTTTACCCCTTTTTCCAGATCATTTATGAATAAGTTGTTATTGGTCCTAGGACCGACCCTTGGGAATCACCACTAGTTACCTCTCTCCATTCTGAACATTTACTGTTTATTCCTACCCTTTGTTTCCTGTCTTTTAACCAGTTCTCAGTCCATGAAAGGATCTTCCCTCTTATCCCATGACAACTTAATTTACATAAGAGCCTTTGGTGAGGGACCTTGTCAAAGGTTTTCTGGAATTCTAAGTTCACTGTATCTACTGGATCCCCCTTGTCCACATGTTTGTTGACCCCTTCAAATAACTCTAATAAATGAGTAAGACATGATTTCCCTTTACAGAAACCATGTTGACTTTTGCCCAACAAATTATGTTCTTCTATGTGTCTGACAATTTTATTCTTTACTATTGTTTCAACTAATTTGCCCGGTACTGATGTTAGACTTACCGGTCTATAATTGTTGGGATCGCCTCTAGAGCCATTTTTAAATATTGGCGTTACATTAGCTATCTTCCAGTCATTGGGTACAGAAGCTGATTTAAAGGATAGGTTACAAACCATAGTTAATAGTTCCGCAATTTCACATTTGAGTTCTTTCAGAACTCTTGGGTGAATGCCATTTGGTCCTGGTGACTTATTACTATTAAGTTTATCAATTAATTCCAAAACCTCCTCTAAGGACACTTCAATCTGTGACAGGTCCTCAGATTTGTCACCTACAAAGGATGAGTCAGGTTTGGGAATCTCCCTAACATCCTCAGCCGTGAAGACTGAAGCAAACAATTCATTAAGTTTCTCCACAATGACTTTATCGTCTTGAAGTGCTCCTTTTGTATCTCAATTGCCCAGCAGCCCCACTGGTTGTTTAGCAGGCTTCCTGCTTCTGATGTACTTAAAAAACATTTTGTTATTACCTTCTGAGTGTTTGGCTAGCTGTTCTTCAAAATCCTTTTTGGCTTTTCTTATTACATTTTTACATTTAATTTGGCAGTGTTTGTGCTCCTTTCTATTTACCTCACTAGGATTTGACTTCCACTTTTTAAAAGATGCCTTTTTATCTCGCGCTGCTTCTTTTACATGGTTGTTAAGCCACAGTGGCTTTTTTTTAGTTCTTCTACTGTGTTTTTTAAATTGGGGTATACATTTAAGTTGGGCCTCTATTATAGTGCCTTTGAAAAGTGTCCATGCAGCTTTCAGAGATTTTACTTTAGTCACTGTACCTTTTAATTTCTGTTTAACTAACCTCCTCATTTTTGCATAGTTCCCCTTTCTGAAATTAAATGCTAGAATGTTGGGCTGCTGAGGTGTTCTTCCCACCACAGGAATGTTAAATGTTAGTGTATTATGGTCACTATTTCCAAGCGGTCCTGTAATAGTTACCTCTTGGACCAGATCCTGCGCTCTACTCAGGACAATACTTCTTAGTTGTTACCTCATTTTCACATACACACACAAAATCACTCTTTATTACATAATCATTGTTAGTACTATAGTGATTGCCTTTCCTTTAGGCAATTCTTGACAATGCTTTCTGTTCACAACAGTTTACTGCCTGTTGGTATCATAACAATATGGATGAGAACCACAGACTTTATATCTGCTATTGAAGATTGTCCTTCCCACTCAGTATACAACGCTCTGATACATAATACAGTGACAGTTTTGCAATCTATCCACTAATTATTCATCTTCAAAGCAAAACACTTAAAGGTTAATTCATTTTAATCCTTGAATCTTTACAAACAAAAAATAATGCTATGTTTTCAATGAAAAAACATAATATTATGCTTCACAGACATTTTTTTTTATATTATGCACATTCAGGCTAAAAGAAAGCAGTTAATGGCTTCTAAATTGAATTTAACAATACACTCTTAAATCTGCCTGTCCTACTCTTTGATAAGCTTTGCCGTGGACAAACTTTCATATGTTTATTCTCCCCTCCCCTACCACACATCCCAATTTAACCATTATCCCATAACCTCCGTTCCCTTTCTACAGCCCCAAACCCTTCTCCTCCTTGTCCCATTCCTCCACTCCCTAATATTGCTCTCATCCCAAAAGGCAGTCACATGTCTAAATTTTTCCCAAATATTTTGATTACATTTCTCAAAAAATAAAATTGCCCCACATACATAGACATCAACTGCAGTGGGTGCTTTAGCCCTGGAGCACCCACAGAAAAATTATAGTGGGTGCTCAGCACCCACAGCTGCTCCCCCTCTCCATCAGCACTTCCCATCCATGGGTCATCAGCTATCCAGGAGGTGTTGGGGGGGGCGGGAGGAGTGAAGGTGGGGTGCACTCGGGGGAAGGGGTGGAATGGTGTGGGAAGAGGCAGAAGCAGGGCCAAGGTGGGGGGGTTGGAGGAAGGGGTGGGTCAGACCACGGGGTTGAGCACCTTCTGGCAACCCAGAGAGATGGTCCCTGTGTCCCCCCCCCCCATGATTCACAAATTTTAGCAACCTCCGCACATTCCATCCTTTGGGAGGTTTTTGGGCGGGGGGATTGTGATTAACTTTTTCAAGCTTGAAGCCTTGTTACAGGATGAGCTTAGACCCCATTAAGATTGACAGGTGCAAAACTTACCCTTCAGTTAATACATCTGTAAGCAAAAGACCCCAGCTAAGACAAGAGTGTGAACCTTCCTCTGAGCTTTTGCCTTAGTATTGTTTTGGGTAGGTTGGGGGAGAGGCAGAAGACAATAAAAACTGAAAAAGACAAGGACAAACAAAGAGAGAGGAGCAAAAAGCAAAAAAGCCATGCTGTAGCCTATGATCACAGTGTCACCCTAGAAACAAGCTAGAGAGGCACTTTTAAGTTGTTGACTATAGAGGTTTTTGTCTGTAAGCTAAGAAACTACTCCTTTTGTTACTACCAGTACAAACTACAGTAAAACTCCATTAGTCCGGCATCCAGTGCTCCGGCACTCCTGATGGTCCAGCACCATCAGGAACCCGGAAGTGCTGGGGCAGCCGGACAGGCTTCCCCCATTCAGCCGCTGCTGAAACTAACCAGCAGCTGAATCGGGGAAGCCGGGAGCAGAGCAGCTGGGGTGCTGCTGGGTTGGTCCCGTAGCGCTGCCCCTCGGGGCTGCGGGACCAACCCGACAGCACCCCAGCTGCTCTGCTGCAGGCATCCCCGATTCAGCTGCTGCTGAAACTGACCAGCAGCGGCTGAATCAGGGATGCCTGGGGCAGAGCCGGACTATCGGAAGGGGGCTATGAGGGGTCTGGGGTGGCATCCCCTCTCACCCCACTCCAGACCCCTCATAGCCCCCCCTTCCGATAGTCCAGCATATCTGATAATCCGGCACCCCCTGGGTCCTAAAGGTGCCGGATTATCGGAAGTTTACTGTACAAAGCTGGACCCTCAACCTTTGACTAACCACTTGGGTTAAAAAGGAGCAACATTATCCTTAGTTATGTTAATTAATTATGTTAGTTATGTTAATTAAAAGGTGAGTTCATAGCTGTCAATCTCAATGAGGGCTTTGATTCATCCACTCATTAGCTCCTCTCAGTATTAACAGTCCATGGCAGCAGAAGTAAACCATTTTGGATGGGATGCTGTCACCTGGATACTCCTTGGTCAAATGACTCCTCCACACCTCCATACTGAAAGCTAAATTTCAAAGCAATCTGAATGAACATGTGGATTGTAACTCATTTATAAGAGTCAAGCTTAAATGACAGGAAGAGAAACTTTGTGGCCAGTTTTCTATATTGGCTCATGCACAGTGAAAAAAAGGTACATTTTCTTAAATACTATTCTTAGAATGGGTCCCCCAAAACTTAGTGGGTGTCATACACTATGTGGGTAAAACCCAACAGATTATGACTTCTGACCCACATCACATCAGTACCTTAATTTCTTCCTCTGTTCAAAAGAAGAGTCTCATCTAGAAGCTTTTTCAAAAATGGCTATTTTCTTCAGGCCATATACCTCCTCAACCCCCATCTCATGTAACCCCAGCCTTGGGTCCTTCAGACTAACCTGACCCTCCTGGAGACAGGCGCATCATATTTCAAAGAAATCCAACTAAGCACAACTATTGCAGATTACTGAGAAAGATAGCCCTTTAAAGAGAAGGTGTGACACAAGAGAAGTTGTGTGGTGCTGCTGCCATGCCACTAAAATACCTTCACAGGTGCATAGACCCATCCTGTACATTGTATATGTCTCCTTTGTGTGTGGAGGGGGGAGGCTTTGAGGAAGAAATGCTTTGTTGCAACAAGTAACACATAATGTGGCTTTTCTTTTTCTTAAATCATTTTATTTAAATTAATTCGAGAGAGAAGAGTCCCATCTCTTTTTGTCTCCTCACTCTTCCCTTGTATTCTGTTTTTGGTGGTCTCTTTCTCACTGAAGAATTGTCTAGGAAGGTATTGTGGAGATTTCAAAGTAGGGATGTGAAAGGTTAACCGATTAACCATTAACCCTATCAGGTGATGCTTACAGGTTATGCTTAACTTGTGGGGGCTGGAGCAGCTTCCCTCCCCACCCAACATGGACAGGGAGCTGCGCCAGCCTGGAGGGACCCAGTGCAGTCAGGGGACACTTCAGACCTGGCCAGAGCAGCCCCCACCTGCAGTGTCCCCAACCCACCATGCCAGGGGATGGGGCACTCCAGTAGGGTTGTGAAGGACTAGTCGACTAGTTGCTTCCCCCACCCCCTTGCTGCGTCTATGAGATAGAGGCAGCAAAGTGGGGGAAAGAGGATGGGTACTTCAAAGAGGCAGCGCCACTTGAAGGACTCCCCTGCTGACCCCAGGTTCCGTGCATCACTGCCACTCTGAAATGCTGCGGGGAGCCCGGCGTCAGGCTCCTCGCATCGTTTCAAAGCGGCAGTGCTGCGTGAAGCCCAGGATCAGCTGGGGACTCTCGCTAGGGTTGTTGCTACACTTCAAAGGTGGAGGTGCCCTATTGACTAATCGAATAGTCGATGCAAAATGCATTGACTATTCGATTAGTCAGTACTTAACATACTTATGCTCCAGCGGGGCCAGAACATCTACAGAACATCTACAGAATGGGGGCCATTCCAGCCTGGCTGCAGTGGTCCCTCCTCCTTTCCTATCCACGTTTAAGCAGTTAACTAATTAAACATAACATTTAACTTGTTAACTGATGAAATAGGGATGTAAACTATCATTTAAAATAACTGAATCTGTTTTACAGGATTTGGCTTTTTTGCATATGTTTTTCTTCCTGACTTTCCCTTTGATTTCATATTTATTACATTCAATGGAAAAATTTAGTTCTCAAAGTTTTGGTGAAACAGTCTTCATTGATGCACTTATGGAGCTAATGCAGTAACAATATATTTATTCTCAGGGGGTAGATGTGTTAGTCTGTAACTGTGAAACAACAAGAAATCTACTTGTACCTTGGCTAAAGGTTTCTTGGGAAAAGCCCACTTCATCAGATGAGTTGGAGTGGAAGTTACAGAATCCAGGGTATATATAAGCAAAAGAAGTTACCTATCAATTGTAGGATCAATGTTAATGAGGCTAATTAAGTCAGGATGGATGTTTCATTCACAGAATTTGATGTGGGCTTGAATAAAGATGTTAACTGGTTAACACACTACAAAGGCAACTTTCCCTCTTTTGATATTTATATCCCCACATCAATGCTGTGAATGAGACACACCCACCCTGACTTAATTTGCTTCATGAACACTGGTCCTACAATTGACAGGTAACTTCCTTTGCTGTTATATATACCTCGGATTCTGTAATTTCCACTCCAGTTCATCGGATGAAGTGGGTTTTACCCACAAAAGCTCACGACTTAATAAATCTAATCTATCTATAATAACCTATATTTAGTTGTCTTTCTCTATGTATTCAACAAGACATGAATACATGTCTTTCTATATGTATTCAACTTCTCATTGTTAATGTATTGATTGAGATGCTGTGACCTTTTTATACCAAGATTGCTGCCAACTTCCATTATAAAACCATGTTTTTAACTTGTGGATAACTGGAGACCCATTTGTGCTCCTCTCCCATTGATTTCTGTGAGCATTGTGAGTCCCAGACTGCTCTCATTTATGTCAATGACTTATTTTGCCATTGATTTAATTCAGAGTAGAAAAGACAGTATGTGAGCATACTACCCTCCATTAATAGTCTGATAGCATTTTCCATGCCATTTGTTTATTTATTTTTAAGGCCCAGTTGTTCTTCCTTCCCTGTGCATCAATAGCTAGCTAACTGTGGAGAAAAAGAGTTCTGTGGCACTCTCTCTGTTGCCCCTCTGTATTCATAATCTTTAACCCTGAGCCAGAGAAGTTATGCACTGCCCTCTAATATGGGTCTCTGCCTTAATGACATGGTCTGACACAGTGACACAAATCCTAAGACAATCAAGCTTCATCTCTATAGCCAAAATATAACAAAACATTTAAACACCAGAATTCTGTAATTAACAAATTGTGTTTCAGAGGCAGCAGCACAGGCCGGGAGCCAACTGCTGCCCTGCACTGTGGGCTATGATATGGGAGCGGGCTGGGAGCCTGCTATTCCATCCCTAAAAAGAATGAGTGTAAATGTCAAATAACCTTTCTTTGATTCTAGGACATTTTGTTTTTCTTGGTCTGACTTATAGATTGACAGCTTGTTGGTGCAGGTATAGTCTTGCACAGTGCTAGTTATGCTATCTATGATAGGCAAATAGTAATGTGTTTGAATTCAGTGGCTAATAGTTCATGTAATACTGTGAAATTTCTGTCAGAATCTGTTCTTCTATTTATTTCCTTCAGAGGTGATGGTAATGGAATTGGTAGACTCAAGGAATTTTTTACTTTCATAACTGATGGGGCAAGCCTAGAGCTGCCAGCCCTGTGAACTGACAAGCCTGTAGGTGCTTGGGCTCAGATCTGGAGCAAATTACGCCCTGGACAGGTTGTGTCTTCATATGGGTATAAATACTTAAGTTTTCTGTCAACAAAATCCAGAATAAAAAGCACATCACATTTATGGTCAAAATCCAGGAGGCATCTCACACAGAACATTTAAACAATAATATTGATAATTTGAAACAAATTACAATAAGATGGAACTCTTCAAGAGGATTTTTTGTTTACTCTCTGTGAACATTAAAGATCTTATGGCATGTTCTGGAATATTAAGGGCTGGCCTTATACAAAATTTACTTTACGACCGCAGTCATCTGCCACCTGCCTGAAGATATCTTCATGTCAATTGTTTTACATGTATTTAGTTTGTGCAGCACACTCAGATCTTTTGGGGGGCAAACAGAAACATTAATCAATGCAAGAAGATTCTAGGAATGTCACTCTGAAGCCCATCTCTACAGGGCCGGCTCTAGGCACCAGCAAACCAAGCACATGTTTGGGACGGCACATTTGCAGGGGTGGCATTCCGGCCAGCCTTACCGCCCGACACAGGCCTGCCTGTGGCTGCACCAGGCAATGGGCAGGGCGGCAGAGCCGGCAGAGGGGAGCACAGCAGGGAAGGCGCCAGGCAGCACGGAGACAAAGGTGGGGAGGGAAGAGGGTGAGGGGAGCGGGGCCATGCGGCAGGATGCCGGAGCCCAGCCACCCCCACGCCCTGCAGCCTCCCCCCTGGTGGCTGAGCTAGGCGACGACTGAAATTCGCGGGGCGCCCGATGCGGCTGCCGCCGCCCTAGACAGCGAGGTCCTGTTGGTGGGCGGGGGAGGCGGCGTGGGCGGGAGGCTACAAGCTGGCATGGGGGTGCTGCCGCCGCGCTCCGCACACACCCAGCCCAGCCTGGGCATGAAGCAGCTGAGCATCTGTGGAGCGGCAGCCAGCAGGAAGAGGCAGCCGGGCTGGGGCTGGCATGTAGGCAGGTGCAGCGCGCTCCGCTAGCCACCACCAGTGTCCTAGGGGGCGCTGCAGTGGACAGCCCAGCCGGGAGGCAGGCGAGCGCTGAGCCCTGTCGCTTGTGAGCCGAGCCCGCGGGAGGAGCGGGCGCACCCCGCACCTACTCCCCTGATGGCAAATGCCAGTGAGCTCAGCAGCAGGTAGTGGCAGGCAGCTGCGCTCCATGGTCTGAGTCGCCTGCCACCATTCCCGCTCGGACTGCCACCGCGCCGCTTGTTGTTGATTTCACCCCCTCCCCCCACCTATCCCCTTCCCTCCGGCCTCTTGTCTAATCAGGGCCAGGAGAACTCGGGAGACCCTCCTCCTGATCCGCGCGGAGCTTGGACCCTGGCGTGCAGCCAGTGCCCCACCCAGCGTTCTGCCTCTCTCCTGCTTCCAGGTGTTTGCCTGGGGCAGCCAGCCAGCTGCGCTACCGCGCCGGCCCCTCAGCGCTTCCGCAGCACCCCTGGGAGCCGCTGGCTGCAGAGTCCCTCGCGGCGGCTGCAGATGAGCCCTGGCCTGGCGTCTCCTCTCTCTCCTCTTGCAGGGGAGGGGAGCCCGCAGCGCTTTGCTTCACACCGGGGAAAGGTGTTTACAGCTGCAGAGAAAGGGAAGTAGGGGGACCTGTGCCACTTTCACCCCTTCCCCAGGGCGCTCCGACATTTCTGCGCGTGCTGTGGGGAAGGGACACGAGGATTTGGCGGGGAGAGGGAAAGGAGATGGAGTTCGGTCAGTGGGGGGAGGTGGGAGAGGGGAGCGGACTGGGTCCGGTCAGGAGCGGGGGGATCAGGTTTGGCTGAGAGGGAAGAGAGGGCGCAGGGTGGGTTAGGTGGGGAGAAACGGGGCGGACTGGGTCCAGTCACTGAGGGGTCGGGTTTGCCTGGGAGGGAAAAGAAGGTGGAAACTGGGTTCTGTGAGTGCGGGGGGGGGGGGGGGGATTGGGATGTGTGTGGACAGGGATGTGTATGGAGGGGAGACAGGACGTAGGCTGGGTTTGGCCGGAGGGCATGGTGGGAGTCAAAGAGCCACAAGGTGAAAGGCGCGCTTTCCTCCTCAGTGCCTGTCCTGCAGTAGCGGGCCAAGGGGAGGGGGGGCAAAAATGTTTTGCTTGGGGCAGCAAAAAACCTAGAGCCAGCCCTGCATCTCTATTGAATAGAGGTAAAGTAATTGAAACTACAAATGTTGTTGAGAGCTCATTTTTAATTAGAATTCACCTGGTTTAACTATCATAGGATTGTCTGGTACCATCCAGTTGTTAAATTATCAACCTTTTGTTCTTTAAATCATACATAGCTATACAAATTACACCCATGTAACAGCATGGACTTTCCAAAATTAGTATAAATTATTAGTTGCTGCTGTTATTTGATTCTTCTGCAGGGTTTCTTTGCAATGCAAGAAAATCTCTTCACAAGCACCTTTCCCAGATTGAAACACGTGCTGTTTCAAACACATGCTTGGTTTTGTACATGCAAATAGTCCTGCTCCTGTAACACTGTTGAATCTGAACCAAAATCCTCAATGCATGTTGATTATTATCATCCTCCCTACGATGAACTATTTTTGTACATTTAAATTTAAAAAGTTTTTAAAAGGAAAGAAACAAACCCACGGAGGTCTGTATTTAAAAATATACTAGTTGAAAACTCAGCATATATGAAAGCAAAGCAGTTCAATGACAAAACAAAAGTATGAGATCATGCCCAGTATTTAGGAGCAATATAAGAAATGTAAGAAAACAGTCAAGCATCGTTTCCATAGAGGACAAATACAATGTTAACCTTTGCTTTGAATTATTTGCTTTTTGTGGACTCAAACTGCAACCTTAACTATACCTTACTATAACACAGATCATTGTGAAGTAATGTCACAAAAATTGCCAATGAACATTGATCTTTATGCAGTTCATGACTCAGGGCTGTGAAGGTCCGTGCAATTGCAGAGTATTGATTATTTTACTTTAAAAGAGTACAATCTGTTTTATTAAAAGCAATCCTTGTTTGTTTGCTGTGCATTTGCAACTCTTTTTTTAGCTTGCTGCAGCCAAGCTGTGACATGTACATGCAATGTTTTCACCAAATGAATAGTGCTTGATATATATTTTCTTATTGGGGAACAAAAGAACTTCAGACACTGATGTTCCTATGAACATTTCTTAAAAAGCTATTTTTAAAAAAGTTACTTCTCCTCTTCCCCCTAATTTCTTATAACTTGAAGACCTTACGCCCTTAATATTATAAATGCCAAAATCATTACTGGAATCAAAAGAAATAAAAACACAGAAAATTCAAAACTACAATATTGCTGACCAGCAAACATCATGTATGGACATTTAGTTGTTTTTCTGAAATTTGTAAAAACAAGCCTACTCCCAAAGCAAACAGCATAACTCAAAAAGATCAAGAGCAGGATAAATTGAAAATAAAATATTAATGATTTCTTATAACTGTTGCTTGTTCCTGGGCTTTTGTATATATGTCAGTAGGTCACCTTGAGCCTTGAAATACATGGACATTGGCTCTTATGGAGCAGTTCCAAAGTTGCAACCATTCTAAACTCTGTTTTTTAACCCTCTCCTTCAGTAATAAAACAGCAAAGCTTCTTTTTGCCTGAACTTCCCTACACTTATTCTAGGTTTAAAGATTAGGCTTTACCCGCCAGTGTTTAGGAGTGTATTTGTGGGTAATTATCTATTACAATTTTTAAAAAGTATTGAAATTTTAATATAACTAAGTAAAAGTGTACAATGCTTCAGATTTTTTGAAACAATATCAGTACCTACAGCCTAATCTTGAACTACTTTCATACAGATCCCTATTGTTTTTTGGAGAGTTTAGAGTGCACAAGGTTTGCAGAATGAGGCAACTAATATTTTAGCTGCTTCTGTAATTCTTAATTTGATGTAGATCACCATAGCTCCGCCAAAGTCAGTGGAACCATGCCAAATGCTCTGGTCCTCAGAACATTATCTTTCATGCTCTTCAAACCTTCTTAGGAGCAAGTCTGTTTTAAAAGTGACCAGTTATTTTGCTGGTTTACTGGTTCCAAATGTGACTGTGATGTTGAAAAATATGAGTGATTCAGTAGTTAGTCAGTTTAGAGATCACCTTCCATTTCTTAAAAAAGCCTTTTTTATTGTTAAATCACCCTTCAAAATACAAACTATTTGATGAAGCTAAAACTTTTATGGAAAAAATCCCTTTGCCCGTGATAATCTGTTCTTGCTGCTCCCCCAGAGTTGCAGTTGCAAACTTCCTGCCTAGCCTTTCCAAGCCACCGCTAGAAGGAGTTCCTGCTTATAGCAGATGTCTTCACCAACTTCACCTCACTCTGTCACAACATACAATGTAGAGTTGACATTCAGACTTCAAGAGAGGCAACATCATCATGCATAACTTTATTTCATTTGCAGAATTTGTCTAAAAAGTTTTTCAAACTACTTCTGATTTTCAGATGAATTTTTCAACTTCATCATTTTTTAAAAAATATTAAAGTGAATCTCCACTATGTAATGAAGACATCTCAGCTTTCAAGTATCTAAAAGGGTGTTACAAGGCAGAGGGAGAAAAATATTTTCCTTAACTGTTGAGGATAGGACAAGAATCAATGAGCTTAAATTGCAGCAAAGGAGGGCTATATTGGACATTAGGAAAAGCTTCCTAACCGTCGCAGTGGTTAAGCACTGGAATAAATTGCTTAGGGAGGTTGTGGAATCTCCATCATTGGAGATATTCAAGAGTAGGTTAGATAAGTATCTGTCAGGAATGATCTGGATGGTTCCAGTTCTAGTGTTTGGTGATTCTATGGAAAATTCAATCCTTAGCCTCAAGAACAGAACAATATTGACAGCAACTTTTTCAATCTGAGGCAAAAGTATTGCATCACTCAATTAACCCTTTCTGACAGTCCCAATAGCAATACTCACAAGCCCTAGAAGCAGCTGTGCACAGTCTTGTTCAGGAATTTTCCCCTAGGACAGATTGGTTGAGACCCTGTGATTGGGGGGCTGGTTGCCTTCTTGTGCACTATGGGGCATGGGTCAATTGCAGGTTTAAACTAATATAAATGGTGAATTCTCTGTAACTTGAAGTCTTTAAACCATTATATGTGGATTTCAGTAATTCAGACAGAGGTTGGGGTCTGTTTCAGGAGTGGGTAAGTAGCCTGTAATGTGCAAGTCAGACAGGTTGACACATAAGTGCTGCCCCTGGGGATGCTGCTGTACCCCCAGGCTTAAAGTGGTTTCCGTTCTATAGAGAGTTTACAGTTGGTTTCAAGGGCTCTCAGCACCCCCACTGTACAAATTGTGTTAGCACTCTAGATCGCCAAATGAATAGTGGAGATGAGCGTAAGCACAAGAAAGTCTACATGAGCTTGGAATTACTACCGTCGCTCATAGTAGAGATGTAGCCTTAAATAAATAAGATAAATTAGTACAAGTCTTTAACTCTCAAAAAGTGATGCATTACTCTGTTTTATATAGACGTGATCTTGAAACCAAATCATATGTCTAGATACTCTCGAACTTGAGATAAATGCAGATCAATATATACATTTCCATGTCTCAGACTCCTACTGTGGATCTGAATTAGAGTATCAGGTCTAATCTGGGGAAAGCACTGACTCTTGACTCTGGAGAAAGCATTCTTCCAGAACCAAATTCCATGGATCAGGACCTTGATATCTACGGTGAAATCCTAATCCCACTGAAGTCAGTTGGAGTTTTCTATGGACATCTATGGAGACAGAATTTCACCCATAGTCTTAGGGATGTATTATGTGCTTGTTTGCACCATGTTCTGTGATCTATACGAATGAAATATATATGCAACATGTTACCAAAATAGAATGATATAGCATCTTACACCCACATTGCAAAAATTACACAAAGTGCAAGGTAGTGGAGTGTCAGGTCTACAACTTAAATTCTCTGGAACTGAGAAAAAAATAAGTTAGTTTCTCTGTGAACTTACTGCCATAGCAGTAGAACTGAGATGGGCAGATATCCATGTAGTAAGTTGAGGGTCAGTAACATGGAGTCAACAGGCCTGAATAGGGGCCTGTAGCATGAAAGCAGCAACAGGCCTAGAATCTAGTAAGCAAGTCTTTGGTTCAGGAACACAGGAACCAAGAAAGAGGCCCTACTGATAACTGTGTAATTGTATAAGTTAGGTGAAGCATGGAAGGACACAGGGAAGCACCAAGTACAGACTGTAAGCCAAAAGGGAGTAACGGAACATCTTAAGGAATGTCCTGGTACAAGAACTCCCTAGGAGTTAGGCACATACCAACCTAGGTTCAGGACCAGGTTGGAACTGACAGGATGACATATAAAAGGTAAGCCCCCCTTGCATAAGGTGAGGGGTGGTAACTAGGCAACAGAGGGTGGCAACTTGGTACGTAAAGAAGTGATGTAAGTTGTTTGTACCTGTTTATAAAAGGACACCGCAAAGGGCGCCTGAACAGCAGGTGTCATTGCCTAAACTTACAGAATGCACAGTAGCTTAACTCTGACTGACTGCTGTTAATATCTGTAATATGGCAATAGGCCTGCCCAGTGTTGGTACCTTGTCAACACGAGTCATAGTGCCCAGTGGTGTAACATTGTACTGATCTCTGTTACCAACTGGTAGAGCTTCGCATTTGACAATAAACCTGCTCGATTGATTTCAAACCTTGCCTGCATCTGTCGTTTCTGGGGCCTCTCAAAGATCTCCTGTGTTGACCCAAGTGCACAGGGTCTAACACTCTAGATAAAGGGAGTACCGATTGTTACGCACACAGCCAAAATTTTATCGTCACCGACGGAGTAGAGGTCCTGTCAGGAGCGCGCCAGGACGACCCTGACCAGACGACGCTGACACTGACAGTTCAGACCACCGAAGGTACCGAGGTACAGAACACCGAGGTACGACAATCCATATCTAGCACCTGCTCATTTTCCCTATCATACTTTATCCTTCACTGAGCACTCTGGACCTTGGTCAAAGTAACTACAGCTGTTCTGTTCAAACAAGAACTGATCATACCTGGTGCACTTTGATATACTCACATTGTATTGTTAGTCTAAAATGGTGAATGCCTTCTAGGTACATGTTTCAGATTATGTTTGCAATTTACTAGGCCTTCAGGATTCATGCTGGCTGGCAGTGGCCCAAGTGCTCCTGAAATAGCAGCAACTTTAATAAATCTAATAGACATTCATTTGACTTTTGCTCAGAGGTCCATCATATGTAATTGGAAAGATAAGTGCAAATTAAATTTTACTGTTTAGTTTAATAGTTTGTCTCATTCACATACTTGAGAAGGCTGTAACTTTTGAAAGTTTGGACCATTTCAGCTTGTTTGGTGGATTCTTCATTAGTCATATAGTTGTAATTCTGGTCTTTATGCAGACTGTGTTCATACCCTTTTTTTTAGGGCAATTGGTTGGTATATCTATTTTATCTTGACTGTGTGAGAATTCCTTGGCATTGTTTTATTCCTGTAGATAAAAGTTAATTACAGACACTCATAATAATTAGTGTTAATTCTCAGGTGTACATAATTCCTTGAATAATATTCTAAAAGAAAAAATGGCCTTTTCCTATGAGGGCACCCATGCAAAGTAATGTGAAGGAACATTCTACAATGTGTCAAAGCAAAAATACACACAGACCATTCTCTCTTGTGACAAAATAGAAATGCCAGATGGCATCTTCTATGAACTACAGTCATGAAAGAAGGTGTCATTTTTCCTTAGATATCATTTGAAGAAAAAAAGTAAGCTTAATGGGCTCTGTTTTCCCAGCACTGATACTTGCTCGCTTTTTACACCATGTATTGGCTTCTTAATCTCCTACGTTACGTCTGCTAGTCTATTTTCTATTTAGAAATCACGGAATGGCTGTGTAGATGCTCACATTGTTATTTCAGAATAATGGCCGTTATTCTGAAATAACTTTGCTGTGTAGACATACCGTAATTTAGTGAATATACCCTGCACCTGAATATACTCTGCACCCGAATATACCCCACGGTTTTTGCTGTTTGAGTAAAAAAACTCTTGTATACCCACGCACGAGTATAACCCGCAGGGTATACAAGACTTTTCTGTGCCAGGGGTATATTTGCCGGGGGTATATTTGCTAATTTACGGTGCGGGGAGGGGTGGAATTAGCCAGCCACTCACCGCCCCGGTTCCTGCGCAGCCGCCAGCCTCCGGGCGGGGGAGCGCTCATCCCCCTGGTTCCTCCGCAGTTGCAGGAAGGGGCGGGGGAGCAGGAACCATCAGCCTCCGGGTGGGGGAGCGCTCCCCCGCCCGGATCCTGCATAGCTGCAGGAAACACCAGTCTCTGGGTGGGGAAGCGCTCACCTCCCGGTTCCTGCGCAGCCGCAGGAACCACCATCCTCCGGGCGGGGGAGCGCTCATCCCCCTTGTTCCTCCGCAGCCGCAGGAAGGGGCAGGGGAGCAGGAACCACCAGCCTCTGGGCGGGAAAGCGCTCACCGCCTGGAGAGTTGCTGGTGAGTAAAAAAGAACCTATATAACCCGTGCACAACTATAGCCCGGGGGGGGCGGGGTTTGTAAAAACGAATATAATCCGTGGGTTATATTTGCTAAATTATGGTACCCTTATTCATCTTGGATTTTACTTTAGTATAGATCAATCTAAAACATAAAAAAAGATAAATGCTTGTTTCCTCTCATTTTCATACTAAGGTGGAAGTGACAGCAGGTAAACTAACAGGAACAAAATTTAAAAATTCAAAGTCTCACTTTAACCACTATTACATTCTATTCTTTCCACCTGAGATTACAAGACTACTTCACAATAGTCAAATTTCAAAAAGTTCAATGTGGGTACCTCTCTAAACTATAAAGTCTCTATCAAATGATGCACAAACTAAGCTGGTGTTATCTCCCTTTGGGAGAGGACTGGTTGAGAAGTATATAGAATTATTATTTCAAATGGGTCGACCTAAAGGCTGACCACTGGTATCTTTCACCCTTTTCATCTTTTGCCCAAAAGTTCCGGAACCCACATTGGTTATTTAAAAAAAATATCAACATGAGTCAACTTTCCTTCAAAAGCAGTTATGAGAAGTTCAGTGGACCATCAG
The DNA here is from genome assembly GCA_019425775.1 of Rafetus swinhoei. Classification (NCBI taxonomy): domain Eukaryota; kingdom Metazoa; phylum Chordata; order Testudines; family Trionychidae; genus Rafetus; species Rafetus swinhoei. Next base: position 277,308,057 of record CM033437.1, read on the forward strand.
TAAGTGGGTCACAGAGTTGTCTCATTTAGTGAACTCAGTATTCCTCTGTGTCCAGACCTTGGCATGTGGGAAGAAATAGACACAAGTTTCCAGTTTTACATTTTAAACTTAAGCAAAAGCATATAATCTTTTACGTACATATAGAAAGACAACTAAATATAGGTTATTATAAAAATAAAATTTAATCAGATGGCTTAAACAATAACGAGCCAACTTTCCTTATAAGATCTAAGTAATAATTTAGAAAGACAGCAGTCTTGTTTAGCTGCCAGTCTCAAAAGTGCTAGGGCATTGTCAATTTCAATGAATAGCAGCAGACTTATACTCCAGCCAAAGGGCTGATAAAGTGAGGTCAAATTACTTCCAGATTGAAGCTAATGTTGAGATTACAAAAGTAATTTCAATTCAGGCAACTACCCCAAACAGCCTATTATATAACCACCACCATTTTATCTCCTTATCCTTGAACATAGGGAAACATGAAACATTCCAATTTGATTCAAAAGAGCACAGTTTGTTACACTAAACATTCAAATGATAAATGTGGTTAAAATAATGATGTCCAAGGATTACACAAAAAACTTCTCACCCATAAAATATGTCATAAAGCAGCTTCAGCTGGAGCACCTCTCTGCAGTAAGCCACATCATGACAGATACAACACATGCATCTTGCCTCAGTTTCCTCTTTCAAATAACCAAATAAGTTTGCTTCAGGCTCTTCTCTCTCAGTAATACTCCTCTTTGGGGCTTGTTTATTATTAAAACCTCATGCAAAATACTTCACACCAAAAATCCCAACATAATATGAATTAAACACCCCTGATAGGGGTGTATCAGCCCTGCCCTGAGAGTCAGAGAGTTGCCCTGGCTCAGCTGGCTTAAAGGGCCCCACCCCCACAGCCCTGCTGGGTATGCTACCAGGAGAAGCAGAATATAAAAGCCTGTGGAGCCACTCAGTTGGGGCTGACTGCGGAAGGAGGAGGAGGTGGCACAGAGGGAACTCCAGACCAAGGGGAGCGGAGTTGGCCGGAACCTCTAGCAGCAGCCATGGCCAGGGAGGCTGTCTGAAAGGATGCTATGAAAGAGAAGCAGCACGCCAGGAATTTGTAGGAAGTAGTAGTCCAGGGTGGAGAATTGTTCTCCAGGTACTTAGCATGTTGAGGTAGGAGTCCCCGCTGAGCAGGCAGTGGATTGCTCCACTGCCAACAGGGCCCTGGGCTGGGACCCTGTGGAGCAGGAAGGCCAGTGCCCTCCTACCCCCTCACCCCACAACAAGCTAGTGCCATAGAAGTTTGGAGGCCTATCTCAGGACTAGGCCTCTGGGCTGCATTGCCTCTGAGAGAAGGGGCTTATCTCTGGACCAGGCCTTGGGGCTGTATTGCCCCTAACAGAGGGGATCCACCCAGGTACTAGGCCTCAGAGCTGCATTGTCACTAACAGACTGGTATACGGACGCAGGCAGCTGTTAGCATTGGGTGGCAGGGGGGGCGTGTGAGCAGCCTTGGGGGAAGGCAGAGCCCTGCCCTTAAAGGGGCTAGACTCGAGGGTCAGCCTGGGATAATATAGCCCCTGATTGTACCCCTCGACAACCCCAAATACAAATAGTAATTAAGATCACCCAGTATCTCACTCCCTGATCGTCCACGCGTCACACCCCAACACCTTTGACCGTTCCTGGATTCTCTGCCAGTGCTCTGCTGTCCTGGACCTGGACAACCACCCCAGCCCTTCCAACTGGCATAAACCCCACTCTTCCCAATGGAAACCATTACAACTAGGAACATCCTTGCTAATGGGACTTTCCTTGCTCCTCTGGCCCTCTCACAGTTCTTCTGATCCAGCTCTCCACTGCTTCCCGTTCCTTCACTTCTGGTGGCTTAGACTGGCCAGGAGCTTTGTCTTTTATACACAATTATTCTCCTTCTCCACTCACTCATTTCCTCAAAAAATGTCATGTTTTTCCACACTTGCCATCTGGTCGCTCTATCTTGGCTCCAGCAAAGAGCCAGCAGACAATTCACTCTTCCCACCCAAAAGGAAGGTTAATTAACGTGCATAGTTTTCAGGCTCTTTGTCTTTGTCTGGCATGACACACCCAAGAGGATAACCAGAGACCCCAGGGACAAAAGATCTTCCTTGGCTTGGAGGGTTAGCTGAAATAAGAACAGTTTTAGGGTAAGTTTGCAATAAGCTTTAATGTGTTAGAACTAGCTTTGTGTGTTCTGTTTATTTTACATTTGTAACTTAATTTGCTCTGTTTTAACTTGCAACCACTTAAGTCCTACTATTTGTACTTAATAAAATTATTTTTATTTACTATCAAGACCAGTGTAAATAATTATTACCTAAGGGAGCAATCGGTTTGTATACATCCTCCTTTCACTGTTTAAAGAGGGCTTGCCTGCATGATTTATTTAGGGTTCTGATCCCATTTGGGTATTGGTTTCCTGGAAACTTGTGCCTGAAACTGCATTCTCCTCAGATCTGAAGTGATTTAGTGTCTGTATTGCTCTTTGGGGAGCAGTGATCTCAGCTCTGTGCCTTGGCTGGGGGAGACCAGGAGATCTGGCCCAGCAGGACAGGGTGGTGAGAAGCCCCCGAGAACAAGGTGGCGAGTGTCCGTGGCTTTATCAGCACAACAGGAAGCAACCCCAAGGGGTCTTCTGTGACTGCACCCCATCACACCATCAACCAATACTCATATCCATGGAATAGGGATCAACATTTTATTGTTTCATATAAATGAAATTCCCCCCACCACACACTTCATTCCTGGTGGGCCATATTCACCATGGTTGGGGCTGGAGAGTATTACTGGACAAAGGCGATCCAAAATTGAAGGTTCAATAAGCATGTCATATTAAAAGTGTTATGGGAATAAGGAAAGAAGAGTTTTGAAAATTTTCCCTTTCCATTATAACTGTAAATCCCATGAAATGTCTGTCTATTGGTACCCACTACTGTTGTGGCCTTGAAGGCAGAATGCCTGACCCTGATAAACGGGGCTGAGGATAGATTTTGCTGGGTTTGGAGGTAGGAAGGCTTGGTTCTGGGGCCCTCTCAAGGGGCAGGGCCTCAGGTGGAAGGAACAGAATTGAGGGCTGGATGTGCACTACTTGTAGGTCCAGCCACTGCTGCAGTAGCAGCAGTGGTGGCCAGGAGCCCCAAGTCACTTTAAATCACCAGCTCTCAGGGCAGATGCCCCCTTTCACCCTGCCACTGATGAATAAGAGAAAGATAAGGACTAGGGAGAACATGATCAGCAAGATCCTCCAAGCTGTGCTGTGTCAGCCCACAATCAGAGTCTGGAGAGCAAATGTGGCAGACACCATGGAGAATGAAATAGTGGACAGGACAAAGGCCTAGGAGTCCCAACAAGAAAAGGAGAGGAAATAGAAAGGCTGCAGGCCCTGGCTGAGCCTATAGGTGCAAAACTTCTGGACTCCTCACCCTCTGTAGTCCTAAGAGAACTCCACTTCAACAGCTCTCAACTCTCCACAACATACTGTGTTGGTCAGATCCTTACACCTTCCACTCCACACAGGTGGGACAGCAAGGCAAACCACAGCTTCACCTATACCAGCCATGGTTTTCACATATCAGTGTACGTGTAGCCACAACAGACTACATTTGTGCTATGAGCAGAAATAGTTAGTGTCTATGTCATTTTAAAGTTCCATTCCATTAATTTATATTAAAAAATTGTATTGCATTGCCTTTTGGGGTTTTTTCTGCACTTTTTTTTACTCAATATATTTCTATTTTTGGAGAATAAAATTACATTTATTAGCTCACAATTTACATTGTAGAATGCATAGTAGTACACAATGCACTCTGTACAATAGAACTTCAGAGTTACAGACTGACCAGTCAACTACACATCTTATTTGGAACCAGAGAAAATATGCAATCAAGCAGCAGCAGACAAAAAACAGCAAATACAGCAAAACAGCAAAACAGCAAATACAGTGTTTCTCATAAACTAGTCAAACTATAAAGGGAAAGTTTAAAAAAAGATTTGACAAGGTTAGAAATTTTCTGTGCTTGTTACATGTAAATTAATATGGTTAAAAGCATCATTTTTCTTCTCCACAGTAAAGATTCAAAGCTGTATTAAGTCAATGTCAAGTTGTGAATTACTAAAAGAATGACCATACCATTTTGTTCAGTTATGAACATTTCATAATTATGAACAACTTCTATTCCTGAGGTCTGTACTTGTAAATGTACAGCAAGCATCACATAACTCACACAATCAGAAAAACACAGTCATATTTATAAACATACAGCAAGCATTATACAAATACTAATAACACCTAAAGATTCCCAGCACAGAGAACCATACATCACCGAACATTATTGTGGCACTATGGATGTCAACGTGTAATTGATTACACAACAAGGGTATGTCTACACAGCAAAGTTATTTCAAAATAACAGCCCTTATTTCGAAATAACTTTCCTAGCGTCTACACAGCCAAACCGCTATTTCAAAATTAAATTGAAATAGCCGAGTGCTTATTTCAAATTTGGTAAACCTCATTCTACGAGGAATAACACCAAATTTGAAATAGCTATTTCAAAATAAGTGCTGTGTAGACACTTATTTCGAAATAGGGGGCCTCCAGCCTTCCCAGGGTGCCCTGGTGGCAACTCCAGCCTCAACCAAGAACACTTCTCTCCCTCCCCCCGTCCCCGGAGCCCTTAAAGGGGTAGACTTTGGCCACAGTGCCTGTGCCAGCTCCAAGCCTGCCAGCCCAAAGCCAGCAGTCACTGCCCCTGACCCAGTGGCCCCAAAACATGAGCCAGCAAGCCACTGGCAGCCAGCCCTCCACCGCTTCCCAGGAGCAGTCTGCCAGCTCCCAGGAGGAATGTGGCCGTCTATGGCAGGATAGCTGCCAGCCTGGCAACCAAAGGCCACATGTGAACCCAGGAGCAGGTTTGCATGACAATCAAGTTGGTCCAGCAAGACCCCTAGCCCTGAGCTTCCTCTCCCCCTTCTTCCCCTTGCTTCCCCCTTCCAGCTCCCTCCTCCCAGGTTTCCCCTCCCCTCTACCACCCTCTCTTCTCCCTCTCCGCCTCCTTTCCCCAGTCTCACCAGAGTTTCATTCCCTCCCCCCAGTTTTGTTAAATAAAGAGAGTTTGTGTTCATAAAAATATGTGTATTTTATTTGACATCAGGAAGGGGGGTTAGGGAGGGGTAAGTGGAAGGATGTGAGGGAGGAATGAGGCACAAGACCTCAGTGGAGCAGACCAGGGAGGCTCTTAGTGCTCCTCAGGGTGGAAGCTCTCCCGCAGGGCCTCCTGGATACTGACAGCCCCCCGATGGACCTCCCAAATGGCAGCCTGCAGAAAGTGCAGCCAGGCTCACAGCAATGCGTACAAGAGAAGCACCAGAATGCCCAGGGGCAGCTCTGGCTCCATGTTGCAGAGTGCTGTGGTGTCCCAAGTAAGGGCAACTAGAGCACGCAGAGACAAAATGCTTTGCTGACCCTCATCGAGGTAGACAAGCAAGCAGGGAAACCTGAGAAATGGCTGTCCGGGGGGATCCCTTTAAGCACAGACCTCAGGCAGCAGCGCCACACAGTAAGTCCTGACCTGGTGCCCTGCTGGAACTGGTTCTGGCCAGCCTTAAATGCGATTCAGAGTCCACTCAGTGTGGACACACTATTTCGAAATAGCAAAATGCTATTTCGAAATGCATTTTGTGTGTAGACGCGTTATTTCAAAATAAGCTATTCGAAATAACAATTTCGAAATAAGATATTTTGAAATAACACTGTAGTGTGGACATGCCCTAACTGATAAGCTGGGCTTACTGGTTAATCCTATCGACTACATGCACTCCCCCTCTTGCTACCTCTGTATCCCGCCTGCCCCCTCCCATGCTACTTCCCACAGAGTGGGAGCCAGTACACATGGGAAGTGGCTTTCAAGCCGGTTCTCCATGCGTATTGGCTCCTGTGGATACTAAGCCTGCTCTATGATACTAAGCCTGCTCTCTGCACTGCTGCGTCTTTATCAGAGGCGGGTGGGAGAGGCAGGCAGGAGCACAAGCACTGGCTCCCACCTCCCCCCTCCTACCTGTAAATGTATAACCACTAAAATGTCATGCAGTTACATGTTTACCCAAATACCTGATAGTTAACATTCCTATGTGGCACTATCAAATTCTTACATCCCTGTCGCTGGAGTCATGGTAACAACATTCAAGAAACTCTGTCATTACACCATATCTGAGCTTACAGACATGCAGCAACAATGGTGAAATGCCAAGGCACATGAAATCCAGCCATCATGAAACCAAAGGCTTCTATGCTACCTTGAAAGACTTATGTGTGATCCTGCACACAACTGGAGTGTGGATGGCCTAACACAGATAAAGAAGAAACCTTTTAGAGGTGGTGACAGCATTTCAGCTATTCCTAAACACACTGTTCCATGTCATAGATGCGTCACTAATGAGAGTATGGGATCAGGCAACTTGTAATGACTACATAGATGCAGCCCCATCCCCCAACAAAATCAGCACTGCAATTAGTGCCATGAAGAACCGCAGAAATAGTCAAGTACGGAGACTCAACCAGTTGCCACCATAAGTATAGCTGTACTTTGGTAACTGTTACATAAGCTTGGTTTTCCAGAAAACTGAGCAACATTTTGAGGCACAGTAGATGATGTTCTGTCCAACCCATTTCCTTGCACTAATGGTATTGAGCTATGCTGAATAATTGGTCCAATCCCAATCAATTTCTTCAATGCAGCTGTGCTCAGTGATGCCAGAAGAGACCAGAATGCTATTGTCAGATTACATTTCTAATCTGGAAAATTATTCAACTTGAACAGACTATGGTCTAATGCCTTTGAGACAATTGTATATGAGCTGCTGTATACAGGTGACTGTGCTCTAGAGACATCATGAAGAGATATAATTAAGGACAGATGCAAAAAATCACAAGTCGCCATCAGCAATACACAGCTGAATGTCATTACAGGCTTCCATCTTACATTGTCGAATGATACTACTATAGTCAAGGAGCTGATAAGTTGCATCCACAAAGTCAGTTCATAATTTGGCAGACTATCAGGCAGTTTGGTGGCAACATGATACTAAGCTTAAAACCAAGTTAAAAGTTTATAAAGCAGTTGTGCTGTCCAATTTGTTGTATGGGGCAAGACCTGGATCTGCTTCAAGAATCACATCAAGCTTCTGACAAGTTCCATTTATCACATCTGTGTGCCATCCTCGCATCAAATAGCAAGTTAAAATGACCAATTAAGAGTTCTGGAATGCAGCCAGAGCATAGGAATTGAAGCCACTTTCATTGCATAACAGGTAATCTGGACTGGTCATGTGGTGAGGCTGGATGATTCTAGAATGTAGTTGCTATATAGTGATCTGAAAGTGGGTAACTGCTAAGGTTGCCAACTTTCCCGCCCGGACAGTAGCTCTAGTAACTGCACACACATGGCAGACAGAAGAAGTGCTTCAAAGACACACTGAAACATAACTTGAAGCAGTGAAACATTAACACTGACAGCTGGGAATCATCAGCAACAGATAGACCATGCTGGCAAGCAGCAGTCTGATGGGGTTACTCAGTTCGAGATTAATCACCATATGGATCTTTAGGCACAGAGGCTGAGATGTAAACAGCAACAGATTCAGAGAGTAAGTCTGTAATCCCTTCCTCAGTATCAAGCTACATATGCATTCAGTGCAGAAAGAACTGCCTCTTACACATCATCATTTTTAGCCACAGTCATGCCTACAAGCTGCAATGCCATGGCCAATGTCATCTTGGGTCACAAAAGACAACAATGAATAGTATGGCATTATAAGCTTCCAGAGCATGATGGCCACTTGCTTGACCACTTTGAATGCAGCTGACATTCTGGTATCCATGAGCTGAAGGGCTGGAGTGAGTTCAGCACAGAGATCCAGGAACATGGTCTTTTGCATCTGAAAGTTCTGCAGCCACTGCTCATCATCCCAAACTTGGATTGTGATCTGATCCCACTGATCAGTGCTCAGGTCCAGAAGCAGAATTTTGCCATCTGCAGCTGCTCCATGATTGCCACCAACAGTCTTGAATAGTTTTTACTATGTCCTTCAGTAAACTCTCCAATAAATTGTCATGTCCTCCTTTGTTGTGCTACTTCCTGAAAGCCTGCAAATACAGAATTGTGTGTCCAGTATTTGTAATGTTCATGACAATAGTGCAGAGCTCTGTGGGTGCTGTGCTTCTGTCAGAGATGGTAGACACTGCAATGTGCTGTGTGGATTGAGGAATTTTTTTAAAGGGTGAAATTAAGAGTTATGGATGGCATTATAGGAAGGAGAAAGTTGTGTACTGGGAGCTTGACCCCCTATCTCCATAAATCCCTGAGTGATGATGCATTTCTGCCCCACAACATTTTGCACAAAGTTCCCAAATGGCATCAAACTAGATAGCAGAGTGTGGCACATGGGAATAGCTACCTGTAGTTCACCTCCCTTTACACTGAAACAAGCACTCAGTGAACAGCCAAGTATTCCTGCACATGAGTGATGTATAAATTTTAGCAACTATAGGCCAATGCAGTGTGCATCAGTCAAAGTTTTTAGTGTAGACATGGCCTCAGAAGGATTTTGGTAAGTTGGAAAGGGTCAGAGAAGCACCATAAGAATGACTGAATGATTAGAAAATGTGTCTGATAGTGATAGACTCAAGGTAGGAATGTTAGTGAGTAATCAACTAGAGTATTGACTGCTCCCTTTTCCCTCCCCCTTTGCTGCCCTGCGGCTCTTACTACATTTAAAATGTAGTACGGGTGGCTCCCAGAGCTGGCATGAGCCAGGACTACTCGGTAATGGCTCGAGCTGGCTCCTGGAGCTACCCCCACTGCAGCTCTGCAGAATGGTCCTTATCGACTAAATGTGTAGTCAATACAAATTGTATCAACTACATGATTAGCCTTATAACCGCAATTTAACATCCTTAACTCAAATCTGTTTAGCTTATCAAAAAGAATGCTAAGAGTGACTTGATTACATTCTATAAATATCTACATGGGAAACAAATGTCTTATAACAGGATCTTTAATCTAGGAAATAAAAATACAAGATCAAATGGTTGGCAGTTGAAACTAGATAAGTTCACACTATAAATAAGACAAAAATTTTACAGTGAGGATAATTAACCATTTGATCAATTTATCAAATGTTGTGGTAGATTCCTCCATCCTGGGTGTTTCGCTGTCTTTAGCTCGTAAATTATTCCCAACTATATTGCAAGAGTGCTTCAGCTAGCCAGCCAGTCTGCCACCCTGGAGTTACACTGCAGAGTGAGATGAGCAAATTCCCAGTCCAAGACTTGTTCCCAGAAATATGTGTCTTGTGATGCCCAGTATCCTCCAGATTATACAAGCTCATACAAAGTCTGTCATTTCATTAATAGAACATTATATGCACAAACCCTGTTGTCTCAAATGAAATTTAACAGAAACATCAATCCAAACACACATCTTGGCTTACATAAAACAAGTATAGTAACTATAGAAATATTTTAAATGATTATGAGTAATGAGGTATAAAAGCCAGAGTTGTTTACAAAGTCATAAAAGGCAAAATGCAAACTAATGCCTAACTTAACAAGCTAAATACATTCAAAGAAAAGGTTTGTCTCATCACATGCTTTTACTGACTAGGGATGTAAAATCCCATTTACTGTAATAAGTTAACTGGTTGAACATTAAGTTTAACTGATTAAATGGGCCCCTTTCCACTGCAGGCAGGGGCTGCTCCAGCCCAGCTGCTTCCAGCCCCACACAAGGCTGCCTGCTCCTAGCCCATGTGGGGCTGGCAAAGCCACTGCTAGGAGCCACTGCCCCTTCCAGGGCTCCTTCTGCACAGAGCTGCCATTTCCATCCCATTAAGGGTGATGCTTACTGGATAACTGGTTACCCATTAACATCCCTATTATTGGCTGACCTCTTTCAGTCAGGCTCCCTCTCCCAGTTCAGTGTTCCATCAAGTGTCATTAATGCCATGAGCAGAGAGGAAGGAATGAGAGAGGTGATTTGGAGTCTATGTTCCCTTTTTTTAAGTTTTCCTCCTCTTTGAGAATCATCTCCAGCTGGGGTTCCGATGACAGCCGGTCTGTTTACACAGGAACCCTGAGCTGATCCATTGACAATATGTAAAATTCTCATTCACACCCAGTTTCTGCCAAAGTATGAGCACTTGATGAGGTGATAGTCCATTTTATCTTGTTGACACCTGGCTAAGGTGCTGACTGGCCTTTTGTCTCTTGGGAATTTGTCTGAAGCTGTTTCCCCAAAACTTGAAACATAAGTAGAATGTTATAACTTTGCATACAGCCACACACATTTTACCAGTACAGTAATGTTCAGCTGGTTATGAGTTTTCAGCTTTTGTATCAAGGCATACTTGATACAAAATTTATTATAGTTTTGTAAAAAAGTGAATATAAGATTAAAGACTGTTACATACTCACTTCCTTTTCATAGCAATATATTTTATGAGCATATCCAAAGAATTTAGAATTATTGAAAAAAAATTGCCTGCAGTTTTGTGAACTTTTTGGAAACATGATCACAGGCTTATTTCAATGGGAGAAAATTGTTACTGCTATTATGTCCATCTTACATGAAGTTGTGAAATCGTAAGTAGCAGTTCTTGTTCTTGCCTTGTCAGATTTTTAATCAGATGAAGAATTCTTACGTTATTATGTAACTGAAACTGTAATCAATTTATCATGGTTTTCTCAGTTATGCTTTGTCATAACTAGCTTTGTCATAGTGACTGGCTAGTGTCAGTCAAAAATTAAAAAATGTCTGTGCCCTTGAACCCTACTACAACTTCAGCTTGTATTTTGTGCTAACAAGCTATCCAAATTCTGTTATATTTCCTGTCAAAGGCTTGGCAATGAAAACAGAGATATATTCATTCCATTTTCTATTTTATTCACATCTCTGAAATCCTCCCCTCCCTCAAATTCCATACAATAGTATTGTTTATGAATAAATTTGTTTGAGTCCATTAGTCAGAAGGTTGATTCTGATCATTAACATAATCTTCTGTTTCCCTAGTCATCTGGTCTTCTCTTCTGAAATAGGAATTTATTTTGGTATTATTTTGTAGTGATTAGATAGGCTTTTGAACATCTAAAGACTGTCTGGTTGATTTTCATTAAAGTGGCGTATATACTATTCTATAGGGGCATTTCAGTGGTTGGATCTAATCTGTTTTTCTGCCTTTTAAGATTCATTGCAGACAATTACAATTTCTGAGGTGGAGGGGTTATTTTTTTGGAGCTCGTATTCTTGCTGGAGTGTAAATGATCATCATTGTTCAGAGACAGATTAAAAGCCTTGGTATTTTTCTCTGTGTTTCACTTTCCATGAGTTCTGAATTAATTGCACATTTGACATGCCAGATTATTGTCAGGTGAATTGTAGATGTCTTGATTGCCAAGTTCCTCCTAGATAATAACTTTGTACTTAGCATGCCTTCTACCTGAGGACTCTGAGTGACTTTACAATTGTATTTATCTTCACAATACCACTGTGAATTAGGCATTAGATATTAGAAACCCCATTTTATAGATAAAGAAATAGAATCTCAAAATGGTTGAAGCCTTTAGGTTTGTCTATACAGACTCTTGGCATGCAGTAAGCACAATGTAAATCCATAGTGCATTTGCCTGATGTGCTACTGTCTGTGTGGACATTGTTATGCACTAAAAGTTCCCTAGTGTGTTTTGATCTACTCCCATTTCAAATTGCAGTAGATCAAACTACAGTACAGAAATGTTAGTGAATGGTAGAAGGCTTCATGAAGCAGGCTACTGCACTGTAGAGATATACCCCCAGCTTGCCATACAATACTGTATGCATAGACTACCCTTTTATTCTTCTCCTATCTCTTGGTTTACACTAACGTAACATTAAGCCCAATGCAGTAATTCCTGTTTATACCATTGTAAATGAAAGCAGAATCCAGCCAGCCTTCCTTGCTTTGGTCAAGGTCAAACAGGAAGTCTGTGGTGGATCCAACAATAAAACCAAAGATTCTCTCACGCCAATCTTATACTGGTGTAATGACTCCACTGATGTCTCTGGAGTTACTCTGATTTAAACAAGTGTGAGTAGCTCCCAACCACATACTGAAAACCACAACTCTGGATTTGTGTCTGATTCTTCACTGTCTCACTCCTCATGGAATCATTTAGGATCTGATTCAGTCAATGGGACTCTAATGTGTGTGCTTAAGTACTCTGCTAAATAGAGGTAGCCCTAAGCACAGGCTTAGGTTCTCAACTGACCCTAGGGGACTTACGCTGTGTCATTTTAGCCAAGCATGCAATTTTATACTTGAATGCCAAATGGCAACCCCCCACATAGCATGACCTCACATGTACAGTGCATGCTGTGCAGAGGATGCCATTCTGTTCTGTTACATGACATCTTCCATGCATATTGGACAGAATTGTCCAAAGGGCATGCAGGACAGCCAGTCCTGGGGCACACAGTGCATTCCTTGCATACCCAGATGGCAACCCCCCACATAGCATGACCTCACATGTACAGTGCATACTGTGCAGAGGATGCCATTCTGTTCTGTTACATGACATCTTCCATGCATATTGGACAGAATTGTCCAAAGGGCATGCAGGTCAGCCAGTCCTGGGGCACACAGTGCATTCCTTGCATACCCAGATGGCAATGCTGATAGCATTGTAAAACACTATGAAATCAGAATTTGCCCCTCACATACACATATAATAGCATTTCACAACAACTTTGCACCTGTGTATATTTTTAAATAAAGTGCAAAGCAGTGAAGAATCAAACCCCTTAAATTTATAAGTGCCTCCTTCTTAAGGACAGTGAGGTAGAGCTGAAATACTCAATAGCCCATTACCCACCCACTGAGTTATCTATTTTCATTCAGTTCTAAGACATTTTAGATTTAGAGTCTAATAAACACTCCACAAGAGAAACACATACTCATTGTCAAAATTATCTGAGTTTCAGTTTAGGGGTCATTTGTGCTCTGTAGGTTTTTTTTAATTATCTATTAATTTAATACTTCTTGTAATAGACAGTTGCATATTTATATCAACATTCTGCTTACCCCTTAGATAATTCATGCCTGAGTGGATAGCCTGCTGCAGAAAGACAAGGCTTAATGAGTACCAAGGGGATAACATAGCAGAAGCAGGAAAAAATATAAAAACAAGCACCTGAATACTAACAGAAGCCACTTGCTGAAACCTGTCTCCTGAGCTTATGATGATAGATGGTCTCGCCATAATATGCCTCAGTTTTGAATTAGAATACTTTTATTCCCCACTATGCTATAATTCCTTTTATAATTGTTCTCTGCAAATGCCCTTACTGTCCTTAACATTTAAGATAAAAGTGCTTTGGAAAAGAGAGAGGTTAGGATGTACTGAACTCTGTCTTGTGTAACATCTGTGTGTATTATGAGGATGTCTATATCACACCACGACTCAGAATATAGTTGCTGTTGCTATTATGAATGTTATTTATAATGGAAAGGTACCACTCTGAAAATTCAGTATTTCAGTATCAGATTAGAATGCTGTACATATGGGTATTTTTAAATTTCAATTGGAGCAGGACTGGGTTTCCCTGCTTTATGCCAATATTGTCTTTTGATTCACTCTCTTGATCCTCTTTCTAGTGCTTTAAGGGTAAGTTTGACTTTCTCTCATCCTTTGACCAGTGTTCCCTCTAAGACTTTCCATTAATAAGAATAGTGAGTTTTGTCTTGTGCACCAATATTGAGGTTATGTGAACTTTTTCAGATTAGGGACATCAACATGTAGTCGACTATATGATTAACTGATAAGCCTAGGCTTATGGGTTAATCTTGTCAACTATACGCATCTCCCCCTCCCCGCCCCCAACCGCTGTCTCTGTATCAGAGGCAACAAGGGGGGAAAGCAGGAGCCGGTGCTGCGGAGAGCTAATTTAAAAGACTGGCAGCCAGTCTGCTTTGGGAGCTGTTTTTTAATCTGGCTCCCTTCGTGGACTGGCTCCCACCTGACATCCCCAGGTGCTGCCTCTGATACAGAATAATAACTGATAAGAATTCATGTGGTTACTCGACTATTTTGTTACCTGATATCTAACATCTAATTTGGATGTGTGCTACTGTGGCATCCACCAGTGGCGCTGCTCCCTGAAGGTATGTCTACACTGAAGCGTTTTTCTGGAAAAACGGCCATTTTTCCAGAAAAACAATACTTATGTCCACACTGCTATTATGTTCTTTTGACAGAAAGTCATAAGAACGGAGGGGTTTTTCCAACAGTGGTAAATCTCTTTCTACAAGGAAGAAGCCTTTTTCTGAAAAAGCTTTTTTGGAAAAAGGCGTGTGTGGATGCGGAAGAGGGTGTTTTTTTGAAAGAAGAGGCCTTCAGGAAATAGCACAGGTATCCTGGTGACCACTCCAGCCAAACTAATCAGAACTCTATAGTTCCTGTCTCCTGCCAGCTCTTAAAGCTGCAGGCACCTGGGACAATCCTTGCAGCAGGAAGCAGGGCTTGGGAGCTGCACCTCACTGCGCGGCTCTGACTGCCACCGATGGCCCAGCCTCAAGCCCCTCGAGATCCCCCTGGCCCTCACAGGGAGCAACCCCAGGCCTCCCAGGACCCAGCCAGGGGCACCAAATGTCATGCGCCCTCCTGGTCCAGGGCGGAGATCCTGTCCCTCCTCAAGCAGTGGGGGGAGGAGAAGACCCTGCAGAATCTCCACTCCCGGCAACGAAACACTGACATCTATGCAGATGGCTGAGACTTTGGACGAGAGGGGACACACATGCCCCGGACATTAGAACAGGTCCGGAGTAAGGTCAAAGAGCTCTGCCAGGGCTACACCAGGACCAGGGAGCGCAGCTCTTGCTCCGGGGCAGAACCCCACTCCCGCCCCTAGTTCCAGGAGCCCCACCAAATCCTGGGGGGTGGTGAAGCCCTTTCTCCTCGCATGGTGGTGGATTCGGGGCTCAAAATGCCCATTGTCACCCACCTGGAGCTCCCTGCCAAGGAGGAGGAGGAACAGTAGCTGCAGGAGAAGGAGGACACGGCCAGCACGGTCACCCTCACCCTGGAGCCAGTACCCCAAACCCTGGAGATCTCCCAGGCTTCCTCTGATGGTGGGGAGGGATCATCAGGTGAGTGCTTTCAGTTTTCCACACACACAGGGTGGGGGAGGTGGGTGCAGAGGGGATGGAGTGCAATTGTCGCTTGGCCTGCTTGGGCTGGACATCATGCAGCACCATCAAGAAATAGCCCTTCCTGTTGATGTACTGGGTGGCTCGATGATGTGGTGTGTGGATTGGGATGTGGGTTCCATCAATCTCTCCCCCACGGTTGGGAACCCTAGGGCGGCAAATCCTGCGATGATCAGGTCCAGGTCTCCCATGCGGATGACCCTGTGCAGCAGGACGGAGTTGATGGCCCTCACAACCTGCAGAAGGAGACAAACACATAAAACAGAGAATGAGAGGGAGTGTCTGAGCTGTTGGGAGGTGCCCATCCCCCTTCCATCCCGTTCCTCCCAAACACCTCAGGAGCCACCCCCCATGAGGCCACCCTCAGCAGCAGGGCTGTGTGAAGGTGGGATGGCACAACCCCCCAGTGACAGGGCTTCCCCTGCATCCTCTCTTCCCCTAGAGTTCCCCTTTCCAGGACCCCCTGTGCAGAGATTGCATCCTGAGAGTGCCTTACCTCCATAAGGAAGGCCCTGATGGTGGACTTCCCCACGCCAAACTTGTTGCCCACCGGCCGGTAGCTGTCTGGGGTGGCGAGCTTCCAGATGGTGATATGAATGGAGATTGCCTCTCTCCTAGAGCTGGAAAGGACCTCAAAAGGTCATTGAGTCCAGTCCCCTGCCTTCACAGCAGGACCAAGTACTATCCCTGACAGATTTTTGCCCCAAATGGCCTCCTCAAGGATTGAACTCACAACCCTGGGTTTAGCAGGCCCATGCTCAAACCACTGAGTTATCCCTTGTTTATTTGTATTACTGTAGTGCCTGCTCCAGGGGGATGGCAGGTCACATCTCGGTGTTCCATCATTGGAGGGCAGGGTCAAGCCAAGCACACAGCTCCGTAAAGGTGGCCTTCTGCATGCAGAAGTTTTGGAGCCACTGCTGGTCGTCCCACCACTCCATGACCAGACGGTCCCACCAGTCGGAACTGATGTCCAGCCTCCAAAACCATCTCTCCACTGTGGAGTGCGGTTGCAAGGGCCTTGCTCCCACACATGGAGAGGGTCTCAATGATGAGCTCAGTGTCAATCTCGTGCAGGACCAGGTAGGCAGCCTGCACAAAATGCCACAAAAACTGCAGCATGGTAGTGTGGGGCCATCACATGCCCAGAGGCAGCTCCAGCTCCATGGCTAGGAATATGCTGTGGCATCCAAAAGCTGGGCAACCAGAGCACACACTGCGAGAGCTTTGCTGTCCCTCAGAGAAGTAGGCAAGCACATAGCAGAAGCAGAGAAATCGCTGTCCAGGAGGGTCCCGTTAAGCATGTGTCTCAGCTAGCCTTAGGCAACAGCACTCGGAAGCAACTGCTGACCCAATGCCCTGCCTGAACTGGTTCCCGGTGGCCTTATATGCGAGATAGCGTCCAATCAATGTGGACACTATCTTTCAAAAAGCAGATTGCTTTTTCATTGCGCTTTTGCTGTGTAGACACTCTCTTTTGAAAAAAGGTTTTCCGGAAGATCTCTTCTGGAAAAGCTTCTTCCAAAAGAAGCTTGCACTCTAGATGTAGCCTGAGACTCTCCCATCGCAGAGACCCAGCCCGCCCCCTCCTTGCTGGGACCCCAAGCGCTGCTTCCAGGCAGTGCTCCCCCACCTCGTGGGGAGAAGGGGAGAACTGTCCCCTAGGGAGTGCTGTTCCCAGGGCAGCTTTTGTGAAAGGCAGAGGCTGTTCCAGGCTGCTCCCTGCGGGGCTGGCTGTGAGTCTCTTGGGGAGCAGCAGCAGTGCCACTAGAGGGTGTCACAGTGACACACATCTGAACAAGTACTGTCTCATTGTTTTCTTGTATTCCCCACTTACCTATCTGGTGTCTCTTGTCTTACGATTTTTAAGCTCTTTGGGGCAGAAATTTTCTTTTGTTCTATGTTTGTATAGCACTGAACATAATGGGGCCCTGGCCCATAATTTGGACTTTTAGGAACTACAGTAATACAAATAAACAATATTTAACACTAATAATTAGTACTTACTTAGCATCTTTCATCTAAAACAGTTCAAAGTGGCTTAAAAGTGTTATCCCCAGTTTGCTGATGGAGAAATTTAAGCACGGAGATGTTAAATGATTTGTCCATAGCCACTCAGTGGAAACGTCAGGAATACAAGGTAGATTCCCAACTCCGTATGCTAACCTGTAGAACACAGGGAATCATGGTAAACCTTTGAAACCTCCAGTGTGGGCCACTACAGTGGTTACTGCTCCTATAGCAGTGCAATTTAGGGTAAAGCTGGTAGCAACTGAGAGCTCTGAAGTCTCTCTAGCAACCCTTTTTTCAAATCAAAGGAGAAATACCAATAGGCTCTATCGAGAACTGGTTCCAACTACCCTTCATTGGAACCTTTCCAGCCAACTGCTGATTGAACAGGGAGAATTGCACAGGTATTTCCTCCGAAAACACTGACTCCAAAATAGATTTTAATTCTACATGAATCATCCTTAAAATGAAGGACAGTAAAACAATGTATAGCAAATTCCCAAACAAATAGTTATTGAACATTTCTGCCACTTCTGACTTTTCTGCATTATTGGGAATTCTACCATTTCAATGTAGTAATAGACCAACACTATAGTTAGGGTTTTTTTATTCCTAATATACTTTAAATACTCCTTATTGTCCTAAACTCTACCATAGATTTCTCCTTGTGTCCCTTTGTTTTCCTTCTCAATTTTCTACAGTTACTATCTTCTGATTTATAATCATTACTATCAACCTCTCCTTTCTTCCATTTTTTTTATACATAATAGTTGCCTTCTCTTCCTCTCAATACCAGCTTGATTTTTTAAATCAATACAGGCTTCTTCCTCAATTGAAGGTTTTTGGCATCTAGTAATATGTTCTTAAACAATTCCAATTATCACTCGTGTTTTTCTGACTACATTTTTCTCCACATTACTTTGGCTCATAATGTTTTCTGTGTGTGAAATTGGCCCTACTAAAGCACCCTCTTTGCTCTGCAGTTTATATACTAATGTTTCCACATTATAAATGTAACCAAGTCATGATCACTTATTCCTAAGGCCTGGTCTACACTACAGAGTTAGGTTGATGCAAGACACCTTTGGTCAACTGAAAAATATAAGTCTCTATGCTAAACTTTTGCTCCCACGCTCCTATGCCAACTTAATAAGTCCACCTCCATCAATAATGTTTATGTTTGCTAGTTCTCAGCCCTGCTCCAACATTGAACCCAGTCCTGCTCTTGCTTTAGCTCCAGTTTTGGCTTATGCCAGTTAACTCAGGTCTGATCCTTTGGCTCCAGTTCCTGACTTGGCTTCTGACCCTTGGCTCCGGTGTCAAGGCTCAGACATCAGTTCTGACCCTAGCTTCTAGCTCCTGATTCTGACTGTGACCTGTGGCTCTGATCTCTGACTGTGGTCTGATCCTGGGCTCCAGCTCCTCCTCTGACCATTATGTCTGACTCTTGCTGTAACTTCTATGCAGAACTGCCCACATCCCAGTCACTTAACAGTCCCCAAATTTATCTTCCTCATCCCTCTTGACAAGTCGTTTTGGCTCTGCATCCCTGTCATATCTATCCTCATTGCCAAGGCTTTGCAAAGCTCTACCTCTGCCTACATCTCTTCACTGGTTATCCAGCACTCTTTTTTTAGATCCTGCCTTTCTCCACCTCCCACTAGTTCTCATTAGTTGCCTTCACACATGCTGCCCCTCTGCCTGAAAATTTCTTTCTGAGCCTACATTATCTCCTTAAAATTTCCCTTTTCCATGATCCTAGAAACAACCTGTAATTCTTTTTCAACAATCAAATTTAAAGAAGAAATTAAAACAACCCACCCTTCCCCAAGCACTGACATATGACCTGGTGAACCTTGGGAGCTTTTTCTTCTCTTCCCTTCCTTTCTCTTCCCTTCCCATCTTTCTCCTCTCACTAGTTATCTCTCTAGGGAATATTAAAATATCCTTAATTTTGTAAACATGTAACTGCTAAAATTTACAGCAGTTACACATTTACACGCAGGGCAGGGGGCAAGGTGGAAGCTGATGCTCGTGGGGAGCTGGCTTTTTGGCCAGCTCCCTGCAAGCACCAGCTCCTGCCTCCCTCCTTCCTCCCTTCTCAGTGCTGCTGCCTTTGTATCAGAGGGGCACATTGGCCTTGTGACCATCCCTCAGGAACTGACAGCCTCCATGGGCCCCTGGGCAAGGTGTGGAGCAATGGCTCTGCATTCCCAAAAGGGTTGGGGCCTCAGACAGAAGGGGCAGGGCCGGGGGTAGCCAGATCTCAACATCACCCAGAGTGCAGAACTGGCCCACCCCCCAGTCTTCTGAGCTATGTGGAGTGCACAGCACGGTGCTTCCGCAGCAATTTAATGGGCCCTGGCTGCAGCAGCGGTGCTGAGTGGGAAACCCAGGACCCTTTGAATTGCCAGGTCCCAGGAAAATTCCCCCCTTTGCCTCCCCTGTCAGCAGGCCTGCCCCTGCTCACGTGACTCCTCCCCATACCACCCCTAGCCTGGGGGAAGGCCTGCCTTTTGCCACCCCAACCCACCACTCCTCCACAGCCTGAGCCCACTCCACTCCCTCAGCCCCCAGCTGTGTCCCTCTGCGTCCCACCACTAGTGAGTGCTGGGAGGAGGGGAAGGGTGGTTCCACACCCCTTCCCCTGAGCCCTCTTTCTCAAGCAACATGGCTGAGAGCTGGGAGAGCAGAGTAGGCTGGGTGTAGATCACTCTGCTTCCCACCACTACTGGTGAGTGCGCGGACAGGCCCAACCCCTACTGCTAGCACCAGCTCTCCTCCCGCCCCTTAGGCTGCCCTAGGCCCTGTGTGGAGGGAGAAGCCAATTGTAAAAATAAATATTCTTCCATCCCAAATCTGTGTCACCCACAGCTGGTAGTTTAATAGTAACAGTGTCATAGAATTAATTATAGGTCTGGAAAGGACTTCAAGAGGTCAGCTAATCCATTCCCCTGTACTGAGGCAGGATTAACTAAACCTACTCCATCCCTGTCAGGTTTGTCTATCCTATTCTTAAAAATCTCCAAAGAAGGGATTTCCACAACCTCTCTAGGCAACCTATCCCAGCACTTATCTATCCTTATCGTTAGAAAAGTTTAACACCAAATATGCAACCTAAAGCTCCCTTCCTGCAAACTGAGCTGATTACCTCTTGTTTTACTACTGGTAGATGTGGCGAACAATTGATCCCCATCCTCTTGATAAAAGCTGTTATGCCTTTAACAGTCTTTTTTAGAAACTGTCAGTTATCCTCAGATACTTTTTCCCTTAGATATCCTTCCCATAGGATCACATCTACAAAGTCTTTGAGTTTGCTGAAGTCTGCTTTTTTAAAGTCTATTGTTTTATGCCTCTGCTCTCACTTCTTCTCTCCTTAAAATCATGAGTTTAACACCTTAAATCCTGACATTTTTATTGATGTCTTAGGGGGAGATCAGTGAAAGCATAAAGGCAGGTCCGGGTGTGGTTTTGGTGTGTGATTGGGCAATCCAGAGGCAACTATGGAACTAGAGAAGTATTTGAAGGGAAGCAGGAAGAGTAGAGGGGAGAGGATGAAGCACTAGCTTTTAGCAGTGGAGCACATACAAGATTAGGTGTAAAGCTTTTGCTGCATCATTTTCTTTTTCTCCTGCCCTATGACAGCCCTCCAAGGGCTTGTGGATTCACGTGATTGGAGGGAGCCGGGGCAGATGCTTTTTTCACATTGGTTGCCTAACTATCCTGAATAAACTCCTCCACTGTAGTTAATATAGAGAAATCCAATCAATTATCTTTAATGCATCCTTGCACTCACTGTGTAATCTGCTGCCCTCCACATCCTTCATAGAAATTCTAGGGAAATTCCTGATGCCATATAGACAGAGGGAATAGAAGCCACAGAGACACAGGTTAGCAGCAGAAAAGCATCACATGGATGGTACTTTTCACCAGCTCATTCACGAAAGGCCCAGATGGATCTTGGAGGAAATGTATGGCTCATAAGATGGAAACCTAATCAGTTACATGACAATCCAGTCCCCAAACTTCTTCTAAAACATCTAGGGAATTTTAAAGAGAAGAATCTTGGAGAGGGGCAGAGGAAGGAACAAGGAAACCCTCATAAAGTTTCATCCTCTAATGCCATTGCAGAACGGTATGATTTGACATCTGCAAAGTGAGATGCAGTGCTCAGCCATAAGGTCTACTGATGGATCCTGTGGAATGGCAAGGAAGTCAGAGTCATCCATACAGAGACCTAGCTCCCTACAATGGTGTTGTGCTCCTGACCCCTCACTGCTTCTGAAGAACAGTCTTGGTTGAGAGGGTTGTTCCTCAATTGCAGATTTGTCTGCAAAATAGTATTAAAATCTTAAGGCCCACTCCTATTTCCAGAAGGCTTAATGAAATGAATGGAGAATGATGTGGGTTCCCTGTGGATGCCTTTTACTCCTTAGTTTCAATTCACATCCCTCACTCCTTCATGGATCTTCTAGAAAGCTTTCAAAGGTTCTCGGGGAAGGGATTGGCAATCTTCCAATCTACTCATGAGCACAGAGATGCTCACACAGAGAGAGTCTCTTCTGCATGTAGATCTTGGAGCATGATCTGACCCAGTGTTTCCTGTCTGTTCTCCTATGCATTTTTTTCCCTAGGTAGGGGATAATCTTGTCCCTTGTAATTAAGGCTTGGCTGAACAAACGCAAGTCTATAATTAAAACATGCAACACATCTCTAACTTCTCTGGCCTTGATACTAATGCCAATTTTAAATTCCCAATACTTTCTTATTGTTTGCACCTGCATATATTGCTGTATCAAACTGTTCTATGTATTATTATAAAGTAACATTATGGCATCACCAAGAAGGAATGGGCTTTTAGTAGGCTATTTAAATAATCTTTTGCTGCTTTATATAATGAATTATGAATGCAATCAACCAATCACTTATATTATAGATATACATTGTAAGCTACAGGGCAGATTCACCAGCCACGCTAATTCAACTGAAGCTCAACTTTTGAGTCAAGTTTCATGTTCTTTTTCTGTTAAATAACAGAAAATGCAAAGGGCTCAAAATAATATAAAATTCGCAATTGAAACATTCCCACTTTTCGCAAGTTTGGAGGACAAATCCTTTCTGCTCTGTAGTCATTCCTAGCTTCTGTAGAGAGCCTCTCCCAGCTTCTTCCCTGACACTGGGTTTCTCCTAGATAGGAGATAGGAAACCTTATTCTGGTTTCATGCAGTTCTCATACATGCTCATAGGCATGTGCCCCATGACTACAGTACATGCATTTGGACCCCAGGTACCAGTGACCTGTAGTAGCAGTATCTATGGCTAAATATGTTTGGGGCAACAATAACACTTCATTCTTAGCTAAGTAAGTGTCACGTTGTGTTACAGAACACAAGTAAATCCTCCCTCCCAAAAAATGGAAGAAACAAAGCTCAATAAATGTAGGGATGACATTAGACCTGGAAAATCTGAGATACACAAAAAGTAAGAAAAACCCTCCAGCGAGTAGCCTGGTGGTTCTTCTGGCTGGGAATCCACCAGGAGGTGAGGAACTATTGTGTGTCCTGTCCAGAGTGCCATCAGGCAGGATAAAAGGGAGTGCCGAAAGCCCTTCTCATACCCTTCCCGGTGGTCGGCACCCTGTTCGAGCAGATAGGGTTAGACTTGGTAGGTCCATTAGAAAAGTGTGCTGCAGGACATCAGTACATTTTAGTAGCTGTGGACTACGCAACCTATTACCCTGAAGCCATCCCCTTGTGAGCGGCTACTGTGCCTAAGACAGCTGCCGAGTTGGTCAAGCTCTTTGCCCAGATTGGAATCCCTCGAGAGATTTTAACAGACCAGGGGACAAATGTTACCTCTAGGTTGATAGCCGAACTTTGCCATCTCCTGGGCATACAGGTCCTACATACCTCCCTATACCATCCACAGACCAACGGGCTGGTGAAGCGTTTCAATAAAACCCTGAAGAGTACGTTATGGAAGTTCATGAAGGAGGAGCCACATCAATGAAATACTCCACTATCAGCATTATTGTTTGCCGTAAGAGAAGTACCCCAAGCCCCCATGGGGTTTTCCCTGTTTAAACTTTTATACGGCCGACAGCCTCAGGGAATCCTGGATCTGTTCAAGGAATACTGGGAAGAACAAGAAACCCAGGCAAAGGCAGTTGTACATTACATTTTGCAGCTGAAGGAAAAGTTCCAGAAGCAGGGCAAGCTTGCCCAAGAGAACTTAGGACAGGCCCAACAGACTGAGGCACACCACTATAATAAAGGAGCTAGACTTTGGAATTTTGAGCCAGGAGACCGGGTCTTGATTCTGTTGCCATCCTTCAAGTCTAAACTATTAGCCAAGTGGCAAGGCCTTTTTGAAATTACCGGAAAATGAGACCAGGCCAGCATTGCGAGACCCAAACGTATCATATTAACTTACTTAAACCTTGGAGGAGTTTGGAGGCCTTATTGATTACTCCCTACCCCCCAAAACCCGAACTACGACCGTTGGTAGATGATCACTGTGAAGGCGGCCCAGTCAATATAAGGGAAGCCTTGGAGCAAACCCCAAAATAGCAACTTCAGGAACTCCTGCGTACCTATCCAGAGGTATTGTCAGCCAAACCAGGGCAGACAACCATTAAGAACCACCACATAGCCATTATACTGGGACAGAAGGTGCAGAACCACCACCAGCCCCTACCCAAATAGATGTGGGATGCAGTTCACAAGGAGCTAGAAGTAATGCTTGACATGGGGGTAATAGGAGAGTCCTGTAGTGAATGATGGGGTCCGATAGTTTTAGATCCAAAACCGGATGGATGTGTGAGGTTCTGTATAGACTTCAGAAAAGTTAATGAGATTTCACGATTTGACACTTACCCGATGCCACGGGTTGAAGAACTCCTGAAGAGGCTGAGAGAAGCCACATTTTCATCAACTTTAGACCTTGCTAAGGGTATTGGCAGATCCCCCTAACACCAACATCCCAGGCGAAGACAGCTTTCCCAACCCCCTTCAGGTTATATCAGTTTGTAACTATGTCCTTTGGGCTCCATGGGGCTCCAGCCACCTTTCAGCGGTTAATGGACTGAGTCCTACAACCCCATGCACAATACGTGGCAGGATACATAGACAACATCGTAGTATACAGCACGACCTGGGAAGATCACCTCAAACACCTTTCTGAGGTCTTGCAGGCCTTGAAGGAAGTGAGCCTCACAGCAACCCCCACCAAGTGCATGGTCATCAACCTTGGCAATGTGGATGCCATCGTCGCCGGCTTTGTTGACATGTGATTCCCCAACTGCGGGGTAGAGGGGCTATTGACGGCACCCATATCCCATCCGGGCCCCCAACCACCAGGCATCTGTCTGTATCAACCACAAGAGGTACTTCTTAATGGTCCTGAAGGCCCTCCTTGGCCACTGCAGGCAATTCACTGACATCCTGGTCGGGTGGTCGGGAAAGGCACACGATGCCCACGTGTTCTGAAACTCGAGTGTCTTCCAGAAGCTGGAAGCTAGCACTTTCTTCCCCAACCATACCATCAGGATCAGGGACATGGAAATGCCACTCTGTATCATGAGGGACGCAGCCTACCCTCTGTTTCCCTGGCTCATGAAGCCCTACACCGGCCACCTTGACCACACAAAGGAACACTTCAGTGCCAGGCTCAGTAGGGCTCGCATAGGGGCCGGGGAGGGCACCTTCGGGCATATCAAGGCACAGTTCAGATACCTCCTCACCCTGCTGAACATTGGGGAGCGGAACATCCCACAAGTGGTGGCCGCATGTTGTGTGCTCCACAGTATTTGTGAGCAGAAGGGGGAGATGTCCCTCCCTGGGTGAGGGGCAGAGGCTGGCTGAGTTGGCAGGGTCTTTGAGAAGCCGTGCACAGCTGCAATCCGACAGGCCCATCAAGGGGGTATGTGCATCCAGGAGACCCTGAAGAAGAGGTTCTCTCAAAGACCCCAGTGACACTCTCCCCTGGGCCTCCCCACAAGGGGCCTGAACATTGCCCACCTTTTCCTTTCATCCGTCACCCTTCCTTCCCTCCCTCCTCCCCTCCCTGGCAGAGACAATAAAACAGGCATTTTTTTTTTTTGAAACAATAAAAATTGTGTGTGGTTATTATTTGGGTTCGAAGTAACTGGGGAGCGAGTAGGGGAAGAACCTGGGAGAGGAGAGTGGGGGGAAGGAGGGAAGGGATGAGAACCTTCGAGGAGGGAGGAGAGGATCAGGGCTGGAGAAGGATTGGTGCCTGGCTCGGTTAGTTCCACCGCCTCCTGTGCACAGACCTCGGTGCCCACAGGTGGGGAGGAAGGCTAGGGAGAGAAGCAGGAGGTAGAGATGAAACAGGTTCAGGCACTAGATATGGGGCAGGGGTTGGCATAGGAAGTGGGGCTAGGGCTGGCATAGGAGGTGGGGCAGGAGCTGGGTCTGGAGCAGGAGCAGCAGCAGGAGCTGGCTCTGTGCCAGTGAGGAGAGACTGGATGGCCATGCACATGGTGCGGCACTCCCTCCAGGTCTCTCTCCACAATTGCATGTCCTCCCAAAGCCTCTGATCCAACATCTCATGCAGGGCCCGAAGCATGGCGATGTGCTCCTGCAGTAGTTCCTTCTGCATTCTCCGGCACCTGCAGGTCCTCCAGTGTTGGTCAGCTGCCCCTGTAGTGTCGACCGCCTCCCTCTCGCAGCTGGTCTGTCTGGGGAGAAAAGAGAGAAAGTCAGTCACCCCTGGTGACACTGTCCCTGAAGCCTTGCCCTCATCTGGGGGCCGAGGCCGACAGTCAGATAAAGGTGATGTACTGGGAGCATGGCCATCTGTGGTCTAGATAGCGGACCCTTTCCTACAGAGGCCCAGATGTCCCCAGAGGAGCAGCTTTGCCACCCCCATATCCTGGGGACAAGCAGGCATGGGAAGCTCCTGGCCACACTGGGATCTGGGGGGGTGGGTAGCGGGCCTCGGGCCAGCTGGCTTGCCTCAGTGCCGTGCATACGCCAGGTCCAGCAATGGTGGTGTCCCAAAGGGAAAGGACTTGTATCCCCTGGGCGTGGGAGGAGAGGGGGTTAGGATTTAGGGGGGAGAGGTGTGTGCAAGCGGAAGACACTCCTGCACCTTGCTGCGCTGTCCCAGGGAGCCTCTAGCGTGCAGGCACGCCTGTGTGCCATGTGTGGCGCTCCTGGTGGTGGTGGGGGGGGGGGGGGGGAAGCATATCCCCAGCTTCTGTCTAGTGGTGGCTTGTGGTGGGAGGATGTCCCACCTGGGTGTCAGAAGTGTGGTCGGCCTCTCCGGAACCTGTGAGCAAGAGCCCAAGGATGTTCTGATGCAGCCTCCTGGGGCTGTGTGGCCCAGACTGGCACTGCACATGCAACCACGAGCACAGACTGCAGAGCGATCGCTGGGCTGAGAAGGCCGTGTGAGGCGCATGCCCCAGCCCCTCGCTGCCCACCCCATCTGTGTGTGGTAACTTGTGCAGCCTTCATAGAAATATTTTATATCACATCACACACAGTTCTCAATAGCTTTGATAAGGAGCTCTGTTTGTTAATATAAGTCAAAATAAGGTTTTAAAGCAAAGATGCTGTTTCTTTGGCTGAAATATTAAAGTGGATTTCTTTTGTTCCTCCCAAGAGTATCTAGATGATAACTTAGGATATGTCTACACTATAGTGTTATTTCGAAATATCTTATTTAAAAATAGTTATTTCGAAATAGCTTATTTCAAAATAACGCGTCTACACGCAAAATGCATTTCGAAATAGCATTTTGCTATTTCGAAATACCATGTCCACACTGTGTGGACTCTGAATCACATTTAAGGCCAGCTGGAACAAGTTCCAGCAGGGCACCAGGTCAGGACTTACTCTGTGGGGCTGCTGCCTGAGGCTATCTGAAGTCTGTGCTTAAAGGACACCCCGGACAGCCAGTTCT
The DNA here is from genome assembly GCA_019425775.1 of Rafetus swinhoei. NCBI lineage: Eukaryota > Metazoa > Chordata > Testudines > Trionychidae > Rafetus > Rafetus swinhoei. The sequence continues at coordinate 277,335,264 of CM033437.1, forward strand.
CAGGTTTCCCTGCTTGCTTGTCTACGTTGATGAGGGACAGCAAAGCATTTTGTCTCTGCGTGCTCTGGTTGCCCTCACTTGGGACACCACAGCACTCTGCAACATGGAGCCAGAGCTGCCCCTGGGCACTCTGGTGCTTCTCTTGGACTCATTGCTGCGAGCCTGGCTGGACTTTCTGCAGGCTGCCGTCTGGGAGGTCCATCGGGGGGCTGTCAGTATTCAGGAGGCCCTACAGGAGAGCTTCCAACCTGAGGAGCACTAAGAGCCTCCCTGGTCTGCCCCACTTTGGTCTTGTGCCTCATTCCTCCCTCACATCCTTCCACTTACCCCTCCCTAACCTCCCTTCCTGATGTCAAATAAAATAAATGTATTTTCATGAACACAAACTCTCTTTATTTAACAAAACTGGGGGGAGGGAATAAAACTCTGGTGAGACTGGGGAAACTCTGGTGAGAGGGGAGAAGACAGGGTGGTAGAGGGGAGGGGGAAACCTGGGAGGAGGGAGCTGGAAGGGGGAAGCAAGGGGACGAAGGGAAGGGGAAGCTCAGGGCTCAGGGTTGGGGGTCTTGCCGGACCAACTTGATTTTCGTGCAAACCTGCTCCTGGGTTCACATGTGGCCTTTGGTGGCCAGGCTGGCAGCTATCCTGCCATAGACGGCCACGTTCCTCTGTCTAGTGCAGAGATCATGGATGTTGGGGGCATCCCCCCCAAACCTGAGTAAGGTCCATGATCTCCACCCTGGACCAGGAAGATGCCCGCCTTCTCCAGGCCCTGGCAGGCTCTTAAGAACTGGCAGACTGGTCCTGGGGAGTGGTGGAGGTCTGGCTGCCAGTGGCTTGCTGGCTCATATTTTGGGGCCACTGGGTCAGGGGCAGTGACTGCTGGCTCTGGGCTGGAAGGCTTGGAGCTGGCACAGGCACTGTGACCAGAGTCTACCCCTTTAAGGGCTCTGGGGAGGGGAGGAGGGAGAGAAGTGTTCTTGGTTGAGGCTGGAGTTGCCACCAGGGCACCCTGGGAAGGCTGGAGGCCCCCTATTTCGAAATAAGTGTCTACACAGCACTTATTTTGAAATAGCTATTTCAAATTTGGTGTTATTCCTCATAGAATGCAGTTTACCAAATTCGAAATAAGTGCTCCGCTATTTTGAATTTATTTTGAAATAGCGGTTTGGCTGTATAGATGCTAGGAAAGTTATTTCGAAATAAGGGCTGTTATTTCAAAATAACTTTGCTGTGTAGACATCCCTAAGAGTGCATCTAGACAGTACCCTTCTGTTGGAATAAACTACACAATTTGCTCTACGCAAATTGCATAGCTTATTCTGAGTCTAGGTCGAAAGAGCTTATTTTGAAATTTGGCACTATGTAGACAAGGGTTACAGGGACACCGGAATAGCGTGTGGGATTGCTGTTTCAGGATACTTCCAGTATCCCAAAATAGCGCCACATTCTAGACCTATGGATACCTAAGGATACTTTGGTAGTTTTATACCTTTATAAAATAAAGGAGACTCCGGATGTCCTATTCACTAATCCCACCCTTCATAAAAGAACAAATATGATGTCCAAGAGCTATTGTTAAGCACACAACTGGCCAGATTGGTGCAGGGCCTAGGCACAATGTGCCAGGAGCAGACAGAGACACAGAAGCTATAATTTCAGGATTTAAATGTATTACTGACAAGTTGTTTTCTGAATGTCTTTTAGTAGTAGACAAGAGACGTAAAAGCAACTACTCTTATTCTTGAATGTTAAAGGCAAGGCCATTTCCTCCCTGTTTATAGTGTTTTCTACTGCTCTTTTTACAATTAATGTAAGACAAAGAATAAGTATTAGCCTATTTAGGTATTAATGTAGGAGCACTATAAGAAGAACTTGAGAAAAAATTAGAGATGTCTTCCTGAATAGTAACATATTCACTTTTCTCATATTTGCTAACACTATGCAGCCTTTATAGAAACAGGCTATGAGTAACCAGAGAATTCAATAGCAGAAGCTTTATTGATATCATCTTTCAGGGGAGGAGGAATTTTGTTTTAATGGAGGAAGCTGACTGCTGCATATTGTGTTCTTACGGTATCACTATTTGCATGCCGAGCCACCAACTAATCAAAATTGTAAAGTCAGCAAGAGATCAAAACATCTACAGGACACAGCAGGCAGAGTGTCCTGTTAATGACTAAAATCAAACAATCTGAAATGCCAGGAGAATTCACAGAGACATCCAGTGTCTTTCACCTAGACAACAAGCAGCCAGCATACTTGTCATATGAACTGTCTTGGCCGTTAACCACTGGGAGAAGGAGCAAGCTAATGTGTGAGACAGGTTAGTGTCTTGTTAGTTAAGTTCAGGCCTAGGTGTATTATGGTTTTATTTTAGATGTAACCCATGGTGACAGGGTGTCTACATGCCACTGCGATGGGGCACATACGCCGCACACTGAGACCTGGGGAGGCGGGACATTGTGGGTTAAAAGGGCTCTGCCGCCACTCCCCTGCAGCACATGCTCCCACATGGCCGGCCACATAAATTGTGCCGGGCTGATGCAAGGGGAAGGGGGTGGATCCGGCAGTGACGGAGAGGCCGGAGGCAGAAGCACCGCAGGGGAGAATGGACAGGACACGCAGAGGAGAGGGAGAGCTGGGATGCTGACCTGCCCAGGCCCTCAAAGAAGTCCTGAACGGGACAGGGAACCCGGGCCCAGGGCCATACTGATTGCCAGCCAGGGTGGAGTGGGACGCAGAGGCCGGTTCGCCGCCTTGGCTTGGGCCGGGCTATTGCCAACTCCTTGAGCCAGGGAGAGCTTCAGCGGTGGATACAGAGGCCTCCCGCCCCAACATAGTTAGAGACACACCCGAAAGGTGTCAAGATCCCTGCACACGCCGGTGGATGAGCCGACACCTCTGAGAAGACATCTAGAATGGATAGGAAGTGGCCACCCTCAGTCCCCCATGGGTTGGTGTGTTACAGGCGGCGACCCCACCAATCGGGCAGAGGATCGCTCCCCTGCTCTTAGGGCCCTGGGCCGGGACGCAGTGGTGAGGGAGGGCCCGGGTCTCCCTACCCTGCCCCCACTACATGTTCCTCTGAGTAGGAGAAACTTGGACTCATTGACTTTGGGTTGTGTGGACCATATTACCCTGTAACACAGGGTGGGGACTTTGAACATGAGGCCAAACGCAGACCATAATACCCCGTATAGAAGGGGGTGGACTTTGAACTCCAGGCCAGGTGCAAGCCGTATTGCCGCTCGGAGCAGGGAGGAGATAGGGAAGCTTAGCCAAGTCGGCGGTATTTACATTTGTAAAGAACCCTAAGCGGGAAACGTGAGTCAGGGAGACCTCAGTGTTGTCGACATTTCATTGTGATTAATAAAAGGGAGTCGCCCCCTCTACGGTGGCGGCGTGACACTCATGCTTCTGCCTACTTACTATTTTTTGAATCTGTTCTTGGGAAAATAAACGTACGCATGTTTTCCCAGCAAATCTAAGTACTGAGTTGAATGGAATGTTAACTCTGAGGTGAAACTGATAAGCAGAAGTGTCCTGGTCCTATAGGAACAGTGGGCCTGTGAATTCAGTGAATGTTCAGAAGAACAAGGGCTGTATACTCCAGGGCGATGTTTGGAGGCCTCAGTAGCTGGAGTGTGTCTCTTCCCTTGCAGCGGGACAGTGGAGCCTGTGTAGGCTGAAAGGGGAGTGTTTGTGTTACCTTGGATAGTGGACAAACCTGACCCCTGGCAGGTAGCTGACCTCATGCTAAGGGCAAGTGGCTGAGAGGTTCATCACTGCCCTGGATATCCAGGGAGCATCACAGTACCCCACAAGGAAGAATGGGAGATTGCTGATCCCTGAAGTGACACACTAATCAGATATGAGAAGGAATCAAATAGAGGGAAAACCTAACAACCCATATGCTCACCCATCACCATCTAGCCCAGAATCCTCTCTGATAACAGTACAGATAAAACTTATATAGTCAGAGACTAGAAACAGGACTGTTTCTGACAAAAAAAATCACTATAAACATCTTTAACATATGCCTTTCTGAAGTGCTTATTCAGCTAAGATCTAAGATTTTAAACACTGGTGTAATGTCACTCGTGCTTAGGAGGGAGTTGCTTGCTTGTAAAATCGAGGTTAATATTAACATTCCTTTATAGCCACTGAATGCAATTACCTAACTCAAGCTGAAATTAATATATGTGCTGATATGTTTTCTATGGTAATTATATTCAAGCAATTTTATAGTGCACTTGCAGTGTTTGTACAATGATTTATTGCTTCAGATACAGCCTTTGGAAGTGATGCAGCTAATAAATATAAGCTTGTAATTTAGTGAGACAGCCTTCTGAACAGTATCTCTAAGAATTTGTTTAGTCCAATTTTGAGTGACCCATAGCTTCTACTTCTCAAGGAGCCTCTTTCTTACAATGTCCACTATAGGTGCAATGGCAGTCCTAGCATCAGGAAATAAGACATCTTGGGGTGTACTGCTGCAGTCAGAACTAACCTCTCCAAAGCAGAAGGGACAGAGCTCTCTCCTGCTTACCCTTACCCCTCAAAACTGGATGGATGTTGTGCATGTACAACAGCTACTTTCTTCAGAATTATAGCTCACAAATCATCCTAGCTCTCCAGGATGCACTGTGCTGGCCTTCTGCTAGATGTCTCTATGCAATATTCCCACCAAACATTTGCCTATAAAGTCATGGCACCAATAGCATCTGATATATTGCTTTGTAAAGTACTTTGAGCATGAAAGTCACAGCATGAAATGAGATTTTATTCGGCCTTCTTATTCTCATTATAGGTAAATCTTTCCATATGTTCCCCCAAGCTCTTTATACCTGTTCCTAATTGTATTTTAGGTCTTGAAATTGCTCCTCAGTTAATACCAGTGCCCGTAGATCTTCCACTCCAGCTTTTTACATAGCTTTTTAAACTTAGGTATTTGCTGATTCCCACCATGATTAATGATATGAGCATTTAAAAAGTCAGTGCTTACACACTGAGATCAGTGAGAATTTTCAGTGAATAATGTCTGGCAGGATCAGGCTATAAAGGTGCAAATATCTTCTTTTAAATGAGCTAAATGTGCTGGATATTTCAAAGAGCAGAGGTGGAATAAAAACTGGTTGATGTCTTTTTTATTTGAGACTAGTTACCCTTATAGCTTGTTTTAAAACAAAATGTCATATGTGTAGGTCACCTTGAAATACTTTTGGTCTAGAAACTTTTCAAACAATTAGTATATGAAACTTCATAATGGAAGAGGAGAAAGGGGTCTTTTTCTCATCTCTTTAATTTTATACTGAAATACCTTACGCAAATCATAATATTGAAGTATATGCAAATAAAAACAAATATAAGCAAAATGCTCCATACAGTAAAATAAATAGTTATTACAAATACCACACATTTACATTTAAAAACCCACAAATCCAGACTTTCAAATGAGAAGTGTCAACAAACCATACAACTTTAGATTTTCACTTATTTGCATTTTAAAAGCATGAAAACTTTGGAGATACATATTTCTAATTTTAAATTCATACAGTGTTTTATTAAGAATTGAGTGGCTTGCTGCTTTGATATTACTGCTATTTAGCCAGAAAAAAATTATCTTGACCAGAGAGCTGATTTCCTGAAACTCAGGGTCCTGTGTTTGCTGAAATTAATGGCATCATTATATATTCAAAAGAGTTTTCAAATTTTCTTTGATGTAATAAAAAATCATTCGGCTTAATACATCATAAAAGTGAAATAATATGTAAAGAAAAAAAGACCTTACTTAACTCTGTAAGTATCCTGCGTTATCTGGAAAGTCTTGTACCAAAAATATATATATATATCTAACAGAAATGTTGTCTAGTGTTTCAAATCATTGGGGGAGGTGGGAGACAATGGAAACTAAGACAAATGCCTCCCAGCAAAGATAAGTTACATACATATTTAATATGAATGTATTCAATATTAGAACCACTAGCTACACTGCCATCAGGTAGCCTTCTAGGTACTTGAAGTAATGCTTCCTCAAACTAAAAAAATTTCTCATCACTTATGTTCACCGTCAGGTCCTACCTCATGCCTAAGAGATAGTGTCAACCTCTGAATGGACCATGCAGCTTTAATACGGACTGGAGAGCCAACAGCCTCACTGGATTCCTGGGCAAGGTGTGGTACTGCACTTCCAGTAGAAGTGGGGCCTCAGGTGAGGGGCATGGCCTCGGCCAAGCAGCCCTCATTGTCACCTGGACCACAGTGTGCCCACCCCACAATCCCTCAGTGCCTCCTGGAGCACATGGTGCGGTGCTCCAGCAGCGATTTAAAGGACCCGGGACTACAGCACTGCTACCATTGCCATAGTAACAGCAGCAGTGACCAGGAGCCTCAGGCCCTTTTGAATTGTTGGGCACTGGAGCAATTATCCACTTTGCCCCCCACCATTGGCAGGCCCAAGTTCAGACAAAATTTCTGCCCGGATGATGTTTTCGGAAAAACATGGATGAGAGAAGTTAGTCTGATCTAGGATTTACTTTGCTTGGGACACATAAAAATCCAACAGCAAAAGTTGATGGCCTAATTGCTACTAGACTCAATTCCCAGCTGCAACTCTATTGCACTGAGTCTGAGTAACTGCTTCTGGCAAAATGTGTGGTATTTTAGTTATGGAAAAAAATATAAAATAAAACATGGAAAAAGTAATTGATATTTTGCTATTTGTCTTTTCATTAAATATGCAGATTTTAATATGCAAGCAGCTAAACCTTATTATCATTTGTATCGTACTAAATTTATAAGTAATTCTAGTTTGTACCCTCATTATTAACTTGCTGATTCTACAAGGAATGTGCTTAACATTCTAATTGTCCCCTGTTGTGTGAGTTGCAGAGGAAAAAAACCTTGGGGGGGAGGGTAAGATGCTACAAGAATTTCCCAACCAGCATACTGGCAGCAACGAATTGCAACTCTGCAGAACTACCCAGATCTACCTCAGAATCCATGAATCTGATGAGTTCCCCAATAGGTCAGGACCATCCTGCCAGAAGACCTGTGCTGTTGTGCCCCTTTAGGGACCTAATGCCCCCTTCTGCTCCAAGATAAGATGGGAACAATGGCACTGGGCTACGTATCAGAGCCTTGGCTTGTCACAACAACATCTCCTCAAATAGGTGGGAAGTATTCAAAGTACAGGAGGATGCTGTATTACCTTTTCTTGGGAAATACCAGAGATCCATATCCCACTAACAACCTTTTACTCCACCTGCATGGATCTCAACATTACTGGGTGTCTGATCTTCCCAAAAGGGGATAGAATATTACCTCAATAGGGTGTGACTCCTATCTCTTCCATCTGGTCAAATCCATGGCTAGGGAAGAGGGGAGAGATGTTCTGCTTTGTATGTGGATCATGTGGGCAATGATCTCAGTCCACTTTATTATATGATACTTACGGTCAATACTACACAAGTTTATACTGTCCTTTTTTTGTTTTAATTCCACACAATTAAAATACTTAACTAAGACAGAAAAAAAATTCTCATTCCCTCTTAACCTTGAGCTCCAGTAAGTTTCTACCCATCCTGAATTTATTTGTTATGCCCAGAGGCTCAAAATTAATTTGGGGATTGTGATGATCAGAAAAGGCACGTGTGAACTGGCTACTGAGTGCAAAGGTTGTAGACCTTGTGAGAGCTCTAAGAAAGAGATATGTGCTATGGGGGTGGAGGGTGGAGCTGGTGGTATGACATAAGGGAAAGTAGAATGGAAATCCTGGAGGCCAAATGTAGGTTCCTAGGTAAGAGATTAAAGACCTCTACAATAGCATTCTCAGAAATGCCTCCTAGGGTTCAAATAGAAGAGACCCCCATGTTCACCTAGTCTGACTTCCTGCACATTGCAGGCCACAGAACTTCAGTTATCCCCTCCTGTAATATACCCATAACCTCTGGCTGAGTTACTGAAATACTCAAATCATGATATAAATTACAGATAATCCATCATTTACTCTTGTTTAAACCAACAACTGACCCCAAGTCCTACGTCGCAGCTCAGGTGTAAAAACACCAAGGGTCTCTGCCATTCTGATTTGAAGAAAAATTCCTTCCCAACCCCTAAAATAATGTTCAATCCTGCATAACTGGGCAAAACTCACGAGTCATACACCTGGAAAATAATTCTTTGTAGTAACTCAGAGCCCTCCCCATCAAATGCCCCATGTACATCTGTTGGAAATATTTGCTACTAGCAGTCGCAGATGGGCCTCATACCATTGTGGACAGTCTCAGCATTCCACTCCCCCTCCCATAAACTTATCAAGTTCACTTGTGAAATCAATTAGGTTTTTTGCCCTCACTGTTCCCTTTAGAAGGCTTCACTCTGCTGATGTTGAGAAAGCTTTGTCTAATTTCAAACCTAAACTTGATGTCCAGTTTATATCTATTTATTCTTGTGCCAGCACTGGTGCTTAACTTAACTCCTCTCCTTCCCTGGTATTTAATCCTCAGACATATTTATAAAGAGCAATCATATCTCCCCAGCCTCCAGTCTTTGTTTAGTTAGGCTAAACAAGCCATGCTCCTTGAATCTCCTCTTGTAAATTAGATTTTCCATTCTTCTGATCATCCTAGTATCCCTTCTTGGCACCTGTTCCAGTCTGAATTCTTTCTTAAACATAAACAACGAGAAGTCCTGTGGCACCTTATAGACTAACAGATTTATTGGAGCATAAGCTTTCATCGGCAACAACCCACTTCATCAGATGCATGTGACGAACGGGGTCTTTGCCCATGAAAGCTTATGCTCCAATAAATCTGTTAGTCTATAAGGTGCCACAGGACTTCTCATTGTTTATGCAGATTCAGACTAACACGGCTACCACTCTGATACTTCTTAAACATGGGAGATCAGAACGGCACATGCTATTCAAAATGGGGTCTCAACAGTGCCTTTTTAAATGGCAATAACATTCCTTATCTCTATTGGCAATACCTCACCTGATGTAAGTTTAGGACAACTTTGTGTCATCCACAAAATTTATAAGCACTCACTCTTTTGTCCCAAGATCATGAATGAAATGTTGAATAAGATTGGTCCCAAAACTGATCTGTGAGAAACTCTACTCATAGCCTCCTTTAGCCCGATAATTCACCTTTCAGTATGACCCTTTGTAGCTTACCCTTTAATCAGTTCCTTATTCACCTTTCAATTGTCATAGTAATCCATCTTCTCCAATTTAATTAATAATTTCCCAAGTGGAACTGTATCAAATGTCCTACTGAAATCCAGGTAGATTAGATAAACTGCCTTTCCTTTGTATAAAAAAATTCTGTTGTCTTCTCAAAGAAAAAGGTCAGATTGGTCTGACAAACGACAATTTGTAAAACCATTCTGCATTTTATCACAATTGCCGTTTATTTCTATGTCCTGAACTACTACTTTCTGTTTCAAAATTTGTTCCAATATCTCAGATACAATTGAGATCAAATTAACAGACCTATGTTTCCTGGATCACTTTCCCTTCCCCCCCTTTCTTAAAAATAGTTAGTATATTAGCAATTTTTCAGTCATGGGGATATCCTCACAGAATCTGCTGCAGCCCAACCCTGAGGCCATCATCTGGACCCTCCTGTGGTATGTGGAGGAGCAGCTGCAGCTCCTGGACGCCAGCGTGCCCCACCTCATCTGGCATCTGGACACCAGCAGCGACTGCTGGGACCACATCATCCTGGAGCACTGGGGAGACCAACAATGGACCCAGAACTTTAGGATGAAGAAGTACACCTTCAGGGAGCTCTGAAAGTGGCTTGCCCCTTCTCTGCAGCAACGGGACATGCACATGAGGCCCGCCATTCCCCCTCCAGAAGCGTATGGCCATCGCCCTCTGGAAGCTTTCGACGCCAGATAGCTACCGATCCATGGGGAACCAGTTCGGCGTGGGGAGATCCACCGTCGGAGCAGTGCTCATGCAGGTATGGCAATCTCTGGCCACTGTGCCAGGAGGGGGGGTGCAAGGAGGGGATGGGCTGCCCTAGGAAAAAGGGGGGGAGGAGGTGCAAGTCCCCACCACGGGAGGGTTTGTTCTGTCCCGCCTGCACTAAGGACTGCCCGCGGTGGCCAGGATTGCAGGGGGGGTTGCTCCTGGGGAGTGGGGGCACAGGGCAGTGGCGGGGGAAGGAGCACTCTCAGCCATCCTGGCACCTCAATGACTTTCGGTTTTGTGTGTCCCTCTGCAGGTGGTCAAGGCCATCAATAGAGTGCTGCTCCACAGAGTCATCCACCTTGCCGATGTCGACGCGGTCATCAAGGGGTTTGGCGCCCTGGGCTTCCCCAACTGCGGGGCCGGGGGGGGGAGTTGCTATTGACGGGACACACATCCCCATCCATGCCCCGGAACACCAGGCCTCCCTCTATATCAACCGCAAGGGATACTTTTCCATCATCCTGCAGGCTGTGTCTGACCACTGGGGCCACTTTGTGGACATCTATGTGGGCTGGTCCAGCAAAGCACATGAAGCGCGGGTTTACCGCAACTCCTCCATTTGCCAAAGGCTGCACGCCAGGACTTTCTTCCCCAACCGCCACATCAGGGTTGGGGACGTGGACATGCCTGTGTGCCTGGTGGGGGATGTGGCCTATCCCCTACAACCCTGGCTCATGAAGCCCTACAAGGGACACCTCAACCCTCCCCAACAAGCATTTAATGCCAGGCTTGGCAGGGCCTGCATCGTGGTGGAGGGGGCGTTTGGCCGGCTGAAGGCCCGTTTTAGATGCCTCTTCACCCACCTGGACCTATCCGAGTGGAATATTCCGCACATGGTGGCAGCGTGTTGTGTGCTGCATAATTTGTGCGAGAGGAAGGGGGAGGCTTTCCTGCCAGTCTGGATGGAAGAGGCCGAGCACTTGGCCAGCCTGAATGTGCAGCCCCGCACGGCTGCCAGCCGGGAGGCCCATCGTGGGGCTGTCTGTATCCAGGAGACCCTGCGGGAGAGCTTCCACCCAGAGGAGGACTAAGGTCTCCCTGGTGTGCCCCACTGGAGGCTTGTGCCTCATTCCACCCTCACGTCCTTCCACTTACTCCTCCCTAACCCCCCTTCCTGATGTACAATAAAGACACATGTGTTGAAGAAAACAAACTCTCTTTATTGAACAAAACTGGGGTGGGGGGAGGATGGAGGTGAGAGGGTGGGAGAGGGAAGGGGTAAACCTGGGAGGAAGGAGCTGGAAGGGGAAGGAAGGGGGAGGAGAAGCTCAGGGCTCAGGGTTGGGAGCTACAGGTCTTCGTTCACCCAGTAGTCCAGGGTGCGGTGCAGGCCTCGCAGTATCCTCAGGTGCTGCCTCTGGTACTCCTCCTGGTTACGGGTCAGCCTGCTGAGTGCCCGGGTGTGGGAGGATGTCCTGGGTGGGGTGGTGTGCCCTGCACTCGCAGTTGGTGCGGCTGTGGAGAAATAAGAGAGGAGGTCAGTTATCCCTGAGGACACAGTGGGTGAAGCCCAGCCCCCCCTCTGCAAGGCGAGGATGACAGGTCTCCGTACCATCAGAGCCAATGTGCTAGTTCAGAGGCCATGTTTGGGATGTCCTGCTATGCCCAGGAGTGGGAGCTGGCCCGGGAGTGCACCCATGCACCCATGCACCTGTGCTGTATGTGGTGTGGGTCTATGTGTGTGTGTGGGGGGGGGAGATGTTCCCTGCCTCTGTGTAGAGGGGGCTTGTGAAGGGAGGGTGTCCTGCTGTGTCCCACCCCAGGGTCAGGAGCATGTCATGTGCCTTCATACATACATGCTTGTGGGTAACAGGTCACAGCCCCTGTGTGGCAGCCAGCCCAGGGGTGGCACAGCACATTCACAGGTTGCTGCGTGAGCCGTGGCCAGCAAGGCCCATGCGAGCGGTCCCTGGTCTCCTTCCCCTCCTGCCCCCACATAAGGGGACAGTGATGGCACTCACATGTTGTTGCTTCCTCAGCCTCAGACGACACCGGTGACAGGCTCGCTGGGACACCTCGGGGGCCCTGGCTGTGCGGCATGCTCCCTCCAGGCTCCTGCGGCTCCTGGCCCTCTTCCTCCTCCTCCATGCCCTGGTCAGGGCCCTCTGCCCCAGGGTCAATGACCACCTGGGGGGCATGGACCATCCCACCCCCCAGGATGTGGTCCAGGGCGTCAAAATAGGGGCAGGTGTCTGTGTCTTCTCCTGTTTGGGAGCTGCCCCCTGTGGCCCTGGCATACGGCTGCCACAGCTCCTTGGTTTTCATCCTTGGGGAGCGGTGGAGGGCTGGCTGCCAATGGCTTGCTGGCTCATGCTGCAGCCTGGCTCAGGGGCAGCAGCAGAGAGCCTCTGGGCTGGCAGGCCTGGTGCTAGCCACAACAGACTTTAGCCAGACTCTATCCCTTTAAGGGCTCCAGGAGGGGGAGGGAGGAGAGGAGTTTTCCTGTTTGTCCCAGAGTGGCCACCAGGGCACCCTGGAAAGGGCTGGAGGCCCCCTATTTCGAAATAAGCGTCTATACAGCGCTTATTTCAAAATAGGCGCTATTCCTCGTGGATTGAGGTTTACCAATTTTGAAATAAGCCCTCCGCTATTTCGAATGAATTTTGAAATAGCCGTTGGCTTTTATAGACGCTAGTACGGTTATTTCAAAATAACGGCTGTTATTTTGAAATAACTTTGCTGTGTAGACATACCCAGAGTGAAAGAAAGCATAGAATCAAATAAAGTAAAAAGCTTGAATGACTGAAACTGTTCCATGGAATCTCGATAGCAATTCCATGCTTGAATAATAAGAGAATAGGAGTAGGAATATTCTACATACTACCTGAACAGGGAAATTCAGATATCCAAATATTAAAGGGGGATTTCAACTATACCCATGTTGACTGGAAACAAGTCATCTCAGCATGGGATGCAGATATTATATTTCTAAGCAGCATTAATAGCTTATTAGAACAGCTATTCCTGGAACTCATAAAAGGAGAGACAATTCTTGTTTTAGTCTGAAGTGGAGGACCAAGAGGTGAAGATAGCTGAACCAATCTTTAATAGCCACCATAGTTAAATTTGTAGGAAGGGGAGAAGCAAATAAATTCACCACAGTAGAACTTAACTTCAAAAAGGGGAACTACACAAAATGAGGAGGCCAGTTAAACAGAAATTAAAAGAACAGTTACAAGGTTGAGAAACCTGCAAGCTGTGATGAAATTGTAAACACCATAATACAGGCTGGAAACTAAGTACATATGCACCAAAAAAAAGTAAGAGGGCCAAAAAATGCTACCATAGCTAAACAGAGCAAAAGAGGGTTCCCATTCTCCACAGGTGGTGCCTCTTCCTGACTGATCTGGGGAATAGCTTTTTGATGGTGCACACTCACTTCTCACAAATGCCTCCTGTCTACTGGGTGCAATCCTACAAGCTTTCCTTTCTCTGCTCTCAACGCCTCCTGTTGACTGTTACACTCATCAAGGGGGTTTTCAGTGGCTCAGCTCCCCAGTTGTCACTCAGTTAAACAGTGAATTGATGGACAAACAACTTCTAGAATAAAAGGTCCAACGGGACCTCTTCGTGTGCCCTTGTTAATATCCTTAGTCCTGGCACTTGGCTCAGTCCTCAGCTCCTTCTGGGCTAGCTTTAAGTCCATGTCTGCCTTGATATAGAGCAGCACCTCTAGTGCATACTCACTGGGACTTCTTTGCCTTTATCAGTACCTCTCCAGCCAGGTCACTCCTTCAAGTCCAGTCCCCTTTTGAGGTAACATCCAACAGATGACTGACTGACTTCCTGCATGGTCTTCAGACCCACCCCTTAATCCTTTAAATTTCAGCCCTGTTGGATACTGCATGCTGTTTTGGTCAATCCATCTGAAAAAAGAGATATTCGAACTAGAGGTGTTAAATATCGGTTAATTGAATAGTTCAATAACCTCATGAATTCTTATTAGTTACTCAACTGTTCTATAGTCTCTGGGTGCGGGGCCTCACTCCCGAGGAGCCCCCTGCCAATCTGCACTGCTGCCTCTGTATCAGAGACAGCAGTGCAAGGTGCCAGGCAGGAGTTGGTCTGTGAGGGGAGCCAGTTTTAACACCAGCTCTCCTCATGGAATGGCTACCTGTCACCCTGTGCTGCTGCCTCTGATAAAGAGGCAGCAGCACTGGGTGGCAACAGCCCCTGTTGAGGGAGGGGGTCTGAGCTCCCAGACCTGGTGGGAGCTGGAACTGAGCCAGGCTGCCTGCCCGCCCAGCTCCTAATACACTTCAAATGCAGAGCTGCAGCAGGGATAGGTCTTGGACCCATCACAAGCCAGGACTGAGACGGGCTGCTGGCCAGCCTACTAAAAAATGTACTGGCTGAGCAAGGGAGGGAGGAAAGGAAATGAGTGTAGTCTATAGCATTATCCCATACGCTTTTGCTTATCAGTTAAATACCGGTAGCTAATTGACCACACTGTTACATCCCTAATTAGAACTGGAAAAGGTACAGAGAAAAGAGAAAAAAAAAGATTAGCAGTATGGAACAGCTTCCATGTGAGAAGAAATTAAAAAGACTGAGACTCTTCATTTTAGAAAAAAGACAAGTAAGGGAAGCTATGATGGTGTATAAAATCATGAATGGTATGGAGAAAGTGAAAGTCAGGGCTGAGGACAGACTTTGCTGGGCCTCGCATGGGAGCTGGCTCCAGACCCCAAAGAGAGATGGGGCCTTGGTCAGACAGGGTATGTCTAGTCTACATGCCTCTGCCGACAGAGGCATGTAAAATAGTCTACCCGACATAGTCAATGAAGCAGGGATTTAAATATTCCCGGACTTCATTAAAATAAAAATGGCCTCCGCGCTGTGCCAGCTCAGCTGATTGTCGGCACAGCGCAGCAGTCAAGACGCAGATCAGTCGACGGGGAAGCCTTTGTCAACCACTCCCTTATGCCTCATGGAACAAGGTTTACAGGTGCGGACGACAAAGGCTTCCTCTGTCTACCGAGCCACATCTTGACTGCCGCGCTGTGCCGACAATCAGCTGAGCCGGCACAGTGCGGCAGCCATTTTTATTTTAATGAAGCCGTGGATATTTAAATCCCCCCGCTTCATTGACTATGTCGGGTAGCCTATTTTACATGCCTCTGTCGGCAGAGGCATGTAGCCTAGATATACCCACAAGATGGGGCAAGGGGCTAGTTTCACATAGCCATCCCCACAGCACTATTGGGTGCATGCCACCCGAAGCTCTGGAGGCGATTTAAAGGGCCCAGGGTTCCAGTTCTTGCTGTGGTAGTGGCAGTAGCACCTGGGAGGCTCCGGCCCTTTAAATTGCCAGGCCCTGGAGACAGCTGCTCTTTTTTGCCCTCCCGCATCAGCAGCTTTCATGCAAGTTGTTTATCAATAACACAAGAATCAGGAGCCCAATGAAATTAATAGGCAGCAGATTTAAAACAAACATTTAACATTTAACTGATGGCATAATTGGCTCTATACACAGTCAACCTGTGTAATTCATTGGTAGAGGATGTTGAGTAGTCCTAAAGTATAATTGGGTTAAAAAAAGAATTAGATTAGTGCCCAGAGGATAGACCCATCAACTGTTATTAGCCTAGATGGTCAGGGATGCAAACCCACGCTCTGTGTCTCTAAACCTGACTGTTAGAAGCTGGACTACAGTTTATCACTTGACAAATTGCCCTGTTCTTCATTCCCTCTGTAGCATCTGGTGTCAGTTATTGTCAGAAGACAGGATACTTGGTTAGATGGACTATTGATCTGACCCACTATATCTGTTCTTATGTTCCTTTGTTAGTTTGTTTTAGAGTAAGCAATTGGGCTGCAAAAGTTGTCTGTAAGGTTTTAGTTCTTGATATAGTTTTCTTATTTAGCTTGGCACTATGCATTTTCAAACTGTTTAGCGAATATATTAATGAGGCATGGAATCCTTTGAATTCTGTAGAATACAAGGCTTATTATTTTTATCAGCAAATGGAACAAATTAGGGAAGTTTTTTTTAATGATGTATGTGATACTTCTGAAGTTGTAAATATTACAGATACTGAGTTATTTAGGTGAGTCAAGATGAAAGATAAATAGATAAACTTGTATTACAGATGAAATTCATTATTGTTGGATGCAAGGTAATGTACCACAGATGGAAAAAATCAGAAACATTCATACAGTGCAGGGTTCTAACTGGTCAGTAATCACTTAGCAAAGTAAGCAAAATGTTAGAATATATTTTTAAAAGATAAAAACATACGATTCCATTATACAAACCTATGAGTACTTCCTCATCTGGAATAGTGGGATAGATTAAGAAACAGACAAAGAAAATTATGAGAGGTGTAGAAAGACTTCCAAATTAAGAAGGAGTGAAAAGAATGGAACTGTGTAATTTAGACTGGAGAATAGTAAGAGGAGCCATTTTAGAGATATAACAATTAAAGATATGGAGAAAATAAATTCAGGAGTGCCTATTTATCCTCTCACAAGACAGTAACAAAATCCAAAGGAGGAACCTTTTATAATTTGTAAATGAAGTAATTAATTATAAACTCTTTTGGGCATAGAAGGCCTTTTATATTCACAGATGGGGCTAAACCCAGTTCTGTTAAAGAGCATCTCACCCTGTGACAGACAGATTATTTCATAATCATACTGTATGGACTTTTCTATCTTCCTCTGACCATCTGGTATTGTCCACTGCCAGCAAAAGGATAACAGAATTGATGGACCATTAGTCTGAAATGGAAAAAATTATTCCTATGTTTCTATGGCAGCTGTATGTCAGTCTCAGCAGAATTCCAAGATTTTTGGATTTTCAGAATTCTATGAGCACTGAATGACTTACAGCTCATGGGTATATATGTAACCTTTGCAGTACATTTAAATATACCAACTGGGGAAACTGTACAGCCAGGAAAATGGTATGAGAAAAATATTGATTACAGTCCAATAAAAGGGCTTGTTATGAAGTTATTATCGTACTGTGGTTTCATAAGCATGACAGTCAGCCCAGTGTTTCTGCTACATGATTGGGATGAGGCTGGGCAAGGGCCAGTAGAGCACTGATACTTACAACATTCTGTTTTCATACAGTACTAGCTATACTGTTCAGCTATTTTAGTACAAAGGAGGCTGACAATATTTGTGTTGACTCTAGAAAGGTTTCTACACGCCCGGGCTGAACTCTGCTGTCTGTGACTATTCAGAATCACAAGTTCTTGCATCAGATACAAAAATATATTTTTACTCTCATTTGTGCTGCAGAGCCAATGTAGTTATATGACAGTGAATTGGATTGTATTACATCTTGTGCATCATTCACACAAAAGTTTACTTAATTCTAATCACTTACATCTGTGCAAGCTATTGACTTCAATAGCTTTGCACAGGAGTCACTGAAACTGTAAACTCAAGACAATGATGTTTCATTAATTTAACTGATGTCATAATTGGCCAGCAGAATATTACTGGTGATAATGTTTGAGAAAGGAAGTCCTCAGGGCCCAGCTGGAGTTTGCAGGGCAGGCACTTAGACAGGCCACCTTTTTGGTTATATTATGTGTGTGTGAAAACTGAGACCATAAATATGCAGCTTCACAATGTTTCTCTCAGGCTATGTCTACACAGCAGCATTATTTCAGAATGACTGATGTTATTCCTAAATAACAAAGCAGTTACACTACAAGCAGTTGTTTCGACATAATGATGAAATAATGTCGAGCTGGAAGATTTCTTACTCCAACTTCTGTAACCCTTACTATACGAGAAATAAGGGAAGTCGGAGGAAGAGTGCTCTTTCTTGGACTTCCTGCTGTGTAGACAGCACCGAAAACCGAAATAAGCTATTTTAACTTAAGCTACGCAACTGATGTAGGTCAAGTTGTGTAGCTTATTTCGGCTTTAGCCCTGCTAAACATGCCCCTATGGAGTCACTTTTCAGAATACTTCACACTGTCAAATGATATGCAAACAATTGGGGACATGGAGGGTGAGTCATCTCCAGACAATTTTTTATATCCTATTTCTATCCTCTTCTAGACTTATTTCATTCTCGCTCCCTTCCTCAGCACCATGACTTTCCTATTGCTGCACCATTTCTTTAAAGATGAATATATCTAGGGGTATACTACGGAATTAGCATATCCTCTTTTAAAAAAAACGTAGTTTAGACGTATCCTAGTTTTGCAGCATTTGGTGAAAGCCAGTTTCTTACAACATCAGCCTCACTATGCCCATTGACACACCAGTAAATCAGCATTAGCTGTACAATAGCTAGGAAGGCATGAGTAGTTCATTCCTCCAGCAGGGACAGCTGTAGCAGCAGAAGAATCCCTTTTATCAGATCCCATGTTTCCCAAAATATTTGAAAATTGCTTGTTCGGATGCACAGCTATTCAGGGGACTATTCAGTTAATTGTTCATCGAGATTAGCTTCAGTCTCCTGCACAACACCCCATTTCTTAGGTAACTATTTATAGGTCTTCACTTAAAACAGAGTAGTGGGGGGGAAGGAGGGTCTGATCCAGCCACTATACTCACACTAGCCAATTAGCCCATCATAAGATGGGATTTTCAGGTCTCTCCTCCACGTCGGTCTTCTCTCCTGAGCCTCCGGTCTCTCGCTCCGTCTCTCTCTCTCCTCCTCCTACTGCCTCCTCCTCTCTCTCTCAGCTCTCCTCTACCTCTCTCTCCTTCTCTCTCTCTTTCTCTTTGCCCCCTCCTGCCTCTCACTTTCCCTTTCTCTTCTCCTCCTCCTCCTGCCTCTCACTCTCTCTCCGCTCCATCTCTCTCTTTCTCTTCTCCCTCTCCTGCCTCTCACTCTCTCTCCGCTCTCCGTCAGAGATGCACGCTCGTCCAGGCCCTGCCCCCTGGGCACGTCACCGCCCGGCCCCCCTTCGCCTCCCGCTGTGGTGCTCAGCTGACTTCTGCACTGCTCAGCCGGGCCGCCGCGTGGGAGCAAGCGGTGCAAACGGCCTCTCTCTCTCTTCTCCTCCTACTGCCTCGCCCTCTCTCTCTCTCAGCTCTCGTCCGCCTCCTGCCTCTCTCTCCTTCTCTCTCTCTTTCTCTTCTCCCCCTCCCACCTCTCACTCTGTGTTTCTCTTCTCCTCCTCCTGCTGCGTCTCTCTCACTCTCTCTCTCGCTGTCCTCCGCCTCCTGTCCACCTCCTCCGTTCTCCTCTCTGTCTCCTCTATGTCTGCTCCACTTTCCTCCTTTTGAATCCGGCACCCTTTCCTGACGTCAGAGATGCATGCTCGTCCAGGCCCTGCCTCCTGGCTGTTCCCTCTGGGCAGCGCTGTTGCCTCCCGCCGTGGCGCTCGGCGGGAGGCAACAGCGCTGCCCAGAGGGAACAGCCAGCGTTTCAGCATTACAGAGTCACAGACATTGGGCTACTATATATATGATTGGGATAGCACTACTCTAGAAGTAATCCCACTGCATCCATAATGTTGGAAGATTTTTTTTATAAATGGAGAAAATATTGTTCACCTTCCCTTTTCTGAATAAAATATACATGATCTGAATCTAGCCAAAGTTACTGAAAGATTCACCTCTGCACAGAGAGGAGTCCTGGGAAAATTTCAACCCAGAAAACAAATGTTTCACCAAGATATAATAACCAGTGTTTACAGCAGAAACTGTTGGCAACCTTAGCATCACAGTTGCTGCCTCAACAATACAACAAAATATTTCTTATTTGGAGTTATTGAAATACAACACACAAGGAAAAATTGGACAAGGCTAGCTTCAAACCTGAGTGCCTATAACATTAGAAGCAAAAGTTCTATTTACAAGCCAGCAGCATTCAGAGTTGAAATAAAATGTGATTGTAATAGAAATGTTCTATCCTTAAAACACAAATATTCACGTTTCGTATTTATGGGTTTTTCCATGAATCGCTTTGGAGATACTTAAATAAGTGCATGTCTAACGCAATGTCTATGAAAGAGGAATAGCTGAGATGGGGCTATTTGTATCTGATGGCAGCAGAAGGACATTGATATGTGCTCATATTAGTAAAATAGGGGTTTGTAGGAATCATAGAAACAGACCCAGTGAATTAACATAACCCCTGCTTTTCTGCCCTTCGTTTCTCTATTGTTAAATCACAATATATTTTTACTGTATGCAGAGAACATATGCTTCCATAGGAGAAGGTGAAGCTATTATTGTGGATTGTTAAATAATAGTAACAGCTAACTCTTTTCATCAACAGATCTCTGAAAGCTTTACCAAGGAACTCTTAGTATCATTTCCCCTATTTTACAGATGGGGAAAGTGAAGGGAAGTGATTTGCCCATAACTACACAGTGAGTCAGTGGCAGAACTGGGAACAGAATTTAGTCTCAGTCAAGTGCCCACTAGACAACACTGCCTTTCATCTGAACTGCACAGCTCACACAATACTCATGAATGAAAACTATTCACGCACTGGTGAAAAGGGTCTCTCGCATTCTGCAAGTATCATGTCCTGAGTAAATGCCCCTTCGGTGAAGAGGGACATGTGGGACTGATGAAACATCATGGAAAGGAAAACCGTTTGGGTGAATTTTTCAGATTGGCAGTTGAAGAGCCTGTTTGATGTCACAGGAAAAGAACTGGGGGCAAGGTATCTGAATCTTTCCACCTGGTCTATCATTGTGAGATCTTCAGGGCAGAGATGCCATCTTCCTCTGTTGTATAAAAATGCCATTTATACCTTTGATACAAGTAGTTTTGTTTTTTCCAAACAAAAATACTCAAATCGATACCCCTGCTACATTGTACCTTTTTAAAAAAATATTGCAGTGCACACAGTGGGTATGTGCATCTTATTGTTTATGACTTTGAGTGCCATGTAATTGCAAGATTATTATCAACTAGACTCAATCATTAAGAATATATCTAATTCTCACCTTTATTAATGTACATGATTTTAAAAAGCATGGACACATCACTTTTCTGATCAACCTGGAATTGCCCTGAGATCTTAGTTTCCCCTAATTAGTATCACTGATGAGGGCTTTCAAGGTCCTTTGAATATTGTCAAAGTGCAGAAATGATCAGATAAGGCCTCTTTCTGTTTAGATTTACCTAAAAAATATTGAATAGTATTTTCATTGTGGGGAAAGTGGACCCAGCTTTGTCTTAGAAATCATGTCATGTCAGATTATTGTGTCTGCTAGGGAAAGAGACACTATTTAAAGGTGGTATTATTGCCACCTTTAAAACTAATGCCAGAATATAAATGATTACTATTTAAACTACCCCGTTTTCACTTTGCAGTTATTAGATTTGCCATAACATTGTTTGCAAAAACAAGAATTGGAACACTACTGTAAAGGTTATAACCTTTGAATCCTCTCCTCTGTTGACCTTCCACGTCTACTCTCAGTATTTAGTCTATTACCCTAATTTACATGTGATTCAAGCACAAGAGGGAGGGACTATTTGTATAAAATGGGCAGGTTGGGGGGGAGGGAGGGGAGGTGTACAGACCAAGCCTTTTTCTTCAGTCTACAATCATCTTCTGGTACTTCACACATCAGAGTTCTTTCTATCAAAAAACACAGTACAGTGCTGTGTTACGTGAATATTCTGGTATTTGAATATTCTATCACATTAGCCTACTAATAATTCCAATATTTGAATTTCTTAAATGTTGTATGTAATGAGAAGGACACATTTTAAAGGCTCAGATTTTTACAGTGCCAAACCACTAGGAGGTTATGCTAGCAGACTGCTAAGGAGAACAAGTTTATGTGAAAAACACCCTTAAATTTCTGTTCATTCTCTTAAAACAGAAATTTCAAACAGAATAATATCTGTGAAAGAGAATCTCAGTCCTTTCCCAGAAGGCAATATGCTGTGTGCAATGTTATCAAGAGTGCTGAAAAAAGACACTGACTAAAAAATGACATTCATTCATCTTGAAATTAAAAGATAATGAAACCTTTTCTTCGTAAAGATTAGTATTTCAATTTCAAGCATCTGCAATTACTGAAAAATCTTCTTTTAAAGTACTCAAAGTCTGCTTCTCATGATGCAAAGCTACAAGATTTTATAACTCTATCAGGGCTCTTCGGATCTGCCAAGAAAGGAAAATAGGTGAGGGGATTGAGGCAAAGAAAAAAGGTTGGGGTTGGGGGAAATGCACACAGTCAGAGATAGCTGAGAGAGTGTACACTCTGTTTCCATTATGGAACCTTTACTCTGGTTCTGAGCACTCACTCCTATAAGCAGCCTCATTGACTTTGATTGATGTGTTCTTGTGAATTAAGTGTTCAACGATGAGAGTCAGGTTTCCACAACCCAGCCACTCCCAGGGGCTGCAGGGATTAGAATACTAGTTTGAATTCAGCCCAGAGCCTTGAACTGTTATAATCATGATGGTTGTTATAATCTGGTTTCTGGTTTCTCTCTAATTCCTGGTGGATCACATATCGCAAAGAAATTTTCCTGTGCATGAGAGGCCAAGAATTAGATGGGAGTGTGGATATTGAGCTACCTCCTCATCAATAGAGGTGATCCTCCAGTCCAGTTTGGAGCACAGTGGCAGAGCAGTTCAGTTTCTGCTGCAGTAGTGGGGGTCTGATAACTGAGCCTTTAACAAGATTGCAGCATTGATACCTGTGCCAGTTTTGCAAGTGTAAGGAACAGATTGTAGCTTTTAATTCTCAGAACTGATGAAGAGCAGGAAACCACATAATCTTTCAATGGAGAGATCCAAGATTGTTCACCCATTGACAACAAAAATCAAACTGTTCCACCTATTTCAGATTTGGTCACCCATTAACTAGGCCCAGGGCTTGCTGACCCAATAACCCAACTCCTCCCTTACACTCCTAAGAAGAGCGAGCAGGGCTTCTTACTCTACAACTATGCAGGCACCACTCACAATATGGGCTACAGAGGGCTTTAGTTTCAAGGGCTGTCACTCTGGTGTCTTTCACAAGAGCTACATTATACCTCCCCCACCCCCCAAAAAAGGCTATCTGAACAAAGTCCAATTAGAACAGTTCTGCAGTCCTCTTACCTACAACCCTGGAATCTTGGAGTTATTTTTATTCAAAGATGTCATTTTCCATACCTCTTGGCTTTAGGGTTTCCAGGTGTCTGGTATTGAACTGGACAGTCTAGTATTTGCGCCTTCTGCCCAGTAAAAAAAATTAAGAAAATTTTCTGCTTCTCCTGATTGATACATGGCAGGGGTAAGGGGAGTGGCACAGGGGAGCGGCCCTTAAAGGGGCCACAACTGCATTTTGGCGGCCCAGCGCTTTTTTTTTCTTCCTAACAAAATTTTCCCAGAGCTTTTTTGGGGGGGGGGGTCCAGTATTTTTGGTGAAACAGTCTGGCGACCCTACTTGGCTTGCAAAGCCCAAATGTGTAGGATACAAGGGTCTACACAGCAAAGAAAAACCCATGGCAGAGTCATGCCAGCCAGCCCAGGCTCACAGGGCACAAACTGTAGGGCTATTTCATTGTTGTTTAGACTCAGGAGTCAGCACTCAGACTTCAGGAAACAGCCCCACAGCCCAAGCCTGTTAGTATGGGCCAGCCATGGGTTTTCCTTTGCTGTGTGGACATACCCAACATGCGACAAGGCCAAAATGAGGGCCACAACAAAATTATTTATGAATGAAATTTAAAATGCCTTGGGAGTCATTCCTTTAGGGTAAATAACATTCTATATACCTCAGGTTCGTGACTTTTCATTTTGGGAGACCAAATTTGTGTGGAATGCATTAAAATGAGAGATGTCCTCAATAAGGGGAGGGTTGAAAATGTGTGGCAATTTCAGAATTTTGTTGCTAAGAGGAAAGCTTCCTGTTGTGATCTTTGGAAAACTTTCAGACTTCAACCAGTGCTTAATATGCAGACTCACTCTTGCCCATGTTCTGTCTACCATACTGAGTTATTCTAATTCATTGATCTTTCATGCTCTCTCTAAATTGCCTCTAGCTTCTGCAGAATTCTGTCACCAGAATGTTGTTAATGAGAACTAAACTGTGTGGCAGGGCATCTTCACCTCAACAGGCTCAGTGTTTTCCCTTCCAGCATGGGGTGGAGGAGGGTTGGCCTGGAGCAAATAAGTTTTATTTCAGAGAGAATGTTTAACTTGGTCAGGTTTTATTTTTCACTTTTTTATAAGGTAAATGTCAGCATTTGCCCAAGCAGCACACTTCAGCCACACCAAAGAAACCAATGCACAACACAAAAAGGAAATACCTTTCCCTTCCCCCGCCTCTCTGGGGCTGTTGCCTTGTTATTCTGACTGCAGGTGCTGGCTCCCATGACACCTTTAAGGAGCTTCAGGGGGTAGCCGAGTTAGTCTGTTACAGAAAAAAAACAACAAATGGTCTGATAGCACTTTATAGACTAACAAAACATGTGAATGGTATCATGAGCTTTTGTGGGCACAGCCCACTTCTTCAGATGACCGGAGTTATGAGCAGAGGATATGAAAACTCGAAATAAATAGGAGAGGGGAAGGAGCGGGGGGAGAAAAAGAAAAAAAGGAAAAAGGAAGGGGTGTGTGAGACAGGGCATCATTAAGTATCTGGAGAATGGGTACTTGAACCTAAGCAGATCAAAGTAAATAGATAGATGCTAAGACAGGAAGGATACCACTCACAGAGCTGTTAGCACCTTCAGTGGTTATGAAGTAGGCAGTGTCGTAGCCAGCCCATATCTCGATTGAGCCCATTAGCATGTGAATTGAATTTGTGGATGAAGTGAGATTCCAATGCTTCCCTATGTATTTGGCTTGTGGAGCTGGCCTGTGACAAGACAGCCACCTGCAGGTCTGGGGTTCTGTGCTCGGCATTCCCTATTTGATCCTCTCACCAGTCCTTGTTATTTTTTCTGTTGTTCCTTATACTTAATTGTGTCCAGGGTTCAATGGATCCACCTGTAGACTGGGGAGGGTCCTTTAGCCTGGGGCGGGCTTGTGCTCATCCACTTCCCAGACCCCACTCTCTTACAACTGCACAATCTGACTTTGTCACACCTATCTCATCATATCATACTGAATGCGTATAGAAGAGCTCTCACATTTTGTTACTTAGTAACATTTAGGTTTACCTCAAATGATTTAACACTTAATTTTGGCTCTGTTTTTTAACATCCTTGGGCAAGAATATTATCTTTAGTGTTTTATCATTTAGCTAACATGCTTCTACTGCTGAATGCAGAATACTTTGCTGTTTTGCATCCAATATCTAGGATGCTTTGGCTGATTTTTAAGAATGGAATATACAGTTCCAGCTTTTCATACAATTACGTTTATTGGTTTCATGCAATATTGTAAAGTGCATGAGGTGCTATCAGAAAGTGCTGTCTGCCTGTATTTTCTAACTTTTCACTTGCTTTTGAGTCACTCACACTGTATAAATGATGCTAGTTACCAAGGGCCATTGGGTTGGAGCAGTGGATTCTGAGATTTGATAACCCAGGAAGAGGAAGGAGACCTAGATGTATCACATAAACCTTCATAAGGCCAGGAAGACCAGTGACAGGCTGTTCATAACACCCTCCCCCAACCTCCACTCCCACTCCAGAACTGGGCCCCCTAGATTCCATTATCCCAGGACTTAGAAACACTTCCCTTGGGGGGAAACCTGCATCTGTCCCGACAGGGTCAGATGTTGCAGACAATCCAGTCTTTCCCTTTTTTGTTCTTGCCATGACCTGGAAAAACATGGCTGATTTGTCAACTGCAATAGAGCCCTGGAGTAAGGTACATGAAAGCTACCATCCCCTGCCCAAGCAATACATCATACACTGGGAACTACAGGTTACATTGAACCTCAGGTTAGTAGAGGAATCTCACAGCAGGTGGTGGAGCTCCATTGACCTGTTGCTCAAGGTGGATGGAATGCTTTGGTTTTGTGTCCACTTTAGAAAGAGGAATGTGATATCCCCATTTGACATGAATTGCATGCCCCAAATTGACAAGTTATTGGAGTAAATGGGGGACACAACATACATCTGAACCCTAGAGATGATTGAGGGCTACTGGAAGATCCTTCTGCCAATGTGGACAGGACATGCACAAGACTTTGTAACTGAGCTGAGATTTCCCAAACACTTCAACCAGAAGAGACTGTTTTAGGTAAAGCATAAAACAGATTTACCAACTACAGAAAGATAGACTGAGTCTTTGTAGAGATAGGCACAAAAGATAAAGTTACCAAAGAAAATGAAAGAAAAATGCACAGTCTAAATCTTAAACTGCATTACATTAGACAGCATTTATATCAGCAATTTTCTTCCCCCAATGGATATTACAGTTCTTAATACACAAGATTCCCCATAAGCCTAGGCCAGTCTTCTCAGATGAAGTTGTCCTCTCACTAGTGTTCCTGCTGAAACAAAAAACAGGACTATGTGGCACTTTAAAGACTAACAAGATGGTTTATTAGGTGATGAGCTTTCGTGGGCCAGACCCACTTCCTCAGATCAAATTGTGGAAGAAAATTGGCATGACCATATATACCAAAGGGATACAATCAAAAAAAGTGAACATATATAAAAAGTGTTCCTGCAGCATCCAGCAAGGGGGGGAGGGGTGAGAGAGGAGGAGAAAAGCCAAGACATGCTGCAACTGTTCCTTATTTTATATCCTCAATCCATGTGCCTGGAAGACAGTTGCCCAGACATGTCCTGGTGGTGGGAATTGCTGAGTCACAGTGATCACCTCCTCCCCATTGTATGGACTTGGGCAACTGTCATTGAATTTAAAATCCCTTGATTACAACTCCCCTGCTGATTAACAGTCATAGAGTGCTCACCTGGGTCCTTTGCATGTCACTAGCAAACTTACAACATATTTCAGTAACAATGGTACAGAAAAATCTCATAACTTTATACATAGGGCCATACCAATTTTACAGCATGAAAAACACATCGCAGACCATGAAATAAGCCTTCCCCCAGAAATCTGATGCCTCCTTATTCCTAGGAGTGCCTCATAAAAGGGGGCTTCCTACCTCCAACTGGGCAGGCTTAAACAGGACCTGTCCTTCTGTCCCTCCCTCCTGCAAACTGTTCTGGCATGGGGGTAGGAAAAGAGGAGCAGACCAGACCCACCTCTAGGTGCCTTCTCCTGCTTCAGGATGCTGTATGAGATTGGCAAGCAGCCTAAGATTCCTGCAGCTGGAGGACACTTATGCAGTTGAATTGTATCTTCCACATGCTGCTGGGAATGCCCCATCAAAGGGGCCTTCCAACCTCTGAGTGGTCAGGGGAAGGACAGGACCTGTCCCTTCCCTGCAAACTGCTCTGGCAGCTAGGAGGGGGGACCAGACCAGACTAGACTTACTTTTACCTCTTGGAACCTCCTGCAGCTGCAGGAAGCTTTGCGGTTGCTGCCTTCAGAGTCCAAAGTGAGGGTGAATCTCCTTTTGGGTCAGGACCCCATAGTTACAACACCAGGAAATTTTAAGTTTAAACAGCTGAAAATGTGAAATTTACCAATTTTCAAATCCCATGGCTGTGAAATTGGCCACAATGGACTGTGAATTTGGGAGGGCCCCTATTTATACACAATAATGAAATACATATTTGACTGAACAATGGGTTAAAGCAGAACATGACCTTTCCTATGCTACCTTACATGGCAGGCTTTGTATGAAATGTCATAACCATATATGAATGGTGAATATGGAGATTACAGGGGGCCATTCTGAGGTACAGCATGTCACAAGCAGCAAACTCCATACTCCCCAGATGGAAGGATAAGGAAACCCCCCAAGTGGAAACTCACATTGTTCTTTTTTTGCCTATCTTTGTTTTGTTTCCCTATAGTTTTTACATGGCCCTTGATTAGAGCTGTAATTTTATCATGGCATTCAAGGAAATCAGGGAAGAAGGTACTACTCAACCTGAATAAGGGTGGCAGAATTTAGCATTTAGCAAGAGAATAACAGAAAGAGCCACACACTAGTAATTACATTAGAAACGAACAAAAAATGTAGAAGATATCATGAGCTTTCATGGGCACAACCACTAGCTGCAGGACTATTCGTTGTTTTTTAAGTTTTTTCATTACAGACTAACATGGCTACCCCTCCGAAAATTTAGTAATTACATTGTTAAAGGCAATTATTGTGTATCCACTCATACTCTCCACATGATTTTGCTGTTTTAAAACTTGGTGAAGGAAGAAAACATCATCTCAGAGGAATTTAATTTGGTGGTTTGTTGTTGTTGTTTGGGTGGGGAGGGCAGTGATGGCAAAACAATGTTTTTGGTGAGCTACTCCTGGCTGTTAGCCTCCTGTACCACTTGTATTTTAAATTGGTTCATTTGTTCCTCTTCTCAGCCAGCCAGTCACTTAGTCAAGAAAATCCCAAAATATCAAAATCATGACTTGAAAGTCACAGAATCTAAAACTCCATGACAAAAGAGCAATTTTACTTTCATAGTTATAGTTTTCCTTTTTCTGCTCAGTGTTTTTCTATTAAGTAAATATTAGCTATGATATTTAGCTCAGAAATGCTTCATTTTATATTAGCCAGTATTCATCAAGTTACCTTGGCTCTGCAATGAAGAGGAATATACTTATTCAGGTGTTCATTTATTCATTGGCAGAATGATATAAATCACAATACAAAGAGAGAAGCCCATGCTAAGGTGAAGGCAGAAGTCCAACATAAAACTAAAGAACTCAGGAACATATGGTGGACTGAGAAACGCAAGAACTCATAAGAACATAAGAACACAAAAACTCCAATGTTTTGTGGATACCTATAATACACATGGGTTTCTTTAGTGCTATTAAGGCTGTTTATCAGCCAGCTTGTCATGGCACGAACCCCTTTCACTCAACGGATGGAACCACACTTTTGAAGGACAATGAATCCATTAATTTTTGCTGGAAAGAAAATTTTGAAGATCTTCTTAATCATAATTCCATGGTTGCAGATGAAGTTCTTTAGCAAATCCCCCAATGACCTAGGGATGAGCTCAGAGACCCTCCCAATATGTATGAGATATACAGTGCCATCAAGCAGATGAAGAACAACAAGGCAGCAGGTCCAGAATCCCCAGTGAAATCTTTGAAGATGGTGGATCAGAGTTAATTTGGCAGTTTAGCCTGCTTATCCTTAAAATCTGGATAAAGGAAGAGATATCCAGTGAAATGAGGGTTGCCTTGATTGTTACCCTCTTTAAAAAAGGGGATAAAGCACACTGTGGAAACTATTGTGGTATCTCTCTCCTTGCTGTTGCAGGCAAAGTTCTGGCCTGGGTCCTTGCAATCTGTTTTCTGCCCCATCAGAAGAAATTTTACCAGAGTCACACAGTGGCTTCCAACCATGTTGTGGAACTATGGATATGATCTTCATTGCGTGGCAGCTGTAAGAGAAGTGTCAGGAGCAAAACTGACCACTGTACATGGCTTTTATTGATCAAACTAAAGCCTTTGACTCAGTGAATTGCTGTTCCTTTTGGACTGTACTTTCGAAGATTAGATGTCCTGATAAATACATCAGTGTCCTAAAGTTGCTTCATGACAACATGGAAGCAACTGTTCTGAGCAGCACTGGCTCCCAGAGTGAACTTTCAAAGTACAAACAGGAGTCAAACAGGGCTGTATCATCGCCCCAAGCATGTTTGCAGTCTTTATTGCAGTCATTTTCAACCTAATTGCTGGGAAGCTCCCAGCTGATGTTGAAATCATCTACAGAATTGATGGAAAGCTGTTTAGGCTTAGCAAGCTGAAAGCTATGAGTAAGATTTCCTCCACATCTATTGTGGAACTTCAGTATGCTGATGACAATGCAGTTTTTGTACACACTGAGAAAGATCTTCAGGCTATCTTGAATGTGTTTGCTAATGCTTATGCATGTCTTGGTCTTACCCTCAACATCAAGAAAATCAAAGTTCTCCATCATCCCTCTCCAAATGACATACCATATGCCCTATCTATTAAAATCAACAGAGAGGCACTGGAGAACGGAAGTTATCTTTCATCCAGGGCAGATATTGATGTGGAAATACATCATTGTCTGAGCTGTGCCGGTGCAGCCTTTGCTCATTTACTGCACAGGGTTTTTGAAGATCATGACATTTGAACAGACACTAAATTTCTTATGTATCAAGCGCTCAGCACTATTGTATGGGTGTGAAACCTGGACAACCTACAGACGTCACTTGAAAGTCCTTGAGAGTTATCACCAACGCTGCCTCCGCAAGATCTTGAAGATCAACTGGGAAGACAAGTGCACTAACATCAGTGTTCTACAAGAGGCAAAGACCACCAGTATTGGGACAATGATCATCCATCAGCAACTTTGCTGGACTGATCACACTGTTCGGATGCCAGACCATCACCTCCCAAAACAGGTCCTGTTTTCTCAGCTGAAAGAAGGATACTGTAATGTGGGAGGACAACGGGAGCGTTATAAGGACTGGCTAAAGGATAACTTAAAGAAGTGCAACATTGACATTGACAATTGGGAGACACTCGCCCAGGATCGCTCAAAATGGAGACAAATCCTACTCAATGGCTCCCTGCACTTTGAATTTGCCTGTCAACATGCTGAAGAGAAGAGGCACAAGAGGAAGGAGAGACTAGCTTCTAGTCATGGTGAACAGCCTCCTGTTGTACCTAGAAACGTCTGTCCTCACTGTAATAGAACTTGTGGTTCAAGGATCGACCTTATCAACACCTGAGGGTCCATAACTCACATGGAAGAAGGTCATAGTTGGCAACATCATCATTATCATGTACTATGCTGTTTTTGACACTGCCCCCCTGTGCTCATAGGATATGTCTACACAGCAAAGAAAAAACCTGTGGCATGCCCATGCCAACCAACTCAGGCTAAGGAGACTGCAGAGCTGTTTCATTGCTGTGTAGACTTCCTGGCACAGGCAGAAGCCCCACCCATCCTGCAGAATCTAGAGCATAAGTTGCAGCCTGAGCCTGGAAAACCTACACAGCAATGAAATGGGCCTGCAGCCCAAGCCCAACAAGCCTAAGTCAGCTTGCACAGACTGGCCACATGTGTAGGTGTTGTGCAGACATATTAAGAGTGCTCACTTCAACTGTTTTGCAGTTTACTTCACTTTATGAAATGAAAAAGGGAAGACTATGGAAGAGGGATCTTTATGGTGAACTGTACTATAAAAATCTACAATGTCCTGATAAATTTCTCATTTGGACTGAGATCACTTACATGGACAAACATTGTAAAACCTGTCACATATCTTGCTCTTTTCATTTTGCATATTTAAAAATGCAATTAAAAGCAGGGGTGGTCAGTCAAAGGGCAGGACTTGGTCTAAATGTGTCAGCTTGCTAGTGCTCTGCTAAGCCAGGAAATGAAAGGCAGACTCTGAGATCAAACTGAGCTTCTTATACAGCAGCGCAGAGAATCAGAGCTAAGCTAGAGCCTTGAAAACATTGCTCAGAAAAGGGTTGATGAGATTTACATTTGCTCTGCACAAAGGAGTGAAATTTAGCATCATGCATGGTGGACTAGATATGTAAATCTCGTTAATAACAAAGATCGGTGGGTGTCTTGTTCAGCATGCACAGTGCAGCAAAATTACCTCACAATGACTGGTTGGTGTGTCGCGGACTGTAATTTGATGATTTGAGCAAATACATCCATCTTCTAGTTATTGCTAAAGATTGGATGACAAATCAATTCATTAGATGGCTGTGTGAATAATATATTTTTATTATAAATAATATTGTCCTCACCTGACTTTATTCCTGGTTTTAAATTGGTTATAAAGGAAATAATACCTCCTAAGACATCATGTATTTCCCCCCTAGCATTACTCTCTAATGTACATGACATATAAATGCCCTTTCAAACTTTCTGTTACTCTACATAGTAAATCCAAAGGCACTTAAGCAGTTAATTTTTAGCCACAGTTATTGATGGTAGACCTTGTCCAGATAGATCTTTTCTTTTAAAAAGTCTTCAGTATGTCACTTTTTTATTTTTTGTAGAGTTTGGCAAAAACATCAATACTTCTCCCTCAGTATCCAAGGCCTGCTAAAGACTCCTTGGTGTTATGAGAGCAATTGCCTCATGTTCTAAAATCAAGATGGCAATATTTTAATTTTATTTTGGCCAACACAAACTCTACTGCTGGGAACACCATTTGGTTGCATAGGTTGGAAGATACTTTAAGCAGGGAGAGAAACTGCAGGTTGTTGATCCCTGCTAATTGTAATTTTCTAGTGAATCTGCACCTTACAGGATGCCTGCTGCCTAGGACTTATGGTCAGATTTTCCAATATGCTCGGCACTCCAGGACTCATACAACAAGATCAAAGCTGCCAAGAGGTGCTGAAATCACTCCCCATTTGCCGCCTCCCGCAACCAGATTCTGTGAGTAGATCTTTGCAAGGAAAATTTCTTATTTAAAATTTGTGACACAGTCATGCAAAATGCAAAATTACAAGTAAATATTGTTTAATTAGATAAAACAATTGGATGCTTTAAACATGATACAGTTGGATGCTTTAAACATGATATTCACCTGGTATAAAACATCTGTGCAATGCCCTCTGCCCTCCTTAAGCTCCAGGTTATAGGGTTTTGTATTTTGCATGGGCATGTACCTCACCTGCGGACCCCAACCCATTCCCACAGAAGTTTCAATTTCAGTGAGAACTGGTTAGGCCCGAAAACCCAAATCAGCACACAAGTACACGCCTGCAATTTACACAGAGTTTTGTTAACTCCTTGTGGGTTTTGTGCAGGTGCAGGGATCTAGCAATACAGTTCACAGATTCCTTCCCTCACTCATTAGTAGCAACACAGGAACTGAACGTAAGAACGGCCATGCTGGCTCAGACCAATGGTCCATCTAGCACAGTATCCTGTCTTCCAACAGGGGCCAATGTCAGGTGCTTCAGAAGGAGTGAACAGGACTGGCACTCACCAAGTGATCCATCCTCTGTTGTCCACTCACAGCTTCTAGCAGTCAGATGCTAGGGACTGCTAGAGCATCGGGTTGTATCCCTGATCATCTTTACTAAGAGCCATCAATGGACTTATCCTCCATGAACTCATCTAGTTCTTTTTTGAACTCTATTACAGTTTTGACACTCACAGCATCCCCTGGCAATGAGTTCCACGGGTTGACTACACAGTGGGTGAAGAAGTGCTTCCTTTTTTGACTCCTAATTTTATTGGGTTACTTATGTTCTTATGTTATATGAAGGTGTAAAAAAATACCTTAATCACTTTATCCACACCAGTTATGATTTTATAGCTCTCTGTCATACCTTCCCTCAGTTGTCTTTTTTTCCAAGTTGAAAAATCCTAGTCTTTTTAATCTCTCCTCATATGGAATCTGTTCCATATCCTTAATCATTTTTGTTGCCTTCTCCTTACCTTTCCAGATTCTAATATATCTTTTATGAGATGAGATTACCAGAATTGCACCTTAGTATTCAAGGTGTGGACATACTATGGATTTATACAGTGGCATTATGATATTTTCTGTCTTCTTATCTGTCCCTTTTCTAATGATTCCACACATTTTCTTAGCTTTTTTCCCTGACATACCACATTGACTAGATGTTTTCCGAGAACCATACACAATGACTCCAAGATCTCTTTCTTCAGTGATAACAGCTAATTTAGATGCATCATTTGTATGTATAATTGAGATTACTATATCCACTGGATCACCCTTGTGTACATTTGTTGACCCCTTCAAAGAATTCTAATAGATTGTTGAAGCATGAGGTCCCTTTAAAAAAGCCACATTGACTCTTCCACAACAAACTGTGTTATCTATGGCTACATCTACACTGCAGCCTTTTGCCAGCAGAGAATATGCTAATGAAGCCCTCATTAGCATTTGTCACGCTGTCATTTGCATATTCTCTGCTGATGCTTTTTGTGCAAGAGGCTTTTGCACAAAAACAAGCAGTGTAGATGGGTCCGTTTGTGCAAAAACCCTCTTTTGCCTCAAGATCCTCATGCCTCATACATCTAGTAGAGGTACAGGCAGTCCCCGGGTTACATGGATCCGACTTACATCGGATCCCTACTTACAAATGGTGTGAGGCAACCCCGCACTAGCTGCGCTCCCCCCCAGCAGACCGCCGAGACGCGCCGTGGTCCCGCCGCCCACGTCCTCCGTGGCAAGAAAAGCCGCTCCGCGTCTCCCTGGTCTGCTGGGCCCCCAGCAGACCAGGGAGATGCGGAGCGGCTTTTCTCAGCAGACACCTCAGCTTGAGAATAAAGGACTGAGGGAAGTGAGGTGTGGGAGAATAAAACTGAGCTCTGGAGAAATGTTTGGCTAGAGTTTCCCCTACAATATGTACCGGTTCCGACTTACATACAAATTCAACTTAAGAACTAACCTACAGTCCCTATCTTGTACGTAACCCGGGGACTGCCTGTATAAGGATCTTGCACAAAAGGGTTTTTTTGTGCAAAACGGACCCATCTACACTGCTTGTTTTTGTGCAAAAACCTCTTGCGTAAAAAGCATATGCAAATGACAGCACAACAAATGCGAATGAGCGCTTCATTAGCATACTCTCTGCCAGCAAAAGGCTGCAGTGTAGACATAGCCATATGTGTCTGATAGTTCCAACCAGTTTGCCTGCTGCTGAAGTTAGGTATTGGTGTCACATTAGCTATCCTCCTATTCTGATTTAAAGAAGTTACATTTAAATTTAGTTTACATACAACAGTTAATAGTTCTGCCATTTCATATCTGAGGTTCTTCAGAACACTTGTAATAAATGTGTGCTACATGATGAATATAAATATTCTGGCATCAGGGCAACTGTCAGCAGAAAGGCCTCTTTTCTTCTGAAGGAATATGCTGCCTAATCATGTGTGTGATGTTTAGAGATATATCTATCTTTCCTTAGTTGTGCTGAATTCTGTGTTTTCTCTGTTTGTTCTGTTACCCTTGGGTTGAAAATTCTCTTAAAGTCTTTGCTGAATAATTCATCATTATATTTTTAGTGTAGTCAGTCACCTTTACACTGCCACTGTGAAGTCATCTGACAGGTATCTATGGTCTTTGCAACAGCTTTCTTATCTTGAGAAGTAACTTTATATTTCTCTCCTTTGATCTTGCAACACACACTTCCACGCACACACACATTTTAACTTTTTCCTAATTCTCCTTTTTTTCTTTATTTCTATTTTCTCATGACATTTTCCATGCTCGATTTCAAAATTTCATAATTTAGATTAATCCTCCACTGTTGACCGAGTCTATTTAAACATGTCCATTCTCTGTCTAGACACACTTTTATCCTTTTTTGCCTGGTGTTCTTGACCCTAGAGAAGCAGGAGGCATGAAACCTCTTTCCATTCAGTGCAGAGGATCATGCCTAATACATACCATACTTGAGTCTACATAGCACCTCCTGTCTTATATGCACTGTTCCATGAAACCATGTTTCATTCCTTGCGGAGTACTAAGGCAGGAGTTGGAGGATCTAGGTGTGAACAAACAAGTACAACAAATGTTCCTCTTGGTGACACAGAAAATAGTAGTCTTTTCTATGCAGTGCTAGCAATGGATGACCTGCTGATTCTATCATCCTCCTTACTTAACAGCTAACAAGCTTCTGACTAATCATCAGTTGCTAACAACATTTGGACACTGTCAACCTGTTTTGGACAGGAACTGATGGCACAGAGGTGAGAAATAATATTCCACTATTAGCATGCTTCACTGTTGAGTTTCCTAAAACAAACATTTTTAGAATGGAGGGTAAAGGAGTTTCATGCATTTCAACTTAGAACTATGTAAATATTGTATGATATCTTCTATCTCATTGTTTGTGGTTTTCAGCAATTATTTTGTTTCTTTGCTGAGATTTGTTACAGGGATAAAGAATTAATATGATTGACTACGATAATTTACTTGTAAATTTAGTTATATTGATATTTAGACTGTGTAAGGTTACATTTGTTTTTGTCATCCTAATTGCCTGTAATTAATCAGAAAAATGTCTCCATATGTTTGTGATTTTGTTTTGATTATATTTCTAATAACAACCCCAATTTTTCAGCAGGAGAAATTAAATATGTTCATAAAGTATAGGGATAGGGCTGGATTCAGGTTTAAGCAGATGCGTCATTCAGAAGCTGTCTACCATGGGTTCCTTAATCTTTAAAATTCAACTAATTGCAGATAATATTTTGACAAGGAAAAAGCACACACAGAGAAATAAAAGAAAAAAACCAAGAGTTGACAACCAGATACACTTAGGAATAAAAACTTAAGAACGTAAGAATAATGCTATAGAATGGATAGGAATGATAAACAAAACTTTGTTGCATGATGTAGTAGCATTTCTTTGAACAAAATTGTGACATTTTGTTTATGTAGAAACCATGAGAACTTCACAGTTTGTTGTTATTTGGAGGAACCTGTATGCCATTCAACCATCATGGGAAGTGCTCAGCTATGTAAATTGAAATCCTCCATTTCCACAATTGAGAAACAAAAAACAGGACTATATAGCACTTTAAAGACTAACAAGATGGTTTATTAGGTGATGAGCTTTTGTGGGCCAGACCCACTTCTTCAGATCAAATTGTGGAAGAAAATAGGCATGACCATATATACCAAAGGGATACAATCAAAAAAGTGGGTCTGGCCCACGAAAGCTCATCACCTAATAAACCATCTTGTTAGTCTTTAAAGTGCTACATAGTCCTGTTTTTTGTTTCAGCTAGACTAGACTAACATGGCTACATCTCTATTTCTATTCCACAATTGAGAACAAACCGGAGAGCAAATTTGAACTCTGTAATTTGTGATACTGAAAGCTGGGTTGAAACAACTGGGCAGGGGGAAATAAAATCACAAAACTAAGAGCAATTTTTTATAATTAACAGGAAGTCAAAAATGTTATGACCCCTGAAAGAAAGAAGAGTAGAACCACTAGAAAGCCAAGTTCAGTCCCTGAACATTTGTGTACTTTGCTTAACACTTGGGAAAGAAAGTGCTGACCAGATCATAGTCACAGAGAAACTACCTTTTGATGCTTTTGATTTAGATCCCAAAGAAAATCTTAGCTTATATTATAAAATGTATCACATCAGGGTATGTCTACACAACACACTAAACCCAGGCCCGCACTCAGATTTGATTGCATGCCCCTTCTGTCCAATCAGTTTGACATGAATCAGCAAGCACTCATGATCTAGGTTCTAGGACCCTGCTAGTGAGGTAGGACAGAGCCTGAGTCCGGCAGTGACTTGGGCCCAAGACTCAGACCTGAATCAGAAGGACTGTATAGTGTAATATGGATGTATTAGAATAGCTATGAGACCTGTGTCCAGCAACTGTATGCCCAGGTTTACATTGCAGTGTGAGTTTGGAAATAATGAGTCCACTAGTCGGAGTTCTACAGACCTGGGTTTACAATGTAGTGAGGACATAACCCAAGGGGCCCAGTTATTCCACTATGCAAGAGACCTAGTTACACTGAAAAGGGAGGCACTATACATCTCATTAGCAGCTATCCATAACCAAGACAGGATTTTACATGTAATCACATTAAAAATATCAAACAAAATGGTTCCAAGCTATCCTTTTCAATGATAGTACAAATATATAATTAAACAGAAGAGAATTACATGCAGTAGAACCTTGATTTTGCAACCACCAATTTTATGAACAATGGATTTCCTGTCCTTTCACATTCTGATGCCTTCAGTGCACTGGATTGTATTCACTGTTTTGTAGTGGTTTGAAGGATTCAGTGCAATCTAGTGCAACTCCAGCATTGTATTTATTGTAATTCTGAGATGTTCAGTCCTAAGTCCCCAGTTAGTTTGCAAAATAAGGCTTTTACTTTGAAACAATATTTTCTATTGAATGTGGAAACTCTTTTGATATCCTCTGCAAAACTGTGGGACATGGAATCAGCTTTAAACCTTTCTGGGAGAGCATATGTGTGGTAGGGAAATCATAGAAACCCAGGTTGAGAGTTCTCATTTGGATATCCATGATCAGGAGGACACTTTTAAGAAAATATAGCATAGACACTCTAGTTCGAATTTGTTAAATCAGGAGTTATTATGTCGAATTTAATTTAATTCAAAATAGTTTCCTAGTGTAGATATGGCCTGTGTCTCAATTCCTCATCTGTACAGAAAAATGACTGCAATTGGGCATAACATCTCACGAATATTGATAAGTTTCAAGCTTTCAGCAGAGACCTCATATGCTATCCTTTCTGGATAAATATCATGACACTGGTTTATTATTTACTGAGTTTGTCAGGGCTGAGACAGCTGTTGCTTATAATGAACAGTGAATTCTTTGCCAGTTGGCACAAATGGGCCTGTGTCATAGGACAGACTCCAATACTATGGTGTTCGAATAAGAAGGACCGAGACAGGTAGGGCTGGCTGGTCATAGGTGAGGATGACAGCAGGGAGAGCCAGTTTATGTCCCAAACTCACAAATAATTTGGAATTTCCTTCCCCCCTCCTCCTTCTGGATTTGCTGATGATGTATTTTTTTTAAAAACTGCTCTGTTTACACAGTTATATAGGATGACTATTTCCTTACCCTCCCATGAACTTTGAAGCCATACTTGTATTGTTTTTTTATGAATCTTGAGAGTCGTATTAGACCCAATATTGCAGAAAAAGCACAGACAAGTCTAAAGATGCCCTATGAACTTGATACTGACCAGTCCAAAACTGGAGGCTCATGTTCATCATTACTCAAATCTCTGGCCACCTGCTCTCTGTGGCTTTATGATATTTATATTCTGTACATGGTCTAAATCACAAGGCCAGCTTTGTATGTCAGATAATCCCACTCCCTGAAATGGCCTTGTTCATATTATGAAATGCCTGTATATAAAAATAAATAAAACCTAATCAGAAAAGCCTTTTCCTTTCTGTTAACCTTCTAAAATTGGTTCACCTTTGTTATGTTGTTCTATATGCTTTAAAATAAGCTGCATCCTGAAATCACACACTGCATTGGTCGGAAATATTTAGATTCCCATTTATAAGATCAATTGACGCTTGACTCAAATGGACCCCAGTTGTTGCCATAATAGCATTTGAATGACGTAGGTATGAAAGAAATGATTATTCTTTTCATAATGTTTCTAACTCTCAATGAATGAGGCAAAACTAAAAGTGCCTGTTAGTACCAGGGATATTTCACTTTTGTACTGGTGAAAAATGAAGCAGTGTCTTTAAAATGCTTAACAGCTGGTGATTAGGGGCCTCAACTAGGAAGATTTTGAACACTTGCAGCCATCCCAGGATCAAGCCCCGAGACTGCTAAGAAGCTATGAAGTTTTGAACAGCTAGTCACAATAAAAATGAGATGCATCTGCATCTGACAAAGTGGGTTCTAGCCCATGAAAGCTTATTCCCAAATAAATGTGTTAGTCTTTATGGTGCCACGGGACTCCTTATTGTTTTTGATGAAACAGACTAACATGGCTACCCCTCTGAAATTAGTCTTAATAGTGTCTATGGTCAAATATATACCAACCCATTAGTATTACAAACACATCCTCTTCTCCCCACTTCTTTTGTATTTCCTCAGTTATTTTCCTGTTCCTGTGACTTTAATAGCCTAATTCACTAGTAATAACACGGACAACATCAACTCCATATCTTTTGAAGGTAATAATAAATAAATACAAAATGCCTTCACTTCTAGCGAGTACCTGCGATGCTGGATGTAAAAGATAGCTGTTTCCATTAAATTCATGACAAATATTTCCTCTAGCTAGCCTGTAAAATAATTGCTTTAGTGTTTATTTTAACCACTTTGCATCCAATCTGTATTTTCCCCCAGAAAAAAAAGTGACTTTACACGATGTTGGTTCGAAAATCTGACTCCAATCCTGAAAAATGCTGAGTATTCTCAATGCCCACTCAACTTCAGCAGGAGTCAGAAATGCTCAACATCCTGCAGAACTGGATTCTGGCTTTGCATCCCAAACACTTCTCCATATAATTCACTTGGAAAGTGCATGTGCAGATCACTTAATGCCAACATTTCTGTTCAAATTTCATTGCACAGTTTTGCTATTTAAATCCTAATAGTTATAACTGGAAAGTGTTGCTAGACCTACTTTCTTGGGATTTGAATGCTAAATGCCACATGCACATTTCTTAAAAGCTTTTTTTTCCCTTAGTAATTATTATCAAAAAATCCTCTTAATAGATCAAACTTACAGCTATCTCAAAAATAATCCACTGAAACCAATAGAAGAGACAGCAATAAGTAGCAATCAGATGTGTATGCAAGCAGGAAGGGCTATGGTATTTGTCACAATAAGTGCATGGAATGCAGAATTTTATTTCTACTTTCTTCCTTTATGACCCTTCAGAAATAATGTAATTATCACCAAGGAACTTTCTTGGCTTCCTTGACCACGGGATGCTGTTCCAAGAAGAACGACTGCTAAGCAGGGATGAGGTTCACATTTCAAGGATGGAGAAGAGAGTATTTGGACACAGACTGGCTAATATAGTGAAAAGGGCTTTAAACTAGGTTCAACAGGGACGGGTGACCAAAGCCCACAGAAAACATGGAGACCTGGGAGATGGGTCAGAAATTGGAGAAAGCATGGTCTATAATAGCAGAGATAAAGGAGGGACACGGCAGAATCGGGGGGCAAAATCAAATCAGTATCTTAGATGCCTGTATACAAATGCAGGGATTATGGGAAATAAGCAGGAAGAACTTGAAGAGCTAATAAATAAACACAATTATGACATAGCTGGCATCACAGAGACTTGGTAGAATAATATATATAACTGGGACATTGGTGTAGAAGGGTACAACTTATTCAGGAAAGATAGGCAGGGAAAAAAGGGAGGAGGTGTTGCCTTATATATTAAAAATGTATACATTTGGACTAAGGTAGAGATGGACATAGGAGACAGACTTGTTGAGAGTCTCTGGGTTAGATTAAAAGGGGTGATGTCATGCTAAAGGTCTATTACAGACCACCTACCCAGGCAGAAGAGGTGGATGAGGCTTTTTTTAAACAACTAACAAAATCATCCAAAGCACAGGATTTGGTGGTGATGGGGGATTTCAAATATCCAGACATATGTTGGGAAACTAACACAGCCAGGCACAGATTATCCAATAAGTTCTTGGACTGCATTGGAGACAATTTTTTAATTTAGAAGGTCAAGAAAGCTAATGGGGAGAAGCTGTTCTAAATTTGATTTTAACAAATAGGGAGGAACGGGTTGAAAATTTGAAAGCGGAAGGCAGCTTGAAAGTGAAAGTGATCTTGAAATCCTACCATTCACTATTCTAAGGAATGGTAGAAGGAAGAACAGCAAAATAGAGACAATGGATTTCAGGAAGACATATTTTAGTAAATTCAGAGAGCTGGTAGGTAAGGTCCCACAGGAAACAAGACTAAGAGGAAAAACAAATGGAGAGAGTTGGCAGTTTTTCAAAGGAACATTATTAAAGACCCAAAAGCAAACTATACTACATTGCATAGGAAAGATAGAAAGTATAGTAAGAGACTACCTTGGCTTAACCAGGAGATCTTACAAGATCTAAAAAGCAAAAAGGAGTTGTATAAAAAATGGAAACCAGGTCAAATTACAAAGAATGACTATAAGCAAACAACACAGGTATACAGGAGCAAAATTAGAAAAGTGAAGGCACAAAACAAGCTCAGTGTAGCTAGAGACATAAAGGGTAACAAATATATTAGAAGCAAGAGGAAGACCAAAGACAGGCTAGGCCAGTGTTCCGCGGAACAGCAGAGTTCAAGGGGCAGGCGACCTTGGTGTTCCTCATAAAAAAAAATATTGTTTGGTGTTCCGCAGTCTTAAAAAGTTTAAGAAACACTGGGCTAGGCTCATTGCTCAGTAAAGAGGAAGAAACAATAACAGGAAACTAGAAAATGGCAGAGGTACTTAATGTCTTTGTTTTGGTTTTTGTCAAGAAGATTGATGGTGTTGGAATGCCTAACATAGTGAATGCTAGTGGAAATGGGGTAAGTTTAGAAGTTGAAATGAAAAAAGAACAAGTTAAAAATTACTTAGAAAAGGTAGATGTCTTCAAGTCACCAGGGCCTGATGAAATACATTTTAGGATACTCAAGGAGTTGATAAAGGAGGTATCTGAGCCTTTATCTATCATCTTTGAA
Organism: Rafetus swinhoei; assembly: GCA_019425775.1. NCBI lineage: Eukaryota > Metazoa > Chordata > Testudines > Trionychidae > Rafetus > Rafetus swinhoei. Next base: position 277,377,341 of record CM033437.1, read on the forward strand.
AAGTCATGGAAGTCAGGAGAGATACCAGAAGACTGGAAAAGGGCAAATATAGTGCCCATTTATAAAAAGGGAAATAAGGACAAACCAGGAGACTACAGACCAGTCAGTTTAACTTCTGTACCAAGGAAGATAATGGAGCAAGTAATTAAGGAATTCATCTACAAACATCTGGAAGAAAATAAGGTGATCGTAACAGCCAGCATGGATTTGTAAAGAATGAAACACGTCAAACCAATCTGATAGTTCTCTTTGATAAGATATCAAGCCTTGTGGATAAGGGAGAAGCTGTGGACGTGGTATAGACTTTAGTAAGGCGTTTGATATGGTCTCGCATGATATTCTTATCAATAAACTAGGCAAATACAACTTAGATGGGGCTACTATAAGGTGGGTGCATAACTAGCTGGATAACCATTTTCAGATAATAGTTATTAACAGTTCACAATCATGCTGGAAGGTCATAACAAGTGGAGACAGCAGGGGTCTGTTTTGGGACTGGTTCTGTTCAATATCTTCATCAACGATTTAGATGATTGTATAGAGAGTACGCTTATTCAGTTTGCAGATGATACTAAGCTGGGAAGGGTTGCAAGTGATTTGGAGGATAGGGTCATAATTCAAAATGATCTGAACAAAATAGAGGAGTGGTTCCCAACCTTTTTGATACCAGGTACTGGCAAACCCATTCACAAATTTTTGGTGGACCGGTAACATTTTATTTGCATATTCATTATGCAAATAACAAAAATGCAAATAACATGTTACCGGTCCACCGAAAGCTTCGGCCACCAGATTCCCCCAGTGCCAGCCTTAACCCGTAGAGCCCTCCACTCCTCCATTACCCTCCAGCACCAGCCACTGACCCCAGAGTCCCCTGCACCCAACCCCCCCAGTGCTAGCCCCCCCCACCTCTTAGAGTCCCACTGCCACCAAACCCGACAGTGCCAGCCCCTAATCCCCAATATTAGCCCTGTCCCCAGAGCCCCCAGGGCCAGCCCTGCCCTCATAGCCCTCCATTGCTAGCCCCGTCCCCAGAGTCCCCCACCTCCAGGTTCCCCCTCCCACCTCCCACCCTCCCCCTCCCACCTTCTTTCCCCAGTCTCACCTCAGTTTCATTCTCTACCCACCCCAGTTTTGTTCAATAAAGAGGCTTTGTTGTAATGAACACGTGTCTTTCATTGTACAGCACGAAGGGGGGTTAGGGAGGGGTAAGTGGAAGGACGTGAGGGAGGAATGAGGCACAAGCCCCCATTGGGGCACACCAGGGAGACTGTTACTGCCTGCAGAACGTGCTGCCAGGCTCGCAGCAACACGTCCAGGAGAAGCACCAGAGTGCCCAGGAGCAGCTCCAGCTCCATGCTGCAAAGTGCTGTTGTGTCCTGAGTGAGGGCAACCAGAGCACATAGAGAAAAAAATGCTTTGCTGTCCCTCAGCGAGGTAGGCAAGCAAGCAGGGAAACCTTAGAACTGGGTGTCTGGGGGGATCCCTTTAAGCACAGGTCTCAGATAGCCTCAGGCAGCAGCCACACAAGGTAACTTCCGATCTGATGCCCTGCCAGAACCAGTTCTGGCCGGCCTTAAATGCGATTCAGCGTCCTATCAGTGTGGACGCGCTATTTTGAAATAGCAAAACGCTATTTCAAAATGCATTTTGTGTCTAGATGCGTTATTTCAAAATAAGCTATTTCGAAATAAGATATTTTGAAATAACGCTGTAGTGTAGAATCATAGAATCATAGAATACTAGGACTGGAAGGGACCTCAAGAGGTCATCGAGTCCAGTCCCCTGCCCTCATGGCAGGACCAAATACTGTCTAGACCATCTCTGATAGACATTTATCTAACCTACTCTTAAATATCTCCAGAGATGGGGATTCTACAACCTCCCTGGGCAATTTATTCCAGTGTTTGACTACCCTGGCAGTTGAGAACTTTTTCCTAATGTCCAACCTAAACCTCCCTTGCTGCAGTTTAAGCCCATTGCTTCTTGTTCTATCCTCAGAGGCCAAGATGAACAAGTTTTCTCCTCCTCCTTATGACACCCTTTTAGATACCTGAAAACGGCTATCATGTGCCCCGCCCCCTCAGTCTTCTCTTTTCTAAACTAAACAAACCCACTTCTTTCAGCCTTCCTTCATAGGTCATGTTCTCTAGACCTTTAATCATTCTTGTTGCTCTTCTCTGGACCCTCTCCAATTTCTCCACATCTTTCTTGAAATGCGGTGCCCAGAACTGGACACAATACTCCAACTGAGGCCTACCCAGCGCAGAGTAGAGCGGAAGAATGACTTCTCGCGTCTTGCTCACAACACACCTGTTAATGCATCCCGGAATCATGTTTGCTTTTTTTGCAACAGCATCACGCTGCTGACTCATATTCAGCTTGTGGTCCACTATAACCTCTAGATCTCTTTCTGCCGTACTCCTTCCCAGACAGTTGCTTCTCATTCTGTATGTGTGAAACTGATTGTTCCTTCCTAAGTGGAGCACTTTACATTTGTCTTTATTAAACTTCATCCTGTTTACCTCAGACTATTTCTCCAATTTGTCCAGATCATTTTGAATTATGACCCTGTCCTCCAGAGCAGTCGCAACTCCTCCCAGCTATCATCTGCAAACTTAATAAGAGTACTTTCTATGCCAATATCTAAATCGTTGATGAAAATATTGAACAGAGCCGGTCCCAAAACAGACCCCTGCGGAACCCCACTAGTTATACCTTTCCAGCAGGATTGTGAACCATTAATAACTACTCTCTGAGTACGGTTATCCAGCCAGTTACGCCCCATCTAAGTTGTATTTGCCTAGTTTATTGATAAGAATATCATGCGAGAGACCATATCAAACGCCTTACTAAAGTCTAGGTATACCACATCCACCGCTTCTCCCTTATCCACAAGACTCGTTAGCCTATCAAAGAAAACTATCAGATTGGTTTGACATGATTTGTTCTTTACAAATCCATGCTGGCTGTTCCCTATCACCTTGCAACCTTCCAAGTGTTTACAGATGATTTCCTTAATTACTTGCTCCATTATCTTCCTGGCACAGAAGTTAAACTAACTGGTCTGTAGTTTCCTGGGTTGTTCTTATTTCCTTTTATAAATGGGCACTATATTTGCCCTTTTCCAGTCTTCTGGAATCTCTCCTGTCTCCCATGATTTTCCAAAGATGATAGCTAGAGGCTCAGATACCTCCTCTATCAGCTCCTTGAGTATTCTAGGATGCATTTCATCAGGCCCTGGTGACTTGTAGGCATCTAACTTTTCTAGGTGATTTTTAACTTGTTTTTTTAATTTTATCTTCTAAACCTACCCCCTTCCCACTAGCATTCACTATGTTAGTCATTCCTTCAGACTTCTCGGTGAAGACCGAAACAAAGAAGTCATTAAGCATCTCTGCCATTTCCAAGTTTCCTGTTACTGTTTCTCCCTCCTCACTGTCCAGTGGGCCTACCCTGTCCTTGGTCTTCCTCTTGCTTCTAATGTATTTATAAAAAGTCTTCTTGTTTCCCTTTATTCCCGTAGCTAGTTTGAGCTCATTTTGTGCCTTTGCCTTTCTAACCTTGCCCCTGCATTCCTGTGTTGTTTGCCTATATTCATCCTTTGTAATTTGTCCTACTTTCCCCTCTAGCCCAGAGGCTTACGCTGGTGAAGCACATCTGGCCTGTGGGCCACTTATTACCCATCCGTGGGTTGACTGTTATGGAAAGTTGGACAGGGATTACATAGGGAGAACTCCCCATTTTGGTTTTAGGACATCTCCTGTTCATCACATAGCCATATATCATATGAAAGTTCTAAAGACATCCTTCAGTCTGATGGACAAAGATATACAAATATATTATTAATGCGGACATGAGTTTTTCTCCATTTAAGTCAGGTGACCAGGAAGGGCATTTGGCTTTCCCATGGGACTGAAGTATATAGCATGAAAATTAGGAAGGTAGGTTAAATGAAAAAGGCTGTGTATATCTGGCCAGATGCCTGTTTCCTATTAAAAAGATTTTTCTTGTGCCTATGAATTCACTAGATAATTGGAGAATGCAGCAAAGCAGCAAAAAGCTAAGGGAAGCAAATGACAGTAACTAAATCGGCAAAGCTTAAATGCAAATAGGTCTGTGGGGGTCTCCTGTGTATTTGAAGGCTTTTTAAGTGAGGCAGAAAGTTTAAGCAACTGATTCAACATCAATAGAAGCTATATGAAAATATCACAGGAATCACTTGGAAAATGCATGAATGAGGGTCTGCTTGTGCATTTAGAGCAGAGCCTTCTGATGGAAGAGGTACCCCTCTGCCATAATTCCCCCTGCCAATTCCTGGGAAGCCCACACTGCACTCACTGCTCTACCAGATGTAGGATAACAAATGAAGTATACGCCTTTTGTGGCCAGCCAGGAAAGGAATACCCACAGAGACTGTTAGCAGGAAGCAGAGGCTGCACTTCCTAAGGGGGTTTGTCCCACAGGCTATGTCTATACTGCCAGGTTATTTCAAAATAATAACTCCTGAAATAACTATTTCGAAATAACTTATTCCTCTTCACAAGCAGGAGTTATGATTTTGAAATAACAAGCCCATTATTTTGAAATAACAGTGTGGACTCTCGCCTTGTTATTTCAAAATAAGGGGTGTTATTTCGAAATAACTCCCCAGTGTAGACATGCCCATAGAGAGGTACAGGAGAAGAAGACTTCTTGTGCCCTGTCCCCCTTGTACATTCAAACAGAGTGGACTACAGTTTAATATATAATGTGTTCCTACAGGAAAGGGAAATTTTTGCATATTCAAGGTCCACTTCAATAGTTAACAAATTTGGGTATTTTCATTTACAACAGCAGCAGAGACAAACTTGCAAGCTCAGTGTTTGATTACAGGTGTTAATGTGATCAGACTGCTGTGTCAGAGAGCCCAGCTCATCATCAACACCAACAATGGTAGGTGAGAATCAAATGCCTTCAGAATAGCCCTGGGAAGGAGTCTGAATCCCAGCAATGTTTAGATCTGTTTAGAAAAAGCTTTCAACAGAGAAAAACTGTTGACAGCGGTGCAGTCATTAGAGCCGGAAAAAAACCTGAGAATTTGTTCTCTGCCCTGCAACACAGAATGTGGGTCAACCTGAAGGCAAATTTGATGGCTTTGAATGTGAGTACAGAGCAGATTTACCAGAATGGTGTCATATGAGGGCCCTGAGCAGATGGATGACAGCAGGTGTTGGAGAGTGTTGTTAATTTAATGCCAAGAGAAAATGTTCTTCTAAAATTTAAAAATAAGTTATCAGAAAAAGCACTTGTAAAGCTGTACATTCCAGGCTTTCCAGAAGGCCTAGATAATGGAAATATTGTGTTTGTTGCAGGGTGGTCAGTTAATCGCAGCCAACTCATGCTATTATCAAAACAAATTAACATAATAAAAATTAATCATGATTGATCATAGTTTTAATCTCACTGTTAAATAATACCCATTTAAATTTAGTATAAATATTTTGGGTGTCATATTTTTCACCTCACCTCATACAAGTACTGTAATGCAATCTCTTTATTGTGAAAGTGCAACTTACACATGTAGAATTTTTTTGTACATAACTGCACTCAAAACCAAAACAATGTAAAATGTTAGAGCCTACAGGTCCACTCAGTAACCAACTGTTAGGACAAAAAAGTTTGTTTACATTTACAGTAAATAATGCTGTCTGCTTATTTACAATGTTATCTGAAAGTAAGAGCGAGTAATACTGATGATGCTTGTTAAAAATTGTGTTAATTAAATCTGTGACTGAACTCCTTGTGAGAGAACTGTATGTCTCCTGCCCCATTATTTTACCCACATTCTGCCATATATTTTGTGTTATGGTGGTCTCGGATGATGACCCAGCATATGTTGTTGATTTCAGAACATTTTGATTGCAGATTTCACAAAAGTCAGAGAAGGTATCATCAATATTTTATTTCTAATGATAGATATAGCACTCAACCCGTGATTTAAGAATCTCAAGTGCCTTCCAAAATGTGAGAGGGATGACATGTGGAACATGCCAGCAGATACCTTAAAAGAGCAAAACTCCAATTTGGAAACTACAGAACCTGAACCACCAAAAAAGAAAATCAGCCTTCTGGTTGTGGCATCTGACTCATATGATGAAAATGAACATGCATCAGTCCACACTGCTTTGGACTGTTATTGGGCAGAACCCATCATCAGAACAGAAGCATATCCTCTGGAATGATGGTGGAAGCATGAGGGGACATACAGATGTTTAGCCATCTGGCATGTAAATATCTTGAAACACCACTTAGGATACTTGCATGCTGTGTCATAAGGCATTACAAAAATAAGTGGGGCGCATGGTCTCCTGTAAATGTAAGTTGCAGTTTTGCAATAAAGAAATTGCACTACAGTATGTGTATGAGGAGAATTAAAAAATACTGTTTGTTAATTTTTACTTTCTTTAACAATTTACGGTGCAAATATTTGTTATTAAAATAATAATATAAATTGAGCACTGAACACTTTGTCGTCTGTATTGTAATCGAAAGCTATATATTTGAAATTGTAGAAAACATCAAAAATATGTAAATTCTATTCTATTATTGCTTAACAGTAAGATTAAAACTGAGATTAACTGTGTTTTTCAAAATCCAACAATTAGTTGGATTTAAAAATTATGTGACAGCCCTAGTTTTTTCATATAATTTTAATTTGATAATGAACTCAGACATTAATCTTGAAAACACTTAATAATGTGCCCTTTGCTCACATGAGTAGCTCCATGGAGGTTAAAGGAAATACTGAATAAATAAAATTAATATGTTCCTAGGTATCTGTAGGATCGGAATCTTAAAGACTCAGGCTATGTCTATACAGAGGAGCTATTTTGGGATACCTTCTCATCTTAAGAGCAAGCCCATTATATCGAAATATAATGGGCTCGCTATTCCGACTTCCCTGTAAACCTTATTGCACGAGGGATAAGGGACATTTCGAATAGCACCTTATTTTGAAATAACATTGAAATAAGCTACACAATTTACATAGTGCAAATTGCATAGCTTATTTCGAGGTAAGGGTGCTGTGTAGACGCATCTTCTCTGACCTATAGAAAGTAAGATTCCAAACCTGCCTCCAGACAAATGAGTTCCCCAAATGATTGCACACTTCAATATCCTGACAGATCTGGAACTTATATGAACATTTTTTTCTGGCATGCTCTTAAGAATGGTGTTGACATTAGGACACAGGAAAATAGAATACCATAGCAAATAAGGAACCTGATCTGTGATGTAGAGGCCAGGTGTCATTTGATTGCTCACATTGGCACACAGGTTAGCACTGAAATGATGTAGACCTGTAGTGGTGACCATTACACTGCTTCTCAGTGCTAAATAACTCAAATACATCCTCTCTTAGTTCTCTTTCCCTGCGAAGACAAAGTGTTATTCAGAACAACTCTCATTAATAGGTCTGACATTCTGATCCACTGCAGTGCTTTAAATATTGTCACTTTGTGAGCATATTGCAAACACAGAACTGGAGTACAATCATAAGCCATCTTTTGAAAACTAAAATATTATTTTTCTTAATTTATACAGGTTAAGGCTAGGACAAATACACTGCTAAACTTGGGTTCAATCACATCATTGCTTTGTTGCTGTTTTTTTGATACTCAAACTAAGAAAGTAGGTTATGTGTGTGAGTCATTATGCATTTGATGATTTCAGAAATACTGACAGCCTAACTTCTACATGTGTCTGTAATCAAATCAGGTTCTGCAAACAGCTTGCCTTTCCTCACATCCCAATCAAAAACTATTAAAAGCACTCAAGATTACAATAGCAATTTGAGCATATTCTCATTTTTACTGATCAGGAAAAAAAGAATTAATTGAATACACTAAAATAAGGGTCAACTACAGTAACTTCTTGAAATCAGGTTTCTAACCATTTGGGCAGGCACCCTGCTAGTTAGTAATGACCACATAACTTGCTTTCCCATCTCCTCACATCTGTATCTAGATACAGTAAGTACAAGGCCAAGAGTGAGCAATGTCATTTGTACCATTTGGAGCTCACAAATTATTAGATACCGCAATTTAATTAATGATACCATAAGAGAATAAGAACGGCCATACTGGGCAGAGAGATTGTCCATCGAGCCCAACTAGCCCAGTATTTGGTCTTCTGATACTTCAGAAGGAATAAACAGAATAGAAAAATTTACCATGTGATCCATGTCCCAACTTCTAGAAGTCAGAGGTTTAGGGTCCCTCATAGCATGCAGTTGAATCCCTGATCATCTTGGCAAATATCCCCCAATGGATCTATCCTCCATGTATGTATCTAACTTATCTCCTAACAACCAGTTCAAACAACTATAAGTTGTTTGAAGAATCACTCCCTATCTTCTGAAGAAGGGTTGTGCCCACAAAAGCTACCATCTACATTTTTAAGGTGCTGCAGAACTATTTGTTGGTTTTTTATGTTTTTTCAGTTACAAACACAGCTACCCCTCTGAGACTTCCTTATGGCTACGTCTAGACTGGCGAGCTTTTGCGCCAGAGCTATGCAAATGAGGCTCAGCGTTGGAATATCGCCGAGCCTCATTTGCATAGCTAATGAACCGCCATTTTCACGGAAGAGGCTCTTGCGCAAGACGGGGCTGTCTACACTGCCCCTTCTTGCGCAAAAACTCTTTGCGCAAAGCCGTTATGCTGATTATTTTCAGGCATAACAGCTTTGCGCAAAAGGGTTTTTCTTGTGCAAGAAGGGGCAGTGTAGACAGCCCCGTCTTGCGCAAGAGCCTCTTCCGCGAAAATGGTGGTTCATTAGCTATGCAAATGAGGCTCAGTGATATTCCAACGCTGAGCCTCATTTGCATAGCTCTGGCGCAAAAGCGCGCCAGTCTAGACGTAGCCTATGGGTATGTCTACACTACAAAGTTAATTCGAACTAACAGATGTTAGTTCGAATTAACTTTCATAGCGCCTATACATAGAAAACCGCTAGTTCAACTTAATTCAACTAGCAGAGCGCTTAATTCGAACTAGGTAAACCTCATTCTACGAGGACTAACGCCTAGTTCGAATTAAGTAGTTCGAATTAAGGGCTGTGTAGCCACTTAATTCGAACTAGTTGGAGGCTAGCCCTTCCCAGCTTGCCCTGGTGGCCACTCTGGGCACAACCAGGGAAACTCTTCTGCCCCCCTCCCGGCCCCGGAGCCCTTAAAGGGCCACGGTCTGGCTACAGTGCTTGTGCCAGTTGCAAGCCTGCCAGCACCCAGCCAGCAGACCCTGCACCTGGCACAGCATGAGCCAGCCACCCGCTTCCACCCAGCCCTCCACCTCTTCCCAGGACAAGGCTGGCGGCTCACAGGAGCCTGCCCGGGGCCACAAGAGGTGGGTGCCCGCCTGGTCTAGTGCAGAGATCGTGGACCTCATCGAGGTTTGGGGGGAGTTCTCCAACATCCATGATCTCCGCACTAGCCACAGGAATGCAGCTGTCTACAGCCACATGACTGACAGCCTGGCCACCAGAGGCCACATGCGGATCCGGGAGCAGGTCCGCTGCAAAATTAAGGACCTGCGGCAGGCCTACTCCAGGGCCTCCCAGCCAGGGGCTGACCCGGAGGCATGCCCCCATTATGAGGCCCTGGACCGCATCCTGGGGGCTCACGCAGTCCATGCCCCCCGGGTGGTGATCGACCCCGGGGCAGAGGGACCCATCCTGGACACGGAGGAGGAGGACGCCGAGAGCCAGGAGCCTGCAGGGAGCCTGCCCAGGACCCAGGACCCCCGAGGCACCGCACAGAGCACATCGGCTGTGTCGTCCGAGGCCGGGGAGGGCTCCACATGTGAGTGCCATCATGCTCCCCTTATGTGTATGAGGGGCGAAGGGGGAGAGGGAGCCCAGGGACCATGTGCCTGGGCCTTGCCCACCATGGAGCAGCAGCTGGGTGTCATGCAGGGGCCCTGGCCCGTTCCCCACACTCCAACCTTGCCTTGCAGAGGGGGGCTGGGTTTCACCCACAGTGTCCCCAGGGAGAACTGACCACTGATCTTGTTTCACCACAGCCGCAGCACCTGGGACTGCAGGGTGCACCACCCCACCTGCAACAGCCACCTGCACCTGGGCCAGCAGGCGCACCAGGAACCTGGAGGACTACCAGCGGCGGCACCTGCGGCTACTGGAGCAGCAGCTCCGCATCCAGGAGCACTGGGTCCGGGAGGACCTGCGGCTGCGGCAGCGGAGCTTGGAGGTGCTGGAGGAGCAGAGCCGTGCCTCAGAGGTCACCTCCAGACCCTGGTGGACAGGTTCCTGCCTCCTCCTGCCCCCCCGCGGCCGCCCCAGCTCTCGCTCCTCCTCCCACCCCTGCTCCCCTCCCACTTCCTCCACACCCCCGTCCCTCCTGCCCCACCCTCCACACCCACTCCCCGACGCCCCGCACCGCAGTGCTGCGAGATGGGAGAGCCAGCAGGACCCCCAACCCTGAGTTTTCCTTCCCTTCCTCCCCTTCCACCCCTTCCAGCTCCTCCTGCCAGGTTTCCCCCTCCCCTCTCCCACCCTCACTCCTCCTTCCCCCACCCCAGTTATGTACAATAAAGAGAGATTTTTGTTGGCAAAACAGGTGTGTTTATTTTACATTAGGAAGGGGGTTAGGGAGGGGAAAGGGGAAGGAGGGGAGGGTAGAAGAAGGCCCCAGTGGGGCATGCAGGGAGAGTTCAGTCCTCCTCCTCCACCTGGAAGCTCTCCCGCAGGGCTTCCTGGATCCGGACGGCCCCCCGCTGGGCCTCCCGGATGGCGGCGCTGTGGGGCTGCACGTACTGGCCAGCCATGCACTCAGCCTCAGCCATCCAGGCTGGCAGGAAAGCCTCCCCCTTCCGCTCGCATAAATTATGCAGCACACAACACGCTGCCACCATGGGAGGGATATTGTGCTCGGCGAGGTCGAGGCGTGTGAGGAGGCATTGAAATCGGACTTTCAGGCGTCCGAAGGCTCCCTCGACCATGATGCGGGCCCTGGTAAGCCTGGCGTTGAAGGCCTGCCGGGAGGGGTTGAGTTGCCCCGTGTACGGCTTCATGAGCCAGGGCTGTAGGGGGTAGGCCGCATCCCGCACCAGGCAGACGGCCATGTCCACGTCCCCGACCCTGATGTGGCAGTCGGGGAAGAAGGTCCTGGCCTGCAGCCTCTGGCACATGGAGCAGTTCCAGAACACCCTGGCATCATGTGCCTTGCCGGACCAGCCCACATTAATGTCCATGAACTGGCCCCAGTAGTCACACACGGCCTGCAGGAGGACGGAGAAGTACCCCTTGTGGTTGTTGTACTGGGAGGCCTGGTGTTCCGGGGCACGGATGGGGATGTGCGTCCCGTCGATGGCCCCCCTGCAGTTGGGAAAGCCGAGGGCGCCGAACCCCCGGATGACCGCGTCCGGGTCGGCGAGGCGGACCACCCTGCAGAGCAGCACCCGGTTGATGGCCTTGACCACCTGCAGAGAGACACAGCAAACCGCAAATCACTGGGGTGCCTGGGTGGCTGGGAGTGTTCATTCCCTGGCACTGCCCCGCGCCCCACTCCCGGAAGCAACCCCCGCGGGCGGTGTGTAGTACGGCCGGGACAGACCGAACCTCTGCAGTGCAGGGCACTTTTGCCTCCTCCCCATTTTCCCTGGGGCGGCCCATCCTCCTTGCAGCCCCCCTCCCCTCCGGCCCAGTGGCCAGTGGGTGCCCTACCTGCATGAGCACTGCTCCAACAGTGGATCTCCCCACGCCGAACTGGTTCCCGACGGATCGGTAGCTGTCTGGCGTGGAGAGCTTCCATAGGGCAATGGCCACATGCTTCTGGAGGGGGATGGCAGGCCTCATGCGAGTGTCCCATTGCCGCAGAGCAGGGGCGAGCCACTCGCAGAGCTCCAGGAAGGTATCCTTCTTCATCCTGAAGTTCTGGGTCCACTGTTGGTCTCCCCAGCGCTCCAGGATGATGCGGTCCCACCAGTCACTGCTGGTGTCCAGACACCAGATGCGGCGGGGCACGCTGGCGTCCGGGCGCTGCTGCCACTCCTCCACGACCCCCGGGGAGGCCAGGGGGAGAGGCAGGGGGCTGATGTACACCAGATGGTGCAAGGCAGCCTCCACCAATTGCTGGCAGGCTTGCAGCATCAAGTCCAAAAACTGGAGCAGCATGCCCAGGGTGAGCTCTGGCTCCATGGTGCCAACTGCGGCAGCAGCCCCAATGGGAAGCACAAACACAGGCAATTGGAGAGAAAAACGCTTTGCTGTCCCTCAGCGAGGTAGGCAAGCAAACGGAAAAGCTGAGAACCGGCTGTCCAGGGGGTTCCCTTTAAGCACGAGCCTCAGATAGCTTCAGCCAACAGCCACACAAAGCAACTACTGACCTGATGACCTGCCGGAACCGGTTTCAGCTGCCCTTAAATGTGACCCAGCATCCAATCAGTGTGGACGCGCTAGTTTGAATTAGCAAAATGCTAATTCGAATTAGTTTTTGGGTCTAGATGCGCTAATTCGAATTAGCTTAGTTCGAATTAACTAATTCGAATTAAATTAGTTCGAATTAGTGCTGTAGTGTAGACATACCCTATGTTTGTTTTAAACTGCTGCCTATTAATTTCATTGGGAGGCCCCTTGTTCTTGAGCTATGTGAAGGGATGATGAACACTTATTCACTTTCTCCACACCATTTATGATTGTATAGATTTCTATCATAACCCCCACCCTTACTCATCTCTTTTCCAAGTGTACAAATCCCAGTCTTTTAATCTCTCCTTGTAGGGAAGCTGTTACATCCCCCAATCATTTTTGTTGCCCTTTTCTGTACCTTTTCCAATTTTAATACGGGTCGAGCCTCTGTGATCTGGGTCCAGCAACATCCATGGTCTGACAGGGCCATGGATGTTGCTGGACTAGAGAGCCCCAGCGGCAGATGAGAACCAGTTGGTGGGGCCAGTGGGGCAAAGAGCCTGTGGGGCATCAGAGCCTGCAGTCAGCGGGGCTGGGAAGCTGGCAGGGCCACCAGAGCCTGCAGGGAGGGCCACAGAGTCTGCAGACAGTAGGGCTAGAAAGTTGGCGGGGCAGTGAGTGCTGGAAGAGCTGCTGGAACTCCTGTGGCTGGCAAGAGATGGAGCTCGTGGGGCCACGACTGCTGGAGCTCATAGGGCCAGTGCTGCTAGAGCCTGTGAGGCCATGGAGCCCACAGGGCTGCCACAGCCACAGGGCTGGGGGCAATGGACCAGGTGGTTGAGGAGAGGAGCCTATTGTGGAGACTGGCATCCCCTCTCTCAGACCTCTCCTGGTCCAGCAAACTCCCTTCTCCGGGGCCAGTCATGTCCTGAGGATGTAGGTATATCTTTGTTGAGATGGGGTGACCAGAACTGCATGCAGTATTGAAGATATTGGTGTACCATGAATTTATGTAGTGGCATTCTATTTACTATCTTATTATCTATTACTTTCTTAATGATTCCTAACATTCAGTTAGCTATTTTGACTGCCTCTCCACATTAAGCAGATATTTTCAGAGACTATGCATAATCATCCCAAAATCTCTTTCTTGAGTGGTAACAGTTAATTTACATGCATGTAAATTTACATTACATGTAGTTGAGATTTTTTTTAATGTTCATTATTTTGCCCTTATCAACAATTAATTTTTTCTGCCATTTTGTTGCCCAGTCACCCAGTTTTGTAATATTCCCTTCATCACCATTCACTGTCTTCTTTGGATTTAACTTTGTTGCAGACCTTGCCACTTCCTTATTAACTTCTTTTTCCAGATAATTTATAAATATGTTGAATAGGACTTGTCCCACTACAGATCCATTCTGAAAACTAACCATTTATTCCTAGCCTTTGTTTTCTATCTGTTAACGAGTTACTGATCCATGAAAGGGCCTTCCCTCTTACTTCTTGAGTGCTTACTTTGCTTAAGAACAATTGGTGAGAGACTTTGTCAGAAGCTTTCTGAAAATCCATGTGCACAATATCCACTGGATCACTCTCACCCACGTGTTTGTTGACACCCTCAGAAAATTCTAATTGATTGATTAAGCATGATTTCCCTTTACTAAAGTCATAATGGTTCTTCCCCAGAGTAGCATATTCATCTATGTGTCGCATAATTCTATGCTTTATTATAGTTTTGACCAATTTGCCTGGTAGTGAAGTTAGACTTACCAGCTTATAGTTGCCTGGATTGCCGCTGAATCCTTTTTGGAAAATCGGCATTACATTAACTATCTTTCAGTCATCTGGTCCAGAGGCTGATTTAAGGAGCACATTACATATCACAGTTAGTAGTTCTGCAATTTCATATCTGAGTTACTTCAGACCTCTTGGGTGAATACCATCTGGTCCTGGTACTTTATTATTGTTTAATTTATCAATTTGTTCCAAAACTTCCTCAACTGACACCTCAGCCTGGCACAGTTCCTCAGATTTGTCACGTTAAAAAAAATGGTACAAGTGTGGAAATTTTCCTCACATCATCTACAGTGAAAACTAATGCAAAGAATTCAATATCTTTGGCTTCCTTGAATGCTCCTTTACCACCTCAATTACCTAGGATGCATCTGTACTGCACCAGTAGCTCAAAATGAGCTACACAATTTGAGCTACAAATTGCATAGCTTATTTCTAGTCAATTTTGAAATAGCTTATTTCAAAATTTGGTGCTGTCTACACAGTGCTTATTTCAAAATATATCACTATTCTGAAACATCCCTTACGCCTCTTGGAATGAGGTTTGCAGGGACGTCAGACTAGCAAGCCTGTTATATTTCAAAATAACGGGCGCACTCAAAAGACGCAGAATAGCTATTTTGGGATACCTATGGTATCCCGAAATAACGCTGCAGTGTCAATGTAGCCCTAGAGGCCTCACTGATTGTTTGGCAGGCTTCTGATGTACTTAAAAACTTTGCTGTTAGTTTTTCTGTCTTCGAATTCTTTTGGCCTGCCTAATTATACTTTTACACTTGACTTGCCAGAGTTTATGCTCCTTTCTATTTTCCTTACTAGGATTTGACTTCTAATTTATAAAGGATGCCTTTTTTGCCTCTGAACAACCTCTTTTAATCATTGTTTAGTCACGGTAACATTTTTGTCCTTCTCAATATTTTGATTTTTTTTCCATTTGGGATATGCTTAGTTTGAGCTTCTACTATGGTGTTTTTAAATAGTTTCCATGCAGCTTGCAGGTATTTCATGCCTGTGACCATTACTTTTAATTTTTCTTTAGCTGGCTTCCTCATTTTTGTATAGTCCCCCTTTATAAATTTAAATGCTAGGTTTTTTTGCTATTTCCCCCTCATAAGGATATTAATTTAATTACATTATTGTTACTATTACTGAGCTATATTCACTTATTGGACCAGATCCTATACTACATTTACTACAGCAGTTCTCAACCAGCAGCCTGCATGCAACCCAATTAGCACACAGCAGCAATCCAGATGTGTGCTAAAATTTAAAAATTTGCTGCTCTGGTCCAGAAGGGGGCATGGCTGAATGAGGGGGAGACAGCATCTTGTAGCCGGCACCAAGGATGTTAAATATCGGGTAATTAACTAATCGAATAGTCGATGCATTTTTGCATCGACTATTTGATTAGTCGATAGGACGCCTCTGCGTTTTAAGTGTAGCCCTAGGGCTGTTGCTACACTTCAAAGGCAAAAGCGTGGAAGTCTGGGGTCAGCTGGGGACTCCGCAAGGTGCCTGATGCCGGACTCTCCACAGCATTCAAAGCTGCAGCGCTGCACAGAGCAGCTGACCCAAGGCTCCATGCGGCGCAGCCACTTTGAAGTACCCCCCTCTTTTCCCCACCCTTGCTGCCTCTATAGAGGCAGCAAGGGTGGGGAAGCGACTAGTCAACTATCCTGTCGACTATCCAATAAGCTTTTGCTTATTGGATAGTCCATTAGTTGATTAGTCCTGCACCAGTTCTCTTGCCAGCAGGGGGCTGTTGAGTGCCTTGGCAGGGGGAAGGGGGAGGGGAGAGTGGGGAGAGTGGGTTTATGGACAGGTTTTGGGGAGATGAGGTCTCTGGGCATTGAAGGGGTTGTGGTGCTGGGGTGCCCGAAGTTTTAAATGTTGCTGCACTCTGCTCTTGGCTCTTCTTGGGTCCAGGATGGCAGCCTACCCAAAGCTTTCCACTCCTGTCCCAGTGCCAGGGGTCCCAGTTCCCCATTCATACACCACAGCATTTCCCATTAATAAAACCTTCCCCAAGAGATGTCTCTGTTCAAACGGCATACTCCTTTGCACCTATCGGCTTTCCCCAGCCCTTGCTTTAAAAACGTGTATTTCTTTTGGTTTCTGTAAGTCTAAATACCTGACTATAGACTGGTCTGAATTCACCAATATCATTTCACCATTCATTTTTGCAGTAATTGTATATAACATATTCTTCTAGTTTAACATTCTTTGATAACAAGATTTTACATTCATTAACCAGTTTGTCACTTGTGTAACTAAATTGATGCAAACAACAAATGCAGCCTAGAATAATCAATAAACAGTCAAATAAATGGCTCGAGTTGTTTATTGCTGTGATTATTAGAAAAGCATTATTATAGGCCAAAAAAAAAGTTAATAGAATGCCTAGGTATTCTGGGTGGATTGCTCATTATGCTGATGCTTTGGAGACGTAGGTTTAAAGCTCGCGTCATTCATAGTTTGAATATTTTAAAAGTAGGCAGTATAGCATGTGTGCACAAAGTGTATTCGCTGAGCTCAAAAGTCATAAAATAACTAATTTAACTTAAATACTTTCAAAAGCATCAGTGTCAGCTGGTATAAAACCTATCCAACGTTGACTATAAATTATGAATTAATGATTTGCCCCCACACATTAATTGAAGTCAACAGTGATGCTCCCAGAGCACAAAAGCTCAGTCCTATTCTCACTGTAGACAATTGAAGTTTAGCATTTTAAAAGCACCATTTGTTAAATTTGAGCTTGTCTGGAGTTTTAAAAAAAGCAGTTTTTTGAAACTATGTCATATGTTGGAATGGAACTTAAAAGTGACTCCAGGGTATAACTAATACAGCACTAGAAGCAGTTGAGGACTATGTCTCCAGATCCCAATCCAGCTGGAATAATATTTAACAGTGGATGGCTGTCCCAGTGCAGAATGTTCCACGTGTGCTAGTAACATGTATAATTATTACCAAAAGCACCAATTTGCATCTTGTTATTTTAGAATCCCCCAAAAGTCCCTCTGGAAGAAAGATGCAATTCTCTGCCCAATAAGCAAACTGCACCATAAACCAAATTTCAAATACTTTACAGAAACAATGTGGA
Source organism: Rafetus swinhoei (assembly GCA_019425775.1). Taxonomy (NCBI): domain Eukaryota; kingdom Metazoa; phylum Chordata; order Testudines; family Trionychidae; genus Rafetus; species Rafetus swinhoei. Next base: position 277,394,649 of record CM033437.1, read on the forward strand.
ACTGGTCTGACTGATTAAATAAAGAGAAAGAGGGCTCTTTCTCCCACTCACACTGTATACCAGAATTCATTCCAAAACAAATGTTTATGACTGAGTTATAAAGAAGAAAGACACTAGCAGGCCCTGCATAATAGTCCTAGCATCCTATATTTTCATTGAAATACTATGGTGGGTTGTGACCTAAGCCAATGTCAGTAAGAGTATTTAAAGCAAAGGCCGATAATGTGCTTTAAATCCTAAAGGATCCATTTTACAAACTCCACACATGATCTTGCAAACCCCTATGTGTATAGAGTTTCCACTGAAGCGAAGAGTTCCATGCAGAGGACTAGCATGACCAGGCTCCAATGAAGAGACGCCAATGCTACAGCTGACCTTGCTGCAAATTTTCCTGAGAATAAACAGTGGAATTCTGTCTCTAGAATTATCAAGTTGTTTTTGAGAGGATTGGAAGCACACATAACATTTTCTTTGCTTTATAAAAAGGAGATGAGGAGATTAAAGCTGGTGTCATATTGTGAAGCAATCAATTCCTCCATGGTTGAAATTCCTGGGATGGAACACATGGTAAATATTACAGAATGTGGCATGAAATGAAGAGTACAATAGCCAACTGAAACTACAGGAGGAATTTAGATAGGCAGACTATAACAACCGAAACTGAAGTTTGATCAGTAATAGAACCCTGCATCTAAATCTGAAGATGTCATATAGTGCCTCAGCAACAAGTTCCAAGGAAAAGCCAAGATCTGTGGAAGTCTCCATTCAAGTATTGATCAGGTTTAACCCTGCATGGCATGGAACATCTGACCTGTTAATCTAATAGTAGTCACAAAAGGGCACTCAAAAGAGGCACAAAGTTGCCCTACTGATTTATCCTGTAGAAAGCACCTCTTTCCGAATGTGGTTGCTCTTAAACTTGAGTACTACTTTTTTTTCTTTTTTTAGAGCTGGATCTTAGTAACTTATCCATGTGATATGTCTATTAGACATTTATTAACAGGCCACACAACTTTATATATGTATTTTGTTTTAAAATGTCTTCTTTTAATTTGTCAGTTTAAAAAGAGTCTGAAGAATTCTGAAAACGTACAGGGAAAAAACAACTTGATTGCTTAATTAGCTTGGCAGTGTGATTTTAATATTATTTAAACATACTTCCCATAATAGGTTTTTTAAAAGTGTCATAACAGTTTGAGAGTTGTCACATTAGTCTGTTATAGCTCCAAATGTGTACATTCTTCTCAGTTTAAGGCTATGAATCCCATATATACTAATGTGACTGCTTAAAAGGAGCTGTTTCATTTTATGTCAATCCAGCTGCTATGCAAATTCATAAAATCTACATAATAAAAATCTTTATGTTAATTTAGGTTAAGATAATTGACTGCCTGGCAGTAACTGATTTTCAAATTTCAGCATTTTAGCCAATTAAAACATTTTCTTGTCAACACAGCCAAACTGATTTGACTACTATATTTATTACACACAAGAGGAGTTTTTATTTTTTAACTCATCTTTCTAAGTTAAGTGTATTCTCTTACACTCACCTGATTATAAAACATACCAAATTTGTGGTAAAATATTCAAGTGTGGTAAAATATTCAAATGTTCCTTTATTGCTTACATTTTAATTTAATTCTTTGTGTTTGAACTCACAAAATTTCACTTTGCGTCTGTAACATTCTTGTAATGCAATGTCTTTTGTACAGTTTATCTTGTATATTTTAAAGAGAAAATATAGAAACAGAAATCCCACCATGTTTAAGTATACAGGCCCTCTCAGAGATCTGGAGAGTCCCAGGCCACTTCCAGCTTTTGAGGCCCCTAGCCATAATACAAATAAAAAATGACGACACATAAAAAAATAAAGCACCAAAAAGAGTGAGACATAATTTGATTTTTTTTTATTTAGCAAATGCTTTTCTAGCCTTTTCACATCTCTTATTTGCTTAAATTTGCAACTTTAAGCTGAAAGACTGTCACATTTTGATCTGATAGGGATGCATATAAAAACAGGCTGCCAACAATTTTTTACAAGTGTCTAAATTTGAGGTCCCCTTTGAACTTGAGGCCCAGACCAAATGGCCTTCCTGCCTCTCCCCCTTGCCCCCGACTGGCCCTGTGAATATGTACTGAACAACAGCAAAATGCACATAATGCACAGCAGAGCAATCAGTGAGGAAGCAGGACTTGTCTCATTTCATGCAAACCTTTCTTTACCACTGTATCTTTCAGATGGCAGGCTGCAGCGGTTCATTAGCTCTCTATCTATACACTTTTATTCCTCAGAAGGAAGATAGCTGGACTCCCTTTGGTTTACGTAGTTCAAGTTTTTAAACTGTGGGTCTGGACCCCAAAGTGGGTGGACTGACAATCCCGTTTTGATGGAGTTGCCAGGTCTGACATTATACCTGCTGGGGCCTAAAGCCAAAGCACAAGCCTGGGGCTGAAGCCCTTTGTTTCAGTTTTGCATGCAGCCCTGGCTTGGGCTTTGGCCCACTGGCCCAGATGATGGGAATTTGGGTAGACTTAGGCATTGGCTCCCACTCTTGGGCTATGTCTACACTTGTGTCTTCTTGCGCAAGTACAGCTGTTCTTGGCGCAAGAATCTGCAGAGCGTCCACACTGCCCACCTGCTCTTGCGCAAGTAAATTTACAGTACAGCATGGTAAGAGAGGGTGTCTTGTGCAAGCACTATTCTCTTTTTTTATCAGGTATAAGCCCTCTTGCACAGGAGCTCTTGCGCAAGAGGGCAGTGTGGACGCTCGGCAGGGATTTCTTGCGCAAGAAACCCCTATGGCTAAAATGGCCATCAGAGCTTTCTGCCGCAAGAGAGCATCCACACGGCCATGGGCGCTTTTGCGCAAAAGCACAGCTCGCACAGGGCAGTGTGGACGTGTTCTTGCGCAAGACTTTTGCACAAGAACTTTTGTGCAAGATGCTCTTGCGCAAGGGTTCTTGTGCAAGAACTCTTGCACAAGAACATGTCCACACTGCCATGTGCTTTTGCACAAGAGCGTCCATGGCAGTGTGGATGCTCTCTTGCACAAGAAAGCTTTGATGGCCATTTTAGCCATAGGGCTTTCTTGCACAAGAAACCCCTGCCCCACGTCCACAGGGATTATACCTGTTAGAAAAGAGCGTAGCTCTTGCGCAAGAAGCCCTCTCTTACCATGCTTTACTGTAAATCTTCTTGTGCAAGAGCGGGCGGGTAGTGTGGACGCTCTGCGGAAAAACGGCTGTTCTTGTGCAAGAACCCGCCAGTGTAGACATAGCCTTGGCAGCGGCAGATATAGGGCAGGGCAAGCGGGGCGGCTGCCCGGGGCTTCACGCTTCAACAGGCCCCGCGTATGCGCTACTACCTGTTGGCTGCGGCCGTGGTGCATGTGCAAAATTGTGCTGCCCCGGGCCCCGTGCTTCAATAGACTCCGCGCCCTGGGCCCCGCAAAACTCTCATCCACCCTTGAGTCTTGGAGTCATGAAGTAGTTTTTGTTGTCAGAAAGGGATTGTGGGGCAATGAAGTCTGAGAACCTCTGGCCTAGGAAGTTATTAAGAGAACACAATAAAAATATCCATGAGCCTGTTTACAAATCTTTCCAGCTTTCACAAATCACAGTCAGCATCAGATGACCAAAACCACATCTACGACTTTGGGACACTTTCTCTGCCAAATGCCATCTTCTACCTCAAGCCACTGAGGCATGAAAGCTGATTTTAAACAAAACCAGTTGCAGAACTTATTTTGTATTGGATTTTTTTTTCATTTCCAAGAATGGCTGAGCCATTTTCCTTTCAAGATTACAAAACTATATCGTCCAGGACTGACATCTAACCTGGCAAACTTCCATGGAGTAAGTAAAAATGAGAAAATCAACCACTGCATGCCTGCACAGTCAGGGTAAGGCTAGGCTTGTATCTAGAGCACTGGACTGGGACTCAGGAAATCTGGCTTCCTTCCTGTCATTGTGTACCGCCTCCATGTAAGCTTCGGCATGCTATTTAGTCTCTTTGCCTGAGTTCCCCATTTTACAGACAAGGATAGTGCTGGAGCCACACAAGTTAAAGAACACCCAATTAGAAGGGGCTGTTTCCTGCCTCTGGAGAAACCTCCCTCCTTCTCTGGGGCACAAGGGCTACGGTGCCCTCCAATTCATACCCCATTACACTGTCTATCAGCAGCATCCTTTCCTCTACCCCCCACGCTCAGGGCAACCAGCTGCAGAGTTCTCCCCCAGCCACTCCTTGCCCTACCCCCTCTCAGAGCACACCCCGCAGCTGGCGCCACAGGACGGCAGAAGGGGAGGCTACATTTCGGGTAGCATCTGAAGGCTGCCTCCTCCCCAACCCCCCAGCTCTGACTGCCGCCGTCCGGCGTGTCTTCCCTCCCCGGGGGCTTGAGCCTGGCTCCCACTCCCGCGCCATTGCTACATCTCCAGCTAGCCGGGGTTTTCCCCAGGGGCTGTGCAATCAGAGTTTCCTAAGGCCAGGGCTGCGGGAGGGCCCGATGGGCTCGCCCCGGCCCCAGCGGGAGGGTGGGGAGAGCCGCGGGCGGGGCAGGGAGCACGGCCCAAGCCCGGCGGCTGCCGCGCACATCTGGACGCCCTCAGCAATGCGCTGGGGGGAGCCAGCCAGCGGCTGCACACGCACCTCGGGCCGGGGCGGAGCTCGCCCCGCCTAGCTACATGTGGCTAGCGCCCCGCGCCTCCGGGCAGCCTCCAGCATCCCTGGCCACGCACTAGCCCCCTCCCCGCCCCAGCGCCACCCACCGCCTCAGCGCCCTCCCTGTCTCCTCCTCCTCCTTCCCCCGCACGCCGCCGCTGCCGCCGGAGCAGAGCCTCACTCCGGCTGCAGCCGCAGACATGGCGACGCTCGCAGCGGTCCAGCCGCTCACATTGGACAGAGGTAAGCGCAGCTGCCGCCGCGGGGAGCGGCTCGGGCAGGGCTGCCAGGCGCCCGGAGCGATACCGCCGCTAGGCTGCCGGGAAGAGGCTGGTGTCTCCTGGAGACCCGTCCCCGGCCGGCACAGCCCGCTCCTGGCTGCCGCCGGGCAGCCCCTGCCTGTGTCACACCCTAGCCCCCGGGGAGCCGCCAAAGCGTCGGGAGCCGCTGGCCCGGGTGCTCGTTGTGGAAGCCGCCGCTGGAGTTGCTTTGGTGCCGGCTGCCGGAGAACAGGGCAGCGGGCACGCTGCGGGGATGGGGGACGCTGCCTCCCCTGGCAGTTCAGACTGCAGGTGGCTGTACGGTGGAAGGGCAGGGAGGGAAGCAAAGAGACCAAACTTTCTTCCAGTGGGAGAAGGGCTTGGGAGGCTGGGGTCGGGCTGGCACCCTGAGGAGGCAGCAGAAGCACGGATCAGTACAGTAGCAGGAGGAAGGGGGTTAGTACATTGCAACTCCAGGGTGGTGCTGCTGGTTAGTGTAGTGCAACACCGGGATCTCTCGGCTGTTACTCTGTGTAGCTCTAGGATCTCGCTTTGCTCTTAAGCATCGTTTCTTCGCTACCTTGTCTCTGCTAACTTGCTCTCCAGTACAGCATCTTGCTATCCTAGCATCTCTAGTGTGCGTGGCTTCCGAGAATGTCCCTCTACTAGGTTCTCAAGTATAGCTGTGGAGTTGCTGGCATATAGAGACATTTCTAATAATTAGCTTTGTGGTGGCTTCACTTTTTCATAGCTGAACCATGAAGAAAAGGGCTCCTGCACGAACAGAAGAAACACTCAGCTTTGGGGGGGGAGTGAGGGGAATGTGAGGGAACTGAAATTTGCCATATTTGCTACTATTAATACTGCTTCCAGATAGAGTAGCTTGTGAATCTATTCCTGCAGACAGCTAGCTGCTCCTGGTATTGATGACAACACTGATCAGTCTTTTCCACCCACGAGACTGTGACAGGAGCACCTTTTTATCCTTCTTTTTGTATAGACCATTACAAAAGAGATTAAGAGGGGGTACAGAAAGCTTGAGGCTATGCTAAAATTAAACTTCTGCCACAAGGCGGTAAAATTAGACCTCCTACCCAATCTGATCTGGCAACAATAAGAAATGATTTCCAAACAGATGCCATTGAAAGTACATTTGTAACCCTAGGAATATTTGGTTATTAGAGAGGGAGGGGGAAATAACTTGCTTCGTTATTATTATTTGCTTGGCTTTTTCTTCTTTCTGGGTTCTAGTTTAAGAGAGATCAAACATGCTGTCTGGACAGAACTCTTTAAGTGTTAGGACATTTTTCTTTCTAATCCGTATCTTGTGTGTCTGAGCCTCCAAGCAATTTGTAAATCCTTTACTTTGTAGAGAATGATTTAGGCCAGTGCCTTGGTTTTAAAAATACTCTATTTAGAAGATTAAGATGGACTGGAAACACAAAGCAGAGAGCTTCCTGCTGTACATTCAATGAAAAAGAAACCTGATAAACTCAGTATGAGATTTTAATTTAGAGGACACTAGCATTATTTTGCTGGAAGCTATTTGAGAGCATAGCAAGCAGTTTTTGTGGTGCCCATCACAACTTTACTGAGAGTTAGGTGGATTTTTAAAAAAGATACTCAGACCAAAGAAAGAACAAAATGAAGTTATTCCTGAAATAAATTACTGGCATGCAGTAAGTTAAGGAGAATACATGTTTCTACAAAGTTCTTAGAAATCTACTGTGTAATGTACAGTTTCATCCCAATATTGTTTGCATTAAGCAGGACAAGTCTATTTCTTGGTAAAGGATTGAACAGATGGTGATCCACTAGCATGCATGGCTGTTCAAAGAGAAGTATTAGTATTTCAATATTATGATCCCATTGAATTCCTGTATATTATTAAAACTATTGGGTTTTTAAAATCTCATTTTCTGCATTAATTTTTGTTCTCTGCATTAATCATAATTAAGATTCCACTTGATATGGGCTGGGGACTTGTGCCTACCACTTTTGTAGAGGTGAAAGTTAAGGGCCAAAATGTCTTCCTGTGGCTGAAGAAAATGAAAATTAAGTGAGGTAATTCATCAATTCTAGTGACTCCTAACAGGACTCACGGTTAATGTCATTGAGATGCAGAATTGCATCTCACAAGGTGATTGCATGCAACAAGGCAAAGAAATATATATGAAATATTCATGTCCCAGTGAAGACCACTTTTTCTATGTGGACACAGTTGCCTTACGGGGGCTGCTACTGCTGAGAGTTCTAGAACTATCTCACTCAAGCCCAGTGCCTCCACATGTTGTCACCTGAATCCTTCCCTCCCCAGGCAGGAAAGAGGGGACTCTCTGGGGCAGCAGGGTTGCTTAAATCAAGGAAGAGACGCTGTCTTTATTTTTAATCAAAAGAGAAAGAACTGGGCTCCTCCTGAGTCTGCCAGTCTTGAGACTGGTAATCCACTCTGGAATATACCATAGAGTTGCATCAGCTTCATGCTCTCCCATGGAGAAATCAGTGCAACAAGGTGAGTAAAGGGCATTCCTTGAAGGGATATAGTATTTCAAGTGATTTTGGGGAGGAAATTATTCCATGGGTTCCTTGGGGACAGTGTACTGTGCCTCTGCACTGCCTCCTCTTCTGGGCAGTGTCAGAATGGTGAAATCTAGCCCTGTGTGCAAAATGTACAGATGTAGAATCTTAATTACTATCTTGGAATGTTGTCATTGTACACACAAAAAATAACTTATGCACAGTTTTTTTTTTCCAAACCCCATCACAGGTAAATGAGATATATACAGGTTAGAATAAAACAACATTTAAAGGTGACTTTCATTTTTCTGTGAATGATTGGAAGCTGATATAATTCAAGATGATTACTTCTATCTAAAGGACAAGAATTAACTTACTTAATTCCTGTCAGCATGTTGCTCTCTACCTGAATAACCGTCTGTCTCTACAGGAGTCTAATACATAAAGCAAGTTTCCAGTATAACGGAAATTTTAATCACAGTTTCATTTCACAAACATCTCCCTTTAGTCTGAGCATTGTATGGTACTTGGAGGAAGGTAATATATGTCCTGTGGTGGGAATGCGATGTGATGCAGCTACTAGAGCAGGTGCAGCAGTGAGGGTTTTATAGAGCAGTGGTTCTCAACCTTGGGGGTATTCAAAGGTCTTCTGGGAGTACCTCAACTCATCTAGATATTTGCTTAGTTTTACAATAGGATGCATAAAAAGCACTAGCAAAGTCAGTTAAAATTTGATGCAGAAAATAACTTGTTTATGCTGCTCTATATACTGTACGCTGAAATGTATGTACTATATTCATATACCAGTTGATTTAGTTTATAATTATATGATAAAATGAGAACATAAGCAGTTTTTTCAGAAATAGTGTGTTGTGACACTTGTATTTTTATGTCTGATTTTGTAAATAAGTATTTTTAAATGCCATGAAACTTGGGGATACATAAGACAGATCTGACTCCTGAAAGGCATACAGTAGTTTGGAAAGGCTGAGAACCACTGCAGTGAGGCTGATTTTTTTGTGGGGGGAGGGGAGAGAGGGAGAGCAAGGGGGTTACAAGTGTTCAAGAGATTTGGGAGAGGGAAAAGCCTGTAATACATAGTGGATGGTGGAATGTGCTGGATATAATATACTTGGAATTTGCAAGGTTTTTTTACACAGTCCTACATGCCATTCTCATAAGCTGGAGAAAGGCCGACTCAGTAGAACTACTATTAAGTGGATACACAGATTGTTAAAGACAGTGCAAACAAAGAGTAATTATTAATGGAATGATGTCAGATTAGGAAAAGATCTCAAATGGGGAACCATGGGGATCTGTTCTGCGTTCCGCATTGTTTAACATTTTTATTAATGACATGGATATAAGCATAGAGACCATACTGATCAAATTTGAGGATGACATAAAGCTAAGGAAGGTGGCAAACACATTGGAGGATAGAACTAAAATTCAAAGGTATCTTGATTAAATTGGAGAACTGGATTATAGACAACAAATTGAAATTCAACAAAGACAAAGTAAGGTGCTAAACTTAGAGAAGAAAAAAACAAATGCACAAATGTGGGATATAATTGGCTTGGTAGCAGCCTGGCTGAGAAGGGTCTAGGAGTTGTGGTGGATCTCAATCTCAAAATGAGTGAGCAGTGTGATGCTATTGCAACCCCCCCCCCCCCCAAAAAAAAAAAACCCACCCACAAATCAGCTTTGGACTGCATTTCCAGAGGCAAAGTATTATCACCTCTACTCATGGGAGGTGATAATACCATTCTACTCAGTGCTGGTTGGACAACAATTTTGGTCACCACTGTAAAGAAAAGATGTATATAAACTAGAAAAGCTCAAGAAGCCACCAGCAAAGGTGATCAAAGGGATGGAAAGCAAGACACAAGCAAAGATTGAAGGGACTGAGTATGTTTCATTTGGAAAAGAGGAAATTAAAGAGTAGGGGAACAGGATAGCCATTTTCAGACACCTGAAAGGCTGTCATAAAAAAAGATGGGGGGAGGGCAGAAATGCCCTATTTTGCCACAGAGGTCAGGACAAGAAGGAATGGAATTCAACTACGACATCACAGATTTAGAATAAAGCTCAAGAATAACATCCTAAATTGAAGAATAGTAGGACAATGGAACAAACTGCTTAGGTAAGTCTTCGAAGCTCCTATACTGAGGTTTTTTTTAAAAAGAGGTTGGATAGCTATCTGTCTTGGATGGTGTAGATACAGCAAATCCTGACGCTTGACAGGGGGATAGACTAGCTTTTTGCAGTTGTTTCTAACCCCATGGTTCTTTGATTCTATAACAGCAATGGGCAATCTAGGCTAGTGAGTGGGATGCATGAGTGACCCTCCATCTCAGTGGGCTGCATGATTGTCATAACCAAGACAATCTCCTAGGACAGGGTAGTCTTGCTAACTCGGCTTGCATACCTAGAATATGCCAGGTGCGTTGACTGAACCCTAGCAGTGCTTTGATTGGATGCAGGGATAGTGCATGGATCTCACAGTCAAAGTTGTGTGCAATCAGCATGCACCTCATTTCACATGCCCTTGTTTTACATACATGTCATTTTAGTAATACTGTTAGGAAAAATAACTACACAGATGGAAACCAGCAGAGTCTGGCAACCCTGCACATGGGCAGTGGTAAACAAAAAGTCTCGTGGACCACCCATAGAACCCCAATGGGCCGCATGCAGTGCACAGGTGTGACGTAGTGTGAGTGACCTCCACTGGCTGCTGTCTGCAGCACGGCTCAGCAGGGCAGGGGATGAGTCATTATGCAAAGGGGGCTTCAAACCTGTCTGACCAGTATCTCCCAGGGAGCGGAACAATGGGAAGAAGGGGGGTGAAGCCCTGGATGGGGGCAGGGCTGGAAGTGAGTGGGTTTTTTTGAGGTTTCTTTCTGGGATCATGGAGGAACCAGCCTAAGCCAGGGGCTGGGATTTAGGGGCCCAGTCTCCCCCATCTCAAGGGGGGGCTGAGGCATCCTAGGCCTGCCCTGTAACCAGATTACATCTGTGCTGTGCTGTATCCTGGAGAAGCAATAAACCCCCTCTATTCTACTACCTGGTGGAGTCTGTTCGTGCCATTACGGGGGTGCAGAAGTCAGGGGACCCTGACGCGTCGTCACAACAGGTTGCAGATTGACCACCGCTGTTCTATAGTGACTTACACAGAGCCAGAGTTTGGAGGTTGGGAAACACAGAGAACATAGGAGAAGCACCATTTGGAGATAACCGTGAAGGGGGCTAGGGCAACCGTAACACTTTTATCTTTTAAAGTTTAATCATTCTGCAGTCTTTGCTTAATCTGGATCATAGGAATGTGCTACTGAGCTGTGGGGTTGAGGAGCAGACTCACTCTGCAGTGCCTCACTGCTATAGCCCTGTTACTCTATGACCTAACATCTCCTGCTTGCAGAGCCCACTCTCCACCTGCCTCCACTCCCTCACTATTCCTGAACTCCCCCTCATGATCATCTCAAACTCAAGCCTTCCCATGAAAACACTGTTTCCCATGACGTCTTCTACCAGAGACCTGCTGCCTCCGTGGTCCTTTTCCTGCTGCACCATACCTCCTGCTATAGTACAGATTAACCCAATGCTCCCTCCCCATGCTGCCACCAGACCTCCAGTCAACTCATCAGAAAAGCTTTGCTAAAGATCCTTAAGCTTGTCTCTAAAATGCCTGCATTCCCCAGCTCCATGCTCTTGGAACCCCATGTACCTTTAGAGTCTTGAGGGTGGCATTCACCTCTTTTTTCCAATTGTCTGCTGATGGGGGGAGGACCAGAGTGAACTCTCCTATCTTCCTTCTTTGTGGGGGACATGAAGAAGGATTTTCACTCTCCCCAAATCAAGGATGGTCCCCAAAATCCACAGAAAAAGGACTGTTGCCTCCTCTGCCACTATCAAACTATGGCCAGTCTAAGAGTCTGGGCCCATCTGTTACAGGCCAGAGTCTCCATGAAAGAGAATCCTCACAGAACTAGGGATGTGAATGGTTAATGGTTTAACTGGGTGATGCTTACTGGCTATGGATAATTGGTGGCCCGGATGGGCTGGAGCAACTCTCGCTCACAACTTGGGCAGGGGGCTGCTTCAGCCGACCCACAGGGTGGTGGGTCTGGCCTAAGCAGCCCCTGCCTGTGCTGTGGCAGGCCTGACCTGGCCAGAAAAGCCCCCACCCGTGGTGGGCTCGGCCTGGCCAGAGCAGCCCGCCATGCTATGGGCGGGGAGTGCTCCATGGCAGAGGGCCTCTCCAGCCCGGCTGGTCTGTCATGCCACGTCGTGGGCAGGGGGCTGATCTAGCCCAGTCAAGTTGGAGCAGCCCCCTAACTGCCCCCATTTAAGTGTTCCACTGGTTAAACATGTTTAACTGGTTGACTGATTAAACTGGATATCCTTAGACAGAACATATGCAAGGACTTCTCAACATAAAGAAATCCTACTTGAGATGTGGGGTATTCCGAGACCCAGGCATCTCGGCATCCTCATAACACCCTCCTCACTATGCTTTGCCTGTCAGTTACTTGACAACCCTATGCTCCCCCAGCCATATGTCCCTCAGACCAAATTAAGGATATAAGCGAGTAGTCGACTACCCGATAAACCTAGGCTTATCGGGTGGTTGAGTCAACCACTCGAATTCTCCTCCTCCCCCTGCCTCTGTATCAGAGGCAGCAGTGGTGCGGGGGAGCAGGAGCCAGTGCTGGAGGGAGCTGGCTTAAAGCTGGTTCCTCAGGCAGCACCATCTCCGTGGTGCTGCCTGCCCCACCCCCATCAGTCACAGCATCATGGGGGGCAGGGCAGGGGAGGCTGCCACAAAGCAGCTTCTGCCCACAGTGGGCCCAAGCTTCCCACGGACAGAGGCTGCTCCAGCAGCAGCACCTGTACACAGCGGCCTGGACTGGGACCCCGGTGGACAAGGGCTGCTTCCAGAGCAGCCTCTTCCCTCAGCCAGCCCAGGCCACCACAGACAGGGGCTGCTCCAGCTGGGCAGGCAGCCCGGCTCAGTCCCGGCTTGCGACGGGTCCAGAACCTACCCCTGCTGTGCCTCTGCAGTTTAAATGTAGGAGAAGCCGGGCTGCCTGCCTGCCAGGCTCCTACTACATTTAAACTGCAGAGCCACAGCGGGGGTAGCTCCTGGACCTAGCACAAGCTGGGTCTGAGTGCCTTTCCTTATTGACTAATTGTGTAATCAATAAAATTCTATCTACTATACGATTAGGCAATTACCTGCCTCTTAATATCCTTAGACCAAATACCTCTCCTATTCCCAATGCACCAACCTTACATCCCCCATCAATAGCACTTATGTTATCATCCTCATTGGTCATGGAGGTGTGCAGGAAAGAATTTTCCCATCCCAGGGAAAGTTTCAAGAAATGTAAAAAGACATTGCTCTGGAAGTTAATGTTTACTGATTGCATTGAGAAAAAATGTGCTTAAGCAACCTTAATTTTAAGCTAAAATTTGTGGGTATTTAATTACACTCTCTCTCAAACATTTCTTGTCAGAGCCATTGAATTGTCCGAGATTTCAATTCTTGTGTTTCTCATGTACCAAACTCATGAATCAACACATTGAGTTCCTCACTTATAGGTAGACATCACAGTATGTCAATAATAGAAGATTGATTTTTCACCTTTCACTTAATCTGAATCTTTATAGTTCACTAAACATTTTGAAATACCATTTTTCATCAAGCTTAACTTATTTGAAATTTTACTCATCACTCTGAAGCTGAACTTAGTCTGCTGTGGCCGCTGTTTACTCCGAAGATTGCACAGACATGTTCTCTGGTGTTTTACATTGTGAATTTTGCACAAGACCAAGTAAATGGCAAGTTATGAAAGATCGCATTTCAGGAGCAGTCATCTTGATTTCTAGTCAATTAGATCTTTACGTTGTTTTAAACTGACTCTTAGTTAAAAGCTAGATTGACATGGAAAATATATTTCCAGGGAGAGGGTCCCACTAGTCTATGCCCTCATCTATGCCTTCCACCCCACATGCTGATTACTTTTTTATTTGCATATAATTAGTATTCACATCCTTGAGATTCACACTTCCTTAAGTGCTTTAAGGAGGACTGCTGAATTCTTTGCACATGAAGAGCTGATACTATAGTTGTTTATGAATCTTTACCCAAGGTCATAACTGCTGGCTGTGCAATAGGTCAATGGGGAACAGTCTGAGATGGGTTTAATTTAAAATCATTCAGGCAGTAATATATGTGAACATAACCTTAAAATAACCCAAACTTATTGACAACCTAATTTCTACTGCTCTCAAATCTATGCTAGGAAACTGGAAAGACCTCTTGCTGTTCAGCTATCTTGAATAACTAAACTCCATGTATTCTCTATTAATTCAAACAAATAACTTCCAAATGGAATGGATGTACTAAAACACATTAGAAAAGTTGTCCTATACAGAACTCTCTTTAGAAGAGATAAAGAGGAATAAGAAAAGATCTGAAATTAGCATTAGAACATCTAATATCAACAGATGTGGCAATGGTGTCAAGTATCAGAGGGGTAGCTGTGTTAATCAGAATCTGCAAAAGTGATGAGGAGTCCTGTGGCACCTTATAGACTAACAGATTTACTGGAGAATAAGCTTTTGTGGGCAAAGACCCACATCTGACAAAGTGGGTCTTTGCCCACGAAAGCTTATGCTCCAATAAATCTGTTAGTCTATAAGGTGCCACAGGACTCCTCATCACTTTTGCAGATGCGGCAATGGTGTGCTGATAGCTGTAATATCAACCTCCATTCCAGCCAGATAGAACACCATTCATTTATAGATCTCTGCATATCCTTCTCTATGTTATTTGTTTCATTTTCCTCTTTTGATAGCCTTGTTAAGTAGCTTCCCCCCATCTTTGTGTGGTAAGTGCATATCATTGATATAATTCTTATGGAAATTGGCAATATGGCCTTATTCTGGGCTGTAATTCTAATAATATAATTTATATTTGTTCTGAAAATATAAAATGTTATTATTACAAAGTCTAATTCATAAGGTAGGAGGCTTGACCCGACTACGGAACCAGCATAAGGACAAGCATCACTTAAGTCGTACTTAAACTCTCAAAGTAGGTTTGGAGTGGTTGTGCTGTCCTTCTGCATAGGCATGAATATCACTTAATATCTATCAAATATATCCTCCATGTCAGAGATTTATAGCTTCTGCCGTCATAACATCTGAGAGCAATGAAAATACTTTTTAAGTGCCACACAGTTGTAGTTGGATATTCCTTTATGATGATGACATACAAAATAATGATACATTAAAAATAAAAATCACTCATTCCATTAAGATAAAAACATCAGAGGGCTTGGTCTGTATTTGATTCTGTAGTATTGGAACAGAAAGACATGCAGTCACTGACTGAAGTAATTTGTTTTATGTCACGGTCTTATTTGAATTTTTTTTACTGGTTGTTTTTCTGAAGAGATGGATTTAGGGTAAGCTGCTTGGGTTAGTGCATTTTGGATTATGAATGAGTGTGCTTTCTACAGATTTATGCAACTGAAGTGGTCATGCAGCATTGATGATAAATTTATTTAATTATGCATATAGTTTAGTAATGCTTCATAGAGTATTATAGCTACTATATTTATACCTTTAATGTGGGACCTTGGATTTTTATAAGAAATGTCAAAATAAAATTAATATTTTTAAAAGTTAAATGTACACAAGGAACTCAGCTGCACATGTTAGGCATGGCCCTGAATTGTGGGTAGGTATAGAGAGATCCACTTCCCCAAGGGAGCTCTGAGAGGGACCAATGTCTCTGCCTGAAGAATCTGAGTTCCCATGTGTAGTCTGCCAGTTTTACTGGATCATGGCCATGCTTCCTTCTTTCTCTTTCCTGTCCTTGCAGAGGTGTCTTCTGCCCTGAGGTCACTAGGGGAGAGTAATCCCTAATACCTCAGGGATTGTAAATGTGCCTGGCCACTATAAAATGACCAGAAAGGAGTAACAGCTCCTTGTATCCACTTTGTCCTTGTGCATCAGACTGGCATCCAGGCACAATCTGGCCTTAAATGTGAGCGTGTCTATATTTAACATTTCACAAACACAGAGGGTTTTTCTGAAAAATGGTGGAATTCAGTATAAGTCACTTGTGACTTGGAAAGGAATTTTTGAAATCTCCAGTCAAATATCATTTTTGACCACAAAACTAGTCATGCCGCATTGTTCTGCAATGACTTTGTTCATGTTAAGGAAATGTTTGTTGAGCATCTTAGGCATACAGTTGTCAAAACAAGACATTCAGTGCTCACAGCAAACACTTACTGTAAACACATAGCACATTGATGGCACGGTAGCAATCTTACTATATATTTTTAAAATGTGCTTCTGTCTCTCCATCCATTCACAAGTCAGTTTGTTGAAGAACGCCTTCTAACCGGTAAGAGCTAGGACCACCAAATTTGGTAAGCATCTTCCTCTTATTATAACTTAAAGCAAGGTCAGGGTTTGGTTGTGCCAGGACAATGGGATGTGCCTGGAATGTGATTGTTCCACATCAAATGGAAAGGTAAGCCTGTGATAGCAGGGACAGTTATACTCACAAATGACCACAGGGTAGCAGCAAGCACCCAGCCTGTGGAGCAGTGGCCCTTGCTGCTCCCACCTGACCCCGGAGAGCAGCCGATGACCATGTCACGCAGCACCCATCATTCTGAGATGGCTTGCAGAACAGCTGCCTACCATGTTGTGTGGCCCCTGCTGCTCCGAGCCAGCCCAGGGGAGCAGCCAGCGAGCAGACTGCAGCCCTGGAGAGATGCTGGTAGTTGGTTTGCGTGACCCTCCCCTGCATTGTGCCTGTCCTGGGGAGAAGCTAGTGGGTGGCCTGTACTGTCCCGCTTCTCGTCCAGTCTGGCTCCAGGGAGAAGCCTATGGGCGGCATGCATGGCCCCCACTTCCCCGCCCTGGGCTGACCCTGGACCTGGACAACGTCAGGTAAATCTTCTAGTAAAATAATAATACCTAGACATAACTTTATCTTATTTGAATTTATGCCTGAATCTGAACAGAATTTAGGCTACCAATAACATATTCCATTCCTCATTTGTCAGACTGGTCTGGATCATGAAACTTGTTGATCCCTGATGGGGGACACTGAGCAGGTTCAGGAGTCCATCACATGCAGCAAGTTACAGAATTGGTGTATTAATGCTTAGGAAACACAAGGGATGTTTACTTTATATTCTTTCCCTTTTGACAATATCTTTTATAAGACACAGCCCTGTGCCCAATCCTACATGCCTCATTCACAGTGAAGTTAGTGGGTTTTTTGCCTGAGTAAAGAGTTCAGGATCAGGTCTTTAACGAAATATCAAGAAAATGAGTTGTTTGAATATACTGTATATATTCTCTTCTCAGCTTACATATGCTACTGGGCTGGACATTCCACCAATGAAATTAGCAGAGGAAATAAGAAATATGACAGATAATAAAGTCCTTGACTTTGTGCAGATATGTTCTTTTAATTAGCCATCACAAAAATATGTACATTAATTCACCTCTCTTTAACGGTTAGTAAACGAGTAGTCAAATAGTTGACTGATAAGCCAAGGCTTATCAGGTAGTTGAGTCAACTACTCACATTCCCCCATCTTGTTGCCTTGCTATCAGAGGCAGCAAGGATGGGTGAGCAGGAGCCGGTGCTAGAAGAAGCCGGCTTAAAAGCCAGTCCTCCCCCCGAGTACCATCTCCGCAGTGCCGCCTGCCTTCCCCGTGCTACTACTTCTAACAGAAGCAGTGCAGGGTAGGTTTGCGGGAGCAGGGGAGGCTGCCATGAAGTAGCTTCTGCCTGTGGTGGCTTTTACTACATTTAAACTGCAAAGCCACAGTGGGGGTAGCTCCTGGACCGAGCACAAGCCAGAACTGAGCACCTTCCCTTATCGACTAATGTGTAGTCGGTAAAAATTCTATTGACTACACAGTTAGTGACATATCCGCTTCTTAACATCCCTATTAACACTTATGATACTTATGCACGCTCACAAAGATACAAAGATATGCACTTTTAGTTGAGCTATGCCAGTCATATGTAAATAATGCTCTTGGCAGATAAAAAGGCAATACAATTTGAAATAATGATAAAATGTGAAGCCACCAATTTAAGTCGTTTCACAAAACCACCATTCATTGTAAGATGAGAAGTCAAGGGAAAAACAAATGAAAGCAGATAATATTTTGACGCCACTTAATTGGAAATAGCAAAATTTGTCTTCTCTGAAATACAGATATTTTTGTGTTGCATGAGAGACTTCTTATATTTTTGGCATTTTTAAAATACAGATGTACTTTAAAATACACAAGCATTTACAAATAAAGTTAATCAGAGCTGATTTAATCTTCTTTTACCTAGAGCAATCAGTCATTTGCTAGAGATTCAGACTCTCTGGATAAGAAGGTATAACTTCAGTCTCTTCAGCAGTTCGTTATACATGAATATCATGAGAACCAATTCAGGATAGAATACTTATTCAGAAAACATGTTGTGAAATCCCAAACATGTGCTTTAAATTAAAGATGTACTTAAATGCTATCCTAAACAGGGATGGATTTAAGTACATACTGAAAAGCTTTCCTGAATTGGGGGCCTAATAAATAGTGAGGCAAAACAGTTACCCAGGAATAATGCTACTAAGTCATCAAGAAGTGGAAATTGTTTCTTTAAAGTGTTACCCTGTGATCCTTTATGTGATAATACTAAGCAAAAGGGATACATTGTCATCCAGAAACTGAATGGCCAGAAGGGAAGGAATACTCCAAAACAAATGGAATGCTCTTCATTCTTTAAAAGATGAAAAAAAAAATCATGAGCAAACCAGGCAACAAATCCAAAGAGTTAAAATAATTGTTGTCAGTCCACAAACATAAATCAAAACAATGTAAATGGCATACAGTGTGGGGTTGGGAAGGATTTTTTAAAAATGTGTCTCACACACACACACACACACACACACACACACACACACACACACACACACACACACACACACACACACACACACACACACACACACACACACACACACACACAAAATTGTATATGGACCAGCATTTCTTAAATGGGCATTCTCTTTATTTCTTCTGATTCAAAGTTTTCACCTTTACTGTGGAAGCTCTTTTTGATAAATCCTTAGGGAAACATGTATCCTTCCAGACTCCTGACTCTTTCATTATCTTCCTCTACCATATCATGTCAAAACAAAAGAAGAGACATTATTTATATGTTAAGGTATCAGTCATGCACATCGGCTTGTATAGGGTCTCAGCAATCAATGAGCTCTAGCACTGGCGCAGATGCCCATGTGCACATATACAGGCCCGGCTCTTGGGCAAGGCGAGCAAGGCAAATGCCTTGGGCCCCATGCTTTCGGGGACCTGTACTGCTGAGTATTCACCATCCACCGGCCAGGCCTGGGGCCCCGCTCCCAGAGTCCTGCCTTGGACCCCGCAAACCCTTTGGCCGGGCCTGCACATATTAAATAGCTGATTGGGACCTTGTGATGGGGTGAACTAGGCCTGATGCCCTGCTGGCACTGGAGGCCTTGCCGCACCTTGCCTCAGGGAGAAGAGCAGAAAAGAGGTCCTCCAAGTAGCTTGGAGTGGCTGCTTCTCTGGCAGCCATTTAGGGCCCAGCAAGCCAATACAAAAGAAGCTGCTGGGCCAGGGGTTGACAGTTCCTTGCTGGAGGTCGACCCAGGTAGACTTAAGGGTTGACTGGGAGAACAGCAGCACTTTGGACAGCTTCAAGAGGGAGCTGGACTTCAGACCTAGTCAGTATTCAGGTCCAGCCACTGAAGACTTGAGGGTAACTGACAGCAACACCTTGCAGAATACTGAACAGGGTCCAGGGAGAACATAACCACAAAGCCCAAGGGAAAGGACTAGACAGAGCAGCTTCCCAGGGAAGTGGCCCAGAGAACGAGCAAGGAACAGACTCCATTGATACCCAGCAGGCAACTGCTACTTTCAGAGTCCCTGGGCCGGGACCCAAAGGAATGGGTGGGCCTGGGTCCCCCCAACCTCCAGCAGCCACAAGAGGGGGTAAGAAGAAGCCTAGTCCCAGGCATCTGACCAGAAAGCCTTCTGGGACACTTCCACTCCCAGGGTGCGTCTATGCTGTACTGTAACTTGAAATAAGATACGCAATTCGAACTACACAAATTGCATATCTTATTTGATGCTATTTCAAAATAGCTTATTTCATCCAGTGCCAAATTTTGAATTAAAGTGCTATTCTGAAACATCCCAGTATCCTGAAATAGCTCCGCAGTGTAGATGTAGTGACAGAGAACAGCTGGGCAGAGAAGGTGCAGACACGCCCCAGACACCAAGGGGCGTTCACGAGAGGGGAGAGCCTTTACAGACCTATACTAGTCCTTTGGCTGCAGTCTTAACCTTCAGAAATCCATCATCTAATCATACTTTCCAAGCAAATAAAAAATGTGCTGCAGTCAAACAAGTTATTGGGAAGAATACAGGATTAACTTAATGGAACTCTGTGGCCTGTGATTTGCGGGAGGTCAGACAAGGTGATCTGGCTGTAAAAATCTATGATCCCACAAAGAATAATAGTTGTGAAGAAATTGTTGTGCATCCCTGCCCCATCATGATTTTTTGCCATGCTGCCAGTTTTGTATCTTAATAGCAAAGTCTGTGGAGGTCATATTAATACGTATATCACCTTTTGCTTAACAATGAAACCGTGCTGTTCTGAAATATCCCAGGTTTTGTTTGTTCCACAACTCATAAATGATGAGTTTGAAATAAATTGTAACCCCTCACTTCCAAAATCTATCAGGATCAAGCAAGCTTCACAGCTGTAGTTTATACACTGACATTACCCATATTCTCTGTACAATAGGAAGGGAGTGTTTCATTTCAAAGTTTGTGTTCAGCTTGCAGCGGCAATTCCAGAAGTCATCCACCTATCCTATAATAATATTAATGAACATGGACCCCTAATTTCAATTCATTTGGTTTAGAAAGTAAAAATGAAAAGTGGTGTATTTGGCAGTGTCAGTCATTGTAGCACAGCTTGCAATGTCTAGTTACACTGGAGTATGTTAACAAGGGATGTTGATTGCCTTATACTAATTCTGCTATTACAGTGTTTCACATATGTACTTTCTGAAGAGTGTGTTTCTTTGTGAAGTTGTGTCTCCCTAGTGAGCTGCAACAGGGAATTAGTCTCCAAAGTTTAGCCCTGGAGTCAACTAAAATGAAAAAAAATGAGTTCAGAAAGACAGAAGATGAATCTTCACATTACTTGTTCCAACAGAGCAACAGTACCAATATGTATTCATGCATAATGACTTATTGCATCATTTTTATAAAAATAATGTCATCTGATCTCTGTTGCCTCTATGGGGAGGAGCACCCAGTGAAAACATTAATTAATAATGCTAGAAATTATGTGAAGCTGTTTACCACCACTCCTGGACCACTGTGATTTTTTTCTTTCTGTTTCTGGTATGAACAATAACAAAGCTGTAAGACCAAGATTAGTTGAAGAGATAAGAACTAAGGAGGAGACAGCAGGAGACTCTAATAATGACACGCCAGCAGAGGAGAAACTGAGAGTAGCAGCTCTGTTTCAAACACAGAGCCTGTTGTGAAGGAGAATTAGTATCTGTGAACTAACTTCACCTCCCTTTGTGAAACACCTGTTGGTGGTTCATTTCCTCCTCCCTCCTCCCCAAGAAAAATCTGTCTGACAGTAGCTAAAAAACACACTATTGAATGGCAGCAATTCACAGTTATACTGTATGTGCTACTTTTTTGTGATCTTCGTTCAGGACATATCACTTGTTATGTCCTTTAGTTAGCAGGTTAGGTGGGTAATGGAGTGGAATTCAGCTGAAAGAAAGATACATCACAATTAGAAATAATGCTTTTTTTCTTACTGTTTGTCTTGGTACAGACACATCTTCCCCTACCCCAGGTCTAATATTTTTTAATTCCTCCACTGGTCTTAATGGGTTTCACCACATAGGTTCAAATTTCATAAGGCAATTATTGTTTTATTAACCAAGTAGAGCATTATGGGAGGGCTAATGTACCAGCCTTTTATCTGGGTTCAAATCCTGCTCATCCAACACATGAAAGTGCCTGCAATTGTTGACTACACCATCTGTTTCAGAGGATGCTCTGCAACCAGACGGGAAAGAGGCCCTGCTCATGCAGTTTCTACTCCACAATGCAATTCCAGATGCCAGAGTGGCTGTTCTAGCCCTTCCAGGTCACACTCTTGCCTCCACACCCCTGCTCATGAAGTGCAGGTGCAGAAACGTATATTGGTACCCTCGGTGAATCTATCCAGGGGTATGGGCCAAGCTTTAAAATTAGGCTCAAGCAGACTTCTAGTTCAGACCTTTCATTAGCATCTTGGCAAAGAGGAATAACCCATCATGGGGTGCCAAAACTGTCCAGTGCAGTCAGTGATGATACAAAGGATCAAAACCATTTCACCAATGAAGGGGAGAACTACAGCCAAAAAGATGGAGACACTGCAAAGGAGATGGTTAGCAATCAGAGAAAACAGGTGCTGGAGTGTTAAAGGTTAGCCACGGTTCTGTCAGCCCAGGAGACAGGCACTTCTGTGAGAATCCAGCCAATAGAGAGACACCAGAGGAATGGACTAAAGGAGTAATGAGGAGTGCAGTGACAGCCAGGTCATAGGAGATGATCACACAAGAGGGACAAGTGATCTGAAGGAACAGAAGGCACAAGACAACACCCAGACAGATGCTACAGAGATCATCACAGAATGGAGACACAGAGAACCATCCAGATGCCAACCCTACAGGGAGGGAAGCAACTCCATTATGAGGCTTAGATTATGATTACTAGAAGACAGAGATCAGTTACTGGTGTATGGCTCCATGTTGGAGAGACCAAACTGTCTCAGAAAAATATATTACTAGATGAGAATGGACATGGGGTAGGATTTTGGGTGTTGATTATTTATTTATATTGGCACTGAAAGTTAAAATGTTTGTAAAATAACATTTGTAAAATAATTATGTATCACGATCAATGGAACTGGAGTCAGATGCTCATGTTTCTTCTCTGGAGGAACTGTTATTGATGGGACACCAGGAAAATGGAATATGAAGCATTAAACTAGAAGCAAGTCGACCACACAAACAGAGCACAGCACATAGTTTAACAAAGTCCCACTTGTTCAATTTAACCTGCATTCAGCTTTACCCTTTGCAAAGGAAACACTGGAGCACCCAGCCTGGAAAGGGGCAGATGTTAGGTTGAGAGCTGCTGCAGTGGGAGCCCACAGTCACCTTGTTGGGGGTATGTCTCCACTACAGAATTTTGTCCAAAAAACGGTCATTTTTCCAACAAAACTTGAGTTATGTCCACTCTGCAATCACATTCTTTCGAAAGAACAGAGGAGTTTTTCCGACAGCGGTACTCCTCTTTCTATGAGAGAGAAGCCTTTTTGCAAAAGAGTCTTTTTGGAAAAAGGCGTGTGTGTGGATGGGGAGGAGGGTTTTCTTTCAAAAGAAGAGGCTTCCAGGAAATAACAGGTGCACTGGTGGACGCTCTGTCCATACTAATCACAACTCTATAGATCCTGTCTCCTGCTAGCTCTTAAAGCTGCAGGCAACCTGGACAAGTTTTGTGGCAGGAAGCCGGCCTGGGAGCAGCACCCTGACCCCATGGCTGTCCCTGCCACAGGCCTTGCCCCTCATGGCAGAGCCACAAGCCCCCTGTGATCCCTCTGGCCCTTGCAGGAGGACCAAGAGGTGGGCACCTTCTTGGTCCGGAGCAGAGATCTTGTCCCTCCATGAGCTGTGAGGTGAGGAGGAGACATTGCAGGATCTCCGCTCCAAGCACTGCAACTCCAAGATCTTTGAGCACATGGCCGAGTCCCTGGCGGAGCCCGGACACCCACCCCGGATCTTGGAACAGGACCAGAGTAAGGTGAAAGAGCTCTATCAGGATACATGAGGGCCCGAGAGCATAGCTTGTGCTCAGAGGCAGGATCCTACACCTCCCCTATTACCAGGAGCTGCACCAGCTCATGGGGGGTGGAGAAACATCTTCCCCACCTGTCATCATGGACTCCAGCCTCAAGACCCCCGTTGTCGCCTGGCCAGAGGTCACGGCGGAGGAGGAGGAGGACTAGGGCCTTCAGGAGGAGGAGGAGATGAACACCGTCACCCTGTTCCTGGAGCCAGTGCCTGTCAGCCAGGACATCTCCCAGGCCTCGTCTGATGCCGGGGAGGGATCTTCAGGTGGGTGGTCTCAGTTTGTCAAACACACAGGTCGGGGGAGGCGGGCGCACAAGGGGCGGGGTGCAAGCATCACTCGGGCTGGACATCGTGCTGCAGTCCATGCACATGGAACCATGTGCAGCATTAGTGTGCGGCATGCAGACTCAGCAGGCAGCCCCTGCGCACTGGTGGGATCCTGCTGCCAGGCTCAGGGGAGGCCACACACATGGCTGGAAGCAGGATAGCCAAAAGGGTGCAGGCACAACCCCAGACACCCTGAGGAGTGCCACACACAGCACGTGGGCATGCCTGCATGTGCAAGGCACCACCTGCTCCTGTGGGCAGCGCTGCAAGCCACAGGTGTGTGTGAGGACCCCAGGGAGGGCCAGGCTGTTCCCAGCTCCTCTGCCACCCATAGGGGGATTCCACTGTGGCCAGACACTTCCCTTGCCTGCTTGTCGATGGGCTGGGGTGGGGGAAATGGGCAACATGGTCCTCAGGGCCCCTGTGAGGCAAGCCCTGCTGTGCAGGCCACACATGGCCTTGCTCCTGGGACATCCCCCTCCTCTGGCCCAAGGACTGCTGGTCGCTGCTCACAGAGGAGGGCACGGCCTCAGGGACAGTATCTGCATGGATGACTGAACCACCTCTCCCTGTTTGTGTTCTCCACAGCTAGACTAACCGAGACTGAGGGGCAAGCCACGCCAGCCATGCCACCTGCCACAGCCCGGGGGACCCGAAAGTGCACCAGGGTCCAGGAAGACCTCATATGGCAGCATATCAGCATCCTGCGTAACATGCAGCAGACCCAGGCACAGAAGATCCGCGAGGATGCTGAGTGGCGGAACTGTGCCTGGGACCAGCTCATGCGGCGAAGTGATAGCATGTGTGCTGTCATGAGAGAAATGATGGCATGCATGCCTGCTGTTGCTGCTCCTGGCTACCACCCTCCTGATCCCCCTGCTATGCCCATGCCCTCTCCCCATACCCCCCATGCAATGCCTCTGCTCCTTCCCCCAAGCAATGCTCATGCCCCCTTCCCAAGTGATGCCTATGCCTCCTCCCCCTGACCCCCTGCTATTCTTGACCCCGCTCCAACCCCCCCCGACCACCTCCCTGTGGTCCCCGGACCCCTCCAACCCCAACTCTGATGAGGTCCCGGCACACGAGGTGGCACATCTAGCCACCCCCCATGCCACTTTGAGCTCTCCCTCCAAATTATGAGCCCACCTCCCCCTGCCCACCTTTTTTAATGAAAGATAAATACAGACTTCATTTTGTTGGAAACCAAACAGGTGTTTTCATTAAGAGGTCAGGGAAGGGGTAAAAGGATGGATTGTGTTGGGAAAGGGATAGTGGAGCAAGCCAGAGGCCCTTGTTGTGGAATCCTTGGGGAGACTTACTGGGGTCCTTGAGAGAACCTCTCCCTCAGGGCCTCCTGGATGCGTTCCCCGGCCTGATGGGCCTGGTGGATGGATCATAGGCTCACCCCTTGTGGCCGGCGTCTGCCACCTACCCCAGGAGGAAAGGCCTCCCCCTTCCTCTCCACAATGTTGTGGAGGACACAACATGCCACAACCACATTGGGAATGTTGTGCTCCCCCACATCCAGGCGGGTCAGCAGGTACCTGAACCACACCTTGAGGCAGTAGAAGGCACACTCGACCTGGATCCTGGCCCGGTTCAGGAGGGCATTAAATTGGTCCCTGCTGGGGTCAAGGTGTCCGGTATAAGGCTTCATAAGTCACGGCATCCAGGGGTAAGCCGCGTCCCCCACAATGCACAATGGCATCTGCATGTCCCCAATTGATAGTTCATGGTGGGGGAAGAATGTACCCACTTCCAGCTTCCCATACAGGCTAGAGTTCCGAAACACGTGGGCATCATGTGCACTGCCCGACCACCTGACAAAAATGTTCATGAGGTGTCCATGTTGGTTGACCAGGGACAGCAGCACCATGGAGAAGTAGCCCTTCCAATTAATATACTGGGCCGCTCTATGTTGAGGTGCATAGATCGGTATATGGGTCCCATCGATCGCTCCAGCGCAGTTCGGGAACCCCAGTGCAGCAAATCCGGCCACGATCGGGTCCAGGTCTCCCAGGCAGATGACCCTCCACAGCAGGATGGAGTTGATGGCCTTTACAACATGCAGAAGGAGACAAACAATCACACAAAACAGACAATGAGAAAGGGAGTGCCTGAGCCCTTGGGAGGTGGTTGCTCCCTTCTTCTCCCCTTCCCTCCCCCAAACACCCCAGGAGCCACCCCCTATGAGGCTGCTCCCCCAGCAACAGGGCTGTGTGAGGGAAGGATGGCACAACCCCCTGGGGACGGGGCTTCCTCCCCATCCCCACCCCCATTCCATACCCCACTCCTCACAGCCTCCAACCCCCTTTCCCTAAGGACTCCCTTTTCCAGGACTCCTCCCCCCCAGGGACTATAGCTCGAGTGTGCCTTACCTCCATAAGAAGGGCCCCAACGGTGGACTTCCCTATGCCAAACTGGTTGCTGGTAGCGATCTGGGGTGCCAAGCTTCCAGATGGTAATTGCGACCCGCTTCTCCAGGGGGATGGCGGGCCGCAGGTGGGTGTCGCGTCTCTGAAGGGTGGGAGCAAGCCAGGCATTTAACTCCAAAAAGGTGGCCTTCCGCATGCGGAAGTTTTGGAGCCACTGCTGATCATCCCACTGTTCCATGACCAGCCGGTCCCACCAGCCCGAACTGGTGTCCAGCCACCAGAAAAGCCTCTCCACTGTGAGGTGCGGTTGCCAGAGTGTAGCTCCCGAACCCAGGGAGAGAGTCCCAAGAACGAGCTCAGGGTCGAGCTTGTGTAGGACCAGGAAGGCATCTGGCACAAAGTGCTACAAAAACTGCAGCATGGCCACGTGTGGCCATTGCACACCCAGGGGCAGCTCCATCTCCATGGCACCAAGAGAAAAGCTATGGCATCCGAAAGAGCAGGACAAGCACAGCAGGCACTGTGAGAGCTTTGCTGTCCCTCGAAGAGGTAGCAAGCACACAGCAGAAGCAGAGAAATGGCTGTCTAGGAGCTGGGGGGAAGGTCCCTTTAAGCGCTTGTCTCTTTAAGGCTCCGGCACCAGCACTCGGAAGCAACTGGTGGTCTAAAGCCCTGCCTGAGTGGTTCCGGGTGGTCTTTTACGTGAGAGAGCATCCAGTCAGTCTGCATCACTTTTTCTATGCGCTTTTGTGTGTGGGTGCGCTCTTTTGAAAGAAGTTCTTTCGGAAGATCTCCTCCAAAAAAAACTTCTTTTGAAAGAAGCCTGCAGTCTAGACATAGCCGGACACATTTGGGAGAGAGAGCAACACCAATTGTGACATTCTAGGCACGAACGGGGGCATTCAAAATCAAATGACAAACTAAAACACACAGTATAGTCTTTTTCAAAAATAATCTCATGATTTTTGGGGTTCTTCTCATTGCTGATCTCTTGAGGTTGGAGCTATTGTGGCTGTTATATGACCCCAAAAAGTTAAACTTAAAAACAGCAGTACCTGTGAGGGTGAAGCTCTGGGCAGGGTGAGCTTAAATCCTAGGCTCACAAGCCTGTAGGGTCTGGTGTATGGATCCAAATACAGCAGCCCAGGAAAATCCAGCAGAAAGTGCTCAACTCAGTCTGTGATAGATAGTATGTAGAAGGACCACCAACGTAGGGGTTCATTTACCACTATAATGGGCTAAGTGAGACAGACACAGCATATCCAACTCTATTGCATGGTTGCATTTTTTCACCCATTAAGAAAAGACAGACTTAAGCATTTGCTAAACTGCTTGCTTAAAATGATTTATGGTAAGAAGCTTCAGGGTATGTCTACAGTGCACATTGCTCATGATGGGGTATAAGATGTACAGTAGGCTGCTCCCACACCACTGTGTGTAGCTATATGTGTCAGTGAAAGGCTTTGGCAGCTGCCTGTGACATGGCATTGTAGGGAGCTGTTGGAACCTTTCCCTGCTGTCCCCCCACTCATAGGTTCCGACTTCCCCTCTAGCTGGGTGGGGCTGCCATTGGTCTGACCCAGTATGACTGTTCTTATGTTTTTACGTTGGGATCACACTGAATGGAGTAACTTGGCTGATGGACGTGAAGGTGAGACTTCTGTGCTTGTGGGCTGGATACTGGTGTCAGGACTCTGAGCCATAGTAGTAAAGCTACAAGACAGGCAGTGACAGAATCCTTTTATTGATCTTGATAATCCTCAAAATGTCAGGGTTAATCTACCCACCAAAGCAATGGCTTTCTTGTGTGCACTGCGGTTTATACTAGAGGAGCATGCAGTGTATGTTCTCTGAACTGCCAAAAGAAGCATGCAGTGTATATGTACCTTTTATTTTTAAAATCGCTGTCTTACTTGCTAACAATGAAGTTCTTGTCAAATGTGTATATTCTCAAATATGGTGGGGCCAATGGCTGTTTACCTAGACCGCATGAAAGAGATATGCATGAGTGATTGGGATTTTTATCTGGACAATAGAATTTTACATGGTTCGTTCTTTTTTATGCTTGAGTAGTTGTAACCATATTCAGTTGTGGGAATGTAGAAGTACTGCTTCATTAGATCATCCAAAACTTATGCCTCAACCAAAAGTTCTGTAGGTGACAAGTTTGATATGGTGTATCTGGACTACTAGCTCTGGATTATTCAAGAACACTGCTAATCATCTTGAGGGGGTTGGATAACACTGCTAAATGTACCCCCAACTTCATGTAAAAGTTTTGTGTGCTGTGACAAGGACTTGACTCTAAGAACAGAAGTCAGGTTAAGAAGAGTAGAGCTAATTAAAAATTCTTAAGTATATTCTGCTGAATATTACAGAAAAAGCTATTCTTGACCAGAGAAATAGGAGATCACAATAAACTGTGAAGTTCTACAAGGATTTATTTGTTTGAAACTCCTCATTTTCTGTCTGGACAAAATCTTTAGACATACTTGAATGAGGGAGGGTGACATGCCCAGGTCTAAGATTTTCAAGCAACATATTAGCTGAATACACAATGTAATGGTGTGACATCAACTTGCATTTGTGGAGGGATGGATGAGAACAAGCTGGACAAAGGTGATATTAGCTGAAAATTGTCCCATTTACACTGCCCTGGATGTATTTCAGCTCTGCCCTTGTGAGCCTTTTATATGTTTTTATACATTAGAGACCAACTATTAATTCCTACTATTAAGTGCAGTTACATTCCTGATGGCATTTTGTGTTTATATTATATATTTCCTCTGTCTGATAAATAATGCAGTTTCATGTTCAATTAACCTGTTCATACCTAACATGAATGCGACAGTAAAAAGACACAACGTGTCTCAGAAAGGTGGACTATTTATTATTTAAAACCTTGTTAGTCTACAAGAAATATTTGTATTTCCTTATTGTGAACAGTCCAGCAAGATGATTCCAGACCAACTGGTGGAAAAAAACCCAGCCATATATTGCCCATGTAAGCATTACTGCTTGAATCAAAACTAACTTCACAGAACATTGTCATTACTTAGTCAAAAACAGTCTGTTATGCCAATGGGTAAAAATTGTTCAGGAGGTTGCAGGTTATAACAGTGCAATCTCCAGATAAGCACAGGAGTGGAACACTATACATTAATTAATGTAGTCTTTGAAAATACTGACAGTTACTGTCTCTCTTGAATACAAAAGGATTCATAATGCTAAAATCAAGTATCTTGGCATTTCTATGAATTGCTGAACTTCCTGGATCTTCTGAGTTAGAATTAAGACAAACCTTGCCAAATTCTGCCATCAGTAACAGCTATTATAAGTATGCCAATGAAAGCGAGAATTTACCTTCCAAACCATTAACAGAACTGTGACATGAATATCAGTGTTGGAGTATCTAGGATCCTTATTTCACAAACAACGTGGATTGGACTGTTGCCTTGGGGCTACCATTACATGAAATGCAAAATATTGGAAATAATATTTGTTTAAAATATTCAGTAGATTAATTTCAGGCATTAGTTTAATGTATTTAATGACTTTTCTGAATAAAGAAACAGCAGGGGAGAATTATGTTTAATTATAACATTTTAAAGAGGTGAGACTAAACATGGGGACTACAGGTCAGTAATAAACAAGCAAGATGACCTGCCTTTACAGCTGTATTGTGCTTCATGGCTATGTCTACACAATTCTACTTTATTTAATACTGCATGGTAATGTTCCAGTTGTTAATCACAATATTAAATCATACTAGCTCCATGCTCTAGCAATTTCTCTCTCTTCAACTCTGTACAGTAACATAATATCATGCTTATGATCCTCAGGAATGCAAGCAAAACTGCATTAAAACGAAAAATATAAAAATATTACATGAGATGAGAGTTTTTCTGTTTCTTTTCTGTTCCTTTTTGATGCACTCTGTTGATACAATGTGTTCCATCTGCAGCCACCTCACCATTATCTGTGTTTCACTGATAATGTGACCCACCATGCTGAAACATTATTTCCTCAAGTGCTGCATGTGAGTGCAATGATGAGAAGAGAGGAGAAGTGAATGGAATGTTAAACAGAACGAGGGAGAGTGGAGATCATGGCTTAGATAGAAGAGAGAATTATAAAGAGGTGTTAGTAAAAATAAAAATGTAAGATGAGCATTAGGTCTGAAAGGGAAAGAATAAGCAAATGCTCATTTTATGGTATATTCACGTAAAATACCAAGTTGTCAGTCAATCCCCAGTTTTCAGACAAAACTCCCATTATCTCAATGGAAGATCAGTGAGTAGAATGAAGAGAAATTCATGCTAGTTTGATTGCAATCTAAGTTTCAATCAATTGAAATGGTGATCAAAGGGATTATTATTGGAGGGTTTTTATTTTATTTTTTTTAAAACCCTCTTTCCCTAGATGATGAGAGGAATGAATTAGAAATGATAAAGAGAAAAGACTAAGCAGCGGCGGATATAGGGCAGGGCGAGCGGGGTGGCTGCCCCGGGCCCCGCGCTTCAAGAGGCCCCGTGCATGCGCTGTGGCGCCACGGCACATGCACCGTGTCAAAGGGGGGCCCCGCGAAATTGTGCTGCCCTGGGCCCCGCAAAACCCTCATCCACCCCTAAGACTAAGTTTACTTTCCCTTATTAAATAATCAGTTTATGAAATGTAGCTTTAAACTGATTTAAAAATAGTTCCACAATTTTAATGGATTTATAAAATAATTAACACCTTCTACAAATCCATGAGGAAACAATATCTGAGAATATTTTCTTACCCATTCTTCATAACAGAGTTAATTCCTTAGAACAAATTCCACAGTAAGAGGATTTTGGTCAAGAAGAGATCCCCAAAGGAAAATCCTGGCCCTAAGGAAAGCAAGCGGAGTGTTCCCATTATGTTCGCTAGGGGTAGGATCTCACCTCATATGTTTGCTTCTCACAGGTGACTTTAAAATCTTCATTGTTGCCAGTCACATCACTTCGTTTTCCTCACTTCTTGAAACAATTCACATTTCACTCTTGTTGAACCTGTTTTAGAGCAAGTATTTACCCAAGCCTCTCCTCAACAAGCATATCACTGGAAAGCAGTACAACATTTGAAACCCTTTTGAGGGTAATATTTACTTCATGCCTATATCTTATACCATGTGTTGAATCTTGTTTTGTCTTGTGAACTAGAATAAAGCTCATGACAAAGGTGTGTGCATTGAGCAAACAGAAATGGCCACGAGTACATTCCTCATTTTCATTTTGGGATTTAATCCTCCTCCAAAGCTGTTTATATTCTTCTGCCTTGAACATTATCCCTAAAGCCACTACCAAATGGAGTCAGATCACTAGGCCCAGAAGTGATAAGGGGAGGGACGCGCAACGCATAGTTAATGAACATGACAGGGAGATAATACATCAGAGCAACAGCTTGAATCACTACATCTATTTTAGAGTTTAGGATGAATTTGGGAACATGGAAAATTATATTATTTTTTTTTAAATATCATTGTAACAAAGACTTGATAGCCTCTCATATTTTCTGAGCACTGGGATTTCCTTATGTTCTGTGCAAATGGAAACTCCCAGTGTTATATTATATGCTGATGTCAGAATAAATAAATTAAATGGAATCGTTTATTTACTTGCTGCTTGTCTTGGGAAATCTTCCAACTCATGGGGCCAAGGGATAAACAATTTATTGTTTTCTGCATCCCAAACCTCCAGAAAATTATGCTTCAACTTTCACTGTAGCTTTCACAGTATCTAAGACTTTGAGTTTCATCTTTTGAAATATATTTATGCATTTCTTAGACTTTCATTTTAGAAAAATAGTGCTTATATATTTTAAAACTGTATTTACTAAATTAGTGAAC
Source organism: Rafetus swinhoei (assembly GCA_019425775.1). Lineage (NCBI taxonomy): Eukaryota > Metazoa > Chordata > Testudines > Trionychidae > Rafetus > Rafetus swinhoei. Next base: position 277,426,691 of record CM033437.1, read on the forward strand.
ATCTTGAGTTTTAAAGCATGACAAATAAAATTTTGAACTTGTGGTGTGTGTGTTATCTTCAGAAAGGTTTCAGTGGCAGGGTTTACAGCTCTGAGAAATTGCTCGACAGGAGGTATCCTGCTTTACAGATGACTGATCAGCCATACGGACAATTTTTGTTCAAATAAAGTAATGCTTGGAACTTTATAGCCTTGATGGAGATGGTTGTATGGGTGAGCATCTGTGATGATCATTGTGAATTTGTTCTCTGCATCTTAGATTATCATCTCGGGCCTTATTCTCTCACTGCAGGTCCTTGCTCCTGCAGTTAAATTACATTTTTTTAAATAAAGCTTATACTGTCTTCCTAATTTGCATCTGGATTCTTTATTACTACAAATACAACTATAAGTACTCACACAGTGAAGGTGTGAATCAAGAAAACAATGTATAGTGGCTGTGGTTTGAAAACCTCTGCAGGAGCACCATCTACATACACATACTATATTATATTCACCTAATAAAGCATGGAGAAAGTAAAGTACTCATGATTTTTATAGTAAGCAAGATAGTGAAAACTCATGGTTCCCACTACTAGACACTAAGATAATACAAATATATGTAACATATCAAGTGGTAAAATTACTGTTGGTAGTTTTTATTATTTAAGAATAATCACAAGCTTTGCTTTATTAGCATTTTCATGGGGTGCTGCCTGAATTTTTGTTTATTCATGCACAACTACTCCATTAGAAAATTGGAGATACCCACTTCAGCAAATGATAGCTTGGTACTCTGTTTTGCCTTAAAATTCACGCTCTTACCTCCTCTTGATTTCACAGCAGAGAGCATGAATTTATCATTTGTACTATCATATTCCTCTCTTTGGAATATATCACAATACTAAATGCAAGCTTATCCTACTTCTAAATATAATTAATTATAATGTGCATAATTTAGGTCCCAATTCAGGAGGGTGCTTAAGTACATGCTCAGGCTTTAAGCCTGTACTTTAAAACTGTTGATTTTTAATAGGACCAAAAAAAAAAAAAAAAGAGCCTCGCTGTATTTAAGCATATGCTTTAAAAATAGGGATGCCTTCCCAAATCAGGGTGTTAAATGAACATGATGTGAAAGGGAGCCTTTTCACTGAATTTAATGGGTTTTGGATCAGGACCATAGTGAACATGGGGAGAAGTAAAGAATTCACAGGAATAGGGGTAAAACAGCTAAGTGCAAATAAAATGGTAGGGGATCAGCCAGCAGCTGCACTGTGCTTCTGCTCAGTTTAATTTGGGAGGAGGGCTGGGAAGGAAGCTCTAAACTAGGATAACCAGGATAAAAAAACAAAATCCTTGTAATTTAGAGCAGCTGAAGGACTGTTCTAAGCTATATCAACTGCAGAGGTCCAATCAGAACCATTATGCCAGCAGAATAGTAGGCAATTCTTGAATGCAGCCTTTCCTCTGCTTTGTACTGTCTGCACACAGCTCAGCAGCTGAAGCTGGGACCACTGACTGAGGACTGAAAATCTAAAAATTGTGAACCTCATGGCGTAAATGGGAAATGTCAAAATTATAAATCCAGTAAATAGCCATTTTTGGAGGTATTTCATTTTGAGAAAGACGGTTTTGCTATTTATTCTTTGCATTCTTTATTACGAGTATTAAAAAATTATACTTTAAACCACACCTCTGAAGCCATCCTTTCCCCATTTCTAAATAGCTTTTCATGTCTGTGCCAGCTAGGACATCAGAAGAGCTAAACTGCAAGATGAAGATTCTAAGAATTGTTTCAATTAGTGTAATCTCCCAGTCACAAACACTAAAATCTCTGTCATTGGTAAGGAGGGTTATTTAAGGTAATTTCAAGTAATTATAAAATTTAATTTTTAAATGCAGTTAAATCACATTTAAAATGTCTCAAATATTTTGCATTGATATAGTATTGTATATTAAGTCACTATATGACTACATTATAATATTTTTAGTATTCTGGTAGTTGACTAGCAGTACTGCTGGTAGAACAGCAAATAAGTCTACATTACAGGCAATGGGATTGACCACACTGTCAAGAGATAGAGCTTCACAATGATGCCAAGCGTCATCCACATCAGCAAATTTTGTGCCTGTAATTCACCTCCAATGCAGCTCCCACAGCACAAGCTGTTACGTAGGCTTACATGTTGTAGTAGTAAAATAATCTGAGCCTCTGCCTATGCTACAGCTTCCACAATAGCCTCCACCCCTTATATCTCAGTTGCTTGTTTCAGTTCACTCTTGCTGTTGCATAAAAGCCTCCGCCCAAGCTATTACACATGGATTTTCTGGAAATAGACTAAACTGTAAGGTCCTGCCAACAGTTAACTTAGACTGACAAAAACCTCCTGCTGACTGCATTGCTATGGGGGGGGCGTTGTCTTCTAAGTCACTTCATTACTGTTGATTTGTAAATAATTCTCAGAAGCTGTGTAATTGTTTCAATTGCATTGCCTTTTAAACTCTGCAACTCCTTGTGATTTTAAACCTTGCAACTCTGTAATCTTTGTAGAACCTTGTAACTCTCAGCAACTTTGCTTTATAAGTTTAGAAATTTACTGTAAACTTGGTGATTGAGCCTTGCAACTTTGTAATCTTTGTAACTCTCAGCCACTTTGCTTGTAACTTGCTCTAAGATGCATTTTCCCCTGAGATATGAATGTGTGAGTGTAGACTATTGTGTGTTTAGGGGATTAGAAAATGCAAGGCTGAGCACATGGAGCCAGGTGATAAGTCATCAGACCACTTAAGTATCAGAGGGGTAGCCGTGTTAGTCTGGATCTGCAAAAGCGACAAGGAGTCCTGTGGCACCTTATAGACTAACAGATGTATTGGAGCATAAGCTTTCATGGGCAAAGATCCACTTCGTCAGATGCATCCCTTAAGGAGACTGCTGCTCTGCTGGATCAAGGGAAGTCTGGGCATGCTCTCTGGTGACCAGGGAGTCACAGGGTTTGCACAAAGGCAATAAAAAGAGAGAGCACATGGCAAAAACCCTCTTTCTTTCTGAAAAGAAGTAGCCAGTTTCTTTCCTGACCAGCTCCCCACCCGATCAGCAGATAGTACATGCCTTGACTCCTTCTGCAACCCATATGTCTGTGTAAGTGTTTGAGTGCCTGAGTGAGTGAATGAAGGTGTGTGTGTTGGTTTGTGTGTGAGAGAGAGATAACTGGTTCCCTCTTTAGTTTATACCTTTAGTGGCAGCTCTATCTTCTTTAGTTTAACAATAAATCCATACTAGTGTAATCCTGGGTGGTCACCAGTGGGAATTTTTGAGGAAACACTTGCAAAAAAAGCGCTTTTTAACTAAATGGACTGACTTGCCTCCCTCAGTTGACCAGTGGATATTCTCCATCAAGTAATACATAGAACTTATCATGCTTATATCACCCCCAATCACCACATTATCTGAACATCTCATTATCTGTAATATATTTATCCTGACAACATGCTTGTGAGAGAGAGAGAGAAGTGCTATTATCCCCATTTTACAGATGAGGAACCAAGGCAGAAAAGCTGATTGATTTTGCCACAGTCATTCAGGAAGTACATGAGAGAACAGGGAGTTGTGGCTCTTCAGAGCCCTGGGCAAGTGCTCTGAGCACTAGATGAGCCTTCTTCTAGCAACAGGCAAAGAAATTCTTGAATAAAATTTTAGCATATAGTTCCAGATTTGTACAAAGAAATTCCCTCATCCATTATCATAGCAGATGGGCTTATATAAGGACTCGTTTTAACTCAGACTCTTTAAAAGTGAGCCCCCATAAATCTTTGGTGCTGCTCTTGATAATGCAGAAGATAGCAGTTATGTATTACTAACTGTTTTAAGCATACTACTGTATATTATCTGATTCTACTGATATCCACATTTTAGAAAAGGGTACTTGTAAACTGATAAATATTCATATAATATCAGTATTGAAGGATTCAGATTTCTAAATAGCAATATATACACATATATTAATTTAAGGTAACGTACATATCAAGTGGTTTATGTGCAAAAATGAACTTTATCTTGTCTGTTAAAAAATTATAAACACAAAGACTAAGCAGTGACAAAGCTGATTATGTACTGAAAACTTATTTGGAACAGACATTTTTACATGTCAAATTTCTGCTTTTCTGAACTTTATTCCTATTTTTATCCATTCAGATGTTGCCAGAGCAATTGAATTACTGGAGAAACTACAAGAGTCTGGAGAAGTACCAGTGCACAAGTTACAGTCCCTAAAGAAAGTACTGCAGAGTGAGTTTTGTACAGCTATCAGAGAGGTATGGAAATGAGATTTTAGTCATTTCTTAGCATAGCCATATTTCTATAAGTGGTGAGGGAGCAAGAGCACCGTGTGCACCTCAGCAAGGGCTATGTGATTCAAAGTCATGATGCCTCCAAGGGCAAATGTGGGACAAATCTAAAATCTGCTGAGGTTAAGGGGACCCCTTAAGGTGGGCCTGGGCAAAATACAGCCAATGGGTAGGGTTGCCAGGTGTCCGGTATTGAACCGGACAGTCCGGTATTTTTGCCTCCTGTCCAGTAAAAAAATTCAGAAAATACCAGACACTTAAAATGTCTGGTACTTTCTGATTTTTTTCCCAGCCAGGAGGCAAAAAATCCTGGGCTGTCTGGCAACCCTAGTGCTTACCGGGTTCTGCAGGGGAGCTGTCTGGCCCTGTGCAGGAAGGCAAGATGGTGGGCGGCCGCCAGCAGTCTGTTAGGGCCAAAAAGCCTCACCACGTGGTTTTTAAAGGGGCCACATTGTTGTGGTTTTGTGGTTTGTGGGGTTTTTTGGGGTTGCTTGACAACTCTCGGGGTCCTTTTTTTGTTCTGTATTTTTTCTGAAATAATCTGGCAACCCTATCCACGGGCCAGATCCAGCCTGCCAAGCTACCGGATCTGGCCTGTGAATGCTGTGGAGAGCCCTGTGCAGGCTCCCCACTTGTCTTGCCCCACCCACACACTGCTCAGAAATGCGACTGCGGGGCTGTTTCACTTTAAAAACTGAGCCCAGAAGGGAGGGGAAAAAGCTTTAGGAGCTGCTCCTGACCCCAGCACAATCCCATTGTCCTTCTGACCAGAAACTGGCCAGTGGGATCTGCCTGTTTCAATAACAGGCAGCCACGAAACACAAGGGGCTCGTGGCTGCAGCTTGTGTGGGGGTGGGGCAGGCAGAGAGGCTGATTCAGGAATGGGCTGCTGGCTGGTAAGTCTCCTGGCCAGAGCCTGCCACTGGCACCTCAACCCCTCCTTTCCCCGACCCTTTGCCCTCGTCTCCTGACCCCTACTTCACATACCCATATCCTGTGCCCCCCTCCTGCACCCATACCTCCTCCCAGATCTGGCACCCCAATCCTCTGACCCAGATCACAGTCCCCTCCTGCCATAGCTCATACCCAAACCCTGTACCCCCTCCTGTACCCCAGTTCCCTGTACTCCAACCCAGTGCCCCAAGTCACAAATGCCTCCCTTCACCCGAACTTCTTCCCTTACCCCAAGCTCCCTTCTGCACTTAACCCCCATCCCAGACCCCACACTTCCTCCATTAATATTATAGAAGAGTGCAGCCATCAACCACTTTCCAAATTCTTTGCGTCACCGACCCCCTGTCAAAAATGATTGCCCACCTCTGCCTTAAGGTGACATTATTGGCCAGTAGAAAGCACTGGAGTCATGCTTATATGTTAGAAAATTCTTGCTACTGCTGAGGCCTGGGATCATTACCCTGCCATCTGTGCGAAAAGGCCCTCTCCAGCAGTCTGTGATAAATTATGGCTGACTTGCACACAGGTACGCAGAGGGAGAAGGAACTACTTGCCCTCCAGTTTATCCATACAGACCCAGCTAAGAAATCTCTACAGCAGTGAAATATGTTCTGGACTCACAGCAATGGGACCATAGTTAAGGCTGCTTCAGAAATTTTTGTTTTACAGGAACTTTCTTTTTGGAACCCTCTTGTGTAAGCAGACCAGGGGGAATGTGAACCAACTTTCATCTATGTAAATGATAATAGTTTTGCAATGTCTTGGACAGAAGATACAAATGAAGCTAAAAGCTAATCAATTCCATAGATTCCTAAATGTATTGGATTATTTCTCTAGTAAACTAAACATTATTTGTATGCAAGACTGAAGTGATTGGAAACATTCTTATGGAGGCAACAGTTTGCAGCTTGCAACCAGCAAGCTTCTCAGTTCTCCTTTGTGCTTATCTATTTAATGCCTAACATTAATCCTTCTTCGATGAAATCAATGGGAGTTCTATAGTTTACTTCAATGGTAGCAGGATTGGTACGGAGGCAGCAGAAGTGCATTGATTGTGATTTTTTTTTCCATGACTGGCTAGAAAGGAAGAGAAAAGGGAAGGTACATTAATTTATCTGCACTGTGCAACACACCCTTATTTTACTGAATATATTCTGCATTGTGTGAAACAGAGAGAGATTTCCACTTAAATAGCCCACAGTTTTAAAGACTTTTAAGGACAATACTGTTACAAGCTGTATGACACTCTCTATTCTAAGATCCTGGCTAGTCTTTTCTTTTAACTAGCTAAATGTTTTCCTCAACTGACAGCAGGAAGCACTGAAGGTTTATTTTTCTTTATATAGCACAGCTTGGCACTCAAGTTGTGAAGGGGAGCTTTGCTCTCTCTACAATACCACCAATGAAATCCTAGCACATTTATATTCAACAGCAGAAAATATTCTTGACAGCAGCAAACATGTAGCTTTTTGAAACAGGTATGGAGCACAGGAAACTGGGAAATGGCCTAGACTGTAATGCACTCAGTGAACTAAAAATAGCTAAGTAGAACTTGACAGGATCATCTATAATGGCATAGAAGGTGCTTTCAGAGGCTATTGGGTAAAACCAACTTGCACTAAACTGATTTTTCTTTTACTATTTTATACTGGAAAGTAAGACTGACTCCAAACAAGTGGTTAGGTCAGTTGTGCCAACTGTCATAAATGACATTTATTTTTTCTCTGTTCTTTAAATATCACTGCTGCTAAAAGGAAATTCAACAAAAAAACTAAAAATAGTTTTTTTATTCAATGTCCATCCTGATTTCCTAGCAAAAACTTTCAACTATACCAGTGGTTCCCAAACTCTTTGGCCTGTGGCCCACCCCACTCAATCCAGGCCTTTCCGTGGAGCGCCATCCATCCACCCATGATGACAAAATGGCTGCAGGAGGGGGTAGGGATGTGGGGTCTGGCTGGGATGTAGGGTGCAGGAGCGGACTGAGTGTGGGGGTCTGGGTGGGATGTAGGGTGGAGGAGTGGCCAGGGGGTTGGGATGGGTCAGGGAGGGAGTGTGCAGGAGGAAGGTGGGAGGTCTGGGAGAGGGGGTGCAGGAGGGAGATGGGGTGTGGGGCCTTGGCCAGTGGGGTGTGTGTGAGGGGGGTGATGGTGCGGGTCTGAGCATAGAGAGATGGAGGACACTTACATGGCTACATGCCTCCCGACATTACCAGGCATCACCCCCTGCTACTTCCATTGGCTGAGATTCTGGCTAATGGGAGCAGTGGGAAAAGCCTCCAGGTGAGTGATTTCCTGCACTGCTATTTCCACAGCCAAGGGGAAGGGGAGCAGCATGCAGAGCCGCTTCCTCCCCCCATGAACTGGATCTGGTCCATGAGACTCCCCCTCCGCACCAGCAGAGGAGCGGGCCACAGGGCTGGAGCACCAATGTAGGCTCCCTGCCATGGGGGCATGGGACAAGCCCTGACCCCACTGCCCACCCGCAACATGCTTGTACACTACTAGTAGTCCACGGCCCACACTTTGAGAACCACTGAACTATACTAAATTAATACAGTCTATTCATCCATGGATGGAGGTGGTAGCTCCCTCAATATATAAGGTTGTGTGGCCTATCTTATAAGACCCTCAGTTGCTTATATTATGCCAAATTCACTGTTTGTGCTAACATTTTCCATGCTGGGTGTCTGTGTCAGACTGAAGGTTTTCAGAAAGTTTTAGCAAAACTCTTTCCACCATTTCTGTGAATGATATTAGGGGAAAACATGTTGTTTTGCTCATGTTAAAAAAGTCTTGCACCCAATTTGTGGAGAAACTCTAGCAGCTTCATGCATTGGAGCAATGATTTGAAATTTAGCAGGGGGAGTTGCCTTTTTGTCAGGTACATCCCTTTTTCCTGTTTCCTTTTTTTTTTAAAAAAGCCCAAATTTAGCCAAATTTACGAGCCCTTTGAAAATCTCTTTTCAACAATGTTCAGCGGAGACTTGTTAAGAGTTTGACAGCTAAATTCCCTGAACCATTCCATCTGCACACTTGAGGATGGGACTGCAGAGGCAAGGCAGGAATTTCCTTGCAGTTGCTCCTGCCAGTTACTGGAAGCTGCTGTGGACCCTAGTGTAAAGCAGGGCAGTTTAACTCAAATGGAGCAACAACCCCCATCACTTCGGGGCAAGGCAAAATACATGAAATTATGTAGAATTGTAAAATTAAATTAACCCCTATTCTGGCTATTAGAGCAATGCAAAATATTTCAGTTGAAATTTATTTCCCACTGGAAAATGCAGGTTTGGGTCAACAGAAACATTTTGTGTAATTATGTCAAAATTTCCAAATTGTTTCAGTAAAAAAAAAAGAAGGAAAATATGAAAAATTCTGTTTGTTTTAAAATGTTAAAACACATTTCAATTTTTTATCCAAAATAATGTTTTCCTTTGAAATTTATTTCAAGTTAATGACAAAAAGTAATATGTTTAAGAAATCCCAGAAATAAAATAAAGTGTTTTGTTTTAGATGAGAAAAAATATTTAGTTTCAAAAAAATCAGCCATATGCAGAGTTTTATTGGCAATAAGTCTTGGACAGCTATATCCAGAAGGCATTAGAACACACTGCTGAACCAAAAGAATAACAAATCAGCAAGAAATGTGGCACAACTTAATAAATAAAATTAACATAAATGCCTATTGCCTTTTGGTAATAAGTGATGGAAGGTAATAGGAATTACAATGCATATCAACAAACCCTGATTTCTCCTAGAAAGGTTGCCCTTTAACAAGTTGCATATTAAAAGGATCTGGAAATGAAGATTTTGTTCATGTGTAGGAAAACAACTGTATTTATGAAGCTATCAGTGCCCCCATTACCACCACACCAAATAACTGAATAGGAGATCATAAAATTCAGCACCTCTGGGACCAGTTTTCTCTGTGAATGTTATTTAAAATAAAATTTGATTGGCAAGGTCCTATATCACTGAAATTGGTGAATATATCACATGCACAATAGGATAAATAAAGTCTGCCTAGTTTATAAACCAGGGAAGCTAAAATATGCATAGTGTTATTGCTCTATTATTTTAATATTTCTACCCTATATCTGGGTATCATCTGATTCTATTTTTACAAGACTGTCAACAGTTTTTAAAAGGGAGAAGCAGAGATTGTTTAAGAAAAGTCAGCTGATGAGTACTTTATATGGGATTATCTGGTAGAACAGTGTTTGTTTTAAAGTATACTTTTTATCTGTGAATTGGAGGACTTTCTGGAGAAAATGTCATAAACATGCAAAGTGAGATCCTGGCTAAGTTGAAGTCAAACTCCCATTGACTTTACTGGAATCAGGATTTCACCCCCAATGCTTTTGAAATACTTTTGATTAAATTTACATTATATCAAAACTTGGGTTCATTACCAGGATATTAGGTTAGATTTCAGCGAGAAATGTGTATCCCCATCTTCAAAAGGTAGTTAACAAGCCCATATTCTATCACTATTCTTGGATACAGTACATGTGGATGATTTTGCTTCATTAATAATGGATGATAATTTCCATGCCCTCAATGATTTTAAGCATGAGAATCCCACTATAGCTATATATAGATATTAGTCTACGGTCATTTTCTCCAGATGGCTTACACTGCCTTAATAAAATGTTATTTTCATACTTCATACATTTTTGCAAACATTAGGGAGAAACACTCAGATTGGGTGGGTGGCATAAGTTGTGTGCTGTGATACTGAGCAGTGATACTGAGCAACAAAGAATTTCCAGGGAGATGGTTGGTTCCCTTCAACTATTTATCTCAGTTCTAGCATTCAGGTTTGTTATTCTAACATTTGGGATCTCTTTTTAAAAAGCTATACACAGGACAACATTTTGCAGGTGTTTGCTAGACCCAACGGAAACTCCTTCCACCTTAACTTTCTTATAAGAATGTTAGTTATTCAGAAATTTAAAGTCTGATTCCAGCATGGGTTGCTGGTGCAGCCTACAGCCCCACCTCCTCTGCTGAGGCCCCACCACCCAAGGGGAAGGGGAGGAACGGGAGGAGGCTGTTCCGCTCCAGCCTCCCTGGCCAGGAGCACAGAGAGGGCAGGTACTGGGGGCAGCCACACTCTGCCCCCAGAATGCCTACAACAGGTGTTCTAGGGGCAGAGTGTGGGCGGGGCCATACCTGGTGGTTTGGGAAGACAAAGCCTTCCCCTGCCTAGGCTACCGAACGCCTATGGATTCCAGAAATCATCAGGTTGTCCAAAGTTTTCCTGTGTTTTAAGGGTTCCAAAATCAACTTTTGCTCAGTTTACAAGAACAATATTAATTCTCTCTCACTGCCAGCCCCAGATTCTAAAAGTTAAGTTGCACTCTTTCTGGCTGCTGAATCTCTCTCACTACCAGTTTAAAAAAAAACACAAGATTCCACAAGCCAAATTTTATGTTCTGTAACAGCTGAGCAACCCCAAAGTTCATAGTCTGCTTTGCATTACTGTGCCCACAAAAGCTCATGATACCATCTACATGTTATGTTAGTCTATGAAGTGCTACCAGACCATTTGTTGCTTTTTAAGTTTATCCTGTACAGACTTACTCGGCTACCCCCTGAAGCTACCGGTGAAACTGTTTTTTTTTTGTTTGTTTGTTTTTTTTAATCCCCCTGGTCACCAAAGGCAGAATTTTAATTAATAATTTTGTATCTAATGAATGAGCAGAAATAGAGTCCGTTCTCTCTCTGTAACCCTACAGAGTCAATGTGTGTACAAATGTACTCAAAGTCACTAAAATGTTACTTTCAATATACGCAGGGAGAAGATCCATGGATAAAGATGATAGAATTTTCAGGATAGAACTGTCCTTTAACTTCAATATGAAACCCCAAATTAAAGGTCCAGTTCTGCCCTCTTTACTCTTGTAAATTAAAGTACTGCTTTATTCAACATGAGCAAACATTGAAAAACTGGACCTTTAGTAAGTCAATTGGTGGCCAATGAGGCCACTCACGTGAATAAGCAAACAAGATTTATCACTTAAATTATAGATTTTATAAAATATACCAAGTAAAACTGTAGATTAAACATAGTTTCAAAACACGTTAATTTAGCAGGAGCAGTTTTACAATGCTGAATATAGAATTGTCCCAGATACAGCATGCAACTGTGCAGAACATAATTGTATGCAATGTTGTTTTTGCCACACTGGTCCCAGGATACTAGAGAATCAAGGTGGGGTGAGGTAATATCTATTATTAGAACAATATCTGCTGGTGAGTGAGACAAGCTTTTGAGTGTACACAGAGCTCTTATAAAAGAGCTCTGTAAATGCAGAAGTTGTCTCACACCAGCAAAAGTTGGTACAATAAAAGATATTAACTTGCCCACCTTGTCCCCCAGAACATAATTGACTTTTAAATCTTGCATAAACAAGATTTTAAATCTCTTAAAGAAATCTCTGTGGTTGCAAAATTCTTTGTGAAGTTGTGTTCTTGGCAGTTCATATTGTAATTTCAGTTCATATGTTTAACAGTTAAAGAGAGGGCAAATGTGATCATTTAAAACTATCAATGTAGTATTTGTTCCAAACTAACAGATCTTGGAAGCTGTTTCAAGCTAGACTTCAGGCCAAGTTCAGTGAGATTATTTGACATACTTATACTAGAGCTACATTTGCACCTTTGTCTTAAAAATTCTTTTTATAGGGTGTTAAATCTACAATTTCAACAATTGGTTTTAAAATATTGCACCCTTTAAACCATATTCTCAGTTAGGGATGTTAAGTAGCGTGTAATTCGTTCGTTAATAAGGGGTAGCACTGTGATCGCTCAATCCCAGCTCCAGCAGAGTCTCTTAGTGCCGGGACCTGGCATCAAACCCCGCTGTGGCTCTGCACTACAAGCACTTAGAGTCAGTGTAGGGCTTGATGCCACTCTCAGCGCAAGCTGGGACTAAGTGCTGGCTGTCAGTACTGGTACTACAGAGCTGCAGCAGCGTCGATGCCAGGTCCCAGCACTAAGAGGGAGCGCGCGGGCAGGCTGACTCAGTCCCAGCTCGTGCTGGGACCCAGTATCAATCCCTGCTGCAGCTCTGCACTATAATCACAAAGTGCCAGCTCAGGGGTTGATGCCGGGTCTCAGCACGATCCAGGACTGGGACAACGTGTCAGCCAGCCTACTAAAAATGTACTTGGGGGGGAGTGTTGTGTATTGTCAACAACGTTAACTGATAAGCAACTGCTTATCCATTAATCGTTTAGTTAACTACATTATTACATCCCTATTCCCAGTTAAATTAATCCAGTTGTGATTTCTGTAAAGTTGCAATAAGGGTGAAACTCAATTGCTTGACCTTATTTATGTATATGGTTCTGTGGGGTGCATGGTACTTTGTAAACATGAGGTATTTGGTGTTAAGATTTTCAATAAAATATTATGCAGAAATAAGTGATAAAATAGTAATAATTCTACCAAGACATCAGATTTGTGTCTCTGGGGAAAGGTCGTTATTTAATTTTGTTCAACGGTGACTTCTGAATAACTAAGGATTAGTATTATTAGACTCCACTGTGAGTTTTACCCTTCTTTAGTTAAAAGGGTTATGTGTGTGATGAGGAATTTTGAGTATTTGGTGAGGTCATGTTTAGAAATTAGAAGAGGGAATGACTGGTCAAATCTCACTAAATAATCTGCCTCTTTCCCTCTCCCAACCAGAGTTTTTAAAGCATTTAGAAAGTTCAGAAACTGGAATAACTTGGGGCTTAAATAAGAAGAGATCATGTTTCTTGTGTAAATTCACCCTGTTAGATGCTTTCCATTTCCTGTTGTTACCAGGAACTTTAACTGGAAATTATACCAAATGACAATAATGTATGGCTGTGAAGGATAGAGTACTTTCATGTCACCATCTTACTAACATAAGTGATTTACCCTTACTTTGCTGCCTGAAAGCACTAGATTGCCTGAATGAACTTTTGGAATGATTACCTTGTCACTAGGCAGATGGCCCTCATTAATGGCAATTATATATGAGTATACTAGGAAGACCAAGCAATATCTGAGAGGAGACATTCTTAAGTCTCTGTGCAATTACAAGATCTCCATGATTTCACTAGAGAATTAAAACAGCTGCCATTGTCACTTTTTAGAAAGCAGCTTAGAGCTAAATACATTGATATCACAGATGGCATACTCCAAAATCTGGGCCATGTCATACCATTGATCTTTACAGAGTACTCCCTATTGGCTTCAATGGAGAGTTGTGATTGAAACCAGTGAGAAATACCGATTAAAGATCAATTGTTGAGGTTGCCTGCTCACTATATAATTACTTGCATTTGTGTTTGACTTGCTAAGCTGTGCCCCCGGAAAAAAAAATCAATATTCCAAAAAATCCTGCAAACATCCAATAGTAAAATAATGCTTTGTTTCTCGCATGTCAGTGTTTGGCTAGGTTGCTGCTGCATAATTATTAAAATTCTAAGAACTGTCCTAATTTGATTTAGCTAATTCTGTACAGAGCCTGCTGCAGTTACTTATTTCATGGACAATTGTTCTGATACAACATTGGATACGCAAATCAGCAACCTATTTGTTTTCCCTATGTTATCATTTTTGTTTAGTGTTGCAGTATCATATTTGATTATATAAAACTCTGGAGGATCACAATAGCCTTTACTGCAGTTCATCTCCAGCCTGCTTCTTCATCATCAGAGAAATCTGCAGCCAGGTGAACTGATGGAAAAAATATTTATTCTGGCAATCCACTGGAGTGGACCAATGCATTTTTATTGCAGACTTGCATTCTGCCTTGTTACAGCCCCCCGTGAGTCCCTACTCCTGGGATAGGGAACCAAAGGCCAGGGGGCCGGATGTGGCTCCTGGGTTACCTGGATCTGGCCCCCGAGGCTCAGGGTTCCTCACAGCACTGGGGAACCCACACCGGCACTCCCCAGCATCCCCGACCCCTGACTGATTTTTCTGTGGGTCAGCAACCCTGACCCAAAAAAGATTCCCCATCCCACCCTACTCCCACCAAGTCTTTTAGAAAATTCTCAGGAAGTGTATTTCAATCTCTATTTCTGGGTTACTCCCTCAGAGGGAAAAAGCTTATCTAATTCTAAGTCTACCTCTATGAACCCCATGTTGTCTGTTTGCCTCAAACCCACCTAATTATAGAAACAAATCATCTCATTTCCATTCCAGACAAGTAGAAGAAACTCTTAGAATGCGCTCAGATAATAGGATGATGCACTCAGCTTTAACCAGCGGCTGATTTTTGGCGAGGCCCTGAAAAAGTTATGTATTTTTCATATAGCGCTGCTGTGGTCTGCAGCCTGTATCGACTCACTGATAAAGTGAAGGGAGTGCATGTTATTGAAGGTTCCGATACACCTTCAAACTAAGACTTGGCAATGAGTTGAGAAATGTGGTTACTCAATTATGGTCTGTGGATTATAAGTGGCCTACTGGGAGCTGGTTGACCAAATGGTGTTGCTCCCTTCCTCATTTCCAGCTGCTGTAAATTGCAGTAAAAGCAGCTAAAGATACATTGAGTTCAGTATTGTCAAAAAAGGTCACTAATTTTGGGTGCCCAAACTTGAGATATCGTCAGCCTTTTCTATAGAGATGCTGAACAGCAACAGTTCCCATTTACTTTAAATGTAATGGGGAGTGTTCACTGCTTCTGGACTCTGTCTCAGGAACAGGGAAATAAGCCAAATGATCTAATAGGTATTTTCAGTATCTGATTTCTATTAATCTTATTAGAATGTAAATCAGGTTCAGTTGTCTAATCTGGCTTTTTCAGTAAGAAATCACATTGCAGGAAGGAAGGGAGGGTGTGCAGAGATAACGTGCCCTAGAAGCAGTACCAGGAGCATTCTGTCTGACTCATCCAATACATGTCAGAACACATACTGTGGAAGACATGACAGCATGCACATTACGTATATCTGTTGTGGCGCTCCGTGGCCAACACAGAAGGGAGTATAAGACCCTGGCCCCACTTCATCCTGCACCCTTGGGCATTCACTGTGACTTTCAGCACAGGACAGTCACAGTCCACACATGGCAGGAATTCAAGAACCAAGACTGCATGCAGTCCTTTCACAAGCCCAGAGAGGGGATAAGGTGTTCCATGTCCCAGTCCTCCCCACGAACGTCAGCATACAGAAAACCTAGTCCCAAAAGTAAAGCAAGATGCTAATCCAACTAATTCTGTCTGTCACAGCTGCCAGGTTTACAGAGTATATGTAATTGCAGTAAGAGGTGCAATGGCAGATGGAAAAGGGCACTAGCAGCTAAAGAGTGATTGAAATGAAAGCTGAAATGTAGCAACTGATAGTAGTGATACAATTAATGGAGAGGTCATGTGGTAACTCAAAGAACAAGCTAAGTATTTATATGGCACCATCAGTGTGGTATCCAAGTATCTGTCAAATATTTAAAAAACAGAAAATACCAAGATAAAAAGATCTTTTGGAGCATAACAATTTTTTAAACTCTAATTGGAGCTTCTAGAAAGTGTAGCATCTAAAATAATTTTTCTCTTATATTGGTTAAACTTCAGTTATTTTGGAGGGTATTTCAATCCCAAAGTAGATATTTTTCACTGCCTAAGGATAGTTTAATAATGTATCAAGATTCAGAACATTTTTCACTTCAGTAAATCTGACGTAGTTTCTTTTTTCCCCCCTAAAATAAATGTTTTAATAAAATATCCTCAATTACATACGTTAGCTTTTACATTTTAATACATTTCTTTCATATCTTCTGTAATTAAAACTGTCATATTTCCTTGGGAAGTTAAATGAGATTTAGTTGATTTGCAAGGTTTAGGCTTTTTAATGAGTTATCCGCCATGCTGCAAAAGGCAAAATGACACACTGTTGCTGCACAGCAGGGGATTGTTCTGACAGTTGTGATAATGATGCAGATGTTTGTCTCTGAGGGTAGCTGTTAACAGATTTTCTGATGCAAACACAAAACTACTTACAGACTAATGAAAGATTCCCATACCAAAATGTTCAAAATGCTTGCAGGCCACCTTCCATTTATTTGATCGAATACAAATAACTGATTCTTATAGCGCGAGCTAATGAAAAATAATAGCTTTTCTATGAATTGTCAAAGATCAGTACCTACAGGAAACAACATCTGTAATACAGATTTTTTTAAACATTTTTTGTAAACTCATAATATGTCACAAGTATCTCCCTGTAGGGATTTCATTTTTCAGCCATTTTCACCTCTCGGTGCTCACATGTGTGTTTGTTTTGTCCATTTTAAAAAGAGGTGTTTTTTTCCCCATTGAAAATAATTTTGATTTTACACAATATATTTCTTCTGTGTGTGTGTATATATATACATATGTGTGTGATAGGGAAAAGGAACATCTAAGCCAGGGTGGGCAATAATTTTTGATGGGGGGCCACTCCGAGATTTTGGAAAGTGGTCCAGGGCCACACTCTTCCATGATATTAATGGAGGAGATGCAGGGTCTGGGATGGAGGCTGGGTGCATTGGGGAGTTTGGGATAAGGGATTAGGGTGCAGGAGAGAGACTGGAGTCTGGGAGGGACTTTGGGTAAAGAAGGCGGTTGTGAGCTAGGGCAGGGGACTGGAGTGCAGGGGTTTGGGATGTGACCTAGGGTAGAAGGGGATTGTGATCTGGGGCAGGAGATTGGGGTGCCAGATCTGGGAGGAGGGCAGAGGATTGGGGCAGGAAAGGGCTGGGGTGCCAGAGGCAGGTTGTGGCCAGGAGACTGCCTGCCTGCCTGCTGAGCTAAGGCTTGCAGAGCTTAAAATATTTCCCAGCCAGCCAGCCTGCCTGTTTACCTGGCCATGTGCTTCAGTGAATAACTGAGGAAAGGGGGGCATGGTTCTTCTTGGCTGCCTGTTATTCAAATAAGCAGCTCTCATTGGCTGGTTTCTGGCCAGAAACTGACCAATGGGATTGTGCTGGGGGTGGGATGACTCCTGAAACTTCTCCCCTCCCCTCCAGTTTTGAAACAGAAAGGAAGCCTGGCAGCAGCATTTCTGCCCGGCGTGCGGGGCTGCAGGGCAGGCAGGGGAGCCTGTGTGGGGCTCCCCACTGCCTCCACGGGCCGGATCTGGTGGATTGGTGGGCCGTATTTTGCCCAGGCCTGATCTAAGCTCTAAGTTCACTGACATCATGAAGTTTCAGGAGGACAGGATATGCAGCATAGGATCAGCCATGATGTTTTAAGATGGCCATGGATTTGTTAGCAGCAGAGGTTCTTAAAGTCTTCCACAGGGGGAACCACCATTTTAAGAGCCTGTCCCCAGGAATACTCCCGCTCCTATTCCGAGCCATGCAAGATCTTTCCCATCCTAGTTCTCAATTGCAAAACATCCACGTGGCAACTATCACTAGAGGAAAGTAAATTGGAAAATAATGTCTGTGTAGCTGTACTTTAACACTATTTGGTAGCTAGGAAGCAAAACACGCCTGTGGGTGTATGTATGTGGATTGAGGCACAGAGTTAGGTAGCTTTCTCCATACCCACTCATGTAATATTTCCCCCCCCCTTACTGTTCCTTCACCCTGTGCTCAGATTAGTCTAGCCTGGCACTTCTACCGTGCTAGTTAGGCAATGATGTACTGGGTCAATGCGAGTGAACAGAGTTGCCACAGATGGGCTGCCTGTTGTGTCCATTCCCATCACATACAATTTCACATATTTCTGTTCTTTTTATGTACTAATCTTAGATGATCTTATGAGATAAACAGGCTCAGGAGGGCTAAGTACTAGATAATAAAAGAACGTTAATATATTTTCCACTTTAGTTACAAATTATAATTAAGCTACTGTATCACATCAGCTGAACCACTATGGTACATAAACCAGTAGAATGGAGAGTTGTAGATCACATGATTCTGGCAGCTCCTCTTCCTGCTTCCTACCTACCAAATAGTGTTAAAGTACAGCTACACAGACATTATTTTCCAATTTACTTTCCTCTAGTGATAGTTGCTACGTGGATGTTTTGCAATTGAGAACTAGGATGGGAAAGATCTTGCATGGCTCGGATAGGAGCGGGAGTATTCCTGGGGACAGGCTCTTAAAATGGTGGTTCCCCCTGTGGAAGACTTTAAGAACCTCTGCTGCTAACAAATCCATGACCATCTTAAAACATCATGGCTAACCCTATGTTGCATATCTTAGAGTTCTTTCACAGCTTCACCAAGATTTCCGTAGGCCAGTCTGTGCTCTCAGTCCATGTTACATTGTTTTGGATCCTTGTGCATTAGCTTCTGTCACCAAGCTATCCTCTAGTGCATGAGGGGCTGAGGAAGGAGGAGTGATATGTAACGGGAAGCTGTGAGGCCTACTGGACAGAGCACTGGACTGAGACTTGGGATACCGCTCTTCTATTCCTAGCTCTGCTATAGGACTGCTGAGTGACCTGGGGAAAGTCACATCTACTGACTGTGCCTTAGTTTCCCAATCTGGATACTGGAAATAATTATCCTGACCTCCTTTGTAAAATCCTTTGAGATCTACTGATCCAAAGCACTGTGTAAGAGCTAGGTACTTATTATTATAATATACATTTCCCTGTGCCAGCTAGAGCTCCTGCACCACAATGGGGATTCATCACGAAGAATGGAATGCAATGCTAGGACGTCTCTCCTTCCGGATTTCTGCCAAGTACTCAGGGGGAGCAGCTCTGGCTTATTATATAGCTAAGGCTCCTACATAGTTTATTATAGCTAATGCACCTAACTGTACAAGCTACCTACATTGTGGCTGAATACTATATTCACAATATCTGGAGTGCTTCTTGATGAGAGCATTGTATTGGAAGTGGAAGACAAACTTGGACACTTGGCAAAGCTGCCTGAATTAAAAAAAAAACATACTTACATCACATTTTTGCTTCATGAATGTTCACATGTGGGAGTTGACATTCTTCCTAGAAATCACTCCCTCCACAAAAAAAGAAAAGGTGAAATGTCACTATTAATCCATAATTGCAGTTCTTGGTTTTGAAATAATGAAATTTTATGTGCAGCTCCATTTTTATTCATTGGCTTTGGGGATGGCTTCCCCAGTTTCTTTTGTGGTCTTTCCCCATCCTCTTAGTTGCTACTACAATTGTATTCTCTAGTGCTCTTCCAACCAACCTTGCAATTCTGTGCCTCCCAAACAACCTTTGCAGCTTCGATGACATTTTCGATGACATTTGAGATGAAAAATTAAATATTGCACACTCTATACCTGGCTTTAGAAACTGTTCTTGAAACAGACAGCACACTGCATGTTAAAAAGTGACCATTTTTACTTTCCTTTGTGTTAAAATGAAGGCTTCCCTATAGTGAGTATACTATTAGAGTGGTCAGTATGAGCCAGTGAAGCTATTGCACATCCTGGTCTTTGGTATGATGTTTGTATTTATTTAACAATATTTATCTAGAATCTTAGACACTTCAAACTTGCAAAAACCAACTATAAGATGCAGGCTTCATCACTGCCTTGGGGAATTATCAACCATATTGCTTTAGCCTTTAGTTCTCAGCTGTGGGCTCCATTTATTACCAAATGCCCACAAACTCATCAAAAGAAAATGAAGACTATCAGGTGGGGCTTACTAGCCAGCCCCTGGTCTCAGGACTTACCACATGGAGATCTGCCTTTCTTCCTCAGGGGTGCTACAGGACCTTGCCCCTTCCTGCAGCTCCTCCTCACTGCTCCCCCTCAGCTGAGCCACTTGCTGGCTTTTATAATCACTTGCTCCTTTTCCAGTGGGTCTAATCATTGAGTAGGTCCTAGACCTCTGGAACAGGCCACCCTTATACACACAAAATTTAACATGAAGTACTTTGCAATGTCCATGACACTCCCTCATGTCTCAGCTTGGTGATGATACTTCATTATAGTTTACAGTTCACATTGCTGGCAAGGAAAACCTCTTGGCTTATAAGCCTGCAACATTATTTTGAAAATGTGGGGATTTTTCTTTTTATATGTGCAGTTAGACTGGCAAACATCTAGACATTAAATTGAGCCTTTGACTTCTTCTTGCTTTGTATATTCACATTATTTCTGTTGGAGAAAAAAAGATTAAAATGAAAGCAATTATAGTCTGTTTGCTTTTCCACTGAAATGACAGAACAAGACATGGCACATTAAACTGTATCTCACATGGTCATTCAAGATGGTTGATGTTCTTTTTCCAGTGCTTGCTTGTGTCCATTCATGATAGGTGTGTGTGCTTGTAGGGTATTGATTCTGGTACCCTCTGGAATGATGCACACATGCCGTGGCATATAGGGCACCACTGGCTCTCCTGAGTATCAGTTCCTTGCCACCACTGATGGTGTTTGGAAGTGTGCTGGTGCACCACTTCTCATTAAACTTTGTTCTTCTAGTTGTTTCGTAATTAAGTGTAGTTTCCCTCTTTTGTTTGCCCATTGTCTGTTGCCTTTCCTGCCAGCTTAGGGGGCCAATAACATTGGATCCTCGGTGGGATAGTGCACGGTTACACCTTGTAGTTACTTTCTGTTTCCCCTCCCCATCCCTCTTCAGGGAACCTTCTCATGAGAGTCTCATGCAAAAAGTAGAGGAACTACTGTGCATAGGCATGGTGGAAGACAGTGATGACATGTGGCAGGGAAGGAGAGGGAATTGGCACTGCCTCTCCCTGTCCCTTGCTCCGCCCTGCCCTGTCCTTGCTCCACCCTTACCCTCCTGTCTCTTCTTAGCAATCCCCAGTGCCGCCAGGAGCCGCCCGGCCTGCGCCTTCTCTGCTGCCACTGCTGGTGAGTGGAAGGAGGAAGGTCCCTCAGCACAGACTCCTGCCACCAATGGGGTCCCACAGCACAGACTCCTGCCACCAATGCCAGTCCTTCTACCAGCTGCTGGCCGGCCCCTCCTGCCTTGGAACGGTGCATGGAGGAGTATGTGGACCCCTGTGCACCCCCCATGTGTTGCCTCTGGTGGAAGAGGTTTCTTTGAAATACAGAAACCAGAGGTGTTATTCATAATTTTGATTCCAAAGGCGAGCTTCAGTATGGACTGCAATGCTACCTAGCAAAATTGAAGTTCCGCAGGGTCTCTCTGACCTTCGTCATCCCCTCCCTGAGTTTCAGAGACTTATACACCACTCTTGATCTCCAAGGGGCAAAGACACTTCCTCTGTTTTATGGTAGGTATCAATCACTATTGGTTTGTGGTCCTCCTGTTTGGCCCCACGTGTATTCACCAAAGGCATGTCAGTGGTAGTGGCTTACCTCCAGCAGTTGGATATCCAGATATATCTATACATGGATGACCGGCTCATCAAAGGCAGTTCCAGGTCCAAGAGGACATTGAGCTGCTGCTCACCACATGTCGTCGTCTTGGCTTGTTGGTGAATACACAGAACCAATGTTAGTACTGGTGCAGAGGACCGAGTTCATTGGAACAGTGCTCAATTCTACCTCAGTCAGGATGCTCCTTCCACGGAAAAGATTTTGGCCACTAGTGGACTTCGTTGTGGAAGTCTCAGCATTCCCCCTCACAGGGAATGCCTCTGCCTTCTGGGCCACATGCACATTTGTGGTGCACCATGTCACACTAAGGAAAAGACCCCTGCAACAATGATTTGCAACAATCTACTCCCAGTCCAGACACCATCTAGAAATGGTCATGTCTATCCCACTGAAGATACTTACCTCGCTCAGTTGGTGGTCCAATCCAAACAATGTTGTCACAGGTGTTCCATTTCATGACCCTCCCCATTTGATTGAGCTGATCTCGGATGCTTGGATCTCAGTTGGGGAACCCACCTCCGCAATCTCCAGACTCCGGGTACAAGAACCCCAGAGGAGATAGAGCTCTACATAAACATCAAGGAACTCCAGGGAGTCCACAAGGCACGTGTGATCTTTCCCCCTCACCTGTCAGGCAAGTTGGTCAGAGTTCTAATGGATAACATGGCAAGAGAGAGCTCACTCCTCAACCCTCTGCCATGAGGCTCTCTCTCAAACATGGAATCCATCTGGAAGCATGTCATCTCCTGGGGGCCAGAACACACTGGCAGATCAGTTGAGCAGAGACTTTTCACTCAAGATGGGTGGGCACTCTACTCATAGGTCATTTCCACAATCTTCCAGAGGTGGGGAACTTCCTAAATGGACTAGGGATGTGAAGGACTAGCTGACTAGTCGACTGTCTGATAAGCAAATGCTTATCAGATAGTCGACAGGATAGTCAACTAGTCCCTTCACCCTCTTACTGCCTCTATCAAAAAGAGGCAGCAAAGGAGGGGGAGAGGAAGAGGTGCTTTAAAGCGGCAGCGCTGCTTGAAGCCTGGGGCCAACCCCTAGGCTCCACATGGTGCTGCCACTTTGAAACGCAGCATGCAGCCCGGGGCCAACTGGAGTGTCCCCAGGCTGCACATGGTGTGTGGAGCCCGGGATCAGCTGGGGACTCCCCCGCTGACCCTGGGCTCCCTGCAGTGCTGCCCCTTTGAAATACCGCAGGGAGCCTGATGCTGGGCTCCCCACGGAGTTTCAAAGCAGAAGTGATGCACGGAGCCCCCAGCTGACATCGCGCTCCATGCAGCCCTTTCATCTTTGAAGTGCTAGGGCTGTTGCTACACTTCAAAGGTGGAGCTGCCCTATCAACTAATGGAATCGTCGATGCAAAAATGCATCGACGATTTGATTAGTCAGTTAGTTGATACTTAACATCCTTAAAATGGACCTGTTTGCCACCCAGCTGACCAGGAAGTGTTACAAGTTCTCTTCCAGTTGGGGGAAGAGAAAAAGTTTCCTTCTCTGAGGCCTTCTTCTGGCCCTCAATGGAAGACCTGTTGTATGTGTTCCCGCAAATCCCTATCATCAACAAGGTCCTGCTCAAGGTCAAACAAGACAAAGCTCTGGTCATTCTGATCACCCCGGCATGGCCCACCAACATAGGTTCAGCACGCTCCTTTGCTTGGCAGTGCTCCCTCTGTGGCCCTTGCTGAATCGTCCAGATCTGCTGTATCAGGATCATAGCTGGCTTTTATTTCCCATGCTCCCATTGTTCTACCTCACAGTGTGGATGCTGCATGGCTAAATCCAAAGGAGCAGTCCTGTTGGAAGGGGTGCAACAAGTCCTTCTCAGCAGTCGGAAGTCCTTGGCCAGACAGTCATACCTGGCAAAGTGGATCAGATTTTCCTGTGGGCAGTTGATCGGGGTATTTCCCCCTTGCATACTTCCTTGCAGGCCCATTTTTATTATCTGCTTCATCTGAAAAATCAAGCCTTGGCACACAGTTCTATCTACACACACTCTTCTGTCAAGGTGCATTTGGTGGCCGTATCAGCCTTGCACCCACCAATCCTAGGCTGGTCTGGTATTCTCTCAGGACATGACTACAAGGTTCCTAAAGGGCCTCAAGGGGCTATTTCCTCAAGTCCAGTCCTGCATTCCATAGTGGAACCTCAATATGGCTTTCTCTAGACTAACAGGGCCACCCTCTGAGCCTGCCTCATGCTTTTTGTTGCATCTGTCATGGAAGATAGCTTTCATGTTACCTGTTTCCATGTCTAGTGCTGTGTTTAGCGTTTCTAAATATTAAGCTGTAGGAATACAATAGGACCTGAGAGTTAAACTCCTCTGAGGGCCAAGATGTGTTGCTCATGTCCATTCAACATCCTACTCTTCTTCCCTACTGTTGGAGTTTCTGGCAAGAAGTTGGAGGAGCCAGTGCCCTATATAACATGGTGCATGTATGCCACTTCAATGCACGCCAGAGCCAATCCCCTACAAATACTACAAAAAGAAAAACTTCTGGCACCAGGGCATGTGTCAAAAACACACACCTAAGATGAATGGAAGAGCACCAGTTACAGTAATAGGTAGTGTCTTTTTCATGGGCACCATAGGACGCCATTTTCAGAGACCTCTTTATTAAACATCCCCAAAGATTTGTTCAGACGCTTGTATTTATAGTACTGAATCTTTGTAGTCTTTGATTTGTCATGAGCAATGTTTTGTCTGAATAAATCTATGGTGACTGTTCTAAAAAATTATGTTGTATGTATGAGAATTGTAGTATGCTAAGAAAACTTTCATTAGATGTATTGCTGATGTTGGAATTGGCAATAAGATTTTAAAAACTATGTCTGGTCTTCGACATATACTAAGTGTTTAAAAAAACAGCTGTGTTCCCTTCTGGGAACAAAAATTATCTTTTTTATCTTCAGATCAAAGAATATTTTTAGTTTATCTGTACACATAGAATAGTCATCAGAATGGATTGGTTGTATGCATTTCTTTGTGTACAGTACAGTCTAAATGCCTGAGGTGATACTCAAATAATTTAGATAAAAGAGATATAGTGACTACAGACATATGATAGTTATTTATGGAGACCTATATACTTTGTATATGATGTTACAATGAGTAATACGTAAGGGTATGTCTACACTTGCCCCCTAGTTTGAACTAGGGGGCAAGTGTAGATATACCCTAAGAGACTTAAAGCCTCAAGGGCTTGTTAGAACAGGTATAGACAATCCTTTTATTGTTTTGTTTAACTTAATAATGTGAAAGTCATTTAGATGTAGATTTTATTTCTTTTATAATCTCAAATTATATTAAGCGTTATGTGACAATTGGGTAGGGAAATTGGATTTGGTGTTGCATCAAGCTGATATTCAAGGGTAATAACATCAATTGCTTGTAGTGAACGGGTTTTAAATTACAAGAGAAATTCCTGTCCAAATTGAACTGTATTGCAGATATTATGGTCACCATGGTGATACTGGCAATTCTTTAGACAACACCATCTTAAATTTGCTAATTTAAAAAAAATACTTAGTGAATGGAAAGATTTGAAATTCGTGCTTTCACATGACTGCAGAAATTAGATAGATAGATAGATAGATTCTAAAAATCTTATTCTCTCATCAGTACGGCGTTTACTTATGCAACTTCTGTGTCAACCTGCCACATACATGCTGATAATATATACATACTACTGAATTAATCAGTTCCATTTGATAACTGCTGACTTTTTTAATACCTACCACCTTTTGGCTTGTCCAAACTACATAATCAATGTTTCAGATAACTTCTCGGGGCTTAGCTTGATAGAATACTGTGGTTAATTTTCAACATAATTCACTGTAATCATAAATCTCCAAGTCACCCATATATTGTTAATTTGTGACCCGCATGTAGCTGTGCAAACAATTATAAGGCTAATCAGAGCTCATGCTTCTGATAAAACAGATATGTGGTTGTCAAGAACATACAGCATTGTGTAATTGGCTCAGGGGTTTTAAAGCAACAGTATGCTGGACAGTTGAAGCAAGGCAGAATTTCAGTCTGGTATGGTAAATCCTGTACAGTAGAACCTCAGAGTTATGAGCTGACCAGTCAACCATACACCTCATTTGGAACAGGAAGTTTGCAATCAGGCAGCAACAGAGATAAAGAAACCAAGTATAGCACAGTACTGTGTTAAAAAAAGGGAAGCAGCATTTTCTTCTGCAAAGTAAAGCTTCAAAGTTGTATTAAGTTAATGTTCATTTGTTAACTTTTGAAAGAACCAACATAATGTTTTGTTTAGAATTACGAATATTTCAGAGTTTCAAACAACCTCTGTTCCCAAGGTGTTTGTAACTCTGAGGTTCTAATGTATTTTTACAGCTTAATATTTGAAAGCACTAAACTGTGCTACCTAATCAATGCCGATTATGTAGGTTTAACCCATTATACCCAATGTAAACAAAAAGGGAAGTTCAAAAAGGATTACTGAGTCAGTGATCTCAGTGCTTGGATATTATTTATTTACTTTTAAATGTTAGGGTAATATCTTGGCTGTACTGAGATCAATGTAAGTTTTTCCATTTATTTCAACAGAGTCAGGATTTCAACCTAACAAGACATGGACAAAAGGCTTCATCCTGTTCCCCTAGTCTGTTTTATCCCCATTAAACCTAGTTTTCAGTAGCCCAGAAACCAGCCCTACTGTGGTTTCTATGCTGGTGATAATCTATTAATTCTCCATTCTGGCACATTTGGCTGATATACAAAATTTCAGTTATCTGTTGGTTTCCTATTCCCTCATTTTGCCTTTCCCTTGATTTCTACCTACTTGCACATTGTATTCTCCCCTCTTCATGGTGGCAGCTGTACCTCTCATAGGAAAAAACCAAAAACCTGCTCCATACCTAAACTTGGGATACGTCTAGACTACACTCTTCTTTCGAAAGAAGCTTTTTGAAAAGAATCTTCCGAAAAAGCTTCTTTCGAAAGAGATTGAGTAGACAGCCACAACTTTTTCCAAAAAAGCGATCCACTTTTTTGAAAGAGAGTGCCCAGGCAATCTGGATGCTCTCTTTTGAAAAAGCCCTGTTTGCGTTCAATAATTCCTTTTTTTCAAAAGAGCTCTTTCGAAAAAAGGTGTTCTTCCTTGTAAAATGAGGTTTACTGCTGTCGAAAAAAACGCCGTTTTCTTTCCATTTAATTTTGAAAGAACGTGGCAGCAGTCTAGACGCAGATGAAGTTTTTTCGAAAAAAGGCCACTTTTTTGGAAAAAAAGTGTATCACATGCAGAAAGGGCATTTTGTCAGTCTTTTCCAGTATAGCTGGAAACATTTAGGGGCCAACTGATTCTTTCAAAACAGATAAGCCACAAGAGATACTAATTGTCTGTCCTACTCAGAAATAAGACACTCCTTTCGAATTTTATAATTCTTGCTCAAAACAAATTACAAGAATTGATAAAACCTATAGATTTGTAAGAGAAGTGCTAAGAGTTACTTGTGGCTAAAAAATATTTTCTTGCAGACATTACACAGAAAATAATTACACCATTCCTAATTTACCACCCAGATTGTCCTCCCGTACTCCGCACCATTTGTAATGATTCACTAGTGCCAAAAGGTTACAGCAAAAATTAAATTCAGCACCACTGAGCTTAGACAGCACTGAGTGACCATGCACACATTGTATACTTAAATTCCACAACATTTAATGTGGACTTCCCACCTCAGACCCTAGTAAGAAAGGGTTTTGGTTTTTTCACCTACTGACTTCTCAGTTCGTGAGAGGTTCAGAGGTCACAGAACTCATCAAATTCCTGTCAGAGGCAATGGGCACAGTTCAAGGCAGACATGGGCAGAAGGTGGCCAGTGGTGGGATAGGGATTGACTCTATAAAATTGTAGGCATGTAGCTAGGTAGAGAGCAATTTTGGGAAGTTTAGAGAAAGGATCGCAAAGAATGTCTTCAAGAGAACAAAATGTATAACTAGGGTAACAAACACCGGATTCCTTAATTGTACTATGGGAACATTAATGAAACCATATTATGATTGAAAGAGTGTATCCTGTGTAGGGTAAAATAAAATTAAGTTTTTGTTTGTTCCCTATAATTAATTCTTTCTTGTTTCCATGCACATTTTAGGTATATCAATATATGCATGAAACCATAACGGTGAATGGCTGCCCAGAATTCCGTGCCAGAGCCACTGCAAAGGTAAGACCTGTGTAACTATTGAAGTACATGTTACCAAAGTGACCTAGTAATTGACTGTGCGCGTGTGTGTTTCAGGTATTCGTGTGTGCTCTGTAAGAAAATTTAGACATCAGTGGCAGCCCAGAGTCTAGAACCAGTGCTACTTTCCAGGTAACAATCCTAATGGCAAATTTAACCTTTATGCTGCTTCTGTAGCTTAAGAAAAGAGAATGATATCATGGGATCTGGTGGTTTATTGAAAAATCAGTTTGCAAAAGCAAATCTACTAGTTCATTCTGTAGAATTAAACCTGAAATATCAATATTTTTATGACAAATTCTCTTATAGGGCTCATCCAAGTAGCAAGTGGTCTAGCCTCCAATCAGTGCATGTAGGATTTTCAGAGATGTTGAGCACACAAGACTCCAGTTGAAGTCAGTGGGAGCTCTGGGTGCCCATCACTTCTGAAAAACAGGGTCTGGGTATGTAAGTCTGATAAGTCTGTGTGGTAACTACATGTGAATTCCCCTGTATTGATTAAAGAATCCTATTTGCACCCATTATGTAACCCAGTTTGTGTTTTTAGTGCATGAACAAAAATAATTGCTTCTTACAAGGCTTCATCACAGAACTAGCTCCTTCCATTATTATTTGGCACACAGGATTACCCTCCACTTGCTAAATGGGTTATGTAGACATCATGCAGTAAGTGTGTTCTAGGAAAGCCATGGTATTTTTCAGGAAAAGAATTCATTAAGATCCCAGTGAAGTCAATGGCAAAAACCTCCTGGCTTTTATTTTTATTACATCCTTGTAAATGTAGGGAGAAAGGGCAAATAAAAAACCTCCTAACACACTAATAAAAAGACAAAGATCAGAAATTTGCTATCAAAGATACCTACAGCATTTCAGAAAAAATGTTCCAGTTAAACCAGTACATTTAAAATAATTAGCCCATTGTACAGTAAACTAAAATATTTGATTTTTCCTACATTTTGGTTTTTCATTTCATTTTAGTTATATTGAATTAGGCTTATTACCATAAGCTTATTTCTTATGAGTTAACCTTTTCTAATTGACAGTTCAAATGAACAATGTAGATTTGTAAAGGTTCTACTACTGAATGTAGAAAATTATGTTAGATCATGATTTGTTGACACTGAAGATAAACACAAAAATGATTGCTATGTGGTATAAAAAGGGTAAAACATTCTGAATAGTGTTTGCCATTCTCATTTCTTATTCATATAGAACAGCAGGGTTACAGAGCAATGTTTGAATATCGCAATACTTCCTGGTTATTTCTGGGCTGTCTGCATTGCATTTTCCTAGTGCATTCATGTCTGACATTTAATGTATGCATGATGACAAGGTTTGCATGAGCAAGTACATATAACTGAGAATGATCCATTATATTCATATCATCTACTAGCTTCTATTAAGCATAAACATTAGAATGCTGAACAAGCATTAATATTATGTAGAACTACTGCAATAATTTTAAGTCTGAGGATATGTTGAAAAGTAGAGATAATTATTTTAATGTTTACTTAATGCTTTACCAGGGGCTACAACTAAAAAGAGACAATTGCTAGTGAAAGATTCTTCATACAAGATTTACAATGTCTTACCTTTTTGTAATTTTTCTTGAGTAAGAGCTGCTATTTAGTTTTTTTTAATTCATTTTATATTTTCATAATCTGAAGATTATGTAACATTAATTTTCAAGACATATCTATATAAAATGCAGATATAGTTTAAAGGACTTGTCCCTGTTGTAAAAGTTATTAATCTATCATTGCTTCACTCAACAGGAAGATTTTATTGAGGCTATCTAATAAAATAGTCTAAATGAAAATATCCTTCGTCAGGATCTTCTTTTTGTTGTTGTTGTTTTGGTGAAGAATAAACCAAATAATCAGTCCCATATGTACTGGGTTGGGGGAAACAATTAACTTTATCCAAGTTACATAAACTAAAAGAACAGCAGAATGTCATATCATTATTTTGCACATCAGTAAGGAAAAAACAGAGTGACAAAAATAGCTTTAAAATAAGAAGTAATGTGTTAGAGAGTTAGAACAGATGACTTGCAATCCTGCCTTTTAACATATATTTCTGTGTGATGCTGGGCAAGTCACTTAACTTCTCAGTGCTTATTTACCCAAGTATTTCAAAGGAGTGATTTGAAACTTAATGTTTGTAAAGTGCTTTCAGATCTTTGATAGAATTTCAAAATATTATTTTCATGTGAACAAATTCTTTCTGCAAAACAGACAACAGGGTTTAACTGTAATCTCAATACATGGCCAAATAACTCTCTTTTTTTCCAGGCAACAGTTGCTGCTTTTGCAGCAAGTGAAGGCCATTCACACCCTCGAGTAGTAGAGCTGCCAAAGACTGATGAAGGTCTTGGCTTTAATGTGATGGGAGGAAAGGAACAAAACTCTCCTATATATATTTCTCGTATCATTCCTGGAGGGGTGGCAGAAAGACATGGAGGACTCAAGCGGGGAGACCAGCTGCTTTCTGTTAATGGAGTGGTATGTGAAAAGTTTAGAGTGATTTTCTTTTTCATGTGAGCTTTTATTTTTCAAAATGAAGGTTTAAAATGCTGGCATTTACAGTAAACTAAAGGATGGTGTGCCATCACATCTTTTGCTGGTTGGTTAGAGTTTCATCTTTCAGTGTGGCTCACCTCTAAAAATATCCTTACGGAGTTCCATTGTTTATTGTCTCTATTTCTGCAAAAAAATACAGTAAAACTCCAGTTGTTCGGCATCCAGTGGTCCGGCACTCCTGATAGTCCGGCACCAACTGGAACCCAGAAGTGCTCTGGCCAGCTGGACAATTGGAGCTGCTCTGCCTCCGGCTTCCCCAAGTCCGACGCTGGTCAGTTTCAGCAGCGCCGGACTTGGGGAAGCCTGGGGCAGAGCAGCTGGGGTGCTGCCGGGTTGGTCCCGCAGCGCTGCCCCTCACCTGAGTGGCGCTGCGGGACCAACCCGGCAGCACCCCAGCTGCTCTGCCCCGGCTTCCCAAGTCCGCCGCTGCTGAAACTGACCAGCGGCAGACTTGGGGAAGCCGGGAGCAGAGCTTCCCCAAGTCCGCCGCTGGTCAGTTCCAGCAGCGGCAGACTTGGGGAAGCCGGGGGCAGAGCAGCTGGAGTGCTGCCCACGCTGCGCAGTTCCCTGCCGACCCCACAGACCCTTCATAGCCCCCCCTTCTAGAACTCCGGCATATCCAATAATCCGGCACCCCCTGGGTCCCAAAGGTGCTGGATTATCGGAAGTTTACTGTACATTCATTTAGTAAAAAGATACCTTCTGTCATTGCCAGTGCTTCAATTGGAGAGTCAAACTGGGCTCTTTTCTTCTTGTACTTCATAGCCAGTAACAGTCCTGCAGGCCAGACTAGGCCCTCTGTGACATTTGTACAGTCATATGGCCTTCTGTGGCTTTGTAGAATTATAATTAAAAAGGAGCTAAGTAAACAATTTTGTTGATGATTCATAATGAAGAATAAAATCCAGCTAATTTTCTTTCACTTGTGTTATTCTGCAGTGTTATTTTTGTCACTTAAATCAGCGAATACATACAGAGTGCAAATGTGTAAAGTAAAAAAGTGTCATTTTACATAGTTACTTTGCAATAGTTTCACTTTGGACTCCAAACAGCAGAACTGGAATAACAAGGCACAGAGGAGGAAAATCAGTGCACTACTGTCTCTGGGACAAGTTCTGCCCTTGGATCTCCCCATAACTTCTTATCATATATTTGATGCACTTCTCCTATGCGTGGTATACCAGGAGAAGAGTAAACTTACTGCACTGCAGTTTTTGAAAGTGATAACATAGAGTCCATGGGCAGAATGTATGCCTTTTAAACAAATTTTCTAACAGTCTAAAGACTTATTGGTTTGTTAGGGTTACACTGTTTCTTATTCTTCTTACAGTTGCTCCAAATATTACAATATATTTTCTCTTCATGTTACAATTTTTGTCATCAGAATAGGGCACATTTTCAGTGTAGTAGTCATCATAAAACATGAAATCATTGTGGCATAAGGTAAGTATTCTGTTACAGACTTGCCCTCTGCACGGCCCCATTAAAATCCATGAGGCAGAGGTGAAATGTCAGTTAGTAGACTTTGTAAAATATTAAAATTGTATGACACACTCAAATAGCATGCTTCTTGCCTGGAAACACTATGGCTGCGTCTAGACTGGCATGAAAAGTTTTTCCGTTAAAAGCATTTGCGGAATAGAGCGTCTAGATTGGCATGGATGCTTTTGCGCAAAAGTGCTTTTGCGCAAAAGCATCCGTGGCCAATCTAGACGCGGTTTTGCCCAAAAAGCCATTTTTGCCATCGGGCTTTTTGCACAAAACGGTTCTCAGTTGTCTACACTGGCCCTCTTGCGCAAAAGCATTTGCGCAAGAGGGCTTTTTCCAGCGGGAGAGTCATTGTATTTGCGCCAAGAACACTGCGATCATACATTAGATCGTCAGTGTTCTTGCAAATTCAAGTGGCCAGTGTAGACAGCTGGCAGTTTTTCATAAAGCGGCGCTTATGGAAAAACTTGCCAGTCTAGACGCAGCCAATATTCTTACAGAGGACTAAAATCCTACATTCCTTATGCACCCAGTACTTCTATCCAAATCTCCCATTGACCATCACCTCCCTGTGGACATTAGACATAGGCTCACCCCCAAACTGGTTCATAACAAGCCTGAGGATTCAGCTTAATTTTATGTTCACGGCAAAACTGTAAGGAATAATAAAGCATCAGCAACTAGAGCTGATTGGGAATTTTGTTGATTAAATGTTTTTTTTTCCAAATGGAAAATGACAGCTCATTGAAACTGAACTTTTGTGTGGGAATATAGTAGTTTTGTAAGGATGGCTTCTCAAGTCAAGGATGGGAATTTAGTTAAAAAAAACCAGCAAGCAAGAGACTAGCTAATAGTCTTGAGACTGTGACACCACTCTGTATGTGGGAGACATGGGTTCAAGTGCTGGCCCTGTCTGATTTGGAACAGAAACTTGAACCATGATATCCCACATGCCAGGTGAGTGTCCTACCCACCAGGACATGAGAGAAAGAATGTCTAAAAGTCTCAGTTTTGTCCCCCTGCAGAATGGAAAACTTTTGCAAAATGTAAACATTTTGCTAATCATCCCTATGCAGTAGGGAGGGAAAATATGATTCCCTAAATAAAAGAGCTACACCAGAGACCAATCAACTTCACAGGTTCTGGTAGAATACTTAACCTAATGAAAAAAACCTCTCTTTTGAATTATAAATGTTGAAAATTTGAAACAATACCTGTTGCTAACAATTCACAAGCTATCCAAAGGCTGAATTATATCCTCACAAAACAATTCTAAAATAATTTCAAACAATAAACAATGAAATTAGTGATCTGTTCACAGAAAACTCGAGAACAGACGAAAAAGGGGCTAACTTTAGCTAACCTATTGTTCACTGTGAGTAGGTCACCTGTATCTGAGATGAAGCAAATAATATACAGCAGGTGCAGTACAGCAGATGGATCAGCAGTGGAACATGAAATGAAAATGAGATATCTGCAGCTTGCTTATGCTCATGTTGGTGGTTATCCAACTTTATAATTATCAATATAAAACTAGGGCTGAGTGTTCAGAACTTGTATTACTTATCCTAGCATAATTGGTTGGTGTTGCTTAAATTGTCTCATGAGAAGTTTAAAAAAATACTTTATCATTATGCTGAGGAGTAAAGTATTCTTCCCCAAGTAAAGAAAATTGTATGCAGTAAGCCCTATAAATGGCTCAGCCAGGACACAGACATAGCTGTCATTATCTAGTACCTACTGTTAGATATTACAGAGACTACAGCATAAGTATACAAGAACTAATTTTCATCCAGCATCTTTACTTACAGATCTCGACCTCAAATAGGTTACCTCACTTTGCCTGCTTGCCCAGTAATCAGATTCCTTTTCCTTGTCTGCAATTGAGATGGGGCTTTTTACTATAATTATATGTGCCTGGGTATAGTCATGACAGTGCTTCCCTGTATAATATCTGCAATTCCTTTGCCTATTGTTATCTCTCCAGTATGTCTTTTACTTTTATTCTGCTTGATGGAACCTGCCAATGCTTTAAGATTAAAAAAAAAAAATTAAATGTATATTCTGACTATCCTTCTCTTTGCCGTTCTTTGGTTAATTAACAAAGAGAAAGGAAGCCAAGTAGGGTGTTAAATAGCCTTTTATTATGCTTTAGTTAAACAACAGTTATTAGGCTTGACACAGTGATATACAGGAGGTCAGACTAGATGATCTAATGGTCCCTTCTGGCCAAACTTATGAGTTTAAGAGTGACAGCAGGCACAGAAGCATTCAAACCAAGTGCAGTAATGGTGTTAGGTGTAGCTGAACTCACCTTGAACTTAGCTTTAGTTGATAATACCTGAACTAAGGTCTATGATGGAAACAAGTTACCTACTTAGTAATGTGATAATTTATTAGGTCTTTATCCTGCACTACTCAATCCAAATGGGCCTTAATTTAGATGATAATTACCTTACACATTACAAAGACAGCCTCCCCACCTTTTGATATTCGTAGTAACTCCAGATTAGCCACTTAATTGACTCTTACAATAAGCAATTTCCTCCTTCCTTGTCTCTTCCTCCTCCCCTCACCCCCACCTTCTGTAGCTGATTCGTTACTGTATAATTTGTTTACTTCTTCATTGTATCCCTCTGTTATATAATGGTAATGCAATTCACTTTCAGAATATGATATGAAGAAGTGAGTCTGCCCCATGAAAGCTCATCACTTAATAAACCATCTTGTTAGTCTTAAAAGTGCTTCATGACTGCTTTTTTTGTTTTACTCAATCCATGTGAGTTTTACAATTGACTTGAATGGAAGTGTAACCCACACTCCTAGGCTACGTCTACACTGCAGGCTTCTTGTGCAAGAACTTTTTGCGGAAGAGCTCTTCCGCAAAAAGTTCTTGCGCAAAGGTGCATCCACACTGCCATATGCTTTTGTGCAAGAGAGCGTCCACGCTGCCATGGATGCTCTTGCACAAGAAAGCTTTGATGGCCATTCACAGAATGGCCATCAGAGCACCTGTGCTTTTTCCGATAGGGGTTTCGTGTGCAAGGAACCCCTGTTGTCCATCCACACATGCCTTTTTTTGTGAATTTTGCACAAAACCAGCCGTTTTTGTGCAAAAACTCTGCAGTGTAGATATAGCCCTACTGTGTTTCACTGTTCCATACAGGGGCACCTAGGCTACTGCAACAGATAAGAACAAGAGACCTCTACAACATGGGCTGAGAGCCAGCCAGCTTTTAGCTGAAAGGGTAGAGGCTCCTATACTAAGTTTCAGAGGTCCCAGGTTCAAATCCGCCTCTGGTGGTTACAGAAGCAGGGTTAAGCCCCTCATTATGAACTAGAAGAAAATGGTGTTAAGCTGGTGGACTTTATACAAATAGAGAAGGCACAAAAATGAGAAACTATGAATTCCAATAAAGTGTTATAAGTGGTGTGAGAAGTGGATGTACACAATCTTGTTGAGTCCATTACACAGGCATAAGCCCTATTGCTTCCTGAACCATCTGTAACCATCCATCCTCTTTAAAAACAAAATAAATGTTTAATACTTGCATGCTAGTTAAGATATGCTACTTGCTATGTGCTTTACTGCCTATTATAAATAACACCAGGGAAGTAAAAAAATTGCTGCTTGGTAAATATAGACAGTGTTAATTGCTATGGGGCTCAGTGCTGATGCCTATTCATATTGACCATAATTCATTAGGAAGAAAGTGACATGCAGAAGGATGCAAAGCTGCATGTGATTAGTTACAAGAACAGAAGTCACTTTACAATTATCAATATGACTATGTCACATATTAATGATTTATTATATGGCTAGCACAATAAGCACTGAGTACATTCTCCTTGGCTGGAATTCAGTTTATTAAAATAAATGGATAGCTTTGGAAAAAATCAAACCCAACATCTCAGCAAAATTTTGGTTTGCACATTTAAATTGTCTTTCAGATAAGTTTTAAAATGCCCTATTCATACATTGTTTTCCATTTGAACTCTGATTGTTTTGTGCATTAGACATATCAACTGTATACTGGTTCTTATGTAAAAATATTCTCACCTAATCATTTTTCAAGCATTTATAGTGGAATTCTGTGTTCTGCAAATTACTTTCTTTAGCTGCGGATGTTCAGCAGATTTGTATTACCATAATCACAACAACAGCAAAAAAGTGTACTTGGTCACACAACTTTAATGCTATTTTAAGCTCTTGCAGTGGGAGGGTTCTGGAAGAGATTTAGAAGAATCTGTACTTCAGAAACATATGGCCGTGCATCTGACACTACACTGAAGGGGTTTAGTTAGTGAGTTCAAGGTGTTTTCTCACTCCGGCTGCGAAATACAGAATGGACTTACCTTATCGTTTAAGCACCTGAAATGATAATCATCATCCCCCTCACTTGGAAAATAGTGCTTTCTGAAGCATGTTCACATTTTTAAAATACACATGCCCCATCAATTAATCTGATTATTTTTTGTTTGGGACAGTATTTTTCAAATATGTTGTTGTTGTAACTCCTGTGCTGGACCCTATATTAAGTTATGTTTTCTTCTAGCAAAAGGTTCGAGGACCAGCAATATTGATTGTGTTACACATTTCACTGAAGTCATGTCATATGACTGCTTTTGGCATCTTCTGCTTTGATAGTTCTATCTCATAGTGTCCCACAGCAGAAGTAATTCATATTTGTTCTTCCATGTTACATACAGTATTCACAATCTATTAAAAGTGACAAAAATCAGCAAATTTTTCTTCTAATATCTGATGTCCCTAAAATGCTGCCAAAATATTCTTGCAATGTTGGAGTTTTATTAGTGCTGCTTCTACTCTTTGGATATTTGTGGCATATGTGTATAGTTTCCTTTTAAATAGCATAACACATACATGCTTCAATATACTGTGAGACAAAGCTTTTTCATTTATTTTCTTTTATGAAAAAACATTCATTTTAAAAGGTCTACAATCCACATGAAGAACTTGGTTGTAGGTTTTTGCACCAAGACACTTTTGTTTGTTGGAACGTATATGACAATCATCTATCATTACAGAACTCCACCATTCCACCTAATGTGTAGAACAATTTGCACTCCTGAAATGTACTCCAGTCAAGCAATTTAGTTGAAAAAAATTGAAAAACCTCTTTCAGAGAAATCACCTCTGCTTTTGAAGACCTACCATTTAAAAACAATGTAAGCATTCAAATCAGAAATTAAACACATTTGGGAGTATGTTTCATTTCACAGCAGATATCACTTAATACAAGTCATTTTTGAGAGAAAGGGAGGTATGTATTAATCTGACGAGAGAATTTTGCCCTTTATCAGGGCTCTAAGATCTTTCAATTGTTAGTATGTTTTCTCCCTCATTCCTTTATTTTCCTCTGTTCTCTACCACAAATAAAGTTAGATAAAGTACAACTTTTAAGGGACTACGTGAAACTTCACTGACAGAAGACCTGGCTTTCTCTCACAAATAGGCATTATTAGTCATTTGTTCTAAGGACTAGATATCACGTCTTGTGAAGACTGGAAGTCTGTAATTCAGAATTGAAAGACAGCGAAAGAAGGGTTTGGGGAAAACGGGTAGAGAATTACAGGGAATTGAAAAGGAATATATTAGTGATTGCTTCACAATACTTAGTTAAGAGAATTCACTGTGCTCAAGCCTACATTCCAAAGAAGCTAGTGGGGAAGGAGACACTGGAATCTACTTTTTTAACACTGACTTCAATGTTAGCAGGTCAGGGGATGGAAATTGGGTTAGTCTCCTTTTACGTGTAACTGTATATAGAGGACGCTTCAACAAAATTTCCACTTTGTTTTTAAGCTTAGTAATGTCACTAATGTCTCATCTCCCCAGTTTTTATTTTCTGAAGAATCCAGAGATGGGGCTTCTTGGCTCTTTATTGAAGAAGGTATTCAGTGTTTAGCAGAATAGCTTTCCTCTGAACCGGTGTTGGGTATGAAAGTTAAATGGGAGCTAACAAAAACAGTAGTTTCAAATAGCCTGAATTACAAAAAAAAAAAAAACCCCCACTTCTCTCAGTTAGGTTTCAATTCTTAGATATCAGAAGTTCTCCACTCACCCCTTACAGTCTTCCAGGAAACCAGGTAAACATCCCAACAGAATAGTAACAAAAAAAGCCATCTTCATACATCATAAAAAATCAGAAAGCTATTTTTCTTTCATGTGTATGTTATATTTAAAATGTCTGGATTTCACAAACCATGAATTTGTTTCACATACACTTGTGCCACACACACAACCTACCACAATCACACACCTTTTTTTTTTTTGGTATCAACACACATACACCATCACACTGAAAGACAGTCTGTTACTGCAAAATTTAGCTAAAACTGCAGTATTTTTAAAACCAAGTTCAAACTCTGTTTTCAGACAGTTAAGTCCAGCATAAATACAGCTTAGCACCAGGGCATGTCTACATTGTGATTAAAAAACCTGCAGCACCAAGTGTCAGAGCCCAGGTCAGCTAACTTGGGCTTGCAGGTCTAAAGCTTCAGGGCTATAAAATTGCAGAGCAGACATTCAGGATGGGGCCTGGACTCTGAAACCCAGTGGGGGAAAAGATGTGACCTCTGTGGAGTAACAGGCTAGTTTATGATCTTGCAAACACTTAAATCGATGAACCACCTTAACTAGTGATTGGGCCACATCAGTGGCCCTCCTTCATCTGACTGGGATGCAAGCTTGTCGTAACCAAAACAGTCTCCTGGAATAGGGTAGTTTTGCTAACTTTACTTGTGTACCTAGAATTTGTGGGGAGTGCTGATTGAACTGTAGCAGCACTTTGGATGCAGAGGGAGCACCCGGTCAGTGTTGTGTGCAATCAGCCCACACCTCACTTCATGTGCCCTCACTTTATGTGCATGTTACTCTAGTAATACTGGTACGCAAAGCATAGACAGAAACCAGTGGAATCTGGCAACCCTCTGCAAGGGCAATAATCAATAAAATGTCTTGTTGCTACATACAGAACCCCGATGGGCTGCAGGTTACCCACCACTGACTTAAGTATATAAATAACTCTGCACTCACATGTACAAGTCTAAGAGGCTTCATTGTGACTATTTTCATTAGAAGGATTTGGTCATGAGTTAGATTATGGAAACTAAGGTCCCTCGTCCGTCACTCACCCCTTGGCTTTCTGGCTTACTCTTGCAGATTCCATGAAGTCCCCACTGCAGCACATATGCCTGTCTGTTACTGACTGGATGCAGAGTACTAGCTTATTTTGCATAGCTACCTAACAGTCACTACTGGAAGGGGTCTGCATTTATGATACTAACTCCCGTTCAAAAAAAGGATGTGATTTATGCATGTTATTTGAAGTTAAACAGGTGCTTACTTATGGCACTGAACTTCATGCAGTATCAGTGCTTTAGAAATGAGAGGCTAGTGAGCCAGTCCTGAATTTCCAGCCTGCTTGCATCTCACCCATGTTAAGTTTTCACACTCACTGTATTCCGTCCTCTTATTTGGCAGCCACAGGAAAGATTTGTCAACCTTTTCTTAAATTCAATTGTTTTTACATTATTTTGGTTTGTATATTTACAAAACTTTCCCACCCTCCACCCCAGCCCCTGTTTTTTGTATGTCAGAAAATATGCTCATTTTCATATTTTCAGATACAACCTACAAATAGACATGGTATTTAAAATACAGAGAGAGATAATCCATCAACCCTGGATACATTTCCATTTTTTTCCCAAATGGCCACTTGAAAAGCCTAAAATATAGAGATATCTTAAGCCACTGACTCTCTTTCTGTGACAAGTACAAGAAGAGGACAGGACTCTGGATGAAACCTACATCTTTAGAACTCTCTCTGTTCCCCTTGCTTGCAGAGTGTGGAAGGAGAGCACCATGAAAAGGCAGTGGAGCTCCTGAAGGCTGCTAAAGATAGTGTAAAGTTGGTTGTGCGCTACACTCCCAAAGTGCTGGAAGAGATGGAGGCTCGTTTTGAAAAACTCAGGACAGCACGACGCCGACAACAGCAGCAACTGCTAATTCAGCAGCAGCAACAGCAGCAGAATACACAACAAAATCACATGTCGTAGGTGAGATTATTCATTGCTCGTGCCTTTGGCTCAAACCTGTCAAAGGTTGAGCATCTCTTACTGGGTGCGGAGCACCGATTGCAACAGGAGTGGAGAGTGCTCATCGCTTGGTAAATGTCAGTGTGCCTACCACAAGAAAAAAAGCACTTTGAAACTAAGGGATTTGCCACATCAAAATTGGGAGCTATTTTTCCAAGTAAAAAATCTATAAATCAATACCTGGCATACAAAGCTGGCATGGAATAAAAGGAAGAATCTGAGCAGTAAGTTAGTGTTCTTTCTGGACACCCTCGGATACAGTATTTTACTCCCATCACCCCCAAAATAAACTTCTTGTAAAAATTAAGATTTTTTTGCTACCAGCTTTAGACTTAATATAATAGTTCCTAACTACTATACTGCATATTGTCTACAAATATGAAGAGAAGTTTTCCCAGCCCTTCCACAGTTACAGAAAGCCCCAACTACACCAGCACCACTGTCATTCCATTGTATAATGTGGTGAAAAAGTGCTCAGTTGCACATCCTGTCTCCATCTTAGTAAGGAATATTCCATTCACCCCTCAGGTATTTATATAGCCAAAATTACTATAGTATTTGAGTGTCTTACAGTGTAGTCTTTAATGTAGCCTCACAACATCCCTGTGAGAGAGCATTTTCCTATCACTCCCATTTTCCAGATTAAGAACTGGGAGGTGAAATGATTTGTCCAATGTCATCCAGGAAGTCTCTGGTACAGCAGGAACTTTAACCCAGTGGTTCCATGATGCAGGGTAGTATCCTGCTTTGGACCTCTAGACAAGATTCTTTTCATGTAGGGTCAGAATTTTGTTTAATGGGTTTTTGTTCTGTGATTCTAATGGAGACTTTGTTTTCCCCTCTTCCTGTTACAGATATAAATGGCTAAGTTTTCTGTAATAAATTGTGTTTGTCTACCATAAACTAAACTGTTGCAGGAAGCAATAAACATTAAAATGCAAAATCTCACAAAAATTTTAAATACAGTTTAAACAATCTCACCCCAACTAAATGTTTAAATGTATTAAATATACCCAGTTAAAGGTATTCTTAATGGAGGGAGGAAGAGAAGAAGAAAAGAAAATATTAGGGCTGATTACGCCTCAGCTGGAGTATTGTGTCCATTTCTGGGTACCACATTTTAAGAAAGATGTAGAGAAATTGGAAAAAGTTCAGAGAGGAGCAACAAAATTAATTAAAAGTCTAGAAAACATGACCTATAAGGGAAGATTGAAAGAACTGGGTTTGTTTAGTCTGGAAAAGAGAAGACTGAGAGAGGACATGATAACAGTTTTCAAATTCCTAAAAAAGAGCAACATTATTTTCCTTAACTTCAGACAATAGGACAAGTAACAATGGTCTTGAATTGTAGCAAGGGAGGTTTAGGTTGGAGATTAGGAAAAACTTCCCGTCATTGGAATAAATTGCCTAGGGAGGTTGTGGAATCTCCATCACTGGAGATTTTTAAGAGCAGGGGATGATCTAGATCAGTGGTTTTCATATATATTTTCCCATGACCCAGTTTAATTGTTGATGCCTGCGACCCAACATAATTTGACTAAAGTGTAGACTCCAGGGTGGTGCTGAGTCTGAGAGCTTCAGCTTGGGGGGAGGGGTCAGGGCTAAGGGAGGAGAGGCTTACCTCAAGCAGCTTCCAGTCAGAAGTGAAGTGGGGGATCTAAGGCAGGGTTCCTGCTTGTCTTGGCAACACAGACCATGCTGCACCCCAGAAGCAGCCAGCAGCAGGTTCCCAGCCAATGGGAGTGTGGAGCTAGTGCTCAGGGCATGGGCAGTGCATCTGCTATTTTCCCCATACACACACACCTAGGAGCCAGGCCCACTGCTGGCCACTTCTGAGGAGACAGGTAGGTAACCTGCAATAGCACCTCCACTGATCACCCTGCAACAACAAGACCCAGGCTTTGTCTACACTGCAGAGTTTTTTCGCAAGAAGTTTTTTGCGGAAGAGATCTTTTGTGGAAGAGACTCTTGCGCAAGAAAGCTTTGATGGCCATTCACAGAATGGCCATCAGAGCACCTGTGCTTTTTCTGATAGGCTCTTTTTGCGCAAGAAACCCCTGCGGAGCATCCACATGTGCCTTTTTGTGCAAGAGCTGTAGCGCAAAAAGGAGTTATTCCTTGTGGGAAGAGGAATAACTCTACTGGCAAAAGCCCTGTCCTGTCGATTTACTGTATTTTTTGTGTGCAAAAACACGCTTGAGGTGTGGAAACTCTGCCAGTTTTTGCGCAAAAACAACCGTTTTTGTGCAAAAACCTTGTAGTGTAGACATAGCCCCAGTGACTGACATTCTATGACTCAGTACTGGGTCATGACCTGTAGTTTGAAAAGCACTGATCTAGTTGGTGCTTGGCACTGCCATGAGTGTTGGGGACTATGCTTGATGACCTTTCAAGGTTACTTCCAGTTCTATGACTCTATGATTAGTGACCCAATCCCTCCGTTCTTTCTGTTAGCTCTGAGAAATGTTTTTGTTTGTTTAATTCTAGGTTATTCTCAAGAATAATATATAGATCAAGAATTCAGTAACCAGGCAATTGGAGCTGTGCTTCAGTATTACAGCATACAGTTAAAAGGAAACAGAGGGAACACAATAACTGAACTTACCAAGAAGTTATGAATACGTGGTGCAAGAATAATTTACTAAGAACCACAAAACACCTGGTATCTTCTTTGTAAGGCTGCAGTCTCAGATACAAGATTTCTATGACTTTTTCTAATGAGCAGTATGGTAAGTAAACACTATGAAATATAGAGAACTTTGGAGTTTATGAATAAATCTTTGTAAGATCCAATCTTGCACTCCTTATTCTAACAAAATTCTGGCCTGTTAGTTCACTGAGGTCAGTGTTTTATTTAAGGAGGCCAAGATTGGCTGTTAATGAGGGTGAAGTCTTTCTCTGCAATTATTGCCAG
The DNA here is from genome assembly GCA_019425775.1 of Rafetus swinhoei. NCBI lineage: Eukaryota > Metazoa > Chordata > Testudines > Trionychidae > Rafetus > Rafetus swinhoei. Next base: position 277,469,559 of record CM033437.1, read on the forward strand.
AAATGAACAACTTGTAGTCCACTGACCAAACTTCATCTGCTCAAAATTTTGCCACAAGCATAAAACAAACTCCCACATCACACTTCATAACCTCTTTTTACTATATACTATAGAGTTGTTTTAATCTGACTTCCAGTTTATAATATCATTTTCCTGAAAATAGCAAGTTACTATATTTATAAACTATTCAGTTGTTGGAGCAATTGGCTTTTTACTCTTGATGTTTCCATATATTTTATTATGCATCAATAGAGTGAGGCAATTTTAGATCTACTTTAATTTAATAGTGTCAGGCTAGAGAATCCTAGAACGTATTTTTAAATATAGGTATTGCTTGTATCTACTATAGCTATTATTCTAAAATCTATAACTTAATATACAGTATATTTATTCCATAAAATATATATTGTCAGAATATACTTGTTACAGAAATAGGATATCTGCTTACCATGTATTAATGTATTACAAATCTAGTAAGATAATGTTAGCAAAAGACCACGCTTTGTTTGTCACGTATTCATGTGATAAGTATAATCCAGCTATCTCAGCTTTCCTGTATTTTAAAATTTATTTTCTATGTCATTGTTTAATATATTTGGGAGAAGAAGGGTAAATTGTTCCTCACATATTTTCTTGTAAGTCAGTTTGTCCTTAAAGTTTAGAACTTTATCAAATCAAATTGAAATGTAAAAGTAAAATATATAAGAATGTTTTAAAGTTTACATTTACTTTTCCAAAGACTTATGAACAGTCACCGTCAAAGCTGGAAGGCTAAAGATATCATCATCTACCTTAGAAGTGAAAAAAAATCCTCAAATTCTGTCCTATTTATTGTCATTTAAAAATATCTCAGATATAAAGAAAGAGAAGGCAAAGCAGAGGGAAGTCCTGAAATTCTTGCATACTGAAAACTCCAGTTGATTTTACTTGGAGTTTGGGGCCACAAGGAACTCAGAGCTAATCTTAAACAATTTGCAGCCTTGTAGCAAAAAAGCCAAAACATATTACATCTTTTCTTTGCAAGTACTCACATTATTGATTCCCTTCACTTCATTGTGAGATCTAATCAAATACAGAGCAGATAGCCACAAGAAGAGGAAACTGATATACCATAGTAGCATAGGTTTAAAAAAAGAATACCTACTGGCCACCAGCTTTGACAGTGTTCCTTTATTATAAAGAATTGCTCAAAGTAATCATGCTTTTAAAACTAAATTATATTAAAACAACAGATGAACAATGTGATACCTGGAAATAATTCAATCCAGTGGTCCTGGTGACAACATGAATCAAACAGTGTAGCTTGAGTGTGCTACCAGAAATTAAAGATGGAATATCCTTCTATTATATTGTGCAAGGATTTTATTTGTGTTTTTAACTTTTTAACTTAACAAGATTTTGATGTACCCATTTGACATGTCTATTTTAAAGCTGTATTTAAAAAAATAGTATTGATAGTATATAAAATATTACTGTTACTGCACATGTCTGTATTATATCACATTATCATTATTTGAGTTACATTGACTACTGCTCTAAGTTTTTAGAGACTAAATATTATACAGTATGATTAGTGAAACCACTGTACTGCATTCTTTTTATAATTTCCCCTGCCCCTCATCACAATATCTAGATTTTAATGGAATAGACAGTTAATATAGTAAATTGCAAAAAAAAAAAAAAAAAAAAGGTCATTGTTATCTTTATATGGAAAAGCATAGCTAATTCATTTGCATATGTTATTATTCAATAAATTATTTATACATATTAATATAAACATCTCAGTTTTTGCCAGCATTTAAAAATAAGAGGAAAGTATAAATAAATCAGATACCAATAAATCAGATATTCTAAGGGGGAACAGAAGGGGCAAAAATCATTGGGGTTAAACTAGATGATCCTTGTGGTCCCTTTTAACTCTCTGGGCACATCTACACAGCAGGGCTAAACTCAAAATAAGCTACGCAACTTGACCTACGCTAATTGCGTAGCTTTGTCAAAATAACTTATTTCGACTTTTGGTGCTATTACACAGCAGTTATTTTGAAATAAAGCACTCTTCCCTGACTTCCCTTACTCCTAATACAATGATGTTTACAGAAGTCAGAGTATTAGAAGCCTGTTTTTTAAAAATTTTATTTCAAAATAATAGGCTTGCAGTATAGACACGCACTACGTTATTTCAGAATAACTGACATTATTCTGAGATAACGCTGCTGTGTAGGCATGCCTTTTAGTTCTATGGTTCAGAGATCGCACCTACACTGTGGATCTATAAAGGTGTAGCCAGTTAATCATTGGAACAGCTGATAGCAGCCTCTACGCACTGCTGATAGTCTGTCATCCTCCAAAAACTGAATCTTCAGTTATGGATGTTCTATACATTTTTCACATAAATCTACAACTCTTATTTAGCACAGCACTTAAGCACATAAGTATGTGCTTAACAAGGGCCTAAAAGAGCATACACAGCTCTCTTTCTCTCACTCATGCACTCCCACTCTTTTAGCTAATTTCTTGCCTTTTTATTTGTTGCTATTGCCCTGTGAAATTGGTTTATCTGTTGTCAATTTAGTAAGTTTAAGTTCTCATTAATTTTGGCAGAAATAACTTGAACCCCCATGAATTGAACTGGAACAGTTACTTTCAACCTATGGTCCATGGACTGCTGGGGCTCTGTAGACTTTGTCTAAGATTTCCAGAGGTCCCGGCCTCTATTCAAAAATTATAAGGGGTCCACAAATGAAAAAAAAAAGTTGGACTCCACCAAAATAGAAGATCCTCTAGTCTAAATCTTTTCCACCTCTGTATGTGTAAGGGAATCAGAGATGTAAGGGAGTAGTCGCCTACTCGCTTCCCCCTTCCTTGCTGCCTCAGTGTCAGAGGTATCAAGGGGGCAACAGGAGCAGCTGCTGGGGGAAGCTGGCTTAAAATCCAGTTCCCCCCAGTACCATTTCCATGCTGCGGGGGGAGGGCAGGTGAGGCAGAGTCACAGCATCCCAGAGCCAGCGCAAGGCAGGACTGCCCAGTCCCAGCTCGTACTGCCCCCAGGAGCTAACGCCACTGAGGCTCTGCAGTTTATATGTAGTAGGAGCCAGGCTGCCACCCAACTCCTACTACATTTAAATTGCAGAGCCACAGCAGGGTTAGTGAGCACCCCCTCTCCCCTCCCATTGTCTAATTGAGTAGTCGATGAAAATTCCATAGACTACTCAATTAGCTAATTATCCACAATTTAACATCCCTAAAAGGAATAAAGTATACTTTGGGTCAGAGGCCCAGAGCTGACCTGTCTGGTTAGCCTGGCCTGTTGCATCTGAGAAAGAATTGAAACTTAATTAGCTGACCCTTATATTCTGAGGCCAGCAAGAAGGGATTTAGTTGGGAGAGAGGAATTGCAACAGCTTTGAGGAAATTGAGAGGTCAGAAGCACTGCCCTGATGACCCCCTATGAAATTTAGTGCTGAAAGGAACTGCTCCAGTAAAGCCAAAATGATCAGAAAGGGAGATTGATGGCAGAACTGTATTACTAAGGCTCTAAGATAAAAGCCAGGGAATGTGGCTACTGGAATTACTAGTGCAAGAGACTAATTTGAGGCAAAGAACTGTTAGGTGTGCACAAACTTGGAAGTAAGAATCTGCAAGAGTTTGATTAAGTTTTATTAAGAAGGCTCTCAAATTAAAGAAACTATTTCCGCTGAGAAATAGCTTCCCTGGATTCATTGAGAAACCTCAGAATGAACTGAACTAGCAGGACACAGTTTAGTCCTACAAGAGGAGAGTGCTATCAGATAGGCCCAATCATTCCATGGTATGGTCACTGAGAGGGAGCAGTCTGGCTTTGAGTTTCAGTATTTTTCTACCATGCCAAAGATCCAAAGACAAGACCTTATATTCATAGACAGATTTGGCTTTCTGACACTCCCTACATCAAGCTCGCACATGTATTGTGCTAATCTGGTCAGTGTAGTTTTTCTGTCCGTAACAGATTGATTGTTGTCTGGCTATATTGAAAGAAGGACAAGAGACATTTGACATGAGTTTAATCAGGCCACAACTTTATTATTAGATGTCTGGGTCTACCGGACAAAGTGTAGAGTGAAGAGAATCCACTATTTATGTCGTAAGCTGGCTCCCACCAGCTCTCCCTCTTTTCCCATCCAGGTCCCTCCTGCAAATTTATCGCTGGAACTTTATCATACTAGGGAGGGCTCCCTCTCTTTTCCCATGCCAGAACCTTACCACCCACCTCCCCACGTAGGAGGATTAAGGTGGGCTATAAGAATAGGGGGGTTGGCTTCTGGCTGTACCAATTGTAAGAGTTCCCAACTGCCCTGTTAGTTTCTTTAATGAACACCTGTTTTTAAATCCTTTTCCAGGCCATTTATTCAGTCACTGTATACCTTTCCTATGAAGTATTCTCACTGGACATTCACCACAAAGAGGCACGAGCCATTAGGTTGGCTGCCTCCCCCCTAAATGCAGTTGGGTTCTCAGACATTTCTTATTGACCCCCCCCTTTTACATTGTCCAAAACATCCACCCTGAATAATTTGGTGCCCTGGGATGCTCAAATTGCTGAGTCTTTTCCTGTATCAAGCCCACAAATATATTATGCTAATATAGTCAGTGTATTTTTTTTCTGTCTGTGACAGATAAAACATTGATAATTTGTGTGAGGGTTTCAGAATCCACATTGAGAAAATTCTACAGAAAGGAAGCTTGAGGAACAGGTAAGAGAATTTCATGGTTTGCTTCTTAGTACAGTGAAAAATATGTGTCATGTTGGCTTTTCAGCTGCAGCTTATACACTAGTAAATGTAGAGTGGAAAACCCAGCGAGTGTACATGCTTTTCACTTGAAAGAAAGAAATGACAGAGTGCTGCCATCTGCTATTGAAAAAAAGTGTTGCAAGGCATATTGGTTAGCCATATTATGCTGTTCCTATAGTGCTTAGCACAGTGGGATCCCTCAATCAGACCTAGGATCTTTGAGAGCTACAATAGGAATACAAAATGTGGATCACACTGACAGATGGAGACAGTGTTTCAGAAATTAGTGAGTCTGGAAATGACATTGGAGTTGTGGTGGATAACCAGCCAAACATGCGCTCCCTGTGCGATGCTGTGGTTAATGATCTAACACGATCAGCTATAAGATGACATATAAGATAGGGAAGATCAAGTAAGATTAGGGAGGTAGTATTACCTCAGTTCCCGGAAAAATCATGGAGGGGATACTCAAGGAATCCATTTTGAAGCACTTGGAAGAGGGGAAAGTGATCAGGAATAGTCAACATGGATTCACAAAAGGGAAAGTCGTGCCTGACCAATCTGATTAGCTTCTATGATGAGGTAACTGGCCCTGTAGATATGGGAAAGTGATATACTTTAGCAAAACTTTTGATACGGTCTCCCACAATATTCTTGCCAGCAAGTTAAGGGAGTATGGATTGGATAAATGGACTGTAAGATGGATAGAAAGCTGGCTAGACTGTCGGGACCAGCGGGTAATGATCAACGGCTCTAGAGCCATTGATCACTACCCGTTGGGCCCAACAGTCTAGCCAGCTTTCTATCCGTCTTACAGTTCATTTATCCAATCCATACTCCCTTAACTTGCTGGCAAGAATATTGTGAGAGACCGTATCAAAAGCTTTGCTAAAGTCAAGGTATATCACATCCACTGACTTTCCCATGTCCACAAAGCCAGTTACCTCATCATAGAAGCTAATCAGATTGGTCAGGCATGACTTGCCCTTCATGAATCCAAGTTGACTATTCCTGATCACTTTTCCTTCTTCCAAGTGCTTCAAAATGGATTCCTTGAGGACCCCCTCCATGATTTTTCCAGGGACTGAGGTAAGGCTGACTGGTCTGTAGTTCCCTGGATTGTCCTTCTTCCCTTTTTTAAAGATGGGCATTACATTTGCCTTTTTCCAATCATCCAGGATCTCTTCCAATCGCCACGAGTTTTCAAAGATAATGGCCAAAGACTCCGCAATGACAATTGCCAACTCCCTCAGTACCCTCAGATGCATTAAATCCGGGCCCATGGATTTGTGTATGTTTAGCTTTTCTAAATAGTTCCTAACTTTTTCTTTTCCCATCAAGGGCTGTCCACGTCCTTCCCATACTGCGTTGCCTAGTGCATTTGTCTGGGAGATGACCTTGTCCGTGAAGACAGAGGCAAAGAAAGCATGAGTACTTCAGCTTTTCCCATATCATCTGTCACTAGGTTACCTCCCTCATCCAGTAAGGGCCCCACACCCTCTCTGATCACCCTCTTATTGCTAACATGCCTGTAGAAACCTTTCTTGTTACCCTTCACATACCTTGCCAGCTGCAATTCCATTTGCACTTTCGCCTTCCTGATAACTCCCCTGCATTCTCGAGCAATATATTTATACTCCTCCCTAGTCATCAGTCCAAGTTTCCTCTTCTTGTAAGCTTCCTTTTTGTGTTTAAGCTCACCCTGGATGTCCCTGGTAAGCCAATCTGGTCACCTACCATATTTGCTTTTCTTGCTGCTCATCGGGATGGTTTCTTCTTGTGTCTTTAATAAGTCTTGTTTAAAATACTGCCAGTTCTCCTGGACTCCTTTCCCCTTCATGTAAGCATCCCAGGGGATCCTGCCCATCAGTTCTCTGAGGGAGTCAACGTCTGCTCTTCTGAAGTCCAGGATGTGTATTTTGCTACTCTCCTTTCTTCCTTTGGTCAGGATCCTGAAATCTACCATCTCATGATCACTGATTCCCAGGTTGTCACCCACTTCTACTTCCCCTACTAGTTCCTCCCTGTTTGTGAGCAGCAGGTCAAGCTGCACATGGCCCCTGGTCAGTTCCTTCAGCACTTGTACCAAGAAGTTATCCCCAACATTCTCCAAAAACTTCCTGGATTGTCTGTGTACTGCTGTATTGGTCTCCCAACAGAAGTCAGGGTGATTAAAGTCACCCATGAGAACCAGGGCCTGTGATCTGGAAGCTTCTCTCAGTTGTCCAAAGAAAGCTTCATCTACCTCATCCACCTGATCCGGCAGTCTATAGCAGACACCAACCACAACATCACCTCTGTTGCTTCCACCTCTAAATTTAACCCATAGACTCTCAACAGTCTTTTCTCTCTCTAAGTACTGGAGCTCCGAGCAATCATACTACTCTCTTACATACAATGCAACTCCTCCTCCTTTTCTCCCGCACCTGTTCTTCCTGAACAGTTTATACCCTTCTATGACAGTGCTCCAGTCATGCGAGTCATCCCACCAAGTCTCTGTTATTCCAATCAAATCATAGTTCTTTACTTGGGCCAGGGCTTCTAATTCTTCCTGTTTGTTTCCCAGGCTTCTCACATTGGTGTACAAACATCTTAGATAACCAGTTGATCACCCTGCCTTCTCCATCCGAATCAGGGGTCCTCCTTTGTTGCTCGTTCCTCCTTGTGATTCTTCCTTGTGCCCGGAACAGAATCCCATGGTCAAAGAAACCAAAGCTCTCTCTCCGACACCACCTGCGCAACCACACATTTACTTCCTCAATTCGATGATCCCTACACGGACCTTTTCCTTCAACTGGAAGGATGAATGAGAACACCACTTGCGCTTCAAATTCCTTGATCCTTCTTCCCAGCGCTACATAATCTGCTGTGACCCGCTCAAGGTCATTCTTGGCCGTATTGTTAGTTCCTACATGGAGAAGCAGGAAGGGGTAGCGATCTGAAGGTTTAATCACTTTCGGAAGACTATTGGTCACATCCTGAATGTGAGCTCCCAGTAAGCAGCACACTTCTCAAGATTGCAGGTCTGGACGGCAGATGGATGACTCAGTCCCTCTTAGGAGGGAGTCCCCAACCATCACCACCCGTCTTCTTTTGGGACTGGTGGTCATGGAACCCCCATCCCTAGGACTGCACATCCTATGCCTTCCGGTACATGGTGTTCTCTTCTGATTTCTTCCCTGAGAGGTCCCTGCCAAAGCATTCTCCACCGCAGTGCCTGTGGAGAGAGCCTGAAAGCAGTTATTTACCTCTACAGGAATGGGTGATACCTGAGTTGGCCTTCTTCTCCTTCTAGAGGTTACATGCTGCCAGTTTTCTTCCTTGTCCTGTACTGCCCTGACTGGCTCTTCAGCCTGCTGTGCCTGCAGGATTAAACGCTGCCTTCTATCAAGGAAGTCTTCATCCTCTCTGATAGAACGTAGGGTCGATACTTGGGCCTCCAGTCCTTTAATTTTTTCTTCCAAAATGGTGACCAGCTTGCACTTAGTGCAGATGAAATCCCTTCTTTCTTCTGGGAGGAAGACAAACATGGCACATGCTGTGCAGCTAACAACAGCAGAGCTATCACCATTCATACCTGTCTTCCTTCTGAGAGATTCCTCAGTTGTTATTCAATGCCTCCCTGAAGGGAAGGAGTGTAGTGAAAAGATGTTAAAGAATGGCAAGCGTATCTCACCCCCTTCCCAACTCTCTCTTAACAGCCCTTGTTTTGCAACTCCCTGGTCGCTGACTCACTCCTTTATAAAGCACTGGACTTCCTGATAGTCCCTCCCCCTGATTAAGGCTCAACCAATGAGCAGAGGTTTCTAGATTTCAAACCCTGATTAGAAGCTCACAGCTTCCACCTGTCAGCCACAGCACACACTCTGTGAGGGGAGGAGGAGGGGGAAGGGAAAAAAAACCCAAACAGCCAAACACAAGCTCAGTACACAGCAATAAAACCCCTGACACAAACACACACTACAGACAGACCACGTCCCTCAAGGGTCCTGTATTAGCTTCCTCCTTTATCTGGAGAACTCCCTCTCCAAACTCCCTGTTAACAGCCCCTGTTAAGCATAAGTGCTTAACACATATTTCAAGACATTCAAGGTGAAGTAGCCCGTTAACAACCTTGCAGTCATAGGGAGGAAAGGGAGATATGTAGGAATGGAGGAAATCTGGGTTTTCTGAGGAGTTGTGGATTGCTGAAATAAGCCATCAGTCTAGTTTACACCATGATTTTTAGTATCTAGAAAAATTAACAATTTAAACTTCCAGGCTTGTCTTTTGAAAGTGTTTCCTTAGAACCACCATCCCTGACAATCATGGCATGGCTGTCTACGCTCAAATATTTACAAGATGATGGACAATCCCCAGATATTCACCCCAAGCACGTCACCAAACTCATTCATTTCATCATCATCCATATCAATTTTACATTCAACAATAAACACTTTGTCCAAACCACAGGAAAAGCTGTGATGACTCCCCAATATGCCAGACTCCTCATGTGTCATCTTGAAGAATTTCTGGACAAATGCATCATGAAACAAATGATATACCTGAAATACATCAATGATATTTTCATCCTCTGGACAGATGATGAACTCCCTCAGATTTTGACCACAATTTCAATAGGTAGCATCCATTCATTAAACTCTCCCTGGAGCCCTCTCACACCAGTATCAACTTCCTGAAAACCATAATCTTCTTCAGCAATGGAACCCAATAGACACCTCTATATAAATAACACTGTGGATTATCATACCTATCTTCATAAATCCAGTAACCACTGAACCACACCAAGAAATCTGTTACTTACAGCATGGACCACAGAATTTACGCCGAGGAGAAAGTCTGAAGTACACACCTTCACACACTCAAAGCCACCTCACCAAATAATGACCATTTCACGAGAGAAGTAGATTATGCCATGGAATGGGCCACCAATATATCCCCCAAAACCCGGCTTCAATGCAGAAATAAAACCCCTAGTTGTCACCAACAACCCCACACTGGAACCTATATGGGGTAACAACTTCAACCCATATCCAATGAGAAACCTGTCCTAAAAGAAATTTTTCCTGAACCCCTCTTTTTGCCTTCAAACAATCCTCCTACCCTCCCAAGCTCATCAGAAGCAATGTCCCTCCCAACCCCCACCACCAGCCCCAATCAGGACACACCAATTCAAAGTGACACAAGACACCACTAGACCAACAAAGGCAAAACCTGCTGATATATTGTCTCTGCTACGATAAGCAATACCCTCCATAACACATCTTTCAAGATCCATGGATCCTACATATGCCTGCCTGTCATAAAATGTGGTCTACCTCATTCAGTGCACTGAATGTCCCAAGAGCAACTATTTGGGTGAAACCAAATGTTGTGCTCTCCAATGAAGTCAGATAGGAAAATGACAGAAGACAAAACCATATCACCTATGGGTGAACAGTTTTTTCACAAAGTGATCACTCTGTCTGACCTGTCTGTCCTCATATGCAAAGAAAACCTGCAGATCTCCAAAAGATGAGCCCTGAAGACTGAAATTCATAGCTGTGATATATACTAAAATCATGGACTGAAGTGAGGCATATTACAACAATCTATAACCTGCTAACAACCACCCTCATTTGCTTTTCCTTCTCCCATTCCTTTTCTCCCTCTGACTAAGGGATGTTAACAGGCCACTTCACCTTGAATGGTCCCTTGAAATATATATTAACTACTTACGCATAGCAATCTTTTCCCTCTCGTATTTAGCTGTGACACTGAGTGAGGGCAAATCTACACTTAAACTCTGTGTCAGCATTCCTGCACTGATGCAGCTGCATTGCAGTAACACCAGGAAAGACTCCCCCATGCTGATAGGAGAGCTATGTCGATAGGAGAATCACCCACTGACATAGCGTGTCTGCATGGAATGTTAGGTAGCTATATCTACATATCTCAGGGATGTGAATTTGTAACACCCCTGAGTGATGTAGTATACTGATATAAATCTGTAGTGTAGACCTGGCTTAAGTTTTCCAAACTTGAAGAAGAGCTCTGAGGAAACTCAAAATCATGTCTCTCTCACCACCAGACATTTGTCCAATAGTGGATATTTTCATCCTCTGACAGACTTCCTCAGATTTTGACCACAATTTCAACAGGCACCACTAAACTCTCTCTGTAGCACTCTTACACCAGCATCAACTTCCTGGAAACCATAGTCAGCTTCAGCAATGGAATCCAATAGACACCCAACTTATCTCTCTAATATCTTTGGATCTTCATAGTTATAGCATCACTGCATTGAACTTCTGCCAGTCAAATTTCAACATAAGAATGGCCATACTGGGTCAGACCAAACATCCATCGAGCCCAGTACCCTATCTTCCGACAGTGGCCAATGCTTAGGTGCCCCAGAGGGAATGAACAGAGCAGGCAATCATCAAGCGATCCCACCTCCGTCACCCATTCCCAGCCTCTGACAAACAGAGGCTAGGGACACCATTCCTACCCATCCTGGCTAATAGCCACTGATAGACCTATCCTGCATGAATTTATCTAGCTCTTTTTTGAATCCTGTTAAAGTCCTGGCCTTCACAACATCCTATAGCAAGGAGTTCCACAGGTTTTGTATTGCATGAAGAAGTACTTCCTTTTGTTTGTTTTAAACCTGCTACTTATTAAAAGCACTAAGTGCTCTATAGGCACTAAAAAACCTTGAACAAGTCTGGCCTTAAAGTGCCATGTAAATGCTGTATGATATCATGCTAACAGAGGCCTTAAAGGAAAAGAGAGAGGATTTGATAGCCATTTTTAAAGCCCTAACTGGCCATAAAGAAATGAAATCACTTATGTAAGAAGAGTCCTATACGTGTAAATTAACACACACAGACAAAATTCTTGAATTACATATCTGCAGTTGTTAAATATGTTTGCTTCTGAAGGTGAATGATAACCATACACCATCAAGAGAAATGTTTATAATAAAATTTACATAGCTACTTGTATGCATCACTTAAATAGTTAACGTGCCAGCAAGGTTTTGAGGCCTCCATCCTAAAGAAATGTATGCTTATGCTTAACTTCCCTGTGTAGTGTTAGTCACTGCCTTCATTGATACAATGCATCTGGCACTATTCACAGTGTGCAAAGTACATGCATAACTAACTACAGGATCAGTGCCTACATGTGTGTTAATGCAAACATAATATTATGTATGGACTCTTGATAGTCTTCACCTCTTTGTAGGATTATTTGTTCTGGTATCGCCATTTGCATGTGGCTAACTTCTTCTAGGCCAGATAGAATGCAGACAAGCAAAACTAAGTTTAGCAGTTCCTTTATCAAACAATTATCTAATTATGCCTGTATTTGTTTGGGCATGTTTATTCATGCATGTTGTTTTTTTCACAGAACAGTTACTCGCAGTAAGGCATTCTCTATGGTATGACTATTATAAATAAAATAAGAGGGACATCTAGTGCTTAAAGATGTGGATAGCACCCTAAAACTAACAAGTTCAATACTTATTACTGTAATTTTATTCTACCTGGTTAAACAAATATGTACAGATTTTATGTCATAACATTTCTATACAATTCACAATGAGTGAACCACTCTAAAAAATTTCCTTTTACTGTTTAGGTATTTCAGCTGTGAGCAAGTATTCCCTATGAATAATAATAATAGTACCTTGTCCCACAGAAACATGAGATCTACTGTTAATGTAAGCAGTACTTAAATCTATCTGTGCACTGCACACTGTCATGAAACTGAGCGTGTCTACACCTGCCACTGCTATCTAATATCACATGAGTGATGACAATGAGACAACTGAAAGCAAATAGGACCTAATTCACCAAAGCACTTAAGCATTAAGACTCACTGAAGCTAATGAGATATTAAAAGCCACATAAAGGGGCACCAAAACTATCACTGTTCATAAGCAATAGCTATACCTGTGGACAAGCTATACAGATACCTCACACTTTCTTTCCTCAGGGAAGGGGAGGACCCCATCCTGCATGACCACTGCACAAGTCACCTATGTAAACCCCTTTTCTCCTGAGTCCCATGTGTGGAGCAAGAATTTGGCAATCTGTCTTTGAGGAAAGGTTCATAACAGATTTCTTTCCAAGGAAAAATAAGTTAGTATCTATAAATCATGTGAATCAAGTTCATCTTCTCCAACAGCTTCCTCTGGCAGAGAACAACCTGAAGTTTACAGTTGGGAGGCACTAGGTTTGGCAGACTTTAGCACTGCTGTTTGTGAAAGGAAGCATGCCTCCCAGACCAAGGGGCTTAGAGGGAAACACAACCATTATCAGAGAGGGAGAAGGATAAGAGTCAGACAGCAGGGCCGATGCAGGCCTCAGGTCAAGGTGTGTGTGGGGGGGTCCAGCTTCGCAGCCCCACAAGGGGTGGGTCCTTGGGCAGAAGGGGCAGAGCCAAGGCAGCCAGCTATCAGTACCTCTTGGATCATGGTGTGCCACTCCCCCTTTAGCCCCCAGAACCACACAGCGTGCATGGCGCCACGCTCAGCTGGCTAATCACAGGAGCCTGGGGCTCCTGCTATTGCAACTGCAGCCTGGGCCCTTTAAATTCACCAGGCCCAGGGCAATTGCCCCTTTGCTTCCCCTGTTGGCAGGACTAGAGTCAAAACATGGATGACCCTTCAATTTATGCCAGGCTCCTGTGGAAAACGGGGAGCAGATTTGGTTGAAGAACAGTGGGGAGAAATGAAGCTATGAGGGAGATGAAGGTCATGCCTTCTATACAGGCCACCATGCCCTTGGAAAGGTGTTCACTCCCTAACAGGAGGACTGTAGCCACAAGGATCCTCTTTCCTCTGACAAGGGCTACAATCTTTGTCATTGGGGGAGGTAGCCTGGTATGCCACACCGTTGTTGGCTGGCCAGTATTTAACAAGGAATAGGTAAATGAAACAAACAAAAATGCCTCAAGTGGTTAAAAGCTTCACTGACTAGTAAGATGCTCACTCCTTAAGTCTTTAATCAGATCTCCCATTCAGGTTTATGGGAGTTTCCCCTAAGTCAAGACCATGTCTAGAATGTTTATCATGAGTCTGAAAGGAGCATACACACTGGGGTGAAATGGCTGTGCAGCTGGCTCTAATGCTGAGACGTGTTTTTCCATGAGCTACTGAGAGCTTTCAGCAGGTGCTTGTGTTGAACTAATGGACCCTGAGTTGCTCTCTCCATCACAACAGGCAGCCCATTTCAGCCACACTAACCTACAAGGAGATACATTCATCTTATTAGTAAGTTCTGCAGCTCAGCAGTAATGTTGGTTTATGTCTTAGTAAAGAGATGAGCAGTGGGATTTTGAAGCTATTTGTTGGTGTCACCCTATAGCAGTGTCTCCTCCAAGTTATTGGCCACATATATGCTGCCATACCCAGTCTTTCAAGCAGATTTGTTCTTTTACTATAGGTGAGTAAACAGAAAAGTCTTAACTCACCCTTTTTTCCTCAGACTTTCAGGGCCAACTCCCATGACACAGAGATCTCCTACTTCTGGCAGTCTTCCTGTTCTAGCCAGCTCTTCTACCTCCCTAGCACACCTGAACACTTGTTGCAGGGACTCACCACAGGAGTTAGCTCCACTCCTCTGTAGCTTCCCTTCCCCAGGCACAGCCTACCCCAATCTCTCCTTCCTTTGCCTGGCCTCTCACAGCCTGTGATAGGTCCAGCCCCATTTATTTGGCAGGACTGTACTCAACTCCTATGACACAAGGAAGCTGATCCCAGTATATTCACAGGAACCAGCTACCCTATGACAGCAGGGAAATCAGACAAAAAGGCATTACAATAATAAAAATTGAGGAAAACACAATACTTCCATCTCTTGAGTAGCTAGTGTTAAGTTTTACTATATTCCTCTAACTGGAAAATGACAGTTTAATAATCTGTCCTCTGATACTTCAACTCATGTTAATCAGAACCCTTGAGCTTCCCATCAAGACTGGTGCTATCAGCCAGTCTCTAATTGACACTATGACAGAAGAGCATTAATCAATGAGGCAACAATTACAAATTAAAAGTGCACAGGGGAGGCAAGCAGACTAACTGGAGAGAGACTGTGCAATACACAAAGCAAAGAAGTACATCTACATGCAGTCTGTGGCATATGGCCAGAAGGGCATTTTCTCATCAAGTTACAGATATATTTCCTAAAAGTTGTGAGGAGCGCTGTAGCAGTTGATTAAAAAGGAGACCAAAATCTAATGAGCTACAGATATATACTCATTAGGGTTTATCCTCCCCCCCCCCCCAAAAAAGGATGAAAACTATTTAAAAAATAAATACAATTTTAAAATGTCTCACACACACACGTATATATGCACTAGTTCATTACTTTTTTTTCATGTTGTACAGGTTTGAATCTCTCTAAGTCAGCACACTTGGGATCTGACCAGTCCTAAACCAGAGAATTTGCCAAACCATAGGAGGTCAGTACTGCCTAGCAGCATTACCAACACTTCCACTGCTTATTGGGCTCTTAGAAGACATTTAGGGGTAAATGAGAGCTAAGTATAACAGCACAGAACATAGAGCCAGGATAGGCAGCTGTAAACAAACTTTATGGGACCATGACCACCCCTATGATAAGTGAACATCCGGCTAACTAAAATCATGCTGGACCATGGTTGTTGCTGGACTAGAGAAGTTCAACCTGTAGTCTTAAATTGACAGAGAGGATGTTTTGTGCACATTTCTTCAATTACTTTACTGTTAGTAGTGTTTCAGATTTTACTTAGAGATACTTATCTGCAAAGAAGTTTCACATTGGTCTTTGCTGAAGAAGACAAGTCCAAGGCCCCATTAGCTTTCTTACTGTGAAAACAATACAAACTCAAACACATAACTGATTAACCAATTGTCTGTTCTGCATTTGCAGCTAATTCTCCTTTGCAATACACTGAACATCTACAAGTCAAGAAATGTTAAACCAGGTTATACTCAGTAACCAGGAGTTTCATTTTGAAGTCAATGATACTGGTACACCTCACTCAAGTGTTTTTGAAAATCCCACCCTACAATGCCTAAATGTGAGGTTGGGTACCTAATTTCAGGGATGCACTTCTAATGGAAAATGTCCTCTTCGCAAAATCAAAGCTTTCCAGGGGAAAATTTAAATGTTGCCCCCAAAATTCCATTTTTCCTCAACAGAAATTCAACAGGTAGTTCCCACCTGCCCACTTGGAAGGCTTTCAACAAAAGTCTGGAGGGCTCAGTCTCTCCACCTCTGGTGTCAGACAGGATGAACACCCTAGTTCTCTGCCGCTCCAGTTGGAGAGATTGGGAGGCAGAGAGCCCCAGTTCTCTGTCTCTCTGTCACTGGGACCGAAATGTCCTTGTCGACTTCATTTTCTGCATGACAGAAGTGAAATTGATAAGAGCCTTCCAGATACACAACAGGGAAGCCAAAAAAATCCTTGTAACTCTCCTAAAGTGGAATTTAATTTGAATTCCTTCCTGAAAAAAAGTACACATTTTTGAAGAAAAAAACTTCATCCCAAACAAGATAAAGTCAAAAGTGCAAAGTTTTTCCATGGGAAGAGATTTAAATTTTCCAGCCAGCTCTGAAAATACATTTTTGCAATTTTATGCTGATAGGAAGTTTTTAATAAAAATACTATTTACAGCAAACACTTATTGTCTAATTAACTATAAGTGCAATAGTTTTATTGAAGTAATTATTCACAGGTAAGAATGCAAGACTATTCACTAAATAAAGTTGCATACATGCTTCTGTGATTGCAGGATCGTGGCATTACTTTTTGCTATAATGATAATAAATAAATATAAAAGAAATAGAAAAATAAGAAGCAGCAGCCCTAGCAGTAGTGGCATTTAAAAACCCTGAATTCATTTAATTATAAAGACAAGCCCTAGCAATACAGGTTGAAACTCTGTAATCCAAATTTCTGTACTCTGGTAACATCCCTGGTCTGACATCATCAGGATGACCCCAGGAGCATTGCCAAACTATGGGGTCGAGAGAGTGGTTCCCTGGGTGGCAGTGGAGCTGCCCGGCACAGCACGGAGCTCCAGGCAGCAGCAGAGCTTCTGGGGAGAGCCCCTGGCAGCAGTGGGACCGCCGGGCAGAGCATGGATCCCAGGAGGCAGTGGAAGCTGCTGGGGGGGGTGGGATAGAGAGCCTCTCCCCAAGTGGCAGCAGAGCTGTGGGGGAAAGATGGAGCCCCCACCTCCCCATGGGGAGAGCAGAGCTCCAGATGGCAGTGGGCTGGACAAGGAGGTAAAACAGAGCCCCAGGTGCATTGACTTCCCCTGGTCTGGCAAATTCCCTGGTCCAGACCAGTCAGGTCCCCAGGGTGCCAGACCAGGGAGGTTAATCCCGGGAGCTAACCCTGCTGTGGCTCTGCTTTTAAATGTATTAAGAGCGGGCTACATTTAAAAGGCTGAAGCGGAGCTGGGGGACCCAGCGTGAGCCGGGACAGCTGATTCCTGGCTCACGCTGGGTCCCCCTGCTTGCGCTTTAGCCATTTAAGTGTATTAAGAGCCTACAGGCTCATGCTGGGTCCCCCTGCTGTGCACCAGTCTTAGGTATAGAAAGGCTGATGCGCAGCAGAGGGACCTGGCGCAAGCTGAGAATCAGGCTCTTAATACATTTAAAAAGCAGAGGCGCAGCATCTGGGACTAGGCGCAAGCTGGCTGGGTCCCAGCTACCCCTTGCCCGCCCCTCCCCCCCCGTGGAGATGGTGCTGGGGGGAACCAGCTCCTGCTCCCCCAGAGGCAGCAAGGGTGGGGAGAAGCAACTAGTCAGGGGACTAGTTGACTATCCAATAAGCTTTTGCAACTGCATCACATGCTTGCTCATATTCAGTTTGTGATTCACTATGCTCCCCACATCCTTTTCACTAGTGCTACTGTCTACCCAGTGATCCCCAACCTTTTGGGGCTGCCGGGCACCCGGGGGCGGGGCTGCTCATGCACCGCATGCCCGGGGGGCGGGGCCACTCATGCGCCGCGCAGCCGGGGGCGGGGCCACACATGCGCCGCGCGGCTGGGGGCAGGGGCCACACATGCGCCATGCGCCTAGGGCCCAGGGTGCAAGAATGGCTTGGGCCGGCCCTGGTCACTTGGCGGGCGCACATAAATGCCCCGGCGGGCGTCATGATGCCCGCGGGCACCGCGTTGGGGACCACTGGTCTACCCAGTTATTTCCCAGTTGTAGTTGTGCATTTGATTTTTCCTTCCTTTCCTTTCATCTGATTGGTTTTAGGCCAATCCTCCATTTTGTCAAGGTCATTTTGAATTCTAATTACGTCCTCCAAAATGCTGGCACCCTGTCCAGATTTGTGTCGTTCTCAAATTTTATGAGCATACTCATTGCTCCATTATCCTAGTTATTAATGGACACTAACTAATGACAGATCTTTACTAGACTACACTAGATATAATCTTGCAGTTTGTCTGTGAAACACTGATAATGATTGAGAATAGTTTTCCAACCAGTTGTGCGCCCATTTTATAGTAATTTCACCTAGATCACATTTCATCTAGATCACTAGTGTGTTTAGGAGAATATCATGTGGAACTATATCAAAAGCCTTACTAAAATCAATATATATCATATCTACTGCTTTCTCACTATCCATTAGCCCAGTAACCCTGTCAAAGAAGGAAATTAGGTTGGCTTGGATTTTGTTCTTAAGGTAAGAACAACTGCTCTTTATTCATTCCTACTAATCTCACAGTAACTTCATACCAAAGGTGACCTCCTTAGAATGATCCTGTTTTTTCAGTGTACCATTGCAATGCTGTTCTCATCAGAGTCCCTCTGATTGTGCCTTAATACCTCTTCCATATGACCAGGTATTACCAGAAAATAGCTTTTTAACCAAAGCAAAAAATATGTAACATGAAATAAAATAATTCCTTGTTGATTACATTTCTCATTTCAGTAAACAAATGCCTGGCAAGTTCCTTTTGGTTACTAATTGCAAAACAAATGAGTATAAACAGAGCTTATTTTTGCTATTTACAAAATAATAAAGGATGCATGCAATCAAAAGAGTCTAACAAATAATTCCATTATCTTCCCTGAAAAAAGAAGCAAATATTAATAATATGAATAAAATAATTATTTTAACTACGGGTCAGGTGAATTCTAGCAATTATTTAAGACAAACTAATGGAAAAAAGCAAAGAGCCAGACTATCCAAAATACAAATCAAGACCGTAACATCATTAACAACTTATGTCGCTGAAAATGGTAACAAATCAGTGTCACATGTCAATCACCACCTCTTATTGCATGTAACACATGGTCCTCTTAAATTAACCTTTATGTAGTGCCAAATTCCACCAGCAGGTGTCACCTTGCATAGGCTTAAATACATCAAAAGATAATCCGTTTTAAAAATGAAAGAATAAGACTACTATTTTTAGAGACTCCTTACCCCTTTGCTCATTGCACATGTGATCTCACTGCCTGCCTAGTCTAAGATCTCTGCCTCTCTCTTTCTCTCACACACCATCATTGTCAGGAGTTAACCAGAGGTGGTGGCTCACCAGCTGTTTTCCACAGGACTTTATAAATTGAAGTACAGCCACTTATTTTGTTGTTGTTAAGGTCTCTTGTTTGTGATGCTGCTGAGAAAAGCATAATGACTGCGGACTCGTTAGCACACAAAACAGGAACTCAGAAATGTACAACCAAATCCTGAAGTTCTCTGAGGGGGCAAGTTTGAACCCTAGATAAAATCAATTATTATTTGATTGTTCCAATATTTGCTCACACTTTAAATAGGGAAACTTATTCCAGATAATCAGCTGGACATGGAGAGTGTCTCTACACAGCACCATAAACTCGAAATAAGATACACAATTTGCATAGCTTATTTCGAGTCTGTTTTGAAATAGGCTATTTCGAGCCATCCCTAACTCTTCGTACAACGAGGTTTATGGGAATAACGAAATAGCGTGTCCGCTATATTTCAGAATAGTGGATGCGTTCAAAAGACGCGGGCTAGCTATTTCGGGATACTTCTGGTATCTCAAAATAACTTTGATGTGTAGACATACCCAGAAAGTGTCTACATTCACACAGAATACATTTCAGGGGCGTGACTCATAGACAGCATGAAATTGCTCTAGTGTCATAAGCAATTCTGAAGAATAATTACCAATCAAAAAACTATGTACAGCAGCAAGTGGTTGCCAAGATCTCACACTAGAGCTTTTAGGTGCATTACCAATGTGCCATAATATACCATCTGACTAACAGCATGTCTCATCACAACACTAAAGTAACTTGTTACAATGATATTATTATTATTTAGTTGTGCTGTGGTAACACCTATGAGCTCTGGCCATGAACCAAAGCCCCATTGTGCTATGTGCTATACCAACATAGAGCAAATACACAGTCCTTAGGTTTCAAAGTATAGCCACACTGGTAGATTTATGGTGCATACCTTTGATCTCAATTGGGAATATTGACATGCTTAAAGTCAGGCATTTGGTTAAAGACCTCACTAAACTGGGACCTTATTCTCAGATTTCTAAAGATATTTAGGTGACTAAAAATGTAGACAGGGATTTTCAAAAGAACATAGGCCCACAACTCCTCTTGATTTCAATGTCTTATATAATCCAATTGGTTTCCAAAGGATTTAGACACTAAGCACTTTTGAAAAATCACACTAGACACCTACCTTCATCTTTAGGTACCTAACTACCTTTGAAAAATCTGGCCTTGATCTTTGAGGCGGTTTTTAACAATGGGCTTGATCTGCCATTCGCTACTTTGGCTAATCTCCCACTGACAGGGCCGGTCCTAACCAATTGGCAGCCCCGGGCCAATTTAAAAAAAAATACTGGACACAAATTTGTCAATCAAAAAAAAAAAACCACCGGCGGGAAACAGGGTCAGGGAGTAACCAGTGAAACCTTGGGGAAGGATTCGGGAGGTGGGGCTGAAGACCGCCCCTAAGACAGGCTCTGTCGGCGGCCCCTTGAAAATGGTGGCTCATCTGCCCCTAAGACCAGCTCTGCCCACTGAACTCAGTAGAACTCTTGCCATGGTGGGGAAACACATGCCCAGGCTAACAAGCAGATTCACTACCCCTGGAAAAGTCTTGCAAGACAGACAAGTATTGTAGTGACACATTGACAGAAATAATGTTAAAATAATTGCTTTTCTGACACATGCAGCTTATAAAATGAAAAGGTCTTCACACAGAGGCCATCAGCCTGAGAGACAGCCTCTGCAATGCACAGTGACTGCCACAGGACTTGGGGGAGGAGGAAAGGGCAGTCTCAGCACCCTTTAGAATCAGTCTCTATAAAAGCAGACCTTCTGAGGGAAGGCACCTAATTTCCACTGAAGTTAAAAAACTAAAGAGCACTCTTGATCATTGAATTAGGCCTTCTCTTTTATGCATAGGGACTGTAGGCTTTCAGTTGGACCAGCGATGATAGCCTCCTGAACACCAGCTTTTAGGCTATAAAGTCTGAGTCACCTTGGCGGGGGCCTGTGGTTTATGTTTTCAGTCCAGATGTAATTTTCTTTTCTTCACCAAAAATTGCTTCAGCTTGTTTAACAGAATCTGAGAATTCCAATGTCAAAACAAATCCACCAATGCTTCCCTCATTCCCTGACCTAAATTAGGGCCTCCTCCTGCTGTTCTGCTATGCAGAGAACTATACTGAAATCAGTTCAGGACCTGGCTTCAAAACTTTTTTTCTATTTGGAAAACAAAACTTGTCTAACTAGCTAGTTTATAAAGCACCAAAGCATCATGCTCTGCAGGCAGTGCATCCTAGTAGACCTAATCCTCTCGAGTGGGATTAACCCTTCTCGAACTGACCAACCAAAGAGAGGTAATTGATTGGAAATTGCAGGGATGACCAGGACCTCGCATTTTCAAAGGCACTATCATAGTGTTCGCGGTTGTTCAAAAGAGTTGTGTTATGGCAAAGTACGCATTTACAGATATATATACCTATATATTTGCTGTATGAAGTAGGGGAGCTGGCACAATTGCCAACAGGATTGCAGGGCCCCTTGGCAATGTGAGGAGGGACCTCCCCACTCCTGAAAGCGGGACCTTGTCCTCCCCTCCCTATCGCCAGCCCTCAGAGCCGGATGGAGCATGCAGCACAGGCAGGGGTGGCCTGAGAGGCTAGGCAAACTAGGCAGTTGCCTAGGGCACTGCCGGCCCGGGCACCCGATGATGACATCACAGGGCACCGGGGCGCCCCGTGATTATGTCACGGCCATTGATAGCCGTGCAGGCAGGGGCGCCGATCGCGCCTTCTGCCTGGGGCGCCAACTGCCGCAGCCGGCCTCAGGCCGCTCCTGAGTGCGGGGCTCTGGAGCACGTGGCACGGTGCTCCGGCAGCGATTCTAAAGGGCCCAGGGCTCACAACGGAAGCTGGGAGCTCTGGGCCCTTTAGAATTGCCAGGCTCCAGGGCAATTGCCTGCTTTGTCCCTCCCTGTCAGCAGACCTGGTATGAAGTAGCTCTAATCTCACAACTCAACAGCTTCAGAGACAAGGGCCAGCATCAGACTCACTAGGGCCCAGAGCAAAAGCTAAGGAGTGGGCCTGCCACCTGGAGCTGAAGCCCAAGCCACCTAGCACCACCGCTTACCCCTCATCCTAACATTCCTCTGTGCCAAGAGTCATTTAGCTTTGCGGGGCCCCAGACTACCCCCAACACTGGCCCTCTCTGGCTATGTCTACACAGCAGTGTTATTTCAGAATAATGTCAGTTATTCCAAAATAACAAAGAGCGCGTCTACACCCTTTCATTCCTCTCCAGAGCTCCCTGAAAGTGAAAGGCTTCCTGCACCTCAATGTGGGTGGAACCTCATTCCAGCCACTCAGATGAGTCTCTGGGCTGCAGTCCCCTTTTCCCAGTCGTATTGGCTTGACCATCCAATTTCATTTGGCACCTTTCAGCCCTCTTACTCCAGTGGCCTGTGATCATCAAGGTGGTTAAAGCAACTCAAAACCAGCATTGTGACTACATTCCCCCGAAGGTGCAAAGCACACAGAGCAAAGGTAAAAACAACAAAAGGCCTCTATGTGTAGGCTGGAGTTGCACCATAATCTTTAATTGAAATTTGTCTTTCATAAGTTTCTCTCAGCCTAGCTAACCCACATCTCTAGCCTGGAGGAGCAGACTGTCCTGCTTGCAACATTCTGTCTCTGTGTTTCTCCTTGCCATCCTGTCACTTCTGTCTAATACTCCCTGGACTACTTCCAGCTATGCACTCAACCCCCATCAGCCCCACTAGCAGAGGGAACTCCAGGTGGCTCTGAGGACTGCCTGGGGACAGGGACGTCACAGAGTGGCATGCTCCCGGTGGTACTGAGGGCTGACTGCATAGAGCCACGCCCCCCCCCACCTTGCCCAGGGGCCCTATGAGTCTGTCAGTTCCTCTGTCCCCCATGGGAATCCTCAAATATTTTCTATCCCTCTTTTGATCCTAAATCTTAGCCTTGACAAGAGTAAATTGTTCTTGGCCTGGCAAAAGCCAGGAAGTGGATATTCCCCAACAAACAGCTTTTCCGTTGTTTTCTCTGGGCCTCTTATCTGTGTCATTATAAAAATAATACAGCTATTTCCCAGTTTGTCACAATAATGGTCTTTAGACAAGCCATGGACTGGTATAGTGTGGCCAAGTGTGAGGCCCTCTGACAATCCATTCACGTTGTACTTCTCTGCTTTGATTGTGAACTGTGCCAGTCAGGATGCACAGTTTAGGAGGGTGTGAGTGGGGAGACAGTGCTGGTAAATATGATTGCAAGGCACCATTGCTTCTTCTGAATATGAGATCCTTCCTAGCTCCCATCACCTGGGGCTGCTCCATCTTGTGCTGGCTTCCTTCAGCCATTGTGGGTCATTCTGCAGCCCAGAGCAGCCCAGAGCAGCGAGCTCCAGCAAAACCATACCCCAGCATTAGGGATGTAAAGGAGTAGTTGACTACTCAATAAGCAGCAGGGGGTCAGGGAGAGAGCAAGAGCTGGTGCTGCAGGGAGCCGTCTTAAAAGCTGGTTCCCCCCCAGCACTGTCCCTGTGGTGCTGCCCGTTCCCTGCCCAGCTACTGCCTTTATCCCCACTGGGACCCCAGCGCACAGAGGCTGCTACCGGCTGGGCAGGCAGCCCAGCTCAGTTCTGGCTTGTGCCGGGTTCAGGACAAAATGCTGCAGCAGCTCTGCAATTTAAAACACAGTAGGAGCCAGGGAGCCAGGTTGCCGGCTCCCCTACTGCCTTTTAAATTGCAGAGCCACAGCAGGGTTTGGTCCTGCACCCAGTGCAAGCCAGAACTGAACCAGGCTGCCTATCAGATAATCAAGTAGTCAATAGAATTTTTATCGACTACTTGATTAGTTAAATACCCGCATTTTAACATCCCTACCTAGCATACACATGTGAGGTGTGGAGGAGAGGGCTGGACTGGCCCAAAGAACTCCCCACCTCGGAGTCCAGCAGTTTTCTATCGCCTTTGCCCCACAAAAGTGCATAGGCATAGGCAGCCACCAAGAATTAGAGTGTAGCTTCAGAGTGTAACTTCCATCCCTCCTGATGCCACCTCAGCCCTATCTGCTCTAAACTCCTATGACAAGCTATCTTGGGAGGAATTCTTCTCATAAGGGTAGGAGAAATGCTATAAAGGCCTAGACATAGTGTGCATCCCTGTATAGGTGAGGGAGCGGGGGCATGGGGAGTGCTCCAGCACCATCAGGTTTTGCACACAGCTTCCCTTTTAGGAACCAACCCTGCTGTTGATCATCTGCTGACTTCAGGTCCCCCTTAGTCACCAGCCCTGGATCCTGGCCTCCAGGTGGCCCATAGGGTCCCACTGGGACTCTGGGGATCTACCGACCCTCCAGGTTTCACTACTCCACCCTCCCGGCGTCCTGCTGTCTTCTGGCCTTGCGGGCTCTGCTGCCCCCCAGGGCCCTGCCACCAGCACAGGTGTCTGCTCCTGGTCTCAGCACAGGGCTTAATAGCTGCCGCCAGGTGTGGCAACGAGGGGCTGGGGTTGACCAGACGCCATTGCTGCAAATGTTGTCCAGTTGGTCCAGTCCAGGAGATTTGGCAACCATTGGAGAGGCACGAACAGGTGTAGGGAGACATAATTCAGCATCCCCACCCTAAAAATTGTACCAGTTCCACTGTGTCTCTGGGGAGGAAAGAATGACTGTAGGGTGCCTATTACACAGGAGGAGGAGATGAACCTTTGATATGCCCCAGCCTGGACTGTGATGAAAATCTGAGCCCCGTGGAGAATGAGAATGTCTCAGTATATCACCACAGAGCTGAAGCCTTGTCAGTCATTATGTGAGCCTCACACTAACATTTCACCTCCTGGCCCTTGAGCTGCAGTCTCCCTGTGGCTGCAGGTTTAGCTGCATTTTTAATAGGACAGGGCCACTTTAGTCATTGAGAATTTTGCCAGTTCCAGGATCTGGTCCCTGAACTAGAAAGGTGAGAAGAGGATCCTAAGTCTTCACAATCAGAGAATTGTGTTCCCCTCCATAACATGGCCAGGAAGGCAGAAGAGAAGTGAGAATTAGGACTTAATAAAGTCCCCTAAATCCACCAAAGGGTGGAGTATCTTCTGCCAGTCTATAATCTCTCTGTGCCTAGTTTGCACAGTTAGGCTACGTCTAGACTGGCGCGCTTTTGCGCCAGAGCTATGCAAATGAGGCTCAGCGCTGGAATATCGCCGAGCCTCATTTGCATAGCTAATGAACCGCCATTTTCGCGGAAGAGGCTCTTGCACAAGGCGGGGCTGTCTACACTGCCCCTTCTTGCGCAAGAAAAACCCTTTGCAAAGCTGTTATGCCGATTATTTTCAGGCATAACGGCTTTGCGCAAAAGGGTTTTTCTTGTGCAAGAAGGAGTTACTCATCGCTTGTTACATTATGGCTCAGCTGTACTGCTTGTCCTTTGACTTTGTTTACATGATCAGTACATTTAGGTAAACAAGATTGTTATGTTGCAGAGCCTGGTGCATTTCTGAGCAGAAAAAATCCAAGCCATAGCCTTTGTGAAAGTAGGAGGATTCAGAAACTCCTTAGGGAGCAGTGCCTCCTTTAGGAAAAGGAGGTAGTGGCACACAAAAAAGTGCAGTGGTGCAAGACCTCTTTGAAGAAGTTCTAAGATCTGTGGGCTTGTGTTGCCGTCAAGAGTAAGTCTCAGGTCCGACACTAGGTTCTCAAAGTACAAAGGACGCTACACAGCTATCTGTCAAACACAAGCAGTTTATTTCCTGATAGCTATCAGCTGTGCCCCTTAACTAAAAGAACAACATGATAGGAAAAGCGGCATTTCTTACATCCCTTTGGCTAGCCGGGAACCCCATTTCGGCTGCGGATGAAGTGGGAGACTGTCTCAGCTTCTGAGGCGCCAGTACCCAAAGCCCATCGGTGAGGTCCAAATTGCTGTGCTCTGGTGCAGCTTTAAATACTGTGTCTCTACCTTGTTTGTGTCAGTTTGGAAATTTCTCGGGGTTACTCATCGCTTGTTACATTATGGCTCAGCTGTACTGCTTGTCCTTTGACTTTGTTTACATGATCAGTACATTTAGGTAAACAAGATTGTTATGTTCCCGCCCTTATCTACAATTTGTTCTTGCTATAATGGTGTATGTTCCTAGAGGCTTGCTTCTGGCTCATCAGTAGTAGGAAAAGGGGGGGGAGGGAATGGGAAAGGGGGGGAATGCAGGCCTCACCACCCCTATACTTCACGGCTGTGTCTACACTGGCACCCTTTTTCGGAAAAGGGATGCTAATGAGACACAGCGCAATTCTAAATCCACGGGGATTTAAACATCCCCCGGTATTTCATTTACATAACTGCGCTTTTTTCCGGCTCGGGGCTTTGCGGAAAAAGCGCCAGTCTAAACGAGATCTTGCGGAAAATAAACCCTTTTCCGCAAGATCTCTTATTCCTACTTTCAAAAGGGTTTATTTTCTGCAAGATCCCGTCTAGACTGGCGCTTTTTCCGGCAAAGCCCGAGCGGAAAAAGCGGCAATATATAAATGCAAATACCGCGGGGATGTTTAAATCAGCGGATTTGCAATTGCGCTTGTCTCATTAGCATCCCTTTTCCAAATCCATCAGCATTCTGGGGCTCTGGGGAAATAGGGGACAAACATCCACCTGCATTTGTGACAGTGATGATACCTCCCCATTCTTAAAAGGAGGGAACAGTTCCAGATACCACAGACATTGGAGATATGAATATTTTATCTTAGTTCAGCCTTCATCATCATAAATATCAGCTTGCTCCTTAGCACATATATAGCCCATTTGTGTAGCAGGAGAAAATGAATATCCAGTAATTGTATTCTAGACACTGCCAGCTGATTTTACCCTGGTACAACTGCACTAAATTCAACAGAGTTAGGTATACAGGGCCAGATTTTCCCTGGTGCAATACCTGGTATGTATAAATTTGGCCTAGCTACCATTATGTTTTATTTTAAAAAAGAAGAGTTGATTAGAGGAAAAGATATATTACACTCCATTTCCAGCTTATAAGGTATTAAACATATACATATGTAGCAAAAGTCTGCAGTTTTCCATTGCAAAAATAGAAAACCCAAGTTTATCCACAGATTAATTTCACAGAGTGAAGAACGGTAATAAAAATAGAGCTCTTTCTTTCACAAAAGTCATATGATGGAGTAAGGTATCACTAAGTTGCAAAACATATTAAAGCAAGGAGAAGCATAAAAAGATATCAACTTCTTTCCATTATCCTCAAATGAAACGAACAATTTTCAATTCCAAAACATGACTTATTTAAGCAGAGTGTGAATTTTACATATGAAAGATTTCACATATTTTTCTAGCATTTTTAAAAAGCTCTTTGTCTTGTTTTCAATTATGCCAAAAAATTATACAGAACTTAAGTGTTGTTAGATAAAAGATTTCAGGATTTGGCTAGAAAAGTTTAAAGTCCCTTACTTACATGACAAGCTATATAATAACCTTGTAATAAACCCTACCCATTGGCATAAATCCCAGTCCTAGTCCATGTCCCAAATGTGGCATCTGAGTATCTGCTATAGGAGAGTTGGGAGGTAGATTTGATTACCCTCCTCCCAGCTTTTTATAGAAAGCTTTGCCTACCAATTGCTAGAACTAGATGTGTGGTTTCCTACTCCATCCCTGGAGGAAGGTGTATACACTGTCATTAGGGATGTTTTCTATCATTTAGTTAGTAGCTGTTGTTGCTAAATACTTAGAAGGAAACTGACTAACACAATGCACACACACTCCACCCACACACTATGGTGACAGAAAAGTTATGGATAGTGTGAACAAATACCATTAATATTTGGCGGAAAGTCTCCTTTCCATGACTAATTGAAATAAGCTGTTAAGACCACAACTCCTGAGAATTCTTGGTTATTTTCTTTTTTGGGTCAAGTAATACAGCACATTTTCACACATTTGTAAGTTTATTTGAGGGCCAGGTTGTCTGTAAAGTAAACACTGCTCCTTAGGAGCTAGAATCTATTAAGTTTCATGTTTTGAAGCTCAGCCACTTTTGAATTTTATCCTGGTGATAAACACATGAGACATGTTTTCCACTTTGAAAAATGAGCATTTCAGGCTGTGGTGGGGTACAGCTGTCTCTGGCTTTGTTTACTCACCATTTCCCTCCTTCTTTGTGCTTAGCATGAAGATCTTCAGTTAATCAAACTCCTTCCCAGCTCCTTTACCCACAAATCCAGCACATTTTGCTGAACTACCCCTTCTAGAACATGTGGCTACTCTTTTCCCATTTTGCAATACTTGAATTTCTGTCCACCACTTCCTTTTTCTGTCTCTGCTCCTAAACTTCCAAGTGGCACCCTGTTTAAAGAGACAGTAAGTTCTCCAGAGGCATGAGGTTAACCAGTTTACTTTTCCACTAATCAAATATGTTAGCATTACTCACCTTTTAACTTGTATTTCCCAGGGAACATATTGTACTCTCAAACATTTGTCTAACAGTCGATACAGGTGTATGGCAAGGGTTTTGACACACCCACTCATCCAACCACAATATTCCTCTTTTTCCTGCTACTCCTCAGATAGCATGTAGGGGCCTCTACTCTCTGATATGCAACTTGCAGGTGCACATGGCTCACTGAGGAGTTTCTTTCACTCTGTTGGTGCCACAGTCATGATCACTAACTTTTATAATTTTCTCAAGAAGCTCACAGTGTTTCTTAAAGTCCAGGTTCACAAAGTCATGTGGGGTACGTCTACACATCAGCGTTGTTACGGAATAACTGACATTATTTTGAAATAACAAAATGCGTATCTACACAGCAAGCCATTATTTTGAAATGATGTTGAGCTGGAGGACTTCTTACTGTGACTCCTGTAATCCTCATTTCACAAGGAGTAAGGGAAGTGGAAGGAAGAGTATTCTTCCTTCCACTTCCTGCTGTGTAGACAGCGCCAAAAGCCAAATTTAGCTTTTTAGACTTCAGCTGCGCAATTGATGTAGCTGAAGTTGTGTATCTTAATTTGACTTTTGACCTGCAGTGTAGACATGCCCATGGTGACTAGGGAAGCTTGGAAATAACCTGAAAAACGAAGTGTCACCAGAAAATGTTGATTTGTCAAGTATGAAATGGTTTGCAGAAACATATCAGGTTTGACAAACTTCCAAACTTCTACCAAAAATCTTCCTGGTTTCCTGCCAGCTCACCTGGTGGGCTGTAAGGGAGCTTGTGCTTCCAGGACCCATACGTGACCCCATAACACAAACTGCTCCAGGGTCAGGAATCCCAGGGCTTCCAGGATCTCTGCTGCATGGCTGGAGTTGGGGTTTCCAGGCTTATTTCTCCATGGTGGGGGGACTCCTAATTCCTGGAAACTCTCTGGACTGACCTCAACTCTAGAAGACTCTCCTGGAATTGTGAGCAGTCTAGGAAGTCTTTGGACCTCAGGAGCCACCAGCTCTAGAGGCAACTTCAGAATCTCAGTTTTCTGGGGGAGTAGAGGGAGAGTAAGTTTCCAGTCTTCATGTTTGCAGAGAAAGATTGAAAATGTGTACTTGAAAGATTCAAAACCCAATAGACAAATACAACCATTATTAGCATTAATATCACATGATTTTTAAGTCACTTTCATGATTTGGGGCGGCTTGACTCTGATTTTGACTGCATGTGGTTGGCTATAGTGCAGTTTCCATAGACAATGAAATCAGAGTGCTGTAGCCTTTCTGACCATGCTAAACTCCTCCTGTGAACTTTGACTTAGTGCAGTGGTCACCAACTAGTAGATCGGGATCTACCAGTAGATCTTGGAGCCTCTGACAGGTGATCCTGACTGGTTTGGCTGGGAAGCTATCAAGCGCTGGAACTTCAGTTGCCCCTCCACCCACTGTCATGCTTCTCCTGCCCCCTACCTTGGAGCTGCCCCCCTGGGAGCCTCCTGCTTGCTGGGCAGGGTGTGGGAGGAAGGGGGAGACACTGATGTCAGGGTGTCCTTTCTTCCCTCCACTTCTGTACCCTATCTCCACACAGAGAGAAGGGGGTGGAGGGAGCTTGGCAATGCAAATATCTGTCACTCACACACTGTGTGTCTCTGTCATTCTCACAAACACACACTGTCCTTCACTCTCATCTCCCAACCCAATACATACATGGGGGGGCTGTTGTTACTCCTTTTACTGCTTCCAAGGTGTGTTATTTTTGGTTTTTGACTATCCCCACCCTGAACTTCCTCCTACACCCAACCTCCTGCCCCTGACATGAGTCCCCCTGAACTCAAACTCTTGCACCCTGAAACCCCTCCTAGACCCCAGTTCCCCACTCTGGGCTAAGCCTAGAGCCCTTCCCACCCTCCAAACTCCTTGGCTCAAGACCAGAGCCGGCACCCCAAAGCTATGTCTACACTACGGGGCTTTATCAGAAAAAGGTATGCAAATTGCACTCCACAATTTGCGTACCTTTTTCTGATAGTTTTTTCAGAAGAGGCTTTTCTGAAATTTGGCCTGTCTACACTGGGCCAAATTTTGGAAAAACAAAAACCTCTTTCGGAAGAGCCCTTCTTCCTCGTGGGAGGAGGAAGACAGGGCTTCCAAAAGAGCACGTCTGCTCTTCCGCAAAAAAAAGCGGAAGAGGAGATGCATTCCCTGGACGTGGCGGAATTTTTCTGGGATACCTATGGTATCCCAGAAAAAACCCGTAGTCTAGACATAGCCAAATCCCCTACCCAACCTGGTGAAAGTGAGTGAGGATGGTGGAGGAAGGGGGATGGAGTGAGCAGGGTAAGGCCTTGGAGAAGGGGTGGAGCAGAGGCAGGGCCTCAAAGAAGGGGTGGGAAGGAAGTGAAGCAAGGATATTTGGGTTTGACGTAGATCTTACATTGCACTTAAATTGAAAAAGTGATCTTGTGATTAAAAAGTTTGGAGACCACTGACTTAGTGGGTAAAAATTTCAAAAGTATCCAAGGGCATGTCTATACTAGGAAATTATTTCGAAACAACTTATTTCAAAATAATAACTCCTGAAATAACTATTTCAAAATAGCGTATCCACATTATAAGGAAGCCTTGAAATTAGTCCAAGGCAGACTCCAATAATGTGGATGTGCGACCTTGACTTAGAGCCCCAGAAAGCACTGGGGAGTAATTACTTTGAATGACTCTTGGGAGTAGTAGAGAATCCACACTACCGCTATTTCAAAATAACTAGGTAGAAATAAGTGTTATTCTTCATGACAATCAGGAGTTATTATTTCAAAATAGCCAGCACAGGCTAGGTAGTGTGGATGCTCCGTTTGTTATTTCAAAATTAGGGGACTTATTTCAAAATAACTCCCTAGTGTAGACCAGGGATAAGGGACTTATAAGCTTAACTCTCATTGCAAGTTAGTGGCACTTAGGCCAGATCTATACTACACCAGGAAGATTGGCTTAAGGTACACAACTCCAGCTACTTAAATAATATAGCTGGATTTGACGTACATTAACCCAAGCTTGGTGCTTTCTCCACAGGGGAAAGTCGATGGGAGAAACTTCCCTGTCGACTTCCCTTACTCCTTGCCACAACGGGATGTACCGGTGCTGATGGGGGTGCTCTCTCACAAATGGAAACATGGCCTTAGATTCTTAAGAGCCTAAATCTCTTTTGAAAATGAAATTTATTCTCACAAATCAAAATTTTTGAAATTTTTACCTACTGTCTTCATGGCCTGAGATTATCCATTCAAAATGATAATTGTATATCAAGATTCTTCCAAACTGCAACTATGGCAAAAGAGCTTTCCCTCAAACTGAAACATTATTTTAACAAAGATACATACATGTATACAGGGAACAAAGATAGAATATGGAAACATCAGTCACATACAAATTACATATAACCTTACTATACCTACAAAAAGTTTTTCCTGGGGACAACAGAGTGACGTCGTCATGTCACTCTGGCATCATACAACCCCTCCTTCCCCTTTCCCCAGTGCTGGCTGCCATGCAACGCCTCCCTCCTCACCTGTGCATGGCAGCTGGGAGAAGAGCGTGGGGCATGCGAGGCCTTGGAGCAGCTCCCTCTCTGCCCCACCCCCAGTGGCTGAGAGGAGAGCGCAGGGCACGCAAGGCCTCAGAACACCCCCCCCCTCCTTCCCCTCCGGTGGCTAGGAGGAGAGCACGGGGCGTGCGAGGCCTTGGAGCGCTCCCCCATGGAGGCCAGGAGGACAGCGCAATCTGACGTGGCCTCAGCTGGGGTTAAGGTTAGGCCATGGCAGTGTGTGGGAAGAGAAAAGGCCCACGATGGCACGGCCAGGAAAGGGGGCCCAGGCTGGTGTGGCCAGGGGAGGGAGAAAGGGCCTGGGCTGGCGCAGCAGGATGCAGGGAAAGGGAGAAGAGGCCCGGGTTGGTGCGGCCGCAGCAAACCCCTCCCTGGTGGCAGGGGGAAGGGAGAGCATGGGTCCTGGTGAGGCCTCAGAGTGGCTCCCATCCTTCCCCCTCCAGTGCGGCCCCAGCAGCTGGGGGGGAGGGGCAGAGACTGGGACTGGCTGCAGACGGGGTGGGAAGGGGGAGCAAGAGGCTGGGGCTGACATGACTGCTGGCCCTCCCTGGCAGCTGGGGAGGGGGAGAGCTGGGCCTGCCTATCCTCACAGATAGGGGGGTTGGCGAGCATAGTGAGCAGGGGGCACCGTTCCCCTCAGCAGCACGTGCGCTTCTCTGCAAACCGCCTCCGGAGCAGAGCCTCAGGATTTTCTCCTCTACCTGCTCCCCTACAGGAAGCCAGCGCTGACACACAAATCTTGTGGGGGTGAGGAGGAGAGGGTTCCAGGCTAGAGCTCCAGGCACACAGCGGCCCCAGCGCGCCCAGCCCGAGTAGCCAGAGGCAGCAGTTCCCGGCTGGGTCCTGGAGCATCCGGGCCTTCAGCGCCAACAAGCAGCTGCTGCTGCCACCCTCTGGCCCTCCTTCAGGGGAGCCAAGGGCCAGTGGGGAGCCCAAGGTGCCCCCCAAGGTGGGGGAGGAGAGCCCTTAGCTATATCCGCCTCTTCCCCTTCTGGGGACTCTGTTGAGGTGGGGGGGCAGGTGACGTGATGACATCACTCTGTTGCCCCACAGGAAAAACCTTCTTTAATATATAGAGAGACAAGAGGAATGCAAAACACATGCATTTTAATGGGAAAAGATTAAAGAACCAAAAAGCAATCCCATAAAATAAGAGCAGTGGTCTAGCAGGCCTACACTGTCTGATGCCTTTGCATCATACACCCTGGTGACATGCCAAGCTACAGGAAGGGAATCACTCAGAGCAGTATAGGAGTAATGTTCCTTTCACAGGCAGTCAGAGCCCCAGCTCCTGAAGTCATGTCATTGCATTGGAATTTCAGCTTTCATTTAAACAAAACATGGCTGGTCCTCCAGCTTGTGAAGAAAAGCTTGTAAACAAACTGAGTGTAACTGATGCAACAACATCTTCCTGACTCTGAAGATGGCTTTACATCATGGAGATGCAATGTAAAACCATAAAAGTTAACTCCCAAGAGTTACTGCTCTGGGTGGCCCCACTAACACCACTCTGGCATATCTCTGTGCAGCAAGAAGAGCAGAGTGTAATGAACCCAGATCACCATCTCAGACAGGTAAACCCCAGCTGCTGCAGGTCCCCACTGCTTCTAGGGTTGGATGAGCAGGGAAGGGTTTCTATGCCATTGCCATTGCCTCTCTGGGTGGCATCCCAGAGTTAAAAGAGATTATTCACAGAGCAGAAGTGGGACTGTGGGGGGCCACATTCCAGTCTTGTAGAGTGATCCATAGTGATTTTCTTTGTATACTGTGGAGGAGAATAGTTCCACTGTGTGTATCAAATGAACATGGTACTATCACATACTATAACTACTGACAGAAGAAAACTTGTCTTCTTTTGTAGGTCTGACTGAGACCAAACCTAAATCCTTCTTTAAGGAAAATCAGTCCAATTCTTCTAAAGTTATGATGGTTTAAAGCCAGAATGTTGCATCAAAAGTTGTCATTGCTCACAAAAAACTTTCTTTGGCTCACATGCACATTTTCTAATACGCGTGACTTTGCTGTTCAATAGCCAAATTCTTTGCAACATAGCAAAGCACATGCTACTCAGTAGGAAGTAATGACATACCAGGTTTCATATTTCAGAGTTTCGCCACTTTTAAGCTTTTACCCTTATTGGTGGGGGGACAAAGAAGGAGGAAGAGAGTGATCTTTTTAAGGTGAAAAATGTGTGTGCGGGGGAGGGTTTCATACACATAATTCCTAAAAAGATAAACAGATTTTTTTTTACTTTCAACCAAGCATTGAAAATATTGACTCAAATGATCAAAATTTAAGTAGGTTATGAATGATTGAAAACATGCTGATGAAAATTATTTTTCAACCTTAACTAAAATGAGCAGAACAAATGTTCACTATAGCACATGCTCATGCATGTGCACACACACACACATGTCCCTTGTACACAATGTAGAGATTTCCAGAAATACAGCCCCCAGAAGAGGCAGTATTTCCTAGAATTAAGACATACGACTTGCTCAGCAACTCTTCTGACAGTGGAAAGATAGTTCCAGGAAGTATAAATGTTTGGAACAGTAATTCCAATAGGCTCATCAAACCAGTGAAGATAAATGATCCACACACCAGGACCTTCTTATAAAGAACTGCTTCTTGCACTAATAATACACATTAATGAGAAATGGACAGTAACTACAGATGTTGACTCATCACAGTGCAGAACTTGTGCTCTCTTTTATAGTGTATTCCAGTTGTCACAAATCAGAGAGTGTCTGTCATATTAATTTTGTAATTCCTAGGAACTGAACTAAAATCAGAGAATTCATTTCACTTGAATTGGCTTTGAATCAGTAGCCCAGCGGTAAAAGAAGATGCTCACAGAGATGCTTACATTTTCTGAACTCTGCTGAATACAAAGCAAAAAGAAAAGATGGTTTTTATTTCTAAACAAACAACCGGGCTGTGTCTACATTGGCACCCCTTTCCGGAAAAGGGATGCTAATGAGACACTTCGGAATTGCAAATCCGGGGATTTAAATATCCCCTGCGGCATTTGCATTTACATGGCTGCCGCTTTTTTCCGGCTCGGGGTTTTGCCGGAGAAAAGCGCCAGTCTAGACGCAATCTTGCGGAAAATAAACCCTTTTCCGGAAGATCTCTTATTCCTACTTTCAAGGGTTTATTTTCCGCAAGATCGCATCTAGACTGGCGCTTTTCTCGGCAAAACCCGAGCCGGAAAAAGCGGCAGCCATGTAAATGCAAATGCCGCGGGGGATATTTAAATCCCCCGCGGATTTGCAATTCCGAAGTGTCTCATTAGCATCCCTTTTCCGGAAAGGGGTGCCAATGTAGACACAGCCCCGCTGATTAAAAACAAGACTTGAAGCAAAAAAAGTTTGTTTCAACAGAGTCCGGCTAATACTCAAATACAGTATTATTTATTTTTTACAAAAAAGACAATATAGTGCCCATCACCATATTAGATGAAGATCAAGAAAACTTCAAAAATATAGCAAAACATGCTCCAGTTTTGTCTTTGTTGGATATTAATGGCATCCACAGGGCAAATGGGTGAAATGAAGACATTGCAATTGGTTTATCTTTGGGGCTTTGGAGTTTTGCACCCATTAAGAGGTAATATCATGGAGTAGAGAAGGTTGGAGCTCAGGGAATGTTGCTTTCCATAGTAACATCTCCTTCCTAACCTGTGGCAATAGCCTTGTGTACAATAATTGGGACCCTGTCAGTATGACACCTACCTGGAGACAGAGTTTAACACCTAGCATTCAATCACCCACTTCTTTGAAAGCTCATAATTTGCCCTTCACAACTCCTAAAGGACTAATAAGTTTCAGATCTTGCCACCTCCCATTCCACAAGTCTAGGGATGGCTTCAGATGTAGAGAGTTGCACTCCTTTTTACTGGACCCGCTTTTCTGCAAGTGAGAAAGACAAAGCTCTTTCTAACCTCAAAAACTTGTCTTTGTCACCAACAGGAATTGGTCCAATAAAAAGATATTAACATACCCACCTTGTCTCTCTAATGTCCTGGGACCAGCATGACTTCAACAACACTTCATCCTCATTTTTATATCACATATCCAAAGATTACACATTACGGTCTCATAACAGTTTTGTTTAGAGGCCTGCTAAATTCTGCATCTGTATCTCTTAAACTTAATAAAATGCCCCTCCAATTGTAATCTAGTATGTTACTGTGGTTAAAGATATTAACAAATGTACAGCCAGCTGTATACTTTTACACATTCAATAAGTGAAGGGCTAGTTCTCAAAGGTATTGACCTTTGTTGTCACTCTTCAAATGTCTGCCAGCCAAAGAGAGGTGTATATTACGAACATGTGATTTGTCAGTGTTGCACTGCATACTTGAAAGAAGGTCACTTGCCAAGGTCAGTGAAGTTCAGAATTAAAAGAGCATGTTCCATGGTTATCTAATTGTTTAATTATCGTGCTAAAAGATCAGTAGAAAACTAGAACTACCTCACACCTAAATATTTTCATTTTGATTCAATAATTTGCATAATCAAGTAACAAAAGGCATCTGGAGAAGTGTTCTTATAAGTAAGAACATTGACTTTCCTATTTTTCTGAAGGTGTTTCACTGAACAAATGCAGAGGAAGTGACTGTACATTAACCCTCAATTTTAAAGTTGTTGAGAACATTTACCTGGTACTGAAAAGGTTTAAGGATTGGAATGTCAATAATGACATAACACTTTGTACTCCGATAGCACTTTCCTGAAAGCATTTCTATACATAATTACTTAAACTCACAACTTCCCTGGGTAGTAGTTCTGTTATTATCCCCATCTAAGAAGGGGCCCATAGAAGAGAAATGGCTTACACCATAGTCACACAGTGAGGGTATAGTCCTGTAAACCAAAATTCACTTGAGTTTAGTGGCAACTCTGGACAAGGAGAACTTTCCAGAACCATGTCAGAAGTGTAGCTCTCCACACACTATCCTACCAAACTTGAGCTGTCTAGTCAAGTAAAGTCAGTCCACACATGTTCAGTCATTAGCCTCTTGGTTGAAACAGCTAGCTAGTGCTGTTTGTGATAGTTGTTTTTATGGCAAGGATGTAGTTTCAAAGGGAAATAGACTGAGTACAGCAGCTCACTTCAAGGAAGATGAAAAACAGTGAGCAAGTGGTAATTTTTGGTCACACTTTCTACCAACCTAGGCTGAATTCCACTAAAGCCCAACAGGACTTCCCCCTGTCCTGAGTACAAGATTGGGGAAAAGGAAGCGCTTTTCCAGACAAGTGGTGGAACTCCAAATGTCTAGGCCAAGGGACTACTGGAGTGGCAGGTGATTGAACACCATATCCCGAGTGGAATGGTTAAATGAGATACCAGGACAAGTTCACCCTGCCAAGGAATCTGACTGACAGACTGGAGAATCTTATACATAAAACGTTTTCAAACATAACCTTCCAGGAGTGGAAGAAAATTAAGGTGAATTTTAACAGCAGAGAATTGCCATGAGCAGAGTGTCCCCCCCACCCCTTTTCTTTCTTCCTCCCCCTGCCTGTAATGGGCAGGTTGCTGCAAATGACAGAGCAAGTGAGCCAAACACTGAGGACAAAAGGACCTCTGTCACATCTTGTGCCTCTGGGATATATTATTTATGCTGTCTCCTGTAGGACAGAGCTGTGAGGCAATGTTCTGATTAGCCAGGTATAAATATGGATTGTCAGATTGGTGTGACTGAGTTACTAAAAAGCAATATCTCTCTATATATATATTTAAAAAATCCTGCAAGACAACAGAGTGACATCATCACGTCACTTGTCCACAAGCTCTGCCTCCCTGTCCTGGACTTTGTTCGGGGACTGGTAAAGCTTCCTGGCAGCCCAGCCTGGGCAGATTCTGCCTCCCAAGGGTCCTGCCCACTCAGCTCTGTCTGCAGCCTTTCAGGAGGTGGAATCTGCCCAGTCTGGGCTGCCAGGAGGCTTTGCCCGTCTCTGAGCAGTGTCCGGAGCAGGGTGACTCCATCTGCGGCCTGGGCGCCATTCCAGATCAGCCTGCCACAGGTAATGGGACTGTGGCAGCACTGCCACCATTGCTTGGGGAGACCCCAGGTAGAGGCTCTGGGGCAGCTGGACCTGGGGATGTTGCAGGCCTTCCTGGTGGCCAGAGGGCCTCAGGCAGGGGCAGGCCCACAGGGCAAGCAGTATGGGGCCTGGTGGCCGAGGGAAGACATGGGCTGCAAACCAGGCCGGCCTTGGCAGCCCCCTGCTTGGGGAAAGCAACGACTGCACCATGTCCCCTTCTGGCGGCTGCCTGTGGTGCACAACTGCGTGCATGGGGTGGGCTGAGCTTTGGCTCACTGCCCAGGGATGGGGACCACAAGCCCATGCTCCTCCCAGGTGGGGGCTCTCAGGCTCTCAGCCCAGAGGGCTGCTTCAGCTGGTGCAAGGCCTGAGGCGTGGCCCAGTCTCTGTACCCTGCATCCCCAGCCGCCCCCAGCCCCATTTTCTGCCACATCCTGAGTGGCCGCGTCCTGAGCCCAGCGCCAAGCCACCCCAGTGGAACGCGGCAACTCCTGAGGTATCACAAAGGGGAGGTCCAGCAGCATTTGCAGTGGCTGCCAACATGGCTGAGTCGGGGTGGGGTAGCCAGAGGGCTACCTCTGCATGGTGGTGTACGGAGACCACCGTCACTCCATGTGTCCCCCTTCCCCAGCCCTCTTTCCATCCTCCATGTTCTTAGCCCCTCTCCCGCCCCCTCACAGACTCCCATCCCCATTTCAACCTGGCACCCCACTCTCTGCCACTGCCTCAGCCTCTTTCTCTGCCTCTTTTCCATTTCCTCTGCCCATAGATATACCACTTTCTGCTTCACAGCACCCCAGCAATGCCACCTTTGCTGCCCCTTCTCTCCAGGCAGCTGCCCAGATCCAGCTTTCACAGCACTGGAGCAGCCCTCCTCAGAAATTCCTTCATATGGGCCTGGTGCCATTTCTTTGCTGGTTAGGTTGCCCATTTGTGGGAGGGCTTAAGGCAGGGGTGGGCAATCATTTTTGGGGTTGGTACAGAGTATGGGAGAGAATTGTGGCCTGGGACACGGGGGTGCAGAGGGTTTGGATGGTGACCTGGGGGAGGGAGTAGGGATGCGAAAGAGGCAGGGGTGCCAGAGGCAGGCTCTGGCTGGGAGATGCTTACCAAAGTGTCTCCCAGCCAGTAGCCCTGCAGCATGCCCAAAACAAGTTGGGCTCCCTGCCTGATGCAGCCCAGATAGCTTGAAAATGCAGGCTGCTCCCTCCATGTGGCTCTCTTCTCCAGGAGGGGGGAGAGGCTTGCACTGACAATCTCTCAGCTCCTATTAGCTGGTTGTTTCTGGCCAATCAGAGCTGAGAGATTGTCTGGGGTCAGTTCCTATTGGCCAATCGTTTCCGGCCAATAGGAGCTGAGGATTGGACTGGGGGCAGGGAGATCTGCTGAAGCCTCCCCCTCCCTCTAGAGCAGAGAGTCACAGGGAGCAGCCCTGCACTTTAAACAGCGGCTGCTGTGTGCCCGAGGGTCCTGGCAGGGAGGTCCATGGGCCGGATCCAGTGCCTTGGTGGGTCAGAGCCAGCCCCAAGAGGTATCTTGCCCACCCCTGTTCTTGAGACTATAATTTCCTAACACACTAACAAAGATAGTGGATATCACTTACCATACTCAGATCTGTCCCCTGGCTGCATACTACTCCCTCCCCAGGCTGTTCCATGGGCCCTTCTCCAAACAGGTCCTCAGATGGTTGCCTCAGTATGGCTATTGGCCTGTCTGCCCACATGGGTTTGCCCTAAGCTTCCAGCTCCCAGTTTCAGACCTGGGCTCCAACAGGCTCTCCTCCACTGTATACCCTCTTCCTTCCCTGTGTAAACAAGGCCTTCCTCATTCAAGATGCCATGCAAGATGGTCACCTCTGTGCTCAGGATGGTGGCAAGTTGTGACGTAGTGGGGGTGCTGTCTGCTCTGTCACCCAGTGTTCCCTTGAGCTGTGATGTGTGATTCCCACTGACTCACCCACATGTGTATTTGCCCAGACACCTAGTTCAGGCTAACCCCGGAGACATATAGGAAGAAGTTCCGGGGGGTGCAGAAGGGGCCATGGGAGACCTATGTGGATAAGGCCTCCCGCCTGGCGCAATACTGCCGCAAGTGGGTGTGTGGGGTCAGAGCCCAGACCACAGAGGACCTGCTTAAGCTGATGATGCTGGAACAGTTTTATGAAGCGTGCCCGCCCAGCCTGAGGCTGAGGCTCAAGGATCGGAGGCCAGAGGATCCCCAGGAGGCCGGGAAGCTGGCGGATGAGTTCACAGAGAGCTGGTCTGGGTGTGAACAGGAGTCCCGGAGAGAAAGGGAGTCCCAGAGAGACCGGTCCTCGGCTGAGCAAGGGAGAGAATCACCTACAAGGAGAGTCCAAGAGACAAGGACCAGCCATCTGTGCCCCAGAGAAGCAGCCAGGGCCCGGGCGGAGCCAGCCCAAAAGGGCCCGCAGGTCTTAACTTGCCATTGCTGTGGCCAAAGAGGCCACAAGAGGGATCAGTGCACCAGGCACCAGGACAGGTCCCTTGACCTGAGACTTTCCAGGGTTAACTGGCTGGAGCTGGGGGAAGGCCAGTCTGCCCCAGAGGAAGGGGCTGGCAGGCAAACCTCAGCTCAGAGGGGAGAAAAGGGTGCTCAATGCACCTCCCCTGGGAGATCTAACCCTGTGGAGGCGGATTTCTTGGTGTACCGGGTGGGGGCAGGGCGGCCCCTGCAGAGCGAGTGCCTCGTGGCCCTGCAGGTGAATGGCAGGGAGGTGACGGGCTACTGGGATACGGGTGCAGAGGTGACGCTGGCCTGGCCCGAGGTAGTAGCCCCAGACCACATGGTACCTGACACTCAGCTGACCCTAAAGGGCATAGACAGGACCCTGTTTAAGGTGCCGGTAGCCCGGATGCATCTGAAATGGGGGGCCAAGGAGGGCCCCAAGGAAGTGGGGTTGCACCAGCACTTGCCCACGGAGGTGCTGATGGGGAATGACCTAGAGGAATGGCCAGATGGACCCCACAGGGCCCTAGTCACCACCCGTAGCCAGAGCCAGTGAGGGGCTGGCAACCCTGACCCAGAGGAGGGCTCCCAGCAGGGGGCTCAGGGCTCCATCCCAGCAGACACGGGGCCCAGCAGGGCTAGAGCCCTGGACCCAGGCAAGGGAGAGGAACAAGTCCCTATCCCTGCCCCAGCTGCTGAATTCTGGGTGGAGGTGCAGGCAGATCCCTCCTTACAGATGCTGAGAGTATGTCTACACTACAGCACTAATTCGAACTAACTTAATTCTAATTAGTTAATTCGAACTAAGCTAATTCGAATTAGTGCATCTAGACCTAAAAACTAATTCGAATTAGCGTTTTGCTAATTCGAACTAGCATGTCCACGTTGAGTGGACCCTGAACCGAAGTTAAGGCTGGCCGGAACCAGTGCCGGCAGGGCATCAGGTTAGGACTTAGAGTGTGGAGCTGCTGCCTCAGGCTGCCTCAGGCTGTGCTTAAAGGGACCCAACCCCCACCCCGGACAGACAGTTCTCAGGGTTCCCCGCTTGCTTGTCTACCTCGATGAGGGACAGCAAAGCAGTCCTGTCTTGGAGTGCCCTGAGTGCACTCAGCATATCACAGCACTCGGCCATCAGCCCGGCTGCACTTGCCACAGGCTGCCATCTGGGGGGGTCAATCGGGGGGCTGTCAGGATCCAGGAGGCCCTACAGGAGAGCTTCCACCCCAAGGAGCCCGCAGAGCCACCCCAGTCCTCCCCATCGGGGGCTCGTGCCCCATTCCTCCCTCACCTCCTTCCACTTACCCCTCCTAGCCCCCTTCCTGATGTAAAAAGGACACGTGTGTTCAAAAATAGAAACTCTCTTTATTTAACAAAACGGGGATTAACCTCTGGGGAACCTGGGAAAAGGAGGTGGCAGAGGGGAAGAGAGAGGGTGGGAGAGGGGAGGTGGAAACCTGGGAGGAGGGAGCTGGAAGGGAGAAGCCAGGGGAAGAAGGAGGAGGGGAAGTAGCAAACTATGGTATGCCATATCTTCAGTACTGTGTACAGATATGGTCTCCTCACCTCAAAAAAGATATTTTGGCCTTGGAAAGGGCTCAGAAAAGGGCAACTACAATGATTAGGGGTTTGGAACAGGTCCCATATGAAGAGAGGCTAAAGAGACTGGGACTTTTCAGCTTAGAAAAGAGGAGACTGAGGGGGGGATATGATAGAGTTATATAAAATCACGAGTGGTGTGGAGAGGGTGAATAAAGAAAAGTTCTTCAGTAGTTCCCATAATACAAGGACTAGAGGACACCAATTGAAATTAATGGGCAGCAGGTTTAAAACTAATAAGCGAAAGTTCTTCTTCACACAGCACAGAGTCAACCTGTGGAACTCCTTGCCACAGGAGGCTGTGAAGGCTAGGACTATAACAGAGTTTAAAGAGAAGTTAGATAAATTCATGGAGGTTGGGTCCATGGAGTGCTATTAGCTAGGGGGTAGGAATGGTGTCCCTGGCCTCTGTTTGTGGAAGGCTGGAGATGGATGGCACGAGACAAATCGCTTGGTCATTGCCTTCGGTCCATCCCCTCCGGGGTACCTGGTGCTGGCCGCTGTCGGCAGACAGGTTACTGGGCTAGATGGACCTTTGATCTGATCTAGTATGGCCATTCTTATGTTCTAAGCTCAGGGCTCAGGGTCGGGGGTCTCACTGGACTAACTTGATTTTCATGCAAACCTGCTCCTGGGTTCACTGGTGGCCAGGCTGGCAGCTATCCTGCCCTAGACGGCCACATTCCTGTGCCTAGTGCGGAAATCGTGGACGTTGGAGGCCTCCCCCCAAACCTCGATTAGGTCCACAATCTCCGCACTAGACCAGGTGGGCGCCCGCCTCTTGCGGCCCCAGGCAGGCTCCTGGGAGCCGCCAGCCTGGTCCTGGGAAGAGGCGGAGGGCTGGGTGGCAGCAGGTGGCTGGCTCATGCCGTGCCAGGTGCAGGGTCTGCTGGCTGGGTGCTGGCAGGCTTGCAACTGGCACAAGCACCGTAGCCAGACCATGCCCCTTTAAGGGCTCCGGGGCCTGGAGGGGGGCAGAAGAGTTTCCCTGGTTTGGCCCAGAGTGGCCACCAGGGCAACCTGGGAAGAGCTAGCCTCCAACTAGTTCGAATTAAGTGGCTACACAGCCCTTAATTAGAACTACTTAATTCAAACTAGGCGTTACTCCTCGTAGAATGAGGTTTACCTAGTTCGAATTAAGCGCTCCGCTAGTTCAATTTAAATTTGAACTAGCGGTTTGTATGTGTAGCCCCTATTAAAGTTAATTCAAACTAATGGCTGTTAGTTTGAATTAACTTTGTAGTGTAGACATACCCTGAGGAACCAGGCTGGCCTTGGCTCAGCTCTGCCCCTGGGGAAAGGCTGCCAGGAGAGATTCCTGTGGGAGAGGGGATTCCTGTACTGGGAATGGCTCCCCCCGGGAAAGTGGGGGTATAGGGGCCCCAGTGGCAGCTGGTCGTTCCCCAAAAGTATTGCCGCAAGCTGCTGTATTTGACCCATGACGTCCCATTTGTGGGGCACCAGGGGATCTGGCGCACCCAGCTGAGGCTGCTCTAAAACTTCTGCTGGCCGGGGATATTTGCAGCTATGCAGCAGTACTGCCAGTCCAGTGACTCCTGCCAGAGGGTGGGGAAGGCCCAAGATAGGAGGAAAGCTGCTTTGAGGCCCCTACCCCGTATAGAGGAGCCGTCCCAGAAAGCAGTAATAGAGATAGTGGCGCCTATCAGCCAGGCGACCCAGATGGGGAACAAATACATCCTGG
Organism: Rafetus swinhoei; assembly: GCA_019425775.1. Lineage (NCBI taxonomy): Eukaryota > Metazoa > Chordata > Testudines > Trionychidae > Rafetus > Rafetus swinhoei. The sequence goes on from CM033437.1 coordinate 277,513,680, forward strand.
TAGCAGTGGATTTGACTACCCACTGCCCCGAGGCTGTGGCTCTGCCCTCTATCGAGGCAGACACTGTGGCAGATGCACTGCTGGCCATTTTCAGCAGGGTGGCGTTCCCCCAGGAGGCCCTCATGGACCAGGGATCCAACTTCATGTCGGCCCTGCTCTGGAGCTTGTGGGAGAAGCACGGGGCCCAGCTCACCTGTGCCCCAGTGTATGGCTTCCAGTCCAGCGGGCTGATGAGGAGGTTCCAGGGGAACCTGAAGCAGATGCTGGGGGCCTTCCTGCGCCGGCACCCGCAGGACTGGGACAAGTATCTGCCCCACCTGCTGTCTGCACATAGGGAGGCACCCCAAGGGTCTGCCAGGTTCTCCCCAACAGAACCAGGGTGCAGAAGGGGGAAGGACCCCCTGGGCTTGCTGAGAGAGTTATGGGAGGAGGAGACCTCCCTGGATGGAGCGTCGGGGGTGGAAGACATCCTACCTTTCCGGGAAAGGCTCGCTGAGCTCATGGGCCTGGCCAGCGAGACCCTGGCCAGAGCTCAAGGGAAGTGGAAGGGCTGGTACAGCCACAGAGAATGGGCCCATGCTGGCCCCCTCAAAGCCATGCAACAACTGGACAGGGGGTAGCCAGCTCCTGCAGGGCAGCGCCGTGCCCAGCCCAAGCCAAGGGGAGCGCCAATGTCACTGCTGCAGCTTTACTGGGCAGGGGGCCCAAACTTCCCCAGGTCACAAGCGGAGTGACCCTGCTCAGTTCACTCTCAGAGGGGGGAGATGTAATGTAGTGGGGGTGCTGTCTGCTCTGTCACCCGGTGTTCCCCTGCGCTGTGATGTGTGATTCCCACTGACTCACCCACGTGTATTGGCCCAGACACTTAGTTCCAGCTTGAGGAGTTAACAAGTCTCTTCCCAGAGGGACAGACAAAGGAAGGGAGGCAGAGATGAACACCTGGGTGAGGGCAGCGAGGGAAGTGAGTGTTGGGGGAAGGGTCAGCCTTGGGCTGGAATCATGAAGGAACCAGTCTAAGGAGGGGGCTAGATCGAGGGGCCCAGGGACCCCATCTCAAGGGGTCTGAGGCATCCTGGCCCAGACTCCTGTAGACACATCATGTCTATGCTGTGCTGTATCCTGGAGAAGCAATAAACCCTCTCTATTCTACTGGCTGGAGGAATCTGTTCTTGCTGCTACGGGGGTCCAGCATTGCGGGAACCCCGACACGTCGTCACACAAGTGAATACAGCTCATCACAGAAGGCTATCTTGTCAGCACAGCATCCAACCTGCTGCTACCTTCCTTTCCTTTTCATCCAGCTGCTTCAGGTGACTGGTACATCCCCAGCATAGCACACCAAGCTGGTGTATGCCCAGCTTTGCCTGCCTCTTTGAGCTGGCCTCATGCAGGTGGATGCCGTGGGTGGAATCAGGGTCTTAGGAGTACTCTCGCCAATTCTTAACTAGAACCCTGGGTTGCTCCTCCATCTAGCTAGCAGTGTACTGTCTGGTGGGCCTATTGATGTTTGGCAAAGCTGGACTGAGCTATGCAGAAGCTGAATAATATTGTATGGGGGAAAAATGAGTTACAGGCCATGTCGCTTCTGGTGGGCAAGTGAGAAGAGAATAGTTTTTAAGTCCTGGCTTGGATGATTTGGTTAGGGTTGGTCCTGCTTTGAGCAAGGGGTTGGACTAGATGACCTCCTGAGGTCTCTTCCAACCCCAATCTTCTATGATTCTAAGCAGAAGGGCAGGACGAAACAAGTTCAGAGAACTGTGGCAATGATTGTGCAGGGTTATCTTGGCTCAAAGTCAGGTGGTATCCACTTGACTATCTCCAGACGGTAAAGTGCAAAAAAGGTAGAGTAGGGTCACTGGTCAACATGTGTTCTGCTCCATACTCCCGTAGATGCGTGTCCAGGGGTTTTGATGGTATGGGCAAAGGTGCAAGAGATAACACACAGCAAACTTGCAAATGTAGACAAGCCCTTAGACATGAAATGCTCTGCATCCCATTACTTGTGCAAGGGATATGAAATATCAGTTAATTGAATAGTTGATTAACATCATAAATTCTTATTGGTTACTTGACTATTCCATAGTCCCCGGGGGTGGGGCTGGCAGCCAGTGTGCTCTGGCCCCACTTCTGAGGAGCCACTGCCACTCCACACTGCTGCCTATATCAGAGGGTATGTCTACACTGCATTCCTCTTTCGAGAGAGGAATGCAAATGCAGACAAACAAAATTGCAAATGAAGTGCGGATTTGAATTTCTTGTGCTTCATTTGCATAATTGCAGCCGGCCGCTTTTTCGAAATACCCTATTTCGAGATAAAAAATGCTGTTTAGACGCGGTTATTTTGAGGAAAAACCCTTCTTTCGAAATAACCCTTAAACCTCATTTTATAAGGAGTAAGGGTTATTTTGAAAGAAGGGTTTTTTCTCGAAATAACTGCGTCTAAACAGCGTTTTTTTATCTCGAAATAGGCTATTTCAAAAAAGCGGCAGTCCGATTATGCAAATGAAGTGCGGGAAATTCAAATCTGCGCTTCATTTGCAATTTCGTTTGCCTGCATTTGCATTCCTCTCTCAAAAGAGGAATGCAGTGTAGACATACCCAGAGGTAGCAGCGCTGGTGCCAGGCAGGAGCTGGTCCACGAGGGGAGCCAGTTTAAAAACCACAGGCAGCAGTACGGGGTGGCAGCAGCCCCTGTCCAGGGGAAAGGGTTGGGCTTCCGGACCCAGTGAGAGCAGGACCTGATCTGGACTGTCTGCCCACCTGGCTCCTAACACACTTTAAATGCAGAGCTGCAGTGGGGGGTAGGTCCCAGACCCAGCGTGAGCCAGGACTGAGCCAGGGTCCTGGCCAGTCTGCTAAAAAATTTACTGGCAAGTGGGAGAATGGGTAGTCTATAGCATTAACCTATAAGCTTTTGCATATTGGTTAATCGGTTAATTGACTACACTATTACATCCCTAATTTGTGCTCTAAGGCACCCATTGCTAATAATAACATGAACATGCCAAATAGATCTCCATAAGTCCATGCTAGCAAAGCTTATACACTTTTTGCTCATGAGCTCTGACACCAAGAGTCTAATTTCTCATGCTAGATACTCTTGAGTGCTATTGAAAGAATCCATCTTTCTTTTCTGGACATTGCTGTGAAGACATTTTTAGATTATACCTAAAGCATTACTAATGGTTGGAATCTTTTTGTTGTAGAACATGTTAACTGAAATGACATAGTATATGAAAGGAAATATTTTTTAAAATATCATAATTTTGCAAAGGCTGTCTGGCAATTTCTAGTGCTGTATGACTGTCTCTGGTCTATGAATTATGCATGCACTTCTGTTATATGAAGCGTAATAAAGAAAAGGAAGGCAAAATATTGGGTTTCACGAACCTTGGAAATGTAGTTTGGGGTGTGAAAAAGAGACAGTTTGCAATATTTTGATTAACTCCATCAACTTCTACATCTGTTACATTGTTAGGCCTTGTCACTGACAGTGTAAGGTAGAGCACAAGCCTTTGTGCCTACAATTTAAAAGCCAAATCCTGCAGTTGGCTTACATGATAAAGTGGCCAAGTCCTGTAATTTTCGCTGTGGCATGACTCCTACAGAAATAAATGGGGGTGTGCCAGAATGAGAACTGTAGAAGTGGGACCCAGTTCCGTTACCATTGAAATCAGTGTCAATAGGAGGAGCAGGTCTTTACTCACTAAACAAGGGTTTGCAAGATGAGGCCTTTATATTATACATTAATAGTAGTCACTTTTGAACTTTGGGATGAACTTACATGAGGAAGGACCATTCACCTAGGGAGTGTTGCATTGTATCTTTATGTCCTGATCCTGCAAACATTTATGCAGGTGCTTTGAGTAGTGCCACTGAACTCAAATGGACTATTCACAAGCTTAAAGTTAAACATATCCCTAACTTTTTGCAGGACCAGGGCTTTAGTTTGTAAAAGGCTTTGGGATGCTCTTAGATCAGGGTTCTCAAACACTGCACTGCAACCTCTTTCTGACGGCAAAAGTTACTACATGATCCTAAGAGGCTTGAACCTGCCCACCCCAACTGGGGGAAGAGCAAAGCCAAAGCCAGAGCCCCATAGCTGGAGGCTGGGAGGGAGCAAAGTCAAAATCCAAGGACCAACCCCAGGCCACAGGGTCTGTAACCCGAGCCCCACCAGCCAAAGCTGAAGCCCTGGGGTTTTGATTTCAGTCCAGAGGGGTGGGGCTCTGGGGTTTTGGATATGGGCACCAGCAAGTCTAATGCCAGCCTTGGTGACCCTATTAAAATGGGGTTGTGACCCACTTGGGGATCCTGGCCCACAGTTTGAATATCACTGCTCTAGATGATACATGCAATATGTAATAGCATTATTAGCATGATGAATTCATAGAATTTGTAAGCATGTCCAAGAGCTATAAATAAAAAAAAAAGGTGGCTAGAGTTCTTAGTACTTGGAAATGGTTTTAAAGAACCACAAAAGAAATACTTCTGGCAGAACACATTTTATTTATAGCAGGATTTTCAGAATACCATGTATTCCCAGCCTTTGACCATTTCAATTGCTTTTATTTTGAGGAACACCCCCGCCCCAAATACTGACCTGCTTACAACAAAAAGCATCCCCTGGAAGGAAATAAAATATACAGCATTAGACAGCAGTGGTTTCTATGTATCGCATACATTTGTGTCCTATGGGACAAATATGCTGAGCATTGTTTGCAAGTGAGCTCTTACTTGCTTGGCTGTTTCAGGAGGAATGAAAGTGCCTCCTCCAAACAAGATCGTTAAGAAAAAATGATTATGAAGTAAGCATTGCAGGGAGTCACTTCTGACAGCCTTCTGTTCACAGCTTATGTATGTTGGCCAAAAAGGTAACCTGGTAACAATATAATACAAGTTTTTTTAAAAGTACTACAGTGTGTCACCAATGCTTTAGTTAAATACATCTCCTGGTAACGTGGCAATATCATTCACAAATATACAGTTTCCAAAGCTCCTCCTGTATATACATATTTTGAAACGCCTGGATTCCACGTGCCTCATAGGCCGTTCTCCAGGAGGCCCGGCTGCTCCATGGTGGGAGTTTCCTTCTTCCCACGTAAGAGCAGCGGCTGAGGCTGGTTCAGAGGCTCAGCGCTCATAATACGTGGTAAATGAGCCTGGGGTGAGGGGTCCGAGGGGTAGCCGGCTGGGAATCGAGGCTGGCGTTTGCCGAGAGGGAGGCGGTGTCCCGAAGAGGCAGAGCAGCTTGCTCGGTGGTGGAAGAGATGCGATCCACGATGCTGGATAAACAGTCCAAGCTGGACAGGGTGGTACTTTTGTCTGGGGGACAGAGAAAGGCGGGGGATGGATCAATCCTTCCGTACGCCAGCAAACCTCAATTCGCTCACTAATTAGCCACTCGTTCAATTCCAACTCTTTTCCATAGTCCCACCCAGCCCCGGGGAGTCCAGGAGCCGACCCTTTGGGCGTCCACCCAGCCCCATCGTTTGCAAAAATCACCGGGAGGGTGAACACTCATGGCAGGTGTTGCCTCTCCGTCTGCACCGGCGCCACGATGCCCACGGTGGAATGGCGCTAACAAAACATCTGGCGGGAGAGTTCTGCGTTCTTACCGCTGTGGATGTCCGGGCAGTAAACCGGATCAAGCCCGCTGCCCCGCCGGGACCAGACGGGGCTGGTGCATTCAGCCTGAAACAGACAAGAAATGAGCGCCCCCAGACCGTGCCTAGCCCGGCCAGCCCAGCAGCGGGGCCCTGCCACCCCGACACGCCTGGGCGCTTCCCCCTCCCCGCGCGTGGGCTCCCATGAGCTCCGTTTCCAGCGGCCCTTTGGGCCAGGGGCAGCGTGGCCAAAGGCGGACCCCTCCGCAATGTGCACCGCGTTAACCATGGCGAATGGATTGGTAGCAGGAGGGAGGCCGGGCGAGTCAGTCAGCGGACACTTTCCCAGAGCGAAAGCACATTGAAACCTGGCACTCAGGGCGCAAACTTGCTGGGGAGAGGGGATGCACCAGCAGCTCCTCTGGGCCACGCTGGAGCTGGGTGGCTCCCCCTCTTGCCCTCTCTTTTGTCCCTGGAGACTGTAACATTGTTTGGGCTGGGGCGGGGGAGGGGAGCAGCAAAGGCTTCACTCCCTAGGCTCAGTTCTCCATGCCCCAGGAGGGCTTTCATTGGCTACAAAACACAAAGGAGAACAACGGTGCTGGGGCAATTTCTATAGTGGGGGTGCGGAGAGCTGCGGAACCCCACTGGAGACCCTGTATATCATGGCCAGACCAGTGCTTCTGAAGGAGAATGACCCTATTGGCCGTCAGGGAGTGGTGAATGCAAACCACGAGCTTGTGTTCTAGCTACCTGCATTCCCCCCAAAGTGGCCTCCTTTGCGCATATTAATCCCCCCAGCCCGGTAACGCAATACAAGGCTGTTTGCAAGCACCCCCCTCCCCCTTTCCCTGAGCGCACCTTCGTGGTTCCGTGGGATCAGCCCAAACTCGCCCCCTTCCACGCCCCTCCCTTTAGATCGCCGCCGCGCCCCGAATCCGAATAGTAACGGGACCTGCCCCGCTTCTCTTACCGTCCCGTCGGAGCAGCTGGACGTTGGGCTGGTGGGTTCCGACGAGCAGCTCTGCCCCGGCAGGCTGTAGTAGTTTTCTACCTGCTCTCGCAGGAGCTCCTGCAGGCTTTCGATGTATCGGATGGCGTTCCTCAGGATCTCCACTTTGGGGAGCCGCTGGTTGGGGTTGGCCGTGGTGCACCTCTTCAGCGTGTCGAAAGCCTGGTTCACTTTCTTCAGCCGCCTCCTCTCGCGCATGGTGGCGGCCTTCCTTCGGTCCATGGTGGTGGACTTCCTCTTGCAGGCTTTGCAAGCCCACAGGAGGCAGTGGCCGGCTTGGTGGTGCCCTGTGGGGGCTCGGACATGCTCCTCTTCGTCGGAGCCCGGCCCCTCCGCTTTGTGGGCTCCGAAGGCAGCCAGCCCGGGCTCGAAATCATCCCCGAAGTCGCCTTCAGGGGAAGGGATGCAGGAGCTGTCATAGAAGAACTCGGATGGAGAAAACTGGCAACTGTCCATCACCTCCATCTTTGGGGGTTAGGGCTGGACAGCAGGGAACCCGGCTCGGCCAGCCTCGCTGCAGTTTTCTTGGGCAATTTCCTCAGTAATTAGGTCTGCCCGACCAAGTGTCCTTTCTCTGTGGCACGGGGCTCTTTATATAGACATCTTGTTACGGGAGGCTGGTCCAGAGAGGCTAGTCTTTATTAGCATATCCCTCCACAACCCCTACTGAGGTTGTCTGGGCAAACCCCCTCCATTCCCCAGGAGACAACTTGCTAAGCACCGCTCCTTGGGACTGTCTGATGAGTTTATTACATTGGAGCTTGCATACACTTTTTCGGGGTAGTGATTGTCACCACCACTCCAGCGGGAGAGATTCGCAATTTAGCGTGAAAAAAATAAAAATCAGGAGGGGGGGGGGAGAGACCCCCAAACGTGACATTTCCTGCGTATAAGCGTCTTCCCACAGGTTGTGCAGTAAACAAGCTACAGCCTCACCTTAAGCCCCCTGTTCCCAGGAACTGAATGGTGAACGGTTACTTTGAATCATTTGATTTTCTCACAAGCAGGGCTGCAGCTCGAACCAGACTGAATCACTTTGTTTGTATAGGTGTGATCGGATCCGTTTGCTTCATTTTCCCGGGGGATGTTTTGCCCTTTGATTAGATTAGTTATACAATGAAAAAACCACATAACGCTAACAAATTATTCCTGCGGAGCAATACCATTGTCAGGTAAGAATGAAGAGGGGGCACTTCGACTACATTTCAGGGTTTGGTGCTCGCTGATCCTGCCAGGAAAGTTACTCACAAAAGACAATTTGTATTTGTTTTGCCTTAGAAAATCTCCTTTCCACTCCTTTGCTCTTTTCCCTGTGGCCTGATGGTGTTGGAGACACAGCAGTAGAGCAGTGCTTCGGGGTTGCTAATTTTCTGCTTTCAGACAAACTTGTACCGTTACAGATGCGTCCCAGCTGTCAGTGCCACAAACCCCTCCTGGAAGTGTAAAATTTCTAACCCCCCCTCCCCAATCCCTGAGTAACTTTACACAAGTTGGTGTCAAAAGCCTTCCAGAGTCCTCGCAGCAGATCATTGAAACTGTTAAAGGGGCCATTAAAGTGGTAATGAAGCCATTTAACAGGCATTTGCCAGCGCGTAGGAACCCTTTGGCCACATTCAGCTGGGTTTTATATGGTAGGAAAATGTGTTCTTTGGATTAAATAAAACCGTTTGCGAACGACTGGTCCGAAATTCCCAGGCTCGGCGAGTTATTCTCTGTACCCAGCAGAAGGATTTTTTGACTAACCTCCCTCAAGAAGCCGCAGACATAGGCTGTGAGATTACCTCTTGGTCTAGTCGTTTTATTCAAGCCCCCTTTAAATAAATGAGTCTGGCGGGGAATTCGGTGTGAAACAGGTTATTAAAGGACTGCCTTTGATGCAGGCTGTGACCCACAAACCCTACGGAAAAGGAGACCTTCAGATTGGAGCAGGTAGCCTAAAAAGCCACGCGTCTCTTTGTACAGTATTCGCCGGACTCCACGCCCCTCAGGGGAGACTCCCTTGGGAACCTGATCTATAACTGTTCAGTTCCCACAGGGGAACGTTATTGCTTTAAGGTGAACGCCCACTTTAAACTATATCAGAGGGAGAAATAAAAAAGTTTAATAAATAAAACCCCTGCCCGGACCCCTTCAAACAGTCGGGATACCGTTATCCAAAGCACTGGAAAGGCTACATCTGTACGGTTCCAGGTTATTTAGGGCCATAAACGGGCAGCAAGCGCCCTTTGAAATGAATACTGTAAGAAAGCCAGCGCGCTGATAAGGGAATAAAGTTACAGAAAAGGAAAGCGCTGAGCTTCAGCTTTCTCTATTGAAGTCCAGGTTGCCATTCAGCCGTTCTCCGTGGTTTTGCAAGAAATCCTCAGCCAAATAAAGCGGTTGTGGTCAGCAGTAACTCGAAGACTGTCTTGGATTGTAGCGCACCGATCTTTTAATGTAGCAAGATCAGACTCACAAGGCTACCTCTCTATTACTTAATGTAGCATGTTCACACTGACTAAAATAGACCTGTTTACAGATTTATGCTTTGCGCACAAATACATTTTGCCTTTAAAGGGTTAGATACTCTGCTTTGGTCCCTCTTCAGTGGTTTCTCTCCAGGTATGTACAATATACCTTGCAGTCACAATACCAAACGCCTTTGGTGTGTCTTACAAAATATTGTCCGTGTGTCTTCGAATCGGTAGCTGCTTATTTGGAGTGTTTGAGGTTGTTTAGAAATGCGCCTTTCCCAAGAGTCTGAGGAGAACTCTGAAGTTTCCCTTCTTCCTGAATCTTTGGAAAAAAAGAGGCTGTCACTCAGGAAAAATCTGTAATTAGTATCCCTTAGAGGTGCCAGCTTCCTTTTGTAAAGTGATCTCAAAACAAATTTTGCAAACGTGCAGCAAAGCAGGCGAGGGAAACTAAAAGAAGCAGAACACCCCCCCCCCCCCCAGCTACAAGGTTGGCTAATGAGGCTGCAGTAAGGGGGGAAAGGGTGGTGAGTTTCTGATCTGGGGATTGAAATGCTGAGAATGAGATCCCAGCGAGCCCCAGCCTTTCAAACTCTTGCTACAACAGAGAAAAATGTAGGGAGTTTTAAAACTAACAAGCAAGTTTCACAGGAGAAAACACCGTATTTCAGAGGTGTCCCTCCGCTAATAGGAATCGCTCTGTTATAATTTTTTTACATATAGAATTTAAAACATATTTTTACTAGATTACGATTATTTGCCTCCACCATAAAAGAAGGATTAGTTTTCTTCAAATAGCAAAATTATTGAACAGCAGATTTTATTTCGTGACTTTGCTCCCTTCTTCAGAAATGGCTGGTCTTTAACTTTTCTTCCAAAAACAGTCCAAAATAAGAGACTCTCCCAAACCAAACAAGGAAAGTGTTATCACACACTGTAAACAAGTCTCAGAGGAAAAACTTAAAAACCAACAAATAGTTTAGCAGCACCTTAAAGACTAACAAAACATGTAGATGCTATCATGAGCTTTCGTGGGTACAACCCACTTCTTCAGATGACTGGAGTATTAAAAGTCCAGTTCCAAAATAAATAGGGGATGGAAGGAGAAGAAAAGGGGGAAAAGTCTCAGAGGGGTAGCTTTGTGAGTCTGTAACTTTAAAAACGAGTAGTCCTGTGGCACCGAAGAGACTAACAAAAATATAGAGAAACATGAGCTTCCTTGGGTAAAACCCACTTCATACTATACATTACATACGGATAATGTGAGTGTAACAAGGATTCGGCCTCAATGCAGCAGCATAGCCGGCACGGAACATGTAGGAATGAAATGTAAATCTCGGGGTATGAAAAGATGACCGCATGCTGTTGCTATCTTTACAGATATGACCCAAAATTGAATCACTGGGGCGCCTGCAATGAAGCGAGTATATGCCAATGAGAGAGAGAGTGGAGGGGATACTGATTTAGGAGCTCAAGTTCTCTTCTTAGCCGTGTAAGGGCTGGGTGCATTTTGTACTGTAAAAGCGCCGGATCTCACATCTAATTAACTGCTGAGTCAACTGAAGGCAAGAGGCAGTTACTGGAGCCCCCACTTTCAGCAAAACTCCCATCGAGCTGGCTTGAGTAAAGGGGTCAGGGCTACAAATATTTAACAGCTGAGACTACACTTACCGGGCAGCCTTTATTCCAAAGGCACATGCCCAGTCTCAGCCAACAAAGCCCAGAGGAAACGAGTTCTCGAGAAGTCCCCACTGGAGTCAGTGGGAGCTTTGCCTGAGTGCAGCCTGCAGGGCTGGGGCCAGTGGCTGTCGGCACCGCTTTGCAGCATTCGGTGTGTGACGGGATATCCCGCTAGCTCAGATCCCTTGGGGAAGGGGGGAACGCTGAAAGTTTTAGCTCTTAGCTCAGTACTAGCCGGGCCACCCTCCTCCCCCCCAGCGCTCCGCCTTCAGCTCTAACGAGCAGCCAAAATCGCTTTCCCACTTGGACCTGTATTCAGGGGGCGCCACCAACGTGCTAAACGTTTGGCTCCCTCCAGCTCTGGGAACCGGGCGCACCTAAGTAAACACATTAGTACCTGCCAGAGCTGCGGGAAGGGTTTGCACAGAAGCCAGCTGAAGAAGACATTGGCCTCTGCTTGCCTTCTGGGACTCCCAGGGGAGATCAAAGGGACGAGGGTGGTTAGCAGCCTTGAGAATGGGGGAAGTTGCTAGTCCCTGCTGCTACAGAAGGGGATACCCAAGCGAGCACATGGCTGAGTTATTCAAGCCCTCCAGCACACCCCTCTCTTCTCCCAGCGAAAACAGCCGCGCTTGCCTTAAAAGGGCAAAGCTCTGGCAAATCGCTAGCCTGGGTCCCCACAGCCACAACAAACTGGCCCTGTCAAGGGCTCCTTACTGAGACCTCGGACTTTGCCCTTTGGCTAGAGCTGCATCGCGCCCCTGTGCCATGGTCTTCTTGGATTTCAGCCACAGCGCTGCATCCGATCCCCCCTCTGCTGCTACGGGCCCTGCAGTTGGTGAAAGTTTTACCGAAGAAGAAACAGGGCCGCTGATCTAAATATACTGGATTGGAACCTGTAACCCTTTTCGCATAAGAAGAGAACATTGCATTTGTGCTGCAGTATTTAGTGGGGATTCAAATCCATTCTCCCCTACCTTGATCTCTTCCCACCACCACTGTGGCCGCAGTCCAGCTGTTCCACCAGGGCATTCTAGTGGCCAGGGACATCTCAGCGACTCTATAGTGCCTCAGCGGAATGACCTGGCCGTTCCCTTCCATACAGTACATTACAGCGCCACTTGGATCCGGGACATAAATGGGCCCCTCAAACTCCCTCCCCACCCCCCGATTCCATACAAACAGCTACACAGGCTTTGAGTTAGGCAACACAAGTGAAGCCGCAGGAGCCAGGGCTTATGAGAGACATTGGGGAGTCATGTTCCACATTTCATAAAACGCAGGCCGAAAATCATTTTCATTAATTTAAACCTGATCACTTTGTGCCCAACGCTCCCTCCCCCCCCTTTCTGGAAAGAGGCTAGATTAAATCCCAACCTGCTTATCTTCACCGAGTTATTACCTCTTGATTGTGGGCTTCCAGGGCCTGTTTGCTTTGGCTTTAGACGTAGGTAAAGATTATCGTTATTAATATCAAACAAAAACACGCTAATTGCAAACACACCGAGGACTTTCATGGGGAAGCCTGGCATGTCAGCTCCAGCCAGGGAGGTCACAGGGAGTCTCTTTTGGGGAAATATTTTCTTTATTTAATGAAAAACCTTCTTTACTCAAACTGACTCCAAACAATCTCTCGTGTTACCCCGCGGCGGAGACGACGCGGATTTCGGGGGTCCACTCACAGCCGGACAATATGGGTTTTGATGTTAATATTAGGCTCAATGGCTAGTCAGAGGAAGAAAGGGCATTTTCTTCCAGGGGTGCCTGAGAGGCTCGTGGTATTCCGGAGAGTGACAACGCTGCTCCTAGAGCCCACCCTCCGTGCTCAGGACAAATAAAGCTAGTGAGAGTCCCGCTTGAGTGGTACCAGCCTGGGCCCCTCCTCTGACTTGTTTAGGCATCTAACTAGGTTGTGAAGAACACGACTAGCTTCTAGCGTGGGTTAAAAAGCTTCTTTGTATATTTCAAGCTAAAAGCCTTACCTGAAAGTCAGGGCAACAGCCACCTTCTCTTATCAAAAGCAATCGATTTTTTGTGTACAAACCCATATTCTTTTGCCGAGTAGATTCCCCAAGGTCCTGTCTTGTTATTTCTATACAACAGAGAGTGTATTTGAAAGGGGGGGGAGGAAATAGAATGACACCCTAACTGGTATTTTCTCCCTTCTTTTTCTGTTATACAAATCTGGGTTTCTGTTATTCCTCTCCAGCTCATCTGACGAAGTGGGGTTTGCCCATGAAAGCTCATGAATCTATCTATCTATCTAATCTATCTATCTGTTAGTCTGTAACTTTAAAAGCAAGTAGTCCTGTGGCACCTTAGATACTAACAGGGCTGCCCCTCTGAGACTTTTTAATCTTGTTTCTAGGTCTCACTGCTTGCGACACACACACACATATCCCTGCATTCGACAACGGGACCCTCTCTTGTTTAAGGGGCAGACTCACACAATAAAAGCAACAACCGCCCAAGCAAATATCAGCGTGGTGGGCACTGTTATCCCAAGCGACTCAGCTGGCATAGGAAGGGAGGTCGAGCAACTAGGTCTGGAAGGGCGAGTTTCTGTCAGTTCCTTCCAGGAACATGGGAGCGACACTGTATTTTGAAAGGACTCGGGTTAGGTGACAAAGGGGCCTTTGCTGGACCTGGGGCGTCCCCCCTTGTTAGCTACCCCGAAGCGGTGGAGAGCTGGGGAAGGGGGACCTAAGCGGTTTAGGAATTTCAGGGTGGTCGCCTCTTCCCGAGATTACAAACAAATCTGTTCCAAGCCGTAACGTCCTTGCTGGGATCAGCTCCCGCTTCCCCACCCCCGGCTCTAGGGTTTGTTCTCCCACATCACTGACGGGAAGGCTCCACGTGTTGTTTTTCCTCCTAGTCCTCACTTCCAGCCACTTAACTCTGTCCGCTCCTGGGGCCCCCACGCTCCCCCTGCAGGAGAGGAGCCCCGGCTCTGTCGGAATCCCCTTTTTCCCAGTGAAGTCTCTGCTCTCTACACCCCCGGGAGGGGGCTCCTGCCAGAGCCCTTTGCTGTCCATTAGCAAGCCAGCCAGGTCCATCAGTTCTGCGGCAAACTGGGGCTGGGTGCAAGCCCCGCAGAGAAAATCGGAGAAGAATTCAGGAGCCGGTTAATGAAGCACAGGGGTTGTGCAAGGGAGCCTGGCTGGACGGTCTCTAAAGCTGAAGATCGCACGGGAGTGGAAGCGCTTTCCCGAGCGCTGCCCTGAACTGGTCGGTAGATCCATTGCCTTTTCCACCGAGGGAGGCCCTGGCCTGGGTAAACACTGGCTGTCTGCGAGCCTACACACAGCAGTGACAGAGCTCAGCTGGGGAAGGCTGCTTGTGCAAAGCTAGAGGAAAAACGTGAAGGCCCTCTGCGGTGGTGAGCAGAAGCGAAACTCTTCAGACAGGTCAAGAGACGCTGCCCTGAATGGGACTATTTGCAACGAAACACCTTTTATTTGGATTGACCGAATGGAGTCCGGATCTTGCTGAAGTCAGTGGCAAAATGTCATTCTCGTGGGAGCAGGATCGGGCCCATAATTTAAAGTACCAAGGGGCTGGGAGCTTTGTAACCGAAAGAACTTTATTTTACATACCCAAGAAATCTGGTCGTTCTTATATACAGTATCACATTCCACAATTTAAATATATATATATAGGGATCAGGGTTACATAAAAAGTGCTAAAATTATGTACAAAAACAAAAACTAAGAACTCTTTAAATAATACTAAGAAGGACTCCAAACAACAGCTTCACTCAGACAGGAATGAACTTTTGGTTGAGTATTATACAAAGAGGATCACCAGAAAACAAGTCAATATATTAAATAAAAAAGGAGTGGTCTATACAACATAAGAAAGAAAAACAAGAACGAAGGAAGTGGGCTGTACACTTATCTGAGGTACATTTCTTTTTAAGAACATACAATTTTATCTCCCTCTCAACAGTGTCTTTAGCCAGGCTCCCTCTCCGGGACTGCTAGAATATTAAATTACTTCATTATTTCGCTTAGAAAGTGTGGGGGGAAGATCCTTGTTATCTGCATTCAAATACTACCAGGCCAAGTGCACAGCTACTTCTCTACCACTTCCTCCACGCTGGGAATTTTGGGATCTTCCGAAGAAATACTGTCCACTATCGAAGAAAGACAACGAAGGCTGCTAGAGGCTGAAGAGTCAACGATGGAGGCTCCTGGTTAGTGTAACAACAAGAAAAAGACAAATAGAATGTTTAGTTTATTTATTTTTTTAAAACGAGGGATCCATAGACAGAAGGCAATGACAGAAAGCAACAGAGCCCCAAGAAAAAGAGGATCTAACGAGAAATGATATTAAAAAGACTCGAAGGAAAAGGAATAAAAAATATATCTACATCTATACAATGTTATCTGGCATAGATATAGATATATAGATATACCAAAGAACATTATATATATAGATACACTGTAAATATATAGAAAAACTATACATATAGTAATTGTCTTGATTCCTATACGATTCATAGATAGATAGATGATAGATCTGTATATCTCTATATAGATAAAACTAGCTAGCTAGCTAGCTATAGAACTTGATAGATGGGGGGGCGGAATCTATTCTCTTAGTGAAAGCACAACTTACTGTGCAGGGAACAAGTTACACTGTTAATATGTTGTACACTGCGCTCTTTCTCAGACCTATGTGAGAGAGCGGAGTGTACAATATCTTAACAGTGTAACTTTTTCCCAGCACTGTGAGTAAGTTGTGCTTTCACTATAGATCCTTTTTCTTTCTGCCCCTCTCTTCCTCAGCCCCGCGCCTACAAGTTAGGGTATGGCCAGTGCCCCGGGAGTTTACCTTCTTTGGCGTTGATTGCTAGCACTCTGGAATGATCGGAAACGTTTTGCCAGTCGGAGCTGCAGGTGCTCAGGAAATCGGAGGTTGGGATCTGAAGCAAACGGGCAGAGGGAGAGAGAAAGAACAGGTATTAGCAAGGAGGCTCGCAGCTCCTCGGGCCAGCCTGCCGGCCGGCTGGACTTCTCAGCCATTTGTACTTCCCTGGCGAAGCCTGCTCAGTGCTTATGGGTGTGCCCGGAGCGCCGGCTCCACAGCCTCTCCCAGGGAACGGGAAGAGCGAGCGGAGGGGAACGGCGGCCGGCGGGCTCGCAGCTGACTGTCAGGGGGCAGGCGGGGACGGAGTGCAAGCGCTCTGCTTACGTTTCCCTGCTTGGGGCTGAAGCTAAAGGGGTCTCCCCCGAGCTCCTGCATTTTCTCCTGCTGATCCAGCCTGTGCAGGAGATCCTGCAGCTTCTCGATGTAGCTGATGGCGCTCCGCAGGATCTCCACCTTGGGCAGCCGCTGGTTGGGGTTGGCCACAGTCCTCCGTTTGAGAGCCTCGAAGGCTTCGTTGATCTTCTTCAGCCGCCTCCTCTCCCGCAGGGTGGCTGCTTTCCTCCTGTCGGTGGGGGCCGATTTCCTCTTGCAGGTCTTGCAAGCCCAGATCAAACACTGGCCGGGGCAATGAGGGGGTTGTAGGCCAGGGGGGGCCAGCACATGCTCCTCTCCGCTGCTGTCACTCCCCGCCTCTGGGGGTATTTGGTCCTGACAGGGGGACAAGGTGCCGTCGCTGCCTGGGTACAAAGGGGAGCCTTCGGCCATCTCCAGCTGCTGCAGGGCTCCATTTTCGCCGTCCAAGTAGAAGAAATAGGAGCCAGTTTCAAAAAGGTCCATCATCATGCTCTCCCCTTGGCCTCTCTGCCGGCCGGAGTTGGGTGACAGGCTCAAAAAAACCCGGAGGAGCAACCCAGCTGGAATTTAATTAGAGCAGTGACATAAGTCCCCCTGCTTTATATATAGTAGCGGCTGAAACTTTATCCAACTTTTAGCTGTCGCGGTGCATCACCCTCCGGATCCGATTCCAACCAGTATCCTGGGCTCCCTCTGGGGAACATCTCCTGTTGGGGAGGGGGGGGAGCCACAACCCCAGCTTGCGGGATGAAGTGGGAGAGCCAAGGTGCATTGGGGGATAGTCCCAGAGGGCAGCGGCCACCCCCCTCGGTGGGAATCGGCCTGCTTCCCATAGGTGGTGGGTGTGTTGATTTTAGGGAGACCAGCGGCGCTTAAAACTGAAACCTCTTCTCCCTCCCCCTCCTCTCGGGCTAAATATAGGTGTCTAGGGAGAGAGGTTCCAAAGGCAGGGACCTCTCTCCAAATAGACCGGGGAATATTGTCAGAAGAGTCCAGGCTATTTTTTTCCTCTCCGAAACATGCCATTCCTGTGACCCAAACCAGGAGTGCCAGCTCAAGGTTAGAAGTGGTACAGGCTCTTCTGCCACATACCCTTGCAGGAAAGCTGCCCAGGGTCAGCTCAGCTTTGAGATCTCTCTTCCATGGATAATTTTTCATTGGTGATACAGTTACTAAGTTAAGCATTGTCCTTACAGACATTGTACCTTTCAGTATCTGGGGATCACAGTTATGGAGCGTAGGGCAAACTGGGGCTTTCTGTGTCCTAAAAGGTGACCCACCCCACTGTCCTGGAGAAGAGATGTATGATCAGAAAGCATAATCTTTCCCTCTATCTGTCACTCATCCCACTGAGCCTCCAGCCCACCAGATGCAAACTCAGGCATGTTTCCCTCCTTGTTTGAATACAGTGTGCAGATATTGACAAAAACAAATGTAAATATAAAGAACTAAGCCCATGAAATATCACCCCCTCTATCCACAGATCCTTTGTGAAGAGAACCATGGAACTGATCCCTAGTAAAGGATCCTTCAAAAAAGAACTAGATAAATTCATGGAGGATAGATCCATCAATGGCTATTGGCCAGGATGGGCAGGCACCATGTCCCTAGCCTTTGTTTTCCAGAAGCTAGGAATGGGCAATGGGATGGATCAATTGATGATTCCCCATTCTGTTCATTCCCTCTGGGGCACCTGGCATTGGCCACTGTTGGAAGACAGGTTACTGGGTTAGATAAACCTTTGGTCTGACCCAGTATGGCTGTTCTTATGATACTGCCATTGACATAAGGGGCTCATGAATCAATGGGACTTTGACTCTGATTGAGTAAATGCAGCAGGATCAGCCCCCATATCCCTCTTCATAAGTCATAGCAATGGCTCATTTTAAATGGATCCAGAAAGATTCACCACATGCAATGAAACTACTAGTTCCAATACCAAAAGTACAGTGTTTGGAATATAAGCTGGTTAGGGCAGGGACTCTCTCCCATGGTCCAAACAGCCCCATGATTAGCACAAAAGAGTCCCAATCTCTGTTGTGTCTGTTATCTACAATTGTAATATAAGTAATAAATAATAACATTGAGGAGGGTTGGGGGAAGAGAATTTCAAAGCAAATGTAATTACATTTTGATTTCAGACCAATGGAACTAACTCTGAGGTTGTTTGAATTAGCAATGGAAGGCTATATTTAATAAATAGTACCTACATTAAATATGCTGTAAATATATATAAATATATGTATATTGTATATGTATATTTTTTCCCATTTTTCTAGTTTCCTACATCAGAATAGGTGCTAGGGGTTGGCACTGCAGAGCAGAGGGGGAAAAACATGGATGTTTCCCAAACTAAAATGCCCTGGAAAAAATCCAAACAAACTGTGGTGCAAAAGAAAGAAGAGAAAAAAAATAAAATGGAATGTAATTGCTATTAAATAGCACACGTAGGTGGGAAGTTGGCTTTCAATTGTATTGAACATGCTAATGTGTCCAACAATATTTCATTCTACTGCCAGCAAACTAGTGAATAATATGTTAATAGCTTGAAATATGTTGTCCCAACTCCCTCTCTCTTCACATCTAACATCTATATATGAGAAATGTTACAAGAGTGCTCCTCAAGATGGCTATACGCAAGGTGTTGTATACATTGACTGAGTTGGAAAGATTGCCATTTACTGCACATAACAATAGGTAACATTGTCTACAAGCACACCAAAAAGTAACACCCCATGAGTACAACTGTAGCAGGACTGGACAAGAGTCTGTCAGTGGGCTGTTTCCGGCCCACTTAGTCCTTTCATCTGGCCCATGGCAGCTCCTGGTCCCACCCCCTAACACGGTGCCTGGGACACCCTTTCAACTCCTGCTATTTAAAGGGCTCACCCCTTCCCAGCAGGTGCCAAACAATGCATTAGTGGTGGGCTGGGAGCTTTGAGTCCTTTCAGCTGTGAGCCCTTTCTAATAGCAAGAGTTGAAAGGGCTCGCAACTCCTGGCCCCACTGCTAATGTGTTGCCTGAGAGCCGCAGGAAGGTGTGAGCCCTTTCAATTCCTGCTATTTAAAGGCCCCACCTTTTCGCTGGACACTCTAACCCTTTTGCCCAAGGCCCCGCCCCTTCTGGAGCAGCCCACGACCACTTCAAAAATTATTGCCCACCCCTGAGCTATACAGAACTCAGCGTGGCAGTGACAAGGTTGAGCAAGTAATATCTTTTATTGGACTGGCAGGTTTTTCCAATAACATACCAGGGATATGTTCATATTTTCATCCCCTGGGCTAATCTACCTGATAAATTTCTATTGTAACTTCTACAACAACCACCCATCCACTAAACTTTCTCTAGAATACTCCCATACCAGAATCCTGGACACCGTAATCAGCTTCAACAATGGAACCCTACAGACACCCAAATATAAGAAATCCACCTTCATTGATCCAGGAACCACCCCAAATGCAGCAAGAAATCTGTGATCTGCAGCCTGACACACAGATATCACAGAATATAATTAGAGGAATGTTCTGTGGGTCGATTTTTTTTTTTAGATCCAAGGGAAACCAGGACACTCCAGAGAGACTTAATCACTTTCTTATTTATTGCAAGCTTTAAGCAGTTAATATAGTTGTTCAAGTTTTACAAGCCTTAAAAACAATTACTATACAATTTAAACCTGAAATACTATAAATTGTAAAGCAATTAATACAGTGCAAAGCAATGCAAAACCAATTAATAGAAGATCTACTATAATACAATAATTAAGCCTAGATCACATATACTTCACCCGTATGCCACCTACAGTACCATGCAGGAAGTCGTGGTTCCTTTGATTCCCACTGGTTGGAGCGCCATGCACTGCCGTAGCTGGTGTGAGGGGTCTATTACTTCTAGTTACAATGAGCAGAACCTGTGGGTCAATCCTGATCCCTCCCTCCCATCGATTCTTCTTACTAAGCAAGACTTGGTCCCTCTAATAATATTTACCAATTGATTACGTATTGTGTAAGATGCCTAAAATGCCCAATGCCCCTATTTGGGATACATCCTGCTACTCAGAATGTTGCAAAAACTATGTACGTAGTTAACAGTTTTATGGCTGCATCTGTAATTTTTGCTTATCAGAAACAGAAGTACCAGTACAAGATTGATTGCCATGTGTTCTTGACTTGGTCTCACGTACTTTGCTTAATCTGCATTGTTATGCAAAACATTCCTGCCTCAGACTTGACACAGGCCTGGGTGGTCCTTTTTAGAGATCCGCACTGTGGTCAAGGCAGACCTTACCATTTATTGTCGAGGCAGGGCCATCCAGACTCCCCTAAGAGAGGAGGAAGTCCAGGATACCCTGGGCTTAACCCTTAAAACTACTTTCACCAAAGAAGGACATTCTAGCAGAGATGTAGATTGCATCTTGGAAGGGGCCACCCATGTCCCCTGAGATAACCTGCTTCAATACAGAAAATAAAACTTCTTCTTATTGCATATCACCAGTTGTCACTTGTCACCCCACTCTGGAACCATATGGGATATCAGCAAACAACTAACATTCATATTCCATGGGAACCCCATCCCAAACTAAATCTTTCTTGAATCCCCTCTTTGGGCCATCAAACAACTCCCAGCCTCTCCAAGCACATCGTTGGAAGCAAGCTTCCCATAGACGAGGACACACCAACTCAAAGAGGCACTAGACTCTGCCAGAACAATGGATGCAAAACCTGCAGATGTATCTCTACTGCTACAATAAATCAACCCCCTCCCAAGAGCCATGGATCTACACTTACCTACCACAACCTATGGCATACCTCCTTCAGTGCCCTAAATGCCCCAATAACAATTATGTGTAGGTGAAACCAGACAATCACTGCACTCTTGAATGAACTCACACAGGAAAATGGCAAAAGGCAACTCCTCCTTCCCCCCCCCCCATCACATGTGGGAGAACACCTTTCACAAAGCACTCACTCTGTGTCTCACCTATCAGTTCTCATCCTCAAAGGAAACCCATACAACACTTTCAGAAGACGAACCTGGGAACTTAAATGCATAACTTTCCTAGATGCTAAAAATCATGGACGGAACAGAGGTGCTGGATTCATGGCTTATTACAATAATCTGTAACCTACTAACCCTTTTTTTGTCCTATGATTGTAGAGATGTTAATGGGTCTTGAATGGACCCTTACGAATATGTGTTAACCACTTATGCTAAACAATCTGCTTCACCTCGCCATCTTGCAGTACATTTCCCAGACCTGAAGAAAAACTCCATGTGGCTTGAAAGCTTGTCTCTCTTACCAACAGAAGTTGGTCCAGTAAAAGATATTACCTCACCCTCCTGGGACTGACATGGCTGCAACTATACCACATACATCAGTGGGCTCAACCAGTGAAAACTAATACATTTTGGACACTTCTGTGGTATAAACTAAATTCCCATATACCATACTATTGTCTTTCTAAGGTCTGACATCTCCGGATCGTCTTGTCCTTACACGCATAAATTCCATAGCTTGTGGTCCAACTGATTCGGCTCACAGAAAGCTTGCTTACATACACAAATATTATTATTTACATGTAGCTATTTGTTTGGACGGGAAAATCCTACTTTTGGGCATAGATTGTATTATTTGCACATGCATAGGGTCATCTATGCAAAAATGCATGCATGGGCAACACATACAGGCTCTGATTCTGTAACTTACACCTCCAAGGAGCCCAGCTGAGATCAATTGGCTCCAATGAACTACAGAAGTTTGCCCATACAGAAGGCAATATGGGAGTTGGGCCTTACATAATAATTAATGAAGGTATGTGTTGCCCGTATGTGTTTGTGACCAAATATGTGTTATCGTTTGCTTAGTGACAAGTATCGTTATTGTTTTAGGTCATGTCTTCACTCTGCAGATCGATCTTCTAGAGTTCAATTTAGAGGGTCTAGTAAAGACTTAGTGGCTGGTACTCCTGCTCTTGTGAGGAGTAAGAGAAGCCAACGAGAGCATTTGCTCCTGTCTGCCTCCCACTGTGGGGCAGCAAGGAAACTCGATTAAGAACATAAGAATGGCCATACTGGATCAGACTAAAGATCCATCTAGCTCAGTATCCTGTCTTCCGACAATGGCCAATGCTAGGTGCCCCCAAAGGGAATGAACAGAACAGGTAATCATCAAGCAATCCCACCCCATCACCCATTCCCATCCTCTGACAATCAGAGGTTAGAGCCACCTTTCCTATCCATCCTGGCTAATTGGACCTATCCTCCATGAATTTATCTACTCTTTTTTGAACCCTGTTAAAGTCCTGGCCTTCACAATATCCTCTAGCAAGGAGTGCCACAGATTGACTGTGTTGGGTGAAGAAAAACTTCCTTTTGTTTGTTTTAAATCAGGTACACTGGTTTCAGCTACATAGTAACATAGCTGGAGTTGTGTACTGTGATTCAACTTTCCTCTTTAGTGTAGACCTGGCCTCAGAGAACTGAAATTAGGTGAGAGAAATAATCCCTCTAACTTAGACTGGCAAATGTTATAGGCCGTGGCATAGTTTGTGTGATAGTCTACGATGTGGGAGTGGAAAGTGTGTGTTCAATGGCAGCAGTCAGAAAATGGAATGTTCCTTTTTTCTGAATTATTTTGGGGACCAATTTAAAAAACCGTCTTTGTCAAGGTCTTTGCTGAATGGCTGTTTCTAATTATTTTTGTTTTCCTTTGATTTGATATGGAATTTGGTGTTCAGATCAATTACATGCTTGATAGTTGTCTAGAGGTGCAACTTTGCTAACTAAACAGACATCTCTAGTTCGGGATAGGAAGGGAGGATTTTATTACAGCTCACATGTTGGGTGGTTATGACACATAGTTCTAAATGGCAGATGCTTTAATGCCTGTGTCAAGGGCTACAGTGACAAATAGCCACCACTGCACAAACACGTTTATTCTACTCCAAGACATTTTATTGGGGGGAAACTGCCCAATCAGAAACAGAATGCTCACTGCACTGTTACTGAGTGGAACAGGCACCGTTGGCTAGGCAAGCCACATACAACATTCTACGTGGTAAGTGATATGATGGTAACTAGAACTATTTTTTCCTCCTTGGAAGCTTGGCGTTTAAAAGAAATGTAGCATGTATACAGGACATTTTGCATACTACACTCTTAAAATCATGTATTTCTCCACCAGCTTAGATGGGAACTTTTTGGGAGCAAGGCCCGTATTTTCATTGTGTGTCTGAGCAGTGCTATTAGCACAATGAAGCCCTGAACCTTGAGTGGTGTCTCTCAGTACTACCACAGTGCTGATAAATGTGCCCTTAGCATTTGTGCACATCCTTACGTTATAGACTAGGGTCTATGCTTTTGTACTCTGCCTGGCAAAGATATTAGAGTTTGTCTTTGGCTTCTTTAATAACCAGGAGTTTTGTGGGATTTAAAATTTCCAATCACAGCAGACTAAAGCATAGTATACAGACTGCTAGCCTCACTCAGTTGTGCAGAAAAATTGATTTGACCCTGTTTATACACTTTTGATTTTCAGTTTCACAAATAATGTAAAAAAAATGCAGTATTAACATCTCTCCCCCCTCTTTTTTTTTGGAAGAAACTTTGCAAGGATATGGTCTTTGGAGTGAATGTAATACATTTCCCATTCAAGATATGTATCAGCAGTGTATGTTGAATTTAGGAAACTGTGCACAAAATAGTAACCTTTCTATCACTCAGTGTTCCACACTGCATCTATGAGCATTGGACAAGGAACTCTAGAAGGGCAGGGCTTCACCTCCCTACTCCAGGGTGGGTAACAGCCTTTCTGTGACTCGGTGAAGTAGTAGCATGCCCCTTTGTGAGTGCCCGGGCCACATTCTACATACACATGAATTCTATGAACCTTCTCCCAGCAAGTTTACTCCATCCATACTCCTTGTGTCAGCCTATTCAGATCCCATCTTTGCAGCTGCTCCATCCAGAGAGGTGCACTGGGGAGCTGATGATGGGGGTAGGGCTTTTTAGGGAACTTCAGGATTGGTGTGATTTTTACCTTTTGTGCATAAAATCCTGTTCATTAATGAACTCATTTCAGTGGCCTTTGCACAGGAGGATTTCACATCATAGGCAAGACCATCCACAGGGTCATACTGTGATGGAACAAGTTAATTTAAGACTGATAGCAAGTACTGCCCTGAAATAAATTGGTCAAGCAGAATCTTACTGAAGCTGCCATTTCCTCTTTGCCTCATTCCTTATGTCCCCACAATGGGTGATTTTTAATTTACCATTTTGTGTTTCCATACCCAGGTATAACAGGCTGAGCCAGAAAAATAATTATGCCCAGGAAGATTTGTCTATGAAGGGGTATCTTTGCATTGACTGCTAGCTATCTCTACATCTCTTAGTATGTCCCTGCTCTTTGGGTAGACAGAATTGTGTTGTTGGGAAAACTACTAAATAGAATAATCTGATAATGAAGTTAAAATTATGATCAACGATTGTCTTCTCAGCTGATTGGTTAGTTACCAGTTTCACAAGTGCTGAAATACTTAGTGATACTTAGAGATCTGATAACTAAATATTTAATTTCTGGCAGCAGTGTCTAAATGCTTAGCTGTCAACTCATAGGGTATGTCTAGACTACATGCCTCTGCTGACAGAGGCATGTAAATTAGACTACCTGACATAGTCAATGAAGCCGGGATTTAAATATCCCCAGCTTCATTCAAATAAAAATGGCCACCACGCTGTGCTGGCTCAGCTGATTGTTGGCACAGCGCGGAAGTCAAGACGTGGATCGGTCGACAGGGAACGCTTTTGTCAACCACTCCTGTAAACCTCGTTTCATGAGGCAAAAGGGAGCAGTCGACAAAGGCTTCCCCTGTCAACCAATCCACGTCTTGACTGCCGCGCTGTGCCAACAATCAGCTGAGCCGGCACAGCGCGATGGCCATTTTTATTTGAATGAAGCCGGGGATATTTAAATCCCGGCTTCATTGACTATGTCCGTTAGTCTAATTTACATGCCTCTGGCGACAGAGCCACGTAGTCTAGACATACCCTCAGTGACTAAATATTTTGCTGCCAAAAACATGGAGACAAATTAGACTGGATGATGACAAATGGACAAGGTAAGGCTATTTGGAGCTTGCAAAGGTGAGCGAACATCCTAGTGAGTTGAGGATGCCTGAATAGGGGGATTTACAGAGGAGGGCTATCCTTCCCTATACGCAGAATGTGTCTAAGGCACCTGAACACTGGGTCTTAATGTCCCACCCACTCACCTCTTTCTATCCTTGTCCTGTGGTTCTGCTTTCTCCGGAGAGGATCTAATTAACTTAAAAGTGAAGAAGCCTGCCAGATCTGTTAGCAGAGATGGAAGCTGTGAAAGAGCCACTCAAGTGGTAATGAAGCCATTTGACAGGCGCTTGCCAACGCAAGCTTGATACTGTCAATTTCTGACTGTACTGTGTTAGCCTACAGGGCCTTCATTTACAATTTGCTTTAGAAATATTTCATTAGCGTGTTGTGGAAAATGATAAAATCACATCCTAAGGACAGCCCTGTTTCAAAGCGTGTTGGCATGAAGCAGATACCTACATATGGCAGGTTAATTTGGCAAGTCTTCAGGTGCACAGGAAGCCTGCAAGAGCTGCAGTTCTGGGAAGCCCCCATTTGAGCAGAGCAGACATCTATGCATAGCTTATGGGGGGAGGAGGGGCAGAAAGGTGTCTCCCTGAAAAGCTTTTGTTTTTCAGAAATCTATGGACATCAGTAATTTTTACATGCTAGCCATATGTCTATCCACTTCCATTCTGTGAAGATCGCATCAGAACTCTGAGAATGACAATGAGTGTGACACCTAATCCCTGTGGAAAAGAGAAACCTCTCTGGCTATCAAACATTAATTGAACAAACTGGTCTGAAAATTACAGAGTGATAAATCTTTTTTCTTCTCTACTCCTGCTACGCATCCACTACCTCCCTTCCAGGAATATGGGGGTATTATAACTATGATCACAATTGGTGGAGAAGAGGAGAGCAAAAGGGGCCCCTTTTCCTACTCTTTCCCACGCTTTCTTCCATCTCCCACCCATTCTAACACCCACGCGTTGCCTAGCAGGAAACAATTAGTGAACTCCAGCCCATCAGCTCCTCAGAAGTTTTTTGCAACACACAGTCCCTACCACTGCACATTCACAGAAGATGTTAACTTTTATGCTCTGTTAAAGAGTCAGTACATCACAATTTACTAATTTAACAAGGCTCAATACACCCGTTGCTTCAAACACAGCACTGAATTGGTTTCTAGTCAAAGTAAAACAAGTTCTTTTAAATAAAGAACCTACATTAAGTGATACAAAGAGAAAGGGATAATGGTAGAGATGATTACAAGCAAATAAAAGTGCAAACACACACCTAAACGCTAAAGCTGAATCTAGACAAATACTGTCTTTATTAACGATAGGGTGGTTGGATGTGGTTTTGTTGTTGTTTTTGGTTTTGTGGTGGCTGTGTGTGCTGTTGTTATTGGTGTTTTTTACACTCAATCTCTTTTGCAGCTTTTTACTAGCCAGGTCCCATCACTGAGATCAAATTGCATGGCTTCGTTATTTCCTCAGGAAGGTTAAAGATGGAGTTTTACTCTCTGCTCCTTATTTTTCTAAAGATATTGTCTTTGTCTTGTCAGGAAGGCCTCCTGGGGATTTAGTCTCCTGTCTTGAGAATGTAGGAGCCATGTTAATTCTTTATCAGAAGTTCAGGAACAGGATAACCTAGCTGGTTGGTTTGATAGATTCATTTACTGCTAACATGCAAATTGAGGTAACCCCACATTCCTTTGTCTAGGACAGACCTGTTTATCAGCTTTACCTAGGGGAGGTTTCCCTATCTTAGACTCGAACAAATAACATCATACAGATGGAGCTCCTGCCTTCACATATTATGTTAACATATGCATTTCACAATGATATTAATAACGAGCGTGTTATTTTCACATGACACCTCACAAGGCATATTTTATACAAATAGCACGGCAGTAATGTGAAGGGTGTGAATACAGACACAACCAGATATGAGACATGACCAAAGGATGATAATCATTACAGGGCTAGAGGATGAGGGGAGGGATGATAAGAGCAAAATGGTCATATTGGGTCAGACCAAAGGTCCATCTAGCCCAGTATTCTGATTTCCAAGAGTGACCAATGCCAGGTGCTTCAGAAGGCATGAATAGAACAGACAGTTATCAAATGCACCCTGTACTGCTTCTCCTTCCTTTCACAGACCTGCAGAGAGTCATCCATGGAGTCTGGGGGAGGAGGAATATAATTATATGGGTGCATGAGGGCTGACAGAATTATCAAGTGCCTGGGGAAGGGTTGCTCCATGCTCCTTGAAGGGATGGGGCTAGGGCAGCCAGCCCTCATCACCATGCAGATGCGCTGTGCCCCCACCAGCCTTTTGCATTCCCTGGAGAGTGCTGCTTGGGGCTCCGGATGGTGATTTAAAGGGTCTAGGGCTCCTGCTTTTGTATCACCAGGCTCTGGGGTAATTACCATCAACTGGCCCCCCATCAACAGGCCTGTATTTGTGGCTGATTCTCTTACCACCAGTCTTTGCACTCTGCGCATGGATTTCAGAGCCCTTGAGGAGTTTGCTGTTCAGGAGGACAAACTGGTAATCATATATTTCCACATTTCTTCTGTATAAACTCTGCCAGTGAGTTCCTAAATCACAGGCTTCTTCCTTAGTTTTGATTGCTAAATACAGATCTTGTCTTGCTTTTTTTGGACAAGCCCTTCATGACATGAATCTCTCTTCCCCTACCTTTCCCCCATTCAATTAACTCATTTGCTGGAACATTTATAGGACTAAATGATTAAGAAGAACTTAGTAAATTTTAGCAAAGAGGAATTCCTTATTCTTGGGCCACAGACAGTTGCCCATTAGAACTGTCCTCAGAATTCTGTGATGTGGAAACCTGGATTTAAAGTGCTAGAACACAGCTGAAGTTGTGGTATCTGATGTGTCACTATTTGAGGCAAGATGCTAGGGTTCCCCATTATGATTAGATGGTTGTGCCTCAATTCAGTCTTTGTGCCATGGGCCTGCAGGTTGTTCAAGTGATATCGTAAGGTCAGCCTGCTGTCCCTTTCTGTAATGTAGCCCAACCTACATTTACTCCAAATGTCATCAATGATATTATTTATCTGAGGTCAGGATACAACTTCTCCAGCTCTTGATTTTCAAGATGTGTTGATTTCTCCATCCAGGACCTGTAGTTTGTGCTCTTGCTTGCAGTGTGTCATCCTTAGCAACTTTGCTTTCCAATCCATCCCATAATCCTGCTAGTCTAGTAGATGATGCTTTTGTCATGTTCACATCTACTGCTCGGGGTTGCCTGAGAATATCTGGCTGCATGTCACCAAGGATAGAACACCAACTTGATAGCATGTTGCAATTAGTAGGCTGTTGTACTTACAGAAATGGTTCTTCTCTTAGCTCTTTCTTGAGTTTTGCGATTAGTGATGTACAGTGAGTCTAGGAGTCACATGTAGGCATTTCATGCGTATGTTTCTATTAGCCTGGCTTTTATGCGTCTTCACTGTGCTCTTCACCTTCATTTTAGTTTTTGCCCATGTTGTTCCTGATTTAGTTACACATTTTACCAAGAGGCCTATTATATGTATTATATTTTTGTCTCAAAACTGTCATGTTGCTGACACTCTTGCTGTTTTGACATATTTCTTCCCTTTGCCTTTTAAATTTCTGCTCACATTTTTCTTTCTTGTTTAACTATCTTGTTTGTATCATGTACTTGGTGCTGCTTGGTATATGAATATCGATCTTCCGAGTATGAGGTCCATTTTCTTGAGTAGATTTTTACAAAATTTTTGATTGTTTCTCCCCAAAATACTGGTCTTTAATGAGGAAGGATTTTTTTTAATATTAAAAAAAATCAGTGTTAATTCTGGACAAACACCTCTGTTGTTTCCCCTTCTTTCTGAGTCTTTATCCAGAAAAATTCAGCTTCCTCAGACATGATCATGTATTTTCCCTTAAATATTTTCATTACCTTATCCAAGATTTCTTTGCTTTCTTCACCTTTATCCTCAGCATGGAATGAATGTAATGTTGTGAAGATCTTGGGGGTCTTTTTCTGTTAGCATTGTCGTTTCCAAACAATTTCACACAGAGAGTCTCCAGCAGATGTTGACCTCCCATGAGCTGGCCTATTGAAAGAAAAGTCTGGTGATCCACCCTGGTGACAAGCAACGCAGTTTGCCTTCCAGATGGAAAACTACCTTTTAATTTCCCCACACAACACACTGACAAAGAGCCCCAAACCTATAGAGATTTGGTACAAAGGATTTGTCATAGGTCCTATGAACTGTGGTCTGTTTAGTGCAATATTCTATCTGTGAGACTGAACAGTAGAAGATGCTTCAGAGGAAGGTATAAGAAACCCTGCTGAGGTTTCCCAGAGGGGAGCTGAGGTTTCCTCTCAGCTTCCGCCATTAAGTTGATATATGCCCCTTCAAAACTGTTTTTTACCCTATATAACATAACTGATGTTGTGCAAACGTGCCTGAAGAGAGATTCCCCCCACCCCGGGCCCTTTTTGGTAGAACTGCTGTTTAGCCAGTCAGTCCCCAGCTTGTAGCAGTGTTCAGGATTCTTTCATCCTAAATGCAGGACTCTGCGCTGTCCTGGTTGATCCTCATCAGATTTCTTTTGGTCCAGTCCTCCAATTTGTCCAGGTTACCCTGGACTCTATCCCTATCATCCAGTGTAGCTACCTCTCCCTGCAGCTTAGTGTCATCTGTGAACTTGCTGAGCGTGCAATTCATCTCTTCATCCAGATCATTAATGAAGATGTTGAATAAAACCATCTCCAGGACTGACTCCTGGGGGTACTCCGCTTAAAACTAGCTGCCAATTAGACATCGAGCCAGCACTATCCATTGAGCCTGACAATCTAGCTAGCTTTCTGTCCACTTTACAGTGCATTCATCCAAGCCATACTTCTTTAACTTGCTGGCAAGAATATTGCAGGAGACCATATCAAAGGTTTTGCTAAAGTCAAGGTTGATCATGTCCATTGCTTTCCCCATATTTTCAGAGTACGTTACCTCAATTTAGAAAGCAATTGGCATGCGCGTGGTGAAATCATGTTAACTGATCCTTATCTTCTTCCGCTACTTCAAGTGTTACAAAATGGATTCCTTGAGGACCTGAACCAGAGTTTTTCCAGGGGCTGAGATGAGGCTGACTGGACGATAGTTCCCCAGATTCTCCTTCTTCCCCTTTTTAAAGATGGGCACGATATTTTTCTTTTTCCATTTGTCTAGGACCTCCCCCAATTGCCACAAGTTTTGGCAGTCCCTGGGCTTTCCCTGGGCCCTGTCCAACCCCACTTCTCTATCTCCTTACTTACACCTGGGGTAAACTCTAATGCTTCCTCTGCTTCTTATGGGCAGCCGAGAATTTAAGACTAACCCACTCTCTTAGCTTGTCCTATGACCTGGTTGAGAAGGTTCAGGGCTATATTCATGCTACAGCTTTTTGTGTGATCTTGGGTGAGATACTTAAGCCCAGAGCCTCAAAGTTATTGAGCCTCCTAATGTCCATTGATTTCATTGGGTATTAGGAACCTCAATATCTTGGAGGATCTTGGCCTTAGTCTTTCTGTTTCCTATTGTTGATACTGTTCACCTACCTCAAGGGAGGTTGTGAGCATAAATGAATGACTCTCAGGTGGTAGGCTACCTATGAATAAGTAGAGTAAAAGAGCAGTCAGGGGTCATGATTTAACAATCAAAATGGAACTTTACCTTGAATATTAAAGTCCTAATATTTAAACGTGAAAGAGACTGAAGAGCACATTACACGAACACCTTAAAACAAGCTATGAACAAGATTACAGGCTCAGCTACTATAACGCCAAAGCACAGCTAGATAGTTCCAGAAAGTGACTGATAAACTTGCCAAATGAATTGCATCAGCAAAGAGGGGTTAATTCATTCACCAGCGAATGCAGTTCCCTGTTAAGCCCTTAGGGCACAAGGCAACTCTTGCTTCCTCTGGCCTTCCATTGCTCTGTCCGTCACCGCCAAAACCCAGGCGGCAGGATAGGGTGAAACTGGGTCATGTAGCAAACGAGACAAGATGTTGCCCAATGGAAAGTAGGTTATAGAATGTAAAGTAGAAAGTGTCCAATAATTTATTCTTATATTTCCTCTGTGAGCCTATAGTTTTCATCTGTGGCTGCCAGTCTGAGGGGGCCAAAGGTATTTGCAAATGTACCATACTGGGGCTCAGAAAAAACAGAGTGGACAGACTGGCTGTGGCATCTCTTTTCATTTCATTTTCATCCTTTGTTATGAAAGAAACATCAGGGATTTTGTATTGGATTTTTCCCTTTGTGGTTCAGCACCACAGCTCAGCTCAGAACTGAGCTTGGAATTTGTGTTCCAGGAAAAAGAAGAACACATTACATGCTGTGGAGAGCAATGGAATAAGGCACTTACACGTTCTGTTAATACAGCATTCTTTTCTGCTAAGCACTTTAATACAGACTGTGACAAGCATGATGTTTATGATGGATTTTTTTTATAGGATGGGGTTCTTTTCATACAGTGAATGGTTTGTTTACACGGCCTCTTCAAATTTATGTCTGACTTTCAAATCCTTCAGGAATTGACACCAACTGTCCATGTTGACACTTGTTCATTATTTTTCCATCAATGGAACTATTCTCCTTCTTTCAGCTGTTGTAACAATTTTATGTTTTATCAAGTTGCCTTATAAGACCCTGCAGAACATTTTTTCAGTGTTTAGAGAATTATATAACACGAGAACCAAAAGTATTTCACAGCTCCATTACAGAAGCCTGCCCCTTGTTTCCCCTGCACACATCACAAAGGGAAGCTTCAGCCTGACGCCTTGAAAAGCTTTTTTTAAAAAACCAAACTCAATTAGTCCTACAGATTACAACTAAATGGTCATGATGACAGTAAATCCAAGTCATATTTCCTCCCCCAGCCTGCAGCCAGCTACACCTGACCCGAATGACTCAAACATCTCTTTCTGTGGCTTTGGGGGAGGAGAGAGTGGGTCAGAGAAGGATACATGCATGTGCTCATGTCATAAAGTTAGACTGGCAGTTACAAAAAGGTTGAGATCATAAACAAATTCATGCTTTGTTAACCTAGTGGTGTTCGAAATACAGGGCCAATTTCTGAAGCCCTCCTTCAATTTTTACTCAGTGCCCACTAAGGCAAAACTCCTGCTTTTGTCAAAGGTATTTTGACTAACTAAAGACTGAATAAAAATGGAGTGGCTATTGGTAGCCCCCCTCATGTGGTTGCAGGCGGTGGAGGAGAGAGGTCAAGGAGCCTTTCCCGTGTCGTGTCCCCATACGTCGTCTGGGCTTGGGCTCCCTCAAGACATCCACTGGGAGATTTGCAAGAAAAGGGACTAAAGCATTAGCCTAAGGCTGCCCTATCTATAGCTCCCTCAGCACAGTAGGACCCTAACTCTCCATGCTCACTGTAGGTTCTGGGGCAATTTTGATGTCACTGAACTGCCATGGAATTGGGAGAGCAACTGGGAATCCCATAGGTAGCCCTGACTTCCAGAGGTGCTTGGGACTTCACAGCCTCTTTTTATGTGTGGATGTAGGAGTGGAGAGAAGGTGAAACCCTCCCCCCACACTTAAAGACTCTAGAAGGAATCCCATCCCACCCAGGGAGTTTGGCAATGGCATCGTTGTTGGAGGCCCCACCAGTGGAAGGGAACAACCTGTCCATCAGCCAAGAGGAACCCCTATTAACATCAAAGAGTTTTACCAGAGTAAGGGCCAAGAACTAACTTCAGGATTTGACTCATTACTTTTTAACCATTCTCACTGAAGAGAACACATACACAGTTCAGTGAACAGCAAAGCCAATACAGAAAAGATTAAGACAAGCTATGTGGAGGAGCCAGCCATTCCATGTAATAGGCAGAATGGTTACCGTACGCCAAAGCAGCCTCCTATATTCATGGTTGTTGAAGGAATTATATTGTCTGTAACAACTGTCTGCACGTTATCTGCACAGTTCCTGTTTACATGAATGGGAGGGAAGCATGCAGATCAAAGGAAGCGTAGCTGCCAAATTCATGTAATGTGTTTCCATTGTCTTTAAAGCATTTTTAAAAAAGCATCAGAGCAACCCAATTGGGATGTTGGTTAGGCCATTGTGTAGCCTAATTGGACATTCTACTATTATTGCATATTTTATTGGACAGAGATAGGGAGCAGCATACTGCTGGAAGTACCCATATTTCAAAGGAGATATTATTCACAAAATTGGGTTTATACTTTTTATAAGAGGAGTGTTATTAATTCTAGTGTTCTGGCCATATTACAATTCAGATGATTATACTCCACCTTCAAAACGTCCCTTGCAGCTTTTGTTAGACTATGTGGTTTTCCCCCACCCCTTCTTTTTAATCTACCATATACTGTGTCTTTTGGCACTATTAATGGGTTTCTATGATTCTCCTTGGAAGTCTTTAAAGTTTAATAGGCTTATAATACCAAGCTGTATATTCTGTACTTGACTCACCACTGTGCTGTGAGGATTAGTATTATTACCACTAATAATCATTACTGTTTATTAAGCTCTTTCAGATCTTGAGATATAAAAGTACTAAAGACAGATCCAATATTGGTAGTGACAGACCCAAAAATGGTGGAGATCCCAAAAGTATGTGTGTGCGCACACATATTTATGCCATTTCACATAAAAGTTGGGTAGCATGTTTATTTATCTGGAGTCATCCAAAGCTGCAAAGCTCACCTTTGTTTTAGCCTGTAAACGAGGAATCATTTGAACCAGTCCTAGAATGTATCATCTAGTCATTTCTTGTCATTTTCTAGACTGTTCTTATTGAAAGGCCTTGATATTTATCTCAGGGGTCATCTCATTAATTGATGTGTTATTAATCATTTCTGTATTACACTATTGTGTCAAAGTCCCAACCCTGCCAAGGACCACATTGTATTAGGTCAGTTGTTCCCAACCTTTTTGATACTGGGGACCGGCAAACCCATTCACAAACTTTTGTGAATTAATTATGTAAATAATTAATATGCAAATGTGCAAATAAAATGTTGCCGGTCCACCAAAAGCCCCAGCCCCCAGTGCCAACCCTAACCCCTAGAACCCTCCACCCCTCCACTACCTCCCAGTGCCAGCCACTGACCCCAGAGTCCCCTGCACCCAACCCCTTCAATGCAAGCCTCCTGCCCTCAGAGCCCCCACCAGATCCCCAGTGCCAGCCTCCTGTTTTCAGAGCCCCACTGCACCCAACTCCTCCAGAGCCCCCGCCAGTGCTAGCCCCCAGTCTCCAATATTAGCCCTGTCCCCAGAGCCCCCCAGTGGCAGTCCTGCCCCTACAGGCCCCCACTACTATGCCCACCCCCAGAGCCCCCAGTGCTGTCCCACTCCCCTCACCTAGCCCTGTGCTGCCTCCCAGCCACCAGCTGAGCACCAATGCCCGCTGCTGCAGCTCTGGAGGCCATGGCTGAGGAACACCGCCTAGCGCCTCCTCTCCTGCCCCGGCTGTTGGGAGAGGCTTATCCTGCCCCACCTTCCAGCCAAACAGTGCCGGGCATGGATAGGGTCTCCTCCTGGCTGCGGAAAAGCAATCTTCCTGGGCCAGGAGGAGGCGCCACCCCTGCCCAGTGCTGTTTGGCTGAGAGGCGGGGCAGAATATGCCTCTTCCAATGGCTGTGTCAGGAGAGGACGTGTTGGGCAGAGTTCCCCAGCCAAGGCCCCAATGCATTGCACCCTGGTGATATGATTCATATAGATTTTATTGATGTATGTATTGATTATAATGAATTAATGGGTAAGAATGAATAAGTGTGAATGTGGTACAATTGTGGAGTGGAAAGAAGAGGCCAAAGACAAAGAGGCAAAACATCAGGAGACCCGATTGCGCAAAGTGACTATGGGACAAACGACATGAGGAACATGTGATTAAACACATGAGAAAAGCACAACTAAGGAGAGTGACTGTTTGTGTGATACCCACAGGAAAGTCTTATACAGCAGTTTCAGAGGAAAGTGTTATACAGCAGTCTCTCAGAGAATCATCAACAGAGCTATGGATTAGAAGTGTATAAGGGTCCTTCACACCAGGGCATCAGTGGAAATGAATCAGTGGAGATGCTGAGGCAGTGCATGCATCCCCAGATCTCCAGCCCCTTCCAGCTACTATCAGGGTTGGCCACCTGGTAAGTACACTTGTGTGAGTATGCTTGAAAAGGGGACTAGAATATATCGCAATGACATATAAGCAATCTTAATATCTTTGTCTGTTGATATATGTATGGGATAAAACTAATATAAGGATACTACTCTCATTGTGTCCTCAATCCTTTGGCTCTCCTCTATATGATCTCCAGAGTGGTCTGATCACCCACACCCAGAAGGACAGATTTGTAACACCGGCAGCCAGCAGTTTGCAGCTGGCTGCCGGTCCCCGGACCGGTGGTTGGGAACCGGAGTATTAGATAATGTGCAAGGACCTATAAGAGAAAGTTCTTGACTCAAAGAGTTTACACTCTAAACAGACAGGAAAGACGCAAGAGACTTTATATGCCCATTTTCCAGAAAGTGAACTGAGGCACAGAGAAATTAAATGTCTTGCCCAAGGTCATCCAGGAAGTGTGTGGCAAACATGCAGCAACATAAGGGAATGCAAAATTTTATTCTTCTTGCCAGCTTTTCTCAGACATCTTACATAACTCAGCAGGAGCATGAACTGCTTTACAAGTACTAACAACAGGACAGGAAGAATTGAAATCTCAAGAACTGAACTATTAAATTCTTTTCTTGACACTACAATTTACACCTAATTCTACAGTACATTTAATAGACCTGTTCTTACAATATCACCTGCCCACAGAAACTGAGTTTAAGTTAAAAGAAATATGGAAACATTACAATTCTCACAGGACGTTTGTACATCAGGAAGTGGAAGGAAGAACACTCTTCCTTCCACTTCCCTTACTCCTCATGTAATGAGGGTTATGGGAGTCAGAGTCAGAAGTCCTCCAGCTCGACATTATTTTGAAATAATATATAGTAGCCCAATCAATGTCTGTGAGTCTGTAACGCTGAAATGCTGGCTGTTTCCTCTGGGCGGCGCTGTTGCTGAAATGCTGGCAGTTCCCTCTGGGCGGCCCGTGATGCATGGGGAGTGCGGTGCCCAAACGGCCACTTGCGCCACTTGCTCCCCCACGGCGGTGCGGCGGAGCGACGCAGAAGTCAGCCGAGCGCCACGGCAGGAGGAGAAGAGGGGCAGAGCGGTGACGTACATGGCCAGGGGGTGGAGCCTGGCCGTGTACATCACCCCTCCGCCCCCCTTCGCCTCCCGCCGTGGCGCTCGGCCGACTTCTGTGCCGCTCCGCCGCAGGGGAGCCCAAACAGACGCTTGTTCCCCCGCGGCGGCCTGGCTGAGCAGCGCAGAAGTTAGGCAAGCACCATGGCGGTAGGCAAAGGGGAGTGGAGCGGTGATGTGCGGCATGACAGTGGCTCCAGGCCCCGCCTCCTGGCCATGAATGTCACCGCCCTGCCCCCCTTCGCCTCCCGCCGTGGCGCTCGGCTGACTTCTGCGCTGCTCAGCCAGGCCGCCGCATGGGAGCAAGTGGCACAAGCGACCGTTTGGGCTCCATGCCCCCCATGCAGCACGGGGAGTGCGGAGCCCAAACAGCCATTTGGGCTCCACGGTCCCCCGAGTGAGAGGCAGGAGGGGGAGGAGAAGAGAAAGAGAGACAGAGAGAGAGGCAGGAGGTGGAGGAGAGCTGAGAGAGAGAGAGAGGGGGAGGCAGTAGGAGGAGGAGAGAGAGAGAGACGGAGCGAGAGACCGGAGGCTCAGGAGAGAAGACTGACGTGGAGGAGAGACCTGAAAATCCCGTCTTATAATGGGCTAATTGGCTAGTAATATATAGTAGCCCAATGTCTGTGACTCTGTAACACTGAAATGCTGGCTGTTCCCTCTGGGCGGCGCTGTTGCCTGAGTCATGTCCTTCGCCTCACGCCGTGGTGCTCGGCTGACTTCTGCATCGCTCAGCCGGGCTGCCGCGGGGGAGCAAGCGGTGCAAGCGGCCGTTTGGGCGCCACGGTCCCCATGCAGCACCCCACTGCTTCATGGGAGTGCGGGGCCCAAACGGCTGCTTGTGCCGCTTGCTCCCCCGCAGTGGCCCGACTGAGCGGTGCAGAAGTCAGCTGAGCGCCACGGTGGGAGGAGAAGGGGGCAGGGCAGTGACGTACACGGCCAGGGGGTGGGGCCTGGCCGTGTACGTCACCACCCCGCTCCCCTTCACGCCCCCCTTCGCCTCCCACCGTGGCGCTTGGCTGACTTCTGCGCTGCTCAGCCGGGCCGCCGCAGGGGAGCAAGCAGAGCAAGCGGTCATTTGGGCTCCCACGCGGCGGCCCAGCTGAGCGGCACAGAAGTCAGCCGAGCGCCACGGCGGGAGGCGAAGGGGGGCAGGGCAGTGACGTACACAGCCAGGGGGCGGGACCTGGACGAGCATGCATCCCCGACAGAGACAGAGGAGCGGAGAGAGAGAGAGTGTCAGGAGAGGGAGAAGAGAAAGAGAGAGACGGAGAGAGAGGCAGAAGGCGGAGGAGAGCTGAGAGAGAGAGGGGGAGGCAGTAGGAGGAGGAGAGAGAGAAAGAAACACGGAGCGAGAGACCAGAGGCTCAGGAGAGAAGACCGACGTGGAGGAGAGACCTGAAAATCCTGTCTTATGATGGGCTAATTGGCTAGTTTTGAAGTAATGGCTTAATGTGTAGATGCACATTTTGTTATTTTAAAATAATGTCAGTTATTTCAAAATCACACTGCTGTGTAGTCATACCCCAAGCCAGCAGGCTCCTTCTCTGCTTTAGAAATTCTCCTCCAATGGCACTTTTACATTATGAAAAACCAAGGCTTTGCGTGTTCGAGGTATTACACAAAACAAGACAAATCGCAAAGCACACTGTTACAATAGTGTATCTTAAGAGAATAAAAGCAATGGCATTCAGAGTCAGGCAATCCCTCTTCCACTGTGCTCTCTACAGTACCTGTCATGGCAGGAATTTCAGAACAGATACTTCTCCAACTAGACACAGATGAGTGAGTAAAGGAAGCAGTGACACCCTTAACTCTGCATTTTCTTGATTTTGTTTGTTTACAGCAGAGCTGGGCTCAAACTAAACATTCAGATCCAAATGCCCGACAACTTGAGGAAAGCTTCCACGTCCAAATTCTGCAGCTCAGATGCCACTCTAGTTTATGCAAAATCATCCATTAGTCCTATAGTTAAAAGACTACTTAGCACTTTTTCTTATTTATACAGTTTATTTCTTCTATATCGCACCTTGTAAAATCATGTGAAGTAAAAGTCTCAATGATGACAAACTTAGAGCCTGTTTGCCTAGCTGGCAAATGCCTAAATTGCTCCTCAATTTTGGAAGAGATTGGGAGTGAGAGAGAGGCTCCTCTGTAGGCCTGACTTGCCTCCTGCGGCAGTATAACCTCTCCTCTTGCTAATAGAGCTTATGTAACAATTCCAGGAACAATGTGAGAGCCCTAACTTCAGTCTCTCACCATTGCATTGCCTCGGCAGAGCTAACAAACAAGTAGTAAAACTTTGTTGCCAGTGATACAGGCAGATGTGAGAGTCTGTGTACACACACGGAGCAGATCTATGGTGTCAGAAGGGACAATTTTACACTGTCAATTTTCTGATCATACTTACACTTTCAAGGAAAATCTTCCTCTCACATAAGAAGTTAGCTTCTTTCTCTACAATCCTTTTTGCGCTTAACAGCATGGGGAATGAATCTAAATTGGATAAAAATGCAGCAAGGGATCAGGAATCATTCCAAAATTTTACAATGATTAATTGTAAGTTGCTGTAAGGCATACTGCATGGATATAGTTTTGTGTCAATAATTCATTTCAAGGAATTTGGGAAGAGTCCCATGGGAAAAATACAATAAAATAGGCAACCAGAAATAAAGCAAGCTCATTTAACCTCAGAACTAGTTAGAAAGACCTTTTTGTCCAAATCTAATTCACTTGGAGGCAACAGTAACATTTGCAGCTTGTTCTTCACTAGAAGAATTGTGTTACCAGAAATCTCTTTGTATTATCATAATGAAAGGAAGATATTATTGCTGCTTGCCCGAGTAAGTTTCTATTTTTCTAGATTGAAAATAACTACCACAGCTTTGAACTAAACAAATTCAAGTTGCAATTATTCAGTGAGCCTGAGTTTACTAGGTTAGATCAGAAAACAGAAATTTCACATACGTTCATTCAGTTATGTTTAGCTAGAATTCTGTCCCAGAAGAGTGCAGGGAAAGTGTTAATTTCTTTATAAGAGAGAAATAGACATCAGAGATGGGAAACGTTCATCAAGGAGGTCATAGCCAGTGTTCCTTCTGATCTGCATGGCAGCAAAGCCCCACAACTGCTTAGTCAGCCCTGCCCAGTCAGGGCTCAGGGCTCCACCCAAGGAGCTGCCTGACTGGGCGGAGCTGATTAAGCAGCTGCAGGGCTATGCTAGGGCACAGCTTATAGGGAATGCTGATCATAGCCACCGTCAGTACAAAATTGTCCTCTACAGTACTTTATTGTGATGGTTGATTTTCTGTTCCCCCTTTTCTCCCATTATTGGTTTCAAGCAGGATTATCTTGAAATTGTTGCATGATGTTTGGGGCCAAAAAACAAAAACAAACCCCCAAACCCCCAACAACAAACAAATATCTGATTACAAGTATGCTGTTACAGGAAGAAAACAACCCTAATCACAGTTATAAAGTGTGTGAGGTCCTTATCCACAGAGCAATCTAGGCATTCAAGAATACATGACCTACCTGGCCTAGAAATAGTCAACTCCTGAAAGACAACTGGATAGCTATGACACATCCTGATATAGCATACCTCATGGAATGAAACTGGGAATGCTGAATCTTTAGGTTTCCACTTTCTAAACATCCTTTTTTATGACATGCAGAGTCCCAATCTTCCACAAAATATTTCAGGAATATCTTGTAAAAGTTCCTTTATTTCACTGTTGATTACAAAGACTTATGGAGTGGTTTACTCTCTCTCTCTCACACACACACACACATACACACACACTCCCCCTCCATCTAAGATTAAATATATCTGAAACTGCCCGTGTGGCGGGTTTATGGGCGCGAGCGTCGCTCCCCCTCTCGCGAGGAGGGGGCAGCGGCTCTGCGGACCCACCGCCTCTCTTTGCCCGATGTACGGGCTGGGTGCGATCACCCCCTGGCCCACGTGACCGAGGGGGGATCAGCGGACCCGTCTGTGCGTTGCCCCTTTGGGGCGAGGGGTTCGGCCTGGCCACCGGCCTTGGGGTCCCGGCCCCGTTCGCCGCCCTTAAGCGGGCTAGGTGCGATCACCCCCTTGCCCACAGGCCCGAGGGGGGATCAGCGAACCTGTCTGTATGTCGCCCCTTCGGGGCAAGAGGTTCGGCCTGGCTACAGGCCGTGGGGGTCCCGGCCCCGTTCGCCGCCCTCTCCGCACCAGGAGGGTTTTAGCTCCTCGGGGTATCCGGGCTTGTGGGGTGGGGTGTGAGTGTGGGGGAGTGGGGGACCCGGGCCCACCTCTCCTCCGGGTCCCGGCCCGAGGCCCTAAGTGGAGGTCGGCTTCACCAGCCGCTCTCCACGGCAGACGGGCTCTTGCCCGCAACTCTCTGCCCACGGCGCCAAAGGCCCCGCCCGGGCTCCTTCCACTCCCGCTCGCCGCTGCCCAGCGCGCGCGTGCCCGATTACTCACCCGTCGGCGCCGGGCTCGGCCCCACGCGACCTGCCAACTGCCGGTGCCGTCGCTCCTCGTCCCCCGGGGGCCCAGAGGCTTGGTGCTCCGGGAAGCCAGGGTGGCTGCCTCCCTGCTTCCCCCCTCCTGGGTGGCTCCTCCTCCCTTTTAACGTCCCTGGGGAGTGACGTCGGGGGTAAGCCCCGCCTCCTCGGCGCCTCCCCTGCGTGCTCCTCCCGGCGTCTGCATGGGGCCCGGCCCCCCAGGGCGGACCGAGGCTTTGGGGCAGGGCGCCGCGCCAAGGCTCGCCCCCGCCGGCGTCCTTCCCGGCGCGCACCCGGCCGCGCTCCCCGGTGTCCTGACTCCAGCGGAGCCGCGGCTGCGCCGCCACCCCCTGCGGCGGCCGCCGCTCCCTGCGCCGGGGTAGGGAATCCTGCCCACGGCTAGTGCGGACCCTGCCGGGTCCGTCACAGCCCGACTTTGGCCTTTAAACTAAAACTCACAGGCACAACATCTTATCAAAACCTTCTGAAAGAACAAGGCCTGTGAAATACACCAAGCAATGCTGTGCGCATTGATGAAAAGCTATGGGATTCATGTTCTACGTTTTCCTTTTCCTTGCACTGTGTGGGCTCAGGATGTGCATTGAAAAGGAACTGGTAGAAAAACCATTAAATCAAGTAATTTGTTCAATATAGATAGGGCGAGGTCAGAGGTGAAAGGCAGATTTATCATGAATCATTAGAGCCCTCGTCTCCTCTTGAACACATCCATCATCCTCAAAACCTGCAGCAGCAACATCTTCTGGAAGGGAAGTATACATTCCATCTTACTTTTAAGACTGTAGTGCATTGAGAAGACATTCAACTGATATCACAATTCAGGTCCTAGCTCAGCCTCAGCAGTAAGTTTGCGTCCCATCTGATGCCTCATAACTACATCCAGATAGATGAGAGAAGTGTGAACAGGTTCAGCTCATGTTCCCGGATGTCAGCTACACGCCATTGCAGATAGAGGAAGGCCAGCTAGCAGGTTAACACTATTATACAGTCAATCTGGGATTGATGTTTGCATCTAGTATGAGTTCTAGAAAACATAATACCATGTCTCAAAATTAATACAACATATGACTTCAGATGGTCCTCATTATCATGCACATTTTACACATTGGTCATTTTACAGAGTCAGCTATCAACTACGGTTTCATGGCGTTAGACAAAGGTAGTCATATATTCCTTAAAGCAAAGGACAATAACTGGAAATTTTCTATATTCTCAAAATTAAGAACTGAATTTGGACTTCGGGAATTTTATTTTATTTATTTTCATGTTACAAAATTTGCCCCTCCGATGCACTAGGCATATGTATGATGCACTCTCTAAAAATACATTTTTAAAAAGGTTAAAAGTTCAAGCTGACCTGCTGTCAACATTCCCAAATGAACTGCTCTCTACTCAGGCCCCACCTCTCGTGTGCATTGTGCCCTGAATCTCAGCAATCAGGCTGTGTCAGAGTGGGGTCAGATGTGGATGTATGTTTCAGAGTTTAGAAGCCTCCACTGAGACTGTCTTGCTCCAAGCTTAACACATGTAAGTATTCTAAATTCAAGTGGTCAAGTTAATTTCAGCTGGATGGTTTAGGCACAACAAATCCTGCATCTTGGGGGAGAGAGAGAGAGTGAGTGTGTGTGTGTGCATCTTGTGCTAAGAAATATGCAATATTCACTTTTTGCTACAATGAGTTTAAATTAAAGGCAAAACTACCATAGTTACACTGCTAAAAAAGAGACTTTCAGACTGTCTGTAGACT
Source organism: Rafetus swinhoei (assembly GCA_019425775.1). Taxonomy (NCBI): domain Eukaryota; kingdom Metazoa; phylum Chordata; order Testudines; family Trionychidae; genus Rafetus; species Rafetus swinhoei. Next base: position 277,556,292 of record CM033437.1, read on the forward strand.
ACAGAACTGGCATAGAGTTTGAAAAGGAAGAATATGACTTGGCAGCTTTGTTTGATCTATTATGTCGATGTCAGACTGATACAATGTTAATTCAGGGAGATCAAATTTGGCACGTTTTTCTGAAAACAAATTCCAATAGCTATGTCTTTCTTTATCCTCCCAATTTACAGCCATAGTCCCTAATATCTTATGACACAATAGTTTCCACTTTCATAAAGTAGTGTAATAGATGCTAACAGAGAGACACAATCAGCACATTAGCCACTAGCAACAACAAAACTTACTGCATCCTTGACATTTCTGAAGAAGTGGGTTGTGCCCATGAAAGCTCACGATACCATCTACATGTTTCGTTAGTCTCTAAGGTGATGCAAGATTATTTGTTGTTTCTTAAGTTTTTCCAGTTACACACTAACTTGGCTACACCTCTGAAAATTTCTGAGTAGTTATTCTTTTACTGTAAATAATCAGACCTTCTCTCATTTCCTAAATTACAGAACCCAGAAGTCTCTAGTATATACAGATTTTTTCATTTGCTGAACTGAAAAAAATCAGTCAGTGCCTAGGTATTGTGTTATAGAAAACAGAAACACGTGAGGTAAAACATATTTCCATACATTGTAGCATCTGTGTAGCAGAATAGCTCCAATTAAAATTTTAGTGACTTTTCAAGTGGTTTAATACATTTTAACAATCTGAATTTATTGAGCCATAAATGTTACAATATTTATATGAAAGGAATAGCTAATTATCAATGTCTCCTTGAAAGAGCAAACTCACCCATCTGTTTGTCTTCCAACATTTAGATTATGTTATTGACTGGAAAAAATGTGGCATGTGATGTAAGATTCAGCTATTCAATGGATTATGAATTTAAATTCCTTACATAGATAAAGTAAAGGCTTTGTGGGGTCTACTTCATGCTACTTAAAATCTACTTGGTTACACTTTTAACCGAGGACAAAAAAAACACATGCGAAATTTGTTCATATACTGGGCATAGCACCTAATGAAATCATGGCCCTATTGAAGATTGCATTTTGTCTCTGATGGAAGTGGAGCCAAGATTTAACTTAACTCACAATTGCTTGTAACACACTCAAAATACATGACAGGGGAGCTAGTGTTGACCTTTGTTTCCCCATGCAAGTACCTCTGTGTAGTTGGGTGACTGCCCCCCTCCAGCAGGGAAGGAGTTAAAGCAGGCTGCTGGGAGCCTGTACAGAGCCCTAGCCAATCAGGAAAAGGCTCATAGGGAGCCAAAGGGAGGGTAGCTTGCTTGTGCAGCCCTGATTTAAGGAGGTGCTCAGCAGAGCAGAAGGCAGCTGGGTCCCAGCCAGGGAAGGTACAGGACTGGCTGTCAGCAAGGAAGAAGCACCTCAAGAGAACAACACTGGACAGGCTCATGGGAGTGGGGGAGAGGTAACAGTTAAAGGTAAGCACTGGCATTGCAGTACTACTTGTCTTTCTAGGTGGATTTTTTCACAGAAAAGGCAATGGATGAAATGTAACTGTCAGATATTTTGTATTTGGAAAGAATTTTTTTTTAAACTAATCTTTCCAAAGCAAACTGAAGTAGGTTTTTTTCCCCTTCAAATTACTCAGAAATGGTTGAATCTATTCAAAATCTGAGAAGCCTTGTACATGTCTGCATATCACTGGGAATAAAGGCTCACTGTTATGTGTGACCATGGTATGAAATATGGCAGGCTCAAAACTATGTTTACAATTTTAACAACTGTGTATGTCATACAGTTTATATTGTAACTTAATTCCTAGATGTTCTACATTATAATCTTTCACACAATCTTATGAAACTAAGACCAGGTTTATGCTATGGGGCAAGATCAGCTTAAGGTACACAATTCCAGCTACATAAATAATGTTGTTGGGGTTGATGTACCTTAAACCAAACTTTGGCGCCATTATCACAGCAGGAGGTTGATGGGAGAAATGTTCCCGTTGACTTCCCTTACTCCTCACAATAGTGCCCTCACCATTTGATTTAGTGGGTCTTTACTAGACCCCCTAAACCTACTGCCGCAGTGTCGATCTTCCCATAAATCTAAATGTAGCCTCTATTATTGTGTAGCTGATGTACCTTGTGAAGGTGCAAGGCTACAAGCTTTGATTATTTTTCTTACTAGGGTCCTTGCTTGTAACATCACAGAAAATTACAAGCAAGGATTTAAAAATATATATAATTCACATTTAATACTGATTTTGGTATTCAACTGCTTTTGTTATAAAATCCTTCCAGTGTAAGCATAGTAGCCACCCAGATGTCAGTTTCTTGCTTTACTTCATCATGTTAAAAGGAAGTAGAATGACAACTTCTTTTGCTAAGCAGCAACCAATTTTCAGATATGTTAATGGTTAGAACATATTTGTAATTCTCAGCATGCCTGCTGATGGGGGAAATGCAAAGGGACAGTTATCCCAGGGCCGGGCAATTCAAAGGGGCCCAGGATTCCTGGCCACTGCCGCTGATACTGTGGCAGTGGCGGCAGCTGGAGCCTTGGGACCTTTAAATCACCACCGGCATGCTATTCTATGTGTATCTGAGGGCTGGGGGGCAGTGCTATGGTCCAGGCAGTGCTGAGGGCTGACTGCCTCCAGCACCATGCCTTTCACCCAAGGCCCCACCCCTTCCAGGGGCATGGAGCTGCCCCCTCCACCTCTTGCCTGGGGACTGCAAAAGCTGTTAGTCCCCCTGATTCTCAGAGAACAGTGTTATGTATAGGTCTAACTGTACTGCACACATTCTTTCTACAATAAAGGGCCCGGGGCACTTCTAAAAAAAAATTGAAATCCTTTTTTGAATTATCCTTGTATTTTCTGTACGTCTTAAAGTGAGACAGGACTTATTTTTATGTTATTCATTTTTAAAAGTGTCATTGAGCAGATTCAGATATATTAAAACTTAGAGACCTGTGGATCTCTTTCACTCTGGAGCCATTTTCACTATTTTGTACTATCTGGAGATAAAACACAAACAAATTCAACATAGCACCTCACGAGACAAGAAGAGGCCACTATCTGAGAGATGGTTCTGCATCTAAAGGAACAATCATCTGCTCTACATTCACACATGATAAACTCCTGAGCCTGTAACCACAGTGGTCACCAGCCTTTTTCAGCACAAGATTACTTTTTGAATTTACCTACAACCCAAGATCTACCCCCCTAGACAATGGTGTAGAATACACAGTCTATTTTTAATGTATGTTATATAAATCTAAAATCAAGTATACATAAGTTGGGGATTTGAGGCTACATATGAGATTTGTGCATATGATCATTGTGATTGCACAAGCAGTTGTAGACAGATAAGCCAGTGCAGCTTTAACATGGGTTCACTAGTGTGCACAAATAAATCATGAAAGCAGGGGGTCAAAATCCACTGAGGACAGCCTAACTGTGCCCTGGCTCCAGCCGGAGCAAAGGGGGGGCAGCCGCCTGCCACGTGGCCCGCGTTCTGCCTGCCAGAGCTAGAACTGGGCCGGTGAGGCTGCTCCAGCAGGGACAACCTCACGATGCCCCAGCTCCAGCTGAAGCAAAGGGGGGCAGCTGCCCGCCCACCATGTCACCCAGCCAGAACCCACCAGGCTTCCACCACTACCACTCACCTTCCTTTCCAGCAGGAAAGTGAGCGTTGGTGAGTGCCGCTGCAAAGCTCTGCAAATGAGGTGGGTGGACCTAAAATTGTTTGTGTGTGGCTGCGCAGGTGTGCAGCTCAGAAGGAACCCTGAGATTGGCTGTTGGCGACACTGCGATCGACCAGTTGATCATGATCGATGGGTTGGAGACTACTGCTCTAACGGAAAGTTTCCTGACAGCTGTCAGAGGGTGAATTCTATTGGCCTGGAAGCCAGCAGTGGAGTTGCCCAAATGATGGTTTCAAATGATGGATTTTTGTGTGAGTGGGAAGAACAATTTGGGAGGCCATCAACAGTATATATGGGCCAAGTAGTCTCGGTTATAAAAACTTAGCTTGTCTCTAGCTCCCTCTTCCTCCCCTCCTCCAACCGTATATTTATTCTGACTTCCTTCAGTGTCCCTTCTTGAGATATCGTATAGACCTTAATAGAGATTAAACACATACTGTGTCTACACTGGCGCGATCTTGTGCAAAGCGGCCGCTCTTGCGCAAAAACTTGCTGCCTGTCTACACTGGCCGCGTGTTCTTGCACAAGTAAACTGACATTCTAATGTATGAAATCAGGGCTTCTTGTGCCAGAACTCTGACGCTCCCGCTCAGGAATAAGCCCTTTTGCACAACTGTTCTTGCGCAAGAGGCCAGTGTAGACAGGCAACATGAATTTGTTGCGCAAGAAAGCCCTATGGTTAAAATGGCCATCAGAGCTTTCTTGCGCAAGAGAGCGTCTACACTGGCATGGATGCTCTTGCGCAAAAGCACATGCCAGTGTAGACGCTCTCTTCTGGAAGAGTTTTTGCAGAAGAACTCTTCCGCAAAAGAGTTTTTGCGTGAGAACGCGCCAGTGTAGACATAGCCATAGAGTATTATAAAATATAACAGGCTTCTATAGAAATTATTTGTATAATTGATAAATGTCCTTTCAATAATATTTTTAAAACATCCTATAGAAATACATAGTATGGCTATAATTCTGTATTGCATCATATAGGATGGGTTTAAAAAAAACTACAGAAAAGTTATCACTATCTGTTAAATAGACCACAGAAAGGTGGATAGTCTGGAAGGGTAGATTTATTTTCACAGGTTGGTTGATTTGATTTATGTTTTTGGTGAAGTAGGTTATGTTGATTACATTAGCAATGTGGAACTATCATAACATCTCTACTCAAATATTCTCTGAAGACTCAGTAAAATATCACCTGTGAAATTAAAAATAAAAATGCCACATTGCAAAGTAGAAAGATAAGGTGGTTGGGGTAATATCTTTTATTGCACACACTTCTGTTAGAAGAGCTGGTCCCTTTCTCTAAGCATTCTGTGTAAGCTTGAACGTTTGTCTCTCTCATAGGCTACATCTAGACTGCATCCCTTTGTCGACAGATACTGTTGACAAGCTTCTATCGAAAAAGAGCGTCTAGATTACATTATGTGGATTCGCTTTTTTGAAAAAGAGCATCCAGACTGCCAGACGCTCTGTCGAAAAAAGAAGGCACCCGGAAGTGCTTCTGGCAGGGCATGGGGGTAGCCTTTATTTCCAGGTGCTGCTGCCTGCACTTTGCAGAGATGCGTGCTTAAAGTGATCCCCCCTAGACAGCCATTGCTCTGCTTCTGCTTCTGGTTTACCTACCTCCTAGAGGGAAAGCAAAGCTGCTGCAGTGCTTGCTCTGGTTGCCCTGCTTCCTTGGACACCATAGCAGTTTATTTTCTGGGGTTTTTTTTTTTTCTGCTTTTCACCTTTTATTTGGCCATGGAGCCTGAGCTGCCCCATGGCAGGCGATGGCCCCACGCTGCCATACTGCAGCTTCTGCTGCATCTGCATGACTCTGTCATGAATCTCCTGTCCCATACGGACCCTCCTCCAAGATGCAGGCACTCTGCCCTTGCCCCCAAACTTTTTTTGGGGACAGGCAGATTTAGAGGCACGAGACGAGTTCCGACTGGTGGGACCGGCTCGTCATGCAGCTCTGGGACGACGACCACTGGCTCCACAACTTCCGGATGCAGAAGGCCACATTCCTGGAGCTGTGTGCCTGGCTCGCCCCTGCTCTGGAACACCAGGACACCCGCCTGCGGCCTGCCATCCCCCTGCAGAAGCGGGTCGCAATCGCCCTGTGGAAGCTGGCCACGCCCGATAGCTACCTCTCTGTGGAACACCAGTTTGGCATGGGGAGGTCTACTGTTGTGGCCATGGGGAGGTCTACTGTTGTGGCCAGTTTGGCATGGGGAGGTCTACTGTTGATGGAGGTAAGTCACTTTCGGGGGACAGGACCTGCTGAGTGGGGGGATTGAGAAAGGGGGACTGCCACGCAAGGACAAGAGGAAGTGGGGGAATGGAGTGGCACTTGGAGGCTGCTCCTCGGCCACCCCTGCACTGATGCGGGGAAGGGGGCATCCTGACAAGGGGAGGAGTGGGTTGGGGCAGGGAGGGTTCTCCTTCCAAGCGCTTAGGTAACCTGTTTAACTCCCTGGTTTCTGTCTGTCTATTTGTCTCGTGCTGCAGGTGGTGAGGGCCATCAGTGCGGAGCTGCTGAAGAGGCTCGTCCATCTCGGGGACCTGGACAACATCATTGCTGGGTTTGCCACCCTTGGATTCCCGAACTGCGGAGGAGCCCTCGATGGGACACACATCGCAATCCCTGCACCGCCCCATCGAGCAGCCCAGTTTATAAACAGGAAGGGCTACTATTCCATGGTGCTGCAGGCCCTGGTCGGCCACTGGGGACACTTTACGGACATTTGTGTCGGGTGGTCAGGGTGGGCACATGATGTCTGCGTATTCCAGAACTCCTACCTGTACCGCAGGTTGCAGGAAGGAACATTTTTCCCCCAGCGGCACCTTGTGCTCGGGGATGTGCAGATGCTGGTGTGCATAGTGGCCGATGCAGCCTACCCCCTGATGCCATGGCTCATGAAGCCCTACACTGGCCATCTGGATGCGATCAAAGAGCTTTTCAACATGTATCTTAGCCAGGCTCGCATCCAGGTGGAATGTGCCTTTGGCCGGCTGAAAGGGAGGTTCTGTTGCTTCCTCACACAGCTGGAGATGGGCAAACGCAACATCCCGGAGGTGGTGGCCACATGTTGCGTGCTCCATAACCTGGTGGAGAGGAAAGGGGAGGCCTTCCTGCTGGGGTGGGGGACAGGTGCTGATGGTAAGGAGAGGCCATTTCGCATCCCCAGACGGCTGCCATCCGCCAGGCTCACCAGGCTGGTGTCCAAATCTGAGAGGCCCTGAGGGAGAGATTCTCAGAAGGAGACCACTGACTGCAGAGGAGTCCTCCAGGACCTCCCCCATGGGGGGGTTTGGCCTGGCCCACCCCTACCTGTCCCTCCACTACCCTCACCCTCTTCCCATAAATAATATATACACACCTGGTTTTCTTTGTACGCAGACATTAGTGTTTCAAATAAAAAACTAATCAGTAAAGAAAATGTGCTGTTTAAAAAAATTCTGTTTACTGTTCAAATGTTTATAGTAAATGTTTGAGTAAATCTTTCACTCCAAAATAAAGATTTTGTTATATAACTGAAATGACCTTTAACTGGGGTGGTAGGGGACTGAGAACCTGGAGGGGAAAGGGGGAGTGAAAACCTGGAGTGGGGGCTCAAGTAGGCCGCTGCTTCTCTGATGGCAGGGTCCTGCCACCTTCCTGTGTCCTGGCATCACCATGGCCTTTGGATTGGGTGGAGCGAGAGCTAGTCCTGAGCTGGATAGGAGGGGGGGCAGCTGTTGGGCCTGTGAGGGCTTGGGAGCAGGAGGGGCTGGAGGAGCAGGGGGAGCAGGGGCCTGGCGTGCAGGAGGAGCGGTGCCCGTGACAGGGGCAGACAAGCCGAGGACCTCCCGCATTGTGGCACAGATGTCAGTGTGCTGCTGGACCAGCTCATCCAGCAGCCTGGTGCGCCACTCGGCCTCTGCCTCCGTCCTCTGCTGGAGAGTCCTGTTCAGGTCCTGCAGGGACACTACATGCTCCCTCAGCAGGTCCATGTAGACCCGCCAGTACCTGTGGGTGCCACGGGTCCGGGCTGGTGGTGGGGCAAATGTGGTGTTCCCCTGTTGGGGAAAGGTTCCGGCTGTGGAGGAAAAGAAGAGGAGACAATCAATGTCTGTGTGCACCCTTGCTGTCCCTGAGGGCATGCCATGGATGTCAGGGGCTCTCCTTTGGACAGGAGACTCAGGGGTGTTACACGTGACACTGCATGTGAGTTGGGCAGCGGCCTGAAAGCCTCACCGGGGCCCCACAGTAGCAATGGGACTAGATGGCCCCCCACACTGCCAACCCGCCCGTGTGTGGTGACCCCTCAAAGCACTCACCTGATGTTCCTTCCCCGCTGTCCACGGACGCCTGGGAGGTCTCTGGGGTCTGGAGGACCGGCTCCTGGGAGACGGTCCCTGCTGCCTCCTCTTCCTCCTTCTCCTCCTGGTGCAGCTCTCCTGCCTGGTCTTACTCCCTCAGGAGGGGTCGGTCCACAATGTGGTGGGGGTAAGCGGTAACCCGGACTCCACCACACGCAGGAGACTGGGCTTCCCCACTGCCCAGGATCTGCGCCAACTCCTGGTAGTAAGGGCAAGTCTCGGGGCCTGCCCCGGAAAGGGAGCTCTGGTCCCGGGCCCTGGCATATCCCTGCCACAGCTCCTTTACCTTGGCCCTGACTTGTGCCCTTTGGTGGCCAGTCCCTGGGCCAGGCACTCGTAGATGTCCGCATTCCTGCAGCATGTCTGCAGGGTCTGCAGGGCTTCTTCCTGGGACCAGAGCTCCAGGAGGTTTTGGATTTCTGGCCCTGACCAGGCTGGTGCCCACTTTTTGGTGCCCCTGGGTGGGTCCTCATCTCTGTCCCAAGAAGGGCCGGGAAGGGGGGGCCTTGAGGCTGGGGCCATGGCTGTCACAGCTGGCATGTGTGCTCTGGCTAGCTGCCGGACAGCAAGGCCTGTCTGGGTGCTTGTGCCTTAAGAGGCTGTGGCCAGCAACCACAGAGGTGCTGTACATGTAAAGGCTAGATGGTCTACCAGGGCTTCTTCCTGGAGGCCTTTTTTGTCGACAGAACTGGCTCCCTGCATCCACACACACTTTTTGTTGACAGATCTCTGTCGACAAAGGCGTTCTTCCTCATAAAACGAGGTTTACCGCTGTTGACAAAACTGCCCCATTCTGTTGACTTACTGTCGACAGAACGCGTTGGTAGTGTAGACGCAGGTATAGTTTTGTCGACAAAAGGTCAGTTTTGTCAACAAAACCCTGTAGTCTAGACACACCCATAAAGAGAAGGTGGTCCAATAAAAGATTTTATCTCGCCCACCTTTTGTCGCTAATATCTTGGGACTGACATGATGACAACAACATGCATATAGAAGTTCTACAAAACAGCCATTTATTCACAAAATGGCCAAATTCTGGTCTTGCCCCCATGGTTCTCTTGGCACAAGATGGGGATGGGAGGGCAGGATTTGTGGGGATCCCTTGCCAACCTAGGGACAGAGGCTATATTGGATCAAGCATGGCATTTATGGGTGGGTCTGGAAGATCTATGTGACATGGACATCTTCTCTTCTGCATTCCTTTTATATGTATCATGGAGGGATACATATAAAAGGTTCATGGATTAGTGCAGTATGGAAAGTAGAGCACCTTCTTCTCAGCTGCTCCGGGAGCATGAGTACTTTCCTTCCATGTGCAGAAGTCCCGTGAACTGTGCTCAGATTGGGCTGGTTACTGGCTTTGTCCCTACCTGAAGAGATAAAAGTGAAATTTCTAAAGGTAGATTATCCGATTGCCTACACAAAACTATGTATGGGGGACTAGGGATGGGCAGTACCTCTGTTGGAGGAACATGTGTTCCTTGGGGAGTAGTTCACCCGCTTTGGCCCCCACATACACCCAGCTCTCAACTATGGCTCCAAGTAGCTGTTTGCATGCAACAGTGGCCATAGCCTTGGAAACAGCTTGGATGAGTGGGCCAAACCAGGTTAGGGTGGCTGATGGTTCATTTTCTCTCAGCAAGACAGGGAAACTACCTTTCTTTAGCATGCAAAGACTGTTCCAGTGGACTGTGCAGAGGAAATAAATTTGTGATTCCATGGCCAGGAAGGTGATTGAGCAACATGCTGTGGGGTATGGAGAGCATGACAAGGCACAGAAGATGTCTTGGTCATGCACTGCAGCTAAGGAAGTCCCCAGCCATAGCAATTCTGTCTGCTGTTGGAATCTGGCTTCCACAGCCGAGAAAGTAGGACTGTCCCAGTATGGCAACTTTCCATACACAGAGAGTTTCCTTTCTCACAACTCTCATCTAATTAACATCTTATCTCTTTATCCATCATCATATCATTAATTCAAGCCCTGCGGTGATGGGGCATGGTGAAGCAACAGGTGGAGATGGTCACTGGCAGTAGTAGCCACAGTTCAGCACTTACATTGCCTTGAGACTAGTGGCCATTCAACCCCATGCCTGGAGCAGTGGAAAAGTTTGGCAGCTTCACTGGAGACTGAGCAGCTCTTTTTAGGATAGCACTGCTCACCCTTTTTGAGGGAGGGGGCTAGAAAACATGCCCTAAACATGCCTGCCCCATAATATCTGACCAGACTACCACAGCTGGCAATCATTCTACAACAGCTGAAAAACAATAATGAAGAAAAGACTCACTCTAGGAGCATGGAACATCTGCATCCTTATGGATAAAGGCAATGCACAAAGGCCTCAGAGAAGAGCAACTCTTGTCTCCTGAGAACTTGCCCACTGTAATATTGCAGCAGTGAGTGAGACTAGATAAGGCTGGAGAAGATTCTATCAGAGAGCTAGGAGGCAATTATGCTTTCTTTTGGAAAAGAAGAGTGGAAGGTGGAGACAGGATCCATGGAATTGGGTTTGCCATAAGAATGTCACTCCTGAAACAGCTTCCTCATCTCCTCTTGGCCTGAATGAAGAGCTTATGACTTGATGGCTCCCTCTTTGATCTTTGAAGACTCAGTGCTAAGACCAAGAAACTGGAGAGGCTCCTTGTCAAGGCACTTTTTGCAGCTGACTGCATCTTGATGACTCACAGACAAAACACACTTCAGGTCTTCATTGATTTTTCTGAAGCATCCCAGCTCTTTGGCCTCCCCATCTGTCTCAGGAAGACAGAGGTCATGTTCCAACCAGCATCTCATTCCCATGTCCAAGTGCCAGTTGTCTTCATTCAAGTTACTCAACTGAAAACTGTGGCTCAGTTCAAGTATTTGGGCAACATCATCTCAAGTGATGGTTCCCTTGATAAAGAAATATTGTCCTCCAGAATTAATATACAGATCCTTGGCTGACTTTGAACAAAATTTCTTAACCAACTCAGCATACATCTTTCCACCAAATTGAAGATCTACAGTGCAGTGATCCAACTCCTAACATCTCTCCTGTATGGATCTGAGACATGTACTTTTTATACACATCACATTAAACAGCTTACACAATTTCACATGCATTCCCTTTGCTCCATAATGAACATTTGCTGGCAGGACAGAGTGACCACAGTTAAGGTCCTTGAAACAGCAAACACAAGCAATGTTGAGGAAATGTTTTTGAGAGCAAAACTTAGGTTGACCAGGCATACCTCCAGAATGGAGAACTTCCACCTCACAAAACACATCGGATGCGTCTAGACTGGCAAGATTTTGTGCAAAAGCAGCTGCTTTTGCGCAAAAACTTGCCAGCTGTCTACACTGGCCGCTTGAATTTGCTCAAGAGCACTGACTTTGTAATGTACAAAATCAGTGCTTCTTGCGCAAATACTTTCACGCTCCCGCTCGGGAAAAAGCCCTCTTGCGCAAGAATACTTGCGCAAGAGAGCCAGTGTAGACAGCGAAGAACTGTTTTGCGCAAAAAAGCCCCAATGGCTAAAATGGCGATCGGGGCTTTCTTGCGCAAAATCACGTTAGACTGGCCACGGATGCTTTTGCGCAAAAGCAAAACTTTTCCGTTAAAAGCATTTCCGCAAAATCATGCCAGTCTAGACGTAGCCATCTTGTGTGGAGAGCAGAGTCAGGGCAAGAGAAAAAGGGTCATCCACATAAGCACTTCAAAGATGATCTCAGGAGCAGTCTCCAGGAGGCTCGCATCAATCCCAATGAACTTGAGCAAATAGCTGAGAACAGGACTCACTGATCGTCTCTGATAAGATCTGTGTGTGACAAATTTGAGCAGGATCTATGAAATTATCTGCTGGTGGTACGCGAAAGGTGCCATCAAACTGCATCATCAAACTGCATAAATGTTTGAGGGCAGACTTCCCATGCCCTCAATACGGCTGACTCTCTGCATCAGGATTTGGACTATGGAGTCATGTGCGTAGCAATATATGAGAATTCCGACTGAGGGTATGTCCACACTACAAAGTTAATTCGAACTAACAGCAGTTAGTTCGAATTAACTTTCATAGGCGCTACACATACAAACTGCTAGTTCGAACTTAATTCAAACTAGCGGAGCGCTTAATTCGAACTAGGGAAACCTCATTCTACGAGGACTAATGCCTAGTTCGAATTAAGTAGTTCAAATTAAGGGCTATGTAGCCACTTAATTCGAACTAGTTGGAGGCTAGCCCTTCCCAGCTTGCCCTGGTGGCCACTCTGGGCCAAACCAGGGAAACTTTTCTGCCCCCCTCCTGGTCCCGGAGCCCTTAAAGGGGCACGGTCTGGCTACGGTGCTTGTGCCAGTTGCAAGCCTGCCAGCACCCAGCCAGCAGACCCTGCACCTGGCACGGCACGAGCCAGCCACCTGCTGCCACCCAGCCCTCCGCCTCTTCCCAGGACCAGGCTGGTGGCTCCCAGGAGCCTGCCTGGGGCCACAAGAGGCGGGCGCCCACCTGGTCTAGTGCGGAGATCGTGGACCTCATCGAGGTTTGGGGGGAGGCCTCCAACATCCACGACCTCCGCACTAGGCACAGGAATGTGGCCATCTAGGGCAGGATAGCTGCCAGCCTGGCCACCAAAGGCCACATGCGAACCCAGGAGCAGGTTTGCGTGAAAATCAAGTTGGTCCAGTGAGACCCCCGACCTTGAGCCCTGAGCTTAGAACATAAGAACATAAGAATGGCCGTACTGGGTCAGACCAAAAGTCCATCTAGCCCAGTAGCCTGTCTGCCGACAGCAGCCAACACCAGGTACCCCAGAGGGGATGGACCGAAGACAATGACCAAGCGATTTGTCTCGTGCCATCCATCTCCAGCCTTCCACAAACAGAAGCCAGGGACACCGTTCCTACCCCCTGGCTAATAGCACTCCATGGACCCAACCTCCATGAATTTATCTAACTTCTCTTTAAACTCTGTTATAGTCCTAGCCTTCACAGCCTCCTGTGGCAAGGAGTTCCACAGGTTGACTGAAGAAGAACTTTCGCTTATTAGTTTTAAATCTGCTGTCCATTCATTTCATTTGGTGTCCTCTAGTCCTTCTATTATGGGAACTAATGAAGAACTTTTCTTTATTCACCCTCTCCACACCACTCATGCTTTTATAGACCTCTATCATATCCCCTCAGTCTCCTCTTTTCTAAGCTGAAAAGTCCTAGTCTCTTTAGCCTCTCTTCATATGGGACCTGTTCCAAACCCTAATCATTGTAGTTGCCCTTTGAACCCTTTCCAAGGCCAAAATATCTTTTTGAGGTGAGGAGACCACATCTGTACACAGTACTGAAGATATGGCATACCATAGTTTTATACTTCCTCCTCCTTCTTCCCCTGGCTTCCCCTTCCAGCTCCCTCCTTCCAGGTTTCCACCTCTCCTCTCCCACCCTCTCTCTTCCCTCTCCACCTCCTTTCCCAGTCTCCCCAGAGGTTAATCCCCAGTTTTGTTAAATAAAGAGAGTTTCTATTTTTGAACACACGTGTCCTTTATTTTTACATCAGGAAGGGGGCTAGGGAGGGGTAAGTGGAAGGAGGTGAGGGAGGAATGGGACACGAGCCCCCGATGGGGGGACTGGGGTGGCTCTGCGAGCTCCTCGGCGTGGAAACTCTCCTGCAGGGCCTCCTGGATCCTGACAGCCCCCCGATTGACCCCCCCAGATGGCAGCCTGTGGCAAGTGCAGCCGGGCTGATGGCCGAGTGCTGTGATGTGCCGAGTGAGGGCACTCAGGGCACTCCAAGACAGGACTGCTTTGCTGTCCCTCATCGAGGTAGACAAGCAAACCCTGAGAACTGTCTGTCCGGGGTGGGGGTCGGGTCCCTTTAAGCACAGCCCTCGGCTAGCCTGAGGCAGCAGCTCCACACTCTAAGTCCTAACCTGATGCCCTGCTGGCACTGGTTCCGGCCAGCCTTATCTTCGGTTCAGGGTCCACTCAATGTGGACATGCTAGTTCAATTAGCAAAACGCTAATTCAAATTAGTTTTTAGGTCTAGATGCACTAATTCGAATTAGCTTAGTTCGAATTAACTAATTAGAATTAAGTTAGTTCGAATTAGTGCTGTAGTGTAGACATACCCTGAGGGATTACCAATACATAAAACTGTACAATGAAATATTTAAAACATTTTAAAGCTTTTTGGCTTTAACATAATCACAAAAACATAAGATGTGTCATACTGGATTGTCAGAACAGTGTTCCTTTGAATCCAGTCATTGAGAGCGACCAATTCAGAAAGATGCAAGAATCTCCATAGGAGTCAAGTTGATAAAATACAAAAAAATGATCATTTCTGAAACATTGGAGAGTTCACCTGCAAGCTGCTCTGGGCTAATTAGATCTTGCAAAAATATAATTATAGAAATTATTAACATACTTTTAGTCTAGCACTGTGGTTACAAGACTATGGATCAATAATGTCAATTTATCACAGGGTTAAACATACTGCTACCAAGTACAAATATAATCATGAAAAACATCTGTAAGACCCTTCTAAGTAATTTGTCTAAATACTTTATACATATGTATAAGAAATGAAGAACACATGTTTCATATAAACCAAATGAAACTAGAGCTTTACAGACTAGTTTGCCAGAGATCTGAACAGCTGCAGACATCACCTCTTCTATTGGCTTTAAAAGGCATTATTTTCCTTTAGGTTAACAGGTGACACTGAAATACTGTCAGTCTTCCTGAAAGACAGTTTCCAAAAAATAGTTCTCTAAAATGTCATCAGACGACCCTCTTCCCCTCCTTCAGTGTTACTTATGATGGTCATTTGAGGTACCTGACACGCTCTGCCTATTTACAAAAGGCCTCTTCTAATTTACAATCTGTACCAACCCATCAGATTGTAAAAAGGAACCAGATCCTTACTGAAGTTTATGGCTTCATTAATGTCATGTTATGTACCATACAACCCTGTTTGTTTAGTATATAGAGTAAGTAAGGGCATCTTTTACACTGGGGAGTTATTGTAAAATAACCCTCCCTATTTTGAAATAACAAGGGAAACCTCTAAACTACCAAGCATGTTATTTCAAAATAATGGACTTATTTTGAAATAACAACTCCTGCTTGTGAAGAGGAATAAACTTATTTTGAAATAGTTATTCTGGGAGTTATTATTTTGAAATAACCTGGTAGTGTATACATAGCCTTAGAGTCCAGTTAACTTTCTGTTACATATAGATCAGGTACATACTCAGAGTACTTATATTCCTTGCTGGTGTCCCAACTTACAGAGGGTTTGGGCTAATTTACCTGAGGTTCCTCATAGTTGGTAAGTTGTGCCACTTGTCATGCTCCACCCCCCCAACCGCCCCGCTGGCTGGAAGCTCCTTCTCCATATTGCAAACATGAGAGCTCTACAAACAGATAGTTTCCTTTCTGTTTTTTCTACTCAGGTAGTTTTCTCCTTGAGTACTCAGGCCACAATTTGATATTATTGGTTTGTATAGAACATTTATGTTCCTTACGTATTATTTAAAAATGTATCAGTGCAAAGCTATGAATATGTCAACAAAGCATTGGGATTCCTAGTAAAATCCAAATGTATGGTAAGATTATTTTCCTATGGCCCTCTTCTTTATCAGTCTAGGCTTTGCTACTTGATTGAGAGCCTCCTGACTCTTCCATTTCATCCTGGGATCTATCCTTGATGATGCAGCTATAGGACCTGAGTATTTGGGCTTTCTTAATCATTGCTCTCTGGAATTGTGCCAACACAAGGTATTGTCAGCCATGTATTTCAAAGGCTTCAGTGACTTATTTTGTGTCAATGTGAAGGCTACAAAGTTTGATTATACACTTGAATAATAAAATATTTTAATACTTAATTTCTGAGTATGCCTTATTGAGATTGTATTCATGTCATTTAAATGGAAGTATAAAGAACATTACTAAAATCAAGCTTCCATACACTATAATGCATAATACATGTAAAACTTTATTTTTTTCTTTCAGTTTTACAAAGGTAGTTTGGAATGTGAGATCTTTTCTTCATCAACAAGCCTGTGCAATCACTAACAACATTTAAAAACAACAACCGGGTGATCATAAGTTAGCTTAAATAGCCCCAAGTATCCCTGAAGAGCTACTGTGTGCTGTGTAAAAGCTGAATAATCCTTGCAGTGTCAGAGGGTGACTCTTCAGCTGTTCAGGATCATGAGATGATATCCTAGCACTCATAAAACAGTAGATTTAGAACAGAAGAACATACATTTAGGTAAAGATCATTGTGACAGTGTTGGAAGTAATCCACAAGAATTGTCAACACCCTGGAGGCCAAACTAACATGACTGTGTCAAAGAATTCAAGCTTTTACTCAAAACCAAACAAAATACAGCAAATTCACACTGAATTATGCACACTAGGAAATATGAACATTTTCCTTCACATTTGGCTCATTTTAAAGCTTTTACAAGATAACTGGGGAAAAAGGGTATTTGTTGATAATACACTTTTAATTTAAATGCATACTGAGTTATTTATATAACAACAGAACTACAACCTGGGCAAAAGTATTACTAATCACTATTGCCTAGTTATTTGCATAAAATAATTTATGAAGGCACGTTGATAGAAAATGAACCATTTCAACTTTAAAAAAAAATTATAATTTAAAATTCATTAGAATAAGGGGATTTGTTTTGGCCCCTGAGCTTAGAAAATATCATTTGTGTTTTCAAGATCTGATGATCTTTGTTTTGAATATTTACATAGTTGTTTCTTCCCATTCAAGTTCCACATCACCTACAATAGAAATGAATAATTAAATTAAACTGCTTTTTAATTGACCATTAACTAATTACTGACAACTGTTAATATGTATTTGAAACAATTTCTGTGGAAAAATGTAAATAGTTTGAGCAATAACTGATACAATAATCTGGGTTAAAGGGCAGCAGAAAGCCATAACTTTGCACTTATCAAGCTTCCAAGTGCTTGTCAAAGTTTGCTTATTAATATTAACAAATCAATGCACCTGCTAGGGAAAAAACCCCAAACTTTGGAACAAACTATATCTACTTACCTTCCATGGCATCCAAAGAGTCCATCTTTTGCAGTGCTGAATAATTTACAAAACATATGGACTGAGTATTTCCTTTGCTTGTCAACAGATCCAAAACACACTGATGCAAAAAAATATATTGTGCCTGTAGGATGTAAAAATTAGAGGATACTTGAATTTAGAATTAAAGATTTGCTTTTAATAGCAAAATATTTTAAAGCAATTTTGAATAAAACCTATATAAATTCTGAATCTTTAGCAATTTATTCCGACCCTTTGAAAATGTCTTATATCAGATTCAGTTTTGATAATTATTAATTATTATTAGTAATTAATAATTAGTAGATTATTAATCTACAAACATGTTAATTACTATGCTCAGTCAACTATATAAAAATTATTCCAAACATAACTGAAGATTCAGACAGGTAGCCGAGTTAGTGTGTAACAGGAAAAACTTAAAAAACAACAAATAGTCTAATAGCACCTTAAAGACTAACAAAACATGAAGGGTGCGTCTAGACTGGCAAGATTTTGCGCAAAAGCGGACACTTTTGTGCAAAAACTTGCCAGCTGTCTACACTGGCCGCTTGAATTTGCGCAAGAACACTGACGATCTAATGTAACATTGTCAGTGTTCTTGCGCAAATACTATGATGCTCCCGCTCAGGGAAAAGCCCTCTTGCACAAGAATACTTGCGCAAGAGGGCCAGTGTAGACAGGGAAGAACTGTTTTGCGCAAAAAAGCCCCGATGGCGAAAATGGCGATCGGGCTCTCTTGCGCAAAATCGCGTCTAGACTGGCCACGGATGCTTTTGCGCAAAAGCACTTTTTGCGCAAAGGCACCTGTGCCAATCTAGACGTTCTTTTGCGGAAATGCTTTTAATGGAAAAACTTTTCCGTTAAAAGTATTTGCACAAAATCATGCCAGTCTAGACGCAGCCAAAGTGTAAATGGTATCATGAGCTTTTGTGGGCACAACCCACTTCTTAGTGGGTTGTGCCCTCAAAAGCTCATGATACCATCTACATGTTTTGTTAGTCTTTAAGGTGCTACTAGACAATTTGTTGTTTTTTAAGTTAAAACTGAAGATAATAGACTGAAACATACCATTCCCTCAAAGCTAGTATATATTAAAAAATGTGTTCAGCTTGTTTTTCAACATTTGACTCAGACTGAAGAAGCTGAATCTTATACATCAAGCACTTAAATCAAGAAACTTTCCTCCCTCCTAGCATGCTGAAAGCCAGCAGGGAGCAGTCAAATGCAAAAAATCCTCTAAATTCCATTCACTTGATATGTGACCTGTTCCCGAGAGGAAAAAACAAATAGCTTCTAAAGATAGATGTCTGTTGCAGAGGTAGTTCTGAGAACCAACTAAGAAATAAAAATGTTGATTTCCTTGGTTTTTTGCATTGGAATAAAACTCTTAATATTTTAGTGTAATTTCTGTTCAGTAATTTTATTTTTCAGAATAAATAAAACCTATCATTAAAACTGTCAATCAATAATTCTTAGGCATAGATAACTAACATAATAATCTTTCAGAGCTGCTACAGTACATAAGAACAATGAACATTCTTTGCATATTTTGTTTCCTGAAATGTTATTGACATGATAGAATGTGATTGCTTCAAAATATCCATTGTAGTAAATCCTTTTTGGGGAAGATATCTTGTTCTGTAATGGATCCATCAGGCAAATACAAGCTTTGACCTAACAGACTGATGTTACTGCAACATGAATTGTTTAAATAGTTGGTACTATTCAGATTATGAACCCCCAAAGCTGTAAAGTATGTTGTGGCAATGCAGCTACCAGTTGTATGCACTAAAAATCTTTCTGAAATTCCCACTGGGGCAGGAAAAGGGATCGAGGAGAGCACATAATATGGGGAAAAACCTGTTAGTAGGGTCTATCCCCGAGAAAAAAAATCCCACTTTCATTAGGGACTAGACTGCATTTTACATACAGTAGAACTTCAGAGTTAAGAACCCTAGATTTATGAATGGATTGGTCAACCACACACCTCATTTGGAACCGGAAGTCTGCAATTTGGCAGCAGCAGAGGAAAAAGAGCAAATACACTAGAGTACTGTGTTAAACATAAACTTAAAAAAAAGTTTAAAAAAAGATTTGACAAGGTAAGAAAACTGTTTCTGTGTTTGTTTCATTTACATTAAGATGGATAAAAGCATCGTTTTTTCTTCCAAATAATAAAGTTACAAAGCTGTATTAGGCCAATGTTCAGCTGTAAACTTTTGAAAGAACAACCATACTGTTTTGTTTAGAGTTATGAAGGACCTTCATTTGGAACTTTGAGGTTCTACTGGATAGCCCAGAATAAGGGGTTGTGTGTAGCTGAAGCACCCCTGAAGGGTCTTTGTGGTGATATGTACAGAGAAAACACACACTTGGCTATCACCAGTATATATAGCAGAGTAGATGGTGAACCGTGGCGTAGGCAAGTAGAGTACCCTATATTCCTGAGCTCTAAGGTACATATCCTGTACCACTCTCTATATGCCCAAGTAGGGAGATGGCATGCTACTTTTAGCAATGTAGTATCCCCCTGAGCTCCTGCTGCCAGAGCCTTTCCCTTCCACAATGAAAGGCTCGAGCAGTGGAATAAAGCTCCAGTCAGGCTATGTCTAGACTGCAGTGCTTTTCCCGGTATCCTGGAAAAGCAATGCTGTGTCCAAGGAACGCGTCTGCTTTTCCAAAAAATTTTCAGAAAAGCGGACGTGCTCTTTCACGATCCCTGTAAACCTCATTCTACGAGGCATAAGAGGTGTGTCGAAAAAGCAGGTTTTTCTGAAATTTGGCATCGTGTAGACACGTCAAATTTCGGAAAAGCCTCTTTTGACAGAAAAGTGGAAAAAGATACGCAAATTGCGGTTTGCAATTTGTGTATCTTTTTCTGACTTACCTTTGTAGTCTAGATGTAGCCTTAGTGGTGCTGACTGGCACCACCAGGGTCCTTTTTCTACATTCAGTCAAAAAACAGACACCTGGCAATCTTATACTGGGGCTGACACAAAGTATTGTGTGTGGGGTGGAACAAGGGGGGTCAAGTCATGATGCTGTCTAGCCCCTGCCCTCTCCAGGGATAGTGTCTTTTGCTCAGCCCCTGCACAATCCAGCACCTAGAAATAAGAGTCAGGTAGTTGGGCTGGCAGGAGGGAGTCCCTGCTCCTATTTCCCTACACAGTTATGTTAGGCTTTTTCTTAATCATGCCCTGTGCAAGCAAGTTTAGAATTGCAACACAATAGTCTGCAAAAGTAAAACAATTTCAGTGTTATAAATATGGAAAGAAATGGTGACATTTATTTTAATTTACTCCTACAATTTAAGGAGAGGCTGATTTTTTATTTTTATATTTTTATTTGGAGGTGGACAAGAACAAGCTCTCTCCTGACACTGCCAGTATTATACAGAAGTAACAATGTTAAATACTTTTTGCCTTTGAAATCACTATTAATCACTGTTCTAGTCCTCATGTTACATTTTGACACTTCCATTTCTGGCCTCTGCACAATCTATAAGCACGGAGGTGAGCAGAAGTGACAAACGTATTTTTTAAAATAAGTCTTGACCTTATTTATTGCCTTTTTCATTTGCAGTGGTTTGGTTCTGTGAGGTCTCCACTGAATGGCCTCCCACTGAGGCCATTTAGATGATGTGATTTGCAGTGAAGAGTCTAAGACTACCAGTTCCAGTGCTCCTACATCACAGTGAAAACCCAGTGATAGGAGTCCTTTTATTTTCTCGCTGAGCTACATGTGCTATATTTAAGTCTACCTGTGAAGGTCCTCACTCTGGGATTGGTTGGTCAAGTAATGTCACCTTGTGGTCAGGGTTAAGGCTTGTGACCTGCAGGGGGGTTGTGTGAGTAGGGGAGCCTGGGCCCTTCCATTCCATTGGGCTCTGCATCAGGGCCCTTAGAGGGCTTTTAGTGATCTGACAGACAAGGCTGCTTAAGGCTGCCCTCTTTGGGCCTCTTCCTAGCTCCTCCCTACAACTGTCCCACAGTCACCATCTGGGAGTGTGAATGGTGCTTGCTCATCACAGAGCACCTTCTGGTGGTGGCTCTCCATCTCTGCTGCCAACTGCTTCCACCTATGGTATGGACTCCTGGGCCAGTTCAGTCTTAGGGCTTTCCCCGGCTAGGGCAGTCCAAAGAAAAAATAAAGGGGATTGCCAAAGTCCAGAGTTTATATGAGGAGGAAGGGGCATGCTTCCCTCTCCAGCTGACTCTGATACAGGTCCTCCTTTCCTGCAGGGAAGGACCTTTGAACAGTTGTCTTAGGGAAAGATTTTTGCCTTCCTTCCACTCTCTTCTACTGGAGCTGCAGGTTGCAGGTCTGCTCTCTTCCCTGATCTGCCACTTTCACTAAATGAACTGGTCTTCTGCCTTTTAATCCCTCCTCCAGTAGGGGCATTTCCATCATGTGTGGTGGAGTGGTTTCAACCCAAGATCCCGAAATCTCAGATTTATAGGTTCAAGTGGAAAGGTCAAACTAACTTTACACAACACCTCTCACTTTTCATATTCTCTGATCCCATGTGGACACAGCAGAAAGGCTTCCCAAACTGAACAAACTTTGTTTCATATGACATATCTACATGAACACCCATTGCACAGCAAGCTGGGATGTGAATCTATAGTACTCCAGCATGCTGCATACTAACTGTCTCTTTGGATCCTTCTGGTGAGAATTAAAAGTTCCCTAGTGCACTCTACTGTACTGCTCTTTGAAACTGGGGTAGATCAATGCATACATCTAGTGCACATCAGAAGGGTCCACATGTACAGCAGCACAATGAAGCTTTGTAGATTTACCCACTGACTTCAATGGAGCCAGAGTTTCAGCTCATGATTATATAACAAACCTGAGGCAACTACAGGAATTGCTTACAATTTTAACCACTGGAAATAGGCAGGACGAATCCGTACCATGTTATCAACCTAGTTTCTAGGGAGTACTGGTAGTTCTCACAATACAGTTTAAGAGCTGTATTGAATTAGTTAATGCTATTAAACCTATAGGAATGAACACAAAGAGAGCCTGGGCACGGCAAAAGGATTACCCCTGAACTAGGGAGCTAAGGGCAGCTTTAAATTTCACCAGCGATTCATAGAAAGCAGCACGTACCAAGATCTCTAAAGCTAGGATAGTCCTTTTACTAGCAGTTCAATTATTTTTCTCTTTCGTAACTTGGATTCACTTTGCATATGAATACTAATAAAATGTATTTAATTTTAGGATGACTGAAGGTTCTTCAAAAACTTATAACTACTAAAGAGTGCGTAAGACTTTATTCATATAATCTTATTTAAGTCAATTTAAAATAAGACAGTTGATGGGATTATTGATGTGGATAAAGTTAAGTATGTGTTTGGAGGATGAAGTGCTATATTTATATGAACTTACATGCCAGAAAGAAGTCAATAAATAATAAGATGGGGGAAATCTGTTTTGGCTTAAAAAATACCCAAACCTTCACCCAAAATTAAAATAAAAACAATCTTTTTACAAAGTCTGAGAATGTTTGGTTTACTTTTTACAAATATTACCTTTCTTTTTTGTACTTCTTGGTTGGAGTTGAAGTGTCAAAAGACCTAAAGAAAGACTACTCGTATAATGCTTCCAATTCAGCAGGGAGCAGAGACACTAGAAATTTTACAGTAAGGCTGATTTTCACAAGCTTTGGTGCTCAGTATTTCAGAGAACAAAATGATTTCTTAAAATAGGATGTGTATAAATTCTGTGTCTTACCAAGTTCTGTACCATGCACATTCTTTCACTTCTTAGCTCTGCTACAAGTCCATAGATGTCCACAAAATCATGATCATTTATATGTTGTGCTAAGTGGTCAAGTGCAATATAAACCCCTGTTCTTCCAACTCCAGCACTGTAAAGAACATATACATAATAAAATATAGTTTATACGGTAATTATTTTAATAGATATAAATTACAAATCTTCAATACAGTAGAATCTATATTGAAGATTTGTCATTATATAGAATCTATATTGGAGATTTGTAATTATATCTATATAGTTGCTGCAAGCTGAATTTTACTGCAATATAGTTGCTGCAAGTTGAATCTAGATAAATTCAGATTGAAAATAAGGCTTACATTTTTCATGGTAAAACTTAAAAAACAATGAATGGTCCTGCAGCACCTTAGAGACTAACAAAAAATGTAGATAGCATCATGAGCTTTTGTGGGCACAACCCACTTCTTCAAATGAATGGAGCAAGGGGTCCAAAGGTACCAATAAATAGCAGAAAAAATGGTAATTAGCCATTGGAACAATTTTCCAAGGGCAGTCATTGATTCTCTATCACTGACAATTTTAAAATCAAAATTGGATGTCTTTCTAAAGCATATACTCTAGGAAAAGGTCAATTTAGTGGCCTATACTATCCAGGAGGTCAGTCTAGGTGATCATCATGGTCCTATCTAGCCTTGGAATCTATGAATTCAAAGCCTTGAAAACAAATTTATTGTGAAAAGAAAATTGGGCCAGAACTTAGAACCTTTGTCCAGCCTCTCACTCAGGACCTTTGTTGTCTGGGACAAAATGGAATCTAGATCTGAACTATGACCTGGCTTTGGTTTTGCAAAGACAAAGCCTGATTCATGAGGAGCTGTTACTTTGAAACTTCCCTATTTAGCAAATTGTAGGGATGGGAAAGACCCAAAAAGCTTTTATATGAATCCTGAAAAACTGCTGGTTTGAATGTAAAACTGCAATTACAATGTTCTGCAAACCTGAAACCTGGATTCCTTGGTGTATTTCTATTAAAAAACAAAACAAAACAAAGAGGACTTCTGTTTAGTGAATTGTGATAAAGTGAATTATTACACAAGAAAAACCTTTTGAAAAAAGGTGGGAATGGATAGCTAGGCTGAAGTGACAAGTCCAACACTCTTGTGACTAGGGTTGTTCTTCTTAATTAAAAGGTTTGAAAATTAACAGGGTTACCTTAAATCATTCCCACATTTATAAGCAAGCTATGTGAAAATGCTGGGCAGGAGTAACATGATCATGTTTGCTCAGCAAATGTGTGACTGCACTCTGTAGAAGCTGCCACATGTGGAGAAGTTCTGCTAAATAGTATTATAATAAATGAATCTTGTGGTTATGAGAAAATGTGTTGCTGCTGCAAGCTCATAGTAATACAAGCAAGGGAACATCCTTAGTATGGGCTGGCTTTGCATCTCTCTGAAGTGTAAAGGGGATGGAATGTGGCTCTAGCTCCGATTTGGGGACAACCCCCAGCACTGGGCATCCTCAGAAGCATAGAGTCAGTATAGCTGCCACTTCCATTAGCCTCTAGTGTTGGGGTTGTATTGGGAGAAGGGAAGAGGAGAGCATTATGTTCCAGCAGTGGCATTTGGTGTATGGTCCCTTAGTGACATCAACAACAGGAACATGTTCGAACAGACGCAATGTGTTATAAGCTGCACACAGATGAGGGCCAGAGCACCAAATTACACAGTGTCCTTTCACACTGAGTGCAGCAGAGAATCTGGAACAGGGTTCTTAGCCTTAATCACTGTTTCAGAATATGCCCACTGAGTCTGTGGGGACACTAAAGGTATGTCTACATAGTAGCACATAGCTTGAAATAAGCTACTCAATTTGAGCTACGCAAACTGCGTAGCTTATTTCGAGATAGCCTATTTCAAAATTTGGCACTGTCTAAATAGCAGTAATTTTGAGTGCTATTCCAACGAGTCCTTTAATCCTCATGCAACGAGGTTTACAGGATGTCATAATAACAATCCTGTTATTTTGAATGTAATTCGAAATATCAGGCTTACTGTTAAGATGCGCAGAACACTATTTTGGGATAACGGACGCTATCCCAAAATAGCGCCGCTGTGTTGACTTACCCTAAGAGACCATCTGAAAATGTGGAAAGAACTGTATAAAATGCAGACCGATTGCCCCACCTTACTGAAGAATTAGCCATGCTTGGACATTGACTCTTTGAAATGACAGTGTAATGGTGTAGAGAATGAAATCAATGGGAACGGAACACCTCTGACAACCAGACTATTTATTTAGGTCCCTACATGTAGATCTGAGCATCTATTTTTAGGATCCAAGTTTGAAATCTGGCCTCTGAATATGAACAGGACTGTAAGAACAACCTCCTATTCAAGTCTCCATTTTCTACTTATTACTATATAGTTTCTGTCTTCTGATAAAATATGATATGCAGATTTTAAATAAACTGTTCAACACTTCTTCCACAAAGAAAGCTATAATTATGATAGAAGTCATTAAAAAGTCAACATCTGTCAACTGTTACCATGCTCACATCTTCTATTTAAAGTAAACAGGAAATCTGAAGTGAACTTTAATGTAACTTTATGGTAAATACTGGAATAACTCTTTCACTGACATATCAGCTGGATTGCATGGAATGAAAGCAAAGCACAAACTGGTTTCTACCTCCAGAAAGGGTTGAGAAACATTGCTTGGGAAACTTGCACTGCAGCTATATTATGGAATAAAACAGCATCCTTTTTTCCCCACTGCTATCAAAGTGGCAGCTTTCCTGAGTTCTAATATTCACTTACATGGTATTACGCTTTAAACTGATTTCACCTATGTGCTTAATTCTCTGCTTACCTGCAGTGAACAACCATAGGTGTGTTATCATGTGCTCGACTTGCACGGATCAGCTTGACAAAATGGATTAATGGTGCTGTAGTTTCGGGGACCCCATGTTCAGGCCAGGCAGTAAAATTACACTGACGTACCATCATACAATCTCCGTGCTGGCAAACACAAATAAGATACCAGTTCTGTATTAGAATTTTGAAACAGATCCATATTAGACCTAGAAGTGAAGTGCACTGAAATAGCTGCATTTCCCTAGCCAATTCTTCTCACTAACCTTACCTAAAGAGAAAAGTTTGAGCTTGTGCATGGGTTTAATGACTGTTGTTTGTGGGAAGCTGGCTGCAGTCCACCCATGGTGAAGTGTTAATGACCTCAGCCAGCAGGAGCTTGACTTTACAAGCCAGAAGGGACCTGGGTCCAATTTGCAGATTACAAGCTGAAATGTTCCCAGGTCTTCTAGTAGCTCAATATGCAAAGTTGGCTGAAACTCAATCAGACAAGGTGTTCCATCTGACCCTTCCCTACACTGACTAGCTATTGGCAAGGCAGCCAACTGGTTCAATTTCAATTACTCTTGGCCAGAAAGCAGATGGAAAGTATATGTGAGTGACTACCATACTGCAACAGTTATGATAATACATTAAAGCAGCAGGTGATTCCCTGACTTCTTAACGTATGCACAAGGGCAATTTGAATCTATGTTAGTAAAGTACAATGAGGTGAGGGGATTATGGATGCAATATGTATGTATCGACTTGCATGGAAAGAAACTTAAATAAACAAACAATAATTCATCCGTCTGTGGGTTTAAAACAAAGAGCAAAGTTAAAGACTTAAATACAGGCTACTTAATCGGCATACTGATAAATGGCACAATTTAAGGAGTAGTGCATTTCAGTGACTGCACACATTGAATTAGGCAACCATCTAATTAGGTTGCCTAATTGTCACCCCTGTTTCCTAGCAGAGTAGAGACTCAGTGTCAGTTCCATGGCACATAAACTTCCATGGGACATAAACAAGAAAAGATAATGTGTCCTTACATTTGGACATGTGGGGTCAGATCTTAGGATCTGGCAGAATTGCACACTGTGCTGGAGGTTCGGAGAAGGCATAGGATGGTCTTGGTCACTGTGTGCAGGACAGATTCCTGAGCCTAAGTGCTCTTCTGATTTATACTGGTGGCTAATGGTTCCAAAAGTTGAAACTATAGTTGTGGGTCATGACCACATAGATGCATCCAGGCCACCTCTCCTATGCCAGTCAAAAAAGTGGAAGTGGTGTTAAGACATCAAAGCCACTTGTACTGAGGTGAATTTCCCAGAGCTAGTTATGCCAACTGTATAGTTCGCTACTGCTGCAGATGCAATAAAACCAGTTGCACCATTCCAGAGGATCTTGCCTTTGGTGGCTTTATCTGGGAGGGATGCATTTGAAGGGATTATCACTGCCAAATGATAATTACTGCCATCCAGACAAGATATTGACATAGTCAGATAGAAACTCTGACTCCTAGAGACTGGTCAGATCCATGGGACATAAACTGGTGACAATTTTCAAAAGTGCCTAAACTCAAAGACATTATTAAAATATTCAGGAAAACCAAACAATGCAATGGATGCAAATTTTGGATTAAAAGAAAAATTTTTAGGGACAGCTGAGCAGGATGGAACACATTTGACATTCATTCACTGGAGCTTTTTTCGGTTTTCCCCTTACCCTTTCAATTTTTAGATCCCTGATAGTCCAGTCTATGTGAATATCTTCCACTAATTTGGTGATCACTATATCTCCAAACACAGTCACTGGTTTGTTGTCTTCTGGCCAATATTGGTGACATCTTACCTGCAGTCAGAGGATACTGCTTATTAACAATGAACATATATAAACCTGATATATATATATATATATATGTATGTATATATCAGATGCATTATTAACTGATATGCCAGTAACTTACCCGTCCTTTTTCAAAACATTGTGTAAGCATCACAAGCGTTTTTGCTCTAGTTTCCCACACCATTCTCCAGAAATCACCCACTGTTCCTGGT
The DNA here is from genome assembly GCA_019425775.1 of Rafetus swinhoei. NCBI lineage: Eukaryota > Metazoa > Chordata > Testudines > Trionychidae > Rafetus > Rafetus swinhoei. Next base: position 277,584,037 of record CM033437.1, read on the forward strand.
AATGGTCCCTGAGTAGCAATAAACTCATTTGGACACAAATAGCCCTAAAATGAAAATATGTAATATATATGGATATGCACAAATAAAAAGTGTGTGTGTACATGATTATGCCAACGGCCATATCACCAGAGGTTGTGAATTTGTCATATATACTAAATTAAACAGTTGTTGCATAGGAAAGCCTCAGTGATGTGGATAATTCAATAGATGATATCTCTTTCACTGAGTAAGTCTGTTCTCAGTTAATGCCCAAGTATGTTAGAGGCCCTGTGCTACTGGAAGTGGCATCTTTTACAAAAGATGTGAAATTGAAGTCATGGCCACTTACAGTCATTAGAAATATCCCAAAGTTACAGGCTAGGACTGTATTACCTTTACTGTTTCACGCATGATCCTGGGTCAGCTGTGGCTGGAGTGCTGGGGGCATGGTCATGCAGCTCTATTAGTGCAAAATTGCTATGGATCCACCCAAATTGAGAGGTGGCCTTTTTTCCTTCAATGGGTTGGGGGGAACCTCAGCCCTGAAAAAGTGATGTTCTAACTAAATTTCTCCAAGGGGATCTCCTAAGCTACCATGCAGGTTTTTTCTATGGAAGGAATGATTTTGGCTTCTCTTTTTATATGTAATTATAACATTAATTAAAAGTATGAGAGCTTTTTATTCAAGCAGAGACTGCAGTACATATAGCCCCTAACTGTCCTTCCACAGGTTGGAATCAGTTTTCTCAAAGGGGTCATTGATACACAAGAAATTCTGTGTTATGTAAAATTTAAAAAATAAATGTCACATTGCAAAGCAGATAATCCATCATGAAGTTCTGGTAGTTACACAGAACAAGCAGTGCAGAAGTTAATTAGCATAATCAAATTCCACTCCTCAGTGGAATTACAGCTCCATAATTTACATCTCCCTCCTCTTTATCTTCTATATATGTATTAGAAATGTGCATCTGTCTGTGTGTGTGTTGTCTGTCAGTCTGTGTGTCCGTTTGTTCAAGAACTCCTCCTAAATGGTAAGAGCTAGGACTGCCAAATCCGGTATGTGGCTTCGCCCCTTCCCCCACCAGGCCTCAAACTCTTTCCACCTAGCCCTTGACTGCCACAGTGCTGGAGCAGGGGGAAGGGAGAAAGCCTCACCAGACGGTGGGGAGGAGAAGGCCCCTGCCAAATGGGGGGAGGAGAAGAGAAAAGGCCCCCACTGGATGGGAGGAGAAGGGGTAAAAGAATCCCTGCTGGACAGGGGATGAGGAAGGCCCTCACAGATGGAGGAGAGAGAAAGTCCCACTGGACAGGAAGAGGGGAAAAAAAACCCTGCCAGATGTGGGGGAGGAGAAGGTGTATGAGGGAGCAGAGAAAAAGCCCCTGCCAGATGTGGGGGAGGAGAAGGTGTATGAGGGAGCAGAGAAAAAGCCCCTGCCAGATGGGAATGGGAGAAAAGGCCCCAGCCAGATGAGGGAGGAGAAAAGGCCATGCGGATGGGGGTAGGGGGAATCCCTGGTGGATGGTGGGGGAGAAAAAGCCCCGTCGGACAGTGGGCCCCACAGACAGTTGGGACTGGTTCTGCCTTGGGTAGGGGGCTGGACTTGATGACCTCCTGAGCTCTTTTCCAGCACTATGATTCTATGGGTGGGGAGGGGAAGAAGACCAGATGGGGGAAGAAGGCCCCACAACCCCCAAGGGAGCCACAGCCTGCCCTTCCCTACTCCCCCACAGCACTGCTGGGAGACCAGTGCACCCACCCCTTGGTCAGCCTCTGCTGTTCCCCTGCTCTCCCCCTGGACTTGGCCCAGGGAGCACTGTCTGGACCAGGATTGCGGAGTGCCAGCAGGACTGGCCCATGTGGCCTCCCCTCACAGTCTGGCTTCCTGGGGACAAGCTGGCAGCCAGCCCTGGGAGAAGCCAGAAGGCTGTGTGTGCAGCCCTCGCCCCATCCCAGGGACAAGCCAGCAGGTGGATTGCCTCCCCCAACACCTTGGGCTGCCCCCAGGGAGAAACCAGCGGCAACCTCCACCTCCTCCCCTGAGCTGCCTGCCTCCCAATCTCCTGCCCTGATTCCTACACCCCTGCCTTGATTCCTGCACCCTGCATTCCCCACCCTAAGTCCCTCCTCACCCCCAACCCTCACTTTCGCATCCCCTACATCCTCATCCCCCTGCCCTGAGCCCCTCCTTAACCTCCCACCCTGATTCCTGCACCTCCCATACCCCCAGGCCACCCCACTAGCCCCATGCCCTGAAGAACCTAGGTACCGCTGGGCAAGTCTTCTAGTTATATATATAATATAATAAACATAACAGGTGGCAGTGGTAAACTATGCTAATCCTTCCTGGGTGAACAGTGAAGTGAGGAACTATAACTCATGGATGCAAAGCTCTGAGTTAATTATTTGTTTTCTTTTTTCAAGGGTGAACCAGTAAAAATCAAAGTACCATTCCAATTCCCATATACAGGGTCTCTCTCTCTCTCTCTCTCTCTCAATATATCAAGATCTATATAAAGGACAAAGTTGTAGCTTAGAAATAGGGGCTTAGCAGCCGCAATATCCCATCAATGATGACAGAAGGCACTATGCCTGCATAAATCAGAAGCAAGCAAAAATGCTTACATGGGAGAGCTCTTATCAGTAGTACTTTCTGCAGCCTTTTTGAAGGTGCTGTTAAGCTTCCTAGCATCAGCTTTTGAGTACTAGTCAGTGATGGGAAGAGTGGAGACCTGTCCACCCTCCACTCCGCCCAGCACACCAAACCAGAGGCCCTGAGCACAGCAAACAATACTCTAGCAGTGTAATAGGATTTGCAACAGTGTGGAAGGCTGGAGCACCCATGGGGAAAAAATCAGCAGCCAAGCTGGGCCCTCTGTCTCCCTCCCAACAGCATGCTGCTGGCCCCACTTACCAATTCCTCCCTCACCTTCCCAGCACTTCCAGAACACTGAAAACAGCTGATCTGCAGCATTCAGGGAGCTCTAGGAGGCACAGAGAGGAACAGGGATAGTACATGGTGAGGGGAGGAGGCAGGGAAGAGGTGGTGGAAGTGGGGGTTTGAGGGAAGTGGTGAAAGGGGGGACAGAGCAGAGGAGGGAAGAGAAGTGCAGGGTGAGTTGAGCACCCCCCAGCTAGGAAGGCAGTTGGCACCCTAGCTGGAAGACCTCTTCTGCTAGTCCACCCTGTTAGTACATTGTATAAAGTAATGAGTAAGCTTTTCTAATAGATAGGAAGAATGATGTTTAAGATAGTGGAGTGTAAATCAGGGCTCAGTAGACTAGTGTTTAATACACAGCTCTGCCACACACTTCCTGTATGACCTTGGGCAGGTCTCGCGGCCTGAGTTTCTTGTCTGTAAAATGGAGATAATTCTATTTTCCTTCACCTACTCTTTGCTATCTCATCTGTTTATGGCATGGCATAAATGATCTCTCATTTTGTTTGTACAGTATATAGTGTCTTGATCTCAGCTGTCGACACCAATAAAAACAATAAATAATTAAAATCATCATCACAACAGGGATAGCTTGCTTGTTTTACCTCAGTGAGTGAGGGGGTATTACCATGGTTCAGAGAAATAAGAGCAGAGATAGGAAGATCCTGCAGAAAACCTTGAGAAACAAATGAAGTCTGGAGAGAAATTTTCTGCTATTATTACTTGAGTTACCAATAAAAATTCCTGGGAAGGCATTATTTAGAGAATGGTGGGACTGACATCTGTTCTATTATGCAGAAAGGATGGAAGGAAGAGACACTGTGGCTCTCTCCATGCATCAACAGGATATTTTAATAACTTATTTTGTCTTTGGGTATATCCTCATTGCAGAGTTTTTTTGGAAAAAGGTTGTTTTTCTGAAAAAAAAAAGTCACTTACGTCCACACTGCAATCACGTTCTTTTGAAGAAAAAAAAAACCAAAAGAGCAGAGGGGTTTTCCCAACAGCAGTAAACCTCTTTCTACGAGGAAGAGCCTTTTTCCAAAAGAGCACTTTCGGAAAAAGGCGTGTGTGGACGGGGAAGAGAGAGTTCTTTTGCAAGAAGAGGAAAGAGGAAAAGGCACAGGTGCCCTGGTGGCCATTCCGCTCATAGTCATCACAGCTTAAATGCAAGATAGCATCCATTCAGTGTGGACACTATCTGTTGAAAAGGCAGATCGCTTTTTCGATGCGCTTTCGCAGTGTGGACGCTCTCTTTCGGAAGAAGTTTTTTTGAAAGAACTTTTCTGGAAAAGCTTCTTCCGAAAGAAGCCTGCAGTCTAGACATAGCCTATGCTCAAACACTAGCTTATTCAATATTTTGGTAGCAGTTATGTCATTGAATAGTATCATAGCTACTGTGTTGTCAGGTGGCATATTTACAGTTTGTCTCATAATAATTAGCATGAAATAATAAAGATAACCATAAAAATATGTTATAGGAATATTCAGTTCAGCTTTATTTATTTTTACATAGCAACTTTTTTGTACAATACCCCAGATCCTTAACCAAAATATGTAAAATAGCATTGTACCCTGCACCGACATCAATGGGATTTTTTACAAGTGGCTTCAATGGGAGCAGGCTGGGATAATTTCCAGAAATGAATTAGCTGACTACGGTTGTTTTACTATTAATAAACACAACCCAACAATAAAAATGCACAAATCAAATTAAACATTTTAAAACTAATTATGTTCAGTGATACACACAGACACATGAACTCATAGTGACAGAAGTAGAAGTCTGGCCACAGCAGCTGCAGTGGATGGAAAAAAAAAAACATGAGAAGCATGTTTTGATATAAAAGATATTCCCTTTTAAGTCACTTTTGAAAAAGCAAATAAAAATAGAAAAAAATGTGATGAGCATTATGAGAGACTTCCAACTTACAGACACATAGCTGGCATTGATGTAATCAGATCCTGGAATACCAGCATCAGCTATCAGCTTTACTCTGTTGTTATTATCTATGGCAGAAATAAAGACTATTTAATTGTGATGTTTACTTATAAATTACAGTGACAAGCATCAGATGTTATTACGATATGGAGAATTCAAAATTAATGTGAACATTAGTTTAGCTAATTTTATTAAATACGCCCTGGCAAAATAAAACAGTAATTGCAACTCGCAAGAATTATTTCACCATCCTGTTTTATTGTATAATCGCTCTCGTCCCTTGATTTATACATTTCAGTGAATTCCCAGTTACACATTTTTCTCATTCTAATTAATTCTAATGCAATTTTTAAGGGCTTATTCCTGCAATCTGATGCATGCAAGCAGACCTACTGTGCCTTTGCAGAGCTACTGCAATGGTGAAGGGATCCTCCATGTAGACTAGTCTATAAGACAGGGGCCTAATCATTTATATGTGTGTGTCCTGTTATATCCTGCTACCCCTAGGCAAATCCCATTACAGGAAACCAGTGTGAGAACTGAGTAAAAATTGAGGAAGGATTTCAGAACTTGGCCTATTCTGAGTATACAGAAGTGATGAAAAATAAGAAAGATGTCATGTGTTAAAATGATTCTGAATAGGTACATGCTGACATCAATTATCTGTTTCTTGACATTTGCTTCTACAAACCAATAAAAAGAAAGGATATTATTAAACAAATTTCTGAAGCACTTCTGACAATGTGTTATAGGGTAACATGAATATCAGTTTTTAGCAATTGTCAGTTAAAATACAGAATATGTGTTGAACCACACAGCAGATAACAGGAACAGCTGTTCTGTAAAGTTAATAGCACAGAATGTAGCTACATTAACAGAGGAATGCCATGCCCCCCATCTCACATCACAGTTAATGCTTAAAATAATAATGGCATTTCTTGTCTTATTAACTGAAAAATGAAGCAGGGTTGAGTACAGAGAGACAGACTCCTGTCTCCTGCGATAAAATCTAGCCTTGGCTTATAAGTTATCATACAGTCTCTCTGATCTCCAATGGAACTCTTGCAGCATATTTGCAAGGAGCCGTCAGAAAGCATTACCAGGCTCCCAGGAAAAATAAATGCATAAACATGTGGATTTTACACTTAACTCACTTTTAACTAAGGGGAAAAGTCCAGGAATAATGTTGAAGAGTTTGCTACTGGCTTAAATTACAAAGCTAAGAAACTATTTGGACTATAGTTTCTTGTACCTGCACGCTAAAGCTGTGAGAGTAAGTTTAAAGCCATTCACAAAGAACCCTTACTCATAGTAGTGAACAAATACATATTATTTTATAGCAAATTGTTATATAAAACGTACATTATTATAAGAACATATCACAGAAAGGCCAACAGAAAAATTTAGATGCATTCCAAACATATATGGTACTTCTACAGTTACAGCATAAAAAGAGAGACCAGTTAGTAAACACATACATGGCTTTATGTTTGGAAATCGATTCTTAGACCTGTTCCAAGGCAGATCAGCATCAGTTGAAGCAAGGTCTTGAAGAAACTTGGGTAGTTCCTATAAGGTGATATATATTTGTTAGGAAACCTTTAAATTTGCTTTTTGCTCATTATTGCAAATGGATCTGACCCCACATATAATACAATCTCCCCTCCACCCCCATATGGTCACTCTAGTAAAAGGAAGGACTTTTCAGTTCTATATGTTACACTTCTAAGGGCAGCTGGAGGCACTACAGAAGCATTTCACCTCACTGTCAATCCTAGTTACATCAACATTGTCAGTTGCAGAAAACACTGTCAAGTTGAACAACTTAAGCTTACATGAACTTTCACCTTTAAAAGTCTGGATAAAGTCAGACTATCACCTTTTGTGTGTTTTTCCTGTCTTTTCATGATACCTATAATGTGGCAACAATGTCTTATGTGACTTTTGAGTAATGCCTTTTCCTAATTCCAGTAGCTTAGGAGAGTTCCTGCCACAGTATGAGAACTAGTGAGCATTTAATCAAATAGAGACAACTGGCAATTAGTTACTGCTCACTGACCTGTTCCTGAGGGGGCTGGACAGAGTTATTTTGGGTTCAGTAACAAGTGAACCATAGTTTCATAACTGTTCATGAACTCTATTACTCAGGGACAGATAGGTTTATCATTCACATGGAAGAAGTTATTTGATGAAATTACATTATATATAAAAGCAGAGTTTTCTAGTATTTAAAAGCAGGAAAAAGAAAATATTCCAAGAAATCAGCTATTTTGTCAAAGGTGACAAAATTTATGTGTCATTCATTTATCATGGTCATGAACACTACACAAAAATTCTTTCTGCTTACAAATTATCCACAACCAGACTAACTAATATTTTTCTTCATTATTTGATGATTTATGTAAGCATATTTCAAACTATCAATTGCTAACAAATAATTAGCTCAAGCCTGAGTAAAATACCCTCCACGAGTTGGATCCGGCCCACCAAGCTGCTGGATCCGGCCTGTGGGCGCAGGGGGGAGCCTCAGGCTGGTTCCCTTCCTGCCCCCTGCATGCTGCCAAGAAAAGCAGCTGCTGTGGGGCTTTGTTTGAATAGCTGAGAGCCCAGGGGAGGGGAGAGAGGATTCCTGCATTGGCCTTGCTCCCAGCACAATCCCATTGGCCAGTTTCTGGCCAATGGGAACTGCTTGTTATCAACAGGCAGCTTGCGAAGACCCCTCTCCCCTTCCCTGAGGCTGGTAGCTATTCAAAAAACACATGGCCTCTGCACCCTACTCCCCTACCCCAGGTCACAACCCCTTCTTGCCCAAGGTCACAACCCAAAGTCCTGCACTCTAGTCCCCTACCCCAGGTTACAAGTGCCAGTCCACTTGAGAAGGCTGCTGACTAGGAGTCAAGCTGGTAAGTCTCCTGGCCAGAGTCTGCCTCTCCCCCCCTCCTACATCTATATCCCCTCCCAGATCCTGCACCCTAATCCTCTGCCCCAGGTCATAATACAAATCACGATACCCCCTCCTACACCCTAATCCCCTGGCCCAGGTCACAACCCCCTCCTGTTCTAGATCATAGCCCAAACCCCTCTACCCCCTCCTGCACCCTGCTCCCCTGTCCCAGGTCACAATCCCTTCTTGCCCAAAGTAACAATCCAAACCCCTGCACTCTAGTCCCCTACCCCAAACAACTGCCTCCTTCACCCAAACTCCCTCCCACACCCCACACCCTCTTCTGCACCCCCCTTACTGCAATCTCCTTTCTGTACCCAGTCTCCATCCCACACTCCACACTTCCATTAATATGGGAGAGTGTGGCCCTTGACCACTTTCCAAATTCTTGGAGTGGCCCCCCCCATCAAAAATTATTGCCCACCCCAGGATTATCTGTACCTATTGTTTTCAGTATTTGTCATTCATAATATGCCATTTGTGCTGTGTAACTGATCACCACCTTCACTTAACATTATTTCTGCTTCCTGGTTGAATTATCCCTAAAGCCAGAAAAGCTTTTTAAATGGCTGTGCAAAAACCCTGATGCTAATTCTTGTCAAATGCAAGTCTGCATGAGCTTTTATGAGAGTTTTCCCATCTGTGAATATTCTTGACACCAGAATTTTATGTATAGATAGTCACAAACAGCAAATAAAATAATTCATTATGTCAAATAGCAATGGTGTTTGTTTTCAAACTATTATTCACGAATACTTACTTTAGCATACACCCAGACGTAGGTGGTGTTTTTAATTATAGAGGACAGATAATTTACTGTACTTTATTTTCTTATTAGATTTTGTTAATTTTTGTCATAAAATATAATAATTGCTATAATGAAACAAGCTACCCAACAATAAGAAAAATAGACCATCTAGTTCCGTATCTTATGTCCAACAATAGCTCACCCCTGAAGCTCAGAGGAGGGTTCTGTACTATCACAATGTATTCTATATGTGCAGTTATATTACATGGGAAATGTCATCCTACTTCCAGCTAATGAGAAGTCTATGCCCTGAACCAGGAAGACTGGATGGTCTTAATAAATTTATCCTTGACAGTACAACTACCAGTGCTCTTCTTCTACCAAGGAAGAATGGTCTTACGGTTAAGGCACAGGACTCAGTATTAGGAGACACGGCAGTGCCGAGCTCTCCCTGTGAAATCACATAGGAGGAGATTTGCAAAGATGAATTTGATGCTCATCTTCCATTGAAAGTCCACTAGAGTGTGTGACTCACTCCTCTTTGTGCCTTTGAAAATCTTCCCCTTAAATCTCTGTAGGCCCATAAGTTTCTATACAACTCAATGATTTTATTCACCTTCTTTCCATAGAAAAGGTTAGCAATTCACCCTCTACATTTACAAATGTCTTTATATATAATACAAGGAGTCCTGTGACACCTCGTAGTTTGTACTGAAACAGACTAATATAGCTACTACTTTGAAACTTATACATAATAGTTGGTATTATTAAACTTATTTCAATGTATGTTAAAGGATTAAACAGTGTGGTTAACAGACACAGAGTTAATACAGAAAATGTCAGAATTATGGAACACACATGTTAAGAAAAAGATTTAGCTATGGTTTTGTCTTCCAATTAATACTGTCTGTTGTAAATCTTGCCCTGGAGAGAACCTGTGGCCATTTCCAAAATGTATTTTTAATTCAGTCAAATTATGTTTCTCTCTTTTGTAAATAAAATTTTAATTTATAAAATACTGATATACTGATCTTGTAACTGGCTCTACTTGGTAGAGCCCAGTTGATCTCTAGAGGTTGAAATGCAATAATGGCAGGAAAGTAAAGCTGGAAATGGACAAAATACAATTCCCTGCATTTATAAGGTTTATAGTCTCTTCTCTTTACACAAAGCTACTGTAACTGGATTTTGTGTGAGAAAGTAAGCAGGGGTGAGGCATTCTCCCAGACTCTGTGGCAGGAGTTCAGGCCATTATTTCTATGTTAAGTGAACATTCTCCATGAGCCTGACCTTCACTTGCCAATTTGACTTCACTTGCCTGACCTTCACTTCCAAAGCAGAGGCACCCTATGGGCCTGTCTATATTAGGAAACTATTTCAAAATAACTTATTTTAAAATAATAACTCCCAAAATAATAATTTCAAAATAGCGTGTCCCCACTACAGGGAAAATTAGTTCAAGGCAGGCTCCATTAATGTAGATGTGCTACCTCAACTTAGAGCCCCAGGAAGCACTGGAGAGTAATTATTTTGAGTCAGGTTGCACCTCCCAAATTCTAAAAGTACAGGTTGCACCTCCCAAATCCAGGATTTTCTCATCCGTGGTTTGGCATGACCATGGATGTTCCTGAATGAGAGAGCCCCAGGGCACGAGGGCCAACAGATGGGAGCCTGGTGCAACCCTGTAAGTCTGCTAGCAGCGGGGCTGCAGCAGCCTGGGCAACGGTGGCAGTGGCAGCGGCAATGTGATTGGGACTGCCTGCTGCTCGGCAGCAGGGCCAGGGCTGTGCTGCAGCAGCCCAGAAGGGGAACCCAGCCATGGCAGCCCAACAGAATCAGCATAGTTGGGGCCACGTGCTGCTTGGCAGCAGGGCTGGGGCTGCGGCAGCCCAATCGGGAAACATTCTGTTTGGCAGTGGGGCTGGAGCTGCCCGGCCAGCAGTTGAGCCAGGGCTGGGGCTGGCCTGCAGACAGACCAGCCGGGCTGAAGGAGCTAGCGGCAGGGAGGGATAGCGGGCTGAGAGACTGGGGTCAGGAGACCTCCCGTTGTCCAACAAATTCCTTCATCTAGGACTGGTCAGGTCCTGAGGATGCTGGACAAGAGAGGTCCAACGTGTGGCAGCAGTGGAGCATCTGCACTACCGCTATTTCAAAATAAGTGTTATTCCTCGTGGAAAGCAGGAGTTATTATTTTGAAATAACAGCCCATTATTTCAAAATAACAGGCTTGGTAGTGTGGATGCTCCACTTGTTATTTTGAAATAAGGGGCGTTATTTCGAAATAATTCCCTAGTGTAGACCAGGGCTATGTTACTGCTCTAACTATGCCCATATGCCTTGATCTACCTCATCACAGCTTCTACTTGGTGCTAATGGCCTTGTGCCAGATCTCGGAACCAAGATGAATTTCAACCCCAACTGATTATTTTAGCACAGGATAATGATTATTTGGAGTCTCAAATTCAATGATTTGTTACAGAAGGAATTTTTCTCGGTAGGCTTTTAAACTTTACAAATAAGTTATTATGCTCTCTATATTCGAGAACTTTTAGGCTACGTCTACACTGGTGGTTTCTTGCGCAAGAACAGCTGTTCTTGCCAAAAACTTGCTGGGTGTCTACACTGCGCGCGTGTTCTTGCGCAAGTAAATTTACAGTCTAGCATCGGAAAACAGGGCTTCTTCTGGAAGAGTTATTCCTCTCCCCACGAGGAATAAGCCCTCTTGTGCAAGAGCTCTTGCACAAGAGGGCAGTGTTGACAGGCAACGTGAATTTCTTGCGCAAGAATCCCCTATGGCTAAAATGGCCATCAGAGCTTTCTTGTGCAAGAGAGCGTCCACACTGCCATAGATGCTCTTGCGCAAAAGCACATCTCTTGTGCAAAAGCACATGCCAGTGTAGACGCGCTCTTTTGGAAGACTTTTTGCGCAAGAACTCTTCCGCAAAACAGTTCTTGCACAAGAAGCTTCCAGTGTAGACGTAGCCTTAGAGTAAGATGGGTACTTTTGATGAAATGATATTTGCAGGCAACAGACATGCTTATTGATCAACAGCACTAAGAAATATATATTGTTAAATACTGATTATAACAGTATTGAATACCACATAAGCCTGATTTTCCATAGGTCTCAGGAAACATGGCAATCCTTAAGAAAACTTAGAGTTTAGAAAATGGGTGAAGTAGGCCCACCACTAGCAATTAGCATGCCTCCTTACAGCCTTCTTGTCTGCACTGTGAATATGCCGTTCCCCAGGAGTAGAACATGCCCTTGAGGGCTGGATGGCTTCAGATAAGCCATCTGACAGATCTTTGCTACATTCTAGACTTGGGAATACTGAAGTACAGTACAAATCTAAGGGTCACATAAACATTCTGGGTATATCTACAGTGCACTCTTAGCTGAGGCTCTGTTTCAGATTTGAGCTCAAGCCTCACTTCTGTTCACAGATAAATCAGTCTGACTTGAATTAACAAGCACTGAGGACCTGGGTCCTAGGACCTCTTATGGAGGGGGGCCAGAGCCCAAGTGCTGCTGGGACTCAAGTTCAATCCCTGACATTTTGCGGTGTATTGAGTCAGGAGATATGCACTGTACAATATCTACATGTAAGCCTGGGTCCCACTAACCTGGATTAACAATGTAGTGCAGACATAACCTTTGATTAATTAAGAGTTCATTCAATAATTGGTTAAATCAACCAATTAATTTGGTTAATTGGGTTAAATTAAATTTGCTACATGCATTTGTCTAAAGTTTTAAAACATGCTCTTGCTACTACTACTACTGGATAGAACATAATGGTCTATGTTAGATTTTAAGTCATTTCAATGCTGTAACCTTTAACCCTATAATTGTTGTGGAACTATAATGCCTAAAAAGTAACATCAGAAATTTTCCAATGATGAACATTAAAATGTGAAAATGCTATTGCTAGGAAAACTTTTCATCTGCTCAGTCATGCATAATATAATTATAATTGCTCCTGTTCTAGTGAAATAACACTTCTGCTTCTAAAAAGAAATGCTTCCTCTGCATTACTCCTCAGAAGAATGTTATGGTCCTTTTTATTATTATTAAATCCAATCCAATAAGCCTTAAGGAGCATAGCCAAAAAGCTGTAGGAAATGCCATTAATCTTTTCACACTATTGTTGTTTTTTCCAGAGAGACTGAAATATTATAATCTAGTGGTATAAAAGTCAATTGTTTTATTCTTCATCTTTATAAATCCAAATAGAAAGCAATTCATGACAAATCTATAAATCCAAAATGGCAAAGTCACTGGAGATTGACAAATTACGGCATGTGTTAAACTTGATGATGATAAAGATTCTGAAATATCAAAAAGAACAGATAAAGTATACAAAATAATTTAAATGAGATAGCCATAAAAGAAAAGTTACTTAAGAAAAGTTACTTAAGAAAACAGTGAAAAGTTTAGTTGAGATTTAAATATAGTGTTGAAATCGTAGGTTTAGATGTCATGTGTACTTTGAAAATTAATCATTTTTCAACTGGAGTCCGACAACTTGCGGAGTTATTGGCTCAAATGCTGCTGTCTGTAGCTACAAGAGCAGTTTCAGTCTCACTTGCTCTCTTCATAAGAGCAAGACAATTAGAATTGGCTTATTATTTGTAAAGAAATGAAAATGTATGGACCTAGTTCTACTCCCATTGAAGCCAAAGAGAAAATTCCTACTGATTTTTATGGGAATATGATCAGGCTCTGACCTTTCAGAAAATGTCAGTTATATATATTAGGCTTTTATTCCTGAAGAAAATTATGTTGTTTAAAGCAATTAGACAAATCTTGAATGAAACCTGTATGATGATAACCTATACAATCAGTTACAATTCGATACATATTATATTTTGATCTAAGCATAAAGATCTGATTTTTTTTCAAAATTGAACAATAGCATGATATGTAAAGCAAAAAAATTATAAAGAAAATATTCTCAAAATACATTTTTAGAAATATCACTTTAATGTCACAGTGTAGCTGATTACTAAGGATAGTGTCATAGCAGGAAGGGTTAAAGAAGACCATCTTTTGCTGACACACTAGTTGAATAATTCTGATCACGTTGCAGTGAAGACTGCACAACCTAAATCAGTGTAACATTACTTTCTAAACAATCATCCTAGTAATTGGGTATTGATTATCAAGGCCACAGTCCTTCATGGCCTGGCATGCTTAAAATGGACATGAAATGTGACACATGACACGATTGGAGGTCTTGCAATGTTGTGACAACTGCTAGTAACATACCAAAAATTCTTCTTGAAACTTCAGGTTGTTGTCTGTGCAAAGTTCTTCGACATGTTGTAGGAAGGATTTCTTGCTTATTGGCCTAGAAGTAATGACAGAGGAGTTAGACACATATGCAAGTTGGGTTTTGGTTGGTTTGTTTTTCATTTAACCACTGGCTTACCAAAAGAAATTGTTATTCAGTTTAAAATAATTGATATTTACAGAGATAAAATAACATAAATCACTGATAGTGTAGTTATTTGATTTGTTTAGAATATTTCAAAATAAGAGTGTCTTCTTGCTCTATTACTCCTCCTGATCTAGTTGTTAGCTTTGACTACCTGTTGAGTTGGATTATTTTTAATAGATTTAGCATTCTGTTGCTGAGTTTTGATTGTAATGAAGTTTGTAAAGTTATCCTTGTACTGTAATTCTAAAGTACAGAATATTTCTTTGCTGCACAGACATTTTATACATTGCAAGGTTTTAGACCTATAAAATATTGCAGTGACCTCATTCTCATAATGACATGGTTTTTAAACCCCAAGGAGTTTAAATATCCCTGTATTACTTCCCAAGCTAAAACACAGACATGCAGGCTTCACCCCAGAGAGAGAGAAAGCATTTCTCCAATTACCATGCAATTAGTCATGCTTTTATGATTTATACGTAGCTTGGAGTTTTTTCTAATAAACACAGAAGAAGAAACCACACATTCACACTTATCGAACTACTGAATTGATAGCCATAATATAAAAATCTTTAGTCAACTTACTTGATGGATTTTCTATAACTAAGTAACCTGCAACAGAGATTGTGTTAAATGCAGTAAATCATGAGTCAGAGAATATAGCGCATTCTGATAAGCCTTTAGATGTAAAATTTAAATAGCTAAAGAATCAGAGCTAAACTGATTTCCTCCCTGGATTTGGATAATATTTTATTGTATATATCTTGGAAAACTGTCTTACTGAGCTCTTACTTCATGTATTTATAAATATAGGTGATGCAGTTTCAGCCTATTATTCTCTCTGGATCATTTTAACAATTATTCTTTGCTAAAAATGCTCTCTGCCCTAAGAAATCCACACATCAGGTATGCTGCTTTGCTTACATTGCTCATTACATGGTTTTACATTAAGGATAAATGTGTATGTTTACATTTCACATAAAATTGAAATGTGTTAATGTCATTCTTTTAGGGGCAAGTTCAGTGACTCACTGTTAAACCCAAGTAGTGCAGATGAGGATTTGGGTGATAAAGCAGCGCGGGGGATGTTCAAGGTGGCAGTTCATTGCACAAAGCCCTTTGTAGCTCCAACATGCATCATATCTTTCAACTCTGAATTTTTGTGACTGTATAGAAGCTAAATGGCTAAAGCCAAGTTTTTTTTTTTAAAATGAGTAGTTTCCTAAATCCATAGTTAAGTCCTTTTGTGCATGGCCTAACTTCAGGGGGAGTTTCTGAAAGCTCAACAAATTTGAAAAACAGGTTACATATTTAGGCTCCAAAGGCCAGTCCCACAAGAATATTTCATATTGGGGCATCAAGCACTATCAATTTTGGCCCAAATTTCAAGGTACCCCACTTGCAAATCTTGCTTTACAATCTCTAGCAAATAAATTCAAAATGAAAAATTTGGTCCTTCCAAAATTTACCTTTTAAATTTTTCTCTCTAAATCACATTCACTTGGAGAGTAAACCTATTAAAATGCATTTAACATAGTGGATATTTTAAGTAGTGTAAACAACCATCTGGCTTTCCTTTAATAATCTTATTAGGAATTTTTAAGAATCTATATCTCAACATTTTTTTAGAAAAGTCACTTCTAAAATTTGTAATAAATATATTTTAGAAAAAAAAAGAAGTGGAAACCAAAATGATATTAAAACAACTACAGAGCCATATACTCTTAAATTATCTGCATAACACTATAGAAGTGTTACAGGCTACACTACATATACACTGGCAACATATATTGTGTTGATAGGGTCATTTTCTCAAAACTATGTAAACTGGCTTGTGCAACCAAATTACGGGAAATCTTTATCCAAAATAAGGGCTTACAAAGAACTTGATTCTATCCCAATGGAGTAAATGGGAACTTTGGAACTGACTTAAGTAGGAGCAGGATTATACCCAAAGTGCCCAATCTGGACAGTTAAGGGAGAGATGCCATTACAGAATGGACAGAAAAAGAGAGTGAAGAATGATAAAGCACTGACACCTTCTGCAAGAACACAGAAGTTCCCTGTGGAGTCTCTTTACAAGTTTCATTAGTATGTATTGTATACTGATCTTACTCGTAAGACTAAGCCTGCATTTACTTGGTATATAAACCATGGTAGCTTCATAGAGCTAAAGATTTCTCAAATAAAGTCTTCTCTTAAATATATATGTATTGGGTAGAGATGTGCTAATCTTTGAATATCAGGCACTCCTCTCTATAACTTTATTGGACAAAATTCTTAGCAGATTCTGCAAAAAATTGTTTTGCTTGACCTTCCTTTTTATTTGAATTCTTCTATCTCCTGCATGGAGCAATGGAATAAAAGCCACATCCCAGTCAATGTCCTAATAATTTTGGAGGTCCTACTGTTTTCAGTCCCCCCTGAACCTGCTTGTGATTAGTGACTTACTGCACTGGTAGTTCTATCATTTTGGAAATGACATTAAATTTACACATCACATGAGCATTCAGTATATCACATTTAGCGCCTTTGTGGTCAAGATACAGTGAACCTTACAGCCAAGAATGCTGAGACAGGGCCATCATCAATATTCTTTGCATTCTCATTGTCAGTACAACAAGGGAAGTCAAGCACTGAAGAGGCATGGAGACAAAACTGAACTTTCACCCCTACATCTGCTTCCTTCTAGCTCACGTTGTGCTACTAATAAGAAGATTTCTGTGTTCAGTGCTGGTCATTGGGCACCTTTCACAAGCATAATTTTTTTAAAGAACTTGGGCCAGTTTGGTGCCTAAATTTCGATACTCAGCTCAAAAAGTAGAATCCTACATGAAAGGTCTGACTTTCAGAGGTACTGAACTTTCACAACTCCCTATGTAACAACTGTGGGGCTGCAAAGAGGCTCAGCACCTATGATAATCAGGCCATTTAGTATACATTCGTTAATTGAGATGCCCAAATGGAGGCTTTTGAAACCTTGTTGAATAAGGAGTTTTACAATGAGTGAACTGTGCCGTGATGAGTGTTCTCATCCAAAATAGTTCAAAGGAGTTTTGCATAGTACAACTATGCTTGGTTGCAATCTTTCAGAAGTTTAAAAATGCAGCTTATTTTTCTCAATATTTCTAAAATGAAACATTTTCATTTCCAGTCTTTCCAGTCTTCTGTATGAAACATCATGGAGCAAATATCATCAGACCATGAAAAGTAAAATTCGTAACTCAGACTTTAAGTGACAATTTCCCCTGTTTCAACAGAGAATTTAGTATTTCCATTTACTCTGCATTTAAAGGGGGAAAGCAAAGCATTCTCTAAACTAAAGAACACTTTGTTGCTTTAAATCTGATTTTCTTTTTAAACAGTGTATTATTTCACCTATGGGATTTTTTGAAGTCTATCAAAAATCTGAATCCCACTCAGATTACTTCTGATAAACCTAGAAAGACGCCATTTATTTGTGTTGGCACTGGTAACTGACGACCATATAGTCACACAGACTCAGCTTTCTCTCTGGGTCAATCAGTTGAAATCTATAGGGAATTAAAACTTTGTCCAAACGGAAAACCACAGAAATGAATATGTAGACTAAAGCTTAACTCATAAGCACCACTGACACTTGCTAGGAATAACGGAAGTCTAATTTTTTTACAAGTTAATTAAGACTTACATAGGGCTTAACCTTCATGAGTGATCAAAGGAGTTGGGGAGAAGATACCAGGCCCATTCCCTTCAACTGCACAGTGGCTAGACAATCTTGGTCTTTGGTTCACTAAACTCTATCACTGACAGTTGCATTAGAACGGGTGGGAAGGAGGTGGTCATCGGGCTGCAGGTGGCCCACGGCCGCCTCCAGACCCTTAGGCAGAGAGCTTTAAACAGCTGGCTGCTCTCTTCTCTGGAAGGCTGAGGAGTGAGGAGGGAGGCTTTGCATGCTGCCCCCGCCTCTTAGCAAAATCTCTCAGCTCCCCAGGCCAGTTTCTGGCCACTAGGAGCTGAGAAATGCTGCTAAGGGCAGGGGCAGCGTGTGAAGCTTCCCACCCCTATGCCCAGAGCAGAGCTATGTGGAGCAACTAGCAAAATGAGACTTCAGCAGCCCTACTGCTGGGGCAATCCAAGGGCCTACCTCGCAGGGAGCAACCCTCTGCACCCCAAGGGAGGCCACAGAAACCCTCTCATCCCACCACCCCATTCTCTAGCAATTCACCTTGCTCCAGTGACCAGCCAGCGGGGTGACATTTTAAATGTAATGAGCTAGGGCATGTGAAGGCCAACTGCCCCAAGAGCATGAACAGAGTGCAGTTCATTACACTGGGGTCACACTAAGAGTCCTCAGGTCCAGATGCCTCCCAGATACCCCCAGAGCAAAGGGAAACTGTGAGTATGGGCGGGAAGGTTACTGCATGGAGAGACACGGGATCACAGGTATCTGCAATCCACCAGTCCCTAGTGGACCCTGAACTCACTGACCCAGATGCCCAAGTCACGGTTCAAACCTTCAAGGCAGACTCTTTTGACCTGCCTATAGCCAAGTTGCCTGTTACACACAAGGGCTGGTCAGTAATTTGGACACTGAGCATACAGCAGCAACTGTACCTGCACAAGACGCACTGCCGGAGCCTGCCAAGCAACCTAGTGCACCAGCAGAGAGCAGTTCACAACCAGCAGAGACACTGACATCACCTGCATCTCTTCCAGAATGAGCAACCCCAGTGGGGAGCTGATGTCTCTAGTATCAAGGGAGCAGTTCCAGGCAGAGCAGGAAGCAGATGAAAGCCTCAAGGAACCTTGGATGGCAGCCTAGAGCAAGCCACCACCTCTCAGCTCTTCTAACAGGTTCAGGTTTATGGTAGAAAGAGGACTTTTATACAAAGAGATTCTTTCTGGTGGGCACAAGGAGGACTGGCATCCTCAAGGACATTTGGTAGTTCCAACTAAGTACCAGGAAAAATTCTTGAGCTTAGCCCACGATCACCCTACTGGCCATGCTGAGTTATACAGAACCAAAGAAGATTGGGAAAGTCATTGCACTGGGTGGGGATGGGCAAGCATTTGTCTAGTTTTGTCTGGTCTTGTGAGGTGTGCCAGCAGGTGGGAAAGCCCCAAGATTGGGTCAAGGCACCTCTCCAGCCATTCTACATAATAGAGGTTCCATTCTAGCATGTGGCTGTGTATATTCTGGGTCCTTTCCCTAAAAAGACACCCCAAGGAAAACACTATAGCCTGACTTTCATGGATTTTGTCACCGGATGACCTGAAGCAGTAGCTCTCAGAAACACCACTGCCAAGACCTTGTGCCAGGCACTAACAAATATTTTTGCCAGGGTAGGTTGGCCCTCCAAGATCCTTACAGATCCATGGACTAACTTCTGGGCAGGGACCATGGAACATCTTTGAGAAGCTCAGTGCGATGAACCACTCAGTTGCCACCCCTTACTACCATTAGACAAATGGCCTGGTGGAGAGATTTAATGGAACTTTGGGAGCTATGATACTCAAATTCATAAACAAACATTGGGACCTGGTGTTGCAGCAGTTACTGTTTGCCTACAGAGATGTACCCCGTCCCATTTTGGGATTCTCTCCCTGTGAACTTGTTTATGGCCATTGTAATTAATGAAGCTGCAATTGGAGGAGTTACCTCTTCTCCAGGAACTAACATTGTAGATTTTGTAGGCAACTTACAAAACACCATCAGGACTCTTTAGCCCTTTCTCAACAAAACTTGCAGAATGCTCAGCAAGAGCAGAAGGTCTGGTATGATGAACATGCCAGAGAGTATTCCTTCAAGGTAGGTGAGCAAGTCATGCTCTTGAAGGTGCTCCAGGCCAATAACATGGAAGCATCCTGGGACAGACCATTCATGGTTCAAGAGCGCATAGAAAGAGTTAATTATTTCATAGTATTCCCAGACCCTAACCTTAAGCCTAAGGTATATCACGTTAAGTCTCTAAAGCCCTTTTATTCCTGAGAATTCAAGGTTCTTCAGTTCATAGCCCACGAGAGAGATGATGCTGAGATGCCTGAAGGAGCCTACAATGACAATGGCAAGGGTGGCATCAAAGAGGTAACTCTCTCCATGAGCCTCAGCCATAAGCAGTGACAGCAGATTCAGGAGCTGTGCACCAGCTTCACATCGATGTTTTCAGCCACCGCAGGATGGACTGAATGGGCTTACCACTCCATTAACACAGGTGAAGCTCACTCAATAAGAGCCCAACCCTTTCTGATGGCTCCTCCAAAGCTGCTATGGAGAAGGAGATCAAGGACGTGTTAGAGATAAGTGTAATTTGCCCCTCTGAAAGTTCATGGGCCTTTCCAATGGTCTTAGTCCCCAACCAAGATGGAGAAATCTGCTTTTGTGTGGACTATTGTAAGTTAAATGCTATAATTTACCCAGACAACTATACAATGCCCTGCACAGATGAGCTATTGGAGAAACTGGGATGTGCCCAATTCATCTCCACCCTAGACTTAACCAAGTGATACTGGCAAGTAGCTCTGGATGAGTCAGCCAAAGAAAGGTCAGCCTTCATTACACGTGTGGGGCTGTATGAATGTAATGTTCTTCCTTTTGAGCTACACAATGCACCTGCAACCTTCCAAAGACTTGTAGATATTCTGCTAGCAGGTTTGGTGAAATTGCAGTAGCCTATTTGGACAATGTGGCTGTATTCTCTAATTCATGGGCAGAATACCTAGAACACCCCCAAGTTGTCTTGCAGCACATAAGGGAGGCCGGGCTAACTGTTAAGTCTAGGAAGTGTGAAATTGGTCTAAATGGGGTAACTTACCTGGGAAATCAGGTGCATCAAGTGACTGTCAACCCTTTATAGGCTAAAGTAGAAGCTATCCAAAACTGGCCTGTACCTAAGTCAAAGAAACAGGTCCAATCCTTCTTAGGCTTGGCAGGATATTAAGGTGATTTGTACTGCACTACGGTCAGATCACCTCACCACTAATAGACCTGACCAGAAAAAAGCAACCAAACGCCGGTAAGTAGACTGAGAAGTGTCAGGAAGCTTTTCACAGCTTAAGGCTCCTCTTATGTCTGACCCTGTCCTAAGGGCCCCAAGACTACGATAAATCTTTCTTTGTCACCACAGACATGTCCGAGCATGATGTGGGGGTAGTTTTGATGCAAACAGGGCCAGATCAACAATTCAACCCTGTTGTGTTCCTCAGTAACTGCTAATTTGGCCATCAAACACTACAAACATTGATAATGTAGTAGATTTCTTTATTCCATGTGTTGAGACATACAATGTTGTCCCCACTCTCCTGGTTTTCTTATCTTTAGACTCATCCATAAATATTTAGCAAAGTTTCACCCATTTATCACATATATATGGATTTGCTGTATTTAACACATTTCCTTCTCCTTTTCCCCTTTTATTTAATTATACAATTCCACATTTATGTTATGGTGGAAGACACAATTTTCCACCTGTTATGTGTGATCCCATGGCTATATATATATGCTAATTTCTTATAATTATTTCTTTTGTCTTAATTCCTTTATTAATATAGGTATTTGGGATCCTCCCTGCTATGTTTTCTTAATATATTTGTTTAGCATTTGAATTTTCCCTGTTGACTTTTACCCAGAGGTTAAGTCCAATAATATAGTTCTTAACACTATAGGCATGTTACCAGCAGCTCTCCAGATTACACAGAAAGAGGTTGTAAAAGATTCACCACGTGCAATGCGTAATGCCTGGGCTTTGCTGGGTGTAGCATCCTTAGTTTCTTTTTGATGTCCAAGTAAATATTTGGCATCAGCACTCAGTATCAGTGTTCCCTCTAAGCTGTGGCAGCACAGCCTCCTAGCTGTTCAATGAGCCCCACACACCCAGGGATTTAGGACTCAGTACTGGCTGAGAGAGACTCGTGGCTCTGTCCTCAGGAGGGAGCTGCTGCTGTCTCTGAGGGAGAAGTGCTCCTCCACCCGCTGGGCAGCTCTGTACGTGTGTCCTGGGCCCCTAGCTGGGCAGGAGTCATTAAGCAGCTGCAGGGCTGTGCTGCCATGCAGCTTAGAGGGAACACTGACTAGTGTTATTAACGTTCTATAAGGCATTACCATTGTTTTTGTATCAGTGCTGTAGGTGATTCAGGAAATACTTTTAAGTTCATTGAATTTACTTTTACAATTATCTACAATATTTTCAATGTGATCCTTACACATTAGCTTGCTGCAAATGCAACACTGAAGAATATGTAGCTTTTCATTATACCTATTTGTTGTCCATATAGAGAATTTACCAAATTTTTTAATTTTTCTTTTAGTTTTAAGAATTGAAAATTTAAAGCCTCATGTTTTCCCAGTGAACACTTTTCCTAAATGCTTCTTGGGCTCCTCTTGAGAGGTTGATTCAGAGAAATTTAGGGACATCAACTCTAAATGTTGCTCCTGTACCAAATCCATCCACAAGAACAATGAACTCTCTATACAAGAGAAATGAAATACTTTGATTAGCCCAAACCAATTTTTTTTCATTTGTTGATGCACAAACATTTTTAAGATTTTGACTTTTTGGCTCAATTCTGAGTGCAGAAGAGTTTTAAAATCTTGGAATTTTTTATAACATAGGAAAACCACTTCCCACCCTGTTTCACATGTTCCTGACTATCTGAGCCAAACAGTCTCCCATGCTAAGATCCACTGGGCACAGGAAACTTTGTGGGTATGTGGGAAGGCTTTTAGGGTTATACCTCTCTGATTCTGGGGGCCATCTTATGCCACCCAACTTCCAACGCTGCCCCAGCTTACATCAAGTGATGTATGGTAAGTCAGCAGACAACTGGCAGAGCACTGTATTGTACAATGCACCCTTGCACAGAAATGTGAGGGAGAAAGAGTGTGGATGGGTGGTTGGTGCAGGAACTGGTTGTGCTGGTTGTACATCAACTAGCATTTCCTCCATTGTGAGGGAATACTTAGCTGGCAAGCTATAGAACACTGTTTTCAGTGCTTTACATTACATTGGACAAGAAGGATATGATACATATGGACAGATTCTTTCCCCAAACTGGTTCATTTATGCTACTTAGATGGCACAAATGAGCTAGAATCTGGCAGTAATTTGCTAAGTATTCCCTCACCATTTGAAAGGCTGTGGTTGGGTATGTGCATACCTATGTGTATATCAAAATTCAACCAACTCAGGACATTGAGGAAGTGCAGAAATATGATGTAGCACCACATTTTGAATGTGCAATTCATTTGTGATAGTCACAGTACAATCATCATCATGTAGTATAAGAACTTAACCTGCTAATCTGACACCTTTACATTCTGTATTGCTCTTATTATATTAGAGACAGAAAGTGAAAGTGCCTCAAAATAAAGTAATTGGTAGGGTAACTAAAACTGCTGAATTACTGCTCACTGAAGTCCTTGCTGTGCAAAAAATCTCTTACACTACACATTAATATGAAATATTACAATTTTGTAGCCTAACCTGCTGGGTTTGATGTTGTATAAATCCATATTGGACATACATTAGACAGAGCAGTGGTAAAGTGCAATTTTCACATGTAACATGGGATTTGACCTGTAATTTTTGCTGAGATCTTAATGAGATGCTTTGTGGTAGCACGGACAATACAACCGGCAGCTGAGTAGAAAAAGAAGAATTTCTCCTGAATATACAAATTCTAATGCTTAAGAAAAATATAAGGCCCAGTTTGATGTATACACTGTAATTACGCTGTCTACTTTTTGAATATCTGCTGAAGTGAGCCTGACATAATTTCTGTTAAAAATTGCTCTAGTTTGTTTTAAAATAGTTGCAGAATTATAGTGTCTTAACATTAATCACTGAAGTCAAAGGTGACATATTGACAAATTTGCCATTAGCATTCTCATAGAATAATATAGGTTGCAAATACTAATTTCATTTCCATTACCAAGAACACACTTCAGAAAAATATTTACTTTGGACAAAGATCAACAAAGGATAGTAGCACACAAGTTACACAACAGTATGGAAATCACACCATGTCTCTTCAATAATGCAATAACTTACTGGATGACAAATATCTCCTTGCGTCTAAAGAAAAATGAGGAATATCTGGAAGTAAAATCCATCAATAACTTAGTACACAAACAAAAAATATATTGTTCTTATTTTGTTAGTAGTTTGCAAATATGTACGTTATAGGAAACATCTCAAATTAATGATTTTTTAAAATCTATCAAGGACATTTATCTGAATTGCAGCTACAAAGATGTAAAAGATTGTGTTTGTCTGTTGAAAGCGAACATTTCCATTACTGCTAATGAGTTTTGACTATATTAACTAAACAAAATGTGGAACAATGCTCACCACAGATGCATTGAATTCATTAGCACCAAAGAATCCCTTGTATGTTTGACCATGTGCTGCAAGTGGCCACTTTTGAATGCACACATTTGAATAGCTTTATAATGCAATAAACCTTTTTTTCCCCACACACATAGCAATAAAAACATTCAAAACAAACAGGTCAACAGCCACAGGCTTTTATCTTCAAGCTACCTACCATGCTTAACTCCTAGGGCAAGATAATCTTAGGCTTCTCATCTTTAAAGAGATTGCCTACGACAGCACATTCTATGTGCTATGTGACAAAGAAGGGAGAATACAGCCATGCCAATAATATTTATCCAACATTTGCTAATTCACTGTTAATTATCATGATAATTATTTGTGGCATAACGTGGCAATTTCTGATTATGAAAAGGAACACCATATAGCTTCCCTTCCAAACAGATCACAGGGCAAGAGTCTCTGCCACTCTATGAAAAAAACTAGCAAATCTGGCCAGCTGAGTGGCCTAGGGCTACCACATGCTTCTCCAGGGGCTAGGTATACAGGTGAGATACTCAACTGCAAAAGTGATCCCCTTATGCTCAAACATTTACTAAATGTCAATTAAACAATGACTAAGCTGTTACTGAATCAGCTGAAAAAGTCTGAGTTTGAAAGAATGTGGATCCTTTGGGATGTTTATACATTTGCAATCCACAGAAAACACTGAGCAGCAAAATATTGCATAATTCCCAATGTTTAAAAAATTAAGTTCCTTTTGCCACCAAATCTTTATCTTATTGTAAAAGATATGAAAATTAAGTAATATTCTACATGCTATGGAGAGCACCCTTTGAAAGAGGATCTTACTGAACTGTGTAAATAGGAATGTCACAAAGACTTCCAAACAAAAAAGGTCAGAAAGGGGTCGTAGCTACAGATTCTTTGGACTACTGTTTTGCCTAAGGAGTATGCTTACCGAGTAAATCTCTCATCCTTCAGTTCCAGGTCTGCCACTGTGATCAACTGATCCAGCTTGAATTTAGTGTCAATTATTTCTGCATCCCGTGGGGAGTAAGTGCCTCCTTCTTTTTGCTTTTGTCGGATTCTAAACCAAAGATCATAAAGTTGAGAGTGAATGAAAAAGAATATTAAAATGATTTATTAATTACACATGAATTACCAGAATAGAAGGACTGATTTAGCCTTTCATAGAAGTCAGAGTAGAGAAGCTCTACAGAAATACTTCCAGTTTTCATTCTGTGATGAGCAAAGCAAAACCAATAACATTTAACCATCTTTTTGAACATTTTTATCAGCATACATTTTAACCATATTTTGCTGGCAAAATTATGACAATAGAGTAAGTTTGCCCCCAGAAATTGTTGCTACTTGGATCTGATTTTCCTCTTATTTTTATTAGTGTAAACTAGAAGTAATTCAGCTGAATCAAAGGGAATTATACTAGAGTAAAGCTTGTGAAAAGAGAAGTAAGACTTTATATTTCTTAAATCCTGTGTAGACTCTTGTCTTACACTTTTTATTTTCCTGCAATGCCTTGCTGAATTAGTAGTGGCAACATAGGACCTGTGGCTACTAAGCAAATGAACATCATTCATGTAGCAGTTTGCCTACTTCTTCTATTAGGCATCTATGAATGCTATAGCTCACCTCACCTAGGGTCAGATTTTTGATTTCTCAAATACACATGTAATTCTAATTCTTGACTTCAATGGAGCTACTTTGGAATTTCCTCAGTGAACAGATGCTGAGATCAGATTTTGACCTGCTGTCTTTCAATCAAGCTGTTCACTTTTCATCATGGATGACAGTAAGTTTCTACATGATAAAAATGATATTAAATTGCAACGTAATTCAAGATACTAGACTGGTTATATATAGTTCTATGTATACAATCCCTTTCTTCTATATGTAAAGAAATAATTGCATACAGATTAAAAAGAATGCGTAGTATTGTATATATAAAGAAGTCTTACCATGCGAAAGCATAGATAGCCACCACAAGAAGAATTATGGAGAGTATACACAAAGTAACTGCAAGTATTATTTCTACAGCTCTTTCTGATAGCCCTCACCTGCAACAGGAAGTGGGCAATACTGGGATTAAAAATTTGAACAACAAACATCTGAACACTGAATCATCCTTTGATTACTTTTGCAAACAAAAGGGAATCAAATCTGGTAGATCTTTCTGGGTGGGCAAAGGGAGAGGAGAATGAGATGAAGGAGCTCCATACTTCCTCCTTCTTGGTAGGGAGTAGACCTCTTCTGCCAGAGCTCAGCAATGTCTGAGCATCACAGGATTTTAGAAGTGAGACCAAGAGTGGGTTGAGCAGAGGACCAGCTACAACCTCACCAGCTGCTGAAGTCATGTATTTCCTTATGTAAATCCAAAGAGCATTAACTTCTGCTGCATCTACTTCTGGAGCTGCCACCATGCACCTCCTGACACAACAGATCACTGCACAAGACCATACCCAAAAGGTAAGCCAATAATGTAGCATGGATGAGTCTGTTCTGTCTTTACTGTGGAAACGTTCTACTTTCATAGGCACAGGCTTTCCCTTACCTATAGAGCCCCAGGATCCATGAAACTTTAAAGCAGCACTCTTTGTCCATTCTACAAACCTTCCCAACCTATTGATTGCCTAGAAAGTTGGTAAAACCAATCTCACTGAGTTTCCTTATCTTTCTGTCTTCATCCCATGGGCCTGTTAAAGAAAACTGAGTTCCAGATGTTTCATTCTGAAGGCTTAGTAAAATAGGAGGTGTTTATGGCAGTGGACATCAGTATCCACCAGGAGAATATCTGGCTTGTTGGATAGTTAAAATTAATCGAGAAACACTTTATAAGAAAGTTCCCAGATATTTGTGGCCTTAGATGTACACAATTTCAAGGCATTCACTATATATTAAATAGACACCATTTGTTTATTAAGAACATCTTGAGATTAACATCTACTGTATGTAAAACAGTATACCAGTAACTGCATCCTGTGCACAAAGATTTTGTTTCAGTTTTCAAACATCAACTGATATTTTACAAGACATGGAATATCAGGAAAGTATTTTTAGCTTCCTTTTTATGCAATTTAGTAATTGAAAAGAAAGAACTATCACCATGTAATCAGCCAACTCCTGCAGACTATGAGACACATTTTGGCAACTTCTGTAATGCAGATTGGAAGCTGTTATTTAGTATGTCTGGTTGTGTTTATCTGATGTTAACTGCACAGAAAATATTATTTTCTTGAGATAAATATGCAATTCTTCTTAATAGCACTTATTATATGGGAAATTGGGTAAAACCTCATTGATACTGGTGGGTCTGATAGATGCCCTCATTCTCATTGGAGCAAGATGAAACAATAGAAGTCACTGGTCACATCTCAGGCACATGCAAGGTCAGTCAGAAGCTGAGGTAGATGGCTCAGGGGGCTAATCAGGGATTAAATGTACAGGTGGCTAGCACTGTTTGATGGAGGGCTGTATGAGCAGAAGCAGCCAGATGTACTGAGAAGCAGCCAGAGAACAAGCAGAGAGAAGCAGCTAGAAAACTAGGAAAATAGCAAGAGAAGCATGTGCAGCATGACTCTGCGAGTATATCTACACAGCGACTAGACACCTGTGGCTGGCCTGTGCCAGCCAACTCAGGCTCATAGGCTGCAGGGCTGTTTCACTGATGTTTAGATGTCTGGGCTTGGGCTGGATCCAGAACTCTAGGACCCTGCAGGGATTGATGAGAGTTCCATACTTTGGGCTCCAGCCCAAATCCAAACGTTTAAACAGCAATGAAAAGGACCCACAGCTCAAGCCCCATGAGCCTGAGTCAGCTGGCACAGGCTAGTCACAGGTGTCCAGTTGCTAAAGCCCTGCAAATCTGCAGATGTGGATACAGATTTTGTATTTAGAACCCAGCAAATCTGCGGATATCTGCTTTATATCCATGGGTATCTGCATCCATGGACGTCAATGTGGACATCCATGGCTAACTGTTGAAGATACAGATGTGGATACAAATTTCCTATCCATGGAAGACTTAATAGTTGCTGCATAGACATCCCTCTGAGAAAGCCCAGAGAAGGCTTTCTGAATAGAGCAATGGTTCCCAACCTTTTTGATACCAGGAACCAGCAAACCCATTCACAAACTTTTGGAAGACTGGCGTGATTTCATTTGCATATTTGTTGCCGGTCCGCCAAAGGCCCTGGTCCCCAGAGCCCCCTAATGTCAGCCCTAACCCCTAGAGCCTTCCACTCCTCCACTACCCCCCAATGCCAGCCATTGACCCCAGAGTCCTCTGCACCGAACTCTCCCAGTGCCAGCTTCCCACCCTCTGAGCTCCCCTCCCCCCGAGCTCCCCCGTGCTAGGCCCCCACCCCAAATGCCTCAGCGTCAGCCACCCACCCCTTAGAGCCCCTCACCACTAAACCCCCTCAGTCCTAGCCTACTGTTTTCAGAGCCCCACTGCACCCAACTCCTCCAGAGCTTTCCTCAGTGCCAGCCCCCAGTCCTCAATAATAGCCCTGTCCCCAGAGCCTCCCAGGGCCAGCCCTGACCCCAGAGATCTCCCTACACTACTATCCCCGCCCCTCAGAACCGCTAGTTCCAGCCCCCCACCCCAGAGTCCCTCAGTGCCTGTCCTGCTCCCCCTCACCTAGCCCTGCACTGCCTCCCAACCCCCAGCTGAGCGCCGCTGCCCATGTCATTGTGGCTCTGGGGGCCGGGTTGGGGAACACCATCCAGCACCTCCCCTTCTAGCGCAGCTGTTGGGAGAGGAGTATCCTGCCCCGCCTCTCAGCCAAACAGCGCTGGGCAAGGGCGGAAAATTGCTCTTCCTTGGCTGGGAGGAGACCCCGTCCTTGGCTGAGAGGCGGGGCAGGATACACCTCTCCCAACAGCCATGGTGGGAGGGAAGGAACTGGACGGTGTTCCCCAGCCATGATCCCGAGAGCTGCCATGGCTCAGCAGCCAGCATTCACAGCCCAATGCTGCTCTGTGGACTGGCAGTTGGGAACCGCTGGAATAGAGTACTGACTGGAAAGAGGCTTGAAACTCTGAGCAAAGAAACTGCTTCCTGTTATTCAGTGCATAGTGCGCTTATGGAAACAGGACTTTATACACTCTTTATAAATAAACAGGATCACATCATAGAAATGCCTGACTCTCTCATCTAATTCTCCTTATAATGGAAACAACCTTCAAAACTCTGAACAGTGGTGAACCTCTCTGGTCAAAAAAGGTATCAAGTCTCGTATAATAGTTTTGAATCAGTAACATCAAATCTACTTTGCTTCTGGCATTTGCTTATTTATATCACTAATAAAAATACTCTTAAGCAGCAGTACTAAACGTTGGTTCTATAACCACATGCAGAGTCATTCACAGGAGCTCTTTGGGTTTGTTTGTACTAGACTTTAGCTTAAGCTAATTGATTGTTAATTAACTTGAGATAATTAATATCTTTGTAAAGACTAGTTCTAGACATGAGCAGCATAGGCTAAACATATGTGAGTAGCCTAGAACAAAGGACAGGGGAATGTCTAGACTAGAA
The DNA here is from genome assembly GCA_019425775.1 of Rafetus swinhoei. NCBI lineage: Eukaryota > Metazoa > Chordata > Testudines > Trionychidae > Rafetus > Rafetus swinhoei. The sequence goes on from CM033437.1 coordinate 277,613,900, forward strand.
CCATGTGAATAACAGATTTTTTTTATATGCTAGCCATACTGAATAATAAAATAAAAATATTTTGGATCAATGAAATTTGTTCAAAATTAACAGTGAACTAAAAACTCATGAAAAATTGTTCTGTTGAAACTGACAGAAAGGTTTTGTTTCTTTTTCAAATTTTTAAAAATGTTCTCTAATTTTTTAAAATAAAATTGAAGAACTTTTTGAAAGAAAAAAGTTATTCTGAATTGAAAAATCAAAATGATTTTATTTAAAAATGTTGAAATGAAATATTTCGTTTAAAAAACTTGATTGAAACAATTGGTGACTTTAATATGAATTCACATAACATTAACAATAGAGTCAGAACTGCATTATTCATTAAAAATGTGTTAACCAAAAAATTTCACACAGCTCTAGTCCTATGTAGCTTTCACAAAAAGGTTGACATCCTTAAGTTAACGGCCAATTTAATTCAAAGTAAAAAACCAAAAATATCTAGTCAAGACAAGCCGAAGCAGAGGTATTGTTGAATGCTAAGTAAATTAGAGTTACTTTTCTCACTCTTCCAAAATCCTCAAAACAGCAGAAACTCTTTTCCTGCTAGCAACTAGGAAGATGCGGGAGGTAGGAGAGGATGTGGAAATGGGGATGTAGTGGAAGAGGGACAAAACAGAGTCATAGTGACAAATGAATATTCAAAGAGCTAGATATACTACATCAATGTGTAATGCTGACATTCTGTTGCAAAAGATTTTGATATGCCTAATACCTAATGATATTGGGTCACAAAGAGGCAACAGCATAATGAAAATGTCACAGTGTGTATCATAAAGTCACATTGTGATGTGATTGTTTCATCTCCCTGTGGCCTTGACATCAATAGGAAAAGGTGTTTTTGTTTTGTTTTGTTTTTACTAAGCATGAACTAATACATGGTAACAATCTGGTATGGACAAAGCAGTTTGTAGTTTTCACATGTTTTGGCAGGATTCCCTTCATTGTTTACTGCCATATGCTAGAACATGTAAAAACTACTAACTTCCTTGTCCACACTAAGATTTTATCAAAATGGTCACCATCTGTTAGTTAAAAAATAGTAAAAACCCAACCTTTTTTCCTAGTGTGAGCACATATTTTGTGGTTTAGCTATGACTAAATGACTCCCCAGCTTTTCCAGATTAGAATAGTGGTATTCACAAAATGGTTGAGAGGAGAATATATACAGGTTGGAACTATGGATGTTAAGGACTAGCTGACTATCCGATAAGCAAATGCTTATCGGATAGTCAAGTGGACTAGTTGATCCCCCCCCTTGCTGCCTCTATCAAATAGAGGCAGCAATGAGGGGGGAAGAGAGGGTACTTCAAAGAGGCAGTACTGCACGGAGCCCGTACCCTGGGCTCCATGTGGCACTGCCACTTTGAAACGCTTTGGCAGCGTTTCAAAGGGGCAGCACCGCACAGCTGATCCCAGACTCTGTGCAGCGCTGTCCCTTTGAAACATCGCCTCGGCGTTTCAAAGCAGCAGTGCCACATGGAGCTGACCCAGGGATCCGTGCAGTGCTGCCCCATTGAAATACTGCGGCGGCATTTCAAAGGGGCAGTGCTGCACAGAGCCAGTGATCAGCTAGGGACTCCCTAGCTGACCCCAGACTCCCTGCGGCATTTTCATGGAACCTGGAGTCAGCTGGGGACTCCCCAGCTAATATTGGGCTCCGTGCAGTGCTGACACTTTGAAATGCTGAGCGGAGCCTGGGATCAGCTGTGAGTCTCCAGCTGACCCTGGGCTCCGGAAACCATTTCCATGGAAGCCAGGATCAGCAGGGGACGCCCCAGCCGATCCCGGGATCCAGCGCGGCATTTCAAAGTGGCAGTACCGGATGGAGCCTGGGGCCAGTGAGGGACTCATTTCAAATGCATAAGAGCCCCCAGTGTGCATTTCAAAGTGGATGCACCCTCATGGAGCCCGGAGTCAGTGGGACTTCCACTGGCCGTGGGCTGTACGTGGAGTTACAATTTTGAAATGCACAAGAGCCCCTACTGGGGCTCTTGTACATTTCAAAAGAAGAATGAGGAAGTGCCTATCGACTAGTCAAGTAGTCGATGGAAATTCCATCGATTATTTGACTAGTAAATTAATCGTTATTTAATATTCTTAGTTGGAACTCCCTTGCCTAGCACCCTCAGGACCTGACCAGTCCTGGATGAGAGATTTTGCCAGACCAAGGAAGGTCATTTCTGGACCCCTGACACTGGCACACTTGCTGGCTTCCTGGCTGGCTCCCCACCTCCTGCTGGCCCTGCTGACCCCATTGAGCAGCCATTGCTGCTGTGGCTCTGGGACATGCTGTGCAACCTCACTCACCATGCTGTGGCTCTGGGACCCACCGTGTAGCTGCACGTGTCGCACTGGAGCTCTGGGTCCTGCAGGCCAGCCACACACTAGGGCTCTGGATTCTGCAGAGTAGCTGTGCACACTGTGATGGGGCTCTGAGATCCACTAGATAGCCACGCCACAGTTCCCTGCCCCACTGAGCTACCGTGGCTCCCAACCTTGCCAGGCAGCCTTGCACTAGGTCTCCCAACTCCGCTGGGCAGCCCCGCTGCTATGTGCTGGGTGGCCCCATCATCAGCTCGCTGTGGGCAGCCCACTGCCCTGCCAGCCCTGGAGGGATCCCTGCCACTGGCCCCCTCCACAGAGACTCTCTGGTCTTGCAACATGCAAGAGTTTCAACCTGTGCTAAAATGTATTATGTAGTTTTGTCTAAGCAAGGCTTTCCTGCTAAAAACTAATTACAATGAAGTAATTGATCTGGCCAGGCAAGAACCATGCTGTGATGCCATGTGGAACATTGGCATAAGGTATAATTGGCTCTGAAGAAGTGCCAATGATAACTAGTTTTGAGAGAATCTGCAGTGCTGTTTTTTCTGGTTTCACATATTACTTATTGCAACCAAGTTTTACCCAATTGTGGCACACACCAGAGGAGCCAGTGGAGCAATTTCAATAGTGCAAGTATAGTAGGAACTGCAATTAACTATACTGTTTGCCTATACAGCATTTCATCCTGTCCTTGCCGGGGTGGTTTCTTTAAGCCATTTTAGGGTTTTAGGATGCATAGGTACCTAGGAGGAGGAGGGTGGGGTTGTAATCATGACTCCTTTCATACTGCCCTATCATGCTGGCACTTCAGGGTATTTGCTTCAATTACCTTGGATGTCAGAGATTTCTAAGGCAGAAAGAAACATTTGTAGTTGCTTTTTCTTAAAGCATTCAAGGTCAGGTAAACAGACAATTTAGGCTGGGCACTAGCATGTGGGTACTTCTTTTGATGTATAGCTGGGGTAGTAAATGTGATATTTCATTTTCTAACACAGATCAGATGGACTGGGGAAATCAGAGGCCACAAGATGAGTATGCAAAGAATGAAATATGCCCAACAGAAGCTATCTACTAATATACAGGGACATGTTCAGCTTCTTTGGGTTCCCTTTTCTAAAGGCTGGTAGTTTCCTAAGTATCAATTTACTACTTTGTTAAAGAAACCTATCAGTTTCAATGGGATCTATCTGGACAAGTTTGAATTCCATTCCTTCAGGATCAGTGCAATTGCAGCAACAGCTATATGTGGCTTAGGGTCCCAGAACAATTGTGCCATCGACCAGTGACGTCCAGGATGGTCTCGGTTCTACTTTAGAACCTCATTGTTCTAACAGATCCTAGCCAGTCTGTTCCAGGTTGATAAAAGTCATTTTTGTTTGAACTCAAAGGGCCAAGGGATCATGTCCATAGGATGGCTGCCAGCAGAAGGAATGGATAATAACTGAAACTCGTAAGAAGATCATGCAGCTACCATGGCATGGCTTTTCAGGGCATCCTGTAGGATGAACAGATTTTCAGGCTGGGCACCCTTCAAGTTAAACAAGGCCCACCAAAAGTTGAAGTTACTAATTTGAAAGAGAATGATCTGTTAAAAAGGAGAGGGAACAAATTCATAACTTATCAGAGGTTTCTGAAATGTTAAAATGTCCTTAATAAATTAAATTCTCCTTACCTAAAGTTTTGACTGGGTCAGAATAGTCTGAATCTGTAAACTGGCCTTTAACATTTGTTGCTCTGAACTTAAATCTGTAAAATAAATTAAGTACATTCAGGAATCAAATATTTATATATAAGTTTTAAAATCTTTAATTCAGTGAAGAAATTGTAATTATTTTTCATTTGTGGGGGAAATTATATGGAATCAGTATACATCATATAATTCAAGAATCCTAATGCCAGCATGTTAAAAGTATACTGTAGATGCATGAAATAGATAGTACTTATCTTACACTTAGGCTTGCTGAATTTAGGAAGAACAGTCCTATGTTACTAAAACAAAAAATCTGCCTGTCACTTCTGTCACATTTACCCTTTAGTTAAAAAATTAAGTACACAAAACTACTTCATACAAAAAGTCCAAATGTGCTTATGGCTTCTTGTGAAGTCACTTTAGACCTCTTTTTTTTTTCTTAAATGAGCCTTGAAAATATTACCTTTACATTTTGTGTGACTGCTACTCACATATGTGCATATTTTTGTTTAAACAATTTTATTGCTCAAACATTGACATAAAACTTGAATTTTATACTTACAAGTACTGCTTTCTTGGTTTTAGGGGGCCATTGCAGATTTTATCTTCACTCCCAGGTATCATGCATGTAGTATCAGCACCTATCACATACATATCTTCTTTGCCACTTATTCCTTCCTTTCCTTCTGTACAGGGTGGGTTTGGAAAGCCTTCATTTGTAAAATATGGTCTTGGCTTTTTGAAGTAAGCATCATACCACTTAGTAACATTTCCATCATGCTGAACTATTGTCAGAAGAAATTAATTATAAAACATTTCAATCTTAAACAGCTTGCAATTAAGGTAAATAAACCAAAGGATCTATTTTCAGACGTGCTTAGTATGCAATAACACCCAATTAAAAACCTAAAATAGTAACTTTTCAAAAGCATGAATGGTATACCATACAACGTGTGGATGCTTTGCTTTCATATAGGAGGGGGAAAATGGAGATGGATTCATATATACGGAATTTCCTTTTTTTTTTTTTTTTTAAGATAAGGAAGAGTTTATAATATCTGGCCAGATTGTTTAAGCCTCTCACACTGGTAGACAGTTTCTCAGAGTAGTCCCATGAGACTACTCATATGAGTAACTGTTCATCAGTTCATATAAAGGGGTTCACAACCTGACCCATATTGCACAAAACAGATGTATATGACTCCATCCTGCAGTAAAATAGAAATATTATTATGGCTGAAATCTTCTAATAGTGATAAAATGTTATATAAGGAAAAACTGCTACATGGAACTTTCAGATATTTTAATTCCACAGATACAGCATGTGTTATTTTTAAAGGAAATCATGAATAAGGAAAATGGATAACCCCTAGAAATGAACAAGAGAAATAGTGCATGGGTGACTTCAACCACTAACAGCAACTATTTGTCAGCTGAAAAGGGAGAATGCCTTGCACAGGATTCCCAAAATCCAGTCAGCAGGGCACAGATAATGCTTCAACTTTCAAGTAACGAATGATAGCACAGAGGTACACATGAATGACTCCTGGGAGTGTTACAACTGCTATAGTAACTGGTCTGCTGTCTCCCAACATTAAGTCTGGATCACTCAATAAAAACAATAAGAGAAGAGGCTAATAAATCAAATACAAGAAACTAAAAATGTATTATTTGTAAAAGAACATTTACCTCCTGCTTCTGCAACAAGAACTTGTATCTTCTTGATAGGTCCATGATCATCATTATAGTAACATATTGGCATTCTGATAGTAATTGTTGTAGCAGTAATAAGAAGTGTTCCACTGGTATCAAAAACTGGTGTTGGTTTCTTATTAGGTCTTGGTGGTTCTGTTTTAAAATAAATATGAGCCACAGTGTTTTGCTTTCTAATTTATTAATTAAAATCACTTAGTTCAAGCATGTAATTGTATGAAGAACTTAAAAAGAACATAAGAATGGTCATAATGGTCAGACCAAACTCCATCAAGTCTAGTATCCTGTCTGCTGACAGTGGCCAATGCCAATAACAAATAGAGGCTACAGACAAAATCTCTGCCCATCCTGACTAACAGCCTTTGATGGGCTTATCCACCATGTACTTATCTAGTTCTTTTTTTAATCCTGTTATAGTCTTGGCCTTCAGAACATCCTCTGGCAAAGAGTTCCTCGTGTTGACTGTGTTGTGAAAAAAAATACTTTTTGTTTTAAACCTGCTTCTCATGGGTGTGGTAAGATGTAAACAAATATGGTTCTATTGTCTATTTCTAAATCTCATGACTAGATAATATTTGAAAGGCCTTACTAGATAATATTTGTAAAACGGTAGATTCTGATAATCCTTTTCACACTCAGTAATATCTTATTCCACAAGTAAACCCACTGTTTTATTGGTACTAATTATGATATATAATAGAGTTCAAGTATCAGCAAGGTCCTATGTAAGCACTGAATGTCATCTATAGCATAGACAGAAACAGATCACAGGTATTCAAGGCTCACAGCTTTATGTTCATTCTTCTAGGCAATGACATGAGGGCACACATATGCATGCTCAACTTTAAAGCAATTTTTAAAGCTTTTAGAGATCTCAGCAAAACAGCATTTTATTAGGCATACCTTTAATATCCATAGTTATTTTCAGTTGGATTTTTGGCCCTGCACCAGCACCATTTATTGCATACACCTTAAAAAATGAACATTTTATTTTAATCAAAATGTGTGTTAAACTTAATCAGCAAACACTAAATATATACTGCTGAAAGGAATAATTAATCCTGCAATTTTATATATGTCTTCATGACAAAACTGAACGCTTTCAGTGATAACATAAACCTTGGGACTGCCATTTGTTTTATTCATATGACCAGAATGCAAGATGGAACTAGAACCTTAATTTATGTATACAAAGAACATTATTTAAAATATTAATTAAAACTTCCCTACTAATTTATCTCTAGCTCCATTCTCTTGCACTCTCGGGAACACACTTTTACAGTGGCATATCTCTCTACTGTTGTATATTGGGTTGTAGATATAGATCTTGTTGTTATAGTAACTGAGTAGGTCACTGGGGTCAGCCCAGCTAGTCTGGGCTTATTCTAGTTAGTTCTGTGCTTTGCAATAAAATGGACACTTGCAACTACTCCAGCTCTCTGCATTTCCACTGATTTCTTCCTATACTGTGAAACTCCCCACGACATAACAAGTGGCGACAAGGATGGGATGCCTGTGCTGCCTCCAACAACAAAAGAAGTAGAAGTCAATGTAAGAAAACAAACTTTTTTGGCTGTTTTGGAAGGTGGGGTAAGAACTGACTGCTACACTGTGCAAACTGAAACTAAGATCAAGGAGCCTAGAGACTGAAAAAGAAAAAAAAAAAAGGAGGGAGTGCAACAACCATGGCTATACTTACAGGGCCACTGGGACCTTTTGAGGAGACTAGAGAGCAATGGCACGTATATACTGAGCGCTTTGAACTTTTGTTATTGCAAATGACATTAAAGAAGAAAAGAAGGTGCCAATATTTTTAAGTGTTGTAGGGGCTAGACCTACTCTCTGCACGCAGTTTGCTGCTCCCTGTTAAGCCAGAGACCAAATCTTACAGTGACATTGTGGAAATCCTGGGTTCACATTATGCTCCAAAACCATTGGTAATTGCAGAAAGGTACAGGTTCCATAACAGAGATCAAAAAGAAAGTGAAACAATTGTACAATTTGTAGCCAATTTGAAAAAGCTTGCTGAACACTGTGAATTTAAGGAGATGTTAAATGATGCCATACGTGACAGGTTAGTGTGTGGCCTGCACAGTGAAGCTATACGGAGGCGCCTGTTAACAGAAGCTCAGCTCACCCTACAGAAGGCCATTGATATTGCGGTCTCCATGGAACTGGCCACACAGGAGGCACATACCTTAGTGCACCCGGGGGTGCATAAATGTCCCAAGAACCTACTCACAAAACAGTGAGGAGCCAGGAATGTTACCGCTGTGGTAAGCCAGGTCACCATGCATCAGAATGCTGGTGTAAGAACCTAGTGTGTCGACAGTGTGGAAAAAAAGGACACATTGAGCGTGCCTGCAAACAAAAGAAAAAGAGGCCTGTGGGCTGGCGGAACAAAAGGAAAATCTGCATACCATCGAGCAGATGTCTGATGATCAAAGTGACACTCTGTCTGAAGAAGAAGCGCCATGCTATGTTTTGTCTTTGCAAGGGGGCTATGAATACTGGGTAACCCCACTGTTGGATGGCAAACCGTACGCATGGAAGTGGACACTGGTGCAGCAGTTTCATTGGTCTCAGACACGGTGTATAAGGAAAAGTTGAAGCATCTTCCACTTAAGGCAACAAAGATCATTCTGAAGACATACACAGGAGAAGCAGTACCCTGTTGGGCACTACTGATGTTAAGGTGGAACTAAATGGACAGACTGCAGAATTACCACTGTTTGTGGTGAAAGGCCATTACCCAGCCTTAATGGGGAGATCATGGCTTAGGAAGATCCCACTGGACTGGGCAGAAGTGCACTGGATGACTAAAGAAGAAACAGGTCTGACTGATATATTAAAGAAACATGCTGCTGTTTTTGGAGAGGATCTGGGAAGTATGAAGGGAATCACCGTGAAACTGAACATTAAACCTGGTAGCCAACCAAAATATCTGAAGGCCAGAACTGTGCCATATGCTATCAGGCCAAAAGTTGAAGCAGACCTGGAGCGCCTAGTCAAAAATGGAGTCCTAATACCAGTTACCCATAGTCCATGGGCAACTCCAATAGTTCCAATATTGAAGAAAGATGGTTCTATTCGGATTTGTGGGGATTTTAAGGTCACTGTTAACCCTGTTTTATATGCAGAGCAATACCCCCTTCCTCGCATCGATGACATCTTTGCGGGCCTGGCTGGAGGACAAAAGTTCAGCAAGATTGATCTGAGTCAAGCATATTTACAGATGCAAGTTGATGAGGAATCCCAAGAGCTGTTGACTATTGTGACTCATAAAGGGCTTTATCGTTACTGTCGCTTACCCTTCGGAATAACTTCTGCCCCAGCCTTGTTCCAGAGAGCTATGGACCAGATCTTGTGTGGCTTGCCAGGAGTTCAGTGCTATCTTGACGACATCCTGGTCACAGGTGGGAATGAGGAGGATCACCTTAAGAACTTGAGGCAGTCTACCCTCATTTCATAGTTAGTTTTTGTTTTCTTAAGGGGACGTTTTTATTAAGGGGGGAGGAATATGTTGTATATTGGGTTGTAGATATAGATCTTGTTGTTATAGTAACTGAGTAGGTCACTGGGGTCAGCCCAGCTAGTCTGGGCTTATTCTAGTTAGTTCTGTGCTTTGCAATAAAATGGACACTTGCAACTACTCCAGCTCTCTGCATTTCCACTGATTTCTTCCTATACTGTGAAACTCCCCACGACATAACATCTACCACGAACTCACTCCCTGATTCTCTTTAAATCCTATTTCAAGACCCATCTCCATGAAATTCTATCCCCTGAGATTCTTAGTTTTTCTACTATAACATGATCTTTATATCCTTCTTGAGTCTTGACTCCTATCCCTCTGCATATATAGATGCTATCAGTATGATACATGAAGATTAAAATAATTCTATGTGTAAAGCTTGAAAGCACTCATGAAACATTTTATAGTACAGGTTGGTCCTCCCAGGTCCAGCACCTTCAGAACCTAAGTGGCCCCAGATGAGGGATTTTGCCAGATGAGGGGAGGTCTTCCTGTTGCCCCCTGCCACTGGCTCCTCCCAGCCTTGGCTTTGCTACTGAGTGGAGGCCAGCTCCACCCCTTGCTGCCATCCCACTGCCACATGCCGAGCTTCTTGGTCCCGCAGGACTCCTGGTCACTAGCCCTCCACTGGAACTCTCTTGTCCTGCAACATGGATCTTGCCAGACCACAGAGTCCCGGTTAATAGAGGTTCAACCGGTACTTCTGTATGAAAGACAATATGCAAAAATAAATTGAATACTCTTATCAGATTCTCCTAATTTTTTGAAACTACATGTCAGTGGACCAAATTTTGCCTTTAGTTATACCCCAGACTCTCTGGATCTACAGCAGTGCAACTGAAAGAAAAATTTGGCCCAACTGTTTATTCTTCTGAACTCCTGTGATACTGGTGGAACAAGAAACCGAGCAGATTTAAACTTAAAAGAAAATCCAGAGGGACTCTCTCCAGTACCTTCTGGTTATTCTCTGTGCCATTCACTCCACTCATCTCTAAAATCCAAAGGAAAACAATATTCCATTCTCTAGTGTAACACAGATAAAACAAAGAGGGGAAAAACCTCTGAACAATTATTTTCAAGAGGATTTTTACTCTTTCTTTTCCTCCCATCCTGTCCTAATCGTGGATTGCTTTAATTATGGAATTAAAAACAGTAATAAAGATCCGTCTGAAAACACAGTTTATAGGATTGGGCCCTCAGGCTGATCTAAAACCAATACAAAACAGAAGAAGACCACAGGGATCAAAAGACAGAACAAAATTCTGTAGTGAAAAGTGACGTGTCAAAGAGTGGCCTGGTGATCTAGGAATACTCTTACAAAGTGCTAATTAAGTGATGCTAAGTGTCCTCAGTTACTATTAATTTTCCCCATACACTTTACAGAATGCTAGGGAACAAAATCATATTCTGGGTTTAGGCCTGCACTCCTTAATCAGGCACATATGTTGACATTAAAGACAGAGAACTGTAGTAAGCCTTACACTGACGTTATATGTATGTCCTCCTTTTAGCCCTTCTATCACTGCAGTGACCGATTTATTTGTTGTGTCAATGACACTTAGATTGTGAATCTGGACAGCAGCAGGATCATCTTCTTTGTAAATCATGGCTTGATATATTTGAATATTTCCATTGGGTTCAGATGGTGGCACAAATGTCACTTGGAATTTTGTTACTTCATCTGGTATCTTCTGAAATGTTACGTTGTTAGGTGAGTCTTTAGGCACTAAAGGAAATATTTCAGAAAATTCACTGAATTTATTACTGTTATTATTTATTTCTAGATTAGTATACAAAGGGGTTACAGAAAAATATACTTTTGAACATAATATTATATCACTGCTATTTAACTTGCTTAATTAAAAATTGTTAACCCAATACTAGATGCCTGAGCAACTATTGTAGTAGTAATATCACAAATAGCAAACCTAATGATTAGAAACCCACCATAATTAGCATCAGATCATAGGCAATCATGCTCATCTCTAAACCCACTGTTTCCCAGAGTGCTTAATGAAATGCATGATCCTTGAAGTATGCTCTGAACATAACAAATGCTTGTTTTGTTAGACCATGGGGAGACGTGTCAGAGTTGGGGATCCTTTTCTGAAAATACTCTGCCCACAGCAACCACTCTCCTTACTTTTACAGAAGGGGACAGTTATATCAGGAGCTTCTGCCATTCACAGCTGACACTGCATTGCCCAAGGAGAGGAGCAGTCTTTCCATTAGCTGATACCCAAATATACTTGGGTTTTATAGTGAAACCAGCACTTGAAACTCCATCCAGAAATTTACTGGCAACCAAAGCAGCTCTCAGAGCACATTTATCATGTGCTTTCCTAACATAGCCCTTTATTTAAAAAAACACATTTATTTGAGTAGTTTATTCTCAGGATGACAAAAGCATAAATTTTACCAATATTTCCATCTGAAAGAAAAAGTAATATATCTCTTTTCCAGGAACAGATGAAAAAAGAAGTTGTTTTGCCTATTCATGCATGTGAGCAGGCAGGGATCTAGCATGATTCCAAATTACAAACTCAAGTAACCAAAGGCAAGCACACTCCCTTACTCAAGGGGTCAGATATAATCTCTGCTTGCTTCTCAGCCCACGGAGAACAATTCAGTCTTCTCTGGGTTGAGCAAACGTCAGCTAACTTTCCCCCAAGCCTTACCACATAAATAGCTTGAATGTACAAGATAGGTCAGATGAGTGGCAAAGTATTTATTTTTCTCCAGAAGTATAACCTTCCCTTATATAAAGAAGGGACTGTAAGACTGTACCCCACAAGAGGGGGGAAAGGGGCAGAAAAGTCATCACCTAGTACAATCTTCTGTTCTTTTTCCATAATCAAGAAGTTGAGCCACTCTTAGTTGACTCCTGCTTCTTAGGGATTCAGTTGGGCCATCAAAGCCTCATAATCATTGTATAGAATGTATCATTATGGAGATATGATTTTATTAAATCACCAGAAAGAGGTCACCCTCAAATATCACTAATCCACTGTCTATCCTATACTCAGATTGAAAATAGCCTGACTGTAGTCAAGGCAAACTGAGGTTCAAAACAAGAAGATAATTAGGTCCTATATCTAATGATGCCAAACGTTCTTATATTCAAAAGTTTTGTTTTTAAAGAGTGATTTAGTATATAATTTAAAGTCCACTGAGAGTTATTGAGTATGAAAATCCAGCAGACGCATTTTGCCTTGTTATGAAGCTAATCAAGCTAATTCTTATTTCTGGCCTATTAGTCTGTCATTCATTTAGGTGCATTATCACAAACAAACAAAATCTTTTAAATTAGCCTTTTGATTTCTGGATATAACTTGAATGGAACACAATGATGTCTAAAATAGGTCCATAAATCAATAGAAGCTACCCTTCATTAGAAGAGATTAGGAACTATAATATTTACAGTACATAAATGATCATAATAAACATAGGATAAATGCTTGAGAAAAGAAACAAGGTATTTTTAAAAGGTATTTACAGTCAAGAAGTTGACTCTGAAAATCTGGAAATTTAAAGACCTATCTTCATGGTCAATGGCTTGTCTGCTGAGGTAGTCTGTTCCTTCAATCAGTGTCCCTTTAAATATATAGCCTTGACAGATTAGATTGATTTCTGTACACTACAGCCTGCCTCTGGCTTACTTGGTTAGCTCTGCATCACTTTTACTCAAATGTTAAACAGGAGTAATGATTACCCAGCTCTGTAAAGCACTTTGAGATTAATGGATGATATGTGCTAAATATTAGCTGCATTTATTTTACTGTCATTTGTTATCTATAATCACACTTTAATGTCAAGGGGAATTTATATAGCTTTATCGTGAGAACAAAATCTAAAGATGATTGAAAGTGTAGCTGGTATTCAAGATTTACATTTTCTTTAGTAGGCAGGTATCAAGAAAAGAAATCTATGATGTTTAAGTTAAAAACACAAAAATACTTACCTGCCTCAAATGTGGAGACAATTACTGAAGAACTGGACTTGCCTTCAACACGTGCAGCATTTACATCTCCTGTAAAAGCAGTGACAACTACAGAGTATCTTGTGAATGCTTTTAATTCTGAAATTTCCAGGGTTTTACCCTCATAATTTGTCTTGAGAAATGAAGCTTTATAATCATCACTATCTACCTATAAAATAAATAAATAAATGCAATACAACAAAAATAGTGCATTAAATTCACAAGATTATATTACTCAAATAGCACATTTTATTTATATTTACCTACATACATATAGAAATATACAAGTATCCCTTTCTGTGTAAGCTCAGCTGATGTGGAAGGAGCAGAGTCAAAGCTCCACCAACTTCTGCTCATATCCATCTGTGCAGGACGGGAGTAGCAACTCCACAGAGACTGAGCACTGAGACTTACAACTTGAGTAGCTTGGGTAGAGAAATAAGAAGTCTGCTGTATGCCCCTTGGCTCCCTTGTGTACACAGACACAAACCATAGGTAATCATTAGGCCCAGAAATAGTCCCCTTGAAGTCAATGGGACTTCTCATGAGCATAAATGTACTAATGCAAACAAGTATTAGCTGGATCATTTCTTAAGGATCAATACATAGTTTGTTTCACAAAACGTGTATTGGTACATAAATGCCCAAATCTATGTAATTTTATTTAGCTGTGAAAATGTAATTAAACACATCAAATAAAATTCATTAAGGAGTTGCTCATTAGTTAATAGCTTCTTTTGAATAATGATGGCTCAATACTCTTATACATAAAAGGGACAAAATATTTATTCAGCACAATCCTCCCCTGCAGAGAGCTGGGCCAGAGGGCCTAGTAAGTCTTTTTGAACTCTATGAAAAATTCGGCTAGTGAAAAAGGAAGCTCTTCTAGTAGATGATCGAACAACATTTTATTAAGACCTTTCCTTAGGTTCTATTCCCACTATTACAACATTTAACATGATGTTTTCATTATTGTTTTGTCAATGTGTAATTTGAAAGAAAATTAGGTAGCTGTACAGTAGTTTTCCCACTGGATGAAATTTGTATTACATGCAGCTGCTAAAGCATTAGAATCATTCAAGCATAGTTTTTTTTTTGACAGATGTGCCTCTATCCCCTCTGAGGGTTAACCTTAACTAAAGTTTCTGATGCACTAAACAGACATTAGTTTCCTGGGGTGACCATCAAGAGATGAGATACTTTTTCATATCTTACTACCAGTTATATGGCATTTAAATATTTTCAAGAGAGATGTAAATACTGTACAATTGTTTTGAGACTGGTTCTTTAAATGTTTCTTTACTTTTACTCTCTCCAAAAGTGTTATGGTCCAATTCTGCCTCCTTTACTGATTCTGTATAGTCCTTTACTCCACAAAGACTTCCATTGAAAACAAAGAATGAGAAAAAGCAAGGCATGATTTATTTGGGGGTAATGGTGGCTGAATGATTTTCTTATTTACTACTCTGTAATGCTGAAAAAAATTGGCAATTTAAAAAGAAACCTTGACTTCCAATAAATAGATGGAAAGTATTAAATTTTTGAAAAATTATGATGTGACAGAGAAGGGATCTGAATTTATTATGGCCTGTGAAAATATTTTATAAATCCTTAAGGAATCTGATCTGAGAACTAAAATACTAAAATGTATGTAATGTTGTAAAATACAGAATGTTTGTGGAATTTGGAATCTTAAGACATGATTTTCCCAGAGGGCCACCAAAATGTATACCAGTATTTTCACTGCAGACAGACTATGACAGTTTTATTGGACTTTAAGAAGCAGTGGACTTGTTTGCATAATGCTGTTCACTATAAGGATGACACCTGTAGCTACTGATCATTTATTAGACAGTTCCTGATTAGAAGCAATCTCTAACATTAAAATCTATATACTTGAAACTATTTTGAATGTGAACATTTCCTAAAATCATATTTGGTTACTGACTGAATATTCAAAACAGTATTTTAAATTCCTGCTGAATATTTACCAAAACATTTAAGAAATCCAGTCATTCCTTATAGCCTGTTGAGTAACTTATTATACATTACAAGTATAAGAATCAGATCAATATACTATGATCTAGGACATGACTGCATCCTGCTAATTATTCAGGAAATGCTCATTACAAAGGCAGAAGGGAAAATTGTGTGAATAGAACTTGGTGGAATGTTTCACACAAAGAAGATATTTGAATTTGGGGGTTTGGTGCTTCTGCAAAATGGTGAAAGAAATCACTTTGGTGTAATTTTACAACAGTTTGTTATAAGTGACAAGAGGGTTTCACAAATAAAATATTTCTTCCTTTGTTGAAATCAGAATCATCAAGAACTGTGCTCCAGCTCTTCTCTAGTCTTTGCTAATGACCGGCTCGAGATTTTGCTGGAGGAAGGAAGAGTTTTCCTCTTAACACTCCACTTGTTATTCTAAGTCCTGCCATCCGATTGCACTGCTGCTGTGATACATGGTCTACTACCTCCATAGTTCACTGGGCCAGTGAGAGGAACAGTAGTGAACACAGAATATGCAGAAAGGGTAGAAGCACATCAGCCCCATGTTATCATTTCTATGTTATTGTGACTCTTGCTATATTTGGTGTTTTTCTTAAACCCAGGAGCTTCAGCTTTAATTTGCTAGGTTTATAAGCAATATAGCGCCATACTCTTTTGTCTAAGGTTTAAAGGAACAAATGACCATTTAACAAAGCTAGTTTCCATAATGTTTCCCATTAATAGTCTAGTGATATTTTCAATATCAAAGAATTTGCTTATTCTCAAGAAACAAGAAAATCACTATTTTCTCTAATTACGTTTATTTCTTCTGTCCTAGATTCCTCAGAGGGCTTTCTTTCCGGCTTTCATTCCTATCCTATTTCTATGTCTTGTAATTTTTATAAAAATCAAACATCTGTATCATTATCAACCAACAAGTAAAAATGAGAACTGCCTTACTGAGGTAACATCTATGAGGTAGAATGTTGGTCCAGTAATAATGTAAGGTTCACTCCAACTGATGTTAATACTGTGAGGAGATGTAACTACTACATTTACATTTTCTGGAGGATCCTCTGGAGCTATGGAAAAAAAAATTATACACAAGTGAATCAGAGCTGAATTAGTTCACAACAAATAACACAATATCTTGAGTCTCCTGAAAATACGATTCAGTTACCATTTAAAAATGAAATCTTCATAACTAATACTATATTTGCCAAGCTGTTTAAAGAATTACAAACATGTTTGGTTCTGATTTATAAAGCTTTCTTAGAGATTTAGATACATCTTTTATTGAAAGTCTATATCCTTAAAGGAAGATATGTCCAAATCTTCTAAACAGCTGGAAAATTCTCATAAGTTTGTACGGAATTATAAAAGAAATGTTTGGTTTCCAGTCTTCTTATCTTTTTTTCTTAACATATTATCAAATACAGAAAAAGTAAAGAGGGGAAAGAAGCTGTAGGAAAGTTATATGGTCACTATTAAAAATGAACATTTTTCAACAGTTTCCACATGACACGGTGGTTATCTTATTATTCTAAAGTATAGAAAAATTTGGCACTTTTCCTACAACAAAAACCTTCTTGGTACTGTGCATATTGACTTTTTTTAATCAGTGAACATGATGAGAATGGGAAACAGGATTCATGAGTGTAAGAGACATCTAGATTGCATATCATTTGAGAACTTCACTCCATGTCACCGTTTTATGACTGCTAAAAAAGAACAGAACTGCTTTCTCTACAAAACTCAATGAATAGTAAAATAGTAAAAGAAGCACTCTCTATTCCTACCTTCAATTCTGCATAAAATTGCTGTAATACATTTTTCTCTTTCATGAATCATTAGATCCCTATCTAATAGCCAGTGGATTACAGCTGGGAAATAAGAAGGCTTGGATGGTAATCAGATTTGATTGTTAGCGGGAGGCGAGGGGGTTGTCTGAACACTTGAATTTAGACTACTCAGAGGAGGGTGAGGACAGGAGAGAGACAATTTAAAGCCAATGTACTCATCTGCAGTAGCTCAGTGATATCTACTGAAGACATATATTTTTAACTGTGCTATAACTCATTTTATGTTAGTTCACACCATACTTTTTTTCTCAAAGTTTCCTTTAGTGAAAAAATAATGCGTGTGGTACCCATTGCTGCATTACGACAGGACAATAACCTGAAAAATGGAAAAGGAGACTGCATGCTGGAAAAGTGCTGCTACAAAAACACTTGGTGTTACATAATAAACATTTTTAAAACTTTGTCTCAGTGGTAACTGTCACATTCTGATTTACGATTTTTTGTGAAATGAGTCTAGTCAGTAATGGGGTAAGATATCACTATACCCTTTCTCTTATAAATCACAGCAATTTACTCAGTAGAAATGACCTCGTCTTATTCTCTCATTCCCCTATAATCCAATCACTTCCTCTCATAAGCAGTTTTCTCCTGGTTTTCGCAATAATGCATTTTCTGTAACTAACAACCATCATTTCCTGATTATCATGCTTCTATCCTGGCAGAGGAATGTGGGTCTTATGGAGGTCAGGGTCATCTTTCCCATCCATCTGTGTCCTGAAGCTAAGGCAACAGTGAAGTGTGTTTGCTAGAAGGTAAGTCTGGATAGCCCATCATGTAGCATAGCCCCAAAAAACAAGACTGAAAACCCTAACCTCCTCATGGAAGTTCATGTTTGTCCATTTAGATAAAAATGGTCTGTTTCATTATTTTAAGGGGGAATGTCTCATGTCCACTTATATTAAATTAATCCAGATTCCCTCCCCCCAATATTTGGGTAGTTAGGCATTAAATAGATATAGGGTTCAGTGTTCTCCTCATAAAAAGAATTAAAGGAACAAAGAATCCTCTGCTTCTTCGAGGCAAATATTGTCTGAAAAAGGGGTATTAAGCATGACAATATCACTCCCTTCCCTTTGCCCCAGAAAGGCAAGAACTCCAGGCACTAGAGTTTGGGAGGGAAGTGCCAGAAAGGGCAGGGCGACTTTACATTCCTGAAGGGCAGGATCTCACAGAACTGTTGCTTGAAAATCAGAAACACTGGGTTTAATTCTGCCCTCAGGTGTGCCCAGGCAACTCTAATTGATTTCTATGGGTTAAATCTCCAGCTATTCCACATAGCAGTAAGATGCCCTTATGTGCCAGAAAGTTGTTTTTCCTCGCTGTGCATCAGCAGACTCACCCAGAGGATGCTTGATTCAGCTTCATTCCCATTAGAGAAAGAGGAGGAGATCCACCACCCTGAGTAATCCAATGGTGCACCCTGAACCTCTCTCTCTTGCTTCTGGTACATGGAGACTACTATTGGCATTATTACATAGCTAGGACTGCAGAAACCCTGGCAAAGGAGAGAATGCGGAACTGGAGAAAGGTTCCTTAAGCATTTTTAAAATTTAAAAAATTCCCAGCTGGCAAGGTAGCAGGAGACAAGGCTCTTCCACAGACTGCTCTTAGCTCTGATTGGCCATATCTCAGGTGCCAGCTGGATACCTGTCTTTGACGTGTTCTGTTCATTTTCTCCTCAGCTGATTGCCATTAAGCCAGGGAGAACCCCAAGCCTTGCTAAGATGGCAGAGAGACACTGCTCATGCTCAGTGACATCATTGCCCATGTAATCATAGTCCTATATGGCAGTCAGGCTGGATAGTACCACAGACCCTGTTCTTGTAGCTTGTACAATCAAATCTCATAGTGTTAAATTCATTATTATATCTCATGATCTGGAAAAATACTGGATTCCATGTATCATCCATAGAGATTTATACATTTATAATTGTGAAAGGTAAATATTCTATGTGTGGAAGTCTGGCATAACTTTTAAAAAGGAAAATGTAGGCTACCTATTAAAATATGTCTCGTTTGTTAGATGCATTTGGGTATTGCAGAGAAGTGTTGGAAACCCCATTGCTTAGAACTTTTAAAACTAGACGAGATAAGGGAAGGACAGTCTGCTGCTGGGAACAGTATTTGCGTTGACATGCAAATTGACTGAATAGTCTAACAGGTCTCTTCTTCCATCTGTAACTTCCATGATAACCATACTAGCTGGAACAGGTTAGCAAGTTAACTCTTCCTTAAATCATGCACCCTGCCACTGAGGAAAGCTAAACGATTGTTTCTCAAACTTTTTTCCCCATCCCTCAATTTGAAACTAAAAGAGTCCTAAACTCAGCAGCTGTTTTACAATACTGGCACTTGCATTTCTCAGCAGGCAGACAGCAGCTGAGATCTGTAAGTGAGAAATCTTTTTCAGAGTTGTTAACTAGCATAGTTGTTTTCCTACCCTGTTTCTGCAGAAACCTAAGTTGTAAGTTTGATTTTTTTTAAGCTTTAACCTCTTTATCTTGGACTATGTCATGCCATCAATTTATAAGCAGAATCTCCCATTAAAATAAAAGTTGAGTTCTACTTAAAAAATCAGAGCAAAATATGGCTCTATTTTTGCTGATCTGGTATCTGTGGAAACAGGAGAAGGTATGGGAAATAGAAGCCAACAGCTGATGTATTATAAATATAATATACTACTTTCATTGCTTTGCCGTGTGTGTGTGCACATTTGTGTGTGTGTGTGTGTGTGTGTGTGTGTGTGTGTGTGTGTGTAAACAATTGCATATTTAATATGCAGTGCACACTTAGGCCCTGGAAACTTATTTAACTTGTGTAATTGCTTAACTTTATAAATGCAGAGAAGAAAGATGGCGGTTCGGGTTCTTGTCTGAGATATAGGAAACTTAGGAATTTTTTCTTCTTCTCTACAGATTTCCTGAGACCTCAAGCAAGTTGCTTAGTCACTCTGTGCCTCAATTTCCCATATGTATAGTGGGGAAAATGGGATTTCTTTACTTCACAGATGTGTAAATTCATTGGTGTATGTGAGGGTGCAGAGATATTACTTAATGAGCACCATATAAAATTTCTCTGCATTCAGATGCCATGATGACGTTCATGCTATAAAAATATGACTAGAACAGATAGAGAGGTGATTGAGAAATCCACTTTCCATGGCTGGTTAAGTCATTGGCACCTCTGCTAAGAATTCTAATTCTGGTATTGTTTTGTAGATAGACTATTACAAATAGTGCTGAAATCAACTCATTTCAAACAGACCAAAAAACAGCTATCAAAATTGTACTGCGGTACTGACCCGAGCTGGATTTAAGTCAGTGAACCAGATGTAATAGACAACATATCCCAATATCAGTCCTCTAAAACATTCAGACATTACTTGACCTAAAATACTTGTCTTTTTTATTACAGTGTTGTTTTATATGCGGAGCTATCTGCACAAACTAGTTGTATCTTAAAACCTGCAGGTGTATTTTGTCAAAAACATGTAAGAGCTCTTATATGAAATTTAAAGCATATGATATGGACAAGAAACCTAGCTCTTCTGTTGGGGGCTGTTCTTCATGCTCTCATAATAGAGAAAGTGCCACAGGACTGGTGAAACAAATAAAGTTTTAAACTAGTGATTTTTTTAAAACATGCTGTTTTAACTGACCCCATATCACTTACTTAGAAATGGAAATTGAAAAAGTCAGAAATGTCAGTGGAGGACTCTGGCTGAGAAATTAAATTTCCATTTTGTAAATAGCAAGATAGAATCTAGCATTGAACAGCCTCTTGAGTTCTCAATTACTTCAGCTATGAATAACTATTATTTTAAAATTGTTGGGAAAATACATTAAAGCTGCAAAGTTACAACAAATTCTTCTTTGGCTTCGCCATTGCTATAGCTTTATGAAGAAACATCATAACCTTTGCCTACAATATTTGATGTTTAGCTGGACTCAATTTCAATATAGAAATACAAGGTATGACAGTCATCCTTACTTACAGCCAGGCAGAGTTTGTGTAGAAATCCAAACTGAAGAGTTGCCATAACCGGCATTTGTACTAGCAGCAACTTTAAACCTATACCATCTGAATTTTTTTAGTTCATATACTGTCTCCTCTATGTAGTCATCCACATCAGTTTGATAGGAATATTGATCCTTCTCATATTCAATACATTCATGGTGTTCCCAGTCATTGCAGTGAATTGACCGTAGCTGTATAGTAATCTTGTAATTTTGAAAGTAGCCAAAGATAGTATCTGGTGTTCTCCATACCAAAGTCACACTTGTTGATTGAATGTTGGAAAAAGTAACATCCCTGGGAGCACTGGGGACTAGAAATTAAAACACATTCTTAATTTAACATGAGGTATTTTAACTTGAATGACAAGTAGTTTTAACTACCTTAAATTTATCCATAGATAGAAACAAACTATTTTTAATAAACATGTCCAATAAATACAGGAAACAATGTCATGTGATCAATTCAGAGTCTGCCCAGTCGCTTGCTAAACATACTCCACATTATCAGCCTGATTCTCCCCTGATTTACATTGTTGTAAGTAAGGAGCAATTCCACTGATATAAATGCAGTCACATAAACCAGTGAAAGCACGAGGAAAACCAGGCCCTATACATATTTACATATGGCATACATATTTAGTATAGCTTTTGGATTAAAGAAAAATACTTCTGAGTATGGTATGCAAGGGCAGCCAGGAGGAGAGGTAACATTGCTGTTGCTATACTTGGGACCATGCCTCCTCTTGGGGAGGGAATATTAAGCAAAGTTATTTTTAGCCTAACCTCAGCATCTTTTACTGCTGTTGCTAACTGGGATTCCTCTGCTCTCACTTTGAACTCTTGAACTGCTTCCTACAGTCTTGGTAACTCATGAAATTCTCAGGCAAAATTGCAAGGCTTTATAAGCATTTTATTTAACTTTTCAGTATATAAATACATACAGTAGATGTATGAATATACACATGACAAAGAGGAGGTAAGTTTTCCAGTATTCAGTGCTGTTCAGCAAACAAGAAATAACAGCAATTAAAAACAAGAACTCAGTAACAGGAAAGTTCAAGGTAAAAAAGAAATTCTCAACTTTGTAGTTACTTTTATCTACACATACATCTATATGTGTACAAATACGTAGATCAGGGCAGGCAATCTGGCCTGCCAAGTCTTTGGATCTGGCTCAAGGTCCACTGGAACCCTCAAGTATGCTGCCTGCCTGCTGCCGCTCCAGGCCACTCAAAGCACCTGGCTGCTGGGGCCATGGGCCTCTAGGATGCCACATTTTTCTTGCAGGAAGGGGGGAGACTTTGTATGCTGCGCCTACCCCCAGCACAATCATAGCAGCTCCCATTGGCTGGTTTCTGGTCAATGGGAGCTACGATGTTGATTTGGGGATGAGCACAGCACACAAAGATTTCCCTTCTGGTGCACGCCACATAGATGCACATGCTGCTTTGAGTGGTCAGGGGCTGTGGCAGGCAGCAAGCCTTCCTCAGGGTCCTGCTGAGCTGCTGACCATGAGCTGCCTAGGTAAGCACCTCCTGGCCAGAGCCTACATCTGGCACCCCACCCTCTCCCGCACCACAACTGGCTATCCCAGGCCATCACCCAAACCCCTGCACAGCCCTTCTCCCCACCCCATGTCACAACTCTCTCCCAGACCCTGCACCTCTCTTATACCCCCTCCTCCAGGTCAGAAACCTGTTGTACCGATACCTCCTCCCTGACCCTGTACCCCCTGCTGCACCCAATCTCCTACCCCAATTCATAACCCAAACCCTCATCACCCCCTCCTGCACCTCTTCCCCACATGAGAATCCTGTCATGCACCCATATCCCTTCCCAGACCCTGCCTCCCAATGCTCTGCCCCAGGTCACAATCTCTTCTTTCAACCAAACTCCCGCTCACACCCTGCTTCTCTATCCTGCACCACAACACCCTACCCTGAGTTCCTTTCTGCATCCAACCACCATCTCAGACCCTGCACCACTTCCCTGGAAAAGTATGGCCCTTGACCACTTACCAAACTCGTGAAGTGCCCCCCATCAATAATTATAGCCTGCCCCGATGGACACAACAGTATGCCTCAGCTCTATTAAGCCAACAGTGTACTTGTCAGATCTCTCAGACTGGATATGTGATATATTGTTTGTACAGGATCATGTAGTCACACACCAAGCTAATATTATCTCAAAGATTCTCTGTAAGATAAAACTAGCATTCTTTGGTAGCAAGCAAAAATTGCTAAGGAAAATCTCATCAAAAATCCTCCCATACATGTTCTGAAATCTTCACTGAAAATAACATTATTGGTCAAAGTAAAACAACAATCCATGATCTATCTAATTCCGATAACTAAGTGGAATGGATAGTTAAATAAGGGGGGAAGCCCCAGGGTATTCATTCTGGGGGGAAATATTTCCGATGGCTTTTGCAGACTTCTGGGAATATCTGAACCTTTGATTTTGTTTGCAGTATGACATTCTAATGTTACAAACCTTTGTCCACCCTATAAAAATGAATACTTTGGAATGACTGACTTGTAAGAATAAAATTTTGGCAATGGGAGAAGAGTGGCAGCCCAAGAAAACAAAGGAACAAATACTAGAAAAGTATAAACAGCTATCTCTGGCTATACCAAAGGAAGAACAGGAGACATTTGACATGGGTTTAATCTAGTCACAACTTTATCAATAGATGTCTGGGACTACCCAGCAGATAAAGGGGTCTCATGCAAGTAACTCCTGTTTTTTTCTGTAATTACCCAGGGGTGCTTTTACCAGCTCTCCCTCTTTTTCCATCCAGGCCCCTTCAGCAAATGCATTGCTGGGACCTTATCATCCACCGCTCTTTCCAAGTTCTTTCCCAAGCCATTTATTTGGTCACTAAATACCTTTCCAAGGAAGTACCTATACTGGGCATCCACCCTATACTTAAATAATGAGTTGTGACATATAGCCAAATACCTTTCATACCATGCATGAACAGAGCCCTTCCAGAACCCACCTGAGGGAAGGCAAAAAACAAAAACAAACAAACCCCCCACACACCCAACTGCACCCAAGTCAATATGGTAGCAAGGGGGAAATTCCTTCCTAGCCCCCGACTCCTAAAAAAGGGGGCTGCTAATGGAATGCAAACAGCAGATTTTGACCAAACCTTCTATTTTACCACTAAAGGGGAAGGAGAGTGAGTTCTGCCTCAGCTGACAGGCTTCAGGCACAGCGCTGCCCTGTTAAACTCTGCATTCCCAGGAGATGAGTCAGCAACCACATTGACCTTTTGCAGCACATTGACCCTGGCCACCTCTGTACCTAGGAGCTAAACATGCTGGCTGCTTCTGGGGGCCATGTAGTGCCAGGGCAGGTAAGTAGCCTCCCTTAGCCCACTGCATCACCAACCAGACTTTGGCCAATTAACATCTCCCAGATTTGCTTTTAATAGGCACCAGGAGATTGAGGTTGATTGCAGGAGACTCCTGGCCAATCTGGGTGAGTTGGCAACCTTAGCTCTCATACCTCCAAGCCATAAAGCACAGTTCACTTCATTCGGTCAGCCTATCAAATATCTCCCATGCCCCCAGCTTATAAGTGCAGTGCAGTCATTCAAGCCAATACACATTTAAACAAAAATCATTTTCTGGCCATGGTAGTTTTCTTATTTAATCTTTGTACCTGCATAATTTAGTGCTGTACCATTAATTACTATAGTCACAACCCTGTCCCTCTGAAGTCAAGGGGAGTTTTTCTATAGATTTCAATAGAAAATTTTTTATCCTACTTTAGTAATGTGAAATAGGTAAGAGACTTCTTTGAAGCAAAGAACCTTCTGAAAGAAATAATGGCTGGGATCATTATAATACTCCATAGCATCAAAATCAAAGTTTATATTCTTCCCTTTATTACTTAGTGAGAAGCAAAGCAATTTATACAGTACCTTAGTACAAATCAGACAGAGAACTACCTATAAGGATTATAGGTGCAATCCTAATTTTTCCCTATTAAGAAAAACCCCCTCCACAGCAGAAGTTAAGCAAAGTGTAGGACATTCATGGGAGTACTGTACTTGACATATTATATATGTATACTAGACAGTGGAATCTTATTCGGATCCTTTTCTTTATTAGTATAAAATTAGGGCTGAGATGGGCTCAGTGAGGCTACGTCTAGACTGGCATGATTTTCTGGAAATGCTTTTAATGGAAAAATTTTTCCGTTAAAAGTATTTGCGGAAAAGAGCGTCTAGATTGGCGTGGAGTTCGTGTTATAACGATGCGCTTTGCGGAAAAGCGCGTCTACATTGGCGCGCGCCAAGCCTGGAACCATTTTGCGGAGGGCACAAGGGCACCAGCCCTTTCCGGGCGGGGCTGGAGGCCATTTCAGACACGTGCTTAAAGGATCTCCCGGACAGCCGTTTCTCTCGCTCCGTGCTAGAGGGCCTCTTGCAGGGACTGACAGCCATAAGCAGGTTTGGTGGTTGCCCTCTGACTTTGGGACACTGCTGCCTTTGGCCACCTACTGCTTTTGCCAGGGTTTTCCTTGCCTTCTTTCTTGTGCCATGGAACCACGGGTGGCCATGTGCCTGCTCTGGCCCCTGTCGGACATTTTGAGTGCCTGCAGCTGCTGCTCCAGGTTGGTGCCCTCCTCTTCCAGGACCAGGAGGGCACATCGGTTTGACCCCTCACCAGTGAGGCCATGGCGTCCCCCCCCAGGGTGCAGAGGCAAGTGCGGAGACTGGACACCAGCACCGACTGGTGGGACCGGCTGGTCCTAGGGCAATGGGACGACCAGCAATGGCTCCGGAACTTTTGCATGCGAAAGCGGACGTTCATGGAGCTCTGTGCCTGGCTCACCCCCGCGCTCCAGAGAGCCACCACCCGGCTGCGGGCACCCATCCCCGTCAAGAAGAGGGTCGCCATCGCAGTCTGGAAGCTGGCCACCCCGGACAGCTACCGATCGGTGGCACACCAATTCGGGGTGGGCAGATCCACCGTCGGCGCCATCGTGATGGAGGTAAGTCCCAGGGGGAGTAGGGAGTGGGGTGGGGGAGGGTACTGCACTCCATGCCCAGGGGCAGCCAAGACTCCACGCTGGGTCACCCAGGGGTTCGGGCCGTCCCTCCCTTGCACAGGCCTGCTGGGGGGGGGGTGTAGGGTGAGGAGCTGTGGTGTGTGTGTGCGTGCGTGCGTGAGGACAGAGGGAATCACGGGAAGGGGGCCAAGGGAGCGCACACCCACCCCTGCCTTATGTAATGTGTTCCCTTGTGTTTCTCTGCACCCTTCTGCAGGTCGTCCGCGCCATCAACAACGTCCTGCTCCCCAGAGTGATCCGCCTGCGGGGCGTGGGCCTTCCGTCGCCGGCCGCTGCCCTCTGGTTCCCCAACTGCGGGAGCCCTGGATGCAACCCACATCCCCGTCCGGGCCCCGGAGCATCGAGCGGCCCATTTCATCAACAGAAAGGGGTACTGCTCCATTGTTCTGCAGGCCCTCGTGGACCACCAGGGCCGCTTCCTGGACGTCTACACGGGCTGGTCCGGCAGGGCACACGACGCCCGCATCCTCCGCAACTCCGGACTGTTTCGCAGGCTGGAGGCGGGCACCTACTTCCCCGGCGGGAGTTGACTGTCGGGGGTGTGCCTATGCCCATCTGCATCGTCAGGGACGCGGCCTACCCCCTGCAGCCCTGGCTAATGCGGCCCTACACGGGGCGGCCGGACCAGAACCGGGCCCGGTTCAATGACTGCCTCAACCAGGCCCGCAATCAAGTGGAGCTCGCCTTTGGCCGATTAAAAGCCCGCTTCCGGTGTTTGCTCACCCGTCTCGAGATGGGTGAGCGGAATGCAATGGAGGTAGTGGCCACGTGCTGCGTGCTCCACAACATTGTGGAGCAGAGCAGGGAGGCCTTCCTTCCCACATGGATGGCAGCGGAGGGCCAGGCCTACGAACAGCCCCACACAGCTGCCAGCCACCAGGCGCACCAGGATGGGGTGCACATCCGGGAGGCCCTCACGGACATGTTCTCACAGGCCCGGATTAGGGTCGCCTCGGCTTCCCTGGACAACTCCTCCTCCCTTATCTCCCAATACACAACAACACAGTTTGGGGAGAGGGGATGTTGTGCAGAATGTTGTTATGTGAAATATGTTTGAGCAGTCTAGTTCAGAGCAGAGTACTCTTGGTTCTGTTAAGGGTTTGGTCAGGTCAAGCGGAAGGCTTGTACCTACCAATTAGGATTAGGTTTAGATTTAGGTTTAGTTAGATTAGCTATCATCGCCGGTTCAAAGCATTTCAGCCGTCGCCGAGTTTGTTCGTCGGGCGCGTCGGCCGTAGCTAGGGTTTTCTTTGAGTTCAGGGTTAGGTGTAGGGATATTCTAGGCCACCATCGTCTGTTCGAGCTGTCCCGAAGAACAGGAAGAGGATTCGAGGTTCGTGCGGAAGGCTCGAGTCAGCGCACCCGATTCCAGTCATCTTCGAGGGATCTCCTGGCAGTTCCTCTCCTGAGGCCCGGAAGGACCAAAGGATCGAGGTCGCCAGCCACAGCTTCGTCCATCGAGGGATCTCCTGGCAGTTCATCTCCTGAGGCCCGGAAGGACCAAAGGATCGAGGTCGCCAGCCACAGCTTCGTCCATCAAGGGATCTCCTGGCAGTTCCTCTCCTGAGGCCCGGAAGGACCAAAGGATCGAGGTCGCCAGCGTCACCGCAATCGCCCTCCGCGCCTAGACTGTGTTTAATGTATTTTGTGTTGTGTTTACTCTTTTGTAATCTATCCCTTGCTTGATTGTGATTTTATGCATGTCAAATATAGTCCTGTGGTTAAATTTTATCTTCAGAGTTGGTATTCATTTATGCATCACAAACTCATAACCCTTCAAAATTATTTCCCTTTTTTTTTAGAAAACCTGTGATAGATATGGAATTTGGAGTCCGCATTTGTCATCTTCATGATTTTATTAGGTTGATAGGCATTCTAAATTAATTATTCACGTTACCTCGCGTAACAGGGAGGAAACCTTGAACTGGGAGGGGGAGGAGACCTTGAACTTGGAGGGAGAGGAGACCTTGAACTGGGAGGGGGAGGGAAGCTACTCCTGGGAGGGGTGGTCCCTGAGACCGCTCCTGCGGGGTGGACCTGGACATGGGGGGCAGGCCGCATTGGGGCAGGCTGAACGGGGAGGTGGGCAGCAGGAGCAGGAGGGGCAGGAGGGGCCATTGCAGGAGGGGCAGGAGCAGGAGCAGGAGGGGCAGGAGCAGGAGCAGGAGCAGGAGCAGGAGGGGCCATTGCAGGAGGGGCAGGAGGGGGCGGGGGCACTGCTAGGGGAGGGATGCCAGGGGCATGGGGTGCGGCCATGCCATAATGTATGGCATGGGCAATGTGTCCGGAGAGGCTGGCAACGGAGTTCGCCATCAGCGCACAGTGTCCCTGGAAGGTGGCCCAGGCCTCCTGGCACCACTGCAGGTCCGCCTCTGTGCGCCTCTGGATGGCAGCCTCTACTCGCTCGACAGCCTGCACGTGGCGCCGCAGGAGCTGGTCCCGGTGTCGGACGCACTGCCTCGGTGGTTGGGCAGCTGGGGGTGCTGCTGCTGCCAGACCAGAGGGTCCCCCGCTCCTGGTTGGTCCCGCTGCAGGGAACAGAAGAAAGGATGGGTCAGTCAGGCAGCCCGGCCACTGTCCCCACACCTCATGCCTTCCACCCCACCCCTGAGCCCAGGTGACACCACAGGGGTAGTGTGGCTTGGGCCCCCTCGGTTCCCCTGTCCCCACCATGTTGTATGTTTGCATAGAGGACCGCCCCTGGAGTAGGGTCCTCCTCCATGTATTGGAACCCCCGGTCTGTGTCCTGGCCCCGTGGAGGGTGGGAGGGCACCTGTGTTGCGTTAACCTGTGGAACTCCCTGCCGGTGGAGGCTGTGAGGCTTTGGGCTAATCAATGGTGTTTGACAGGGAAAGCGAGATGAATCCCCCACACAGTGCCTGGGAGCACATCTGGCAGATGTGGTCTGGGGTCTCAGATCCCCATCGCGTGGGATATCTCCTGGACGGAACCAGGAGAGTGACTGGGGAGTGTCCCATCCTTGCAGCAAAACTCAGGCGGCCCTAGGGGCGGCCCGAGCGCTTCCCCCCCTTCTCCCTCCCACTATCCCTCACACAAGGTAGCCCAGGGACGTGTGTGGCTGCAGTGGGGACTTCCCTCGGGGAGCCAGCCAAGGCACCGGGAGCAGGCGAGGGGCTCGGGGGGGGGCCACGCTCACAGGGCTGTGACGCTGCGGTTTTCCCGGGAGCAGCTGGCTGTGCCTCACAGCCAGGCATGGGGACAGTGTGCCGTTTTGCCTGCTACACCCTTGCGGAGGTGCGGGCTCTGGCCTGGGACCCTGGCTGGTTCCAGCCGGCATCCACCCTTCCCCCCCCGGTCCTGCCGGATGTGTGTGAGCAGCACGGTCCCAGGCGTGCCCTGGAGCTGCCTGCCGCGGCCACGTGCCGCTCGGTCACCAGGCTGCACGTGGTTGCACGTGCTGCTTGCTGCCTAATGCTACACAGCGTGCAGCTCACGTGGCCCGAGTGACATGCTCTCCCTCTCCCCACTCTGGGTGCCTGACTCCCCTCCCACCCGCCCTTGTGAGTGCAAAGTGCAACACTTACCGGTGGATCCTTCCCCGGCCTCCGAGGACGCGCGGGAGACGTCGGGGCTGCCGGAGGGGGCCTGCTGGGTGGCACTGCTGGCCTCCTCCTCCGACGCACTGCTGCTGCTGTCTCCCTCCCCGTTGTGGTGGTCCTGGTGATCGGGGGGCGCGCGCAGGTGTCCACCGTGACATCCGGGGCTTCTGGAGCTGGCTGTCCCAGGATGCGGTGGAGCTGGTCACAGTGGGGGCAGGTGTCTGGTCCTGCCCCCCGGCCCTCGCTGGCCCACACATAGCCCAGGCGCAGCTCCTTCACCTTAGCCCAGACCTGTTCCAGGTTCCAGGCTGGATGTCCCTGCTGGGCTAGCGCCTGGGCCATTCGGCCGAAGATTTCGGCATTGTGGCGCCGGGACCGGGTGTCATGGAGGCCCTCCTCCTCCTCCCACAGGTCCAGGAGGGTCTCCAGCTCCCCCGACGACCAGGATGGGGCCCGTTGTTTGCGGCCCCTGGGGGCCTCCTGCCCTGGGGGTGCAGGTGGCTGATCACCTGGAGCTGCCCTGCTGGGCACGGCAGGGGCAACGTGGCAGACCTCAGGCCCAGAGGTCTGAGGCACGCTCCTGCCACGTGCGCTTAGCAGCCTGCGTGTGCTTTAAGAGCTCGGGTTACCAGGAAGTCCGGGGCTCCTATGGGGTCTCCCAGCGTCCAAACCACTTTTTTCCGTGTAGCCTGCTTTTGCGCAAAAGTCTTAGCTAGCTGTCTACACTGGCCCTTTTGCACAACAGTTTTTCGCAAAAAGGACTTTTGCCCGAACGGGAACGTCAGCTTTTTCCGCAAGAAGCACTGATTTCGTACATGAGAACGCCAGTGCTTTTATGCGGAAAATCAAGCTGCCAGTGTAGACAGCTGGCAAGTTTTTGCGGAAAAGCGGCTGATTTTCTGGAAAAACTGGCCAGTCTAGACACAGCCTGAGTGTAATAAAAATATGAATTACTTACTAAAAATGTTTTTTTAAAAACAAACATCCTATTTTTGAAGATACATTATTAGTATCTATTCAAAGTACCACAAAGGATATTGGTCTGGTGTGTTCAGTTACTGAAATTATGAAGTTAGGAATTGGTTCTGGGGATGGGTAAAATATCTTGAATGAAAACTATTGCTAGGTCTCACTTTGAAACTGAATCCAAATCAGTTCATTTCAGGATTGCATCTATTCAATAAATTCAATTAGGTTTGCACCTGTAACCTATATAATTCCAAATATTCAAAAATCAAGATAAGGTTGTTATGAGTTTAGTTTAAAATCCACAAGATTTTTTAAAAATGTAAGCTTTTCTCCTCAACAATGAGGACTAGAAGCGCTTGCTCTCTCTCTCTCTGTCTCTTTCTGCATGTGTGTGAGAGAGACAGAGAGCAGCAGGTGACTGCATTTCTAATGAGGAGGAGAGAGGCAAAGAGGAAGCCGTGGCCCCTCCCAATCCTTCTATATTCCAGCCAGCAGATCTCATTGGCCTTGGAAGGACGAATATGCTGCATAACCTGAAATATGTAAGATGATCCCCTGAAAGCATAATTAAGTCCAATAATATATCAGTAATAATGAAAAAGTTACTTCATGGTTTAAGTGAACTACATTCTATTTATATATTTGAGTTCATTTGTCTGTCTGTCTGTTCAAGAACTTCTCCAAAATGGTAAGAACTAGAACCACCAAATTTAGTATGTAGCTTCCTCCTATTATAACGTAAGGCAAGATCAGGGTTTGGTTGTACCAGGAAAAGGGGATTGCATCTCATAAAACCATACAGAAAAGAGATAGAATCATCAGGTAGGTAAAAGGGGCTGGCCAGTGGCAGGGTACTGCCCCAAGCCTCCCCACTTCCCAAGTGCCCTTTAGGAATGGGGGCAGGAGGTAGAAGCTTTCCCCATCCCCAATTTGTCCAGGAACATTGTGGCTATTCCCCTTCATCAGGGAGAGAGGGGAAAGTGCACGGTTTTCTGCATTCCTCACTCTGACTGGAGAGTGCATGGGTGCATGAACCTGGATCTGCTCCAGCCAGAGGACATGCACCAGGGGATGTGCCTGCTGCAGCTGCATGGAGCCATGGAGAGGCACTTCTCTCCTAGCCCCAACCTGCTGTGGTAAGAGAGGGCTGGAGTGGTCCTTTGTCCCACTGGCAACCTGCATACTGAACCCCTCATTTCCAGCCCCACTCCAGAGAAATGATTCAAATGAAGCACGTGCATTTTCATTTTATTAAAAAAAATTAATTAAGGATCCCAACAACGTTGGGTAAATCATCTAGTTAAATATATTTTCAAGAAGATATTAACCTTGACCTAATCACACTAAATCAAAATTGCCTCGTTGATGGAATAAATCCTTTCAGATATCAAGAGTGATAGGCATCTTAAATATTCACTAAGGTAGATAGCTATTTTCTACTGTAATACAGTATCTTTCATTTTTATTTCATCATGTTTCCAATTTACTAAAGGTTTGGTTCAACAGAAAATATGTCCAGTTTCTGCCCTACAAAATATAGTATAAGACAGCAGAAAACACAGAAAAATCAATTTTTTGTAG
This sequence comes from Rafetus swinhoei, assembly GCA_019425775.1. Lineage (NCBI taxonomy): Eukaryota > Metazoa > Chordata > Testudines > Trionychidae > Rafetus > Rafetus swinhoei. Next base: position 277,646,249 of record CM033437.1, read on the forward strand.
CAATGCCTAAATAGTTGATTAAAATGGAATTTGATCCTTAAATGTTAGTTAAAACATCTAATTCATTTTAATCTCATCAAATACATTTAAATGGGCAAATCACATATAAATGTCATTTTTGCTTAGACTAAATGAAAAAACGTTGAGTCCACAGTACATTAAAAAGAGATTGCAGGTACTTGGAGGGTAATTACAAGTGACCAGCAGTGACGCTCCATTGTACAGTGCCTTCTTCTTTGATGAACTGCACATTCAACTAGACAACTTCAAGACAACTACGTTATTGGGTTACAGATACAAACAGGATTATAGTTACGTTAGCACGGAGAATCAGATTTCCATTCTTTAAGAATGACTAAAATTCTCCAAACTTTTTCAATCCCCAGATGGTACTAATTTGAACAAATTATTCCATGCCTCCTAGAAAAATCATACAGCTTGTTTAAATTTTCTAAACATCATTCAACTATAAAGTGATCAATGTTCTCAGTAAAAATACTTCAGATAAAATATTGTATTTTTCAGGAATTATCCCTTTATGACCTGACACTTTCACGAAAGAAACAACAAAGGTCTGCATATATATCCCTATAGACATGTTTCTGGTTTAATACACATCTAAATACAAATGCATTAATCTTCACTGGCCTCCAGAAAGCTACTATATAAATAAAAAGGAAGAAAAGGATGTTAGTTATTGTATACATTGGGACAATAACGATCCAGAGTTGTGTTCTGACCAGCTGGTTAGGCCTTTGATGGTAAGCCTCATGACACCACAAGTCTCATTATAATGTGATTGATGTATTTAAGTATTTGCCTAATAAAATATTCTTTATTGATTATATTTAATTTATTATAAAACAGTAAGGAGTATGCTGGAGTCTAAAATATGAAAGGTTTGTCTTCACTCTATTTAGCATTTGAATTCAGAACCATGAAACAGAGTACGTGGGGTTGGAACAAATTTTTAAATGGGGATACTGAGAGCCATTGAATCAAACCATAAACTCTCTATATAAGGGAAACCACTCTAAGCCAGCACTCCCAGCATTCTTAGTTCCAGCACCTATGCCAGAGGAGCTCACTGACTGTGGAATACTACTGAACTCAGTATCTGCACGGGTGCAAGGAGGAGGAATTTCCAAGTCCCTTAAATTCCTTACTCTCACCTGACTCTGATGTTAACCAGGAGTCCCAAAGCTTGTTGGATTTGACGTACAAAACAAGGCCAAAAGAAAGAGTTAGGCAGGTGAGTTTTGAGGCAAAAACTCTAGTCGTCATGATGGAGAAACCACATGGGTAGTAAAGGACAAAAAAAATCAATCTGTTGAGAAAGGAAAGGAGATGGGTCTGACTGTAGAGGTTGCTGAAAAGCAATGGCTACAGCTGTGCAGGATGGGAAAAGAAAAAAAAGTAATGTGATATGACCTAGTTCCTAACTAAATTAATGAAAAGAAATCTGCCTTCAGAACAGCTGCCTTTAGCAGGGAGTTTGCATTAAAAGAATAATGGCAACCTATAAATCTACTGTGTGGTATTAAGAGCATCAAAAGAAGTGAAGTGAAGAACCTGGAACAGATATATACTGTACTATAACAAAAAAGGAAATTTAAAAATTAAATATTTGGAGGACTTTTAATTCATATGATTATATTTAACAGAGAATTCTTAAGGGCCAAATTGTGATACTTCTGTTTACACTGAACAGTATTTTAGTCTAGAGATTATTCTACTGACGTTATTTTGATTATTCCTGGTAGAAAGTTCTATTCAGCATGAATAAGGCATCGCAATCTGGCCCTAAATGGATATTTCTTTCTTTTTAGGATGGGATGCTAATTTGCTGACATAAAAATGTAACAAATGTTAGCATTTATTTTTCCAGTGGTTTGATTGCTAATCAGATATTATGGATCAGATTTTTAAAATAGTTTAACCCCCTATGGCTGGGGTCAGATTCTGAGTGCTAACCTCTTTTGAAAATCTGGTCCCTTGTTTAGATGCCTAAGTAAGAGATGAACTCATCGGGCACTTCTACACTAGGAAATTATTTCAAAAACTAAATTCAGCTTAACTCCCGATTTTACAAAATCAAAATAGCGTGTCCCCACTACGGGGAAGCCTTGAAATTAGTCTGAGACAGGCTCCATTAACGTGCACACGCTACCTCAACTTAGAGCCCCAGGAAGCACTGGGAAATAACTAGTTCCAATCACTCTGGGGAGCAGTGTTCCCTTTAAGCTGCCTTGCAGCACAGCTTCACAGGTGATTAATCAGCTCCGCCCAGTCAGAGGCTCAGGGTTCCTTGCTCGGAGCTAACTGACTGGGCAGTGCTGATTCACCACCTCTGAAGCTTTGCTGCCGCACAGCTTAGAGGGAACAGTGCTGGGGAGTACTTATTTTGAAATAGTGGCACCGGTGCATCCACACTAATGCTATTTCAAAATAGCTATTTCAAAATGAGTGTTATTCCCTGAGGAAAGTAGGAGTACAGATTTCAAAATAAGCAGCCTGTCATTTTGAAATAAGGGGCTTGGTAACGTGGACACTCCACTTATAAATTTGACCCTAAGGGGGTTATTTTGAAATAATGCCCTAGTGTAGGCCAGGGCTTAGGAAAATCTGGTCCCAACTGTGGGTTCTGAGTACTTGAAAAGCCTAACACTCGTTTATTTCAATGGATTGGATGCTCACTTTTAAATAAGTAATACATGCACCTGCAAACTTTTTCTAAATTAACTCACCATTTTTTCACTCTATTAATGCAGCCTTGATGGTTGTATGTATTTGTGTTTTAAAGATAAAGCTACTTTATTTTACTTGTGCTATGGAATTTCTTAGTAAGTAGAAATATTGGAATTCCCTAATAGGTAATTGGCACTGTAAATTCTTTCATTGATTTTGATTTGCCTGCTTAAAGGAAAAGAATCAATTAAATTTATTTTGATCTTCCATAATGAAGAGAAAAGCTAAAGCTGTAGCAGCAAAGGAGTTCACCAGGTTTGTTAGGGGAACAAGAAACTTAGAACTCACTATGTCTTGTAGTTAGGCACACCTGATAACGGATGAGTCTGCTAAATAAATAAATAAATAAATACTGAGCACAAGTAAGTACAGGAACCAAGTGAAGTTCTGCAACAGAAAGAACAGTTACTTACCTCGTAACTGTTGTTCTTCAAGATGTGTTGCTCATGTCCATTCCACGTAGGTGTGCGCGCGCAGCATGTATGCGTCGTCAGGAGATTTTTCTCTCAGCAGTACCTGTTGGGCCAGCGGGGAGCCCCCTGGAGTGGCGCTGGTATACCGGCCGATATATACCCCTGCTGGCCCTCCGCCCACTCAGTTCCTTCTTACCGGAATACTCCAAAAAGGGGAGATGGGTGGGATTTGGAATGGACATGAGCAACACATCTCAAAGAACAACAGTCACGAGGTAAGTAACTGCTCTTTCTTCTTCAAGTGATTGCTCATGTGCAATCACTGTGTGTAGGTGACTCCAAAGCAGAACCTGAGGAGGAGGGTTGGAGTTTCAAACTACCGCAGAACGGAGGACCGCCCTGTCCAGGGCAGTGTCCTCTCTGGCCTGATGTGACAGCGCATAATGGTTGGTGAAGGTGAGGACAGAAGACCAAGTGACAGCCCTGCAGATGTCCAGGATCAGGACCTGCGATGCGAAGGCTGTGGAGGAGGGCATGGCTCTCGTAGAGTGCGCTGTGAGGGGGGGACCTGAATCCCTGCCAGAACGTAGCACTCCCTAATGCAAGCAGTGATCCAAGAAGAAATCCTCTGCGTGGAGACCGGTTGACCTCTTGCATGTTCCGCAATGGCCACGAAAAGTTGTGGCAATTTACAGAAGGCTAAAGCCCTCCTGACATCCAAGGTGTGCAGAGCCCGCTCTTTCCCTGACACGTGAGGCTTGGGGTAAAACTCTGGTAGGAATATGTCTTGAGAGACATGGAAAGACGACACCACCTTTGGCAAAAAGGCAGGGTGGGACGGAGTCTGATTTCATCCTTGAAGAAAACCGTATGGGGGGGATCCAAGGTGAGCGCTCTGAGTTCGGACACCCACCTGGCGGACGTGATTGCTACCAGGAGGGATACCTTGTAGGACAGGTGCAGGAGGGAACACGTTGCCAGGGGTTCAAACGGGGGCCCCATAAGCTTAGAGAGGACCAGGTTAAGGTCCCACTGAGGGACGGCCTGTCGTACATGTGGGTAAAGTCTATCCATCCCCTTGAGGAATCTGTTTACCATGGGATTCGCAAACTGAGTCTTTCCCCCGTCTCCGGGTTGGAAGGCGGAGATGGCCGCCAAATGGACCTTAATGGAGGAAGAGGAGAGTCCCTGAAGATCCAATAGGTAGTCCAGGATCAGGGGAATGGGAGCCTCCCTCAGGGGAACCCCTCTGTGGGAAGCCCAGGTATAGAACCACTTCCACTTGGCCAGGTATGTAGCCCTAGTGGAAGGTTTCCTACTGTCCCAACAGAACTTCCTGGACCCGAGCCGAACACTGGAGCTCCGCCGCTGTCAGCCAGGGAGCTTCCACACTGTCAGGTGCAGTGAGTGCAGGTCTGGGTGACGGAGTCTGCCCGAGTCCTGGGAGATAAGGTCCGGGAGCAGCAGGAGGGTTATGGGTCTCTCGCATGACAGGCTGAGAAGAGTTGAGAACCAGTGCTGTCTGGGCCATGCTGGGGCGATGAGAATCACGGAAGCCCTGAACTCCCGCACTCTCAGAAGGACCCTGTGGACTAGCGGGAATGGTGGGAAGGCATACAGCAGGTCCTTGGGCTCGGGTGGAGGAGTCTGTCTCCTAGGGAGCCACTTCCCAGACACCATGAGAGAGCAGAACCTCGGGCACTTCTTGTTCTTCCTTGTGGCGAACAGATCGAGTTGGGGAAACCCCCACTCATGGAAAATAGAGCAGGCCACGTCCTTCCTGAGGGACCACTCGTGCCCAGAAAAAGCCCTGCTTAGCCTGTCCGCTAGGACATTCTGAGAACCCGGGAGATACGAGACCATTGGGTGGATATCCGCCCTGATGCAGAGGTCCCACAGGCGGATCGCTTCCAGACACAGGTGGGGAGACCATGCCCTGCCCTGTTTGTTTATATACGACACTGCCATCGTATTGTCTGACAAGATAAGGACTGACCTGCCCCCGAGATGGAGAAGGAAAGCTGCATCCCTGGACCACATACCTTGCGTCTGCATGTCTCCCAGGTGTGCTCCCCAACCAGTGTCCGATGTGTCTGTGACAAGTTGGATGTTTGGTACCGGTCTGGAGAAAGGGACCCCCGCACAGACCTCCCCTTGATGAGTCCACCAGTTCAACAAGTGAAGGACAGTGTCGTGACAGTGAAGGAAAGACCATCACTACCCTGTCCCACAGATGGAAAGCCGGGTTGTGGACTCGTGCCAGCCACATTTGTAGGGGGCGCATGTGAAGTCTGGCGTGTTGCATGACGTACGTGCATGCGGCCATTAGGCCCAGGAAACACATACATGTCCTGGCCTTGGTCACCGGAAAATTTTGGAGTCCCCGACAAGCAGATTCTATTGCCAAAAAGCGGGACCTGGGGAGGGAGGCCTTTGCCAAAGTGGAGTCCAGGTTGGCGCCCATGAACTCTATTACCGGGGTCGGGGTTAGAGTCAATTTGTCCACATTCAGGAGAAGTCCCAGCTCCTCGAAGAGGTTCCAGACCACAGTGATGTGAGCGCGCACCTGGTTCTCAGATTGTCCCCTCAGGAGCTAGTCGTTGAAGTATGGAAACACCTGAATGCCCCTTCTCCTTAGAGCGGCGGCCACGACTGCCATACATTTGGTAAAGACATGAGGGGCCGTAGAGACACCAAAAGGGAGGGCTGTGAATTGGTAATGGTCCATGCTCACAGTAAAGTGGAGGAACCTCCGATGGTGAGGGGTGATCGAGATGTGGAAGTAGGCATCCTTTAGCTCGAGGGTAGCGTACCAGTCTCCGGGGGTTAGCGAGGGGATTATAGATGCCAGGGTTGCCATCTTGAATTTTGCTTTTGCAATGAAGGAATTGAGGTCTCTGAGGTCCAGTATGGGGCGAAAACCTCCCTTGGCTTTCGGGACCAGGAAATAGCAGGAGTAGAAACCCCGTCCCAGAAAACCAGCAGGAACCGGCTCTATGGCTCCCAGAGTGAGGAGATGGAGAACCTCCTCCCGTAGGAGAGGCTTGTGAGAGGGGTCCCTGAAAAGGGACGGGGTTGGGAGGTGGGAAGGGGGAACTGAATGGAACGGGATGGCATATCCCCCCTCCACTATTTCCAGCACCCATCAGTCTGATGTAATGGAATGCCAGGCCTGGAGAAAAGGGGATAAGCAATCCTGGAAGGTAAACAGGGAGACTGGTAAGTTGCCCTCGGGTGTCCCGGCAAAATCCCTGGTGAGGACTCAAGGGTTTGTTAGGAGGTCCCAGGCTCTGGTCTGGGGCAGGTCAGGGCCAGCGGCTATTGTTCCTGCCATTGCCACTCCTGCTTCTGCGGCAGGAAAAGTCAGGACATGGAGCTTGTGGAGGCGGTCTGGGGGCTTTCTACCCAAGAACGAGTGCCTCTGAGTGGCCAGCGTGTGCATACCCAGGGATTTCAATGTGGTACGTGTGTCCTTGAGGCCATGGAGCTGCTGGTCTGTGTGTTCCGAGAACACCAAGGGCCCCTCAAAGGGGAGGTCCTGGATCGTATTCTGGAGCTCTGGGGGCACCCCAACTCCCTGTAACCAGGAGCTGCAGCACAGAACTACTCCCGTGGCCATGGCGCAGGCAGCGGCATCAGCCACATCGAGGGCTGCCTGGAGTGCTGCTCTGGAGATCGCTCTACCTTCCTCATGGAGGGCCTTGAACTCCGGATGGGAGTCCCTTGGGAGCAGGTCTGTGAATTTGTCCATGGAAGCCCAGGTGTTGTACGCGTACCGCGACAAAAGGACCTGCTGGATGGCAATGTGAAGCTGAATGCCCCTGGACGCGTAGGCCTTCCTGCCCAAAAGGTCCACCTTTTTGGCCTCCTGTTTTGGGAGTGGCAGCTGGTTGCTCGTCTCTCCCTCTGGTTGACCGCTTGTACCACCAGCGATCCCTGAGGGGGGTGGGAGAACAGGTACTCATTGTCCTCCTGAGGCACGAAGTATCTCCTCTCGGCCCGTTTGTCCATTGGGGGTATGGAGGCCAGGGTTTGCCAGAGGGCCTTAGTGATCTTAGTCACCGATTTATTGATCGGTAGGGCCACTCTGGAGGGGCATCAGACTGGAGGATATCGACCGTGGGGTCCGAATCCTCGCACACCTTCTCAGCCTGGACCCCAGGCTCTAGGCCAGTCAGCAGAGGAGATCCTGGTGTGCCCTGGTGTCCATAGAGGGCATTGATGGAAGGGTGTCCCCTAAGGCTTGTCTGGGGAGGATGACGATGACCCCTTCTGGGCCACCCCCACGGGGGCCTCTGTCCGCAATGGAGCTTGCGAAGACACCGACACCGAAGGCGGTGGTGGCTGGCTTCGGAGGGGCTCTGCTTCCCGATGGTCTCAGGAAGGCCTGGCCAGGAGGTAGCGACTGCCCCGGGGTGGGGGATCGGACCAGGGGGGTCACTACAGAGGGGCTCGAGAACCCGAGATGACTGAGCCTGGTCTGGAAGGATCTGTGCCCTGGCTCTGGTGATAGGCCCAGGGGGTCCAGAACGGCCACTGGCCTGGAGGCTGTGGGGGCCACGTTTGGTGCAGCATCGTCACAGGGACTGGTTGTGCCCACTGTTGTTGATGGTGGTGGGACGAGGAGCTGCAGTGCCGCAAGAGTGACCTGTGCCGAGTGGGATCTGGAGCCCCTTGACGACCAGGTTGACTCTGCCTTTGAGTCGGTCGAGTACTCGGAAGCTGACCAGGGTGGGGCCATCGCGGGGTTCCGACGAAATTGTTGGTGCCGAGGCACATCTGGCCATCTATTCAGGTTTGCCGTGGTGCTGGGGAGGAGGCGGTGGCATGGCCGGCTCGGGGCCTGTGCACAGGCAGGCACCATGGAGCTGGGTGCCGTGGACAGTGCTGCACGGTGGTACCGTGCCGGTGCCGGGCCCAGTGCCGTGTCTTGTGCGGCATCAGGTGCTGGGGACAGCTCTGAAGGCAGTGCCATAGTCAGTACTGGGGGTGGTGCCGAGGGTGCAGGCTGCGCCAGATGTTTCCTGGCGTCCGGCACTGCTTCCTCACGCGTGCTTGATGGAGGCCGGTGCCAGCCATTCCCATGGCCTCTGGTAGGGGTCTGTGTCGGAGGAGGTGAGGGGGACGACTCAATCAGGAGGCTGGCTGCCTCCAAGGCCTCCAGCGTGGAGGGTTCTGGAAAGTCCTCAGGAGGGCTGGGTTCCCTATGTGGGGATAAACGTCCACCCGACCGAGATGGCCCAGGTTCGGTGTTTGATGGTGCCACGTGTCCCACTGAACAGCGCATGGAGGGCACGCACCTCAGACAGGATCTACCCCTGTTGGGCACTCTTTTTCTTCTGTGCGCTCTGGGAGACTGGTGCCGAGTCTGACGCCGGTGCCGGTCTTAAGGCTGCTTCCATACGGATAATCTTGAGACGCAATGCTCTCTCACGCTTCATAAGCAAAGGCTTAAAAGCTTTGCGAATTTTGCAGGCCTCTGAAAGGTGGGCCTCTCCCAGGCACTTTAGGCAGGACGAATGCGGATCACCGCAGGGCATAGGCCGGTGACACTTTCTGCAGGGCTCGAACCCTTGCGGTGCAGGCATGCCCCACCGCAGGTGCACGACACGCCACAGTGGCAAACGAACAACAGAACCAACAGTCTCTAACTCAATTTACAACTACTTAACGGTGATTAACTGATAACAGGCAACAAAGAACTACTTAAGCAGTGATTGCTTTAGCAGGAGCTGAGGGTTGTTCCAACGACCATCACGGCGGTAAGAAGGAACTGAGTGGGCGGAGGGCCAGCAGGGGTATATATCAGTCGGTATACCGGCGCCACTCCAGGGGGCTCCCTGCTGGCCTGATGGGTACTGCTGAGGGAAAAACCCCGACGACTCGTGCACGCTGCACACACACACCTACATGGAATGCACATGAACAATCACTCCAAGAAGAAGAAGTTTTCACAAATCATTGTGGCATGATCTCACTCTAAAATATAGAGCATGCAAATATATTGTAAATAAATCATGGGAGCTACCAGATTGGCAGCACTCAGTGGTTATGTATTTTCTTCATTATGGGGGATATTCTGCTCTTGATTAAAGGGTCAGCAAGGGACACAGAAACACCTTTCATCTCACATGTGGGTTCTCTACACCCGCTTGCCATATCACATACCACATTTTTTCCAGGAGGATATTAAACAGCAACTATTTGTTAGATGTTTTTAATCAATAGGTCCAGATAATTTACATCCATATGTTTTAAAGGAGCTGGCTGAGGTGCTCACTGGACCATTAATACTGACTTTCAATAAGTCTTAGAATACTGGGGGTATGTCTACACTGCAGAGTTTTTCAGAGAAAACTTCAATGACGTCCACACTGCAATCGCGTTCTTTCAAAAGAAAATCAAAAGAACAGAGGGTTTTTTCCAGCATTGGTAATCCTCTTTTTTTAACAGGATATTTTTTCCATAAACCCATGTTGATAGGTATTGTATGACCCTCATTTAATTCTTTATTAATCAAGTCCCATATCAGGTGTTCCATTATCTTGATCAGGATCGATGTCAGACTCACAATATTCCTTTTGGCCTTTGAATCTATGAATCCATCTCTCTGGGGCAAGGACTATCATTTACTTTCTATGTATGAACAGTACCTAGAACAATGGGATCCTGACCTGGTTGAGGACCCTTGTTGATATTACAATATAAATATTGAATAATACTAAGATACAATAATGAAAACTACACCTGGCTTCATAACACTGAAAATAGAGTCTGGCAAACTAACTTGATATCTTTTCTTCATGCTGAAAATGATATGTTTAATTTAGTGTGTGTGTGTGTGTGTGTGTGTGTGTGTCTGTAAGTAAAAGTTTCAGAGCCGAAAAACAGTGAGCATGGATTTATTAAAATACATAATTTACTAATGAAACATAATAGCAGTTTGTATTTTTAATTGTTCAATGTTTTAGAACTAGCAATGGTACTTTAATAAGCTAAATTTGTATTTGAAAATGACTATTAAATTTATCATAGATGCTAGAACTAGGTAAACATGGACAGTTTAAAACAGAGAAAGTCTTTAGAGATCATTCTCTTACCAATTTAAGGCAGTTGTCTTCTGAGAATTCACCCAACCGTAATGAATTCATATTAGAATATGTATCTATCCTTGGATGCAATCCAAAAATAGTTATTTAATCCTAAAATCTTGCTATATTATCTTTCATAACCTATATTAAATATTTAAACACAAAGTAATGTAATTATCAGAAAATTCTAGACTTTTTTATGGACCATAATGTACTCTACCCTGGTACAAGTATTTTACCATGCCAGCAGAGCTGGTTTACACACCAAACACTAATCTCCTCATAAATTTAATCTTCATGATCCATGTTTAGCTATACCCAGAGATATGAACAAGCTTATGTAAAAAAAAAAAATCAAACAATCTTTGCAAGGAATGTAAAGGTCAGACACTATGCAATGAGATACTGAACCAAATTTGATTTCACTTTATGTCAAAAATAAATGCATTGTCAGTGACTCAGTGCTGGCTATGTATTCTGTAACTAATCTTAGACCGCCATAAATAAGAAGTTGACAACAGCTATAAAACTGTTTCCATTCCCTACCATGAATCTCCGATTCCTAGTAGCCACTCATCAGAAAACAATTCATGTGAACACACAGTTAAGAAGATATTGTCCTACTAATTGCCAGTTTGTTGCAAATATAACTAAGTGCTAAAATTTTAAACAAATGTTAAACAACACAAGACTGAACTACAGTTCTTTCAGAGCCACAATCCATATTTTGTAGTCCTAGGGCCTAGTACTGCAGCCCTTATCTCTTAAAGATTATCATCCAGTTGAAGATAATGGGAACATTTCTATTGACTTCAGGGGAACATGGATTGAACCTGTATATTCTCTAAATCTATATTTTCTTAGTGAATTAGATAACCTTATTCACTAGATCATTTACCTAATAGCTCATTGTGATTGGGAATAATTTCTGTAGCAATCCCAATGTATCCAAATATATTAATTGTTTGCAAGGAACTGTTAAATAGTTTGAACATACAATTTTCAGTTTTTGGGTTGTTTTTGAGCCAATGCAAATTAGGAATGGGTGATACAATATGAATAAATTAAGAACTCAAACTTAACATGGTAAGACCATAACTCTTCATTTGTACTTCCAAGTCCCACTGACTTTCTACATTGGCCATTCCAAGATGAACTCTATCTAAGGGCATCATAATCAATGACATTTCAAGATGGGTTGGATAGCTGGCCCCATTTCTTATCATCTGATATTAGAATTAAACTGTAATTATAGGGAAAGGATTGGGATGCTATAGTAAATACACGAACAGCAACACTGGTTGAAATATTCAATTATCATTTAAATTACTCCAAAACGGTTACCTTTTTCACTCCAAAAATGGTTACCTTTTTCTGGAAATGTACTGGCATTGCATGTCTGTTCTTTTCCTTCACCAGCAGATGTTGCAGCTTTTATTTTAAATTGGTAAGAAATATTTGATAGCAGATCTCTGAAAGTATGCACTTTATCATGAGCAGAAATATTTGTAGAATTCCTTTCAAATATTATGAGGTAATGTGTAATCACTCCATTTGACTTAGAAGGTGGGTCCCAATGCACTAGAATTGACTGCCAACTTGTTGCAGTACACTTAACATTCTGGACAACATCTGGAGCTTAAAAGATACAGATGCAGCAAAGGTTAAAATTTCCAAACAATTCAAAAGGGTAATTGAATTATAGATTACACGGTGATGTAGGCATAATGTTTATAATGAGGGTCAGGCATTTTAGTTCCAGACAAACTAATGCTGTAATGAGAGCACTAGAATAAAGTGTTTCAAATGAAGAGATGTACTTTATAAAAGCTTTATTTCCAGTATTTATGAACGTGACTGAAGCAGTGCTTGACATGGAAAGAGTGATAACACATTATATCTCCTCCAGCCATATGCTCTAACTTTCCTTTTCCCTTCTCTCTCCCACTTATACCCACATTTCTCCCCATTTTTTCTAATCAGCAGCACAATAGAACATATCTAGTAATGCAAAGCAAAAAATTACTTACCCTTTTGCTTTCCTTCTCATTTACTGTACTCTATCGCTGGCAATCCTTGCACTGAGTCCTGCTCAGGAGTTTTGAGGGAGTCTTCAAAACTGTCACTTGCAGGCAAAAATTATCTTATTGGTCCCACCCTTAAGCTTTCCCCACAAGATGAATTCTCATAAAGCTTTCTGGGCAGCCCACCACATGTCATAGGTAAAAAGAGCATTATATTTAAGATGAAAACAAACAACTGGTTCCAAGGTATGGAACAACTGGTTAAATTTTCCCAGGGAAAGTCAGATTGTGGGATGTGCTAATTAAGAGAAAAGATCAACAGGAACAGATTTTATTTTCCTCTCTCTCTCTACTGAAACCATGTCCAAGTAGAGAAGTAGCTAGCAGCAATAATCCAGAAATAGAGGGAAACACACTAATTCCCTCAGGTATTGAGGAAATTTTTAAAAAGACATATATTTCCCTCCTAAGTTTGAAGAGTGCTCCCTTTAAAAGCAACATCTTTAGAAGAAAGGAGATCACTTTATATTTTAAATAAAGGCACAAGGCTGAATCCTTTGCCCAGTTAGTGCTGAGTGCATCTGGATGAGGGAGATGCAAAAGAGCTATTTGTGGTTCTTCAGTTCTGGGACAAGTACTATGCTACCTCAAACCCTCAGTGTAGTTTACAATACCAGCCAGGGAAAGATTCAGGGAATGTGTTGATCAGTCCCTGTTTTTCAAGGACTCTGTGGGACTCTACACATAAGATATCACTTGTAAAATGGAGTATATTTGTATTTGCTTGCCTCCAATCCTGATACTGAAAACCTCCATGACTTGGGAACATGCTGGAAGAAGGAGGAATAGCTGAGTGAATAAATTAACCAAACCGCAGTTTAAAGGGAACCTTGCTGATAAAGTCCAGCATTTCTTGGCTATGGGGGCCATACCAAGAAACTGCCTTCAAAGAGGTAAACAAAATGATCTTTGAAGTTCCAATTCTCAAGTAGTATAATGTGCACAAATCTACAATGGGCAGTGAAGATGCAAAAAGCTATGGCCACCCTAGGCAGTAAATTGTTGCAACAATATGGAATTCAGTGGAAGCCAGCTGAGTTTTGCTTTTGCAGTCACAGAAGCAGAATAAAGGTATGCACAGATTGAAAAGTGAGTATCTGGCAAGCATATAGGCATGTGAGAATTTTTACAGATATCTTTGTGGACTGTTAACAGATCATAAACTTCTTATAATCCTCATCAGTGGAAAAGACCTTTATCAAGCACAATTGAAGTGGCAACACCTGTTTCTTAGGTTAATGCAATTTAATCTAAATTGCTAAATATGTCCCTGAGAAAAAATTGCTAGTAGCAGACAACCTATCATATAGCCTAGTATCACACTCAGCTACCTGGGAGTTTGAAGAGGATTTAAAGGCGCATATGGATGTTGTGGAAGCATACAGACCAGCATCCCAAAAGAGCTTACACCAGCTATAAAAAGCAACCTTGACACTGGGCTGACTGGCCCACATATTTAAAGGACATTAAGGCAGTGACAAAAAGCTACTTTGTGGTGCACTAACAAGTAAGCAAGTCAAATGGACTCATCGTTAAAGTCAGTTGCATCCTCATTCCTAAATGAGAGCAGAAATCTTAAATCTCATCCACAGAGGACATCAAGGATTAACTAAATCAGTGTGGTGGCTGGGCATAAGTTCTGAGTTGAGTAGTGTACTTTGGCTGCACACTGAGATCTGGCCCTATGGATTTAAAGAATGTTCAGTTTTTCATGTTATTATTTTATCACTTTTAAACGCCAAGATAGGCATTTTACACTTTAATAAGTGTTACTAGTCAAAAATATATTAACTAGCTACTAGTTATTTAAAGCAAACACTATCTAGCAGACTAAATCCTGCCTCTGCTCCCTTCCTCTTTCTCCAGTGACTCCATGGTCAAGGCTTAATGACATGTCTCAAATACTTTAACATGCCCACGCTGCACTGAAAATATCTTCTCTTCCCTCCTCCCATCTAAATGTAATTTAAAAAGCAGTTTTAAATATGTAATTTTCAACACTGAAAAGTGATAGGATGAACCAGACTAGTCTGCTATGAAGAGTCATTCAGCTGTGTCATTAGCAGAAGGATCCTGTTTAGAGAGGGAAAGGGACAGTTTACTAGCTCCTGTAACTTCAAAGGATAGGTGTCAAGCACGAGATGCAGCTAGTAAATTGTTAAATAATTAATCAATTGTATTGCATAGTCCTTCCCAGTTGTCAGAAAGACTGAGATATTACAAAGGAAGAGGTTTAATTAGTGACCACCTTTTTCCCATAAATAAGGTATCAGAAAATGTTAAACATTTCTGTATGTTAGAAAAATAGCTTCTGATTCATTTTCCATCCTTGTTCAGCTGCCTGTGATATTAGGGATCCAAAATATAACTTTGGTCTCTAAAGTCTGATATTTATCTATTTTTCCTATTATCTGTGTGCTACAAAAAGATTTATAGGTGCATACATGCTTATTTCTTCAATCCAGGACATTTCTAATTCCAGACTTCCAACACCGAACTTGAAAACTGAAGCCCTCACCTATCAGATACAATAGAAATGTGATAGAATGTTGTGACAATGATATAGTTTTGAGTTCCATTAAATTTGGAGAGTAAGAGAAGAACGCTTTTCAGTTATAAAAGGAAATCTGCAAAGACAATGCTGCAGTTCATAAATAAAACTTTGAAACTGTTCCTAACCTGATTCTTTTGTTGTGAATTGGACAGTATTGCTGAACTGATTGCCATTTCCAACTCTTGTAAAAGCAGAAACTCTGATCAAATAGGTGCTGAATGGCTCTAATCCAACAAGGTTTGCATCACTGTGTGAACCTGAAATGTTCTTAGAAAAAGAAAACAATTATTAGCACAAAATACACATTTGCTAATACTCTGAACCTCATCTTGTCCCTGCTGAAGTTAACTGGGATTTTGCTACTGTAAGCCTTATCTCTTGCATCCTGCGTCTTCATATCACACAAAATAGTCCAAAGTCTCACCCAAGGGGGAGTAGGGTCAAATCCTTTATCATGCTACTGCAGATGTGCACAAGGCAGAACTTTTCATCTTTTGGGTACAAAGAGGGTAAGTTCTTTATAGATTCCTCCCCCAAACCAAGAAATATCAGAAACAAAATATCAGAACAAAACAAGGAGAGAGAGAGAGAGAGAGAATGGAGATTATAGAAAATGATAGAAATATAGCAAATTAACAAAAAACAATTACATTTATCTGCTCCTCTGCTTGTTTTTGAGGGTTAGTTCTATTCATATTGGTCAGTGAGCCAAGCCATATTATTAATTATTATTTAATTGATTGATTGATTGATTAATTGATTGAAAATACTGCTTTCCCATTCCCTTCCTTTCCAGCTCTTTCTCCCTCATGGCAACTTCTAAAGGTTTGTTAAAGGAAGTGATTATAATTACAGTAGTTCCACACCAGCAATTAACTCTACTTAGGCACCCTATTCCAGTCTTGAGCGCTGCTATCACAGTCAGCCCACAAACTGTCTGCCTCCTCCCCATCTACACTGCCTCCATCACTATAGCACCTCTTCAAGTACAGTTCTGCGGAAGGGAAGGATTCCCATGTAACAGATTGGTCCCAGCTTCAAGTCTCACTTTGGCTAAAGTTTTCATTATCACTTGTTTATGGCACAATGTCCCTCCCTACCCTCCAATCTTTGTCCAGCAATTGGAGAGAAATACAGGGGTGATATCTATCTGAGACATGAGATTATTTTGGGTGATGTAGAGGCATACTGGGAGGGAGAGGCAAGAGTACAGGCAGTAGTAACAGCTGTTCCTGCAGCACACACAGCCATCTCTTCTGAGGACTGTAAAATCATCAGGGAGCGCTGCACAGTTCTACCATGAAAACAGATCCAGATTTTTTCAAAACAATATTTAATTGTACAGGTTAGATGCAATCTCCCTCTGTATCAACTGGATCTTGTCCCCACTGCTGCACTCCAAACAGTCTTTCTTGCATATGCTACTCTTCTTATTACAACGAGAAGGAAGCTTTGTGTGTGGCAGACACAACTCGGCAGACTGCCACTGCTGGTCTGTATCAGATTTAACTCTGCCTACTGTAATGCAAACTTGTAAGGTCAGATTCTGCTTGTCCCATTCTCAGATGTACAACAGAGAAGCTTTCTCACTGCCCGCATAATGGCAAACAAAACTGAATTCCTTGTACACAGAAATAGAAGATGCTGGGTCCCTACTCTACCAAGACCACATGATGTCCTTGCCAACCCCCAGGATCCTGGGCACTCCTTAATGGGTTGTACTAGCAGACTGAAAACTCCTTGGGGCAGCAACTCTCTTTTCTATTACATATGTGGACAGGGTCTAGTACAATGGACCCTGGATCTCAGTTTGGGGCTGATTACTGCCATATAAATCAATAAATATCAATAGGTGCATTTTCCTTGTGTGCTGAGTGCCCCCCACAAATATTATATGGCTGAGGGAGAAGGAGCGTGAAGCTCCACACAAACCTTCACTGCAGACTGTGTCTTAAGGATATGCTTTAGCCCACAATACACATGTGCATCTCCATAATATCTTTTATAACTGTCTTGTGTGGAGTATTTTGAAAAAAGTAAACCACTTCATCTTAGTTATGAGTTCATACAATTTTTATTAATGCAGGACACACCTAGGCATATAAAATACCTTACATATTTTTGGTTTTGAGACATGAGCCAGAATTTTTTTCAAGTACAGGTTGAGCCTCTCTCATCTGGGACTCTCTGGTCTGGCAACATCCGTGGTCCGGTAGGACCACAGATGTTGCTAGGCCAGATTGCCTTGGACACAGAGGTTGAGAGAGGCTGGGAGTGGAGCAGGTCTGGTGGGCAGCAGTCTGCAGGGCCAATGACTTGGGGACACGGAGCCCCAGGAGCAGCTGACACTGTGCGTGGGGCTGGGGAACCCTGGGAGCAGCTGCTGCTCCACGTGGAGCTGGGGGCAGGGAGCAGAGCCCCCGGAAGTGAGATGGGGTCAGCAGAGCCAGGCAGGTGGGCCAGAGGAGGTCAGGCCTCCAGGTTCTCCTGGGGAAGCAGCCAGGAGGGGAGCCCTGGGAGAGCCTGGACGCCTCACCTCTCCCGGTCTGGCAAATTTCCTTGTTCGGGACTCCAGTCCCAAGGGTGCCAGACCAGAGAGGTACAACTTGTACTTAATACACTACTATTATAAACGTACCTGATAAAAAATAGTTTGAGTCTTGTTTTCATGAATCTTAAAACTATAGCTCTTAATAACACCATTTGGCTGAGGACTTGGCCTCCATTTTAGCCACACAGAGTAGGCAGTATAGTTGAAAATAGTCAAATTTTGAGGAGGTGCTAATGGCACTGTGGGAGAAAATACTCATTAGTCCAAAATTACCATGTTAATTTTAGGCAAATGTGAACACTTTGTAAGAGCAAAAGATCATTATGAATTCATTATGTATTCATGTCTGAGCTTAACTGAACCAATATTGTGCTGCTGCAATTTTAACAAAGAGCTCCCAACAACCCTTCCCTCTTGCTCCATTTGCCTGTTATAAACTCTACTTATCAAAGATGCATGTTGTTGTAGAAAGTAAGGGTGAGAAATGGGATAATCTATTCATGTTGCTTGTTATTTAAAGAGAAACGTATTTTCATAACTAAAGAAGCGTGAAAATATTTGACAAAAAAGAGTAGATGTACTTATTGAATTATACAGACATAGGACCATAGGATTCCAATGCTTCCTTTCAGTTTGGTAGCAGAATTTTAAAAAGAGGATCCTATGATCCATTAAATGCCACCCTTCCAGGCACTTCAAAATTATTTTCTTGTGTAATTTGAGAAATAAACTAAAATGGTCCCATAGTAGTGAGACTTAAATAGTCTTGGGTCAGACTGTATTCTCCACTACAGTAAGACCTACAGGCAGAGTGTGAATGGAAGACAAAATCCCAGAAAAGTTCCCCCTGAAGAATTTCCTTTAAACCAGTGTTTCTCAAAGGGGTCTGCAAAACCACTTTGAGAAACATGCTAACTGGCTCTGCCAGTTTGTTTACTTACTGGCGCCACAGCAACAGAGCCTTGAGGCTCCCATTGGCTCTGGTTCACCATTTGTAGCCAAGAGGAGCCCGCAGGAAGTGACAGCCCGGCCCACACCACTTTCCGTGGCTCCTCTTGGTTACAGATGGTGAACCGGAGGCAGTGGGAGCTGTGAGGCTTTGTGGCTGCAGCGCTGGTAAGTAAATAAACCAGCGCAGCCAGTTAGCATGTTTCTGAAAGTGGTTTCGCAGACCACTTTGAGAAACACTGCTTTAAACTCATCCACCAGATGTTGCCTTCTACAAAAGCAGTGGTGTGTCTGGTCCCATGCCCCAAGAATTTTAGGGGCTCCACCAAGACCCCGGTCAGTTACATTGAAGCCCTACATCTCTGCACCAGCTTTGGGGTTATTTCATAAATTTATTTACAGACAGAATGATGTGATTTTATTTATCACTTACCTGACTCATCCGTGTAAAAGTTAAGTGTAGCATAAGGACCAAGTCCTCTTATAGTTCTTGCAGCAGCAAAAAAACTGTACAGTGTAAATGGTAACAGATCTTCTAGAATGATAAAATTATTGGAGGTAGAGCAAGAATCATTCCTTTCTGGTCCATATAACTTTAAATCATAACTTATTATGATACCATTGGGTTGGAGAGGAGGATCCCAGGAAAACATAACTGAGGTAGATGAAAGATTCTTATAAGTTCTGATTACAGGTGAAGATTCAGGGACTATATCAAGAAATGAGAAAACAAACAAACCAACAAAAAATAAACCAAAAGGCCTATGTTGATATCCCATAAAGATGAATTATGGTGTGAAAATCTTTAAATATCAGTTCATTTTGTTCTCTTTTCAATGCTAACTTCTACTTTGTGGTCGTAGTGAAGCACTAAAAGAAATATGTGTGATGACAATTATATTGTGAGTTGCTCTATTAGTTAATTTGACAAGAAAGAATTGACAAGTAGAGTACTAACATTATTTCGTAAGAAACCAATCTAATGATCAAGAATATTTTAGAAACCTATTTGCTTTTAATAAATTTCTTCAGAGATTAAAAAAAAATCCAAAACCTACCATCTTCTTCAGTTTTGATGTGCAGTTTCACAGTGTGCATTTTAGAAGATCCCTTTATTGTTGCTGGAGTTATTTTCAGAATATAATCAGTGTACTTCTTCAGCTTATCAAAAAACACACTTGTATTGTAAGTAATGAAAGACAACATCTCACTGTCTGTTTGCGAATCCATTAAGCTCAGTGAAACAAGAAAATAGACTATTCCATTTGGCTGTGATGGTGGAAGCCAGCTTACATTTATAGCAGTTGAAGAAATGTTTTGATAGGTCAGACTTTCAACAGGGCCATCTGGAACTGTGGTATAATAAGGAAAAATAAAGAGATCTATTAATTTGATATAAATAACAGAAATAAACACTGAAATTGTTGCTATTAGATAAACTATCTCTAACATTATATATTCAATATTTTATTACATTATTTTCAGGACTAAATAAAACATTTTTATTTTTGATCATCTGTGTTTTGATATAAAAAACAAAGCATTTTAAATGTTTATTTACATAATTATTTTAGTTATTGTTAATTATAAATGGGAGAAAATCTTTATGCTAGTTTGAGACAGATTTTCTAAGATTGATTTATTTATTTATTTATTTATTTATTTTGTATTTCTGGGAGGGGGAGAATTGATTTGATGCTACACTACAAAAAAGAGACTTGGCCAATGAAGAGACAACGTCCTTTAAGAAGGTGTAAAGATTAGTTGCTTGATAATTAAGCTTACTATCAAATTGTCATAAAAACTAGATGGGCCAAGGAGAGCCTGAACTGTAGGGTTTTATACTGATATTGATTACCTCATAGTTAAGGTAAAGAAAATCATAGTGACAGAGTTAAAATGCGACAAGGAGTCCTGTAGCACCTTATAGACTAACAGATGTATTGGAGCATAAGCTTTCATGGGCAAAGACCCACTTCATCAGATGTGGGACTCCTTTTCGCTTTTGCAGATCCAGACTAACACGGCTACCCCTCCGCTACTTGAAACCATGCAAGAGAGTTAAAATGGAACATGGAGCTGAGTATACTAAATCTTCACAAAGAGGTCTCCCAGAGATACTAACTCTAAGGTTCATGAGAATGATCTTTCTTCATTCTAGGCACAGGGAATGTTATCAAACCTATGCAAAGGTAAATGCTACAGTATGAAAAACATTTTAAATGACATTCACTGCACTGCTTACATTTTGTATTTTCATCTCAGAAAATTTAATAATTTTTAAAAGTTCAATTTAATAATGAAAAACTTGGGAAGAATATTTGAAAATGAAAAATAGAGACATTTACATACTATCTTGATCTGTATACACATGTATTATCTCACTGGTTTTGTTTCCATTTCCCAAGGCAGTGTCTGCAGTTAACCACACAGTATAGTAGCTGCATTTTGCCAAATTGTCTAATACTGTGGACAGAGATTTATTGTCAACACCACTGTCAATGTCCTGGCTGGTGAAATTCTAAGAAAAAGAAAGGAGAAATATATCATTTTTAATAATTTACAGACAAATTGATATTTTTTCATTGCCTTCATTTTCTCTATCCATCCCCACAGACTATTTAATAATCATAAATACTTCAATTCTCTAATGGCTCAAATCAGCTATGCTGATGCTTGTTTAATGTAGTCAAATAAATAACTGCATCTTTTCTATCTTGTTTTCTTGTAGGCATTACCCATTTATATGGCTGATTTTCCTTGTAACTTGGCTTTGCTTATCTCCTTTTTTTAGAAAAAATATTCTGTAGACTGAATGTACTTATGCATATCTAGAAATAAACCCAGAAACTGTATCAACTACAAATTACAGACAAAAATTTACCTCCCACCAGGACTAGAGTCCTCACTTTCCTCTATTAATGTCTAAGACTTTATTTAAACTGACAGTGACTCTTACAATTCCACTCCAATTCATCTGATGAAGTGAGTTTTACTGACAAAAACTCATGATTCTATATATTTTGGTTAGTCCCTAAGGTGCCACAGGACTACTCATTGTTTTTAAATTTAAAGTTACCAACTAACATGACTACCCCTCCGAGACTTTAACACGGCTAGCTCTCTGAGATTTTCTCTCTTACAATAATGGGATTTTATATCACCCACAAGAGGGAAACCATATATTACTTTGTTTATAAAACCATCAATTTGGAAACAGAAGAGAAAAACTATTTTTTTTATGTAAGAGCTACTCAGTTAAAATAAGCTCAGTCTCATCCTCAGTGACTGCAAAAGAAGATGATCCAGCACAACCAGGGCAATTCTGCTGTGGCCCAGGAATTAGGGACCCTATTTAGGAAGCATGCACCCATGTGGATGGTCATACAACTCTGCAGTGACTTCCTGTACTCCAGCCCAGTATGCAGGGTTTGGAAACAGGTCCCAATAGAATGGATCTGTGACTATGCATATCTACCAGCCACTCTTCTCTCTAGAGCAGTGAGCGTGTGCACCTGTGGTCAGGACTAACACTGCCTTTATATTTTAGTCAGCTGTGGTGTATCCCAAGCTCCTGTAAAGTGCAGAGTCCAGCCATTTAGGGTGTGTCTCCACAGCAGGGCTTAACTTGAAATAAGCTACACAAACTGAGCTACATCAATTGCGCAGCTTATTTCGAACTAACTTATTTTGAAACTAGGAGCCATCTACACATCACTTATTTCAAAATAGCGCACTCTTCCTCCGACTTCCCTTACTCCTCGTAAAATGAGGGTTACAAGAGTTGGAGTAAGAAGTCCTCCAGCTTGACAGTATTTTGACACTATTTCAAAATAACTGGCTGCTGTGTAGACATGTTGCTGTGTAGATGTACCCTTATGCTGCTTCTTAGTTCCAATATTTGGCCCTACAAACACCCAACAGTTTCTTAAAACCAGAGTTTACTTGCTTGTTAATGTGTTACATAAAGGAAAAAGAAGTATAAAAAGTTTCTTTGTTGTTTAGCAATATTTTTACAGAACTAGCTAGCTTACTAAAATGAGGGGCTTTTTTGGGTATGTGTAAATTTGAGGATAAAACAAATTTCAAAAAATGGCAATACCGTATATCTCTAAAGGAGTCACTGTTATTCTTCACCAGCTTTGTTGTGATTACTGCTATGAATGCTGTAATTTTTTCAACAAATAACCTTACTATCTATTACCTATATATCAGATTACACATAAATTAAATTTACCATTTGAACTAATTTAATAATTTTCATGCTGGTGAAATTATTTTACTTCTGTGAATAACAAAGGGTCAGACTCCTACTGACTTCAGTAGGCTTTGCATGTGAATATCAGAGGGTACGTCTACACTAACCCCCTAGTTCGAACTAGGGAGGCTAATGAGGGCGACGGAAATTGAAAATGAAGTGCGGGATTTAAATATCCCACGCTTCATTAGCATGTTCACGGCCGGTCGCCATTTTGAAAATTGACTAGCCCGGAATAACTGCCCGTGTCTACACGTGGCAGAGAAGTGCGATTCCAAGATAAACCCCTTAGTTTGAATTAACAGTTAAACCTCATGGAATGAGGTTTAACTGTTAATTAACTGTTAATTAAACCCGGCCGGGAACATGCTAATGAAGCGCAGGATATTTAAATCCTGGGCTTCATTTGCAATTTTGTTGCCCTCATTAGCCTCCCTAGTTCGAACTAGGGGGCTAGTGTAGACATACCCAGAGACTTAAATTTAACCCAAAGTTATTACAGAATTCATGAAACATCCTACATTGACAGCACTGGAAACCAAAGTCCTCTTCTGGAATGCTGAACAGGTGCAGCACAAATGGAACTGTAAACTTGGTTCCTAGTAAATTTGATAATTTTTTTTAAATGATAGTTTCACTTCTGCTAAATAGTGAGGTTTTTAAATAAAAAGTGCCAGACCCCAATGAACCCCGAGCCCTGGTTTATCTATATTAGGAAAAGAGGTCCACGGCTGGTCAGAGTTACCAAACCAGACCTAACCAAAATCTTTTCCCTAGTGTAGATGCAAGATAATGCCTTTTCCTTGATGTATCTGATCAAAGTCAACACTAGTAGGAACCTCCATAGAATGTAAATGATTATATAAGATGCTGGCTAATAGAGATTCAGGGCTAACATACTTAAATGTTCAGATGTCTAGAAGTAGGAAGAAAATTAATCACTTGTGAACTTTGTTTTCAGTGCAGGGGATCAGAGAAAAAGCAGGGATTATTTCCCTGACTATTAAAAGTAAAATTTCAAAGTATTGAATAGAGTTTTAATTTCTGAAATGAATAGGTGTCAACCCCATGCTAAGCATTATATATTTACCATTATATTTTCTCAACAGTTTTGCATTTGGACATAGAATGCTACAGTGAACCTACCTAAAAGCTTTATCAAAACACTATTTTGTGGTTCACTGAAAGCCTATTTTATGGGAGTGTAGTTGTAGTTGTGTCAGTCCCTGGATAGTAAATAAATAAGGTGGTGAGACGATCTCTTTTATTAGACTAATTTCTACTAATGAGAGAGATAAACTTTCAAGCCACACAGAGCTCTGTGTGGGTCAAAAGTTTGTCTCTCTTACCAAAAGATGTTAATCCAATTAAAGAGATCATCTCATCCACCTTATCTATCTATTTGGGAGACCATTTAGTATGGCAGACAAGAGGCAGAATATTAATAAAGCATGCACAGATAATGAGGGTTTAAGGTGACACTAAGAGCTACTGGGATGAAATTTGAAAAATAATGAAAACTTGCACTAATTGTACACTTGGGATACATCATTATAGGAAATTTTACAATTCATTCAGGCTGCATATGACAACAAACTGCTTAGTGTGGCCAAAGTATTTACAGAAGCTTCTTGGCAAACTGAAGCTACAGCTAAGAAAAAGACTTCTTTTGTTCTCCTCCTTCATCGATATCCCAAAAAATTTTGGAATGACAATAATACATTATTAAGAGCAGTTAAGCATAAGCAATACACAAAGCTAATGAAAACAAAATTCTGATTGCCCCCGGATGAATTTCAAGCAATCCAATGTCATAATGAATGATACACAAATATCACCAAGTTTTTAATCTTAAGAATAAGATTGCAGCACTGCTTTGCTAATATTGTTTCTTTCCATTCTTTCTTGCTCTGGATTTGTCTTCACTGCATTGTTAGTTCCAGTTAATATCTGAAGTATTCCACTTGAGTTATCTTAGCTCCAGATCACCTGACAAAAGCTATTTCAGCCATCCTCAAGTTACTGTGTGCACATTGTTGCAGCGCTAACTCAAGCCAAGCAGCTTACCTTCTGGGGCCATATCCTTTGGTTCTTAACACTGCACTGTTTGAGCACCTTCTTCCAAACTTCCAAGATATATTTTGAGAAAACATTTTTGTCTCACCTCTTCATATGTGTGGAAATGGTGTTCATCCAGCAACTGACTATAGTACCCTACTTCTCCATGAACGGTCTGCATTCTGTTGGAAAAGTGCTGGATCCAATTCTTGAACAATGGGTAGAATCCATGGCTTGCTCTCCACCACCTCTGTTAGTCCCTATGTCTGGTTTACAGAGGCAGCTGGCCCAAGATAGCAGCTCCAAAGGCCCAATCCATCCCCCAACTCCACCCAGCTCCTAGTTTCCCTGGCTGTGTTGGAGCAGCAGAGCAAACTGGTATGTTCTGTACCAGTGATCCTACATAGGAAAGATTTCTCTGAAAGTGCATGTATTGTGATGATGGGATAAAACTGTGTTTTAAGTTCCCCTCCTTCTCTAGTGCGGCCAAAGCATTTACAGACACAAAGGATTCAACAATAAAAAGATTTAATTCAAAATAAATCACAGTAGGAGTCCTGCTGCATTAAGCAAGTGTCATGCACACAAGAAGCATTGTGCCACATCACATGTATGGAGAGTGCATATGGTTGTCAGTGCATGGGGCTGGAGTGGCAAAGGTAAGCCTGACTGGGGGCATTTCCCTACATGAACTGGCTAACCCCCCTGCCCTGAGGTCAGTTTGTGATATTAGATGGAGGAGAGTTTATGGCTGCAGGATGAAGGCTGGGCTGGTACGTGTCCTGGAACCTGTCATCCATAATAACCAGAAATCATTCAGATATGACCATTTGCTTCTGACTCTCCTCATGCTGTTTGTGGGTGTCTTGCTTTTCCACAGCATGGTCATGGATGATGCACTTTCTTCAGCATTCTCTCAGCTGCAGCCTGGAACTGACATTCCTGCACTAGCATTTCCTTCTTTAAAGCTACAGAATGCAGTGACACCTTCTGCCAATGTTCCTATGCATCTCCATCAGCAGTTTGTCCCTTGTCTTCTTCCTTCTGCTTTCTGGCTTAATAGACTGGTGCTGAATCAGTGAACTTCTGGCATGGGCAGGTGATATGTACTTGTGTAGATGGGCCTGTAAAGCAGACAAATAGTAAGTAAACCGCCTGTCTGGGGGTCAGGGGAAGAGGGAGAAAATCTCTGTAATTTTATGTGTCACAACAAGGTATAAGCTGAAACCTTTATCTCAAGGTCTCTGCTCCCCTCCATAACCGAAACTCTCTCCTTTGCTAAATTCCAGGTTTCCTGAACATACCAACAGTGTAAATGCTTTGCATTTCTTGGGACAGTAGTATGGTATGCCCTCTTTAAATGCTGGAGTTCTAGTTCCAGTGCGAGAGAATACAAACTACTATATATGGACCCAGCAATTGCTTGCACTTAGTGTCAGTCCTGCCTTCATAGGCATTTGTATGCTTGTATTAATAATGCCTACTTTGTGCACTACAGCAGTGTGTTTTACAATAAATCTCTGTTAATTTCCCTGCTTGGAATCCAGCTTAGATCCCATGTAGACACAGAGAGAGCAGGAATTGGACACTGAGGTCGGGATGAGGCATAATGATAGTTATCACACCCAGCAAGGAGGGTAGAAGCACTATTAACAGGTGTCCCGGGGTAGGGTGGGAGTAATGGTGGTTTCCCAGGCTTATCAAGAAATGCAGTACTAGCTGAAGTGCTGGATGCCCAGGGGAATCATGGAGGCTGGGAAGGAGAAGTGGAAATGGTGGTTTCCATACCCAGAAGATAAATTACATTTGTCTGTCCTCCATCTCACAATATCCTTGTTACAGACTGGCCCCACTCAGACAATGATAAGCCCCTCACATCATTTTTCCAACCAATGGTGAACTGAGTCCTCACCTGGCTGAGACAACCCTGGGTTCTTCTGCCATTTCCTCCCTGTCCCATTTCTCTCTGATCTGCTTCTTCATCTCCTCTCCAGAGTCCTGGGTGAGGTCAGAGTGGGCTGTGGAACCCAATGGTGCATGTCAGCCTCCATCTCATCTCAGATCACTGTAGCAGGATATAGTCCAGGCTCCGGGTAATCCTAAAGGTCCTCCATTCTCAGTCACCCATGAACTTCTCCAAGGGCCCTTAATCTGTCCAGGGTGTAGATGGGCTACACACTTGTTGCACTAGAGAATACCCAGTTTAATTGAACTGCTTGTTAGGGTCCCACCAGACTTTCAGTTCTGGTCCTTTGTCCAGCGGTACAGTGGCTTCAGGGATTTGATAGCAAAGCTAGAACAAACACTACAGGTGAGGAGAACAGGGATTCTGTATGTTGACATGGGATATTAATGCTGGGTAGAGATCACCCCTGGCCTGAAGGCTGGGGTGGACTGATAGAACAAATTACCTGGGATGGAAATTTTGGGATTGCGTTTAGGGGCTCCCAGGATCAAGTTTCCACTGTATTACTAGTTCAAGCTCCGGCAGCACTCAAATGTCAACCCACACCCCCTTATGGGCTATGGCTTGATTTTAAAGCACCCTTAATTTTGGGCTAGTAATCTTTGTGCATGGATGCATGTTGGATTCAGGGCAACACTCAAGTTTTACTTTCTGTATACATCTGTATGAGTAGTGAACAAGAAGCAACTGATAAGCCATAGGAAGCCATAATACATATTCTGAGAAAGAGAAAGGATGGAAAGAAACAATGATACCAACATGGATACTCCACACCCTCCTTCATTTAAGGTCAGGAACTGAGTGGAGCATCAAGGGGCAGTCTCGGAGAAAATAAAAAGGTAGCACTAATATTGAAATTATATGGAAAGAAATATCTGGGATGAAGCCATTTAAATGACATATTCACTTGAAAGTTTTGTGCCTACTCTTGTTAATAGTGACCCCCCCCATTATGAAAGTGAAAAACATTCTTTTATTTTCTTCTATTTCTGAAATGTGAATATTTAACAGCAGATCATTATTTCAAATAGGACCATCCATATGCTTATTGGTAAGCACATACTTAAGTGCTTTATTGGATTTGTGTGGATAATGAGGGTCACTGTTTCATGGATACTCTTCCCCCAGGGCCTGCAGAAAAGCAGCAGTAACAGCAGCAGCAAAGCTGGAAGTGATACCAAGAGAGAGGAGGCAGGAGAGTTCCTGGAAAGACAGAGAAGAGGGGGAGAGCAGAGGAGTGAACCTCAGCATGTTTGTCGTTGCTGCTGTCAGACCCACCCAAAAGACCCTTATAAATGTCAGAGAGAAGCAGAAATATCTTGATAATTGTTATTAAGGAATTTTAAAAATGCATGATATACTATTTAAAGGAATCTCTAATGAAATCATTTTTAAAATACTGTAGTTTACAAAATAAAGTGAATAGTATACCTTTTAAAACGTCCATTAAAATGCTTTTAAGTTACTTGAAAATATTAAATGACTAAAATAAATATGAAAAAGGTGTTTAGTTTGGTCATTCACCTTAATAGGAAAAGATTTAAACTCATCTAGAACAATGTTATACACAATTATCTGTAAATAACAAATACATTAGGGTAGAGATGAGCTTTGGGCGTGATGAAGCTGACACCACAGGACTCCCAGCTTTGAGAGGAGTTACACAAATAAAAGAGAAACTCAACTTTCATTAAGACAGAATCATGGGATAGATCCTCTTCTGGTGTATACTGAGGGTATGTCTACATTACAGTTTCTTCGGAAAAATGGCATTTTTTCTGAAAGACTTCACTTACATCCACACTACAATTGCGTTCTTTTGAAAAAAACCCAAAAGAACTGAGGGGTTTTTGCAACACTGGTAAACCTCTTTCTACGAGGAAGAAGCCTTTTTCCCAAAAGAGCTCTTTCAGAAAAAGACGTGTGTAGACGGGGAAGAAGGAGTTTTTTCATAAGAAGAGGAAAAAGGAAAAAGCACAGGTGCCCTGGTAGCCATTGCACTCATAGTAATCACAGCTTACATGTGAGATGGCATCCATTCAGTGTGGATGCTATCTGTGATAAAAGCAGATCGCTTTTTTGATGTGCTTTTGTGGTGTGGACACTCTCTTTCAGAAGAAGTTTTTTCGGAAGATCTCTTCCAGAAAATCTTCTTCCAAAAGAAGCCTGCAGTCTAGACATAGCCTGACATAGCTTTACTGCCATCAATGGTGCTTTGTTCTTTTATGCCATCTGACACTCCAGCCCTGGGTTTCTAGTCCTTTTCTTTGCAGGTATAAAGTGATCACTGGGACTACGTCTACACTACAAGTTTTGCCGCAAGAGGCAATGCAAATGAAGTGCAGAATAGCATTTTCTCACACTTCATTTGCATACTCTCTTCAGATCTGTTTTTGCGCAAGGGGTTTTTGTGCAAAAACTAGCAGTGTGGACGTTTCCTTTTTGCGCAAAACCCACTTTCTACACAAGATGAGGCATAAGGATCTTGCGCAAAAAGGGGTTTTTGCACAAAAAGAAAACGTCCACACTGCTTGTTTTTGCACAAAAACCCCTCGCGCAAAAACAGATCTGAAGAGAGCATGCAAAGTGCGAGAAAATGCTAATCCGCACTTCATTTGCATTGCCTTTTCCGGCAAAACTTGTAGTGTAGATGTAGCCTAGGGTGAAAAGGAACCAGCAGCTGAGCTCCATTTCTGTGGTAGGAAACTAAGAGACCAAAGATTTCCTCACTCCAGCAGATATTTACAGAAAAAGGGTCATTTAAATTTGATGCATATTCCAAATAATCAACTCTCTAATCTTCCCTACAAATCTCAAGTAAGGTCTGTGCATACGTGACAATGGTGTACAGGAATAGGTTATATTCTGTAGGTTAAAAAAAATACCTGTTTTGCAGATTTGCCCTAAGAAAGCTCTGACTAAGGAAATACAGAATTTGGTAAAACAGGATAGGCATTAACCGTTAATTTCTAAGAACATGGGAAATTAACACAAATGTAATGTTTCCTAGTTGGTAAAGGCAGGTAATTGTGAAGGCAAGGAGTTGATTTTCATGGCTCTCCCTAGATGCAAAGCCTAAGTTAGCTGGGCTTTTAAACCGTATGGTGTAGCTTTTGAATCATTTAAACAAAAAGTATCTTTAGAAAATAAGAAGAATACACAATCTTTGTCTTTATTGTGGCTTGCTTCTAAATCTGTATAATTAATAACGGCATTACAAATTTTGAACAAGTATTGTTAGCCAAAGTAGAGCTAAAAAGCTAGAGGAAGTGATAGAACATTGCTCATGTTTTGTAGAGGAGAATACTTGCTTTCAACCAAACAGAAGAGATGTTTTGTAGAATAAAGTATATATAGAGAGATGTATTTTTCTAGCACATGGTATCTTTTGAGAGCTATACAAATGGTGCCATGCAAAGAATATATGAAGCAACCAACAAAGCATCTAACATAGTAAGATGTAGAAATTATATGGTGGAATGACATTTTCAATGTGTTTTATTTCTGAATCTTTGTTATGTAAAAACTCATTAAAACTGTTTAAACAAAAATAAAAAGAGACCTATAGAATCTGGACCAGGACTTATTATCACAGGACAAAATAGATTCAGAAAAATGATTGCAAGAAGGTTGCACTTTAATGAACCACATTAGAAATTATGATCAGTTAGAAGCATACACTGGGCATACAGTAAACCACAATGTGGAAAAAGGAAATGTGGGCATGCAGATGTGCCAAGAAAAAGTATCTGAGCCTAAAACACATTTAAAAACAAACTTCTTAAAGATGAGAAGGTTAAGTGTTCCTTCTCCTTAAAGATGAAAAGGTTAAATGACGTCTGTAACTGAGATTAAATACCAATCTGAAGTCTGGGTTTCTCTGCCATTGCCCCGCTCACTCTATTCTGAGAACAGGACACTTAAAAATACCCTGGCCTCCTCAAAGGACCAGCAGATAAGAGGAGCAGAGGGGATGATTTGATATGTATGCTTAAAATCATATTACAGATAGGCATGCACCCATGAACTCAAACCCATTTTTTAGGTCTAATTTTACTCCTATCAGCTTGTGTGACCAAAGTACTTCTAGCTCACTAACTTGCTAATTATTACATTCTGAATTCCGTGGGGATTCCTTGAGGCATCCTTCTCTGTGGCTCCCATTCTGCAATCAGATCTACAAGGGCAGAACCAGACACTAAGGCAAAACCACATCAATTTCAATGGGGTTATGCATGACTGCAAAGTTTGGCCAGCACCGATTGCAGGAGCAGAGTCTGTATTTGTGGCGTGTCGTGTAAACAAATATCTTAAGGCAAATAAACCCCTAAATCTAGTAAGTGCTAACTACAAAATTATGTCACATACATAAGATTTCATGTGTTGCATTTTGCTTGTATTCACATCTTACATTTCTTCTTTTTCCTTCACAAATATGGTGTAGGTATTAATCTCCTCATGCTCAATAACAAAAATGCTCTTTAAGATGCACAGGAATTTTTGAATTGCAGGATACTGCACACATAATTTCAAGTTGAGGAATGCATTTTTCCCTTTACTAGTAAGATAAAAATCAAAATTAACTGGTGATGAGGATGGAGTGAAAGAAGAATATGAATTTTTCTGTATACAGGTAGCTGGTTTGATCTTTTATGATACATTAAAGAGTCAAAGAAAAGTAAATGCATTTCTCTGTACCAAAAATCTCCAAAATAATATAAAAATAAACTTACCTGCATAAAAATTCCCGAATTATTTTTGTAATAAACTGAATAATATTGTATAACTCCATTAGGCCTTTGAGGAGGGGACCAGAAAACCATTATTGATGATGCAGTGAGGTTTCTATACATGACATCTTTTGGTGGATCACTTGGTGCTAGAATAATATTAAAATTTAGCTTACAATACATGAACTTCTGGGCTTTTTATTACACAAAATTTAGATTTTATTGACTTAAAAACAATCAAATTTATTTTTTTAATTATTGACTATCATACAGATTCTGTTTCTGGAAGAGCTGGGAAATGTACAGCTGAACTTATGGCTACCAATACATCCTGAAAGCCCTGATTTTCAAAGGCATTCATCTTTCAAATAAATGCATAAGTTTGCATGCGCAAATCCATGCTTATGTACTTAGTGCACCTGTACAATTTGAGATTTGTAAGCATATTACTTACTGGCTTTTGCAAATATAAATCCCAGTTGATGCATGTGCGCAAAGCATTATGCACGTGTAACTGCCACTGAGCAGATTTGAACCTGGGACTTCTGGAGCTTAGTGTAGGAGCCTCTACCCTTTGAGTTAAAAGCCAGCTGGCTCTCAGCCCATGCTGTAGGGGATCTCTTGGGCCTATCTGTTGCTGTGGTCTAGGTGCTACTGCATGGGACAGTGAATCATACTAAGTGTGTGTGTTACACATACAAGTCAGGAATCTTCTTAACAAGTGTGTTTCATGTGTACACAAAATCCTATATGCTGGTTTCATTAACTTAAGTTTTTCACAATTTTTACTACTATTAGCACAGCAGAATCACCACCCTCTATCTTAAGTTGGAGGGTTGTTTGGCTATCTTGCTGGGACAGTGGTTTTTGATGGTTGGGGGGCTGGGAAACATAAAATTGCTGAAAATGAGGCCAGCATGCTGCAAATGGGTTGCCAGGTGTCCGGTTTTCACCCAGACAGTCCGGTAATTGCGTTTTCTGTCCCGTAAAAAAAACTAACAGAAAACACCATCTGGTATTTTCTGTTTTTCTTGGATGGAAGGCCGGTGGGGACATTAGCATATTTTCTTCTGTTTCTTTTTGCACAAAGGGTTTTTGCACAAAAAGAAGCAGTGTGGATGGGGGGGGGGGATTGCGCAAAACCCCTGTTTTGCGCAAGATCCTTATGCCTCTCCGGGACAGGCATAACGATCTTGCGCAAAATGGGTTTTTTGTGCAAAAAACCCCCAACCATCCACACTGTTTCTTTTTGTGCAAAAACCCCTTGCGCAAAAAGAAATGACAGAAAATATGCTAAAGAGATCATGACTTATGCTAATGAGTCCCTCATTAGCATATTTTCTGCCGGAACAACCTGCAGTGAAGACGAAGCCTAATAGATAAATGTCTTGGAGAAAAGACAATGGAGAGGTGCTCAGTAACAGAGTGAGCAGGGTATAGTTGGGAACTCCTATGATTGGTATGGGATGGAGCCAACTCCCCTTCATTACAGTTCACCTTACCCCTCCTATGAGGAGGTGGTTGGTAAAATCCTGGCAATGGAGTTGCTGGAAGGATCTGGGTGGAATAGAGGGGCAGTTGATTGAGGCCTCCTCCCCTGGGAATTGTAAGGTCCTGACAATGGAACTACTGGAGGGATCGGGGTGGAAAAGGAGCTTGTAAAGGCACTTCCCTCCCTCCCCTCCCCACAGTTAATTATGACAGAAAACAAGGGAGGGTTTCCTGAATTGTACATGTTATCTGCCAGGTAGTCCCAAACATCTAATAATAAAATTGCAGCCAGATTAAACCCACATGGAATGTCTCCTCTCCTTCTTTCAGCATAGCCAGATAATCAACACAGTGAAGGAACTGTAAGATGGATTCTATTCTAGCTCACATCACCATTCCCATGTGCAGACAACCCAAGTGTGTATTCAGAGCCATATCTTCGTCAATGAGGTTTCCACAGAGGTGTACCTCTGTGGAAACCTCATTGACGAAGATGTGGCTTTGAATATACACACAGTTAATTGAAGGATGGGAACTTAAGTTTCTATGGCAGAATTCTTATTCTTGGTGACATCAGAGCCAGACAGGAAGTAGCTTGAAATTCAAAACTGGGTGTGCAGTGTCACCTTCATTTAAAAAGACCTTTCACTTGTGAAGTATATGAAATTCATTGGGATACAATCAGCTTGGAATCCCACAATGCCATGCATATAAAACTGCTTTCAGAGAATAACCACTTTACATCTGTGTTTGTGAGAGACAATCAAATTGACAGGGCTTTCCCTCTCAGGACCTTATGGCACAGCTTGATAGAACTAAGAGCAATAAAATCAAACTCTCCTCTTTTTACTTCATTTCATAGAGTAAAATGAAAAGACTTTTAAATATAAATGTCTTGCAAAGATATGCAGTGCTCTGTTTGATGAAGAGGCATTAGACTGCCATTGGAAAGTTATTATAGAGTTTGAATGTCTCTTTGGTCAATCAAGTACAAGTTTTCAGCTAAGTCATTTTATACATTTAAATAAGGTTGACACAGATTTATGGATGCAACTATAGATTATTTGCATGATTTATTATTATACATAAACTTACCACCTTCAGAAGTTCTAAAGCTTATAATGCTACTTTTTATGTTTCCATCCCCAAATCTAGTACTTGTTGTTACATAAACTTTGTATTCATTGTTATTTTCTAGGTCTGTGAACATCAATGATGTTTCTGTTACATTAACACTTCTTTTTGACATTTTATTCCTAAAGAAAAAAAATTACATATATTATATTTATGATGAAACTATGGCATAGTATAATAAATTTTATTAAAAATACAACAAAAACAATGTTAACTCATATACAGGAACTCATACAATAGAAATGGAACTTTCATCTACTGTAAATCCATTATATTATTCAAAAATATTATCAAAGAAATTGAGATATTAAAAGGCACTTCTCACAAATCAAGTAAGAAACAAGGCTTTACCAAAACTATAGAAGTTCATTAACTCTGGAAAGCTAACACAACTGAAACCAATATTTTCTTAAATTCCTGTAATTTATTAATATTGTAATTCTTGCAAGATCACCATTAAAAATAATGATTTTTTAAAACTACTGGCTCGCATTTCAGCTTTTTTGTGTGGATTCCTAGCTTCATTTTGTGAAAAAACTGATAATTTTTCTACAGCTAAAATAGAAAACTTTAGATAAGTTTGCTTCCACATTGTCAAATGGCCTGCATTCACTATCTTTGCCTTCTTACATGTTATTAGGAAGCTCTAGTATTAGTTATATCCACCAGAAAATGTTGCCCTTAAGAAAAATTGTGGTTTAAGAGCTTGTTTGCCATACTACCCCTAGTAATTAATTGTGATGATTTTATAACACCCCAAAGTGGTCTAAATAATTTAAAAGACAAAGGGTGAAATCCTGGGCTCCATTGAAGTCAGTGGGAGTTTTCACCTAACCCCTGGTCTATACTAGAGAGTTATTTTGAAATAACTCCCCTTACTTCGAAATAACAAGTGGCACATCCATACTATCAAGCCCGTTATTTTGAAATAAGGGGCTGGTTATTTTGAGATAATAACTCCTGCTTTCCATGAGGATTAACACTTATTTCGAAATAGGAGTACTCCATACAACTGCCACTATTTCAAAATAACTACTCCCCAGAATCATTCAAAGTAATGACTCCCCACTGATTCCTGGGGCTCTAACTCGAGGTTGTGTGTCCACATTAATGAAGTCTGCCTCAGACTAATTTCAAGGCTTCCCCATTATGTGGACATGCTCTTTTGATTTTGTTATTTCTGGAGTTATTATTTCAAAAAATAAGTTATTTTGAAATAATTTTCTAGTGTAGACATGCCCCTAAGGTCCTACCTGAAAGAGCTAATGCCAATCTGATTTTAGATTTGAGAGCTATGTGAGGATCAGACACAGAAAGGAGGAGGTGGAGAGGGTGAGAACAAGGGTTACACATCAATGAAGTTATGTGGTTACTTAATTTTTGCATCTGCAGATCTAGATGGTTCAAGTAACAAGTTATTGAAAAATGATGATTAATGACACATTCTAAGGGAATCGCAGATAAAATACATCTTCAGGAAGGACTTAAATGAAGAGAAAGTTCCTTGATTTTGAATTTTTTAGGTCTTTAAACACAGTATCCACCAAAACCATATTATTTAATATGCGGGAGATCATTTTGTACTATAACTTCATCCACAGTTCAAATTTCTCCACAGATGCAGATGACATTAGCCAGTACAGTGGAAGGAATGGTGGAAAGCCATTTTATACCCTCTGAGAGTGGGTATTACTTGTGTTCTTCTTATGACTATAGTAAAACAGTTCATAACTATGAAAAAAGATAAAAGTTAACTACCACTAAGAGAAACTTTCAGATCACCTTTAATAATAAGAAGTGCATATTTAGTTGTAGGATATCTCCTCAGCTGTAAGACAATACCATTTCACATACATAATATATATTGTGTGGTATGTATTTTTGTAGCTATTTGCCCCTATAGATTGGGTAAAAGCAACAGAAAGCCATAGCATAAATAAAATAAATACTTGTAATCAGCAATCAAAATAAACAAGTCAACATGTCAAAATCCAGTAAAGGCACTATATGCAGGGTTTAAAAAAAGTAAGAAATAACATATCTTTAGAACAAGCAATGTTTAGAAAAGGAGGATGAAAATAATTTTTAAGTGGGATTTAAAATGACAGGAGTCTTTTTTTTTTTTTTTTTTTAAAGAGGAAGAGATAGATACCAAGGGGCATAAATAAATAATATCCAGCACTTATAATTAATGTTGTAACAAAGTTGAGATGAAGACAAATAAGATGGCATAGTAACAATGTAATGGGAAGTGCGGAAGTAGCAGGGTACATGATGTATACAAAATATGTTAGCTGCTACTAATGTGGGACTCCTGCTATCACAACTCCTTGCTTGCTCAAATGATTTAGAGCTGAAACTGCAATTTTCACTGGTTTTTGGCCATCTACATCCTGTTAGGAGGATATTTGTCCTTCAGTTTGAAATATTAGCAAACTCAAACAATAATATTTGTCTTATTGTATAATTAATTAAAGATCACAAAGGTCCAATTAATATATGATAGGATATCACCAGCTAGCTAATTTAAAGATGAACACATTTTACAAAATCCCAAACACTTAAAAAGTATTTTAGATGCATGCAAATCATTTAATTCTCACCAACCCCTATTCAGAGTTACAGTTATGTACAAAAAAGGCTAATATTTAAGTAACTTATTAACATTCACTCTCAAAAATGTATACTCAAGAATGCCTGTAAGGAAAATTTTACATTCCTTTTAGATTACAGATTAATATTTATCCTCAGAACCATTTCCAGAAAATCTTACCAGACATAAACTGTGTAATAGAGGATAATTCCATTTGGCTCCAGTGGTTGTTTCCATGACAACTTCACAGTGACACCCGACAACTGTTTTATGGAGAGGGATTGTGGAGGTGAACTAGGAGCTATAAAGTGAGAATGCAGACCACCACAATTTGTTAAATAGCAAAGACCTGAGTGCCATTGTTAAATGCAGTTATCTTTAAATAGGATTTTAATTATTTGTGCTAGGAATTCAACTATGGAAGCACGCAGATAAAGCACTCATATCAAATGATGTTACAGCCAAGCTTTTTTACTTTTTCAGCCAAATGATAAAGAAAGATTTTTCATGGTAGTGTCAAAACATCTGTTTCTGTGATTCAATGGAAAAAATATTTAATGGGAAAACAGAGGAATGGCTTTGTCACATTGATTCACCTACTGTCCAAGTATATTGTAATTTTCCCATTCTAATAAAAGCAAGCACTTTTTAGGTGTGAATGCATGTAAAACATAGCAAAATAGTTCCCCTGGGGAGAAGTGGACCTGGAAATAATTATATGAAGTACCAAAGATGGGAAAATTGATGAGCATAGCTTATCATGAGTGATGATAAAAACGTGGGGGTCCCATGGAGAGTTAAATCTTTTCACTCCATCAAATAAGGAACACATTCATCCATTTAATGTGTCACAAAATAAAATATACATGTAGTCAATGAATGAGACAACTGAAATTCATTCTAAGATTAACACTAGACAGCAGCACAACCAATAAGTACTGACATATCATAGTTAGATATAAAATGTATAATACACTAGCAGACTTAGCCAGTGTTGCCCAGGTCCTTCAGAGCAGGGTCTTGGGGATGTGTGAGTGGGTGGAGGAGGTGGCGCAGAAGGCTGGAGGCCAGCGGTGTGTTCTCTCTCCCTACCCAGGCCATCCCTGCAGCCCACCCAGGGCCTATTCTTTCCCCACACTCCAGGTCATGTACCCCCACCGTCTCCCAGCCTGCCAGTGGCTAGCTCTCCCTATCCTTCAAGCCATCCCCCCAGGGCCTGTTCTCTTCCCCCCAGGTCACTCCCTGAGGGCCTGTTCTCTCTCCCACCCCGGCCCTGGCACTGCAGTCACTCCCTTGGTGGTAGGGATGCCCCCAGTGGGCTCACTGCCCCCCAGTGGCCACTCTCATATTGCATCCTTCATAACAGCAGCCTCTCCCTTCCAATGTTATGGAAAACTGTCTTTCCTTGGGCTTTCAGTTGTCTTGGCACAACCAAACCCTGATCTTGCTTTAAGTTAGGAGAAGAGGAAGCTGCATACCCAATTTTGTGGCCCTAGGTCTTACTGTTTAAGAGGAGCTTCAGGGGGTAGCCAAGTTAGTCTGTTACAGAAAAAAAGCACTTTATAGACTAACAAAACATGTAGATGGTAGCTTTCGTGGGCACACTCTGGTCATCTGAAGAAGTGGGCTGTGCCCACGAAAGCTCATGATACCATCTACATGTTTTGTTAGTCTATAAAGTGCTACCAGACCATTTGTTGTTTAAGAGGAGTTCTTGAACAGACACACAGACAGAAACATTCTAATGATATGTGGTGTGTGTGTGTGTGTGTGTGTGTGTGTGTGTGTGTGTGTGTGTGTGTGTGTGTGTATACTTGATTTCATTCAATAAAAAATAAGGTTCATACAAATGTTTCTGTGATGAAAATGTATCTATATGTCTGTTTAGTAATAATGCTACTTTTATTAGAGTACTATTGAGGAAATAAAATTGTTAATCAGATAAAGGTATTGCACTATGTAGTAATGTTAACATTACTTTTGTTTTTCAAATTAAACCAAACAGCATCATGTACTAAAAATTCAGATCATGGCTGTGATTCATGCATGGAAATTGAGAATATAAGCATAGCTATTAGCAAATCTGTGAAGCATTTGGGCTGATGCTCTGAACAGTGTGTACTTTTGAGTAAGACACATGTGGCAAGTTATAAATATTTTGTTGCTCTTCCTTTAATTGCATTGTCTTTCTCAACCACAAAGGACAGCATAAATGTTTTAAACATCTTACTCTCAGTACATTTTGGAAGAACTCTTAATTATCTTAATTTTGCCTGAACAAAGGCTTAATGAATTCAGTGAATGCCTTTATATACTGATAATGAATGGTGACAGCTGTATTGAGTGTTTACTTGTTACATTATTCTCAGTTGCACTACAGTAAAAGGTCTATCAAATACCGACTGTCACATCTCTCTGGCCTGTCTTGATTCTAAAGATATTATTTGTCTTTAACTCATATAAGTTCCTTATTCAGGTTAAAAAAAAACCTTCTTAGTAACATACAGAATGAATGTTTGATCTAAAGAAAAACATTTTTAAAAAATGGCATGATTTTAAATAATTAAACTGGTTTTGATGCATGATAGAAATACTGTACAGATTGTAGATGAAAGCGTCTGGCTACTCTGGAAGTTTTGCAGAGCCCCACCATTATAGCAGGAACCCCCCATAGAAACTGTGTCTAATGCAAACACAATGCCTCTCTGGGGAAGAGAGGGAGCACAGACACTGTGATATCTTTAAATAAAGTGTAGTACAGGTTGAACCTCTAAAATCTGGAACTTGCTGGCCTGGCAACATCCATGGTCTGTATATTGCTAGACCAGAGATCACCGGCTGGTCAAGTTCAGAAGCACAGCCAGGGCTGGACTGGGTGAGGAGTGCAGCCCCAGCTGGGGATGGTGGAGGGGAATGCAGCCCTGGCCAGTGCTGGTGGAGGTAGTGGGGGCTAGCAGACAGGAAAGCAACCTGGTGGGGAGTACCACCTGCATATACTCTGATAATGTATGGCAGCTCTGCTGGCAAGTATGGAGGGTAATGCCAAGGCTTTATCCATGACCCACCTCTCCATGCTCAATTTGGAGTGTCTTGTGCCACTGAGTAAGTCCCCTGGGCACTAGCACAATACTAATAACTATAACAATCAATTCATCTGTTTAGAAGAACCAAAGACTCTACGCACTAGAACTAGAACTGTTGTAGGCCGACATTCTGGGGGGCAAAAGGAATGGTTAAAGCTGTGTGTGCTTCCTCTCTTCAACTACTTTTCCACCCATCCAGAGAGAACCTCCATCTGACTTACTCCCTGCCTTTCTGTAATAGGCTAAAATAGTAACAGTAAATTAACAGTAAATTAAGAGTTCTTAAAAATGGAAGGCACTGATATTTTTGTGGGACTAACATTTTAAAAGAATAGTAGTGTTGATTTCTAAATACAAAACTTTTGTGATTTGACATAATTTATACTGATAGAGGTATTAAAAAATAAAAATCCATTATATCTAAATGGAATGTGCCTTTATAAAAATGCTAGATACATCAAATGTCTAAAGATCTCTGAAACAAAGTTCAAGACTTGCCTACTAGAAGTGGACAATGATAAATTGTATTTATTTTCTGACTTACCATCTTCATCAGTCAGTATGTTTAGAATTGCACTACGAACCCCTTCACCCTTGCTGGTACTTGCAGACACCTCAATGATATATTTGGTATATTTCTTTAAACCTACAGAAAGAAGAATGCAGTGAGCTATTTTATTAATTCTGAGGGGGATTTCAATTAATATTTTTAAGCGGGCAAAAGTGCTGTGAACATCTCACAATTCCCACTGGCCTCAAGGTTGATATTAGATGTGCCAAAAATGTGTTAAAGTGTTAGAAAAATAATTAATGATTTTTTCCGCATCCCATGACATAAAAATGTCTTGTCCAATAACATAAACATCATCAAACAACAAACATTTGAGTAGTCCCACTGAAGTCAGTGAAACTAAATATCAGAGTGTTTGCACAATCCAACTCTTAGTATTCAAATAAGCAATAAATTTAGTGTCAGTGGTGCCTATCTTCTTGAAAAGTGGCATCTAATGACATTGGCATATTTAACTCAAGGTTGTAAACATTACATTTCTAACAAACATTAAATATTTCCTGCTGACTGGAATGTGTCAGCATGAATTATACAATATCAACCAACCAGGACGCTATCAACTTTCAAATTGCTATACACTCACCTGTAATACTTATTGTCAGAAAAGTAGTATTTATGATTCTCAGATCAGTTCCATTAATCCTGCTGAGGTACACAGTATACTTCTGTATAATCCCATTGGGAACAGATGGTGGAAAAAATGATAACTCTATTTCTGTAGATGAGATGTTCCTGTAAGTTAGGTTTTCTGGTGCACTATCAGGAACTGAAAGAAGAAAATTAAGAGTTAAAAAAGAGTCTAGTCAAAGTTTTGTTCATTAGTTAAGCCATTACAAACACAGTAAATATTTCATCTTTTTTTACTAAAAGCAAGAAATTAATATTTTTGCAAGTTGAGCTGCAAGGTCAAAAACACATGAGATGTATCTATTATATGTAACAAACTACCTGGATTCTGAGATTTTTTTATGTTCAGCCTTTAACAGGTGGAATGCTCTTGACAAACAAGCTAAAGACCTTCTCACTCATTTTCTCCTAGTCTGTGATGCTGAGCTTCCATTTCCACCTCACTAGCCATCACCATACACTTGGCTGTCTCTTAAGACACTCTTCATTGATGTGCTGCCAATATTTTAACAAAGGGTTTCCACTAAGATTTCTTCCATTTGCCTTTGCTGATCCATTTACAGAAAACATGTTTTCCCACATCCCTGAACCAGGGAGGGAGGCACCAGCACATGTTAACACTGCATGATCATTTTCTGAAACAAAATATAAATATAACTTTGCTTTTCACAGCACATCTTTCAGTCTGTGAAGATTGACAAGGTAAAGGGGGTCAGAAAGGCTTTTAGAGGAGTTCTAAGTATCCTCCATAGGAAATGTTTTGAAAATGCCTACCATTTGAAGCAACCCATTGTATTCACAATGCAAAACATTCGCTCTCTATATATTTGTATGAGTACCAGAGATAAGTGACAGATGGCAGAACAAGGAGCAATGGTCTCAAGTTGTGGTGGGAGAGCTCCAGGTTGGATATTAGGAAAAACTATTTCACTAGGAGGGTAGTGAAGCACTGGAATGGGTTGCCTAGGGAGGTAGTGGAGTCTCCATCCCTGGAGGTGTTTAAGTCTCGGCTTGACCAAGCCCTGGCTGGGTTGATTTAGTTGGGATTGGTCCTGCCTAGAGCAGGGGGCTGGACTTGATGACCTTCTGAGGTCTCTTCCAGCTCTATGGTTCTATGATTCTATGATAAGTCACCTCCGTCTAGGAGGATTTAGCAGTATCCAAGGAGAGGCTGAATTCCATCAGAGACTGTGAAATCATCTTAAACATCCTCCTAGTCTGGTGGTGGAATTTTAATAAAGATTTTCAGATGCATGTCCCAGTTCCCTCCATACTTTCAATATAATAATGCCTGACTTCCCTGTGATATAACTCATCACTGAAGAGTTCGTAATGAGTGTTGTTGCAGCTTCCCTTCTGTGTCTCACCTAGTTCTGATTCAAATCTATTATCCACTACATCCCCAAGAGAGGAAGAAAGGAGGACCTAAGGCATTTGAACAAGTTATCAGGAGTGATCTGAACCTGAAATAAATTTGTTTAGTTAAAGAATGGGTGAAGGTTTCCAACATTTTTAATATACCTATTAATATACCTATTAATATACTAATATACCTATTAATAATACACTTCAAGAATACGTTTTTCAGGCCTGTTCATAAGTGCACAATACTCTTTTGAACATATTCCCTGTAAGGTAAAATGGTGGTACCTAGCAAGGGAGGGAATGACCAGCCAGAAGATCTTAGGCAGTTATTAATCACTGATTTTTGTCATTATTAACAAGGGAACCTTTTTTGGGACAGGGGCCACTGACCCATAGAAAAATCAGTCAGGGGCTGCACACAAGTGGGAAGCATAAATAAATAAATAAATAAAAATAAAAACCAACCAAACCCTCCCTAAGGTGGCTCTCCACATTCTCCTCACACACCAGAGCTTAGGTTAAAAGATTTTGTGTGTTCCAGCCCCGCAGAGAGATGGTGGTGGTGGGGTGGGGTCTGGAGCACCAGCGTAGGTTCCCCAGTGCTGGGAGGGAGGGACCCCCGAGCCTCAGGCAAGGCCGGTCCTACATGAGACGAACTGAGGCAGCCGCCTCAGGTGCCAGACTGTGGGGGGCGCCACTAGGACCCAGAGGCTACGTCTAGACTGGCATGATTTTGCGCAAATGGTTTTAACGGAAAAGTTTTTCCGTTAAAAGTATTTGCGCAAAAAGCGCTGCCTAGACTGGCGCGAGTTCGCGTTAAAATGGTGTGCTTTATGAAAAGCTGCCTACATTGGCGGCGTGCTTTTCCGCAAAAGCAGAAGCCGGAACCATTTTGCGGAGGGCACAAGGGCACCAGCCCTTTCCGGGGCGGGGCTGGCGGCCATTTCAGACACGTGCTTAAAGGGATCTCCCGGACAGCCATTTATCTGCACTCCGTGCTAGAGGGCCTTGCAGGGACTGACAGCCATAAGCAGGTTTGGTGGTTGCCCTCTGACCTTGGGACACTGCTGCCTTTGGCCACCTACTGCTTTTGCCAGGGCTTTTTCCTAGCCCTCTGTCTTGTGCCATGGAACCAGGGGTGGCCATGTGCCTGCTCTGGCCCCTGTCGGACATTTTGGAGTGCCTGCAGCTGCTGCTCCAGGTCGGTGCCCTCCTCTTCCAGGACCAGGAGGGGCCCTTCGGTTTGGACCCCTCA
Organism: Rafetus swinhoei; assembly: GCA_019425775.1. Lineage (NCBI taxonomy): Eukaryota > Metazoa > Chordata > Testudines > Trionychidae > Rafetus > Rafetus swinhoei. The sequence continues at coordinate 277,689,769 of CM033437.1, forward strand.
CCAGTGAGGCCATGGTGTCCCTGTGGCACCCCACCCCAGGGTGCCGAGGCGAGTGTGGAGACTGGACGCCAGCACCGACTGGTGGGACCGGCTGGTCCTAGGGCAATGGGACGACCAGCAATGGCTCCGAACTTCCGCATGCGAAAGCGGACGCTCATGGAGCTCTGCGCCTGGCTCACCCCGCGCTCCAGAGAGCCACCACCCGGCTGCAGGCACCCATCCCCGTCCAAGAAGAGGGTCGCCATCGCAGTCTGGAAGCTGGCCACCCGGACAGCTACCGATCGGTGGCACACCAATTCGGGTGGGCAGATCCACCCCGGGCGCCGCCGTGATGGAGGTAAGTCCCAGGGGAGTGGGGAATGGGGTGGGGAGGGTGCTGCACTCCATGCCCAGGGGCAGCCAAGACTCCACGCTGGGTCACCCAGGGTTCGCCCGTCCCCCCTTGCACAGGCCTGCTGGGGAGGAGGGGTGTAGGCGAGGTGGCTGTGGTGTGTGTGTGCGTGAGGACAGAGGGAATCACAGGGAGGGGGCCAAGGAGCGCACACCCACCCCTGCCTTACGTGATGTGTTCCCCTGTGTTTCTCTGCACCCTTCTGCAGGTCGTCCGCGCCATCAACGACCTCCTGCTCCCAGAGTGATCCGCCTGCGGACGTGGACGCTAGCCGCCGCTTCGCTGCCCTCGGGTTCCCCAACTGCGGGGGAGCGCTGGATGCAACCCACATCCCCGTCCGGGCCCCGGAGCATCGAGCAGCCCATTTCATGAACAGAAAGGGGTACTGCTCCATCGTTCTGCAGGCCGTTTTGGACCACCAGGGCCGCTTCCTGGACGTCTACACGGGCTGGTCCAGCAGGGCACACGACGCCCGCATCCCGCGCAACTCCGGACTGTTTCGCAGGATGGAGGCGGGCACCTACTTCCCGACGGAGTTGACTGTCGGGATGTGCCTATGCCCATCTGCGCTGCCGGGACGCGGCCTACCCCCTGAAGCCCTGGCTAATGCGGCCCTACACGGGCGGCCGGACCAGAACCGGGCCCGGTTCAACGACGCCGCCTCAACCGGGCCCAACCGTGGAGCTCGCCGGCCGTTTAAAAGCCCGCTTCGTTGTTTGCTCACCCAGCTCGAGATGGGTGAGCGGAATGCAACGGAGGTAGTGGCCGCCTTGCTGCGTGCTCCACAATATTGTGGAGCGGAGCGGGGAGGCCTTCATTCCCGCATGGCTGGCAGCAGAGGGCCAGGCCTACGAACAGCCCCACACAGCTGCCAGCCACCAGGCGCACCAGGATGGGGTGCGCATCCGGGAGGCCCTCACGGACATGTTCTCACAGGCCCCAGAGTAGGGTCGCCGGTTTCCCTGGACAACTCCTCGCCTCCCCTTACCTCCCAATACACAACAACACACTGTTTGGGGGAGAGGGGGATGTTGTGCAGAATGTTCGTTATTATGTGAAATATGTTTGAGCAGTCTAGTTCAGAGCACAGTACTCTTGGTTCTGTTAAGGGTTTGGTCAGGTCAAGCGGAAGGCTTGTACCTACCAATTAGGATTAGGTTTAGATTTAGGTTTAGTTAGATTAGCTATCGCCGGTTCAAAGCATTTTGGCCGCCGAGTTTGTTCGCCGGGCTACGGCCGTAGCTAGGGTGTTCTTTGAGTTCAGGGTTAGGTGTAGGGATAGTCTAGGCCACCATCATCTGTTCGAGCTGTCCCAAGAACAGGAAGAAGAGTCGAGGTTCGTGCGGAAAGGCTCGAGTCAGCGCACCCGATTCCAGTCATCTTCGAGGATCTCCTGGCAGTTCCTCTCCTGAGGCCCGGAAGGACCAAAGGATGGAGGGCGCCAGCCACAGCTTCGTCCATCGATGGATCTCCTGGCAGTTCCTCTCCTGAGGCCCGGAAGGACCAAAGGATGGAGGGTGCCAGCGTCACCGCAATCGCCGTCCGCGCCTAGACTGTGTTTCATGTATTTTGTGTTGTGTTTACTCTTTTGTCATCTATCCCTTGCTTGATTGGGATTTTATGCATGTCAAATATAGTCCTGTGGTTGAATTTTATCTTCAGAGTTGGTATTCATTTATGCATCACCAACCCATAACCCTTCAAAATTTTTCCTTTTTTTTAGAAAACCTGTGATAGATATGGAATTTGGAGTCCGCATTTGTCATCTTCGTGATTTTATTAGGTGATCGGCATTCTAAATTAATTATTCACGTTACTCGTAACAGGAGGAGACCTTGAACTGGGAGGGGAGGGGAGCTACTCCTGGGAGGGGTGGCCCCTGCGACCGCTCGGGGGTGGACCTGGACATGGGGTGCAGGCTGAAGGGGAGGTGGGCAGCAGGAGCAGGAGGGGAGGGGCAGGTGCACCAGGATGAGGTGCGCATCCAGGAGGCCCTCACGGACATGTTCTCACAGGCCCCGGAGTAGGGTCGCCTCGGTTTCCCTGGACAACTCCTCGCCTCCCTTCCTCTCTTCCCGCCTCCCTTACCTACCAACACACAATAACACAGTTTGGTTTCAACATAAACACGTGCTCGGTTTTTATTTACAAAGGGGGAGAGGGAGAGGAGACCTTGAACTGGGAGGGGAGGAGACTTGAACTGGGAGGGGAGGAGAGCTACTCCTGGGAGGGTGTCGTGCGACCGCTCATGCGGGGCGGAGCTGCACATGGGGGTGGACTGCGTTGGGGCAGGCTGAACGGGAGGTGGGCAGGAAGGGCAGGAGCAGGGGCAGGAGCGGGAGGGGCAGGAGGGGCTATTGCAGGAGGGGGAGGAACAGGAGGGGCGGGGCACTACTAGGGAGGGATGGCGGGGCATGGGCGCGGCCATGCCGTAATGAATAGCATGGGCAATCTGTGCAGACAGGCTGGCAATAGAGTTTGCCATGACTGCACAGTGCCCTGGAAGGTGGCCCAGGCCCTGGCGCCACTGCAGGTCCGCCTCCGCCTCTGGATGGCCGCCTCCACCCGCCTCCACGGCCTGCACGTGGCGCCGCAGGAGCTGGTCCCGGTGTCGGGTGCGGGCCTCCGTGGTTGGGCGGCTGGGGTGCTGCTGCTGCCGGACCGGAGGGTCCCCGCTCCTGGTTGGTCCCGCTGCAGGAACAGAAGAAAGGATGGGTCAGTCAGGCAGCCCGGCCACTGTCCCCACACCTCATGCCTTCCACCCCACCCCTGAGCCAGGTGACACCACAGGGTGGTGTGGCTTGGGCCCCTCGGTTCCTCCCCGCCCCGGGTTGTATGTTTGCATAGAGGACCGCCCCTGAGTAGGGTCCTCCTCCATGTATTGGAACCCCGGTCTGTGTCCTGGCCCGTGGAGGGCGGGAGGGCGCTTGTGTTGCGTTAACCTGTGGAACTCCTGCCGGTAGAGGCTGTGAGGCTTTGGGCTAATCAATGGTATTTGACAGGGAAAGCGAGATGAATCCCCACACAGTGCCTGGGAGCACGCCTGGCAGACGTGGTCTGGGCTCTCAGATCCCCATCGTGGGATATCTCCTGGACGGAACCAGGAGAGTGACTGGGAGTGTCCCATCCTTGCAGCAAAACTCAGGCGGCCCTAGGGGCGGCCCGAGCGCTTCCCACCCTTCTCCCTCCCACTATCCCTCACACACGTAGCCCAGGGACGTGTGTGGCTGCAGCGGGGACTTTCCTCGGGGAAGAAGACGAGGGGCTCAGTGGGGGCCACGCTCACAGGGCTGTGACGCTGCGGTTTACCCAGGAGCAGCTGGCTGTGCCTCTCAGCCAGGCATGGGACAGTGTGCCATTCTCCGTGCTGCACCCTTGTGGCGGTGCAGGCTCTGGGCTGAGTCCCTGGGGCCCTGGCCGGTTCCAGCCGGCATCCACCCTTCCCCCTGGTCCCGCCGAATGAGTATGAGCAGCACGGTCCCAGGCGTGCCCTGCAGCTGCCTGCCGCGGCCACGTGCTGCTCGGTCACCAGGCTGCACGTGGTTGGACGGGCTGCTTGCTGCCTACTGCTACACAGCGTGCAGCACACGTGGCCTGAGTGACATGCTCTCCCCTCCCTCCTCCGGGCACCTGGCTCCTCCCCGCCCCGCCCCGCCCCCGCCCCTTGTGAGTGCAAAGTGCAAGACTCACCGGTGGATCCTTCCCGGCCTCGAGGGTGCGCGGGAGACGCCAGGGCTGCTGGAGGGGGCCTGCTGGGTGGCAATGCTGGCCTCCTCCTCCGAGTCAGCGCTGTCGCCTCCTTCCCCTGCCTCGGTGGTCCTGGTGACGGGGGCGATGCTGCTGTCCACAGCCACGCCTGGGGCTTGCGGGCTGGCTGGCTGGCGATGGTGTGGAGTCGTAGTGGGGGCAGGTGTCTGGTCCTGCCCCCGGCCCTCGCTGGCCCGCACGTAGCCAAGCGCGCAGCCTTGACTTTCGCCCGGACTTGTTCAAGTGTCCGGGCGGGATGGCCTTGCTGGGCTAGCGCCGCCATGCGGCCAAAGATGGTGGCATTGCGCGCCGTGAGTGGGTCTCATGGAGGCCCTCCTCCTCCCATAGGTCCAGCAGGCTGTCCAGCTCCTGAGGACCAGGATGGGGCCCGTCTTTTCGGCCCCTGGGGGCCTCCTGCACTGGGGTGCAGGTGGCTCCTCGGCTGGAGCTGCCATGCTGGGGCTTTGTGGTGGCTGCTGGGCACAGCAGGGCAGCGTGGCAGACCTCAGGCCCCTGAGGTCTGAGGCGGCCTGCATGTGCTTTAAGGGCTCGGGTTACCAGGAAGTCCGGGCTCCTACGGGTCTCCCGGCCCAAACCGCTTTTTCCGCATAGCCTGCTTTTGCGCAAAAGTCTTAGCTAGCTGTCTACACTGGTCCCTTTGCGCAACACTTTTGCGCAAAAGGGACTTTTGCCCGAACGGGAGCGTTAAAGCTTTTCCGCAAAAAGCACTGATTTCGCATATGAGAACGCCAGTGCTTTTGCGGAAAAGCGAGCGGCCAGTGTAGACAGCTGGCACGGTTTTGCGCAAAAGCAGCTGATTTTGCGCAAAAAAGTGGCCAGTCTAGACACAGCCAGAGTGTAGAAAATTTTGTCTGCTGCTGGTGCATATGTATTCTCTCTGCTCTAGATGCACAGAGCTGGTAGAATGCTGTGCTGGAGGAAGGAGGGCACAAGAGACCTTTCAAAGTTTTGGCCCAAGCGAGGGGAAATGGGGGCGTCATTTGAGCTCCCTGCCTCAGGTGCCAAAATGTTGTGGGCCAGCCTCAGGGGCCAGATCCAGGCAAGCTGGGAGCCATATACAGCCCCCGGGCCTTAGGTTCCCAACCCCTGATTAGGGCCTTGGTATTTAGGTCCGTAGTGACTTTTATAAACAAATAACAGATTATATGAGCTAACTTTCAGCTACGTAAGCACAAAGTAGTTTTACTTTCAGGACATCATACTGCCATCTTTCTGTTCCCAAACGGACACTATTAAGCCAAATTTTTCAAATATGAACATATAAAGTTTGACTCCAAAATACACATATAGGGACAGCTTATCAAAGTGGTCTGCTTTTCAGAGCTGTGGGGTGCTTGTAGTTCTCACTACCTTCATATTTCTGTTTCTTTTTTCCCTATCTTGCTAAAAGATATCACCACAATCTACCTTTCTTCTCTTGCACTTGCTACCATTTGATTTCCCTTCTCCCATTTATTTCCAGAATCCCAGAGCATCCTGTTTAAGTTCATTGCCTTGATTTCCCCTCCTTCAGATGATACATTCCAATATGCCTTTTGTCCTCTCCATTCCATTGTAATGGCCCTTATCAAGGTTTCTATCATCTTATTTATTGCCTTCTCATATCCTCTCCTGTCCCTATGTAACCCTAAGAGATCTATTCAGTCATTTCCTTCATGTGTCTCTTTCACTGTGATCTTATCTATTCCCACTCATTCATCTACACACCAATTATTCAAAATCATTCATCTTATATACCCCTGACTAGAACTGGGCAAAATAAATAAATAAATAAATAAAAATCAATCAATGATGCATTTTTGTGCTCTGAAATGATTCACTAATTTGACAAATTATTTCAGACAAAAAACAAGTGAGGAAAACACTGAAAACATTAAGGCTACGTCTACACTGCAGTCTTTTTGTGCAAGAACAGGTGTTCTTGCGCAAAAACTTGCAGAGTGTCTACAATGCACATGTGTTCTTGCGCAAGTAAATTTATAGTAAAGCGTCAAAACAGAGGGCTTCTTGTGCAAGAGTTATTCCTCTCCCCATGAGGAATAAGCCCTCTTGCGCAAGAGCTCTTGCACAAGAAAGCAGTACGGATGGGCAACAGAGCTTTCTATGGCTAAAATGGCCATCAGAACTTTCTTGCGCAAGAGAGCATCCACACTGCCATGGATGCTCTTGCTGAAAAGCACATCTCTTGTGCAAAAGCACATGGCAGTGTGGACGCGCTGTTGCACAAGACCTTTTGTGCAAGAACTCTTGCGCAAAACACTTCTTGAGCAAGAAGCCTGCAGTGTAGATGTAGCCTAAAAGTTTCATTGTTTTGATTTTTTTTGGTTTGAATTGGCACTTCAAATTCAAATATGGTCAATTTAAAAACAAAGCACCAAAATAAGAGTTTTAAACACTTGTAAACAATCAAATCAAAACATAAAACTAAAACAGAATTATTTTGGGTTGACTGAAATGGTTTGGTTCACTTAAAACAAACTGAAAAAAAACCTATTGCAAACTTACTGGGAACATTTTGGTCAATTTGAACAAAAAAAGTTTTGTTTTCTGATCTTACAAAAATATACAAAAAATGGTTTGCGTTCAGAACAAACCAGATTTTTTTTAGCTCTGCCCCCAACTTCCCTCTTGACAGCCATCGTTTCATATATTTTTAGCTGCTTCTCCAACATCTACTCTCTGACATCTAATCTCCTAATCCTTCTTCTGCATCTCTTCTTCATGTCTATTGGTATTTTCTTTATCCTGCCTGTCTCCCAGGCTTGATGAGTCTCATTCCTTCTCACTTCAATCCCCGTCCCCCCCATTCTCTAATACCTAATCTCTCACTATATCCTTATTAGTACAGTATCTCGAAAATTCATCCTTTCTTATCGATACTCTCTACTAAAATACCATTTTTCCTGCCGTAGGCAACTTTCATCTTGACTACTGGAACCCTCTGCAATTTCTTTTTACCTCCCCTTTTTCCAAAGTATTTCAATAACTTCTACTTCCTCTCCTGCTGTTTCATTCTTGTCACCACCATCTGTCTTTGATTTGTTTTTCCACTTGTTTCTTTTGCCTACCACATCAAATTCAATCTCTTTGTCCTCAGCAACAACCCTGGCCTTTTAAAATTCCTCCTTTTCTATAAAAATATTTTTTTCCTGCATGGCAGAAGAATTGGTAAAAGGCAGGGATTGTATGAGGCGCTACAATACATAACTGGTCTGGCTCCCATTGTACATCTCTGCTCTTATTACCCTCTACTCCCTTTCCCACTCTCTACTCAGTCTTTGCACAGGTGAAAGAGGGAAGCATTTGGCATAAAAAATGTGCATTGCAGTAAAATGAACTAGCATAAAATGTCACCACAGGCTATCAAATGTGGGCAAGTTATATTATTTTTAATATACTCACCAGTTTCAGAAGTTCTGACAGAGAGTGGAAATGATGACTGATTTCCATGGCCGCGTTTAGTGAAAGCTCTTAAAGAAATGTTGTAGAGAGTATATGGTTTCATGTCACTTAAAAAAATACTTGTAGTTGAGGTATTTTGAATAAATAAGTCATTGGCATAATTGTACACAACTTCATAATGAGTTATGATCCCATTAGGTTGTTCTGGCGGTGACCATCTCAAGTATATTCCTGTTGCAGTTACATTGAATAACTCTACATTTTGGGGTGGTGAGCTTGGTTCTGTAATGTAGAGAACACAAAATAAAAGATCTTTGGATTTTTAACCCATCATATAGTAGTGAAATATTTTCATAAATGTCTACATTCCTAATATTTAGACATTTCTACAGGCAGCTAAAGTGAGATCCAGAGCTAAAGGTGAAGATATAGTCTCCCCTCCAAATCATTAATCACTAAGTCCTACCAGTTTTTCATCCTTGTATAGCTCAGAAATACTTCTTTTCCCATCAGTAAAACTGTTGTGCAAATCTTGATCATCTTGCACCCAACTACTGCAGCCTCTTTAGACTGCCTCTCACCTCACTAGCCAATCCACCAAAAAATGCAGCTGCAAAAATCATGCTTTTTGCCTACGTCCAGCTCTTTGTCAAATCCTCTCATTGGCTTCCTCTTGCCTTTTACATAAAATCCAAACTCTTTATCCTTACCTTCAAAGACCTGTTCACAACTTAGCTCCTGCATCTCCCTCTAGTCTCCTCTTTTTAAACATCGCCACCTTCTGCAGTCATACCCCTTTGACTTCTACACAGGCTTCTGAGCCTTCTCCTATGCAGCCCTCTGTGCCTAGAACCTCCTTTGTAAGCCAGACCAGTTTGTTCCTTCCTTCCTTCCTTCTTACCTTCCTTCTTCTCCTCAAAACATACTTTGCCACAAAGAGCAACAAGAACAGTAAATAATGTATTTAAACCATGAAAAATTCCAAGACCTGTGCATTACTGAATAGAGCAATAATATGATCCACCTCACTGTCCTCCTTCCTCCAACCAGTCTCCTATGTGTGTCACCGTCTCTATTGCAATGTTGTAACTTGGGCAATGATCCTGCACCAATATACATGTGTACCTGTATGGAGTCCCACAAACTTCAGTAGGATTTCATATGGTTGCAATGCTCTGCCCTCATAGATCTAATCACAGGTTCAGGGTCATAGACATTAGGTCTGATTCTTCTTTCATTTTCATCAGTTTTACCGTAGTTTAATTCCACTGGCCTCAGTGAGCTATACTGTAGCACCGGAGAATAGGAAATTGCCTTTTAATTCCCATTTCCTCATGATAGTCTATATAAGTTAAGTATATAGTTTATTGATCTTCACCGATCCACATTTCTCTCAGAATTGAGAATACTTTGCTGTTGCTTTTAATTATTTTTCCATGCCAGAGAACTCAAGAGCTGGGAGTGACTGCATATTGGAACATTCATACTGGCAGTTTTGTGATCCAGAGTGACCTATTACGACTGGAGCTGCTGGAATCGGAAACTCATAAGGAAGCACTGGAAATCTCTGTGAGACCTTCAGGCTAAGAAGTTTCAAGATAAGCTTTGAGACATCTGAACATTTATATGAACTAAACTTCAAAGCCCACCACTAATAATAAGAACATGAAATAAGGGAGAAAAGGTAGGTATAAATGTGATAATATTCTCTATTGTCATCATTATTCTGGTGCTCAGGCAATAAAACATAACAGTTTATTATATCTTATTAAGTTTTATATATTGCACCTATTATCAGTGACCATGTGAACAGCTCTTCTACAGAAGAGATGTTTACATCAACTACTGATTTTGTGCCTTAGTGCAGGCTCACTTATGCCCACTTATATAGAGTCCTGTGACTACATCTTGGTCAACAGCTAGAGTCCAGACACTGCAAGCAAGTGTAGCCGCTAGGTTACCATAGAGCTAGACTTGCATTCTGTGTGACCTTCACACAATAGCACACAAGATTTACACAAAGATCTTCATGGTCATCAATCACCAGCAGTAGTAGGTAAACTAAATGGAAGTTAGTCACAAAGTATTTCTTCACCTTTTCAGGGCTTTGTTTCTGAGTCCCACACGAGCCCCTTCAACATTAGTGTGTCTGCTAGCTAGTGGTTAGATTCTTTTAGATTCATATGGTGAAGTCCCTTCCATTCCATATCAGGATGGCAGGACTCACTGGACCAAGTTCCTTCCTGGTTAACAACACTGACTTCATGAATTACATCTGAGGTTAATTTGATTGACAGGGTTTGAATGGTCAGTACCACCAAACCTATCTCTTAGGGCATGTCTTCACTGCAACTGAAAACTGCACTGGCTTGTGCCAGCTGATTCAGGTTCAGGGGACTTGGGCTAAGAGGCTGTTTAACTGTGGGGTAGATGTTTGGGTGCAGGCCAGTGCCCAGACTCCAGGACTCCGGGAGATGGAAAAAAATATTGTATTTTATGCTTCAGTCCAAGCCTGGCCATCTACACTGAATTCAAATAGCTCCTTAGTCTGAGCCTCAGAAGCCAGAGTCAGCTGGAACAGACCAGACCTGGATGTCTAACTGCAATGCAGACATACCCTTAGTGGCCAAATTGTGGCTGGCCCTTTCACAGGACCAAATCTCTCTCTATTCCTTCTGCTTTTGGTGTAGGGGTCAGTAACAACTACTGCTAGTGTCCCCTAGGATTCAATCCAGGCCTAGGCAAAATACGGCCCAGGGGCTGGATCTGGCCACGGAGGCAGCGGGGAGCCCCAGACAGGTTCCCTTGCTTGCCTCGCATCCCCACACGCCGTGCAGAAACACGGCTGCCAAGCTTCCTTTCTGTTTCAAAAATGGAGGGGATGGGGAAGCTTCAGCCCCACCCCCAGCACAATCCCATTGGAGAAATTTCAGGAGCCTGCCTGCTTGCCTGGCCATGTGCTTTAGTGAATAACTGAGTGGAGGAGAGAGGGCGTGGTTCTTCTTAGTTACCCGTTGTTCCCACAAGCAGCTCCTATTGGCTGGTTTCTGCTGTGTGCAAATTGCATATCTTATTTCAATGTTATTTTGAAATAGCTTATTATGAAATTTGGCACTGTCTACTGAGCGCCACATTTTAAAATAAGGTGCTATTCCAAAATGTCCCTTATCCCTCGTGCAATGAGATTTGCAGGGATGTTGGAATAGCGAGCCCATTATATTTCAATATAATGGGCTTGCTCTTAAGACGTGGAATAGCTATTTAGGGATACCGGAAGTATCCCGAAATAGTTCTGCTGTGTAGATATAGCCTAAGAAACTAGGCTGCCATTGACCCCTGTGTCCATACAATCCACCCATTTGTCAATGGGCTACTATCCCAGAATGGAGCTAATACTTCTAGGAGCAGCAGTAACTGTTGTGTGGAACATGCTGTGGAGAAAGGGACTGTTCCACTTAGAGTTACAAAATCTTGATGTGACATATAGATTGTGACATATAGGGTTGGTCGCTGCAGTATTATATCTTATGTTAAAATTACTGATCAGCCTCAAAAGATAATAAAGCCCAGTATACTGCATTCCACAAAGGTCTATGCCATAGTTCAACTCAGAAAATGCTGCTTATTCAGAATGCTGCTGCTCACTTGTTCAGCAGCTCCACCTCTAGACAGAATATTCACTTATATTCCATGATCTGAGATGGTTTCCAAATTGTTTCTGGGTGCAATTTAAAATGCTGGTTTTAAGATACAAATTCTTTATTGGTTTAGGTTCTGGATGCCTCAGAAGCAACTATCTTCCACATCATAATCATAAGCAGAAACTACAGATCTTCCAAGCAAATAGCCCTTGGTTTAATTAGAAAGGAGGCAGAGATAGGACATTGTCAGCGAAGGTTCTGGAGCAGCTTCCCTTATTGGTGCATCAGAGCCCAAATTTGCTGATCTTCACATAATGCTGAGTTTATTTCTTTACTCCCAAGCCTGGAAAACTGGCTGAGGGAGCAACACTTGGCATTAGGAGAATCCTAGTTTGAGTGGATTTGGGAAGATTCCAAATTTTGGAAATAGATCTCACTGTAGGTTTTATCATTTATTTGTGCATGCACTCAGTGCATACCTATCACTGTAAACACAAGACTTACCATCTTCAGGTGTTTTCACAAAAATATCATTCTCTTCAGACAGTGCACTTTCTCCCACAGTGGTGGAAGCAGCTACTCTCATTTTATAATTTGTGTACATTTTCAGACCTAATAAGAGCAAGAAAAAAAATCCTAGATTGTGATTCTTTTTAAACTTCCTCTTTTCTTTTAGTTCATATATTAAGTATAAAAATGGGCAATGTTCAAATAGTTTTCATAGTTACATAATAATTTATGTAAAATTCCAAACCAACTAAGAGCCCATAAAGCCACTTTGAGATATTTGAAAATAAAATTTTAGTTGGAGCCCCAAACATATCACTCCCATTGACTTCAAGAGAAATTGACTAACTCAATCTCTGTTCATGGCTTTAACAATTGATCCATTAGAAATCAAGTGCATGCATGCACACACACACACACACATGCACAAGTGTGTGTGTGTGTGTGTGTGTGCATGTACGTGTGTATTTTAATACTTTGTTAGTACAAACAAGTGTCTGAAAACCCATAGTGGAATGCCTTTTCTACTATTAATATACAAAAAGTTATTTTTAAAGTAGAAAAAGAAAATAAATGTCTAACATGCTGTGTAAAATGTGAAAGTCATAAAAAGAGCTAACAGAACAGAAACACTGAGTCAAACTAACCCCTTCGCATGTGAAAATCCAAAGGGGGGACATTCCAAGAAAATTCCCATTAGAAATCCCTTGAAGAAATCAATGACTACCATCCCAAAGGAGCCAAGATGGTGGGTTTTGCTCTCTATCAAAAGCTACCCTCCATTATTGGCAGAGTCCTCTGAATCAGTGTTCCCTGTAAGCTGAGTGCTTGGGCGGCCACCCAACAGAGATTCAGGTGCCACCCAGCTGATTAGCGGAGCGCTCACAGCCACCCCCAGCAGCATGTATTTCTACTGGTGGTGCACATCAGCACATGCCTCAAAACACATAACAAAATTTACTATGCTCATGGATGGAAAAAATTAGAGGAAACATTACTCTGGACCACAAGAAGCTTGGACCATTAATGCAGAGGCCCTCTCTGCCCCTGCACCACCTCTGACCCCCATAATTTCCCTCAATTTATAGGCAGAGTAATTCCATTAGAGCAATATTGCCAGGGAGTTCTCTAGCCATGCTGGTCTCTTGGACATAGTGTTCATTATCTTTTTCAGGTAACTTCCATGGATGCGGAGGTGGGTACAATAGGTTTTCTCCCCCCAGACTTATTGTCCTTTCCCCAATTTCTGTAAGGGGACAATGCTGCAGAAATGCCATCCTTCCACATGAAGATAAGGAGAGAATGATCTGGACTACTTACATCTCTAAATAGTCAGTTTGATCAATTGTGCATAACATAGGTGGAACTATTTTTATAAATCAGAGAAATGTAAGGCTGGAAGGCACTTCAAAAGGTCATCTAGTCTTCCCTGTCATGCTAACGCTAACCCATACCTGTTATAAGGAAGCTATTGTTTGCTGTTGTCATGTGAAATGCTCTCTTTGTGTCCAGTTCCATCGCATAAATTGTATAATGAGTGATTTTTCCATTGGGATTTGCTGGAGGATCCCAATACAGCAAAATAGACGATGAGCTAATATTTTTATAATAAATATTTTGCACTGAGCTTGGAACTTAAACAAAACCAAAAAAGAATTAATGTGAGTGAAGGAAAGACTAAATCATGGCAATAACTGCGGTGGAAGGAGTAATCTGTTATATGACATTGGTAGAAGATTTACCCAGAATTGCTTGGCTGCCCCATAGAGAGAGGACAACCCCTCATCCTTCTCTCACCACAAAAGCTTGGGTGCAGGTGAGAAACACCTGTTCATAGCCACTGCATCTGTCAGGGGAGGGGTGCATATCCCCCCGACTGGGGGACAGACACACAGACAAACACACACAAACAGACAAACTCTCTGCAATTTATATTAGATAGCTGTTCCTTTCTGCACCCCTGCTCTCTGCTGGACCAATGCGGTTATAGCTGACTGGTTCCCTTCTCTGGCCCCTTGATGCCCCACTATCATCATTCTACAGCAGCGCTACTCAACTTTGGAAGCCCCAGAGATTACAATGATACTCACAGACCATGCTGAGGGCTGCAACTTAAGTGTGCTTGTATATACATGCAAATATATGCAAATAGCTTCTTTCACACTGACGGGCATGAATACAAAGCACTTTCCACAATTCCCTGGTGCTCCCGACACCTCCTCCCTGGGGTCTAGAAACGAGGACACCCTGTACCTGTCTGTTGCAGCCAGCCCATACGCTTGCATCTTTCAATGCTCATCCTGACTGGGAGACACCTTGCCATTGTGGAGCGTGTTCCCAGGGAAGGCCATGTTCAAAGGATCCCACAAATGGGCCACGTGTTGAGCCCCACGTAAACCCAAACCACGCTGTGTGCTGCAAACAAACAGGCCACGGGCCACATGCGGCCCACATGCTGCGTGTTGAGTAGCCCTGTTCTACAGTATAACTCCCTCCTAACAGACCCTTCCCTTTCCATTTTATGAGAATCAATCAAATTCCAGGAACATTCCATTGTTCTGGCACAACCTAACCCTTAGCTTATTTTAAGTTATGATTAGAGGAAGCTGCATATCAAATTTGGTGGTCCTAGCTCTTACCATTTAGGAGGAGTTCTTGAACAAATGGTCTCAGATGGACAGACAGACACATAGAAAGATGAACAAACTCTCTCAATTATATAGTAGATTTCAAAGTTATAAATTGATACCTTGTTCAAGTGTGCTAATGGTGAGAACAGCTGGAGGCCCTTCTCCAATAATGGTGAAAGCAGATACTTTGATTATGTACTTTGAGAAAGGTACAAGTCCTTTTATTGTATATGACAGTTGTTCATCTGAAATGATAATATACTGGTTATCTGTGATTTAAAGGAAAAAGCAATCCATTTGTAAAATTATAGTATTTTTGCACACTCTAAGCTGAAATGTTTTTTGCACATATATTTTATCATAGGCATGTTCACCTCACTTTTATGGCAATTCAAAATATATAAATAATAGGCAACATCATGGCTTCTAATATACACATACAGGGGACACTTTGTGCATGGCTCTCTCCATGTTTCCATATCCACCCCTACTCCCTAGAATCCACACAGTCAAAGTCCAGGCTTTGGGATTGGATGGACACTCAGGCTATGTCTACACAGCAGCATTATTTTAGAATAACTGACCTTATTCTGAAATAACAAAGAGCGTATCTACACTGCAAGCCATTATTTCTAAATAATGACGAGTTGGAGGACTTACTACTCTGACTCCTCTAACCTTCATATTACAGGAGTATGGGAAGTCAAAGGAAGAGTGTTCTTCCTTTGACTTCCTGCTGTGTAAACAGCGCCAAAAGCCAAATTAAGCTATTTCGATTTAAGCTACGCAACTGATGTTGCTCAAGTTGCATAGCTTAATTTGACTTTTGCCCTGCTGTGTAGACGTGCCCTCAGTGGGCTAAGATAAACAGCTGGCAGGATAGCAGAGGACAGGGAATGCAGATTGTCTCCCGTATGATCTGTGGATCTTGAGATCTATGGACTGAAGGAGTTTGGTAAAATTGGTATGGAAGCACAAGACATTTGTGTAGATGGCCCCAGCCTTTTAGGTCCCAGAGGAATCCACTAAATTAGGGGATGGGCTTTGCTTGCTTTCCCACAGAAAGTAAGGAATTTCCTCATCTCAAGAGCATCTACTCCCGGGTCTCCTCAAGGAACTCTTTTCATACGGGTGTTTTGGAAAGAGGGAGTAATTTGGGTCAATACTACAGAACAAAGCTAGGAGGTCAGGTTGAATCAGAAAAAAATTCAGGATATCATGAGGATAGGCTAAACTCAGTACCCAGCTCTCTGTTCTAGTCAAAATCAATGTATCATAGAGGTGATGTCATTACACTACAGCATTCTGGACATGCACATAAAGGGGTAGACACAGCATATCTGAAAATTAGGCCAAGGGTTCTCAAGTTTAGTATCCAAAAATGGAAGCATCCAAAATCAGTTGCCACTTTTGAAAACTTGTCTGCATCTAACTGACAAATATTTTCAAGATAAAATAAGTTACTTCAACTTGAATATTGTATTACACCAGATTCAGACCTGAAGAAGGGGTCTATGTAAGCTTGAAAGCTTGTCTCTCTCACCAACAGATGCTGGTCCAATAAAAGATATTACCTCATCTACCTTGTCTTTCTGATATCTTGTGACAACACAGCTACAAAAACACTGCAAACCAGATACAAGGACTTTAATGGAGCATGAATAAAATCAGAATTTGGTCCTCTGCTGCTTAAAGCGCTCATTGTAAAAATTTGAAGAGGTATTTTAAGCCAGTATCTGTCAACTAAGTCTTACTTAATGGGTCATAAATATCCATACTTAGTAAAGAAACAACGTTCCATTGATAACACAGAACAAGTGTATACACTAATGACATCACCATGACATGGGGGGCCATCTCCACCTGTTTGCCACCCCATCGAGCAGAGTTGTAACTTTTTGACCTATTTACCTTCAGTGACATTTGAAAAGCTATTAGTCAAAAGGCTTAGGGAAATCAAGGTCTGTGAAGGGCTTGGAGATAAGTTAATCCCCTGCAATCACACCTGCTTTGGCAACTGTAATAACTGATTGTCTATGCAGCTTGGCTGATGGCTCTAGTATGCTACTTTCACTTGGAAGAAGGTCAGCTGGGTGATAAAGGGCCAGTTCCTGCCTGTGTGGTATTCACAGTTGCTTCTGCAGGTTATTTGGTAGTAAAAAAAATTGACTCCAGGAAATGACCCATTAATAATTTGGTTGAACTCTGTGCTAAAGATCATATTTGAGACAGTGACAGGGACCTTTTGAACAAGGAGGTAGGTACAAAAATATCTTAAAATTTACCAGACTGTAGTTCTGATGCTCCATTGATGGTGGGAAAGTTATCATTAGATAGACTAGTAAATGTTATTGAAGAGACTGTTTGTATTGTAGGAAACATCTCAGCTGAGCCTTCATATAATCCAGTGACTGTTTCTGTTCTATCCCAAGTTACAGTAGATTGGTTATTTTCATTTAATATGTCTGAATCCGTAGAATCCATCAAATGCTAAAGTTAAAAAAAAAAAATCATAAACCAAACGTGACACTTACCATTAAACTCACTTTTCTCATAATATTGATACACACATACGTATCTATACATATTACATATAATGTATATATGTACGTATGTATGTATGTATGTGGAGAGAGAGAGAAAGAGAGAGGAATTAATTTGATATACTTTATAGGTGCAGCTGGTATCAACTATAGTTAAGGTTGCATGTCACTTCCCATTATAAAACCTTACTTTCAATTGTTTATAACTTTGATAAACTTTCACTATTTAATCTGAAATCTACAATGCTGGGTATCTGACTCTGGCTGATTTTTTCAAATTTCAGCTAAAACAGTTTAGTACATTCTGAAAGAGAAGTAAAGGAAAACATGTTGTTTTGCTCATGTTAACAGTATTCTTACAACCATTTCATTAAACAAGGTCTAGAAACATAGCAGGGATGTCACTCTGGTATAAGGAATGTGCCTTTTGCTATATCTAGGAAAATTCACCCCAATCTGATCAAGTGAAAAGCCTTTTCAATATCTCCCTGCTTAGTAAAAGCTTGTTCATGTTTGGCAGCTAATTCTGCACAGATTTCATCTGCGTTGAGCATACTCCAGCCCAGAACTGTACAGAGCCACTGTGACACTAAAACTGAGACGAGGGAGATTGTCTGTCCTGTATTCTTAATGTTCTGCCTGCTGAGCAGGTATGAAATGGAGAAACAGAACTGCAGAAGGATAAGAAATGAGGAAGAGGGTAGGGAGATTAATTGAATCACAGGACTGGGTACTAAGTAATATTAAGAAGATCTAGATTCAATTTTAGGATCTCTCCACATACTTTGCACCAGTCATTTAATAACAAAGATGAGTGAAAAGCTAGTAAAAATCACTGACTTTTTCTTGAAAGTTATTGAAAATTATGTCAATATATTTAAAAAATAAAAACACATTTTGACCATCTCTATAGCTGATTGAACACTGCCCTCAATTTTTTTTAATAAAAATCTAGCTTTTTTTTCGAATTTTAAAATTAAGATAAAAAATTCAAATAAAAGTTTCACTAAAAAGGAAGGAAATTTTGACCAGATCTACTTAATTTTTCTGGGCCTCAATTTCCAATCTGTAAAATGGGATTGATAAAACTTCCTTTGTGCTTAAGGGTACGTCCACACTGCATACTTATTTTGGAATAAGCTATTCTGGAAGATATATTCTGAAATCGCTTATTTCAAAATAGTGCATCCACATTACAGGGAAGCTTCAAAACTAGTCAGAGGCAGGCTTCCCTAATGTGGATGCGCTACCTCAGTTTAGAGCCCCAGGAAGCACTGGGAAGAAATAACTTAGAATGGCCCTGGTGAGGAGCTATTTTGAAATAGCAGCAGTGGAGCATCCACACTGCAGCTATTTCAAAATAGCTATTTCAGAAGAGGAGTTATTCTTCGTGGAATGAGGTTTACAGAAGTCAGAATAAGCCACCTATTATTTCGATATTATTTCAAAATAATGGAATTGTTGTGTAGACGCTCGCATTGTTATTTCAGAATAACACTAGTTATTCCAAAATAATGGTGCATTGTAGACACACCCTAAAATCCCAGCACAAGAAATCTCTCTTATTACATATTTCTATATTGCCTAGCACAATGGGATCCCAGTCTCATCTCAACAGGACATTATCATAAATAATTAAACAAACAAACAAACAAAGACAAATAATTATTTGAGTTACATGTTTATTTTGAAATATACACTTTTTCTTGAAAATCAGTATTCCTAAATACATATGAACCCAGGTACCCCAGATGTCCCTAATCTGGAAACACCTATGGTACGGACCCTGGCAGCTGGAGAAGGAAGCAGCTCTGCGTGCTATTGCTCCCCCTATCCCAACAACAGGTGCAGCAATGTGCTTCCCTAAGGCTTTTCCTGCCACTCTATAGGGGGAGGGGAAAAGGGATGGGGCCTGGGAGTGGCAGGGAGTGTAGAGCCACATGTGACCCCAGAAGTGGGGTGCAAGGCAAGCACCGCACCCCCATCCCTCTCACTCCAAGAGCCCCAGCGCCCTCCCTGTCCCAGCAAATTCTTTAATCCAGCATATCCTGTTTTCCAGGGTTGCCAGATTAAGAAGGTTCTAATGCACTGAAAAAAAAAAAGATTTAAGAATCACTGTTAAAAGGAAATGTTTTTGAAAAGTGCCACTTTCTGTGACAAATCATAAAAACCCTTTGTTTGGGCCTATATTGATATACACAAAGAATTAGATTGTGTCACTCTTATTCATGTTCAATTATACTTTACTATGTAAATGGTTCATTTATTTTGGAGTAGGGCTTCAACTTGAGTACATATGGAAGACACTAGACCAGTAGATGTTAAGAAAATTGCTCCTAGTAATACAGATACTTTTTCAAATCAACATGGAAAAGTCCACATCATATTTGCTGGTGCCAGATACATTGTGGCAAAGTGCCTTTAATTCTTTATTTGCAAAAAGGGAATCTTTGTCTCCCATGCCTTGCTACATTTGCTCAGTTGTAAAGTTAAAACCATTTTAGTGACATATGCATGGAAGTTTTCAAACTTCCATCTACACTGCAATAAAAAAAACAAGATACCGGGTCTCAGAGTCTGGGTCAATTGATTCAAGCTGGCGGAGCTTGGGCTGTGTGACAAAAAATTGCAGAGAAGACATTCAGGCTTGGGCCAGAACCTGGGCTCCCAGTCACATGGTTTCACAGCCTGTGTTCTAGCTCAAGCCCAAATATCTAAATTGCAATTTTTAGACCCACAGCCCATCGGTGTTGGGTATGTAAGGCAAGGGAAGGCTCTGCCTTCCCAAACCGCCAGGCACAGCCCTGCTCACACTCTGCCCCCAGAGTGCCTTCTGTAGGTGGTCTGGGGACAGAATGTTGCTGCCCCAATGAGTGCCTGCCCTCCCAGTGACCTGGCCATGTCATCCTCCTTCCCCCATTGCTCTGGGGCTGCAGGCTGGGCGGCACAGCACACCCTGCCTCCTCTCTTTCTGGTGCTCCACGTGGCCTGGCCCAGCCCAACCTCTCCAGCCCTGGAGCACCAGGGGAGGGAGGAGGCAGGGCATACTGCACTGCCAGGCCCAGCCTCGCCACTTCCCCGGTGCTTGAGAGGGTGTGCTGGGCTCAGCCAGGCCACACAGCATGGTGCGCCTTCCACTGGGGCTGGGGAAGCTGTGGCAAGTGCGAGCCCATCCCCCTCCCCATGGTGTGGAGAAGGAGCGGGGCCTAGCAGAAGGGGCGGGGCTGGAAGTGAGGCGGGGAGCTTGCCTCCCCCAGTCCTGCCTTCACCAAATGCCCATGCCATAGCCTAAGCCTAGTGAGCTCAAGTCAAGTGACCTGAGCCAGCCACGGCGGTGCCATATGCCTTTTATTGTTGTGTAGATTTACTCTTAAGTGACATTGCAGTGAGCTGAAAATAGAACCTTTAACTCTCAGTTAAGAATGGAGCAAAAAATAAGAGACAGTGAGAAAGGAGTGAACATAGTACTATTACTACATCAATAGTAATATTAATTCTGTAATTTAATATTGAGTAAGGCAAACAAAACAGAATAGCCAAATAAAAACAAAATACCTTAACTTTCCCTGTGAGAACTGTATTTTCCACAGTCACTCCTGTATCCTGAGCTAACACTTTAACCCTGTATTGGGTAATGATTCCATTTGGTTGTTGTGGTTTTCTCCAAACAATTCTTATGAGAGTGGCTTCTACTTCAGCTAGTTGTAAATCAGATACTGCACTTGGAACTAAAACAAACAAAAACTCCTTAAGTTAAATGTTATTTCCAATACTGAATTTCATTAAACACTATCCATTTCTAAACATTACTGTAAACTTTTTCAGCATATGGATTAAAGGCAATCTAAGCATCAAATCAGCTTTTAAGTGTTTATGAACTGAGTTGCTCCAGTGCAATCAACAACAGCGGCGGATATAGGGCAGGGCAAGCGGGGCGATTGCCCGGGGCCCCGCGCTTCAATAGGCCCCACACCAGCGCCAGGGGCGGACTGGCCCGGTGGGATACTGGGAATTTCCCAGTGGGCCGTCCGCCGAAGAGCCGGCTGGCAGCTGCTGGAGAAGGAGGGGGATTGTGACGGGGCGCCGCAGCCCCGCACTTTAAATTCCCCGACGCCGGCCAGTACAGGCCATGTGGGGCCGAGGGAGCGCATGCACAGCGTGCTGAAATGCCGTGCAACAGCTGAGAGGGGAGATGCCCGGGTGTGGCATGACGTCACGGCCCAGGACTTTAAAATCGCGTGGCCCAGCATTGCACTGCTCAGTTCGGCATGTGGTCTGGAGCCTGGGCCGGGGTCGCGGCCGCCCTGTAAACTGGAAGGCAGAAGGTGGATGGCAGAAGAAGGGGCTTGTGCTGAGGGGAGGGGGGCAGGTCAGGAGAAGAAAGGGGAAGGCACCAAGGGACAGCATGGAGGAGAGACAAATGCCAGGGGGCCAAGTGGCGACAATGAGGAAAAGGGCAGGAGGGGAGGTGCCAGTGGGAGGGGGGACAGGGTGATGCTGGGAAAGGAGAGGGTAAGGGCATTGGGGGCTAAAGGGAGAAAGGGGGTGGTGCTGGGAGAAGGCTTGAAAGGAGGGGTGGGCATGAGGAAGGTGGGGATGGAGCAAGTCATGTGTGAGGCACAGGGGCATGAGGGGAAGGGGCAGAGGGTGGCAAGGGGTGGGCATCAGGGAAAAAGAGGGCAAAGGCACAGGGGCAGTGAGGAAGGGGAGGCACCAGGGGGTGCAGGGGTAAGGGAAGGTGCAGGTGCCAGGGGATTCTGGGGTGAAGCAGAAGGGCAGACACCTGCAGGAGGGACCAGCACCAGAGGAGAGAGGCAGGGCAGGTGTGTAGAGGAGGTATTAGGAGAGGATGAGGAAGGGTAGCTCACATGATCAGAGTGGGGCTACTGGAGGAGTGGGCACAGAGGGGATGACTTTTTTCTATTTTTTCCCAAAGGAGCCGCGAAATTGTGCTGCCCTGGGCCCCGCAAAACTCTCATCCACCCATGATCAATAAGCCACTTCAAATAAATTTTGTCCCACTGGTTAAATCATGATTTTAAAACATGCAGATAATTATATGATTTTAATAAGATGGTATGAACAGGCGATGTCTTCATCTGGTGTAAATCAGTATAGCTCAATTTCAACTGAACTCATTTGCACTGGAAGTCAGGGGATCTATGCTGATCTACACCAGTTTGTACAAACTTAAAGCAAATATATATATATGAATGAAATGGAAAAAGTATTTAGAAAATTATAATTATTGATTGTCCCATTTTCTGTGTGTCACATATTATGAGTTTTATTACATTTTGCCTTTTAGTATTAATAATACAGTAGTCTTACATTGTACTGATATATCACTTAATCACCCTTGCAAGTGCCTTGGGCACTGGTGTACCTCAATCTCTTGTACTCTTTGCTGTGACACATAACAGTCTAGTCTCCTCTGGACTGTAATACTTCAATCTAATTTTGGTCATTGGGTTTAGTATGTGGATGCTGAGTGGTGTTGGTGGCCTATAATACACAGGAGGTCAGACTAGATGATCTGGTGGTCCCTTCTGGCCTTAAACACAAGGACTTTTTTCATGCAAAATAACAACCATCACACATCTGTGTCTTAACATACCCTGCACTGAATCAAGTGGAATTAAAACCCTGTGGGTGGAGGAAGTCCCGCCTCTTTACCCAGACTGGGGCATGCTTCAAATGCTGGGGCAACATAAAAGGCAGTAGCACAGCTCAGTCTTAGCTGACTACCAGAGGAGAAGGACATCCAGCAGGAGCGCCAGAGACATACCAGTCAGAGCCTATGTCTACATTGTTGGGGTTTTTTCAGAAAAAGGTACGCAAATTGCAAACTGCAGTTTGCACACCTTTTTCCGATTCTTTTTTTGGAAGAGGCTTTTCTGACATTTGGCCCGTCTACATGGAGCCAAATGTAGGAAAACCCTCCTTTTTTGGAAGAGACCACCTGGAAGAGACCTGCACCTGCCTGCACCTGCAGGGAGGCTGTCGGAGTGGTATCTCCCACCTAGGTGAGCTTGGCATGTTTCAGTCAGAGTCCCCACTGAGCAAGTGGTAGAATGCTCTGCCACTCACAGGGCCCTAGGTCAGGACTAGTAGAGTAGGGTCGCCCAGGTCCTCCAGCCAGGGCTGTCACCCTCATTGATTCTAGCCATTAGGCTGTGCTGCCCTGAACCAAGGGCTACTCCTTATTGATTCTGGCTGTTAGGCAGTACTGTCCTGATCTAAGGGCCACCCTATTAACTTTAGCCACTGAAACCAAAGGTGGGTTTCCATAGATGAAAGGAGATTGCTGACGATTTGGCAACTGACCAAGTGGCATCCACACTGCTGGGTACCCTCCCTCCAAAGGACAGGGTGTGCACATGTAACCACCACCAGGCAGATTTGAACCTGGAACCTCTGGAGCTTAATGTAGGAGCCTCTACAGCTTGAGTTTTAAAACCAGATGACTCTCATCTCAGGCTGTAGAGCTCACTTGATCATATCTCTTTCTGCAAGTGGTCTAAGTGCCACTCTATGGTACAGTGAACCATGTTAGGCGTGTGGGTTACACATACACTGGGACAATTCCACAGAATGGCTCTTGTGGAAGTTGAAGCACAAAATCATTCATCCTAAAGTAACATAGATAAAAGGCCTGCTAATCCTGACTTACATAAGTAGTCTTTTCACTACAAATGGGATTACTCACATAAATGGTGGTTTATAGGTTTGGTACCAAAATTATTAATCTGTCATATTATAATGCACTTGAGAATACTTGTGTTGCCTAGCATGAATATGAACACCAAAATAAATCAGTATTCAAATTGGAGGGGTATAACACTCAGTTCTTCTTGCTGATAAGAAGTTAGAACATCACCTGCTAGTTTTCCCAGAAGCAACTAAGTAAAAGAAATCTAGCAAATAAATAAAAGAAAATAATATGGGCCAGAGTGGGAGTGCAGTCCAGAAGGAAAACACTGGTCTGGAAGTCTGGAAACTTGGATTCTATTCCAGCGCTGCCACTGACCTGCTATATGAACTTGGGCAAGTCACTTCACTTCTTCTTTCTGTTTTCCTACCATTTGTCGGTTTTGTGTATTTAGGTCCAGAATTAGCCAAGGCTTACCTAGTAGTCAAAATTAAATCAATAGGATTCCTTACAGCGCATAAAGCTAAGCATGAAGCAGGTGAATTGGGATCCAAGAATGAAAGCTCTCTGGGACAGGGGTTGTCTCTTACTATGTATTTGTACAATAACTAGCACAATGGAGACTTGATCAGGGCTGGTACCTGTAGACACTACTTCCCAACAAATGTTTTGAACTTCAATTTTGAAGAAGGATTTGAGACTCATGGAGGTAATAAAACAGGATCAAGATCAACTCCAACATTAGTCAATGTGGACCAGTGACTAAACCAGAGGACAAGAGAACATGTTGTCAAACCTTGTAATAAGTGTTAATTGCATCTTAATAGAGAAATTGTGGCATGAGTTATCTCCCCTCCCATTCACAGTCATGTAACATTTCTGTGGCATCTACAGAAATTTCTTACTGTAGATTATTCATGATTTTAGCTGTATTTAATGTGATAAAGGTTTTGTCTTTTTTTTAATTAGAAAAATTAATTCAACTGTCTATCTCTGCTTTTCATTGCTAGTCCCCCACCACCCGAATCATACAACCTATTCTGATTCTCTCCACTGATAATGAGGAGAATCAGCAACATGTAACTATATGAAACCCCTTAGAACACTAGCAAAAGTTTTATGTCTACACTAGTAATTCACAGGTCACAGTTTGCACAACTCTAGACTAACTAATCCATTAAATGACTCATCCAATCCATATAATTTTATAATTGAGAAAGGAAGCTAGAACTGGATTTAGAAGAGGAGCATTAACCTCAGGAGGCAGATCTGAAAATGTCAGAGCATTAGGAAAAGTAGGGTTACCACTGAATAGGGATGTTAAATATTGGTTAATTGAATAGTCGATTGACCTCATGAATTCTTATGTTACTTGACTAGTCTATGGTCCCTGGGGGTAGGGCTGGCAGCCAGTGCGCTCCGGCCCCACTTCTGAGGAGCCCCCTGCCACTCTGCGCTGCTGCCTCTGTATCAGAGGTAACTGTGTGGGGTGCCAGGCAGGAACTGGTCCATGAGGGGAGCCAGTTTAAAAACCAGCTCCCCTCGTGGACCGGCTGCCTGTCATCCTGCATTGTTGCCTCTTATACAGTGGCAGCAGCACTGGCTGGCAACAGCCCTTGTCCAGCGTGGGGTCTGAGCTCTTAGACCTGGCGCAAGCCAGAACTGAGCTGAGCTGCCTGCCTGCCTGGCTCCTAATACACTTAAAAGCAGAGCTGCACCAGGGGGTCAGTCCTGAACCCGGAGGAAGTTGCTGGCTAGCTTGCTAAAAAATTTACTGGCAAGGGGGAATGGGGAATGCGTGTAGTCTATAGCATTAACTGATAAGCATCAATTTTGCTTATTGGTTAATACAGCATTTCTCAAACTGTGGGTCCCGACCCCCCGGGGGGTCGCGAGCAACTTAGAGGGGGGTCGCGAACAACTTAGAGGGGGGTTGCGAGCAACTGAGAGGGTGGTTGCAGCAGTGGAGGGGGGGGTCGCGAGCAACTGAGAGGGGGGTCGCGATATCACAAGTTTGAGAACCCCTGGGTTAATAGGTTAATTGACTATACTATTACATCCCTACCACTGAAGGCTGTATTTAAGGGAATGAATTTACAAAAGTCTGTTAGTTTTCGTTTTAATGAGTAAAAAAAAATTGAACGGGGCTGAACAGAGAAAGATGGATGGAAAAGGAAGGTGACAGGGAGAATGCACATATGCCCTTTCACACCTGCTGAGTTTGGCTAGTTGTCTCCTGTATTATCATGAGCAGCATTTCATCTGTTCTATTTTCAGACCTCTTATATACTGAGAAATCTCACTATAATAAATAAAAAAAGTATTCTTGGATTTCCTGTAAAACATGTATGCTTTTTATGCTTTAACTAAAGTGTATTAATCACCTTCTTACAGACAAACAATGTATTTTGTTGAACGTAGTGTAATTTTGATGCACATTGACCACATTCTTCTTTTTAAGGTTAGCACATGCTACTCACATAACGATCTCTTTTGAAAAGAGCTCTATATGACAATATCACTAAAAAGATAATTAATTGTACATGTGGAGTGATCAAATTTGATATAATTATAGAAATATGCTTTTACCAGACTATTTGCTGCCATCTACTGGCCAAATAACAGGAGTTGGTCTTTACTTCTGGAATGGGTAATTCAGTTAATGCCTTTTTTCATTCAAAAAATATTATTTCCACAATCTTTGAAGGCTTCTGAACTCATATAAATATGATCATTTCACAGGGTGTGTTTATTTTTTGCGATTGCAAACATGCAATCACATACATTTCTGTGTATTCTATTTTTTGGCATGTAATACACTACCTAGATGAGGAAGTAAACTAGAAACTCACTTATTTTTCATACACAGTTTACTCAAATGGCTTTGAAGGGAGAATTAAAATCAGTCATCATATGGAGCAGGACAATAGCTTTGTCTGTTTTATTTCTATAACTCTACCTACCTTCTGGAGGAGTGAAAATTGTTACATTAGTTTTAGGCCCGATCCCAGCACTTGTCTCAGCACCAACATACACATCATATCTTGTGAATGGTGTTAGATTATCAAATATAAACTTGAGCTCTCTTGTGCTGTTATCCAGAATATAACCTACAATGAAAAGAGAAAGCAGTTTCAGTTTATAATAAAAACAGTTTTGAACGTTTCTTCATTTTAAATATAGTTATTTTCCCTGACAATGTAAGTCAGAGGACCAAAACAATAATGAAGTTATTAACAATAATGAAGGTACCATCAGTTTGTGATAACTTTAGAGTTATTAGAATTGCTATTGCATGTCCCCGGTAAAATATTAATATATCATTGTAATTTGAAGGGACCCTCTCAACCAGTCTGAATAGAAAATTTTTCTTTCCTTTTAATTTCTTTTTTACAATTAATCTCTCCAACAGTCTTCACTGGTGGGACCTCTAAAAATTAGTCTTAAAAATTATATGTGTCACATTAATTATTTCCTAATATAACTATTTAAACCACTGAAATAAGAGGGTGTGCCGTCCTTCCAAGACTGATGCAGAGAAGCCATGAACCTCCCTTTGGTGGGCAAAGCCATGCAGCTATGCCCCTCTCTGGAAGCAGATGGCGGGTACAGGAAATTTAAAAGGCACGCCATGGAGCTCAGGTGTGCAAGGACTGGAGAAGGAAATAAACTTCTCTTCCCCATGACAGAGTTGTATAGTATCAAGGATCCACTGGAGGTACCAGGACTACAGACTGACCAGTACCTGGAGAAGCCACTGGGACTGCCACTGTCCATGTACCTTGAGATGGAGAAATCCCAGAACATGGAGGCATACCCTTGAGGAAGAGCAGGACATAGTCCACGGACACCAGACATTAGTCCATTAGCCAGATTGTGTTTCCATAGTCCAAGTCAGTTTGTTCCAGTAGGATGCATGCTGACCCAGTGATGGATGGAGTCCTCCACCACTCTGAGGGTTCTAGGCTGGGACCAGGTGAAGCAGGGGGAGCCCAGGTTCCCCCATTCACTGATGCTGACCTCACACCTCTGGGTTGGCAGCTTACCCACCATAGGCCAAATGGTCTGTGTTTGTTTGCAGTCTGCCCTAGCCAGGAAGCATTGGGTTATAGACCACTTATGGCTAGACCCTGTCCCGAGAGCCAGAATCCATTTGACTGCTTATTTCTCCGCCCTGCCCAGGTGTCCAGAGCCCTGAGACTGTTAATTTCCAGGCATACTGTAGTGAGAGGGCATAGACTCTCTTAAAGACTGATGGGGGAACAGCCATGAACCCCTACAACTACCATAACTAAAAAAAAAATCAGCAAAAATATAAAACCAGGTTCAGATTATAGATATGTGTGGAGTGATGGATAATAAATATCTATTATGCCTCATATATGTATGAGGAAAAGGCACATAATGATGCTTAACAAATATAAAAACTCTGTACTAACACCCCTTTCATCTCGATCTCCATTTCAGTGGCGATCAAACTAGGAAGGGAAAGTCAGCCCTTGAGGTCTTGGGGAAGGAGAAGCAGGCTTAACTGTTCTGGAACCTTCCTCATCCCTGAGCAGAATATAGGTGGTGATCATGCTTGTGTGGGAAGCAGGGACAAGAGAGGAGATATTTCCCGCCCTGTGCTACCCTTTGGCTAGGATGTAGGGGAGGAAGAGGATCTCATGTGCCCTTCCCCTTTGCTGTATATCAATCCATCATGGAAGGCAGGTCTGTGACAGAATACTGGTCACTGTTTATTCAGTTAGGTTCCAGGGGAGGAGGGGCTGATTAAGAAGAGAAGTTCCATTGGGGTGGGATAACTAATGAGCTAATTGGCCCATTAACAAGGAGACTGGATGAAAGAGCACAGAAAGAAGGGGTGGAGAGGTGGAGGCAAGCTGGTAGGGTCTGACAAAAGGGAGCTCTCTGGGAGGAGAAATCTCTTTTCCCACCCTGCTTTGATAAAGGGGAAGTAAAGCTGGATAATGTCAATGCTATGAGTGCACTAATACATAAAAGGGGTGTAGTATCATACTATAAATAAACTGCACAGTGGTATCTATAAAGGGTAAGACCTCTGAAAAACTTGTGTGAAGCAAAGAGGATGGGAGCAGTGGCTCCCAGTCCAAAACAGCTACTCTGCTGTGGTTGCTAGAACTGAGGTCTACTTTGAAACACGTTCTGAAGATCATAAAATCCTAGAATCCTAGAACTGTAAGGGACCTCAAAAGGTCATCAAGTTCAGTCCTTTGCCCTCAAGGCAGGACAAGCACCATCTAGATCATTCCTGAAAGATGTCTGTCTAACCTGCTCTTAAATATCTCCAGTGATGGAGATTACAGAAACTCCTTGGGCAATTTATTCCAGTGTTCAGCCACCCTGACAGGCAGGAAGTTTTTCCTAATGTCCAATCTAAACCTCCCTTGCTGCAGTTTAAACCCATTACTTCTTGTCCGAAGGCCAAGGAGGACAATTTTTCTCCCTCCTCCTTGTAACACCTTTTTATATACTTGAAAACTATCATGTCCCCCCTTAGTCTTCTCTTTTCTAAACTAAAAAAGCCCAATTCTTCCAGTCTTCCCTCATAGATCATGTTTTCTAAACCTTTAATCATTTTTTTTTTTGCTCTTCTCTAGACTTTCTCCAATTTTTCCATATCTTTCTTGAAATGTGGTGCCCGGACTGGACACAATACTCCAATTTGGGCATAATCAGGAGCGGAAGAATGACTTCTCGTATCTTTTTCATAACGTTCTTCTTAATGCATCCCAGAATCTTGTTTGCTTTTTTTGCAACAGTGTCACACTGTTGACTTACGTTTAACTTGTGGTCCACTATGACCCCTAATTCCCTTTCTGTAGTACTCCTTCCTGGACAATGAGTTCCCATTCTGTATGTGTGAAACTGACTGTTCCTTCCTAGGAGGAGTACTTTGCATTTGTCCTTATTAAACTTAATCTTGTTTTCCTCAGACAATTTCTAGTTTGTCTAGATCATTTTGAATTTTGACCCTATCCTCCAAAGCACTTGCAACCCCCTCCCCCCCCCCGGCTTGGTATCATCTGCAAACTTAATAACAGTACTCTCTATGCCGTCACCTAAATTGTTGATGAAGATATTGAATAGAACCAGTCCAAAACAGACCCCTGCAGAACCCGCTTGTTATGCCCTTCCAGCATGATTGTGAACTGTTAATAACTACTCTCTGTGAACGATTATCCAGACAGTTATTCACCCATGTTGTAGCAGCCCCATCTAGGTTATATTTCCCTAGTTTATTGATAAGAAGGTCATGTGAGACTGTGTCAAATGCCATACTAAAGTCTCCTCCACCACCTCTCCCTTATCCACAAGGCTTGCTATCCTATCAAAGAACGTTATCTGATTGGTTTGACATGATTTATTCTTTACAAATCCATGCTGGATGTTACCTGTCACCTTATTATCTTCCAGATGTTTGCAGATAGATTCCTTAATTACTTGCACAGAAGTTATTAAGGCAATTCCCTGGCACAGAAGTTCAACTGACTGGTCTGTAGTTACCTGGGTTGTTCTTATTTCCCTTTTTACAGATGGGCACAATATTTGCCCTTTGTGGGTTTGATCAAGTGGCAGTTGTAGAGTTTGGGAAGAAATTTTTCCTCTGGGGCCAGGATGGACAGGTGCTTTGTGGGGGTTTTCTGTGTTCTGGAGGTGCAATTTTAAGTTAACAAGAAGTAAAGAGAGGATTAAAAAATGCAATTTTAATATTTGGAGTTTGTAGTTTTCTGACAGCTTGAGACAGGTGGCCAGGGTAAGAGGCTCCAGGGATCCTACTCCTAGAAGTACACATGAGAAAGAGCTGAGGGCTAGTTTATGGACCCTATTAGTCTGGAGGAAAAAAGGCAGACCTTATTCTTCACAAACAGAGGTACCCATGTGCACCCTCATTTCCCCTCATGAGAGGGAGAACAAGAGGGGTCGAGGAGGGCTAAATACTAGAGAGTAGTAGTATTTAGAGGAAGAGGAAGCCAGCCCTAAATATTGGTTTTGGGGCATACAGGTAATTAGCCACCACCCTGGATGCAAATAAATAACTGTTATTTTGCAGTGAGGGTGGGGGCCTCCGATCACTTCAATCACTTCATCTCACAACCCATTAAAGTTAATAGTTCCTTAAAATCCATACATTTGTCTGTGTTTTGTTCTCCTGCATGTCCTGATTTAATTGACAATGTAATATATAAAGCTCTTTAAATAGTGAAATAGATAAGATTGTGTCTCTTCCTGTTTTCAGGTATTACTAGTATCCATTATCTATGTACATATATTGATCATGAGGATGATGATGGAGTGTCCTTCCCACACAAGGTAGAGCAGTTTGTTAGGATAATTACATGCAACAGTGGGGGAGAGCCAGGAATAGAAAGGCTAACTGATGATGAAGCTGAGCTCAGTTTGTATATAAGCTAGGTGAGAACACAAGGGGGCTGCAGAGGAAGCAGGCTGCAATCACTTCCCAGGAGAAGAATAGGGTGTATGAGGTTACAGAGCCTGGCAAGAAGTCAAAGAGGGAAGTAGTCTACAGTTACTCCCTGAGAGGAGGGAGTTTAGGCCAATAAACCCAGGGGACAAGCAGTGAGTAAAGCAAGCAGGAGCCTAGGGAAATAGCATCATGATCTGGGAGCAAACAGGTCATAGTTACTAGACATAGGATACATCTAGACTACAGAGCTCTGTCACATCCAAGAAATGTGTCTGCTTTTCTGAAAAAAATTTCAGAAAAGCAGACGTGTTTTTTCTGCATCCCTGTAAACCTCGCTGTACGAGAAAGAAGGGATGTTCTGAAAGAGGGTTTTTTCCAACATTTGGCCCCGCATAAATGGGTTAAATGTCGGAAAAAGCCTCTTTTGGAAGAAAAGTGGAAAAAGATACGCAAATTTGCGTATCTTTTTCTGACTTTTCTTTGTAGTGTAGACACAGCCATAGAGTCCTTGGATTGGAACCTAGAGTAGTGGATAGGCCCAGGTTACCCCACCAGCTGCTGGGAAAGTGGCAAAAGACCTTGTCCTGGACTGTAAGGCTGACTGGAGCAGTGAGAGGATAGTCCAGGGGGTCTTTGGTACCTTGGAAAGAAAGGATTGTAGCATGCATAACCTGGCTGGAGGTTGAGTCATGAAGAGGGAGCACTGTAAGTCCTGGCAACCAAAGAGGGGCCAGGGTATGAGGAAGGGGATATCAAACTGGATGAGAGCTTATTCACTAGACACAAGCATGAGGAGGCATTGTAGTAGACAGCAACCCCCCAGACAAGCATCCTTTTTCACTAAGAAATTATCAGAGAATTACTACGAAACCTAATTTCATAAATTTGTTTTAAAGTATCAATTTTTAGAATAATAGTGCTACAGTTACCATTAGAAATTGTATCCTAACAATGATAGAGGAAATCTAAGTTTGACTGAGACTTACCAGATGGTCCATATAACTCAACTCTGTAACTAAACTTTCCTGTTACAATGGTTGGTGGTTCCCAAGACACTGAGAAGGACTTTCCAGTAATGTTGCCTTTGGCTAAATTCTGGGGTGGATCTTCTGGAACTAGAAAAACATTGGGAAAAATGTATACACACATAATTCATATTAGGATTTCCTAGATTTAATTTCTATTACTCAGCTTAAATGTAAAATAACAAAATAAGACCAGAAAAAAACCACTACATTATCATGTAAATTGGAAAACTGGGGTTTATATTAATGTGGAATTTTCTTTCTGATTTAAAATTACTTCCTTTTAATTAAAAAAAAGGGGGGGACCATTGGTAACTTATCTTGCTAGAGAGATACAAATTTGCAATTGAACCTGAAAAGGGAGAAATGCCAGAGACTCCATCAAGGCCAATAGGAATTTTGCGATTGCTATTGATTTTACATTGCAAGGCAATCAGGTTCTACGACAATGGGGAGGATATAAAACTTAGATGGACAGTTTCATCAACAGGTATGCAGTCTTTCCCTCTTACACCTTGTTTCCTAAAACTCGTTTGATTATCTTCAGAGCTGCCCAGAGCGCCAATCCTGCAAACAGCTGCACGTGAACAACTTTATTCACCAGAGTAACTCTATTGCTTTTAATGAGATTTAACTCTTCTAAATAAATTTACTAACATAGTTTAAAAGATTGCAAGATCAGGCCTTAGCGTTACTAAATCAGAGCTTGCTGTACTTTGATAGATTTTTTAATATACCCAGTAAGCAAATTCATTTTATTTGGATGATAATCACAGTTTGAATCCAGGACCAAGGTTTTGGGGGTTTTCTTTGGGGTTGAAAAAGAATGTCTAAAGTTAACCTTTGAAATCCATATTTAGGTACACAACTCAGAATCCTGATTTCCAAGAATGCTGAGTTCAATAGCAGTTGGTAGGTGCACGGTTTTGAAAATTAGATTACTAATCTAGGTGCCTTTATTTGGATAGAGAAGTCTAACTGGAGATATCCAGCTTTTAAAACTTTGACCCAGATCCCTTGCAGAATACCCTGAATTTTCCATTAAAATGTAGTCTTTGGTTTTTGTACAAACAACGAGAGAAACTCAAACTGAATTTACCCAAATCAAGCTTTAAAACAAATAAACCCTAGAGCTTTGAGTTTTTCTGCATTTTCCACTTAGCTTTATTACAAAATTCATTTATAATAAACAACAATTTTAGCGTAGTCCTCTGAAAAATAACATTTAGATTTACTCATGAGGATTATTCTTAAAAAGTATCAGAGGAGTAGCCATGTTAGTTTGCTTCAGCAAAAAACAACGAGTCCTGTGGCACCTTAAAGGCTAACATTTATTGGGGCATAAGCTTTCATGGGCTGCACTTAGAAAGTAATATGTCAATTTTTAAAAATGAAAACATAAAAATGAAAACATCTAAAATTACTTAAAACATGTATTGCCATAACAATATCCCAGTGATTTTGCTAATTTGATGATCAAACACCTCAGTTGTTTTAGAAGAGTAACAGAGACAAAAAGACAATTCTCTCCTATCAGGCTAGTTGTCAAAATAAGAACAGCTCCCAATGAAAAAAAAGAAGAGCTCCTGAGGAATTTCTTAGGTGCTACTCAGTGAATATAACCAAGAATAATAAAGTTATCTTGCCAACTCTAATGGTATCAGCCACACTCACACATTATTCTTAAGTGTCAGGGTTTACAAGGAATCAAGATACACAGCAGTTCTTTTCCTGACCAAATCCTGTCACATAACTCATAGAGATTACATTAATTATTTGACTCCACTTGAACCCGTGCCCAGTGACAAAATATGTAAGTGCTGGATTTTGCACAAGACATATGGTAATAATTTTTAATTATAATGTAGTCATGTCCAAAAACTGTAAAATGAGAGGCAAAAAAAAAAAAGGAAACAGATTCTTAAATAGCATAGTGAGCAAGAAGGGCCAGGTCACTGGGAAGGATGGGGAAGGGGATCAGCAAAGCTAGGAGGGATTTGAATGGTTTCAAAATCTGGGAATGGGTTCAAGGCAGGGTATTTGTCATGAAGAATCAGGAAGTCACCTTTTCCTATGTGGCCACAGGAGGTCATGTGCCAGCAAATTAATGTAGTTTCACAGTACATGTAGGAGAAGCAGGATTCATAAGAGCATGCAGTAATGACAGAGACGGGAGAGCCCAGAGCCAGAAGATTCACATCTCTCCAGCCCGCTGTATGCCAAAGGATGCTACTTAGGAAGGTGCAAACATACTTCGCCCTCAAACACATTTCTCCCAGGGCTGAGGGCCTACCCTAGTTACTCAACATTTGATCTTAAAAAGACAGCAAGAAAAGTTGGCAGTTGACAGGTAGTTTGGGTGGCATCACATGCTAAGGTTAGAGAGTTAAGATGCTACGGTAGGAGGTAGGATTTCAGTAGTTTGAGGGAGGTGGAGTTAGATCACTTGATGTTGGGGAATGTGAAAAAGTTCTGGCCAC
Source organism: Rafetus swinhoei (assembly GCA_019425775.1). Lineage (NCBI taxonomy): Eukaryota > Metazoa > Chordata > Testudines > Trionychidae > Rafetus > Rafetus swinhoei. Next base: position 277,724,258 of record CM033437.1, read on the forward strand.
TTGGAGGGTAACTCTGAGTCAATTGTGGGGTGGAAGAGTGTTTTAATATCAGGAAGAGAGGGCAGGGCTCTCTGCAATAAATGCAAAGAAGCACTACTAAACTCAACTCCCCTGAATTAAAAAATAAACTGTACATCCAGCCACTTGTATTACAAAATTGCTTTTAAATACCAAGATTAAATCTATAATATTGGATCTGTTCTATATTCTGCATGGTTCCATACAAGATTTAGCTTTCTAGTATATAGAAAAATTAAAAAATATTTGTAAAATTTCTATTAAAACTAAATTTAACACCAGAAAAGAAAAATCATGAGGAAAAAAAAGTTAATTTTTCTATATAATGTGCCTAGGGAAAACCCACTATCGACATTAATTTCAGCCTGGGAAAAAAATTCTGACATGCCTTAACATACATAAAAGACTCCACAGAAGCATTTTTTGATTCATAGCAAAGTAAAACCAACAGAGACCCTACGTTCTTAGAATCTTCAACTTGTGGGCCACACAAACACTTGTTCTTTCCTCTAAAGCTCAATAAGGATTAAGTAATTTGGACTGGCCCTACATGCGGTCAATGTACCTGTGTACATCAGGGATCCATTAGGCCAAACTTTGTTTAGGGGAACAGAACGCATCTGCTAGGTTCTCCTCCAGACTTTATAATACTAGGTTCAACCACATCGCACAGACATCCTAGATTAGCAGAGGCTGAGTATTCTATCCTTCCATCCTGGATATTCTTTTGCAGAACAAAACCCTTTTACTTGAGCTTTGATGCATTCCCAAGGATTTTGTTATGACCAATACACCTGTCCTAGCACGTTAAGAATTTGGAAACCTCAGAGAAAAAGTTGGAAGAGAGCCTTGAATCAGACTGGGAACTACACAGAACTTTATCCCAGGCACAACTATATATTCACCTATAACAAAACCATTCAACTAAGCAATATTAGGAAAGAGTCAGATAATTTTTCATCTGCAAATTAGCATGAATTCTGACATAAAAGAAGAGCCCAGAATTACCAAACAGTGCTAGATAAAAGATTGATGCACTCTCCAACTGAGGAGCAGTTTTTGGCTCAAGGCCAGTTAGCAGGTATTTAGGCAATCTTGGTTTCCAGCCCTGTCCCCCTGATGACAGGTCACTTGCAATGTGCTGAGACTCTTGGGGATCAAGGGCTGAGGACTACCTTTCAAACTGTGGATCCTGAGGGGGGGAAGGGAGACATTGGAAAAGGTGTTTTTCTCTCTTCCACCCTGTTTCTCCATAGCTGCAGAGAAATATAGTTGATTGCAGGAAGTTGTGGACACACCTGAACTACACGTGCAGAAGTGGTGGCAGAACTTATGTGAGAACTGAGAGTTCGATTTTGCATTTTGTGTCTGATCTGGGACATGCTGAACACCTCCTTGGATATGCTGAGTCATCGCACTAGAGTCCCAGCACTCAGGGTAATGCAGATAAAAAATAGGACAAATTACACCCAGCTCTCAGTGGTGGTGGGGAGGGAGCTTTGCCAAGGATGCTAAGGAGAGCTTGATCTAGGTACTGGTGGCTCTTTACTACTACGACCTCAAGTTTTCATAGAATTAAGAACCTACAGTATTTCCCATCTCTTTTAGATAATCATACTTTGCTTTACTTATTTCCCAAAGAAACTCAACTCCCATCCACCACTCTTTTCTACATTATACTGTATACAGTACCTACACACATTCAGTTGATCTCATCTGGTGCACATGATTAAGTATACCAGGAATTATAAAACAAAGAATGTATCTGTTGAAACACAACCTGAGATCTAGCTGAAGACAGAATCACAGTCTAAAGTATTCTGCAATGTAACCTAAACTCCCTATGTTATATATTTTAAAATATGTCTGAGAATTTCTCATATTGATTTTTGTCTGTAGCTAAAAAATTGTTATTGTTTTTCAAAAGCAACACATACCTGCTTCTGGTGTCCTCACAATTGTGCTGTCAATATAGCCTGCTTCAGTGGTAACTGCAGAGACTTCAAAAAGGTAAGTGGTGTATGGTCTAAGATGAGTCACAACAAAACTAATAGGTTCATTCCAGACAGAACTCCTTTGAGTAGTTGCTGCTGTACTTGGTGTAAACATAGCCCGTGAAGGAAACGTAGATTTTCCAAAAGTAGTTGAAGGGGTGGTAGTACTCCACAAAAATGATTCACTGTTTTCCTGAAGAGATAAAACATGAGCCATAAAAAGTTAAGGCTATTACTTACTCATTTTGCCTCAATCAGTGCTGAACTATAGGTCTTTCCAATAACTGACTTCTTTATATAGCTATAAAATGTGGAAATTTTAAAAATTACAAGTAGGATAAAAGTTACACACAAAACGCTAAGGCCAAAAATCAATGAAAGCTTTCAGCATGTATTCAAGAGAAGAATTGAGCTAAAAATAATAGTAAGTAGAGAAATATCAAATAATTTGATTCTCACAAGATCAAAAAAGTAACCTGAAAGACCTAATAAAAATAAACTAAAAATTAAAACTGTCATGCCAGACCACCAACAATAATAATCAAAAATACAAAAACTACATCTTTAAAACAAAATAGTTGAAAAATACTCAGAGGGGTAGCTGTGTTAGTCTGTAACTTTAAAAACAATGAGCAGTCCTGTGTGGCACCTTAGGATGCATCTACACTGCACCATTATTTCAAGATACTAGCCATTCCATTATTTCAAAATTATTGAAAAAAAGCGGCAGAACAACTCTTGCGTGTAGACGGATCCTTTTTGCACAAAAGCCCCTTGTGCAAAAATGGCGGCTCATTAAGTATGCAAATGAGGTGCGGTGATATTCACCGCTTAGCCTCATTTGCATATTTTCTTCCGCAAGAGAGTGCAGTATAGACGTACCCCTACTGTACTGTAAATCCAAATGAAGCTGATCAAGCTATAGAAAAGGTTGAACCTGATCAACAGCTATAGAAAAAAATGCCAAGAAAAATCTAGATGATACATTAAATGGTGCTAATGATTTAATTGGTGGCACTCTTTCTTTTGAGTTGGTTCTAAATTAACTCATTTTGATGTTAGGAGGCTCTGTAATGCTGGAAATCCTCATTCAGATAAAATGTGAAACCAAGATCCTGACAACCTGGAGACACTATAACTGGCACTTGTCACAAAACCAGGGTTTTATTCTAGGATCCTAGAAAAATTCCAATTCAGGCCATGTGGAGCCTTGAATATATAGGGCTTCTACTCAGACTAGAGCTCTATTAGAAAATGGAATTTCAGACCCATAGGAAATTCCAAAAAATAGACATATTTTCATTCCAAATCAAAACAAAAAGTTTGAAACTATGAAATTTTTGAGTAACTGAAAATCTAAAAAAAATTTCAGTTTAGAAATTTTGAAACGTTTCAATTATGTCAAAAATCATTTTGACTTTTATCATTTCGTTTCAGCTTACACAGGTATGTTTCAATAGCAATGGATCATTATTTTAATATGTACATAAAGTTGAGATGAAATGAAATAATGAAGTCAAAATTAGACTTTTAAACATTATCTAAACAAAATGAGAAAATAAACATTTCAATATTTTATATCAAAAATTTTATCAGCATCAACTCGTTTCTGTGAACCATTTACATTTTGACTATACTGTATTTTGTCCAGTCAGAAAAATTTTGACAAGCTCTAGCTCAGACATAAAGATAAGTCTGTACCCAGTGCACCAGTCTGAATTACCAAGGCCTACAACTAAATTATAAAATTAGAAATAGATCTGAACCAAATTCCAGAGGCCCCCAGGTTTTGGGGTGTTCAACATACAATGTGGAATCACATTTCATCCTGTGAGTCCATCTCTAATTAAACTGCTTTTTAACACTTACATTACATTCTGGTAACCTTCCAGTTAGAATGTCCTCCACTTTAACAGAAACATCTTTCACTACAATTCCACTTCTTGCATGTTTCACACTAATCTTGAAGCTGGTTATTTTCCCATTTGGTTGTTGAGGCAGAAACCAGATCAAATTTACAGCTGAATAATTTAAGGCCTCAACTGTGAGATTCACCACTTTACCTGGAGCTAAGAAACAAAACAAAACCAGTAATACGTACAATTTCACAATTAACGTTTCTAATGTGAAATGAGTTTCAATATTCAATTAATCCTTATTTATTCCTGATACCTTTTTTATGCTCTATTTCTTGTTTCCGGACATTAATATTAGTCATCACTATAGTATCTTGTCACAACTGTGAAATTTTAAAAGTTATATAGCGCCCTCCAAGTATGGTGTTTGGAAATACAAATTTGTACTAGTCCTTTTAAAATACAAATTTGTACTAGTGCTCTCATAAAAACACTTGTTGTCATTGGCTGTTAAGGAAGGATAGCCTCTCTCAGCAAAATATTGAATATATTTCCTCTTCCACTCGGGCTACATTTACATAGCAAGACTCAGACCCCAGGTCAGAAGAGTTGGGCTTGTGGGGCTTGTGCTGTGGTGCTAAAAAGTGTTAAAGGACTGAAAAGTCCTTTAAAATTTATTCTTCCATACTGTTTCTTTGTCTAGCTTTCAAATGATAAGGCTTTACACTAGGCACCAGAGTCAGTCCTATCTTCCTTTCTCAATCTCTCCTATTGGAGCTGTTCCACTTTTGTATAAATAATTCAAGATTCATTGGGCCACACAGAGAGACTGACTCTATTGCCCGGTGGTTAGGTAATTCACCTGAAATCTGGGACACCTGGGTTCCCTCCCTACAGCAATGAATCATTATTTATACAAAGTGGAACAGCTCCAACATGAGAACTTGACAACAGAATAACCTGTTGGTTATGGCTCTTACCCAGGATGTGGGAGAAGTGGAGTGAACTCCCTTTTCTGAATCAAGCAGAGCAGGGATTTGAATTGGTTCTCCCAGCTCTCCTGTATCTTAGGTGAATGCCCCTAGCCACAGGTTATAATAATGGAAGGATATTTTTTCATGGGAAAAGATGAAATTCCACCTGGACCTGAGAAACTGCCACTTGCACAGCAAAAGTTTCAAAATTGGCTTTGAGGAATCAGCATTTTCTATTTGAAAAACTTTTTTGCTGGGGGTGGGGTGGGGGGGGGAAAGAAATCCAGCAATTGCTTTTGCACCTGAGATCTGGCAATCTGCTGCAACTGAACGAACTGATTTGGGAGGGGGGTTTTGGGGGGGGAGGTCTTTTGGGGTGCAGGTAAGTATGTTGTACAATCTGTCAAATGGAAAATCAGTGCTCTGTGGCAGATAGATTAACCGTATAAAATTAATTTAAAATTTATAATTTAAATTAGTAAAATTAAACTAGTAAAATGAACCATTCTTTTTTTAAGGGATAATAATGAAAAATAAAGATTGGGAAATCTCAACATTTTGATAAATAAAAACTGTTCACTTAATATTTGACTTTGATAATTTCCCAAAACAGGATAGTGTGTGAACAAGAAATAATTTTCTTTGTATCAATAAACAGTTTGATGCATCCATTGAATCAGCAAATCATTTCACACTATAAGGAAACAGAATATAACATATCCTTATCTCAAAGGGTACAAGTTCTTGAGTGAGTCAAGAAAACATCTGGAAGCACAGAGGACTACCTTAAATGCTATGCCTACAAATCAGACCCAGATTGCACAAACTAAAAATATTGCTAGATTGTATTGACAAATGAGTTAATTTAAATGAATATATTCATGTTCAACATTATAATAAATCTCTCATAGCTAGTAAGAGACAGGGTCCTCCAACTCTCTTTCTTAAGTGCTTTATTGAATAGGGGCTTTATTTCTGGATTTTCTTTCTCTCTCTCCATACTTGTGAACAGGTGAGTGCTAACAGGAAGTTTAGAGAGGGAGTTCTCCAGGTAAAGGAGAAGCAGATACAGGACTCTTGAGGGAAGTGTGTGTTGTTATTGGGGCTTTCTTACTGTGTGCTGAGCTTGTGTTTGTTGGTGTGTGGTGGTGGGTTTTTTTTTTTTTCCTCTCTGTGTTTTTGAGTGAGGCTTTAGAGAGGGAGTTCTCCAGGTAGAGGAGAAGCAGATACAGGACTCTTGAGGAAGTGTGTGTTGTGTTTGGGGCTTTCTTGCTGTGTGCTGAGCTTGTGTTTGTGAGTGAGGTTGGTGTGTGTTCTGTTTTTTTGTTTGTTTGTTTTTCCCGTGTTTGTGAGTGAGGCTTTTTTCCACTTCCCTTTGCCTCCCCTCCCCTTCATGGAGTGTGTGCTGTGATTGGCAGGTGGAAACTGTTGGCTTCTAATTAAAGTTTGAATTCTAGAAGCCTCTGCTGATTGGCTGAGCCTTGGTAGGCGGAGGGACTTTCAGGCAGTCCAGGGCTTTATAAGGCTCCTTGGGCAAGCAACCAAGGAGCTTGCGAACTGGTGAGTGCTAACAGGGAGTTTAGAGAGGGAGTTGGGAAGCGGGTGAGGTTCTCTTGCCTTTCTTTTTAAATCCCTTCTCCAGGACAGCAGGGATGGATGGTGATGGTTCTGCTGTTGTTACCTGCACGGAGTGTGCCATGTTTGTCTTCCTCCCGGAAGAAAGAATGGATTTCATCTGCACTAAGTGCAAGCTGGTCGCCATTTTGGAAGAAAAAATTAGAGGGCTGGAGGCCCAAGTGTCAACCCTACGCTCGATCAGAGAGGACGAAGACTTCCTCGATAGAAGGCAGCGTTTAATCCTTCAAGCACGGCAGGCGGAAGAGCCGGAGAGGGCAGTACGTGACCAGGAAGAGAACTGGCACCATGTAACTTCTAGAAGGGGAAAAAGGCCAGCATGGGAATCCCCCAATGCTATAGAGGTAAGTATCGCTTTCAGGCTCTCCCCACAGGTTCTGGGTGCTGAATGCTTTGGAAGGGATCTCACAAGGAAGAAGCCGGAAGGGAACACCATCTACTGGAAGGCATGGGATGCGTAGTCCTAGGGATGGGGGTTCCATGGCCACCACCCCCAAAAGAAAACGACGGGTGGTGGTGGTCGGGGACTCCCTCCTAAGAGGGACTGAGCCATCCCTCTGCCGTCCGGACATGGAATCTCGAGAAGTGTGCTGCTTACCGGGAGCTCGCATTCAGGATGTGACTGAGAGGCTTACCAAACTGATCAAACCTTTGGATCGCTACCCCTTCCTGCTTCTCCACGTGGGAACTAATGATACGGGCCAAGAATGACCTTGAGCGGGTTACTGCAGTTTATGTAGCGCTGGGAAGAAGGATCCAAGAACTCGGAGCGCAAGTGGTGTTCTCGTCCATCCTCCCTGTTGAAGGGAAAGGACTGGGCAGGGATCGTCGAATTGAGGACATAAATGCGTGGTTGCACAGGTGGTGTTGCAGAGAGGGCTTTGGTTTCTTCGACCATGGGACTCTGTTCCCGGGCACGAGGATTGTTAGGAAGAGATGGGATCCACCTAACCAAGAGAGGAAGGAGCATCTTTGCGGGCAGGCTTGCAAACCTAGTAAGGAGGGCTTTAAACTAGGTTCGTCGGGGGACGGTGACCAAAACCCTGAGGGGAGTGGGAAAGTCGGATACCGGGAAGAAATGCAGAGAGGAACGAGCAAGAAAGGAGGACCCCTGTTTCGAATGGAGAACATAGGGCAATCAACTGGTTACCTGAGGTGCTTGTACACTAATGCGAGAAGCCTGGGCAACAAACAGGAAGAACTGGAGGCCCTGGCCCAGTCTGAGAAATATGATTTAATTGGGATAATAGAGACTTGGTGGGATGACTCGCATGACTGGAGCGCTGTCATGGAAGGGTATAGACTGTTCAGGAAGAACAGGCAGGGGAGAAAAGGAGGAGGAGTTGCACTATATGTAAGAGAGCACTATGATTGCTCTGAACTCCAGTATAAAGAAGGAGAAAAACCTGTTGAGAGTCTATGAGTTAAGTTTAAAGGAGCAAACAACAGCAGTGATGTTGTGGTTGGTGTCTGCTACAGGCCACCGAATCAGGTGGATGAGGTAGATGAGGCTTTCTTCGGACAACTGAGAGAAGCTTCCGGATCGCAGGCCCTGGTTCTCGTGGGGGACTTTAATCACCCTGACATCTGTTGGGAAACCAATACGGCAGTACACAGGCAATCCAGGAAGTTTTTGGAGAATGTTGGGGATAACTTCTTGACGCAAGTGCTGAAGGATCCGACCAGGGGCCGTGCGCAGCTTGACCTTCTGCTCACAAACAGGGAGGAACTAATAGGGGAAGTGGAGGTAGGTGACAACCTGGGAAGCAGTGATCATGAGATGGTAGATTTCAGGATCCTGACGAAAGGAAGAAAAGAGAGTAGTAAAATACACACCTTGGACTTCAAAAGCAGATTTTGACTCCTCAGAGATCTGATGGGCAGAATCCCTGGGATGCTAACATGAAGGGAAAGGAGTCCAGGACAGCTGGCAGTATTTTAAAGAAGCCTTATTGAAGGCACAGAAAGAAACCATCCCGTTCTGAAGCAAGAGAGGCAAACATGGTAGGAGACCGGATTGGCTTACGAGGAAATCCTTGGTGAACTTAAGCACAAAAGGAAGCTTACAAAAAGTGGAAACTTGGACAAATGACCAGGAGGGGTTTAAATGTATAGCTCGAGAATGCCGGGGTTATCAGGAAGGCGAAAGCGCAAATGGAATTGCGACTGGCTAAGGATGTGAAGGATAACAAGAAAGGTTTCTACACGCATGTTAACAAGAAGAAGGTGATCAGAGAGGGGGTGTGACCCCTACTGGATGAAGGAGGTAACCTAGTGACAGATGATGTGGGGAAAGCTGAAGTACTCAGTGTTTTCTTTGCCTCTGTATTCACGGACAAGATAGGCTCCTGGACTTCTGCGCTAAGTGACTCAAGATGGGATGAAGATGGACAGCCCGTGGTGGGTAAAGAACAGGTTAGGAACTATTTAGAAAAGCTAAACGTACACAAATCCATGAGTCCGGACTTAATGCATCCGAGGGTACTGAGGGAGTTGGCAAATATCATTGAGGAGCCTTTGGCCATTATCTTTGAAAAGTCGTGGAGATCGGAGAAATCCCGGATGATTGGAAAAGGCAAATGTAGTGCCCATCTTCAAAAAAGGGAAGAAGGACGATCCAGGGAACTATAGGCCGGTCAGTCTTACCTCGGTTCCTGGAAAAATCATGGAAGGGATCCTTAAGGAATCCATTTTGAGGCACTTGGAAGAGAGGAAAGTGATTAGGAATAGTCAGCATGGATTCACAAAGGGCAAGTCGTGCCTGACCAATCTGATCAGCTTCTATGATGAGGTAACTGGCTCTGTGGACGTGGGAAAGTCAGTGGATGTGATATACCTTGACTTTAGCAAGGCTTTTGATACGGTCTCCCACAATATTCTTGCCAGCAAGTTAAGGGAATGCGGATTGGATAAATGGACAGTGAGATGGATAGAAAGATGGATAGAAGGCCGGGCCCAGCGGATAGTGATCAACGGCTCGATTTCAGGTTGGCGGTCGGTTTCTAGCGGAGTGCCCCAAGGTTCGGTTCTAGGACCGGTTTTGTTCAATATCTTTATTAATGACCTGGATGAGGGGATGGATTGCACCCTCAGCAAGTTTGCGGATGACACTAAGCTAGGGGGAGAGGTAGATACACTTGAGGGCAGAGATAGGGTCCAGAGTGACTTAGACAAATTGGAGGATTGGGCCAAAAGAAATCTGATGAAGTTCAACAAGGACAAGTGCAGAGTCCTGCACTTGGGACGGAAGAATCCCAAGCACAGTTACAAGCTGGGGACCAACCAGTTAAGTAGTAGTTCTGCAGAAAAGGACCTGGGGTTACAGTGGATGAGAAGCTGGATATGAGTCAACAGTGTGCCCTTGTAGCCAAGAAGGCTAATGGCATATTAGGTTGCATTAAGAGGAGCATTGCCAGCAGATCCAGAGATGTCATTATTCCCCTTTATTCGGCTTTGGTGAGGCCACATCTGGAGTATTGTGTCCAGTTCTGGGCCCCCCACTACAAAAAGGATGTGGACGCATTGGAGAGGGTCCAGCGGAGGCAACCAAATTGATTAGGGGGCTGAAGCATATGACTAATGAAGAGAGGCTGAGGGAGTTGGGTCTGTTTAGTCTGCAGAAGCGAAGAGTGAGGGGGGATTTGATAGCAGCCTTCAACTTCCTGAAGGGAGGTTCCAAAGAGGATGGAGAGAGGCTGTTCTCAGTAGTGACAGATGGCAGAACAAGGAGCAATGGTCTCAAGTTGTGGTGGGAGAGGTCCAGGTTGGATATTAGGAAAAACTATTTCACTAGGAGGGTAGTGAAGCACTGGAATGGGTTACCTAGGGAAGTAGTGGAGTCTCCATCCCTGGAGGTGTTTAAGTCTCGGTTTGACCAAGCCCTGTCTGGGTTGATTTAGTTGGGATTGGTCCTGCCTAGAGCAGGGGGCTGGACTTGATGACCTTCTGAGGTCTCTTCCAGCTCTATGGTTCTATGATTCTATGATTCTATGATACTACTCCTTTCCAATGTGTCTCAAAGGGTATGTCTAGACTACATCCCTCTGTCACCACAGGGATGTAAATTAGGCATACCGAAATTGCTAATGAAGCAGAGATTTAAATATCCCGCACTTCATTAGCATAAAAATGGCCACCGCTTTTTGTCGCCGCAGAGCTTTGGCGATGAAAAGTGGCAGTCTAGACGTGGATCTGTCATTCACTAAAGCCTTTGACGACAGATCCTTTATGCCTCGTACAATGAGGTATACAGGATCTGTCGTCAAAGACTTTAGTGAGCGACAGATCCGCGTTTAGACTGCTGCTTTTCGTCACCAAAGCTTCGTGGCGACAAAAAGCAGTGGCCATTTTTATGCTAATGAAGCACAGGATATTTAAATCCCTGCTTCATTAACAATTTCGGTATGCCTAATTTACATCCTTCTGGCGACAGGGATCTAGACATATACATAATGATTAGTATCCATGAATCACAAACTTGCAACAGAGAGTCGTTAACTATTCAAATAATTTGTATCCAAAACAAACTTTCATGTTTTAGGTATGAAAATGTAACAAGTTTATTATCCACTTGGTGGTGGTGATGATGATTTTTTTTTAAATTCTCAGAGCTGTGATACTTAAAAAAAGAATCAAATGTAAGAATGCAGTTGCTTAATAAAAAGCTTTATTTTCTTAATCATTTCAACTAGAACTGTACCGTGGATTTCTATTTGAAATGAATTACATGTAAGTAGAGTTGTGCAAACAATTTCTGAGAAACAGTAATGCTTTTATAAGGCAAAACGGTATATTTTTGCCCTCTGTTAAATTTAAATACAATATGCTCATTACAACATTATGTTTGCATGCAATTATTTGCAAAATGAAAAGAAGTAGTTTTGTACAGCTCCATTTAGAAAGTTCTCATTTATGGGGTTTTTCCCCCTAAATGATAAATTATCTCAGAAGATTTAAAGTTCCAGTCTTAAGAGTCTGAAACCATGAAATGCTGAACACCTTTAACTGTCTTTAGTAAATGCAGAGGTGCTCAGTATTCAGTATGCAGAAAGCTCATGTTGAAATGAATGGGAATTCCACACACAGAGCCCTGGTCTACACTAGGGCGTTATTTTGAAATACCCCCCCCCCTTATTTCAAAATAATAAGTGGAGCGTGCACACTACCAAGCCCATTATTTTGAAATAATGGGCTGGTTATTTTGAAATCTGTACTCCAGCTTTCCTCGGGGAATAATGTTTATTTTGAGATTGTTATTTCAAAATAGCATTAGTGTGGATGATCCAGTGCTGCTAATTCAGGGGCCAGGAGGGGAATGTGAGTGCTATCTACGTCTCCCCCACCCCACTATTGGGGAAGTGCATGGTGGCAAAGCCACCGATGATGCTGTCCACGTTACCCAGAATGACAACCCTGCATAGCAGCACATTGTTGATAGCCTTGGCTAACTGCAGGAACACAGCCCCAACTGTGGATTTCCCCACACCAAACTGGTTCCTGATGGAGCAGTAGCTGTCTGGCATGGCAAGCTTCTACAGAGCGATGGCGATGTGCTTCTGCATGGGGATGGCAGGTCACAGTTGGGTGTCCTGTTGCCTGAGGTGAGGGACAAGCCACCCGCAGAGCTCGAGGAAGGTGGCCTTCCACATACGGAAGTTCTGCAGCCACTGCTGGTCGTCCCATAGCTGCAGAACAATGTGGTCCCACCACTCTGAACTGGTCTCCTCACAGCAGAAGTGGCATTCCACAGTATCCAGGGGATTGAGGGGTATTTGCAGCAGCAGGATCACCAAGCCTGTGGTCCAGGCTGGTCCTCGTCCTGCTGGAGCAGCCTGCGGGAGGTTTGGAAGTGCTGCGCCATGAGGCACATTGCGAGGCCTATGAGCCTGGCACTGCTTTGAAGCAGCTCTGGTTCCATGTTGTGAGTGCTGTGGCATCCGCAAAGGCAACCAGAGCACACCACATCCGTTCCAGAGCACACCACATCCGTTTTGTGTCCTGCAAGGGGGGAGGCAATGGAGGAGCAGCATGTGAGATGTGGCCATAGAGAGGAGCTCCTGAAAGCACGTGTTGGAGCTTGCCTGACCAAGTTGCCACAGGAAGTCTCCACCTTCTTGGTGCTCTCCCCTGAATGCTTCTGGGGGCTCTAAGTCCAAGGCAGGCTCCAATCAGTGTGGACTTGCTATTTCTAAATAATTCTGACTAATTCCAATGCTCCCCCGTAGTGTGGACAAGCTATTTTGATTTTGTTATTTCTGGAGTCATTCTTTCAAATTTAATAATTTCAGAATAAATTCCTAGTGTAGACATGCCTAGAGAGTGAAATTCACCCTTTGTAAAGGACAAGCACAAGTTTTATAACCATTTAGATCTCACTTAAACTCTCAAGATGGGCCTTGTGTTAACTCTGCACAGAGGTGAATTTCTTCCAGAATGCTTGCAGGATACGATAAATTAATAATAATAACAGATTTTTTGATAGACTATGTTCTGAAAATTAGTAAAACATCAGATGTTCTCTGTCAGATTCTAATTTTAGGTATGCATCATAACTGAGCATTTGGTGTGAGCATTAAGAGTAAGGATGTTAAAATGCGGTTATCAGGCTAATTGTATATGATTAGTTGATGGGACCGCTCTGCAGAGCCACAGCGGGGGTAGCTCCAGGAGCTGGCTCGAGCTGGGACTGAGCAGTTGCAACTCATGCCAGCTGCAGGAGCCACCTGTGCTGCAGTTCTGCATTTTAAATGTAGTAATAGCTGCTGGGCTCTTACTACATTAAAAATGCAGAGGCACAGTGATCAGCATGAATCCTGGCTGCAGCAAACATGGGCTGGTGTTGGAGCAGCCCCTGCATGAGGCCAGCCCTGGATGCTGTGACCTAGGGGTGCTTGGCAGCAACAGCCCCTTTCCAGAGGGTTAGGCACAGCTCCCCGCTGGGACCCCTGTGGACAGGGGCTGCTTTGTATCAGCCTCTCCTATCCCCCACCGCTGCCTCTAGGGGCAGCAGGGGGGGAGTTGGTGGCACCCCAAGACAGTGCTGGGGGAAACCGGCTTTTAAGCTGGCTCACCCCAGCACCGGCTCCTGCTCCCCCCCTTGCTGCCTCTGATAGAGGTATCATCATAACTGAAAAAAGCGACCAAAAAGTCCTGTAGCACCTTATAGACTAACAGATGTATTGAAGCATAAGCTTTTGTGGGCAAAGACCCACTTCGTCAGATGCATGTATCTGACGAAGTGGGTCTTTGCCCACAAAAGCTTATGCTCCAATACATCTGTTAGTCTGTAAGGTGCTACAGGACTCCTTGTCGCTTTTGCAGATCCAGACTAACATGGCTACCCCCTGATACATAACTGACGAAGTATCTGATAGAGGTAGAAAGGGGGGGCACCACAGGAAGCATGGGGTCAATGGGGACTCAAGCAGTCCCTGCTGGTCCCATGTTCCCACTGCAGCACTTCAGCCTTTGAAATGTACAAGAGACCCATGGAGCTCTTGTACATTTCAAAAGCTGAAGCATTGCAGTGGGAACCAATGCGAGTGGGGACTGCCTCAGTCCCCACTCATGCCGTTTCCTCGCTGCATCCCTGCCCCTCCCATGGAGACGGTGCTGTAGGGGAGCCAGCTTTTAAGCCGGCTCTTCGCCCTCCCCCCCCCGTGGCTTCTGTCTGACAGAGACAGCAAGGGGTGGGGAAGCGACTAGTCGAGTCAATACTCAACTTTCCAATAAGCTTATGCTTATTGGATAGTCGACTAGTCACTTACACCCCCAATTAAGAGGCAAAAACAGTAAGAAATGCAGTGTATTATATTTGTTAGAGCTAGACCCTGTCCCCACCCAAGAAGCTGAGCTTGGTGCACGGGGGCTATGCAAGATCCTGATTCTACTATAGCTCTTGTGTTCCCATACTGTAGTAGGAAATGGCTGGTGGGTTGATTTAGTATCTGATCAGCTATCCATGCCTTGATTTCCTGCAACCCATCTATATAGGGACTTATGTGGAGCCTCTGCAGAGCTGAGATTCACAGCACATAATGAATGGGGGCCACACCCACTAAGACACACTATATCCTGCCTCCACCATGCATGGTACCATTTCCACTACATGAGAGGCCCTTTGTAAACACAGTGAAAAGATCAGGATTTTCTCCTAAACACATTATAATTTTTTATATTATTACAGTAAAACAAAAAAACCAAACATGCATTGTAAGAATAAATGGGATTAGTGGAAGTTTAGTGAAATTACCACTTTCTGCAGTTTGAAAGAGAAAAGGATCACTAAATACTCCAATGCCAGCACTGTTCTCAGCAGCAACCTACAATAAACAGAAACAATCACATTAGAGAGTTCACATAATATACAGTGCCAATGTCCATGCAAATATATGGTTTAAGCTGCAAGTGTTGAAAGACAATTATACAAGTTAATCTTCCTTTTTTCAGCTGCAATTGTTAAATTTCCTCTGAACTTTTAAAGGATACACATTAAATACAATAATCCTCAATAAATGAAATGAACTCAAAAAAGGCTCTTTACTCGTTCATGTAAATTTTCTCTTTAGAAACATATGAAATCTCCCAATAATGCTCATACAACAGCATGTGCTCACCATATGAGTAGCTAACAAGCCTGCAACTTTATTATAGCAAATATGAAAAATCTCTAAGCCATCTGACAAAATCCCTGGCTATAGTAAATGTGGATGGCTGTTTGCCCTTGCCACATACTACTGTTGGGGAATGTTATTTGGTCTCCCCACAACAAAACCCAAGCCAAAAGCTCAGACTTAACAGTTGCAAAGTGCCCTTAGCTCATATTGAAGCAAACATCACTTAAAGGAAGCTTGGCATTTACCAAGCTCACGCCCCATGAATGCTGATTCTACACTGGTTACCAATACCCCAGTTATACCAGCTATCCTCACTTGACAAGAGAATTACTCCTCTCTCTTTAAGTAGGGAGAAGAAAATCATGCCTTCTTCCTCCATTCCTTTTTTTTCCTCCTTAGTTTGGAAGGAAAGGGCCAAAAGCAGTTTCCAACCACTCCAATTCCTCAATTTTTGTAAGGTTGGAATAGCAGGCCCACCTCCCTGGTGGGGAGAGGATGGTAGAATGAGTGGATGGTATGTCTGAAAGGCAAAAACATGGGGGAAAAGCGAGAGTGATGCAGCATATGCATGCCTGATTGTGAGGTATGATGGTATAGGAGGGTACCTCTCCTTGGAAGTGTGGTGAGCTGGGATCATGACACAGTGTGGAGAATAATCATCATAACTGACAGAGTATCTTTTTCCTGTAGGGCTTAAGTTGTGCACTTTGTGTTGGCCTTCTGCAAAAGAGTTAGTTTCACCTACAGAGACAAGGAACAGGAGAGTTTGATAAAAGTCAAGACGTATGGTCTGGATTTAAGAGAATTAATGAATAGGGAAACATTACGTATAACCTCCTAAAATCTTCACAGAGTGGTGAGAGTGGCAAACTGTGTAAAAGGAGAAATGGAGGCAGAAAGGACTCGATGAGGGCCAGGGTTCTTGTGTGTATGTATACATTGTGTCAATACTGTGGGTTGTGTGTGGTCAAGGATAATGCATGACACTTTGTAGGGATGCTAAAAAAGATGCCTGAGAGAGTGCAAGAAGTGGGAATGGTAAAGTCTATGAAAGGAACATTCAGGATAGAGAGGAAAAAAATTGTATAGACTTGTCATGACTAAAGAGGGTTGTGAGGAACGTTAGAAAAATCTGAAAGAGCTAGGCAAAGCTATGGCAAGGACAGGGCAGAGTGCAAATGTGCAGCAGCGCACAGTGGAAAAGACCATTCAAATAGCTCTCATATATTGATGGCTTCTAGATTAACTGTAGCAACCCAAGAAAATTCTGTAGGAAACATTGTGGATAGCTGAGTGGGTGGGTTATATTAAGTCAGGGAAAAAGAACAGCACTGAACATAAAATTTTGTTTATAAGTAGATTGTATGTGCTCACCTTAAATACTGCGTTCAGTTTTGGTCACCTCATATCAAAAAGGGTAAAGCAGAAATAGAAAGGGCCCAGGAGGGGCATTGACTATAATTAGAGACATGGAAAGACTTCCATATGAGGAGAGAGTAAAAAGATTAGGGCTACTTAGTGTAGAGAGAAAACAACTAAGATGCTATAATAGAAGTATATCACATTTTGAATAGTAAACAGGTCAGCTGTGCACACCTCTATATTCTATTTCATGACACAAGAAAAATGGAGCATCAAATTAACTTGGAAAAGCAACTAATTAAAAAATGATGTGTACAAGTAAACGTATATACAATGCATAGTTAAGATGTGGATCTCAGTGCCTCAGATATTATGGAAAAGAGCATCAATGGATTAGACTCCCATAAGAATCACATAGCTATCATCCCAAGTTAAACAAGTTAGGATAAACATTTATAAGGGATATTATTAATCCTTATGCTTTG
Organism: Rafetus swinhoei; assembly: GCA_019425775.1. NCBI lineage: Eukaryota > Metazoa > Chordata > Testudines > Trionychidae > Rafetus > Rafetus swinhoei. Next base: position 277,741,197 of record CM033437.1, read on the forward strand.
AGACATAGAGAACCACTCTATTGTAGAATCAAATGAAATAAAAATATTAAATGAATCAACATGTTCAATAGAATCGCTATGGATAGTAATTCCATGCTCCAATAATAAGAAATTAGCAGTAGGGATATATTACCGACCACCTGACCAGGACAGCGATACTGACATTGAAATGCTGAGGGAGATTAGAGAGGCTACCAAAATAAAGAACTCTGTAATAATGGGGGATTTTAATTATCCCCATATTGACTGGATACATGTCACCTCAGGAAGAGAAGCAGAGATAAAATTTCTCAATGGCTTAAATGACTGCTTCTTGGAGCAGCTGGTGCAGGAACCCACAAGGGGAGAGGCAATTCTCGATTTAGTCCTGAGTGGAGCGCAGGATCAGGTCCAGGAGATAACCGTTACAGGACCGCTTGGGAATAGTGACCATAATATAATAACATTCAACATTCCTGTGGTGGGAGAACACCTCAGCAGTCCAGCACCCTGGCATTTAATTTCAAAAAGGGGAATTACGCTAAAATGAGGAGGTTAGTTAAACAGAAATTAAAAGGCACAGTGACTAGAGCCAAATCCCTGAAAGCTGCATGGAAACTTTTTAAAGACACCATAATAGAGGCCCAACTTAAATGTATACCCCAAATTAAAAAACATAGCAAGAGACCTAAAAAAGAGTCACCGTGGTTTAACCACCATGTAAAAGAAGCAGTGAGGGACAAAAAGGCATCTTTTAAGAAGTGGAAGTCCAATCCTAGTGAGATAAATAGAAAGGAACATAAACACTGTCAAATCAAGTGTAAAAATGTAATAAATAAAGCAAAAAAAGATTTTGAGGAACAGCTAGCCAAAAACTCAAAAAGAAATAACAAAATGTTTTTTAAGTACGTTAGAAGCAGGAAGCCTGCTAAAAAACCTGTGGGTCCCCTAGACGATCGAGCTATAAAAGGAGCAATCAAGGACGATAAAGCCATTGCAGAGAAACTAAATGATTTCTTTGCTTCAGTCTTCACGGCTGAGGATGTTGGGGAGATTCCCAAATCTGCACCATCCTTTGTGTGTGATGAATCTGAGGAATTGTCCCGGATTGAAGTGTCATTAGAGGAGGTTTTGGAACAAATAGAAAAACTTAATGTTAACAAATCTCCAGGACCAGATGGCATTCATCCAAGGGTTCTAAAAGAACTCAAATGGGAAATTGCTGAACTATTATCTGTGGTTTGTAACCTATCCCTTAAATCGGCTTCCGTACCTAATGACTGGAAGGTAGCCAACGTGACACCAATATTTAAAAAGGGCTCTAGAGGCGATCCGGGCAATTACAGACCGGTAAGTCTAACTTCAGTACTGGGCAAATTAGTCGAAACAATAGTAAAGAATAAAATTGTGAAGCATGTAGAAGAACATAATTTGTTGGACAAAAGTCAACAAGGTTTCTGTAAAGGGAAATCCTGTCTTACTAATCTATTAGAGTTCTTTGAAGGGGTTAACAAACATGTGGACAAGGGGGATCCAGTAGATATAGTATACTTAGATTTTCAGAAAGCCTTTGACAAGGTCCCTCACCAAAGGCTCTTGTGTAAATTACATGGCCATGGGATAAGAGGGAAGGTCCTTTCTTGGATTGAGAACTGGCTAAAAGACAGGAAACAAAAGGTAGGAATAAATGGTAAATTTTCAGAATGGAGAGGGGTAACTAGTGGTGTCCCCCAAGGGTCAGTCCTGGGACCAATCCTTTTTAACTTATTCATAAATGATCTGGAGAAAGGGGCAAGCAGTGAGGTGGTAAAGTTTGCAGATGATACCAAACTGTTTAGGATAGTCAAGGCAGAAGCAGACTGTGAGGGACTCCAAGAAGATCTCACCAAACTGAGTGGCTGTGTCTACATTGGCACCCCTTTCCGTAAAAGGGATGCTAATGAGACACTTGAATACAAATCGCTGGGATTTAAATATCCCCGCGGCATTTATGAACATGCTGCCGCTTTTTTCGGCTCGGGGTTTTGCGGAGAAAGCGCCAGTTTAGCGCGATTCTCCCTTTTCTGGAAGATCTCTTATTCCTACTTTCAAGGAGGAATAAGAGATCTTCCGAAAAAGGGTTTATTTTCCGCAAGATCGCGTCTAGACTGGCGCTTTCTCCGGCAAAACCCCGAGCCGGAAAAAGCGCAGTTATGTTCATGAAATGCCGCGGGGATATTTAAATCCCCGATTTGTATTCGAAAGTGTCTCATTAGCATCCCTTTTACGGAAAGGGGTGCCAATGTAGACACAGCCAGTGATTGGGCAACAAAATGGAAAATGAAATTTAATGTGGATAAGTGTAAAGTAATGCACATCGGGAAAAACAACCCCAACTATACGTACAGTATGATGGGGGCTAATTTGGCTATGACAAATCAGGAAAGAGATCTTGGAGTTATCGTGGACAGTTCTCGAAAACTTCCACACAGTGTGCAGCGGCGGTCAAAAAGGCAAATAGGATGCTAGGAATTATTAAGAAAGGGATAGAAAATAAGACACAGAATATCTTACTGCCCCTGTATAAAACTATGGTACACCCACATCTTGAATACTGAGTACAGATGTGGTCTCCTCATCTCAAAAAAGATATTTTGGCCTTGGAAAGGGTTCAGAAAAGGGCAACTAAAATGATTAGGGGTTTGGAACGGGTCCCATATGAGGAGAGGTTAAAGCGACTGGGACTTTTCAGTTTAGAAAAGAGGAGACTGAGGGGGGATATGATAGAGGTATATAAAATCATGAGTGGTGTAGAGAGGGCCGATAAAGAAAAGTTATTTATTAGTTCCCTAAATAGAAGAACTAGAGGACACCAAATGAAATTAATGGGTAGCAGGTTTAAAACTAATAAAAGAAAGTTCTTCTTCACACAGCGTGTAGTCAACCTGTGGAACTCCTTGCCAGAGGAGGCTGTGAAGGCTAGGACTATAACAGAGTGAAAAGAGAAGCTAGATAATTTCATGGAGGTTAGGTCCATAAAAGGCTATTAGCTAGGGGATAAAATGGTGTCCTTGGCCTCTGTTTGTCAGAGGGTGGAGAGGGATGGCAGGAGACAAATCGCTTGATCACTATCTTCAGTCCACCTTCTCTGGGGCACCTGGTGCTGGCCACTGTCGGCAGACAGGATACTGGGCTAGATGGACCTTTGGTCTGACCCAGTACAGCCGTTCTTATGTTATGTTCACTAAGTTCCAGAAAGAAACTTTCCTATGGGCATATTATTATATGAAATTATCCATTATGACTGTTTTTACACTCTCCAATATTGGCCACTGCCAGGGCACAACAACAATGGTTGCTCAGATACCATGGTAATCTATAAATAACTAGAGAAGTACACCAATCAGTAAATGATCTGATTTGGTATAACTATGGTATAAGCCTATTTGTTTGCGGCCCAGGGTACATTTTGTGTTTATGTGGGGCTCAACACGCGGCCCATGGCTGGGAGCCAAAACAAAACAAAAAGTAGTCAATATAATGGTCTTCTGCTGATATGCGTTTTAGTAATTAAATTCCTGGACTGTCATTACTCATTAAAAGTGCTGTCATATGGGTGGAAATCAGGTAAATATTGCATGTTATTAATATCAGCAGAACTGATTTAAATGGGGTCTGTGTATTGTGTAGTCTTACCTTAACCTTTGTATTCATGCCTGTCAGTGTGAAAAATTATTTGCATATATATTTGCATGTACATTTAACCACACTTGAGCTGCGGCCCTTGGCTATGCTGTGAGTATCACTGTGGCCCCTGGGGCTTCCAAAGTTGAGTAGCCCTGCCTTAGATGATGGGTACAGTGGGCCAAGTGTGAGTGAGTGGCACTGCACCCCCATGAGCCAACTCCAATCACACACATTTGGTCTAGGCAGGGGGCAGGGCCAAACCTTGGCAGCGCTGCAACCCCAGAGGTTGCAATGTCTGGAGCAAAGAGCTAAGCTCAGCCAGTTCCACAGCACAGGAGCTGCAGGGGCTACCACTCAGGAGTGAGTGCAGGCAGGGCCCAAGCCTCTGAGGGCAAGAGGAAGTGACTGAAATCACCCCAGGGCCTCTACTCCCAGACTATTTACTGGGCCATGAAAGGCCTTAAACACTTACCCAAATGGAACTAATGGGTCCTGTGCCCAAAAAGAATGATAATAACTCAAGTAGAAGATAGGACCATTAAAGATCACGGGGAAGAAAAAAATAACACATTTAACGTTCCTAGGAAAGACACATGTAGGGAGTAGGAAATGGAACATGCAAGAATTTTCTAGTTATATTGAATAGAACAGACATTATTATGCTATTTGGATTTTTATATTGAAACCCTCTTCTTACGTGCTCAACTTCGTCCGAGCAAAAACAACTATGAGTGCAATGGCACCTTAAAGACTAAGAGCAGGGCAAAAGTAGAATTAAAATACATAACGTCAGCTACATCAATTGCATAGCTGAAGTCGAAATAGCTTAATTCGGCTTTTGGTGCTGTCTACACAGCAGGAAGTCAAAGGAAGAACACTCTTCCTTTGACTTCCCTTACTCCTCATGAAGTGAGGGTTACAAGAGTTGGAGTAAGAAGTCCTCCAGCTCGACATTATTTCAAAATAACGGCTTGATGTGTAGACGCACACGGTGTTATTTCAAAATAACGCCAGTTATTCTGAAATAACACTGCCTTGTAGACGTACCCTAACATATTTATGCCCAAATAAATGTTAGTCTTTAAGGTACCACAGGACTCATTATTTTTGCAGATACAGACTAAAACAGCTACCCCTCAGATTTGTCAGAGCAGTTTTCCCTAGTTCGGGCCTAAGCAAATGGTATAATCTCTATTAAAAGCTAAACTTTTGCTTTACAGATGAGGAAGAGTTAGAGATTAAAAGGTACACTTTTCCATAGCCACACATAGACTGACTTTTATTCATATCGCCATCAATACAGAAGTTCAAAAGAAGGAGCTTTCACACAATGCTAAGCATTATTAAATAAGCCATATTTCATTTTTTTTTTACTGTATAATGAGTACAAATTCCAAAAGGACATTTGTGCACTATGTTACCAAAAATTAAAATTACAATATTTTTACACAGTCTTGGCATGAAACTTCAGCACACTGAGGCATAGAAGTCTAGCTGATTAGTCTGTCAGAAAGCATCCCTGTCCAGATCCTTATAAACATGAGCATTTTCCTCCTGCCACAAATGATGGCAAGGGAATTATATAACATTTCTGGTCATTTCACCTCTAATCATTCATTACTCAGCTTTTAAAGAAGATTTTTGGAAAATATATGTCAAAATCAAGAGTGCTTGATCTCAATATACTCAGCCTGTTTGTACTGTACCTAAGCAAGTGCATTTATTGTTTATCAGCACAAACCCATAAGCGCAAGCACACAATTTTAACAGCAAGGAAATAGAAAAGTAATGAAGTTAATGTCCATTTTGGGATATATCACAAAGCAAATCATTATAACTGAAAGAAACTGGGATAAACTTTTCAAAAGTACCCAACTGACTTAAGAGCCTAGTGAAATTTGGTGCCTAAGTTACTTTTTAAAATGGAACTTCTCTCTGTCAGAGAAATTTTGACAGAGCCATATTCCATCAGGTCCATTTTGCTAGAATATTGTTCTGAAATAGGAAAAAAAGCAAATGCCACCAATGTCACATTACAACATTTTCAGAAGGAAACCTTTCGACTTTTCATTTTGAAAAATTTATTTGTATTCTCTATATTATGTATTTCTCATAATACAGTTTTAAAGTAAATATTTAAACTATATGCTTTAATATTTTTCAAAATAAGACATTTTGACCAACCCAATTTTCCTGTGTGGAGAAATCAAAAGTTTTGGGGTTTGTTCTGATTCAGAACAAAACCAAGTTTTGAAACCTCAAAATCCATTACAAAACAGAATTTCTGTCCTTTACACAGCTCTTCTCCAAGATCCCTTAGACAATTCAGAAAAATTTCCCTCTGAGTTACTGTGCCATCTAATATGTTATGTCAAACAGGATGTTAAAAGAAGAAATCACATTTTAGTGCACTTTGAGATGAACATTATTTTAGTAGGTGTAATTAAAGAGAAGTACTGTAATAAATAAAAAGAATTGGAAAGTGTGTTTTGCTACACCACTGAACTAGTAATCTGCAGTCTGGTTAGGAAAGTACTGTATGTATCACTAAAATAGTGCAGGTTGGACCTCGCTGGTCTGGCACCCTTGGGACCCAACTGGTCCAGAACAAGAGCATTTGTTGGACTAGGGAAGGTCCCTCCCCTCATGTCTTGCTGCCTGGAGCTCTCCCAGGCCCTGCTGCTGCAAGGGCTGGAGCGCCACGGTCAGAGCCGTGCAGCCAGGGCAGAGCTCCACAGCCGCCTGGCTCCGCGGCTCGGGCTGGACCTCTCCAGCTGGGACGGAAGGACAGCGCTGGAACTCCATAACCCAGGCCAGAATTTCCTGGTTGCCACTGGGGCTGGAGTTCCTTGGCCGCTGGAACCAGAACACTGCCAGAGCTCCACAGCCGGGGACAGAGTCAGAGCTCCCTGGCCGCTGGGGGGGGGGGGGGAGGGACGGACGGACGGACGGACACACACACACACACACAGAGCTCCCTGGCCGCTGGGGACGGACTCACTCTCACTCTCTCTCCCTAGGCTCTGTCATCCACAAACATCCATGGTCCGGCACAGACCATGGATGTTGCCTGACTAGGGAGTCCCAGTTAAGGGAGGTATAACTTGTATCATATTCTTTTACTTTAATCTCAGATATTATACAATACACCCAGAATTCAAAGTACAAAAGCTACATCATTAATATTGTTACCTTAATTTCATAAGTTGTTCCAGGGTTAAGATTGGTGAGAAGAACTTCCAAACTATCAGGTTTTGTTGTTACTTGGGTGTAAGCTGTTTGCATCCATGGGCAGACCTCCTTATATTTAATAATATAGGACATAATCCTCCCATTTGGATGTGGTGGTACATTCCAAGAGAGCAGAATTCCTGCAGACCCCACTTTTTCACCGGCAAGGAACACAGGGGGTCCTGGATCTGTAAAAAGAACATTCCTCAACTACATTATCATAAAGCAATGCCTATATCTTTACAGTTAATGCCTACAAATAGCATATTTCAGCATAGATTTCTGAGGCACCCAAAGACTAATGTGCTTGTAAATATGAAGCTTTTTTTCTCCCTAGAACTGTGTTTCAAAAGCTGATTACATGCCTTTTTTTTTTTTTTTGGAACACCAAGAACATTCTTTTGTAAGAATGTAGAAAATGGAATGCTCAAAATCTTCAGAGACAAAATAGAGTTTTACGCCAGATATTTTGTCAGTTTTAAGAGATATTTTTACAGCTTACTTAGTTTCAGGATTCTTCACCTAAAACTACACAGAAATCTGTGACACTGATTTTAGAAGATGTGTTTGCTACTGTTATACTTTTTAAAAGAAATCATATCAAATGAAGATGTCTGTATATAGTCTGCAATATGTAAAATGCATAATATATAAATAATAACAAACACTTCCATAACTATCCATAAGAATTAATAAAGCTGTCAATCATGACCAGATTCTTCTTAAAACAATTTTAGAGGAACTTCAATTTCCTTCTAGACTACTTAGTAGATATATCATATATGATGATGGTTTACATACAACAAATAATTGTCTAATATTTTCATGCAAAAATATAATTAACATGTTCAGACTTATTACTGACTATAACCTATGAAGAAATATTATACATATTTAAGCACTAAATAAAACAAGCAATTATTTATCAGGAATGGGCAAAATGTGATAAGTCATAATTAACTCACAGGTTACATTAGTTGTCACTGTTCTACTGACTGGTGAACTGTATGCTGAAGAAGAAACTGAAGAAACAGTCACATTATATGTTGTTCCAGGAGTAACGCTGGAAAAATCAGCCTAAAATATCAAATTAATCCAATAAGTCTTTTGCCAAGATAAGAACAAACACAAAATACAGTTCTAAACATGACATAAGGTGACATGACAGAATATACATTACAGCAATAAAAACACTGCATTGTATATGTTTGCTGCAATATAGCATTTTGTAATTGTATTTAAGTTGCCCACTATAAGATCTGAATAACATACAATATTAAAAACAACAAAATTAACTGTTAGATAGGTACAGCTGATGCTATAAAAAAATCTATCAAAGGGTACCATCATGATAGTATTTAAGTGCATATGAAGCATTAGAAAGTTCTGTTTTTCTGAGGAAGAAACAAAAAATATAAAGATTCCTGTAAAACTTTCAAGTTTCCAAAGTCTATCTATCTTATCTTTTGAAATAAACATGACACACCTTAATAGTAAGCATTTATACAAAATACCTGTATCTCTGCAATTCCAATAGAAAACAAAACCAAAAGAATCAGCAACATCACTGTTATTATTATATTTTTCAGATAGTAGAATCAAAAAGTGCTCCTATTTCTTTTTGATGGCTTAACGGAGAAATGTTGCCTGCATTAATGATTTAAGGCTAGATCTTCCTGGCAAGTACACAATTAATGAGCCTGTATTACTCAATAGCTCTGCCCTTCCTTTGTTAAACTATTCATGAACTCTTGGATGACTGGCTGCAAGTTTATAGTAGACGTAAAAAAAAGAGTATTATAACTGTTGTTAAGGTAACAAACCACAGATGTTGAAATTCGTGCTCACAAATTTGGCATTAGTCCTTTTGTATTCTCATCTATGTTAAAAAGCTAAAGGAGCAAGCTTCCTGGTTGGATAGTTCTGCAAAGAATTTTCCCATCAGCACAGTACATACACAGAAGTTGACCGTCCAAATATTACAATGAAAACACATACCCGATACTCCCCACCTCCAAGATCTAGGATAGTAACAAAGCCATGACCAGGAATAAGTTCCACATGAAACCTTTCCACACGTCCATAAGGTAGTCTCCAATTCACAGAAAAGGAATGTGACGAAACATTGAAGGCTTTAAGATTCTCTACCTTTGCAGGTTCTGAAAGTGAATTTCAAATTAGGAACAGATTAACCTAAACAAGGCTATATGCTAAGCTAATTTCAATGAAAGTTATATTATTAGTTATAAGAGTAATAAAGATTATCCATCCCTGTCAATGGAGGTTTTTAAGACAAAGACCTATCAGGGATGGTTTAGATACACTTGGTCCTGCCTCAGCATAGGGGCCTGACCTCTCAAGGTCCCTTTCAGCCCTACATTTCTATGATTCTATAAAGGTGTTATAGTCAATAGCAGTGAGAGCATGATTAGATTCTGTCATTTTAGTATCATCGTCAGAGAGCTCATAGGACCCAATCCTGCAGAACTCACTCAAGCAAAATTCCCATTGACTTCAGAGGGATATGGTCCAATATTACCAGAGACCAAGTGGCTGCTTGTCCCAGTTCATTGTTAAAAATGTATGAATGGCATATCATTAAGTCCCTGTTTCAACACCAAATCTCTATTCAGCAAAGCACTAATGCATGGGCTTAACTCTATTCATGCATTTAAATCCCATCAGTAACCTCAAAGTTAACCTCAGTTCTAAGGATGAGTGTAAGCATGTGTCTCAAACTCCCGGCCTGCAAGCCATCCCCAGCTGAAGTAATTGTGCTATCCGGCCCAGGTCTCCTGGTGGGCCAGAGGGGGGGTGGGCTACCCATTATCGGGCTGGAGGGGGCTGTCCATTACTGTTTCCCCTTGAGGGCATGGCTACAGGCATTACCAGGGAGGCCTGGCAAAGTGCGGCAGCAGTGGTCGGGCCCCCACCTTTATTCTCTGTGGTGGCAGGAGATGCGGGGAAGCGGTGCATACTTGGAAGGGACACTTGCTCCACTTCCCTGTGGCTCCTGCTGACACAGGGAGGCCCAACTGTTGCTGCTGCCCCATGCCGGGCCCCCCAAAATAACCCCCAAGGCCACATCTTTGAGAACATGGTGCCATGGGAAGGAGAGGGCAGGCTGATGGCAGAAAGGGCGGGGCTCAGAGACGGGTAACAGACAGCTCCCCCTCCTTGACCTGCCACAACTTCCAAGCTGATTGTGCAATTGCTCCAGCCAGGGATGGCCCGCAGCAGGCCAGGAGTTTGAGACCCCTGGTTTAAATGCTTTGCTGAATTGGGGGCAAAGGGCTCAATCCAGCAAAGTGGCTTAACCTTACATAGGAGAAAGAAAGAATATACCTTATATATACAGAGACTATAAGGTATTTACTTACTCCTTCTGCAAGATCAGATTGTTTAAATGTCTCTGCTGGAATGAATCCTAAAAGAAGCGCTGAAGTGGGAGTTCTGAAGTTGCCATATTTCATATTTTGCTCTGCTGCTTACTATAATGTTGATTTTTCTTTATAACTCTTCAAATAATGGCAGGTAGTTCTGTTTGGTTCAGTTAAGCCCTCAAAATCTAGATGTTTAACTACACATATCTTATTCATATATTCCCTCTTCTTTTACTGCACCTGTGTCTCTCTCTCCTCTCTCCTTCCTGACATCCTGTTTAATCTTCGCTCCCTTCCTTTTCCCCCTTCCCTCTTCCTCATATTTAAATCATTCTTTACCCCTCTTCAGACCCGAAGTTCAATCAGTTTTCTTCAGAGAGTCATACTACTACTGGATAAGAGAAGTGCTCTCCCCCGTGTGCATCCATCTGCATTTCTTCTCCTGCCCATTCTGTAATCTTGGAGTACCCTCAACTGGAGGATCCACACGCCACAATGGAAATCCACTCACTAGCATAAGCACACATGTGCCCTAGCACTCATTCTGCTGTAATATTCATTTATACATATGTCATTTCACACCTTGATTAGAGCAGCTCCCCCCTTCCTAGCCTCCTCAGCATCCATTCTCCAAACACAGGTCAAAATGCTGCAGGCAGTGAGCTCCCAATCATCTTTCCACAGTATTGCTTTTGCAATACATATATCTGCTGTCTCCTGCATATTTTGTGCAGAGTTCTGTGCTTAACTGAGCCACACAAAACCTGTACTACTATCAGGTGCACTATACACAAGGGGACTGATTATGGTTCCCAATACACCTCCTTTCTACTCTTGTGGTTTCAGAGTTGTTTCTGTTCTTTATAACTATTTGTCAGTTATGTTTCTTATAAGGTTCAATCTATGCACAGTCAGAAGAATATTTGATAGCTTTTTTCTGACTTTTTTACATTAAAGCACAGGAGATTAAGATTAGGATGACGACACATCTTACTGACCTAGTACGAATTCTGCAAACCCTTAGGCATGTGAGTAGCTTTTAGGGATTCAAAGAGAACACTTTTATGTGGAAAATTACTCATGAGCCAAACCAGCAAAAGGACTAGAGCATCCAACTGCCACATGAGGCGCCTAAATCGAATACTTTGAAACCTATGCTTAGCTGCTGCTGACTCCTGGAAGTGCCTAAAGTCCCTACAGGGCCTTTTTGTCAGTGGGCATACACAGAGCTGCCTCAGTCTAAGCACTTGGTTGCATATCTCACACCTAAGCACCTAAGTTCCCTCTAGGCGCACAGAAAGAATTTTAGTCCCACCCACCTCTTGAGCAGAGCCGTGCAGCAGCATGCCTGCAGCCCTGCACTCGCTGTCCTGCCAGTGAAAGGTAAACTGGTGGTGGTGGTGGGCTTGGTGGAGGAGTGGGTGTTAAGCTGGGCAGCTTTTTATTGTCCAAAACTCCCCAGGGCTAGAACTGGGGCCAGAGCCATGTGGTGGCTACCCGGCTGCTCCCGGGGCATGGTGGGCCTGGGCATGGCAGGTGGGTGCCCTGAGTGCTGGAGATGAAGATGGAGCTGCAGTGCAGCTGCTCTTGCGGCTGAGGCTGCAGTACAGCTCTCTCCACTCCTGGGTGGGGGACTGCAGCCACACCTAGCCTGCCCCAGGAGTAGTCGTACCATAGTCCCGGCTCCAGCTCTGGCAGGCCCCATGCAACCTGCCCTGAGGAAGGGCTGGAGCTAAAGCCAGGGCCATGTGGCGGCTGCCCAGATGCTCTGCGGTGCAGTCGCTGTGTGGCTATTCCCATGCGCTCACATGGTGAGCAGCTGCCCCGTGTGATGGAGCTGGAGCCACGGCCGCTGTGCAGCTGCTCCCTGGCATCCCTGTTCCCCTCTCCCACACCTTTCTTTCCCCCCTCACTACCCTCTGACCCACAGAGCCCCTAGCCCTCTTCAGCCCCGTCAGCTCCCCCACACCACCTTCCCCCGCCCCACCCTCAGTCCTCCACTCCCTTTGAACTCTGGGGGCTGGCAGCAGCTTCCCTCTACCCTAGGCAGGGACTCACAGCCAGCCGCACAGGAAGCAGCCTGGGGCAGCCCTTGCCCTGCACATAGACTGCTGTGGGAGCAGCATTCTCTGGGTGAGAGGCAGGTCTCATCTTCTCCCCCATGCGGGGGGGCGCTCTGCCTGGGAGTGGAGCTCGGGGTCCCAGCAAGGAGGGGCTGGGATGGGGTCTCTGCACTGGGATAGTCTCTTGGGGTGTGTCTACTCGAAATAAGCTACACAAATTGAGCTACCTCAATTGTGTAGCTTATTTTGAAATAGCTTAGTTCGAAATTGGGAGCATCTACACAGAACTTATTTCGAAATAGAGCACTCTTCCTCCAAAATAGAGCACTTCCTTACTCAATGAGGGTTACAGGAGTCCGAGTAAGAAGTGCTCCAACTTGACAGTATTTCAACATTATTTTGAAATATCTGCCTGCTGTGTAGACGCGGACTAAGTTATTCCAAAATAATGTTGCTGTGTAGACTTGGGGTACAATTAGGCTACAAGTTTTTATCGGAAAAAGGTACGCAAAATGCACAACGCATTTTGCATACCTTTTTCTGATTCTTTTGTCGAAGAGGCTTTTCTGACATTTGGCCCATGTGGACTGGGCCAAATGTCAGGAAAAAAAACCCTCTTTCGGAAGCCCCCTTCTTCCTCATAGAACGAGGAACACGGGGGCTTCTAAATGAGTGCGTTTGCTCTTCCACAAAAAAGGAAAACAATGTGCTGTCTTCTGTGGACCACATTTTTAAGAACCAAACTCTTCCTGTGGGAGTTTAGACCTCCTAACTAAGGGATATGGCTTTCACTGAGTGACAAGTCACCTAAAAATTAGGTATTGCAATTCAGAGTTGCCACGCTGAAGTCTATTTGTGTTTCTGGGCTACACACGCTTAAGTTTTTGCAGGATATGGGCTGTCAAATGTTTTCTACCTTCTCCTTTCACCATTAGCAGGCTTCCATCACACATAACACAACTGGGACAATGTCTATATTACTGTGCAAATGGAGAAAAAAAGTTAGGATAATTAATTATATGATTGATTAATTATAACAAAGTAATCAAATCAAAATTAGGAGTATATCAAATAAATCAGAAATAACTGGAAACTGTGAATTGTGAAAATTCTTATGTCAGTTCTCTGATTGCAATCTAGCTTGTTACAGGCGAAGAGATAAAGAATGAGTCGGTTACTATGTCCTGCCATCAGCTGTCAGATGAATAATTGCTGTGAGACATGACTGCCTTCTAACTGACCCTCAGAACACAAATTTCTCCCATCTATGCACAAAAAATTGCATAAGAACCTTTCTTCATGTTCTTATCAAATATTTGATTTTAGTGCTTTAAAACTAAAAAATTAAAACAGAATTGCAATTAAATGCATACAGAAGTTCATAAGATGGTTGCATCGGAATCAGTTACAGTAAAATAGAAAATTCATTCACTGGTAAAGAGCAAAAATAGACGTTACAACCTGTTGAGTTAAAAAAAAAAGAAGTGTGCTTCCCCCAAAAGACCAAAAATAGCAAAATGGAAAGCTTGATTTGGACAAAAGTGAAACCAGAAAAGTTCCATAGTTTCTGGTCATCACACAAATAATATGCAACTGTAAGTTATTCCTTTTTATTTGATTAAATAAAAATACAATGGACATGCTTTGAAAATCATGCTCATTAGTGCATGGAAAACTGAGAAATGCAGAGCAGCAGATACTCTGCAGTGTGTTAATTCAGCGCTCATAATTAAATCAAGAGTACACAAGGGGAAAAAAATCAGGAACTGGTCTGGACTGGAGTTACTCTCCTTAAACACTCTGCATGGATTATGGTAACAGGGAAGACTACCATGGGCACCAATCCAGCACATATATGTTTTAACTTTACGCACTAACTTCAGAGGGACAACTCACAGTATATAAAGATAAGCATGTCCCAACAGTGCAGGATCATGACACAGTGTGTTAGAAAAAAAAGTCACAGATTAAAATTTGTATTTTTCAGATACAAAAAGTAACATAGCTGATCCACTTGGGCCATGTCTTCACTCCGTAGAAGATGAACACTGCTGCAATCAATCTTTTGGAGTTTGATTTAGCAAATCTAGTTAAGACTCTCTAAATTGAACTCAGAAGTTACCCCCGCCACTGTCTGGTACTCCTGATCTTGCCAGGAGTAAGAGAAGACAAATGATCCCATTGGCCTTCTGCTGTGGGGATGCTGCCAAGCACGGCTTAAGGTAAGCTGACTCCAGCTATGTAGAATATAAGTTGCGTACGTTAAGCTGAGCTGTTGGGTCTAGTGTAGACCTGGCCTCAGGGAGTCACTCTGAGTGCAGTGGTCGGTGACCAGCCTACAGGTGGTCAGTACTGGGTTACCACATACTCAGAGGCACGTATGGTAGGCAATCTAAGCATGAAGCCCTTTAGACACTAACCCTCAGTGGGTTCCCACAAACACAGTGGCTGATGAGTAACAAAAGATAGCTTTATTAGAGCTGCCAGAGATAAATACTGTAATTATCATCAGGCAAAACTGCTTTAAAAGACACACAAAAGTTAATAAACACAACAGGCTCCAAATCAGCCCCTAAGCAAGGTAACTACCCATCCCTAATTGGACGGGCTATTCCTGAAATGCAGAGTTCAACTTCTGCCCCCAGGCTGAATGACACTGGGACAGCATTTGTTTAAGATTCCCTGTAATACTGCTATGCTCCTGACGGAAGCTTAGGGCAAGCAAGTGGTGACACAACTCCACTAGGCTGGATTATACCCAGAATGTGATGCCTACCCACTAGAAAGAATAAAGAGAAAAGAAAATGTACATACCTGTTACAATTTCAATGAATGTGATAGCTCCTTCAACACGGCCTCTAACTCTTTGTAATGTGAAATTATAAATGCTGCCAGCAATCAGATCTGTAACTGTGTAGTCATTCAATACTCCCAAAATATTATAGTCTTTCCTGAATGTACTGTTTGATATAGATACTGTGTAATGGGTGAAGTTGGTTCTGGTTGGATTCCACATTAGTGTGGCGGAGGAAGTATTTGCCTTTTTTAATGTTAGACCACATATTCCAGCTGGTTCTACATTTTTAAAGAGAAAAGATAAATGAGATAACTTGATCAGACCTACAAAGAAATTATAAATAATTAATTTAAGTAGATCAGCATATTCAACTAAAAGTTACACTACTTTGCACAAATACAGAATCTTCACATGAATGTTTTGAGGTTTCCTAATATTATGAAATAGAAAGCTTTTAAGGAGATATTCTGGTCAGGGATGCAGAGTAGCCAGTGCACTCTGGCTGCTGCCTGGAAAAAGAAAGTAGGATATGGAAGCAAGCGCTGTGGATGTGCACCCCTGTATGTAATGCAACCTATGTGATTACAGACTTAGCAGGATTGCAAACCTAGCAGACCTCTCATTAGAAAACACAGTCACAATTGCAGAGACATCAGAACTGAGCCCTTCATAAATAGAATTAATGATTCTATTCACAGAAATATAAAATTTACAGAAATATCATGGGCAATATATCTTACAAGTGAGGAATTAAGTCACTAAACATTTCTTATCTTCACTTAAAAGTCAACACATCAAACTATCCAGGGTCAATGATAAAAGTTACCAAAAAGACATTTTGTGCTTATATTACCATGGATGTTTAATTAATAATTAGTAGCCATTAATTAATAGTGTTTTCTTTAATACTTATGCCTTGCTACAATTTGAAGGAAAATATGTCTCAGGTTTTCTTAAAAGATGAATGTTACAAAGATGTTGATTAAACTTGTATGCAGCCTCCTGAAATCTTGATAATTAATGCAACATTTTTCTGTGAAAATTGGCAGGGCTTGCTATTAAGAGCAAAGAAAAGCCTATTTGCGGTTAAATCTTGGCCCAGCAACACACCTGATTTATCCTCAATACAGGGCATATAAGTCACCCCAGTATACATCTGTTTCACACTGAAGTCGTTGACGCTTGTAGGAATGGATGTATTATATAAGTCCTCCCATTCCCTGCTCTTAAGTCACGTGCAAAAAAAACCAAAACAAAACAACCAATTTTGCACAAATGGTAGTCAGCTGCAGGAAAAAAAATTCCCAGCTTTATGTTGTTTTGCTATAAGTCAAAGATTTTTTTGGAACATATCTTGGACTTATAGCAAGGACGGCCTGTACTCATAAGAATATTTGGGCATAGATGGACTCCTAAAACAGGGGAAGATGCTTACTCCCTCTGCCTGGGATGCATTTTGCATCAATAAGAATCTGCCATGTCAGAGATTGGCTATCCTGTCAGTAACTGTCTGAGTAGGTTCACTGTGCTTGCAGAACAGGCTCACTAAAGCACTCAGTGGTTCAGGAGTTTTGGCCCAAACCAACCACAGAAAATCACAAAATAAGAGGGGGGAAGGGCTGAGAGATGTGCGTATGAGTTTGGGATATTATTTTTTTTCCAGAATTTGATATAAATCTATTTCTCTATGACTCCTCCCAAACATCCCCTACTCTTTCCATGCTATCCTCTGGTAGCACTGCTGCCAGAAGAAGATGTTTGCTCCAAGTGAGCAACTTGGTATTTACAAGTATCAGAGGGGAAGCCATGTTAATTTGAATCTGCGTAAACAATGAGGAGTCCTGTGGCACCTTCTAGACTAACAGATTTATTGGAGCATAAGCTTTTGTGGGCAAAGACCCACTTCGTCAGATGCATGAGGTGGGTCCTTGCCCCCAAAAGCTTATGCTCCAATAAATCTGTTAGTCTAGAAGGTGCCACAGGACTTCTCATTGGTATTCATACGGTTTGTGCCTCCAGCACCATTTGGAGCACAACTTATCTACTCAGTCAGGCTTTCTTCTTCAGTCAGGCAACCAAGAGTATCTTCTCATGAGTATGCTGCAGCCTTTGTATGAGAGCAATCCTCCAGTTTGGAATCTTTATTTTACAGGAATTTTAAGAAATGGAGAAGCACATGAAAATAAAGTGTAAGACAAGGGTGGGCAAATACTGGCCCATGGGCTGGATCCGGTCCACCAGGGTTAGTTCCTGGCAGGCCCTCACCACTATATTTACCTACAGCTGCAGGTGCCAGCACTCACAGCTCCCATTGACTGTGGATAGTCGTTCCTGGCCAATGGGAGCTGTGGGAAGCAGTGTCCTGGTACGCAGTGCTTGCCGCTGTTCCCATGGCCAGGAATGGTGATTCGCAGCCAATGGGAATCGTCGGTACCTGGGCTGTGCAGGGAAATATAGCGGGAGTGGCCTTCCAAAGGCTAACTCTAGCAAACCGTGTTATTGCCCATCCCTGGAGTAAGAACATACTAAAAGCACCAGGATCTGTTCTTGGAACACTCAGTGTAGATAGCCCAGTTAGAGCTGGAAGCTTGTCGCTTCTTGTAGCTGAATCTCTTCCTTAAATGTTATATCTGTAATTGAACTAACCTGGTGTGGTAGACATAAGACCTCCCTCTAGACTACCAGTGCAACTAGGAGCAGAATGCAGACCATTTTACCAGTACTTTTCTTTTGTAACCACAAATATTCATCACAACTCTCCATAGTTATTGTGCCACCTTTAAAAAGAAACCAACTTGGAAAAGGTGTTCCCTCACTTGTGGTGACTTTTTTCTCCACAGCCAGGCTGGAATCCAAGCCTTTAATTGTCTTTAATTGAAACAAGTAGTCCATTCCAGGAGTCAGATTCTTCACTACAGCTCTGCTGCCATAAACTCTTGTTGTATGTAGAGTTTCACTGTTTGTCATCAAACAATAGGAAAGCTACAGAAGAAAAATACATTTTAATGTAAAAATCTTTCACTTCACAATAGCAATGTTCAGAGATGCCAGCTAATGGTCATAGTGAAAATGTATTATAACAGTCAGATATTGCAAAGACAGAAAAATATTTTTCAGACATTAATATTAAAGTTCACAAGTTTTGTAATAATCTCCACAAAAAACTGTAATCATTAGGGTAATTAAAAGAGGTGGCATGGCCTAGCAGGGAGTCATGCTGGGAGTCAGGAGCCCTGGATTCAAGTCCCAGCTCAGCCAGTGACCTACTCTGCTTCACTGGGAAGTTACCTCACTTCTCTGTGCTTTTATTTTCCCTCTCGCTCTTGTCACTTTAGCTCATAAGTGTTTCAAGGGAGAACTGTCTATCACTGTGTGTTTATACAGTGCCTTGCACAATGGGCATGTCTACATGGCACACAAAGTCCAGCTCTGACTCAGGTTTGAGCCCAAGCCTCTGTTCCAGCCACCCATAAATCAATCTGACTTTAATTAGCAAGGTTTAGGACCCAGATCCTAGACCCTGCTAAAGGAGTAGGTCAGAGCACAAGTTCCATCATGACTCAAGTCCAAGCCCTGTCATTTTGCAATGTGGACACAAGGCAAGCTGCAGACCTGAATCAAATCTGTATAGTGCAGTATGGATGCATTAGCAAAGCTGTGGCACACAAGACAAGCAACTGTAAACCCAGGTTTACAAAGCATTAAGGACATGAAAGAATGGGATTAGAAACACTAAGACCACAAGCCCGGGTCCCGCAGACCTGGGTTTAAAGTGTAGTGTAGATATTCCCTATGAGGCTCTAATCTAAGATGAGACCTCTAAGGGTATGTCTACACATCAGTGTAAGCCCCAGGTCAGTGAGACTTGAGTCAGCTGACCCATGTTAGGAAATCCTGGTCTTGAGTGTCTGTGTTGTATTTTAACTCTGGATTAAGAATTTTTTGACCTGTCCTCAAACCCACCACTTTGGCACCCATATGGCTCATAGCCAGGATGGGCAGGTGGCTGCCCGGCTGTACCCTGGTCAGGCCACGTGGCAGGCGGCTTGCTGTGAGTACAGACCCAAGTGAAAGTAATCCTGTCCGAGGGAGTCTAGTACCCCCTATCACCTCTGAAACGTGGCTGCTCTAGACCTAGGAACATGGGATGATATGGGAAAACTTTACTGCCCACCCAGCACATTAGCAGGAAGAAGCTCACTTTGCAAAAGGCTTGATCTGTTTGCTCTCTGATTCAAACTCAGGAGAGTCTCTGACGGTGTGTTTTTGCAGACTGGTGATTAGAACACAATGGATTAATGATGACCTGTTGCCATTTGCCCAGGAGTTAGTGGGGAGGCTTCTGTTTTCAATAAAGTGAACTGCAGATGGTGGAGATACAAAGGACAAAAGAAATTGTCCCAGGGAATTTTTGGTTACAGTAGAACCTCAGAGTTATGAACACATCAGTCCAACTCCAATGCACACCTCATTTGGAACTGGAAGTACATAATCGAACAGCAGAGACCAAAAAAAAAATGCAAATACTGTACTATACTGCTTTAAATATAAGCTACTGAAAAAATGGAAAGTTTTCTTTAAATTAAGATGGTTAAAAACAATATTTTTCTTCTGCATAGTAAAGGTTAAAAGCTACATTAAGTCACTGTTCAGGTGTAAGCTTTTGAAGAACAATGATAATGTTTTTTTTCCAACTGACAAATGTTTAAGAGTTATGAACAATCTCCATTCTCAAGGTGTGTGTAATCCTGAGGTCCTACTGTACTTCCAGATGACTCCTAGGATGAGAGTTAAGTGGGGCTGTGGCTATACTGCAAAGAAATAGGACTTGCACCCTAGGTCTGGACTGACTCAAATTTGGATCCTCCAAGAATGTAGTATCCTGAGACCATGGCTCTGAATCCTGGGTTAGCGCAATTGCAGTGTAGATGCAAAGGGGTTAGCTTTGAGTCTTGGCTCAAGGATGGGTTTATGCTGCAGTATAGACATACCCTAAGAGCAATCTTAATATAAATAATAATAATAATAATAATAAAGACTTCAAGTATGCATTCTGCCCCCATTTTGATCTGCATTTGAAGCAGCAAAAATATTTGTGTGGGGAAACTGAAACCAACAGAAAACAAGTCTTTATGTTCTTTTCATCATTACGCAAATAAGGCTTCACTCCATTTAACCTCACTCCATCACTATAACTAAAGAAGGAAATAACTAAGACCCAGAGCCTCATCCATCCCAAATGGGGCCAACAAAGACTTTTATCAGGAAATGGGAGGGGCAACAGGATTTGTCCTGATCACCGCCACTTGAAGAAGCAGCAGAGAGGAACTGGTCCTCCAACACCACAGACCCACAGACCATTGCACACTTTTTGGAGGATTTGCTAGAACCCAGGACTATTTGCATTGAGGTCCTATGCCTCTGCACCATCACCACAGCCAGATGCTCCCTCCAGTGCTACAGCAACTTCACAAACACTAAATCCATTATCTAACAAAAGAGAGGAAATGAAAATCTTGTTTAGCAGTATCTCCAAAGGGTGAGATGTGTCCCCTGGAGGACTGGCTCATGGGTTGGGGGGTAATTGGGAGATGTACAGTTTAAGAGAGGGAAGCCTTTAATAATACATGCTGGACATTGAGGGCGGGGGCATTATTGAGTTCATTTCACGGAAGTGGGACGCCGCATTCATAAATGTGGGGAGTGCAGCCGAGGAACACATTGAAAATATTTTAATCCTTTTACTTCTCTTCCCATTATACTTTCATGTTTCTTAATAATTTATTGGCATTTATACTATAGCAATTCTCAAAAGCTCCTATCAGGATTGGGGAGATGAGTTCCCTGACCTGAAGTGCTTCCTGGTTACCAGTAACATTACAGAAATAATTGCTTTCCTTTTTAACAAACAGTTTAATTTAAATATATTAAATGACTGTATATTATTTTATCATAGGGGTTTTAAAATAACATGAAAGAGTAATGGCTAATTGGTTCACTCAGCACCTTGGCAGCAGTGTACAGGGATGTGGTTGACTCAGTGGCTGGCATGACTTTAAGAGATTCATTTCCCAGATAGGTGGAACTCAATAATGGCTGACAGGTGAGGAGTTTGTGGTCTACAGTAAAATAACAGCACACTCTAACAGCAAATCCCTGATTGTTGAGTCACAGAGCAGTCCCGAGGCCAGTTTTGAAGAAAACCAACTACCAGCTATTTTATTAGAGTGAAGATGTGAAGAATAAGAACTGCGTAATGGGTTAAAGAGCAGACTAAGGGTGCGTCTACACTGTACCTATTTTGCGATAACTAGCGTTATTTCGAAATAGCAATGTGAGCATCTGCAAAGCCATTTAGATATTTTCAAATAATTTCGAAATAACGGACGGCTTATTCTGAAATCTGTAAACCTCATTTTATGAAGAATAACTCCTATTCCGAAATAGCTATTTCAAAATAAGGCCTGTGTAGATGCTTCACTACTGCTATGTCGAAATAGCCCCTCACCAGGGCCATTCTAAGTTATTCCTTCCCAGTGCCTCCTGAGGCTCTAAATCAAGATAGAACATCTACATTAGGGAAGCCTGCCTCGGATTAATGTTGAGGCTTCCCTGCAGTGTAGATGTGCTATTTTGAAATAAGCTATTTGGAATAGCTATTCCAGAATAGTTTATTTCAAAATAGCCATGCAGAGTAGATGTACCCTAAGAATTAATGCATAGGATCAGGCATATAGATTTAATTTGGGTTGGGACCAGACACTTCAGAGTTCTTGCTCTGCTTGGGCCAAATGAAAAAATCATGTAATATTCTTTAAAACTTGGATTTTCAAAGGTGCCTAAGGAAATTAGACACCCCACTCCATTTATAGGTATGCTTCAGCAGCTCTATCCTACTACAAAGCCATATAACTGCTTTCTGTCACCACAGAGAAATAGAACCACTGCACTGGATCATAATGATGAATGGGATTTGGTTACTTAACTCTCACAGACTTCTTTGAAAATCCCAGTGTAAATTCCTAGGCAGTGTCAAGGTCTGTGAGACTACTCCTGCCCTAGTCTCTTCCATGGGCATGGAAAGTCCTGAATACAATGAAACTCAGGAATTAGGAACCACATAAAGAAAGTCTGTATACATATGTGCCACAGAGCTACACTTGATGAGAGCCCATTGTGCATTAGCATGCACGGGCAAGAGCTGGGCCAAGAGAAAAGAAAGGTAGGGCATAGACCCACAAGTGCACAGATCTACCAGCTGTTTCCCCCCCTCCTTCCCCCCAGGATAGGAGGACTTGGGGGTGAACAGAAGTGTCACAGGAACAAGAGTCACCCGAGAGCATGGTGATAAAGCCATAAAGTGGCTGGAAATACTGCCACTCCCCTAAGACCCTTGTGTATCTCCTCAATACAGTGCTGGTTTCTTTGGGCTTAACTCAGAGGCAAATGTTGTTTATTCATGTGAATTGCACATAGTGGCAAAATACTAAAAGCAAAGTAATATATTAAAATATCTCCTTATATATGAAACAAGAGAGCACATTTTAGTACTATCTTCACTCTGCATATTACAATACATGTCACAGAAAGAAGGCAAGTTGGGATAATTAATTTTACATGATTAGTAAAATGATCCCAATTATGCAGGTACACTTTGCTAAGTAACCAGTCTACTGAAGCCTCTCTCATTAAAGTTTTACACAATCTCGTTTATTCAGAAAAAAACCACCATCTAACATGGCTGTATCCTCTATGATTTGTCAAACAATAATATGTGTCACAGAGATTAATAAACAATGAGTAGTCCTGACACACCTTAGGGCATGTCTACACAAGGAAATTATTTTGAAATAACTAAACTTGACTTAACTCCCAATTTTACAAAATTGAAATAGTGTGTCCCCACCACAGAGAAGCCTCAAAATTAGTCCAAGGCAGGCTCCATTAATGTGGACACTCTAACTCAATTTAGAGCCCCAGGAAACACTGGGGAGCAATTAGTCTGAACTACTCTGGGGAGTAGTTATTTTGAAATAGCAGCACCAGAGCATGTACACTAACGCTATTCTGAAATAACTATTTTGAAATTAGTGTTATTCCTTGAGAAAAGCAGGAGTACAGATTTCAAAATAAGTATCTCTTATTTCAAAATAATAAGAGCTGAACACTGTATTCTTACTCTAGTAGAGGTATTCTAGAAATTTCTATATTAAGAAAACATAGGTTATAGGACATCAATATCACAGATCAAATCTGAAACCTTAGTGCAAATATAAAGCAAATTACAATTTCCAGTTCCAGAGATCACAAACTTGTATTTGTTATCTAAAAGAGCGTTGTATCCAACTTCTCAGATAGAGGTAATACCCACATTATAGTATAGGTATGTAGTGAGGCCCATAGGTAAATTTGCCAAATATTTTCTATTATAATCCCTCATTTAAACTAGCTTATAAATGTTCCAGATTTTAACTGTTTTGGTTGAAATTCTCCATGTTTTGTTTCTGCCTCAGATTACAAGAAAATAAGAGTTGATTTCCTCCTCCCCCCATAAAACTGTTTCATTGAAGAGGTGGTTTGGGGTTTGGAGCAGGGACTTGAAATTTGGCAAAGAGGGTCATCAGTACAGTCTGGCAGAAGCTTTGTGCTATAATCTCAGAATATTCCATATGCATTAAATATGCTCCCTAGGCCCACTCATCTTCCATTTGCACTGAACATGCTCGCAGAGCCATATAGCTCCCTACATAACTACACTGAGCATGCTCCTAGCCTCACAGAATTCCCTGCATGCCATTTGCATTACTAACTCCCAGCATTACTAACTCCCAAAGAGATTGTTATATGGCAACTGCACTGAGCATCCTCCAAAGTCCCATAGCCCTTAAGCGCCATTTAGGTCACAGCAGAAGCATCAACAACAACAGGTACCCTGTTCCCCCTTTGGCCTTAGGCATGAGGCGCTGGCCTAGAAGCTAGGAAGAAATAATGAATTCTACTCTTCTGTCTTCATAATATCATAGCCTGATATTAATATTTCTGTGCACTTCACACCCGTTATTATATTGAGTAGAGCTTTCCAGCCTTATTTAAGAGGCAGGCACGTATCATTCTTCCTGTTTTACAGATGGAGTGATACAGATATTAGTCAAGGAACAGAAACCTGTATCTGATATGACAAATCTCATCCACTTGGCCACACTTCTTTTCAGAATGAATGTGACAAATATATATATATTTGACTGTGCTTTCTGTAACCATTATACATCACTTCTAAGCCAGGAACAGAACCCAAAAAATCCTGATTCCCAGCATTCCACTGCTGTCAAGCAAAGTACCACATGGGCCATTGGCAAAGTGTGTAATGTGTCCCATCTAGTGACTGCTCAGCAGACTGCTGCTGCCGTCAATTACTGCTTAGCTCAAGAAGTAGGTGCTTGTGCTGTGGATCCCAAATTGTTATGCTGAATCCCTGATAATGACACTTGCAAGAGCGTGTAGCTTCACAAGATGAAATTTCTCATTTTTCTTTGTAAAGTCAAGCACACAAAGGCTATGCCAGAATTATGATTATTCATGCAATCTTAAACTGGTCACTTGTGCATGCACGTGATTATTGTTCCTTATTACATGCTCACATGTGGTTTGTTTTACAGGATCCCTGCTTAATTAACAATCAACACCAAATAGGGCAAAAGGTTGTTTTTCTCTTCTTACAATCTCTTGAGATGAAGGCACTGGGTTGCTCCCCAGGAGAACTGGATTTTAATCTAGTTTTGCCTAAAGACTTCTTCTGTGATGTTGGGTAGGACTCTATCATAATGCATATGCATGGTACTCCAAATTAACATTGCACAGGCACACGTAATTCTAGCATTCCCTTACTTTTGAATGCTTGAGTCTGCAACCTTAACATACTTTTAACATAGTTACATATTTCATATACGAAACTAATATAAAGATACCTGATTTTCCTCAAATGATAATTCTCCCTCCATAGATTAATGTGAAATATAAAGATAAAAATTCCCCTCAGGTTTTGCAGTATATGGTATATTTCACTGAGAACTGAAAAAGATTTAAAGTCAGTCTTAGTTTTTACACATTCTTTATTTATCTCACCTGAAACATTTCAAAGCCTCCTCTTGGCAGTTTCCAAGACAAATATACAGTGTTCTCTTCTTGTCCAAAAGCCTGGAAATTTGACGGTGGATCAGGATCTGAGGTAAGAATGACAGATATATATATACATACACAATATCAAAATATTCTGGATAGTTCAAAGGCAAATAAGTTTTATAGACATTTTGTAAATTAATATTTTACATTTCATACTAAATATGAAAATACATTTCAGTACTCAGAAGAATGAAGGATAGACTGTATTTATTCCTCCATGTTCAGAACATATCATGTTGCTGCTTTCTGTAAAGTGTAAAATAACTAGGAAATTTAAAATATGTTGGTTAGGGAGATGAAAGTAATACTTGCAAAATTCTATAGAAAAAGTCATTTTATTTACATTTTATTCTAATGATCATTACTGATTCTCTAAGTACATGCAGCTTCCCTTAATAACACAGAAAATTATTTGTTACTCAATATTTTAATTTATTTTATAATGTTTACAGATCTTTAGCTTGAAAAAGAATGTTACAAATGTGTATGCATTTAATCATGACATTTTTAAGATTGCATGACTAAATAAAAATATGCTTTCAACAAAGACACTAAATAAAGATCAGCTCTTACTTCTGCAATCCAGAAAATGTAATAAATTATATTAAACTTACAAGTACTAATCTTGAGGGTGGTAGGACGGCTTTTCTTTAATCCATTGGTAGTCACAATACTAATTAAGAAGTCAGTCCCTGGGGAAAGACTATCAAATCTGCACATTCTACATATTTAAGAGAAACTTGGTTATATTTTTAAGAATTTGGAAAATAAATATTGTATATATTACTGTACATCTTTCACGGATTAATTAATATTACATAGACCTAATGCCAAAGTTATATGCATATGCTGCCAGCCATTGACAATGCTTTTTTATGATGCAAGTTAAATTCCTGACAACAGGAATCATGCTCAGATCCTGCATTTACTCTATATGCAACATTCAGTTATCATTAATTCATTTCATCCAGAGATAGACCTGAGGCAATATGTTTGGAGCCAGATCAGGGATAACCATGATCATGACATGGTGGATAGGTGCTCAGACTTCATTTTTACTTTGGACTCATCTATGTGTAAAGCCCATTAAAAATAATTCATAAAAGAGGAAGATGTTTATTGATCAAGATTAAGATTTTTCTGTATATAGGTCCAGATCAACATTCGTGTGGGCGGCTGGGCTAGATGACCTGTTGAAGTCTCTTCCAGCCCTACATGTCTATGATTCTATAATTTTTAACCTACCTATCAAACAATGAATATTACATATAAATAATATAAATGATAATTCAGTATAGTCTCTTTAAATATACAACATGACATTTGGTTATATATATTTATTTGATTGGGCAGTAAAATATCAGCTTCATACCTTATATTAGTAGATAATATTTCCTCTTTGATGAAGCTTTTACTAATAATTGAAATAATATATCCATCAAATATATTTTGCACGGATGGCCAGGTAACAGTTATTGATTCTGAGTCTTTACTGTGATTCATATATTTAACTGGACTTGGTACTGTGTCAATAAAGAAAGCAGTGTTTAAATACCCTGTTCTATCATATCACTAACAGCACTAACTATCCCTAACCAAAAACAAAAAAGAACACATCTAGAAAAAGTATATGTAGACCCTAAAATGTACTTAGCACAGGGATACATGGAGTGATAAATACTGAGGTTGGTTCTCCACTGTACCATATCTCATGGAAGCTAATCACATATGCTTAACAGGCTAAGAATATTGATATAATTGGAAAAGAAAGGAAAACAAAAAAAATACAACTGATGTAAAGATCAATAAAACTTCAATATTGAAGGAAAGAGAAAAACATTTTGAAGATATTTCATAAGCCAAACAAAAGAGCCAAGAAACTAACAAGAGTTGGATGGTTTAACTATCTAAAGACAAAAAAAGTTTCAAGCAATTACAGGAGAACACAAGTAATACTGGTAGAGGCAGATGTATACCGAATTATAACTGTAAGGTCTCACCTGTCTCTATTTCTTTTATTACAAGAAAGCTGTCTTTGAAACCTTCTTTTTCTGTTCGAATTGTAAAGTTATACAGCATTCCAGGAATAAGATTAGAAAATACTGCCATTTCTTGAATGACTTTTTGGACCTACAAATCAAAGATTATGGTGTACATATATTTCTATGGAACTGCTTCAAGTTTTTTTAAATAGTAATAAAATGTTTATTTGTAGCATCCCTGTGTTTTGAATGGGTTACTATCTGTTACCATCAGTTACAATTTATTTGACGATAAGGGGTGCAACAATAACTTTACTGACTATACACAATTAATGTTCTTAAAAACATACCGTGAAAGTGCCTGCACAATTAGTACACGTAACTTCATACTGCTGGAAATTTCCATCAGCACGATCCCAAATAATTTGTATTGAAGTATCTGTAACTATACCTTCATGTACATTTTGTGGAGCTGCCAGACCTTAAAAAAACCAAAACATATAAATGCAATAGGCCCTATCCATCAGCTCTCCATGCAAAATTGCCACTGAAGTCAATGGGGACATGCACTGAAATTACTGTAGGTGAGACCTTATATAGTGAGTATTTTCAGATCGCAACAGAGACCAGTGAAAGTCTGGAACAGAAACAAATGGCAGGATAGGATCCAAGATCACATAAGGCCTCATTTGAAATATTGTATCCAGTTCTGGTCACCATGTTTCTTGTAAGATATGACCAAACTGAAAGTGCAGAGAAGAGCAACAAAAATGATTAAAGGTCTAGAAAACTTGACTTAAGAGGAAAAAGTGAAAAAATTAGATTTGCTTAGTTAGGAGAAGAGAAGACTGAGGCGAGACATAACAGGTTTCAAGTACTTATAAGGTACATAAAGAGGAGGGAGAAAAATTGTTCTCTTATACATCTGTGAATAGGACAAGAAGGAATGGGGTTAAATTGCAGCTAGGGCAGTTTAGGTTGGACATTAGGAAAAACTTACTGTCGGGATAATTAAGTACAGGAATAAATTGCCAGGGAGATTGTGGAATCTCCATAATTTAAGATTTTTAAACTGACAGATAAGATAAATGTCTTTCAGGGATGGTCTAGATCAGGGGGTCTCAAACTCCTGGCCTATGAGCCATCCCCAACTGGAGCAATTGCACAGTTTGGCCCAGGAGTCCTGGCAGGTTGGCATGGGGAGGAGAAGGCTGTCCGTTACTGTCCCCCAAGCTCCACCTCTTTCTGCCACCATCCTGCCCTCTACCCCCGCCCTCCCCGTGGTACCCCATTTCCTGAGGATGTGGTTTTGGAGAAGCAGAGTGGAGAGGGACTTGACTAAATGTTATACTGTACTGACATTTAAATTACTTACATGTTTTTACACCAGGTATGTGATATACTGAACTTAACATGTTTCCACTTACTGTGGAAACACTGAAATCATATTCTGTGCCTGGGGTCAAGTTTCCAATTGTTACTTTGTTATCATTCTTTAAAGTCAGTGTTACATTAGGTCCTCCTTCGCTTGTAACATATATACCATCAAATACTCCAATATCAGGCATTTGAACAAATAAAACCACAGAACTACTAGAAATGTCATAAGGGACAATAATCTGAATTGGTTTGGGCTCTGGAACAAAAAAAATTAAAGCAAATGTTAGATCAGTTAACAATAAGCTGAATGAAAATAATACAATAAAGCTGAAGCAGATTTTCTGAAAAATACGTTCATATGAAACAAAATGATAGCTACCATGACAAGATACTGAGAAATGCACAAACAACAAAGAGTTTTCATATAGCATTTTTCACTAGATTTCAAAGCACTTTATAAAGGAGTTAAATCTCTCAACAGTTTTATCTCTGGAAGATGTATTAATTTCCTTTTCAATCATAATTCCAGTAAGCAGTGAAGTACCAGTGTTTGAAACAAATTTAGGGAAATGAACTTATGAATTGTAAAATGAGGAGAGCAAATTCAGTCATAGAAAATGTGCCAAGAAAACATGCATTTGATTGATAAGCTATCTTTACATCTTAGCATTGTCCTGCTATACCAAAAGACACACAGGACTCATTTGATGAGGATTTAATCAGGCCACAATTTTATTATTAGATGTCTGGGGACTACCTGGCGGATAACAGTGTACAGTGCAGATAACCCCCAATTTATTATGTAATTACACATGGGACTTCCACCAGCTACCCCCTCTCTTTCATTCCAAGTTTCTCCAGTGTATCTATTAACAGAACCTTACCATACCCCACAGTTACCAAATAAGTTGTGACATATGGCCTACTATTCCTTCTGTGTTTACCATAACAGGTCTTCTCTGAAACCCACTGTGGAAAAGGCAAAAAATCCCCACTCCACTGAAGCCAATGGTGGTGAGGAAAAATTTCTTCCCAGCCCCATAAAAGAAGTGACTAGCACAATGTCCACAGCAGTTTCAAACCCCACCTGATGATCACATTTCAAGGGGAGAAGGGTGGGTGTTGGCTTGCCTGCTACATGGAGAAAGGGGCTGTCCGTGCCAGCACTTGCACCTTTGAAGCCTTCTGCTCTTACATTCCCAGAGGGAAAGTCAGTGCTGCAAAGCTGACCACCACCCACCTTTTTGCAGCATTTTCTGACCTTACTTCCTGCCCCGCCTCAAAGTATCTTTGCCTTCTTCTGGCAAGTCTGGACACCACCCCTTTCCCCCATATTTTCAGTCCAGGGCAGTCATTCTTGCTCCACAGCAGGTGCTAGCAGATGTGAACTCCATGCTATATCCCAAAATTACTAAATCTACCAAAAATAATGTAATCAGTTACATTTTCTGTGATGTTGTCATTTTTCATCTTTCTATATTGTACCCCTGTCCCAGTGCACAATTACACATATATTCAGTATGAATCTTCCATATTCCTTACTTGCTAAAAAGCTATATTGTACCGGAACCTTCTACATATTCCATGAGACTAAGTGTAACACGGAAGATCCTTAGATAAACGGTGTGCTGTTTTTACCTCTTGTAGATTGTGTGTGCCATATTATTATTTATCAGCCTTTAACTATTTTTTCCCTTTCCACTTACATTTTGTCAACATAACTCTTGAAGTGGCAGCCTGGCATTTTATATAGATTAACAGCCTTTCAAAAAAACAGACTGATATACAGATTATCTATCCTGAACCATCCCATTATTCATTCACCCCATTTCAACCCATAGCACACTCTGACAGTGGGAGGAAAATGTCCTAACTGGTGCCCATCGCTCTCACACAACTGAAACCAGTGCTGCCTTTGCACTTCTAAGGATGGATATCATTATGCTGTACCATTTATATTAAATTGTGCGATGTCATTCTGTTGCTCTTAACCTAAAGACAGTGCTAGTTTACATAACTGCATTACATCTCTCAATTTAGGCCCAGAATTGCCAGGCAAATCTACCCAATCTGCCAAATCATTTATGCTAAACAATAATAATAAATAATAATAATTTGTTAATCTTTATAAAATTTTATCTTACTTAGGGTGCATTGAATGGTCTTCAGTTCACTCATATTTCCGTTATTCACAATTGCCACTGCTATTTCATAAGTCATGCCAGGAACTAGATGATTAATCTTTAATCTATCTGTGGTGTTTACTAAAAACTTTACAGTTTCATCCACCTCTGTAGTAGGTTTCACTTGAATGTAGGATTCAAGGCCCTCTTGTGGTACCTTCCAGTAAAGAACTACACTCTCTTCTTGCACATCCTCAGGATGAATAAAAACATTGCTAGGTGGACTGACGGCTTAAATAAAGAAAAAATCACAGTGTATAAACACAGGTCAAAGATACTATCCATTTACTAACCCTTCCTAATGCAATCCTTTGGTTTTATGTTTTCTTCTGTGATACTTGGATAAGACCCATACATAACCATAGCAAGAGAAACTCCTAAAACTCTACAGTATTTTATTCAAAGAACATTATATCTGATTATACGTGCACTTTGAGGAAGTCAGAAAGATGGGAAAGGGAAGATGAAATGTGTGAATGGATAAACTGTGCTGTGCTTTTTGTCTCTGTGTTGTTGAGTCGCCACATAAATATAGAAAATTGATGTTTTAATGGTGAGTAGTATATGATAAAGTAATATTTATTACTAGTATTTTATTAAGATTCTTCCACTCATCCTTGGTAGCCACTTTTACCCACAATTGGTATCCCCTACTCTGCAAGTAGTCCCTTCCATTACAGTAGAAATAGTCACAGAATCAACTATTAAGCATTGTGCAAGGGTGTTAAATATGACCATTAGTGTAATCACTGATCTATCTTCATGCAAGTTAGATGATGTATTTCTGTGGGGATGAGAAATTCTCCCTCCCCAGCTAGGACTTTGTTTTGTTTCCCATGCTCTCCCCCAATTCCTGGAACCTCAGGTCTCCCTCAACTAGGGAGTCCCCCCACTTACCCACACAGTGCATGAGCCAGTGCCAACAGGAATCAAGTTCTCAGCGGACTTTCCAGCCCTTCACCAAACAAAATTCCCAATATGCCAGGTCACAACCCCATTTGACCCAACCAACCCTCTATAGGTGGCCAAGCCAAATCTGAAAGATACTGTGACCCTGTGCACCAGGTCCCAGTGGCACTCACTGACATCTGGCTCTCCTGCCCCTCCAAGAGGTGTCTGGATCAAATTTCAGTGGCATTGCAACCATACAGCTAGACTGACATTCCAGACTGCTCCAGCAGTAACTGTTTAGATAGAGAAAGGGATTACTGCTCAAAAATCACAGCCCCCACAGCCTATGAAAGTTTGAGCAAGTGCAAGCTGCAAAAAACCCTCCTAACTGGTGCACTGGTCAGTACATATTTAATTAACCACATTTGCTTAAACTTCACACTCCTCTTGTTTTTATGTTCAAAGCTACACTGGAGTACCTGGTGTGGCAAGGGCCCCTCTTCCCCAAGCCACTACTGGGGAGGCCTCCTCCCCTTAGCCCCCCCCAGTTAGGGGCTTTGCATCGGGTCTCAATGGTAGGGAGCCCGGGCCACGTGCCCACAGGCTCCCTCCTTAGCTGCCTTTACCTAATGCCGGTCAAAATTGTTCTCTCTGGTTTCTTCTCTCTCTGCCTCTCCACCACCTTCCTTTTGTCCTCTCCCTCTCCTCTCCAGCCTCCAACTGCTGAGGCTTTTAAAGGCCCTCAGCCAGACAGCAGAGAAGTCAGCTGGCCCCAATTAGCCTGAGCCAGCTCCCTCCCAGCTGCATCTAATTGGGCTGCAGTTCTCTGCTTCTCTAACAGGGGTTTTTCCCTTTTGGGCTGCCTTTTCCCCTCTCTGCAGCAGCTCCCTGGCCTGACCCTGTCACACAGGGGATTTAGCCATTTTATTAGCATTAAATATATGACCTATGTAAATAAATATATATAAATCATTATGAAATTTACTTATGAAATATTAACACAAGTGACTGGGGGGTAAAGGAGAATAGATACACTTCTGGAAAATTAATGAATGTTAGAGGCAATTTAGAGGAAGAGAATTTACCTGGCCTGCCCCCAATATAAACCAATAAATCACTATCTATATAGCACTAATTAGCAATTGCTTTGTACTTTCTATTTTCAGTTTAAATGGAAAAGATCTATATATAGGTAATTACCTGTTGTAATTAATATAGGCTTCTCACTGCAGCTGAGAGATCCCTTTTCTGCTACACTCTGTAAATATATCTTGTACTGATGATATGGCTTGATGTTTCCAATTACCATTGAAGTGGTGTTTTTTTGGACTGGTAATTTCTCCAATGTATTTGCTTCAGTGTCCAAAATAGTGACAAGATAGTGATGAAAAGATGCATTGGAAGAGTTCTGTGGGGGGTCCCATTGTAAATAGATTTGCGTTGATGAAACATGTGTAGCCTCTAAATGGTGAGAACGTAATGGCCCTGATGACAAAATTAAAAAAGGAAAATAAGAAAATAGCTTCTGGCAAGTTTTTAGTTATTATTTATTAAAGACATAACCAGATAGGCAGGGACAGAAGAGGGTGGAGTCTCACCACCAGAAATGCACAAGCCAGCAAACCCAAGCCAGTACAGAGAAGGGAGTAAAATGCACCTGGTCTAGAGCTGGTACACCTTACTTGCCCTATGGTGAAATTTAGTTCCTGCCCTGCTCCTAGAGAAATACAACCATGCCCTATGTCTTATTCATGCTGCTTTGCCAGGCGCTATTCCAGCCCAAAGTATCTACCCTTGTTTAATTTCTGCATATTTTAATACCACAGAGATGGAAACTTGAAGGATTTTCCCCTGCAGTTAGTTTTCAAAGGTCAGACCAGAAGTCTTTCAGTTTAGAATAATCCCAGAGGCTATGCAGTTGATTCCCTATATAAGGTCATGCTCTCCTTCTAACAGCTTAATTATCTCAGTTGTTTCATATACCCAATTTTTACACCTAAAATGTTTATTTAAAAAAAAAAAACACATTTGACTTTACACCTTGGGACAAAAATATAATTTCATACTCCTTTTGTCTATACTACAAGACATTTTTGTCATTTTGTGTACACAAAATTATTTAGAAAGAGACTGAGTTGTAAAATTTATTCCTCTACTTCTAGAATCATTCTTTGGCATACTGAATGGTTTTGGAGTTTTGTTTTTGTCTGTGGAATAATTTATTCTCAATAAGATTTATTTATGACTCACCTTTGCTTGATAGGTATTAATCATCTTTATCCAGTGTTAAAGTTCACAGGGTGTGTTCTATTAGATTTTTATACATCCTTAGATAATTGGGTTATATGTTGGTCTCTACTCCACTTAGCTTAGTGTATTGGATCAAAAGTAACTATAGCTTATTTCAAACTGTGAAAATTTTCTTTATTTTCGCTTCATAGATATGGGTATATCAATATTTCCAAATTAAGTCTTTTCCTTCAGAATTAGAACCTGCACAATTTTATTAAATCATGCCGATTAAAGGAGTGACTTTGTATTTTTTACTGACAGTCTGATCCCTGTCTTTTGACATCGTGGGACCTCTACGTACAGAATGATGAAAGGATTGAGGTTTTGACTTTTTTTTTTTAAGATTAGAAGTTAAATCCCTGACCTTATGGCTCATTACATTTTAACATATTTTTTACTTGAGCCCTATGTAAACCCCTCATTTATTTCACTATGTGTTCCAATAGTACATTTTAGCTATGGATTAAAATCAAGATTTTGAACATTCTAAAATCTGGCAGTGTTCGTATCCAAAATTTCAGTTCAGCCCATTTCTATTTTTAGCATGTATATGAACACAAACCATAGAGCACATCCACACTACACGGAAGATCAGTGCTAGTGTAGTATAGACCTGCTAGATTGAACTCAAAGGCCACCCCCATCAGAGCCAGTACTCCTACATCTTGTGAGGAGTAAGGGAAGCTCCCATCAACCTCCCACTATGTGGACGGGGATTTAAGATACGTTGACTCCAGCTACGTAATTTACGTAGCTGTAGTTGCGTATCTTACTTCGACCTTCCCAAGTAGTGTAGACCGGCCATAGTGTCCTAAAAGAAAAAAAATATATAAAAAGTGAATTATTGGGTGGTTATTATTCCTGTTATATGCTATAACTTACTTGTCTCTACCATCAGAACTGGACTTAAGTTAGTCTGTGCCCCTTTGGAGCTCCTTGCTGACAGTAAAACCCTATAAAGGCGACCAGGAGACAATTGCACGATTGTTGTATGTGTTGTATTTAGGGGTAAGCTCTCAAAATGTTGTTCTGAATCATCAAAATAGTATTTAATTATAACTTGAAATCCTAATTCAATCCAGTCATTCAAATCACTCCAAACAAATACAGCTTCAGTTGTTCTGACATCTTGCACATTAAACATGAAATTTTCTGGTACAGAAGGTACTGAAAAAGAACACCAAAAACTTAGAATAACTGATAAGTATAAAGGCTGATTTTTCTAAAATTAACATCATTAATGTAGTTTCATGGGGAAAATATATTCAGATAAATGTAAAAAACTGAAAGAAATGTAGTTACATTCATATTCGCAAATATATGGCAAAGGTATATAGCAGAAAAATCCTGTAAAGAAATAGCTTGGACCAGTTGGATTTTGCTGAAAAGCATAGCAGTCAGTTTCATTCTCTGGTATCAAGGACAAAGATGAGATTTCAGCTTTTCCAAGATAAGGAGATCCATCTGTCCATAAGAAGTGACCTTCTTCCTGCAATAAAGAAAAACTACAGGAAATATTTTTATAAAAGCTACACCACTGAATTATTATTATATATTTACATCTTGCACATGCTTTCACAAGTAATTTACACTGGACATTTTGAATCATTATACAAAAACAACCTGAACTGTTGCCACCACTATATCATAATTATGATGGAAAATATCTGGCTAGAAATGATATGTTCTGATAAAAGCTAAATGAAGGTAATACAGAGGAATAAAAAATTTAAGAGAATCCAGTAATAATCCTAGTAATATTTAATGAAGCGACTTAAAAATGTTGTATATCACAGTAAAACAATTAATGGCGATCAGCTGTTCATTGCTAGTTTATTAATAGTTTATCTAATTTCTAGAAATCATGCAAGATAGTTAAACATTCTGAACAAATTCAGGATTTATTTATCCTGCAAGCTTGCTTACTGTAAACAAGACTTTGAGGGCAGTTAAACGAAATGGAATTGCTTTTTTGGAGCCAACAATGTTCACAGTTCATATGATAACATTTCTTTCATTGCAATGTTTCCATTTTCCATGGTTTAAAGGGTTAATCATAGAACACTAGAACTGGAAGGGACCTCGAGAGGTGATCGAGTCCAAATGGTGATCGAGTCCCTGCCCTCATAGCAGAACTAAGCACTGTCTACTCTAGACCATTCCTGATAGATGTCTATCTAACCTGCTCTCAAATATCTCCAGACGTGGAGATTCCATAACCTCCCTAGGCAATTTATTCTAGGGTTTAACCACCCTGACAGTTAGGAAGTTTTTCCTAATGTCCAACCTAAACCTCCTTTGCTGCAGTTTAAGCCCATTGCTTCTTGTCTGAAGCCCAAGGAGGACAATTTTTCTCCCTCCTCCTTGTAACACCCTTTTAGATACTTGAAAACTATTACGTTCCCTCTCAATCTTCTCCTTTCCAAACTAAACAAGCCCAATTCTTTCAGTTTTCCCTCATAGCTCATATTCTCTAGACCTTTAGAATCACAGAATACTAGGACTGGAAGGGACCTCGAGAGGACATCAAGTCCAGTCCCCTACCCTCATGGCAGGACCAAATACTGTCTAGACCATCCCTGATAGACATTTATCTAACCTACTCTTAAATATCTCCAGAGATGGAGATTCCACAACCTCCCTGGGCAATTTATTCCAATGTCTGACTACCCTGACAGTTAGGAACTTTTTCCTAATGTCCAACCTGAACCTCCCTTGCTGCAGTTTAAGCCCATTGTTCTATTCAAAATGTCCAGTGTAAATTACTTGTTCTATCCTCAGAGGCCAAGATGAACAAGTTTTCTCCCTCCTCCTTAGAATCATAGAATCATAGAACCATAGAGCTGGAAGAGACCTCAGAAGGTCATTAAGTCCAACCCCCTGCTCTAGGCAGGACCAATCCCAACAAAATCAACCCAGCCAGGGCTTGGTCAAACCGAGACTTAAACACATCCAGGGATGGAGACTCCACTACCTCCCTAGGCAACCCATTCCAGTGCTTCACTACCCTCCTAGTGAAATAGTTTTTCCTAATATCCAACCTAAACCTCTCCCACCACAACTTGAGACCATTGCTCCTTGTTCTGCCATCTGTCACTATTGAGAACAGCCTCTCTCCATCCTCTTTGGAACCTCCCTTCAGGAAGTTGAAGGCTGCTATCAAATCCCCTCACTCTTCGCTTCTGCAGACTAAACAGACCCAACTCCTCAGCCTCTCCTCATAAGTCATATGCTCCAGCCCCTAATCATTTTGGTTGCCTCCGCTGGACCCTCTCCAATGCATCCACATCCTTTTTGTAGTGGGGGCCCAGAACTGGACACAATACTCCAGATGTGGCCTCACCAAAGCCGAATAAAGGGAATAATGACATCTCTGGATCTGCTGGCAATGCTCCTCTTAATGCAACCTAATATGCCATTAGCCTTCTTGGCTACAAGGGCACACTGTTGATTCATATTCAGCTTCTCATCCACTGTAACCCCCAGGTCCTTTTCTGCAGAACTACTACTTAACTGGTTGGTCCCCAGCTTGTAACTGTGCTTGGGATTCTTCCGTCCCAAGTACAGGACTCTGCACTTGTCCTTGTTGAACTTCATCAGATTTCTTTTGGCCCAATCATCCAATTTGTCTAAGTCACTCTGGACCCTATCTCTGCCCTCAAGCGTATCTACCTCTCCCCCTAGCTTAGTGTCATCCGCAAACTTGCTGAGGGTACAATCCATCCCCTCATCCAGGTCATTAATAAAGATATTAAACAAAACCGGTGCTAGACCAGAACCTTGGGGCACTCCGATAGAAACCGACCGCCAACCTGAAATCGAGCCGTTGATCACTACCCGCTGGGCCCGGCCTTCTAGCCATTTTTCTATCCATCTTACTGTCCATTTATCCAATCCGCATTCCTTTAACTTGCTGGCAAGAATATTTTGGGAGACCGTATCAAAAGCCTTGCTAAAGTCAAGGTATATCACATCCACTGACTTTCCCACGTCCACAGAGCCAGTTACCTCATCATAAAAGCTGATCAGATTGGTCAGGCACGACTTGCCCTTTGTGAATCCATGCTGACTATTCCTAATCACTTTCCTCTCTTCCAAGTGCCTCAAAATGGATTCCTTAAGGATCCCTTCCATGATTTTTCCAGGAACCGAGGTAAGACTGACCGGCCTATAGTTCCCTGGATCGTCCTTCTTCCCTTTTTTGAAGATGGGCACTACATTTGCCTTTTTCCAATCATCCGGGATTTCTCCCGATCTCCACGACTTTTCAAAGATAATGGCCAAAGGCTCCTCAATGACATTTGCCAACTCCCTCAGTACCCTCGGGTGCATTAAGTCCGGACCCATGGATTTGTGTACGTTTAGCTTTTCTAAATAGTTCCTAACCTGTTCTTTACCCACCACGGGCTGTCCATCTTCATCCCATCTTGCACCACTTAGCGCAGAAGTCCAGGAGCCGACCTTGTCCGTGAATACAGAGGCAAAGAAAGCATTGAGTACTTCAGCTTTCCCCACATCTTCTGTCACTAGGTTACCTCCTTCATCCAGTAGGGGCCACACCCCCTCTCTGATCACCTTCTTCTTGTTAACATGCCTGTAGAAACCTTTCTTGTTATCCTTCACATCCTTAGCCAGTCGCAATTCCATTTGCACTTTGCCTTCCTGATAACCCCTGGCATTCTCGAGCTACATATTTAAACTCCTCCTGGTCATTTGTCCAAGTTTCCACTTTTGTAAGCTTCCTTTTGTGCTTAAGTTCACCAAGGATTTCCTCGTAAGCCAATCCGGTCTCCTACCATGTTTGCCTCTTGCTTCGCAACGGGATGGTTTCTTTCTGTGCCTTCAATAAGGCTTCTTTAAAATACTGCCAGCTGTCCTGGACTCCTTTCCCTTCATGTTAGCATCCCAGGGATTCTGCCCATCAGATCTCTGAGGAGTCAAAATCTGCTTTTTTGAAGTCCAAGGTGTGTATTTTACTACTCTCTTTTCTTCCTTTGGTCAGGATCCTGAAATCTACCATCTCATGATCACTGCTTCCCAGGTTGTCACCTACCTCCACTTCCCTATTAGTTCCTCCCTGTTTGTGAGCAGAAGGTCAAGCTGACGGCCCTGGTCGGATCCTTCAGCACTTGCGCCAAGAAGTTATCCCCAACATTCTCCAAAAACTTCCTGGATTGCCTGTGTACTGCCGCATTGGTTTCCCAACAGATGTCAGGGTGATTAAAGTCCCCACGAGAACCAGGGCCTGCGATCCGGATGCTTCTCTCAGTTGTCCGAAGAAAGCCTCATCTACCTCATCCACCTGATTCGTGGCCTGTAGCAGACACCAACCACAACATCACTGCTGTTGTTTGCTCCTTTAAACTTAACCCATAGACTCTCAACAGGTTTTTCTCCTTCTTTATACTGGAGTTCAGCGCAATCATAGTGCTCTCTTACATATAGTGCAACTCCTCCTCCTTTTCTCCCCTGCCTATTCTTCCTGAACAGTCTATACCCTTCCATGATAGTGCTCCAGTCATGCGAGTCATCCCACCAAGTCTCTGTTATCCCAATTAAATCATATTTCTCAGACTGGGCCAGGGCCTCCAGTTCTTCCTGTTTGTTGCCCAGGCTTCTCGCATTAGTGTACAAACACCTCAGGTAACCAGTTAATCGCCCTATCTTCTCCATTCGAAACAGGGCTCCTCCTTTCTTGCTCGTTCCTCTCTGCATTTCTTCCCGGTATCCGACTTTCCCACTCCCCCTCAGGGTTTTGGTCACCGTCCCCCGACGAACCTAGTTTAAAGCCCTCCTCACTAGGTTTGCAAGCCTGCCCGCAAAGATGCTCCTTCCTCTCTTGGTTAGGTGGATCCCATCTCTTCCTAACAATCCTTGTACCTGGAACAAACAAACAAACAAACAAAAAAGAACACACACCAACCCTCACTCACAAACACAAGCTCAGCACACAGCAAGAAAGCCCCAAACACAACACACACCTCCCTCACGAGTCCTGTATCTGCTTCTCCTCTACCTGGAGAACTCCCTCTCTAAAGCCTCACTCAAAAACAGAAGAAAAAAAAAACCCCAACAAACACAAGGTCAGCACACAGTAAGAAAGCCCCAACAACAACACACTTCCTTCAAGAGTCCTGTATCTGCTTCTCCTCTACCTGGAGAACTCCCTCTCTAAACTCCCTGTTAGCACTCACTTGGTCGCTTGCCCAAAGAGCCTTATAAAGCCCTGGACTGCCTGAAAGTCCTTCCCCCTACCAAGGCTCAGCCAATCAGCAGAGGCTTCTAGAATTCAAACTTTAATTAGAAGCCAACAGTTTCCACTGCCAATCACAGCACCAGCCAATCACAGCCAAGCACACACTCCATGAAGGGGAGGGGGAGGGCAAAGGGGAAGCGTGTCCTTATGACACCCTTTTAGATATCTAAAAACTGCTAACATGTCCCCCTCAATGTTCTCTTTTCTAAACTAAACAAACCCAATTCCTTCAGCCTTCCCTCATAGGTCATGTTCTCTAGACCTTTAATCATTCTCGTTGCTCTTCTCTGGACCCTCTCCAGTTTATCCACATCTTTCTTGAAATGCGGTGCCCAGAACTGGACAATCATTCTTGTTGCTCTTCTCTGGACCATCTCCAATTTCTCCACATTTTTCTTGAAATGTGGTGCTCAGCACTGGACACAATACTCCAATTGAGGCCTAATTAGCACAGAGTAGAGAGGAAGAATGACTTCTTGTGTCTTGCTTACAACACTCCTGTTAATGCATCCCAGAATCATATTTTTTTGCAACAGTGTCACTCTGTTGATTCATATTTAGCTTGTGGTCCACTATGACCCCTAGATCCCTTTCTGCAGTACTCCTTCCTAGACAGTCACTTCCCATTCTGTATGTGTGAAACTGATTGTTCCTTCCTAAGTGGAGTGCTTTGCATTTGTCCTTATTAAACTTCATCCTTTTTACCTCAGAAGAAGAAATTAGAAGAAGATTTTTAAAGCTATAAAGGACAGACATCTAACGCTCAGTGACTGGCACCTAACTGCCATTTGTGCATTTGAAAAATTTCCCCATAATGTTAAAATACAGCAAATGAAATTAACTCATAATTAAAGACACATAGGAAAGTTTACATTGAAACCTATCCCTGTTTTTCACCTTATTCTACTGAAACCTGTGAAGTTAACAAAGATGACTTCAGGCTGTTTTGACTGAGGTCCTATGTGTGGGGTGAAAAGTATGTGATATATTCAGAATGGATATAGATTGTTCCTGAGCGTGTTCCCATACAAATTGGTTCAACTGCCAATGAAAGACAGCTTGTGAAGTAGTTTACTCACACTGATGATTCTGGGATGGTTCAGGGGACATGTAAAAGCATCCTGGATTCATTTGGGGCAGCCACCTGTGTAGTGTGGTTTCACTCTAAACATGTCCCTAACACAGAGGCTTGTAAATGGAACTTCATCAGAAAGCAGCCAACAAGTTTGTGATTGTCTTCTCAGGTTCTTATGTCAGGGAAATTGTCCTCCAGCCAGAATTAGGGCTTTCAGAGCCTCTTTATCTGATATACAGGGACTGGAATGGAGGCGAGGGTGTAAGAATTTCACCTTAAGTGCGCTGATCTGAACTTTCTATTACAGCTACATATAAGACATTTATCATCTATTATAATATCCTGCCATCATCCTCTCTGATGTCTGCAAAGATTTGAATGCAGAGCAATGTTAGAACAAGACCACAGAATGAAAAGCAAAAAAGAAAAACATAATAATTATATTTGCTAACAATGTAGCCTGCTCTTGTGATTTTATTGAAAGTCTCACAATATGCGACATTTTTCTTAAACCTCCTCTGATTAAGTGAGAATCTCAGCTTTCATTTTTTTAAACAGGGTTCTAGCCCTTGGGGTTATAGAGAAAAATTGGAAAATGTATCCTAAAGGTACAAAAACCTGGCGGCCAATAAAAAGAACCCAAAATGCTTTTTCTTCATCATTATTTTATGATGAAGAAAAACTAACTCATTAATTTTGAACATATGAGGTTTACAATACTCTAAATACAAAAAAATCAAGTTTTCCTAAATTTCTCAGAGTTAATCTGACAAGCTAACTGCCATAGAAACACACAAAAATGTTCATATTGTTTCTACAATTAGAAACACAAATTATCTGGGAAGAAAGTTCAGCAAAGTGCTTGAAAATCAAGCCTGTTCATTATCATCTCCTGGCATTCTGAAAAGAAATTACTCATCTAGTTCATTACAGTGACCAGATTCCCACAAACAGAGAAATGCTGGTAACCAGCTGTTTATATCATGCTTAACTGTCAAATTCCAAATGGATAATTAACTCTTTCCTTGTGTAAACAGAATTGACAAAGTAAAACTCAAATGCTTCTTCACAACACATAGTAGGTATCGAAATAACATTTGTGGAATTTGTCTTGTGGAATACCACAGATGTTTTAGGACCAGCGAGTCCTGGAGGAGGGCTGGCAGCTGGGATCCCTGTGGATCAACAGAGCAGGGGGCTGCCAGCAGTGAGCTGCCAGTGGGGCCAGGAAGCTCGGTGGGGCTGGCCGGGAGGCAGGGCTGGTGGCAGGCTCTGGCCAGTGGCCGGGCCAGGTCTGGGGTGAGGGCTAGTGGCAGAGGGGCTAGAAATGATCTTCGCTGGTTGAGCAAAATCCCTCATCCGGCACTGGTCAGGTCCTGAGGGTGCTGGATCAGGGAGGTCCAACTTGTAGTAGTTTTTCTTCCTGCCTCACAATTAAACTGTTTTAATATAAATAAAGCACATTATTCCACTGGCAAACCAATAATTCAGTTTAAGTTCCAATAATGCCACTTCAATGTTGCAATCATTCTGCTCATAGGGCTCCTGCTTGATATATTACAGTGGATCTACTGGAATAAAGCTGAAAGGCTCAGCTGTCATTTTTGTTTTCTATGAAAGAAAAGCATTAAGAATATGCACTGTGCATCACGCTAACCTATCCATCTTCAAATACTGCCAGTCTTCACCATGCTAGCTCCTTGCTGGATGAATTTCACACACATACACATGAACTTGAAATTCAATTCTACATTTGAAATTCAAGTAAATTCCATAAATAGAAATGCCATTGGTACAGGGAAACCTAAAACTGCACTGATTTTATTTTTCTTATTGTAATGGAGACAACAGACGGTTGAGGCCATGGCTTTCATATTTCAATCTAGTCCTGCACTTCTTCTTTGGACATAAATGCTATTGGACGCAGAGGCAAATCTAATAGGATATTTCCTAACTAAGGAGTGCCGGATCAGAGTGAGCACAAATGAGTTCTAAAAGGTTAAGAGGAAGGCCCCAGTTCAGCCAGATACTTAAATCTGCCTACCCTCAAGCACGTGAGTTCAACATGAATACTCATGTAAATTTAGGTACATGTTTAAGTATCTCTCTGAATAGGGCCTAAAACAGAAGTTTACCTCCACACACACACACACATTTTTAAATATGCCTCTTTTCTTTTTTGGACTTCACGGGATTTCAAGTTCTGATCACTCTCTAAAAAGCAAAGCATTGTGGGTGAAATTTTATTTTACAATATGGTCTCATTACATATGCTGGCAGTTCAAAGGGGACATAAAGTGGGAGTAAAAAAAAAGAGACAGATATAGGTGT
Source organism: Rafetus swinhoei (assembly GCA_019425775.1). Classification (NCBI taxonomy): domain Eukaryota; kingdom Metazoa; phylum Chordata; order Testudines; family Trionychidae; genus Rafetus; species Rafetus swinhoei. The sequence goes on from CM033437.1 coordinate 277,784,885, forward strand.
ATAAAAAAACCTTAGTGCAAATGAGAATCTGGCCCTGACATTGAATATAACTGGACAACATTATTAACTTTTACTGAACATATCTATACATCACTCGCTGACTCAACTCCCCAAATTCTGTCCCAGCAGTCTAGGCTTAATGTAAAATCTGGGATGGGAGTACAGTATCTTCTTGAGTAACTCCCCATATCCTGGTCATGAATCTGAGGAAATCTTCCCATGACATTATAGTCCGGATCCTGCATGCATATAGAACAAATCTCCTTTTGATTCCAAAGGGACTTAGGCATCCATAAGTAGTACAGGGTTAGATCTCAGATATGGCAAGACATAACAGGTAGTTCCAAAAGTTCACACAAACATTTCTTTGTTTTTCAGTTTCAATGCACTGCTCTAGATGATCATATTTAGAAAAATTACTTGTACCCGTAGTATCTTTTAAAAATGGTGAATGAATAATTAAATTTACTTTTAACTACTTGCAATTTATTAGCAGATTAGGTAATATCCTACTATTCACCAAATTAATAAACAATGTGAATAAGGTGGGGGGTTTTTTAAATCAACCTACTGTAGTAGGTTTTAGAATCATAGAATCCTATGGCAGGAAGAGACCTCAGGAGGTCATCAAGTCCAGCCCCCGGCCCAAAACAGGACCAACCCCAACTAAATCAACCCAGCAAGGGCTCTGTCAAGCCAAGACTTAAAAACCTCTAGGAATGGAGATTCCACGAGTACTTCACCCTCCTAGTGAAGTATTTTTTCCTAATATCCCACCTAGACCACCCAGACTGTAACTTGAGACTTTTGCTTCTTGTTCTGCTGAGAACAGCCTCTCTATTTCCTCTTTAGAACATCCCTTCAGGAAGTTGAAGGCTGCTATCAAATCCCCCCTCACTCTTCTCTTCTGCAGACTAAATAAGCTCAAATCCCTCAGCCACTCCTCCTAGGTCATGTGTTCCAGTGCCCTAATCATTTTGGTTGCCCTCCACTGGACCCTCTCCAATGCATCCACATCCTTTCTATAGAGCGGGGCCCAGAACTGGAGATGCAATCCATAGGAATTTAATTGTACATATTAAAATTCCCATGTTTAAGATAAATCCATCTTAACAGGGGAAATAACAAAAGCTCAAACATACTGACCTTCATGTCATTAAGACCTGTCCATAACATGATTATTTGATTGACTGTACGGAGGTAAGAAGATATAAATATACGTTCTTCTTCGCTCTGTATGTCAACCAGGTGTGCCCCTACTGAAGACAATTCACAGATTTGTTGTGCTGTACTCCATGGCTTACTTGATTTGCTTATTTTATAACAGCTGCCTTTGAATGCCAGCCATCCTTGTGAGCACAGACCTACAAGTGAACAAATACATTATTTCTGAAAAGTTCTCTACTAGTAATGCTGATGTTCAATTTTACCAATCTTAAACAAGTCTATAAAGTATGAGATTGAATTAAAATACAGTATTGCCAATCTCAGCCATTCAAGAATCATTAAATTAGCTACCCCATATCATAAGATAGGCCTACATTAAAAAACAATACATTTTGCCTTCTTTTTTATTTGCCTACTGGTTTCTGAGACTTTAGAGTGCATACACATCATGTTTTCAAGCTTTTATTCATAACCACGATGACTAGAAATATTTTTTTAATGAAAGCTGAGATTTTCTTGCAATCTCAGGATTCCAGCAACTGGGGCTTTAAGAAAAAACATGAGATATTATGGAGTATGGCCCCACCAAATTCACAGCCATGAAAAACAAGTCACAGAGTATGAAATCTGGTCTCTTACCATAAAATCTGGTCTTGTGTACTTGTAGTCTATACTAAAACTAATCTCTTGGGGGAGACAAGAGTTTCTTATATTAGGAGTCCTGTCCCAAAAGGGAGTGCAGGGAAGTCACAAGGTTATTTAAGGGTGTATTGCCACCCTTCTGCACTGTCTTCAGGGCTAAGCGGTGGCTACTGGCCAGGTGCCCAGCTCCTAAGGTGCCCAGCAGCACAGAAGTAAGTGTAGCAATACCCTTTCATGCCACCCTCTCTTCTGTACTGCTGCTTTCAGAGGTAGGCAGCAGGAAAAATGGTGACTTCTGACTGAGGGCCCAGATCTGTAGGCAGCAGCACAGAATTAAGGGCGGCAATACCATACCATGTTATCCTTACTTCTGTGCTGCTGCTGGTGATGGCTCTGCATCCAGAGCTGGACATCAACAGCTCCTACTCTCCAGATGTCCAGCTCTGAAGGTGGCACCAGAAGGAAAGGAAGCAGTACCCTGAAAGCTCCCCACAACTTCTTTTTTGGGTCAGGACTCCTACAATTACAACACTGGTGAAACTTCAGATTTAAATATCTTGAAATCATGAAATTTACAATTTAAAAAATTGTATCACCTTGAAATTGTCCAAAATGGACTGTGAATTTGGTAGGGCCCTACATATGAGACTCGTGATAAAATCATGGGCGGTATCAACACTGAAAATATGTACTATCCTTATGCCTTTAATTTTCTATGACTAATGGGAATATTACAACTTTTTAATCAATTATTCAGTAATGTTATTGAAGTTAAAATTGAATTCATTCATTTAAAATAAGGAAAAGTACACCCCTGTTATTAAGATTCTCCAGGAAAGATGTTTATAATGATCGCATTTTTTTAATTTTTAAAAATATGTATGTAACATAGATGCATTGTATATGCTGTTTTGGTTTTGGACTTTGTTAATAAAAGCATATTTCATTTTTTTCTTTAGTGTTGCTAAATAAAACAGATTATAAGATTTTACATTACACCACCAAATAATTAAATAAAAGGAATGATGCCAGCCAATCAAGTACAGTCTGAACCTCTGCAGTCCAGGACTCTCTGGTCCTATAACACCCATGGTCTGGGGGGACCACAGATTTTGTTGGACCAGAGAGCCCCAGTGGCAGAGGTTGCCAGCAGTGGAAGCAGAGCCAGCCAGCAGGGCAGCACAGTAAGAGAGCTCACGGGGCAGCAGAGTCTGCAGCCAGTGGAGCAGCAAAGCAGGCAGGGCTGCAAAACTGGTGGTGCTGCAGAACCCACAGCTGGCAGGGCTGCTGGAGCCAGCAAGGCAGCAAAGCTGCCAGAGCTGCTGAAGTTCACAGGATCACACAGCCCACAGCTGGTGGGTCACCAAAGCCCAATGGGGGAGCTGGAGCCTGGATGGGCTGTGGAGCTGGCCGAGTTGCTGGAGCCAGTGGGACCAGGGGTAGCGGAACCTGGTGGTCAGAGAAAGGAGCCCAGTAGGGAGGCTGGTGACCTACCCTTTCCCCCACTCCTGGTCTAGCAAACTCCCTTGTCCAAGACCAGACAGGTCCCAAGGGTGCCAGACCAGGTAGTAGCTCCTACAGAGCCCTGTGTTATTCAAAGCATGCATGACAAAAACTCATGTCAACTACTTAGCTAGGTTAACCATTCATGCATGTGCAATGCAACCGACATCCTCTCCAAATGTTGGCATAAAGTACTATACGTTTTTAGCAAATGACATGTCAGAACCCGTACTGCGTAATTTCACATTCAATAGTTGACACGTTAAGCCAAAATGCCTCAAAGCACTTAGCAAAATTGGGTAAGGATGGGTAGCACAGTATCTCAATACGTTTAAGTCAATTTTCATGAGTGATGCTGTGCTGTAATCACAAAGTAAGGATGTGTTTCCAAGTCAGCTAGAAGCTTCCTATGAAATATTCTGCAAGTCACTTTCTGATCTTAATTTATGTCCATTTGGCAAATCTATCTTTGCATAGGCTAAGGGGAATTTTGTTTTGTGAGATATGCAGGAGGAATTGTCATTTGATCAAACTCTGATGCTTTTACTCAACTTTCAGAAAGTACCCCCAGCCAGGTTGGAGATTGACAAAGGAAATATTCTTGGTCACCATGTGTTTCCCTTCTGCAATTTCAATGACAGAGAACCAAATCTAGGTTTTCAAATACCGGGAATACCTTAAAAGTTTGACTATTCCTGCACTTGACAACTGCCCAATAACGCAATATTGCATGACCCATTAACGAAATCTACATGTTTCAAAAACTGTGATTTTGTTGAATTTATATAATTTTTTAAATCTTTGACTCAAGTACTGCATATTGAAGGACCCTCGATAAGCATACAAAGCCCCACTGAGTACAGTGTGGTCATATGAGCACAAGAGATCTACCTGTGCAGATGACCTTACAAGATCAATACTTTGCATTGTAAAACTATTAGGTTCTTCAGCATGCATATGCTATGAGGAAATTACAGCCCCTCCAGGATCTCAGTGTATCATGTTATTACAAACACTTGCTAGACAGTAGAGTTAAGCAAATAATGCACAACAAATAATTTAACTTCATTTTCTGCAATTTCCTTGAATTTATTCAGAGCTTTTTTCAACCTTGTTTTTAACTTATAGACTGAACACAGGATGCTTCAAATCTAAACATCTCAACATACGAAATTCAAACTAGGTACTTTGTTGAAATTGGTCAAATCAATTGCAAGGTATAGTTTCTATTTTTTGACTGGATGAGCAAATACTTGCACATGCAAATTTAAAATTTTGTTTCCAGAATACTCATCAATATTATTTTGAAATATGCTTTCTGCAAACAACTGTGCTATTAAAACTCTCTCTCATGGGGTTTTTCTTTTTTGGAAAGCAAACACAAAAGGGATTTCAGAATTGCTAAATTCATTTAAACCCTTAATACATATATTTTAAAATTTTCTCTTAAAGTAATCTGTGTCATATTTATAATCTTTGTGATCATGATGAATTAGATTATACACCTGTTTCAACTTGAATATCCATTGTTTGAAATATATTTATAAATTCAAAGTGCAGCTGTTTAAATTCAAACGTAAAAGTATACAAGGTTCCAGGTATCAAATGATCCCACTCCGCAAAGACATCATTTTGTTGCGTAATCCGCCAAGTGTTATTCAATGAAATTGTAACTGAAAATTCACTGGCTAGTATACTCCAGTTAAAAGATACAGTAGTACTTGTCACAAGTGTTTCGATGTTGTTGCCTGAAAGTCCACCTGCCAGAGAAAATAAATTTATATTATGCATCTTTACAATAATTGATTAATTAATACAAAGGAAAAAATAGAGGTTAATTTTCAAGCACTTTTTAAGAGAAGTGTATTTCAGGAAAGTATGAGGGATATTGCAATTAAAACTAAAGTATATTTCCTGTGAGACATTATTTCAGTGTACAAATCCATGCAGCCTTGCTCTGGAAGTCTGGATGATTTGCTCATTATGTAAACATAAAATTGGAATAATCACTGTATTCAGTAGAATACAAAAAATTAGAAAGCTTATCAATAAAAGATAGTGTGAGTGTAAAGGTGTAAATTCTGTAATACAATTTGGTTCAATATTCATTAATAGCATATGTTGGCCCAGTGCACAAACACACTAGCAGCACAATCCTGCAAAATGCTGAGAGCCTATTATAGGGATTCAGGACTCCACAGGTTTAGACCACAGATCTAAGTTTAAATCTTGATCATGGTCTTTCATTTCCAGGTTGGCAAGATGCTGGAACATCTTAGAAGTAAGACTTCAGAGATCTATTTTTAGAACATTTAAAGGATTTTAGCACCACAAGCCCCATTGATTTTTTTTAAATGTTAAAAATCAATGGGACTTTTGCTTCTAAATTCTTTGGGACCTTTTCAAAATCTCCCTCTTACACTCAAGAGGTTGCAATCTATTCTTACTACTACTGCTGTTGCTGAAGCCCCAAATGGCTAATATGGAGGGTGACCATGGCCTATAATGAAACTGAAATTAAAGCCCTAAGTACTGGTTGACCAAGCAATGATATTGCTGACTAGAACAGTTTCTTTTAGAGTTCATTAGGGAGACAGTGACAAAAAAACAGACAAAAGTTCCATAGTGTTAAGAGCCTCATGATTAGAGCTGAGTGACATTTTTAGACAAATAATATATCCACCAAGAAACTTCAGTTTGACCAAGACTATTTATGAATTCAGGCCAAATGTAACAATTTCAGCCAAGAAAAAAAATTTTTTTTTTTTTAAAGTTAAAATGTTGTTTTGACTGTTCTAATGTAAAATGTTTTGACTTTCAATATTGAAATGGCATTTTGTTTAAAAGTTTAGCTAGTTTTATTTTTTTTTTTAAAGCAAAACATACCCAAAATCTAAACAAGAAAAAATAATCTGAAATGAGTTTTTAAAGTTCTTAATTTCAGCAAGAAAAGTAATAAATGTCTTTTATGGATTGATTCTGGGTTTTTTTTCAGTTCAAATGGGAAAAAAAATCATTTTATCTGTTCAGCTATATTCACCATACCTTAAAATGTATATGCAATTAGAGTGAAATTCAACCCAAGCAGAGTCACCATTTACCTCCTATTTTAGGGTTTAAAAGAGGTTATCTATTGCCATAATATACAATGCAGGCCCACACACTAAAACCTACTTTCCTTCCAGGATCTCCAAGAGCTGTATAAATATTAATCAATCAAGATTCACAAAATCCCTATGAAACAGGGATTATTGTATCCAGTTTACAGATGATAACTTGAGGTACAGAAAGATGAACTGACTTAAATAAAGTCTCAAAGAAAATACAGTCTATGCATACATCTATGCTGAAGGGAAAACCAAGCAGCAGAGCCTGGGATAACGAAGGTATCTGAGACCACCCAGTCGGCAGGAGGATCTCAAAGCCCAGGCTCCAGCACAAACGGGATGATCTACATTGCTATTTTTAGCTCCATAGTGCAAACCTGAGTTGACCCAGACTCTAGACTTGTTGCCTCAGAGGGGGATGGTTTGTATTTGTTGTGGGGGTTGGTTGGTGTTTGTTGTTGTTTTGCAGTGTAGCTGTAACCCAAGGGTCAGATTCACTTCCCAAATCTGAGACCTTGCACCACTCAGGCAGCATACAGGCTGAAATCTGACTGTAGCTGGCCTCTGATAATCCCCCGTTTCATAATGCCACAAGTAGTCCCTTGCCCCCCATCCCTAACACACAAACTCCTGTGCTAAAAATCTGGCCCAATAGTTCTGGTCCCTAATTTTTCATGATAACCACCAGCCAGCGCACAATCACCTTCTCTTCTCCTCCATTCTAGATGAAGGGTTGTCAACATAAAAAAAAAAAAAAACCCCAAAACAAGCCAAGTACAATACTGAATTTCAATTTTTACTGTAAATATAACATTATACCCTTAAACTGGTCTAAGATGGCAAGATTATCTATAATGTTGCCACTGACCCACTTTATAGTTCATTCCTCCCACGGAAATACATCTGTCAAAAGAAAAAAAAAAAAAACACACTAAACAAATAAAAATCACAGGAGCACTGTTTCTACACCGTTGATTAAATTGATCATTACAATACTCAACAAGTTACTATGAAGATGACCTTCCTTATCCTAGCCACACTGAAGTGCATTGAAAAACGGCCATTGACTGTAATGAGGCCAGGAGCGCATCTCCTATCTTTATCTTTGAACTTCAATAACAAAGTTGTCTATGATAATGCCAAAAGGTGTTTTAAGTTCTGTTACTTACGTGTCTTAAATGACTTTACACTTAAAATTGTCCCATTCTTTATTGATTCTATTGTGACGTCATATTTCTTTCCTTCCTCTAGCAAAATTACAGAATTCAGAGGCTTCAGCACAACTGAAGAAATGTTTTCTGCAATCTGAAATGTAAAAGAATTTATTGATGTAATGAAAGTAATGCAAAATTAATAAGTCATCTCTAGTGTAAAGGGAGTAGATTAATTTTTTAAAAGAATATAAAATATTGCAGTGTATCAAACAATTTTCTCTCAATTCAACCATGTAATACTCAACATTTATAACAAAAATATGTATGGCTGTTTTGAGTCTTTAAAACACAGCCTTATATTGAGGGGAGAGAGAAGAATGATTTGTATTCTGCCCAGATGAGAGCTCTGACAGGCATGTTCCTGAAATAGAAATAATGCCTCCTAGACTGAGCACCAGAAAACATAGTAACTGTGCGGTTTTAGAAGACCTTAGTGTCAAATGGCAGCATTAGCCTCACACAGCCCTTGATTCAGCAAAGCACTTAAGCAGTTGCTTAAAATTAAGTATACGCCTAAGTCCATCCCCATTTAGCAAAGCACTTAAATTGCACTATTGAGTCCCATTGGCTTCAATGCAGCTCCACATGGGTACAAAACTGCATTCACATGAAGTCAATTGCAAAATAGGGGACTAATTTTTCTGAACTTTTACTGAATCAGTTGAACTGTGTCACCACTCATCTCTTTTATTAAAGCAGACATAGCTTACTTTTTGATTGAAGCCATCTGTAAACTTGTATGTTACAACATAAAAGTCTGGATTTTCTCCTTTTGGGAACTCAGACCACGCCACCAAAACTGCTCTAGTGGGTGTTTTCACTTGGTCACAATCCAGACTCTTTGAAACCTGCACAAAAGTACACAACATGTATTTCAATAGAAAATGCAGTAGAAGAAAAGCAAATCTGAGGAAATGATTAAATTCTGTCTATCCTTACTTGTTCTGTTTACATACTGCCTTACCATTGGATTCTACCAGACCAAAACTGCCTATCCAACCGTGAAGTCCTTAAAAGCTCCATAATATTAATAGCTTCTGCAGATGCAGATACTATGCATTCCCTTCACCTCAGATGTAGCTAAGTAAAATCAGCTGTGGCCCAAACCCACTCCATTGTCAGGAATGTAATCTGTGATTCCAGTATGGCAGTGGTTCCCAACCTGTGGTTCACGGACCCCCACAGCAAGGGGTCTGCGGAAATGTAAAAGGAATGGGCCCGATCCTTACTTTTCTTTTCCTTTTCTTCTCACCCTTGCAGCCATGCATGTCAGGATGCGGCTTACTTTTAATCTTGTCCCTGGACGTTGGGGAGTGTGGGTAAAGTGCTTGAATGCTGTGCATGCCTCTCACTTCTGGCTGATGTGTGAGAAGCATGCATGTCATGCAAGCACTTTCCCCTCACTCCCTTAGCATCCGGAGATCAGGATCAAAAGTAAGCTGTATTCCGGTGTGCACAGCTGTTGCACCCCTTGTGCTCCGGACACGGCTTATTTTTTATCTTATTCCCCAGACACTAAGGGAGTGAGGGGAAAGAACTTGCATGCTGTGCATGCCTCTCACACATCAGCCGGACGTGAGAAGAGTGCACGGCATGCAAGCACTTTTCCCACACTCTCTTAGCGTCTGGAGAACAGGATCAGAAGTAAGCCGCATCCTGGCATGCATGGCTGCTGCTCTACCCTCCCCGCCCCGGTGCTCCCAAAGTTCCACCCTTGCTCCCTACCCACCTGAAGTTCTGCCCTTGAACATCATGAACTATTATATATTTCAAATGATTATCAAGTAACAGAATGTTTGAAAACAGCTATATTGTTTGGGGGGAGGATCCGTGAAGTTTTAATAGATTGAAAAGGGGTCTGTATGCTTAAAAAGGCTGGGAACCTCTGCAGTATGGCAATCATCGTAGGAACTGAGGCAGGGAATGCACTCACAGGTGAGTACCTAACTTTGGTACTCATCTAGGGAATCATTTTAAAGGGACTGCACATTATGAGGATAAGCAGAGACCTCCTTCAGCATGGGGATTGGGAGAGTTTCATTGAGCCAAAATTCCACTCCCTAACTGCAGGAGGTGAGAGGGAAAGAAAAAAAGAGGCAGTTTTGCTTTGGAGGAGGGAGGACCCGCCCTCAACAGAAATGTGAAAAGCTGGGCAAAAAATGAAAAAAAAAGTATTTGAAATATACTATGGAATTTGTTAAATAAATTGAGCAGTAAATATAATTATGCCTGCTGTAATAATGAGGGTAGGGCTTACTGCTCCTCTGAACCAGCAATGTGGAGTAGTAGGGTTAATTTCCCTGTGCTCAGGTCAGGGCTGAGAAGAGAGGTCCTTTTCAAGTTTTGCTGATTTTGTTTAAATATGTTTCTTGGGACCTGAGCTCCAAACTAGGGATGTTAAATATCGGTTAACTGAATAGTCGAGTAACCTCATTAATTCTTATCGGTTACTCAACTAGTCTATAGTCCCCAGGAGTGGGCCAGGAAACCAGTGAGGAGCCAGCCTGCCACTGAGGAGTCCCCTGCCACTCTGCACTGCTGCCTCTGTATCAGAGGCAGCAGCGCAGGGTGCCAGGTGGGAGCTGATCTGTGAGGGGAGCCAGTTTAAAAACCAGCTCCCCTCAGGGACTGGCTGCCCGTGGCCCCACACTTCTGCCTCCGATACCAGAACTGAGCTGGGCTGACTGGCTTTTAATACACTTTAAATGCAGTGCCACAGCAAGGGTAGGTCCTGGACCTAGTGCAAGCCAGAACTGAGCCAGGCTGCTGGCCAGCCTGCTAAAAAAATTTACTGGCAAAGGGGTGGAGGGGAAAATGCATGTTGTCTATAGAATTAACCTATAAGCTTTTGCTTATCGATTAATCGGTTAATCGACTACACTACTACATCCCTACTCCAAACCACCCAAATTCCGTGTTTCCCACCCTCAGAACATAGTGCATAGTTTACTCTACCATTAGTAACCACCCCAGCCTCTGCACATCCAGAAACAAGTGTACATGAAGTAGGGAACTAGCTTACCTCTGCTGACCTCCTCACCCACCCCTACCTGTGCAGAGCTGTTCTTATGATGGAAACTGAATCAATTTAAGGTGAAAATATTCCTTATTATTGCAATGATACATTTGCTCTTACGGGACTTTGACTACACCAATATAGGAAAAGAAGTCCCTGCTGATTTTGGGTCAGACCTGAAGCCAAAAACAGGGGCTGGTTTGAGATCTGGAGAACAAATCTAAACCATATGTCTGGAATTCTAAGGAGTTTGGGCCTGAGATGCTAGTCTCCATATTACATATAATATAAGTTAGGGTTATTTAAAGATTTCAGCACTTTACCTGTTTATGTTTCGATTTACAAATGTATGTATACATCTATTGGTAACAAACCCAAATTGTAGTTCAAAAAAGTCATAGCCTGAACTAATAGCAACCATTTTACTCTACAATAAAAGCTCGATCTAAAATTGCTGATTGTATTATGTAGTGTTATACTGCAAAGCAATGTATTGTAGTAAAAACTGAAAACAAAATATAAAAGGATGAGATTTAAATATAGCTTTGGCCTTTGTGAATATATCATGAAATGGTACTCAGTTTGCTCTTTTAGGGTAATTTGTTATGTCTAATGCCAGATTGACATTATGTAAATCTTCTAAGATCTTAATAATAATTCACATTTAAAGTATGGCACGTGCCTCTTCTTGGAAACCAAGGAATTTCCACGTTAAATTGATATTTGTATCATAAACAATAGTGCTTAGTGATAAATTAGATATGCTCAGGAAAAGATTAATAGACTTTAAAATTATACTTGTACAGCAAGCTGGAGAACTGCAGAAATTTACACTCTGAAAATAATATTGTGAAACTTCATTCTGAACAGAAAAAAAATCTGCTTTGAAATGCAACAAGCAATTCACACAATTGATAAGATTTCTGGAAATGATAGATTAGCTCTTTCCATTCCAACATTTGCTCTTGTTTTTGATCTAACAATGTATATTTGCTTATTGCAATTGTAGGAAGCCACCATACAAAACAGAGCACAGTATCACACAAAAGCCACTAAATGGAAAACCCCACTTAATTCTTCAAATTTACCAATGTATTCAGATATTCTGCCATGCAGAATTTGTGATCATAAAAAAAAAAACACAGGGGGCTTCAGCTTATCATTTTCCTTCTACTTCTTTGTCCAAAACTAGTTTCAAAATTTTGAATTTCATTTAGGGCCTTATCCAAAGTACGCTGAAGTCAATGGGAGCCTTTAACTTGACAGCAAATTGTTAGGTGCATGTCCTTATATTCTGTTTTCACCACCTACCCACTACAGGACCCAATCACGTTTCCACTAAAGTAAAAGGTAACTCTCATTGACTTCAACAGCAGCACGGTGAGAACAAAACAATGGTTACTATAAATTACAATTTATTATCATAGTTATAATGACTACAAATAATCTAACCAGTAACTGTAACTTTGTACACTTCGATTAAAATATCTACATATATTCAAAAGAAGGGAAAAAATTCTTACCTGAAATATATATTCTAACAGCAGCAGCAGAAGATTCACTTTGTCCATATGGAAAGAAAGTTTTATAATCCTAGTGTCTATTATGTGTCTGAATCTTAACAGCTTCAAAACAAAATTATGTTGGAATATTTTTAGATAAAATGAGGGGGAAATTAAGATAATGAATGTGCATGTTAACACTTTATATTGATAGAATTGAAGTTCAACAATATTCTAGGTTTACTCTCCTTCACTATAGGTCTGGCTTTACTATGCTAGTGAACTCAATGACAGAGTTTTTATAGACTTCAACGAGCTCTGGATCAGACTCCTGTTTCCTACACAGCAAAATTCTCATCTTCAAAATGATGTTTATCTTTTTGCCTAAATAATGATTACAAGCTCATACTTTCTATTCGATCCATCCAGGACCAGCTGTCATTTGCTTTACTCCCACAAGGGTAATTACAGTGAGTTCACATGTGTGAGCAGGATTTGGCCCCAGATTTAGGGACTGATCCAAAACTCAATACAAGTCAGTGGCACGCTGCAAGTGGTTATTGTGAAAGTCAAGACTATAACAGGGTTTAAAAAACAACAACATGTGGTCCTGTGGAACCTGAGAGACTAACCAAAATATATAGAATCATGAGCTTTTGGGGGCAAAACCCACTTCATCAGATGAATTGGAGTGGAAGTATCAGAAACCAAGATTGATTATATTCCATAATGGCTTCCAATTTCTTCTGCCATTAACATCTGCATTTCCACAGAACCAATTTCTCCTGCCATTAACATCTGCATTTCCACATCAAAAGCTACATATGGGACACAGCCAGCCCACTTTATTAGCCTTATTAGTACAGGTCCTGCAACTGGCAGGTACTTCTTCTGATGTTATATATCTCTTGGTTTCTGTTATTTCCATCCCAATTCGTCTGATGAAGTGAGTTTTTCTTGCTAGTTACTTTTAAATAATTGCTTGTTAGAAGCACTGCACTGCACTCATCGGCACATTCTACCAATACAGACAATATTTTGTCTCTAAAGTATACATCAAATACAAAGTGCACATTAATAAGCTATGAAAATTTGAGGTGTTTTTACAAAGAAGTCCAACAGCACCAAAATGAACACCATTAACTACAAGATGACTACAGACAATTACAGCAAACTATGTGAAGTAAGCTGTTCATCACAAGAGATCTTATACACAAATGTGTATGTGCACAGTTTGTTGGAAAATGCTTTAACAATTTAGAGAAGTATTAATAGAAAATGCTAATTCTATTCTAAGAAAATACAGCAGATGTACATCCACATTCAGACACGTTAATCCATCCTACTTATTCAAAAGCATTTTAATTCTGCAAGCATCATTGGGTCAACATGAAAAGCTTAAGTCTGCTCAAAATCTTAGCAACCAAGATGAAAATAAAGAAATGTCACCATTTTGGCAAGACAATCCTTGATTACTGCAATCCTAAAGTGATTATTCAACACTATGAATTTTAAAATATTTCCCCACCACCACCAAATGACCTTCAATCAGGCCCCAATCTAGGGGGGATTTAGGTAGATACCTGATTTGAAGCTGGAGCAATCCCTGAAACCAATCAGTGCTGGATGAAGGCCATTACTCTGGGGCATGCACAGATTCTGCCAACACAATTCAGCCAGCAGTCCCTCAGGAGACAACAGGTAAGGCCCAATTCTGACTGCCTTTCCTCAGTCTGCCAGGGTGTTACTATGCCAGCTGCCGTTACTGAGCTGGTTGTGGTTACTAACTCATGTAGTCCTCTCGCCCAGTCCCCCCCACGCTAAAGCCCCTTAGTGGCACAAGCCAACAGAGTGAGGGAAGAATGAAACACTTGATGTTTCCTGTAAAAGAAATGGAGTCTAAATTTCAGCTGCACACCACTCTGGGCCTATTAGGATGTGTAGATTTCAAGCCCTAAAGAGACCAATACGATTAGAGCTGTGCTGGAGGAAAGAAGTTCCATTTCCCGGAGGCTTTATGAGATTCCAAAAATCTGAAGTTGAAATTTGTTCTGAATAGGGATGAAAACGGAAAATTTTATCATTTTCCACTAAGGGGAAAAAATCTGGTTATTTGACACTTGGCGCTGGTAAAAATTTGTGTTTTGATTTTTACTTTATTTAATTCTGTATTGTAATATAAAATGTAAAAGAAAAGAAAAGCATTTGGAAGAGGAAGGCTTTGGACTGGCCCATCCAGCGACTAGATCTCTTTTTACAGCCCGCCGCCCTTTGCAAACCTCCGCACTCAGCACCCGGGGAACCGGGGCAAGACGAGGCAACTGGTGTCTACAGCGGGATGCGAGGGTGCAGGGAGGGCCGCCCAAAGGAACAGGGAAGGGGCATGAGGAGGCGCCACCCCATTTAGCAATTGCATTTTTGTCGCAGGAACATGGGGGGGGGCACCTCCCGAGTGCTGCGAGTCACCTCTGGGGGCAGGGGCGGGGCACGGCGCCCAGTCCCTGCCCGCGGGCTGGGAGCGGCAGCGGGCCCGGCCGGCTCCTCCAGCACCGGCGCTGGGGTGAGGCGGCCAGCCACGTGCGGAGAGGCCGCGGCCGGCGAGCAGCTTCAGCCGCCGCTGTCAGGGCTCTGGGGGCGGGGAAGGAGGCAGCTGCTGAAAGCCGAGCCCCCGGGCTCCCAGGCCCTGCTCACGCTCTTCGGCTCCCGGGTCCCAGCGCATCCTCGGCCCCGGCAAGGGCAGCGCGCTCCTCGCCCGGCGGCGGCAAGAGGGCGCCGCTGCTGGAGGGAGCGGTGCAGCGAAGAGCGCGCGGGACCCACCTGCCCGCCTCCTGTCCGGCCGCTGAGCCCCGCTCTCTCCTGCCCGCCTCTGAGCAGCTCCCACCCCCCAACTTGTTCTGTTCCTTCCTGCCCTTTCCCCCCTCCAGCGCGAGCGGCAGGAGTCGCAGCAAAGCTGGGCTGGCGGGGGGGGGCTAGCGCCAGAAGCCTCTGCCCCAAGGAGCAGCCAAGGGACCGCCCCCATCCAGGTGCACGGCTGCGCTGGTCTGGAGCCTGAGCCCCGGCGACATCCACTCACCTCTGCACATTTCCTCTCTCTCGAAGACAGAGGGACGA
Source organism: Rafetus swinhoei (assembly GCA_019425775.1). Taxonomy (NCBI): domain Eukaryota; kingdom Metazoa; phylum Chordata; order Testudines; family Trionychidae; genus Rafetus; species Rafetus swinhoei. The sequence continues at coordinate 277,800,147 of CM033437.1, forward strand.
GTCACCACCCTTGCTCCTGCTCTAGCGAGTCTAGCCAGCCGCTTGCTCCCACTCGCGGGTCGGGTCCCGGCTGCTGCGGCGATTTGAGCGCCCTGCGCTAATTAATATGTTGGTATGGAAAGAAAAAAAATGAAGGGTGGACTAGAGCGTGTGCCAGGGAATTATAACCTCACTGTGTGTGCCAAGAAACTGGTCTGTTTCTTAATGCTGAAACTAGCGCCAGGACTTACACATGCTATCAGTAATTTGCCATTTTTATTCGTGTATATTGTATTACTTAAGAACCATAATAGGATTTAGTCACCTGCAACACGGATCATTTCTGAGTAATGTGAATTCAAGAGAGCAGACAGACTGGACGTTCTTTGTTTTCTTTACTTGCAAATAAAAACTCAAGCCCAACAGTGATGTTTTTAGAGGCGCAATTGCCAGGGGATCCTACTCAGAGCCAATTGAAATCACTGGCAACAGTCCACTGCCTCTCAGGAGCAGAATGGGGATCTGATTCTCCCTATCTGTTCAGTCTTTTGCCTCTGTGCTGAGGCAGCTAGCAAAGCAAAAATAAACAAACAAATAATAGGGCTAGGACCACTAACTCATAGCACAAAGATCACTGAAAAGCCCATCAGATAGTAATGACTTTTGGGGACCAGCTGCCTTACAGGATTTGCAGTCCCCTTCCAAGGGGGGAGAGAAAGAAAGAGAGACAGCAAGAGTGTGTCTGTGTGTGAGAGAGAGTGAGAGTATGTGAGTGTGAGAGAGAGAAGTTGACTAGTGGATTACCCCATAAGCATAAGCGGGGGGGGGGAGGACAGGAGCAGGAGCTGGAGGAGCCAGCTTAAAAGCCATCCTCCCCCCCCACCCCGCACTATTTCCATGGTGCCACTCTCCTGCCACCTTGCTCCCCACTGCCCCTAACAGAGGCAGTGAGGAGGGCATAGGGGAGGCTGCTCCTGCAGCAGCCCCTGGCCGTGGACAGCCCTGGCTGCCGCAAACGGGCTGCTGGACTCAGCGCAAGCTGGGACCAAGCAGTCCCAGCTCGCACCAGTCAAGGATGCTGCGCCTCTGCATTTTAAATGTAGTAGAAGCCTGGCAGCTTTTACTACATTTAAAATGCAGAGCCGCAGCATGGGTGGCTCCCGGAGTCGGCGCAAGCCAGGACTGCTCAGTCCCAGCTCCAGCTGGCTCTGGGAGCTATCCCCGCTGCAACCCTGCAGAACAGTCCCTTATTGACTAATTGTGTAGTCGATACAAATGTATTGACTACACAATTAGCCAGATAACCACAATTTAACATTGTTAATCATGCAATGAATGTGCATAAAAGAGGTTAATGAAAAATTTGAGTGGAAACAGTGATTGTAAAATGATTTTGTTGTAACATACTGAAAAATTATACTGTAATAAAGGTTTTGTAGAACTTACCTTCTGGGATCATGGCAGGCAGTGCAGTTGCCATGGCCCCCCTTCCTCAGTCACCTCTGCCTGCTGCTCTACCTGCTCAGCAAGGCCACCACCAGCTGAGTGTGGGTGGGGATTTCAGCCAGAGAGCTGGGCCTGGGCCACTCCTCACTGGTGGGGGGGTGCTGTTCCCCCAGCCCTGCCATGCTGCCACGAGCTCCACCCAGCCATCCCCAGCAACACAGCACTCTCCCATCTCTCTAAAATAGTGGTTTTCAAACTTTTTGGCCCATGGCCCACCTGGCTCAATGCAAACCTTTCCGTGGACCACAGCTGCTAATGAAAACTCACTGTTAATTACATAATTATGCCAAGCCATCTTGCCAGTGCTGCAGCTAGGGAGAATGGTTTAACTTAACCAGCAAGAAAGGAAATATTCCTTTAAATTATTAAACAGACTAAGCACTTTAACTTTCTCCTGTTAGTTTATCAAACTTTATTTTAAATAAAGTAAAATATTAATTTATGTTGAACACAAAAGGTTCCCATGTTTTCTTTATTTGTGGCAGGCGTGGGGAACCTTTTTTTGGGTCAGGGGCCACTGACCCACAGAAAAATCAGTTGGGGACCACACAAGTGAGAAGCAAAAAAAAAAAAAACCCCTCTAAAACCCCCAACCCTCACTGATGTGGCCCCCAACCGAGACACTTTGCTCCTCTGGCACTCCAGCCCCATGGGCAGGGGAGGGACAGGTAGGATTGAGGTTCAGGGCTTCCTATAGAACCATAGAATCATAGGGTTGGAAGAGACCTCAGGAGGTCATCAGGGTCATCAAGTTCAACCCCCCACCCAAAGCAGGACCAGCCCCAGATTTATTCTTCTGGGGTTGCAGGGTTAGTAGATTTTGTGGACCCTCCCTAGGCTCTGGGGTTGGGACAAAATTGGGGAGTTCAGTGTGTGGGGCAGGACTGCTAACGAGAGGAATTGGGTGGGAGGTGGAGTGCAGGTGAGGGTGAGTGTGTGAGGTCTGGATGGGAGGTAGGGTGGAGGAGCAGGTTGGGAATAGGGTGTCCGGCCAGCGGGAGGGGACAAGGCAAGGGAAAGTGCAATGGGTGGCCAGGAGGGAGAGTGCAGGAGCAAGGGTGGGTGCAGGAGTGGTGTGTGGGGGGGGTCTGCCCAGGGGAGAGGTTGCAGGAGCAGACTGGGAGTGTGGGGTCTCAGTGGGAGGACATGAGAATGTGGGGGTCTGAGTATGAGGGGGTGGGGGCACTTGCCTACATATCCCGTGCCAATCCCAGGCACCGCCTCCTGCTGCTCCCATTGGCCAGAAGCCAGCCAACGGGAACAGTAAAGAAAGCCTCCGGGCAGCGTGTATCCGTGCTGCTGTTCCTCCAGCTAGGGTAGGGAGAAAAGGAGAAGGAGTGGGAGCGCTTCTTCTCCGTGAGCTAGATCACGCAGCAAGGCTTGAGGCTTTGTTCCCCCCCAGCGGGAACTCCAACCTCGTGGGGGGCAAGACTGGAACACCAGCACGGGCTCCCCACTGGGGGGGGGCAAAGGGGAGCTGAGCTTAAGCCACAGAGCCCCCTCATGCTTACTTGGGGGAATGCACCCCCTTGCATATGGTCCTGATTTGAATATGTTCCCAAAAAAAAAAAAATCTCCTCCCTAAGCATCCCAGCCTTCCAAAAATAAAAAGTTTTAAAATGGTAGTTGATTCTGTTCAATAACCATTGAAATAAAGTCTTAATTTCAAAATAGATAAGTTATAAACTCAAAAACTGAATATGCAAACTGCTAGATAAATCAAAATACAGGTTGAACCTCTCTGGTCCAGGACTCTCTTGTCTTACAACATTTGTGGTCCAGCAGGACCATGATTGTTGCTGGATCAGAGAGCCCCTGGTCCTGAGAGCCCCAGCTCAGAGTGGCCCTGGAGCAGATGAGTCTGGCAGCCTTGGGGAAGTGGAGCCCCAGCAGCCACAGGTCTGTCTGAGGCGCTGGGAGCCTGGTGACGCAGGGGCAGAGGAGCCTGGCGATTTGCTGACAGATCTCAGGAGAGCCCAGTGTCTTGTCAGCAGAGGGGCCGACCTCCCTGTCTCAGCAATCTATCTATTGACTTTGATCTTTATCTGCTTAGGTTTAAGTACCCATTCTCCAGATACTTAATGATGCCTTGTTCTCTTCCCCCCCCCCCCCCCCCCCCACTTCCTTTTTCCTTTCTCTTCCCCTCTCCTATTTATTTCCAGTTTTCATATCCCCTACTCATAACTCCTGTCATTTGAAGAAGTGAGCTGTGCCCACAAAAGCTCATGCTACCATCTACATGTTTTGTTAGTCTATAAAGTGCTACCAGACCATTTGTTGTTTTTTTTTCTGTAACAGACTAACTCGGCTACCCTCTGAAGCTCTGTCCTTTGGGGCCGGTCAGGTCCCAAGGGCGCTGGACCAGGGAAGGCCAACCTGTATAAGTAAAAATAAGCATCCCTATCAAATATGGACAATTCTGGGCATACATTTCCTTATGTGGTTACATCTTCAGGTTCTATAGTCACATATGGTGCAATATTTCTGTTTTGTGAGATATTCAGGGGCATGTTACACTATAAGATTTTTCTAACAGCTGCACACAACACTGAAATTGTGAAGTAAACAAGAGTTACATTTTAGACAGAGCTTGCATAGCTTTTGGAGTAAACCATCTGAGCTGAATTTCTGCTACATAAGAAATTTGGCCTGCGTTCTCCAGATCTCATTGGCAAACACAAACAACTCCTCCCCCTCTCCCCCCAAAAAAGGTGATCTAAGTTGCTGTGGGAAACCTCTGATACCAATAGATCTCTCTCACTCTCACGCACTGAAGTCTGTGTGTTGCACATTCCAGTTTATCCAAAAACACTACTCCCCAAACATAAATATTTTTCTTTTATTCAGCATTTTGAGGTTTTTTTAACCAGTGTGATGCCCAGAATGTGACAAAAACTTGTAGACAATCTTAACACGTTTAATTCTCCCGAATTCTTCCTCATAGGTAATACTATAAACCACAATGAAACTACTCATGAAAGTACAAACACTACTTGTAATGCATAGTTTTGCAGAATTGGGGCCAATACTCCATCCTCTGAAGTCAGAAAAATTTCTGCCACTGAGTTCAATGCATGCAGGATCAGGCCCTTCGTAAGCAGGAGTGCTGAGGAAGTAGGTAAAAGATACAGTTCCAAAATGGTCAATAGGTACTCAAGAATTTGTAAATAAATTAGAAGTTTCTAGAAATTTTGAGGTATGATGTGCCCAAAAAGCATGATAACAATTTTCCATTGTTAATTTACTCCTAATTTTTCCAGCTTCTATACCTCAGAAACCTTAATTGTAAAGAATGGGGTTGGAAGGAACACACTCAAAATCCCAATTACAAATGGGCTACCATCCTGCAATGACAATGCCTTTCCAAATAACAGCCCCCTTTTTTTTTGCTGTAGTGTTAAGTTTGTGCTGCTTGTGATCTTGTCCATTTTTCGTCCTTTCGTCTTAAAGAATATACTTTAAAATATATGAAATGGATGAAATCTAGTCAAACCACATAAAGCTTAAAGTATTCAGGCATTTATGTGGAAGAATTGCAGAATTGTTGGCAAAGCAAAATCCAAACTAGCTAAGTAACATGGCTGCTAGTTACCCCACCCTACCTCCTACTTCTTTCAGTCACTATTCCAGCCTTTGAGCTTGAGTAATGGCTACCGCCCTTTTGTGCCAATTGCCTAAAGAGCTGGGTTTACACAGATGTAGATTATGACATGGCATAATTTCCATAATGTGACAGAACTTGCCTGGGCACTCATTAATGGATCTCAAAGTCACCGTATTATTTCAAACCAATTTCAAAAGCCAGCTTGACAGCAAAGCTACAGAATTTAATTTCATTTACAAGTTTGATTTCTACAACAGAAGTCTAAACAAAGACATTGGCTGGATGGCCTGCTACATTCCACATCCTAATGACAAAAAAAACCAAAGAAAGGGTACTTAAAGTGGGTACTAAGTATTCTTAACATCATTTAGCATGGACATTCTACCTGACCATTTATTTTCCCTTTTTCCTTATCTTCCCTTCTCCCGCCCCCCCCTCTCTGTGCTATTTATTTGAAAACCGGACCCCTAAAACTCCATTCATCTGAACATGATTTTTGTGCCCACGAAAGATCATGATACCATCTACATTTTTTCTTTGTCTCCAAGGTGCTGCAAGACTATTTGTTGTTTAAGTTTTTCCAGTTACAGAGTAACATGGCTACCCCTTTGAAACTTGTGACAGAATGAGCCTGCCTTGGAGATCCTTTCCATGACACACAGGTGATACACAGGTATATCAGCTATGAAACCAAAAGCAGAGCCCCTAACTGGAGCTTTAGTACTTCAGAGACACCTGCACCAATCAATTACATCCACTAATTTTTCCCCTTCAGAGTGGTATTCTGAATGCTTATTACTCAATGCACTACAAGGTGATTTACAAACGAAGTAAAATTATAAAAAATAAATGAATAAATCTTGGACCAACTCCTGCTCCACTGATGGAGAATTTTGTTGTAGATGTTCATATTTTATTAGACCAATTAAAAAACTTTAAAAGTCTGTACATCTAGTGTAACATAAAACTTTGGGTTATAGCTGATGTTTACAGGAATATGTGAGTTACTTTAAAGATTTACGTTGTATTTTGACACATTACATTGTGTTGACTCATAATGCAAATGATTTTCAAAATATTATATTTATTGATATCACTTTAATAACAAATAAGTGCTAAGTGTTACAAAACCATTTTGTATACAAATAAAAGATATCATTCACCATTTCAATCAAACCCCATCAAGTGTTCCATGATTAAATCTCTTGTATCATATTAAAACTTGTGGCATTATTTGGCAAACACTAAGTACTGGTCCAACTCCCTCTGCATATAAAAATAAGATTCCTATCTCTATATATCAAAGGCTCTTGAAGATAATTTTCTTTTAATATTTCTCCTTCCAATATATTGCACTGTTACACAAACTTTTAGCATAGACTAATAAATGGAAGTAAGTTATAGTTATAATTATGGTAATGAACTTCTACAGCACTAACCAGGCACATTTTGGTTCTAGGTCCCTGTGTATAATATTTCAGTGACAACAAAATATCTGTCACAAAATATAATTTCATAGCCCTATAGCTTTGTGCACATAACTTCATTAGGAAGTTTGCATGAATAAAATGAGTAAGACTTGCTCCTATGGGAGAATCTGAATCTTATCCATGTTTACATTGCTGTACTTTAGTTAACCATCTAATATGCTCAAAGTTTATGGAATGTTTAGCACGGTTATATGCTCATTAAAGCCAAAGTACGTTTTGCCTTTGAATTCACTAGGATCAGGATTCCACCCATAATATTTTATATGTTGCTGCCACATTCATTGGCTCAAGTGGCTAAAGTGACTGGTTCTCTTCTGTCTCTGGGCTCTCCTCTTCCTATGCAGAATAAAATAAACAAACAGCATTCCAAAGATATATACTTGTTTTTGGAGTAGCACTCCTGATATGACCATTAGACTCATTATTTCTTTATAATGATTCAATATTTATGATGGGTTAATACTTTAAAATATCCTAACTCACAATTTATATTATACATGGTGAACAAATATTTGATAATGGGTTCTTCTGTCTAGCATACAAAGGCATCATATGATACAATGGCTGGAAAGTGAAGCTAGATAAATTATATGGAAATACATTGGAACAATTTACAAAGCACTGTAGTGAATTCTCCATCACCAGCAACTTTTAATTCAAGATCAGATGTATTTCTAAAAGATAAGGTCTATAAATTATTTTGGAGAAGTTCTATGACCTGTATGATACAGTTGGTCAGACTTGATGATTACAATGGCCCCTTCTTTGAATCCACAGAAAGGATGTTCCATGAATAACTGGTAATTGATTTAAATTTATATACTCCATAATCAGCAAAATTTAGTTCATTGGAGATGGAAAGTTAGGTTTCAGCATATGAGGTAACGAGCAACACAAAACAGCCTATAACTTTTAAATATCTTTTTCAATTTTTATATTGACTTTCATTATAAAACAATACAATAATCCAAACTCTGTATTATTTTATTAAATTCTGACAGTTTAAATGACTATCTTAAGAGAATTGCTCGTCCAAGAAATTCTGAAATTCTTAGCCAAGAATTTTACTTTTGAAATACTACACAAAATGAGTTGATTCTTGTTCCCACTGAAGTCAATGGCTCAACTCCCAGTGATTTCATCAGGTTCAGGAATTCATTCAGTGAATTTCTAGGGTAAGCAATACTTCTGAAAATGGGCATAATGCTAGATCCACAATTATTAAGATTTACAATAAATAGCTCATGGTTAAGAAAATGGAGATCACATTTGGCAGCAGATATACAGAACCATGTGCATCCACAGACTAAATATATATATATATATATATATATATGAATTTCACTTATCTCCATGCAGTTAATGTTATATCCTTTTTAATGGGAGCATGTTTCTTCCTGACTCCAAATTATTTGAGACTTAGATTCAGCTAGTGTATCCAACCTCAATATTCCTTTAAAGCAATCTTTAAATTAATTTTATGTAAATAAAGAGTACTGAACATGAGCATTTCAACCCATGAAACAAAAGGTAAAACCATAACAGACTTGCTCCTCAATTCATTTTGAAAACATTTTGTTCCTTTTTGAAAACAGAAGTATATATGCATTCACTGAAACTCACTCCAGCAATTTCTCCTCTGGTTAGTTGTAAAAACTTAAACATTTATTTCAGATATTTTTAACAAAAGCAACAAAATTTTGAACTACCCTTCATATTTGTTCCCTTCTAGCCAATTAAAATATTTTAAAAAATATGTGATACAGGTTGAACCTCTCTAGTCCGGTCCAGCATGATTTTAGTTAGCTGGACATCCACTCATCATGGGTGCGGCCAAGTTTCCTGTGGTCCCATAATGTTCGTTTACAGCCACCTGTCCTAGCTCTTAATGTTCTGTGATGTTATTTACCTTTTGCATTAAGATGTCCCAACTCAATCAAGACTGAATTTTAAAAATCAAATTAGTTTTCAGCAACATAATTTAAAGTAATTGGATAGAAGTAAATAACTGGCAAATTAATTATCTGATATAAAAGACACTCTCACTACACATATATTTGTCAATGTTTGAAAATGTTTTTGCTGTAATATTTCCATGCAATTTTTACTAAATTTGTTAAGAAACCAAGTTGACTGAAACATTAATGATAAAAATATATTTTTCTATATAGTATTGGATTAGTCTGTCCAATGTCAAAAAATACAATTCAATGATAGGAAGCCAACTTCAGTTCTCGCAGTGGAATCCATCAAATGCTCAATTCCATTGGCATGAACAGTCTGTAGGCTCTTGGATGAAATACAACACTTCGGTGCCATTTCCTGAGCAGTATAGTGGCACAGTCAGATTCTGTACTCCATTTTCACGACAACATTTACAGAATCTTAAATGGCTATCAATATTGACATTAAAAATTGTAGCTGAGGGGCATTTTCCTTCACAGGAAGCCACATTTATCTGTTAGTGACAGAGAAAGAGTAATTATCAACCCAGTTTCATTAACAAGATGAGACAAAACATTTCAAAATAAACTGTAATCAGAATCTGTTTTTACATTTAAAAAGATCCATGGTTTTGAAAAGCATTCTGATGTGTAATAATTATTATCCTTTTTAAAAATAATTTGAAAGCGATCTCTTATAATACTGTGTTAAACAGTTATTTGATTCAATTCTAGGTCTCTTTGTTCTTGCCTTTTCTTTATTAAATGAAATCAACTTCTGGAGGTTGAATTGCTTTGCACTTATGGCTACATATGTCGTCTGAGACTGAACAAAATCTGGTGCTTGATTCTAAAGCTGTCTACTACTAATTTTTACCATATAAAAATCGCCTTCTTCTCTCACCAATTTCTTGCTAACACTGTTGTGGAAAAACATGTAAGGTTTTGAAGGTAATGAGCCAGATACATAGGTAATGCATAAAAGAGGACTTAAATTATATCCTGGTAGATCTAATATGATACTCTTCAACTAAGGCCTGATCCAAAGCCCACTCAAGTCAATAGAAAGATTCTACTGAACTCTGGATAGCAGGCTGTTAAAGAGGGATATTATTCCTGCAAGACCAAAACCCTACCTCACACTGAGCTTCCAATAACCAAAGAATGGAATCCTCAGATCTTCCACTCCACTATTTAGTTTTGAGAAGCTGTTTGAGCTCATAAACTTGTCCTAGTGCACATCACTAAATCCTAAAATACATGGATATACTTAACTTTTTTATTGTTCAGCTAATGCTGTGTTCTTTACTGGTGATGGATTAAGCAAACTATAGAAAAGTCAGCCTTTAAGTATTCCTCCATGAGATCAACAGTGGAAGCCCCCTAATGTGATAGCTTTCTCCTTCCTCTTTCTATGGGTATGTCTAGACTACATGCCTCTGCCTACAGAGGCATGTAAAGAAGACATACCAACATAGTCAATGAAGCAGGGATTTAAATATCCCCTGCTTCATTAGAATAAAAATGGCCACCGTGTTGTGCCGGCTCAGCTGTTTGTCGGCACAAAGCGGCAGTCAAAATGGGGATCGGTCGGCAAGGAGGTTTACAGGATCAGACGGCAAGGCTTTCCTCATTTCACGAGGAGTAATGGTAGTTCAAATTAGGATCTTTAATTTGAACTACCTATTCCGTGCCGCGGGTAGCCGCGGGCACAGAGTTCGGACTAAGGGGGATTTAAAAATGGCGGTGCCCGGGAACATGCAAATGAAGCCTGGGATATTTAAATCCCGGGCTTCATTTGCAACTCCGCTTGCCCTAATTACCCTACCTAGCTCGAACTAACGAGCTAGTGTAGATGTATCCATAGATATATTGAACATACAAACTGCCATACTGGTTAAGATTAATAGTCCATCCAGTCCAGTATCCTATCTTTGATAGTCAACAGAACCAGATACTTTAGAGGATGGAATAAAAATTTTGCCACAGGCAAATAAGGAAACTGTCTCCATGTAGGTCTCATGTCAAGCTCAAATAGTTAAAGATTGGCTTAAACCAGGGAGGGCAAAATATGGCCCATGGGCCAAATTCAGCCCACCATGCCACTGGATCTGGCCCGCAGCCCACTGGGAGCCTAGGGCAGGCTACCTACCTGCCTCCCCCCCACACCATTCATAGCTGCAGACTGTGGGCAGCCATGTGCCTCTGAGCACCACCGTGAGCAGGAAGGAGGGCCACTTCATATGTTGTCCCACCCCCAATACAATCTCACAGATCCCATTGGCCAAAAACCAGCAATGGGCAAGAAGCATGCAAAATCCACCTCCTTCCCCCGCCCATGCCCCCGCCCGCCACCCGCCCAGGCTCACAGTGCTCAGGGCATCGCATGGCCCCTGCAGCTGGCTACTCTGAGCAGCAAGCATGGGCATAGAAGGCAGGGAACCTGCTTGAGGGACCTTCTGGGCTGCTGGCTGGGAGCCACCTAACTAAGAGCCTCCTGCCACAGCCTGCCTGTAGCACCCCAGCCCTCTCTCCCCCAAAACCTCTGTCCCCTCTCTTGCAGCCCTACGCATTGTAACCAAAACCTTCTGCACCCCTGCTCCTGTACCCATACCACCCCTCCAATCCCCTGCCCCAAATCTCTGCACCCCCTCCTGCACTCCTGGCCCAGGTAATAACCCCTTCCCAGATCCTGCACCCTCTCCTACACCCTCCTCCAGGACAAAATCCTCTCCTGTACCCGTACTCATACTGCTTCTGCACCCCTTCCTGCCCCAGGTCACAACCCCCTACTTCACCCAAATACCTTCTTAGGTCCCAAACCCTTCCCTGCACTCCAATTCCCTACCCCAAGTGCTTTTCTGTACCCAACCTCCATCCCAGTAGCCAAATTTCAAGCCATAACAATACTTTGCTTCTTGCCCCATTACTATTTAGCTTTTCTAATAGCCTCTTGTGTGTGATCTTGTCTAAGGCTTTTTGAAAGGCTAACTAAATTATGTCCACTCAGTCTCCTTTTTCCATTTTAATATTGACACAATCACACATGCATATAACAGGTTTTATAGCTAAGACTTCACCAAAGCAGAGAGATAATATGTCTTATTAACTGATTTCCATAAAGGCTATCATCAATGTATGATATATTATAAAGAGACTTGTCATGTGGGAGAAAGGATTAGAGAGCTCTTTAAGGAGGAACGTATTTTCATCATTTATAAGTGGAAGCATTTATACTCCCTTTTTTTGAGTAACTCCTCATTAGGGATGTTATTTCATGATAGAGAGGTCAGTGCTTTTGTTAGTGATAAGCAATTTTACTGTGTACTTTTCATTTGGAGTCAGATGTTATTCCAGGTACAAGGGCTCAGTACTTCTGCCACGTATGGGCAGAAGTAATTAATGTTTACCCACATTTATGAGTAGAATAACATTTCCAGGGTGAGAGGGCACTTGATGAGAGGATAGCAGCATTTTTGCTGTATACTGATGTCTGCAATACTCTTTTTTTCCCCATACTTGTTTTATTAGTATGACTCATGCTCATCATCAAACACAAAAACATCAGTTTCCTATACTTACAGGCCTTTGACTTATACAGTCACTTTTTCTTATAGTTGTTCTGACTGTCACTTTCTGGCAAATCCTTTCCTCCTTTCTGCCTGATAAAATATAGAAAATGTTTATTTATTAAATATATATTTCGCTCTTTTTATTCATTCTTTAAAATATGGAAGGCAAATTCAAATAACTGTAATAATTTAATTCTTATATTATGGTAAATATTATTTCCATATCTAATCCATTAGGCAGTGACAAACCACTTATATATTACTAAACATTTCCTAGAAAAAAATTTATGTTTTATAACTACCATATACGAAGACATTTAGATATCAGCATAGCCATATAACATATAAAGAGGCTACAACTGTTGAAATGTTAATGTGATTTAATAGTTATCTTAAAAAGCTAAAGACAAGTAAAGACAAATCCAGTAAATAGAAAAGGGCAAAATGCTGTATTTCAAACACTATTAATACTAAGCCTGAACTTACGAAAATAGAAACTAATTTGAATTTAATTTTTGACATTTTAAATATTTAACATTAAATTACTCTTGCACCTTAGAACACTGGAACTGGCTACCATTAGAAGATAAACAAGCTTTAAATATCCAGAACTCAGACAAGGGTCCAGGGTTACTGACTGTGGTGAGGACTGACAGGGCTTTTGGAGGCTTAGCAGGAGGTATGCAAACTTCCTTAAGGTATATGGGGCACTTTGTACCAAATACTACTCCCAGTACTGGAGCTGGTAGTATTGGGGATAGCAAATGCCCATAAAGGTTTGTGCAAAAATTACATTTCTCTATGGTTATGAATTTGTGAAACTTTTCTACTGAAACAAATGTAAAAGTTACACAAACCTGCCACCAGAACACAAGTTGTGATAGCAGTATATATTGTACAATATACTTTCATTACACCAATTTCAGAACCTTATCAGAAGTCACTATATAACCGTGTTGCCACATAATCATTTTGAATCTTCAGCATCTAAAGCAAATGGGACTAACAACCTCTTCTTTTTCAACACAAACCCTTTCCTGCTCCACAGGAAAGGTGGAACACATGCTGGTGAGCACTTTTGTAAGATCAGCAGATGCTAAGCAACCTAGTGCTGCATGTGGAGTGGCCACAGCTGAAGTGGGGATCTTGTATGCATGAATCATCTGGCCTCAGGAGATAGATGTCATGCTATCCTCTGATTAATGCTATGCACAATCAGATCGGGGTGCCTGGTATACTACACATGGTACTCTTTTGCCACAATATGTGTTGCTGTGCAAGGGCTTGTCTAACCAGTGGTTTAGTGCACATCAGGCAGGGGATGTAAGTCTACAGTGCTTCACCCATTATGCACCAAGTTGCCATGTGGATCCTGCTACTGCCCACTAAAAGTTCCATAGTGCACCTTGATCTGCTCCTGACAGCACATTCCAACAATTAATGGGCTTAATCCTGAGATGCATGGAGCAATAGGATCCTACAGAGGATTTTTGCTCTATGAAAGACTTCAGAGGATAAGCAACTCTCAAGATCAGGTCCAATACCAGTATGGTTGGTTACATTACATTGGGAGTCAAATATAAACATATTCCTACAAATAATGATTATGTTATATAAAAAAGAAATACATTATTAAAAATAATAATACCTGGTTCACAATTTATACTATCAGTAGACACTACAGGACTAATGGCAAAGGGTAAAACACCCAATCCAGAACCTGGCAGAATTATTAGGAATATAAGTTTCTTGTAAAATAAAAACATTTTAAACAAATGACATTTCATTAATTCTTACACTGCCAACTGCATTTTTTCTTTTGGTACAAAAGTAATGAACTTCCCTATTTAACTTTGAAATTTAGAAATTCTGCAGTTGCTGGAAATCTCACTGATAACACCCTAGACTTAGTACTTTCCTGGTTAACACAAAACTTCAACAGTGTTTCCATACATACCACACTTTTGCAATGGGTATCTCATGACTATGGCAAGGTAAGAATTAAATATATGAACTTACTTTGCATGCACTTAATCAAGCTCTTTACAAAAGGATTACTTGTTCCCATTACAACCCCCAGGTGTTGCAAGCTCTAGTTTAGATTTGTCTTTTTAACTGCTTTACCCCAGGGCACATGCTTTTAGTTTGAAAACAAAAACAAATAAAAAGCGTGTAATTGTATGTATTGTATTTTTGTACTTAGCAGCCACCTCAGCAAATATTTCTGAAGTATAACAATGCCTTTCCTGAGGCCACAAAATATTGTGAAAGCTAAATCTTCCTGTTTACTGCAAAAGGCAAATAATATTTGTAGCTATTAATACTTTAGTCTCATTCTCTAAATGAGCCCCACTGAAGTTTTATGGCGTCCATGAAATATTTTGCAACTTTACTCAAACTAGTAAAAGATTAACCCCTTTCAAAGACTCTAGCACAATTTGTGTGTAAGTTTTTTTTTTAATTATTTTTGTCTGTTTTTTCTTTTGAAAAAAGTTCTTTATTAAGCTACCATGATTCCTGGCTTCTTTGCAGTGAATATGAAGGAACAACATTTCATTCACTTTCCTAAAAACTGATTTTCAGTACCCTGTATGCCATGAAAGCTAAATATAATTCCATTTGATAAAAATGCCTTTAGGCAGCCTGTCTTTTAAAAGTGATACACATATGCCTATGCCACTATCATTTTGTACTTTTGAATGTCACAAGTATGACACACTACAATATGAAGTTAGATCTGTGTGTTATTATGCAACATTATTGATTACAGCCCATTTTAAAAAATGAAATTCAGGATTTCAAATGGCATTTTTTTGTCCAAAAATTTTAATTCCAAAGAAAAAAATTGTGCTTTCCAAGCAGCTCTATTTTTGACATTTATTATTAGCTGTTTGTACAAAATCAAGGGTTATATTTTATGTAGTGTAGAATTCACAGCCTAAAAAACAAAGCATTTTGTAGTTCAAAACTACAGACACAGGACCAGAGTCTGTTCTCAGTCTGTTTTTATGCTGGTTTAAAAATAAATCAGATTCTGCCACATAACCTACACCATAATTAAGGACCTAACATGTTTTAAACATGTACATTCATAGAATGTGACTATATCATAGACAGCACAGGTGTACATTTGGTCTAGATTTGTGCCTTTTACCACCATCAATAATTATTTTATCTACACCCTGCGATTTTTTAATATTTTGGATTTAAATGTATTTTCCAAGATGGAAAGTGCTAATTTCTCAATTGAAAAAATATTGTGTTCTAGCACTCTGACCCTAAAAAATGTACAAGAAAAACCCCATAATTATACAATTTGTTTTGAAATATAATCAAAATAAGTTTTAATTTCAGAAAATGTGTTCTGAGTTTTTATAGGGAATACTATATATGTGTCTCCGTCTACTTTTGGAATAATCTTAACTACAAATCAATCTTTTAATCATTTAACTTGAGATAATTTTTCATCTTCCTCAGGCTGTCTTTGGAGAGATTTGGTTATACTCCAGAAGGATAAGGTTAAAAATCACCATACCAGCAGCCATATGAAGCAAGGCTTTTCAATAAACAGTTGTTAAAGAGCTATAACAATTGTGTTTGATTTGGGGACTGCATGCTTATTCCTTTTTTATGTCCCAGCAACTGAGTTAAAAAACACTGCTCTTCAAAACCAAAGCCAAACTAGCATTATTGCAGCTTTCTTTACTTACAGGTCTTGCAGCAGCCATCATTATAAATCTGTACAGTGCCTCCATTCTAGGAAAAGAAAAGGGGAATATATCAAGAAAGATGGTGCCCAATGCAATCCAATTGATGTATCCAATTACTTTTAGAACATAATGGGCCAAATCTGCAGATAGTGTAAATTGGTGTCTCATGCCTGAAGTCACAAAAATTCACAACTGCAAAGGATCTGGGTCAAAATCTCAAAGCTGTTTGAAATATAATATTTGAAAATAAAATGGCCATTATGACACAGTATATCTGAATTGGTCTCTATTGAATCAAGGAGCAGCCATCTTCTATAAATATTACCATCCATTCTTCCACTGATGGCTCAAGTAACATCATCAGAAGTTATCTGGATGTTTACTAATATAATTTTGTTGAAGATTTAAAAGGATTTATTGTGTACCACAGAAATTAGCACAGTGAAGATACCAATTAGATACTATTTACAACTGACTACCTATAATTTTGCATCATGTAATATATTTTAAAAGCTCTAATACATGGGTTCCCAAACTGGGGGGTGTGCCCCCCTGGAGGGGCATGAAGAAATTCCAGGGGGGGTGTGAGGCAACCCAGCCACATACACCCCCGTCAATCCCACCCCAAGTTTTGCTGCTATTTTTTGGGAAGGGGGGGCATGAGGGTTTTTCAAAAATCAGAAAGGGGGCGTGATGCTGAAAAGTTGGGAACCACTGTTCTAATATATCCCTTCATTCTAGTTGTTGGTTTTCCTTTAATGTTCTATAACTGATCTTTGCTACTGTTTTCTTCTCAAACATATTGTAGGCAGGACTGAAGCAGGAATGCAGAAAACATGTCAAAATGAGATATTCCTTTTTAAATTAAAAAGAAAGAAAGGATTTCTCTCATGTAGGACTGGCATAAACAAGAGAAACTGTCTACACTTGTAATACATTTACAAAAATTGTAGCTAAAGCAGGAGAGTAGATGGAAATAGCAGTACTATACAAAATATTTTTTCAACTTCTAGTATTATTTTTCTATAGTCTAGAGACATTTATTGAGTATCTTGATCAAATTTTCAAAAACAAGCACTTAAAGTTAGCTTCCTAAATCCTTATTAGCTCCTAAATTAATGGGACCTGATTTTCAAAACTGCTGAACAGCAAT
This sequence comes from Rafetus swinhoei, assembly GCA_019425775.1. Classification (NCBI taxonomy): domain Eukaryota; kingdom Metazoa; phylum Chordata; order Testudines; family Trionychidae; genus Rafetus; species Rafetus swinhoei. The sequence continues at coordinate 277,817,104 of CM033437.1, forward strand.
TCTCACTTGAAATCTATATGTTGCACTTCTGAAAATCAGGTTGAACTCTTTCAGAAGAATAATTTTAGGAACCCCTTCTGGAAAATCGTGTCAATTATTACTAAACAGAATATGATGAAAAAGCTCCAACAATAAGAAAAAGTTTTTAACTGTGTCAACTGTTCTTTATGATATGGTGCTTTATTTGGGATAGGCAGAGGAATGGCTCCGTGCCCTTTCTAAGTAACATGCAACAGTTTTATAGACCTTGTGCAGAATTTGAAATTAGTACTCAGGACAGATATTGCAGTGTAGTTTTAGGAATGTTGCTTAAACATCCAGAAATACAAGGACTAGAATGTACAAAAAACAGATTAAAACAATTAATTAGGATATAAGATAGAAACACATGTTCCCTAAACAATAAAAAAGTGTGTGTGTTCAGTACCTAAATTCTTTAAACATAGCTATTTGGTTTATAGATGTTGAATTTTAGGTAGGTATATTAAGTAACTTGTATTTTTCATGAACCAGAGCTATTGGCTTCAGAAAGAGCTCAGACTCTGCAGGCATCTTGCTGTGTTTATAATCTCTGCTCAATTTATAGAATTTTGAATCTCTGCTGCTGCACATTTATCAGCAAAGTTTCTAAGTGGCTTGAAACAACTTATTTCATGTATATGTTTATAAATCCTGCAAATTATAGGATTCCTATTCAGAACTCTCTGCTCAGACAAAATTAAATGGAATAACTACTCAGGTTGTCTTCAGGTACACCATCCAGCTACACAAAATGCATTGTTGGAATCGGCTTACCTTAAGCCAAGCCACTGTGGCGTCTACACTGCAGGAGGCCAATGCTCCCATCAGCTTCCCTTACTCCTCACAGAATGAGAAGTACTGGATACTGGCAGGGGCTGCCCTACGCATTTGATTTGAAGGTCTACACTAGACCTGCTAAATCAAACACTAGAAGATTGACCTCCTTAGGGAATGTCTACACTACGGAGAAGATTGTCCCTCTGAAGGGGGTCTAGTGGAGGCCCACAGGCATCCAGTACTTCGATTCTGCGAGGAGTAAGGGAAGCCGACATGAACATGTGCTCTTGTCAGACTCCTGTAGTGTAGACACTGCCATGGCTTGGCTTAAGCTAAGACAAATCCAGTTATGCATTTTGTGTAGCTGGATGGCATACCTTAAGCTGACCTGCCTGGTCTAGTGTAGATCAGGCCTAAGAGTGAAGCAAGCTTCATACCAATTAAACAACATTTTAAAAGTGGACATTGTTTGCGATGTATGATACAATTCTAAAAACAAACAGAAAAATAATAAAATATGACTATGCATTGCTCGTTTAAAAGTTGCTACTTACCAAATGGGGTTTTTTAGATTAATCATTCTATGGAAAGTATAACACAGTTGCCAAACTCATAATAGTTCTGAAACGAATGCCCAAACAAGCTCCAAAACAAAAGATTAGTTATTATGATTAACATCACAAAGTACAAACCTTTGAGCATTCAGTCTCATTAAAAGGGGGACAGACAACACTAGATCCCAGTATCATAGCACCTACAGCAGTCTTTGCACACTCATATTTGGTGCAATTGGAGACCCAGGTGCTTCCCTCCTACAAATACAAAACAAAAATACCAGAACAGATAGCAAGTTACAGTAGCACTGACATGTCCTAGAACACTGTTTAGTTATAACTGTGTTGTTTCCACATATAGCCACTTAAGCCAGGTCTGCACTCATAGGGAATATCAAATGATGGTACACATTAATTATGTAGCTGAAGTAGACATATTTTGTTTCACGTTTCCCCCGCTGTTTGCTCCCATTGGCTCCTCTTACTCCTCGCACAAGCAGGAGTACCAGCAGCCAGCAGGGGTGCCCCCTGAATTCGATTTAGCAAATCTTAACTAGACTCGCTAAATCGAACTCTGGAAAATTGATCACAGCAGTGGTGGTCTTCTGTTTAGTGTAAACATGGCCTAAGATAGCATCAGGCAGCACCTGGACTCTCTTTCTCATCAATACACCAGCCAAAAAAACAAAGAGCCAGCATGAGAAAAAGGGCTGGTGCAAATTACTCCATGAATCAAAGAGAAAACTGAATTAGGACTTATTGTCAGTGAGTCAAAGAGTCATAGAGTTTAAGGCCGGAAGGGATCATAAGATCATCTAGGATGATGCCCTTCATATTACAGGCCACTAAAACCATCTAGCACCCAAACATTAAACCCAACAACCAAAATTAGATGAAAGCACTTCAGTCCACGGGAAGAGAATAGAAAGCACAGAGATGCTCCTGTGCCTGAGTCTCCTGCAATATCAGGGAATCGAGATATATACCTAGATAATCCAAATGATCTGACCTGTGGCAAATTCCATCCCAGTTTCACATAGGGCCATCAGTTGGACCTTGAGCGTGTGAGCAAGAGCCACCCAGATAAGCATGTGTGAGAAAGAATGCTCAGTGCCACTTCAGAGCATTGGCCCATCCCATCTCTAATGCTTCATCATGATACTTCAGAGGAAGGAGACTGAAAACAATCCCCAACCAAAATAAAGAATAAATTGGGGAAGGAGCAAATCCTATCTCGATTCCCTGCAGACAACCATAAAGCTTGAGCTCTAGGAACTTATGAATTTAATCTTCTTAATATTATTAATCTTTCATTTATATCACACCTTCAATTCCAAAATGCTTTACAACCTCTCCAAGAAGTACAGGACAGGAATCACTAAAACCAGTCACTGGAGTGCAGCCACTGTTTTGGGTTCTGAGCCTCAACCAGAAAACGTAAGTCATTGACCCAATCCTCTCTTTACAACTCACGTTGGCAAATTCCCATATATGTATGCTTAAGCGTTTGAAGAGCCTCACTTACATCAATGGTATTTCCAGTGTCTCTTAGGGAGACTGATTTTCAGAAGTGGTGAGCACCCTTAGCTACACAAAGGGACTTAGACATGGCAATGCTAACTTTTAGGCACACAGCTACCCAGTGGAAACTGCAGCCCTGAGTAAAGCACCCAGGCTCCATCTGCGATACACAGAGATTTATACGCCGATGAATGGGATTCACAGAAGCCAGCATGCTGAGCAGTGAGCAACCTAAGCTAACCAAAAGGAAATGCTAAGGACAGGCGTATGTCTTAAACCCCCCTTCAAAGGCAGTTAAGGGCTTAAGTCCAGGCTGGAAGGAGGCACCTATCTAAACCTGGGATTCAGAGCTGTGAGCCAGGTCAGCCCTTTCTCATGAAAAACTCAGGAGAGGGATCCCATGATAGCCACTAGCCCAGTTGTTAGGGCACTTCCCTGTGACAGGGAGATCTCTTTGCAAATCCCTGCTACAGAGCAGAACTTGAACTGAGTATCCTCGATCTGAGTGACTGTCTTAGTCACTGAGCTACCGGACATTCTTAGAGGAGGGGCTCTCAATCTCATCTACTTAAATTGTTCCACTTTGTATACAACACTAAATATTAATTGGAGCAGGTACTTGAACTTGGGTCTCATATCTCAGAGAAGTGGCCTAACCAATAGGCTACAGAGTCATTCTCACTTTTACTTTTTCTGTCCAAATGAATTTTTGCATTCTCAGACCACCTACTTGTTGGGCTCCACAAATAAGAGGGGGGCAAAGACTAGTCTGAGAACCCTCCCACCCCACCCCCCAGCTAGCCACAAATTATAGTGTCAAGCTACTCAGCAGTGGGAGGACTCAGGCAGTTTTGCACATGCCTCTGGCACTTAGGGGACTTTACTAAAAGAAAGGCATGTACTTAGGGAGTTTAGGTGCCTATAGAATTAGGCACCTGCCAAGCAGTGATTCTGAGGGTCTCACTGATGCTTAAAAATTGGATTTCTATGCCTATCTGTCTAAGTTCCTTTGTAGATTTAGCCTTAAGAGTTCAATTTCTCTGCTCCCCTATATTTGTTGTCTGATGACAGACTGCCATGGGGACACAGCTATACTGAATACCACTACTGCCCACATGGAAAGACTAAAAGTAGGACCGTGAGAAACTATATTACAAGAACCAGCTAAACAATGTCAGTTAGATATCTGAATAAAGTCATATATGCTCCTGATACTATTATTTCCTCCAGCTGTCCAGAGGCACTTACTTCATGTATAAATAATGTTCCATTTTCGGTATAGAAAGCACAAGACACATTTTGGCAGGTTCCACAACAAACATGATGACTGGAAGAAGGAATGTATATTTGATGCTGTTAAAAAAGCAAAAAATAAATTAAATGAACCTTATTTTGTAACATATACGTCCCTAATTATAAATTGGTGTGGAGGTTCTCCATGGTCTCACTCAGTAGAAATGGTCCCAAGCCACAAAGTTTGAATCTGAGTCTACATCCAATTTCTCCAAACTGTTAGACAGGAAAATAATCTGGTATTTTAATTTAGGCCTGTGATGGACAGAAGGAATGCTGGACAGCAATTGGTGACTAAAGGGTTAAATTCAGCTAGCTAAAGGTGTTGGCAGAGGGCCAAAAGAACCAATGGGATACAGTGCTGAAATCTGAACTGTATATAGATACCTTGCCTGCTCTCTTTGTGTGTGTGAGTTTAAGCCAGGAGTTGGGAGACAGAGAATGATTTAAACCCAGGCAGGACTACTATGCCTCCAAGGAATATGGGGCATGGAAGAGGACTGAACCATGAAGAGATCATGAGTAAATAAGGGGAAAATGTGTATTTAGTCACAATCAGGGTATTTTTCTTTGTTTTGGTTGTTTGGTTAAACTTTTCTGTGTGAATTCTATGTGCCTTCTTCCCTACCCCACTCACCATATTTATGCTATAGCTCAAAGGTATTGCTCTTTGGGTACGTCTACACTAGCCCCCTAGTTCGAACTAGGGTGGCTAATGTAGGCATTCGAACTTGCAAATGAAGCCCGGGATTTAAATATCCCAGGCTTCATTTTCAGGCGCGCCATTTTTAAATCTTTAGTTCGAACTGACTGCACGTTACACACGGCAGTCAGAAGTTAATCGAACTAAGTCCTTAGTTCGGATTAACTGTTACACCTCATTGCAGGAGGAGTAACAGTTAATCCAAACTAAGGATTTAGTTCGATTAACTTCTGACTGCGCGCGTAGCCGCGGGCAGTCAGTTCGAACTAAGGAGATTTAAAAATGGCGCCTGAACATGTAAATGAAGCCCGGATATTTAAATCCCGGCTTCATTTGTAAGTTCAATGCTACATTAGCCACCCTAGTTCGAACTAGGGGGCTAGTGTAGACATACCCTCTGTGTTTTGATCTGTTCTTTTCTTAGTTGCTCTGTAACACCTAGCAACCAAGTATGCTTTATCAAGTATATCTTTTTGTTTTGTTAATAAAATCCCCTTTTTTAAGGGGAGAATTTGATTCTTGTGTCCTTGTGTTAACAGGAGGTCTGTGTGCGTGTCTACCTAGCCTGAGAGGTCAGCTATCAGAGATATAGTTTGTTTTCTACGCTTTTTGTTTCTTTTTTCAAGCTCTCTTGTGGCAAAAGAGTTTGGTGTACCCTTGGGGAAAGAATTCAAGTGTTCCTTCCTGTTTTTTTCAGGGATTAAATCACTTGATGGTGGCAGCCTACTTTCCAGAGCCAGTGCATCTGTAACTCTGGGGAGTTGGTTTGTTTTTTTTAAAGCAGAACCTATAGAGGCAAGGTATTTAAGGTCTTTTGTGGGCCCCCACCTTCTGCACGTGGAGTGTCAGAGTGGGGAACAGCCCTGAAAAGGCTCATTTCTATTTCTGAGAGGTTACACAGACTTAGAATTTTATGTTTAACTATATGAACTATATGATCTTTGGCTGTTCCTTAAATGTTTCTATAATTGCAAAAATAAAAAGATGTGTGTTGAGCTTGATAGGCAGCCTGCCTGCACCACCAAGTGGACTTGAAAAAGAAAGCTATGAAAGAAAGCTGACGATCAAATCTAAGAGAAATGTGTAATGAATTAAAAGAATAAGGACATAACACCCAGGGACTAGGAATCTCATCCTGAAAAGAAATGGGAAAGTATTCCCATGACATAATGCCATTTTTACTTGAATTTGTGCAAAATGTACCCAAACTGCAGAAAAACATCAAAATTAGAGAATTTTAATATCACAAAAATCATCTTCTTCCACCCTTTACAAAAGAAACCACAAAAGAAATTCAGCCTGCTCAGGCCACCTCTCTCTAGAAAAAGCCTAAGCAACTCAGTAAGTTTTACCATGTGCCCTGGAAGGGTTGTCAAAACAGCTAGAAAAGTGAACCCAAAACGGACAGCTCTCCATCGAGAATTTCCTGTGCTCAGAGAGGAGAAGAACAGAACTCGTAATCAATTGAAAAGGTGGATGAAGATGATTTTAAGCTACTTTGGTATCTTTCCAATCCTGAACTGCTCTGAGACTCTACATAATTTATACAGCACCAGAGGCCAATTTAAGTTAGGACATCCTCCCCGGACCTTCTATGGTTTATAGCAGTGCCCAGAATATCCACAGTACTGTATGCTATGGCTCTGCACTCAACACACTCCTCTTGCTTCTACCCTGCCTCCTGGCACATACCGTACACCAGGCTTTATGAAGGGGTTCATCGAAGGCAGCCTTACAAGGGAACTCCCTTGACTGTATCCTTGACTTTTGGGGCCCTTTTACACTGCTCTAGCCCCTTCATCTTGCCTAAATGGCTGAAGCTGGGGTGAGGATCTTACCCTTTGTTTCTGCCAAGACTCAAACTTTAAAAGTTCTTCATATTGTGGCAGTATTAATTGTTGACTTTTTTTATTGGCAATCACTGTAGATCAACATCTATAATCCCAAGAAACAAACTGGCTAGCTTTATGTACACTATGGGAAACACATATGCTTTATAGGAAAGCTTCACTAAATAACTGGGCAACTGTTTCCTTCCTACATAAACTGATGTTGTGCTGAGTGGTCTTCAAGAATAATCCCATGCAAAGTCCACTGCAAAAGTCTATCCTACTCCCAAATGGCATTATGTTCCTAAATGAGAAAATATAGATAGAGAAACAGTTCAAAATGCTTTAGCAGAGATAAGCTAGTTTCTACATTTAAGAGGTTAAATATTTTACAACTAAAATGAAAGACCAAACCATAAGACTGTGATTTGTAGAGCATTCTAAATGCCCTCACGTAGACCCCAGACTAAAAGGTACCCAGTTCATTTTAACATAGTGCTGCACCCTTTAGTTTATCACAAGGGTCCATATGGGATAGTTAGAGCATGACAATTTAGAGTGCTTTGCAAATTACAGTTCCATAATCCAGCCTGCAGCATGGTGTAGACAAACCCTAACAAAAGGGATCCAACAAAAACCCCAGATCTAAATAATCCCTGAACTTTCAAAAAGCAGGTAAGGATCAATATCCATATTTGAAATTTTGCAGTTCAGGTCCATTTCTACTTATAACTGGCAAGCCATTTGCAGCTTAATTGCCAGCCAGATTCACCAATATTCATCTATACAATTCTGCAGACCTGTACTACCATTTAATATTAAATTTCCTGAACACTAGAGTAAAGTATTTCTGCTGTGTGCTGTACAGTCATCATTGTAGGCAATGAAATTTCTTATCTATCTTGTTTGTCTTATATTTTGGAGTAAAGGCACTGAAACTGAATGTAAATATCATTCCCACTAAACTGGAACCCACGTGGGGAATATTGTATCAAAGATGCTGCTTCTCTAGTTTCTTATGCAGTCTTCACACACAGCCTGCTAAAATATACACATATTTCTCACTTGCAGCTTAACTTTTTGCCATCTAACTATTATTTTGAGTAACAGACTTGCAACTTGAACACCTTTTTTGTTCCTGATAACTTCTGAACTGCAGAATGAAAAATGTGTTTATAAAACTTAAATAAAAAAACTCAGCAAAGCAATATTTGTCATAGACAAGGGTATGTCATTAAGTCGAGTCCTCAAGTTCTTATTATTCCACTTGCTGGATAGACACATTGTTAAACCTCCTTTATTAACTTTTTATAATCTGCAATTAGGACATTTTTGTTCACAAATTACATCAGAACTGCATTTTAAAAACACTCACAGATTCACATTGTTGGGAACAGTTCACAGTTGTAAAATCCATGGCATAGTATCCTGTGCTGTGATCTTTTTCTTGCAAACACTGTACTGTGTAGCAAAGATTTTCATCCAAATACTGAATCATAGATTGTCCAGGATTTAGCACAGTTACCTCTTGGAATACACATACATCATCCTTTTCTAATATGATAATAAAAAGAAGCGGGTCATTAGGAAAATGTTTTTCATTAAGCAAACTAACAGAATCTCATTCAAACAACTGCACTTTGTGACAATTTTAAAGTTTACTACTGCAAGTAGGGATTGTTCAAGGTAAGCCTCTTGACCATCCTGGGAACAAATCATGTGTTCGTTTATACCCGTAAAATCCCACTGATTTTGACAGAGTTCTATGGAGACAAAAACCAATGCTGAAATTGGTTCACTTTAAATGTGCCACAATGTGTATATTTAGTTGTGGGCGGATTTTCTAGGCAGGAGGCAAGGTGCTTTTCCCAAGCATGTGGAACACTGCTTAGGACATGCCGGGAAATAAAAGACACTGGGGTGGATTTAATCGACTGCCTACAACTTTATTCACTTACAGCTAGATAGGGGAGGTGTACACCCACCCATCACAAACACCAGGCATTAAGGTAGGTCCAGTGCAAGGCTACAGGGATCCCACCCTATAACAAAGAAGGTAGACCCTTCAGCCTACCTCCTAGAACTCAGCTCACATCTAAGTTCTCTCATTCTCACCTCCTCCCCCACAAACAGAGCAGAGCATCAACAGGGGATCTTGATCTGCAAAGATTTCAGGCCTGCCCTTCCTACAGGCACAAGCCCCACCAGCAAAAAATCCCAGATCTCATTTATCTCTGGGACATAGCCCTTTTAGCTTTTATCCATACTGGCTACTAGCTGCAAGCTGAAACAAACTGTAAATTCCTATATTATATCTTAATATCAGACTTCAAAATGCCATTCTCCTTATGCCAACTGCACATCCACAATGCTGTGAGGAAGGCAAAAAACACACCAAATCTCTTCAACTTTGGCTCAACAGGAAAACAAATCTTTTTTGATCCCCTACCGATAGGTCACACCCACAGTAGCCTGGAAACCCAGCTCCCTATCTGTGCTACAGGGAGGAAGGGCAGAGCAACTGAAGAGGCAAAGAGGCTCCTGAAGGCAAAGGAAAAGTGAAGGGAGGGGCAAAGGAGCCAATCAACTCACACTCTTCCCTCCAGGCTAGCCAATGGGATATAACAAATCTGTGGAGAAAAGGGGACCCAAGTATGGCATTTCTGTCACATGTTTCCCACTGACACCTTCTCTTCCAGGAGCAGTTTCCTTTCCTTTCCTTTTCTTTTTTCTTTTCTTTCCTTTTCTTTCCGGTCTAACCAATAATGTCTGTCCTAGCCCACTGAATTGGTGAGGGGGCATTTCTTCAAGCCTGGTCTCTTCCCCCTTAAACTTCCAGGGATCGTGCATTCTGCCTGCAGTCTGAGATTTTTACCACTCACCAATCCCATATTTGGGGCCGGTAGCTCAATATCAGCACATACATGAAACATTCTTGTCCACATTTTACAGGTGATTTGGAATGTAATTGTTAAACTGGTTAGGATGGGGACTTTCCTAGTATTTGGAAGGAAAAGAAAGCCTACAGCATAACACCGCTTAACCCCCTGGTGCCCTGAAAAGCTATAAAATGTACAACTACATAATGTTAATAATACTCCTGGCCTGGGGCTTCATATAATCAGCATTTCTCTAATATTTAAAAAACAATTAGAAGTCCCGTGGCACCTTAGGGTATGTCTACACTAGCTCGGTAGTTCGCTAGGTAGGCAAATGAGGGCAACCGGGTTGCAAAGTTCCCGGGATTTAAATATCCCGGCTTCATTTGCATCTTCCGGCGCCGCCATTTTAAATCCCTGTTGAACTCCGTGCCACACGCCGCACGAGTAGGTAGTGAATTAGATCTCTAATTCGAACTACCGCTACCTCGTGAACGAGGTGTACGCAGTTCGACCAGAGATCCTAATTGACCATCACCTCGCGTGCCGCGGCACGGAGTTCGGACTAAGGGGGACTTAAAATGGCAGCGCTCGAAGATGCAAATGAAGCCCGGATATTTAAATCCCGGGCTTCATTTGCAACCCCGGTTGCCCTCATTTGCCTACCTAGCTCGAACTAACGAGCTAGTGTAGACATACCGTTAGAGACTAGCAGATTTATTAGGGCATAAACTTTTATGGGTAAAACCCACTTCATCAGATGAACTGGAGTGGATGTTACAGAGGTAGGGGTGTATATATTGTGTTAATAAGTTAATGTGTTAATATACAACAATATATATATTTATACACACAAACACCCTTGTCTCTGTAACTTCCACTCCATTTCATCTAACGAGTGGGTTTTACTGATGAAAACTTATGCCCTAATAAATCTGTTAGTCTCTAAAGTGTTTTTGCAGATCCAGACTAACATGGTTACCCCTCTAAGACTCTAATATTTAACACTGAGCTAATCTAATGATATATACATTTTATTTAGAAGTCACAAAACTGTAGCCTCTTGCCCATTCAACTTCTATCTTTAGAATTAATGTTTAACCATTATACACCATAGATATAAAGTCAATAGCATTTCCATTTCAGAAGGCCAGTATGGACCCATTCCTGCATTGCTTGGGTGCTTTTGTTCTGTAAAACAAAAATTAATAAAATTAAAAATTAGTAAAATTAAAAAGAAAAAATACCACAGATGTGCTGCACGCATCCGCAAGCACTGTAAGTGTTCTCATCGATTTTTTGAACTTCTCCCTGTGTAGTAAGAAACAGTTTCAGTATCAAATACATCAAACACATCTTATAAGGCTTACAAGACAGACCCTTGTCTCTTAAAGCATACAAAATTACTGCCAACATTCAGGTCTAAACTTTGAGAAAGAGACAATTACAATAGACAGCAGATGGCTGGCTACTAGACTCATAGACTCATAGACTTTAAGGTCAGAAGGGACCATTATGATCATCTAGTCTGACCCCCTGCACAATGCAGGCCACAGAATCTCACCCACCCTCTCCTAGAATAATTCTCCCACCTATATCTCAGATATTGAAGCCTTCAGATAGTTCAAGACCCCAAGATACAGAGAATCCTCCAGCTGTGATCTGTACCCCATGCTACAGAGGAAGGCGAAAAACCTCCAGGGCCTCTGCCAATCTACCCTGGAGGAAAATTCCTTCCCGACCCCAAATATGGCGATCAGCTAAACCCTGAGCATGTGGGCAAGACTCACCAGCCAGACACCCAGAAAGTTCTCTATAGTAACTCCTATCATCCCTCCATTGACCTATTTACCACTGATAATGAATGGTCAATTAGTTACCAAGATCATGTTATCTCATCAAACCATCCCCTTCATAAACCCATCTAGTTTAATCTTGAAGCCAGATAGATCTTTTGCCCCCACTACTTCCCTTGGAAGGCCGTTCCAGAACCTCACTCCTCTAATGGTTAGAAACCTTCGTCTAATCTCAAGTCTAAACTTCCTACTAGCCAGCTTATATCCATTTGTTCTTGTGTCCACATTGGTATTAAGCTTAAATAATTCCTCTCCCTCCCTGGTATTTATCCTCTAATATATTTAAAGAGTGCAATCATGTCCCCTCAGCCTTCTTTTGGTTAAGGTAAACAAGCCAAGCTCCTTGAGTCTCCTTTCATAAGACAGGTTTTCCATTCCTCGGATCATCCTAGTGGCCCTTCTTTGTACCTGTTCTAGTTTGAATTCATCCTTCTTAAACATGGGAGACCAGAACTGCACACAGTATTCCAAATGGGGTCTCACCAATGCCTTGTATAACGGCACTAACACCTCCTTATCCCTACTGGAAACACCTCGCCTAATACATCCCAAGACCGTATTAGCCTTTTCACGCCATGTCACAATGGCGGCTCATAGTCATCCTATAATCAACCAGGACTCCGAGGTCCTTCTCCTCCTCCGTTACTTCCAACTGATGTGTCCCCAGCTTATAACTAAAATTCTTGTTATTAATCCCTAAATGCATAACCTTACACTTCTCTCTATTAAATTTCATCCTATTGCTATCACTCCAATTTACAAGGTCATCCAGATCTTCCTGTATAATATCCCGATCCTTTTCTGAATTGGCAATACCTCCCAACTTTGTGTCATCCGCAAATTTTATCAGGACACTTCCACTTTTGGTGCCAAGGTCAGCAACAAAAAGATTAAATAAAATTGGCCCCAAAACTGATCCCTGAGGAACTCCACTAGTAACCTTCCTCCAACCTGACAGTTCACCTTTCAATATGACCCGCTGTAGTCTCCCCTTTAACCAGTTGCTTATCCACCTCTCAACTTTCATATTAATCCCTATTTTTTCCAATTTAACCAATAATTCCCCATGTGGTACTGTATCACATGGTGATACAGTAATACTAGAAGTATTACTGTTAACAATAGCTAAGTGGTTAAACTTATGTAGGCCCCTTACTAAAGGGGCCTCTGTTTTTTTTCCTGGAAAGACCCTGTGTGCTGCAATCCAGACTATAATTCCCATGAGCCCTTGGGAAAAACAGGAAGGAAGGACTCTTGTGGGGGAGTGGACTGCTCTCCATGTGCATGAAGAAAAGAGGCCTAGCAGTCTGGGACTCTGCCTTGGAGTTTGGAACCAAAGGGGGAGCCAGGCTGCTGCCAAGGACATTGATCCAGTCCAGGGGCTGTTGGAGGGTAGCTACAGACTGGGACTAGATGCCTGTTGGAACTGGGATTTAGCAGGCTGCTTCCAATAGGCACAGCATGAGGCAGTAAGTTTTGGGGCCTTGTTGAAAAAGTGCTGCCTGGGACAGAGCTGCTGTCTAGCCTGGACCAAATCTCCACTACAGCTGCAACATCAGCGCGCCAACGCAAGCGTCTGGGACTGAGTCCAGGGGTGTGCACACTCAGGGGTGGGGTCACTGTTAGTACAGTAAAACTCCAATAGTCCGGCATCCAATAGTCCGGCACTCCTGATAGTCCGGCATCAAAATGGCAAGAGCCTAGTGAGTGAGCTTTGGCAAAAAAACGAGTCACAAGGTAACAGCGGCAGCAGCTGAACTGAGCAAAAAGGGTAAAAAAGCCTTAAAAAAAAACTAAAACATTACAGTATACTGTATACAGTATGTACAATAAAAAGGGTTAAGAACACTTTATATACAGTATATAATGTATACAGTATATATATAACCTGCTTATAGTACCTCCTGATAGTCCGGCATATCTGATAATCCGGCACCACCTAAGACCCATAGGTTCTGGATTATCGGAAGTCTACTGTACAAATGTTAGCTATATAAGCTTCAATTATTGTTATGTGTTTTGTTAATGCTATTCATTGCTAAATCTGGTAATCCCTGTTTATTTAAGTTAAGTAAAGGTTGTTTATTTTAAAGTATTCTATTAGATGTATATGATTTGTAGTTGTTCTGGAATTAGATCCAGATTTATGTTGGAATGAGTATGTTCCTGGAGGCTCTCAAGGCACACCAGTGAGTGTGTACAAGGCCAGCCAAGTGGAGGCACCGCCATTTTACATTCATTACAAGCAAGGGACTGCAGCAAGGGGGTGGATAGGGCTTTCCCCAACTAAACGCCATCACCACTGGGGTGCTCAGGATCTCTTTTGGGTTAAAACATCAGGCGCCCAGGCACACCTGTGAGTGTGACCTGCTCCCCAGTAACCCGGGGGGGGAAAAGGAGGGTAACACTTATTTTGGTCTGAATATAAGGACAGCATATCTGAATATCAGTTTTAAATTAATACGGACCTGAAGAACTCTGTGGGCTCATCTAGACTACGTGGAAGATTCAAAAGAGGATATGCAAATTCAGCGGGAATTTGCATATCTTCTTCCGATCTCACTTTTGAAAGCAGAGCTTCAAAGGTGAAAGTAATCAAGATGCGTTTTTTTCGGCAACTCCCCCTTTTTCGAAAAGCCACTTTTCCTCAAAAAATGAGGTTTACACTGTTTTTTGAAAAAGGGGGAAGGTTGCTGAAAAAAAACGCATCTTGATTACTTTCACTTTCGAAGCTCTGCTTTCTAAAGTGAGATCGGAAGAAGATATGCAAATTCCCACAGAATTTGCATATCCTCTTTCGAATCTTCCACGTAGTCTAGATGAGCCCTGTGTAGCTTGCCTCTTTTTCCAGCCGAAGTTGGTCTGATAAAAGACATTACCTCACCCATCTTGTCTCAGTTTTAATTAGTTTATTTTTAAAAAAATCTGTATTTATTTAAATTGAATTTACTTTCAAGTGGTAAATCCAGATTATTTTAATAATAATGGTATATCTGGTCATAAAATACCACTTTGGCTGCTCTGAAACCTTCTCCAGGACTTTAGTGTATTGTCAAATTTCTGTATTATCATACATTCCTTGCAATTGGTTCAGAATTTGGCTTGTTACATTCCTTGCCTTATAGCAACATTATAAGTTCCTTATATGTAGACCCCTCCAAGATACCCGTAGATGAGGAGATCTATGGATATAAAATGGAAAGCCATGGCGTTGAAGGGCCCTCCTAGGAACTATGTTAGCAAAAGCAGCAGTGTGTCAGACTACCCAGCCAACTCCTCTGGTATGGCTGTACTGCCCGGCCCTGCCCAAGGAGGCAGGCATTCGGCTCATCAGCAGCTGTCTCTGGTCACACTAGTATGTGCAAGCAGCTTGCATGCTCCCAAACACACCAGAGAGCCCAGGGATAGCTGCCATTCTTGGATATAAATTTTGTATCCAGGTATGGCTCTACTCACACTCATATGTAGGAGGGCATGTGATGAGGAAATATACCTTTCATCACAGTGATAGTTCAGAGTTACATCATTCATTTTCATGCATTTTCCAGGTTATAACAACTATTTTGCTTAAAACAAAATAGAAAATGAGAGAAAAGGACAGCATATCTAAACTCCCATGTTGCTAAGGTCAAAGATATTTAATAATTGTAATATGAAAAATAAGTGATTAACCAAACAGGCCAATGTTCCTCTAGATAAAAAGCTTGTTCATAAAGATGATTTATTTCCATTAACAAAAACTAATTTTGTAACTGCTAAAATTTTAAGCATGTAGATCCTAGTCAGGATTGAACAAAGTAAGATTAAATTTTCTTCCCTTCAGTTAGGTCTGCTTAAAAAAAACCCAAAATCAAGTTTCTTCAGTGGTGGATTGGTGGTAGCAACACAGGATGTACACAAGGGTTACAGCTTGATTTGGAAGATAGGGGATAGTGTTCCAACACTTCCCCATTTTATAATTCATATGCTAGCAAATGTATTATAGGCATTATTGGTAGCCCCAAGACCATAGCCTATGATGACAGACTCAAGGAAGGATAGTACATACAATACTACATAAAAAGAAATAGGGGAATAAAAATGCTGTATGTTATTAAATAATACCTGAAGGAAAATTTCTTACCACTTTACAGGTTGGTATAGTAAAATTTTCACAGCTACATTCTATGAAGAGAGGAATAAAAGTATATCAGTTAACAGACCTGAACTGTTATGAATAAGTAACTGGTAGAAGAACAAAAAATAGTTACCACAGTGCCAGTCTGGACAGCACTGCTCAGGTACTTTTTCCTTCATAAGTTGCATGTCATCTGTGCAGTTCAGTAGAGGCATTGAACAAAGGTTTTCATCACAAACTAAAAGGGGGGAAATAACATGTATCAACTTGTTTTCAGCTCATATTTCCTTAGATCAAATATTCCAACAATACTGAAGGTTGTTCATAGAATTTTGTTATTATTACTTAACATTTAAGATCCAACAGCACTGTACAAGGGCCAAATAAAGGCTCGGGCCAAGATTTGCAAAAGTTAGTGATCTTGGTTAATTTCAACGTTTGATGCCCAACTTAGATCCCCCCTTAAAGGCTTTTACATTTTCAAAGTCTGCTGAATGCCAATAATCTGAAAATCTCGCTCTATCAAAGTGACTCAAGCTAGGTACCCCATAATTAAGCACCCAAAATCACTAGTAGTTACAGGAGTGCTTTAGCTGTTTATCTGTAAATAGTTACTGGACAAGGTGTCAGAAAAGACTGTGGCTGATCAGACCACTGGGCCACTTCAGCAATGGTGGTGAGCACCATTCTGCTCCTTGCTGCGATGTGAAAATGCAAACCGTGTGAAAATGCAAACTTCTTCAGAGTTTATTAAGGACAAACTGTGAAGTGGCTGCAAGAATAGACAAAGATAACATAGCAATCAGAATGGCAACAGCAATGAGTAAGGACTGCTTCCTAGTTTGCCAGCACTTACACCTAGTAAGGAAGAAAGGTAAGATGCAATTAAAATCTTAGAGGCTTTAACAAAATACCTTGTGCCTAAAATAAATGCAATATATAAAAGACAGATTTGCAATATCTCTGATCAAAATGAAACAGAAACTATAGATCAATGTGTTACCAAACTGCTATAGTTAGCTTCATCCTGCAGAATGTAGCCTCAAGTTTATGCATAAACATATAAGGATAACTCTGCTGTAGTAACTATCATTTTCCATGATAGTTCCAAACAGGGAGCAGTTGCCTTCAACAATTGAATCAGATGAGATCCCCCACACACATACATAGTTGTGGAGACAGAGGAGACTGATGGTCATTGGAAAGGAAATTCACCTACTAGTGACCATCAGAAGCTGGCAAAGGTGAAGCCAGAAAAAAATCAAGCAGCACAGAAATCTCCTGGAGGCAAATGGCAAGATTAGAAAGGCCCCTACAATGGAATTAGAGGAGGTGGAAGACCTGTGAAGTTGCTTAATCGTTGAAGGTCTATAAAGTTCATTAAAATTACTCATTGTCCATTATAGGAAGTGCCCATTATGCAAAATGAGTGCTCTATCCAGAGATATGTAAATAGTTAATAAATAGGGTGCCAGTAGAGATCACTCAGAAATATGTAGCACAGTTTCTGGGTTTTGTAGGACCAATAAAATTGCTGTTGTAAACTGTGAATGGCTTTCTCTGTCTACTCATTTTATCAGCTTTTAACATGTCACTTTGGAGAACCCTGGTCTAAGTCCTAGCTCCCAGGAACAACACAAAGGAAGGGTGTCTGTAGTTCAAATACAAATGAAAGGGATGCCAGAAAACTGTACTGGACATTTTACAATACTATATATGTAACATTTGGATAAATTCAAATTGACATGGATAGTACTAAATCAGCTGAAAAAATACACAGCATATAATATTTACTAGATACAAGTAAAACATTTTAATTAAAGACAACTAAACTTACCACAATGGTAACGAGGACAACAGGAATGCATGGTGCTAAGATCTACTGTGAGAATTTCCCCCTCATTACATAAAGGAATAGGCTCAATGCAAGATTCACAAACTAAAATTAAAAAGAATAAGCCAATACAAAGTTTAAAATACATCACCAGAAAATTGTTACATATTACTTTTATTATACCCATATTCTTTTACTGTGCCCACCTGCATGTCACCTGGGTATCTAAGAAAATTTTGATTAACACCTTCAAAAAAGTAGATAATTGAATGTAATTATATATTACATTATAATCCGATATTATGGATCTATCTGTTGAATTACCTGGTGTTCAGATTTATACTCAGATAGTTGCTACATTGACTGAAAAAAATGAGTTCTGGTGGGGTACACTTTATAAAGCTGCATACTGAAGGCAAATAATTCTATAAATGAAATGTATCCAAATATTTTCAGATAAGTCCAATTTCTGTATTTCTGTTAAGTGGGAAATGTCATAATTTAGAGTGCAATTCAGCATTAACATTAAAAAAGTAATCTAGGAATACTAGGCACCAACTTGCAAAACAATCCATCCAGAGGTAACACTTATAGCTGTAAAAGTCTGCCCAGGTCAATCCTGCGACAGGATTCTCAAGCAACATCATCAAGCATGCAAATAGAATTCTGTTTTTTTCTTATTTGCAGATACCCTATAAGAGTAGTTCTCAGCCTGTGAACCACGTACCCCTAGGAGTCTGCAGACTATGTCTAAAGAGTCCATTTAAGACAAATTGAAAACATACTGAACAGAATTCAACTATATATAGACTATAGATTTCCAAAGGGGTCTTCACCTCCATTCCAAATTGTCTAGGGTTCCTTAATGAAAAAAGGTTGAGAACAATTATCCTATAATATCCTGCCTACCCACAAGAAAGGTACTACAGTAAAGGCTTCTTACCACATAGATAAGAAAAACAACAAGGATCTTCCTGTTTTGCTTCAACAATAAATTGGTCCTCTCTGCACTCCGGACGGGGGGCACTGGGACATGCTAACGGATCACATTCTGCATAAAAGATAAAGTCAGAATCCCTAATAAAAAGTCACATGAATAGTCCTAAAAATAAAAGAAACTATTTTGCTTAACTTCTTTTATTTTCATTTTCTCTTCTCTTATCTGAACAAAATTAAATTGATTGAAAATCAAAACTGGCAGAAAGAACAAATACAAAAATGCGTATAAACCCTGAAGAGCAGAGTAGAAACAACATGAGAGAAAGAGTAGAAACATTTCCCTTACGTTGTTTACAATGATCTGTTAATACAGGCAGAATAGTCATGTCACAATTACCACAGATAATGTAGGGATGGAAAATATCCTCTACATCTTGTCTCCGTATACTACTTACCACATTGGTATTGTGGACAGCAGGAAAGGGCGCTATAGCCTACCATCAATTTTTCACCATTTTTGCATGTTGGAACTATAGCCTCGCACAAAGTCATGTTACATTCTGAAAAAAATATAACATATGCAAATATTCTTATATGTATGGATGTGACTAGATAATACACTGGTTGATAACTGGCAAAGTGGATACAAGTAGCTATCTAGAGAGTGAAAATACCATTTTGATTATCCCATTTGCCCTCTATTTCCACAAAAGCATTTAATTAAGACCTTCAAGAAAGCATCTTTATGACTTTTAACATATCAGATACTAGAAGCATGCTTCTTTTAGTGAGAAACAGGGACAGAGAGAAAACATCTGGCCATCAACTGACACTAAGCTGCTTTCTGGGCAAACAACAATATGCCAATGAGTGGGGAAGGGGTTCTCTGGGCTTACTGGAGGAGGACAGCTCTGCTTTGTGGCTGGTGGGGAAGAGTGGACAGTGAGGTCAGAGACTGCTGCAAAGAGGTGGATGGTCTGAAACTATAAAGGTACAAGCCCTGGGTGGGGAAAACCTCTTCGTTCCACACAACAAGCAAAGCTAGCACTCACCCTTCCTCCTCTAGTCCAGGCAAATACCAGACTGCGTTAAAACCTGCTGTGGGAGTCATGTTAATTGCTCCATTTTAAGGAGTGCTGGAAAGGAATTCTTCCTGCACCACCAGATTAACTTCAGTGGAGTGAGGTTTCTTTGCCTTCCCCACAGCAAGGGTCAGGAAAGACTTTTAGGGTAAGAAGAAAAGGTGGTAGGCCTTATGTTGCAACGTATTTTGTAAGGTTGGGTGGATGTCCACTACAGGAATTCCATAGGGAAGGCATCCAGGGACCAGATAAATGGCCTAATAACGGATTTAAAAGGAGGTACTGGATAAAGGGGAAGGGGGCTTGGGTACTCCTCTAATTGGTACAGCAGGGAACCAACTCTCCTATTCTCATAGCCCACTTTAACCCTCATATGAGGGTGGTGGATGGTAAGGTCCATGCCATGAATTGACTGGGGAACCTGGATGGAAATTAAGGGGGGCTGGTAAAGCCCCAGATACAGATTTGAATAAATATGGATTTGTCTGCACTGAACATTTTATCTGCTGGGTGGCACACACATCTATATAATAGAGTTGAGACCTGATTAAAATCCACCTCAAGTGTCTGCTGTCCTTCTTTCAGTATACCCAGGCAATGCATGCTTCACTTAGAAAAAGCAATGGTGCAAAGATGTAAAATCATGAAGATTCTAACAAGGCATTCTACTGTGCTGGCAGCTCACTGATGGAACTAGAAAATAAAATAGTTAACTACAGAAGAGGAAGAATGGTGTTGTCATTAAGGCAGGGCACAGGATCCAGGAAATCTGGATTCAATTCCTGGCTCTGCCACGTCTTCTTGTGTTTCCTTGGGCAGATCTCAGCTCCCCTGTGTAAAACTGTGGTCAGTCATAACACTTCCTTTGTCTCACCCTACGACTCATATATTTAGATGTTAAACTCTTTAGGGCAGAGGACTGAGGATTACTCTGTGCACATAACAAATCGAGCGCCAGGGGACAGCAATCTGTGTTTGTATTATTACCAGTACTGTTATCAAGAATACCATTATTTGTTATTTTCACAATAGAATATATAATGTGCAATAAGCTGAGGTGTGAATCTCCCCTGCACTAAACTGCCACAATCTAACTGTCCATTTGCACTCTGCTGATGCATGTTAACAGCTCGTAGAGACCTTAGCTCTAGTCCTTTTTGGACTAGCTCAAAAAGCATTGACTAACTGGTAATGTGCATCAACAGGGTCCACTCACGTAGTTACACTGTGATAGGCTAGTGCAAGGTAGATTCATACTCCAGTTTGCTGTGGTTAATTGTTCATGCAAACTAGCTCATACTCTTCTATTTAAAAGCTCAGAAATTGTCCCTAGGTGTGCAGACTGTTCTATTGTATCTCTTCCAAGACAGGAATAATCTGAAAAGCATTTAGGAAAGTTTAATGTATGTATGTAAAATTAGCCTACATGGTTTAGATTATGTTGACACTAGCTCTTTTGTCAGGCAGGGGTATGAAAAAACTCACACCTGACCAACATAAGTTACACCAACAGAAGTGCCAATGTGGACAGAGCTATGTCAGTGGGGGACATGACTCATTGGAGGTGGTTTAATTATGCTGATGGGAGAGCTCTCTTCCATTGGCAAAGAGAGGCTGCACAGGAGAACGTATAGTGGTACAGCTACAGTGATACAGCTGTGCTGATGGAACATCTTTATTTTAGACATAGACTTAGAAACCTGAATCCCATTTTCGAAAGTGACTAAGACAATTAGGAGCCCAAATCCCATTGATTTTCTATTGTTCTAAGTGCCTATAACTAAATATGTTTGGGGCTTGAGCAAGAGACGAACCTATGGGGCCCCACAAGGGAGTAGGGTCCCATAACTCAGGGTCTAGCCTAAGCCCAAATGTCTCCACTGCAATTTTACAGGCCCGAGGCCTATGAGTTCAAGCCAGCTAGTGCAGGCTGGTCACTGATGTTTACTTGCAGTGTAGAGTAACAGAGAGGTAGCCGTGTTAGTCTGATCTTGGTAAAACAAAAAAAGCAGTCATGTAGCACTTTAAAGACTAACAAGATGGTTTATTGGGTGATGAGCTTTCATCACCTTTTAAAAGTAGGTGTTCAACTCTCTGTCAATTAGGCACTTTGAAAGTTTTACCCTGAATCCTGCCTGTAAACCAAACCATGCCAATAAATGTTTAAACACCTCCTTAGAATGCTTGTTATGGAAAATATGTTTGGCTGCATACATACCACAAACTTTCTTTGGACAGCAAGCCCTCTCTTCAATTACATTAATGATAACTTCACCTTCCCGCTCACAAATTGGTAGAGGGTCTTCACTGCATTCAGGTTCTATAGCAATAACGCTTCCATTCTCCAAACAGTTATACATACAACACCCTTTAATGGACCCATTCCAAACCTCTCCAGAAGAACGTGGCTGTCCTTCATTATCTGTACATGCTAAGGAAGAAAAACAATACATCCTTCAGATTGTATTTAGCACAAATTTATTTCAGACTAGTACAAGTACAATGTGTCAGCTGGAAAACCTCATGCATAAAATGATATGCAATATTTTATCAAGTATTTAATTAAATGTTTGCATTGTTTTAGAAAACATGATTGAATTTGATACATAGAAAATGACTAATTTAATTGATCTATTCTACTAACAGAAACTCTAGGTGGTATTCCAGCAACGCTGAATGGTTTGATGTACCTAACATCACAGTTCAAGTTTCTGCACGTACTTCCTCTTTGCTTCTGGAAGAAATTCAAGAAGTCAGTGACTAACTTAAACAACTAGGAGTCCTGTAACACCTTAAAGGCTAACAGATTTTTTTGGACATGACCTTTTGTCAGCAAAAACCTACTTCACCAGATGTTTAAGTCAGTTTTTTCCCCAAGAAAACTTATGCCGAAATAGATCTGTAAGGGTACGTTTACATAGCAGCGTTATTTTGGAATAACTGATGTTATTTCAAAATAACATAGTGTGTATCTACACAGCAAGCCGTTCTTTCGAAATAATGTTGAGATGGAGGACTTCTTACTCCAATTCCTGTAACCCTCATTTCTGAATTGTCTGACTCTTTCTATATTATTCCCACAGAATCATAAATTCTGAATAAGTATCCAAACTCACTTTCTTCCTTGAATCTATTTGTAACTCAGAAACAGTATCACAAGACAACTACAGCCTAAGCTTCCCACCTGTGACTGGCATTTAAAACCATTTGATCCAGACAGACACTGCCATATCCTTTATACACTGTCCATGTTGTGGGGAATTATATTTGATATAAATGCAGCCATTTTGTGTGTCCAGCACTATTGGCTTACCTTGTTATTCAAAAAAATTGTTAGAGGCAAGGCCAAATAGCTGTATAATTGCAATTTTGCTAATTAGAATGGGAAGATGTAACACGGGTGGGCAATAGTTAGCTCATGGGCCGGAAGCAGTTCACCAAGGTTAGCCCAATGGGCCACTGGTGCTTTATTTACCTGCACCGTCTGCAGGTACGGACACTTGTGGTTCATCGTTCCTGGTCAATGGGACCTCTGGGAAGTGGTGTCCCAGTCTGCGCCACTTCCCATGGCTCCCATTGACCAGGAACAGTGAGTGATGGCTAATGGGAGTTGCAAGCAGCCATGCCTACAGATGTGCAGGTAAATAAAGCACTGACAGCATGCCAGGGGCTAACCCTGGTGAACTGCCTAACTTATTGCCCACTCCTGACATAACAGAAAGTTAACAGACCATGAAAATGAAGGGGAATACTTCAATAGCTGATCTTCAGTGTCCTTAACATGTATGTTTTATTGTGTTTATAACTATAAATGCTAAAAATACTTTGCTAATAAAAAATGAGAAATTTTACTAAAATTAAAAAAATTGGTGACCCAGTAGGGATTACTATAGTGACCCACTAAAAGTAACTTATAAGTTAGCTATAAAAATACACTTTGGAACTGTTCAAGGAAGCTTTTCTTTGAGCAAAGACTGACATTTCCCCAGCAGCTGGACAGGCATACCCCTGAAAGCCTGACTATTGATCACTGGAAACCATCTCAAACTTGGGGTAACTATAATCTGGGGTAACTATAATTTGGCATCTACATGGTACCAAATTTTGGAAAAACCTGCTCTTTTGACACATCCCTTCTTCCTCATAGAATGAGGTTTACAGGGATGGTAAGACAGCATGTCCACTTTTCTGAAAAAAATTTCGGAAGAGCGGATGTGTTCCTTGGACTCAGCATTGCTTTTCCGGGATACCTCTGGTATCCCGGAAAAGTGCTGCAGTCTAGATGTAGCTTCAGTAAATAAGAGCTTTGGATAAAAGCACTCATGTTTGTACCAACCATTTATCAGACAGGATTCGCCTCCCCCATTGATTTGTACCTAACATTGCCTTAAAATAACAGTTAAGTTACCACAGTTTTGGGTTAAAAAAAACCCAGTTAACAGTTGCAGCTAAATAATGCCAATTGTCCAGTATAACTCAGTGGTAATTAGCCTGAACATTAATACAGGAGTATAACTAGAGCTGCCATTGAAGATTCCAATATTTTAAAGTTTAGTTTTGTTTTGAATCAGCATAAAACATTTTTAAATTATTTGTCTCTGGGGCAACCTGCTTGGTGGGGTGCCCTGGAGCTGCATAACCTGCAAGCTGGGACTGCCAAACCAAGGAGCCATGAACACCTAGAAACCTAGACTCCCCATAGCAAGCTGGCAGGAACTGCTACTGGCCCAAAAGCACCCTCTAATTACAAACTTCTTGAACAGAGGGTGGATAAAACCACTCAGTATAGAGGACAGACACATCATCTTCAGTGTTCTAAGGGAAGGAACAAGTTGTAGAAACACAGAAAGGACATCCAAGCGGAACAGCTCTTTGACTAATAATTGGGATTGAGCCAAGGACCTCCACAGCTGAAAACATGAGCTTGAGCTAAAAAGACAAGCTCTGTACCTGGGACTGTAACAGATCCACATTCTCTGGTGATTGGGCAAAGACAGGGTACATAACTTGCTAGGAGATGTCAATATAAATCACCAGTTATAAGTATTAACATACCTACTCAGCTACTCTTCTCAGCTTTACTTACCACATTTTTCTTCAGGTATGCAGAGGTCAGAGTCTGTTCTATGTAGAATGGTTCCATTTTTACACACACAATCTTCTCTCAAATAGGAGCAAGGGGATTCTTCATAAAACCATTTATTTAGGCATGTTTTCGCTGCACAGGGTTGCACACAAGGCTGATATTCCTTGCCATCAGGACAACCCAGAGCTATACATCACACATACAGAGGAAATAAAGTATTGCTTATTTTCAAAGGAGAAAATATGTACTAAGAGCAACATTTATATATCATAAAAAGCTTATTTTCTACATTTTAGCAATGTAAATTTAAAAATTATGTTTTAGGAATACACATGACTAATTCAGTCAAGATTAGAATTAAGATACAACATATTTAACTGAAAGCATAATTTTAGTGTTTTAACAAAATTTATCATAACTTAACAAGGATGCGATTGAAAGAGCAAATATACAAAAAAAAATTGCTTGCTAGTATACAGGACACAGAAATGTTGTATTGATAGAAAATTATATCTGGGCATAGAACAATGTTATTTACTTACAACAATAATCTGGTGTCCTCCACTTAATGCAGATATTATGTTTGTTGCACAAAGACACATACGCTGAAAGTGCATCACATTCATAATTCCAAAAGTAGGTATTGTTGATCCACATCTTCTCACAAAAGTCTTGTGGTGAAACCTAGATTTACACTGCAGTTTAGATTTTAATCGAGAAGTTGCTAGTTAATTACAAGAAATATTACCATGAGAAGGGAAAAGAATCATCAGTGATCCTTGACTGACAGGAAGTCAAAACCTTTTATCTTTATGATCACTATTTCTATGATTCTATACCTTTCCCACTTTGGTATACCTCTCCACTTTTTGAATTTTGTTTCATTTATCTTCTATGAAGCACAGAGGACATTCCATCATCTCTGGTTCTGTCAAATTCATGTGCATATGAGAGAATAAATTTCATTCTGGCTGGGCCAAGCATTCATGGCTTTACACAATGTCAAACTTGGATGCAGCTCATAAATAGAACATACAGGTTCAGATGTAAAAGAAATGATGAGGCTTGTCTACACAATCCAGCAAAGTGCACCAGAGAGAAGTGAAGTATAGAGTGCACTAAACTATAGACTCCGCTGATGTGCTTTATAAGCATGCATTAATGTAGTCTTGTTTCATGGGGTCTAAATGGGGCTGTAAGTGACATTTGGAAAGGAGGGAAAATGCAGTCACTTGCCCCACCCCGATTTCTGCCACACACAGCTGTGAAGGACTTTCCTGGGAAAGGCACCAGCACTGAGCTCTCCCACTGTGCTCCTCTAGGTGGAGCCCAGAACAGGGACATGAGACCGTACTGGTAGCAGCTGCAGTTACTACAGCTCAGCAGTGGAGCCAGGCTGGGGTGCGTGTGAGAGGATGTAGTAGGGTGCTCAGAACAATGGGGGAGAGGAGAGACAGCAGAATATGGGGGCACTGGGGAAATGGCTATGGAGCCTAGAGAAGCAGCAGGGGTCAGGAGAAACACAAGTGCAGTTCCCTTAAATTGTGACACTATTTTATTTCATTTTTATAAAAGCCCTAATCCAACAGAGTACTTAAATGTCCTTAAGTCCAAGTACTTAAACAATTATTTCAATGGGACTACTCTCATGCTTATAATTGAACATATGCTTAAGGCTTTGCTGGATTGGGGCCTTCATGTCAGAATATATTATAATAAATAACAAAAACTGAAAAGTCACAATATTAAATTTTATAATCTTAATAAAAGTAGGTCAATTGTGCAACCTCAATCCAAATTCAAGTTCCTAAACTTCAGATACAAACCCAAGAGGATTGTGATTTGGAGTTCTAAACTGGTCTACCACACACATAAACCTGAGCAGTAAATCACAGAATTGTAGGACTGCAAGGGACCTCAAGAGGTCATCTAATCCAATCCCCACTGCTCATGGCAGAACAAAGTACACTACACTTTCTGAACAATATTTCAGTGTTAGGCAGATGCTGTGGTATCATTGCCATTTATATGATCTTTTCAAGTGTGGCATATTTCCAAGAGTTACATACTAATATGGTGGCCCTCATACTCACAGCTTGTCTTCACTGTACTGTTAGCTCAGGTTAGTACACTCAAGTTACTCCATTGGAGCTAGGCTAGTTCCAGAGAGCATGACCATGCTGAAGCTTCACAGGCAGCTGATGAGTTGTTTTAATTCGAGCTGCTATATCCCAGCTTCAACAGCACTTGGCTTCAACACATCCCTATATACCCCCTGCCTCCCATGCTGGTTAGCTGGACCTTAAAGCACAACTTAGCTCAAGTGAGAGATGTGTGTGTGTGTGCATGTGTGCATTCACGTATGCACGCATGTATGTTGGATTGGGGCAAAACTTGAGGTATAGTTCAGGCTAACAATGCAGTAAGTGAGGATAAGCCCTCAGAGATCTGTAGAGATTTAAGGAGGCCATCTGAAGTTACCCAGGAGCTACATGGAGGAGGAATTAATTCTCTAAACAGTGGAAGCAAGTGACATTTAAAAAGAATTGCTATGCATTACATTTTTAGTATAAATGTAATTAATTTAGACTTGGAACTGCCTCTTTCTTTGTACTTACTTTTTTGTGACATGGGACAAAAACTCTTCTATGTAACAGCTCCATACAGTAAGTGCAGTTATCTTCAGTACAGTTTCTTACTGGCCTCCTGGTTGTTACATCAACTGATTTCTCAATTTCCCAGCTCTTAATAAATGCTTCGATTTCTTCCATATTTGTAATTATAGTCCTATTTTGCATCTTGAGATCATCAACTGGGTCTCCATTGCACACACCTTAAAATAATGCATCACATTTAGTGAATAACTCTAGAACAAATGAAAAAGTACAAGTGATATGGTAATATTAACATTGTATCAAATCAATCTGTAAACAGTTTGATTTGCAATAGTCTCAACATTTGTGAAAGTTAGAATTTTTATTAGGTACACATCAACAATATTTTAGCTAGACTGACAGATCACTGCATTCAGTTAAAAATACTCTCTGAAAAAACTCATACTAAGATACATTACAGACAGAATGGCAAACTCACATAGAATCTTGCACAAACACCCTTATTCATACTGAATAGCTCTTATTTCCACAAGTTCTATTAATTTAAATAAGAGTGCTTATGCAAATAACAGCTCACTGTGACAGATTGCAATATCCCTGCCAAAACTTTGTGAATTAATTTAACATCTTTGGAGTTCATTGTATTAAAAAGGCAAATATTTATGTGGGACTGAATGGAATATTTTTAGCAAGGAGACTGCATTAATGCAATCTCTGGGAGATATGAGAAACTTTAAAGGACTTTGGGGGACAATGCATAAAAAGTGCATTTCCTAGGAAATACTTGGAGGTGAGGGAAATGCAAATGACCCACTTCAGATCCAGGTTTTTGAAGCTACCAACCAGGGAGAAAAATCGATTGTTGCTAATTACCTGCTTCTGGCAACCCCAGATCAAAGATCCTTGAACTGTATAAAGGTTGAACTAAACACACCACGAGTGTTCTAATTCTGAGCCGAGGCTTTTATGAACTTATCACCACAACGGACACCTGTGGGAAGGTTTGAAGGATTCACTTGCCAGAACCCATGTTGAAGACAGTTGGGCAGGAAATCTCTGGTAATCGTATGCATGTGTATAGGTTCTTTTATTGTTTTCATTTTTTTTTTCTTCAAAGACTAAACTAGGCTTGCATAGGAAGTGCTGTGTGGTAACGTATAACTGAGCAGTTAGACTGCTAACCCTCTGAATAGAAAGTAGGCAGGATCACTCAGACAGCTCCTCTTGCTAGGAATATTTCCAGCCTGGAAGTGCTCTGGTCAGAAGGGAGACAGATGGGTATCTCTACCCAAGAGGCAACAGCAGAGGTAGTCCAAAAGCCTGAGAATAGGTGCTCTTGCTGAACCATTAAGGGAAAATACACGTGTTGTTGCTCTGAACTGTGACACTCACCATGGGTGGGAAGGTGCTTATAATCTGGCACATTATTGGATTTATCTCAACATTTCTAAATGCTAGAAGTCATCAAAAATATTTTCTAAACAAAATGAAATAATTGCCTTCTTTATCATAAATACCTGTGTTACTTGATTTCTCAGTGCAGAAAAATCTAACATATTTTAAAGATTTTGATTAATATTCACTACTCTTGTATGAATTTGATATTATATGGAGAGACAACAGATGCAATTTCCATACTCAAGGATGGGTATTTAGAAATGACTGAAATATCTTCCTATAAATATATATTATAGAAAGTCAATGATAAAATAGTAGAATTTGAACCTTTATGGCTGGAGTTTGCTTTAGCAAATAAGTAACAGAATGTTCTATGTCCAATGTGATGGAATACTTTGGATTGGGGAATGGGCAGTTGGGGTTCTTATGTCCTTTTATTATTATTATCATCATCACTATCATCTAATTTTTTGTTTGTTTCCTTTTCTTCCCAGGCCATAGAGCACTTTTTAATTTCCTCTTGAGTCATTATTAGATTTTTAATTTAATTAATGGATTTAACACAGATTTTTAAGTCCCAGAAGGCAGGATTTTGTAATATTTCTGATATGCTTGGATGTAAAACAAATTTGTAATTATGGTTCAATTACTGTAGCTGGATTATTTCATTTTCATACTCTAAAAATTTTGCTTTAGATGATTTAAACACAAACACCAATGTGTCATTTAAAATGTAATTTAACATACCTGTATATTGATGATCAACAAAGTCCAAATTACCCACTATGTTGATTATTCCCATTAGAGTTTTGCTATTGACTGTAATGAGGCCAAGATTCCACAGGTTCCTTCCTTATGGTAATAGGGTTCCTTATAACACCTTCTTGGCCCAGATCACTCAGCACCTCCACCTGAACCCCTACAGTTGTGATATGGTGTCCCCTTCTGTCAATGCTTGCTCATGGGGACAAAGGTCACATCATGGAGAAGAACCCACATAAATTGATGTTGAAATTAATTGATGCTTGGAAGGATCATAGGATCAGGTGCAGCTGATTTCTGGGCCACCCTCTCCCTCTCAAGTAATGAAACCATATCCTCATGCAGCTCCTACAGGAGGTTTTCATGGGATTAGAAGTAAGGTAAAGCATGCAGCAAAGCCAGAATTTCCCTCCTCCCCAGGGCGATCCTTACCCCTACACAGAATATGCAGCTGGGTAGGGCACCTGAAAATTTGGGGCACTACTGAGTCTTCATGTCCACCCACCCACTTCTTTCTAACCCTGTTCTGTGGCTTGGCTTCCTCTGGAGAGGATCTAGTTAACTGAAAACTGAAAAAACCTGACAGACGTATTAGCTGAACTTTGAACTCATAAAAGAGCCAATCAAGTGGTAATGAAACCATTTAACAGGCATGTGCCAACCCCGGGTATATACTGTCCGTTTCTGAATTTACCATGTTAGTCTACAGGACCTCGGTTTAAAATTTGCTTTACAATTATTTCATTAGTGTGTTGCTGAAAATTATAAAATCACATCTTTAAAAAGTTGTCATCCACCCCTTGGACTGTTGTTGGGGTTAGGGGCACTAGTTTGGTAGTACGGCATTGGACCCCATAAATCCTAAGGACATTGCCCCCCCCCCCCCCAATCTATGCCTGAATCTGGCTCCTCGCTCTTCTCAGCAAGTTAATGTGGAATTACTGTGTCCTGTTATTTTGAAATTAATTCTTTAAAAATAATATAAACAATTTGAAGTTCAGATAAAACTCATTAGTTTTATTTCATTAGTGTGTTGCTGAAAATTATAAAATACTGATATTGAGCAGTATTCATACAACAATTAAAATACCTTCTTACACTTACACTTATAATATTACTTTGTCAATTTGAATTTGACTACAAAGAGCTAAAGGGAAAAGGGAAGCCTTTAAAACTTTGATCTGTGAATCCAAATGGGAAAATAAGAATTGCAAAATAAATAAATACAAAACAAAGCTACATTAATCCAAACGCTTCCTGCTATTTTCTGCACTAGCAACTGTTAATTATCACATCCTTCAGAAATATGGGAAGCAAAATTTCCTCACACTTAGAACACTTCTGCTGTAACCACAGGATCCCAGTTTTAACAAATATTTCTCCTACTACTGTTGTGTTTATGAGCTTCCAAATCAATATTTATTACACTCCACAAAAGTAATATCCAAATTAAATGTGTTACAAAGTGAAGTTGCTGTTTCAAGTTAATAATTGTATAGGTCACATCAGTTATGCAGCTTTACTTTTTGTTCTCTTCCCTATTAACCTGTTGATGTGCATCTTAGGTCAAATAGCCTGGTAATGGCATGGACTTAGGGATGCATTCAGTACCTCATGAGGCACTAACACAATGCCACACCTAGTTTTACCATGGTTATTGTCTTTTATCTTGCTATGTCCTTTTTTCCTATAGCTTTTCTTTCTGAGAACTGAAAACCAAAAAGCCCTGTAAGCAGGAACAGTGGTGGATTAAGGCTGGAATCATAGTAGGCCTGGCCCTGGACCCAGTGTCTGCAAGGGAACTAGCTCCTTGTCCAAAGCCACAGAATTGGTAATTGCTGCCATCCTCCAAGGGGTAAGTCACTCCTTCCTTTATGGTGGATAGAGGAAGACAGCCATTCAGGAATTAGCATCTCTCTGCAAATACCATTTGATGCATTGCCTACACCTCAACTCATTCCTGGGCAGTTTCTTCTGAGTAGAATTTGGTTCCTTTGCTCAATGGATTTCATTAATATATTTACATGCAGCCAGAGCTTTTCATGGGTGCATTTCAAATAAAGTTAAATATATAAAATAGAGTGATAGTTATTTGCCCTGATGTTATTTAAATAGGTGCTATAAAAGTGAAGTAACATTCATTTATAGGTTATTGATCCAATCCTGAGAGTCCAGATCAGGTCAAATTTTCACTACAATGAATGGGAGTTTCATATCTGAAGTGCTTTAAGAAGATAACAGATCATGGCTAATAGGTCTTGGTTGGCCATGGTATTAAGAAGTGTCATATCATACAGTGAGAAAAAGCTAAAAATATCTTTAGCGAAAACAAAATATAAAACAAAGATTAATAGACAAGATAATCTCACCACAAAGTCCTTCTGTCTTGGTAGATGTGTTAGAATGTAAGCCATATTGTATATCTATAATGCCTGTAACATGAGCCCACTTAATGCTAATTCCAGCAGGTGTGTTAATGACGTACATGGCACCAGTATCCCGAATACACAGTCCATGTTTTGAGAAGGGCAAAGGTTGAATTACAGAATCCACTACTACCTAAAATAAACAAAATATATTTTAAAATGAATAGCAGAACTCCAGAAACACATTTAATGAAATAGCAAGCATCATTTATATTTTATAGTTGTAGATTATTTCCCTCACATTTGTCAGAAATAGTCAGGATGTGCAAATCATGGAATTTCTAGTCAACCTCCACCTCCTATAATTGCAAAGGAAGTAAGCAATGATAGAATATGGTGAAGGAAAAATCTTTTGTAATTATGAAAATAAGAAATCTGGCGTGTTCACATATCCAACTATTTAAATAAGAAACTCATCCTCCTTTCTTAATTTTTCCTCTCTTACTACCTATTATGAACCAGCAAGGAGATATAATGGATTACACATAAGACTAGAGATCAGGAACTCAATAAAACTGGGAACAGTCCTTATTTCAGTTCTATTTTGAACATCTGTTATAAACATGCTTTACAGAGTTTTCACCATCGTGGTACACCCTCAAAAATCTGTGAAATTGGGCCAAATGTTGGTTTTTGTAAATCAGCCGAAAACTGACAATTTTTTCTTGGTTCTGGGTTTCCCACAGAAGATTACCACAACTTTCTTTAGGGCCTCAGTTCAATATCCACCTGGAAGATAGTAATTCCATCATAACAGTGTCCCCTAAAGCCATGCTGAGCAACTGCCCTGTACAAATTGACAAACACCTGCAATGAAGAGGGGCAGGTGACCTCAATGCATGGCAGATCAAGAATGAAAGAAGAGGAGAAAGAACACTGTAGATGTAACGATTATGATTTTTTTTTCTAAATCAGTCATGAAAGAGGAATTTAATGGGAAGGCTGATAGAATATTTTATACAACATTATAAAATAATACTAGTGTTCCTCTTGTAGTACAACGAGAGGTTGAAGATTGTACCACAGAAGTAATCCTGTTCCTACACTTCATAAACTATAAGACTGGTTTGCTACATTCTAGAACGAAGTAGCTCTATGTAAATTACCTTTAAATATACACATGTTGAATATTAACAATTATTCTCACCTTTCTTGCCAAACGGTTGATAAGTACTTTATTTGTAGGTGTTGTTACATTTAACTTCTTAAAACAGAGCCCTGAAGTGCCTCCATGTGAAACCTTGAAAGAAAAATACCAAAATAAGGGTTTTTGAGATGGGGGGAATATTATAGATTATATCTATTTTAGCATCTAAAAGAAGTAAAAAAAAAAAGTGTATACTTAGTAATTAACAAAATACTTACTAGTTTTCTTATTGAATTTGCACTCTGAAAAAATTGTAAAAATAGATTAAAAATGCAGGCATATATTAGACATTCCTCCTGTTTTGCTATGACAAATTATTAGTCATTTACAACCCTGAGGGTCCTTCTGGAATCTTAATGCCAGCTAAATTTTCACTGAACATGAGAACATATGTTTGAGGCTAACTGGGAAATATAATATGGTAAATATAAATATAAATTAATATGGTACTTGCCTCTGTGTGTTTAAGAAGCATTATTTGCTATGGAGTTAGAGCCAAAGGACCTATTAGGGGAACCAAGCAAGAAAGACAACACAACCTAGATAAAGACCGTTCCAACACTCAAACATAATTTCCAGAGTTATAGTAGTGAAGAGACTAGGGCTGTCCTTATCCATAGCAAAATATGCAGCTATGTAGGGCTCCTGAAAATTTGGGGCACCACTGGGTCTTGGTGTCCACCCACCTCTTCCAATCACTGCTCTGTGGCTCTGCTTCCTCCAGAATCTAGTTAACTTAAAAGTGAAAACGCCCACCAAACCTATTAGCAAAACATTGAACCTGAGAAAGAGCCATTCTAGTGGTAATGAAGCTATTTAGCAGGCATTTGTCAACCCCATGAATATACTTTCATTTTCTGACTTCAGTCAACAGGACCTTAAAATAAAATTTGCTTTACAGATATTTCATTAGTGTGTTGCTGAAGATTATAAAATCACATCTCTAAAAAATCATCAATCCCCCCACACCCAGATGCCATTGGGCATAGGGGGACCAGGTTAATAGTACTGCATAGGGCCTCATAGACCCTACGGGCATCCCTGGAGGAGATGACCCCCTGGCCCCAGTCTTGGTGGCATAGCTATTTTGTCAAGGCTGAGAAGAGAGAGCTCAATGGGAACATTACAGGACTGCAGTGCTCTCGCTCCCTGTCCTGCACAGGTAAGGTCACAGCCATGGTTCACAGATGGCACCACGGACATTGCTGGGGCTTCAGCCAGAAACACAGTGACCTGTCTGGCTCCATGCCAGTGCTCAGCCCTTACCTGCCACTCTCACACCTCCCGTGCCCTAGTCACCATTGCTGCATGGGACTCACTCTGAGACCATGATTCAACTCCACTGTGTCCAAGCTGTGGTGGAGGAGCTGCCACCAGAGAACTACAAACCCAACAGCAATGAGCTCGCCAGGAAGGCTCAGGGTGGAGGACTGGAGGGTGTGGGGATTGCTGGGGGCGCAGTGTGCAGGGGACTGGGTAATAAGCTAGCCGTGGGAAGACTGAGATGTGGGGCTGGGTTGGGCAAGCAGGGGCCCAGATGCAAAGAATCCCACTTTCTGTCCAATGGGAAGAAGCCCACCACTCACTGTGTGAGGGGGACCAGCATCCCCCTGGCTGGGTCACAAGGAGTCTACACTGCCCAGTTACTGGAGCCTTTCAGGCTGGGCAATGTCCCTGCTGGTGCCTAGATCCTATTGTGGATGAGCTGAGCAGCTCCATGGTAAGCATCTGTTGCTATCCAGGGGCTGGGACTCCTTTTCCTCTCGAGCCGGGCAGCTGGTGCCAATCCTCTCATTTCCTGGGCAGCTGGTGCCAATCATCTTGGAAAGAGCCAGTGGGAAGGACAGCCCTGGCTGGGGGTATTGCCCAGCCAGTGAACAGGTCTCATCTGTTTGCAGGGCCTAGGCAGAAGACAAGGGGATATTCATCCTGGTCTGACTCAGCTCAACCTGCCCGGGTGCCAGACTGTTTCCTCAGTGTATGAACATGGCCCAGCAGCCTCTGCATACCCAGGCTAGGGTTTACTCCATCATCCTTTAATCCAGCTGCAGAAGTGGCGGTGGTAGAGGCTGGAACACAGGGAGGTGCCTGGAGCCTGTCACAAATTCCTAAGGGAATAGGTATGGGGTGACACGTGGAAGTTTTTCTCAGCAGTAAATTGTCTTGACCAGCCTCTGTTTTAACTATGTCACTGGTCAAAGGTCCCTCACAGTGAGAGAATTCATAGGTGCCAAATCAAGCCAGGCCTGTCACGTTAACATGACTGGAGACTATGTCTAGACTACTTCCCTCTTTCGAAAGAGGGATGTAAATTAGACATATTGAAGTTGCAAATGAAGCCGGGATTTGAATTTCCCGTGCTTCATTTGCATAATTGCGTCACAGCGTTTTTCTGAAAAACTTTATTTCTAAAGTGAAAACACGGTCTAGATGCGGTTCTTTCAAAAAGAAAAGTCTTTTTCGAAAGATCCTGTACTCCTCAAAAAATGAGGTTTACAGGATCTTTCGAAAAAGGCTTTTCTTTTCGAAAGAACTGCATCTAGACTGCGTTTTCACTTTCGAAATAGCGTTTTTGGAAAAAACGCCGTGACGCGATTATGCAAATGAAGCACGGGAAATTCAAATCCCGGCTTCATTTGCAATTTCAATATGTCTAATTTACATCCCTCTTTCAAAAGAGGGATGTAGTTTAAACGTACCCAGGACACCAACACCAAGACTGCCAGTCTAACAGTGGATGAATAATGTGGCTCTTTCTACCCAGAGTGAGATGTAAGAAGCCAGGCTTGTCATGTGAGGGCTGCACTTGATAGGGACATTGAGAGGTCTAAGGAATGGTTCAGACAGTAACATTAATCACCCAAAACACTGCTGTAGTAATATAAAATTTAGTGTATTGGTCTCAATCCTAATATTTGCTAATGTAGCCCATGTGGACTTTGCCCATTTGCCCCTGTGCCCCCTCAATGAAATCAGCCACACAGGTGCAAGGTTCCACACGAGCAATCCCAATGCATGACTGGGGTCCCAGACCATTACTACAGAGCACCATAGGCATTTACTATCTAAGGAGAAGGACTGCAATACTGGGCCTTGTAATTTATTTATGAGAAAAATGTGCTCTTGACCATTTTCCTTGTGAAACTCATTTTAATATAAACAGAAAAGTTTGTGACTCTCCCTCACACACAGACTACTCACACGATGACCTTAATTCATCCACAAGTTTCACCAAGTTTCAGCAGCCTAACAGAGAGTCAACCAAGAGAAAGGTAGCATTGATTCAAGGTCCCCCCAACACCCGCATCCAGCCAATGCAATTCTAGTAGTGCAAGGGGAGGTAGACAGGGAATATGCTACTTTAAGCATATCACTCAGGCATCTGCTGTCCAGAAGGACTATTGTGTAGTTCCTAATGCAACGTGAAGCTAGGATCACAGGCAAAATCCCTGGAAGAAGTCAGTGGTATAGGCATCTCTTGCCTTCTTCTCATGGCACTGAATTCTGCTGGGTGCAAATTGCAACAGACTAGTGGAAAGGGATATATAATTTGCACTTCCCATCACCACCTCAGTGGAGCTATCCTGATTTACCCTTTGAGGATCTTGAATATCTGTCAATAAGAAAGAAAACTACAATTTCATTTCCTTATAACAAATATAACAATTAATAGTTACCCTGAGGTCTGTTTCATTTCCAAAGAGGTACAATAAAGT
Organism: Rafetus swinhoei; assembly: GCA_019425775.1. Classification (NCBI taxonomy): domain Eukaryota; kingdom Metazoa; phylum Chordata; order Testudines; family Trionychidae; genus Rafetus; species Rafetus swinhoei. The sequence goes on from CM033437.1 coordinate 277,853,659, forward strand.
GTGTTTTGACATATAAATAATTTACTATTTTAAAAAACGGTTATCACTGCTAACTGCGTGTTAATTCATGCTGTTCCTTTGCACATTTACATCAACACACACAACAAAAGAATTCAAGATTACTAAGGTTATTGAGGGAGTGATAGCATGCAAGCATCTTACCCGATTAGTGGGACATTTTTCAATATGAGCAACAATTATTTCTTCTGGGAGCTTGACTAAAATGTAGGAAGCCATATTATAGAGGGCTATGTTATTTCCATCAAATGTAATAATGCTCAGTTCAGACAGTACAGAACATTGGCCTAAAAAAGAAATGCCATTTTAATGAGGGTACCACAAAACTAAATGCTACAAGTTTCTTTACATCTTCTATCTGGGGCAATAGTTGCCTCTTCTACAAAAACAAAAACTCACCACTGTTAGCTGGAATTGCTGTGCACGCAGTACACTGTTCAATGAAGAGAAGTGCCTTATGTTATTCAATAGCAACAACTCTAGACAGTTAAGGCATGTGCTGGATACAGAGATAGTTCCTCAGCAGTTGCAAATTGCCATAGCTCTATTGAAATGAATGGAGCTATGACACTTTACACAAAATGAGGGTAATTTCCATGGGTCAAAAAGGAGACTCAGCCATTCTTCTATGTGGCTGAAATATGGAGGTTTCAAGAATGTCATATTTACACCTATATGACTAATATCTATATTTTAATCCTCACCTTTGCTATACCTTAAAAAAAAAATCTTTGAACTTCTATTGCCAGAATTGGGGCCTGATGCAATGCTCTTTAAATTAAATGACAGGCATCTATTGAGGTTAAGGCCTCAAGTTCCAATTAGAGTTGAATAAAATTGGGAATCTGAATCCTGCAGGAAATTCTGGTATTTCAACATTTATTTTTCTATTGGGAAAAATGTTGATATTTTGACAGTTTTAAGGAGGAGAAAATTTAAAAAAAAATCAATATAGAAATGTTAAAATATGCCATTTCAATATTTTCAGTCAAAATGTTTTTACCTTCACAAAATTATAAGAACTTAAGACCATAAGAACGGCCATACTGGGTCAGACCAAAGGTCCATCTAGCCCAGCATCCTGGCGGCCGACAGTGGCCAATGCCAGATGCCCCAGAGGGAGCGAACACAACAGGTAATCCTCACGTGATCCCTCTCCTGTCATATATTTCCAGGCAAAGAGAGGCTAGGGACACCATTGCTACCCAACCTGGCTAATAGCCATTGATGTTTCATTCTGATTTGCTGATTGAGCTGACCTGAAACATTTCAAGACAGTTAATATTAAATTATATTTTCCCACTGTGGCACACTGCACCATGGGAATTGTAGTTCTGGAACCTGATTTACAAAGCAGTATATTTTAAAATCTGTATGTTAAACTCCAAGAGGGAAAAAATCACCATATTAAGCAAAGTAGTTTATAAAAGTAATGCTGATTTATGCTTTCCCACAAAATATTAATCTCTGCCCATTTTATGTATTTTAAAGAACAGGTTTTTCTGTTGCATTTTTACTCTGGTATTACAGCACCTTGTGAGCATTAATGGATATAGTTTCTCAATATTCCCATGTGGTATGGAATACCTAATTTTTAGATGAAGAGAAATTACATATTTTGTCCTAAATTCTCACAGAAAATCTGTAGCAAAACTAAGAATAGAACCCTCGTATTCTGAATATCAGGCTAGTGCTTTACTCACAAAACAATCTCTCTCTTGAATTTATCATTCTTAATTTATAATGTTTGATGTTTGCATAATCAAATTTTAATTTTTCCACAGTTGAGAATGTAATATAAAAAACATGCGACTTACAGGGGCATTCCCATTCAGGACAACAACTATCACTGTTAACTTGAACTGGCATTCCTCGAAAACCACAGTCGGGCTTCTCTACGTTCTTATGACAGTTCCTTGAAACGTTATACAACATCCATCCCATATTAATGCATACATACTGGCTACATCTGTCTACAGGTTCAATGTATCTTGGCTGTTATGTAGAAAGGAAAAATAGGAATGAGCATTGCATTCTGTATATTCACAAATTAAATTCAGAGACATGGACAAGAATATTCTTGTTTCACATGAGTTTAGCTGCAACATGAGCACCCGATGGCTTTTGCTTTTGAACATCAGAGAGCACAAAGAGACCTATCCATGCCCATTTAATCCAGGTGCACTCAACAAGTCTCCATCTAGCACACAAGAATCCACCAAATTAATAATCTGTATGCTTCTAAAAAAGAAAGGAAAGAGACTCCCAATACCCTTCTCCCACATCCCCCAGGACACTCAGTGGCATATTAGCCACTAGGCCAACAGGGACCATTCCCAGAGGCCTTGGCTAATTGGGGCACCCCTGCAACCGAACCCATTCCACCTGCCCGGCACTCCTGCCAGGCAGCTGGGTCAGGGTGTAGGGGCCTGCCCTGCCCCACTCTGCCTGCTCGGCATTCCTGCCAGGCAGTGGGGGAAACCTCATCACCCTGGCCCCACTCCCCAGCAGAAGCACCAGACAGGTGAAAGAAACCCTCATTTTCCCTAACCTCGCTGCCTGACAGGAGCACTAGGCAGGAAGGGTAAGACCCCATACCCCGACCCCATTTCCCTAGCAGGAGTGCCAGGACAGGTGTGGCAACACTGCTGGCAGAATGGGTGGAGAAGGCCCTATTTGCTCTGGCCCAGGGCCCCACAAACCAGTCATCTGCCTGTGAGAACACTGAGCAGGACAAGGCAGAATTTGCCACGATGCCCAAACACACATAAAAATAAGAGACAACATAACAGAACAAACAACAATAAAATCTACAGAAACACACAATTCCAATTAGTCCTTGAAACTGTGACATGGCCTAAAATAGGGGGGAAAAACTCTATCATTTGAAGACAGGGAACCGAAGATGTTGGAGGCACTTTATTCTCTCGTGGTTCCTAGTATTTGTTCCAATAACTTCAGAAAAATAGGTTACTCGCCTGTAAATGTATTTCATGGGATCTGCTTACATAGACCCGCAGTATTAGGTACACATATACATGTACGCACACCCAATTTGAGCCCTGTAGGAAGCATTGGCTATTGAGGCCATATGCACACTTGTGCATAGTAACTAGTGTTCATGCCCACAAGCATATAAGGAGACATTACCCTGCTTTGTTCCTCAGCAACTTCCACTAATTCATATTCCATAGGCTCCAAAGAACTAGGGAGGGAAGGTGAGCTCTACCAATCTCTGTGAGCAATAATTTCAAAGAATTCCAGGTGTTCCTTATGCCCACTGTTAAGCCTAAACAGTTGAAGCAGTAATTGTAGCTCCCATGGCCAAAGTTTTCTAGAGGGTTTCAGCCAATTTGGGGAGTACGCAAGTGTACCCAAGAGCATGGGTGTGCAGGCAATCTTCAAAGAAAAATAAGGAGACAATATAAAGACAAACAGAGAGAGAAAAATGGAAGGTATTTTATTCAGCTTAAACCCTCTTGCATCCCTATTAGCAGATTAAAAAAGCAAAATACTTAGAGTATACTGTGGGTAAATAAAATTGATCATACCATACAATCTGAGGAAGATGACATCAGTGTATGTATCATGGTGCCATATGAAGCATGGTCAGCTGTCACTGTCATCATCATTTCTGTGTCTGTCAGTGAAGTTTGTGTTTCCACAGGTTCTGAAGTAGAAGACAGCACCTTTATATAACTGGAATGGGATGAATCTTTTACAGTGGTGCTCTGTGATTCTCTAACCCCCACTTGCTCTGGTACTGTTTGATTGTAGTAAGGTTTGATTGTTCTTTGTGGTGGAACTCTGGGCCAATCTGACAGTGTTACATCTGTAACTTCAGATACAGAGACAGATTTTCCTGAAGCTGTGCTGCTTTTACTGGGCAAGGAAGCAGTCTGCACAGAAGTTGTAGATTTTGTCTTAGTAGTATTTTTTTCCACATGGGAAGTCTGACTACTTTCTGTGGTCTCTGCAACAGAGGTTGCGTATTTAAGTCCTGAAGCTGTTGAAGGTGTAATCTTCAGCTCTGCAAATGCACTCATGGCACCAGTTGTTTTCATGACTGTAGTTTTTGGCATTTCTTTAGTACTCAGTGAAACTGATGAATGTGCAGATGTCAGTAAAGTCTTAGGTGAATGAGACATAGATGTTTGAGAGGTAGCAGGAATTGGAACCGAACTAGAGGCTGTGTGAAGCTCAGTATGAGTAATGGAAGATTCAGTGGTTGTTGCAGTAACACTAGGGGCAATGGTGGTGCCAGGAGTAACTAATAAACTTACTGAAGGACTAATTGATGTTTTCATAGCGACATAAGTGGGCACTATGGTTGTAGTATTCAAAACTGTGCTCCTGGTCAGTGCTGCAGATGGCACAGTGGACTCAGTGACTATTTCAGTGGGTACAAAAGCTCTTGTTTCATATTCTGTGGAAGGACTCGATGATAGATTTGTTCCTAATGATACAGCAGATACACGGGAAATCTCAGAAGGTGAAGATGTAGTAGTAAATATACCGGAATAGCTTTCCAAAGTGACTTTGGGAGTTTTAGAAGTTAATAAATGTAATATTGCAAATGAAGTTTTAGACACGGCTGAAGGACTTATGTAAGTGTTTGTACTTAAAGTTAATGTAGAAATACCCAAGGGAGAGGTTGCCAGTAGGCTTCTTGAGGTTTCCTGTGTACTCATTGATACAGTAGGTGGTTGGGTAAGAGTTAGACTTGTTGTCAAAGCAGATGTCCTATTCACTGCTGGAATCACCGAAGAACTTGTTGTTTTGGATGTCATGGCAGAGGTTTGCAAAACAGATGGTCTTGATGTTGACAACAACATTGTAAGTAATGTGGATGGACTGGTGAAAGACAGTTCGCTAGGAGTTAATGAAGTGTCTGTACTTCGTATCAATGAGGCAGTTTTGAATTCAGAATGTGGAGTGATGGGGTACTCTGTTATTTTTGAAGTGGTTCTTACCATTTGATGAGTAACTAATGTAGCATTTATGGGTAATACAGATGTACTAAAAGGGAAGGCTGTAGAACTAATGGATCCAGTCGACATTTTAGAAATCATCGATATTGGAACTGCATCAGTATGTAGTGCATATTTACTTTTTGTTGAGATTGTACTTGTTACAGATACCTCAGAAATTTGAGGAGTAGCTAGAAGAGACTCTGCAGCTGTGGAAGATTCTAAGAAAAGACTCTTTGAGACTACTGTGACTTCTTTTGTTGCTTTGGGTTTGGGAGATGTAACAGGTGGAGGCACTAATGTAGACATTGTGTGTATTACAAGGGGACTCAAAGAAGACCACGTTGTTCTCATGGTTGTAGGGATTTGAGAAGCAACTGGAGATGAAACTTCAGTCATTATAGGTGTGATAGTAGAAACATTATCTGCACTTAATGGAACTATATGTTTGGAGGGAGTCACTGAAATGCCTATTGAAGATAAAAATGTAGGTTCTGGACTTCTAGTTAAAGAACTGGTTGTTCTTAAAAATGATGTTGTAGCTTGGGAGGTGGCTTGAGTTGTCACAGCATAGGAAGCTGTGATTAACTGAGGAGGACTAGTTTGAAAGCTAGTATATCTAGAAGTAGACATGGGAGTTTGAAAAATAGTTGAAGTTGGGTGAACTATAGGTTGAACCATAGTAGACTTGGTTTTTTCAGTCATAGCAGATAGTGGTGAAGTAGATGCAGTTAATATTAATTGTGGGCTTGTAAGGAACATGGGACTTGAAAAAGATGTCCTTCCAGTTAATGACGCAGATGAAGGAAATACTGTGGATATTTTTGGTAGATGTGAATGACTTGAAGAAGGTCTTCTGGTTCCCCAGATCCTTGTAGGTACTTCAGTAGTGACAAAGACTGGTCCAGGGGATAACCTTGCTAATGCTATAGAAGAGGATTCAGTTCCTGTTTCATGTGAAAATGGTGTTACCAGTAAAGAACTAGGCATTAGTAATGTAGAATGTCTAGGAACAGGACTTGGAGTCAGCAGAGTAAAAGCAGGTATTGATGGAACTGCCATAGTTGTAATGGGTGGGGTTATAAATGTTGTTGGACTTGCAATATGGGATGTTTTTAATGTGACTGCTGATGTCCGAAGAGTAGCTGGAAAATCTGTTGAAAATATGGGCTTGGGCAGTACAGAGAGGCTTGTCGTGCTGTGTGTTACTTCGGAAGACTGCACTGTACTTGAAATGGGTAATGAATAAATTAAATAAGTTGTTGTATGAAGTGATACCAGTGAATGAAAGTCTGATGGAGTTTCTGTCGTAATGTTTGCTCCTCTTAAAGTTGTGTCCATCTTTGTGGTTATTTTAGTAGTTACACTTGGATGAGTTGGCTCAGCTTCCACAGTAACAAACAGAGGGGGCATTTGAGGAAATCTCTCTGTAGTAACAATTGTAGGAGAGATTAATGCAGTGGGTCTTGGTCTCTGAGTTTTTGTTCCAGCTGCCAGCTCTGTGGGTGTCACAGGTATGCCTGGAAAAAACAACAACCATATGTTTCACTGTAATTCTGTCCCAAAGAAAGAGCAAAACTGCAACATCTATCAGTCACTAAATACCAATCTAAATATAAACCAGCCTATTCTTAGAGAGTGTAAATTCCCTGAAAAAATAACCACAGTACACCTGAAAAGGCAGACTCTGCAGAGACTCTGCCTTAGTTGCAGCTCAGCATTAGTTGCACACAACTCATGTTCGTAAGGTTTTCTTCACAAACTCTAAAGCTAGGTTTTTTATTAGCTGTAAACTTTTATTCTGGAGCACAATTCTGCGGTAAGGAGTGAATTCTATAGCAAATTCTGCAAACACAGAACAGTAGAATATTTGGGACCCAGGGTTTAAAAATACAGCTTTCTTTTATATTTTTGGACACTAACACACTATAATAGATTACTTTGTATTAGTAATCATTAGATACCACATAACTACTTTAAACATACAAAATGCAGAGACTTTATTTTAAAATGGAAGAAAAATAATTATACTGCTAAATCATTGCATTATCCACAAATAAATTATGTGATAGCCACACGCCAGCAGTTAAGCATCCAGGACACTGGGCTACTTGAATTTTTTTCCCCAAAAAATGCAACCAAAGATGCAGTGATGTTGGCATCACCACAGAAGCAACAAGAGGTCATGGCAAAAACACAGGACCAATGTATAATTGGGACATAGTTGTGCTGGGCCTTTAACAAGGGCAAGATGTTTCAATTTAATATGATGGAAGTCACAGAAGGAGAATTGAATTTGTGTTCAATATAGTCAGATGTGGAGGCTTATTTTAGCAGCTGTATATTGGATGGACTGGTGTGGAGGGATGCACGTAACAGGGAGGCTAGAGAGAACGAGGTAACACTTTTGAAGGATGCATAGAAAAAACTTGTGCATCCACTTCCCATACAGCATGCATATCCCTCTTCTTTTCCCTTTCTCTATATATGGGCTTTATTTTCTATTGTTTTCAATCTGGTCATGAGCACTAAACTAAATTATATCACAAAAAGTACTTACAGTCTTCTGGATAAACACATTTTAGTGTCACCTCATCAAGGATCATATTTTTAGGACAATATGGTAAGCATCCTTCAACCCTTTAAGAAACCCCCAAAAAAATCATGTTAGAAAAAAATGGCAAATCTACAATATCTCAGTTCAGTTTAACAGTTAAGGTTTAACAAATCAGTTTTTTAACGTTCCTTTTTTTTGCCACTGCCACACAAAGAATCCTGAGATGCCTCCTCAGAATAGCTTACACACACATTCACTCACTCTTCCTGATGCAGCCTGTAGGAGATTGACAAGGAGTCATTCCACATTAATGCTGATGGACCATTATTGACACAAGATGCCACTTCAACCTTGTTTAACTCCAATGAAATGAACTTTTGATTGGGAACGATTAGTATATAATGTAATACATTATTAAAAATGATAGGGTATGCATTCAATTATTAGTAGTAGTAGCATTAATTAGTATTATTTTGGAGATATATAGTTTATTTGGACTTACGGTGGAAGAAATTTACATGCTATTCCTTCAGGATCACTACATGTTTTAAAACAGGGGCTAGCACAAGGTTCGTATCTCCATTCACACATCCTCCTATAAGGCACTGATGCTTGGAGTTCTGAGAAAGAAGGAAAGCATGGCATTTACAGACTGATCATCTTTTCTGTTATGAATACTACAGTGATAGCTAGTTGATAGTAAACATGAAATACAGACTCCCAAAATCTTCCAAAGGAATTATAGTGTTTTTATACGTATTTAAACCAAGGAGCCCTAGAAAGTTCAACAATATTGGCATATCAAAGATACAATCAGCTTTCTGTTCATAACCAAATACTCTAATAAATCTATTTTCAAAGGAAAAAGCACATATACTCAAATGTGCTGTTGATTCCGAGGGCAATATTACTTAATTTCCCAACAAACAGAAAAAATATGTATAGCTCATTAAACAATACACAAACTTTTGTCTGCTTGTGATAACATGTCAAATTCATTTCCAAATTAAAAATAATTCATCTGATTGTGGATTATGCTCTCAAGGCAATATTCATAACCTTAAAAAAGAGGAAATCAATAACAGCTGGACATGGTGGAGGGGACCAAAAACGAATAGGAGAAATCAATATAAATATTAGCTAGTATTGATGAAGATGCCCTCATGTTTACCCCTCGTAAGACAATTAGAACAAAATTGTATAGTATCTGTTGATATCATGTACAACTTACCTTCAATGCTAAAACTACTTGTACGTTTGAATTCTTCTGAATTATCATACTTTGACACTTTAACACCAGAAGCTGTCAAGATAATGAAAAAGCCTTTCTTGTTGTGAAGTTCAAATGCACTATAATCTGGAATCCAGAGGCCCTGGTGGTGGAAGAATGTGGCTCGTCTACGAAATGATGAACTTGCTGCCCACTGTTCCAAAGTAACAGTTTCATTGTCATGGACATATAGGAAATAGTTTGGTCTTTCAGCAGACTCCAGGGAAACAAGAGACAAAGCTGTCACAGACAAAAAACAAAGCAATCAGGAGTAGGTTATCACATCAGGAAACTAAATGTGAGACTATGGACTACACATTGGCTATTGGAGTAGTTTATGTCAAAATTACTGCTCTTCCCAAAAATTCTTCCTTTTTCTGTAGGAAATAGCAATGCTGACCCATAATTCAGTTTGGATTCAGTTCATATAAAAATCTGAAAATTCAGCTATGAATTGAGCTGACTGAAAAAAATCATTTTAGGAAAACCTAAACATTATTTTTCTGCCCCCAGGAGCAAAACTCTTCTAGCCAGCTGTCAGAAAGGTAGAGTCTGGTCACTCTGTCTTCTTCCACCTATCCATCAACTCTGGGAGCCTGAAACATGCTGCCCATCCTTGGAGCCAGGGGAGAGGCAGGAAGGAAGCCAGTCCCCATGCTCTGCTGTGTATTGGTACAAGTTTCATCAAATCTGTGCTAGATTCAGATAAACATTTTACTTTACCCAGCTGGCATTTCTTAGTTTTCCTGGAAAATATCCCACCAGTTCTAGTTACGTAAGCATAATTTGTCCACACTCCCTTTCACTGAAAAAATCAGGGAGTACATTTTGTGAGAACAAAGTCTTCTCTCCTGAAATTTAAGGCACTTCTATGTCCAGTCACAGCCAGATGTGCCATCAGGAAAACTGCATTTAATCACTTCTTGTTCTAGTCCTGGACAGACCAGAAGTGAAGAAATCACTTCTCTGAACATTTAGAAACCAGGAAAGGCTTGATTCAGATTTAATTATGGGTAAAAAATATGCAACTTCCTTAATTCATCCAAATATTACCTCATTCCTAACAGTAACTTTTAAAATGTCCATATAGTACACTATTTAATTCAGCTTTCAGTCATCTCAATATTTTACCTGTGTTATTTTATATCTGCTGGGTAATTTAAAACTCTTCTAGTCATGTGTACCTTGCCACATTTCTAAAATATATTCTTGCAAAATGTGTCATTAGAGCCTAAATTATAGTTTCCAAGAATGTATTTTAAATGCACTATATTTCTTCTTTAAATTATAAGGACAAATCAGTATTGAAACTGGCTACTCCAGTCTCATTTGTTCCATGCCATAAAGAGCAAACTGGAAAAAAAAATCATTGTAGCTTACTTTGGACAAATAATAAACTTAGAAATAAGTAATAGAGCAACTGATACATATAGCTGTAAAACTTGTCTTTGTCATTAGTGTAATATTGAGTATACTTACATAAGTCTTTATCTTTAAAAAGACCAGGAGTTATCATAAAACTAAAACCCACATTTCCATATGTACTGATTCTAGACAAAGGAAATAGCTTTCTGCTGGTAATGTTAGCTCCTATAATGGTATCATTCTGTCCATAACTTGCCAAAATATATGGTCCTTCTCCGAGGCCTGATGAAACAAACAAAATCATATGAAAAACTATTGATTTACTTATATTAAAAAAAAAAAAGCAAAACCTCAGTTACTTCCACCAATGATTGTTGGCATATAGTGTCATGATTATTACCCCACACTTGGAAATACTTAGGGTACGTCTAGACAGCAGCATTATTTCAGAATATGTCTGGTATCCTGAAATAATGTTTTCCGCGTCTTAACAGCATGCCTGTTATTTTGAAATGCGATCGAAATAACGGGCTTGCTATTCCAACGTCCCAGTAAACCTCAATCCATGAGGATTAACGGACTTGTTGGAATAGCAGTCTATTTCGAAATTTGGCATTGTGTATACAGCCCCAAATTTTGAAATAGATTATCTCGAAATAAGCTTGAAATAAGCTACACAATTTGCATAGCTCAAATTGCAGAGCTTATTTCGAGCTAGTACCACTGTTTAGATGCACCCTTAGAATAGGGCCACATGCCTCAATGTAATCTCAGGCCAAGACAACTCCTAAGGGTATGTCTATATTGCAGCTGGGAGTGTGCTTCCCAGTTCAAGTCAATAGATATCAGCTAGCACCCTAAAAATAGCAGTGTAGTTGGGTGTCGCACAAGTGGTGGCTTGAGCTAACTAACCACGTATATACCCAGGGACCAGATGGGTTTATACTCAGACAGCTAGTCCATGCAATGTGCTACCCCCAACACCACCACTGGTTTTAGCAGAGCTAGTGTGTGGCTGTCTACTAGATGTTGGAAGTATGTTCCCAGCTGCAGTGTAGACATACATTTCTGTCATTTTAAGCAGCCATTCTTAAAAATACCAAGACTATGATATTTTCACAGAAAATATCTGTTATCCTGTTAATATGAAGTAAACTCATAAACCCCAATCTTGCATTTTACAATGCATGAACAGTGCCCTGCTGATGTTAACATGGCTCTGCATGGGTGCAACAGTCCACCTACGCATTGCAAATTTCAGGATCAGAGCCATTCAATTTTTAAACCAGAAGGGAACAATATTATGAACCATCATGACCCAAGTCACAGAATTATCACCCAGTAGAAACACCAGCAATAAAATAAGCAGGACATAAACCAAATTAAGATAGTACAAGCAGGGGATTTAGTAGAACTTCCTAATGAATCAGAGTAACATCTGTCTGGATGCACCCATTTACAAACACTTATATAATGATGATAAAACTACTAAGCCCTGGTTACATTGGAGAGTTATTTCAAAATAACTCCCCTTCAATTGAAATAATAAGTGAAGCATCCACGCTACTAAGCCCGTTATTTTGAAATAATGGGCTGGTTATTTCAAAATCTGTACTCCTGCTTTCCTTGGGGAATAACACTAATTTCAAAATGATTATTTTGAAATAGCATTAGTGTGGACTTTCCGGTGTTGCTAATTTGAAATAATTGGCCTCCAGAGGCCTCTCACAGCTGCAGTTCTGACAGCTCTGTCCACACCTGGCATCTCCACTGCTCCCCTTCTCCTGCAGAGCTTAAAACTCCAGGCAGCAGCAGAAGTGCTTGTCCCACATGGCGAGCTGTGAAAGCCCCGTGCAACATAGCAGCATCTGAGGGAGCCATGACTAATCCCAATGCTCCCTCAGAGCCTCCCATGGCTGCCAGGACTCCTGCTGCTCCCTTGGCTGTCTCTGGCCAGGGATGGAGGAGAGTCCCAGCCTGGATTGGTGTGGAGATCCTGAACCTCATCGAGGTCTGGGGGGGAGACCACCAACCACCAGGATCTCTGCACCAAGAAGAGAAGTGCGGAAGTCTAAGGCCAGATCACCACCAGCCTGGCTGAGAAAGGCCACAACTGGACCCTGGACCTGGTCCAGATGAAGATCAAGGAGCTCTGGCAGGTCTGCCACAAGGCCAGGGAACAGAGCAGATGCTCTGCAATGGCACTGCACACCTACCACTACTTTGAGCATTTGGATACCATCCTGGGAGGGAGGCCGATTGCCCTATTCACTGGTGGTCCGCGCATGCGCAGTGCGGGTCTCATGCATGCGCGGTGCGGGGCTGGCGAGTGGTTTTCGCCACGATCGTCGAGCCCTGCACATGAGGACAGGTGATGGGCTGCGAGGGACTGCACATTCCTCGCTCAGCCTACTCAGCCCAGGGGCCACACAACAGCCTGTGCACATGAGTGCACATGGAACAACAGTCTGGAGCATTAAGCTCCATCACGCTCTCACACAAAAACCCCTCAGTCCTTCTCACAAAGTTTCCTGCAGAGGCCTGCCTTACTCTGGCCTCTGTGGTGGGACACCTTCCCATGACAAGCCACCACTAAGGAGTCTGGGGTCATGGAACCACACAGCAGTGCCGCCCACAGAACAGGGTCATGCGAGTGTCCTGTTGCCTGAGGGCAGGAGCGAGCCACTTGCAGAGCTTGAGGCAGGTGGTCTTCCACTTGCAGAAGTTCAGCGGCTACTTCTGGTTGTCCCATAGCTGCAGGATGATGTGATCCCACCAATCTGAACGGATCTCCCACATTTAGATGTGGTGTTCTATTGTGTCATGGGGATTAAGGGACATGTGCTGCAGCAGGAGCACCAGGACCTGGGTGATCAGGGCCTGCAGTCTGGGCTGATCATTGTCCTGCTGGTGGAACATGGGCAGTCTGAATGAACTGCACCATGAGGCGCAGCATGTGGCCTATGAGCCTTGCACTGTTTTTCAGCAGTTCTGGTTCCATGGTGTGAGTGCCGTGGCATCCGCAAGGGCAACCAGAACACACTGCTTCCCATTTGAGGTAGTGGAGGAGTGTCATATGAGATATGGCCGTAAAGAGGAGCCCCTGAAAGCACACATCACAGCTTGCCTGACCTAACACCCAAAGGAAGTCTCTGCCTTCCTGGTGCCCTCCCCAGAGTGCTTCCGGGGGCTCTAAATCCAAGGCAGGCTCCAATCAGTGTGGACGTGCTATTTCAAAATAATTCTAATTTCAATGATGCACTATTTAGATATTGTTAAATTGGGAGTTAGTATGTCAAATTTAGTTATTTTGAAATAATTTCCTAGTGTAGGCATGTCCTAAGAGTGAGAACCATTCATAAAGCTTATAACAAGCTCATATCTCCAGTTTTGCTACAATTTACACTAAAACAATTATCTTTTTAGGTGGTATTTTAATACAGTAACATTAGAGATGCAATATATATTCATACTATTCATTTTATAAGAAACAGAATTATAATTTTACTGCCTACAAAGACAGCTCACTGCACTGAAGGTTAAAATGGTAATAAGCATATACAGCTGGTCCCTGAGTTACGAAAGGTTGATTTACGACCGTTCGCATTTACGACCAAACCTCCCATTAAGCGGTCATAAAGGCAGTCCCCGAGTTACGAATGCGACCCGCGCGCTTACGAACAGCGCGGTAGCAATGTAACTCAATGGGGTCCGACTTACAAACATTTCAAGTTACGGCTAAGTGTTTGGTCCGTAACCCGTTCGTAACTTGGGGACTGGCTGTATAACAACTTCAAACCACACAGCTTTCACACAAATGTGTCGGTAGTTTGAATCTCTTAATAATATGCTTGTCTGTATATGTCAAAAAAAGCTTTCATGACTTTCATATGGGAGAAGTCCCATAAAATAGTTGGGCCATTTAGAGAGAAAATATTGTTAGATACCGTCCATAATGGAGTAAGGTGGAGAGGATGGAAAGATTTTTAAGTTTATTTATAAATCAAGTTTATTTATAAATATAGTGTGAGCCTTTGGTGTTCTTTAAACTCCTTTTTGGCTTTTCTTATTATATTTTTACACTTAATTTGACAGAGTTTATGTTCCTTTTCTATTTTCCTCACTAGGATTTAACTTCCACTTTTTAAACAGTGCCTTTTTATCTGTCACTGCTTCTTTTACTTGGTTGTTAAGCCACGGTGGCACTTGGTTTTGGTTCCCTTACTGTGTTTTTTAATTTGGGGTATACATTTAAGTTGGGCCTCTATTCTGGTGTCTGAAAAGTTTCCATGCAGCTTGCAGGGATTTTACTTTTGTCACTGTAGCTTTTAATTTTTTTTTTTTAACTAACCTCCTCATTTTTGTGTAGTCCCTTTCTGAAATTAAATGCCACAGTGTTAGACTGATGTGGTGTTTGTCACACTGTAGGGAAAGCCACCTTTATAATATTAGCCTGGAAAGGCAAATATGGCAGAGGACTTGCAATATTTATGGCTATCATGTTTCACTGCTGCCTTCTGATGGTTGAGAATATCTCATGTATTCAAGAGTTTGTAACTATGGAATCCAACTGCTGGGGCGGGAGGCCCAGAAAAGAGACAACCTATAGCAGCACAGCCAACAGAGATTTTTCTTTGCTTAAATGGTGGAGGGCTGTGTTTTTACAGCAGGATGTCTCATATTACAGCCCAGATGACAGACACAAGTGGTTTAGCTAATCACTGTATCCATGTAACCATTGTCTTAGTACCCTTGGAAGTCCCACAGGTGTCAGTTTCCTAACTATCTGAGCTGCTGGTGCACAGTTCAAGTATTGAGAAATCATTAACTTCCACGAACCAGAGAAATATCAAGCCATAAAAAATTTAGTCTCATGTTACATACATAAAATATATATGAGAGAGAGACTGTAGACGTCATGACTTTGTAAGTAAGGCTTGTGTGTTTTTCTCTGGCATAAGACACAGAGACCTGTGTGACACTCATGGGTGATGGGTGAATGCCCAGCTGGGGAAGGCAAACCCCAGCCCTGCCCCTTTCACCTGAGGCTCTGCCCCTTCTGCAGGCTCTTCCTCCCTGTGGAGCCAAGCCCAGCCCTACCCCAAGTTACTGTTCCCAGCCCCTTGAATATCCTGTGACCCCTTAGTCCCACCGTCCCAGCAGGTTGTATGGCTCCAGCCCTCCTGACTGGCTGGAAAGACAGGCAGTCACACTGCAGCCCCAGCCCTCCCGGGCGGTGGGAATGTGGGCAGTTTTGGGAAAGCAATGCCTTCCCTTGCCTACATTACTCACCACCCATGGCTATACTACAGAAACCAAGGTTTGAAAATCATGTTTAAATCTTGTTTGAAAAAAATCATGCCCAAGCCTAAGTTCTAGCCCTGGCCATAACCACAGCTAAATCTTGTACATAACTAATTGAGGGTAACCATATTTCAACTATTTTTAAAAAATATAGTTCCTTCTGGCATAGAGCAGTGATGGGCAACCGAGGCTAGTGAGTGGGCATCATGGGTAGCCCTCCTTCACAGCAGTGGGCTGCAAGATTGTCGTAACCAAGATGGGATAAGGTAATTTTGCTAACTGTGCTGGTGTACCTAGAATTTGCAAATTGAACCATAGCAGCACTTTGATTGAATACAGAGGGAGCGCACAGCTCTTACAGTCAATGTTGTATGTACTCAGTACACGCCTCACTTCACAGGCTCTTGCTTTACATGCATGTCACTTTAGTAATACAGGTAGGAAAAAAACTATGTGGATGGAAACCAGTGGAATCTGGCAACCCTGTCAAGGCCAACAGTAAACCAAATGTCTTATTGACTACATATAGAACCTCAATGGCCACATGGAGGCTACCAATGGCAGGTTGCCCACCACTTATATAAAGGGTCATATGGTAGGGCAAGAAACTGTGGCTTATAATAATAAACATGCTTATGAAGCTATTTAGAGACATGAGGAAGCATCCAACAGCATCCAACAGAGAAATATTTTTCTTTAAATAAATACTACCTACCTTGGTTGTAGTATTCACAATTATAGGCTGAAAGAGAACAAAACAGACATAACACCATTAAACAGCATCAACAAAATCCATGTGTGTCAACAACCCTAAAACACCATAAATCAAGGTTACGGCATTGTAATTCACTTTGATCAAAGTAAGTTTTGTTTTCCTTAGTGTGTTTCAATTAGAGGCTCTATTTCTCTAGGATTTCATTAACAGACGTACATCTGTGTTCTTAGAAGGGCCAGCACTGCTGTTTTAAAGCACCAACTATATTCTGCTGAATCTTCAGCTGAAGAACTCTTTTTTCATGGTGAAGTTATAAGTAAAAATATGACAAATCTGCTGGCAAACTCACAAAGAGTTTAACAGTAGTGCACTTTAATGTGCTATTTTAAGGACAAAGGTATACTTTAGAACACCCATACTGGTGTCAGATCAAAGATCCATCTAGCCTGGCATGCTGTCTTCTGACGGTGCCCCAGAGGCAATGAACACAACAGATAATCATCAAGTGATCTATCCCCTGTCACGTATTTTCAGGTTCTGGCAAACAGAAGCTAAGGATGCCATCTCTGTCCACCCTGGCTAATAGCCATTGATGGACCTATACAAAACATTGTGATCATAATCAGCTTCCTTATAGGGGCTGTAAATCCAGTTCTAAAAGACTAGAATTGACAGCATGGAAAATGTAGAGTAGAAACACACATATCTCCTGTCCCACTTCAGAACATTTGCATTATCAGTGAGAACTTAAAATTAATCTTTTCTTATTCCTTATGTGTCAATAGAAATCAATCATTGAAAGGTCAGCTAATCCAGGTTTCTTTATTGCGTACTTACGACAGACAGAGGGAGATCTCCAGTGAATAGCTGCACCCTGCTGGCAGCATTTGTAAGCATAAGCTGCAATGCTTGTACACAAACACTCACAGTCCCCACCAAGATTACAGTTACATGTGTCTGTATGGCAATTTTTGACAAATGAAGTCACATCAATCTGAAAAGTGAAGGGGGGGAAAGCAATTGAACATTCTGGGTCTCAGCTTGCCATCACTTCGAACCAAAACTCCCACAAGTTTCTAAAGGAAATCTGTCTAGAAACAATAAGTAGTCCTGTGGCTCCTTAGAGACTAACTATATATATATATTGTAGGTAAAACCCATTTCATCAGATGACTTGGAGTGGAAATTTCCACTCCAACTCATCTGATGAAGTGGGTTTACCCACGAAAACGCATGATACTATATATTTTTGTGTTTTTAAAGTTACAAACTAACACATCTACCCCTGTCTAGAGAGACAGCAGAATTCAACCCTGTCATAGAAATCTAAATCTTTTATAATGCTTGGGTAAGTTACTTTGTCTTTTAGCATAGGTATAACTACATTTGGCCACACAGACTGCCATTGACTAGCATCCCCCACTGCCTGTGCACAAACACACAATAACCCCATTGTCTTCATAGGGAGGTCTGCCATTGCACATGGTGTGTTTCCCCACAGTAGCAGTACTGAACAGCTGCAAGTCCCCAACACTTTGTTGAAGTCTTGATGAAAAATAATGAATAATTTTTAAGCTGCCTTAAATAATGTTGCCTGTCTAGAAAACCAACTGTGCAGATCATAAAGCTCATGCAGCATGCCTGCCTACACTCTTGCTATTTCGTGATTATGAACCTTTTCAGTGGTTACAAAATGTAGCCAGTTTGTGATTTTTCTATTTTTATAAGGCAAATATTGCCATCTAGTGTCATATCTGTAGTTTTACATTAACAATATCAAGACCAGGGCTACGATAAAAACGTGAGAGGAAGAGCTTGCAGAGTGATTTTATAAGTTGATTTACTTTACTTCAAAAAAACCTGTAGTGTGCTGGCAAGACATAGAATGTCTAAAAAAGGAAATGCATTTCTGAAGCTGCTGTCCTTTAAACAAAAGTAAAATATTTCTGTTTTTTCCAGATTTTCTCTCATTTGTGTTATATCTCCCCATATTTGTATTTGCCCTCCCTTCCATTTGCTTCCCCATGCTTTTCATAACTCTAAAAATTAAAAAGAATGAAATTATCTTATTATTTGTACATCTTGAAGGCAGCCTTAAGTCATAAAAAAATCTTACTGCTATTCTAAAAGATGGAAATATTTAACAGTGGAGAGATTTTAGTTTAGTAATTGTAAATCAATCCGAGACATATTTTAGTTGCACAGAAATTGTATCACAATCAATAACTTAAAATGAATGGCTGTTTTGACAAAAACCATGAAGGTCAAATTTTCAAATACTGAGATCTAAGCGGTATATACACTTGAAATGCACTTGCGTCTGCAAAATGTGTAGCACAGCAAAGGTATGTGTACATGAGCAAATACATAATTGGATATGCAAGTTCATGTTTTGCACATGAAATGAATTCTTATGAATATAATTTTGCCAATGCAATTCAAGTGCCATTTTTTGAAAATTATCCCAAATACTGGTAAAACAGAGACAAGTGAGTGCACAACAAAAAACAGAATACTTAAGTTCTTATCTGTTTTTAGAGAAAAATGATCTTCTGAGGACTCCATTCCTACTTTTATTTTATGTTTGGAGAATACTCGTCACAGGCCCATGCTCAAAAAATTCCTATAATATTGGCTAATGTGAGTCTGAGTAAATCTACTCACTCCATGGTCTAACTCTGTACAACCCTGTAATTCTCCATCAGGCAAATTCCTGAGCAAACTGGTAGTCCTTACAATATGCCCTGAAAAATCAGGGAATTCAGTTTCTGATAGGCCATCTGGAGATACCTTTCATTATTCTAGTCTAGCAGTGATAAAGGAACAACTATGGCAAGCACCAATGCACTGCAACTGGGGGTGGAATTGAAGCATGTGTACATAGGCACTGCTAGGGGGTACTGCAGAGACAACCCTTTGACTTGAAGTGGTTTCCAGCATTTACATGTTTTACAGTTTGGTTAAATAGCTCTCAGCTCCCCACACTATCCACATTTTTCCAGCACTCTCGCAAGTGTAGATATACTCAAGTTAGCTTTTAATCTACCTAGTCTCACTAAACACCCTTATTAATGGAATGAGAGACTTCTCTTGTCACATTTGCTTCAAACTATCTGAATCATCTCCATCGTCTCTGGACTGAGCCTTAGACAAATTGCTGTAATCCAAGCCCCTATTAGTCAGATACAAGCAAAGTCAAGACATTGCACCATACATTCGTTGCTAGTCAACTATGCTATCATGGCTTTGACATCTAAATCATCTCTCTCTTGCCTAGCATCCTCATATACAGATTGAGCAGGACAAATGACAGAAGACAGCCACCTGAGATAAAGCTATACATGTATCTCCAACTTCTCGTATCACATACATTTAACATTTGTGGTTATCAAATTTTTAGAATCCCTTGGCTCAATGCATGTGAATAGTCAAATTTAGTTAACTGCACAGGGTGCATCTACACTGCCCTGTTATTTCTAGATAACTAACATTATTTCGAAATAACAGTGTGAACGTCTACACAGCCATTCTGTTATTTTGAAATAATTTCAAAATAACGGACGGCTTATTCTGAAATCTGTAAATCTCATTCTATGAGAAATAACGCCTATTCGGAAATCGCTATTTCGAAATAAGGCCTGTGTAGATGGTCCACTGCTGCTATTTCAAAATAGCCCCTCACCAGGGCCATTCTAAGTTATTCCTCCCCAATGCCTCCTGGGGCTTTAAATTGAGATAGCAAGTCTACATTAGGGAGCCTGCCTCAGACTAATTTTGAGGCTTCCCTGCCGTGTAGACTTGCTATTTTAAAATAAGCTATTTTGGAATAACTATTCTGGAATAGCTTATTTCGAAATAAACGTGCAGTGAAGACATACCCATAGATTGTACATATCAAGTGTAGCTACACTAATGCAGTAGAAACTTGATTTTCCAAGATAGTTATCCAAACCTTTACGTTACTTGAAAGAGGGTAATATTCATAACATCTAATAATACTGAAAATTCGACCATCTGTCCTATATTTTTATGGATAGACTTTATGATCCAGACTTTGACTCCAATCTTGCTAGGAGCTCTGTACAAGCACAGGACTTCACCCACACAGAGATCCTCGCAGCACTGGGGTCTGAGTCATTGTCTTCCAAGTTTTCAGATTGAGTCATGTTGTACCAAGGAATAAATTACTGACTCTTGAATATTTTGCTACCAGACATTCAGAATCAATACATTCATCTTTGAATAATTAATACAGTTTTAACTTACCACATTTCGACAAGGGGCAAAAACATCACTGTATAGAATTGAGCATTCCCTTTTGGCATAGGGGAACTTGCTCTGATGCACTTCACATGGCTTTATGGTTTCATTTGGGCTTTTACACTTAAAAAAAAACACAAAATGTGTTTAAACTATATATAAGAACTATGCTTTGTTCTTGTTGTTGTTGTTTACAAGAGACTTACTTTTGGCATATATCAAAACTCTCATTTCCAGGGAACAGAGAAAAATGTTAACCAGCAAATATTTTACGGTATGTTTGGCTCCTTCTTTCCTGTTTTTTATAATTAAAAATATTTGCATGAAAAAGAAACTTTGCTTTTTATTTTTAAGAACTCATATGTTCCTGCTTCTTTCGCAGAACATAAAGACAATTTTTTTTGTATTTGTGACACAGTGTAATTGTTTCCAGAGCAACCAATTGCAATATCACAAAAAGAACATCATGGGCCAAATCCATCCCTGGTGTTTTGCCATTGACTTTAAATGGCATCACACTAGGGATGATTTAGCCCTATATGTTCAAGTGAAGCAGCAGCAGTAGGAATGGATTAACTCATAAAACACAAAGAGTCAAAGATCATCATGATAACTCAAACATAACTGAGACACTAAACTCCCTTTTTAAATATCCTCCTTCAAAATGAAAAACAAATGGGCAGGAAAGTTTAACAAAAGGACACTCAACTTGCTGAATGCAGGTTCATCCAAAATGCTTACACGTGGTAAGAGGGAAAAATCTGGGGAGCAGAGATGGTGACAGACATCTAGTGCTGATCAGGAAATTGGACATGACTTTGTAACAGTGTACAAAGCTCTAAAAAAAAAAGCCAGAGCAAGCTGGGTTGTGTAAGCAAAGGCAGCACGTCATGGAGCCGAAAACTAGGTTCTCTTTTCTCTTGTTCTGATGCAACTGCACAGAGATCATCTAATGCTATCACATTCCCAGAAAGATATGGATGAAATGGAAGGATAACGAGGAGAGTGCTCTTCTTGTGAGGAAAGGTTAAAGAGACTAAAATATATACAGGATGGCTAAGCAGGGACATATCAATCTACAAGTGTTGGGTGCATTAACACAAAGGAAGGAGCTACATTATTTAGATAACACTTAAAATAGTAACTGAAGAAAAATAAGAAAGGAAAAAATAGGGGAGATATATTAAACTGTGAAATAATGGTGGAAGTTCCATCACTTGAGAATTTTAAAACTAGCCTGAACAAAATACTAGAAAATTACTATCCGGAACAATTCGGCTTTAGCAGGGAGATAACCATTTAAGAAGGTTTTCTATTTCTAACTTTACCAGGCAAGGCCAGTTATGTACTAAATTTCAGACAACCAAATAGACTCGAAGAGAACCAATGACTCTTACCACCAACCATCACTCGATCTCACCTTCTCTGCTAGATCAATCTTTGTTTGTAAAGTGTTTTTTAAAATCACTGCATGAACCTGAATCTGATTTCACAGGCCATTCTGGGCACAACATCCAGAGAGTCAACATGGCTAGCCCAACAATGTGGAAATCATCTGTCCAGCTATCATTTGCATGCAGGCAAGTTCTAGGATTTGCTTATGACAGAACTGACAGTCAGAACATGCTTGCCTTCAACAGAGGCCTCTTACATGGGAGACTAAATAACAAAGTTTTTTTTAAAGTTAGACTCCGTCCAAAATACCAGATTCAATGCATCCCAAACTTGGGTAAGTTCAGATCTAGAGGTGAATTTTGTAGATTCTAGTTTTTCTATATATTAATATTATAATTTATATTGCTATAGCATGCACCAGGTTTCAGTTGTAAAACAATTATTTTATTTCTTAAATAACCCCCCACCAAATTTTTTTTTAACTGAAACTCATCTTCTACTTACTAAGATACAGGGGTGGACACTACCATACACGAAGTTTATAGACAGCAGTTCTTCCAGAAGTATCCAAATGTCCCTCCCATGCATTGACTAGACTGTCAATTTGGAAAATGTCAGCATTCTAAGTGTTTACAACTTGTTCTTATATAATTAATGTTATTTTTATGCAGTTTATTTCTGAGTTGGTGAACATGTTACGTACCTGTCCTATTGCCCAGCTCTCTCCAAAGAACTGAGCATTTCTCACTTCCATGTTGTTTGACGTAGTCAGATCATTTGAAGTGTATTTGTCAAAATTTCCACACAAACCTGCTAATTTACCCTAAAGCATAAATTGGAATGTTTTAAACATCTTTTGATTGTCAGCCAAACAGTAATTACAAGTCAGTGCTGAAACATATGTGGTTTTATTTTTTAAATAGTTTTAAGGGAGAAGAAACTAAATTAATAACAAGTTTACACAGTAATTGCAATCCTGATCGACACTTTGATGATATTTGCCACTATATTTAGACATACGAACTAAGGGTTTTGAAAGCATAAAATTAGATATTCATTTTTGTTTCTATTTTTTGCTTCCCAGAACTTATCTTTACTTTCTGACTGAAAAAAAAGGACTTAGGGTTTCTTCAAAACTCTAAGAGCTGACATTTCTATGATCCAAGTCGAAAGCCAAAAGTTACGGTTCATTACCTCATACCATTGAAGTCTGACTAAATAATGATCATTAAGATCTGCCTGTACCAAAGTTGGAACAGCAATGGCATTCATATCAACATTTATACACAAGCTAGTCACCTATAGCATTCTTAGGCTGTGTCTAAACTACATCCCTTTTCTCGAATAAGTGTGTAAATTAGACACTTTGAAATTGCAAATGAAGCCGGGATTTAAATTTCCTGTGCTTCATTTGCATAATAGCAGACGCGGTTTTTTTCTAAATGGGGCTTTTCGAAAGAAAAACGGCTTTTTAGACAGGGATGGATCGAAAATAAAACCCTTTTTCAAAAGATCCTGTACTTCTCATTTTTTCAGGAGTACACGATCTTTCGAAAAGGGGTTTTATTTTCAATCGATCCCCATCTAAACAGCCATTTTTCTTTCGAAAAGCCCCATTTAAAAAAACCCGCTGTCGCCATTATGCAAATGAAGCATGGGAAATTTAAATCCCGGACTTCATTTGTACTTTTAATGTCTAATTTACATCCCTTCGAGAAAAGGGATGTAGTTTAGACACAGCCTCATTGTTGGGGCATGTGCTGGCAATGAATACATAAAAAAGAGGACTTATTTTTTCTGTGCAATAATACAATCAAGATGATGGACATTCAGATTCTTAAGGTATATCTACATTGCAGAGTTTTTTCAGAAAAAAAGCTGTTTTTCCAAAAAAACTTCACTTATGTCCACACTACAATCACGTACTTTTTTGGAAAAAAATGAAAGAACTGAGGAGGTTTTCTGACATTGGTAAACCTCTTTCTATGAGGAAGAAGACTTTTTCCAAAAGATCTCTTTCAGAAAAAGGTGTGGGGGGATGGGGAAGAGGGAGTTCTTTCAAAAGAAGAGGAAAGAGGGAAAAGCACAGGTACCCTGGTGGCCACTCCATCCATAGTAATCACAGCTTAAATGCGAGATAGCGTCCATTCAGTGTGGATGTTATCTTTTGAAAAAGCAGATCGCTTTTTCGATGTGTTTTTGCTGTGTAGACGCCCTCTTTCGGAAGAAGTTTTTTCAGAAGATCTCTTCCAGAAAAAAGCTTCTTCCGAAAGAAGCCTGCAGTCTAGACATAGCCTCAGAGTGCTCTTGGTTCAGTCTAATAAATTGTTGTTTCTTTAGGCCCTGCTACTGCAGGCCCTTTCTTGCTTGAGCTGAGAAAGGTGTGTGTGAGGGGGAGAAGTGTGTGATGTATTTGTGTCCTTGTATAGGCATTATAAATCCTCTCATTGAGGGAACTCTTCAAAACCCCTTTCTTAATATGTGCATTCATGCTGGAAACTGAAGGTGTTCTCTACACTGCAGTCGGAGATGTGATTGCAGCATGTGTAGACAAATCTGAGCTAGCTTTGATCTAGCAAGCTTGAATAACAATAGCTGGATAGCACTGTACTGCGAGCAATGGACTAGCCTTTTAAGTACATACCCAGGAGACTGGGTGAGCTTGTACAGCCTGTATTGCTACAGATTCACTGCTATTGTTATTGGAGATAGTTTAGATCAGGGATCATCAACCTTTTTAAGCACAAGATCATTTTTTGAATTTAAGTGCAATGTAAGATCTACTTCAGACCCAAATACCCTGCCCCACCTCCTTTGTGCTCCTTCTCTCAGGCCCTGCCCCTGCTAACTCCATCCTCCCTTCCTCCCTTCCCCATTCTCCCTCCCTTTCATCGGGCAGGGGCTGAGGGTTGGGGCACAGGCTCTGGTCTTGGGCTCAGGGATTTGGAATGTGAAGGGCTCTGAACTGAGCCTGGGGCACGGAGTTGGGGTTCAGGAGGGGGTTCAGGCTCTGTAAGAGAGCTTGAATCCAGGGGGTTGGAGGTGCAGGAGGGAGTTCATGACTGGGGCAGGGGTTCAGAGCCGGGTCCAGCTGGACACTGCTTACCTCAGGTGGCTCCTGGTTGGTGGTGCAATGGGGCTAAGGCAGGCTCACCCCTGCCCTGGCCCTGCACCACTCTCAAAAGCAGCCAGCAACTTCCTTCCATCCCAAGCCCTGTTGTGCTTTCCCCCTCCCCGGCCCCCCGTTCTGTGGAAATAGAATACAGGGTGAAAGAGGGAGCACCCTGACATCAACACCCCCTCCTCTCCCTTCCCTAATCTGTACCACAAGCAGGAGGCTCCCGGGCAGGAAAGGGGGAAGCTCCAAGGCAAAGGGCAGGAGGTACACAGCCGGGGGGGGGGGGGGGGGAGGCAGCTGCCATGCTGCAATGGATAGCCTCTTGGCCAAACCAATCAAGATCACCTGTCAGAGGCTCCAAGATCTACTGGTAGATCCTGATCCACTGGTTGGTGACCACTGATTTAGATTGTGGCTAGATCTGGTTTGTCCAAATGTGCAAAAGTCACACCTCTGGCAGCAATTTAAACATACCCTGAAAGAACAGCTTGGTAGACAACAAAGTGTGTTCACCTATTTCTTGTCTAGATGCTTTTACTTGACCTGCAATACACCAGCTGAGTTTCTGACCAGAATGTATTGGGCTGCAGTTTGCAAACTTGTGTCAAGGTTTTAGATTGCTGATAAATGTGCACTAAGAGTGAGACCACCAAAATCAAAGAACTTGTGATTACATCGTGGGCTGAGCCATGAAGTTCATATCTGAGGGACGGGGAGAAATCCAAGTTCAAGGAGTTCATATGCAATATTCTGCTTTTGATCCATCTTTGTTTTGTGATCTAAACCAGATTTCAAAAGTGCCCAGAGATGAAATGCTAACACACTGAATTCCAAGAGGCGCCCCCCTCCCCATGGTCATACCCCACACTGTATTTCCTTCTGTCTGAATTAACCTCTTTGTAATATAAAATACATAGTAAACAATCTCAAGTTTACAATTTGGTTCACCTTCCATCGAGGTCCAACTTTGACATGTATTGTTGTCTTCTTGTCCCACAGGATAGTAATTTCCTGCTCTGGAAAGTGTACCACTGTATAATATCCAGCCTTCCAAAGCTGATATGTTGCTTTGTTTTCCTGTCTCCTGGATGTTCTCTGTCAGAAATGGATATTTGTGAAAGATCTACAACAGCAATTTTATAATGCATACAAGCAAGATGTGCCACTAATAACTAGTCCAAGACATATTCTAAATTATGGCATAACACTAGCATGTTATCAAGCAATTAGGGAGCATTGCCTCAACTGTTTTGGTTTAAGGATTTTTATTTTATTTGTAGTTATTTTAGCTCTTCCTGTTACAGAAGTGCAGGCGAAACTCTCTAAGCCAGGACTCTTTGGTTTAGCTGTTGTAGGACCAGAGAGTCCCAGGAGAGAGCCAGCAACAGGGAGCCCTGCAGGGCTGGCAGGGCAGTGGGCTGCCCGCAGCGAGCTGCTGGCAAGGCCACTCAGTGTGCAGCAGTGGAGCTGCCGAGCAGGGCTGGGAGACCTGGTGCATGGCTGCCTGGTCGGGCTGAGAGCTGCAGCAATGACAGCTGCCCAGTGCAGCCAGGAGCTGAAGGCAGCGGCAGCTGCCCAACAGGGTTGATGGGGCAGCAGGGCTGGCAGTAGGTGGGGAGCAGGCCAGGAGGCTGGCAAGCCGGGCCATGGCTGGGGAGGCCAGTGGCTGGGAGGCCAGAAATGAGCTCCCCTGGTCCAACAAAATCCCTAATTGGAGACCGATCAGGTCCCGAGGGTGCCTGTAATTCAAAACTCCTTGGCTCTGCTGGAACATCATTCGTCTCTATGGGACCAATACAGCTGTACAAGGGGGGGAGCAAAAGAGGGGTTGAGAAAGCAGTGGAAAAACAGGAATTTTCATGGGGACCCAAGCTACATGAAGGGGCTTGGATGTTTTTGGTACTTTTGATTGAATAGGATTCAATTTAATAAATTAGATTTGTATGTTTTAGATATGTACCATATATGGTTATTCAAATAAGAAACCAGAGTAACTAACCTGTTTGTCAGAAGGTTCACTAAAATAAATCTCAGTGTCTCCAACAGAGATCAAAACGCTCTTTGAGCAAACAATGTCATTGTCAAAGCACTTCTTGTTCTGAGCAATTACAGATATATTTGAGTTGTCTGTACTCTTCAATATGAAAGAAAAAATCATTACATTTACAAATACAATTACACTTCACCTCAACAGATAAATTCCAGCTTCACTGTCACAAGGTCACACTTAATTTGTAGTTAACCCTTTTAAACTGAAAGTTATGTAAAGAGGTATCAATCAATCAAAGAGATTTTAAATCCAGCATTGTTCCTTCTTTTTATTCAAAGTTTAGAGTTAAACACAAAGAACTATTAAATCATCTTTCAGTCATTTTATATTTTGAGTTTATTCACAATTTGGGCATTAGCTTAGCCTAAAATTCAACTGTTAAATTAAGTAAAAGTTTGGCCTAAGTTTTAAAAATTGATTACACAAACAAAAAGTAATATTTTAGTACAATATGGTAATAAAGTCTAAAAGCATTATAAACATCAATGAGAATGAATTTTAAAAAGCATGTAATCTGAGAATGTTTTGCCACTGTACAGTATTTCAAAAACTAGAAGCCTACCAACCATTTGTCATGGATTGCTAGATCATTTCACTATTGCCCGGCTTTACAGTTCAAAATTATGGACTCAACCCAAAAAAATCATGAGAGTGGATTGAAAATTATAAAATGTTTTTAATTATCTTATGTGTTTTTGTCTGTCTTTTGATTTTTGAACTCCCCTTTGCCCACATCCAACGTACAGGGCAGTAAAGAAAGTAGGTCCAGAGGTGAGGAGAAAGGGTTATTCAGCCTCTATGGTGATTCAGTCTCCCACTACTCCAACTGCTAAGTGTGCTAACTATAGCCACTAGTTTTGTTTGTCTGTTGTCCGTATGACTTGAGGTCCATAAGCTATGTACAGGCCACTAAACAGCTTTAAAAAAGTAAAGCCTTGAGAGACCTGATTCTGATCTTGCTTATATCAGTGTAAGTCAGGACTAACTTTTGTAAAGTCAAACTGGTGTGAGGTCAGTTTTAGGTATATGCTTATTACAAGCCTATGTTAGATATGAAAAAGTAACCGGGGGGAAACAATCTCTAGACCCCACCACTGACTGCATCACCCCATCATACATCCTCCATTTGGACATGGTCTATAACAACTTGCAGCCTCTTTTGTACCTTGTACAGCTACCCTCATTTCTGCTCCCTTGAACATTCTCTGAAAATACAACTAACTTAATATGTTGCGATGCAGCAAAAAGCTCAGAAGACTTACCTGCTTTCATTGAAGCATTTTACTGTGTTAGCTACTTGAGTTCAGACTAGGTGAGACACACGGGCTGTGTCTAGACTACATCCCTTTTTCGACAGAGGGAGGTAAATTAGACACATCAAAATTACAAATAAAGCGGGGATTTAAATATCCTGTGCTTCATTTGCATAATCGCGTCATGGCGCTCTTTAAAAAAAGTGCCATTTCAAAAGTAAAACCGCAGTCTAGATGTGGTTCTTTCAAAAACGGCTGACTTTTTTGAAAGATCCTGTAAACCCCTTCAAGACATTTAGGCTTTATCTACACTTCCAACTTTACAGTTCTGCCGCGACACTGCTTTAACGCAGCAGCGTGGTTATGGCACTAGCGATGAGAGAGGTCTCCCAGCACTAAGTAAATCACCTCCAGGAGAGCGTGGTTCCCAGTGCTGAGAGACTGTTTACACTGGTGCTTTATAGCACTGTAACTTGCTGCGCTTGCGGGAGGAGGGTTTCACACTCTGAGACAGACAATTACAGCACAGAAACCTGCCAGTGTAGACAAGCCCTAAGGCCTTTTGTATCTGAAAGCCCTGACCCACAAACCCACATTCCTGCTGAGATGTCACACATTCACCAACAGACACCTTCAGTTCTTCCTCCCAGGCACTGGGGATGAGGGAGAGGAACAGCGAAAAGATTGTGGTGCTGCTTTCAGCCTCCACTTGTTTTTGATTCCCCCCACTGGTGTGCCAGTGTAGAGCCTCTTGGGAGGCAGACACAGTGCCTGAGAGATGGGCCAGAATAGGGGGTTGATGGGTCAGTTCAGGCCTAGTAGTGGAAGGGGATAGAAGTGAGGAGGCTAATGGGGTGAGGCTGGGGCAGGGTGATAGTGGCTGATCAGGTTCTGTACATCTCTAGCAATCCTCCATTGCCTACATATGGCCCCAACAATTCGCTCCCAAGCTGCCTCAGGCTCTTCCCATCTCATCCATCAACAACCTCCTCTCAGGCTGCTCCAGCTTTTCTCACCCCAAATTAACCCTTCCAACAGCTCTTCCATGTTCTCTTCCCCAGCAAGCTTTCCCAATAACTCCGCTCCGTCTAACACCCTGGGATCCTCTGCCTCCCCCAAGTCCCTCTGACTTCTGAACCATGCAGAGAATAGATTCCTGTTTTCCCCACACACGCTTGCTCATCCTGGTTTGGAGATCTTACGGGTGAAATACTAGTTACTTTTTCTCACCAGTGAGCAATGTTGCATGTGGAATTGCAGAAAACTTAAGAGCTGCAGGAAGCAGTCTTGTAATCAGTACTCATGAGCGGCACCATATACAGCATTTTTCTGATCTCAACAGTAATTGTATGGTGGAGGGATTTTTGCTGATCACTGGAAGACATTGTACAGCCCCCCTGCATACTCCTCAATCCCATGATGACCCTTAAGAAGAGACCGTATTGTGCCAGGTCACAACTTGTGGGGTTTTGTAGATAACTTCTAGCAAGAGTCTGCTCAGGAAAGCACTCGTATCTTGGTGCTACCTAGGGGCAATGGGTTCTAATTAGGTTTGGGATCTTCAAGGCTATGTTTTCAATGCAGAGTTAACTTAAATTATCAAACCTGGGAGATATCTCCTCTCAAATTAGCCGAGCTTGAGTGAAAGGAGTCATGATGCAAGTTAACACTCAGGTGATGTTTTCACTGAAAACAGTTGTGCGGGGGGCGAGAGGGGGGCGGGCGGGAGAGTAGATTTTTGTGTGTAAGGTTACCATGGGATAATTAATGCATATTAGTTATCCCATGATAGACACACACCCTTTTTGTCAGCAAAGATAAAAAAAAATGTAAGTGATTATATTAGCATTAGCTACAGAGTGATTGCATTGCAGAGTGATTCGCAAACATCTAGAAGATAATAAGGTAATAAGTAACAATGAGCATGAATTTGTCAAGCACAAATCCTGTCAAACCAACCTGATAGCTTTTTTGTGGACAAGGGGTAAGCAGTAGATGTGAGTGCATAACTGGTTAGATAACGGTTCTCAGAGAGTAGTTATGGTTCACAGTCATGCTGGAAGGGCATAACGAATGGGATTCCACAGGGATCAGTTCTGGGTCAGGTTCTGTTGAATATCATCATCAATGATTTAGATAATGGCATAAAGAGAACATATATAACGTTTGCAGATGATCCCAAACTGGGTGGAGTTGGAAGTGCTTTGGATTATAATTCAAAATTATCTGGACAAACTGGAGGAATGGTTGATGTAAATAGGATGAAATTCAATAGGGACAAATGCAAAGTATGCCACTTAGGAAGGAACAAACAACTGCACACATAAGAAATGGGGCTGGAGCACACAAAATCTACTAGCCTGGCCCACTAAGGCTCTGGTGTGCAAGGAGAATGTGGGGCCACTTCAGTGAAGGGTAGGGTTTTATTTGTTTTTTGCCCCAACTCAAAAAAGGTCCTCAACCCCCGGTCTAGATGGGGCTTGGTTCTGCCATAAGTGCAGGGGACTGGACCTGAAGACCTCTCAACATTCCTTCCGGTTCTATTATTTACAGCATAGATTGGTTATTTTAGGAGCTGATGACTGATTAGTTGTGCTAACTCAAGCTATAGCCTACACCTCCATGTGGAATGTCTACAAAACAGCTGGGAGAAAACTTCTCAGTATGCATTGACAAATTTCTGCTATGTGCACTCAAGCTAATACCCTAAAAACAGCCATGTGAGTGCTGTTCCTTTGGTGGAGATTCAAGCTCCTACCCGAGGTCAGATCTCAGAGCCCAACTTGTTACCTGAGCTGCAATGTCCACCTGCTATTTTTAGCATGCTAGCTCAAGCCCAGCTTGCATGATTGTATCTGGATTAGGAGGCACAGTCCCTTGCAGTGTAGACAGACCTTGACAGGCCAGCCAAATTGAATTAAAGGCACCACAGCACTTAGGAATTTTTGCATATGAACAGGACTTCAACTATAAAATGAGTCAATGCTGCAGTGACAAGAAGTCCTGTGAGGAGCTGGGTTATTCCTGGGAGAGAGGCAGAGAGCAATAGAACTGACCACATGACAGGAGAGAGAGCCTTAAGAACCCATAAATACTTTCCTGTTTGTTGGTGTATATGTTAGAGAGATCATTTATGGAAAGCTGCATGGCAGGAATGCAGCCAAAACCTTTGCCAGTTTGTATTTGTTCTGAAATAAACCAGAAGCCTCAGAAAGGGCATTCTCTTTTTAAACCAAAGCCTCTTGTGCACCATCCCCAGTCCTGCCCATCCCCCTCTCACACCACCACCACTATAAAAATGCCCTTGTGGGGGCTCCATCTTTATTGTATCACACTTGCTCAGTTCACAAATAAAAATGTTTTCCCCCAACTGCTAGACCAGCCACTCTTCCACAGATCTGAAAGTAGCTGGTTCTCCCGTTCTCACACAGCACCTTGAGGCTATATCTACACTACAAGGTTTTTCCGGGGTATCCTGGAAAAACTCCACCACGTCCAGGGAACGCGTCTGCTCTTCCGACATTTTTTTGCAGAAGAGCAGATGCGCTCTTTCGGAAGCCCTGGCTTCCTCCTCCCATGAGGAAGAAGGGTTCTTCTGAAAGTGGAGGCTTTTCTGAAATTTGGCCCAGTGTAGATGGGCCAAATTTTGGAAAAGCCTCTTCCGAAAAAACTATCGGAAAAAGGCATGCAAATTGCGGAGCACAATTTGCGTACCTGTTTCCACTAGAACATTGTAGTGTAGAGATAGCCTGAGTTACACCCATATAGTCCCTTGATCTGCAAATTTAGCTGTCAGTGGCACATGTGCTACCCTTTTATTTCAGTGGGTAAAGCACAGGTGCAACTTCAATTTAGCAAATAATTCTGTTGATATTGCAAAAAAAAATGGAAGAAGTACAACTTAGACTTCAGGCTCTTTGGCACAAACTTTTTTGTTCAATGCTCAGTACTTGGGCTCTTAGGTGCTACAGTAATACACATAGGCTACGTCTAAACTACATCCCTCTGTCGGCAGAGGAATGTAAATTAGACTAATCAAAAGTGCAAATGAAGCCAGGATTTAAATATCCCACGCTTCATTTGCATAATGGCAGCCACCGCTTTTTTTCTAAACGGGGCTTTTCGGAAAAAACCAGCAGTTTAGACAGGGCATTTTCAACAGAAATGCCCCATTTTGAAAGATCCTGTACTCCTCAAAAAACGAGTTTAAAAAAAACTGCCTTTTTTTCGAAAAGCCCCGTTTCGAAAAAAAGCGGTGACCGCCATTATGCAAATGAAGCACAGGATATTTAAATCCCGGCTTCATTTGCACTTAGACATAGCCATAATAAATAATTATTAATAATCAAACACTCCCAATAATCTGCTGTAAAAAAACAACAACTTGTCGTCACTAATGTTGGGAGATATGTCGGAGGAACTGATCTAGTGCATAACAAGGTGTCATTTTTAGGTGGCTACTTTCCAGAGCTGAGCTATTCTTTACCTTATTAGGTAAAAATGTCCACAAAGAGGGACGTACCACAATCTGTAATGTGAAACCAAGTTGTGCTGATAGAAACTAGAAATGAAATGGTTTTCCCACTTCAAGAGAAGTTAGTATATCCCCACGTAAATTACCATATCTTGCCTGTTCTAAATTAATATCAGTTTCTTTGTGATAACATGGAGTTGCTAAGCAACGGTGAAGGCAGAGTGTCACAGACCTGGGCAGTCAGTCAAAAACTCATTGTCAGTTCTAGCAAAAGAACATTCTGAGATGTTAGACTTCTCCACTGCACTGTATTATTCCATGCCTTTGCGACAGGAATAATAAATTGCCAATGCTTCCCAAATTTTTAATAATGTTCAGGAATGTTACATCTTATTTTTGTCACAAATCTTCAGCTGTTATCAATGCCATCTAATGAGAACACTGTGCTCATTTTTAATCTCAGAAAATTCAGCCCAATAAATGGTGAGTTGGGGTGAAGGTTGCTTTTTTGAAAACAAAAACAAAAAAATTAATTTAAATCCATCTGCTTTAGAGCTACATGCTCAAATAACCAAGATTAGGAGGTACTTAATAATTAGCTGATTTAAAAGCTTATCCTCTTTCAATTTTTTCCATGCTCTCTCACTCCTGCTTGGTATGGTGCACCACCAACATGAACTCTGGTGGCACTATTACACTACCTGAAGGACAGATTGGAGATGGCACATGGTAAATCAAGTCCCATTTTACTGATTTTTGTATGACTTTACTATTTTAAATAATGATACTTAAAAGACAAATGATGGAGATTTGACAACGTGGAAAATTGCACTTGTGTGCAAAATAATAAAATGTGCTTTACTCTTATTGGCTATCTCCAGAGGGTGCCACCAGCATCGCATAGACAAACTAATGTTATTTATTTTATGTGATGCTCTGTCTCCTCTACAAAGCACCTAATGGTTACCTGAAGCACTGTTGTTCATCTATTAATTTACAAAGGCTACAATCCTGCAACATGCAGAGCATTCTTCCTCTAATCCAGCAAAGCACATAAGCATAACCGTTAATGCCCATATACTATTGTATTTTCATAGTCACACACACACACACACACACACACACACACACACACACACAGTTTAGTTTTAGTTTCTTACCTACTTGAAGCACAATACTAACAGCCCCCAAAAGGCTTTGCAGGAGTCATGTGCATTTTTATTGGGAGTCTCCAGAAGCCAGGATACACATAGTTCCACAAAAAGAAGAGTTTGTCTATGTAACCCACACTCCTAATGGGAGTGGTTCACTGCCCCATAGAGTGGCACTTAGACCACTTACAGCAAGAGATAAGAACAAAGGAGCTCTACAGGTTAAGTTGAAAACCAGCTGGCTTCATAGCTCACGCTATAGAGGTTCTTACCCTACACTCCAGAGGTCCCAGGTTCAACTCTGCCTACAGGTGGTTATATCTACACTCACCAGCGATTGGTGTGGTGGTGCTCAGTCCCTGGGGGAGTTGACTTTTTAGAGTAGTACGGGGGTTTTATTTTAGCACATGTATGCATGAAGTCCTATTAACTGTTTAGTGAATCTAACTCTATGACAGTTCAGGGTGGTATTGTGACAAGATAATTTTTCTGGTAATATATTATAAAGTTCATTTCTAAAAGAATGCTCTATTGTAATTGAATCAACATTTGAAAAACAAAATGATGTAGTCAGGTAAGAAGTAATATAACAGGGATTATTTTCTTCTTTTTTCTTATTTTTTTAAAAAAGAATGCATCCAATCATTTTAAACAGATTCTCCTTTGTTTCACTTATTTAATTTTGCCCTGCTTGTGTATCAGATTTGGCATTCGCATGGGTTACATTACAACAATCCTTTTCTAATTAAAAATGTGATATTCTCTAGATTAAGGTTTCGGGAATGTCTGGGTATCTGTTTTCAAGTGATACGATTCCAGCAATATAAATTATTTTGAGCTACAGAAGGTATCTAAGTAGCTCAGTTAATGGATGTACTGGTTTACTGCATGTTTAAATATTTAAATTTTCATTTATATGGAAGCATGAAGTATTGTAAAGGATGCATGAGATATTATTTTTGTTATTGGACCATAAATGTGGTTTTATGATTAACAGCTACTTTTTAGATGTAACTAATTTTCTTGTCACTCTGAAGATTTTGTTTTTTTCCTAAGTAAAGTAAAATATGAGGTAAAAATGTAGAAGTTAAATTGTGGCAGCAAGTTACTTTTCCTTAATTACATACAAGGTATTTCTGAGTATCACGAAACATGGTCAATGACTACAAGTCCTGGACTTCTCTGCATACTTTTATAACAAAAAAACAAGTTAAAGCGGGATCATTCAGATTATTAACATTTAATTTCTATGGATTCAGAAAGAGAGGATCTGAAGATCTTTACTTATTCAGCCCACAGCAAATTTAATTCAGAACTGAACATTTTCCTATATTGCTCCTACATGATCCATTCTTAGAGTCTTACCCACACAGTTACCCCTAATGCAGCACCTCCAGGTGGCCCATCTAATGTGACCCACACTAACATCAGCAACCTGACTCAGCTGCTTAGAGCTCACATATCGTATAGGACTCTCAGCAGTGAAATGTCAACTCATCCAGTGAACACCCTAAGACTGCTATGTACTAGGTTATTTCTTTATGGCTGGGAGTGCTATATTAACAATCTGTGGATTCTCACACATTAGAAGCCAGCAGAATTATTGGAAGTCCAACTAGCCATTCCTTTTCAGACATGCAACAAATTATTAAAATGTAGATTAGGGATTGCCCAAGAACACCTACATGCCTAACTATAACATCAAAAGCAAAAACCAATGGTGAAAAAGTTACTTTCTTTATGCCGTATGGTCACTGACATCATGAGGTGCTGAGCTGTCAATCACACCACACTTCTTCAACTCTAGTCTGGCAAAAAAATTTGCTCCAATCATTGCTGGAAACCCTCCACACTAATCTGCACAAATTATCTTTACTCTGTTGGAGAAAAAAAAGTGATTCATTCATAGCATAATTTCATTATCTGAAGAGCCAGATAGTGGAGACAGAAAAGTAAGCAGAGGTAACTGAGTCTGAAATAATTGATCTGGAGAAAATGGAACACTAGCATAAACCCACTGCCAACTGTAACCGAAACTTCTGCTCACCGAGAGGGTGGAACTAATGGAAAAACAGATATAAACCAAAGTAATCTGGGAATGGAGCTTCCAAGGTGAACACTAGAAAGAAGAGGGTCCTCTCTGTAGGCTTGATTAATAAGACCCTAGCTGGACTTCCAAAAATGTATATAAAAGAGGAGCTTGACTTCCATTGACTTCAGTGGGTTTTGAAACAGGCTCTGACTATTAACACAGAGCTCTCATTCAAGGACAGGCTGATCTGAGGACTACACAGACCTTTCAAAATTCTTCCTCGCTGATATTCATCAACTGGGAACATGATCTCTCCTACGTCACTAAATGTGAAACTCTGCTTCTCTAAAAAGCACAGCCTTGAATGGCTGCAAAGTGCCTACATGCTGGCATTGTGAAGCCACTACTGAAGATGAAATTGAATTTCAGGAGTGAAAGCAGCCAGAGAGGCAATTACGAACTAATTAGATTAAGCCCTACATATATAATACACAAGTGACAATTTTAACATAATGCAACTGATTGGCCTAAGGAAAGTTTAGTGTGAACAACCTCACTTATTTTACAGTCTAAAAAAGATTTACTTTCCTATGCTTTTAGGAAAACATCTTCTATTTAGTTATAACATTTGGTTGACATGAACTCATTAACATTCAAACTTGTGGAAAATGAGTAATTTGCTTGACTTACAAAGTAGTGAAAAAGATAAGTCAATCTGCACAGAAAAGAGATTTTCTGCTTTGAATGCACTTGTTAATTAACATTTTAAATTGTTGGGGCTTAAAATGGATATGTTCTTTGAGAAATCATACACCAGTGTAGTAACCTTTATGTGTACTCAATTCATAATGTTATATACTACATGAAACAAAATATCTTGAAAGATGTTACTAATTAATAAGAAACAACGGCCTCTATGATTTAAAAAATATTGCTGCATTAAGTTCTTTCCTATGTTTTTCTTACCCAGAGAATGTGTTTCGAAACTTTTATAGAAAGACTTTTCATTTGACGGGATATCATCTAAAACAATTCTAAACTGCTACACTGCTGATTATAGTTACATTGAATCTGTAGTTTAAAATGTCCTAAGTAGCTGAAAGATTAAATGTGTTTCCTGTTCCTCCTTCAGAACACAAGCAGGTGCATCTTGTTAAAGTTTTAACAGCAAGATATATTGATAAAGTGTATGATTTAAACACAATATATCAGATTCAGAAAGGCTAAATGCCAAGTCGACATCATCAGTCAATTAAGAGGAGTGGCACACCTCACTATCCTATCAACTGAGTAAACAGCTATGATAGATTCAGGATAAAACTCAAGAACTAACCCTTGTTTCAGTAAAGAACACAGCAATGAGTATTTGGTAGCAATGGTTCCCGTTATTATATTCTAATGCCAATTTAATCTTACAATAAAATAGCAGAAATAAAGTGACCTATTTTTCGGCAGAAAAATAAAAGATTTGTATAAGAGAAGGGATAATTTGATTACATAGTTTTTAAAGATTAGACTACCCTTCTTTCCCTTTCACGGATCACATGTTACTCTTGCAATGACAAGCCAGATTTTCTAATAATGTCAGTCTTGCCACTGGGTGCCCAAAATGTGGACTCATGCTAACATCTGTAATTTCAGAAGGTGAAGAAAGCTGCTTGGAGGAGGATGTTCTAGATGCAATTTTAACAAATAGAGAGGAACTGGTTGAGAATTTGAAAGTGGAACGTAGCTTGGGTGAAAGTCATCATGATATGATAGAATAGAACCTGGGACCTCTGGAATATGATAGAGTTAGCTAATATCTTTGAAAAGTCGTGGAATACAGGAGGGATGTCTGAAGACTGGAAAAGGTCCCACCTATAAAGAGGAAAATAAAGACAACCCAGAGAATTTCAAACCAATCAAATTAACTTGTGTACCAGGAAAAATAATGGAGCAAATTAATTAAGCAATCCATTTGCAAACATCTAGAAGATAATTACATAATAAGTAACAGTCAGCATGCATTTGTAAACAACAAATCATTTCAAACTACCTGATAGCTTTCTTTGACAAGATAAGAAGCCTTGTTGATAAGGGGGAAGTGGTAGATGTGGTATATCTAGACTTTAGTAAAACATTGGATACAGTCTTGCATGTCTTGTTAACAAACTAGGGAAATACAGCTAGATAGAGCTACTCTAAGGTGAATACATAGCTGGTTGGATAACCATCCTGAGAGAGTAGTTCTCAATGGTTTACAATCATGCTAGGAAGAGCATAATGAGTGGAATTCCAGAGAGATCAGTTTTGGGAAGGGGGACTCAGCCCCTAACCTTACACTCCCCAGGCATCTGCTGTATTCCCTGGGCCACTCCAGAACCCAGCCCACCTCCTGTGTGTCTTTTATCCTCTGGTGGCTGTCTGGTCACTCCCAGGGTGGGCGGGCCTCAAACCCACCACCACATGCTCCCCAGGCTAATGCCCTATCATTTACCCCCAAAAAAACAAACCCCAAGCCAAACCAAAACAAAACCAAAATACTTAACATCCCTAATCAGTGCAGAGTTGAGCAAAATAATTACTTCCCATCATCTGCTTATAACATTCCTGCTAATACATCTCAGAATGTAAATTCTGATGCCCTAAGATTTAGGTAATGGCATAGAGGCGGGTTGGGCTATAGAACGGTAATGGTTTGCCTGGGCTAACCCTTGGGGGACTGTTGCCACTAACTATATTTAAGGGTGCCTCAGCAGATATGGGAAATTGCTGCTCTCTTTGGCTGCAAATTGCTGTTCCTGGTCAATGGGAGCTGCAGGAAGCAGTGCAGACTGGAACACTGCTTCCTGCAGCTCCCACTGGCCGGAAGCAGCAGTTCACAGCCACCAAGGAGTTGTGATCATTTGTACCTGCAGAGGCACAGGTAAATATAGCAACAGCTTACCTTGAGGAACTGGATCTGGCCCAGAGGCCAGTATTTGCCCACCCCTGGCATAGAGTACACTTATAAAGTTTGTAGATCATACCAAGCTGGGCAGGGTTTCAAGGGCTTTGGAGGATAGGATTATCATTCAAAATTATCTGGACAAACTGGAGATATGATCTGAGGTAAAAAGAATTAAATTCAATAGGAACAAATATGAAGCACTCCGCTTAGAAAGGAACAATCAGTTGCACACATACAAAATGGGAAATGACTACCTAGGAAGCAAAAGGGATCCAGGCGTCATAGTGGATCACCAGCTAAATATGAGCCAACAGTGTAACACTGTTGCAAAAAAAAAGCAAACATTCTGAGATGTATTAGCAGGAGTGTTATAAGCAGATGATGAGAAGTAATTATTTTGCTCTACTCTGCACTGATTAGGGATGTTAAAAAGTGTTTTGGTTTTGTTTTGGTTTGGCTTGGGGTTTTTTTGTAAATGTATAACTGCGGAAATTTTCAGCGGTTACATGTTTACACACAGGCAGG
Source organism: Rafetus swinhoei (assembly GCA_019425775.1). Lineage (NCBI taxonomy): Eukaryota > Metazoa > Chordata > Testudines > Trionychidae > Rafetus > Rafetus swinhoei. The sequence continues at coordinate 277,893,048 of CM033437.1, forward strand.
GAGGCAGCTCCATGGGAGCTGGTGCTCATGGGGAGCCGCCTTTTAAGCCAGCTCCCCAGGAGCACCGGCTCCCATGGAGCTGCCTGGCACTCCTACCCCAAACTGCTGCCTCTGATACAAAAGCAGCAGTGTGAGGGGGCAGGCGGGAGCCAGTGCTTGCGGGGAGCCCCTCCCCCCCCACCAACGCTGTTGCAGAATCAGGCCCAGGCTCGTCAGTTAACCATTTACACATATACACTATCACATCCCTACTGCTGATTATAGGCCTCAACTGGAGGAACGATATGAAGAAACTGGAAAAAGTACAGAGAAGAGCAACAAAAATGATTAAAGGACTAGAAAACATGGCCTATGAGGGAAGGTTGAAGGATTGGATTTATTATGTTTAGAAAAAAGAAGACTGAGAGGAGACATAACAGCTTTCAAGAATCTAAGTTTGTTGCAAGGAGGAGGCAGAAAAATTATTCTCCTTAACATCTGATGATGGGACAAGAAGCAATGGGCTAAAATTGCAGAAAGGGAGGCTTAGGTTAGGTATTAGGAAAAACTTCCTAACTGTTAGGGTGTAGGAATAAATTGTTTAGGGAACATAAGTGATTGATCTTTGCAAGGAGAGGAGGTACAGGGAGGGTTGCCTAGAGGAACAGGGAGGGGGCATGACAGGCACCCTAATTACCAATTAAAATGTTGGCAGGGACACAGAAGGTCAGTTTTCCATCATTGGAGACTTTTAAGAGCAGATTAGACAAACACCTATTAAAGATGGTCCATATAGTGCATGGTCCTGCCATGAGTGCAGGAGACTAGACCTGATGACTTCTCAAGGTTTCTTCCAGTTCTGTTATTCTATGAGTCTGTTCATGTGCAAATCAGATGTGCAAGTGTTCACCTAACCTATTTGAAAATCTGGTTCAAATTGGCTGAATTAATTATCTGTCAAATTAATGTGCACATGTTAACGGGGTGACTTTTTTTCTTTGCAGAAAATGGGAAATGACATTTTGGAAGGCTATTGCAATATGATAAATAATTACAATAGAACCTCAGAATTATGAACATCAGAGAGAGAGGAACTGATCAGAAGTACACAATCAGGAAGCAGGACAGACCAAAAAGAGAAAAAAGAAAGAAAATACAGTACAGTACCGATGTTAAATGTAAGTTACTAAAAAAATTAAGAGGATATTAAGAAGAAGATTTGATCAGGTGAGGAAACTGTTTCTGCGCTTTTTTCATTTAAATTCAAACGGTTAAAAAAAGTGTTTTTCTTTGGCATAGTAAAGTTAAAAAACTGTATTAAGTCAATGTTCAGTTGCAAACTTTTGGAAGTAACACTATAATGTTTCATTCACAGTTACAAACATATCAGATTTACAAACAAACAATCTCAATTCCCAATGTCTAAAGTTCTAATGTTACTAGTTTCCATTCTCTTTCCCCCTGGAATTGTCATTTGACATTATTATTTCAGATATGCTGTTGAATAAGCATAATGTTACTCTTTAGGAAGCTATCTTGTCCGAGGATAGTGTGGCTGGGCGGACAACGTGCAAACTGATGAAGCTGGGGGTTCTACCCCTGGTTCTTCTACTGAATGGCTGTATAACCTTGGGCAAACTACTTCAGTTTTCTGCACCTGTTTCCCCTTCCACCTTTTATCTGTCTGATCTATTTGGACTGCAGGCTGCCAGGCAGAGAAACAGTCTCTTATCATGTGTTTGTACAGTGCCTAGCACAAAGAGCCCTCAACCTGAGCTAGGATTTCTGAGCACTGCTGTAATGCAAATAGTAGTAATGCTGTAAGGCTACATCTAGACTACAGGCCTCTTTCGAAAGAGAGTGTCTAGACAGCAGCCAGTATTTTCAAAAAAGAGAGCCACTTTTTCGAAAGAGAGCACCCAGGCAGTCTGGATGCTCGCTTTCAAAAAAGCACTGTTTGCGTTCAATAATGCCTTTTTTTGAAAGAGCACTTTCGAAAAAAGGCGTTATTCCTCGTAAAATGAGTTTTTCCGTGCTTGAAAAAACTGCAAATTTTTTCAAAATTTTCAAAATCCTTCAAAATTTAATTTTGAAAGAACGCGGCAGCAGTCTAGACAGGTGAAGTTTTTTCAAAAAAAGGCCACTTATTTCCAAAAGACCCTGTTGTCTAGACACACCCTAGGTGACTAAACAATGGGTAGAATAGTTTTGAGAAGGTGACAGCATTGTTCTAACTTAGGAACAAGCAAATATAACATCAAAAAACGGCCTCTTTCTGCATATAAACCTATTACAGTTGCACAAGTAAGTGCTTGTTGTGCACACAAATATAATTGTGTGTGTATAAATGAATGAATGTGCAGAATCAGAGGCGGGGTCCTAGCTGGCTAAGTATATGGACCACCATGTTCACACTCTCCCAAGTAATATGCCAGTTACACCTATATACATTATATGCAATGTTTATTAAATATGATAGAGAAGGTATATACTTTAATATTCAGTTGGAGTATCTATAGCACATTTACTCCAGAGCTCCAGCCAAATAAACTGGATTTACTGAATAGGAAATCCCCTATGCTTAATGAAATCCCCAGGACAAATATTTAAAGCAACGACCTCTCATCCTTTCAGTAGAAACTATCAGGGAAACTATCCAATATAAATCATCATCATAATTATGGAACAAATCAGTCTCTTCATTGCCTCTAAACATTTTATATACACAGTTGAATAAATAGTAATGTTATCTATTCTAACAATCATTATACAGTGCCTGGCTTGTAGTAAACAATCCTTCTGTAGGGGTGGTAAAATCCATCAGCACTACCGTGCAATCCAAGGACCGTGAACAAATTAGCTATTGTGAACCAAGCATATCCTAATTTAAAAAAAGCCAAACACACAGAGTTTAAAAGGCTTCAAGGTAGGCCTACCACTGCACCTGTCTCCAATATAACAAGGCTAGTACTGATATCACAAAACTACATAGGCAGCATTTTCATCACTTGAGTCATCTTGTTCACTGCATGAAAGGACTACAGGCAATGTGCCACATGCCTTGATTATATGACTGCCAACTTCCTTCTTGAACTTTAGAACTCCATATGCTTCCAGTGATTCATTTAAAAAATGAATATGAAGAAGAATGCTGGGTAAAACTGGAATGGACAACGTGAGGGATCAGCAAGACAATCACAATCCCCTAAAGGTTGAGAGGCTAGTGAAGATTAGGCTATGTATCTCTCTGGCTGGATGATTTATAGATTAAGACATGTCATTAATTTTCCAACTCTCGCACGCCAAGATGGTTTTACAAATAAGATAACATCTAGTTAAGAGATGGCTCGATACATATCAGGAGTTTACTTGTGAGTGGCTTTTGTTTGTTTTGGCTTTTGGAAGAAGAGGGTTGTATATCATCATTTTGAATCACACTTTGCAAACAGACATAAAATCTTCAGGCCATACTCCCCAAAATGCAAGTTCACACTGTTATTATTTTGATTATTTTATTTCACACAGGAATTGGTATTTTGTAATGTTTCTATGGAATGTTATTTTGAATAATAATGAATTATTAGCTGTGCTTTTTATTAGAGAGTTAGAAGTACCAGAGTCACATACTGGCATAATAAACATATTCTTTTGTAGACTATTACTGGAATTCCAAAAACAGATTCTCACTTCTAAACACTACCACCAGCACCAACCAGACAGAAGAAATAATTAGTGTGTTCTTAGTAACAGGAGCATTAATTTAGAAATGTCAATAATGCTATTTTTACATAAAATAGGAAAGTAATGTAAGTATTTGCTATTAGTAACATTAATATGTAGTTGCCAGCCCATCATTATAAAGGCATTTGTGGCTTTTTTGTTAAATCAGCACACTCGCATTTAAGTAGGCACATCCATTCAGGGTCTAACTCAGATCCCATTGAAGTCAATGGAAAGACTTCCACTGATTTGGGCATCGTGGATCAGGCCCCTAGAAACTATGCCAAGTGCATTTTATAAATGAACATACAAATGAATATGCGATAATAAAACAAAACAAACAAAAAGATGTATCTAGCTGCACAGCAGTTTCCATGTTAACTACTCTTACAGGAAAACAAGCACTGGGTATGATTACACTGCAATTAGATGTCTGTGCAAGCTGTCTCAGGCTTGGACTCTGGGGACTCAGGCTAAAAGGCTGTTTAATTGAGGTGTAGACATTAATGCTTAGGCTACAGCTCAAGCTTTGGGACCCTCCCATCACACAGAGTCCTAAAGCCAGGACTCCACCCCAAATCTAAACAGCTACACCATAATTAAATAACCCTTTAGCATTTAGTCCAAGCCCAACAGATGTCTAATTGCAGATATACCCTGTGAGAGCAACACAGCTGTCATTTAAAATTCACATTGTATTGGTCTTTGAGTCACAGAGGGAAAAGTGCAAAGCAATTACCTATCCAGATAGTTAGAACAACTTCTCTCTAGATGTAAGTAATGGTTAGTCACTCTTTTAAACTGTTCCTATCTCTGTTATAACCTGCTGTATAAGCTGACAACTCACTCAGCATAGTTGAGTACAGAAAATAAAGACAGCCTTTGCTCTAAAGAGCTTAAATCTAAAAGATACAGATGGAAGAGCACAACTGGGAACTCCAGTTGTGGAGATGGTTTGATGAAAGTGGTGTCTACACATCCCTTTGATTTGTTTTCCTTCCTCATGGCAGGGCAGAGAAGGGTCCAGTCTTTTATTTGTCCTGGGAGCACCTATCTATGTATGCTTTGGCCACTGTACAAAAAAATCATCACCATCGTATTCAAAATAGTGTCAGCACTAGAAGCCAAACAGGATAGTTCTTTATAGATTTCCCTTACATCTCTGTTTCACTCTCTTTATTAATGGCTCTTTCAATATATAACCCACTGATACTGAAAAAATGTGGGGGCTCCCTTTGCAAGTCCAGTTCTCTATTGCTTTAATAAAAATAATCTTTCTTATACAGAAATGTGCCTAGAGAAAAAATTTTAAAATGTGAGAATAATTTTCCTACCTTCACTAAATAAGCTTGGCAGTCACTGACGAAATCATATTCCAACCCATCAAAAGTGTAATAATGTCGATCCCCGTAAACTGTACACACAGCAGGACAAGGATAACTAGTGCATGTGAATATCCCGCGCCGGCAAACACTGTGAGGAAAAAGTAATATAGTCCATAATGTCTCAGAAAAAAGGCTATTTTCCTTTCAAAGCCTCCTTACTTTTCAAATAAGGGGTTTTTTGGGGGGGGGGGTTTACACTCTTTATTTTGACTTGTGAAAAAAAAAAAAATCAAAGGAAAAACTTGCATGCCCCCGGTACCACAGAACTGTGCTGCATGCTGCCCTGGGAATGTGGGCTTGTCAATGCTGCAGAAGTGGCAAAAGGGTGGCCTTAAACCTACATAATTGATAAAGAGGTGCAGAAAAAGAACAAGAAAATCCTACCAATTCCATGGCACACGAAAGCATTCCACTGCCTCCTCGGGGCTGGATGGAAAATTCCAGCACCCCTACACAGTGCCTAAACCAGAGTCTTAGAACACTAAAACTTTCTGTTCTTGATTCATTCTGATATATTCATTAGAGAGAATCTACATTTGTTCAATACGGATTGCACCTCCCTAAACCAGGATTCTCTCTTCCAGCAACATCCGTGGTCCAGCTGGACCAGGGATGTTGCTGAACAAGAGAGCCCCGGGACAGGAGGGCCAGCAGCTGAAAGCCCGGGGCAAGGCAAGGCTGGTGGTAGCAGGACCGGGCATCAGCTGCCCAGCGGCAGTAGTGGGGCCAAGGTAGCGGGGCAGAGGCAGCCCGGCAACCCAGCTGGGGCCGGGGCAGCCCATGCATGCTGAGGTTGTGCTGCAGCAACCCAATGGGGGCTACCTGCCAGCCTGGCAGTGGGGACAGCAGCGGCTGCCTGGTCACAGCAGTCCCACAGGGGAAGCCCGTTTGGGGCTGTGGCAGCAGACCTGGGAGTGCAGCCGCCCAGCTGGGGTCGGGGCAGCTCGTAAGTGCTGGCCTGGCAGTGGGGACAGAGCTGTGGCAGCCCTGCAGGGGAAGCCTGTCTGGGGCCGTGGCTGCGGATCCAAGGCTGTGGCAACCCAACTGGGCTGTGGCAGGTTGGCAACCTGATAGGGGTCACGTACTGGCTGGCAGCGGGGCCAGGATTGCATGCTGCAGTGCTGGCTGCTGTGCTGGCTGGAGAAGCAGCTATGACAGCTGTATTGCCCAGGTAGCAGCGAGGCCGGTGGCAGGGGATCTTCCCTGGTTCAGCAAATTCCCTCATCCGGGACCACTCAGGTCCTGAGGGTGCTGGACCAGGGAAGTCCAACCTGTATCAGGAGCACCCCTATTACTATCAATGGGATTTCCTTGTGCCAAACAAGCCCCAAATTTGCTTACATTTGGAGGACCAAATTTTGCTGTTGGTTACATGAAGTGACTTAAATGGCGTTGCCCTCGTGTAAATGACCGTAAAATTTCCAGAGCCTCAGTTATGCATGTTTAATTAATTTTATGATCTCATACATTTTGCTAGTAACATTTTCACAGTGTCACTAATTTGTATGTGCAAGCTGGCTACAAAGAAAGTGCAGATAGGCACCCCTCCCAATTCTATTTTTTCCACATATGAGGCCAGGCTGAAGACATGTGAAAGGAATCCAGGTGCTATCTTCCCAATTTTAAAATAATTTTAATGCTGTTTAGATATTGCTCTATTTCTTTTTTTTTTTTTTTTTTTTGGTGAGCTGTTTTTTTCATGGCTTTGGCTAATGGGTAGATTATCATATTCTCACTCATACTAAGTAGTAGTTTACCCTGCATGTAGCTCCAAGCCTTATTGGAGGATAGCATGTAAGTTGTATCCTGAGCTACCAAATGACCAGCTTCCTCACCCATAATTTTACATTAAACTTTTCTCTTGTATTCTTCTTCAGTTTCTCTTTCTTGATATTTCTTTTCCTGTACCATGATATTTTACAATGTAGTTAAAAAATTTGCAATATTAAGTATAAAAGTTCACTTTATTGTTAGGCAGTAATGTTTTGGAAATATGTAAAACATAATAGTAGTATCTTACCAGGTATAGCAAGGTGTAGATATCACTTCTCCAGACAAATATTCCCAATCTTTCCAGGTACATGGACAACTATCAGGAACATAACATTTCCCTTTATGCTCTGCCATCCTTAAAAATAGAAGAGAAAACACAATTTGGCCTGTATTTATTTTCTCAATATGAGATAACTTCATGATATTATTGTTTAAAGTGAAAATCTAACTATTCAAGCTTAAGCTAACCACCTAAAGCACAGGTTTTCAGCTGTGGTCAATAGAACATTGCTGGTCACTGGAGAAGCTACTGGTGACCATGGTCTAGAGAACTGCTTAGTCACATTGCACTGCCTTCTTACCTCCAGCTGCTCAGCTACATTATACTACATGCTTTCCTGATATTATGCTCTAGGGAAGCAATTGCTGTAGCTGCCATTGTGGCTGAGTGGGGAAGTGGTCTATGCAAATGCAAACAGACGCCATCCATATTACAAATAAGTTTGAAGATCCTTCCCTTAAAAGCTAAAGCAAAGTTCACAGTAATGTTTTCCTAGTATCATCATCAGCACTAAGGATGAGTATGTATTTTTTTCCAATGACTTAATAAAATGCAACAAGTAGAGAGGTACCCAACTCAGGACTGTGATTCACCTTTTTATCCCCTGACTCCAACAAGAGGGAATCTTACTTGTACTTAACTCCCTGACACCACCAGACTGTTAGTCACTCAACCATTCTCCTCTGGACTATTCCAGTCCTTACTTTGCCTTACATGTTAAAAGGTGCACCCCAGTCCTTTTGAAACAATCCCCTGTGATATCGAACCCGACACTTGCTACCACAGCCGCCCTGTCCATAGGACAGTTCAGGATGGCCATCCTAGACCCCATGCTTTGGGGTCCTCCACAGCAGCTACCTTAACCATCCTATGGACAAACCCCGGGATGGCCAGCAATTACCTGGAGGGTAAGAGGCATAAGGATCTTGCGCAAAAAGAGGGTTTTGCGCAAAACGGAAATGTCCACGCTGCTTGCTTTTGCACAAAAACCCCTCGTGCAAAAACAGATTGGAAGAGATTATGCAAATGAAGCGTGAGAAAATGCTAATCAGCACTTCATTTGCATTGCCTTTTCTGGCAAACCCTGTCGTGCAGACGTAGCCTGAGGTAGTACTACATTTTATTTAGACCATCCCTGACAAGTGTTTGGAGATTTTTAAAAACAGGCTAGACAATGATGGAAATTCCACAATCTCCCTTGGTAATTTGTTCTAGTGCATAACTACTGTTGTAGTTAGGAAATTTTTCCTAATGTTCTTGCTGCAATTTAAGTCCATTACATCTAGTTCTGTTGTAAGATGTTAAGGAGAACAATTTATCATCCTCTTCTTTTTAACAACCTTTTAAATACCTGAAGACTGTTCTTAAATCTCTCCTCAGTCTTTTCTTCTCCAGACTAAACAAACGCAATTTCTTCAATCTTCCCTGATAGTCATGTTTTCTAGACCTTAAATCAATTTTGTGGTTTTCTTCTAGACTTTCTCCAATGTGTCCACAACTTTCCCAAAGTGTGGTACCCAGAAATGGACACAATAATCCAGCTGAGGTCTTAGCAGTGGCTCGTAGAGTGGAAGATTTACTTCCTACTTACAACCCTCCTGCTAATACAGTTCATAAGATGTGCACTTCTTTTGCCACAGCATTACATTGTTGACTGCTATATAATTTGTAATCCACTATAACTTCCTGCCTTCTGTAGCCCCAGGCCACTCAAAGTGACTGGCTGCACCATGTGCCACCCACCCCAAGCACCTCTGTGCCACCCACCCCAAGCACAATCTCTCAGCTCCCATTGGCCAGAAACAGCCATTGAAAACTGAGAGATTGTGCTGGGGGCAGGAGCAGTGCACGAAGCAGAGAGGCACTTGGAGCAGCCAGCTGCTTGGAGCAGCCTGGGGCTTCTCCCTGCCTGAGGGTCCCCATGGGGCTGGCTGTGGGCCAAATTCAAAGGCTTAGCAGGCTAGATCTTGCCCGCCCATGACCCATGGTCATTGTCTCCCAAAGGGAAGAACCACAGGTTCCAAACCCACTAGGCTACACACAGTCGATGCACGGGATCCTGTAGCCTAAGACCTGATCCAAGATTGGGAAAACTGTAGGATTCTGTGCAGAGGAGGTAAGACACGAGGCCTAACTCCTGTGGGGGGTGCACTCACAAAGACAAGAGAAAGGGTTAGTGTTACAGCTGGCCTGGTAACCATGACAATCAATACCTTATATCTTAGAAAAAAAAGACAGCATGATAGATTCAAATGTTTGCAAGCAAATCAGAAGAAGGACATTTATGAATTGTACTGTCTGAAGAAAAGAGAAGACAGTTTGCAGGGGGTCCTCATGAAGGAAAAAGTATTCCTGTCCCCCTGGCTCTACTAAACACTCTGGCTTACACTTACCCTGGGGGGCAGATACAGCCACTTGCACAGGGTGGTGATGGCACACATGTGAAGTTCATGGCAAGGTTTGCACAGGAAATCCCACAGTTCACACCAGCTGCTGGTAGGCCAGGCACCGGATATCTGCAGTCATAGTAGATTTTTCCTTCAGGGCATGTGTGAACTTCAAATGTAAAATGCAAATTGAATGAGATCAGCAGCTCTTTTGCACTGAAGGTTTCTAATTATTTTAGTTCACAATTTACTTTTTAAATGATTTTAATTAATAAAATATGCCATATAAACTAAGTGCATTTTGTGTGTGTTCGACTGAGTTAAAGTGCAAAACTTTCGTTTTTGTTAATATTTTACGTAATTATAACATTAAATATATCTACTAACTATGGTCCAAAATTGCAAACTGAAGTGCCTAAAGTGAGGCAGCTAAATCAAGGCATGACCCACAGCCTATTATAGTCAATTACTAATCACTTCAGTGTGCTTTGGATCAGCCCTCAGTGAAGTGGCTTGATTTTCAAAGGTGTTGAGCACTCACAAATTCCATCAGAAATCCAGCTGAAATTTCACCTGCTCTGCACTGCTGAAAATCAGATTTCTTCTTTTAGGTGCTTTAATATGGAATTTGCCCCCTAATTTTAGGCACCCAGGTTTGAAAATTTTTGCATATATCTTATGAGAGAGGTGCTTTCAAAAATTCTTAAGTGATTTAGGAATACAAGTTGCACTGAAAGTTGGTGTGCTTTATGCCACAAAAAGTGATATTTAGCATCTGGTGAAATATATATGAATATAAAAAAGCAAATGAATAAATATAGCAAATATTTTTTCCTGTTAAACTGTAAAATAAGACAAGAATGTAAATTACCTGCCATTGTAGCAGTTTCAGTGCATTTCATTGTTCCGTTCAAACACTGGCTGGTATAAAGAAACAAATCATCTTTATTCCAGGAAAAAATAAATCACACAACTGCTGTGTATATAAGAAAATAACAATTATACAGCATTCTAAAAACAATTCTTAATTTTATCATTTAAATCAAGAGGGGAGATGATCATTAAACTCTAGAAATCTCAAATCTGTTCCAAATTCTGTGTGTAACTTATTTATATTGATGCAGGAACTGGGTGTCTGAGGGTACTGGCAATGTGATATAGGCCTAGATTAATCAATGTGCACAGCATACACTCGCACAGGCCTCCATCTCAGGGAAACAACAGGAGACAACTGTGTATGTGGGGGGGGGGGAGGGGGGGAGGGGGTGGTGGAAGACAATGGAACTAATCTGCACAACAGTGCAACACCACTCACTCAAATTTGACCCAGCCATCCTCCTGTCATGAGTGAGCCAAACCTCAGCAGCACTATGGCCTAGTATGCTGAGTCACACACCACTCATTGACGTTTGGCATGGCCACCTCAGTGTCATAATAGAGGATCATGAAGCGGGTGGAACTGGGCAGCCAGGATCAAGAAGAGCTATTCTAGCCCAGGATGGGAGTGGAGGCCTGAGCCAGAGGAAGGAAGGGGAACTTTGAGTGGCTAGGAAAATACCAGGGGAGATGGGTGGGGTTAGGTTGTTGGCTGGCTTTGGGGTGTGTGGGGACTGTTGTGAGGGAGGTGTTGTGGCAAGTAGGGGGCAATGGGGCATGGTGAGGCTGGGGTGAGTGGGAATAGTGGAGAGGTGGTGGAATGAGTTGTTTCTCTGAGTTTAAGAGCTCTTTTTATAATTTAGTAAATCCAGTTTTTCAAGATTTTGTTTTCCAACATACAAAATAAATGTGGGCCTTGGAGCAAATAGGCCCTGATTCTGAATTTAAAAACCACACAGGAACAGGGGGCTGCTTATGCAATTCTACTAGCAGAATCAGGGTCTGAGTAGTCAAAGATTAAATTCTTAATACCAAAACCTACCAGGAGCCTGACTGTGTGGGCAGGATTTCTCCAGGCTGGAAGGCTCTGCCTTTGTAATAACAACGACAGCTTGATCTGTGAAAACAAAGCTTCTGCTTATTGGTATAAAAACCTATATGAAATAGGATAAGGACATTTCATGCTTAAAATCCTAACTAAGAAAGATAAACATGCAGGTTAATTCTTTAATTGATCTGCTTATTTCTATTTATAGTGCAAGCTTAATGGAAGGTGAGACTTAAAGGGTGAAATCCTGGACCTGCTGAATCAAGTGGATTTTGCCATTGACTTCAATTTATCTAGGATTCCCCTCATACCCTGCAATGATCTTCAAATTACGTGTTTGCTGTTTCTGTGTATTGTAGCTGTAACCCACACACCTGCTGGGTGTAGTGTTCCACCTAGTGGCACGGAGACCACTTACAGAGAGGAGTCTGCTCTACAGCCTAGCTGATAGCCAGCTGGCTTTTAGCTCATGTGGTAGAGGCTCATGTTCTAAGCTCCCAAGTTCCCAGGGTCAATTCTGCCCGCGTTACACAGTCTAACAGAAGCAGCTTTTCTTCCGTGCTACAGGAGTAGCAAGTATGTCAGATGGAGCCTAATTTACAGAATGATATTCCAAAAATAATAGGAACATAGGAATTGCCATACTGAATTTGACTTGGTGTAGTGTCCTGTCAGACAATGGCCAAAACCCAGACACTTCAGAAGACCGTACAGTATAAGAACCCTGCAGAAGGCAGCTGTGAAATAATCAGCTTCCCACCTTGATTTTTACTATCTAGAGATGGTCTAAAACCATGAAAAATGAGGTTTGATAGCCTTTCCAGAATTTTTATTGTTACTAATTTTAACATCATTTTAGCATCTAAAAATCCTAGTGGTTATATAGCTGCAGGCTCTGCGCTATAATGATTAAATAATGCAATGAAGCCTCCCCAGGAGGGGGCTGGCAAGGGCTGCCGGCCTCACTCCCGAAGGAGGCTTCACTGCCGCAGCGAAGCCACCTCACATGAAACGGGCCAGTTCCCGGGGAGGCTTTGCTGCGGGCTCTGCAGCCGGCTCCCCGGGAGCAAGGTGAGCAGCCTCTGCAGGCTCCCCTCCCAGGGAGCCAGCGTGTAACCAGCAGCTGGGGGGCCGGGTCAGCCCGTCACAGACAGGGACTGCTCTGGCCCTCAAATGTGCATTACTTTGCATTTACTGACACTGAATCAGTAAATCACTTGTCTTGTTGGCCATCAGTCACCAATTACACTATCCTCAGCCAATAAATGGTACAGTAATCGTGGAAGAGAAAGGGGAACACAAAATGGGATGCAAGAAAGAGTTCTATTTTAAAGGCTTGCTGCAAAGTTCCAGACAGGATATATTGAGAACAATGTAATATGACTTACATTGGCACACAAAAGTTGATTGATTCTTCAAAGTATTTCCCATCAGGACAATTGCATCCTTCGGCACAGTCGTCATTACAGATATGCGGGGAAGAAAGGGAAGAACAGGAGTGTTTGCAAAAAGAAGAGCACTGATGATATAGCATACCACTTCGGCAAACGAGACCTAGGGAGGAAACAACATCGTCTTATGAGGCTGCAATATATACACGGAGATACATTCATGACAGTGTGAAATAACACTGTCCCAAATTACCACAGATGGGCTGGATTTAGTCATGTGATTCTCAGCCAGACCTCAGCCCAACTCTGATTTCTAGTGTGTTAGAAATTTCTTGTCTTCACCATTTTGAAGTTTTACATGATTCAATTCAGGATGACTTTTTGTTAAGAAAAACCCTTGAAGAAGTGTGTGTGTTTCAAAGTATATTCAATGTATTTGCAGTAACTCAAGTTTCTAGGGGAGATAAACCTGATTCAGCAGGTAGAGGTATTAGCCAAGGATTTGGAAGACCTGGTTTCACATCTCTGCACTATCTTCCATATTACACTCTGACATCTTTCCCCTCCTTCCAAGAAGTGACACCCTCAGCTGTGCAACTGCATGTACTGTGTATTGTTTGTGTTCAAACATCCAAAAACATGATTCTGGTTTCTGATGCAAAGCAAAGATTAGTTTTAGTTCAAAGAATGTCTGATCATTCCCTATTTCTAAAACTATTCTTCTTTTGAAAATGTTACTCACCACAGTATGAAACCTGAGATCTGAAATCAATAGCAATTCCATGCTTGCCACAGATATAGGCATAGTGTGCAAGTGCATTACACAAACAGCTGCTTCCACATTTACAGGCATCAAAACGGCACAGCTGGTAGTATAATCCTGGACTGATGTACGGATGACACGGAGCAAAAAGTTCTTGACTGATGATATCACAGTGGGAAGCATAGCCAACTAAGGGAAGGAAACATTTTTTTTGGCAGTACCCATGATAATATATCAATCAAAAATAAATAGTAAAGGGTATATCAACAACATATCAATTCATACAATTGTACAATAAAAGCTTCTGTATAAAGTAGTTCCACAAAATACTGTTATTTGTAACAGACGTAAATATTTCAGCAATGAACATTGCTTCAATAAAAATATGTAACCAAATGAAAATCTATATTTAGGTGAAAGAAACATATAAATGGAAACAGAATAAATTTCAAGAGCATACGGAAAGTCATTGGGGGCTTTCAATGGCCAAACTTTTCTTGGCATATGGGCTGGACACTTGTTATAAATTGGAGCTTTGGGACACAATCGTCCCAAGACTACTGCTCTCTCTACATGTCACATAGTGCTTCCTGGAGTTACTTAACTTTTTGCTGGCCTGCCCATTGAAATTCTTATATGGCACAAAAAACCTCCATTATTTCTGCTTTGATGCTGAGCCCATCTCATGCTTTTGTTCATTTTATCTCATAGCGCAGAGAGAAGCAGGTGAAAGAATGCTTGGAGGTTACATGGTGGACTAGTTGCCACAGAGAAGACCACAGATGACCATTTCTACTGCATGGTTGAGACCTACACCAGAGCACCAAAGGAATGCTAAAGGGCCACATGTGGCTTATTGCTGCACTTGGACCTCTTCTACAGTATTTTGATCCTTGGATTCCTAAGGTAGGGTGAGCATGCTTGTCCTTCAAACTCAAATATAAAGGCTGAGAGCAGAGCAAACTCAGATCTTTGCTTTCTCTTGCCACCAACCACACCTCTACCTGAGCCCTCCCACCTCTTAAACCCTCCTGTAATCTCTCCTAGAATTTCCAAGATGTTTCAGCTTGCTGATAAGCTTTCTGTTTTCCAGCTACCATCTCCCCAACCAGTCACATCAACACCACTGTCCTTCTGTGTGCTGTATGAGATGGCATCCATCACTAGCCACTACTGCTGCCTTGCATCATCCACCCATCCTGCTTCCAAAGAGTTAAAGATTATTCTGCACTCAGTCCTGTAGTCTTTACTCAGGGTTCAATCTCATTGCCTTCAGTGGGGGTAAATCCTGATTAAGCACTTGAATATTACACACAAAAACATTAAAAATAGTACTTAGAGGTAAGGCACAGTCACTATAAGCTACATGCATATGAGGAGACCTAACAGCCTTTGAATCTGCAAAACATGCTTATATATTCTTAAAAGGTAACATAAGCACATCTAAAAATAAGTAAGTAATTACCTTTGCATGTGCCAAAGGTTATTTCAGTTTGTATATTAAGGACATTAAACACATCAAAGGAAAGGAGTTGCAAAAACGAAACAAAAAATCCAAAATCATTGTGTATCTAGAAATGAAGTAAAACTGACACCCAAATAAAATCTGTAGGTAACAATGAAACTCAGGCAGCATAGAGAAAACAAAATCCTGATCTAGTAATTGGTTAAGATAAATCTACAGCAAAATTCCAAAGTCAAACTGTACCATTTTGTTGATTAATGTTGCAAGGATCAACCACAGGAACGTTGACAGGCACAAAACAAGCTGAGGAAACCTTCCATGCATTGGCATGAAGCTGTGGGGTTCCTTCAATCATCCCTGCTGGAGAACTGAAGGGAGAAGGAAAGATAAAGCAAAAAAGATCAGTATCGCCAGGTAGAAGGGCTTCTCGCACAGACTAATATTACTAATGTCTCTGCATTTGTTCAGATCTCCCTTACTTATCCATTGTTTCTACATTGCATTGTTTGCCATCACTGCACTTTGTTTTAAAATCTTTGTAAAGGAATGAAATGAACAGAACTCATGAAACATTATCCTTTACAACTGGCAAATACAGTACCACCTCTTAAAGGGTAAAGTCTGTCCAATGTGCCTGGTATAGGTACAGAAACATTTTGGAAAGTTAAGTATATTTAATCAAGGCCTATCTAGCGTTTCTTGAATTATTACAAACTCACGTTTAGAAATTTGGTGTTATAAATTCTGTATAACATTCTTAAATAGTTCCACTAATTTCAATGAATCTGTTGTTGACGTATGTTCTTGTTCCCCCTAAGCGTGATTTTTAAAAGTGCTTCAGTGACTTAGGACCACCAATTCCCAAATGAACTTTGTGGTTCTAAGTCATTTGGACACATCTACAAAATTAGATCATTCGGTGTCATCTTGCCATAGAATTAAAGATGGTGATGCTGCAAATGGCCAGAGAGATACACACTGAGAGTCACTTCAGATTCAACACACATTTCTGCTTTCAGATAAGTGCCAAACTTATGTAACTTAGATAGTTACCGAGAAATTGGAAATCTGTATAGATTCTAGAAACAGCAGTATTCATAAATTCTAGAAATGGAGTGTCTTATGTTTTGACACAAGAAAGAAGAGCAGAGCCTTCATAATACATTTTTTAATAAATAATTAAGCCAAGAAAACAAATGAGAGATGAATCCTCTTCCAGGTTTCCAGTCTCCATTTGTCACGCTTACCCCCAGCAAATAACAACAACTCTTAGTGCTTTTCATCAGATCTCAAAGTGTATTATAAAAGGAAGCCCGTAGCCTTATCCCCACTTTACAAATGGTGAAACTGAGGCACAGAGAGGTGAAGTGACTTGCTCAATATCACCTCATAGGCCTGTGGCAGAGCTGGGAATGGGACCAAAGTCTTTTGAGCCATGATCCATCCACTGGGCCACACTGGGCCCAGTGTATGGATTTTACATAGAAAAATTTGACTCAGTATACAAAGAGTGACAATTTGAGAGTATGAAATATAAATTTTGGGTTTGATTTTCCAAAGCATTTGGGTGATGGCCTGATGCTTTTGAAGTCAGCTTTACCACTGACATCAAGAGAGACAAGTTATGACAAAATAAAGAGCTGTTGAAAATTCTACATTTAAAGCACACATTAGAGGATTTCAATGTTTATATTCGTGCCTGTATTTAGAAAGAAAAAAGGTGTATAATTGCCCAATTTTATTATTAAATGCAAATCAAGTTACTTTGTAAAAATTATCTTAAAAGGGCAGCCAATGTTCAGGTCTCAGTATAAAATATGTAATGTCCTTTTTCACAACATATTCAAAGGCACTAGCTTTTATATTTAAAAGTTTCTCTCTTCAGCTCACAAGCTACTGGAGCAGTCACATGGTCCATCAACTCTTGCCTGTGATAACCAAGGTAACCCCAGGGCCCAAACCCCCCATAAGTAACAGACACAAGCTGTTGTGAATGTGCACATAAACTCAAGCTACTTCCCCAGAGAAAATTAATCAGAATGAGTCCTGCTGTCTCTAATGACCACATGGGTTCAAAAGTCAAACAACCTCAAATTCACCATTCAAAACACTCTTCAAAAATGTTTTAGCTTTCAAATAATTACAATAAAAGTCAGGTTCAGCTTCAGCTAATATTTTACTGATGCAGAAATGTCTGACCTCACTTCTACCCGACGTGACTACATTCAGGCTGTGTCTACATTGGCGCGATCTTGCGCCAAAGCGGCCGCTTTTGCGCAAAAACATGCTGCCTGTCTACACTGGCGGGGAGTTCTTGCGCAAGAACACTGACGTTCTAATGTGTGAAATCAGTGCTTCTTGCGCAAGAACTATGATGCTCCCGCTCAGGAATAAGCCCTCTTGCGCAACTCTTCTTGCGCAAGAGGCCAGTGTAGACAGGCAACATGAATTTCTTGTGCAAGAAAGCCTGATGGTTAAAATGGCCATTGAAGCTTTCTTGCGCAAGAGAGCGTCCACACTGGCACGGATGCTCTTGCGCACGAACTCTTGCGTTAAAGAGTATTTGCGCAAGATCATGCCAATGTAGACGTAGCCTCATAGTAGAGTTAGATAAGCCATGAGTGAGAGCAGAAGTTGGCCACTGCTAAAACCCACATGCTCTGTGAAGCATCATGAAAGCTGACAAATAGCCAGATCACAATGATTTTTAATGTTGTATTCAGTAAGTTAAACAAATCTACTTTCAACAAAGAATTGGGATAAAGTTTGAAGGATTTCCAGGATGGCGAAGGAGTAGGACTGAAAGTAAGACAGAAGGGTGTCCTTTGTGATTAAGGAATTCTTCTATTTAAAAGTTATGAGAATCCTAATAAAATTTGAGGGGGGGGGGGAAAAATCAAGCAATAATGAAGGGAGAATGGTAGCAATATTGGATACTATCCTTTTTTCCTGGCTTTAATGTCCTATGCTGATGGTTTGGATGCAAAGGAACTACTAGGAAATACCAGGAATAACATGGTTCAATTCACAGATGACATGTTAATATTCCTTAAAAAGAAGGGAGGAGTACAGTGATTTACAGGATAGTTTCTTGCCATATCATAAGCAAAAGATAAATCAGAATGGCCACAGGCTATTTTCCTTTGTTAAAAAATCATATTCAGTGTATAAATCAAATGAGAATAAAAAGCTTTACAAAAATAAAAAGCTAATCTGCTAAAAAGTGAATTTTATTTATCGGTAAGAGTACACCAACTTCATCCCACCAGTAGAGAGCCATAAAATGACTCAAGATTCCATCAGCTGTACTCAGTATCTTCCTGGTGCTGCAACCCCAATAGAACCAAGAAATAAAGAAACAGCTAATCCTTTTGTGCTGGTGTTTCCCAGTAAATCCCTTGCCAGCAATGAACTTCATGCAAGGAAACCTGATCTCTGGCATCAAGGAGTTAAACAATGATACAAAACCTGCCTTCTGTTAAGCATTTACTTTTACTCAGTTGGGGAATGAATCATCCTTCTGTCCTCTGAAACCCCTGTAGTAATTCCTGTAGAGTGCTGTCACTAAATCTAGTAGAGAGGATGAAGTTGCTGTGGGATTCAAACAATCTGCTCAATGGATTTTGTTTGTTTGTTTGTTTGACTAATGATAAATACGTTAACTAATATGCTCTCTGGCAAATATAACAGCACAATCATGATCCTGGCAGACATATATCTGACCTCTGCCAATTCAAAGCACAGATGAGATGTAACAGATTAAAGCAATCCCTTAATCAATTCAGAGCCTATTTTTAATACAATATAGAAAAATACAATATATGCATATTCTGTGCATTACATAAATCTCTAGTGGTCCATTTTTCTAACACTGCACTGTTATAAATAATCATTTATACATCTCAAAACACTTTGCAAACATTAGTGAGTTAAGCATTTTTACTGTGAAGTAGATAAGTTATAGTCACAATTTTACACATGGGTAAACTGAAATAGAAAGGTAAAGTTACTTACTCAAGATCACACTGCAAAACCAAGAACAGTATCCAGAGTTGAAATCTTCATCCCACTGAAGTCAAAGGGAGTTTTACCAATGACTTCAATAGGGCAGAATTTCACATCAGAAATGCAGACTTCTAGGCCCCTTCTCTGGTCACCACCAGACAACATTGCATGGGGCTATTGAGTGATTTTAAAAACATAAGTAACTAAGATTCTTGTATTTAAACTCAAGTGTTTCTGACTAATTGGAATATGAAAGTATTCATGAAATCACTGTGTCATCTGATTAGGTTTATCTGAATATTTCATCTGTTATTAAATTCAGTGTAGGCATATATAAAACAAACTTACAGAAAATCATCTCTTAAGTTCCCATTAAAAGTTCCACATAGACCTAGTGTTCTTCTCTTCCAGCTGGTATTGACTTGTATATATAGTCTCTCCCCATTTTTAGCAAATTGAATCTTTAAACCAAATCTCGTTTTCAACTGCACAAACAAAGAAGACAGGTTCCGAATTTCGATGTCCCCTGCACATAACAGGGAAAAAAACCCACTGAGTCATTTTTCCTTGGTTGAAATATTTCCTACAGAAACCAGCCCCACAGTTTTAAAGGTTTTAACTTTTTTTTTAAAGTTTGAAAAGTAGAGAAATGCAATTACGAAACCGTACACAACCTCACAACTCTAGAAATCTCTCTGCCCACCCTCTACCAAAACATGTATGGAGACAACTACATACCACACTGTGACACAGAGGCCCATGTGTGGCTTACTACAGGTTGAACCTCTCTCAACCGTGACTCTCTGGTCCAGCAACATCTGTGATCCATGGATGTTGCTGGACCAGACAGCCCCAGTGGAGGGCCAGAGGCAGGAGCCATGCGGGGGCTGGGAACCCAGCCAGGCTGACTGCAGGGGGCTCAGCAGTGGGAATGCCAGTGGGCTGGGTCTGCCATAGCAGTGCCGAGAGCCCTGGTGGTGGGGCAGCAGTCTGCTACAGTGAGACCAGGAGGACCACAAGAACAGGGCCAGCGTTGCCACGGTAGGACTAGTGGAGCCGGAAGCCCTATGACTAAGCAGTAGTCTGCTGTGGTGAGGCCAGGAACCCTGGTGGCAAGACCGCAGCTAGCGGGGCCTGTTTTGCCATGTCAGGGTTGGCAGGGCCAGGAGCACTGGTGGCAGGGCAGCGATCCACTGAGGCAGAGCTAGGCACTCCAGAGGCGGGACTGTGGGCTGCCATGGCAGCAGAGCTGATGATAGGTGGAGAGCTGGCCAGGAGCACAACTGGGCTGGGGGGCCAGTGGAGGGGGGGGGGGACAGAAATGACTTTGCCAGGTCCGGCAAAATCCCTCGTTCAGGGATTGAGGATGCCGGACCAGGGATGTGCAACCTGTACTCTATGTCAGACCAGAAAGAGCTGCTGACATACTAACACCACCAACTCACTAGGGTTATAATCAGTATCTAAAAGGTGTCATGTAATTAGCCATTGGAAAACTAATAATTCACTGATCATTAATATTTTTGTGTAATAATAGGTACATGGTATGTAATAAGAGTTATGGATATATGCTGCAATGACAGCTAAAATGTGTTTAAACCAGGCATGTCAGGGAGAGATGGCAAACAGATTTGCCCTAGAAAAATGAAAGCAAATGTGGTTTTGCTTCTCTGACCAGTCCTGTTGTCAACAAGAGACAAGGAAGGTCTATTTAGACATTAGGTAAACTAAGCTATTAAGTAGAGAGAGGCGACAGCTTCCAGGATTAAAGAGAAACTTTATCTGGGATATAAAGACTGGGGGCTTAACCTCAAGTGATAAGCAACTGAATTAACAGGCTATTACTGTATTGTAAGCAGTGTTCCTTCTAAATTGTAATGTCCATGTGTGGAATGAATCTTGTTATGTGCACGAATGTGGAGATGATGTGTGACACATCACCTTCATATCGGTGCACATAACATTCATTCTGTACATGGACACTTTGTGGCGGGATGGGACCAACAGGTTCAGAATGTGGGAAGGGTTCAGGGCTCAAGGGATGAGGGCTCTGACCAGGAGTGCAAGCTATGGAATGGGGATGAGGTATTTAAGGTGGAGGAGGAGGCTCCAGGCTGGGTCCAAGCAGTTTGGAGTGAAGGAGCAGACTCAGGGTAGGAGATTGGGATGGGAGTGCAGGGTCTGGAAAGGATTTAGGGTGCAGGAGGGGTTTAGGGTCTAGGAAGGAGCTAAGATGGTGGAGGGGGCTCAGGGCTGGAGCAGGGGATTGGGGGCAGGATGCTTACCTGAGGCAGCTCCCCCCTTTGGAGTGTGGGGGAAGGAACAGGTGGCTACAGCCCTTAAAGCCCCCTTCTTAATCCAATGGTGCTGCTGGGGCTGGAGGAGCATGTAGCTGGGGGAGGGATAACAGCTCCCTATTGCTGGTGAGAGGAGCATGTCTTTTCCCCTGCTATGGCTGGGGGAGATGTGCATTTGTCCAGCCCCAAAAGGCAGCTGCCACAGCCAGGGGGGAGAGGCCTTTCCCCTGGCTCCAGCAGCTCCAATCACAGCAGCACTAAGCCCCTGCACAGGGCTTATTAGGAAGCTTATTAAGAACCTTGATTATAAGTGTATCAAGAGAGGTGTTTTATGAAAGCCTGTGACACACTAGTGATTAATGGCATTGTAAAATGTATGCATTAATATCATATTAGGAATTATGGTTACTCATTGGTATTAAGTTTTATAGCCTGTGTCCCAACACAGAGAAACAGGCCTCTCCCAGATAGGAAGGAATGTTGCAGCTATTCACCTGTCTCCTATATAAATTCCTAGAAGACTTACCCGGTGTTACTTGGATCCTTCAGGGCAGAAGGCTGGTGGTGTGGGTGGTGCAGGAGTCAGGGTAGAGGGTGGGGGGCTCAGGGCAGGTAGAGGGGGATGCAGGAGTCTGGGTAGGGGGTTGGGTGTGGGGGGACTCAGGACAAGGGACTGGGTGTAAGGGAGCTCAGGGCAGAGGGGCTGGAAGGTCTGGGGGAGCTCACCAAAGCTGTCCACAGTGGTAAGGATGGTGCTGCAACTGCCACCCCCAGCCCCTTTGGGGGGGGAGGGGGGGCTAGAGCGGTGTTACTCAGTCCCACTGCCAGCTCCTGGGAGTGGGGGCAGGGCTTCACAGCCTGGCACTGGCAGGTCATCATTGGGGGGGGGGGGGAGGGACGGGCTGCGCAGCCCAGCTAGCCATCAGAAGGGTAGAAGGAGCTAGGGTTATGCAGCCTGGCCCCAGCCCCAGCAGTCCCTGGGAGGGAGGAGTCAAGACTGCACTGTTTTAAAAGTGGGGAAATTGAGACAGAAAGATGAACTAACTTGCCCAGAGTCACACAGCAAAACAATATCAGAGTCAAAGACTCACACGTTCTTAAGCTGTCAACCTTATGCAGATGCCATTAAACTAAGTTGTGCCTCATTTGTATTTTGGCTTGCAAGATGTTACAAGAAACTTGAATTAAGCAGAATCGTCCCTTTAACATACAGATGCTCCTGCAATAAATCAGACTCACTAACACCTGCAGGTCTCCTTGTGGGTATAACACAGGAATTTCCCTCCCCTACACACAATTTATACAATATACACAACTTTCCATGGTTTATTAAAATTAAGATTTAGTCTTTTAACACTAGTTAGCACCTTTCATGGTTTGTATCTTCCAAGGAATTATTTACTCGCAGAAAAGTCTAATAAGAAGCAATAGAAAATAGGAAGGTAAAAATGCAAGTTCTAATCCATGTTTTTCTTACCATTAAAGTTAAAACCCTGGCTAGGGCCAATTTGGACTTCACCATCCCTGGTAAGAGTCACTTGTTTACTCATATCATCTTCAAGAATTAGTGTTACAGACTGGATGCAGCCATGGTCGAGGTTCTGAATAAAAAATGAATTTTATCAACAAACAGAAAGATACAAAGAGTTTTTTACTAACACTGAATTAAAAATTTCAGTTTGTTCATCCAAAGCTAGTAAAAAAATACTTGACTTATAGCAACCACCAGCACGGTCCTCAGGTATGTGTGTTGTCTTCCATTGACCAAAATGTAAAAACTGGAAGCATCAGAGAAGAGCAAACACAGGAAGCCAGACACAAATATTGAGTGCAAAGTATGCAGAGGCATGTCATACATGAATGTCTGGTGTACAGAACCAATTATTCAGGAAAGCATAGTGGCAAGCTAACAAGGGGCTTAGTTTCACAATATAGTCCATATGGGCTGATCCTTGGTGCCCATCCAGAAATCCAGAGACTGCAGTGTGGCTCTGGTCAGAAATGAAGGTCTGGCCTATGTCCAACTGAAGGACCCCAGAGCTAAAGTGCTACAGAGCTTTAGGACATGTTGGCTGTCCCTAACAGAAGGCCTTTTCCCTTCCCTTTGGAATACAGGCAGGATCTTTAACTACAGAAGAAGATATAAACCTCCAAAAAATGTTAAAATACTGTCAAGTATTTGACTTTTTCAAAAAGAAGGAAATTAAAAGTTACGGTTGCAATTAACTCAGACCAATAAAGTGTCCTAAACTCTTCAACCCCAAACTGATATGGATGGGATTTAATGTTTTGATATTTTCGTGAACTTCTTAAACATACTATTCCAAGGAATGTGATATATGAAATGACCAATAAGTGTCCCAGGCTGCTAGGAAATCTCTCTTACCTAGCTGGCAGTATATTAAACCTGCCAGTCCTGTCAGCAAGAGCGATTTTCTGTCTAAAACACCTGTTCATGCTGTAACCAAATATGTGTAATCATGCATGAACGAAAAGGTCTGTAGACTTAATCCCAGAAAGGCAGCAATTGATTTTACAAAGCGCAATAGTGGTAACTGAAATAAAATACAGATCATGATCAAACTATATTTAGCCACTCAATATAAAAAGCAGCAAAACTGTTGTCAATTTTGTTTCTGATACTTTTACTACTAAGCATGCCTGGTTAATTTACAGTGGCTGGCTATGTAAGATTACCTGCATTTTTTATGTACCCATTTATCATTTGAAATTCAATCATGACCTTACCTGACCACATGGAGCTTTCTGTAAAGTGATTGTGAATTTGTCTTTCCCAGTGCCTTTTACCAGTATGTACTGACAAATCCCAAGAAATGTATAATGACGACCATCAAATGTTGTGAAATGAGAGTCACCTACGATGGTGCACTCAGCTTGAGAGAAAACAATGGTCAGTAAATAGGAAAATTAATTTGCATAGAGCCCTATTACAGTCAGAGTTGGAAAAGGGGCAATGCAAGAGGCTACCACATATTTTTCATGCACATTATCCAACCTAATTTAAATGTCTGGTGCCACATTTAGTGCATATGAAGTATCACATATTTCATTTCTGTCAGAAAACACTTCATCAAATGCATTTTACAGATGTAGCATCTCTAGGTTCTAATCTGGCACTCATCACTATGGTATCTAAGTGCTCTCCCCCTTCAAAATAAAAATTAATGCAAGACAAAGCCCAACAAAAAGACTATAGTCCCCCCATTACCTCCTACAAGGTTTCTGGAATACTTTTCTTCTCTTTTCTCTACGGCTACGTCTAGACTGCATCCCTCTGCCGAGAGAGGGATGCAAATCAAGCACTTCAGAAGTGCAAATGAGCCCGATTTAAATATCCGGGCCGTTCATACTCACGTTCGGCGCTGTGCCGATCAGGCTCAGCGTCGAAAGTAGTAAAGTGTGGCGCGGCTCTGCCGACAGCGGGGAGCTTTCGGCAGGCTCTTGTACTCCTTGCATTGAGGAGTACAGGAGCTGTCAAAAAAGCTCCCCACTGTCGGCAGAGCCGCGGCTACACTTTACTTTCACTTTCGACGCTGAGCCTGATCGGCACAGCCTCGGAACGTGAGTATGCAAACAAAGCCCGGAATATTTAAATCCCGGGCTCATTTGCACTTCCGAAGTGCTTGATTTGCATCCCTGTGTCGGCAGAGGGATGCAGTCTAGACGTAGCCTACATGTTTGAGTGTGAAAGCAATAGAGAGAGAGAGAAAGAGAGAATATGCAAGAGAGAGAGTACATGCTTCTCCCTTTTATTTTCCTTTTCCTTAGTTATTGAAGTTGTGGGAAGGATAGATCCTTCTGCAGGTTGCCCACCACTGCCCTTAAGCATATCTTATCTTTTGCTGCTTCTGGAATACACATTCAGTATAGAATTATAAGACGGGAAGGTCTATATCTTGAGTGGTCATCTAGTTCAATCCCCTACACTGCTGGCAGAACCATCCCTGAGAAGTGTTTGTCTAACCTGCTCTTAAAAATCTCCAATGATGGAGATTCCACATACTCCCTGGAACAATTTATCCCAGAGTTTAGCTATCCTGACAGTAATGAAGTTTTTCCTAATGTTCAATCCAATCTGCCCTTGCTGCTAACATCATTGCTTCTTGTCCTATCTTCAGAGATTAAGGAGAACAATTTTTCTCATTCCTTGTTAAATTAACCTTTAAACTAACTTATCATATCTCCTCTCAGCTTCTCTTCTCCAGACTAAACAAACCCATTTTTTTTTAATCTTCTCTCATAGGTCATGTTTTCTAGACCTTTAATCACTCTTGTTGCTCTTCTCCGGACTTTCCCACTTTTGTCCACACCTTTCCTAAAAGAAATAGGCACCATACTCAAGTTGAGGACTAATTAGCTAGGAATAAAATGGAAGAACCATTTCGTATGTCTTGCTTAAAACATTCCCACTAATAAATCCCAGAATGATGTTTGCTTTTTTTTTTTGCAATAGTGTCATGCTGTTGACTCATTTAGCTTGTGATCCACTATGAGCCCCAGTTCCCTAGTGATATCTATACTGGTGATAGGAATCATTAAAATGTGATTACCTGGACAGTCATGTTCAGTGCAATTCCAAATGCCACCAGTACAAGTACTAAATAAAGCACATAAATAAATCTTCAGACATGTTACAAATTTACACTTCATTTAGGATATTCTTTCCCTGTATTTTAGTTAGATACAAAACCTGGATTGTAGATACACATATAGAGAAGCCTTGAAACATATAATGTAATTAGTAAACATGCTACAATAAATTAAAAATAGGCAAGCAGATACATGAAAAAGAAAAGAGTGGATAAGAAGTTACATACCACTGACTGCATTCTTGTTCAATTTTTGAGCCTACAGGAAAGGCTGTTCCATGATAAATACAAGGGCAATTTGACACAGAGATACAAGTTCCATTGTCCATAACGAGACCTATTTTTGTTTAAAAATAAAAAGACTGAAAACAAGACAAGAATATTGGGGCTCTGTTTACTCTGGTTGCTAATAGGGGTACCATTTTCATGATATTTCAATGGGTGGTTTTATCCTAGCAGTGCCCATCTCATCGACACGACTTCCACTGTACAGAGGGGAGCCTTTGTACAGATGGGGAAACTAGACCATTCATCTAGTTTTAAGCCAGACAGTCCAGATTCTAAGTGGTTTGTCCCCTGTCCAGTACTGATACAAAACAAGGCATGGTTTTGACGGGTATCATGGAGGAAGGACACCATTTTGAAGAGTTTGCCACTCCACCCTCACCTCCATCCCACCATGACCTTGTTCGTGCACAGTCACAGCAGTGAGGATGGGGGGGGAGGAGAGGGCGGGGTCACCCTTTAAAATACTGTCCTCTACATCAGTGGTTCTCAAGCAAGATTCAGGGCTCTAACCAAAGCACAGGGCTGGCATTAGACTCACTGAGGCCCAGGGCAGAAAATGGAAGGCCAAGCCTGAGCAACTTAACTGTGAGGAGACCCCTGTAGAGAGGGACCCTGGACAATTGCTCTGCTTGCTCCCCCTAGCATCAGCTCTGGCTTTAATGTACTGGATATGCAGAAAAACAACTGTGGCACAGGTAGGCCATGGCACTTTTATAGCATATTATATGGGGAGGGGGGTCCTTAGAAAGAAAAAGTTTGAGAACCCCTGCTCTGCTTGATGTGAGCTCACATGCAAGGCACAGCAGTGGGGACAGGGTCAAGCAGATGGTAGTTCCATGCTGTTCTTTGGAAGTACTGGAATGCACAAGTGGCCAGACTACCTGGGCTACAAGGGACTAAATGACTTGCCTACAGTCACGCAGGATGTCTATGGCCCTACAGGGATTTGAACCTGAATCTTCCATGTCCCAGAAAAGTGCCTCAACTGTAGGGCCATCCATATTCACCATTGTTCACTCTGCTGCATAAAAGTACACTTCAATGAAAGGGTGAAATCAGTGCTTAATTTGCACCGATCTGAATCCTAGCACCTCTGGATTTGGTAGTTCCAAGTTCTGGCACCTCGGGGCTTGCTGCATCAAGTTAGGAATGTTTAAAAAAATGTTTAAAAAAAAAAAAAACCTCTGGCACTTACTTGCTTGAGCCTCAGCACCTCTTTCTTTACAAATCAAGCACTGAATGAAATTCAGCCCAGAGTAAGGTGCCAGTCAAGAGATGCACTACTTACTGGCTTAAAGAGGCTTACCAGGGGGATTTTGTGGTTGAAAGCTTTGAGCAGTTCTTTTGAAGCAACTTGAATTTCACTCTGAATCTGCACACCATGTACAATACCCACAATGATCACACAAAACCACACAAGTTTCACATGGAAAAGCCTGGTGGGGGTTACATAGTCAATAGCCCTGACTCTTGTCTTTTGTTGGGTCTAGCGTCAAGGAAGATAACCTCCCTGAACACAGTATAAAATATCTACACTGTTTTAAAAACTCATAACAATTACAAAAACATCGGATAAACTAAGTTAAAACCCATGCCATGTTTTTATTTGTATAGCTCACCAAAGAGTTCACCCAAGTTTCAACTGTTAGGGTCTGGCTCAGAGCTGCACTGTATTCTGAACCTCTTTTAGAAGAATATAATACAACCAGTGCATAAAACATTAGCAGAAGAAAAGATAGTATGGATATATTAAAAACTAACATAGAAGCATATGAATGTAAAATATATTTTTTTATTATTTTTAATTGTAAGCATGTAAGTCTATTCAGACACTGTAGTTGTATTGTCAAGTATCATGTTAATGGTAATATGTCATGCGAAAATATCAGATACTTACCATCTGGACAGTAACAGCCATCTAAGCAATGGAGGTTGCTGCCAAGACAATCCTTTTCAAATGTGCAGGTTGGCGGGCAACAACTAATGCAATCTCGATGGACAAAACTGTCTTCACACTTCTCAGCTAAAACGTGTACAAATTACACTGGACATTAGTGCATTATGTTTCCTTTGTACGTTAGAAAACCTCCATCAGTAATTTGTTCTTTTTTAAATGTAACACAACTCACCAAATAAACAGATGTGCAATGTTCCTGGTATTATTGTTAAATAAATCCACTTTAAAAAGCCCATTATCCCCTCTTCACTCATAATGGGGGAGAGAACGAGGAGGGGAATTAAACAGGTTATGGAATGTTGTAATAAACCATAAATCCAAGGTCTCTGTTTTACTTTTTCCCTATGACTGTAGAGGTGTTAATGGAGCTACTTCACCTTGAATAATCCCCAGAAATAGGCACTAACTACAGGAGCAGTGGGTATCGTAGGCAGGGGGACACTAAGCTTCCAGAACAGCCTGGTGTGGCCCCCCACCTATGCTCTGCTTCCAGTATTCCCACTCTTTCCTGCTCCAGCAGGGAAGGCTTGGGCTGCCAGGAGGACTTGGAGCCCTGCCCAGTACTGCACTTGGGGTTGCTGTGGTGGCACCACCCACTAGATGCTCTGAGACAGGGTCACTCTATGCACCAGGGATGATGATGGGGGTGGAGGTGGGGGACCATTGTCCTGGGGCAGGAGGGAGCCAGCAATGGGGAAGGAGAGCTCTGGGCTCCAGCAGAGACTACAAGGGGAGGAGGAAAGATAGGGTTTCAGGCAGGAGGGGAGGGAAGAGGCCAGAGCATAGGGCTAGCCTGCCTTAAGTGCTGGTGCACCCACCAGCCAAGATTAACTACTTCTGCTAAACACTCAGTTTCATCTGGTATTTAGCACATTTCCCAGACCCTAAATACAACTCTGGGTAGCACAAAAGTTTCTCTCTCACCAATAGAAGTTGGTCTAGTAAAAGATATAACCTCACCCACCTTGTGTCTTTAATATCCTAGGACCAACATGGCCAGAGCAACACTATATATGTTAGAATATAACATTTTAAAAAAATATTAAATATGCTTTAATAATAATTGGATACAAAACTATCTTCAACTCAATGGACTACAATTGGACCTAACATTTAAAAAGCAACTATAGATTTTAAACTGCAGCTTATTCACCAAAAAAATCATTTTCAAATATAGTGGTCCTCATACAACTGGGTGTAGTTGTGTAGTCTGGAAGAGTAACGGGGGACATTTGTCCCCCATCCCCACCCCCAACAGAGCTGAGGTATGGGGGGACTAAATTGCCCACTCTGGTTTGATGAATTCTGGAGGTTTCATCATATGACTTTATCCTTAATTGAAGATTAATCTTGAATTCCTGGAGAATCCAGGAGAATCCTCCCTACCCCAGGGGTGGCACATGGGGAGATCAAGAAGGCACACCATTGTGGGAGGGTGTAACGGGGCAGTTGTCCAATGATTCAAAATGGCCTGGGCGCCTCAGCTACTGGTGCCGCCAGACGCGGCCCCTCCCCCACCACCACCGGGCTCTTTAAATTGATGCTGGAACACTGCACTCTCTGGGCAGCTCTGAAGGCTGGCTGGGGTTGAGGGGTGAGGGTGCAGGCACTTTGGATGATTCTGAGGGCTGGCAGCCCCCAGCCCTGCCTCTTCTGCCCAAGGTCCTGCCCCTTCCAGGAGCGTGGAGCCTGGCCCCCCAACCTTGCCGAGGGTCTGGTGAGTCTCTTGGCTCCCCTAGCAGGACCAGAGCCTCTGGGCAGTCCAGGGGACTAGCAGGAGGGCCTGGTGCCCAAAGCAGGGGCTCTGCACTCCCTGGCAGCAGCATGGGAAGCAGAGCAATATGGCCCCAGCTCATTCGGCTCTCCTAAGCTATGTCTACACAGCAACATTATTTTGAAATAACTTAGTCCGCGTCCACATAGCCGGCAGTTATTTCGACATAATGTTGAAATACTGTCAAGCTGGAGGACTTCTTACTCCAACTCCTGTAATCCTCATTGTATGAGGTGTAAGGGAAGTCAGAGGAAGAGTGCACCATTTTGAAATAAGTGCTGGGTAGACAGCACCAAAACTCAAAATAACCTACACAATTGACATAGCTCAATTTGCATAGTTTATTCCGAGTTAAGCTCTGCTGTGTAGATGCACCCCTAGTGCACTGCTTGGGGGAAAAGAAGGGACCACTCCTGCACTCACTGGCAGGAAGTGGAGCAATGCAACTGAGGGAGCAGAGTGAGCTGGGGTCACATTGCTCCAATTCCCCCACTGCTGCCGGGTGAATGTGGCTGTGGGTCCCCTGATGCCAGCGACAGACCCTCACCCCAATACTCCCTGGGGCCACATTGATCGGGGGAGAGGGTTGAGGGAAGAGGTGAGATGGAAGCAGAACAATGGCAGGGAAGAGGAGGTGAGGGGGCAGAGCAGGAGCAGGGAGAGATGGAGATGGGGGGGGGAGTTGTCCCAGCTCTCCCTGAGGCTGGGATGGTGGTCACATGGTCAGTGGTCCCCTTTTCCCTAACCAGTCACTTCTACTCCACCCTCCCGACTTCTGCAAGCACTGAGCTGCCCAGGTAGATTTACTCTGCCCAACCTCCAGGCAGGGAACCTCTGTCCTTCCCACACTGCACCTTCCCCAGTGGTAGGCCAGGCCAGTGTGGGGAGCAGGATGACACAGCTGCTCCAGGTTGCTACCTTGGCAGCTGGAGGCCGCCTCCTGGGTCCTACCGCCTGCCTTTTTCTTGTGGAAAAGTGAGTGCCCACAGGGAGCAGGGAAAAGGGGACTGGGTGCGGCTGGGCGAAGAGGTATGGGGAAGAGTCAGTGAGGAAGGGGGAAATAGGGCAGAGGGAAGAGAAGTGGATGGGGAAGGTGGATGGGATAGGGCAGAGAAGGGAATCCAGGGATGGCAGGGGGAGCAGGAGCCGGCACGTGGCAACTTGGGCTTGCTAAAGGTGCATGATTTAAAATAGACCCTGAAGGTAGATAAATCTTTTCCCCTCCCCTCCTTTTATCCTAATCCTCTTTGCTGAATCTGCTATTTTGGTGTTTTGGGAAAAATTAATAAAACATAGATATTAAAAAGTTGATACTTACTACAGGCAGGAAAATCCTCCCTCCAGTCCCGTACAGGATAGCCTGCATGTGAGCATGCTCTAGCATACTCTGTCACTGCTCGGCAGTAAGTTTCATCATCGTTCACTCTGAAGCGGTAAAATAATCCTGTGATCACTCAATCCTAAATTTAATACTCAGCTAAATCTCTACTACATGACATTGCAGAACTCTCCGCAGAGTTGGCCCGGCACAGTTAAAAGGGGCCACAATTTTCGAGATTTTAAATAGCGTTACTTGAAAAAGAAAACTAGGGATATTGACTAAGCTTTGCATTTTGTACCATTTGACCCAACAAAAGATTTTTGCTTTATTTTAATGTTACAACAAAGAATGAGTAACATTTATTACAAAAGATCAGCAACACTCATGAAAAGAAATAAATTGGGAGAGGAAGGGTGGTTTTGTGATGAAGGCAATGGTCTACCATTCTGCAGATCTGGCTTTCTCATAAATTTCTCATCAGCCCTTAGGGAAAGTCACTTTCTGTCTCACTTCCCTATCTACAAAATGGGGATAATAGCTCCCCTCCCCCCAATCAGGTTGTTCAAAGGATACATTCGTTAATATTTGTACTATGCTCAGATATTCCAAGGACAGCAGTCAAAAATAGATTGATTAGATAGTCACTGTTTTATTTAAAAGTGAGAAGATAACTGTGAAGGATTTTGTGTCAAAACAGACTAACCACAACAAGACATCTATGGAATAAGCAAGGTTATAATACACAGTTTGGAGTTTGTTTTTCATCACAACAAGCCCAAGCTTCCAAAAAAAATTGTAAGACTATATGATAGTGTATGCTCCAGTGCTTTCAAAACACCTGTTACAAACTCACCATTTCAAAACTCCATAGTGATCAGTCTTTCTTTCCAGCCTGCCTCATCTAATCCAATTAAATGAGTCTTAATGGAAAGAATGACTTGGCATATAAACTATGGCACCAGAAGGAACTTCTTAAACTGACACTAAGCCACAAGATGAGAGTTCTCTTTTATAAACAACCTAAGCCTAAATTAATGAGATCCTGGGACACAGAAACTTCACTCAAAATTCTGAATATTCACACCATTCACATCACACATGTGAATGAGTTTTTAAAAATAAAAAATCAAAGCCCCCTGCATATTGCCTTATTAACTCAATCTCATCCTGAAAGTTTGCTTTCCATTACAAAAGAGAAGGTGCAATAAGTCACTGAGATGTAAACAGGCACTATAAATAAAATTCAGTTCCTGCCTGGCTTCTGTGCCCATTGAAGTCAATGGGAGGTTTTCCACTGGTTTCAGTGAAAACGTTTTTAGATACAAGGTCATTTCCCTGCCACTGGGGGGAAGGGCTCAGGCACTCATGCTCCATGCTACTTCATATCGTCTGTCTCAAAGATAATCTAGTCTCCTGTGGTTACTTCAATCTAATTTCAGTTGGGTTTAGTGTGCAGGTATTTAGGGGCCAGTGCTCTCCAGGTAGTCAGATTAAATGATCTAATTGTCCCTTTAGCTTTAATCTCATTGATTGTAATAAACCTGTATCTTGCCATCTACACTGTAAAGCAAAAAGAGAGAATCAAAAACCAGTCATGTATTAGTCAGCATTAGTCACATATTATAACAGGAAGTATAATGGAAACAAGGGTTCCTTCAATTCATTGCACTGATCACCTTCTGTGCCCCCATTTAAATAAATAAATGGGAAAGCAGAAAGTAAATAACTGATGACACACACTCTGGCAAAGTAGTCAAAGATATAAACAAATAACAAATAGTGATGTCACTAATGTTATTTACTATAATATCATTCTTATTGAGAGACCCACAGTATATTGCTTGGTCAGTTATTCAATTTCAACACACATGAGGGAATAATCACTTCTAATTTAAATGATCTCACAAGGTCTAACAGAAACCAGCACTGTTGGAAATGCAGATGGTGCTAGTAAACAAGTCTGGAATGGGGGGGAAGGAGGAAGAGAGCACAGTAAAGGAAATTCTGAATAATAAGGGAGATATAATGGATTGCATTTATCCCTAGCATTAGACGGTGAAACTCTCATTGTTTCCTATGAAAGTTGCAACATCTTCTGACAGGTTTGAATTTGACCCGCTATTTATTAAAATTATAGAGGCTACTGAGATTAAACAGAGGGACACTGGGAGATGAGACTGGTCAATGTGGGGAGGAAAGTGTTTTGCTGAAATAAAATTGTAATGAAAACCTCCACTCTCTAAAACCAGTCTGGGGATTGTGTAATAGTCTAAAGAATGAAAATGAATGCTTAAAGAACAACATCCTTCTTACCTGCAAAGGTCATTCATGCAGCTAGAAATATACGAATATGGATCTATGCTTTCATGACAGCTGAGGAAAGGAAACTGTAGGAGTATTTGGCATTTGAAGAATATGGCCTGTGCATTTTTAAAAAAATCAGTTATCTAGCAGTTATCATTTACTTCAAGATACAAACATTATTCTTTTTACTTTTGGGTCCCAAGTTGGGTGTCCATTACATCCCTTTTAGAACCAGAAGGTTCCCCCATTTTCTCCTATCTCCACTCTTTGGCCCATTTTATCACAATCACTGTTCTTTCCAGCTCAGTTTTTTTTTTTTACTGGACTGAATTTCTTCTATAGTACTACAGCTCAACAGGCCAAAGTAGCAAAAAGAATCCTCTTCCAGCCCCGAGTTGATCATGTTTCCTCTTTCTACTTTAAACTCCTCAGATAACGAATGCACAAGGGATCAGGACTGGGAATTAAACCCACAGTCCAATGTGACAGTGAATAACACTAAATAGGGCAGCTCACAGATCCATGAGATCCACTGTTCTTTAAATTTCATCATATACAGTTCTTCAAAATCCTTATGAAAAGTCTGTACATTATTAACGGGCTTGATCTGAATCTTCTCTTTCCCAGTGTTTCAATGTTTAGAGACACTGCTTTGCTTTGGACCAATCTTTTCTCTACATGGTTGGCACACACATTATATTTTTTCTGATTCTGATCTTATTTATGCTGTTCCCCCTCAGTTTCTCTAACACTGGTGTAGTTTCACTGACAACAGCTGAGTTCATCCTGATCTTCACCAGTGTGAGATCAGTATCACTCCTTTTGTGTAAAACCCTTTGGGAGTCTAAAGAGTCTTATGTATTATCAATAAAGAACATGCAGATGACTATATTTCATTTCTTTTGAACCTATATACCTGGTTAGAAAATATGATTTATTCAACTGATGCCACACAATTTGCATTTTAAAAATGCTATCTAATTTTAAATTAATCATTTAAGATTTTTTCATTTGTGTTGAATTTTATATGTCTGTGCAGAGCCATAAGTGCTTTGGTTTGGAAATGGCTGGACACTTTATTATAAAATTATTGTTAATGGAAGTACATAAAATGGGCTAGAGAATGTGAATCATTATAATGCATCCAATATGAAAATGTACATTGATCAACTTACCTCAGAGGACTCTGTGTCAGTTGAACATGGACTAGAAAAATCTGAGGCAGTAGTCACACAAATTTCATCATTTGGAGTTTGTACAGACCAGCTGTTTGCAAATACAGCAATGTCTTCTGTATATTCACCTACTTCAGAAAAACATTGAACAGAATCAATCTCCACAAAAATAGGCTTTTCTGTCAACACAAGAGCCAAGGAAATTCTCAATAAAACATTAAAATTATTTTCCACCTGGCTCAATGCAAATCTTTCCGTAGACCATCAGTTGCTAATGGAAACTCACCGTTAATTACATAATTACACCCGAGCCATTTTGCTAGTGCTGCAGCTAGGGAGAATGGTTTCATTTTAATTATTAAACAGATTGAGCATTTTAACTTTCTCTACAAAACCCCCCAATCCTCACTGATGTAGCCCACTCTTCTGGCGCTCCAGCCCCACAGGGCAAGGAGAAAGGACAGGAAGGACTGAGGTTCAGGGCTTCCCATTGGCCAGATTTACTTTTCTGGGTTTCTGGAGTTAGTGGATTTTGTGGACCCCCTTAGGCTCTGGCGTGGGGACAAAAAAGAGGGTTTCAGTGTGTGGGACAGGATTGTCTGTGACTGAGAAAGGGATGGGGGAGCAGGATTTGGGAGGGAGGTGGGGTGCAGGAGGGGGTGAGGTGCGAGGGCTGAGTGGGAGGTAGGGTGCAGAAGCAGGCTGGGAGTAGGGTGTATGGCCGGGGGTGGCGGGAGGGTCGAGGTGCAAGGGAGGGTGTAGGGAGCAAGCTGGAGGTGCAGGGTCTTGGCCTGGGGACAGAGGTAAGTGAGGGGGGATTGTAGTGTGGGGGTCTAGGCATGAGGGGGGCACTTACCTGGCTTTGCACCTCTATTGCTCCCAAGTGTCACCCCTGCCACTCCCATTGGCAATCCAATGGGAGCAGTGGGGAAAGCCTCTGGACAGCGCATCACTGTGCTGCCGTTCTCCCAGCAGGGTGGGATGGGGAGGGAGCTCAGCCCCCTCTTCTTCCCCTATATAGTGGGGAGCCTGTGCTGACACTCAAGCCTCATGGTCACTGCGCAGCCCAGCTCTGCTCCTTCAGCCACTTCTCCAGCAGGTTGCCCAGCACCACATTGATCTGGGGCTGGCAGGGCTGAGCATGTCGGTGGTGGCACAGCGGGGCCGATGGCAGCAGCCACAGTTGCCGGCCTTAGCACAGCGGCCACAGTGCAGGGGCACCAGCTTGCACAGCAGCCACTAGCAGTGCCAGTGGGCGGCAGTACTTTGCCCATGCCTTTGGGGCCACCAACGGGCCAGGGCGACAGGTGCAGCACCTTCTTAAGCAGGCTGAGTGCCAGGCTCTTGGCCAGCTCACAGCTCCTCAGGCCGCAGGCAGGCCAGCCAGGTAGCAGTGCTGTAGGCCTCCAAGGCATGAG
Organism: Rafetus swinhoei; assembly: GCA_019425775.1. Classification (NCBI taxonomy): domain Eukaryota; kingdom Metazoa; phylum Chordata; order Testudines; family Trionychidae; genus Rafetus; species Rafetus swinhoei. Next base: position 277,929,264 of record CM033437.1, read on the forward strand.
CCCAGCACATCTCCCTGGTGCAGGTAGAGGCCTCGCTCAGGCTGTGGCAACTCAGACAGCTGTGAGCCATAGATCTCGGCAGCCAGCCTGAAGTTGCTGCTGCAAAAGGCCTCCTCGGCCACCTGCAGCATCTTGGTGCAGGGCCCCACACTCAGCTCTATGCCGCCCATTCCGCTCACTGGGCCTCCTCGTCCCCTATGCTCGCCAGGCATCCCTGTCCCCTATGTTATGCCTCCCGTGCGACCTCCGAACAGGAAGCTGGAGCTGGTGCTCCAGCCTACGGCTGCGCAGCAACTGCGAGGCTCAAGCTACAGCACGGGCTCCCCACCGAGTTAGGGGAGCTACGCTCAAGCCATGGACCACCTGGGAGGCAGCTGTGGACCACTAGTGGTCCGCAGACCACACTTTGAGAACCACTGTCCTACTGTCTTTACCAGTTTCTTTACCATCATTAGAAATGTTGAATTCTTAAAAATGTACTTTCTACTGCATCTTTGGTAGATTATGAGATATGTCTCATGCTCCAGCAATGATAAACAAGTCGGGAACCTCATTGCAACTGTGTCTAAGACTTTACTTCACGTTGAGACCCTACATTTCTGAACTGCATTGCTACATTGGAAGACAGTCATGTTAACAACAGATGCCAGATTTGATTCTGGCTATAATGTAGCTGAGGCCTGTGAGAGTAATCAGTCTGTAGACCACAACGAACACTTCACCTTATACTGCCAGATTATAGTGCCATTAGCATGGTATAATGCTGAAAGTGGAAGTGGAAAGCAGATCCAGATCTTGAAAGAGTTTTATAATAAAAAGTATAGTAAAAAGGCATTGAATTTCTATTTTTACCATGTGTTAATCAATGAGTTTTTAAAAAATCATTAGTTTTAACTAGCCACATAAGGTACTGTGCTTTGGTATGCAGATGTTCAATGCCTGGAACAGAACAAACAGTACCATGTCACCAAGTAACTGGAGTCTGCTACATGTTCTGTGGTAGGGATAAATCAGTTTCCACTGGGCAAAAAGTCAGGGATTTGTGTACACAGAAATGCAGCCAATTCATTCTCATACTCCTGGCACAATAAATGGCACCCTGGCTATCTCCCAAAAGGGATGTGGAAAAAGGAGTAATATTGAGATAAAACTTCTGAATTAAAAAAACAGCCAATCGTGAGAAACTAAACTCTGCCTGTAGTTTGTTGTAGTGGTTAAATACCATTACTTTTACTTATATCAGGGATTGTTTGGGCGAAACTGCACCTCTTGTGTTCCCAACCTTCCTGCTCTATCTTGTTTCACCAGCTGCAAGCTGGTATCTGCTTTAAAACAAAAGCTACGCAAAACACTTTTCACGTGGGTGTGTGTAAAAGATTATCTACAGTAGACAATGGCCAACATAATGTGTTCCCTAGAGAGAATACTATTCAGCTGATGAGAGAAGCTCTTAACTTTCTCCAGCTCTAGCATCCTTGCAAATCAACAACACAAGCTTTCTCTCTCTGATGACAAGTGATGTCATTTGATTCTTCATTTTCATAAAGTGTATAATCTACTTTACAGTAAATTATGTTAATAAAGGTGGAGCAATGGGGGGGAAAAAAATCAACTTCCTCAACAAGGTATTTCAATAGTTTGTATTTCACCAACCAACAAACCAAAAATATATTATTTAAAATTATTATGTAGAACAGTGTACTAAGTGACTGCATCTTCCAGATATTACTTAATTTTGGGTTTTACATTATATTGCTTTCACAAAAACAATAGGATTTTGGTCATTAATGGTATGTCTATCAGATAAATTAAGCACATGCTTAAGTGTTTTGCTGAACAGGTAAAGATTTAAACATACACTGAAATGTTTTATTGAACTAGCCCTACTCCTTTCATGACTGAGGGAAGTCTACTATATAGTCTACTCAAATCTGAAAATTAATTGAAACCGATAATGGACACAACCTTTTAGAGCGCATCCTGATATTTAGAAGACAACAGGACCAGAGAAGCTGTGGTTTTTTGTTGTGGTGGTTAGTTGGTTGGTTGGTTTTAAACAAAGAAAGGGTGCATTTCTGATCTCTTCACTTACTATTTTGTGTTATCAGGTCATCAGATTTATTGCCATTATAATTTCCACACAGGCCACAAGGTTTCCCTCTGTGTTCTTCTATCAGTTTAATATAAATACCAGAGCTTCCATCCCAAGCAAGAGAAAAACCAAAGGTAGTTTTCACCAGAATATAGTCAGCCAGCCTCTCAATGAAAACATTTCCAATTGTCTGAGGCAATGTTAATCTGGAAAAACAGAACAACCCATTTTAAACACTGTGAGTGAGGCTAGAACTATAAAAAGACTACATAAAATGTCACCTAACTCATCAACTCTCCTCCCCGGGTGTGCTCAAAGTCTGTTTCTTTTCCTGTCAAAAAACATACATTTTTTCCTGTCTGTCATACCTGTGACTTTTACACAATCAATTCAGTGAAATGGATTATTTTCTGGCATATTCACAATCAATACAGAATTGATGCGTAATTCAGAAAGAACCCATATTGACTTTCAAATCCCAGGGTTCATTTGCTGTACAAGCATGTTTGGAATGACAGCTTTTTACTTGTAAGCTGAAAAATTTTTATATGGAGTCATTGATATAGACATTAAGCATGGAATCTATGAACTTATGAATACAGTATATTTTTAGAGACTACCTGCACTTTTAAACAGAAGAAGCAACAGGCAAAAGAATTTTTAAAATGTCAGAAAATTACAGTGTAATTTGGAGCCATATCCATCAAGTTTTCAATATAGACAACTCCCTTTGAAGTCAATAACTGTTCTGTGCATAGAATGCATGTAGAATAAGACCCTTGCTATGCAAATCAAAGATCCAACAGCACAGAAAGATTTATTAGCCGTGTGCAGTATATCCTTCATTGTGCTTGTAGCTCTGTCCAGTTAGTGGGGACAGCTATGCTTGGATTTCCACCAAAAACTGCAGAATCATCTAATCACTATCTTCAAAGGTTGCTGCTTCTGCAATTAATGGCAATATCCTTGTAGATACTAGGTGCAACAATTCAGATGAGACCACCAGATCTATTCACCCTTATGTTTGAAACAAAGAAGGGTAAGCCTGATGGAGCCCAGGGTTTGATGTATCTCATACAGTATTTTTGGCATCAAATGGTGACACACAGGGAATTTAAGAACCTTGATTAACTCAATTTGGACTTCTCTACAATGAGGCAATGCACTCAGCATGTTTACCTTTAATCAAGGGTTAACCAAATTTAACTAACATCATTTTAAATAAAATAATCCAATGGCTAACATATTATAACACCATACATTTTTTCCAATGTAGAGAAACTCTTGTTAGTCAAAGGACAGGCATTTGAAGAGTCAGAAATCAGATGCTGAAAATAGCGAAGTTAACAGACTAACTCCGAAAGGCCTAAACGAACAAGCTGCTAAGCATTTCAATGAAATTAAATTCCTCTGATCAAATCAGAATTTGACTTAATAATTATGACCTCTGAGGGCAAGTCTTCACTGCAGAGTTATGCCAGGCTCTTACCTGATATTGTCCCTAGTCCATCCACACAAATCCTCCTGCTGAGTTTAGTGCTGCTTTCTACCCAGGTTAGCTGATGCGGCTGTGGGTATGGATTAGAGCACAGGCTCCACTTTCACTCAGGCTGTAAACTAGCTCACTTTGCAGTAAGGGTGCAGGTTAAATCAACTGAGGGCCTTCCCACTATTCCTTCCTCTGCACTCAGAAGGACAAAGTTCTTCCACAATTCATTAGGGAAAAGTTCAGTGTGACTGCAGCACAAAGAACCAAGGGATATACCTTCCAGAAGTTGTAGTGACACACAATGGTGAGAGTAGCACCAATGAGGACTTAATACCTCAAACTGTTCCTTTGCACTGTGGCTGTTCACATCTCAGCTAAGCTAACCTGGGCACTCAGAACCAGGTGTAGATCACTTGGGCTAATGATGCACCAAAGGGATACCCTCAGAGCACTGCTAGATTTGGTGAAAGAATCAGAGCTTCCTAATGCCAATACTTCATTTCTGAGGTAACATGTTCCAAAATCAGTCAATTTACCTGATTCCTTCCTTTCTTACTTCATGTCCCATAATAACTATTTCTTCCTGGTTTGAAAAAAATAAGCTGATCGATCGCAGACAAGTGTACACTGAACCATCACACTGGGGGCTGTTATGAACCTTGAGAGGAGAAAAATATACATGCACTGACAACTCTAGATTTACACACAATACCAAATAAATTTACATACAATCTTTTACATTTCTACACACCTCTCACTGATGGAACCCAAAGAACTTTAAAAATAAGTATTTAAATAATACAAGGGACTGCTGATACAGGGATACATATGATGAGAAGGCAACTGTGCCTTGAGCCACTATAAAATGCAGTAACTGTTTACCAGCACCCAGCATCATTGCAAGCAGCTCTGGACAGACAAAGTAACTGGAATATTTTATCCAACTGAAACTGGAGGGAGAATTTAGTTTAGGCAGAATATAATTACCTACTTATGGGTTTAATAATGACCTGGAACACCCCATATCTTATGAAAAGTGCCAGTGGGCCTCTATTGCCCAAAAGGATGTGTCCTCTGAAAGATGGGCCACCAGTAACACAGTAGTCCCAGCACCATATGGGCACTTTCTGTATTGACCTAGAAAAAAAAAGACTGGCACCTATTCAATCATCAGCATCCATTCCTGCACCAAGGTTTTTCTTGGAGGTGTTCTATCCAAGTATTGACTCTGCTTTGTCCCGTTTGGTTTGAGAGTTCAGATAGGAGAGTGTCAACACAACATTTACCAGCAAAAATTGCATTTACCAGCATAGAACTGTCATCAAAAATAATAATCATAGCTCTAACTGGAAATACTGCATCAACAAATATTTTTCATGTAGTCCTGCCCAAGACAGACACACAGACTGCAAAAAACTCAATATATTTTATAGCAGGGGTGGGCAATAAGATGGAGACGGTTTGTCAGGGTTAGCCTCTGGTAGGCTGCTGTCACTTTATTTACCTGAGTCTCCATAGGTACAGTTGCTTGCCGTGTCCATTGGCTGCAGATCACGATTGCTGACCAATGGGAGCTGCGGAAAGAGGTGCAGACTGGGATACTGCTTCCCACAGCACTCATTGGCCGGGAACAGCAATCCACAGCCACTGGGAGATACAGTGCCTGTACTTGTTGAGGTGCAGGTAAATACAGTAGTGGTCAGCCAGGGACTATCCCTGGCGAACCACATGTGACCTGTAGGCCAGTTATTGCCTGCTGCTGGTCTACAGCATGAAAGTTTAGCTCACTGAACATCTTTTCTCCTAATCAATTTTTATTTTCAAATCTTTACACGTGGGACATCTGGCAGCCCCTTGAATATGAAATCCTATGTGGTCACATACGCCTAAAACTAGTCCAGTCCAACTATCTGGTCAAACCACATTTGACTTCAGTGGGATCTTGGTATTTCAGAAAACCTCCTCAACACATATTTATCTCTATAACTACCACTTGTAGTGTTATAAATATGTCCTGGGAACAATTTCTTAATCACAAGTAACAAAGGTACTATCTTTGGAATAATAGCAGTCTTAACTTCATTTGTATGTAAGAAATTATGCTATTCAACATTTGGCACCAGAGCACTGATCACTAACATTAAATGATTCAATCAGGGGCTAATGAAAGAGACAGTCCACTGCTTTCAAATCAGGAGAAAAGTTCTCCCTGTTTGCCTAAAAAGACCATTGTATAATACAGATCACTTTATATTTCAGAGACTTCTAGATGTGAAGTCTAGAAGGAACCATCTAGTCTGAACGCCTATATATCACAGACCAAATTTCACACATTTGCTACCGTTTTGAACCCAATATCTTGTGTTCAGCTAAAGAATATCTTCCAGAATTATGTCCAAGTCTTGATTTTAAGAGATCAAAACCTGGAGAATCCATACTTCCCTTGCTAGTTTTAATACATGTAATGCATGCAGCAGTTGCCAACCTTTCACCAATTCTTCACTTAGGTGTTTTAAGACAAAAAGGATCACAATATGAGGTCAGATCTCATATGAATCTTGGCTCTATATTGCACAAACTGTAAAAATATGCTTCTTACATGAGATGTTACAGTGCAGGGTACTGCTCCATTGCTAATAAAGGTTGCCCTGAATAAACTTTTTTGATTGTTTATGAAACTTGAACCTTGTTCCAGCAATTACATAGTACTATCTGAAACCTAAATTCAAGGTTTTGATACAATAACAGGTTTGATTCTGGGTAATACTTTCAGAAAAAGATTACAGAAGCATAGGTCAGTCTCTAAGAGATAAAATTAAATGAAAGAAGGAGGGTGCAATATCAGCTATACATGATTTGCTCCAATATACATTATATATCCTTTTGAAGGGTACATAGAAATTAAAGCTCTGTAAGACCAACTTTCACCAGTTTGCTAGTAAAAAGGGGGGAGAGGTGGTAATATGATTAGTTATACTATAGTGATTGCTTATTCTTCCAAATCTACAGTTTACTTCTACAACAAATAGGATATTAACGTTATGAAGAGATGTTCAAGCAAATTGTTAATATCTAAAAAGTAAACAAAATCAAGTCTTGCAGAGGAGAGCTCTTCATTACAAACTCCATAGTCAACCAAGTCATGATGTGTTATTCTTATAAGAAACATGGAAACCTCCTCTTTTACAGTTGGGGATATATTTAACTAGACTATATTATTTGGATTAAATATATACTCTCTCTCAAAATAAGACAACATTTTTTGACATCCTCATTTTTTGAGGGTTACAGGAACTTTCAAAATGGGCCATTTCTGTCGAAAGATCCCCATCTTGACCGTGGGGTTTTTTTCGAAATGCGGCTTTTCAGAAAAAAGCCGCGGCCACCATTATGTAAATGAAGCGCGGGAAATTCAAATCCCGGCTTCATTTACAAGTTTGATACATCTAATTTACATCCCTTTTTCGATAAAGGGATATAGTTTAGACGTACCCATAGAATGCTTAGTTTACCTGATGTATCCTACTCTGATGTCCTAGTGATCAGGTATAGCAAAAATTGACACAAGCAGCAACTCCTATTAGAATCACACACTCTTTTCCAGTAATATATATTGACTATGTGCAGCCCTACAGAATGAACTCCACTATTTCATCCATAAAACCTGGGCAATATAAACTTCCTACATTACCCTATCAATGTCCCTCCAGCAGGACAATCTGTAGGGTCAGTCTCTGTGCCATTTCCTGGTCTGTCTGCTGACACTGCCAATAAAAGTGCCATTTGAGGTCAATTGTGGCTGTGTACTTTTGCCATCTGGCCTGAATGGCCAGTTGACTTCTCAAAACCGCCAATGTATAGTTGCAATTATTTGTCATTGTGGAACATTTCAGCAAACAATGTAAGCCTATAAAAAGCAAGTGAAGTCCATTTATCAGAGACACTATAGCAGAATTTTCTAAAGCCTTCTCACCCCAGCACTAACAGTGTACACTTAGCAGCTGACCTCCCAATGATTTGCCATACATCATCTATTTCCTTGCTGGTCATCCCTTTCTACAAGACCCACCATCATTCCGTCCATAATAGCAGGCATAGAATTGGAAATAACCTTGAGAAAATTATGACCAAAGCAAATAAGTTGTGCCCATTGATTTCCAAAAGTGAGCAAACACAGGGCAAACACCACAAAACAGCAATAATATTTAAAAGGGTCCATCAATCACATTCACAAACAATCTCTACATTTATGTTCCACCTCAATCAACTAGAGTTCTTAAGAGAACAACCTCCAGATTTAAATGAAAGGAGCTGATGAAAGCTGTTTTCACTGTTCTCCGGAATTCACTTGTTTCTATGGTCTGACAGCTCAGATTAGTTAGAGACACAAGGTGGGTGAGATAATACCTATTACTGGCTCAATAGCTAGTGAGAGAGATACATTTTTGAGCTTACATGCAGCTTTTCAGGTCAAGTTTGCTGAATAACCAGGCACACTTCAAGGCCTATTTTTTCCTACACAAAATTTGCCAGAAGGGAGAAGTGAGATTTGTTTTGGAGTGGAGGGAGGAAGAAATATTTATGATGTACGGAATCTGCTGATGAATTATCATTTTATTAATGTTTTCAGTTATTGCAAGTGTACAGAGTTTTTGATCAGCACATTCTATAGATCTAAAAAAGGAAATAAACCACCTTTGCACCATTTACAGTCTCTGTGGAGTTATTTTTGTTATACTATAATACAAGTTCTGTGTTATAGCAATCTTTTGTATTTCATTTCAAAACCCATATTCACATGCTTACCCAAACAGTGTACTGAGGTTCTGGAGCATTGCAGTCTTTTGCAAAAATGTAGGAACAATTTCCTGGGAAATAGTAGTAGATGCCATCAAATGTTTCAAAGTGATATTGCCCCCATGATTTGCAGATTCCATCTCGATCTTTACCATTGTTAGGTACTAGGGAGAATAAATCAGACAAGTGTATAAAAAGCAAAACAACAAAAGAAGAGTCATAAGAACATAAGAACATAAGAACGGCCGTACTGGGTCAGACCAAAGGTCCATCTAGCCCAGTAGCCTGTCTGCTGACTGGCCAGCGCCAGGTGCCCCAGAAGGGGTGGACCGAAGACAATGATCAAGCGATTTGTCTCCTGCCATCCCTCTCCAGCCTCTGACAAACAGAGGCCAGGGACACCATTTCTATCCCCTGGCTAATAGCCTTTTATGGACCTAACCTCCATGAAATTATCTAGCTTCTCTTTAAACTCTCTTATAGTCACAGACATGTACAAAAGATATTATACACATAGTAGACAAGCATATATCAGCACAGAAGATCATTTTAGTTTTTGAATGATAAAACTAAGACAAATTTTATTACTTTTAGAGGAAACTGTGGACCAATAAAGGCATTCACATCAATGAAGCCTGGATTTCACCTTTAATAGACCAATGAGTACACTCAATGAGGAGTGTGAGGGGTTTTTTTGCTGCTCACTTGTGTGAGGCCCCCGACTGATTTTTCTGGGGGTCATGGGCGCCCCAACCCGAAAAAGTTTCCCTACCCCTGCTTTACAAAGTCCCTCCATGGCTGCTATTGCAGATATTCTACAGAGCCTGGCCAGCCTGAGGAATCAAGATAGGGGTAAATAAGTTTCTACCCCAATTCTACTACTGATAGATTGCACCTGCCAAAACTTGTACCATTTAAATATTTGAACAGCCTGTCTTCAGAATGGGCAAGTGCCATTATATTTTTGGTGATACAGTTAAATAAATAAAAGCAGATATGGTAATGTTATGATGCACTGGGATACTGTGACAGGTATTCATAAAATTCAGGAATGTCTGACGCTTTTCTGTACTCCTGTATCTCACTCTGAAATATAGCCTTTGAGCACCCCTTTTCGTCCCTTTTAGGATTAAGCTGGTTTATAAGGCAATTGCAGAAGTGTTCTGAATAGATGGTATTTTAATAACTAGCTCCTAAATCCCATTCTAATCTGAAACTCAATTCCATTACCGATTACTGAAACTTACCAATTTGGCATCTTTCACCATGAGCCTGAAACATCTGACAGTCACATACACCCGCCTCTGTACAAACTGCTCCATTAAGGCATTCTTGAAGACAAGAGCCTGAAGAGAAACATAGCTGCTTTCTAGCACTGAATTGTATCAACATGCCAAAAATTTTGGATGAAACCTTTCTATTAACTAAAATAGAAGCAGAGTTATTAGTTAAAAAGTTAACCAACAGCAATCTTGGTTTTCAATGTTTATATTATTTCATATTTTTGTTGTTTAGTAAGAAGATAGATTAAAGATTTATAAACAAACAAGAGAGCAAAGGTAAGTCTTTCTTCTAGTAACTAAAAGGTCAAGTTCCCATGTAAAGAAACAGAATCCCAGTAGTCTTGCAACAGAAATATAAAAGGTGCATATTATACTCTTTGATTGAATTCAACACAAAAAAGCACCTATGTTCAGTCTCCTATTAATAAAAGTTAGAGTGAAAGGTACAGTCAGGCTATAAATCCCTATGAACATAAAATTGTACATAGTCAAAACAACAACAACCACTTATGCTACAAAAGATCAGAAATTATTATTTCTGTTTGATCAGCTGAAATTTATCATGAGCTTAAAATGTCATTAGTATTAGTTGTTTTATATTCCAGTTTAATATTTTTCTAAAATTATATACACATTTTCTTTCATTAAAGAGTTTTATATGCAACCATTCAAAAAACCAAGACCCCATACTTTTCCCATTGGCCTTATTAAGAGAGATGGATCTAAAACAAAACACCACATCTGAATGTCCAAAATTTGGAAGAAGGCAGGGAGAAGGTGGGGGGGCAGGGGCAGGAGGAATCAGTATTTTGCAGAAAGTTTACTTTCTGTATAATGAGCCAAACTCAAAACTTGGATCCAAATATCTCTAAGGCTGGTGGGGTTAAAAATCCTCTTCTGAATTTTGCAGCTGGGGAACATCTTTACTTACATTCTGTTCTATTGCACAAAGAAACAAACAAAGATAAAAAAAATCTTAGAACCAGACTCAGTGAGTCCATGGTAAAAATTCTCCAATGACCTAAATAGGAGCTGAATAAACTTGTGAAGCAAAACCATACAAAGATGTCAGCATTGCCTGACAATTTTAACTTTAATTATAAAATGTTCTTTTTTTAAGGCAGCACATAAACCTTAGCTTTATATTCTTTTGCCTTTAAAGTTATTTTTCATATACATATAAAGACAAATCCATTTGAAAATTCAGACAAGGCAGAGAATACTATCTAGCTTCCCCATTTTATTTAAAGGAAAACTCTTTTAAAATGACAGCACTATAAGATGCTCCATGATTTGTATTCATAGTTATCAATGACCTCAAAAACTCCATCTATGAGGGGACATGCCTTGGTTTAAGAAAGTGTCAGTCTTCAGCCCATTTGATCATTTCTGCATGTTGGATGCTAGATAATAGCAATGGAAATATATCATCTGTGGATAATCTGTGAAATCCCTCAATTCACTCTGAACGAACTGAAAAGTTTGATTGACACCTAGAATCTTCTAAAAGAGGCTTTAGTTTTGTCTTGCTTCATGGACCACTGCTGTTATCAATCCCATTCAGCATACATACTCAATCTGACAAGGCCTAAAGTGACACACAAGTAAACTGGGAGTGGAAATAGCTGTAAAGCAATGAAGGATTTGTTTCCGCAAGTGCTTGGGGTGTCACATTAATGGCTACCTTAAAAACGGATTGTTTTAATAACCATTTTCTGTGACACGTCAGAAGTACAAGTTATCAAAACAAAATTAGATCGCACTGAGTTTTGCATGGGAGATAAATACTATGAAAAGTTACACAATCCTTGGAAGCAAGGAATCGTTGATGCATAGATAGCATTTTACTGAAACCATTTCAAACAGGTAGTGGATTACTAACATGGCACTGACCTCCTAGTGGTCTTTCACCCTGAGTAAGGTCCCCATGAAGGCGAGACCCAGAAGAATCTGCTCCAGGCTATCCAAGACACAAAAAACCAAAACCAAAGTATTAATACTTCATAAATGTCTAACACGGCTCCAGGGATTTTGCAGCAATTTTAGGATAAGAATTTGACAATTACTTTAATACATAAAATGATCTTGCATGTATATAGAACTTTTAACCCAAGAGAATCTCAAAGCGCTTTGTAAACAGTAGGTAAAATTGTAAAACATGTGTAAGGAATTACTTTTTCCATCACTGAAATGCAGCCATCCCTAGGACAGAACACGACAACAGAGTTATCAGAAGAAGGACAAGAAGCATAGTTTACTGAGATAATAGCACAGGGCTAGCCATCTGTCCCAAACAGGCACAGAGCACTTTCTGTGGCTTCCTATCATCCCAGACATGAAACTAACCCCCACCACACTCCAGTTATTGCTCCCTGCAGGACAAGCATAGGTGGTCATTTCAAGTGTTTTGCATGTGTCACGGACACACAACAAAATTCTAGTGCAACAGAAGAGCAAGAACTTTTAAAACTAACCTTACACTCATCCCAGACGGAATAAATGTCAGGTGTATTTCATGACCTTCTCAAGTTATCTTAATAGCAATGAGGCAATGGAACAGGGGAATGGCCTTTGGAGGCACAGCCCCTGCTTGGGAACTGCTGCACAGCCCAGCAGCACTGTTGCAACAGCAACACTGTTTGCAAAACTGTTTACTATAGTTTCATTGTGCTTTTCGCCAAACAGTCACTTCGAAGTTTCATTTTGCTCTCATGAAAAATTTAACAAAGACCCATTTCCCCCCACACACAGAATGTATGTTAGGAAGGGTAATTCATGAAGCATGTTGCCAAGAATGAATGAGGCTGTGGATTTAAGTTTAAGGAAAGCAAGTATGGAAAAACTTCTCCTCATCCCTGTCTTATTACTATTTCCAACTCCTCTACAAAGACCTCATTGTGACAACAGCAAAGCCCCATCACAAAAAGGAGGGGGAATTTTTGACCCTCTTTCTCTCAGTGGTATAACCTACCTCAGCTGCTAAGAGATCTCTTTTCTGTCGAGTTGCATTAAATTGGTTTCTGGAAGAAAACAAAAAGGATCTTGTATAATCAAAGGTCCCTGAGCAACCTGAATAAGTGGTTCCCTAGGGAGAGGTGTTTCTTTCTGATTTCCAGCACAGTTATCAAAGAGGCCTTTCTTGAGTTAACATTTAAAAAGGTGACTTCTTTCTTTTCATAGTCTCGTTTTACAAAATTCAAGAGTGCTCAGATCTCTGCTTTTGAACACAGGCTACTTGTTCAGGAAGATACCTGGTATTTATGGAGGAGGAGAGATAAGCAAATTGGGCTTATAATATGGGACACAACATAGTGAAGCTCTTTCATTAGATGCGTGAATCAGGTACACGTGCTACTGAGGTGCACCAGTGCTATTTACATGTGCTGTGGTGTTAAAAGTATAAAATTACCTTACAGTGGTAACTAAATTACAATAGGTAAAAATTAAATTAATTTCAGAAATAACGGTCTCAATCTACAAAATACACTTTTTTTAACAGGGCAGATTTTGTACAATATGATGTGGGCTCACTACATGTACTGGAAGTCACTAGATGTTCAGAGCCAAGCTCTAATCCTGCTTCTGTTGAATGGCAAACTTGCCATTGACTTCAGTTGGATCAGGAAGATACCTTGGTTTTGGTTTGGTTTTAACTATTGCGTATAGCTTACTGGGAAAGTGCTGTTTTTCAGACTGAGAAAATGAATGATCATCACTGAGACAGTATTTATGTATAGCACATTGTATTTGTGGATAATTCCTTTCTGCCTATCACTAGAATTTTATTATTTTTTATCCTGAAACTAAAATGATCTGATGGTATTTAATTAATATACATTTGAATTAGGTGTGTAAATAGTCACATTAGATACTCATTCTGTGTCCTTCCCTGAGCTCCTGAGGGATACCATCTTTTTGTGATTACTAAAGAGGGGCACTTGTTTTTCAAAAAAGGATTCACGTGTTTAATCACCGGTTCTTTGGGAAGAGTTGTTAAGCTGAAGGAATAGGTTATGTCTAAGTTCCTAAAGATAGAGGTGTTCTGCACAAGGCCATACTGCAGTCACTCCCAACCTGTGATCCGCAGACCCCTGGGGGTCCCAGCGGTACAATAGGGGGTCCGTGGAAAGTTTAGGAAAGGAAAGGAAAAGAAAAGTAAGAATCGGGCCCACTGAGGGACTGGGACTTTCCACCAGGCGATTCTCGCCTGGGGCTCACTGTTCACAACCAGCCACACGCATGCTGCCTCCCACCCTTCGGATAGGATCTTGATACTCCAGGAAGCACCATCCATCCTCCTGTTGCCAGCTTCACTGCCGTTTGCGCTCCAGCCCTCTCCCTCCTCCCAGTCTCGCAGTGAGCCTGACCCTTACTTTTCTTTTCTTTTCTTTCCCAGGACTCTGTGCCTGGCTAAGGACAGAGTGCTGGGGCAGGAGTTTCCTTGGGCCATGAGAGCCCCCTCGCCATGTCCTCCATGGATAGGCAGAGTATGGAGGGGGCGGGAGCTGAGGAAGCAGTGCGGGCCAAGGGACATGCTGGCCACTGCTTCCCGCTGCTCCCCTTAGGGGGTCAGTAAAATTTTAACCGACTGAAAAGGATTTCCTATACTTTCACTGCCATACGCATTTCCTATACTTTCATCACATCGGACAAGCCTTCCTGATTCCACCTGTATTTGCTTTTAAAACTCTGCAAATGAGGAACACACACTCACCTTGTTCTTCTCAAAAGAGAAACTCGCAATTGGATCCTGTGTAATAAAAAGTGATGGAATTAAACCATTTTATCCCTCTATTTCCTTCCACATATTTTGCAGGCTGACAAATGTGTACCTGACTTCAGTTTAACAAACAAAACTGAGTTTTGTTCTTTAGAAGAAAACGAATAACAGTAAGGTTTCCCGAAAGCATTTATGCAGCCTGTCTTCTAGAGGGTTTAGGACTGAGTTACTCCCAGCCCGCAAAGATAGAAACAATTTCTTGTGAGTGATTGGTATCTTTCTTCTTCAAAGCCTGATCCTGAGAAGTGCTGAGAACCTGCAATTCCCACTGGGCCCGATCCTACAAAGTGCCATGCAACCTTGACTTCCACCATACCATCATCAGTGGAAATGGTGAATGCTCAGCACCCTGCCTATCAGACTTAAGCTCATCAATATGGAAGGTGCTCAGAACCTCTCAGGATCAGGCTTCAGTGCAGCTACCCGTAATGCTTTTCTGAACATAGTAATCACAAATCTTTAGTGCAATACATTTAAATCTCTCTCTAGCTTTCATGCCAATTTATTTTTATTTTAAAAATATTTTTACTTTCAAGAAATATAAAAGTCACAATGCTTGAAAAATCTCTGTTTTCCAAGGAATCATTTTTCTCAGCTGTCTATGGTATCTATTATTAGCTTGTATGATGACAACAGCTGGGAGAGTTTCTGTACTCTGTATGCCAAATATTTTCTCCAGAGTTATAAAAATGTTCAAACATACTGCAGGTGCAGTCCAAATCTTGAGTAAACCCATATCCTGTTCATAACAATTAAGCCTGCATCAATCTGATAGCACAGTTGACAATAATGAGAAGCAAGAAAGCCAAGAAAAATAATTGTGTTCTATACCAATCTTTTGTTATAAAATTCAAGCATTCAAGTTTGAACTTTTTTTTTTAAGTTATTTTTAGTTTCCAAAGCAGTCAAAGAGTGTGAGTTAAGGTATTAAGTTTGTATTTACTGGTTTGTTTGTTTAATCAAGCCATGGGCTGTAAGAAATATTTGCTTTACACTGAAACAAAAATAAGTAACTGTATTACTAAATTGTTAAAAGAAGTTTTCCTGAAAGGTTTTTTTAATGTAAAAATTGAGCATAAGTTCTTACCTTGTAAAGAGAACAGCAGAGAATGAACCAAGAACACACTCCAAGGTATCATTAAATTGAGTTTTCCCACAATGTTCATTTCAGTGTAGCTTCTTAGTATGAAATGTATCCAAATTGGTGGCCTTGACTATGATGGCATCTTAGAATGTCTATGGAACGTTTAAATCTTTTATAAATTTAGATATCAGAGAAATGTAAATAACGCAGAGTAAAAAAATGGGGGCAGATAAGAAAAAAAGAAATATCAAGCTTACTAGCCACATCCAGCTTCTGGAGCTCAGGAAATGTTGCATACAACTTTTTGGCTGTGCCTTTCTCATTAGTAATGCATGGTAACTCCTTACCAGAGCCTGTATTAGTTACACTTACACTAGACCTGCAAGGCTGATTCCACTTTTGGACTGAATCAATCCTTTATAACATTCACGGATAGTGACACAGAAAGAAATTTTGCCATGTCATGATGCTCTGAAAGATTTTTCAAATGGTCATTTCACATTTGTGCATTGTGAAACTTATGTTAATTAAAATTGCTGCCCTTTCTACCTTTTATTTATTAAAAAAAAACCTTAAGTACAAACGTTATAATATTGTTCTCATAAAATGTACATTAAAGTTGTTTTATTGACTATTATTCTGAAGTATACAACAAACATTTTAAATAAAAGACGTTAATTTCCTTTAGAGAAATTACCTGGATATAAAATATCTAAATGAAGCATATACTTTTTTCCTTGTAACATTCTGATTATCACAAAAAACTGTCCAGAAGTTTGTAATATTTTTTTAATAAAATATGTTCTAAAATAGAACAGAAAGGGGAAATTGTTGGAATTTTTCTCATCCTCTTGACTATAGTCTTTGTCAAAACTTAATGTAAACAAAGGCTACCTAACCTAGCCTAAACCTACAATTGCACTAATCCTCCCTTCAAATTAATTGTGTGTTTTTTAACTTTCAAGACATGTACATTACTAATTCAAACAACCACTTAATCATTGTACTATACCTTCCCTTCCTCAGCCCAGTTAGTGTTTGTGATTAACCTAGGGTCAAACCCTGCAAACATTCACTAGTGCATGTAGTGTTCATTAGTATACCGTTTTTTACTTATTGTAAATTCCTCATTGTGAAAAATGAGAGGTGAAATGTTGTCCCAATGAAATCAGTTGGAGTTATGCCATTGACTTCAGTGGGGCAGTAATTTCACCAATCACTTTTTACTTTTTATGTAAAGCATCATCTATGTTTATAGTGTGTACATAATACAGAATACTGATTATTTCAGTACATATACATCAAGAAAGTATGATATTTACTGAGAAATTGTTGATAAAGAATACTTGCACAGATCTGAAAGAATTCACTGCTTTTGTTGGGGGCTTGTTTTTGTTTGTTCTTAACTGATTACAAGCAACACCAAAGATTATTGTAACTAAATGGTATATATTGTACAATGATAGTACATTTAACTACACCAGTAGTCAGAGGTTAGAGAAACATTTTAATTACATTGTGCTTTTGACAGTGCCATGTGCCTTTGTCAATACTTTGTGCTTTTGACAATACCATTCTACCAAAAGAATGTGTCTTGTCCCCATTCTTTATGAAAATTGGCTTATGAATATGAGTATGCATAACTCAGATGCTTTGTGTGAAGTACATCATGTGACATCATTTTAAAAGTTGTAATCCTCTGAATTTGTATATTCAATTTGTGTGCATGTATCTTTCTTGTATGTGAAGTTAGAAATATTAATGGGAACCTGTTTTATTAATCAAGGAATTCTAGTAAAAGAAAAAATTAATATTTTCTTTAATGGCTGGGGGATTAAGTTAATGACCTGTGAATGGTTTTGTTCTTCTTGTAAGCCCAAATTGTGGCTGGTCCTAGAAAGGTATGTGGTCAGGCCACCTGATGCTGGAACCCCATTTTGGATTTGGTACTTTTCCACTCAAAGTGAGAAAAATTTGAACTGAGCGCAAAGAATTCCTGCCTTGGGCAAAAAGTATATAAAGGGAAGAAACCAAACAATAGAGAGAGTGGCCAGACACCAGGAGGCCCCCACTTCTCACCCAAAATGCCTCCTGGAAATATCTAAGACTGAACGGGGTAAGGATTGGGCCAAGCTAGAAGGCTGCCTAGCTTGTGAAAGTTGATTAGAACAATGGTTTAGGGTAAAGATTTGCATGTTACAAGTTTCTTAGTATATTAGGATTAGCTGTCATGTTTTATTTTGGCTTAGTAACTTACTTTGATCTGTCTGTTGTCACTTGCAATCACTTAAATACTGCTTTTTATCCTTAAGAAAAACACTTATTATCAAGCCCAGGGTAAATAATTGTTACTGAGGGGAGGGGAGGGCAACCACTGTGCATATCTCTCATTGATAAAGAGGGCAAACTTAAAAGTTTCTCTGTATAAAACTTTTGTACAGAGTAAAATGGACTTATTTGGGGGTTTGGTCCTGGGTGCTGTCAACAGCCTTATAGCTGAGCCCTCCCAAAGCTAAGCTGTTATCAATGTCTGTGTTGTTCTGCTGAGGGGCTGTTACCAGAACTCTGTGCGTTTGCTGGAGGAGACCAGAGCTTCTGGCTTAGCAGCACAGGTTGGTGGGCTGCCCCACAGGGCAGGTTGGAGGGCTCAGTGGCATGACGATCACACGAGGTGACAATCCCAAGGGGAGCCCTGTGATCTAACCTGTCACACAATGATTCACCTGTTTCTCCATGCAGCTCTTTCACACAGGGGACACATTTTAAAAAGGAAAAGAAAAGGTAAGGAAAAATGTTATAGTAAAACCATAAGAATTGGCAGAGATCCCTAGGCAGGTGTACAACTCAAAATGAGTGTTAGCTCATTGTTTATACACAAAATAGGGAGGGCTCTTACAACTTTGATATGTTTTAAAGATAAAGACAACAGCTTCTTCAAATCAAACATTTGGGAGAATAATCAATCAGATTGCTACCCCAAATAGTGCTGTACTGATACTTAAAGCCCTGCAAATCCACCAATATCAGCTTTCCATCCGTGGGTATGGATGTGGATGTGGATAGCTGCTGCTCATTTTTGCAGATACAGATGTGGATACAAATTTTGTATCTGAGCAGGACTCTACTGATACTGAGCCCACCAATGCAACCCCCGTTTCATGCCTTCCTCCCCAAAAGCAACATGCAGCATCGACAACAAGAGTCCTGTGGCATCTTATAAATTAACAGATATATTGGAGCATAAGCTTTCGTGGATAAAGACCCACTTCGTCAGATGCATGTAGTGGCATGCATGCAGCATGTCTCTAATCTCATACTAGAATGCTATTTTAGACCTAAGTGAATTCAGAAGTTGAGAGACTTGTTTAGAAGTTGTCCCTACGAAGAGTTATGTTTCTTTTACCCCTTCAGGTAAGTGCATCCACTGACTGAAAGTCAGGCAAGGAGTGGAGAGAGATGCAATATTTCAAAAAGCCAGGCCTCAAGCCACTTAAAGTTAGTTCAAATTCAGTACTTTAAACTCCATGTAGAAATGAACAGGAAGCCAGGAAAGGAATTGGATATATCACTTCCTAAACAGGCTGCCACATTTTACACCTGCTTCTCTCTTCAGGTTGATTTCAACTGTAACCCCATATAGAATGCATTGCAGTAATCTAATCTTTAGAGATGACCCTTTGCAATGAATATAATTTCTGAATAACAAACTCCATGATATATTCTTCCACATTTTGGTGTTTTAAAAATGTATAGTAAAAAAATCATTTTAAGTATTTTGCTTATCAGTCCATTTTGTGTCTCAATTATCCTATTTATTTCTCATTTTCTAGTGCAATCAGTTAAGATATTTCCCAGTGCAAAACCTGTTTCCCTAGAAACCTTCCCATCTGCTCCCTGCCCCACACCTCCAACTGAAGACCTTGCTTTGGCGTCCCTGACTCTGAGGGCAACAACTGCACAGGGTGTTTTCTAGGATATATTTTGATTGACCAAAGGGATTATTTTGAGCAACACACATTCCAACATTGACCTGGAAGAATCATCCTAGAGGAGTAAGAGAGTAAGCTGCTATCCTTGTCTTTATACATTTGCTCACTGCCAAGAAAGGAAGCCACTAAGCATGAATGTCTAGTAAGAGCTGGATGGGCTGAGACCTCCCATTAAATTTCATTTGACTTTGGTTATTACAAGCCTAGGATGGACCCAAGCCAACAATGCAAAGATGAGAAGTTCCAAATTCTGTTACCAGTTACTGAACAATCTAGTCCTCTGTAACAATTATTTTGATTCTGCCATTCCCTAGCCCATACTTTATATTAAAATAATGTAATGGAAATATTTCTATGTCTGTGGAGCTATGCAAATATGATGCATGTCAATATAATTTAAAGTAAGTCATTAAGTCCAATTGTAAACAGACATTATTTAATCAGCCACTTGACAATTACTCTATGTGTAAGTGAGATAACTTGGGATATTGGTGCATAGCAAAACTTTTATGATTTGGCAATTTCAAAAAGTATTTGCTGTAAGATGGAATTCTTATGACTATAAAGCAGTTCTAATGAAACATATCACTGTATGTTATTTAACTACTCTCAGGGATGAATGTTGGGGAAGGTTCATGTATTGATTTCCCACTCTTCTTCCTCTCTCCACTTTCATATCTATTCTCTTCTTCTCACATCATTGTTCCTATGTTGGCAATTTCTTTTTGCCATGACTTCAGCACTAGGCATTTTGGGATTGATTCTCTTTCACCACCCCTTATTCCCACCACCGCCTGGTCTTCAGGGTTCTTTTAATTCTTTGCCCTCTTACCCAAGGATTATTTTTCCCAGCACTCCAATTCTGAAAATATTAGAAGACTCTTCTAATTTGAAGTTTTTATTTAACTGAATTTTTAACATTCTCATTTGGAAAAGAACAGGGCCTAGACAAAACTTCCCATTTTGTTGTGTATACTCCAATGACTCTGTCCTGAAACTACCATGGATCATCAACCAGGGAACCAATAACTGACTAAGACTCATGTATGAAAATGAGTAGTCCTGAAGCAACTTAGAAACTAACAAATATATAGGATCATGAGCTTTCATGGGTAAAACCCACTTTATCAGATAAATTATTCTTACTGTTGTTTAGAGGCTGTTTATTGTCTAATATTTAGTGTTGGGAAAAGATGCATTAACACTGCACTGTAAGAATACACATACTCACTCAGATTGAAAAACCTGGAAAGCAATGATGCTAACAAGTGTCATGAAAAACATGTTAGACATTAACTTGCAATGTGGCTAATGTGTGCTTGTACCTGCAGAAAAGCACAGGCAGATTAGGTGCTCAAAACACAGACAGAACACTGTACGTAGCAGCAAAGCAATAATCATCCTCTCTCTATGAACCTAATAGAACTGCATCTCTAAAACGGCTTTCATGCCTGGTGACTATATTACCAGAAAGAGAGAAACTTGACAAATCAAAGAACAACAGAAGTCATTAGTGAACTAGGGCAGTAGTTCTCAAACCCAAGGACTCCCATTTAGACTTAGATTTTTTCATGGACCTCCAAGCCCTTCCCCCTCCCAGCACACACACATCAGTCCCAGGCTCTGCTCCACTCCTTTCCCCAAGACCTCCCCCCTCCTCATCTCTTCCTGCCCTTCCTTCCACCTCTGCACCTGCTACTGCATCCTATTTCCACCATGTGCTCATGCAGTTAACTCACACCAATGTACTTGCGGCATTTAGAAAACTAACCTCCCTTGCATGGTTAACTATTTAATAACCAGAGTATAAAAATGATTCATAATTCAAAATGATCTAATGGTCTGAGGTAAATAGGATGAAGTTTAATAAGGACAAATGCAAAATACTCCACTTAGGAAGGAACAATCAGTTTCACACATACAGAATGGGAAGTGACTGTCTAGGAAGGAGTACTGCAGAAAGGGCTCTAGGGGGTCATAGTGGACCACAAGATAAATATGACTCAACAGTGTGACACTGCAAAAAAAGCAAACATCATTCTGGGATACATTAACAGGAGTGCTGTAAGAAAGACACAAGAAGTAATTCTTCCACTCTACTCTGCGCTGATTAAGCCTCAATTGGAGTACTATGTCCAGTTCCAGGCACCACATTTCAGGAAAGATGTGGAAAAATTGGAGAGGGTCCAGCGAAGAGCAACAAAAATGATTAAAGTTCTAGAAAACATGACCTACAAAGGAAAATTGAAAGAATTCGGTTTGCTTTGTTTGGAAAAAGAGAAGACTGAGAAGGGATGTGATAGCTGCTTTGAAGTATCTAAAGGGTATCACAAGAGGAGGGAGAAAAATATTCTCATTAACCTCTGATGATAGGACAAGAAGCAATGGTTTTAAATTGCAGCGAGGTTTATGTGGGACATTAGGGAAAAACTTCCTGTCAGGATGGTTAAGCACTAGAATAAATTGCCTAGGGAGGTTGTGGAATCTCCAACACTGGAGATAAATTTAAGAACAGGTTAGACACACATCAGGGATGATCTAGATCAGTGGTTCCCAAACTTTTCGGCATCATACCCCTTTTTTGATTTTTGAGAAACCCTCACACCTCTCCACCTCTTCTTTACCATCATCCAATCCCCCTTTTAACAAAAAATTTAATTTGTAATTTAAAATAAAAAATTAACACAAAAACTTGGTATAAAAATTTTATTTAAAATTAAAAATAAGCACAAATAGGTTTTTTTGGCACAAAAATTAAATAAAAATGTAAGTTAACATAAGGAATAGCAGAAACAAAACATATATAATGTGAAGGATGATGCTGCATTTTCTTCACGAAATCCTAGGTTTGAAAGATGAAAGTGCACAACGCAAATTGTTTTCGACATCCAGTCGATTTCTTTGTTTCGTTTTTAATGTGACTAAACTTGAAAAGCTTTTTTCACAGAGGTACGTCAACAAAAACGGAAGAATAATACGTTGCACTTCTTCTCCAACTTTCGAGTAAATTGGGAAATATTTTATCCAAAATTCCTCCAAGCTTGAGTTTTCAAAATTATCTTTCTCACTTGAATTGTATTTCATTTTGAGTGCTTGTTCTTGCAATACTTCTGGCAATGAATTGACATCAACGTTGAATGGATTGTGTACTAATTTATGAACGGGGTTGCCAGAAAAGTTGTCTGGAAAATAGCGGATGAATTCGTCAGGAAGGCAGTCCAGATGAAACACAATTTTGTTCTTCGCATCCTCTTTACAAAGTTCTTGGAAACCTTCATTTTCAGCAAGTGAGGAAAATGTCAGAAAAGATGAAAAGTTAGGCATCTGAGCTTGTGTTCGACATTTCCAAAGCTGGATTTTTTTCCATAAACGCTTTGATGGCATCGTGGTGCGCTATAATGTTTTCAGCGTTATTTCCTTGCAGCTTCAAATTCAGGTTGTTCAAAGATTTAAAAATGTCCACAAGGTATGCCAGTGAAAGTTGAAAAGTTTGGTTCATAAATGCACGATATAACTCTTCTTTCTTCTGTTGCTTGAGGAAAATTTCCACTTCGTCTTTCAGTTTGAATAATCTCGAAAGCATATTACCTTTGAAAAGCTATCATACCTCCATGTGAAATAACAGAGTTTTATGATCCGCTCCCAAATCCACGCAAAGAGCAGCAAAAAGTCTTGTATTTAAAGCACTGTTCTTCATAAAATTGATAACTTTGATGGCCATATTCAACGAGTCACACAGGTCATCTGGAAGGGTTTTAGCAGCCAACACTTGTCCGTGTATGACACAGTGGGGGTTCCAGTATATGATAGGCTCAGGGTTGGGATGTGTGTGGGGATACAGGGGTGTTATGAAGCTGCGGCCAGATGGGGGCTTGGCCCCAATTGGGGGCTTGTTGGCCAGGCTTCATTTTTAAATAAAATATGTCCAACACAAATGTTTCAGCATTGTCTTTATTTATGAGAGGAGCAGAGAACCTGTTTTGGGTCAGGGGGTCTCTGACCCACAGAAAAATCAGTCAGGGACCACACAAGTGAGATGCAACAAAACAACCCCTCTACCCCCCCACCCCCAAGCCTCACTGATGTGGCCCCAACTGAGACACCTCCCTCCCCTAGCACCCCAGCCCCATGCAGAGAGGGTAGGTAGGACTGAGGTTCAAGGCCTCAGGCCAGATTAATTCTTCTGGGGTTCCAGGATTAGTGGAATTTGTGGGCCCCTCTACACTCTCAGGTGGGGCCAAAAATGAGGGATCCAGTGTGTGGGACGGGGGATCCAGTGTGCCAGTGAGTGGGATAGGGATGGAGTGCAGAATCAGGGTGGAAAATAGGGTGCAGAAGCAAGCTGGGGATAGGTGTCTGGCCAGGAGGGAGGGGGCAGGAGCAGGGTGCTGGTGGGTATCTGGCTAAGAGGCAGGGGCAGAGTGCTGGTGGGTGTCTGGCCCCGAGGCAGAGGCAGGGTGCTGGTGGTGTCTGGCCAGGGGGCAGGAGCAGGGTGCAGGTGAGGGGCCCTGGGCAGGGTGCTGGTGGGGGCTGGGGCAGGGTGCTGGTGGGGCCCAGAGCAGGTTGCTGGTGGGGCCATGGGTAGGGTACTCGTGGGGGTCTGGGCAGGGTAGCAGGGTACTCATGGGGGTCTGGGCAGAGAAGGCAGAGGAGCAGGTACTTGTGGGGATGTGGGCGGGGGGGCAGGGTACTCATGGGGGTCTGGGCAGAGGGAGGAGACAGGGACAGCTCAGCTGGTACCTAGGGGTCCCACAGCTGCACATCAGGTCCGGGTCTCAGGAAGCATATGCGCTGCTTTCCTCTCTCCCAACAGCTGGCGCGTTTCCTGAACAGCGGGGTCTGTTGTGCTGCCGGGGACTTCCTTCCCCCTGCTGCCTTCCTGCACCGGGGGCGGGGGGGCGAGTAGGAGTCCCAGGACCACGCCAGCTCCAACTACTCAGGCAGCGCGTGCCTTGCTCCTCTGCTCCCCACGGCAGCTGCGTGCTGCCTGAGCAGTTGGAACTAGCGCAGTCCTGGGACTCCTATTCCCCTCCCCCGCCACGAGGCAGACAGGAAGAAGGGGGAAGGAAGTCCCCGGCCGCGCGACAGACCCGGCGTTTCAGGAAACACACCGGCTGTTTGGGAGAGAGGAAGCAGCACACGTGCTTTCTGAGACCCGGACCTGGTGAGCAGCTGTGGGACTTCCCACCCCCTGGCTGCAGGAAGCTGGCGCTACCTCCATTTTCACAGGAGGTAGTGCCAGCACGGTCTCTTTCTTGGGGCATGTCCCCCAGTTTGGGAACTGTCAGCCGATGGTCAGGGCAGTGAGTGGTGTGTGTGTGTGTATTATACACTCGAGACTTCAACTGCCAGGACCGGGTCCCTTAGCAGTGGGCAACCTGGAGGAGGTTGACGGCGCCCAATAAGTTTACAGGAGAGCTTATACACCGAGACTTCAACTGCCAGGACCGGGGTCCTTAGCAGCGGGCAACCTGGAAGAGGTTGACGGGTGCCCCAACGGATCTGTCCCTTATGACCGGCTGGAGTTCTTTTAAATTGTGCTTGGTTCTGTTACAGCAACTGAAGGAGTCAGGTTAAAGCTTAAACAGTTACTATTTTATTGTTACAGGGTAAACTTAGCTGTTAAATGCTACTGCTGTGTTACAGATAACACAGCCACTACAAAAGGACAGGACAGAAATTACACTTAAAACAAAAGTCACTTACAGGTACCATGAAACCCTTTTGGTTCTCTGAGCTCTTATTAAATGCATGCAAAATAGACACCTAGCAGGTATATATTCTCACCCCTGCGTTCCAGACTTGGCGTGGCCAGCGCCTTTCTCTCAATCCTCGGGAAGAAGTAGGGCGAGGTTGGGCGCCCACAGACCTCGGGAGACAATCAATACCTGCCAGCAGGTATAGATGATTGGAGCTCAAATGGGGTGGGCTACTAAACCCCTCTTTATACCCCTTTGGGTCACGTAGGCTTCTTCCTGGTCTCAAGTGGCCAATTAGGAAAAATGGCTTTGAATGCCAAGTTTCCCACGAAGGGTGCAAAGCATAATTCACACCTGGGAAAATGCAGACAATGGGCACTTCTAGTATGTGATGGGCGAAGATTCCTCTCCTGGGACAGTGCAGGCGTGTCAATTACTGGTACTAGCCATCAGGCGACGGGAGGCCCCGGGTCGTCAGCCAGCCCATTTACTGTCTGGTTTCTGTTTATGGTAGAGTCAGGGACAGGCAGCACACCTGCGTTCCCAGGGCATCAAAGGCTGACTGCCTTTCTCTTGCTCTCTGGGTTGGGGGGAAACAAGATGGGGTTCATGTCTGGCTACAGGAACCCATGATCTAGATGATGCTTGGTCCTGACATGCTATGTCTACACTACAATAAATTGTGCTCTGCAATCTGCGTACCTTTTTCCAATGTTTTTGCGGAAGAGGCTTTTCTGAAATTTGGCCCCTCTACACTGGGCCAAATTTCAGAAAAGCCTCCTCTTTCAGAAGAGCCCTTCTTCCTTGTGGGAGGAGGAAGACAGGGCTTCCCAAATGAGAGTGTCTGCTCTGCTGCAAAAAAAAGTGGAAGAGCAGATGTGTTCCCTGGATACGGAAGAGTTTTTCTGGGATACCTGTGGTATCCCAGAAAAACCCTGTAGTGTAGACATAGCTATAAAGGCAGGGGACTGGACTTGACCTCTCAAGGTCCTTTCCAGTTTTTAGTATTCTATGATTCTATGAACTCAGCCTGTTGGCAGCTAGCAGCTCCCAGTATATATTAAGTAACATTTATATATTCACAAAATCAAACAGTTTGATGTGACATCACTGCAGAGATTAACAGAACATTTTCATGAGATAAAAATCCATCTAGAAAACATTTTGATCCATTTTTATTAGTTAAGGAATGGCATTTTTATTTTGAAGAAATGCCATGGAGGCAGTATGCACTGCATACAAAAAGCCTAGAAATGTTGTGTCAGAGTTTTTATGGTTCAAGAGCTAGAATAGCTCATCATTCATCAACAACCCCAACAGAAGAAACCTGGATGAGTTCCAGCATTCTAACCAGCCAATGCTACATCCCTAAATGGAGCGATGAGAAGTTTTGCAGGTCACAGGAGACAGAGGGAAAAAAGCCAAAAAAGACAGAGGGGAAAAAAGGACTGATCCCACAAAAGAGATCAGTCAGAACAATAAACCAAAATAAAACTTCTAAAGTGAAATTAGGTATATTGTTCATTTTATGCAGGACCAAAACAAAAAAACAAAAACAAAACCCACACCCCATACACAACTGTGGCAGACAAGTTGCCAGGGACTCACAGTAGACTTGCAAAAAGGAAACAAAAATAGGCTTGTTGCTTGCCTGCATTCCACCTTTCTTTTTTATGTATGAAAGAAAGTTTAATTTTCTAATTGTATATAATTTGAAATTCAGGTCTTATCCATTCTGGGACACATGACTGTGACTGGAAAATTAGTCATGCTATCAACAGAGACTGAAAGCTGAGCAAGTGAGAGTGGGACTTATTCCCGATTAGAACAGTTTGCTCAACTTATGCTACCACAATTTAATATTAATGACTAAGTTTACAAAAAAGGAAATCTTTATTAACAATTCCACTTCCTGCCCCTTCTTCTACAATGTTTTAGCCCAGACATCCAAGAATTCCCTCAGAAGTTAAAACTAGACTGCAGATATTTTTAAGTTTAAAAAAATTCTGCAATCACTCTTCAGTACAAGGGCAAAAAGTACATTATTTTAAAACAACCCACTACAAATGATCTCCAACATCCCACTTATCAAAAGAAATGGATGTAGATGTTGGTGGGCAGGAAGCACTGTGTGACCGGGCGTACCCCACACTAGAATGGGAGGGGTGAAAACCCTGTGAGCGGAGGAAGTCCTGCCCCTTCAACCAGACTGGGCATGCTCCAAGTGCTGGGGCAGTATAAAAGGCCAGAGAGCAGCTCATTCTGGGCTGGCCAGCTAAGAGGGAGGTTCTCTAGACAAGCTGTGGCCAAACCTGAGGCTCATGAGCTGAATGTGGCTCTTCCCCCACACCTGGGTGCAGCAAACAAAGGCCCCCCTCCCCCAGTGGCTCATAAGCTGCCTCCATAAACACCCTTTCCTCCCGGCTCCTTGTGCTGACCAGGGCAGGGGAGCCATCCGGTGCGGCCATGAAAGATGAGCCTGCTATGGCCAAAAAGCCTCAAAACCTTTAAATGTGTTTTGTTATAGCAGCAGAGCTTTTTGTTGTTGTGTTTTTTTTTTTTTTTTGCTCAACAACTTTGCCCTGGCTCTTCGCGCTGGAGCCACTGCTATCTTGGCTCTTTGCTCAGAATGGGTTGGCCACCCCTGCTTTAGACAGAGCTCCAGTGCTGCTACAGCCTGTGTCCCAGACAGAGGGAGCTGAAGTGCCCCTACAGAGACCCAGGGAGAAACCACTCAGGGAGCAGGGAGACCCAACCGCTATGAGGGACGACACCCCAGCAGGACTGGTAGGAAGTGACCCAGGGAGGGAGCAGGAGCCACCTCTCCCACCCAGGTATTCATGGCATGTTTCAGCCTGATTCCCCGCTGAGAGGGAGCGGTAGGCAGTCCTACCGCTCACAGGGCCCTGGGTCAGGACGCAGTGGAGCAGGGTAGGCCTGGATCCCTGTCATATTGACTCTGGCTATTAGGCCATACTGCCCGAAGCCATGAAGGATTACTGACTTCAGCCAGTAGGCCATTTTGCCTGGTGAACAGGACTACTCACAGACTTAAAGAGTTGTGTAGGGAGGGAGAGACTTATGGACTAGTGAGACGGCCGTTGGTCCGGCAACCAATCAGGTGGCGACCGCACCCTGGAATAGCTCCATTCCTGTGATGGGATGAGCATACACTGCCACACACTGCAATACAGGATCATGGAATCTACAGTACAAAGGGGGTATTTGGGATTTTTGTGAAGTCTTCCCAAGTCCCAAGATGCCTCACTGTTGCCTGATAAGGACAGAAAATAGTATCTTGCTTAAATGGTGATATAGTCAAAAATCCAGCATCACTAACAATCAGTCTATGTTCTTTTCCATTCCTGTCCAAAATGGTTTTTTGTGGAGCATCCAATGGGATACAAAGCAGTTTTTCTTATCACCCTGAGCTGCTCTCATGTGTCAGACTACTCCATATTTAAGCACCTGTTTGTCAAATTAGCATGATTTTGGCTTAGGTGCTTATGACTAACATCTGGCTCCAATCTTTTGTGTTTAATCCTCACGTGATCCTGCCCGTCACCCATCTCCAGCGAAAGAGGCTAGGGACACCATTCCTACCCATCCCAGCTAATAGCTATTGATGGACCTAACCTCCATGAATCTATCTAGTTTTTTTAACCCTATTAAAGTCCTAGCCTTCACCACATCCTCTAGCAAAGAGTTCCAGAGTGGACTGTTTGTAGCAACTAGTTTCTCTTCCACTTAAGGCTTCCTCACATCAGCTGCTTACCCTCTATCCTTTTCCTCTCACCTGCTTAAATAGATGCAACTTCTCTAGCATCTCCACAATTTCCTCCTCTCATGCAGTACATGAACAGGTGAGTGCTGAGAGGGAGTTCTCCAGCTAAAGGAGAAGCAGATGCAGGACTAACAGCTCGATGTCAAGATGGCGGTCGGTTTCTAGCAGAGTGCCCCAAGGTTCGGTTCTAGGACCGGTTTTGTTCAATATCTTTATTAATGACCTGGATGAAGGGATGGATTGCACCCTCAGCAAGTTTGCGGATGACACTAAGCTAGGGGGGAGAGGTAGATACGCTTGAGGGCAGAGATAGGGTCCAGAGTGAGTTAGACAAATTGAAGGATTGGGCCACAAGAAATCTGATGAGGTTCAACAAGGACAAGTGCAGAGTCCTGCACTTGTGACAGAAGAACCCCACGCATTGTTGCAAGCTGGGGACCAATCAGCTAAGTAGTAGTTCTGCAGAAAAGGACCTGGGGGTTACAGTGGATGAGAAGCTGGATATGAGTCAACAGTGTGCCCTTGTAGCCAAGAAGGCTAATGGCATATTAGGTTGCATTAAGAGGAGCATTGCCAGCAGATCCAGAGATATTATTCCCCTTTACTCCAGATGTGGCCTCACCAGAGCCGAATATTGTGTCCAGTTCTGGGCCCCTACAAAAAGGATGTGGACGCATTGGAGAGGGTCCAACGGAGGGCAACCAAAATGATTAGGGGGCTGGAGCATATGACTTATGAGGAGAGGCTGAGGGAGTTGGGTCTGTTTAGTCTGCAGAAGCGAAGAGTGAGGGGGGATTTGATAGCAGCCTTCAACTTCCTGAAGGGAGGTTCCAAAGAGGATGGAGAAAGGCTGTTCTCAGTAGTGAAAGATGGCAGAACAAGGAGCAATGGTCTCAAGTTGTGGTGGGAGAAATCCAGGTTGGATATTAGGAAAAACTATTTCACGAGGGCTATGTCTACACTCGCGGCGGCTTCTTGCGCAAGTAATATGCAAATGAGGCTAAGCGTGGCATATCGCTGAGCCTCATTTGCATACCTAATGAGCCACCATTTTTTTCAGAAGAGGGTCTTGCGCAAGAAGGAGTGTCTACACTGCCTCTTCTTGCGCAAGAAAAACCCTCTTGCGCAATGCTGTTCTTCCTGAAAAGTAAAAGGTATAACGGCGTTGCGCAAGAGGGTTTTTCTTGTGCAAGAAGGGGCAGTGTAGACGCTCCTTCTTGCGCAAGAGCCTCTTCTGAAAAAAATGGTGGCTCATTAGGTATGCAAATGAGGCTCGGGCGATATTCCACGCTTAGCCTCATTTGCATATTACTTGCGCAAGAAGCTGCGAGTGTAGACATAGCCCAGGAGGGTAGTGAAGCACTGGAATGGGTTACCTAGGGAAGTAGTGGAGTCTCCATCCCTAGAGGTGTTTAAGTCTCAGCTTGACAAAGCCCTGGCCGGGTTGATTTAGTTGGGATTGGTCCTGCCTAGAGCAGGGGGCTGGACTTGATGACCTTCTGAGGTCTCTTCCAGCTCTATGGTTCTATGATTCTATATACTTCCATCTAGATCAGTGGCTTTCTAGCCTACCCCATTCAGGAGCCCTCATTTAAAAACTACATGCTTACAAAATCAGACATAAAAATACTCAAGTGACAGCACACTACTCTGAAAAACTGCTTCTCATTTTCCTCTTTTAAATTATAAGTCACTTGGAATATATTGTACTTAACAGTATATATAGTTTAAACAAATTATTATGTAAAATTTTTGTTTGTAGTGACTTTTCTAGGGCTTTTTATATTATCGGTTGTGAAACTAGGCAAATATCTAAATGAGTTTATTTATACCCTTCCCCCCAGGGATACATTGTAAATCACATTTATCTTTCTTACCTATACCCCTTTGTGTAGGAACTATTCAAAAACGTAAAACATGCCCAAATTTGTGTCAAAGCGCCTCAGAGTACAGATATTTCTCATTTTCAGAGAATTGTGCAAATCTCTCAATGGTCAGTATTTATGAAGCATTATAAATTACATTTAACCACTGAATGGTGAACATGAAAACAGAGCTGTTTTTCAAAGAAGAAAATCTGGTCTTCAGTAAGAACTTAAATTCACATAACAAGCATTTCTTAAAAAGTCTGCTACTGCACTTCAACATGCATACATTGTAGATTTTCTGAGAAGGAAACATACTCCTTTTGCTCCAAAACAGCAATACAGCTTTGTAGTATGCCTTCAAGACCCAATTATTTAATCAGGGTTTCAAGGAAGGTTGATAAAAATCTTAATTTCCCTGAGTTGACAATTTTGTAAGCTCTGCTGCTAGATTTGTCAGTGATTTGTCAAGGCCACATGGAACATATGATGGGGGCTCTTGTTGCTTGAAAAAAATGCATCTGACAGCAAAGTGCTTTTCTATTCCTAGACACCAGCATTTCTCCTGTGGTGTTTGGGTTTTTTTGTTTTTGAGGTCAGCTCTCTTATATTGCTACAGTATGTAACTAGCGAAGTTCTCCAAAACCTTACTGGAAATGCACTGAAAAAAATAGCTATCCAATGAAAAAAATACTTGATTTAGAAACTTGAATTTATTAACTGTTCCCTCATTTATTGCAAGACAACAAGGGTAAAGAACAATTTTAACGGTAAGACTTCTGGTAGCGAGCACGAGCACCAGGTCCACCAAACTTCTTGGACTCACAACGACGAGGATCTGCAACCAGCAAGGTCCTATCATACTGAATTAAGATATCTTTGATCTCCTTCTTGGAAGCTTCATCAACATCTGAAAGAGAGATCATATTTACGACAGATTCTATAATCTCCACCGATTACTGTTCTATATATAGCACTTAATGTCTGAAGCTAAACGCCTCAAAAAGGCGAGTAAAATAAAATCAACTTACACTTCTGATAATAAGCCACCAATGCTTTGGAAATAGACTGACGAATTGCTGTTGAGGAAAGAGACAAGTAAGAAATTTCTACATAAAACTGAATTTATTGGATAACACAACCAAGGGTTGGGGGGGTGGTGGAAATAAATCTGATAAATGCAAATAGTTATCAAACCATTGTGTGCCATATACCTCCACCTCTCAATAAAAATTGACTTTAAAATAATGTCAAGATGGATTATCTATAACAGATGAAGATTTGACCAGATACAGAAAGCAAGTAGATGTATTAAGCCAATCATATCAGCTTAATGAACTTATACAGGCCTTAACTAGAAGCAGTGCAACATTAAGATTTATGAAAAGCTAGTTATGTTCTACTCTGCTCAATGTGAAAAAAATTGAAATCCTTAGAATCAGAACTTGGCTTGTATTTGACCAATTTTATCTGAGGCACATAATTGTTTGATGCATTTTAGCTAGAAAATGCTGTTTTAAAACTAGACCTGAAAGTCTTTGATGGACTATACAGGACTCAATGACACTTTCACCAATTGAAAAAAAAACACATTTCTGAACACTCAATCATTTATATAGAACTGGGAAAGGGAAATGCTAATGCCAGTATCAGAGATCATTCATGTGTACAAATGAGGGCAGGTGATGCAGATATAGTGCAATATGCACCCTCTGTTCATTCCTTCTGGGGGCACCTAGCATTGGCCACTATCGGAAGACAGGATTTTGGGCTAGATGGACCTTTGGTCTGACCCAGTATAGCATTATTCTTTTATGTTCACCCCATTAAACTGGTATTTGCAGTAGCTAAAGCTAAACTACAAATGAAATATATATGTCCTAAGATATATAAAGTATTTATCACTTAATAAGTAGCTCAAAGTATATTAATTAGTTTAATCCATTCCAGCCCATACTGAGAATAGAGTACAAGAGTCCTACCGTAGATCTGCGCTACGTGGCCACCACCCTTAACACGAACTCTGATGTCAACACCAGCAAAGCGTTCTTTGCCCAGGAGGAGAACAGGTTCAAGCAGCTAAAAAAATAAATAAATAAAAATAGACATTATACATAGTTATGGGAACATATTCATGATCAGAGGCAGCAATCACATTTTGATCAGTTTCTAAACATGGACTTACTGAGCCTTGAATTTACAACATACATACTAAGGCAATTAAATAAAAGCCACTGAGACAATGTGACCTAGTCACTAGTGGATAAGAACATTGCCTAGAAGACCAAGCTGCCGATCTTAGACAAAGTCACTTCATCTCCCTGTGCTTCAGTTTCCCCACTTGTAAATGAAAGTAATGATACCTTGTAAAGTGCTGAGGTTGTCTGAGTAGGGATGTGAAATTTAGACTAACTAATCAAATAGTCAATGGGATTTCTATCAACTATTCAATTACTCTATAAGGGCGTCTCTGCCTTTGAACCGCCAGGCTCTTGCTACAGTTCAAAAGCCGAAGCCCCGCAGGGAACTAGCCCCTTGCTTCCTGTTGCCCCATAGCCTTTGAAATGTACAAGAGCCCTACTGGGGCTCTTGTACATTTCAAAAGCAGAACTGCAGCAGAAGCAGCACAAGTGGAGAT
This sequence comes from Rafetus swinhoei, assembly GCA_019425775.1. Taxonomy (NCBI): domain Eukaryota; kingdom Metazoa; phylum Chordata; order Testudines; family Trionychidae; genus Rafetus; species Rafetus swinhoei. Next base: position 277,962,764 of record CM033437.1, read on the forward strand.
TGCTTCAGCCCCGGCTCCTGCCGTTTCCTGCTATGCCTCTACCTCCCCTGTGCCCTGCAGAGACAGGGCTGGGGGGAACTAGCTGGTAAGCAAGCTCGCCCAGAACTGGCTCCTGCTCCCCACCCTTGCTGCCTCTGATAAAGGCAGCAAGGGGTGGGAAACAACTAGTCGCTTACACCCCTTTGTCTGATGAGTGCTTTATAAAAACTAGGCAATATTAAACTTTATTAAGTCAGATGTAAGGAAGATTAACATCTATCAAAATATAGTATTTGCTCCCAACAGCATCAATGAAAATACTGAATTGAGAAAATGTCACCACACAAAATTTAGAAAAGCACCTACATGAACACAGAAGTGTAAGATCCCATTTAGCAAAGGGATATACTCACTCAAGTCACTCTTCTAAGTTGATATTTTTAACAACAGTACGCAAGTTTACCACAATTGAAGGATACAAGGTTTTTATTTTGGTGGGGCTTTTTGGGAGGGGTTTATGAGGGGAGACAATTTACTTATTTCATACACTGCATATTACTACTCTTAATTTCACTGATTTCCTGCATAGGTATTGTGTAGGCACTTCACACAACACTGGAAAGGAACATCTTTACTAAGAAAATATAGCTATAAAAATCACAAAAATTGGCAGGACATCTCAGGGAAAGGTAATATCACCACCTATTTCCAGCTTTTTTTAAATTGATCTGCTTTGAAAACAAAGATAATTATTGTCAACATACTTATTCACAGTATTCAGTTGTTATCTCATTTGCTTATAAGTAGATCTTCTGTAGTACCACTCATGCACATCTCAAGCTCAAGTATATTTAGTAAGGATGTGAAAGTGTAACTGTGTACACAGTTGACCGAGGAGCCTGGGCTCATCGATTAACGCTCATGGTTACACATAGGCTGCTGGTGCACAAGGGGACCTGACAACTTTCCCACTCTTCCAAATACATATAGTATGTAAAAATAGACTAGTCTCCAAAGAAAACAAAGTGCTTACTTTGTACTGCAGGGTTCTAGGCTCAATCATTTCCAGGGGTCTTCCATTCACTTTAATGAGACCATTTCCTCTTTTGCAGTGAGCAACAGCAGTTGCTGTTTTCTAAAAAAGCAAGCATATGTGAGCATGGCATTTTTATTATTTATACAGTACTAACCCTGCACCAAGTAATATAGAGACTGGTATACGGTGCTTTCAGAATAGATTATGATATTGAAGATTTCAAGAAGTATTTTTCATTTAAAGCCACTAATGCAAGCCAATGAAATGTACTAGGTGAGACAGGGACTTCAAATTAGGGATGTTAGAGTGGAACCGATTAACCATTTAATCAATAAGCTGGTGCTTATCGGTTAATGGTATCGGTTACACTCAGCTCCCAGGTTGACAGCTTCACTGTAGCAGGGCAGCAAAGCCTCCTCACCAGGAGCCAGGCAGGCAAGAGCTATCCGATCAGTTCCTGAGGCTTTGCTGTGAAAGCAAAACATCCTCCCTGGGAGCCAGGTAAGCAAGGACTGCCCACTCTGCCCAGGGAGGCTTCACTGCCCAAAGAGACTTTGCTTTGTACTTTGCAGTATATAGCTAAGCTTCATACTGCACAGCCCACGGCACATGTAACCACTAATATTTTCAGTACGCATGTTAGATGTCGATTAATTGAATAATTATGTAACCACATTGAATTTTAGTGGTTACAGAACTATTTGATATTCCCCAGGAGCGGGACTGGCAGCCAGTGCACTCCAGGCCTCACTCCCAGGGACCCCCTGCCACCCTGCACTACTGCCTCTGACACAGACAACAGGAGCTGTGCCAGCCTCACATGGAGCAGCCTGTCCGCAGCAAGTCTGGGCCCGTCGTGGACATAGGCTGCTCTATAGCATCCTCCCCTGCCTGCCACTGCTGCCTCCCCCCTCACCCACCAAAATGCTACCTCTCTAGCAGAGGCAGCAGCATTGAGGTGGGGGAGGCATCTGCTCCTGCCCTACCTTGCTGCCTCTGTATCAGAGGCAGCAAGGAACGGTGGAGAAGGGGGAAGTGCTTGTAGTCAACAGGATTAACAGATAAGACCAGGCGTATCAGTTAATCGTTTAGTTGACTGCATGCTGACATCCCTAATTTTTAGTGGTTACCTGGTAACCCCATTATATGATTTTCAGCATCCCTACCTCAAAGACAAAATACATGTGCCAGCCAACCCCAAGTGAAACCACTTAACATCAGGCCTACACGCGAGACGAGCGATATATACACTGGCTACCAGCAACCAAATGTCTATCAGGGATGCTCTCTAGACAGTATTCGGGGGCAGGGGACTGGACTCGATGACCTCTCGAGGTCCCTTCCAGTCCTAGTGTTCTATGACCCACACTGCCTAGGCCAGGGAGGGAGCCGGCGGCAGAGTCACCGCCTGCCATCTCTGCCGCATTTTCCAGCGACGCCGCGCGTGCCGGACCGGGGGGCGGGAGCCGGGCCACCGGAACGAGCTGAACGCGGGGGCGCTGAGCGCCGCACTGCCGGGCACAAGGGCAGCGCTTCCCCCTCTTCAGCACCGGGGGAGGGGGCAGCCCGAGCGCGTGGCAGGGAAAGGCTGCGGGGCGCGTGCGGCCCGGCTCCAGGCTCGGCCGATGACGCGCTGCCCTGCGGCTACAGCCCAGGCGGCTGCAGGGGCCCCAGGCCGGGTCACGGCCGCCCCGCCTGGCTGGGCCCGGGCGAGACACGTGCGGGCCCGGCCGCTGCCGCCCTCCCGCTCGCTCACCTTCCGCCCGAAGACCTGGACGCTCTGCAGGGGCCCCTTGGCCGGCATGGCTCCTCCTGCAACGGACACACAGGGGGGTGAGGGGCGCGCGGCTCAACGCAGGGGGGGGGGGGCGCGGAGAAGCCGGGCACTTACCTTCCGCCAGCGACAGCAGCAGCAAAAGAACGAGCGGGGTCTCCGGAGCCGCTTCCCAGGGGCAGTCCGGCCGCAAAGCACAGCGCGATTTCCGGCCGCGCGACACGTCGTCCTCCCGCCGCGCTTGACGGCTGCTGCCCAAAGGAAGGGGGGACGGGAAAGGCTGTTGGGAACCTGGGCTGAGGGAGCCACGTGGGAAGGGGCGCTCGGCGCGCGTGCCTCTCCCTTAGCTGTTCCGGCGCCAGCCCCGTCCCTAGTGCCCTCCCCCCGCACCTCTCGCCTCAGCTGACCCCTCCCATCCCTGCTGCAGCCCCAGCCAGCCCCTCCCATCCCTGCTGCAGCCCCAGCCAATGTCCCCTACCAGCCACCTCAGCATCCTGCAATCCCACCGCCTTCCCCTGTGCCAGTCTCCCATTCCCTGCACCAGCCTCCCCCTGTCCGCAAGCCCAGGGCTCCAGTCCTTCCCCAGCTCTGGCGCGGCCCAGGCTCTCACCAGCTGTCCAGTGCTCAGCACCATAATAAATTAAATCTGTAAGAACTGAGTATTACTTCTATGCAATAAGATTCTAGGAGTGTCACTGCTTGTAAGTCTGAAGCCTGAAAAGAGTGTGGAGACACTGAAGTGATGGGAATTGCTACAAGCATGGTTAAGATCTCTTCTGTTCAGTATAACACTATTACCTTCAATCTTCACTGGGATTCACGATCTGTTACTATCAAATTTTTAAGTTAGTGTAAATTCATTACACTTTATGAATTATTCCTCTACAACAGCACAGGCTTTCACCTAAATTATTATAGCCCAAATAATCCAGTAAATACTGCTGACTAGTATTACATGGCAACAGCAGTTCCTCACACCTTTCATAGGTTTCCTCTGCTTGGACCCTTTCACACACTGGCTCCTTTTCAATATACTTTATTTAAAAAAATCTGTCTGTTGGAAGAAGTTTGTTTCTCATTAGTTTCCTCATTACAGAGAGTGGGAATTTGACTGAAATCAGTGGGATCTCTCCCAGCTGGATACATTTTTTCATGCACCCCAGTGTATTTGTAGGGTGCTGTTTTCTAAGTAGCTGTCCTATACTATCGGAGCACCATAAGGAGCAATCCACATCATTGTTGTGGTCCTACATGGAATAGCTTTCAAGATTGTGTCCTATATCAAAACAAAAACTTGGTAAAAAGTAGAATTAAATGCTTAATCTAAAAATAAATGTCATTATAACCCAAAGCATTTAAGGAAATCGTTAAACTAAGCCAATGTGAGTTGAAAAGCATCCCAGACACCTAGCACCACTCATTCCTCTGAGGTTGGCTTTTGGCATAATGGCATATAGTTCTTATAAGTTCACGGTTTTTCTACTGCTTTTGCACTATTATGTTTTGTAATTCTTTCGGTTTTTTTCTACTTTAACTTTGAAACTGTCTCGCCTTATCCTTAGCCACAAAGGAAATAATGTTTCCGCAAAAATAAGCCTGACAGACTTTGCATCATCTGGAAATAGAGGAAGTTACAAGTTCTTTAAAGTTTCTGCACAGTGTGAGTTTCTCCTAACTGAAAATCTCCCATTGTGGTTAATTTTGTTAAATGGAACAAAAAAAATTCTGAATAAAAAAGAATCCATGTGCCACCTAGAGGCTATGTTGTGTACTTTTTATAAAGGAATCATGGGCATGAATAGTAGAGTACTGCACTAGTGAACCTTTTATGGCCTGTGTTCAATTGCTTCAGACCAACCTACAGAGGATGGAATTTTATCATGTTTGGTACCAGCTCATTTGTTGTTTGGAAGTGATAATGCTTTCTGGAGTTAGTCCTGTGCTATCCAAATTATTTTTTTCATATATCACCTAGGATCCCCAGCACAATGGGGTCATGATACATGTGTAAGTGCTGCACAAACATAACAAAAATATGGTTCCTTCCCTCAAAGAACTTAGCATTGTGGGGTCCTGTATCATGAGTAGGTCTCCTAGGTGTTGTGGACAGTAAACAAGAGACAGTCAGTAAATAGAGACAGTAAATAAGAGTGAAAAAGCTGTATTTTTTGCTATTTAAATTTTTCATATGCTAAGAAATATCAACATAGTGTCTGATATGTACAGTCTCCAGTGTGCCCCATACATTCAGGTCTATGTGTCCACATGAAGTCCCATTAAAGTCAGGGGACTCTGGACAGGTACAGGATTCATTGTCTGCACAGAGCTCTTTTCAGGATCTGGGTTTTTGCATCTGACTTTCACACATAATTGCATCTTATACATTATGGAATATTATATATTTTACAGAGCTTGATTTTTTTAAAGTACAAGATCTAATATTTTACTGAAGCCCCCATGCCAGTACTAATGATTGTGACGACATTTCTGCTATATGGAATCCATGTGTAGAAAAAAAAATGGAGTTTGATTGAATACACATTTCTGAGAAAGATTTTTAACCATGTATACTTTTATTTATATCTTTTGATATGTCATTAAACAACCAATCTGTCTGTAAATATATTGACTAGCTCCAATTCCTCTTAGGCCCAACCATTTGAGGATTTCAATATGTGCCTAACTTTATATGTATTACATAGTTACATTCAAGTAAAAGGCACTATTCAGAGTACACAGCATTCTTTGCATAAGTGGGGCTTTCAATGTGATATGCAAAAGGATTTCCTTTAGATGCCCAACAACTTTATAAATAAGTTCCCACCTGTATTGGGTGGATCCCTCTGTGTGCCAACGCAATTCTCAGTGCAGATCAGGGCTTAAATATTAAATAATCAATTGAATAGGGACATTCAAGTGCATTATTAGCATAAGACTTATGTTTATTTTGCTTTTGCAGATCTTGTGACATTCATTCCCACTCAGTCAGTCATCTCCTGTTGCAAAGCTCTGCCAACAGTCTAGAAATGCCATTAAAATTCATGCTGTTGATACAGTTAATAAAGTTGAGTATATGCCTTTCCATATTCTGTTAGAAAAATAGAGGCAATTAGAATATAGCTAGACATTTAATGGGGCATTCTGGAAAGAACTGGGTTGGGGGGGTTGTTTTGTTATTCCCGCTCCCCCCACTTTCCAGTCCATACAAATGTTAGAACAGAAGCTATTTAAAATTTAGAAGCTCATAATTCAGAGCAAAGTGTATGTAATGAGAGAAAATTATAGCACAAATAACCATGTCCACAGAGGTCACCAAAAAAGCATTTCCAGTGAGCAGCACAAGAGAAAATACAGATAAATGGCAAGATGGAGAAAGGGTTCCAGACTATGGAAGGTGTTGAAGTTCAGGAAATAAATGCATGCAAAATCTTTTCTGATAGCCCACTTAGAAAGCCACTTTTGTAGATCACACACACATTAAAGCAACAATAAAACTAAATTAGGAAAGAAGAAACAAAAGTCTCCAGAAGAACTCACAGTACCACATTTTCCACTTCCTCGTGCTTTGTGTACTCATTTACATCTGTACAACATAACATACTGACTAGGCAGCATTTTCTGTCTGCTGCACAGATGTAAATGACTACACAAAGTACTCATTCCTACTAAAAGTAAGATCTATGTGTTATTCATCTGCCCTTACTAGAAATAGAAAGATCAATCCTAGAACAAGTAGGTTTTTTCTAACTTAATTGAGAAAGGATTTTATAAGATGTATATTATAGCACTAACAACCACCATTTAAATTCCTGGATCTGAAAAAGTTGTGTGATTCAGAATTGCAAGAAATTTTTAACTCTCTCTGGAGAGAAAAAAAAAGAAATGTTATTCTAACTACAAAGTCCTGATTCCATGGGGAGTTGTATGGGAGCAAGAGTCCACTTTCATGGAATTTCTTGCAGGATTAGAGTCTAAAAACCACATAACAGAAAAAGATAGTTAGAGAGAAGCTTGTGCCTACCAATGTTTATATATGCTGGGAAGGAAATTCTCAATTAACATTGCATTGAGTTATTGTAAATATGAGTTTGGTGGGAGAGAAGTGATATTCAGTTTGAGAAATTTTCAAAGGGAATTAGTGATTTTGGATACCCAACTTGGGACATCTTACGTGGGCCTGACTTTCAAAGAATGTATACTCCAGCAGTGAAAATAATTTAAAATGTTCTTACAGGTACCGTCCTACTGCAGCAAGCTGGGTCTCTGCCAGCTCTTTAAAAAGCTCCCCGCTGGCTTTTGCTGCAGCTCAGCCAGCTCTTGCTAGAGCTGTGCACTTGGGTGTACCGGCTTACTTTCACCTCTGGCATACTCTGAGTATTGAAAAATCACTAGTCATTTTTGAAAAATTTGGCTTCAATCTTTACAGGTAAGAGTAACAGGCACTTGAATAATGTCTTTCTTATGTCTCTCTTGCTTCATATTAGAACAGATTTATTTGGCAGCCTTGAATTCTGAGAGTGATGACATCAAACTAAGTTACTGCAATTTTAACATTTTCTGGATCTTCACCATAGCTGTTACTAATGAGCCACAGGGGGATCCAGTCTGTTGCAACACAGCTTTTATTGGAACCAATCCAGGCAAACATTGTTTGCCTCTGTGGATGTGTGGCTTTGGTCTCTAGCATGCATAACACTGAGAATCTTTACTCAGTGCAAATTCTATGTGACCTAAACTGCATCTTCTTTCTCCTTAAAGGGAAAATGTGCAGGATTGCTGTAAGGAAAACCTCATGGAGATTCGTTTCTATCAGGTCCTTTACGTATATTCAGGTTAAACATTTGGAAGTTAAACATAGTATGAAACTACATGCAAATGTGAAAAAAGACCTAATTCTTCACTTGCCTCTAGTACAAAATGAGTGTAAAACATCCCCAGGTCAGAAAGATAGCATTTCATACTGACTTTACCCAGGAATTAGTAACTACACAAGGTAACAGGCAGTGAAATATCAAGGCAAAGGTTTATCAATGAAGCCAGCTTTCAGTATGACTCTGTATGAAAGGAGTGGGAAAACACTCACTATAGCAAGTGGAAATCTACGTACCTTTAGCACAGTTTCTAGAAGAGAAACTGGGGACCCAACTGAAGTATTTAAAATTGAGAGGTGTGGCAAACACTGATCACTCCTTTTGTGCTATTCCATGTTGTGAAAACAAAGAGCTATTCTAAAATTAAAGGTAAATTTAGCATAAATAAAAGGAAAGATTTGTCTTATACACTCTATTCAGCAGGCAGAATTTGCTGCCACATACCAGTAAATAACTCATAATCTACCATGGTGTATAGCTGTATTTTTAAGTGATAGATAATTTTGACCAGTAAAAAGACTTATTGCTCCTTCATACATGCTAAGATACAGATGGGGGAGAGGGGATCTTATTTTTGATGTAGGGCAAAAATGATCACTGTAGGGCTCAGGAGCCCTCTCAGACATGCCAGAGTGAAGGTATTTAACTAAGTCTGCCATTGGTTTGATATAGAAAATCTTCTTATCCTTAAGCATCAGGATATGAGTGTATAGCAGTAGCATTACATTTTGTACTTGTTTGATGATAAAATATGCAATTGGCTAATGGATCGCATTAGTTCCAATGTTTGCTTTTCACACATTATAATCATCCAGATAACAGTTGAAGAGTCTTCTAAACTGAGTTAGTGCAAGATTATAATAACCAATGGAAAAATGTTTGATGCATCCAGAAAAGTGAATCTTCCCAGCTTTTAAAGATATTGCTGTCTAAACAATTGGGGATTGCACAAAGACTTCCATATTATTCCTTTAGAAATGGTTAACTATTACTTGGGGGTAATTTGATTTATAGTAAAGTAGATTTAGTTTGTGGCTAAGCCTCTACAAGAACTCAGACTCTCCGCTAAAGTATACATGTGCATATCTACTGTAGCAGAGTGTGGAAGGGCCCCTTTGGCTCCTGCGTCCACAAAGTCACTCTAGGTATGTCTACACTGCAGGCTAAAGTCGAGTTAAGATACTCAACTTCAGCTATATTAATTGCATAGCTGAAGTCAAAGTAGCTTAACTCGGCTTTTGACGCTGTCCACATTGCAGGAAGTCAAAGAAAGAACACTCTTCTTTCAACTTCTTACTCCTCATGAAATGAGAGTAAGGGTACATCTACACTAGCCCCCTAGTTCGAACTAGGGAGGCTAATGAGGGCAACCGAAATTGCTAATGAAGCGCAGGATTTAAATATCCTTTAAATATTTAAATAGTTCGAATTAACAGTTAAACCTCATTCCATAAACTAAGGGGTTTATCTCGGAATCGCGCTTCTCTGCCGCGTGTAGACGCGGGCAGTTACTTCAGGCTAATCAGTTTCCAAAATGGCGACCGGCCGGGAATATGCTAATCAAGCACGGGATAGTTAAATCCCGCGCTTCATTAGCAATTTCGGTCGCCCTCATTAGCCTCCCTAGTTCGAACTAGGGGGCTAGTGTAGACATACCCTAATTACAGAAGTCAGAGTAAGAAGCCCATTATTTTGAAATTATTTCAAAATAACCAGCTTGCTGTGTAGATACACACTGGTATTTTGAAATAAACATGCAGTGTAAACATAGCCTCTGAGACCCTGGGTTAATAGCCACTGGTGCAGTTAATTCACAGGCTTATTCCCACCATGCTTTCATCTACAGCTGGCAGGAAGAAAGCACTACCTCCCTGCTTCTACTTCCTGCCTTGCCCCTTTCTTTCCATCCCCTTTGTCTTCCTTCCTCTGAGACTTTTGTATAGCCCCAACCTAATTAAGTGGCAGTTCTCTCTCCTTCCCCAATTAGGACCAGGTTATCTCTAGCTAGCTATAATTTACTCCCCTAAATGGGAATAAATGACATATGGCTGAATCAGCAACCCCTTGCCCAGCACCTTGTCACATCCACACAAAATCGCTCCTTACAGAAGTGGGTTTTTTTATTTCAAATAACAAAGTTATAAAACTTTGATCTGAAGACCATTCACTATATCTAAGCTATATACTCACATAAACAAAAACAAAAAAAATTACATACAGTATAAAGAACTGATTTCCAAAACTGCCTGAATAGATTTCCTATGATGCTCAGGAAACAGAATACAATTACTCCAGTAGTCTGCTTCCTTCCATATATTAGCAATAAAGCACACTAGCACCTGTTGCCCCCTCAGATTTTCTCTGCAGAGAGAGATGCACCATCCTGACTCCTAGATTACTCTCCTCTGGTTCACTTTGTATGTCAATACTGCTTATTAGATAGAGACATTTAGAAAAGTGTACATGAACACAAAAGCCCATTTGGGAACAAAAGGCTATGTCTAGGCTGCAGAGTTATATCGAGAAAAGATATGCAAGTTGTGAACTACAATTTGCGTATCTTTTTCTGCTTTTTTTTCCCCCAAAAGAGGTTTTTCCGAAATTTGGCCTGTCTACATGGGGCCAAATTTTGAAAAAACCTCCTCTTTCAGAACATCCCTTATTCCTCGTACACTGAGGAATACAGGGATGCTGAAAGAACATGTCCACTTTTTAGGAAATTGTTCCGAAAAAGTAGACGTGTTCCTTGGACACAGTAGAGCTTTTCTGGGATACCTCTGGTGTCCTGGAAAAGCTCTGCAGTGTAGACATAGCCCAAGTCATAGCATTCCAGATGGCTCAGTAATGTTGAGATTTTAAATCTGGTTTGGCACATGGGGAAGTCAGTGGATGTGATATACCTTGTGTCGAGGGGCCGGACCCCTTGACGGTTGGGGTGCCCCAACGTCAGGGGCAATGTCCCTTTTCTGCAGGGCAAATGCAGCCCTACGGGCCTAGTCCTAAAGTACAGTTCCCTCTAACTAAGGTAAATAGAGCCCTGCAGGCCTAGTCCTGAACACAGTTCCCCCTATCAGGGTAAATACGGCCCTGCAGGCCTAGTTCCCAAACACACGCCTCTCTCGGAGTTACTCTGGCCTAGAGGCCTAGTCCACAGGTGAGTCTCCCCAAACTGCTAGGGAGCAGGGTACCGGGGAGGTAGGGGGACTCAGGCCCTCCTGCTCCACCAGGTCCCAGCCCAGCGCCCTGTCGGCAGTGGAAGCTTTCACTGCCTGCTCAGTGGGGATTCCTGCCGAAATGCGCTGAGTTCCCGGAGGACAATCCTCTGCCCTGGGCCACTTCCTACCGTTCCCCAGCGCTCCAGTCGCTCTCCGGGCGTTGCTCAAAGCATCCAACCCCCGTGCATGGCCTCCCTGGTCGGGGCTGTTGCTGGGGCTGTGGCTGCTGCCGGGGTTGTTGCTCTTGAGGCTGCTGCTCCTGGGGCGGCCGCTGCAGGGGTGACTCAGGAGCTCTGGCCTGGGCTCCTTCCCCTCTGGCAGTCCATCCCGAGTGGGCTACTCTGCTGCCTCTTATACTGCTCCAGCACTTGGAGCATGCTCAGTCGGGGAAAAGGGGCGGGATTTCCTCTGCCCACAGAGTCTTAGCCCCTACCTTCTTCAGTGCGGGGTACACTCTCCCCATCACACCTTGCTTTAGCAAAGCTTTTGATACGGTCTCCCACAATATTCTTGCTAGCAAGTTAAGGGAGTATGGATTGGATAAATGGACTGTAAGATGGATAGAAAGCTGGCTAGATTGTGGTGCCCAATGGGTAGTGATCAATGGCTAAATGTCAGATTGGCAGTCAGTTTCAAGCGGAGTGCCCCAACAATTGGTTCTAGGGCCAGTTTTGTTCAACATCTTTATTAATGACCTGGATGAGGGGATGGATTGCAAATTTGCGGATGACACTAAGCTAGGGGGAGAGGTAGATGCATTGGAGGGCAGGGATAGGGTCGAGTAAGACCGAGACAGATTAGAGGATTGGGCCAAAAGAAATCTGATGAGGTTCAACAAGGACAAGTGCAGAGTCCTGCACTTGGGATGGAAGAATCCCAAGCATTGTTACAGGCTGGGGACTGACTGGCTAGATAGGTTCAGCAGAAAAGGACCTGGGGATTACAGTGGATGAGAACCTGGATATGAGTCATCAGTGTGCCCTTGTAGCCAAGAAGGCTAATGGCATATTAGGGTGCATTAGAAGGAGCATTGCCAGCAGATCTAGAGAAGTGATTAGTCCCCTTTATTCTGCACTGGTGAGGCTACATCTAGAGTACTGCGTTCAGTTCTGGGCCCCCCACTACAGAAAGGATGTGGACGCATTGGAGAGGGTCCAGCGGAGGGCAACCAAAATGATTAGAGGGCTGGAGCACATGACCTATGAGGAGAAGCTGAGGGGTTTGGGCTTATTTAGTCTACAGAAGAGAAGAGTGAGGGGGGATTTGATAGCAGCCTTCAACTTCCTGAAGGGAGGTTCCAAAAAGGATGGAGAGAGGCTGTTCTCAGTAGTGACTCATGGCAGAACAAGGAGAAATGGTCTCAAGTTACAGTGGGGGAGGTCTAGGTTAGATATTAGGAAAAACTATTTCACCAGAAGGGTGGTGAAGTACTGAAATAGGTTACCTAGGGAGGTGGTGGAATCTCCATCCGTAGAGGTTTTTAAGTCTCAGCTTGACAAAGCCCTGGCTGGGATGATTTAATTGGGATTGGTCCTAGTTTGGGTAAGGGGCTGGACTCGATGACCTCCTGAGGTCTCTTCTAGCCCTAGGATTCTATGATTCTAGTTGTATGTAAAGACACCACCTTTTCTCCATGTCCCTCCTTAAAAGAAGAGGTTACTTACTTCGTGACTGTAGTTCTTTGAGATGTGTTGCTCATGTCCATTCCAATTAGGTGTGTGCGTGCTGCGTGCATGGATCTCAGAGCTTTTTCCCTCAGCAGTACCCTTCGGGCCAGCAGGGAGCCCCCTGGAGTGGCGCCGGTATAACAGCGCATAAATGCCCCTGCTGGCCCTCCACCCCCTCTGTTCCTTCTTGCCGAAATTCTCCGACGAAGGGGAGGCGAGTGGGATTTGGAATGGACATGAGCAACACATCTCGAAGAACTACAGTTAAGAGGTAAGTAACCTCGTCTTCTTCTTCGAGTGCTTGCTCATGTCCATTCCAATTAGTTGATTCCCAAGCCGTTTCCTTTGGCGGTGGGGTCGGAAAGTAATCTGACCTATTTCTCCACACACTGCAGCACTGCTCTACCTACAGACACGTCTGCTCTTGCCTGCTGTGTGATGGCGTAGTGCTTGGAGAAGGTATGCACAGAAGACCACGTGGCCGCTCTACAAATGTCCAGTATAGGCACTTGAGCCAAAAATGCTACGGACGCGGCTTGTGCCCACGTGGAGTGGGCTCTCAACCACAGAGGGGTTTTCCCCTGACCATGGTAACACTCATTAATACAGGCAGTGATCCATGAAGATAAACATTGCGCGGACACGGGCGCTCCCCTCATGTGCTCTGCAAAGGAAATAAAGAGCTGTGATGACTTTCGAAAGTCTCTCGTTCTGTCAATGTAAAAGGCAACAGCCCTTCGTACATCCAGGCAATGCAAAGCCTGCTCCCTAGGTGTGGAGTGTGGTTTAGGAAAAAACACCACTAAATAAATGTCCTGAGTCATATGGAAATGGGAGATGACCTTAGGGAGGAAGACTGGGTGAGGACGGAGCCTGACCTTGTCCTTGAAAAAGACGGGATATGGAGGCTCTGAAGTAAGGGCCTGTAACTCTGACACCCTCCTGGCGGATGCGATTGCCACTAAAAATGCCACTTTCCATGACAGGTGCTTTAGCGAGCAGGAGGCTAGTGGCTCAAAGGGTGATTTCATTAGTCCTCTCAGTACCAGATTTAGGTCCCAAGGCGGGACAGGGGGACGCACCTGCGGCATCAATCTATCAACCCCCTTCATGAACCGCTTTGTCATTTTATGGGCAAACACCGACCTTTCCCCCTCCCCTGGGTGGAAGGCTGAAATTGCTGCTAAATGGACCCTTAGAGAGGACGTAGCAAGGCCCTGTTGTGTAAGATGCAGCAGGTAGTCCAATATCAGAGAAACACTGGCTCTAAGCAGGCGTGAGCGCCTTTGCTGTTCCCAAAGCACGAACCTCCTCTGTTTCGCTTCATAGAGGGCTCTGGTGGAAGTTTTCTGCTCTCCAGTAGGACCCTCTGTACCTCTTGAGAGCAGTCACGTTCTATGGCAGAGAGCCATTCAGGTTCCACGCCATGAGGTGGAGAGACCCTAGGTTTGGGTGGCATAAAGTCCCCTGACCCAAATCTTGAGTGAGCAGGTCTGGGACTAAAGGGAATGGCACTGGGTCTATCGTCGACAACTCCCTGAGGGTTGAGAACCAGTGCTGCCTTGGCCACCATGGTGCTATCATTATGACCATTGCTCTGAACCTCCTGACCCTGATCAGCATGTCGTGTATTAGGAGAAGGGGAGGGAACACGTATAGCAAAAGACTGGGCCAGTGTATGTGGAGGGCTTCCCCTAGGGTGTTGATCCCCTGGCCCCTGAGGGAGCAGTAGCTCCTGCACTGGACATTGTGCCTGGAGGCAAAGAGGTCTAAAAGGGGATAGCCCCACATCCGGAAAACTCCCTCCAGGATATCTCTCCTCAGCATCCATTCGTGGACTTGGAAAGAGCGACTGAGCTCGTCCACTAGGTTGTTCCTGGACCCCGGAAGATAGGTAGCTTGTAACGAGATGTTTTTCAGTATACAAAGTTCCCAGAGTTCGGTGGCCTCTCTGCAAAGCGGGGAAGAACGAGCTCCCCCCTGCCTGTTGACATAATACATGGCCGACGTATTGTCGGTTAGTACCTCCACCAACTTGTTCGCTATCAGTGGTAGGAAGGCCTGGCATGCCAATTTGATTGCGCGGAGTTCTTTGACATTGATGTGTAAGGGTCTCTCCCTCACAGACCACAGACCTTGAGTCCTCATAGACCCCAAGTGTGTCCCCAACCCCAGATCAGATGCATCCGTTACTAGCTGTACCAAGGGGACCCATTTCTTGAAGGGGACCCCTGCACAAACCACATCCTCCTGAGTCCACCAGACCAGGGAGCAAAGTACGGGGGCAGGTAGGGTAACCATCATGTCCAGGGGGTGTCGCACAGGGTTGTGAGCAGTTCTCAGTCACGCTTGTAACGGACATAGCCTCAACCTCGCGTGCACCATTACATAAGTACAAGCCACCATGTGACCCAACAGGCGCATACAGTTGCGCACAGTGGTCATGGGAGAAATGTGGAGGTCCCTGATCATTGTCTGCATAGTCTGGAACCTGTGCTTGGGCAGGGATGCCCTTCCTGTGGTGGAATCCAGGAACGCTCCCACAAACTCTATCAACTGGGAGGGGACCATAGAGGACTTCTCCTCGTTCAGTATGAGGCCCAGCTTCAGAAATAGGTTCCTGGCCATGGAGACATGTGAGAGTACCTGGTCCTGGGACGAGCCGCAAATCAACGAGTCGTCCAGGTACGGGAAGATGTGTACCCCGTGGCGTCTCAACACAGCCGCCACTGGGGCCATACATTTGGTAAAAACCCTTGGCGCTGTGGTGAGTCCGAAGGGCAGGACCATGAACTGAAAGTGGTCGTCGGCTATCATGAACCGCAAGAACCTCCTGTGACGTGGAAATATGCATCTTTCAAGTCGAGGGCAGCAAACCAGTCTCCTCTTTGAAGGGAGGGGATAATGGAGGCAAGAGTGACCATTTTGAACTTTATCTTCTTTATGAACAAATTTAGTCCTCTGAGATCTAGAATAGGACGAAGTCCCCCTTTTGCCTTTGGTATGAGGAAATAGCAGGAATAAAACCCGCTCCCCTTGAACTCATCCAGGACGGGCTCCACCGCCCCGAGGTTCAGGAGCTTTGTAACCTCCTCCCTCAGCAGCGTTTCGTGAGAGAGGTCCCTGAAAAGGGAGGAAGGGCAATGGGAAGGGGATGGAAGAGGGGAAGAAGTAAAAGGGATTGAGTAGCCGCATACCACCAGGCTGAGAACCCACTGGTCCTTATAGATGCCCAGGCTTGGTAGAAATGGGATAAATGGAAACCAGCTTGCGAACAGGAACTGCTAACAGGGAGTTTGGAGAGGGAGTTCTCCAGGTAAAAGAGGAGTAAAAACGGGACCCTTGTGGTAAGTGGCTGTCTGGAGTGTGTGTTTGTGTGTGGGGGAGTTATTTGCTGTGTGCTGAGCTTGTGTTTGTCTGTCTGGTTGGTTTGTTTGTTTGCTTGAATCTGAGGAACTGTCCCGGATTGAAGTGTCATTAGAGGAGGTTTTGGAACAAATAGAAAAACTTAATGTTAACAAATCTCCGGGACCGGATGGCATTCATCCAAGGGTTCTAAAAGAACTCAAATGGGAAATTGCTGAACTATTATCTGTGGTTTGTAACCTATCCCTATCGGCTTCCGTACCTAATGACTGGAAGGTAGCCAACGTGACACCAATATTTAAAAAGGGCTCTAGAGGAGATCCGGGCAATTACAGACCAGTAAGTCTAACTTCAGTACCTGGCAAATTAGTCGAAACAATAGTAAAGAATAAAATTGTGAAGCATGTAGAAGAACATAATTTGTTGGACAAAAGTCAACATGGTTTCTGTAAAGGGAAATCCTGTCTTACTAATCTATTAGAGTTCTTTGAAGGGGTTAACAAACATGCGGACAAGGGGATCCAGTAGATATAGTATACTTAGATTTCCAGAAAGCCTTTGACAAGGTCCCTCACCAAAGGCTCTTGTGTAAATTACATGGCCATGGGATAAGAGGAAGGTCCTTTCTTGGATTGAGAACTGGTTAAAAGACAGGAAACAAAGGGTAGGAATAAATGGTAAATTTTCAGAATGGAGAGGGTAACTAGTGGTGTCCCAAGGGTCAGTCCTAGGACCAATCCTGTTCAACTTATTCATAAATGATCTGGAGAAAGGGGTAAGCAGTGAGGTGGTAAAGTTTGCGGATGATACCAAACTGTTTAGCATAGTCAAGACAGAAGCAGACAGTAAGGGACTCCAAGAAGATCTCACCAAACTGAGTGATTGGGCAACAAAATGGCAAATGAAATTTAATGTGGATAAGTGTAAAGTAATGCACATCGGGAAAAATAACCCCAACTATACGTACAGTATGATGGGGGCTAATTTGGCTACGACAAATCAGGAAAGAGATCTTGGAGTTATCGTGGACAGTTCTCTGAAAACTTCCACACAGTGTGCAGCGGTCAAAAGGCAAATAGGATGCTAGGTATTATTAAGAAAGGGATAGAAAATAAGACCCAGAATATCTTACTGCCCCTGTATAAAACTATGGTACGCCCACATCTTGAATACTGTGTACAGATGTGGTCTCCACACCTCAAAAAGATATTTTGGCCTTGGAAAGGGTTCAGAAAGGGCAACTAAAATGATTAGGGGTTTGGAACGGGTCCCATATGAGGGGAGGTTAAAGCGACTGGGACTTTTCAGTTTAGAAAGAGGAGACTGAGGGGATATGATAGAGGTGTATAAAATCATGAGTGGTGTGGAGAGGGCCGATAAAGAAAAGTTATTTATTAGTTCCTAAATAGAAGAACTAGAGGACACCAAATGAAATTAATGGGTAGCAGGTTTAAAACTAATAAAAGAAAGTTCTTCTTCACACAGCGTGTAGTCAGCATGTGGAACTCCTTGCCGGAGGAGGCTGTGAAGGCTAGGAATATAACAGAGTTTAAAGAGAAGCTAGATAATTTCATGGAGGTTAGGTCCATAAAGGCTATTAGGGGATAAAATGGTGTCCTTGGCCTCTGTTTGTCAGAGGCTGGAGAGGATGGCAGGAGACAAATCGCTTGATCATTGTCTTGGTCCACCCTCTGGGGCACCTGGTGCTGGCCACTGTCGGCAGACAGGATACTGGGCTAGATGGACCTTTGGTCTGACCCGGTACGGCCGTTCTTATGTATGTTCAAAGGGGCCGGGGGGAAGAAAGCATGACTGGTGTGCTGTCCTCGATCGTGCCCTCAAAATGGTGGTTTAGGGTGCTGGCCTGCGGATGTAGTGGGCCCCTTATCTTGAGCCGATCTCTGAGCTCTGCGCCGGTTTCTAGGCGGGTCGTTTCTAGAAAGACTATGACCCCGCCTTCTGCCACAGTCAGAGGTAAAACCCCACTGGAAATGCCTTGCCGCAGGCTTAGGGTTGAGGGGTCGCCTGAGTGGACCGGGCATGTGGATTCCCAGAGACTTAAGGGTCGCCCGGGAATCCTTCAGGCTATGTAGTTTGGAGTCCATTTTATCCAAAAAAAGACCAACTCCTTCAAAGGGCAAGTCCTGAAGGGAGGTTTGTACATCGGGAGGAATGCCCGACACGTTTAGCCACACAGTCCATCGCATAACAACAGCTGTTGCCATTGTCCGGGCAGCTGAATCAGCTGTGTCTAAAGCCACCTGCAAGACCGTACGAGCCACCATCCTACCTTCGTCTGCCAAGACCCTAAACTCCTGGCGGTCCTCCTGTGGCAAACGGCCCCCAAATTTGTCCATAGCGGACCAGGTATTGTACGCATAACGTCCCATCATAGCCTGCTGGTTGGCTATGAACAGTTGTAGGCCCCCCATGGAATAGGCCTTCCGTCCCAGGAGGTCCAATTTTTTTAGTTCCTTGGCCTTAGGGGTTGACCCCGGGATCCCTGTCTTTCTTTTTGTCCTGCTGCCTGTACAACCAAGGAGCTCGGGAGCGGGTGGGAAAACAAAAAGTCATGCCCCTCCTGGGGAACAAAGTATCCCTTCTCCATCCCCTTCTGGGTGGGAGGGATGGAGGCCGGTGTCAGCCAGAGGGCCTTGACTAGCTTGTCCACCATCTTTATCAGGGGTAATGCCACCCTGCCCGGAGTTGCAGTGGAGAAGATGTCCACCATGGGATCTGTATCCTCCTGGACCTCCTCTACCTTTACCGCTAAATTCTTCACCAGCCTTCGTAGGAGGTCCTGATGGGCCCTCACGTCCATCGATGGCAAAGATGGGGCTGGCTCTGTTAGGGCCTCATCGGGAGAGGAAGATGAGGAGTCCCGTGGTACAGTCGTATCCTCTATCTGCATGTCCATTGGTGGCTCTGGCACTGTTGACGGGGCTACCTGGGGAGATTCCGCAGGAGTAGGTCTGGACACCACCTCGCTCAGAGACCCCTGGGGTCTAGAGGTTGTCGTTGAAATCGACCTATCTGTTTCAGATGTGGGGGCTCTATGTACTGGCATTGCCGATGGCGGAGTCCCCCATTTTGAGGAGCCCGAGATGGATGCTGCAGGAGGCGGACCTTGGGCCTCATGATAGGCCCAGGGGCTCCAAAAGGGCCATTGCGGGGAGGCCAGGAATACTGCTGCAAGTCCACGCCAGCAGTTGTGTGCTGGGAACGAGACTGGTGCCTTGATCTAGAACGGAAGGAGGACCTTCCCGACCTCAAGGACTCCACCTCCGACTCAGAGGAATAGTCCAATGCTGACCACGGGGGGGAGGGGGGCAGCAGACTCCTGGTCTCTTCGGTGCTGGGCCATAGCTCGTGGCTTTCCCCTAAGTGCGGGGGCTGGCACAGGGGGCAGAAAGGGCTGCGCTGATACCGCCTGCCCGTGAGGTCCTGTAGCTCTGCACAGCGGTGGAGCCGATGTCCAGGATAACGGGGGCTCCGTCTGATTGGAAAACGCCAATGGCGCCACTGTTGTGGGCGCCGGGCTCGGTATCGGCAGTGGCGTCATCACTGGGGCTGGGATCGGTGCCAACGTCGGTACCATGCATAGTGCCGTCGAAATAGCATACGCCGGAAGAAACACCGGTGCCATCGTCTGTGTCACAGTCCATACCGGAACTGATGCCAGTACTGGCACCGGTCCTGGTGCTGGGGACGATACCAGGGCTAGATGGAAGTTTTGAGCTGGTATATTAAACTGTGTCTGTGGCTGTGCCGAGGTCGTGGCCATGAACGCTGCCAGTGCCAGAGGCACTACAAGCGTCGGTGCCGCCCCTGGCGTTGGAGGCGCTCCAAGCGCTGGTGCCGCTGCTGGCATCGGAGGCGCTACAAGCGCTGGTGCTGCTGCCTGCACCTGAGGCGCTGCAAGCGCCGGTGCCATTCCCCGTGCTGGAGACGCTGCCAGTGCTGGCGCTGCTGATAGTTCTCGAGGCGCCATGAGTGCCGATGCCGCTGCCGGTGCCAGATGCGCCGCAAGCGCCATTGTCGTTGCCAGCGCCAGAAGTGCTGCGAGCCCCGGTGCTGGGGCCAGAGTCAACGCCGGTGCCAGAGCCAGGTTTGAGGGTGGAGCCAGGGCTGGAGACAGTGCCGGGGTTGAGAGCAGAGACGGTGCCGGAGGCGGGGCTGGAGCCGGTGCCGATGTGGTTGCTGGTGTTCCTAGTGCTGCGGGCAGGTGCCCCCACACCAATTGTGCTGGCGACAAGCAGACCTGAGGTTGAGCAGGCCAGTGCACTGGTGCCCTACTTGGTGCCGGAAGAGGGAATGCTGACAGATCCAAGGCGGTTAAGGCTATAAGGTCCCTCACCACGTGGAATGTCTCTGGGGTCGAGGGCCGTAGGTCTAGCAGGGTTCCCTCTGCCTCCGATGTAGCGGTAGCATGGCTATGGCCCATCTCTGTACGTGACTGGCTATGGGCCTTCGGGGTTGAGTGCCCCTCCTTAGGGCGCACTTTGCGGCTTGTTTTGTGAGGGGAACGGCCTCTCCGCTCCTTAGACACCTTCTGAGAAAGGGATTGCGACTGGTGCCGGGAAGACTTAGCCTTAGCCTTGGCTGGTGCAGAAGAGGTCTCACGTGCCGATGAAGGGGCACTGCATGCACCGACTGACTGTCGTCCGGTGCCGGGGGCTGAGAGAGGACTCCATTAGCAGTCTCTTCAAACGAGTGTCCCTCTCTCGCCTCGTTTAAAACCTCTGCAGATCTTGCAGGTCTGAGTACAGTCTGCCTCTCCTAATCACTTTAAGCAGGAGAAGTGAGGATCTCCGCAGGGCATAGGCTTGAGGCAGGACTCACAGGGCTTGAAGCCTTGCAGTCCTGGCATGCCCTCCCCAGCCAGGGAGAGGAAAGAAAAGGGGACAACTATTTAAACTATTTACAGGGTCGCTATTTACAGACTAAATACTGAATCTAAAACTATTTACAAACTAAGTAATGAACAAGAAGCTAAGGGAAGACTTAGAGTCTAACGCTCCAACTGCCGCACGGGCAGTAAGAAGGAACTGAGGGGTGGAGGGCCAGCAGGGGTATTTATGCGCTGTTATACCGGCGCCACTCCAGAGGACTCCCTGCTGGTCCTAAGGGTACTGCTGAGGGAAAAAGCTCCGAGATCCGTGCACGCGGCGTGCACACACCTAATTGGAATGGACATGAGCAAGCACTCGAAGAAGAACTCATCTCACCGTAAGGCATATAGAAAAGTGCTATCTTCTAGCAGTTAGGCTGGTGAAAAGTTATGCTAGAGTATGAATTGTGCATACAACCAATCTATGTCAATATGTTAATTTTGTTTAGAACAGGAAGATCCTAGTTATATTAGTCCCTAATCAGGTCAATGATTTCTAAGTTTCAGTCTGTTTGCCTGAAATATTTTCTGCAGCCTGTAGTAGGAGATCAGGCAGAAGTATCAAGACAGGGGAACTGTTGTATACTGTATGACCTAGAAAAGAACAGACATTTTCTCTAGGAACTAGAGTAGCTGAACTCTGGATGAGGATAAACTCTTTTGGCAAGGTATTACTAGGGGTTCCCAGTGGAAAATGCTGTATCTGTGACATAGAAGGACAGCAGAAACTTAGCCACTCTTCAACCCTCAATACTCAGGACACCAATAATCTTATGAACACAGATTCTAGGAGGTGATAAGGTCCCTGTCCACTGACAATGAATAGCCCTAGCTGGGAAATCCACAGCTGGCATAGATGGTTCCTACACCATCCACCTACTGAAGCTTAGGTTGAGAGGTGGGGAAGGGTTGGGGCCACAACGTAGTCTGTAATAGGCAGGCAGTCCATACTGTTGGTTATTAATAGCTGGTATAGTTTAGACCAGTCTCAGGGCCAACCTGGAGTACATTGTGACCAGGGCCAGCATTGAGTGGGACCTGGATCAAGACACTCCAAAAGATAATTTTACAGCCATCTCCTCACCTGGCCTCAATAGAATCTCAGGCATAGTATCTATCTGCTCGAGCCACATAGCATCATAGGCATTGCACAAAAACACAAGCACACAGCATTACAAGACGGAGATTAAAATAACACATTTTTACAAAAAGAAAAACAGATAAAACAATTAAAATCACGATATCGTGGGAAAGCTCTTACAGACCACAAGGGACTGTGGAGGGCTGATCACATCAGTTTGTGAGTAATACTCAGGAGACAGTAATCTTTAGACAAACCAGATGGTTAGCCAACAAACCAGATGGCTTTATTTAAGCAGGCAAAGTTCATATTTAGTGAGCTGGTTTGTTTTAAAAAAACAGGTTGCACACACGCAAATTAAAGTAAAAATAATTACATGAGATGAACTAGAACATTCATACATTTTAAACCCTAATCAACTAGTCCACTACCTTGGGGAGACTGTAATGGAACTTATCATTCCAGCCTACATTGTCCTTTACATGGTTTTTGTTTGTTTTTTGTTAAGTGTTTATATTACAGTGGCACCTGAGGCTCTACTCACGACTGGTGCCATTTTGTTGCTTGGTATACAATTGTATAGGAAGATACAGTGCCTGTTCTGGAGAGTGTACAATCAGGAAAACAATGAGTAGTAAGTAGGTTTAACAAATAACAGGAGGGAAGAGAGGCTAAGGGTAACAGTAATAAGATTTGTTTCCATAAGTTAGCAAATAAGTTCTGTTCCTCTTAAAATGAGTTCCAAAAGTCTACTACTATTTTCTTTATACCGCAGTAAAATTGTAGTTTTGCTGCAATTGCATCTCATCCATTTTTTTAGTTGTCCTGTTATTCATTTATAAACACAGTTCTTTAAGAATCATGATTCCTCATCAGAGAATGGGACTAGAGAAGTGTAAAGCAGACGGAACGGCAATTGTCAAAAAAGTTTCTACTCTTAGTGGCAGCAACAATAACAAGCTAGCAATAACCTTAAAGAAGGGATCTCATTTCCCCCCCTGGAAATTACTGCATTATGTCTGCAGCATAGATAGGTTGATTATTATGGAATCATTATGGTGTTTTAGAAAACATGACAAGTCAAATATGCATTTTTCAGACATGCTAAGTTATTTCAACCGAAGGAGAGCAATAACAATGAACAAGTGTAAAATCTCTATGAAAGAGAATACAGTAACTGGAAAAAATCTGCTAAAAAAAAAGGAGAACAATGCCAAATGACAGCTTCCTCTGAAGACAGAGAGACTTGTCTACATTTGAAGGCGCAACACAAATAGAATATTTTCTTTCAGTGACATAACTACATATACAATTGAGCTGGCAGGGTGCAGAGCAATAATAGTCTCCCAAATTCTGATCACATGTAATGCCATTTTGGAATTCTGCTTGTAGCAAAATGGACATATACTCAAAATACGACCCAGAATGCTGTGCAACGAGGTATTACATTTGGCTTCCATCTTATATGGCCCAGATGCAATAGTGCACTCTGTTAAGTCCCTGTAACAGGGCCAAAGTGGACCCCTTGGACTTATACCAATTCTGCACCCCCAAATCAGACAGAGATCTCTTCTGTACTGCAATCAGCATGTTTTCTATTTAATGAAATTATATATATATGCGTCAAACCTGCACCTAGCAGGGCTATGCAGCTTGACTCCTTCCTCCCAACCTTATGTAGCTCCCTGGTACTTCCCATTACCAGTTAGGGGTTGGACTGCTTCTGCTAGCACTAATTAACTTTCTTTGGAGCTGGCATGATAGAGGTCTGGCTCAAGGTTTCCCAGCCAGCACCCTGTCACAATCCCACTGATTTTAAAAGGCTCTAAAGTGGCTAAATACTGTTAAAAATCTGGTCCCTTGAACAATTTGGAGGATGTGATGGGGTTTACTGATCACATGCTAAACCAAAGCAAGGCATGGGACAGTAGTGGGCTAAGGAAGCCCTGCCCCTCAGCAGCTACAGGGCATGCACCTGATGCAGATACAGTTTAAAAGGACATTTGTGGTCCAGGAAAGAAGTTAGGGATTGCATCAGGAAGAAAGGCTGATGCTTGTAGCCCAGGGCAGAGTGACTGCAGCATTGATAAGGCCACTCCAACTGCAGTGATCCATATTACCACACCCCAGCCCTTTTTTGGAATGGGAACCTGTGAGAGGCCCTGAAGAATGGGATATTGTCACCTAGGCTGACTAAGCTGATACTACTAAGAGTGTGACTGCATCCCAAATGGAAGTGCCACAGCGCTGTAGGAAATTATCAGGGCAGAGGAGTATAACATGAGGTGGACCAATGAATGGTCAAAACACTGCAACACACTTGTTATTTTATTGGTCAGCCACTAGCTGAAACTATGTGTAAAATACCTTATTTAAACAAACCTTACTCATACCTGGAAGAGCATTAAAGGATGTTATGATGAAGACCTCTGTAGCGAGTCCATATGTAATAAAGAGAAACATGTCAGGGCCTTGTGTGAGACCTGATGGACTGTGAGGACCCCAGTCCACCTCCCTTGCTTCCCATCCCTCAATAATGACAGAACCCTGAAGGAAGAAGAGGGAACACACAGGAGAGACTAAAGTAGGCCCCCTCTACAACAAACAGACTGATAAAAACAAGGAGCCATGGTCTCAAGTTACAGTGGGGGAGGTCTAAGTTGGATATTAGGAAAAACTATTTCACTAGGAGGGTGGTGAAGCACTGGGATGGGTTACCTAGGGAGGTGGTGGAATCTCCATCCCTAGAGATTTTTAAGTCCTGACTTGGCAAAGCGCTGGCTGGGATGATTTAGTTGGGATTGGTCCTGCTTTGGGCAGGGGGCTGGACTCGATGACCTCCTGAGGTCTCTTCCAGCTCTGGGATTCTATGTTGCTATTCAAAAAAGGCTTCTAGCAACAGGCCAACTATTATTTGGGGTTGTGACAGGGTGTGTATACCCCGTACTGAAGCTGGTGGGGTTAAGACCCGGTGGGTGGAGGAAGACCCACCCCTTCACCCAGACTTGGAATGTTCCAAGTGCAGGGGCAGCATAAAAGGCAGCAGAGCAGCTCAGTCTGGCCTGGCCGGTGAAAGGGAAGGGATTTCAAACTGTTACGGAGTTGTCAGAGAGAAAGTGTTTCCAAGATGACCTTATGGTGAACATGCTGGACAGGGCCAACAAGCCCATACAGTACCTAAGGGACAAGAATTCGATTGGAAAGGCACAGACAAGCAGCAGAGTGTGAGGAGAGGAGTGCAACATGTGAGGAGAGATGTGCAGCACAAAGACAAAGCACAGCCAAAAGACCTGTTTGAGAGACTGCTTTCACTAATGACAACAATGGCTCAGCCTCTTATTCTATTCACACCTGAATTCCCTCCACAGTATCAAGTCCTGCAGATCAGAAACTCACTGGACAATACCATGTTGGATAGTCCATGCAACTTGAACTGAAGACTAGTTGGAAAGGGCAAATGTGCCAGGGTGAGCAGGTCTGGAGCAGAAGGGGTTAATACACTCTGGGTGGAGGAAGTCCAGTGTCCCCTTCCCCCGCTCCCATACTGGGCATGCACAAGTGCTGGGTAAGTATAAAAGGGACCAACTCAACTCAGTCTGGGCTGGATGCTGGAAGTGGAGGACCTATGGCAGGAGCTCCAGAGACAGACCAGTCACAGATCCTGACAGTGGGAGCTGGAGGCCCAAGAGACTGGAACAAGCCTCCAGAGCCAGTGGAGTCCTGGGGAGTGACTTGTGCAGCAAAGCTGGAGGATTCTGATCAACCTGCCACCAAGGACAGTAGGAAGTGACCCAGGGCGGGTATTGAGTGGTATCTTCCACCGGAATGAGCTTGGTGTGTTTCAGTGCGATTCCGTGCTGAGCTAGTGGGGGACCACTCCACCATTGTCAGGGTCTGGTGGAGTCAGGTGGGCCTGGGCCCCCTTACTGGGGCTGACGCTCTGCCTACTTTGTTGAGGGTCCCCGCAGGTACTGGCCATTAGGCCACCACTGCCCTGTAAGCGAGGGTCATCCCATTGACTCGGGCCACTAGGCCACAGTGCCCTGTGGTGATGTACTGACTTGATCACAGACAGGAAATAGTAAAAGCAGTGTCCACATATCCCTTCTCAGGTATCCGTAGCAATCTTCCAACCCGAAGTAGAATCAAGTGTGTGTGTAAATATACTAGAAATGGGGAGGGGACAGGACACCAGAGACAATGCAAAGGTACAGAATTATTTGCTCGGACTGTCAAATGTTTGTGCTGTGTACTTAATTTTATTGCTGGTATTGGTTTATTGCTAATGTTTTGGTATTGTAATGGCAGCTGGCCTGCCAGACAATAATTGAATTGTTTTTTTATAATACAACTTTCTTCACAAATAAAAAGGCTTTATTTTATTTAAAAATATTATTACCACACTGCATAATATCATCCTTTATTTCGAAGGATAAAGATACGATACGGTTCAACTGGGAAGCTGTATCCAAACACAATTTCTCAATCTATTCAGATCAATCCATAACGAAAATCCACAGCTCATGCCACACAAATCACCCGTCCGCATACACTGGATAAGCAATCAGCTCATTCACAATTATTCATTTATGACAGTCACACACACCCATTCATAGCATACAGCATCAGTGCTTCATTTACTGTAAAAACTGCGGTACAAACACATCCATTTTTCCTCTTCCTTTGGTCCATACAAGTCCATAATGTGAGTGCACAAATCATCTCTGATTTCTGTTACCAGTGTGCATCCTGCTCCCGTTATGACAGCCAGAATGTGCAGCTGAATGCAATCCATTACTCATTGCATCCATTTAGGAAGGGGAAATGCTCACTTTTGGATTCAAAGATTGCAAAGAGCACAGCAAGTCACAATAATGCAGACAACATTGATAACACTGGAATTGAAATGTGTAAACAGCAGGATTTCAATCTAACCACACATTTAAACTACCATCTCTGTATCTGCCTTCCCATTTTTAGACCAAAGTGATAGGTGACTGTAAAATTGAATCTGGATTGCCAAGTGGATCTGATGTTGTATTAACCATTGGGCTGTCTGTACATGCTGTAGATTGTTGTTATCTGTTCAAACTTGGACAGGGGCATTGGCTCCTTCAAGATAGCCTTTATAAGTAGGTGCTCCCTGTCTTATGTCATAGTTTCTCTCCTTGGAGGCTAGTTTCTGGGAGAGAGTCACAAGGATGAAGTAGCTGTTGAGCAGCTGTGGACTAGGTAAGGGCTGTTCCTAGTGAAAAGTATGAGTCATCAATTTCTAGCACATATGACTATGAGGAAAGATTGAAAAAAATTGTTTAGTCTGGAAAAGAGAAGACTAAGGCAGGACATAAGAGTTTTCAAGTGCATTAGAAGATTATTAGAAGGAAGAGGGTGAAAAACTATTCTTAATAACCTCAGGGGCTAGGATAAGAAGTAACAGACTTAAACTGCAGCAAGGGCAGTGGAGGCTGGACATGCAGGAAAAACTTCCTAATTGTCAGGGTGGTTAAGCTCTAAAACAAATTACCTAGAGCCCACCACAATCTCCCTTCATTGATGGAGAGGCCAGGGTTACATTTGGTTGATCTGCATCAGATCAGGCTTCAGCAGATTGCCTGCTGTCACAAAGTACAGAAGGCTCTAGCTCCAGAAGGGTTGAGTGATGCACTCATTTTCCTGGCCTCACTCCGTTAGCTGCTCATCAGTTCTAATGCACAGATCAATCAAGGTCCCTCGCCTAGGCAGGGGTTCCTCCAACTGAGCTAATTTGTCCTTAAAAAGGTCATTTAGTCTTTGCCAGAAGTGATGTCATTGTGCAGTCTCATTCCAACAGGTACCAGCTACCATGTATTGAAACTCAGCAGCAGAGCTGGTGATGAGTCAGGACCTTTGCTAGAGGACTTGGAGCACAGCTTCTGCAATGTGCCTTCTGTTAGGATCATCAAAATGCATGCCATTTCCTGAATAAACTCCTCAAGTATTTGAGGGGGGCCACTGCCTAGGCTTGTACCTGGACCTTGACTTGACAATAACATTCTGGTCGTGAGTTGTGGCTTGCAACTGGGCCTGCAGGACTGCATTCTGATCTCAACATGCAACAACCTGGATCTGCAGTTCTTGCAAGGCTCCATAAAGGTGAGAAGGGCTCCTGCTGAGGTCATTCCAGGAGGGACCTCCATGTCATTAGGCCCACTCCTTCCCTACATCCAGTCATCTACATTTTCCTTTACAAAAAATTAACAATTGGGCCAGGTATACCAGTGTGGTTCATCTGCTCCGTGGCACTCCAACCATGCAGAGCAACTGTAAACCTGATTTAACTAGCTAGTTGAACTAGGTGTTTGGGTGCTCTAGAATGGTAAAAGACAAGCAGAATGGACCACAATCTCTCCCTTTAAAATGTAGGCTTGGTTTTTTACCATTGCAACTTGCTCCATTCCGTCAATGACGGAAGATGGGAGCCTGATTCTGATCACACAGCAACTCCATTTGAGGTAAGTGGAGTTACTGTAAGATCAGAAGCAGGCTCTTAAATAAATGTTGAGCCAAGCCCCTCTGACGTCAATGAGTCAATAATAGGCACGGGAAGCACAGGTGTGGAGAGTGCTGCAGCACTTCCAGCTTTTGCACCCGGCTTCCCTGTGACTGGTCCCACTGCTGATCCACCACTGTCTTCAGGACCAACCAGGTCTGGATCCCACTGCCTGCCATCCCTGCAGTCCAGCCCTGGACACTCCACTGCCACTTGGGATCCCGCCGCCAGCCAGGCGCTCCATATCCACCTCTAGCTGTGGCTAGGTTGCCAACTTTCCTGGACTGAACACCACTACTGCAGTTGTGTCCAGTTTGTCCGGTCCAGGAGAGTTGGCAACCCTAGGTGTGACTGTAGCTTGGGGTGGATGAGGGGCATGAACAGCTGTGGGAGGGGGGCACAACTCAGCACACTCACCGCAAAATGATTCAAGTGGAGTCAATGGTCAGTTACTTGCAGGATCAGGCTTTGGACTTCAGCAGCATTGCTGATGTAAGCCTTGGGTTTTCTTCAAATTATCCCACTGTAGAAGGAAATTTCATGAAGATCTTATTTCTGTGTGTATCATTCAGGAGTTGTTGCCAAGTCAGATTTTTTTCATATATCTAAAAACCAAACAAACCACAAAGAGTTGGGGCCAGAACCAAAGCCATCGATCTGAACACCTCCATGCTTGGAGGAATTCTTATCTGGAACTGTACTTTGCAGCTGCTTTTTATATCTCAAACTGGCTGAACCAAACCCCTGGATCTGAATGCTACAAACTTTGGGAAAGTTTGGATCCAGATACAAAGACCTGTATTAGGAGCCCATCTTAAAAAAAAAAAAAAAAAATACTGTGTAACAGGCTAACAGCATTTGCCTGAAATACCTCTCTCCCTTTTAGCAGATGTTGAGCCTAGTGGGAAAGGATTAAGTTTGTTCTGCTGACTCACCAGGGCAGGAGGTTTTTACCACAATGGATGTAGGAGCTGCTTTCTAAAGAGGGAAAAGATTTAGGTTCTGGGCTGTTTGTTGCTGAATCACATCTTCAAAAAAATCCATGCATAGGTATTTAGATGCACAATCTGAGTATTCAACTTTAGCCTTAAATGCTTGAATCTTCAGACAGTTTTTAAAACACATTCTTCCAAAGACCACCCTAATCTAAAATACACATTTTAATTATTTTAGTATAAAAACTTACTTCCAAAGTCTTCCTATCCTTTCTATCATCCCTACTCTCCTTTCGCCTCCCTCTCCCCCATTGAAGGAGAGCCCTCAAAGGGCCATTCATTTTCTTTCAGACAGCTGAACAAATTAGTTTCCCTTTTACTTCTGACTATTTGATGAAATAGTTTTAAGAGAATCCTCCACCAAAATCAGTATGGTTCTAAGATATAAAATCCGTTGATATGCCTAAGGCTTTTGGAAACATATTTTAGGTTAAGCATATAGTGAAATTTCATAAACATGTCTTGTTATGAAAATCCCATGAAATAAAAATCCCATGAAATAAAAGTGTTCCCTGTTTCTAAAAGCAATGAACTTTACTATGAACACATTAAACTGCTCTGACTGATTAGTTTAAAATAATGTCTTTGTTTCACTGAGTTTAAATATCAAATAATCTGGAATGATTACTTTATGAAGGTTTAAGAATATATTTAAAAAAAATCAGATTAGAAATACTGATGAAGAAAATGTATAACTGAGAAGAGGTGCATCATGTATTCCATATTATTTAATCTTGTATTCAGCAGGACAACTGACTTGCCCTTACTACAGAGTTTATGCAAATACATCTCTCACAGATTTCAGGGTAATTGAAAAAACCTGTGACTGCCATTTTTTATTCCCAAATTTAGTGCTTTTAATTAAGTATCTTCTGCATGTCCAGTTATCACAATCTGTCATGCAGGGGGAAACATGCTCCATTTTCTTTAGAAAGAAATTTTAGACGAGTGGTGGGTTTTTTCCAAATGTCATTTGCTACTTTTGAGTTTGGGGATTTGACTGGAATGGGTGAGCAGAGAGAAGATAGTGGGAAAGAGGTAGGCTAGTGGGGAGGGGCCTGGGCAGAGCAGGGGTGGAGTATCTGTGGGGTCATAGGTTGGGGATCTTGCCGCCCCAAACAGCAGCTTTACCCACTGCCCATGCCTGAGGAGGTCTGACGTAGACTCTTTAGGAACCGCCAACCCATGGATGGGCAAATACCAGCTCGCAGGCTGGATCCGGTCTGCCTAGTTTAGCCCCTGGTGGGCCCTTACACCGCCATATTTACTTCCCATTGGCTGTGGATCTCCTTTTCCAATCAATGGGAACTGCAATTGCCCGTACCTGCGGAGATGCAGGTGAATATAGCGGCAACAGCCCACCAGCGGCTAACCCTGGTGAACCACTGTCCTTTTATTGCCCACCCCTGCTCCAACCTGAAAAGACTCAAGGTGGACTGTGTGGAGATTCTGGTTGTGTTTCTATGTTGTTAATTTCTTTAACAAAACCAAATGCCAGGGAGGGGTGAATTTTTGAATCTGCAGAGGGGATTTTGTTTTAGAGCAAATTAAGGCAGCTGCACCCACGCTATTATTCTGTGTGTGTTAGAATTGAAAATTGCTTGTTTTGTAAAAAAGCACTTGTTTTGCATTTACTCCGAGTGTTGTAAGAAAGTGGGATATGCCCCTTTAGCCTTTTGTGGTTGCTTGCAGTTACCGCAGCTTCTTGCTACCAAATGGCCTTGCACAGTCAGAGTTGTGAGATGTGGAGAGATAAACGTACTGAGCAATTGTGGCTTCCTGCCATCATCTCCAGTCAGCAAGTCAAAGTATTGGCAGATGAGTTGTTTCTAAAGCGGTGATGGGAAGCTGTGGCCTCTCAGGGACAACGCAACTGAAAAACACCTGCATAGTCTGAAAGCAGGAAAAGAAATATTTGATCATGAGCACTGTAACCACTCTTGAGGCAGCTATTCCACTGTCAGTTAAATAATATGCATAGAAAATAGCAACTTTATGAAGCATGCTAAATGGGACTCTTCCTATCAACATTTTCCTGGAGCAACTGTCACATTAAAAAGGAAGGTTAATTATGATCTAAGTGTAACCTGCTTGGCAGAATATTTCTCTGTACCAGGTTGTTAGAACAGAACAGCCATTCTTGGCAGGGCTGTCCCTACCTGTGCTGTTGGGGCAGCTGCTCCGCACAGAAGGGGTGCAGAGGGAGCTGAAGCCGTGAGGAAAGAGGTTGCCAACGCTCCCAGACCAGACAGACTGGACACCGTTGCAGTAAATGGAGCCAGGGCTGGGAGGGAGGCGCAGCCATGCAGGCTGGAGGAGCAGCAGATGGCTGTGCAGCTGGCTGAAGAGAAGCAGCGCTTTTAAGGGGAAAGTGCTGCCTCACTCCAGCCATCTGCTGCGCGGCTGCCCCCTGCTCAGTCCTCTAGCCTGTGAAGATCACTCAGCCACCACCTGGTGTGCAGTGGCTGGGTGCTGAGCACTGGGAGGGCAGCTGGGGGTTGGGAGCCTCTAGACTGGTGCTGAGTGGGGACGGCAGGGAGATGGGGCTACGGGCGACAAGCCTGGCTCTGAGCTGAGGAGTGGAGTGGGGACTGGCTAGAGTGGCACTGAGCCAGGGGTGGGTAGCTAGGGGATGGGGCTGGCAGTTTGGTGCTCCAAATTTCGTGGTGCCCTACATGGCTGCATGTTTTGCCTATCAGTAGGTACAGGCCTGATTCTTGGTCAGAAAAGTAGCCCATCTAGCCAGTATCTTCTGACAGTGACCAATGCCAGATGTTTCAGAAGGAATGAGTGAAACAGGCAATTGAATGATCCATCCCCTTTTGTCCATTGCCAGCTTCTGGAACTCAGAGGTTAGGGACACCTAGAGCATGAGGTTGCATCCTTGGCCATTTTGGCTAATAGACATTGATGGATCTATCCTCCATAAACTTACCAACTTCTTTTTTTTAACCAACTTATAGTTTTGGACTTCATAACATCATCTGGCAATGAGTTCCACAGGTTGATTGTGCATTGGGTAAAGAAGTACTTCCTTTTTGTTTGTTGTAAACCTACTGCCTATTCATTTCATTGTTTGTCCCCTAGATTTTGTGTTATGTGAAGGAGTAAATAACACTTCCTTATTAACTATCTCCACACCATTCATGATTTTATATACCTCCATTATAGAACCTCTTAGTCATCTCTTATCCAAATTGAAAAGTGCTAGTCTTTTTAATCTCTCCTCACATGAATGCTGTTCCATACTAGGGATGCTAGATAGCAGTTATTTTAGTAATTATATAACCACAATAATTTTTAATGGTTACTAAAATGCTCCTCCCTCCCCCCGGGGGGGCAGGGCTGGCAGCCAGTGCACTCCCAGCTCCTGGTCCCATTCCTCAGGAGCCCCCTAATATCTCATGCTGCTGCCTCTGTATCAGAGGCAGCAGTGTAGGGTGGCAGGCAGAGGCAGTCTGCAAGGGGAACTGGTTTAAAAATCAGCTCCCTGCACAAACCAGCTCTCGCCTGCCGCCCTGTACTGCTACCTCTGATACAGAGATAGCAGCGCAGGCAGCTCCACAGGAGTTGCTCTGCACAAGAAGCCGGCTTGAACGCTAGCTTCCCGCATATACTGGTCCCTCCTGCCTCTCTCACCCACTGTGCTGCTGACTCTCTATGAGAGGCAGCGGCAGAAGTTGGGGGGGCAAGCATCTCCACAGGATCTGTTGCTCGTGGGGATCCAGCTTTCAAGCTGGCTCCCACCTGTTCCCTACACTGCTGCCTCTGTGGGAGGCAGCGGGAGGAAGGGGGAGTCAGGCGGCTCTGCGAAACTGTCACGCATGGAAAGTTGGCTTAAAAGCCAGCTCCCTGTGGGCATCAGCTCCCACCCCCTCTTGCTGGCTCTGCACAGAGACTGCAAGGGGTGTATGCATGTAGTTGTTTGGATTAACTGATAAGCCCAGGTTTATCAGATAATCATTTAAACAACTATATGCTAACATCCCTATTCCATATCCTTAATCATTGTTGTTGCTCTTCTCTATACCTTTTCCCATTCTAATATCTTTTTTTGACATGGGGAGAATAGAACTGCATGCAGTATTCAAGATGTGGATGTACCATGTTGTGACAGTCCTTTGGACGCGAGCACCCCGTCCACGTCCGGGATGAGGGCCCTGTGAGCCCAACTGCCGACTGTTGTTCGCGGGTGGCAGTCCCTTTGGGTGCGAGCACCCTGCCCGAGTCCGGGACGGGGGCCCTGCGGGCCTGGCTGCCGACTGTTTCTTTCCCCTTACGAGAGTCTATACCGGGGTCCATTCTCGGCGACCTGCAGTCATCGCGCTCCCTCCCGGATTTCACCTTGCCTCCTCCTCACCGGGTTGGGGGTGAAGGGGGACCCGGGCCCTCCCTCTCCACCGGGTCCCAGATGGGGGCCCTAAGTGCAGGGTCAACGTTCCCTTGCACGACTGACGGGGCGCATCCCCGCAATGCGTCAGCCCACGGGCGCCACAGAGACCCCGCCCCGGGCTGCTTCCTTCCCCCCACGGACCCCTGGGTATCAGCCTCCAGCTCCCCAGTGCCTACCGTGGTTCCGGCTGCCCAGTCCTCGGTCTGTCCTCCAGCGCTCCTTCCCGGGTCTGGCTCCCCCGCGTTGGTCCTTGGCCGGGGCTCTCCCTCCTCCATCTGTGGACACCCTGCTGTCGTCCTCCTCCGACGCCGGCAGGCCCTTTTGAACTGGCCCACCAGCCATGATGCTGCCCGGTGACCCCGCCCACCCTGTGACGTGGGGCCTTCCCCCATCACTTCCAGATTACCTCTCGCTGCCTCCTCTCCCACCGGTCGTACGCCGGGGCCGGGGCTTGCATCCTTCCCAGCGCCCAGGCGGGGGGGAAGGTTTCGGCCATGCCTAAGCTCAGCGGCGGCATTCCACCACTCGAGCTTGCCGCTTGCGGCGCGACTCCCCGCTCGCCTCTCCCCGTCGGCCAGCGTGCGAGCCGTTGGCGGCCCGTCACACATGTACTATACATTTGAATGAGTTTGTGAGAGAGGAAGTCTGTCAGTCTGTCCATCCATTTGTTTAAGAACTCCACTTAAGCAGTAAGAGCTAGGACCACCAAATTTGGTTTACAGCTTCCTCTCATCGTAACCTAAAGCAAGGTCAGGGTTTGGTTGTGCGGCGGGGGGGAGGCTGAAGCTCCTTCCCCTACAAAACCATTCAGAAAAGAGACAGAAACACCAGGCAGGTGAAAGGAGCTGGCTGGGGCCATGCACCCCTCCATCCGAGACTGCCCCAGCCCTGAGCCTCTGACTCTCCGGGTGCCCTTTCAGGGGGGCAGGAGGGCTGCAGTACATTATATCCACTGGATCACTCTTATCCACATGTTTGTTGGCCATCTCAAAGAATTCTAATAGATTGGGGAGGCATGATTTCCCTCTACAAAAGTCATGTTGACTCTTGCCCAACAAATCATGTTCATCTATGTGTCTGATAATTCTGCTCTTTATTATCGTTTCAACAAATTTGCCCAGTACTGAAGTTAGGTTTAGAGGCCTGTAATTGCCAGGATCACTTCTGGACCCAGTTTTTAAAAATTGGTATCACATTATTTATCCTCCAATCTGGTACAGAAGCTGATTTAAGTTTTGCAGTTAGGGTATGTCTACACTTGCACTCTACTTCAAACTAGGGATGCAAATGTAGGCATTCAAAATAGTCAATGAAGTGGGGATTTAAATATCCCGCGCTTCATTAGCATGATCTCGCCAGCGAGTTCATGCTAATGAAGCGCAGGATATTTAAATCCCCGCTTCATTGACTATTTCAAATGCCTACATTTGCATTCCTAGTTCCAACTAGGGTGCAAGTGTAGACATATCCTTAAAGAACAAGTTTCAGGCATTTGCAGACCTTAATGAAAAGGAGGGGAATGCAAATGGGGATATCAACAAGAAGTGGAACAAAGCAGCAGCAATTTATAAACAGAGAATGAAGCCTGTCTAGGCTACAGGCAGAAGAGAAGGAAGAAGTAGATTACACATAGCACATGGAATGCCATAGAAAGACAAGACCTGAAGAAAAGTTGTGGACACAATCCCAGTAACTAAAGGACAAATACCACAAACAGTACAGCAAGGTACATTGGGAGGTCAAACGCTTTGTGAGAACAGACAAATAACATTATCTTGATCACCTGGCAATACAAGCAGAGGATACAGCTGCTTCTGGTGAGCAAGAAACCATCTACAAAATTATGTGGCTTATCAATGGTAAACAGCAGGCACCCACGAACACTCTCATCAGGGATAAACAAGGTCACCTACAAACAACAGAGAGATCAAGAAATGTGCTGGACAGAGCATTCAAAGAACTGTTGAACAGGGAGCCACCTAAAGAGGAAGCAAACATCCAGGAGGCAAAAGAAGATCTTCATATCAACTCAGACATACCAGCTACAGAAGAGATCATGCAAACCATCAAATCAATGAAAAATGAGAAAGCTCCTGGCAAGGATAATTGAATGCAGAATTGCTCAAAGTAAATCCTGAGTTAGCAGCATCTATCTTGGGCCCTCTATTTACATCAGCCTGGGAAAGCCAGTTGAGTGGATTAAAGGTATAGTGAAGACACCAAAGAAAGGAACTCTCAATTACTGTAATAACTGGCATGGTATTACTCTTTTAACTGTGTCAGGCAAAGTATTATGTAAAACCATAGTCCAGCATATAGCAGAGGAAGTTGACAATCTCAGAAAAGAGCAAGCCGGATTTTGGAAAAAGCATGGATGCAGAGATTAGGTCTTCGCCCTATGAAATATAATAGAATGGCAATGGCTATTCTACATAAACTTCATAGACTTTGAGAAGGCTTTTGATAGCATTTACATGACTAATCAATGGCACATTCTGCAGCATTTGGAATCTCTCTGTATAATTAATATAATCAAAAGTTTCTATTTCAACTTTATATGTGATGTTGATCACATGAGATTTGTTTTTGAAGTCAAAACCTGAGTACGACAGTGGTGTGTCATGCCTGCAATCTTCTTCAACGCTGCCATTGACTGGGTAATGCAGTTTTCAACAAAAGATGCTCCAAGAGGCATTAAATGGACATCTTTCTCATCCGTCTAAGACCTGGACTTCACAGATAATCTTGTTCTCCTATAACTCCACACCACCATATTCAAGAAAAAACAACTCAATGCAATGCATTCAGCCAGCAAATTGGACTGAATAGCAACTGCAATAAGAGAGATATCATGACCTTTAATATTGCCTCGCGATCACCGGTGTAGATAAAGGATTATGTTCTCACCAAAGTAGAAACATTTGCATGTTGGGTCACCACAAGTGGCCAGGTTGGGGGATGAGCCAGGACATCTGGAGCATAGTCAGTAAAGCCAAGAACACCTTCAGAAGCTTAAACACAGTAAGGACATCATCAAGATACAATATCAAAGATAGTGCTTTCAACATTACTTTATAGTGCAGAATGCTGGGGAATGAGAAAGTCTGACATATCCAAACTGTCTTCATTCCATACAGCCTTCCTCAGCAAAATTCTCCATGTCTTTTGCCCAGAACAGCCTTACACCAAGATTTAATCATACAATGCTGCCAAGAAGATACGAACACTATCATTGCCAGGAGGCATTGGAGATGGATTGGCCATATGCTTTGGGTGGAAACTGTTTTAATCGCTATAGTAGAAATAAGAGGAACACCTGAAAGCAAACAAAACTGAAGCCACCTGAAAACATAGTGAGGAGCTGTGGAAGCCAAACTGAAAAACCCAGGGCACAGCTGGGGAACCACTGAAAGACTTGCTATTAACTGACAGCAAAAGAATAGCTTTGTCACTGACCTAAACACCAGAGGCTTAATGATGATGATGAACATGATGTTGATGATGATTACATACCATAGTTAGTAGTTGTAGGCTAATATCTGAATTCTCTGGCTCTTCTTGGGTTCTTCTCACTTATTGCTGTTTAATTTAGCAATTTGTTCTAAAATCTTCTCTGTTTATACTGCAATCTGGACAGCTCTTCAGATTGGTCACCTAATCCTTGCAGAATAGTCAATTATTGTCTTATCTTGTTTTTCCCCCCAACCGATCCATTTGGCTTCCTTGATCACCAGATTAACAGGTATAAGAGGGTATGTCTACACTAGCCCTCTAGTTCGAACTAGGGAGGCTAATGTAGGCATTCGAAGTTGCAAATGAAGCCCGGGATTTAAATATCCCGGGCTTTATTTGCATCTTCCGTCCGGGCACCATTTTTAAATCCCCTTAGTCCGAACTAACTGCCCGCGGCTACACGCGGCAGTCAAACGTTAACTCGAACTAAGTCCTTAGTTCAAGTTAACTGTTACACTTCGTGGAATGGGAAAAAAAGTTAAACTTTGTGAAAGCATCAGGACACTTGAAGAGTTAACTAACAAAGTTAAGGCTGTCAGTAGATGCTCACTGCCAGATAAAGAGTAGCTGTCAGTTTTGCAACCTTGAATAAAATATTTGAATGGATTTTTAGTGGAATTTTTAAAAAGCTGATCTATTTTATATATATATAATTTTTTTAAAGTATTTTTGAAAATTTGAGATCTCTTGCTATGTTTATTAGGAGAGACTAAATATTCTAAACTTTCTTGTCTTACCTTTTACTAGCTGAAATTTTGTTTGTAAAATGATTTTAAAGCTCTTTGAAAGTCTGGGGCTACATCGAGACTGCAAGCTGCTTTTGAAAGAAGCTTTTCTGGAAGAGATCCTCCGGAAATTTTTTTTTTTGAAAGAGAGCATCTACACAGCAAAAGTGCATAAAAAAAGTGATCTGCTTTTTCGAAAGATCACGTTCACATTCATTGGACGCTATCTTGTATTTGAGATGGAGGTAAGGCACTCTCATGGAGGTAAGGCACTTTCAGGACGTAGTCCCTTCGGGGGGGAGTCCTGGAAAGGGGGACCCTAGGAAAAGGGGGGTGGGGGAGTGCAGGGGTGGGAGAGAAGCCTCAGTCCTGGGGGGTTGTGCCGTCCCGCCTTCACACAGCCCTGCTGCTGGGAGGGGGAGGGGGGCGGCTTCATAGGCGGTGGCTCCCGGGGTGTTTGGCAGGGGAGGGAAAGGGGGTGGGCACCTCCCAAGGGCTCAGGCACTCCCTCTCATTCTCTGTTTTGTGTGTTTGTTTGTCTCTTTCTGCAGATTGTGAGGGCCATCAACTCCATCCTGCTGTGCAGGGTCATCCGCCTGGGAGACCTGGACCCAATCGTCACAGGATTTGCCAGCCTGGGGTTCCCTAACTGCGGTGGAGGCATAGATGGAACCCACATCCCAATCCGTGCACCAACTCATCAAGCGGCCCAATACATAAACCACAATGGCTACTTCTCCATGGTGCTGCGGCCTGGTCGACCACCATGGACAGTTTACTGACATTTTCTTGGAATGGTCGGGCACGTGCCTTGCTCCACTATCCCTTTCCCACCACAACCCCTCCCCTTCCCGCCTTCCCTCAGTCTCAATAAACACACCTGTTTTGATTTGAACAAAATGAACTTTGTATTTTTTCTTTCAGTAAAATAAACTGGGGAGGAGGGGGGCTGAGAACCTGGAGGGGAGAGGTTGAGGGGGGCTGAGAAACTGGAGAGGGGAGGGAGAAGGGGGGCTCAGGGCTGGGAGTGGCATGTGGGGTGGCTGGAAGTGCCACCTTGGGTCCTGCGACCTTGGCGAAATTGGGGTTGGGTGGGGCCTGGGACAACAGGAGGGTAGACAGGAGTGGGGGCTGGAGCAGGGTCAGGGATGGTAGGGGGTAGCGGGAGGGGACATAGACATAACAGGGGGGCAGAGGCATCCCTTGGGGGGCAGTGGGAAGGGGAAGGAGAATGGGCATAGCGGGGGGAGGGAGCAGGAGGATGGGAAGCAGGGACAGCAGCTGGGTGTGCCATAATTTCCTGCATGATGGCACACATTGTCAGCTTGCCGCACAAGCTGGTACCACATGTGGCTCCGCCACTCAGCATCCTCCCAGATCTTCTGTGCCAGGGTCTGCTGCATGTTGCGCAGGACACTGACATGCTGCCG
The DNA here is from genome assembly GCA_019425775.1 of Rafetus swinhoei. NCBI lineage: Eukaryota > Metazoa > Chordata > Testudines > Trionychidae > Rafetus > Rafetus swinhoei. The sequence continues at coordinate 278,002,229 of CM033437.1, forward strand.
CATGAGGTCTTCCTGGACTCTCGTGCACTTTCAGCTCCCCCTCAGCGACGGCTGGTCCGGTGGTGGAGAACACAAAGAGTTAGAGGCGGTCAGTCATCCATGCAGACACTGTCCCTGAGGCCATGCCCTCCTCTGTGAGCAGCAACCAACAGCGCTCGGACCAAAGAATGGGGATGTCCCAGGAGCAAGGCCATGTGTGGCCTGCATAGCAGGCCCTGCCTCACAGGGGTCCCGAGGTGCCCAGGGGACCATGCTTCCCGCATCCCACCCCCCCTCACCAACAGACAAGCAGGCAAGGGAAGAGTCTGGCCACAGTGGGATCCCAAGGCGGGACAGAGGCCTGGAGTAGCCTGGCCCTTCATGGGGCCCGCACACATACCTACACCTGGCAGTGCTGTCCATGGGAGCAGGTGGTGTCTCACGCGGGCAGGCATGCCCGTGTTCTGTGTGCAGCACTCCTTGGTCTGCACACATGGCCTCAATATTGGTGCACAAGACAAAACTCAGTCCACTCATGGATGGAAAATCTTAGAGCAGGGCTACTCAACTTTGGAAGCCCCGGGGGCCACACTGATACTCACACTACATGCCAAGGGCCACATCTTAAGTGTGGTTGCATGTATATGCAAATAGCTTCTTTCACACTGACCTGAATACAAAGATTAAGTCAAGACTACACAACACCCAGGCCCCATTTAAGCAGTCCTGTTGGTATTAATAAAATGCAATAGTTTCCCCATTTCCACCCATATGACAGCACTTTTAATGAGCAATGACAGTCCAGGAATTTAACTATTAAAACGTATACCAACAGAAGACCATTATATTGACTTTCCATTATGGAGCGTGTTCCCAGTGGAGGCCATATTCAAAGGATCCCACCCAGAGGGCTATATGTTGAGCCCTGCCTAAACCCAAACTGCACTGTGGGCTGCAAACAAACAGGCCGCATGCAGCCCACGGGCCACGTGTTGAGTAGCCCTGTCCTAGAGGGAACACTGATGGGCTTTGGATCAGGCCCGTACACTGTAAATTCACTGTGACACATAAATGAACCACTGAGTACAAATTTTTTGAGTATTCAGAGAAGTTACATATGGTGCAATTAACTGGTGTTGAAAGTTGTTAGGTAGAACTTCACTGTATTTTTTAAAAAAATTATGCAATGTTCTAAGTGGCAAAATATTTATACCATGTGCTGTTTGATGGGTACCTTGTTTGCATCATTTCCTGAAATAGTGCTTGGGTGACATGGCACATTTTTATTCTTATCCCGCTATTTATCTAACCCTATGTTGAACTCAGATGAAGCTTACAGAATTTAGTTTTAAAGAGGACTTTATTTACCATGACTATAGTGCTCTGAGGTCTGCTGCAAGCTGGACCTGACCCAGATCTCAGGTTCCTCTAACTCTCTGGTGTGGCAAACGAAAAATTCTGCAGCTAGCTGGAAGTAAAATAGAAAAATGGAAGACTTTATTGATTTTAAAATGAATAATAATCACCTTGATAGTTCACATTTCCTGGTATATAACATTAAATTTACTTTAGCTTATGTTGTCCTTAAATCATTCTATTTCATCATGCAGCAGAATTCTGTATTGACAGTTTCTGAGTTCAACGTTTTTGGAGATGACTAGAGACATGGAGCTTTTGACAGATAGGAAAATGTAGGAGGTTTCTCTTGTGGGCAGGCAGAGATATGACTTGAAATTGTTTGCTGAGAAGGGTGGGAATTTTGTTGAACTACTACATTCCCACTCCAGCAAACTCATGAAAGTATCCATCTACTCCATGCCCTTTCACCTAATAATCCCTAGCGGAAAGATGTTTCTGCTGAATGATCATCAGTGAAATAATTAATCTTGACATTTTAAATTGTCGTTAGGGGTATGTCTATACTGCACACTTATTTCAAAATAAGTTATTTCAGAATAACTATTCCAAAATAGCTCATTTTGAAATAGCACATCTATACTGCAGGAAAGCCTCAAAAGTAATTTAAGGCAGGCTTCCCTAATGTAGACATGCTATCTCGATTTAGAGCCCCAGGAGGCACTGGGGAGGAATAACTTAGAATGGCCATGGTGAGGGACTATTTTAAAATAGCAGAAGTGGAGCATCTACACACGCCTTATTTCAAAGTAGCTATTTTGGAATAGGCATTATTCCTCATAGAATGAGGTTTACAGATTTCGGAATAAGCCGTCCGTTATTTCAAGATTATTTCAAAATAATGGAATGGCTATGTAAACTCTTGCATTGTTATTTCAAAGTAACGCTAGTTATCACGAAATAACGGTGCTATGTAGACACACCCTAGGTTTCCAAGTCAATACTCACCAGTAAGAATGAAAATCGATCAGGCCTCTAGCCGCTGGTATTGCAAGTTGTCTGCAGATTCTGGAGAATGTTTCTGAACTGGTTCACAGTCCATTCATTTCAATTCTGGCTGACCACAGTTTAACTATAAATAGAAACTAGGATAAACCATGGTCAATGCTGCTCTGACCCTGGGGTTATTTGTGTTAACCATGGTTTGTCCTTACCTCATTTACATCTAAATCAAATACTAGTTCAGGTCAACTGATCACTGACTACCAGTTCCTGAAACAAGGCTATTGCCTAATGGGGGCTATGTCTACACTATAGCCTTTTTGCGGAAAAACATATGCAAATGAGGCTAAGCGTGGAATATCGCCACGCCTCATTTGCATAATTAATAATTGCCTGTTTTTGTGCAAAAACTCCCTCTTGCGCAAGAGCCATTCTTCCGCAGTTTCTTCTGGAAGAATGGCTCTTGCGCAAAAGCCTCTTGTGCAAAAACAGGCACTCATTAATTATGCAAATAAGGCGCAGCAATATTCCATGCTGAGCCTCATTTGCATATGTTTTTCTGCAAAAAGGCTATAGCGTAGACATAGTCGTAGACAAGGCCTATATCCTCTTATTTTGACATTCAGGTGCGGGCCTATATCCTCCTATTTTGACACATTCAGCTGTACCTTCACACAGTGTTTGCCTTAACCATGGAGTCCTGCATGTCTGTCTAGGGCAGGGTTTCCCAACCTATGGGTCGGGACCCAAATATGGGTTGCCATTACATTTCAAAAGGGTCGCCAGGTATCTCCCCAGGTGGCTCTTAAGGAGCCATTCACACATTTTTTGAATTGCCCTGGGTCACCAAGTCTTCCTGAATTGTCAAAATGGGTCCCCATCTGGAAAAGGTTGGGAACCGCTAGTCTAGGGTCCTAAAGTCTATCTCTCCGTTATGCTTCATTAATGTTATATTAGTACCTGAAGCATGAGAGAGCGAACCAACTAACTGCAGCAAAATAGGAGGATTGCACTATGAATTCCTTGAGTGTTTTAAACTTGACAATACTTGCTGTATCAGCTAATACACTAAATCAATAGCAATTCAGTGGCTGTATAATGACTCATTCACTATTGATGTTCAGATTATTTCTACAGTAGAACACTAATTTCCATGAAAAATAAACCTGCCATTCTTAGGCATCATTTCGCGATTCTGCTCAATAATACTCTCTGCACAACATCAGGTAGCAGGCACTGGAGAAAATGGCTGCTATGCCTCAGCAATTGTTTGGAAGTTTTATTAATTAAAATTATCCCCTACATTAGATCTTATCTGCATATAGATAGAACATTAAAATCATTAAAGAAAACTGTCAGATAGGTAGCAATAACCTCTGAGCAGCATATTATTTTTTCTTGCCAACACTGATTCATATGTATATAAAGAAAATCCCAACTTAATGTATTACCTATAAAAAGAAGTGAGTGGCAGCTGGGAAGGTCAAGGAGTTCATTCTTGGAGATCTCCTGTACATGCCAACAATAAATGGAGAGGGGTTACCATAGCACCAACACAAAGAAAATAACAATTGCAAGAGGTAACTAAGACTGGCTGTAGACATTGGGAAGACATTATTTTGCTTCCATCACACTGATTATATTTGAAAGGTTCTGTCTTCCTTCCTCCCCTGCATGTTCTCTACATATTAGATTAGTATGTTTACCCTAAAAAGGGGTTATTAAATCTGCATACTAATAACTACCCAAGAATATCATATATGTCTAGCAGTTCAATTCGGTAGCCCTCTAGGAACTCACTCCCATTTAAACCCGACCGACAGAGCATAGGATTATAGTAAACCTCCAGTGTTCATTGCCCCCAATCTAAGTGTATTGTAGCTCTATCCCAAAAGTCATTGTCAGTAGCAGAATTAATGGATAGCTGTATAATATTTCACATATTAAACTATTTCTGCAGAAAACACACCATGGAAATGCTCAAGCATTCCATATATTCCAACAAGTCCAGCTAAATATATATTTAGCAATACAATTGATTTTTAGAACCAGTATGTAGTCAAGTGACATTCCAGCCAGCCTAACATATCAATGAGAATCATAGAAATATAAGTCTGGAAGGACCTCGAGAGGTTATCTAGTCTACGCTCCCCCCTCAAGCAGGATTAAGTATATCTAGACCATCCCTGACAGGTGCTTGTCTAACCTGTTCTTGGAAACCTCTAATACCAGGGATTCTACAGCCTCACTTGGAAGCCTTTCCAGTCCTTAGCTAGAAGATTTCCTCTCCTAGTCAGGTATCTGGTGGGATTAAACTTAGTACTTTGTTCTTCTAGTAGATGCAGACATGTATTCCAAGTAGGTGTGGGTGTGCCCGGGCACTAGAGGTGGACACTTTTGCCTAGCAGTACCTGTAGAAGGGTGGTACTTGTGCCTTGTGCCTGTATCCCTCCCCTGGCTATACCAAATGGTGCCACCCCAACACCCCTCAGTCCACCCCTGGAGTCCAATCTCTGTGCGGTTGTTGCTCCACAACCTAGCAATTTATCTGTTAGTGTGGTTTTACTGTAAATAGCTAGTAATTTAGAGTGCTAGCAGCAATGCTCCCCTGATGATGCCTTTACCCGGGTTCAAGAATTGCCTCTGGTGCAGAGTTGAAATTCCTAATAGTGACTGGCACACACAGTGCCTTTGGTTCAGCCAGCAGCTTCGTCCTTGTTCCCAGATGACACAGTCTTTCCTGATTCATTCCCTCCCCCCGCCCCCCCCCCTTCCATACCACAGGACTTCAACGTGTACCAGGACCTTTTTGCATTGGGTGGCCTCATTCCTGGTTAGTCAGGTAAATTTTCTCCAGAATACTCATAAACTTGTGCCCATTCTTCAGCCCTTTGTTCCTGGGAGAGTGGCCCTCTTGATTAATGAGGCACTCCTCTAGCCTTCAAGGGCTTTTAGGAGTACACCAGCCTCAATACTACCCATGGCCAAGCCTTTGGAGAAGCACTATTTGGGCCAGTACAGGAACACAAGGAGGGTTTTTTTCAGCTGTCTCTCAATTTTCAGGTCACAGCAGTAAGTACTAACAAGAACAGGGAGGGCAGGTTCAAGTTCTTCCCAAGAACAGAGACTCAAAGCATCTGGGCCTTCTGAGAAGGAAGATATGTATGTCATCATCATTGCAGATGAGGATTGTGAACCAACAAGTCCAGCTAAATATAATTTCTTCATTTGGTCAGCTGTGGCTAAATTTGAGGACCAGTTGGCCAGTGCTGCCTGGGTTGAATCTCATGTGTTTGCTGCTTGATGGCTAAAACATCTCTGCAATCTTCCCTCATGTGGCAGACATTGCAGTTAGTGTCAGAAAAGTCCTGGCTCCAGAACTCAGGGATTGTGCTGGATGTCCAGCAAGCTATTGAGGACTTGCCATTTGATGGCTGAACCTTGTTTTCAGGCCAGACTGATGAAATCTCCATTCCTTCGAGGATTCAAGGGTTACCTTAAGGTCTCACCACTTTGGGGAAGTGTATGTACACCCCGTCTCCCTTCAGGGTGGATTGTGAGTGTGGTGACACTGTGGTTACAGTCCACCAGACTGTCCTGGAACTCAAGACAATGCGGCTCAGAGATCAGAGTCAATACAGAAGTCCTCTAGTTCTGCATGACCTCTTGGCCAGATCCGGGGCCACAATCAGAGTGGGGATGGCAGCTGAGGTATGGGGATCTGAAAGGTGGCACTTCCTCCACCGTAGTGTGAGATTCACCCTTTCCTGCCTGGTGTGCATTATAAATTCTTATACAGAATATCCCAAAGCCCCCTTCACACCACCACTGTCCTATAAAACTCTAGGGCGGTGGATAAATGAATACATTTATCGGAGCTCTGCTCCAGACACCTCTGGCTGAACTTAAGCCCTGGGTACTTAACCCTCTGTCCTGGCTGCTGGACACCCACTGATGCCTTAAGAGGGTAGAAACTATACTCACTACTAGCTGGGAGAGACTCGCCGCGCTATCACTGAGTGAGAAGTGCCCTTCTCCCAGCCCTGCAGTTCTGTGCACAGAGCCCTGAGCCCCTGATTAAGCAGCTGCAGGGCCATGCAGCTCACAGCAGTGGTTCTCAAAGTGTGGTCTGTGGACCACTAGTGGTCTGCAACTGTCTCCCAGGTGCTCCACGGCTTGAGCACAGAGCCCTCTCTCCCACACAGTGGGGAGCCCGTCCTGTTGCTTGAGCCTTGTGGTCGCTGCGCAGCTGCAGGCTGGAGCACCACTTCCTGCTTCTGCATGCTAAGGGGAGTTGCGGCATGGTGTAGGGGCCAGGGTGGCCTGGTGAGCAGAATGGGCGGCATGAAGCCCAGCGCAGGACCCTGCACTGAGATGCTGCAGATGGCCGAGGAAGCCTTTCACGGCAGCAACTTCAAGCTGGCAGCCAAGCTCTACGGCTCATAGCTGGCCAAGCTGCCACAGCCCAAGGGGAACCTCTGCCTGCACTGGGGGGATATGCCGGCCTTTGCCGGCTGCATGGCTGAGGCCCTGGAGGCCTAGAACGCTGCCACCTGGCTGGCCCACCTGTGTCCCAAGGAGGTGTGGGAGCTGGCCAACAGCCTGGTACTCAGCCTGTGTAAGAAGGCGCTGCACCTGCCACTCTGACCCCAAAGAGACAGGCGAGGTGCTGAGCGACTCCACCTACTGCTGCCCGCCAGCACAGCTCTTCTGCTTACCTGTGCTGGCGGCTGCTGTGTGAGCCAATGACCCTGCACTGTGGCCACACCCACTGCCGCCGCTGTGCTGAACCCGGTGACTGTGGCTGTTGCCAGCAGCCCCACCACACCGTCACTGACACACCCAACCCTGCCAGCCCCTGGATCAACATGGTGCTGGGCAACCTGCTGGAGAAGTGGCTGAAGGGGGAGAGCTGGGCTGCACTCTTCCTGTAATAGAGGCAGATTCATGGCTGAGTAGAGGCAGGGAAAAGGGCACCCCGCCTCCAACCGCAGCAGGTTTGGGTTGGGGCTGGTTTCTGGCAGTGCAAGGGAGGGGCTGGTCCAAGGGAGGTGGATTCCCTGAACACTTGCCTAGCACATACTAGGTTTCTGTGCAGCCAAGCAACTTACAAGGAACTCTGCAGTCAAGCAATTAAAAAATGAATTGTGATTGAGCATGCTATTAAACAATAGTAGAATTCCAATTATTTAAATATTTTGGATGTTTTCCACATTTTCAAATATCCTGATTTCAGTTACAACACAGAATACAGAGTGCACAGTGCTCACTGCATATTTATTTTTGTGCTATAAAAAAGAGAGAGAAGAAATAGTTGTGATGGGTTGGACCTGCCTGTTCTGGCATTCACCTGTTGTACTGTCATTCACTGCTGCTCTCCTGCTCCACTGGCCCAGATTCACTCTCCCTGCTTTGCTGAACTGGGCTCTCCAGCCTCTTGCAGCACATACACGGGTAGGACCACCCCCGAGGCAGACAGACTGAAGTCAGCTCTGTGCCAGAAGACTCACCCAGCACTCATGTGCACGTCCCTTTTGGGGGACAAGCCTGAAATAATACTGTCTTGCACTGTGTAGAAAAATCTGCATAGCCCAAGCTCATAAAAATTCACTCTCTCCCCTCAATGTGGAGAAAGGTATGCACAGCTCCTTGTCCCGCCCCCAGACAGGAATGGTGCAACCTTGATAATGTTATAAACATAGAGTGACCACATGTCCCTTCTTAAAAGAGACAATCCTGACCTTAAAACCTTCCTGTAGGGGTCCCTACTTTTTAAAAAAAACTGGGCAAATTGTTCTGTATTTTCTGTCTCTCCACTCCCGTCAGTACTGGTGGGTCCTACTGCTGGCCAGATTCTTGCTTGCCAGCTGCCCATCCACCAGTAGTGAGTGCGGGAGGGGAATCTAGTAACTGATGATGGGGTGGGAAAGTGTGCCAGGCTGGGAGTGGGGCAAAGCTGCAGTGCTGGGAGTTGGCCGCCTCTCCCCCCCCCACTGATCCATCAGTGCAGCTTTTCCCCCACCTCCTTTTCGGCCAGCACTGGCTACTTGTGGTAGTGGCTGGTAAATGTGGGCAGGCAGTGGCTGGTTACATATCACTGCTACCTACCCATTGGCCCTTGATAGGCTTCCTTTCTCCCTGCCCTCTCCCTGGTGTGCCCATTCACTCCTTCCAACTCTGCTGTTCCTCCATACTTCAACCCCTGGCATGGTGTATCCTATTCCCAGCACTGTGCAGAGAACCAAACTCTGGTCAGATCATTCAGCTCACCAACAGCCTGGCTGGCAGGCTCTTTCCTACCCCCACTGCCTTTGGCTGGGCTGGTACCCAGGGAAAGCTCAAAACCCTCTAGGCCCAAGGCACTGGCCATGAGGAGCCAAGTCCTGCATATGCCAAAGCCTCAACCCTGCAGGTCCCCAGACAGAGGCACTTAGCGCCCACCCTCCCTCCTTCACCCCCACCCTAGGGCTTGCCCCCAGGCAGTGCAGGGCTGCTCAGGCCCCTAGTACTCTCCCCTACTGAGCCACCTCTCTGGCCAGGTTCACTGAAGCCCCTAAGGTCAGGTTCACTGGACCCTAGTGCTCATGTATCCTTACGGCTTAACCCCTTCCTGCCTGTACTGTAGCCAAAGGACAGGAGGTGGCTGGGTTATGTTGGTGTCCAGCAGCAGTATGGAGGTGTTAGGTGCCTTTCTACTTTGTGCAAGCAGGAAGGGACAAGTTGCTTATAGCCACAGGGAAGTGAGGTAGCGGGAGGGAAGAGATGACCCCTGGAAAAATATAGGGCAGGTCATCCTGTATACCTCTCACACATGGGCTTGAGGGCGACTGACCAACCTGAATCAACCTTCTCATACCCAGGTCAGTATTATCTACTCTCCATTTGTGGCAGGGCCCTTAGGACCGACCCGTCTCTCCTTGTGCCTGGTGCTGTGTCAAGGCAACATGTCAGGGGCATGCAGGGTCACAGCCTCCCCCCTCTCACCCAGGTTTCTGTCAGGGTTCACACCAGAATGTGGTAAGTAGTAGCGTTTTGGCACTGTGCACTAACTCTTACGGTTTAGGAGGAACTCTTGAACAAACGGACTCACAGATGCACAGATGGACTCACAACAGACAGAGGCACTCTAAAATATGTATATAGATGATTCCTGAGAACAAGTGTTGCATGACTTTTTCATAGCTGGCTTTGCAAGGTATTTGCGTGTCACATATGCCAAACATTTGTATGCCCCCTCATGCTTTGGCCACCATTCCAGAGGACATGCTTCCATGCAGATGACTCGCTCTAAAAAAAATGTCTTAATTAAATTTGTGACTGAACTCCTTGGTGGAGAATTGTATGTCTCTTGCTCGGTTTTACCTTCATTCTGCCATATATTTCTTGCTACAGCCCACTCAGATGATGACCCAGCATATATCTGTTTTAAGAACACGTTCATTGCAGATTTGACAAAACTCAAAGAAGATACCAGTGTGTGATTTCTAAAGATAGCTACAGCACTAGAGGCATAAGATTCTGAAGTGCCTTCCAAAATCTGAGAGGGATGAGGTGTGGAGCATGCTTTCAGCAATATTAAAAGATCAACCTTCTGATGCAGACGCTACAGAACCCCAACCACTAAAAAAGAAAATCAACCATCTGCCAGTGGCATCTGACTCAGATGATGAAAATGAACATCCACCAGTCCACACTGCTTTGGACTGTTATTGAGCAGAACTCGTCATCAGCATGGATGCATGTCCTCTGGAATGGTGGTTGAAGCATGAAGGGACATAAATTTGGAATGTAAATACCTTGTGATGCCAACTTCAAAAATGTTTAAATTTCAGTGTTTAACAGGGTGATTAAAACAGTGATTAATTTTTTGAATTAATCACATGAGTTAACTGCTCATTAACACCTTCTATTATAACAATGCCCCCATCTCAGCTCTGCCCAGCCTTGTAATATAGTTTGAAGTGTAGACTCCTTGACAGGACAGGACAGGATAGGACAGGACAAGAAAGGAAAATGATGGGAGTGTATATAGAGCTCCTAGCCAGAGGAGAGACTGGGTTGATTTAGTTGGGATTGGTCTTGCCTAGAGCAGGGGGCTGGACTTGATGACCTTCTGAGGTCTCTTCCAGCTCTATGGTTCTATGATTCTATGATTCAGATAGGGTGGGCACACAAAGGGATGAAAAGAGGGACATACAGAAACCCTGCCATGTGGTACAGGTGGGAATAAGGGAGGACATGCAGAAACGTTGCCATGATGAAGAGAGGAGATGGAGGAAGTAGGAGATGAGGGGGTGCACAATCTCTGAATAGGGCAGATGTGGGGATGGAGGGCACAAAGAGTCCCTGATATGAGGGGAAGAATTGAGGACCTTAGCATAAGGGAGGAGGAATTGGCGGGGCACACAGAGCCTATGGTATGAGGGAGCAGGGATTACAATGCGTCCCTGAAATGAAAAGGGATGGGAGATGGGCACACAAGGAGTTAGGGTAGAGGGGAAGAATGGAGGAAGCAAGGAGCCCCTGGTGTGTGCCGTGTGCTCAACCTCTAGAAGTAGCAAAGTGTGTGACTCTATGTATCTGGTATGTATATCTGCCTTTTGTTCACTTCTACAGCCATGTCTTCCCATTATATTATAGGAGATGTGCTGTTAACCCTTGATACCTGCACTCATGTTGGTGTCCCAATTTAATTCAAACATGGCATTGTTCATATTCAGATAACTGATTCGAAAAGCACTGCATTTTTCCTTTAATGCTGACGTAATATGTCTTCTTAATCCCAGCAGTAATATGGTATAACAAGGGTTACCTCAAAAGCATGGCAAAATCATGAGTTAGCCAAATGTATCAGTGACATAGTGCTGGGAATCAACAGCTAAACCAGTACTCTGGTCAGGTAAACACTAGTTAATTCCTCCCAGAGTAGGCCTGACAGAGCCTAATAGGTGACTCAGAATGGGCTGGATGAGGACTAATTAGCAAACTGGCCCATTAACACAGGAGGATAAGAAGCCGCTGTCATGCTATAGAGGGAGGGAGAAAGAGCCAATGATCTCTGACTAGACTGAGCCCTCCTTCTCTCATCAGAGAATTGAGGAGAAACTGAAACTAAATATTATGGATCAGTAAGGCGATAGGAAGAGCAAATACAAGTAAACTGGAGTATTTAACAACTGAAGGTCTCTGAGGGCACATCTACACAGCAGTGTTATTTTGGAATGACTGAAGTTATTCAGAAATAACATAGTCCGCCTCTATACTACAAGCAGTTATTTCGACATACTGTCAAAATAATGTTGAGTTGCTGGACTTCTAACTCCAACTCATGGTAACCCTCATTTTACAAGAAGTAAGGGAAGTCAGAGGAAGAGTGCTCTTCCTCAGACTTCCTGCTGTGTAGACAGCACCAAAAGCCGAAATATGCTATTTTGACTTAAGCTACACAATTGACATAGCTCAAGTTGCATAGCTTAATTTGGTTTTAGCCCTTCTGTGTCGATGTACCCTAAGACTGGATAGACAAAGCAGAAGTGGAATCTTAACTCGTGACAGCATCAAAGGGAAAACATTTAGTTTTTTGTGACAAATAAGAACACTGAATATATATCGATATATATAGTGATAAGTTGTAGTAAAAAGAGTGGTAAAGTGTATTTTTATTACTGATTACTCTTTACAAGGATAGAGTATCTGAAGTCTGGAAGGATTCAGGAATGTGTACCTCTCTCTAATTCTGTTGTCATAGGAACAACTGCTAGGTGCCAGATAGCTTTCTAATATCTGTATTTAACAACATTTTCAGCAGCTCTCAAGAAGGGGAGAAGCTGTGGCAAACTGAAGAAATAGGAAGGCTTGAAAGTCAGAGCACAGTATGTGAAAGCATTGTAATGAGATGAACAGAATTAACAAGAGAAAATAGTTTTTATTTCATAAAAGTAGATAAAAGGTACAAGTCCCAGGGGGTTACCTGCTCCCAAATTCTCATGCAAAAATTAAAATATTAGCTAATGTTTCTAAAAGACAAAATTCTCTAGTTTGAGTAAAAGATACTAAAAAGTCCATTATCAATTAGCATTACAGCTTAAGAAATCCTCCTCAAGATCAGCAAAAGGGAAGGAAATGTGCTGTTATTTAGTTTTCTTCAGTTTCTATGGATACTAGAAACCCAGTCTACAGCATGATCAATATATCCATTTTATATATAGAATGAATAAATGCATAAATAATGGTTTATTTCTGTAAATCTTTCTAACTTGCTATATTATGTGCACTGGAAATGAGGTGGAGCATAATTACCTGTTAATAGCTTTAAGGAAAATAGACATCAAGAACAAAGGGAATGCATCATAGCAATAAAGAAGTGGAGAGAACTCCCTGCTAACTCTTGTGGCCTTCTACCACAAGAGAAGAACAACTCTGTGGACCCGATCCTTTTGTGCAGAGTGAGGCAAAGACCCTGACCTGAATTCTCAGGCATACTAAGACCCCATCCACCTCACATTGCTACAGTGGGGTAAAGAGCTCTTAGTGTGACTAAGAATTCAGGCCTGAGTCCTCAAAAACCCCATCTGCATTAGAGACTTTGGCATTTACAGAACCATTTCAAGCACTCACAATATTTTCAGAACACTTTGTGTTCACACACAAGTGATGATAATATTTTGGCTGTTCAAATGATTAAGTTCAGAGCAAGTCTTATAATCAGACTGGAAAGATTCAGTTTCCAATGAATTGTTTCTGTGCTGTGTATGGGAAGTCCAGACAGTGTAGCAGGTACCAGGCCAGCTGACTTTTCCTGCACAATCTCATAACAATTTGAATAAATAATAGTTTAGTAGGTCAGTCTCTAGTTTTATAAAGTTTGTTGCTGCAACCTTTTTTGTCATTCACTGTTAAATTAGAGCTGTTTGATTAACAGGGTATGCTTCCTGTTTACTCTTAATTCCTGTTTTGCTCTGAGCTATGGCAAGAGTTTTAATTTTATGCCTGTGACTATCTTCCGAGATGCACTGCATAAAGTGTTGAGGTCTTTCTTGTTTAAAAATAATCAAGGATGGGGGTGTGTATGACAGTATAGATATGTGTGTGCATTTAAATTTATGTAGATATGTGTTTTTTCAATGAATACGTTGTTCAAGCACAAGTCAGCTGACACGACCATCTTACCAGTCTTTCATGCCAGTATAGGCATACCCAAAAAGACAGAGACAGATCATCACAAAGTGCATGAAGCAGCTAAAGAAACATGCAAAGGACAGATTCGTGCAAAGTTGCCTCCAAGCATGAGAGGGCACTTCTAATGGTGAGAGTGGCCCATAACAGGCCCGATTATAGTGGCATTGTAAGGAACCACTGCAGAGCCTGAAATCATGCCCTGCAGCAGCATTACCTTAAAAAAAATTAAACCACGGTAAAAACCCTTTAAAAATATTAAAATAAATTAATGACAGAATCATAAAGAAAAACCCTTTTGTATCTGCAGCTCATAATACAACAGTTTCTTGGTTACATGTGAGTAGCAGACTTAATGGCATGACAAATTACACTAGTTTGAATTGAATAATATTATATAAAGCAGATAACTTCATGCTGACTTTTAAGTAAGAACAGGTGATTGCAGCAGGATTATTAATGTTCATAATGTCAAGGCTTGACATAAACATAGAATGGAACAAGTAAAATAGTGTTATGGCATGAATCATGCAGCTGAGCTAACAGTAAAAGGAAACAGAGATGAAATATTTATCATGGTAATGTGCACTTCATGACTCATCTGCATGCCGAAAAACAAAATATGTGAATGATTAGATAATGGCAGGTAGGTTTTAAAGAGGGAGGGATGATGGAAAATATTATCAAACTTATGAAAACGGCCTGAGCCTTTTATTAATTTAAAGATAACCTGTTCATTTTTTGGCCAGAGATTTAAGCATGCATTTTTGTTTCAATAGCAAAGTCCCTTCTATTACCTGGATGCCAATCCATTAAATGATATGATGGAGGAAATGATGATTGAGGAGTTGATCCTATACACACTACTACATATTCATCTCAGTGGTTTCTGCACATGAAAGAGGTTACTCACTTTCTGCTTGCAGGACCATCCCTTAAATCAGTGGTCTGCAACTTTTTAAAGCACAAGATCACTTTTTGAATTTAAATAAATCCAGGATCTATCGCATACCCTAATGCCCTTACCCTGCCTCCTCCTTCACCCCTTCTCCGAGGCCACACACCTGTGCATTCTGTGGAGATGGGATAAAGAGGATGGGGAGAGGGAGACTCTGACATCATTGCCCCCTTCCTTTGCCTTCCCTACCTTGCAGAGCAAGCTGGAGGCTCCTGGCGGTGGGGGAATAGCTCCAAGGCAGAGCGCAAGAGAAGCATGACAGGGTACATCTAGACTACAGGCTTTTGTCAACAGATACTGTCGACAAAGCCTCTGTCGACAAAGAGCATCTAGACTGCATTACGCGGATCGAAAAAGCGATCCGCTTTGTCGACAAAGAGCGTCCAGACTGCCAGACGCTCTGTGGACAAAAGAAGGCACCCGGAACCACTTCTGGCAGGGCATGGGGGCAGCAGCTACTTCCTGGTGCTGCTGCCTGCCCTTTGCAGAGACGCGTGCTTAAAGGGACCCCCCTGAACAGCCATTGCTCTGCTTCTGCAGCTGCCTTGCTTACCTCCTAGAGGGACAGCAAAGGTTTTGCGGTGCTTGCTGTGAGTGCCCTGCTTCCTGGGACACCACAGCAGTTTGGGGTTTTTTTTGGAGGTTTTTCTGATTTAGATCCCTTTTATTGCCATGGAGCCAGAGCTGTCCCTGGGCAGGCGATGGCCCCACTCCATATTGCTTCAAGTGCTGCTGCAACTCCATGAGACCTTCATGCTGTTAATGCCCGGTCCAGATTCTGAACCCAGCCTGGAGCCCCTCCTTCAGAATGCAGCAGCACTGTTCTTGCCACCGAACTTGTTCCAGGAGAGGCGATTTTGGAGGCTGGAGACAAGTACAGACTGGTGGGACCAGCTCGTAATGGAGCAGTGGGATGACCAGGCTTGGCTCCGAAACTTCAGGATGCGGAAGTCCATCTTCCAGGAGCTCTGTACCTGGCTTGCCCCTGCCCTGCAATGACAGGACACCCACCTACGCCCTGCCATCCCACTGGAGAAGAGGGTAACTATTGCCCTCTGGAAGCTGGCCATCCCTGACAGCTACCGGTCAGTGGGACACCAGTTTGGTGTGGTGAGATCTACTGTTGGCGCCGTGTTGATGGAGGTAAGTCCCTCTGGGGAGGGCAGTCCATGAGGGGTAGGGGGACTGTAACAGGAAAGGGCGGGGGGGCAATGGAGGGGAGGTGGTGGAGGGCTCCTGACCTCACTCCATCCTACTGCTGGAAGCAATCGCCGCGGGGGAGGAGTCTTGGGGGGAGGGAGATGGGGGAACCTCCCAGGGACTCAGGCAACCCCTCTAACTTCCTATTCCATGTGTTTGTATGTGTCTATTTCTGCAGGTGGTGAGGGCCGTCAACTCGGAGCTGCTGAATAGGATTGTCTGCCTCTGAGACCTAGACACCATCATGGCCAGCTTTGCTGGGCTAGGATTCCCAAACTGCGGAGGAGTGCTCGATGGAACTCACGTTCCCATCCGTGCACCGCTCCATCGAGCAGCCCGTTATATTAACAGAAAAGGGTACTTCTCCATTGTGTTGCAGGCCCTGGTTGACCACCGTGGACTATTCATGGACATTTGTGTGGGGTGGTCAGGCCGGGCACATGATGCTCGGATCTTCCTCAATTCGCACCTTTACCAAAGGCTGCAGGCTGGAACCTTCTTCCCCCAGTGAAACTTTGCTGTTGGGGACATGGAAATGCTGGTCTGCATTGTGGCCAATGCAAACCTTTGCCACCTCGGGTCTGTGGTCTGTGGACCCTGCCGTCCTCGGTGTCGAGTCGGGGCTGTGCCAGTGGAGGAGGAGGCTGCATATGGCTCTGCCCTAGCAGGGAGAGGGGGAGCAGGGCCGGAGGGGTGACAGGGGCTGATTGAGAGGAAGGGGGAGCAGAGGGGGCTGGAGCCGGATGAGCGGGAGGAGTCCCCAGGGGGAGAGGACCTGGCACTGCCAGCGCCTCTTGGACAGTGGCACACATAGCGCTCCACTGGGGGAGGAAATCCTCCAGGAGATGATTGTGCCAGCGAGCCTCCTCCCTTGCCCTTTCTGCCGTGGTGTCCCCCATTCTCTCCATGGCCTCGACATGCCTCCTCAGGAGGTCGTTGCAGACCCGCCAATGCCTGCGGGTGCCATGGGACCGGGTGGGTGGTGGCACGGGTTGCCTGGCAGTCAGCAGCAGCAGGTCCGGCTGTGGAGGAGAAGAGGGAGAACTGATCAGTGTCAGGAATTCACACACTGTCCCTGCTTGGGCTCAGTGAATCAGTCCTTACAACAAGGGATGGGAATGTTGTTACTGCAAGGCCACGTCTGGCCCTGCCAGCCGCCCCGGCCTCACAGGGGCCCTGTTGTGGCTAGGGCAACATCCGCTCCCACCCCCTAAATCCCCCCCTCCACCATGGCCATACAGGCCAGGGAAGTGTGCAGCCACAGTGGGTAACAAGACGTAGGACAGGGGCCTGGAGCACCTTGGGTCTCCCAGGGCCCCCACCCACATACCTATCACCTGCTCACCTGCTTGCACATGCACAGAGAGGTGCAAGCTGTCCAGGAAGACCAAGACATGTGCAGATTGCTCTGCATCCTCTCTGCTCCCACCTCCCCCCTTCTGTGTCTGTGACCCTGACTGCACTCACCTGATGTTCCCTCGCCAGCTTCGGAGGATGCCTGCGAGGCCTCCTGGGTCTCGGGGACAAGCTGCAGGGTCAGGGTCACCGCAGTTTCAGTGGTGTCCTCCTTCTCCTCCTTGTCTTCTCCTGGAACCTGCTCCTCTGTGTCCGGTGTCCCCTCCTGGCAGTGCTGTACCAGTGTGTGCAAGCCCATCTGCACTAGCACCAGGGCAGACAGCAGTTCCCAACCACCCAGGATGCAGTCGAGCTCCTGATAGTAGGCACAGGACACTGGTGCTGCACCTAAGGTGGAGCTGTGCTCACGGGCCTTGGCGTAGCCCTGCCTGAGCTCCTTTACTTTGGCCCGGACTTGCTGCAATGTCCTGGGGTGGTGCCCTTTTTGTGCCAGTCCCTGAGCCATGTGGCCGTATATGTCCGTATTTCTGCGCCAGGTGTGCAGGGCCTGGAGCGCTTCCTCCTCCCCCCAAAGTTCGAGCAGGGTCAGGACCTCTGACCCTGACCAGGCTGGAGCTCTCTTTTTTCCTTGAGAGGGCACCTGTGATGGCTCCTTCGAAGGTCCTTGGGGATCTTGGGCTTCGCACATGGCCACGTGGCAGGGAGGCAGGGAGAGCTGCAAGCTGACAGTCCTGGTCTGTGGCCAGCTTCCTGTCAGAATGGCTGCCCAGGGTGTCTGTGTCTTTAAAACATGGCTACATACAGGAACAATAGAGGTTTTCCCTGAAGATGGACTGTCCAGCAGGCGTTTTCCTTGGAGGTCTTTTTTTGTCGACAAAAAAACCACCCGCATCCACACTGCCCTTTTGTCGACAGAACTCTGTCAACAAAGGCGTTATTCCTCGTAAAATGAGGTTTACCACTGTCGACAAAACTGTTGTGTTCTGTCGACTTACTGTCGACAGAACACAGTGGTAGTGTAAACGCAGGTATAGTTTTGTCCACTTTTGTCGACAAAAGCCTGTAGTCTAGACACACCCACACTGTGGGGAGGGGCAGCTGATGTGCTGGCACTTGATAGCCTCATGGACAAACCAGTCAGGATCACCTGTCAGAGGCTCCAGGATCTACCAGTAGATCCTGATCTACTGGTTGGTGACCACTGCCCTAAATCTTTGCAGAGTTTAGATACCAGATGAAAAACGAACAGCTGTAATAGTTTCTAGTAAAAACAGTTTGTCATACTATGTCTGACTAATCTGGGGAACGTCAGTTCTTGATTTTTTCTTAATAAAGCATAATTCTATACAGAGCATATGTAGCTCTGACTTACAGGCCAGCTGAATAGATAGCAATTTTTTTCAGTATTTACGTGCTTATTTAGTACCGCCAGCCCCAAAAGTTAAAAAATCAAGAGCCTGGCTGCTAAGTAGAAACATATTTTTAAAAGATGATGGTTTCATGTTTTTGGTCTTGTCTGATTTTGAATCCACCTGCCTATCTCCACTGTGCATGTGACAAATGAAATGGTGCTGGTTCTCTGAAATGAATTATAACATGATTCTGGCCCCTGCTGCAGGAGCTCTTTGTACAGGGTTCAGCCAAGATCAGGGCCCTGTTGTACAAACACAGAGTAGGAGAGAGTTCCTGCACTGAACAGCTTACAGCAAAGCAGAGCCATGAGTTTGTGGGAGCTGGAAATGGAAACTGCCCCACCCCTGATTTTTCTCATAGGCCTGGTCTGCACCAGTTTAGGTTGAATTTAGCCGCATTAGGTCGATTTTCTAAATAATGTGTCCACACCACCAAGCCCGTTCCATCAACTTTAAGGGCCATTAAAGTCAATTTCTGTAGTCCTGCTGTCATGAGGAGTAACCACTAAATTGGACCTTACATGGTCGACTTCGCAGTAGTGCAGATGCAGCTCTTTGAAAGTCGACATTCTTGGATTTCGGAAGGTGTCCCACAATGCCCTGGAGTGACTGCTCTGGCCACGATTTTCAACTCTAGTGCTCTCCAGGTTAACATGACAAGTCCCAGGAAAATTTGAATTTCATGTCCCGTGGGGCCAGCATGGCGAGTGGATCTCAGGGCAGGCAGCACACCTGAGCAGTACACCTGACCATGAGTTGATGACTCCATTGGTCCCCAGGGTCACAGACGAGCATCAGCACAGAGCGTACAGGAGATCCTGAATCTCTTTGCTGAGTGGGGAGAGGAATTCGTTCTCGCAGAACTATGAACCAGCAAAAGGAAAGCATATATCTATATCAAGTTTGCAAAGGGCATGGAGGAGAAAGGATACTCTAGGGATGCTCAGCAGTGCCGAGAGAAAATAAAGGAGCTGAAGCAATCAGAACAGAAGACAAAGGAGGCAAACTGACGGTGTGGAGCATCACCGCAAACATGCCACTTCTATGAGCAATGGCATGCAATCCTAGGTAGGGACCTGACCAGCTTCCCTAGCCAGTCCATGGATTTCTCCCAAGACACTCAGGCAGCCTTAGGCAGCAGTATGGAGGATAGGAGGAGGAGGAGGAGAATGGTCAGCAGGCAAGCAGGGCAACCAATGTCAACAAGAGCCAAGAACTTTTTATAACCTTAGAAACAATCCTCTTCTCCCAGGACGTCTCACAGTTGGGCACTAATCTTGGAGAGGGCACTGCTGGTGAATCCACATTTTTTATTTTGCTAAAAGTGGGCTAAGACAATTGGGTGTGATCTATGGCAACCACTCTGCCTACACAGTGGGGGGTCCCCAGAACAGCTTGTTAATGTGTCTGCAGATGGAGCAGGAATTCTCATACAGGTACTCTTTACTCCTTCTCATAAGGGTTCTGCCTTGTTCCACCCTCCATGGTAGGACACCTTTCCATGCCAAGCAAGCAGTAAAAAGTCTGGCATCATTGCGGCACAAAGCAGTTCAGCATAAGATCCAGGTTTCTGGCCACATTCAGTCAGCATCTTCTCCCTGTCACTGTGTGTGTTTTGGAGAAGACTGTTGAAGCAGGGGAAGCAATTAGCTGATGCCTCTGCAGTAAACCTCCTTTTGCTCATCACCAATGAAGCCTTGCTTGAACCCCTACCCTGCTCTGTCGCCACACCCGGAATTCCTGCCTCACCTTCCACCTGCCCACTCCTGCAGATAGGGAAAGTTCCATTTTCCTGGCAAATGGGGGGAGGACGTGCCAAACACATGGGCACCCTGCCCTACTCTGCTGCTATGTCCAGACCTCCTCCCTCGCGCAGTGTCGTGCCCCGGTCTGTCCCTTACCATGCCTGTCACCAAACCGAGTGCAGCTGCTCCCTTAAGAACTCTGAGGTGTACCTGCTGCATAGTGGTACTTAAAAGCATAACTGTGGCCTTGTTCATAACACATCCCTATTGTCTTTAGACAGTTCTTCATTTCATTCTAACAGATCACAGGTAAATAAAGTGCTCTGGCCCTACCAGCTGTCCAAATCCACAGCTGAAAATGGACTAGGGAAGAAATGTTCAAGGAGCAAATGCAGTCCACCAACTTGGACAGGGAGTGCTTAAGTGACTGGAGGAATACACTGCTGGAGGAGATGCAAGAGACCATGAGGAAAGGAAAGTGTGCAGGGATCTGGAAATGAAGCACCAGGAGAGAGTCTTGTCATCAGTGGCAGATATGATGGACTGCCTGGTGGCTTTCCAGGACACCTATATGCACAGGCACCCCCTCCAGCCCTTATGGACCAATGTTCCCTCCTCACCAAGTTCCACAGCCTCCTTTCCCAGGGGCCCTAGAACTATGGATGTAAAATTCTGGTTAAAAAGTTAAATATTATCTTTAACTGGTTAACTGGGCCCAGCAGGCTGCTCCAGATTTGCTCAGCCTGTAGTTGAACTGCTCCTTTCTGCAGTCTAGACTGCCTGTGTATTGCTTCATGAGCCACAGGAGCAAGGGGTAGGCTGTGGGATAGTTACCCAGTGTATCGCTCTCAAAGTCAATGGTAGCCGCCCTCCTAGGGACACACTACTTCAAATTATGTCAAATTCTTTCACACAGTGGGGACATGCAGCTTCGACTTTACAAAATCAGGTGCTAAAAAGTCAGCCTTAATAAATTCAACCTTATCTCATCGTGTAGACATGGCCACAGAGAAGCTGCCAAACATAGGGAACAACTTTCAGTCGCTGCTGAGGTGGGCTATATTCAAACTGATGACCTTGGGGGAAGGGCTCTGTAGCCTGTTAGCAATGCCCTGAAGCATCCTCTCCTCATAAGTGGAAAAAACTTTTACAAGTGTCCAGCTAAAGTCTTTGTGAGAAGAGAGCAATAGCAGAGTAGTTTGTGGATGAACCAGCCTACTAAAGTAACTGGTAAAAATCATGCATATGAAGTAAAGTTTAACA
The DNA here is from genome assembly GCA_019425775.1 of Rafetus swinhoei. Lineage (NCBI taxonomy): Eukaryota > Metazoa > Chordata > Testudines > Trionychidae > Rafetus > Rafetus swinhoei. The sequence continues at coordinate 278,023,675 of CM033437.1, forward strand.
ATGGGTAGAAAAAGTCACTGAAGGCAACTCTAGGAGCAAGAGCATAGAGAAACCTAGATTTTATATGCATTCCACTGCCAAATAGCCCTACTTTTAGTATATATTGTAGGAAATATCCAGTTCTAATTAATATTAGACAGGAGGATATTAAGTTAACTTCCATGATTCTTTCTATCTGAAAAGCCATACAGTGCTGCTTAGGGGTTAATATACCAGCTGCATGCCTGTCATAACCAAGGAAAAGCCAAAATCCAGACAAAAGGAGAGAGAAAACTGCAGGAAGAAATAGCTGCAGCCCAAATGAAGTGAAAAATAACTTTTTTGGAGAGAGAGTTGGTTTTGGCTAGAAAACAGGATCACAAGGGGCCCTTAACTAGAACTGGTTTGAGACCAGCCTTGAGCTGTGGATTGAATGAGACAAGATAAGTTATATTAAGAACAACTATTTGCAAGAAATAAATTACCACACTTATATTAACTGATGCAGTAACCATCCCAAACATACCAAGAAATCTGTTATCTACAGCCATGCCCTTCAGACACCTCAGAATATGCTCTTAAATCCACCTTCACCAAATAAGAACACTCCACCAGAGAATTAGCTCTCATCATAGAATGGGACAATCAAATACTCTGAGAGAACCTGTTTCGGGGGGAAAAAAACCCTACCCCTTGTTCATTGTCATCTGCACTCCATACTGGAACCCATATGGGATATCATGAAACAATTACAGCCAATAGTTGATGGAAACCACTTCCTAAACCCTCTCTTCCGGTCTTCAAAAAACCCCCAGCCTTGGCAGGATCATCATCAAAGCAAGGTCCCCATAGATCAAGAGATATCAACTCAAAGCAGCGCCAGACCTTGCTATTATAACAGATGCAAAACCTGCAGACATAGCTCTACTGCTACAATGATCTTTAAGACACCTTTCAAGACCCCTGGGTCCTACACATGCTGATTATAGTATGTGACATACTAGTTCATCCAATACACTAAATGCTCCAATAGCATCTATGCACGTGAAACAAATCACTATGGCTACGTCTACACTGCAGGCTTTTTGTGCAAGAACAAGTGTTCTTGCGCAAAAACTCGCAGAGCGTGTACAATATATGCACATTCTTGCGTAAGTAAATTTACAGGAAAGCATCAGAAGAGAGGACTTCTTGTGGAAGAGTTATTCCTCTCCCCATGAGGAATAAGCCTTTTTGCACAAGAGCTCTTGCGCAAGAAGGCAGTGTGGACAGGTAACATGGATTTCTTGCGCAAGAAACCCCTATGGCTAAAATGGCCATCAGAGCTTTCTTGCACAAGACAGCGTCCACACTGCCATGGACACTCTTGCGCAAAAGCACTCTCTTGTGTAAAAGCACATGGCAGTGTGGACACACTCTTGCGCAAGAACTTTTGCACAAGAATTCTTGCGCAAAACAGTTCTTGCACGAGAAGCCTGCAGTGTAGACATAGCCTATCCTCTCAAATGAATTCATGCAGAAAAATGATAAAAGACAAAAACACTGTATCACTCATGGGTGAACACTTTTTACAAAATGATCATTCCATATCGGAACTCTTAGGCCTCATCTTCAAAGGAGCCCTGCATAACACCTTCAAAAGATGAAGCTAGGCACTTAAATTCATCATTTTGCTAGACACTAAAAAATCATGGACTCAGTAAAGACACTGGAGTTATGGCTCAGTACAGCAGTAACCTTCCTTTGTTGTATGGCTGCAGACATGTTAACTGCCCACTTCACTTTGAATGGTTGCTTGCAACGTGTGTTAACTCTTTATGCTTAACTTGTGCAACTTTGACACTCTGAGTAAGCTTTGACACTCTGAGTAACTTATATGAAGCTTTGACACTCTGAGTAACTTTCCCAGACCAGAAAAACAGTTCTGTGTAAACTAAAAAGCTTGTTTTTTTCACCAACAGAAGTAGGTCCTATAAAAGATACAACCTCACTCACACTGTCTCACTAAGAACTGGTACATTTGGAAGGATGAGGAAAATAACACAACTTTGGAAAACAAGACAAGGGCAAGTACAAAGAGATTAGAGGTGGGAGGAGGTACTATGACAGGCAGTGAAAAAAAATCTTACAAAACCAGGAAATCAAAGTTGTAAATTACTCATGTATGATTATTATGCAAGTATTGCGTTAGCTTTATAAGGAACATTAATTAAATGGCATTAGTTCCCCAGGGAGTGGAGTCCTATTTTTACAGGTGCTATGCAAACAGAGTAAACAACAGCCCCTCTCCCAGACTGTTTTAATTAAATACACGTTCAATTAAACACAAGATGAGCTTAGTCCACTTTGAATAATTATTCTAGAGTCGTTAGATCAGTTCTGAAAGAAAGGTAAATGTTTTTATATTACATATCCAGAGGAACATGAGGTAGGGCTTAGACGGGCAAAGGACGAATAGTGAGCGGAAAGCGCAGAAGGAAGTTAAATATTCAGGCAGCAGAAAGGAAAAATATGTCCACAGCACACAGTTTGTAGAACAAAGGATGGCTTTAGCTTCTAAAGTTGTCTCAGAGTTTTAGCCCAAAGCGAGGAGAGAGCATTGTGATTATCTAGTCAGACCTCCTATTGAACACAGACCATTGAACTTCCCCAAATGGGGTTGCCAACTTTCCCGACTGGATGCCATTTGAGGCAACGATGCTCAGTTGGGAAAGTTGGCAACCTTATTCCCAAAATAATTGGAAAATATCCAATTTTGAATTAAAAGATGTCAGTGATAGAGAATCACTGTGACCGTTGGTAAATTGTTGCAATGACTAATTACTCTCACTCTTAAAAAGTTATGCCTTTTTCCCAGTCTGAATTTGTCTAGTTTCAGCTTCCAGACAGTGGATCGTGATATACCCTTTTGTACTACATTGAAGGGCTCCTGCTCTTGCCTCTGTTTTTTTGTTCCTGGGGAAGTCCCAGTTGTTCCTGGGTTCTGGCTCTCTCTATCCTTTGCACATCTGGCTGAGGGGGTTGAGTTGATTATAGAGGGTTTCCCATCCCCATCCACACACATGGTGAGGTCTTGGCCCCTCAAAAACTTTGACATTTCTTTGAAAGACAAACTATAACATGAAACACGTCCCACTGCCAACTACATTGCATCCCAGCAATAAACAGCTAAATCCAGATAGCCAAAGAGTGAAGAAATGTCCACCTTCCCATATTACTTTCCCTGGGTACTGAGGCCTAGCTTCACAATGGGAGTTAGACTTTGCAATGTCCCACTTCACAGCACCTAACTTTTAGGGGTGTAGATATGTCACTGGAATCCAGCAGTGCAATCTAGAAAGCTTGAGCTGGGCACTAAGACTTCCTGTACAATGAATGGGGAAAAACTGCTTAAAAATGCAAACTTCAAAAGCCAGCCTGCTATAAGCTATCCTGTGGAAGAGGATGATTGATGGGGGGGAGGGAGGGGCTGTCCTAAGCCCCAGCTCTCTCAGACAGAGTTCAGCACCTACTTTTAGAGCCAGGAACACTTTTCCTGGAGCAAAGTAGCTGAGACACCTGCCTTACTCCACACAAGCCCTGCCAACAAGGGAGTGGAGGAGTGGGGGAGGGGGGGGGAGGGGCAGTTGGCCTGGGGCCCCTGATTAAAAGAAGCTCAGGACGGTTACCGCTGCAGCTACTGTGACAGAGGTGGTGGCTGGAGCCCCAGGCCCTTTTGAATTGCTGCCAGAGTGCAATACTGGGTGCTCCGCTCAGCTTTGAGGGAGGGGGGGGCGCGACGGTCCAAGTGGCGCTGAGGGCTGACTGCCCTGACCCCGCCACTTCTTCCTGAGGCCCCGCCACTTCCAAGGCTGTGGAGTCCCCCCACCCTCCACACCTTGCCCAGGGGCCTGTGGTGGCTGTTGGCCCTGCTGCACCACACAAAACAGCCACTGGTGGTGGTGACATTATAACTTCCCATCCAGTGGAGAGAGGGCTCTCCTGGCAGGTGGATGAGCTAGGTTCAGCTTCCTTCCCTGCTTGATGGGAAGAAAGAATTTGGACTGGTTTCTCTCCCCTCTCGAGACTTTTCTGAGCTATGGGTTATTCTGATATGGCGCACTCCCAACCTCTCCTATTCAAGCTGTTCTATTTCTAGTCAATAGTATCTAAAACAGTTGGTAGGAGGGTGAAAATGCCAAATCTGAGAAAAGTCAAAGCAGGCAACAAATCTGTGGAAAGTGTACATTGGCAAACCAATTGTTTTTTCTGAAGAGCGTCTTTTGTTACGCAGTCTTTCCTATGACTGCCAAAGATATCTACTGATGTTGCTCTTCACACCATGGGCCATATTCTACTGAGTTACAGCCTTAGAGCCCCAGTGACTTTAGTGACATTGCACAAGAATAACTGAGCACAATTTGGCTTATGGGGTTTAAAGTGAAGATTAGTGAACCGAGTTGGAGAATACAAGAGTTCCCCCCCACAACCAAACCTGAATCTCTCTTCCTTTGAATATTATTTTCATGCCTTTGTACCCCCTGGCTGTGTCTACACTGGCATGATTTTGCGCAAATACTTTTAACGGAAAAGATTTTCCGTTAAAAGTATTTGTGCAAGAGAGCGTCTATATTGGCAAGTGCCTTTGGCCAAAAGATTTGCTTTTGCGCAAAAGCATCTGTGCCCAGTATAGACGTGCTTTTGCGCAAGAAAGCTCCGATGGCCATTTTAGCCATCGGGCTTTCTTGCAAGAAATTAAGGTGCCTGTCTACACTGGCCCTCTTGCGCAAGTATTCTTGCACAAGAGGGCTTATCCCTGAGCAGGAGCGTCAAAGTATTTGCGCAAGAAGCACTGATTTCTTACATTAGAATGTCAGTGCTCTTGCGCAAATTCTCGCGGCCAGTGTAGACAGGAGGCAAGTTTTTGCGCAAAGCGGCCACTTTTACACAAAATCTTGCCAGTCTAGACGCACCCCCTTTGTTTTGCCTGCAGGCAGGAAAATTGAAATCTTCCAAGAATCAACGTTCTAAGATTATTTCTTGCTCGTTCAAAACCAGGAGGCACCATAAATCCCTCGAAATAAAGAAACCTGACTTTGAGAGGTTTCCAAAACAGTAAGATAGCAGACACTGAGATGTATATCTAAACCAAACCACTTGGAAACTTTCCCATCACTAGTTTAAAGGTTGTTGTCATAAGGTTTCAAAATGGGGGTGTTCAGTGTAATTCTTTCTTGTATTTAAATATGAACAGAATAAAAAGGTAGTGATTTTCCTTTTCAAAACAGGCCCCGTGTTTTGTGGAGAATATTACCTTAAATAAGTGACCTATCTGTGTATTATAATGCACATCAATATATACATAAATAATCCAGAGGTAGCTGGAATATGTCCCTTTTATAAGTTATCAGTTTTATGCATATTTCTGTTGTCTGTAGCTGTGATGCTGTACAAATCCTCAGGTTAATGATGAGTCCTATAGATAGCAAATGGCCTTATGATATAAATTATATCATGTAAAATAGGTAGAAATTTTCTACATAAAGGAAAACAAACAAAACACACACACACACACACACACACACACACACACAGAGCCAGATTCTACAGTGCTTACTCATTCTGAATAGCACTTAATAATAGAAGCAGTTGCACTGAGTTCAAAATTGTTAGCAGTTGCATGACTAAGTTTTGCACAAGCAGGTCAAGAGCATAAATTCATTTATTATCTAGCATTCTGAAACCCATATCTATAAAAATCTGAAATGAAAAACAGAAAAGTCCCATGAGCCTGATAAATTAGGAGTGTAATCTTCCAACTGAAATGCTTTCTGTACAGTTAAATGCACTGCATCTTTTGTCCTTTTTTAAAATTTCATTCAGAAATTGCAGCATCTGTATTCAAAAAGAAACCATCACCCTAATTCTGTTAATTATGGTAATTCAGATTACATAAACTATTGATTAACTAATCTGAAATATTTGCAAACTGTTAGAATTATTGTTCTGCCCTCATGAGCATGTCAAAAATGGACTTTAGTTCAGTTTAGACCAACTAGTCATGCCTGAAAAATATAAAATAAGGTTACACACAAATTAACAATCAAGGAAGTAGGGAGGAGATAGACAACAAAAATATGTTACACACCTTTTACCTGTAGGTGGCAGGAAAATACTCACTAATTGATAGGATCAGGGAGGCATGATAATTACATAGTAAAAAAACAGGAGTCGAGCCAGAAGACCTGGATTTTATTTTGGCTCTGTCAGAGACATCATGTGTAGATTTGTACAAGTCTTTTCCCAAGTGGCTACCATTTCCAGGCAGTAGCCTGAGAGGAGGTGCACAGCCTGATTTTCAGGGGTGCAAGGCACCCACAATTGCCAGAGATTTCAGTCAGACCTGTGGGTACCCAGAATTTCTAAAAGTCGGTTTTTAAAATGTCTCATTTTGCCTACTCAAAAATTAAGTCACCTAAAATCAGTGGCCATTTATGAAAATGTTGGCCTTATAGCACCTGCCTCAGTTTCCCCTTTATAAAATTGAGACAATCTTTCCCTACCTCAAAATCAACAGTGCTGAATTTGGCCCTTGAGTTGTTATAGATGCCCATAAGTGCTGAACAAGAGGTGTCTTTCAAAACTGTTTCACTTTATCTTACTATATATTTTAGAAATGTGCATCTGTCTGTCCATCTGTCTGTGAATCTGTTTATTCAAGAACTCCTCCTAAACGGTAAGAGCAAGGATCACCACATTTGGTAAGCAGCTTCCTCTTATAACTTAAAGCAAGGTCAGGGTTTGGTTGTGCCAGGATAATGGGATGTGTGTGTAATTCAGTTGTTTCTCATAAAATGGAAAAGGAGTAGTCTGATAGAGGGGAGTTGTACTGCAGAATGACCACAGGGGACAGCTATAATCCACTGGGCCAGCAGGGGGCAGGGATGGAGAAAAGGACAGCTCTCTACAGCATATTTCAGAGAGTTTGTCTGTTTGTCTGTGTCTGGCTGTCCCCCAAAAGCTGGGGAACATGTACTCCTTCTCCAACTGTGCCTGCTGCAGTGGCCATGGACAGACACTTCTCACCTGGCCCCAAGCTGCTGCAGGGAGAGAGGGCTGCGATAGTCCTCTTTCCCCGGGGCAGCCTGCATACTGAATCCCTCCTCATACTCCCCCTCCTCCCCAGAACAATCATTTAAATGAAGAAAAACAAAATTTATGTGAGTTAACGACCCAAGTAACACTGGATAAATCTTCTAGTATATTTTATATTGGCTGAGAATGGAAGGAGGGAAGTTGTTTGTTGAAAAACATCTCCATATTTAACATTTTAGATAGACAAGTTTGCATTAATTGCTTCATGTGGAAGCTTACTCTTTCCAGATTTTGGTGATGAAAACAAAGTATAGGTGAAAAATGACTTTGTGGCTCCTGTAAATCATTTCTCCAGAGTGTTTGAATTCTGTTTCCCATAAAGGAGCAGAAGCAGTGTCAGTCTTGTGACCAGAGTACTAAGGAGAGTATAAGATAATATCTTTGGAATTAAATTGGAGGAATATGACTCATCCTTCCTTGTTGCTTGCCAAGCTTACCTTGACATTTACTTCTTTGCTGGAGTGGAGAACATGTTTACAGAAGTTTACCCGATGCATGTGCATCTGGATTTCTTCCTAACTGTCAGTATCTTGCTCAGTTAGAAAGATTGTTTCACTTTTCCATGAAATAAAGTATTCCAAAACTTAGTTAAAAGTTAGAAGCTCAGATGTGGAGGATCCAGATCTGACCTTTGCGTGGTCCCATGTTTTACCAAATGAAATACACTGTTTACTTTTTTATTCCTGAAAGGGACATGATTGGCTAACATTATTTTTAGGATGTATGGGTTTTTGTCATTTAGACTTGTCTACATTAGACATGTATGACTGTTTAATTAAACCAATTTAAATAGCTCTAAACCAGTGCAAATTCCTAATGTAGGAGTAACAAGGAGTCTTGTAGCACCTTACAGACTAACAGATACATTGGAGCATAAGCTTTTGTGGGCAAAGACCCACTTCGTCAGATGCATGTAGTAGAAATTCCAGAGGGAGGTATAAATATACAGGCATAAGAAAAGAGTTCCAATGAAGAGTAAGGTTAGAGATAACGAGGTCAATTCAGTCAGGGAGGATGAGGCCCACTTCTAGCAGCTGATGTAGAGGTGTGAATACCAAGAGTTGAGAAACTGCTTTTGTAGTTGGCTAGCCATTCACAGTCTTTGTTTAATCCTAAACTGATAGTGTCAAATTTGCAGATGAACTGTAGCTCTGCAGTTTCTCTTTGAAATCTGTTTTTAAAGTTTTGTTGTTGCAGGATGGCTACTTTTAAATCTGCTACTGTGTGTCCAGGGAGATTGAAGTGTTCTCCTTCAGGTTTTGGTATATTACCATTCCTGATATCTGATTTGTGTCCATTTATTCTTTTACGTAGGACTGTCCAGTTTGGCCGACGTATATGGCAGAGGGGCATTGCTGGCACATGATGGCATATATTACATTGGTAGATGTGCAGGTGAATGAGCCTGTGATGGTGTGGCTGATGTGGTTAAGTTCTGTGATGGTGTCACTGGTGTAGATATGTGGGCAGAGTTGGCACCAAGGTTTATTGCAGGGATTGGTTCCAGAGTTAGAGTAACTGTGGTGTAGGAGTGTCTTTTAGTCTGTGATTGTAGAGCAACTCACACAGTGGGGACTCCTAGGCACTACCACAATAAAAAAATGCAGATGCACTTAAACCAGTTTAATCTGCACTTAAATCAGTTTAAGTTAATGTGGTAATTTATCAATACAAACAAAATGAATTTAAGCAAAGTTTAAATCTCTCTAAGGCTATGTCTACACTGGCAAGGTTTGGCGATGAAAGTGCTGCTGACATGTAAAAGTTGCTAAAACTGAAAACTCACAAATCCAGTTTTTCCAGTACCCGTTGTCCACAAGTCATGGCCACATCTATAGCTCCCATGTTGACAGAAAGAGTAAAGCATTGTGGATATGCATCCCAATGCCTTGCATCACCTTCAATTACTAAGCACTATGGGAATGCGCACCATAGCACTAGGCATTTTGGCAATATGAAAAACATCCCGTTAGCCACCTCTTTTCTTCCCAGATGTCTTTGGGCTTCCAGCCTACTTTTGCACCACTTTGCTCACAGTCCTTGCTGAGAACTCGAGTATTCATGGCAAGAATACATGGGTCCCCAGACTTCTCTTCCTTGTCATGAGCAATGTGCAGAAGACATCATGCATTACAGCACACCTACTTGTGGACTTACTAGTGGAGGACGATGACTCGTCAGATTTGAATGAGGAGAACAATGAATATGTATTGCATTGTGCTCTCACAGACCTGGTATGCACAGTGGAGCATCGCTTTTGGGCTAAGACAAACAGCCTTGAGTGGTGGGATCACATTGTCATGCAGGTGTGGAATGAAGAGCAGTGACTACAGAACTTTCAGATGAATAAAGCCAATTTCCTGGAACTGTGTGCTGAGCTGCCTCCTGAACTGGGGCGTGAGAACACCACAATGAGAACTGCTCTCTCGGTAGAGAAGTGTGACATGATTGCTTTGTGAAAGCTGGCTACTCCCATTGCTACCGTTCAGTTGCAAATCAGTTTGGATTGGGGATGACATTTCTGTGTGGTGGGGATGCTTTCCAGCCTCATCCCACTGCTCATCCTGAGTGAGGCATTCCCATGCAACAAAAGGGGGTTAGAACAGGTTTTAGCAGAGGCCTGAGTGATCCATGTGGGTTGTTTCACACCAAATAAACTCATAGAAACCTGCATCACAGTTGTCTTTATTGATGTCTCATGGTAAGAGATGGTAAGGGTTATTTGAAAACCTCACAATTGTGTTTACGACCAGCTCTTAAAGTCACAGATGCTTTCACAGGGAGTGAAGTGTGAGGGGAAGAAATCATTACCTGATTGTACAAGTGTGGGCACAGAGGAAGGGTTACTGGATAAAAAATTGTGCCTTTGCAGCCATGAATGTTGACGTGGAGCTGTAGAGGGATGATTGCTCGGGAAAGAGTTCTGCATGTGGTGAATGGGAGGTCTCTATTATTCATCTGTATTATACCCTTCGGGATGTCACTTTGGTCCTGCATGAGCTATTCTCATTGACTCTCCCTAGCTCGTCTTTGCTTTCATCTTTGCTCTCTTTTCTTTGACTGAGTTTTTGAGTGACACAATAAATCGCTGACCAAATCCTCATGCATCTTTCAATTTTTTCCCTCAGTTAATGGAGTGTCTGCTGGTGTACATGGCTGATTTCTCAAGGCCTGGTCTGGCAAAGTAACCAATAACAATAGAATGACTGTACTTTTCATTGTAACATTTCACTGACATACATACCCCTGAAGAAAACTTGCCTGGAGGCAAACACAGATCTCTCCAGACATTGTGATCATGGTGACTTTTAAAGGTGGGGAAGGGATGGAAAAAAAAGTCCCCAGCTGGCCCTGAGCTGCACGTGGTGTTTCAAAGCAACAGCGCTGCATGGACCCTGGGGTCAGCTGGGGACTCCCCCTCTGACTCCAGACTCCATGCGGCCCTGCCACTTTGAAACACCACATGGAGCCTGACGCAGGGCTCCCTGCAGCGTTTCAAAGCAGCAGTGCTGCATGGAGCCTGGGGTCAGCTGGGGACCCCGGGCTCCATTCAGGGGACTCAAGAAATCCCCCACTGGACCCATGATCCCCGCAGTGCTTAGGCCTTTGAAGTTTAGCAACAGAGGCGCAGAGACGGAGACGGCCATATCGACTAATCGAATAGTCAATGCAAATTGCATCAACTACTTGATTAGCTAATTAATCTAAATTTAACATCCCTAATTTGTTCCAGCAATTTGACTTGTGATGCTGACTTAGAGTATCAATCTCAGAGAGTATTTCCAGACTAAACATAACTTTCTCTTGGTCATGAGGACCACAAAAGTCAAAGAATTCTAGTCCGAGCATCTCTTCTCCTCCTTAGCCTTCTCGGTCTAAATCCCAAGAGGTATTAGGTGCCTAACACCCATTTATTTCAAAGGGAGTTAGGTATCTTTTTGGATCCAGGACTAATTTCCTACATCAGGATCATTCACTGAACTTATTTCAAGCTCCGAGCTATACTTGGCAATGCTCATAGCTCACAGTGCCATTGACAGGGACAGCTATATTATAATTTCTAGTATGTCTGACACCTTAAAGCTGCAAATAGTGACTAGCCCACCTCTTCCCTCCAACATACTGGTACCATCAATTGTAGTCAGGAGAGGCATTGGTCAGTCTATTTACATAGGTAACTTGTAAGGTGTTAGGGTATGTCTACACTGCATTCCTCTTTCAAGAGAGGAATGCAAATGCAGCTGAGCGAAATTGCAAATGAAGCGCAGATTTGAATTTCCCGCATTTCATTTTCATAACCGCATCCGGGCGCTATTTCAAAATACCCTATTTTGAAAAAAGAAACGCAGTCTAGATGCGGTTATTTGGAAAGAAAACCCTTCTTTCGAAATTACCCTTACTCCTTATAAAATGAGGTTTAAGGGTAATTTCAAAAGAAGGTTTTCATTCAAAATAACCGCGTCTAGACTGCGTTTCTTTTTTTGAAATAGGGTATTTCGAAATAGCGCCCGGATACGGTTATGCAAATGAAACGCGGGAAATTCAAATCCGCGCTTCATTTGCAATTTCTCTCAGCTGCATTTGCATTCTTCTCTTGAAAGAGGAATGCAGTGTAGACATACCCTTAGATAGCAAGAGAAAATGGGTTTGCCCTAGAGTAAAAGCTGTACTTCAAATGTATTTGAACTCAGAACAGTGAGATAAGCTCTGATCTTCTTCTTTTCAGGGGTGTTCTACTGTAGAAACTAGGGATGTTAGAATATGTAACTGAATAGTCATATAACCACATTAAATTTTAGTGGTTACACAAGTATTCGATAGTCCCCAGAGGTGGGGCCAGCAGCCAGTGCGCTCCCAGCCCCATTCTGGGGAGCCCCCTGCAACACCACGCTGCTGCCTCTGTATTGGGTCTGCAAAGTGAGCCGGTTTAAAAACCAGCCCTGTGCAGACTGGCTCCTGCCTGCCATCCCAAACTGCTGCCTCTGATACAGAGGCAGCTATGCAGGGTGGCAGCATCCTCTGTCTGTGGGGAGCTCGACCCCTCCACAAACAGGCTGCTGCCATGATGCAGCCTCTGTCCTCAGTAAGCCCAGGCTGCCACAGAGAGAAGCTGCTTCATGGCAGCCTCCTCTGCCCTCCCTCCCCTGTGCTGTTGCCTCTGATGCAGGCAGCAGCACAGGGGGGGCAGCAGGCAACACTGTGGAACTGCCTCTATCAGAAGCACTGACTTTTAAGCCTGTTCCCTCCATCACTGGCTCCTGCCTGCCCAGTGCCGCCTCTGTAGGAGGCAGCAAGCAGAGGCAGGTGGATCCGCAAAGTTGGCACACAGCAGGAGCCTGCTTGAAAGCTGGCTCCTCACACATATCAGCTCATGCCTGCCCCTCTCTCCCTCTGTGCTGCTGCCTCTCTTATCAGAGGCAGTAAGGCAGAAGGGGGGAATGCGTGTAGTCTACAAGGGTACGTCTAGACTACAGGCCTCTGTCGAAAAAGAGCATCTAGACTACAGCCAGTTCTGTCGACAAAGCAAGCTGCTTTTTTCGACAGAGAGTCTAGACGCTCTCTTTTGAAAAAGCACAGTGTGGATGCAATAGCGCCTTTTTTCGACATAACTCTGTCGAAAAAAAGCGTTATTCCTCGTAGAATGAGATTTACCGCCGTCGACAAAACTGACGCGTTCTGTCGACTTACTGTCGACAGAACTCGGCAGTAGTGTAGACGCAGGTATAGTTTTGTCGACAAAAGTCCACTTTTTGTCGACAAAACCCTGTAGTCTAGACACACCCCAAGATTTACCAATAAACCCAGGCTTATCGGTTAAAGTGTATTTGTCTACATGTTGACATCCCTAGTAGAAATCTTTCCTGCAGACTATTCAGGTGAAGTACATTTCTCTGAACAGACATAGTGTGGGGCCTCAAGAGTGTCAGGCTAGTCACAGTCAGACTTCAGTCTACTGTTTCTGTGAGTGGAAAAATACCTACTTGTCCTAAGACTTGCCTGACTTTCTACCATGTAGTAGGTAGATTGATGAAGCATGTTGTTTACTAATGAGTAGTGTCACCTTCTAACAGTTTGCATTTCCGTAGTCTCCAGATGGGGGTATCTTCCAATGCATCTGATTAGTCTGGTCTTTTTCCTTTTATTTATTTTTTCTAGGCACTATATTTTGTTTCATTTGCATCTCTCACCTTCTGTTGCTTAAATATTTTGCTCTGAAGTGCCATGGCAGTGGCTATAAAGGGAACGTCAGGATGTAAGCCAGAGAAGTTTCCTCTTGTGATGTAGCCAGTATATGTAGACTGACCAAGTTAGGAAAATACCATTTGCAAGCAAAAATTATGTTATCTCTTTTAAAAAATGCAGCTGAAACATTGCAGAAAAGCAGCAGCCAAGATGTAAGTTGGCAGATTTGTAGAAGGTCCTCAGTGATGTGTTTGTCAGGAAAGCTTAATATTTTTAACATATTTACTTGTAAATATTTTCAGTATTGAACAGTATTATCCATTAGAACATTGTGTTGTTCCAAACAGTCTGTAATATCCCCATATATGTGTGTATATAAACACTGGCTTTCAATCATTCCGAGCACACATTATACAAGTATAATTAATTTTAAGTCCATAGAACCCAATTCATGTATTATATCTTCTGCTCCTATCTCCTCTACTTTTCTCCAACTGAATCGATGACATCCCACCTTCCCAGCATTATGTAAAGCAACTGCATTTTATACTAGATAATTATGAAGCCTTATTACTCTTCTGGGGAAACATCACCTTGTTTGCTGAAACAAATGAGCTACATGATAACCATTTAACTTCTTATAAAACAATGGTTTAGTTGATGCCTCTTATGGTATCTGATACTATATTAACTGTATCACTTGTGTGAAAAAGGAAAAAATGGGAGGTTTTTTTTATTAGGTTCCTTTTCTTTGGCTTGTGGGTTTATGCCATCTCTATTCACTGTGAAAAATCTGTTACTCTGTCAGTAGTTCCATTAAGTTGTCTGGATTTAGGTCTAAAAAGAAAATGCAAAGATAAATATGTCATCATTTCAATAGACAATTCCTGTTTTATACATTGGATTGATGCATCCAAATTTTTCACAATGCACAATATAATATTTAGTTCTGTACTTTAGTAATGTAATAGAAAAAACTGCTGATCAAACCTTCCCATATGAAAACACTGTCATGAGTATGTCACATAATATACAATTCTAATGATGTATAAAATCTGATTTCCAATACAAATGCTCAATGGAAATCTAAAAATCTAGGGGCAAATTAATTAAAAAAAACCCAAAACCACTTTAATTCTGTATCTGTTGTGTACTACGAGCAATAAAAACATTTCTCTCTTGATGATATCTGTCAATTTTTTAATTTGCAGAAGCAAAATTTGGGCAGCTTTTAGCAATCAAGTTTAGGAAATCTTTGCTTCTTCCAAATTATTTGGTTTAAATTATTTTACTTCCCTTTAACTATCTCCCAAAATCCACCCACAGGACTAGTTTAAAATTCTGAGAATATTTTCTGTCTGATAATCCTTGGCTCTAGTCTAGGCAATAATAAATAACGTCAGTGATTGCAGTGCAGCTATTTGACCGAGGATAAATATGACACAAAGATGGCATATTTTCAAAAATGTATCCTAAATCCATGCCACATTGGCCTCTGAACTTATCAGATCTCCTAAAATAAACAGGATTGAGCCAAATCAGTATTTGCTTGGGATTTGGGAACCCCCCAAGGAAAACACAGAGGGCTGAAGAAAGTGCTGTTGGTGACTCAGTTAAGGTTGCACTCTTCCCTATGAGTCATTAAACAAATCCTCCAGCAGGTTGCTAGGAAGCACTGCACTATCCAAGATGCTGTCTTTTCAAATGGATATGGTATTCATCTCTTGATCGGTTCTGTTCTCTTACTACACTCTGTTAGACAGCTGCCACATTCTACCCCAGAGGCAGCTAAATGTAAGTGGGTAAGTGAAGTGTTTCCTGATTAGAACATTTACTTTTTAAAATTTAAAAACTACCTTGTAGCTTTAAATATAGTGACTCTTTAAATGATAGAAGCACAGCCATAACTACCAGGATAATGTTTAGTATTGGACAGCTTTCGCCTGTCTAATTGTAACTGCTATGAATTCCATGAATTTTGTCATAACCTATGTGTGCAACACAATCATTATAGGTAAAAATTATTACTTCCATGTACACTTGAGGTCATTGCTGAAAAGTAAGGAAACTCATACAAGAGTCCTACAGTGAGGCAAGCCCACAGCTGGACCAGGGCTGCTCACTGAGCTACAGTGATTTGCCCTCCAGAAAAACCTACAGTGACTTGACCCTCAGGCATGTTGCATGCTATCCCAGGCAGATCCTGAATCAGATGACCCTACGGCACAAGTATTTCACCCTCACCACAACAGACACAAGTTAGTCTGTGCAACAGCCTCACTTATCTAGGAGCCCTCCTGCTGCCTCATGAAGTTAGAGACTCTCTAGACTTCCAGTCTGCCCTCAGTAAGAACATAAGAACGGCCATATTGGATCAGACCAAAGGTCCATCCAGCCCAGCATCCTGTCTTCTGGCAGGGGCCAATGCCAGGTGCCTCCAGAGGGAATGAAGAGAACAGGCAATCATCAAGTGATCCCACCCCTGTCGCCCATTCCGAGCTTCTGACAAACAGAGGCTAGGGACACCATTTCTATTTATCCCGGCTAGTAGCCATTGATGGACCTAACCTCCATGAATTTATCTAGCTCTTTTTTGAACCCTGTTCCTATCTCAGCCTTAGCGATGCCTTGTTCCAACCTGCTTCAGCCTCATCTGAGCCCTATTCTCACCTTGCTTCAGCCCTGGTTGTGACCAGTTCCAGTCCTGTACCTCCTTCTTGATCCTCCAGACCCTTGGACCAACTCCAACCTGGCTTCAACCCTCAGCATGCATTCAGACTCTACAGTCCTGATTTGGCTTGCTTATGGACTCTGACCATGGTTCTGACTCACTGCTTGCCCCCAGACTTTGGTTTCAGCACTGCCCTTGGCCAGTCCAACTCAGTCTGGTTTCAGCCATCACTACAACTACCAGGACTGATCACCTAGAACCCAGAGCCTGACACCCACAAAACCTTTCATTCTGCTTCCTCGATTATATACATTACCTTAGTTCAGCGTTTCTCAAACTGTGAGTCCCGACCCCCCGGGGGGTTGCGAGCAACTTAGAGGGAGATTGCAAACAACTTAGAGTGGGGTCGCGTGCAACTGAGAGGGGGGGTCGCGGTATCACAAATTTGAGAAACCCCCCCCCTTCATTGATATATTGAATAATGTTAACCCTAGCCTTTCTTCTCAGGTGACCCCAGATTGAGGTGTCAGTAGAGGAGGTTTTGGAACAAATTGATAAACTAAACAGTAGTAAGTCACAAAGATGGTATTCAGCCAAGAAGTTCTGAAGGAACTCCAATGTGAAATTGCAGAACTACTAACTGTGGTATGTAACATATCATTTAAATCCGCTTCTGTGCCAGATGACTGGAGGATAGCTAATGTAACACCAATTTTTTTTAAAATGGCTACAGGGGCATTCCCAGCAGATAAAGGCTAGTAAACCTAACTTCAGTACCAAGAAAATTGGTTGAAACTATAGTAAAGAACAGAATTATCAGGCACATAGATGAACATGATTAGTTGGAGAAGAGTCAACATGATTTCTGTACAGGAAAATCTTGCCTCACTAATCTACTAGAAATCCTTGAGGGGGATCAACAAGCATGTTGACAATGGGGATCCAGTAGATATAGCGAACTTACATTTTCAGAAAACCTTTAAGAAGTTTCCTCTCCAAAGGCTCTTAAGCCTTTCCCTCTGCTGGATCAGTAGCTGGTTAAAAAATAACCGCCAGTTTTCAGAATGAAGAGAGGGGTAAATAGTGGTGTCTGCCAGGTATCCACAATATAGAGGCAATATGAAATTTTGTATTTTATTATCTTTATTCCTTTCCTAATGATTCCCAACATTGTTAGTTTTTTGGACTGACACTGCACACTGACTGGATGTTTTCAGAGAACTATCCAAAGTGATAGTTCTGGGACCAGTACTGTTCAAATCGATAAATGACCTAGAAAAAGGCATAAACAGCAAGGTAGCTAAATTTGCAGATGATACAAAACTACTCAAGATATTTAAGTCCAAAGCAGACTGTGAAGAGTTGGCACACAAATGGAGTGACTGGGCAACAAAATGGCAGATGAAATTCAGTGTTTATAAATGCAAAGTAATGCACATTGGAAATCATAATCCCAACTATACATGTAAAATGATGGAGTCTAAATTAGCTGTTACTGCTCAAAAAAGAGATCTTGGAATCAATATGGATAGTTCTCTGAAAACATCCACTCTGAAAACATCCACTCATCCAATCTGATAGCTTTCTTTAATAGGATAACAAGTCTTGTGGATAAGGGAGAAGCGGTGGACATGGTATACCTAGACTTTAGTAAGGCATTTGATATGGTCTCTCATGATATTCTTATCCATAAACTAGATAAATACAACTTAGATGGGGCTACTATAAGGTGGGTGCATAACTGGCTGGATAACCGTACTCAGAGAGTAGTTATTAATGGTTCACAAGCCTGCTAGAAAGGCATAACAAGTGGGGTTCTGCAGGGTTCTGTTTTGGGAACGGCTCTGTTCAATATCTTCATCAACAATTTAGATATTGGTATAGAAAGTATGCTTATTAAGTTTGCAGATGATACCAAGCTGGGAGGGGTTGCAACTAATCTGGAGGATAGGGTCATAATTCAAAATTACCTGGACAAATTGGAGAAATGGTCTGAGGTAAATAGGATGAAGTTTAATAAAGACAAATGCAAAGTGCTCCACTTAGGAAGGAACAATCAGTTTCATACATACAGAATGGGAAGCGACTGTCTGGGAAGGAATATGGCAGAAAGGGATCTAGGGGTTATAGTGGACCACAAGTTGAATATGAGTCAGCAGTGTGATGCTGTTGCAAAGAAAGCAAACATGATTCTAGGATGCATTAACAGGTGTGTTGTGAGCAAGACACGAGAAGTCATTCTTCCGCTCTACTCTGCGCTTGTTAGGCCTCAGTTGGATTATTGTGTCCAGTTCTGGGCACCACATTTCAAGAAAGATGTGGAGAAATTGGAGAGGGTCCAGAGAAGAGCAACAAGAATGATTAAAGGTCTAGAGAACATGACCTATGAGGGAAGACTGAAGGAATTGGGTTTGTTTAGTTTAGAAAAGAGAAGATTGAGGGGGGACATGATAGCAGTTTTCAGATATCTAAAAGGGTGTCATAAGGAGGAGGGAGAAAACTTGTTCATCTGGGCCTCTGAGGATAGAACAAGAAGCAATGGGCTTAAACTGCAGCAAGGGAGGTTTAAGTTGGACATTAGGAAAAAGTTCCTAAATGTCAGGGTAGTCAGACACTGGAATAAATTGCCCAGGGAGGTTGTGGAATCTCCATCTCTGGAGATATTTAAGAGTAGGTTAGATAAATGTCTATCAGGGATGGTCTAGACAGTATTTGGTCCTGCCATGAGGGCAGGGGACTGGACTCGATGACCTCTTGAGGTCCCTTCCAGTCCTAGTATTCTATGATTCTAGGACGTCTACACAGTAGAGCTAAAGCTGAAATAAGCTACGCAACTTGAGTGACATCAATTGCGTAGCTTAAGTTGAAATAGCTTATTTCAGCTTTTGGCACTGTCTACACAGCAGGACATCTGAGTTAGAGCACTCTTCCTCTAACTTTCCTTACTCCTCATTAAATGAGGGTTACAGGAGTCAAAGTAAGAAGTCTTCCAGCTCGACATTATTTCAACATTATGTTGAAATAACAGCTTGCTGTTATTAACATCAGTTATTCCAAAATAATTCTGCTGTGTAGACATATCCTCAGTGTGCAGAGGCAGTCAAAAAAGCTAATAGAACCATTAGTAAAGGAATAAAGATAATAAAACACAAAATATCATATTGCCTCTATATAAATCCATGGTATACTCACACCTTGAATTCTCTAATTTTGTATGTTATAAGAGAAAATGAGGGTGGTTCCTGTGCTGGTGTGTTCTTTACTCAAGAAATGGCAACACAACAGTTTGGAGTATGTTTATGATGTGGGTGAAATTCAGGTACCCATGCTCACATTAAAACGTATAATACTTCATGGGTAATCCAACTGAAGTCAGTGTGGTCCCACTTGTGGAATAAGATGCTTGTTAATGTGAGTAAGGGATCAGAATCTGGCCAGAGAGAACAAGGTAATATAAATCATCCAAATAGATTATTTGGAGTATTTCTGCTCTTGTACATTAGGTATATACACAATTTCACAGGGAAATGCTAGCTTTTAATATAACTCACTCTTACTCTGCAGATAAGAGGAATCTGAGAGCAAAGAAAGACTTCATTCAAAAAGCAGAGGAAAATCAGCCCTAACAATACATCGTCTTTACAGAAAATGCACTGGGCTAGCATGTATGTTCCATTACACATGGGATTCTCTGATTTTGAGTCAGCTAGCCCAGACTGGAATAACAATGACAGTACTGTACAGCAATAATTGCTATCTGAGGCTCTAATTGGAACAAATTGCCCCCTAGGGTGAAATTAAAAACAAAGGACACCAACTTGACATGATCTTTGCACTATGAAATCAGTTTACAACGAGATCTTACTCCAAGTGGGCAGATTCTGCAGTGAAGTTTGAAGTAATGTTGAAATCTAGTAATTACCAGCAAGTGCCATTATGAAAAAGAGAAAAGGGGAGGAGGAGAACAAGACATGCTTGTAATGATTTGTATAGTTTTTTAAGATTTCATGGCCAAGGAGAGAAAATAAAACTTTAATTTTCTTGTTCAATGCAAGGATGGTAAATGTGACATAATGATGGGTTATCATCTCATGTAAGAAATATGCAATAGCAAAGCAAAGTTTTGGCTGCACACACTTACTGGAACTATTTATTCAAAGAAAATTCAATGTGTTCAAAACCAATTTACAACTTCTCCCTTAACCATGGTCCAGTCACAGAATGCCCTTCATTTAACAAACAAGTGCATCTTTCTCTGGAACTATTCTGAATACAGAAGTGCATAGAACGTGACTTGTGGGCCAAAAGCAATTCTAAAATAATCACCCTCCAATTTAATATTCAGAAACAGCTGGCAAAAACTACAGATCCTGTTTTTTCTTGCAAATAAATGCACCTGCAGTCTCTAAGCCTGACCTCAGTTGGTGCCAGATCTGGAGGCCTTAGTCTGGTTAGCTTCAATGTCAGTTTTTTAAAATCTCTTTGAAGAGTTCCATGTTCACTGGGACATATATATATTAGGCCATGCTGTTTTCTTCAAAGACAAATTATTGTCACAGATCATTTTTCAGGGTGTTTCTTGAATGTAGGTGCTCCATTCAGCATTCCAGTCTCCTTGATATTTCTGCCAGTTTTTGAGTCTGTCAAGTTTCCATTTCAGTTTTTTCTTTTCTCTTATTCCTCTTCATGGCAGCGTCATTCTGGTCCACTTTCTGCTCATTCATCTAATGAGATCACCTCCTTTTTCAGCTCAGAGACATAAGCCTGCTTTTTCAGATCTATTTTTACTTTACCATTTTTAGTAAGTCTGACATAGTTGAAGATCTCATTTTCATGGTACTTAACTCAGACCTTATCTGAGCATTGGCCATGTTCTGCTGAGGATGATTCGGCTATATAGTCAATGTCTTATTACAAATTGTATTGTTCCCTTTACACAAGAAGTATGTGTGGGCTGTATTTTTGCTTTGCTGAGCATACAGAGATAGACTGAGATAGCTCAGCTTTGAATTTATCCAAATTCAGGCATTCTGTTGTGCCTTTCCTATGGGCAAAACCAAATATGACTTTGGACATGTGGTATATAGTAATATAGAGTATTTTACACTTCCCCACTTTCTCCATTCTTCTGTGTCATTATCAATATAAAAATAACAGTCTTCTTTTCCCTTTTTAATAATAATTGCTCAGCATCTAGAACTATAGTGGAAGTAAAGTTAAAATCATGCACTCCCAAAGCTCAGAATCACAAATAGATGCATACTTCTAGCTTGCCTCCGCTATTGCTAAATTCAGATAGGACATCTGAGCCATTCATACTATTGGGGTACAGAACTGACATATGGTTGAGTTGCCTACCTTGCAAGGATAACCTGCAGTTTAGTTTTGGGACCTAAAAAAAGATGACTTACCATCAGTGTAAACAGTATATTTACACGTTAATTACTGAATGGAGGAATTCACTGGTTCATTGTCATTATCATAGGGCATTGATGAATTAATTGTTCTAGCAACACTACATATACTAAGCATCAGTTCACAGAAGCAAGTAGCAAATGTGTATAAAAGTTTGTCCATGTGGGCATGGGACCTTGCCAGCTGGCAGTTCTTTGGTCATGTCAACTAACTTTTTGACATGCAGTGCAAAATGTAGCATTTTAATTTATTTAACAGATTTAGGGGTCTGTTTGCACTGAGCAAAAAGGAATTGTAAAAAAAAGAACAAACTGGAACAAAATGAGCTTGGCAAGATGCATATAGCACCTTGTGTCCAAACACAACAGCTATTCCAGGTACCTTACAGGTGTTTCACCAGCTAGTTGCAATGTTAGGAAAGAGGTCTTTAGTTCAGATCCTGGACTACAATTGGTACAACCCGTCCTCTTAACCCCATCCTAAAAGTCAGTGGATTGGATCCTAAAACTACTGCTACCAGCAACAGTGCTAGGCATTATGGAACAGGTATTTCAGGAGTCTGAGAATGAACTGGGCAGGTAGTTCTGCAGTTGTAAGGTGCTGTGCAATGTTGCTGTGTGGGCATGCAAAATCACTGCAAGAGCAAATGATGCAACACTCTGTTTTGTGCCATTAATAATCCTGATGCAGCCCTCTTGCTTAGTTCAGAAACATTCCTGAGGGAACAGAAGATGCAGCACAACCTCCTTCATAACCTAAGTAAATAATTCAAAATCTCCAAAGGCCTGTTAATTTCTGGTATTTTGATAACTACAACACCTTTTTTACAATCTGTTATTGCTGCCATGGATTTAAATTTGATAGGGGCTGCCAGATCTATTATTTTCTTATGGTGATTGTATAAAACCTTTGATTGACAAAGAACTTTAAAGGAACTGTGGCCAGCGACAACTTCTTCTTCTTCTTTCGAATGTCGTGTTCAAAGCTATATTTCTTCATCAAAGTTGGTATATAGGAATACATTTTCAAAACCTGCTTAAATTGCTGAACCTACTGGTATAAAAATAATTACATTTAAAATGAACTTTATAAACTGATAAATAATTGCAGTTGCACCTTTCAGAATCACATTTTCACCAGGCCGTAGGCTATAGGTCTATGGCATGATAACAAATGGTGAGCATGTGTCTGTTAGAGAAATAATGAAGCTCTCCGTGGATATCATATTCTTAACAAAAAGTGTTTGTCAACTGCAATGCCATCATGGACTGTGGTAATGTAAAAGCTCATGAGTAAAGCAGATTTATACTAGTTGAGCACATAAGTAGGAGACTTCCTGGGAACACATTGGATACTGCAAGAAGAGGTGTAACTGGTACTTAGCAATCTGAATAAAATTATTCAATGCCACAGTGGACTTCTTAAGGGGCACTGCGCTGCTGAAGGTGATATCTCAGAAACCCATGGTCTTTTCCAGTGTAAGCTTTCTGGTGCAAGGACCATTTTTTTGTTCTGTGTTCACCACCCAGAACAATGAGATGCTGGCCTATGACAGGGTGTTCCTAAGAGTTACTGCAATACAAATAATTATTAATATAAATCATTAAAGACTCATGTCATGACACTTTTTTTTTATGTGCAAAAGATGAAGGGTTGGCTACTGTACCCTGTCTAAATCCAAACTCAGCTAATTGCATTTGGCCTAAGAGAGCATTTTCCTGCCTTTCCAATTAGATATGATCTTTTTCAGAAATAGTACTACCTCAAGGTGCACCTGCTCTTTCTTTTTCACCCTAGCCACTCGGGCTATGTCTAGAATTCTGCTTTTTTCCGGAAAAAGGTATGCAAATTGCACTTCACAATTTGCATAGCTTTTTCCGATTGTTTTTCCGGAAGAGGCTTTTCCAAAATTTGGCCCATCTATGCTGGGTCAAATTTTGGAAAAACCTCCTCTTTTGGAAGAGCCCTTCTTCCTCGTGAAATGAGGAAGACAGACCTTCCAAAAGAGTGCGTCTGCTCTTCTGCAAAAAATGTTAGAAGAGCAGATGCATTCCCTGGACGCAGCGGAGTTTTTACAGGATACCAGAGGTATCCCAGAAAAACTCCACAGTCTAGACATAGCCTCAGAAAGTGGTAAGCAGGAGGTGGAGCCAGTGAAAATGGTCAGTCACTTAGGAAGAAACCTGTGGCACTTCGTTTAGGCACATACAACAGGCTTATCAGGGGTGGGGAACCTTTTTTTGGTCAGGGGCCACTGAACCACAGAAAAATCAGTCAGAGGCCACACACAAGTGACTTGGCCCCTAAATAAGAAGGAAAAAAACACTCTCCACATTCTCCTCCCACACCAGAGCCTAGGGGGCTCAGCCTAGTAGATTTTGTGTGCTCCAGCCCCATGGGATGGGGGGGGAGGAGCACCAGTGCAGGCTCCCCAATGCTGGTGGGGACCTGAGCCTTGAGGGCCAGATCCAGGCAAGCCAGGAGCCACATCCAGCCCCTGGGCCTGAGGTTCTCCACCCGCTATACATGCTCCAGAAACACAATGAGACTGCTGCCCAGTGCCCCCACTGTAGGAGCTATATTGCATTCCTCCATGGAGACTGGTGCCTTCATGGCACAACTGATCCCTTCTCCATTGCTACACCTTTTATGAATTTGCTTTCCTTTCTGCATGTGTGTGTGTTTTCACACAAGCTTCTTGGATTGCATCTTGCCAGTCTTCAAAGCCACGGACTCTTCAGTCACCAGTTCTGATTTAAGCTGTGCTTCCCTCATTATTTCCTCCTCTTTTACTGCACTCCATGGGTCAGACGCAATCAAAACTTCTGTGAGTCCTTCTGCCTTTCAAGCAGGGCCGGACCAAGCCATTCCGGCACCCCGGGCAGACAATTTAATTGCACCTCGGGTTGAGGGAGGGTGCATGTGCGGCCCCGCCCCCACGCTGGCATGTGGGAGAGGGCGCATGCGCGGCCCCGCCCCCGCCCGGCGCATGGGGAAGGGCGCGGGGAGCTGGCGGCGGCAGGACACACGTGCCTGGCCCGGCCCAGCCTGGCTACCGCCGCTGGCGCGCAGCCTGGGGCCGCCCGGGGCGGGCCGAGCCTGGCCGTGCAGGGCCCCACAGCCACGGGGGGAAGGGCGCTGCTGGTCGGCGCTGCGGGGGTTAACGCAGCCCCCGCCCCAGGCAGCTGCTGCAGAGTGGCCGCTGGAAGCTGCTGCAGCCCGCGATCCGGGAACTGGGCTGCGCGCCCCTTACAGTTGCCATCAGGCGCCCCCCATAGGTTGGCGCCCCAGGCAGCTGCCCGGCTAGCCCATCCCTTAATCCAGCCCTGCCTTCAAGCCCTGAAAAAAATTAACAAGGGACTGGACTAACACCCACAGAGTTCTTATTGAGTCTGACTTTATGAAGCTATTCTGTCTTTGGCTGCTTTAGTAATAATGTTCTTGCTCTAATTTTGCAACTCAGACACTGAATCAATTTCAGGTTTTATGGAGTCTCTAAAAGAGGATGAGAGAGTTTTTTGGCAAAGATTACAAAGAAAAGTCTTCTTGTTGTGGTAAATTTCTCTGTGTGTAAAACTTGCAACTTCCTTGATTCTTCTTATCTCTATAGAAAGACTTGGGTTTCTTCCCAAATTGTTTAGTAAAGGAATGAGGGAGAGTGGACCATTTGTGTTGTGCAATAGAATCCCTTTGTTGTTGCTGCTGTTTGTTTTTCAGGTTGGAAGACAGGGCCAGTATACTGTTACTATGCTGGCTCTCTCAGGAGTTCTTTAGCTGGATATTTACACCTGATGTAACTGCTATAATAGCAGGAGTTTCTTACTGAGGTTTATTAATGGAAAGGATCTGTGATAAATGATCCCATATTAGGATCTTGTATAATTTTGTATTTTAACTATGCTTAAGCTTGAAACTCAGTTTGATTTCAGACTTGTAAGCTACGTTAATAGCTGGATAAGATGGATATCATGGAAATATATCCAGGAAAGTGGGAATTATGAACATTTGTGGTGACCTAAAATGAAAAGGTTGTATCTCTGACTTCTAACATGAAATCCAAGCTGAGAGTGCCTATATTATATATAAAGAGGAAATGTGCTACAGTAATAATACCTTCTGAGGCTATGTTTAGACTGCAGAGTTTTTCCAGGATACCAGAGGTACCCCGGAAAAACTCTGCCACATCCAGGGAATGCATCTGCTTTTTTGGAACAGTTTTCAAAAAAGCGGGCGTGTTCTTTCAGCATCCCTGTATTCCTCTCAGTGAGAGGACTAAAGGATGTTCCAAAAGAGGAGATTTTTCTGAAATTTGGCCCCTTGTAGATGGGCCAAATTTCGGAAAGGTCTTTAAAAAAAAGCTAAAAAAGATACACAAATTTGCGTATCTTTTTCTGATAAAACTCTGCAGTCTAGATATAGCCTGAGTATGCCTTGCTGCTGGCATCACAGAAAAAATGATGAATAACAGCTACTGCTTCCAACACTAGACAACCTCTGCCCATAGTCCCCCTTCCACTGAAATCCATAGGGCCATGTCTATACTATAGAGAAGATTGAAGCAGCCACAGTAAATTTCCCGGGATTCAAATCAGTGGGTCTGGTGAAGACACGCCAATTCGAACTGAGAGGGTGCTCCCGTCGATGCCAGTAGTCCTGCTTAATGAGGAGTAAGGGAAGTCGAAGAGAGAGTGTGCTTCCTTCAACTTTCTGTAGTGTGGATGGCGCCAAAATTCAAGTTAAGATACTTCAACTTAATGTAGCTGAAGTTGCATATCTTAATTTGAATTTATCTCCTACTGTTGACCAGGGGCAAGAATTGTCCCATCAACTTCAGTGGAGCTGAATTGGTTCTTATACACATCAAAAAAGTTACCTTCTCTTTTCCTTCTCTCACCCTCTGTCCATCCCCTTGGAAGTCAATCAAATTAATCTGCTTATATTAAATAGAAATTTAGCCTTTTAAAAAAGCCTAATTACTTTGCTGCTTCATTACGCAAGGCAGCATATCACTGAGATATATCATATAAAACACAGTAAAAACATAATGTGTTGGATAAAACAAAACAAGTGGATCAGGCAATGATGAAATTTGCATTTCTACCTTGTGCAGTTTACATGAAATTGAAGAGCTAAAAGTATCTTTGTTCAGCAGCACAAACTAGACAAAGGGGACAAGAATAGTAGCCTGCATTATAAGTTAATCATTAAATGAAAGAGACGGAATTACTGAATCAAATATATTCTAATAAATATAATGAGTCTCAGATGCTTTTGAAAAGGAAAAAAAAAATATGGATCTGACTTAGAACCCAACTATAAAGTAGGTGCTTGGGGGCAGAGGTGAGGGTGTTGATCAGCTAACTCGTTATATTTTGCTTATTGTTTTAGTCTTGCTTTGTTTACCTGAATGTAGAAATTTGCAACAGAAGAAACACAGTGAAATGTTTGTTTCTTTGTTGCTAGACAATTTATTAATTTTGATTTGATTTCCATAATTTTTAAAGCACTATTACAGTACATAATATTAAGAAAAGCAAAATATATTCCCTCTTTCAAGTGAAAATAAAGGCATTTGAGGGTCAGTTGTCTAAATGAAGTTACAATTACATAGAAGCACAATTTTTATTAATTGTTTTCAATACAGCTTGTATTGTATTGACTCCAGTTCTGAGCAATATAACCTAAGAATTGCCAGCATTTGAAAAAATGTTTCAAGGGATAATCTTTAAAATATCCTGTAACCTGCTTTCCACAAGCTGCTTTTTAAAAATATTTCTTTATTAATATTTCTAGAGAAAAAGACATGTTAATACAACACTCATTACTGATATCAGGAGACAAGAGTGCATTTATTTCTATTATCTTATGCCTCTGTTGCCTTTTAACTTCTGTTTTTCCTCTGCTTTTTCTCCTTTGACAGAGAAGAGGGCTGGATGCCATATCAGAAGATGTATTAGTTACAAATAGAACCTGTAGCATGTTGTTAATAGTTACAATATATGAAAGACATATTATGTCATAATTGCATCATTGCATCCATGTGACACCAAATATTAATCAACGTCATAATTATAAGCCAGGTTTAAATCAGTGTAAGAGTGTCCGCATCATTGAAGATCAGCGGGGAGATGCCTGTCTGCACCGCTTTGCTAAGATTCTCCCGCACACATGCACAGTGTTGGATTTTGAGACCGGGGGCGCCTGTCCACACACAAACTCACACCAGTTTCACTATCATGGGTTTTTTAATCAATCTAGTTAAATCTGTGCTGACTCCTCTAAGGGCACACTATTAAAGCAATTGAAATCTGGCTTAGCTAAACCACAAGTTGTGCGTAGGCAAGCCCGGACCCTACCTAACTGTGTGCTTGTGTCCAGGGAGGTTTTGCAAAGCAGTGCAGCAAACTGTATCAGTTCTACTGCAATCAGGGCTTCTCTGGGAAGGAAGGGAGAGCAGGACTTGTCCTTACGTGAACTGTACATAAGGTTTCAATTCCATCTAGGGGCTCTGGCACTGATGTAAACCATGAGAACCTGAGAGATGGAATTACAGCGTCAATGTAGGTACCTTTTAAGAACATATTTTTAACAGAGTGATTTTAAAATATCCTCCCTCTTTATTAGTGACATCTAAAAATATAGGCAACCAGAAGATTTACCCGGTGTTGCTTGGGTCCATAACTCAATTATTATTAATTATTATTATTATTATTATTTGGAAAATAAAATGAAAATGTACATGCTTCATTTAAATCATTGATCTGGGGTGGGGTTAGGGATGAAGGGTTCAGTATGCAGGCTGCCCCGGAGAGAAAGGACTACTTTAGACCTCACTCACTGCAGCAGCTAGGAGCTAGGTGAGAAATGCCTCTCTATGGCCGCTGCAGCTCCCACTAGCACAGCTGCAGGAGGAGTGCATTTCCCCTGGCTTGGGCAGGTCCAGGTTCATTTTCCCCCTGCACTCCCCAGCCAGAGCGAGGAATGCAGCAAACTGTGCACTTTCCCCTTGCTGCCTAATGAAGGGGAACAGCCAGCAATGTTCCCATACAAATTGGAAAGGGGATCTTCAACACCCCCTCCCCCGCCCTCCCTAAAGGGTGCCTGGGGAGTGGGAGGTTCAGGACTGGGACAGTCTGGTGGTTCTGTCTCTTTTCTGAAAAAACAGACACAGAGACTGACAAACTTCCTTAACTATACAGTAGACGACCTGAAAAATGAGTACACCCCAATACTGCAAAAGCAGAGCCAGTGTGCACCTGTACTCTGACAAGCAGCTTCCAAAGCACAATCCCTTTGACTTCAGTAACTAAGTCAGAGGTTATGGGCCTATCACAGGAATAGGTAAGTGCAATATGCAGGATGTTAGACTAGATGAACATGATGGTATCTTCCGGCCTTTCAGTCAATAAGTTTATTTCTCTGAGGGGTAAGAGCACATCTGCACTGATGGAAAGTGAGCTGTCCCTAAAGGCCATTACCAGGTGCAATACAAACATAAATATACACCTCATCCTTATCATACCCTCCTCTGCTATAGCTCCTGTGGGAAAAAGGCCAGCAAACCAGTCTGTCACAGGGTTTAAGGGACAAACAAAATCAGGACAACCATCCCAAACCCCTACTAGTGACTGAGTTTTCACATGGGTGCCTATCCTCAGTGCCTTTTAGAATTTTACCCTATGATTTTTGTCTTTCTCTCATCTCTGTGTCTCCAATCATGTATTGTTTTCCTGCCATCTCCTCGCTACCTTCCAGCTAAATGATTTCTTTCTAAAGAATCATTTCCATTCTCTAAAGGTCATAGGCATGATTGTTTGCATGTGTGTGACATGGCTTTATTCTGATCAAAGTGCCTAGCAGTAAGAACACAGATGTATTGTTCTCTATTTTTATAACAGCTGGTTAATAGTCTGTGCATTTATACTGGACATCAGCAAGTTCAGAAACTTTATCAGACAATGACATTCTTTTTCCAAGAATGCCTATTTTGTGAAAGGAATGCAATGCTATCGCATTGGGATTCCCAAATGATACATGAGCTTGACATTTCATCTCTTCCCCTCACGGCAATTATTTAAGTCAGCGATGTGTGACCTAATAAAGCTCGGGAGCCACTACTATAAACATGTATTAGAGTATATGACAGAGAGACAGCTGGGGCATCATCTTTGAATTTTTGCTGTAGCCTACTCCATATTTTATATACAGGAGCTGTGTACTGATGAACATTACTTGGAGGGTACATCTACACTGCAACACTATTTCAAAATAACTAGCACTCTTCGTGTCTACACAGCAGGTAGTTATTTTGAAATAGTGTGTGAAAATACTGTCAAGCTGGAGGACTTCTTACTCTGACTCCTGCAACTCTCATTGTACGAGGGGTAAGAGAAGTCAGAGGAAGAGTGCTCTATTTCGAAATAAGTGCTCCCTATTTCGAAATAAGCTACATAATTGACGTATCTCAATTTGCGCGTAGCTTATTTCGAGTTAAGCCCTGCAGTGTAGACACATGCAGATTCTTCCAAATACATTTGAAGCAAGGTGCAGAGAAACTGCAGGTATGCAACTCCTATTATCCATACGCTTATGCCTGATTCCTAATTCAGTGCACTGAAACCATATTCCTAGTTGCTGTCTGTAAGGCCTGCGATTGCTAGAAACCAAGTACTGCATGTATTTGCAGAGGGGGTTCTTCTTTGTTACTATGTTCCATAAAAGGAGGGTTTGCTGGTATCCTATGTATTTTGACGTCCATCTTCAACAGCAACAAAAGAATAACACATAACTGAAGTGCCTGGCAAGTGCTGAAATGCTCTGGAAAACAGCAGCACATAAATACTGTGCAGCCCACCACTTTGTGCCAGTGCCTACATAGTTGGGAAACTATGTGATGGTTAAACAATGAAATTAAACATACAGGATCTGGTACATTTAAATATTTAAAAGCCACTTTTCTAAACAAATCATACTAATGAGTAACTGTGGTTCAGACCTTGCTCAGGGATAACCTTCAGCATAGTGAATAGGATGGCAAAACCTAAAGAGTATATTTTGTTGCATATGTAACAAGCATGAGGGAAGAGAGCTGTAGGTGTATTTTTATTATTTGACTTTTTTTTTTTTTAATATATGATGCATACATATTTGTTAGAAATGTATGTTTTTAAATGGGGTAGATACTGCTATCTGTTCCACCAGCATAAATCCAGAGTAGTTCTTGATTTTGACAGGGTTACACTTGAATAACACTCATCCTAGGGAGACGAGAATCTGGCATAACAACTGCCATAAAAACGTTTTCATAACATTTTAAATTAATGGATCAGAGGATTGGAAGGGATCTCTAGAGGTCATCTAGTCCAGTCCCCTGCACTCATGGCAAGATTAAGTATTATCTAGATCATTCCTGACAGGCGTTTGTCTAACCTGCTCTTAGAAATCTTCAATGATGGAGATTCCACAACCTCCCTAGGCAATTTATTCCAGTGCTTAACTACCGTGACAGTTAGAAAGTTTTTCCTAATGTTCAACCTAAACCTCTTGCTGCAGTTTAAGCCCATTGTTTCTTGTCCTGTCCTCAGAGGTTAAGAAGAACAATTCTTCTCCCTTCTCCTTGTAACAATCTTTTAGTTACTTGAAAACAGTTATGTTCCCTCTCAACCTTCTCTTTTCTTAACTAAACAAGCCCAGTTTCTTCACTCTTCCCTTGTAGATCATGTTTTCTGGACCTTTATTCATTTTTGTTGCTCTTCTCTGGATTTTTTCCAATTTGTCCACATCTTTTCTAAAATGTGGCACCCAGAACTGGACACAATATTCCAACTGAGTGCAGAGTGGAGCAGTAGAATTACTTTTTGTGACTTGCTTATGACATTCCTTCTAATACATCCCAGAATTATGCTTGCTTTTTTTTGCAACAGTATCACACTGCTGACTCATATTTAGATTGTGATCCACTATGACCAGGGTTCCCTCTAAGGTGCATGCCTGCAGGAGCGCACACCAAGAATTTGAGGCCTGCCCACCTCATCAGCTGAGCCATGCAGTGGCTTCTCAGATGCTCTGGGCAGGGCTGCATGGCAGGCTCCTGCCCCACCCCAGGACCAGCAATACAGCCACCATGTGGTCCTGGCCCTAGATTCAGCCCTTCCCCAGGGCTGGAGCTATGGGCCACGTGGTAGTCGGTGGCTTCTCAGGCTGCCTTGGCTGGGCCCAGAGGTAGAGCCATGTCACAGGAGGCTGCTCCTCTGATGGCCCCAGCTGAGGCCCGAGCCAGAACTGCATTTGCAGCCACGTAGAGGGCAGCAGATGCCCAGATGGCCCCAGAGCTGGAGCCATGTCACAGACAGCTGCTCCTCTGGCAGCCCCAGCCAGGGCCAGAGCTGGAGCTGTGTGTTGGAAACAAGTATGATAGCCCTGGGGAACAGCCTATGGTCAGCAGTAGAGCCCCCACTGCCCTGGGCTGTCCCCAGGGAGCAGCCCACTGTGCTGCGTAGCCCCTGCTGCTTCAGGCCGGCCACGGGGAGCAGGCAGTGGATAGCAATGCTAGGTAAGTCTTCTAGTTAATAAATAAATGCATTCAATGGCTGAGGCAGCAGTATGGATTGCATGAGTTAGGGCTTAGCTCCATTTTGAAATAGCCACAATTCGGCAGTTGTTGGATGGCAGCTGATGCATCTGCTCCAGTGCTGACTCCTTAGGCAAAATAATAGCACATACAGGAATTTATGCTAATTAAGATGACACTTAGCCTTTTTTCCATTGGGATAATCCCTGATTAGCTCCCCCAGTGCAAATCCCAATTTGCAATTGTCTACACTTAGGAGTAAGCACAGATGCAGATAATGTACAACTCAACTCTTCCTCAGTGTTACCTCAGTGCGCTGAGAGTTTGGGTGGCCACCTAGGAGATTCAAATGCCACCCCGATAGATAGAACAGCACCCACAGCCAGCAGCATATGTTTCTACTGGTGGTGCACATCTGCACATGCTTCAGTGCACATAACACAATTTATTCTGCACATGGATGGGAAAAGTTAGAGGAATGATTGCCTGCCACCATTTATTACTGGTGTTGTGTAGCAGCGCAGCACAGGTCTGTAGGAAAAACAGCTTAGTGTTCAAACTTTGTAGGTACGTGGGAGGAGGGTGATGTCTTTTTACCTTATCTGTAACTGATGGCATGATACAGTACACTGGCACTTAGGGTCTGCCATAATAATAAGGATGCTGGGGTGAAAGCTCTGATTTAACAGCTCTTTTTATTCTTTGTGACTGGGAAAGGGCTGTTTTAGTATTCTCTTCCATAACATTTAATTATTTTATTTATATATGTGCGTGTGTGTGTGTGTACACATGACCTCAATATTGGTGTACAAGACAAAACTCACTCTGCTCATGGATGGAAAATCTTAAAGGGAACACTATGACCCCCAGATGCCTTTCTGCAGTACACCTAACTTCACAGCCATTTCCATTTTGTATGTGTGCAACTGATGGTTCCTTCCTAAATGGAGTACTTTGCATTTGTCCTTTTTAACTTCATCCTATTTACTTCGGACCATTACTCCAGTTTGTCCAGACCATTTTGAATTATGACCCTATCCTCCAAACCACCTGCAAGCCCTCCCAGTTTGGTATTGTCTGCAAACTTTACAAGTGTACTCTCCATGCCATTATCTCAATCACCAATGATTTAGAGATTAAACAGACCCAGAACTGATCTCTGTGGGGCCCCACCTGTTATGCCCTTCTAGCATGACCATTGATAACTACTCTCTGGGAATGATTTTCCCACCAGTTTTTTCACCCGCCTTATAATAGCTCCATCTCAGATGCATTTCCCTAGTTTGTTTATGAGAAGGTCATGCAAGAGTTATCAAAAGCTTTACTAAATCAGGATATACCGTGTTTATTACTTCCTTCCATCCATAAGGCTTGCCAACCTGTTCAAGAAAGCTATCAGGTTGGTTTGACATGATTTAGAATCATAGAATACTAGGACTGGAAGGGACCTCGAGAGGTTGTCAAGTCCAGTCCCCTGCCCTCATGGCAGGACCCAGTACAGTCTAAACCACCCCTGATAGACATTTATTTAACCTACTCTTAAATATCTCCAGAGATGAAGATCCCACAACCATCCTAGGCAATTTATTCCAGTGTTTAACCACCCTGACAGTTAGGAACTTTTTCCTAATGTCCAACCTAAACCTCCCTTGCTGCAGTTTAAGACCATTGCTTCTTGTTCTATCCTCGGAGGCCAGGAAGAACAAGTTTCTCCCTCCTCCTTGTGACACCCTTTTAGATACCTGAAAACCGCTATCATGTGCCCCCTCAATCTTCTCTTTTCCAAACTAAACAAACCCAATTCTTTCAGCCTTCCTTCATAGGCCATGTTCTCTAGACCTTTAATCATTCTTATTGCTCTTCTCTGAACCTTCTCCAATTTCTCCACATCTTTCTTGAAATGTGGCACCCAGAACTGGACACAATACTCCAGCTGAAGCCTAATCAGCGCAGAGTAGAGCGGAAGAATGGCATCTCGTGTCTTGCTCACAACACACCTGTTAATGCATCCTAGCATCATGTTGGCTTTTTTTGCAACAGCGTCACACTGCTGACTCATATTTAGCTTGTAGTCCACTATAACCCCTAGATCCCTTTCTGCCATACTCCTTTCTAGACAGTCTGTAAATGTGAAACTGATTGTTCCTTCCTAAGTGGAGCACTTTGCATTTGTCCTTATTAAACTTCATCCTGTTTACCTCAGACCATTTCTCCAATTTGTCCAGATCATTTTGAATTATGACCCTATCCTGCAAAGCAGTTGCAACCCCTCCAAGCTTGGTATCAAACTTGGTATCTGCAAACTTAATAAGCGTACTCTCTATGCTGATATCTAAATCGTTGATGAAGATATTGAACAGAACCGGTCCCAAAACAGACCCCTGCAGAACCCCACTTGTTACTCCTTTCCAGCAGGATTGTGAACCATTAATAACTATTCTCTGGGAATGGTTATCCAGCCAGTTATGCACCCACCTTTTAGTAGCCCCATCTAAGTTGTATTTGCCTAGTTTATTGATAAG
Organism: Rafetus swinhoei; assembly: GCA_019425775.1. Taxonomy (NCBI): domain Eukaryota; kingdom Metazoa; phylum Chordata; order Testudines; family Trionychidae; genus Rafetus; species Rafetus swinhoei. The sequence goes on from CM033437.1 coordinate 278,058,149, forward strand.
AATATCATGCGAGACTGTATCAAATGCCCTACTAAAGTCTAGGTATACTACATCCACCGCTTCTCCCTTATCCACAAGACTTGTTATCCTATCAAAGAAAGCTATCAGATTGGTTTGACATGATTTGTTCTTTACAAATCCATGCTGGCTGTTCCCTATCACCTTATTATCTTCCAAGTGTTTGCAGATGATTTCCTTAATTACTTGCTCCATTATCTTTCCTGGCACAGAAGTTAAACTGACTGGTCTGTAGTTTCCTGGGTTGTTTTTATTTCCCTTTTTATAGATAGGCACTATATTTGCCCTTTTCCAATCTTCTGGAATCTCTCCTGTCTTCCATGATTTTCCAAAGATGATAGCTAAAGGATCAGATACCTCCTTTATCAGCTCCTTGAGTATTCTAGGATGCATTTCATCAGGCCCTGGTGACTTATAGACATCTAACTTTCCCTAAGTGATTTTTAACTTGTTCTTTTTTTTATTTTATCTTCTACACCTACCCCCTTCCCACTAGCATTCACTATGTCAGGCATTCCTTCATCAGACTTCTCGGTGAAGACCGAAACAGAGAAGTCATTAAGCATTTCTGCCATTTCCAAGTTTCCTGTTACTGTTTCCCCCTCGTCACTGAGCAATGGGCCTACCCTGTCCTTGGTCTTCCTCTTGCTTCTAATTTGTTTTTGACAAATCCATGCTAACTGTTACTTATCACTTTATTATCTTCTAGGTGTTTGCAAACTAATTAATTCATTATTTGCTCCATTATCTTACCATGTACAGAAACAAAGCTGATTTGTCTGTAATTTCCTGGGTTGACCTTATTTCCCTTTTTATAGATAGCCTGTAACAAATATAGTGCCAATCTTTATATAAGAATATACTTCCCCCTCATTGGCTTTACCCAATAGAGAAGGGCCCCACAAGTACCCTTGGGGAAAGTGGGTCAGAGGTGGAATGGATGTGCAAGAGGGATCTCTGCACTATTTATAGTCCAGAGAGAAAGGCTGCACATTGAATCAGATGCACAAAAAAGAACCAATGAAATTATGTTGTTTGAACAGCTACACTATGGCTTTAAGGGATTATTGCATTCCCATACTGATACCTGCAGACCTCCACCAGTTTACTCAGATTGTTCTGTGCAGTGAGCAATTGCCCCTAAATTCAAAGCTAATAGCTTAACAGGGTTTTCTGTTGTGGATATTCAGGCTCACATTTTCAAACATTGCTAGCTTTGTTTTTAAATCTTATTTTTTTCACTTCTATCAAAATACATGCTGCTTGCTAACGTCTATTTACATTCCAAGTTTGCAGTTCCTTTTGTTTTTGAGTTTTCCAACAGGACTGGAAGGGGAGGGGTGGAGGACAAGAGCTGGTTCTAATTTAAGGGCAAACTGTATTTTTTCATCCTCTTATTACACCAAGATAGATAAAGGGATTTTCCTCAAAATTTCCCAAATCCAGGTGTGGAAGATTTTAGCTCGAAGAGGTAAATGTTCTGAAAAAATTATGAGTGTATGAAAACAGAGAGTTGGGATGGAAACTGTTCACAACTTTAACTATAGCAGTAATTACCAGGGTGGGTGGTATAAAAACATATATTATACCAATAATCTCTTGCGTCCTGGATGTAATGTGGAAGACAAGTGCTTTTAGTCACCCAGCATGATTAAGCAGTACAGCTGCATTGCTGGAAGTTTGACATTATGCTATTAAAGCTTAATTTGAAATGGTGGGGGAAGGAAGGCAGCAAAAGAAGAAAATCGGTTTCTATTTTATGAGTCAGGTTGTGTGTAATAGCAACAATGTATTTTGCTAAAACTTACAACAACAACTTCTTGGCATTGATTAATACACTGGTTATTAACTAATTAGATTTGGTAGCTCTTAAAAGTGATTAGTTCTTCAAAGCTGTTCATATCCTGATACAGAAAACAGAAGGGAGTCTAGCAGCTACCCCATACAGGATTGGGCTAATTAGTGCATCAGAGTGTTTTGAAGATCACACTACTGCACTGTAAAGAATGAAAGAACATTGTCTGGTTGAAAAAAAATAAACCCTCTATACATAACAAGAAGCATCAGTGTGATTCAGTTGATCGGCTTCTTGCCTCTGGGTTGAAAGGTCATGAGTTTAAATTTCTTAGCAAAACTTGATCGTATATTCTCTGATGCTATAGAGAAGAGGGAAAGCTACACAATTAGCGGTTTCATCCCTGAAATGATCTGCTGACCCATGGTCTCTGGAAGTTAAAGTTTCCATGGTACATTTTGAAAAGAATAGGGAATAACCTTAGTGTCTTGGCCAGAAGTCCCTTTCTCAGCAAAACAAGTATTAAAGCAATGTGTGACCAATGCTGAATGCATAATAGTTGCCATATTTGCCTCTAAAGCAGTGTTTCTCAAAGTGAGCCACGGGCCTGCTTTGAGAGAGCTTCTAGTGGGCCTGTGCTGCTGTGTTTACCTAAAGGGTCCATAATCACAGAGCCTTGCGGCTTCCATTGGCTTTGGTTCGCTGTTTCCACCCAAGGAGAGTTGTGGGAAGCGGTGTCCCAGGCAACACCTCTTCCCATGGCTCCCCTTGGCTGGAAACAGTGAACCAGAGCCAATGGAAGCCGCAAGACTCCAAGGTTACCATCCCTTTAGATAAACAAACTGGCACAGGCCTGCTAGCGACTTTCCCACTTTGAGAAAAACTGCTCTAAGTTCTCTAGAAAATAGGCATTTTTGGTGTTACTTAAAAGTAATGTACTTTCCTTAGTTTCCGAACAAATGTTATGAAACACACTGGTATTTTAAATGTTTTCCAAAAGTTATGGTGAATTACTAATTCATTTTCACTGTTAATTGTAAATGATACAGTTAGGTATTTTTCAACAGTTTCTGTTTTCTTCAAGACAACTATTTTTGGACTAATCTTGCTCCCTTTGAAGTCTATGGAAAGTTAATATTACAGAAGAGATGTCATCTTGCTATGAGTAAGGTTGAGAGTCACCTACTGTTTAAAAGGTTGACTCAGGTTCTCTTGAAATTCCCGAGCTTCATTATGGTGGGGGCTAGAGTTAGTGGTTCAAATTTGAATTCATTTGAGCAAAGGTTTACAAATTTACACCTGCCCACACCCATAAAAATCACACATTTACAAAATCTCCCTGTTCTGACATTTTTTTGCACACAGCGGGAGCTCAAACTAAAATTGTAATCCTCCCCAAATTGATCTCAGTCATTCAGGGTTTATCCCAGCGCATTGCACTCTTTGCTCTTTTAGGGAAGCAATACAAGTTAAGGGCAAAGTCTACCAGTACAATATGGGTCAACTCAAACTACTGTTCCAAAGAGAATGAAATGTGCATTTTGCAACAAGAATAGGGCACTACTGACACCAGAAAGTTTGCAGCTAATCTGCTGTTACAGAAGCTGAGTGGCTCAAGTGACTCTGACCTATAATCATGCACTGTGCACCTGAGTTTACCAGTTTTCAGCAGAGGAACAGGAGCATTGTTAGGAGTGAGAATGCTGAAATCCAGTCCCCTTACCTCTTGTCCAGCCCTTCATCCCACCACAGCTGAAGCCAGGATCAAAGCTCTGGTGCACAGGGCTGGCAGCTTGGACTCCAGTGTGCTGAGCCAGCAGCAGAGCCCTGGGTGTGCGGGTTGGTGGCCAGGAGCCGGCAGTGCTGCAGCATTCCCCTGCACTCCTAGTTCCCATGCCTATGATTTTCAGAGAATGTGTATTGTGAATGTAGCTTGGTCTTTCTTCAGGCTCCTTGTGGGAGTGTTGCCCTTCAACTAAAATGTCTGGTTTAGGAGCAATATTTGACGTGCTCTAAAATCCTCTTGAGGACTCTGATTTTATTGTAAGAGTACTGTCAAGAAAATTATCATTAATCAGAAAGGGAAAACAAAAGATACTATGCACCTGGGATAATACAGTCATGTTCCTGAACAACAGAGAGTTGGTGCAGAGAGTGATGAAGTGGGGATTGTGAGGATTTTATTCCCTTTGTTATGTTGCATGTGATTTCTACTGTCCTGTAGTAACCCCATGCGTATGTGCCTCAATTGCCCTGGGCACTGCACCAATACCTAGATGGTGATGAGAATTCTGGCTGTGACTTCCACTGAGGGAGGCTGCCCCAGCCTCCTGCACATACACAATGGTGGATACTCTTTGTAACCTGAGCCTGGGAGGGGGTGTGACCAGGTAACACCTTTTGCCCGGGAAGCAGGACAAAGGCCAGAAGAGGAGGCTGCTGGAGGTTTGGGAGAGGGCCAGAGCCTTGGCTCGCGGCCCCTCCTCCCGTAGATGGATTGTACTGACTGCTTCTGCTTTTTGTGCTGACGAGACTGTTCTACGCGGTGTCCCTGTCGATTAAAACTTTCTGTTCCACCCATTGGCTGAGAGTCACATCTGACTGTGGATGGGGGTGCAGGGTCTGGTGACCCCCCCCCCCCACACCTTCATGACATGGAGCCAGGGAATATGAGGGGTGGGAAGGCTAAAGCAGTGAAGGGGGGGGGAGGATATTGGAACAGTGTGGGGGTCGAGAGAGTGCAGGGTGGCCAAAACCTTAGTCCCTTTGTATATGTGTCAGAGCACATCTTAAGGAGCCAGCACTCGCATGGGCAAGAAAGCTTTTTTAAGTCATTGTAATGGACAGGAGGAGTGCTGACCAACATCCGATGAATAAGGGGTTAAACTCAGGTAGCTAGCAAAAGTGTTGGAGAGCAGCTGAGAGAACCAATCAAGATAGAGTGTTGAAATTTGAACTGGATATATATTCCTTGCCTGCTTGCTTTGTGTGGGAGAGAAGAACCAAGAGTTGAGAGAAACAGAATGACTTAAACCTAGACAGGACTACTATGCCTCCAAGGAATTTGGGGCATGGAAGTGGACTGAATAAAAAAAAAAGATTGGAAGTAAGTAAAGGAAAAGTGGATCTAGTCATGATCAGGGTATTTTTCTTTATTTTGTGGTTTGGTTTGAGCTGCTCTGTGTGAATCTATGCCTCTCCTCCCCATTTACCATCTCACGTTGGGCCCAGAAACTTTTCTGTGTTTTAATTTGTTTCCCTTAGTTGCTCTGTAACAACTAGCAACCAAGTATGCCTTATCAAATGTATCTTTTGCTTTGTAATAAAAAAATCACTTTTTTTAAGGTGATGATTTGATTCTTGTGTCCTGGAACGTCTGTCTGTCTGTGTGTATCTGCATGCCTCTGACTGAGGGGTCAGCTACCAGAGACTGCAGCTTGTTTTCTCTTTTCTTTTTTCAAGCTCTTCTGAACCGTGGGGGTGGGTTCAAGTGTTCACTCCTGGTTTTAGGGATCAATTGACAGTGGCAGCATGTTTGTTTATTTCTCAGAGCCAGGGAATCTGTGACTCTGGGAAGTTTTGGTAACCAGTGTCTATAAAGGCAAGGTTTTTAAGCTCTCGTGCAGGCTCTCACTTTCTGCACTCAGAGTGCCATAGTGAGGAATAGCCCTGACAGTCATATCTACACTATGTACACTACAGAGCTGTGTCTACACTGATACAACCTCATATTACAATGACAGAAAGGTTTTTCTATTGCTGCAGAAACTCCACCTCCCCAAGTGACAAGCATTCTTCAATCAATCTAGTCACGGCTACACTGGTGGCTAAATCAGCATAGCTGAGGCACTCAGGGGTCTGGAATTTTTCATTCCACTGGATTCCATTGCTATGGTGACCTAAGTTTTAAGGATAAAACTGACCTTAGTTTAAAGGTTTATTCAAACACTGTTTTTGAAAACCCAGTTTGAAGACTAAAGATTTGGGGAAAACTGGGTTTCCAAAAGAGGAGTTTTTCAATGACCCCTAGGCAAATAAGGAATTATCCTCAGAAAGAGTCCTTTTTTTTCTGGGAGCTCAAACGTGCTGACAACAGAGCTATAGTGTGGAAAGTTGGGCACCTCTTTTCCAGTGACATTCTAAAGAGGAAAGGAAGTGGAGCTTCTAGACCTTCACCTACAATTGCTCCCCAAGTCCCACAATTCCTACTTTTTTGTTACTCCACCAGCCCAAAGGAATGAGCTCCAGGACTCCCTATACCTTTACTGATCCCTGGGAAGGAACCCCGCCCTCCCCATGCTGCCTCCCCAGGAAGAGGGAAAAGTGTAAACAGGAAGGGAGGGGCTGTCTTGCCAGCTGCATGAGACTAACTCCAAACATCTAACATTGTACAGCCAGGAAAATGATGAACAATTAGTGTAAATGGAAAGATGCTAAGCAATCCTGGCCACACCCTGAATAACCATGAGTCACTGTGCCAGGAGAGAGAAGGAAAAAGACCCTTTAAAAATGAGGCTTGAAAGTGAGGTTTTCAGCCAAAAAGGCTGTGTTCACGCTACCATGTTTTTGTCACCAAAAACTGCCTTTTGTCAACAAAATACTGCAACGCAACTTACGACCAGGTTACCTGGTCAAGCAGACATTGATGGAAGGTTGTTAGATACACTGTATGGCTTTGTCTACACTGCAAGTTTGTAGCATGAATTGTGATGTCATTAGCATATTTTCTGCTGATTCTTTTTGTGCAAGGCGTTTTTGCCTCTCGAGGCATAAGAATCTTGCACAAAAGGGGGGTTTTGTGCAAAACGGAAGCTGCTACACTGCTTCTTTTTGCGCAAAAACCCCTTGCACAAAAAGAATCGGCAGAAAATATGCTAGTGACATCGTGAGTCATGCTAATGAGTCCCTCATTAGCATATTTTCTGCCTCAAAAACTTGCAGTATAGACAAAGCCTATGGGTATGTCTACACAGCAAAGTTGTTTCGAAATAACAGCCCTTATTTCGAAATAACTTTCCTAGCGTCTACACAGCCAAACCGCTATTTTGAAATAAATTTGAAATAGCAGAGTGCTTATTTTGAATTTGGTAAACCTCATTCTACGAGGAATAACACCAAATTTGAAATAGCTATTTCAAAATAGGGGGCCTCCAGCCTTCCCAGGAAGCCCTGGTGGCCACTCCAGCCTCAACCAAGAACACTTCACTCTCTCCCCTCCTCCCTGGAGCCCTTAAAGGGGTAGACTCTGGCCACAGTGCCTGTGCCAGCTCCAAGCCTGCCAGCCCAGAGCCAGCAGTCACTGCCCCGACCCAGTGGCCCCAAAACATGAGCCAGCAAGCCACTGGCAGCCAGCCCTCCACTGCTCCCCAGGACCAGTCTGCCAGCTCCCAGGAGCCTGCCAGGGCCCGGAGAAGGCGGGCGCCTTCCTGGTCCAGGGTGGAGATCATGGACCTTATTCAGGTTTGGGGGGGATGCCCCCAATGTCCAAGATCTCTGCACTAGATGGAGGAATGTGGCCGTCTATGGCAGGATAGCTGCCAGCCTGGCCACCAAAAGCCACATGCGAACCCAGGAGCAGGTTCGCATGAAAATCAAGTTGGTCGGCGAGACCCCACCCCTGAGCCCTGAGCTTCCCCTCCTTCTTCCCTTGATTCCCCCTTCCAGCTCCCTCCTCCCAGGTTTCCCCCTTCCCTCTCCCACCCTCTGTCTTCCCCTCTCCCGCCTCCTTTCCCCAGTCTCACCAGAGTTTCATTCCCTCCCCGCGAGTTTTGTTAAATAAAGAGAGTTTGTGTTCATGAAAATACGTGTATTTTATTTGACATCAGGAAGGGGGGTTAGGGAGGGGTAAGTGGAAGGACGTGAGAGAGGAATGAGGCACAAGACCCCAGTGGGGCAGACCAGGGAGGCTCTTAGTGCTCCTCAGAGCGGAAGCTCTCCCGCAGGGCCTCCTGGATACTGACAGCCCCCCCGATGGACCTCCCAGATGGCAGCCTGCAGAAAGTGCAGCTAGGCTTGCAGTAACGCGTCTAAGAGAAGCACCAGAGTGCCCAGGGGAAGCTCTGGATCCCTGTTGCAGAGTGCTGTGGTGTCCCGAGTGAGGGCAACCAGAGCATGCAGAGACAAAATGCTTTCCTGTCCCTCATCGAGGTAGACAAGCAAGTAGGGAAACCTGAGAACTAGCTGTCCGGGAGGGTCCCTTTAAGCACAGACCTCAGATAGCCTCAGGCAGCAGCCCCACACAGTAAATCCTGACCTGGTGCCCTGCCGGAACTGGTTCCGGCCAGTCTTAAATGCGATTCAGAGTATACTCAGTGTGGACGCGCTATTTTGAAATAGCAAAATGCTATTTGAAATGCATTTTATTAATGTAGCGTTATTCTGAAATAAGCTATTTCGAAATAACTATTTCGAAATAAGATATTTCAAAATAACACTGTAGTGTAGACATACCCTATGAGAAGGAACTTGAATGGTGGGCAAGAACTACTGAGGGAAAATTTGCCAGTTTAAGCCTTAATGGGTGAAGCAATGTACACAATGACCCAATAACATGCCTATATGACAACACCAGATGGGGTTGCATATCTTTCAGAAACAATAGATACATCAGGCAATGCCCACACAACAGAATATTTAAAAGAAGTGGCAGTGAAAGCTGAAATAAACTGTGAACAAAAATTCAACTGTCACATGTGCAGTTTTGTGACAGAGCTTCAAACGTGGCAAAGAAGAGAAGATACTTAAAAGAAGAATGGAAGAATGCTCCTTAATAACACATGGCTGTAGTGCTCATTTAATTAATCTTTCAGTCAAAGACTTAAGTAGTTCTTCTCCAGGAATAAAAGAAAATTTGTTTAAGTCATAAAATACTTCTGTAACAACCATTTTGCTTCAGCTTCACTGAAGAGAGCAGGAGGATCTAAATTAATTCTCTCCCAAGACATTCAGTGGAATTCTGTGGTTGATTGTTTTGAATAATTTATTAAGAATTGGCCTATTCTCATAAAACTTTGTGAAGAAAACTGTGATTAAATAGATGGAAGTATCTCATCCAAAGTATCTAACATTGGATTAAAGAGGAATATAGAGAATATGCTCAGCATACCGAAACCTATTAAACTAACTTAAGAGCATTAAACTAATTTAAGAGAAATTGCTGCTGCATTGCTGATGCTGTTGAAATTTGGAAGGCACTTCAAGAGACATTGAGGAAAGAAATACCTCACCAGAAAGTTAAACTGCAGGCAATAAAAAAGCAAATGGATCAAACATTAACTCTGCCTCATTTTCCTGTGAACATTCTTAACCCCGGATATGAACGGTAGATGACTAACTTCTGAAAATGATCGTGCTGCCCTAGCACGAGCATCTCAAAATCACTCATCAGTTATGCCAGTCACAATACATTTCAGGGCTGAAGCGAAACCATTTCATCAGTACATGTTTACTGATGATATTTTGAACAAAGTCACTCCTCTGAATTGGTGGAAATCATTAGCCAGGCACCTTGAAATAGAGTTCCCTCAGTTGCTAAGTCTACTTGTCACAGCAGTTGCTTCCTCTGCAGGCACAGAGACAGTATTTTCATTTGGTATTATTCACTCAAAGCTAAGAAATCAACTGGGAGTTGAAAAAGCAGGAAAACTCGTCTTTCTGTTTCATTCTATGAATCAAAATGACAATGGAAGTGGGAAAGAAGAATGCTAGTGGTAGACGTTTTAAGGACACCGTACCTTTAATGTTCTGAGTACTTGTCTATTAGAGTTAATAAAATTTGAAAATTAAATAAAAAGAGTTTAAGAACAGCCGTCAGCTGGTAACTCAGGAGACTAATGCAATTGCAACTGTGAAACATTTATGTAGCATTTAAGATTTAGTTCAATAAAATATAAGTACTATTGTGTTTGTACTTTAGTTCTTACCGTTGTTTTTAAAAGTTATCTTTTAAAAAATAACAAACTATACTCTCTAAGATGTTGTAAAATGCTGTACTGAGTTGTTAATTAACATGTTTTAGTTATCAGATTTGCACCACTGTTTAAGTAATATACGAAGTATCAGTGGGAAACTTTATTTAAATCAATTATTTTTTTTCTTGGTGATTTAAATTGTAATTTAAATCAAAGCACCCTGCAATGACTATTATAATGTTACTAAATAAATCCCTGGTACTCAAATACTTTCAACACTGCATGTAATACTGGTCACCCCATCTCAAAAAATTAGATTATAATTGGAATAACTACAGAGAGGGATGGAACAGCTTGCATATGAGAAGAGATTAAAGAGTGAGACTGTTCAGCTTTGAAAAGAGATGACTCAGGGGAGATACAATAGAGGTCTATGAAATTATGAATGTAGTGCAGAAAGTGAATAAGGAAGTGTTATTTGCCCTAAGAACCAGGGGTCATCTAATTAAATGAACAGGTAGAAGGCTTAAAACAAATATTAGGCAGAACTTCACATAATGCAGCCAACCCGTGGAACTTGTTTCCAATGGCTGTTGTGATGCCAAGGCTACGTCTAGACTAGCATGATTTTCCGCAAATGCTTTTAACGGAAAAGTTTTCCGTTAAAAGCATTTGCGGAAAAGAGCGTCTACATTGGCACGGGCGCTTTTGTGCAAAAGCACTTTTTGCGGAAAAGCGTCCGTGGTATCTAAACGCTTTTATAAAAGCCCGATCGCCATTTTAGCGATCAGGGCTTTTTGCGGAAAACAAATCTCAGCTGTCTACACTGGCCCTTTTGCGCAAAGTTTTGCGCAAAGGGACTTTGCTCGAATGGGAGCAGCATAGTATTTCATAAAAGCACTGACTTCTTACAGCAGGAAGTCAGTGCTTTTATGAATTCAAGCAGCCAGTGTAGACAGCTGGCCAGTTTTTCCGGAAAAGCGGCTGATTTTCCGGAAAAACTGGCCAGTCTAGACGCAGCCCAAGAGTATAATAGAGGCTAAAAAAGAATTAGATAAGATCATAGAGGATAGATCTATCAATGGCTATTAGTTAACATGATCATGGAAGCAACCCCCTGCTCTGTGTATACAAACCTCTGACTGCCAGAAGCTGGAACTGTCTGACTGGGGATTGATCACTCAATTATTGCCTGTTCTCTACATTCCTGCTGAAGCATCTGGCCCCAGCTATTGATGGAAGACAGCAAAGTGGACTAGATGGATTACTGGTCTGAGCCAGTATGGCCATTCTTTTATTCTGAAATTAGGTTTGCCAGGTGTCCGGTATTCACCTGGACAGTCCAGTATTTGCGGGCTCCGTCTGGTAAAAAAACTAGGAAATACTGAACATGTGCAATGTCCGGTATTTCCTGTTTCCCTGGGACGAAAGCCTGGCAGGGACAATTTTCCCCTGCTGCGTCTGGCAGGGGCAGGGGAGTGAGGAGCACGGCAGATGAAGGGGGGCAGGAGGGGGCACTTGCTGGGCACTGGGCTGGGGTGGGAGCGGAGTGCATGCTGCCCTGCCCATGTAACCAGCAGAGACCGGAAGCTGGCCACTTTATTCCTCCGTCTATACAATGCAAGCCGAGGCAGCTGGGCCGGGCGGCAGGAGCAGCCACTTTAAAAGTCAGATTGTTCCTCTGTGCCTGGCTCTACAGGGAAAGGGGGGAGCTTTGATTGGAGTGGGGGCTCCTGATGCTGGGGGAGGAGGGAGTGCACTGGGATGGGGGGGGGCGTTAGAGGGGCCTGGGTCTGAGGCAGGGGTGAGTGCATTGGGATGGGGAGACTGGGGGGCCTGGCTCAGGGGGAGGGGTGGGTGCATTGGTGGTTAGTGTGTGGTCCCAAACTGGAGGGAGTGGTGCAACTTTTGCTTAACAACTTTGGTCTCCCCCCTGCCCCTTTTTTTTCCTCGACAGAATTTTTTCCCAGTGCTTTTTTTTTGGTGGGAGGGAGAGGAGGTGTTCAGTATTTTTGGTTAAACCATCTGGCAACCCTATCTGAAATACAAGAGAATCACACTTCCTGTATCAGAAACAGAAATTAGAATTGCACCAAGTTCTGAAGCATCCATGCTTCTGCCAGAAAGGTGGCAGAACCAAAAATGGTACTGCAGGAATTTTTAAAGTGGTGCAATAATTATGAAATAGATCAAGCATTATGTGATGGAGAAAGTGGCATTGGGGGAACTTAGTCCCTATTTCTCAGAAATCCCTGGAAAAATTGCTGGTAACCTACAAATCACTGCAAAAACATCCTATGAGGAATCATACCAGACAACGGAATGGGCACCCATAGTGCATCACATTTTCTGTTGATGCAGCCACTCATGGTGAATATGTCATGCCAACACAATCAGCCAAGTGCCTACATGACTGAAGGATACACAAAGATCGGTGGCTATGTAACTGATATTACCTAAACTTTGCATTGTACATGTGGCCTTAAATAAGCATTTGGTATGGATTCTGCCACCCTAGGTCATGTCAGTTAATTCTTTTCTCTGCAAGTAGTTTCAAAGAAATCAGTAGGATTACTTGCAAAGTAAGATACTATTCAATGGCCCTGATTCATTGTTACTATGAGCTTTTTGCATCCACTTTACACCAGTCATTTTTACACCAGTAAAAAGAGAATACAAAGTGCATGGTCAACACTACCACTCTGCATGTGCTGGAATGACTACACAAGCATATGGGGCACCAGTGAATCAGGCCTAGCAAAAAAAATAATGTTTGCAATGGTGATTTAATTCAATTTTTAAGGGGAATTTTCACTGGACAGAATGACATTTACATGATGATGACATAATGAACTGGGTAATGCAAATGTACTGCATACTGTATTACAACAATTTTAAGTTACTACGAGTTCCATCAATAGAGATTTTGCAGGACTGGATTCTTACAATGTAGTATCAAAAATCAGTACACTACAGGGAGCCACATCATGACTTCTGTTCCAGCCATGCAACCTGATTTTCTTCACTGAAATTGAATGGGTCAGAGTGATTACATTTGACTCCCATTGTAGCACAGTTTATTCCATTCCATAACAATCAACCACAAGTGGCTAAAATATTCCTGAAGTGTTTTAGCTTGTCTCCTTTGTAAAAGTGCTTCAGAAAAAACAAGCAAAAGGGACACTTGTTGGAAAAAAAAGCAGGACAGCTGCTAGACCTTCCCACAACAGCAGGTCTAATGTATGATCATAATCTGTTTACTAAGCTATGGCAAAGCCATTTGAAAGACACAAGGCGCTGGAAACTGAGATTTGCTTTGGACACTAACACAATCTACTTGCTATAAAAATGGAAATCTGAAAATATGTTGTTGATCTTTTTGGATAATAATGAAGCTTACTTGTCAACAGTTCAAAAATATATTTTATTGATGTGTTTTACAATTATGTGTTTGACACTTGCAAAGCAGTGTTTGAGGTTATAATAGAAACCAGAAAATGCAGACAATTTAATACCAAAGTTAGTACCCTATATTTAACCTATTTCATTTTGTATTCATATGTAAAATCATCTGCTCTTGAGAAACCCTGTTAGAATTCAATTTATGGCTTGTAGGACCAAATCCATGCTGCCTGAAAGCCAGGAGCAGGCATAATGCTAGTAGTAAGTATGTTAGAAGGAGCACAACCTTCCTTTACATTTATGCGAGGTACACAGTCCTATAGCTGCTAACAGATACATCAGGAAACACAGCCACACATCACATTCTACTCTGATCTGTTCCACTAAGACACTGAGGCTACGTCTAGACTGCAAGCCTCTTTCGAAAAAGAGCGTCTAGACTACAACCAGTACTTTCGAAAAAGCAAGGTGCTTTTTCAAAAGAGAGCATCCAGGCAGTCTGGATGCTTTCTTTCAAAAAAGCACAGTTTGCATTACATAGCGCCTTTTTTCGAAAGAGCACTTTCAAAAAAAGGCGTTCTTCCTCGTAAAGTGAGGTTTTCCGTGGTCGAAAAACTGCTGCGTTCTTTTGATTTACTTTCGAAAGAATGCTACAGCAGTCTAGACGCAGGGGAAATTTTTTGGAAAAAAGGTCACTTTTTTCGAAAAAACCCTGTAGTCTAGACACACCCTGAGTGCTGTTAGAGGTATTACTGATCTCCCATTACTACCCCAGTTAGAATGACATTTATATAGCACTAACCATGTGCAAGCAACCCTCTTCACAGTCATTGTTTTAAGCTCCACCCATCCTACAGCTGGATGTGACCATTTGATGATGACCGTGATCTACATGCCCAATAAGTTGTCCCCAACCTTCTGTATCATCTTCTGCCCTACAGCTACATTCCACCCTTAGTTACCCTCTTGCATCCACCCAAACCCAAATTTAGGGCCAGACCAAAACCATCATTCACACTGGCCACCCAAACCCTTATTCACACTGGTGAGCACTTAAGTAGGTCCATTGTTTCTAGAGGGAACACTCACGTGATTGTATCATACACGAATGTATTAAAATAATGTGATGCCAAAGAATTCACAGACTTCTTGGATTAGACTCATTCAGGGTGCACTGAAGTCAATGAATGTGGTTCCTTATATTTGCCAGTTGGGGATCACAGGTTAGAGTGGTCTTAAACCCTATCCAGAGACCATGTGTGAACCTATATATTTTCACATACAAGACATGAATGGTTCCCTTCATGATCAATAGAAAGCAGCTTTATCAAGAGAGCCAAAAGAGCGCAATCAGTAAGATCTATAATAAACTTATCTAAATGTTATTAGCAGGGCTCGACAATTAATGTAATCTACTCGCCCGTGGCGAGTGGATTTTAGCCCGGCGCTGCCGCGGCAGCACGGTCAGCGCATGTGCAGCGCGGTCAGCGCATGCACAGCATGCGGTTCCGCGCGGTTCCGCGCGGCTTGGTGAGCCTTGGTTATTAGTGTATTTTACATTATCTGTGTTCATCATCCCATTCACTTAATGCAGCAAGGAGATTATATATTTTTGTACATCTCACTGAGAAACAGAAACTGGTAGACTAAAGATAGCTTTGCAATCCAACCTTGCATGATTTTTGCTGTGTCCAGCCTCCAGTCATATTTCTGAAGACAAAAGTGCAAAATCAGGAGACTCAAATCCCTCCCCCCACCTTTGATAGCAAATCATATTGTCGTCTTAGATATACTACAGGTTGCACCTCTGAAAACCAGCACTCTATGGTCCAGCAGGACCACAGATGCTCCTGGACCAGAGAGCCTGGGAGCCTAATGGCAGGAGGGCCAGCAGCCCGGGCAGGGCTGGGGACAGCGTGGTTGGAGGAGCCCCACAGCAGTGCTGGGGTTGGGAGCCAGCAAAGCTCGGCTGCCTGTGGCAGTGTGGGGCTGAGATTCAGAGGGGCCACAGAGGCAGGAGGATGGCTGGATCAGGCCCATGGTAAGGGATACCTCTCTTGGTTCAGCAAATTCTGTTGTTTGGGACCAGTCAGGTCTCAAAGTAGCTCTGCTGATTTTGGAAGAGTTACTTTAGACTTACTCAGATGTTACACCCCTTATCGAAGCCCAGAATCAAAGCCCAGGATATTAAACTTTACAGTCCAGATCTTCAGTCAATAGAGATTTGAAGTTTACAATGATGGTCCTGAATTTGTACCTGCTACATGTCAACAGGTTTAATCAGCTATATATTTTATGACAGTCTTTAGAAGGGAAGAGATACTTATATTCTATTTATTTTAAAATATACAGATTCTTACACTTAATAATTTGATTTACCTAATCAATTACCAGATTTTGCCTTATTCACAGAGAATGGCATCTTAAATCACTTATTGTCCCATTGATTATCTGTGCCAGGGTAGCAGAATCAGGCCATAAATGGATTTTGGTCATGTGATGGAGGCAGAAACATTTGTAATTTTGTTTCTAGGTAACTGTATGTTTTTGTTTAACTTTGTTTAGATTATGGTATGGGGCTTGTTTAATAGACTTGTTTAATAGTGTATAGACAAATGGCATTCTTTATGTTATATTTAGCTTTATTCTCTCTATATATTAAGATAGTCTATGTTCATTTCTATTTTGAGGCCTGGTTCTTCATGCCTAACTAAAGCTCAACTGCAAATCAATGGGAATGTTGGATAAGTAGGGGATGGTGGACCATGTTCTTTATAATATATTTTATCGGAACCAAAAGTAATATAGCAGTATTGACTGTACTAAATCCTGATAATAAATTAACATATAATTAAGGGCCAGATTTTGGAACCTTGTCTCATGTTGGGAAAAACTCATGTGATCAACTTCAGTGGCTGTCAGGGGAACTCCACATTTAAGTTCTTGCTAACACGATAAGGATTCCAAAATCTGGCCCTAAATGTTTCTAATATGTACATTAGTGTATTCGTGGCTTCTAAAGCTAAGTATGATCACCTAAATGATTTGTACACATACTGTGTATTCAATTATTATGCTTTAAGATAGAAGTAATCATTAAACATTATTGTGAATGTTTGGAATCTACTATATATTTGGGAGTCTGTCTGCCAAGAAATTCCTCCTAAACCAGGGGTGAGGAACGTAATAAGGCTTGGGGGCCAAATGTTACTCCGGGCTTGCCTGGATTTATCCCCTTAGGTGAAAGGGGATGACTGGGGGCATGACCCCCCATCCAGATCTGTCCCAGCTCCTAGCCTCCCACCCACAGGCTCTCTTTAGTGAAGGCCTTTGCCCCCTCCCCCCCTTCCCTTCCACACACACCCAGCCTCATTCCCCAACTCAGGTTCCAAATTTGAAGTAGTGCTCTATTTTGGCAGCTAAATGAATGCTTAAGGTTTGAAATCTAGAAGAAACTGTTATTGCAAACCACATTTACTATAGCCCTTTTTTTGTTAAAACATAGGAAATCATAAGAGTTTATAAGGATGAAGAAAACAAATTCGACTGATGGAATTCCTATTCTAAAAAAATGTACTAAATATATTAAACAGAAAAATTGTAACAATCACTTTTATAAAGAAATCCAAAATAAAATTAACTTCATAAAAATAATGCTGTATTTTTAAAAAATACAATAATTTAAACAAAGCATGTATATTTTCTTTTTATTTTCCAAAAAAACAAAAAACAAAAAAAACCCCACTCCACCTTGTAAAGGGCCCAAGCAAAGCTGGGTAAAAATGCTAGTACAAAATATTTCTAAAATACCTTTTGGTTCTAGGCTTCTATTGCCACTTTACAAAAAGGAGGACTAGAAGATTATTATGTTCAGTATGTGAGTGCAGAAAATTGTTGTTTTATGTCTAACGAGAATGCTTGATGTCTGTGTGAAAGCAAGGACAAACTCCAGGATGGGAGCTCAGAAAACTGAACAGGTTAGAGCTGCATTAGGTCACCTTTAATGTATGAAGTTTTGACATTGGTTTTCTTTTTTCCCCCAAGGTAAAGTCTTCAAAATAGTATTTTTGGCATTCCGTGTAACTTAATGCTCAGTTTCAAAGTTAAAAGGGGTTTCAAAGAGTTCTTATTGGCCCATGAAACTACAAGCAGGTTGTCAAGAAATAATTATTGTGGCATATTTTAGTATGACTAAAGCAATTTGATTAGTAACTTAAGTTTTTAGGTAAGCTCCGAGCCTGCCAGAAGGAAGACTCCTTTCAGAACACTGAGTAACAGGAAAGTTGACGCCAGAATGTCAGTTTCTCATTAACATTTAAGATTATGCTGTTTGTAAATCCACTGAATAACGATTTGATTCTGATATGTATTGAAGTGTCACTTAATCTGTTTTTGTCTTAGCTAGTTCATGCAGAGATAGTGTCACCCTCATCTCTGATAATTTGGGGCTAGATTGTAATTGTAGATTTGGGGCTAGATTGCAAGCACTAGTCATCCTCTATCGGGCCATTTATAAGGCCAATCCTACTCAGACTGAAGTCAGTAGCAGAACTTTTGCTAATGTCTCAAGTAAAGTTAAATGTTTTACTGTTGCAAATTTTCTGGACTTCCAAAAAAAAAAAAAAAAAAAAAAAAGATTACAAGAATGAAACTGCCACAGTCACAAATCAGGAATCAGATTCTGCTACATTTATGATGATTAGTACTTTCCACATATATAAGCCCACTGAAACCAATTAGATTACTCAATGAATAAGGTACTACCAAACATGATTAAGGGGAAGCAGAATTTGGTGGAATTTTGCTATTGGAGTTATACATTGTCTAAAATGAAAAGTAAAATTGTTGTTTATGTATGTTCAAATTCCACAGTCTTTTAAAATTCCAATTTTCAAGATGAGTGGAAATATTAAGATATGAAACATTCAGATCAAGGTTCCAAACTCAGGTCTTGATGTTAGTATGAGTTGAGTGCAGCAGTGCAGATTTAAGAGTTTTAAATTATTTATCCAAGGTTGACAAGAGTTTCACTGGAAGAGCCAGAAATAGTACTTAGCCCTCTTAATCTCTTGCCACCTGCTCTACTCAATAGACCACAATCCCAATTAAATAATTAAAAGAATACTAATATAATTTAAAATATTGTAATCAAAAGCACTAGTGCTAGGGTTTTTGGAGCTCCTGGGTTTCTTCATGCTGCCTCTTTACTCCCTGCACTGAATGTGTGTTAATATATGGATTTAAATTCATTTTGATGATGCCTGTGGAGAATGAGGATGTTATTTCTATTATTTTGTATAAATATTGTTTGCACCTCAGTTTACCTGCTTGATATTACTCTGCCTATCTGCATCAAGTTACATCTAAGGAGGCTGCTGGGGGAAAACAAACAGGAAATGAAGAAGTGTCAGATAAGGAAACTCCAATGAGACTAAAAGCTTCAGAGGGGTAGCCGAGTTAGTCCGTAACAGGAAAAACTTAAAAAACAACAAACAGTCTGGTAGCACTTTAAAGACTAACAAAACATGTAGATGGTATCATGAGTTTTCGTGGGCACAGCCCACTTCTTCAGATGACTGGAGTGTTGGTCATCTGAAGAAGTGGGCTGTGCCCACGAAAGTTCATGATACCATATACATGTTTTGTTAGTCTTTAAAGTGCTACTAAACTATTTATTGTTTTTTAAGTTTTCCAATGAGAATAGTAAGGGACCATAAGGACAAGCAGGGGAGTTATTAATTGGGAAATACCCATCTGCCTGGATCCAACTAGGTTAGGAGGTATATTTGGGCTGAGTTGAACTTACCTAAACTTTCAAGGAAAGAATCATGTTTAGGTAAGACCCAAGATTATATCTTTCACTGTTTTATCTCTTTGTTATGTGCTTTTGGGTGAATAAATAATAACGTTGTTTTACAGAAACTGTTTTTGAGATATGTTAACCAGCTATGGGTCACAGGCTCCTAGGTGAAAAGGACTTACAGGTGCCAAACACTGCTGGGGCTGTCATGTTATTATAGTTGATAAGCAGAGACTCATTCTAAGGCTACGCCTACACTGCACAATGTAGACATTCTATATCGATTTAAAGCCCTAGGAGGAATAACTTAGAATGGCCCTGCTGAGGGGCTATTTCAAAATAGCAGAAGTGGAGCATCTACACAGCCCCTATTCTGAAATAACTATTTTGGAATAGGCGTTATTCTTCGTAGAATGAGGTTTACAGAAGTCAGAATAAGCCATAAGTTATTTCGAAATTATTTCAAAATAACGGAATTGCTGTGTACACGCTCGCATAGTTATTTTGGAATAAGAGCCATTATTCCGAAATAACTTTGCTGTGTAGACACACCCTAAGAGTCCTAGGACTGCTTTATGCCACCTAGACAGGGATGAAATTAATTAAATTGGTCTTCAGAGGGTATGTACTAGAGACAGATGAAAAGAAGTCTCAAGTGCAGCTGACAGCTCAAGTCAAAGGGGAAACATTATTATTCATATTTTTGTTTGTTTTGTTATTGTCGTTTTGGTTGGTACACGGGTAAGGTGTGCATGTTATGTGTGTGTGATTATATTTTCATCTCACTCATGAAAGCAGAGCATGGCAAGCTCATGGATGCCCCAAATACATATAAAACCAGTTGTTGAGCTCAGTGCCTCATTGAGATTTTAATGTAGTTACACCCTGGATTTGAAAGAAATATTTTTGTGTGTACCAACAAATATATTAAAATAAATACATATCCTTAGTAGTAGAAGAAGGATAGAAGATATTTAAATGTTAAACCTATCAGTGACTCTCTGCCATTTTTACATTCATACTGTGAAAGAAGTAACTGGAACAGAAACTGGCTTTCATTTCTCTTTGTGCAAGGTGATCTCCTGCAGCCAGTGATGTGTTTGTCTCAGCTGCAAAATGTGCAGAATGCAGCAGAATGCAAAATGGGAACATTTTGCACACATTAGCAGGGAACTTTTTCACTCTCCCCTTTCTCTTCCTGCCCCCAGCATCTTAAATTTTGTTTTGTTAGTTCAAAAGTGCATTTGTTGACTGAAGATACAAGAGTACAAAAAGGAACACAAAAGCACACTGAAGAAATTCTGACCAGAAAAGGATAAAAGCAATTGTAAGTCCTTAGACTCCCAGCAGGTTTGGAGTACATCAATTGGCAAAGACAATCCATAAGAGTTCCGTAGAATGCTCCACCCCCAAAAAAAAAAAAAAAAAATAGCTATCAAGCAATCTGAACACTATAAGACAGTGGCTAACATGATTATTACACTTCTCCACATGCAGAATTTTCAGGATTGCAAATAAGTTGTATAGAAATATTGGAATTTTGTCAGTGATATATGGTTTTGTTCTGCTCTTATTGAAGTAATTGCAAAATTTTCATTGGCTGCAAAGAGAACACGAATGGACACAGAATGTCCCTTTTATAAGGAAGCATATAGCCTCACATTTCCTTGGACCAACGCAGCTACAAGAACGCTGGAAATAAAACAAGTGATGTCACATTTTGTTCATAAGAACAACTATTTTTAGCTGGAACTGTGAGTAGGCTAAATGCCATTTTAACAGATGGCCATGAATAAAGGCATGCTAGAGAGCCTGCATGGAAATTAATTTTAAATAATAGTGTGCATTTTCATCCAGGAATATTGAAATAGCAATCTGTGTAGAGCTCACCTATTATATTGAGAGAATATACTGTTGCTTTCCTGATTCAGAGCTGGCTAACTTATAAATTATGTGTCTTCTATTGTTATCGTATGAGTTGGTTTTAATGACTCAGCATTATACAGTATTATAACCCCCATACACACTCAAGCAATGTGGATTGTTGTGGATCTCCAGTGTTTCTAAGAGACAAAGTCATTTTAAATATCACAGTTCTGCCTGGAAATCTTGTACCCAGGTTATTACAAGGAAGCCCCTTGTTCCATTTATTTGCTTTATATCTTAGATAGCATTTTGGTATAGACCATTTCTCTTTTTTCCCCAGTATAGGGAGTTTATTAGTTTCCATTGTTGTTCATGGGTTCCTGTTCCCTCCCTCCCCCCCCCCAAACAATGGAAATAGGGGAAATTTTAAAAATAGGGAAATATGATTGTAAAAGAAAAAAAATCACTATGCCTATGTCTACACAGCAGCGTTATTTTGATGTTATTCCAAAATAACAGAGTGCACGTCTACATAGCAAGCCATTATTTAGAAATAAGAAGTCTTCCAGCTCGCCATTATTCCAACTCATGGTAACCTTCATTTCACAAGGAGTAAGGGAAGTAGAAGGAAGAGTGTTCTTACTTTGACTTCCTGCTATGTAGACAGTGCCAAAAGCCGAGTTAAGCTATTTCGACTTCAGGTATGCAACTGACATAGCTCAAGTTGCATAGCTTATTCTGAATTTAGCCCTGCTGTGTAGGCATATCCTATGTGATTGATGCATCATATTATTGATATCCACTTGAATACATCATTTTCCTGGGAATAGGAACTTTTCATTTCTTCTTTTCCCACTTTCCTTCTAATATGCATGATCAGTGGCAGAAAACTGGATGCAATTAATCTGGAAATGTAGTGGGAAACTTTATACAAGCATATAGACTATTAGAGCAGATTTATACCAATATTTTTGTGACAGAGTGCTGGAAACTCATAGTGATGCAGCCCTCTGGTCACTGCAACTATAAATAGCTCTGAAGTAGCCATATTTAGAAATAGTTGTGACAAATTGGTGGATTGAGATGGGCTGAGAAAAAGCCCAATGGGCTAATAATCCAAGAAATTGGAGCCCATTATCCAAGAAATAGAAATGCCACAGGGAGGACATACTCAGGAGGAAAAAAGATTGCCAGAGACATAAAGAGGAGCGCTATGTTAAAGTCAACCACTGAGGCAGCAATTGATTATATTATATGTTAAGCACCATGTGCTATGCGCTGTTCAAAATGTAAATAAAGACAATCCTTTTCTGCAGCTCAAAAAGCATACAGTTAAATATTTTGGCTGGCACAAAACCCTCATCTGTAGTATGGAAGCCTTTTGTCATAACCCACAGGTCTTGAACCCAGGTCTGTAGGAGCAGCCATGCTCCAACTTTCCACATAGCAGCCTGCTTGCTGAGCTGACAACTGTTTACCCAGGACCTATGAAGTCCAGCTCCAGTCTGAGGTTCCACCATGTGGTCCTATTGGTAGAATCCCTGAGCAGTCAATTGTCCCTTTAGTCAGCAGCAAGACCAGGAAGGTATCTGAGCAACTGAGATCCATCTCACTCCAGACTATGTGCCCTGTGGATCCTGCTCCTGTGGCTCCGCTCTTAATGTCTGTGTTTCTGATCTCCACTTGTCTCTGAACCCTGGTATACTGATACAGCCTGCCTCTGGTTACTGACTTGTGATTTTGATCTCAAGTGTCTCTTCTGCTTCTGATCTCCTGGTAGCCTGACCCAGCTGGCTCTTAAGTCCCATCTTATTGTTTGGCTGCCCACAATGTGGTCATGGCACCTGTGTTTAATTAGCTTCAAACAAAGCCCTAGAATTGCATTTTTTAACAAAACCAAACACATCGATAAATTATTTTTATCTTCCATTTTGATAAGGTAAACGTTAACTGATGCCTGTCTTTGCACAAACTAAAAGCATACCATAAAAGCATAAGCACCAGTCATGCAAATAACAGGATTAACTTTATATATCAATAGTCCTATTGTGTTCAATTACATGACTCATGTGTAAAGGTGTTCCCCTGCATGTTTGAAAGATCAGGGCCACTGACAGTGAAACATAAGAGTAGGGTGGCTACTGCTACCTCATTGTTTTCTATTTAAATGTCCTGTTGAAATGGTTTGATTTTGGAGTATTTCCAAATGAAGCATTATACAGCTAAAGACAAGTTTTCCTGCCCAAAGTTCCTCTCTTTTTTCTTTAACAATTATTAAATGTTATTAATTGTTCTCATAAGGCACTAATTTTCATTTACATTAGCCAACTCTTATTCTCACACTATGAGACAATCCAAGATGCCAGTCTGTTAATATAACAGACTATCAGGTCACTATTGAGACCTTGCATGTGAATGCAAAGTGGGGTATGTATTGCTTTTCAGTATCTATTGAAAATTGTGTGAGTGGTATCAATAGTGGGTGTGAGATGTAAAGGTGGCAATGAATGCTGGAGATTTCCCCCTTATTTCTAGATTTGTAAGATGCTGGGTTGGTGAGATGTGTTTTGGTACAAGTTCAACTGTCACTAAACAATTTTTTAATTAACTCTTAATTCCCTATGATCTCATATTCTTGCTATTGATGTCATCTACTTTATCTTTTCTGATCTCTCAACAGTATTGCTGTGTGCTAACAGGGTACTGCTAGACTGCAAGGATCTATCGGAGAAAGGTATGCAAAATGCGGAGTGTGATACTTTTCTGATACTTTTGTCGGAAGAGGCTTTTCTGAAATTTGGCCAATCTAGACGGGGCCAAATTTTGGAAAAAATCCCTCTTTTGAAAGCCCCCTTCTTCCTCGTGGAACAAGGAATACAGGGGCTTCTGAAAGAGCGCGTTTGCTCTTGTGCAAAAAAAAGCGGAAGAGCAAACACATTCTCTGGACATGGCAGAGTTTTTCCGGGGTACCGGAGGTAGCCTGAAACCCCCCCCCCGCAGTCTAGCCGTACTCTTATCCTCTTAATCCAGTCTCTATATAGGGTGTCCCCGCTATAAGTTGCCTCAGTATACATCCATTCTGCACTAAAGTAGTTGACGCTTGTAGGAACTGATGCATTATAAGTCCTCCCATGCCCCATGCTTAAGTTGTGCAAAAAAAAAAAATTGCTCAAATAGAAGTCAGCTACAGGGAAAAAAAATTCCCCACTTTAAATTGTTTCGCTATAAGTCCAAGTTTTTGGAACATATCTTGGACTTATAGCAATGATGGCCTGTATCAACTATGCAAACTGTCTTTGGTCTCTCCCTAATAGGACTGTGCATATAAACACAAAGATTTTCAAGAATAACTCATGATTTTGGATAATCAAATTAGGCCCCTCAAAGTGAGCTGATCTTCAGAAAATGCTCATCTTCTACTCTTCAAACACCAGGTTCCTTTAAGATGTCCAAACATGAACATACAGGAAACCCCTGAGTTGTGACCACCCAAGTAGTGACCCCCTGCACTTACAACTATTTTTTAAAGTGCGGAAGAGGCCGAAACCCCCCGACTTACATCCTCGGCCCACATTTACAATGGTGCACGGCGCCTATTGTCAATGAGGGTTCGAGTTACGACGCTCCCAACTTGCAACACTTCCCCAGGAACCAATCGCGTCTCAAGTTGAGGGGCGCCTATACAAAAATTTAGGCATCTATAATCACTTGTCATGCTTGAAAACTTTGGTGATTTACATATTATTTAAATCAGCTTCTCTACTCAATGACTGGAAGTGACACCAATTTTTTAAAAGGGTTCTAGAGGTGATCCCAGCAATTATAGGCTGGTAAGTCTAACTTAGGTAAGGGGCACAATGGTTGAAACTATAGTAAAGAACAGAATGTTGAGACACATAAACGTAATTTGTTGGGGAAGCATCAACACAGTTTTTGAAAAGGGAAATCGTGCCTCGTTATTCTACTAGAATTCTTTGAGGGGTCAACAAGCATGTGGACAAAGGGGATCCAATGTATGTCGCATGTTTAGATTTCCAGAAAGCCTTTGACAAGGTTCTAACCAAAGTTTCTTAAACAAAGTGAGCTGTCATGGGATAAGAAGGAAGGTCCTCTCATTGACTGGAAATTGGTTAAAAGACAGGACACAAGAGGGTAGGTATAAATGGTCAGTTTTCAGACTGGAGAGAGGTAACTAGTGGTGTCCCCCAGAGGTCTGTACTAGAACTAGTCCTATTCAACATATTAATAAATGACCTGGAAAAAGGGGTAAACAATGAGGTGGAAAAATTTGCAGATGATACAAAACTATTCAAGATAGTTAAGTCCCAGGCAGACTGAAGACCTACAAAAGGATCCCTCAGAACTGGGCTACTAGGCAACAAAATGGCAGATAAAATTCAGTGTTGATAAATACAAAGTAATGCACACTGGAAAATATAATCCCAATTATACACATAAAAAGATGGGGTCTAAATTAGGTGTTACCACTGTGATGGGGTGCAGTCACAAAAGACCGCTTGGGGCTGCTTCCCAGTGTGTTTCTCACTACCCTGTCCTGATGGGCCAGATCTGGTCTCCTCCAGCCAAAGCACAGAGCTGAAATCACACCCCCTACCCTCAGTAAAGAGCAATGCAGACACTGAATCACATCAACTATGAGGAGAATGCAGTTTCAGGCACTGGATCCAGGAAACCAACCCCCAAATGGGATCAGAACCCCAAATAAATCATTCAGGCAAGCCCCATTTAACAATGAAAGCAGGATGTATACAAACTGATTGCTCCCTCAGGTAACAATTATTTACACTGGTCTAGATAGTAATTAAAAGTAATTTTATTAAGTACAAACAGCAGGATTTAAGAGGTTGCAAGTGCAAATGGACAGAGCAAAGTAAACTACAAATTTAAAATAGATGAAAAGGCATAGCTAGTTCTAAGCTTATGGCAAACTTAGCCTAAAACTGTTCTTATCTCAGTTAAACCTCCAACCCACAGAAGATCTTTTTCTCCCTCGGGTCTCCGGCTCCTTTTTGGGTGTCTCATGCCAGTCAAAGAACCTGAAAACCTTGACTCTTAAATAGACTTCCTTTAGGGAGGGAATTCTGTTTCTACATTCCCCCTTTCGATGGAAAAGTACATGGTCAGACCTTCTCAGCTGGGGTGGTCACATGTCTTTCTAAGACCAACCATTGCTTAGACTTAAAGGACAAAGGAGTTTGTTTACAGGTGATCAACCAGACACTGAGGTGTTTGAGCATGGGAAACACCCTTGATGGCTTTCATTTGCACATTTAAAACCATAAACCATTCCCTACCCCCATATTTCTAACTTTACATACAAGAGTGATACATACACCAAAATAAAATATACAGATCCAGCAGATTGTGACATTAAAATTGATGGGTTACATGGGATATTTTGTTCAAAGCATATTTGAGTTATGCATATTAGTATACATAAGACAATTTCATAATGCATGGGGGGCAGGGACCATCACAACCACTTGGAATCATTGTGGATAGTTCTCTGAAAACATCCACTGAATTTGCAACGGCACTCAAAAAAGCAAAGAGAATATTGGGAATCATTAGGAAGGGGATTCTGACGGGGCAACCCCGCCCCACACTCAGGAAGCTCCGGCGCTCGCACTGTACGGGGAGCGTGGGGCATGGCTTACCGCTTGCGCCGCATGTTCGCGGACCGCGGCTCAGCTGAGCAGCGCAGCGGCCCCGGGGCGGGGTTCCCCTGTCGGAGCCTGAGGGCTGCCGAATCATTTGAAACCTGTCTTTAGGGCCCTGGGCTGGGACTAGGGTTACCAGGTAGTCTTAAAAAAAATACCAGACACACTTCATGGGAGGGGAGGGGAGGGGAAGGAAAAGGACCGGCCGGGAGGGGAGCGGGGCTGGCTGGGAGGAATGGGGGCCGGGAAGCAGAGCTGGCGGGGAGGGTCGGGGCTGGCCGGGAAGATCGGGAGCGGCCTGGGAAGCAGAGCTGGTTGGAGGGGAGGCGGAGGGGGCTGGTCGGGGAGCTCAGGAGGAGAAGGGGAGAACTGGCCGCTGGAAGCAGCGCTGGCAGGGGTGCAGAGGGCTGGCCGGGGAAGATCAGGAGGAGGAACCGGCCGGCGGGAGGTAGAGCTGGCGGCGGGGCCGGGGGTTGGATACAGCGGGGCGGGCCGGGGGAGATCGGGAGGAGAAGTGGGGGAGAACCAACCGGCTGGCCAGGAGCAGGGGGGCGGGAGAGGGGGGAAGAGTGTATCAGCTGGTGGGGAGCGGGACTGACTCAGGCAGTGCAGATCCCAGGGCACTCCCGCCCCCCGCATGGTCCAGGCGAAGTGCGAGTCAGTCTGGCTGCGGCTCCACCACGTGTTTGACCAGCGCACAGGATCATGGACCGGGCTGCCGCTCCCTCCTCACACGCAACCAGGGCTCCCAGCGCCAATTGCGCCCCGCCTCCCAGCCACTCCCCCCGCCAGGCTTCCGGGTGCCCAGTTGGAAAACCAGAAAATACCGGACATTGCACATGTCCGGTATTTTCTGGATTTATTTACCGGACAGGGCCCAAAAACCTGGACTGTCTGGTAGAAAACCGGACCACCTGGCAACACTAGCTGGGACCCAAGGTAGAGGGCGGGTCCGGGTACCCCTACCCTACCCGCTAGGTGCAGGAACGCAAAGAAAAGGCTATTGGACAACCCAAGGGTTGCATGAACTGCCTGGAGGGCAGGATAATTGGGAGACTCCCAAACAAAAGAAGGGGGAGGGGTCAAAGCTCGGCCCTGGCTGAGTGAAAGGTTACCTCTCCCTTTTACAGGGATAAATAATAAGACAGAAAATATCATATTGCCTCTATCTAAATCCATGGTACACATAAGCAGGGCTTGACAAATAATGCAATCTACTCGCCCATGGCGAGTAGATTGCAACCCAGAAGAGCCGGGTTCGGGCGATCTGCGCATGCGCAGATCGCTGGACAGCGCGGCTGGCGAGCCCTGCACATAAGAACGGCTATACTGGGTCAGACCAAAAGGTCCATCTAGCCCAGTATCCTGTCTTCCGACAGTGGCCAATACCAGATGCCCCAGAGGGAGTGAACAGAACAGGAAATCATCAAATGATCCCTCTTCTGTAATCCCTTTCCAGCCTCTGACAAACAGAGGCTAGAGGAGAGGTGTGCAAAAGGGCCTCTGTAGGCCGCATCCGGCTAGCCAAGCAGGTTCATCCAGCCTGTGGAGGCCCTGCCACTCCCTCACATGCAGGCCAATCAGGGTTTTGGGACGGGGGAGTGCACGAAGTCTCCTCCCGCCCTGCTCCCATCCTGCAGGGAGTGTGTGGTGCTTAGAAGTCAGGAAGGGGGCAGGGTGGGAGGAGACTTCGCACAATTCTCTTGCCCCCAGGCTTGTGGGTGTGGGGGGAGCGCACAAAGTCTCCTCCTGCCTAGGAATATTAAATTTAGATTAATCAACTAATCAAATAGTCAATGTAATTTGCATCGACTATTCGATTAGTCAATAAGGGCACCTCTGCCTTTGAAATGTAGCAAGAACCCTGCTGGTCCTTGCTGCATTTCAAAGGCAGAAGCACCGCAAGGAGCACGGCCAGCCCACTGGCCTCCTGCTCTCTGCTTTTGAAATGTACAAGAGTCCCAGGAGGGCTCATGTACATGGAGCTCAGGGCCAGCGAGGGACACAAACAGTGCACTGCTGGCCCCGCACCTCCTGCTTTTGAAATGTAGAAGAGTCGTAGGAGGGCTCTTGTACATTTCAAAAACAAAGCACTGCCAGGAGCTCAGGGCCAGCAGGGGACTCAAACAGACAACTACAGACGACAGGGAGGTCTATAAAATCATGAGATCTATAAAATCATAGATTGGTATCTATAAAATCATGAGTGGTGTGGAGAAAATAAATAAGGAAGTATTATTTACATAAAACAAGAACTAGGAGTCACCAAATGAAATTAATGGGCAGCAGGTTTAAAACAACAACAAAAGGTGGGGTTTTTTTACACAATGCAGTTAACCTGTGGAACTCCTTGTTGTGAAGGATTCAAAAAAGAACTAGATAAGTTCATGAAGGGTAGGTCCATCCATGGCTGTTAGCCAAAATGGGCATGGATGGTATCCCCAGCTTGATGGTGTTTGCTAGAACCTAGGAATGGGTGACAGGGATGGTTCATTTGCTGATTACCTGTTCTGTTCAAATCTCTCTGGGGCATCTGGCATTGGCCACTGTTGAAAGACAAGTTCCTGGTCCTTTGTTCTGATCCAGTATGGTTGTTCTTATGTTCATATACATATTTATGCCCTGCAGTTATTCAGTTATCCCACATTATTCCGTGATCGTGTTGGTTTATAGAAGCTAAGCAGAATAATATTCACCCTCCTTTTCAAAGGGTGAACATAACCCTCAAGTCAGGACCTAAGTGAAACCCTGTGCAGAAGGTCAAAACAAGGCATCTTCACAACATAAGTGGTAACTAGGTCTTGCATTGACCTTCTGCCCAGGGCTGAATTACACAAGCAGTGCTTGTGTGGGAAATTATAAAAAGCCACGATTGCTGTTGCAATTATTGTGGCTTCAGGAAATGCATAGCTCCATGTGAGCGAGTACTGAACTAATCCCCCAGCCTAAGGTCTGCTACACCATTATGATATGTACATAAAAACAGAAGAATGGCCATACTGGGTCACACCAAAAGTGCATCGAGCCCAGTATCCTGACTTCTGACAGTGGCCAATGCCAGATGCCCCAGAAGGAGTGAAAAGAACAGGGAATCATCAAATGATCTCCCTCCTGTCGTCCATTTCCAGCCTCTGACAAACAGAGGCTAGGGATACCATTCTTACCCCTCCTGGCTAATTGCCATTGATGGACCTAACCTCCATGAATTTATCTAGCTCTTTTTTGAACCCTGTTAAGGTCCTGGTCTTCACAACATCCTCTGGCAAGGAGTTCCACAGGCTGACTATGTGCTGCATGAAGAAAAACTTCCTTTTGTTTGTTTTAAACCTGCTACCTATTACTTTCATTTGGTGACCCCTAGTTCTTATGTTATGGGAACAAGTAAATAACTTTTCCTTATTCACTTTTTCCACAACAGTCATGATTTTATAGACCTCTATCATATCTCCCCTTAGTCTCCTCTTTTCTAAACTGCAAAGTCCAAGTCTTTTTAATCTCTCTTCAGATGGGATCTGTTCCAAATCTCTAATAATTTTTTTTGCCTTTTTCTGAACTTTTTCCAATGCCAATATATCTTTTTTGAGATGAGGCGACCACATCTGTATGCAGTATGCAAGATGTGGGCATACCATGATTTTTATATAGCGGCAATAAGATATTCTGTCTTATTCTCTATCCCTTTTTTAATGATTCCTAACATTGTTTGCTTTTTTGACTGCCGCTGCACACTGAGTGGATATTTTCAGA
Organism: Rafetus swinhoei; assembly: GCA_019425775.1. Lineage (NCBI taxonomy): Eukaryota > Metazoa > Chordata > Testudines > Trionychidae > Rafetus > Rafetus swinhoei. The sequence continues at coordinate 278,088,368 of CM033437.1, forward strand.
GAACTATCACAATGACTCCAAGATCTCTTTTGAGTAGCGATAGCTAAACTAGTCCCCACCATATTGCATGTATAGTTGGGATTATTTTTCCAATGTGCATTACTTTACATTTATCAACATTAAATTTCATTTGCCATTTTGTTGCGCAAGCACTTAGTTTGGTGAGAGCTTTTTGAAGCTCTTCACAGTCTGCTTTGGTCTTAGCTATCTTGAGCAGTTTAGTATCATCAGCAAATTTTGCCACCTCACTGTTTTACCCCTTTCTCCAGATCATTTATTAATAGGTTGATTTGGATTGCTTCCAGTACAGATCCTTGGGGAACATCATTCTGAAAATTTACCATTTATTCCTGTCCTTTGTTTCCTGTCTTTTAACCAGTTATCAGTCCATGAGAGGACTTTTCCTCTTATCCCATGACAATTTATATATGGCCCTCCCAAATTCACGGTCTATTTTGGTCAATTTCAATGCCATAGGATTTTGATAAATGTAAAAGTCATGATTTCAGCTATTTAAATCTGAAATTTCATGGTGTTATAATTTTAATGTTTTTAACCCAGAAAGGAGTTTTGTGTGTGTGTGGTAAGGAGGGGTCCAAGATTATTAGCGGGTGTGTTACAATACTGTTACCCTTTATTTTGCACTGCTGCTGGCGGCAGTGCCGCCTTCAGAGCTGGACCCCACTGAAGAGTAGGGATGTACAATCCTGGTTAATCAGTTAACTGGTTAAACCAGGGGTGGGGAACCTTTTTTGGGTCGGGGGCTGCTGACCCACAGAAAAATCAGTCAGGGGCCACACACAAGTGAGAAGCAAAGACACTCCCCACATTCCCCTTGAACAGCAGAGCCTAAGGGGGCCCCAGGCTAGTAGATTTTGTGTGCTCCAGCCTTGTGGGTGGCAGGGAAGCTGGAGCACCACCGTGGGCTCCCCAATGCTGAGCCTCGGGGCCAGATCCAGGCAAGCCAGGGGCCACATCCAGCACCTAGGCCTGAGGTTCCCCCTCCCCCCGCCGCCGTTAAACATTAGTTAACTAAGTGGGATCCAGGCAGGGGACCGCTCCAGCCTAGCTGGAGCAGTCCCACTCCCACAGTAGGGCTGCCGCTGCCTCCCAGCTCCTACCAGAGCAGCGCTTACCTGTGGTGGGCTGGGCTCTCTGCGGAGAGAGGCTGCTCTGGACACCAGCACAGCCCCTGCCTACAGGGTGCTCAGGACACCAGGCAGGGGCTGCTCCCAAAAAGAGTAGCACCTGTCTCCGATGGGCTCTCTGAGTTGCTCATGCCCCAACCAGTTACCAGTTAAGCTTTCACATCCCTATTCGAGAATGACAGCTCCTCGCTGGGAGCCCAGCTCTGAAAGACGAGCTACCAACGGTACCATGCAGAAGGAAGAATGGCAAGATATGGTATTGCTACCCTTGCTGCTGTTGGCTGGGCATTGCCTTCAGAGGGCAGCACCTGGCCAACAGGTGCTCTCTCTGCATGTCCAGCTCTGAAGGCAGCAATAGAATGGTGGAAATACCACAAGCCCCCTAAAATAGCCTTGCAGGGTAAGCCCCCCAGAACCCCAGGCACAAGGTCTGAGGCATCGCCCCCACCAGCTCCGCCTTGCACCTGCTCTGCTTCCTGCTGCTGTGGAGAACCCAATTGCAGCAGGTCAGGAGAGGCCAGCACAGTGGAGCAGGCTGCCATGCCACTCTGGCCCCCTCCATCTGCATGGTGGGCACGTGTGTGGGGGCGACCACTGCTGCTGTCCTGAACCAAGCTCTGTAATGCCCCAGGTCCTTCCTGTCTATAGAATGGTTGGGATAACTACAGGGGTTTGGGGTTGGCAAGCCCCCAAAAGCATGTAACCTTGCAACCTTCCCCCTGCAACTCTCTTTTGGTCATGACCTCCTATTTGAGAAGCAGTGGTCTCCCCTATGAAATCTGTATGGTAGGGGTAAACACATACACACACACAAATTTCATGGATGGAAACCACATTTAATGGTCCGCGATGTGTTTTTCATGGCCATGTATTCGGTAGGGTCCTATTGATATGACAGAGAAGAGAATAAAGCCTATTGGGCTGATGGCACTTCACTACTAATGTTTTGTATGACAAAGCTTATGTCCAAATAAATCTGTTAGTCTTTATTTAAGGTGCCACAGGCCTCCTCATTTTTTTGGATATAGGCTAACACAACTACCCCTCTGATACTTGTCTTAATGTAAATTCTTCTTGCCTAATATTACTGGGACACATCAATCACCAGAAAAGAAGCTTGATCAGACTGAATAGCAGCTGGAAAGAAAAGGAGCCTAATAAGGAAAGGGGTGAATAACCTTGCAGTATTTGAAGTGTTTGAGGTTTTGTGAATGGCTCACACTATAGTTTGATTCTTATAAAATGCAAATTCAAACTCTTCTCTAAGCCCATATATTCCCCCAAGGGAGAGGTACTTGAGGACAACATAGCTAAAGTATAGAGCCTACTTTATGGAGGGCACAGGGTGAAGAACCCAAGGCGAGGCTGCTGTAAATAACGCAGGCACACTGCTTTGCTCTCCCAACTAGGGATGTTACATTTTTACTAATTAACTAATCAAATAGGTGATGGGATTTTCATTGTCTATTTGATTAGTCCATATGGATTAGTGGGGCCTTCCTTATGGACCCCCAGCAGGCGCTCTTGGGCATTTCAAAGATGTAGATGCCTGTGGAGCCTGAGACCAGCCGGGAGTCCCTCCGACCCCAGGCTTCATGCGGCACTTCCGCTTTGAAATGTGCAAGTCCCCACTGGGGCTCTTGTACATTTCAAAGTTGGAACTCTGCTGCTGAACCCCTGCCCCCTCCCATGGAGCTGGAGGGAACCTGCTTTTAAGCCAGCCCCCTCCCCCCCCCGCAGCACTCCCTCCTCTTCCCCCCTTGCTGCCTCTTTGTGACAGAAGCAGCAAAGGGGGAGCGACTAGTCGATGGAATATCCAATAGTCTGCTACCGCAACCCCGACTCCCTAGCTTCCCCGAGTGTTCGCCCAGCGGCCGCCCGCCAGCCGGCCTCGCCCAGGCCCTGCGCGCCGGGCTCCCCTCACCCTACTCCCGCCGGGGAACCCCGAGCCCTTCCCCCTGAACTGCTCACCCCGCCCGCGCGCCTCTCTCAACTGCCTTCGGCTACCGCCTACCACAAGGCCCCGCCCAACAGCTTCCTCCTTACGCGCGCGCTCTCCGTCGCCCACGGTGCTCCCCTTCGGGGTCCCTGTGCCCCTCCGCTCCTCACCACCCTCTGGCTACCGCCGCTGTTCTAGCGCTGCCCACCCCGCCCCCTGCGCTCACTCAGAGCCTCACCCATAGCCCCTCTGAGCTGACACACCAGCCTTCCAAGTCCCGCCCCTTCAGGAATCTCGCGATATTATGCTAAAGTGGCCGGGCGCCGCGCCCCCTCTCCGGCTCTTTCCTTCTGGGCGGGTGAGCGAGTGCGGCGGCGGCGGCCGGGTCGGCCGCGGTGTTCTGTGGGATAGTGGTGGATAGAGGCTCTCGTCGGTGCGGAGCGCTAGGGCCGGGCAGGAGCGGGGCATGAAGATGGCGGACGCCAAGCAGAAGCGGAACGAGCAGCTGAAGCGCTGGATCGGCTCCGAGACCGACCTGGAGCCGCCCGTGGTCAAGCGCAAAAAGACCAAGGTGAAGTTCGATGACGGCGCCGTCTTCCTGGCCGCCTGCTCCAGCGGGGACACGGACGAGGTGCTGCGGCTGCTGGAGCGGGGCGCCGACATCAACTACGCCAATGTGGACGGGCTCACCGCCTTGCACCAGGTCGGCCTCAGCGCGGGGGAGCCGGGGCTGGGCCTGGCCGCGCGGCACCGGGGCGGGGAGCGGCTCTGGCGGGCTGGGCGGGGGTGGGAGTGGGCTCGGTGCTTGTGGTCCAGCACGGAGCGGAGGAAGGGGAAAGGTGCTTGGCTCCAGCTCTCCAGCGAGGGGTCTGCCCCCGGGCTGTCGGCCCGGACAGATGCATCGGCCTTGCGGATGCTACTCACTCTCGTTCCTGCTAAACCCCGGGATCGGCCCCTCTCTGGATGCTGGAGACTGAGCCCTTTCCTCCGCCCGGCTGGGGGGATTCGGGGTCCTTCTTGCTTCTTTCCCCCAGGGATAGTGCTGGTGGGACCCCCTGTCCGTGGCGAGCATTGGGGGTGCCCCTGGTAAAGCGGGGTTCTCCGGGGCCCTACCCGCTGTGTGTCCGGGCAGGAGAAATGCTGCTCGGGAGCGGGGAAGGTGACAGAAAGACCCTGGAAAGGGGCGATGTTAGCAGGTGGGGGTGATGGGGTGAGAAACGAGGTCACTCCATGTTTGCTGTTAACATCTCCAACATTTCTGTCGCTCCGATCCCTCCAATTTTTCTGCAGTTTAAAGGATGAAATCTGCTGATTGTGAAGGAGGATCATTTCTCTCTGGTTTCTAGAGGGGAACTAATGTTTTGTTGTTAATATAGTAACGTCTATCAATAAGAGACGGGCTTCTTTCTTTACTGGTGGTTTCTGCCGCAGTGTGAAAGCCCCACTCTTAGGTTAGCAGTGTTTTTACAGTGTATATTTCCTGCGGTGGGAGGCTGTAAGAAGGAGTAGGTTTGTATATGTTTTTTGAACTCACTTCGAACTTTCATTGAGGGTGGGGGAATGGAAAGTGGCCGTGAAATTTCTCAAAATGGATGCTTTGTACATGTTAAAGTTTTATAGCAATCTCATTGGAATCTCAAAATGTTAGCCAAATAAGGAAAGGCAGTGGCAATCCAGTGATAATGTGGGTTTGCCTGAATAGTTTTTGTTTCTTCAGCAAACCAAAAGCCATAGCAGCATATTAAATTCATTGAACATCAAAAAAGCAAGAATAATCTCTTTGATAGATACAATTTTCAAAATAAAAAAATGAATCTCAGTAGTTTTGGAAAGATTTGGTAATTATAAGCTCTAGTTTGATCAGGTACAAATCTTTTCAAAATAATTCAATGAGGAAATTCAGAGCAGTGTTTGTTCTTTCTAAACAGAAACTGGTGACTTTAGTGTGCAGTAAACCCCTTCATAATGAAATAAGTATGAGGAATGCCTCATTTATTGTCATAGCAAACAATAAATGGATTGCTGAGACCTTTTATGCTTTTAACTGATTTTATACTTTTACTGTAATGCAAGGTGTATATAATAACTTTACTGTTTCCTGTACAAAAGTTGTCACCTGCCCATTCACTAAATTAATAGTCTTGATAGAATTGGTATGCTTCCTACTGACAGAAAATAAAAACAAGAATGGACATGACCAGTTATGGGATAATCATTATGTTTGTGTTATGGTAACATGGTGACACAGTCTTTAATTTCAGTGTATATTGTAATACTGTATATGGCAAATTTAATATACTGTAGCTTCATTTAATCAATCTGGAAATTCATAGTCTAAAGAAGTATCTTACTTACAGATACCATACCTTATGTGTTTAGATGTTAATATGTAAAAAGACTTTCAGGTCAGCAACATGTAACTTTTAATACTGAGAACAAAAGGACAAAGTCTTGGTTTTTATGAAGATTGGTAAAACAACAAAGTAAGAATAAGCTTGCTCTGTTTTGACAAGTCTGAGAAGCCTTTTTTAAAAACAAATGAGAGGCGTTTTTGGCAACTTTATGGTACTGTAGTGCAACATTTTTACAACTAATGTCATCTGTACCTCCGTGCTGTCAGATGTTTGCTCCACCTCAATGTGCAAGCTGACCACAGATAGCGGAAGATCAAGTTAGCTGCAGATTTTTTTCTTAGAGTTATGCTAAGGTAGTCATTACTCTAGTGTCACTGCTATGATAGGACTAAAAATGTTTTTTTGAGGCGTTAATCAACAAACATCTAGTTGAAAAGCAAATTGGGAGATTTCACTGTGAACTGATTGTTTTCTTAAGGTAGCTTAGTAAATGATTGTATGTTTACCCCAGTCCTCTCAGGAAATGTATTGGTTGTAGTGCCCCTTTAATCAACATAGTCTTTAGTTTACCCACACTTCTCTATCATACACTTGTGACAAAATAGAAAATGCTGGACACCTACTCTAAAATGAGAACTGCTGTGATAAGTAGGAAAACATCTCAAAAGTTTAACACTTTGCTACTATTGTGATTTCAGTAATGTTGAAAGCCCTATTGTACATAGGATTTCCCATCGCTTCCATAATTTTTAAGCACTAGATCAGTCAATTTAGATCTGATTATCCTTGTGAAATAATTACCGGTAGGATGTGTAAAAGGAAGTGATTTATCCTCATTTTTTGATCTTTCTTGTCCCCCAGACTCATCTATTTTTTTCACATTAACTGTGTTCTCCTGTCTTGAGTGATTCACAAATTGTTTTAGTGCACTAAAGCAGGAGCATAAATGACTTTTCTTTTGGTAATATTTTCACTTAGATATAAGGCAGAATAGGAAAAAGGGGTGAGAAACACTGTCCTTCAAAAGCCCTGATGGTGGCTTGTTGACACTTTTTGCCATGATCTTATGGGGGTAGTTTCAGGGTGTATATATACACTGGAGCTGGATGTGTAATTTCCAGTTCAGAAGTATGCAGGCTAGCTTTAACCAGAGTAGTGAGCTAAAAATAACAGTGTAGCTGTATGGAGTGAACTGACTGCCTGAGAACAATCCTGTTTAGACTGTGTCTGGATATATTTGGGCAGGCAGGTAGGTAGCCACCGTGGCAGCAACAAACCTGTGCTCTTTTTTTTTTTTTTTTTTTTAACTAGTTGGATCAAAGTTAATGCATGTGTGTCTACCCAAACTGGAAATAATTCCTTCAGTTTCAGTGTAGATGTCCTCTGTTTCCATTGTGGCAATAAGTTGTGCTACCAGCCAAACCACTGGGTCATCCATTAGCCAATCTTTTCCAGTATTAAGGCTCAAAAGCTAGTTGAGTGGAGTAATAAAACTTGTGGGATGAACTAGGCGGGGTTTTTGTCCCTCTTCCTGAATAACAAAACAAATTCTTAGTATGCTTCTTATTCAGTATGCATTTTAAAGGCCAACATGTATTGCAGACATTTATTTCTGAGATGGAAATTCTGTAAGTGCCTTTCTCCCACACACTGCCAACACATTTTATTTCTACAATGATTTGACACTAATTGTTAACTTCATTTTATATTTTGCTATGCAGAAGGAAGGTATGGTGCATGTTAAGTGCACTTCTGTTTTAAAAGGATGCAACATTTTAAATTACATATAAATCATTCTTACCATTTATATTCCAAGTAGCATTTAAGCTTGCTGTTTTCAGATTAGTAAAGAAAAATATTTGTTTTGCTATGTAGGTTAGAACAGGTTGTCATAATGTTCCCTTTTGATTTTAATGCTGTTGTGTTGGTATTGTATAGTACTGGGTTAGCAGTGGCTAACTAACAACAAGACTACAAATAACCCCAGATGGTAACAGACCTGGACAGTGATCTGTTTTTGACTGATAGTGCTACATGCCTTGCATGCTAGTTATTATTACTTTAAGTTAATTACCCCCTTTTTCTTTGAAAGAGATGCAGTTACTGCTTATTTATGGTAAACATATATACTTGATCACTCATGCTGACATAAGCATTAGTACTAATTGTCATTAAATATCTTGCATGATAGCCTTATCTCTCTATAGTTATTTGATGCCTGGAGTGGTGTAAAAGGGCTGGAGTGGTGTAAAAGGGTGCTTAAAAACCAGTGATTGAGATGTGGATGGACTCACTGGAATATAAAACTGAAGAAGACAGCTAGCTGTAAGGCTGTCTTCTGAGGACTCCTTCGCAGCCCTGGGATAGGAGGTATATCAAGGACAGGGGACACAACATGCAGCATGGCAGCTCTGTTGTCAGGGATAGATTACAGCCATCTAAGTCCTTATGACCGTTTAATCTGTATTACGATAAGAGCTGCAGAGCAATTTGGGATCAGAATGATGCAAAAATGGCTCAAAGCCACTTTCACACCCAACCCTCTTGTTTCTGGTAACACTATACAGTAGAGGTTCCCAACCTGTGGTCCGCGGACCCCTGGTGGTCCATGACAATACTGCAGGGGGTCTGTAGAAAGTTTTAAAAGTAAGGGCTCAATCCTTACTTTTTTTTCTTTACATACTTTTCTTTTCCTTCCCCTCCCCACCGGGGGAGAGGGTTGTGAAATTTTAATACATTGAAAAGGGGTCTGCTTGAAAAAGTTGGGAACCATTTCTGTACAGTATTTTAGGGGTAACAATTTAAAAAACCTTTTTTGGTCATTGTGCTTTTTTCTTTTAGCATGTGTGTCAGTGTGGTCAACAAAAGTGGGGTAATTGCTTTTACTTCTTGGTTTTTAATGTTCCACTGTCTGACTTCATACTAATAATTAATTTTTAAATAAAACATTTCTAATGTAAAGAAATGAGTGGAAATACTTCTGCTGGCCGTAGATTCTGTAAAACCTGTTCTTTTTCCGGAAATGGGAATTGAATAGCATAATACTTCAGTGTGAAACCTAATATCTTAAAATAGTTAACTCTTAATTGCCTGACTTCTATGCTTAATTTTGCAACCTTAATATTGCATTAATAAAGACCTCTCTAATTTATCCTCTCTAAAGAGGTGGTGTCAGTGGAGGAAGAGACAGACTGTATGAAGTGGGCACATCATGTGCCCCCAGTATATGATAACCTAGGGCAGGGGTCGACAACCTTTTCAAATTAAAGAACCAAATACAGTAAAACTCCATTGGTCCGTCATCCAATGCTCCGGCACTCCTGATGGTCCAGCACCATCAGGAACCCGGAAGTGCTGCGGCTGCTGGACAATTGGAGCTGCTCTGCGCCCGGCTTCCCCGATTCAGCCGCTGCTGAAACTGACCAGCAGCTAAATCGGGGAAGCCAGGGGCAGAGCAGCGGGGGTGCTGCCGGGTTGGTCCCGTAGCGTTGCCCCTTGGGGCTGCGGGACCAACCTGGCAGCACCCCAGCTGCTCTTGGGGACACCTGGGGAAGAGCAGCTGGATTGCTGCCGGGTTGGGGCAGCGCCGAGGGGCGGCGCTATGGGACCACCCCGGCAGCACCCCAGCTGTTCTGCCCTAGGCATCCCCAAGTCAGCCGCTGCTGAAACTGACCAGCAGCGGCTGAATCGGGGACGGCTGGGGCAGAGCTGGACTATCGGAAGGGGGGGCTATGAGAGGTCTGGGGTGGCATCCCCTCCCACCCCACTCCAGACCCCTCATAGCCCCCCCCCTTCCGATAGTCCAGCATATTTGATAATCCAGCACCCCCTGGGTCCTAAAGGTGCCGGATTATCGGAAGTTTACTGTACATCAAAATTTGGAACAAATGGTTGTCAGAGCCATATAAGAATAACCATTTGCATGATTGAAAACATACATCTTATTGATAATTGACATGACTAATAATATCATAAATATAACGTACTCACAGACTTTATTTAATGGGACTTTTGCTGCTGCATCTTTTTTGCACATTTCTTTGAAGTTTACATGATAACTGGTCAAATCCAGCTTCATGCATGCATTCAAGCTACATGAGTGATTACATGTTTTTAAAATTTTGAATTTTTCATTTTAATTTTAAAAGTTGCATGTGTTCTGGGAATGACAGAAGAGCCATATTTGGTTCCATACTGAGCCATAGGTTGCAGACCCCTGACCTAGGGCACTTATAATACTTAGCCTGTGTATAAGAAAAACAGTATTTTTCTACTAAGCATGTTACTACACACCACTTTTTATAGAGTACAACAATTGTAGGTGCTATACCTCTCCAAACTTGACTTGACTTGACTTTGTGCGCATTGGGGATTTCCAATATGCCAAGTTTGAATCCAGCCCCCTTTTTTTGAGGTATGTGTTTAAAGGCATCATGCCTTTAGTGTTGTCTTTTAAATTCAGAGACAATAACTTGCATGCTAGCATTTAGACTGACACACAGTATGGGAAAACTAGCATTTTAAAAACTACTGGAAATGATATGGATAGAAACATCTTCAAGTTAATATGTACTGTGGCATTTAAATAATACCCTTATCGGTCACATAGATTTTGTAAGATAACTACAGCCAATATAATTTTAAAAAAATGTTTTTAAATGACCATTTCTTCTAGTTTCTAGTTGTAAACTTACCCTGGAATTATTCTTGATTCATATTTATTTAGAGACTTCATTGGCACCATGAAACATGTAGATTAAACGCCATGCACATTTTGACGTGGCACACTTGATAGAGTACAAAAGAAAGAATCAACTGTGTTGTAAAAGGAACGTTTATATAAAACACTCAAACAGTAGGCTGTTTGGGAACTGCTGCATGTGAACATAGTAAAATGGAGGAAGTTAATTTGTGATCTAGGCTGATGTTGATGCCACATGAGCTACAGCTTCAGTTAAGCTGTTGTAGTGTAGACCAGTGGTTCTCAATCTGCAGCCCATGTGTCATCCTTGGAGCAATACAGGTAGTATATATATCTTATGTGGATGTGGCCCACATAACACATAAGGAGCTGCATACGTGACCCACAATGGCAAATAAGTTGAGAACAGCTGTACACACAGCTACACTGACAGAAGGGTTTGTTTCTTTGCTTCAGGTCCATCACTGTAGTAAATCTATACTCTCAAGAGGCAGTAGTTAGGTTGACAGAATAATTCTTCTGTCATACTTGCTAAATCTATGATGAGGGTTAGGTCAACTGAACTATGTTGCATAAAATGATATTTTTTACAGCCGTGAGCAATATGTCTAGTTTGATACCTAAAAAAATGTATGGCATAGACTAGATGTCATTATAGCTCTTGAACATGATTTGTAACTATTTCACTTCTATTTACTGAAATGGTATAATGATTTAGATCCTAATTTGAGCTCTATAAGGTGGGGATTGATGGGACAGATCTTCAGCTGATGTTAATAGTTACTGCAGCCGTGACTTTATTAGATCATCCCTAAGATGAGAATCTGTGCCCATATTTTCCATGTGTTATCTGTGTGCACACTATAGGTATAATTGTGAATGTTTATTACACTTACAGTATTAGGTTACGCTTACAAATGTGAGTAATTGAAGGACTACAGAACACAACCTTCAGTTACTTACCTAGTTATATTTTATTATTCTGACCAAATCCTTCAGAGTGAATTACAATTGACTATCCATAAGAGCAAGCAATTGTCCCTTATTGTCTATTGTTCAGTTTCCCTTCTGAAATGAATACAAAGACTTTTAGCCATTAAGTACCTAATGCAATTAAGTATTTGCTGTTTGGCATGCATTTGAGTAGTGCAAAATTTCATACTGACTATAAGAATGACTAACTTTTACTAGTTTGTTGATCAGGCTAATTGAAACAGAGCTGCAAGTCTGTATGGCTAGCTGTAAGTGCATGTTAAGATGCTGTCAGGTGGGTGGAGACATTCCAAGCTGTCATGCTTGCTGTATGCATTCCTGAAATGAGTCAGTGGAAACCATGACATCTGAAGGGAGGCATTCCTCAGCTGTCACCTTCCTAGTAGTCTGTTAAAGTTCAGTGTGATAGCTGTAAAGCAAAGATTATCATGTATTTACAAATGTATAGTCAAAAGTGGACTCTGGAGTTTTAAACATTGATTTAAAAAAAAAAACTCAGGTACAGTAAGTTTTGTCAAACTGCTAGGATGTTAAGAAGTGGGTAATTTGCTAATCATGTAACCAATAGAATTTTTATCAACTACACAATTAGTTAAGGGAAGGCAGTTGAAGTGTTCAGTCCTGGCTCACGCAGTGTCCAGGGTCTACCCTCGCTGTGGCTCTTCATTCAAAACGTAGTGGCAGGCAGGCAGGCAGCCCAGCTCCTACTAGGTTTTAAAGGCAGAACTGCAGAGGGAGTAAGTCCCCCCACTTCAGCTCTGCATTTAAATGTGTATAGTCGATAGCATTAACTGATAAGCATTTGCTTATTGGTTAATCGAGTATAATATGATATCCCTACAAATTACCATATACAAAAATGGAGTGTTAACAGGACTTTAAAACATTACTAACTACTGTACAAAACTGTTCATCTTGACTTCAACTTCAAATTTATTTACGCAGAGTTTTAGAAATATTTTCAAATGTGTGGTGGCATTCAGTTGGCATTTACAGTTTCTCCATTACTGTCATGTACCTTAGAGCTCATTAGGAAAATAAGGTTTATTATATATGGGGATTTTAAAATGTAACTGGTCATTGGTAGATACAGGGATTTTCATAAATATGCCAAGGCACTACAGACAAAATCACAGAAAGGTCCAGTTTGTTTTACATTCTTACTGTAGCTGTGCTAGCTTTCTCAACAAGAGTGCTAGTTAGAGCTTCTAACACTTAATCACTGATAACTGTGCAGCTCTGCTAATGTCTTCAGTCAAAAATCTGTCACTTTAAATCAAAATTGTCTGGCCACAGATTATTTCAGTACTAATATTTGTTTCAAACATGAAGAATATTCTAGGTAGTACTTTCCAAACTCCTAAAAGGAGATCATCATCTTAAAATACAATCTTACCATTGGGAGATCATCTTAAAATATAAGCTTACCTTTGGGACGTACATAAAGGGTGGAGAGAAGAGATGCATCATACAAGCAAACTAATCTGGCAAATAGCTTTATGTAGAGAAATGTCCATTTGTAAATATAGAAACTTTTTGTATCCCTCATTCACTATTATTTTATAGAAAATAATATTTCATCTCTTTCCCCAAGGCTACCCTAACTACATTTTTTTTACTAGTTCCCTCTAGCTGGGACCTACCTAATTAATCCCTGGGTATCATGGGGGAGCAGTGAGCCGGTCAACAGCTAAATAATGTGTGCAAAATGCTAGTGGTATGGCTCTGCAAGATATTTGTTTGTAGGAGTGGGGAGAGGTAGTTAGGGCAGGAGCCCTTGAGGCCAACCCGCTTCAACAAAAGTGTGTGTGGGGGACGGGGGCTGTCAGATGCTTTCCTTCATTGTGTGAAATGGCTGTGAAGTTCTTGTATATGTTTGTCTTTAGTCCCCCTAATTTAGTTAGGCCACTGCAGCTTTGTTTCCTTGTATTGCTAGTTCACCATTACTTTGAATGATTGTGTAAATCAGGATGGATACACTTTTTTAAAGTGATTATTTTAGTTGTGTTGCTAGTTCTTTCCACCTGATACTTTTGAATTGCTATGCCATCTACTTTTGTTGGGAGAACTGCAAACTTTGTTCTGAATTTCACTCTTGAAATGTACATCTGTGCTGGGAGAGCAGCTCAAAGCCCGTGAGAACTAGGGATGTTAAATTTAGTTTAATCAGCTAATCGACTAGGCGATAAGTGGGGGAGCTGCAGCGGGGATAGCTCCTGGCCCCGAGCTAACCCTGCTGCGGGTATGCCTTTTAAATGTATTAAGAGCCTGTTGGTTCTTAAAACATTTATAAGGCTAGGGTGCAGCAGGAGGGATCCAGTGCGAGCCGAGACACCTGATTCCTGGCTTGTGCAGGGTCTCCCCCTGCTATGCACCTGCCTTTTAAATGTATTAAGGGCCTACAGGCACTTAATACATTTAAAAAGCAGAGGCACAGTTTATGGAAATGGTGGGGGGGGACGGGGACTGGCATTTAAGCCAGCTCCCTCCAGCACCAGCTCCTGCTCCTCTAGCCCTTACTGCCTCTGATAGAGGAGCAAGGGGGAAAGGAAGCGACCAGTTGAGGGACTAGTCACTTACCTGTAGTGAGAACACAGTTTGTCACAAAATTGAGACACATATATTCCATTCTGTATTTGTAAGCAGCACGATCTTCTAGTATATTGATAATTGAGACTTCAGAGTGGCTGATATGGGACACTATTAATAAAGAATCAGAGGGGTAGCCATGTTAGTCTGGATCTGCAAAAGTGACAAGGAGTCCTGTGGCACCTTAAAGACTAACAGATATATTGGAGCATAAGCTTTCGTGGGCGAAGACCCACTTCATCAGATGCATGTAGTGGAAATTCTAGAGTCACGTATAAATATGCAGGCCAGAATAAGGCTAGAGATAACGAGGTTAATTCAGTCAGGGAGGGTGACGCCCACTTCTAGCAGCTGATCTGGAGGTGTGAACACCAAGAGGAGAAACTGCTTTTGTAGTTGGCTAGCCATTCATAGTCTTTGTTTAATCCGAAGCTGAAGGTGTCAAATTTGCAGATGAACTGTAGCTCAGCAGTTTCTCTTTCAAGTCTGGTCTTGAAGTTTTTTTGCTGCAGGATGGCTACCTTTAAATCTGCTACTGTGTGTCCAAGGAGATTGAAGTGTTCTCCTACAGGTTTTTGTATATTGCCATTCCTAATATCTGATTTATGTCCATTTATTCTTTTACGTAGGACTGTCCAGTTTGGCCGATGTATATAGCAGAGGGGCATTGCTGGCACATGATGGTGTATATTGCATTGGTAGATGTGTAGGTGAATGAACCTGTGATGGTGTGGCAGATCTGGTTAGGTCCTGTGATGGTGTCGCTGGTGTAGATATGTGGACAGAGTTGGCACCGAGGTTTGTTGCATGGATTGGTTCCTAAGTTAGTTACTGTGGTGCGGTGTATAGTTGCTGGTGAGAATTTACTTCAGGTTGGCGGGTTGTCTGTGGGCGAGGACTGGCCTGCCTCCCAAGGCCTGTGAAAGTGAGGGATCATTGTCCAGGATGGGTTGTAGATCATTGATGATGTGTTGGAGAGGTTTTAGCTGAAGACTGTAGATGATGGCCAGTGGTGTTCTGTTGGTTTCTTTCTTGGGCTTGTCTTGTAGTAGGAGGCTTCTGGGTACATGTCTGGCTCTGTTAATCTGTTTCCTCACTTCTTCGTGCGGGTATTGTAGTTTCAAGAATGCTTGGTGAAGATCTTGTAGGTGTTGGCCTCTGTCTGAGGGGTTGGAGCAAATGCGGTTGTACCTTAGTGCTTGGCTGTAGACAATGGATCGTGTGGTGTGTCCAGGATGGAAGTTGGAGGCATGAAGGTAGGCATAGCAGTCGGTAGGTTTTCAGTATAGGGTGGCGTTTATGTGACCGTCACCTATTTGCACCGTGGCGTCCAGGAATTAATAAAGAATTAAAGGAGTCTGTATTATTACATCGGCCAAACTGGACAGTCCTACGTAAAAGAATAAACGGACACAAATCAGATATTAGGAATGGCAATATACAAAAACCTGTAGGAGAACACTTCAATCTCCTTGGACACACAGTAGCAGATTTAAAGGTAGCCATCCTGCAACAAAAAAACTTCAAGGTCAGACTTGAAAGAGAAACTGCTGAGCTACAGTTCATCTGCAAATTTGACACCATCAGTTTAGGATTAAACAAAGACTGTGAATGGCTAGCCAACTACAAAAGCAGTTTCTTCTCTCTTGGTGTTCATACCTCCCCATCAGCTGCTAGAAGTGGGCCTCATACTCCCTGACTGAATTGACCTCATTATCTTTAGCCTTTACTCTTGATTGGTACTCTTTTCTTATGCCTGTATATTTATACCTGCCTTTGGAATTTCTGCTACATGCATCTGTCGAAGTGGGTCTTTGCCCACGAAAGCTTATGCTCCAATGTATCTGTTAGTCTGTAAGGTGCCACAGGACTCCTTGTCACTTTTGCAGATACAGACTAACACGGCTACCCCTCTGATACTTGATATAATTAATGGAAATCAGTATGGGTATATGGAAAATAGATGCTGTTAAATTAGCTTTATTTGTTGAAATGAAATTACATGATTGATAATAGCAATAGTGTTGCTGTAATGTATGCAGACTTTTAAAAGGCATTTCACTTATTACCACATAGTCTTTTGATTGGAGAAGTATAACAATTATAACTGGCATGACACGTATTATATGGCTTAAAACTGATAAGTCTCAGAATGTAATTATAAATGTGGAATCCTCTTTGAGTAGGTGTGTTTCTAGTGGGGTTCAGCAGGGTTTAATGACCTCCAAAAGAACATAAAATTATAATTGGAAATTTGCTGAAGATCCATAAACTGAGGAATGGTAAATAGTTAAGAGGATAAGTCACTGGTTAAGAGTGATCTGGATCACTTGGCAAGATGGGCTTAAGCCAAAAAAAAAATTCATTTTCAATATGGATAAATGCTAACACATTTAGAAGGAATATATCCAGGATGCTGGACATCATGAGAAGTGGTGACTCTGATTTTGGAGTTACGAGGGATAATCAGCTAAACATGAGCTCCGAGCATGATCACGTGACCAGAAGGGTTTGTGTTATGCTTGGCTGTATAAACAGTGGAGTCTTGTGTAAAGATTATTTTATCATTTATTTGGCACTGCTGTTGAAAGACTGTGTCCGGTTCTGATGGCCACAACACAAGAAGCATGTCATACATTGAAGAGGAGTTGGCTTAGAGAAGAGCTGCAAGAATGATTAAAATAATGGAAAATGTGCTTCAGAGTGGTGGCTCCAAAGAGCTCAAGCTATTTAACTTGACAAGTAGAAACTTAAAGGGGTGATTTGATCTGTTTGTAAGTGTTGCTTGGGGGAACAAATTTTTGATGCATTCTTTAGTGTACTAGACAAAGCGATAACATAATCAAATGGCTGGAAGATCAAAGCTAAGTAAATTCAGGCTGGAAATAAGGTGTACATTTTTAAGAGTAATTTTGCATTGGAACGACTTACCAAGTTAATCGTGGTGGATTCTTTTCAGCTTTAGACACTTAAATCAAGATTTGACTTTTTTTCCTAAAAGATTGGCTCTAGGAATTATTTTGGGGAAATCTATGGCCTGTGTTATAGGGATGTAAAAGGTTAACTGGTGTCACAGTTAGCATGTTTACCAGGGTAACTGGTTAACTAGTGGGGGACAGCTCCGGCAGGCCTCAGGCCAGCCAGGAGTAACCCACAGTGTAGAAAGCTCAGACTGGCCTGGCTGGAGCAGCCCGCTGCGTGTGGGATATGCTGTTTTGGGTGGAGGGAGGCTGCTCCAGTCCGATGGGGCTGGAGAAGCCACTGCTGCAGGATCACAGTTAACCAGTTAAATGTTAAGTTTACAAGCTAACTTTTTAGCCATGATTTTACATCTCTACTGTGTTATACGGAAGATTAGACTAGATTGACAAGTTCCAAAATCAGAAGGGAAAAATTGTAATCTGTTCAACTTCTGAAGGTCAAGAAAGATGCAATTCTTTTATAAGGCTATGTTTCTTCATCCATTCATAGTAGTCATTGACCTCATGATTATAAATCATGCAGTTGGCTAAAATGATACTCATAGGTGCTTAAATATAGGCTTAGGATTCTAGTTTTGAAACTTTGGACTATATATTTATAAAAAATAAGCTTTGCAGTAATGTTGTTAATGTACTAAAAGTCTAAATTTCAGTCTTGTTTTGAAACGAGATTTTATGCTACTGAAGTTTTAACAAATACAACTTACAATGTTGTAAACATGCAGATGCTTAGCTTTACTCACATTAGTAGCCTTTGAAGTCAGACTGTTCTATTATTGTAAACTGCATTATATAACTGCATTAGTATTTCCAGGCTCAAGACCTTACCTTTATGTATCTAGTCAAATGCTGCTTTTTTTCCCTCTCCATTCCTCCCCCCCCCGGCCAGTAATTTTTTTTAGCAGGTTGGCCTGCAGCTCAGCTCAGCCCACTGGGTCCTGGACTGCAGCTCTGCATTTAAAGTGTATTAGGCGCTAAGTGGGCAGGCAGCCTGGCTCAGTTTTCCAGCTCGTGCTCGGTCCAGGCGCTCAGACCTCCCTCCCCTCTCCTTCCCCCTCCCCGACAGGGGCTGCCCAGGGACTACAGAATAGTCGACTACCCGATAAGAATTCATGAGGTTAATAGACTATTCAATTAACTGATATTTAACATCCCTATACCCTACTAGCGGGGTCAGTTAAAAAGTCTCTGCATTTAATTAAACTTTAAGTTTATATTAATACATTTTCTGTGTGTGTGTGTGTTTGGTGTTTGGTGTTTTTTTTTTTTTTTTTTTTTTTTTTAATCAGTTGAATTTAAATGTATATTGCCTAGAAAAGAAATCACTCTTATTTGGTGCTTCATGGCTCGATGGTGAGTACCTCCGCTGAACTTTTTATGCAAGTAGTGGACTCATGTTTTGTCATCCTCCTTTTGGATTTTAGGCTAAGTAAATAGCGAAGTATTAATTGTGCCTGGAGACACCTCCCTCTTCCCCAGTTAAGATCAGATGGAATAAAAAACACAGGTTACATAAAACTGCAAATTTTTAGAAATTTTACCTACTCATTTTATCTAACCAGTGAAACTTGTTGTGTACTTTATTATAAAGGACCTAAAGTGATTTAAAGATGCTTTGAGTAGAGTATGTAACTTGTCTCCATCTCCATGGAAAACAGTTTAACACTTTCTCTTATAAGGAGAATCTTCATGTAATGTCAGTTTCTTGGCTCTCAAGAATAGCATAGCGGAGAGGATGTGCTGAACTAATATTGTCAGTGGGTTTCTGTAGGCAGTTCCCTTATTAGACATGTACTTCTGTTTGTGTTCTTTGTATTATAGGTTATCTAGCCAAATACTGATATTTGTATATAACCAAAGTGTATCTGTGGAAAGTACTGATATCAGCATGTCACTTTATGTACTGTAGATTAGCTTACATCAGGGCTACTCAAATTTGGAAGTCCCAGGGACCACAATGATACTCACAGCACATGCCGAGGGCCACAACTTAAGTGTGGTTGCATATATATGCAAATAGCTTTCACACTGATGGGCATGAGTGCAAAGCACTTCCCTTATTTCCTCACAGAGACTAAATCTACTGTAAAGATATGAATAAAATTCTTTCCCACAACTCTGAACAGAAAAAGTGAAACTTCCAACAATCAAGGTAATTCTACCAATGCATCTTAGGCTATGTCTAGACTACATTCCTCTGTCGAAAGAGCAGTGTTAATGAGGCAAATCGAAAGTGCAAATGAAGCACGGATTTAAATATCCTGAATGAAAAATGAGGAGTACAGGTTCTTTCAAAAAAGGGTTGTTTTTTTTCGAAAGAACCACGTCTAAACTGCGATTTCACTTTCAAAAAACCCTTTCGAAAAAGCGCTCTGAAGTGAATATGCAAATGAAGCATGGGATATTTAAATCTGCGCTTCATTTGTAGTTTCGATTTGCCTCATTTACATTCCTCTTTTGACAGAGGAATGTAGACTAGACGTGCCCTTAGTTTCACAAGTCTAACAGGAAACTTTAAGCTACTTTGCTGTTCTTTTTTAAAGGGAGGTAACTTATCAAGCTGTGACCATAATTTCTTGCAGTGCAATTTTAATTACTTTCAAATACTTACAAAACAGAAAATTTAGATTTGTGGCTAAACTGCAGTACTGAAAGTCAGGGAATGTGGGTTCTATCCCTTCTTCTGAAGATGTTAAGTCAACTCAGCTTGTTCTCCATCTCTTAATGGGAGAAACACTGAAATGTAAGTATTAATACTTAATAAAGACACTGGATTCCTGGTTCATTACAACATTCTGTAATCCGCTAACCCTCTCTTTTGGCCTACCTTTTCAAACTGCAGTGGTATTAAAGAGTGGGAATGTTTAGCGTATAGACATTGAAACGATTAACCAATAACCCTGGGCTTATCAGTTAATCCAAACGACAACATGCAACACATCCCCACACTTTTGCTGTCTCTGATATAGAAGCAGCAAGCGGGAGAGGCTTTTAAGCAGGCTCCCCTGCACATGCAGGTTCCCATGGAGCCACCCTCCCCCCACCTCCCACAGAGGAAGCAGCATGGGGGGGAAGGTGGAAGCCGGTCATTGGTGGGGGAGCTGGCTTAAAAGTTGGCTCCCCACAAGCACTGGCTCCATGGAGCCGCCTCCCTCCCACTCCCATGCTGCTGCCTCTATATCAGTGTCTGTGTGTGGGGGAGGGGGGGCAGGGGAGGCTGTTGCGGAGCAGCATCTGTCTGTGGGGAGCTCAGGGCTGTATCGGAAGCAGCAGCGTGAAGTGGTAGGGGCTCCCCCAGGAGTGGGACTGGGAGCCAGGAGTGGGACTGGCTGCCTGCCCTGCCCTTGGGGACCATTTTAGTAACTGTGTAACTGTTAAAATTTTTTGCTGCTACACAATTACTTAAATAGTGATGTCAGATTTCTTTAAAAAAAAAAAAAAAAAAGAGCCACTTTACCTTACCTTGAATGGTTTCTTAGAATATGTTTTCTACTTATACTAAACAGTCTGTTCCATCTTGTTTTTAGCTGAGACACTATCACGATACTCAGAGAGACCCCAAGCTCCATGCGGGCATTTCTGCTTTGAAATGCACAAGAGCCCCTGCTGGGGACTCGTGTACATTTCAAAGCTGGCACACCTTCGTG
Source organism: Rafetus swinhoei (assembly GCA_019425775.1). Taxonomy (NCBI): domain Eukaryota; kingdom Metazoa; phylum Chordata; order Testudines; family Trionychidae; genus Rafetus; species Rafetus swinhoei. The sequence continues at coordinate 278,108,721 of CM033437.1, forward strand.
CAGCTCAGAGTCAGCAGGACTCCCCACTGGCCCTGGGCTGCATGCGGAGTTCTGCTGGGGCTCTTGTACATTTCAAAGGAGAAATGCAAAAGTGCCTATCGACTAGTCAAGTAGTCGATGGAAATTCAATTGACTACTCAACTAGCAAATTACTCGATACTTAATATCCTTAGTCTAAAGCTGGCCCTGCTTTGTGAACCCTCCTGAAATTGGTTCACAACCCCCGCCTCCTGCATTTGAAAGCAGCTGCATTAAAGGAACAAAACTTGCAAAGTCTTATAGTTCATTGAAGTTACATTTGTAACACTGCACAGTAGAAAGGAAGCTATTTAAGATCCGCGCTGCCTCCCTAGCTTTAATATGTCATTTAAATCTAGGAGACAGTGATCCCTATTTAAAGAACTATGGCTGCAATGCATTGATTATTATTATCCCCTGAATTGAAGTGGAATGTGAAGTGACAAAGTCTGACATAATTTAAATGCAATAATATTAAATCCTTATTGCAATCTTGGGTAAATAGGATAGATAGATGTGCATAACTTCGTTGCTAAAATGAAAAATTGAGAAGTATTAGAAGAAAAATAATTTTTAATCTCATTGTAACAATGGTCCTGTAAACAGTAGAAGTTCTAAACAAACTTGAAGTGGAGGCATCCAGTAAAAACAAGCTGGTCTCTAGTAATGGAAAAAATTACTCAATACAAGGCAAGAGTAGAAGCTAACAGAAACAGTCTTATCCTTAATACAGATATGAAAATTAAGCATTTTATGACTTATTCTCATGCATATTGGCTGAAGCTAATTCAGTTCTATTGGCTTCCTTGTCCCACATACACCTGAGCACACTGTCTCCTGGCACTGTACAATTTTAAACAGTCTGAGTTCTGGTACTTGCCAGTTATACCAAGTGATGGGCTTTGTGCTTTTAGAAGTACTTTGAGACTTCATTACAGGCAGTCCCCGGGTTACGTACAAGATAGGGACTGTAGGTTTGTTCTTAAGTTGAATTTGTATGTAAGTCGGAACCGGTACATATTGTAGGGGAAACTCTAGCCAAACATTTCTCCAGAGCTCAGTTTTATTCTCCCACACCTCACTTCCCTCAGTCCTTTATTCTCAAGCTGAGGTGTCTGCTGAGAAAAGCCGCTCCGCATCTCCCTGGTCTGCTGGGGCCCAGCAGACCAGGGAGGCGGAGCGGCTTTTCTTGCCACGGAGGACGTGGGCGGCGGGACCACGGCGCGTCTCGGCGGTCTGCTGGGGGGGAGCGCAGCTAGTGCGGGGTTGCCTCACACCATTTGTAAGTAGGGATCCGATGTAAGTCGGATCCATGTAACCCGGGGACTGCCTGTATTTGTTTTTATTTTCAAACCATTTAAAATTTAAACAAGTGGAAATGGAATTATCTATAAGCAAAAAATTCACTTTTAGAACAAATATCCTGTTCTGTTGTAGAACATTGCCACTTGCCCAAAAAGATTTGGCTGACACTGGCGAGCTGTCAAAATGGCATTATTTTGGTTTTCTTGCTATATGTTGGTATGGGGGTGAGGCTCTTGTAACATAAATACACGCACAAGGGATTTGTGACTAATAATCTTAGGGCTTATCTGTATGCAAACCAAGATGTCTGTCTACAGTGAATTAGCTTGCTATACACTTTTTCGTCATGTGAATCCTTCTACTGCACACTACTTCAAAGTGTCAGTGCACTGTGGAACTTTAGTGTGCAGTAGAAGGATTTATGTGGCCTGTTAGTATAGTGTGGATCAACACCCTGGATTGTATGCACTAAACTGCCATGTAGACAAGCCCCAGTTTTCAAATTTCAGTAGTTTAAGACGTGTAGAAGAGTTATACCTAAAGTAGTACTGTAAATGGTGGTAAAATTTGACTGTAAATTCCAAATCTTCAGTTTAAGACTTCAGAATAAATCAAGTTATCCTACTGCATATAACTTTTTTTTTTAAAGCATGGCACCTTGTTCAATATTTACACAGACTTAGATTTGGCATAAAAGAATATCTAAAATGTTTTGGTATTAGCTTAATTTTAGAGCACTAACTTTGTTGCCACTTATGTTGAAAACAAAACTATCAGTTCCACTTGGAGAGGTTTTCTGCCTTTGGTGTCCTGATCAGGAGTCTCAGGTTGGGGATGCTGTTCCAAACAAGGTCTTGGCTTCAGGGCAGCATATTTAGGGATGTTTCCCTGAATTGAGGCCAGGACTAGTACATTATTTGTGATGATTGTTTCCATAGGTTTTTCACCTACCTTTTAAATATTAATTGAATAATGAGGTTTTTTCCTTGATGGTCTATAAAATTCCAGTTCATCTGTATTTTCTAGGTTGGCCTTGTTTTATGATAGTGTGGACAAAAGTGAACTGTAACAACACAACTAAAATTTCTCATGGTTTAGCAATGTAAACAGTAGCCATATTTAGATTATCACACTTTTCTGGCAGTTATCCATGTGGGGATTGCAATTCCAGGAATTGTCTTGTGAGGTAGGATTGCTGATCTCCATTGCTATGTGAGGAGCATTTGTAAAAGGTTTTGGATATTAATTTTTAGAAACCTTGTATTTGTTATGGCACACTAATCATCATGATTTTAAACAGCGGAATGGGATCTAGCTCTTCCCCCAGATCCTTTCCTATGTACCTTGGCTTTCGTTGCTTACCACTCTCTGTAGATAGTGTTATTTCATGGTTCTTTAACAAATATACTTAAATAGCAACTAACTCAGAATGGTTACCTTCTTGCCTTAAATAGAGGACCTCTTTAAATAAACCACATGTTCTGGATAATGCCTTCTCATCCAGGGTCTGTCTGTCTGGATAGAGAAACCTGGAAATTCAGGAGTGATCATTATTTGTCCAGGAACTAGACTAGACAGGGACTAAAAATGACTGAAGCCTTTTCAGATTCCAATGTAAGATGCCACTGATCACAAACATCCACTTGATCTGGTGTTAATCAGACCACCAGAAATGAAAAACAAATTTAAAAACTGATAACATACATGTTTATGCTGTGTGTGTTGGGGCAGTGCTCAGCATGTATGAGAGACCAAGAATTTAGGATTGTGAATAGGTGTTGTCCCAGATGGCCATGGAACAATACAGGTTCTTGGTGGTGGTGGTAACGTATAGAGGGCTCTTTATCTAGTGATGTTAAAATGTATTTATTTAGGTAAACGTGTAAGCCACTGAAAATTACAGAGGTTTGCACATTTATGTGTGGGGCAGAGGAGGGGGGGAAGGGGTGGCGGTTCCCTGAGGCAGCAGCATCTGGTAGGGAGGGAGTTATATGTAACTGTGTACATGTTTACACTTTCACATCTTTATTCTATACAAAACACAATTGTCCATTTTTTAGTATGGTCTGGATTCAATTTCAAGTGATAGAGAAAACTATTAAATTATATGTAGGTCATAGATGTCAAACCTGGGCCTTATGGTCTTGGTTTGGGATGTTTTTATATACTTGTGACATGCATGTCAAATTCAGATTCTACAGAATTATAATTCTCACTTAGTCTTTTAGCCCTCATGATTAGCCCTCTCAAATTATGATGAAGAGTTTAAAACTAATTCAGTGTTATCTTTCATTTGCACACAATCTGATTCAATGAGGGTGTGTCTACACATCAAAGTTATTTCAAAATAATAGCCATTATTCCAAAATAACTGAGCATCTACACAGCAGTTCCGACTTCTGTAAACCTCATGCTACGAAGAATAACGCCTATTTTGAAATAGCTATTTCAAAACAAGGCCTGTGTAGACGCGCCAGTTCTGCTACTTCGAAATAGCCCCTCATCAGGGCCATTCTAAGTTATTCCTTCTGGGGCTCTAAATCAAGATAGCACGTCTACATTAGGGAAGCCTGCCTCGGGTTAATTTTGAGGCTACCCTGCAGTGTAGACATGCTATTTCGAAATAAGCTATTTCAGAATAACTATTCTAGAATAGCTTATTCCGAAATAACTGCAGCGTAGACGTAGCCTGACTGAGCCCTTGTCTAATCACATACTTGAACCAGTTTTAACTAAAATCAACTAGCTAAAGCAGTGCAAACCTCTGTGCATGCTTCATCTTTTTACAACAGGCTTACATCTCCTTTACTAAAACTAGCTTCTCTTCAGTTTAATGTTCCATAGTATTTTGTTCGTGGACATAAGGTTACCTGGTAGTGTCTCCACTCCTTTTAAATGTAGCCACTCTGTTTTGAGCCTCTGGCAACTGGGAAATGTTGAAGTAATGTCTCCAATATAACCTTAGCTTATGCCTACTGCTGTCTCCAGAAGGCATCTGAATATAGATGAGATCTGTCTCAGCATGAATCCATTTGTTTGTTGCTCCTAATCATACAGTTGTCCTATCCTCAATATGTCGCAGTTAACAATATTTATCTGGGAAATGGTTGCAGGTGGTTAGTGTTTATTCTTGCCTTCTGAAGATGATTTTCTACCAGGGCTGTCAGTAATAAAAGAAAATAAGTGTTTCACTCATCAGAATAATCTCTTGATGCATTCTAGTCAGCACCAAGAATATGCATCTGCCATGGACCTGACTCCTGTTCTTTGCTGTATTGTTGCATTGGTGAGTACTAGCAGTATGGGGTCACGTACCACTTGACACCTCAAGTGTAATAAAGAGTAACCACAAAGACGCTGTCTGAGGGATTCCTCAAGACAGGATGAAAGTGGTGAGAAACTACGAAGCTTCCCGACTAGAAATAGTGGTTGAATTTAGATTGGATTTACCTAGTTTGTATCAATTAGGTCATATCTAACCTCCTTCTTTTACTAGTCAAGATGAAACTTTAAGAATTCCCATACACCAGTGGTCTTCAACCTTTTTACACCCAAGATCACTTTTTAAATGACAGAACAAGCCAAGATCTACCGCCCCGCCCCTTCCTTGAAGCCCTGCCCTCTCTATTCTCCTCCTCTCCATCACTTGCTATCCCCATCCCTTATACTGCTCCTTTTCCCCCCAATTCTTCTGTAGGAAGAGGTTTTTCCAACATTTGGCCTGTCTAGACTGGACCAAACGTCAGAAAAATTCCTTCTTTTGGAAGCCCCCTTATTCCTCGTGGAAAGAGGAATATAGGGGTGACCGAAAGATCATGTTTGCTCTTCCACTAAAAGAAACGGAAGAACAAACGCATCCCTGGATGCAGACGAGTTTTTCTGGGATATCTCCGGAATCCTGAAAAACTCCTGCAGTCTAGCCATACCCTCGCTGGGTTGAGACAGGGTATGTAGGCTCTGGGGTAGGAATGAGGGATTTGGGTGTGGGAAGGGATGAGAGGTGCAAGCTCTGGGAGGAAATCTGGATGCAGGGAGGAGGTGGATAAGGGAACGCAGGCTTGGGGAGGGGGCTCCAGGCCAGGCAATGTTGGGGTCAGATGTAGGGTTATGGTACTAAGCAAGCCACAGACTTCTGGATGTGAGGGTTCAGGAATTTGGGTTGGGGTATGAGAGGGGCTCAGGGCAGGGGGTTCCAGTGTATGATAGGCTCAGATGTAGGGTGTAGGGGAAATGGGAGTGCAGGAGTGTTATGATGCTGTGGCCAGATGGGGGCTGGGCCCCAGTTGGGGGTTTGTTGGCCAGGCTTCATTTTCAAATAAAATACTAGGTCAAACACAAAAAGTTTCTGCGTTGTTTTTATTTCTGAGAAGGGCAGGGAACCTGTTTTGAGTCAGGGGTCACTGACCCACAGAAACGTCAGTTGGGGCCACACAAGTGAGATGCAAAAAAACCTCCTCCAACCCCCTCGTCCCCGTCCCCCAAGCTTCACTAATGTGGCCCCAACTGTGTTGGTGGGAGCAGGGGACATAGTACTGGGGAAGGGTTCTAGTGGGTGCTTCGGCAGGGGACAGGGTGCCAGTGGGGACAGAATTCTGCAGCGGGAGGCAGGGGAGAGGGAACAGGGTGCCGGCAGAGCAGGGGACGGTGCCAGTGGGGACAGGTTTCTGCAGCTGGGGACAGGGTGCCTCTGGGGATGGAGTTCTGTGGCTGGGAAGAGGGAACAGGGAGGGCAGGGGACCCGGGGGGCAGGGTGCCAGTGGGGGCAGGGAGTCTCTTGCACATCGCGCCCCCCGCGAGGGAAGCTGGCGCGTGCCTCCTCCGGGTCTAACTGCCCCCTCCCGCGGCACGGGGAAACCCCCGCGTGTGCCTGCCTAGGGGCCAACTCACCCTTCCTGCAACGCAGGGAAGCCGCTGCGCTCCTCCTCCGGGGCTGACGCCCTCTCCTGCAGCGTGCCCGGCATGCCACAGACCTGTGGGAGGGGAGCAGCCAGTGCACTTCCGGAACCCCCGGACGTGGTGCGAAGCTGCAGGACTTCCGCCCACCCCGCGGGAAACTGGCACTACCTCCTTTGTCGCTGGAGGTAGGTAGTGGGGCTTCTCGACTGGTTGGTGACCACGGCCATACACTATTCATTGCTGTTATCGTAAATAGGAGCTGCTAAGGAGTGTCTGACTCTACCTGGAGAGTGAGCAAAGGGTTAAGCAACTGAGAGGAGGCTTGGGGCATTCAGCCAATAAAAATGCAAATAGGCATTTCAAACTGAGAGGAGTTTTTCTCTCTCATCTTTGTTTGAGCTCAGAGCACTGTTTTCCAGGTATGGAGGGAGGTGGGCTTTCCCAGGAATGGGCTTCTTGAAATGTGTAAGTAGGGAAAATTTAAATAGTCTGTCAGGTTTCAATGTTTTCCTTGTTTGGGGGTTTGGCAATCATGTCCGAGCTGGTTAATTGTTTTTCTTTTTTGTATCTAAGGATTACAGCCCAGGGATTTTTCCATGAACCTGTCACTTCATGGCTATTTAACACCCAGCCATTTACTATGCTTGCAACAGTAGTTTTGTTTTGATAATAAGTGTTCTTCTTCGAGTGGTCCCCGTGGGTTCTCCACTCTAGGTATCGGGCTTGTCCTGGGGCTGCTGGTCGGAGGCTTTTGCAGCCGTAGTCGGCTGGGCCGCGCATGCGCAGTAACAGTCGCGCGCCGTTCGTGCCCTTTTTGGCGTCGCGCGGTCCGGCCAGTTTCTCTCAACCGTCCTCGGTTGCTGGCGGAGCTCCATTATCTCTCCTCAGAGATAAAGCCGTTCTAAAGAGAAAAAGTTTAAAATCAGTTGGTTTTCACTTTCTAGTGTTTAGTTGATTAGTTAGTTAAAAAAATATTTTTATATATATCTGTTCGTTGGTTATAATAGTTAGTGTTGTAGTTAGTTGTTGTTAGATACAGTTCGTTGTTCCTCCTGCGGGCCAAAATGCCTGGCTCTCCAGGTTTTAAAACGTGTTCGCAGTGCAAAGACCCGATGCCGGCGTCAGATGGTCACGACGCGTGCATCCGCTGCCTCTGGGAGTCCCATATCCCACAAAAATGTGCCCATTGTTCTAGATTAACTGCCAGGGCATGGAGGGATAGGGACATGAGGCTGAAGTTGATACTTTTCGACAAGGCACTTCAGCCTTTGGAAACTACTTCGCAAGACTCAACTGCGGCTCAGAAAAGGAGAGCGTCATCACCTGGGGTACTGGCTACTAAAAAAAAAAAAAAAGGCCTCCCCCACATGCTCCTTAGCTGCTGCCCCTTCGACTAGGGTCAGTAAGGGAGATGAACCGGGCACGTTGGGAGCCAGTCGGCACGCGAGAGCTGTGGTGCAGTCTAACCCCAGAGTGCCTGTGCCTTTGGTGCGCTCAGCATCGGTGCCAGCGCCTTCGCCTGCCCACAAAGACAATTCTAAAAAAGCGGCACCGCCGCTCCAGAAGTGGCCAACAACACATGCGCCGGAACCGCGCCGATCGGCACCCACCGTGGAGCATCCCGGAACCGGTGATTCGGCACCGCAGTCGGCACCGACAGCCCTGAACGGGCCGACGCTGCGCAGGACACCAAGTGATCTACAACAGCCGGTTCTGCAGCCAGCACCGGCGAAGCGCCAAGATTCTTCACTGGAGGCGGCACCAAGAGCGCACAAACCCACTGCACAAGAAGCGGCACCGCATAGGCACCGTGGGGCAAGCACGGTGCCGATGGATGAACTTATTCCGACGCCAGAGGCGATAAAGGTTCTGGACGTAAATTCTCCATCCTCATCTTTTCTACATTCACCTATTTTGGTTACAGATGATCCTGATCAGACCTCATTAAGGCACCCTTCCACTGATGAGTCCCATGCAGTAGCCACGTCGGTCCTTACAAAGGCGGTAAGGAAATTGGTTCCAAGAATCCCATCTCTCTTCCCATCACCGATATTCTCTCCAGCACTGTCTCTATCCCCTCCATGGCACCGTTCACCACAGCGGGGATCTCATTACTGCCGTAGCCCCGGATCTCCACACCGGCACTTGAGGTCCCATTACACCTACGTATATAGGCATTCTACCACATAGATCTCGTTCTCCTACCTGTTCGCCTTCGAGATCATATCGAAGTGGGTATGGGAGTGAATACTCTTCCAAGAGGTCTTTGCCGGGATACACAGATCGCTACGGTAGAACCTATTATGCTTTTCACGGGCATGACAGGTCTCGTTCTCGCTCCCACTCCTGTTGCTGGCTCATATCCCCAACCGGGCAGCAATCTCCATCGATTTCTGCCCAACAAAGGGCTTTATCGCCGAGAGCCCCGTCAACTGCTCCTCCACTCCCAACGCAAATATCTGAGCCGGAAGAGGGTCAAATTTCTGACGATGACGATCATCCTCATAACACTTCTCCGGCTGATATCTCCTCATCCTCCCTGGATGAGGCCGTCTTTGTGGGGGACATTTCACCCCCAGATGATGGCCGAGAATTCCAGGATCTCTTTAAAAGGGTAGCACAATCGCAGAACATGCAGTCCTCAGAGGTGCAATCTAAACAATACAAACTTTTAAAGAACCTGCACCCTAGGCAACAATCCAGGGCAGTGTTCCCTATTGATGAGGCGATTCTAGAACCAGCCACAGAAATCTGGCATACCTCTGCATCGACTATGCCTACGTTGAAGAGAGTAGAGAAAAGATACTTTGTTCCATCGAAGGACCTAGAATTTCTTTTCACCGCCCTCCTCCCCCCAGCCAAACTCCCTGGTGGTGGATACGGCCTTGCAGAGAGCCAAAAATCCGCAGGTGAAGAGCTCGGGGGCGGATAAGGATGCCAAGAAGTTAGACATCTTTGGTAGAAAGGTCTATTCTTTATCCACACTTCCCCGCATTGCTAGCTATGTGGCCCTGCTCTCTAATCATAGCTTTGATAATATCGCATAGCTAACTGAGCTAGCACAGAACGCCTCGGAGGCAGACAAAGCTTTATTACACGCAATAGTACAGGAAGGCTACGCGTGTTCAAGGGCGAGCCTACAGATTGCCATGGACGTGGTAGACACCGCAGCAAGATTAGTAGCAACCGCGGTGTCCATGAAGAGAGCGTCATGGCTAGCTGCAGCGGGCGCTCCCAGAGATTTGCAGGCTAAAGTTGAGGATCTTCCTTTCGACAAGCTGAAATTATTCGCAGACAAAACGGACGAAGTCCTACACACAGGAAAGGACTCGCGGACTACCTTATGTATGCTCGGGATGTACATGCCCCCATTCCGATGTAGAAGGTATTTCCTGTATCAAAGACGGTACGATTATCAATTCCATAGACAGCAAACTCGTCTGTTCAATCAAGCGCGCACTAAACAGAGACCACAACGGAGGCGCCCCCAACCATCTAGGGTGACCAATGTGTCGACTGCCAAACAGCAAGTTTGACGACTCCTGTCGAGGGCACGCCCACACCAGTCGTCATTGTCAACACAGCCAGCGTCAGCCCCGTATTCCGTCATCGTCTACGGCCTTATTACCACCGATGGGCCGAAATAACAGACAAATGGGTACTGGAAGTTATAAGGTCAGGGTTCACCATCCCCTTTACTTCCCTCCCTCCCACCACTCCTCCAACCCCGTCCCTTTTCAGGGACCCCTCTCACGAGGACCTTTTATGGGAAGAAGCCCATTGCCTAATTGCCATAGGTGCGATAGAAAAGGTCCCAACTGAGTTCAAGGGAAGAGGGTTTTATTCGCGCTACTTCCTAACGCAAAGAAGACGGGGTTGGAGACCCATTCTCGATCTACGCCAGCTGAATCGTTACCTTCGAAAACACCGATTCAAGATGGTAACTCTCACTACAATAGTTCCATCTCTAGATGACGACTGGTTCACTGCCCTCGACTTGCAGGATGCCTACTTCCGCATCACCATACACCCAGCACACAGACGTTTTCTCCGCTTCGTAATAAACAACAAGCATTTCCAGTACAGGGTTCTCCCCTTGGGTCTTGCTTCGGCTCCAGGGGTCTTCTCAGACTTTAGCTGTCATCGCTGCACATCTTCGCCGTACTCAAGTCGTCATATTTCCCTGTTTGGACGACTGTCTGATCAAAGCACCAACATGACCAGAGGCCTTGCGAATGCTGTCCATAACCAGACAAACGTTCGACTCCCTCGGCCTCGTAGTGAATGAGCAAAAGTCAACGCTAGTTCCAACACGAAGTATAAAAATCATAGGGGCAGTCCTCGACTCCCTCACAGAGAGGGCATACTTACCACTAGACAGATTCCAGGCGATCCAAGATCTGGTGAATGTCCTTGACAAGGCTCCGACGGTATCCGTGCACACATGTCTGTGTCTGCTAGGGCACATGGCCGCCACCACCTTTGTCGTTCCTCATGCAAGAGATCTGCAGCACTGGTTGGCAAGAGTGTACACACCATCAAAACACAGTATCCACAGGATAGTCACTTTGCAGGCCCATGTGCGAAGTTCCCGACGCTGGGGGACGCAAGCATCGAACCTCTTGTCAGGAGTCCCGTTTCATCGACCACAGCCCACCATGCAGATGACAATGGACGCTTCATTCATTGGGTGGGGCGCGCACATAAACGACAAGTGCATTCAGGGAAAATGGTCTCCTGCTGAGAGATGTCTTCATATCAATCTGCTAGAGCTACGCGCCATCTTCCACGCATGCAAGCATTTTCTTCCGCAAATAGCGGGCACCTGTGTCAGAGTCTTCACAGACAACATGGCAGCGATGTATTACGTGAACAGGCAGGGAGGGGCAAGATCATGCTCCCTATGCACCGAAGCAGTGCGGTTTTGGAATTGGTGCATACGGAACAACACCACCATAACAGCATCTTACTTACCTGGCATCACCAATGTCATTGCAGATTCTTTAAGCAGACGTTTTCCCGTGGACCACGAGTGGGAGATAAGATCAGACATACTGCATCGAGTCTTTCAGAAATGGGGAACACCAACAGTGGATCTCTTTGCCACTGCCAGCAACTCCAAATGTCCCCTATTCCGCTCCAGAGCGGGCATGGGCAAGGGATCCCTCGGCGATGCTCTTCTAACCATCTGGCAAAGAGCACTCCTCTACGCCTTTCCCCCAACTGTCCTCATCCCAAGGACTCTCGAGAAAATAAGAATGGAAGCAGCAAGTGTCATCCTGATAGCCCCGGCCTGGCCGAGACAAGCATGGTACCCGTTCTTGCACAGAATGTCTCTATGACCTCCCTGGCTGCTCCCTCTTCACCCAGACCTTCTGTCACAGGAGCGAGGGACTCTCCTGCATCCCAGGCTCGAAATGTTACACCTGACAGCATGGCTGATAACTGGGTCAGACAGGATGAAACCCTCTGTTCAGATCAGGTCAAGGCGGTATTAATACACAGGAGAAAAACTTCTACACGAAAAACTTACCTGGTGAAGTGGCACAGATTCTCGCATTGTTGCCTTTCTAATAACGTGCAACCTCTCGTCTCTCCTTTACACCACATCCTCGATTACATTCTGCACCTACGTGACTCTGGTCTCTCCTGTCGTCCCTAAAGGTTCATTTAGCAGCTATCAGTGCATTTCATAACCCCATACAGGACACTTGATTTTTTTCCCATCAAACCACAAAGAGATTCTTGAAAGGACTAATGAACCTGTGCCCACCTCACAGGCTACCACCCCCTTCTTGGAACCTGGACTTGGTGTTACATGCCATCATGTATCCCCCCTTTGAGCCTTTAGCATCGGTACCACTACAAATGCTAACCATGAAAGTGGTTTTCTTGCTTGCTATCACCTCTGCGCGCAGAGTCAGTGAGCTGGGGGCATTGATGGCAACGCCTCCCTTCACTTCCTTTTCTAAAGACTTGGTAACGTTACGATTACATCCTGCGTTTACACCCAAGATCTCCTCGTCCTTTCATATTAATGATTCCATAGTTCTAACCTCGTTTTCATCCCAAGCCTCATTCTTCTCGTTCCGACGCCTTGATACACATGCTTGACATGCGACGAGCCCTGTCCTTTTACATATACAGAACCCGTCGATGGAGACGCACGGACAGGCTGCTGGTATCCATCGCACAACATTCCAAGGGCAACCCTATTTCCAGCCAACGCATTTCCAGGCTTATTACCTCCTGTATTACTAAATGCCACTCACTTCGAGGCAAACCGCTCATTTCTCGACCTATCGCACACTCTACAAGGGCAGTAGCGACCTCCACAGCCTTCGCTCGGGGTGTACCCCTTAGTGACATTTGCCGAGCAGCCACCTGGTCCTCCAGCACTTCCTTCATGCAGCATTACGCTATAGTGGGTGGTTGGTCAGCAGACTCTGCAGTAGCGTCTGCGGTTTTATCCACTGCAGAAAATCGTTGACCTGGTGCGCATCTTAGTTACTGCTCTACAGTCACCTAGAGTGGAGCACTCACGGGGATCACTCGAAGAAGAGGAGGAAGTTACTCCCCTTGTGTAGTAACAATGGTTCTTTGAGATGTGTCCCCGTGGGTGCTCCACTTCCCTCCCTCCTCCCCGCTCCGGGTCGTCTCTTGTTTCTCGTTTGCGTGACTGTTACTGCACATGCGCGGCCCGGCCGACTATGGCTGCAAAATCCTCCAACCAGCGGTGCCGGGACAAGCCCGACACCTAGAGTGGAGCACCCACGGGGACACATCTCGAAGAACTATCGTTACTACACAAAGTGAGTAACTTCTCTTTTCCTTTTGATTAACTGGTATTGGTTGATAGGTGCGTAGGCTTTAAAGACACAACAAACAGTATCCAGAGCAGCCCCCATCTGTGGAAGCCTGGGTACATCACAAGCAGGGACTGTTTCAGGTATCCAGAGCAGCCTCTGTCCACAGTGGGTCTTGGAGAGTGGGGTCATGGGGAGGTGCAGGCAAGGACGGCTGCAGCACAACTGCGAGGAAGGGGGGAGGGCTCTTAATTAGTTAAACTTCACATTCAACCGGGTAACCAGTTAAAGGGGATTTTCATCCCTAGCACAGATCTAGTTAGTCTCTGTGCCTAGTGCAACTCACAGCAGTTTGAATTTTTCAAAATACAGATCTAAATGTTCTAATATAACTGTTGCTGGTGCCTCTGCTGTAATTTTCAGTGTATGATCAAGTCTCTCCCATACCACCATCTCAAGCTTTGTCAGGCACAGTATTTGCTAACCCATCCCAGAATGGAACTAAGATGAGATTGGAGTGTTTCTGAGGTGCTGAACTTTGCTAAAATTGTGTGCACCCCTTACACTTCCAAAAAAGTCAATTGCCGCTAAAGACAGTAATCAGGTGGCATATTTACATTGCTAATATAAATGAAGAGGCTACAGCAATGGTTCCCAACCTTTTCAAGCATACAGATTCCTTTTCAGTCTATTAAAATTTCATGGACCCCTTCCCAAACAATCCATTTTTGCAATCCATTTGCTAGTCCCAACTTAATGCTTCCTGCCATTCTTAATAGCTTTTGAATGGTTAGAGCGAGGTGATGTATTTAAAAAAGAGGAAAAAAATGGTAAGTGACTTGACCCATTTATAAGCAGACTCCAGAGTACAGTCACAGCTTGTCAGCTTCAGCATGGACTGAGGGACGTACAGACTGCAGGGCACGGAGCTTCTCAGGTCCCATTGGCTGCTGTTTGCCCGCACTGCTTCCTCAGCTCCTGTCCCCTGCCCATCCACGGAGCGAGGGGACTTTTGTGGCCGAAGGGAGCTCTGGAGCTGCCAGCTCCTCCAGGGTGAAACTTTGGGAGCACGGGGGGAAGTGGGGGGATAGCAGCCGTGTGCGCCAGGACGTGGCTTGCTTTTGATTTCGTTCTCCAGAAGGTAAGGGAGTGTGGGGAAAGGGCTTGCATGCCGTTCATGCCTCTCACACACCTGGCTGGTGTGTGAGGCATGCATAGGATGCAAGCACTTTCCCCTCTTCCCCTTAGCATCTGGAGAACGGGATCAAAAGCAAACCATGTCCTGGCATGAACGGCTGCTCTCTCTTCCTTCCCCCGCACTCTGGGAGAGAGGGGAAGGGGAGAAGAAAAGGAAAAACTTTCCACAGACCCCCTGCAGTGTCCTCACTGACCCCCAGTGGTCCACGGAGCACAGGTTGGGAACCACTGGGGTACAGGACCCAAGTTTTCTGCAGAATAGATTGTCACATGGTATTTGTTTTTTCAAATTAGTAAGTGAGAGAGTGCTGCTCAAAGGAGTTGCTAAACTTCTTTATCTGCTATATATCTGAGAGTCTGTCTGTTCAAGAGCTGCTCCTTAATTCTAAGAGCTAGGCCTACCAAATTTTGGTATATAGCTTCCTCTTACAACTTAAAGCAAGGTAAGTGTTTGGTTGTGCCAGGAAAATGGGATGTGCCTAGAATGGGATTTAGGGCTACCATATTTGAACTTTCAGAAAAGAGGGCACTCTTGAGAGGGAGTGTATCTACCTACTCAGGTTGTATTAATGTGTTACATACTGTTAATGTGTCTCTAACATTAATACATTAACATTAATATAACATTAATACAATATGAGTTGGTAGATACATTCCCTCTCAGGAGTGTCCTCTTTTTTGAAAGTTCAAATATGGTAACCCTAGTGGGATTGCTTCTCATAAAATCATACAGGGGAAAAAGACAGAATCATCAGGCAGATAGAAGGGGGCTGGCTGGGGGGCACCCCCCTCTACCCCAGCCTGCCCATGCTCTGAACCTCCCCCATAGCACCCTTTAAGGAGTGGGTGGGGCTAAAGCTTTCCCCACTCCCTGCTTCCTATGTGGACATTGCTGGCTGTTCCCTTTCCTCAGGGAGCGAGGGGAAAGTACACAATTTGCTGCATTCCTTACTCTGTCTGGGGAGCACAGGGTTCAGATGAACCTGGATCTGCTGCAGCTGAGGAACATGCACCCCTCCTCCGGCTGTGCCTTCTGGAGCTGAAGTGGCCATAGAGAGGCTTTCATTACCTAGTTCCCTCTATATACCTGCTTTGCCCACCACCCTTCCATCTCTATGGTCATGGGTGTTCCTCCCTTTTATGGGTCCTCATTTCTCCACATAAGTCCCCTGGAAGGCTCTGACTTGTTAGGGTCCAGGTGGTAGGCAGTCTCTCCATACAGCAAGTTAATCTGCTGCCTCTGGTATGGGTGGACAGCAGCAGGAGGGGGTGTCAGAGGCTATGTCTAGACTACAAGCCTCTTTTGAAAGAGAACGTCTAGACTGCAACCACTTATTTTGAAAAATGAGCCGCTTTTTCGAAAGAGCTTCCAGGCAGTCTGGATGCTCTTTCGAAAAAGCCCTGTTTGCATTCAAGAACGCCTTTTTTCGGAAAGAGCACTTAAGAAAAAAGGTGTTCTTCCCTGTAAAATGAGGTTTACCGCGGTCGAAAAAACCACTGTGGTATTTCGATTTAATTTTGAAAGAACTTGGTGGCAGTCTAGATGCAGGGGAAGTTTTTTCGAAAAAAAGGCCACTTTTTTTCGAAAAAACCCTGTAGTATGGACACACCCAGACTTAGCTCTGTCTGCAACATTGGGCCATCTCAGGACTGATTCAGGCTTTTCCAGTGTTGCAGTTTGCACCAAAATAAATAGGATTGAGCCCTCGATGCCCAACACATCCTCTGAAACTTCAGAATTGATAGGTTGTGGTGTTGAAAAGTTATCATGTTAAATTAGATTAAAAAAAAAAACCCATTGATTGTTAATCACTTTGTTCTGCCAGTTATTGTTAGACTTGTATCTTCTTTCTCTTCCATTGTGGGTGGGTGGGTGGGTGTGTGTGTGTGTGTGTGTGTGTGGGTGTGTGTGTGTGGCTTTTTTAAAAGTATGAGCTCTGGAAGTGAGAGGACTTAGCAGATTTTTATTTATGCAATATAATTATAAAACTAGTTAAAGCCAGGCAGAGCTAACACTACTGTCCTTGAAAGTCTGACTTTCCAAATGGCTTCTGAAGATATGCTTCACATGCCCCTATATTGTTGTAATGAGGTGATATGTAAACTAAAGCCAATGTATGGATCTGAATTGTTCAGGCGTTTTCGGTGGGAATCCCAGAGCCTTATATGGTCAGCTTGCTTTGTAGCAGTTCAGTGAAAGGAAGGCAGCCGTCCAAAAAAAAAAAAAAAAGCCTACTGGCTTTAGCTTTGTTCTATTGTACCCTTTTTCTTGGCCTCGTCAGTAGCACAGTAGCTAAATTACTAAAACTTAAAATGCAGCAGAAGCCTATGTAGTAGTGGAACAAATTCTTTTTGTGACAGTAGTTACATACTGGAGAATTAATGATGTTTTATTAAAGCATTGTAGCACATTGATTATACAGCTTCATTGCAGAATGGATTTAAGCTATACTGTAGACTGGTATGCCTTCAGCAATGCATGGTATAAATTACTGTCTGATCCTGTAGGTATTTTAAACAAAGTTTAGGCTGCAGAAGTCAACAACATTGAATTTCCATTACAAGAGAGTACTTTCTTTGTGCCTTTGACCTATTGTTATATTAAAACAGTTTAAATAACTCATTATTTTAACAGGAAAACTCTAAAAGGGGTTGAGATCAGGAGATTATTTTTCAGTAACTGAATTTACAAATGTTCCTTGTAATCCTCTCTCAGGATCATAGAATTCAGTTGGCAGATAAACATTTCAAAAGTGCCTATATATTATCAATGAAATATTTAGCTCACATCCCTATGAGAGAGGTTCTTGGTGGAATTCTATGCTAAAAACATAAAATTCTTCATATTTTGTTTGTCAAAATACCATATAATCATGCCAGTTTCACTTATTTTGGTTACTTATTTCAAAATGCATGTCAGCAAGTTTGAGTATAACAATACAGACAGATTCAGGAAATCTTTTTAACAAATAGGTTCCTTGCTAGCCATATTGATATGGAGCTTGGAGTAATAACTCATTTAGACCACGATATAAAAATATATTTCCTACTCCCCTCCGAAGCAGTACAAAGGCTTAGAGGAGCCAGGGCTAATGGAGGAGCTGAGGGAGAGCCAAGTAATGACTGGAAAGGAACTTGGGAGTGAACCTGAAAGAATTTGTTGGGTGTGGATGAGGAAAGTATGGAACAGGTTTTTTGTGGGGAGGTGGAGGGACTGGTTAGGGAGCCTCTCATATGTAGACCCTGGCTGACCCCTAGTCTCTCCCATTTAGTCAGGTGCATCTGTTCTCATCCCTAAGTGGTCCTGCACCCCTGACTCTCACCTCCTTTCTCATGTGGCCCTACATTCCTATTCAGCCCTTGCCCCAGTCTGTTTCCCCTCCTCTAGTCCTTCTGAACCCCAGTTGTTGTGACCCCATTTTCCTGCTCTGTCTATCCTCCCCATATCCCAGCCTCCTAAGTTGGCTCCGCAGGCAGAGTGTTGAGGAATGCAGCTGGCTACTTTGTTCTGGCACCACAACCAGGGATGTTAAATTTCTATTAATCAGTTAATTGAATAGTCGATGGAATTTCTACTCCATCGAGAGGCCAGGCAAGGCATTTGCTATCCTGGCTGTGCCTCTGCCTTTTAAATGTAGTAAGAGCTGCCTGCGGCTCTTACTATATTTAAAAGGCAGAGTCGCAGCTGGAAACCTGGAGCGAGCGGGGTCTCAAGCAGTCCCCACTCACTCAGGTTTCCCCCACTGCACCGCCTCTGCCTATACTAACTTAAAAGGCAGAGGCAAAGCAGTTGGTCCGGCATGAGCAAGGACTGCCTCAGTCCCCACTTGTGCCATTTGCTGTTTCTCTGTTCCAGAGGCCATTTGGGGCCGGGGACGGGGAGGGACTAGCTGAATAGTGACTCGACTACCCAATAAGCCTGTGCTTTTTGGTGGGCAAAAGACATAACTGCAGTGCCTCTCTCTGGCAGAATGTGTTTTCTGCAGAGAAAAAAAACTTCAGGGAACATGAGTTCTGTGCATGTGCCATAGTGCAGAATTCCCCCCAGGATTAGACAGCATCGTTTTCCAGCTTCTCTGAAATAGCCATTGCTTTACAATAAAAAAATCTAGTTACCCTTTTTAATCAGTAGAACTCAGATTTCTTTTAAAGGAAATCGGTATCACTATCC
This sequence comes from Rafetus swinhoei, assembly GCA_019425775.1. Lineage (NCBI taxonomy): Eukaryota > Metazoa > Chordata > Testudines > Trionychidae > Rafetus > Rafetus swinhoei. Next base: position 278,127,114 of record CM033437.1, read on the forward strand.
TAATTTTATAGATGAGATAACTGATACATAGGGAAGGGAAAAGGGAGTGACTTGTCCAAGGTCACCCAGCAGTTAGATTTAGATGTTGTATTTTGGATGATTTTGCTGAATTACCACCCTGCATCTACCCTGGGAGGGGAGCAGTAAAATGACTTCTAGCAGTTCCTGAGTTTGACAGATTGCTAGAACTGCATCTAGTTTGTCTTAAACTTGTTTATAGTACAAATACAGCTTTGGTCTGTTTGATCTAAAATGATCTCTTAGTGATGGAAAAGAACAAATAGGAATTTCCCATGCTGTTTCAGCTGCCTTTGTTGCTATTGACCACTAGGTTTTGTTGACACAGCTTGAAACTCCTTTCTTGTCTCTCTGAAGCCTTTTTAAACTGGAAAGTTAAAAAAAAAATAACTTTAGCTTTTCTGGCACAAACTCCCTTGTGTCCACAAAAAGGTTTTTTTTATTTGTTTAGCATCTTATTGCACTTCAGTCCATTTTGGATGTGACATTTGCTAGTGTACATCCACACAAACCATATACTAACTTAAATTAATTGTACTGTTTCAGAGAGTCCTCCCACTGCTTGGAAATTGCATTGCATTGCTTTGCAACTGGACTGGCCTCTCTTTGTGCCATACTATTCCAGGATAATCTTGACAGAATGTTGTCACCTAATTTTAAATGCGGCACACATTCAGGTATGCCCCTTTGTGAATCTAGCTTGTGGCAAACTCACATACCCAAATTGTAGCAGCCTGCAGAGGTGCACATTCAGTTAATCACATCCTTAAATTAATTACAAGTATGTTGAACCATTTTTTGAGGAACAGCTCCCACTAATAAAAATCATTACACAAAGTATATTCACTTCATTTATTTCTTTGGGTATCTTACTTTGATTTTTCTCCCCTATATTTTGATCTCCATGTAGGAGCACTACAGTTCCTTAATCAGTTGGGGCATTTTGCAGAGCTACCCTCTTTGGCTGTTCTGAGTGCCTCTAGTTTCTCTCCTTCAGCCTCCCAGTTCACCTGAGACTCTCTTCCTTGCTCTCAGATGTTGTTCTAAACACAGTAAGCAAGTATAATACAGGGCACAAATATGGCCCGTGGGCTGCATCCGGTCCTCCAGGCCACTGGATCCAGCCCGTGGATGCTGCAGGGGAGCCCTAGGCAGGCTCCCTACTTACCTCACCCCACCTGCACACTGCTCAAAAAACGCAGCTGCGAGACAGTTTCACTTTTAAAAATAGAGCCCTGAGGGAGGGAGAAAAGCTTAAGGAGCTACTTCTACCCCCAGCACAATCCCATTGGTCGGCTTCTGGCAAGAAACTGGCCAATGGGAGCTGCCTGTTTCAATAACAGGCAGCCATGAGGCACACAGAAGGCTGGTAGCTATTTACAGAGCACATGGCTGCAGCCTGTGCAGGGGTGGGGCAGGCAGAGGGGTTGATTCAGGAATGGGCTGCTGGTCTCCTGACCAAATCCTGTCTCTGGCACCCTAGCTCCTCCCTTCCCCAACCCTCTGTTCCCCCCCCACATACCCAAATCCTCTGCCCCTCTCCTGCACCCATTACCCCCAGATCTGGCACCCCAATCCTCTGCCCCAGATAAGTCCCCCTCCTGCCCTAGCTCACAACTCAAATCCCTGCACCCCCTCCTATAATCCAATTCCCTGCTCTAGGTCACAATCCAACCCCAGTCCAGTGCCCCAGGTTACAACTGCCTCCTTTACCCAAACTCTCTCCCTTATCCCAAGCTCCCTTCTGCACCTAACCTCCATCCCAGACCCCACACCTCCTCGATTAATATCATGGGAGAGTGCGGCTCTCGACCACTTTCCAAATTCTTGGAGTGGCTCCCCCATCAAAAATGATTGCCCACCCCTTTCATAGACCCACCTCTGCCTTCTTGTCAGTCTTCAGTTAAACAGGTCCTTTCTCCAATCCAAGAATTTAATAAAAGGTTTCAGAAGCCTGGAAAGAAGAGGGTAAGATGGGTCTTGCATAGTACAGGAGGGATTACAACTTGTTTTATCCACAGTAAAAGTAAAGGTTTCATTTTTCCATTGCATAAAACATGGGTGAGTTTCTAAAAGTCCTGGTATTGGGTACTATTCCAGAGTGTCCCCACTTGAATATTAGTGAATCATCCATGGTGATCAATCAGAACTTACATTGCCATGGGCAAATAACCCTTTTTCTTGATTAATTTTGAGGCTTGGTTTGAGCATGGGAGTGAGGAAAAGGAGGAGGGCAATAATAGCCATATCGTGCCTATACCAGGGCTGGGCACGATGTAGCCCAGGGGCTGGATCCAGACCACCTTGCACTTTGATCTGACTCTGATTGTGGCTGCTTTCTATTTATATTCTGCTGCCCATGCCACTGAATTTCCAGGTGGTGACTCGGGCAGCAAGATCCTATTTAAATGGCTCCCAGCTCCCCGTCTCAGCACTACCCCAGCAGAGGCTAGAGCTGCAAGCCCTTTTAAATAGCATTGCCAAGCAATGTGGTAGTGGTGGGGCTGGAAGGTGCGAGCTCTTCGTGTGCTTAATTCAAAGACTCTGGTCCCAGACAACTCTGAGCAGAGGCTAGTCCACAGCCCCACCCCTTTCACCCCAGGCCCTGCCTCTTTCGGGGCTGCAGCTGACTCCTGACCACACATCAAAATTAATTAAGTGGCCCACCTGCAGAAAATATTCCCCACCTTTGGCCTATACGGTTGGGGGTTAGTAACTCCAACCAGGCAAATCCATTAGCACAAGAAGCAGTGGGCTTGAACTGCAGCAAAGGAAGGTTATGCTGGACATTAGGAAGAACTTCCTAACTGTCAGGGTGGTTAAGCACTGGAATAAATTGCCTGGAGAGGTTGTGGAATCTCCATCCCTGGAGATATTTGAGAGCAGGTTAGATAGATGTCTATCAGGGATGTTCTAGACCAGTGGTCCCCAACTGTTTGGGGCTGCCGCGGGCTGCCGCGCGGCTGGCTGCGGGGCAGCGCGCATGCGCCACGCGGCTGGGGCCCGGGGCGCAAGAATGGATGGGGCTGGCCCTGGTCACTCGGCGGGCGCACATAAGTGCCCTGGCGGGTGCCATGGCACCCACGGGCACCGTGTTGGGGACCACTGTAGACGGTGCTGGGTCCTGCCGTGAGTGTAGGGGACTGGACTCGATGACCTCTTGAGGTCCCTTCCAGTTCTAGTGTTCTATGATTCATAACCTGTTGTGGTGTCCATCTTTATGAACTGGTGCAGCAGTACCTGTCTGACAGCTAAGGATGTTAAGAGGTGTGTTACTGGCTAATCATGTAGTCGATACAGTTTGTATCGACTACATCATTAGTCGATAAGGGAAGGCACTCTGTCCTGGCTTGCCCAATGGCTCTTACTACATTTTAAAATTCAGAGTCGCAGCCGTCCCGGATCTGGCGCAAGCCAGGCTTGCTCAGACCCAGCTTTCACTGGGTCCGGGACCTACTCCTACTATGACTCTGCAATTTGAATGTAGTAAGAGCTGCCCAGTTTGCTCAGTCCTGGCTCATGCCAGGTCCAACAGTCTCTGTCTGCAAGGGGTCCCAGCAGTTGAGTAGTATTGGCCAAAGTATTGATCCCTATGGAACCCACTAGAAGCATTTCCATTTTATAATTTCTTACAGCCAGTTAAGTGAGATCAAACTATTCTTAACCCTTTGACATGCTCTGTTGGTTCTGATTATACTGTTCTGGATTTTTTTATACTGATTTGCAACAGAACTCCATTCATAACCTTGACGGGTTTGTTGCGTAGTACATTTATCCATATGTATTCAAGATCCTACTCTTCTGAGTTATCAGCAACTCCAAACAAATAATGGATTCTTTCAAGTGGTGTGCCACCTCTTCTGTCCATTCTGCCCTTCTTAAACAGGTTCCCAACATGTATATCATCCCACAAGATTTCACTAATGTTAGTTATCATTTTTTCTCCCCTGATCACTGAGAATTTGTGTAATGTAGAAGTAACTTATCAATTTCATCCTCTATCACCATTATCACCACCTCCATTGTAACAGTATCTATGCACCACAGTAATGGCTGTCCATGTAGCTGGCATCCAGGTCATCCAAAGCCATCTGGTGGGGGGGGGGGGGGGGGCTGTGTGCCAGTATATTTGGAAAAACAGTAAGGAGTCCAGTGTCACCTTAAAGACTAACAGTTCTGATGAACTGAGTTGCAACTCATGAAAGCTTATGCCACAATAAAATAAGTTCTTAAAGTAAAGTCTAAGGTGCCACTGTACTCCTTGTTTTTGCTGAAACAGATTAACGTGGATATATCTGGAGTGTCCTTTTGGATTAATGATTCAGGGTAGGGATGTAAAAAGCATTTCAAAAGAGAACGGTGTAACCCCTAAAAATTCTAGTGGTTACACTCACTGTGGGCTCTGCAGTATAACTCCCAAGGAGCAGATGTGTAACTGTAAAGGAACCAAATAAGTTGATGCTTATTGGTTAACAGTTACACGGGGGTCAGCAACCTTTCAGAAGTGGTGTGCCGAGATTTAACTTATTCACCTGTATGTATGGGTCCGAGTGCTGGTGATACTTTTTAAAGTCAACAATAGTCCTAGTTACAGCAGCTTCATTAATAAATAAATTCAGATCCTTGGCCTTGTTTTGCCTTGATGAGTTCTCTATCTTGAGCTCATCATAGTTTGATACTTTAAGCAGCATGCAAGCCTCTGAGTGTTCAGTCAGACACCCCAAATAAACTGTCCTTGCTTCCATATCACCACACAGATGCCAGTACCCACCCCTCTTTCCCCCACCCACTCCTGTGGAATCTGCTCCCCCCAGTCCAGGGGGGTTAGGATAAAATTTTGCTTCTCAAAGTAGCAGGCACCAGCAGTCTGTCCTGTCCTAACTCCCAGCTAAAGCACAAACAAATTATTCACACCTCCGCCCCAGCACAGACTGACTACTTCCCTGCCTCCACCTCACCCCAATGCCAGCACTTGCCCACCCGCTCTTTCCCTTACCCACCCCATGCAGTCTCTCACATGCTGCCCCCCGTCTCCAGCTGGGTTGCTGGGCTGCCTCTGCCCCACTACTGCGGATCCATTACCAGAGGTGCAGCCACATGGCCCAAGCCCCGGTCTCGGCCCTACTGCCAAAGGAGCAGCCCACGTGGTACAAGCCCCAGCCACCGGAGCTTTCCCAGTTGAACCCTCATGCAACCACCACTAGCAGCAGCAGTTCACCTGCTTTCAACAGCTCACGGTTGCTTCCACCAGATCACTTCTGTAATGGAGTTGGGCAGGCGGAGAAGGCTGGCTGGCAGGCAGCCCAGTCTGCAGCCTCCCCGCCTGCCCCCTGGAGCTGGTTTTGCTGTTATGTACTGACCACAAGGCTCAAGTGGCAGCACAGGCTCTCACTGTGTGGGGGAGGAGGGGAAGAGCTGAGCTCCCTCCCCATATGCCAGTAAAAATTGGCTTGTGTGCTGCCTGTGGCATGTGTGCCAGAGGCTGCCGACCCCTGAGTTACCCTTTTAACGTCCGTAATTGAGTCATATCACTCAGTGTTCCTTGCCATGCTAACAGCACTTTTAATGATCTTGTGCCATTTTCAAAACTGAATTCCTGAATAGTGTGAAAGGAATCATTGGAGTTTATTATTTTGAGCCCAAATTGCATAGTTCCAGTTGGTATCCTACAATGTGCTGTGAGGAGAAATCACAGAATGCTTAGTCGTCCGGACACTGCACCATGAATGTTGTGCAGTGATTTTGAAAAAGCACAGAACTTTGTGGATGAAGTGATTCATGGGGAAACTAGCTTAAGCTGGTATAAACGAAGTGGTGTGCCCACAGTGTTTCAGTATAATTATATTGGTATAGTAATGGCAGAAAGGAAAACTTGCTTCTTTAAAAAAAGGCTTGAGGTACAACTCCCATCCTTCCCCCCTGGCAGTCTTTCCTTTCCACCCTACCCCCAAAAAAAAAAAAAAAAAAAAAGAAAGAGTCCAATGTTGGTTCTACAAAGCTTTTGAAGCGGAGAATGGCATAGAGAGTCTCACACAGAGTGCTTTCAGTGTGCATGGGTGACTGTGGATGGCAATAGGAGTTAGTGTAGCTTCTGCTGTCTGTCTCTCTCTCAGCAGACTTAAGTGGTTTAAATTGACACTGGAAATGCAAAGAGTGGAATCTAGATGAAAGTTGTCTGAAGTATTACACAGGGACTCCGTAACGATAAATAAATGTAGTTTAAACTAGCATCTGATCTTATGATTTTGTTCCTGACACCAGAAGCACAGGTCCCCTGACAACTGTATCTATCACCAGTGGATTTCTATAGCCCCCAATAAAAACACAACTCAAATATAAATTTAACCAGACGATTAAAGAATTTGAACAGTACAAAGCATATGATAACACAGATTAACCCCAGTACAACCAGTAACCAACCCCACACCCCCGAACCAGAAGAGAGAAGAAGATAGAAAAGGATTCCCCAAATACAACAAGGTAAGTAAATACTTTACGGGTAGGTGTATGGCTAGATAGAGGATGGCAAACGGATGGAGGGAAGAAAGCAAGTTGCTTAGGACCTTTTGCCGTTCAGCAGGGAGACCTGTTGTCCGGGAGGAACACTAGGTGATCCTGCAATGTTATTCAGGCTCAGGTCAATCACAGATTCAGGTCTGGCTTGCCAGAGGGCTTTCACCACAGGTACCAGGCCAGGATTCCGGAATGGGCAAAGGAACCTAGGAGCTCTGCGGGATTTCCCCTAAACACAAATCCCCAAACCCTTCGGTGGAAGCTGTGAAGGGAGGCACCCACAGCAGCTCAGAGATTTCTATCCTGTAGCCGGATGGTAGGCCTCACTCGAGCCTTCGCCACGGAATGACAGCAGGACAGGCAAGAAGCAGCAGCAGACCAAGGGCCGAAGGATCAAGCAGCAAGGTTGTTTAGGAGCAGCCCCGCCCCTCAGAGCGACAGTCCTTGTATTGTTCCTTGCGCAGGAAAAGCAGCAAGGGTGCTGAGTGCACTGTCTCTGTGCTGTGTGTAAAATGTCCTGTGCCGTGTGCAGAGTAGTGCACCCCTAAGGTAATTTCAGCTTTGGTGGGAAAAACCGGATGGAGCTGGTTTTCCAGTTCAGGGCACAATCCAAGATGGAGTTGTTTGAAACAAGATGGAGTCTAGCATAACAAAATGGAGTCCATTATAATATACAGATCCTTCCAGAAGGAGGGAAAACAGATGATCTGACTAGGCTAGAAGAAAATATATAGAAGAGATTGTAGAGTTGATCATCTGTTCCCACTGTTTTGTATTTGCCTAATAAATTGAACCGTCTCTGGATATCTTGTTGAATAATTCTCTTGCGGATCAAGAGGATCAAGTTGCAGCTCTGGCCAAGAGTGGGTTTCCTAGGTTCTATGAAGCACATCTATGTATATGGACTGGCAAAGAGATGGACTTTTATGGGTAATCCACATTTATGGACCAGAAGGGAGTTTAATGTTGTGTAGGAAACTAAGGGTTTTTTCCTGTTTTCTTTTTATAACTTAGGACAGATGTCTAGAACTTCGGGTGGACACCTGTTCTCTTTGTGTAAATCTAAATAATAGCTACTGCTCCCTTCTGATTTTTAAACCTCTCCATAGTTCTGTTTCTGTTGCTCACAGGTTGGATAGGTGCTGTCTGTCCGTTGGGGAATTGCTCTTGAGGTAGTTTTTGCGCTAGCTGAAATTGGCAGTGTGGCTACTCCTTGGTTTAACTTCTGAGGGACACCTGCACATTGTGGTCTATGCTGACTTCCATTTTATATTTGAATTCAAATTTAAATTGAAGGTCAAATTTGTATTGACCTGTATGGTGTCTGATTTAAGTCATAACAACCTTAGATTGTCTTTTCCTCATGTGGTATCATGTCCCCTGTAATTAGTTGAGATTTTTGTGTTAACATGGTTTCCTCCTCTGAATTAAACAGGAGCGAAGGCTTCTCTCAGGATGTCCAGAATGAGAGGCTGTCTACAAACCTTGAAAGCAGCGAAATAAGGATTTGGGGGGGGGGGGGGGCGGGGAAGGGAGGGGTAGGAGTCTTCATTTGTTGTCCTCTTTTATACCTCCTTCAGGTGTGCAATGCAATGCGCACTCTTAACTTCATCAGAATCATGAATGCTTTTAGGATACAATATTGTTATCCATGTTGGGACAACATGATGGGACGACATGATAGTCAGATGATGATTTTTGGTATGTTAATGTAAGTTAAATAGTTAAAGCTTTGTGTTGAAGTCTGAAGTTTTAAAATTGGCAAGCATTTCAGGTTGGACCACTACAATCAGACTTCCCTTGCCGGCAACATCTGTGGTCTGGCATATCTGTGGGTGCTGCCAGGCTGGAGCACTTGAGTGGAAAAGTTGGGAGCTGTGTGCTCTGCAACTTCTTCCCCAGATTGTGGAGTGCCACAAATAGCTCATTTATGGTGTTTAAGCTTAGAAAGGGAGGTGAAGAAGCGGGGATGGTGGGGAACTCAGAGTCAGGGTGTCTGCAGTTGAGTGCCAGGACGGTAGCGTGCTCCCATGGTACTGTGTTCATGACTCTCCAACTGCGGGGCTCCGCAGCCACCCTGCCTGTCCCCCTGACTGCACTCTCCCTCCTCTGTCAATGCTGCAGCAAAGGGGCTACCATTGACCTCCTCTAAGACAGCAAATTCTGTGATTTGGGACCAGTCAGGTCCAGAGGGTGCCAGACCAGTGTGGTGCTACTTTTGGTATCCATCCGTTGGGATGGAAGTGAATGCTTTTATGGAATCCTGCAATAGTACTAGAAGTATGTAAGGTTTATTAAGTGGCACTGAATGCTTTTGACTTCCCCATAAATTCTTAGCTTTTGCTGGGTTGGAGATGTTTAATGACTGTAAAAATTGTATCAAGACATTACACATGACATGGGTTTTTGCCTGAGGAGGTTGTGAGGGAAGAGGAGGGGGAGATTGGAATCTTGTAACTATAAACCTTACATACAAGCAGTTGTTATAGCTGGTAAAGCATTGATGTATTTGGGTCGACTTCTGTTTATAATTTTGGGAGAAAATGTCTTATTCATGAAGATCATTTCTGTTAAAAATTGTGCTCTTCTCCTCTTCTCCCCAATGCTCTGATATGCTTTTTTTTTTTTTTTTTCCCCCAACCAAATTCTGAAAAACAGTACTTAGTGTTCAGAGACAGCACATCTTGGCTCTTGTTTATGATGAGTCACTTGAAAATCAGCAGGCGGTTGTCAGCCTGTTCTTATAAGATGATTTAGCTAAATAAGTAGGGTGAATAAAAATGACTTAAAAATTTAAAATATTTGATTATAACTTGAATTCAATTGTTTTATTTAAAAAAACTATTTGAAAATTTAGACTATGATAACCTAGGTCAAGGTCTGAACATATTGTAATATGTTAAAATTTAAATTAAAAAGCATGTAATATATGTTTGCTGCCCAAATTTTAAAGAGTTAAACTGCTGAACTTATGGACATCACTTTAACCTCTTCGTTCAAGCGCTAAACCAGTTTTTGACAGCAGTTGCTTTTTTTCCATGGATGTGGAAAGAATATTTTCTTTTTTATTCAGCTAGTTCATTTTAATGACTTGTTCATCCCAAATTGAGAAACTGATTGGGATTTGAAAAAAATTTTTTAGTGATCTACAATAAACAAATACACAGCCAGGCACAATGCGTCATGGACCATTAAATCTAGTGTCCTCCTGTAAAATCTGGCCCTTTTTTTTTTTTTTTTTTTTTTTTTTTTGTGCTTTTACCCTATACTATACACATTTCATAGAAGAGACCAGGATTTCTCAAATTTGGGGTCCTGATACAAAAGGGAGTTGAAGGGGGATATAAAGTTATTTTGGGAGGATTATGGTGTTGCCACCCTTATTTCTTTGCTGCCTTCAGACCTTGACAACTGGGTAGCAGTGATTGTAATGTTGGGAGAATGCCTGGCTCTAAAGGTTAGCACCCTGCAAGAAACAGCACAGAAGAAAGGATGGCAATACCATACCCGTGTCACTTCTGTTTTGCTACTTTCAGAGCTGGGTGGCCAGTAGGAATGTGAAAGCGTATCCGATAAGTATCCCCTTCAGTGGGTGATGCTTACTGGTTTTGGTTAACCAATGGGTACTGGAACAGCAACCCACCCACTATGGACGGGGGCTTCTCCAGCTCTGCGGGGCCCACTGCATTGCACTCCAGGGCTACATCTACACTGCAGGTTTCTTGCGCAAGAACTGTTTTGTGCAAGAGTTCTTGCACAAGAGGTCTTGCGCAAGAGTGCGTCCACACTGCCATGTGCTTTTGCACAAGAGCGTCCATGGCAGTGTGGACACTCTCTTGCGTAAGAAAGCCCTGATGGCCATTTTAGCCATAAGGGTTTCTTGCGCAAGAATCCTGTTGCCCGTCCACGCTTCCTTCTTGCGCAAGAGGGCTTATTCCTCATGGGGAGAGGAATAACTTGCGCAAGAAGCCCTCTGTTCTGACACTTTACTGTAAATTTACTTGTGCAAGAATGCACGTGCAGTGTAGACGCTTCACAAGTTTTTGTGCAAGAAACAGCCATTCTTGCGCAAAAAGCCTGCAGTGTAGACATAGCCCAGGTGCTGGGAGCAGCTCCTGTTGGTGGCAGGCTCCTGCCTGGAGTGGTGGGCCGCTCCAGCCCAGCCATGTTGGGAGAGAGTTCCAGTCCAGCTGGTCTAGAGCAGCCCTCTTTAATTGGTTAACCAATTAAACGTGAAGTAAACTTCATTTTTTAACCGGTTAATCAGTTACACAGGATTTTACATCCAGAGTGGTCAATATGGTGGCTACTGACTAAGGACCCAGTGGTGCTGGCATAAGCACAGAAATAAGGGTCTCAATGCCATACCATGACATCTGTTTTGTACTGCTGGTGGTCATTCTGCTTTCAGAGCTTGATTCTTGGCCAGCAGCAGCCATTTTCTAGCAACTCAGCTCTGAAAGCAATATTGCTATCAGCAGTTGTGCAGAAGTAAGGGTAGAAATACCAAAACCCCCATTTAAAAATTCTATTACTATATGGACTGTGAATTTGGTAGGGCTGTAACCATGACCCTCTGTAAATTATTGGAATGGTTAATTACTTTTGCTGACAAATGTCTCATTTCCCATTTAAATTTGCCCAGTTTCACCTTCCAGGCATTGGATCATGTTACGCCTTCAACTAGTTTGAAGAGTCTATTCAATGTTTCTTCCCTGTGCAGATAATTATAGGCTGTAATCAAGTCACCCCTTAGTCTTCTCTTTGTTAAACTAAGTAGGTTGAGCTCTGTCAGTCACCATAATGCATGTTTTCTGTCCATTAATCATTCACATTCTTTACTGAACCCTCTCCAGTTTTTCAACATCCATCTTGTTTGTGGACATAGTATTCCAGCAGGAGTTGCACCCATGCCAAATACAGAGGTAAAATTAACCTCTGTGCTCCTACTTGAGATTCCCAGTTGATGCAGCATTAGCTCTTTTGGCCATAGTGTTATGCAGGAGCTCATGTTCTGCTAATTGTTCACCACAACCCAAAAATCTCTTTGAGTTGCTGCTTTCCAACATCGTTCCCAGTCCTGGCCTATATTAATAGTTCCCAATATTAATTGTTCCCAATGTATATATTTGCATTTCACTTAGAATGCATATTGCTTACTTATGCCCGAGCATTCTTGAACTTTCTGTATTAGTGTCCTATTCTCTTCACTGTTTATTGCTTCCCCAATTTTGTCATCTGCAAATGTTATGAATGATTTTCTTCTCTGGGTGATTAACAAAAAATTTGTGTAGGGCTGAGAACAGATCCCTGGAGGACCCTCAGTAGAAACATTTTTTGTTTTGTTTTGTTTTGGTGACTCTATTTGCAGCTCATTTAGCGACCTATCAGTTACCTAATTTTAATCCATTTAATTGGTTCCACATTTTTTATCATTCTAGCTTTTTAATCAGTGTCATGCAATACAAAGCTTCTTATTGTAGTCTAAGTATGTGACATCAGCACTATTACCTTTATCAACCAGACTTTTAATCGCAATAAAAAAAAGTTAGTTTGACTGACTGATTTTCCATAAACTCAAGTCCAACAGCATTAAATTATAGCCAAAAGTCCACTATTGAGGAAGAAGGAAATCTAAATTATCCTTTTATTAGGTCTGATATCAACTGCTCCATTATCTCATCAAGGTTCATGTCAGATTGATAGGCCTGTGGTTACTTAATATTCCTGTTCCTTTTTAAAATATTAGTACAATATTAGCTTATTTCCAGTCTCATAGAATATCCCTAGTGTTACTAGACTTTGAGAGAGCTGTTTTTTGTGAAGTACAGTAAAACTCCATTGGTCCAGCATCCAGTGGTCCGGCACTCCTGATTGTCCGGCACCATCGGGAACCCGGAAGTGCTCCGGGCAGCTGGACAATTGGACCTGCTGTGCGCCCGGCTTCCCCGATTCAGCCGCTGCTGAAACTGACCAGCAGCTGAATCGGGAAGCCGGGCAGAGCAGCTGGGTGCTGCCGGGTTGGTCCCATAGCGCCGCCCCTCGGCGCTGCAGGACCAACCCGGCAGCACCCCAGCTGCTCTGTCCCAGGCATCCCCAAGAACAGCTGGGGTGCTGCCAGGTTGGTCTCGCAGCGCCGAGGGGCGGCGCTACGGGACCAACCCGGCAGCACCCCAACTGCTCTGCCTCAGGCATCCCCGATTCAGCTGCTGCTGAAACTGACCAGCAGCGGCTGAATCGGGGACGCCTGGGGCAGAGCTGGACTATCGGAAGGGGGCGCTATGAGAGGTCTGGGGTGACATCCCCACCCCAGGCCCCTCATAGCCCCCCCTTCCGATAGTCCAGCATTTTTGATAATCCGGCACCCCCTAGGTCCTAAAGGTGCCGGATTATCGGAAGTTTACTGTATTTCATTACTATTGATGATTCTGTCACTTCCATCTAAACTCCTTATTGTCTTTATCTTTGCTGACAGTTGATTTTTTTCCCCCCTTGTGTCCCTTATCAATCTTGTGTAACTCCTAGCTTCTGGTTTATAGAATCTTAAAATACCTAGAGAATTAAGGATGTTAAAATGCGGTTAATTGACTAGTCGACAGAATTTCCATCAACTAGTCGATAGGCACGTCCGCATTCCTCCTTTGAACTGGAATAAATTGCCAGCAGGGGCTCTTGTACATTTCAAAGGAGGAATGCGGAACTCCGGGTACAGCATGGGGCCAGCGAGAAGTCCCGCTGACTCTCGGCTGCATGCGAGTGCCTGCTTTGAATTGCACAAGAGTCCCCAGCGGAGGATCTTGTGCATTTCAAAGCCATGGAGGCCAGGGTCAGCGGGGGACTCAGAGTCCCCCGCTGACCCCAGCCTTCATGCTATGGGCTCCCCTGCCCCTTTGAATCATGCAGAGACAGCAGTTTCAAAGGGGCAGCGGCTGCACAGCTGATCAGCTGCTGCCCCTTCGAAACTGCTGCCTCTGCGCAATTCAGAGGAGAGGCAGGGGAGCCCGGGCTCAGCTGGGGACTCCGCAGTAGAGCCCAGACTACCCTCTTGCCTCTTTAAATCGTGTGGAGGTGGCAGTTTCAAAGGGGCAGCAGCTGCACAGCTGATCAGCTGCTGCCCCTTTAAAATGCCACCTCTGCGCTATTCAAAGGGGCAGGAGGGGGAGTCTGGGCTCAACTGGGGAGTCCATGCTGTGCAGCTGCTGCCTTGGGGTTTCAAAGTGGTAGCGCCGCTCTGGGGCACTGCCGCTTTGAAGTACCCCTCCGCCATCCCCCTTTGCTGATAGTCATTGGGGGGGGGGGGGGGGGTATTGACTAGTCGCTTAGTTGACAATAAGCAAATGCTTATTGGATAGTTGACTAGTCTTTAACATCTTTATCAAGAATACCTGGAAAATACCTAGAAGGGACCTTGAGAGGTCATCAAGTCCAGTTCCCTGCCCTCAGGGCGGGACGAAGCACCATCTAGATCATCTCTTACAGATGACTGTCAAGTCTGCTCTTAAATATCTCCAATGATGGAGATTCCACAACCTCCCCAGGCAATTTATTCCAGTGTTTAACCACCCTGACGAGAAGTTTTCCCTAATGTCCAACCTAAGTTTCCCTTGCTGCAGTTTAAACCCATTGCTTCTTGTCCTATCAGAGGTTAAGGAGAACAGTTTTTTTTCCCCTCCTTCTTATAATTCCCTTCTATGTACTTGAAAGCTGCTGTTATGTCCCCTCTTAGTCTTCTCTTTTTTCCAAACTAAACAAACCCAATTCCTTCAGTCTTTCCTCCTAGGTCATATTTTTTAGACCTTTAATAATTTTTGTTCCTCTTCTCTGGACATTGTCCAATTTCTCCCCATCTTTCCTGAAATGTGGTTCTGAGATCTGGATACAGTACTCCGGTTGAGGCTTAATCAGCCATGCTCCCCTGATCGTTACTCCATGCTCACTGAAGACCTCCAGATGTACAGGCAGTAGGTAGGGATGTTAAATTTTATATTAATCAACTAATCGAATAGTTGATGGAATTTCCATTGGCTACTCAATTAGTCGATAAGGGTGCCTCTGCCTTTTAAATGTTGCAAGAGCCCTCACTTGCTACATTTTAAAGGCGGAAGCGCTGCGGGGAGCACAGGATGAGTGGGGGCCTGCTTGAGTGTCCTGTGTTCCCTGCAGCGCTGCTGCTTTTGAAATTCAGCAAGAGCCCCACCCCCTGAAGAGTTGGTACTGGGGGAACCGCCTTTTAAGATGGCTCCCCTCGCTTCCCCTCCCCCCTTTGCTGCCTCTCTGATAGAGGCAGCAATGGGGGCGGGGAAGTGACTAGGCGAGTCACTAGTCTATCTGATAAGCCATATGCTTATTGAATAGTCAACTAGTCGCTTACATCCATAGTAGGACAGACTGGATAGAATAGTCAGGAGAATTTTAAACTAATAACAAGAGGATAAAAAGAGTTAAGAGCACTCATTTAGTACAGAATCAAGATAATTAGAAGAAAATTAATAAAGAAACCACAGCACATGAGGATAAGAAATTGTTTAATTGCTTATAGGCAGGGCTAAGAGGCTGGATAACAAACAAGAGGAACTAGAATTGCTTGTTATTAATATAAATTTAATCTGATACTATTGAAACCTGATGGGATAATGCCCATGACGAGACTGTCAAAAATCAACGGCTAAACCTGTTCAGAAAGGATCAGTTCGGCAAGAGGAGTGGAAGAGTGGCTCTCTGTCAAACATGGCAGATTCCAAATCACTGATAACTTGCCAGGAAATTGTCTGGAATTCTTTTGGATCAATACCTTAGCTGCTAATGTATTCTGGTTTTTAGTGAGAGTCTGCTACACACCACCAAAATCACACTAGGGAGCAGCATAACCAGCTCATTAAACATCTCTCTAACCTGTATGAAAAAAAGCTGCATCATGTGAAATTTCAGTTGGAGTGACAGATGGTGTAATCTTGTCAGTACTAAAACATCTATTGAATGTCAGATTTATAGATACATTTCCTAACTTAAAAATCCAGCAAGGCGAAATTTTGTTAGATTGGTCTTTACACACACAAAGGACCTGATCATAGAACTAATAACTTAAATGCAAGTGATCATAACTTGATCACATTTATAATGTGGGGACAGAGTAAAGTCCAAACCAGTAATATTTGTGGTGCTTTAACTACCAATTCCACAAAACTGGGAGAAACAGTTTGATAATTCAGAATTAAGAACACTTTGGAGACCCAAAAAGCTATCAGGGAAGAATGTCATATTGATTAAAAAAATCTAGTTTACTGGAGAAGCAAATGCAACCATAAGAAATTGTGTAAATAAATAGGAAATGGAAAGGGAAATTTCCTACTAATGAATAGGAAGCTAGATCAAAGTACAAAGGATGAATATAAACAAATAATGCAAATATGTAGGGGCAAAATTAGAAAAGTGAAGGCACAAATGAACTCAATCTAGCTAGACACAAAAGATAACATAAAGGATAACAAGAAAACTTGGGCAGAGGGAAACGGGGAACAGGACTAGCGTGTGTGGTTGCTGAATGGAGGGAGGTAGGATAGGCACAGGGACAGGTTGGAGGAATTAGTGTTGGTGGATGGGGCAAGTGAGTGAAAAGTTTAACCATTAGAGAAGACTGCCCATGAAGAATCTTGGATTCCATTTTGAATCTAATCAGTTCTCTGCTGACAGCAAATAGCAGAGAAACCTGTTGGCAAAGTCTCTCTCCTCTCTCATTAATGGCTGGCTTACAGAGTATGGCAACCTACTATTGCTGTTACTATAATCTTAAATAGCAGATTTGTTGTGACTGTCACTGTGGTTCCATGGTAGAACTTTTTCTTTATTTTGCTTTTTTTAACCTTAAAAAAAAAAAAATCCAAAACCAAGTATATTAAAGGAATGCCAAGGTTGTCAATTCAGGCACTCAGAGGTTAGAAAATAATGGCCATTACAACCTAATTATCCCCTTTATGTGAATGCATTTTAATACAGATTTTTATTACACAGTGTCACTGTTTTTCCACTTAAGAATCTCTGTATGCACACTGCAGGCTGGTTCTTTTTTCTTCTTGAAGATGGCATTTTTACTGCCGTCTAATATGCTACAACTAAGCTAATGTTACAACATGAAGAGAGTAACATTTATTCCTCATTTCGCACATGGAAAAACTGAGAGAGAGGTGTAAGTGATTTGCCTTAGGTCATACAGATTGTGACCCAGCTGGAATAGAATCCAGATCTTGTGACATCCAGTCAATCAGCACTAAGACCATATTTTTGGGTGTGCTCCTGAGGGGTCTACCACAGAGAGTGAATGTGACAGATAAGATATAGATTAAGTATTTTATTATAAAAGAAAATGTTCCAAAGTGTACAATAAATATTTCAGCTTTGTAACGTGCAGTATGTCTGAAGAAGTGGGTTTTGCCCACAAAAGCTCATGATATTCTATATATCTGTTAGTCTCTAAGGTACCACAGGACTAACGGTTTTTCAAGTTATACTAACACAGCTATCCATTTGAGACTGTTGTCCTAGGTCTACATTATTGCTTGTTACATTTTTTTAAAAATATATATATCATTGTATGGAGGACAAATAAGGCATAATGAAGTTTGGTGACGGTAGATGGTTTGACAAGTTACTGTAAATAGGGTTTGTTATCCTTCTTCCTTTATAGGCAGAAATCTCAAATTGGGCTAGCTCAATGGAGGTACTAATCAGATGTCAGCTTAATATGTACTCTTGTTCTATTATCTCTAGAAACTGTTAGAGAAATATTAGATTGAGAAATCTAATACTATGTAAAAACTGAACAGAGGGTTCTATAAAGTATACTTGATTGATGAAAAGTAAAACATATTAAAGGTTGTATACTAGGGATGTGAACATGTAAATGTGAGCCTGGCTTTATCGGTGGTTAATGTGCAGAGTTAGATGCAGCCCCCTCCAAACTGCTGCCTCTCTATCAGAGGCAACAAAGTGTGGGGGTTGGGGAGGGGCATCAGGAACTGGTGCTTATGGGGAGCTGCCTCCCCTCCTGTTTTTTAAGATGTCTTCCCTGTATGTATGCCCCTGCTGCCTTTGTATGAGCTCTGACAGCAATGCTGCTACCACCAGCTGTGCTTATAAAAGCCAGTTCCCTGTGCTGCTGCCTCTGATACAGAGGAAGCAGTGTGGGGGTGGGGAGGAAGAAGCACATGTAAACTTTCAGAAATTTTCAGAGGTTACATGTTTACCTGTATAAATGTGTTTTAACATTCCTATTGCATACCATGTTAGGATATATTCAGTAATACAGCACAACTTTGCTCTGTGTATGGTGCAGTATTTAAATAACTGCAACAAACTTTTTAAATTTCTTTCTCTCTAAAGAGTTTCCCTGTGGGATGACTGTGACACATCATGTCACTCTGCGTCCACAGGCGCTGCCCTTGCATGGGTTCCCTCCCTGGATTCTGTTTGGGGACAACAAAGCCTCCTGGCAGCCCCAACCTAGGCAGATTCAACAGCCCAAGGGTTCTGCCCAAGGGGGTCAGCTCTGGTAATGGCCTTTTGGGTAGCCTGTCCCCTGGCCCAGGGGCTGCTTTGGCTGGTGTGAGGCCCACTCACACTGGGAATGGAGGTAGGTTCCCACACCCCAGGATGCCATGACTTGCTCCAGAACAAGGCCGCTGTCATTCTTGGTGCTCACAGTGTGCTGGGCCAGCAGGCTCAGAAGTGCCAAACACAGTGTGAGGTACCCTGCTTCCTTAGCCGCCCAATGCCCCATTCTCCACTGTGCCCTGAGTGGCCACGTCTTCAGCCCAACACCAAGCTGTCCTGGTGAGACCCAAGCCCAGACTGGCTCACTCCTGGCTGCACAGGGCTGCAGCAGCGAGTGATGCTTCTGCAAGGCGGTGGAGGAGGCACCCGACAGCACTGACCTAAGTGTCTTAGGCTCGCTTGGCCTGGCATTGCTCTCCCTCCTCCACCACAGTGTTTGGAGCATCGGCACTGGCTTCATGCTGGGGCGGGGGAGGAGGAGGAGGAGAGGGAGAGAGAGAGAGAGAAAGCCCAAAGCCTTGATGTGTGGAGAGGAAGTGCTCCCCCTCCCACGGTGGGGACAGAGGGGATTGGTGAGCATAGTGAGCAGGGGCCACAGGCTCACTAGTATACCATTAAAATGTATATGTAAATATGTTTTCTTTCTCTCTCAGGCAAGAGCAATGTGTACTGAATTCTTTAGGTAATTGCTATCTAGATAACTTAAATCAGTGGCTCTCAACTTTTCCAGATTGCTGTGCAGGAGTCTGAATTGTTTTGCTTATTTTAAAAACTACTTAGTTACAAAATCAGACCTAAAAATACAGAAGTGTCACAACATACTATTGCTGAAAAGTTGCTTGCGTTTTCACTTTTATCATATAATTATAAACTAATTATATAATAAAAACCTACACTTGAGTGTATAGATTACAGAGCAGAATTCATTGTGTGAAATTTTAGTTTGTACTGAATTTGCTAGTGCTTTTTATGTAGCCTGTTGTGAAACTAGGCAAATACCTAGTTAAGTTTATGTACCCCTGGGGGTTTGCTTACCTGATTAAAAATAGCATGCATAACTGTTCTGAGTTTATGTATTGTTAAGGGTGCTTATGAACAGAATTCACCTGACCCTGGAGGACTTAAATATTTCAGGGATAGTGACCTTTATAAACACCAGGGAGAGAGAGAGAACTACTTTACCTAGAAATAAGTTAGTTTCTCTGACTTCGTCATAGTCTCTAATCAGTTCTTCCCTGGGTGCCCTGATCTCCATTACAAGAGGCGGTTAGTTTACACAAACTGTTCTTACTGGGATATGAAGCCATTTGGAATAACTTTAAGATTCTGGAATCTAACATGATTAGCAGACCTGTGTCTAAACTGGACCGCATTCACTTAGAGATAGTTAGGGTGCTGTTCAAAATTTTTATAACACTTCTTCACTTTTTAGTGTAGACCTCTGTTTCCTGAAACACAGATCTTACTTGGTATTTACTTGGATTGCTGCTGCAGTGTGTTGAAATCATCAATCAGTCCTAGAGTTAATGGTGGAGTGGAACTCAGCTTTTTCCTACCTTAAATACATTTCCCTTTTATTTCTCTTCAGGATTCTTTCCCTGTGTCCATTATCAGAAAATGTAACCAACTTGTGTTACCTGATTTTGTTCTGGTTTATTTTTGCCTGGTGTATTTATTTTGCATTTTATGGACTGTGGCAGGAAGAGTTTAGAACTGTGGTGTCCAACACACTAGCTACTAGGGATTGTTAACAGCAAAGGCGCACTAGTAAACGAAATTTAATGGGGCCTGCTCTGATTAGATGTTAAAATGCCTTTGTCCCCAGAAGGAGGTCCGTCCTGGAAACCACCATATCTGTCGCTGGCGGATTTACTCCCAGTCCAGCTGAATAAACACGGACACGTATCAGATTTAAATTTAAATAAAAGATGTATTGCAATACAACAGGCAAATAACAACACAACACCGAACTGATAACCCAGCCCCTCACCCTCTAAAATAAAAGAATATAGGAGAGATGCCTGAAAGCAGAATGGTATACTTAATCCATCAGAGGCAGCTTTGATGGTCAGGACCTTCTACCCTTTGGCTTAAGGCAGCTGTCAGGGGAGGTACACTGAGGCGTCCTTGAGGGTGTGGAGAGACGCTCGGTTAGATGTTACCGCTGCTGGTACCACGGGCGGACGTGCAGTTTGTGGGTGATGTCAGAGCGGTTCTAGGAGCTTTGAGGGCCTTCACCACAGCAGGTGCCGAACAATGTTAATGCTCTGTGAGTCCCAGTGATGTAGGGAGCAGTCAGGTAGCCAAGGCTCACTATTACTGTGCTATCGCCACTGTGTCGGCTAAAGCACCCCGAGGGTGGCAGGAATGGAATGGGTAGGTCTGTCAGCTTGACGGGGCCTTCACCATGGTCTTCTGACTAGCGGTCTCCTTCTTCCGCGATGGTGTAGTAAAACTGCCGACCCGATCTCCTCAGGATTCTGGGTTTTATAAAGTTCGAGGCGGGAAAACTCTAAGCTTCTCTAGTGCAAAGCAGGGTGTAGTGCTGGGGGCAAAACTAGAGTCGGGTGCAAACTTTCGCACTGTGTGCAACACCGTGGTGCAGTGTGCACAGCCATGTGCCGTGTGCAGATGGTAATTTTGGCGGCAAAAGCTTTTCAGGTTCCCATTTTGAATGGTCCCTCAGTCCACAAACTCCATTTTGAATCTGTTATCTATAGATGTTATATTGTCCATATGGTGCACTGTTCAGGGTTAACAGGATGTTAAATTGTGATTAATCAGCTACTCGATTAGTTGATAAGGGGTGGGCGCTCGCTACCCCTGCTGCGGCTTTGCAGTTTAAATGTAGTAGGAGCTGGGAACAGCATTGCAGCTCTGCCTTTTTAAATGTAGTAAGAGCCCAGCAGAGATGGTGCTGATGGGAACCGGCATTTAAGCCAGCTCCCCCCAGCACTGGCTCCTGTTTCCCCTTCCCCTTTGCTGCCTCTGATATAGGCTTATAGGTTTGTCTGCCTAGGCTTATTAGGTAGTTGACTATTACATCCCTACTAGCCACCTGTGGCTGTTTGGCTTGTTGAGTGTGGCCAGTTCGCTTCAGATCTGGTTGGCTACCATGGGTTTAGAAAATACCCAGCCAAATCACGTGAGATGCTGCTGAAGACAATAAGTAAATATAAACAGGTTTCTTTATTTAGGGAAAGCCTATATAAGCTGTCTCCTATTTTCTTTGATAAAACTCAATCCAGCATGTTCAGATTTGACATGAACATATAAACACATTTACATTTTGATAAATGTCAGTTTTTCATGTTGATTCTTACCATCAGTGTGCAACGAGCATTTCTATAAAGCCTTTAAAATGGTAAAGCATAGGTTTAAAAAAAAATCTCAAGTTATTTTGCGTGATCAACTGCAAGTGCTTTTTCTTTCCCTGTAGACTTCAGTAACTGTAGCACTATTTCTAATCTGCTTCAGTATTTATTGTACAAAGGTGCTCTTAATGAACATGTAGTGTTTTTCAAAAATTCCCCTAACCCCCAGAAGGCTGAAGTCTGTACAGTACTTGATCGTACAACACTTTTCCCTCTTCCTGCCTTCAGTTTCTTGACCTTTTAAGCTTGTCCTTTTAAAATAAGTAACAAAATCAGCATAACTCTGTTGTAACAGTTGCTCAGTTTCTCCAGACTTTAACCAGTTGATTTGTGCTTTTGAAGAACCAGTTTCTTGAATCTATTAAGAGCTATAATAGGCAGTAAAGTCATCTTAAACCCATCTGCACCTGGAAGTAAATGACAAGTGTCTTCAACGAGTCTCTTATTATAGATAATCGTGCTGGTTACACATTCCTGTGAAGCTAAGAAAAACAATCTCAGATAAGACATTGAGTATATTTAAGCTATCCAAATTCTTGCCATCTATGGCACAATAAACTGACCAAATTTGGTCAAATATTTTAAGCCAGTTAGTCATATGTCTTTTAATGTGCTGCATGTGTAAGCTTTTGATTCTCTTAGCAACGATATTTGTATGGATATGTGTTGGCAGTTTCTCTTATGTATGTTTTAAAAATATGCAAGAGGCTTTTTCTGGAGGACAATTACTGCTGCAAACAAGCGGACTGTTTATTTTGCTGTGCAGAACTAATACATTTTAAATGTCTTTTTTGCAGATTATGCTTTTGAAAAGAAGTTTTTACATCTAAGTGCAATTCTCAATTTATTGTAAAATTGAAAGCTGCGTGGTTCAAATCAGTCAGGAAATGCAAAGGCTAAATTCCAAAAGTAATGTTAATTTAACCACATTTATCCTGTATAAAGTACAGCATGCTGTTGAACTTGATATTAATCTATGCATTTTTAATTGGAAAAACAGGAATAGGAAATATAATATTTGTGCATTGTAACCAGGTTAACGTTACTGTTTAAACTCAACTTTTGTGTCTTGTGTCTTTTTATTCAGTGAAATATTAATGCATTTATGATATGTTCTTTATGCAACAAATTTTATTTTCTTTGAATGAAAACATGATCAGCCCTGTACAAAGAAAGTAGAAGGGATATTTGGAATAATAATAAATCATTCCGTAATATTCAGTATTTTGGAAAATTTTTAGAAGATGATTTAAAAGTGAAAGTATATTATAAGTGTACACTTTATTTACATTGTATCTGAAGAATAATTCTCCAGGGTTTAGGACTTCTCTAGTTGAGTGCTTCTTTCAACGTCATGGTTTTCTGAAGTGTGTGTGGGGGGGAGGGGGAGAGAGGGCACAGATTAGTAGATTAAACTCTTGAGAAAAGGACCTGGGGATCTAGTTGCCTGAGTCCTTGCTTTTCTGAATTACAAAGGGCCTTCTCCCTGGATTCTACTCTGCCCATTTAAGGGCAGCAATATGTAAGTTGGCAGAGAAACATACTGAATACCCCCCTTGTGAGAAAAATACTCTTAACATGGAGGAGGAAAGCAGAACAGCAGGTGGTCAAGTTGAGAAAATATCTGTCCTTATGTATTTATGCAGCACAGAGGTGAATGTGGTAATGTGTGTAGCTGCATAACAAGCAGAATACATAGGGTCATGTCCTTAGAAGACCTATGGGTTCTCTCTTGCAGTATATGAAATGGCTACTTAGGCAAATATCTCTTAAAGGTACACATTTATAGACCTATAAAAAGTATATAGTAGCTTAAAGAATAAAAGGTAGCAATGGAATTAGGGATGTTACATTCAGATTAGTTGGCTAATCGAATAGTCGATGCAGTTTACATCGACTATTAGATTAGTTGATAAGGGTGCCTCCGCCTTAGAAATACAGCAACAGCCCCAGGGCTGCTGCGACACTTCAACGGTAAAAGTGCTGTGGGGAGTCCCCAGCTGACTCTGGGCTCATGCAGCGCTGCCGCCTCGAAATGTCGCGTGCAGCCCGGGGCCAGCATTTCAAAGCAGCAGAGCTGTGTGGCGCTCAGGATCTGGCCACAGGGTCCACGTGGCATTGCCACTTTGAAGCTCCCTCTCCTTCTCTCCCTTTCCACCGATGCCTCTTTCTGATAGCAGCAGCAAGGGTGGTGGGGAGTGACTAGTTGACTAGTCGTTCACATCCCTACATGGAATGTAGTTTGCAATAGAAACCTTATATGGTTGTAGAAATGCCAAATATTACTTCTCATTCTATACCTTTAAGCCCGTCTTCACTATAGCTAAAAACCAAAACCATAGTAGGGCACCAAATGTCAAAAGGGTTGTCTCCTGTCCCAGTTACAATAATTTTGTGATGTGTATATAAAACCTAACTTATTTCCTAAAAAGCACTGAAGTACCAATACGAGTTAACTTACTTGTAGCATATTTTGGGGAACAATTAGAGTCCTGTCTAATAATATAAAAAGGAGCCATGTTGTATCTGGGTTCCCCAGCATAGTTATAGTTGTAAATGAAACTTTGCAGGTAAGGCCCTACTTAACTTCCAGTATTGTAAATCCTGCAATATTAGTTTTGTTGCCACAATTTTAATTTTAATTAGCTTGCTTTGCACAGTACATAATTTTGCGTACTTTTTTGAGTATTTACTTAGTACTAAACTAATTGTCAATGCCTCTAAAATGTAAGAGATTGAAGTGACTGGACTCTTTGTACAGCAACTGGTTGACTTGAATCTTCTGAATTTTGTGTTGTAATAGTCACTTTTTAATGAATGTAATACAGTAGTTGAAAGCAATGTGTGGTTATTTTTTAAAAAATGGATTGCATAGAGGTAACCTCATAGCAGAGGTTTTTTTATGTAGTTCCAACAATTTTTTCTTAAATGTGTCCACTCTGCTTTTTCTAAATTATCTCTGTTAATAAATAAATAATAAATATAAATAAATAATGGTCACTATTAGAGTATTGTTTTTCTGTGATTTTTTCTCTCTCCTCCCCCCCCGCCCCGCCCCGTGCCTTTTGTGCAACTCTGCTGCAATTACTTGAAGATCATGATTCTGCAATTCAAGAAGGGCCTAATTAATCAAAACATAGCTCTTAGATAGAATAAATCTATTTGAGGACTTGGTAGATACTCTTCAAAAAAAAAAAAAAGCTTTCAGCAATTTTTTCCTGTATAGTTACTGCTTTGGTTGGTTTGGGAATTTTCTTTCTGCTGATAAACAGTCTAACACCTCTCCAGACTTCCTCTCCTCTAAAACATCGTTTTTCTAAAGGTTTTTCCAAGAAAAACAAGAATTTAAAGCAAGACATCGGTGTGAATTTCCTAATTTGTGTGTGTTTGTTTCTTTCCTTCTAGGCTTGCATAGATGATAACGTAGATATGGTGAAATTTCTGGTGGAAAATGGAGCAAATATTAACCAACCAGATAATGAAGGCTGGATACCTCTACATGCAGCTTCTTCCTGTGGATACCTTGATATAGCAGAGTAAGGATTTGTCCTCTTCTGTTAAAAACATTTGTGTATATATTATGGTTTTGCAGAGAGACTATCAGGAGTGCTAGGAGTAGATGGCATTCATAAACAAGTGTTTTTAACTTTTAAGTCATGAAATTGACAGAGACATTTTGCATATTATACTTTGAGTCTGTGAATTATTTAATGTACATAGCTACTGACATATAAAATTTCTTATTTTCCTTTTTAGATTCATTAATTATCATAGTTTTCATAGGGTCCAGCCATATAAATTACAACAACCAAATGACACTATTTCAAAACTTGTTTTCCTCTGTAGTAGAGTTCGGACTAATATATATAATTTGTTACCTATAATCATGTTGAAGCCATATCTGAAGTTAGTACCAGCTCACAATACATCCCATGCTAGTCGTATTTGCAATTTTGGTTTTTTTAGCACAGGGTGGGCAAAAGGGCCTCCACGGGCCGGATCCGGCCCACCAAACAGCTTGATCTGGTCCACGGAGGCCCTGCTGCTTCCTCTGTCCCCAGGCCAATTAGGGCCTGGGGGCGGGAGGAGTGCGCGAAGTTGCCTTCGCCCTGCCCCTGCCCTGATTGGCCTGGGGTGGGGGAGCATGGGAAGTCTCCTCCCACTGCCAGGGGCATGGGTGCTTAGTGGGAAGGGATGGGGCAAAGGGGCTCGGGGCGGGGAAGCCTGGAAGCATCATGACCCCGCCCCTTCCATTTGAGGCCCCGCCCCTTCCAGTGCAGCCTGGGGCCACTTCAAAAATTATTCTCCACCCCTGCTTTAGCCTCTCCTGGTTGTTCTTGTGGAGTAAATTAAGAGTGACATCACAGAACAGACTGTTACGGTCAGAGTTAAGGGTTAGTTATGTGACACAATCAGACAAGAGTCCAGGGAGAGGCTTTTTCCTTCAGAAACTCTTTGAAGAAGACATGATAACAACTGGAAACATTTGGTTATCTGTGAGATCACTGTCTCCATTGGCAAAAATGATTGGGTTTAGATAATATACACCTATCAAAGTAAGCTTATTCTGACCCCTCTTCATGAAGACTTCCAAGTGTTGGCGACCATTATGGATTTGCCATAAAAAGGCCTTTGTATCTCACTTGTAAATTTGGCTTAAGACGAATTCCATTAGATCTGCAATATTCAGGGCACTGTGAGATCCAATATTAGACCTGGAAGAAACAGATTTTTTGAATATATTGCTAACATCACAATTTCAGCCCTTTGTCATAGGAATTACATGTTTGAGGGAAAGGTAATTGCTGCCCTGGTCCATGAAAGTTTGGGAAGAGTCTGTTGGCTACACATGTAAAACATGAGTGAAAAATCCAAAGACTGCCTTGTATGCCAGTTTTATAGGCAGGAAAGTTAGGCGTTTTAAAGAGAAAAGAGACTGTTTTCAACCTTTTGTAAAACATGGACATATGGTTGATAGATGCACAGCCTCTGTAATTTGTGTTCTGTCTTCAGAGATTGTGAAAGTATTTGGAATGCTTTCACTTACTTTGAGGTTTATTGAAAATTATATACCTTCTCATCTTGTGATAGATGTTTGAGTCACTAGGGAATTTTTTTTCAAAAGTTTCAAAAGCCATTAATAGTATAGCTTTCTTCTCAAGAAGGGTGCTAACTTAAATAGTAATTTGGATTCAGCATTCCAATTTGCTGTGGCCAAGCGGTATCCATGCTCACAGAGAAGACTGGTGCTTCCCATACCCATGAAAAAACATGTTCCTTCAACTCTTGAGTATTTCTCTAGTTAAAACCCCCTCCATTTTGCAGAAGCCAGGCACCTAATATTTTATCTTCTCTTACTGAGTTGCCAAGATTTATCTGCTGGGGTCTCTTGCTTTCTAGCTTTCCCCACAAAGGAGAGGGTATTGGATTGAGATTTTTTCCGTGAGACCAGTGAATTGGAGATTGGGAGCCGACTTTGAAATTAGGGATTTTGGGGTGTAAACGAATAACCATTTAAATGATAAGCAGATGTTTGTTGGTTAATGGTGTCAGCTACACTTGTAGCCTCCCAGGGAGGCAGCTTTGCTGTAGCAGAGCAGCAAAGCTTCCTCCGCAGGAGAGGAGCGGGCAGCCCCTGTGTACTGGCTCCCGGGGAGATTTGGCTGCAGGCTCTGCAATATAAAGCATGTAATTGTGTAACCGCTGATTTTTAGTGGTTACACGGTTACCCTATTACATGATTTTTAACATCCCCAGTTGAAATCTAGTTGGAGCAGAGGATGCAGTGAGCTGGCCAAGTGGCCTGCTTAGATAACTGCACAACATAGGGAAGGCCTAAGGAGCCAAAGCTGATTACAAGCTTTTCCACATACAGTGGAAGGTCCTGAGCAGGTCTGTGCGCCACATCACAGCTATTGAGGCTGGTGGAGCTGAGGAATCTGGATAACAGGAAGGGGAAGAATGGTGTCCTCAAAATAATAAACCAAATTTACTGTAACATGTTTTCAGCACCTGTAAAATGTTGTGGTTTGAAGGTAGTTGGGGAATAAGAGAATTGCTGCAAAATTTGGATTTTTGTCATTTTGAGGATAAACAATGCTTCAGCTTTGTTTGAATATTGTCCGGCCCATGAAAGAAGCAGCAGATGCCTCTTACACCCTTTATTCTAACACTGAAAGAGCATTTGTTGGTACCAAAGAATGTGGCCTTTTTGAAGCTGGCACTACTAGTGCCACCAAAGAACAGACGGCCTGTCCATTCTGTTGCATCCAAAGCTAGATATGAGGCCATCTTCCAACTGGCCTGTCCATCCAGATGTGCACCCTCTCCAAAGAGGAGAAATTTTTTTGGAGAGGTGGGGACAGAATACTTGCATTCCACTCTGAATTCTTTAATGATGCAAGATATAAACAGAAGGAGCAAGCAACACCATCTGACATAGAGAGGCAAGCAACACCCACTCATAGAGAGGCCACAAATTAGATGCCTTAGTAAGGTAGAACTTTACTTCAGTAAATTTGCTATTCCACCTAGAAAACTAGCAATTGTTAATGTAGAAAGATGATTTTATTAATTGCAGTGGGTTATCTGAATTCACCAACACTCATTCAAGATGATAGACTTCATTTCCAATCAGGCATCATTGAAGTTAAACTGCTGCATATATTGACAATCCAGTGGATACTTGATGGGAACTTCATGAAGCTGGCTGTGTGGTCCAGATTTCCCAGTTTAATCCTCCATGATCTAGCTTTTGAGTGCCAAAAGGAATCATATTTCCTCGAAGACTAAGAGCAGTCCTTCACTCCCTAAGTATCTGTACCCCAAGTCTCGACCCTATAAGCAACAAGCAGTTCCCAACCATTCTACCATCAAAGTGCTTAACTGCCTAAAATGCTAGAAGATTACATGAACTGTAAACAATGTCCTCCCTTCATTCTACTTCCAGCTTCAGCCTTCCACCAAGAAAGCCTTTTGACATGACTTTTGAGAAATCAAGTTTAGACCATGTTGCTACAGTTACACATTCTTATACTTCATTTGCTGGCTGCCTAGTTAATTTTTCCCCGGCTGCTTATTATATGCTATGAGGCATATGGGTTCTGGAAATAATCACTATGGGTTCTATGATAGTTCCCTTCTCTTCCTTTTTGCTTCCCTCTTCAGGGACCCTTCTTATGAGTGGATATTGAGACAAGAAGTGGAACTCCCTGCTCTGTATGGGAGCTATAGAACTTGTATCTCTTCAGTGTATTCAAGATATTTCCTCCAGAGATCGGAGATTCAACTGAACATCTTCATCTGCGGTTCAAACAGTAGACGTGTAGTGAGGGCTTCAATAATCCCCTCACTAAACAAAGGGCAGCTGGTTCACAGCTCTCAATTTGAGATTTATTTCCAAAGAGACATCAGGTATATAGGATATTCCAGAAATTTACCATGGGCCCAGACCATTACCTATATAGAGTGGTTCCCTTCCTTTCTCAATAGCACTAAGAGCATTTACAAAGGTATTACCTGTAGTGGCAGCTCGCCTGTATTGTCAAAGTTCTCTTACTCAGGGAACTGGTTTCACACAGAGAAAGTATAGATGACAGTCCTGTCCCTGATCACTCCTATGTTATTTAGGGCTGCAAACAAATGTAAAAGTGTGGTATAACTGTACACTCAGAGACAAAGTATATCTATCACAGAACAGATTCCAGGTTACAAAGGACTTCATCACTTGGCTTAAGATGAGCCTTCAAACAGCTACAATTTCTTATCCTATTAGAGTTTTGTGTAATTTTGACAGTATCCACCTCTTCTCAATATTTTGCCTTTAATGCTTAAAGGTGTGGTTATAGACCATCTACATGCTGAGCCACAACAGACTAGACTGGCTGATCTTGCTCTCGCACTTCACTGTCCAGGTTGTAAAATAGGGAGAAAGTGTACATGGAGGTTCCCTTCACATATCCCCCGCCTACAAAAAGGATGGATTATAGATGCCTCTCTGTTAACTGAAATAGGCTTTCTGATCCTAACATATGCACAGGGTTCTTGGACCCACCAAAGAATCCCACCTGCACATAATTTTCTGAAGCTGTGTACAGTGCAGATCAAACGAGCTGGAACATTGCTCTCCAGTAGCCCAAGAAATTCTGAAAAATGCTCAGGAACCAGAACTCCTTACATCTGTGTGTCCATATTCACCCTCTTCCCCAGTTATACTAACTTAGAACAAAGGTAAATCAGACAGGCCAACTCAGCAATCTCCATCAAAAAGTATGATGTTTGTAAGCATGGCAGACCTAGAAAAGTTATGTTCAGAGGCTGTTCAATCCAACCTTGGCAAGAGTAGGAAAGATTCCATGAGAACATGCTGTACAACAAAATGGAAGAGATTTCCATCCCTGATGTCAGCCAGCATCATTAGAAACCCCTGGAAATGTATGACATCCCCACTATTCAAGTATCAGCGGGGTAGCCGTGTTAGTCTGAATCTGCAAAAGCGTCGAGGAGTCCTTTGGCACCTTATAGACAGATTTATTGGAGCATAAGCTTTCGTGGGCAAAGATCTACTTTCCCACTATTGTTTATCTCTGTCTCTCAAAATGACAGGGCTAGCTCTAGCTCCTTTTAAGCCAGCTCTCTGCGCATACTAGGAGCCTGTGTGTAACGGTGAAGGTTAACCACTGAGCCCAGGCTTGTCCCTTAACTGTGTACGCAGTTACGTGTTCACTTCCCTAGTTTACTGCACAGACTATTGACATTTGAGTTAAGGCGAATAACTGATAGCAGTAGTACAGGTTGTCATTCTTTATGTGGAGCAGCATTACAGAGGGATGAAAGATGCTGCCAGTGGCTTCACACACATTTACTCACAGCTTTTTCTACTAGGTTTATTATGTATTCAAAAAGGTTTTAATACATTTATTTGTGTTAGGCTTTTTAACTGGCAGGGAAAATTCCCCTGACAAGCAGAACTCTGAGCTCCCTTTACTGCACCTCTGAAGGGGCCCGAGGGCAGCTGGCCCATAGTGCTGCCTGGTGTGCATGGCGCTCTAGCAGCGATTTATAGGGCCCAGGGTGCAGCAGTAATGGCTGGAGCCCTGTACCTCTTTGAATAGTCAGGTCCCAGGGCAATTGCCCCCATTGTGTCCTCTCTCCCATTGGTGGGCCTGGCTAGTTGTCAGTTTATGGGAAAAGAGATCTTGTCAAACCAAATTTATATTCTTTCTATAAAAATATTAAAGGTGACACTGATTGTAATATACTTAGATTTTTGCAGAGTGTTTGACTTCATACTGCATGACATTTTGATTAAAGAACTAGAATATATGAAATGTGGCACACATTAAATTGATTAAAATTGATTTCAATGTGTTGAATATGGCTCATTGTAACTGTATATATTTCTAGGAACAAGAATGTAGGCTGTGCTTACAGAATTCTGGAAAGCAATGAATCTGAAAAATGTTTGGAAGTCGTGGTGGATAATCAGCTGAACATGAGCGCTCAGTGCTACACTGAGGCCAAAAGGGCTAATGTGAGTCCTGAATGCGTAAACAGGGGAATCTAGAATGGGAGTTAGAGAGGCTATTTTATCCTTTTGTTTACCCATTCTGCATCCACTACTGTGGCTAACTGTGGTGTCCATGATTCAAGAAGGATGTTGATCAGTTGAATGGGGTTCAGAGAAGAGTGATGAAGATGATTTAAGGATTAGAAAACCTACCTTAAAATGGCAGATTGAAGGAGCTCTGGTTTAGTTTAACAAGGAGATGGTTAAAGTATGACTTGATCTGTCTGTATGTATTTAGATGGGGAACTCGCATTTGATTAAAGTCTCCTCTAGCTTACTGGTGAAGATATAACTTGATCCACTGGCTGTAAATTTAGATTAGACAAATTCAGACCAGAAATAACCTGTACATTTTTAATAGCAGGAATATTTAATCATTGAAACAATTTACTCAGGATAATGGTGAATAGTTCGACACTTGCTGTTTTTAAATGAACATTGGATGTCTTGTAAGAAATACATTCTAGGATCTATTTGGGAGAAAATATTCTATGGCTTGTGTTATACAGTTCAGACTAGATCTTGATGGTCCCTTCTAGCCTGGAATCTGTGAATTATTTCCCCCATTTCTCCATACTTTCCATTTTTTTTAACTGAGTTTTTTTTTCTATCCTTTTACCTCAGACTCACTCTGAATTAAAAATCATACATTAGACACTTTAATCTCAGGTGTTTTGGAAAATTGCAGATGTGAAAATAGGAAATTATATTGCAGAAGGAGGAAATATCACAGAAATGGGCTTACAGACATGGATGACAAATGTATTGGAGGTATGGAAAGAAGATTAAGAAAACATGATGGTCCTCTCTTCTGCACTAACCCATTACCAAACTATTCTTTGATTTCACCAATGTGTCAGTATTTGGTATGTTTGAATGTGCTGTGTCAAATGAGAGTGTGCTGGAAGGTCGGGAATCCTCTGGTGGCAGTTTAGTTTGATGTGTGTGTTCTGTGATGTGTAGTATTCATGGCTGTAATGAGATGTGGGGCTAAGGAAGGGAAAGTATGGTTATGTCACTTAACTTTTTTTTATTGCCTTAATTTTGTCCAAGTACATTTTGTATAACTATATGTAGTCTTTATTTTAAAGGTTTATAATGGATAAAACTTTAAATTTACCTTTTACTAAAACAAAAGTAACAAATCCAGCAAAACCAATAATTGCAAGTTTCCACACATTTTTATCTGTTGCATCTGATAATTTTAAACTGAACACTTTTAAAATAGGATCTACTTTAGGAATCTAGGGACTCTTTTCTACAGCAAGCAAATTATGTCTCTTTAATTTCAGTCTAGAGAAGAGGAAAAAAGCATGAGAGAGCATTTAATAGTAGCAGTTTTAAAATGTTTATACTGTTTTTCTGTGATAGATCTAGATAGTACTAAGATTTGTAAAAAAAAAACTTCATGAAATGGCAGTAACTTCTCGTGAGCTGCAAAAATTGTATGATAAAAATAGACATTCTAATGGTCTGATCTGGTACCTTGCATATTTGTCATAAGTAGTTCATTTTAATTGAATTGCTTATTTGCAAGAAACAAAAGCTAGAATGTTAATTTTAATAATATTTGGCTTTTTCCAGTACCTACCAAAGTAAAAAATATCTATTCTACTCTGAAAACTATTTCCAAAAATAACGTAACACAATAAAACCATCAATTGAGTTAAGATTCCATTTTTGAAAGTTAAAGCTGAGAGAGCTTGATTCACAAGAAAAAGGAGGAAGAATTACTAGGTGCAAAAGGTTAAATCTAATGTTGAAACCTAACATGAACTTGTATTACAGCAGTAACGAAAGGGCCTATTAGGATTGGTTTCTCATTGTATGTAAAACCAAGTGCACGGTGCTTGGTGTGAGGAATGCAATCTAAGAGGACATACAGTATAGGCGAAGCATGGAGGATAGAATAATATGTATTTTTAAATATATAGATGATGAAGCTTTTAAACTAAATGTCACTTGTCAAGTTTCAAGTACAGCTGGGCAGTGGTTGTGGGAGAAGTGGATAAATAGGTAGCCTAGGCTGGCAATTTTGGTGGAGTGTGAAGGCTAGCATATAATTAGACAAAGACAGATTGTTAAAAAAATACTTGAAAAGGATAAGAAGCTTAAACTTGATTAAAATTAAAGGATGTAGTGAAGATAATCCGAGATATGGTCAGAGATACTAAGAAGGAAGAGGATCTCGAAAACTATTCTTTTGTATTGGTGGAAGGGTGTAGTGCAGGGGTCGGCAACCTTTTCAAACCAAAGAGCCAAACTACATCAACATTTAGAACAAGTGGTCAACAAGAGCCGTATAAGAATTTTGCATGACTGAAAATATACAACTTAATACTATTGATAATTGACATAATGATTAATAGCATAAATGAAACATTGTACACAAGGATTTCAATGGAACTTCTGCTGCTGCATCTTTTCACACGTTTCTTTGACATTTACATCATAACTGGCCAAATCCAGCTTCATGCACACTTTCGGGCTGTCTTCTGTCAATCTTATGGCAGGGGGTTGGGGAAGTGGGGGCTGGACCCCAACTGTGGGGGATTGTTGGACAGACTTCATTTTTAAATAAAGTGAAATATTATGTCCAGTATAAAAGGTTTCCACATTGTCTTTCCTTATGGCAGTGGTGGGGAATTTTTTTGGGCCAGGGGCCATGACCCACAGAAAAATCAGTCGGGGACCACACAAGTGAGAAGCAAAAAAAAAACCACCCCACAAACAAAACCAACCCTCCAAAAACCTCCAAGCCTCGCTGATGTGTCCCCCAACTGAGACACCTCACTCCCCTGATGCTCTAGCTCCATGGGGCAGGGAGGACTGAGGTTCAAGGCCTCAGGCCAGATGAATTCTTCTGGGGTTCCAGGGTTAGTGGATTTTATGGGCCTTCCCTAGGCTCTGAGGTGGGGCCAAAAAATGAGGGCTCCAGTGTGCAGGACAGACCAGCCAGTGAGTGGTATAGGGTGCAGGAGCAGGGTGTGGGTTGGCTTCTGGCTAAGGGGAGGGAGCAGGAACAGTGAAGGAACAGGGTGCTGGTGGGTGTCTGGACGGGGCAGCGTGGGGGGGGGGGGTACAGCATCTCAGCATGGAGAGGGTAGAGGGTGCAGGGTCTGGGTGACACTTACTTACTTTTTTTCCGCCAGTGTCTGTAAAGGGTTTATTCATTGTAACAGCCAGATGCTGCTCCACACCAGTCAAGGAATAAGTTAGCAGCCCAAGGGCCAAGTGTGGAATGGAGGCCATGCCTCACCAGGAGCATGGGAAGTCTGGCTGGTGGGTCCGGGCAGGCTGACCAGGATCTAGCCCACTGGTGCCAGGAAGAAAGTGCTCAGGCTGATGACTGACTGCAGTGGCCCCATGGGGTTGCAGACTGTGGTGTGCGGGGTCAGAGCAGTGGGGATATGGCCATGGCAGCTGCTGGTCCTTCGCGGACATGATGGCAGCGGGGTTTGCTTTTGTTCCACGTGCTGTTCTCAGGCTCCCTGTCCCAAGCATGACTTCCCGCGGTAAAGCCTGAAAGAAGCATGCCTGTTGCTGCTTTGTTCCTCAGCTGGGGAGGGGCATGTGTATGCATGCGCAGAGCCATTTGTGGCTCTGGCTTTTTCCCCAATCATAGTGAGACTTCTCGCCCCCGACCCTACAGCAAGCCGGTGCTGTCTCCAATCTTACAGGGGCGCAAAGGGGGGCTAAGCTTGAGCAGCAAGCCATATTTTGGCTCCTAAGTGAGCCATAGGCTGCCGACCCTTGGTGTAGTGATCTGAATACTGGAGAGACCAGAGAGGAATAGGGCTGATGGAGGTGCCAGAGAAGAGGAGGTTGCCGTAGTTAGAAAGGGAGATGAGGCCCTGGGTGAATTTTAACTATCTGGAAACAGAAAGCTAAGATTGCATCTTGGGGAAAAAATGTTTCATAGTTCAGGACTAGCTGAACTCTTGACATCTATCTGTGTTTGAGTGCACTTCCCTAGGCTGGACACACCAGTAATTTCACCACCTGTTTTTTAATCATGTTGAAATGCCAAATATTCCATCAAAAATATCCTGATATAAGTGTTGACCTACCTTTTTGATTACAATATGTTACTGTTAGCAAGCCTACTTGTATGTTGAGACCACCTGTTGTGGAAAAAGATGAACTAATTGAAAGTTGACCATTGTGATTGGCTGGATCTTCTAGAACAAATATTCTGTATGTGGTTCTATATCTTTATTTGTATCCCAAGCCATCAATTGTACATGACAATTTAGAAAACACATGAAACAAGTTAAGACATGGTGCACACCTTAAGAGCTTACAATCTAAATTGACTGAACAAGTACATAGAAGTTAATTGTGGGAGGGGGACAGGAGGGTCCACAGTTATTAAAGCATCTCCCTCAACACTGAGGAAAAATGCATCGCTATTAAGCTTCCATTAGCTATTAGTAACTATTTATTCCTGTTTTTAACCTACCTCTTTTTAAAAAGTCTGAGGGGGAGCCGTTAGTCTGTAATTTTAAAAATGAATAGTCCTGCAGTACCTTTGAGACTATCGGTATTTTATTTTGTTTTGTTTTAAAAAAAGTTGATATGGCAACCTGAAATGTCTAAAGTCATTGACCATTGTGACACATTTTGGGTCTAGGCCTGGTTAGAGAAAACATTACATTAGGCTCATTGGGTTGATCTATTTTGTTAAGTTATCAAATGGTAGTGCAGATTCTTTATTATCTATCATCTGCATTTACTATTTTTCACCACCATCATCTTTCACTTTTGAAGACTCCTGCAAAGATAAAACTGAGTTGTATGTGAGACACTCCATTCTTTTTCTGAGATGATCCAGAGATTAGAATTGGCTGACAGTTAATCTGTCTTGAGGGTTTTATGGTACTGCAGGATATTGTCATAACTTCTATTTGTATATAATCTCCTAATTCCCATCAACACCTTGGGAATCTAATCATCAGTCATATGTATACAAAAGGCATAGCGAGTCTTGAAGAATGGTGCATTGCAAAGTATAAGAACATAAGAATGGCCGTACTGGGTCAGACCAAAGGTCCATCTAGCTCAGTAGCCTGTCTGCCAACAGTGGCCAGCACCAGGTGCCCCAGAGAGGGTGGACCGAAGACAATGATCAAGCGATTTGTCTCCTGCCATCCTTCTCCAGCCTCTGACAAACAGAGGCCAGGGACACCATTTCTATCCCCTGGCTAATAGCCTTTTATGGACCTAACCTCCATGAAATTATCTAGCTTCTCTTTTCACTCTGTTATAGTCCTAGCCTTCACAGCCTCCTCCGGCAAGGAGTTCCACAGGTTGACTACACGCTGTGTGAAGAAGAACTTTCTTTTATTAGTTTTAAACCTGCTACCCATTAATTTCATTTGGTGTCCTCTAGTTCTTCTATTTAGGGAACTAATAAATAACTTTTCTTTATCGGCCCTCTCCACACCACTCATGATTTTATACACCTCTATCATATCCCCCTCAGTCTCCTCTTTTCTAAACTGAAAAGTCCCAGTCGCTAACCTCCTCATATGGGACCCGTTCCAAACCCCTAATCATTTTAGTTGCCCTTTTCTGAACCCTTTCCAGGGCCAAAATATCTTTTTTGAGGTGTGGAGACCACATCCGTACACAGTATTCAAGATGTGGGCGTACCATAGTTTTATACAGGGGCAGTAAGATATTCTGGGTCTTATTTTCTATCCCTTTCTTAATAATACCTAGCATCCTATTTGCCTTTTGACCGCCTGCACACTGGGTGGAAGTTTTCAGAGAACTGTCCACGATAACTCCAAGATCTCTTTCCTGATTTGTCGTAGCCAAATTAGCCCCCATCATACTGTACGTATAGTTGGGGTTATTTTTCCCGATGTGCATTACTTTACACTTATCCACATTAAATTTCATTTTCCATTTTGTTGCCCAATCACTCAGTTTGGTGAGATCTTTTTGGAGTCCCTCACAGTCTGCTTCTGTCTTGACTATCCTAAACAGTTTGGTATCATCCGCAAACTTTACCATCTCACTGCTTACCCCTTTCTCCAGATCATTTATGAATAAGTTGAAAACAATTGGTCTTATAAGACTGTAAGTGTGGGTGTAGCATGTTTGTGATGAGATTTAATTGTAACTGTTAAATTTTTCATTTAGAAATATTTTATTGTTTTGTTTTTTTTAATAAAAATATCTGATTTAAACAAAAAATTTTTTTATATAAAAAAAAAAAAAACCCCATGGATTTTTCTCCACTTACTTAGGCCCATTGTCACTTCAGGATGTGCAAGAAGCAGCAGTGGCCAAGAGTGCGTTTGACAGAGGGTTTCATGGTTTTAATCCATAGGCATGGTAACTAGAAGTACAGAGGGTTCTGCAGCACCCCTGAGTTCCAGCTGTCAGCCACACGAGCTGGTGGGACTTTGCTGCTGGCCCTGCAAGCTGGCTGCCGGATCCACATTCGAGGGTTTTGCTCCCAGCCTCAGCTTTGCAGGGAAGGGATAAGGGAAGGTTATCAACATCCCCACTCAAAGTTCCCACTGCTTCCACCTCCTCAAGATTGGATTATAGCAATGCACTTTACTTGAAACTCCACTCCAAAATCACTTAAAAAAACAAAAAAAAGTGGAAATTGTATTCAAATTATAGGGTTGGAGGAGACCTCAGCAGATCATGGAGTCCACCTCCCTGCTAGAAGCAGGACCAATCCCAACTAAGTCATTCCAGCCAAGGATTTGTCAAGTCGGGACTTAAAAAAACAACAACACATCTAGGTATGGAGATTCCACCACCATCCTAGGTAACCCATTCCAGTGATTCACCACCCTCCTAGTGAAATAGTTTTTTCTTAATATCCAAACCTAGACCTTCCCCTCTGAAACTTGAGACCACTGCTCCTCTTTGTCATCTGTCACCACTGAAAACAGCCTCTTTCCATTTTCTTTGGACCCCCTTCACCCCTTCCAGGAAGGTGAAGGTTGCTATCAAATCCCCCCTCCCCATCCCCATCCCCCACACACTCTTCTCATTGGCCAGTTTGGGGCTGCCACTTGTTCTTTAAAGAGCATGTTAGCGTGGGTTAGCTATGTTAAGTTAGATTTTTAAGTTCAGATCAAAGCATTGATCTTTAAAGCACTTCAGCTTTTTTCCTATGCTTGTTGGAGACTTTCTCCTGTTTTTACCTAATAGTTGATAAACTAGTCTAGCTAAATGCCTAGATCAGTGGTTCTCAAACTTTTTGGCCCATGGCCCACCCGGCTCATTGCAAATCTTTCTGTGGACCACCAATTGCTAATGGAAATTTGCCGTTAATTATATAATTATGCCTGAGCTGTTTTGCTAGTGCTCTAGCTAGGGAGAACGGTTTCATTTAACCGGTAAGAAAGGGCATAATAATTTAAATTAAACAGACTAGGCGCTTTAACTTTTTGATCGTTTATCAAACTTCACTTTAAATAAAATAATGTATTAATTTATGTCCAACACACAAGGTTCCCATGTTTTCTTGATTTATGGCAGGGGTGGGGAACCTTTTTTGGGGGGGAGGGGCCACTGACCCACTGAAAAATTAGTTGGACCACCCAAGTGAAAAGAAAAAAAAAATTCTCCAAAACCCCCAAACTGAGGTTTTTGTGAACCTCAACTGACACACATCACTCCGCTGGTGCTCCATCCCTACTAGGATTGGGGGAGGACTGAGGTTCAGGGCTTCCTATAGGCCAGATTTACACTTCTGGGATTCCAGGGTTAGTGGATTCCAGGGTTAGTGAGGCACTTCGAAAGTGCAAATGAAGAAAGTGCAAATATCCCATGCTTCATTTGCATATTGCATCATGGTGCTCTTTCAAACAAGTGCCATTTCGAAAGTAAAACTGCCGTCTAGACACTGTCAGCCGACGGTCAGGGCAGTGTGCGTGTGCATGTGCATGTGGTGAGAAAAGGTTTAACGTCCGTGACTTGACTGCTAGGACCAGGGTCCCGTTGCGGATGGCAGCCAACAGGCTAACAGACGCCCCTGTTTATAGGAAGAGCTTATTACATCTCAGATTTTAGCTGCTAGGATACAGGATCCCTTCGCAGCGGGCAGTCTAGGGAAGACTGAGAGATGCCCCAACGGATCTGTCACCTGGGAGTGACACGATCCAAACGCCCAAGTTCCTCCTATACCTGTCCCTTATGAGCGGCTGAAGTTCTTTTAAATTGTGCTTGGTTCTGTTACAGCAACTGAAGGAGTCAGGTTAAAACTTAAACAGTTACAGGTTTATTAAACAAGCTTATAAATCATATGGTTACAATGGCTATTGCTCTGTTTCTTAACTGCTAGCAAATATAGATCTTAAAAATGGTTACAAAGAAAATAAAGATAGAAAATAGAAATAATGGTACCAAGTGACAGCTTAATCTTTAAAGAGCTCTAAATCTATGTGTACACTTAAGACAAAGGACCTCATCCAGGTACAATTTTTACCCCCTTCTGTGCCTCTCGACTCCAGCGGGTCAAGCCAGAGCCGGTCCCTCAATTCCTAGGAAAGATGAATACGAGGTGGGCGTCCCCGTGGAACCTCGGGAGGTCAAACACCTAACCCGACCAGCAGATAGATGGTAGATTGACACTCAGAGTAGATGTGCTGATGGACCCATCTTTATACCCATAGGGGCCCGTATCCTCTTTCTTATCTAAGATGCCAAATTGTGTTGGTTTGTCTTTGTGACGCCAGTTCTTACAAGCAAGTTTCAAGTTAATTTACACTTGCAAGAGAGAACTAAATTGTGAGTACTAGACTTTTTTTTTTTTTTTTTTTTTTTTTTTTTTTACTCGTGGGAGATTCCTCCCCTGCGAATGACTGTGTGTTCGTATCAATATGGGTTTCAGTCAAGGACACTCCTCTGCAGCCTCTTGGTCAGCAATTGGCGTATCTCTGTTTACAGCCATTCACGGTCACTGAGCCTGCATATCCGGGCCTTCTGTTCAAGGCTTTTACTGCTCTGTGTGCCC
Organism: Rafetus swinhoei; assembly: GCA_019425775.1. Lineage (NCBI taxonomy): Eukaryota > Metazoa > Chordata > Testudines > Trionychidae > Rafetus > Rafetus swinhoei. Next base: position 278,167,123 of record CM033437.1, read on the forward strand.
TGCATGCTCCAGGCAAGCAAAGATGGATGTTAAAGGGGGGTTCCTGTCTGGCTACAGACACGGTTCTTTCGAAAAAACTTGCCGTTTTCAAAAGAACCGCGTCTAGACTGCAGTTTTACTTCCAAAATGCTGCTTATTCGAAATAGCGCCATGACGCGATTATGCAGATTAAACGCAGGGTATTTAAATCCCCTCTTCATTTGCACTTCCGAAGTGCCTCATTTACATCCCTCTGTCGACAGAGGGATGTAATCACATCTCTTTGTCGACAGAGGTATGTAATCTAGATGTAGCCTTAGTCAAAAATGAGGACGATAACAAGATCCCTTCTCTAAAAGGCTTTTAGTTTATTAGTCTGTATGCTTATCTAACAAGTTTTAACAGATTTTTGTAACTAGTTAGTGATGTCGTTGGCTACAAAGATGGTCTTTGTCCAGTGCTTTTTTTTGTGACGGTACTGCTCAGTACTGGCACCTCCAGACTCAGTACCAGCAAAGTTAGCTATCGTATATTGCTCGCCAGAGAAGCACACGCTATTGGGGAATCACTCATAAAACCATGTGCAAAAGATATTATAATGTGTATGTTGGATCAGGAGTCTTGTCAAAGTTGAGGCTGTGCCACTATCAAACAATACTGTCACACATTGTATTCACGATCTTGCTGCTGACATCGAGAAGGAGCTTATTTTTCGGCTGCATTTATGTGATGCATATGCATTACAATTAGACGAGTCCACTGACGTTGCAGTCTTGCAGTTTTGCTTGGATTTGTCCGTTATGATTTTAATAGTTCTATTGAAGAAGACTTACTTTTATGTGAATTTTTGCAAGCCAGTACGACTGGTGAGAATATATTCAATTGTATCAATAACTTTATGAAAACACATAAAATAAGCTGGGAAAAATGTGTTGATGTGTGCCGTGATGGTGCCAAAGCAATGGTAGGAACAGTGGCTGGAGCTGTAACACAAATAAAAAATGTAGCACCAAACTGCACCAGCCGTCATTGCATTCTCCACAGACACGCTCTGGTAGTTAAGAATATTTCTCCCTCTCTTAAAAATGTGTTGGACGAAGCAGTACAGATTATTAATTATATAAAAACTCGTCCATTACAATCAAGACTGTTCAAAATTATGTGTGAAGATATGGGTAGTCAGCACACAGCCCTGCTTCTACATACAGAATTCAGGTGGCTATCGCGAGGCAAAGTGCTGGTTAGATTATTTGAGTTGCGTCATGAGCTCTCCGCATATTTGATTGATCACAAATTCCAACTGTCTGATCGTTTTAACAAACTTTTTGTGGTTATCAAGAATTGCGTATCTTGCAGACTTCTTTACAAAACTAAATGAAGTAAATCTATCGCTGCAAGGAAAGAATGTAAATATTTTTAATGCGAACGATAAAATTTTGTCATTTGTCACGGAAGCTACAGTTTTGGATCTCGTCTGTAGGACAAAATAATTTGGATTGTTTACCAACCCTGAATGATTTCCTTGAAGAAAATGAATGCAAACTTGATGAAGATATTCGCAGCGACATTGCAGATCATCTCCACGATTTATACATGAACATCATTAAGTATTTTCCAACCATTAATGACAACAATAACTGGATTCGAAATCCATTAAGTTTAACAGAAAAGCCAGTCAGTTTTTCTACACAAGATTATGAAAACCTAATTGAAATCGCTTCAGACGGCCAATTAATACAAAAATTTAAAGAAGTTTCTCTGATTACGTTTTGGGGTGACTTATGTCAAAGTCAAGAATATTTATCTTTATCAAGACGCTCAATTTGTCAGCTGTTACCCTTCGCCAGCACATACTTGTGCGAAACTGGGTTCTCGAACTATGCAGCAATGAAAACGAAATACAGAAATCGACTGGATGCTGTGCCAGATATGCGAATCCAACTTTCTAGTATTAAACCAAATATAAAGAATTTGCCAAGAAAAGATGAAAAACCACTCTTCGCATTGAAAACAGTGAATATAATTAATATTATTTGATAGCTTTATTTTTTGTACATATTTAATATGATTTTTGTTTTAAAATATGTTGAATTAAAATGAATGGTGATCTCACAACCGTATTTAGCATCTTATTAACTACTAATTGTGGTGTACTGGAAGCCCCAGTCTGTGGTGAGTGATTTTTTTGTTTTGTTTTGTTTTTTCCCCGACAAACTTATTCTCTGGCTGTAGGGGTTCCTTGAAATTTTTCTGAGTTTAAAAGGGTTCCATGGTCAAAAAAAAATTGGGAAACGCTGTCCTAAAACATACTTAAATACAGTTGTCATGGCTAAACATAGCATAAGTTCTTTGTTATGTTACAAAAAGGTGGTTGTACTTGCTATATAGATAGGTCCTTGTAAATAAAGACTGAGTAAAAATATGATGATGATGATCAGGGCTTGCCAAGCGGCAGCGAGCCCTGTTCACCAGCCGCGCGGAAGCGCACGCTGCGCATGTGCTGACGACGCTGCGCGGCCCTGCCGGCTTAAAATCTACTCGCCATGGGCGAGTAGATTGAATCATTTGTCAAGCCCTGATGAGATGATATGAGCATGCCAAATTTGAAATTAAAAGGAATAGTTAGGCACACAATGTCACAGTTCCTTGTGTTGTCAGTTTTCCATTCAAGCAGTTGTTTAACTGATTTCTTTTGGAAGAAATGTGTTTTCAGTAGAACTTGAAGGTTGGGATTAGGGTGAGGGCTTGAAGCATGAGTTGGCAGCCTATGGCTCACTTAGGAGCCAAATATGTCTTGCGGCTTAAGCTCAGCCCTCCTTCACTCCCGTCACCCACAATGGGGAGCCTGCGCTGGCAATCCAGCATTGCACCCCCCCACAAGGTTGGCGCCAGCACTGTCTTCTTACGGGAGGTGGGGGCAAAGCCCCAGGCTCCATGCTAGATCTGGCTTGCAGGGAACTGTATTCATGCGCTGCTCCTCCCCTCCCCACAGCAACATGTGTACTTCCTTATCCAGCTTACCTTGCCCTGTGCTCTGGCAGGACACAGGAGCTGCGCAGGCTCCCCCTGACTGGTGATCACCAGAGAGAGTGCATTCGACTGTGCTGGATGTGATGGTGATGCACTTTGAGCATGCAGGCGCAGGGCAGGTTGTAAAATGACGGCGGAGGATCCAGACTTTGGGGACAAGGAACGTCTGCATTTCCTAAAGGAGTGGCACGTGCGTTGCCTGCATATCCTGCCCAAGTGATACTCATCCCTGGAGACCAGCAGGTACCGGCTGAGCTGCTCCTGCCCCCTCTTCCCCTGGCCAGACACCTTCCAGGGTGTCTACCCACCAGTATCTTGCCCCGTCCTCTCTGCCAGCCAGAGACCTGTCCCCAGCTTGCTCCTGCCCCCATACCTCTCACCCAGATTCTGCACCCCCATCCCTTTTCCACTCTCCAGCAGCTCTGTCTCACACACTGGACCCTACATTTTTGGCCCCAACCCAGATCTTAGAGGGGGTCCCACAAAATCCACTAACCCTGGAACCCCAGAAGGGTTAATCTGGCCTGAGGCCTTGAACCTCAGTCCTCCCTGCCCTTTGCCCCCTCCCATGGCGCTGGAGTACCAGGGGAGTGAGGTGTCTCAGTTGGGAGCCACATCAGCAAGGTTTGGAGGTTTTTGGAGGGGTTGTGTTTTTGCTTCTCAATTGTGTGGTCCCCGACTGATTTTGTTGGCCAGTGGCCCCTGACCCAAAAAGGTTCTCCGCACCTGCCATAAATAAAAGACAATGTTAAAACCTTTTGTGTTGGACATAATATTTTACTTTATTTAAAAATGAAGCCTGGCCAACAAACCCCCAATTGGGGCCAAACCCCCATCTGTCCACAGCATCATAACACTCCCAACGCGCCTCCCAACCCTGAGCCCATACTCCTTCACCACCCGCACACTTGCAAACCTGTGCCCTGAGCCCATCATACACCCAACCCCACTGTTCTGAATCCCTCATACAGCCCTATCCAAACCCCTGCACTTCCCACACCTCCAGCGCCTGCCATAAGATTGACAGAAGACAACCTGAATGCATGCATAAAGCTGGATTTGACCAGTTATTATGTAAACTTCAAACTTCAAAGAAATGTGTGAAAAGATGCAGCAGCAGAAGTCCCATTAAAATCCTTGAGTACAATGTTTCATTTATGCTATTATTAATCATATCAGTTATCAATAATATTAAGTTGTATATTTTCAGTCATGCAAATGGGCATTCTTGTACTATTATTTGATCACTTGTTCTGAATTTTGATGTAGTTTGGCTCTTTGGTTTGAAAAGGCTGCTGACCTCTGGGCGGAAGGGTGTTAAATTGGTCTGATATGCAAAACTAATAGCTCCATACTGTGACCAGCCCTATTTGTATAAATGAGGTATCGGATCTTGAGTGTGCTAGGTCCTGGGTAGAGATAGTGTCCTACTATAATATGGAAACACCCTTTTAATCAACAAGTCTTATATTTTTAATTTACCACATAATGTTTCTCTAAATAAAAGTATGTGTTCAGTGTTGTAAACTTCAGAAATAAAAGTACGTGGCAACTTGTAAAACTTTTAAAAAGTTCCTGAATAAAAAGCTGTGAGGGGTGGTTTTTTTTTTTTTTTTGTTTGATATCAACAATATAAATGTCAACACTGGGTTTTGGGTTTAGAATTAGGGATTACGTGGATATGGAGTATGTTCCATCTGAAACTTTTGTTGCTTTCTAGTCATGAATATGAGAGACATTTAGTCATATGAAATTTTGAAAAAGTGAAGTTTAACTTCTGTGCCAGGGAAGATAATGGAGCAAGTAATTAAGGAAATCATCTGTAAACACTTGGACGGTGGCAAGATGATAGGGAATAGCCAGCATGGGTTTGTAAAGAACAAATCATGTCAGACCAATCTGATAGCTTTCTTTGATAGGATAACGAGTCTTGTGGATAAGGGAGAAGCGGTGGACGTGGTATACCTAGACTTTAGAAAGGCGTTTGATACGGTCTCGCATGATATTCTTATCAATAAACTAGGCAAATACAACCTAGATGGGGCTACTATAAGGTGGGTGCATAACTGGCTGGATAACCATACTCAGAGAGTAGTTATTAATGGTTCACAATCCTGCTGGAAAGGTATAACAAGTGGGGTTCCGCAGGGGTCTGTTTTGGGACCGGCTCTGTTCAATATCTTCAACAATAATTTAGATATTGGCATAGAAAGTACGCTTATTAAGTTTGCAGATACCACCAAGCTGGGAGGGGTTGCGACTGCTCTGGAGGATAGGATCAGAATTCAAAATGATCTGGACAAATTGGAGAAATGGTCTGAGGTAAACAGGATGAAGTTTAATAAGGACAAATGCAAAGTGCTCCACTTAGGAAGGAACGATCGGTTTCACACATACAGAATGGGAAGCGACTGTCTAGGAAGGAGTACGGCAGAAAGGGATCTAGGGGTTATAGTGGACCACAAGCTGAATATGAGTCAGCAGTGTGATGCTGTTGCAAAAAAAGCAAACATGATTCTGGGATGCATTAACAGGTGTGTTGTAAGCAAGACACGAGAAGTCATTCTTCCGCTCTACTCTGCGCTAGTTAGGCCTCAGTTGGAGTATTGTGTCCAATTGTGGGCACCGCATTTCAAGAAAGATATGGAGAAATTGGAGAGGGTCCAGAGAAGAGCAACAAGAATGATTAAAGGTCTAGAGAACATGACCTATGAAGGAAGGCTGAAAGAATTGGGTTTGTTTAGTTTAGAAAAGAGAAGATTGAGGGGGGACATGATAGCAGTTTTCAGGTATCTAAAAGGGTGTCATAAGGAGGAGGGAGAAAACTTGTTCATCTTGGCCTCTGAGGATAGAACAAGAAGCAATGGGCTTAAACTGCAGCAAGGGAGGTTTAGGTTGGACATTAGGGGAAAGTTCCTAACTGTCAGGGTGGTCAAACACTGGAATAAATTGCCCAGGGAGGTTGTGGAATCTCCATCTCTGGAGATATTTAAGAGTAGGTTAGATAAATGTCTATCAGAGATGGTCTAGACAGTATTTGGTTCTGCCATGAGGGCGGGGGACTGGACTTGATGACCTCTCGAGGTCCCTTCCAGTCGTAGTATTCTATGACTTCTCAAAATTAGGCTAGTATGGAAACTCCACATTTATCCTTATTCATCTGTATTCAGTGAGGACTAGTACCTTCCTTTTGGGGAACTGCTGTTCATTTGGGAGGCAGAAACTGAACCCTCCCATTTCAATACTTAAAAACAACAAAACCCTGAAATAATCTCTGATTTTGTTTCTGTAGACCTGAAGAGTATGTAGTGACACTTATAGAAGTATGTTTACAATTAAAGAGATTTGTGGTGTGTAGTGACTTCATTATTGTGGAATATACCTGTTATTTCATTTGGCATGACTTTGAAATTCTTTCAGATTTATTGATTTGATATTATGGAGAAAAGTAATTGGATTGTTATATTAAAACTAACTTTCACAGAAACATTCTTAAAAAAGCCTAAAAATCTGTTTCACATGGGGTTACATTCATTTATCATTCAATTTTATAGTATTGGCAGCCAAAAAATAACCTTAGAATAATGGTTATTTAGGGGGAAAAAAACCCAGAGTTTTTAGATTACATTAATATGGTGCAGTTTTTCTGACTTTTTAATTTTGTGGGGTGTACGTTCAAGTGAGCTGATTTTTGGTTCTTTGCTGCCCAGGGGATTAAAACTTTTTTTTCCTTAAACCCTGTGAAAGTCCATTGACTTCATGAAGATATATTCCAGGATAGAATTTGGCAAAAGATTATTTGTATTGATATAAAGCATTCTCATTTTAAAAAATTGAAGTGTAATTTTATGATTAAAAATACTTTGCGTAAGTATGAAAACTCTAGGTCTTTTAATACTGTAGTGCTTTGAGATTGGATGAAAAAGTAGTATATGAGTATACAAATATTTCTAATTCTGTACTATGTTCCTTAATACTTTTCACTTGATTGCAGCTTTGCTTGCCTTCCAGAATGCCTCATAACTTTATAATAATTTCTAATAACCTTTAATTTAAAACTAGAGGTTTTTGGGCTCAAGCCTATTCCCAGTGTAATCAATGGCATAATTCCAATTGAATGTTAATTTTATGTTAATTAAAACTCTGTTGTGGTGCCTAATTTTTTTTTTTCAACCCCAGGAAATGTGAACAGTGAAGGGATGGTTTGATAAACTATTCTATTTTGGAATACTCTGACATCTTAATATTAAGCGCACACTGTTTTTGAAATGTGATTTTTAAAAAAACCTTAATTGTGCACATAGATATTTTGGCTGAATGCCCATTGGTATCATGTATTAATAAATGAAGGGATTTGCAAAGTATACTTTAAAAGTGAATTGCAGAGATTTTATTTAAACAAAACCGTAGAACTTGTATGATTCTAAAAGCTGTTTAAAAACATTGGGCTTTATAGACAAAGATTTTAAACCATAATTTGTTCTCAAATCCTGAAAACTAAGTAGCACATTAAACCTCTTGGTACCTCTGCCAGTAACTGATGTCACAGCTGTCATGAAGATAATTTTTCTAGTCTTAACTCCATATAGATACTCAGTAATTTTTTTCTACAAAATTGGTTTTTGAGCTCTGTTGAATCCCTTCTTAAGTATGCTTAGAAAAGTATCTTGCCCTTATTTGGAGACTTCCTGCACTGGAATAATAATTTAGTTTTCAGTATTAAGTTTGTCCCATTCACTTGATACATACTTAAACTAAGTTAAATAACACTGCCTATACCTGGCTGAAAATGACACTTTGGCCCTACAGTCTAATTAAATAACTGAACAAAAATACATATCCTAAATTTATATTCTGAGGGTTGCTCCATGGGTTTGTATAATAAGTCCAAGCTGAGGATGATCAATTAACTAGTTATAGAATGGTCACCTGTGTTCCCTGCAAGCTGTGCACGTGTGTGGCTGCACAAGAGTAATTCACACACTGCCCAGCTGATTTAGCAGAATGCATGTAGCTAGCAGCGTGTGTGCAAGTGCCCCTTCTCCCCACCTTGCTCCATCCTGCAGTTGCTCCCAGGAAGGGACTCTCCTCCCTTCCTTGCACACACCCCATTGGAATCAGTTGTGCACACATACCTCCCAACACATACAGGCTGAAGCTGTCTAGTCAGGCACGCTTGGGACCTGACTGGTACCAAACCACGGGAGGTAAAAATTGTCTATCAGCATTACCATCTCTTCCACTGCCTACTGGGCTGTTAGAAGACATTTAGGGTACATTAGAGCTAAATAACAGCACAGAATACTGAGAACCAGGACTGGTGGCTGTAAACAAACTATAGGGGCCTGTGGGAAACTTGGCCACACCCACAAATGAACATCTGGCTAACTAAAATAATGCCATGCCAGTATTGCCAGACTACAGAGGTTCAACCTGTACTTGTATTGTAGTGTTTACTATTTCCACACACATTCTGTGTAATTCTGTTCTTTCATAGTATGTTATTTTAGTGTTTGGACTTGTCTATGCATTTCATAATTTTTATTTCTCTTGCATTTAAATTTAATTTTTTGAGTAGTGGTTTCTAAAATTCTTAACCTGAATTAGCAGTAATCATCAATATGGTATTTTTTTTAAATGTGTGAAATCTTGGTGTTTTGTTTCTGTTGGTGGTGCACAACAGCACATGCATCAGTGTAAATAATCTGTATTCCGTACACGATGGACAAAATAATAAGGAACACTGATACTTACCACTGGATATGGCAGTCCTCTTATTTTTCACTTATTAAATCCTGATCAGACTTCCGGAAGAGGTCGTTTCTGAATTTAAGAACAATTTGCCCAGCCAGTTCACATTTGGTGACACTTCCTTCCAGTCTCCATTCTAATAAATACAGTATCAGATCCAGCAGTATCCATCATCCAGTTAGCTCTGTAATGACCTTGCAAACCTGGTTTCTGTTCTAGCAGAACAACAATGAAGATATATGCCCATCTTTCTACTACAACACTTCTAAGTCATACTGATTAAATCTTAAACCAGGGTGACCATAAGTCCTGTACAGCAAAGTAACTTTTTATGCCTAAAGTAGATCACAACTTGAGCATCCTGCCAAATTCTGAAGCACTCTAAGTCCTTCAATTCCCTCATTTCATTTACTTGTTTGAAAGAAATCCCCCTCCCTCTTTGTTTGCTCACATATTATGTCCCAGTATACTGTAAAGATGAGCTTAATATTCATAGAATGCTGCAGTAGCTGTCACTGCATCACATGAAGGTCTTGTGGCTGTGCTTCTATGCCATACTCTAATATGAAATAATGTCCTTGAAATCTGCTGAAACTAGGACTTAGTGTAGACCAAATTTGTTGTTTATCTTCCAGGAGAATTAATCTTTGCTGATAAAAATATTGAATTTCAATAATTCAAAGTGTTGTAAATGTTTCATATGAATGGGTGAAAGTATGTCAGGCTTACTAAATAATGTAAGGGGAGAGGACCTGCAAACTTTAGTCTAAATTCTGTGTTCAATAGTTGCTGAAGGATATATACACAGAATAGAGTTCCTAAAATATATGGGCCACAAACAGAGTTTTAGTTCCCCATTCAAGTGAAATGTGTGTTGTTGTTTTTTCCATTGTCATCCAAGCCATGTAGTGTTCAAACATCTAAATTTTTAAGGGGAGAGCGGAGGGCATACCTTTCTCTGTACCCACAGTATTGCATCTGCAATTTTTAAGTCACAATTTTGAGCCCATACGTTTGTGCATTTAAGAATCAATACTTCAAGTTCATAAATCAAACTTGAAACCTTAGAGTCCAAAGATAGCCTTGGCAGTGACCAGGCTGCTGTTTTGCTTTTGTTTTGGTTTTTTAAACACACATCTCTAAAAGAATCTGTAATACTATGTGCCAGTCTCCCAATCCTTAAATTTGGAGATTTTAAAAAATTAACATGTTTTGAGTGCTGTGTCCAAAAAGCGTTGAAGGAGTTTAAAAACCTGAAAAGACTTGCTTGTAACAGGTTGAGTGACTCCATTGTATATTGAATGTTTACTTTTCCACTGCCTCGGAATTTGACTTGCTGAAAACAAACAGCTTGGATGTGGTATTAAAGTTTCCTGTCATTTTATTGGACCTGTATAATGGTGGTTTCTTTCCCCCAGATACTCACAATATTGGATTAACTAGATTTAAAAAGAATACAAATTTTAACTTTTATCTATTTATGGTTAAATCTCTATTCCCTTCCTTCCTTTCCAGCAACTGACTTCTTGGAAGTAACATGAAGTGACTTTGCATGTGCCATCTTTGATTTTTTTAAAATAAACTGCTAGACTGTACTCGAGGGATGGGGAGTAATTTTTCATGGGGGAAGAGGGGGCGGGAAGTGGTGGCATGCAAAGAATATGGAAAGTGGTCAAGGAATGCACTCTTCCGTGACATTAATGGAGAAGGTGCAGGGTCTGGGATGGAAGCTGGGTGCAGGAAGGAGTTAGTGGTAACGGTCTGGGAGGGAGTTTAGGTCTGGAAGGTGGTTGTGACTGGGTGCAGAGGTTTGGGTTGTGACCTTGGGCAGTAGAGGGTGTAACCTGTGGCAGGGAATTAGGGTGCACGTGGGGATGCTGGAGTTTGGGTTGTGACCAAGGCTCCCTGTAAGCTGCATGCCTGCATGGGTGTGCAGCCCTTTTCTGAACCCCATGCAGAGGTTCAGAGCTCACCGCACAGGCAGGGAGCTCAGCTGATTGGCTGGAGAAGGGGGCATGGGGCACTTGCCCTCTTGGAGGAGCAGAAACAGCAGCACTAGCTGCTGCTGCTGTGTGTTATAATGGAGAAGCTGGCTTCAGCCTCTACTCCAGGGCTGGGCAAAAGATGATTTGCAGGCCGGAACTGGCCACAAGAGCCTCAGCCAGATCCCTGCCTGCCCTGCACCTGTTCAGCACTCAGGAAAGCTGGGTGCAGGGCCACGTGTGTGTTTCTGAATGCTGAGGGCCTGGAGGAAGGGGAGACGGGCTTCTCATGCTGCCACTGTCCCCAGTTGCTCCTGTTGGCTGCTTTTGACCAACGGCAGCTGGTTGTTTGCAGGACAGGCAGTATGTGAAGTACCCCTCCTCCCTTGGGCTCATAGCATTCAGTTCAGATCAATAAACATGGCTCCTGCAGCTCTCCTGAGTATGTACAGGGGCTGGAAGGCAGGGACTCTGGCTAAGGAACCTTTTGGACTGCTAGCTGGGAGCCAGGTAAGGCCTCCCAGCCAGAGCTTGTCTCTGGCATCCCAGCCCCTCCTTCCCTCAACCCTCTGATCCCCTTCTGCCCTCCAATCCCGTGTTACCCAAACCTTCTGCACCCCTGCTCCAGCCCCCATACACCTGCCCAGACAGTGCATCCTCTCCAACACCCCTCCTCAGGTCACAACCCCGGCCTTGCACCCCAATCCGCTGTCCTGGTCACAGCCCAAATCCCTGCACCCCACTTGCACTTCTGCCCTAGGTCACAACCCCTCCCAGGCCCTGCACCCCTCAGCCCAGTCTGTTGCCCCAGAGGTCATGATCCCCTACCTCACCCAAACTCCCTCCCAGATCCCACATCCCAATCGCTTACCCCAAGCTCTCTTCTGCACCCAACCTCCATCCCAGGCCCTTGCACCTCCATTAATATAATGGAAAAGTGCGATCCTTGACCACTTACCAAATTTTTGGGGTAGCCCCCCATCAAAAATTATTGCCCACTCCCATGTTAATGGCTTAAGGTATGAAATAAAAATTCTTTTAACAGAATTTTTTTTGTGTTGCAAATATCTAAAACTCTGATCTTAATGATTTTTTTAAAATCATACATGGTATATTGTACAGCCAGTCCCCGACTTACGAACAGGTTACGTACCAAACACCTGGTCGTAACTCGATTTGTTCGTAAGTCGGGAATACATGCTTTTAAATACAGCTGCGCTGGTCGTAAGTGCGGATGGTACGTTCGTAAGTTGGGGACCAGCTGTAATGGGATTAATGGGAGGTTGGTTGCAAGTGCGAATGGTCGTAAGTCAACGTGTTTATAACTCGGGGACCGGCTGTATTGCATTAAGGCCAGATCTTTGCTATCTGGTAGAATTCTGGCTCTGAGGAGTCAGAAGTAGCAAATACTAGGTGTGATGCTAGCTGTTTTGTAGGATGAACACTTATTTGCAAGATCTTTGAAACATGTATCTGTCTGTTAGAAAGGATGATGATACATGTACTCCAAGGTCTCAGAGGGGTCACCGTGTTAGTCTGTAACTAAAAAAAAAAAAAAGTAAATAACAATGGTCCTGTAGCACCTTAGACTATCAAAAATATATAAATAGCATCATGAGCTTTCGTGGGCACAACCCACTTCAGCCAAGGATAGTGTTAATTTTCTTTTAATTTGATTTCATATTAAATAATCATAAGCATTGCTCCTTATTAATTATCCCTTGTTTTTAATATATTTTTTTACACCTATGGACTATTTAAAATATATATTTATATCTATGGGTTTTGTTTGTACTGGTGGGTGCACACTGACACGCTATCTCAATATTGGTGTTGCACATAAGAAATTTCAACCCATATAAAAGAAAATTCAGCCCACCCAAGGATGAAAATCTTAGAGGGAGCACAGGTTATGGTCTGTAGCAAGGGATTGGGTCACAGCATCTGGGAGGGGACATGGGGGCAGAGGGTTAGGGTGCTAGAAGCAGGCTTACCTGCTTGACTCCTGGCCAGCAGCCTTTTCAGACAGACTCCCTGCCTGCCCTATCCTGGCTCCATGGGCCATGTGGTCTTTGAATAGCTACGAGCGAGCATAAGGGGTCGGGGGAAGGTGCTTTACAATCTCCCTTAGCTAATGGGATTGTGCTGGGGGCAGGTAGAGTTGCCAGATGGCTTTTTAAAAAAAAAGCACTGGACAAAAATTTGTCGAGCCAAAAAACAAACACATCCCATGCTGGGGAAAATTTGTTGAGCAAAAAAAAAAAACCCCCAAAAAATGCCGGGGAGTAACCAGGGAGACCTGGGGCCAAAATGTGGTCGCAGCCCCTTTAATTACCGCATGTCCTGAGCGGGCTTGAGCCAGGCCGAGGAAAAGCAGGAAAAACTTCCTTAATTACAAAATACCGGACATATAATTTGTTTACCGGGTAAAAAGTTCAAATACTGGACTGTTCGGTTCAATACCGGATTGTCTGGTTCAGTACCGGACACCTGGCAACCCTAGGGGCAGGGGCAGTGCATGAAGCCTCTGCCTGTCCCCTGGGCTTGCAGCTGTTCAGTTTCAAACAGGGCCCTGCAGCAGCCATTTTTCTCAGCGGTGTGGGGGAGGTGGGCAGGCTGGGAGCCTGCCTGAGGTGCCCTGCTGCATCCGCAGTCTAGATTCCTTGGCTTGGCAGGCTGGATTTTGTCCAGCTCTGCTCTACCTGTACGATTCCAGATGACTTTTCTATCCCTATAAGAAAAATATATTGAAGTATCAAATGTTATCTATTTGTGTAGTGTCAGTAGATAATATTTATCTGATCTTCACAGTGTTTTTTTTAAGCTTGGAAAATAAGTTGAAGTGAGAACTTTTATATAGATATTTATAGTGTGTTATAGATTTTTGTGAAGTACTTGCTAGAGCTTCTACTCCAGTAACTTTCACAAATGGAAAGCAGTTTTCAGCAAATACCATTGCACTCCTGACAAATAATTTGCATACAAATGTAAACTCTAAATTGTGCAATTATTATGAAAGCGAAATGTAACTATTCTACAGGTCATAATTTAAAGAAAAAATAGTGATTTCTTCACTTCTCAGCAAAGATGTTAGAGCAAAAATGTTTGTAGGCATTCTCATACTAATATTTTATTTTTACAAAATGTTTCTGTATATAGTATGAACTGAGACAGCTAGGTGAGGTTGTATTTTATTGGGCTAGCGTCTGGTAGAGGAAGAGACAAGCTCTCTAGCATCACAGCTCTTCTGGTCTGGAGAAGGTAATCGGCATGTGTGAGCTAAATATAAGAAGGGGCAGATTAAGTATGAGGGTTTCTCACAAGCTGTAGGTGACCATTTAAAATGAAGTGGGTGATAAAGCATTAGCTGGCAGTAGGCTGTTACAGCTTTTTGTAATAAGCTGTAAAATCAGTGTGTCTAAATACATAGTTAAATGTGCAGCAGAGTTATGAATTTAAGTTCCCAGGTTCATCTTTAAGTGCTGTGATTTCCTTGAGCATGAGGACTGAAAGATCAGGTATGGAATGATCACTTTGTGAAAAGACCCAAGGACATAGCTCAACTGCTACAATTATCATTCCTCCCCCTCCCCAGATCCATGGGTCTTACACATGCCTATCACCATGTGGTGTGCATCAGAAGGCTCATTCATATCTATTTGACAGAAACCAATCACTGTTTTTGTATGAACACTCTCAGAAATTGAATTAACCCCCTCCCCCAAAAGCCACATCACCAATGAGTGAACATTTTTCATAAAACTGCTACTCCATATCAAACTTTGCAATTCTACACAACACCTTCAAAAGCCAACTTAAATTCAGACTCTGGAGATTAAAAACCAAGGGCTTTAAGATGCATTGGTTTCAACTCTCATGTCAACAATTTGTGATGTCCTGCTAACCTTAATGCCCAATTCATTTCAAGTGGTGTCCTCCAAAGTGTGAACTGCTGTGCTTAACGATTCATCCCCACCAGCCTAGATGCTTTGATTATCTTCTTCAGATCTCAGGAAAGAGCTCTATGTAGCTCTATTGCTTGTCACTTCCACCAACAGAAGTTGGTTCAATGAGACATGACGTCTACCGTGTCTGTCTCAGGTACTGGGACTAACACAGCTTCAGCAACCCTGCAAACATATAGTATGTGCTATGAAGTATTTTCTAAATCAAACTAAACTATAGTTGTCAATATTAAGTACATTTGTCATGTATGGTCCTGATTATAATGTGCAACAGATCTCCTATATATGTGTGCAAACCAGTGTTCCTCTAACATTTTCTATTCTTCAGCAGGTTGAATTTTGAATATTGCACTACCAATATTGAGGTAGTGTGTCGATGTGCACCACCAGTACAAACAAAACATACATTTTATTTTTATTTACACTCTCTCTCTCTCTAAGCATTCCATATGTGTGAAATAAAATATATTGAAACAAGACAACTGTGTCTAGTTGCTGTGGGTTACCCTTATTGACTACAAAGGTTCTGTACAAAAGTAGGGAATTAGTCTACTTCCACTGAAGGAAGAATAGAAGCCCCAGAACAAATTAACACATGGCTTCAGGGTTTGTAGACGTTTGCATGTTTGAGAGAGCTTGCAAATATGGTTTCATCCTACAAAACGACTAGCATCACACTTGCTACTTCTGACTCAAATGCCAGAACTCTACCAGAGAGCAAAGATCTGGCCTTAGTGCAACACAATTTACCATGTATTAATTAGTAACAGGATTTTTTTTAAAAATCATTAAGTTGAGTTTAGATATTTGCAACACTCAAAAAATCTGTTAAAAGAATAAAAAAAATCCTACAACTCCTTATGACTATTCACTGTTTTTTAATATTTTTTCAGCTACAGACTAACAAGGCTACCCCTCTGAAACTGTTAAAATAATCTTTCTTTTCTTAAGCTATTAACACCTATATACAAACTTTCAAATCTAATAATGCAAATGTCCTTCTAGCATGCATATCAGGCTCGCTTTCTCTCTCCTCGCCCTCCCCCCCGCTCCAAACCAGCCTAACAGAGAGGACTGCAGTGTAGGGATGTAGTATAGTCAAATAACTGATTAACTGATAAGGAAAAACTTATAGGTTAATGCCATAGACACACATTTCCCTCTTCTCCCACCAGTAAATTTTTTAGCAGGCTGGCCAGCAGCCTGGATCAGCTCCAGCTTGCGGCGGGTCCGGGAGCTCAGACATGCCCCTGGACATGGGCTGCTGGCACCCCATGCTGCTGCCTCTTTATCAGAGGCAGTAGCACATGGCGACAGGCAGCCAGTCCAGGAGGGGAGCTGTTTTTTAAACTGGCTCCCCTCGTGAACCAGGTTCCGCCTGGCACCCCATGCTGTTGCCTCTGAGACAGAGGCAGCAGGGGGCTCCTCAGGAGTGAGGCTGGAGTGCACTGGCTGCTAGACACGTCCCTGTGGACTATAGAATAGTTGACTAACCCAGAGGTTCTCAAACTTTGTGATACCGCGACCCCCCTCTAAGTTGCTCACGACCCCCAAGGGAGTTGGGACCACAGTTTGAGACATGCGGGACTAACCTATAAGAATACGTGAGATTACTCAACAATTCAATTAACCAATAGTTAACATTCCTACTACAGTGAGTCAAACACCCCAAACTGCCCCTTCCTCTACCTCCACAGATGCCAGCACTCAATCACTCCTCCTTTCCCCCACCAACCTCATGCAGCCAGCCCCTTTATTTACCCCTTCCCAGCCCAGGAGGATTGAAGAGACTTCTGGGTTTCTGCCTCTGCCCAGCTCATGCTCTCTCGCTCTCTGTCTCTCTCTTCCCCTCCAGCAGACAGGACTTTCCCCCACGCCAGTTAATTACTCCCTTCTTCCTCCCAGCCACTCATTCCCAGCTTATCTCAGCTGGCTGATTTGTATTCCGTTCAAGCATAGGGCAGGCAGTGTTTAGCTGCTATTTAGGGAGGCCCTGTCCCTGCTGATCAGCTGGTCTCCCTGCCTGTGCAGGGATCTTTGAACCTCTGCACAGGGCTCAGAACATAGCTGTGCGGCCGCTCAGCCACACAGCATAGAGGGAACTTTAGTGCAAACTCATGAGATTGGAACCACATTATAAAATGTGTTAAATTCATATTTAGCATAAAATGCAACTTGCCATGAAAACTACCCATTGCTTTCTGGAACATGACTGAGGTGTTGGTGCTCCTTAATTTTATTTAAAGCCATTCACCTGTTTCTTCCTCTTAGACCTGCAAGTGGTCATCTATTCCAGTGTTTCTCAACCTTTTTTTATAAAGTACCCTTTTTAAAAAAATTATAAGTATTCCCTTAAAAAAAAAAAAAAAAAAAGTACCCCCCGTACCTACAGTTTTCAAACACACACAATTTTTTTTCTACCATTGCAACACATTTGTTTAAACAACTTAGTCGTAGCCAGGCAGGCGATGACATTTTTGGGGTGTAAAAAGTACAAAAACAATAAGCGCTGTAAAACTTAAAACAAAAATTCAATTTTCTCCAAATTTCAGTTGTTGACGTATCTCCCTGACTTCTCTCGAGTATCCCTAAAGGTACTTGTACCACTGGTTGAGAAACACTGATCTGTTCTGCCTCAAACATCAGCAGGTGGTTCCTTGGTTCCCCTGCTTGCGGGGGTGTACACCCAGAGCATTGGGCCAGGAGAACTTTGCCTAGCAGTGCCTGTAGTGGGGCGCTGAGGGCGTCTTGTGGTTGTAGCCCTTCCCTGTCTATATATTAGGTGGCAGCATCCCAGTCTTCCTCAGTTCCTTCTTCCTGCCCATAGCTAGAGTCGGAGCTCATTGCACTCCTCCATCTCTTCAGAGAGGCTTCTACAGCTGATAATGAAATTGCAACACTCAAACCCGAGGGCATTCTCCAATCTGATGAGCATAAGTGCAGAAGCAGGCTGCATGTTTGGGAATAATTGTTGGTGATCACACCCCCACATAGTGGTCAATATTTAAACCTCGGTGAGGGCATCATCAGGGAAATATTTAAACTACAACTAAAAAACACTAACTTTAACTAGCACTATACTAAGGGTACTAATTAACCTTACAGTGGTAAGCCACTAAAAAAAGTCCTTCCGTTGTCAAGAGCCAGTATTGACATCCCCATAGTGTTAATAGAATCAACAGCTAGACAAGCCCGTCCTGCCTTTTCCTGCCAGTCTACTCCTATATAGTTTGTGGATTTTGACTCCTCCTCATTTGGAGGCTTGGTTAACAATTCCATTTTCTAGACATTTTAGCAAGGAAGATTGCTTTTTATTTAGGCAAGCGATCAAAGTCCTTTTTATTCTACAGATTGGATCTTCCTGGCACCTTTGGGGCCTGAGCGGTCATGAACCAGGGAGTTTGTCAGACCAGAGAAAGTCAGTTCCTCTCCCACCTGTCAGCCCTGCTTCTGCCCTGCTCCTAGGCACCAGTCCTGGTCTCTGCTCTGGCTCTGTTCCCTGCCCCGCTGGCCCTGCTGCTGCTGGCCCCCACCGCCAGCCCTGGCATGAGCTGCACTCCCACTGCTGCCAGCCCAGACAGGGCTGCACTCCCCACCCTGGCTGGCCCCCACTCCCAGATGCCAGGGCTCTTTCATCCAGCAATACTGTGATCCTACTGGACCACAGATGTTGGTGGACCAGTGTGTGTCAGATTTTAGAGGTTCAACCTCTACTCATGTAGAGAAATCAAAGGCAAAACATATCCTTTCCTTGAAGAGAGAAATTCTGTTTAATACATTCAGAAGTCAAGAATGTTCAGTGGAAAAATCTAATTATTAAGGGCCTGATTTTCAGATCTATTCAGTACCTACTCCTCCAAATTGGTGTGTTCAGCTGTATTTATTGATATTCAAGATCTGTAGCTTTTACACATTTGACAGTAACACTTACTAACCACTTGGGTTTCTCTTCAACCCATACTTCTCAGAAACAGTTCCAAGGGACTTAAGATACTAGTATCAAAGCAAGCTAAGCAAAATCTGTCCTGCATCTGGACTCCATCAATATGACAGTAAAATCAAATGAGACCTGTTTTAAAGCTCACTTCTTTGACACAAATGATTGGCTGGCTGCTTACAATAGCTGTTCATCCCATTGCTTTCTCCACATAAGCAAACTAACAAATAGGTTCTGTGACTTTGAGTGGAGGTAAGCTGTTTTTTGGTTAAAAAATCTCCCCTGAGTATTCATAAAGATTACTATAATCTTTATACCCATGGACAAGAGATGTCACATCACTTGACAAAGGCAAAAATTATGAAAAGTGGAAAAGTCATCATAGGATGCTAACATTTCGAGCAGTAAGGTTTTAATACTGATACATAGACTTCTCCTTTGAAGAGCAATCCTCAAAAACAAGAGAGGGGGTTTGTTTGTGTCCTTAGAGTGAAATGAAACCTCTTTCTCCTGCTGCTTTCATTAGCCATATGTTCACTGCATACAATTGAAATGATTGTACATAGCTATAAAGAGGCAAAAAGAAAACTGTACATGCATGTACGGTAGTACTGTATACTATGGAAAGAGCATGAACATCACAGAATGGGTAGTGCACATCAGCCAGAAGTTGTCAGGATGTAAATTCACTAAGATATTTCCTGCAGAGGTTAGCGATTAGATCGGAGACCATCTGACAGGAAAACATTCTTTCTGTTGAACACTTAGGATACAGCTTTAAACAAAGACAAAAAACAAGCAATTACTGAGAAATATTGAGGTTTCTGCTATCCTGGGCTAAATCAGCTTCACAAGGCGTTCTGCCTGTGCCATGAAGCAGCTAGTTTTGACTGATCATACTGTTGATAGGAGAAATGTTTGCCAAGATAGTGCATAAACTGGGATTTCTAAAATTAAACTTCCTTTAACTGTTGTGTTTAACAAGAACCAAGCAGATACCCTCCCCCCCCCCCCCCCAAAAGGCATTGGCAGTGGATACCATATCCACCATCTGTTGACTGACCTTCTTGTTAAGTCCACTTATACTCCTCAAAGCTAAATCTTATCCTTATGTCAATTCTTTATCTTCCACAAAGTTTAAGGTTTCATCCTAGCGTACTGGCATACTATTTGAATTGCTAGAGCTTGGCATAACCTTTCTCTATCAAACCTCTGACTGTTTCTCCCAAGGCTTTCTCGTTTCATTCCTGTCAGTTTGAGTTGCTTAGGTTGTTGGGCTCATGAGAGAAACAATAAATACAAAATAAATAAATTTTAATTAGCCAAGTAATTAGCAAATCCTATATGTAAGCTAGGCAGTACTGCTCCAGAGGAAAGCAAAGATTAAAAAAACCTTCCCTAGCACAGTGCCTAGAGCACCTTCAAATGGACAAAGTTATAAGGGACAGGAATACTAGGTGTGTTAGCCATTAAGCTACCCATTCCTACAGTTTGTTTTTCAAAGGCCTTTACTGATCAGACAAAAGGCTAGAATCTTCCCTTATCAGTCTCTAGAGATTATGCTATACTTTATGCTCCTGCTGCTAGTACTTTTTGTCTGCAGTGATGGAATTTGCTTAAATTAGAACATTGAGCTAGTTTTTCTTTCATGTCTATAATTTTTCAAGAAGGGACAAAATAGTTATAACCTTTTTTAAAAAAAATCTTGGTGCCAAATTAGATTTTACAACCTGTATTTAAGACCCAAATTAAAATGGCTGAGCATCTGCAGTTCCCACAGGTTGTATATTTAATTCAGAAGTATATATATGAAAATATGGCAGGAAATGAGTTACTGCTTAAGAAAGCACACTGTGTCTGTCATGTGAATGTGTGTATATATAACATCATATCCATCACCAAAGGGAGTGGGCAAGTGTCATATGGAAGGCTTATGCTGAAGAGATTTGTGACTCATGCTTTAATTTTAAGATCTTTAAGGCAAGAACATGTGTGTAGTGTCTAGTACAATGGGACCTTTGATTACTACTCTTAAAAAGAAAATTCTTAAGAAAGAGTAATCTCATGGACAGAAATGGTAACACTGCAATCTAGAGTGGTGCTGATGCTTTGGTCACGATTGATTGATATTTTGACATAAGTAAAATATAAGTTGGGTTGCTAGTTTCCAAAAACTTCATAGGCTTTTATAGTGTAATAGAGATAAGCGAGTTAATCAAGTTCTGTTAAAATGTCTTCCTTATAGCTCCTTGTTGGTACCTATCTGATATTCCAAAACCAGAAATAAATTTCTCTTGATCTGGAGGTGAATCTGCCCACACTGGGTTTAAAATAAAACATTTTGATATTGAAACATATTAGACACCAAACTGCGGGAAGACTCAACCTACCTATACAAGGGTGTTGATGTGTGCATGCATGCACATTTATATTTAATGTGTGCCCACTAGCACGAACTAGCATCACCCCTCCTGTGAAAAGTACAGAAACTTCACCACCTGTTGCACAGGAAGGTGCTCAGATTTCTGCCTGTATGCAGTCTTGTACCTTGGGAGTGCCATCTCTAATACACAACTTCATCTAATACGTCTCTAAATTTGAAGCCTCACTCTTTCTCGATGTTGTAATCGAGAGAGAATATTTTGTCTCTCCTACAGATGCCATACCTTTGTGGCTGCTGCTGTAGTATAGGCCTTAAGTATGCCATTCCTGCTGCAACCTCTTGGGTGGGGGAGGAGGTAGAAAGAAGTCTTCAGTAATGGCCTTCCTCTGTTCATAGGGAAAAGCTATCAGAAGTTGTACTGTGAAATTGATTTGGTCAACAATTTCTTTGCTGATTAAAGAATTATGAATAATGATAGTGAAACTAAACAGTCTGGGGTAACTTTTCTTGTTGCTTGTCAAAGTTAGGAGCAGAATTGGAGGCATTGGAAATATTATTATTGCCAGGTCTGCCAAGTATACTGTATCAACCTTCTAAATGTTATCTTGCAATCATAAGTAGCAGGAAGTTAAACTTTTTTTTTTTAATTTTAAAACTTGATCGTGCAGTTATTGATGCCCCTATGTTGTTCATGGAAACTTTTCATTTACCATTGGATTGCCTCTCTGTGTCACAAGACCTGAAGATGTTTTTCAGTATACGACTTTGGATTTTTTCAGTGGGTAACTACAGAGATTGGTCCCATATACTAAGATACAGTTTATCTGAAAGGCTGGCATAAATAGCTAACACTTGTAGGTAAACCTGTGGTCTTATTCTTCTTGTATATGTATTGGTTTGTAATATAAAATATTTAGTTGCAGTGTGGTCCCAGGTTCCAACAGCTTTGGTTGTTTCACTGTACCAATTTCATTAATTTGATGCTCACCATATGTTTTGTTTGGTTTCTAATTCTTTTCCCCTCCCCCCTCCTTTTACAGGTATTTAATTAGTCAAGGAGCACATGTAGGAGCTGTTAATAGTGAAGGAGACACTCCATTAGATATTGCCGAGGAAGAGGCAATGGAAGAGCTGCTTCAAAATGAAGTAAATAGACAAGGTAATGTGTAAGTCTGGTATTGCCTTTTAAACTTAAGTATATTTTATAGAAATACATTTTTTTAAAAAATATTTTGAAAGTCCTGTTTAGTGCTCCTCCCCCAAACACTCATGGAGGATTTCTTCCTTTTGTTCTTGAAAGGAGTACTTTTTCTCCTAGTTTACAGTTCTCCGCAACACTGAATTGGCCTGTTATCCAAACCAGGTACTGTCATTTACTAGTCAGTAGGATGACATGACGCTAAAGGGTAGATGTCATCTGGGTATTAGTATGTAGTGTTAGTTCTAGAATCTTGGATTAACATTTGGTGACTACAAAAAGTTTGACTATAGGATTTGTACTCTGATTAGCATGAAAAAAGGTACACCAAATTGGTACTTTGCTAGCATATTGTATAAAACTACCTCTCTCTTAGTTTTGGTAGAACACAAATTTTTTAAAATTTTTAAAATTTTATTGCAGGATATCTGAAGTGTATTGTCTTCAGTTTGTGCCTTTTCATAGCTTTGTATGTGAAGCTGATTTTTGATACATTTGACTTCCCTAAAATGCCATCCTACTTTTCCTTAACACTACACTGAAATGTGAGACATCTCACTCAATTTGGAAAATACCAACAATAAAATAAAATGGTTTTGTATTCTACCTTTTGGGGAGGGAGAGGAGGGGAGAGGAGAGGAGGGAGAGAGCGAGAGAGAAAAGAGATCGCTCCACCTTAGATGCACCAGCGCCGCTGCGCCCACCAATCAGAGATTTAGTAGTAGTGCCTCCCCCCCCCCCCCCCCAGCTGGCTGCGCACGCTAGGCTCTGGCGCAAGACACCTAGTGTGTGTAATGTGCATACGTGTCCAGCCGGCTCCTCTGTTCTTCTCTGACCGCCACTGGCTTCGGTCGCAGATGAGCAGTCACGCTCACAGTCAACCATCTCCATCCTTTCAGCTAATCAGATAGCTTTTAACTTCAAACCAACTGAACAGATGCTATTCACTTAAAAAAAAACAAAACAAAAAAAAACCCACCAAGGATCTCCATCAGGAGGTATTCCCGCAGTCTCCCCGCGGCTCCGCTTTGAGAGCGGTTACCATTGTTCAAGATGTTACTCAGGTCATGTCCGGCTCCTCTGGTTTTAAAAAGTGTCCGGGGCTGTGGTCTTTCTATCGCTGTAGCAGACGGGTACTCTGACCACTCTCTGGGACAAGACCACAATACAGAGCGCTATCAGGACTGCAAGAAACTGACTAAGTGCACAAGGACAGCCAGGCAGCTACAACTCCATGTGTTTCAAATAGAAACAGCACTGAAACATCCTTCAGATGCTTCCCTAAACTCTCCCCTCAGGTATAACCCACCAGGGGCAGAGGCGGGTGAGAGGGTTATTCCAGCTAAAAGCCCGATCACCAAACTGAAATCTCCCTCGGTGAGGAAGAGGTCTCATACTTCCTCCTGGTCTACATCCCCAGTGAGGAAAGTGACAAATTCAAGACTTGACACTGCCCCCCCATACCATCAAGGGGGCAGTTAAGAGTGCAGGTTCTGGCTCCCATAAAAACCACGACCGCAAACCGGGTCCTTGTCCCTCCTCACACAGCTGCACAGTGAGGCCGATGCATAAAGCTGCCGCTCTGGCACCGGCTGAAATGCTGGCAGGGGAAAAAAAGCAGGTGCCAACAACCCCACGATCTGCAGCAGTGCTGACCAAGCACTTGAAAGTGCCCAGCATTTCTCCCAGTGCCTTATGCACTACAGGCACCGACCCTCCTCCACCCCCGCACCCCCCCGGCATTATACCGCCAATGGGCCAATGCGGATATAGAGAATTCTGCAGTTCACCACAGTGGCGGAATTCTCTATATCCTCAGTGCCAGGAATCCTGCTTTTCAGCACCGATGGTACCCCAGCTAGTTCTAATTCTTCATTTTCCGCTACTCCTGGGACTTTATCACAATGCTACAGTGACTTTGAGGAGGAAGACTTACCTCAACCTAAGAATTCCTTACCGAAACCGGTACACCCCCAACAGTGGCAGCATCACTGGGGACCACCATTCATGCCACTAAGTTGCCCATATTGGGACCCATGGGCTACATTCAGACAACAGCCTGTTCCCCAAGCGGGGGCATTATTACCATATATCTGCCAAACCTAAACCTCCTAGCTTGCACTCGCTGAACAAGTCTGAATTCTCTGAATGCGAAGATGACATGGAGACTGCAGGGGTGGAACAGCCCTTACCTATACACACTTCTCCATTCGCGTCGGCAGAGACATTTATGTCCCCATTAACGGGTGTGGGGGATGATTCTAAGTCTTTTCAGGACCTTTTTAAGAGGGTAATTAACAAACTGGAAATATCCCTCTCCAATCCTCTGGGAACACAGTATAAGTTAAGTAACATCCTTCATGCCTCAGTGCAAACCAGACTCTCAATATCCATGAATGAGGCATTGATGGACCCAGCTAAGTTTCTATGGAAAACGCTGGTGACAATCCCACCAACATTGAAGAGACTTGATCGAAAATATTATGTCACCCACGGAGCTCCTTTGCCAGCCTCCAACTATGCATCACCAACTACGTAGCGCTTCTTTCCAAATATACACATCATATCTTTAATCAATTGTCGACTTCTTTTAAAATTCTACCAGACAACAAAAGAGAACAATACAAACCTCTGATGGAGGGCTCCCTAATCTCTAGAACTGCGATTCAGTCTGCCCTTGATTCTGCAGATACAGCATCCAGATCTCTCGCATCCGCAGTGGTCTTGAGATGTGCAGCCTGGCTCCAACTCTCAAGTTTTCCTGAAGAAGTCCAGACCACAGTTGAAGACTTTCTATTTGAGACATCCCGACTCTTCGCAGACACTACAAATACCACTCTTCACTCTCTGAAAGACTCCCGTGTCACTCTCCGAACGCTTGACATCCAACCTCCTGCCAATAGGAGGAAGCAGAACAGACAATTTAACTACAGATACAAACCAATTCCTTTCAACCACACTAGGCAATATAACAAACAACGTTGAAGATAGCCCAGACGTAGACAATTATCGGAACAACCCATCACTGAGCAGGCTCCAGCACGTCAATCATTTTGAAGCCTTGGTCGAGGATTGGACAGCCCCCATATATCCACGGCAACAATCCAAGCCTTACACCATATTTGGCTCCAGACTAGCAGCATTCTGTCCTGCCTGGCAATCAATTACGACCAACAAATGGCTTCTCAAGATCATCAGCATGGGCTATGTAATTCCCTTTACCTCCAACCCCCACCTACAACCACCATCCCCGTCCCTCTTCAGGGACCCCTGTCTCAATATGGTGTTCATGCAAGAGGCACATCGTCTCCTGCAGTTGGGGGCCATAGAAGAGGTACCCTTCGAGCATGGAGGGAAAAGGGTTTTACTCTCACTATTTCCTCACAATAAAGAAAACAGGGGTTGGAGATCTCAGTAGACTCAATCAGTATGTTCAATGCCAATGATTCAAAATGATAACTCTCACCACAGTCATACCCTCCCTCGAGAAAGGAGATTGGCTATCCACCCTCGACCTTCAGGATGCTTACTTCCACATTGCAATACACCACTCACACAGACGCTTCCTCAGGTTCACAATGGTGAACCAACATTTCCAATACAGGGTACTGCCCTTCGGCCTATTGACCCCCCCAAGGGTATTCTCAAAGGTGTTAGCAGTGGTCGCTGCCCACCTCAGAACAAGGGAAATCACCATTTTTCCCTACCTCAATGACAGTCGGCTCACCATACTCAACAGGCACTGACCTTTACCAGGGCTCTTTTGACAGGCTTGGGCTATGCATAAACCCAGCAAAGCGTGTCTTGCACCTGACACAGACACTAAACTTCATTGGGGCACACCTGGACTGTGAAACAGCAATAGCTTTGCTCCCACAGCCCAGATTCACAGCAATTCAGGACCTAGTGCATCTGGCACAATTCAGCCCCTGTATAACCACCAGACAGTGCCTGTGCTGCCTCGGTCACATGGCAGCTGCCACCTTTGTCGTGCCTTATGCACGCCTGCATATGAGGCCGATGCAGACTTGGCTCAGGTCAGTGTACAGACCACATGTACACCCGCTGAACTAATCTCTCAATATGCCATGCAGCATAAAAGCATCCCTTACCTAGTGGACAAAGCCCAACAATGTATGCACAGGAATTCCGTTTCAACGGAACCCCCCAATGCTCACAATAACCACAGATGCCTCACTAACAGGCTAGGGGGCTCACCTACAGGATCAGGTAGTCCAAGCCAGGTGGACATGGGACGAACGCAGATACATCAACTTGCTAGAGCTCAGAGCAGTCTGTATGCATGCATGCACTTCTCCCACATAATACTCAACAATACCATCTGCATGCTGACGGACAATACGACAACAGTGCACTACATCAACAATCAGGGTGGCATCCGCTCTTGCCAGCTCTGTTGGGAAACAGTACAGTTATGGAATCGGTGCATTCCTCACCACATTCATCTCATAGCCACATTCATCTCAGGCAAAGGCAATATGTTAGCGGACGATCTCAGCAGGAACTTCTCCCTCAACCACAAGTGGGAGATTAACAGATCGGCCATCAATCAGCTGTTTCGCAGATGGGGATTCCCTACGGTTGACCTTTTTGCCACACACAGAAACTCACTGTGCCCTCATTATTGCTCCAGAGCAGGACTGGACCCTGGCTCCCTGAGGGATGCATTCAGCATCACATGGGACGCACCCCTAGCATATGAATTTCCACCGATCCCACTTATTTACAGAGTGATACTAAAGATAAAATAGGACCGAGCCAAAGTGATACTGCTGGCGCCAAAGTAGCAAAGACAGACTTGGTATCCAGCTCTATTACACATAGCTAGGCGTCCACTACATTGCTTCCCTCCTGTCCTGTCACTGCTCATGCAAGAGAACGGGAGGATCCATCACCCTGCCATCCAGTGCCTTCACCTGCATGTGTGGCTCCTTGATGGTTAACCATGACAGAGATCCACTGTCCTATAGAAGTTCAAACCATTCTGATGAACAGCCGCAGACCTGCAACAAGAAAAACCTATATTCAAAAGTGGCTTCGTTTCACCAGCTGGTGTTCATCTAGACGTTACAACCCCACTCAGACAGAAATCCTGCTCATACTTACCTACTTATTACATCTTTAAAACTCGGGTCTGTCCCTCAGTTCTATCAGGGTCTACCCCGCAGCCATATCCACGTTTCACCCACCTCTACTACAGGATCACTCAGTTTTCTCTCACCCATCAATCAAGAGATTTATGTGAGGTCTGTACAACACTTTCCCACCAACTAAAGAACCCGTCCCCACCTGGGACCTTAACCTAGTACTAAGGGCTCTAATGGGCAAACCATTTGAACCACTAACAACGTGTTCCCTCTTCCACCTATCCATGAAGGTGGCCTTCTTAGTGGCAATTACCTCCACATGATGAGTGGGAGAGTTGGGCGCACTAATGACCAACCTGCCCTGTATGGTCTTCTACAAGGACAAGATGGTCCTCCGGACCTATCCTAAATTCCTTCCCTAAGTATTTACCTCATTCTATTGTAATGAACCAGTTTACTTACCTGTCGTCTTCCCCAAACCTCATAGTGACGACAGGGAAAGAGGGCATCTGCAGGGCAGTGGCTTTCTACTTGCAACGAACTCACTCGTTCCAGAAAACGCCTTGCTTGTTAGTCTCCTCAGCAGAGAAATCTTGGGGACTACCGATCTCTGAACAGACTATCCAAGTGGATCTCAGACTGTATAAGACTAGCTTATGTCATATTCAACAAACAGCCTCCTTCAGCCATACGTGCACACTCTGCGAGGGGCAATGGCCACTTCCACTGCCTTCCTCCGCAGTATCCCCACAGACGCGATCTATAGAGCAGCCACATGGGCTTCTGCTCGCACTTTCACTCATCGCTATGCTATTCAATCGTATGCAGACATTCACACTCAATTTGTACTCCGCTCTGTACTTTCAGCAGCCGAACAGGCCTTCCGAAGGTCCCACCTCCAAGCACTGATACTGCTCTGTAGTCACCTACAGTGGAGCACCCATGGGAACACTCCTCGAAGAGGAAGGGAAGGTTACTCATCCTGTGTTGTAGCTGGAGTTCTTCGAGATGGTTGTCCCCTTGGGTGCTCCTCCACTTATCCTCCTCCCTTCTGCTTCGGATCCTGCTTGGGTCCAGATCAGAGAAGAACTGAGGAGCTGTCTGGCCACACATGCTCATTACACACACTAGGTGTCTCGCGCCAGAGCTTAGTGCGCGGGGCCAGCTGGGGGTGGGGGACACTGCTACTGACAATCTCGGACTGATGGGTGCAGCAGCACTGGCACACCTAAGGTGGAACACCCCCGGGGACAACCATCTTGAAGAACTCCAGCTACTGCACTGGGGTGAGTAACCTTCCCTTCTCGCTAACATAGTTTGATTTTACTTATTTACAATTTAATAACTTGTAATAACAGATTAGTGAAAATTTCACTAATCCACACATGCACGGTATTCATAAACACAAAACATATACAATATATTTGAGATAACTTTCAATACATTTTGTTTCCAAGACATGAATCTTAACCGAGGCAGGGAAGCCTGTCAATTTATCAGTCTCTTAGGGAGCCATAACTAATGGCTATTGGGGGGAGGTATGGAACAGTGAGAGTCGGCTCTTTATTCAAATGCAGGAATTTGAACTCTTATAGGCCCACGCTAGTAATAGCATGGCTCTGTCATGCTATAGTTGAGGCTAAGATTTTGATGTGGTTAATTTTAGTACAAGTCAAAGGTAAAAAACAAAAATTCATGGAGCCCATAGGGCTTTAGAAGTCTCAGAGATCTGCTTAAGTCACAAGAATCTGCGACTAGCATGACTAAATTATAGCCTTAGCTATAGATAACATAACTTTTAAACTTCTCTTTTTGTTGGAGACCAAGAATATTATGTCTTCATCTAACTCTTCTATAGGTTGAATCTCTCTATTCTGGTACCCTTGGGACCTGACGGGTGCTGAACCAGAGAATTTGCCAAATGATGGGAGGACAATATTGACTAGCAGCATTACCAACATTTCCACTGCTTACTGGGCTCTTAGAAGATATTTAGGGGTAAAATAGAGCTAAATAACAGCACAAAACACTGAGCCAGGACTGGTGGCTGTAAACAAGCTTTATGGGACCATGGGAAACTTGGCCACACCCCTGGTAAGTGGACATAGGGCTAACTAAAATCATGCTGGACCATGGATGTTGCTGGACTAGAGAGATTCAGCCTTTATATTAAGGATTTTAGTGTGTAATTGAAGTCATGTAACCACATGACATTTTAGTGGTTACATGACTATTCAATAGTGCCTGCTGGCAGGGCCATTAGGCAATGTGCTCCCTGACCACACTCCCAGGAAGCAGCTTCTGTTGGCGGGACATCAGACATTCTCCCCCCCCCGCAGACAGTGTGGCAAGTGGGAGCTGGCCCGTGAGGGGACCCAGTTTAAAAACCAACTTCCATCATAGACAGGCTCCGCTTGCCATGCCGCACTGCTGTCTCCGATAGAGAGGCAGCAGCATGGGGTGTCAGCAGCCCTTTTTCGCCGGGGTGGGGGAGAGATGCTGGAGCAGCCTCTGTCTACAGGGAACTCGGACCTCGTGCTGACAGTTTCTGCTGCCACAGAGTAGCTTCTGTCCGCGGTGAATTCGGGCCGCCATGGACAGAGGCTACTTAATGGCAGCCTCTCCTTCTCCCCTCTCCCTGCTGCCTCTATAGAGGCAGCAGGGGAAGGGGGGAGGAGCACAGGTGGAACCGTGGAGCTGTTACTGGGGGGGGCCAGCTTTTAAGCCGGCTCCCCAAAGCATTGGCTCCTGCTTGATCCCTCCCTCCGCTGCCTCTGTAGGAGACAGCAAGGGGGGAGAGGGTCCCGCGGCACCAGTACACATGGCGCATGCCCCCTCATCCTAGGTACTGCTGCTTCTAGATGAGAGGACAAGTGGATCTGGTATTCTAGGGAGACGACTTTTAAGCCAGCTTTGCTTGGGAAGTGGTGCCCCCTTCCCTATCTTTGCTGCCTCGGTGTCAGAGGCAGCAAAGGGGTGGGTAATGCATGTAGTCGATAAGATTAACCAATAAGCCCAGGCTTATTGCTTAATTATATAGTCATCTACATGTTGATATCCCTACTGTATATTAAACAGAACATAAAGATAGTTAGTTTCTGGTGTGGCCATTGCTTTTTAATGTTATGGTGTAATTATTTCTTTCTGCTCCAGAAGTGTTTTTGTATGTTTTTTCCCCAATACACAAATAAGGTTAAATTTTGATCCTGTGTTCCTGGGATTTCTGATTAGCATCTTGCTGATTGCCTTACCACTTTCTTCAAAATTTAAATAGAACAAAATGAAACTTGGTGCTAAGGAAATTTCTGAATGTGACCTGATATACTGGTGTCTTACTGAATCAACAAACATAGAAAGAAACTATGAGCCTCATTTTTCAAAATTGTATGCATACCTCATCTGCATATAAAGTTACATATATAAAACATTTTTTTCCTGTGGGACAAGTGACATCATCACGTTACTCTGTGTTTCCCTGCCCTTTAGCCTGGGCAGAGTCAAAAGGGGAAGCAACATCTATGGCTTAGGGTACTCCCTGGGCTTTCTGCTGGCCCCCTGCTCCTCTGCAGGAAGGTCAGTGGGCCCTGGTGGGAAGCAGCTCCAGCTCCCTGCTCTGCTGCCTTCTGCCAGGCTCTGGCTCCTGCAGCCTGGCCAGCTCCTTCCCTGGCTCCCGAGTCCTGTCGGGGAGAGAGCCGGGGCTGGTGTGGCCTCAGCAGCTGTGGGGGGAGAGTTGGCAAGCAGGAAAGCATGGCACTTAGCAGAGACACCTAGGCTGGAATGGAGCCTGTCCACCACCACCTCCCCAACCAGGCCACCCTCACTCATGGGATGGCCCACTCACTGTGCCCACAGCTCCACCACCGGGCTCCTCTGCTGTGGGCCTGCAGCCCACCTCAGCCTCGCCCACCTGGCCACTGTCACTAGTGCCGAGCTACTCTCCATGGAATGGAGGCTTGGCTCCCCCTCCGCGCAGGCTCTTAGCCGTGGTGGCTCCCAGGGATGAGACCAGCACGGCTGGGCAAACTCATCACAGGGTCAGGTGGATAGTTATCGGGGGGGAGAGCCATGGCTGGCGTAGCCTCAGTGGCTGAGGAGGAGGAGAGAGCCGGGGCTGGTGCGGCTTCGGCGACTGGTGGGGTTGGCCAGCATAGCAAGTAGAAGACACAGCCCTTAGTAGTAATATACGAAATATCCAGTTAAGCAATACCAGGATTGTTCATACAGTTTCAGTAAGTACACAGAGACACACTTCTTACAATCAGATCAGTAACTCAAATGTGAACTTCATAGAACCATAGGGCTGGAAGAGACCTCAGGAGGTCATCAAGTCTGGCTTCCTCTCTTATCTCTGTGTAGGATTAACTCTGAATCATTGTGCTAACAATTACAACTTCAACTAGACTGCTGTTTCGACACTAGGTGAAATATCCAGCTATTCTGGGATTCTGTCTGGAGCTTGGGTAGAATTTCCCCTCTACCAACCCCCACCTCTTCGTCCCAGTACATAATACAGCAGTATACAGAGCACCAAACAAGTTTTAATAAATCTCTTAAGGGGAGGTGTATGCAAATGGCCCCCCTTCCAGTTATGCAAGAATTCAACCTTTTGAAGCTTAGTCTTGAGGAGGTGACCTTTATCTTTTGATAACCTGTTACATGAGGACAAGAGCAGAGGTGCACACCATTTAAAGGAGTGATTCATAGATTCATGGAGTTGCTTATTCTGAGTAAATGCAAAATACCTGCTTGGTAGGGTTTGAAGGACTGAACATCTCCTAGAGCCCTTGTTGGAGATGGGATGATCTCTGGAAAGCATATTATTTTGTTGAACTTAATGCTTTAATCTTAAGAATAAATGTTCTTGCTTAGAAAGAGCTGTGATAACATGCCGGGGAGCAGATACGTTATTCATAGCCTCTAAATGAGAAAGCCAAGCAGGCCTGTTTAAGCAGTCTTACTTGCTGGGGAAATGCTCTGTATAGTCAGGAAACTGGGCAGCCCAGGAAATCACATTAGAGAGGGAGAGAGGAATGATTCTCCACTGAAGAGAGGTGACCACTCAGGAACCAAACACCTCAAAATTTGATGTTCTTGCTGGCATCATGGAAGGTGAGTACTGGTGCAGTTGCCCTTAACTTTGCCTATAACATTCTCATGCAGAGAAGCTGTCACTCAGCAGGACCAAATCTTGCAGGAGTAACTGTGCAAGGCAAAATATCCATATTTTGTTGGAGAAAAGAAAACATTTTTGTGGCAACATGGTTCTCTTTATTTTAACTGCAGCTTTTTGAAGCTACTCATGAGTTTTAGAATGGTAGAGTAAATTCTGTAGAAATGAATTGGTGGGCAGAAGCCAGATAAGGTATGTGGTTAAAGGTGCTTTTTTACCATCATGGATCTGCAATATATAATAGTGAGATTGAAAGAATTATGCACCCTTCCGTCAAATAGAAATGATGTAAATAGTAATTATTGGGGTGTGTTTGTATTTTTTTTCTATGAGGGAGTGTCTCCATTAAATGCAGTGTTTGACTCAACCTTATTTATATGTATACCACTGGCTATATATGGAAACATGTTCCATGAAGTAAAAGTGAGTTGATTTTTTTTTGTACAGTGTACCTTAGGCTGTGAAAGGTTAACCAGATACAGGAGGCCTCCGAGATGTGACCTCCCAAGTTCCGCCCCCCCCACTCACTTATAACCATTTTTGTAAGCGCAGAAAGGGCCGGAAACCCCCGACCCTTATGTTCTCGGCCTGCATTTACAATGGCACATGGCGCCTACTGTAAATAAGGGTTCGAGTTACGACGCCCCCAACTTGTGACACTTCCTCCGGAACCAATCGCGTCACAAGTCGGGGGCCTTCTGTAACTGGTAAGCATCACCCATTAAGGGTGATGCTTACCTGTTCCAGTTAACTGGTGAGGGCTGGAGCAGCTCCCTGTGACGGTCCAGCCAAGGACAGGCTGCTCCAGTAATCCAGAGAAGCCTCTGTCCATGGTGGGTCCAGGCGCCCCACAGACAGGGACTGCTCCAGTGTCCAGAGCCTGGGCACCCCCGCCTGTGCCCTCTTTAATTGGTTAACTAATAAAATGGGGTTTTACGTGCCTAGCATACCTAGGCTGGTCATTTGTCCTCTTTTATAGAGGACAGTCCCATTTTTTGCTACTGTATCGGATATTGATACAGAGGCATCCTGTCTTGTGTCCTCTCTTTTTCTCTTGAGACCAGAGGTGAAAGTAAGCCAGCGTGCCCCTGTGCAGCACTACGGCAAGAAGCGGGCAGGCTGGGGCACTTGGCTGCAGCTACTCCTAGCTGGGCCATGCTCCCGGGGCCTACAGGCTGCCTTGCTAAGCAGCAGGTAACCAGGCAGGTGAAACAGGGAACAAGGGGAAAATGCTTAGCTTGTGCCTTCCTCTTGCTCCTGGCTGCCCAGGGGAGGGCAGAGGAAGAATTCAGCAGGCTGTGAACTTTCCCCTCGCTCCCTGAGAGTTAGAGGAGAAATGAGGAGCTGCAGTGACCTGGTATGTGTGGCAGCAGCCCCCTGCCCCCAGCCCTCCTAAAATGGTGCCTTTGCTCCTTCCTTTCCCCTCTGCCTCCCCATATTCACTCTTATATCCTCCAGGCTTGGGCCCCTTCCACCCGCAGCCCTGACTCCTGAACAATCTCCGCCGCGCCCCCCCTCCCCCCCCACCCTCTACCCTGAACCCCCTATAGACTAAATGAAATCATCCTTTATTTTTGAGGTATCTTGATGGCCACCCTAAGTTTACCTATAACCATGTCTTTCTTGCTAGTGTACTGTGTGAGAGTGATTTAGCATTTTAATTAATATTGTTTAAGAAAATGCTTGCTGAGCAGCATATTTATCTACTTAAGAACTACATTGTACTACTTTTTGCTGAATTAAGTTCAAAGCATTTAGACTATTTTTCAGTCTGTTCTACTAACAATTTTTGAATTGCTAGCCTACCTGAGGTAAAGTTGACAAGCATTTGTAAATTGTCAAATATTGCTGAGCTGAGAGGCACTGCATCGCCATCTATAGGCCATTTGGAGAACATGCTTTACATGTCCTGGAAGCTGTGGATTTGGTTTTGTTTTATCTCCTCTGCACTCCGAGAGAAACTGCTTCTCAAACATGTACTTGTTTTATTTTCAAAACATAGGTTAAGAGGAAATTTCATTTAAGGTAATATGAAACATATGTACACTTCAAATGCACATACCCAGTACGTGTACAGAAATTAAAGTTTCTCTTAAGAATATCATCTTGGTCTGTCATGTGAAAAGTTCATCTCCTACTTTGGTGCCAATTGTAGCGCAGGATGTTTTATTTAACCTGGCGCATTTTGTTATGACTTTCACCACTTTCTTGTGTTTGTGGAAATTTGATTGTGAAAAGTTACTTTGTCCTTTTGGCAACATTTGCTTCAGTGCTCTGTAGCCATTAGTCTCATGAGATGCAGACATTTGCTAGGCGTAGCAACAAATGTCTAAAATTCTTTAAACATGGATTGACAATTTTTTTTGATGACCAGGATAATCTGAAGTTTCTTTGATCTCCATGCATATGACTAACCTTGAACAGTGCAAATACAAGCCTTTTGAGGGAGTTTTCTCTTTTAAACTATGAAGTTCCTTCCTCACTGTCATTGGAACCCTTCTCTTTTTGTTGATGGAAAGAGGTCTTGGGCTTCTATCTAGAAAACATGAATGTGAGTAACTTTACACACAGGCTAACTCACTGTATGTATGGGGACTAAAGATGTTAAATAGCGAGTAATTTACTAGTTGAGTAGTCGATGGAATTTCCATCGACTACTCAACTAGTCGATAGGCACTTCCGCATTTCTCCTTTGAAATGTACAAGAGCCCCCGCTGGGAGCCCCCTGTTACTGCATGCTGCTGCCTCTGTATCAGAGGCAACAGCGTGGGATGGCAGGGGCGCTGGTCTGAGGGGAGCTAGTTTTAAAAACCAGCTCCCCGCGCAGACCGGCTGCCTGCCGCCCCGCTTTGCTGCCTCTGATACAGATGCAGCAGCACAGGGTGGTAGCAGCCCATGTCTGTTGGTGGTCCAAGCTCCACACGGACAGAGGCTGCTCCGTGGGATACAGAGCAGCCTCTGTCCATGGGGCAACCTCTGCCAGCAGCAGGTCCAGGCTCACCACAGACAGAGGCTGCTTCACGGCAGTCTCCCCCACTCCTTCCTCCACTGCCTCTGATGGAGGTGGCAGCGCTGGGAGGAGAGGGGAAGGGAGCAGGCAGCACTGTGGAGCCAGTGCTTTGAGAAACCGGCTTTTAAGCCAGCACCCCCCAGCACTGACTCCTGCTTCTCCCCCGCTTGTTGCCTCTGATACAGAGGCAGCAAGGAGGGGCAGGGGAATGTGTGTAGTTCAGAAGATTAGCTGATAAGGCTAGGCTTATTGGTTAATTGTAAGTCAGCTAAACATAGCCATCCCTAAAAGAAACAAGGGCAGAAAAACAATCACATAGATAGTTAAGCAAAAAATGTATGCATTGTATCATACCCTGATGGCAGGGTGAATAAAAATTAATGTTTTTTTATTTTTATTGCAATTAAGTTTCTTTTAAAACTGTTTACAATTAAATTTGAAATTGACAACCTGTGTTAAAGCCTAAATTTACTATATTAAATTTATTGCAGTGAGCACTCATTTTAATGAGGGTTCTCCTTTTTTAATTCTATTAAGAATCCGTGGGAAAACATCTTTGACTTTTGAAGTCTGCTCAGGTTTGATAAATGTTTTGTCATAGACTACATTAAGTATATATTTTCAGTTTTTACAGTGGAGCTTATGGTAGTATCTATACTTTCAGTGTCAGTTGTAAGAGGCTTTTACATGGACTGCTTTTACAGTTTCCCAAACAGTCAGTCCTGTCCTCCAGTGGGTTATGGGAATGTTCCAGATGGGCTGCCACATTCAAGGCTGGATTGACCCATCATTGGGCCATGGCCAAGCAAATATGCACTTATGGCCCCATACAGAGAGGGGTTAGGGGTGGTTTGGGGAGTGAGCCTGCAGAAGCAGTTCCTGTCCCACAGGACTCATCAATTTAATATTCACATGACTATAAATCTGTACAGAGATTAAATTTTACTAGTTTAACAATTGAGGCAAAGAACAGGAAGCTCAAATCAATAATATAATACAATTTTCCATTGTATTCGCCTCCAGAAAATTGCCAAGCACTTCACAAATAGGCTTATTACAAATTCTTTTTTTTTTCTTTTTTTTTCCACATGTGGAGCTAATAATGAATACTCAGTAGAAATTTTATAAACTCTTGCATATATATTTAAAATTTAGTGAGGAGAGAATTGTGAAAGTGTCTGTATTGCAGATATTTTAATCTGTATATAAATTGTAACATCTCAGAGCGATCAGCGCACTGTGACACATATGGACATGACTTTGACCAATTCAAACACAGCAATGAGTTTGGATATTTCTGCTCCCACTGGCTCGAGTTCCCATGGGCGTGGAAGTGCGCCAGCGTGGAGTGTCTAGGAGAGCTTGGACCTCATTGAGGTGTGGGGAGATGAATCCATTCTCTCTGAGCTCCAGACCAGCAAAAAGAATGCCAGAGCTCCAGAACATGGCGGTGGTGGGTGTGTGGGAGGAACCTCAGGGAGCCTAACCTTCCAGGATCTTGGGAGGTAAAAGGCAGGTCCATGGGCCTTCCTGAGCTACCCTCCCCCTTCAAGTTCCCACTTCTTTTCATTTCCCTGCTGTTTTCCCTAAATAAAAACTGCTAATTGAACAACAGTCTGTTTATTGTTTGTACTGCAGGGGTGGTGTGGTGGAGTAAAGGCAAATACAGGGGCAATGTGTTGAGAGAAATGTAGAAGGGTCTCAAAACTGGCCATTGATAAAACTGCCCTTC
The DNA here is from genome assembly GCA_019425775.1 of Rafetus swinhoei. NCBI lineage: Eukaryota > Metazoa > Chordata > Testudines > Trionychidae > Rafetus > Rafetus swinhoei. The sequence goes on from CM033437.1 coordinate 278,204,368, forward strand.
AAGGCATCTCCGTTTTGCGCTGCCTCCTGCTGTGCTCTCCTTGTATACAGTATTTATTTACCTCTGATACTTAAAATGCAAGGAAATTATAACTACAGGCAAAAGTTACATCAAACATAATATTAATCTCCAATCATGAGTCCGCTTCCTTCTTAATAGTTCAATAGTGCCAACATACTAATATTCTCATTGTTCTGTTCATTTTAACAAACCTGTTATACATTATACAACTAACTCTCATTATACAACTAACTCTCACCTTCTAATGCTTGATGACAATTATAATAAATTTGTAATCTTAATTTCCACATGCCCTACACCAGACAAAAATAACATAGTTATCAAATACAGTGTGCCCAGATTTCCTGTCCTGGTGATAAGAATACTTCGAACTCAAGCTACATCAGCCACTGATTAAGTCTTTGCATATGTTCTAAATGGTTGATAGCCACATTCTAATTTTTGATGATACCCTCAATTCTGAGGCTTGACTGGCAACCCTCAGAGTACATGGTAAATTCCTCTCTGGAATTGCTCATGGTTGCCTTGAAGTCATCAACTAGACTAGAGCAGTGGTGAGCAATAACTGGCCCATGGGCTGGACATAGTTAGCCAGGGTTAGCCCCACTTGCAAGCCCTATTTGGAGCTGATGGAAGTGATGTCACAGTCCACACCATTTCCCATAGCTTCCATTGGTCTGGACCGGGGATCTATGTCCAACAGGAACTACAAGAATCCGTACCTGGAGAGGTATAAGTAAATAATGTGGAGACAGCCTGCCAGGGGCTAACCCTGAACTAGATCCTGAAGTTACTGTCATCTTTAGTGGCTTTAATAGTAAAATTTGAAAATAGCTTTCAAAGTGAGGATCAGATGCAGGTGCTATTGTGATTATAGAGCTGAACAGTGGACTCGAGATTGATTTAATTCCTATATGATTTGGGCAATTCTTTTAATCTCTGATGTATTTTATTGTCTGCACACTAGGGCTGAAAAATACTTTTCCATCTGTTACCACATCCATTTAGATAACAAGATCTAACCAGTAGATAATCATACGTTTGTGCAGAGCCTAGCACAGTTTGCTTCTCAACTCGCTTGCAAAGACAATAACTAATAGTAAGCATTTGAAATCCAGGACACCATGCTCAAGTTTATGATAGATGCAGTTCACAGCTCCATTGAAGAGTATTTTGTGTAAACTTGGCTTGCACACTAGTCAAACAGCCCATGGTCTTTATTACAGGTCAACCAATTTTGATTTGAGCTTTTGATAACCACACTTCCTAGAGCTGGTTTTTGGTATACTGCTTTCAGCTGTCCTCAAGTCCAGTTTTCCCATTGAGCACAACTGTAAGACTCTTGCTTAGTTACAGCCCCCATATCTTTTCTGTTCACTGTTAATTGTTAATAGTCTTCTGTGCTCACCTTGCTGTAGCTAGTCAGTTAAAATGTTCGTGCTGGGTGTTTTCTGCTTACGCAGGGAGTATGATATTGACATCTTTGGAAAGTGCTTTGACATGTATTTATAAAAAAATGCTGTAGAAGAGATTGTAACATTCTCATTTTAACACTTAGCATCCTTTTATTAACTTTATACACTCTAAATTGCTTTACAGGTGGCCCCTGACATGCGACGTGATCGGTTCCTGGGGAAGCGTCGCAAGTCGGGGGTTTCATAACTTGAACCCGCATTTACGATAGGCGCCATACGCCATCATAAATGGGGGCTGAGGACATAAGTCGGGGGTTTTCAGCCCCTTCTGCACTTACAAAAAATGGTCATAAGTGCAAGGGGTCGCAACTCGGGCCGTCTTAAGGCAGGGATTTCCTGTATTGAACTTTAAGTGTTCTTTCTATTCTGCCCTTTGTTAGAAAACAGTAAAATTTGTATTCCGAGAGGTAAGGGGAAAGCTCATGATATGCTTCTATTTATGCTGCAAGCTTTTTTCCAAGGTCAGGCTGCCAGGATGGAAAAAAAAATCATTTTCCCACAGGGAAGCTAGAAACTACTTTTTATGAAAGATTTTTTGGAAAGCAGCAGTAACTCTAAAAATTAATGTCTTAATTGCGGGAAACATAATTTTCAGCAAACATTGCTTATATCTTTGCACATGTATTTGGAACCACTTTGCCACCCCCATTTTGTTTTTCAACATTTATCACAAGCTCTATGATATAGGAATTAACATCACATTATTTGAGATGCAATGGTACAATAACTTGACAAATTATTCATCTTTTTAATAATGACCACTGTAGTAATCGTCATTACCATATCAATGGAGACTTAAAATAAAAAGGCCAATTTTTAGTAGGTCTCTCAATGATTCTAGGGGATATGAATGTAAAAAAATTGCATTTGTGCAAAAATAATGTTTTCGTGTTAAAACTGATGCTCCAGACTCTTTCAGTGTGTATTTTCAATACAGAAATTGTACTGTTTAGCCAGCTCAGTTTTTATCGCCACATACAAGAATTGTACAGGAATTATCAGTTAATGATGTGTTTGTTTGAAATGAAACTTTCTTTCTCCAATTAGGGGTTGATATAGAGGCAGCTCGAAAAGAAGAAGAACGAATAATGCTTAGAGATGCAAGACAGTGGCTTAACAGTGGCCGTATAAATGATGTCAGGCATGCAAAATCTGGTGGTACAGCACTTCATGTAGCTGCTGCTAAAGGGTATACAGAAGTTTTAAAGTAAGTATTATTTCTAAATAGTAGAAATAATGGTCTCCAAGCTTGTCTAGACATTAGTGGAAAATAACTTGGCCTTAATATTATTGAAAGTTTGTGAATTGCATCTTGGAAGCTTGTGATCTTTACCTTTACGTATTTCTCATAGTTATGTTTTTCTGTTTTCAGCTGACATTGAAACTTTATACAATGTCATGACTTTACTTGAGTCATTCAAAACTTAGTATTGTACGTATTGAATTTGAATCTTCAATATCACCATGGCAACAAATCCATAGTATTTCTAAAAGATATTTTGACTTAATATATTAATGAAAAAGGATACCTTTCTTTTATGCTAGTTATCTTTGGGTGGATATACATGGATTAAAACCATCATTTACTGTTCTTTTTTTAAGTTGTAAAAATAGTCCAGAGGTTGTAGAATAAAGTTATCCAGGTTTGAGAAGAGAGAAAAATGAGTAATTTTTAGGGAAAGGCTTTAAAACTGATGTCAATCATTATTAAGAGAACTCAGTTGTTCTCTTGTACATCTTCAGACTTCTCTTATACTTATGTACTATTGCCTATTTACACATTTGCCTATTTACAAATGATGTAAATGTGATGACAAACACCAACAAATTAGCTGATCATATATGGTGTTGAAGCAGGTCAGACAGAGGCCTTACGAAATGCTCTGCTGGGCTGTCAGGTGAGCATCCCAATGCTAATTCTTGGTCACAGTCCATAATTCTACAACTCTAAAGTAACAATGTTACACAGGTTCTTTGCTTTTTTGTTGTAAATCTTGACCATCAAATTTGTATTTAGAGCCAAAACTTTTGTTTAGAAATATAAAGATCATATTTTTGAACCAATAGTTTTAGAAAACTTGAAGAAAATATATGGAATTCAAGAAATATTGTACAGCCCTGGAGGATAAGCAAAACCAGATTCAAGTTAAAAAGACATTTTTTGTTATAAGGAAAGCAGTGTGTTCACATGCCTTATCAATATGTTAAAAATAGAAATGGGAATGACAAAATGAGTTAGAATATGAGATTTTGTGTTAATATAATTAAAACTTGACAGATCCAGAATCTCTAATGTAAGTTCCTCTGAGTTCTTGAAATATCTGATGTTAGGCATTAAGAGTTATGGAGTTAATTTTTTTTTTAGTTACTAGTTGACTAAATTGAGACTGCTCATTGAGACTGCAATATGTATTCTGCATTTTTCTAGTTTTGAAAAAGATGAAAAAGACTCTCCAAGACCCTAACTGCTTATATTTTATACCAGTGATCTATCTACCTCTGACATAACTATTTTGAAAGGAAGTAAAATCTTGTATCTTTAGAGAAAATCAGGGAACATGTGTTTTTATTAAAGTGACTTATGACCACTTTGGCATTGTAAAGTGGATTTAAAATGAGTATAAATGTACTCTACTGCTTTGCCAGTGCATAAGCAGTGAAATTCTTTAAAGTGAATGTAAGTGAGAATCCCTCATTGAATAAGCTTCACAGCTTGTGACACTGTAAAAACCTTCTCTACATAGCAAAGCATAGAAAAACAGAATTTTAGCAATATCATTATTATGTATGCTTTTATAACTCCCGATGGGAACAATCCATTCTAATTTTTTTCATATAGCAGAGGAATAAAAACTATACTGAAAGTCAATTTTCATTCCAGAGCAGTGACATAATTGCATGTTGTAGCTGTCAGTTTCTGCATGTGGACAGGCCCTTACGTTAGACTTATTCACAATAATATTATAGGCTATGTGAATAGTATCAGTCACTGTTTCAAAAGTAGAGATCTCTACACATATGCAATTGATCTTCTGTTTGATAAAATGCGTGGATTTGTATACCTGCCAAATATTTTGTTACCTTACTTAATTTAGTTAAAATTACATGACATTTATTAACTCAGAGTACTTTTTTTAATTGAGCATTCTCCCCATTCTAAATCTCCAGCATGGATTATTAAGTGTTATGTTAGGGAAAAACCATATCACATCAAATTATCTCAATATACTTCCAGTAGGAAAATTGGTTTTTCTTCTGATAAGATCTCAATATTTTCAGCTAAATAGTGTTTGCCACTCTTGATTTTTAAGAGACATTGTTTATGAAAATTACCTCTTGGATATATAATTTTTCTTTTTCTCTAAATATGCTGACTACCTTTTTGGAGGTTTATAACTCATTTATACCCTTCCATGGTTCTTCAACTGTTAGACCATGTCACTTCATCAGTCTGTTTAAAAGTTAAATCATTGGAAGATGCTACTGTTAGGACACTTGACACTTTTGTTAATATTATGGTATATGTGATCTCTCTCACTCGCACACAGACTCACACCCATATTGCTAAGGAATCATTCAAGGAAGTATTGGCTGATTATTTATGGTTCTTGACCTATGAAATCAGTAATGTTGAATGTATGCTGAAGGGACATTGATTTGAGAGGTCCCACAGGCTTAGAGAAAAGCTTCATTGATGGATCTAAGGGCTGTTCTGCATATCACTGGTCACATGTGATCTTAAAGGGATGACCTCAGCACCAAATATTTAATTAAAAAAATAGTACCAGATAGTTTACCTATATAACAAGACCATTTTTGAGCTTTTATGGTCATATTTTCCTAAGTGGGGGGGGGGGGGGGGAGGGGTTTGTATTCCCTGTTCCTGTAAAAAAAAGTCCCTCAAAGAGGGAGAACTGTCTGGCAATGTGTAAAATGTTAAATGCATGTGGACAAAACAGGCACTTTTTTATTTATTTGTTGTAATGATCTTGGGAATTTTAGTGTCTGAAAATATTTCTTGGTAAGATGTGTTGGCTTTTTTTTTTAAGTCAAGTGTTTGTTTTAACATAGACTTACTGCTCAGACACAGGGAGAACTGAAATGAAAGCAAGAAAAAATAAAATTGTTAATGATTTATCACTTAGTGGCAATTTAATTATTATTGTCATTGGTATAGTAGATCTAATTCTTCTAATTCCTTCAGGCTTTTAATACAGGCTGGCTATGATGTAAATATTAAAGATTATGATGGCTGGACACCACTTCATGCTGCCGCTCACTGGGGTAAAGAAGAAGCATGTCGAATTTTAGTGGAAAACCTGTGTGATATGGAGACTGTCAACAAAGTGGTAGGATTTTTATGTAATCCTTGTCAAGATGCAAAGTTCTGGTCTCTAAAGTGACTTTAGAAGGCAGGGTAAGAACAGTAGCAATAATGTACCGTTCCTGTACATGGCACTTTTTGTAATGCATGTTTTGCAAGAACCAGCATGTTGTGTGTTCAGATTTTTTTTAAATCTGTTTTCTAAATTGACTTATAGATAGATGCCTGACTCAACTTTGTACTTCATTTTCAACAATTGATCCATATGGTCTCCGATTTTTCTTTAAAAATTAACCTTGAAACAAATCTAATGAACTTATGCTTCAGTAGAATTTTTCTGAAAGTTTAGGGTCAAACAAATTAAGGTCTTTGAATTTTTTATTTCTAATTTTACCAAGTTTCTTATTTTCTGTATATTTTCTTAACTCTTTTTGGCTTGTCATAACTCATCAGCTTTGTTTGAGCTCCAGACTGGCTTTGTTTCACCGAGGTTAAAAATACTGGTGTCTTTGACTAGCATTGGGCTACAGGACAGTAAAATTATTAAAAGCAATTTCTGCTTATGTGCACTGAGTTGTTAACACTGCGTGCTGTTTTTGGACTTACTAAATGACTCATCAATTAGGGATGTCCGAGGTTAACCAGCGGGCTGGCCGTGCTGGGACACACACAACCCTACACCTGCACCCACCTCAGGCAGGGGGGTTGTTCCAGTCCAGGTGGGCCTGCCGCACCGTGAATGGGGAGCATTCCAGGCCAGTCGGGTTGGAGCAGCTCCTTGCCTGCCTGTGGTGTGATATGGTGAGCCCAGCTTGGCCAGAGCAGTCTGCTACACCATGGGCGGGGAGGATGCTCACCTACCTCTGTTGAAATGGTTAAATTTAACATTTGACAGGTTAACCAATTAAACAGGATTTTACATCCCTAGTATCAATGGCTACGTCTAGACTACAAGCCTCTTTCGAAAGAAAGCATCTAGACTGCAACCACTTCTTCCGAAACAGTGAGCCACTTCTTTCAAAAAAGCCCTGTTTGCATTCAAGAATGCCTTTTTTCGAAAGAGCACTTTCAAAAAAAGGCATTCTTCCCATAAAATGAGGTTTACCGCAGTCGAAAAAAACACCTGGGTTCTTTCGATTTTATTTCAAAAGAACATGGCGGCAGTCTAGACATAGGGGAAGTCTTTTCGAAAAAAGGTCACTTTTTCCGAAAAAATCCTGTAGTCTAGACACACCCAATGTGTAGCTTTATTTTTCCCTGCTGCAGGTTCTCGGGTCTTCTGTTGGGCAGAACTTAGGAACTGTGGACTTCCTTAGTTTGCAGCAGACCTATCTTCTCCAAAATCCAAACATATAATTAAGGAAGTTCTTAGGCATAAAATTTTAAAGTGGGATTAGGCTTGTAAATATCTGTAATTTATATAAGGAGGAACCCATTTAAGGGTACCTTGTAGTTTATCTTGAAAATCAGACATTATTCCTAGAAGTTTAGATTAGACTTACAGAGACAAAACATTAAAAAGGATGGCCTTGCCTTTTTTAAATAACTTTTCTGCTCCTGTACTAATGCACACAGAACCACTGGAAAAAATCATGTTCTACTCAGACAACATATTTCCATTGCATCAGAAAGTCAAAATTGATTTAACTGAGCTATATTACTCTTTGTTTTTAAATCTGCCCCTGAAACCTATTTAATTTACCAGGTGTGTCCTTAGACTTTTTTTGTGTAGAGAGGAGGTACATGTGGTGGTGTTATTTCTCTACCATCCCAGGGAAAACATAGTTATCTTCGGTCAAACTGAGGCAAGAAAGGATGACGGAGAGGCAGATTAGAGAAGTTGAGGAGTAGTAGCTAGAAACATGTGTTTACCTGTGCAGCCAAGATGCTCCATTTGTAGATTGGCAAAATACCCAATCAGTGGCTTGTCTTTCAGAAATTCTGAATACCCAAATTCAGTTGAAATTAATCTGAGTTGTGGGTTCTGGGCAGCTCCCGAGATCCAAGTTGCTTTTATTTAGTGCCCAGCTCTAGATATTTGGCATGATGAACTGTGTGAATTGAATGCATTTCAACAAATAAGGAAAATAAGCTTATATCAATAGTTCTTAAAAATCAAACATTTACTTAGGTATAATTTTAGGCAGACAGGCTTAAAAACGTTGACCTTACTGTGCCTATAAATGTGTATAGTATTTTTAACAATAATGGAGAACTTTTATTTGTAAAGTGCTGAAAGTGTAGAGCCCACAAATGACTCCAGGCAGGGAGTACATCTACAGAAAGTTATACAAGTACTCCCTAAAATTGGCTTTCTGGTATTCAGCTTTTGTCTTTGAAGTGGTTGAGCAAATTGTGGCCCGGATCAGCATATTATCTCTTCTGATAGCATAACTTTGTATAAGCACTTCCATAGAGATTTTTACAAATAGCCTGGTTACTTACAGGCACTTGTCCAGCTTTAAATTTTCTTCTGGTGAGCTTTGTGTCCTTTGCAAAACAGAGATCAACTGACAATAAGTAAATCAAATGTAGCTCGATTTTGGTCTGAGCTTTATCTGGGTCCAGTGAAAAAAACATTTGCAAACTGTATGAACAGGTTTCTTCCCCCTCTGAAAATCTCTGACCTGTTGCTGATTCTTGAAGTTGTTTTTTTTTTTTTTTTTCATTCAGTATGAGGAATCACTTAGACCTTCCATCCCTGCCCCCTTAGGCACTACTTTTAAAAAGCAGGGAAAGGTCTTTTCATTGAAGCTTTCCATATAGAGGCTTGTGTTCCAGTGCCCAGAAAAAGCAAACCAAATATTAATGTGTATATAGGGTTACCAGGTGGCTTCAAAAAAAAATACCGGACACACTTGATCTCAGATGGAGGGGGAGGGGGGACTGGCTGGGAAGGGAGCAGGGTTGGCTGGGAGGATATGTGTGGGGGTGGGTGGGAGGGGTGTAACGGCCATGGAAAGCAGGGCTGGGGGAGGGGGCGTCGGGGGCAGCGGGAGAGGTCGGGGCAGGACCAGCCGGCAGGAAGCAGGTCTGGCTGGGAGGGGATCAGGGGGAGCAAAGCTGGCCAGGGGAGATCGGGAGGAGGAGGGGGGAGAGCCAGCTGGCGAGAAGCAGGTCTGGCCGGGAGGGGATCAGGGCAGCGGGGCTGGCTGGGGAGATCGGGTGGCGGGGGGAGTGGCCGAAGGGAAGCAGGGCTGGCTGGGGGGGGGGGAAGCACGGGGTGAGGAGGGGAACTGGCTGGCAGGGAGTGGGACTGACCCAGGTGCACGCAGATCCGGGGGTGCTGCCCGTTGTGCACAGTCCTAGCGAAGCCTGAGCGAGTCCGGCCCCGGGATTCTCCCGCCCCCCCCACGTAGTTGTGTACTGCCTGGCTGGTAGACATGCTTGCACAATGTGAGTATGTCTACCAGCCAGGTAGTTTGCAACTACATACTGATACTCCTAATAATAACAACTTACTTAGAAAATACCGGACACCTGGCAACCCTACGTGTATATAGCATGAGAGAGAAAATAAGGAAAATATTGATACTATATAAATCAGTGACATGCCCTCATATGGAATTTTATATTCATTTTCAGCTAGGAGTAGGGGGTGGTGCAGGCGTCAGATTGGTAGGGAAAGGAGGGGCTCAGGGCAGGGGGTTGGGAGCTCAGGGCAGCAGGTGATGAGTGCAGGTGGCTAGCTGCCGAAGGAGGGCTGCGCTCCCTGGCTACTGGCTCCCCAGGGCTGGCCAGGGTGGTGGGGGCTACACCGCCCGGCCATCCACTTCCCAGGGAATGACCAGGGGCTTCACTGCCTGGGTGGTGGCTCACATTCACAGGAACTTTACCTGTGTAAAGTAGTCGGTAACATCCAGGCCCCTGCCCTCAACAGCCACTTTCTTACTGGTGTTCCTGTCCCACTGGGATCATTTTGCTGTGTAACTGTGCCTGCTTTGTATTTTAGGAGGATCAATCATATTCTAGGCAAATCCCGTTGTCCTGGCTCAACCAAACATTTACCATGCTTAAAATTATAAGAGGAAGTTGCATACCAAATTCGGTGGTCCTAGCTCTTACTATTTAGGAGTCTTTGAACAAACACTCAAAGTCAAATGGACAGATAGACACACAAACTCTCTCAAGTATATAGTATGTAGTAGTTTTCAAAATAGCAATGATTTATGCAATTGTATGAGACAGGTAAATATTACTACCACTATTTTACAATGGGCAGAATTGAAGCATAGGAGCTATGACCTACTAACCTAGATAGTGAGAAACTCTATTAGTAATAAACATTCTGGTTTGGGAATAGCGGGGGGAAACGGGGGGAAAAATAGCTGTTGCAAAGTCAGAATAATAGTTAAATTGTTTCCTCATCTACTACAGTTCACACTAGAACAACTGTTTATTTCACAACAGGAAGGCAGTACCATGAACTGTTCACAGTATTAGTGTTACATCTGAAACACTGTTCTGTTCTGAAAGACTATGGCTCTGCAGTTACATAGAGCATAAGCAGAAATGGCTTAGATTGACTTGCAGCATATTACTGTTATGGAGAATGTCCATAAAGAATGAGCTTTTTGGCATTTTGGAAATCTGTACCAGAGAGGCTCCTGGCAGCGCTGATCAAAGTATCATTACTATGTTTGGTCAGTTTCTCTCTGAAAATTTTCCTTTTCTGTACTGAACAACAAAAGTGTGACAGGTGTTCATCTTAAATGATTTTTATAGATTAGATGAGTCAGAACATGTCTCAGTTTGAAATAGAGATTATCTGGAGAGGAAAAAATACTCCATATAGGTCTTATATTTTTATTAAAATTGGGCTATTATCTAAAAAATTCACTTGATATAAATATTACCTTGAGCTGTACCCTTAATAAAAATGAAGGTTTCTCTGCAAGTTTATATACAGTGACTAAGAATGTGTCTTACAATCTATTGCCATGTCTTGATGGTTGTGAAACATGAAACCAAAGGAGCATCATTAATTCACAGTACCTGTAAAGTATATTCGTGTAGTTCGAAAAACATTAATTCCAAAGGACAATAGATATGAGAGAACATTTGAGATTAAGGAACATAAGTGTAAGGTTATATTATACCAGAATCCCCTTTATCAGTTTAATATTAAAGACTTACGCCAATTATTTTAAGAAAAATTATTTATTAATTTTAAAACTGTATATAAAAGGAGCCTTTGTTATGAACAACAGAAAAATTCCTTTCCCTTTGAGCATTTTTAGATCACCTTAGGGAGGATTTGGGAAACAGCTTACCAAATACAATATAATAAAAAGTAACTTGATAATTCAGATATTAATAAGAATTAATAATCAGATGTTAATTATATTACATAAAAACACAATGAAGAATGTTAAGGTTGCAAAGCCATATATCAGAAGTAACTGTTGCAGGGAGTTCTCAGCCCTAATTCACTGGGCAGAAACCTCTGTCAGGATACGTCTACACTACAGAGTTTTTGCACACCTCAAGCGTGTTTTTGCGCAAAAAAATCAGAAGAACAGAGGGGTTTTTGCGCAATAGTTATTCCTCTTTCTACGAGGATTAACTCCTTTTTGCGCAAGAGTTCTTGTGCAAAAAGATGTGTGTGAATGGGCAATGGATTTTTTGTGCAAAAACAGGAAAGAGGAAAAAGCACAGGTGCCCTAGTGGCCATTCTTTTGATAGCTATCAGCACTTTCTTTCGAGAGAGTGTCCATGCAGTGTGGATGCTCTCTTGCTCAAAAGCGCATCCCTTTTTCAATGTACTTTTGCAGTGTGGACGCACTCTCTTGTGCAAGAAGGTTTTTGCTGAAGATCTTTCGCAAAAAGCTTCTTGTGCAAGAAGCCTGTAGTATAGACATAGCCTCAGCCTCTTCAGCTGCCAAACTCTTAACAGTTGTCTATTGAGCATGTATGAACTAAGATTTTCAGAGGCCCATAGCTTGGTCTAACTTGGGTGAACTTTTATAGGGACAGCAAACAGTACATTTTGAAACACAGGTGATCCGGCTGCCACATGTCAAGTCCTTGTTCCAAAGCGCATATGCTCTGTTTTCGCAGTTTATAAGAAACGTTTTAATATGGGTAAACATGTTTTTTCCTAATCCATGTTTTGAGAAACAGCTGAGCAGTTAAATACTGAAATTCTCCAAAAGTATTCAGCCTAAAGAAGACGCTTACGGTAAATTTCAGTTCAAATGGTTAAAGTTGGTAAGCTTACAGGCCACTGAAAATAGGGTCTTATAAATGAAGGTGTCAGGCAACCTGAACTATAGGCAGTCTTACCTACACTGCTTTTATCTGTTTATGTGGTGCAGATTAAAAAATTAACTTCATGAGCCATGGGCCCACGACAAATAGAAAGTTGCAGATGTCTCCATCTAAATGAAATTGCATCCATTCCCTATGATATATCACTCAGTTGTTCATCCTACACACCCCAGTGTTCCCTGAGAACCATAAAATGAGAAGCTGTTAGGATGAGTTTAAACCCCAGTGAGGCTGGGAGTAAGATAAATGTCTTTCAAATACTTTTTACTTGATTCATGGCATTACAGTATTTAAAATTCTGCTACAAAAAAATATTTTTTTCCTGCGGAGAAATGCTTTTCTAAGCATGTTTATTTTCCTGCTCATTTCAGCTTCAGCTAGAGGCGGATTTGCAAAATTCTGCTGAAACACTGTTAAACAGGTGGAACTCTATCAATTATGATATTGAGATATAGCTTATACTTACGGCTATTAGCCAGGATGGGTAGGAATGGTGTCCCTAACCTCTGTTTGTCAGAGGCTGGAAATGGATGACAGGAGAGGGATCATGTGGTGATTGCCTGTTCTGTTCACTCCCTCTATCGGGCATTGGCCACTGTTGGAAGACAGGATAGTGGGCTAGATGGACCTTTGGTGTGACCCAGTATCGCCAGTCTTATGTTGTATGTCTGATACTATGATCATATAACTAGATTAGAAGACATCTGTTTTTAAATCCTACTTTTACAATTATGTAATTATTACGTTTTCTCTTGTCTGTCCGTCCCCAGGGTCAGACAGCATTTGATGTAGCAGATGAAGATATTCTAGGATATTTAGAAGAATTACAAAAGAAGCAAAATCTGGTAGGCTTTTTGAGATGTCTGTGTCTCTTTATATATGTATATTGGTGCATATGTGCTTATATACAAGATATAACCAATTGAGATTAATATATGGATTTAACCTTCAGGTTTGACTTGAGGTACTAACTGTCCTTCTGTGCTACTCTTTCTTGTTCTACATGGTCAGTGAAGTTGATCTGAAAATCTTGAAAGGAAAAATGATGTTCTTCAGGCAAAGCTTTCACTATATTTAACTACCTAAGGCAAATGCTGTACTGTTATTTGGCATATGCTAGTTTGGGGGCATTAAGTTACATATGTTGTAAATACAGGATTTCTTATCTTCTGCAGAAGCTGGTATCTTTTAATATTTTTATTAAATGTGCAATTGATATCATTGTCAATTTAATTGTATCATTTTATGTCTCTCAAAGCTTCATAGTGAAAAACGGGAAAAGAAATCTCCCTTAATTGAATCTACAGCCAACATGGAAAATAATCAGTCTCAAAAGCCATTTAAAAAGTAAGTAAATCATTAAGATGTGTCTGCTGAGGAAAATAACTTCATAAACTTTCACAAATACTAATACATATTTGACTGGTTGGTTTTACTGAAGTTAAGAATAAATATTCTATACTATTGAAATTAATATTTTTGATTCCAGTAAAGAAACTTTGATTATTGAGCAAGAAAAGAATGCATCTAATATTGAGTCTCTCGAGCAAGAGAAAGTGGATGAAGAAGAAGAGGGAAAGAAGGATGAATCCAGTTGCTCTAGTGAAGAGGATGAGGAAGAAGACTCAGAATCTGAAGCAGAAACGGGTAAATAATTTTACAGAAGTATATTTGGCTTAGGTTGTTGCTTCAGTTAAATGCATTAATCTGGGATTTCATGATAATGGGAATTCATCATAGTAGTTTCTTGATTCCACTTTCAGTTTGCTGATGGCTACTTTCTAGTTTCAGTAAGTTTTTAATAGTTTTAAAACAAGTGTAAATCCCCACTTATGAATTACATTTTGTGTTTATATGAATGAAGCCTTTTGCCGTTGGCTATATTTTTTTAAATTTATGGCAGTGATTGGAATTGTAAATTGCTAATCAATCAGTATTTTTAATCAGAGAATAATATAAAGTAGCAGAGACCTCAAAAAACATACCTAAAAAGAAATATGAGTGGGGAGGCGACAAAGGAAAAGACAGAAATCAGACCTCTATAGGTAGAGTTGTTTGCTCACCATTCTAATGCCTTATATCGTGGAGCATGGAAAAGCAAACTTCCTCATGTGTTCTGCAATCTTGGAGCAGACTCTGACAAACATAATGGATAATTCTGGCTTAGATATTGAAAAATTAAAGAGACCAGTATTTTGGATTGATATTAATATACTGGAATACATTTGGTTTTAAAAGTAATATTTTTTACGGCAGCTCAACATCTGCTTTACATACAACTTCAGCTCAAGATTAATGGTACTCAAAAGAGCTTGGATTCATTTGTAGAGAAACTTGTACTCCAGCAGACTTGTTTAAAAGTCTAAGTTGGATGCCTTTGTTCAGACTTCTCTGTACACTCCTAGATTAGTGTGTGTGTGTGTGTGTGTGTGTGTGTGTGTGTGTGTGTGTGTGTGTGTGTGTGTGTGTGTGTGTGTGTGTGTGTGTGTGTGTGTGTGTGTGTGTGTGTGTGTGTGTGTGTGTGTGTGTGAGAATATTTAAAAGATTCCAAAATACAAATGGAGTGGATTGGGGGAATTTGCGGCCATACTGCTTTGTAGCATCCTCTTCCTAAAGCCGACCCACCCCAAATGTCATCAGAATTTGCCACCTATTCTCATACACCACCAAATGACATAGTAGCTCTTCTCATCTCCTCACAATCCTTCCTCTCCTATCTACTTATGTTGATGTTGGAAAAACAAAGCTGCTGTTGCCTGATTGGATGACTTTCTTCCCACCTGCATCTGGCTGTTCTAGTGTCTGCCCCTTGAGCTTGATAGAGAAGTTGGCTGGTCTACGTGAATGATCAAACAATTTTCTGAGAAGTTACCAGCTGTTTTCCCAACTGCCCCTTTTCCCCTGCAGGCAGATCAAATGCGGAGCTTTCTCAATCAGCATACAGAAGCAGTGGTACCTAGATCACTACCTGGACCACCACATATATCAGGGGCAGGGTTTTATGCCTGCATGTGCTGTAAGGTGAATGAGTAAATACATAGCTTAAACTTGTTTTCTGTGTGATTGTAAAGCCATATTAGGCAGTCTTGGCTATACTAATACAGCAAAGCTTTTAATATGCAAAGCAAAAGTGAAGCATTTGACACAACTGTAGTTGTAAGCACATTTTATTCGAGAGTTCTAATGTCTTATGGAACAAAAAATCTCACTGGTATTTGGTAAAAAATTTGTAGATAGGTATATATTTTTGAAACCTAATTTATTGACATGCGTCAGAATATCTAGATACACTCAGTATATATTTGCATTATATAGTTTTCTATTTTAGACTATTACCATTTTAATCCTGATTTTCAAGAACACTGTAAATCATGTACATTTGAAAGATTTGACTAATTACTTTATAAATTTTCATTGGGACGTTAGTTTTTCTTAGTCTCCTTTCTAGTTTGATTTGCCACTTCCTGAACATAGGTCTCTGAACTACAAAAGGCTCATAATAATGATCCATATGAGAGAGAGGTTTTTTAGGCTTTCCCTTCGTTTCTCTGATTCTCATACAGGGTTCTAATTACCCTCAGAAAGATCCTCTTTCTTTTAAAAATACACTTCAGATAGTTCCCTTCTCTGTCAACTTGCTGTTCACCATCAGATCTTAGCTGCCTCACCTTTGAAAGTTCTGTAGGAAGGTTGTGACAGATGATGACACTTTATCAGATGGACATTCCGACAGTGAAAAATAAAATTCTTCCAGAGCAGAAAAGAGATGTGGATCATTTGAGTGTTTCTAAGTTGCTTTTGTCGTGTGTTTAATCTTTGTTAAATCTATTGGCATTATAATAGGGATATTCATATACAAAATCAGTAAAATTATCTCGGGCATAGTGATTTGGACTACCTTTAATGATTAAAATGTCAGCTGTCTTTGTTCATTTTCAAATATTCTGCCTTCGTATAGTTCACCCACCTAAGTTACATTTCAGCACTGAACCAATAAAAATGCTATAAATATTTGCTATAAATAAAATTGTGGGATGGGGTAAGCGCCAAAACTCTTCCTAGATTTTCATAGTTTTTAAATTTTAATAAGACATTATTCTTTTATAACTGGTTAATGATGTACTGCAAAATCTCTCTCAAACTTAGAGTCAAACATCACTTAGATTTTTAGATTTTCCTGCATCTCTTGTGTAGAGAAGCTGAGGTTTGTTAAATTGTCACCTTTGATACATCATGTAGTTCTGTACTTCAGTTACTGAGCTAGCTATGCTTCCTGAACTCTGACTTTTCTATGTTCTCTTGATTACTAGTAGATGGGTTTTGTGCCAGGAAAATTTGACTGAGACACAAGAATTAATTTTCATGTAAACTTTAGACTTTCTTTAATATAAACAAGGCTTTTATCATACTTTATTTGGCAAGCAACAGAATTTAGGCTTTTCCCTGAAGACCTGAATCTCTAAATTTCAGCTGCACTTTCCCCTTTTTCCCAGTATTCCTCTTAATGTAGTTTTATAATGAAAATTCTCAGAAATTTAATGAAGATTCCAGTTGGATAATGTAAAGCTCTTTACCACATAATGTGGTGTTGCAAACTCCTGTGACTTATCACAACTGGTAGGATAGCTGGTGTGTTCTTAAACTCAGCTCCCCAAGGCCATTGATTATGTGAGAATCCCCTCTTTTTTAAAGATAAATTTCTATTCCTGGGGGTTGTGGGTGGAGAAAAGCTTAAATACAAGTACAACCTCACGTGTTGTACAGGTAAGCTGATCAGAAAGTAAATAAAAACCTAGTATGTGTTAATTTTTAAATGTCATGATTTGTGGGGTAGGTTGACTTCTGGGGTATGTCTAGATTACATGCCTCTGCCGACAGAGGCATGTAAATTAGACTTCCCGACATAGTCAATGAAGCGGGGATTTAAAAATCCCCTGCTTCATTAAAATAAAAATGGCCACCGCGCTGTGCCGGCTCAGCTGATCGTTAGCACAGCGGCAGTCAAGACGGATCGGTCAACAGGGAACGCCTTGTCCGACCGCTCCTGTAAACCTTGTTTCACAAAGCATAAGGAGCGGTCGACAAAGGCATTCCCTGTTGACCGATCCGCGTCTTGACTGCTGTGCTGTGCCAACGATCAGCTGAGCCTGTACAGCATGGTGGCCATTTTTATTTTAATGAATTTTAATGAATATTTAAATCCCCGGTACATTGACTATGTCTGGTAATCAAATTTACATGCTTCTGTCGGCAGAGGCATGTAGTCTATCACCCCTGATGATAGAATGTTAGTATGTATAATAACTCATATAATTAATTTATAGTTATATTTGCTGGCCTGCCATTCCTTCAGATCATTTCAAAATGTGCCTGTCATGTTGCTTTGTCTTTTCCTTCTCATCTTGTCCCTCCCCCCATGCTTGAATTCTTACACTACTTCTCCTCTGCTTTCACATTAGATTTAAGGCTGTACTCCTTAACTACTGTACCTACATTTGTTTCCATACCTCTGTTAGACAAGAAATGTAGATTGTGCATGTGAACTAATTGATCTTTTTGTCAATTGAATACAGAACTTTTGCCTTTTATGTTTTCCCTATGCATGCGTAGAGCTTTTCACAAAATACACACCATATCACCAACACCAAGACTCCCTCCAACCTGTAGATGTGCTTGTTTTACTTGTATTAAGTAAAATGTTTTAAGTGCTAGGCTTGCCAATTTTACCTGGAATCAGAATCCAAGCCAGGTACTTTGCCATGTGCAACACCGAAATAAAGATTTTGCTGTTAGTTTAAGTTCCAACATTTTTTTTTTTTTTTTTTTTTTTTTACTGATTAATCATTCTCCCAGGTCTGTATTGGCTCTTCAGTGCTTATATACATTAAAAGTAGTTTAAACTAGTGGATAACATATATGAATGAGTTTGTATGGGGAACAGCAGATGGTTGAAGTAAGGAGATGCCAATGTTCAATTATTTACTTTTCACATCAGAACTTCACAATAATATCTTTGCATTGTGGTGGTTATAGTACTGTATTAGACCAGTTTTCCCTTTAGACTGACTTTTTAAAAAAGGACTAGTCTTACTGTAGTGTACACTCATCGTGCTATGTAAATAGTCCTATATAATCTTTGAAAACACCAAATTAGAATTTGTATGTATTTGCCTAATTGTAGTATATTACTCTGTATAAGGTACTTGTGCTTAAAATTACACATGTGCTTTTAGAGACTTAAACACACAGATGAATGTGTTGTTGAATTGGCACTTTTGTTAATAAAGATAGAAAAGAATGTTGTAGTTTAAAAATAAACAGTTACAGCCTTCTGCAGGCAAGCAGTCCATACCTAACAAGGATTGCATTACCCAGACTGTCCAAAACTAAGTAGGCTGATTTTTTTTTTTTTTCCTTCATGCATTTGAGAGCTTAACTTTTTTGAGGGGTATCCGCAAATGACTAGGGCATGAAGTTGCAAACTTTAAGAGTTCTGACGAATATAAATAGGAGTGCTGTATGCCTAACAACTATGGGAAAAGTTCTTATCTTTGACCAAGCGATCATTAAAATGGGGGCAGGAGCAAACATTGAAGAACAGAAAATGGTTTGACTAACAGTATGTTACTTGGAGCTTTTAACTAGAGTCTCAACCTATTCATTTAAAATATGAAGTCAAGAAATATACAAATGACCTATCTTAAATATTTTTTTCAGACAAAACCAAACCCTTGGCATCTGTAACTAATAATGCAAATAACATTAGTACACAACCAGCTTCTGTAGCTGTGACAACATCTTCGATAAGCACTGGTCAAGTGACACCTACATCACCCATTAAGAAGGTAAAACAAAATAATTTCTTTATGTATTTGTTTGTAGATAGTGTTCTCTTCAAATGTTGTGTTGATTCCCGTGTAAAAATGTGAATTGGCTTGACCAAATGAGTCTTAGATAATACACAATGAATATTGGAGGTTTTTGCTATTCATTATTAGAATATTTGTCTTCACTCGATAAAACTTAAAAGCTTTAAGTATTTTCCATCATGTTTTACTGTGACTTCTATATGTGTGTTGCATACCTGAAGGATTTTAGTTGTTTAACAACAACTTTTTCCAAGAAAAAGCATCTTTGTTAAACATTTAGGCTATGTCTACACTGGCAGCTTCTTGTGCAAAAACAGCTGTTCTTGCGCAAAAACTTGCCTGCTGTCTACACTGCACGAGTGTTCTTGCGCAAGTAAATTTACAGTATAGCGTTGTAAAACAGGGCTTCTTCCGGAAGAGTTATTCCTCTCCCGACGAGGAATAAGCCCTCTTGCGCAAGAGCTCTTCCACAAAAGGGCAGTGTAGACAGGCAACATGAATTTTTTGCACAAGAAGCCCCTATCGTTAAAATGGCCATCAGAGCTTTCTTGCGCAAGAGAGCATCCACACTGCCATGGATGCTCTTGAACAAAAGCACATCTCTTGCGCAAAAGCACATGGCAGTGTGGATGCGCTCTTATGGAAGATTTTTTGCACAAGAACTCTTCCGCAACAGAGTTCTTGTGCAGAAAGCCGCCAGTGTAGACGTAGCCTTATTTATAAACCTAGTCTACTTTTTTATGGGGATAGGAGGAACTTGTTCTGTTTAGATTCAAACAAACTAAGCTATAAACAAGAACCTCAAGAATGTAGCTTAATGTATAGATTGAACCTCTCTGGATTGGCAATATCCGCGGGTGTTGCCGGACCACAGAGCTCCAGCAGGGAGAAGCTGGCAGCAGAGCCCCAGCGGCCCAAGGGGCTGATTTCACTTGGTTTGGCAAAGTCCCTCCTTCGGGACTAGTCAATTCCCAAGGGTGCTGGACCAGGGAGGTCTAACCTGTACCATATATACATATTTGTGTAGAAAGGAAGTATCTGTGTTCCTGAACATGCCTCTGAAACACAGGAAATAACAAATAACAATTTTAACCAGAAACTAACACATGATCCCAAACCAATAGAGGACAGGAATTTTAAACTGATATTTCATATATATAGTTTGTCTGAAAACACTTTCAGATAATGTAACTTATTGCTTAACTAGAAGATTTACCCAGCATTGCTCAAGTCATTACCTTTTTCATTTAAATCATTGTTCTGGAGAGGGACTGGGGATGAGGGGTTCAGTATGCAGGCTGGGGGGAAGAGGACAACCCTAGCCCTCTTAACGCAGCTTGGGGTCAGATGAGAAGTACCTGTCCATGGCCACTGCAGCTGCAGTTGGAACAGCCGGGGAGCGGAGCAAGAGGAGTGCATGTCCCCCAGTTGGGGGACAAATAGATGCACAAACTCTCTGAAATATATAATGGATAGCTGTCCCTTTCTCCACCCATGCCCCCTGCTGGTCCAGTGGGGTTATAGCTGTCCCGGTCCCTATCTCTGGCTCTTTGTTCTCTTCTTCCCCCCCCTTGTCATTTTGCAGCCCCCTCTCTTTGCGTTTTATGAGAAACAATCAAATTCCATGCACATCCCATTATCCTGGCACATCCAACCCCTGACCTTGCTTTAAGTTATGATAAAAGGAAACTCCATACCAAATTTGGTGGTCCTAGCTCATACTGTTTAGGAGGAATTTTTGAGCAAATGGACTTAACTAAAATATATAGTAAGATGTGTGTATATATAGTACATGTTGGGACCATGTGTGTGGTGTTGACGAGTGTTGGAAGCAATTAAGCTACTCATAAACCTGGATAGATAGGTAGAATGGAAATTGTTTAAAAGTAACTTTTTGTTTTAAACATACTTGCTACATTTTTAGACTTGTTGGAAGAGGGTCTTGAGGCGAAAAATCTGCTCAGGTCCTCTGTCATGAGCTTTCAGTCTCCTGTCAGTATTTCTCTGTAGTTGAGGGTGGACTCTCATATAGTATTTTATTTTTAACTGTTCTGTACTTGGTTCTTCAGCTCCTCCTTTTGCTCTCTATGCCAGTTCCAAAGCGTTCATGGGTTGTAAACACATGGAGCTGAATTGAAAATCTCAATATATCTCTGCTGCTTCTGCCCACATTTGGCAAATCTGAGGTTAACAATATTAGAAATGAAATTGCTTTTTCTACTCACAATTTTTTGAAATGGTGAAACAGCTTTTTAAATACATTTTCAATCTTGGCTGATCTTAGTCACGTTTATCACCAAACCGTGTAAGTTACAAAAATAACAGATTTATAGAGCAGAAGCAATGTGTTGAACATAACTCTCCAAAGGAGTCCTGTGAAAATGGCTTAAGCAGAAGAGGAAATACCTCAAACTCTAAAAACCTGCTGTCTCAGAACCTTTATAAAATTATATTTGCACCAACATGAGCTGGTCAGAATTTTGTCCTTTGATACATGTGACTGTAGTGTCCCCTCTCATTGGTACTTTTGGGTGTAATAGACATGAAATGTGAATGGTGTTGTTTAGTAATTTTTAAAACAAGTACAGTAAAGAACTCTGCATTTAAATGGTAGGCATGTGACTTTCAAAATTTTATTTTAAAAATTTTTCTTAAATTTTTTAAAGTGTCTGTTGAAACAAGGATAGAAGATCCCATCTCTCCCTGCAACTCTGTCCTGGAAGAATAATACACAGCAGTACTAACTTGGGCAATTTTCTGTTCTAAATTCTTAACTCAATTTTAAACAAAATAGAACAAAACATTGCACGGTGTTCATTTGTCAGTCTGGAATCATGTTTTTGTATTATACATCAACAGACTAAACTGGCCAGATATCATTTGTTTAATTTGCTTTTCATATTTGGAAGTAATATGTAAGGCTGTTATAACTTGCATGAGCTGGGAGAATATTCTCTCTGTGCCAAGTAAGGGGGAAGGGTGGCCCCTGGGCTGATGCTGTCATCCTGTTTTTTTCCAAATCCAGTATTAAAAATATCAAAGCGAAGTTGTCTTAACACATCGATCCTTAGTATTTGTTAAAATTTAAAATAGCATTGCCTCTCTATTTCTAAGGATGGCATGTAGTATAGGTTGGACCTCTCTGGCACCTTCAGGACCTGACCGGTCCCAAATGAGGGCATTTGCCGGACTAGGGGAGGTCTCCTGCTATAAGCCCCCAGCTCGCCTCTCCTTCACCTAGCAGCCTGGACTGCTGTGTCCCTGGCCCTGCTACTGGGGCTGGTGCAGCCCCAGCCCTGACCCAACTAACAGAGCTGCTGCAGATGCCATATCCTTGGCCCCACTACCGGGGCTGCCAGCTCTCTTGCCACTGAGGTTCCCACACAGGACTCCCTGGTCCAGGATGTTGCGGGATGAAGGAGTCCCAGTTTTTGGAGGACCAACCTGTATTAACATTAGTAGTTCATGAGGGCACCTGCACTGTTCTAGTTATTTTTCAGACAGAGAATGTATTGCCCTTCCCCCAAAGAATTTGCAATCTAAAGAAAGGCATATAATGAGAGAGACGTTAAAGGGGAAAAGAGAAAACAGAGTGGTCGTGGGTTGACCATAACTAGCAAAAAGGTGAAATTTAACAATATACTCGTATTTTACACATACAGTATTAGTATATATCAACTAGATTAACAGTAGGCATGATAAGAGTGAGACTTTAAAAGGAATTTACGTACGATCATTTGCCATGTTTTAAAGGATGATTTTTTTTTCAATGTCACTGTATCGGTGGTTTTTTTTGTTTTTGTGTTTTTTTTTAAGGCCAGAGGAAGTTGGTCCCCTTTAAGTATACTTAGTTTCTGTGGATATCTGGCTTAGTGTTTTGGCTGCCACATTTTTCCCTTGGAAAAACTAAACATCTAAAGATAGTTATGATAGATTCCTGAAGAGTCCATCCCTGCATATGACTGGTATTAGTTTACTAGGGGGCTGTCCCTTGTGCTCACGATGCTTGCCTACCCGTCTCTCTCTGGCGACTTTTGTGGCCAGAAATGTGAAAGTATGATGATGTCAAAGCATGATGAAGTCATTCTGTCACCTGACAGGAAAAACTTTTTTATATATAGAGAGAGATTAAACGCTAAAATTGTTTTTGTCTCTTCCAACTTATTTATGTAAGATGCTCTTATTTTCAAGCTTCTTTCCAATGTGCCTTTTGCTCTTCAAGGAAAGAGAAGCAAGCAGTCTTGACTGGATTTGTCTCTAGGGCAGGGCTACTCAACACGTGGCCTGGGGGCCACATGCAGCCCGTGGCCCGTTTGTTTACGGCCCACAGTGCAGTGTGGGCTAAGGCAGGGCTCAACACGTGGCCCTCGGGTGGGAGCCAAAACAAAGTAGTAATCAATATAATGGTCTTCTGTTGATATGTGTTTTAGTTGTTAAATTCTTGGACTGTCATTGCTAATTAAAAGTGCTGTCATATGGGTGAAAATTGGGTAAATATTGCATTTTGTTAATATCAGCAGAACTGACTTAAATGGTGCCTGTGTGTTGTGTAGTATGCCTTAATTTTTGAATTCATGCCTGTCAGCGTGAATGAAGCAATTTGCGTATATTTGTATATATATTTGCGTGTATATGCAACCACACTTAAGTTGTGGCCCTTGGCATGTGCTGTGAGTATCATTGTGGCTCCCAGGGCTTCCAAAGTTGAGTAGCCCTGCTCTTGGGAGTGCTTGGAAGGGATTCCGCTAGCTCTAATCTGGTGTTGAAAAGGGAAACCTGAAACAGGAAGTATAAACTACTGTAGTTCCCAGTTCTGATGCCTTGTGTGCTGGCAAGATTTTCCAGGACTTAAAAGGAGGTTGAATTCTACCCTCTGGCTCCTAGAGCTCTAGCCTCTGCACTGCTTGTACCCTGGGCACATAGAAAAGATAACATTTCTGCCCCATCCCCAGTCCTTATCCTGCCGTGCTTCTCAGGGAGACACCATAGAATTGAGTGACTTAGTGCAAGTGTGATAAGTAGCTTCTGCATATCTCTCTAATACTAGTTGCAAGAGGGCATCCACAGCAGGGACAAGCCAATCTCTGTGGATTGTTGGCTCTGTCTTCCAGAGCCTGTGTGAATTTGGGCGCTCAATACTTTGTCTTCCAGAACTTGAACTCTTCTGGAGTCAGAACGTCTAGGAGGCATCAGCCATTATATTAAGGTAGTGCTACATCTTCAGGCTACTGTCTCACAGCATACCAAGAGTTGAGATACTCTGGACATAATATCCAAGAGAGTGCTCAGGATAGGGAGGGCACAAGAAGCATCCAGCTCAGTGACACTTCAAAGGACCACGAACCTTGTGCTGCAATAGCCTTTTCTAAGTGGATGAGCATGATGTTTGTAGTGCAGTATGGCAAGGGAAACTGAAAGGGGAAAGGAGGGGGGGTGTCTTGGTTTTAGGCTGTAATGGATAGGAGTCCTGACTAGCACTCGGTGATTAAGGAGTTAAACTCAGGTAGCTGGAAAAGGTGTTGGTCAGGTGACCGGGAGAACTAATCGAGATAATGTTGAAATTTGAATTGGATATAGATTCTTTGCCTGCTTTCTTTGTGTGGGAGAGCGAAACCAGGAGTTGAGAGAGACAGAATGATTTAAACCCAGGCAGGACTACTATGTCTCCAAGGAATTTGGGGCATGGGAGTGGACTGAACAAAGAGAAAATTGGAAGTAAGTCAAGGGAAAATGAATCCAGTCATGTTCAGGGTAATTCTTTTTTTAATATTTTGTGGTTTGGTTTGAATTGTTCTGTGTGGATTTATGCCTCCCCTCCCCATTTACTGCCTTGCATTGTGCCCAGAGACTTTTCTCTGTGTTTTAATTTGTTTTCCTTAGTTGCTCTGTAACATCTAGCAATCAAGTATGCTTTATCAAATTTACAATGTTATCTAATGGTAAGTAGAAGAAATTAGCTTTAGTTTTTGAGATTCTCCGTGCTTTGATTAAAAGTACATCTGAACTGGTGGTGCATGGCCAAACTGGTAGCATTATGTATTGCTGAGTAGTAGAATTAAACTTCCAGATTTTGGAGTATTACTTTATACTGGAGTAATTATGTGAAAAGTGGTAGTCTAGCTTTATTTTTGAAGACCTCATCAAAGGCTTGTCATCTTTCATAGCAACATTTGCAGGTATAGAGAACACACTTCTGTGATGAGAAGAGAAAAATAAATAAAATATAGACTAAGTTTAAAAAAATAGTTATAGGTTTCTAATGATAATGGTCAATATATTGTGTGGAGATGAGAGCATCTTAGAATGTATATGTAGGTATGTTCTGACCAAAGGTATCAATAAAAGGTCACATTCACATGCCACAGCCTATTAAATGCAGTCACTCTTGCTTAATCCTCTTTCATTTGCTGGAGTCAGGGACTCACGATCATTAACAGCCTTCGGTATCTTATTCTCTTAGTTGATAAAGGCTGACTTAGTGAGATGACACACATTTGCAAATTGCGTGCTGCTGGCTGATTGATAGAGTTGCACATCAGTTGTGTGCCCTGGACGGTTGCAAAGACATACCACTTTTCATCTCTGTAATGTAGAGATGCAAAGATCAAAACAAGGGTCAGTATTGACTAAGGATTGGGCACAGCGAAATGCAGGCTCTTCAATAGATGAAGAACATACTTCCCACTGACCAACAATAATTGCTAGTTCATAGCTGTGCTCCTCAGCTGTAAATACAAACAGTTCAGGTGGATGTTCCCAACCAGTAAAGAGGCTACTGTTAGGCGGATTTTCAGTCAGCACAGTGATATGTGTACATGGTTTAAAGTGTGGCCATTTGACTGATCTGCTCTTTGCCCAGCCTTCATACCCCTTCCCAACATTTCTGCACTCTGCTTGCTCCAAGTTTTCCATCATTCTAAGCCAGTGGTCTCCAACCTTTTTACGCCCAAGATCACTTTTTAAATGTTAGAACAAGCCAAGATCTACCCCATCCTTCCCCCAAGACCCCACCCCTTCCTTGAAGCCCCACCCTCTCTGTTCTCCTCCTCTCCATCAATTGCTATCCCCAGCCCTTATACATTCTCAGGGTATGGCTACACTGCTGTTTTTTTTTCGATTCTTCTGTAGGAAGAGGTTTTTCCAACATTTGGCCTGTCTAGACTGGGCCAAATGTCAGAAAAAACCCTTCTTTTGGAAGCTCCCTTGCTCCTTGTGGAACAAGGAATATAGGGGTTGCCGAAAGAGCATGTTTGCTCTTCTGCTAAAAAAAAGCGGAAGAACAAAGGCCTCCCTGGAGGCGGAAGAGTTTTTCTGGGATACCTCTGGTATCCCAGAAAAACTCTAGTAGTCTAGCCGCACCCTCATTGGGTTGAGACAGGATGTGTGGGCTCGGGGGTGGGAATGAGGGATTTGGGTGTGGGAAGGGGTGAGAGGTGCAAGCTCTGGGAGGGAATTTGGATGCAGGAGGAGGTAGAGAAGGGGATGCTGGCTTGGAGAGGTGGCTCCAGGCTGGGGAGTGTTGTGGTCAAGTGAAGGGTTGGGGTGCTTAGCAAGCCACAGGCTTGTGGATGTGAGGGTGCTGGAGTTTGGGTTGAGTTGGGGTGTGTGAGGGGCTAAGGGCAGGGAGGTTGGGAGTATGATGGGCTCAGGACACAGATTTGCAGTGTGTGGATGGTGCAGGAGTGTTGTGGCAGAAGACTGAGGATGTGGGGGTGCAGGAGTTTCGGGATGAGAGGCTCAGGACAGGAGGTTCCAGTGTATGATAGGCTCAGATTTGGTGTCAGGAGGCAGTACAGGAGTGTTATGATGCTGCGGCCAGATGGGAGCTTGGCCCCAATTGGGGGTTTGTTGGCCAGGCTTCATTTTTAAATAAAATATTATGTCAAAGACAAAATGTTTCAGCATTGTCTTTATTTATGAGAAGGGTGAGGAACCTGTTTTGAGTCAGGGGTCACTGACCCACAGAAGAGTCAGTTGGGGCCACACAAGTGAGATGCAAAAAAAATAACTCCTCCAAAATTCCCCCAAGCCTTACTAATGTGGCCCCAACTGTGCTGGTGGGAGCAGGGGATATGGTACTGGGGAAGGGGCAGGTGACAGGGTGTTGGTGGGGGTAGGGGACAGGCTGATGGGGCAGGTGGCAGGCTGCCAGTGGGTGCTGGGGCAGGAAACAGGGTGTTGGTGGGGGCAGGGAATGGAGTCCCCAGCACACGCCTCCTCTCAGGACTCCTCCTCCTCCTCCCCTTCCCCCCCCACAGAGGAGGGAAGTCTGAGTGTGCCTCCTCCAGGGACTCCTACCACCCTCCCTTCCGCAGGGAAAGGATGTCCCGGTGCACGCCTCCTCTGGGGACTCCTACCCTCTCCCCCTGCAGAAGTGGGAAGTCTGCACGCGCCTCCTCTGGGGACTCCTGCCCCCGCAGGGGAAGGACCTCCCGTCACGCCACAGACGTGGCCTTTCAGGTACCACACCAACTGTTTGGGGAAGGGGGAGCAGCCAGCGCACTTCCTGAAACCCTGGAAGTGGCGCGCAGTTGTGGGACTTGCATCCACTCCGCGGGAAGCCGGTGCTACCTCCATTGTTGCTGGAGGTAGATAGTGAGGCTTCTTGGGAGTGGGGGAAAATGGAGGGGCCCCGAACGCTTCGCGATCGACTGGTCGGGGCCTCCCGATCGACCAGTCGATCGCAGTCGACGGGTTGGTGACCACGGTTCTAAGCCTTTTCTTTCTGGTGCATGCACACACACACACACGTTGACTAGTCGATTAGCTGATAAATGGGGAAACTGCAGAGCCCCCTCTGTGGTTCTGCCTTTTAAATGTATTATGAAATGACAGGCTCTTAATGCATTTAAAAGGCTGAAGCGCAGTGGAGGGGATTGGGCATGAGCAGGGAATCAGCTGATAAGTGCTAAGTGCCTCCACTTTCTCCCACGGAGATGGTTCTGGGGGGTGGGAGGGAACTATCTTTTAAGCTGGCTCCCCCCAGCACCATCTCCTGCTCCCCCCACTGCCTTGCTGCGTCTCTTTGATAGAGGCAGCAAGGGTGGGGGAGTGTGACTAGTCAAGTCACTAGTCAACTATCTGATAAGCATATGCTTATCGGATAGTCAACTAGTTGCTTACATTCCTAGTGATTCCACAATTAGATGAGCTGTGTGACACTGAAAATTTGATCTTTCTAATAGTTGCCAGTTAAGATATGGCTTTCTAGGCTGGCTTTAAGTGGTTAAAGTTAAAGCTTAATGTTTTGGTATACAGTTGTGTAAAGGTGCTCAGTGTGGGGAGAAGGGGTGGGGCCGTGTGTGTGTGTGTGTGAATACCTGAAAGTACTGAATGCAACAGTGGTGGTGTTGTAAGGAGTAGTTCCAGCTTTTATATATGCTAGATTTTAAAATTTTGGATTTCGAGTCTCTGAAGTATTTTAGTAACAGAAAGGAGAGAACATTTTGAATAAAACTTTGATTGGCAATGTTGTATCAAATTATTAGAACCTGGAACACATTGGTCATTTAGCTTATCTATAGCATTACATATGATAAGTTTTATGTTTGGGGTCTCCCATGTGAGAAGTACAGCAGATAAACTTTATCTAAATGTGGATGATCAGAATGTTGTAATTATCGTTGTTATATGAAAGCTTCATTACTTTTGTTTAAGGAAACTAAATGATATTTTGGATCAAAACTTACTATTTCACAACATGGTCTAGTGTATTTAATAGGAACTTTTATCAAGGTATTAGAAATGTCTTGTTGCTTTTAGATATTTTGCGCTTTAATGAAGAGAAATGTACATGAATTGGGATTGAAACCAAAAACCAAAAAAAAACCAACCCTCCTTTTCCTTCTATTTCCATTCTTTCACTCTTCATCTTTGTGTCTTGTCTTAATTGGCTTTAGTATGATTTCATTCCTCCTGTAATGCCTGTGGCGGAGTCAGTAGATCCTGCATCATGGAGGCAGGGCTTGCGCAAAACTGGCATTGTTCTTGTGCCCAGTAAAGGTGAAAAGTCTATGGTGAGACTTTGGTGTGCACAGGATTTGTTTCAGATTGCAAAGTAACACATTTAATCAAAAGGTTGATGCCAGAGTTGCATGGTTTTCAGGTGTGTGTTTGTGTGTGTGTGTGTGTGTGTGTGTGTTTGTGTGTGTGTACATTTTTTGTTTGCATCTTTTTCACAGTGTGTATTATGAAGTGTGGGCTTTTTTTTTCCTCAAGCTAACTTCTAGAAAAGTCATTTTCCTTTTTTCAGACCTTTATTTCTTATGTAATTAACCTACCCAGGAAATGAAATACATTGGTTTCCCCTTCCTCCACCCAAAAACCCCCATCAAGTATGATGACTTGAAATAATAAATATTTTGAAATATCCCTAAGAAGCATGAAATACCAAAGTTATTGTGAGTTAATGGCCTTTAACTTGATGATGTCTTTGTTTACAGTTTCCAACTTCAACAACCAAGGTTTCTTCCAAAGAGGAAGAGAGAAAAGATGAATCTCCTGCCTCGTGGAGGTTAGGTCTTCGAAAGACTGGCAGCTATGGGGCACTTGCAGAGATTACCGCTTCCAAAGAAGCTCAGAAAGAGAAGGACTCTACAGGTGTTATGCGTTCCGCTTCAAGCCCAAGACTGACTTCTTCGTTAGACAACAAAGAAAAGGTAAACATTTTTAGAATATATAATGCAACACTTCTAAGTTCTGGTCAGTTAACTTAGTGTAAATATTAGTTATGAGATAGTGATGTACTCATATTTATCATGACATTGCAGTGGAGTTGATAATGCTCTTATAAAGTTTTACTAAAAGTCAGCTGTTAATTGTGGCATTAAGCTATTGCTTTTGATAGCTATTAGGCCTGCCTCAAAAAAGAACGCAGCTGTTGTGCTCCTTTTTCAAAAGCATAGCAGTCGTCCCCATCCATGCAGACCAGCTTCATTATATGGTGCAAGAATGTATGTGGAGGATCTTGCTGCCTTTGAAAAGACTAATACCATGAGACTAATACCATCGACAATTCAATACAAACTTCCACGTTCCGCCTTTGAAATGTACAAATGCTTTTAAGCTGGCTCCGTCCAGCACCCCTCTACTTCTCCCCTTGCTGCCTCTTTGTGATAGAGGCAGTGGGGGAAGGGGGGGGAAGAGCACGACTAGTTGACTAGTGTCAACTATACGATAAACTTTTGCTTATCATATAGTCAACTAATCGATTAGTTACTTACATCCCTCGATCAAAGATTGTGATAGTTTCTGACCCTTGCAGCAGAGGGCTGGGCGGTGAGGACAGAAAAAGGCTCCTTATACCCTTTCATTCACACGTGAACAAGGATTAATCTTGTATCTTGTTAAATTAATCATTTAAAACTTTTTTACTGATTTGGCTATAGCTATTTGAACAAAAGTAACTTTATGGTTTTGTTGGTTCTTATAAGCAGTGTTCCCTCTGAGCTGTATGGCAGCACAGCTTTGCAGATGATTAATCAGCCCCGCCCAGTCAGTCAGCTCCATGCACAGAGCCCTGAGCCTCTCACTGGGCAGAGCTGATTAATCACCTGTGAAGCTGTGCTGCCCAGCACCTTAGTGGGAACACTGCTTACAAAGTACTGTAATTCCTTTTTTTTTTTTTTTTTCCTCATTTTAAAGTTCTAATGTCTTTGTGAATATAGTCCTGATTAAATATATTTGGAGATTTTAGGAAAACACTGAAATGCTTTAAATGTTAGTTATAGTTGGCTGCTGTTTTAAACTGAACCTTTGGACACCTATTAATAGAAAAGCAAAAGGGCATAACGTTAAGACAGTTGGGTCCTTTGAACAAGTTTTCCATTCCCAGAATGCTGCTTTGTTATCCTTTAATTCTGCGTTATGTTTATTATTAGGTTTAACCTGGAATAAAGTTAAAAGTGGCATAAAAATGATTTTGCAACTTTGATAGCAGTGCAACTAGAAACATTTGAACAGCTTTTAATATGATTCATGACTACCGTACAAAGCTATTCTTGACTTCAACTTTTTTTGCCTTAAAGGAGAAGGATAATAAAGGAACTAGACTTGCATATGTTGCACCTACAATACCAAGACGACTGGCCAGTACATCTGACATTGATGAAAAAGAAAACAGGTGACTGTTACAGCTTTAACTTGCCTTTTAACTATACACACAATTATGTGATATCAGAATGTCTTGGAAATTAGTCTCTGGACCTGCAAAAGAAAAGTTGAGTAGAAACCAATGAAAAAAGCTGTTTTGGATTGTGCACACATATATAGTATCCTTTCCTAAATTATTTGTCACTTTGGTTCTTATAACCACGTAATATATTGTAGTCACAATGCCACAGCTATCTTGTTGCCTCAGAATAGAATTTTTATAAATTACAGTATATTGCCTTTTTACAAGAACAGTGGGCAGGGATATATGGGGTAAGCACTAAATGGATGTAATCCCTAGGGTTTTGTCTATTCAAGCAAGAATAGCACCTGTATTTTAGCAACTAACACACTGTCGGTAAATTAGTGAAATTACTTAAGTAATTTGGTATTGTAGACAAATGCTAGGAGTGTTTCTACCATCAGTTTTGTAGTAGGTGTTCACAAAGTCATAAAACTGCCTGATCGCTGTTCACACTAGCAGCTTAACATGCTGTAGTTGTGATGTTAATGATAGCTGCTGAAACATGGCTACTGATTTTCATGGTGTCGAAATTCTGCTATTCACTTTAAGATGAATAGCATCAGGTTCTTGGAGAACAGAGTTCTGTCAGTGGGGTTCTTTCATGAGGGCTTGTCTGTATGCTCACTAACATGATGCATATTAGTTGGTCCATGTAGAACCTGCAGATGTGCATTAAGATAGTGCTGTTTGAAACAGTACTGTTATCTTTAAATTATAATACAAGTCTAGTTTTGTGGGGGAGGTTTCAAATTTACCCAGCAAACTTACTACAAGTTGAACCTTTCTAGTCCAGCACTCTCTGGTCCATCATGATTTTAATTAGCCAGTGTCCACTTACCATGGGTGTGGCCAAGTTTTCTGCAGTCCCATAGTTTGTTTACAGCCGCCAGTTCTGGCTCTTGGTGCTCTGTGCTGCTGCTTAGCTCTAATTTACCTCTAAATATCTTGTAAGAGCCCAGTAAGCAGTGGAAATATTGGTAATGCTGCCAGACAATATTGATCTCCTGTGGTTCAGCAAATTCTCTGGTTCAGCATCAGTCAGGTTCAGGGGCTGCTGGACTAGAGATGTTTAACCCTGCATGTGCATGCAGGGTGCCTCCCTGTTACCCCACCCTGGCTCTGCTGCAGCTTAAAAGCCAGCTCCCCGTGCACCTTCTCCTGGGGAACCGCCTCCCCTCACGTGTAAACATGTGACTACTGAAATTTTACGTAAATGTGCACTTTTTAATATCCCTAATTTATCCTCTTATTATTCTCTGAAGGGATTGTATTATTCTTTCATATTGAACTAGCTGGACTTACCTGGAGTTGCCCGGGAAACTGGAGGAACAAAAGTTAGAAAAACAGAAGCTGGTCCAGACAGCCTCCAGTCACACCGCAGCTGCCAGTGCCTGACATCTGGCCATTATGGCAGACCCCCATGCTTTTCTACTGCTGCATAAAGCAAAATGTCTGACTCAAAAAAGAGGCATTGCAATGTTGAGAATCAGAGCTATTTGACTTGGCAAACTTAGATACAAAAGTCATAATAGAAACTATGTCTCTGTTTTCTTCCCATGTCATGAGTCTTGGAGCCATTAAAAGCACAGTGGAAGGGAGAGCCCCCAAATCACCATGGCTTGTTTCCCAACCATTGCTGGAAGCATATGGAGGCCCCTCTTCAATAGTGCAATGTTTTGGTTCCTATCAGATGGTATTTTTGCTAATTATTCTTGTAGAAGCTAATGTGTTTCTTTGGTAGGGAAGTAGGGGATAGGCATGCTGGGTCTGCAGATTCTCATCCAAGAGCTGAATATAGGGATGCCTCAATCAATGGGGCTGGCCCTACTGAATCTGAGAGATTTCAAGGTGACACTGTGACGATGCAGTCATGGTTCCCCCTGAGTCTGCACCCCCGTAGCAGCAAGAACAGACTCCACCACTCATAGAATAGAGAGGGGTTTATTGTTCCTTCAGGATACAGCACAGCGCGTATGTGATGTGGCTATAGGGGCCAGGGCCAGGATCTCTCAGACCCTAGGGTTAGGGGTCTATCGCCCCTAGGCCCCAGCTTAGCCTCTTCTCTCCATGCTTCCTGGACAGCCACTGCCTCCCTCCCAGGCCCTGCTCCCCAGCCAGGTGCTGGTCTCCGCCTTCCTCCCTTTGTCTCTCTCCCTGGGAGGCTGAGCCTAGGTGTCTGGGTTAATACACATTTGGGAGAGTCAGTGAGAATCTCACATCACAGCGCAGAGGGACCTCGGGTTACAGAGCAGACAGCACCCCCACTATGCCACAGACACCTCAAACTCTTCTCCCATCTTGTTTGATGAAACTATGAGTCAACTATCTGAGCCTGCTGGCACCTCTATAGTCCCTCCTCCAGCACCACCCCCTTGACCAGCTGCCCCTCCCATGGACTGAATCTCTCTCTCTCTCCCCCCCCCCAGGATCATCCAGTATCAAACCCAGGACCAGTGCCCAGATTTGAGGGATCTCTCTCCCCTGCCCCGCCCGCCCCGGATTATTTTCTCACCCACCCAGCATCATCCAGTGCTGACCCTTGGGCCAGTGCCCCTTAAAGGAGAGAGGGCCCCCTCCCCCCCGGCCATAGAATCATAGCATACTAGGACTGGAAGGGACCTCGAGAGGTCATCGAGTCCAGTCCCCTGCCCTCATGGCAGGACCAAATATTGTCTAGACCATCCCTGATAGACATTTATCTAACGTACTCTTAAATATCTCCAGAGATGGAGATTCCACAACCTCCCTGGGCAATTTATTCCGACTATCCGACTGTCTGACTACCCTGACAGTTAGGAACTTTTTCCTAATGTCCAACCTGAACCTCCCTTGCTGCAGTTTAAGCCCATTGCTTCTTGTTCTATCCCCAGAGGCCAAGATGAAGAAGTTTTCTCCCTCCTCCTTATGACACCCTTTTAGATATCTAAAAACTGCTATCATGTCCTCTCTCAATCTTCTCTTTTCTAAACTAAACAAACCCAATTCCTTCAGTCTTCCCTCATAGGTCATGTTCTCTAGACCTTTAATCATTCTCATTGCTCTTCTCTGGACCCTCTCCAATTTCTCCATATCTTTCTTGAAATGCGGTGCCCAGAACTGGACACAATACTCCAACTGAGGCCTAACCAGCGCAGAGTAGAGCGGAAGAATGACTTCTCGTGTCTTGCTCACAACACACCTGTTAATGCATCCCAGAATCATGTTTGCTTTCTTTGCAACAGCATCACACTGCTGACTCATATTCAACTTGTGGTCCACTATAACCCCTAGATCCCTTTCTGCCATACTCCTTCCCAGACAATCGCTTCCCATTCTGTATGTATGAAACTGATTGTTCCTTCCTAAGTGGAGCACTTTGCATTTGTCTTCATCCTATTTACCTCAGACCATTTCTCCAATTTGTCTAGGTCATTTTGAATTCTTACCCTATCCTCCAGATTAGTCGCAACCCCTCCCAGCTTGGTATCATCTGCAAACTTAAGCGTATTTTCTATACCAATATCTAAATCGTTGATGAAGATATTGAACAGAGCCGGTCCCAAAACAGACCCCTGAGCGGAACCCCACTTGTTATACCTTTCCAGCAGGATGGTGAACCATTAATAACTACTCTCTGAGTATGGTTATGCACCCACCTTATAGTAGCCCCATCTAAGTTGTATTTACCTAGTTTATTGATAAGAATATCATGCGAGACCGTATCAAACGCCTTACTAAAGTCTAGGTATACCTCATCCACCGCTTCTCCCTTATCCACAAGACTCGTTATCCTATCAAAGAAAGCTATCAGATTGGTTTGACATGATTTGTTCTTTACAAATCCTTGCTGGCTGTTACCTATCACCTTATTATCTTCCAAGTGTTTACAGATGATTTCCTTAATTACTTGCTCCATTGCCCCCCCACCTCCGGGTCCCCATTGCGCCTCCTTCTGGACATTTTTTCAAAGTGGCAGCTGAGCGGTAACAGCAGCCCTGCCCCCTCTGCCTAGAGTGAGCCCCGGCAGCAACACGCCCGCCCATTGGTTGGCCGCCGGGCCCTGAGCCAATCGCAGTATTGAAGAGGGGCCTCCATATGCTTCCAGCAATGGTGGGGAAGCCGCTTCTCACTGCACAGCCAAGCTCTCTCATCTCTTCCCTCCCACAGTATCTTAACCTTTTCTCCAGGAGAAGGTTTTATCCCATGGAAATTTGGTTGTGGTAGGTCTTATAGTGTCCAAGTTATTAGAGCACAAACATACGAACATTCTCCTTTATATATTAGATTACTTACTTGAGTATTGGTTTAATGCTGTTAATTGATTTCATTTTCATTCTTTCAAGACATCACTTTAGCTCCTTGTTCTCCCAGAGGGAACCTCTTGCACTGATGTCTTTTTAAAAATAAAATAAAATACATACTTGTAATTGTGTTTTAAAGTTATCATTTATTTCATGGCTCAGTAGTACTGAACTCTTCAGTATGAACCTCTAAATTTTATTGCCATGTTCATTTATTCTGTCTTTATAAAATATACTTCATTCTTATCCCTGCGATTATTACACACACAACTGTAGTTTTTCAAGATTATATGTGCTACTATTTATTGCCTGCTACCCCACATTATCAGTGGCTCAAAGAGTAAAAGTGCTTTTGAATTAGTGGAGATGCTCCCAAAATGAGAGATTCTGTGAAACTGGCTTTGAAGAAGCAAAATTATAGGTAAGTAGTTTTCCCTTGACTGCATTACGGTGTCCCTGTAGCATTGTGAGTAACTCTTGCCCTTGTCTTGAGGAAAAACAAAGCCAGTAAAAGATGGCTATTAAATTATCTTTCAGTATTAACATGAGCTTAGGAATTTGCTAACTAAATGGTAATTTTATTGCGGTCTGCATAGGTCCCAATCCTTTAACTTTTTCTTTTCTGCAGCCCCCTTTAAAGAAACAAACAAAACCATCTCTAATACATACCTTACATAATACAATCTTTTTACAGGGACTCATCTGCCAGTTCAATACGTAGTAGTGGTTCTTACACAAGACGAAAATGGGAGGAAGATGTCAAGAAAAACAGCTTGAACGAAGGACCTACATCACTAAATACAAGTTATCAAAAAAGGTAGAGACTCTGACGATGTGTATTGCTTTCAGCAAAATAAGTTAGATTTCTACTTTGGACTGATTGGGGAAGTGAACACATTGTTAGCTTTTGTTTAAAAAAAAATATACTGAAAGGTTGATTTTTTTTTTTTTTTTTTTTTAACACTACAAGGACCTTTTTCAATTAAACATTGCCACTGCAAAGTTTTTGTTCTTTATCATAAAACAAAGTAATTCCAAAGTCATGATCAGCCACACTCCCAGAGGGAAGAGAAGTAAAAATCCTTGTAGAAAAAATGAGAATGGAATGGGAAGATTTTTAAATTAGGCAAGACTGCAGCCTTCATAGAATATAGACATACCCACTCTTGGTTTAAAAAAAAATGTTCTGGATATGAATGAGATTTGACTTCATTGAAAATACCTGTCCATGCATGCGCAGTATATATTTCACAGAATTATCTTGCAAAGGGCCAAGTCTTGCTAACATATACATAAATTTGCTCAGTTGATATGTTTCAAAGGCTGAGCCGATTAGTCTGTTTCAGCAAAAACAACTAGGAGTCCTGTAGCACCATAAAGACTTAACAACATACCAAAAGACTCCTCGATGTTTTTACGCAGTTAAATAATTCCATCAATGGGGACTGCTCATGTGGGTAAGGTTGCAAACACCTATGTGAGTATGATTGGGCCAGAAGCATGTAAAGTGTATAGATGGGGGAAAAAAGCTATGCTACCCATGGCTGTATGAATAACTAACAGCATGCTTATGCGTGCTAGTGGTGCAAATGGTGGTGAGGTATACTCTTTCAGAGCCTTTTTCTTTGTCACTCATGCTATGTCTACACTCCCAGGTTATTTCGAAATAAGCTTATTCCTCTTCAGAAGCAGGAGTTATTATTTTGAAATAACAACCCCATTATTTTGAAATAACAGGCTTGGTAGTGTGGACATTTGCCTTATTTCGAAATAACTCCCCTGTGTAGACATGCCCTCAGATGCGAATCACTGGTTCCAGTAGTGTGTAGTTGAATTGTTCCATATTATAGAGTATAATTCCATGTTTTTCCTCTTAAAGAAAAGAAGGAAAAACTGAAGATTCCTTTTAAAAAAAAATAAAAAGGTTGCATAATCTTAGCAGCTGGGAAATGTCAAAGTGAAGGTGCAGAAGCAACCTTTGTCCATATGCTTTATTATATTGTCCATATGTTTTAATGCTATTTCTCATATGCAATCAGTCATTTTTTATATCTTACCTATTCATGTAGCACTTTCTATATCTTTTTTTTTTTCTTACACTATTTCTGTTACCATAGGGTAACATTTTCAAAAGCATCAAACTCCTGTTTTCAACAGTGGTTTAGGCACCATTGACTTTCCGTAAGGCTTAAGCTCTAAAGAGCTGAACTCACTTTTAATAACTAAACATGACCTCCCAAGTCATTTAGGCACTGTTGAAAAATGTATCCCGTCTGCTATATCATTGAATACTTACATGTTTAATTGTCATCTCTTTTAGGCATACTTTATTAATGTAGCAGCTCAGACTTCCTTAGCTACCTTACCACTGAATTGTACCTAACTCTGAAACCAATTTAACTTCAGATTTAGGTGACTTATTTCATATATACCAGCAAATTTAATTTGTTCACTATTACTTATCTGTAGTATGTTTAAAAAAGGTTAACCATATATTACTAGTAATAGGATGTATTAATCTATCTAGCGCTGAAAGTAAACTCCATAGAGAATAAGTAAGACGTAACCCCTTACCTAAGGACATAATTTTAAACATAAGGGTGGTGAATGTGGGTTACAAGAATATAATGTGCTGGCTTAGGTTCATGATCATGTTTTGATATTATTGCTGGCTTTAAAAAGAAAGGCTGGAGCACTTGTTCCAGTGGGAGAAGGGATAAAAAGGAGGGGATAGAAATAATAGACTCTGTTCCCTGGCAAACAAAGTATAGTATGATGCTGCACATGTGTACATTCTAAGTTGTTGGAAAAGCAACTTTAACCACAATAGAAGCAAATTTAACCACAATAGAAGAATAAAAAAATCCAGTGATGGCAAACCAACAACATGGATGCTGCTTTTTTGTAGTAGTGCTGTGACAGTCTTTTATAGCTCATGAGTCTCTGCAGCTACTAAGTTCAGGCACAGAAAAAGCATATCTGCTTACAGTACTTTCAACTCTGCTATGCAGAGTGAGAAGTAGAGTCAGTGGTGTGGGAACCTTTAGGTTCTCGTCTTCCTTCCTTCCTTCTCTACACCTTGAAAAATGGAGATGCAAAGGGGAATGTTAGTCAGAGTAGCATAATGTTTCTGAGCTAGGATGGAGCAAATCCACAGAGCTTTAAAACAAAGGCAACAAATTTGAATAGCTGAAGAAGTTGCTAGCATTTGTATATGTGGATATTGGAGAATCTGTTGAGATGAGTGAAGCAATAGTTGAATGAGGCACTGAAGATGGTAATGAGGACTTCGGCATAGCAGTTGAAATGATACTACATATAGGTAAGTTTATGGAGTGATAATGGGGAGGTAGCAGAAAAAAAAATCTGCTTAAGGATTAAGGAGGACTATAAGATTACAGCATCAGAGGCTGAAAGAAGGTCTGAGTCAAGGGAACTGGGAACTTAATTCCAATTTGGAAATGTTCCTTTTGCCCAAAATAAGACTGAGATGCGGTCACTTGTTTTACTTAGTCACACTGTAGCTTTGACATCTTTATGTGTGAATATAAATGATACAAACACTCTGTGTAAATATCTCTTGTCCACAGTGGCTCCTTTGGTAAAAGACAAGATGACTTGATTAGTTCTCATGTTCCAAGTACTACGTCAGCACCAACAATTACCTCTTCAGCTGGTATTCAGAAAAACTTGCTTTCCAGCACAAACACCACTACAAAGATTACAACGGGTTCTACTTCAGCAGGTGTACAAAGCAGGTAAGGATATCAACACACTGTGTGTCATATCTACTGTGTGCTTATGTATGTGCATGCTTTTTTTGTTCAGTAGGTCATAGGGCTCTGGATTTTTTTCATTTTCCTGTTAAATTTGTTTAAATACATACAATTTGGCTTAAAATAATTGTGGATGGCTTTCGCTATAAAGTGGCAGCTATGCATGTCTATAAAAGAATAAATTGAATGCTAGAAGGGTAAAGAATATTAAAAGTTTAAACAGTGAACCGTTTAATTTTGAATTTATCTAATGGCTCCAGGTGAGCTTCATCTTTCATAGCAAAGACATTTTTCCATTTGTTCTTTTAAAAAAATCCATCCCTCAACTTATGTGTTTTCAGCTGTTTAGTAAGTGCTTTCATTGTTTAGCTGTTTCCTTTTCTCTTTTTTTGTGTTGCTGCTTGTGATGCTATAGTACCTCAAATCGTTTGTGGGCTGATGATAGTACTGAGAAAGAAAAGGACAATGTTCCTACAGCAGTGACCGTTCCTGTTGCACCATCTGTTGTAAATGCTACAGCTACTACCACAACCATGACTACAACTACTTCTGGCACTGTGTCCTCAACGTCAGAGGTCAGGGAGAGACGGAGGTGTGTACAAGTCCTGCAAGCAATGCCACTGTTGCACAATATAGTCATTTTCTTATTTATAAAAAAGTGCAGTAGTTAATCATCAATCAGCTAGTACAGTGAATGAAGCAATACGCATCCATTTACTAACTGTACTGAGACTGCTATCAACATGCTACAAATTCATTAACCCTCAAAAACGTGTTTTGAGAAACTTCCGAAGAATCTCACAAAATACCCTACTACTACTGAGAACATTGAGTTTTTCATGTTACTTCTATTTTGTTTTGGCCTTAATTAATAATGTTGCTTTTTGGTATAGGTTACTTGCAGGTTTATATTTTTATGCATGTCAGATTGCATAGAGATACAGAATTTTGACCCAAACGTTCTTTGGGATGTCTATACCATCTGCAGAATTGTCTCAGCTCAGATCGATAAACTTAGGCTTGCAGGAAGCACTAAAAATAGCTGTTAGACAGGGCTTTGAAGTTGTAGCTTGGGCTCTGAAGGCCACACCTCGCTTCAGGTTTTGGAGTCCAGTGTATAGCCCAAGCTTCATTGTCTACTTGTATTTGTAGCATGGTAACATAGGCTGATGTGGGCTAGCAAGCTCATCTGCCCAGGTTGAGAGTGTAGAATGCAGTTGTGCTGCTGTAGCATGTCTGGTGAAGATGCTGTCTGCTGCTGGGAGAGATTTTTCCTGTCAGCATATTAAAACCACCTCCTCAAGAAAGAGTAGCTCTTCTACCAACACAGTGTAGATAGCTGTGAGAGTTTGGATTAGTGTAATTTAAGTTGCTCAGGGAATGGCTTATTCACACCTTTGAGTAACATAAGTAATACTCACATAACCTGTAGTGTAGACAATGCCTCAGTGTTTATTTTAATATGTAATCATGTGTTACTTTTGCTTTGAAAAATAAAAGGCTCAGGGAAAATTAAAAAAATCAAGCTGTATAGTTGCTAATGTAGTGGTTATTCACAACAGGTGGGGTTACTATGCTAGAAGATACTACAAGGCAGACATGCTAATTTTGTGATCTAAACTTAGAGCAATTTTTAATGTGTCTTTCCCACTCTGACATTGGAGGCATCTGGAGGAATGATGTGGCTCATAAGCCGTTTTGGTAGTAACCACTACTTTGCATGTAGTGGTTACTACCAAAGTAGTATGGTTGCTGCAGGCTAGGTGTCACATAAAATTCATATAAGCAAATGTAAGCAATGTTAAATATGTCAGTATTGCTCAAAGAAAAAATTGTATCTCAGTAGCTTAAATGTACTGTTCCTGTAACCACTAAAAGACTGTTACGAACTGACAAAAGCAAGGAAATTCATAGTTAAGGCTGTCACTCTGTCATTCACTCTCACTAGCGTGTCTAGGTATTGCATGTATGTTACGTAAGATCACAATATCCACTGTTAAATTTTTTGCAAATGGACTGAATTTCCTTGATTTTGAGTATATACTGGCAAAAAGGTTTGGTGCAAAATAAAACTGTTTTAAATGAAAAGTATTGATTGTATGTATAGTGCATAGTTCGTTGAATATTTTAAAAAAGCACACAGTTTATATTAGTAATTCACTAAAGTGACTTAATTCATATTGATAGACAAAATGTCTGCAAAATCTTACTTGAAAAGTAACCCCACTCAGCTAGTCTAGTGCCTAAACAATGCATTTTGAGACAAGTTGAAGTGAGTGTTCATCTGTAAAAGACTGAGAAGGAAATAGAGAAGTGAGACAAAAATATGGCCCAACCAAGAAATCTTAATGCAATTTTCATCTGTAACACCTTTTTTGCACACAGAATTATAAGCTTCTAAAAAGGATTCTAGTGGTATGGGAGTGTTTTGTTCTAGGTATATTAGCACTGATAAATACTAGTATAGTAATTGTAGACTTTAGGGCTTAGTCTAGACTATAGGTTTATCTACAGGTAAAATTACATAGGTATAATTATACTAATGTACCTCCCTGTCTGAATACTCCTGGCCAGTTGTAAAAGTGGCTTTTTTCTGGTTTAGCTTAAACCACTTTCAAAGTGACATAAATGAAGGTGCAAAATGATTATTTTGGTTTTGTGATGTGCAAAACATTCAAGTCCAGTCCTGTAGAGTGTGTGTGTATGAAGTGCCTTAGAAGAAGAATTTTGTAAATTTTTAAAAAAAATAGTTATGAGCCAGATCAGCTAGGGGAAAATTTAAACAAAACAGTCAATGATAACGGACAATTGTTTGAAAACATTATACTAGATGACCAAAAATCCACAGTTGTGAAACAAGGCTGTGCTTGTTTAAAAACAAAAACAGCCACAACATTACACTAGCCTCTTGTGGAAATGAAAGAAAATGGAACTAAAGAAAAGCTCAGAGCAATTAATATATACTAGAAACTAGGAACATTTAAGAAATAAATAAGGAATGCAAAAAAGGACATAATTCTGCTAGCCATAGATTTCTCTTCAAGAGTTATTTAATTATATTAGGAACAAAAAGAATCCTTACAATAATAATTTACTAGATGGAAATGATAGAACTATCAGTAATACCATAAAAAAAATCAGAAATGTATAGTAGATTTTTCTGTTTTTTATTTAGGGAAAAGCCAGAAGAGGTATTCTGTCATGATGAGGAAATACTTTCCATTCCAACAATAACTCAGAAGGATGTTAAACAGGAGCTAGCAAAGTTAGATATTTTTAAATCAGCAGGTGGGATGATTTGCTTCCTAGTGTTCTAAAAGAGTTGTCCACAAAGTGCTTCGGGACTGTTAATGTTGACTTTGAGAACTCTTGGAACACTGGGGAAGTTGCAGAGGACCAGAAGAAAGCTAATGTTGTACCAATATTGTAACAGTAAACAGGGTAATCCAAGTAGTTATAGGCCTGCCAATCTGACATCACTTTGGGCAAAATAATGAGTAGCTGATACAGAATTTGTTTAGAGGAGGTTAATGTAATTAATGCCAGTCAGCATGGGTTTATGGAAATATTTCTTGTCAAATTTCATACCGCTTTTTTTGTGAGATTACAAGTTTGGTTGATAAAAATGAGGGTTAATGTAGTATACTTAAGACTTCTCTAAGGGCATTTTATTTGGAACTGCGTGATAGTTTGATTTAAGACATTAGAAAGATGCAAAATCATCATGGCACATATTAAATTAATTAAAAATGGGCTAACTGTTAATAGGTTTCAAAATAGAATTGTAAAGGCTTCCAATAGTGTGTTTCTAGAGGAATTCCAAAGGGATTAGTTCATAGCCCAATGATATTTAACATTTTCATCAATAAAGAAAACTTAACATAAGTGGTGAAGTTTGCAGATAACACAAAGATTGGGGAAGCGGAAAATAATTAAGATGATGGGTAACTGATACAGAAATATTTGGATTGCTTGATAAGCTGGGCATGGGCCAAGAGTTACCCTTAGACGTACAATAGTAATAGAGATGTAGCCGTGTTAGTCTGGTCTTGCTGAAACAAAAGACAGGACTATGCATCACTTTAAAGACCAACAAGATGGTTTATTAGGTGATGAGCTTTTGTGGGCCAGACCCACTTCCTCAGATCAAACTGTGGAAGAAAATTGGCATGACCATATATACCAAAGGGATACAATCAAAAAAAGTGAACACATATAAAATAGACAAATCAGATTTTATAACAGAGGGAGGATTGGGGGGGGGAGGTTAATGTCTATGAGATAATGATATTAGAGGTGATAATTGGGGAAGCTATCTTTGTAATGGGTAAGATAATTAGCATCTTTGCTAAGGCCCATTTGTAAAGTGTCAAATTTAAGCATGAATGACAGTTCAGAGGCTTCTCTTTGAAGTCTTGTGTTAAAATCTCTTTGAAGCAGGATGCAGGTAATCAGGTCGTTGAGACAATGCCCATTCTGGTTGAAATGGCAAGAAACTGTTTTTTCTTTGTGAAACTGTCTGATGTCTGTTTTGTGTGCATTGATTCTTTGGCGAAGTGTCTGAGAAGTCTGTCCAATATACGTAGCAGACGGACACTGTTGGCATACATGATGGCATAAACTATATTTCTGGATGAGCAGGAATATGTGTTCTTGATCTTATAACTGAAATGGTTAGGTCCAATGATGGTGTCAGCAGAGTAAATAAGTGGACAAAGCTGGCAACGGGGTTTGTTGCAAGGGAAAGTTCCAGGGTTGGTATTAGTTTGGTATGTCCTGTGGTGGTTGGTAAGAATCATCCTGAGGTTAGGTGGCTGTCTATAGGAGACTATGGGTCTGTCTCTCAGAGCCTCTCGGAGTGTAGTATCCTGTTCCAGTATAGGTTGTAGTTTATTGATAATGTGTTGGACGGGTTTAAGTTGGGGGCTATAGGTGATGACAAGTGGTGTTCTATTGTTGGTTTTCTTGTCATCACCTACAGCCCCCAACTTAAACCCTTGAAACTTTACGAATGGGCCTTAACAAAGATGCTAATT
Source organism: Rafetus swinhoei (assembly GCA_019425775.1). Classification (NCBI taxonomy): domain Eukaryota; kingdom Metazoa; phylum Chordata; order Testudines; family Trionychidae; genus Rafetus; species Rafetus swinhoei. The sequence continues at coordinate 278,248,594 of CM033437.1, forward strand.
ATCTTACCCATTACAAAGATAGCTTCCCCAATTATCACCTCTAATATCATTATCTCATAGATATTAACCTCCCCCAATCCTCCCTCTGTTCTAAAATCTGATTTGTCTATTTTATATGTGTTCACTTTTTTTGATTGTATCCCTTTGGTATATATGGTTATGCCAATTTCTTCCACAGTTTGATCTGAGGAAGTGGGTCTGGCCCACAAAAGCTCATCACCTAATAAACCATCTCATTAGTCTTTAAAGTGCTGCATAATCCTGTCTTTTGTTTCACCTTAGGTGTACGACTTTACCAGAATATGTATGTCTGTCATGATGATAAATTCTGTGTCTTTAAATGTGCCTGCTATTTCCCGAAATAGTGGGTGCGCTATTTTGGCATTCCTGTAACTGTCATTCCACAAGGGTTAAGGGATTTGTCGGAATAGTTCCTTATTTTGAAATTTGGCGTTCTCTACGCCATGCCAAATTGCAAAATAAGCTCTTTTGATTTAGATTCAGAATAAGCTATCCAATTTGCATAGCGTAAATTGCGTAGCTTATTCCGACAGAAGGATGCTGTCTAGACTCACTGTAAGAATGAAGAGTCTAGTTATAGAGTGGAGGCATGGGCGGCAGGTATGCTACATGGGGCGGGGAAGGCATTGCCTTTCCAAACTGCCAGCCTGGCCCCAGCCATACTCCCCCTCGCTTTCCACCCCATAACGCCTGCTGAGGCCGGGAGAGGCTAGGGCCATACTCCTTCCTCCCTCTCCCTGCTCTCCATGATGCTGGGGGGCAGGGCCTGGGCAAAAGGAGTGGGGCTGGGGCAGGGTTGAGGGTTGCCTTCCCCAGTCCTATCTTCACCCACCGTCCATGAATGGAGTGCTTGCTCTTTGTAAGTAGTAACTGAAAAAAGATTTTGAGGGTCCTAATGGGTAATTATATGAACATTAGCACTCATGCATTGCTGATTTAAGGTTGCTAATGTGCTTGTGTACACTTGAAATGCTACAGAGGCATAACTGTAGTTGTGCTGCTGTAACACATCAGTGAGGACAATACACATGTTTGTATGTTATGGGTTCTTCTGTCAGCATAGGTAGCACACCTCCACAAGAGGTGGCATCTAGGCCAGTGAAAGAATTCTTCCATATTCCTAGAACCATCTACACAGAGATTTACATTGACTTATCTATGTTGCTTAAGATTCTGGATTTTTCACTCCTCAGAGCAATGTATCTGGGTCAGTCTAATTTTTAGCGTTAACCAGTCCACAATTTGAAACACTACTTAGCATCTACGTACAAAATGGGAAATGAGTGTCTAGAAAGTAGTGCTGAAGAAAGGGATCTAAGGGTCATAGTGGACCACAAGCTAAATGAAAGTCAACGGTGTGACACTTTGCCCTCCTCACTCCCCCCCAAAAAAAGCCAACATTATTCTGGGATTCCTCAACAGGAAAGTTGTGAGAGAGACACGAGAATTAATTCTTCCACTCTGCTTTGCACTGATTAGATCTAAATTGGAGTATTGTGTCCTGTTCTGGGCACCACATTTCAGGAAAGATGTGGAAAAATTGGAGAGGGTCCAGAGAAGAGCAGCAAAAAATATTAAAGGTCTAGAAAGCACAACCCAAGAGGGAAGACTGAAATAATTGGGTTTGTTTAGTTTGGAAAAGAAGACTGAGAGGGGGCATGGTAGCTGTTTTCAGTTATCTAAAAGGGTGTCATAAGGAGGAAGGAGAAAAATTGTTCTCCTTGACAGGACAAGAAGCAATGGGCTTAAATTGCAGCAAGAGAGGTTTAGGTTGAACATTAGGAAAAACTTCCTAACTGTCTGGGTGGTTAAACACTGGAATAAATTGCCTAGAGAGGTTGTGGAATCTCCATATCTGGAGATATTTAAGAGCAGGTTAGAGGAACATCTATCAGGGTTGATCTAGATGGTGCTTGGTCCTGTCGTGAAGGTAGGGGACTGAACTTGATGATCTCTCGAGGTCCTTTCCAGTTCTAAAGATTCTCTGATCCTATGATGTAGTGTAGAAGCAGTTTAACACTTTAAAAATCTTGTTAGCTCATTGGTCTAATCCAAGGGAAGCCCAGAGTAGAGTATAGCCTGCTAACACTGTTTTAAAAGTGATTAAATCATAGGTACGCCGGTAGGGGAGAAATGTTTTTAAAATATTAACTAGTAATGTTAAAATCCTAGTGTAAATAGGGCAGTTTGGAGTGCTAACTCATGCTAATACACAATGTAAATGCTGCAGGTTGAACTTCCCAAATCTGGGACTCTCTTGTCCAGCAACATCCTTGGTCCATCAGTGCCACGGCTGTTACTTGACCAAAGAGCACTGGAGGCGGCAGTAGGAGACAATGTGGGAGCTAGGGAGCTCAGGATGGACCAGCAGTGGCTGGGAAACCCCTGACCTGGCTGGAGAACTCCTGATGTCAATGGGGCCAGGCATGGCTGGGGAGCCTCCGCCCCAGCAGGGGAATCCTCGGCATCAGTTGGGCAAGTCGGATGGGGAGTCCAGGCCCCAGCTGATGAACCCCCAACTGCAGAGGGACTGCTGGTGGTGAGAGGCCCAAGAAACCTCTGGCAGCAGCAGGACCACAGGCGGCCCCTGCCAGAACCCCGGGAAACCCCCAGTAGTAGTGGAAGCAGGGCTGATGGAGGTGGGCGGCCCTGCCAGGAAATCCCTGGCCACAATGGGGCCAGCTATAGCAAAGCAGCAGGGTAGCAGAGAAGCCTCTTCCAGGACCCACCCTGCGATAATGGAGCCGCAGCAGCTAGGCAGTCAAGGCTGAGAGCCCCAAGGGAGGATGAGGCAACCAGTGGGCAGCAGCACAAGGAGCTCCTGCTCAGGCCAGCATTAGAGGGGGCAGGGCAGGGAGCCCCAGGGAGAGGAGCTCGGAAGCGGGTAGCCAGCACAGGAGCACTGACCTTCCCTGGTCTAGAAAATTCCCTGGTTCGGGACAGCTCAGGCCCTAAGGGTGCTGGACCAGGGAGGTCTAACGTGTGGTTTTCTTGCTACAGTTGACTCCTACCAGTGAACATATTAAAATAGAAACTGCCTATGTTTGTCTATATAATGGCAAATTTTGTCTTTTTTCATTTTTAATCTGTCTGGTAGAGGTAGAATATGATGATCCAGTATTAGTTTGTGCAATTATTTGGTTTTTTTAAAAAAGATAGAATATCCCCTGAAAACATTATTGAATAATTTTAGTATTTTCAAATTGACTTTAAGAGCTGTTTTGAATTATGTTTCTGTCGAGTGGTCTCCCAAATATAAAGGAATGTTTCTATCATTAACAAATATGTTTTTTTAAAAAAAGCTAATAAAACATAACCCACCATTTTGTCGACAATATCAGAGAATATGATAGTATCTAAGCCACTACTGTAAAAGATTGGTAAACCAGTCAGTTTTGAGACCCAAAATGGTTCAGAACTGCAGTTTGTTGTCCTCAGACTTGGAGTGCAGGATATATAATTTTTGAATAGAACTTTGTTTCAGGATCTTAATGTTTGACTTCTTTTCTGCTTTTTTCCCCAAATTAAAATATACTTGAAACTTTTAAATAACTATCAGAATTATACATTGAAGAATTGATTTATTATCCTGTATTAGAAAATCAACAGTTCCATTAAGATTCTTAATGGGATCATTTTAGTTTTATAGATAAGTAAGGGGCAAAATCCTGTGTCCAAAGCTGAGGCGGCCTCACTTGTAGTTGAACTGATGCTGTTCTGTTGCATAAAACAGGTAGGGAGATGCTTGTAGTAGAGGGGAATGCAGGGAGCATGAACCCTGGGCCCAGCTAATCCATGTGTCAGAACATAGTTCAGCACAAGGATCCATACAGTGCAGGGAGGAAATTACTTCAGATTTTGGCACTTCTGTGCTGTGATTGTGGGGGCTTTAGCCAGTCCCTCACACAAGCTAGAGCAGCTTTGAGAGCTGAATTAATTTGTGCTGAGCTTCCCTCACTAATTTGCACTAAACAGCCAACCGACTTTGGGCTATTCAAGCAGCTGGAATGGCAGGGTTGAGAGAGCACTGAAACAAGCCACCCATACGAAGGACTTCTGTTGAAAGGGGCCAAGAGTTGGCGTAATGTACACCTGCAGAGAGATCTCCCTGTACATTGGACATAATCTTTTGGGGCCCTCTTGATAGCCTGAGAACTCTCTTACACAATCAGAGCTAGTGAAAAGGAGGAAGAAGCATCCATATATTGGGTCCTACCTATGTGCAGAGTTCCCTGTATGGTAATGCACAGTGGGCTGTACATGTACTGGCTAAGGGAAAAAGAAGGGGTGGGTTACGAGAATCTGCTTCTGTACAAACTGTCCTGTCCTCTTTTGTAGGGTATGAAATCCACGTAAGAGCCATGTCACACAGATGCATGGAACGCTGGGCTCAAGATTTGTTCTTCATATCTTAAAGCTGAAGCCTCAAATGCAGAAATTCATATAATAATTTAGGCTAGAGCTCTCAAATTTATGTGTAAACAGAATTGCTCATGAAAATAAATCAGAAAACCTTATTCTCTTTCCCCCAGAGTTAGAGAGTAGTGCTAGTTTTAGATCTGGTCTTGTAAAACTACTTGGGAATTTCAATTGTCATGGATTTTTTTTTTGGCGGGGGGGGGGGGGGGGGGGGGGGGTTGATGAGTCATGAGGCCAAGTGTTCTGTGTTAGTTTTGTTTAACTTGTCAACATGGCTAAAAATCTATAACTGAGAAGTCCACTGTTCTAGATGTTAGTATGATTTTGCTTTTATAAAATGACTGCAAACCTGTAATACTGAAATTGACAATATTTCACAAACCTAGGTATATTCAGAGTAGACTGAATGATTGGGCAACAAAATGGCAAATGAAATTTCATGTGGATAAGTGTAAAGTAATGCACATTGGAAAAAATAACCCCAACTAAACATACAATATGATGGGGGCTAATTTAGCTACAACTAATCAGGAAAGAGATCTTGGAGTTATCGTGGATAGTTCTCTGAAAAAGTCCACGCAGTGTGCAGCGGCAGTCAAAAAAGCAAATAGGATGCTAGGAATTATTAAAAAAGGGATAGAAAATAAGACGAAGAATACCTTACTGCCTTTATATAAAACTATAGTACACCCACATCTTGAATACTGCATACAGATGTGATCTCCTCACCTCAAAAAAGATATTTTGGCATTAGAAAAGGTTCAGAAAAGAGCAACTGAAATGATTAGGGGTTTGGAATGGGTCCCATATGAGGAGAAGTTAAAGAGACTGGGACTTTTCAGTTTAGAAAAGAGGAGACTGAGGGGGGATATGATAGAGGTATATACAATCATGAGTGGTGTGGAGAGGGTGAATAAAGAAAAATTATTTACTTGTTCCCATAATATAAGAACTAGAGGACACCAAATTAAATCAATGGGTAGCAGGTTTAAAACTTGCTTGATCGTTGTCTTCAGTCCACCCCCTCCGGGGCACCTGGCACTGGCCACTGTCGGCACACAGGATACTGGGCTCGATGGACCTTTGGTTTAGCCCAGTATAGCCATTCGTATGTTCTTATGATTAAAGTTATGGGAATAGTAATTGTATATGAAATAGATTTGCTTAGTAACATGCCACCCAGCCAGTGTTAAACATGGTTTGTTTCTGAAAAGTTTCCACATGTGTTTACTGAGCAGTCACTTACTCTGTTTTTAGTACTTTGGGATAATAGATAGCATAGTAGAGCTGGGGTGTGTGGTTTTTTTCTTGTTTGTTTTTGTTTTTGTAATAGACATATTCTTTACATTTATAGGCATATAAAATGCATGTTAAAGCTTCATAGTCACTCATACAGCGTGTAGGAAATGTATATCTGAAGTACTCCATGCTTGTTTTGGAAGACTGGTAGAGTACCAAATTAGTTTCAGAAAGTGTTGAGAGTAAATGGCAGAATGAATTTATTTTAAGTAAGAAAATTGGTAAGGATATAGTCTAGATCAGTAGTGCCTTCTGGTAATATAATTCTGTATAATACTTCTTTACAGCCAGTTATTCTTTAACATTTATTGAATGCAAATTCTATATTTCTTGCATTTCAGAGACAGATTTATGCATTTAGTTGCATTATATGTATTTTAATTTTGGTTTTCTTACAATTGCATTGGTTTTCAATCGTTTCACATTGCTAATGTTCATTTCTTAACCATTTAATGCATTGTGCAAAAAATAGTGATTATTAAATATTATTTTACTTTTACTCTTTAGATCATACCTCACTCCTGTTCGGGATGAAGAGTCTGAGTCCCAAAGAAAAGCTAGATCCAGGCAAGCAAGACAGTCCAGAAGATCCACACAGGTACAGTTTTGATGTTGTTTTTTGTGTTTGTTTTTTCATTTATGAATACACAAATAGGTGCCAAACTCCGTAATAATATTTTCACAGTAAAACTTCAAATACAATGACTATTCTCCCCAGGATAAACCCTGTATATATCAGCAGATAAAGTAACCCACACTATAAACAATAATTCTTGTCCAAATTTTAAACCCCTTTCTCCCAAAATATGTGGGAGAAAGTAGGAGCCTTGTCAAGCAGAGGTTTCCCCACAGAGGGTGTGTCTAGACTACAGGGTTTTTTGGAAAAAAGTTGCCTTTTTCTCAAAAAAACTTCCCCTGTGTCTAGACTGCTGCCGCGTTCTTTTGAAAGTAAATCGAAAGAACGCGGCAGTTTTTTCAACCACGGAAAACCTTGTTTTATGAGGAAGAACGCCTTTTTTCAGAAGTGCTCTTTCGAAAAAAGGCGCTATGTTATGCAAACTGTGCTTTTTCGAAAGAGAGTATTCAGACTGCCTGGGTGCTCTCTTTCAAAAAAGAGGCTTGCTTTTTTGAAAGTATCTTTTGAAAAAGCCTCTTTAGAAAGAGGCTTGCAGTCTAGACATAGCCAGAGTGTCTTCCTGAAAACTCCTTCCTCTTACACAGCAAGGTGGTGTCAGCTATGGATCTCAACGGTGACAATATAATATGCCCAGGTAACTGGGTCCAAACCTACTTAAACCTTTAAAGCCAACACTTTAAATTTTACAAGGAAACTTACTGGTAGCCATTGCATTATTTAAAACACAGTGTGATTATGCTCCAGGCTTGAAACACTATCTAAGAAGCAAGTCTGGCATATTACATTTGCTTCAGTTCCTGATTGTGGTGTTATTGAGGTGACAGACCTGGGTAACTATGGTGTGATGCATATCCAAGAGAGAAGTTCAAACTTGTCTGTCTAGATGTAGATGGGAAGGGGGGCAGCGCTCTTTGAATATGCAGGACCAACCCAAGATCTAAGAATGCGCTGAAGTTTTATGTGTGTCTTTTTGCAAAGAATAGTTTCAGCTCATCTAATTGCTAAAATCTCATAGTCCCCAGTATACCTGTTCCAGTGCATTAGCCATACCAAATGTGAAAGAGATAGATATGAGGAGGCAAAGGAGCAATTGTCCACAATTACATCTGAATCCACTCAAAAAATAGCAATAGAAACACCAAAAAATGGCTCCATCCACCTCAGTTAGTCTGCTGACAGTTGGAAATAATTGAGCAAGGTTGCTCTAACTTAATCTATGAGTGGAATAAATAAATAATTGTACTTTTTAATCTAAAACCAAACCTACAATCAGAATGATTAATGTCAAGAGAATCTGAAAATTGAAGAAACTATCACAATTACTCTACCACAAGTCTGTCCATACCCTTTCTTGAAAATTTCAGCGGTTACACACAGGAGGTGGTGCACGCAGGCATCCAGCTTTTAAGCTGGCTCTCTGTTCATACCATGAGCCTGCATTAAAAGTGACTGTTAACTTATGAGTTAATTGTGTACTCAGTTACACTTCTACATCCCTAGCAGAGAGCACTAAGAGGTAATGTAAGTGTATTAGTACTCCAGGCATGATTTTTTTTTTTTTTTCAGATGTGCTGCGAACTCACAACTGCAGTTGTAGTCAGTGGAGAATCTGAAGGCTCAGTGCCTCTTAAATTCAAGCCCTGTGATATGATCATTAGTCAATATAAATACTGCTATATTTTTATAAACTTTCTAAAATATTAATAATGTTTATAATACAATGGGATTTTCAAAAGTTACTATGTGATTTAGGAGTCTAATGTCCCATTGAAAATCATATTGCAGAATCAGCCTTTTTTGATCTGTAGTTTAGAAGGCACATGCTGTGAGTACAGAATGAAGAGTAAGTTTTATTAATTGCAAACTCCAGAGTTAAACATTTCACAACTATTTTAGAAGAACATAAGAACGTCCATACTGAGTCAGACCAAAGGTCCCTCTATCCCAGTATCCTATCTTCTGACAGTGGCCAATGCCAGATGCCCCCAGAGGGAGTGAACAGAACAGGGAATCTTCAAGCAATACCTCTCCCATCACTCATTCCTAGCCTTTGACAGAGGCTAGGGACACCTTTCCAACCTATCCTGGCTAATCACCATTAATGGACCTAACCTCCATGAATTTATCCAGTTCTTTCTTGAACCCTGTTAAAGTCCTGGTCTTCACAATCTCCTCTGGCAAAGAGTTCAACAGGCTGACCATGTGATGTGTGAAGGAAGTCTTCCCTTTACTTTAAACCTGCTATCTATTAATTTCATTTTGGTGATCCGTAGTTCTTATGTGTTGGGAACAAGTAAATAACTTTTCTTTATTTGCTTTTTCCATACCAGTCATGATTTTATAGATGTCTATCATATTCCCCCTTAGTCGCCTCTTTTCTAAGATGAAAAGTCCAAGTCTTTTTAATCTCTCTCTATATGGGACTTGTTCCAAACCCCTAATCATTTTTGTTGCTCTTGTCTGAACCTTTTCCAATGCCAATATATCTTTTTTGAGATGAAGTGACCCCATCTGGACACAATATTCAAAGTGTGCGCATACCAGGGTTTTATATAGAGGCAATAAGATGTTCTCTTATTCTCTATTCCTTTTTTAATTATTCTTAACATTCTGTTTGCTTTTTTTGACTCCCACTGCACAGTGGATGTTTTCAGAGAGCTATCCGCAATGACTTGAAGATCTTTCTTGACTAGTTATAGCTAAATTAGTCCCCATCATATTGTATGTATCGTTGAGATTATTTGTATTGTATGTATCGTTGAGATTATTTTTTCCAATGTGCATTACTTTACATTTATCAACATTAAATTTCATTTCCCATTTTGTTGTCCAGTCACTTAGTTTGGTGAGATTTTTTTCAAGCTCTCCACAGTTTGCTTTGGTCTTAACTATCTTGAGCCGTTTAGTATCGTCTGCAAATTTTGCCACCTCACTGTTTACCCCTTTCTCCAGATCATTTTTATAAATAGGTTGAATAGGATTGGTCCCAGTATGGACCCTGGGGGGACACTACTAGTTACCTCTCTCCATTCTGGAAACTTAGCATTTATTCCTTTGTTTCCTGGTTTTTTGGAGCGGGGGAAGGGGGGCGTTATAAACAGCTATCAGTCTGTGAGAGGACTTTCCCTCTTTTCCTGTGACAAAATACTTTACTTAAGAGTCTTTGAGGGACCTTGTCAAAGGCTTTCTGGAAATCTAAGTACATTGTATCTACTGGATCCCTCTTGTCCACATGTTTGTTGACCCCCTCAAAGAACTCTAGTAGATTTGTAAGGCATGATTTCCCTTTACAGAAATCATGTATATTTTTCCCCCAACAAATTACGTTCATCTGTGTGTCTGACAATTTTATTCTTTACTGTGGTTTCAGCTAATTTGCCCGGTACTGACGTTAGACTCTGTAATTGCCAGGATCACCTCTAGAGCCTTCTTTAAATATTGGTATCACATTAGCTATCTCCCAGTCATTAGGTACAGAAGCTATTATGTGCAGAAGGAGTTTATAGAGCATTCATCAGCAGTAGTAAAAACTGAGTAACCTCTATTGAAATTTTGCTTTTTTGCTTGCTTTTTTTCTACAGGGGGTAACTTTGACTGATCTTCAAGAAGCTGAAAAAACTATAGGAAGAAGTCGTCCTACACGAACCAGAGAACAAGAGAGTGAAGAAAAAGAGAAGGAGGAGAAGGAAAAGCAAGACAAAGAAAAACAGGAAGAAAAGAAGGAATCAGAAACTAAAGATGATGACTACAGACAAAAATATTCCAGAACTCTTGAGGAGGTATATTGTGCTCTTCCTTCTAAGTGGTATAATTGGCATAAATCTTAATTTTTGTTTGGTAGTACTAAAATTATAAGTCTTAAGTTTCTTATTTAAATGTCTATTAATATGCTGTATCATGGGTATTTTTATCTGTGTCCTTTAATTTTTGGAAATTGATATTTACTGTTCTTTTGCTGAACAGCCTTACCATCGCTATAGGCCAGTTTCAACTACAACTACAACTACTTCAACATCCTCTTCACTTTCCACCTCCACTAGTTCCCTTTCTACTTCAAGTCAACTAAACAGACCAAACAGCCTTATAGGTATAACTTCTGCTTATCCAAGGAGTGGAACGAAAGAAAATGAGAGAGGTAGGATTGTATGTTTTGACCTTTTTATTTCCTTACGGTACGTCTACACTGCGGAGCTATTTCGGGATAGCAGAAGTATCCCAGAATAGCTATTCCACGTCTGTTGAAGCAACTCATTATTTTGAAGTTGATTTCCTGGAAGCTCTCATTCCACAAGAGTTAAGGGGCATTTTGGAATAGCGAGTTATTTTGAAATGTGGTGCTGTGTAGACAGCGCCAAATTACAAAATAAGCTATTTTGAAATGGCATCTTTCGAGCTAAGGGTGCTGTGCAGACATACACTTATTTATTAGAAGATCTTTTGTCTCTACAGAATGTCTTAAACTGCATGTGTTATGAGGTAAGGGATTGCTTAAGGCCGCTTTGTGTGTCACTGCCTCCCTAGGATCGTTAGCTTCTGAAGCAGTCACTAGGTACTGTCTTCAAATGGTGCTTCCCGATACAGAATACTTTATTTCCCTCTATTGTGAAGTGATCCTCAATTTGGGTTGAATTTTCATAATATTATGTTGTAATTCTAAAGGCTCATTCTTGGTGGCGCTTGGTAAATGTTTGAATTAAGAGGATTCTCATATGCAGGTGTTATGTTCAGATTTTGTGAATGAGATTGGTGGGAAGAAAAGGATACTGTTCAAGGAAGCCAAAATCAAAGCTAAGAGATTCTTTCACCTTGAATATTTTATTTTTTTTCTTCCATCTCATCCTTCGTTCACCTTATAAGAGGTTTATTTTAAAACTGAACACTGGAAATACTGAAGTAAGTTAGTGTAGAACTTAATATGATGTCTATGCCTGGATGTATATGATTTGTTGTAGTAATAAAAGGGTAAAGAAATTGATAAAAATACATTAGAGGAAGTAAATGTTTTGTTTGTGCAACCCTGATTAATTATTATTGTTATGCAAGTTGCTGAAAGCATGTGAGAAGTGAAAAATCAGAACTTAAAAAGTGAGAGAGTTTGTTAGTAAGGCCAATGGTTAACCGAAACTGAATTTCCATTAAGGAAGAAGGAAATGCTTAGAATAATCTCATTGAAATCCAGGAAATTTCAGTACATTCTCCTGAAAAGTAAGATTTCTTTTAGTGAAAGTTTAAATGAAAATAAGTCAATTGCACTGAATTCTTGATGCTATAACTAAAGAAATATTTATGTTAAGGAACATGTGGCCTGGTCATTTTTATGCTTGTTTTTCTCATGTCAGATGTCCCTATAATAAAACAGACAGAAGTTTTTAAAGCCTAAATCTTAGAACAAATCTTTAACTTCAGGCCCAGGGGCCGGATGCAGCCCCCAGCTTGCCTGGATCGGGCCCCTGAGGCTCGGGGTTCCCCCCAGCATTGCGGAAGCACACATTGGTGAGGGGTGGGTTTTTTTGTTTTTCTTTCTCACTTGTATGTAGCCCTTGACTGATTTTTCTGTGGTTCAGTGGCCCCTGACCCAAAAAAGGTTCTCCACTCCTGCTCTAGCTCATTATTGTATTGAAATATTTTCATTATGTGTCTGAGGGAGAATCATACAGAAAGCAATTGAGAAATACAAAATACTTACCAGACCACTTTAATGGTATTTATAACAATATTTTACAATTGTGTTCTGAGCAGATGTGTTACCACATAATTTATAAAACTGACTAGAGAATTTCTTGCTCCAGCATCTAAGATTAAAATTCAATTATATATTACAGAAGATCACATTATTTGTGTTATATTTTTAAAATGTTATTCTTAACAGAAGGCCGGAAAAAAGAAGAAGAAAAGGAAGAAGATAAATCACAGACAAAATCAATAAGAGAGAGGCGGCGACCAAGAGAAAAACGAAGATCTACGGGCGTTTCCTTTTGGACTCAAGATGTGAGGAAACTGCTAAAGCAACTAAAACATGCGTCACTTTTACAGCATTTAGAATTCATATAGAATGATCACATTCAAATGATAGGGAAGAGCATAGAGTTATATGATTTAATGATTCTTTCTGGAAAACCCAGGAAACATATCAAGAAATGGATTCCGTTATGCCTGGATTAGGGAGTTCTTCCAAAAATAATACCAATCTTGCTTGTAACGTTTTTCTGTATGTAAAGTATGTTGGCATAGTGGGGTAGTATGAATTATTGAGGTCTATATTGTCTGGGATTTCTTCCCAAGCCATTTAAACTATTAACACATAGAATTAGATGACCGATAGATGACATTCTTTATAGAATGAGAGGACTGCTGTATAGGTGGTTATTCCTTTTGCATAAATGGCCACAACAGTTGTTTAAACCCCTAGGGCTGTTGTGCTTGATCAGTTACTGTGTTTCTATATACATCTACTGGAGTCCATGTGTTAAGCATGCAAGTAAACAATGGAAGCAGCAGTAACTTAGATGCAGTTTTTAGCCACATCTAAACTGGGGAATATAGATCATTCCTTTAGAAAACACCTTATTTTGAAGGATAAGAACATTTTTACACAGTCTGCATATCAAATTATTATAAAGAAAAAGAATTCCAAAACAAATAGATGTTCATGATACAATAGGGACAAATCAAAACAGCTTTTGTAGACCAAAATCATTCATCCTTTAATGTAGAATTCTCTGACCAAGTGGTAGATTGAAGAAAGCCAGTTGACATAACATATTTGTACTTTCTGGAAGCCTTTGACAAAGATGTCTGTTAGAGGCATTTAAGAAATCTGAAGTCATGATCTAAGAGGTAAAATATTGGCATGGATTAGAAACTGGCTAAAACAAAGTGTTGGAATAAATGGTTAATGTTCATTGTGTCAAAAGATAAATATAAAGTATCCTAAGAGTCTGGGTAGGCTTAATAGGTGAAAAACAAATAATTTCTATCCCTTACTCTTATTTGTACAGTGCCTAGCACAGTGGGTTGAGACATCAAGTATTACTGTAATATAAATAATAACAATAGTAAGCCTTCTGCACTGTGTAATAATAAGAGAGAAAAGTAATTGAGGGTAAAATTCACAAGATCCCAATAAACACATTCTGTTCATGATTTCAAAACAATTGCTCAAGCTTTTTCAAAGGAGTGAGGTAACTGGCATATAAAACAAATGTCCTTCCCCTATCCAGCCTACGAAGACAGTCCAGAGAAGAGAGCTCTGACCTTAGTCACTGTCCCAGGGTTATTTGTGATGTTTGAAAAACTCTTCTGACCTAGTGTATCTCAATTTTAGAATCCTTGCACCAAAAAAATAAAAAGTTCAGTCTTTTCTGCAGTTGAACAAGTGTCTAATGGGCAAGTATCAGTATTTTTATATCCAGCTGTTTGGATGCCAGACAACATTAACACGAAGGAGGAGTTTCACAGTTGAGAAACATAAGTAGTGATGATCAATTTAAAACAAAATTCCCTCCCCCTTAATCTACATACTTTATTTGTGAGAAATAGATCCATTATTCTGTCCTCTGCAAATTACTATGTATTTATAATTGAAAGTAATTAAGAAAAAAGTGAATTCTGATGAGATTAACAAGAAGGCCTACACTCCCAGTGATGGGATTGGTTGCCTTTTCCTTTTGTTTCTAAAAATAAGGGTTTAAATGTGACTTGCAAAAGCAAGCATTTCCTTATGTCAGCTGTATAATCCCACTTTCTTCATCAGTACAGTTATGCCACCATATTGCAGCTGGGCAAAATGCTGCACTCTGACAAGAGAGCACTCTCCCACTGGCATAACTACTCCACCTCCACCAGAGGCAGAACTTATGTCGGTGGGAGAGTGTCCCCTGCTGACATAGCACCGGTGTGGACAGCCCTTAAATTGCTGTAACTTGTTGCTCAGAGGCGAAGCTTTTTCATGCCCTGAGCAATGCAAGTTATATCTACTTAAGCAGTAATGTAAACCAGCCCTTTCTTGAATTTAGATGTTAAAAATATAAAATGTTCAAAAAAAATCTCAATAGCATTTCCAATAGCGTTTACTATTTTTATTTCTATTTTCTCTAGAGTGATGAAAATGAACAGGAACATCAGTCTGATTCAGAAGAAGGAACAAATAAGAAAGAAACTCAGGTAATTGTTGGATATTTTTAATTCAGTTGTAATCTCTTGAGAGATTGTATTATGCTATTTTAAACTTTCTTTCATTGCAGTTAGGTTCAGTTATAGGAACACATCTTATGAGGTGTACATACCTCTTATGAGTACTTTCTGATTCGTGACTTGTTGATATGTTTCAGTACCAGTTCCTTTACAGTTTTTGTGTGAAAGATGTCTTTTAGCCTATACATGAGCTATAGACTCTAATGATAGTTTTTAATAAACTTTAATGGTGGTAGTTTGCTCAGTATTACCTCCCACTTTCTTGCGTTCTAACTATAGGTAATTAGAATTTGTTTTAAGTGTTGACATAATTTCTAACTGATGCTTAGGCCAGTGTGACAGTAGTGTAGTTGAGGGAGTTCTTATTTCTGCCTTGTCACACCTTTAGCTTCATCTATTCCGTTTTTCTGGAGAAATAATATGTTGTGACTATTGTTGCACTAACTTTGAGTCTTCTAATTTTTCTTTAAGAATACATAAACAAGAGGCAACCAATAACTGTGGTGGTAATAGTACAGGGAAGCTTCATTAAATTCTTCATGTGAGAAATGAATTTCTAGAAAACACCAGTACAAGATTAATAGTCTTCAAGAAAGTATAATCAGGGAAATTAACGTAATCTTGTTGCAATGGAAGAAAGCTTTGAAATCTAGAGTATGGGGGGAGGGAACTGTCACATCTTAAATTATGCCATTTTTTGGCACAAAAGAATACGTTTCTGATGACCGAAACATTGAGGTAACACACTGGAGACTCAGGCTGTCTTATTTTAGAGTCCAAATTTTTAATATTTTCCCTCTTGTTGTGTTTGTATAAGTCTAAATTTAGCTTTGGTTAAATGATTCATTCTTCCCTCTTTTTTTTCCTGCTCTTGTGTCTTTTCTATAACCCTAATGGACTGGGTGTTCATATTTCCTTTCCATCAGTCTCCAGTGCAGATTCCTTGTTGCCTTCAGGTCTCTAATTATTCATTCTTGTTGCTACACTGAGCATTACTTATTCCTTCCATACTACTTTCTGAGGAATTGTATTCTGATATATAACTGTGGTAATTTCAAAAGAATTACATGAATGTAAAACTAAAGTAATATAGTAGTAAATCAACTTTATTTATTTATAGTAGTAAATAAAGTTATGTAAATGCTTCTTAGTAAACCTTATGTGTGTCGGCAACTAAACTTTTTCATTAATCTGTTGATATGTTGGTTAGACTCCAAAAGGTGAGGGCAGAGTGGATGGCAGTAACTTGAGAGAGTTCATTAATTAATTTTTCAAATAAACTACACACTCTACCACTACTAAATGTTGTCCAGAACCTTATTTTTACCCAGGTCTGGACTAGTTGAACACCATGCTCATTGTCCATCAAAGAAAAAATGATGAGCTAAGTTCTTGCTCTTCCAAATGATGCTACCTCCAGTTGAATCACTTCAGCATTGTGCACAATACAGTAGCCAAGTAGTGTAAGAAAACTGAGCAACAGACATCAGCATGAAGAGAATCCCAACAAGGGAAGAAAATAATAATTTGTAAGAAAGGAAAAGGAATATGTCATACGAGCTGGGGTGAGGGGAAGCTAATTGGACTAAAAACTATTATTTGTCAGATGCAGGGTTAAGGTGCTGCCTCCAGAAAAGCAGATTCCAGCATCAGAGTTGCAAGAGAACTAGTTGTAAATTGAGTCTCCTTCCTGAATGGAGGAAAAATGTTCATCATAGCATAAACTATAGCATAGCATGCTTCATTATTCTTTTATATTTGTTGATAGCTTGACACTTCAATGTCTTGTAGGCTGAGAATTTTCTCACAGCATCTTAGCTAGAAACTGAATTATTTTGGAAAACTTAAGCACAACTGGTATGGATAAACAAAAAAGCTTTTTGCATTCTAGTCAGAAAGTTTGCCCATACACCTTTGGGGAAAAAAAGAATGAATGAGTTTTGTTCATACTTGTTCTGAAGATAAGAGAGTTGGGGCAGAAATAAAATTTGAGAAATCACTTTAGTTTTAAAGCTTTAAACGTATAAAGCTGTCACACTGAAACTTAGCATTTGACAGAGCTGCTTAGAATATCTGTCTTAACACTGAATGTTCATAGCATTATTTAAACAATTTTCTTCAAACGTGTGTCAATGTTGTGTACTGAGTTGTAGGTAGAGTTGTATAAAAATTCCAGCTTGTACTACTACATACTGTATTTTGATATTTATATATAGTAGGGATGTTATTTATTGGGTAATTGAATAATCATGTAACAAAATGAAATATTTGTGGTTACACCACTATTCAATAGTCCCTGGGGGCGGGGCTGGCAGCCAGTGCGCTCCTGGCCCCATTCCTGGGGAGTCCCCTGCCAGCATACACTGCTGCCTCAAAACCAGTTCCCCTTGCAGACTGGCTGCCTGCTTCCCCACACTGCTGCCTATCAGAGGCAACAGTGCAGGGTGGCAGTAGTCCTTGTCCATAGGGGTCCGAGCTCCCCTGAACAGAGTCTGCTACCACAGAGCAGTCTCTGCTATCAGTGGGGCCAGGCTCGCCCCACACAGAGGTTGCTCTGGGAGATGTGGAGCAGCCACTGTCTGCGGGGAGCTTGGACACCTCCCCCCGATGGACAGGGGCTGCTACCATGAAGCAGCCTCTCTCTTCTTCCCCCCCGCCACTGCCTCAGAGGCAGCAGCGTGGTGGGGGGCAGGCAGTACCACGGAGCCAGTGCTGGGGGGAACTGGCTTTAAAGGTGGTTTCCCCTAGCACTGGCTCCTGTTCTCTCCCCACCTGCCCCCTGCCCCTTGCTGTCTCTGATAGAGGCAGCAAGGTGGAAGAATTTGAGTAGTCGACAAAATTAACCGATAAGCTTAGGCTTATCAGTTAATCATCTAGTCGACTACTCATTGACTTCCCTAATGTATGGGCAAACTTTATATTTTAAAGCATATGCATGAGAGTTGGTGACACAGATGAGGTTGATTTTAAAGCGTACCTCATTTCTTGGCATATGAATGTTTGATTTCTCACTCTTACCATTAACTAGGGATATAAAATCCTGTTATAAAAATTAACTGGTTAAAATTACAGTTAGGCTGCTCCAGCCTGGTCAGGCTGACAATTAACCGGTTACCTAGTAATTGGTTAACCCTTTACATCCCTACCATTAACGCACCTTTTTTTTTTTTCTATGAGTAAAGTAGAAGCCAAAGGAGTTAATTGGGCTTCATTTGTGTGTTCTGTTAATTGGCAGCCAAAGAATTTATGCATATTCCATGGCCTGTCACAGAAATAGGCTCCAGTGTCCAGTCTTTCATTTTTTTTAAATTTGTTTTTCTTATGGCTATAGAGAGCACTTTGAAAATATTAGCATGTTTTTGCATCATCATATTCCTGAATTTGCAGACTGCCTAAAATAGCTCTGAAATGTGTGAATTCTCTTCTCTAACAATTGTACTTCCAGTTTACAGTTAATGCTTTGTTAATATAAATACCTAGTACAGTAAAACCTGTTATCCGGTACCTTCGGGGATTAGGGTGTTCCGTTATCTAAACATTCTGGTTATCTGAGGGTCCCATCAGCCTAGGAAAAACCAATTGACAATAATAGTAAAATTCAAGTTTTTAATATTGGTAGTTTTGTTGTGTGAGGCAGTTGGTCTCACATTTCTATTCTGAGTTAAAGATAATTAGTACTACTTAAATAAAAAATTGTTAAGCCAATAATGGGTAAACCAAGCCAGGCCTGTGCGCCTGAAGATGTGACAGTATTGTGTCTGGGGTGGGGGGCAATGCCGGTTACCAAAGTTTTCGGATTAACAGAGTGCCGGATAACAAAGGTTTCACTGTATATCATAGAAAATATGGGGACAGCGTGAAAATTGATTTAATATAAAAATTTATACAGGGCTAGTAACCTACATTTTCAAATACAATCAAAGCTGATGTGGTCTGATACAGCCAATGTTCTGTAGAATTCAGGACATTTTTGCCAGAGAATACGTTGGGTTTTTTTGGGGGGGGGGTGTATTCTGAACTTGTGAAAGTGCTTTTAGTTTGCATCTTATTCAAAACATAATCCCACATCTTATATTTGTGTGTCAAAATATTGTGCAAATTCTATTGCTGCTTTCTTCCCTTAGTTCCCAGCATTTCCATTGCTATTGTGGGCCTCCAGTTCTGACAGTCTTTTACAACTAAGTCCCATTGCAAGGCTAAGCAGACTTGTCTTAGTTTCTTGTTTCTCCAGTTTAATAGCAACTATTTTATTAATAATTTCTCATATTTAAATCTTAATTTAGTAACTAAATAATTTGTGACTAGAGAGACAATTTTGGCCATCCATAAAAAATTAAATTAGAAAATGTTTTGAATATTGACTTTCAGTTGATAAGTGGTCTATTCCTAAATTCCATGACAAAAAGTGAAATCTTGCTTCCTTTCAAATGGCTCTAAATACTGCACATTCTGTGAAATAACCAGAAATCCTCTGTATGGTGCTTTGATACTGAGTAATTCCTGTCTCCCAAGGCAGCTGTGCACAGTTGACTCATCTGCCCTTCACTGTGATGGTTAGGGCCCTTCAAAATTCACAACCATGAAAAACACATCATGGACAGTGAAATCTGATCATTGTCTTCAACTGCTTGCTCATGCCCATTCTGCAGTAAAGGTGTATGCTCACGACAGGCACTGGTGATTTCCCTTAGCAGTATCTGTAAGGAAGACACTCTGGTGACCCCTGGAGTGACAGCTCTCCCCCACCTTGATAGGTGTCGTATTTGTAAGTTGTTTAAACCCAAGACAATAAGGGAGAGGGACATTTTATCTCCAAGGGTTCATTATGAAGTCTACACTAACTCTGGCAGTCCTACAGCCGTCACTGGTCTTCCTCCCCAGCTCCCTTCAAGAAGACTAAGAAGTTTGGAAGGGGAAGATCTCTCTCCCACCTCCCATAAAAGGAAGGACAGGAGGACAGCTGCAACCCAACTTGGGCAGCTCAACCGCTGCATCAAGGAGTTGGCATCAGCTCAGACTGAGGGGTATAGCCCACCCTGGCCGGTTACTCGGGACACTGAGAGCCTGCACTGGATAGAGGTCCCATCAACACCTGAGACTCTAGAGGTAGCACAGGATATCCTGGTGTTACCAGTGCCACCCATGCTATCCTTAGTGTTTCCCTGGTCTAAGGGAAAACCTACTTTGGGACCTATGTACAAGTTGGTGCGCAGTTTGCAGGTGTCTTGGCATAAATCGGTGGTGGCATGCACCCACCCTTCATTTCGCCTTGACGCATATTGCTACACCTCTCTGCGGACGGCAGCTGCCACTTGATCTCCCATGGGCAACAGTCATCAAGATAGCCCTCCCTAGTCACAGGTCCCTCTGGATGCTGGGTGTACTGGCACCGCTTGATACTTTGCCCCTGAGCACTGGTGTCATGTGCCAGGGGCTCATCCCACTGTGGATGATCTGTTCCCCAATGCAGTGACTGGTACCACTCAGCAGGAGGCCATGGTTTCATGTTCCCCACACATCGCTTGCTCACCCTCTGTACTACACAGTTTTCATGGGAGACATCACTATTTCTCAAATTGGGGGATTTCTGACCCAAAAGGAAATTGCAGGGTGGGTCATAAGGTTATTTTAAAGAGAGGATCATGGTATTGCCACCCTTATTTCTGCATTGGTTTCAGAGCTGGGCAGCCAGACTTTTGTAGCTGTTGGCTGGTGCCCAGCTCTGAAGGCAAACCCTCACCAGCAGCAGTAGAGAAGGGTCACAATACCATACTATGTAACTCTTTCTTCTGTGCTGCTGCTGGCAGCAACGCTGCTTCAGAGCTGTGCTCTGAAGGCAGCGCCATTAAGAGCAGCAGTGCAGAAGTAAGGGAAACCCCACCGTACAATAACCTTGCATATTTGTGTAAAAAAAAAAAAAAAAAAATACTGTAATCATTTGAGATAATGAAGTTCTCGATTACTCCCTTAAGTGGTGCTGCTGTTGCTTTCATTGCCTGGTGAAATTACAAGCCAAAGATAGAAGATGGCAGCTATAAAATTCTGACAGCCTTGACAGTAACTCAAGAATTTAAACTGAAGCAGAGGGGTCAATAATATGTCTTGTAGATGCTACAAAGAAAGTAGAAATAGACTTTAGACAAAATGGTTTCTGGCATGAAATCTGTAAGGAACCTGACAAATGAGTTAAATATTTTTCAGCATCAGATATCTTTGAAAGGTTGTTTATAATAAGTCCTCAGTCTGAGCTTTGAAGTTCCGTACACAGAATTGCATTTTCACTAGTTGGCTGATCATTCATCCCTATTTAAAAATAAAAAGTCAGAAATAGCAGTAACAGTTTATAACTTGAAGGTCATCATAATATAATTTTATTTCAACTCCTCTGTGCCAGGACCCAGGTTTTCCCAATACAGCACATAAATTCAAATGCCTTGCTACTTATAGGAAATCAGTGCTTTGATAAGGAAGATAAACTTAGACCCACATAAAAAATTAAGATAAATTGCTGAGTAAAGTTTTAAAAAATTGTCTGCAAATTATTCTGCAATACCTCAGTTTGAAAAAATAAGTCTTTCATATTTAATCGCATTGCTCTTTGTATTTATCTCCTAAATTGGTATCCCTTTGCTGTCTCAATTTCGAGATGAATTGTACTACAGATCAGTGCGTTCCACCCATGTAGCATTGGGCAACAATGCTACAGGTTGATTACTAATAACTTCTATTGATCTAAGTGTCAGGTTCTAAGAACCCTTATCTTAAATTGGTTTGAATGCTGGGGTTGGGGGAGAGAGAAGAGTTAGGAAGCCAGGCTGCCTGTAAGCCAGGGCACGCTGAACTTAGGCAGTCATTTTCTTCTCTGGAGAATCATCTGGCTTGTGTAACTACAAACTAAGGAAATATTGCAGATTTTAGTCCAAATTGAGCATTTGTTGCATCACTGATGCTGAAATCTTTTCACAGCTAGGTAGATTGCAAGGAAATAGATGACAGTAATTTAACTACCAGAAGCTACTTCAGTAGGATTGCCAGTTTTGGTTGGAAGTATTCCTGGAGGTTTCATCACATGAGACAGTCTTTAATGAAATACTAATATTTACCGTGAATTAGTGTATATAAACCGCGGGGTATACATGTTTATTTTTACTCACAAGCAGCTCTGCCCCATTAGAATTGGGTCAGCTCCGCTCCACTGCAGGGAGGGCGTGACGAGCTTCCAGCACATCTGCGCTGTGCTCTCCATTCCCCCGCCTGGAGGAGGGTGGGTTGCGCCTGGCTGCAGCTGCGCGGAGCCTGGGCGCGAGTGCGGCTCCCCTCCCGCAGGCCAGCCAGCTTGCCTGCGCTGCGCTCTCCGTTCCCCCCGCTGGCAGAACAACAGTTGAATGGAATGCAGGACCCGTGGGTTATACACGTCCGCGGGTAATCTAAGGGTTTTTTTACACAAAAAAGAAAAACTGCGGGTTATACATGGGTGCGGGTTACATACCTTAAAATACAGTAATTCCTGGAGGGTTGGCAACTCTGCACTTCAGTAGTAAGTTCTCATAAACCTGATTTTAAATGTTGGTTCCAGCACAATACCACCAAACAGCTCACGTTGTTGCCACCAAGCACACATGAATGACATGTTCAAAAGCTTCAGAGGATTAGCTGAGTTAGTCTGTAACAGGAAAAATTTAAAAAACAGCAAATAGACTAGTAGCACCTTAAAGACTAACAAAATATGTAGATGGTATCATGAGCTTTTGTGGGCAAAACCCACTTCTTCAGGTGACCGAAGAATTGGAAGTCCAGATCCAAGAATAAATAAGGGAAGGGGAGGGGGAGAGAGAGGGGAAAAAAGGAAGGGGAAAGGAGAAAAAAATAGAGAGACAGTGAGTAAATGGTTCAAAGAGTTACAACAGGCTGATAAGAACAATTAGCACCTTGGTTGGTTGGTTAAGTCATAAGATGTGGAAGGTAGTGTGCGAGCCAGCTGATGTCCTTGTTCATACTATTTGCATAAGAATTAAACTTGTAAATGAAGTTAAGTTCCAATTTTGTATTTGGCTTGTGGAATTGCCTGAAACACAACGGTGACTTGGAGATCCATTAATGAGTGTCCAGGTAGATTAAAGTGTTCTCCAACAGGTTTTTGTATGTTGCCTTTTCACCTATTTAATTTGTGTCCATTAATTCTTTCCTGTAGAGACTGTCCAGTTTGGCTAATATATATGGCAGTGGGGCATTTGATGACATAGATCACATTAGTAGATGTGCAGTTAAATGAGCCTCTGATTTGGTGGCAGATATGGTTGGGTCCAGTAATGAAATCGCTTGTGTAGATGTGTGGGCATAGTTGGCACCGAGGCTGATTGCGGGGGTGGATTCCTGGATGATTATGATGGAGGTGTATTGTGTGGTTACTAGAAAGAATTTTTCAGGTTAGGGAATTGTCTGTAAGCGAGGATTGGTCTTCCCCCAAGGCCTCTGAGAGTAAGGGGTCATTTTCCAGGATAGGTTATAGATTGTTGATAATGCGTTGGAGGGGTTTAAGTTGTAGACTGTAGGTGATGATAAGTGGAATTCTGTTTTCTCTTTTTTTAGCCTGTCTTGAAGTAGTTCATGTCTGAGTTCATTCCTGGTTTACTGTAGGGAAGGTATTCACTTTAGTGATCTGGTTTTTTTATTGTGCTCAGAGAGTCATCAGCAATTAGTCTGTTCTGCATCTTACTCACTAAGTAGATTGCACTTCAGAATTTTATTTGGTCTCGTAAATTGAGATTCATGACTTTTTATTATTTTGGGATAGCTCTTTGGCCTTTTAGAAAAATATAATGCTCAAAAATTGCAATGTTAGAACCTGATTTGCTACAAGTAGATGTTGGATAGGACGCTTGACAAAGATTAAAGGCCTAGCATAATGGCCAAATCTTACAATAATGTTGCAAGTCTGATATTGTTAGATGTTGTTTTAAAAGTTGTCCTTTCACAAACTGTTGCCGCTCTTGCAGTACTTTCAATGGAATTGAAGCCAGGTTGCCCTCATTAAGATGATGAATGTTTCACAAAGTTTTTGCACATAGAAATGAGGTTATGTATTGTAACGGGTTCACTCCCTTTCCGCACGGCTTCTTCCCTCAGGGTGGCTTGTGGGGAGGTAACCGGCCGCTCTGACGCCAACGCGCCCCCTTTGGGTGAGGTGTTCTCTTCAGGGCACTGCCCTCTGGCAGTGACCACTCCAGTCTTGGTCCACGCCCCCTTCCGGGGGGGAGTCATTGTTCTTCTTCCGCTCCTCCTGCAGGGTCCTCCCTAGGACCCCCAGTTCTTCTCCCACTCTGCCTGCCTGGTTGCCTCCTGCAACCCTGCCTTGCGGACTTATGACGTGGGGCTTCCCTGGCTCAAACTCCCCCAGCCTACCGCAGCTGCCTCCTTGCAGAACCGCAGCTGCCTCCTTGCAGCCCGGCCTTTTAGGGCTGCCTCCATGTGAGCCCCGCCCTCCATGACTGCCTCCTTGCAGCTCCTAGGGCCTCAGGCTGGGTAGTCTGGGTTTGCTAGGCCGAAGCCTCTCTCATTACAGGCAGGTCCCTCTCCTCCTCCCAGGAGCTGCTCTTATAGTCTCCAGCTGGGCTCTCCTTATTTGTCTCAGCCCCTTAAAGGGCCAGTGCAGGGCAATGCCATGCCACAGTATTTTTTCAGTTGACCAGCCCTTATTCTTATTATTTATGGCACAGGAAGGAAATGGTAAGGGAACAGGACATATAAGGATAGTAGTGGTGGGAATAGTTAAGACGGATCATGGGGATGCTGGAGAACAGAAAAGGTAACAAGAACATGGTTATATTGGAGGACAGGCATAGATTATGAGGGGCAGAGGTCAATGTGGAGGACAAAAGATGGCAAGAGAAGGCATGTAGAATAGGGGAGTGCTGAAAGTTTGGAGGGGAAGATATGGGAGACAGTCGGAGGAAAAGGAAGGAAAGACAGATCTCCAACTTCAGAGGTTATGAGGAAGGCTAAAATTTTCTCTCAAGTCGTGGAATCTCTGAATTCCAGAAACCTTCATGACATGTGCTTCAGGTCTGTGGTGTTGGGGTAGGAGCTGTTAGCTGGTAGGATCTCTTCCTGCCACCACACTCCTGAGCTCCAGGAATGCCAACGCGGCTTCCAGTCAGCACAGGCAGACTCAATAGCAGCAGCAGGCACCCTGTGCTCTCAGCTACCACGGAGGTGGAGGGAAACCCTGCAGCCCCTAGCAGCAGTGGATGCTGGACCTCCCTTTCCATTTGTCAGAGTTATTTTTAATACAAGTCAGGGACAGGTTGTCTGCTTCTGTGAATTTTTAGTTATTGCCTGTGACCTGTCCATGACATTTAATAAAAATAACTGTGACAAAAGTTTAGCCTTAATTATGAAGAATGACAGATCATCTACCACCCAGCCTTTGATTTTCGTATTTTCACATGCAAATTGGATTTAAGGATATTCCTAGACACGTAATCTTTAAGATCAGAAGGGGCCATCATTATCATCTATTCAGACCTCCTGCACATCGCAAGGGTGCAGAACCTGACCCACCCACTTCTGAAATACATCCTTCTGGCTGAGTTACTGAAGTCCTCAAAGTATGACCTAAAGACTTCAAGTTACAGAGAATCCATCATTTACACTAGTTTAAACCTGCAAGTACCTATGCCCCATTCTGCAGAGGAAGCTGAAAAGCCCCAGAGTCTCATCCATTCTGACCTGGGGGAAATTTCCTTACTGATCTCAGAAATGGTAATCAGTTAGACCCTGATCACGTGGGCAAGTCACACCAAGCAGATACCTTGGAAAGAATTTTCTATAGTAACTCAGAGCCCTCCTGTCTAGCAGTAGGGGATTTTTGCTACTGGCAATTGCCAATGGGCCACATGCCATCATAGACCTAGAAATCTCAAGACAGGCAAAACACAGATGTAATTTATTTTTAAAGTCTTGTGATGTCTAAGTCCACAGTGATGAAGAATGTATAAGAACCAGAATAGAACAGAATGTCTTTTTTTGACTACTGAGTCATAACTTTTGGAAGCTTGAGATGGCCAATATTAGGATAACTAATGTCACTGGATGTTTAAATTTTCTCCACTCCCCAGCAACCACCAAAGATTGACACAAGCGCACCAGTCTCGTTTTTCAGCTTTCAGATCATCTTTTTGTGGCAGTTTTATAAAAGCAGTTCTAGTAATAAGTGATACAGAGTATGATTAGTGCACGTATGTCCCCATTTTATATTTCTGATAAATGTCCTAAGTGTCAACAAGAATTGAGACTTCTGTGGTAAACTCAATGCATGTTTTCATCCATTTCTGCAGTTGTTCTTTTTGTGTTACTTATATGTCCCCAGTAGTCTGAATGGTGTTTAGAGATGAGCATTATTGTTACATGCATAGATGGAAAAATGAAGTGGGGTAATTAACAATGCACAAACAATAACAGAAAACTTAGGCACCAAACTGTATTCCAGGGGTGGGCAGTAATTTTTGGCCAGGGGCCAGTTCAAAAATTTTTGAAGTGGTCCTGGGCCATCCTGGAAGAGGCGGGGCCAGGATGCTTTCAGGCTTTCCCACCCACAGACCATGATTTGTCTGGGGTTGGGGGAGCTCCTTTGCCTCTCGGCTCCCCCCACCTTCCACTAAGCACCCATGCCCCTGGTAGGACAGGAAGAGGCTTTGCACGGTCTCTCACCCCCAGGCCAATTAGGAGGAGCATGGGAGTGGGGGGAGCGCATAAAGTTTCCTCCGCCCTGATAGCAGCGTGTATCACTTTGAAGTGCTGCACACTCCTGGCAGGGTGGGGAGGAGACTTCACGCGCTCCCCCGCCCCCAAACCCTGATTGGTCTGGGGGCAGGAGGAGCACGTGAAGTGTCCTCTGTCCTACCCCCCACCCTGCGAGGAGCGTGCGGCACTTAGAAAAGTGCCATGTGCTCCTAGCAGGGTGGAGGAAACTTCGTGCGCTCCCCTGCCCCCAAGCTCTGAATCTGGCCCATAGAGGCCCTTTTCCCACCCCTGCTCTGTTCAGTTTTGTGACTACATTAGGAACATAGACTGGCAACTGAAAACTTGCTACAGAAGTCTAGCACTTTCATGTGATATGGATGTTTACAGGTATCTGTGATGGAATCTTCTTACCAAAAGTCACTCTATGCAGAACTCTTGGACAAATCTTCTGAATGCTGCAGATATGTCTGTCCTGCAAGTCTGGAAATACCAGTGTTCAGAGATTTAAGACCATCTTCTAGCAGTATTTATTAAATGCAGAATATTTTTGGTTGGGACAAAAAAACTTTAAAAGGGAGCAAGAGAAAATAAGGACTGTTACTATAAAGGCAACAACAAAAACCCCTTCCTGCTCTCAGGGCAAGTGAGGAGAGGATGTTCAGGTAAATTGCACAGGGAATGCTCTTCCTTAGAAGTAAGGAGGGGAAGAGGGTACACCTGAGGCTATGGCTATGCTGCCTCTTTTTTGCGAAAGAGGATATGCAAATTGCATTTGCATATCTTCTTCCAATTCTTTCTGCAGAAGAGGTTTTGCTGATAAAAAGCCCCATGCCGATCATGTAACCTCAATTTTTGAGGAATAAGGAATTTTGCGATAGAGGGTTTTTTTCCGACAAATGGCCCCATCTACACAGGGCTTTTTATCAGCAAAATCTCTTCCGCAAAAAGAATCGGAAGAAGATATGCAAATGCGAGCGTGATTTGCATGTCCTCTTCTGCAAAAAAGTAGCAGCGTAGCCATAGCCTGAGAAATGTTCCCTCTTCTTTGAGTGGGTGGGGTTTTAACTGGATCAGAAAAAAGGGTGCAGTATCTCCAGAAGATAGTGAGAGAGTATGTATTCCTGAAGATGCCAGAGTTGAACCCCTGTTTTTCCTTTTGGTTCTTGCATCCTGCTTGTAAGCTTAGGAGAAAAAGTAGGAACTAATTTTTCTTCCTGCGGCTCTCCAAACAACTGAAACTTTTTTCCTTAGGCTTCAGGAGCTCCTTGCCTCCTTCAGCTACACCACTCCCTCCTTGTAGTTTTAGACAGGGGACTGTTTCCAGAATGCAGTGTTTCTTGCTGAGGATATAGGATTAGGAAGGATTTTTTTCTTATTAGGCCAAATTGACACGGGGGGGGGGGGGATTCCCTCACAGAATTGTGGAGATGCAGCTGGGTTAACAAATAGAATCTGGCATGCTAATATTAAAAGATATTAGTTTATAAGAGATAAATGTGTAGTTCATTGCATCTGTGGCCAGCGTAGATAAAAGTTAAAAGGTCCAGCTCCCAGACCTTCTGCTTATGAGGAGAAATGAAGGCCAGAATTCTTGCAGACCAAAGCCTTGCCCACCCTCCCGGTACCCTTTATAGGTCCATTTCTGGGGTGTGGGATCAGAGGATTCCAAGTAAGCTGAGTCCTGGAAGCAGGCTGCAGGGTCTACCCTGAGATATTGGTTATGTAGGGAGCCCTATAACTCAGTAGGACCTAGTTAAATGCCTGGTATTTTAGATAGATCATCATGTTTCACCTCCATCCAGTGTTCAAGTTGCAGCTTCTTGCTTAAAAACAATTCCAGTGTCTTTCTCATGAAGCACAATTTAAAATCTCTCAGGGAAAAAAAAGTCTTCAAAATAGCCTAATTTCACTCCCACTGAAACTAACAGGAGCATTACTGTTGAATTTAGTAGGAGTAGAGTTACTAGCACTGTTTAACAGCGCACCTGTAATGAAGGAACTTAGAAGACAAAAAAGGAGATATTTGGATTTTTTTAGTTTTGCTCCCTGTAGGACAAAAAAACCAAGCCAGCTCTTTCAGAAATTCTTCCATATACTGTAGACATGTGAAAAAACAAGATCAATTCTTAAGCCCGCCTAGCAGATGAACATTGCTGGGAACGTGCAGGTGGTATTATAGTCACTAGAAAGAGCCGGCATTTATAAAACTATGCAATTATCATTCAAAGGGAAAATAATGGTGAACTACAAGTTTTACAGGGCATTCTGTAATTCTTAAAAACATCGTATAATTAACTTTAACTAAATTCCATTCTTCACTCAACATGTGAGACTTTCTGTTGTCTGCAAACTCCTCTGATTTGGAGACCTATTAAATTACTCTTGTATATGATTGTAAAACAAGTAGCAATGTACAAAAGTTTCATTTTGCTTCATATTCTTGGGGAAGCAGTTGATATTCCTGACCCAGTCCAACACTATTTAAATAATAGCATAGGTTGGATCTCCATGGTCGGGCGCCCTTGGGACCTAAGCAGTCTCAAACGAGGGAGTTTGCTGGACCAAAGGAAGTTCCCCTGCTAGTCGCGGCTCCCCTCCCAACTGTTAGCCTGGCCCTGGCAGGACTCCCGACCACCAGCGCCTCTGCTACTGGTCTGGCTGTGCTCCTGACACTGGCTGGAACTCTGAGCTGCTTATCCGACTGCACTCCTGGCATAGCCTGGCCGTTGGACTCTCAGCAGACTCCTGCTCCCAGTCGCCGGGGCTCTCTAAGACAGCAGCATCCATGGTCCAAGAGTCTCAGATTACAGATGTACAACCTGTAATGGTAATATTTTTCTGTCTTGCCACTGACTGTTGTTCAGGATGATTGTAGTGACTCAGACTAGGGATGTAGTGTAGTCGATTAACCGATAAGCAAAAGCTCATAGGTTAATGTAATAGACTACACACATTTCCCTCCCCGCCCCTTGCCAGTAAATTTTTTAGCAGGCTGGCCAACAGCTCCACTCAGTCCTGGCTTGTGATTGGTCCAGGACCTAACCCTGCTGCGGCTCTGCATTTAAAGTGTATTAGGAGTCGGGCAGGCAGGCAGACCGGCTCAGTTCTGGCTCACGCCAGGTCCAGGAACTCAGATCCCCCCCTAGACTGCAGCTACTGCCACTCCATGCTGCTGCCTCTTTGTCAGAGGCAGCAGCTCGGGGTATCAGGCAGCCAGTCCAGTCCGCAAGAGGAGCTGGTTTTTAAACTGGCTCCCCTCGTGGACCAGCTCCCGCCTGGTACCCCATGCTTTGTAGAGTGGCAGGAGGCTCCTTGGGAGTGAGGCCGGAGTGCACTGGCTGCTAGCCCCGCCCCAGGGACTATAGAATAGTCGACTAACCAATAAGAGTTCATGAGGTTACTCGACTGTTCAATTAACTGATATTTAACATCCCTAACTCAGACAATTGAACTCTTAAAATGCTGATCTCCATTTAAAAAAATAGGATGAGAGGAAGAGGATTGTAGGAGGACAAAATCCATGTTTCTTTCTAAATAACTTTGCCAAATGACAGAGAAACTGAGGAATGTACATATTTCTAAAACTATTCTATGTTTCAGATTACATTAAATGCTAAGCCTTTTAATGAGTTTGTACTAACTATTCTTGACAAAATATTTTTCTGGCAAAGAGATGTTAGCACATTTTTTGTGTGTTTGTGTTTTTTGTTAGCCATAACAAAAAGTGAAGCTGTACTATACGTGGTTTCAGATAATGTATGGTTGAATAGCATTCAGCTTTCTCCTGTGTTTTAACACAGCTCTGCCATGCTACATTTGTTCACAGATGTGTAGAATATTTTTGTTTAATGAATGTACAAATATTAATTTACCCTAATATTTTTCCTTTTTCCAGAGTGATAGCATGTCAAGGTATGTATTTGATTTAAACAAATCATCATTTATTTATAAAACAGAAACCTTTTGATTCATATGCTTTTTTTTTTTTACTTACCAATTTATAAATCCTTGTTTGATCTCAATAGTTAGGCTAAGCTCTGAAAAAACATTAATGCTGTAGAGAGTTAATATATTTTTTGTAGAATATAGTAAGAAAGCCAGAAGACTGACTTTTTACACATTGAGGCAAGTGGAAGATTAGATGGGACCTGAAGATATGGTCAAAATGTTTAGACTGTGCTAAATTATTTATACTGCACCTAAAACATGCTAGGTATTTTGAGGAACATAATTGATCCAGTCTGTGTAATTTAATTTAAAATGCAAAGTTTTTAAAAAGTCAAGTGCATTTTTAAATACCGAGTTTGAGACACTGCAAGGGAGTTCACTTTGAGGGCATGTCTAGACTACCCTTGGCTCCCCCGAAAGAAGATATGCAAATTTGTGCCGAATTTGCATATCTTCTTCCAATCCCTTTTTCGGAAGAGGTTTTTTTTGGGGGCGGGGGAAGCAGCCTAGACAGGGGTTTTCGTGCAAAACCCCCTTTTTCGAAAAAAAACCTGTAAACCTCATTTTTTGAGGTATAAGGTTTCTTTCGAAAAAGGGAGAGATTTGCGCAAAAAAACCCATCTAGACTGCTTTTTTTTCTGAAAAAACCTCTTCCGAAAAAGGGATCGGAAGAAGATATGCAAATTCACGCTAAATTTGCATATCTTCTTTTCGGAAGCCAAAGGTAGTATAGACGTGCTCTGAGAAAGTGCTACTTCGTCTGAAAATGAGGATTCTTGAAGATTTCTCACAATGAAAACCCGAACTGTTAGTCACTTTGGAAAATCTTGTCCTAAATTTTTAGCCTTAAGATATGGATGGTGTGTTAGATAAGATATTAAGTTTTCTGCAAAATCTTGCTTCTGTTGCCCTAAATGTTGGTGGAGTAGGAGGCTCCCAGGGAAAAACTCTACTGAAAGTATTGAAGTGTGGTACGTAGCACCTAAATAAACAATGCATTAATGTTTACTGTCAGTCGAACCGCCCTTGTCCAGCATCCTCGGGACCTGAGTGGTCCCAAATCACGGAGTTTGCCGGACAAGGGGAGGTCAAGACTCCCTGCCCAGCTATAGGCTGTGTTCCCGGCTCGGCATGCACTCCCCGCCGCCTCCAGCGCCCCTTGCCCACCTGCCTATGCAGGCCTGTCCAGGGCTGGGTCCCCCGCAACACCAGCCTTGGACAGGGCCGGCCCCACTGCTTCCAGCCCTGGGTGGGCTGCATTCTCCCCTTCCCCATGGCACGGGCTTGGTCTGCATGCCCAACTGACTGCAGCCCCGGCTGGGTTTGCGCTCCCCGCAACCCACCAGCTGCTCTTCTGAACTTGGCCAACCGGGGCTCTCTAGTCCAGCAATATCCGTGATCCTACCAAATCACAGAGCTCTGGATTTTAGAGGCTCAGCTTGTAGTTTAAAACTTTGGTCAGATTAGTCCAGGCTCCTCTCTTCCATCTTGATTGTGTCTCATTCTACCACTTAGCTGATTTCATATCTTCAGCTAGAAATGGGCGTTTGCCTGTCAGAGAAACAAATCCTGCACTCCTCACCCTGATAATGTGCATGTCTAGATGTTATCCATGTACAAAACCAGTGAATGTATGTGAATATGACTAAGCGTCTGAAAGCTAATGCCAGTGCTCTTGATCAGTGGGTCAAAACTGAATATGGAGCCTTCCACAGTGTAGCACTCAGTGGAAAGTAAAATAGACTGCATTTAATAGACCTGAAATGCAGAGTCAGTGAACATCAGTAATAACCTGAAAATGCCACTAAATTAATTCATTTGGAGCATTTAATCTAAAGGAACTAATACTTCATAGTTCAGGATTTTTGTAATATTTACAGTTGACTCTCTTAAAAGAAACCAGCAAAGGAAAAAATGAAAAATTTATTTAAAAATAAACAAAAGCAATTTGCTTTAAAAAATATTAAGAAATCAGGTCCTGTCTGTGCTAGAAACCTCTGTGTTAAATGAGAATATAAACAGCAGAACCATGCAAGCTGAGCATTGGGAAGGGGAACAAATTTTTGGTCAGGTTCTTTAAAGCTTTTTTTTAAAATATCTATTGCACTTCAATAACTAACATAGAATAAAAGAAGCCTCTGTTAAAGGAGCCTTGCCACTTATGGTAATGTAGTTAAACTCACAAATAATATCTTTAAGAATTCCCTGATGTCTTCCAGTAAAACTGTGAAGACCAGACTCGAGTTGGCTGATCATCTTGAGGCTTTTTTAAAAAAAGGAAAATAATTCAGCCCTTCTTGCAAAAGATGAACAATCCTAGAACACATGAAGCCCTTTTAAAGAATCTTGACAGTCATCTTCAGAATCGTGCAAAAATGTCTTGAAGAAACCTACTTTAATTGAAAAGGAATTTTGACCTAGAAGGCTAATGTTTACATTCCCTAAACCACACTTGGCAGTCAGAAAAACTATTCGTATAGCATAAAATCTTAGTGTTGAGTGGCAGAAAGAAAACAGTTTTTTCACCAAGTGAGAACAGAGAATAGGAAATAATGGTATGAATAAATACTTTTTTTTTTTTTTTTTTTTTAACACTAAATTGCACCAGATTAGCAATGTTATCATGGAAATAATTAACTTTTTTCTTTTAAAGATATGATGCAGGATCCATCAGCTCATCATCAGGTGACCGTTATGATTCAGTGCTCGGGCGGTCTGGGTCACACAGTTACTTTGAAGACCGAAAACCATATTGCAGTAGGCTAGAAAAAGAAGATACAACTGACTTTAAAAAGGTCAGTTAGAGCTAGTAGTTCTGATATTAAAATAAACTTTTTATTTGATCTTTTTCCCCCATAAATGCTGTCTTGAAGTAATCTGCCTCAGCCTAGGTAGCTCAACACAACCCCACAGAAGCAAAGGGGAAGAATCATATCCACCTCCCTGGTGGCATTGTAGCTTCTGCCCCCGGTGCTCCCCTCTGCAAGAAAAAGTGAAGATCCAGAGGGGCCAAAAACAGCTTTAATGACACCATACCACTACTTTACTACTTGTGGCTAAAGGTCTGATCTATTGGAGCCTTGTATTGAGTGCACTTGCTAGTACAATGTAAAATCTAGTTTTATAGGTTGAAAACTAGAAAATACTTCTGAAGATATGAGCAACAGTTCAACTTACTCTCAAAGTGAATTTTTTTTTAGAGGAAAACATTTCAAATAGTTTTCTGTATTATGGAAATACAAGGTAAAATTTATCATAAATGTCTTCTGGTCTGTAATACTGAAGACACAAGTTTCTCCTTTCAGGAAATTTAAGCATTTTAATTGTGGAAGCTAGTATTTTTTGTAATATAACTTCTGTATATTGCTTGCTTCAGAACACTCAGACATTCTGTTCTTTAGAACGTTGAGTAAAAATTTGTTCTTTTCATGTAGTCAAATCAAGTTTTAGAAGAATGTAGCACCATTATCATGAAATAATGCAACCAAAAGAAATGCACATTTCTTAAACCTGTTCATATTTTCTCTTAGCTTTATGAACAGATTCTAGCTGAAAATGAAAAGCTGAAAGCACAGTTACATGATACCAACATGGAGCTGACGGATCTTAAACTACAGTTGGAAAAGGCCACTCAGGTTTGTAGTCACACACAAGACAAAAGTCTCTAGCTATTAAATGGGTTATAAACCAGAAACAATATTGGAAATTGAACTGATATTTTTCTCAGGTTTCAGCTTTATCTTCCCTTTTTCTAAAAGAATGGAGCAAAGTACTGCATCTGCCATTGTTTCTGGAGATGAGGGAAGGCCAGATGGGTCTGGTTAGTGGTAATTGCTAAAATACCAATGATTCCTGCTGGCATATAGCTATGTAATTTTTTTGTAGGGAGGAAGGCGTAAAAACTGAGATAATGATTTTTCAGTGTTGAATTAAGTTTTTGTTCAAAATATAAGTGTTTAACATAAGAATACATTGATTTATTAACCTAATGGCAGATTGTTACTGACTGGTATGGTCTCTCTGATTGATTAGATAACCAGTCTTGCAATTAAATAGTAAATAGTGCAACTCTAAATAGGTGCAGATAACTGTTCTCAAATAACAGTTCAGCATATCATGATACCACATTTGTAGATTAATAGTAGGTTTCTTGATTGTAAGTGGCATCAACTTAAAGCTGTGTCCATACCGGCATTATGTCTGTGGGAGCAATTGTCCTGGCAACACATCTTCCACCTTTCAGGTACACTGATTATCCCGACAAGAGAGCGCACTCTCCCATAAGCATAGCATGTCTTCATCAGACATGCTACAGACCAATATAATGCAGTAGTGCAGGCTAGTCCTAAGCATCTGAAATAATTGATGACCCTTCATGGTAAGGATTTATTAACTTATTTTGCCAGGGTTCAGAAAGATTAAATTACTTGTCCGAGGTCTCA
This sequence comes from Rafetus swinhoei, assembly GCA_019425775.1. Classification (NCBI taxonomy): domain Eukaryota; kingdom Metazoa; phylum Chordata; order Testudines; family Trionychidae; genus Rafetus; species Rafetus swinhoei. The sequence continues at coordinate 278,283,295 of CM033437.1, forward strand.
CAGGACATCTGTGACTGATCCAGGACTGAACTCAGTTCACTTTTATATCATTCTAATGCCTTAACTACAAAGTTCTCTCTCGGAATATAGGTATAGTATTAAAGACTTTTCTGAGCATGAAGTTAAATACAATGTAAAATTGTATGTTTTCACTTACAGAAATAAAAACCTTTTTGTATTCTTGAATTCTTTGACTTTTGACTTGTCTTTGAATGTTAAGACTATGAAAAGCCAAAGTACTGATTTTTTTTTTAAAAATTGTCTGGCTCCTATATTTTATATAATTTTTCACCATATGTGCCATCATTAATTATTAGCATTATATTTCAGAGACAAGAGAGATTTGCTGATAGGTCACTCTTGGAAATGGAAAAAAGGGTAAGTTTCTGTCAAAGATCTAGTGGATACTTTAGTTCATATTGTGGTTTGTTTTCCAACCTCAAGGTGGACATAATTTGGTGAATTGGTTCTTGTGATTTAAATGTTGGGTTTCTGAGATGCAATAAGGTAATAAATGTAAGGTAGCTTTTATGCACAGAAATAATTCTTTAATAAATTGCTTTGAAATGGTCATTTGGTTATATTAGAGAGATAAGGTTGGTGAGTGCTGTATGTGTCATAGCTCTCTTCTACCTTGCATTTAGCTGTCATGCTTGGAGTGTCTTTCCCAGACCTAAGAAGAGCTCTGTGTGGCTCAGAAGTACATTACTTGGGAAATCCAATCCATTACACACATACAAAATGGGAAAAGACTGCCAAATACATATTAGTATTATGCCCAGTATTCTGGAAAGGGATCTATGGGCCATAGTGGAGCACAAGCTAAATATGAGTCAACAGCGTAAGCTAAGTAGAAACAAAGTGGTTTTATTTTGTAAACTGCTTTAGCATCAGTTAAAATAACTAATATTTGAAGTATGAGAATTCAGGGAACAGGGGCTGCTTGACTCAGCATGAGCTGCGACCCAACAGTCTCAGCTCGCGCTGGTCTGGGACGCTGAGCCTCTGCATTTTAAATGGTGGCTCTTACTACATTTAAAATGCAGAACTGCAGCACGGTGGTTCCCAGAGCCAGCACGAACCAGGACTGCTCCTGGAGCTACTTCCACTGTGGCTCTGCAGAGCAGTCCTTATCGACCAATCGTGTAGTCAATACAAATTGTATTGAATACACAATTAGCCAGATAACTGCAATTTAACATCCTTAGCAGCTCAAGTATATATGTAAATGTTTTACATTTCAAAACTTGAGGATATACTCATATAAAAGCAAGAACAGAAAAAAAGTGAAATAGTGGGAAGGGCTGTAAGAGATGCAGAGCTGAGATGATGTTAACCACAAGGAAAAGCTAAAAGAATTGGTTGGGTATGACCCATTTTCAAGGTGAAATGTGCCTTTCTTCACTAATAAATCAACTAACTCAAACTAGACAAACAATTATTCTAAAAGTTTATTCTGACTTTAATAACCCTGCCAACCCTAAAAAAAAAAGGTTTCTGTGCCATAAACTGACGATTCAGTGTCAGCTAGGGATGTTAGATAGCGTGTAATAGAATAGTTGTGTAACCACATCAAATTTTAGCTGTTACACAACTATTCAATAGTCCCTGGAGGTGTGGCCGGCAGCCAGTGCACTCCTGGGCCCCCCCTCCCAGAGAATCCCCACCACCTCACACTGCTGCCTCTTTAGGGTGGCAGGCGGGAGCTAGTCCATATGGAGAGCTGGTTTAAAAAACAGCACCCAGTGCAGACCGGCTTCCACCCTGTGCAGCTGCCTCTGATACAGAGGCAGCACAATGAGGTGGCAACAAACCCTGTGTGCGGTGGAGTCCAAGCTCCCCATGGACAAAGGGCTGCTCCGTAGCAGCAGCCCCTGTCTGCAGTAGAGGTGGTGTCCAGGCCCCCTGCGCACAGAGGCAGCAAGGGGCAGCAGGCAGGTCTACAGAGCCGGCACACACGGAGAGCCTCTTACGTGTGAAGTATCAGAGGGGTAGCCGTGTTAGTCTGTATCTACAAAAGCGACAAGGAGTCCTGTGGCACTTTATAGACTAACAGATGCATCTGACGAAGTGGGTCTTTGCCCACGAAAGCTTATGCTCCAATACATCTGTTAGTCTATAACGTGCCACAGGACTCCTTGTTGCTCTTACGGGTGGGGGAGCCAATTTTTATTGGCTCCTTCCTGCCCCTCCTCACACTCCACACTGCTGCCTCTAAGAGGCAGCAGCATGGGAGTAGGGGAGACAGGTGGATCCTGCTCCCTGCTCCCCGCTGCCTCTGTGTTGTTTGAAATTTGTTGCAATGTTGTAGGAACTGGCCAGTCTTATGAAGATGAGAATCGGTGGCACATGTCTCATCCCAACAGTATTTAGTCAGAACAAGGTTAAGGGTTTGATTTATAGCCCTTATCCTTGAAATGTATGTTAGCTATGCTTTGGGGCATTCCAACTAGTACAGTTACAAAATAGAAGAGACAGAACTGCAGAATTTGGATCTTGATTGGAACTTCAAATATAACCCTAAAGCCCCACCGAAGTGTGGGACTGCTCAGATCTGAGATTTGAATTGGGGGCATCTCTGCCTTATTTATTGAACACTGAAAGACTTACCCTGCGTTGCCCGGGTCTTTCAGGGCAGGTGGCTGGTGATGTGGGGGGGTGCAGGATTCAGAGCAGGGCCTTGAGGAGGGGCTTTCTCCTTCCGTCCTCTCCCTTTCCAGGGTGCAGGGGGCCAGCAGAGGTTTTCAAACACACACACACACCCCTTGCTGGGGACTGTCTCCTGGGCAAGGGGGTCCACTTACCTGTTGGGTGGCAAGCAAGATGGCAGGCCCTGTCCCCAGCTGGCCACTCCCTTGGTGATACTGCTGCTTGCAGTGGTCTCTCTGCAGTATAGCGCTCCTCTGTGCTTTCTGCTCCCTGTGGTCATTGTGAGTATAGCATCCCTTGGAACAGCCCCTCCCTTTCCATGTTCTGCGAAAACAGTCCCATTCCCTGCACTTCTCATTTTCCTGGCACAACCAAACCCTGACCTTTCTTTAAGTTAGGAGAAGAGGAAGCTGTATACCAAATTTGATGGTCCTAGCTCTTACCATTTAGGAGGAGTTCGTGAACAGACTGACTCTCAGACAGACAGATACACATTTCTAAAATATAGATAGATAATTCATATGACCTGAGGATGCTTCTTGTTTGGTCACAGTAACAAATATAGGGGTAAACAAATTCTTTGAGGTCAAAGGTTGAGGTATTTATATGCCCAGAATTTGACTACTACTGATGTCATAGAGAATATCCTCATGTTCAGTTTTATACAGAAGTACATCTTTTCACACTTGCAATCTGATTAATGTCAATTCCTTAGTAGTGCTTGGCTATAGCCTATCACCTTAATCCCAGACATCTCATTATTTTGGCAAACTCCATGGCCCTTTCTACTAAAAGTAATTCCTTTTAAAATGTAACTTGTATTCAGTCTTTGAACCTAAATGAGGAGAGTGTCAGAAGTTGTGGGGCCTGTGTGTGTTAAGGAGTAGCCAGGAATACAGGATTTGCGTAGTGCACAGTTAGTTGAATCAGAAACTTCATAATTGACAATCAAGTTTATAGTGGGGGATTAGTAAAACTAATTCTTGTGCTCTGATTGACTGAGGTTTCTTTTAGGTAGGATTAACAAATAAGAAAAAAACACAACTCCTCTAATTGAAATGTGTGAGAGCTGTTACATGATCCAAACATCACTATGTAAATAGATGCATAGTTCACTTTGGGGAAGTGGAAAATGCATGCAATTTTGACCCTGATTGGTAGTTCTGGCTTTTTCTAAATAGCATGGCTTTATTTTATTACAACAGCTAGTTTCTTATTTTTAAGTCGGATTTTTTGTTTCCTATGGAAATCTACTTTTTCAGTGGCACCTTGGGAGGACACTTCATAAATAAAACTATTAGATTAAATAAAATAGACCAGCAGAGTAATTAATAGACAATCAGTGGAATTTTGTTTTTATAGAATGTGCAAATAGTGATTTGACTGTAATCATGTAATTTAAAATTAGTCCAACGGATCTGTAGAAAAATGACTAATAACTGTTGTCAGTATTTCTATTAACTAATAAAAAGTGCTAAAATTGCTGGGGAGTACAGTTATTTTTTTTCTCCATGAGAAAATAGTGACACACAGCTCTAACTGTGGCCGGGGGGGGGGGGGTTAATGTTCCCACCACAATAAGTTTGTTCTTAAAGACACTTCTTACCATAGAAACAACTTCCATTATCTGAACACTTTTTATTAATTAGAATTTTGCTATTTACATAACAAACAGTTTACTTAGGTCAGCTCAATTAAAAGCTCCTTTTGTGTAGCTTGGGCCAGAGTAGACTAAAAAAGCAATTATATTTTTTTTAAACAAAGATATATTTGATTTATTTATTCAAATTAAAAACTAGTTTAATTCCTGAACTTACTATAATCACTTTAAAATTTAAATACAAAATGGTGTTTTGTAATACATGTTTGCCAAATTTTAAATAAAGACAAATCACTGAACTCTTTGAAGTCACTGGCAAAGCACTTGGAACAGAGTTTGTTCAAGTTCTGAACTAGCTTTCATAGCAGTAGCCTCTTTGGTATTTCCAGAGAGAATATTTTCTTCATTTCAGTTTATTCAACTGGTTGGTTCCAAGTTGAAAAACCAATAGGGATCTATAAAGCAGGAAAGCTTTATTTCCTCTTCTAAGCTGTGAATAAAAGTTGAGTGAGAGAACCTAAGATCTACTAGTTCTACAATTATGAAGGACGTGGTGACCATGGACACTGGATGGGGAGGCCAGTGTTCTGAGGTGTGTGGTTGGCTGGTCTAACTGATCGCCATATATATCATGAGGCAGAAATTTTCCCCTAGGTCAGGCTGGCTGTCACTATGGAGTGGTTCGCCTTCCACTACATGCAGGTGTGGGTCATTTATCAGGATTATCTAGCTTTATCTCACTTAATCATTTCCACATAATTGTGAGACCCTGGACATTGGTGCACCTCGCTCCCTCCTGTTCTCTACCTGTGACACATAATAGCCTAGTCTCTTCTGGACTGTAATATTTTGATTGTTGGATTAAGTATGTGGGTGTTTAGTGGTGATAGATATACAGGAGCTCAGACTATAAGATTTGGTAGTCCCTTTTAGCCTTAAACTGTGATTATGACCAGAAACAATTGGTTCAATTCATTAATTAGACATAACACTTCTTTTGTTTAATAAATCAGTACTAAATGCAAAACATGTGTTTACAAACTTAGATAATCACCCTATTCTAACATAAATATGTAAAAATAAAGTAATTTTAATTTACACTTATTCACAACCTTAAATGTATAGATATAGTATATCCTACTGATTAGCAAAGTCAAGCTCTAAATCTAGTGTAAAGGCTACATTTAGCTATAAATCAAAATTTTAATTGATTACTAAAGAATGAGAATCAACCTTTCTTTAGAAAAAATTAAGTACAATTGTGAAACACAATTAAAATAGTTTAAATCCGCATTTCTTGCTTACTGATTTACATGATTGAAATTGGTTATTTAAATTGCTTTGATTTGAATCAGTCTGCCATGCTTGAACTGTAAAATCTTAATGAAATTTGAACTGTATTTAATTGGCCACTAGTTTTTAAGAGCTCTGGTAATAAATGTTATTCTAACAATTAATAAGTAGCTGATGTAACTCTTGGTAGGGTTTTCAACTTCCTTGGGTTCCTGTGATTTTTGTTTTTAATTTGGGTATGTTTTGCTTTTATTATTCACTTGCTTACCGCAGTTAACTCACTGGTACTCATAAACGTTGCCCATTTATTATCTGTCAGTATCATCTTAGAAAAATGCAAATCTCATCTGAAAAGAATGAAGTGGAATAAACTCAGGATACTAACTACTGCAATAAAAGATTGCTTTGCCAAACCTTTAAAGTTTTTTGCTAAAATGGGGGAATATGTCTGAGGAATAACTTCACTATGATTAAACTAAATTCAAATGGTTTGTATCTGAAAGGTGACCGGCAAGAGTCAGTATCCACTGGGCGGTATGATCTAACCAAAGTTTTACACACATCAGTTAATGCTGCTTGCTGTTTTGCATAACACTGCTGAATGCAGATATAAATGTACACTTTGCAATAATCTGTTGCTTTTGCCTTCACTCTTTGAAAAAATTGGAATGTAAAATATTGAATAGGCAACTGCTTTTAAATAAGACCCACTGCATTGTCTTACACAGGGAAAGCAATCATGATATAAAATCTATTGCCTGCATTAGTAATGTGGAATATATGATGGGAATGAAGTTTTTTTTTTTAAATAGTGTTTTGGGAAAATAGAGAGGATTCAAACATTTCAGCTATATTTGCTCGGCAATGAAAGCTTATGCTTTTGTGCTTTTTGTTTCTTTTCATATACTACTTTTTCTGATCATCTTCTGCATTTCTTGTATGTTAAATTATCATAGTCTACTTGAGGGAATAATAAATCTGAACAAAGACATACTTATAAATGTATATCCTGTGCAAATTCAAGTACAGGAAGAGATGGGATGTATTTTGAAAAAAATAATATCTTAATCTCTCTTCCATCTAATTTTTTTTTTTTTATTTTAACGTGGAATAATTTTCTACACATCACTGGCATCACAAGTCTCCTGTATGCTCTGTGCTTGTAGTTGTTTGGTCTTTGAAACCTGACATGTATCACTATTTTCACCATATTTACAAGAAGTATTAAAGATATAATTTGCGTTGTTTGCCATTAACACCACTACTTTGATTTAGGAACGAAGAGCTCTAGAAAGAAGGATATCTGAAATGGAAGAGGAACTTAAAGTAAGTGCATCACACCATTCATTTATGACTGATTTTTGTAAAAATGTGTTGGTTGTTAACAGTATTTGTGACGCGAAAGTTTCTAGCTGATGGTAATCTGATTGGAGAATAGTAAATATATGATTTCCCTGAGTTTCCAACACAACAGAATCTTTTGTGTAGTACTCTGCAATTCAGTTGCTGTTCAGTTTGCAAAGGATATAATAGTAAAGGGTGATTTTTTTTTTGTTAGTTTTTATGTTTATTTTTAGAAGGTAGCTGAGATTTACAAGTTTAGAGGAGTAATCAGGGAGAAAAGTCAAAGGTTTCCAGGGTAGATTTTTTTTTTTTTTTTTTTTAATCTTAAACCAAGGAAAAAATGGAATCCTTTTTAGAGGCTGAGATGGTATTTTATGGTTTTCATCACGTACAGTAGTGCAAAATAGAAGATAGTCCTGTAAGATTTTTTTTAAAATGACTTTAACCTTGTAGTTTTAAGAGTTAATTTCTGAGATTCTGTTTTCTTATGTCATAATATGTTTGCATGCAGGGTCTTTCTCCCTCCAAAGTTTAGCCAGTTAAGTCCTATGTGATATGATTTGAACTAAAAAAAGGGTAGTTGAAGTGAGTTGACCGTATATACATTTTTCATTATATCCATGGACAAAACTGCAGAAGTGTGCCAGCCAAACTGATGACAAAATTAAATCATGTTGAGGAAGCAGTTGGAAAGTGGTGAACTAGAAAACATCTTTGTATGCCAAAATTTTAGAGACACCCAACAGCGTATGGACAGCTAGTACAGGTTGAACCTTGCTAGTCTGGCACCCTCAGGACCTGGTCAGTGCCAAACCAGAGATTTTGCCGAACCACGGGAGGTCAGTATTTTCTGGTAGCATTACCAACACTTCCATAGCTTACTGGGCTCTTAGAAGACATTTAGGGGTAAATTAGAGCTAAATAACAGCACAGAGCACTGAGAACCAGGACTGGTGGCTGTAAATAAACTTTATGGGTTTGGGGGAAACTTGGCCACAACCATGATAAGTGGTTATCCAGCTAATTAAAATCATGCTGGACCATGGATGTTGCCGGACCAGAATGTGCCGGAGTAGAGAGATTCAACCTGTATTCACTATTCTGTTGCTAAAACATTTCTTTTAAAACTCAGTTTTGAGCTCTCCCTGCTGCTTTACAACAGCACTTAATTCCAGACACAGTTGTTTTAAATGCAAACATGGAGTTCTTGTTGATAAAATGGATGATGATGACAAGCAAAGAAGTATACAAAAATCTATCATTAGATTTAGAGCCGAGTAAATGTGCCTTAATGGAGAACAAATTAATATTTGAGACAGAAAGCAAACTACAGCATGGGGAGAAAATTACCATTCTTCTAGTGATGGATTGCAGGATAGAGAATATCAGGTTGTGTTATACTTGTAGGTTTTCCTTAAGGACAGCTACAATGATAAGAGAAATAGAGAGTTTGCAAATTTATTTGCAGCCACACATTACTGTTTTTAATTATAAGATTAACTATCATCCTATTTGCTGTAATATCACGTAAAAATATATGTTAAACACATGATTATTTGCAGAATAGGAAATGTAGCCCGTTTAATTAGAATAAGTAAAGAATTCCAGGAATAACTCTCTTTGTTTTATTCTGGAAAGCTGTGACTAATCGCTGGCTGTTCTTAGATTACATTTCAAGAATGTGCCACTTATTTGATGGTTTCCTTTCACAGCTAGTTATCTGCTTTTAACATGACTGTCTATTTTGATTTAAGTTTTCTTTCAATTCTCCTTGACTGTTTTTTTAAACATACCATACTTGCTGTTCTCCTGTTTTCACTCCTGTTTCTTGATTCCTGCAGATTCAATCTTTGAGACATTTAAATGAGCGACTGCTGGCTGAGAATAGGGCCTTGACCAGAGTGGTTACAAAGCTCTCAGGGTCCTATAGGCAACTACATTCTGTGGATTTGTAATTTCTTCTTTCTTCATTTCTTCTCCTTTGAGTAGCCTGGCAGGTGTTGAATTTTAGCTAGTGCTTTGGCAATACTTTACTATTAATGCTTGTGTGTCTGAAGATTTATTTATTGCTTGATTATAGAAGCGTGGCTGATGCATGATGTCCAGTGTCCCAGCTACTGTTCCTTATCATATACACAATGGTAGGGGTTTGTATCATCCTTACTAGCATCACCTTTGCAGGCCCCTTGGGCAAGGTGAAAAGGGGTCACTCTGCGCTCCCTTTTTGAATCGCTGGGGGCTCAGGGCAACTGCCTCCTTTGCCCCCCAACCCTCCTCCCCTCTCTGTTGGCTGGCCTGTATCTCATCATTTTGCATTCAAAGACAAGTCAGCGGACAGTTCAAGAAATAGATCTTTCTTGGCTTGTACAAGATTGTAGTTATTTGTGTTATGTAAAGATGCAGTACCCCAAAGGGCATAGCTGTTCCCACAGGACTTGAACTAGTATTAAATTGCCTTTATCTTGACTTTCGCACAAGATGCAGAGTTTAGAAATTGACTGGTCTCAAGATTTCCAACATCATATTAAAATAAACAGAGATATTCCTCTGTCCGCTGTAGTTAGCTGTTGTAAGACAGACCCAGATAAAAATTGTAATAGTGAAAATCTAAGTAATGATTTCGGTATTGTGGACTTTTGATTGTTTACATCAGCTATTCTAGTTTTTACATTCCAGTATGCGGGGGTTTGGTTAGCAAAAAAGTTATCTTTGCTTCAAGAACATATTTGAATTTCAAGCCTTATTATGTATTTGTTCAAATACTTTGTTTAGGTCGGATCTTGCTCACTTGTCCTAGTATTCTTTTCTTTTTTTTTATCAAAGTAGATTCAGAATAGGCTTGAAAAATCTAACTTTACACCAAAGGAAAACAGTGTCAATTTGAAGATTTACAGATGTTATACCTGTGTGAAATTCAGTTACAGGGGACAGCTGTGAAAAATCAGTTTGGTGACTACCTTTGAGAACACAAAATTTGACCCATTCCCTTGCCCCTTCTCCACGTGCTAACCCTTTCAGTCTATTTGTCCTTGACAGGAAAAAAAAAAAAAAAAAAAGCAGCTATGCATGGCTGAAGCTCTGAGCCCTGTGGATCTGGGCCAGATGAAAATGCATTAAAAATAGAAAATTTGTATGGCTAAAGGCTCTCACACCACTCTCATTTTTACACACACATTTTCTGTTCTAGAGGGGGGAGAAGGGATGAATGTGTTTTCTGGATCTGCCTACATGCCTCAGGCTTCAGAATTTTCCGGGGGGGCGGGGGGAGGTTGGGGTAGGAGGCTGCATATGCTCATGAGTACAGTCTGTTGCAACCTTTGTTTATGCAATCAGTTAATCATTTTTGGGTTTGGTTTTGGTTTTGTAAAAATCTGGGTTTGTCTACAAAAAAAACATACTTAGTGACTATTGAATGGCATTTTGCATCTGCTAGCCTATGCAAAATTTCCCCATATAATAGCAAAAGATATAAATAGTGCATGCTATGGTCTTGCTCAGTGGTTCCCAACCTGTGGTCTGCAGACCCCTGCTGGCCCATGGTGGTACTGTATGGGGTCCATGGAAAGTTTAAAAATAAGGATCGGGCCCACCATGGGAGGCCCAATCCTTACTTTTCTCTTTCTCTTCTTTTTCTCTTTCTCCCTTCCTTCTTTCCCTTCTTTTTTTCTCTTTCTCTCTTCTCCCCCAGAGAGGGGGTCCATGAAATTACAATTGAAAAGGGGTCCATATGCTCAAAAAGCTTGGGAACCACTCTTGCTTATTTAAGGCACCACAGAAAGATGCTCTCAGACTTCAGGGAGAAGTAAATTGGAATTGACGTGTTACATGTATAATGAAGGGTTAATACCAGAGAATGTGGGCATTTGCACCACTTGTTCACTCACCTGAAATGGTAGTGAAGATTTTGGGGCAGATCCTCAGCTGGAGTAACTTGTTAGAGCTTTGTTATTTATGCCAACTGAGGATCTGTCCTTTTGTGTTGAAAGTGGTATGTGGACATGTTGCAGAACTTCTAAATCCAGTAAGATTGCACTAGCCCCAAGTAAATGTTGTGAGTTCTGCTTTGGCTGATTCACTTTGAACCATTTTAGCATTAGTGTTTTGGGAGGAGCACAGAGCTACAGCTACTCTTTCAGTTTGTCCTCACCAATCAATCCCATACTGCACTAGTAGATTTGGGTAATAGCACTGGTGCTGTCACCACCCCCATTCAGTATGTGGCTGATATATTCTCTACCCATTTACTCCTTCCTTCCTTGAGTAGCAATGCACAAATAACTTCATCAGAATAAAAGATATATAAAGGATTTTTTTGCCAGCTATGTAACTGCATAATAAATAGACTGTATTTAAATAAGCCCTGTGTTTGAACAGTGTTTTTCCATCTGGATGGAAATTTACTAGGAGGGAGAAAAGCTAAACCTCATGTGCAGTCACATACATTAAGCCTGGTAATAACTGTTGCTCCCTTATTAGGGAGTGAGTTGGTATAGAATTGTGCAGCTAGAAGCACATTTCCTGCGCATTGGAGATTTGTACAGAAAACAAAAACGGTATAAAATTCATGAAAAATACAGCAATTTCCCACCACCATCCCATACATACAACAGTAAATCTGGGCGCTCTATGGGCATGTCTACACTAGGAAATTATTTCGAAATAACTTATTTTGAAATAGCATGTCCACTGTACAGGGAAGCCTCGAAATTAGTCCGAGGCAGGCTCCCTTAATGTGGATGCGCTACCTTGACTTAGAGCTCCAGGAAGCACTGGGGAGTAATTATTTCAAAATAGCAGCAGTGGAGCATCCACATTACCGCTATTTTGAAATAACTAGTTAGAAATAAGCATTATTCCGCATGGAAAGCAGGAGTTATTTCAAAATAATCAGCCTGTTATTTCAAAATAATGGGGTTGGTATTGTGGACGCTCTGCTTCTTACTTAGAAATAAGAGGAGTTATTTTGTAAATAACTCCCTAGTGTAGACCAGGGTTTCGGTACTTATCTCCTGGAGGTGCACTAGTGCCATCTCGTCAGCCTTCTGTACCAAACTCACCCACATCTGTGTAGAGGGCTAGTAAATTTGGGGTCATGGAGGAATTGACTAGCCCTTATGGGTAGGTCAGAGAAATGTTCCACTTCCATACCTGAGCTTGCATTTTTCTGCACTCTAGATCCTACAGGGAAAACTGTTCAGCTTCAAAACAAGAAGTCAGCAAACACAATACCATGTAAAACAAACTAATTAGTTTTTCAAATACATAAAGAATAAAATGAAGCGTCTTACCTCCTCAAGCACAGACACTCAGAAGACATTGAGGTTCCATAGGATTCTGGGTCTAGAAGCCCAGAGCAAATTGAACAGTAAAGGTAGGTGCTTGAGACTTGTAAACTGATCCCCAGGTAGGACAGAAACACGGGAACAAACCATGTATCACAGTGTAGTTCTATGTCCATGCGTGTCATGCAAACACCACATTATACTAGGGATAATATTGCATTAAAAACAATATTATTTAATTATTTAAAGTTAATGTTGCAAAGTCAAGTACTCTGAAGTAATGAATTATCAGAATTAAGGTTTCCTATGCAATCTTAATTCAGCCCTCTTGTGCATTTGCATTAAAATAGTTTTGCTAAGTCTATTTTTTTCTGTAGAGCTCCTGCCTCATTCGAAGAAGTTTTTCAGTATTTCCTTTGAATTCTGAACAAAGGAAGAAGATAAATCTGAGGCCTGATTTAACACATACCATCCAAACCCTGATCTGAAGATAGAATTAATAATATCCTTGTGGGTGTTTCTGTGGTTCTGACTGTAGCATGCAAGTGCTTCACAAACATTAATCACACCCCTGTGAGATGAGGATGTGATTAATGTATTAGCTCTATTATACAGCTGGGGCATTGAAGCTTAATGCCAAAATAAAGTGCCCACTAATTTTGGATGCCCAGTGGAGACACTCAAGACTTGATTTTTCAAAGTCCATGGCATTTTATAGCTATTTATAGGATCAGAGCACACTCCCATTGACATTAGTTGCAGCTCTGAGTGCTGAGTACTTCTGCAAATCAGACCCCTGGGTCAAAAATCTGGACACCCAGAAAATAAGAACCACATGATTAGTGGCAGTCTATGAAAAGTCTGGTTTTCAAGTGTGCTTAGTTTCACACAGGAACTCTGTGGCAGAGTGTGGGATAGACTCTAGTTCTCCAGGTGACATTCATGCTTCTTAACCATCTTTCCTCTTCCTATAAGGTCCTGCAGCACTCATCAGACCTCTTCACACACATTTGTCAGGTCTTACGGATAACAGAACTCACCTCACAGCCTTGATTCATTCCCTGGGCAGGCCTATCCTGTGTACTGCAGAGACAGGGTTATTATTGGGGAGGAGGGAATGTGATCATGTCATTAGTCTGTATAATACATACACTCTGGAGCAGAAGGGAAAATACAATTGTGTGGGCAGTCTAACTTTTGAATGCTTGACTTTGCAGCCTTACTGTTTTAGCATAGGGGCTTGTTGTGTGCAAAATTTCCTAACTTTTTAAAAGCAAACCCGCCTTCCCCCTGAAAAAAAAAAACACCCTGGAACCATATTGACTGGGTCAAGCAGGCTTTGGACATTGAGATCCAAAGCACAGAGCTTTGATACTTGAGATGACGTAGCAGAAATAGTCTGTTACCTTCCATGTAGGGTAGGAACATGTAGTTTGCCAAGTATTTTCACAGATACTTTGACAGAAGACAAATGTGGAGATTGAGTACTCCTGAAATCCATTCTAATTTATGTAAGGGCGTGTTCTCTGTAGTGGTTATATAGATCCTTGTTCCCCAGCCCATTTTTCCCATTCACCCTGTTCAACTGTCATCCTAGCTCCTGCCCCACTCCCTCTTTGTGCTTCTCCATCCCGTCCCCATCTGTTGGTTCTTAATTCTTTTTGCATTCCGGGTAACCTTAATTCTGGCATTTTCTAACTTTGGAGTGTTTGACTTTGCAGACTTAATGCTTTTTTAATATAGTTTTCTTGTATGTAAGTACATTCTGCTATTTGGAAATTTGAATGTGAAACCATGGGTTGGAGGCACTAAAACGTAGGTATGGCAGGGATTAAAGATAGTGCTTAAAGGAAATGCTGAAGCATTTTATATTGATCAGACTGGTTATTAGGGAAAGATAGAACCAATGCAACAAACAGTAGTAACAGTAATAAAAATGTGTCACAGTGATATTAAATCTTGATAAAATAATGCAGACTGCTAGTGTAGATGAGCCTCCTGAACTGAAAGAATCAATTGATTACAAATATATTAGTTGTGCACTTGTAAGTAATTAAAACCTTTAAAACAATTCAATCAGCATTTACTTTGCACAAAAGCAACTAGAACAGAATGAGGCCATTTTTCCAGCTACTTAATTTGAGTGCATCCAGTGCTAGCAAAGAACTTCTTCTCCATAGCCTAATTATTTCATGACAGAAGGCCAAGTGCTCTAAACCAGTTTGTTACTGAAGAACTGAAACAACTTCTATGGATAAGGGTTTTATTTCTGATGACAAACTTTAGCTAGTTTTGTTGCCTTTGATTTAGGTTATACCAGCAATAACCATTGTGCTTTCATTTTTTGATAGATGCTACCAGACTTGAAGGCAGACAACCAGAGGCTAAAAGATGAAAATGGGGCCTTGATCAGAGTTATAAGCAAACTTTCCAAATAAAAAAGTTTACCACAGCAGCAAAATGATATTGCACATATCTAGTAACTCCAGTGGACCATGGTGTGGCAGTCATTGGAAGCTTGGAAGATTCCTTGGAGACTGTCCTTTTCAGATATCCTGCCAAATGCCCTCTTACCTGTGTTCTCTTTATCAGGATCATTGTTTCATGTTAAAGTGCAGCTGCTGAGAAGATAAAATGACTGAGAAATCTTGTTTACAGCTACAGCATATAAGGAAAGTGTTCAAGGCCAGATATGCCTCAGATCTTTAACCAGTAAGCCTTAGTTGTACATAAACACTTTTGCATCAACGAAAGCTTTCAGCTCCCACAGAAGACAGTTACTCATGTTGTGCCACAGTTCGTAGTTTTTCTATATTCAGTTTTTTTCTTTACATCTAAGTTTGGATTTGTGTTTTCCCTTTTAATTATTCATGTATCATTTTTTTTCTTGTACAGTGTTTTCACAGCTTTATCATTTGTGGAGACCACACAATCTTTAAAATCTTTGTCGCTAACTAGAGCTGTATTGTCCAACCACCTGGAACAGAGATGTTTGGTGGAACATTTGCTTTCACTGTTTGTGCAATATGCATTTATTTCCTATACAAGATGCTTTAAAGTCAGTTGAAGCTAGAATTATTTTGAGTCCTGTTTTTCTGCCTTTATTGGTCACTTTAAAAAAAAAAGTTTGTAGTGAAACATGTTAGATCCTGTAATCTTCACATTCATTTTAGCAGGTACTGAGTGATGCTGTATATATGTGTACTGTTTTGATTTTTTAGACCACCATGTGGCATGCTTGAATATACTTACTTCCCTATTGCAAATGTCTGTTAATGCAAATTAGGCTACTCCAGAATAGTGTGTTTAACAAAGTTCATTAATTTTATAGTTAATGAATTTACACATTGTACATTGTACGGAGCCCTATCTTGACAAAAGGTTTGAATTATACTTTTATTACATTTTTCCTCCCATTTTTTCATTTGATAGTGTTCACCATAATAAAAGTTGCATAAATATAACTGCTTCACTACATTTCACATACCTGTATTTATCTGAGTGCTGTCCAAAACTGTTGTGCTAGCCAAAGTAACGTTACTAAATCATTTGAAAAACTTAATCCAGTACACTCACAATGTTTATATGCACTGTTATTGCCATGTGAAAAGGCATCTGAGTTGATACCACCACCATGTTCAGACCATTTTATACATTTCAGTGTCCTTTTTTTAAAAAAGTACTGAAGTGAAGATTGCTTTTGTTGGAAACAGCTATTTTTATTCACTAAACTATACAAGATGGCATCTTATTGGCACATAGTCTTGCCTAATACCACTGAACAGTTCAGCCATTAAAATAAATTGTACATTGTAAAGCTTGTAGTAGCTATTGTATTATTGGTTATCGTACACTATATTAAATGTGAATTTGTACCCCTTCATTTAAAAAGGTCATTGTGTTCTACTGCCTACTTCTTGGAGATGGGTGGTTTTGTTTTATTGGGGTGGGGAGTTTTTTGTTTCATTTTAGGGTTTTTTGAAGGGGGATTTTGTTTTTGTTTTTTTGAAGAGGGATTTTGTTGTTTTGAAAGGGGAACATGTTCTCTTTCTGTTAATTGGTTTTTTGAAGATGTAAGGTTATGCTCTTACTACCAAGCTCAGGATTCTTGATTTTTAAAGGTACAAGGATAGTTTTTGAGATCTTGTTATAATTGATCTGTATGTGAGGTCTGAATATAAGGAACTTCCATTGTCCTACTCTACATAAAGGCAGAGAAGTAATCCATTTGAATGGTTGCAACATGTTCACTTCTGTTAGGAGACAGTTAAGCATATTCTGGATTATACTTGGTAAAGTTTGGGTGCCTGTGAATGAGTAAATACGTGTTTCTAATATTTTAGTGTTTTATATTTAGGTTATTTATTCTTTATCTAAAAACCGAATGGCTACTGTGCTGTATTGATTTTATTGGTAGTACTGAGCAGACCTTGTATCTGCATGAAACTAGTTGCAAAACCCACTATTTTGAAAAAAATGTATTTTGACATAGACAAATAAAACGAATAAAAACTATTTTAAATGTGTGAAAGTTTTACTGAGAACATTTTAAACCATGTTATGGGTTTAGTATTTAAATTCGTCAGTGGGCATTTTTTTTCATTCATTGCTTTACTTGGATGCAAAGTTCAAGTGCTTTTCAAAGATTGTAATCAAATTGTGATTATTTGCACATCATTGTACATGCACATCTGTAAATGCAACAGTAAAATGCCATATTTATGCAATCTGTAACAACTTGGACAAATGTTTATATATTTTACATAAACCTGTCTGTATGCAGAACTTAACTGAGAACCAGTTTTTTTGTGCTATTACCACAGTAAAATACAACCCTGAATCTATTAGAGCAGCTGATTAATTTAATTATTCTGTAACACCAATTCATTTCTAAGTCTGTTGCTACACTTCAAAAGCAAAAGCGCTTTATGGAGCCTGGGATCAGCGGGGGAGTCCATCTGATCCTGGGTTCCCCACGGCACTGCCGCTTTGAAACGCTGCATGCAGCCTGATGCTGGGCTCCCCATGGCGTTTCAAAAGGCGGTGCCTCACGGACCCTGGAGTCAGTGGGGGAGTCCCCAGCTAATCCCAGGCTCCACACGGTGCTGCCACTTTGAAACACCCACCACGTGCAGCCTGGGAACACTCCAGCTGGTCTGGGGCTGCACGCAGCGTTTCAAAGCAGCAGTACCACATGGAGCCCAGGGTCTGGCCCCAGGCTTCAAGCGGCACTGCCGCTTTAAAGTATCCCCTCCCCTCCACCCTTTTGCTGCCTCTTTCTGATAAAGGCAGCAAGCCGGGGGGGAGAGGGGAGAGCGACTAGTCCTTCACATACCTAGTTTCCACCACACACGCTATCCAGGCTTCTGCCACTTCCTTCCCATAGCCAAGACTGAGATTCATTTCAGTTAACCACCAGGCATTTTCCCTTCAGTTTTCCGTGCACCCTGGTCTTCTGTTTCCAGTTCTTCTTTTACCTATATGAAATCAACAACTTACAGGCCATCCAGTGCTCTGTTGACATTGTCTGAGCTGACATTACTCCATGCAAAACGTTTTGTGCTCCAGAGCGAAAAACCAGAACTCTCCTGTCCACATTGCAGATCTCATTGTACAGCAGCTAATTTTAAAAGAAAGGTGACACCACGGTATGTTGTGATTAAAGCAGAACAAATATACTCTCATGGGGCAATGAGGTGTAAGCATTTATTTGTTTTCAGTTTATAAACTGGGAAAAGTATGAGTCAAATCACCACTTTAAACATGGCGGGGGGGGGGGGGAGGAGGATCAATTGACCCTCTTCATTCACATGTCTGTCAACAGAGGATACCCAGTTTGGGGTGTATATATCTTTCGAGCTGCAGGTATAAATTTTAGCTTGAGACATACTGTGCTTTGAGCTAATGTGCTAAAAGTAGCAGCTACAGGAAGAGCCTGTCTGAGACCCACAGATATGTACTCAGGGTGCCGTAGGTAGCTCTTCCAGTTACTCTGTTTTGAGGATACTAGCTCAATCAGGTCTAGCAAGGATGTGTCTCCTCAAGCTGGAATTCACACCTCCAGCTCCAGATGTACATATACCCAAAGAGAGAGAGGGATCAGTGGAAGGAAGGAAGGAGTGCCAACTACATAAGATCTTCCTTTTTACCTTGCTCTTACAGAATTCTGCAGGTCTAGTACACTAGTCTGGTGCCACTACATGGCTGACCTGCCAACCCTAACTCTCATAGTCTTGATTGGCTATGACTTTCATTCAGTAGAGAAGATGCTACTTAATTTCCAACAAGCAGCATAATCATACACAGGTCATCTCCACAGTGTTGAGAGGAACAAAATGATAGGAGGCAGCTGTCATATCATCACAAAAGTTTGAGACTCTCTGTAGAGAGGTGTCTGCCCATATGCTGAACCCCTGTGTCTGGTCTGTATAGGCCAGTGTTTCTTAAACGTTTTAAGACTGAGGAACACCAAGGATTTGTTGCGCAAAAAAAAAAAAAGGGGTTGGGGGGGAAGTTATTGAGGGGGGAAAAAAGTTGCCCCTTTAAAGGTGGCCATTTTTTAATTCTGTTGTTCTCCGTGGCACACCTCTGACTCACGGAACACCGGCGTAAGTTTAAGAACACAGTTTAAGAAACACTGGTATAGGTGAAGCTGGAAGGCAACAAACCCACCTTTCAGAACAAGAGCCAGTTCAAATACGGAGTTCCCTCCCTTCTATTGTGTGTCCATGGCCGAAGGTTACTAATGGCATACATTATACCTTGTTGATTTTTGTCCTACTTTACTGACACCTTGTTCTGAGGAAAGATGAAATCATTCACTTCTGAATGAAAGGGAGAGGGCCACTTTAAAAGGTACCTACATTTTTACAGGATTACATAATATCCCTCCATTTTAATTCACTCTGCAGCATGAAGGTGGTAAACTTTGTTCTTTTATTACCTGTTTACCCACTTGCAAAACTGGAAGTTGTGCAACAATTGTAATTTCAAATTGCATCTCTGAAGTGAAGCTTATACAAGTAGGAAAGACAGCTTTTCTGTTGCACCAAATGATAAAGATACAAGTCACTGTTGGAGCAGACGCAAATAATCTGCCAATACAAAATAGGGCATGTTTATTCTGGAATGCTGTTTGAGGCGAGGGCTTCACTAAATAGAGTGGAGATGATACTCTCATGAAAATAAGAGGTTCTTCTAATATGTATATAAGAAATTCCTCTTGAGACACATCAATGTTACTTCCTCTGCATCTGACCAACCTTCCTTGGTGTGTTGTGTAAGAGACATTCTCCGATTCCAAGTTAAATAAGATTAAAATATTCTAGAGACCTTTCTATACTTTTTTTTTTTAAATAATTTGAAGTTAGCAGAACACTACTGATCTTTTAAAAATCTAGGAAAAAGTGAACTTCTATGGAACTCTTGGTTACATCTGACATTCATTGAACGTTTCCATTGGCTAGAGTACTTTTGAGGGGACAGGAATCACATTTACCTATTTTACATTGTGGTTTTTTTTTTAAAGGGGGGGGAGGTGTCACATCCTGAGTTTTAATATCTATGGTAATGATTCTGTTCACCTTTAGCCAAAAACCACAGATAGCAGGAGAAAGTATTGTTAAGTCTAGAATAGGCCAGGAAATTGACTTTTTTGCTCCATAATAATTGATTTGTTTGGAAGAAAAAACTTTCCATACTGGAACAAGGTCAAAAAACTTCAATTTGTCATGGAACTTAAATCCTGCAATATTTCATCTTAAAACACCAAAGCATGCTCTTGCGGTTCTTTTGTATTTGCTGATTGGCTAGTCTGACCAATTTTATAGCTGTAATTTAGTAATGGACAGCTGTGAAACTGGCGTTGTGTCAATTTCAGTCTGCAGTTTCTTGCCCTTTCAGGGCTTTCGGTTTCCCAGTGTTTCCACCATGCTGCCTGCTTTAGAGTGAGGGGACTATAGAGCTACCTTAACCCCCTGCTGCTGAGCTCTCTCAGTAGCTAGCTCCAAGGCTGTAGAAATCAGGCAGGGCACAGAGCAAAGTAGCTTGTCTCTGGAAACCCTGGGATCCCTAACTCCCAAGGCAGCATGGTGACTCTTCCATGGAACCAACAACTGCAGAAGCAATGGGAGTCCAGCTCCTGCTGAAGAGCGGGGTAATCAAATTTGATAGGAAACTGGTCAGGTTTCATCTTATTCTCTGGAAGATTTGAACAAATCTAAATGTTTCCACAAAATACTTTGGTTTTTGAAAAATGGGTATTTTCTAATACAAGAATGCTCTGTTGGAAAATTCTCAGTCAGCTTTATATGTATGCATTATGCATCTTTCACATTTCTCCCACTTGCCTGAGCAGTAGCTGGTATTTGGTAGCAGTCTGATTTTGAGCAGGAGCCAGTTGCAGCTGAGTTCTGGTTTAGTGTAGAGCAGTATACTGCAGCCCCAAAGGTGATAGTGCAGGCATATGTGATAGATTGAGATTCATTAGGAATGTTTTTTAAATCCTCTCTCACACACACAAAACTGCTGCCATGCTGATTAAATCATCTACTATTCTTGCTTATGTCAGCACCTCCCCCTTTTCCTGCTATTATTGATTAGGTATGGAAAGTATGTAACCTTTAGAAAACAGAAAAAACTGTGGTTTGAGGGGTTTCTTAAGTGCTGTCACCTGTTGGCTGTCTAAAGTTTCTATCTAAGGATAATTATAGCAGGGACCAAAACCTCACATTCCAACTTTGTAATTATTTCAACCCTCCTTACACAGTTGGCACTTGCACTTTTGTCATATAAGCTTAGGGAAGCTTATCAAGCACAGTTAGGCAAGGCAGCACAATCCACCTGCCAAAGCACAGCTTCCCTGTGGCAAATGCCAGCAAGCCCAGGCCAACACAAACATGCATTGTTTGTTTTTGCTAAAAAAAAAAATTTGAAATACCACCCTAGAAAAACAGTGAGAAAAGGGTGAGAAGCAGAAGAGAACTAATTTTTTCCCTCTATTCTATATTTCTCCATTTCATAAAGTCAGTGTCAGATGACCCTGGAATTACCACCTTGCATCTTCATCTACTAGCAGAAGAGAAGCGTCAAGCTATTTCTCACCGTCTTACATATGCCTTATTTTACACTTAAAATACACTGCAGCTGTAATTGGACAATAGCTGTGCTTTTTTATTGCTTCAAATAAAATACTCAAATTCAAATACTCTACAAAATAAGTGTTTAATCAGGAAAAAAGTATAGTTCCCCTTCATAATATTTAGTAAACAGAAATGGTAGACCTCTGACAGCTGACATCAGTTCAAACAAACAAACCCTAAACAACCATTGGGGCCCCTGGATATTTGAGATGCTAAAGGAGCACTCAAAGATGATAAATTTGCAGAGGATGCCAAACTACTCAAAATAGTGAAGGCCAGAGCAGACTGTGAAGAGCTTCAAAAGGATCTCACAAAGCTATGTGCCTGGGCAACAAAATGGCAAATGAAATTAAATGTTGATAAATGCAAAGTAACGCATATTGGAAAACATAATCCCAATGATATATATAAAATGATGGGGACTAAATTAGCTGTTACCATTCAAGAAAGAGATCTTGGAACCATTGTGTGTAGTTCTCTGACAACATCTGCTTGCTATGCAGCAACAGTCAAAAAAGCAAACAATGTTGAATCTTAAATACTGCATGCAGATGGGCTTGCCTCATCTCAAAAAAGATATACTGGAATTGGAAAAGGGTCAGAAAAGAGCAACATAAATGATTAGGGGTTTGGAATAGCTGCCATATGAAGAGAGAGGAATACAACTGGGTATTTTCAGCTTAGAAAAGAGATGATGGGGGTGGGGGATATGATAGAGGTTTATAAAATCATGACTGGTGTGGAGAAAGTGAATGAAGGAGAGTTATTATTTATTCCTTCCCATAACACAAGAACTAGGGTCACCAAATGAAATTAATAGGTAGCGGGCTTAAAACAAAGCAAGTATTTCTTTATAAAATGAATCAGCCTATGGAACACCTTGCCAAAGGATGTTGTGAAGGCCAAAACTATACCAGGGTTCAAAAACAGCTAAATAAATTCTGGAGAATAGGTCCATCAACGGCTATTGGCCAGGACATCTGAGGTTGGTGTCCCTGGCCTCTGTATGTCAGAAGCTGGGAATGGGTGCCAGTAGACGGATCACTTGATAATTACCTGTTCTATTCATTCCTTCTGGGGCACCTGACATTGACCATTGTCAGAAGACAGGATACTGGGCTAGATGAATCTTTGGTCTGACCCAGTATGGCTGTTCTTATGTTAACAGTTCTGTCCTCATTTAAAGGATACTTACTTTCTGTGTCTAGTAATAGGAGAAAAATGGCAAACCCCACAGTGGACACCAAGACGAGCGCTCCCTTCTCAGAGAAGTTGCGATCATTGTGTGCAAGCTGGAAACTCCAGACTGCTAGCAGTCAGTCATGAATCAGTTTGGAGTTGGGAAGTCCGCTGTGAGGTTTGCAGTGATGCCAGTGTACAGAGCTATTAATTGCCACCTCCTATGAAGGACTGTGATTCTTAGCCTTGTGTGGGAAATAGTGCCTGGCTTTGCAGCAATGGGATTGCCTAACTGTAGTAGGGTGACAGATGGTGCACACATCACAATTTTGGCCCCAGACCACTTTGCAATGGAGTGCAACAACTTCTCTCTAGTATTTCAGGTGCTAGTG
The DNA here is from genome assembly GCA_019425775.1 of Rafetus swinhoei. Lineage (NCBI taxonomy): Eukaryota > Metazoa > Chordata > Testudines > Trionychidae > Rafetus > Rafetus swinhoei. Next base: position 278,306,174 of record CM033437.1, read on the forward strand.
CATCACATGGGTTGTTTCGCTGACACCAATGAGAGGTGGTTGGGAAAGATGCACAATAATACACATCTTCAGGAACACTGGCCTGTATAGAAAATTACATGCAGGGACTTTCTTTCTAAACCAGAAGATTTCAATTGGGACCCAGCCTATTCTTCACTCCCACAGCTTATCCTTACACTGAAAACCTTGATAAAATCAAGCAACAAGTGCTTCAACAACACGATCGGCAGGTGCCGAATGACCATGGAATTTGTGGTTGGCTCACCAGTGGATTGCCGGCGCTGTCTTTTTGGCACGTTAGAGCTCAGTGAGGAGAATATTCTCATGGTCATAGCAGCCTGCTGTATGCTGCGTAACATTGGTGATGTCAAGGGGAAAAAGTTTCCCCAGACATGGAGTGCTGAGGTGGATCACCTCATGGCTGATTTTGAGCAGCCAGATACCAGGGGAATTAGAGGAACTTAAGGGGGACTATGTGAGTCAAGGGGGTTTTGCAGCGGCATTTTGACAATGAGTCCCAGAAATGTGTCTTTCTGTAATGTATTCATCCAGGTGTATTTGCCATCTTGAATGACCTTTGTAATGATTTCTGTCTGAGTGTTAACTGTAGCTTGCAAATATGCCAATTGCTACCGTGCATTAAACAGCAATATACAGATCAGCATTTATTACAAGGGACATGACACTGAAAAGCACTCTGAAATGACCATACCAGAGGTGGAGTACAAAGGGTACTGTGATGGACCGGAAACATGCAAAGAATGTTTGGGGGAAGTTTGGAGAGGACATGGAACACAATTCTGTATGGGCTGCAGGGAGAGACAAACATGCATGTGTTCCAACTGCAGCATACTCTGGGACCTGAGCATCTGTGGTCCTCCCTGAACTTTATTATCGACTCCTGCTCTTCTATTATTCTGCCTCTGTCTCCTCTTCTAGATATCCATTTTTAGTTTCTAGTTTCCTCGCTCTCTCGGTGGTCTGTGCTCACTATAGGCCTGATGAGAAAAGTGCAGCCCATCTTGAAACATGACTTCCTTACTCCTCCTTATCTGATGGGACTGCTCTGACAGTACATAGGAGCAGGACCTCAAGGGTACATCTACAAAAGCAAAAGAAACAATACATGAAGTCAGTATTTTGTGTGCACTTACAGACGTGAATCATAAAAGTGGTATATACCTCTTTCTCACTTTCTCTTGGCAAGCAAACAGCACTGCAGGGACCCAAGACAATGGTAAGTTCAGCCTGGGTGGGGTGAAATGGGACACAATATCTGGGTGGTTTCGGAACGATATCAGTAAAAGCACTGAGGGCTGCTATTCTAAATACTGGCACCACCTTCCACAGGCAAAGTCAGACTACTGAAGGTAACCAAAGAAGCAAAGGTGCATCTCCTACATGCATTCAGCTTCTGATCTGGTCAACATGCTGATCACCTGTGTGAGGCTTTGGTTCCTGCAGTAGTTTTCCACTATCATGGCAAAGTTTCCTACAACAGGGGGGAAAAATCCAAAACAAAGTAGCTCTATCAAGGAACCTTTGCCAGAGTATTGCAGAGTATTTGCAGGAAACTTTTCTAGAGCTCTCTATGGAGGATACCTGGGAGATCTCAGTGTGCATTAACACTTTTTTGCAAGGCTCCAAGTGTGTAAATGCAGAGGAGAACATGAAGCAGATGCAAACAATACCTAGTGTTGTTAATTTCAATCCTTTCTTCCACGTTCACCATGTAACAAAATAAAGGCTACCTCTATGTCCTATAACCATGCAATATCCAAGAAAAATAATTACTTGAGCTCCCCTCTCCTGCTTCATGAGCACCAGAGCTGGGATTAACTAGACCCTTCCAAAGTAAAGAAGTCCTGGCTCACCACACCACTGAATGAGTCTGTCCCAAATCCTCCTCTAGCTTGACCTCCTTGTCCACTCCTTCATTCTCAGGGTTAACTCTGCTGGCTGCTGCTTTCCGTCCCCAAGAAGTATGTCGGGGCTCGGAGTGGTGGAGATGGGGTCGCCAGCAAGCATGGCATGCAACTCTTTGTAGCAACAGTATGTTTTCAGTGATACACCAGAGTGATGTTTGGCCTCCCTTTGCCTTCTGGCACACTTGCCTCAGCTCCTTTATCTTAGCATGGCATGGCTACATGCCCCTTTCATGCTCTTTGTCACTCATGCCATGAGCAATCTGCTTGTAGGTGTCCAAGTTCATATGGCAACTGCACAGCCTCCTTTCCCAGCACATTCAGCAACTCCAGTGCACTACAGGTGGGAGCACATTGACTGCGGGAAGCTGGCATAGACAGCTAGGGAGGTGGTGAGGTGAGAGCGCCAAGCTGAGAAAACAGGAAGTACAATTTCAAACATTCCCAGGGCTTTAAAGAGGGAGTACCAGATCTCTGATGGCCTGGTGCAGACCTTCAGAGCAGAAACTGCTGACTAGAGCAGACATGAGAGGCATTGTGGGACATCTCATGGAGGCTACTTACATAAGCAAGTGCACTGTCTACGCATTGAGCCAGCATTGCTCTTTGTTGCAAAAAGCTATATGCCACTCATTGAGGTAGTTTTATTATGCCAACATAGTAGGAGCATTAAATTGGTGGGAGAATTCTTGCAGGTACCCATTCACTCTTTTATTGATGAAACCTGACTTTTGTCTACAAAACTGTATAGTGTAGACAAGGCCCAAAAGAAACTGGAAGGAAATACATTAAATACTTTTCTTTTCTATTCCTAGTCTATGCAGTGCTTGAGTATGATTGCAGGGTCAACTGGTGGAAGAAAACCCTTAATCATTATCCGATGTCTGGCATGAAAGTATGTTCATACCAGCTCTGCTGAATTGGTCTGGGCACTTCATCTTTATGGCTGACTCGAGAATACCAAAGGCTATGCTTTATGGTCAGCTAAAGTGAGGTATCCATTCTCATGCTGCAAACTATATAGACACACCGAAGTCACACTAGAAAGCACATCTTGTTGACCCCAGCAACTGGGAAGCAACAATCCCTGACTGAGCAAGATGGTGGCAGATTTGTCATGTAGCTGTTAACCACTTTGAAGAAAGAGGCATTGAAGGTTGTGTGAAAAACATGAACTGCAACACAAGGATACGACAGTCTGCCATAGTCATGGACAATCTTGTCTGTCCCACATGTAACCACGTCTGCAGTTCTCACGTGAGTCTGACCTCACAGATACGTGTTCACCTGTAACAGGGGTTCTCAAACGTCATTGCACCATGGCCCCCTTCTGACAACAAAAATTACTGCATGATTCCAGGAGTGGGGACCATAGCCTGAGTTTGTTCAAGCCCCACTTCCCTGGGTGGTGGAGCAAAAGCCTGAGTCCCACTGCTGGGAGAGTGGGGTGCAAAGGTCAAACTTAAGGCCCAGGCGTGGGGAGCCTGTAACCCTTAAACTGGAGAGTTTCAGCTTCAGGTGGTAAAGCTTGGGCTTGGGCTTTGGCTTTGGCCCCAGGCCCTAGCAAGTCTAAGCCCTGGCAACCCCAAGGGTCATGACCCACTCTGGGGTCCTGACCCACAGTTTCAGAACCACTGTCTATAGCATTTGCTGACTCCTTGTACATTGACATTGATGTGAGGCTCCATCATCTTTCTACGAAAGCCAATGCCATAGTTGCTACATGTAATTGATTCCAAATAGGAGAAGAAGGTGTTCACAAGACAGCTTCTATTAAGATATGATCTACATAGTGAAGATGCATAAGAAACCTCTAGTGCAAACTTTGAATATGTTTGCTGTTCCCATACGAAAATGCATTTTGAAAACAAAAATTGGCTAGTGATTAGATTTACTGCTTTCTGATCAAAGTTGATTACAAAGTGGAAAAAAATAAAGTTGCTCATGTGGATTCAGTTACAGCATGAATGTTTAATGCTATAATATTACTTTAAGAAAAGCATGTTGATGCTTAATACATATTATGTGAGCCAGTAGGTGGCATGAGAAAGCTATTTCAGCCCTGCCCACTGTTTAGGTCAGTGCGTTACAGGATGAACCACCACCCTTCCGAACAAAATCTGATCTAGAGATGTACGCACACAGTCTATAAGATCCATTTAGTCTCAGCCTGGGAAGCTGGTGTGGTTTCTTTGGCTGTTTTGACATGATTAATCAATATTTGCTCAATGAATGTTAAACAAATTCTGAAATGAGAGATTGTTTTGATCTGAATAGAAATTTAAAGTAAATTCACACACAAAAAACATGCAGAACCAGTATGTGGGTAGTAGAGGGTCCCTTTAAATATATTTTACCAAGAGCCCATTAAAGGGGTCTGCATGACTCTCGAGATTGGAAATGAAATTGAATTGAGCCAATTGAAATTCAGCAAAGGTCTTTACTGATAGAAAGTTGTTACACAAAGAAGGCTACTTAGTAGTCTTTGGGAAAGAAATGTGGTTCCTACGGCTGGACAAGTTGTAACTACATAATCTGCAATGAAGTGTCGGGCCACGCACTGAGTGGACACATCCTAAATTATTCTCTCTCAATGCAGGAAGCCAGAGAGACCTTCAGACTCTCAGCTGGCCCTTTACATAAGCACGGAATCTGGATGAAATATTAAAAACATTATGAATCCCATCACCCCCAACACCTCACTTTAACAGCACAGCACGCCAGAGACACTGTACAAACTGCAGCTGCACTCTGTTGCTTTTGTAGCCCAAGCACATTTCATGACCCAGGGCCCCCTCTCCCTCCATTTCCCCCTCACGCTCCATATGAGCCACCCTTCCATCCCCTCTATTTCAGGGACACCTTGCCTCTGGCAACCTCCTCCCCACTCCCTTATGCCAGGAATTTTGTGTCCCTATTCTACCCCATGCCAGTGTTAATGAGGGCCTATGCTTGATACGTACATTTTCTTTTGTTGTACTTTTAAACATATACCCCTGCCTCTGTAATTTCCTCTCCAATTCATCTGATGAAGCGGGTTTTACCCACAATAACTTATGCCCTAATAAATCTGGGAGTCTCTAAGGTGCAACAGGACTCCTGTTTTTTATCGAGTGGAGTGTAAGACTTCACTTTGCTCAGCCAAGAAACTGCTGTAGCGCTCATGTTATGACAAAACTTTTTAATCACACAAACTTGCCCACCCAGCAGTTTCTCCCTGGTTGCCAGTCTTACCAGCCATTCCATTCTGCCCCTCAGCAATCTTCTTGTTGCTCTTCAGTTCCTCCTTCACCATTTGTTTTCCAGGTCTTCTTCCCAAACTCCCCCCCCCCCCTTAAAACTCTTATAGGAAAGTTGATCAGCATAGTCATAGCAGAATAAACATTCCAGAGTAATGAAGCTCTGAAATAGCTCCCTATGTGGACACTCAGGGTGTGTCTAGACTACAGGGTTTTTTCGAAAAAAGTGGCCTTTTTCCAAAAAAACTTTCCCTGAGTCTAGACTGCTGCCACGTTCTTTCAAAAGTAAATCGAAAGAACGCAGCAGTTTTTTCAACCGCGGAAAACCTCGTTTTACGAGGAATAACGCCTTTTTTTCAAAAGTGCTCTTTCAAAAAAAGGCGCTATGTAATGCAAACTGTGCTTTTTCGAAAGAGAGCATCCAGACTGCCTGGGTGCTCTCTTTTGAGAAAGCGGCTTGCTTTTTCAAAAGTACTGGTTGTAGTCTAGACGCTCTTTTTCGAAAGAGGCTTTTTTGAAAGTATCTTTCAAAAAAGCCTCTTTCAAAAGAGGCTTGCAGTCTAGACGTAGCCTCAGTTGTGAAATAAAAGTCATTTTTATTCTGGAATAGTGTGTCCACATGGAGAGCTGGTGCTTGTGTCCCCACTACTGGGAAGCCTCAAAATTAGTCTGAGGCAGGCTCCCTTATTATGGATGCACTACCTTGACTTAGAGCCCTAGGAAGCACTGGGGAGTAATTATTTTGAAATAGCGGCACCAGAGCATCCACACTAACACTATTTTGATTGCATTTGGGGGCAAGGACTGTGTTTTCTTTTGTGTTTGGTTTGGACAGTGCCAGATAATTCCTAAATTCCTAAGATATTTGTGTCTCTTTACAGGGCTGTTCCTTTATTGTCCTTTGTATTAATGGGTGTGTAGACCCTTAAAATATTGTTGCTTAGAAAAAAAATAAAAACAAAATCTCCAAATCATTTGCAAGCTCACATGAAACATTGCAAAATCATGCATGCAGCATCTACCAAGGCCAAGCATATAAATCAGCACCATTTTTTTGAGGAGACCTGTAAACCAAAACTCTGGTTTTTTTGGCACATGGCAGTGTTATTGTCACACATCTTTGGCAATGCATTCAATAATGTTCCATACACATGGCCTGGAGGACTGCAATGTGCATGCAGAGCTCCCATATGCCTGTACAGAACCTTAGTGTAAGTTGCTGGGGCTCTGCCAGAATGTAGCAGGATCAGGGTTATACTATTTTAGTGGTTCTGTATAAGTTCTTGGGAGTATCAAAACAAATGGTAAGATTTATAGAGCGATTGATGTAAAAGGGCCCTGAAGGTATCTGAGTTTCTGTTAACTAGTACACACAAGACATAAACTGATGAGAACCGGTAAATGTTGGTTTTGTTTTCTGATGTTTTAGGGAGTTTTGTGTACTTCTTTGGAGATAAATGAAGCTGGGAGGTCTTTTTGTTTCATACCTTGTGTGTATTAAGCCAGTAAGAACAGAATGAAATCATAGTTTAAATTAGTATAGAAGGTAGGTTGCACAAATATGAATATATTTAGAGGGTCGTTGAGAAAGGAGGCTGCACAGCTGTTGATAAAGATGGTTGTGGCTCTTCAGTTTTAACAGTAGTAGCTTGTTGGAATGTATAAAGAAACTGCATTAAGCACTAATGGAGGCCATCATATGTTGATAAATAATCTAGCAACTACTAGTGAAGGTGTTATGTACCATAAATAGAAATATAGTCTTTTTGTTCTTGGTCAGAGAAAAGCCATACTACCTTGCATTTATGGATATGTAACTCTGCTTCTTCTATGTGAATAATGAAACCATTATTTCTGCACAGACCTATTTTTCCATTTTGTTTCCATCCTATCTTGTTTTTAACATGATTACAGCCATAGTTGCTTGACTATGTGAGCAGTAGTGCCTCCATTTCAAATTATTTTAAGGATGTGAAGCACCCATACATTGTGGTAACTAGGGTGGAATAGTAGTAATAGTTGGGAAAATAGGGTTTGATGTAATGGGAACAAAGTAGATTTGTAATCAAATAATCACCAGTATTCTTTAAGATTTTGTATAGGGGTGAGTGCATATTTAAATTAAATTGATTCTATTTAGGACATTTTATTAATCATGGAATTGAGATTTCACTCCTTTGGTTTTTCACATTATAACTCTTTGTGTTTAAAGTTGTATAGTTGCCAGAATCCCTCTGCTTTCAGATAACATATTACCTTTTATACAGTTGCCTGTTTATACATTATGTTTTCATTTTCTTTCCATTATATTTCAATGCAACAACAAAACACAACATAGAAATGGAAAAATATTTTCCCTCTCGCAAGTTTTCAAGTTTTGTGTTTCAGCTGTTATCCTTTCTATTACTTGTCACTTCAGGGGCAGAGCATCAGTAAGAATTTCATTGTAATTTGTGGCTGTCAGTCCAAAAACTGCCCTTCCATGATAAAAATCAATGGGAGTTAGGCACCTTAATTTTTTGGGGCTAAGGGCCTTTGTTCTTATCCTTCTTGAGCTCAACATTACTTTTTCCCAAGTGCAAAAATAAGACTGCAAAGTATGGACTTCATGTCAATCTTAAATGCTAACACTAGTGACTAGAACATAATTAAGTGTGAGGTCCTTGTAAAGAGAAATCTTATCAGTAGGTAAGTACTGTGACACTAAATTTCAGGAGAGGGATTTAAAGAATAAAAAATGAGTTTGTAACAACTTAATGGGAAAGATGGGAAATGAAAATCCATATAAGCATCATGTAGGCTGCCTAAGTATGTCTTACCAGAGTCAGAGATGATATGCCTATAAGAACAAGAGGCAAGAAAAATATCATATTAAATGGCAGGGATGGGAATAGGGGACTAAAATAATCTTTTCAAAAAGTAACCTAGCTCAAGTAATAACAGAACAGAAATTACCCTTTGATAGAGAAGATGTAAAATGGAAATTAAGAGGGAATCTGAAGAACAAACAGTTACAAATGTAAAGACAAATATTAATGTATCTGAAAAGTAGGAAGCCTGCTAATGAGATGGAATGTGTGTGGCTAGAGGGCAATCAGGCCCTGTCTTCACTTAGCCCGAGAGCAACTCTCTGGAGATCGATCTCACAGGGTTTGATTTAGCAGGTCTAGTAAGGACCCACTAAATTGATTTCTGGTGGCATCCCCAGTACTCCATCGGGTCATGAGATTTATGGGAAGTTGATGGGAAAGTTTCTCGTCTACCTTCCACAGTGGATATGCCGCGGAAATTCAACTTAAGGAATGTCAACTCCAGCTACACTAAGTGGAGTTGTATATCTTAGGTCAACTTTCTCCCATAGAAGATTGCTCCATTGTTACTCTTCAAGCCCCAAGACTACACAATAAATCCCTGCACCTACGCAGAGTCCCACTAAAGTCAGAGTGCAAGGGGAAATACTCAAGTCTATGGATAAGGCCTCAAGTTTTGAAATTCTTCTGACTGATGTTACAGTCAAAGAAAGGTAACTCTGAGTAACAGAACTAAGACAGAAGAGGGGGGCATAAATGAGCATTTTGGAAACACATCACACCAGGTTAAAGTCTCGTGTATACCTTGGTGAGGCAGGGTGAGGGGTTTGAAGTGCAGGAGAAGATAAGTATCACCATGAGGAGCAGGAGTGGATGAACATTAGCAAGAGGAGCCTGAGATAGAGAAAGAGAAGCAGCACCAGGGTAGCAGTGTGGGGGCAGGGCAAGGGTAGGATTTTAGCTGAGGTGTGGAGGCAGCAGCATGAATGGGTGAGGCAATACTGGAATTTTGTGGGAGGATGAGGTGCAGTGTGGGGGTATTTTACAAGGGTGGAGATAGTAGCAAGGGGAAGGATGGGGAAGAAGAATTGATACAGTGGGTTTGAATTTCATGGGCAAGGACTGAAGGAGGAGGTATTTCACTAGGGAGGTTGATGAAATTTCATCAAGTGGTGATGATCTGAGGCAAGGTTGTTACTAGATGTGGCCTGAGATGAGACAGTGAGGGTGACTTACTGGCAGTAGGAGAATGCTCAGACAGTGGGCATCTTGGGGCTACATCTAGACTTCACCCTCTGTTGACAGAGGGATGCAAATCAAGCATGTCGAAATTGCTAGTAAAGCTGGGATTTAAATATCCCGCACCTCATTAGCATAAATATGGCTGCCACTTTTTTTTTAAATGGAGTTTTTTTCCCCCCCGGCAGTCTAGATGTGGATCTGTCGAAAATAAAGCCTTTTTCGACAGAGCCTGTATTCCTCAAAAAATGAGGTTTACAGGATCTGTCGAAAAAGGTTTTATTTTCGACAGATCCGCGTCTAGACTGCCTTTTTTTCCCCCAAAAAACTCGGTTTAGAAAAAAAGTGGTGGCCATGTTTATGCTAATGAGGCACGGGATATTTAAATCCCAGCTTCATTAGCAATTTAGACGTGCCTAATCTACATCTCTGTGTTGACAGAGGTGTAGTCTAGACACACCCTGGAGTGGTCTGATGTAATGGACTTGAGGAGTATTCAGCAAAGGAAATTTGAAGTGGTGGGAAGGTACATTTAATGTGATGGGTTTGAAGTGATTTCACTGGTGATTATTATGTAGGGTGTTTCATAGGGGTAGTGTGGAAACAAGCTGTACTGGTTATACCTGGGGGAGGAACACCAAGAACATCAGCAGGAGAGGAAGATAGTAGGATAATTTCATTAGGTGAAGTAAGGCTGAGGAGAAGTGGCAGGGAGATGAACCTTGAGAGAGTGGGTATTTCATAGGAGGGTTAGGTAAGGTGGGTGGAGTGGACCATGGAAATAAAGTAGAACAGTGATAGCAAATGTGTGTGTCAGAGGTGGTGGTAATGGTGGGGTTCACCAAAAGTTTTCCTAAAGGCGATAGGTTGTGGGAAGGGTACATTTCAGTGGGAAAGATTTGTGGGAGCAATGAGGATTTTCACTGGGTTTGGGAAGTTGTGTGTAGCAGACAAATAGAGATATGCCATGAAGTTGAGTATAGGGCCTTGCTTAATTAGGATAATAATGTAAATTTCTTTAATATTACCATTTTATCCTTGAAATCTGCCTCATTGCATAAGTCTATGTTAAAAGCTACACGTGTGTGTAATTTTGGGGGGTCAGGAAATTTGTTTGGGCTGCTAGGACACAGAAACATTAGACAACTTGCATACTTTTAAAATAGAAAGATGCTTAGTTTCACACCATACATACTGAATTTTCCCAACTTTCAAAAAAGCACACTGGGTTTAACAATACATATTTAATTGTAATATGAGTGTTTATTGTTTTTTGAAGTCATTCTTCTGCTCTACTCTGCGCTGGTTAGGCCTCAGTTGGAGCATTGTGTCCAGTTCTGGGCACCGCATTTCAAGAAAGATGTGGAGAAATTGGAGAGGGTCCAGAGAAGAACAACAAGAATGATTAAAGGTCTAGAGAACATGACCTATGAAGGAAGGCTGAAAGAATTGGGTTTGTTTAGTTTGGAAAAGAGAAGATTGAGGGGGGACATGATAGCAGTTTTCAGGTATCTAAAAGGGTGTCATAAGGAGGAGGGAGAAAACTTGTTCATCTTGGCCTCTGAGGATAGAACAAGAAGCAGTGGGCTTAAACTGCAGCAAAAGAGGTTTAGGTTGGACGTGAGGAAAAAGTTCCTAACTGTCAGGGTGGTTATACACTGGAATAAATTGCCCAGGGAGGTTGTGGAATCTCCATCTGTGGAGATACTTAAAAGTAGGTTAGATAAATGTCTATCAAGGATGGTCTAGACAGTACTTGGTCCTGCCATGAGGGCAGGAGACTGGACTTGATGACCTCTCGAGGTCCCTTCCAGTCCTAGTATTCTATGATTCTATGATTCACAAGGAAAGTCAAAATCAGCCTTGCAAATCCTTAACTGAGGAGAAGAAACTCTTACTGAGTATGATTATGTAAAATCCACTACTTTAGGGCTTAGGATCCTCTGCCTACATGCCATTTTAAACTTAGCTAATAAAAGAGCATTTCTAGGCCTTGAAAATATATGCTTAAGATTTTAGAAGGAAAGGGTTGTTCTGAAAATGTTTTCCTACTTAGTAAGTTTCTCCCAATTGTGGCTGAGGAAAACATGCAGTGTGATACTTAAAACTATTTAGGACTTTATCCCTGAACGCTCACCAGCACAGACACCCTTATTAAGATGCAAACATCTGATAGTCAGCATTTTTGCATTGGGCACTAAAACCAACCTCACCACAAAACTTCTGTTAATAAATAACAGACTGTGAGGGTCACAGAGACTTTTTTGGCATTTAAAAAAATCCAACATTTTTTGAGAAGCAAAAACATTCAACAATGGCTGATGCAGCTACAGCCCGGAAAGGGTAGAAAATAGTGTATGCAATAAACTACAAAGAACACTTTGAGAGGTCTGTTTTTAGAAATTCTGAGGGGTTTGTGCAATTGGAGAATTGGTATTGTGTTGGATGCATCTTTCTCTTTGTGTACTGTAAGGAGGCGTGTTAGACAGTGGAAGCAATATCTGCCACATAAATAAAGAACTCAGCTGAGAGAGTTAATTTTACTGTTTTTAAATTTCAATCACTTTCAAAATTGATAGCTCTATGAACTTTGGGATAATCCCCTTTCCAAACAAAACAAAACCTCAGACCAAAAAAACCTAATCCTGAGAACTGTCATCAACTTTTTTGAGAGGATTTAAACAAAATTATTTTTTAATGAAAATGTCATTGGTAAATGGTAATTAGAAAAATCTCAAACTATAGTACATATACATTGTTGAGTGCACACAATGATAAATAATGTTAGTGCTGGTGCAGAATTAACTTTTCTGTAGTTACTATCCAGCTTATTAAAACTATTCCAAATTATACCAGAAGATTAAATAGTATGATTTGAACTATTTCTTTGCCATGAAAAATGTAACAGGAATCATTCTAGTCTGAGAAGTGTGAACTTTTTTCCTCACACATGCCCTTCAAAAATACTATCACTGAGTGTGAAAGTTAGAAATGAATTAAATGACCAGAGGACCATTGACTGATGGGCAGGTGACAGAGTGCTAACACTGGAGAGGAGAGCAGGGAACAAATGTACATGAGGTTAAAGTTGAACCATGGACTAAATCTATTATTTATATTGTAGGAATGCCTAGAGGCTCAAGTCAGGGTCTAGGGCCCCATTGTGCTAAATACACAGTGAACCCCCACTCTCCAAAAGTTTACATTTTAAAATCCATTAAGAGTTTTATTAATCAGAAGAACAAATTAGCAATGGAATCTGAACAAGATAGGAAAGAGATGGATGACAACTTCCTCAGTCCCAGGTAACAGTATCTGAATTTCCTTTGTTAGCCACACAAACTTGTATATCATGCTCCCACATTCCCAGTCCCATCATTCCTATATGCCTGCACCTGCTGAAATAAGCAAATCATTCAATTTAATCAAGATTAAGTGAATCATGAAGTTTCACCATTTTAAATCATTGAGGTCCAAAAACTCCATTACATTTCAGGGTATCTACCATGATATTCAAGGAAGTAAAACTTGATCATTCTTCCCAGGCAAGCTTCTGTCAGTTGATCTACAGAAATTCAGGGTGGCCATTAACACTGTACACTTTACTCAAACCATTTGCTATAGTCATAGATATGGGACCTACACAGCTACAGTATCAAGGACAGAATAGCCCCAATATTATTGAGAATGGGAATATAGTTCAATGTTTGTCTGAAAGAAAGAAAGAAAGTTTGTCTTGACTAAAGCCATTTTTTCATTTTCATAAGCAAATGAATTCTGAAAGAGAAAAAAATGTAAATGACAAATTTCACTTTGTTATTTACTAGATCTGTGGAAAGAAAAAAGTAAGATAGCATAGCACATCCAGTAATTGGTATGAGTTGTTTTTTAGTAGGAGAAATACGATAACATATACTATTAAACCATTTGTTTATAGTAAGTAGGATCTGACAATGATTATGTTGAATAAGAACATCCTTTCCCAAATCTTTGGATTCAAACTTTTTGAGGTTCTGAAGTATTTAGAAAAGTTTATGCATCTCCTTTTCTGGCTGGAACCACACGAACAAGGCAGGAAAGTATGTTCTCCTGGTATTTCTGAACACACTGCAGTACCAGACCCCCGCCAAAAGAGCTGTTATCATTAATATATATAGCGGTAGCCCTCAGAAAGACCAAGTTCCTATTGTACAAGGTGCCGTGCACAGGCGCTTGATACCTTCCCAGCTACATTGTTCAGGGCGCTTGGCAGACGGAAGAGCTGGGGAGGGGCTGAGGGGGGCTAGTCTCGGAGCTGGGCGGATGGTTAGCCAAACCCTAGAGTGGGTGGCACTCGCCTTGTTTCACGAACCACGGTGCCTGATCTCCGACTAGGTGAGAACTGTGCATCTCAGCGGGGGGGAGCGGGCTCTAGTTACTGCAAGGCACAGCGGGCTCCTCACGCTCCCTCGCCCAGCGCAGAGACAGAGGGCAGCGGCCGGAGCGCTCGATGCTCACGGCTCGAACTGGCCCCGCAGAGAATCCGGGTCCCCCACGTGCGCGCTGCCTGGCCGGACAGGTGTCCCCGGGTGGCTGGGCCGGGCGCTGCGGGCAGGACAGACGCCGCGCTCCCAGGCACTGGCAGGGCGGGTCCTCCCCCCGCCTCGCTCGTACCCATTGTTAAAGCCGAGATCTCGGCCGCTTCCGCCCGCGCTTCGGCTGCGCTCGCCGCCGCCCGGCCCGGGGCGCTCGGCAAAATCCGGAGCGGCTCAGCTCCTTCCGGGAGTGGGGCAGCGCCAGCAGCCGCGACTCACCTGGAGCCGGGGCGGGCAGCGTCGCGGGCCCCTTTCTGCGTAGCGGCGAGGTAGGAGCGCGGCCCCGAGCCGGGGGGTTGCGGGGCCGGGGCTGCCCCCCTGCAGCGGGGACTAGCCCAGCGCTATCCCCGGGGCGTGCGGAGAGCGGTGACTTGCAGGGGGCGCTTCTCCTGGGGCCGGGAGGGGGCTTGTTGGCGGGGCTATGGGGCTGGCTTCGGGGTGATGTGAGCCCTGGCGGGAAACGAACGGGGCTGTCCTGGGAAAGGGTGTGGGGGTCGCTGGGGTCCATAGGGGTCCCCCGCTGGGGGGTGAGTGGCGCTTGCCTCGGCAGGGATGTTCGGGGGGGCGCTCGCGGGGGCGGGTGGAGCGGCGCTGGCCCGGGGCGCTGCGGGCCGGCTCCTTGGGGGCGGGGCTGCCTCACTAGCTCCCTGGTGCTCTCCGCAGGCGGTGGTGCCCGGGCCGCCCCTCTGCCCCGCTGGGAACATGGCGTCCGGCGGCTACCGGAGCAGCGGGGCCAGCACCACGGACTTTCTGGAGGAGTGGAAAGCCAAGCGGGAGAAGATGCGGGCGAAGCAGGCGCCGCCAGCGGCCGGGACAGAGGGCAAAGCGCCTGGGGGCGCCGCCTCCGCTACTGAGCTCAACAGCAGCCTGCACCCCGCCCCCGGCCCGGCCGCCCCGCCGCACCCCCCGGAGCGGGCCGCCCCAACCCCCAGCGGGGGCCTGAACTGCGTCCCGCTCCCGGCCAGAGCCGGCTCCAAGGAGCCCCCGGCCCCAGCCGGGAGCAGAGCGGCGGAGCCTGCGGGGAAGCCCCCCGCCGCGCCCGGCTCCCCGGAGGAGGAGAAGGTGGCGGTGGCGGCGGCAAAGGGGAAAAGCTCCGGTCCCAGCGCCAGGAAGGGGAAGGGGCAGATCGAGAAGAGGAAGCTGCGGGAGAAGAGGCGCTCCACAGGTGTGGTGAACATCCCCGCCGCCGAGGTGAGCCCCGCGCCGCTGCCCGGGCTAGGGGGGTGCTGGGAGCGCTCGTGCCGAGGGCTGCGATGCTGCACCTGAGCCGCCAGCGCCCAGCCGTGAGCGCTGCTGCCCGCCGCCCCCGCCCGGGAGCAACTGGTGTTGCTTCCAGTTCCTTGCCGCCAGGGAGGCTTGTGCCCTCCTGCGCGGGGTGAGGTGTGGGGATTAAACTGCCTAGCGCGGGAGCTCTGCTGTTTCGCGTCGTCCCTCATGTCTGCAACTCTCTCGGGACAATAGGCCTGACAGTGGCAAAGCTACGGGGTTGAGGTTGGGAAGCGTTTGGCGGGATTTGGATGTACTGGGCCAGGGATGTAATCTCATTGCCCCCACCCCTATTTAAACTCCGAGTTTACCAACAAGACTAGTCAAGAGTCCTCCGGCTCCAAACACTTTAGGGTGGGCTGGGTCTGAGTCCAATGTTGTGATGCTTGTATGGCTGCAGGCTTGGGCTCCTAGTCAGGAAGGATTAGTGAACATTGACAGGAACAGCACTTTGAATATATCCTTGAGCACGTCTTAATTTAGTGTGTCTTGGCTGAAACTAGGATGTGAAACAGTGTGTGTGCCTTAGAGGAGTTGCAAAGTATTCATTAATATAAAATACCCTCCTAATTTTTGTCTGGTATCTCACGACTCTGTGGCGATCTTTTATCAAAGGTAATTTCAATGGTTATTTTCTGTTGCTTTTGTCATATATTACTCTTACTTTCGAATGAGTGATTTTTTTTTTCTTTAATAGTAATAAATATGTAAGGTTTTAAAAAGCACATAGGTTTGTGTTAGTCACTTTGCTGTGTTCTGAACAACAAAGAAAGGAAATCATGGTATTAAGCTCTGGATAAATATTCAGGTGTAAATACACTTCTTAATCTAAAACCATTTCCTGTATTTGGAAAAAAATGCAGTGGTTTGAAGTGCATTTTTTTGGAGCAGAGATGAATATTTTTATCAGCCAACACAACTGTTCTTTGTGGTTTGCTACTAGCATGAAAATCTGGCATTCATTTAAAAAAAACTCTTAAAGGAATTCAGAAGCATGATAACAAAACCATTTGCTTTTTTTTTTTTTTTTTTTTTTTTTAAAGCTAGAGGCTAGAGGAGACTGAAAACAAAGTTGAATTACATTCTTCAGTTTTATATTGATGATAAAGAGCAACACTATTTTAGACAACATGTATATCACTAAATATTTCTCCTCTACTAGGGGTGCCTGCATGGAGGAAGGGGGAGAAACAATCTTTTGTGTCTTATGCAGTAGAAGATGAAATCCTGTTTTCCTCACCTGAAGTCACTAATCCTTTCTTTGTGATGACATATTAACTTGTAATACCAGAAGTATTGTCTGGTGAGGAATAAGCAGCAGGAACAAATGAAGTCTTAAATAAAAACTCTGTTTTAGGGCTCACTCCCACAACTTTGACTTAGGTGATTAGCCTTGTTCCTTGTATAGCCTGTACTTTAAAGTGAAGGGTTGCAGGATTGAATCCCAAGTACTCACACTCTTGAAAATGAGGAAAGTTATTTTGTTTTAACTCAAAAAATTCACAGAACTTCGGACTTGCTTACACCACCAGGAGGATCGAGGGGCAGTGATTGATCCAGCAGGAATTGATTTATCCTCTCTAATATAGATGTGATAAATATACCACTGAGTGCTCTTCTGTAGACTTTGGTACTCCACCGGAAAAAGAAGTGTAGGTGGAGTTGATGGGTGAGCATCAGCTGTCGACTTACCGCAGTGAAGACACTGCGGGAAGTTGATCTGAATTAAGGATGTTAAAATGCGGTTAAGTGACTAATCGATAGGCACTTGCGCATTCTGCTGTCCCCGGGCTCCATGGCTTTGAAATGCACAAGAGCCCCTGCTGGGGCCAGTAGGAAGTGCCGCTGACTCTGGGCTGCACACGGGTGCCTGCTTTGAAATGGACAAGAGTCCCCAGCAGGGGCTCTTGTGCATTTCAAAGCCATGGAGCCCGGGGTCAGCAGGGGACAGAGACCCCCTGCTGACCCCGGGCTCCATGCTACACTGCGGATCAGCTGTGTGGCAGCTGCCCCTTTAAAATGCCACCTGTGCACCTTTTAAAGGGGCAGCCCTGGAGCCCGGGATCAGCCTGCTCCACGGCAGCTGCCCCTCTGAATCACCGCAGAGGCAATGTTTTAAAAGGGCAGCCCAGGGTCAGCTGGGACTCCCCAGCTGATCCTGTGCTCTGTGGCATTTCCCCAGAACCCTAGATCAGCTGGGGACTCCTCAGCTGATCCTGGGCTCCAGGGCTGCCCCTTTGAAAAGCCACCTGGGGTGCTGCCACTTTGAAGTACCCCTCCCCCTTTGCTGCCTCTTTTATTTTATAGAGGCAGCAAAGGGGAAGGAATATCAACTAGTCAAAATATTATCGACTAGTCTTTTACATCCTTAATCTGAATATGTCGACATCAGCTATGTTATTCATATAGCTGAATTTGTGTAACTTAGATCAATGGCCACTGGTAGTGTAGATCAAGCAAGCCTAAGGTACTTCCCTGATACCTATATGCTTGAAGATGGATCTACCATAGTGGTTTTCAAAGTATGGGTTGCAACCTGGTGTTGGGTCCATTTGCTGCAGTGACCAGGTGGCCATCAGGGATGCTAAGGCAGGCTTCTTGCTGTGCTGCACCCCAGAAATGATCAGCAGTAGGTCCAGCTCCTAGATGTGAAGTCCTGTTGGCACCCCCACACAGCCCCCAACCCCGAGCGCAGGCTCTGTGCTTGTTCCCAGCCAATAGAAGCTGGGGGTGGTGGTACCTGTGGGCAAGAGCAGTGAGCCGAGCTGCTTGCACAAATCCGTCTAGGAGACAGGCCTGCTGCTAGCCGCTTCCAGGACACAGCAAAGTCTGTGGTGCCAGGAGAGGCAGGAAGCTGCCATAGGGAAGCCCATGCCCCAATCCCCTGTCCCAGCCCTGAGTGCCCCCCAAACTCAGAGCCCCCTCCTACACACCAGGCCTCTCATCCAAAGCCCCAATCCAGAGCCTGCACTTAAGTCAAAAGACATAATTATGTTGAATCATGAAGATCAACAATTTTTTTTCAATTGGGTCATGAGAAAAAAGTTTAAAAGCCACTGATTGCCTGTGTGAAAAATAACTGCACTACCACACCTATTTAAATGAAGTGCCACCACGTCTGCAAAGAAATAACTTTATCTAGTCAGTTCCTTGTGCCCAAATATAGTTGCTCCTGCCCCAACTGCCTTTCTCTAGAACCTGAATCTTCTGCTTCTTGCTTCCACTCCCTTAATCTTGGAGAAGCAATGGCTTAGAGCCTCCTCTGCTACTTCTCTTGGGCTTATTTCTCCTGTCAGGAACAACTAACATAGCCTGCTTCTTTATCTTCTCCCTTCAACTAATAAAGGATTGAGGCCACTGTGCTTGTCCTCTACTCCACAGAGACCATCAGCTCCAGTTTTCCCATTTGGCCCTCAATATCTGCTTAGCTTGGGGGATCAGGTTTTTTACTATTGCTGTCTCCTTACAAATAACTTTGCAAAATCTGTCACTGTGTGTCCGCACTCCTAGGAATAACTTGACATTTTTGCCATGGTATATGTTTTGTCTTAAAACTTTGAATAACTCCATAGCTAGTAACAGTGTCTTTGTTTTTTTTAAATTAAATACAGTTTGACCAAGAAACTGATTTCTTTTTAATATCCATGTTATAACAAACATTTCATGTAGCTACCACCATTAATATAAAGTACTTAACCTGCAGTGCAGATCTGAGGGAGTGTGTGTGGGTTTTTTTTTTTTTTTTTTTTTTTGCAAGTTCTGGCTTGTAGGCAGAATTCATTTGTGATGAACATTACATCTCGACAGGCAAATATTTACATACAACTGACTTTTTTTTTGTGATCAAGCCAACTTCTTGAAAGTCTTCCGTTAACATTTTAGAATAGGAGTATATGTAGCACTAAGAATTCATTAGTTCAAGATCAGAGGGAGCCATCTTATTCTTCATGTGTATATCACAAGCCATTACACTTCAGCCAGATTTTGCTATATAAATTCCAATGATGTTACTTGGATCCAAGCATTTCAGTTCTCCAAAGACTTAGGACATGTCTACACCACATCTGGAAATGAGCCCTCTAGTGTGGTTCTTCAAACCTGTGCTAGCAGGTCTCATGATATCTTGCTAAAAATAGTTGTGTAGAAGTTGTGGGATTGAGCTCTGAGGCCTGGGGCATGTGAACTTGATAACTTTGTCGAGGGGCGTGGTGTGGGGGGAACTAGCTTCAAGATGCACAGTAGGTATGCCCTAAGTTGTGACAGAGCACAGGAAAGAATGAAATACCACAGTGCTTGAAGCCCCTGCAATGGCAGGGAATTGATTATGTAAGATGCACAGATCCTAGTAGGTGATCCGCTTCCCATGCTGCAGATAGAGGTAAAAACTCCTCAAGGTTCATTAAGTTAACTGGAAAGCAAAATACCTTCTTCACCAGATTTGGGGTCATCAGTTTGACCCTGAACAAGACACTTTAGCCAGGTATGTAAGAGAGAAAATTTGCTGTATCATCTTAGCGCACTGATCCACCCTATCCAGCATCAGAGGGGTAGCAGTGTTAGTCTGAATCTGCATAGAAGTCCTGTGGCACCTTATAGACTAAGAGATTTATTGGACCATAAGCTTTCATGGGCAAAGACCCACTTCGTCAGATGCATGTAGTGGAAATTCCAGAGGCAGGTATAATATACAGGCACATGAAAAGAAGGGAATACCAATCAAGAGGAAGGCCAGGGATAACAAGGTCAGTTCACTCAGGGAGGATATTCTTTCCTGATACCAGTAGACAACTAGCTGAAACCCTGAGGCATGCAATTTGATTATAGTCGTTGTATTAATTAATTCTATTTTTAGACTTTTATGTATTACTATCTTAAACTTCAGGTAAATAACTTAATTTGGTTTATAATATAATTAGCATTCTGAATATCAGATCACATACTTCAGCATATAGATATTAGATGCAAACTTGCAGCATATAGCTTGAGATTTCAATGTATTTTAAAGCAACATGTGTACATAAGGTAAAGACCTCTTCCCTTTATTTGACTTTGAAACACCCTTAAGCATGCTGGGCAGATGACTGCAGTATTTGAGTTAAAAATGTTAGATTGAGAAACACAGAAACAATGGTACCTTATGATGTCTTCCTCTTTCAGGTAGCTAGATATGTTTTCTAATGCTGTACAAAGTGACTTAGCTATTCCATATATTGACATTCGTGGGTCAGAAGCATTTTTAGTCCGATTTACCCTACTGGTATATTTTAGGGATGTAAAATTTTAAGCAGTTAGCTGGTAAGTATTAGACTTACTGTTAATACATTTCATTTAACATTTAAAAGAGATTAGTAAAACCTTTTTTTTTTTTTTTTTTTTTTTCCGGTAATATTGTGCACATTAAAAATGCCCAGCAATTCCGGGGGTGGGACTGGAACTTGCAGCGCTCTTGCAACTCATATCACTGGATTAGACCATGTGTGTTGGAGAGGCTATCAGTTGGGGCAGCCTGGCATCCCCAACTTCACCTGCTCCCAGCTCTGCTTCTCTTGCAGCTGGCTGCAGCAGTGGGGTTGCTCAGGAATCATTGGATCTCCTTGGCACCGCTGCTCTATCAGCAGCAATCTGCCAAACTCCCTGCACGAGGCAGTGCCTAGTGACTGGGAAAATGAAGGGTGGTATCAGAGCAAGACATGCAGCGCCCAGCCATACATATGCAAATGATCCCCCAGCCCATTGGGCCCCACTTCTAAGGAAAGGCTGCCGGGTGGACTCGCCTAAGCCAGAGGTAGATTGTAAACTTAATGATTAAATGGTTAACCAATATAATTTTTATGATTTGAATGGGTACTTTAAAAAAATCTATAACCCTAGTATGTTCTGTGACTCAACTGGGTTTTGTTGTTTCTGTTCCTTTTCTTTGTGACTTTTTTTTTTCCAAGATCACCACTGAGATGTCCTAATGCATCGGTATTGAGAACTGTTAAATATGCAAAGTGACAAAAAATCTGTAAGGGAATAATCTGCTAAATGCAAATTTGCTTTAACTATTATATTGCATAATGTTCTAGACATATGACAGGAATAATATTAAAAATCCCTATCTAGGAGTTCATGCTTTTATTTTGGATGTGATGAGGAGTTCAACTAATGATTAGTAGTGGAGTAAGGCAGATGAAGGGTTAAGATTATTGTCTGTCCTAGTGTATGTCCTTACCTTTATTATTTCAGTAGATTATTTTTTAATGGTCAAATTCTCATTTCCTTGTAAGCAGCAAGAAAGTAACTTGTAGAATTTGGTCTAACTCATTTATGTGAATAAAGTTAAGCATGTTTTTGCATAATTATATTGATTATGCAAAAAGTGGTGCTATGGTAAATGTCTGTAGGATTGGGACTTTAAAGCGGACTTTGTTAAACTATTAGTAGAAAGAAATATTAGTATGTCTTCATGCTAATGGTAGAAGGATTAATCTTAGACCTTAAGATTTTTTTTTTTTGTTAGTTCTACAGTAGAACACTCTGTCAGGAATTTTGAGACACTTATCTGCTTGCTAGCATTTTAGCCATAAATATATATAGTGTGTGTCATACTGTGTAAGTTAGCATGGTTTCTCAGCTATGCTAGCAGATGTTTTATTTTCACATAGTACTTAAGCTGCAAAAAACAGTAGCTATGTTACTGACTACACTTCTCCCCATTATAATGAATCATACTTTAAAAGGTATAATAAATCAGAATTTTACTATTCAGATGATAGATGCATGCATGTTTCTTATATATGTTGAGGCAGGATAACAAGCTAGGCAGTTGGTTTTGATTTTAATGTACTCACTGATAGCATTTATGTTTTTGCACTAGGAAGTGAAGTCATCTAAATTCAGAGGTGTTCTTTTGTTATTGACAGGGTGATAAATGATTTAAGAGGGTGCAAAGAATTCTAATCTGTATATCTTGTACTTGTGACTACCGTATTCCAGACATGAGTCTCCTGATATAACTAGTGAAGAATAGTAGAGAAGTTATTAGTAAGAGCTAAAGGAGCTCAATCTTTGTTCTGTAATATTAACAGAAGTGGTAGTCTACTTCTGTGTAATGGCTATAAGGATCCATTTTTTCTGAAGTCTGCCTGCCTTTGGCTCATTCCCAAACACAGTATTCAATAAATAGTAATGTATGCCTAATCATTTTAGAGCAGGGGTGGGCAAAAGGGCCTCCGTGGGCCAGATCCGGCCCATCAAGAGGGTTGATCCGGCCTGTGGAGGCCCTGCTGCTCCCCTACCCCCAGGCCAATTAGGGCCTGGGGGTGGGCGGGGGGGAGTGCGTGAAGTTTCCTCCTCCCTGCCCCCACCCTGCCCGGTGCGCGTAGTGCTTAGAAGTGCCATGCATTCCTGGCAGGGCAGGAGGAGACTTTGCACGCTCCCCCACTCTCAAGCTCTGATTGGCCTGGGGGCAGAAGGGGGAGCGCACAGTCTCCCACTGCCAGGGGCATGGTATCCTAGGGGGAACCTCTTGGGGGAGGAGGCGGCAAAGGTACTTCCCCATCCCCAGACCAAGCAGGGAAGTATCCTGGCCCTGCCCCTTCCGCTTGAGGCCCTGCTGATTCTGGTGTGGCCCTGGCAAAAATTTCTGAAGTGGCACCTGGCAAAAAATTATTGCCCACCACTCTTTTAGAGCATACTGTATTTATGGTGCTTAATACTTCCCAGAACTTACAGAAAGTGAAAATTCTGTATGGGTGGAGAAGTAAACATTCTAAAGGTAAAGAAATACTGTAATCTCTCCATTCTCTCTAGATGAGGCAGGGAATCCATCCATGTGTGTCTTGCTTGATAAATCCAGAATCTGATTAAGTGCGTGGCAGAAACTTTGGTTAACTCCTTACAGTGGTCCAAGAGAAGCAACTCATGTTGATCATAGTGGATGACTAACAGCATATCATAGACATGTCTAACACTACAGCATGTGTAATGGCTCCTGCAATAATCATGAGGAGGTTGTCATGGCTTCAGTTTTCAGTAACCCATAGAGCGGTCCAAGTAACAATTGAAGATCTCTTGTTAAAGGGTAATGAACTTTTTAACAAAGAAATCCATGAGACAAGGGATTCCGCTTCCTTAAACCCTTCAAGGTCATAGCTCTCTTTGGGCCTCTACCTCCCTACCTCATAGAGAAAGCAGTCATGCCAACAGCCTTCTTTCAGACAACAATGCTTTTCTGTCCAATAGTACAGCGAGTCCAAAGACCTCAGAACTGCAGAGGAGGAGACAGATTCCATTATAAACAACTCTCAGCCTTCTGGGGCTCCTATTAGGCAGCAGGGTTGATGACATTGTCAGGGTGCTGGTAGATCTGTGGAGCTCTGTGCGTAACACTCCCACACTTTCTTTAGCAAGTATCTACTTTTATTTTCTGGAAGGTTGGTATTACTTGGGATTGGGGGATGCTTGAGATAAGCAAAGAGTATCATAGTCCATTCCAATTCCTTCCCTGTCCCTCTTCTTTTCATAGGAAACTATTCAGATAAGTAGTCCCCCTTCTACAAATGGGAGCAATGGAGAAAGTGCCCTTGGACAAGGGTTTTAATTCCTTTATTCTTATCCCAAAGAGGGAAGAGTTGGTGAGCCATCCTGGATCTTCAGTGTGTTAATATCTTCATTTACCATTACAAGTTAGTACTTTTCAGTGCATTGGATTCTCAAGATTAGTTTGCAACCATTGACCTCCAAAATGCCTGTTGTATATATCAGTCCTCCAAGTCACAGGTTGTTCCTCAAATTCCTGTTAGGAACATCTCACTACTAGACCAGGGACCTGTCTTTGGTCCTTCTGCAGCACCAAGATATAATAGGTCAGGACAGCGATACAGTAAATTTAGGGTTCACTGGTGTGTCCTGACAGGATTCACTAGTGTGGTGACCTGTACTAAGCTCTTGAAATTTGTTTTTGTTTTTGTTGCTTTGCTTGCCAATTTTGAGGCATGTTGTGTTAACCATTTAACAGCTTGCAATACAGTAAAACTCCAATAGTCCGGCATCCAATAGTCCGGCACTCCTGATAGTCCGGCATCAAAATGGCAAGAGCCTAGTGAGTGAGCTTCGGCAAAAAAAATGAGTCACAAGGTAACAGCGGCAGCATCTGAACTGAGCAAAAAGGGTAAAAAAAGGCTTAAAAAAAAACTAAAACATTACAGTATACTGTATACAGTATGTACAATAAATAGGGTTAAGAACACTTTATATACAGTATATAATGTATACAGTATATATATAACCTGCTTATAGTACCTCCTGATAGTCCGACATATCTGATAATCTGGCACCACCTAAATCCCATAGGTTCCGGATTATCGGAAGTCTACTGTATTTTACATATTAAGGCTACTGTTTTTGCTTTAGCCTTACAAATTATATTTTTTATTTTTTAAATTATTTTATTATATTTATAAATGTATATGGACCTTTTTTGCTAGCAACCCAGCACGTTCATGCCTTATTACACTTTGTGGGGATTTTTAGAGAGGGGAGGAGGGGGAGGTTTCCAAGCTTGTGGGTTTTTTGTCATGTTAGATTCTGATTCCTACAGCAGATAGCTTGCTTACTTACTAGATTAGCAGTCGGGGATACGAACAGGGGTGGCCCTTACATATAGGCCGACTCGGCCGTCGCCTAGGGCGCTGCCATCAACGGGGTACCCAATGATGACGTCACGCCATTGAGGGCCGTGCAGGCAGGGGCGCCAATCGCATGTTCCGCCTGGGGCGCCAGCTACCGGCAGCCCGCCTCGGGCCTCCCCTGGTTACCAATGTAACGGTGATACTTTAAATTTAGGATTCACTGGTGTGGCATCCTGACAGGTTTTTTTGCTTCGTGATGTTAAATGTTCAGCTGTCAGCTGCATGTGGCTTTTTGTATGCCATGGGTCTTGTCATTGTCGTCTTCCCCCCCCCCCCCCCCACCATGGGCCCTGCATCCTGTCTCCTGCCACCACCACTCCCCCCACAAGCCTGCGACACTGTCTTAGTTTCTCTTCCCTCTCCCCCACACAAGCCAAGCAGCAGCAGCATACCTTCAGTGCTGCTGCTCGGGAGCCATAGGTTGCTGACCTGTGCTGGGTTAGCTGTAGGGAGGAAGAAGGAGGTGGTGTGGGTGGGAGGGGAGTGGCTGTGGGACACAGAGTGATGTAATTATGTCACACTGTCATCCTGCAAGAAAAGGTTGGGGTTTTTTTTTGTTTGTTTTGTGATTTTATTTTTTTTATAGAGCGCGCGCTTTGGTTTTGCCAGCTATCTTCATTTTTTCCTCCATGTTTTACAATCTAGAGTACTTTCAAGTGACATCCTCTTCAAGTTACTCTTCTAAATTCTGTTTCTTACTTTTCAAAAATATTTTTCTCAATTGTATGAAAGTCTACACAAAAGCCAAACAGCACATATACAAATTCTTGTTCAGTATTCAAATCAGTCAAACTGGAAAAAGGCAGAAATTTCTTTCATTTAATCTTTTCATATTCAGTAAGTAAAAATTGATGTCTGTTTAATTTGAATAATGAGACTAGGTGAGTGGATTTGCATGATTTGTTGGGAATATATTTAGTGCAAGTTGTCTTTTAGAGAGCTGTGTATTACATTTTAGGGAAAATTTTCTTGCACTAGAGTTAATGTCAGTGGGTAACACAAGTTTGATGTGCTGTTTTCAGCATATATAACCTTCCTAACAAAAGTACATATTTCAAAATACAGATTTATGAACACTGTTTTTCCCCATGACTATAAATCCTGTGTTCAGATAATGTCTGTTGTAAAATTACAGCAATTATATTTTTTGTCTAATACTGGGATGAACTGGTTTCAAGTAAGCAAACAAACCCATTCATTTAAAGCAGTATGGTGCTAGAGCAAATCTGCATTGTGAGCTTCATGTAACTTTTCGATGTAGCTTTCAATAAAATGGCAACATGTTGTCGATACATAGTTTTGATTTAATTGAAGATGTAAAAAATAGCTAAATAACCCACATCAAATCAGCTTTTTTTAAGCTTGCTCATTTTGGGAAGATATCCAAGTCTGCAGCAAGAAGTTCCCTTCTTAAAACTTTAACTCAAACATTGAGGATGCAACTGTGTTTTTAAGGTTTCAAATGTCACATTTTGGTTTGACATAAAATAGTAAATGTTTTGGTGACTTGAATGTTTAAAGTCTAAATGTTGGCATTGTGTGTGTTAGGGAGAAGATACTAAAGCTGGAATGACAGAACACTTCAGTTTGTGGAGGAGGAGGGAAGAATGAGTTCTTAGAGCTTGAGAAACTTGGGTTGGAAACAACATAAACTTCCTTACTCCCTTGTTCCCAGGTTTTGTCTATATACCAAAAACTTACAACAGCTAACTCATGACAAGTGGGTAGCAACAGTAGAAAATGATGTAAATAGAAGTATGGTGTCCCGCATTTATTTACTGCTAGGGAATCCAGGCTATAGTATTGCTTCTACCATTGTTACTGCTGGTAGAGTTGCAGTAGTGATGAATTATAGGCTATAGCTGTAAAGTTTGTCAGTGTAAATAGAGCGACTTTATTCCCTAAGGGAACATAGCTGCAGTTTCTACATATCATTGCCTTTTTTGTAACTTATTTTTTAAAATAGTACAGCCCTATCTCCTGGCATCTGTTTGTCCATACCACTGCCCATGTTTTGGAGCTGTTCCTCACTTTCTGCTGTCCTTCATCTATTTTGAAGTGTAGAGTTCTGAAATTGTGCAGGATTGGTGGCACTAGAAACAGAGGTCCTCTTCATGCAGATGATGCAGGATAATGCAACCTTCTGCATACTGCACTGGTGATCCACTATAGTCCTGTTACGGAGTGATTATTTTAAGAGATGAGGGCAATCTTTAGTCTTTTGTATTTGCTGGCCAGATATAAAGGTAAAAATTCTGTTACAACACATTGTGGTATATACTACAGGTTAAACCTCTGAAATCTGGGACTGTCTGGGCCAGCAACATCTGTGGTCTGGCAGGACCAGCAAAGGTAGATTATGATGATGACTTGTGATGTGAATGTTTGCTGTTGACCAGAGACAAGTAACTCTTATGTGCCATTGAATTCTGCTGTTATGGGATGGATAGTGGTGAAAAGAAGTAGTTATCAATTCCCTCGATTTCTTTTGACTTCAGCATTTTTATTTATCTATGTATTAACTCCTGAGTGCAGTCTCTGGAATAGTGATATTCCTTGATGAGCTTTAGTAATTAAGTGTAAGTGTTCTGAGCACTCACTTCATTTTTAGGGTGCTTTATTCTCTTCATTATATATTTCAAGTTTACTTTTCAACTATGAATTGGCAAAAGTTCCAGTGGGAGAAAATAGGTTCAATATAAGCAAAATGAAAACAGGCATTAATGTTTGTATACTTCTAATGGACTATGCAAAAGGATATGGCCTTTTGTTCTCTCACTTTATATTATAATCCAGTGGTGGGCAACTGGCAGCCTGTGGGCTGCATGCAGTTTGTCAGAGTAAATCACTGGTAGGCCGCCAGGCTGTTTGCCTTGTCTGCACAGGTATAGCTGCCCACAGTTTCCATTGGCTGCAGTTCACCATTCCTGGCCAATGGGAATTGTGGGAAGTGGTGCAGGCCAGAGGGACTTGCTGGTCACTTTTCCTGCAGTTCCTGTTGGCAGGGAATGCTGAACCAAGGCCAGTGGGAGCTGTGGGTGGCCGTAACTGTGGACGCAAAAGGTAAGCAGCCTGTCTGGTGGCCCACCAGCCGCATGCGGCCTGTGGGATTGCAGGCTGCCCATCACTGGTCTAATCAGTGTTTGAAAGTTTCTGTCAAATCTGTAGCTTTGCGCCCTGTCCTGTAACCTTTTTCAGTTGCCCCTTTATCAGGCATGTCCATGCTTGAGTCCAGTAGCAAGACTCCTTATAAGCTAAACTCTTTGTTGGCTCTTGACTGAAAAGATGATTGTATCCCTGTGATTTTATGGAAGACTTGTGCTATGTCTGTCCTTTCAGTACTCTTATTCCACAAGAATGAAGTTCATTTCATAATGCTCCCTAGCAAGTGAGTGAATTTGAATATAATTTGTCAGCCTGTGGTGGTCATTTTCAAAACAGTTGCTCATCACTTGAGGGCAAGATTAAAGCACTTTACAAACCACCACAAGCTGGATGAACCAGAAATGCCTTGGTTAATTAATGGGTTAATGGTCTCCTGCAGTAGAGAAGACATTGCTTTTGGGTGGATTAGCTTCTGTTCTCACAGGTATAAATGCCATTCCAAATGTATTTGTTACTTCCCAAGAGATTGTATTTCGGTCTAAATATAACCTTTCTTATTTCCCTGCTCTTTATTCTATAGAAACTACCTGGTGTTACAGTAGCTGTTGGAATTCAGGCAGTTATTGATTTCTATCATAAGAGCAGGGTACTGACCCTCATCTTGACCTAGATCTTGTGATTGGGGCCAGGAATTAAAGTTAGTTGCTTTCCAACATTCCTGTGTGATAAACCTTTATTACTCATGGCATAAGTCAGTATAACAGACTGTAGGCCCTGCCTATTTTATGGACGCTATAACTTTTTACCAGTACTGGTAAGAGCCCTAGCATAGTCAAGCTACTGGCATTTTTAACATTGTCACCTATTCCAGGTTCGCAGCAAATCTGACATGACATTCTGTTGATTTCTGGCTACAGCATGACTGACTGTTTTGCTAATGTTAGTGGTACTGAACTGGATTTGGTATTGGGAGGGAGACCTAGAATATTAACTTAGAGAGGGACATATTTACCTAAAATCAATATTGACACGGTGGAAAAACTCAAACAACTACTAGTCTAGCAGCACCTTAAAGACTAACAAAACACGTAGATGGTATCATGAGCTTTCATGGGTGCAACCCACTTCTTCAAATGACTTGTACTCGTGGTACTATCTACATGTTTTGTTAATCTTTAAGGTGCTGCTAGACTATTGTTGTGTTTAATTTTTTTCCAGTTACAGACTAACTTGGCTACCCCTCTGAAACTATTGACAAGGTGGTAATTGTAATGGGTTTACAACTGAACATTTAGAGTTGGGTTTTTTGTCTAATTCATCACCATTTTGAGTGGTTTTACCTTTTCTCACTGCAGTCAGCTTTGAGAAACTGTTCACTTTCATTTTCTTGCACTAGTGGTACTATGGAATATTTTCACACAACTTACTAGGATAAGTCAAAGATACAAATTTCAACATCAACACCTCTCCTTTCTCAATCATAACTCATGTTAAATTTTCTGATATGTGAAGCTCTTAAGTCTGGAAAAAAATCTATGCAGTGGATTGTCAATGGAAATAATCTAGCCATTTTTCCTCACCTCTCGCTCCCTCCAATAAAAAAGACAGTATAAATAAAGGCTATTTTATTTAATAATGTATTTCATGATGTAAAATTGTGCAGATTTTTTGTGTGCCAAGGCTGTGTTGCTGCCTCTTAGGATAGTAGTTGTCTGTCTTCATGCCCTACCTATCTTCCAGAGTTGGATATTGACATGAGAATCTCAGCTCTTAAATATTTAAAACTAAGTTCTAGCCTTTGTTGTTGTAGAAAAAAGTCTGAGCTGGGGTAACTCTAAAAGCTCAAAAAACAGGAAGAAAACTAAAAAAACTCCAAATTTATCATTTTTTAAAATCTCATGGTTTTCTCTTGGGCGTGGCAATACTGAGACTGCCACTTACTCTAGGCAAGTCTTTTCTGATGTCAGTCCAAAGTGAAGTAAAGTACAGAATGATTTGTTTAAAACAGTTGCCTTTTCTCTAACTCTTTGTTTTCCTCGCCATCTCTGCTCTTTGCCCTTTCCCCAATATTAGAAGGCACGTGGCGGTTTGGGTGCAACTCATGGATTACAACCACATATTCTACTATAATTAAACTTTTTTCTTTCCCTTTCTGATTTTGGATTCCCTTTGGACTATTGCAGCATTGCAATGACCCCAGGTGGTGATTTCTAAAGTTATTTTTTTTCTACTAATATATTGATAAAGCCACAAAATATTGGTAGAACAGAACTTAGAACATCTACAAATTTAATTTTACCAGGTACAATTTGATAAGCAAGCCAGGTGTGTCCAGACCAGGAGATGCCCTTCCTTACAAAAATTGAAAAGTACTGATTTAGAAATGTACCGAACTACAGAATGAGATTTTTTTTTTTTTAATGTTTGAACAAACACTTGAAACACCCCAAATAGTATAATCTCCCTATAGATGCTGTTGGGCAAAGACCTGCTTGAGAAGACTCCAAACTTAACCCTATTAAAGTAAGATCCAGCCATTCTGTTTCTTTTCAAAGTTTTTAATAATCCATACACAATCAGAAGCTGAGTTATTCTATAATCTATTTGTCCATTCCAAAACTCTTTTCTTACTGATCTGGATGTATGTGTAACATATGAAAAACTGAAGTTTCTTTTGAAATTTGGTCAACTGTGGTGACTGATAAGACATCCAGGTTTCTTACTTGAAATCTTTTACTTCACAGTTGGAAATTGTGTCAGTGATGGTGTGCAAGTGTCTAACATGTGCCTTTTTTTCCTGCATGTTTTCTTGGTGCCATTTCCATGTGTGACCAGTTGCTGGAAGCTAGCACCCATTAAATCCCAAGGACATGTGGGCACTAGTCTACCCACGCCTGAAAGCCTACTTCTAGCCTGAGGGCGAGTGAAAGCAGAGGACAATACGTGATAAAATGGGAATGGGCAAGAGGGATTTAAGTTCAAAATTAGGGATCCAGAAGGGGACACTGAGCAAAGAACCTCAGACAGTGCCTACTGTTCCTCAGATATCTCAACAGGCCTAGGGGCTGTGGCCAAGGGAGGAGCAGAAATAGGCCCCACAGTCTGCCTCCTCAGCCCACCCAGTTCAGCATCCCCTATATCTATCATAAAATCATAGTTTGGTACTTTGGCCAGCACCAGGAGAAGGTTGATGAAGAAGTATCATGAGTGTATGGGGCCATGGACATTGTGTGCATAGAGGAAAAAGGTGTGAGGAAGGCGAGCAGTCAGAACTTCAGAAGGAGCTTGTGGAGGAGCTGGAAAAGGGGCTGCAACCTGGTGAACTGCGGGTAGATCTTTGCCAGGGTCTCCCATAGTCAAAGCCTGTCCTTTGTGTTGTGTGAGGAAGTGAACTGCACGAGGTACACACCCATGCCCGCGGCTCCAAGAAGGAGTTGGCAGCTGGAGTCCCACAGCCCACTGTGGATAAAGGGATTTCCCAGGCTGTTGCACTGGGGTTCATTACTCTCCACAGGTGGTAAAGGGTCCCACCATTAGGTGTCAGGGTGGAACACAAGGATGAAGGAATGAAATGTGTGGAGCAGGAGTGTGTACAGTGTGCCTTTTGTGTAATTTGGAAGCAAGCTGGCTGTCGGTTGCACAGTTGGCTCAGGCATGTGGAATGACTAGGGAGGCTTGTGGGCTAGGAGCCTAACAACCAGATCCAGCCAGTCTGGGGTGAAGAGCAGTCAGGAAGCAGCCTTCGCAAGTCTTCCTTAAGCAGGTTTTGCAGAGTGGGTAGGAATTTAACAGGTGAGCCAGTGCTCTGGTCATGTAGGCATCAGTCTGTTACCCTGGAAAAGGCTGGTGGGGGATGAACAAGCTAATTGGTCAATGAGGCTGGATGAGCCAAGTAGTCCAGGGGTTGAGGGATGGAAGGAGGACACGGGAAAGAGTAATCAGGGCTAGTTGAGCCCAGTGTTTGCAGCGATCTCGAGGAAAGCAGATCTCAGTTTTTCACTTACCCTGTGGGAAAGGGCTTACTGTAGAGAAGCACTGTATGTAATAAGAATGTGAAAGTCTAAACGTGTACATGGTTAACTAATAAACCTGGGCTCATCAGTTAACCTTTATGGTTACACACGGACTCCGGGAACATGTGGGGAGCTGGCTCCCCACGCACCCCGGATACTGGGGATTCCTCCCCCACTTCTGCGCCGCTGCCTCTATCAGAGGCAGCAGCAAAGGCGGGAGGAGGACGGGGGAGCTGGCTTAAAACCCAGCTCCCCGCAAGCACTGGCTCCCAGGAAGCTGACTGCATCTCCCACTCGCAGCATGTGTAACTGCTGACATTTTCAGCAGTTACACGTTTAAACTCGTTTTAACAGCCCTAGTATGTAATATTGGGAATTGGAGTGTAAATAACATGAAGCTGCCATTCAGTGAATGGTCTGAGATTCCTGGGGCAGCTGAGGACACGGATGGATCATGCCCTGTTACATCATCTTTATGAAGAGAAACTTATTTTACCATGTAAATACCCCACCTTCCAAAGGGATTTCAGAAGGCACAAATACATTCTCAAATTCTGAAGTTTTTTAAACCCTGAGACACGGAAATATGACTTGGCATACAGATGAGCACAACTGACAATAATCTCCTGACACGTGATAGGTCTACAGCTAGTTTGAATGACAATTTCAGATTTTCACTGTTCCATAATATGTAAATAGTTGAGACATGCACAGACCAAATTCTGCTATCTTTTGTAAAGTGATTGTTTTGTACTGCTAGTTGTACTTTGCCTTTTTGAAAGTATATCCTTTATTTCAGCCAAGATGCACGAATTCATCTACTATGTATTTGAGAGAATCTGTCAGTTCAAGAACTCCTCCTGACCTAAATGATAAGAACTAGGAAGGGGTGGGCAATAATTTTTGCAGGGGGGCCACTTCACAAATTGTGGATAGTGGTCGAGGGCTGGCTCTGCCCCCAGAAAGGGCAGGGCCTTAGGCAGAAGGGGTGGGGCCGTAGGCGGAAGGGGCCCCTCTAGGTGTCCTGCACCTCTGGTGGGGATAGAGACTTTGCACGCTCCCCCACCTTCTGGCCAGTCAGGGCCTGCGGCGGGGGGAGTGCATGAAGTTTCTCACCCCCTGCCTTGCGAACAGTGCACGAGACCTAGAAGGAAACCACCAGCCATTTTAACAGCTGGAGGATCCCTCTAGGCACCGCATGCCCCTGGTAGGAGGGGAAGACATCGCTCTCCCACCCCCAGGCCAATCAAGACCCAGAGTCTGGGGAGTGTGTGAAGTCATTTGCTGTTCAAAGTGGCTGGTGGCTCCCTCTAGGTGCTATGTGCCCCTGACAGGGGAAGGGAGCTGCCAGGGAGGGCAGGGGGCAGGCCTGAAGCTCCCGGTCCCCCAATTCATACAGGGACATTGCTGGCTGTTTTCCCTGCATTCCCTGACTGGAAGTGCACAGTTTGCTGCATTTCTTACTCTGGCTGAGGAGCATAGGAGGCAAGCAAACCTGAACCTGCCCCAGATGGGAAACATGCACCACTCCCCTGGCTGTGCCTGCTAGAGCTGCAACGGCTAGGGAGTGATGCTTCTCACTTGGCCTAAGCTGCAGGTGAGAGAGGTCTGGGATAGTCCTATCTCCCCAGGGCAGCCTGCATACTGAACCTCTCATCACCACCCCAGAGCAATAATTTAAAAAATGAAGCATGTGCATTTTCATTTTATTTTGCAAAAAAACCAAAAATTGAGTCATGATCCTGAACAACCCCAGATAAATCTTCTAGTATATTGATAAAGGTCAGAGTCTAAATAAGTAACTTGTCTAAAATTTTCAATTGGATTTGCAAAACCGTTCTGGGACATAGATAATCATTTAAGGTGTTTAATAGGATTTCCCTATTGCTAATTACTAAATGTATACTTTAATGTTGCAGCAAGAACCTTTACTTTTGCACTGTGTGCTTAATGCAGCATTATTGTTCTAAATCTAACTTGCTAATTTTATTTTTAGCCATAATTGAAGATCTCATGTAAAGCAAAACTGAACTTGCTTAATGAAGTTTTACAATGCCGTACTTTAAAAACATTTTCTTCACTGCATTTTATTTCCTTTCAGAAAGGGCAAAGGTTTTGTCAACAGGAAGCGTTGGGGAAAGTGGCAGCGTCTGACTTATTAGCTTTACCAGTATCTCTAAAACTTTAGTGTTATAATTAAATCTTCCCATAACTCAGAGTAAACAGATGTGTCCCGTCAAGAAACTTTATAATGATTAGATGTTATCCTTGTTTAAGACTCAGTTGTGAAGTTTGTCCCCTACACCATCCTTTAATGTTTTTATTACTAATGTTTGGACTTTTGGGTTCTACGTATTTTTTTTTTTTTTTCTTCTGGATGATACTATTTAAAAAATTTTTTTTTTTTTAAGTTAAAAGATGTTTTCCTTTCAAATGGAAAAGTGTAGGTGGATAACTTGTTTCCCATGATTCCCTTGTGAATCATGGGAAATAAATTTGAAATCTTTAAACCATGTTTTATTCCATGATCTGCAACTATTATTAAATGGGATAGTGGCATTCTGAGTTAATGAAAACTATTGTGGCAGCTGCAAAAATAGCTGAATAAAATGTTTTATATGTTTGCTCTGTACATAGTGCAATATCCACTGTTCACTGGCTCATTGAAGTTGATGCCAGACTAATGAGCCAAAGGGGCAGAGCATAGCTGCAAAGTTCAGAGTGACTCCATGCATGTATGAGGGTAACTTTTGTCCCCACCTCACCCCACCTATCACCCTGAATAGGAGGGGAGAGCCTCCTGAAACATACTGAAGGGGCTGCCCTCTGAGTATATGCTTGCTAAGGAAGACTGGGGTTGGAAGTTGCAGAGATTGGTAGCATGTGGAATGGAGAATGCTCCTGCTGGAGGCTGCTTGGGAGGAGACTAGTGAGTCGCAAGGTGGGGGTGCCTGCAGCAATTTTAAGATGGACTAGAGTGAGTGGTGGCTTGGGTAGTGTCTGAGTAGTGCTGCGTGCGTGCCTAGTGGTTGTTTGGGACAGTTGGAGGATGTCTGATATGGCCAGTGCTCCTCCCCAGCTTTTTATTAGTTGTTGACCGTAGGGAAGTTGAATATCTGTTAACTGAATAGTTGATTAACCTCATGAATTCTTATCATTACTCACTATTCTATAGTCCCCGGGGGTGGGGCCGGCAGCCAGTGTGCTCCAGTGGGCTCTGGCCACACTCCCAAGGAACCCCCTTCCACTCTGTGGTGCTGCCTTTGTATCAGAAGCAGCAGTGATCAGAGGCAGCAGCATGGGGTGGCACCAGGCCCCGTCCAGGGCAAGCAGGGAGCTGAGCTGGACTGTGCTGCCTGCTCCTAATACACTTAAAATGCAGAGCTGCAGTGGGGGTAGGTCTAGGACCTGGCATGAGCCAGGACTGAGCTGGGCTGCTGACCAGCCTGCTAAAAATTACTGGGGGTGGGGATGTGTGCAGTCTGTGGCATTAACCTATCAGCTTTTGCTTATCGGTTAATCGACTACACTATTACATCCCTTGTTGACCTGCCATGGTTCCTTCCGTGAGAACAGGGCTTTGTAAGAGACACTGCCCACAGTGATGTTGCTCTGTGCATGACATCTGAGTATGGCAGTCCTGTCATGCCTCCCACAGCCTAATGCATGAGTGTTGTGTGAGATATATGGCAGCCCTAGCTATCTGTAGTTTGGATATTTATATTCAGAAGTATCTGCATTCTTTCCGATGTGGAGCATAGAAGCAGAAGTGTGTTAGGAGTGTCATATAAGAGACCTGTCACATGGATATATGCCCAACAAGGGATTTAGGACTTTTCTTTTTGCTCAAAGAAATTGTTTTATATTTAAACTTGGAACAATCTGCTCAAGTTTTTCCTTGATAGTATCTTTATTTTCTATAGCTATTACTATATCAAAAACACTTGTAGATTTCTCTCTCTCTCTCAAGTTTTTCCTGCTGGATTACAGAATGGCATCATTAAAGCATCCAGAAAGGGTGATTGGCAAGCGTAGTGAGCATAGGCGCAGACCCCTAGTAATGGTGCTTGGGGTTTTTTAGTACAAAGCATATGCAAGTGGGGGGCATGTCAAAACTACGTTGTAAATTGGGCCTACGTTTAAAAATACATATCTTAATCTCCACCATCCACCGTAATGACTATTTCCACTGGTTCAAATAATTAAAGTAAAAACACTTCCACTTTAATTTTGACTGGGTCATTGATTTAAAAAAAAATAGTTAGACTTTTGCCTTCTTACGTTACTGATTGACACCCTTATTTCTACCAGTCAGTAGTAAAGGAAAAGAAGGCTGTGTGTAGTTAAAATGCTGTAGCAGTACTGCTGTAGCACTTGAGTGCAGATACTCACCATCGGATGGGAGGGGTTCTCCCTTCACTGTAGTTCAGGGTGGGGAAAAATCAGTTGTGGGCCACACGAGAGAAGTGGGGAAAAAATCCCCACCCCTCTCTCACTGAGGCAGCCCCTGACTGAGAAGTAGAGAGTAGGGTTGCCAGGTGTCCGGTATTGACCCGGACAGTCCGGTATTTTCGTCTCTTGTCTGGTTTAAAAAAAAAATCAGAAAATACTGGACACTGAAAATACCAGACTGTCTGGGTCAAACTGGACACCTGGCAACCCTACACACACAGAGCAACCGGGCGCCCCCCCTCGCCAGCTTACCTGGCTCTGCAGGGGAGCTGTCTGGCCTGGAACAGGGAGACAAGATGGCCGCTGGCTGGAGAGGCAGAGCCCAGCCTGTTCTTAAAGGGGCCATGCTGGTGTGGTGTTTTGTTGAGCAAAAAAACCCAACAACTTTGGTCTCCTCCCCCCTCCCCTCCACTTTTTTTTTTTCCCCCCTCAACAGAATTTTTTTCCCCCGGTGTTTTTTTTTTTTTTTTTGGTGGGGAAGGGGGTGTTTGGTATTTTTGGTTAAACCATCTGGCAATCCTAGGAGAGAGATACATTCCACTTGTACACCAGAGCCATCTGTGGCCTAGGCTGATAGATTTTGTGTGGTCCAGCCTCACAGGGGAATGGTGAGGAGGGGCTTAAGCACTAGCATGGGCTTCCCAATGCTGGGGGGAGCCCCGATCCTTGGAGGCTGGATCTAGGCAAGGTGGAGGTTGCCTCCAGCCCCTGGGCTTTAGGTTACCCACCGCTGCTGTAGTTACTACAGCCTCTTGAAGGTGTACTTAGGTCAATGGAAGAATTCTTGTGTTGACCCAGCACTGTCTATATTGGGGGTTAAGTCATCTTAACTACATCACTCAGAGATGTAGTAGGGGTTTGCACACCTTTGAGTGATGTAGGTGGGTTGACCTAATTTTTTATTTTGGACTAGACATAAATTGACCTACGTGTACTATATATTTGAGAGAGTTTGCCTGTCTAAGAACTCCTAACTGGTAAGAGCTAGGACCACCAAATTTGGTATACTCTTACCATAACTTAAAGCAAGGTAAGGGTTTGGATGTGCTTGGAATGGGATTGCTTCGCTGTGGAGTGCAGGGGACAGATGAACCAGGATCTGCCCCAGTTCGGGGACATGCACCCCTCTCCCAGCTGTGCATGCTGGAGCTGCCACAGCCACAGAGAGGTATGTCTCACTTGGCCCCAAGTTGCTGGGGTGATAGAGGGCTGGGGTTGTCCTCTTTCCCCGGGCTCGCCTGCATACTGAACTCTTCATTCCCAGCACCTAACCCAGAGCAACGATTTAAATAAGGCATGTGCATTTTGAATTTCTCTTCCAAAAACCAAAAATTGAGTTAAGGACACAAGCAATGCCAGGTAAATCTTCTAGTCTTTTATAATTTGGCATGTGTGTGTTTTGCTAAAGTAAGAGGTGACCTAGGCTTGGTGGTGTGGTTGGTAGTAAATCAGTAACTGAACATTTTGTAGTTGTCACCTTCAAGCCTCCCTTTCTTTAATCAATGTTTAGTTATGAATTTACGTATTAAGTTTTAATCTTTAATAAACTAACAGACAACTCTTATAAATTGAACTTTATGTATTTTGATGAAATTACTACTTTCTATTTTTATAAGGAAGTAGCATTTCTCCTTTCTCACAAGAATTAATTCAAGGGCGTACTATTGCCTGTGTTGAGCAGGAGATCATATCAGATGATCAATGATCCTTTCTGCCCATTAATCTGCTGCACTTTATGATGAGTGCAGATGTGGAGTTGGGAGGATTTCTGTTAAGAGAGCTGAAAAATATCAAACTGATTTTCTTCAATTCCTTTTTTAAAAATTAGAAACAGTTCAGGAGTTAAGTGGTTTTATTTCTGGGATATTTTACATTAAGAATTCACAGTTGGTACTAAAAGTGATCTGCCTTCAGTCCATTCTAAAGAATACTTAGAGCAGATTATTTAGTCTGGCTACATATTCCACAAAATTCAGTTAAATTACTTTTCAGTTTTGTTATAGTCAACTATGATGAAAAATAGCTTCCAACTCTTTGCACAGAAGTCTTGTCCTCTCTGTTTGGAGACTGGATTAGGAGTTAATGTAATGGATTTAGCTATATAAATAACTAATATTTAACTCTTCTGGGTTCACATCTTGTTTAAACACAACATTTCAAAAACATGTTCTTCATGCTAACTTTATATTGTTGAATATAAATACTTATCGCTACAGTACTGATTACAGACCAGAGGCAGATGTCAGCGTGTGCAAACAGTCTAGTTACTAGACTATGGAACAGACTTAAGAGCTCTGTGCTGTGTTTCTGACTCTGTCCCTGACTACGTATAGAATCATAGAATACTAGAACTGGAAGGACCAAGTACTGTCTAGACAATCCCTGATAGACATTTATCTAACCTACTCTTAAATATCTCCAGAGATGGAGATTCCACAACCTCCCTGGGCAATTTATTCCAGTGTTTGACCACTCTGACAGTTAGGAACTTTTTCCTGATGTCCAACCTAAACCTCCCTTGCTGCAGTTTAAGCCCATTGCTTCTTGTTCTAGCCTCAGAGGCCAAGATGAACAAGTTTTCTCCCTCCTCCTTATGACACCCTTTTAGATACCTGAAAACTGCTATCATGTCCCCCCTCAATCTTCTCTTTTCTAAACTAAACAAATCCAGTTCTTTCAGCCTTCCTTCATAGGTCATGTTCTCTAGACCTTTAATCATTCTTGTTGCTCTTCTCTGGACCCTCTCCAATTTCTCCACATCTTGAAATGCGGTGCCCAGAACTGGACACAATAATCCAACTGAGGCCTAACCAGCGCAGAGTAGAGCGGAAGAATGACTTCTCGTGTCTTGCTCACAACACACCTGTTAATGCATCCTGGAATCATATTGTCCTTTTTTGCAACATCATCACACTGACTCATATTTAGCTTGTGATCCACTATAACCCCTAGATCCCTTTCTGCCGTACTCCAATCCTAGACAATCGTTTCCCATTCTGTATGTGTGAAACTGATTGTTCCTTCCTAAGTGGAGCACTTGGCATTTGTCCTTATTCAACTTCATCCTGTTTACCTCAGACCATTTCTCCAATTTGTCCAGATCATTTTGAATTCTGACCCTATCCTCCAGATTAGTTGCAACCCCTCCCAGCTTGGTATCATCTGCAAACTTAATAAGCGTACTTTCTATGCCAATATCTAAATTGTTGTTGAAGATATTGAACAGAGCTGGTCCCAAAACAGACCCCTGCGGAACCCCACTTGTGCGGAACCCCACCTTTCCAGCAGGATTGAGAACCATTAATAACTACTCTCTGAGTATGGTTATTCAGCCAGTTATGCACCCACCTTATAGTAGCCCCATCTAAGTTGTATTTGCCTAGTTTATTGATAAGAATATCATGCGAGACCGTATCAAATGCCTTACTAAAGTTTAGGTATACCACATCCACCGCTTCTCCCTTATCCACAAGACTTGTTATCCTATCAAAGAAAGCTATCAGATTGGTTTGACAAGATTTGTTCTTTACAAATCCATGCTGGCTGTTCCCTATCACCTTCCCACCTTCCAAGTGTTTGCAGATTATTTCCTTAATTACTTGCTCCATTATCTTCCCTGGCACAGAAGTTGAACTAACTGGTCTGTAGTTTCCTGGGTTGTTCTTATTTCCCTTTTTATAGATGGGCACTACATTTGCCCTTTTCCAGTCTTCTGGAATCTCTCCTGTCTCCCATGATTTTCCAAAGATGATAGCTAGAGGCTCAGATACCTCCTCTATCAACTCCTTGAGTATCCTAGGATGCATTTCATCAGGCCCTGGTGACTTGCAGGCATCTAACTTTTCTAAGTGATTTTTAACTTGTTCTTTTTTTATTTTATCTTCTAAACCTACCCCCTTCCCACTAGCATTCACTATGTCAGGCATTCCTTCATCAGACTTCTCGGTGAAGACCGAAACAAAGAAGTCATTAAGTATCTCTGCCATTTCCAAGTTCCTGTTACTGTTTCTCTCTCCTCGCTGAGCAGTGGGCCTACCCTGTCCTTGGTCTTCCTCTTGCTTCTAATGTATTTATAAAAAGTCTTCTTGTTTCCCTTTATTCCTGTAGCTAGTTTGAGCTCATTTTCTGTCTTTGCCTTTCTAATCTTGCCCCTGCATTCCTGTGATGTGTGCCTATATTCATCAGTGTTGTCTTTAAGTCGTCATTGTCAAGTCCAAGTCGAGTCTCAAGTCACTACAGTTCAAGTCTCAAGTCGAGTCTCGAGTCCCTAAAGTCACTTTCGAGTCAAGTCCCAAGTCGAGTCTCAAGGCTTAATTTAAAAAATGTCAAGTCACTTTTGTACAAGCCATCAATATTGATAAATAACAATAATCACTATCTGTTTTCATTTATTAACAGAAATCCGAATCGTACTTGTTAACTACTAGTAGTTGTGTTTAGTTTTTGACTACTCAGCTAAAAGGTAACAAACTACACACTTTATGTATTTATACAAACATATTCATAGCAGCCTTGAGCTTCAGCTATGTAAAACTAGGTGCACAAAATGAAATTAGAAATAAAAAAAGTCTTCATTCATTAACAAAGTTAGTATTCAGTATTACATTTGAGAAATATTATCTTTTCCACCACATTATCACCCAGTCTGGCACGATGTGGGCGCATTACAATCCTTCCTTGACTAAACACTCTTTCAACGGGTGCACTACTGGCAGGAACCATAAACACACTCATAGCAGCCTTGTGCAACAATGGAAGGCTTTCTCCATGACTCTTCCAGAAAGACATCACATCAATTCCATCATCTGTTGGGGGTATCTTAGCAGCTAGCTCTTGATAACGCCACAGCTCATCATCAAAATTTCCTGGCTGTGGTGTGGTGGTGGTAGTTG
This sequence comes from Rafetus swinhoei, assembly GCA_019425775.1. Taxonomy (NCBI): domain Eukaryota; kingdom Metazoa; phylum Chordata; order Testudines; family Trionychidae; genus Rafetus; species Rafetus swinhoei. Next base: position 278,347,363 of record CM033437.1, read on the forward strand.
GCCTTCGATAAACGTACAGTGAGGATGCATGTGTTTTTGTTTTTTTTTTTTTTTTAACTAGTGGGCCATCAGCATCAGAGTTTGAGACATTGTCACGGCCAGTACAGCTAGAGGCAGACAAACTGTGAGGATTTGAACAAAACTGCTGAAGTTGTGAAACAATTTCTGCTTTCACAGCATTAGTTTTAGCATAATCAGAACTAATTTTTTCCAGCCACCAGAAGCAAAAATTAGGGTCTAACACGGCCACCAGAAAGTACATGAAATGACTGAAAGCCAATAATGATTTTTCTGTGTCATCCAAAGGATTTGGTAATGGTATCAAACCAGCATTAATGCAAATGCCAATGAAATGTTTTTCAATACTGGTTCTTAAAGCTGTAACCATGTTCCCCAAGTATGTTGGAATAAATTCCAAAAGGTGGTGGTATAGTCCAATTATTGATTACACCACTGCTGAAATCGTAACATGCTGTTCACCTTGCACTTTATCTGTGGCATCCAGAAATGGTTGGAGTAGCAACGCTAGTTCTCTTAGTTGGGAATAATCCCGCTGGCTGGGTTTTAAATGATACTGGTTTTGTTCTTCAAGTGTGTGTTTCAGCTTTTCTTTATCCAGGGACAAAAAAGCATTTATTTGTCTGAGAGTACTGTTCCACCTGGTGGCATTGGTTTGGGGAATACTAGCTTGAAGACCAAACCTTCTTTCAAAGGTTTCTTTGAATAGGGTACTTGTGTGAAGAAGGCTGCAGATTTTTGACACTTTTGCCTGGGCACCATATAACTTCGCCTCCTTGAGACCATCCCTGACACTGAGTTGCAGAGTATGAGCAAAGCAACTTAGTCTCTTAATTGGAGGTCTGCTTGAGTTTACATGATGGATGACTGATGTAACGACTTCTGGGTTTGTCTTCCCATAATTCTTCATTTTCCAAAGTGTCATCTTGCATATCAATTTGCTGCTCTGATTCATGATTGTTAAATGCTATGGTGAATGCTTTACGCATGTTCGCAGCATTGTCTGTTATATCTAATTTTATCCTTGATTTTATAAGAATCCCATATGTTCTCAAACACTTCTGCAATGTTCTCACCAGTATGCTGGCCAAGGAACCTTTCACACAACAGCAATTTTGTCACAAGTGCGTACCTTATTATCATGTGGGCTGTTACTCCCCAAAAAGCCTCTCATTCTTCTATCTGACCAGATGTCGAGCGTCAATGCAATTGTGTCCGCCTCAGTAAAAAGTGCCAACACATCAGCTTTCACATTATGGTACAAATTGTCCAGTTCTGTCATAACTGAAGACCGACTTATTTCTCGTGACTGGGGATCGAACACATGACAAAATCGCCTGAACTGCAGTTTTCTGCTATTGAAAGTGGTGGTGAGCAACCGATGATCAGTTCCCTAACCAAAGAACTGACCATTCTTCTTTGTTTGGGATGATCTATTCCATAAACACCTTGATCATCATACTTTATAATGAAATCCAATATTTCACACTGTGAGGCGGGATCGATCGTGGTTTGTCACAGATAGTTTTCGTACTCACTGTGCTTTCCCGGATGGGTTTTTATATGGCGCAAAAAATTGGAAGTTGTTGCAATGCCATCAGTGATTACAGCCCCACAGAATTTGCACTTCGCTGATCGTGTTTTCTCTGTTTTTTTTTTTTTTTTTTTTTTGGTCAAATCAATAAATCCAAAGTTTGACATTTTGAGTTTTCTTGCTCATTCTTCACAGCTGGATATTAACGTTTTGATTATTTTAATATTTTTATTTTATTTTTTTCTTTTTGTTCACTTTGAAATTTCAAAAATGGTGTATTCATGTAAAATTTCATAAATAGACATACACATACAATCAGTAAGATTTTCGCAAATCCCAAGCCAATAGACTATTTTTGCATTGTTGTTGTCGTATCTCTGTTAAAACTGGAAATCGCGCCTAGATGCGTTCAAAAAATTGAACACATTCACCATGTATTGCATCGTTTCGAAAGAAAAGTAACCCACAACAATGTAACATTGTTGACAAGTAAATACGATATTTTTATCAATTTATTTTTTACAAATCTGAAATCTCACATCTTCATGCATATAATAATTGTTTACTTGACTGAAGTACTTAGGGTTGCCAGGTGTCCGGTATTTTACCGGACAGTCGTATTTTCTGATTTTTTCCGGCTGAGCACTGGACGGAAGCCTGGCATGGGCGGAGGGAGCGGCTCGAAGGCGGGGCCACGATCGGCGCTAGGAGCCTGTGATTGCGCAGAAGCCTGGTGGGGGTGAGGGGAGTGGCTGGGACTCCCAGGCTGGGAGGCAGGGCCGCGATCACAACAGCGGCATTTTCGGACAATTTTTTCATCAAGTCGATTTAACAAAATTAGCAAGTCTCAAGTCAAGGCTCAAGTCACAAACAATGAACCCGAGTCGAGTCTCAAGTAGAGTCACAGTTCTGATATTCAGGGCTCGCTGAACTGTGGTGAGCCCCGCTCGCTAGCCGCGCTGTCCGGCGATCTGCGCATGTGCAGATCGTTCTGCGCATGCGCAGATCGCCCAAACCCGGCTCTTCCGGGTTACAATCTACTCGCCACGGGTGAGTAGATTGTATAATTTGTTGAGCCCTGCTGATATTCATCCTTTGCAACTTGTACTAGTTTCCATTTTTTGTATGACTCCTTTTTTATTTTTAGATCATGCAAGATCTCGTGGTTAAGCCAAGGCGGTCTTTTACCATATTTTCTATCTTTCCTACGCAGCGGAATAGCTTGCTTTTGGGCCCTTAACAATGTCCCTTTGAAAAACTGCCAACTCTCCTCAGTTGTTTCTCCCTCAGTCTTGATTCTCATGGGACCTTACCTATCAGCTCTCTGAGCTTATCAAAATCCACCTTCCTGAAATCTTTCTGTGGAAATGCATAAACAGACAGTTGCTTTTTTGATATAATGGACTCTGCAGATATTAAGATTCCATAATATTTATCTGAATTCCATAGGGTTTGTCTAATATTGTCAGTCTATCACAGTAATGTACTAACAACTTGAAACATTCTTGAATGTAAATTTGACTGAATTTATGATCTTCCTTCTAGAAAATCCAGGATAATCTGGATTGTCTCCCTTCTCCTTAAAGTCCCTTTCAAAAAGCCATCTGTATAAGTCACATTTCTCTTTACCATCTTTTAGGGCCTCACAGATGTTTTTTATTTTATTTTAGTGGACAGTAGTTTTTCTAATGTTATCTAGCTATTGGCTATTTTTGTGACACAAGTTTGTAGGGTCGCTTTACTTGAATGTACCCCCTTGGAGTAAATTAGTGAAAGGTACTGTATCACTTATCTGTCATGGGCAAAAAAGCTTGGTCACTTTGTATTCTGAAGAAATCCTGAGAAATGGAGAACCCCTCTGCCCCCATTTTCCCCACCTCTCCCCAAATAACATAAGTGGGTGTGTAAAATAAACTTTAAAACACTATGCATATACACTTGTGAAAACATTAATTAGAGGCTTATTTATAACTAAGATTCCAGTGGTGGTTGTGTTTTGCCTTCTATGCAATAGTTTTTTTTATTCAAATGAAATTGAAAGGTAAGCTGTTGTGAACTGAACTGCTCTTTATCTGATAACTTTTTGAGCTTTTGGTTTCAGCTTCTGGCTCAAATAACCCTTGTCTTCCAAGTAACAAAGTGTATTGTGACAGGTTTAGTTTTAACATGACAAACTTTTTGTAGAGCATTTCTTACACCCTAAGAATGGACAATATTACGAAGTGTATTCAAGAGAATTTAAACTTCTGATATTCTTATCTCTTTACCCCCTAGGATGGTTTCCTTCCCGAAGTTGCCTGCTGAAGTGTGAACCATCTCCTACATAGATACTAAAGTTTTCACACTTGGAAGTCTCAAATTAAACAGCTAAATAAGTGAGCTGTCTTTGAGGTACTGACCATTGCAAAGTCCTAAAAGTATTTTGGACCTATGGGTTCTCAGAATCTCTAAAACTAAACTTATTTATTTAGGTGGCTGGGTGTGGCTTTAGCTGTCTGAATTTAGGCCACTACATTTCAGAGTTGTTAGTCCAAATCTTCTCTGAGCTTCGGGGGGGTGGAGGGGTAGCCGAGTTACTCTTACAGAAAAAAACAACCCCCTTCCCTTCTCCTATTTATTTTAAGTTTTCATATCCCCCTATTCATAACTCCGGTCATCTGAAGAAGTGGGCTGTGCCCATGAAAGCTCATGATACCATCTACATGTTTTGTTAGTCTATAAAGTGCTACCAGACCATTTGTTGTTTTTTTCTGTAACAGACTAACTCGGCTACCCGCTGAAGCATCTTTAAGAATGTTTTTCTTGCCTGGTAATTTTTAAAAAGACAGTTTATGGCCCAGATGCTATTAAAAACACCCTAATGCATTTTGTAATACTAAAACTTCCATTTCTTGCTATCATTAGAAACCCATATAAGGCAGGTGGGGATGGGGGGAAAGAAGGAGATCCTTTTCCGCCAAGAAACTTGATCTGTTTCCGTCTTTAGTTCTTCTACCTTAGAAACAAAAGCAAAGAAGCAGAAAAACAGCTTTCCATTCAAGATGCTTAACAGAGAAGATTAGAACAACAAATGGTCTGGTAGCACTTTATAGTGTAACAAAACATGTAGATCGTATCATGAGCTTTCGTGGGCATAGCCCACTTCTTCAGTGCCCACAAAAGCTCATGATACCATCTACATGTTTTGTTAGTCTATAAAGTGCTACCAGACCATTTGTTTTTTTTATTCTTAAAGATGTTTTGCATCCTGATGAGGCTAATATATGTACCTCTGTTTTAAGACTCCAATGTTTCATAAACATAGTGATAATTACTGCATTTATTTGTAACACCTTCATTTTTAGGAAAAGGCTGAAAAAGGAAGCTACAGGACACTTTTATATCTCTTTTCAGACACTGTGCATATAATCTAACTAAAATAGGTATTCTATTGGTGTATGTCAGTGCTTTTCCTGACAAAAGAAAAAAAAAAAAGTAAACTTGGAACCTACAAATGTCAGTTTAGTTTTGTCAACTTCACCCTAGGGCCTAAGGTAATTTGAGCATAGGTGCTACTGTATGTTGACTAAGCAGCTCAGTGTCAGATATCACTTCTTCTGGAATGCTGAATCTCTTATTTTATGGGCTCTGACAGGAACAGGCTTTCAAAACCAGATCCAAGGAATTTATTTGTGGTTTCAGATGCTTCAGAGGGTAGCCGAGTTAGTCTGTACAGAAAAAAACAACAAATGGTCTGGTACCACTTTATAGACTAACAAAACATGTAGACGGTATCATGAGCTTTCATGGGCACAGCCCACTTCTTCTCATGATACCATCTACATGTTTTGTTAGTCTATAAAGTGCTACCAGACCATTTGTGTGTGCTTTTTGTGGCTTCAGTTCATCACAACTTCAGCTCAAAACAAGCACACTAATATTATTGGTCTTTGGTAGACCTAGTCATTCCAACCCCTCCTGAAGGATGGGGCCTTCCATCCACTTGCTGCTCAATTTGGCCTAGAATTAAGGAGTAGGATGTTAGAGCCAGTCATTTGTGATGTGTGCATTTTCTTTTCTCTTACTCCTTCATTTATCTCTTGCCTACGTAGATTTTTAAGCTCTTGAGTGGGAATTTTGTCTCTACGTTGTCACAAATAATTAAAAAGATCACACTAAAATTCGATGGCTGAATTACTACAATATGTTGTTGGCCATAGTTGATGCAATATAATGGAAACTATCTTCACTTTACATTTTATTTTAGATGCACATTTGAAGTAACATGCTTATTAATTTTTATGTAAGTTTTGAGTTCACATACTCAGTATGTTCACATGATCATGAAAAATGGATTGTATAGGGAGAGCCACTAAGAATGCATTCTAATCTGAATAGTGCTGTGCATAAAATGAGAATAGCCGAGAAGGTATAGCTCATTCTCAATACTTAAATTTTTTTGTTTTGTTTTGGAGCTATTAAAATAAATCAGTGCACTCTCACATCCTGAATATTGTACTAATAGCCTGTCTGTTTTCTATTAATATAAGGTAGTGGCCCCAAATCTTTTCTGTCATGGCACTCCCTTGTCTGTGGTCAGGGCTGGGGCCAAGGGGTAATATGTTCCTCTCTCTCTTCCCCCATTGGAGCTGGGTGTGTCTTCCCCCCTCCCCCCAAATGTTACTTCATGTTCCCTTATGGGGGCATGCCCCACAGTTTGTGAACCATTAGACTTAAGGATGGAATTTTAGAAAAGGGTTAATCCAAAATCTGAGTGAAGTGGGTTGGCAACAGATGCAAGGAGGTTTGCATCTGTGTTTGTAACTCCATACAGGTTAGACCTCCCTAGTCCAGCACCCTCCAGGACCTGAGCAGTCCTAGATGAGGGAATTTGCCAGACCAGGGAAGGTTCCCTGCCTCCAGCCCCCATAACCTGTCGCCCCTCCCCGTCGCTGGCTCCTTTGGCCTTGCTACCGGTTGGTGACATGACTGCCCTGGCCCCACTGGTTGCTGCTGCTCCAACCCCAATGCCAGCATGGCAGCACTCAGCCCTGGCCCCACTGCCAGCTGGCACACAGCCCCGATTGGGCTGCTGATCTTCCGTGGCCCCAGACAGGCTTCCCCTCCTGGGCTGCTGTGGCCTGGTCTTAATGCCAGCCAGGCTGCTGTGGCTCTGTTCCCACTGCTAGGCCAACATGCACGGGCTGCCCATGACCTGCTACTAAGACCCCACTTCCTGTGTGGTCTGCTGAGCACCTGGCCCCACTACCGCCAGCCTCACCTTTTGTGGGGATCTCAGCTGCTGGCCCTCCTGCCCTGAGGTGCTCTCGTTCAGCAACATCCATGGTTCTGCTGGACCATGGATGTTGCCGGAGAGAGTCCCAGTTTAGGGAGGTGCAACCTATACTGTAATTGCTTTCTTTCACTTCCAATTTAATATTCCCTTCCCCCCAGGTTCTTTTAAAGTATTGTTCTTCTCTTCCCTGCTCTCTGATCATATTTACCTTCAATTGCTTACTTGTAACCTCTTCTTGATATTACTAGAAAATAGATTAGAAGATGATGAAAGAAGACCTTAAACTCTGCTGACGATGTTTAACATTGTGTTAATGTCAATGAAACTTACATGACTGGGATCTCCTCTTGTTTTAGAAAATGCTTCTAAGATGAATGCATGTGAGGCAAAGCAGACAGTTCTAAGCTGTCATGTTGACAAAGCCCAGAAAAAAAGATTTGGAAAAGAAATGGAAGGGGGGAAATGGAAGAAGTTCATGGCAAGGCGGCACATATCATGCTTTTAATTATCCAAAATGAAATGTAGTGTGTGTGTGTGTGTGTACATACGTATTTGTAAGCATGTCCTAATCACAAATGATAGTATTGTAGCATGTATAAATTACATGATCAAATTAGAGACTTACTTTTTTTATAAACTTAAAAAACAACAAATAGTCTGGTAGCACTTTAAAGACTAACAAAACATGTAGATGGTATCCTGAGCTTTCGTGGGCACAGCCCACTTCTTCAGATGACCGGTCTTGTTTTGTTAGTCTTTAAAGTGCTGCCAGACTATTTGTCGTTTTTTAAGTTTATTCTGTACAGACTTACTTGGCTACCCCTCTGAAGCTTTATTTTTTTATGATCATACAAATAAAGCTACTGTTTAATACACTGACCCAAATTTCTTTGGGCTTCTTTGCAATCATGCTGCCACTGAATTGTGTGGCGGTACTCTATTGTAGGTTAATAGAACAGGAGACTGTGACAGACTTCACTTGGACAGTGCAATAGAAATGGAAAAAGGGTTCCCCTGAAGCTCTGTAATAAGCCTAATTATGTTTCAGTGGTCCTTCTTAGGCCAAAGCCCTATGGAAAGTTTCTCCACTTAGTTTGAATTACGCATACTCTAAAGCTGGAGTGGGCAAATACTGGCCCATGGGCTGGTTCCGGTTCTCCAGGGTGAACCCCCTGGCAGGCCACTGCTACTATATTTACCTGCAGGTCCTGTTGGCCATAGTTCACTGGTCCCGGTTGATGGAAGCTGTGTCCTAGTCCACACCACTTCCCTCAGGTTCCATTGGATGAGAACAGTGATCTGCGGCCAATGGGAGCTGCAATCACCCATTCCTGTGGAGGTACAGATAAATCTAGTGGCAGTGGCCCACCAGGGGCTAACCCTGGCAAGCTGCTGCCGTTTTATTGCCCACCCCTTCTCTAAAGTGAGGACTTTATGTTCAAAGGGCTTCTGGTGAAAAATTTGGGATAGGTCCAAAAGACAAAGTACAGAGGACTATAGGACTGCGTAGAGTGCCCTTGTTCTTGGTAAAGCGATTGCCCAGTGGTACCAGGAATTTGATTGTAGGACAAGGAACTGGAAATCTACAAAACAGAGGCTTAAAAAAGCTCTGTAACCTGGTCAGGGCTAGGATTTAGAAATGCAGAAGCACAGAGAAGTATGCAGACTGCAAGGGCAGAGAGATGTAATCTTTCCTGAAGGTGACAACCTGAGGGTAACTCATTCTCTCTCTCCCTCTCTCCTTTTATACCAGCCCTCTTAACATGCTTTAATACTGAAACTTGAATCCTACAGAAGCTACGTCTTTGAAAAGCTTCTGTATGAAATCTGAGATACCTGGGATTCTTGCTTTCTGGCCAGACAGACTCCTGTGGTGCTTCAAGAAGAAAGCAACTTTCTCTCAAACTTAAGTCCTAATATGTGCAGATAGTTGGCCTCTGCATTTGCCTCTGGCCACTATTTGTAAATGCAAAAAATATTTTTACCTCTGTTTCTGTTGCAGTTGCCTTTCTTGTTGATCCTCAAATGTCATTCTATAACAGTTCCCTTTTCCTCCCAACCTCCCCACTTTTACTGGGTGGAACTAAGGATATAAGTGACTACTTGAGTGACTACTTGACTACTTACACCCCCTCCCCCATTGCCTCTCCTGCCCCCTCCTTTTTAAACCAGCTCCCCCCAGCACCAGCTTCCTCCCTCCTTGCTGCTTCTGATACAGAGGCAGAGTCACAGTGGTTCTGGAGCTGGTGCGAGCTCCAGGAGTTACCCCCCATTGCAGCTCTGCAGTTTAAATGTAGTGAGAGCCCTTAAAATGCAGAGCTGCAGTGGTCCTGGAGTGTCACAAGCTACCCCTGCTGTGGCTCTGCAGTTTAAATGTAACAGGAGACGGGCTGCCTGCATGTCCAGCTCCTACTACATTTAAACTACAGAGCCATGGGGGGTAGCTCCTGGACCTGGCGCAAGCTGGGACAGAGTGTCTCCCCTTATTGACGAATTGTGTAGTCGGTACAAAAGTTACCCACTTTTCATCATCCTTAGCTGGAACCTCTCACCTCATTGGCTGAATTTACTCCTGGAGTTATGACAGCCCAAAGCAGCAACAGTCAACCTGTATCCCACCTCCCATTGTTAGGGAAGTCATTGAAAAGGTTGGAGTGGGGTAACAAACAAATTCTTGAGTCCTCAGATTTTTTTGCTGTTGGTAAGTCATCATTTATTTATAGGTCTGGATATGGAGTAGAACTCTCATTGGTTGTGTTATCTTATCTTGAACAGTGGGTGAAGATAATCTTTGCTGATTCTTCTAGATCAGTGGTTCTTTAGCAACCAGAGGACCCCAATTTTTTTACTCAAGTTTTTTTGCAGCCCCCCTGGATACTCTCCCTATTCAGGTTCAGGCCCTGCCTCCATGTTCTCTGCTTCTTTATGTCCATTTCCTGGACTGTGCCCACCCTTGCTCCCTTCCCTCCCTCCTAGGGCCTCCTGCATGCTGCAGAACAGTTGGAGGGTGGGGAAAGAGTGGGGCTATCAGATCCCCTGAAATACCCTCACAGATCTCCAGATGTTATCACATACTTTAGTACTGCTGACTATGAGACTTTGTGGAGTTGTTTGTGAAGACTAACAGGTGTATGGATCTGCTCTTGAGCAGCTCTAGTTTTGTCTCGAACATATGGAGTAACTGAGGGCAATTGTTAATTTGCTGTGAGGGTGCTTTTACAGAATAGGTGTATAGATTTTCATACATGTTGAGCAAGAAGTGACCCAATGAGGAAGGCTAAATGTAAGTGGGGGAGTGGCCCCGCTATTGTGGGGAACTTCCCTGGCTTCTACACTACTCTGGTGAAATGGACCAGTGAAAGGATCTGAGTCCCCACTCCCACTTCCTTTACCCAATGGCCTCCCTGACCCTGAGGGCTCCCCTTCCACTCTCCTGAGTAGCAGAGTCCTTGAAATACCAATAAGACTGGGCCCAGGTTTTCTGGAGCTGAATCCCCGACCTTGTAGTCACTTAGGGCAGGGGCTAGGGTGTCCCTACTCTAGGGTGCTCTCTTCACACTGGATGCTTTCCTGACCCACTGATCATTACATACAGTTCACAGCGAATACAATGTATTAAAGAGCAACTGATTTAAAAGAAAAGAATAAGGAAAAATGAGAGCGGTTAAAAGAGAACACACAGCCCTGCTTTGTGGCAGGGGACATCACAAACAGCAGTCTGCTGAGTGTAAGGACAGTTCACAGTCTGTTCTTCGTAAGTCCCAGGGCTCTCTCAGGCCCTGGCTGTGCTGCCGGGGGGGGCGGCTGCAGGTTGGACACGCTTGCTCTGGCAGTGACCACATGACTTCAGGCTCTGGGTGGCAGGACCCTTCTCCCAGTTGGCGTTACAATCCCTCTCCAAGTCTGGCCTGCAGGGCCTCTTGGCTGGTGGTGTCTCCCTGCCCAGAGCGCTCTTTCCCCGCTTTGCTGGTCCCAGCTGCTCACCATACCCAGCTGCAGACCATATTGCTTTGCCAGCCTCCAGCTCCTTGAGTTGCTTCTCTGACCCCTTTGGTTCTCTAGTCACTGCAGGTCTGTCTCTCAGCACAGCTTGCTCTCCTTGCTGCTCTTCTTAGCTCTCTCTCCTTTTCTCTCAGAGACCCAGAAAATCCCAGCTTACACGGAGGAAGGGACCTGGCCTCCTAATTCCCTCATTGGCCTGTCCAACCTGTCAGTCAGGCTGAGCTGGAGTGTTGGCCTCTTCCCATTGTCCCTGGAGACTGTCAGTCTCAGGGCCCTGATTTCTCATGGACCCTTCACCTTTTGGTACTGGGAGCTGGCCAACCAAAAACTCCCACTGAGTTTTAGCAAGGGGCTAACAGTCCCCTTACGTAAAGAAGGGAGATGAAGTGGCAATGCTTTCCCTATGCTGATTACACCCAGCTCGGTTTAGATGAGAACTAATTTGGCTGTGATTGAGGCCCCGTCTAGAATATGGAGAAGATTGACGATGTGGCGGTTGATTTTTCTGGTGTTTCATTTAGCAGATATAGTGTAGACTCTCTAAATCGAATGCTGACACAACAACACCCCCCCCCCCCCGCCACTGACACCGGAATTCCTACTCCTTGTCAGGAATAAGGGAAGTTGATGGGAGTGTTTCTCCTGCTGTGAGGATGGTGCTGAAGCTCAGCTTAAGGCATGTCAACTCCAGCTAAGTTTCTTACGAGCTGGAATTGTGTACCTTAAGCTGACTTTTGGCTGTAGTGTAGTACTGGCCTTAAGAGTAGACTGAAAACAGTGTTTGGTTTGCTGGGGGAAGTAGCTGGAACAGAACTTGTATTGACCCTCTTCACTGTGGGAAGCAAAAGAGGTGTGTATCTTGGGGGTAGTGTTAGATCCTGGGCTTCCCTAGATTCACTGAGTAGTGGCTGTGGCAGAGCGAGCTTTTTTTTACTGTCTTCAACCTGGCAAAATAAATGCGGCCTTTTTTATTTGCACAGAGGGGGCACATGCCTTAAAGAGGTTAGGGATAATATTTTGTCATTATTGCCACACTATTCCCCAGCTAACAGAAAGATGGGAGAGAATGTCAGAGTTGTGCTCATAGGTATGCAAGAAAGAATTTAAAATTATTGTAAAGTAGCCTTTCTGACTCCAGGGATGATTAGGAGAGGGGTTTGGGTTGGGGAGGAGTGGAAAAGCTGTGCTTGAGGGGCCAATGGACTGGGAGGATCATGAACTGGATATCAAGGCATGGAGCTGTTTCCAGGCATTAGTTTATTGCAAAACTGGAACAAAAAACTTGATTGTAATTCATACCATACGTTGCATAAAATGCTCTTCTTACAAAATGTCTGACAGCACATACTTGTGTAACTGCCATGGTGCATATTTGAACCTGGGACCTCAGTATAGGAGCCTCTAGGTGCTGGAGCTATAAAGCCAACTGGCTCTCAGTTTAGACTGTAGAGCTCCCTTGTTCTTATCTCTCACTGTAAGTGGTCTAAGTGCCACTACATGGGACAGTGAACCACACTAGTTATATGGGTTACACTTGCACCAAAGTAACAGTGTGAATTACACTTTTAGTTATTTCTATGGCAGGTTCCATATAGACAGTCCCTTGGTCTTTGGAATGCCTGAGACAGGATGAAATAGGAATTAGGAAAATGGCAGATTATGGAGGGAGAATAATGGGGAAAAGGTGCAGTGGTCCAGGGGAGTGGTCTAGAAAAGGATTCAAGGAAATGAGAGGGAGCGTGCAGAGGGATAGGGAAAGAAAAAAGACTTCAAATAATTCATTTTCTAGAAGTAAATGTTAATTTGGGTCAATTTAAACTCATTCTCTCAAAAGCTTTGTCTTCACTGCGAAAAGTGGGTTTCTTTGGCTTTCTAAATTTTGAATAGCTGTCTTAATGTAAAATTCTAGTGCAGCAAAGGCTCAGATAAAATTTTAACTGGTCAGGGTCAGCCCTACATCTTCACCTGGGATGATCTCAACTAGCAGCATTGAGGTGCAATCTTCCCTGTTCCACGTCTCTGCCAAGATTTCACATCATTGGCTGCCTTGATATGGAGATGCTTTTTCTCCTCCTCCCCAGTGACAACAGAAATACATCCATCTCTCTTCTCGCTCCTGGAAATGTACAACATGTGCAAGAGGGCATTCCCGTTTTTGTGGCTATTATCAGGTTTGTTAGAGATGAAATCCCATCCTTCACATCTTGTACACCTACACTTGCAGCTCCTGCAGAAAGTTATTTTATTATATAGTCCATCTGGAACTCACAACCAATGTTATTTTTCTCTAGAAAAATTCTACTCCTTTATTTTAAATCTGCAGATTTTTAAATACCTGGAAATGAGTGATTAAGGGATTCTGCCTGTTCCTAACTGCATTGTAATCCTTCATTATTCACTGCCAATTTTAATTGGTGTCTGTCTCTTTCTTAACGGGGGAGAAATTTTCAGGAGCAGTATTAAGTTCAAAATAACTTTATAGTAGATCATGTAACCCCTTTTTCTATTCAGGGGATCTTAACTTTTTTTTTTGACATACCATTGCAATTGTTGGGGGACAAGTTTAAGTTTGGGTGGTTGATCAGTAGAAGAAGGAACACAGGGGATATTTGCTGGATTCCTTAACTGGTTTTTTTTCCAGATGTCTTAAACCTTTGTATAAAAAAGTGTAGAAGTTTTGTAAAGAGTGTAACATAGTTATGTGGTGGTAGCTAAGCTCCAAGAAAGGCTTTCAGCTGTTTGTCAAGTTAACTTTTGTTTGCAAATAAAGGAGCATTTAGTTCACAAACACTTTTTTGTTGTGTATTTCAGTTTTACTATGCAAGTCTGATCAGAATAGTAATTGTAACTCTAAGCACACAGTTACAAATCTACCAGCTAGTGTTTTCATAACTAATTAGTGGTTATTGGTAGAGAGGAGCTTAAAGTGCCATTGTAAGTAGAAGTGAAAATATATTAACAATGAAACCAGGTATTCTACTTATTAAATGTGGCCCCTCTTCTGTCGTCTTTTTCTCACATTTTCTGCCCATTAATATTTAGATAGTTTGTGACCAAAAAAGGAACTTGTAATCACTTGTAGCTGCAGACTTGACTTTAAAAAGAATTTCCTCAAAATTGCAAGTTCAGTCATGTCCTAATTACATGAGAAATAAAATGCCTGGGGCCAATTGCAGTAATGGCAGATGGGAACTCTCTGTCACAAGCACAATGGCTTATAAAACCATTAAGCAATCATGTTCATCCCTTTTCTTCCCAGCCACTATTTTTTTCTTTCTTCCTCAAAAGTCTGGCAGTGCCAAGATGCTAGCAGGACTGTATGTGCTAGTAATTGAGGGGAGAAAAGACCAAAAGTCTAAGTGTCCTAACAAGTTCACTTGAGGTAACAGTGCATGATATCTGTAGAAAAATACACAATCAGCAGACAAGAGATTTAATCAGTAACCTTTCTGAAGCAGAACAGAAAAAAAAAAAAAAACCCATATCTATGAGAGAAAAATCCTGTAGGAATTGCAGCTCACAAACCATCTGAATATAGTTGCACATTCTTTCATTTAAACTTTTTTTTAAACAAAGAATAGTAAGAAAAAGCCCCTCCCCCAAATTATATTAAAGGTTTGAAGATGATATTCACTTAAAATCTTTTTTTTAAAGCTAACCTTCTGTAGAGCTATATTTTGCTTCTTTTCAGACAAGCATCAAAGATTTATTGTGCAACAGCAATCCATTTGTTTTTATTAAAAGCGAAAAATGAATCTTTGACATTTAGTTTCCTTCCTACCCACAGTAATTGTCCATCATTTCTGTCCACTCCTGAAAGTAGGGCAAGGTCTCAACCATCTAGATTTCTACTTCTATGCACAGAGATGAGACTAAGCAGGGCAGCAATGACTGAAGAGATTGGGGAATAAGGAAGAGACATCTGCTTCCTCAGACCCATGATCGTAAGCAGCCTGGGGGGCTGGAGTACTTCTCCTGTTTTAAGATTCTGTGGTAACTGAGAGGAGTGGAGTTGTAGTAGGGACTTTTCTCAGTGTAGATAGAAGTGTGGCTAGTTACCCTTTACCTCCAAGCTGCCCTGGGTTTCTCTGAACTGAGGGAGAATTCTGGAGGGGGAAGGTCAAGTCCAAAATAGGCAGAGATTAAACATAATATCCCCCTGCAATAGTTTTTAAAGGGTGACTGAGTGGCCACCTTCCACGTGGCTCCCAACCTGAAACAGGTTCCCCATCCCTGTCATAAATAAAGAAAACATGGGACCCTTTTGTGTTGGACACAAATTAATGTTTTACTTAAGGCTGTCAAGCGATTAAAAAAATTTAATCGCGCGATTACATTTTTTTAATTGCATGCAACTCCCCTTTGAAACGCCGTGGCGGCATTTCAGTGGGGAAGTGCTTCATGGAGCCTGGGGTCAGCTGGAGTTCCCAGCTGACCCCAGGCTCCATGCAGCACTGCCCCTTGGAAGCACCGCGGCAGCATTTCCAACGGGCAGCGCAAGGCGGAGCCCAGGGTTAGCTGGGGACTCCAGCTGATCTCCAGCTCCCTATTGTAAAGCCCCTTTGAAGTGCCTTAAAGGGGCAGCACTGCATGGAGCCCAGAGTCAGGTGGGGACTCCAGCAGACCCCAGGCTCGGCCTTTCACTGCCCTTTTGAAATGCCGCGGTGGCAGCCAGAGATCAATCTCCAGTCTCTTTTCCTTAGGCATCTGCAGCTGCTGGTCTCCGAGTTGGTTTTGCCACCTGTAATGAAGCAGGACTATATCTAAACAGAGTTTTGGAAATTTGTTACTTTTTTTTTTTTTTTTTAAAGACATAAAAGACTATCTTGTTTGTTATTTAATCTGTAGGGTTTCTTTTAAAAAGAAAGCATTATTCTATCCAAATGTTAAAGAACATAATGACAGAAGAAATAGTAGATAAACTGGCAAATTGTATTAAATTTGAAATGTCTCCAAGTGTTAACCTTGCCACCTAAGATATGAAAGTCTTTGTACTTCTAAGAAAAAACCCTCCAAAATTGATGGAGATTAAGAGAAATTTGTGTATAACTAGGCTAAATAAGCTGTTTTGTGGCATAAACAAGCTTACATGTGAAACATTTTGCAGTAAAGTGTGAAATTTGGCTTCTTCCAAAATTTTAAATTCAGTACTAATATTCTGGGCAAATCTTGATAGATTAACATTCAGTAAAACAAGCACAGTAAGTGCAACTTCCTCATATTTACTCAATGCTGTACCAAATGGAATGTGTGGTAGTTAATTGGTTTCCTGTATGGCTAAGCATTATCTACTTAGCTTGACTGATTAAACCCTGTCAAAAGCCATGTAGCTTATATGTTAGTAAAAGTTAAATATAATTAGATATAGTTAAATAAATTACTAATCTATTCTAATACAAGTCACTATTCCTTAGAAATAAGAATATTCAAGAAAAAGAGGAAACATAAATAGAACTACTATTTACATTAATATACAATCATATTCTTAGGTATTCTGTGCCTGTTGTGTTTGAAAAGCCTATCTCGATGGGCAGCAAGGAAAGGAGTGTCATTTGAGTTTAAGCCTCTGTTGAGTAATCTCAATGTGACTGAACAGCCTCATTAAGGTGAAAGCTAACAGTATTATCTGGCTGTGATGTAGGATTGGTTTCCTCCTTGGGGATTGCTACTGGGAAAGAGGGGAAGGGATCAACTATCCTATCAGGCATGAATTCCCCCCAGTATCTCCTACATAGGCTTCCCACAGCCCCTCTGAGCTGTGTAGCTGTGGAACGTAACTAGTTAAAAACAGAACTGCAAGCCAATAGAGGGAGCACTTGGTTCTGGATCCATCTCCTGGGCTATTTTTTTTGCATGTGTGTGTGCATGTATGTTTTTTTTTAATGAAAAATCAAAGGGCTTTACTATAGACGTGGTTGTTTTGGGGTCTCGTGGACTGGAATTCTATAACTGCAATCAAGCTGTGTTCTGTCTTCTGCTCTCATCTTCATTCTATTTGTGTACATTTCTGTTATCCTTCCACATACCTGTTGTAGTGGATCTCGATCTCTGTGAGAAGCACTTTTTGAGGTAGTCTGAGGGCTTTGAAAAGCAAGACTAGAACCTTGAGTTTGAGCCTGTACTCATTTGGAAGCCAGTAGCATGTTTAGAGCACTGTGGGTGACACATTAACAGAGAGCTGGTATTTTTGCAGTCAGGAAGCTGCATTCTGTAACAGCTGGTTCTTTTGCTATCACCCTGTTTACGTTGGGGTTAACTGGTTAATGCTTACCGGGTAACCAGTTGGATGATCAACCATGGTGGGCTGGAGCAACCTTAGCTGTGTGGGGGAGGCAAGCAGAGCTGTACCTGTGTTGGACCAGTGGCACTCCTGGCCACTCTGACGTGGCCCAGGTAGGCCTGGGTGCATGGGGTGAGCTATTGAGGCCAACTTGGCTGGGATTGGCAGGTGGAGCCCCACCCTGCTAGAGCTGCCCAGGCCTGCCCATAAATGGTTAACTGTTTTAATCCGTTAACTACTTAAATAGTTATTTACATCCCTAGTTGCCATTCCCAGCTGCGGTGCATTTAGTTGTAGATAGTATAGGTGACAAAAGCATGCATTACCATTTCAGTGATGTTCCAGGGAGGTCTAGCTTCTTGGCCACTGTGGATGGAAGGTGTTGTTAAAAACTAAGGCTTTCAGGGTCTTCAGTAGAAGTGAATAGTGCTGTTTAGAGATTTTTAATAGGTTAAAATGGTGTTACTTTGAAATGTTTTCTTCCATGTTACCCAGTATCTTTTATTCCATTCAGGTTTTGATCTCAGTGCCAGAGCAGCTGGGCACAGTGGAAATACAGAGCTGCATATTGTCTTTCTATTACTGGTCTTTCTAGTCATAGGTGCAATTTCAGATTTTGGTGGAGGGGAAGTTACTTTAATATAGTAATTCCTTATTTAACACGATAGATACCTTTCAGAAAATGATCGTGCCAAGTGAAAATGTGCTATGCAGGGTCAATTTTCCCATTGAAAATAATGGAAAAGATGGGGGTTGCGTTTCAAGCGGTGATGTCAAAGTCAATTTTCTGTCGGTGCTGAGTCGTCAATGTCAACATTAGACGATGTAGGTGGAACAGGGCTATCTCGTTCATCAGATCTTTTTTTAGGTTGAACATGAAAAAAACTTTTGATAGAGAGCTGCTTTGCTGCTTTTTGTTTTTCACTGTAAAGTTGCTGGTAGCAAGATGTGGCGCTTTCTAAGCTTTTCGCTGCTTTTGAGCTCTGTTCGCGATCAGGATTATTCTCCTAAAAAATGTTTATTGCATCACTTATAAGCTTAAATGCTTCAGCCATAACTTTCATTGATAATGTTCGAATAACTGGCTCAGCATATTCAGGCTCATTTTCCAGCCGTTGCTCATCCAGCAGCTTCAACTCTTCGATAGACATCTCCTCCCCATGAGAGTCAAGCAACTCTTGCACATCAGTAGCATCCACCTCCTCTAATCCTGCTTCATGGGCTAGGGCTACAATCTGCTTTTTAGCTTCAGCTATTTCAGTGTCGAACTCCCTGAACTCGTGAACACATGCAGGCCATATACGGCGCCAAACTGCGTTAAGCCAACTCGATGAAACTTCTGCCCAAGCCTCTGCTATAATATCTATAGCATCTTTAATGTTAAATTTTCTCCAGAACTCCTTGATTGTAGGCTTATTCTCACCATCTGTCTGCCTTATAAGCCTAGCAAACGTACGGTGCAAGTAATACTCCTTGAAAGCAGCTATCGCGCCTTGATCAAGAGGTTGAATTAACAAGGTTGTATTGGGGGTTAAAAATAACACTCAAATGTCTTTCTGACTGATCAGTAAGGCAAGGAAGATGCCCTGGTGTATTATCTAGAAAAAGTAAAATTTTGAAAGCAAGATTTTCTTGCAAACAGTAGTCTTTCAACTCAGCAGTTAGGCAATTGCAGAAGTAGTTTGTGAAGATGCTTGCAGTTACCCATGCTTTCGCATTAGATCTCCAAACAGGAAGATGATCCTTTGAATACCCAGCTAAAGCTCTAGGGTTGGTGGAACTATACACTACTACCGGTTTGAGCTTGAAATCCCCTTTGGCATTGGTGCATAGCATCACAGTCATATGATCCTTTGCAGCCTTAAAACCAGGTGCATAAGCCTCATCACAAGAGAGATATGTGCGTGCTGGCATGTGCTTCCAGTAGAGTCCTGTTTCATCCAGGTTAAACACCTGTTTAGACGAATAGCCACCTTCCTTTATAATAGCTTCAAATATCGCTGGGAATGATTCAGCAGCCTCCGTGTCAGCAGCAGCAGCCTCTCCAGTTATTTTTTTATTATGTAAGTTTGAATGCTTTTTAAAGCATTTGAACCAACCATAACTTGCATTAAATGGCTTGGCATCAGTTTCATTCAGTTCTATTTTAACAGCATCCTATAAAGCTTTGGCTTTTTCCTGAATAACAGCCAAACTCACTGGCATCTTTCATTGTGTTTGGTCTTCCACATAGACAATTGCCTCTCCATATTTTCCATTAGGTTAGATCGTGTATGAGCCATCTTCTTCACCCTTACTGGTGTTGCATTTTTGCAACTTTTCCTTAATTTTCTCAGCTTGGGCAGGGATTTTGAGCACACTAGACTCATGCATATTCAAAGCGTGGGAGATATCACAATTGCGTTCACCTTTTTCAATTCGCTTAATCACTTCAAGTTTCTCTTCTAATGTAAACGATTTTCTATGCTTGTTGCTTGCAGAAGCAGATGTATCACTTTCCTTATGCTTTCCACTCATGATAAGGGATAAAGTAATACACAGCAAGATACAGTATCTAGCAATGCAAGTCGCTGTGGTTTAACACAGGATAAACACGTGAGTGAGCGGAGGAGCTCTATGACCACATGTACAGTATTCATCTGCTCGAGCGTACAGTACAGTATTACCACTGTTTTCAGAACTTGTACCGCCGCACGAAGTAGTCTGCCACTTGATTTTTTTCGTGTTATTTCAGGGATGGTCGTGTTCAAAAAACGTTCCCTAAAAAAATCATGCTATCGTGGAAACGTGTTAAGCGGGCACGTGTTAAACGAGTAATTACTGATTTCAGGGGCTATTTAGGCACTTGAAAAGTTTAGTTTTCTGGCAGATAATTTAGCAGTTAGGTGACAGAAGCCCTGTATCTAATTCCTATATAAAAGAAAGACAAATAAATGTTAGACCCAATCAGCTCTAATAATGTGTTCTGACATCTTGTAGCAAGTTACTAATGGGACACTGTTAGATTTAGAATTTTAATATATAGTCTTACTTTGTTGCTAACTCTGTGGAGAGAGAGAACTCAGGAGTTCTGCTGGGGTCTCTCTCTCCTCTAGGAGCGGGATTGAGGTCTAGTGGGGTACAGCAGGGGTACATACATCATGGTTCTATGTAAGAATACCAGAATGAGGATATTGGGTCAGACGAAAAGTCTGTCTAGCCCTGTATCCTGTCTTCTGACAGTAGCCAATGCCAGGCGCTTCAGAGGGAGCGAACACAACAGGCAATCATTAGCGTTTCATTCCTTCACCCATTCCCAGCTTTTAGCAAACAGAGGCGAGGGATGTGCAGAACATAAACTTAGTTTATTTTCACCCTGTCATAGCCTTGGCCTTCACAGCATCCTCTGGCAAAGAGTTCCACAGGTCGACTGTAGAAATACGTTCTTTTGTTTTAAATCTGCTGACTATATTAATTTCAGTGAGTTACTCCTACAGGCTGAACCTCCCTGGTCCAGCACCCTCAGGACCTGACTCGTCCTGCATGAGGGATTTTTCTGCACCAGGGGAGGTCATTTCTGCCTGCTGCCCCTGCAGCCCAGCTGAGCTGTGTCACTCCCCCTCTTCCCCCCCCCCCCCCCCCACCCACACACACACACACACAGCTTCCGGCCATGCCTGCAGCATGCTGGCGCTCTCTGATCTTGGAACATATGTGGTCCTTATGGACCAGGGATGTTGCTGGACCAGAGAGTCACAGTTTATAGAGGTGCAACCTGTAGTTCTCATGTTATTTGAAGGAGTGAATAATACTTCCTTATTCAATTTGTCCACACCATTTCATGATTTTATAGACCACAGTCATATCTTCCCCCTTAATCATCTTTTTTTTTCCAAACTGAAAAGTCCAAATCTTTTATCTCTCTCCTCATATGGAATGTGTCCAATACTCCTAATAACTTCTATTGCCATTCCCTGTACCTTTTCGAAATCCAGTATCTCTTTTGAGATGGGGTGTCCAAATCTGCACACAGTATTCAATATGTGGGTGTAACAAGGGTTTATATAGAGGCAATATAATATTTTCTTTCTTATCTATACCTTTCCCAAGGAGTCTCAGTATTGTGTGTTTTATATATCCACTAGACATGGAGCAGATATTTTCAGACAACTATCCATAATAATTCCAAGACCTCTTTATTGATCTTATTGGGGTCAACTTATTTAGACCCCCATCATTTCGTATGTATATTTGGAATTCTATTTTGCCATGTTGATTACTTTACATTTATGAACAATGAATTTCATCTGCCATTGTGTTCTCTAGTTATCCAGTTTTGTGAAATCACTTTGTAACTCTTTGCAGTCTGCTTTACATTTAACTATCTTGAATGATTCTGTTTCCTCTGCAATCTTCCCAACTCACTATTTACCCTTTTCCCCAGGTCATTTTGAACATATTGGACAGCACTGGTCCCTGTAAAGACCCCTAGGGGACACATTTTTTACTACTTTCCATTCTCATAATTTATTTCCACCCTTTATTTCCTATCTTTTAACTGGAGTGCCTGACCTTGCTTTCAGGATCATCTAATAATCCTTAGTTTACTTTCATGACAAGCCTTTAGTATCTTAATCACCCTGCCTCTGTTTATAAACAAACTCTCTGCCACAAAGTCTGTGCTGCTCCCAGCTTAATTCATCACATACCACTCTTAGCCTGTGTTGTAGTTAAGAGCTCTGTTTGGGAGCTAGGCTGAGTAGACCCTAATACAAAATTGGGGGAGAGGCTAGAGCCCCAACCCCCCTAAATGGTGACCCTGTTTGAGGTCCTTCTGTCTCATAATCTCTTGCAGAAACTTTTCCTTACATGTTGAAGAGCAAAGGAGAATGGATGGAGCTTTCTGTAATTCCAGAGATTGAACCATTGATGGGTGTAGCTGCCTTCTGACCCTTTTGACATTCTCTTTTAGAAGGGAGGTTGGAAAGGTTGAAGAGGTCTGTGTCCGAAGTGCTTCTGAGAGATGGATAATGGAAAATAAATTTAACTTTAGACAATCTCTTTTAGTAAGATTCTCAATGAAAACAAAACTAGGATTCTGCTTACAACAATTTTTTGTTTACAGTAACAAAATCTCTTGACCTTTCTGCTTGTATCACTCCTACATTCAGATCATTCCTCTAATCCAGGAATGGGGAACCTTTTCTCATGTGGGGGCTGCTGAACCACAGAAAAATCAGTTGGGGCCGTGCAAAACAAAACAAAGTGAGAAGCAAAACAAAAAACCCAAACCCCAACTGATGTGGCCCCTCAACTGAGGAGGAAGACACTCCCCACATTTCTCTCTCACACCAAAGCCTATGGGGGCCCAGGCTAGTAGATTTTGTTTGCTCCAGCCCCACAGGGGGACAGTGGGAGGGAAGGGCTCTCCAATACTGCAGCGGGAAGAGAGCCCTGGACTTTGAGGGCTGGATCCAGGCAAGCCAGGGGCCGCATTGGGCTCTCGGGCCGTAGATTCCCCACCATTGCTCTAATCAAATACTTTCTTTATAGATTCATACTAAGGTACTCAGTTCTTAATCTCACACCTAGTTATTTGTCCTATGTATACCTTCAAGGTTATGCTACAGGAAATTGGGAGACAAGTTGCAAATAATCTTTTAAAGCCTTACAAGGAAATGTGATACTCCCTTCAGTTTGTTTTGTGTTTTTGCTTTTGTGTGATAGCAATCTGCCATAGTAGTCATTATGACAATGTGCATAGCAAGGTCTGCTTAAAAGGAACACTTGTAATCTTCTGAATAGATGGAAGAAAGCCAAAATAGAGGGGGTCAACAAGCATGTGGACCAGGGGGATCTAGTGGATATAGTATACTTAGATTTCCAGAAAGCAGGACAAGGTCCCTGACCAAAGGCTCTTAAGTAAAGTAAGTTGTCATGGGATAAGAGGGAAGGTCCTTTCGTGGATTGATAACTGGTTAAAAGACAGGAAACAAGGGATAGGAATAAATGGTAAGTTTTCCAATTGGAGAGAGATGACTAGTGGGGTGTCCCAAAGGTCTGTCCTGGGACCCATTCTATTCAACCTATTTATAAATGATCTAGAGAAAGGGGTAAACAGCGATGTGGCAAAATTTGAAGATACCAAACTGCTCAAGGTAGTTAAGACCAAAGCAGACTGAAGAGCTTCAAAAAGATCTCACCAAACTAAGTGATTGGGCAACAAAATGGCAAACGAAATTTAATGTTGATAAATGTGAAGTAATGGATGTTGGAAAAAAATAATCCCAACTATACATACAATATGATGGGGAATAATTTGGCTAGAACTATTCGAGAGAGATCTTGGAGTCCTTGTGAATAGTTCTCTGAAAACATCCGCTCAATGTGCAGTGGCGGTCAAAAAAGCAAATAGAATGTTAGGAGGCATTAAAAGGATAGAGAATGACAGAAAAATATCTTATTGCCTCTGTGTATAAAACCATGGTACGTCCACATCTTGAATACTGCGTGCAGATGTGATCACTTCATCTCAAAAAAGATGTATTAGCATTGGAAAAGGTTCAGAGAAGGGCAACAAAAATGATTAGGGGTTTGGAACGGGTCCCATATGAAGAGAGATTCAAAAGACTTGGACTTTTCATCTTAGAAAAGAGGGGACAAAGGGGGGATATGATTGGTACAGAAAAAGTGAATAAGGAAAAGTTATTTACTTATTCCCACAATATAAGAACTAGGGGGTCACCAAACGAAATTAATAGGCAACAGGTTTAAAACAAACAAAAGGAAGTTTTTCTTCACTGAGTGCACAACCTGTGGAATTCCTTACCAGAGGATGCAGTGAAGGCTAGAACTTTAACAGGGTTCAAAAGAGCTAGATAGATTCATGGAGGTTAGGTCCATCAATGGCTATTATCCAGGATGGGTAGGAGTGGTATCCCTAGCCTCTATTTCTCTGGGTGATAGAGGAGGGATCATGTGAGGATTACCTGTTGTGCTCCCTCCCTCCCTCTGGGGCATCGGGTATTGGCCATTGTCAGCAGACAGGTTACTGGGCTAGATGGACCTTTGGTCTAACCCAGTATGGCCCTTCTTATGCACATAAGAACTGATCTAAACTAGTTGAAAATAAATCTGATCATAGAACTTCTGATCATTAGAGAGAGATTAGTTGTGACTACATTTCTGTGTAAATTAACTAGGTTTAACATAGATTTACAAAATTGTATTTGCCAAGTGTAAGACTTATGTGCAAGTGAACGTTATTTTTTTTGAAATATCCGTTACTTTTCGTAAAGCAGACATACAAATGAATTAGTCCAAATACAAAATTTGACAGTTTTTTAAACAAGTCCTGCAAATCTAGCTAGTTTGCCAAAACAAACTGAAAAGGACGGAGTATTGGAATGAACATGAGCTCTTGGTGCAGTGCTGTCACAAGAAGGGCTAATGTAACCCTGAGATGTATAAACCGGGAAGTAGTAAGTGGGAGTATGGAGGTTTTTACCTCGAGTAACAGAGCAATACTGGAATGTTGTATCCAGATGATGGAAAAATAGCAAGGTTCAGAAAAGAGCCACAGAAATTATTGGGAGAGGGGAAACTTGAGAAAATTGTTACTTTACAGTTATCTAAAGATCAGTTTATCTTAAAAAATATGGAGAGGCAACTTGATTGTGGTGGTGTAGTATGTTCACTGGGAGAAAATACCACCTACTAAAGTAGGGATATAAAATCCCATTTAATTGGTTAGCTGAGGGAGGCTGCTCCAGCCCAGACTCACCCTGGTGCTAGAGCAGCCCCCGCCCACAACAGACAGAGAGCCGATCCAGCCTCCCCACTCCCCCTCCAGTTAACTGGTTAAAGATTCACATTCCTATACTAAGAGGTTCTTTAATGCATCAGCAAAAGGCATAGCAAGAATGAATAGCTGAGTTAAGGCTGGACAAATAAGAATAAGGCGCACATTTTTAACAGCAAGGTTGATTAACCATTGGAACAAACTTCCAAGGGATGAAGTGGATTTTCCATTTCTTGACATCATCGAATCAAGACTGAGGCAGTTCTGCCCAGGGAAGGGGCCTGGGGAAGGGAGGAGTGAGGCTGGGTTGTGTGGGCCAGAGGCTTTGAATTAAAAACAGCAAAGGGCTCATGGCTCTGGCCCCTGTTGGGGTAGCACCACAACTGGGATCCATTTAAATAGGATTCTGCTGCCTGCGCTATAGCCTGGCAATTCAGTGGCACGGGTAGCAGGATATAAATAGAAAGTTGCCAGATGCAGTCTGTGGGCCGGATCAAAGCATTAGGTCCTCAGGCCACCTCTTGTCCAGGCCTGTCCTATGCACACGGTCAATTTCATTTTTAAAGGTCCCAAACAATAGACCTTTGATCTTCAGAAACCAGGCTAATAGGGTTTACCATTAGGAAATCTACTGTGATTTCGCCACATCCCTTTCTCCAATTTCCTGCCTAGTTATGCTCTAAGGCTCAGAGTGAACCATCATCGGGAAAGTGAAGGGGAACCATACACAACATGAAAAGCAGGGCAACAGCATAAGGAGATAAGGCTGTTAACTGGGACAAAGCTTTTGAAAAGATACTTTAATGATTTCTAGAAGTACTATGTGCTACTTTTTATTCCCTTCCATGTAGTTACAGTGTTGGAGGGATGGAGATGAAACATTTACATTTACATCTCATCTATTCTATTACCAGCACTTTGTATTCTGTAAAACGTATATCATAGATTTTTGTTTTAGGGTAGTGTCATGAAGGTTTCATAGACATTCATTTGAGATGGTGATGTGTGCAACTCCTGTAGGGCCAGAGGAATTATTAAACCAGATCATTGGTCTATCTAGTCCAGGATCCTGTGTTTCAGTAGATGTCCTATATGAGATGTTTTAAGAAGAAAATTTGAGAAATCTTGTTTATAATCATGGAATAAGTTGTCTATTGGAGACTAACCTGCTCTAAGAGGAAGATTTCTTCCCAATATCTCATCAGTTAATTAAACGTTATGTGCTGAAGCGTGACTGTTAATATCCCTTCTAAAAACAAAAATATACACCAAACAAATATTTTATCCTCTCTGTTATAGCTTTAACAAGTTTCTTGTTACCAGTGGCGGATATAGGGCAGGGTGAGCGGGGCAGCTGCGCAGGGCCCCGTGCTGCAAGAGGCCCCGTGCCGAGCTGGGCCCAAATGGCTGCTTGAGCCGCTTGCTCCCATGCAGCGTCCCGGCTGAGCGGCGCAGAACTCAGCCGAGCGCCACGGCGGGAGGCGAAGGGGGTCGGGGCGGTGATGTACACAGCCAGGTGATGGGAGGCGAAGGGCGTGACAGAGGTTCCAGGTCCCGCCCCCTGGCCGTGTACATCACCGCCCCGACCCCCTTCGCCTCTCGCTGTTTGGGCTCTGCGGATGAGAGGCAGGAGGGGGAGGACTAAGGAGAAGAGAAAGAGAGAGTGAGGCAGGAGGGGGAGGAGAGAAAGCGAGTGAGAGACAGGAGGGGGAGGAGACTTAAATACAAATGAAAATTTTTAATTATTAATGCAGAATTTTGGTTAAGAATGACTTACAATATAATTAAAATAAAAATAATCTAACTAAATTAAGTTTCTATCAAATTTACCCAATTCACATTTAATATGAAAATAGCCTTAAATTTGCGCATTTGACGCCTTTTTTCTATTTTTTTTTTTTTTCTCCAAAGAGGGGCCCCGCGAAATTGTGCTGCCTTGGGCCCCACACAACTCTCATCCGCTCCTGCTTGTTACACATACTTATGTCAACCCTGTTTTGAATCCTTGGGTTTGTCAGTTTAGTGACGTCTCCTTGATTCGCGAGAAGATAAGAGCCCTTAACTCTTCTTCTCCTATACCATTTTTATAGCTTTATCATGTTCCTTTTATAAGTAATCCTAGTTTTTCCCCAATCTTTGTCATACAAAAGTTTCTCTGTGCCTTTTAGTTTTCATTCCTTTTCTCTTTCTATATTGTTTGACAGAGAGTAACCAGAGTAAATATAAAACTCCATATTTGGGCATTCCATGGATTTATATGATGACTTTGTTGTTTTCAGGAATTTTGATTCCAGTTTTGTATATTTTGTTTTTTTCAGTTTATACAGAGGTTTTTATTAAACTGTCCACGACACCCAGAATCTTTTCTTGAATGATTGTTTAAAAAAAAAAGAAACACCTCAAGCAGTATGTTGGATAGTTCAAATTATTCCTTGCAGTGTGTATCTGTCACTTGTGAACACTGGATTTCAGCTGTAATTGTGCTGCCAGTTCACCTAGTTTTCTTATGTTTTTAAAATTCCTTAGTCTTCTCTAGTATACTTATGCAATTTTGCTTCCTCTGCAAATTTTATTACTTTGCTTTTTTATCCTCTTTTCCAGATAATTAATCAATATAGATCCTAATATAGAACCTCGGGGTAATCCCCATTAGATTTTTAATATGGCAAGATGTTACCTCTTTTTGTGTGTGTATGGGGAGGTGGGAGAGGAGCTTCTAAGCAGTTTCAAAATTGATGCCAGTACTTTCTCTGTCCTGTCACTAGTTTTCTACTGACTCATTCTTCAGTTTATCAGCTTAAAACTTCACTACTTGTGTAAGTTTGTTTAGTCATAATACTCATATCAAAACCTTGGTTGTACTAGTAAATATACAAAAATCACCCTTTGAATTTGTAAATGCTTTACTTTTTAAAGTTTGAGTGCCAAAAACCTGGCAAAACAAAAAAACCCTGTTCATTCAGATTGTGAATGCATGATGTAGTAGACATTCTATTTCTTCTTACAAGTGCAGATGAGGCAGAGCAAAGGTCAACTTTTTAACCACCTCCTCAAGTTACCTTAGTAGACTAAGCAGACTAACACAACGTGAATGTCAGGAATTTGCAGTCCTGAATTTAGTGAGGCCAGTAGCATCAAGCTGTGTGTTTAAAATGTGAGAGGAGAGGGAGATGGCAACAGAGATGTAAATAAATTCCCCCAAAGCAGGCAGTGTGGAATTAAGGTGGACTGGGGATTATTTTTTACTAGAATTAGCTAGAAAATTGTGTCTGTTTAAAAAAAACAAAACCATGTGAGCATTTAGTTCTTTTTGCCTTTTGCTTTATAGTTGGCAGTCAGTCTTGTTGAAGGCTATAAAACTAATACAAACAAGTTTTAATCTGAGGACTATATATTTCTTAATGTTTCTTGGTGGAAAGCTTTTGAAATAATTTGTCCTTCATATGTGATACTAGCTGCTCATATGCAAACACCAGCTGCTTATTTGCAAACACCTGTTTTTTGTTTGATATTTAGTTTTAATTTTAATAAAGCATACAGATTGACCCACCATTTTAAAAAAATGTTTTTTATTTCAAGTAGATTAATGAAATGAATCTAATTAATTCTGAAAGCCTCCTTTTCCATCTTTGATAACAGTTCTGTGCTCCAATGCTTGAGCTTGCATTCTTTATCAGGGAGCTATAAATTATAGTTGCTTTAGATAATCTCTCCATTTTAGAGAATATTGGCGTTGAAGATAGCACTAAGGCGTAGTCCTTTTTCAGCCCAGTCACGCTGAGCTTGTACTGTTTTGTCAACAAGACACATTTTGCAGCACCAGAAGGAACTTGTCAGCATTCTGTATGTACAGTAGTATATTTTTAAACTTACTGTTTTTCTGTCAAAATGTGTCTTTGTGGGTGTGTTGGGGGAATGTGGGTGTTTTGGTAAAAGCTGAGTGGAGAAGCAACTGATCAGAAGGTCCTGTTCGTTCTAGCATTTGGTATGCTTAAATCTAAATGGAAAATAAACATTTTTATAGTAATCAGAGATAAAAAGAATTCATCTTAGTCATTCATTTGCTACGTTGTATGCTAACACCAACTAGATGTCCAAAAATAAGGCAAAAGGAATCATTTGGATAGTGAAGGTCTCCCACATTTTTCATAACAGCTGCTATTGTGCTCCTTAGATGCAACCTGCCATTAGAACACACAAATTGGCTTATTTTAACTTTGATTAGTAAAATACTCTTCTCTCCTCCTCCCAGAGTAGTACTCTCAGAGGATTTGGAGAGAAGTAAAGCTATAGTGGCATGGTATTTGAAATTCTTTAAATGCAGTTGATTTTGAGAACCAAGCAAGATCTAAAACTAAAATTAGGGGTCAATTTAAAAACTTCTTTTGTGTTTTTAACCCGGAAACTGCCATGATTCACGAGAGAATCTTTACCAGCTTTCTGGAGCAAATCATTATGACTTCAAGACAAAAATCAACGATGATGTATTCATATAGGTTCTGATTTTTAGTGAGGCTGTTAAGGAGGTACCTCCATTAAGCTCTTGAAGTATTTCCACTGAAGTCAGTAAGACTATACCTGCTTAAGTTAGATGTAGACTGAAGTTCCTCATTGAATTGGAGCCTCAATGCAAGTTCTGATTATAGGCTATAATTGGGGACAGTGAGTATAATAGGGAACTTTCTATCAATTTCATAGCCAGTGTTTTTAAAATTAGTCAGTTTCACATTTTCAGATATAAACATATGAAAAATTACACAGTATTATCGTGGGTGTCCTGACCCAAAAGATGTTGAGGATGGGAGGGTGGCAAGG
This sequence comes from Rafetus swinhoei, assembly GCA_019425775.1. Classification (NCBI taxonomy): domain Eukaryota; kingdom Metazoa; phylum Chordata; order Testudines; family Trionychidae; genus Rafetus; species Rafetus swinhoei. The sequence continues at coordinate 278,377,067 of CM033437.1, forward strand.
CTAGTGTGTGTGTGTGTGTGTGTGTGGGGGGGGTGTTCTAGGATTGCTACCCTTCTGCTATGCTGCTACCAGAGCGCTGCCTTCAGAAATGGCATGCCAGAAAGGAAGACTGCTGGTCAGGCACTCTGCTCTAAAGTGAGCTCTGCCACCAGCAACAGAGCAGAAGTGAAGGTTGCAGGCTATGTGGTGTAGGGGGTTACCTTATGTTCAGTTTTCCTGATAGCTTCCTGCCTGGGGCAGAGGCTAATAGTTGAACATAGCCTCTTTGCATGAGGAGGTAACAGTTGCAGTTATGGAGCTTCCTGAGGCTGGGAGAGATTCCCGGAGGCTGGTCTAAACTGCCCCGGGAATGATCTTTGCAGGGGAAGATGAAGTCTTGTCCTTCTTCATACCTTGCCAGGACTAGCAGCGGGAGCTTGTTCAGGGTAGGAGCTCCCTGCTGGCACCAAAGCTCATGAGGGAGATCAGAGTTTGTGGTCCTTGACATGGTTTTTCACGGGAGAAGCAGGTTAACAAACTAATACCATATCACTTACCTAAAACTAAGTCTTAGAGGCATGTTAGTCTGTAACTTTAAAAACAAGTAGTCTCGTGGCATCTTAGAGACTAACAATAGTCGCTAAGGTGCCACAGGACTACTCGTTGCTTAATAAACTAAGTATGTCTTTTTAAGAAATGTTGCTGAGTAGGACATGCCAGACTCCTAATACATTACCTGTAATTTTGGAGAAGAGGAGGGCAAATCATTTTTTGGAGTGAGCCCTACAAATTGGCCTATGGTGTCTTGTGCTGAATCAGAGAGCCATCTAGGCATAGTAGTCATATCTGTATCGGTACATGTATTGAAATGAAAAATAAACTTGATTAGGCAACTCTCATGCCATTTTACTGAATTCTCACCACTGGATTCATTCTTGTGTAATCACTTTATCTTTCGATTAATTTGACTTGTACATGATTGGTCTCATTCTTGAATGTGGGATGGTGTGTATCTTTTAAAATTAGAAGTTGGAGGGTCAGGAGGAGTGAAAGATGTACTTGTGTATACTGTACATTACTGTATCTCGACAGGTCAAGTTCACTTGATCATTCAATTAACATTTAATGTGTTCTGGTAATGTACACATTACAGTGTTCAGTGTCCGCATTTCATGAAGTTGTAGTATGCATGAAGTTTGAAATAGATGGTTGAGGAGGGTGTAGTTTAAAAAAAACCTCTTTCAGTGCCATGTGAAAGTGAGTAGGAAAAGACCCAGTGGCCTCCTAATTGTAGATGGCTCATGCTTCAAGTTGTGCTTTCAAGTATGCACATACCAGAGCATGCTTGCTCTCTTATCCTTGTCAGAAATCTAATGCATCTTTACATCACTGGGGGAAGAATGGTGGGCTTGGTTGGGAGGGAGAATATATATAAATTAACCTATTTTTACTATATAGTTTTAATGAGGGATTTGGTATATTTGTGTTCCCTCCCCTTCATACATGGCTATTTTTTTTTTTTTTTTTTTATATACAGCAGACCTATAACTAGATAAAGGATTCACTTACGTGAAACACTGAAATGTCCTTAGTTCCAGTGAGGGATAGATATCAACTTCCGTGTTAAGGCCATGATTTTTTTGGCATATGATCCTTTGAAATGAGCAGCTTTTCTGCTGCACAGTTAGGAAACCTGTCTTGCAGCCGCCTTCATGGCAGATGCTGCTTCCAGGTCTGTTGATTCCATTGTTCTCTGAAGACCTGTCTGAGTTTATGCCCAAAGCATTCAGGCAAATCCATCTCTGCTTCAAAGTTCTACACAAGGAAGGGCATTAGGAAGTACTAAGTTAAGCTTTAGCTTAGAATGTAGAAAAGTTAATAGCTAAATAAACGAGAAACTAATGAAGAGCTCATTTTTGGCATGTCAACAGAATAAGCTTTACAGAAATGGCTTTAATTATTCTATGTCAACATCTTGAGAAAAGCCAGCCAGAGGAACAGGAATAATAAAACTCATTTCCCAATCTGTAATGGCTCCCTTTGCCAAACTGTTAACAAATATCTAGGATAGAGCCAAAGTTATATTGGATCTCAGGGAAGCTTACTCCATAGAGTTCAGTCTCCCCTTCCCCAGATTTGTCCTATCCCAGATCTCCTTGCATACTTCCAAATCTCAGGAAACTAAAATGACTTGTAGATGTTTAATGGTTAGGAATGATGATTGTGGCTATCTGTCTGGCCACTTGCAGTCAAGTTATGGACTTTAACACAGTAATTTTCTTCTTCAAGTCATATCTGTTTAGATTATTTGTTTTGATATTGGGGCATTTGAACCACTAAGTGAATCTGAAAAGTTTTTTAGTATTCAAGATGACCACTAGTTATTCAGATTGAATATGTGCCAATAAATGCTAATAAATTCCATTTGGGATGGAAGGATTTCTGTTAGTTCATGGACCTCATCTCATGTGCAGAGATACCTATCAAATTGACACTAAGGTTTCTGAAGTTTCAGTCTAACCTACATAGTGTTGGCATTCATGCTTAGTCTATTTGACCTTAATTCTTTTTTTGTTCGGTTTTTTTCCAGGGGGATATCAATCATTCTGATAACTTTTATTGATGAAAGTTATTTGCCTTTACATTGATATGGGCAACAACCTCATTCATGTCCTCTCAACCCCAGAAACTATAAGTACTTCCTTTGCCTAGATAGCTTTTCAGGAACAAGTCTGTTCTCAGTGGAGGAAAAAGTATTCGTGTTCCTTGTAAAAATATTTCATTTTGGAGATGCAAGATTATTTCAGTTAATCTATTCTTCAAGGAGCCAAACGCCATATGAAGTATCTACAAATAATAATTATTACGACTGACTTATAGTTTTGAGGTTGGGTATTGGTAATCAGGAGAGAGCCTTTAAACAAATCCCAGCAACAACAAAACTGAAAACCTTTTAGGAATTCTTCTTGAAGAAGAATCCCGGTGTACAACCTTGATTTTAAATATTAAAATTTAAAGCGTAACTATTCAAAAGTAGTAGTTTTCAACGACTCAGTTGAAACAAAATTCCTACTCTGGAATCTGAATTTATTAAATAAAACGGAATATTAAGCTAAGTATACTTTAGAAATACAGCATATTAATTGTGCATATTTTGTTTTAAAAAAATCTCATACACTGTGCAAGGGCAACTTTAACAGAATTGTTGTCCTCATCTGGTAATGATCAGCAGAAATGGTAGAATATTTAAAGAATTTATGAATGTAACATATTTTATGTTTAAATCCAACCATTGCCCAAAACTCAGGTTTTGCTTTTCCTCAAATTTAAATCCTCATAGGAATGCATGGTATCTGTGCCAGGGATTTTCCCATAGTGATTGAAAAGACTTGCTTCAAAATGTGCATTCTTTACAAACACATTTTGGTATTTAATTTAAAGTCTGAACCTGCATGCATTTATGCAGTCAAAGCTAAGACTGAGGGCCAACCACCCCCGCAGTGTAAACTTTAGCTACTAAAAATAAGTAGTATTGATACTGAGTTATATAATAAGAATTTTGATAAGACTAATATTAGAATTGGGCCATAAATAGCTGAGTCAGTGATTTTTCTGCTCTGTCCTTTCTTTCTTATATTATCTTATCTTGTCCTTATCTATCTTATATGAGTAATATTCAAAGTTTGCACCCATGGGAAATAGTGTGTATATCATCGAAGGTGTGTATTCTGGAATTCAGTGCAGATTGTGTGGCTTCAATACTACAGTGGCACAGCTGCATCATCATAGTTGTGTCACTATAGTATAGACCTGTCAACAGCCTTAAGAGGATATTTAATTGCTGTTTGAACAATGTGGTGGAAGTCTACCTAGAGCAGTGGTGTCCAACCTTTTTAAGGACGAGATCACTTTTTGAATTTAAGTGCAGTCCAAGATCTACCTCAAATATAAATACCCTTGTCCCGCCTCCCTCCTGTCCCTTCTCCGAAGCCCTTCTCCATCCTCCCTCTCTTGCCCATCCTCCCTCACTTTCGTCAGGCTAGGGCAGAGGGTTGGGGTGCGGGCTCTAGTCTTGGATTAAGGGATCTGGAGTGCGAGAGGGGCTCTGAGCTGCTCTTGGGGCAAGCAGTTGGGATGTAGGAGGGGGGTTCTAGGTGCAGGCTCTGGGACAGTGTTTGGATGCAGGGGTGCTCGGGGCTTGGAGTGCAGGAGGGGGTTAATGACTGGGGTAAGAGTTCAAGCTGGGGGCTCCAGCAGGGCCCTGCCTATCTCAGGTGGCTCCTGGGTGGTGGTGCAGTGGGGCTAAGGCAGGCTTACCCCTGCCCTGGACCTACACCACTCTCAAAAGCAACCAGCAAATTTTCTCCATCCCAACTCCTGTTGTGCCCCCTCTCTGCTCTGCGGAGAAAGGATACAGAGTGGGAGGGGGCACCTTGACATCAGCATCCTCCTCTCCCTTCCCTGCCCTGCGCAGAAAGCAGGAGGCTCCCCAGGGGAAGGGGCAGTTCCAAGGCAAAGGGCAGGAGATGCGCAGCAGTGTGAGGAAGGGCAGCTGAAGTGCCAGCACTTGATAGCCTCTTGGCCAAACCAGTCAGGATCACCTGCCAGAGGCTCCAAGATCTACCAGTAGATCCCGATGTACTGGTTGGTGACCACTGACCTAGAGCATAGCTGTGCTAAGGAAAACAAAGTGGTTTTGTAAACTTAACACAGCAGAAAATTTATCTGAAATAGAAATAAAAAGTCTAATCCTCCCCTAGAATGTTAGGTGGAATGAAGTTAATATGCTGCAGTTCATACCTACAACAGATTTTTCGTCCTAAAAGTTTCCCACCACTGTCACCACTAGGTCAGCTCCATGGGAAGTAGTGTTTTGTAGTGGTTGATTGATTGTACAAGGTGATAATGCTTTAATTACCAAAATGGATAGGTAAGATGAATGAGTGTGTCTCTGTCTGTCTTCTCTGAGCAGCGTTAGACAAAGTGATAACAGAAAATTCTGGCAGCTGCAGAATCCATCCTAAACTAATGTTGTTTTACCATTGCTAGCATTGATGGCGAAGAATGAGTGGAAATGGGAAACTGCAACCATGAGAGTTTTTAGGAAAAAAGTCCTGTTTTACACACAGCCTGAAGGTTTGAGGTAATGACCCTCATCCTGCATTTGTAAATCTTTAATACAGACAGACAGAGTTGGTCCTTTTCATGCATGTATGGTTAATGTGGAGTGACAGTATGGTCTAGAAATGTTCATTTCAGTGGCACCCTCTAAGTAGGATCAGCTCTGATACTGTTGGGGTGTTTTAAGTCCTGTTTTGAGCTACAAGTATATTATGTTTGTAAAATTGGACCGGAAATCTGGGTGGGAGATGGAGGCTGAAGAGAAAACTATGGTGTTACTTGGATAAAATGAGGAATTGCAGAGGTGTATGAAAAGTAAAAAATAAAAATTGAGACCCTTTAAAAAAAATCTGCAAATGAACTTTGTTCCACTTTTGAGTGAAGCTTCAGCTCTGATTTGTTTTTTTTTATCTGAAGCTGTTCTCTCATCCTTAAACTGTCTAAGGCCTTATAAGAGCTATCCCAGTTGTGAGCTAGTTCTATTTTTACTTCAGTTTTTATAATTCTTACATTTGTATATAACACTTTTTTGGTTCTTTTTTTCTCAGCCAAAGTTATGCAAAAGCCAAACATAAAATGGGAGGAAAAATGAAGCATTTCTAAAGTAGTGTAGAATGAAATACACTTTAAAGGCAATATACGTGATCAAGCATCCTACTGCTTTTATGAGTTTTAGAGCAGGTGCAACCACGAGTTATAGCTAGCCTGTCACCTCTATTGTAGCAAAAGTTTCTTTTAGCTAAATCAGTGTTAGTTTCCATTTAAGGAAAAATGTCTGCTAGAGCCAATGGTATTTACTAACTGTGCCTGTGAAAACATTCCTTTTTTACCCTCATGCTCACTCAGCTTTCTCTTTTCCAAGTGACATTATTACAGGGTTTAGCCTGTAGTCTGAGAAATTAAAAGCACATGTTAATAATACTAGTAGCAGAATTTTCATCCAGACTTCTCCCTCACCTCCTCCAAATGGATTTATTATAGAGCCGTTGTAACAAGAACTCCAAATTGTCTTTACCTGAACCATTTACTCTGCCAGTAATCTTCCTGGGCTGTCACTGGCTGCTAAGAGAACTTATCACAGAATAAAGTTGTATTAATAGCAGTTTAATTTGCACCATATGGGAATTCGAGTTTAATTTATCTCTTGGATGAACATCTTGTATTCATTTCTCCCTCTTCTCCTCAGACTGAGTGAATGGCTTAATCTCAGAACCTCCTTATATGTAATAGAAGAAGCAGATAAAGATGACCCATAGCAGTGGAGCCCCGGCCAATAAAATATAGAACAAACCCCAATATGGCGAATGCATGTAAAGACCATACTTTCAATATATAATATCTAGCTCTTGTGTTGTGTTTTTCGTCAATACATCTTAAAGTACTTTGCAGTGGAGACTAGTATCATTATCCCCATTCTATGGATAGGAAACGACATGTAATTGATTCTTTGCTTCATCATTAAATTATTACCAATATTCATTAGGACAAAGCTGAAATATTACCCAGTCTCTGACCTGAAAACAGTACACAAACTGTAGAGAAACTGTTGACCTAAAATGGCAGCCGTTCCCCTTCCCCCACCCCAATCTGATATTTAGACCACTAAATATTGGATGCAGAGGACTTTCAATATTTTACAGTTAAAACTTTGGATAGCCTGACACATTAAATCCTTAAATAACAAAAGTGCATCACTCCTTGAACAAATTGAAAAAGACAATAAGCCACTCCATTCTCTGAGTGCACTCAGTAGAGTCAAGCAAGAATATCAAAAGGATTTCCCCCTTCCCCCGACAGAGCAAATCACACAATCCTGAACCATACATGCCAGCTCCCACTATAGAATCATAGGTCTGGAAGGACCTTGAGAGGTCATTAGTCCGGTCTCCAGTACTCATGGCGGGGCTGAGTATTCTATTAGACCAGTGTTTCCCAATTGGTGCTCCGGGGAACCCTGGGGTTCCTCAAAGCAAAACTAGGGGTTCCGCGAGGAGCCGGCACTCCCCAACCCCCTCTGAGAGACAGAGAGAGCCGGCTAGCCAGCAGAGGCATGGGCGGCGAGTTGTATGGGCTCGTGGTGCCCATGCTCCACCAATATTTGGAACTGGAGAGGGCCCCAGCCCCCCCGTGCGTCCTCCCACCCCGGCCCCAGAGCGTCTCTCCCCCGGCCCCAGCCCCGTCCCATCCCTGCCGTGCACAACCTTCACTGAGCTCCCCCTTGCTGGATGGTGCTGCCCTGCGCGTCGTGCTCAAATTGGTGGCCGGGGAGATGCCCGGGCATGACGTAACGTCACAGCCCGGGATTTTAAAACTGCTGGGCGGTGCGTTGCTCCACGTGGCTGAGTTTCGGGTTCGGAGTCCGGGGACGGAGCGCGGACTCCAGCCCTGCAAAGTGGAAGGCAGAAGGTAGGGGAAGGGGAAGGGCTGGGAGAGGAAGGGGCTTGTGCGGAGGGGGAGGGGAAGAGTGGGAAGAGAGGGGAAGGCACCAAAAGGACAGGGTAGAGGAGAGACAAATGCCAGGGGCCAAGTGCAGACAATGAGGAAAAGGCAGGAGGAGGTGTCAGTGAGAGGGGACAGGGTGATGCTGGGAGGAGAGGTAAGGACATTGGGGGCTAGAGGGGGAGGTGCTGGGAGAAGGCTTGAAAGAAGGGGTGGGCATGAGGAAGGCCGGGATGGAGCAAGTTATGTGTGAGGGCACAGGGGCATGAGGAGAATGGGGGCAGACGGTGGTGAGAGGGTGGGCATAGGGAAAAAGAGGGCAAAGAGGGTAGGGGCAGTGAGGGAAGAGGGAGGCAACAGGAAGGTGCAGGAGTAAGAGAAGGTGCAAGTGCCAGGGGATTCTGGGGGTGAAGCAGAAGGGCAGACACCTGCAGGGGAGGGACCACCACCAGAGGAGAGAGGCAGGGCAGGTTTGTAGAGGGAGGTGTTAGAAGAGGGGATGAGGAGGGGTAGCTCACATGATCAGAGTGGGGCTACTGGAGGAGTGGGCATAGGGAGGAGAGAAGGGCTGGTGGATGGGGGCAGGTGAGAAGGGCAGGAGGGCTAAGGGCAGTGAGAAGGGCAGGAGTCAGGACAGCAGAGGAGGGTGAGGAGTTGGGAGGCAGCAGGCACCAGGGGAGCTGATGGAACAAGGGGAGGAGACATGTCAGCAGAGAGAAAAGGTAAAGGTTGAAAAATATTTATTAATAACTTGAGTGCCACAGTGGCACATCCAAACAAGCCACATGAACTCAGTACTGGTGCACAACACAATTCATTTTGCTCATGCGAGGAAACTCTTAGGCTATGTCTACACTGGCAGTTTCTTGTGCAAGAATATCTTGCGCAAGAGTTCTTCTACAAGAACACGCCCACACTGCCATGTGCGAGTTGTGCTTTTGCACAAGAGCATCTATGGCAGTGTGGACGCTCTCTGCCCAAGAACGTACCGATGGCCATTTTAGCCATAGGGCTTTCTTGCGCAAGAAATTCATGTTGCCTGTCCACACTGGCCTCTTGTGGTTGCCTGTCCACACTGGCCTCTTGTGCAAGAACAGTTGCGCAAAAGGGCTTATTCCTGAGCGGGAGCATCATAGTTCTTGCGCAAGAAGCCCTGATTTCATACATGAGAATGTCAGTGTACTTGCGCAAGAACACACGGCCAGTGTAGACAGGCAGCAAATTTTTGCTCAAGAGCGGCCTCTTTGGCGCAAGATCATGCCAGTGTAGACACAGCCAACGGGAGGGAGGGAGGGAGGCAGGGGCAGGGAATCAGTGCTGGCTAAGCATGTCTGCATGATTTGGGGGAAGGTGCAGGGAAATTGAGCTCAGCTGGGTTGCAGAGTGGGGAGGTCCGGGGCTGGGCTGGGGCGGGCGGGCGGGTGTGTGTGTGTGTGTGGCACTCAGAGCTCAGTTTGGCTGCAGGAGGAGGGAGGTGCTGGGAACCGGGGCTAGACTCCAGGGGAGGGAGGTGCAGAGAAACGGGGCTCAGCTGTGCTGTGGGGGAGGCATGCAGGGAACCAGTGCAGGGCTCAGCTGGGCTGAGGTGGATGCGGGAGGGCATACGGAACAGACGGGCAGCTCAGCTGGGCTGAGGGGCTGCAGGGAACTGGTGCTGCACTCCCTTGGATTGTGGGAGATGGTTTTGGGGGAGGTGCAGGGAACCAGCGGGGGTGGGCAGCTCAGTTGGGTTGCAGGGGATAGAGGTGCAAAGAAGCCTAGTGAGGGCGGGAGGGGGAGGGAACCAGGAGCCCTGAAATTACCTCCCCTGGTCCAAAAATCCCTCATCTGGGACCAGTCAGGTCCAGAGGGTGCCATATCAGGGAGGTCCAACTCCTACCCAAGTCCCCTCCTTGCACCCTCCCTTGTAGTCAGACACCTTACCCCCAATCTGCTCCTGCTCCCTCCCCCTGGCCAGACACCCTACATCCAGCCTGTTCTGCACCCTACCTACCACCCAGACCTTGTCCCCTTCTGCCCCCCCACCTCCTTCCCAGATCCTGCACCCCATCCCTATCCTGGTCTTTGGCAGCCCTGCCATCCACCCTAGCACCACCCTGGCCCTGGGCCCAGCACCCTGCCATCCATGCTAGCACCCAGCAGCACCCTGTTCCTTGTCCCAGCACCCTGCCAGTCACCCTAGTGCCCAGCAGGACCACGTCCCTGACCCCAGCACCCCGCCACCTGCCTGCCCCAGCACCTTGCCCTAGCATCCCGCCACCTGAGCCAGCATCCTTCCACCCAGCAGCACCCTCTCCCCAGCCCCAGCACCCACTTTCACTCTGTCCCCTGCCCCCACCAGCGCATTTGGGACCACATTAGTGAGGCTTGGGGGTTTTTGGAGGATTGTTGTTGTTGTTTTATCTCACTTGTGTGGCCCTAACTGACTTTTCTGTGAGTCAGTGACCCTTGACTCAAAACAGGTTCCTCACCCCTCTCATAAATAAAGACAGTGCTAAAACCTTTTGAGTTTGACATAATATTTTATTTAAAAATGAAGCCTGGCCAACAAGCCCCCAATTGGGGCCAAACCCCCATCTCACTGCAGCATTGTAACACTCCTGCATTACCTGACCCCAAATCTGAGCCTATCATACACTGGAACCCCGTCCTGAGCCTCTTACATCCCCAAACTCCTGCATCCCCACATCCTTAGTCTTCTGCCACAACACTCCTGCACCATCCACACATCACAAATCTGTGTCCTGAGCCCATCATACTCACAACCTTCTTGCCCTGAGTCCCTCACATATCCAGCCCAAACTCCTTCACCCTCACATCCACAAGCCCATAGCTTGCTCAGCACCCCAACATTCCACCTGAGCCCCTTCCCCGAGCCAACATCCCCCTTCTCCTGCATCCTTTTTCCCTCCAAGAGCTTGTACTTCTCACCCCTTCCCACACCCAAATCCCTCATTCCCACCCCACACCTCCTGTCTCAACCTAGTGAGAGTGTATAAGGGCTGGGGATAGCAAGTGATGGAGAGGAGGGGAACAGAGTGGATGAGGCCTCAAGGAACGGGCGTGGGGGGTCTTGGGGAAGGAATGTGATTTTCATGCATTGGTGGGGATTTTCATGAATTGGTGGGTGCCTCTTCCCTCCTCCCCCCCCCCCCTTTTTTATTTATTTATTTATTTATTTATTTATTTTGCTTGACAAACCTAGGGGTTCCTTGAAAAGCTGAAAAGGGTTCCTCGGCCAAATAAAATTGGGAAACACTGTATTAGACCATCCCTGACAGATGTTTATCTAACGTTCTCTTAAAAATCCCCAATTATGAAGATTCCACAATGTCCTTGGCCAATTTATTTCAGTGCTTAACCACCCTGGCAGTTAGGTTGGACATTAGAAAAAATTTCATAACTGCCCTTGCTGTAACTTAAGCCCATAGCACAAGAAGCAATCTTCAGAAGTTAAGGAGAATATATTTTCTTCCTCCTCTTTGTAATAACCTTTTATGTACTTGAAGAATCATAGACTCATAGAATACTAGAACAGGATGGGACATCGACTGATCAAGTCCAGTCCCCTGCCCTCATGGCAGAACCAAGCACAGTCTATAATCTATATCATCCCTGATAGATGTTTGTCTAACCTGCTCTTAAATATCTCCAGAGATGGAGATTCCACAACTTCCCTAGGCAGTCTATTCCAGTGTTTGACCACCCTGACAGGAAGTTTTTCCTAATGTCCAGCCTAAACATTCCTTGCTGCAGTTTAAGCTCATTGCTTCTTGTCCTATCATCAGAGGCCAAGGAGAACAATTCCCACCCTCCTCCCTGTGATTCTCTTTTAGATACCTGAAAACCTCTATCATGTCACCTCTCAGTCTTCTCTTTTCCAAACCAGACAAGCCCAATTCCTTCAGCCTTGCCTCATAGGTCATGTTTTCTAGACCTTTAATCATTTTATTGCTCTTCTCTGGACCTTCTCCAATTTCTCCATCTTTCTTGAAATGTGCTGCCCAGAACTGGACACAATACTCCAGTTGAAGCTGTTAACGTGTTCCCTATCAGCCTTTTTTCTCAAAGGTCATGTTTTCTAGATCTTTAGTCATTTTTGTTGCTCTTCTCTGGACTTTTTTTTTCCAATTCCAATTTGTCTATGCTCTTCCTGAAATGTGGCTACCAGAACTGCAGGCAGAAGTCCATTTGAGGCCCTATCATTGTAGAATAGAGCAGAAAAATTACTTTTTGGCTACATCTACATTGTGCTCTCTTGGGCAAGAACATGTGCAAATGAGACACCATTTTTGCAAAAGCCCCCTATTGTGCAAGAGCCTTTCTGCCTTAAAATAAGTGGCAGAACAGCTCTTGCGCGCGAGGGGTTTTTTGTGCAAGAAGGAGCAGTGTAAACTGCTCCTTCTTGCGCAAAATGGCGGGCTCATTAAGTATGAAAATGAGCGCACGCAATGTAGACTTAGCCCTTGTGTTTTGCATACAACAATCCTGCTAATACATCCCAGAATGATGTTGTCTTCTTTTGCAACAGTTACGCTGTTGTCTCATAGTTAGCTTGTGATCTGTTATGACCCCCCAGATCCCTTTCTGCAGTACTCTGCCCTAGGCAGTCATTTCCTATGTTGTATGTGTGCAACAGGTTGTTCTTCCCTAAATGGAGTACTTTGCATTTGGCTTTATTGAATTTCATCCTGTTTTCTGGAAAAATGGTCTGAAGTTTTGTCCAGAAGATTTTGAATTTTAATCCTAACCTTGAAAGCATTTGCAACCAGTACCAAACTTTGTAAGGGTACTATCTATGCTATTATCTAAATATTGGTGAAGATATTGGACACAGAACTGAGCTCTGTGACCTTCAAGATCGACTGAGAGTCCCTGCTAATTACTCCATGGGAATGTTTTCCAACAAATTTTTATGCACTACTTACAGTAGCGCCATCTAGGTTGTATTTCCCTTGTTCGTTTGAGAGAGTCATGCAAGACAGCATTAAAAGCCTTACTAAAAATCAAGATGCACCACATCTGCCACTTCTTGCCTCATCTATAAAGCTTGTTCCGTACAAAGAAATCTGTCAGGTTGGTTTGACACATTTTGTTCTTAACAAATCCATGCTGACTGTTACTTATCCCCTTATTATTTTTGAGGCATTTACAAATTGCTTGATTTTTAAGTATTTGCTCCATTCTCTTTCCAGGTAATGAAGTTAAGATGACTAACCTGTAATTCCCTGGATTGTCCTTATTTCCTTTTGTGGATGGGCACTATATTTGCCATTTTTCAGTCCCCTAGAATATCTCTCGTCTTCCTTTTCAAAGGTAATGGCTCAGATATCTCTTCAATCAGTGTCTTGAGCTTTCTAGGATGTATTTAGTCAGACCTTTATAACTTTAAGGAATCTAACTTGTCCAAGTAATTTTTAACTTGTTCTTTCTCTATTTTAGCTTCCAGTCCAACCTCATTTTCAATGGCATTCACTGTTAGATGTCGAACCACTTCACTAATTTTTGTTGATAAAAACTGAAAAACTGAAACAAAAAATACTTCTGTCATTTCCACATTTGCTATTATTGTGTCCCCCATTGAATAATAGGTCTGCTGCTGCCCCTGCCTGCTTGAAAATACAGGCTGCTCCCTCCACATGTCTCTCAACTTGGGGTGGGGGAAGAGGCTTGCACTGCCCCAGTCTCATAGACCAATCTCTCAGCTCCAGTTGGCTGGCTGTTTCCAGCCAATAGCAGCTGAGTGTGTGACTGAAGTCAGTTCTTGGCTAATTGTTTCTGGCCAATTGGAGCTGAGGATTGGGCTGGGGCCATGAGATCACACAAAGCCTTCCCCTCCCTGCAGAGCGGAGAGCGGCAGGGACTGTGTTTTAAACCGTGGCAGCTGCATGTGCCTGTGGGTCCCCGCAGGGGGGTCCACAGGCCGGATTGGGAGGCTTGGCATGCCGGATCTGGCCCCCCGGGCTGTATTTTGCCCAGGCCTGCTCTATCCTTTTACTCTATCATGGTTCTTGCCCCCTACAATACAAGTGTAATCTGTTCTTTTCCATCTAACCCTCCGACCCCAGAATTCTCACTTGCCTCTCTAACTACTGCCACATCTCACTACTTTATTTAATTTCTAAGGTCAGTAAATGTGCTATTTATAATGACTGTCTGGAGTTCCTCTCCTGCACTTCTGTCCTAGACTCATTGCAATCCAGTCCTGTAAATAGGGCTGGTCTACACTGCAAAGTGAACTAGAGAGATGTGAATTATAAAGCACACTAGTATTTTCTGTTCTGCCACATGTAGACCCTACTGGTGAGAACTAAAGGGTACCTAATTTTCATTGATGTAGTCCTATTTCAAACAGGAGTATGTTAGCATGCATTAGGTCCCTTTTTAGTATCACCAGTAGGACTGCACAGGGCAGTTAAATCTCTACACAATTCACACTTTTCCACTTTGTACTGCAGCACCATGTGGACATAAATTACACTGGTCTACAATTTTTTAGAAGTCGTCTGCTTCAGAGATAAAATGTGCTATTTATTATGTATTTTGATGTGCTGAATTCAAATATGACAATTAAAACAACTGTTTGGCTACTGTTTCCAAGATATTTAGTTTTTACATTTTACGTCTATGTATATTGTGTAGCTAGTAGAGTTTTAATCATAAATTGTAAACCTAGGTCTTTTCATGTGTTTATGGTTGCTTTACATGATAATATTTCACCTGTCCTGCTTATGTAACACTTTAAAAATCAGCAAAAGGGTTATATAAATAAAATTTATTATGAAACAAAAGGCAAAAAACTATTCTGTACATAGTTTAGTCCTATTCGTGTCTACTCGGCGTCTTGGCTTGTCTCTTGTATTCATTAAATGGAGCATCTCTTGTCACTGTCCAGCAATAGTCTGCAAGCATTGATGGGCTCCATTTGCCCTGATAGCGTTTCTCCATTGTTGCAATGTCCTGGTGAAATAGCTCGCCGTGCTCGTCGCTCACTGCTCCAGTTCGGTGGAAAAAATCTAGATGAGAGTGCAAAAATGTATCTTTAGTGACATGTTGCAACCAAGGCTTTTGTATGCCTTGAGGAGGTTTTCCACCAACAACCTGTAGTTGTCTGCCTTGTTGTTTCCGAGAAAATTTATTGCCACTAACTGGAAGGCTTTCCATGCTGTCTTTTCCTTGCCACGCAGTGCATGGTCAAATGCATCATCTCGAAGAAGTTCACGAATCTGAGGACCAACAAAGACACCTTCCTTTATCTTAGCTTCACTTAACCTTGGAAATTTTCCACGGAGGTACTTGAAAGCTGCTTGTGTTTTGTCCATGGCCTTGACAAAGTTCTTCATCAGACCCAGCTTGATGTGTAAGGGTGGTAACAAAATCTTCCTTGATTCAACAAGTGGTGGATGCTGAACACTTTTCCTCCCAGGCTCCAATGACTGTCGGAGTGGCCAGTCTATCTTGATGTAGTGGGAATCCCTTGCACGACTATCCCATTCGCAGAGAAAACAGCAGTACTTTGTGTATCCAGTCTGCAGACCAAGCAAGAGAGCAACAACCTTCAAATGGCCACAAAGCTGCCACTGATGTTGGTCATAGTTTATGCACCTCAAAAGTTGTTTCATGTTGTCATAGGTTTCCTTCATATGGACTGCATGACCAACTGGAATTGATGGCAAAACATTGCCATTATGCAGCAAAACAGCTTTAAGACTCGTCTTCGATGAATCAATGAACAGTCTCCACTCATCTGGATCGTGAACAATGTTGAGGGCTGCCATCACACCATCGACGTTGTTGCAGGGTACAAGATCACCTTCCATGAAGAAGAATGGGACAAGATCCTTTTGACCGTCACGGAACATGGAAACCCTAACATCACCTGCCAGGAGATTCCACTGCTGTAGTCTGGAGCCCAACAGCTCTGCCTTACTCTTGGGTAGTTCCAAATCCCTGAGAAGGTCATTCAGTTCACCTTGTGTTATGAGGTGTGGTTCAGAGGAGGAGGATGGGAGAAAATGTGGGTCCTGTGACACTGATGGTTCAGGACCAGAAGTTTCATCCTCTTCCTCTTCCTTGTCTGACTCAAGTGAGTGATTGTGGTGCATCAGGAACCGGCAGTCCTTCTCCGTGGGGGACCGGGCGTATAGCTGATGGAATGTTTGGATAATGCACAGTCCACTTTTTCTTCTTTGACACACCTTTCCCAACTGGAGGTACCATGCAGAAGTAACAATTGCTGGTATGATCTGTTGGCTCTCTCCAAATCATTGGCACTGCAAAGGCATAGATTTCCTTTTCCTGTTCAACCACTGGCGAAGATTTGTTGCACAAGTGTTGCAGCATATGTGTGGGGCCCACCTCTTGTCCTGATCTCCAATTTTGCAGCCAAAATAAAGGTGATAGGCTTTCTTAACCATAGTGGTTATACTGCGCTTTTGTGATGCAAAGTCACTTCACCACAAACATAGCAGAAGTTATCTGCACTGTTCACACAAATGCGAGGCATCTCTGCTCACTTTGGCTAAACAGAAATGTGTCCCTTTGCAAAATCAAACACTGACAAATAAGAGCACGACACTGTATGATTTCTAGAGCTGATATAGGGCCAATTTGTTCAGCAGAGTGATGTAAGCTTCGTTATGATTGCATCATCCATGACTTCTAGGAATAACATGATGCAATTCATATCATGTATGATGCAATACCAGCTTCAGATTGCATCATTCATTGTTTTGCCTAAAAGCAAGTACTGTCCAAACCCAGTCATAGATTTATTCATAGATCCAGTCAAAGATGTATTTTAGTCATTTCTGGTTTAAATTGAGATCCCTTCCCTTTATAACTCACTTATCCTCCGCCAATCCCAAGTCAAGGGTCGTATATACTGACCCAATAGCATATCTTGAAAACTAGAGCCAATCAACAATTTTAAGCATCATTTTTGTTCTCAGTGACCCAGAATTAGTAAAGTTGGACTACATTTATTTCAGAAGCATTTTGGCTGTAGAGCAGTGTTATTTGTAGTATGGATCATCTTTGTTCTGTTTCTGCTAGGCACTATACATTGGAGTTCTAATCCAGGACTTGGGCTGTTAGGTGCTATGGTAATATAGATAGTCTGTTTTTGAAGATGAATTGAGAAGATGTGAACAAAAGGAGTAACTGCCAAACTCTACACAACTCAGTGAAGAAAGCACCAAAAGAAAATAATTTCATAGAATCCTAGGACTGGAAGGGACCTCGAGAGGTCATCGAGTCCAGTCCCCTGTCCTCATGGCAGGAAAACAAATTCATCTCAGAACTGGAAGGGACCTTGGGAGGTCATCGAGTCCACTCCCCTGCCCTCACAGCAGGACCAAGTACTATACCTGACAGATTTGCCCCAGATCCCTAAATGGCCGCCTCAAGAATTGAACTCACAACCCTGGGTTTAGCAGGCCAATATTCAAACCACTGAGCTATTTCACACCTCTTATTCCCACCCTTAACAGCTCAGAAACTTTCTGTAATTCTGAAGAGACTGTTAGCAGACCAGTCAGAGGGTCCCTACTCAGGACATTTGTGGTTATTTTATTTGGACAGTAAGGCTATGTCTACACTTGCGGCTTCTTGCACGAGTAATATGCAAATGAGGCTAAGCGTGGAATATCGCTGAGCCTCATTTGCATACCTAATGAGCCACCATTTTTTTCAGAAGAGGCTCTTGCGCAAGAAGGAGCGTCTACACTGCCCCTTCTTGCGCAAGAAAACCCCCCTTGCGCAATGCCGTTCTTCCTGAAAAGTAATAGGTGTAACGGCATTACGCAAGAGGGTTTTTCTTGCGCAAGAAGGGGCTGTGTAGACAGCTCCTTCTTGCGCAAGAGCCTCTTCCGCAAAAATGGCGGCTCATTAGATATGCAAATGAGGCTCGGCGATATTCCACGCTTAGCCTCATTTGCATATTACTCGCGCAAGAAGCCGCGAGTGTAGACATAGCCTAAGAGTTTAGCATTTAAAAAAAAAAAATAAAATGTCGAATCCAAATGTCACTGTGCTCCTTTCCAATAAAATAGTTTCTAGATGATAATCTGAAAGACTGAAGTGAATTGAGTGTATAATACCAGCCCTTTTGTCCAGCCTAGTCACAGCTCAAACACTACGCAACCAATACTCCCAGCTATCTCCGAGATACTACTGACTTCCTGAGAAAACTACAAAACATTGATAACCTCCCTGATAACACCATCCTTGCTACCATGGATGTAGAAGCTCTATACACCAACATCCCACATGAAGATGGATTACAAGCAATTAGAAACACTATCCCAGAGGATGCCACTGCCAATCTGGTAGCAGACCTATGTAACTTTGTTCTCACCCACAATTATTTTCAATTTGAGGACAACTTATACCTCCAGATCAGCGGCACAGCCATGGGTACCTGCATGGCCCCACAGTACGCTAACATCTTTATGGCTGACTTAGAACAACGTTTCCTCGGATCCCATCCCCTTTTACCCCTTCTCTTACTTACGCTACATCGATGACATCTTTATGATCTGGACCCATGGCCAAGAAACACTGGATGCATTCCACAGAGACTTTAACAACCTACACCCCACCATCCATCTCAGCCTGGACCATTCTACACGAGAGATCCATTTCCTGGACACCACAGTACAAATCACCAATGGTAAATTAGATACCACTCTCTACAGAAAACCCACTGACTCATACAGTTAACTACATGCCTCCAGCTCCCATCCAGAACACACCATACGATCCATCGTCCAAGCCCTTCGATACAACCGCATCTGCTCTAATCCCACTGACAGAGACCAGAAACTTCAGGATCTCTACCAAGCATTTATAAACCTCAATTACCCACCCAGAGGAAAAAAAAAAACCAAATTGAAAGAGCCAGACGAATACCCAGAAACCATCTACTTCAAGACAGACCCAAGAAAACCAACAATAGAACACCACTTGCCATCACCTATAGCCCCCAACTTAAACCCGTCCAACACATTATCAATAAACTACAACCTATACTGGAACAGGATATTACACACCGAGAGGCTCTGGGAGACAGACCCATAGTCTCCTATAGACAACCACCTAACCTCAGGATGATTCTTACCAACAACCACAGGACATACCAAACTAATACCAACCCTGGAACTTTCCCTTGCAACAAACCCCGTTGCCAGCTTTGTCCACATATTTACTCTGCTGACACCATCATTGGATCTAACCATTTCAGTTATAAGATCAAGAACACATATTGCTGCTCATCCAGAAATATAATTTATGCCATCATGTATGCCAACGGTGTCCGTCTGCTACATATATTGGACAGACGTCTCAGACACTTCGCCAAAGAATCAATGCACACAAAACAGACATCAGACAGTTTCACAAAGAAAAAACAGTTTCTTGCCATTTCAACCAGAATGGGCATTGTCTCAACGACCTGATTACCTGCATCCTGCTTCAAAGAGATTTTAACACAAGACTTCAAAGAGAAGCCTCTGAACTGTCATTCATGCTTAAATTTGACACTTTACAAATGGGCCTTAACAAAGATGCTAATTATCTTACCCATTACAAAGATAGCTTCCCCCAATTATCACCTCTAATATCATTATCTCATAGACATTAACCTCCCCCCCTCATCCCTCCTCTGTTCTAAAATCTGATTTGTCTATTTTATGTGTGTTCACTTTTTTTGATTGTATCCCTTTGGTATATATGGTCATGCCAATTTTCTTTCACAATTTGAACTGAGGTAGGTCTGGCCCACGAAAGCTCATCACCTAATAAACCATCTTGTTAGTCTTTAAAGTGCTGCATAGTCTTGTCTTTTGTAGTCACAGCTTGTTAGTATTTAATCTATTATATGGAAAGCACTTAAAGATACATGGAGTACAAAAGGTCCTCAGTCCCAAATATTTGTTGTGTCTCATAGGTGACTAAAACCTGTTAAGCAGGTTCCTGAGAAGAGTATTGATCAACGCATTAAAGGTCTTGTAAAGCTCCTAAATAGACAGCATTTGAGCATTTTCCATAGTGTTGATGTTTTCTATTAAAACCTGGAACATTTCACACCTGAGATGTCTCTGTTCATTGGTTGTGATGCGCGTAGATTAGCTGATTCTGGAAAGCCGTTGGGTTCTCTCTGTACAAAGAATTCTGTAACAATGCAAAGCAATTGCTACAGGTTTAGCTAAATATTTCAGGAATTGCCAGGGCACCACTACCTTGGAAGGGTTTTTTGGGGGAAATGTTCTCTATACCCAAATAGTGTGTGAGGCTTGTATCTTTTTTTTAAGTTTCATAGGGGCGCGTGACTCTTTACAGAGGAAGATGAAGCCTTATGACTGAAGTTGAACATGCTATCACACCTAAACCTGGTTTGTGATGTGTAAGAGCAGACAGCTCAGCAGCTGACTACTAAGAAAAATGGTGACTTTTTCTGAAGGAGGGATTTGTAAGGTGTTACTTTCACACTTGCAGCAAAATTTCTAAGCTTTATAAATTATCAAATGAGGAAGCAAGATGTTGGTTACTCCCAAAGTGGAGATCCTGTAGTGGCCAAGTGCTTGGACTGATTCTTTCATGGTAAAAAGGAATTTTAGAAAACAAACAGTTCTGTCTCTCCCATTTCTGAGGTTACCTGCTTAATTGTCAACACCAGTGAACCCTGCCACCTAAAAATTATTTTAAGTTGCTGTTGATATATTGTACTTTTACTAGATTAAAAACTTGTTTGATGAATGAATGCTTTCCTCTAACCAGATCTGTACAATCAGATCAGTCTTGCCTCCTAAATAATAAATTAATTTTTATTTCTCAGGTCCTTAACTATAGTAATGGTTGGGGATTTTTTGGTGGGGGGGGGAAGCAGGTGGGAATTAAATACATGCTTTATTTAAATGATTGTGTTGGCTGGGGAGGGGCTCAGGGAAGGGAGTGCTGGTAGGTGTGCGGGACACGGAAGGAAGAGTTGGTGCAGAGGTTGGGAGGGCTCGGGCAGAGATGGGGGGGAGGCTCAGGGCATAGGGTCTGGGATGTGGGAGGCTCAAGATAAAGGATGGGGATGCGAAAGTCAGCAAGGATTTGAGTGTGTGGGGGCGAGGACAGGAGGTGGTGGGTGCTGGAGTTACAGTAGGAGGTAACGGGCTCAGGGTAGGAGTTGAGGGTGAGGGCAGTGGGCTTGGAAGGTTTGGGGGAGCTCAGAGACTTGGGGTGTGTGTGTGGGGGGGGGGAGGGGTTCCTCAGGACGGGGAAGGAAGTGTGAGGTTCAAGGCTGGGAGGTCACAGGGGAGCATACCAGGGCTGATCGTAGCAGCGAGGGTGGCTCTGCTCCCTTGATGGCTCCTCCCAGGGAGCCAGGGCTGAACTCCTTGGCCAGCGGCTCCTCCTTGGGAGCCGAGGCTGTCGGGGCCAGCAATGGACTCCAGCCTGTCGGGGGCAGGGGGAATCTCTGGGAGTGGGGAGGCCACCAGCAGACCCACTTCTGGCCTCCAGCTAGCCCAGGATGGGGCAGGTCTCCAGGGCCTGCCCCCTCCTGAGCAGGTCCCTCCCCCCGCCTCAAGCAACCCTTCTGTCTAGCCTTCAGCTTGTCTGGGGAGGAGGGTGGACTCTACAGACCGGCCTTAGCCTGCAGCTGCTCTCCCCGCCTTCCAGCTCTGGGGGGGGGTCAGCAGAGCTCCAGAGGGTGGCCTCCAGACTGCAGCTGGCTCTGCAGGTCTGCAGCTGGTTCAGAGGGGAGCCGGCTCTGCCCTCCAGCTGCCTCCCCACCCACCCTCCAGCTGCGGGTCTGGATGCTGTCCCCTGACCTCCTGTTACCCCTCTTCCCCACCCTGCAGCTGGTCCTGAGCTGGGCCTCTCCTCTGGGTGGATGGGTTTTTCTTCTGTGCGGGAGGGGGAGGGGCAGGTAGGATGCGGTTCCCAGCCCTGGCTTCCCTCTGGTGGGGCCTCTCCTGGTTTGGCTGTGTTTCCCGGACTCAGGTGTGGCTCCAGGGGGGAGGGCTGTGGTTGTGGGGACCTGCGTGTGTGGGGCTCTCCAGCACTGTTTGGCGCAGAGTAGCCTGCCCAGCTGGCCATTCTCCTGGTGGTGCGGCTACTCCCAGTGGTCACTCTGCAGTATCACTGTCCTATGGCCCCTTCCTTTCGATATTATGGAAGACCGTCCCACAACTGTTTGGCACAACCAAACCCTGACTGTGCTTTAAGCTAGGCTAAGAGGAAGGTGCATACCAAATTTGGTGGTCCTAGCTTTGACCGTTTAGGAGGAGTTCTTGAACAGAGAGATGCACTCTTAAAATATATATATGATAGTATTCATGACTGGGAAGTGAAAGAAGCTTCAAAATAAGAAACAGTGATGCTTGAATTCTGCAATTTCATGTGTTCAAATTTGATGTTGAGTGTAAACTGGTCTGGTTAAGAGACTCTTCTTCCTTTAGTGGAAGTGTCTGAATAACAATTAGGGATTATGTTTTTTTCTTAACAGCAAATGGTGTTTCTGCTAAAGTGTTTGTGTACAGCTTATATTAATTTAAAATGTTTTTTTATAGTAAATCAAATTTAGCTGCAAACTGGTAGTAGGTTGAGAATGCAGGAATATTGTTATGGCTGTTTTCTTCATTCTAATTCACTTGAAAATATTTTACTTTTATATTCCACAGTAGAGGTTTATAGAAAAACTGTTTATATTACAATATCAGATATTTACTGAAATGCTAGAAAACCTAAGGAATTTCTGTGGATGGTTTGTATTAAGATCAGATGTTGAAATGTCACATTGAATATCAGCTGTATCTGAACACAAGTGATTTGAATGGAAAACACATTTTTTGAGAGATTTGAAATGCCTCTCATTGAGCAGCAAAACTAAAAAAGAAAAGTTTTTCATCAGCATTACACCTCAGTGGTTATGAGTTCAGCACTCTGATACTGCTGACAGAGAGATGAATTTTTGTGTTTGTTGTGCTTAATGATGTGAAACCAGTTTAAGAAGCAAAGCAAACTATTTCAGAGTGGAATGGAATGCAAGGCAAAACAACACTCCAGTTGACTGAAATGTCCTAATGGCCTAGAGATAATTACAGCAGTAAGAGAGTCTGACCATTAAAACAGCCTGTGATGAGATTTTTGTATATTTCTAACTTTTCACTAATACCTTGTTAATTAAATTTACTACTTTGTCAGTAAATAACACAATATTTTACTTCCAAAACTTAGGACCAAAGTCACTAGAATGAAAAGCTAAGAATAGCTCTTCATAAATACTTTTGAAAATAGTTCTAAATGTTACATTTATGTCAGCATGCTATTATGGTTTTCAGCTAGTGTATTTTTGAGTATGGACCATACTGTAAGAGGTTTTGAAAGTTGTCGATTGCAGAGACAACAATTCTTGTCAACCAAGGACCAAGCTTTATTGGCTTAAGGAACCATGAGGAGTAGATGATCCATTTCACAGGTGGATCTCAGCAAACTTCTGTTAGTGTGTTTATAAGCAATCATAGGTCACCATGGCATTTTGTGGCTCTGCTTATCTTGCAATTGCCATAGCATATGCTGGTCTATGGGTTCTGCCCTGTTAATTGTGGGGAAGGGAAGTCCCTGCTCAAAGTAGAAATTCCAGTGTCAAGCTTACACAGCTGCTCTCTTGTCAGGGACTGTGACGCTACACAGTTCAGTTGCAATCTCATTTAGAGTATTTGAATGTAATGCACGTTGACAACGTTGATTTATTGTCGCTATTGTGTGTCCTCTGAACTCATAGGAGTGGTGATGGGGGTGGAAGAGATGCACAGCTCAATCAGTGTGCTAGTAACTTAAAATATTTTTCTCTAAAATTTTGAAGATGAGAATTCCATACCAATCAAGAATGAGATGTTGATATGCAAAACTTTTAAGAGTATTTTTCAATCCAATTCTCAGTAGCAAGTTGACAAAAACCTTTTTCAGTGAAGAGCTAGTGATATTTGGTGGTGATGGGGAGTTTCATATCACTATGATTGCTACAAAACCTAAATTATAAATGCATTTAAGATGAAGTTGAAGTAGACGAGGAAGAGGTTTTTTCCTGATTGAAATAGCAACTTGTCTCCCTAGAGTCTTTATTAAAAATACTCCTGTAAATTCAGATAACATTTTAAAAATGTAATTCCTATAAATTAGACAGTTTGTTTGAAATAATATTGCCTTCTGCTTGTTTTTAAAAAAAAATAATTTTAAGATTTATTGCAGGATAGATTAAGATGTTTCCTCACTCTAATCTCTAAATTCAACTTTTTCCTTTGAGGTTGTCCAGGGTTTTCCCTTTATTATTTGAATTATTTGAAATGTGGGGGCCTAATCTGCATTGTTTTAATCTGTGTTATTTTTCAAGTAAAATATTATACATTCACTGTGACACTAATCTTCCCTTCATTTGAGAAATCTTGTTTCAGTTTAACAATTCCTTTGGTTGAAGTCCGGGTTTGTAAGAACTGAAGATTAATTCCTTTCTCCTTTTAGTTTCAGTTATTTTGTTTAGTCGTGTGTTTCATCAGAATGAATTATTAGAATAATGCTGGGTCTTCATGTTTTAATGCTCTGGTCCTGTAGCATTTGCTATGTTATAAATGCTGGTGTATTGTCTTTAAGAGGAAAAACTCTCATTAGTGCTAGTTTAGACGAAGGATGTTAACTTGTAGTCGACTAGGTGATTCCCCCCGCTCTCAAAGGGGCAGCCTCTGCACAGCTGTGTTAGGCGTGAAGCTGCTCTAGCTCAGCCAGGCCGCCAGTAACTGGTGATGCTTACTGGTTAACCACTGACATCCCTATCTTATATAGGCCTACAAATGTTGCTCAAAATAATTGGGAATTTTGGGGGGGGAACAGGATTTAAAATTTTTTTTTAAATAGTAAAGATAAAGTATGTACTCAGTTTCCCAAACTTGATCCCTATATTTAAACTGTTTTAGCTTGACCAATATAGAATCAAAATGCTGTTAATTTAATCAAAATACATAAATCTTGAACTAACCTTTGAAAGTACTTATTAATATTGACATATAAACTTCATAGATTGCTTCAGTTTTTGTTGTGTACAATTCCCAAACATGAAATAGCTTTTTTTTTTTTACACCTGAATATTTTATTTTTAGAGTCTAGATGAGTATGACGACGACGAAACAGGACAGAAGGAGCGAAAGAGGGAAGATGCTATTACACTACAGAATACAGTGCAGAATGAATCTGCGAGTGTAGACCCAGGTGGCTCATATCTTATACAGGTGAGAACTTAAAATTTTGTGGAGTTTAAAATTTAATTCAGTTGTTAATTCCAGACAGGTTATAAGTTTCCCTGAGAAGAGGATAACTCTGAGACCTTGTAAAACAGGTCTGATGAACAAGGGATACTTTTCTTGGAGATGCCCTTATTGCTACAGCAATATCTGAGATCCATGCAGGAATCCCTAGGAAAACCCATCCATCTACAGAAGTAGAAACAAACTGATAATTGAGGCACTAGATTTTTGATAATTTGTTTCCACTTACAGAATAGTTTACAGCCTGGGTTGAAGTTGAAACAGAAGTCAGAAACATGAGATTAACCAAGTGTAAGTGTAATTAACCAAGTTAATGCCAGATATACAGATCCCTGCTCTTGAGTTGTGCTACTAATACAAACTGAGGGGAAGGAGTTTTACATATCTTTAAAACTCTGGAGCTAGAGGCTCTACGAAGAGCATGTTCCTTTTATTGCAGTCATGCTCATTGTCTTTTCAATGTTTCATGGTTTATAGTACTATGGGGGCCCTTAAGAACTATTGTATTTGGAAACAGTAGCCAATAATCTAGTGCCCCAATTAACAGTTCATTTCTACTTCTGAATGTGGAGGGGCTTCCTGGGAGGTTCCTGTATGGATCTCGGATGTTGCTGCAGCAACAATGGCATCTCCGAGAAAGTTATCACTTGTTCATCATACCCATTTCACAGTGTCTCAGTTAATTATCCCTTTTCTGTAGGGAAGCTTATAACCTGTACAATTCTCCTTCCATTGCACATTTTGAATGTCTCATGCATATTATTACATGGTAAACATCAAATGCAGAAGACTCAATTGAGGCAATTAAACATTCCACCTTTTGGTTGATGCTATCTCTGCTGCTTACTTCAGTATAAATTTGATGTGCTAGACTCCAAAGTTTCCTGCCTTCTAAACATCCAGAGGTGCGGTGATGCCCAGGTGCCATGATGAAGAATTGACTCACTCGGCATAGCACCTCAGAATAGACTTGATGTATAATACTACGTACTTTTGGGGTGATTAAGTATTGCACAGGAACAGGCATTCTGAACTCCTGAGAGACCTTCCCATTTGCCCACAGCTTCTGGAAGCTTAAAGATAAACTGCAACTGACTGCAGCCTCCATAGCATTTATGCCAGTTGTTTAATGATGCTTGAGGCCAAGAAGGACATACAAGATAGCTTTCTACCTCTATCCACGGCTGTGTCTTGTTACCTTCAAAGATGTGTGTTTGTGCTTCATCAGAACAGCCAAAGCTTTGTCCCAGTATAGAGTTCCCTTGGTGATCTTAGAATGCACTAGACTTTTCTTTTCTTTTTTTTTGTAAATGTACTTAGCGTTGACATGTATGTGATTGCACTGGCACAGTGGGTGGTACTGCCTTCTGTGAGTATCACTGCAGCTTCTAGAATCAACACAACATTCTACATAGCCATTACCTGGTCATCCTGCTTACTAAGATCATTCCATTTGAAAGGAATCCTCTTAATTATTTGGAGATGTCAGGAGTAAGGCCCTACAGCTGGACCTGCTCATTTTTTGATCGCTTAACAAGTCCACTAAGCTGCTTGATAGACTTCTTTCTGTGTATGATTCATTAAGGAAGCTAGCAAGCTAGTTTGTAAGCCCAGCAGTAGTTTTCTGGCTGCTCAGCACATACTTCTGCAGATTCTGTGCCTCCTTGTGCTCACCTCATTCCAAGCCACGCTTCTGCTGCAGAGATGCTGGAACTAAGGGTGAGAGGAGTGCTGCTGCACCCAATGGCTTGAAGTAGTAATGATGACACACACAGAACGCATCCACTTTCAGTACTCCCACTATACAAAGTGTTCCAGCACTGTTGTTCTGCCCCGCCTCCAGCCTTAGATCCTATCCAGCACCTGCATATTTAGAACATTGATGCGCTGTTGCTCTTTTGTAGAAATAACTCAAACTATAATAATGGAATATTAGGTTTCTAGTTTAGAACCCAGCTGGGGAGGGGCCCAGGACAAGGGGAAGAGGGGCTGAGATGGTGGAAATTAAAAATATGGGTAAAAGAGAGCATGAGAGAGGCATCAGATGAGAAACTAAGTGGTGGACAAGATCTAGTTGGCCAAAGAGATTGAGACTGGGAACCAGTGAACTAGGGGAAAGGAGATATAGTGGAGGGAAGATGGATCTGGTGAGCAACTGGGATGGTGGAGAATTGGATCTCTGGCTGGGCAAGTAATATAATGAGATTGTGGTTAGATCTAACTAGTAATAGCTGGTTAAAGAAACTGAGGAGTTGA
Organism: Rafetus swinhoei; assembly: GCA_019425775.1. Taxonomy (NCBI): domain Eukaryota; kingdom Metazoa; phylum Chordata; order Testudines; family Trionychidae; genus Rafetus; species Rafetus swinhoei. The sequence goes on from CM033437.1 coordinate 278,404,171, forward strand.
CATCGAGACTGGCTAAATGAGGAGAATAACACTAGGACAAGGAACCAGCATTGGGGAAAGAAACAGGGTTTTGATTTAAAAAAAAAAAAAAAAAAAAATCAAGCTGGTGGGGAAATGGACAAGAAGGATCTATGACCACTAGAATATCCCTCAAGGTCTGGATGAGAGCTTAGAATTCCTGGGTTTGACTATTTCTCCTGACAGCAAATATCTATGAATCCTTCTACCTCTAATACTGATCCATATAAATTAATGGGTGACTGCCTACTCTATCAGTTACTCAGTTAGCACAAGTGTCAGTGCACAAGTATCGTGTGCACTTTTCATATTTAAATGTGACCTGTAGTTTAAGAGAAATCACACCGACATCTGATTTGGCAGAAGAAAATGAATATGTAAGTAAGTTATCTAAGTAACCATTGAGAGAGTTTAATCTGTTGGAAAGCTTGATGTGAATACAGCATTGTAACATTTGTCAGAGTACATTAAACTACTGAAGACAAACTTTCATTTTTTCTTTTTAAAGTAACATGTTTTCATCATCTGTGTTCAATAAAATGTGCTTTAAAACATTGGTGGTTTAAATTTAGATAGTTTTGCTCCAGAAATGCATTTCAGTGCCACTAACAAAACCATTAAGTCTTGGCTTGACAAAGCCCTGGCTGGGTTGATTTAGTTGGGATTGGTCCTGCCTTGTGTGATGGGCCGGGTCTGGGCATAGCTGAGGGCATCCGCTCAGGGCGATTTGCTCAAACTCGGGGCTCTCTATAGCCCCTGACTGGCGGCCCTTCCCAAATAGGCCACAAACCAGTCCCACAGAGCACTTCAGCTGCCTGCCTGGCCAGCCTGCAGCCTCACGAGCAAAACCCCTCTGACACCCCAGCTCTCTCCGTGCCCCAAACAGCCCCGGGCCTGTCCACAGGTGAGGGGTTTTAAAACCCAATCTCACCTACTTCAAACAGGTTCTGTCCGGTCCCAAGAAACCAGCCACAGATCCAAGTCAATTTACACTCTGGATCTTACCCACAAACCATGCTGAGCCAATCCTTTAGAATCTAACATCTAAAGGTTTATTACTAAAAGAAAGAAAAGCATGAGAGTAAGGTTGTTGAGTATCATACATTACATGCATCGAATCTCCCAGTTCTCAATGCAGGCTTGCAGCAGAGATGTTATAATTGCTGGCTTAAAAGTCCTTGATGTACATCCTATGTCAGGATGGGTCCACAGTTCTTTCCGGCTCATTGATCCCTGCAATCCTACATCTGGGATGAAGAGCTGAGCTGAGCACCAAGATGGAGTCGGCCACATCGCATATTTATATCCCCTCCTGGCTTCTTCCAAGCTGGAGACAGTCACGTGTTCAGTGGCCAGGTGTGTCTTTGTCCTTCAGAGGTCCATTGTTCCTGGGAGCTTTGCTCATTAGCATGTCTATGGGCTGAGCATTCCTTGTCTATTGCTCAGCCACAAACAGAGAAGTTTCCAGTATCCATACAGAGTACATATTCATAATTCCACACACAGACATTATACAGATGTATGAAGAGCATATACAGAATCAGTAGACAGTGAGCTTTTGTTTGACACCTCACATGGCCCCCTTTTTACCCACTTTTGGGGCAAACACCCCCTTCATGGGTACAGCAGTGATCTGGCTGCTCCCCTTAAAATCCAGTAATGTGACACCTTGGGTGGGGGGCTGGACTTGATGACCTCCTGAGGTCTCTTCCAGCTCTATGATTCTATGATTAAACTTACCCATGAAGCCTTTTGTAATTAATTACTAGTTCTTGTGTTTGTAAGAATGACATAAAAATAACACCAGACCAATTTAAACTTCAAAGAACTAGGCATGTCAAGGTAGAGGCTTCTTGCTTCATCTTGAAGACTGCTGCATCCATTAATTCTAGGGGTATTAGTGCAGCATGTGCTTTCATGCACCTTGAATACTTGTAAAGACACAATGAGAAGGAATAAGCCTGCATTTCTTGTCTCTGATTTCTCTAAAATCAGTTAAGATGCCTCTATTAAGAAATTTTAAGCACAATAACAGACTTCAAGCCAATCTTTTTGGTAGGCAGATATAGGGATGTAAGCGACTTATCGGATCTATCGGTATATGCTTATTGGATAGTCAACTTGACTAGAGGCAGCAAGAGGTGGGGAAGCAACTGTCAGAGGCAGCAAGGTGGGGAGCCAGCTTAAAAGCCGGTTCCCCCAGTACCATCTCCATGGTGGGGGGGAGACAGGGGTGCAGCGGGGAACTGGCAGCACGTCTGTCTTTGAAATGTAGCAAGAGCACCGCTCTTGCTACATTTCAAAAGCAAAAGCGCTGCAGGAGCAGGGGGTGAGTGGGGGACTCAAGCAGTCCCCCGCTGGCCCCATGCTCCCCTGGTGGTTCCATCTTTGAAATGTAGCAAGAGCCAGCAGGTTATTGCTATTCTGTTAGTTGATTCATCTAAATTTAACATCCTTAGGCAGATGCCCTCAATTGAAGCAGCGGGTGTCTTTGCCAGTTCTTCTGTGTGCATTCCTCTGCTGACCAGCATCATTTTGCATCCTCTGAAATGAACCTAAGACTGCTAGTTTGCAGCCAGGTCATTTTCTCTTAAATAACTAGTGAGAATGGGAAAGAAATTCTTGTTCATGTCAAAGACACAGTGCTGAATGCTGTTTCAGCGCCTCATAATTTTCACTTTCAGTTTATGTAAACATTTGAGCAGGAATGGTGTGATAGAGGGCTATCAGCAGAAACACCTCTGGGAAAGGAGAGCTGCTGCCTTGAACTATAACTTGTAAGAGTTTTGAAAGGACAGGATGCCCCTTCAAACTGGCAGGTCCGTTCCTCTGAGGAGCTCTAATATATAGTACATAGCATTGCATGACTTATGTCAAAGGGTTCTGATAGTAGTAGCATGGATGTCTGGCTCTGTCCTCTCCCCCTAAACTAGAGAGCAGTGTAGTTAATTCTGTTTTCTTGCCAGGGCCAAGTTTGAAAGTTTTTTGGCTTACAAGGATCCATGAAAATCCAAGGGTATTCAGTATTACTGGAGATGGCTTTCTCTATCACCGCCATATATTTTCATACACATCTTATTCAGGGGCTTGTAACCAATTTTTTAAAACTTAGAACAGTGCTTGAAGATGAACATTCTAATGTACAAAAACAGGAATCAACAAACTAAAAACAATATATTTTTAAATAGTTTAGCTAATGCATTTTAATGAACATGTTTTTGAATGCTTGTATGTAACAGGCTTCTTGTAAGCAAGTTGTGGCCAACACCAGACAACTCTTGTTAGTTCAAACCTGTTGGCTAACACATCTTTGAGCCTATACAGATTTTTGTAAACTACACGTGGCCTGAGTGAAATAGCCAGAAGAAACAATAGCCTGGAGGAAAGTTAATCTGAGTTGTTTAGATGGGCAAAGAGAGGAAACTATCTTAAATTACATAATTAAGAGTAACATTTATTGTTGCAAGTTGCAGCAATAAAGTACAAGAAGTAGAGAGGCATGTAGACATCATTGATGCAAAGTGTTTAATACAATCTCACTATTTAAATACAAGAATCTATGTCTGAAAATATTTTGCACTATAAAAGAAAACAGTCTGCTAGTATTATTAATAACTTAATATATTCATCTCTTTTCCGTGCCAGCTTCTTTGCCTGTTTGTTTATTTATTTATTCCTTTCTTGGTTGCTTGCACGCAGGCACTCAAACTCTTTGCAGTCAGACTTTCTCCAGGGAGGTCTTCCTGCGACTAGGGATGTAAAAAGTCATTTCACAACATAACCATGTAACTGCTAAAAAAATCCTAGCAGTTACACGCAGTGCAGGGTGACAGCCAGTGCCCCGGTAGCAGAGCCGACCAGTTATACTGCATAATCCACAAAGACTGCAGATTATACTGCAGAATCCACAGTCCCAATATTTTGAGTATGCGTGACCCTCCATACAATTTCCATACCCTGATGTGACCCTCATACCAAAAAGTTTGCCGCCCCTAGCTTTAAGCTGTGTGTGTTTATCAAAAAAAAATCCAAATAACATAAGCCAAACTTTACAAATCTGCAAGGAAACGTTGCTGATTGGAATACTTATTTATGGTTTTTTGTGTGTGTTTAGCAGTTGTTTATAAACTCTATCTCTGTGTTTGATAGCTTGTTTAAAAACAGCCACTGCAGAGGCATCAGTTCCACAAAATGCTAGAAGATTCATGCTCTGGTAATTGCTTTTCCAGTGTTGAAATACTTGCTACTTGTAACAGAAAATATACCTCGACTGATGTTCTCCTGTTCCTATTTCCCCTTTTCCTATTTTTGCCTTCCTCCAAAACTGGTGATCTTTAATACCCACTGGCATTTTTTCAAAATTTCTAACCACTATATACAACTCTAAATGTGATGAACAGCTTAGTAGACGGACTTCAGAAAAAGTAAGAAACCACTTGCTACACCTCACGTACACCAGATGGGACTACCACAGACAAATAAGCACAACTATTAAAAAAATCCTGATAGACATTCACCATGAAAACAAAGTGGAACCAACCACAAAACTATTCTGCCAACTGACAGAACACCACTAGGAGAAACTATGATATCACTATCCACAATATAAATACTACACAACACCTGAACATTAATTTAAACAGCCCCTAGCTGGAGCTGAATTATCTGTGAGGGACTGACTGAACTTCTGCCCCATCACAGGACTATGCAAACATGTGGAGAATTAGAAGAATTCTTTAAAGAATTATTTCAAAACAATGACATCACCATTCACAATTCCCACATCCCCCACCAGCAGTCATAACAAATAATCATATGACTGGACATCCCAGAGCAGACCAAACCTCACTCTTGATTTGTTACATTGATTGCTTATGGAAAATAAATGATTGTGAAATTCTTAACAATCTATCACATCTACCACAGTCTATCCATTTCTGAAAGGACAGCTATACAGTCTCTGAAATCTAATAATCAGATTGTCTAAAGGTTAGTGTTCCCTTAATGATCAGTCATAATTCTCAACTATGATAATGGAGTTAAAGAGATCAACCCACAACTCCAACACCACCTATTATAAAGAATTCAAAGACTACCTCACATAACAGATTATCCTTAAATTTCTGTATATAATCAAATCTTTCCTCAAACTCCAAGAGAAACTCTGTAAACTCATGTCTCTTGAACCTACTTCAAGGGTCTTTTCCATGTTAACATAAGATATAAACAAGGGAGCACAGGCAGACCCAGCATATTTAGCTGTGACACTCTTAGGCCTGGTCTACAGTTACACTAGGACTTTACATCGAATTTAACTGCATACGATCGCTTTTTCCTAAGTGATGCATCCACACTACCAGGCCTGTTGCATCGACCTTAAGGGGCTGCTGAAGTCAATTTTAGTACTCCTGCTTGTAATGAGGAATAACACTATTCCTGACCTTGCTTGGTCAAATTTACAGTATTGTAGGTTCAGCACTGGGGGGGGAGGGGGAGGGAAGTCAAGGTCTCCCACAGTTCCCCGCCCTGACTGCTCTGGCCAGAGCTTGTGCTCTCTGGCCAGAGATGAATGGCATTTCCTGTGTGGCCAGCATTGCGAGCACATTTAGAGCGAGCAGCATACTGCAGGACATATGGAGATGACTTCAAACAATCCTAACAACACTGCAACGACTTGGAATATTTCTGCTCCCATGGGCTCCAGTTCCCTGGGGCTCGGAAGAGCGCCAGCATGGTGTGTCCTGGAGATCTTGGACCTCATTGAGGTATGGGGAGATGAATCCATTCTCTCCAAGCTCTGAACCAGCAAGAGGAACACCAATATTTATGGCAAGATTGCAAATTGCCTGGTGGCTAAAGGCTATTCCAGGGTATGATAAGTAAAAATTCCAGCAGTGATAAGTAAAAATCAAGGAGCCGAGGTAGTCCTACCATAAAGCGAAGGAGGTGAGCGGACAGTATGGTGCAGCACCTCACAAGTGCAGCTGCTGTGAGCAGCTGGTCACCATTCTGATCGGGTCAACTTCCCCAGCGTGGTTGTGGAGTCCAGATAAGACACGCCTGTTATAAGTGTCCAGGACAACATGGTGGCGGGGGAGGAGGAGGAGGAGGAGGAGAAGGAGATTAGCCAGCCAGAAATCCTCAAGAGCTGTTATGATGCCAGAGTCAGTCCCCTCCCAGGATGTGTCCCAGTCCAGCATCGAACCCGGGGAGGCACTTCCGATGAGTTCACAAGTGGGTCAAGACATTGGGATGTGATGTGTGCCCCGCTGTGTACCTACACAGTGTGGGGAGCCTTGAACAGCTTGTTCATGTGTCTGCAGATGGAGCAGGAGTGTTGTCTGCACAGCTCTATGAAGCTCTCACATAGGAACTTTGATCCTTCTCACAAGGTTTTTGGGGAGGCCAGCCTTATTCTGTCTTCCATGGTAGGACACCTTCCCATGCCAATTCACAAGTAAGTGGTCTGGCCTCATTGAACCACAAAGCAGTGCAGCAGAAAGCCTAGGTTTCTGGCCCCATTCAGTCAGCATCCGCTCTCAATCACTCTGTGTGATTTGGAGAAAACTGATATCTCACATTGCAATCTGCATGACGGAGGAGGTGCACCACGACACATCAACATGGCTTGCTGCAAACTGGGCTCCATGCTCGCGCAGCTGTGGTGTCTGTGCAGGCAACCAGGTCACAAAAAGGCATGAGCACACTGCCTCCCCTCTATCTCGCGCAAGGGGGAAGGGACTAGATGAGTGCATTATGGGCCCATAATGCCCATAATGCATGAGCCCATAACCACCACCACCCGTTTTGGTTGCAGCAGGTACCATGAGCATAATCCAGAATGCATAGCTGCCTACAGTGCATCATTCTCTGAGTTGATGGTAGGCTCCCTAATGGGGACATGCTATTTTGAACTATATTCAATTCTTCCCCACAGTGAGGACACAGACCTTTGACTTCACAAAATCAGGTGGTAAGAAATCAATCATATTAGATTTGACTTTACCTCATAGTAGAGACATGCCCTTACTGAAGTAATGTTGGGACTCATAGAAACCATTAACAGAAGACTACACAAAAAATAAACTTCCTGCAAGACACAACCAACTTGCCCCACAAACTTGACACAATCTCCCTCAGAACACCATCTTAGCATGGATGTCATTTCTGTATACTCCAAAATACCTCACAATAACAGCATAGCTGCCTGCCTCAAATAGTTATAAGACGATGGACAACCTTCATTACATCCATCCTAAATACATTACCAAAGTTATCCATTTCATCTTCACCTGTAACTGTTTAACAACATATGTTTGGACATATATTATCTAAACCATGAGACCAGCCTTTAATATTAAGATGCTTCCCTGAAATGCCAACTGCATCAAGGGCCACCTTGAAGAATTTCTGGACAAATGCACCAGGAAATTGTGGGTGAAACCAGATTAGTATCACTCTCTCAAATGAACTCACACAGAAAAATAAGACAGAACACCCTATTACAGGGGTGGAACCTAAGGCCTGGGGGCCTGATGCAGCCTCTCAGCTTTGCCTGGATCCAGCCCTTGAGGATCGGCGTTCTCCCAAGGGAACCCACGCTGGTGAGGGGTGGCTTTTTGTTTTCTTGTTTCTCTCTTGTGTGCAGCCTAGGGATGTCAAATATTGACTAGTCGAATAGTTGATGCATTGTGCATCGACTGTTCAATTAGTCGATAGGGCACCTCCGCCTTTGAAGTGTAGCAACAGTCTACAAAGTGTACCAAAGTGTACCTGCCGCTTTGAAGTACCCCCTCCTCTTGCTGCCTCTTTCTGATACGCTAGTTGACTAGTTGCTTCCCCCTACCCTTGCTGCCTCTGACGACTATCCGATAAGCATTTGCTTATCGGATAGTCGACTAGTCCTTCACATCCCTAGTGCAGCCCCTGACTGACTTTTCTGTGGGTCAGTGGTGCTGAACCAAAAAAGGCTTCCCATCCCTGCCCTATCACCTGTGAGAGAACACTGTTTGATTACCAGTTCTCATCCTCATGGGAAACTTTCAGAAGATGTCTGGAAACTTAAATTTATAATTTTGCTAGATGCTAAAAATGATGGCCTTTAAACTCCTGAAGTCATCAGACAAAGAAGGGAGGTCAGATTTCTATAATAAACCATTAATCCAGTTTTTTTTTTTTTTAAACAGGCCATCAGCTTGAATGTTCACTTTGAGTATGTGCTAACTGCTTATGCTAAACTATCTGTTCAACCTTATAGTTAGTTGTGTTGCACTGAAGGCAGGTCTGCACTTAAAAACAGTGCATCAGTGCAGCTGCAGCATTTAAGTGAGGACATTCTTAACCAACAAGAGAAGCTTTCCCATTGATGTAATTAATCCACATACCCGAGAGGCTGTAGTTACATCAACAGAAGATGTCCTGTTGATCTAATTCTGTCTACGTGGGGCTGGAATTTAGGTTTGGTTGGATTTTTCACACCCATTAATCTGAGTTACTTTCGTCATGGATTTTTTTTTCCACAGTCATTACAGTAAATTTGTATCTATAACTATTTGGATTAGCAGACTCTCCTTCAAGATTTGTACAGCTATTGCTGTTGGCTAGTTGTCTAGTAGCTTCTCTTGCTCGGATACTTGTTATACTGGATTTTAGCAGCTCTGCTGTTACATTGTCTGTTCCCTCCATTTAATTGTTTTAACTGCTCCTTCTTTGTCGAATACTGGTTTGGAGCTGATATCCATTCTGTCTTTCAGGATGCTGTGGTCATCTTGAATGACTGGAATGCTTACTTCTGGGTGAAATGCAGGATTCAGTAGTGTCAAAATGTTCTTTCCAGCTTTCCACAACTTTTTAGCATTTGTTGTCCATTCACTGGTAGACTTCTGCACCACTTGCATCTTTGGCCTGATTGGGTTTTCACACAGTGTCACCCTTTTGCACATTTGTTTATGCCTTGTTTTTCTCCTTTCGTTCTTTAGCATTGTCTTTCTACAACTCTTGCTTGTACAGCTTATGACTTCTGCACTTTGCATCCTGCTTTTACTTTTTCCACTTTCCCAGCAGGCTTAGCTTGTTTACAACTTTCCTTTAATGTTCTTGTTTCCTGGTTTGTATAGCTTTTGTTTGCTTATACATTCCAAGGAACTTCCTCTGCTGTTTTGTATTGCTTCCTTGAATATTTTCCATCTTGTCTGTAGTGAGATTTCATTGTTATTGCAAATTAATGTCCTGAAATGCCCCGAAATCATCACCTTGTATTCCTCCTTCACAGAGCTATCCTATTACTTATCAGAATCAAATTTGGCTCCAGTTGCCCCTTCTATCTTTCACTTTAACTTAATCTTAATCTTTCGTGCTAGAAGTTTTACTGTCACACTCTGTCACTGTTGGATGTTAGTCCATAGCAATACCATCTACGCCTTTTAATCATATCCTGGTCTTTTTTGGGGATGGGGGGAGACAGGAGGTTGGTTCACATCACCTTATTCTGTAATAATCATTGCAATGTTTTGAGTTTCCCCAAATTGGCTACACCCATTCACCACCAAGAGGATGAGTCTCTGTGCTGAAGATATCCTTGCTATGGTTGAAGTACCAAAATCTCACTTAAAAATATCCCATGTCTAGTGTGTTTTTGCCCAAGGTACAGTTTCAGGGTCTTAAAGATATAGAGGCTCTAAGCTGAATGTTAAAGTAAAATGCAACTTAATTGAAAAAATTAGATAAATGAGCACAAACACTGAACCTTGAGTCTAGTTGAGAAGTAGAAAGTTCTGTTGTTGACTGGTTTGAAATTTAACTACAATACTAAAGAAAAACAGGCCCTAGCAACACTGAAGACTACTCTGTGAAAACCTTCATCCATGACATAGCTGTGGTCAAAAAAAAGTTCATAAATTAACATTAAGAAAAGTAGAGCTGAAATGAAACTTCCAGTTTGGTCTACAAAGAGTATCTTGGTCGCAAACGTAGCACCCTGCCTCTTAACAGTTGAGTGGTGTAGGGATTTGGATTTTGCAGCACCTGGGTAAAGCAGGGATCTGAATTTCTCAACAGGTTTTTGGCTCTACCTTTACTGTGGGTTCCCTTCTTTTTCTCCACCCCAGCCCATAGTTCCCTTTTAGTCTAAAAGTAGCAGATAGTAATTGAGACAATAATGTAAAAGCCTGATGATTATCTTGATCTGTAATTGCAAATCTGTTGTTCACTTATTGTATTTGTAAATTGCTTGTATATGAGATGGTGAGTGTTCATAAAAGCATTAATGTATGTAATGAAAAGCATAAAATTCTATTTTCTTTTTGTTTTTCAATTTCTTTTAGGAATCCTCTCGGACCGTTTCAAGCAGATATAAAAGGTAAGGGACTTAGAATATTATAACATGCTTAAAAACTTTGTATATTGTTAACCTGTCTGAAATGAAATAAAGTTGATTAAACAAATATTTGGAATATTTGTCAACATTAAGGCCTTCCTTCCTCTGTTGTAAATATCATGACTTGATAGATGTTCCAGTCTCTTAAGTTTCTTTACTATTTTGCCATTTTTTAACCACCTGAGCCAACATTGTCTGATTTTACTGGAGTTGGCTTACTCCATAGCATTCTTCACCAAACCAGGAACTTGGCTTTTGGCTGAAGTAATGTAGGAACCATCTGTCTCAATCTTATGTGAACCACCACTCTGAAGTTTAAAGTTTGAAACTATTTTCTTGCTGTCTATATCAACATCAAAAAACTTAAATGGTTCTTGTCCCTCCGCATCCCCTCTAATTGACAGGTTTTTCCCATCCCCTTTTTCTGCTATTTATTTGCAACTCTGGACCCCTTAAACTCCATTCATCTGAAGAAGTGGGTTGTGCCCACGAAAGCTCATACCACCATTTACATTTTTGGTTAGTCTCTAAGGTGTTGCAGGACCATTCGTTGTTTTAAATTTTTTCAGTTACAAGCTACCCTTTTAAGACTTTTACACGAACATCAGTATAAATTACCTATATTTGTCAGTCCTCCAGTTTGTGGGACAGTTGTCTTCGTGCTGATTTGGTATTCTCCTATTCACCAATATTCTATTCTCTATTCATTAATGGCCTGTTCACTGCCTTTAAGCTAAGCGTTCTTGTGTTCCTAATCTTGGTACTTCAGAAGGGAATAGCACTACACCAGTTTGCATGGTGCAGTTGGGGGTAGAGTATAAAAATACAGTAACTTGTGATCTTTGCCAGTCCAGAAGTAATATAGATATGGCCACCCTTTATTACTCAGTTTCTGATGGTTTATTTAATGGTATTAGTGAGAATCTGTGGACAAGTATATCGGCTAAAACACAACATTTTTCAATGGATTTCTGTTTTAAACTTAACCAAAGAAATATTCTTTTTTTAGTGTCCTTTATTCAAAGGCTGTTTTGCTCTGCCTTGGAGTTTTTTGTCCATTAGATAAAGATGATCTTTTTATTCTCTCTACCAAGTTTTTTCTGTCTTTATTAGCTATTGTATTAACAGTTGGTTACAAGTATCCTGTGTCTTCTAGTATGGGGCTGCATACCTGGCCACAAAATTGTTCATTTGTGCTTTTATGCCTGTGGCTGGTATTCCACATTCTTGGTGGTCTTAAGGCTAATATTCAGTAAAAGTGGCACAGTTGCACTGATGCCACTGTGTCACTGTAGTGTGTCTAGTGAAGATGCTCTATGCTGATAAAGAGCTCTCCCATCAGCATAATAAAACCACTTCCGTGAAAAGTTCTGCTGCTGACATAGCATTGTCAATATGGGTGCTTAGGTTAGTGTCATGCCACTAAGTGGGGGTGACTTGTTCATACCCCTAAGCAGTATAAGTTACATTGACATAAGGGGTGGTGTTCAAGCCCTTAGTGCTTATATTTGTAGTATTATAGAAATGTGGTTTGTGAATATATCTTATTGCTATAGCCTGTCCTTATTCCTGACCATTTATTTTCTCAAAGAATAATGAATGGAATTGTTGTCCACAGCTTCCCACCTTGGACTCCTGTCCACTTCGCATTCAGACAGGCAGTTTCCTCTTCTACCCTACTAGGGCCCAGCAGAGGAGACTCATTAAGAGCACAGGAGAGACAGGTTCTTTACTTTCAGTTCCAGTGGAGCTAGAGTTCTTCAGTAGGTTAGAAGGCCAACCACTGCTACAGGTTTTATTTCCTGTCGGAAGACAAGCAGGTCAGTTACTTAGCCTGATGTGGATGGAGGTTCCTCTCCCCTAGTTAAAATATTTTGTCAATAGAATGTGTGTTTATCTTGTCAAGAAGCATGCTTCCTGCCACAAGGCCTCAAATGTCATGGGTTGACTATATAAACTGAATTTGCCTCACTAAATGATGGGACAATGAAAATTCAGCATGCAAGATTAAAGTCTACAATTGTAGGACCCTGCCTCTGGATTTCCTGTCATCAAAAAACAGTCAATGCTGCAAGTATTTTCAGTACAAACCCAGTCTTTTTTGATTTTTGACCCTTGTTAAGGGCCTTTACTTGGTCTTTCTGGATATGGCTGTGTGTTTGTCCCTTTTCTGAATGACTTCTGCTCATCACATTTTCAAACTACAGTACAAGCATTCTGTGATTTGGCTACAACCATGAATTTTACAGGCAAAAGAAAATAATCTTATCTTTATATATAAAAAAAAAAAAGTACACGGGCTGTGTGTTGTCCTAGAAAAAAATCAAATGCATCTACCGATGTTGTGTTGAAAATCCTCCAATGGGTCTGCTTCACCATGAGGACTCGGTAGAGGTCAAAGAAGTTCAATCCCTGAAGTAAGACTTATCTCCATAGATACTTTTTTCAGAAGCAGAGAGGAATTCTCATCTAGCTTTTGGAGATGGGCACATTTAGAATTCCAAGTGACAAAATTTACTACTTCAGAAACAAGGAAAAGCGCCACCTAGAGAGCCCATAGTGCACATCCAGCTCCTGGCATCCTGGGATCTGGCCACCAAGGTTCAGTGCTCCCCCCTGCACTGGGGAGTCCATGCTGGTGCTCCAGTTTTCCCCCTTTCCCCCCAATTGTTCCCCACGTGAGTCTGGAACACACAAAATCTGTGAGCCTGTCCCCCCCAGGCTCTCATGCAAGACTTCAGAAGTTGATTCCCTTTGAAGGACCTGCTTACCTCGACTCAAACTAGAGACTGAGATTTTCAGTAAGGGAATGAAATCCTAATCATGCAGAGAGGGGATAAATGCTACCCAAAATGGCCGAAGTTACAGAAGATTGTCTGGGGTGTACTTAAGGTGAAATCCTATCCACTAAAGTCGAATTCACACTTAGGCTACGTCTACACTGTAGCCTTCTTCTGCAAAAGCTTATGCAAATGAAGCATGGAGTGGAATATCGCCACACTTCATTTGCATAATTAATTAGCAGCCCTTTTTGCACAAGAGGCTTTTGCGCAAAAAGGAACGGTGTAGACGGCTCCTTTTTGTGAAAAACCCCCTCTTGCGCAAGAGCTGTTTTCTGAAAAAATGAGGAAGAATGGCGCTTGCGCTAGAGGGGGTTTTTCGGAAAAAGGAGCCGTCTACACAGCTCCTTTTTGCGCAAAAGCCTCTTGTGCAAAAGAGGCTGCTAATTAATTATGCAAATGAAGCATGGCAATATTTCACTCCGTGCTTCATTTGCATAAACTTTTGCGGAAGAAGGCTACAGTGTAGACATAGCCTTAGTGCTTTACTAGTCAGTGGTCAGCGCAAGAAAGCTTTGTTGGTAAAAGAGGTCAAAAGTGTATATTGTAGAACCATATAAAGCCATCCAAAAAACTTGGCAGTTCTTTTAGTAGGTGGAAACATTCCGCTGGTTCTGATGAAGCCGCAAGCAACAGCTTCGTTCTTGAGCCATGTGTTCTTGAGGTACTTGGAACATGGCGTTTTAATAATCTGTCGGCCTACGCTGACACTGGTTTAGATAACTTTTGATTTAATCATCCTCCCTCTTAAGGGGTGGCCTTCACTGCCGTGAACATCTCATTGTTCTCATTCAGAGATGAGAAGACAGAGAAGGGTAAATTTTGTTCTGATCATTTTCTTCCTTGAACCGTGATGATCCCTCAAACTGAGTCTCCCATTGGGACCGGTATCGGTGGAGTTGTAGAAGCAATGCCACTTCATTTGTTGCCAGTAATTAAAGGCTCCATAACAAATGGATTTGTTTACTTTATAACATCGTTAAGTATTATACTTTCAAAGATACAAAGTACTCAATTTCTTTTTAAAACTATAGCTTGGAGAGAGATTTAGTATACAAACATATATGCCAGCCAGGACAAAATATCTGCTTTGCCTTCAATCATCTAGTAGTGGGAGGAAAACTGCTGTTAACACGATGAGATAGGAAACAGTTTCACTGGCGTTTCATTTCTCAATGCTTTGATTTATACAAAACATTCATATAAATGGTCTCCTGTGGCAAAATTCCACTTCTTCCTCTTCCAAATGTCTTCAGCTATATCCTAACCCAGAGCTCTGTCCCTCATTTTACTCTCTTGCAAGCTGGACTTTTCTAGTCCCTGAGCTGTGATGTGGGCATTCATTTTTGGGGAGTTGAGCATGCTCCTGTGTGAAGTAACTGTTTCTTCCTGAGTGGGTTATGATTATATCACCTGGTATAAAAAACTAATTTATTTAAATGTGTAGTTGTTGGTTTCATGCCGAATTGACACCATCCGGCTGTCTTGTATGTTTGGTCTCACAGTACACAGTAACAGGAATCTACTTTTTTTTTTTAAATAGAAATTCAGTTGAAAAAAATTGATGTCTTAGCATTTTAAAGTGTTGGTGAGAACCTTTTTGACTCCTCTGGGATATGCTTCCCTTGTAGTTTTTATTCTATACTGAAAGTTGAGACAATATGGTTTCCAAATAAAATAGAAGCCTAACTTCTTGGTTTTGTTTATTTGACACTACTGAACACTAAGATGAAGTCTTGCAGGTACAGGTTGTACCTTCCTTAACCGGAAGGTACATCTAGCATGACCACAGATGTTCCTGGACCACAGAGCCCAGGAACTGGGAGATCTGGTGGCAGGGCAGGAGTGCCATAGGGGGTACCGGCAACTCAGCCAGGAGCCCAGTGTTGGAGGGGGGCAGCACAGTGCGGAGCTCTGACCCCAGTGACGGCTGGGGAGCTGCAGAGCTCCACTCCAGCTGTGGCACTCCAGCACAGCAGAATTGGCACCGACAGCACCTAGAGAGCTCCGGAGAGCTGGGGCAGCATCGGGGGCAGGGTGGAACCCTGACCCGGTGGAAACATGGGACCTCCCTTGGTCCAGCAAATCCCCTCGTTCAGGACCAGTCAGGTGCCGGTTTGAAATGCTCTCCTTGACTGTATGGCCTCACGTTAGACGTGCAGGCTCAACTAAGGTGTCATATGTTCGGAATGAGGTTGCTTCCGAACCTCATGTTTAGACCATATGCTAGACCATATGTTTCTGCAAGGTGGGATGGGGATATCAAGGTCGTCTTCAGGGCCTGAGAAGACATTGGCTAGGCATATGCACTCTGATCTTTCACTCTGTGTAAGGCTGTGTTGTCCAAGGTAACAAAAGTCCAACTAACTTATGCATATGTATTGTATAAAAGTAAGCAAAATTTGTGGAAAGAGAAACTGGTACCAATTGGATGTGTTTCTGGGTAAGAAAATAGGTGAGGAATTTGCAAGGCTCCTATAACATCATGGGTTGCCATAACAAAAAGCTGAAACATTCTAGAAATACAAGGAAGTGTTTATAGTTTGAATAACCAAAATGTATTTTTGATTGGGTAACTTCAATGAGATGAGATTGGTACCATTTTTGGAAGCTGCTTATTTGGGAGCAGTTGAATGAGCTAGTAAGACAATGAGGTGGTGGAGGGAGGTCTGGATTGGAAGGAAAAGTCCTCTCATACCTGTCTCTTGGAACCCACTCAGGCTATGTCTAGACTGCAGGCTTCTTCCGAAAAAACTTCTTCCAAAAGAGAGCGTCCACACACACAAGTGCATAAAAAAAAAAATCTGCTTTTTCGAAGGATAGCGTCCACGCTGAATGGATGCTATCTCACATTTAAGCTGTGATTACTATGGACAGAGTGGCCATCTGGGCACCTGTGCTTTCTCCTTTTTCCTCTTCTTTCAAAAGAACTCCCTCTTCCCCATCCACCCATGCCTTTTTTCGAAAGTTTCTTTGGAAAAAGGCTTCTTCCTTGTAGAAAGGTTTATCAATGCCGGAAAAACCCCTCTGTTCTTTCGATTTACTTTTGGAAGAATGCAATTGCAGTGTGGACAAAATTTCAGGTTTTGTCGGAAAAAGGCCGTTTTTCTGACACAACTCTGTAATGTAGACATACCCTCAGGGGTGTTTATAACACCAATGGGCCTTTTGTGTTGACCAGGCCAAGTCGCGGGGAGAGCAGCAGCTTTCCCCAGTTAACCAGAGCTGCTAAGCATCACCTATCACATCCCTACCTCCTGGCACTCAGAGCATAGAATAGTGGAAAGTACATCTTTTTAAGCCAAATATTCTAGGATTTATGGAATTAACCTAAAATATTTCTGTTGTGTTGCAACATGCATATCTGGTCCTAGAAATATGTTTTTAAAAAATATTTCTAAATGAAGAATAAACAGTGCTAAATATGGTAATAACATTAAGCTAGGAAATTCCTTACAATTGTCAGTGTGCCTTGGAAACTTCATACATACTGGTGCATAACAATATTTATATCCATGAAAAGATCATCTCGTGCCAAATTATGCCTGCTTTTGATTTGCACTTTGTCCCTCTAGATTTGCACATTGTCAAGGACTTTCTGAAATTATGAAATGCATAATGAATAAATTAGCATTTTAAACCGACGCCATGTGTTTTTCAATAAAATACATGTATGGTGCAGTGGTGGTACTTTTCTTACCTATCCTAGGTACCAGGCATTATGTGCTCATTTCAGTCATGTGATTTCTGATTTGTAGTTCTCTTGTTGGAAAATTATTTCAACTAGGTTTTGCCGCCCTGGTCTGGCAGTTGAGATTTCTCTGTGTGTGTGTGTGTGTGTGTGTGTGTGTACACACACTCACTCACTCACTCTTACACTTTTTACATCCCCCATCACGACCAAAGGATTCTGTTGTACTAATCAAAATAACTTCTGTTTGAGGACCACTGTCCTGAGGAGCCGTAGCTATGGACTACTGCAGAGTTGTTTAACATTGTCCCTTATTGAAACTTGGAGAGACAGTATTGAATCTGAGACTTCCTGTATGAAAATGTTTGCCAGTATAGTGCTTTTAAAAAATTTTAATATTTTATATTATCTAAACTTTTATAATAATAACTGAAAATGTAGTTGCACTTATTTTGTTTCAATGGATATCTGTGCTCTTTTCCCTCTTTAAGGATTCTGTAATGATGCTTTAGTTTATTAGGTGACTGATATTAAATACATTGGGCTTTTTTAATATTGGTGTTTCAAGAAACTTTAACATTTTCTTTTCACACTACTAAGGATTTTTAAACTAGGGTTCAGGAATATTATTACACACCGGTTAATAATTTTTTCAAAAGAACATTGTTTCTGATAGAACAAACTAAAAATTTATTTGCAATGAAAATTGTATACTCCTTGCAGATTATCAAATAGTGCTTAGATTGAAGTTGTGATTTGTTTTTTCATTTTCATATACACTTGCAAGTCTGATGATTTGATAGTACAGAAGTTTACACATCTTATTTATTTAGCATGTGCATAGTTGTCAAGCGATGGCCTCTTCAGTGACATGATGACGTTCTTCTAGACCACTGCTGAACATAGTCCGTAGGCATTCATTGACAATAACTGATTCTAGCTCAAAACTGCTCGAATAAAATCAAGGCACAGTTGTGAAGCAACTACTATAGACTTAAATATACAGTCACACTATATTATATTCATACTGCTATATACTTGTCAGATCAAATGTAAAAGTATAATTAGGCAGGCCAAAAAATGTAAAGTACAACCAGTAAGAAACTCAACAACTAACAGCCAACAAAGTACATTAGAAGCAGAAGCCTGCCAAACGGTGGGGCCAATGGACTATCTAAGGGGGGCTAAAGGAGCAGTCAAGGTAAAACCATTGTGAGGAAGCTAAATGAGTTCTCTGCATTGGTCTTCATAGCAGAAGATGTTAGGAAGATTCCCACACCTGAGCCATTCTTTTCAGGTGATGGATCCAAGGAACTATCCCAGACTGAAGTATCAATAGAGGAGGTTTTGAAATAAATTGATGAACTGCAAATATGAAATTGCTGAACTACCAGTTGTGGTATGTAACCTACCACTTAAATCAGCCTCTATATCCACAAGAACTTGAGCTTCATCATCAGTGTTCCTGGCCCAGGTCCTGATCCAAGACCTATGTAGAGCAGTGATCCGGTTGTTGGTTCAGCCCTTCTCTTTCCATTATGCCACTACCCAGCAGGCCAGAGATGATGTCAAGTTCAGAGGAGCAGCACTGCACTCCACATGTGCAGGAACTCCACGCCCACTTCCTCGGCTACTACTTGTTAGTCACCTAACATGGAATGGACATGAGTAAATATGTGGAGAAAAATAGGTTAGCTACTGTTCTTTGAGATGTGTTGCTCATGTCCATTCCACAACCTACCCTCCTGCCCCTCTGTTATTTAACTGGTAAGAAGGAATTGACAGTGTGAGAGACCCAAGTGGGCCTTTTATACCAGTGCATGAGTGCACGGCACTAGGGGGAAAAAATCCAGGGCATGTGGTGTAGACACACTTAATATGGAATGAGTATGAGTAATGTTAAGACTTTTGTCATGAAGATTTTTAGTGAAACAAGTGACAGGCAATAAAGGAAAACTAACAGAAGCCTGTGATCTATCTCTGACTTTCACTAAAAAAAAATGACAAAATGAAGAGCTCAGCTGCAGGGTCCACATGCCCTGCAGTGGCTTGGTAGCTCTGGGAGGGAGGGACATTGTTGCCTGCAGCTCCCCTCACCTCATGCAGCAGGACAACACTGCAGCTCCCAGCAGTGGTGGGGTGAAGTCATGGAGGTCACTGGAAACCATGGATTCCATGACCTCTGTGAAAAAATATAGTCTTAGATATGAGCATCACATTTCAAAGAACGGTTACAGAAAGGTGAGCAATTGTGGGGGGGTTTTTTTCCTCTGTCCCAGATATTGTTACCTTCTTTGTTCATCTTAACTGAGATTCTTTTCAGGCAAAAGAGCTTGTGATCTTGGTTTATAAAGGAGAGTTTTCCAAAGCAAAATACATGATGAAAAACTTTTCTGCCAGAGCATGTATGATGTCTATTTGGCTCTGTCCATCACCCACTCCTTCCTTCCAGAAGAAGTCTTGCAGACATAAAGCAAGATGAATAAAAAATGGTATTCTATCAAGATAACTGTCTTTTAGTGACCTCAACAGATTATCCTTCAAATTTCTTCTTTACAACACACAGACATAAGGAAATATCTGGCTCAAGTGCTAGTTATGGACAGCACTTTGAGGCATGCTCCCTTTGAAGGAATTAACCTGATTTACTAGAAACTCTGTGGAGGATCAGATATGCCGTTCTATCTTACATAGACCAATGAGAGGCAAATTGCTTTGGGAGTGCTGGGAAATAGAGTGCTTGTCTCTTTCTTGCATTAGAGACAAGAAAATCCAGTTAGTTAGAAAAATCTAGAAGTTGTAGGTCTGACTGAGCAATTGATTTTGTTTTTTCAAAGACAGACTTACAGGTTAAGAAAATTAATCAATGTTGTCTTGAAGTAGTGCTCATTTACCATATGAACAAGTCAATTTTATATGATTGTATTGGAACTAGGAGAAAAATGTAAGCAACCCAGAAAATATTTGCTGAAACATATTTTTTACCCTAGGTATATTAATAAAGTTTCATCTTTACTTGACAGTGCAACGAACGCCCCTGAAGATGATGTGCCAAATCGATATTCCCGAGCAGACAGAACAGGATATAGCAGATACAGCAGGGATGCAAATTCTTCTGGGAATTCTGTATCAAGCAGTGCTTTGGAAAAGAGGATTGAAGAACTTGAAAGGGTAACTATAAATTTAACTTATGTCCTACGTTAGCTTCAAAATAAAATCTTATAAATACCATGAGGAGAGGCTAATGGTTGCTAAGCCAAGTAGAGATTGATGAGCCTGTTAACAGCCTTGACTAAGAGATATGAGTCTTTTAGCTCAGGCTGTAGAGGGTCATTCATTAACTCAAGAGACCCTAGGTTTAATCACTCAAGACAACGATGACTGCTGGTCAGTATACAAAAATAAGAGGTAATGGTTCTCAGTATTTAATAAAAAGTAGCGATAATGTGTATGCATATTTGTATTCAGAATCAGATTGTCTGTGAAAAATGTGATATATACTAAATTGCTGTTTGCTCAACAAGGGAGTAATACTAGGGCTAACTGTAATTTGATCCGAGTGCTATCTCCTGTTCTCTTGTCAGGCATTGAAACATAAACTAATCCCTTGAAGATATTTTCCTGAAGCATTTGTATCATATTTCTGATGTCCCATGTTCTCTGTGAAGGGATCCTTGTAATATACCCTACCAAATACTCTTCAATACTTTTAGGTGAAAGTTGCTAAATAAATATATTGTTTTTGGGAGATCTTTCTTCTAGAAAGGATGGGAGTAAAACTTTATATATTTGTTTAGAAATTACAGAATCCTTGAGTTAACTGAAATTGCTTTGTAATCACTCCCTTCCAAAATTGGCTTCTTCCCAAATAAGTCTAACTACAAGAAAGATGGGAAGAAAGGGAAATGTTTTAATAGTTTTTTCAGTAACTGAAGCTTCGTATATGACAAGTTTCCTACATCTTGGTATCCAGGCCCACAGGTTCTGGAATAGGTCTTCAGGCAGTTTATCAGTCAAGGAGGCCAAGTAGTCCTTGGTCATATATTGTAGCTAAATTCTGCCTCTGAAAAGCCCTCTGGATTACTTTAGAGGTTGACACATCAATTTTCATATCTGATTTGGGCCCTGTTTCATAACCCATTGTTGGATCAGGGCTAAAGTTAGAAATTAATCGGTTAAAAGGTCAGCTTTGGCGGTCATCACTCTAGTGGGCTCTTTAGGGACAAAATTTTGCCCCAGATCTCTGACTAATAGGCCTACTTGGCCTCCTGGAGTTACAAGGGCTTGAAGACCCATTGCAGGATTTGTTAGCCTGGCTATCTGAAAAGAAGGAAATTTCAGGTAAGAAGCAAAATTTTCCTGAGTAAGATATGCGAGAGCTGTCCCTTTTCAACTTAATTTTTAAGGGTGCTGGAAGAACATTCAGTTTGAGACTTAATTTGTGTCTTTCGCAGGAACTAGCCAAGGAGAGGCAAGAAAATGTAAGATTATTGAGGATGACACAGGACAAAGAGGAACAAATTGGGAAATTGAAGGAAGAAATTGATTTATTAAACAGAGTAAGTACATGTATTACAGAAGGATGAGAAAAGCTTTCAGTTGTCCCATCTCTTCTCTTTGCCCCCACCCTCTCTCTACATTTTCCAGGCCAAGGTAAGGAGAGAATTAGGTATTTATTTGTGCTTAACTTTTCAGCCAAGATTTAATAGACTTATTTCTTCAAGTGGCACCTGCTCATTCCCACTAATGTGCCAGGGTTACAGCAGTACCAGAAGAAATGTCTAGAAGCCACTAGAGTCTAAATGCCACTAGAGTCCCTGCATATCCCTCTTGCTGTTCTGAAAATTCTGAGAAGCTATAAAAATGGGGAGAGCAGGGCTTAACCACCTTAGTTACCTCCAATCACAATAATGAGGCTCCTGGTCCTTTCTGTTTGACTTTGACCCACTTCACTGGGAACTTCGGTCTCCCAATACTTTTCTTAGGCAGATGTATTGTATTTTCAATAAGATTTTAGTTTAGGTTTTTAATAATATTTTGCACCTTTAGGGATCTTTTCATCCTAACTCACATTCCCATACTCATGAGGGTATATCTCAAAGCTAAGAGACTACTGTTCAAGAGGTGCCCCTGTCCACTCAGCACCTTTCTGGGTTCAGATACCCAGAGACTGTCCAGTTTTTCTGTGGGTAATGTAAGCTCCTAGCTACATCGGTCTGTCTGCAAGACTTTCACCCCACAAGCTAGGAAGGAGCTATAGAACTGGCTGTAGGCAGTCTTCCTACTAAAGGCTCTAATAGGAAAGATGTTTGCTTCAGATGTTTGATGAACTTCTGCTATCTTTTAAAAGAAGGGAGAATAATTATGTAAAGGTCCTAGTAGAGATAGCTGAAGACATTAAATTATTTCAAAGTTCAACTATGTCAAATATTTTAGAGTTGGTCATGTGTGACCTTGCTGAATAGTCACTGTAGTTATAAGTGTGTTTGGAGAGAATATATTCAGAGAGTATTTGCAATCTGATTAAAGTATCAGTTGTTCAGTCACCTGTCATTTTGGTATCTGAAGCCTGTACATCTCTGCCATTTTTAAATAATAATTTTAATTTAAGAATGTATTTTTTTATTAAAGAACTTTAAATTGTTAAGTGCCAAGTCACCTACATGTAGGCATCCATTATTTCTTTAGATATTTGAACTATAATCAGTAGTTATTACTGGATTGTTTTCAAAGAGCTCGTACTTACAGTAATCCTTGGAATGTTATTTCTGTACTATAAACATTCCACAAAGTTTTTTTTGAGTAAATCTCATGTATTTTTGTTCAATGGCTTTTGAACCATTGTTTCAATATAATTCAGTCATCTACCATTTAGTTACAATATATAATTGGAGTCAGCAGCAAAATTAAGCATAAAATTATAAATACCAGAAGCTGCTCTTCAACCATTTTACTGAAAAGGTTTACATTATTCTTTACAGCTGTTTGTTCTCAGTACATATGTTGCTGTCTTGGCCTCTACAATAGAAAAAGCAATGCCTCTGGTGGTTAGTTAAAATAATGTGCTTTTTTTACCTATTAATACAAATGAATATTTTTTATCATAACACATGTATAATTAAATGTTTGGTTCATGTGTGTCTTCAGAACAAATAAGTATCAACTGTTCCAGAAAGCCAGCTGTACAGTATTTAGATGTCAAAGAGTTGATATTTTTGTTAGGCAAGTAACACATTCTGCTAATCTCTAATGTATGCTACATAAGGCAAAGGTACTTAAGTGTGGCTTTGAGCACTGACTGCCAAAGCTGTTTTGGTTGGCAGGCTGGAGCTTTTTTACTGATAGCACACCTAAGCACAGGGGTGGGCAAAATACTGCCCAGAGGCTGAATCCGGCCTGCAAAGCCACCAAATCTGGCCTGCCAGCCCCTTTAAGCAGTGTCTGGGGGCATCACAGACTGGGAGCCTGCCATTGGCACTCCACTCACTCCCATAATCCAGCTTCCTGCCCTGGTCACAGACCCTCTGCACTCCTGTCACAATCCTCTCCCAGTCCCTGCACCTCCTTCTACGCCCCTCCGCCAGGTCAGAATCCTCTTCTGCACCCATAGCCACTCCAAGACCCTGCCCTCTCTCCTGCACCCCAATATCCTGCTCCAGGTCCCAACGCCCTCCTTTACCCAAACTCCCTCCAGACCCCACACCACTTCTTGCATCCCAATTCCCTACCTTCAGATGCCTTCTGCATCTAACCTCCGTCCTTGATCCTGCACCCACTTCATTAATATCATGAATGGGTGTAGCCTTTGACCACTTACCAAATTCTTTGAGTGTCCCACCAGCAAAAATTACTGCCCTTCCCTGCCAAAGCACCTACTCCCAGAGGTACACTCAGGGATGACCCCACCAAAAGAAACAGGCTAATTCATATATAATCATTTTGTAAGTATATGTTTTAAGACTTTGGAAATGGAGTGGATTATCTGTAACTACCTTTTTATCTCCTCCTTCCATCTGATATAATTATTGCAAGGATTTTATATGCTTTCATTGTAAGGGAAACAGAAACCTCTGATCATCTCTGGTTTTCCTCCTCTGAACTTCCACCATCTACCTCTTTTTATCTCTCACCAAGTTACTTTGCTGGCTTTCCCCTTCTCCTTCCACTTATCTTTTCCCTTGTCCTACAGTAAAAATTGAATTGGAAAAACACCCTAGGTACTGGTGACTCTAGCAGCTGGGCTGCTTTTCAGTTCAACTTGAGTGCAGGAGGAGATGCAAGGGAGTAATAAGAGGCAAGCTGGGGAGAGAGATGGAGGAATGATAGGCAGAGTGGTGGGGTAAGAAGGAAGGAAAGGTGGAAACAGAGAAAGTGGTTATTTCAAACTGCTCCTTCTGTGAACCCTGCTGTTCTCTGATCCCCTTAAACTCACCTTCTGCTCAAAAAAATTGGAATTCTAATTGATTTTCATGCCATCTAGCTTCAATCAGAATGCCAAAGAGGACAAGATATGGCTTTTCAACTCTTTTTTTCTAATAAAAGATGAGAATTTAAAATGTTGCGTAAAAATACTTTTCATAAGCCTCTGACAACAGATAAATTTAAGAAAAATGTAAAATGTAATGTGCTTCTCTATGCCCATAAGTTGTATGTGTCTACACAGTACTAGCTCACTGTTGTGAGCAAAAGCACCAATAGCCAGGGACCCTGCGTTTCACAAATATAAAGTAACACAAAATAATCCCTCCAAAAGCATAAAGGGGGGCCCTCATCCCATATTGGCAGTTCCTATGGCTCTTGTCCCATGGGGCTGGGTCCAGCTTCTCACTTTAGGCATTGCAAACTAGTTTTCAGAGTGGAAAGCTGGGCTGGGCTGGGCCGGGCCGGGCCTGGACTACAGGGGGACTTGAGGGCTGGGCTCACCCTGCAAAATGGTCTTTCACCATGCTCTAATGCAGGGCTACTCAACACATGGCCCGTTTGTTTGCGGCCCACAGTTTACATGGGGCTCAACACGCGGCCCGTGGGTGGGATTCTTTGAACATGGCCTCCACTGGGAACATGCTCAATGGCGAGTCAATATAATGGTCTTCTGTTGATATGTGTTTTAGTAGTTAAATTCTTGGACTGTCATTGCTCATTAAAAGTGCTATGATATGGGTGGAAATCGGGTAAATATTGCATTTTATTAATATCAGCAGAACTGACATAAATGGGGCCTGTGTTGTGTAGTCTTGCCTTAATCTTTGTATCCATGCCCGTCAGTGTGAAAGAAGCTATTTGCGTATATTTGCCTATATATTTGCCTGTATATACAACCACACTTAAGTTGCGGCCCTTGGCATGTGCTATGAGTATCATTGTGGTTCCCGGGGCTTCCAAAGTTGAGTAGCCCTGCTCTAATGAGTTCAAGGCATGTGCCAAGTTGCTTCTTACTCTTTTATATTAATCTCCAGATATAGTCCATGCTTATTGTATATATTTTTTTTAAGGATGCTTATCATCTGGGAATGTGAAATGAATGGTTTGCCATGACACTTGCATTGGAAAAATGTGAATTATTAGCAATTTTTGCTTTGCTTCATTAATCCTTTTAAATATAGATGCTGTGAAAATATAACTCTTCCTGTCTCTTTGTTCTATACTCTCTTGGTTTCATGTGTTAATCTCTTAAATTCCAGGACTTTTAAATTACTAGTTTTAAGAATCCATTTCTGCATCCTGAAATCATGTTGTTTTTTTTCCTTCCAAAGGACCTAGATGATATAGAGGATGAAAATGAGCAATTAAAGCAGGAAAATAAGACCCTCTTAAAAGTTGTTGGACAGCTGACAAGGTAGAAGATTCAAATCTCAATGGAGAGAGAGAGATTTAAACACTACTGATTGAATGTTCAAGTCAACACTACAGTAATACTTCCTGTGTTACAGGTTGTTAAAATAACCACATCTTTATATTTATTACTAGGAAACCAGATGGATGTTTATTTTCATAATGCATTCTTTTTCATTCAAGAAAATGACATCAACTTCTTTGGGTATTTGTAACCCAAACTTTCACACCAAGAATAATTAACAATTATGACACCTTACAAAAACATTAAATTCATGGTGATTGTATTGTCTTCTGACTATCTATAATCTGGTTATAGTCATTTAAAAATCAGAGCACCAGGATCACTTTTGGTCATGTTGGGTGTATATTTTTTTTCTTGAGTGAAATGAAGCAATAATAATAATAAGCTTTGTTTACACAGATCCAAAATATATATTTGGGGAGATATATGCATTTAGTTCCTACTGCTAAGTGTAGATGCCTTATTATTGATGTGTAACATTTTACTGATTGAGTACTTCTAAAATAGAAATCTTGTATGTTGAGAATTTTTTACTCTATCTGAAAGATTGACAGTGATTGACTTAGCAATTTTTTCTGTACAGAAGTTGTCTTGAGGAAAAAGTTTTTATTAAAAAAAAAATCAATAAACCACCAGTAGTTACCAACATTAACTTGTTTTGTGAATGTCTAAGTTGTGCTTTAGCAATGAAATGCAAGTTTACTATCCTACAGTAAGTTTGTTTTGTGTGTTGAGAATATAAACAAAGCCTGGAGCTTTCATTTTGTGAGAATATTAGAACACAATTATATTTAAGTATACCTATTTGAAATATTTAGTGCTCATAATAAATGTGAGTTTCAAGGGTTTTTTAAGCTGTGATACAACTTGTTTGCTAATGTATAAAAGGGAAGTTTCATAAATTTAGGCCCTTGAAAAGCATGAAGTATGCAACATACAGTCAAAACATTCAGACTTGGTTGACAATAATGTTCATGAAAATTAAAGCTTGCATATGAAGCTTATTTTAACCACTTAGGGCAATATGCTCATACTGTCTTTAGTGGAAGATGACACTTTCATGATGTATAAACCACTGTCTTCAGTCCCAAATAATTCTGGCCTAAAAATTCTTGGCTAGACTGAAATTTATGCTTGGATTTTTCTTGGTAGGGCACAACTCAGCCCTGATTTGAACAAATATGTAAGTTTGTTGAGTTACAAAATCAGATATAAAACCTTCCTGACATTGAGAATTCTTCCTCTCATAAAGCAAATATATAGAAATATACAGTTTGAAAATTGTACCAAGTAGTGTAGCTACAGTTTTCGTTGCCTTGAAATACAAAGATAGCATTAATACATACTGATGGCCATCTACGAAGATTTGCCCATAGCTTCCATTTTGAATTAAATATTCTTTTATGAGACTAAGGAATTCTTGAATTTTCAAATCCAGGAATTATCATTCTAAATTGGAAGCTTTTGGTTTTGTTCTGAATATTGAACATGTTACCCTGCTTTGTTTTATATTCTGACGAGAGAGAAGAGGTTGAATGCTAAAGTAGTACTGGATATTACATTTTCGTTTGCACAAGTGAGCAGTAATCTGTATCAGCAGTAAGTACTTCATTTTATCACTTTTACAAAATTGGAAATTTAAACATATAAGGGGCAAATCTTGATATAATATTCATGCATTTAAGTGGGCTTAGTAGATCTGAAACATAACATTGAAACTTGCTTTGAAATAGCATCTAGCTTTCTCTCTCCATTTAATCTGCAGGCAAAAGTTAAGACCTTGCAGGGTGACCTTCCAAATTTATATTTGATGCATTACCAAGAGGATTAGATGCTTAATGTCATACTGTGAACATAGAGACTATAATGTTAGGCTATGTCTAGACTACGCCAAAGTTCTGAAAGAGGATATGCAAATTCCGTGGGAATTTGCATATTCTCTTTTGGAACTTTGGTGTAGTTAGACAAGCCCTTAGATATAACCACTATTATAAAGTGGATATTTCTAAACTATATTTCACATAGAATCACAGAAAATGTAGGCCTGGAAGGGATCTCAGGAAGTCATCCCTGTGCGGTAATAAGACCAAATATAGTTAGATTATCCCTGAAAATTGTGTGTTGAACCTGTCCAAAAAAAGCCATCCAATGATTGATTCTACAGCTTCCCTTGGGGCTTATTCCAGTGCTTGACTATCTTTATAGTTAGAAAGTATTTCCTTGCATCAAACCTAAATTTTCTTGCTACGGTTTAAGCCCATTGCTGCTTGTTCTATTTTCTGTGGGACACAAAGCATTTGATAACCATCCTCATTATAACAGTATTCAAATGTGTTACGGACTGTAATATTAGGTCACCCATCACGTGTCTTTTCTCAAAACTAAACATTCCCAGTATATTTCTTCAAAGGTCAAATTTTCAGAATCTTTTAAAATTTTGGTTGCTGTCCACTAGACCCTTTCCAGTTTCTCAACTTCTTTCTTAAAGTTCTGGGCACCACACTGGACACAGTATTCCAGCTGACGTCTCACCAAGTGAGTAAAGTGGGACAATCACCTTCTGTGTCTTAAATACAATACACCTGTTAAGGTGCCACATAATAGCATTTTTCATGACTGCAGCTATGTCTAGACTACAGAGTTTTTCCGGGATACCAAGTATCCCGGAAAAACTCCGTCGCATCCAGGGAACGTGTCTGCTCTTCTGACATTTTTTGCGGAAGAGCAGATGCACTCTTTCGGAAGCCTTGTCTTCCTTGTTCCACGAGGAAGGGCTCTTCTGAAAGAGGAGGTTTTTCCAAAATTTGGCCCAGTGTAGATTGGCTAAATTTTGGAAATGCCTCTTCCTAGAAAACTAATGGAAAAAGGTACGCAAGTTGCAGAGCGCAATTTGCATACCTTTTTCCGATAAAAAGCGGCAGTCTAGACATAGCCTGCATCACATTGTTGACTTAGTCATTTGTGATCCACTAAACCCCCAGATCCTTTTCAAAAGTGCCTACCCAATTATTCCCTATTTTGTAGTTGTGCATTTGATTTTTTTTTTCTTCCTAAGTGTACATTTTGCACATGTCTTTACTTTATCATACTTATGTTCCAATTTAAGGTCATTTAGAATTTTAATTCTTATCTCCAACTCCTCCCAACTTGGTATCTGCAGATTTGTAAAACATACTCTCCACTTTATCAAAGTCATTAAAGAAAATTTTGACTAGTGTCAGACCCCTACAAGATCCTACTAAATATGTCCCCACAGTTTAACAACAAATAATTGATAACTACTCTTTGGATGATTTTTTTTCAATCAACTGTGAACCCAACTTATAAAAACTTTATCTAGGTCACATTTCCTTAATTTAATCATGAGAATGTCATGTGGGATTTTTAAAAGCCTTATTAAAATCAAGTTGTATCAGATCTACAACTCTTCCCCAGTCCATCCATTAAGTCAGTAACCCTGTCAAACAACCATATTAGATTGGTTAGGCATGATTTGTTCTTGACAAATCTAGGCTAGCTATTACTTAACCCTATTAGCCTCAGTGTGCATAGAAATTGCTTAATAATTAGTTCCAATATTTTCCAGGTATTGAAGTTATGCTTATTGACCAAAAATTACCAGGATCCTCTTTGTTCCCCTTTGGTACTATGTTTTTCTCTCTTCTGGGACCTCTCACTCTTTGACTGAAGTAAAATAGGCATTAAACACTTCAGTCTTCTTGATGTCTGTTATTAGCGCTCATTCCCTGCTAACTAGAGGACCTACATTTTATTTCCATTTTCTCTTGTTTCTTGTGTATTTATAATACCTCTTATTGTCTTATGTCCCTTATCAGATTTAGCTCATTTTGTGCCTTAGCCTATATGCTTGTGATATTATTTTCTTACTCAATTAATTCTTCAGGTTTCCATTTTTTTTTATAGGTTTCCCTTTTGATTTTTAGGTCATTAAAGAGCTATTTGAGGGAGCCATATTGGTCCCTTACTATTCTGAGCTTTCCTTCGCATCAGAGTAGTTTATTGGTTTGTCTTTCATGTTGTTTAGATAATTGTGTGTGTTTAGCCCATGAAAGAACAACAAAACAAATGGATTTTTTTGTCATTATCTCTTCATAAATTAACTATTTTTTGGTGAAAGATAATAGTTGAAGTTCACATTGTTTTTCACTTTGACACACGTTTAATTTGAGGGAGGTTTTTTTTTTTAATGGTATGGGAGATGTATTTACAATAGACTTCCCTGGGAGCTTCTGAAGTCCAAATTCTAGAATGGTTGAAAATGACAGCACTTCCGCTCCAGAACAGTGCCTTCATTTAGTGTAGTGCCTTAATACAAATTATGGGAGTTCAGGCAGAAAGCTGGTTCTGTATAAATACACGTCATACCCTGCATGATCTTAATGTTCCCACAAACTGCACCATAACACTCTTTAGCTGACAGTCCTATAGATCTTAAATATTTCTGAGGAAAAGTATTTAAATCACTGCAATAATTTATGGTAATTTTCAGTAATATCAGTCTCTTGGCAGAAGTTTGGTAGTCTTACTATAAACAAATGATTCAGTACTTAGACTGCTAATATTTGTCTTGCCATTACCTTTTTATCTTAGGGTATCCTAAGATACAGCAAGCTTCCAACTACTCTAGCAGAAGGACTTTTTGTTGACCCTTTACAGTTTGTTTACTTTCTCCTACCTAACTACTTACTGCTGGATTGCTCGGAATTAATGTAAATGTGGGTGAGTTAAAACATTAGGGACATTGAAATTGAGTAATATCTGAATAGTTCTTGAAGTGAAAACCTACCTCATTTGGGAAAGGTGTATGTTTTAAAAAACTATCTGGATATTTTTGTAGTAAGGTAACAACGTGCAAGAGGTTTTGGGTT
The DNA here is from genome assembly GCA_019425775.1 of Rafetus swinhoei. Lineage (NCBI taxonomy): Eukaryota > Metazoa > Chordata > Testudines > Trionychidae > Rafetus > Rafetus swinhoei. Next base: position 278,434,841 of record CM033437.1, read on the forward strand.
CACTAATGTTCTGATGTTGTTCAAGTAAATTTGTGAGATTTCTGTACTTTCATCTCTTAAAAATGGGACCAAACTACACACACTGAACATTTCTTTAAAAAAATACTGTAAACCTAGTTACCTTGGGAAATTTTAACAGATGTTTGTGTAGGCGATTAATAAAATTAACAGGGAAGAAATCGCCTTTATCTTATTTCCATAATGAATGCCACATGATATATTCCATAATGGATGAGCTGCCAGGCATTAATTTGTATTATCTTGATGATGCATGAAGAGGTTTTTGTAGTACCACTATGACTGTCAAGTTCTGTTGATTAGCAGTTATGTCCCAAGACCTTAAACTTAAAATAGCATGTGGAGATACTGACCATGAATGGTGTACATTAATGTTTTTGGGTTTTTTCTGAAGGCAGGATATTAATAGTACATAAATATTTATAACCTTTTAAAATAATCAAAACAGCTTTTTAATTTTCAAAATAATTAATCTGTCATCCTTAAGCTTTAACATTACTTGAGGGACTTTTTAACCCGAGAAACGCGGCCTATATTTGAAAATTGGTTCTTGTGTCTTTAAAGCCAGAAGATTTTCCAATCAGTAACCAGGTTTTGGATCACACATTTAGAAACATAAATTGTATTTTTTTTTCTTTAGATGGACACTGAATTTTAGGCAGTTTGGGGGGAGATGAATTAATTGATAACAAATGTATCCATTTTGGAATATATAGCTTGGAAACAGGAAATAAAGTGATAGCTGATAACTTAGCAATTTGTTTCTCAGTTACTTATGCTGAGAACTAGCTAAAGTGAAAATGACTGGCATAAACCTCATTCCATAATATAAAGAGATTTTAATATAGTTCAATAGAGCTGCTTTTAATTTGCATTGAGTGGTGTTTTGGTTTACTTAATATACAGGCAACATGGAAATTGTGCTATTGTAAGAGAGGTCAGTGGGGAAGGCAGGAGGTTTCATTACTTTGTAAAAGGTACTGCTGGTATAGAGATGTAGGCTTTTTTTCCAGGAGAAAGCAAAATAATTTCATAATAGCAGCCAAGTAGAGAAGTGGTAATGGGGGACACAGATGAAGCAAATTTACTTTTAAATGTAGGTATAACTATCTTGTATCTGCCTCTCAGTATTTCTTGAGTTCAAAGACTTCTCATGAAGATGTCAGTTATATCAATGCATTTTCATCAGAATGAAATAATAATCTAGACAGCTGGCATCACCAGCAAGTAAAATAGCCTTTGTCATGGGGTAGAACTGCCAGAGAAAGAGAGTTTTTTTCCAACTCATTCAGATGAAAAATAACCTTTAAAATTTTATCAATGATGGTAATTAAGTATTGGAACAATTTAGCAAGGGTTATGGCAGATTCTCTAGAACTGGCAATTTTTAAGTAGAGTGTGGCTTTTTCTGAAAGGGAGGCTCCAGTTCCAACAAATTGTGTCAGGAAATTTCTATGGCCTATGCTGTGCTGGAGGCCGGAGAAGAGGAGCACTGTGGACCTGTATATGTAGATACCTACACATGCAGTAAATTCACAGTCTTAATCAGGTAATGGGAAGGAAAGCATAAGAATGTGTTTTCCAACTTAAACATTTTATTATAGCATTCCTACCAATAGTAAAAAAATAAACAAATTGACTACGGGAAGCTGTCAGTTAACTTGAAGTGGTAAAAGAAAATTTCCATACCACTATACTTATACTCCCAGTCAATTTTGGTGTCTATACATGTGTTGACCTCACTTCTGCCTTTGTTAAGCCTTTATGTAGAACCATTTATAATATGCATGCTGGACACAAATGATGTAACTATGAAGCTGCTATACCAAGTCACTATTTTAGAGTGTGTTAACTTACAATAACTTTTTCCGTATCACAATATAGGTCTTTCTCCTTGCGTTGCAACAGATGTACATTATTCTGCTAATTTATTCTTGTTGCTTTTATTCTTGGCTTTTTTGGTGTTCTGTTCAGGGTTGTGGTTCAATGTGGTGGGTGGGTAGAAAAAGGCAATATTTTTATACCCACTACATTTTTCACTTTAAAATGTCAATCGTAATCCAGCCTTAAAATTTATGTACAGTCATTTTAAAATATAGCTGTTACATGTATTTAAAACATTGAATCATTACTTAGTTATAAAGAACTATTTTGAACATTGGCTAGTTTCATATTTTGTGGTAACATTTGTTTTAAAAGGTATTGAGAATTTGCAGGTAAGATACCTGAATTAACCTACCAATAAAAACTGTGTACTTTTTTTGTCCAAATAAAAACAAAATGCTTTCTAATCAATGTTTGTTCTTGAGTATGTTCAAAGAGAAATAATACTATACAACTTAACAATTAATACCAAATACATTAACTAAGACTTATGAAAACTTTCCAGATTTTATTATATGTAAGTTGCTGTTACAGTTTCATTATTTTTAGTCTGAAATTACACTAAGGACCTATAGACTAAAAATGAAGTGTAAATTCAAATCTAACTACAGTCTTCTCTATGTATGGTTGCATCTAATCTCTTTACATCAGGACACCTTCCATCTCCAATTGTAGCCTTCTACTCGGCTCTTCTTTTACCATAGACCCCATTTCACCTTCACAGATGGAAATTATGACTAACCTTCAGGAAGGAGAAATGGAAATGGCTTTTTTCTATAGCTGTTATTCCAGCTCTTTTGCTTGGCTGAAGGTCTTAGAGCAGGGTGGGCAATAGTTTTTGATGGGGTGGCATTCCAAGAATTTGGTAAGGGGTCATACGGGCTGTACTCTTCCATGATATTAATGAAGGAGGTGCAGGGTCTGGAATGGAGGTTAGGTGAAGAAGAGTGGGGTGCAAGAGGGAGTGCAGGGTTTCAGAGGGAATTTAGGTGAAGGAGGGGGTTGTTACCTGGGACAGGGGATTGGAGTACAGGATCCAGGAGGGGATATGAATATGGGTGCAGGAGAGGATTCTGACCTAGAGGCATATAGGGGGTGACAGAGTCTTGGGAGGTTGTATGGGTGTGAAAGTGGGAGTGCAGATGGTTTGGATTATGTGGGGGTAGGGATTCAGGGGCAGGTGTAAGAGGGTTCTGGCCAGGATGCATTTAGCTAGGTGGCTCCCAGCCAGCAGCCCCGCATGTCCTGCTTACCCTGCCATTGCATGCTGCCGAGAGTGGGTGGCTACAGGGGCCATGTGCTACTCTGAGCACTGCAAGCCCTGGTTGGGTATACTTTGCGCACTTCCTGCCCTGCAAACAGGCAGCTCCTATTGTTTGGTTTCCAACCAATGGGAGCTGTGAGATTGTCCTGGGAGTGGGTTAGCATATGAATCCTTCCCTGCTGCTGCTTGCAGTAGTGCTTAGAGCAGTGTTTCTTAAACTGTGTTCTGTGGCACGCTGGTGTGCCGCGAGGCAGTTGGAGGTGTGCTGCAGAGAATAACAGAGTTCAAAAGGGCCGCCCTTAAAGGGGCTGACCTTTTTTTGCTCAAAAACTTCCCCTGACACACACACACACACCCCTTTATTTTTGCTCAACAAAAAAATCCTTGTTGTTCCTCATAAATAAATGAGAGAGAGAGAGAGGTGTTCCTTGGTCTTAAAAAGTTTAAGAAACACTGGCTTAGAGGATCACATGTCCCCCTGCAGCCGACATGTCTAAGCAGTGTGCGGGAGCAGGACAGGCAGGGAGCCTGCCCAAGGCTCCCCCTGGGCCATGAGCTAGATCCGATAGTTGGCGGGCTAGATCCAACCCGCCTCTCTCTTAGAGGATAGTTACAAAATGCTTCCTCTTAGAGGTGCTGAGAGCACTGACTCCATAGTCCCTCTAGAACTTGTGCGTGTGTACGTACAGACAGAGGCCTCAAGGGCAGCTGAGTACATACACTTGTTCTTTGTTTGGTGTGCGTCAATGTGCAGCAGTTCTGAGCATTGCAAAAATGGAATGATGCAAATGAATTATTTTTTAAGTTTATAATATTGTTTTTAATATATTTTGATTTAAGCAGTTCACTTACTACAGACACACCACAATGATAATATCCAAAGCAGGTGTTTTAAACACATTAAGACACTGCACTGTACTTGTGTTTAATTATTGGAATTATGTTTTAAAGATACCTTCTCTGCAGGTTTATCACTGCTATTATGTTCGGCCCTTTACATGAGGCTGATGAAACTTCTTTAGCTTATCAAGGTGTTTGTTTTTTTTAAAACTCTGGACTCTGCTCTAATCTTGAATATTTTAAATAGAAAGGCGGGGTAAAAATATTTAAATAAATAAAATAAAATAATCTTTCAGGTGAGGTACAATTCAGTTTCAAATTTTAGGTTTTTACCTTGAGTACTTCATAGGGTTACCAGATACTTTCACAAAAAAATCCCGAACATGGAAAAAAATTGATTGAGGAAAAAACAAACGGGGGACCAAAGTTGTTGAACAAAAAAAAAAAGTCACTGCTCCTTTAAATCCACATGCTCCCTCCACCAGACGCGGCAGGGGAAGAATGTCCCCGCCAGCCTTCTGTCCGACAGGCCACAAATACTGGGCAAAAACCGGACACCAGGCAACTCTAGTACTTCAGAACTGCATCGCATCTTTTCCGTAAAGGATGCAAATTAGACACATCGCAATTGCAAATGAAGCGGATTTAAATCCCCACTTCATTTGCATAAACAACTGTGCCGCTCGAGCTTTGCCGAAAGCGCCAGTTTAGACGCCGATCTTTCGGAAAATAAAGCCTTTCCGAAAGATCCCTTATTTTAAGAGGAATAAGGGATCTTTCGGAAAAGGCTTTATTTTCCAAAGATCCGTTTGACTGGCGCTTTTTCCGCAAAGCTCCGAGCCGAAAAAGCGGCAGTTATGTTTATGCAATGAAGCGGGGGGGATTTAAATCCCCGCTTCATTTGCAATTGCGATGTGTCTAATTTGCATCCCTTTTACGGAAAAGGGATGCAGTCTAGACCCAGCCCTGGTGTTTTGGCATCTGTTTTCATAGCACTTCAATGGCTATCCTTTGGTGCCTTGCTTCTTATTAGGAAACCTTATGTTAAAGTGCATAGATACCTGCTTTGCTTCTTCACTGCCCAATTTTTTTATTTTGCAGCTCAACATCTCTATAATCTTCTTGTAGCAGGGGTGGGCAAGATAGGGTCCATGGGTTGGATTCGGCCTGCAAAACCACTAGATCCAGCCCATGGCCACCCTGCTGCTCCGACTCTAGACCTGGGGACAGGGGAGCATGCAAAGTCTCCTCCCACTGCCAGTGGCGCACGGTACCTACAGGGAACTGACAGCTGTTCAAAATGACTGGCAGGGTGAGGGGCAAGAGTCTTCATGCATCTAATGGGAACAGCCCCCTTCTGCTGGAGGCCCAATCCCTGTGGGCTCGGCCCGCAACCACTTCCAATATTTGTGAAGTGGCTTCAAAAATTATTACCCACCCCTATGTTATAGGGTTGTTCCAATATTTCCCTCAAAGTACAAATAACCACTTTTCTTATGTAGGTTTGGAATCTGTGCAAGAACAAAGACCATTCAACAGTTTCAAAGCGTGTCTGAATGGCAAAACAGCATCCATGATGGGCAACCATTTTTGTTGTGTTGTCTGGTCAAAGTTAAAGACAAAATCCAAAACTGATAAAAGGAAATACTTTTGACAAAGTGAGTAATTAGACTGTGAAATTCATTCCTACAGGAAGTGGTAGAGGCCTAGAACTTAGATTTAGAAAGAGAGTGGACTTTTATAGGGATAAGATTATCCGGAGTTCTAATTTATTTTTAACTTTGGAAAGGATATTAAGCCTCATGCATCAGGATTCAAGACAGTCTCTAGCTGTTAGAAATCAACATGAAATCTTTTCTGGGTGAGCAGAATAACCCTCATCCGCCTTTCCTGTTCTTGTACCTTTCTCTGAAATATCCGGTACTGGCCTCTGTTAGAAAGAGAATAGTGGTTTTAAATGGACTTTGTCTGACCCAGAATAACAATTCCTGTGTTCCTATTATGACTGTGTGCCAGATATTTCTGCAGATGTCACAGCACCTGCTGAAGATGTCACAGCACCTGCTGAAGAAACATAATGAACATATTTTGAGCTCCCTTTGAGGCATCCCAGGAAATCTCTTGTAAGTCCAAAACATGGCTGGCCAGAATTCTTTGAATCCTCAATGCTGAAGTCTGGTTCTCAGCAACGCTATCGGAACTTAGTGTCAGGACCACTGTCTTACAGGTAAACCCAATGGGATGGCTTTAGAGCTGGAAATTCCTACATTAATTACCAGAAAAGTACTGCCAACCATTGATATTTTGATGCATTCAAGGCTTAAAGTCAATGGTGCTGAGTTCTGGTGAGAAGTTAGGTAGGAAACACCAAATGAAGACCAGCCATTTCAGACATGTTTCTGTCAGGGTCCCCAGTTGAGAGAGCCATCCGGAAGTCTCCAGATTTTTTCCTCCTGCATTTAGTAACTGAAAATAGAGGGGCTGATGGCAGTTCTAATCTTTAGCATGTATTCAGTGATATGGCTTGATCACATCTGGTCCTTTCTAAGACAGCCATGAAGTCCAACTGCCTTCATTGAATGACATTTGGCCTACACTGACAGGATATTGCGGAGTTGGAGCACTACTTGCACTGAGACTGATGCACCCAAGAGTTGGCATTTCTTCTCAGTATTAGCTTTGTGACTTCTCCTTGCAGCTTGGCGCTTATGTTCTTTTGTGCATCCCTCAAACTTCTTACTCTCAAAGAATGGAAAACTGTTGCAGAGATGGTACTGTTATGAAGGGGAAATTACTTGCCTAGAGAGAAGCAGAATTAAATGCATCTTGCAGGAGTTCCACTCACATATCCATCACTCTAAAGAGTTTGGGGGAGAGAGTAGTTTTATTTTTTCCTCCTCCACCTCATTGCTAATAGATGAGCTGCTGATAATAACTTTTCTCTTTGTGAGGTCTTCACCTCCTGATCTGTTAAGAAACTGACTGGGCTGTTCGAGGCTGGTCCTTTATGTTCAACAGGGCTTGGTGCACGACAGCCTTTAGAGAGCCCAGCTCTTGCTCTGTCCTGTTATCACAGGCTTTGAGGGTCAAAAACCTGGTGAACTAAAGTCATTTTGCCAGGTTCAAACTAAGACCCATCCTGAAAGGTGTCTTTAGAGCGTCAAAATTAGAGAGATTTTCTTCTCACACCAGTTCTGTTCTTTATGAAGTCCCTTTCATAAATGGTATGTGGTCAGCTTTAAAGCCCGTTTCAAGAGGCATGATGCAGTGTTTCATTTTTTCATTTATTGTTTAGTCTTTCTTCAAGGAAATGTTTCTGTTCCTTTAATAACAACTGTTTAGTGCTAAAACATTTGCAAGCCAGCGACAGTGAAAATATTTCAGTCTAAATGAAACCAATATTTGAATTAAAAGTTTCCTCGTCACAAATCCTTAACCACAGCACCTTTTCTCTCCTAGATTCTTTGCAGAACAAATGTAACAACAAAGACCTTTACTGCACACAGAGAGAAACTAAGTATAGGTTAGTTTCCCTGGTCCAACACCCTGGCGACCTGACCAGTCTCAAACGAGGGAATTTGCCAGATATGGGGAGGTCCTCTGCCACCTGGCCCCCAGTCCACCAATTCTCCCCCCTCCCTCCCCGCTCCACTTCCAGCCCAGCTGGACCCCCTGCCTCTGGCCATCCCTCGGGCACACAACCACCAGCCTCTCTACCGTTAGACCCTGCTGCAGGCTCCTGGCCTCGCTGCCTCCAACTGCCAGACACCAGCCCACTGCCACTGGGCTTCTAGCCCTGGGGCTCTCTGGTCCAGGGACATCCATGGTTCTGCTGGATCAGAGAGTCCTGGGTTAGGGAGGTACAACCTGTGTACTTTGTTTTAATCATGGTGCTGTATATTTTATGAAAAAGTTGAATACTATAGATAGTGAAATATATAATTTTGTTCTGGGAACTGGAATTGCTGGCAATCGGAAAATGATGAATATGTACATGGCAGAAACAGCAGCTCAGTGCTTGCATAGATCATGCTTGTGGTATGTCTGCACTGCATTTAGAGACCCATGCCTGCTGGCTCTGGCTATGAGGCTGTTTCATTGCAGTATAGACATTGAAGCTTGGGCTTCCACCACATAGAGCCCTCCATCACAAATAAACAGCCCATTAGTTGGAGTCTGTCAGCCTAAATCCAGCCATGGGGTTTTTAACTGCAGTGTAGACATGTCCTAAGATGTTAACGCTAGGTGTGTTTTCCAGCAGAAGCCAAACACAACTTAAACCCTTTTTTTTTACAATTCACTATTTGAACATTGACTGGATATAAGAGAGGCACTTCTTGAAATAGCAAAAGGAAGCACATTTACTTCTTTGTATCACTTAAGCAAGTGGGGGCAGACAAAAAATCAGCCTCTTCTTAATCATGACTGGATGGTGCTTGTCCAGTTTTTATCAGCGCTTATCTTGATCCTAGTTACCAGAAGATACTGAGGTGTTGCAGCACACATGAGTACAAACCTGCTAAATGCCTATCATTTGAGCTTGTGTAACAAAACAGCATTGCTATGCCCGTTCTTTATAATTCTGGGCATGGTACCAGGAATGTCATGATAATTTGAAAGAAAACATGTTTTTGGGGGGTATTGTGTAAAATTTTATCTGAAAAAGTTCCAGTATGGTTGTTGGCAAGTTGACATTGACCCTTTAATATTTATTCCTGGAACTCAGATGTATTCTGTAAACCAAGAGGCTGTGGAATGAAATTTTTGTTTGTGTATAAAGAACGTTAATCCATGTTTTTGCCTTGAGGCTCTTAATGACAATGCATTTTAGGAAAAAAATAAAATTTGATTGCAGCAGTGTAAGTATGGTTGCAGTCTGCCACCAAATATGCTTAAAGGGTTGGGAGAAAGGGAAAATAGAAGCTACTGCATCATCAAGTTTAAACTTTTGAATAAACTTGAAACAGTTCTCAGATTCCTCCATGGAGAAGTTAAGTGAAAAATGTTAATTATATCTCTGAGGCATTCTGTCCCCCACCTCCGTTTTGTGCCAACTCTTGCTTACTGCATTCTGTCACAAAGATCATGTACATTGACACTTCATTATTCTGGTGGTTTCAGAGAGAGATATTGAGTGCTGGTTCTGAAAGCGAGCACCTACTCTTAATGGTAAATTTCAGCTTTATCCAATCGCTTAGATGCTAGCAATGGTACAGGTTCATAAACCTAGGAGAAAATAATTAATAAAAACTGTGCACACAAAACTAATTTTGGAGGTTGGAGGGGCAGATTTTATACAGCAAAATTACTTTGAAAGAGCCCCTGCTGAAATTCCTATTGTATAAGGACCTGAAGCCAGTCCTGCTGTTCGGACAGTCCAGGATCCGCTCAGAACAATAGTGGCTACTTTCCCATACTCTACACATGACTGAACTGCAGTTCCTAGAAATCAAGCTCTTAGTGGCTTCTTCAAGGAATACTTTAAAAAAACCACACACACAATTCTAATTGTCTCTTTCAGTCATGTCACAGCAATTGGGACTACATGTCAAATCACATTACTCATCCTGGAGAGCCAAGCCCCGACCCCCAGCCAATTATAAGGGGCTAGAAATGATAATGCTGTGGTGATGATTTTAACTGGCTATTCTATATCTGAAACTTGCCCTAGTTGTTTAGGATTTTGTTATCCTTTACAAAAGGATGTGCTGGAGGTGGCTATCCGGTTTTGGCAGGAAGCCTCTTATTAAAATTCTGTGAGCAAATTGCAGAGGAGTTGCAATTTCTCTTTCTCTACATACTTGCAACAACAAATGTGCCAAAGAGGAACTATTTCTGGAGCTTCTTGAAGACAAAATGTTTCACCTGTGGAATGTACCGTGTGGCATTATGTCACATGTTTAAGCCCTGCCATTTTTTAAATGTAAATGTGACAGCGTTATCAATTCATGTTAAGTTTGATTTAAAATGCATATTCTTATATGTAGTTTAGTTTAGTTTAAAATAGAAAAGAAAATGTTTACAGTCACTCAGTAAAAAAATATATGCAATGTATCTTGTGTACCTGTATTTCAGGAACAAAGTACTGGTTAATATATGCAGATAGAACAGGAACACTTCCTGTGGGTACCCAATATGTGCATTCTAGAACCTAGACTTCTTTTTCTGTCATGTCTTCTAGAGCAATGCTCACCCCATCCCTAGATCCTATCATTGCATTACAGTCAGGGTTCCCTATGATCTTCCATTCTGAGACAAGTCATGCTATCATCTTGTCTTAGTGGAAAAGATCTGAGCCCCCAGTTGTACCCACCAATCCATTGTGCTTACTAGCAAAGAGGATGCTTCTCTGTCATTGCCTTTTCCTTTGTGCCTCTTTCTTGTCCATTATGCAATTTCTCAATTTAGCATTTGCCTGAGGGAGCATCTACACAGCAGGGCTTACCTCGAAATAAGCTATGCAAATTGAGCTACATCAATTGCGTAGCTTATTTCAAAATTGGGAACCTCTACACAGCACTTATTTCAAAATAGAGCACTCTTCCTGTGACTTCCCTTACTCCACGTACAGTGAGAGTTACAGGAGTCAGAGTAAGAAGTCCTCCAGCTTGACAGTATTTCAACATTATTTTGAAGTAATGCTAGTTAATAGTACCCTTACTGACCTCCATGGTGAAATGGTTAATATGTGTATGACCAGCCAGAAAGAGAAAAGTATCTCTTGCCTCCTCCTAGCTGGAGCATGATTCATCAATTTTTGGTTATGTGACTTAATTCACATACCCAGAGAACATAATTTTCAGTATCATATATATAGTAGCCCATTGTCTGTGCGTCTGTAACACTGACGTACACGGCCTCGCCCCCTGGCCGTGTACGTCAGCGCCCGGCCCCTCCCTCCCGTCCCTCCTTGGCGCGCTGCGCTGCTCAGCTGGGCCCCGGGCGGCAAGTGGCCGTTTGGGGTCCGCACTCCCCACGCAAATGGCTGCTTGCCGCCACTTGCTCCCCCACCGGGGCCCAGCTGAGCACTCCCAGCTGAGCGTGCCACAGAGGGAGGGGAAAGGGGTGGGGCTGGCGAAGGGGGATTGGGGCTGTGGGGCTGGAGGGGAGGATGGGGGCCCGGAGGAAGGGGGCGGGAAGCAGTGCTGGCGGGGTGGTGTCTGGGAGCCGTGGGGCTGGCCGGCAGGAAGAGGGGGGAAGCAGAGCTGGGGATCGGGGCCGTGGGGCTGGATGGGAGGAGGGGGAGGGATAGAGAAGGGGGGGTAGGAAGCAGACCTGGCGAGGCAGGGGTGCAGCCGCTGGCCGCAGCCGGAGTCCTTCTGGCCGCGCCCCCGGCAGGCGCTCCCTTTACTTGCCAGCAGAAGCCTGGCGGGGCCGGGGCTGGGAGCCACTCCCCCCGCCCGGCTTCTGCTCGCAACCAGAGGCTCCCAGCTGGGAGCCTCTGGTCCCTTGCAAAAGCCGGGCGGGGTGGGTGGGAGTCCCGGCCCCCCCGGCTTTTGTGCGCAACCACAGGGCTCCCAAAGCCAATTGCGCTCCGCCTCCCAGTCGCTCCCCCACCCCCGCCAGGCTTCCCTCCGGCGCCCAGCCGGAAATTCACAAAATACCAGACATTGCACAACCCTAGCCCCAGCGGGAGCAACGCTCAGCTGGGCCCTGGGCGGCAAGCGGCTGTTTGCTGAGTGGCTGGGCCACTGCGGGAGAGGGGAAGGGGGAGCGGTGACGTAGACAGCCTCGCCCCCTGGCCATGTACGTCACCGCCCTGCCCCTCCTCCCCCACGGCGGCCCGGCTGAGCGCACAACACTCAGCCGAGCCACCTCGGAGGGAGGGGAAGGGGGCGGGGCCGTGTACGTCACCGCCCCCCTTCCCCTCCCGCTGTGGTACTCAGCTGAGTGCTGCGCCCCTCAGCCGGGCCGCCAGGGGAGCCAGCAGCGCAAGGGGCCATTTGGGCTCCCCCACGGTGGGAGGGGGGGGGACGGTGACGTACACGGCCCCGCCACCTGGCCGTGTACGTCACTGCCCGGCCCCCCTCCTCATGGCAGTCCAGCTGAGCAGGCAGCACTCAGCCAAGCGCCACGGCGGGAGGGAAGGGGAAGGGGGACGGGGAGAGACGGAGGGGAGAGAGAGGCAGGAGGAGAAGAGAAAGGGAGAGTGAGAGGCAGGAGCGGGAGGCAGGAGGCAGAGGAGAGCTGAGAGAGAGGGGGGTAGGCAGTAGGAGGAGAGAGAGAGAGAGACACGGAGCAAGAGCACTCAGGAGAGAAGACCTGAAAATCCCGTCTTATGACGGGCTAATTGGCTAGTAGGTACATAATTCCTTAGATATTTTCTGTATGAACATTTCACAATGATTATGATGACCAGTATCTCTGGAGTTTTGAAAAAGACTTCACCATTTACCCTTTGGTAAACTGAATATGCATATATCTGTCTGAGGGGGTCCCTGTAAAACCCTTATGCTCTCTGCCAGTTGGTACCAGTGTCATGTACCAGTTGGTTTTGGTTATTAGATAGTGTTTTGGTTAAATGTAGAAATGCATTAACAGATTTCTCAGCTACTCATTGCTTCAGTTCTGCAAACAACACCCAGCTAATATGCAGGGTACATTAAACACCATCTGGTGGTGGTGTAATGCAGTGTGTGTGTGTGTGTGTGTGTGTGTGTGTGTGTGTGTGTGTGTGTGTGTGTGGACTTATTAAACTATTGACAACATATCATTTAATTCTTGGCATATAATATAATTATATAGATGTTCACATTAAACACATTGATTTAAATCACCCTGTTGCAATATTTTTTTTTGAAGTGTCAGATGTTAAAAATTATTTTTCACTTTAGAATTAACATATATCTCTACACTATTTTAAATTATTACACTGAATTTGTTCTTCTCAAATATTAGCCATATCCTATAGGAAAGAAATACTTACGATTAGCAGTGGTGCTGGCTGGTGTTGTGACCCCTTTTTATAACAGTGTAATCATCCCTAGTATTGGCCGCTATAAGCAGTTTTTCTCCATGTATTGTAATGGTTATCTACGGTATTTATTGTTACAAGTAACACCTATGACTTACTAGAATGGAAAGACTAAAGAAAAAAGTTCTCTGCTTTTTTTCTATTTTACTGTGTGTACAGTAGTTTTTATTGTTTCTGCTCTGAAGTCTGTTGAGTTAATCAGTTTTGCATGTTTTGTTTTAGCACGATTCTTCTGCACAGCAATAGGGAGAGAAAAATATTTGCACAAATGTTTCTTTTGTGATAGTAAAACCACAAAAAAGAGCAGGGGGTCTCAAGAAAAGAACTTACCTAAAACCCTTCAAATTCATTTTTTAAAATAAACTCATTAGATTTCCAAGTTAATGTCCCTTAAGTGCTCTCTTTCTTTAATTTCCTTATAGAGCAGCAGTCAGCCGTCCCTCTCAGTAAGTCTTTCTAGCGCTCTCATCCTTTTTTATTTTAAAACCTGTCTACTGCAATTTTAGAAGGGTTTTGAACACTATCAATATTTTATCTGAGAGAGCTGATAGCAGATCAAATTACTTTAGTCACCTTCTGCAGGAAGCCATAGTCTGAAGCTGTGATTCACAGTAGCTATAATCTACTCCACCAATGGAAGCAACACAATTTTTACAGAAAACTGTTCTCCTTTCACCTTTCAGATTTTAACGGTTCCCCAATCCAATAAAGTAGGTTGCCTTGTAGGATGTATAATGGAAGTTGTAAATCTTTAATATTTCAAAGATGGTAGTGACTGACAGAATGTTTCATGGCATCCAACATAACATTGGTGGGATGATTTCCTTCCAGGTAATACCGATCAGGGATCCACATTAACAGCAAGGTTGCTAATTGTGGTGCAGGATGTTTTTCAGCAGAGAAGCCAAGCATTCAGCTAACAAAAGGACTGAACTACTGTGCTACCCCTCCATGGCAGCTGTTCCAGAACACTCTTAGGGTGCATTGGTAAAGCTGATGGCAGTGCTCTGCCTACTCAGTTGGTAAAGTAATCTTACTTTCTAGATGCTCAGTTTGTACCTTTTCAACACCATTCAGTTCTGATTGTTAGTATACTACAGTGTATTTGTATTTTAGTTTCATTTGACTGCTGTCTGTGTTCCGCAGAGCAGAAGTCTAATTGGCAATGTTCAATTTCATTTTATCTGCTACTTCATTTTATAGACATCCTTTGAAGACTAAAAGGTGGGGGGGTGGGTGGGGACCAAGAGCTAAAATCCCCTGAAATGCAGCCAGTTATTTATATATTATCTGCCAAAAGATATCCCAGTGGATTTTACCACCTTCCCTCTTTCTCTGGGCTCTGAAAATTCTGTAATTTATGTATGTTTTACTGGGCTTTTAATATTTTATGGGCAACATGAGGCACTGACAGAAGACTGCATGATGATGATGATAATATTGAGATGTGCCTCCAAACACACAACATTTTAGAAGTCTTGCATGGTTACACGCTGGAAGCACAGAGATGTCTAGTGCCTCCAAGAATATAAACCACAGAGATGAAAAATAGTTACAGCTAAATTAATTTTTTTCTCTTAAGCCTTACACTTGCCCTGTATTATTAACCTGCTATGACTAGATACTACGCTGTAATACATTGGTTCAGAATTCATTACCCAAGTGCCACTCTGGGAACCCAAAAAACAGTATGAAGCAACTTCAAATTCATGCAGATTGGTAAAATGTCATTTCTCCCCACCATCCCAAATCTCTGAATTTTTGGCCTATTTTTAATGCATGATTACAAATCATCACAGTATGTTCTGATACCAAGGAACAGGGAGGGTTCAAGGCAAGTTGGCTAATGGTTGTTCTGGAGTGCTTTGAGGCAGAGAGATACAGGATGTAGTTAACTAGGCATTGGCACTAAAGAGAGATTTTCCCCCCAGCACAATGGCACAAAGCCATACAAAGTTCTCCAAAGAGACTGGAACAAAACATATTTTCCCTCCTCAATTACACAAGCATTAAAATAACATACTGATTTAAGACACATAAAACAAATAGTACTTTGGATTTTAAGCTTTTTTCTTAACTCTGTCCATTTATCTGTGCATAAAATGTCCTAATTCAGAACTGTGGTGAGGAAAGTCAATCCTATTCTGTTCCTTGATTAATTGTCCATTCCTTGGTTTGTCAAACATTCTTGGCATTTGCAAGACAAAGAAAATATATGTAGTTTTGAAGAATAACCTTTTCATTACTTACAAAATCAGATCCCTGTAAAATAAGATCTTAATAGAACTTTATAACTGACACTTTTAAATGTCAAAATGGGAAAGTAATTTGCAGATTTTAGTGTTTTAATATAAGTTTTTAAAAAGCCACACTGTAACACAATTTACCAGGAACTGAGCAAATATATTTTCCAAGAATGTTTTAGAGGACTTGTTTCTACTAGAGGTGGCTATAGTTTAAAAACAAAGAAAAAAAGGCAGCGTTGCCTGTAGTTTACACTATGTAATGCTGGTGGTCCAAGATTGTAACACATAGGTGTGGGATTAAACAAGTAGCTGGATTTTCTTAATAGCACATCTATAAAGTAACAGGCTTCCAACAGTAAGCTGCAAGACTGGTGAAAGGAAGTATTTGGAATCAAATTAAATATAGTAGAGTCAGGGGAAATGCCATGTAGTCTCATCTTTTCTCAACTGGTGTTTTTTAGTCTGCCCAACTGCACAGCAGTGTTGATATGAAAAATCCCTTGTTTTGTTGCTTAAAGAATTGAGGGCATGTCAACAAGAGACAGACTAGAACAAAGATCCAACTGCACAATAGGTAGGGGATTTTCAGTGGGGTTAGAAGGAGCTTGGGTGGGAAGATGCATTAAGTTGGGGGAGCATTAGCAATAATGACCTAAATCCTGAGCTTTCAGACTCTAGGTCAGTCCTTTTAGTGCAATAGGAAGTAATGGCAATGAGAAGGGAGGTAAGAAGGCAAGCAACATTCAAGGTAGGAATAACAAAAGGGGACAAAAGAGAAATCAAAGTACAGTATTGCAAATACAGTTGATCAGGGGAAGGTATTAAAATAACAAATGGAAATGGGGACAGCTAGTGAGATGCAAGGGAAGAGTGATTGGAGGCCGCTTACCAGCAAACAGCCTATCCCAGCATTCAGCAAAAATAATAGCAGTTAAGCAATCCTTCAGAATGACACCTGACCCACACTATCCATGGTGAAAGGTAAGAGCCAAAGGCTCTCCTTTTCCAGTTAATTCTTTTTAAACACTAGGGCTATGTCTAGACTGGCATGATTTTCTGCAAATGCTTTTAATGGAAAAGTTTTTCCGTTAAAAGTATTTGCGGAAAAGAGCATCTAGATTGGCATGGATGCTTTTGCAGAAAAGCGTCCGTGCCAATCTAGACGCGGTTTTGCGCAAGAAAGCCCCGATCACCATTTTAGCCATCAGGGCTTTTTTGCGCAAAATGGTTCTGGGTTGTCTACACTGGCCCTCTTGCGCAAAAGCATTTGCGCCAGAGGGCTTTTGCCCGAGCCGGAGCGTCATTGTATTTGCGCAGGAAGCATTGATTTTGTACATTACAAAGTCAGTGCTCTTGCGCAAATTCAAGCGGCCAGTGTAGACAGCTGGCAAGTTTTTGCGCAAAAGGGGCCGCTTTTGCGCAAAAACTTGCCAGTCTAGACGCAGCCCTTAGAGGTTTGGCCAATTTGTAGTTGAAGAAAAGTCTACATGGGACTGTAGTGGTCTTTAGTGAACATGGTAGCAGATGTACATTTATTTTTAGGATACTTAACTTACATTTTTAAGAACCTGCCAGCACACAGCAGTGGAAAGAGAAATGAGAAGGTGTCTCTCTCTCTCCATATGGAGTGACTGCAACAGGAGAACAGAAGTAGCAACAGCTTCTGGATTTAGAATCAGGAATTGAATTTAGGGAAGTTTTCTGAGTATGCGTGGGTGTGTCCTCCCACTCTTTTGTTTGCAATTCATATGTTGGGGATGGGTGAGTAGCTACGGAATGTAGATCACCAGGGCGGGGTGGGGACCTTGCAAAAGGTCTGTGACTCAGCTGGCTGCAAACACAGTTTCCCAGGGAGTTCATGAAGCAGTGAATGAAATGTCTGGGATTTGACAATTCCCAACCAAGAGAAGAAATTCCCTCTGACAAATAAGATAACCAGGGTACACAGAATGGGGCCTCAAGATACAGTGGTCACTGATAAATTGTCAGTATTTGCCAACACATACATGTCACTTAGTTATATCCTACCCTGGAATATCTCTGATACGTCTCTGGTGAATGCTGCTTTCAGATGTTCCTCACACTAATCTGCCTAGCATTCATATATCTGAATGAAGGGGAAGGCAACATTTGCAGAAGGGTTCTATTGCATCAAATGGCAAGCCAGCTTTATTTCCAGAGGTGTAAACAAGAGTTCAAGTAGAAGCTGAAGTTAGATAGAGTGGCAGTCAGCTACAGTGGGCCTGTCCTTTTTTCTTATTAAAAACAAGAATGTTAAAAGCATGCATACACATAAATGGTGTAGATCTGATTGTATCCCTCTGGTGTGGCTTCTATGTTGTTGCTTGTTTTCTTCAGTTATAAACTCCTAAAGAGGGTTGTCTCTTCCTGTGAGTTTCTACAAATGACTACTGCAATAGAGTAGATGGGTATTCCTGATTGATTCTAAAGCCCGGTGATACAAATAATGAATAAGTCACCAGGAGAAACCAAGTAAGAAAAATTGGAAGCAGAAAGTAAGAACCTGTCACAGACCTCACAAGAACTAGAAGTCCTATTAGACAATAGCAACTAAGAACAACTTGGCATAAAAATCTCAGAGGGGGTAGCTGTATTAATTTGTAATTTAAAAAAAGTTCTTGCTCCACTCATCATCTGAAGAAGCTGAGCCCACGAAAGCTCATGATACTATCTGGTTTTTTTTTTTGTTAGTCTCTAAGGCGCTACAGGACCATGACTTAACATAAGGAAAGCCTGATGGGCCGATACATACATAGGATAGGAAGAGAAAATGCTGGGCAGGTGCAGGCAACTGTAAATCAAAACTGATTGCCGTTTGTAGGAATCTAAACCAAAGGAGTGAAGACTGTCAGCAGCTTGGCAGGCTACTAGGATGTATTGAAAGAAAAGACTTGAAGGCCAAGCACATGATTTTATTAAAATAAGAGGTCAGGCTTTTGACCCATCTGGAGAGATATTTGTATAAAAAATGTTGAGATGACTCATAGAATACCTGACCTCTCTTTCCCTTCTCAGCCCATCCCCTCCTTTCTTCCTATCCCTATTCTGGTATGCCTTCCCCTATTTTATTATGGTTCTCTCCTGCCTAACATGTTATGTCTATGTGGTGGTGTCCAGTCCTGTAAAACTGAGGAGTTGCATAATTCTGTTGGCAATCCTGTGAAACAGGCGGTATTTGCCGTAAGTCATTTACCTTTTCGCACTTTTCACTGTCTGCTTCTTTATGAAAACCAATAAATGTAATCACAAAAAATAAAATCCTAGATTAATGCTGCAGATTAGTTTAAAGGGCAAGTCACTGTACTCTTGAAGGACTTTCCTTACTGAGGGGGAAGGAGCTGCTGGTAGGGTGCACTCTGTGAGCAGTCCTCAACTCTGGATTTCACTTCCAATATGCATTCATATTTACTATGTCGGACCTTGGACTTATTACGCTTCTGGACACGGAGACACTGTAAATCTCAACATCCCCCAACCTCATCCCAGCATTTGGAGAGGCAACAGGAAAATGGTTGGATGGGGTTATTTATTGGTGTGGGAGACTTACATTCTGATTATGACTGGAGAGGCAGGAAGTTAATTGTCCTCTCTCTCTCTCTCTCTCTATATCTATACAATTTAAAAATTTCCTGTGGGATGACAGAGTGACATCACCACAGCACCCACAAGGTGTTGGGGGTAGGCATGGATGGGTAAAGCCCAGCCCTGAGCTCCACCCCTTCCACCTCAGGCCCCATCCCTGGAGCCAAGCCCCACCCCACTGCCAGCCTGGCAGCCACATGGAGAGCTGGGGCTGTGGTGCCGCAGCTTTGGCCTTCCCCAGCCGCTGGGGGCAAAGCCGGGCCTGGCACACCTTGGCCTGCACTCCCTGGCCACAAGTTAAATATAGTGACTAGATCTATGGTAAAAGGCTTGGGTAACTAGAGAGAGGCATTTTGGCTTATTACTGTTTTTATGAAAAGGTAAAGAAATGCCTGTTAAGCAGGGACTTCCCAAGTTTTTGTAATAAGGAAGAGGCAGGGCTTCCATCATTTTGTTGAAATATTGCCTCACTTGCTAATTTGATTAAAGGGGGAAATTAATTGCAGTCTCCATGCTCTCGTACAGCTCCACATAGTAATTTAACTTTATTGCAAATATTTCATGAAGCAGTTCTACTCAGTCCTTGTAACTAAAACAATGAAAGGTTATTTTGTGTGTGTAAAGAAAGTGTCCTCTTTCCTGATACAAAGCGCTGCTCTCTTAGCATTTGAATTCCACAAGAAACATAGTTTTGATAAAGTCAGCTCTCTGGGCCAATCTGTTTACTGTCTACCACATTCAACATTCTTCTCCTGACCTGCAATGTTATCCTGTCAACTCTATTATAAATTCCAGTGCTGCAGGTCACTAAATTAGAAGTGCTCATGATTTTTAGTAATTGAAAGCCAATTTGGCAGGAACATAGGGTGTGTGGCTTGGATTAGAATCAAATTGGGCTTAGTTAATCTGAGTTAATTTAGCTCAGTTGATGTGAAACAACAAGAAAAAAATCCTAATGTAATGGTAATCCGCTTCTGTGAGAATAGTGCCAAAATGCATATTTATTAGAAACTAATGCAGATTCATTAATAATGATTAATGCAGCTGCATCATTAGTTGCCTAAAAAATGTTCAGTACTAGACCCTAGAATAAATATTTTTTCCCAGGGTAATTGAATGATCATAGTAACTAGTGAATATATACAGTAAATAGAGACTATAGCTTATTTTAAGCTTGTAAGAGTTAAAAATGTCAGTAAAGTATTTATTCATTGCAAACATGGCTTGAATTGTCTTTTGAATTATAAAAAGAAAGCACTCAGATCAGAATTAATGAAGTGAGTTTAGTTACTGAACCAAAAATACATTTCTCCCTTCCTGTCCCCCAGTTCCTTTTGTTTAAAGTTGGGAAAGCCAAGGCCTTATCTCTGGGGATTTGAAAAAGGACTCTGGCCCTTAACCTTGAATCCAGGCTGTTCTTTCTTGGAGTTCTGTGCATCTGTGGGAGTCTGAGCAACGTGGAGATTGTCAAATGGCAGGCCTGTTGAGGGCGGGGGAGGAGGAAGCAGGCAACTTGAGATACAAAAAGGCCCAAAGTGGCAGGGGCCAGAGCCCTGGGCCTTTAAATCACCGCTGGAGTGCCACACAGCATGCTCTGGGCTGCATTGAGGGCTGCCTGGGACAGATGAGGCACTCTCTGGGCAGTGCTAAGGGCTGCCTAGTGCCAATACCCGCTCCTTACACCCTAGTTCTTCTGCGGGCATGAATCAGAGCCCCTCCTCCCCCCATCTCGCCCAAGGGCCCCACTGGCAAATGGAGCTGTATGGAAAGAATCTCTAAGACAGTGAAATCACATGTTTTGAAGTCTATTGGATTTAGACTTGCCAAAGCAGTGGTGATTATCAAGCATCTATAGGATCCTTAGTGATATAGACTTGGACAGTATATCATTTGTTATCCATTTACTGAAAACTCTTGGGACATGTTTGTTCAGCATGTCTTCAAATAGGCTGGATATTAGTTCCTAACCTGCCTATGATGGATGACCCCAGACATCTGAAAGTCAACCCACCAGAGTCTTGTTATTGTTTCTTTGCATTACTACACTTTCTAGTCACTGAGGATTACGGATGGGGTTTTTCATTGCTTTGGACACTCTCTGAAAACAAAGAGCATATAATCGCAAAAACCTTCAGAGTCAAGATTTTCCTAGTGAAGGGAAAGACCAAAGAGTATGATATACCATATTCTTAGTTGGCATGAATATTTAGATTTACAGTATACTAACTCCAATTTCACCAGTGGTAATTGACATCTTCACTTGAATGAAGTAAAGGAATTTTAGTGGACACAAGAAAAATATACACAATATTCAAGTTTATTTCCCCCCGTGCTCCTTAAATGGAATATAGTATAAGAGGACTTGGTTCAAAGGCTTTGTGGATTGGAAATGTATCTTTGCAGTATGCAGACAGAATTTTGTTTCCATTGTGCTCTGCTAATAAAGTGATTAGTGGTACTAATTTGTATTTCAAACAAAAAAAAAAGCATTAGTTCTAGGACCTGTGTATTATCTGTGTATAATACTTGGTCTTTAAAAATATCGAGCTTTTATGCCTCAATCACTCTTCAGATGAAGAACTGAGAGGACTAATAACATCAGGTGGAAAGGATTATACTGTTTCAGTTTTTTTTGCTGGGATAACAAATGGTCAGAAACATGTTTCCTAGTTTTCTCATCTTCCATGAGTGTGAAATAATGATTAAAATATTGGCATTGGCAGTGGTACCAGTCAACTTTTATGAAGGGAGTATTAATAGCGCAGATTCTATGAGACTCTTGTAGGTGAAACACCTTTTTTTGTTCTGTTGGGCTGAGATGCAGGAATTCACAGTGTATTTCTGCCACCTTGTGCTGACAGAGATCTACTGCAACTTATAGCTTACCTCTAGACAATTCTATAATTTATAGTGATAGAAATGTAGCCGTGTTAGTCTGGTGTAGCTGAAACAAAATACAGGACTATGTAGCACTTTAAAGACTAACAAGATGGTTTATTAGATGATGAGTTTTCGTGGGCCAGACCCACTTCCTCAGATCAAATAGTGGAAGAAAATAGTCACAAACATATATACCAAAGGATACAATTTAAAAAAATGAACATATATGAAAAGGACAAATCACATTTCAGAACAGAAGGTGGATGCGGGGGGAGGGGGCGAAGGTAAATGTCTGTGAGCTAATGGTATTAGAGGTGATAATTGGGGAAGCTATCTTTGTAATGGGTAAGATAGTTAGCGTCTTTGTTGAGACCGATGCGTAGAGTGTCGAATTTTAGCATGAATGACAGTTCAGAGGATTCCCTTTCAAGTGCAGATTTAAAAGTCTTCTGAAGCAGGATGCAGGTAATTAAGTCATTGAGACAGTGTCCTTTCTGGTTGAAATGGCAAGAAACTGTTTTTTCTTTGTGATCCTGTCTAATATCTGTTTTGTGGGCATTGATCCTTTGGCGAAGTGTCTGAGACGTTTGTCCAATGTACAAAGCAGACGGACACTTTTGGCACATGATAGCATAAATTATATTTCTGGATGCGCAGGAATATGTATTCTTGATCTTATAACTCATTTGGTTAGGTCCAATAATGGTATCAGCAGAGTGGATATGTGGACAAAGCTGGCAATGGGGTTTGTTGCAAGGGAAGGTACCAGGGTTGGTATTAGTGTGATATGTCCTGTGGTTGTTAGTAAGAATCATCTTGAGGTTAGGTGGTTGTCTATAGGAGACTATGGGTCTGTCTCCCAGAGCCTCTTGGGATACTAAGCCTCTTGGGATACTAAATAGGATACTAAACCCATTACAAAGATAGATTCCCCAATTATCACCTCTAATACCATTAGCTCACAGGCATTTACCTTTCCCCACCTCTAATACCATTAGCTCACAGATCCCCCTCCCCCCCCGCATCCCCCTTCTGTTCTGAAATGTGATTTGTCCTTTTCATATATGTTCATTTTTTTTAATTGTATCCTTTGGTATATATGTTTGTGACTATTTTCTTCCACTATTTGATCTGAGGAAGTGGGTCTGGCCCAAGAAAGCTCATCATCTAATAAACCATCTTGTTAGTCTTTAAAGTGCTACATAGTCCTGTATTTTGTTTCAGCTATAATTTATATTGAGCATTAGTTGTACTGAGGAAATTGACTGTAGCACTAGGTTATGAGTAAGAGTCACACGTTTGTGAAGTAGTTGCATTAAAGTTTCACAACCATTAGGGTTATTTTCATACATGAACACATCCAAAATCTCACCCAAATTTGTATTTGGCTATTCTCTTATCTTTAATTTCTCAGTCACCAGTTCATACTTTTTTGTATATAAATTGTGTCTCAGAACTAAGGGGAAGAACCTTTTTAAGTACAGAAGTATTAAAATAGATGTATTTAGCTCTCATGGGATGGCTCTGGATTGCTTTCAAATTAACTCAGCAGACACGCCTCAGCATGACACAGGCTTTAAGTTTAGAGTCTCATAAAGTTCACTTCTTTAAGTAAAGGTTAAAGCAGTTGGTTTTTTCCTGCATACCTTACCACTGGATTTTGTTCTTCCTGAACCAGTCATGCATGTGTGTGAAGCAGTGGGTAGATAGGTATGTTGTTAATTTTGAAGAAGCTGCCTGTTTTGTTTATGTCTATTTCCTCATCTTCATTCCACTCAGCATTCCATTCATTCAGAGATTCAAACTGTTTACATGGTCTGCGGCCCTCCAGCTATCCAAGAAAGGAGACATTTTGATTTTCTAAAGAGACCTGTCTCCGGGAATTCCCACTTAAAGGATTAATGAGTCTGTGTGGGGAGCAGGCAGGAATTTAAAGCTCTTTAAGCTGTTGGCACTAGCTGGGCATGTCTCATGGGCCGCTGCCACTACTTCAACAATCAGTTCATTGGGCTGAAGTTTGTTCAATAGCTGCCCTGGGGGGCAGAGACACATTCTCAGCATTTTCTCCAGGTATTAGGGCGACCATCTGTCCTGTTTTAACTGGGACAGTCCCTTTTGAAGCCCTATCCTAGCCATCCCAACTTAAAAAAACAACAACAAACAAAATAATGGGTTCATGGAGTAAATGGTGATGCCAGCCCTGTAGGGTTGGGGGGCATTAGGCCTCTAGCAAGCTGCAACACCAGCTCCAGCCTCACGTGTATATGTGTGTATGTGGGGGAGGGGTAGGCAGGCCTTTTATGAGCAGTGACCTCAGTCCTATGTGGAGTGAGGGGCTTGAACGAGTAGCTTGTGGTGGGGGGAGGAGGGGACTTAAGTTAGCCCCATGAGGTATTCTGTTTTCTTTTTGGGAAATATGATCACTCTAACAGGAATTGAAATTGAAGGGCAGTGTTGGAATTTACAGAGGGAAGATGTGCGTGTGAAGACTAAGGGGTGAGACCAGGAGGACACGGGGGCTGTATGGCACCATACTAAAAGAAAAATATTCTGTGACCATTTAATTAAATTTATGTTTTAAAAGCATCACACAAATTAAAGTTGGCTACTCAAGCCTTCTATGGAGTCCTACATCTACATTCTTCTTGATTTCATGTTGTAATTTTGTACAACTGTTAATGAATTTCTTGAGTACAGTTAATGAATTTCTTGAGTGCATCATTGTTGGTGGCTTCTTTTCTGTCTGATACTTCCAGTCCTTCAATTGATATGCTCTTTAGCTGATGCACATGATCAGCCAGAAGGTGTCTTCTTTCAGAACACAAAATTCTATTCTGTTCTGGAAGTAGCAAGGGATAAATTCCTGTTTCATCCCAGGAAACATAGCACAAAGCTTTGGTTGAGCCAGTAGTCAAGACAATGAAGTCAAATATTAATTCTTTATATGACATTCCACTCTGAGTTCAAATTCTCTATGCTGATCTGATCATATGGCAAGCCCATGTCAGGCTCATTCCACTCCACTGTCAGTGTTTTATAAGACCAGCATCTGAAAAAGCTACACAGAGGTTGAATAGAATCTGGAAGCTGCTGTCGCAGATTTGGAAGAATCAAGTCTGTGTACTTTTTCAGCTGGCTTAAGAAATGCTTCTTGTCTTCTTCACTTACGGATTCAGTGTTAAGAGCCTTCATTAGCCAATTTCTGGACTGATGTCTTTGCTTTTTTCAGTATGTTTTCAATGGGTATCTGGCTGATAGATGGAAGAGTAGTTTCTATTGCTGGGCAAAGATTTGCTACTGTTGTAGCAGATCCCTGGATAGCATTATTTTAATGACCCAAGAGGTTTCAACAGTAGATTTACAAGAGAGAGAATGGGGTTTATCGTCTCTGAACTTAGTAGCAAAGTACTCCAGCAGCCTTGCTACTTAGATCTGATCCCTTCTTGGTAGATATTTTCTGGAGCCAGTAATAACAGTTGCACTCATTTTTTGACACAAGTCAAGGATAGCTCATGAGTAAGGCTGCAAGTCTGTCATGGAGGTCACAGAGGTCACTCACTGCATGAGTTTTGCAATGGCTGGAGTGGTCTGGCTCGGGAGCTGTCTGAGCAGCTTGGGCAGTCTCTGGGCCAGTCTTCTGAAGCTGCACCTCCCTCCTTCCTCAGTACCCATTGAGGTCCTGGTCTTTAAGCCACTGCCCCCACTTCTGAGCCCCTGTGTCATCCCTTAGCTGTGCACTGCTTCCCCGCAGCACCCTTGGCTCTCTTGGCCTGTGTGCCCCACTAGCACCTGTAGTGCCCTTGGGCCAACCCCAGCACCCAAGATTTAGTCAGGGTTATATAGTACAGGTAATGGACACGACACGGAACGTGAAGTTTTGTTTGCTGTCCATGACCTGTCCATGATTTTTACTAAAAAAATACCCAAGACTAAATCATAGCCTTACTCATGAGGAAGTCAGTGGGTTTTCCCTGGTTGGACTAATGTGAACTTCAGTCCCAAAATACCATCTGTTTTTACCAAGACATTCAGTCTTTTTGGATGCATGTTGAAAACAGAGTATACTGAAGACATTAAATGTATGGCTTTTTAAATGTCTTTTGAAGATTCTGCAGTTCATACTAGTGCTAGTTTAATAGATCATAGAATTGTAGGAATGGAAGGGACTTGGAGAGGTCTTCTAGCTCAGTCCCCCGCACTTGTGGTAGGACTAAGTATTATCTAAACCATTCCTTACAGATATTTGTGTAACCTGCTCTTAAAACCTTTAGTTACAGAGATTCCACAACCTCCCTAAGCAATTTATTCCAGTGCTCAAGTATCCAGACAGTAAGTTTTTCCTAATGTCCAACTTAAACTTCCTTGCTGCAGTTTAAGCCCATTGCTTCTTGTCCTAGCCTAGGAAGTTAACAAGAACAATTACAAATACAATTACATCCTTACATTAAGGTTGTTAAATATTGATAATTTACTAGTTGAGTAGTCGATGGAATTTCCATCGACTACTCAACTAGTCGATAGGCACTTCCATATTTCTCCTTTGAAATGTACAAGAGCCCCAGCGGGAAGTCTCTGGGATCCACGCTCTTTGAAATGTACAAGAGCCCAGAGGCTCTTGTGCATTTCAAAGTGGAAGCACCTGTGTAAAGCCCAAAGTTAGTGAGACTTCCTGCTGGCCCTGGGCTGCATGAGGTGTGCCAGCTTTGAAAGGTACAAGAGTCTCCAGTGGGGGCTCTTGTGTATTTCAAAGTGGAAGCGCCCACATGGAGCCTGGTGTCAGCAGGGGACTCAGTCCCTCGCTGACCCTGGGCTCCATGCAGTGCTGCTGCTTTGAAATGCTGCGCGGAGCCAGGGACTCCCCAGCTGACCCTGGGCTCTGTGTGCTTTGAAATGCTGTGTGTAGAGCCTGGGATCAGCTGGGGAGTCCCCAGCTGACCCAGGGTTCCATGGAAATGCTGCACAGAGCCCGGGGTCAGCTAGTCCCCAGCTGACCCCAGGCTCCATGCGGTGCTGCCACTTTGAAATGCCATGGCAGTGTTTCAAAGGGGCAGCGCCTCACTGAGCCTGGGATCAGCTGTATGGTGCTGTCCCTTTTAAACACCGCCACGGCATTTCAAAGCAGCAGCGCTGCATGGAGGCCGGACCCCGGGATCTGTGCAGTGCTGCCTCTTTGAAGTACCCCCTTTCCTCTGCTTTTGCTGTCTCTATCTAATAAAGGGGTAGGGGAAGCGACTAGTCAAATCGACTCTCCGATAAGTATTCGCTTATCGGATAGCTGACTAGTCCTTAACATCCTTACTTTACACGTACTTGAAAACTGTTATGTGCCCCCCTTTGGTCTTCTCTTTTTCACACTGAAATAATTGGTTTGTTTAGTCTTCCCACATAGGTCCAAATCTTTAATCATTTTTGTTGTTTTTCTCTGGACTTTCTCCAGTTTGTCTCTATCCTTGTCACATATTGACTCATATTTGGCTTATGATCCACCATAACCCCTCAGATCCATTTACACAATAGTCCATGGTGACGCCTCTCAGAGTTGGAATTACTGCCATCGACCATTCCAGTACAGCTTCATGCCTTGTCCTCCTGTTCCTGTGGGTGCTACTGTTGTCCAGTTGCAGAGTCAATGAGGGTTTTAGGCCTATTTGCAGGGAACTTTAGGGAAGTCTTCTTTGATCATATGGCCATCAGCAAGGTACTCAGTAGCATCACACTTACACCTCTGCTCCCTTTGGACCACTGTTGAGCTTTCCATGCTCTCCTACAGTGCTATGAGCTTCATGATTTATTGCTTCAAGGCGTCGCTCCATGCTGAGCATAGGCTTCAGAGCTCCAAGTCAGCAGTAGCTGAGGCATCCAACTCAATGCTCTGAATGTGGCATCAAATTATTTTGTTACTCTCCCCCCCCCCCATTTTCGTTTTTCTTTTGGATAGAGAAGTACTCAAATGAAATGTTGAAGGTGTTCAGAGTATGCCTGTCTCGTACTCCTTGCAGACAGTCCCGGCCCAGTGAGGAAACATTCCAAAGCGCTCCTGGCTGCTCTCAGATCTTTTGCTCCACCTGGATTGAAGATGGCCTCAAAACCCTTGAAGACATTGGCCCCAAAGAATCCAGAGTTGAGGCTGCTTCCACCATTTTGACGTGACAAGCTGCATGACTTGAAATGACATAGCTAGCACTGATCAGCTCTTTGAGGCATTTCCAGTTTGACACAGACTCAAAATCAAGAGACGAATACTTTTGCCAGAAACACAGAACCTGGGCTGTAGGGAGAGGGGGTTCATTCTGTGACATGACCTCCAGCCCAACCAGAGTCTCTGTCAGTGGTGGTCTGAAAGCATCAACATATTGCACTGTGCACCTGCTTATGATGAGATGATTTTTGCCAGGGTGGTTGGCAGAATTGCTGGGCCCCTGAGCGGAGTGGGGCGTGGCTTCGCCCTCCATTAAAAAAAATTGTTTCTGAGCAAATGGCCAGATGATCGACCTCTTCAAGAAATCCAGTCTCTCTTGGCCAAAAATGCCTTAAAACTCACCCCAGTGTGTGAAAGAGGAAAGCAAAAGCAGTCTTTTGAAAAGCACTGTTATTGATTCTTGCACACATTTTGAAGGCTTCCATCACTATAGTATCTGGGCACTCAAACACATATTGCTGCAGCTCCATCATTGGCACAAAAAAGGGAACATTTTCTAAGGGAGAAAGAACTTTGGTGCCTGTCATGATACTCAACAGGAGACAGCAAATGCTGAAAAATCATCCTTTCCTTTTGCAGAACTGGAAACTGGTGGTCTGCTGGTTTCCATGGCTGCAAAGCTAGATATACGTAGAGAATCGTTTTCTTTCAGTCTCTTGATTTCAGTATCTTGCAGCTGCATTTTGTTTCTGCGATATCTATATGTAGAGTGCTGAAAAGTAGTGAAGATTTATGGGAGAATGCCTTCCAATGAAAATGAACAGAGGGACAGAGGAAGTCGTGGGAGAGTTTTCACAATTTTTCCTTCGAGTCTCAGCTATAGTTCTTCAGTTAGAACTGTGACTGTATAACCAAATACAGAAAAGTGACTAATTCTTGGTAGATGAGAAGTTTCACACCCTAGATTCTAAGTACATATCTTCTACATATTCTCAAAGCTTGGAAATCCTCAAGGTAACCACACAAGTATCGTGCCTGGATTTCTTTCTGTGTTCCCTCATTTTCCACACAGTGGAGCTACAACTGCGCTGAGAGAAATGGAATGTGTACCATGGATCGACACTTAAGGAAATGATAGTCTGAACTGACCCAAAGGTGCTACCTGTCAATTGGAAGAGAAGAAGGGATAATTCATCAGTCTAACTTTGTGGCTGGCTAGGTGTAGAATAGGTCTGATCTTAATTCAGCATGAGTGAGCAATGAAGTGCATCCAGTGCTTCCTTCTGCCCTGCTGTTTCTTTACTTTAGGATACCAATCTTATCTTGCTACAGTCTCTGAAGGAAGAAAGTTGTTTGCTTTTCAAAACAGATCCCTTAGTACTTTCATTAGGAACAGTGACTAGTGCCCAGCAGATAAAATTTTCCTCTCTAAAATGGACATGTATAGCAGCTGTCAGAAATCTAGTTAAGTCTGTGTGCAGATGCTGCTACTTTCTTAGGTCTGTATTTTCCCTCCATTGTAAAGTGTAAATGTACAGTGATACATAATACAATAGTACTAACACAGCTTTGTTAAAACCCTTTGATAGATTCCTCTGATTAGAATTACCTTCCATTGTCAGAGAACACACATGGGCATGTCTACACAGCAGGACTAAAGCCGAAATACGCTAGGCAACTTGAACTACGTCAATTGTGTAGCTTAAATTGCAATAGCTTATTTTGGCTTTTGGCACTGTCTACACAGCAGGAAGTCCGAGAGAGCACAGGAGCTGGAGTAAAAAATCCTCCGGCTTGACATAATTTTGACATTATGTTGAAATAACTACTTATAGCGTAGACACGGTCTATGTTATTTTGGAATAATGTCAGTTATTCCAAAATAACACTGCCAGGTAAATGTACCCATAAAGTCTTAGAACACTCTTAGCTCAAATTTCAACTTCAGTCATGCTATCAAGTTACCAGGAATCATTGTTCTTCAGTTTGTCCACGCATACAACGGGCAATAATGCTACTAGTCACAGAGGCATTTTCATAATAAAATTGTTAAAACTTTGAATAGCAAAGTGCTATAAAACATTATTGTTGCTAAGTAGAACTATGAAAATTCTGAAGGGC
Source organism: Rafetus swinhoei (assembly GCA_019425775.1). Classification (NCBI taxonomy): domain Eukaryota; kingdom Metazoa; phylum Chordata; order Testudines; family Trionychidae; genus Rafetus; species Rafetus swinhoei. The sequence continues at coordinate 278,464,810 of CM033437.1, forward strand.
AAAAAATGCCAAATATTGATATTGTCAAATGCAAAAGAGTTGTATCAAGGTCACAGGTGTTGCGAATGGTGAAATATGTTAAAAAAAATTCATAACACTGCTTCATCTATTTCTAAATAAGAAAGTAAAAGAAGCAGTAAGAGGCAAAAAGGCATACTTTAAAAAGTGGAACTGAGGAAAAGAGAAAGAAGAATAAACTCTGGCAAATGAAGTATAAAAATATAATTTGGAAGTCCAAAAAAGAATTTGAAGAACAGCTAGTAAAAGACTCAAAAAGTACTGTAATAGCAATTTAAAAAAAAATATGATAGAGATGCTAAAGGAACATTCAAGAACAATATAGTCATCGTGGAGAAACTAAATGAATTTTTTTGAATTATAGGTGAGGAGGTAAGAGAGATTCCCAAACCTCAGCCATTCTTTTTTTAGGTAACAAATCTGAGGAAATGTCCCTGATTCAGCGGAGTGCTGAAGGAACTCAGAACTACTGGGGGCGACCCTCACCAACCCTCTCCCCCCCCCCGGGAGTAGGTGTGTGGCCGGGCGGAGGGTACAGGAGTGGGCTTGGGGGAGGTGTCTGGCCAGGGGAGAGGGGGCAGGAGCAGGCTGGAGGTGAGGGGTCTCAGTGAAAGGTGTGAGTGAGGGGGCTTGGGGTGCGAGTTCTCAGAAGTGTGGTGACTGAGGTGGTTGAGGGTGTGGGGTCACAGCCAAGGGGAAGTGTGAGGGGGCGAGTGGAGCAGGGTTTTGGCTGAGGGTGTGTGTGTCGGGGCTGGGGGTGCAGGGTCTTGGCGGAAGGGGTGTGTGATAGGGCTGGGGATGTGGGGAAGGGGGGAGTGCTTGCAGATCCTGGCTCCCCCCATGGGGGGGAGACCTTGTGGCTCCTCATGGCTTCCAGCCTCCCCCTCCCCCCCACGAAGGGGGAGGCCTCATAGCTCTCAGCCCTCCCTGCGAGGGGGACAGCTCGCAGCTCCTGGCGACCACCCCCTCCCCCTGGGAGAGGGGAGGCTGTGTGGCTCCGGCCTGCTGGAGTATCAGGGAGGGAGGGAGGAGCCAGGGCAGATGAGAGAGAGAGACTAACTGTAGTCCGTAACCTATTATTTAATTTAGCTTCTGAACCAAATAACTGGAAGATAGCTAAGGTGACACCAAATTTTAAAAAGGTTCCAGAGGTGATACCAGTAATTACAGGCTGATTAGCCTGACCTCATTATCCGGCCAAACTGGTTGAAACTTCCCCAGTACAATTTGTTGGGGGAAGAGTCCATATGATTTTTGTAAAGTGAAATTATGCCTCAACAATCTACTAGTATTCTTTGAGGGGGTCAACAAGCATGTGGACAAAGGTGATCCAGTAGCTATAATGCACTTAGATTTTCAGAAAGCCTTTGACAAGGTCTCTCACCAAAGGCTCTGAAGCTCAGTAAGCTATTACAGGATAAGAGGGAAGGTCCTCTCATGGACTGGTAACTGGTTAAAAGACAGGAAACAAAGGGTAGGTCAGTTTTCAGAATGGAGTGAGGTAACTAGTGGCATCCTCCAGCGGTCTGTTCTGGGACCATTCCTATTCATCATAGTCATAATGATCTGGAAAAAAGTGTAAGAATGAAGTCACGAAACTTTCAGATGGTCAAAACTTCTCAAAATAGTTAAGTCCTAAGCAGACTGAGAAGAACTACAAAGGGATCTCTCAGAACTGGATGACTTGGCAACAAAGTACAGATAAAATTTAATGTTGGTAAATGCAAAGTAATGTGTATTGGAAAACATAATCCTAACTATACATTTAAAATCATGGGGTCTAAATTAGCCATTAGCACTCAAGAAAGAGATCTTGGAATCATTGTGGATAGTTCTCTGGAAATATACATTCAATGTGCAGTGGCATTCAAAACGAAGCACAGAATGTTGGGAATCATTAAGAAAAGGGGATAAATAGTAAGATAGAAAATATATTGCCTCTATATAAATCCATACTTGAATACTAAATGCAGATGTGATTGCCCCACCTCAAAAAAATATATATTGCCATGGGAAAAAGTTCAGGAAAAGGCAACAAAATTAGGGATATGGAAAGTTTAATTAGACTAGGACTTTTCAGCTTGGAAAAGAGAACATTAAGGGGGGATATGATTGAGGTCTATAAAATCATGGCTGGTGTAGAGAAACTAGAAGAGGAAGTGCTTTTACCCCTCATAACACAAGAAATAGGGGTCACCAAATTAAATTAATGGGTAACAGGTTTAAAACAAACAAAAGGAAGTATATCTTCACACAACATACACCCAACTTGTGGAAGGCCAAGACTATAACAGGATTCAAAAAAAGAACTAGATAAATTCATAGAGGATAGGTCCATCATTGGCTAGTAGCTAGGATGGGCAGGGATGATGTCCCTAGCCTCTGTTTGCCAGATTTTGGGAATGAGCAACTGGGAATGGATCACTTGATTATCTGTTCCGTTCATTCCCTCTGGGGCACTTGCCATTGACCACTGTTCGAAGACAGGCTACAGGACTAGATAAACCTTTGGTCTGAGCCAGTATGGCCGTTCTTATATTCTTTTGTTCTTACATACAAAAATACAGAAGTTTTCAATAAAAATATGACTGAAGACATTTGTACACAGTATAGAAGAGTGAGACATATTATTGATATAAAATTAACAATAATGCATTTAGAGGTCAAGGACTTCTTTAATCTCAAACTTTGGCACAGTTTATGGCAGGGTGGGTGGAGAAGATAGCTTCAATCACCATTTTCCTCTTCCAGTCCTGTGACTGCTGGAGGCCTAACTGACGCCTGGCACCAGTTTAGAGTAGCCTTATTGCTGCTCTGACTTATGCAGGCCACTAGGGGTGCTCAGAGATTCTGATTTTGCCTTCTTCGTGCCCTTAGCCTGTCCCAGTATATCCCTGACAGGTCCCCATTGGGGTTTGTGCTACTCTTTGGGGCAGAGGATTTGGTCCTAAGCATACTGCAATTATTAGATAAAGGAAAATTGGCTAATTGATTTCACCATATGAGCAAACAGTCCGTCTCTCTAAACTAGTCCCAGGCATCTGTTAATCTTCTCTTACCTCTATAGCTAAAGTTAGCCCAGTTACTTCAGACAGTCCTTGAAAAAGTGATGTGGTAGGGATCAGTTGTTTTAGAGCAGCCTCTTGAATAGGAAACAAATGCTTTGCTGTGGTCTAGAAAGTAGTAAAGATGGATTTAAAAATTAGCTACGCACAATGGAAACAAATAATGACATGCATAGCTGATCTACGACATGGAAAGAAGCTACTAATGGGATGCACTGAGAGCTAGAATACTAGAACTACTGCTCTTTATATCTGGAGAAGCAAGTGCACAGCAAGTTTTGAGAGAAAGTCCACGTGGTTGTCAGTTAAGATACATGACCGCTGCTGTGTCTGTCTGTAGATGACATCTGCAGGTATTTAAAAATCTGCAAAGTTAGTTGCTAGGGTAATGAATTTTGTTTTAATGCTGTGGGTCTGGAAGTTATGTTATCCAGCATCGTCAGCAGGGAAAAGGTTATTGCTTCTTACATGGCACTTTCAGGCACTTTCAGGAGATACAGAGGACCTAACATTTTAAGGAGTTTTTATATTCAACAACTGAGGGTCAAGAACCCCATTGTATTATTGCAGGAACTTTACTGTGTGAGGGTACGTCTACACTTGCTCCTTAGTTCAAGCTAGCGATGCAAATGTAGGCGACCGAAATTGCTAATGAAGCGGGGATTTAAATATCCCGCGCTTCATTAGCATGATCTCGCCGGTGCGTTACTCCGCTCAACAGCTGATTCGAACCAGGAAGTGCGCGTGGGGACACGTTAGTTCGAACCAAACCCCTTGGATAGAATTAATGTTACGCCTCAAAAAATGAGGAGTAACGTTAGTTCGATCCAAGGGGTTTGGTTCAAACTAATGCGTCCTGGCACGCACTTCCTGGTTCAAATCAGCTGTTGAGCGGAGTAAAGCTCCGGCGAGATCATGCTAATGAAGCATGAGATATTTAAATCCCCACTTTATTAGCAATTTCGGTCACTTACATTTGCATCCCTAGCTCGAACTAGGGAGCAAGTGTAGACGTACCCTCACATAGGCTACGTACCTTCATAGCTAATGAAGCTAATCAATACCTGATGTATAAATTAATAAATAGATTGACTCAGACACTTTAAAAAAGATATCCTGGCAGCAATGGTGGGGGTGAGGCAAAGAACTCTAATATTAAAAGCTTTCAATCGGTTTACCTTTCATATGCAGTTACAAAATTAGATCCCAGTTAGTTTGTGCTTTTCATAGTGATTAGCTAGACTTGCATTCTGCTTCATGGTTATATTTTACCCTATACCATGTAACCTTTGTTATTCATTAAGATAACTGGATTTGGAGTTAGAGTTTCTCACTCTAGCCTGGTCAACACTGGACTAGGAAGGTTGATTTAAGGTATGCAACTCCAGCTACACAAATTGCGGCATCCACACAGTGGGAGCACACACTCCCATCGACTTCCCTCACTGCTCACTGAATGAGGAGTACTGGATGGCAGTGGGGTCTGCCCTCAGCATTCAATTTACGGGTCTACATTAGACTCGCTAAATCAAATGCTAGAAGGTTGACCTCCAGAGGGCCAATCTTCTTACTAGTGTAGACATGCCCTCTGAGATGCTTTGGAGAGAAGGAACCTGAGCTGAGGCCTCAGAGAAAAGTAATTGCAATTCCCTCTCCAAATGAGGGTGAGAGAAAACTGGCTCAGGCCAGCATATATGGAGATGACTCATATAATAATCTTGGCTACAAATAAACTTACTTACAAAGTCAAAGCAAGAAGCCTAAGGTTATTTAGCCCAGGAAATCTAAAGAGATTACAGGGGATTTTGTTGAGGAGTTCAAGACAGTGATAACCTATCAGTATATGATATGCAGATTGGTCATAAAGTGATCATCAGGCAGGAATTGGGTATGTTGATCAAATCCCATCACACATGCACAGCCCATATGGTACTGTGGCACTGATTGTGTTCTTTGACACATCAGGTATTGGCTAACTCTAAAGTCTAGTACAGCAAGACTGTGAATTGGTTCTCTGCGCGAGGAAACCAATTGTGATGTAAAGTCTGAGAGAACATCAGGAAGGGGAGAGGTATAGAAGCAGTGGAACAGAAAGGAGAAGGATGGGATGAATTAACAGCTGAGCTGTTTGCGGGCTAGATGAATGATGGAACACTGCAGAGATGATCTATGCTGTTGCAGATTAGCAAATATGTGGGATCAAAATCTGAGATGGGAGGCATTTTATGTGCAGTGTTCCCGCTAAGATTTTCCAACCATGAGTGGAGTGAGTTTTGGCTTGTGCACCAATATTGAGGTCATGTGTGCTGGTCTGGATGTGTGCCACCATAGTACCCAATTTATTAATGCACACACATTCCTGACTGCAGAGCAGAACCTCTCCTCCCCCGCCATTCGGCAGACCCTGTTCCCAGCTGCTGGAGCAGACCCTGCTCCCCTGGCCATGTGGCAGGTCCTGTTCCTGGCCACTGGGGCAGACACCCCCCCTCGCGATGTGGCAGGTTCCATTTCTGGCCCCAGCCACCAGAACAGGCCCTCCTCCCCCGCCACTGGCTGTGGCTGTGGCAGGCCCCGGCCCCCCATCCCAGCAGCTCCCTCATCACGTTGTCTCAGCTGGCTGTGCCCACTGGAGCAGCTGCCTGCCGCACGAGTATTGCTGCAATGCTCTCCAGAGGAGGTGGGCAGAGGAAGAATTTTTTGTGCATGGCCGCGCCGGCGTGCACCTTCGCAAGAGCTATGCTTATGTGTGTACATTGTTGTGATAGGAATATGGGGAAGATGTAGACTAATGAAAAATGCAACAGGGATAAAGCAATGGTCCTCAAGAAGAGGTGGGGAAGAAAGCTGTGAGATCAAAATATAGTTTCCCTGGGAGCAGAAAGGCAATGTACGAATGAATACTTACAGAGTAGCGAGAAGTACAAACCAAAGGAAATTATCCACTAATGCAAAATGAGGGTAACTCAGTCATAAAAAATTCATCACTCTGATGGTGGTGGGAGGTAGTTTCTTCCACAAAGCATTTTGTTTTGTAAATCTTCTAATATGCCTTTCCACTCGATGAAGGTTTTACATTCTAAGTAAGATAATAGATCAGATGAGCTACGTATTATCTACAGTGGTTTGGGTAGATATAGGACAGATTTTATGAGCACATCATGATGATTGATATCCTGATCTGCAGGCCTGTGGAAATGTGTTCATTTGAGACATGCTTAAACTTCTAAAAAAGAAAGGGGGTTGGTCACAAGGTATTGATGACCTCTAGAATTTCCTTCCTCTTTTGGTCAAAAAAGCCCAAATTGGATTATGTATTTGGGGGATGTATGAGAGCGTCATCCTCAGTATGATGTGTGTGGATTTTTTCTGGACATTTTTATTGTCAGCTTGTTGAGGTAAATTATTATCTTCCTTTGATTGTTAAGATAGCTGGGTGGAGGAGTTAATTTGTGTATATTGGTATTTATGCTGCTGGATTTCTGGACACTGCAAGTCTGATTATGGTCTGATTGTGCTCAGAGATTTAGTATGGATCTTCTTTGTAATGCTAAATCTTAAGAAGTTATAAAGTGTAAGAACGTCTTCATAATTGTACCATGAGATTTCAGTTGGTATAGTGACCGAAATCTCAAATTAAAAAAATGGTCTTGTATCTAAAGCACAGAGAGTTTCATGGCAGAACCCGACAGAACCGAGACTACAACCCACATGTCTGCATATCTTCCTGGCCTTTGTCTGTATTTCAAATTCTTCATCTATAATATGTTCCATGAGTATGGGACATACCCACCTGCTTCTAATGTCTGTCTCAAGGGTGAGCACCATAGTTAAGCCAATCTAATCCCTAGTGTATACTTGGGTAGGTCAATAGATGAATTCTTCCATCAACCTAGCTACCATCTCGCAGACAGGATTAACCACACAGAGTGGGGGGAATACCCTTGTGTCAATGTAAGATGAGTCACACTATGGTACTAGCAGTGCTAAAGCACTCATAGCATGGCCATGCTCTAACGCAATGCACAGATTGTAGACAGGTGCTGTACATACCCATTTTCTGGAGTTTCTTTTATATTAATTTAAATGGCCACCAAAATAAATTTGCAAGTGCTTGGATGTTTTTGGGATGCTCCCTGCAGTGCCCCGCTGCTGCAGATACACTCAAATACTTTTATATCCTCTTGTTGAGCTTTTGATCTGGATGCCATGGAGATTCAACAGAGTAGCTCTCCCAAGTATGTGCAGGTCCTACAGTATACACTTACATCACCTTACTTCCCTAGCAAGCATTTTTGAGGCTCAGTTTGCTGTTTGTCAAGCACTTTGAGATCTTTGGGTGGAAGACACTCTGGAACTACAAAATATTTATATAGAAAACCATATGCTGAATATAATGCTTACGTGAAACTGGGAATCTGAATTCCATTTGGATATAATCATGGAACTATAGGATTGAAAGGGACCTTGATAGGTCATCTGGGTACTGGAGTTTATCCATCATGGATGAGTTCCTTTCTTTCCTACCTCATCACGCTCCCACCTGACTGTTCCCTGCTCTGGGGACCCAAGCCAACAAATGGTTGTTCAACAAGAAGCAGATTCCCCTGCACCTCAAGGTTCTCAAGGATATATGGTGTTTTGTTCCTGGACGATTAGCTTCTGGTGGGACAATTCTGACAAGATTCTGGATACAGTATCTGCATGAATGAAGGCACATCAGTTCTGCCAAACACACAGATGATAAACTTTATAGGATCTAGTCTGGATTTGGTCTCCATGTGGCCCTTCCTTTCTGCAGACAGGTTCCCTGTGATGGGCACCCTGCTCATCTGCATTCCCTGCAAGTCTATGGTGCATGGGTGTTTTTCCATCTCGGGGGTACATGGCTGCCTGCACCTGAGACATCCGTTGCCAGATTTCACCTGCGGGGCCTACAAGCCTGGTTCCACTTGACAAACAGGACAACCAAGGTCCTCATCAACTCCAGAGTCACTGTTCATTCAGAAGTTCTGGCATCTCTCACTTTGTGGTCTGATACCTCTAAGGTCATGATTAGGACCCCCTTCAGCCATCCCATCCTGATAGCCACCATTGTGATGGACAGCTCCCTTATGGAATGAGGTGGACCGCCACACAGCACAGGATGGTGATTGGACAGCACAGAGTCCAGGCTGTCTATCTTGCCTGCAAAACCTTCCTTCTTTTTATATGCTCCCTCCACCTGCAGGTCCTATCAAACAACCTCATGAAGATGACCTATATGAACAAGCAGGGAGGGGGTGAAATATCATTCCCTCTGCTCTGTGACTGTCAGAACATGAAAGACGTGTGTTAGAAACCAGATTAACACAGAAGCTCTGTATCACCTGGGTACTCAGAGCTCCCTGGGAGCCACACTGAGTGGAACTCTTGGCACAGACTACAAATGGAAAAGACATAACACAGTCCTGACTGATCTCTTCACACAGTGGGCTACTCTCCAGTAGACCTTTGATATGTTTTCCCCTCAGTCCTTTATACCTCAAGCTCTCTGGAACAATGATTCCCAACTGCTGGTCCGCAGACTGGTGCCAGGCCACGAACCGCTGGCTGCCAGGCTGCAGCACAGTGCCAGGCCAAGCCCCCATGGCTTGATGATTGACTCAGCAGAGTCCATGTAAGCTGCATGGCCGCGCAGCTGTTAATTGAGCCGGTGTGCTGAGGCTGGAGCTGGGGATGTGGTGAGTCTGTTCCTACTGGGGCAATCTCACTGTGGTCCCAGTTCCAGCTCTGGTGGCTGCTCCAGCAGCTGGGGTCAGGGCCGCATGGAAGGCGGCTATGGTTAGAGGAAAAGCTCTCGGGTGTCCCTAGGCCACTTTCCTGCCCCATTTCTGTTGTGGGAGGAGAGACTGAAGGACCAACCACCCCACAAGCCTGCTCTTCTCCCACCCACACCAGCCCTGCTGGGCAGCTGCCTCCTCGCTCCCCGCTTGGTGGGAGCCACCTCCAACTGCTTCCAGCCCAGCCAGCGCTGAGCCCTAGGAGCTGGCTTGGGGATCCCTTGGCAGGGAAGCTGGGGCTGAGCAGGGATCGCCACTACCCAGGTGGCTGGGGTGAGATGAGGGGACAAGGTGAGAGAAACCTTCCAAGCTGGAGTCAGCGCCCCGCCGCTTTCAGCCCAGCCTCTCCCCAGCTTGGTCCTTCTTTCACTCATGCTCCTTGCTCCTTCTTCCCTTTCCCTTCCCTTCTTCTTCATCTTCCCCTAGTTCCCTGAGTGTGTGCAATGTAATGTGAGGCAATGTAAAATAACACGTGACTGCTCAAAATAAAATTCACCATAATGAATATGGAAATAAATGAATGAATATGCAAATGTCTCTATACCAGTCCGTCAAAAGTTTTGAATGCGTTTGCTGGTCTGCAGTATAAAAAAGGCTGGAAACCACTGCTCTGGAAAGTGTACCAGGGTGGAGCCTCTATCATCCTCCATTGGTCTGGGAGTTCTGGATCACAGACCTGCTGAGGCTTTTCACCAATCAGGTTCCAACTGTTCTCAGTTCTTTTCAAAGAACCATATACTCAGCGGCTATGTCTACACTGCAGGATTCTTGCGCAAGAACTGTTTTGCGCTAGAATTCTTGTGCAAAAGGTCTTCCACAAGAGCGCGTCCACACTGCCATGTGCTTTTGCGGAAGAGATGTGCTTTTGCTCAAGAGCGTCCATGGCAGTGTGGACTCTCTCTTGCGCAAGAAAGCTCTAATGGCCATTTTAGCCATAGGGCTTTCTTGCGCAAGAAATTCATGTTGCATGTCTACACTGCCTTCTTGTGGAAGAGCTCTTGCACAAGAGGGCTTATTCCTCGTGGGGAGGGGAATAACTCTTCTGGAAGAAGCCCTGTTTTCCGACGCTGTACTGTAAGTTTACTTGTGCAAGAACGTGCGTGCAGTGTGGACACTCTGCCAGTTTTTGCGCAAGAACAGCTGTTCTTGCGCAAAAAGCCTGCAGTGTAGACATAGCCAGAGAGAATTTCTAGGCCAACTTTGAATGCTATATGGAATGCTATAAAATCACAAACCTTCCCTCGCCTGGGGGTATTACAGCTCACTCTCTGCAGGTGCAGGCCATTTCCACAGCATTGTTATTGGGCATCCTGCTAGAGGAGAACACTTGCAAAGCCCAATTCAATGATCTGTACATTTGTTCACAGCACACAATACCCTGACTCAAGTGACAGCCATGGATACAGTAGGCAAGGTAGTCTTACCAACTGTTCAGTCACCAGCCTCTTTGCACCCCTCTTCACACTGATCACTTCTTGCAGATCACCTACATGTTAAATACACTTAAGGTCAGTGTTCCCTGTAAGCTGAGCACTTGAGTGGTGCCCAGCTGATTAGCAGAGCACCCACAGATGGCAGCATGTGTTTCTACTGGTGGTGCACATCCACACATACCTCAGTGTGTGTGTATATATATATATATATACATTTATTATGCATATGGATGGGAAACTGCGTAGGGGCCATGATTGAAGAAGAAAAGGAGGTTACTTACTAAAACTGAAGGTTCTTTGAGATGTATGGTTCCTATCTATATTCCACCACCACCTCCTTCCCTTCAGCTTCAGATCTGATTGCATTGCATTGTGGTAAGAGGAGGAACTGGAGTGACGTTGACCCTTGGGTGGAAGCACGAGGGGAGACACTGCACGTACGCTGATCAACAGACACTGCTGGGAGAAAACTTCAGTGTCAGGCACATGCATACCTCATATGTGAAATGTGTGGGCTCTATCCAAATCTGGAAGAATCTCCATTTACAAGGTTCTTGTGTCTTGCTTAAAACACTCAGTTTATATTTCATTGTGAAATTTCAGTTGCATCCTGAAGATGTGTGCATGTAGTACACCCAGGAGACAATCAACAAGAGGTGCTTGTTAGTATTTGTTGTAATGGCTTTGTATAAGTTAAAGGAGTTCTGCAATCTCATTTATGAACGGCTTCTCATTAATGACATGGGCAGCAGTTGTGGTTTATATTTGCTGTCTTTTAGAGATAATATTACATGCATATGAACCACACCTAGGCTACATCTGCATGACTGATTTTCTTGGCAAAAAATATGCAAATGAGGGACTCATTTGCATGAGTCGTGATCTCATTTGCATATTTTCTGACGATCCGTTTTTGCGCTGGGGTTTTTGCGCAAAAACAAGCAGTGTGGTCGTTTACTTTTTGCACAAAGCCCCCTTTTTCCGCAAGTTCGGATAAGGATCTTGCGGAAAAAGGGGTTTTGCAAAAAGAAAATGTCCACACTGCTTGTTTTGCAAAAATGGATCGGCAGAAAATATAAAAATGAGATCGCAACTCATGCAAATGAGTCCTTCATTTGCATATTTTTTGCTGAGAAAACTCGTAGTGTAGACGTAGCCCTAGTGTGGTTCACTGTCCCATGCTGTGGCACCTAGACCACAGCAACAGATAAGACCAAAAGATCTCTACAGCATGGGCTGAGAACCAGCTGGCTTTGAGCACAGAGGGTAGAGGCTCTTATACTAAGCTCCAAAGGTCCCACGTTCAAATCCACCCAGTGGTGGTTACACACCCATATGGACTACTGTAGAAACAATAACTAATATCTGTAGGCTGACATGGATACTAATTGCTGAAATTAGCGAGGGGTTCATAATTCAGATCTGTTTCAAATGAAATAATTTGGTGAATTGGCAAATGTTGCAGCCCACTGTTCATCTCTGCTTTCAAGCCAAATAATAAATATCAATTCCAGTACTGAATCTTTTGGAACTTTATGGCATATTGAAAACTGACCACTTATTTTTAATCTTTGATTTATCTTTTAGCCATTTTTTAATCCACGAAGAGAGCTCTGCCTCTCAGCCTGTGATCACTTAATTACCTTAATAACCTTTCATTCAGGACCTTGTCAGTCAAGATCAGCTACGAGGAAGGAGTGAGTGAAAACTCTGAGAAGCTTGACAGATGTTACTAATGTTAAGTGTAGATTGTCAAAGCCAACTAGGCAAGTTAACCACACACTATTAATTTCAAGTATCAGAGGGGTAGCCGTGTTAGTCTGAATCTGCAAAAGCGGCGAGGAGTCCTGTGGCACCTTATAGACTAACTGAAGTGTTGGAGCATAAGCTTTCGTGGGCAAAGACCCACTTCATCAGATGCACCTGACGAAGTGGGTCATCTGACGAAGTGGGTCTTTACCCACGAAAGCTTATGCTCCAACACTTCAGTTAGTCTATAAGGTGCCACAGGGTTCCTCGCCGCTTTTATTAATTTCAGTAACTCATCTTTGAAAATGGTTTAAGAGTAGGAGAATCTTTTATAAGAAAAGGACACTCAGGAAACTGCATATGAAAGACTGCTCAGTTTTATGAATGTCACAGAAAATGTCACCAAGAAATTGGCTTAACAGTGTGCCATTCTCCTAAAGGAGAAAATGTGACAAGTACGACATGAGTGAGTACACTCCATTTTGTCTTTTGCCAGAACAAGTGGATGATAACATTTTTGACTAGGTGTGAAACAACTGGCTACAGTGTTACAGTCTGAATTCTAGACTGACAGACTTTCAATCAGGATTTACAGTCCCAGACCACTTCCTTGTGATACATTTGTCTTCTCCCATCGATCATTTATTCTAAGCCCATACTTGGAATTCTTTGATGACAAATCCACTTTCAGTGCCCTGGAAATCCACTTTCAGTGCCCTGGAAATCCACTTTCAGTGCACTGGGTGATGTAAATGATATTTTAGAAAAAAGGGACAAGATGGAAGAATAGACATCCCTGGTCCAAGTGCAAGTGTATACCTGTGATAAAAATGTAAGGTCAGCGATGTCCTTGGAACACTGGGTAAGAGGGCTGGAAGGATGCATTAATACGATGTTGAGGGATGTGTGCAGCAATGTGAGATGGGCTTGGAGAATAAATGTAGGTACAATGGTGACTTGGTATTATGCATTCCTTTTCTTTGGCAAAAGACTGCTTTTAATAGTGATGCTGTTTAGTAGTCTGTGAAGCAGTTTCATGACTTTTCACTGTTTTTAAATAATGAGACAGATAGTACATGCCAATATTGAGAGGTAATAAATCTTCACTGAGTCAGTCTAAAATATCAGCTTGAGGAGTCCCATGGTGGGCCCAACCCAGTGAGATGCTGGGCCCACATTATTTACTTATATTATAGTGTCTAGAGATCCCTGAGCTAGGGCTCATTTTGCTCTGGATTGGTACACACACAGAATAAAAGCTCCCTTTGCCTAGGGAGCTTACAAATCTAAGTTAAGCTCTTGTCTCCCATTGGCAGGTTTGAGACTAAATGTAATTTTATATTGAAATCAGGAAAATCTTAATAAACTACTTGGTGATGCTACTTGCTTTAGAGACAATTACTGTAGATATTGGGAAGTCCCACACAATGGTTAATGTTGTTTTGCGAAATGCAATGTGTCACCCTTATACTTTTGAGAGAAATTAGATCAATTCAGTATTTGCAATATTCAGTGTCTACCCTGTATTCGGGAAAAAGCAGTACGCAAATGCCAGTGTAACTGTTTATCTTAGGTAAAATTGCCAAAGAGCCCTCACTCAAAAACAGAAATGATGCATTTGTTCTTCCTGTATCTTTTAGCACACAGAACATTCTTAAAAACTAAAAAAAAATGTATTTGTGCCATGTGTGAATAATAAAATTGTGCCTAAACTGGCACATTAGGAATCTGTCAATATTTTTTATGCATATCTTAAGAAGTCAGTTTTAAAGAGAAGGAGTTGAACTAGCAACATTTAAAATGAAAATGCTAACACAAAAATAAATAAGGAAACTAGCTCATACAGTAAGCGGAATATATAATGTCCTCATTCGCATTTTGCATAAGTAATAGGCAATTAGCTTTCTTTCAATAACTCATGGTGTGAAAAGTGATTGAGAGATGTAGGTCTTTGCTAACTGAGGCTGTCAGTTGGGAAGCATATTTTACTTGGCAGTTGATTAGGGGTTAAATGAGCTGAGTATAATGAGTAATTTTTGCTGTTTTTCCTACTTAATATAACAGCTATTATCTGAAGCATTTTTCCCTTATGTTAGTTGTAAAGATGAGATTTAACTGATTTTCCATGGTAGACAAACTGATTTTGGCTGCCATAAGGTGGGCATTTTGAAAATCAGCTACAACGGCTGGTAAGAATGGAAACTGAACAGATAACTGAAGCATGGGAAGTTGGTTGATTGGTTGGTTTTTTCCTATTCACTAGGACAAAGTGGGAGAACTGTGTTCAAGCAAATTGCTGCTCCCATGGGATCAGAAGCTATTGAGCTGAGGTACCAGCTGCATCTTATGAACTTGCAGAAGCTTAGCTTGGAAGGAGAGGAAGAAGCCAATGTGCTTTCTCTTGAAGTGGGTACCACTTGCACTGCTGGGGAAGTGATATTCTCTGCAATGCAGAAATGTTAACATTGAGATGCTGCAGAACCTCATAACATCTCTGCCAATACATGGCTGCAGATTTCATGGCTCATTTGTCTGAAAGCCTGACTGATTACGCATAAGCTCACTTTTGGGCTGGAAACTTGAGAAGCTGTCGGGGTGCGTTGTCTGGCTTGGAGCTGGAAGCTACACAAGGTTTTGGTTGCATGGTGGGAAAAGTGTGATGGGGGAAGAGAGGACATTCTGAATAGTCTGAGGGCATTTGAGTCTTAAGACACCCTCAGCAAGGTCAGCTTTATCTGGAAGATTAAATTGGGAGAACTAAGTTCCAGAAAGCTGAAAAGACTCACACTGGATAACTTTGAGTACCTGTCAGAAGCTGTTGATGAGACAATTGGTGGGGGTAGACAAGAAGAAAAGCAGTTGTTCTTTGGTTACATGGATATAAACAAAGTCTTGCTCTGTGACTGTTGTTTGTTGATACATAAATTACTTCTTAAGCCTACCATAAACTACAATGAACAGTGTCATGACCCATTATTTTGGCTTTGAGCTTGTAAACTGCTCAGCAGGCCTGTGAGGCGCTGACCACCATAGTGTTCAGTAGGCTTTAGAGGCTCTCAAACTGGAGCAGCAATGAAACCTATAATGGTCTTGGCACAAAGGGTAGGAAAGCACTCATGAAATTTTGCTGAAGATATAAAGTTAGCAGGCATCATCAATACAGAGGGGGATTGGCATATTATACAGGAAGCTCGGGCTGGTTTTAAAATCTGGAGAGATAGATGCAGGATGAAAATCAATAGTAAAAAGCGCCAGGGTCTAACTAAGAATTTCTGCTACAGGTTGGGGAAGGGGGTCATTGTTTGGAACTGACAGACAAGGTGAGAGAGAGAACTGTGTGTATGAGCTGAACACAGGATGACTGTGAACCACCAACGTGTGCCTAGGATGCCCCAGGCAATGCATTTGCACAGTATTCATGCCTTTGTTCAAGTCAGGGGAAAGCCCTCATTGGGAGTCCTGTGTTCACTTCTGGCCACCCATGTTCAAGAAAGGCAAGGTTGAACTAGAGCTAGGGTGACCATATTTCCCTATGTTGACTATGAGACACCTGCTAAAATTGCTCATATTCAAGTGAGTTCCATGGCAATCAATCAAAACTATGAAGGATAAACATTCAAATTAACATCAAGTTGACTTAGTCCCTGCTAAACAGAAATACTGCATCACTGGTGTCTTTATTTACCTTCTTATCTTTAAGGTGTACATGGGGAGAGGTGACACACACAGTGCTGTACATCTCTCCCACATGAGGAGGGGGATGGCCGACCAATCTGACCCAACCCTTCCTATCTTCCATGCCTAGCTAGGTCCCTGGGATGTACCTATCTCTCCTTGTATCTGGTGCTGTGGCTTCTCGAGGCAACATGTGGGGGGCACAAAGGGTCACAGTCCCCCCTTCCCCATATTTCTGTCAGGGTTCACACCAGAATGTGGCAGCAGCGGCTTTTCATCACTGTACAGGAGGGAAGGCACAGAAGCTACTTCCAGCCATAGGGGGCTGGGGCTGGAGATAGGGGATTTGGGGTGACTTAGCCTGTGTCTTTGCAGAGATCGTTCCCACCCCATCTGCTCCCCATGCCAGAGAGTCGTGAGCTTTCCCTGGCTGCCAGAGGCAGTGGGGGTACGAAGGAACCCACCAGCCAGGCTGTGGGTACGGTTGCCAGATAGTTTAACCAAAAATACTGAACACTCCCCGTGCCCCCAAAAAAAAAAAAACCAGGAAAAAAATTCTAATCAGCACGGCCTCTTTAAGAAAAGGCATTTTTGCCGGTGGCCATTTTGTTTTTCTGCTCCAGCCATAAGACAAACCCCTGTGGAACCAGGTAAGCGGCGGGGGGTGTGGGGGCATCCGGGGGCTGGGCTTGGTTGCTGTGTGTGTCGTAGGGTTGCCAGGTGTCCGGTATTTTCACCTTCTGGCAGGGAAAAAAAATCAGAGAATACCGGACATTTTAGGTGTCTGATATTTTCTGAATTTTTTTTACCAGACAGGAGGCAAAAATACTGGACAGTCCGGGTCAGTACCGGACACCTGGCAACCCTAGCTGTGGGTGAGCCGAATGATCTGATCAGGTGCTGCTTCTCTGCACATATCTTCTGGAGGGGATAGAGAGGAGCAGCAGGGCTGAGCGGTGGAAGGGGCACAGCAGGAAGAGGACAGTGAAGGGACAGCATGTAAAGGGCTTATGGGAAGGCAGCGCTCCCCAGCCACCACAGCAAGTAGCTGGTACTGGCTGGACACGGGGTGAGGAGACATACAGCAGGAACTGCACTGATGGACCAGTAGGGTGAGTGGCTGTCCTCACATGCTGCAGCTTTGCCTTACCATCCCCCACCACTGGTGGATGGGCAGGGATCCAGCTATCAGTAGGACCTACCAGTACTGGTGGGAGGAGAGACAGAAAATATGGGACAATTTACCTATTTTTAAGAAAAAGTAGGGATTCCTGAAGGAGGGCTTAAATACAGGACTTTTTGTTTAAAAATGTGACCTCTGGTCACCCTTACTAGTGCAAGTATAGCAAATGGCTACTACCGTGACCAGGGGAACACAGAGAGAGCCTATTGCTGTATCTACACTTGCACTTTTGTCATACCCGGGGTGCTTAACCTCTCCCTCCATGAAAGACAAAGTTTTGTCATGGCAAGAACACATGTGAACGCTGCTTTGTGGGTGAAACCCGCTCATAGGGAGTAGTGGTATTTTGTTGGCAAAAATGCTGCCAAACAGCATTCCCATATGTTGACTGTTAGTGACAGGGCTTTGTTGACACAGCTTTGCTGCTAAAAGCTACCTAGTATAGACGTACCCTAAAAGAGCTTGGCTTGTTCAGATGAGTTAAAAAAAGAAGATGCGGGCTAAGAAGAGATATGAGTATTGTTTATAATAAACTAGATGACTTACCTGGCATTGCTCAGGTTCTTCAAGGAAAGGGGCTGGGTGTGTGTGTTTGTGTGTGTGTGTGGGTGCAGAGTCAGGGCAGGGGTAGGGGTGCAGGAGTCAGAGTAGGGGGTTTGGAGGTGTGTGAGGGTGCAAAGGGCAGAGGTGTTGGAGGAGTCAGGCCAGGGGATGGGGGGCTTAGGCCAGGGAGCTCAGGGTAGGTTGAGGTGGGGGGAATCACCAGGGCCATCTATGATGGCAAGGACAGTGATGCCCCATCCCATTTCCTCCTGAGGGAGAGCTGTTTCTTGGGGGGGGGGGGGGGGAGGGGAGGAAGGCTGTGTGATCTGGCTTGGCCCCAGCCGAGCTCTTGGGTGGGCCTGTGGTAGTTGGGCCAAGGGTTGGGGGGCTACCCTGCCCATACAGAGCTGGGGTCAAGGGCTGCGGAAGCAGAGGTTTGGAATGGGTCCCATATGAGGAGAGATTAAAGAGACTAGGACTTTTCAGTTTGGAAAAGAGGAGACTAAGGGGGGGATATGATAGAGGTATATAACATCACGAGTGGTGTGAAGAAAGTGAATAAGGAAAAGTTATTTAATTGTTCCCATAATATAGGAACTAGGGGCCACCAAATGAAACTAATGGGCAGCAGGTTTAAAACAAATAAAAGGAAGTTCTTCTTCACACAGCACATAGTCAATCTGTGGAACTCCTTGCCTAAGGAGGTTGTGAAGGCTAGGACTATAACAGGTTTAAAAGAGAACTAGATAAATTCATGGAGGTTAAGTCCATTAATGGCTGTTAGCCAGTATGGGTAAGGAATGGTATCCCTAGCCTCTGTTTGTCAGAGGGTGGAGATGGATGGCAGGAGAGAGATGGCTTGATCACTACCTGTTCAGTTCACTCCCTCTGGGACAGCTGGCATTGGCCACTGTCGGCAGACAGGGTACTAGGCTGGGTGGACCTTTGGTCTGACCCAGTATGGCCATTCTTATGTTCTTATGTTCATGGCTGGCAATATAGAGAGTGCCAGCTGGCCACTCTCTTCTTGGTGTGGCCTGCTTCCTGTGGTGACCCTGCAGTATAACTGTCCCCTACTCTCACTGCCCCCAGCGGTCATTATGGAGTCCAGCTGTCCCTGCTCTTAGCCCCTCCCTTTCTGTGTTATGGAAAACAATAGAATTCCAGGCACATCCCATAGGCCTGGCACAAACAAACCTTGACCTTGCTTTAATTTAGGATGAAGAAGCTGCATACCAAATTTGGTGGTCCTAGTTCTTATTGTTTAGGAGGAGTTCTTGAACAAATGGACTGATAGATGGATGGACAAACTCACAGACAGACAGACTCACAAACTTTCTTAATATCTAGCTAGCTAGCTGAAATAGATGACCAGGAGGGTGAAGAGCTATTTAAGATGAAGCCCAGTATTGCCACAAGAACAAATGGGTGTATAGTGGTCATGAATAAATTTAGGCTAGACATTAGGTTTCTAAGCAGCTCAGGATGAGGTTCTGGGCCTGCCTTACAAAAATGGGTTATGAGGCAAACAACTTAAGTGAGAACTGGACATATTTATGAGGGCAACTGTATGACAGGGTTGTTTGCAGTGGGAGGGTGTAGTAGTTAGCAACCTTGGGCACACTTCTGGTCTGTCTTATATTCCTAAAAGTGCAAGCTTCAGGGTTTCACCTAGCCATCTGCAGGGGAATTCTCTTACCCTACCAATGTATTATTCAGTTTAAAAAACATCATCTTTCTCTGCAGCATTGGGGATGTCCGTGGCTGGATATGGGTTACTGCGCAGGATGGACCAGTGCTCTTCAGGTGACAAAGTGCATTCTCTGTCAGGTGCATGGCTGGTTGGTTCTTGGTGACATGCTCAGCATCTAGCTCAGCAGTGGGCAATAATTTTTGACCAGGGGCCACTTCTGAAATGTTTGAAGTGGCCCCGGGCAGCTCCAGGAGGAGGGGCCGGGGCCAGGACACTTCTGTGCTTCCCTGCCCACAGACCCTGATTCTGAACAGCTTGTGGTTCCCTCTAGGCACCCACCCCCTGGTGGTGGGAGAAGACTTCACGTGTTCCCCCTCTGCCCCCAGGTCAATCAGGGTCTGGGGACAGGGAGACCACGCGGAAGTCTGCTCCCCTGTCCTGCAAGGGAGTGCGTGCTTAGAGTCACCTGCCAGCTGAGCAACAGCTAGTGATTGACTCTAAGTGCCAAGCCCCTTGCAGGGTGGGAGGAGACTTCGCATGCTCCCTCTGCCCCCAGGCCAATCTGCCCTGCCCCCATCCTGCAAGGAGCACACAGCGCACTCCTTTCAGAGCAGGGGCAGAGAGGAAGGAACTTTGAGCACTTCTCCCCACCCCCAGGTCCTGATTGGCCTGGGGGGCTGAGGAGTGTGAAGTCTCTCGCTCCCTGCCCTCCAGAGTGCGGCATTTAGAGTCACCTGCAAGGGTTGACGCTAAGCGTCACGCGTGGTCCCACATCTCTAGGCCTTGATTGATCTGGGGGCAGGGGAGCAGCAGGACCTCCGTGGGCTGGATCATCCCACTGAGCAGGCTGGAGGCCCACAGAGGCCCTTTTGCCCACCCCGATGTAGCTGATCACCATATGTGGAGGTGTCAGGAAGGAATTTTCCCTCAGGTCAGCTTGGCTGAGACTGTGGGGAAGTTTTTTTCACTTTCCTCTGTACTTGACAAGATTTTTTGTCATGTCATTGTGGTGTAATTTTCAGTTGCTGGGTTCAGTGTGTGGGTACTGAGTGGGGTTGGTGACTTGTACTATATGGAGGTCAGATTAGCTGAACTGGTTGTCCCATTTGACCTTAAACACTGAGGCTGTGTCTACACTGGCGTGATCTCGCGCAAAAGCGGTCGCTCTTGCGCAAAAACTTGCTGCCTGTCTACACTGGCTGCGTGTTCTCACGCAAGTAAACTGACATTCTAATGTATGAAATCAGGGCTTCTTGTGCCAGAACTCTGACGCTCCCGCTCAGGAATAAGCCCTTTTGCGCAACTGTTCTTGCGCAAGAGGCCAATGTAGACAAGCAACATGAATTTCTTGTGCAAGAAAGCCCTAAGGTTAAAATGGCCATCAGAGCTTTCTTGCGCAAGAGAGCGTCTATGCTGGCATGGATGCTCTTGTGCACAAACACATCTCTTGCGCAAAAGCACATGCCAGTGTAGACGCTCTCTTGTGCAACTACTTTAACGCAAGCACTCTTGCGCTGAAGAGTTTTTGTGCAAGATCACGCCAGTGTAGACGTAGCCTGACTGCAAGGCTGCCATTCATACTTAGAAAGGGCAGCACTAGAGCCCCTCATTTAAGTCTGTCTGGGTATGTCTACACTAGCCCCCTAGATGGATCTAGGGAGGCTAATGAGGGCGACCGGAATTGCAAATCAAGCCCGGGATTTAAATATCCCGCCGCTGATTTGCATGTTCGTCGGTCACCATTTTAGAAATTGACTAGCCCAGTAACTGCCGTGTCTGCACGCCGGTGAAGCGGATTCGATTTAAAGCCCTAACTCAAATTAGCTGGTATTCCTCCTGCAATGAGGTTTACCAGCCTAATTCGAGTTAGGGCTTTAAATCGAATCCCGCTTCACCTGCCTTGTGTAGACGCCGGCAGTTACTCGGCTAGTCAATTTCTAAAATGGCGATCGTTGAACATGCAAATCAAGCGCGGGTTATTTAAATCCCAGGCTTGATTTGCAATTCCGGTCGCTCTCATTAGCCTCCCTAGATCCATCTAGGGGGCTAGTGTAGACGTACCCTTTCTGGCAAGCAAAACCCCTAAGCATGTGTTTAACTTCTCTTTGCCATAAGTGCTTTACTGACTAGGAATGGGCTGCTGAATTAAGGAGAGAGGCGCTCAGTCTCACAAACTGTGCCCTGCAAATGCCAGTTAGACATTAAAGAGCATCCAGGAAAACTACCCTTATCCCCCAACTGCAAATGAAAATAAATTATGTGTGTGGGGGATAAGGGTAGTTTATGAGTCATGGGGGCACATGACTCATAAAAGTAAAATAATCTGGGACATGTAAAAACAAAAAAAAATTACAAAACATCTGAAAACAAGCTAAACTTCTTGGAAAAGAGGTCAGAAGTTGCTGCTCACAGATATTTATCAACAGTTACCACTTTGTGGGATCCAACAAAACAGTTACCTCGTCTGAGACTAAGACAGTATGGGCAGTAGGTGGGATCCCACAAGGTGATAAATATTTGTAAATGTTAAATGACAGAGGCTGCCCTTAAAACTTACTTCATTTTTCACCATTCTTCATGGAAGGAGTTATTTAAATCCTAAGCCCTTTCTCTGTACATTGTGTTTCCACTCGATTTATACCTCCATATATTTCAGTCAAATACCTCACTATCTGGAGTGGAAATTAAATACAAAGATGAGGATTTTTTCTGATGTTTGTCACTTTAGCACAAAGTACATGTATAGAAGCCAGCTGAGTGGCTTACGTGTTGACTCTGTACAGAAGCTAATGCATCTCTTGATGGGGCAGTAGAAAAGTTCTAAATCATAATATAAACACCAAATAAATACCCAGAACTTCAAACTACTTTGGAAAATGGTAGCAGAGCTGTCAAAACAATTTATTGCCCTAGACTGGTAGAAAGTAATGGGAGCACATTTACAGTGTTTGGGTTTTCTTCGTAATTAGCCCTTATATTTACCAGGCAGATGTTAAGTTTGAGATTTTGTTTACTTGTCCACTTGTATCAGAGCAAAGCCAGACTGTGTCTGCGCTAATACATGTGAGGGAGAAATGTCTTTTTCATTTTAAATCAAAAGAACTGAAAACAAAGACATCAACAGGAAATAAAACATTTTTATTGAATATCTGTGTAATATGTATGTTATTTTAATGACAACTCTACTGAGGGATTCACTACACAAAGTGAAACAAAATATAAACCACCTCATCAAAAATGAAGGTAAAATACAGCTAAAGTTGTCAGCTCGTGAGTCACGAGCAATATGGCAGGATAAAACACCCCAAACATTTCTACAAGATACAGAGAAAACCCACACGTAGAAACACTCAAGCAGGCAGTAAATATACACAAAGGCAACTAGGATCTTTCTACAGCATCAGATTCTAATACTTTACACAGCTTTGCCATGTGGCTTCTTTGAGGATGAAAAATGTCATCTTGGTCATATAGCAGGTTCGGTCTCTGAGAATCATAGTACATTACAAACCAATTCTATGGTGACATTCAGTCTGGCAGTGTAGGAAGAGAATGCATTAAGAATACCTGAACACAATGTATCGACTCTGGCAGTTGAAACCTGCAAATTTCTTGAATGAACAACTTAAAGTTGGATACCGTGAAGTTGAATATCTGTTCTTTGCTGCAACTCTGTCAGCCTAGTTCCTGTCTCTGGTGAGATTTGGTCCGTTAAAAATATTCCAGCTTGATGCTCGTTATGTATACACCTGTTTATGCCTCAGTTGTGCCTTTTTCAGGTAAAAAGAAACACCCTTAAAATGATCAGTGTTGCTATTCCTATATTTTGGAGTGGGAGATATTAAAAAGGTTTGATGCATATCCATTTTGTGCTTCCCAATTTAATTAGAGTGGGATTGCTTTGCCTCACATGGGCTCAACTCTATAAGGCTACACCTTATCCCTCATAAATAAAATCTGGGGGAAGAGAGAATTTATTTTTCAGTATAGAATTCCTGTTTAGGTTAATAAAAAAGCTACCGCCTGAAATTATAGTAAAGGAAATCACACTCCTACCTCCAAAAGGTGTACTGTGCCACATTTTTTTTTGGTGTTTAGTGGTACTGAAAAGAAGTAAGTCTTCAAAGCATTATAAATATATTCACAGTCCAAAACATAAAAAAAAAGGTCTCAAAGGATGAGACCAGAGATAAAATGTAATGCCCAAAATGACAGGATGAAATGCTATAATCTGAGATTATATACTGTCTAGACATAAAATGAAACGTTTACAAGGTGGAGTGTGGTGGGAGTGGGGTGAAATATGGAATATTGCACAGTGCTCGACAAAATGCTGTGTGGTCATCCCATTCCTTATAATATCCTTGTCCCACGCATAGCGCGCGTCAGTTCTAAATTGGTCCATAGTAACTAGAACTGCTTGAGCTATGCACTCCTGGCAGTGCAGTAGAAGGGAATGGCAGTATTAATTACAATATCACTACGGAATAAATTGATTGCTATCCACTGAGAAAACTACATGTCTAAGCACACACGGCAGTCACAGTGGTACACAGAGCAGTCTTTCAAGACGCTTATGGAATGACTAATAGCTTTTATAATAGTGCCATTTACTACATAATAACATTGAAAACATTTAAAAACTCCTCCTGAAACGAGCATCTAGTATACATAAGAGGTTGCTTCAGTTTTCTTGAACTTGTTTTGTTTCACTTGTTTTTAAAGGACAAATTAAAACTTAAGTATAAATAGTATATAAAAAGGTCACTAGCTGTTCTCTTTTGGCTTACTTTGAAGTGCATTCAGAACTATGGCTAATTTTTTGTCTTTTTTGATGGGATTACAATACTGTCTGTTCACCATGAAACTTGTATAATAAACATACACGGCTGTGCTTAAAAAATATTCTGCATTCCTTCTAATCTGAGTTAGTATAATAAAATATTTTGTTACAAAGTCTAATGTGCAAACTCATTAGAATCCTAGAATGTGAAATCACAACTGGAATTCACAGTATGTTAATTTTGTATAAAGGTGACGATGGAGAGCTACTTTTTTTTTTCATGGTTTGATACAGCATTTCATTACTGCTGAATTTCCCTCCCACCCCCTATACCACCTCCCCCATGTTGTTGTTATGTGAAATTGTTTCCCATGGACCTGTTTCCTCAATTGTCAGTGTAAAGCCATGATTTCAGTTTTTTAAATATATACAGAAAAATGATATATTGGCTACGCTTCCTTGAGGTCAGCCACGGAGCTGCTCAGATCATGCTAAGTTGCCTGTGAAAGAAGTCTACAAAATTGGATTCACCCCTCCAAGGTGTACTGTGTAAGCATATCTTGTTATTTTAAATGGTTCACTTGAAAGCTCAGATTTAAGTTGTCCTTTAATATGTCAGTGTAACACTACTAGTGCCTTACAAGTTGGAATTTTTGCTGGAATGCAGACGCTACAATAGTTACCCTATAATATATTATCAGCTCTCCTTAGTCTCAGTCAATTTACATAATTTAAAATAGAACATCTTATTAAAAACATCTAGATATACACAGATTAGGAAACGTTTACAACATACAAATACACAAACTAGAAATAAATTCTCAGCATACTGGTATATACAACTGTGTGATACAATAAATAATTTCTGTCATGCTCTATCTACACATCATATTGCTTAAAAGAAGAGTAGATCTGGAGGGCAGTGGCGAGATGAAAGGCCTTTAGAGGGCTCTCTACATTTAAAGTTGTGCAAATTAAAACAGGATTTTAAGTACCACTCATCTGTGTTAGGGACGCATGGCTGAAAATGAAAGGACCCATATTACTGAGGTATTTACAGATACTGGCTAAAGAGCACTATGTGGGCAAATGCAGAAAGGCTTCTTTTCTTCTTTTGTTGTTTACTTCTTGACTGCAAGCATGGCGTCTACCTCTTCCTCAACCTGTAGGGTGTGCCACTGTGCAATGGGTCGCCGTGGGTTGGCCAGCATGTCTGACCAGTGTCGTAGCTCTGCACCAGTGCTGTTGTAGCCCACAAAGACTTTCCCGATGGCATCGTTCTTGCCAATCTTGTCATAGTCCAAAACAGTCACAACAACTTGCACTTTCTAAAAGGAGATAAGAAAGAGCAATAAGCAAGGCCTGCAGGTAAACAGACACAAGTCTCACCAAGAGGGCTGCACCCTCCCATCTGGATCTATGTTCATTTATACCAAAATAAAAGATGATATAGCCCCTGTTTCTGCATGTTGGAAGACATGGACTTTAGAAAGATTTTAAAAAGAAAGTGATTGGCTGAACGGGCCCATGTGAGTATGGGTTAGGTATATGAAGTAAGCCAGGTATAGACATAACTTTTGTTATGGATCTTTTTTGCCCAGTACGAGATATATTTTCATTGTATTATCAGCTTTGAGAGGAAATATGACTGCACAAGTACAACCCTCCAGAGAAGGAACCCACCTGTTTTTATTCTCTTCTCTTCTAGTGGGCTTCTGAGGTGAAATCCCAAACCAGCAGAATAACATAGGAGGCAGAATGCTACTTTTGTTGTTGTTGCAGGCAGTCACAGATCATGTGAAATGACTACCATGCACTTTATCTATCCATAGCGTGGGGTTTTGCAGACAATAATAATGCTGCCTAGTCTTACATTGTTAACCTTTAATATGAATTATAAAAGAGATAAGCACCATCATCCACATTTTATAGATGGGCAACTCATTTCCCCTACTCTCTATACCTAAGTTTCCCCAAGACTGGCCAGTCACTGAACCAGGAATAGGATCCAGGTCACCAAAGCAGGACAACAAACAGCATGCTCCAAGAAAGCTACTGTAGATGGGTCCTGAGCCAAAAAAATTGAAATCTTTCCCATAACTTTCTTCTCATCAAATTTCTTTTTCAAATGGGCGCTTAAAGACAACCACCTTACGTTTTTTTGTAGAAAGATGATTAGACTGACATAGGCTTGTAGGGCTAACTTGGGAGGTGAATCTAAAAGTGTTGCCACTGGTGTAATTTACACCATCCCAACTACGTAAGTTACACCACAACTCAGAGGGTCAGCTCCAGAAGTGTACAGCACAAGTTGAAACTCTATTTGTTAGTTGCATTTCAGGTTCGATGCCTCTTTTCTAGGCCTTCAGCATGTTAGTTACAGCAATGTAGACTCAGGAGACCAAATTCAGAGTTATGTAACGGATTAAAGTACATGTACGTGCATGAGAGTCTAAAGTGCATGAAGTCAGAATAATATAATCTACATGCTAAAAGGGTTGAAAGGAAATTGGATATTATACTCTCTCATGTATCACTCTTATATGACCCAGTCTAAGTGACTATGAGGGTGTCTATGGTTTGCATTAATAAGTACATGTGTGCTCATATAGTCCTTACTATTTGTCTGAATAGCACAAACATAATTTATTCCCCTAGTGAAACTGGATTTTACTCAATAGCATCTGTGATGAAACCGCCTCAGGCTGATTTGACTAAACGGTATACACTTTCCCTTCGAGACTTTCATTTTAAAAGATGAATGTATGACTATTTTCCTGACTCTGCTTCATGCTATTATAAATGTTCACAGCTCCTGGATTCATGACAGACCAGAACTGGTTTCCACAGGTAGGTTTTATTAATTGTGGGAAAACCCAGTTTACTCAGAAAAATATTTTTAGGGACAATCATCCTTTTTTTCTAACAGGGCCTGATCCTGCAGTCTTTACTTGCAGTAGCAGTCCCACTACACTAATTCCTGCGAGTAAAGGCTGCAGAGCTGAGTCATGACTACTCTTTGTAGTCCTGTCCCCTGAGAGAGTGCACAAGTCAATAAGCCAAAGGAGGATGTGACAGCTCCAGGCATGTATTTACATAATCATTTATGACAAAAGTGCACATCAAACTCAGATGCTCTTCCCCAAAACCTCTCATGATAAAATTCAATATCCTTCATGCTTCTATTTCTAGAAGCCAGAATGATGTCTTACAACATAATTTTGCTTGCAGTGTATTTGTTTTTATTGCTAATGATAGCCCTAAATGGACATTTATGTATTAGGTGCAGGTGAGGGTCTTTGCCCAAAAGTGTATTGGCTTTATTTTGGTGTAAGACTGTTTAAAATTCTTAGTATGGTACAAAATAAAATGCCTGATGTTACTGGGAATGATTAGCATAATGACTAGAGGAATGCCCAGGATGGACATAGCATAAAAAGTGGTGTGGGGTTGAGAGGGTGGGAATGGAGGGCTCAGAGAACTGATCATGAAATGAGCTTCACCTTCTGGTTATTGGTTCAAATCTGCACAGGTTATTAGTGATAGGTAATCGTTCCCAGCTGGTGACTGATTGGTGGCCTATGTGAAATGTAGATTTGAGCGCTAATGTCCATGGATATTGCTACAAAAGACCATCAACAATAATAAGCACCTGTATTAGCAACCTCTGCCAGCAACTGAAAGGGCATGGAGACTGAACTATTCTTTCAGACTCAGAGGTTAATAGTTGAACTCTGGCAGAACAGAATGGGCTTGTCCTATGTAGGATTTCACATTCCAGTGGGGTCAACTAAGCACTTTTGAAGATAGCAGTTCACTATTCAAGTCTTGTTTTTAAAACTCAGTGTTCCAGGATCACCCTCCCCCTCTTTTGCACAGTTCTGTGCTCATGCGTAACTACAGACAAATACATATTCCAACTAAGGGCACAAAATCTGAATTTCAACAACCTCACTGGAAAGACATTCTTATCCTGTTTTATGCTCCTCATTGGTGCTGCTAAAAAGCTGTGTCTATTAGTTTTGACAATTCTACCTTGTCTCTGTGAACCCTCTCTTCTCTTTGCTCTCTAATGATCATGGACCCATTATAACCATTATCCCATTACTCGACATATGAGTGGAAGTTTACCTAAAGGAATATTACACCCAAAATGCCATAAATCACAGCAACATGTACAGTATTCATTCTAAATAATGTTTAAATACATTTTTCTATAAATGGAACTAACATAACCATAATGTACCTTGCTAAATACATTTTCTTACAACTAATATCTAACTACAATGATGATGTTGGTCCCCATTTTTGAGTAGAAACTTCCTGATGAGATTAAACAATTAAAACATAATGGGTCAAATATTCAGATTTTTATAAGTGATGTAGGTCCAGATCATCACTTCAAAAAGAGTTAGGTGCCTGAATACCCATGCAGATCAGGTCCTTAGACTTTTATGCTCCCAAGAGCCAGATCTACAAAAGCACATAAGTCATTTAGATACCTAATTCCCATTTATTTTTATTTTTAGGTACCTAAATACACAGATACCCAATTATCTGACTGTTAAATTACTTTTGAAAATGGGACGTAGGTGCTTTTGAACTTTTCTTGATTTGTCAGCTAACTTACTCATATTTAAGCATGTTATTCCATTTAAAATTGGTGTTTCAGAAGAGTCATGCAACAGGAATTGTAACTGCACACCTCCATCTACAGGTACCACCAATATGATGAGACAAATTAAATAGTGCACATGAAATGGGAAACATAGTTGAAAGTCACTTAACCCTTATTCCTATAATGTTTGTCAGTTTTGTCCCTATTACTTATCACTATCTTCCTGTTTGATTTTTCTTTTTTTGGAATCCATTGCTTCTGACGATAAAGAGTCAGTTATTCATTTTTCTCTGATGAATCAACACTTCATAAGTACCGTGAACGTTATCATTTCCTGTTGAAGCAGTCACACTCATCTAATGTTGTGTGGGGCTAGCAGATAGGTGCTAATGAAGGCATGCACACTTCAGAATTAACAAGGTCCCTGTTAAATATTTATGAGGGCTGAGAAATGAAATAAAGAAGGGGAAAGCAAAGTTTGACATTACCTGAATTTGCTCGAAGGGTACCTCAAAACTGAATGATTCATTGTAGTAGGGGTTCAGGGTATTCTTTTTAATTGTTGTCTTTTTCTTCTTCAGTCTCTTACCATTCTGCATCAGATGGATTTTCACATAGGGATCTGAATAAGTATAATGAAAAAGTGTAGTTAAGAACTAATAGCCGGGGTAGTTAACAGGTGGACTGCAGGTCAAATGTGGAGAGCCAGATGCTTTTGAATGGACATTGAAATATTTGTATTTACTTATCATTGTTTGTTTATTTTATTATTATTTTTGCTCGAGTCTGGACGTTGATTATTCCTTGACCAAGACATTTGGACTGTGACAAAAATAACTGAATGCTGCATTATAGAATAATCTCTGAAATAACCATTTGGTGAAAAATTAAGACAATGATCATTTAAACAAAGTCTGTATTTACAGAGGCTGAAATCTGATCAAGTGCTATATCTGGCATTTGAATACAAACTATACGAGTTCTTGTTATATCTATTTATGCACAAAGCCAAAAAAGAGGCAAATCCCAACGTCAACATACTTCATGGTATATTGCTCTTCTCTTTCCCTCTCATATCGGTACAATCTCTTTAGTCCAAACTCTATGTCCTAATTACATGTTTGTATAGGGTCTAACACAATGGGACCTTTTTCTGAAACTGGCATGCAGCACTACTAGAACACAGTGCTCTGGGAACAGAATCCCAGCCTCTCTAACTCTGCATATTAGTTCCACCCCAATGTACTCTCATGTCCGGGTCTTCTTGCTTCCCCAAACTCTCATGTACCCTGGGTATGATTGTCTTTACCAGCAGCAAGATTACATAGTGATAAGGACTTCTGTGCTCTTTACAGACACAAACATATGTAACCATGTGTTGTTATACTCTACTGAATTCTCATTTTTTTTATGAGTTTGCATGAGCAGCGGTGGCCAGACATAAGAACAGATTTATCACCTAATCACAGATTTCTTGCACAAGCTAAAATCCCAGTGAAGTTACTGCTTTGAAATGATATTTTAGGAGTTAGAACTTCAATGGGAATTGTGTCTGCTTAGGATACATATGACAGTGTTTAGTGCATCTTTTCCCCTATTTAGAGAATGGACTTAGTGAACCTAGTTCTCTTCTCATACGAGTGTAGCTCTGGAGTAACTTCACTAAGTTATTTGTTTTATAGCCATACATAGGCTACGTCTAGACTACAGATGTAGTCTAGACTACGTTCCAAGGAACGTGTCTGCTTTTCCGAAAAAAAATTCAGAAACGCAGACGTGTTTTTTTGGCATCCCTATAAACCTTGTTTTATGAGGAAAAGGGGATGTTCTGAAAGAGGGTTTTTTTCCCAACATTTGGCCCCGTGTAGATGGGCCAAATGTCGGAAAAGCCTCTTTCGGAAGAAAAGCGGAAAAAGATAGGCAAACTGTGATTTGCAATTTGCGTGTCTTTTTCCGACTTTCCTTTGTAGTGTAGACATAGCCATCGTTAGAGCACTGAGTGGTAGTGAGAATCAGGCTTACTGTTTGAGACAGCCCATATGTTACTGAGCCATGACTTGACTAACAACCTTTGTGGCTTTAGATAACAATTCTGCAATGTAAATCACAAGAAAACTTTCCCAGGGCAAAACAACAAAATCTGTGCCAAATGTTTCCTACTGGAATTTACTCTTGGCATATCTTGCATGAAGGCTCTTATTATTTCTATCAAAGACAATATTGCTCCCTTCTGTGAAAGCAGGTGAGGGGGAGGGAAACAAGTGAACTCTTGTTGTTAAATGTCCTTATCTTTACTAGAAGTAAATAATCTTTCAGATCTACCCAATGGAATCAGGGCCTGAAGAATAGGAAAAATTTCATCCTGCTACATCAGGGGTAGAGTCCAGCCTGCTGGCCACATGCAATTCATCAGGGTTAACTGCTGGTGGGATGCCAAATGTTTTGTTTGCTCGCAGCTCCCAGTGGCTGTGGTTTACCATTCCCAGCCAATAAGAACTGTGAGGAAATAGTGACCTGGTCTGTTCCCCACAGCTCCCATTGACAGGAGATGGTAAACCATAGTCACTGGGAGCTGGGAGTGACTGTGCCTGTAGATGCTCAGGTAAACAAATGTCTGGAGGCCCACCAGCGGCTGGTGAGCCGGAGGTTCCCCACCCTTGCACTACCACAAGGAAGTATTATGTAAAAAGCTTTCAAACTCTCCTGACTTTTTCTCAGTAGAAGAGTTATTTCCCCTGCTGCCTCGACACTGGGTTTAGCACCAGTGCTATAAGAGATTTAATGGTGTAAAGCAGATGGTTCTTGGCTCTCCAAAAGTAGAGGTCTAGTTCGTCAGTTTCATTAAGACTCCATGTTGAATATAAAAACAGACTATTTCAGCTTCAGTACTGGTTGGAAAACAGTGTTAAAGAAGTTTAGGAGTGTGTGGGAAAAAATCACCGAAGCAAAGGACTAGTTTCACAGAGACTTAGGAGCCTAAATGCCACTAACCACTGGCCTACAGTGTCGCTCTCACTCTTTCTCTGCATATTTATTTGCATATAGTGGCAAAGTTTGAAAAAAGAAAGATTAATAGAGACTCTACTCCAGAATATCCAGTGGTTGGGACACTGTGCTGAGATGTGGGAGATCCAAGTTCAAATTTCTTTTCTACAGCAGGCAGAGGAGGATAAAGATTATAAGGGTACTGAGGTGTGGGGCCAAGGGGATGGGGGATGGATAGAGAAGGAAGTCAGAGATGGTGGCTGCCATCACCACAGCAGTAGCAATGTTGTGGTTTTCAAAAATCTTAAGTGCCTAACTCCAGGAGAGGGTTAATGGCTGTGAATCTGGGCAGAGACAGGCTGTTCCCTTCAGTCTAGACTTAAGCACCTAAATCACTTGGAAGGAGGGTGAGGCTTAGGACACACATTTCTCCTCAGCATTCTCTGGCATTAGTATCTAGCTGCTGAGCTTGCTGGCCTCTGTCACTCCCATTCTTATGCTCCTAACTCTCCCCTGACATGATACAGGGAGTCTGAGTGCTAACTTGGTGCTATGAATTCCACTAAGAAGGAAGCCACTTAAAAGGCTTCACCTTCTGTGGTCCCTTCATCTTCACCTACCCTGGTCTCTTCGAATATGTGCTATTTATGCTAAACAATCTGTCCCACCCTGTATTTAGTTGTGACACTCTTGAGGTCTGGTCTACACTACGGGCCTATATTGGTACAAATACATTGCTCAAGGGTATGAAAAATCCAAATTCCTGAGCGATGTAGTTATACCTTGCTAACTTCCAGTGTAGATGAGACCTGTGTTGGCAGGAGAGCGTCTCCTGCTGACATAGCTACCACCTTTCAGGGAGATGGATTAACTACATTGATTGGAGAGCTCTCTCCAGTCAGCATAGTGCATCTTCATTAAAGTGCAAGAGCAGAGCTGCGCTGAGGCAGTGTTTTAAGTGTATATAGGCCTTGAGTATCTTTCTTAGATCTCAGGAAGAGCTCTGTTTAGCTCAAAAGCTTGTCTTTCTCACCAACAGAAATTGATCCAATGATAGAAATTACTTCACCCATCTCGCCTCTCTAATATCTTGGGACCAACGTTTTTATAACAACACTGCATGTAACCTGTAGTAGCAATTTGCCTCAGAAGGCTACAAACTGCCACAGTGAAGTGCGGTTAGACCTTAAATTAATAATATATTTTCAACCAGTAAGGTATAGTTATTACTTTGTTGTTTGCCCCCCTTACTACTGCAAAAAAAGCATCTTATTTCATTACGTAATTCTTTTACAACTACCAGAACAGAAAGATTATTTTACACATTTAGGATTTAAAATATTTCCTTGAGATTGTGGATCATCCCTTGTAGAGCAGAACATGACATATGAAAGGATTCAAAGAAAAGGATTTTTTCAATTAAAAAATAAAATAAAGATAACCCCTCTAAAAAGAATCTCTTTTCCATGAACTAATAGAAACTGGCTTGAAGCAAACCATTGCACAATCACAGGATAACAGAGTAAAAAATAATGAGGATAAGACTTTTATCCGAAAAGTCAGAGAAAAATACTGCAAGTGCTTTTTCAATGATAAAGTTTAGTGAAGACGACTATACTTTCTAGTTTTGCCAAAACCTCAATTCTGCCAGGATTACTCACATTGAGTGATACCTTATGTGAAAAATCTAACTGAGTAAGGTGCTATTCAATATGAGTAAGGGTGACAGACCTGAGCACAGTGGCCAAGAACTAAAAGTCGTACATCAGGAATGTAGCCACAACTCACCAAGCCAAGTAAACTATTTGAATCAATGTTAACAGTTTACAGAGATCAGACTGAGACAGGGACTCAGATTACCTCCATAATGAGGGGATCCTCTGTTGTGAAACTCCCCTGGTTGATGTGAGTGAGGGCTGCATGTGTGGAACTCCACAGGTACTCTTTTGATAGAGCTCCAAAGGGTGTACAACTGGCCATGCTCCCCTGCTAACTTCATATTAAGATGAGGGTGGGATTAAACACTAGTTGCTTCCACTTCAGTTGCTCCCTCATTAACATTCTATTCACAAATGCAAAAATCATCACTCAAATTGTGCATCTGGGGTTTTACAGGAATATCTCAAGGGAGGCTAATAGAGCAGCTTTAAAAGCATTGGGGTGCCAACTTGTCATCCTTTGCTTTATTGAAGTTTAGGGTAAAAACATCAGGCTGTTATTTAAAAAAACTAAAAGATCTGTGCTTGCTCTGAAATGGAAGTTGCAGAAGAGTCAACTAGGTGGTAAACATATTGGTATTGATTTTAGAGACTATGCTACTAAAATACGAGAATAATCCTGCCAAAACTAATACCCAGATCACCACCGATTTGTGGATTGGCTGTATTTAATCTGTTAGATAAGAAAAACAGTAATGTTTAATGTTCAAGTGAAAATAATGTGTATCTCAGAAAAAGGCACATTTAAGTCAATCACCAGTGTCGGCAACATCTAAAATTCAAGGTCAGGATAGAGTCTGTTGAGCGCAACAAAATGGAAATAAAAATGTTCCAACAAACAAAATATGGATTGTAAGGTGTGGATTTTAAGATGAAAATTAAGTTGTAGGTAATCACTCTTAAATGAATGAAAAATCAGTATTATTTTCCTTCAGAGAGAATAGATTTTAGAACACATCAATTTCCAGTTGGGAAACAAACTCTCTTTGCAGCAATGTCAATGAAGCATCCAAATAGGAATGGTATTACTACACGGGCTTATTCTGAACACAAACATAAAAATAGTGCTGATCTTTGATAAATATTTGTCATGCCACTGTTCTGTGGTAATCCAATCAAAGTACAAAAAGCTAGTAGAAAGAAAGTGGACAAATTTGGAAAATACCGTAGGCGAAAACACTGGAAATTGATTGCAGGAGCAACGACTTTCCTAGAGGTGCATTTGATTGTTTAAAAAATAAATAAATCCGCACAGCCTTGAGCAGAGATCAGAAGAATTTATCCCATCCAATCCCCCCCTCCAAACTCTGTAACTCTTGAGGGAGCCAGAATGCTTAACAGAGGTAATACTACGCCAGACTAATCTAGTGATAAGTGCAGTTACATAATCCCAAAGTTTCACATCACAAAATAATGTAGTCAGATGATAGTTGGCAATTAAAATTGGGCAGAAACATAGGGTTAGACTTGCCTACAATCATGTTTTTGTTTATGAAACTCAGGGTGTCAGGGTGCAGTCCACCTTTAAGGAGAAACATTGATCCAAACTTGACGACAAAGCAGTACAACAGAACTCCAAGTGTTCAGAACAGTTTCCACTTCAGGGAGCAGAATGAACTGTTGAAAACAGCTCAGAAACATATCCAATAAAGTCTAATTTGGAAATGCAGGTTTTATACGTTGATCTCAAAACAGGTTTGGAATAGACGTGATTTGAAGGGGAAAGCTACACTGAGGGAGCTACCAGAGGGCTGGAATTGTTCTCTCACCTGCCACTGCACAAAGAGTTTGGAAAGGATTTGTTCCAAAGGCTGGAGCAGGAAGGGCAATGGAATCAGTACAGCACCATTCTTCCCTGAGCCTGCTGCAAATCCTCCTTCTAACTACTGTGCAGAGTTTTGTGACGATGGGAGGACAGCATTGGAGGAAGAGCTGCTCTCCTGCACTACATAGCAAACTTATTGAATTTCTATGGCAATTGTGCTGGGGGTTAGTGCTGTTAGTCTGCCTTATGTTGTCTCCTGCCTTAGGAAGAGGTGGGGCAGATGTTTGGTTGGGGGCGGAGTGGGGAGTCAGAAGCAGACAGCTCCTGAAAGAGGATCACTGCCTGGCAAGCCCTCCATGTGGCTTCCTTATCATGGCTGGATTTTCCAATGGCTTTTGGGACATTCTTTTCCTCGGGCACACAGTCCCCCCCTTGTGGGAGGGGATGAGTCAGTGTGATGCTTGTGGCTTTCAAGCCATGGATAATTTGCCTTAACTTTGCTCTTTCTGTGTATTTGTGTGTGGAAGGGGATAATTAAGGCCTCAGAACTAACCTCTAATGAGTGTGGTGTGATCACGTGCATGGGTTGTCTAAAACAATATTCTTTAGATAAATGGGAAGCCTTGGAACTGGAAGGAAAGCCAGAGGGTGAAAGACTGAACTCTCTGGGGAAGCAGTGCTGTAAGGCGTACTGGCTAAGAATCAGCACAAACATTACGCTGCATTCAAGATTTCATAAAAGTTCTGATTTATACTCATTATAAATCACACATGCTGCTGTGCCTTATATGTGCCTCCACAAACGAGCAAGCTGTAGTGTTATCTTTTAAGAGCAACTGACTTCTCAAGGAAAATACTGAAAAACCTTTGAGTTAAAAACTGTTCTCTTGGCATAAAATATACTTTGGTTTTCTGGCCAACAATATTTGTTATGCCACTTCCTGCAAGTCCCATTGACTGGAAATGGGGAACCGGAGCCAATAGGGGCCGCGAGGCTCGGTGGCTATGGTCCTTTTAGGTAAACAAAGCAGCGTGGGCCCACTAGTGGCTTTCCCAAAGGGGGCCCATGGCCCACTTTGAGAAACACTGGCCTAAAGTGTCTCTCCCCTGCCCTCCCATTCAGTGAATATAGAGAAGCCTCACTCAGGCTTTGTGAATTCTTGTGATTTTCTATCAGGGGTGAAAAGTAATTTTCTTGCAGGTACTGTCCTATCAATCACAACCCACTGCCCTCTGTGGAGTGGAGTGGGGGGCTCAGGGGAGAGGGTTTGGATGTGTGGGGGTACAGGAGTTGGGGTTGGGGCTGGGATGCAGGAGTCAAAGTTGGGGTGTATGAAGACGGGGCTCAGGGTAGGGGGCAGGGTGAGCGTGTGGGAGGCAAGGGCAACATTTCAGTGGGTTGGGTGGGAGGCTGCAGCCATACTTACCCTGGTCGCTAAGCATTTTTTTTTTCTTTTTTGCTGACTAGGGAGTGAGGCAAAGCTCATAGCTTGTGTCCTTCCTCCTCCCTCCCCTGGGTGGCTGGGAGCCAGAGCAGGCTGTGAACTTTGTCTTTGCTCCCTAGTCAACAAACGCTCAGCAACCGGGGTATGTGCGGCTGCAGCTCAACTCCCTGAAATGGCGGCAGAGAGTGGGTGGGGGCTCCCGGCTGGGGCCATCCTAGACATCTCCCTCCCAGCCAGCCCCTCCACCTGCAGCTAACTGCAAGTTTTTTTGCCAGAGCACTGTACGGGAGGCACACTGGATTACATTGACATCTGTTTTCTAGGCACCTAAAAGTTAGGTGTGGCAACATTCAGCAATACCATGCTTAAGTTTCTTTGTAAATTCAGCCGTATAAGTACTAGCAATAGCTGCTATGCAGCAAAGGAAGTTAAAATGGGGAAAGAAGCCAAACACGATTTAAAAATACCAACCTATCACTTATGTATAATTAAATGAATATCAAGTTGGTATTAAAATGCTGAATCCAGAGACTCAGAGAACATTGGTGTGAAGGAAGAAAACTGACAAAGAGCCAAACCAATGATTTTCTCATCTGAGAATTCCAGACTGGGATTGCTAACCATGTAAAGCAGACACTAGAAAGAGAATTGTTCATAGTGGCCTGAGGGCTATTTAGACAGAAGACGAGGCTGTTATTCCATCCACAATTGTATAACAAACGTTAGAACTCCAGATGGGGAAAGACACATTATACAAAGAAAAACAAACCCCAAACAACCCTCACCACCAAACTTAGTTAAAAACTGCACAGATTAGTGCTTATGAGCCTGAAGTAAAGTTTACTGCCAAAGAATGGGCAGCAGATCCGTCTCACTTGGAAATGCAGCCATTTCAACCTGGCTTCAGATATGCAAAACAATGGTTTTAGAAAGCATAGTAAATGTGTGCTGAAGCCAGCAGCAAATTGTGCCCTGTGTTTTAATCCAGAACCAAACTAACCCCTCTGCTGTAATAGTAAAGCAACTGAATCAAGCACTTTGTAAATGTGATTACAAATGAAATTCCAAACTACAAAGCAGTAAACCTGTTTCCATTGCATCAGAGGGGGCACCAGCTTACTTGATTCAAAGGGGGCTGGGAGCTGATGGTTGATCAGGCTTTAATGCAGATTAAAAATGGAGTCAGCATGTGCTTCTAGTTTGGGTAAGAAGAGGGAAAGAAATGATTATACCAGAATTGTCTCTCATAGCAAGTTGTTGAGTCTCCACCATTTGAATCCGTTAAAATGGATGGGACAAAGCATTGTGAAGTACGTATTGCCATAGGGAATAACCCTGTATTGGGGGGCACTGCCTATCCAAAATGACTTAATAGAGAAAAAAAAATCTCTCTCTAGTTAACTCCTGTCTGTTCCCAGAAATTACTAATTGAGACCAAAACAATGTCTCTCATGGTAAAAACATCCTGGTAGCTGTGAAGTAACAAGACCTAATGCAATGCCAAACTTGGCAGGCAATCACAAAAAAGAGAATCTGAGTAAGCTACAGTGTTTATCAAAAGGACATATATTAAACAACAACAACAAGTCCAATTAGCAATTTACTATAGCAAGAATGTACATTTCATGAGATAGTCTTCTCATGCTGGCATCTTCATACTGCAACTTCGTGACTTGACTGCGCATGAACATGGCTCTCTTTTCAGTGAAGGAAAAAGGATGATACACTGTTTAAAACTAATCTCGCTCTTCCTCCCCATTGAAAGAACTGAGAGCAACAATTTCAAAAAAAGACAGATGCTGAGAAAATGGCTGCCCCTTAGCAAACTACAGGGCTATAACTCATAAGCTACTCTTTCCCCAAATTCAGCAAACATGGCTCTGAACGATGTTCCCTCTAATCTTTTCCATCCATGTACGGATTTTTTTCCATCCATGTGCAAAATAATTTTTTTATGGGCACCAAGGAATATGTGAATGTGCACTACCAGTAGAAACAAAAAACTAGCTATGGGTGCTCTGAGTGGCATTTGGATCTCTCCTGAGAATCTGCACAAGCACACAGCTTAAAGGGAATACTGCCTGTGACTGGAGAAAAAAGCAGAGAGAAGAGGTAGATGATGAAATGGGAAAGTAAGAGTGATTAAAATGGTACTCATTTTATTTTAAACTCACATCTATATAGCTACATACATTATAAAGGTAAGGAAACCAATTGCTCCTGAAACCCGAAAAAGACTTTACATTTTTTTATTTCATAGAGAGAAATGTGCAAAACTATGGGTTGTAAAACGAGTGTTGAATTGTTTAAAAAGCCCATTGCTGCTGCTTTATTAACCGTGTTTTTCTTAGCTGAGCTTAAGTAAACATGCAGTCTTTTGACATCTGACAGCATGAAAGAGGCATGTTTTAATGATTCAAATCATTAAGCCAAAATATCTTATCAACAACATCTAATAAGAATGCTGCAGTACAGAAAGAATAAAAAATATAGTCCTGAAGTTTTCTTCTTGTAGCTTCTGCAACTACAAGGATCATCAAAGAAACCTGATCTCCACACTTCACTGCTGAGTGACAAACCAGTCCTAGTTATGCTTTGTCAAAGCTGATATTTATTTTCAAGAGCATATCATGACTTTCATATCACATTTTATTCATCAATGGTTTCATATAAAAAGGAGCCTACTAGCTCCTTTTTTCTTGTCAATCTGGAAACAAATTCCTTTTTCTACCTGAGAAATTGGTATATACATATAACTCAGTGATGTGGGTTTTCTTAAAGTGTCTGCATTTTCGTAGCACTCACAGCTTTAAGGAAAAAATACATTCCAAAACTTCAGTATATTTGAATGATTGTAGTGTTGCTTTTGCCTACCAAAACAACTGAGTCACCAATGCCAGGAAAAAATATTTATTTAACAGATCCCTCCCAACACACACTTAGGTCAGTAGCTTACAGCCCAACGTATCTCAGGATGCTTCAAACTCTTCCAGCCATTAACCGATACAAATAGATATTTGATCAACATGTTGCAGTTTTGCCACTCACTGAATCTCACTTTGGCTTAAAAGGCAGTGAAACATGACACAAGCCATCAGAAATGTGAAGGTACATGATAGTTTTCACTTTTCAGCTACAAATTTAGACAGTAGATATCCAATTCAATATGAAAGTGGTTGAGCAGGCAGATCTTGTGGTTCACTGACTACTTAGATTAAATGTGAGCAGTTCAGCATATTTCTGTTTGCCATTCTTTTGAGACAAGATCTGGACACACTCTAGTCAAGGAACCATCTGCTATGTCAAAAAAACCAACAATCCATAAATAATGTATGAGTTTCAGAAGACCTTCGAAATTTCAGAGTTGAAAGCATGAGTCTAGTTGTGTGAGATTATTGCACTTATCCTGGAGGGTAGGAGGACAGATAAATGTTTGTAGTCCATCTCAACAAAACGATATGATAGCTGGGACAGGATGGATGGTGTTCTCTATCAACATAAGGTACTATTTATTGTGAGTGATACAAGGTAGAAACAATGGCAGAAAACAGTATGATGATGGGGAAATACTTAATGCCATTTGGGGTCAAATTTTCAATTTACACTGAAATTTAATGGAGTAAAATACCTAGGCACTTTTCAAAATCCCACTGGACGCCTATATGAATCTTTAGGTACCTAAATAGCCGTAAAGGCTTTTTATCCTGAATGCTGAGAATTGTGATTGTCACCTCTCAATAAAATCAATAGTTTAAATTATTATTTTCTGTCTATATGGAATTAGTACAAGTGGCAGTAAGAATCTTAAATATGTGGATGCCAGTAAGAAAGACTAATGGTCTATTATCAAAAACTAAAAACACAAACCCACAAAAAGTGATCTGTGTAAGATTCAGGAAAGACTATATTTGCTTTTATGGTACCTTTTCTACAGAAGCTAGGTTGCCAATCACAACAAGAAAAGCTTTAAAGAGGATTAAAGAGGATATAGCTTTAAGAAATATTTTCCCCAAACCAGTCTTCTATAAACTGTTCATTATTTTGGGGTGAAATAAACTCCCAGCTCCACATTCCCAAGACCCAAATGATTAAATTACATCCATGAACAGGATCCGTACAAGGTTATTGCTCAAACAGCAAAAATTTCTAGGGTTGGTGAACTGTCCAGAAAATTATCTGGAAAGTACTTTATAAATATTACAAAAGCTGATGATAAATAACTGGTCTTCCAGTGAATGGACAGCTATTTCACAGCACTGAAAAGTTTAAAATGTTTTTAAATACTTTTTAATGAAATCTCTAAGTTTCCTCAATTCCCCTAACATTTCATTCCTTGTGCTGTAACTAACTAATCTACTGGTATTCTGACAGCAGAAGGCTTTCAGGCTATAAGCTAGTATAATAAAAACTTCATCTTGATAGAGTAGACTGGGTAAAGAAAACCTCAAAGTTATTGGACAAATGATTTTTGAAATGGTCAAGAAGGTCTGTTCAGGAAAATAACAGAAAACAATTTGTAGCAAGGGTGTAAAGTAAGACGAAGTGATGATTTCAAGAGCAATGAAAGCACAAACTTTGAGAGTATGTGGAGTCCATTTTCTGTTCTTTATTAGTGCAAGTACACAGATCTTTGTCTCTGCAGGATTCTTTTCTTGCTGCATTCCACAGGCTGAGAGGAGCTCTTGGAACTCATACAAAATCCTCTCTTGCTACCATATTAGGAATCATAATGTGTAGCAGAAGCTTATGGTTGAATGGGGATAATCAACAGGGAATGTGTTTGCCTTCCAGCTAAATGAGTAAAGCAAATGGTTGAGGAAACAAAATAAATAAATAACTAAATAAAATAAATGACTAGTAGGCTTTAGAATAGCGCCCCATCACTCCTATCATATCGCCTTCTAAATATTGGCTAGAAACCAACAGATTTTATGGACACACAAGAA
Source organism: Rafetus swinhoei (assembly GCA_019425775.1). Lineage (NCBI taxonomy): Eukaryota > Metazoa > Chordata > Testudines > Trionychidae > Rafetus > Rafetus swinhoei. Next base: position 278,506,248 of record CM033437.1, read on the forward strand.
AACCCTATCATTTCAATTGTATTTTGCCTCTGAGTGAAATACCTGTGAGTCACACACTAATCCTAAGTTTCAAAACTTAGCTAATATTTTTAATTAATGCTTTTAGGTCAGAAACACGGCCCATATTTCAGTGAAGAAACTGAGCTCATGTTAATTGTCATAGCTGTATTGAGGTAAATATCAGTTCACACCCCTTGCTGGCCATTCACATTTTACGGAGATTTCCTTTAATCATACATGTAGTAATTCTTTTATTGGAGATCTGTCTTGTGCTTCATAGAAAATATCATTTAAAATACATGCTTTTTTAAATGATCCAACCTTTTGTGAATGAAAGCAAAGCAGTAGTACTTGATATCATATTTCAAGATGACACCATACATGAAATCTATGGATGCTTTGTGCACCATCTCCAGTAAGAGATAGCCAGTATTTACTTCATTATGTAATCAGTGTAAATGATTAAAATCTATAGATTTCACTTCAGTTGTACTTAAACATTAGGCAACAATACTGAGAAGTGCTAGGACTGAATTTCTTAATCACTACATGCAGTCAGTTGAAGCCTGATACAGGAATTTGAAGCAACAGAAGTCCTTTGGAAAATCTTCCTTATGCATATCTACAACTCTCTATGGGGGGTTCCACTAGGCTCTGTTGCTGGTCCACTTCTTTACCTTATCTCTGGGGAATCTCATCCACAAAAATAAATCCTGCTACCATCTCTATATTGACAACTCAGATTTACCTCTGTACTCCAGTCTAGGGATGTAACAGTGTAGTCGATTACCCGATTAACCGTTAAGCAAAAGCTTACAGGGTAATGTTATAGACTACACACATTTCTCTATCCCTCCCCCGCAACCAGTAAATTTTTTAGCAGGCTGGCCAGCAACCCGGCTCAGTTCTGGCTCATGCCAGGTCCAGGACCTACCCCCACTGAAGATCTTCATTTAAAGTGTATTAAGAGCCGGGCGGGCAGGCAGCCCAGACCCTCCTCCCCAAGACAGACTGCTGCCACCCTGCACTGCTGCCTCTTTATCAGAGGCAGCAGCACAGGGCGACAAGCATCTGGTTGGCAAGAGGAGCTGGTTTTTAAACTGGCTCCCCTCACAGACTAGCTCACACCTGCTACCCCATGCTGCTGCTGGCCCCACCCCCCCGGGGACTACAGAATAGTTGACTAACCGATAAGAATTCATGAGGTTACTCAGCTATTCAATTAACCGATATTTAACATCCCTACTCCAGACCTGTCTCACTCCGTCCAAACTAAAATCTTGGCCTGTCTCTTTGGCATTTCCCTGTGACCGTCCAGCTGCCAGCTCAAGCTCAACATGTTAAAACAGAGCTCCCAGTATTTCGCACTTATGATCATGCTCCACTCACCCTCCTTTCTCAATCACTGTGGACAACACCAGCATCCAGTTTGTGTCTCGGGCCTGAAACCTGGGCGTCATCTTCAACTTGAACCTCTCTACAGATCATCACATCTAGACTAAATCTTGCTGATTGGTTCACTGTAACATTGTTCAGATACATCCTTTCTTATCCAGCCACACGGCTGGAACTTCTCTCTGGTCTTTGATCTTGTGTCTCAATTATGGCAATATCTTTTTCTCTGGGGTTGACAAATGCAATCTTGCTTCTCAGGCCCCTTACTCGCTACCTCAGACTATAACCATGCTAATTGTGACGCAGACCCTTTCTCACCTCCTGCAGTCCACTACTTCCGCTGTGTGTCAGCTTTCTTTATAACAATGGTCTACTGTTAGATATTTCATTCTGAAATCCATGTGGACTCAGTTTTAGGCAGCTGAATTTTTTACAGATATAAAACTATCAGCAAGGTAAGTAAGAGCAGTGAGAGGAGTGGGAGCGATATGTTGCTAAGCAACAACAGGGTCTTTACCTTCTTAAAGGGCTAGAATTGTGTTTGTGATGGTAGACTTTGCTTGGGAGCACTGGAGAGGAAGCAAGGGAATTGCTGCATATATGCCAAGACTAAGCCCTGTTCCTTTGGGCTTCTTCAACTTCCCTCTGGGTCTTGTCTTACTATCTTTCCTCTGACAGGATGCGAGCCTAAATCAGCCCAGAGTGGGATTTGATCTCAGAGGGACACAAAGGGACTCAAACTCTCTATGGTACAGAAATAAGGGGGAGAAGGGATAGAATAAGTGTCCCCAGAAGCTGAAAGTTGCACTTTTCTTTGGTCTTTGAGAAAGGAAAGGAGCTGCTGTTTGAAAGTAATATGGCACTTCTTTTCCGCTCAGCCATACTGACACTATCCTCGGAGGTATCTCTTCTTTCTAGCCATGTCTTAATAGCCACGTGCAGTTTTTTCACCAGTTTGGTTTTACTGACTTTTTGAGCCTTCATCCCAATGAAAGTCAGTCTTATCATGGCCTGCTAAACAGCGAAAAAAACTTATGAACACAACTATGTTTCGTGGCTATCAGAGTTGCAATAGGACACTCCCTATCCACACAAAGCCTTTCAAAGAAAAGAAATAAAGTAACAGGAAAGATTTGTGCATGATTTCACCTTTATATTGCCTGCAATACATCAACACACTCCATCACTCCATAAAGCTTTCATCTTCATCTGTATCCAAAAAGCAGTATGTACAACAACCCTGTACAAGTTCACACTCCAATGCAAAACTTTAACAGGGACTTCATAAGCGATTATATCAACAGGTCAGCACATCAATCACAAATTCTATGCAGTTGAGACTTTAAACAGTTTTGACACTGCTGCGGTTCCTTTCCATTTAGAGGTGACAACAAAATCTGTTACTTATGGAGTAGTTTCATGACTCCTGAGACTTTAAAGGAGGGGTAAGAATAAATAAAAATAAAATAACTTATTTGAAATGTTCAAGATAGCTATTTTTTGTAAATGTTTTCTACATTTTGTGCATAGCTGTAGTCAATAATAAGAATATCTTATGGGACTCAAAACAGCCTCCTCAATCTTACCTCAGAAAGTGAGACCTGAGCTATTTAGTGAAGGGGTGTCTGATACACTTTTTAAAAATTTAACATGTTTATTACAGTAATGCACTATGGACTGACCAAAAGTCATGCCCCATTGTGTTAGGCACTGTACAAACAAAGAGTATCGATGGACCCTGCTTCCGAGGGTTTACAATGTAAATAGACATAACATCCATGAGGGTGATGGAAGGGGTATAACAACAAGCAGCGAACACTGTGATGATAGCAAACCACATGTTAGTCTCACAATTGTTTTTATACGGGGACAGTAACTTTGGGTGGTGTTAAGGGAAATGGGCAGTGTGGCTATCTCTCATGGTTTTTTTTTTCTATAAGAGATTTTGGGAGATTCTGGGAGATTTTGGGAGATTTGTCTCATGATGCCACAAGCCCTGAAGAGGCCTGTTGGCAGCCAGCAGAGTCTCTTCCCTCTGCTCACTGTTCTCACAGAATGGCTCCTCCCCTCCCCCACAACTTTGAGCCTGGCAAGGAGGAAGAGGGGGTGAGGAGCCCCATGAGCTATCCCTCCAGACAGGACCAGGGAAATGGGACAACACTCCCTTGGGAGAGAGGAGTGAAGAATTCCAGAAGGAGCAGAGTTGAGATTGGGGGGTTGAACTGAGAGAGATGGGGCCTGATGCAGAACTGAGCTGATGAGGGGGCTGAGTTGGGACATAATTGATGTGGGAATTGGGGGACAAGATTAATTACTAGGTAGGGGATGGGCAATGTTAACTTTTTCTCTCTCTCTTTCTCCTCACCCACCCACACAGACACAAGGGATAGGCAGGGGGCATTAAAAGAAATCAAAAGATAGACCAACCCTCTACCTGATATATTAAAAAAATCTAATGATGTTTTGGGCCAATCTCTGATTTTTATCTCTGCAGGTTGGCAATACCGGGGGAAAAGAGGGATGAAGAAAGGGTTGAAAAAAGACAGGACAGGGCGTGGAATATAAGAGGGGGTGGGTGTGGCGAGAAGTTAAGGCAAAGAGGTTGTGAAGAGCAGAAGCAGAAGGTTGGAGTTGCGGGGAGAGATAGTGCAGTGGTTTGAGCATTGGCCTACTAAATCCAGGATTGTGAGTTCAATCCTTAAGGGGGCCATTTAGGGCTCTGGGGCAAGTCTGTCAGGGATGGTACTTGGTCCCACCATGAGGGCAGGGGACTGGACTCAATGACCTCTCAAAATCCTTTCCAGCTCTATGAAATAGGTATATCTCCATATATAAAACCCACGGTACAAGGCAGTGGTTCTCAAACTGTGGGCTGCATGTGGCCCAATCAACACAAAGCAGTGGCCCATGTGTCAACCTCAGGGCCACACAGGTTGTGTGTGTGTGTATATATATATATATATATATTGTGTGGATGTGGCACACAGAGGCTACACTGCCCCCTTTGTGCAAAAAATATGCAAATGAGGCAAAGTGTGGAATATTTGCCACACCTCATTTGCATAATTAATGAGCAGCTACTTTTATTTTGCACAAGAGGCTTTTGCGTGAAAAAGAGCCATCTACACAGCTCCTTTTTGTGCAAAACCCCCCTCTTGCGCAAGAGCCGTTCTTCCTCTTTTTTCCAGCCTCTTGCACAAAAAGCAGCTGCTCATTAATTATGCAACTGAGGCACGGCAATATGCCACGCTTCGCCTCATTTGCATATTTCTTGTGCAAAACAGTGCAGTATAGACATAGCCAGAGAGATGTGTCTCACAATGGTAAATGTATTGGGAACCACTGGGGCAGACAAATTCCAGACAAATATGCAGAAAGTTCTCTGAAAATGCAGACATCATTGCTTTGTCTGTTTCTGCCTCCTCCTCATCCCTCAGCTATGTCTGTCATTGGCTCCTCTTTACAATTTTATCACAAGGCTCAGACTAGGAGACCCAGCCCGCAGAGTTCTCTGTATCGGTGGGCGCTGTCGAGAGGGATGGCCTGAACTGGGTTTCATTTTACTCCCTCTCTCTTCTGAAAGCATGTGCACCACAGCCAATCTGTCATCAGTTTGGCAGGCATACTTTCTGTTATGGTTAAATTTATAAAAAAAACTCTACAATACACACTACCCATGTATAACTGAGATTCTAGGGATCAACACATGTAGATATTGTGGTCACAGCAGAAGGCGCAGGCTGTATTAGATTTGTTACAAAAGGAGTATTAAAAAAATGAGACAATCCAGTGAAATACTATGCATACTAGTTTTTCCCATTGCAATGACATTTTTACAAAAAAAAAGTTTAAAGCTCTTGTTATAACTGAACTCTATAAATCAAATTTAACCTATGGAGCAATGTCCCCTGCACCGTAGGATTATAGAAAACTAGAACTGGAAGGGACCTCGAGAGATCATCAAGTCCAGTCCCCTAACCTCATTGCAGGGCCAAGCACTGGCTAGATCAGTGGTCTCCAACCGTTTTACACCCAAGATCACTTTTTAAATGATAGAACAAGCCAAGATCTACCGCCCTGCCCCTTCCTTGAAGCCTTGCCCTCTCTATTCTCCTCCTCTCCGTCACTTGCTATCCCCAACCCTTATACTGCTGCTTTTTTCCCCAATTCTTCTTAGGAAGAGGTTTTTTCCAACATTTGGCCTGTCTAGACTGGACCAAATGTCAGAAAAACCCCTTCTTTTGGAAGCCTCCTTATTCCTCATGGAAAGAGGAATATAGGGGTGACCAAAAGATCATGTTTGCTTTTCCACTAAAAGAAGAACAAACGCATCCCTGGCTGCAGAAGAGTTTTTCTGGGATATCTCCAGAATCCTGAAAAACTCCTGCAGTCTAGCCGTACCCTCGCTGGGTTGAGACAGGATGTGTAGGCTCTGGGGTAGGAATGAGGGAGTTGGGTGTGGGAAGGGGTGAGAGGTGCAAGCTCTGGGAGGAAATCTGGATGCAGGAGGAGGTAGATAAGGGGATGCTGGCTCAGGGGCCAGGCAGTGTTGGGGGTTAGCTGTAGGTTTAGGGTACTTCTGGATGTGAGGGTTCAGGAATTTGGGTTGGGGTATGTGAAGGGCTCAGGGCAGGGGGTTCCAGTGTATGATAGGCTCAGATGTAGGGTGTGGGGGAAATGGGAGTGCAGGAGTGTTATGATGCTGTGGTCAGATGGGGGCTGGGCCCCAAGTGGGGGTTTGTAGGCCAGGCTTCATTTTTAAATAAAATACTATGTCAAACACAAAAAGTTTCTGCATTGTCTTTATTTCTGAGAAGGGCAGGGAACCTGTTTTGAGTCAGGGGTCACTGACCCACAGAAACATCAGTTGGGGCCACACAAGTGAGATGCAAAAACCCTCCTCCAGCTTCACTAATGTGGCTCCAAATGTGTTGGTGGGAACAGGGGACATAGTACTGGGGAAGGGTGCTAGTGGGTGCTTCGGCAGGGGACAGGGTGCCAGTGGGGACAGAGTTCTGTGGCTGGGGGCAGGGGAGAGGGGACAGGGGGCAGGAGAGCGGGAACAGGGTGCCGAGAGGGCAGGGAACAGGGTGTCAGTGGGGGCAGAGAGTCCCCTGCACCCACCTCCTCCCAGGATTTCTCCCCTCCCCCGAGGGAAGCTGGTGCGTGCCTCCTCTGGGCCCGACTCTCCCCGCCTGTGGAACGGGGAACCCCCATTGCGTGCTTCTCCTGGGGTCAACCCCCCTCCCACGGTGCAGGGAAATCCCCGCCCTCCTCCTCCGGGGCCAACTCACCCCTCCTGCAGCTCAGGGAAGCCGCCGCACTCCTCCCCCAGGGCCGACGCCCCCTCCTGCAGTGTTCCCGGCACACCACAGACCTGAGGGAGGGGAGCAGCCAGAGCACTTCCGGAACCCCTGGAAGTGTCACGAGGCTGCAGGACTTCCGTCTACCCCGCGGCAAGCCGGCACTATCTCCATTGTCGCTGGAGGTAGGTAGTGGGGCTTCTCGGGGGTGGGGGGAATGTGAGGGGACCCGAACGCCTCGTGATCGACTGTTCGAGGCCTCATGATCGACCAGTCGATCGCGATCGACCGGTTGATGACCACTTGGCTAGATCATCCCTGATAGACATCTATCCAACCTGCTGTCAAATATCTCCAATGATGGAGATTCCACAACTTGCCTAGGCAATTTATTCCAGTGTTTAACCACCCTGAGAGGGTTTTTTTCTAATGTCCAACCTAAACCTCCCTTGCTGCAATTTAAATCCATTGCTTCTTGCCCATCACAGGCCAAGGAGAACATTTTTTCTCCCTCCTCCTTGTAACACCCTTTTGATACTTGAAAATTGTTATCATGTCCCCCCTCAGTCTTCTCTTTTCTAAAGTAAACAAGCCCAGTTCTTTCAGTCTTCCCTAATAGGTCATGTTTTCTAGACCTTTCATCATCTTTGTTGCTTTTCTCTGGACCATCTCCAATTTCTCCACATCTTTCTTGAAATATGGTGCCCAGAACTGGACACAATACTCCAGTTGAGGCCCAAGCAGCACAGAGTAGAGCGGAAGAATGACTTCTCGTCTCTTACTCACAACACTCCTGTTAATGCATCCCAGAATCATGTTGGCTTTTTTTTGAAACAGTGTCACACTGCTGACTCATATTTAGCTTGTGGTCCACTAAGACCCCTACATCCCTTTCTGTAGTACTCCATCCTAGACAGTTACTTCCCATTCTGTATGTGTGAAATTGATTATACCTTCCTAAGTGGAGTACTTTGCATTTGTCCTTACTAAACTTCATCCTATTTACCTTAGACCATTTCTCTAGTTCAGTGGCTCCCAACCTTTTTGAGCATATGGACCCCTTTTCAAACTATTCACATTTACAGACCCCCTAACCCAACTAAACCCTTCCCGCCACTCTAATAGCTTTTGAACCATTAGAGCAGGGTGTTGTACTTGCTTAACATGGTCACAAAACTAAATACAGGCGACCCCCGACTTGTGATGCGATTGGTTCCCGGGGAAGCGTTGCAAGTCGGGGGCATTGTAACTCGAACACTCATTAATGATAGGCGCCGTAAATGCAGGCCGAGGACGTATGTCGGCTGCTTCCACACTTTAAAAAATAGTTCTAAGTGTGTGGGGAGAGAGGGTGTCGCAACTCAGGGGTTTCCTGTATTTAATATATATTTATAATTACACAATATAGGAATATTTATTAATTAAAATAAATACATGCTTTTATACACTGTACATTTATTTTAATTTCTATTTTAAACTTTCTGTGGACCACCTACCATCATGGGGACCCCCCTACCATTGTGGGGAGCCCCTACCATGAGGGGTCCGTGGACCACAGGTTGAATGACACTGCTCTAGTTTGTCCAGATCATTTTGAATTATGACCCTATCCTCCAAAGCACTTGCAACCCCTCCCAGCTTGGTATTATCTGCAAACTTAATAAGCGTAATCTCCATGCCATCCTCTAAATAGTTGATGAAGACATTGAAGAGAACAGGTCCCAAAACGGATCCCTGTTGAACCCCACTTGTTATACCCTTCGAGCAGGATTATGAACCGTTAATAACTTCTCTCTGAGAATGGTTATCCAGCCAGTTATGCACCCACCTTACAGTAGCTCCATGTAGGTTGTATTTCCCTTGTTTATTGATAAGAAGATCATGCAAGACTGTATCAAATGCTTTACTAAAGTCTAGGTATACTATGTCCACTGCTTCTCCCTTATCCACAAGACTTGTTATCCTATCAAAGAAAGCTATCAGATTGGTTTGACATTTGTTCTTTACAAATCCATGCTGGCTGTTACCTGTCACCTTATTATCTTCCAGATGTTTGCAGATGAATTCCTTAATTACTTGCTCCATTATCTTCCCTGAGACAGAAGTTAAATTGACTTGTTTGTAGATTCCTGGGTTGTTCTTATCTCTCTTTTTATAGATGGGCACTATATTTGTTCTCTTCCAGTCTTCTGAAATCTCTCCTGACTTCCATGACCACAATAACATTTACCTTCAGGGAACCCCAAAAGGGAGCCTGAACCCATGTCCCTGGAACTGGTAGCAAAGCATGCTGTTCTTCTCTCATCAGTATCTTTGCCTCTCTAGCTTCTGAATATGTCATAAATATGTCTTTATATGTGACAATATTGTTCTTTACCCAACCCCAGACTGAGGAGCAGTAGTGGACAGCTAAAAAGACACTGCGATTTTTTTAAAGCCTCTTTTTATGTTTTACTTTTCATGAGTAAACAAGTCACTTTGCCAAACTTCTGTAATGGATAAGAAGCTGTGTCATATCCCATTTTCCGATCAGTCACTAATGCAACCATGGAGCACAAAAAGCTGAGAGAAAACTTTTTATAGTTTCTAGTTACTGACTAGATCAGAATGTTGTATTGTGACACCTAAGAAACCTTAAGCTAAAACCTCTTTGCCTTGAAAAATGGCTGCTCTGGAAGGAAAGGAAGCATTCCAATGCTTTTACTTTTACTTTTTTACTTCTGTTGTGTAATCAACTACCTTTTAGGTGAAAAGGGGGACATTTAAAAGAAGAACCAATTTTGTATCATAGTAATAAGGATACTTACTGTACATCAAAACTTTTGAGATGCACTAAATTACTTTAAAAACATGGCAGAAAGATGCTTTTGGAAAATGTGTAGCTACTTTCAGCACATTGCTCTTTTATTAAAGCAAATAACAACAGCGCCACTACCAAAAGGAAAGTAGTGGCAATTTTAAATATTGCTGGATCAATGAAATGAAAAGCCAGTGTTTTATTTTCCAGCATTTTGTCTGAGTCATAGATGACCTTAGAATGTTAAAGGTCTCTAGCAAAATGTCAGCTGAATCTCTTGCCCTTCCTCATGACTGAGACAGCCCTCTCTCTTGTCTGAGACAGCTACTGCATTACAACTATCAGAAGACAACAATGATAAATGATGAAGACTAATGCTTACATTTGAATTATGCCAAACACTGTGATGCTGATAAACTTGTTTTACAAGTAAAGCAGTTATTTTTAAAAATTCACATTTGCTACTGGTTCCTAGGTGTCATATTGGCTTTCAGGCTGCTTCCACACTCTAGTTTGAGTTCTAAAAGGGTGCTATAATCCTTTGTTCATTTGATGTAGATCAAAATACACACTTCACTTTAATGCACCAAGTGCTTTAATGGCTATAGATTTAATAACTCCAGCTTTGCTTACAACTGGCTGTCATAAGATCTGTATCATTACAGAAGTGAGACTATAAAATCAACTGTGTATACATTTTCCTTTGGGAATACTGCAGTGCTGCCAACTTTTGTGTATTTTTATGGCAAGTCTTGAAATATGCTATGTATTGTGCATCTGAACATCTCAGCTTTCACTTAAAACAAAAAATTATTTTTGTAGCTATCCTAATTTGTAAGGAAAAACTTGAAAATTTGAACCATAGAGGTTCTGAGCCTGGAAAGCACCCAACATTTATTATTTTTTTTAAAAAGTACATGGGATTTTAAACCAATCACCACACTATTTCTTGCCTTGTGGTTCTCTAACTAGAAATAATACAGCCATGAAATAATCTTAGAAAAATAGCAATGCAACCCTTCCATTAACAGCCCAACCTGCCAATTCTCCCACCCTCTCTTATTGGGGGTAAGAAAAAGTATGATATGCTCCTGCATATTCCACTCTTTACCGAGTTTTCTCCATGTCCCTATCTGCTGCCCTCAACCTGTTGTGATGGGATTAGCCTGATACTGAAATGAACAGGGCAAAGGCATCAGCCTTGTCTTTTATAGATGCTACAAAAGTTCTGGAGATAGGGGCTCTTCTTAGAGGTTTCAAACTGTGTTGGCTGATTCACTGCCAGACTGCTGTGAGCTAAGCCATGTGCAAATTCTCAAAGCTCTCTAACCCTCAGGTTATGCTTCTTCACTGCTGTTTGATTTTTCATCAAAGTTCCTACAGCCCACGTTCCTACTCAAAATGTGGTAGGAGGAAATGACAACCACTATCAGCTCCTGTTAGTTAGGTTGCCACTCATGAGAAAAAAAGTAAACTAATTTAGGAATGTAATCAGACAAAAGTAAGATTGTGGCAGTCCTCAATACAAAATCTTTCTTCCTCTTCCACAGCAAAGGAATTGTGCTGCGTAACTCAGATTCAGGTGCCAGGTTGTCCTGCTCTGTTTTTAAGGAGGTCAGACTTAGTGCTCTGGCCACACTTTCCAGACTAGCATGAAACAAAAATTCCTGTGTGTCCTTGTGCCCACGACTGTGATATTTAGAAAGAGGACATTCATAGGTAGAATAAGAATGCTGCTGTAGACTTACACGCTCAACAAATAACACCAGGTTTCTTGCCCAGGGTCTATTGGTGTACATTTACAAGCTCTGAATTATTTAAACCACAGCAGTCTTACTTCTTGTTTAAATGTTGTTTGCACTGTTGGTTCCAGGATATTAGAGAAACCAGGTGGGCTGCGCGATAATTATTTTTTTTTGTTTCAATTTCTGTGGGTGGAAGAGACAAGCTTTTGAACTTACACTGAAGTAGAGCTTATCTCTTTCACCCTTAGATGTTGGTCCAATAAAAGATAATAGCTCATCCATTTTGTCCCTTCCTATTTACATGTGACTGTAGCTAGAAGAAAATGTCTGCTGACCTTAAACTCTACTATATAAAAACAGATATGTTGCTCAGCTATAACAAATATATACAACATTTTCTTGCCTTGATTTGCATGAAAGTGCATCTTAGTTCTATTGTTAAGTAATAAATATGTCCTGAATCTGATCACTCATTTCTAGAACCAGGGTACAACCTGACTTGGAGTTTATTTTTCCTCACATCTGTTTTATTTGTAGATTTCAAGGCAAAGAGGTATCACAAGCTAGCCTGACTTCCCCCTACAGAATCTCATGATATGATTCTGGCATCAAATCCGTGACTTCTGGTTGAGCTAGAGCATACCTTCCAGAAATCTTGATTTAACGACTTCAGATGAATGGCGTTAGCTCATGTTGTCTGCATTTAGATTGCTTTTGTACAGAATATATTGGAATATACTTTCATGTGATGTACTTTTATAATCTCTTTGTAGTACCCTGAGTAGCTTTCATGGGATTTAAAGAAACCCAATGAACCAAAACATCTCTAAGAATCACAAGTACCTTGAACTTGATGTATTTTTTTGCCTTATCTCTGTATTGATTCTTAGGGCTCATCTAGACTATGCAGAACGGTCGAAAGAGGATATGCAAATTCTGCGGGAGCTTTCGAAAGTGAAAGTAGTTTAGACACGGCTTTTTCAGCGAACCCTTCCCCCCTTTGTCGAAAACCCGCTTTTCCTCAAAAAATGGTCTTTCGACCATTCCGCGTAGTCTAGATGAGACCTCAGGGTATATGCATACATAGTAGAGGCCAATAAAAACTCAGTACAGTAAAACTCCAATAGTCCGGCATCCAATAGTCCGGCACTCCTGATAGTCCGGCATCAAAATGGCAAGAGCCTAGTGAGTGAGCTTCGCAAAAATGAGTCACAAGGTAACAGCGGCAGCAGCTGAACTGAGCAAAAAGGGTAAAAAGGCTTAAAAACTAAAACATTACAGTATACTGTATACAGTATGTACAATAAAAAGGGTTAAGAACACTTTATATACAGTATATAATGTATACAGTATATATATAACCTGCTTATAGTACCTCCTGATAGTCCTGCATGTCTGATAATCCGGCACCACATAAATCCCATAGGTTCCGGATTATCGGAAGTCTACTGTACTTACTACTCATATTCAGAACAGGACGACCACAGCAACACAGTCACTGAGGAACAGAAAATCTTGAATGATTTTTATGGCAACCATCTTATAAAGGATTGTGTTTAAAGATGCATTACATAACAAAAGGCATTGTAGAAAATTCTGTAGAGCAGGTGCAGGGAACCTTTTTTGGGTCGGGGGCCACTGACCTACAGAAAAATCAGTCGGGACTGCACATAAGTGAGGAGCAAAAAAAACCCCCAAACAAGCTCTCACTGATGTGGCTCCTGGATGAGGAGGAAGACACTCTCCACATTCTTCTCACACAGCAGAGCCTTAGGGGGCCCAGGCTAGCAGATTTTATATGTGCTCCAGCAGGGTTCAGCAACCTATTCCTATGAAGTCCTTAATGTCAATAAAACTAGTTGATTAGTTTCAAATATCATGTCTCACAAGAACAGTGGGAGATCTCCAGATATGCTTTGTACCATAATTCCCCTGCAGAATTATTTTTGCCCTCTAAAAAAAAGGTGCCCTTGACACAACTTTAGCATTTATTCAATTTCATGTTGAAAATCTTGTCATTTTCCTGGCACTGTTCATCAATGGGGTATAATGGTAAGAATATAAATTGTCTGTTAAAAAGACTTTCAGTGGACACTGCATGTAATATAACCAGTGTTATTTTTGCACAGATTTAAGTATATCAGTAGCTAAAAGCAAGTTGCTAGAGTTTCTGAATATATATAGTTAAACTAAAATTTAAGTAATTAATAGTATAACTAACACTCTATCTATCAAACCATATATAACAATATGTTTTTGAATGTGTGTGTGTACAGTTATCAATCAGTGACCTAAATTTTAGTTTGACTTTCATCTTCACACTATTTTCTCTGCAGCTGTAAAAGCTGGAAATAATGACTACTGCACACTGTAATGGCAGATGAAAAAAGGCATAGCAAACTGAATCCAAAATTGTACAAATTCATATCTCAAATTTACCCAATAACCATCATTCTAGTAACAAGAAAGTTTTACACTCACCTCAGAAGAAGAAAGGGATTTTTTTTATAAGACAGTATATGGGCTGATTACTTTATACTTGCTATGTAACTGACACACAACAGTTATGGACTATGTGCATTGCAGCTCTGCTCACATATATTAAGGAGGTAGAATATCAGTACATCATATTTTAGAGATTTCACTCTCTTTTCAATCCACTCTGTTTGTTACAAGACAGACAAATAACAATCTGTGTCCAGTCACAATATGATAAATTGAGTATATTTCTGAGTCACTAGGGCCTTTTTTAGCCACCAGCATGGCTGAATAAAGTACAAATACCTTGGGTAGACAAGTGCATTCATATCATCTGTGATTTGCATCTGCTACACTTCCTTAATAAGGTCAAGAAGTGATAAAAACTAACCAGTGTCCATAGATACTGGTAAGCAAAAGTATATTACATACCAACAGACTTACCCGGTGGGGCTCGGCAGGGCTTTGTGTGTGTGCAGGAGGCTAGGGGTGGGAGGGTCCAAAAGTGAGGGGGGTTTAGGAAGGGCTCAGGTTGGGGGATCCCCCTGCCCGCCAGGAGCATGTTCTCTCCCTCCATCCTCTCCCAAACCACCAGGCGTCTGTTCTCTTTCCCAGACTCCCCCAGCTAGCAGGGGCCTGTCTGTACCCCCAGACCCTCCCCCAGTTGCCAGGGGCCTTTCCCCCCCCAAGGCCTCTCCCATCTGCTGAGACCTTTCCCTGCCTCTGGTGCTGCTGCCAAAGGCCAGGAGTAGGGGACGGTGCTTGGGGCAGGAGGGCTACTTACCAGTGTTTTGGCAGGCAAGATGGCAGATCCCTAGGCCTGCTGACCACTCTCTTGGTGGTATGGCTGTCCCCCAGTAGACATTCTGCAGTATAGTTCTCCCCTGCAGGCTCACTGCCCCCAGTGGCCAATCTCATATCACATCCCTCCATACAGCAGGTCCTCCCTTTGCATGTTAGGGAAAACTGTCCTTTTCCTTGGGCTTCCAATTGTCCTGGCACAACCAAACCTTGACCTTGCTTTAAGTTATGATAAGAGGAAGCTGAGTGCCAAATTTGATGGTCCAGTTTAGGAAGAGGTCTTGAACAAATGGACTTGCTGACAGACACACAGGCAGACAGATGCTCTCTAATATATACTGTATATAAAACAGATCTATGGATAATGAATATTGTAATAAAGCACTGAATAAATATATCAGCGTAAATAAATAGCCAGAAATAAGGCACTGAAAAACTCATACATCTGCTATATATATATTATAAAGAGTTTGTGCACCTATCTGTGTGTTTGTGTGTGTGTGTGTCTGTCTGTGAGTTCATTTGTTCAAGAACTCCTCCTAACTAGGAGCATAAAATTTGACATGCAGCTTCCTTTTATCATAACTTAAAGCAATGTCAGGGTTTGGTTGTGCCAGGATAATAGGATGTGCATGGAATGTGATTGTTTTGCAACAAATGGCAAGCGAGGGGTGTGATAGCAGGGACAGTTATACTCATGAAGGACCACAGGAAGCAGCAAGTGCACCAGAAAGCATCTGCTTGCCGGTAGCATAGCCCCCTCCCACTCCAGGGAGCAGCTGCCTACTGTGCCACATGGCTCCTGCTGCCCTGGGCCAGCCCTGGGGAGAATCTGGTGGGAAGCCTGTGTGGCCCCCTTGTCCTGGGCTGGCCCTGGGGAGAAGCCGGAGGGCGGGCTGTGCAACCTATTCCTTTCTGGGCTGGCCCCAGAGAGAAGCTGGTGGGCGGGTAGCGTGGCACCTGCTCCGGGCAACACGTGGTAAGTCTTCTAGTAATACCACAATGAACATCTTAATTACTGTATAAAGGCTGTATTCCACTCCGAATCTTTGTGCAGCCTGCCCACAGACATCAGCAGGAATTGTGCTGTGGAGTGAGGGTAGGCTGCAGAGCTAAATTTACAGTGTTCCTCACAGGTTATAATTAAAAGTGGAATTTGCCCATCTCCACAGAAAGTTCTGACACTCCAGCTATACGATCTTGCAGACTGAATTAAATATGTCTTTTGCCTGAACAAGGACTTCAGGATTGTACTCATTGCCAGTAAAAACCACGCTCACAAAACCACAAGTAATCTCACAAATACGGATGATGCAGGCTGTCAAAAATCAATGACATTGTTTATTACAGTGTTTCTCAACCTTCTGGATACTGGGGAACAATTTGCTGCTTTGTTAAACCATGTCAGGGAGATCTCCAGGAAGGGCGACAGTCCACGGACCAATTGTTGAGGGACACTAGCCTTCTGAATACTAATTAAAGTACATTGGGACAGGTGAGCTATCTGGAGGCAGAGAAAAATGGCCAACGGCAACTGAAGTCACTGGGAGTTTTGTGTGACTGGCTTTGGGCCAGATTATGCTTTTTCCAAACACCCTTCCCCCCCCCAAGTGACTCATATAAAAGCCTGCAACAACAACTACTCAGGAGCAAAGGGAGTGCTCACTCTCTCTATCTTCCAGGTGGTGCAAAGCAGGCTGGAGATTACTCTTCTCCCCATAAAGGATTGTAACAATAGGTGAACTCTCCCTGCTCTTTCCTGGAGCAGAACAGACTTAAGCTCTTCTGGAAAGGGACTATCATTTGTTACATGTTTGTATAGTGCAAAGCACAACTTGGCCCTGATTCACAGCTGGGATCCCTAGCTGCCATTACATAATACAATTAACAATAATAATGCCTCTCAGTGTGCTCCATGAATCATCCCCCACTGCAGTGGTTTAATAGAGTTGGAAAAGGGTTCTAACAAAACAGAAACAAAAGCCAGAAAGACTACAGCAAATCTATGGGGCCAAGTTCTCTGCTAGTGTTAATGGGCACATCACCATTGACTTAAATGCAATTTTGTCAATTTACACCAGCAGAGAATGACATCAAACATCCAATTGGATCAGGTTTAACAGACAATTGAGTTGGGCATGTTTCCTTCTCCCACCACTCTATATAGGAACAAAGAATTGGATAGGAGCACCTGGATCCTGGACTATCAGCATCTGCTTGTGTTTTACTGTTATGAAGTAAAATAAAATTATACTGTAATAATGAATTACAACAGGTGCACTGTTTTGGATATGACAGCACATTATCTTCACTAGACATCAATTGCATGCAGCATTGGGAGCATTCTGGGACATTGTTTATCTTTTTCCTGTAAGTTTTTCCTTCTTTTTTTAATTTGCTCCTCTCTCTATTGCTTATTCTCTAAGCAAAACCAGTGTTCCCCTCATTGACAAGTACCTGAGTGACATCCCAACTTATATTATTAATATCACTCTGCCCATTTCTATTTAAATCAGTATGCTACTAATTGTATTGAGTCATATCCACTAAAAATGTCAGGACACGCAGCAGGGAATGGTAAATTTGTCAGAATTTAATAAGTGCAGCCTAAACTCATCATTCGGACACATGGGACACTAAGTTCTAGCCAAATGATGAAATCCATTTAGCAGTTCAAAATTGCTAAGTTATTTTCCTTAGGCCTCATTGTCCATCACATTGCACCTTACATTGTTATTTTCGTCTATGCAAAACGAGTGTTAAACCCTGCCATTCCGATCTGGTGGCATTTTATATCTACTTTGCACCTGTAAATGAGCAAACCCTTTTGTTCACCTAGGAAATCTGGGTTCATCTAGTCTCTAGAACAATTCCTTAATGATGATTTTTCCAGCTTCCATTCTGAAGTCCAGCTAAAAGGCTGATGGGAGAAAGAGATAAAGAGAAAGGGACACAGAGAGAAAGAGTGTGTGTCTCTATCTTCTCCCTCAAAAGATTTATCTATTTCTAGCACTAAATATCAAATATCTAAATATATCTGGGCTTGTGTTATTCCTCTCCAGCTCATCTGATGAAGTGAGTTTTGCCCATGATAGCTCATGATACTACATTTGTTTTCGTTAGTCTCTAAGGGCATGTCTACGCTTGGAAATTATTTCAACATTACTTATTTTGAAATAATAACTCCTGAAATAACAATTTCAAAATAGCGCATCCTCACTAAATTAGTCTACATGAAATTAGTCAGAGACAGGCTCCTTTAATCTGGACATGCTACCTTGACTTAGCCCCCCAGGAAGCACTGGGGAGTAATTACTCTGAATGACTCTGGGGAGTAGTTATTTTGAAATAGCAGCAGTGGAGCACCCACACTACCACTATTGCAAAATAAGTGTTATTCCTCGTGAAAAGCAGGAATAACCAGCCCATTATATTAAAGTAATGGGCTTGGTAGTGTGGCTCCGTAGAGTTATTTCAAAATAACTCCCTGGTATAGACCAGGGCTAGACTCGTTATTTTTAAATATATAAATCTTACGTATTTATTGTCCTCATTTGTATGTGAATAACATTTGAAGTATTCCTCACTTCTTACTTGAATTGTTCAGTCCCTGCTCCCTTTTGTCAACTACAGTCATTGCACTGGCAACTGCAAAGTCATTTGCCATTGAGACTATAACCTCTTCTTGGTACTCTACTGCTTGAGCGAGTTAAACATGATAGATGCTTTCTACTCTCCCCCAGAGGCTGATAGCATCACCTCTATTCACTGCAGTATGAGGTGTTGGGCCTGATAGTGGCCAGTACTGACTTAAAAACATACATCCTGTGGAAATGTCATAGTCTTCTCTGAAATGTTAGTTGCATGTTCTGTGTGTATAGCAAGGAAGTCTTTGATTTGCTTCATTACCATAGGTCTTTTTGTTTAGTTAACCATACAAATACACACAAGCAAAATATGGTGTGTAATATAATTTGCTATAAATGGCTACGTGTATTGTATGGAAAAAATACTTAACTCCTCCCTGTCCTGCTTTCATTCCACCTTCTCTAGCTGAGCTCACCTGCTACCTCTTGGAATCGTCTTACAACAATGCCCCTTCTTTTTAAGGGATTCTTCTAGTATAAGCTGAAACAAAAAACATATGTGTTCACTTTTTTTGATTGTATCCCTTTGGCATATATGGTCATGCCTATTTTCTTCCACAATTTGATCTGAGGAAGTGGGTCTGGCCCACGAAAGCTCATCACCTAATAAACCATCTTGTCAGTCTTTAAAGTGCTACATAGTCCTGTTTTTTGTTTCAGCTAGACTAGACTAACACGGCTACATCTCTATTACTATTCTAGTATAAGGTGATCATGTTATCTACTGTATTGTAAGAGTCCTGATTTTTTTTTAGCATACAATAGGTTAACCAGAAATAGTGCTTTCATGCCTACAAGTGACTCTTTTCACAACTTGGCTGATGCTGCCCATTGTCAAGGTAGTGGCACTACCTGGTCTGTGAAGAGAGGAAATCTGTCTCAGGGCTATGACTCTACCACCTGGCATTACATTCACTGGTTAAATTAACCAAAAAAATGTTCTCGTGCACGTCAGTTTTTGTTTCTTTCATTTTTTCAGTTCAGATATGTAAGGGCCTTAAAACTTAGCTTGATCGTTACTATTCAAGCAGATTTAGGCTACGTCTAGACTGCAAGCTTCTTTCGAAAGAAGCTTTTCCGGAAGAGATCTTCTGGAAAGGCTTATTTCGAAAGCCAGCCTCCACACAGCAAAAGCGCAACGAAAAAGCAATGTGCTTTTTCAAAATAGAGCATCCACATTTATTGGATGCTATCTTGCATTTAAGTTGTGATTAGTATGGATGGAGTGGCCACCAGGGCACCAGTGTTATTTTCTGGAGTCCTCTTCTTTTGAAAGAACTCCCTCTTCCATGTCTACACATGCTTCTTCCTCGTAGAAAGAAGTTTACCACCGTTGGAAAAACCCCTCCGTTCTTTTGACTTTCTTTCAAAAGAACTCAATGGCAGTGTGAATGCAAGTATTGTTTTTCTGGAAAAACAGCCGTTTTTCCAGAAAAAACGCTGCAGTGTAGACATACCCTTAACCTTTGCCCTTGGATAAAATAAAATAAACCTATCAGTGGTTGTTGTCTATCTTTCCACAATGTGTTTGGTTATAGCACCATGAGAATCTCACAGCCATTTAAAATGCTCAAGTGGAACAGAATATTGTAATTTTGGGGAACTGTTATTATTCATTAGTTCATGGGACTTCTCAACACTAGAGCATATTAGCTTGCAGACTGCTGTCTCAGAAACTTGTCTGCCCAATTATTCTGTTCATTGCTTCAGATAGGTGCCATATGTAGACTCATGGATGTTGTCTTGTATTTTCTCACATATTTTGCACTCTCAGGTGTTTTAGAATTTCGTTGGCTTCTCATCACAACAATCAAAGCAGCTTGAACAAAAACTTAATCTATTTTCTATTCTCACTTCCCTCAACAGTGTTGGAGGATCAACTAAAGAGTCTACTTTAATGATTTGAAAAGAGAATGTCTTTCTTTGCTCTTGGCAATCTTATCCATGTCTAGAAAATAATGGAAGTGGGGGTGGGGGGGAAGGGAAGGATTAATTCCCCTTAATCCTGGTATTCTCATACTGGAAACAAATGCTTGTCTGTTTTCCAAATCTTTGCTCTTCTGTGACATATTTATGTGTCTGAGCCACCAAAACAAATCTACATGACTCATTATGTTATCCAGAAACTTGCTCAGGTAATATGTTTTTCTGAATAATAAAACTCTAAGAACAAGTTCTGTACTTTAACATTTCTTATTTCTGGTATTAAAATATAGAAATATGAAATATTATCATTTGCTTTGTTTTTACAGTAGTGTCAAAGACCCAAATGAGGATTGCGCACCATGGTGCTAGGCATCGTATATACAGAGAGTCAGAGATACTACCTGCCACAAAATACTTCCAATCTAAATATAACATAAAAACCATGAACGTTCTATGTTAACACTGTCTTTTTTTTTTTACAATTTCAGAGACTATAGCCAAGACAGTCCTTTAACTCTAATTTATTAGATAAGTTCTTGGCAGCATGTAGATTTCTTCCTCCAACAGTAAAGAAATCCAAATGAAAATCTAACTTTTAGCAACGCTTACCACATAATGGTTATATGTTAAACATGTGTCTGAGATTGCACTCAGTTGTTAAATACTGACAATTGCTTATTAATGTTAATAATCACTGTATTAAATAAAGCGCCTACATTTTCCATGTTAAGGCACTGTGTGACCACTGAATTGATGGCTACTGTACTAATATGAAAGAGGAATCTGGGGCAAGAGGTCCCCTTCATTCTAACCACCAAAATGAAAAGTAACACTTTCCCTTATTGTCTAATTGTTACAGTAGCTTGCATATTAGCGTATCTAGCTCAATCAGCTGTAAGAATTCACTAGTGGAGGAAAGAAGGGAATGGCTGAACAATTCTAGGCTGGATTGCCAGTTTCCCCCAACAGTTGGTGCAATTGGCATGACCCTGGCTGGGTTTACTTTGATTAACCTAGTCATTTCCTATATGCTCTTTGAAAAGTATTAATTTTTTTCCTCAAATGAACTGACAATACAAAAGTTATTGAGTCCCCAATTACTAAGCAAATCTGAAACCTCTTAGCAATTTCTATATAAAATAATCCATTCACTACGCTATAGCAAGGATTCATGGGCCATGATTAGGTCACCATCTCCTGAGCATCTCAGTTGCTAAATTTCACAGAATATTTTGTCAACTGTATAAAAAAGAGGAAGAAAGAATCCTCTTAAATGCTAATCTGATGGTCAAATAAGCAATGAATATGCATTAAACTATAATTATTCACAAGAAATAGAGGAAACAAAAATGACATTCAAATACCACAAGAATTCATTGACAAAGATGCTTACATTTCACATTTCTTAAACCTACATATTTAAAGAACAGTTCTCAATGTAACAGCTTAATCCAAACTGAATACCAATATCCACAAACCAGATGTTTACAGTAAATCTAAATAATCATTATTGGAAAAGGGTAAACAATCAAACAGTAATTCAAAGTTTTGATATTAAACACCCAGTACACAAACAAATTAAGAAACATATTGTCTGTGTAATCAGCAAAAAACCAATTAAACCTAGCATATAAAGAGCAATAAATGCCAAGGCAACAGAATCAACATACTGTTTCATAGGTAGATGTGACTCTTCAAAATGTGTTAAGATATAGCACGGAACCATTAATTCAAACTGGCAATTTAGTATGTGGGCTATACTTCCCCAGTATTTTTATGTGAAAATTTAATCTCCACTCAAAGCCACTGGACTTACAATGTAATTTAAAATGTAACGATAAAACTCTAATTCCACTAAAATAATTGGGTTGCAAATAAATTAACTTCATTATTTAAGAGGTAATAACATATACATAAGGGGAAAAACACTATATAAATTCATTTAAAAAATGGGCTGCACAAACTGATGTGTAAAATGCTGCCCAGTCGTGAGAAAAAATAAAGTATTTGTAGTAGCTGGAAGGGAGCACAACTAGGAAAGACCAGTAAAGAAAGACAAACAAAACATGGAGAACAAAACATGGCACTGCACTGTTACACTTAGAGGTACATCTGAAATTAGCTTTTTCACCCTGTTAGGATATATCCCATAGCACTTGCAGGATATCTAGTATGCTTTGGAATCTACTGGATAATTTAAATACTGTTCCACTCTGAGGAGAGAATTTCTGTAATAGCAAGTTATTGCCTTATGTTCTATGGCATATAGCTCTATTTTCCCATTATAAGTCTAATGGTAGTAGTGAGCTATGCTGTTTTCCCAAGCTATCATCCACAGTAGTTTGGTTTGCCCTGACTCCAATCCAATGTGTGACTCCAAAAGGCATCCAACATGGCATTCATTTTTTTATGCTGATAGTGGTACAGTATCATATATACTATAGGTTGAATCTTTCTAGTCCGACACCCTCAGGACCTGATGGGTGTCAAACCAGAGAATTTGCCAAACCATGGGAGGTCAATATTGTAGCGAGTGGCTCCCTTTATTTTTATTTTGCTGAGGCAAATAAATGGAATAATGCTTGCCATGCTGCTTAGAAATGTATGCCTGTACCGATACATCCTGTATAAACTTATGACTAGCCAAGGCTTATCAGCTCTCTTCATAACAAAGTATTAGTGTTTTTACACAATTTTATTGTACTGGCATAAGGAAATATATAGATAAATCATAAAAGTCATGTTTATACTAAGAAGCATTACCAAAACTTCCACTGCTTGCTGGGCTATTAGAAGATATTTAGGGTGTAGATTAGAACTAAATAACAACACAGAACATGGAGAGCCAGGATTGGCGGATGTAAAAAATTTTTTACGGGACCACAGGAAACTTGGCCAGACCTATGATAATCAGACATCCACCTAACTAAAATCATGCTGGACCATGGATATTGCCAGATCAGAGAGTGCCAGACTAGAGAGGTTCTACCTGTATTTGGTAATAACTTAGACTTTTGAAACTATTTTCTTCATTCTGCGGTTCCTGAACCCCACTGGAATTTGTGGGCTTTGGTTTTCTAGACATTTAGCAGCAAGGTTGATATGAACCTTATTGAAATCTTAAATACGTTTGTCAAGTTTACTTCCAATCTCCATTCTTTTTTCATGTATAGCTAATTCCTGAGGCTGCGTCCAGACTGGCAAGTTTTTCCGCAAAAGCGGCCGCTTTTGTGGAAAAACTTGCCAGCTGTCTACACTGGCCACTTGAATTTGCGCAAGAACACTGACGATCTAATGTAAGATTGTCAGTGTTCTTGCGCAAATACTATGCTGCTCCCGTTCGGGAAAAAGCCCTCTTGAGCAAATATATTTGCACAAGAGGGCCAGTGTAGACAGCTAAAAAGTGTTTTGCCCAAAAAAGCCCCGATGGTGAAAACGGCAATCAGGGCTTTCTTATAAAACTGCGTCTAGATTAGCATGGACGCTTTTCCGCAAAGTGCTTTGCGCAAAGCGTCGTGCCAATCTAGACGCTCTTTCGCAAATGTTTTTAACGGAAAAACTTTTCCGTTAAAAGCATTTGCGGAAAATCATGCCAGTCTAGACGTAGCCAGAGTGTATAGGTGAAAGTGCAGACTGAAAAATAAATACTTGGAAAAGAAGAGACTTTCACTTAACATCAAAAACTCTGCAATGCGTTGACAGCAGCGAAGCACACAAAAGTGTGTATCCTAAATGCCTGCCAGTGATGAACGTAGATGTGAAATGTCTGCTTCGTGTTGTATACTGGATAGATATTCATTCCTTAGCCCTGGTCTACACAAGGGAGTTATTTCAAAATAATCCCCTTATTTCAAAATAACAAGCGGAGCCTCCACACTACCAAGCCCATTATTTCAAAATAACAGGCTGGTTATTTCGAAATCTGTACTCCCACTTTTCTTGGGGAATAAGCTTATTTCGAAATAGTTATTTCAGGAGTTATTATTTCAAATTTAGTTATTTTGAAATAATTTCCTAGTGTACACATGCCCTTAGTTCCATATTACCCTGGTTCTGAAAACTACAAGTTGCTCTCCTTGTTGTTTGATGATGTGGCAACAACTTGAAGGGCTCTGTACACAAGTGCTCCAGAGGGAGGATTATTCCCACACAAGGGATTTATTTGTTCATTCAATGCTGACTTTTATAAATTCTCGTTTGATAAATAGCTTTATGTTATAGATTATGGGTTCCATTGCTAATTGTTCCTACCCCATCCCAATTTGCAGCTCATTTATTCTAGGTGCCCTTTTTATGGTACATTTTTTCTGCCACATTTTGTCCTCTGTCCTTTCAGCATTATTTTTCATTCACTGTTACCTTCATTATTATTGCTTCATGGGGTAGCTGAGTTAGTCTGTACAGGAAAAACTTAAAAAACAACAGTAGTCTGGTAGCATTTTATAGACTAACAAAACATGTAGATGGTAAATGGGTTTTGGGTGTGGACGTTCTAAACTCAAAATTCCACAAAAGCTCATGATACCATCTACATGTTTTGTTAGTCTTTAAAGTGCTACCAGACCATTTGTTGTTTTTTAAGTTTTTTTCATTATTATTATTACTTCTCTGGCATAGAACATTTTCTGTTGCAAAACTTTAGATGTTAAATTATTAAAAGTTTCCTGTTTCATCTACTTCAGTGTGGAAGTTCTCTTGCATGTCAAAAAGAGCCAGAGCACTATATTTGATTGCTCATTGGTGCAAACAGACCTTAAAAGGACAACTGGGCATTCCCTAATATAGGGAAGGCACAGTGGCATGAAACTATTATAGCTGTCTCTATGCCACCCACTGCATCCTCTTCCACACTGGTGAAATTCTAGAGGAGCAGCTGCAGTTCTGCCAGCATGTGGTTGGTTTCTATAAATGTGTAAAGTCAGTAGAATGGCCCCTGAGAAACTGTTTCCAGCTCTTATATGTTCAAGCAGCCCATGGCATCTCTAAGATATACTGTTTGTTCCCTTTCCGGGCTCAAGGTAGTCAGAAAGGCAACTGAGACCTTGACACACTTCTGAAAACCAAGCCTATGATGTTTTATTGCCGTTTAAATAAATAGGATTGGGATTAGTATCTTATTAACTGTACTGAAAATACCAATACAAGCTTAATATCAAAAAAGCAAACTGTATAATCCAAAGTACCCTAAAACCAAATTTTGGCTTTAAATTATGGCCCTTTAGGATTTCAGAGGAGTTTCTAACATGTGAAAATCCTGCAGTGTGAT
The DNA here is from genome assembly GCA_019425775.1 of Rafetus swinhoei. NCBI lineage: Eukaryota > Metazoa > Chordata > Testudines > Trionychidae > Rafetus > Rafetus swinhoei. The sequence goes on from CM033437.1 coordinate 278,531,606, forward strand.
TTTTAATCAAATTGGGGACTTTTAGATAAATTTGTCAAGTGCTAAGAAGATCAACAACTGGTGGTTATGGTTTCTCTTGTATTTTGTAGCATTTTAAAGAATTACTGCCATTCTGCATTTCCTCCTCATGTAACCATCTTACTTTGAATAGTTCAGAATCTTCCCTGGCCAAACCTTTTCAGATTTTAATACTTTTGACTTCTCTACATTGTCTTCTTTTCACATCTTTTCAGGGGGCTATGATAAACCATTTAGTAGAGTTTTGTGAATAATTTCAGTCGCTTTTACAATCTTGACCTAATCTTTTCTTTTCACCCAGATAAATAAAATGGCTAGTTTTGAGGGTTAAATGACTGAGAGGTTTTAAAGCTGAGCAAGATTTGGGGTTTGTTTGGGGTTTTAACCTCTTCTTTGAAACAGCCAATAGCTTTAATGGGAACTGAGCAGTTAAAAGGCCCCAGGCTACTTAAAAATATATGGAAGGGAGATTCATTAGATTAATCTATTTTTTAAAATTTAGATTTTTATACTTTTTAAATTTATTATATTTGTTCATTACCCTGGTATTTGGGTGCTTCATATAGCTTACAAGACACCATTAACAATACTTGTAATGTGCTATCAGAGCCTTTTATCTTGTCTGCTGCTTCTGTCTCTAAAACTACTTAAATAGATTGCCTGTGCTGCAGTATAGACCGCAGAGGTAATGTTCTGTAATGGGGATTCAGTCCTCTATTTAGCACAGCAACTCAGTTAGGGAGGCTTTGTACTATGCTAACATATAAGAAACAGCACACTCCCACACAATATGTAACTAATAACTACATTTAAAACCTACAATTATAACCCCCCACTAAAATCTATCTAGACCTGTTGTACCACAAACAAGAAAGTGGTCAGTGTGAAGCAAAAATTTAGTGCAAAGCCTCTGATTAAAGCCTCAATTAAAAGCTTGTCAGAACAAATGCACCTTATACTATGACCTGAAGCCCATCAAACTCTGGTCCAACAGAGTGCCACAGGAAATGAAGATGTGCTGCTGACAAAATAGGCTTGCTGTCAGCCTAGAGAGCTCTCTTTCAGGAGTGACTAGTGACAGTGTACCCTGTCATTGCAGCAAGGAAAAGATGAAGGGGCTTCTCAAATAATTGACTTCCAGACTCTTCAGTACTGCAATCAGCACCTGGTGTTTCACCTAGAAGTAAATAGGGAGAAAGGGCAAAACACAGAGCACTAACACCAAAGCCAGGGGTGGGGAACCTTTTTTGGGTTGGGGGCTGCTGACCCACAGAAAAATCAGTCACGGGCCGCACACAAGTGAGAAGCAAAACGCAAAACCAAACCAAAAGCAACTCTCACTGACATGGCCCCCGAGTCAGAAGGAGAAAGAGACTCCCCACATTCCCCTTGCACACAAGAGACTAGGCGAGCCCAAGCTAGTAGATTTTGTGTGCTCCAGCCCTGTGGTGGGATGGTGGGAGAGGGGAGGAGAAGCACCAGAGCAGGCTCCCCAATTCTGGGGGGGGGAACCCTGAGCCTCAGGGGATGGATCCAGGCAAGCTGAGAGCTGCATCCAGCCCCTGGGCCTGAGGTTCCCCACCCCTGAGCTAAGCGCTTCCTGCAACTTCTCTCATCTAAGAACATAAGAACATAAGAACGGCCGTACTGGGTCAGACCAAAGGTCCATCTAGCCCAGAAGCCTGTCTGCCGACAGTGGCCAGTGCCAGGTGCCCTGGAGGGGGTGGACCGAAGACAACGATCAAGCGATTCGTCTTGTGCCATCCATCTCCATCCTCTGACAAACAGAGGCCAGGGACACCATTCCTACCCCCTGGCTAATAGCCTTTTATGGACCTAACCTCCATTAATTTATCTAGTTTCTCTTTAAACTCTGTTATAGTTCTAGCCTTCACATCTCAGAGGTGGCCAGCAGTATTTTGTGCCAGTTGCAGGCTTCTGAGTAGCTGGAGTGCATAGTTCCCAGTAGGGGACACTGCCATATAATGGTGGCTATTCTAATTCTTATGGAAGCCTCGTCAGTAAAGGAGAGGGATAAGAAGCAGGTAGGCTGCAGTCAGGCAGCTATTTACAACTACACACCTGTGGCCCTGGTGTAAATCAGAGCAACCTAGGAGCTTCTCCACCTTACACCAATGGGCTGTAGTCCTCAAAGGACCAAACTCCAGTTGAGAATTGGCAGGGCATGGACTTTCTCCACTCCACCCTTGCCTCCACACACTACTCCCTCCCACCTCAAACATGCCTCTTACACTAGAAGGACAGCAGACACATGGCTGCTTCTGCTGGATTTATGCCATTTTAGAGATTCTCCTAGCCAGACAAATTTTCAGGTAGTAGGGCCAGATTCCAGATATTTTGTACTACTTGAGAACAGGGGAGGGGATCTGTCTCCGGGTATGTCTAGACTGCATCCCTCTGTTGGCAGAGGGATGCAGATTAGGCAGGTCGACACTGCAAATGAGGCAGGGATTTAAATATCCTGTGCCTAATTTGCATAAAAATAGCCAGAGACATAAGGCATAATGGCAGGAGGTATAAGGGATCTGTTGAAAAAGGCTTTCTTTCTCAACAAATTCCCCTCTAGACTGCCACTTTTTGCCGACAAAGTGCTGAGTCGGCAAAACGTGGTGGCCATTTTTATGCAAATGAGGTGCGGGATATTTAAATCCCTGCCTCATTTGCAATGTCGACCTGCCTAATCTGCATCCCTCTGCTGACAGAGGGTTGCAGTCTAGACATACCCTCCCAGTCTACAAAGATGTAGATAACATAAGAACATGAGAATGGCCATACAGGGTCAGACCAAAGACCCATCTAGCCCAGTATCTTTTCTTCTAACAGTGGCCAATGCCAGGTGTCCCAGAGGGAATGTACAGTACAGAATAGGTAATCATCAAGTGAGTCCACCACCTCCCTCGTCACCCATTCCCAGCTTCTGACAAACAGAGGATAGGGACATCTTGGCTAATAACTATTGATGGATCTATTTTCTATGAACTTATCTAGTTCTTTTATAGTTTTGGCCTTCACAGCATTCTCTGGCAAGGAGTTCCACAGATCGATTGTGCATTGTATGAAAAAATAACAATGACAACAGGTTTATTCCTGGTTTCATTGATGTCAATAGCAAAACTCCCACTAACCTGAATGGAGTCAGGATTTCACCCACAGTCTGCATGACAGAAGAGAAACGGCTTTATTTTTAAGTTAGCCATATATGGAAAGGGGCACTACAGGCTACTACTGATTCCACGGAGACCCCAGGTGCAAAGATGGAGCCAGTGCAACTTCAAACTGTCTTGATAAAGGGTTGAGAAAAATAAATCTCCATCAATTCCTCCAGACACTTTCCCCTACCAAAAAGTATTACACATATCCAGGTTAATCCTCAGCCAGATCAGTTTTCCAGCCCTCTATCCTGGCTCCGCACTGGGAGAATAGAAAATCTGAATCTGAGAAGATGTGCAACCAAATCTCAGCAACATATAGAGGCCACTGCAGCCCAAAAGTTGAAGACTCAAAAGGAAAATCTCAGTAAATCATACAAAAATATTTTCCATTTCAAGTAAAGAGCAGCAGTCAGTCATGCCTCTAATTTAACAGACTAACATAAGTGAAATTCACTGTCATTTCCATAAAGCAGCATTTTTATAGTCCCAGGGCATATTTTGATAATTGATTGATAAAAATATTGAATAGTACAGGCCCTATTAGAAAAATCTATCAAAAAAGTAATCTCCAAACCAGTTACAAAGCCCTCAGAGAAGGAATCCAGAAATCATTATAACACTATATAATTAGTTTATGATTTTATCAGCATGTGTGTCGGCAGGAGCAAAAAAGTGGCTGCTTTTCAGTGAGACAATTCTATCACAACAAGGCTTACAATGCTATTAATGTAAAAGCTTCTCACTGTCTGAAAATCCTTTGCCATGGCAACTTAAAATCAGCTGCTTCCAAATAATTTTAAAGCTTAACCATCCTTCCTAACCCTTGAGCTGCAGACCTGGTATTTCAACCAAGAATATTAAATCTTCCTAATAGGTATATGCATTATCGCTATAAAGACCTTCATGATGAGCTGTTCCATTTACCCTACAGGGACAAGTAATCATTTCAGGTCTCATTCGTGGCAGAAATTATTGTATCAGAAATCTCATATTCAAACCATTGAAAACTCTTGCCATACAATGCCAGGATGGCTAGAACATATAGATATTTTTTGCATTACAGCAAACAGCTCTAAACTGAACCATAATTTTGTGCTGCTTTGCACTTGGTGACAGCACTGATTCTCTTATCATCTTCAAGGATATCTGATAAGAATTATCTGATTCAGTGGAAGCTTGAGACAGTTTCAGTTACAGAGGTACCAAATACTTTAGCAAAATTAATGTACCTACTGCTTCTGAAAGGAGTGGAGATTCTTCCTAATTCTATCAGTTGGATTGAGTCATAGGAAAGTTAAATGAGAGACCAGCAAAACTGACTTTTTGTGAGTAGGAAAGTTAAATGAGAGACCAGCAAAACTGACTTTTTTGTGAGTCAAAAAATGCATTCAAGTGCATTTTTCAGTCATGATTCTTTCAACCTGCAATTTATTGTAAGTACTGGTTTGGATTCATTTAATACGATTCTTAAATTTACATACCACTATTCATGAATTATAAACAAGCCAATAAAACAAAAAAGCTCTCCCCCAAACATTTTATCAGATGTACACAAAATTGTTTACCCACCAATAGTATTCCTCACTGTCATATCAAGGTGGTAGGGAGGGACAATTACATTTAGCACAAATTGGTTCTTGTTTAACTTGACTATTCTTGACTGTTACTTAGAGTGTACGTTTTTTGCAGCATGGACTGTTCACTGTTCGTACAGTCCATAGCACAAATAATAAACAATAGTAGTGTGGCCAGGGAAAAGGTCAGCTTGGATTGCAATGCCAAAAGGATCCAGAAAACATTCACAGTGCTCCTGAGTGCAGAAGGGCTCAAAGAATTTGTGTCTATTCTATTACTAATGTTACAGCAGCACCTAGAGGTCACATTGTGCATACATACAACAAAAGCAAGCATCTATCTCAGGAGCTTCGTAGACAACACAGGTGGTAGAAGGGAAAACAAAGGCATAGAACAAGGCTGAGACCCAGAATAATGGGTGGGTCTGACTCTCTCCCTTGCACCACACCTTGCTACCAACGAGCGTGTCCTATACTGACTGCAGCTTGCTCCGACACAAGGGGCTAGACTTGAGTCTGGATTTGGCCATGTTGTCAGGTGTATTGATTAAGGACTATGGATACCCCCAGAAGGGGGTGAGAACAGAGTGGTGGGCACTGCTGTAGAGCAATGTTTTGAAGAGGACATTGTGGTCCAGGGAACTACGTGAGTCCCAAGCCAGAGGGTGGAGACAGTGATGAAGGGTGAGGCACTAGCCACAAGGTGGTGTACTCAATAAACTAAGCTAATTCTCAGTGTGACTAGCAGGAGGTGTCTCAGAGGTGAACCAACCCTGCTATACTCCCCATCAACCATGTCAACTGTATCATGTGCAACAGTAGTGCCCAGGTCATGAGAGATACTATAATTTACAAAGACCTAGTGAGGGAGAGTTACTGGCAGATCCCAGACATGTATCATGCATTTCTCTTCCTCTTTTAGTCACCTGTCTTTGTTTCATCTCTGAAAATTTCAGTGGCGATCTGAAGAAATGGACACAACTCTCATTTAAATAACATTTTATCATTTGTCACGGTGCTTAACTCTCATTGAAATTCCGTCTTGGGACTGTGGAGTTAACTACTTAAGGGAGTGTAATACAAATCCACATGATTCTTCTGAATGCTTCTTTTTTGAATTTGGATATCTCAGTTAGCTGATGAATGATTAGAATTGGATGTAGTCAAGTATTTCCCCATTGATTGCACATCTAAAAAAGCTCAGGTAGGCATTAACTTAAGCTCAAAAGATTCTTTATAGAGTCACTAGTATTAGAGGGTATTATATGAATTAAAGTATCTTTGTTTAATAAACAAGGGGTATTATGTGGGCAGATTTCTGTCCCATTGAAGGTCCCTTTACTTGTCAGAGCAGTGTAAAAGGGCCTTAGTATAAGCAGGAATCAGCCCTCTAATTTATTCACAGTATATAAAGGCTGGATCTTGTACCATTGAGCCAATGAGAGTTTTGTTATTATCTTTAACTAGATCAGATGCAGACCCTGAGGGCCAATTTTTAAAAAACATTTAGGTGCCTTAAGAAACAAATAGATGCCTAGTAAATTTTCAAAGCACTTAGGGGCTTAACTCACATTAATGCCAATGAAGTTAAGCGCCTAGGCATATTCAAAAAATCTCACCAGGAGCATCTTATCAGTACTGTTAGATATCTAGATATATTTAAAAATCTGGTTTTTATGCCCAATAATCCTATTTTGTAACTCACTGCATTATTTGACTCAGTATCATTTGGCAGTGAGTACCAGAGATTAATTATATGTGGTCTTTCCTCTTGGCTGTTAAAATTTGCTGCTTAACTTAACTTAACTTAACTTAACTGAATGCCACTTTTTGGTTTGTACTGTGCAAAGGAATAAATAAGAGCATGCAACTTGTCAAAAATCCCTACTTAGTGCAAATTTAAGGATTTCCCTGTATGAAATAAAACTGTTTGCAAACGATCCTCATTACCTTAATAAAGATCTTTATTATTAAAGTGTCTTTATCTTAACATTGTTCACATTAGGCTTTACTCCAGTAATACCCCCCAAATACAGCACAGCACCATGTTTAATGTCACTCTGTAAATGAGTTGATATAAAGCTTAAAGCATATGCATTTTAACCAGTCCTAATATTTGGGCTTACTTAGACCTTCAAGGAGAGAGTGCACACAAAATTTAAATACATACACACACACATACGTACATAAAAGCAGAAGGTTGATGTGGATTAGTATGGCTACTGCACAGCTTGTGCTGTTCTACATTACTCTGCTCATATTTACATTACAGAGAAGATCGAAGCTGCCATAGTCAATCTTCCGGGGTTTGAATTAGTGGGTCTAGTGAAGACATGCTAATTTGAACTGAGATGGCACTCCCGTCAATGCTGGTAGTCCTGCTCCTATGAGGAGTAAAGGAAGTCGAAGGGAGAATGTGGTCCAGTTGACCTTCTGCTGTGTGCACAGCATCAAAATTTGATTTAAGATACTTCAACTCAAGCTACGCAATTAATGTAGCTGGAGTTGCTTAATTCAAACTTATCCCCTAGTGTAGACCTAGTCGCTGTGTTTTATAATCTTTATCAAACCCATCATGTGAACATGCTTTCAGTTGGTGGTGCTGAATACCTTGCACCTTTTGGTGTCCTTTGGAAAGCCAACTTATTGACTTCCTGACAATTTTCATGTCAGTACTTTCAAATACTTTTCTTTTTGATTTGGCTTTAAAAAACTACAGTATTTCACTGAGTGGAAGTCATGCTAACCTAATTAAGTCATCAAGTGATCTATTGTTCCTATTGTCTTTCCTACATTCTTATTAGCTTGCTAGACAATATATGATCATACGTTGTTGCTATTTTTCTGTGCCTTAAATCCATTTTGGAATATGTGCTATTCAGCCTCATTTTATTCTCTGTGGCTACGTCTAGACTGGCATGATTTTCCGCCAATGCTTTTAACGGAAAAGTTTTTCCGTTAAAAGCATTTGCGGAAAAGAGCGTCTAGATTGGCATGGATGCTTTTGCGCAAAAGCACTTTTTGCAGAAAAGCATCCGTGCCAATCTAGACGCGTTTTGCAAGAAAGCCACGATCGCCATTTTCGCCATCGCTTTTGCGCAAAACAGTCCTGAGCTGTCTACACTGGCCCTCTTGCGCAAATACATTTGTGCAAGAGGGCTTTTTCCCGAATGGGAGCAGCATAGTATTTGCGCAAGAACACTGACAATCATACATCAGATCGTCAGTGTTCTTGCGCAAATTCAAGCGGCCAGTCTAGACGCAGCCTGTAAGTAAAAATTGACATGAATATTGAAGGAAAGAATCAACATGTTTTAGACATCAATGTAAAAATATTACTGCCTTACAAGTAAAATGCAGAATACTTTAAAAGCAATGAATTGCCTAAAATACAGCATAGAAATCAATAAGCATTTCTTGGTCTCATTCTTCAATGACAAGGGACACTTTTTTCCAGAACTAGATTTGACAGTTCTTAGAGCTGGCATATTAGCAAAGGCCCTCTGGATTTTATATAATTGTTACATCCACCCCTAATCTTCCCCAAACTAAAAACAAAAATCCACCAATTGTCACCAAGAAGTTTAAATAAATAATAGACAAAGTTCCTTCATGGTTCCTGAGTCAGACATCTATCCATCAGAGGGAGCTCTAGCTAAGCTTCAAACTCTTTCCCCAAACCTGTGCTGACTTAACTGACCTTTTTAAAAACAAGGATGTTTCAGAAACTCCACAAATTATACACTGAAATCAATGGGACAATCTGCGAGCATGAATATTATTAACCTGACAAGGGAGAAACTGACCAATGTAAGTTAAAGCTATGTTGGCTTGTGTTTCCTAAGAAATATGTGAAGTTAAGAGGCAGGGAGATAAATGTCTGTTTGAAAGGAAAGGACAAAAATGGTGGAGGAGGAAATACTGTTTTCAAACTTTAGAGAGAATATAAAAATGGAGAGTGAAAATCAAAGGCAAAATATGTAAAACTAGGCATGAAAGTATCCATGTAACTAGAAGAATATATTTTATTAAAACAATATTGAAATCAATGCAGAACAAATTTTGTAACATATGGATATTTGGGCCACTGCCAGCCCTTTGCCAGAAAATGAAATAAAGTTGTGTGATGCAGTAAAAAGTTCAGGGAAATCTCATCATGACTGTTTATGCACCAGATGTGATGCTCATGGCAAAATATTGTTATTATTCTAGTAACAATAACATAAGGTACTGGCAGAGTGGTTGCTACCAAGCTGGTCCTGAAGATTCCAGGTAGTACAATACACAAAGATTAAAAACTATAGACCAAAACCTACAATATAAACAGCTTGCTATCTTGTTGCAGAATTCCTTTAGTCATCTTTAGGTAGAGGTAGAATCTTAAAGCATTCCTATTTTCCTTTTCATTATAATATGAAAGCATTATTATACAATTTAATGGAAGAAGTCCTAGCTCCTCCTTTCACATTACTGATGCATGTACACCAGCTTGATTTTGCCTTTAGATGGCAGCACAAATACCATACTCAAGCCACAGCAGTTCACCTTTGCCTTGTTACATAACACGTGAAATAAACAACCAAAAACAGCAGCTTGTACAATAAAACACACACTTATACAATATATGTCATTCTCCTATTTGGGATGCCTGATTGCTGTAATATAAGACAAACAAAAAAAATTCCCCTGGGGCTCTTCACATTTTGAAGCAGATTTCATGGAAATTTAACTCAATTTCAGGAATATAATTGAACTAACAATCTGTTCTCTCAGACAGGATGTCCCCGGCTTGATATTATGCAGGGCTGGACAGATGCCAAAGCTGATTTGAATGTACCTCAAAGCACTGTTGAAGAAGGATTGTTTTTTCTAAAAGCAAGATTTGTGTGTGGGGGATAGGTCAGGCAGCAGCACTTTGGGTAATGCAATTCTGCCTTTCCATCTTCTATCAGCATTCAAATATGCTGAAACTGTAAACAAGGGGAAAATATAGCAAACAGAATGTAAACAAGGAAAGCCAATGTGTCTATACTAGGAATGACTCCAAGTAAGCAAACCCTTATGCAAATAGCAATTGCATGCTTAGGGACTCAGAGTGTTCTGTACTGAAATCAAAAGTGAACAGAAGCTGCAGAAACTGCGTTATAAAATCTGTACGATTTAGGTCACTTGGTCTGGATGTTGAAACTCAATCCCCAGATTCAGGGTCCTCTCTGCACACTGTACAGTCAGAAATAAAGAGGAATGGCTTCTGGGAATGGTTATGAGCAGTATAGAAACTAAAAAGAAAAACTATTAGTTTCTTTTAGCCAGAGCTTGAAACCAGACACACAGTGAACAAATTGAAACAGAGTGAAATACATACTACAGGTTGAACCTCCCCTGTCTGGCACCCTCAGGATCTGAGTGGACCCGAATCACAGAGTTTGCTGGACAAGGGAAGGTCAAGGCTCCCTAGTCGGATGTCAGCGCTGCTCCTGGCTAGGGCTGTACTCCTGGCCGCTGCCCTGCTGTCTGCAGCCCCGCACCGTGCCAGCCCTGGCTGGTGCTGTACACCCCATGGCTCTGGCCCAGGCTGTGCACCCAGCTACTGGCCCTGCTGCCTCCAGTTCCAGTGGGGGCTGTGCTTCCCACTGCTAGCCATGACCGGGACATATACCCCTGCCCCACCACAGCACTAGCCCCTATTGAGGCCGTATTTCCCACTGTGCCAGCCCCGGCTGGCGCTGTGCTCCTGGCCACTGACCTCGCTGCCTCCAACCCTGGCTGGGGCTGCACTCCTTGTCCTCAGCCCTGGCCAGGGCTGTGATCCCCACTGCGCTGGCCTATGGGGCTGCGCTTCCCACCATCAGCCCAGCCCAGCCCAGCCCAGGCTGTACTTCAGAACCTAGCCAGCTGTGGCTCTCTGGTCCAGCAATGTCTGTGGTCCTGCAGAACCATGGATGTTGCTGGACCAGGGAGTCCCTGATTTTAGAGGTTCATCCTGTAGGAAGATTTTTGTCTCTGTAGTTTGCAATTGAACAGAACAATGTACCATCTTTTCAAAAGACCTATATATAGGACTATCTTTCATCGGCCTTGTCTTTAGTCAGCATATCTTAGGTCTGTGGGCCACTCCTTCAATGTAAAGCACATCCTCCCTAGGATTTGGAATTGACTGTGACAATGCCTAGATATTCCACATAAAAATACAAGACAGAAGGGTGATGAGAATTCCTGGGAGATGTGCTAACTGATTAATTGATTTTGATAAAAAAAAAAAAGAGCATCAATGTTAAGTTCTGGGGAGCCGTAGAGAATTTTAATATTCACCATAAATATCTTTGCAATTAATGGTCAAATGTACCCCAGAAGACTTAACAAAATAAAACAACAGGCATACATAAAATCAACCCTCATCGCACTGCCTCCCCACATGTTCAGGGAAAGAGTGCAGAAGGTAAATAAAAGCTGGACTCGGAGAAGAATCCCAACTAAGGTAGTATGGTGGGGGCAAAGATTTTAACATACTGAAAACACTGCATCTCTGTCTCCACACTCACCCTCCCAGCAGCTTTTTATACACATTGCACAACAGGAGAGACAGAAGAGATCCCTATGTTATATTACATGCAAAGTAGCAACTGTCCACCCTTTACCTTCTGGCTCTTTTCAGGGAAATAAGAATAGAGTAATGTAGGAGTAATACAGTCCCACCAAAGCTGGGTCCAAAGATGAGTCTGTAGAAACATGTGGTCAATGTGGGTACGTCTAGACTACAGGCTTTTGTCGACAGAAGTTTTGTCGACAGATACTGTTGGCAAAGCTTCTGTCGACAAAGAGCGTCTAGACTACATCCAGTTCTGTCGACAAAGCAAGCTGCTTTGTTGACATGACAGTGTAGACGCAAAGGACAGTGTAGATGCAATAACGCCTTCTGTCGACAGAACTCTGTCGACAAAAGGCGTTATTCCTCGTAGAATGAGGTTTACAGCCATCGACAAAACTGCTGAGTTCTGTCGACGTTATGTATATGCAGGTATAATTTTGTCAACAAAAGTGGACTTTTGTCAACAAAACCCTGTAGTCTAGACACAATGGCTGTGTCTACACTGGCACCCTTTTTCGGAAAAGGGATGCTAATGAGACACAGCGCAATTGCAAGTGTCCTTGCAAGTATTCCTTGAAAGTAGGAATAAGAGATCTTGCGGAAAAGGGTTTATTTTCCGCAAGATCGCGTCTAGACTGGCGCTTTTCTCCGGCAAAACCCCGAGCCGGAAAAAAGCGGCAGCCATGTAAATGCAAATACCGCGGGGGATATTTAAATCCCCCGCGGATTTGTAATTGCGCTGTGTCTCATTAGCATCCCTTTTCCGAAAAAGGGTGCCAGTGTAGACACAGCCATTGTGTGTGTGTGTGTGTGTGAGATGGGGTTGGGGGAGGGTAAAGAGCCAAGAGGAGAGCAATAACTACTGCTACAAGAGCAATTTCTATCCCACACCCAGGATTGACACCTGCTTGGCGGAAGTAAAAGAAATTGGCAGATTCAAGAAATTTTCAGAATGGCTCTAATACTTTTCAGTGACCAGTCTCAACACAGGGAAAGGCTGGAACCAAGCCAATTGTTTATCCTCATTGAATTCTGATTTCTTGAGTAGAGATCAGTGTGACACTGTTCCTTCAAGTAGCAATCTGGAAACCCCACATTCACTGTCTTAATTGTATGTGCTATCATTATGTGAAGTTATGAGGTATTGCTGTAGCTGTATGTGGTACTGAAATATGTTGTGAGATGGGGACCACCTACAACCAGACTTTCCGTTACAACAAAGGAGTAGCCATTTGCAGCCAGATGGTGTTAGTGGCTCCTCAACACACAATCCATGGTCCTAGCAAGTCCTTAGAGAAGGCAAGTATACAATGGAGACGGATTGACCAATGGGGAGTGACTGATCTCCCTTCCCCCCTCATCACAGCAAAGATTTTTCTAGCTGTTGGAAGAAGGTACAAAAAAAAAGAAAAGAAAAAAAAGAAAAGACAGTGGCATCATCCCTTGGCCTCTCTCTCCTCCTACTCTGACTTGACACCTGGAAGGATGTCTGGAGGACAAAGACTTCGAACTGGGGAAGTCAGGTCCCCAGGTAGTTCCAGCTGCTCTCAAGGTGAGAAAACTGTAACCTGCTCTCAAGGTGAGAAAAGTTGCTCGATTGAACTCTTGCACAGATTAAACATTTAGGATTTAGGCTGTGTGTTTACTTTTTATTTTATTTTGGTAACTATCTCTGACCTTTCTGCCTACCACTTATAACTACTTAAAAACTATTTTTCTGTAGTTAATACATTTATTTTAAATGTTTTATTCTTACCAGTGAGTTTGTCTAACATGCTTGGGAAATCTCATCTCAGGGTATAAAGTCTGGTGTGTGTCTACTTTTCCTCTGACACAGTGGCAAAGGCTTCTGGCTAGTGCAAGATGACGCAGCTCTGGAGTGCAAGACTGGGAAGCCTGGGGGAACTGGCTGTAGCTTCTATATTGATGGATCACAGATGGCTAGGAGATCATTCATGCCACTCAGTTGGGCGTGTGTCCTTGTCTGTGGATGTCTGTGTTAGCACAGTGCCTGTCAGAGGCTTGCAGCTTAACATCCGCATCACAGTGTGACAGGTTCAGATGGGTGCCCTTGGAGGGCTCAGCAGTCCCACAGTTCAGCTGCACCCTTGCCATAGCCAGGCAATAACATTCTTAAGAACGTCCTTCACCATATCCCCCACCTCCACATGCACATACAGAAGGTACCATGGACAATCTTCACAAACAGCTGAGCCACTACTTCAGCTGAGTCAGTACTTCCCTACTTGCCTTCACCAGCCAGGAAGGAACTTGGTCAAATTGCCATTGGATCCCTTTAACCTGGAGCAGCCCTAGCATGAGGGGACTGTGAATGAAAGCTGCAAGAAGAGAAGACTCCCCTCAAAACAGTGTTGTGTTTCTACTGCAGCAGATAACTCGGGAAGCATCCACGTGATTTTCTCTACAGTCATGCAAAACTTTCATCTCACCATTCACCCTCTCCTCCCAATACTCTATAACAAAGAGAAGGTAGCTCATGTTTAATCCAGCTGACCAGTTGGAACAGCTTTGCTGTACAACATTTTGCAGATGCTATTTTGAAATCAAAGAAACATTTATCCCGCTTTTGTACAGCCATGGCTTGTGATCTTAAAAAATCTACATGTAGCAAGCTCCTGCTTATCACTAAAAAAAAAAGGAGATGGTGCAGCAAGGAGGCAAAAAAGTGATTTTGAAGGCTAGAAAAAGTGTCTTATAGTGAGAGACCTAAGAAGCTCAATCTGTTATCAAAAGGGAGATCAAGAGGTGACTGGATTATAATACATAAGCAGAGGTTGGACCTCCCTCGTCAGGCACCCTCGGGACCGGACCGGTCCCAAACAAGGGGATTTGCTGGACCAGGGGAGGACCCTCCCAACATGGCCCGTGCTGTCCTGCTGCCCCTCGCTAGGGCTCCAGCCTAGCCCCACTGCTGCCTGCCTGGTCGTGGCTGCCACTGGTGTTGGAGCTCTGCAGCCAGGGACAGAGCTCTGCCATTACTAGAGCTCTGATGCCACCACTGCAGAAGCTCTGTGGCCAGAGCCGGAGCTCCTTGGCTGCCGCTGCCGTCCCCAAGCTCCACAGCTGCCCCTGCAGTTCCTAAGCTCTGCAGCCAGGGACAGAGCTCCACAGCTGCTGCTCCCCACTACTGCCTGGCCACAGGGGCTAGAGCTCCCTGCTGCGCTACCTGCCCCTCCGCGCCCTGCCCCCTGGTTCCCAGCTGAGTCTCCGCATCTCCCCTTCCTGCTGCTCCTGTCCCATGGCCCAGCCTCCCTGTATCTGGGCTCTGTGGTCCAGGAACATCTGTGGTCCTGCTGGACCATGGATTTTGCCGGACCAGAGAGTCCTGGTTAAAGGAGGTACCACTTGTACCTTCAAGGTGAAAAAAAATACCTCCTACTAAAGATTATTTAAAAATTATAATAAGAACCAATGTCTAGAAGTTAAAGTCTGATAAATTTAAATTATAAACTAGACAACAAATTAATAGAGAAGGCAATTAACAGTTAGAATAAACTACCAAGGCAAGTGAAACATTTCTGATCTCTTGAAGTCTTCAAGATTGGATGTCTTTCTAGAAGATAAGCTTTAGCTAAACACAGGTTATTGGGTTCAGTATAGGAATAACAAGACAAAATTCTTTGGCCTCTATTTTACAGGAATCAAACTACACGATTTAATGTAGCTTTAAAAAAATAAGTATCTATGAATTTTCAGGGTTTACCTAAGGCAGTAAGATGTTCAAATTCGATTTGAAAATCTAAGCCCTGGGACTATCTTTAGGTGCACTAATTTAAAAATTTCAGCCGTAGGTTTTTCCCCTTCATATCAACTCATTATTCAAATTATTATAAAAAATTTCAGCTTCCATGCTTTGCTTGAGAAATGTATCTTTACATGGAAAGTGAGTAATTCTCTTGAGTTTTTTCTTCTTTAAAATTATTTGAAAATTCATATTTTTGCCAATAATTAGCATTATGAATTAGTAACATTTATTTTAATTAACCCTCATTTGCTGTACCTCCATTGCACCTGCTTATGTAAATATTACTCAGAAGATATACCTGATAAACTCAGAAGTAGTTACGTGGTTATGAAGTGTTGTATATACTTAATTTTGTATAGTTTATATTAACCACGGGACACAGCCTATTAAATATTCTAATTACAAGGCACAAAATGTTTATTCTTTTCATAGAATCAGAATTATAAGGCTAGAAAAGACTTTGAGAAGTCATCTAGTCCAGTCCTCTGTTCTAAGGCAACATCAAGTATGCCTTGACCATGCCTGACAAGTGTTTTGTTCAATATGTTCTTAAAAACCCAATAATGCGGATTCCACAGCCCACCTTGTTAACCTATTCCAGTTTTTAACTATTCTGATAATTAGAAAATTTTTCCTAATGATTAAACTAAATCTCCCTTGATGCAGATTAAGCCCGTTACCTCTAGGTCTACTTTCAGTGGACATGGAGAACACTCCATCACCATCCTTTTTTGTAACAGTTCCTAAACATATTTGAATGCTGTTACTGGGTCTTCCGTCAGCCTTCTTTTTTCAGGAGTAAACCCACCCAGTTTTTAAATCTATTTTCATAGGTCAGGTTTTCTAAACACTTTATCATTTTTGTTGCTCTGCTTTGGACTCTCACTAGTTTATCCACATCTTTCCTAAACTGTGGTGCACCAACCTTGTGCAGCAATGATGTCAGATGTGCTCAGAAGCTCCTCAATACAACGAAAAATAGTTTCAAAAGAACAGTCATTCATTAGCATTTTAACCAGTCACTTTGATAATTCTCTAATGTGCTGGAAGCAAGCAGTGTTCTCAGTAGATATTTAAACTCAAAACGCTGACATTTGTATTTCCATTGGCCACTGAACTCTAACGGTGCCCCCAATCTACCTCATTAATATGAACCCAAGTGAATGGACATAGTCAGATACACACAGCTTCTCTTAATTCTCCCGCCCCAGCAAATGTAGGTTGATCATATCAAGAATAAATGATTAGGGATTTCAGGGCCACAGCTGTCATAGAAGGGCAATCAACACACTGTGCCAGGTAGCTATTGATACACACTGCTCTCTCAGCATCCTCCTCCTACTTTTGGAAGAAGCAAAAATTATAATTCTATGCTTTCTGTAGCTATCTGATTATCCTCTTAAAAGGTTAATTCCCATTCATTCTACCCCTTTGTAATCCCTTTATAACCAGTTACTCCAAGACTGCTAGGACTATGTCGCCCAGGTAGGACCAAGGCCCGTGATCCTGATTTATCTGTCACTTCTGCAAGGTTATGGAAATATACCAGGATAGGTAAAGTTGTTGGGGAGAGAATGACTTGGAGAACCATTACAATACAGGATCAAGCTGATGTTCACAGAAAGTAGAAAAGGAAATGGATAACTGAAAGTGAAGGAGCCTGGACTCAATGAGAGAAGAAATTGTGTTTTTCTCCTTATTTTATTTACCTTGAAAAGGAAGAGCTTTGATTTGGACTAATTTGTACCTTGGAACTTTGTTTTTATTTCTGTTGGGCAATCTAATCTTCCAGTGCTCAAGGGAGAGATTTCTCCATGATAAATACACATTTTCTAACACATTTGAACCTTGAGACTTCAAACCAGTAAGCAAACTTCCACAAAAAAATATAATGAAAAAGTATATATAAACTGGCAATATTGCTAGAGAATAAGAAATATGTAACCCATTTCCTATATATTTTCTTATAGGAAAATATACATTAGCAATAGTAGTGTCAGAACCACCATACAGTCACAGGTATATTTTCAGCACAGTGATGCTCATTAAGGAATTTTGATTACAACTACTACTGACTTCAGTGGGAATATAGGATCAAGGCTCTAATTTGTGATTTTTTCCTCCTTTCCTTTGAGATGAGCACACATACCAGTTTCCCTCCTGGAAATAGAACAGGGAAGCCCATAAAACACAGTCACACACAAAATAGTACACATCAATCACCTGTCTATAGGGCTTAGACAAGGAAAAGAAATGCAAGTAATGTGTAACAAGATTTTCAAATTAGTTTTATAATTTCATTAAAAAGTAATACAAGTTCCCAGAACTTGAAGTGCACAGTAATATTAGTAAAATGTGTATGGTGCTTTTAAATCATGTGGCTTTAAAGAGTCGTCGTCCCCCCACCCTATAATATAATATATTTTTCAAGCTTCTGCCAAAATTTAAGAATTGATCTAAAATATATTTGTTCTGGCTCTTTTTTCGTGATATTAGCATAGTATTTTTTAAAACATAGTATATTATAAACTGTAGCAAACCCCAAAAATAGGCAGTAGCTTTACAGCCAGTATCTATTTGTGGCAGCTTTCAGCATTATTAAAAGCAAATTAAACCTGCTGGTAAGCCTATGTGCAACCCTGTTTGACTAATCGCCCCAAGGATCGCCAGCACTAGCTGCAGCATTTCTGAATCTATTTCACAGCTGCTCATACAGTGATGATGTTCTTGTAAAGCAAAATCTCGGATCTGAATCACTACATTTTTAATAAAATAATAATTATTAAGTGAATAATAATTATATGTAGATAGGCCGTTGTCTTGCTTGGGGTTTCTATACAACAGAATAAAAACAGTACCAATATAAATTAAACAAAAGCCCTCTTAAAATTAGACCAAATGAGAGAATCCAGGTTTAAATAGGCAAGATTATTAAGAGTGGTACTTTTTAAAAGTGGAAAGGAAAAGAGCAGAAAATTAGCACTAGAAGGATAAGTGCTTCTCCTCTACACTTCTTTTTGAGAATCTGAAGTTGCACTAATGAGATAATGAGCAGCTGGTTGACAATGTTCATCTATCAATCAGCTGACCAGTTGATTGTTGATCAGTCTTTCCTCAGTCAATGTGTATAACTACAGGGGCTTATACATGTAATTAGAAATCTCTCTCTTCTCAAATCGCCCAGAGGCTAAAATAGGTACTGTCTGTCAATTCTTAATGAATCTATATGCGTTTTGCTTGTAGTAAAGGGCTTGCATTAAAGCTTCTGAGAGCAATGTTTACAAGCTTGGTACAATTCTAATTTAATTGTTAATCTGCATGTACAATCTTTGTCTCACCCTAGGCATTGCAAGAAAACACAGCAAAACAATCTGACTTTGCTGAAATAATGTCCTTTCTTGGTAGGAATTGCCATGTTTTAATTTAGATGGGCCATCCAATTCAATATGCTGTTTAATATACAGCCAAGTAGCCTGTAGCAGATGATGCACTGAAAAGTGCAATCCTCTCTTTCCTTCCTCTACTCCCCCGGCCCCTGACCCAAACAAACACAGGAAAACCTATCTATAAGGAAAGTTTCTTCCTAATCCAGGTTGATATATGCCCTGAAGTAAGAGAGTTTATAACTCTTAATTTTGATATAATATAGAGATTTTTATCCCATATAAATGTTAAATTCCTCCAACTTTTGAGCCTCAGCTCTGGCTTCCCCAGTTGAGGAAAATGATCAGCTGATAGATAGAAAGGACAGAGCTGGATTTGAGGGCGCAACTCCCTTAGGCCTTTTATATCATCCAAAAAAGCACTCTGATGGCACAGAAATTACCAGCTGTGCCGGACCAGAGAAAGGGTCTGGTGGGATCAGAGAGGTAAATTCCCATCTACACAGTGATACGTAGCACATCCCCAGGTGATATTCTGATCAACAAAGAAGAGTCAGTTTCAACACAAGGGTGCTAGGAAGGTGACACACCTGATAATTTCAATTCGCTCCCCTACACTGTGCTAGAGGGCAAACTAATACAAACAGAATGTATCTGGGTGTCACACAGGTGCCTGTTAAGGAGGGATTATATAACTTTTCAGGCTCCACTCATCTTTTGCCTATGTTTCTGCCTGTCAGCGACAACTTACATGTTAAGGAAATAGGCATTATAGAGACAAACCTATGATAGCTGAATGGCTTCTGTTCAGACACTAAAGAGTCTTTTGGATTAATATGGGGGGATATGTGGCTATTGTAGTAGTGGCGTTTGCTGTTTATTTTTAATTTCGCCAGTTAAAAAGCTCTTATCTTTTCCTGTAATGTTTTTTGCATTCTTTCAATATGGCTGGTAGCAAGGTCACAGCACTCGTAACGTATTTCTCTTCTACAATATTATATTTGTGTTGCCTGGCTTTTAAGGTTTTTTATATTTTAATGAAGTTATTTAAATGAAGGTTCTGACTTGCATAATTCATGAGCATTCACTATCTCTTCAAAAATTCTAACTCTCTAAACTATTTTTTCTTGGTGATGATTTTTTTAAAATAAGACAATCAAGAAAGGATTTTAAAATGTGAAGGTAGTGTTGAAAATAGATTTTAATATAATTTGATCCCTTGGGATAATTTTATGTTTATGATATTTGTTTTGCAGACAAAAAGATGCTGAAAATCAGACTGTATGTTCAATTTATAACCTATAAATACTGAGATTATCATAGAAATATAATGGGCTGGATTAAGGGCCAGCATCTCTTTGATGCCAAGATCTGCTTGATTTTTCAGACTGGGGCACTGGACCACCAAGGAACCAATTACAAATCTGTTCTCTTCCCAATTCTTAAACAATGACTCTAGCATAGATTAACACAGCCTAGGTAGGGTTACCAAATTTCCCTATGTTGGGACACCTGCTAAAATTACTCACATTCAAGCAAGTTCAATGGCAATTAGTCACAACTATGCAGTACAAATGTTTAAATTAACATTAAGTTAACTGAGTCTGTTAAAAAAAGAAATACTGCGTAGTTGGATTCTTTTTATTTACCTTCTTATCTTTAAGGTGTCAAGATTCACACAGGGAGGGGTGACACAGATAGCCTTACCCCCTCACACTTACATGGGGAGAGGTGACACACACATACTCCTGTATACCTCTCTCACATATGGGGGAATGACCAACTGATTCTCCCCTTCCTGCCTGGTGCTCTCTGCCCTCCATGCCTGGCTGGGCCCCTGGGATGGATATGTCTCTTCTGGTACCTGGTGCTGTGTTTTCCTGTGACAACATTTGGGTTGGGGGGTACAGGGTCACTTGCCCCACCCTCACCCCCCATTTCTGACAGGGTTCACTTCAGAAAGTGGCTGGCAGCAGTCTTTCATCAATATGTGAGAGGGAAGAGATGGGAGTTGCTTCCAGCCACAGAATGGGAGTAGGTGGATGACCTGGCCTGTGTCTTTGCAGAGCTCATCTTTCCTCTCCCTCCCTTATGGCTGGAAGCAACTTGTCCGTTCTTGCTTGCATAGTGTTGAAAGGCAGCTAATGCTGCAAGGCTGCTGCTGGCCACAGGTATAACTCAGCTGCCTCCTGTCCTTTGGCTATGGCACAGGCAGGAAGGGGTTAAGCCCTAAGAATGCACTGTGCACTAGGGTCTAGGGAACCTGACCTCAGGGGGTTCTTCCTTGTGGTTTTTGCAGATAAGACTAACTCCACTACCCCTCTGAGACTTGTCATCTTTAAAAACAGAACATCTGGGCACTCTAAGCTGAATGAAGGCTGCCATCATTTATGCAATCTGGCAATGGTTCTGAAGTTACTGTTCAATGCAGCACACTCCAGCACACTCATCCTTTATGCTTAGGTGTCATAAGAACTTGCCACATAGACTTTCTGCCTGCTGGGGAAATGCAGACTCTTTCTACAGGGAGGAAGGTGTAAATCTGGGCTTACTTTGTGGATTATATGGAGGGACTGAGTTGCAACCCATTTTTGAAATCTTTTAACTTCTCCATAACACAGATGATTTTTTGAATAGCTCCAAAGAGCCTATCACTCTGACATGCAAGGGATGCTTTTGAAAATTTTACCTATCAAACCATGTAGCAACATCTTCCAATATGTTGGCAAATAGAGATAATCTTTTCATAGTCAGCATTTCCAGAGGCCAAAGTGAATTCAAATATTTAAATTATCAATTTAAAACATATACTGTTGTTTGTCAGAGGCCTTCATTCAGCCACAGCAGTAATTTCTTCTTGTTGTAGTGAACCGATGTGCTAGGGCCAAGCAGTTCCAGTTTTCGAGTGAAGGCTTGTTTTAGTTGCTGCCTGATGTTGCCATTAAGTTTAAGACCTAGAAGTTTATTGGTCAGATGGGTGATCTGCACTTGCTACAAGGAGTCTAATGACTTTGATGATTAGTTTCTTGTCTTTTATTGTTTATATCCAAAGTAATTCAAACTTTTTAAAAATGACCTGTAATTTATGGAGAAGTACAACATGCTGGAGTCAAGGTTATTGCTTTGTTTTACAGCTACACTATTAATTAAATGAGATACATATACTGACTCAGAAGTTTACAATTTCAGTAGAGTCATCACAAAAATACCATGCAGTGTGGTTAGAAAAAGTTATTTCCACAAAATGTACCTCTTGCTGTTTTAGGCCCCCTTCAGGAAATCACGTAAGCACCTGCTTAAGTCCATCACTATTTAGGATAACATTTAAATGTATGATTAACTTTAAGCATGTCCTTGAATCTCACTAACTGCAATGCCAAACTTAAATGCTGTCTGGAATAGGGTGCTTTCCAAATCATGGCCTTAGAACAAAAACAACAATTTTACAATTTGCTAAATTATTTATGAAGCTATTGGGCTACATAAGGCTAACGTCAGTACTGGGCAAATTAGTTGAAATTATAGTAAAGAATAAAATTGTCAGACATGTAGATGAACATCATTTGTTGGTGGAAAGTCAACATGGTTTCTGTAAAGGGAAATCATGCCTTACTAATCTGCTAGAGTTCTTTGAAGGGGTCAACAAACACATGGACAAGGGGGATCCAGTGGATATATTATACTTAGATTTCCAGAAAGCCTTTGAGACGGTCCCTCATCAAAGGTACTTAAGTAAAGTCAGTTGTCATGGGATAAGAGGGAAAGTCCTCTCATGGACTGATAGCTGGTTACTGATAGCTGAAAATGGTAAGTTTTCAGAATGGAGAGAGGTAACTAGTGGTGTCCCCCAAGGGTCTATACTGGGACCAGTCCTATTCAACCTATTAATAAAAATGATCTGGAGAAAGGGGTAAACAGTGAGGTGGCAAAAATTGCAGATGATACTAAACTGCTAAAGATAGTTAAGACCAAAGCAAACTGTGAAGAGATTGAAAAAGATCTCAGCAAACTAAGTGACTGGACAACAAAATGGCAAATGAAATTTAATGTTGATAAATGTAAAGTAATGCAAATTGAAAAAAATAATCCCAACTACACATACAATTTAGCTACAACTACTTAAGAGAGAGATCTTGGAGTCATTGTGGATATTTCTCTGAAAACATCCACTCAATGTGCAGCCAAAAAAGCAAATAGAATGGTAGGAATCATTAAAAAAGGGATAGAGAATAAGACAGAGAAGATCTTACTGACTCTATATAAAACCATGGTACACCCACATCTGGGCACTGGAAAAGGTTCAGAGAAGGGCAACAAAAATGATTAGGAGGTTGGATCAGGTCCCATATGAAGAGAGATTAAAAAGACTTAGACTTTTCAGCTTAGAAAAGAGGAGACTAAGGGGGGATATGACAGAGGCCTATAAAATCATGACTGGTATGAAAAAGGTGAATAAAGAAAAGTTATTTACTTGTTCCCATAATACAACAACTAGGGGTAACCAAATTAAATTAATAGGTAGCAGATTTAGAACAAACAAAAGAAAGTTTTTCTTTAAGCAGCGTACAGTCAACCTGTGGAACTCCTTTCCAGATGTGTTGTGAAGACTAGGACTCTAAGGGTGTGTCTACACTGCACTGTTATTCTGGAATAACAGCCATTATTCCAGAAAAAAATACTAGCATCCACACAGCAATTGCATTATTTCGAAAGAAAATCGAAATAACAGAGGGCTTTTTCTGATGTTGGTAAACCTCATTCCATGAAGAATAATGCCTCTTCTGAAAAAACTCTTTTGGAAGAGGGGGTGTGTGGATGCTGCAATGTTGAAATAGCTCCTCACCAAAGCCATTCTAAATTATTCCTCCCCAGTGCCTCCTGGGGCTCTAAATTGAGATAGCGCATCCACATTAGGGGAGCCTTTCCTCGGACTAACTTTGAGGCTTCCCTGTAGTGTGGATGCTCTATTTCGAAATAAGCTATTCTGGAAGATATCTTCCAGAATAGCTTTTTCCAAAACAAGATTACAGTGTAGACGTACCCTAACAGGATTAAAAAAAAGAGCTAGATAAATTCACGGAGGTTAGGTCCATCAATGGCTATTAGCCAGGATGGGTAGGAGTGGTGTCCCTAGCCTCTGTTTGTCTGGATATGGATGACAGGAGAGGGATCACTTGATGATTACCTGTGTTTCACTCCCCCTGGGGTACCTGGTATTGGCCACTGTGGGCAGACAGGATACTAGATTAGATGGACCTTTGGTCTGATCCAGTATGGCCAGTCTTATGTACTTATGTATATTGTGCTAAGTTCTATGTGGGAGAAGAAGGGTGGGAGAAGACTGAAGGTATGTCTACACTGAAGCAGGGAGTAAACCTCCCAGCCCTGCTAGTCAGACTTATACTAACCCAACTTGAGTTTGCATGCTGAAAATAGCAAGGTGGATGGGCTGGTGTTCAGGATATCAAGCCTAAGAGGGTCAAGCCAAAGCTCGAGCCCAAGCCATAATGTCCTCTCTGATATATTTAGCACACTAACTCAAGATTCATGTGTGTGAGTCTATGTATGTAGGCTGGCTCAGAATAAACCAGGATTGGCAAACTTCGACACACAGCCCATCAGGTTAATCCATTGGAGGGCCTGGAAACATTCTGTTTACATTGACCATCCATAAGCATCCCCCTCCCTCTGCCCCGCAGCTCTCAGTGACTGTGATTTGCCCTTCCCAGCCAATGGCAGCTGCAGGAAGTGGCATGCGCTGCAGGGACACGCTGGCTGCCACTTCTTGTAGCACCCATTGGCCAGGAACGGCAAACTGTGGCCACTGGGAACTGCAGGGGGACATGTCTGTAGACAGTCAATGTAAACAAAATGTCTTGAGGTCTGCCAGAGGATTACTCTGATCGGCCATGTACTGAAGGTTGCTGACTGCTGAAGTAGACATACCCTGAAGGTACCAGTTCTTGCTCTCTTAAAGTGCTTCCTTCATGTGAAAAAGGTATCCTCCCCAAAGTGTGGGATAAGGCAAGAAGGAAACCTGCTGTCCTCGCTCTGATGCAGCTACCGAGGGTGTGTTGCCCAGAAGCATGCCTATGTCAGAATTCCATAGAAGCTGGGATGTTGCTTCTCCTTTGAACATGCAACATAGGTAACAAACTCTTCTGTGGAGCACAGAGTCCAGGTGTCACATAATGCTGTAAACCTTCTTACTCTCCCTATCACGTACCCTTCTCACAACAGGAAGAGCAACAAAACAATTTTAAAAATGTTTTTTAACTTGAAAAACAACAGATTTTTTCCCCTCTCTTTCACCAACTTTTATGATTTTTTCCATGTGACACCTACATAATTTCCATCTCCTGCTAATGGCCTCCTCCAGGTGACAGTAAGTGCTAATGTGTGGGCAATATTCAGCTTGAGATCATGTTTGATTGTTCACATTTTTCCACCTCCACTGTGATGCACTACTTTCAGTTTTACAAAATGAAAAGCAATTTTTGCTTTGGGGGGTGAGGGAGAATAAATCACAACACTACTGGGAAAGGAGTTTATTTGTTGAGATCACATCCTGCCACCCTGACTGAGCAACATTTTATTCCAAGAGTAGTTCTACTTGCTGAGTAAGTTGCTATTGAGTGTGAGATGGGGGCAGAATCTGGATCTTGGTTTGGAAAGCTGCTTCTACTTGATTTATATGAAAGAGAGATTCACTAGGAAAAACTATTCTCCTACTTCAAATTGACATTATCTCACTACACTACAAAGATAAGTTGACCTATGTTAGGCTGACTTACAGCCCACATAGTAATTACTGATGCCCAGTAGGGATGTGAGTAGTCGAGTAGTTGACAACCGGGTAGTTGAGTCGACTACTTGTTTTCCCCACACCTCCTTGCTGCCTCTGTATCAGAGGCAGCAATGCGGGGACAAGAGCCAGTGTAGTGGGGAGCCAGCTTAAAAGCTGGTTCCCCCACCACTGTCTCCATGGTGCTGCCTCCGCCTCTATTGGAGGTGTGGGGGGTAGTGTAGGCTGCTGCAAAGCAGCTTCTGCCTGCGATGGGTCCAAGTTTGCTGAGGGCAGAGGCTACTCCGGCAGCAACCCCTATCCACAGCCAGCCCCAGCCGCTGCGAACAGAGGCTGCTCCAGCATAAACCTCTGTTCATGGCTCAGGGGCTGGCCATGGACAAGGGATGCTGGACCTGGCATGAGCCAGAACTGGGCAAGTCTGGCTCAGTTCTGACTTGCACCAGTCAGGGACTGCTGTGACTCTGCATTTTAAATGTAGTATTTTACTACATTTGAAATACAGAGCCTCAGCGATCCTGGCTCTGTAGCACCTACCCCCACTGCATCTCTGCACTTTAAATGTTGTAGGAGATGGGCTGCCTGCGTGCCCAGCTCCTACTACATTTAAACTGCACAGCCTTATCAACTAATTATGTAGTTGATACAAATTGTATCAACCAGTGTTTCCTCTAAGATTTACCACCCATGAAAGGAGTGAGTTTTGTCTTGTGCACCAGTATTGAGCTCATGTGTGCTTGTTCAGATGTGTGCCACTATGGCACCCAAGTTATTAATAAATATCTTATAAACCTCTCCCTTTTCCCCTCTACTGCCATATCTCCCATCCTCCCCTCGCCCCATCTGCTTCCCACCCCTCTCCCTCCTCTGCTGTCCTGGCTCCTGCTCTTCTTACTCCCCTCAGACCTTTGGGGACCTGCCCGCCTCCCCTCCTCCTTGACCCCTGCACCCACCCTTCCCTTCCCCCTGTGCTCACCCCTCCTCTGATCATCTGTAGCAATCCCTCCCCATCCCCTCTCCTAACACATCCCTCTACTCACCTGCCCTGCCTCTCTCCTCTGGTGCTCGTGCCTCTCCTCCATGAGTCTGCCCTTTTGCTTCGCCCCCACAATCCCCTGGTGCCTGCACCTTCTCTTACCCCTGCACCTTCCTGGTGCCTCCCCTTTCCCTCACTGCGCCTGCCCTCCTTGCCCTCTTTCTCTTTGGTGCCCACCCCCTCACCATCCTCTGCCCCAGTTTTCCTCACACCCCTCTGTGCCCTTACACTTGACTTGCTCCATTCCCTGCCTTCCTCATGTCCACTCCTTCTTTCAACCCCTTTTCTCCTGGCACCCACTCCTCCCCTCTCCTCTTCCTTCCTCTTGCCCCTATTTTCCCTCCCCTTTCCTCTCCCAGCATCATCCTGTCTCCATTGACACCTTCCCTCCCCTCTCCCTTCCTGTCCTTTACCTCATTGTCTTCCCTTGGCCCCTGGCATTTATCTCTTCTCCACCCTGCCGCTTGGTGCCTGCCTCTTTCTTCTCCTGCCCTGGTCCACTCCTCTCCCCTCAGCACAAGTCCCTTCCTCTTCTTACCCCCACCTTCCCCTTATTTCTCTCTCTGACCCTTCCCTAACTTTCTACCTTCAACGTGAAAAGCAGTTTGCAGGGCTGGAGCTGGGGCCGCACTGCTATTTTTAGTATCATGGTCCTGGGTCCAGAACTTCCCACAGCCCTGTTTCCAGCTCTCCCGGAGTGGGTCTGCATGCAGGGACTGGAGCAGAGGCCACCCGCGGTGCTATTTTTAGCTTCACTAGAACAGCCTCACCTCACGCACCCCGGTTCCAGGTGGAGCAAAAGGGCAGCTGCCCCCACCAGGAACTCACCAGGCCACCAGCTGCCATTGCTGCTACGACCACCACTACTCTCCTTCCATTCAAGCAGGAAGGTAAGTGGTGAGTGCTGCTGCATGGCTCTTAAAACGACATGGGCGGACCTAAAATGTTTAGTGCGTGGCCACACAGGCATGCAGCTTAGTGTGAACACTGCTATCAACTACACTATTATTCATTTAGCTGCCTCTTAACATCCTTAATGGCCACACTACCCTCCTTTCTGTTCAAGGTGTTTGTCTTCATGGGGTGCTTCTATTGACTGAAGAAGGGCATTGTGGGGGGATTGAGAATGGGGGAGGGGGAGGGAAGCTGCCTTGGGTTGCTCTCCTCCAGCAGGGAGATCCACGCCCAGTGTCCAGCTGGCTACTGCCGTCTCGGGGGGCAGCAGGGAGCTAAGGGGCAGCAGGACTTCCAATAGGGACAGCAGAGCACAGGTGGTAGCCCTGCTTGGAGAAGAGACCAGGCAGCAGCCAAGAATGGCAGCTAACAGCCAATGTAAGGAACACAATGTCTACGTAGTCAATTTCACCCTAACAACACTGACATAAACTCTACTCCTCTCAGTGAGGGGGCTTGGTCAGCATAGCAGGGGAGTTACATGGGCAAGAGCTACCCTGTTTGCTTGTCAAAGGCTGAATTTTATAACTATAGCGTAGGCAAGGCCTCAGTTTTTATATTAGTGATATTGTATTAACTGCTACTTGTGACTCTCAGGCAAACCAAATTATTTTGGAGGGGGTCTCAATTCAGGTGCTGCAAAATGATGATGGTCAGTAGCTTGGAGGACTGTAATTTACTGCCATGTATGATCCATCATCTTGATTATTTTTTATTTAAATTCTATTCTATTATTTTTAAACACCTAGAATAAGGTTAGTTTTTAAGTTCTGAAAGGCTCCAAATAAACAGATTCTGGCAGAAATGCATATTTCTACAGCTGACCTTCTCAGGTCAGTGATTTTCAGACCCTCTACAACCGCTGGATCCTATTGGGTTTGCTTGTTGCCAAGGAGTATCTTTAGGAAGGGATGGTCCTAGAAAAGGAGCGCAGAATTGAATTCCTTTCTAGAAATGCCCTTGTGCACTCTCATTTGGTGCACTCTCATTTTTAAGCTAACATTTCCCATCTGAATTTCACAGAATGCTTTTAATTCACTAATATTTCTAAAACTCACAGAACAATTTTGTGGAATTAGTATCCTCTTTTCTAAGGATGAGAGCACCAAGGCACACAGTTAGGGCCACACTGTGATCCCTTTAATCACATGAGTGGTCCCATGACTCCAATGGGACTGCACAGTTGAATTATTGTTTCCCAACATCAGTAAGTTTCTAGCAGAGCCTGGAGTGGATATCCTGACTCTCTGCCCTGTAACTGAGACATGAGACTCTCCTCATGTTATGAACCTGATCATAAATTAGAACACAAAGTACAGGTTGGACCTTCCTGGTCCAGCACCCTCGGGAATGGAGTGGTCCTGAACCAGGGAGTTTGCCGGACTGGGGAAGGTCAGGCGACTCTCTGAGCTCTAGGTGTCCCTGGAGCCTGGGTTCCCTGCCTGCTGCTGGCCCCATGCCAGGGCTCCAAGGATCAGCCTCCTTGAGCTGGGACTCTCCAGCCACCACCAACCTGCTGCGGGGTTCCCAGGCCCAGGGATTCCACCCTGCCACCACTGGCCCTTCTGCCGCCAAGATTTCAGGACAGGGCTGGGGATTCCCCCCTTCCACCGCCAGCCCCACTATCGCTCAGTGGCCAGGACTGGGGATTCACCTTTGCGGCTGGCCCCGCTGCTGCTGGGGTTCCTGGCTGAGCCTTGGGATTCCTCCCAGCCACCGCTGGGGCTCCCTGGAACTGGACTCCCCACTCACCACAGGACCATCCCCTGCCAGCCCAGCTGGGGCTCTCCAGCAACTGCAGGACTCCCACCTGGCTTGTGCTCCTCACCTTTGGGGCTATTTGGTCCAGCAACATCCTTGGTCCTTTCAGACCATGGATGTGGTTGGACCAGAGAGTCCCAGATTCGGGATTTCAAGCTGTAGTAAACAAATGTTATTTGAAAGAATCACAGCAGGGTTCCTGCTGATTTTTCCCACCCACACGTGGAGTGAATTTTGTTATGTGCACCACAAAATTCATGTGGCAGGGTTGGGGCAGAAGGGTTCAGACTGTGAGAGGTGGCTCAGGGCTGGGGCAGAGGGTTGGGATGTGTGTGTGTGGGGTTGAGGGATCCGGCTGGCAGTGTGGGGGCTGACAATGAGGAGTTTGGGGTACAGGCTGCCCTGGGCTATGATGGGGGGAAAGGATATATCTGCAACTCTCTCTCCCCATGGCAGTGTCTGGGCTGGGGGCAAGAGCTGTCTCTTCCACAGCAGTGGCAGCTCCAGGCCCGGCTGGGCTGGGGCTGCAGGAGGGGTGCCTCTCCCCTGGTTGCAAGGGTCCAGGCTGGGACTCGGCTGGGGCTACTGGTGAGGTGCCTCTCCCATGGCCATCGCAGATCCAAGCAAGCCTGGGCTGAGGCTGCGGGAGAGGGCCAGGTCTAGGCCAGACTGGGTTAAAGCCAGGGGAATGGTGTCTCAGTCATGGCAGGTCCTTTGTTGGGCTGGATTGTGTCTGGGGCTGGGGGAGAGGAATCTCTGCCCCTGGAGCCCTGAGTGATTGTGTGGCACTTAATAGGCAGCTGTGCAGCCTCATAGCTGTGCAACTTAGAGGCAACTTAGGATCACAGTATAAGGCTCAAAGAAATTGCTGTTAGTATCTATTTGCAATTAGTTCTATACACAGTATTGAGGAGGCTATTCTTGAAGTACCACATCTAGCTCTGCTGTCCACCTTTCAAAATGGATTGTGAAACGATTCAGAACAGAGCTACAAGAATGTTTTGAGGTCTGGAAAAATGTCTTACAATGAAAGACAATCTACCGAGTTAATCAAACAGAGGTGAGTGATCACTCAAGAGATGAGTGATCACGGTACATACACACCTACCAAGGGGAAGAGACTTCTGACAGTAGATGACAGTTCAATTTAGCAGACAAATACATAAAAAACTAATAGCTGGGAGACAAAACTAGATAAATTCAGAATGCAAATTTAGAATGGCAAAAGTTTCAATAAAGGATTTAATAGGGGAATTAACCATTGGAACAACACAACAGAAAATGGGGGTGAATTCACCACCACTTGAAGCTATAAATCAGGAATGGGTATCTTTCTAAAGGATATGCTCTAGCTCAACCAGAAGTTATTGAATTTCCTATAAGATGTTTAATGCCAGAGGCCAGACTAGCTGGTCATATGATTCTTTCTGTTCCAAAAATCTATGAATCCTCATTATGAATATTCTCTTGTCTGCTATCTTAACAAGATGAAGTTGTCTCTCTTGTGGGTATGATCTGCAATACATTGCCGATAACACATGATAAATAAGGATTTCCCAGGGAATCGCTAATGATTATGCTTCACCTTAAATGTACTTGCCATCTTTTGGCTTATTACAGAGCTAGATGTGGTGAGAACACACATTTCCATCTTCTGTTTTCCTGTAAGTAGAAGTTAGTGGCTGTGACCAAGGCTGACAGTCCCTCTCTAAAGAGAGGAGCAGTGGGTGCCTGGTGCCCCAAAAGGCACAGAAAGTAGCAGAAGAGAAGGGAGATCACCTGATTTCCCTGATTAGACAAAAACATGGCACATGGTAGGAGATACTGGTGATCTAAAACTTGGTGGGGAAAAGCAGAGACCTACAAAACCAGTGAGGATCTCAGATTTCCTCACTTTGCAACATTCCCCCCTTATAAAACAACAATGATTCTGTAACACTTTAGAGACTAACCAAAAAATATATTGATAGTATCATAAGTTTTTGTAGGCACAACCCACTTCTTCAGATGACAAATATGGAGCAAGAGGCACAGAGGTTTGAATATAAAGCAGAAAAAGAGGGGAGTGGAAAAACTGTCAAAGTGTCCATGCTAAATGAGGCTAATAGAGTGGGCTGTAAGTGCCCGATACTTAGCTTTTTATGTCATTTTTGGAATATAATTGCCCATCCAGTTCATGTCTTTGTTCAAGCCATAAGACATAGTGTCAAATTTGCAAATGAAGGTCAGTTCCACAGACTCTGTTTTTAGTTGATTCTTGAAATTACTTTGTAAGAGAATAGCTACCATTATATCCATGAGTGAGTGCCCAGGCAAGTTAAAATGTTCCCCAACAGGTTTCTGTTTGTTACTATTTCGAATATCTGATTTGTGTCCATTAATCCTTTGTCCTAGAGACGCTCCAGTTTGGCCAATATAGATAGCAGAGGGGCATTGCTGGCACCTGATATCATAGATCACATTGGTGGATGTGCTATTGTATGAGCCTCTGTTGTGGTGGCATATATAGTTAGGTCTTGTGATGATGTCGCTTGTATAAATGTCTGGACAGAGTTTCCCCATCCCCCACTCTCCTTTTTTTCTACTTTATATTTGAACCTCTGTGCCTCTTGCTCCATATTTGTCATCTGAAAAGTGGGTTGTGTCCACGAAAGCTCATGATACTATCTATATATTTTTTGGTTAGCCTCTAACGTGCTACAGGACCATTGTTGTTTTTTAAGTTTTTTTAGTTACAGACTAACACGACTACCCCTCTGATACTCACCTTATGTTTGTCAAATGCAATATTTATTTTGAGCACATTCTTGGGTTCTATATGAATATCTGAGAACTCCATTTAGTCCTAACCAATTTGTAGAAATAAGCAAACACACACGTAGGGGAGTGTTTAATCCATTCTCTCCTTGGCAATTGGAGATCACTCCCAATGGTATGATCTCTGGCCCTCTCTCCACTGTAGTGCCATCACTTAAGATTTCTATTTCTAGAACTTGTCCTAGTTGCTATTAGAAACAACCCCAGTCCCATTGTGTTTGTATAAACTGAGGATAGATTACAAATAGTCTCTTTTAAACATGAGGGGAACAAAGAAATCTTTTTGTAAGCTCTCTCCTTGTAAAAAATAACAGCACATATTTTGATTTCGGCTAATGTGAAATTCATCCATTAGCTCGATTCTGTATTTTAGACACAGTCATGAATGGAGAGTAGGATGGAGCTCCACCACTCCCTAAGGATTTTGGAGATGGATTAATTTATAGTCCTGCTCCAAACTTCCCATGTGCGGGCTTCACCATCCCTCAGAATGGCATATGAGCCTACCCAGAGTGTGCCAGCTTTACTATGAGCTTGTGCCAAGCAGGGGGCAGGGCCATGCTTTTCTAGCCTCTTTGAGACAGTGCGCACCCAATGGGGCAAGGAAGAAACAACCCCTGTCCCCTCAGAAGTACAAGGATTGCCCCCACACATGGAAACAGGAGAGAGGGTGTCCCTCTCACCCTTGTGCACAAGCCAGTTACAATCAAACTCTTGCAATGCAGAAGCAGTCACCCCGTAGTATCTGAGTCACCAGCCAATTCAGTGACCTGTGGTAAGAACCAGTTTTATACAGTGTCTGAAACATTGCAGAGAAATGTAGCTCATTCTCAAGGTTTGGTGGGAGATTAGAAAGACAATAGGAGGTATAATCAGATTTTTTTTCCTCCTGAATAATCCATATTTATCTCCAGGCAACAGGAAAGAAAAAATTACAAAGAGGTTGCAGCATCATCTGACTGTTTAATTGTTTAGATCTTGTCTGAATGCTGGATGCAATGCATAATGCATTGGGTTGCTTTAAAGCTATGTTTGGTCTCTCATGCACACAGCTATCCACTGAGTACCAGTGACTGCACTTCAGAATATATACCAGACTCTTCACCTTCTCCAAGGAGAGGGCTGCAGTGGAAAAGCAATGCCTTTATGTTACAGGTTAGCAGAGTATCTGCAGCATGCAGACTTCCTTACACTCACCTGATAAGCCACCCACATCCATCTTCTTCAGATTCTTTGCCTCTAGAATGACGACAGTCAGCTTGCCAGCAGTAGGCACGTAGCGAAGGGAAAAGCAGATATCTCCCAACTTCTCTTGCTACGAAAACAAACAAGGAAATGTGCTATTTTTAATCAGTTTAAGTACTTTAAAAAAAAAATCAAACCATGGACTTCTGAAAGCCCACAAAGTAGGTTAATTGGATTGAATTTCAAACACGCATTTTAAAATAAAAAGTGTAATATTACAGTCTGAGCAATTGGCTTCAAGTTGTTCAGTTTAAAAGTGAGAAACCTGAACCTGCTTCAGCAAGTGTGTTTGAAAGCCACTAGGCTGTGTCCTGTGAAGTGCTGAATGTGCGTGAGTTTATCTGGGTTCAGTGCGAGTTGCAAAAGTCAGCACTTCACAAGACCATGCCTTCAGAGGTTGAGCTGTAACACAAAGCAGCAGAGTTACAATTTTTGTTCCTCATCTTGTGTTTCTGCCATGTTTGGTTAATTAGCACACCCACAAATTACATGATTGTCAGTGAGAGTCAACTGGGCCCATTCTCATCATGCTTTGCCATGCATGCGGAAGCCATTATATGAAAAGACATTTCAAAAAAGTGACCTAGGAGGAAAAGTTGAGAATTTTGGCATGTTCAGTGTAAAGGACAAAAAGCTGACGGAGATACATGATTACAGTCTTCATACATGTCAAAAGCTGTTATACTGAGACAATGATAATGTTCTCCGGGTGCACCAACATCAGCAGCAGATGGCTAGAACAAAGGGGCCTAAGCCTCCTCTAATCTATACATTCAGTGCACCAACTGCCATCACACCTCATACTCAACTTGAGGAGAAGCTCTGATGTGCACCACAGGGTGCAATCACTGGCTCCTCCTTGCACCAAGAGCCAAGGGACCACAATAGGAAACTGGGGCCTGGCCAGCTCTGTGGGACAGAATGGAACTACTGCAGTCCAGACTGAACACAGAGCCATTTGAGCAAGCTCTGCATGCCATGGGTTCAGTCCCCTGTGACCAAACACAGCGACTGCCGTTGGGGGGAATGTGGGGTTAGGCAGGCTTGTTCTTCAAATCCCCTCAATGAGAGCGGGGATCTGTGGATTCACTCTCCTACCTGGCCCTCCTATTCCCCCGTTCTGGGCCAACACAGAGCTGGACCCAGCCCCTTGGGGAAAGAAGCCACTGCTGCCAACATGAGTTCTCTCTGGTCTGTGTGGGGCAGGTTAGAGCAGTCCCTGTGACCTGGCCTCGCTCTGTTAAGAATGTCCACTATTGCCCTGGAAATGTCTTTTGATTTTTTGTGTTGTAAATATTTGTATCAAGCATGGATAGGAACTGAGACCACCAAATTGTTTCCTATAGGCCTCCATACCACAATAATAGATGCTCTAAACATGCCATAGATTGATTTGGCAGGCCACTGAACTTGGCTCACTATGTCATGGTCACTCATGGCTCCACCCTTAGAACCCTGCCCCTGTACTCTCATCCCCCATCATTTAGGGGTGTTAGTGGTAGGAGTGCCCTCCCAGCCAGGCAAGACTGTAGCACAGGCTCCTTGTCCTACCAGGAATGGTAGCAGGGGCTTCACTCCCCTACAAAGCAGAAAGGGTCCCCTCTCTCCTGCAGAAAGGAGGAAGTGGCAGCAGTGGGGGACCTCTGTAAGTGCAACGCAGGCTGGTGAATGTGAGGCAGGCTCACTTTCCACATACCCCTGTCCTCTCTGAGTAGCTTTTAAGTTTTTATCATCTTCTTATCCCAAACAAGATTTTCACTCTGTCTGTGCCCACGAAGGAAAGGACAAGAAGTGATCAGCTTAGTTTGAAGTGAGGGAGATTTAGCTTGGCTATTAGGAAAAATCTGCTAGTGATAAGGGTATGGAACAGGTTACCTAGGTGTAAACCAGAGGCACTGAGACAACTGACAAGGGAAAGTCAAGTCTGCTCTACAGGCCTAGCTCAGTGTGAGCTGGCCTGTAGCTCATGCAGTAGAGGCACATGGCTTTAGCTCCTAGTTCACAGGTTCAGTCCCCTTGCTGATGACCAGGGTTTGTTGGTTTTACATAGGCATGCTATGGAATCCCTCTATATGGATGTTTGTAAGAACAGAAGCTTCAGGGGATAGCCCAGTTAGTCTGTACAGGATAAACTTAAAAAACAACAAAAGGTCTGGTAGCACTTTATAGACTAACAAAACATGTAGATGGTATCATGAGCTTTCGTGGGCACAGCCCACTTCTTCATATGACCAGCATTTTGAGTTTAGGATGTGCAGACCCAAAATAAATAGGGGAGAAGGGAGGGGACAGGGGAGGAAAAAAAAGGAGGGGAGGTGGGAAACAAGGAGCAGAGGGTATAGAAATATCAAAGGGAAAAACAAGAAGGCAGAACTGGGAATCAGTAAGCACCTGAAGATTGGGTGGTTAAAATGAAGCAGTTATGAATCAGAGTCAGTAGATAGGAAGGGTACTATTATACAGGAAACTACACAAAGAGCTGTTTGCACCTTCATTGAATGTTAGGTTGATAGTGTCCCAAGCATCCCTCATCATGATTGAGGCCATTAGCATGAGAATTGAACTTGTGGATGAATTGTAATTCCAACGCCTCTCTTTGTATTTGGCTAGTAGAATTGGTTTGTGGCCAGACAACCACTTGAAGATCTTTTAAACAGTGATTAGGAAGATTAAAGTGTTCCCCAACAGATTTTCTGTATGTTCCCTTTATGTATATCTAATTTGTATCTATTGATTCTTTCCCGTAGGGACTATCCAGTTTGTCCAATATATATAGCAGTGGGGCATTGCTGGCATTTGATGGCATAGATCAAATTACTGGATGTGCAGTCAAATGACCTTTTGATTTGGTAGCTTATGTTGTTGGCTCCAGTGATGAATTCACTTGTATAGATATGTGGGCAGAGTTGGCACCGCAGCTGGTTGCAGGGCTGAGTTCCTGGATGCTTATAATGTGGTTGTGTGGCATGGTTACCGGAAAGAATTTGTTTCAGGTTGGGGGGGAGAGGGTTGTCTGCAAGCGAGAACAGGTTAGACACATATGTGTCAGTGGTGATATAGGTTCACTTGGTCCTGCCTCAGTGCATGGAACTTGGACTATATGATCTCTGAAAGTCCCTCCCAGCCTACATTTCTATGATTGAAAAAGGGTTTTATCTCCTTCATATCTGCTAGATCGGCTAGCATGGGCTCTAGGAAGGGTCACATGTTGCCCTCTACACCTCTCGAGTGCCTGTAGGCACTTCATTTTCCCTTGACCCTATTAGTGAGGAACCTACAACCATAACCTGTGGTGTTTTATTGTTTATATTCTGTATAGTGATGGCCCTTCAGGGAAGTCTGAATTATTCTTAAAATTATGGGAACTTTGCCTTAAAAAAGACAAATAGTTATGAACTTTAAGATACAAAAGAGAGCTATAAATGAACAACACCACTGCTCAGAAATGATCATGAGGGTGATTAGATTTGCTGTCTCCTCTCATGCACAGTGGTACCTCTGGGGAGTTATCTATGTTGCTTTAGTGAACAGACGAATCAGGTTACACTAAACATTTCAATTAGGCATTTCAGACATCACTGCTTCTCTTTCAAAAGATGGCACTCCTTTTGGCACACAATCTAAACCCACAGTTAATTCTGGAAGCCAAGAAAAGAACTATCTTTAAAGAAATCTTTCCATCCCACCAATGTATCTTTGCAATACAATACTAGTCTATTTATCTGACAGATTCTTTTGTTTTGTCCAAATTGGCCAATTTTAAAAGTGCAGCTGGTCCCCATCTTGGAACACGGTGAGGATATAGCAGCTGCCAGCTTTGAAGAAACTAAATGGACAAATCAGAACCTC
Source organism: Rafetus swinhoei (assembly GCA_019425775.1). Classification (NCBI taxonomy): domain Eukaryota; kingdom Metazoa; phylum Chordata; order Testudines; family Trionychidae; genus Rafetus; species Rafetus swinhoei. The sequence goes on from CM033437.1 coordinate 278,568,576, forward strand.
AGCTAAGAAAGAGAAGGAAAATCACTGATAATTTTTTTTAGACAGATCCATAAGTGTGCCTGGCATATTATGTAAAAGAGAGTGTTCATGTCCGAGGGTATGTCTACACTACAGAGTTTTGTCTGACAAAACTTGAGGAATGTCCACACTGCAATTGCGTTCTTCTGCAAGAAAATCAAAAGAACAGAGGGTTTTTTTCCAGCATTGGTAATCCTCATTCTACAAGGAAGAAGCCTTTTTGCGAAAGAGCACTTTCGCAAAAAAGCGTGTGTGGACGGGAAAGAGTTAGTTCTTTTGGAAGAAGAGGAAAAAGGAAAAAGCACAGGTGACCCAGTGGCCATTCCGTCCATAGCAATCACCGATTACATGCAAGAGAGCATCCATTCAGTCTGGACGCTATCTTTCGAAAAAGCAGATCACTTTTTTGATGCACTTTTGCAGTGTGGATGCTTTCTTTCGGAAGACGTTTTTTCAGAAGATCTCTTCCAAAAAAAGCTTTTTCCAAAAGAAGCCTGTAGTCTAGACATAGCCCTTAGAGAACCTACAGCACCTTCAGTCACAAAGTTGCTGTTTCGCTCGGCAAGTCTGAGTACCACTTTCTAATGACCACAGACTACTTCATGTCTGAAGGCAGACCTCTCCATAGGAAGCAATGGAGAATCCTGCATAAAAATCATTGGCAGGTAATGGCCTTTAGATAAATATTACACACAAATGACTCTGTTGAAAGAACATTTTTAAGGTTGCAAAGTCAAACACTTAAAAGTTAGGAAATTATTTCAGAGCAATTTTATTTCTGGCAACAGCAGTTATATATCTTACCTGCTTAGTGGCTTTTGAAAACCTCACAAGGTACCTATCTGCATCTTTGGGCACTCAGGGGAAATCCCATTTTCAAAAGTGACTTTGGCACTTCAGAGTATAATTTCTATTGACTTTTCACTGGGATTTAGGCTCCCAAATATCTCAAGTGTTTTTAAAAATATCCATAGCGAATAGAATATATTTTATATATTCACAATGCAGTTCTCATTAAACTTTTCTATCAATACTACTGATAGGACAGTACCTCCTCTACACTATCATTTGGGTCCGCACTGAACCAGAGCCTGCTGTGCGATTTGAACCCATAGACTTTCAACACAGACATACTAAAATGTTACACACCAATCCTACATTAAGAACTAGATGGCTTAACTTCAGCAGGGCTCCATTCAGGTGCAGGGCCATTCCACAGGGCCCTGTCCAAGACCTGATACTATTTAATTTATACACCATGAATATACAGAGTGAAGGAAATTCCCATATGAAGATGACATAGCCCTAGCTCTTCAGAATACAAGCCTTCATACCATTCATAGGGTTGCAAAATACCGAACACCCCTCACCAAAAAAAAACACCAGGGAAAAATTCTGTTGAGGAAAAAAAAAGTGGGGGGAGACCAAAGTTGTTGAGCAAAAAAAAAAACCCATCATGGCCCCTTTCAGAGTGAGTGCAGAGTTAGAATAGGGATAGGAACAGGGGAGAGGCTGAGCACTAAGACCCAGGGAAGGCATTGCTTCCCCTTGGTCTTTAGGCTTTTTGCCGGCAGCCATTTTGTGTTCTTGTTCAATCCAGAACTTGGCTTCCCTGCGGAACCAGGTAAGCATGGGATTGGGAAGGAGGGGGGGGGGGAGAGCTGGGTGCTAGGTGTCCGATATTTTCGCCTCCTGGCCAGGAAAAAAAATATCAGAAAATACCGGACATTTTAGGTGTCCGGTATTTTCTGATTTTTTTTTACCAGACAGGAGGCGAAAATACCGGACTGTCCAGGTCAATACCAGACACCTGGCAACCCTAGCCATTCACTGTATCCTAACCCAAGATCTTAGCACGATGGTTGATTATTTCCAATTCTGGAAACTTAGGCCTAATCTGACTCTCCCTCCACCACCATGGTAACTGCTTTTTATATCTATTTATTTTAGAAATGGGCATTTGTCTGTCTGTTCATCTGTGAGTCTGTTTGTTCAAGAACTCCTCCTAAACAGTAAGAGTTTGCTATGCAGCTTTCTCTTATACTGACTTAAAGCAAAGTGAGGGTTTGGTTGTGCCAAGTAAATGGGAAGTGCCAGAAATGGGACTGTTTTCCATAACATAGAAAGGGAGCGGCACAGAAAGGAGGGATGAAATACTGAGAGTGGCCACTAGGGGCAGTGAGCCTCCAGGGGAGAGCTATACTGCAGATTGACCACTGGGGGCAGCTGAACCACCAAGAGAGTGACCAGCGGGGCTGTGGCTCGCCATCTTGCATGCCACCAGACTGGGTAAGGAGCCCCTCTACTCCAAACCCTTTTCCCCTCCAACCCTTGGCTGCAGCACTGGAAGAGAGGAGAGAAAAGGAACCTGGTGGCTGGGAAGGCCAGGGGACATCAAAGACACCAGGCTGCTGACGGAGCTGTGGGGAGACAGAAGACCGCTGGCACTGACTGTGGGAGAGACTGAGGGTAGGAGAGAAAGCCTCACCTGTTTTATACAGGTGTATAAAATCATGAGTGGTGTGGAGAGGGCCGATAAAGAAAAGTTATTTATTAGTTCCCTAAATAGAAGAACTAGAGGACACCAAATGAAATTAATGGGTAGCAGGTTTAAAACTAATAAAAGAAAGTTCTTCTTCACACAGCGTGTAGTCAGCCTGTGGAACTCCTTGCCAGAGGAGGCTGTGAAGGCTAGGAATATAACAGAGTTTAAAGAGAAGCTAGATAATTTCATGGAGGTTAGGTCCATAAAAGGCTCTTAGCCAGGGGATAAAATGGTGTCCTTGGCCTCTGTTTGTCAGAGGCTGGAGAGGGATGGCAGGAGACAAATCGCTTGATCATTGTCTTCGGTCCACCCCCCTCTGGGGCACCTGGTGCTGGCCACTGTCGGCAGACAGGATACTGGGCTAGATGGACCTTTGGTCTGACCCGGTACGGCCGTTCTTATGTTCTTATGCCCTACCTCCCCCTATCACCAAGAGCCTGCCCTTACTCCTGCACCCCCCCCATACCACCAGCTTTCTGCTCTGAAGGACCAAGGCAATGCCAGGTAAGTCTTTTAGTGAACAATAAAACGGCTAACACCAAACTTGATGTGCAGTTCTGTGGTGAGAGTGTCAACCACAAGGCTAATCCAAAATAGTTTGGTGTTGTGATGGACCAGAGTGTGAGTTGTTAATAGCACTTTGAGGCCTCCTAGCCACAATAAAGTCAGTTCTTGTGTTGCATTTATCAGAAAATTGGCTGGAAATTGATGGTGCTCCAGTCCACGGACCTTGTGAACTGCAACAACGGCCTTGGTAGATTCTGCAGCTGAATATTATGCAGCAGTATGGGCTCACCGCAGTCACACTAAACTCCTTGACATTGAACTCAATAACATTATGCACATAGTATCAGGGATACTCTGATGCTAAACAACTGGCTCCTGGTTTTTTCACACATTCAGCCACCAGAGATTAGAAGAGCAGCTCACACATCTCGCTTTCCTAACCACATCATTGCAAACATGAGGATCCCGATGCATGATGACCTACAGAACCTGCCAAAGACAAGATTTAATTCCCCTCTGTGGAACCACATCCAGACCCCTATAGCCATCTTCAATACTGAGGCTCACTGGAGAATCACACGGAGCGAACAAATGGCTTGTTGTTGGCCTTGCCAAGGAACCACTGAGTCTGATTTATGTCGTATAGACTGGTGCAGACTGAACTGCATCAGGACATCTTACAGGAGATGTGGACAAACCCTCTTTACATGGAAAATGAGACATACTCGTATGCAACCATTGTCAGCAAGCACAAACGATGGAGCACATCCTGTGTAAGTGTCTCCTTCATTCTTTTGCTGGGGGCCTGAAGGATATTCACTAGTTCACTTCTGCAATAATGTGCTGGCTATCAAATTTAGATACAAATTTGTAGTTGTTGCTGCCTTCCCCCAAGCTATATGGAAGAAGAAGAAGAAGAAGAAGAGTGCAGAATCAGGGCTGTAAGTAGTTAGAATATCTTTGCACTGTGCAGCCAGTATTCTTTAAATCCTTTTTTCATTTTCAATTATTCTAAAATTAAGTACAGAACTCAAGAGAGAGCTCCCCTTATATCAAGGGATACCATTTTACCTCAGGTTAGGGGATTTCAATCCTTCATATCCACACAATTCTATAATGTGTTTAGTTTTTAAAAGTTACAGACTCACATATGTCAACACATTAAATTAGGCTTTTCAAGACATTTTCATGGGGTGGACCACATCTTAAAAGAAGACTGTCATGTCTTATAAGGACCTCCTCTCTTTTCATTCACAATCATAGGATCTCTGTGGCAAGTACTACAACTGTTTACATGAAAAAGTAGTTGCTTTAGGAAAGCATTTAAGAAATAAGAAGGAGGAACCAGTACCATTGTGAACAGCCAGTTCACAGATCACTGACCAGCTTTATATGGTTCACAGTTTGGGAAATTGCACTAAAACATAGGCCTATCACTATGAAAAACTTGGGAAAATAGCTTAGGTACGCCTTTAAACACTCATAGAGTATCATGTAGTGCACAATTTTTTGTTCAAATCTGGGCTAGTGAATTCCATAAATGCTCCTTGTACTTCAAAGAAATTGCCTCTGGGGTAAATTATTGCATCCAATTTTACATTTCTAATGTGTACTGTAATTTATCTGATAACTTTTTGAAATATTCAGCAGCAAAAATACTGTGAGTGGCAATACTGCAGAGAAGCAATAAAAACTATCAGTAGAGGTGTGTCTTTTTGTGAGATAATTGCAAACCCCTACTGGGCTACAGGGCACAGATGAGTGCCTCTGGTGGGGTAATTATTTCATGCAGGTATTTTTTTGTCATTTTGAATTTCTTTTTGCTTTATGTATAAATAATTTATTTTAATAAATTACTTTGATCCCTGGATGGAAACTTCCAGTGATAGTGTTAGAAACATCCAACTGTGAGGTTTACAGACGGTAGCCTGGTCTCTCAGAATGTCCAACTGCCAATCAGAAGTCTCCTTCCATTTAATCAGCTTGTTTTTTTCATTACTTTTAAAGAAGCCCCAACTGAGCAGAACAGAAATGAATTCATGACTAACAGACAGCATAGGCACCATTTTTGCTCCTTTACAAAAGGCCATTTTAAGACCTACTGAGATAGAAGCTGTCTTGTAGAGAAGGCTCTGAGTGGCTCATGATTTTATGATGATTCTCCTCTTGATTCTTCACTTTGTCTTGGTAAAATAGTTTCCTAATGAGGTATTGAAAATAAATGCTGTATAAACAGATTGCGTTCATTCATGGTGTTTAATCTCTAGGAATAGAGCCCCTTCTAATATATAATATTCTTCATACTTTTTATAGATTGATACAAAAAAGTTGATGTTTGTGACATACTTAAAAAAAACCCAACAACTCCCGCCCCCAAACAATACTGGGCCTTATCATCCTGTCCGCTGTGCAGTGTGCAGAGTTGAGAGGAGTAGATTTTCCCCAAACTATCAGAAAAAGGAGCATTTAATGAGGCTGCAATGTGGCTTTTGAAAGCTACGGTTGCAGTTCATTGGTGATATGTTTATATATTAGAATGGGAGGAGGGGGAGAGAAAAGGACTCCTTTGTGTACCACTATCTCCTGTCAACCAAACAACAGTTCCAGACAGAATTAATGATACTCTTGGTCGCATTCATAAGAACAGAACATAAAAATGCAATTCTGGGTCAAATTAGACGTCCATCTAGCTCAGTATCCTGACTTCTGACAGCAGTCAAAGCCAGGTACCCCAGAGGGAATTAACATACCACTAATCATCAAGTGATCCATCCTCTGTCACTAATTCCCAGCTTCTGGGAACCAGAGTCTAGGGACACCATCTATACCTATCCTGGTTATTAGCCATTGATTGACCTATCGTCCATGAACTTATCTACTTCTTTTTTGAAATTGGTATAGTCTCGACCTTCACAAAATCCTCTAGCAAGGAGTTCAACAGATTGACTCTGTGTTACATGAAAAAATTATTCCTTTTTTCATGCCATTCAACATTTTCTAAAACTCTTTGGTAAAAGTGGGAATGGCACAGGGATGGATTAGGAGGGATAAACACATCTCTCAAATGAGTATGGAGACCCACAGAGGGGCAGTTTCTCAATCACATCAAGTTCTGCCAGGTTGAGCTGCATGCTTCATGTTGCTGGAAACCCATGCTCACTCCCTCTGCCCTCACATATTTGTTAATCTCTTTTTTTTGAGCAGGTGGTAGCTAGAAAACTTCACATTCTGAATCATCCAGACTTAGTAAGTTTTCCCGTTTTTTTCCAAAAAGGAATAATGGACCTTTGATAACAAAGATGTCTCTGTACCTCTCTTGCTAACTGAAATCTGAAAGATGTGCACCGTCTACTCATAATGGGAAGAATTCAGAATAGGATGTCACTCATAGCATGGAATCTTTTTGGATTTGTCAGCTTATGGAACACTTTGAGCCTTACTCAAGCAATGCTGTGTGTGTGTTAATTTTCTTTTCAAAATAAAGTCAATCACATGAATAGCAAATGTGCTGGCAAAGCTGCACTGAAAGACAAAAAGTCACCTGCAGGTAATTAGTATTCAGATGACAGAACAGCAAATCTTCAAACGTGGCTTAATAGCAACATATATATATATATACTTGCATGAGGCATATTCTCTCACCCTCATAATTCACACTGAATAGTATCTTGCTTTTGGGCTCATGAACTGCTCATGAGGAAAAGTGCTATTCAGTGAGAATATTAGCACAGTTTCACCCAGCCTTTTCAAAAAAGCTGATTATGGAAATACTTAGTTACAGACTTTTGAAATGTAAATCATAGACCCTCTGACTATACAACTAGGCATTTTAACGACATAAACACCCGTCATGGATGGTCACTCTAGATAATACTTCATCCTGCCATGAGTGCAGAGAACTGAACTGGATGACCTGTTGAGGTCTCTTCGGGTATGTCTAGACTACATGGCTCCATCGATGGAGCCATGTAGATGAGTTTACTAGACATAGGAAAATGAAGCGGGGATTTAAATAATCGCTGCTTCATTTACATCAAAATGGCCGCTGTGCTGTGCCGATCAGCTGCTGGGGGCAGTCTGGGCGCGTGGCATGGTCGACAGGAAGCCTTTGTCGACCACTCCGTTATGCCTCGTGAAATGAGGTTTGCGGTCGACAAAGGCTTCCCTTGTCGACTGCCACGCGTCAGACTGCCCGCTGTGCCACCAAACAGCTGTTCGGCACAGCGGTGGCTATTTTGATGTAAATGAAGAGGCGATTATTTAAATCCCCGCTTCATTTTCCTATGTCTAGTAAACTCATCTACATGGCTCCGTCGACGGAGCCATGTAGTCTAGACATACCCTTCCAGTCCTTCAATTCTATAATTCAATGAAATTATTAACCTGGCAAGCAGATCTACTCCTGTGCAGTGATAAGATTATTTTGCTTCCATGTTATCAAGAAAACATCTGCCTCAAGGTACCTATACAAGTGCTAAACAAAACCCAAGTTATTTAAACCAACCTTCAGAATTGCATAAACCACAGTTCCTGATTAAATATTTTAAATTATTGTTAAATATAAATAATACAGATAGCTGTCCTATTATGCATCTTCCTACTTACAGAGCAGTCTTTGTTCACCGGAGCCCAAGTGATTAACCTCAAAGGTGATCTCAAGTAGCAAAGGACAAAATATCTCCCTGCTCAATTTTACTGTCACTGGGGCTTAGATCCAATACATTAGTCATGTTCTCCTTACAAACCTCCCATGCCTTGGTAGAACCTCAGTATGCAAAACTGAATTAAAATTACATTTTTAAAAAAAATTAAAGCATTTGGACACAAACAATAGAGGAAATTAGGAAGCACAATGAAGTGATAAACCTTGCCTTTTAAGAAGAGATGTGGAAAGTGTATGAGGGCAGAGAGATACAACAAGCCTATACTAAATGACAGGGAAAGTGGTGACAAAATTCTGAGACAGGACAGAAAGCAGGAAGGTGCTAAACGAACAAGAAAGAGGAGAGATGGAATCAAAGAGTAAAATCATCAATCTGGTGTAAATTACATGCTGAGCAAATAGAGATCTGGGCGTAGAAATACGACTGGGTATGCAATTAGGAGGCTCTGCTTTACCTTGCACAATCTAGTTCAGTGGTCTCCAATCTTTTTGAGCACGAGATCACTTTTTGAATTTAGATGCAATCCAAGATCTACCTCAAATATAAATGCCTCCTTCCTGCCCTCCTTCCCACACCTTCTCCAAGGCCCGCTCCTGCTCACTGTATCCTCCCTCTCGTGCCCATCCTCACTCACTTTCATCAGGCTGGGGCAGAGGATTGGGGTGCAGGCTCTGGCCTTGGATTAAGGGATCTGGAGTGTGAGAAGGGCTCTGAGCTGCTCTTGGGGCAAGCAGTTGGGATGTCGGAGGGGGTTCTAGGTGGAGGTTCTGGGATGGTGTTTGGATGCAGGGGTGCTCAAGGCTAGGCCTAGAGCTTGGGTGCAGGAGGGGGTTCATGACTGGGGTAGGATTTGGGATATGGGCTCCAGCTGGGCACTGCTGGTGGCTCCTGGTTGGTGGTGCAGTGGGGTTAAAGCAGGCTCAACCCAGCCCTGGCTCTGGACCACTCCCTAAAGCAGCCAGCAAACTCCATCCCAAGTCCTGCTGTGCCCCCTCTCTGCTTTGTGGAGAAAGGATACAGAGTGGGAGGGGGGGCACCCTGACATCAGCACCCTTCTTCTCCCTGCCCTGCACAGAAAGCAGGAGGCTCCCAGGGGGAGGGACAACTCTAACACAAAGGGCAGGAGATGCACAGCAGTGGGGGAAGGGGCAACTGAAGTGCTGGCACTTGATAGCCTCTTGGCCAAACCAATCAGGATCACCTGTCAGAGGATCCAAGATCTACCAGTAGATCCTGATCTACTGGTTGGTGACCACTGCTCTAGTTGGTTGCTTTTTCACCTACAGTCTTACTCTTCTTATTCCTTTGGCATGTAAACTTCTCACACCTACTGGCCTGTTAGATTCCCCATAGGTTAGCAAGAGAAGAGGGCGGGCAGGATTTTTCACAGAGATGGAAGACAGAAGGGTGGCAGCAAAACTATAGAAATTGGGCTGTTTATTTTTAAATCTGACTGCACTAATTTATATCACTGGTTACTATCACATGGTTTCCTGGCCTCTCTCTTGCCACAATAACAAAAGCAGTGAAAAGCATGTAGAAAAATAATGAATTCATATTTTGTTAAATTGCCTAATAATGTAATGCTCTCCAGTGTGTTGGCAAATCAGAACTCAAGGCAAGTTAAGCAACAACTTGGATCAATCATTTTGATCACAATATTTATGAGTCATCTTCTGTCAGCCTTCTCCTTTTAGCACTCTTCATTACTTTTAACTGTTTATAGAAAGCACTTTTACTGATGCTTTTTTTTCTAAAAAGCAGAAGAAATAGGAATAAACACTGTCATTATGAATTGAAAATAGCACTTCATGGTCATCAGTTTAAAAGCTATTACAATCAGCTGCCTCTTGTGGAATGAGAGCAAGCTGTGGCTCAAGGCACTTGAAATCAGAGATTAGCAGGAATCTGCACTTCCATTTAAAAACAGGGGGCCACGCTACCAAACATCTTGAGTTCCTAATTAAAGAGGAAAAGTAATTACTGAATAAATTAAAAAGGGGAAAATGAACTAAAACAAACACCCCAAAAGCACGGTGGAATGGTGTTGGGTAACTCTTTGCTTACCCCATAAATACTTGCAGCTGGCTGTTATGCTCTAATGATTGCATCTCATTCTGTTTTGTCACTTGGCTTCTCTCCTCAGCTCCTGCCTGATCATATTTCTAAATGTCACTCACGTTTATGCAGGCCAATGCACAAAACAAAATTAATTTAACTCAGAATGGCACATTAATATTATTACTTTTGACAGCATGGAAAACTTATTAACTATAGCATGTCACCAGGCTCTTCTCTGAGTGAATAGTCTAAGTACAACATTGAGAGGAAATGTAATACATTTGAAGGATTTTTTTTTTATAACCAGGCATTGTAAGAAGTCAAATAGCAATGCTTATCCATAATTATGGTAACGTGTCTATTGTAGCCACTCTCAAGATAATCTTTGTCCTGTTGAGAAAGGATAAGGGAGACCATAGTACAGTGTCCTCACATGATTTAAAAACATCTCTCATATTAAGTATGTGCACATTAATGTTTAGTTAATGCAGTTCCTACCATCAAACGATTGTCTTGGATTCTGCAAGTGATTGGATCAGAGATTTTAGATGATACATGTACATTTTTTGATATGCAGTATAGTGTTAAAGGCTAGTAGCCATCAGAGGACTGTAATTAAAATTTTGGGATTCGAAAAGTTTAACAGTACATATGAGCAAAGCTTAATTTTGTCTGCTCAAACTAGCTCCTTGCTACAGTACATTATTTAACATGTAGCATAAATAGATTTCCTGATGCAATGACCCGTGCCACGTTGATTAAGGACAAAAGCAAACAGATACATTAAACAATGCAGTGGATGGAGATAAAGGGAAGGATGGATGGAGCCACAGTAACATAATTATCTATAATTGCTACTAAATTCTGCCAAATGTTCCAACGGCTCCAGCACCAGCCATTCCTCCTACTGCGAAGATTCCAGAGAAAGAATATCAAGAAGTTTCAAAATCCATACATCCTCCAGCCTCAGTATGTCTTTAAACCACAATGCCATGGCAGTGTGTGCTTCCAGCATAGCAGTCCTCCCTAGCTGCACACAAGAAAGCTCTGGTTTGATATTAAAGGTTTAAAAGAAGAGGAATTGCAACAAAAAAGATTTGGGAGCCTAGTGACTTAAGAAGTAACTTGCAGTAGAGGGAGAACACTGCTATGTAGACGTACCCAAAGAGGCAAAAGAACCTAAAATGGTATCAATAGGAGAGAAAGAATATGAAAAAGAGTACCCAGAAAACCCTAGGAGCTAAGATGGTGGCACATTCTGAAAAGGACCAATGTTGCTGGGACTGAGAAAACAGGGAAGGGGGCTTGGCACTGCAAATGAAGAAACCATTATGAAATTAGTCACAGCTCTCAGACAAATATTAGAACATTTTAAAACTTTATAACTATTGCACAAATTATACACATACTTCATTTAAGGTCTTATTTGTACTGTATGAAGATATTTGAACAACTCCCTCTCCTACATGACTCTCCAGGCATATCAAGATCACATAGATTTTCCCTCTCCTGAAGTTCCAGCTGAGCTGTCTATGGGAGATGGGGTCACAAGTCCATCTATGGAAGGGTTTTTTTTTGTTTAATTTTATCTATAGTTTGTACCCTATCCCATACAGTATTTCTGGAAAGGGACACTTTAAAAAACTGATGCATAAAAATAATTCCACTTAATTCACAATTGCATTATTATTTGCTTTTCCTCAAAAAGTATTTTCCCATACATACTTCCTCTGTTTTGTTATAGATTTGTCCAGTCTAGGAAGATGGACAATTCTTCTGTTTGTGCATAATACCTAACTACATTCATTTTTTTGCCTTTATGATTATACATTATCAGGGAGAAACTTCCTGACAAAAATGCATTAAGGCAATGGAACAGAATTGCAAGGAAAGTCATGGAACTAACCTCACATGGAACATATACAATTAGATTGCACAGAATACTAGCAAATGTAGAACAGAGAATAATCCTGTGGTGGCAAGAAACTTGACTGGATAATCCAATAGGTTATTTCTATCTCTGCCTTCCATGATTAATTTGCTACTTGAAAGTTCAAACCTTAGCCAAGATCTGGTGACATAAAAGCACATATATTACATATGTGTGTGTCTCTGTAGCAATTGTATTAAATATTCACAGATACTGCTTGAATTTAAAAAAATGTGTAAATCTCCCAATATAGAAATGGGATAAAAGCACTAGCTTTATTGCATATTTGGATAACACATGCAAATTGCTGAAGTTTCTTCAGCAGGGTTTTGAGTCACATTGTAATATGCAAGTTAATATTTTTAAAAGCAATATGAAAAGAACTTAAAGGAAATACATCTAAAATTAAAAAAAAAATCATGGTTACTAAAGGGCATTTCCTTGTGTGGGAAAAATTACAGCTTTTATTTTGTATGGTACGCACCTTTAAAATGTATCTACTTTCTGCACAAAAGTGCAAACAAAAATTAGAGTAATCAAAATTGATTCAAATGTCCTTTCTTTCGGAGAAAACATCATCAGAAGAAATTAATGTACAGACTGACTGATTAATATAAAAGCCTAAATGAACCAAAAACATGCAGTATAATGTGAAACTACCTAATCTCTGGCTTGGATACTAATGGATGGGAGAAGTAACTTCAGGACATTAGGGTACTCAGATGATAATGACTTGCTACCAGTTCAGAAAACTGAATGCCAGGCACAACAGAGATTCCTAAGTAGCTGTTTAAAAGTTGTTATAGAAGATAAGCAGAGAAAGCACATAAATAATTGGGTATCAGACAATGCAGAAGTTTAAAAGACTACGACACATACTTTAGATTGTTTCCACAACTGAGCAGAGACCTAGTGGAACACATTTAGCCATCCATCCACCCCACTTAGAAGGTGGACTGGCATGTTCTCCACTAACTTTAGCTTCTATATGAACTGCACATTACACTAACTCTGCTTGAACGGAACGTACCTTGGGTATAGATTTCTGTGACAAAGTCTGTCTTGAAGAAGAAAGAATGCAGTATCGTAGTCAGTCACAACAAATGAAAAAAAAAAGGCACTCAAGTCCACACCTGCTCTCAAGCATTTTTTTCTATGTTTGTAAGTGCAGGTGCAATCCTTAAAATTAATCTTCAGGCCCACCTAGATCATCAAGTTTGACAGACGACAGAATGAGGAGCAATGGTCTCAAGTTGCAGTGGGGGAGGTCTAGGTTGGATATTAGGAAAAACTCTTTCACTAGGAGGGTGGTGAAGCACTGAAATGGGTTACCTAGGGAGGTGATGGAATCTCCATCTCTAGAGGTTTTTATGTCCCTGCTTGACAAAGCCCTGGCTGGGATGATTTAGTTGGGGTTGGTCCTGCTTTTAGCAGAGGGTTGGACTCCATGATCTGCTAAGGTCTCTTCCAACCCTATGATTCTATGTTTCTAAGTTACATCTCAGTCAGTTCTTTCCCATCCAGATCCAAATCATCACTCAGAACTGAAAAGCAGAAAGAATACCACAATCTGGGTGCAGAAAGAGATCAGAGCTGCAAGTTACCTGCAGATGGATGACTGAAGGTCACGGTGCCTTCCACTTTATTCCAGCAGACAGCAGGGGTAATGCGAAGGCACCCTGTGGCAGTATATGTTCTAAAGCCCCTTGGAGACAAATTTAATGTTATACCTTGGCATCTCATAGAGAAGACCACCTCATTCATCCTTCTATACAATCAGAGTACCACAAATGTGTCACTGTCACTGGTCAGTGGCACTGAAGGCTTCTAACAGAACTAAATAAGTAACTAGACTTTATTGGTTTCCTCCATTGTGGTGAGATCAGAAAAGACAGATATGTTTCTGTGCCATACCCAGGACTGCATTTTTAGCATATACACAATAAGAATGTTTTCAGCAGAGAAGGAACAATTCACAAAACCTGGATATCCAGATCAAAGAGCCATCATGAAAGGGCAATAGCACCTTAAAAGTAAACAGGCTAAAAGTGCAGCTAAACTATCACTAACCAAACAAACTACATATGCAGAATGATGATAGGAGGATAGGGTCATAATTCAAAATGATCTGGACAAACTGGAGAAATGGTCTGAGGTAAACAGGATGAAGTTTAATAAAGACAAATATAAAGTGCTCCACTTAGGAAGGAACAATCAGTTTCACACATACAGAATGGGAAGCGACTATCTGGGAAGGAGTACGGCAGAAAGGGATCTAGGGGTTTTAGTGGACCACAAGCTGAATATGAGTCAGCAGTGTGATGCTGTTGCAAAAAAAGCAAACATGATTCTGGGATGCATTAACAGGTGTGTTGTGAGCAAGACATGAGAAGTCATTCTTCCGCTCTACTCTGTGCTAGTTAGGCCTCAGTTGGAGTATTGTGTCCAGTTCTGGGCACCGCATTTCAAGAAAGATGTGGAGAAATTGGAGAGGGTCCAGAGAAGAGCAACAAGAATGATTAAAGGTCTAGAGAACATGACCTATGAAGGAAGGCTGAAAGAATTGGGTTTGTTTAGTTTAGAAAAGAGAAGATTGAGGGGGGACATGATAGCAGTTTTCACGTATCTAAAAGGGTGTCATAAGGAGGAGGGAGAAAACTTGTTCATCTTGGCCTCTGAGGATAGAACAAGAAGCAATGGGCTTAAACTGCAGCAAGGGAGGTTTAGGTTGGACATTAGGAAAAAGTTCCTAACTGTCAGGGTGGTCAAACACTGGAATAAATTGCCCAGGGAGATTGTGAAATCCCCATCTCTGGAGATATTTAAGAGTTGGTTAGATAAACGTCTATCAGGGATTGATAGGCAGTACAGGTCCTGCCATGAGGGCAGGGGACTGGACTCGATGACCTCTCAAGGTCCCTTCCAGTCCTAGTGTTCTATGATATGATTCTATGATGAAGTTCTAAAATAACTAACAGGAAGAAGTTAGGAGATTAGTGAAAACTTTACTATGGTCGCCAATGAGGAAGGGGCATCAGTGATCTTACTGACAGAGAAAGCTGAGAAGGATGTTGGTTTGATCTTCACAGAGTACTCTAGTTCTGAGTCAAAACCCCAGATAACAGAGATAGTACTGTACAATTCAAATGGTTCTTTAACACCTTTATAAATGCATGTACTAGACTAATCTACAGAACAGCATTTCTATCCATCTTATGTTTTCTTAATATTACCTCTGTGCACCACATATGTGCTACCTGTGAATATCTGAGAATGATAATTATTATTAATTTATTATTCCCCTTGATCTGTAGGACTGAAGTTAAAGATTCATTATAATCAGTCCTACAGAAAGAGATTGTGTATATGTGTCATGTGCAAAGACTTAAAACCTAGAGATGTCAGTCTCTTATTAGCATAGCAGGAAATAATGAATAAAATCCTGAAACGGAAATTAAATGGAAGGGTTTTTTCCACACATTATTGTTTATATTATGAATAACTAATTCATGCCCAGACAGGAGTAGGGATTCAGTGTGGTAGGTGCTGTATAAACACATAATAAAAGGCTTTCCCCAAAGAATTGATATTCTAATTTAAGGCATGATGCAGCCAATCATTTTTCTAGGAGTATGATAACAAGAAGTAGATTTAACAAAGAAATAAAGGAAACGAGAAAGGAAGTATGAGAGTAAAAGCAATAAGGACACTTGATTACAGGGACCAGCTATGTACATAATTAGATGTATCCAAAACAGACTTTATGATACAAAATAGGTATTAGTAATCCCTACAGGCCTTCCATCTATCACCTGAAGTACACAGGAAGGGGCTAACGGAAACATGACAATATCATATACTAACTTCTTGTTATCTAACCTTTTAAAATGTTGCCTATAGTAACCTATAGTAAAAGTCCAACACACTATGGTTTGCAATACTGTGCTGTGTTTTAGACTATAGCTGCAATTAAAAAAAAAAAGGTAATTCATGCTACCAATGCCTATTGCAGCTACAGTTTAAAGTGCTTCAGTTAAACTAAACTGAAACAGAAAAGATTCTGAAAAGAGGCTAAATGGTTACTATGGTAATCAATAACATGGTCTAAGTTGGTGTTTAAGAACTGCCAGAAAAAAGAAAATGAAGAAAATGACTAATTTCTTCTTTTCATGGATTACTACTCCCAAACCTTTTTGTCTTTAACCTTCTCAATAATGCCTTTTTTGTTGCTTCTGGAAAGCTCAAGTTCTCCATAGAGTGGGTACTGTATAGACAGCAGGAACACTGCAACACCAACGTGCCTCAGCTTGGGGTTTTTTTTTTTTTTTGAGTGACCAATTTCTTCAGTGTAAGAACTTGTAATTCCTCATGTCTATGATTATGCAGATCTCCATGCTGAGAGACTGCCAACAAAATTGCCAACTACTGACAGGAATGAAAGGATATTTTACTATTTAGATGCAAATACCTGGCTTGTGAATTCAGTTCAACTAACACCAATCAGATAATGATTTTTGGTCACTTATGTCTACACAGCAGGGCTAAAGTCGAATTAAGCTATACAACTTCAACTACGTCAATTGCGTAGCTGAAGTTGAAATAGCTTAATATGGCTTTTGGCGCTGTTTACGCAGCAGGAAGTCAAAGGAAGAACACTCTTCCTTCCACTTCCCTTACTCCTTGTGAAATGAGAGTTACAATAGTCAGAGTAAAAATTCCTCCAGCTTGACATTATTTTGGAATAAAGGTTTGTAGTGTAGATGTGTACTATGTTATTTCAGAATAACGTTAGGTATTCCAAAAATAACTGTGGTGCAGACATATTCTTACTCACTTGGGGCCAGAATCTCACCACACCAGTGGTGTAAATACTACTCAAACCTCGCAGGATTTGCAAAAAAGGATGCATGGAGGACCCATTTTTTTTGTACTCTGTCCCGAATCCTTTTGAGGAACACAGTATTTGCTTCTGGACAGTACATCCCCAGATGTTGGCTGTGTAAATACGGCAGGGAAAGAGGGATGCAGGCAAACCCAGAAACACAAAACAAGGGATACATATCCACTGCCCCTTTGCATCAGCCACCAGATGTAGCAGAGCAGAGTGTGTGCTGCCATCTCCTCCATGGTGTCAGAGTTGCTGTTACGAAGTGTGCACGCCAGGAAACCCCGAAGAGATTGTACCTGACTAGACCAGAATTCCCCCTGCAGCTCCAAACCTGTCTAAAGCCCTCTGCAGTGCATGTCCTGCAGGAAGGGAAAAATAGTCTTGAACTGGATTTCAACCAACATAAATGATTGGCATACTAATCATATGAAGTAAAGACCTAGAAGTAATTGGTTGGCAGACCACTGCCTGCACCTGAGCAATTGAGGATCCCTGTAAACCTTTCAGAAAGAATTAGTTGAGATCATTTTGACCTCTCCCACCATGTTTCTAAGAAGCTTATAGAAAAACCTGTCTAACATTACTTTTCAAATGCCATAACATGTTAAACATTCAAGTTTAGTGAATCTGAATGTATCTTGGGCAGCATATCCTAATCTCTTTCCTCTATTCTCTGTCCTGTACTCGCCATGAAAAAAACTATTTTTCTTTGTTAAAAAAAGAAAAAAGAAAAAGCAAAGCTTCTCTCTGCTATTCCTAGCTTTCTTCTTGTAACTCCATTTTTCTCCACTGACCTTCTGCACACTTGTCAGGAATGTACTCTGTCTGGTATTATTCTTTCTTGTATATGGATTGAAAAAGATGTTTTAACACTAGCTATATATACTATGAATGCAGGGAAGTACTTTTTCAGCACATTAACTCAAGATGCCTTTCCACGTGTGGAAGTCAAATGGGTAATTAACTTGTTTCTGACAAAAATGCAACACAAGATTTTCTGAACTCAGAAAACACTCTGTTCAGCCTGCTGCCCAGAAACAGAAAGGTCTCACAGAGGCAGATTTTAACACCGCCACTGAATATTTGGCTTCTTTTCTACTGTCTTTGGTGATACACTTAATAGCTGTATCTCCATGTAGTCTGAGGTGAATCAAGATACACAAATTGGCTTTTCTCCCTTTTGATTTCAATGAGCCAATTACATCCCTCATTTATGAAATAAAAATGCCCATGACCACCATATGTACGTTTCTTTCCAGGGAGGGAGTACTAAAAGAGGATGCTACTTCAAGGAATGTGGGTAATCGAATTACCAACAGCTTGATAGTGAGGGGCCCTGAAGGAAATATATAATTCCACAGATACTGAAACAATACTTCCAAGTGGCGTTAATCCTGCCATTCATCTCAGTGGGGTGTTATCTCTGAAGCCATAACATTTCATGCTGTAAATTTCCTGGTAAACAGCAACTAATTAACTGCTGGTGATGTGAACATCCAGCTAAGATGCTTTTCCCACAAACCTTAATCTGCCTCCTAGGTTCCAAAAGCTCCAACTGTCCGCTTTCTTTCTGCCAGCTCCCTGCCGGGAAATGCTATGACACAGCATGGTGCATTGATAATACAAAAATCTGTAGCTCCTTGACAATTAAATAAAATGTAAAATAATTTTTAATATATAATTAAACACAAGGGTGGAAAACACAGAAGTTCATTTTCATATTCAGTTAAATGAAAACGTCAGTTGTTAACAGTTTGGCATCTCCATAGGGCTAATGATACTTTCCTTTGTAAAGCACTATCTACAGAGCTATGTGAGAACCAAACATTATTATTAGAGATGGAACAGGCCTATTAGGCCATCTGTTCATCTTTTAGGGTATGTCTACACTACAGCGTTAATTCGAAATATCTAATTTTGAAATAGTTATTTAGAAATAGCTTATTTCGAAATAACGCATCTACACACCAAATATTTCGAAATAGCACATCCACACTGAGTGGATGCTGAATCGCATTTGAGGCCGGCCGGAATCAGGTCCGGCAGGGCATCAGGTCAGGAGTTACTTTGTATGGCTGCAGCCTGAGGCTATCTGAGGCCTGTGCTTAAAGGGACCCCCGTGGACAGCTGGTTCTCAGGTTTCCCTGCTTGCTTGCCTACCTCAATGAGGGACAGCAAAGCATTTTGTCTCTGTGTGCTATGGTTGCCCTCACTTGGGACACCACAGAACTCTGCAACATGGAGCCAGAGCTGCCCCTGGGCACTCTGGTGCTGCTCTTTGACGCGTTGCTGCGAGCCTGCCTGAACTTTCTTCAGGCTGCCATCCGGGAGGTCCATCAGGGGGCTGTCAGTATCCAGGAAGCCCTGCAGGAGAGCTTCCACCCTGAGGAGCACTAAGAGCCTCCCTGGTCTGCCTCACTGGGGGCTTGTGCCTCATTCCTCCCTCACGTCCTTCCACTTACCCCTCCCTAACCCCCCTTCCTGATGTCAAATAAAATACATGTATTTTCATGAACACAAACTCTCTTTATTTAACAAAACTGGGCGGGGGGGAATGAAACTCTGGTGAGACTAGGGGAAGGAGGTGGGAGAGGGGAGGAGAGAGGGTGTGAGAGGGGAGGGGGAAACCTGGGAGGAAGGAGCTGGAAGGGGGAAGAAGTGGGAGGGGAAACTCAGGGCTCAGGGTTGGGGGTCTCGCCGGACCAACTTGACTTTCATGCTAATCTGCTCCTGCATTCGCATGTGGTCTTTGGTGGCCAGGCTGGCAGCTATCCTGCCATAGACAGCCACGTTCCCCCATCTAGTGCAGAGATCATGGATGTTGGGGGCATCCCCCCAAACTTGAATAAGGTCCATGATCTCCACCCTGGACCAGGAAGGCGCCCGCCTTCTCTGGGCCCTGGCAGGCTCCTGGGAGCTGGCACACTGCTCCTGGGGAGCAGTGGAGGGCTGGCTGCCAGTGGCTTGCTGGCTCATGTTTTGGGGACACTGGGTCAGGGGCAGTGACTGCTGGCTCTGGCCTGGCAGGCTTGGAGCTGGCACAGGCACTGTGGCCAGACTCAACCCCTTTAAGGGATCTCGGGAGTGGGGGAGGGAGAGGAGTTTTCCTGGTTGTGCCCAGAGTGGCCAGCAGGGCAGCCTGGGAAGGGCTGGAGGCCCCCTATTTTGAAATAAGTGTCTACACAACACTTATTTCGAAATAGCAATTTCAGAATTGGTGCTATTCCTCATGGCAATGAGGTTTACCAATTTCGAAATAAGCCCTCCACTATTTCGATTTAATTTTGAGATAGCGCTTTGGCTGTGTAGATAACTAGGAAAGTTATTTCGAAATAACGGCTGTTATTTCAAAATAACTTTGCTGTGTAGACATACCCTTATAGAACAGAAAATGACCAGTGAAATAAACTTATTCTTTGTATAAATGCCCTAAACTTTCTTAGGGTGCGTCTACGCAGCAGGGCCCAACTTGAAATAAACTACACTAATTGAGCTATGTCACTTGCGTAGCTTATTTCAAAATACCTTATTTCAAAAAATTGGGAGCATCTACACAGCACTTATTTCAAAATAGTGCACTCTTCCTCTGACTTCCCTTATTCCTCATACAATGAGGGCTACAGAAATCGGAATAAGAAGTCCTCCAGCTTGACAGTATTTTGACATTATTTAGAAATAACTGCCTGCTGTGTAGACACGGACTAAGTTATTTTGAAATAACGTTAGTTATTTCAAAATAATGTTGCTGTGTAGATGTACCCTCAGGGTATGAATAACTAACAAGTCTGTCTCCTATGTCCATCTCAATCTCAGTCCAAGTGTATATATTTTTAATATATAAGGCAACATCTCCTCCCTTCCCCCCCGCCTATCTTTCCTGAGTAAGCTGTACCCTTCTATACCAATATTCCAAACATGTGTATTACTCCACCAACTATGTCATAGTTGTGTTTATTCATTAGCACTTCAAATTTTTCCTGCTTATTTCCCATACTTCTTGCATCTAAGATACTGTTTTGATTTTGCCCTCCAGTTCTGCCTTTTCCCCCATTTATCTCTGCTATTATAGTCCACACTCCCTTCCATTTCTGACCCATTTCAGAACTTTTCCCCTACATTCTCTGCCCAAAATTTTACATAATATTTGGTGCAGGAAAACAGTCCTTCCATCAATTCCACTCTTCCGGTCATGTGAACCTGAAGAGTGTCATATATCAGAAGCAATTATGCACAAAGGTAACAAGAGTAGAATGTAAAATGGATTCAGGGCATGTAGTTCATGCAAAATGGACTGTCCAGTATCACTCAATCATTGAAAAGAACATCCCTGTTCTTCATATCTTGCATAGGGCATAACAAATCCTTATATACTTGTATCTTTCAAGGGCTTTAGCAACACTAACTTATTAATCTTCCTTTTCCAAGGGAGATTGGAAAGGATGGCATTCAAATTTGGCTGGGTCATGAGAGTAGAAGGAAGGTTCTAATATCTCATTAAATCCTCACCCTCTGACTTCATCTGAGACACTTTTAGGAGGAGACTGAGAAGCACAGAAGAGCTTCTGTGGGCAAAAAGGAGGCTAACTGCTCATCAGATGCTTTTCTCCTCTGATTGTGCTGTTCATTAAAATGTATGTGTTATTATGTGCAACAACTGAATTCCATGTAAGGGCGATAAAACAGGATCTTCATGCTAAAGTTGATTGAGGTCACTGAGGTGACTCTTGCAAATTGATTGCTCATGACTGCCATTAACGCATTTTGGAATACATCTTACTTCAGGGTCATAATTTAAAACATTAAGAGCATTTCAGCATCTGACTTCACATATACTTAATTGCCAATTTATTTATAATTCCACTTAGTGACAAGTTGTTAGGACCCAAAAAGCCTAACTGAGGTTGTAAGCAAATACATTACATGATATCTACTATATATTTAAGAGTTTGTCTGTCTGTGCATGAGTCTGTCTGTTTGTTCAAGAACTCCTCCTAAATGGTAAGAGCAAGCACCACCAAATTTGGTATACAGCTTTCTCTTATCATAAGTTAAAGCAAGATAAGGGTTTGGCTGTGCCAGGAAAATGGGATGTGCCCAGAATGGGGTTGCTTCTCATAAAACCATACAGAAAAGGTGAAAGGGGCTGGCTTGGGTGCCCCCTTCCATCCAGGACTGACACAGCCCCGAGCCTCTTATCCCCAGGCACCCATTAGGGAGGGCTGGAGGGAAGGGGGGGCTGAAGCCACACCCCCAATTCATACAGGGACATTGCTGGCTGTTTCCCATTGCCAGGGAGCCGGGGGAAGTGCACAGTTTGCTGCATTCCTTACTCTGGCCAGAGAATATAGGGAACAGATGAATCTGGACCTACCTCAGACAGGGGACATGCACCCTTCCCCTGTCTGTGCCCACTGTAGCTGCAGTCGCCATGGACAGGTGCTTCTCACATGGGCCCAACCCCAAGCAGCTGCAGTGAGAGAGGGCTGGGGTAGAGTTTGTCACTGATCTCACTCAAACACTGGGAGCTGGGAGAAAGGATTGTTTCTTCACCACAATTTCATAGACAGAGGAAACCTCTACATGCTAATTCCCCCCCTACCTGGTGAAAGGGACCTGTGGATGTCCAGGAGGTAAAGTCTCTCACTGACACTTTTAACAACACAATTCAAAAACATCTTTCCTATATGACTACATTCAGATGCCTTCAGGCGTGTCCCTTGTAGGCAAGCTTACCTCTTATTTCTGACTACATTTGAAAACATTATGCAGTGCTATAAGAAAGGCACATTGTGAAACATTTATTTGCAAAACACAATATATAACACAAAATGGTTTCTTTTGCACTGCATGTTGCACACACTGGTTAGTAAAGAACCTGTAAGTGATTTTAGATTAGTGAATGTTAAAAAAAAAAGATTATGCAATCACTATAGCATTATTATCTTCATCTGATTAAGTCCTTTAGAAGCTAAATGGAGAATAACAAAATCTATTCTGAGGAGATGGTGTACAAGGCTCATCTTTCAGACATCTACTAAGAACAGTGCAAAATCCAATATTCTTAAACAAAGAACTCTTCTCTTTCGATCTCTGGAGGTTTGTATAAGTCTGTCCTCGGTGTGAGAAAGAAGAAGGGGGAGGCAAGGTGGAAGTACAGTCTGAGTCTATTGAATGAAATAGCTATCAAATGCATCATAGTTTGCAAAACAACCCTCCTCTCATTCAAATTGCTCCTAAAATCTTACTTTTCCCACGATGTCTACAAGAAATGAGCTTAGAATAATTAATAACAACAAAACCACCACAACTACCATAGGTGCAGTCATAGCTTTGTATTGTGCTGTTGTGCACAGTACTGTGTATTGTCAAAATAACAACTGCTCTAACACTAGGAAAACTAAGCAAATTGGAGTATTCGGCTAACCTAAACAATGATAATTTTCCACGTTTATTGGAAACTCACATGAATAGATGTAGCACATAATCAGAGATTAAAAAAAAAGAAATTGGAAACTTACTCCATTTATTGTGGGAATGTACTTAGTGCTTGGATTCAACCATTCAGAAGGCAACACATTTTTAAACAGTAGGAAATTTTTCCATGACAAAGGGAAATAGCCACACGCTAATAACAGTAGGAAAACAAACCAAACCAAACCAGATTATACACAAATGAAAATTCTCCTCTGTATGTATGATATCTGGAATATAGCCTATGAGTGATTAGGCAACAATAGACAATAGAGTTAATCTTAAAATGAATTGGAAATTGGAATGATTTGGCCTTTTGATGTATGTGTTTGAGATTAGGGACCTGATTTTCAAAGGGACAGAAGTCCTGAGCTATACACAATTGCATATCTGATATCCATGCATAGTAGCTGTTATCTTTATTTGTTTTTCATATTGCGATAGCATCCAGAAACACCAATCAGGATCAGTTCAATGTCATGCTTGGTGGCATACAAATGTATGGTAGCACCAATGACCTTACAATTAAGTTTGAAACTGCCTTTGGTGAGTGAATATAATGAACAAAGAGTGAGACAAATACAGGGAGGATGAGGGAAAGGCACATTATTGGGGTTGTTTATCCTAACGGCATAGACATCCAAGGAAAATATTCTGGAGGTGGGGGGTGTTGAGCCACCCAGGTTCCTGTCCTGTGTGGCTGGGTCTCATTCCTTGCTTTAGCTCATTGGCTCCTGCCATTCCTGATGAGCATGTCTATGTGCAGGCAGGGCTTCCCCCCCTATAGCCTGTGCTGTCCCCTTCCAGGCTCTGGTGATGCTGAACATGGGGCTTCACCTACCAAACTGGCCATGCTCTTTGGTGGGATGGCTTAGGAAATTACATGTTGACAAATAACTTTCCATTAAGGGCTTGATTCTGGAACAATCTAGGCACTCTCAGCCCACTGATGGGAATGAAGACACTCTGTCAGTATCTTAGAATCATAGAAAATTAAGGTTGGCAGAGACCTCAGGAGGTCACCTAGTTCAACCCCCTGCTCAAAGCATCCCAGTCAGGGCCTTGTCAAGCTGGGCCTTAAAAACCTTGCAAGCGCACTGTGCAGAATCAAACCACAATGGAAGAGAGGAGGAGAAGGGAGGGACAATGTTGCAAGAGGCTTTAAGTATGAAGGCAAAAAACCTAAATGTGACCTGGTGGGAACCAGTAAAGGGATCTCTAAGTTAGCACAATGCTCACAGTAACTATATGTGCAAATGGCCAGTTAGATGTCTAACTTCCATGTGCATATACAAATACCACATATTTCAGTGCAATTGTGGTCACTCTATGCACAAATAAAGTGCATTACATGCAGCCCTAGCCTTTTGCCCTTTTGAAAATGAGGTCCGCAATGTACTTTACATGAATTTTAATATCTATTAACCTCTCCCAAGGAACACAGTATGTTTTTAATTAATTAGCTTGCCTTTAATAAAAAGCCAGCCTCCAGTCAAGTTAGAAGTCTATTGTACACGTCTTTGACTGATAGAGGAAACATGCCCTGTAGAATATCTGTCTGAAGCAACCTTAACATCATTTTGTATTAGCAGTGTGTGAACTTTACCAAAGAACAGAAGGACTAAGTCAAATATCACTGCGAACATGAAAAGTACATGTTCAACAGACTGTTATCTGTCATATTACAAGCTAAATTCAGCACTAACCTGCAGTATTTTACTGGCTGTCTGCACATGAGAGTAATAGTTTGTTTAAAAGGTTAAGTTTTTGTTAAAGAGGCAACAGTTCAAATACTTTTCGTACATTATTTGGCTGCATTTTATGCTTTTTGAGATGCGGTGGTGTGAGACAACAATAGTGTCTGACAATAGCTTTTATTGTGACAAAATAGAAATCACGAGAAAGTGAAGTAAAAATCCAATTCTTTGGAATTCATGACAATGAATATTGGAGGGATCAAATACACCACGGTTTAACATTTTCTGACTCTACTGAGTGTACAAACTTCATGGAAGAGTTACCCAGGATCAGACCCTGTTGGAGGTAATACGATTTGCATACTTCTACTTTTGCTTTAAGAGTAGGATAGAAACATGCCACAATACATGTCTACTGATATCACATCCTTTTTAGTAAGAAAAACCCACAAAAGTTGTGATGACCAGGAAGATGCCACTGAAAAAAATCTAAATGCAGCAGTGACTTTCAAATGAGAATACACCAGAAAAACAGAAAATTGTTGGCAGATACAGTCGTCAAAAGCTAACACAGAAATGGCAGACTGTGAAATGCATCGCTGAAGCTCTGAGAAGTTTCAGGTAATAAAGATATAAAGAGGGAAGGAAGAAAATTTAAACCAGTATATGTTTCACAACTACTATTCAGTTTTTCTTCACATGAACTGAGGAAGGATTTTATGCCTAGAAAACTAGGTTGGACACTAAAGCAATTTATTAGCTAAACTAAACAATAAGGAAGTCAGACTCAGATTCATTCTAGCCTCGCCAGAAAACTGAAACATGCTGTACATTCTGCATATTACAGATAGGAAGCTATTTATTACTTGACAATTAAAATAGAACATAATGTAAAATTTAAGAAAAAATGTTCACATGATAAGCAAAATGTAGATACGTTGGTACGAATATCACTGTAGAATGCAGAATTTAGTTATTAAACATCTTCATTGCAGAGGAAAACCACTCTCACTATTCAACTAAAAACAAATGTGAAAAAGTTGTGTGTGCAAACTGCCCCCACTCAAGAGGAAAGGTCAGCCTTTTTAAGTCTATCCCACAACATAGTGCTTAAAGCATCAGAAATGACTGGAAGTAGGTATAATACAAGGTATAATGCACCATGAAAATCTTCTTATGATAATACACGTTTACAAGATGGTTTTGTTGCCTCATGCTGTGGAAAAGTTTATCAGGCTAATTTGAGAAATGTTTCTTGCTACAAGTCGGTTCCCATTTACTAGTTTGACTGTTTCCCCAGCCAATGAAAAATGTGGCAAATAAAACCAAACCAAACCAAACAAAACCAACAATAGATTTTCTTACCTCTTCCTTCTCAGCACTTTGCAAATCCCGCCACTCCTCAGTCACATGGCCAAAGTCCACTGTGTTCATGGCCACCTTATATTCCCCAATGATATCATGCTTGGAGAAACGATCAAAGTCGTATACTGCCATCACTAAGGTTTTCCCACCCAGTTCAGAGTACGGCACCTATAAAGAAGAAAAAATGACAAACTCTCTATCTACGACAATAAAGATGGGTTCACAGAAATGCAAATCAATTTCTTTGGTTTATCAGCTGTCATCTTGGGTAAATTGAACTGGGGGAAAATTATGAGGTATATATTTTTGTTGTCACCTGATGCACTGTTTCCCGAGACCAGTATACAGCACTCAGTAGAACAATGTGGCAGCTCACTTATCACTCCCCAGTTTTTGCCCTCTGTCCTCAAATTTTATTTTGTGTGTGGTGAAACTGAAACTGGACACCAATTATTTGCCCCAAAGTTATGTGAGCTTTTAATACTGTATGGTTTTTGCCAATAAATCATACTGTCAACACTCAGAAAAGAGTAGCCCAGAGACTGATGAGAAACTACAGAATTGACTTACTGCCTCTGACACTAGGTAATAAGAGACTAGACTGTCTTCTTACAGGTCAACTATTTATGACTTAGCCAGGTATAATTTTTCAACATTATACCTTTCATGCAATAGATACTAAGGTTCCTTCCAAGACACAGTGTTTGGTTAGAAATTGCCGAGGCAGTAGGCCAAGTCCTGACTAATTCTCCAGCTGTTCTAATGGGTATGGGACAGATGCTCTGGGTCAGATGTTTATTAGACACATTTTTAATATTCAGGGTACGCGATGCAGTTCAGGTAAGCTACACTTGAGTAGGTGACTAGAAAAGCCTAATTAAAAATTGTTTGAATGTGCACTGAATGCTTGGTCAATTTTAATAAATTCTCTACATTTTGCTAGTATAAATGATTGCCATACGCTTCAGTACACATTTCTCTAGTAATTGTCTGTATAAAAAAGGGAAGCCATACCATACTGCAATATTTGGCCATATGAACATTCAAATGTTCTAGTTTGTTTAAGCTCTTGGCCTTCAAATATTGTGTGACTATTTGGCTTTCACTTGCTTTTTAAAATATTGACTTACCCTATGATATTTAACCTTTTGTTGTACAGTATTTAGAACAGTTATACAGATTATTTCAAGTTAAGGACCTGATCCTGCCTCCGTTAAAATCTATGATAACTTCAGTGGGAACAGGCCTGTGCATTAACATTGTATGCATACACAACAGTAAAATATATGTTTAATATTGTAAATTAGTTTTGTAAGAAGCACCTTTTAAATGGGGTAGCAGGTTTAGACATACACTAAGAAACATTAGTCTTTATGGCAATATTAAAATAAAATTCCTTAATGCAGACTTGCTCCGAGCTTTGCATTAGTCACCTTTTGGAAGCTGGGAAGAATTTTCCCCCTCATTTTCAGATTGGCTGTTGCAGAGAAGGGTTTTAACCTTTCTCTCCACAGCCCAGGGACTTGATGGGTAGTTAGGTTGTAAAATTCAAGATGTTGTAACTTGGCACCTGCCCAATGCAGGTACTCATTTAATAGGAGATCTAGTTCTCTGATAAACAGAACTGGAAATGGATTAGAAGAAGGTATCCCCAAAAGAAGATAACGAACAGACTTGGGGCTTTTAATGTCTGGTGCAGTAAGGAGACTCCCTCTCGCCTACTTTAGTCCTTGTGTAAGAGGACAACAATGTTGCTAGGACCAGGTAAATGGAGTGTGTGAGGGAAAAGTCCTCCACCAAGTGGCTACAGACTGCAGAAGGTACTTGTGACTGTTAGTTTCCAGGTGTGTTACCCATTAAGGGTGTGTCTAGACTATAGAATACAGGACTATGTAGCACTTTAAAGACTAACAAGATGGTTTATTAGATGATGAGCTTTCGTGGGCCAGACCCACTGAAGAAGTGGGTCTGGCCCACGAAAGCTCATCATCTAATAAACCATCTTGTTAGTCTTTAAAGTGCTACATAGTCCTGTATTTTGTTTCAGCTACACCAGACTAACACGGCTACATTTCTATCTCTAGACTATAGGGTTTTTCCGAAAAAAGTGGCCTTTTTCCAAAAAAACTTCCTCTGCATCTAGACTGCTGTCACGTTCTTTCGAAAGTAAATCGAAAGAACACGGCAGTTTTTTCGACCTCGGAAAACCTTGTTTTACGAGGAAGAATGCCTTTTTCGAAAGTGCTCTTTCGAAAAAAGGTGCTCTTTCGAAAAAAGTCAGGCATATCCAGACTGCCTGGGTGCTCTCTTTCGAAAAAAGCAGCTTGCGTTTTCAAAAGTATTGGTTGTAGTCTAGATGCTCTTTTTTGAAAGATACTTGCAGTCTAGACGTAGCCTTATAAAACTGAAACCTAGTTAAACCTCATTTTTGGTGTCCTGACTCTGTTGTGTTCAAGAAAATGGTGGCATTTGACAAGCCCAGCATATTGTCAACAATCTTATTTTCAGATGTTCCATGCTATACTGTCAGCCCTGCTCCATGTTCAATACAAAGGATGAAATTCTGTCCCAAGTGAAATCAGTGGCAAAACTTCCACTGACTAAGACACAAGTCAGCAGCCCAGAAAACACAGAGATTGCATGTTTCTCTTTTTCTGAGAAGTTTTGCCACCTGACACTACCAAGAAATCCTTTCTGGGATTTCCCTCAGAGGCAACCCTTTAATTTCCACAGCAATTTACCTTTAGATGCTAAAGGAATAAATCCAGTTCAGCTGGATTCCCCTTTCCATGCATTCTGAGCAAGTTGTAGCTGCATAGGTTAATTTTTTTTGCATCATAATATTTCTGATAATAAATGTGTTAATTTAGAATTTAGAATGTTTTAAACAGTGGGTATCCCAAAGAACAGCTGCTTTTATCCTTCAAAGCAGTGAAATCAAGATAAAATCATCTTGTCTTGAAGTACCCCAAAGCAATGCCTGTATGCAGCCATGCAGACAAACTACTGATGTTGCAGACAGCAAAGCAACTATACCACAGAGCTTGTGCCTACGGCCCTTATTCAGGCAAAACCACCATCAGTTTTGCTTGGATAAAGACTGCAGGATCCAGCCCCTTCTCAGTATTGTGTTGTAGTGCACCTAAACACCTCAGTCACAGCTTGTTAGGCAAAAGGTTTCAGCATAGACTTGCTGCTGGGTAACAAAATGTGACCATTTAAGCTGTGACTTAAAATAAGTGGCCATTATCTGTCCGTGGAGTGAGTGTTTTGATTTATTCACTGTGTCTTCCTGTTAGATGACAGATTTGTTTGGTGTTTCTTGCTTATGCTACCCTGGGATTTGTAATTTATAGCTCTGGTTTCTTTTTAAATACTCTCATAGGAAAGCTCAATAAAGAAAGATCCCTAAAAAGGATTATTTTTACGAACATCTTCAAGGGGAAAAACAGACTTATGTATGCAGTAGTGGTTGTGACCTCTGGGGATATCTTTCTCGTTGAGTGATTGCATAGCCTGAGTCTTTTATTGTTCCTGTTCTCAAACTGGAGCTGTCATTATAAGACTGAACATATACATGGAAGAGCCTAAAGTGATAGAAGTAAGACATGTATTAAGAAAATCCCTTTGAAATATATTTCCTAATACTTCATTATTATATTTAACTGGACTTTCAGTATGGCTAGAATTTCCCTAAGTCACTATTAATAGTGCTGCTGACATTTTACAATCAAATCCTTAACTACATTTATTTAGTACTTGTCCTGTAAGATGGGGTCATGATTTCTCTGCTTATTCAAAGTAGCATCAAGATACACAGAAATCTAGCAAGATTGAGCTCTTACTTGTTCCCATTATCCATATGCCTTGCTAATGTTTTAATTTATTTTGGAAGGGAAAAAAGGATTAGTATAATCACATTTCACGAATAGTGAAATTTACACATACCTTTGTCAAAGTGTCATCCTGTTTTGTTACTCTACTATAGTAGTCTCCAAGTATAAAGTAGAGGCCAGATCCCAAGTTAGAATAGTGGGCAGAACTTAACTCACTACAATTAAGCTAAGTCTAATTTCACCCTCAAAGGATGTGGTCCAATGTGACTACATTTTTCATCATAAGACTGAATCTCAAAGGTTTCTGCCACAGAAATATATGCTGTGCCTCAGGTCAGCAACTAAGAGATGTGCAGTTCTGTAACTGAGCATGAGATGAGCTTTAAGTAGCTATAATGAAAAAAAAAAAAAAACGAAGTTCCAAGTAATTATCAAAGGAATACCTTGAATGTAAATTGCTCATTGAAGACAGGGTTGAGGGTCTTTCTGTGGACTTTTGTTTCATATTTCTTCTTCTTATCAGGCAGCAGAAAAACTTTCACATAGGGATCAGATGTTCCACCCATATCTAAAGCAGGCAGTTCAGCTGCCTGAATAATCCCTACCAAAAGCTGAAAGGCGAGAAAGAGAGAGAAAAAATGGAATATTGAAGAGGCATTTATGAAAAGAAATATGGAGTCAAAATGGAGATTTTTCTGTCATTTCTACTTTCGTTTCTCTTCTTTTTATTTTTGCTCATTGCTCTGCTTTAAAAGAAAAACAAACAAGCAAAAACAACTATCACCCTTTCAAAAACCTCTGCACAGAAGGCAAATAAAGCAAAGATACAGAGTGCACAAAACCAACCATGGAAGGAAGAGTCTCTAGCAAGTGTGTTTTTAAGCAGAAAAGAGGTTTTATAAGGGCAGCTGATTACAGCTAAATATGAAATTCATTTTTTCCAAAAAGACTGCAATCAAGTAACTTCCCACTTGCTACAGCTTCTTGTGCATTAGTTTTCTGTGTAGGACATTGTGATTAGGAAATACATTGTTTAACAATCATGAATGTGCAATTTTGACTGTGAAATTTGTATTCCCAAACTACCTCCAAACTGTCTAACAAAAGAATCAAGGCTAAATGCAGGCCTTTGGTGTGGGGTAGAATGTTCATAGAAACAAGTGGATCTTGCATTCTTCATATTTCATGTTTATTTCACTATACAAACATGAGTCTTACATGCTAAACAATAAATATTTTAAAGACATATAAGTGACTGCAAGTCAATGAGGATTAGGTTCTAAATATCTTAAATCACTTACGAAAGTAGGATTGAGATGCTGAAGGCACTGTGGCTCAGCTTTTTTACAGTATGTAGGCATTGCTGTGCCCATTGATGTAGGATCTTAAGTCTAATTTTCAAAGGGATTTAAGCACTTTGGTGCCTAAATCCCTTTTCAAAATGTGACAGATTTCTCAATCAATTAGGTGTTACTACACTGAGCACAGCAATGCCTAAACATCTTTAAAAATCTGGGTCCTAGGCATGTTAGATAATTTTATCCACAGTATCAATTTTTCCCAGCCACAGAAGGATGGCTGTCCTGCTCTAAAGCCCAAGATTATTATTACTTGTATTACAGCAATCCCCAGGGAACCAATCGAGATCAGACACTGCTAGGCACTGACATACAGGTAGTAAAAGACAGTCGCTGCACTGAAACTCTTACATTCTTAATGGACAACATAGACAAGGCAGTATTATCAAGCTCATTTTAAAGGCAGGGAATTGAAACAAAGAGTCTTTATGGCATCAATTTTAGGATATTTAGCCACTTTTACACTACATTCCAATGCCTAATGATTTAGGAGCATAAATCTCACTTTCAAAAGAGATTTAGGAACACAGGAGCCTAAGTCCCATCAACTTTCAAAGTTTTTAAAAATGGGATTTAGGTTCTTAAATTAGTAAGGCATTGCAAAACTGCGTGCAGCAATGCCTAAATCCCTTAAAATGCTGGGCCTAAATGACTTATGTAAGATTACATGGGAAATGTTGAGCAAAACTTGGAAATATAGGCAGATCCTTCTAACTCAGTGCTTGTACCTAAAAGTACTCTTTGTTCACACAGACCAGTTATTTAAACATTAGAAATTGGAGCTCAAGCAATTATCTATTCTCACAGATTCTTAAAAGTAGAATTTATTTTTGCCTGTTTTAAATTCTCAGTGTGAAGCATTTCCCCTTTTACCTCTACTCAGCACTTTTCCCTTTCTCTCTCTCATTGCAATTCTACTTGCTTAAGAGTTCATAAATACACGGATGGATTCAGGATCTACCTCAAATCTTGTACATCAAACAGTGAAAAATGAATGTATGACTTTCAGTGGAAAAGGAATTCACTTCTATTTTAAAAGTCTCAATCTATAACAGAAAAATTATGCTTGAGAGAGTATTTTGGTGATTTTGTCCCCATTTTTAACCCAGCTGAATACACCATATGGTAATCGGGGTTCTAGTTTCCAGCTCCATGCAGCTGTGCTGCACCATCACAGCATGAACATCCAATCTGAAGAGCTCAGCAGGGAATTTTAATCTTGGGGCAGCAGAGTAAAATAGGAATCCACCACAAATACAATTTCATACCTTAATTAAATACAGTTCACGATCAAAGATGTGGTGTGGGGAAAATAAATACATAGTTTTTATCACATTCTATTTTGTTTTTGGAAAATTTAGTTCTCAAAATCAACGTGGCATTTCCTTTAATAAAATTCACAAAGACCGTTTATTTTAATCTTCTATGGGAATTCAGACTTATTTATCACAAAAGATTTGCAGCTTTTCTTCCCCCCATTAGTTATTTTACCTTTTGAAGATTCTAAAGTTTCCTACAGATCTCAAGGGATGAAGACTGTCCAGGTAGTGAACTATAGCACCGAGAATTCTGATTAAAGTGTTAGCTTGGGGAGTTGAGGAAAAACTTCCTCCATCCATAGGCACTTGAAAGACTTTAGAATTCTTTTTGCCTCTTGCTTTGAAAAGCAGAAGCAGTGGCAGTTAGAAGTTAGTTGAGATGATCTGGGGAGTATACACCATTTGATTGGAAGTCAGGAGATGATTCCTCACTGTACCATTAACCTGCTGTGAGATTATGCATGCGTCGCTGCGCCTCCCTGTGCCTCCATTTTCCCACCCACATTTTGTCTGTCTTGTCTATTTAGACTGCCTCGCACAATGGGGCCCAATCTGGGTTGGACCTTCCAGGTGATACTGTATACAAAGAGTCAATAAATAATAATAACCATCATTATAAAAAGCTTTGGCAGAAAGTTTGATTAGAAGTGCAGTGTACCCTTAAAATGTATTAAACACAAATGGAGAAGGAATTGTTTCATAAAGCTTCAGGCTTGCTTTCTAATTTTCTTCAGTACAAGCCAGAATGCTTTCAAAGTATCTATTCTTCATGTCTGTATTTTTGCAGTCTCCTTTCACCCGCTCAGCAATGTATCACAGGTTGTCTGTTCCACACCTGGTTGTTCTGGAAGTCATAATCCAAAGAGTATTGGATTTTCCCTAGTTTTTCCTCTTCTTTGGGTTCTTCTTTATCTTCCCCATCAGTCAGCCCAGTCTCAGCATCATCATCCTTAAGGGCCTGCAAAGAAGAAAAGAAACAAAATAAATCTGAGTAGCTCCTTAGCCCTAAGCTAAAATAGATACTCTGTCCTCAAATCTATTACAAAGCCATTAAAAGCAAGCATGATGGCACAAATCCATATATGCTATTTACATATATTTATAGTATTCAGGTTGCACAAGAAAACTTTTTTAAAAAATCAGCAAGCAGCAGGGAAGCAATGGAAGTAGGAAGAAAGCTTCTTGGGACATAGCCAGCAAACACTGTTACTAAGTCTGAAAACAGAAAAAAAAAAGTCAACTTGATATTTTAATAAGTCTGCTCTAATCACATTGCTTCTTAAAGAGGCAAGTGTAGACAAACATGCTATCAAATAAGCAAAGTCACATTCATTCATCTTAAAAAGATCTCAGCAATGCCAAATCTAGCTGTGCATGCTGTGAATTATTTGCAGCAGAGCCATGTGTTTCTGTAGGCTTACTTCTGGGGAAAAGACAGTGTTGTGGTTGAGTTCTTCCTACATTTGACATGATGTTTTTATTTAGGATGAATATGGAAGCAAAAGGTATCACCATGCCACTAGCAAAAGCATGTTCATAAAAAAGGCCACCACAATAGTCCCATTGTCCTTTTATTCATTCTTTATACCAAGCTAGGCTGAACCAAACTGATTTATGCGGGCACTGATTTTAGTAAAGTTAGAGAGAAATATAATTTTGTCTATTATTTAAAACAGCACCAGATTCTACACAGAAGAAAAATACAATTTGTAAACATCATTCTAAACTGTACCAGAAAGCAGAAGTATTCTTTTGCTAAGGAATTCATACTATTATTAAAGCATATTAAAAGTGCTCCCCCAGCAAACATTTGTCTGAGGGAGAACTAAATGATGGGGCCAATGGCAATGAGACAAACATTAAAATAAAACGACTAATATTATCTCATAAGCATGAAAATAATATCCAGAAAGCAAGGGTAAAGAGCAAAACACTATATACTTATCAGGAATTGACATGAGAATACTTAATTCATCTCAGTTTTATACTCTTGCATGTACCTTTCAGGGAGAGCTCTAAAAACTCCTGCAATTTCAGTAACTTACTCAAAGTCAGTGAGAGGCATAAAGATACCATATACTGACCTTACTTCAGTTGAAGCAAATGGGAGTTTAGTTTTTTTTATTTCGATGTGAAGAAGATCGGGCCCTTATATCTCAATGCCCCTCTTTATTGAAAGCCCTAACTGCTTTAGCTCAGAAAGTGAACTAGTAAGACCTTGTTTCAACAATCTTTGTTTTTGTTATTAATAATCTCTTTAATGAACATATCGAATATCTGCCTGCATCTGAACTGTAAAAAAGAGGGACTCAGTGGAAGAAAATATAGGAAGAAAAAAATAGAACCCCCCTCCCCATGAACTATTGGACTAAGATTTCTGGAAGGTAAAATGCTAAATATTTTCCTAAAAATCAGAGATTGTTCTTTTACCTAGAGAAAGTTGGCATGTTTCCTTCTGTAGATTATATGAATACATATTGTTATATATATAAATTTTATCAAGAAAGTGGCATAAAGTACAAAGCTTTGATTATATTCAAAAGAGCTCATATTACTCATTGTTAACAAAATGCAGAGAGTACAGGACCGTGAGAGAGCCACTTGTTTGTTTTTGTTTTTCCAGTCATGATTAGATGGTTAGAACTAATAGACATCATTTGTCAGGAAACAAAATTCCAGGTGGATGTATATACTTGAGGTCCAGCCACAAAGAAGGTAAAGGCTATACCTACAGTTGGCACTAGTTGCTAAAGAAATATTGGCTGCAAAAGCCAGACTACCAGTGTCACATCTGAGGCTTTGCCTACACTGGTAATTGAGTGACAAAGCTTTTGTCCTTCACGAGTACTTAAACCCCCGACCCCAAATGAGAAAAGCTTTGCCAAGGCAAGTATGAGTGTAAACAGTGCTTTGTTCAACACCGCTCATGAGGATGGAAGATTTTTGTTGGCAAAAATGAGGACCGTGTTTATGCCGCCTGACTTTTAGCAAGTGTTGACACAACCCTGTTGATAAAAGCAGTGTAGTGTAGACATATCCTGAGTTGTGACACTCATGCCTTGAACCCTGGCTCACATTTTCATGCTTACTTCATGAAATCTCATGGAGCAGAGCCCAGGATTGGGAACAAAAGTTTATGCGCTGTCACTTAAATTTAGTCCAGCTGTCCCTCCATCATGCTAGAAGGAAAGGGGCTCCACTGCTATGCTACCCAGCCCTTCATTATAGTGGAGGAGTACCTTGTCTCCATGCACAGCTGAGATTGGGTGGGGAGAAGCTAGTCAGAGACAGATAGTTTGGGAGGGACACCCAATCAGCCAAGGGGCAGACAAGAACTAAAGCAAAGTGGTTTGAGTAGGGAGTCATTGATGGGGGGAGCAGAGGTGAAAGGAGCAGTATGAGACAGCTTTAATAAAAGCCTATTCTTCTTAGCAACCTAACTCAATCTCTACCCTGTCCCCTGCCCCAGGACTGTGATCCACCACATCTCTGTGTCATCACTGTGTCTCCTCACCTCAAAAAAGATATTTTGGCTTTGGAAAGGGTTCAGAAAAGGGCAACTAAAATGATTAGGGGTTTGGAATGGGTCCCATATGAGGAGAGGTTAAAGCGACTGGGACTTTTCAGTTTAGAAAAGAGGAGACTGAGGGAGGATATGATAGAGGTGTATAAAATCATGAGTGGTGTGGAGAGGGCCGATAAAGAAAAGTTATTTATTAGTTCCCTAAATAGAAGAACTAGAGGACACCAAATGAAATTAATGGGTAGCAGGTTTAAAACTAATAAAAGAAAGTTCTTCTTCACACAGCGTGTAGTCAACCTGTGGAACTCCTTGCCAGAGGAGGCTGTGAAGGCAAGGACTATAACAGAGTTTAAAGAGAAACTAGATAATTTCATGGAGGTTAGATCCATAAAAGGCTATTAGCCAGGGGATAAAATGGTATCCTTGGCCTCTGTTTGTCAGAGGCTGGAGAGGGATGGCAGGAGACAAATCGCTTGATCATTGTCTTCGGTCCACCCTCTCTGGGGCACCTGGTGCTTGCCACTGTCGGCAGACAGGATACTGGGCTAGATGGACCTTTGGTCTGACCCAGTACGGCCGTTCTTATGTTCTTATGTTCTTATGTTATCACACCAGTGCTCAGAAAAACTCATGCATTACAAATTGAGTTCTCAGCAAAAAACATCGAACTCCTTAGTCAATTGTAAATGGACTAGGAGGTGAGCACTGGTGATTCAGATAGGAACACTGCAGAAAAACCATTAATTTGTCAAGAAACAGTTGCAAACTAATGGTCAGATTCAGAATTGTATAGTACTATAATTGACTTGCAATCTGACGTGAATAGGTTAGGACCTCAGCTTATGTCAATCAGCCTATTTTCACTGAAATCAATGGATTAATGTCCATTTATGCAAGCTGTGGCTCTGGTCCAGATATTACAGATACTTATTCTACCATGAATAATGGGTGCCAATTTATGATAGCTCTTATTCAAAATATACATTATTATATATCTTAATGGGGGAAAAGGTTTAAAATGGATCAAAATGTCCTATGAAGGAAAGTCAGTAATCCTGAAAGAGAGAGATGGTAGAATATTTTTCTTGTGAAATATTTTATTTTGGCTGTATTAAATGGATATATAATGTGACTTTTACATTTCTTAATCACTAAGCTGCTGGTCTCTCCTTTTGCTATGGCCAAATGGCAATTTTTCAAATGGTGGTAAAGACGGTGCTGCAAAAATGATGTGCCTGATAACAAAGGATAGCATTCAAGCAAGGACAATTACATCCAAATCTCCACCCTCATTTTAAAAAATAAACATAAATTTCTATGCCCCTTAGTTATGAAGAAGAATCTGAAGGTGTGACCATGCATAATTGACAAAGAGACAGATGACTGAGTCGGCAGAGAGCCAGGAATAATAGCTCTGAGCAAGGTGAACTGTCCCATACATCTAGGCTGCGTCTAGACTGGCATGATTTTGCGGAAATACTTTTAACGGAAAAGTTTTTCCGTTAAAAGTATTTCCGCAAAAGAGCGTCTAGATTGGCACGGATGCTTTTGCACAAAAAGTGCTTTTGCGCAAAAGCATCCGTGGCCAGTACAGATGCGATTTTGCGCAAGAAAGCTCCAGCGGCCATTTTTGCCATCGGGGCTTTCTTACGCAAAAAATTCCTTTCCTGTCTACACTGGCCCTCTTGCGCAAGAACACTTGTGCAACAGGGCTTTTTCCCGAGCGGGAGTGTCAAAGTATTTGCGCAAGAAGCACTGATTTTGTACATTACTAAGTCAGTGCTCTTGCGCAAATTCAAGCAGCCAGTGTAGACAGCTGGCAAGTTTTTGTGCAAAAGAGGCTGCTTTTGCGCAAAATCTTGCCAGTCTAGACGCACCCTTGTGTGTTAACATCCTGACCCATTGATCAGATGATGCTTGCCACATCATGCCAGCACAAGGCTATGTGGCAGGAGAAGACTCAAACAGGTCCAGGCAGATAAACCCTGGCTGTTTGGGTGAGCACTGTCCATCCTCATGTATCTTGGGAGGAGAGGGAGTGTTGTTGTCCGTGCTTCTCCTGAGAGCACGGGTATTTGTGTTGCCATTTCTTGGGGAGAAAAGTAGGCCACATGTTATGGCCCTTGCCTTTCTGGGAGTGAAGAGAAAATCTCTCCGACTATATTTTTAATGATGTTAGTCACCCACTGATTCATTCACAGAGTGGTTGTTGAGAAGATGTCTCTATAAACTAGGATACTATCTGCAAAGAACAAGAGTTATAGGCAAGTAATTTATTCTCACTAGGGAAGAAAAAATATCTTACACAGATCTGCATCTGCCAAAGGCACAAACAAATCTTAAAACAAACATATAAAATAGGAAACACAGGAAATTATAGTAGAGGACTTCTTACACAGTGCTAAGTGCACACAGACCACAAGTGAATTATTAGAATCCTTTCCACATGCATTGCTGAAGGAATATGGAAGGTAATAACTGGAAGAAGAAAAAAGGAAAGGCACTATATTACTTGTCTGTATCAAGTGTCCAGATCATTCTTTCTGACCTTGGACCAGAAATACAGGAGACTTATGAAACT
This sequence comes from Rafetus swinhoei, assembly GCA_019425775.1. Lineage (NCBI taxonomy): Eukaryota > Metazoa > Chordata > Testudines > Trionychidae > Rafetus > Rafetus swinhoei. Next base: position 278,607,339 of record CM033437.1, read on the forward strand.
TTGAGAATAAGATCAAATGCGCTGATTTTACCAAGGTCAGCTGAAGAGGAGGGAGTGGATGTTACCATTGCAAGCTGTATACAATAATTTTGATCTTTAAGGAAGGATTTTGCTTTTGAATCAAAGGTTGGTTCTTAAATAGAATCTGGGTCAAAAAGAAGTTGGTACAGAAGTTTCTCCTCTGATACTTCTACTCTGTTCCAAAAGAGGACAAAGAACAGGATTGTGTCAACGTAGCTGAAGCACCATCTAGAGATTTTCATTTTAGATTGAGATTCTTTAGGAGTATTTAAAAGAAGTTTATTGTGCCCCTCAGTGTTTTTTTTTAAACTGATCGTAGTGTTTTAGTTTTTAGTTCCAATATTTTGTGATATAGATTGCTTTAGAACTATTAAAATAGTTTACAATTATAATTTATCTTTCTCTTCAAGCCTATACATTTCATGGTACTTGGGCAGCACTAGTTTATAGGGAGACAGATGTAAAAAATGTCTCTAAGAAATTCTTAAAGGGCATTAGATATTTTAAAAAAATTTTAAATGAAATATCCAGCATAAAAGGAATACATTATGGTGTGATTGTATTTGCACTAATTTATAATGACTTTGTAATTCTCTCATGAGATTTCACCATTTCTGAGTAATACACACAAAAACCAACATAATCATCATCCTTATCATATATATATATGTATGTTTTAGATATGTGTGTTTGTATACATATATGTAAACATACAGAGCAATGCAAAAAAATCCTGTTTTAATGCAACATAAAGGTTGCAAACTAATATCACAAAAAGGCAAGAAATTCAGAAGTTAAGGTTCCAGCCACAGTGTAATTCCATCACACTATATACTTTGTACCTTTTACAGGGCTCTGATGATTATAAGGGCTGTTGGCAAATGTATTATTTGATCCATATTTGAATGCCATTGTAACTAGTTCTAGCCCGTGGTCCAGACATCAATTAACACTCTGATTTCTCTTTCTGTGCCAAGTTTTTAGTCAATTCTTCTAAAAGATCTTCTGCTGATTAAATGCTGTCTACAAAACTATATTAAAGCAATCCAAGTTAGAAAGTGATTGACAACTTGCTTTTTCTTCTCTCCTTATTTCCAAAGCACAATGAAGGGTGGATTTGTCCACCTTTTTATCCTTGTGCATTGTTATGAACAAAGATTCTTCCTCATTTTCAGTAGCCTCATCTCTTCTTGGCTCCCTGAGAGCCAGAAAAACTTGGGAAGGGTCAGAATTCTGTAGGGCTCAATGAAGAATGTTTCTTGAATTTTCTAGTGTGGAGGCTATGCTCCCACACCAACCCTTCTCATGTACAGACAGGAGCCATTCTGCAGAGAAAGCTATTCTTCTGCTGGTTCTCCTGTCTTTCCTTTCTTCCCTCCCTCAGAGCATAGCCTTCCACTAGGGCCAAGCTCTCATTGGCTGGATTAACCTGGAACTTCTCAGCATCCTCAAAGGACGGGGGCACCCTGGGGAAAGAATAAAACAGCTCCAGGCTGTATTTACTCACTCCCAGAATTTCACCTGGAAACCCTGAAGGTCTGCAAGAGACTGAGCCTAGCAGGTCCTCTTATCCCCCTCAACTTCCTGAAACTTATCAACACAAAGCTTATCCATGAGAGCCACAAATGGAAAAATGCAGCAGTAGAGGCTGTATTCGACCACCTCCTCCATAGAAAGGGTGAGATATCAAGTGTGAGGGATCTCCATGTAAGGATCCATGAAGAATCCTTCAGCTCATTATGCTTCTGGACTCAGTTATCTTATGGCATTGCACTCCTCACTAGTTTCACTGTGACCTAGCTAGATTTGCAAGCAGACTAATCTCTTCCAGTGTCACAGGGAAATCTTGATTATCAGCATCCCCAGGATTGTTTCCTCTCACTAAACAGACCATGAATTCATGTTTAAGGACTCAAAAGCAACTATGACAGCTCCCCATAGTAAAAACAAAACAGAATTACATACAGTACAGTCTGTAAGTCTACCTGGCAAGCAATGTTCAATGCAGTCTGAATTCCACCCAAGATTATCCCATCAACTATTCTTTTTTGTTCCCAGGGTGAAAAGTAGGGTTATTTTTAATGCCTGCATAGTGCCATGGCCTCAGAATTGTGCAAAGCTTGTTGAGTGCACAGGCAGGGAAAAAAAAATCATGTTACAAAGAAAAAATTCTGTGAGGTGTCCAACAAAGCAGTTTATCATAAGGACAGTTCTCTTCCTTCCCCCAAATGTGATGGCCAAGCTCCATCTCTGTCTTTTATTTTAAGCCAAATTCAAGTGCAATCAAGTCAGGGCTGTTTTTTCTAACTGCTACGGGTACGCTGAATATCCAAATAAAACAATGAGGAACTGCTGAAATCGCCACAATGTTAGTATTAATCTTATCAGTTCCACACACATTCAAGAACAGCATAGCCGTGACCCTCCTGATCTTTTATCCCACAGGGACAGGAGGACCTTTAAAAGCACCTGGCTGATTTCCCATCACGACTGAAAAAAACAGCCCGGTCTCTTTGCTATTATACCTACATCCTCTTATCAGAGTCCCTCAGAAGGAGAGGCAAGTCTCATTCTTCCAGCATCTGCTTTCTCTCCATGAATTCATTAAAAACCCATTTTGTTCTCAGTTTCCAGTGGCTGAGCCAGCCTTTGGTTACCCATCACTGCTGCAAGACTGTTGTCCTGCCTCAGCAGTGGGTCATACCTATGCATAGCATGAGCAACAGCCTGCTGTCTCCAGCACGGGGCTTTTTGACATTCCTTTCTCACTTGTTATCCAGGTTTTAAATGGACAGCCAGTTACTCAAAATATTTTGGTTTTGAGGAGTGTTGTGAGGTGAGACAAGGCTTTTGAAGTGTTTCATTAGATCTCACTGGCTCGCTTGAGTATTGTTTGTGGCCATTTTGCTCCCTTCGGTGCAATCTGAACTTGGAGGGGAAGCTGGAAGACATACTAAATGTGGGAGATATGGCTTTGTTAGCGCCCCACAAGCAACCCCTTTATCTGCAGCCAATATCCACCATAAACCAAACAGGTTACTATATCCAATTGGACTGTGTACATTTTACAGTGCAATTAACATAAGCATAGCCACCCTTATGATATGTGATGTCCCAGGATGCTGATGCAATGAACTGTCTTCCCCTTTGGCACGGTTGCTTCAGATAGCGATAGGACTATACTCTGAGCTGCAGAGTGGAACCATCAGAGAAGGCATTTGCTATGTGTGTGTGTGTTTAAAGAGGATCTTGATATTACTTTTTTTATTTCCTGATTTTTGTGATTTTAAGTGTGTGGTTTTAATATTGCATTCATGAAGGCTTTGGTGTTCATTTTCTTAGGTTTTGTGTTTATTGTAAAAGAGAAAATTATTCCAGTTCATGCATGGGACCAGTTAAATAGGCAAAAGAGCAGGCTCTCGAGGCATGGATAGGATGATGATGGTCAGAAGAGGGATTTATTAGAGGTTTATTAAGAACCGGGGAACATTTGGAGCCTACACAAGAAGGATGGGCTCCTTCTAAACTAATATGGAACCAGACTGCTGACATATAATATTTAAAAAGTCATAGAGGAATTTTTAAACTAAGGGTTGGGGGAAAGACAACAACTGTGTTGGGGCACATGATGCAGACGGACACATCCATTAGGGACAGGGATACCTTATATTAGTAAAGAGGAGAAGATAGAAGTTAATAAAGTAGAGGTAAGAATGAAAGAGTTCCATTCAATTACATCACATGCAGGCAGACATTGAAATATTTATACAAATGTACATAAGAAGCCTGCTAAACAATCAGTAGGGCCAATGGACAATCAAGCTGCTAAAGAAGTGCTCAAGGAAGTCAGGGCTGTTGCAGAGAAGTTGTTAAATTAATTCTTTGCATTGATCTTTGCAAAGACCTGTATTCTTTGCAGAGGATGTTAAGAAGATTCCTATACCTGACCCATTCATTTTAGTTAACAAACCCAAGGAACTACCTCAGGTTGAGGTGTCATTAGAAGATGTTTTGGAAGAAATTAATAAATTAAAGAGTAATCAGCCTTCAGCACTAGATGGTATTCACTCAAGAATTCTGAAGGATTTCAAGTATGAAATTGCAAACCACTAATTGTAGTTAAATCATTTTCACTTAAATCAGCCTCTGTATCAGATGACTGGACAAAGGCTAATATAACTCTGATTTTTTAAAAAAAGATTCCAGATGTGATGCTATTGATTACAGGCCAGAAAGCCTAACTTCAGTGCAAGGAAAATAGATTGAAATTACAGTAAAGAACAGAATTACCAGACAAAGAGTAATATGCTAGAAAAGAGTCAATACAAGTCAATAAAGGGAAATAATCTTCTCACCAATTTCTCAGAATTATTTGATAAGATATCAACAAAAATCAAGAATGTGAATAAGAGTGATCCAGCTGATATAGTATTCTTGGACTTTGAGAATTCTTTGACAAAGCTCCACACCAAAGATCCGTAAGGATAGTATGCAGTCATAGGATAAGAGGAAAGGACTCATAAATTAGTACTGGTTAAAATATAGGGGGGGAAAGGGCAAGAATAAATTATCAGTTTTCACATTGGAAACAGGTAAATAGTGACACCTCTCAAGGATCTGTACTGGGACTGTGCAGTTCAAAATATTAATAAATTACCTGGAAAAGGGGTTAAACAGTGACATGGCAAAGTTAGCACACAATAGTAAATGACTCAAGACAAGTCCAAAGTTGACCACAAAAGTTACAAAGGTATCTCACAAATTGGGTGACAAAATGGCTGATGAAATTTAAAACACTGCATATTGGGAAACAATCCTAACTAGACATACAAAATGATGGGTTATAAATTAATTGTTACCATTTTAAAAAGTGATGTTGGAGTCCCTGTGGATAGTTCTCTGAAAACATCTGCTGAATGTGCAGCAACAGTTAAAAAAGCATACAGAATGCAAGGAATGATTAGGAAAGGGATAGATAATAAGACAGAAAGTATCAGACTGTCACTATATAAGTTCCTGGTACACACCCACACCTTGACTATTGCATCCAATTCTGGTCACTCCAGCTCTATAAAGATATATCAAAATTGGAAAAGGTACAGAAAAGGGAAAGAAATATGATCAAGATTATAGAACAGCTTCCATACAAAGAGGAATTAAAAAGACTGGGACTGTTCAGCTTTGAAAAGAGATGACTAAGGGGAGAGACAATAAAGGTGTATAAATTTATAAATGGTGTGGAGAAAGTGAACAGGGAAGTGTTATTTACCCCTTCACATAACAAAAGAACTAATGGTCACCTAATTAAATTAATTTGCAGCAGGTTTAAAAACATACATAAGGAAGTATTTCACACAATGCACAATCAGCCTCTGGAATTCTTTGCCAATGGATGGTGTGAAGGCTAAAATAAAACAGGTTAGAAAATTAGGTAAATTCATTGAGGTCCATCAATGGCTGTTAGCTAAATGGTCAGGGATGCAACCCAGATGTCATTAAATCTCTGACTGCCAGAAGCTGGAATGGGACAACAGTGGAGGGATCACTTGATAATTACTTGTACTGTTCTTTCCCTCTGAAGAATCTGACATTGATCACTGTTGAAAGTCAGGATATTGGGCTAGAACCATTGGACTAACCCTGTATGACCATTCTTATGCTCTTAAATGACTTACTCACGGTCACACAGTGAGTCTATGGCAGGGCCGGAGATGGAATTCACATAGACTAACTTTCAGTCTCCTCCTTTAGCTAATATACAAGTTACCATCAAAATAAAAATCTCTCTGAAATAGCAGTGTTTCAGTCTGATGCAATTAGAAATGGCTGAGATATTAAATTTCCTTCTCCACAAATGCTTTGCGACCTAATAAAAAGTGCAGACCATTGTGGCAATTATTCTCTAAGAAACAGGGCTGAATTTTTGATAATTTTTCAGTGCCACTGTTCATCACAGAAGTGATTAAGTCTATTCCTTTCCCAAAGGCTGAGTTTAAGCAAGAAATTTGCTGTACCAATGCATTAAATTCAGACCCATTAAATCAGCAGCTATTATAGTGTCTCTAGAGTTGGATGTTTTTCTACAGATGAAAAAAAATTGGAGGAGAAAATTATGGGAGACATAGGGATATTGGGAGAGACTGATAAACGGCAGCACAGAACATTGTGAAAGGGATATCTTTAAAAACAATATCGGACTCAATCTGTACCTAGGTTCACCAGTGTTAATTCCAAAATTACCCCACTGAAATCAGCCTGGGGTGCAGCAAAATTTGGTTGACACCTTGCAGTGTACTCAGTGTATCTATACTACAAAATAATGAGAGTAAAGTAATTGCATGAGATACTGATTATTTTAGCACCAGTGGAAAGAAACCATTGTTTATGAAATTTTAAAACATGTTTCTGTTTTGGTCTAGATTTGATACAGTGAAAATCATACTAAAAAGAAACAACAGTTATACACTTCTTTTTTTGCATACCAATTTTAAACTTGAGCTTTCTAGTACAGTTTGACTTAATATATTTTAAGTATGGAGAAAATGACAATCTTTTATCCCACAAAAAAAAAAAAATCAATTTAGTTCAGCCTTTTGATGTGTCAAAGCTATGTATAAATCTTAGCTGAGGAGCCACAGCTGTCAGGAGAACTAAATATATCAGAGCTTTAGATTAGGCGTGTCCAAGTAGCAAAATAAACCTACCGCAATTGACAATCCAGAACAGTCATGAGACACAACATAGATAAGGATGACATAGAAGGAAGAAATAAAAATTAAAACATCCATGCACGAACATTAGTAAAAACCATGGAGAAATGACCTTTTTCACAGATAATATATTCATTATTCACCTCCTTTACACAATAAAAGCCTTTACTCAGGCCTGCTGGGGTGGATAGCTCTACAATAAGAGTTACTCTCATGAGTAAGGGTTTCATGATCAGGAATCTAATCTGTATTTTAACTATTTTCCCCTCTTCACAGCAATAACATTCATTCTAAAGATCATATGAAATTTACTTTAAGGAAAAAGGACAAATATATATAAAGTATATAAATATATAGAGGAAATATAACTAAATATCTGAATACTGGACATTACACAATTCAGTGTCTAACAGTTACCAGTGATAAGGTTAAAGTTCTGATCTTGTAATCAGATCTACCAGAATGGAGCCCTGTGACCTTGCAGAGCCCTCATTGGCTTCAGAGGGGCTCTCGGTGGGCAGGAGCCACCACTAGCAGGATTAGGGCCTAGAGTTATTGGTTGTAATGAATATTTTTTGGAAGAAGGAAAAAAGAAGTTATTGCAGGGGCCCAGTCTTTTAGCTCTATCAAGCGTAACAATTCCCAGTGAAGTTAATGGACTTTTGCATGCACTATGGGCTGGAACTTGCAAGCTACCTGTAGCCTACAGAAAGGTACTGAGCACTCTAAACTTCCACTGTAATTAAAGGGAGCTGAAGGCAACAAGTTGAACCCAGGAGGTGGTTAGAACTTTGCAAGATAGGGCCTAATTACTACAGGATTAAGCCTTTGTGCTTTGGCAACATTTTAGATGCCTGACACCATATATGGCCAATGCAATAATTCTTTCCATGTGGATTAGAGCAGTGGTCCATAACCAGGAGTCTGGATCCCCCTGGGGCCCATGAGCATGTTTTAGGGGGTCTCCCAAGCATGACCAGCCTTAGACTCACTATGGTTTAGGGCAGAAAGCCAAAGCCCTACTGCACAGGACAGCAGCCCAGGGCCCTGAGCCCTGCCACATGGGGCTGAAGCTGAAGTCTAAGCAATTTAGCTTTTCATGGCCTCCTGTGGGGGACGGCTGTGGGCAGTTGCCTTCCTTGCTACCACCCCCTAACACCTGCCTTGTCTTTTATATACAGAAAAACAGTTGTTTTGGCACAGCTGGGCCTGGGAGCATTGATAGCATGTGGCAATGGTAGGAGCGGGCCTGAAAAATAAAAAAAGGTTGCGATGAGCTCCTGAATCAGAGTAGACCTTTTTCATATATACTTATATGTTTGCTTTCAAACGTATTTCCTTGATATCTCTGAGGCACTCTCTTGACATTCTATTTGTAATGATACTCAAATGATTATTTTCTGAAATATCATCCATTAAATTTAGCATTACACTGCCTTCATGTGGAAATGCTAAACCTGCAGTGCTGATTCAAGATAAATCATTAACTAATGGGGCTTACACTGAGAAACAATACTGCAAATTTGGCCAAGGCTTTCCAGATTAAGAAAGTTGATAGGAGCTGCTAGGTACTCAGGACTTATGAAAATAAGGCCATTGATTTAGATGTCTAAATATAGACCTAAAACCCTAATGTTAGCAACCCATTTCTGAAAATGTTGCCAAGCAAGACAGATTCTAAATTCGTGGAAATTGTGATCATGTTACTGACCTCAATGGATATGACAATTTCCTACACTGAAGGTCCCAACCCTATATGTTCAGTGGGGCATAAATTTATCAACAGATCACAGGTTTCTCTCTCTCTCTCTCTCTCTCTGTCTCTGGAATTTGACTTTTGTTATCCTTCAAAAAGGGGCTGTGTCAAACCCATCATTAATGGCTAAGCACAATTTTATATTTTAAATAGATGTCAGTGCTACAGTCCTTGGTCATTTATCCAGGTTATAACAAATATAATAAACACTTAATAATATAAGTACAAAAGCAGTTTTACATGATAAAGAACAAAGCCCATATAGATATCTACCAGCAATAAACATGTTACTTGTCCTAGAAAGAAATGTTAGGGTTGTTATCATTAGTATCATTTGATAGCATTCAACAATAAACTCTTTGAATTTGATCCCTAAAATGAGCAAACAGTATTTTCAAATTATTTTCATCTTCACGGTCAAAATTTTGTTAATGTTGGCCAAGACTAACTCAGCAATTAATGGTCTACTTTTTCAGATAATATCTGAAAGGGAAATATCTCAATTACTTCATATTCGTAAACTAGAACAAATTCTACAGATGAAACATGGGTCCATGAATATCCCATCCAAGGGCCTGAATCAAGACAGCATAAGAAATTTCTGATTCACACTTGCAATATTAAGTAAAACAAAATCTTCATTAGATTTTTGCAAGAGAGGATCCAAGATTTCTGCTCCGTGCAGGTTGAACCTCTGTAGTCCGGCAACATCCATGGTCCAGAATGATTTTAGTTAGCTGGATGCGATGCCCACTTATCATGGATGTGGCCAAGTTTCCCATCACCCATAAAGTTTCTTTATAGTCTCCAGTCCTGGCTCTCAGCATTCTGTGTTATTTAGCCCTAATCGACCCCTCAATGTCTTCTAAGAGCCCAGTAAGCAGTGGAAATGTTGGTAATGATGCTTGACAATATTGACCTCCTGTGGTTAGGCACCGGTCAGGTCCCGAGGGTGCCGGACTAGAGAGGTTCAACCTGTAGTATTTCTGAGCTTCACCTCATTTATTCCCTTAACCTTTGAATTTAACATACTTTTGGCACTTCTGACGACATGAAGCTATACTCAATGGTCACCATTAAAATGTTGATCCATATAATCTTAAAGTAATGAACTTATTTATTTCTACTTATTAAGCTTAGGGAATTCCTGTAATACCCTAGTAAAGCTAATTGCTTTCAAATGATGTATGTCAACCTCTCACTGCCAGTCTCTGCAAATAAAGAGTGCATTTTCATTTATGTGAAAATTGAATTTAGTTAGTGGGTCTGCAAATGTAAGGACTAAGGAAATACTAAAGAACTCCCCAACTGGGTACTGAATGCTGTTAAGAGCTTGCTCCCGCTGCCGCTGGGGTCAACTGTGCAACATCTGCTTATGTCAGTCGTGCAGGACTAGATGCTAAGTGCACAAAGAGTGCCTTGGGATGCCTATCTTTCCCATGCAAAATCTTAATTATTTGCAGAAATGAAGCTGAAGCATCTATTCCAGCTACAAAGGTTTTGTGCTGCATTTCCTTAATTCTCCTGAATATGCATTATTTGGAAAAACATACTCCTTTGTGTCCTTAACTGCTGAAATACTTCAAAATTATGTACACAACAGTGTGATTTCCCCGCCACTCATCAGTCCTAGTCCTAATTAGATAAATAGTGAAGATAGTTTCATATATATTTTACCATTTCTGCATTTACCACACTGAACTCTTTACCTCCCCTTCCCACAAGAGAGCCACCACTGTGGAATTTTTCTCTGGTCAGAAGTGTGGACAAAAAGTCTTCTTTCAGATCAAAGTTAATCCAGTCTTTGGCTGCAAGGGAACACTGGATTAAATGCAGGATCCTGAAAGCTTCCAGTTAGTGCCCAAGTAAAGCACTTCTCTTATACATGTCAGGTCTGAGGCAAGGGTTTCTTTGCTGTTCTCAAATTAATGTTGTGCAGACAGCAGCATGATGATCTGTCGCCAAGCCATTCACTGACTTTCAGCTAAACCTGTATTCTGTCACCTTTAATCTTCTTCTCCCTCCCACATACATAACTCTGCCCTGATCCCTTTGTCCAATTTGCTTTTATTCCTTCCCTTTCTCTTCCCTTTCCATTCTTTCACCATTCTTCTGCTGCAGTTGGCTTTTTGTCTCTCACAAAGTAAGCTTCTGGTTTTGTGTCAGAAGAGCTTTAGTAGCCCAGATCCACTCTTGCATGTCATTTATTCTCACAAGCATTTGATTAGTACCACAGTCATCCAAACATGTGTTCTCTCTACCTCACTATTGCACCTGGTCCTAGTCAAAGTCCTATATAATATGACCTCAAGACTCTTGCACAGCTATATTTTGAGATCACCATCCCCCCACCCCCCAAACCTGTCCTCTCTATATGGATCAGTTGCAGTGTTCCTTCTCCCATGAAAAGATAAGTTTACCGGTTGCCTTGAAAGCATTTACCAGAGTTGCCATTAGTAGCAGATGCATGTAGAGTCAATATCCTTCAGAGGGCACCATAGGGTTGGGTTATTAACTGGAACTCTAATACAATGCACAGACAGCTGGTCTCCACTATGCAAACCACTGTCAAATCATTGAGAAATACCATAAATAAATCATTGCTAGAAGACTTGACACTTTAAACATAAACAGTGTCCAAGAACAAGGTGGCTACTTTACCTGGTCTTTCATGGTCTTCCCTAAATCTTTAACATCTTTCATGTTAATAGCATTCTTCCCTCCCTTTTCTTTACCCTTCTTCTTGTTCTTCTTTTTGAACAGGCATTTCTTACACAGGCAAAAGCAGCAGGTAAGGATTAATAGGACTGCAACTATGGCTATGGCTATTAAGGCCCAAGGTGGCACTGCAAGAGAAAAAGAAACACACACACACACACACAATGGCCCACCGTTAATAAATTTAAATGTAAAAAAACCCTAGACTTCATTTGTAGACAAAACTTTTATCAAGCCCTTTGAGCAAGTATTTAAAAATATGCCATTGATTTGTATATTTGTATATGGAACATTTACAGAGAGAACATCAATATAAGAAAGCATACATTATTTATCTACATACTTGGAAACAAACAACAAAGAATGCAACTTGCAATTATTTCGATTAATTAGCAGGAATAATTTGATTTGTCTAATGTACTCACCAGCTATGCATCTTGCAAAAATAAAATAAAAAAGCACTGCTAAAATATTAACCATGTTAAGAGAAATTTGTTTACTTCTTTCTGAATAATCATTCGTGGAACGCACCTGGCATTACTACCTGGTAAACCATCCTAGTCTGAAGTCACATGGCACTGCTTTGGGACTTGCCTCCAATAGAGCTTAGGTAAAGAAATTTATCTGATCTGCACCGTCAACTTTAATGACCAGCATTTCTCTGCTGCTTTATTTGACAGACTAGTGGGCTACTCTTTATGGATGGAGGTCAAGGTCATCGGTAAGCAATAACCAAGGTCAGAGGACTGCCCAATCCAGCATCCATGCTGATAACAATCAAGTCCTCCTGATATTGGCAATGTTTCAGTGTATATCTATGTTTTCATTAAATTCTTATCAAGAAAAACATAACCATTTAGTTTATTCGTTCAGTCCAGGATTCTGGACATGGCTGTAATACAAACAAATAATACATAATAATAATAATGATGATGATGTCTTGCAAAAATTAAGAAGAGAATGATCTTCACATAAATAAAATGTAATATGACCTTTGTTGATTACCATACGTCTCATTGATGTACATAACAAATACATAAAATGGGATAAACAAGAGGGTTTTAAAGAGGAGAATCATTTTTGTGTCTTAAAATGTTCTCTGCCTGTCAGATCTGCAAAATAGTCTCTCGACTCAATAAATAAAAATCTCTAAAATTACCCAGAGCACAACAGAACTGTGAACCTAATTCAACAAATTTGCACCAATAAATCACAAAAGGAGAGTAGGCAGTGAAAACACAACAAAACTAATTGCTTATAGTAGCCAAGTGGAGTGGAAAGAATGACTACTGGAAGTTACACTAGAAATTGCCATTTCAAAAGGAAATTAAAATATTAGTGAGCAGCTTCCTTATTTGTACTTTTTATTTTTCAAACTGCTTTCCTGATAGATATAAAAAAGACTGCAGGAAACCTGTTTGGAATAGGTAAATAATACCATAACACTTCATATGCCTACAAATGTTCATTTAATGTAGTTGCCATAAAAGAGATGTTGTACCGTATGTAAAATAAATGTGAACTGATGATCAAAGAAATGAATGTTAGCAGATACCGTAAGCAGATTAGCAGCTGTTTAAGAGAAATATTTTATAGAGACGGCAGTAGCAGTTCTAGAGGTAGGGCTGCATTGAGATCTGCACTTCTCACAAGACTAAAACGTCCATTTCATGCTTTAGCGATTGAATTTTGTTTTCAAATTGGGCACAACACTTTAGAGGGCAATTGAGTTTTCTATGTCATTTATTTTTTGTAAAGTATTTACTAACTTTTCCAGAAGAAACAGTTTAAACATTCTGCCTTTGGGAAATTTTACCTTGTTTTCCCCATGTTTCTTTGGGTTCCTTTTATTAAAAAAACAACCACCCAAGCCCACAGTCCAAATATCACATGTATACACAGTTTTCCACAACAGAGGTGTAGCACACTTTTAACATCTGAAATTAAATACATGAAGGCTACGTCTACACTGGCGGCTTCTTGCGCAAGAACAGCTGTTCTTGCGCAAAACCTTGCCAGGTGTCTACACTGCACGCATGTTCTTGCGCAAATAAATTTACAGTCTAGCGTTGGAAAACAGGGCTTCTTCTGGAAGAGTTATTCCTCCCCCCACGAGGAATAAGCCCTCTTGCGCAAGAGCTCTTGCCCAAGAGGGCAGTGTAGACAGGCAACATGAATTTCTTGCGCAAGAAACCCCTATGGCTAAAATGGCCATCAGAGCTTTCTTGCGCAAGAGAGTGTCCACACTGCCATAGACGTTCTTGTGCAAAAGCACATCTCTTGTGCAAAAGCACATACCATTGTAGACGCGCTCTTGTGGAAGACTTTTTGTGCAAGAACTCTTCTGCAAAACAGTTCTTGTGCAAGAAGCTGCCAGTGTAGACGTAGCCAAAGTGCTAGACTTCTTATTCAAGATAATCTAATTGAGTTACGTCAAGATTAGCCAAAGGAATGTTTCTGCATTCCACTGCTGCCAACCCATGTTTCCAGCTGTGCTTTGCACATACTCCCAGTAACTGGGGGAGGCAGGCTGGCAACAGGAAGATGGACTCCAGAAGACAGAAAGGACTTGGGGGGTGGGGTGGCGAAGAAGATGGGAGGAAAGGGAGGATGAGGAGAGGCAAACAGAACACACACAGGGTATGAGATACAAGGGTTTGAGACTTCAGATGGGCAGAAGGCGTGTTAGCCTAGATGTGCACATTGCCTGGGAAGAAAGATGATACAAGAGTGGGGTGGGTGCCTGGGGGTGTCAAGTGCCTCCATGTTAAAATCATATTGAATGCAGAGGTCCTTAGGCATTGCTGGCATGGTTCCCCAGAGTAGCGAGGCAGCAGCACCATGGGGAGTTCTTCAAGCACTGCTGCCATAGCGCAGAGACCCTCAGCTCCTTTGTTAAACTGTTTATTGTTTATTTTAATCAATTTGTAATTAATTGCAGACAATAACTCTTGTGTTCTAATTAAATCAAGAACAAATGACTGCAATGCTCCAAGTGACACAGAATTTTTAATTTCTCTCTTCAAAGAAGACACTCCCCAGTTCCTTTTGTTAAAGCAAATACAGGTATAAAGGAAGGAAGCTTTTAAGGCAGACCAAGCTCTGGAGACTTTCAAAAAGGCTTCAACAGCCAGATCTCCTAGAAAAGGAAGACACCTCCCCCCCCACCAATCCAGACAGACTGTAGAGAATATTTTCTTCAACATGAGTGCACAATCTCTGTCAAGAAGATGGCTCATCACAATACTGCTGCTGGCAGAGAGCACTCAGCCTCATATTACTGGCACTGGATGTACCAATGAGATTTAAAACAAGTAAAATTTCAACTGTACAGGCTTTGAAACAGAACAAGGTGTTTTCTTTGCTTGGTTTCAAAATGTTTCATGGAAACTGTATTTAAGTCTTCCTGAACAGAATTAATCATGCTGTGTGATAAAACCAAGATTTTCACCAGAGACTTGTCATTTTGAGTAGTTCAATTTTTTGAACTACTTCTGATACCTGAAGGAGGCTTGATTTTCAGAATGAGCTGAGCCTCTGAAAATGAGGCCCCGTTAAGATGTGTCCAGTCGGGCATCCCACAACAGAGACATTCTAAATCACTAGTCACTTTTGAAACAGTATGCCTAGAGCCTTTAATTTCCTGACATACCGAATATGAAGAATGAGGAAGATATTTGTATTAATGTTATGAACATTTAGAATCTGTGGATTTGGTGGTTATTGTGGAATGGCTTACTCTATGGAATCCTAAAGATTAATTCCAGCTGAGTTTTTTTCCCATTCAATCAACAATATAAATTGCTGGAAGATGATCTTGGATCCCCTCTGAAGAAATGCATAACCCAGTATGATCAGATCACACACACTGCTGAAAACACCAGGATATGTAGGGGCAAGGACTCTTGAGGAAAAAAACCCATTGAATGGTTGAAAAGGATAAAAGGCAGACTGTGACTCAAGGGAGACAGACTGACTGATAGGTCAGACCGTGAGAAAGGCAGGAGCAGTAGGAGGCACAGTCTGTCTTGACCAGATCCAATGCAGGGTGCCTGTGCTTGTAACAAATGGGAATAACATATAGTGGAGGGAGAGGGGGAAGGCTAAATTTTAACTAAGATAGCACGCATGTAGGATTTTGTCACCCCACTGATATGTTCTTGTGGACAAATACCTATACTTGTTTTGAAGAAACTATCTTGAGTCACTGCAATTTCATATTTGCCACGTGCTTTTGGAAAGAAGTCTATGACAACGGCCAAACCCAGAGTGACCTGCTGAAGCTGACAGCATGGTTTGTCAGCAAGGATGCTGCCATCTAGTGATCCAGTCTGAAGTGAGCTGAATCTCAGGATTTGATGCAGAGAAGTTTAGGCATAGGCCTGTCACTTGGAAAGGGTACCCATGACAGAAGTCAAAGGAACAGCTCCCCCCAAAACAATAACATCGAACCAAAGAGATAATCATCAGAATTGTATCGTTAGCCAAATATCTTGGGGACCATTTCTATAGCCCTTACTATGTTGAGCAGCCATGACTCATGAGAGTAGTCCCATTGAATCCACCTAGTGCTAAAGGACAACTTATGTGAGTGAGCCACAAAATGGATAGAGTTGCAAAATTGTGTCCTTTGTATAAAAGCTTTTGTGTGTGTGGGGGGGGGGAGGGTTAGCTATACAAAAAATGGTTGGAGAAATTCAGTGCTGACATTCCAGTGAGACTACTGAATGCCAGGGAGGACAACTGACCCCTGAGAAAGAGGCAGCTTGAGGGAAGAAGAAAGCTTCATATCAGCCTCGAAGTGCTAATGTTGGTACAGACTGCAGAGGTAGAGTCCCTACTGCTAAAAACTAAAACTGCCTTAATAAATATGAACATCTGTACATCTACCAAATGGTGTATAAGATAGCCGTTGTTTGGAAAGCTTCACTGCTGATTTTGACAGGTTCTAATTCAGGGCAGGCACCACTGGCTTTGGATGTGCCTCTGTGGAATGAATCTGTATTTTTATAAGGACATGTGCAAGCTTGTCGTAATTCTCACATGCATATTACCCTCCTTGTGTTGACTAACTTACTGACAACTACAAGGTGACCAGAAGTCTAATAAGTTTTATGTTTTGTACTGCATCACCCTAACACAGACATGTATGAATATGCATACAGGAGCAGAACTTGACGATAAACTTGCAGCAACTATAATGGATTATTCTGGAATAATCAAAAGCAAACTCATACTTAATTTAGCACATCAGCTGCTTCTACCTCAGTATAGCAGAAGTTTTATGCATGGGTTCGGTCTGTGAAATATTCATATTTTCCAGTTTGCTTTTGTAACTCCTACTGTCTTCAGCTTGTCTTTTTTTCTATAGCCTAGCAACATACACACAGGGTAAGGTAGGGAAGGAAGAGATAATTGCCAATAGACACAAAATTCCATATTTGCCAACATTTATAATTGATCAGAAGGGACAACTTTGTTAAGGCTTTTTATTTGATTTAAATTGAAATATTGGACTCTGCCTTTGGAAACAAATTGAAACTAACAGTGGAAATTTTCCAGGTTTTAGATTATCATAAAAATACTTTAAAAACGAAATGATAAAAAACCATTATCCTACCTAGTTTGAAGATGGAATTCTGTAGCAGAAGAACTTGACATTGGTAAAATATAGTCTAACTGGAAGATTAACCCAGCATTGCTCAGGTCCTTAACTCAATTCATTTTAGTTTTTTTGGAAAATAAAATGAAAATGTACATGCTCCATTTAAATCATTGCTTTGGGGTGGGGTGGGGAATCAGGTGTTCAATATGCAGGCTGCCCTGGGGAAAGAAGACCACCCAAGTCCTCTCTCACTGCAGCAGTTTGGGGCCAGGTGAGAAGCACCACTCCATGGCCACTGCAGCTCCAGGGGAGAGTTGCATGGCCCCTGGGTGGGTAGGTCCAGGTTCATCTGCCTCCAGTGCTTCCCAGCCGGAGTGAGGAATGCAGCAAACTGCACGCTTTCCCCTCACTCCCTTTCAAAGGGGAGCAGCCAGCAATGTCCCCATACAAATTGGGGTTGGGAGAGCTTCCCCAGCTAGCCCCTTTCACCTGCCTGGTAATTCTGTCTCTTTTCTGTATGGTTTGATGAGAAACAATCCCATTCCAGGCACATCCCATTTTCCTTGCACAGCCAAGCCCTTACCTTGTTTAAGTTATGAGAAGAGGAATCTGTATATGAAATTTGGTGGTCCTATCTCTTACCATTCAGGAGGAGTTCTTGAACAAACAGACAGACAGACAAACTCTCAAACAGATTAAATTAAATACACATCAAATCCTGGGCACCCAAGTTCTCATGTTTATATTCATAGAACAGGGATCATTCATTTTAAATTCTGAGTTTCCTGACTAAATGAGACCAGACATGTTCATTCAATGTCAGGTGCAAAAATACTCCTTCCATGGAGGGAGCTTAAATATTTGGAAGGATAAGAACAAGGGGGAAAAGATAGAGAGACTGGAGTAAGGAAGTGTCAGAGAATGCAGAAAGAGCGCGCGCACGCACACACACACACACACACACACACACACACACAAAAGGAAAATTTGAATAGAAGACTAGTGCTTTGAACTCACCCAAGGACACCACAAGGGAGACCCAATTAAATGTCTGGAATAAAATCATACCACAAAAAAGAGAGAATGTGCATGGGAAAGGGAAAGAAAAGAAAGGAACAAAGAGAGAAAAAGCAAAAAACCAACCAACCAAACCCCACCACCACCCAGCACATGTAACATCCCTAAATGTAGTTTATTTATGTGAGCACAAGGGCTAGAGGTAGTGGACAGTCATCATAAGAAGTGGGGGTGAGGGAGGAAGGCCCCCAAACCACTAAAAACAAAAACAACCAACACATACAAATCAGCCAGAACAGACAGCGTTTCTCCTTCCTCCAATCTATAGCATAAGGGAAAAGCCTGGTGCTTTGAAGCTTAAAACAAGGAAAAGTGAAAGAAAGAATGCTGCTCTTTGAAATAAGAGGGTCAACTGAATTCTAAAATTAATTGTCCTTTAGGAGAAAGGCCCTGCCACTATCCCACTTCTATTTAAGATAGTGGAATAGTAGCTAAAACCCCCTAGCTGATGGCAACTGCCATGGTATACCACAGGAAAACAGGTGGCCTCTAAGCCAGTCAGAAACCAAACCATGCAGGGATTTATTGATCAAAATCAACATCTCAGCCAGAATTCATGCTCTCTGTGATACATGTTACTCAGTAAACAGGCAGCTGCAATTTCCAAATGGTTTGAAGTCATAGTCCATGTGAAACACACTGAAGCATTCCAACTGTGGTGGCAAAAGCATGGATAACTCTGGCAAGTTTCATACATGAAAAAAAGGGTTGCAAGCATCTTGCAAAACGCTGATGTTGGAAAGTTGTTTTTGAAACAGCTGCTCTCTGTGGCTACGTCTAGACTGCACGCCTTTTTCAACAGATGCTTTGTTGACAGGCTTCAAAAAAAGGCATTATTCCTTGTAAAATGAGGTTTACCGCTGTCAACAAAACTGCTGCGTTCTGTCGACTTACTGTCGACAGAACGTGATGGTAGTGTAGACGCAGATATAGTTTTGTCGACAAAAGACAACTTTTGTCGGCAAAACCCTGTAGTCTAGACACACTCTGTGCGTCCATCCACAAGAAGCTGAGGATTGCAAACCTCCAGATTGCATATTGAGTAACAAACCTCAGTTTTAATTTTAGGAAGTACTGGTTAGATGCAAAAGCACGTTTTAGTTAGTCTTTTCTATAACATGTTCTAGATCAGGGGTGGGCAAAAGGGCCTCTGTGGGCTAGATTTGGCCTGCCAAGTGGGTTGATCCGGCCTGTGGAGGTCCTGCCGCTCTCCCGCCCCAGGCCAATTATGGCCTGGGGGCAGGGGAAGCGCACAAAGTTTCCTCCGCCTTGTCCCCTCCCTGCGAGGAGCACATGGCGCTTAGAAGTGCCACATGCTCCTGGCAGGGCGGGAAGAGGCTTTGCATGCTCCTCTGCCCCCAAGCCCTGATTGGCCTGAGGGTAGAAGGGGGAATGTGCAAAGTATCCTCCTCCCACCGCCAGGGGCATGGGCTCCTAGGGGAAACCTCGGGGGAGGGCAAAGGTGCCCCCAGTTATGGTCTGTGGGTAGGGAAGCAGGAAGTATCCTAGCCCCACCCCTTCTGCTTCAGGCCCTGTCCTTTCCAGAGTGGCTCGGAGCCACTTCAAAGATTTCTGATGTTGCCCCTGGCAAAAAATGATTGCCCACCTGTTCTAGGTTTACTTCAGTATTTACTTTTGACAGTGGCAAAACAGAAAAGAAAAGTCAGATTCAAAGCTGCCCAACAGTACCTTTACAGTTAGAAGGTATTAAAAAAACCTCCCTATCTCCCGAAATCCACATCCACCAAACTAACCTATAACACAAGTGAAAGAGGATGAGACTCAGTCTGATTGAAGAACATGCACTCTGGGAACCCATCCAAGAATGTAAACCATGGGAGAGGATACTGCTGCTGACTGAGGAAGGAGTATGCAGGTTACCAGAAAACACAAATATAAGTGCTGGTGTGCTAGAATGCCAGAATGCAGTGGGAAGGCATGAAGAAGAGAAACCACCAGTCTATCATATCAATGCAGTTTAAATTATTAATGCTCACTACTTGCCCAAACACAGTCACATATGCTGATGGCTCTGTGAGCACACTTTGAGTATGACATTCACACTTCACTCCCATTTTCACTTCCTTACATCTACCTCAGATTCTCTCTGTGGCTCTCAGTATTTTAACATACTACAATGTGTGTTTATCTCCAACCTACCACTAGAGGGAGGCAGGACAAAGCACCTTAATGAAATGGAATGATGCTGACATTTCCCCCTCTGTCTATTGTTTGAGCATCAGAGTGCTCTTGCAGAAGGCAGTTGCTATGAATAGCTTCTGGAAATCACGGAAGCTGTAACTGAGCTAAGAGATATGTGTTATGACAGCAAAACTTGCCTCTATGCAAAACAGTGTGACATGAAAGTGTGCTGATCAGATGGGTTTCACTTGTTGAATATGAGGCTGCCTCGCTGTGTGTTAGCTGTTATCATGCAAATTCACTCAACACTTTGCATTGCTGAGCATTCCAAACTTGGCAAATGGACTGACCTGCAGTCTAGCAGGCACAGAGGAGCTGCAGCCTGGTTTCTGGCATTGGTAGATAGAATTATACACCTAGCCAAGACACCTGTTGAGCAGACCTGCCTACCTTGCTCTTCAAAAGCCTGAGGCCAAATTTACATAAAGTAGACGCTAATTTACTTAAATATGCTTTACAAACGATTGGAAATACAGTTAAATTATTGGAAAATACAATTTTTAAAATTAGTTCATCTTCAGGGCAGAGGGCAGGCTTCTATAGAGAAACATCAGGATAGCCCATGGGTTTTGCCCAGGAAAGCTCATAATACCCCCTCAATATTTTTGTTAGTCTCTAAGGCTATGTCTACGCTACCAGGTTATTTCAAAATCGTTATTTCAGGAGTTATTATTTAGAAATAACTTATTTCAAAATAAGCGTATTCCTCGTCACAAGCAGGAGTTATTATTTCAAAATCACAAGCTCATTATTTTGAAATAACAGTCTTGGTAGTGTGGATGATCGCTTTTTTATTTCAAAATAAGGGCAGTAATTTGGAAATAACTCCCTAGTATAGACATGCCCTAAGGTGCCACAGGACTACTCCCATCTTCCTCTGTATGGCTGAGTCTTTTTTTCTTTTCTGCTTGTCTCCAATTTCTCTCCCCTCCACTTCTTTAATCCTCCCTCCCAGATCTCTCTGCCTCCATCCCCTCATCTGCTCCTTTTAGCCCCTCTTTTTGGAAAGATGGCTGAATTAAGAAAGTAGGGCAAAGGGGTTTCCAAATCTCTTCCTTCCCAAGTTCCCAATAGGCCCCTAGCACACTTACTGCGGGTATGGCTAGAGCCCTGCACACCTATCTGCATCTACAAAAATGAGCTGCAGATGTTTGCACCCACATCCATAGACGCAGATACCCGTGGATATCCACAGATTAGCAGGGCTCTATGGACAGCAACTTGGCCAGGGAAGGAGGTGAGTCTCTGAGCCTAATGCTTCCTGCCTAGCTAGCAGTTAGTGGGGAATGCCCTGGAACTGTGGCCAGAAGGCCTTTAGAATAGAATAAAATAAAGCAAAATGGAAACCTCAGGATGACTTCCAGAAAAGCCAACGGCAGCAGGGCCATGCTGCACAGCTGGAAAAGAGTTTAGAAAGCTTGAGCCTCCAGCCAAAGCTGGACAAGAGGCAGCTTTGCTGCAGATTTTCAAGAAAGGTGCATTTGAAAGCATAAGGTGATGCCAGGTAACTTAGCAGTGCAGGACAAGAAGGCTAATATTTAGCACTATAAAACTGTAGAAGCTTAGGACACCATTTTCAATCATGTTGTGGACAATAGTATTTTGTGGTTAAAGAGCATTCCATTTTTCCTGTGACATTTACTGTATGCTACACTTCAAGCTTTGATCAATAGTGTCTAGGACAAAAAACAATGAAAACTCAGACATCTGCCTATGATTTTAGGCTAGGGTTTTCAAAGGTGGCTAAGAAAATTCAGTAATACAAACCCCTAGCAACCAAAATGAATGACTCAGGCCTCAATTATTCATTACATTGGCTTAAAAGTATGAGATATTTTAAAATAGTACATTTGGGTTCTTTTTATTTGCCTTTTCAGTTTTTGATCTTTTGGGTCACATTTTCAAGGCTTGACTTGAAGCCACAAGAGCTAGAAACATACTTCATCTTTTCTTCAAATAAAAGCTAAGATTCTAATTTACTGCAAGAACCCAGCATTTGGGACTTTAAGGCTATGTCTACGCACAATTTTTATTTCGGGAGAAGGATACAAATAGTGCTATGCATTTGCATACTTCCTCCAGTTTTTCTTTGGAAGATGCTCTTTGGGTATTTACCCGCATCTACACGTGGCTGAATTTCAAAATAAACTCCTATTTTGAAAGACCCCTGTAAATCTCATTATGGGAGGAATAAGGGGTCTTTCGAAATAGGGGTTTATTTTGAAATTTGGCCGTGTAAATACCAGAAGAGCAGATTCCGAAACCCCCCCCAGAGGAAGTATGCAAATGCACAGCGCTATTTGCATCCTTCTCCAGAAATAAAAATTGTGTGTAGACATACCCTAAGAAAACACATAATGCTGTGAGAATCAGGGAGTTTGATGTTCAACCCCAGGGAAAGTCATTGCTTCAATTTATTGATGCTCAACATTAATTGAGAAGTCCTCAAAATAAGAACGACAACTTGGGCTACGTCTAGACTGCAGGCTTTTTTCGGAAGAAGCTTTTCCGGAAGAGATCTTCTGGAAAAACTTCCTTGAAAGAGAGCGTCCGCACAGCAAAAGTGCATCGAAAAAGCGATCTGCTTTTTCAAAAGATAGCATCCACATTTATTGGACACTATCTCGCATTTAATTTGTGATTACTATGGGCGGAGTGGCCATCAGGGTACCTGTGCTTTTTCCTGGAAGCCTCTTCTTTTGAAAAAAACCCCTCTTCCCCAGCCACACATGCTTTTTCCCGAAAGAGCTCTCTCAGAAAAAGTCTTCTTCCTCGTAGAAAGAGGTTTACCGCTTTTGGGAAAAACCCTGCATTCTTTCAACTTTCTGTCGAAAGAACACAGATGCAGTGTGGACGTAAATGTAGTTTTTCTGGAAAAAGTCTGCAGTCTAGACATACCCTCAGTGTTAACATGATCAGGTACAGTGCAGAGGAATATTCAGTTTTGTGGCTTGGGTGACATTGTGTTAGACTACAGTGGTTTTCATCAATAGACCTCAAAGCCCTTTAAAAAGGAGATTGGTATCATCAAGCCCATTTTACAAGTTGGGAAACCGAGGCACCAAGCTGGGAATACAACCCAGGTCTCACACGTCCCATGCAAGTGCTCTGTCCCCCTCAGAACACAATAGCAAGAAAAATGATTAAAGGTCTAGAGAACATGACCTGTGAAGGAAGGCTGAAAGAATTGGGTTTGTTTAGTTTAGAAAAGAGAAGATTGAGGGGGGACATGATAGCAGTTTTCAGGTATCTAAAAGGGTGTCATAAGGAGGAGGGAGAAAACTTGTTCATCTTGGCCTCTGAGGATAGTAAGGGACATTCTCCACTCCCTTACTTGTTTGTTCTCTTATGGTAAATTATCAAAAATCATGAACTAGATGTTAAGGAAAAGTCACAAGCCATGAATGTATAATAAAAATGCTAACTCTCCCCCCCCCCGGGGTGTATTATATCAATCAAAACAGCACTGAATCTCTGCAGGGAGCTGCCTGCAGTCCCTTATACTGATCTCTGTGCGAAACCACTAACCCTAATATCGGACAGTTCCTGCTATCACTCAGCCTTCCATCTAACTCAGATTTTAAACTGGCAGCTGTTAAGGTTCTCAGAGTAATTGCAACTGTTTACTTCCTACGTGTATGATATAAGAGCATCATGTTGAAGACAAGGATTTTCATTTTTTAAATTTTTTAGCATTGGTCCTACAATTGACAGGTTTTTTTGGTATTATATATATCTTTGTTTCTGTTATTTCCACTCCAGCTCATCTGAAGAAGTGGGTTTTGCCCACAAAAGCTCATGATACTATATATTTTTGTTAGTCTCTAAGGGTACATCTACACAACAGAGCTAAAGTTGAATTAAACTATGCAACTTGAGCTACATCAATTGCGTAGCTTAAGTTGAAATAGCTTAATTCAGCTTTTTTGGCTATCTACACAGCAGGAAGTCAAAGAAAAAACACCATTCCTTCGATTTCCTTGACTCCTCATGAAATGAGGGTTACCATGAGTGGGAGTAAGAAGTACTCCAGCTTGACATTATTTTGAAATAAAGGCTTGCAGTGTAGAGACACTCTATGTTATTTTGGAATAACGTTAGTTATTCTGAAATAACGCCTCTGTGTAGACATAGTTTAATGTGCCACAGGACTACTCATTACTTTTAAAGTTACAGACTAACACAGCTACCCCTCTGAGATATTTTTTTAAATGGAATCCATGAGAGCAATGACAGAACTGATCTTGTACTGAGAGCCAGCAGAGTGTCTATGTGGAGCTATATTGACTTCAGATAGACGCTAAGAAGGCACTGATGCAGAACAAGGCCTTTACCCATAGCTTATTGCAGCACAACCACCCAAGATTCAAGTATCTCTTGCTGTTAAAATCAGGGAAACAACTGACCATGAAAAATGGTTCACATTTTCAATATTAAAACCTTTGTAATTTTTCAAAAGGAAACCTCTCTTCTTATCATTTCATTAGGAAAGCATTGCTTAAATGGAGTTAACAGCTGGAGTGGTTTCATCTCCAAGTAGGGACAGGAGCTCTTTTAATGTCTTTCTGTTTGTCAGCAATTTTTTTCCTCATTAAATTCTTAAATCAAACACCTGGAGTATTGAAAAATTCAACTAGCCAATCAATCAAATGACAAACCAAAAAATCTAATTACTCTCAGAGTTTTATTCAGATTTTTTATATGCTGCATGTTAGGTCAATTGTATTATGTATGTAGTAATTGATGATGAAATAGGTTGCGTCTTTCTTGTGCCAGGATGGTATCTAATGATTCTGAATAATGGGCAAATATACATATTTATTTTGCTGCACAACCCCAATAAATCAATTCAACTTTGTCATTTCCTCATATTTTTAACTGTACACATTTAGCTTTGAACTAACAGAGATTCTTTTATATGCAATACCATCCCTATTCTTATTACATTATTGGAATTGTGGTAGTGCCTAAAGGCCACAGTCAAAGTTCAGGACCCCAATGTACTTGGCAATGTATGCACATGAAATTAAAAAGACAGTTCCTGCCCACAGGGCTTAATTACAATCTCAGGGTAATCTTATGGATGTTAGATATTGGGTAATTGAATAGTCATGTAACCGCATGAAATCTTAGGGTATGTCTACACTACAAAGTTAATTTGAACTAACAGCAGTTATTTCGAATTAACTTTAATAACGTCTACACAGGCAAACCGCTATTTCGAAATAAATTTGAAATAGTGGAGCCCTTATTTTGAATTTGGTAAACCTCATTCTACGAGGAGTAATGCCAAATTCGAAATAGCTATTTCGAATTAAGTGCTGTGTAGACACTTAATTCGAAATAGGGGGCCTCCAGCCCTTCCCAGGGAGCCCTGGTGGCCACTCTGAGCACAACCAGGAAAGCTTACTCTCCTCTCCCCCAGCCCGAAGACATTAAAGGGGTGGACCCTGGCCAAAGTGCCTGTGCCAGCTCCAAGACTGCCAGCCCAGAGCCAGCAGTGACCACCGGGGCCCCTGACCCAGTGGCCCCAAAACATGAGCCAGCAAGCCACTGGCAGCCAGCCCTCCACCGCTCCCCAGGAGCAGTCTGCCAGCTCCCAGGAGTCTGACAGGGGCTGGAGAAGGCGGGCGCCTTCTTGGTCCAGGGTGGAGATCATGGACCTTATTCAGGTTTGGGGGGGATGCCCCCAATGTCCATGATCTCCGCACTAGACGGAGGAATGCGGCCATCTATGGCAGGATAGCTGCCAGCCTGGCCACCAAAGGCCACATGCGAACCCAGGAGCAGGTTAGCATGAAAGTCAGGTTGGTCCGTGAGACCCCAACCCTGAGCCCTGAGCTTCCCTCCCCTTCTTCCCTTGCTTCCCCTTCCAGCTCCCCTCCTCCCAGGTTTCCCCTCCCTTCTTCCACCTCTCTCTTCCCCTCTCCCACCTCCTTTTCCCAGTCTCCCCAGTGGTTCATCCTCCCCCAGTTTTGTTCAATAAACCCAGTTTCTATTTTTGAACATACGTGTCTTTTATTTGACATCAGGAAGGGGGGCTAGGGAGGGGTAAGTGGAAGGACGTGAGGGAGGAATGGGACACGCACCGCCAGTGGGGAGGACCAGGGAGGCTCTGAGGGCTTCTCGGGGTGGACACTCTCCCTCAGGGCCTCCTGGATCCTGATAGCCCCCTGATGAACCCCCCCAGATGGCAGCCTGCAGCCACGACCCCATGAGAAACACCGGCATGCCCAGGGGCAGCTCTGGCTCCATGTGGCCGAGTGCTGTGGTGTCCTGAGTGTGGGCACTCAGGGCACTCCAAGACAGGACTGCTTTGCTGTCCCTCATCGAGGTAGACAAGCCGGGGGAACCCTGAGAACTGTCTGTCCGGGGTGGGGGTAGGGTCCCTTTAAGCACAGAGCTCAGTTAGCCTCAGGCAGCAGCCCCACACACTAAGTCCTAACCTGATGCCCTGCCGGCACTGGTTCCGGCCAGCCTTAACTTCGGTTCAGGGTCCACTCAGTGTAGACGTGCTATTTCGAAATAGAAAAATGCTATTTCGAAATAGTTTTTGTGTATAGATGCATTATTTCAAATTAGCTTAATTCGAATTAACTATTTCGAATTAAATTAATTCTAAATAGCACTGTAGTGTAGACATACCCACAGAGGTTACAAAACTATTTGCTTGACCCCAGGGGTGGGGCTGGCAGCCAGTATGCTCCTAGCCTTACTCTTGGGGAGCCCTCTGCCACCTCACAATTCTGCCTTTGTATCAGAGGCAGCAGCATGGGGTGGCAGGGGGAGCTGATCCACAAGGGAAGCCAGTATAAAATCCAGCTCCCTACACACACTGGCTGCCTGCCACCACATGCTGCTGCCTCTGATACAGAGACAGCAGTATGGTGTAGCTGCAGCCCCTGTCTGTAGGGGGTCCAAGCTCCCCATGGACATAGGTTGCTCCGCCTCTGGGCCCACCTTGGACAGAGATTGCTTTGCGGCATCCTCCCTTACCCCCTCGCCCGTGCTGCTGCCTCTAATAGAGGCAGCAGCGTGGGGTGGGTGGAAGGCAATGGCACCGCAGAGCCAATTCTGGGGGGGAACCGGCTTTTAAGCACCAGCTCCTGCTCCCCCCCCTTTGATGCCTCTGATACAGAGGCAGTAAAGGGAAGGGGGGAAAGGTGAGTAGTCAACAAGATTAACCGATAAACCTAGCTTTTTGGTTAATCAGTAAAAGAAAAACCCAGTGGCAGAGAGTCTCAGAGGCAGGGTCAGAGACTTGAGCTATGACACTAAAAATATCCATTTAGATATTCTGGCTCGGGCTCTGAAAACCAAGGACTGGGGTGTACTTCAGAGCTGAACTCCAACCTGAGACTGACAGTCTACACTGCTATTTTTAGTGTCAGAGCACAAACTCTGGGCTCCAAGACCCTCGGCTGTGGTGGGGGTTTTTTCTCTTTGGCCATGTAGACAAACCCTAAGGCCTCAGGTCTGTGAAGTATTGTGTGTGGGTCCAACAGTTTACCACTGCCAATTACAGTGCAGGATGGGAGAGGGGACTTAGCGCACCACAAGAGGAAAGTGATAAAACAAACAAATGAGGGTGAGGAAAAGAGACAAGAGAAACAATTATGTTTGGCATTTTATATAGCAGTTTCAGCACCCCACCTGCCTATGTATTTGTAGGCATTACTACAAAGGTGAGTTGTTGGCGGGGGGGAAGGGAGGAAAAGAAGGAGAGGTGATTTTAGTAAATCTGTGCATGGAGAATGGAAGATATTCACCATTTACAATGCTGAGACAAGAAAGAAATCCCATTTAATTATCCATGGTTTGCATGAAACGTGTCTCTCTTACCTAAGAAGTTGGTGTTTTCACCTATTATTTTAACTAGACTTTAGGGCACCAACCAGTAGATCAGGACCTATCAGTAGATCTTGGAGCCTCCAACAGGTGATCCTGAAAGGTTTGGTCAGGAAGCTATCAAGTACTAGCACTTCAATTGTCCCTCCACCCACTGTCCTGCTGCTCCTGCCCTCTGCCTTGGAGCTGCCCCCCTAGAAGCCTCCTGCTTACTGTGCAGGATGTGGGAGGGAGAAGGGGAGGTGACGTTGTCAGGGTGATCCTCCTCCCCCCACTTCTGTACCCTATCTCCACACAAAGAGAAGGGGGATGGAGGGTGCTTGGCAATGCAAATCTCTGTCAT
Organism: Rafetus swinhoei; assembly: GCA_019425775.1. NCBI lineage: Eukaryota > Metazoa > Chordata > Testudines > Trionychidae > Rafetus > Rafetus swinhoei. The sequence goes on from CM033437.1 coordinate 278,635,619, forward strand.
GCTCCACATGTGTGTGTCTCTGTCAGTCTCAAAAACACAAATTGTCCTTCACTCTCATCTCTAGACCCAACACACACGTGGGTGGTTGTTGTTACTTCTTTTACTGCTTGCCAAGTGGGTTAGTTTGGGTTTGTGACTGGCCTGTGCATTTCATAATTTTCATTTCTCTCTTATGCTTAAATTTGAATTTTTTGAGTAGTGAGTTCTAAAATGCCTAACCTGCCGTGACTGGAGTAATTGCCCCTGTGGTAATTGCTGCTCCTGGAAGTGGCTGGCATGTCCCTGCAGGCCCCGAGAAAGGCAGAGTTGGGGTCTCCACATGCTGTCCTTGCCTGCAGACACCACTCCTGCAGCTCCCATTGATCAGTAACTGGGAACTGGGTCTAGTAGAAGCTGTGGGCTCAATGCTGGTGGAGAGGGCCAGCACATGGCACCATGGAGCCATTGCTGTACATACCAGCTGCTTTCAGGAGTGGTGTAGGGCCAGGGCAGGAGTAAGCCTGCTTTAACCCCACTGCTCCACCACCCGGAAGCCATCTCAGTTAAATGGTGCCCAGCCAGAACCTGCTTTCTCAACCCCTGTCCCAGCCCTGAACCTCCTCCTGCCCCCAACCTCCTGCCCCAAACATGAGAACACCTGCACCCAAACTCCTTCCCAGAGCTTGCACCTTGAAACCCCTCCTGGACCCCAATCCCTCCCCCCCATTCCAAACTCCCACACTCCAAACTCCTTGGCCCAAGACCAGAGCTTGCACCCCAACCCCCTACGCAGCCTGGTACAAGCGAGCGAGGTTAGGGGAGGAAGAGAGATGCAGTGAGCAGGGTGAGGCCACAGAGAAGGGGTGGAGAAGGGGCAGGGCCTCAAAGAAAGGTGGGAAGGAAGTGAAGTAAGGGTATTTGGGTTTGAGGTAGATCTTACATTGCACTTAAACTGAAAAAGTGATCTTGTTGTTAAAAAGGTTGGAGACCACTGCTTGAGGGAGATAAATCAGTAAAACTTCAAACACACATTTTTATTTTTAAAGCTATAATGAGGCAGCTAAATGTGGGTTCTTCTTTTGCCTCATGTTTTCTTCTCCTTTATGTTGCAAGGCAGTCTCACCTCCAGTGCCGTAACCCAGATTTTCTGAGCTGGCCTATGTACAAAGAAACCAATTTCCAAGATGCATTTGAGGTTAATAGCCAAGTTGCTTTTCTTTCCTTTTTAGAGGCCCATTTAACATGCTATTATGATGAGGATGATGATGATTGATTACCAGCTTCTGCTTTTCTGCACAAAAAGCATGATTTCTGATTGGCTAAGTAGCAGAGCAGTAATGGTCATTAACTTCATTGCAGAAGCCACTGCCAAGGTGATAAATAGATTTGGTTTACATTAGCTACTAGACTGGAGCATTATTTGACCTTATTAATGGCTTCTAATCAAATGCAAAGTTACATTTACCTAAAGAGAAAGAAAGTTATTTTAAGAGAGTAGACTGGGGCTCTTTTTTGCCAGGACCAAAGGGTCAAATCTTGTCCCACTGAACTCCAGGTGGGGTCAGGATTTCACCCAAAATGAACATTGATTTTACTAGGCCAGTGAACATATTAAACTAAACATATTTAGGATTCAAATAACAACAAAAAACCTGCCATCTTTTATTCTGTACAAGGCCAAGGAAGATTGTGTATTTTGACAAATTACTCAGCTTTGAAAAAGCCATTTTTGTTACTGCTGAAGTTCTGAGTAACAATAACTTGGGATGGAGAATAAGCACTTGCTAGTGAGTCCCTAACAAAAGGCCGGATACAGATGAAAATCTGTATCCGCGATGTCTATTGGTTTCTGTGGGAGCCTGGATGTTTGGATTGAACGTGCTATTGATGGGATAAATATATTAGCCTTAAGTGAAAGGATATTATGAGTGCTTTTTAAAATACTTACTAGTAAGATGGAGAGGAGAGGATCAGTGAGGGGTTGCAGTCAGGGCTGGATTAAGAAAGGGGCTTTAAGAGCCCCAGCATACTGGGCTGTAGCCACTAAAATCGCTGTGTTCCAGCCAGCCCTTCCTGATGGGAGGGGCGTTGCTGTTCCTCCTCCCCGCCATGGGAGCTCACCCCTGATCTAGTCCTGAGCTCCTTCCTGTGCCCTAACTCCTGCCCAGAACCCACACTCCAACCCTGAGCCTGCTCCTGCACCCTAAATTCTGCCTAGACTCCACTCTCCCACCCCAACCTCCTACCCTGAACTCCTTCCTGCACTCCAAAACACTTGGTCCCAACCTGGAGCCCCCTCCTGCATCCCAAATGCCCAGCCCTTCCCCCAATTGGAGACCCCACTCTTGCAAGTTAAGGCACCTCCAGGTTAAGGCACCCACCCTCCTGCCTTAACCTGCAGGCCTATCCTGCACACTGAACCGCTCATTTTGACACCACCGTTAAGCCTAGACTCCCCTCGCCCAATATGATAGCACTGGGTACCTAGAAGAGATAATTTGACTCTGGTGGCAGTGTTAATGCTTAAACTGCATAACTATCCAAATTCAGGGAAATTTTTACAAATATCAGGAAAAACCTATATAGATTATAGAATGCCATCGAAGAATGTGGGGACATATTCTTTGACTTATTAGTTCCTTGTATTTATTTTGAGGGAGAAAATATCTGCAGGGTTGATTTTCTAGCATTTGCTAGGAATTTGGAATGTCTGCTCTATTAAATCATTATACAGCATGAATTTCATACAGATTTGCCAAAAAATCTACATGGAAAGGCTGGATTGCATTGTGGATAATTTAGCTTCTACACGGCTGTGAAACGACAAGCTTGCAATCTGCCTTTTGGCCTTTTCATCTAGATTTTCTACATTCTAACTGCAAATTGTTTCTCTTATCCTTCATCTATTGTTCTAGAGGGCACCAGTGCGAGACAATCATAATCTTTGCTGTTTTTCCTTTCCCATAGCTAGCAGGTGAGGATGGTGTAAGTAGCTGTTCGGTTTGCATTCCAGGAATAGGTTTTGCCTCATGTTGTGCTTTAGCCTTTGGCTAATTATAGTATGAATAATTAATTCACATATGCTCTAGGTTGGCCCTCAACCCTGTTAGACCATTTACTGTGCTACAGCCACAGCCCAAGGTTCACATCTGTCTGACAGACTTTTAGGGCTCACCTGCAATATTTAACCAAAATCTTGAGTAAGGGTATTGTGGAATTGCTCCTCCTGGGGGGAAGCTCTGGGAGGGACAGTGTCTCTCTAAATGCACAGAGGCATCATCCTAAAAATCAGTGACCCTCCTCTTACACTGAATAACTGGCCTGCTCTCTGGCCTAGTGCATAAGGGAATGGCTCCATTAGGGTATCATGAGCACTGAGGAGAAGAGAGGGAGTTCATATTTTATTAAAAGTCTTTCTGGCTGCTAAAAAAACCCAAACACTTCAAATGGGAACTAAAGGCAAACTACTGCTGTGTAACCTCGCTGAGTTTGCCGGCAGCTTAAAATAATGACTCGGAGATGCAAACCCGTCCATGGCCTTGGAACATCAGCTAAAATGATGACTCTTTCATGCCCACATTAACTAGTACACTGTTGATTATATCAGTGGACTGACTGAGGAAGGGAAAAGGAAGAGAAGTCCAATGGGGGTGGGAATTGAGCATTGCCGCAGGAAAGGAAACACAGAGGAACAGAGGATGAACACACGAGACGTAAAGACCCAAGAAGAAGATGAGAAACATAAAAAGGAGGGTGAGAAGGGATATGGTATGAAGGAAAAAAAAGTGGCCCAAGTGTGGGGAGGGGAAATAGCCTACTGATTGTGACAAAGTAATTAATTAATAATACTCAATAAGTAACTAAATGCTTAGTGACTAGACAAAAGCCGGATTCTACCCTTACTCCATGTGTGGCCTCCCCTTGATATTAGTGGGTATCTTGCCAGGAATGGAAGCATCAATGGCCATGGAATCTGAAGTTTTGTCCTGATCAAGCTGCCTTCACCAAATGAATTTGACATCTCTGTGACAGGCACAGTAACAAACCTAACCACTGCAATGCCACCATCCTCTTCAAAGAGGAAAGTGATATTTAGAACTGTATATTCTGAATTCCACTAAGCCACCCCCCACTCTCTCTTAAACAATAAACAACATGTAAACTCTTACTTCATGAATTGGCCATTAGGGACTCTTCCATACCTCCATAAAGGACTCAGATCTATAGTCTGGGGTTTCCCAAACTGCTTACATTTCCCACTGTTCATGCAGTAATATTAATGCTTAGCTTCTAAATATTCCTTTTCATCTTCAAAGCACTTTATGAACATGAAGTCATTAATCTTCATATTACTCACGAGAGGTGGAATATTATTCCCTCTTTTACAGAGGAGAAACTGAGGCAAAGAGGCTAAATTACTTGTCTAAAGCCACAGAGGAAATCTGTATCAAAAAATAAATTTAAAATTGACAGCTCTCAACTCAGCATTTCTGAGTTTTGCTTTTTAGAATTTGTGAATTACCTCAGACCCTGCAGCATATGGACTAGTCTTCTTTTTGCTGTTTAATTAAAATAAAATTCCAAGTGGGATCTACAGTGCTTTAATTTCTTTTTTTTTTCTTTTTTTGGTGTGGAAAAAGCCAGAAAAAAAACATTTTTTTCCCGTGGATCCACTTCACTGCAATAGACCAAGTTTTCTGTTAAGATGAAAATCACATCTAAAAGCAAAAGCCATACAATCGAGTTCTTGCTGAAGTCTTTATATAAATGCAAATATAACTGCAAGTGGTTAAGCCTTATGTTCAGTCAAAATGTAGAAATAAAAACATTAAAAGGAGATGTTAAAAAACCCAATTAAGACACAGGGAAAATAATCACAGCTGGAATTGGAACCCAAAAGCGAAATCCTTATTCAAGTGAAGTCAATGGCAAAACTCCTGTTGACTTCCATGGAACCAGAATTTCACCTCAGGTCTTCATTTTCCCAGGCAAGTGTTCTGCCATTAACTAAAGGAGCAGCTGTGCTCTCTCATGCTAACAGAAACTTTGTTATAGTTAATTGACAATTCTTTCAAACCTGTAGAATCACCAGCAATGAACAATTAATTCTTTGTTCTTGAGTAAGTTAGCAGTAGGAGAGAGAAACACTGAGCAAAAGAAAATGGTATCTATGAAGCATGAAGAAATGAAAATAAAGAAAACAGAACTTTCAGATGAAAGTAATTATTACGGGTAAAACAAATCAAATATCAAGACTAGCAAAAACTCTCTTTAAAAATAATTGTTCTTAAAAGTATTGGGATAAATATTAATGAGATTTCAGAAACATTTAACAGTGCATTTATTCTCAAGAGCAATTTCCCTCCCTCTTCCCTTGATTCTCTCTTTTAGGCCTGTTGTCTTTCCTCATCAGATGCATTATAATAACTGCACATCAGCCTTTGTGTAACACATATTCGTTGCACAGCATGTAATCCAGCAAATAAAAGGTTAATTATATTAAAACAAATGCAAATGAGCTGCTAGCTTCTTATTGGCTGAAAGTACTAAGTGATACACAGATGTGACTTTGCATTTGTAATCTAATTAAGCCTGGTCTAATTCAATATGGGGGGATCTGCAAAGCAGCTTGAGAGCTGCAGAGAACACAGTTGCACTGAGAATGCCTTCTGAGTGTGAAAAGGGCTTCTTGGAACCTGCTCAGGCTTCAATTTAGCTCCCTAATTTTTTGCAATTCTTTTAGCAAAGTAACATCTACTCAGTATTAAGATCCTTCATTGACAAAATTGCATATAGTGGAGAAAACTTAAAAGCAGAATGGGACACTCATTAACTCAGACCCTGATACCTAAGCACATGTGTAACTTCACTTGTGTGAATAGTTAAGTTCAACACAACTACTCAAGCATGTAAAGCTATGAATGAGCATAAGTGTTTATAGGATGAGGGTCTTGGCTTATAAGTAGTTGAATTTTTAAAATTTTTACATTCCCCTTGTAAATTGTTTCACAGATACTCTTTGGCAAGGAAACTAACTGCTTATGATCAAAATTCTGACCAAAGAACTACCAAAATTAAGAACTGAAATATGTCAAGAGGGAATAAAATAACATCTAGAAATTAGTTCCTATGCCTTCTCCTCAGTGCATATTCACATACGATGTGAAACCCCATGTACTGGGAATTTTAAAAGACAAAACCACAGTGTCTTCATGCTGTCTAGACAAAGTAAGATTGGAACCCAAAGTAAGATGGGTAATTACAATCTCACTATTAACAGCTGCATTTTAACCATGGGACTGCTGCAGCACTGTGGAAAAAAATAAAGCTCATGAAGGTCCAATGCGCAAGGACTCAAATAAGGTCTCCAGCAACTGGCAGGCAATCTGTTTCATTTTTGAGGAGATGGACTGGGTGCTCATAGCCAGACCTACTACAGAACCCAGGAGTTCTGGGATCAGGCTCACCACTGTAAGTTGCAGGCAGGCTATAAGGAAGAAGATATGCGAGAAGTACAGAACAGTTTCAGAGCCACTTCTACTGCCACATACAGAATGCAATTTGAGGGCATGGTTACTGCATATGGTGAAGGCTGTAATAGAGCCTTGAGAGCTTTTATTGTTATGGTGAAACTGTTCCTACAGTGAGGGTAGAAGCTTTCCTCCAGTCTGCAGCAAGCCCAAAAGATAGAATTGTTTTCCTGCTGTGACTAATATTCAACCAATACACAATCAATAATCACTCACATTAGTGATGTTCCCTCAGCCCGTCCCATCCCAGCTCCCTGGATTGCACAACAGAACATTTCCTAAAGCAGTGTTTCTCAACCTTTTTTTTATAAAGTATTCCTTAAAAAAAAAGTATAAGTATCCCCAGTACCTACAGTTTTCAGACACACACATTTTTTTCTACCATTGCAACATATTTGTTTAAACAACTTAATTGTAGCCAGGCAGGCAATGAAATTTTTGGGTGTAAAAAAAAAAAGTACAAAAATAATAAAGCACTGTAAAACTTAAAACAAAAATTCAGTTTTCTCCAAATTTCAGTTGTGTTGATATACCCCTCAGACATCTCTCAAGTCCCCCTAAGGGTACTCGTATCACTGGTTGAGAAACACTGTCCTAAAGCATTCCTAAAGTGGATGCAGCACTTGTTACAAGCGTAAGCAGTACTATGTATGTGCAGAAGGTAAATGACGTGCCCTTCAGTGCTGACAGTTCAGAGATCCAGCATCCTTGCCATAAGCAGAACATCCAAAACATGTTAAAAGAAACTATTAAACGGTTGTAGAGGCAGTCCATTTATTTCAGTTATCAGATCCATCAGTGAGAGTTTTTTTGCTAGACATCCCCATAGGGTCATTGTGAACAGATTGTAGCCAAATTCTGCCAGATAACCCCTTTGCAGGTGGCCAGTAACTATCTTATGGTCTTCAAGTAATTTTGTGCCAGACAAACCCTGCTGCTTCAAGGGGGCCAGCACTCTAGCCAGCTTTTGATGGATAGCTCTTCCTTTCAGTACTCTGTGATCTAGCCAATGAAGAAGTTTATCCTCACTTATGTCTTTCCCTGTCCTTTATCTAAGATCACATAAAACTTCCCCGACAGCCACTGATGCACCAGGGTCACAGGAGGTGCACATTTACTTTCTGATTCTACTTCCAAATATGCTCCTACATGGCTGGACAACAAGGGTATCAGTTTGAGAAATCTGAGCACAGAAATTTGGCTTCTAGTTCACGGGTCACCGGATGAATGTTCAGTGGAGTCACACTGGGTAATGGGCAATCAGTGGCAGAAGCATTCAAGAAGGAAAGAGTGAGGTCACTGTTCACTGCTCTTGCTATTGTATTACTGAATTCAATATATTTTGCAGTATATTAGACTTGAAGATATTTTTTAAAAACATCACTAGCCAATGGTTTGCTGCAAGGCTAGTCAGATGTTTTGCAGCCCATCTTTGTCCTTTCTAAGGAAAGAAGTTAGCACAGTTGACTTGTAGTGAAGAGCTTAAATGACGCCAAGGGCACAATTCTAACCTGGGATACAATGGTCAGCAGACAAAGGGTAGCTCGCATTTAGAGGCTGATGAGATTACACTTCAGAGAGTGACATGCTTCATATTTGTTATCAACAGAATCCCAGGCCTGCAGATAACCTGAGGATGCTAGCACTGTCTGCAAGCCCCAGTGAAACAAAAGACAGGACTATGCAGCACTTTAAAGACTAACAAGATGGTTTATTAGGTGACGAGCTTTCGTGGGCCAGACCCACTTCCTCAGATCAAATTGTGGAAGAAAATTGGCATGACCATATATATCAAAGGGATACAATCAAAAAAAAGTGAACACATAGAAAATTGACAAATCAGATTTTAGAACAGAGGGGAAGTTAGGGGGGAGGTTAGTGTCTATGAGATAATGATATTGGGGTGATAATCCCCAATTATCACCCCTAATATCATTATCTCATAGACACTAACCTCCCCCCCTCAGTTCTAAAATCTGATTTGTCAATTTTATATGTGTTCACTTTTTTTTGATTGTATCCCTTTGGTATATATGGTCATGCCAATTTTCTTTCACAATTTGATCTGAGGCAGTGGGTCTGGCCCACGAAAGCTCATCACCTAATAAACCATCTTGTTAGTCTTTAAAGTGCTGCATAGTCCTGTCTTTTGTTTCAGCAAGACAAGACTAACACGGCTACATCTCTATTGCAAGCCCCAGTGTTACTGAGGCCATCTTTTACTTCAGCAACATGGTGCTCTTGATCTCACAAATCAGTGGCAGTTGCTTTTACAACACAAACCTTCAGTATAGTGTTTTCTACTGTATTCTTCTCCATGCTGGAGCTCATCCAGAGAGCCATGGATGGCTTGGTGGCCAGACTCCTGAGTACCATGAAAACACTCTGCCCCACAAGGATAAGAGCATCACCCTGCACTGCCACTGAAAACTCTCAGACCCCGCCCCATTCCAAAGCTCACTTACAGAAAAGTCTACCAATCAAGAACCTGAAGAATTTGCAAGAAGTTGTAACCACTCCTACTATAGACACTCCAGTACTATCCCATTAGCCACACAGATCACTATGCTTTGTGTGTCATCCATACAAATAATAGGAAGAAAGTTAACAATACTGGCATCCTGAAGTTAACAAAACTGGCTGTAGGTGGCAGGCTTCCCTCCCAGTTAATAACACTGTGTAGGGATGGTGCTGAAAACACTCTATTACAAAAGGTACTGTAAGGCAAAAAACTGATGTCCTGAGCAATTGTGGTTGTTAAACATCCCCATGGGACTTCTGACAAAGATAGCAATGCCTGAGGGCCCAATCCAACTCCTCTTAAAATAAATGGAAAGAGGCTCAATGATTTCAGAAAGAATTGAATCCAAATGTTAAGCAATCTGGCTACATTTCAACAGAGGTAATTTATTCTCCCTACCTCAATTCTCCATGCAGTTTCACGGAAGCTTTGAATAGTTCTCCCAAATAATTATATCGAAGTGGAAAAACATGGCACATTTAGAATTTAACAGCTAACTAAATACCGTTTCTTTGATAAGCAAATTTGAAGAAGAATGTTGTGATGATGAGTCATTGGGTCAATGTAATGAAAAGGACACACACTCAACAAGCAGCTGCGGAAAACAATAATGGTAAAATGAATTGGGGCGAAAAAAGGGCTTGTATTTCTGAATATTTTGATAGGAAATTTTTCTGGTCCTGAACATTTTGACATATAGTACACAGTGACAATACACTTCTTAGCAATAGCATATTTTAATTATCTTCTCTTTTATCATAAGATAAAAGTTGATTAACACAGTAAAACTATTTTGCATGTGGAAAAACTATCTAAAAACACGTGAAAGAACAAAATAGTCTATTAAATAAATTGCATATGCCTTTGTTTCAGGTTTCCTACCCTCTCCCCTCAGCCCCTGTTTTAAATGAAATTAAATGCAGTTAAGGCTTGAAGACTTTATGTCCCTGAACCAGCAAAACACTTAACTATGTGTTGTACTGCAGTCAATGGATCACTGAAGTGTTTAAACCTCAATAAATACTTAAGTGCTTTTCTGCACAGAGGCCTGTATGATTCTTAAACCTGTAGCAGACTGTGGCACAACAGTTTGTTAACTGGACTCATTTTGCTGACATTTGAAGTGAGGCAACTTCGGTTGATTTTTTGAAAAGAAACTTTAATCATCTGTTCTTGCCTCAGTAGCATTATTGGTTATTCTGCTTTGAATTAAAAAAAAATGAACCATTTCAGCTGTTCTTATTGTTAATTAATTATTTTTTTGATTTTCTTCTTTTGGAATCCACTTGGGGCACACATGGCAGTCAGGCCCCAATCCTGCAATGATCTCTCTTGCTTGCTGGGATAACATTATGAGATTAAGGCCTAAGTGACAGCAGCTGCTTGAGGATTAGCCTACACTTAAAAGTTAGGTTGACATAGCTATGCTGGTGAAGGGTGTGAAAAAAACCACACTCTGGCTCACCTTCCTATGCTGACTTAATCCCCCAGTGCAGAGGCAGCTATGTCAATGGACGAATGCTTCTGTCAATATAACTAACTTTGCTTGAGGAGATATTCCTACACCATGGAACTACTCTATGGCTACATCTTCACTGCCAGTTCTTCTGTCAGAAAATATGCTAATGAGGGACTCATTAGCATAAGTCTCAATCTCATTAGCATATTTTCTGCTGTTTCTTTTTGCGCAAGGGGTTTTTGCTCAAAAACAATCAGCGTGGACTTTCTTTTTTGTGCAAAACCTGTTTTCCTCAAAAACCGAAAAACTGTCCAAACCCCTGAGGAGCGTCCACACATGCCTTTTTGCGCAAGAGCTGTAGTGCAAAAAGGAGTCATTCCTCATGTTGATTTACTGGGGGGTTTTTTGTGCAAAAATGCGCTTGAGGTGTGGACGCTCCGCCCCTAAGAATATGTCTACATTGTAGCTGAGAGTATGCTTCCCAGTGGAGATACTAATGCAGAACTTGTGCATTAGTTCTGCTCAAGCTAGCGTGTTAGCCGTGGTAACATGGAGGGAAGCTTGGGTTAGCTGTCTGACTACAAATCTACCCAGAATCACCCCTCTGGGGTGAACACTCTTGTGACTATCCTGAGCCTCAGCCCAGGCTACCCCTGGCTATATTAGCTACTCTTGTGTGCTAATTCCCAGCAGCAATGTAGATGAATCCTAATGCTTTTATTTATTCATTAATAGAAAAAGACTTTAAATCATTTTTCTCTCCTATTGTGGCTGTTCCTTCCTACAGTATGTGCATTTAGATGAAAAGGTGACGCATGGCTAAATAATTCCATACCACATAATCATTGTTAAATGTACGCATGGCTACTTCAGAACTACTGTCAGTCAAGTCACTTTTGACTTTTTTTGCCATGACATTTCATAAGGCTAAATGCTATGTCAGAGTTAAGATTACACAAGATTTCATTTGTCTACTAATCTTTTGTTTTAACAAAAAACACTATTTTTCTGTGAATTGGGACATCTAGCCAGTCTTAGGGCTTAAAACCCATCAAGAAATGTTTCACAAAGCAAGACAGTTTAGAAATTGGTATTCCAGAGTAGTTTCATGTGAAGTGATTACCATCACAGAGGTATAATCTAAAAGGATATGCTAGACTGCAAGTTATGAATAGTAAACCTGCCTTATCTTCCACTGTCTTTCTTCCATTGCCCATGCTCCAAGTAAATCTGCACCAGTGGAATATTACAAACAAATAGCTGGCTTCTGGAGGGAGACCTAGAATCCTACATTTCAGCACAGAGCAAGTTCGTTGCTGTGAACTGAGAAACTTTGATATAAAATGTCTATACTTGGAGGAAGAATAAGGAGATTTCTAATAACAAACAAGTCTCAATGTTGGCACAATGATTGTCCTGCGTAGGCCAAATCTTCTATGTGGCTAATAAGGGAATGTAAATAAATGCATAAATGAAATAACATGGCAAGGAAATGGAGCAGTTTTCTTTGGTGAGGGGTGATTGAAAACTGCAATACAGGTTGAACCTCTAAAATCCGGGAATCTCTGGTCCAGCAACATCCATGGTCTGGCGGGATGGAGGGTCTGGCCCGGTTCAGAATCGTAGCCTTGGCTGGGCTGGCGGTGGGGAGCCCAGCCCCAGCAGGGCCAGCGCAGGGGAGAGCACAGCCCTGGCCAGGATTGGCGGCAAGGAGTGCAGCCCCAGTGAGGGCTGGAAGTAGCAGGGCTGAGGGCCAGGAGCGCAACTCCGGTCGGGGTTGGCACTGTGGGAAGCACAGGCTCAGTCAGGGTTGGCATGGTGTAGGAGCGCAGTCCTGGCTGGGGTTAATGGCAGGGGCGATCAGCCCCAGCTGGGGCTGTAATCAGCTGGGCATGCAGCCCAGACTGGCACTGTGGTGGGGAAGAGGCACAGCCTCTGCTGGGGCTGGAAGCAGCGGGGCCAACTCCTGTCCGGGGCTGGTGCAGTGGAGGACACAGCCCTGGCTAGACTTGGCACTGTGTGGGTCTGGAGGCAGTGGCAGGAAGCACAGCGCCCACCTGGAAGTAGAGCCTACAGCCAGGTAGGGAGCCTTGACCTCCCCTTGTCCAGCAAATTCCATTGTTTGAGACCACTCAGGTACCAAGGGTGCCAAACAAAGGAGGTCTGGCCTGGAGTAACAGATAAAAATAAATATCACTGCCACCTAGGAGAAGGAAGCTTTGTCTCCACACATCCCCACTTGTTAATTTTAAACACCAGTAACATGTTGCCTGGACTACAAATTCATGATAGGAAAAGTAAATTTCACACTTTTAGTAAATGAATTGTTCCACTCAGTGGGAACTGAGATAATATGCTGAATGGCAAAGTCTCGCGTACAGAATACTAACCAGGTTAAATGTCATGAAGACTAAGAGATGGAGGATGTGTTTTGGTCATGCCTATATCATTTGCAAAAATTCCTCTCCTTTTGTTTTGGCAACCCTTTCCCGAGTTTGGAAAATGATGTCTGCTGGAGTACTAAAACATACCCCAAGATAAGGCATGCAAATTACCCACTTCTGATTCGGGGAGGTAGTGATGAAAAATAACAATACAGGACTCTTTCAAGACTCTGTAATTGGAATGAGTACACTTTAAATCCTTTAACAAGGATCCATTGAAGGGCAAGTCTGGTGCCAGCAGCTGCAGTTATTCTAGCTCCAATAGCATATTTTAAAGTTGCTACAGTTAAAAAGCTTGTAGTTGGAACTTGGGATTGAGCTGGCGGTCTGCCGCGAGGTGAGCTACCGCCTGTCCCTGCCCTGGCCTCTCGGCACTCCCTTGATGCTCTTAACTGAGTGTCCTGCGGGGTCCGAAGCGTTTACTTTACTTACTTTGAAAATAATACATGGGGACAGGGTGCTCTTGCTGAAGCTGATAATTAAGATTAGATTCAAATCAAGAAATCTGAATGGGATTTACCAGATGGATTTCTCAACTGGAACAGAGTCTTCACAAGCCCATCGTTACAACAGGGTGTTATAGTCTCTCTGTATAGTATGAGTCTCATTTACCCAGACCAGGACTCTTATGAAGGCTTAAGGCCAAATCCTCTGCTGGTGCAAACTAGTATAACTCCAATTAAGTCAACAGAGCTGTTACACCAGTCGAAGATCTGGCTTGAAGTTCAAGTACAATCCTAAATGGAACAATAGAATTAGAAAGAGATGCAGTTCAACCACAGAACAGTGAAACTGTCAAAGATAGGCAGTGATGCAGAAGCTTTCCACAGAATCAACAAATGCTAACCTATTCTTGGTGTTATAAATGTTTTCCATGATTCCATCTTTAAAAAGTTTGGAAATCCTAAAACTGTTTAACTTCATATTTAAGAACAATACAACTGAGTAAATGCTTAGTCCCCTGTCATTCTGACAAATCTGAGTATTAAAATGCCAGCTGCTGATTTAACAGGCAAGAAACTTTATTGGATTTGCGAACTGCCATACAGTTTTAGGATAAAGCGTGAGAGAGTAGAAGGATAAAACGGCCTCTCCCCTAGCCATTGGCAAGACTAAGAGATACAAGCCGATCAGAGGAAGAAGGACCCAACCATTTATTTAAACCCTGGCCTGCCTATAGCTTCTTAGGCCTCTTGCCCTACTCATCTTCCTTCCTTATAGTCATATGGAATTAGGACTATGTTTGAAAGCATCCCTCAGTTTTGTGCCTTGGTTTTGGAATGACCAAAACAAGGGACTTTGGCCTGATGGTCAGAATGGTTGAGCAAGCCTCCTAAAATGTACCAATGATTTTTAAAAAGTTAACGAAACAATATAGTTAACATAGACAAACCTACATTAATGTTAAGGGAAGTTTTCTCTTTTTTCTTGGATCTTTTGAGAAAAGAAGAACATGCAGTGAAACATGTTAAAGACAGCAAAGACTGATGTCTATTCTTAATGTGTATCTCTGTGCCAACCTACTTCAGGGATTCATAACTTGGTGTGATAATGTCTTAGAGATATCAAGCCCCCGAGGCACAAATAGATGAGGTAAGGATGCAGTGTCAACCTTAAATTTGCATTTCCTTGGTTTTGTTTTACCTCTATTAGATTTTAAGTAACTGTATTAAATTTAGTACCGAGTGAGTGTTTCTTTCACATGGTATATTGTTGCAGAAAACTCTCAGCTTAATTACAGGAGACACTCACAAATTTCGGAATCACTATTTGTGATTTCACGTATTGGTGGGTCTCTCCTGTCCTTTCCATTGTATCCCATCCCCTGGCCTAGCAGGGACGCAGCCTCAGGGGGTGGGAGTGTGTCAGGGGCTGTTTCCAAATGGCCACACAGGTCATGGCCCTCTCCCCACAGTCACTCGGATCGCCAGGAGCTGTGGGGAGCTCACCAGGAGGGCCACGAGCCTCCAACCCCAGAATTCAGAGATTTTGCCATTTGCAGTGTTGCTACCACAAATGGTAATGGTTTACTGTATATTGCTAATTGTGAGTTCATAACTGTCCTATGCATCCTTTCTTCTCAATAATTTTCAGTACAATAAAGCATAATGAACTAGTTTTTATAGATAATGCTTCTACATGTCATTTTTAGAACAAGCAAAATGATTATACTTTATATGTAAATATTATTTTATCACATATTTGTATTGACCTTTTCTAATATAAAGAATTAAAAAAGAAATCCCCAGTGCTGAAAATAAATGTGTGAATAACACATTCACAGTTTTCTGGTTGCAAATTGAATTCTCTACTCAATTTAATAGGAACTGCCACAACTTGACACTTCCATAATGCAATAAAATATCGACACGGTCATTGTAATGACTATAAGGAAATAACCACAATGGTGTGCTGGAGGGTACTGTAACAGAGCCCACTCACCTCAGTTGCACCTCCTTTTGGCCATCATTGGGATTATCTCAACCAGCCTTCAACAGGTGGTGCCTCTCCTGTCATTGTCATCACCTGCAGACCTGACTTAGTCTAACTACCACAGTGTCCTCTTCATGACTTGGCCCTCTTGCTGTATCACCAACTGCATCTCCCCCTTTCTGAGGGGGAAGTAGTTTAGTTCAACAGCCCACCAACTTCCCCTGTGGTGAGTGGAGGGGATCTAGGCCCACCCATTACTCTTCTCAGAGCTTTCAGCCTGCAAATCCCAGCAGCGGGTCAGAATCTTTCTCCTGCTTCCCCAGTCTCTATCACCAACTGCTCTGTCCAAGGTACTACCTCTCCTACAGTTTGCTAGGATAACAATCCTCAGTCCTCTGGCTTCTCAAAGCAAATGACTGTCACTGGCCATGCAGCAACTTTTATGTAAGCCACTAACTGGCTGTTCCATACTCCATCACAGGGACCTTTAGGCCTTGTTAAGAGTCTCTTCTTAAAATCCTGTCACCAAGGGTATGTCTAGACTACATGCCTCTGCCAGCAGAGGCATGTAAATTAGACTACCTGACATAGTCAATGAAGCAGGGATTTAAATATCCCCTGCTTCATTAAAATAAAAATGGCCTCCGTGCTGTGCCAGCTCAGCTGATCGTCGGCACAACACGGCAGTCAAGACGTGGATTGGTCGGCAAGGAAAGCCTTTGCCAACTGATTCTGTAAACCTCATTTCACGAGGCATAAGGGATCGGTTGGCAAAGGCTTTCCCCTGTTGACCGATCCATGTCTTGACTGCTGCGTTGTGCCGACGATCAGCTGAGCCGGCACAGTGCGGCGGCCATTTTTATTTTAATGAAGTGGGGGGATATTTAAATCCCCGCTTCACTGACTATGTCGGATAGTCTAATTTATATGCCTCTGCCAGCAGAGGCATGTAGTCTAGATATACCCCAAATTATGGTATGTGCTCAACCTTCTCTTTACCATAGATTACTTTTCTCCCAGTAGATAGAGAAAATCTGATTGCACCAGGTGTTTTCAAAAGCATTCACAAGACGTCCCCAAGAAGTCTTAATTCTTTTCCCCTTACTTCAGCTCATACAATTAAAGTATATTATACAATCAGTTTATTTAGTACCCTTTTCAGGAACAAAATATAAAGCTTTCAGGAAACTTCATTAATAGTGTGTTATTTTCTTTGGTAGGGAGGTTTTGCTTTTTTGGGGTTCTGGCTAAGAGAAAGTATTTTTTTATAAGTTGGACAACAAATTGATATGTTGCTTTATTCCTCCCTCCACTGTTGTGTGTGTGTATATGTTACGTCTTCTCCTCTGTGCCTAAGTACCAATGGATATACTCAGTTACAGCTGACTCTTCAGCTGTTGTAGCAACTCATACTTTTGATGAGGTCTCTGGTTTAATCCTTGAGTGTCAGCCAAAATGTGGTCATCACATAACCCTGGATTAGAACTGCTGTAGACCTCAGCTGTCTGTGACAAGCATATAACCTGCTCGTGAGTGTGTATTAGAGGTTCCCCTCTGTGCCTGAGCTGCAGAAAATAGGAGTCTGTTTTAGCCTCTTTTAAGATCATCAGGTCTTCAGTTCAGTCTCTAGTCTGAAAGCCAAGAGGCTGCCTGTTAGACAGGCATCCTAATATATGATGTACAGAAAATTTTAAAGAGGCTGTATTAATCAACATTTTACTAGGATAACACAAGGCTGAATCATTCTTTCCTTAAGGGAAACTTCTTTGCCTGAGTCAGTTATTCAAATAACAGCAAAACCTCACTAGATAATCAACTAGAATCTCAGATTCTGCAATTTTCTTTACAAATGCTTCTTCTCAGTCATCCTCTGCATTATGTGCTTATAGTTTATATTTCCACTCACTCATAGCTACATAAGGAGTAATGCATTCTAGAACCAGATGTTCAGTAATACCAGTCCTGAGCATTCACAAATTAAGTCAGGCTCTCCAAAACTGAAATGGCTTAGAAGGTGAGATTTCTAGTAATAAATGTGCATTTCTTTTTATCTGCCATGTGGTTTCTGAGCCTTCTGGGTGCATTTGTGCCATGTTTTCAAGTTTGTCTCTACAACTATATGGGCTAGAAACTTTTTCAAAAATTAATGAAAGCTGAGATGTTATGTATTCACATGATTCGAGGAGATGAAATTTTCATGAAAAGAACAAATATTGCAAAATGTGCACTAAAATTGCAGTAGATGAGAACACTGGATTTTTGCCTTGCACCGCTATTGCACTGTCAGATCTTCCCATTGCTATTGTATGTCACAAATAATGCATTATTCCTAATTACTCATATTTGCTGCCCATGTAGAAGAATGAATATCTTTGAATGACATGCATCAAAAGGCAGGAGGTGATGCAGAAGGAAGACGGCCTAGGACATTTGTGCTTTCCTCCATGCTGACCGTAACACTTGGGACGGGTTCCTATAAATATGAACAAAACTAACTTATTTGCCCTTTTCTAATTCTTCCTTAAAAACTTTCTTCTGCCATTAAGTCTACAAAATATTTGACAATGATTAGACTGCTGGACTACTAAGACAACTGATCAATATTGTCTCATTGTTTCCTTGCACTTCCTTGTCTGCCTGTCTCTATCTGTTGCCTCTTGTCTTATACTTCAATTGTAAGCTCTTTGAGGCATGGATGACTTTTTGTTTGATATTTGTACAGCACCAAGCACAATGGGGGGGTCTTCATCCATGTCAAGGGTGCTTTGGTGTTATGGTAATACAAATAATTAATAATAAATTCATTCTGATTTTCCTATATTTGATGTATCTGGGTATTGGAACGGTTTTGGAACCTGATATGTCTTCCTCAGCAGCATTTGCATTGTTGGGTCAGATCTACCCACCCTTAGGTATGTTGAATAGAACCTCATGCGGATCCCATCAACCTCAGTGGAATGGCAACTATGGGTATAATTGAAAGCTGAACAAAGTTCCAAGTTACTTTCTAGATACAGTCAAAATGGCAGGCCCATAAATGTTACATTTTAGAACTATCATGTAAGAGAGTGTGTGATGTCCCTAAATGTGATTACAAAGTATTATTCAAAGTAGCAGTCCAGAATCCTGATGTCCAGAGAGAAAAATTAAGAAATTAGTTTAATGTCTCTTAGAGGGAGTAATAAGAACACTTAATCCAACCTAAATTGGTCAGTCAAGCTGGGCAGAAAGGATATAAAAAGAAAAGGGGAGGAAAGAAACTATATCAAGCTGTAGGAGTGATGACAGCTGAATTCCAATATAGTTATTACTAATGATACTTGAAGCACTCTCATAATTATTATGATCAGAAGAACTATGATAGGTTTTGTTGGTGGGTCTTATTCATGTATTGTTAAACTTATGTTGCCACCAGGAAAATGTTATCTGTGGGCAATAGCAAAGTTTGTAAAGGTCTAGCATTTGTGATAGATGCTCATTTATGTAGTATAGTATAAATATAAACAACTGCTTATTATTATACAATTATCATTATGATAATCAAAATTTTAAACTAAACATTCAAATGTCCAGATAAGGGGGAAACACCTCAGTAAAAATCCCCAGGGGACTGTCAAGTAGTTTAAGGAATATTTTTAAAAAAGGTTTATCCCCTCTCCTGTTCCATGACTTAGTCCTTTTCCTCTCTCCTTCTCCCTCCCTGATCTCTCCTTCCTTCAGTTCTATAAGGCTGTCATCCCAGAACCACTGCAACACACTTCTATTTACATAGTGTTCAATACAGAATTTAGGAGGAGGGGCTGGCATTCTCTAATGTAAAGAAAGTGAATACTAATACACAACAATTACTATAAGGAGAAAAAGCTTTGCTGGCCTATAGAGAAGAAACAAGAGGGAAAGTGAAGAGAAAAAGGAACGATACGGCTAAAAAGAGGTCTGAAAACCTTTCAAAGCAATTTCCCTTTCAGCAGTTTTACAGGGCCATTTTCTTTCCTTTTGGTTTGTTCTTCTTTCTCTTTCATTTAAATGCTGGGATTTTTCTGTTTAAAATGAAGGAAGTAAAAAGCTGAGATGAAGTCTTTGTTGCTTGTAAATAGCTTGAAATTTCTGCATACAGGAGACAATACAAAGCAGAAGGATTATAACGGCCAGTCAGCATAGAGATTTACATACTGTACAGTTATTCAGACACAACTGTTTTGTGATTATGCAAATCAGACACTCACAACCAGAGTGCAGGGATTTGCATTACTGAGAAAAAAATCTCTACAGTTGTGCCTGAGTAACCTTATAGCATCTCTGCACTTTAATTGTATGAGTCACTGTAATAAAATGACTCCAATCATTTTATCCACAGTAGAATGAACGATGAGACATCTTCCTGAACATTCTGCATGTCCTCAGATGCTTCATACACAACATGGGGGACAGCACACTGTTCTTTTTTAGGGGAACAGATATCAGCAAAAAGCCAGAATGAGCCCCTATTGCATTTTGTATTAACTAAGCTTAAAGCAGCAATAGCATAACTGGCTCCCTCTCTTCTCCTTGGCAGTAATTTTATTCTCTCATTGTGGTAATCTCCTTGGCCTTTGATAGGAATACATTTTTTGTGTTGTAAAGCACATTAACAATGACGAACACTATTTAAACCCAACACCCTCCCCCACACTGGAGTTTTCTAAAGAGTAAAGTGAAATTTAACATTTTGGACTGGACTCTTGGCTGGCTCGTTAAGAACCAGTTGAGATTTAAATTTCTCCTTTTAAAACCTGTCTGCTGTCTTTGTTCTTATTTATGTCTGCACATTACACTCAGCCTGTGACAATGTTCTAAAAATGCACAATTTTTAAAGATTTTGTATTCCCTTTTAATCCACATTCAAATAAATTGGGCAGTTTTACTGAGAAATAATGGAAGGAAAAGTATTTTTCAGGTGTTAACTCCACACACTGGTTAGTAAAGAGAGGATGTATTTTTGTGGCTGTCATAATGCAAGCCACACATTTAATGGCTTTTTCCAAAATATCCATGATTTGATATTTCAGGACTTGTGTGCAGAGGTAAGGAGATGTGACTGTAAACAGTTCAATCTACATACCCTGTTTTATACCAGCATAACTATATTGGGTATGAGAGCAATATTTACCAATATAGTTATACGGGTACAGCCCCACAACCTAACAGCCAAAATCATGACCCATTCTGTGTCTCCTGCTCCCATTTAATAGCTCACCTGTGGTCACCCTATGTTGCCCTGTATCCCCAGCCCTCTTTTGTTTGGGTGATATACCCCCTACTGTTGGTGACCTGCATCTAGCCCTCATGCTGCAGGCTCTGACAGCTCTTGGGTGTGGTCAGAGCAGGCTTGCTGAAAAGACACATTCCTTTGGCTAATTTAAAAAATCCTGCTCCAGGGCCCTGGGGTGCATCTACACAGCACCCTACACTCGAAATAAGATTCGCAATTTGCCCTATGCAAATTGCATATCTTATTTTGATTGAATTTTGAAATAGCGTATTTCAAACGAGGTTTACCGGAGCGGTCGACAAAGGCTTCCTTTGTCGACTGCGGCACGTCTAGACTGCTCCGCTGTGCCGGATCAGCTGATCGTCAGCACAGCGCGGCGGCCATGTTTATTTTAATGAAGCGGGGATTATTTAAATCCCTGCTTCTTTGCCTATGCTGAATAAACTATTTTACATGGCTCCGTCAACGGAGCCATGTAGTCTAGACATAGCCCCAGTTAAAACATGCCTCTGGCACCCCAACCCTTTGTCCACCTACCCCACATAATCCAAAACCTCTGACCCCCTCCTGCACCCCAATCCTCTGCCCCAGGTCATTGCCCCCTCCTATCATAGGTCACAAACCAAACTTTCTGCCTCTCCTCCTGCCCCCATATCCCTCTCAGAACCTGCACCCCAATCCCCTGCTTGAGGTCACAACCCAACCCTCTCCTGCACCCTTGTCCCCTTCCCCCAGGTCACAACCCAAACCCAAACCCCTGAACCCTAGTGCCCTAACATAGGTCACAACTGCCTCCTTTACCCAAACTCCCTCCCAGACCACACAGCCTCTCCCTTACCCCTTGCCCCAATCCCTTACCCCAAGCTCCCTCTGCACCCAGCCTCCATCCCATATCCCACACCTCCTCCATTAATATGGAAGAATGCGTCCTTGAACACTTTCCAAATACTTGGAGTGGCCCCCCATCAAAAATTATTGCCCACCCCTGGCTTAGCTGCATTCAGTTTCTTGAGGAACCCCTCTGCACTATGCAACCCTCCTTCAGGAAAGGGGCAGTAAGCATCCCTTGGGAGCTTGACAGAGTTCACCGAAGTTCTGCTGATGGAGAACAAGAGAGCAGTAGAGTGCCTGGAGGCAGTGTGGTGCTTCAGTGAAGATCCTGACTTTTTAAGGGCCAGTAGTTTCTATTTCAAAAGAATGATCTGATGGAAACTTTGTAAAGGAACGTGGTGGTGTTTTCTATCCCCATGCACAGATTTTTTCAGAGAGGGGAATAATCTAAAGAATATGTAATACAGATGAAAATGACCAAATGGGTGATCTGATCTACTTCCAGCAGCATGCAGGAATATAGACAAATCTGAATTCTTTTAATGCTTGGCAGACATACTGGTATTCTGCATCGAGTACAGTCCTTTTTCATCCATTATTAAACTGCATTACTTAACACTATTTCTCTAAGAGTTAATGCAGGTAGCAAGAACAAGGCATGTTGAAACTGTCAAGGTAGAGACACCTATTACTTTCAGTATATTATGAAATATCACATGAAACATGTAGGATTTTTAATTTTTTCCAGCAAGTAATTTTAAAGACTAACAGTGGGCAAGCCTCCTTCATCCATAATGCTGTGCACCATGGGAGCTTTTTATTCAAATAAAAGGCAGACTCTCGATATTAGGCTTTCCATTTGTTTTCATTGTTACTTTAAAATGGAAAGATACTTGTTTTTCAAATAAATTGCTGCCTAGGGACTCTATTCCCAGTCCTGCCAAGTACAGAATTTCACATAGTACAAACAATTCATGCCCTTAGTCATATTAACATCAAAGCTGAAAAATAAAGGTAGAGCCTATACAAAATTCCAGTCTGCCTCATTTAGATAACACCATGCAGTATAAATGAAACAATGTTACCATTTTCCTAAATGTTTGTTCTTTTTCTTGTTGTTCCTTGTAGTTTTGTTTTCCCAAAGATAGTATCAGGCAATTCTGCCTCAATGTGGTCCATGCTGGACTGTGCAGATTACCAAACTAATGACATGCAGTCTTCTTGCCATTGTAACACCTCTATTCTTGCAACTGGGAATTTGGAGTGACAGACTAAAGCTGTTTGCTATCAATATAGCAAAAATTGCCTCTGCCAGATTGCCAAAGTCCATTTCAGAGACAAAAATCGATTAATATTCAGATTTGTTACTTGTCATTATTGGTCACTCTATATTATACCTTTCCACAAGTTAAAACCGCTAAAATTAAAAAAACCCATAGTCTGTTAAATGTAATGCTTTTCAAATATATTTTAATTTGTTTGTAGCGTTTACTTGCTATTTTTAAAGAGCATGGACATTGTTATGATGATAACTGCAATTAAAAAAAACCCCTCTCATTTTGGAGTTCAGTAAGGTATCAAAATAACCAATTTATATGAAATGTTTAAAATAAAAAGGAATTTTATAATTATTTTATATAATATTACCTCAGAAATGGTTCTAATAATATTCTATTAATTGCATTTTATTCTCAGCTTTCAGAACCTAAATATTATTACTATTTATTATTATTAATATATAATTATATGTAGTAAAAAGAGTTGGTTATATAATAATATTTTGGAAATTATATGACTATAAAGTTAATGTTTTGGAAACTGAAAATCAAGCATTCCTGGTCCATCAACCTGAGTTGTCAAAAGGCGAACAAATATGGTTTTAATATTTTCTAGTCAAACTGTAGAAATATTTTCTAAAAAAAAATCTAAAATATTAGCAGTAGTTTTTTACCAGTAGAGTTTCTATCCACCTATATTTTACTTACATGGAATTTTATTCAGTTCATTCATAAACTTCTCCTTTAACTTTGAAAATGCATCTTCTTTTCCACCTCCTGCTCCTGGACTGGCTGGTTCTGTGGCATTAATTGGCGGAGAAGCTGCAATGGTGGTGGATGGTGGTGCGGCCAGGGCCTCGTGACGACTTTCACTCACCATTTTTGTTCACAGGGTAACAACAACTGGAAAAATAGAAACAAAAGAAAATATTTAGATGTTTAAAATGGTTCTCATATCAACAGGTCTCAAAGAGGCAAGACATCAATTGATGCTCCAGCTTACTGGGTAAATATCACAACATTAGCATATTGCTTCTTGTTAGTTCATACAATATTTATTAGACTACAGGGAAGCGTCTTTTTCCAGAGGTAATATCAGTTGTAGTTATTATCTTATGATCCTTCTCCAACACTGCTGAGTTTTGAACTGCTGAATCAGTTAGATACCACACAGTTGCTATAACTCTGTTGCATAGATTTAGCTTTTTGCCCTTTAATTTTGAAAGTGTAAGTAAACTCGATACAGCAATACAAGATAAACAAACAGTATACTTTATTTACAGAATTGTGTGTGTGTTGGTAGGGGGTGCGAAGAATTAGACCCAAGATGTTTAGTTAAAAATAAATAAATGATGATAATACAAGAAATAACTCCTAGCTTTCCTGCAAAACCAGTAATATATCCAGTGAAGTAGAATTATACACAATGCAAAAATTGGTTTGCATCCATTCTTGAGCTTCACTTTTCAAAAATAACTGCCCTTCTAGTCATTTCCTATGGCATTTGCTACAGACAGTATTATCTAAAATTATTCACTTGTTTTATAGGTGTATTCATGAACTATATTTTTGAGGTAGGGAACTGAAGCCAAATTGAAGCACCCACATTGTTGACATATACTCCCACATTAACACAGTTTTAATGTAATGTTTATTGTATGTTCTTTTTGAAAAACCTTACTTGAGCTATAGGATAAAGCAAAGACTTGCTATGAGGCCCATGTGGCACAATTTTTAATATCACCTGAGGGTTGGTTGAAATGTTTGCCTTAGTTTTAAACACATTGTACTGATGTTCCACTGTGTCCTAAAAATCATTGATTTGACTAATCATCCTTCATTTTTTATTTCAGAAAACCAGAGGGAGAAGGGATTTGAGAGATAACAATAATTCATTATTGCTTTGAGTATACAATTGTTCTCACGGTCCCAGAAGGAACTTGGCCTACAGCCTTCCATAGAGAAATTTAAATAAAAACCAAATGAACAAAATGAAACATGCAAAAATGAAATGAGCAAAAAAACTTCCACATAGCACATGCATGAATTAAGACCCAAATCTTTCTCACATTATGTCATAGACATCGGTGGGTCTATTCAAGTTATTCAAGTAAAAAGGATAGTTTCTTTTTTTCTTTAACTTTATTTTTATAAACGCTAAAATGATTCAGGAAGTAACTTTAGTGCAAGTCTAACTTTAAGCATGAGTCTAACTTTCAAGTCTAACTTTTAAGCATTGAAATTACTTGGGCTACTCAGACATTTAACACATAGACATACATTTAAGTGCCTTCCTAAATCAAAGCCAAAATCTAGCATTTCCAGTCTCTGAAAGAGATGGGACCAAAATATGGAATTTGTCTTGTTGTGCAGAAGCAACCCAGGTCTGGATGCAAAAAAAGGTGTTAGACATTGTGATGCTGAACATCACAGTGCCTAACTGCTGGGTGCCTAGAAAAATCACAGGGATTCAGAAAGCCAGTTAAGCACCAGAGGTCCTGTACAGTAAATAGGCCAGAGATAGGAGCCAAACTGCAGAGAGGCACCTGTTTCTGCTGACACTTGACTGTAAAGTTTCTCCTAGTGTTAGGTCCCTATACCATTTTTGCATGAGGCTGAGGAAGACGTGAACTTCCTCTCTCACAACATTTAGCACAGTGCTTAGGGTACTCATCTGGTACCCACCACTTCAATTCCGCCTTGTCTGAGGGGAAGAAAGGAGTTGCCTGCAAATCTGCCACCACTGGTATGCTCTAACCATTGGGCTAGAGGCTTTTCTCAACCTCAACCTCTTCCTGCCAAAGCTGTTGCACTCTGGACTCTTGGCAGTGTAGTGTCCCCTTTTCATTGCCCCAACAATTACCCAAGGGCACCTTTGCAACTAAGGTGTTATGGGGAGGGGGTTCTTTTTTCAGATCTGAACAATATATGGTAAGGGGAGAAGGTGGAAGATGACCTTCAGAAATGGCACAGATGCCTTCCAAAACTCTTTTTGGGGATATGTTTTTGATTCCCAACAATCTTGTATGCTCAGTGTTGTGACACTGGCTAATTGGTCTGGATCCTCTCCTGATGACTAATGGTCTGGACCTCCCTCAGGCATTTGGGACAGCATTCAGAGGCACATTAACCATTTTAAAAATTGTTCCCATTGGTTGTGCCCTGCTTTGCTGTTCCTGTCTTTAGATGAAGGGGGCTAGAGACTCAATGAGTTAGTCAGCACAGTGACAGCTTCTTGCCACCAATCAGTTAGCATTTGGTATTTGTTTCCATTCTTTTCCAGTCTCTAAAATACCTGATGATGTCTGAAAAGTGTGCATTCTGATCAAGTGTTTTCCAGCTTATGGCTCTTGGAAGAGCTGCTGTTTTTTAACCTACTGTTTCCTGACAGACTTCTGTCCTCCATAAGCTTGTTATCTGCCTTTATGCAAACTGAATTGGCTAAGTACTCCTACCTGATTATTCCTAGCTGGTCAAACTGGAATTTGGCGACAACTCTTGCTGTTCAGACCAGAATCTGTCTATGCATTTTTTGGACAGAATCTGTCTGTGCATTTTGTAGACCAGGGCTAGGTGACACTATGTTCCTAGCTTGGAGCATGTTGTAAAAGCTCCTTTTACTAAGCGCTTTGGCGACTTGTCGTGGAGGGTCCTGCATAACATCATAGCAATCAATCATTTTGTGCAGCAAATTACTGCTGAGGTGTTTGCACACTATCCCTTTTGCTCAGTTCAGACACCTATGCTTGATTCCTTGGTTTGTTTGCAGCTGATTTTCAGTGGTTTGGGATGAGTTTTCTCCAAGTCCCTGCTTGTTCTGGGACAGAGATACAGTGCTCTCATTTGGCTGGTTTCTTTCCTGCCTAAGTTTTTATTGGGTCTGGCAAAACTAGCCATTTAGAAATCCAACCAAAACATAGTATCTGGAGTAACGGGTGTGTGTGTGTGTGACCTACAAGAGCTGTTCCACATGCACCAATTGTGGCCTAGCTATGGACTGATTGTACTTTTCATACACTGATATGTAACATGGACACTTTTTGGTTGACTAGGTGTTAATATTTTCAGTGAACTTGTGAGGATGCTTTAATGATTCATTTAATGCTCATTTAATTAAGCTATGGTTCTTTTTATATTCTTAATATCTTTTGTGTGAATATATTGTAATGTTTTCACATGATTAAAAGTGTTTTTCATGTCATCTCTCTCACCCACTATGTGGGAGACCCAGAGTCCACTACCCTGCGTCAGTGACTGGTTATTCACAGAGTAACAGCTTCAGCAGGTGTTGAAGGAGCTCCATGGCAGACTGTCCCATTGCCCACTGCTAGAACACTCACCTGAGAGCCAGCAGGTACCCATGGAAATCTTTTCTTCCACATAAGGCAGAGGAGGGACTTGAACAAGTGGGTCTCTCACATCTTAGCTGATTACACTAACCACTGAGCTGAAAGTTTATGTGAGAGGTCCTGCTCCTCCCTCTCCCCCTCCCCAGATGCTTTGTGTGAATTTTCCAGAGAGCCCGATCCAGCAAGCATTCAATAGGTAGGTGCCTACCAGAACAGGTCCTGCATGGCAGTAATTTGATGACCAGATGATTGTTTTCTTCATGAATGGTTCTGGGGCATATGCAGGAGAGAGGCACCAGTACACATGACTAGAGGCAGAAACACAGGATTCTAGGCAAAGCTGAAAGAGAGCCAGTGGGTCCCAGTGCCATGCACTGGTAAGAGACTGTCCCACTGGGGGAAGGGGGGGGCAGGCTTTGGATGCTGCTGGCACCCTGGACTGCATGGCAACAGCACACACAGGCTCCCGGCTTCGGCTCCAGTGCTTGAGTGGCTGGGCATCACAGTGGCCGTACTCCCAGCCTTGAGCTTCCCCTACACTCCCCAACCCCTTTCTTGGAGCCCCTCCCAACCCCAATCCTCTGCACTGAGACCCCTCCTCAACCCCCTGCCTTGCCTCCTGCATTCCCCCGCCTGGAGCCCCTCTACCCCTGCACACCCACCTTCTCCAACCCCCGCCTTCTCCAACTCCTCACACTCCATCCGACATTCTTATAGGTACTGGCTTTACACAACCCCTCAGCCCTCTGTCCTTCCTCCCCCCGAAAGGAGGGGGCTGCAATAGGACAGTACCTGTAAGAAATTTAAGTTACTTTCACCCCTGCTTGTAGGGGAATATTTCCTGAAAAATAAATCCACATAGGCACTGAGTTTAGGCACCTACAGGTTCTAGTGGGAGTTTTGTGCATCACAGTCTAGCCTGAAACAAGTACTGAGGTGCCCATCTCCTTTTGTGCAAATAGATCTCAGTGGCTGTGAAGCAGCAGCAGCAGCAGCACTGATGGAGGAGAGAGTGTCTCTGTGTTCCTTGTCCTGCTCTTTGCTCTTTATCTCACTCTCTACATTCTGCAACTGCATCTGCCCTGCCCTGTCTAACAGAAGACAAGGAGTAGGAGGAGGATGCACCATATGATCTGACTTTATCTAATATTTCATTGCTCATGTTATTTGCAAACATGGCTGTCTATTTACCTACCACCTATAAGGTGTAGGGGCAGTTCAGTAGTGGCTTCATCCAAAGCAGACTTAAGTGAATGGATTCAGGCGTTACGACTGAAACTCCCCCTCAGTCACCGTCCACAATTACATTAGGGCAAAACATGCCAGCTATTTCAGATGGAAGGCTCTGTCTCCATATGCTCTGCTGAATGCCAAATACTAGGAAATAAAATACGCAGAGCTGTTAGCTATACACTCTAGTGTTATTTTCCGTTATAGCATTTTGTCAATGAATGTCAGTTAAATCAGAAGCAGAGTCTATGATATATCATAATTAAATTAAAATTACATTGCTTAATTGTAATATATTGCTTAATTATTTCAGGCCTGGCAGTTGAATATTCTGGCTTGTAATAGAAGACACAGTATACAGTGATGACTTTCAGCTAATTAAAAATTAAGACAAATGTTGCAATTTATTTACTTATAATTTTGGAGTCACATTTTATAAAGTGTATTGGAAGAGCAAATTTGAAAGGTTTCTTAAAAAAAAAGTAAGGAAAATTAAAAAAAACAAGTAGATTCCTCTGTTCTCTAGGAACAGTCTTCTCTAGAGTCATAGTGCAGTTAGAGGTCGCTCTATCTAATGAGGCATGCACAAACACTCTGAATGTGCCATAAAGCCTCCCACCTTTGCATGCCAAAGACAAACATATTTCTAAAAGATGTGTCAGAGCCTTACAAAAAGAAAACTTGACCCAGAAAAGTTCCCTGCAATAAATTTCAAGCTTCTGAACAACATGTATGTACACAGAGATGGCAACCAATTGCTGCGATTATGATATTACTATTCTATTCCACAGTGAGGATATAAACACTGCAGTGTCATAATGATAGAACATGGAGTTGGAGTGATTAGTGTACTGTTCTTTTGTAAAATAAAGGTTACTTTTATAATACAGTGTGTTTGTTAAGTTAAAGCTTTACAAACAGTAGATTATTTGCCATTTATGAAGTGACAGCCATAGGCACAAGCACACACACACACACATATAAGGATAAGAAATAAGTAGCTATGGAATTCAGTTATGATTCTCATTGCAGCATTAATACACTTTTATTATATTATTATATTGACCTATGTGGAATAGTAATTATGGATTTTTACAGTTATGAGAAAAGGTGAAGCTTTCTTGTGTTACATTCTAATTCAAAATAGTTTAATAGTGTCAACACTGTGTGATTTTGAAATACCAGACAGACAACTCTTATCCTTATCCATACTGATTCCCTTTTGCGTATCACTATTGCTATTCACACAGGTTGTCTACATTGTTTTTTCGAAAGGATGCTATCGAGACAAGTCGAATTGTAATGCCGTGGGGATTTAAATTTTCTCCGCAGCATTTGCATGAACATATGGTCAGCTTTGACGGAAAGCGCACCAGCTTTGAGCTTGGTTTTTCCGAAGATCCCTTATTCCTGATTTTAAGAGGAATAAGGGATCTTCCGAAAAGGCTTTATTTTCCGCAAGAGCCGCTGTTTGACTGGCGCTTTTTCCACAAAGCCCCGAGCCGGAAAAAGCGCAGTTATAAATTATAAATGCCGCTGGGAAAATTTAAATCCTCGCGCATTTGCATTCGACTTGTCTCATTAGCATCCCTTTTCCGGAAAAGGGTGCCAATGTAGACACAGCCACAGTGTGGAGTTTATTAGAAGTCATATTTAAAACCTAGATATAAAATAAAGACCCAAACAAGCTGATAGAAAATGTAAAAGTGATATTGGGTGCTTCTATTAAGGAAAGTTGTTCTCTTCTATGTAGAAATTTGCAGGAGTTGGAAACTAATTCAGGGAAAGATGGTAATCTGAATCACTGTCAATAGTGGCATTTCCACTATGCAGGAATAGTCCCTGAAGATAACAGACATTCCTCAGTTTCTTCCAAACTCTTCCTCTGGAGAAGCTATATACCATTTTAGGGCAGGTATGGCACTGTTCAGATATTAAAGAATGAATATTCTACAATCACACAAATCTGAAAATTTTGGGGATTCAACAGAGGCAAGGAGGTTTTTTTTACCGAGACACCTGCTTCTGCCCAGCTGTCCCTGAGCATGGTTCTTACAGAAGACCTGCTGCTAGGAGATCCCCTTGTATCCACCGCTTTGTCTACACATCACAGCTTTTAGCAACATGGCCGTGTTGCTAAAAGCCTGGCAGTGTAAACACTGTTTGTCAGCACTGTTGCTGACAAAATATTTCCACCCCCTACTAGCAGGGTTTGTGATGTAGACAGGAGAGCACTTCTGACAATAATGAGCTGTTCACACTGCCACTTGCTATCACAAAATTATTGTCTTTTGGGAGAGGGGGCTTTTTAAGCACCTGCGAATGACAAAACTTTTGTTGTTCAAGTGGCAGTGTAAACAAAACCTAAGGGACATAATCAGACGGGAGGAGGCCCTGGAAATTCTTATAGAGTTGATGTAACCTATGGGAAGGCATTAAATCCATGATTTAACCTTATCTACTCCCCATCCATAGTGCTGAAGAGGAAGAGGGAATATGCTGCAGAGGCAGCATTTCCCCCTTTCATACACATGTAAACTGAACCTGAAATCTTTGGATAACAGATGGGAAAATCAAAGGAGTACAGGACCATTTGGAAGGAGGTTGACCTCATTAGAATTCTGCTTAACCTGGTCTAAAGTGTTCCTGAAAAGAAACTTGAACCACTTCTATTAGTTAGGGGAAATCTTTTTTTATCCTTTCAAGACATGACAATTAGAGACGTGTGAAATGCTCACAGTGGAAACCCTCCCTCCACAAGAGGTGAAACTTGTCAGTTTCAGGTTTCATTGAGTGTGAAACTCATCAAAGTACATCACCTTTTGACATTCCTTAAGGATGTGCAGGCTAGAGTCTAAATCTGTCAGGTTTCTATGGTTTTCTGCTCTCTACGCTGTGGGCATATCAGGTCTCAGAATGGGGTGCAGTATGGGTCCAGCACAGATGCAAGTAAAGGATCTGGTGGAGCACCTCTAGTCCTGTTGACATAGAATTGGCACTAGTCCTCAAGGCAGGAGATTTGAGGTAAGCAGGCCTACCTTGTCTTTGTTTGCTCCTTTGTATCCAAGCTGAACTCAGAAAAGGTATGTCTAGACTACAGGGTTTTTCCGAAAAAAAGTGACCTTTTTTTGAAAAAACTTTCCCTGCATCTAGACTGCTGCCATGTTCTTTCGAAAGTAAATCGAAAGAATGTGGCAATTTTTTCGACCACAGAAAACCTCGTTTTATGAGGAATAACGCCTTTTTTCGAAAATGCTCTTTCGAAAAAAAGGCACTATGTAGTGCAAACTGTGCTTTTTCGAAAGAGAGCATCCAGACTGCCTGGTTGTAGTCTAGATGCTCTTTTTCGAAAGAGGCTTTTTCGAAAGATACTTTCGAAAAAGCCTCTTCCGAAAGAGGCTTGCAGTCTAGACGTAGCCAAAGGGTGAAGAGTGCAGACATGTTGAGCATAGCACCTTGACCAGTGAGAGACTTACTGGAAAGTGTCTATTTTGTTTTTCTTCCTATCCTTAATATGAAGCTTTTCAAAGTAGTTTGAGATCTTTGGCAATTTAAAAATATTGCATCTGATCTAGACTAACTCTGATCATCATCAATATCAATGAAAATGTAAAGGAGTAAATAAAGTGATCTACAAAGTAACAACTGTATTTATTTACCACCCACTTACAAATTAAAATGGCTGAAACTTTTTTTTTTAAATGTCCTGTTATGGCTACTTTCACACCAGAATAATT
This sequence comes from Rafetus swinhoei, assembly GCA_019425775.1. Lineage (NCBI taxonomy): Eukaryota > Metazoa > Chordata > Testudines > Trionychidae > Rafetus > Rafetus swinhoei. Next base: position 278,667,660 of record CM033437.1, read on the forward strand.
TTTGATGGGTGGTTATAAAATGCTGACAAATAATTATGAACATTTCTTCAATGATTGTGCTGCAGCTAAAGTGAAGGAAATGGTTCTTTAATCAGCATTAAATGTAGGAAGTTTGCTTCCAGATTATGCATGATACGTACAGTTCAGTGATCTGTTCGGCACCTCAAATATGTTCACCACAATAATTATAATCAGCTTTGAACATAATTGCCATACACATTCAAAGAACTAGAGATCACTAAATTAAATTAATAGGTAGCAGGTTTGAAACAAAAAAAGTGAAGTTTTTCTTCACACAGCACATAGTCAACCTGTGGAACTCCTTGCTAGAGTATGTTGTGAAGACCAGGACTTTAACAGGGTTAAAAAAAGAACTTCATGGAGGTTAGGTCCATCAATACTTAGGTCCATCAAGACTGACTGGGTAGGAATGGTGTCCCTAGCCCCTGTTTGTCAGGGGCTGGAAATGGATGTTAGGAGAGGGATCACTTGATGATTCCCTGTTCTGTTCACTCTCTCTGGGGCACCGGGCATTGCCCACTGTTGGAATACAGGATACTGAGCTAGATGGACCTTTGGTTTGACCCAGTATGGCCATTCTTATCTTCTTATGTATTTTAGGAAGAAAACCACTCAAATAAAACTAAATACTTGGTAAGTAAAAATTACTTTAGTTGCTCTATTATTTTCTGTTCCAAGCTACATTCTGCAGCACAATGAAGGTGAGAGACAGCATTATTAACCTTCAGTGACAGTGGGGACAGAATACGCATATTCTGTGAACGGAGAAAGATTTCACATTACACTGAAAATTTACCAAATTCCATTAGATTTTTCTTTAAATGAAGTGAATTCATCATTAACAAAATGGAAGCATTAGCAGAATGTCTAAAGATGTCTGAAATAAATGATCTCTTCCCAGGTTTAAATATTCTGGTGTTAATAATACATTTCTTCCTCATTCATCTCCCCATTAATGAAATAGCCTATCTTTTTTGCTTCAGTAACTGACATTTATTTTAAAAAGACAAGCTCCAAAAAGAACTTTTCAAGGCTTTTGTAAAGATAGGCTTGTAGCTATGTTTTCAGAAGAATGGAAGGGTCACGATAAAGATGTTATATCAAAACAACCATTTCAATACCACCACAAAGCCTTCAAATACAAACTGTATTTAGTACAGTTTTAAAGGAGGTGCAGGAAAGGCCCAATGTTTCTTGTGAAGAAGGCAACACGTGACAGAAATGGAATTTAAGTCTCTCTCTCGGATCTATGCTTCCCTTTACGTGTAAGAAATGTGTGTGAACACTGATGAGCATTATCTGCCTATAGAATAGATCCAGTCAAACTAACTTGAAATATTTTTTGATGAGAATAAAGATTGATTGAAAAAGGTAATAGTGTGAAGGAAGCAGAGAGATAACTGTAGGGCATTTGACTTGGAACCACATGACATTTTGATTAAAAAACAGTATAAAATTAACATTGCCTGCATTAAAAGGATGAAAAATTGGCTAACAGCTAGGTTTCAAAATGTAACTGTAAATAGGGGATTATCATCAAGAGAGTCTGCTTCCACTGGGGTCCTGCAGGAATCAGTTCTTGGTCCTGTGCCATTTAATATCTTTCTTAATGAGGTGGAAGAAAATGTTTCTTCAAACTTTCAGTGATACGGTAAATAATGAAGAGGACAGGTCACTGTTTCAGAGTGATATAGGTTACTTGGTAAACTGGGCACAAGCAAATGATATATGTTTTAATATGGCTGAATGTATACATCTGTGAACAAAGACCATTAGCAATGCTTAAAGAATGGGGAACTCTATCCTGGGAAGCAGTGACTCTGAAAAAGACTTGGGGGCCGTAACATTCCAGGGTGCAATCCAGGCCAGTGAGGTGCTTCATCAATCCTGTCTCACAACTTTGGGTGCCCCATAATGCCTTGCTGTTGTAGCTTCCAGTGTGGGTTGCTCACAATCAGGCTGTCAGCATGAAGGTTATGCTGAGAGAGTCTGTTGATGGATAACTTTAGCTCTGGTTCAGCAACTCTGACCTCAGCAGCTTGTCAGCTCATTCCAGCTATGCACTGGCTTCCAGCAGCCTTGGTTACTATACTTGTGGGGTGACTCCCAAAACACTCCTAGTCCTGAATTTCCCTGCAGACATGTGTTTTGCACTGTCCAGCCTCTCCTGCACAGTCCAGATATTTTAGGTTTGTTGCCACTGTCAGGGAAAAACATACTACACTTTGTTAGTCCAAAAAGCTCAAACAATTCACAACACAGGATTAATTTTGATTAAAGAAAAAACAAGTTTATTTAACTACAAAGAGAGACTTTAAGTGAGCACAAGACATTAAGGACAGAAAAATAAAATTAAAACTCTTCCCTTTACTGTAGCTTAGTGAACTAGACTTGGTTCAAGGTGAAATCCCTTACCACATGTTTCCTGTAACATTGCTGACCAAATTCTCAGGCCAGGATCTGCACCCAAAGTCCAATAGCTGTTTCTTTTGTCTTCTTAAATGAAAGAGAGAGCAAGATGGATAAGCAGAGGTGGCTTTGCACCTCTCTTTTATGGTTCACTAATCTTCTGGATGTACTTTTTCCTGAGAGATATCTTTTGAGAAAGCTCATTCCCATTAAGGACAGAGATAAGGAGTCTGGGGGGCATTAGAGGTTCCATGATGTTGTTACATGATCTATTTGTTCCTCCCCATCTTCCTTGGGGAAAAAAAGGCTATTTGATAGGTGATTTACCATCAACTTTGATGACACCTAGCTAGAGGCATCAGCTTGTCCTCTATCTTTGAGGAACTGGTTTAGCCAGACTTGTCTGGTAAGCACAGTTCAGACATAGTTTCAGCTTCTGTTTATAACTTTATATATAATGCTACTACACACATTTCATCATGATCATATTGACTAGTGAATTAATAGTTTTCAAATGATACCTTATAAGGCATATTTTGTATGGAGATTATTACAACAATGTTCAGGGTGTGAATGTAGGGATGCATTCAGTCACAGGGGCCATAGTGAGTAATCAGTTGAACATAAGGTCTCAATGTGATGCGGTGGCCAAAAGAGCTAATAATATTCTGGGATGCATAAACAGGAATATTAAGTAGAAGTAGAGAGGTTAATTTACCTCTGTATTTGGCATCGGTACAACTGCTGCTGGAATATTGCATCCAGTTCTAGAATTCACAATTCAAGAAGGATGTTGACAAATTGGAGAGAGTTCAAAGTGCAGCCACAAGAATGATTAAAGGAGTAGAAAACAAGCTCAATCTATTTAGCTTAAAGAGAAGGTTAAGGAGTGACTTAGTTACAGACTAAGTCAGAGATGGGCAAATTCCGGCCCATAGGCCGAATCCGGTCCACAGGGTTAATCGCTGGTGGGACCCTACCTCTATGTTTACTTGCACCTCTGCAGGTATCGGGCAACTGCAACTCTTATTGACTGCAAATTGCCGTTTGTAGCTAACATGAGCGGCGGGAAGCAGCGTCCCGGTCCATGCCGCTTCCTGCTGCTCACACGGGCCACAAATGGTGATTCACAGCTAACGAGAGTTGCAGTAGCCCGACACCTGGGCTACATCTACACTGCAGAGTTTTTGCACAAAAACAGCTGTTTTTGCACAAAAACTCGCAGAGCGTCCACACTACAAGCGCATTTTTGAGCAAGAAAAAGTACAGTAGATTGTTAGAAGACAGGGCTTTCTGAGCAAGAGTTATTCCTCTTTCTACGAGGAATAAGCCTTTTTGCGTAAGAGCTCTTGTGCAAAAAGGCATGTGTTAATGGACAACAGGGGTTTCTTGTGAATGGCCATCAGAGCTTTCTTGCACAAGAGCGTCCATGGCAGTGGGGACGCGCCCTTGCGCAAGAACTTTTTGCGGAAGATCTCTTCCACAAAAAGTTCTTGAGCAAGAAGCCTGCAGTGTAGACGTAGCCCTGCAGAGATGCAGGTAATCATAGTGGTGGCAGACCACCAGGGACTAACCCTGGTGGGTTACCTTTTTTATTACCCGAACCCTAACTCTAACCCTAACCCTACCTCCTATTACAAGGGGAAAAAATATTTAGTAATGGGCTCTTCATTCTACCAAAGGAAGGTATAGCATACTTCAGTGGCTGGAAGTTGAAGCTAGACAGATTCAGACTGGAAATAAGGTATAAATTAACCATTGGAACAATTAACCAAGGGTCAGGGCAGATTCTCTATCACTTACAATATCCAAATCAAGCCTGGCTATTTTTCTAAAATATCTGCTCTAGAAATTATTTTGGGGGAATTCTAAGGGCTTTGTTATACAGAGGGCCGGAGTAGATGATCTGAATGACCTCTCTGGACTTTAAAATCTTTGGATATTAAGAACAGACTCTTGCAGCAGCTCTTCAAGCTTATCGGAACTATGAAGACAACTGACAGCTATACATAATATTAAAACTGCTTTCTGATGCTTGCTAGTTATATCATCCTGATAATCTTATCGTGTCTATTGTGGGAACAATGTGGCTGAGAGATGAACCCATACCTTCAGCTTCAATTTAATATGCTGTATGGCCTCAAAAAGTGATCACCACCCAGAGGCACATGTCTAAGCTACAAAGGTCCAGAAACACAAAAATAGTTAGGTGCTTAAATCAGGTGCTGAGGCATCCTAATCCCAGTTTTGACATCTCTATGATACATAAAACTTATGCTGAACATGGTAGACATCTAGATTTTTGCAGTGAAAGTTCCCAGAATGCTTATGTTTCTGACTCTCTCTAGGCACCCAGGTGTCTCCCTCCTGACAAAGCCTCAGAGCAATTCACAAATCAGAAGAATACTGGCATTGCCTAAGTCACATGAAGGGCCAGTTGTTGCCCTCTGAGCACACCTACAAGGTTAGGCCACTTAGGCAAGTTCACACAAAACAGCTATGGGATGGGAGGAGGACCTCAGTTATAACTTTGAGCTTAGGAGTGAGGACACTCATCTTGGATGTGGAATAACCACCACCACCCCGTTCCAGACTCCCCTCTGTCTCTAGGGGAAGAAGGAAATAATTACTATGGGGTATTCAGATGTGGGTTTCTTTCAAGCTCTTCTGTTGAAGCTGTTGCTTAACTTCAAAAATCACCACCTTGAAGAAGCCCAGATTTAGGGCCCCATCTAAGCAGACCTCCTGCTTAGATGACTTCCTGAGGCTGTTCCAACCATAATATTCTATGATTCTATGGTCTCTGCAAGAGGGTCATACATGTCTCTGATCAGCATCTCCCACTGATTAGTTTAAGTGTCTCCCTGCCTAGAATTCTGATTTTTGTGAAGGTGACTCTCCCTCCCCCCAATTCATTTTCTAGACAGCTTGGGGACCAAACTTAGGCTTTGCAAATCCCAGTGATTTTCTAGGTGCCTATGAGTTAGGTGCTGTGATGTTCAGCAAAATAAATTCTAATTCCTTTTGTGTATTCAAGCCAAAGTTACTATTTTGTGACTCAAATCATTTCTCCAAGACTGCAGTACTGCATTAAGACTTCCATCTGTCTGTTCTCAAACAGCCATACCCAAAATTGAAAAAGAGCCACTCAGAAAGCATGTGGCACTACTAAGCCCTGTTACCTATACATGGCCATTTAAAGGCTCTAGGACTGCCACCTTTCCTCAGGTAGGCAGATAATACAAGTGAACATCAACTCCAGGTTCAAAACAATCATGAACTTTCTCCCAAAGAATACTGGGTTTCTGGGCCAAAAGTGGATTTGCAGTAAATTGTGTTGAGAAGCATAAAGGGCGTATAGAATTTCTAACTTAGTCTCTACATTGCATGTGCTTCCATTAATTTTCCTTTTGCAACATGCCTAGACAGTACCTCCATCCAACGTAATGACAGCTAGGTAGTATCCATCAACATTCCATTTCTGGGTGGGATTTCCAAAAGTACTCAGCACTTTTGTCTCTTTGCTGCCACAAAAGTCATCAGCAAACCTTCCTCTGACTTTAATGAGAGCACAGTTATTCCAACATACTTTTGAAGATTCCAGGCTTACCAACTTGATTGCAATGGCCATTCCACCATATAAAAGAGGGCATGATAACAGCCATGGAGGGTGCTATAAGGCAGACATAACACTCAAAATGGCAGTTGAAGAGTAGAGTGAAGATACCATCATCTTGACATTCCCAGTACAGACATGTGGCTGGAGTTGAACTCCAGCCAGCCCCTGTTAAATGGGATATGCCTTGAAGTCAGGATTTAACCCTAAATATAGAAATCGTCAGTAATCTGTTTTTAATATTAAAGGAAACTATGCTGGAGACAAAGTTGTATCTCTAGATATCGACATTGTTGCTATGTATCAAGATCGGTAAGATTCCTAAGTCTGCCAAAATGTCTGAATGCACATAATTTACCACCACAATTTTCCATGATTATCTGCAAATGCTGCAGTAACTGGCTAAGGTTCTTGCTCTTAACCATAATTATGAATAGGAATGAAGGAGAGAAAAAAGCTACAGCTATTTCCTCCCACATGATCATTCTGTCATCTTTCACACTTACATCTTGCTTCCTGAAGCTTTAATCTGCATTTGTACTCCCCTGATATTTACTTCCAACAGATTTCTTTTATACTGCAGCACAAAACAAAGAACTCACATAAAAAATAATGCTCAGCTGCATTTAGGCATGAAATTTTAATTTAGTCCAGAGAGAGTACTTGCTGCTCCAAAATAATTTTAGAGTAATTCTACAAATAATGAAGCCCTTTATATCAATAAAATTCTTGTTTTGTGTATTGCATAAAATCAATTTATATTCACATATTTGTCTACTCTCAAATCACTGTCTTTAACAAAACCTAAAAACTAATAAAAAGCCATAGAGGTTAACTATGAAGTGATAAAATTCATAAGAATAATACAACAGAAAGTGTAAAATTCATGAAAGACAGATGCTATTAACATGCTTTCTTTAGTATCTGAAGGCCGCAGTTCTGAATTCACGGTTTTTTTTCCCATTTGGATTTTCCTTCAATTGATATTTTTTACTTGTTCAAATTTCTGCACTCAGTAACCATGGGATTAGTAAAATTAATTAGGAACATGGAGGATGATGCATGCATTGAAGTATTAAATATGGGGAGCTGAGAAGCGCAATTTAGTATTACCTCACAGTGTAGTTAATCCTTAGAATTAGGTTGTGAAATAACTGGTACTTTAAAGTGTGTTTCTACTCTGACAAATACTATATATAATGACACCTTCTTTCTGAAAAGATATGCTCCCTGTGTGTATTCAGAGTCATATCTGCTGAGTTTAATGATTAAAGTATCTGGACTTCATTACTGAACTATTTTTTTCTTCCTGTTACATCTGCAAAGCCAAAAACTAAAAGAATGTGGGCTGAATTATATTATTCCTGTGTATTATAATTAACATAGTCAGATTTATTTGGTAAGCCTATTGTAGGTAGTCACTGAAGGCGTAATATGAATATTAGAGTTACACATGGTCGTGTACCAAAGGGCATAACATTTGGCCTACTTTACGGGTGGCATGTGAGAGAAGGAAACAACTCAGTCTTTCAGATTGTATGATGAGTTTCTATGGCTGTCATTTAGAAAAAGATGCTACTTGAAAATGGTTGGTATTTGATATTAAAGCTTCAACTTATGTCACCCAAGTGTTGTAATGGGAAGAATACTTGCATTTGATTGAATTATGAAGATCAGCTCCAAAGCTTTGCAAATATGTGTGCAATAAAGGATTCAAGTATTGAGACACTGAAAAGGGACGATAGATGTTATTTATAAAATGACAGTGAATTTAGCACATGAATATCAACTTAATATATGTAATGTATATACACATACATAAATTATAGGAATAAATCTCAGACACATCACCTATACTGACTAGTGATACATTATTTTTCTATAAGGGCAAGGATTAAACTAGGTGACCTAATGAATATTATGTCTTGTTCATTGAAGTTTGTGATATTTTCTGTCCCAAGAATGTTCTCATAAAGGAACTTATGTTGGAGGGTTTTTTGGGGGTGCTATAGTAAAGTAAGGGATTTGTGAGTGATGCACAATCTAAATTAATTAAGAATGTCAATGTTGAGGTTTTCAAGAACATTTCATGTCATGTCAGAGCTATAGACAGAAGCAGCCTTGAAAACCCACAAATGCAAGCTGACTTGGTCATGACAGTCTCTACTAATTGATGTCAAACAGTAATTATTATTTCATTAATGTCACCTCTCCAAGAAACAATGGCTTCCAGAAGCATCTGCCTCTAGGTTTGATTTTTAAGTTTAAAAAGTAAGTTACATGCTGTCTATAGTTAATCACTATTTTTACTCATTTAAGGAAATCTTGTCAGCACATGCAAAAAATAGTAGAAATTGGAACTAATTGTCTCATAATTGACTGATACTTTCCCCCCCTGTTGCGAGCAGAATGCTTGCCATCTAGTAGCTTTCCACTCACAATGGGAGGGAAAATTATCAATCGATCATGGGACAATTACTTCCTAATTTGTAACATTTTTCTGCTGAAAATAAAAGCAAGCTAATTTACAATTATGGGGATTGGAGTCCCTATGGTGAATTGGCGAATGATCTTTATAAATGGTCCACCTAAGTGATATTTACATTTTCAATTATTTTGCAATGAATGATGATCCTAAAGTGAGTTAGGATATTAAAATGTTATCACAATCATTATTTTTGTTGTTATTATTCCTATAGAGCCAGAGAAGAGCAAGGCGCTCAAGACAAAGCCACTGTTTGAAAGACTGTAACTGAATATACACATAGAACACATATGGAAAACATCAGCCTGTGGATGATGATGTCACAAAAGAAAGAGAGAGGAAGAAAGTACTCAGAGAATTTTGTATTTAATGACATTTTGCTCTTCTGTGGGGATTTCCAGGAGTAACGCTCAAACTTTAGACATTTTGCTCTGTGAAACTCAGGATTGTGACCATTTGAAACTGAACTGAACTAGGGCAGAAGTACTGTACCTATGGCAGAGATGCAATCTATAAATTAATAGTTCCTAAACTGGGTTTGTGTGATGCTGGTGGCCACAGAGCACTTCCTGGCGATCCAGAGAGCAGGCTTATTGCACAGTTCTAACTCTCCTCCTAATTTCCATCTGCTAAACCCCATTTAGAGGAGCTAACAATGTATAATTTTCCTACTATTCCTCTTCTGTGTAACATGTAGTTGCCACAGGGATGTTATATGATTATGGAAGGGAGGAGAGATATACATAAAACAATCTTTCTACTCATGTCTGGCACATGTTATGGCAAAAACTGGGAATCCCAGAAAGCAAATCTGTAGTGTTTGAAAATTAGAAGCACATTTTTTTTGTTCTAAAGTGTCTGCCATCCTGGTATCTACATGCTCTATAACAATTAAAGATAAGCAAGGAGTTTACTCTTAATGGAAATATTTTCACAGCCTTTTTTGCTCCTGGGTTTGCATCCCCCCCCCATTTTTCTTCTCTCTCTTTTCCTCTCATATTCTACTTCCTTTCCAATCTCCACAACTATAAATAGTGAAGATACTATCTATCGGCAAAAGGCCTTATCAAAGAGGTGAGCATAGCCTGTAGCTTTGAACACATTCACTGATGCATTCCTGAAGGAGCTTACCTACGTTCCTGAGTCTCTGTGTGCTTGTAACTGACCGAGAGGGTCTCCTCACACTAGGAGGAAGGGGACCAAGGGCAGTCTCAGACCCAACAGGGGCCCTGTCAGCATGGGAGAGGAGAGCAGCTTGCCAGCTGAGAAGAAAAGCTGTATCTGAGGGTACGTCTACACTGCATGGCTATTTCGAGATACTGGAGGTATCCCGAAATAGCTACTGCATGTCTACACAAGCCGCCCATTATTTCTAAATATTTTTTGAAATAACAGATGCATTATTTTGCCATCTCAGTAAACCTCATTGCATGCTGTATAGATGTGCCAAATTTCAAAATAAGCTATTTCAAAATAGATTCAAAATTTGCGTAGTGCAAATTGCGTATCTTATTTTGAGTTTAGGGTGCTATGAGAGAAAGGAGGAGGGCAGAGTCAAATGACAGACACGTGAAAGTCTGGGAAGAAGAGCAAGCCTGAGCAACAGCCTGAACACTGTGAGAGGGGAAAAGTCACTTGGGAGTAGTCTGAAGCCAGCCACAGAAAGGGCAGGACTGGCCGTGGGAGAGCTAGTGAATCCCAGGTCTGCATGCAAGGTCTCCTGACAGCTGGCTTCTGGAGTTCTGAAAGCAACATCCTTCAGTTTGGTCCTTTTCTTCTTTAAAAAGTGACCCTCAGCTGACTCAGCCCAGCAGTGGAACCCTCCAGCTCCCCAGGTAACATTATTCAGTTCTGCCCTGGCTGCTAGTCCAGGGTTGCCTGCCTGACATTTGAGCACTAAAACAGAGTCTAAAGTTAGGGGTTTTAGTAGAGTTTTTGTAATCTAAACTTTGAACCCTACTTCCCTTTGTGTTGAGGAGAATCCTGGGATCAGAAGCAGCCTGACTCTTGCATGAAGAAGATCCCTGCCAGCAGTAATCACCAGCCACTGTGCTGTGACTGAGGAGTCTACTGGAGGTATCCTGGAAAAACTCTGCCGTGTCCAGGGAACGCTTCTGCTCTTCTGCTTTTTTTTTTGCAGAAGAGCAGACGTGCTCTTTTGGAAGGCCCGTCTTCCTCCTTCCATGAGGAAGAACGGCTCTTCAAAAAGAGGAGGCTTTTCCAAAATTTGGCCCAGTGTAGACCAGCCAAATTTCGCAAAAGCCTCTTCTGAGCTTTGAGCCACCTTTGCACACCTTTGTTACAATTTATTCCTAATTTGTACCCTGTGCAGTTCAACTACACTAAAAGTTCTGGATCCTGGACTGGAAAGTAACACTTATTGGAACTTGGTTGCTGCATAATACCTACAGAAGTAAAGAAATCACAGCTCTCCAGAAACTATTATATCTACTGTATAAAAAGGGAGCATTGAAGGGTTTAACATGAATAATGAATTATTTGCTTTAGGTTTAGATGAACCTAATATATAAATTGGCATTTGTTCAAAGCTGTACCACAAGAAAAGGTGGCTATCAGGAATGGAGCATCTGGGCACATTGCTTTGTAGCAAGGTTTTTTGAGGAACTTCAGAAATCTCTTTGGAAAAGATGTATTATGGTGTGTGAAAGGAAGAAATCTTCTCTAGCAGGCTGTTATCTAGATGCCAAGGGCAGGTCCTAGATTCAAACAGAGCAGCAAAGGATGGATAGTTTAGGGATTGGGCAGTACAAGTAGTATGCAGGTTATCATAATAGAGGTTAGAGTTACTTTGGAGTCAAAATGGATTCAACCTACCAGGAATGTTACAAGGAAGACAAAGAGTATTAGAAAAACAGTCTATAGTCCAATTGTAGTTTGATGTCCAGCGATGCAACCCAAGCAAAGCCAATGATTTAAGTCAGGCCAGAATTTAGCACTTTGTTGGGAGACGTGAACGTTATATCCAGAAGAGAAGCTAATACCAGAAAAAAAATCAACTTAACAGGTCAAAGCCATTTTAAACATATACAATAAATATCAAACACTATGATTTAGTTTTCAAACTAAGATACCTGTGATATTTTCTGGGTTTTTTAACTCGTGGTGCTTTATGTAAGGCAACCCAAGCATCATTTTATTTATAATATTAGTACTAAAGGAAATCAAACAGAATCCTAGCTGCCATAGTGGCACACAGGGTAAAAGGCAGTATTTCTGGTAGCCAATGATATTTGTTCATCATTTCCCTAGCCATTTAAAACAATACTTCTGTGTTCTGCTAAATGTCTCCTTTTCTAAACCAATACTCTCCGCATTGAAATTGTAGTCACAACTGTAAAAGAAATCTACTGCCAAAGTACTCCAGTGGGAGAGAAAGAATATAGTGGCAGCTGGCTGTCTCCAAAGGAGGGGGTCCAGCTCTGTGAAACACTTTCAGCTCTTGCTGAAGAGATGCAGCAAGATGTAGGAACTGTGCTACTGCCAACCAAACTAAAGGTTGTCACTTTAGTAGAACAAGAAGTCTAGATAAGCAAATTAATTGGGAAATCTTATGCTTGTGTGCAAAATAAAATGTAACAGAAGCTGCCTAATGTAATGATGCTTCTTTAGTGAGTTTTAGATCTAACAAATTCATCTTTTCCCCCTCCCACTCAAGCATTCCTTACTAACATTTGTGGATGGAGAATCACGATTAAAGCTTGGTGGTTGCTAGACTAATTATTTGTTTATCCTACATACCAGTCCCATGTGCCCAAAATCAGTAGGGGACTCTTTAAGGAACACAACTCAGGGCTTGCATCCTTCTGTACAATTTACCAACCTTCTGTAACAATCCATAGTGGTGTAACATCCATTAGCTGCATACTGTGCACATGACATTGAGAGTAGTTGAAGATGGCACCCTTTTAATCCTTACTGAGCTGGGCTGGATTCACACTGGTGACCTAGCTAGTGAAGCACAGTAGCTGATTAAAAATGTCCCCATGCATGCAGTCCTTCAATAAGTGATGACTTATGAGGAGATCCTGTCTATGTATCTAGCATACAAAATGGCTAATGGGGTGGGGTGGGGAAAGAACTTTATAGTTGCGCAGTTTAGAAGAGGTTACTTATGCTACTTTAATTTTTATCTTTTTGTGCCTATACATGATGATCACATAGTATTTTTTTTTTACCTAAACTATCAACCCTGTTTGATTCCAGGATCTTTAGATCCACAACAGACAATTTCCACCTGAGTTATAGGAATAACTGGTAGCAGAAGTAATCTATTGTCCGCTAAGAATACCACACACACTTTGCCAGCAGGTTACACAACTGGGAGACTGTTGTGTGTGGGATATGAGAATTCCTGCTTTCTATTTCTTGCTTTTGGAGAAGAGTGTTGCCTAACGCAAGGGTTCTCAGCCTTTTCCTTTTTTAAGCCCTCCCCTCCAAGTCTCACCTTTGTGCTTTTTCCAGACTGCTCTCCTCTCCTGGAGCAACTCCTCTTATCCTGTGCATCAGCACCTTCACACCATTTCTTTAGCTCCCTCTTCAAAGCCCACTCCCATCTTGTTCTTTCCTGATTTGCGCTTTCACTTTGCTCTCTGCTCCTTCCACTTGCCTTACCTCATTCCTATGGGGAGATTTGCAAAGGCATGAAGGGAACTTAAGTGTCTCTATCTGTGCCTTTAAAAATCTCCCACTACATCTCTAATTCTCCTGTTCTAAAATAAGACTATTTTTTATTTCCTGTATCCTTTGTCCCTCCTCCCTCCTTTCCTGACCCCTTTCTTTGTTTATTATCTTTTCTTTGCTTTTCCAATTTAGATTGTGGAAGCTCATTGGGGCAGGGACTGCCCCTTTAAATTCTCTAGAAAGTAACATGGAAAGTTGATAATGGGGCTGAATAAATGTTTATTAAATTACTTATAGCATTCCTGGCATCCATGTAACAGTTAAAGCTGGAGCGTCATTAGTTCAACTACTGATATTTGAGCAGGTTTGATTTTCTCCTTCTTAGAGAGGATACAGGTGTGGAGAATCCAGCCAATTAGTACTGCTAGAAATACCATATGAATAATAAGCAGGCCTTTTTTTAATGTGGCTCATGCTTGTTATGTTAGTAAATCACAATGGTGTGGGGGTAAACTAAATTAGATCTAAGATGAAGAGACTGACCCATTATATATAAGACTGCCGAAAGGTTTCTTTGTGCTAGAAAAATCATTATAGTACAGGAAACAAGAGCCGAAGCTCTTTACCCAACCCTGGGTGTCCTGCTGAGTTCTGCACCTTGATGATTCTGTGCAGAATTTAAATGGTTATATTTCTAAGATCATCACTTCCACTAGTAAAGGAAAGTAGCACTGCATAAACACAGGGCAACTCATAATTTGGGGCTCTTTCCTCTGAAATAATTTGTGTATTTTAGGTCAAGAAAAGCCTGCAATCAATATACACATATATAGAGAGAGAGATGTGGTTCTTCTTTCATGGCCTCCTAGGACAATCCAGAAATATTTAACAGTTTGAGAAAATGGCCACCACAACACACACAAATAAAATATAAGCTGTAAGCATTCTGCTGACAATGCTCACATCAGATGTGTCCATGCGGAGGGGAAATGGAATGTGACAGTCACCCCCCCTTGACCTATCAGACCTTATTTCTCCAGTGTCCTTGCCCCAGATATACATATGTCAAATGTATTGAAAGTATACAAGCTCTTTCTTTTAGGTATAAGGTAACCTCCAGCTAACAGGGGTTTAGACAAGATGCCTTCCTTATGGACAGGTTATTCCATAACAACCCACTTTGGAGAACCTTGCTCCTTCCTCTGAAGCATCGGTCATTATCTGAGACAGGCTTCTGGACTAGATGGACCATAGGTTTGATCAGGTATTGTAAATTCCTATATTCCTCCATATGTATACATGTGGCACAGCTGCATTTGGCCAAATTCCAACTGTGATTTTGCTGCATAATTCACACAAGCTATGAATCATGATTAAGTTCTGTAAATACAGGAATTTAGGTGATAATTATCTAACACCACTACATTTAATTATAATAAAATAGTAACAAACATTTAAGAAGTCTAAACATTTAAACACAGTTTCAGTTAGGCTATTGAATGTACCAGCAATAACCAATTTTTTTGTTGCCCTGTCATAGTACAATGCTATATCTTGAAAAATTCTGAAGTCATTTTAGTGAGTGCCTCTCAGTAACTTCCATCATCAAGGCTAACTTCCGGACTTTCAATTCAAATCCCCCATTTTCACGTGTTTTTGCCTGACAAAAATTTTCCTCTCTGAAATTTTCCATGAAGCATATTAGTGACATTGTGTACGTGGGGAAAGGGTAAGGAGGTGGCTAATTGTTGAGCAAAATCTAATTAGATGTCTGAATTAATCATGGATGACAAATGCACACTTTCTGTTTCGAATTCATGAAGACATATTTTGCTCACATAACCTCCCTGTCCCCGCCGAACTTTAAACATCTGAAATGCTCACGCTGCCCAGTCCCCACTGAGGAGTAAGCTTTTTTGTTAGTTGCTGAGAGTATTTAAAAACTCAATTCTGCAAATGTGCAGTAGCAGCTTTTGCGGCCTTTGGGAAGGGTTATTATGCTAAATGCAACGCTAAGTAAATACTATACTTAATGGGCCAGATCCTTAGCTGGTGTGAATGAGCCCAGTTAAGCCAAAATTGACATGCTTACTGAAGGGCTAGTGCAATACATATAAAGTTTTAAACATGGAAGATTTTCTCAGTAGACAGATTTCACTGAGGAAACAGATTCTGTTTTGAAATCTTCATTCAGCTACACAGCTTGTAAACTACACAGCAGGGACTCTTTCTTGGGCTTAGCTTGAGAACTCCACAGAAGAGACACTTTCTTTGGCACAATTATAATCACTGGAAGAGCAAAATGATGAAGCAATTTCAAACGGTGAAGTTTGTGTATGCCAAAAGCTCAGAGCCTTGGATTTAGTTCAAAAATCTTACAAGCTTCACGAGCGTAAGAAGGTTTGATTTTCCCCCCTTTTTTTTCTTGCAAGAAAACAGGGAAATTTGTTACTAAAGCTTTGTTACAAATGTAAATGTTTGATAGGCAATATTAATGCTGAATGTGAATTTTTTCTGTTTATTCATGTGAATTATAATTAAGTCTTTAATTCTATGATCACATAATTTTCCTCAAATAATATTGCATACAATTATTTTCTGCACTAGGTACACATACAATATCAGTCTTATATGTTTACGCTAATTTCTTCATTGCAATGGACTTCACTACTGCATCTGTAAATCTTTTTTGAAAGATGGCATAAGATACCAGTGCTTTGTGTGCAGAAAAAAGAGCCCAGTTTAGCAAGATTCTGCTTTACTGTATTTAAAATATTATAAAACTGTTTGTTTTTAAAGATTCACATTTGTGTACAGCTTGTTTGAGCGCTAATAAGATATTTCTATTTTTATAGGTAAAGTAAAACTGTTTGTTGCCCAACATCTGATTTTAAAAGCTGTATAGTTCTAGCACTGCATTTAATTGCACTAAACAATAATAACAATAGATTTATAATATGTGTATTAATGAAGCAGTATGGGTGGTGAAGTCATTATTGGAGTCAATTCTGTAATTTAATTGAAAAGCATTAGAGGACATTAGGACAATGCCTTTCACTAATTATTCTGGAATTATAGATCATTATACAAAATCCCTGCTCAGATACCTCTAACTCCGTAACTGCTTAATGTTTTTAGGAGCCTAAGTTTCAGTGGCTGGGCACAGTTTAGCACCCCACAGCTCAGCAATTAACACAGTGGTGGGCAATCTGTAGTTCATAAGGTTTAGCCATTGGTAGTCCACCAGATGCTTTGTTTACCTGAGTGTCCACTGGTTCGGCTGCCCACAGTTCCCAGGTCCTAGCCAATGGGAGCTGCAAAAAGTGGCACAGGCCAAAGAGACTTGCTGGCCACCGCTTCCCACAGCTCTCATTGTCCAGGAATGGCTAAATGCAGCCAATGGGAACTGTGGGCAGCTATGTCTGCTGATACAAGGTAAACAATGTGTCTCGTGGCCTGGCAGCTACTTACTCTGACAAGCCACATGTGATCTGCGGGCCACAGGTTGCCCACCACTGACCTACACCTCAGCCATAGAGGGATTCACAAACAAGGCATTCCCCAACACAGATCCAGAGATGTGCTCTGAGCAAATCTAAACCCACAGAAACGATGGTGCTCACTTAAAGAACTTTTAGCCCACTGGTTAGGGAACTCATTCAGGATGTGGGCAACTGGGTTCAAGTCCCCACTCTGCCTGATGTGAAAAAAAAATTGAACTTGAGTCTCCCACCTCCTAAGAGAATAACCTGCCCACTGAGGGCATGGCTACACTGTTTTATTTTTCAGAAGAGGTATGCAAATAGCGCTCGCTCGCATTTGCATACCTTCTTCCTTTTTTTTCCCCCAGAAGAGGCTTTTCTGCCATTTGGCCCCGTCTACACGGGGCCAAATGACAGAAAAAAAACCAACCCTCTTTCAAAAGCCCCTGTAAACTTCATTTTACGAGGAAGAGAGGGGGCTTTCGAAAGGGGAGGGGGGGTTCCGACATGTAGATGGGGCCAAATGGTGGAAAAGCTTCTTCCGGGGAAAAAAAAACAGAAGAAGGTATGCAAATGTGAACTCTATTTGCATACCTCTTCTGAAAAATAAAACAGTGTAGCTGTACCCTGGTCTAGGGAGTATTCTGGGACATGCTTTTCTTATCTCTCCTGCTGGTGCTGACCTTCCATATAACCAATTAAATATGCTTAGAGCAGGATGAGTGGAAACTGGGTCTCTTGTCTTCCTGGTGAGTACACTCTAACCATAGGCTGCTAAAGAGTCATTCTCATGCTCTCCCTCCTGCCCTTCTTGTCTTTTGAACATTTGGATGGTCACTCAGGAGTCGTATAAATTTTTTTTTTCCTACAGAGATAATACACCACATTTGTTAATTGTCTACACTCTAGGAGCTTCAAATAATTTAAATCCTAAAATGTCTGTTCAGAAAGCTTGACTTCTAATTCATCTTTGAAGTATGGATGCATTTTTCATAAGTTCTAAAAATAAAAAGAGTTCTGTCTTCCACAGTGGCATTTCATGTGTATGCATAAAAAGCACCATGATAAAATTTCAAGGTAGTCTGAGTAGTAGAAATGTAAGGGAAAACACGCTAAAAAATGAGGCTGCAGCAGCATTTTAATCTTTTGATGATCTACAGACTCTCACTATATCAGCATAATCAAATAAAATTAGGAGGAGCAAATAAAAATGTCATGTCAGGCCAAATAGTGCATGAAGCTACATGCAGCTTGTGGTAGAGTCACATGAGATTAATGATTTAAAACCCTTTCATATAATGTCTTTACAATAAAAGGGCAATTTTAAAGTAAATATGCATGTTTTGAAATGTGTGGACGAAAGCAGACAACACAAATATCCAGGAAAGAGAGATACCAGAGCCGGTCTGATAGTTTCACAGTATCAGAGCCCACTGACAGAGGTGACACGTGGGGGAAGGTGAGGCCAAATCAGGTCACATGCCCCTCCAGATTTCTGCCTTCCATTTAGCAACAGCTAAATGTTCTGGAGGGACCCATCCACATGACACTCCTTCTCAGGGCATCAGGGGTGGGCAAGGCCTTGGGCTGCCTCTCGCTGGGATGTTCAGCAGTGAGGAGGGAGCATCTGCACAGTGTTGGCAGGGAGGCGGCACCAGGGAGGCTGGTTGTGGGCAGAGCCTTGCCCCCTGCTTTCCCTACATGGGGTTCTTTCTCCTTCCCTAGTCTCAGCACTTCCTGAGACCGCCCTGGGAAGAATGCCTCATGCTTGTTCCCAGGGCAAACGCTGCTCTCTCATTCCTATAAGAAGAGGCTCTGTCCAGGGGGAACATCTTCCCTTGCACTACAGTCAGGCTTGACGTGCCTTCTATTTAGCAACCGCTTCTAAGGTGAGTCATGGGGTGAAGGTAGTGCTCCCTCCTGGATAGGGTTGCCAGGTGACCGGTATTGACCCGGACAGTCTGGTATTTTCGCCTCCTGTCTGGTAAAAAAAGTCAGAAAATACCGGCCACCTAAAATGTCTGGTATTTTCTGATTTTTTTCCCTGCCAGGAGGAGAAAATACCGGACACCTGGCAACCCTACACACACTCAGCAACCGGGCCCAGCCCCCAACCCCCTCCCCAACTACCTGGTTCTGCAGGGGCGCTGTCTTCTGGCTCGGATCAGGAAAACAAGATGGCCACTGACAAAAAGCTTCAAAGGCTTTTCTTAAAGGGGCCATGCTGTTTTATTTATTTATTTTTTTTGCTTAATAACTCTCGGGGTCCTTTTTTCTTTGCTCAACAACTTTGGTCTCCCCCTTTTTTTTTTCTCAACAGAATTTTTCCCCCGCTGTCTTTTTTTTTGTGGGGGGGAGGGATGTTTGGTATTTTTGGTTAAACTGTCTGGTAACCCTACTCCTGGAGCCTGCTGTATGGGGACAACCCCAGCTTCACTTCCGGGGGTTGGCCTGAGCCACCTGGCATTACAGGCCTAAGCCACCCTGAACATCCCTCTGCTGCACCCCGAGCATGGCTCACTCCACAGTTTGAAAACCTCTGTTCTAGATTCAGTGCTGATGCGTGGGGCAGTCACATGCCCTCAGAACCTTTAAATTGTGCTACTCCGTACTTCTCCACTTTTCACAGCTATACATCATCTCTGCCTGCTGATATATGGGAAAGCTGGCATTAGGAGGAGACTTATTTTTCTTTTTTCCCAGATCAATGGAGCTTTTGATTCCTTTGTCTCATAGGAGTCATGCGCCAAGGCCCAGGAAACGTGCTTTTGCTTCCTGCAGGTTGTTGAGTCTCATCATATGTAAACTGACCCCAGCTGATTGGAAGGAATGTCTACCTAATTACCCAAAAGACAAACTGCAATGGATGTTAAAGTGGTTTATGAGGAGGAGAAAAAGGGCTCAGCTTCCTTTTTCATAAAGGCTTTTATAATACTCCCTGATACATGTGGAGCAGGAATAGATGAATGTATAATAGAACTTGGCAACACATTTTTAGGAATGTGTTCACTGCTAAAACACAAAAATTACACCATACACTTAATCCCAGGTGTGTGCCAGCTGCTGCCGTTCTTTGGGAGCAGCATTTCCAGCTCACTCTTTAGATCATGCAGGAGAACAGCCACTGTCATAGCCAGAAGATTGACGGACAAGCTGAGCCTCTCTCTGGAGAGGAAATGTACTAAGAACATCTTGGCTGGCACTTAACTTACAATGACACCAATAGAACAGTAATTATTGCAGAATATAGGTGCACCATATGCAGCTTCCACGATCAGCACCGTCTCCTCTCTGTTCTGAACATTGCATTTTCTTTTAGGCTCTGTTTGCTGGACACATTCCCAATATGTGCTATTGACACTAAGGAAGCTTGGCTTTGTGATACAAGTCGAAGCACAATTATAAAGGCAGTCCTCATACTGTATGGAGTTTGGACTTAAAAAAAACATAAAAAGATTGACTAGGTCACTTTTAAAAAATTAATTGCAGTAGGGACCTGCATAGTGGATTGCTTTGGAAATGTAAATACTATATCATCTTTTCATATATTATTTACATATTTTGTCAGATGCAGCATATAAAAGTCTTAAAAGACTCAAGATTGGAAATTCAAGATTTTTCTGTTATATAATTTGCTCAAGCGATTACCATTTACAGCATCACTATAATCTTCTTCAGAAAGCAAAGTCTGGTATCTGCTGAAAAGTTTAATTCTTTAGTAATGGATTTTCATGTGATTATTTACATATTCTGTGCACCGACTATCAGCATATGGAAATGACATTCACAATTTAGCCTTTTCCTGGGGAAGATGCAAATCTGCACTGTTAGCTTCTATATGCAGCTCTCTGTGGATCATTGACCCTGATTTAATAAAACAATTTTTACTCACTCTCCTTCCATTCTTTGGAAGATGAAGTACACAAAAGTTCAGTTTATGTGACAATATTATCACTTGACTAAACAATGGCAAGACAATTGAGTCTACAGCAATATTTTCAATATGTAACACCCAAAACCTGAAGTACAAGTTTTGTCCCCATCTCCTCCTATTAGGTGTAGAACATTTACTGAAGGGGGTAGATTTAAATAGCAGATATTGGTTGCAGGGACTGTGTACTGTAATGATCTACCATCAAGTATAGCAAAAAGGCACCACCACATACAGCAAAAGTCCTTTTGGATTCAGATCCCTATGATTATGTAAATCCATATTTGACAAAGTTCAATATTAACATTTACACTGTGTGAGCAAATAAAGCTGTTTTCTTCTATGACCTGAAATGATGTTTTAAACTAGCATTTCAGCCTGCTTAAGTCTGCTACTTTCATCTGTCCAGTTGGGTGAAAGAAAGCTGGGACTGAATTCAGATGCAGCACTTCTTCCTTAGAGGTGTGCTGTAGAAGGAAGACGTACTGATGCACACTTCTCACAGTAGAAACTGGCTGGAAAAGACAGCAGCTAGGGAGGGGAGAGAAAGACAAGGAGGGTAGGAAATCCTGGGGGCAGAACAAAACAAGTTGGCTTCCCAGTGGAGGAGAAAGCAGTGACGCAGAGTCCAAGTTCATATTCTAAAGGGAACTTCTTTTATTTACACATGTACACCAATCCTGAAACTAAACTGGTCACAATATCTGCTCTTTCAGTGTTCTCATTAATTGCTAGTTCCCAGGAGGAATTCTATTTCAAGGATCCGCTGTACTTAGAAAGATTAAGGCAGAACGCAAATTCCCTTGCTGCTTGCCACAACTCCAAACTGCCCTTCCTCCCTTTGCAACACCATAGCATTTCCTCAGAGACTAAAAACTTTCCTTGCATTCTAGGAAAAATAAAACAAAAGCTTATAGCCCTATATGTAACAGCACCATCTGGTGACCAGTGACATGATAGCATGAAACATGCAGTGATCGGTCAACTGTTGAACAGGGATCATTGTATATTCCCTAACCCTCTGGTTCTAAACATTTTGGTTTGGTGACCCAAAAATGACTCTCCTCACAACAAAAATTTGCCCTTTAACCCAGCATAACACAAAGAGGAATTGTTCAGCTATTTTTTTGGGTGGAAAAAGCTGGTACGGCTGCATGGAAAGCCAAGTGCTAGATGAGGAAGGGGGAGCCTGACTAGCTTAGAGGCAGGAGACATGCCAGGATGGGGTGGCACTAGCAGCAGAAGCAGCAAGTGTAGGAAGTGTGCTGTTCTTTTCTTCTTCTCCTCAGGCTCCAGCTGGGTCATAAAGATTGGGGAATTTTGCTGCTTTTCTGCTCTTTGTTTGTATAGTATGTGACCTCGGTGACCCACTTTTAGTTTGTGTTTCATATTGATAGAGCGGAGCTATTCTAAATTCAGGCCTCTCTAGGAAAACAAAAAAGATCAGTTTTTAGCATAAAGATTATTTCAAAGATCTCTTACTAGCCAATTTACTCGGTGCTCCTCTGGTCATTAAGGAGGGGCTCAGGGCAGGGGGCTGTGGGTGTAAGGGATGCAGGAGTCAGGGTTGAGGGGTGAGAAGGAGACTCAGGGCAGGTGGTGGGGTGCAGGAGTCAGGGATGGGGGGGAGGCTCAGGGCAAAGGGTGGGGGACTCAGGATTGGTGGGGGCCGCACAACCTGCCCTCTGGTTTCTTCCCAGGGCCTGCCTGGGAGTGGTGGGGGCCACATAGTCTGTCTGCTGGCTGCTCCTCAGGGTACTCGGTGGCGGCAGGGGCTGTGCTGCTGGCCAGCAGGTGTTCCCTAGAGCTGGAGCACTTGCTACCCACCTGTAGTCATTCTGAGGTATAGCTGCCCTTGCTATCACACCCTCCCTTTTCTGTTTGATGAGAAACAATCCCATTCCTTGCACATCCCGTTATCCTGGCACAACCAAACCCTGACCTTGCTTTAAGTTATGATAAGAGGAAACTGCTTACCAAAATTTGGTGGTCTTAGCTCTTACCGTTTAGGATGAAGAACTTAAAAAACAAATAGTCTAGCAGCACCTTAGAGACTAACAAAACATGTAGACAGTATCATGAGCTTTCATGGGCACAACCCACAAGGGCATGATACCATCTACATGTTTTGTTAGTCTTTAAGGTGCTGCTAGACTATTTGATGTTTTTAAAGTTCTTCCAGTTACAGACTAACTTGGCTACCCCTCTGAAGCGTTTAGGAGGAGATCTTGAACAAAAGGTCTCATAGATGGACAGACAGACAGACAGACAGACACATTTTCTAAAATATATAGTAGATTGATCATATATTTTTATACAATACCACTTTTCTTAGTAAGGCTACTTGCCTAATCTTCATGTTTCACAGCTAACCACAATCATTAAATGTTAAATGTAGATTTTTCTGAAGCTAGTATACCAGTTCCTAAAATATCACTTAACACAATTCCCATGCCTGTATACTTTGGATATGTTCCAAAATACTTATTTAAAATACACTAGATGCAACTAAGGGTAGAGTTCTGAGTTCCCCATATGTTGCATAAATTGCTGCCATGGGATCCTCAATGATCACTGCTACATGACTTCTCTGTCAATACAAGAAAATGCCCAGTCGCAATAGCCCGAACAGAGAAACTAAATGATAAAAACCTCCTCATAATACTACTCATAGCTATGAAATATGATTTGGGACAAAGAAAAACCACCTAAAGCAATGGATGGCATTGTGACTTCACAGAAATGCAAGAGAAAAATCACGTCTCTGTCTCTAAAAACTCCTAGTCCCAGGGAAATGCTCATAAACTAAAGGTTCTTGGTGAAACTCTGTTTCTCTGACAGGCTCTGACATAATTACATTAGTCTCTAATGGGAAAGTCCCATTAAATTGAAGAGGAATGAATCCAGCATAAATTACTACAGAAATTATGCTGAAAAAGTATGGAATTATTAACTCTCCGCAAGATTATCAACCCCTCCAAAAACAATTTAATAGAGTTATACCCCTACAACTGAGTGCCATAGATTGGTTTCAAAATTCTATATAAAGTTCATCGTTCTGTATTCATTTCCATTGGGGTTTATTTTTTTGATCCTCTACAGAAGGTATTAGGCTACGTCTAGACTACAAGCCTCTTTCAAAAGAAAGCGTCTAGACTTCAAGCAGATTTTTCTTCAAGCAGTTTGCATTCAATAGTGCCTTTTTTCGAAAGAGTACTTTCTGCCGCATTCTTTCAATTTACTTTAGAAAGAATGTGGCTGCAGTCTAGACGCAGGTGAAGTTTTTTCGAAGAAAGCTACTTTTTGCGAAAAAACCCTGTAGTCTAGACACACCCTTACTGTCAAAAGGATAGTTTTCAGTTTTAGGAAAGTCTAACTTCTTCTGTAGGCCATAAACTCCAAAAAAAGGTTTTCAAACCAAATCTTTGTCTTGTTTCTTAAGGAACAATCCCTGGCTTGCGGAAGCCAAGTGAAAACCAGTAAGAGCCTGGTGTGAGTTGCTGTCACAATAACAGCCTCTGAAATAGCATAATACAGTTACATTTTGCAAAACAAAACTGATACATCGGCACACAGCAACAGGAGGTAGGATTAAAAGCTATAAAAAGCAAAACAGAAATGATTGCTGCAACTCTATGATTGTCTACTATCATCAGATAATGTCCATAGAAAGAACTTTTCAAAAGGCCTACAGATTAACCTATGCATCCTTATCTTGGTGATTATCTAAGAAACCTATTCAATAAAAATGACCAAACAGATTTTAAAATCAGTGTGTAATGAAGAAATGTGTCTAATTTTTAAAAAAGTGATCAACAGGCAACTTTAAATGTCTCATTCTCAATATGCTTGAGAGTTAATGACATAAAAATGAAGGAGGAATTGTTAAAGTGCTAAACAAAGGGTAATAGCTTGAAACTTAAGCGAGAACATTTAAGTTAGTTATGAGGAAAGAAGCCACCCATAAGGAGTATTTTTCATGGATCATAGAGTAAATCTGATTATGTAGCACTACCATTTAGCATGACTAGATGAAGTGAATACTGTACTGCTTTAATAGACTAAATTAGAGTTGATGATGGTCTAACGAACTAAAATAACATGAAGTTGTAGTTTGCACAGATGACAGTGCTAATTATATTAATCACTTTACTGGGATATTGCCTTGGAAATGCCCAAGATCAGGGTCCCAATGTGATAGGAGCTGTACAAACACCCAGTGGAAGACAATCCCTGACATGAATAACTTTGATTCTAAACTTTCCTGTATGTTGGTGTCAGCATCTTTGGACTACACCTCTATATTAAAATAGAACAGGACGCACAATATACTCCTTTCCATGCATGAAACCTTGCTCTGGGTTTCCTTGTAAGCCACCAATCCTGGTGTTAACTAAGCAAAGTTTGGTCACCCTGGAAATTACATCTGTAAAAACGTTGGCTTTCTGTGGGCTAAATTCTCTGGACCAAATGAGGAGCCTTAATACAACATAAGTAGTACAGTTCCATTATGGAAGAGAGGACCAGGGGCTGCCAAAAAGCCCCAGTAGTTAGCTTGGGAGGAAGGATTTGGGTATATGTTGTATATAGGGAGAGGCCAAGGGTAGGGTAGGGGTCTGTTGATCCTTGAGTAGGTGAATTGGGGTTGAGTAGTGAGTTGAGGAAGGCCAGAATCCATGCTCCACCCTCTTGTGCCTGAGCTGCAGTAGCATCTCAGCCCATGAAGTTCTCATGCACCCATACAGAAAAAGCAGGATTCTTCCATGTGCAAAAACACAGAGAAGTGGCACCAATTACATCACTTCAAAACGGATTGAAGCACCTCATCTCCTTTAATGAGAGTTTGATTTATAATTTAATTGTCTAAGAAAGAGCTGAGCTCACTGCTTTGCTTTTACCGTAGAGGTGATTACTCATTATTTGAGCGTGTTCTCTATTATTAACCTGGAGGCTGTTTGTATTGTATCTCTAATCCAAATGGCTGAGTGAATGATTGTTTTAAAAATATATGGCTATTACAAAGATGTACTCCCTATGTATGCTATAGTAAGCTATCAAAATAAAATGTGGAATCTATTTATTTAAATATAGCAAAGTTTAAAGTCATCACTATTTTATTTGTCTTGAAGAAAAAAAAAGAGGCATTTTGAATATTGCTTACTGGAAGTCTTCAGTGCATGGTGAGTTATGAGAAACCAAGTAGCCATAACGCCCCTGAAAAGAGAAATGATCAGATCTACAGCAGAGCCGGGAGGGACTTATTATAGCAACAGTTCTCAAACTATTGTATTGGTGATATGTTTCACACAGCAAGCCTATGAGTGTGTCCCCCCTTATAAATTAAAAACACATTTTAAAATATTTAATACTACTATAAATAATGAAGATAAAGTGAGGTTTAGGGGTGGAGGCTGACAGCTCCCATGTAATAACCTGCAGGCCCCTTAAAAGGTCCTGACCCAGTTTGAGAACCCCTGTATTACACTGATAAAATAGAAAGGGAAAATTTTGATTGTTTTATCTGTTAGTACAACCCATAAAATAGCTTCATGTTAAGATACTACAAAACTTCAAGGGCTGATTCTCAAAGGTATAGTGCAGTCACAAATTCTGTTAAAATCAATGGGAGAGGAAGGTACTCAGCACCTTTGAAAGTCAGGTCAGAATCATTAAAAGCGATATACTGTAAAAAAGCTTTTCTGAGGGCAGGTCTACTCTAAAAATGCTGCATTGGTACAGCTGCATCAGTGCTCTTAAGTGACAGTGCTCCTACGCTGATGGGAGACAGCTCTCCCATCAGCAGAGTTACCAAGAGGTAGCATCTATATCAACAGGAGACACTTCCTCATCTATATAGCACCATCGACATGGAGCCTTAAGGTGGGTATAACAATGTTGTGTAGGTTCTATGGATTTTTCACACCTCTGAGCAATGTAGTTATACCAATATAGACCTGGAGTGTAACCCCGGCCTAAGAGGCATCTTAGCCACCACCCTCTGGCTGCTGCAGATCCAATTCAACGTGGCTGCTTTAATAAGTAATAATTTGAGAAATTAAACAGGTGCTGATCACGCTCATTTTTATGTTTAAACCCAAAAATGAAAGCGGTCCTTCACGGGCTGGTTTTGGCCCCGCTGCCCTGTGAGATCCCTCCAATGCTGGCTGCCCCATTGGCAATAGCATTAGTCAGTAGGCCCTGATCTACACTACATGGGAAGGTCAAAGTAAGGTGCGTAACTCCAGCTGTGTAAATTACATAGCTGGAGTCTACATATCTTACATTGCATTTCGGCACTGTCCACGCAGTGGGAGGCTGATGGAAACAAACGCTCCCATTGGCTTACCTTACTCCTCATTAGGAATAGGAGTACCATTGTCAACGGGGGCACCCTCTGAGCTCAATCTAGCCGGTTTATACTACACCCGCTAAATTGAACCCCAGAAGATTGACTGTGGCAGCGTCAGTCGTCCATGGAGTGTAGAGAAGCCCTAGATGTCATACTCCACTCCAAGTTGTGCCAGGTGGCTGGGTGTATGGTCCCAGCAGACAGAAGACAGAGCAAGATTTTTAAAAATGCCTTTGCCGTATTTTAATTGTTCATCGGAACAATATTATTCGATAGCAAGGAAGGGATCCAACAGTGAGCAGAAACCTCAAAACTAAGGGCCTGCAAGCAAGCAGGTATGCTCATGTAGACCTCTGTGCTTATGCAGGGCTCCAGATTGTCATGGTTTTCCAAAGAGTTGCAGGGCATGGCAGGCTTCAGCTCCATGGTGCCCCCACAATTTACCTTGCCACAGGGTCTCAGCTAGTTGCACACCACCTCTCTCTGGGAACTCAAGAGGGGCTCATATACTATGTCTTCAGCAGGACCCTACCCTTCATTTCTGGGACTGTTTCCCTGTCCCTGGGGAGACCCAACTAGCTGCCAGGTGACTCAAGTTTGGCTCCAATGAGACTTGGAGGCAGAGGTCTGATCCCCTCTCCAGTCAGCTTAAGTGATCTAATCCCTCTTTTTGACTCACATCTCCACTCCAGGTACTGACTGAAGAGGGAGAGGGACAGGGTTGATTGGGCCCACAGAGCCCCGTTAATCTCATCCTTCCCAGTGTGGGGCTTGTAAATCCCATCACACAGAGGTCTCCAATAGTTCAATTATTTACAGGATCACAACAGAAAATGGCAATACAGAAAGATATTCAAAGAACTAACTGAAGTTGTTTACATCCATAACTGGGAAGGCAGACCTAATAACACATGCTGCCTAATATCTGCCCTCCTCTGGTGAAGACCAGGGATGCTCTGCCAGAGTACATTTTAATGTCAAATCACATTGTACCAGTTTTCATGCAATTTAATATCTTTCACATTTAAGCCTTTTGAAGGGATACTGCCAGGTTAAATCTGCCCTAAAATTTAGGTTTGTAAAAATTAAAACTATGTTTCATAATCATAGACAAATTAAAATTACTCCATGGGATTAACTGTCTAAAATCCCAATGGTAATCATTTGTATTTGGATTTAAACATACCTCTGAAGTGCCTGCAACCCAAATGTGGCAGCACTGTGCAAAAGAATAACCTTTTTGTGGAAACTATCAGCCTGCCCATGTAATTGGCAAAGCTGAGAGAAATTCTGTAAACTGGCAGACAGCATAGAGGGAAGTACATCAGAAGGTATACACCCTTTCAGTGTTAAGGACTGCAGACTTTGGTTCTGGGGATTGCATTTTTAAATACACAAATAAGTAAATTTGTTTTAAAAAACATGATTTTTACTTTGAAAGCATCCCTTTAATTACAGTATAGAACGCTACATGAAAACAAACCCATTCAGGCTCCTTTTCTTGGCTCCTCCATGTTGTTGGCTGATTAAGGTACAAATCATCCTTGATTTTGCTCACTATTCTACTGTTCTACATTCCAACACAATATCTTGCTATAGGTATTTGTCTTTTATGGCCACCCTCAACCTTTCCACTTAGAACTTCCCAAATCTAGTTTCACTATATATCTGAGTGTGAGGGGGGGCCCATCTAGTGAGTTCACTCCGCCCTTCAAGCTGCCCTTTGTCTCTAGGCCATGAGACCTAAGAGCTAACGTCCACAGAGTTGCCCTGATTCACAGGGTTTTAAGGCCCATTGGCCAAAATCTATGTAATTGCCTTGATCCATAAGGCAGTCATCTACATCGGGGTAGGGGGCAGCCCTTCTCTGCAGGGCAGAGTCAACAGAAATACCCTGGGTTCATGGGGCAGTAAGGCCTAACAGCCAGAATCAATAGAGACCTGATTGGGCATGTAGTCTGTCATCTGATCGGTGCGTGTGGCAATCAGGTTGGGGGACTGGGGCCACGTTAGTGGCAAGTCTGTCTGCAATGGAGTCAGCAGGAATCTATCCGCAACACGCTGACCATCACTGAGACAATGGCTACTACCTCACTGGGCTACTTCGTACCATGTTACTTCTGGTGATAGTCTGCACATCTTTGGGTCTCCAGATTCCTCAGCTTGTGCACATCTCTGTAGCTCAGGTATCCCTGGAGCATCCACAGATAGCTGGAGTTCTGCTTGGATCTCATGCCTCTGGCTTCTGTGATATGGGGCTGCAGTGATTCCTGGGCAGGAGCTGGAAAGAAGCAGCCTTTCCTTCTGGCCGTCAGCTCAGATCGAGCTGGGCTGCTCCCTCTTATACTGGTTCTACACCTGGAGCATGCTCAAGAGGGACGTGGAGGTGTGGCTTCGTCTTCCCTGTCACACTGAGATCTAGCAAACATGTCAGGGTAGATAGAATGAAATCATATGCACTTAAACCCCCTCTCAGAAAGCTTGTTTTATATTTACTGGATTGATATTTTTGTTTCAAAATATTGCCAAGTACTTCTGTCACAGAGCCATGTGAAGCTAGATCGTGTTTAATGACAAACAAATTCAAGCCAATGTTTTTAAGGTATTGTGTGTAAATACGACTCCCTAGAGATAAACAAATTAGTCCATGTTACCCTTTTGAAGTTCTCAAAGTTATGGATTATATTCTAACATGGCTTCCATCCATGTGCATGCAAACACTAGCACCTGAACTTCCCACACTCCCACCTCCACACCTAGATGTTTATGCAATACTGGTGCATATTGCTGTTTGCAAGTGTGCGGAGGGAGGCTGGATAAAAGTCATTTAGAAAATGTGCCACCACACAGTCACTTATATTCACATAAACTCCATTCACACGTTGGCACAGCAACCTTTTCCTTTAATCAGTTACTTATGTAAAATACATGAACTCCAAGAAGGGGATATAAATAATAGATACAATTCTGGCTCCTTTAGGAATCAATGGGAGTTTTCCCATTGATTTCAATGGGTGCAGGATTTTATCCCATGTTGATGAAATACATAATTTTGGTTTGGGGATCTCTCATTTGTAGAAAACTATAATCTTACTAAATAACAAGGAACTGCACTTTAGTAACTTCATTTTTTTCAGGGTCTTTGTTCCTAGAGAGTACACACAATACACTAATTAGCTGACATTTTGTAAAGGAAAGTGCTGCCTAAAACAAGGAGAGGAAGATTTTTAGCTTGATAAGGCCCTTCACATTACAGCAGCACTGCAAAGAGCACTGTAATAATGGGACAGCTGACAATTCCCCCAGAACAGAGTTGTCCCTGGGTGGTGTAGAAATATTATCTCTGTATTGTACAAGTGGGAAACCGAGGCACAGAAAAATCAAGAGACTTGCTCAAGGTCACAGAGGAGGTGAACCCAGGACCACAGATCCCATTCTAGCACCTCTGTCACAAGAGCATCGTGCATGCTCTGACACTGGTAGCCCCTCAGTATAGCAAAGCCCAAATGTGTGACAGCAGGATAATAAAAATATAAAGTGTGGACATAAATGATTTTGACCTTACATAGAGATTTTCTTCTGGTCTGGGAAATCGAGCCACTTAATGTTCTTCCAATCATAGTGGGGAAAATGAGGAGGCATTGTTAGCGTGTTACAGATTATTATAATAAACCATAAATCAAGTGTCTAGGAAAATTATGAATTTCAAAGGAGGAGTCTGAGAACTTAAGTCTTGTGCATGTTTCTTTTGAGGATGAGGCATGACAGGTCAGAAATAGAGTGTGCATGGGGTTTTTGTGTGTGTGTGTGTCTGTGTGTGAAAAGTGTTCAGCCCCAGCTGACATGGTGTTTTTATCTTTTATTACTTCTTGTGTGAGTTTGAGAGCATAATTGCTTTCCTGGTTTCACCCACACAGTTACTATTGGGGCATTGGGTGAGTTGAAAGGTGTGTGTGTGAGGGGAGGGTGTTGATCATTGTAGCAGTGGAGATAATGTCTGCATGTTGAAAAATGTGGTGGGTGTTGATAATTGTGACAACAGAGATACGTCTGCAGGTTTTTCATCTGTTGTTTTGGCTGGATCTGGTGCAGCTTTGAGTTGCAAGGATGTTAACAGGCCATTTCACCTTGACTGGTCCCTTGAAATATGTGTTAACTACATATGCTGAACAGTCTTTTCAAATACTGTATTTTTCCATGACATTTTGAATTAGTTTCCTAGACCCGATGAAAATCTGTGTGTAAGCTTAAAATCTTGGCCAGGTCTTCACTGCAAAAGCTGACTTAAGGTGACTTACTAGCATTACAGGAATTATACCTGCATTTCACATCCACATAGTGCTCCTTCTATTGGTGGTGTGCGTCCTCACCAAGAGAGTTCTACCATCACCTGCAATGGGGCATTGCGGAGCACTGGCAGCAGAAGTCCCACTACCTAGGGTTGATAGCCCAAGCAGTCACCCTACCACTGGGCTCACATCTGGAACTCAGGTTGTTAGCTAGGCTTGTGGCTTACAGCCCTCCCTGCTTCGGGGGGCAGGCTCCAGTTGTGAGACCCACATTGAGCTGCTAGCCAAGGGGCAATGTAAATAACACCATGTCAACTCTGACACTGTGTCTCCCTAATGACATTGACCTAAGCACTATGCTGCTCACAGAGGTGGAGTTGCCTTACACTGATTTAACATTTAGTGTAGACCAAGCCCTTCCCTCTCTCACTGACAAAAGCTGGTCTAATAAAAGATATTACCTCACACACTAGAATGTAATGCAAAGAACAAAATGAGGCAGGAAACTGCATACATCTATAAGAGCATGGGAAGCTGCCATAATATGCTCTCTTCTTGCCACCGGACTCTATGGAAGTCCCCTCCATCAAAGACCCATAAGGTTGTGTTTCTGTCGATCTATAGGAGGCATCTGGATACAGGAGCTCCCTCTACACACACAACATACTGCCCTTCCCTGAGCACAAAATTATTAGTGGAAAATCATGCAGGAGTTACTGCTGAAGTAAACCAGAAAGGGGGAAAGAGCAGGATTCGTAGGCTATGTCTACGCTGCAGCACTATTTCGGGATACCCGAATTATCCCCATATAGGTATCCTGCGTCCTAACAGCAAGCCCATTATTTCAAAATATATTGGGCTCGCTATTCTGACATCCCTGTAAACCTCATTCCACAAGGAGTAAGGGACGTTTCAGAATAGTGGGTTATTTCAAAATTTGGCACTGTAGACAGCGCCAAATTATGAAATAAGCTATTTTGAAATTGACTCAAAATAAGCTATGCAATTCGCATAGCTCAAGTTGCGTAGCTTATTTTGAGCTACGAGTGCAGTGTAGATTCACCCTTACACATTTCAATGCCCCATCTTCTCAAAAACGATACAACAACCAGGATATAAGAAGGACAAAATATGCCAGGAGGATTTTTTTCATAAAGGCTTTGGCCTGCCCACCTTAACTTCATTAACAACTACAACAATAACATTATTTTATTCACATAGAAAAACCTTGGCAAAGCCCTTGAGCTGTTACACAACTGATTAAAAAGTAATGAAATATAATAAAAACTGTAATAAAACAACACAACCTGAATATCTAAAGGCACAACTCGGGAGGGTATCAAACTCTAAAGGAAAGAAAAACATTAAAAGAGCCATTCTAAGAAACACTTGGGAAGATTTAATGAAGTATTTGAGATTTGGTTGTTTTTTATTTTATGTAAAGAGGGGTGAAATTTCAGGCAGAGGGGATTCAACAATGTTTCACAACAACAAAGGAGATGTGATAACTTTCTGACGTCAGATAAAATGATGGAGACTCCAAATAGTTGACGATCTGTGTCATCTAACCAAACCAATCACCACAATACATTTGAGAAGTGTGAGTTTTCATTCCCATCTCTATGTATATGATTTCTACATTGGTTACCATTACAAAGCCAACATTTACTCACAAGTAATTCCTATCCTAAAAGTTCAAGAAATACAAAGCTTACAGATACCAATGTCCATTCAGATAAACAAAGATTAGGATAATCTTACTTCCTCTAACCCCTGGACAAAATCATAGCAAAGAAATGTTAATACAATTTCCATAAATGCAGACCAATAAAAGACTTAAGATTAACACAACAAATACTGACCAATTATGAAGTCTTTTTAGAGTAGAAAATAAAACAACTCTTCCAGTAGCAAATGCTTGCCAATAAAAACCTCTTCAGCTATAGTAATGATAAATAATTGTCCCCAAATTGTAATAGCCAATTACAGATCACTTAAGCGTCTTTTAAAGACATCTGGATTGTAACATACTGTAGTCATACCATGTACCTTCCGTACACTGTATAGAAGCAACAGCCTGTGGTAACAGTCAATATAAGCTATTATTAATAATAATTAGAGTGGTAACCAAAATGAGCTAAGTGCTTTCCAAACACAAAGAAAGACATAAATCACTGCTCCGTACAGCTTATTTGTTTTGTTTTCTTGTCCAGCAAGAAAGGAAACAAAATACTACCAGCTTCCCCCACATTACAATCCCTTTTAAATTCCCCAGTTCTGCAGCCCTTGTGCAGACAAAATTCTTGATGAACTAAAGTTTTCAGTGGTTCAGAGGTAAAATTCAAACTCTCCATTTTGGGGCCAGGACATGAATATCATCCTGTGGAAAGCAACCTCCCAACACATGGGATCATGTGTGAAGCCCGCTTACTTGTGTCAACCTCTGCCTCCAACATCATCTTCCTAACAGAAACGTATTTGGGACCAATGTGGAAGGTTAAAGAAGAAGGTCTTGTACATCCCCTTCCATGCCTGAATAAATTCTAACCTGTGTCAGCGGAGTTTGCCTTAATGGCAGAAGACTTGGCTTGTGTTGTACAGATTAGCACAATAAATATTGACTCATATTTGGCATCTCAGAACTGCACAATGTGACATATATGGAGTCTGTAATCTTGGAACAACCTTTCGCTACTCTGATCTTCATCTGCAAGTAACATGGGGGGATGTCCAGTAAATGTCTCAATAGTTAATCATTGTAACAGTTCTTGCTGTAAGCCCTCTCCCTAAACATTACAAAACCTAAAATTTACCATAAAACCCAGCTATTTAAGAAGAGATTTTTTTCAATAGGTAATTATCAGAGTTTACATTGATTATTTAGCTGTATGCTGTGCTGACTGGGGTACCCTATTGAAGAAACAGTGAAATAATACTTCTGGGCAGACAGCTCTTGGACTGATCAGGTCCCCCATGTCTGAAGCCGAAGCCCGAGCTGACTGGTGTCACTGCTCCATGGCTTCCTGAAGTTTTCTCCATGCTCCCTTTGCATGGTGTGCTCCATAGTTTGAAAATCTGATTGTGTGATTTATTTCTGATTTCAGAAATTAAATTACTGTAATACTTGCACTACATTTACCCACAGTGACTCTGTAGATATGACATCACTTAGCTTTGTGGGCCCCCCTGTGCTTTGTGGCCCCAGGCAATTGACCTGCTTGCTACCTCCTAACCCTGGCTTGCCTAGTCAAATTTGACTTCAGTGAGATCAATCATTTGGTAAAGGACCTTGATGAATAAGGGCCTAAGACTATAAGTCTATTACTGCGGGATGCCAAGAGGCTAGATCATTGAAAAAAAAAAAAGGCAAAGCAATTATTGAGAGGCTACATAAATTTCATAACCCAGAAACTGGTGTATAGTTACAAATTTCCAATAGATTGTAAGAGAGGTGATTGCATCTCCTGCATTACAGTAAACATTAAGGAACGTAGGAAATTCCTCATGTTTGCATATACACACTATGAAATTTTTATTTTCCACTAGAGAGCAAATAAAAATATAGGAAACATATTCCACAGAAGGAAGGGTAATTTTAACTCGTAACAATGTGTCTTTCTCAGGCATACTTTAATCCACACATTCTAAAAACATTTTCTGGATCTAGGACAACTCTAAATTATTAACAGCTTTCTACAAACCACAGGCATTAAGTCAGTCGATGTAAGTTTGACAAAAATAACTATGGTTAATTTTTTAAAAACACGAGTCATCAGCGCCAATTGACAGCTTGTTTTTCAATGCCCATTGGGTAATACTGTATTTTACTTTAAAATGTATTTTAATACTTTTTACTTTGCTTAAAATTAATGAATTATAAAATTATCATGCAATTATAGCAGAAAAATTGAAAAAAACTAACATTCCAACTTCATGCTGTAGGGTTCTTATTTGCTTTTTATTTATAATATAATCTGTATCTGGCAGGTAGAAACTTAGAAGTTATCATAAAATGTAGAATTCCTAGATTACAGTGTGTGATGGATAGGAGGAGTGCTGGCCAGCACCCAGTGACTAAAGTGGTAAACTGAGGTAGCTAATGAGGGTGTTGGCAGAAAGCCAGGAAAGCCAATGGGAAAGACTATTGAAATTTGAATTGTATACAGATACCTGGCTGCTCTTCTTTTGTTTGAGTTCTAAGTTAAGGGCTAGAGGAAGCAATATGCAATAATCAGGACTACCATGCCTCCAAGGAATTCGGGGCATAGAAGTGGACTGGACTGTGAAGGGATCGTGAGTAAATAAGGGAACAATGTATACAGGCAGTCCCCGGGTTACATGGATCCGACTTACATTGGATCCCTACTTACAAACAGTGTGAGGCAACCCCGCACTAGCTGTGCTTCCCCCCCCAGCAGACCGCCGAGACGCGCCGTGGTCCTGCCGCCCACGTCCTCCGTGGCAAGAAAAGCCGCTCCGCGTCTCCCTAGTCTGCTGGGCCCCAGCAGACCAGGAGACGCTGGAGCTGCTTTCTCAGCAGACACCTCAGCTTGAGAATAAAGGACTGAGGGAAGTGAGGTGTGGGAGAATAAAACTGAGCTCTGGAGAAATGTTTGGCTAGAGTTTCCCCTACAATATGTACCGGTTCCAACTTACATACAAATTCAACTTAAGAACAAACCTACAGTTCCTATCTTGTACGTAACCCGGGGACTGCCTGTATTTAGTTGTGATCAGGGTATTTTTCTTTGTTTTGGTTGTTTGGCTAAACTTCCCTGTGTGAATCCCATGTGCCTTCCCTTCCCCACTCACCATATTTAAGCTACAGCCCAAAAAAGATTGTTTCTTTGTGTTTGATCTGTTCTCAGTTGCTCAGTAACACTTAGCTACCAAGTATACTTTATTAAGTATATCTTTTTGTTTTGTGAATAAAATCACCTTTTTTAAGGCGATGATTTGATTCTTGTGCCCTAGAAGGTAACAGGATATCTGTGTGTGTGTCTGTCTAGCCTGAGAGGTCAGCTATCAGAGACACAGTTTGTTTTCTGTGTTTTTTTGTTTCTTTTTTCAAGCTCTCTAGTGGTAGAAGAGCCTGGGGAAGGAATTCAAGTGTTCCTTCCTGGTTTTTTCAGGGTTCTTAAAAATAACTTGATGGTGGCAGCGTATCTTCCAGAGCCCAGTACATCTGTGACTCTGGGGAGTGTTGTTTTTTTTTGTAAGCAGAGCCTATAAAGGCAAGGTATTTAAAGTCTCTTGCGGGCCCCCACTTCTGTACTTGGAGTTCCAGAGTGGGGAACAGCCTTAACATAGTGATTCATATCTCAACAATGTTCATTCATCTCTTCATCCTTCATAGGCTGATTACCAAGATGTTTACTGCAGAGGTGGAAAGCGGGCTGGGTCTTTCAGTTGACACCTTAAAGAACACTTGACTCCCTTTGTAACTTGACCATCAAAAAGATAGGTATTTAAAATAATAGGAACATAAATGAGTGATTAGATATTCTTCAGCTGCTGTGTACGTCACAAGCCTATGAGAGCTATGGGTTCCCTGCATCTCTGAAAATCAGGTCTCTTATTTAGGTACCTACATATAGATTTAGATGCCTAACTTTGACCACTTAAGTTTGAAAAGTTTGTCTGTGGGTTCTTGCTGACCGGTGGACTTTCACAGCTTGTTTAGAAAAAGCAGGCATCAAAACTGGCTTTGTTAACCAAACTTCCACTTCCACTATTGCTATGCAGTATGTCGCACCCTCCTCCCCACCGGAGATGGTTGCATGTAAATAATGCTCTTTTATGTGTGCTTGGGAGGCCTGGGGTAGGGGTGGGGGGGAGGGTAGAGGAAGGAAGAGGAAAGTGTTAGATGGTTGTAGATGTGGGTGTGTACAAACACACACAAGCCTACATTCCCTATATAGGCAAAACTCCTCAGTGGGAGCCCTTTGCCTCTCATATACTTTGGAATCTCTTTGAGTGAAAAACTATTTAAATATAAATAATATTATATTAATTCTAGGATATATTAATTGTAATCTAATGATTTGCTAAAGTTTCATACAAAAGTGAGCAATAGCAATTTTTTGGTGTCTTATATAAATAAATAAAAGCTTTATTATCACTTTATTCATTGTGTCTGGTTTCAAAGAAGGGAATTAAGAGTTCATGTGAAATGATGTCAACAAAATACAGAAAGTCTGCTATGGCTTAATTTTCAGTACCCTTCAAACTTAGATGTTAATATAAATGTTAAGGGTCTGTGACATTATTCTAAGTGAGTAAACTACATAGTTCAGATAACAATTTATGCGTTATTTATTGTAAAGATTAATAGAAATACACATTGTCAAATTACAAAATGAACAATACTGATCAGTTGCTCCTCTGCCATTGGCACAGACACATACTCATGCTTGTTGCCTAATATGAGAAACCTGCATGTAGAAGGACAATTGGAATTAAATGCCAGACTCTTTATTCAGAGGCCATATTAAAGAAGTGGAAAAATGGAGTCTCTCTTATTAAAATGATGTAATTAGGAGTAGCTGATGAAGAAAAGGGTCGGCATGATGGAGAAGACAGAAAAGTAAAGAAGTTGTATCTGTATGTTAACTGTCTACATTCTGAGGGCAGCTTTTATCAACTTCCTTTTTTTCATTCCAAAAATTGTTTTATAAATCACTATTAGCACTAGTACATCCAGATCATCAACCTCTCTTTCATAATTTTACAATTTATATGCAACAAATGTGCCTGATTTAATATGCTTATCAGTCCTTGTACTAATTAATGCATACTATTTTCCATCATCAGTTGAGCTTAATCACAGTCATTTAAAAAACGATATGAACTGCATGTCAAAGTAATCACTAAGCCATCATAAATTTACGCTAACTTTTTTTATGCATTCTAATATCCGCATCTCTGCAACAGCCCTTAAGACACAATTGAGTAGTTTCAACCTAGCCATTTAAATCTTGCTGAACTGGCCTGGAAAACTGAAGTTTAATTACTAGAAAACCTGAACATCTTAGGAATTGACTGTAATGGAATGTAGCTGATAGAAGCTTCTTTGGAATAATTTTCCAGTGATGTAAATAAAACAAAACAGATATTTATGAAGGAAGTCTGCTTATGCAGTGGTAACAAGCCTCTGAAATGCCTGGTATTGTGTAGACACCTTTGTCAGAGAATAGAGTAGATTTTAGGAGTCAGGAGAGTCCCCACATAAATTAACCAATTTTGTACAAGCCCTTCATGTTATTTTATCCATGAGAAAATGCCTGGGTCAAGCACAACAGCTCTACCACTGAGCCATAAGCAAGCTTCTGCTTTGCCATGTCAGTAGAAGTTTTGTAAAAATTCACTGTGGGGAGAAGATTTTGGAACACAGATTATATATGGAATTCCATAAGCAGCAGCATTTGTTTTCATTTTGGGTCCTAGTGACACCTTTAATTAATTAATCCTTAATTATTAATAACTTAAGTCCTACTTCTCCTCCCGTAAGCTGAGATATAGGAATTATTGAAATACTTCTCTGAGAGTGTTACTTTGCTTTTCTAACCAATGTGGTCATCTCTCTTTTAGGTGTAAAGAAGGCTGTCACACCACCCCAAAAATCTAAACTGTCACAGTGCAGCTAAAACACATGACACCAAAGTAAAATAAAAGTCAGCCATAATCAGCAATATATAACTTCTATAGAAAGCTATCAACACCAGGGTTATGTCTAGACTACAAGCCTCTTTCAAAAGAGGCTTTTTCGAAAGAATCTTTCAAAAAAGCTTCTTTTGACAGAGATCGTCTAGACAGCAACCAGTATTTTCGAAAAAGAGGGCCGCTTTTTCGAAAGAGAGCACCCCGGCAGTCTGGATGCTCTCTTTCGAAAAAGCACTGTTTGTGTTCAATAACACCTTTTTTCGAAAGAGCACTTTCAAAAAAAGGCATTATTCCTCGTAAAATGAGGTTTTCCGCAGTCGAAAAAACTGCCGCGTTCTTTCGATTTAACTTTGAAAGAACACGGCAGCAGTCTAGATGCAGGTGAAGTTTTTTGGAAAAAAGGTCTTTTTTTTTCGAAAAAAACCTGTAGTCTAGACTAGGCAATGGATTCCTTTTCCTGAAAGAAATAATAGCTTGTAAAGAGATGAGTGTTCCTAAGTAACTTTAACAACTTTGTTGGATTCTATCTTGTCCTCCTAAAAACCATCAGATCTCTGGTGGCCTTCTGGCAAGTATTTTAAGGTTGCAGTCAGCACTGGTGCCTGCAGGAATGCTCAATTCACTACCTTACAATCCTGTTCCATGAAGGCAGCAGGCTGGTGAAGATGCTGCAACTTATAGAAAAACAAAGGAGGGAATGCACTCTGAGGCATGAACCCACTCCTCCTTTGAGAAATGTTTCAAAAAGAAAAACATACAGGGCGGTGATTTTCAAGGGTTTTCATATCTGTTTAGTGTAGATGGCGAGGCAAGGAAAGGGCCAATGTTCCAGTCTGACAGTGACATTGCAGGCACACTGATAGAAATGTTTCATACAAAGAAGAACTAGCAAATTTCACTTTGGGTTAAAAATATATTCACACAGCTTTTGTGGTGATTCTGGGAAAAGAGACAAGGTAATAAAAGAGAAACAGCAGAAAGAGACTTTAATGTTTTCTTTTGATTATAACAACATCTAGAATTTATTGGAAAAAAAGTTGTGGCCCTTTGACTTTGTTTGAAAGAGATGACAGAGTTAACGTTGTCTTCAGATTGTTGGCCTTGTGAGCATTTGCTGTAATCAATCCAATGTGGAAAGGGATCAGGTTGCTATTTACAAATTTAGTTTATATGAACATGACCAAGAGAAATGAAAAAGACAATATATTAAAACCTGAGATAGATCTTTTTTTATAAACTATTTTTTCAATAGCCTTACAAACTTTGATGAACAAGAACTTTCCATATTATTTGCTTGAAGTTTGAAAATAAGATGGGCATTTTTACAATAAAACAATATATTATAGCTCCAATATTGGTCTGGATGAAGAGAAAAGATTGAAAGACAGAAGAACTTCACACACACACTAAAAATAACATTAAAAATAATTAAGGGGGATTGTGTGTTATTTTGGATTCCAGAGAATGCCCAAAACCAGCAACTGTATTTTTATATAAGCCTCTAATATTTACAGTAATACCAAATATTATAAAAAGAGAAATGCAGTTATGGAACTCAGCCCATTTTCCA
Source organism: Rafetus swinhoei (assembly GCA_019425775.1). Taxonomy (NCBI): domain Eukaryota; kingdom Metazoa; phylum Chordata; order Testudines; family Trionychidae; genus Rafetus; species Rafetus swinhoei. Next base: position 278,708,115 of record CM033437.1, read on the forward strand.
TTGCCATACAATTCTGTTCTAAGTACTGAGTTTTCTACTTGAAGCAAGATTGCCTTTGTTACCCGCTTGTTATATTTAAATCCTTTTTCACTTCACCTATTGTATGCTGTGCATCTAAGATGCAGATGAATATATATTAACAACTAACATAGTTGAATTTTAGTTAAGCACTGGAATAAACTGCTTAGGGAGTTTATGTAGTCTCCAGCATTGAAGGTTTTCAAGAGCTGGTTAGACAAACATCTGTCATGGATGGTCTAGATAATACTTAGGCCAGGTCTATATTAAAGGGGAAGGACAGCTTATGGTACACAAATCCAGCTACATAAATAACGTAGCTGGATCAGGGTACCTTAAGCTGAACTATGCCTCCATTCCCATTGATGGGGCACCCGATGAGGGTGCCCTCATCATTTGATTTGGCAGGTCTTTACTAGACCCACTTAATCGAACCCTGGAAGATCAACCACTGCAGAGTTGATCTTCCTGCAAGTCTAGACATGGCCTATGTCTTGCTATTAGTACAGTTGACTGGACTACAAGACCTCTCAAAGTCCCTTATAATACTATGATTCAATGAATCTAAGTGCCAATGCATTCTATCTGACACCTCACTCTTCTACTTGTGTCAAACTTCTTCATGGTTGTGCTCAACATGGGGTTCTCTGGATCTGTACAAGAGGGGTATTGGTAAGGTATTTTTCATGAGTACCCCAGTGCTATGGAATGCATTTCTCTACTTTGGTCTAGTAGAAGTCTGATTTGTCAACTTATTGGATACACTACAAAACTTATCTTTATTTTGGAGTATTGGAAAATAAGATAGTGTGGCGTTTTCATGTTTTCTGCAAAGGATTTCTGTGGTTACTGTTTTTATTGGTGGATTTTTATTAATCAAGATAAATAAATGAAATAAATAGACATTGAATCATTCTCCAATGGGACTGATATGGGAGGTATTAGAGAAAATAGCCAATTCCCAATTATGTATCCTCCCAGGAGGAAATAAAGAGACCATCAATGCTCCTAAACATTGAGAGAGATCTCAGTGATGGAATTTAAATACTTTTGCAGATTAGCATTTGAGATTGGATGAAGTTACATTTAGTTTCTTGGCTAAGTAACACTAGCATGCATAATACACTTTCACACAACTTCATTATGGAATAGTCTTAAAAAACGTGGATGCCAAAAAAGGAAAAAAAGGTGGGGGAGATTGAATTAAAGTACCAGCGTGGGACTTCATGATATACTGTGCATACAGTATAATTTCTTGGAAAGCAGGCCCACTGGCAAATCTTGTGGCTTATGCTAAACTGATAAAGACCATTTACGTTTCTTTATAGTTCAGTAGCTCAGTATAAAAAATCCTGTATAATTTAAGCTCTAAAGCAAAGCTTCACTTTTAGCTTTTCCTGTAAGAACTAGGGAATTTACAATATCATTTTGGCCCAGAGTTCATTCTATATGACTTGAATGTGTTTTGAAGAGATATATTAAAATACACCATAATGACCAACTTCTGTTGGTAAAAGAGAGAGAAGTTTTTGAGTTTACACAGAGCTGAAAGAAGCGTTTATGGTAAGACCCAAAGCCTGCCTCTCTCATCAACAGAAGTTGGTCCAGTGAAAGATATTACCACATCGATCTTGTCACTCTCATAACCTGGGGCCAATATGGCAACATCAACACCGCATAACCCTCCATGGATGGCCATCCAAACAATTCACTTCTCAGACATTAGGAGGCATACAGGTGACTCAAACATCTCCAGAAACAAGTATTTATTCCTAATGCAACCACTTCCAGGGGTTACAGTTCCAGTTGTCCCAACAGCATCCACCAGCTACCAACACCAGCATGAGGTAGAGGAGAAAAGCGTAAAACCCCAGAAGCTCTTGGCATTAGCAAAACTGTCAGGAATGAATTCTGTCTTCAGGTAGCTCCTGTTTCTAACATCCTGCCACCTCCAGGATTTATGGGCTGAACCAAAATGTATTGAAATAAGCAGAAAGATTCCCATTGATTTCAGTGAGCATTGAATCTGGTCTGTAGCCACTAGTTCTGCTCACCAGCTTCACATTTACATGCCCACCATGAATCTCATCCTCCTCTTGATAAATGGGAAGGGTAATTCCCTTTTCTGGACATTCCAACCATTCAGTTAACTAAATTCTTTTCACAGTGGTTAACTCTAGAAACCTCACCCTAACTGTCTTGCCTGTAAGGGCTAAAACTCTAGACAGTGGGTCCTAGAGAGTCTTCAGAAATGCTAGGGAAGCAGCAGGTGGGTTGGCAGGAAATGAGGAGAGCCAATGAAATCAGAGTGTGGGTTTTTTAATTGGAATCAGTGACCTTCCTGTTCCAGTCTTTGTGTGACCAGAGGAGAGCTTAGGAGACATGAATTGAGCCAGGGAGCAGGGCATGGAGTATCCAGCAACATCCAGGCCTTCAGGACTAAATTTTCGTACAACAAATATGTCAGAACAGGGAATGTTTAGTCAGATGCAATCAGGTTATTTTTTTCTTTTGGGTTTATTGGACTTTTCTATGCTGAGCACATGTCTTCTGTACCCCTTTACACTGTAACTTTCCAAACTGAATCCCAGGGAAGTAATTCCCTGTGTTTTAATTTTTATTTTTTTCAGTAGCTCTGAAACACTTAGCAACCAAGTAATTTTTCATCAACCATGTTTTTTTTGTTTTGTTAATAAAAATCACCCTTTTAAGACCATGATCTTATTCGTGTGTCCTAGAAGGCAGGAGGTTCTGTGCGCACATGGCTAAGATTGCAAAACCAGCTCTTAAGAAAAATTACAGTTTTTTCAAGCTTTCTTCAGAGGGGGGCAACCCACAGAAAGGAATTCCCAAATGTGTTTTCCTAGGTTCTCAAAGGGGTCTTCCCTCTCTCTTATCCTCATTATTCACTGTATCCATCTCTTCTTCTTCCCTTTCCTTTTACCCCCACAGAAGACCTCATCTATGTCTCCTTTCAAAAACTCACTGCCCCCATATGAACCCCAATCTCTTCAGATTAGCTCCATCTAACCAATTACTCAAGTTAATTATTGCTGTATATAAAATAAGAAAATGTAAGCATTCAAATGTGGAACCTTTAAGAAGTGCAGCAACATGGCCTCATCACATAACTCTTGTTCTCCTCATCCCTTGCCCCAGGCACTGCTATCTGTTGTCTCTGTTGTGTTTTGTCTAAATTTAGATTATAAACACATCAAGGCATGGACTGAATCTTGTATTTGCTTGTAAAATAAATAGTTCCTTCGGGAGCTATACAGATTATTATTGGAAAGAAAATATTATTATTATATTAATATAATTATTATTAATAATGTAGAAGTGTAACAATGTAAGTTACACATCTACTGCCACCATCTAGGCAATAAAACAGTAATAAAACTCAGACACTCTGTTGTATGTCACTTATAGTCCAGAAAACATTTTTAATGTATTTATATTGTTTCCCATCCTAGTTTGGCTGAAATATCTAGTCTCTGTTTTCCCATTAATAATGCTACAAAATGCCATAGATCCCAAATTTCACAGATCTGAAGCAAACTGGCACTTTTTTTTATAGCAACTTCTTCGTAGCATAGAAAGGTTCTCTAATTCAAAAGGTCAAATAGAAATGTTAATGAAAACAGAACCCAGTCAAGTCAAATAAAATAAGAAAATAAACAGAGATTTTGCTTCAGGCAGCCCGAATCTGATTTAAGCAGCAGTCTCAGAAGAATCCAGCTGTTGTTTACTGAAACACAAAATATTGTGCTTATTCTTTTTATATGACAGCATCCCTGCTCCTTGAAATCAGGATGTAATATTTTCCCTTTCATAGACAACAATCTGCAACCATTATATACACAGTAACTAATCTGACTTATTACCTAAAAGCTAATTATTCTGATTTTACAAATGGGTCAGCTAGCTCAGTGTATGTTGAACCCATTAATTGTTGTTACTTAATAAAGAACGCCAAGGAGTACATCCATACATTAATGTGCTACAATGGAATTACAGATATTTTAATACTGGACTGCACAAGCTTCTGATCATCATTGTTTTATAGCCTCAGAGCTTAATCTAATTTTAGCTAATACAGAGCTGGGTTGTGCAGGCCTTGGCAATTACAGTATTTTATTCATGTTAATTTACTTCCTTACTCCAAACATTCTCTATATATACTTATTTATTGTACTTTTTAAAGGACATCATTCATTCAAGATAGCAGGATAACCCAGAAGATTCAAAGCTTTACTTGATTAAGAAGACTAAAGATGGAAGATTTGTCTTGGCTAGAGAAAAACAACCAACCCAACTGAAATCAGCTTTCAGGCAGCAACCTGTACTTATTAATTGCAGTTGTAACATCTCACGAACAATAATATCCAGTGTTTTTCAGTCAGTAGCTCTTGATTATTAACAGAACATTAGTGAGTAGGTCAATGGCACTATAAAAATGGCCTCCTTTCCATATCAAAATCTGAAAACAATTTAAATACATAGTGCAATATTGTACTGTGTATAGAAGCTAAAAAAGGTCAGAGAGATATGCCACCACAATCTGTACTTAAACATTTATTTCTGTCTCATGGTCTCCAGGCTTTCACAAGTGATTTAAGAGGAGATTGGAAAGAATTTGCTGCCCACTCATGATGATGCCTCATAAAAGGTTCTTCAAAAACGGATCAAAGGCTGTAATTTCCATGCCATTTCTGTCCAATTTCCTTTTCTCTTAATGTTTTCATTTTTTGAAATGGCTATGATTGCAGTCCAATTTTGCCCACACAGCACTGTATGCCTAAATGAACCATTTATCACAAACTTTTTGTCTTTTTGATGCTTGTGGTTTTATTTGCTTGGCAATTTTTAAAATCCCCCCACCCCCACTCACGTTGCCTTGCAATTATCTTCGGTAATTATACCTGCAGTAGTTTACATTAATCTGTTCTCCAGATGCAGCATTAAAATTTCTAGTTCAGTCCAATTACACCTTACCACGGGTGATCATTTTTCCTCCTACTCCATCACCAACAAATATTCTCCCAAAAAGAGATCTTTACTCATTTTGGCTTTAGCACAGCAGGCATAAAAACTACAAGAGTCAAATTTGTATTGCTCATATTCCATATAGCTTTCTCCTAAGTAATTCTGCCTACTTTACATATTAACTGGTTCTCATTATTTTATCCTTCATCTCGGTGTCATATGTATGAGTGATTTCCAGGTAGGAAAACTTAACACAGATTTTCTTGGCTCCTATTACCACAGCAGGTAAAACGTGTCTGCAGACAGAGCATCATGTTATGAAACATGGCTGCCATGTCACTTATGGTGAACACAAAAACAAGCTAAGCCTAACAGACAAAAATAACAGAGACTGCATAACCACATTTAAACTGTCTGGTCCCCACTTGGTAGAGTCTTTAAATCCAAACTCTCCAAATGTGATTTAACCCTGCATAAGCCAACAAAATATATTTCATCCTTACAAAAGGGATTTAAAAATTGTCTGGCTTTCAAAATTAATAATTCACCATGATGGAATTTCAGAGACTAGTTCTCCAGCCTGTTATTAAGTGCTCAATGCACCAACATAGCTTGGTGGCACATTTTTCTATTTGCTATTCAGTCTTCTGTCCATTTCTACACTTCACCATTTAATAAGTGGGGTTTTTACAGTAGTTTGTGACATATTTCATGGGTCGAATATTGAATCACAGCTACTTTTTATTCTCCACATTTTCATCAATTAAATTTGCAAATAGTTCATACACCAATACAGATTGCCTTTTAGTTAGATTAATCTGACACACTGTTAAATACAAAATAGATAAGTTCCAAGAAAACATTTCCACCTCATCCTTTTAGTTTTAAAAGTTTTATTGATCTTAGGATGCTGACCAGGTTAGTGACAGACAGATAAAATTCTTCAGATGATTTACCATAACTGATGCTCATGATAGGCTGCAGATTGGTAACGGCACATAAGTAAAACAGAGGTAGCTTTTTTGTGCTTGTTGCACTGTTTGAGCTATGACAAACATGTTCTTACATTCTCTTCTCTCTGAAGTCACTAAGGATGCATCTACACAGCATCCTAAACTTGAAATAAGAGATGCAATTTACGTAATGCAAATTGCATATCTTATTTCGATTGTATTTTGAAATAGTGCCAAATTTCGAAATAACACGCTATTTCAACACATCCCTTAACCCTCATGCAAAGAGGGTTACAGGGATGCTCTAATAGCCTGCCCGTTATTTAAAAAAAAAAATTCAAAATAACGGGCACGTTTAAAAGATGCGGGGAGCTATTTCGGGATACATAGCCCAGTGATCTAGATGTACCCTAATTCAGCAAAACACATATGCTGAGTGTGGGATTTTTGTGAAAGCTGCATGCGCTTGTGCCTGGAACTGCTTTATTTGAAGGCCAGGGACCAAAGTCTTTTTCCTTTTTACCAAGGTAAATACACCAAAGTCAATCTATCTACAGAGAGTACTGGTATAACTGAGAACAGAGTTTATTTGAAGAGTTCCATCTATTGTATGTAGTTTAGAACCACAGTGGTAAGCAAATTCTAATATATAAGCAATCTAAGCACAGAGTTCTTGGGAATGAAGTAAAAAGAATTATGTTGGAAAACAATAAACACTTCTAGATGTGTCTGCTTTATTATTCATTTTCCCCCATAAAAACATAGATTTATTATCCTGTGCACTGTCTTTAAGCCTGTTCCACTTAAGAATTCTGGCTCATATTGTGAAGTTGTATTATGAAAAACTTTTGTGCCATGAGTCCATATGTGAATGTAGATCTATCATTGCTGATAAGCCCTCTACTTCCTCCCCCCACCCACCCCACACATTAAAAGCAATGGTGTGAGACTCAATGATTCTATTCAAGTGCAAACACCGGAGCAATGGGGAAATCGCATCCTTTAAAAACCAGTTGAGGGAGAAAGACCAACTAGCATGCCACAGCCTGCATGAGCAAGGAACACTTTGGCTACTTCCCTTCTTTGATGCTGATATTTCCTGAAGGACTCGTAAGGGAAGGGTAAACTAGAAAACGAGGAATATTGATATCTCTGAAGTTTGTTTTGCAGGATCGGCACTTCCTTATGCTTTACATGATTCAGCATAAAGGTGTTGGACTATGCAAAATGTGTGTGTGTGTGTGTGTGTGTGTGTGTGTGTGTGTGTGTGTGTGTGTGTGTGTGTGTGTGTGTGTGTGTGTGTGTGTGTGTGTGTGTGTGTGTGTGTGTGTGTGTGAACTGCTCCACCACTGCTGTGGACTCCTGAAAGAATTAAACTGTAAACAAAATACTTCACACCTTTTGGGTGGAGTTCTGGTTCTGGGAGAGAGATGTGTTAAATGTCGAAGAGTCTGAAGGGCCAGCGCTGTGCCCAGAGGGGCTAGGCAGTTGGATGGCAGGCACCAACAATGATACAAGGTCTGCACTCTATGTCTACACTATAAGGTTTTTGTGCAAAAACCGGTGGAGCATTCACACCTCAAGTGAGTTTTTGCACAAGAAAAAATACAGTAAATTGACAGGACAGAGGGTTTTTGGCGGTAGAGTTATTCCTCTTCCCACAAGGAATAACTCCTTTTTGCGCTACAGCTCTTGCACAAAAAGGCATGTGTGGACGCTCCGCAGGGCTTTCTTGCGCAAAAGAGCCTATCAGAAAAAGCACAGGTGCTCTTATGGACATTCTGTTAATGGCAATCAGAGCTTCCTTGTGCAAGAGAGTCCATGCAGTGTGGACGCTCTCTTGCACAAAAGCGCATCTCTTTTGCGATACGCTTTTGAGGTGTGAATGCGCTTTTGCACAAGAAGTTTTTTCGGGAGATCTCTTCTGCAAAAAGCTTCTTGCGCTAAAAGCCTGTAGTGTAGACAAAGCCTGAGAGTGCCCTAAAGACTCTCATATTGGGAATTGGGACAATGTCTACACTTCAGGGCTTTAAACAAACTGAGGATCCAAAGCAGCTGCACCTTAGATTCCCCTCTCTCAACAGTGCTAGTGGTGGCCCGGATGCAATGCTCACTAGGATCAGTGCGGCTAACTCTTTGAGCAAGCTAGTGATGGAAATTAGTAGAAATGTGTATGGAGGAAAGACACAATTATGACTTGGTGGAGAATAGGAAATTTAGTGACAGGCTTTTGCCAGTTATTAAGCAAATAATAAATGATACACATGATGAAGTCAATAAATATAAAAACTGCAAACGACTGAAACGTATAATTAATAAAGAAGAAAACAGTATCAGTGCTTATGAAAGTCATTTAATGAAGATGGACATAGATATTTAAAAGGGAATAAACACTGATTGATTGTTTCCTTTACTTAATTTAGCCAAATAAGATTACAGTGGAGTAATATTATATAATGCATTTCACCGAATGAACTTTTGATTTTTTTTCATCTAAAATTATCAGAAGAAATTCTGCTCTCAGTTGGATGAATATAAACTTGGCATAGCTCCACTGACTTCAACAGAGTTGTTGTATATTTCAATTGATGTGAATAAGAATAAAATGTAGCTCAGTTCATTTAATGTTATCTAACGGAGGTCTGGACCATCTACTGCATATCAATGACATGTTGTAAAATTTATATCCTTTGCGTAGTACTTAAAAAAATTACCATGCAGAGTTTTATAACAAAGATTAGTATAGGGTTAGGTACCACTCCCATTTTCACAAATTTTTTTTTAAGAATTAACACAGGTGGATTCCACAGGCCACTCCAGATTTATTTCAGTGTAACAGAGGCAAAATGTATACCACAGGGAGGGTCAAAATCTCTTTTAGTGAAAATGTGCTTCTTGCTCCAGAAACTATGCATTCCATCATCTCTATGGGGCTTTAAACTTCAAAAAAACCCTTCACTTTTGGTGTCACTGCTTCTTATTTGCCCCTTATCTAGGACAACTAAAGCAAGAGTTGTTTATTTCTCCTGATTTGGGGTTTCCAAAGCAAAATTAAAGTTAAAGATGCAATAACTGTAGCTGCAGCACTACAACAATATGCCAGAATGACAACAGCTTTTCTTTGTTATAAACATTTTTGGGCTTTGACTATAGCGATCCCGCCAGAGCTTTCAGCAGCAATTTTCACCCACAATGGCAGAAAGATTGTTTTTTTCATGAAGAAAAATACAAGTAAGAAAGGTAAACACGTTCCATTGTATAGTAAAAGTAAAATAGTGAAACAAAATGAGATGAAGCTTTCAGGCAAAGAGTGATGTTTTATTTAAAGCTAGACTTTTTTACACTGAGAAGCTAATTCAAAAGAAATCTGAAAGTGTAAATTTCAAGCAGGATAGCTATTCCAAATTAACTCTCCAGGTGGATGCTCTTTTTCCAAATTAGTTTAGCATGAATTAGCTTAATTCATTCCAAAATAGGTTAAGTTAATTTGTAACTTAACAAATTCAGTAACCTGAATGTTTATTCAGGAATATGTGTGTCTACACGGGAAATTAATCAGGAATAGCTGCTCCTGAATAACTCCCCATGTAGACAAGGCCAAAGGTGTTATATGTTCTTTAATAGGAAGGGAACATCTAGCAAACCTTAACTATGACAACATAACACACATACACATAAAAGGCTACATCTAAACTACACCCCTTCATTGGCAGAGGGATGTAAATTAGACGTATCAAAAGTGCAAATGAAGCAGGGATTTAAATATCCTGCACTTCATTTGCATAATGGTGGCCACTGCTTTTTTTCGAAACAGGGCTTTTCGAAAAAACCGGCAGTTTAGACAGGGCATTTTCAACAGAAATGCCCCATTTTGAAAGATCCTGTACCCTGTCGAAAATGCCCCGTCTAAACTGCGGTTTTTTTCGAAAAGCCCTGTTCCGAAAAAAAATCGGCGGCTGCCATTATGCAAATGAAGCACAGGATATTTAAATCCCCGCTTCATTTGCACTTTCGATACATCTAATTTACATCCGTCTGCTGACAGAGGGGTGTAGTTTAGACGTAGCCTATATATAGTGCACAATTCATAACAAAGAACTGGGAATTATGGGAAAATGTATGCATACATGTAAATGCCACTAATGGTGATATTCCTATGATTACTGAAAGATTTCTTGCTAAGGATGTAATATATACTTAGCATCATTGTTACATATTGTATATACCTGCATTCACAAATGTATTTCTATGATACTGCATGGCAATATGACTTTTCAATATTAAGAAATTCATACCATTACAATAAAAAAAATCCAGAGTCTGCACTCTTCTATATATCCTCACTTCTCTCATGTATTGGTAGCATTTACCTTGCACAGAAAAAGGTCCATGTAGACGTAGGCCAGCATTCATGACAATTTGTAGCCTGCTGTCTTATATTGCCTAATTCAAAGAGTAGTATTTCCCCAGCTTTCTGTAGCTGACATGATTACAAATGCATTAAAGTACCATACACTATAGGCATGCACAGACATTTTCAGCTTTAAATGATGAGGGAAGTACAGAATAATTCCTTCAAGCATTAGGTCCACACACATTTAATTTTCACAATGCAAGTTTTGATTAAAAGTCTGAAAATAAAAAGACTTAAATCTTACATTTCTGTACATAAAATAAATGAGTGTTAATAGGAGACAGTAACACAGAATGTTCCTAGTGTTATTTTTTCTCCTGATTTACTAAGGTTGCTGCATTTGATTGATTGCAATTTTCTCTATTTCTTAGCATTATGCCAAATGGAAACATTTTGTTCCATCCATCTTAGCAAGTGACACAATGTTCCCTGGCATGTGACATTAATAAAAAGTCATGTTGGCTGTCTCTCTTGGCTGGTCACATCAAGGTTGATCTTTGATAGCTTTTTATGTTCAGTGAGCTTTGTCAATCATGCCTCTATTTAAATCTTAAACACATTTGAGAAAATCCACCCAATATAAAAATCTTTCTTAAAAATGTACATGAGAGGATTTTTCAGGTGGTAGCAATGGAGAGGCCTTAGTTCTGCTTAGCATTTTCTCAGCAATATCTTGAGAGAATTAGAAGTGAGGATTAGATTCTTACCTGCGACCCAATAGAGTCCCTTTCTGGAGCTCTACACAAGTGTGCTGTAAAGTGACTTAGCAATGATTCCCTAGCTGCAACACTAGTCTAGCACTGGCTGTTCGTTAATCACTGAACAGTGATCCTGACATTTCGGAAGAGCTTTTCTGAGATATATAAGTAGACATGCTGCACAGGATTAATACATGGTGCCAGAAACAAAATTCCACTCTTTCCTTCAGCAATGCAGCTCACGTCTTGCAAAAGACAGCTACTCAAGCACATTCAAGGGCATTCCCCGAGAAACAATATGCTAATTCCAGACCTCAAGCTGCTGGGTCCTGGTGCACATCAGAGTATATTGAAGAAAGATGCCCAAGTCAATGACAGACTGTTTAAACTAATAAATAGTGCTTCACAATGTAATGTATTATTACCATCTCATAATATCATATACACACGATCAATAAATTATTAAAATTAATGACAAAATTAAATTAATACTGTAATCTAGTTCTAATTTAAACACTTTTTATTGTGGAACAGTTTAGACTTTGATTAAAGAGGTAAAATACATCTGATTACAGAGACTCAGACAAAGATCTAAAATTATAAAGTTTTATTGTACACTTTAAACATTTGCATAGCCTCTCAACAGTTTTTTCAGGGAAATAATCAGTGTCATGTCTATATCCCAGTCTTTAGGTTTAACGCTTTATTGAGTTATATAACACTGCACAGTTATATCAATGTGCATAAAGAAAATGAACAGCATCCAAACAACCTGCAATATTAAAAATGCCCATAACAACAAAAGTAATGGATATAGATGTTGCAGTATCTTCCTCAGAGTGTTAAACACTTATGGAGAGAAAAAGCCCATGCAATATGAACGTTATTTGGAATGGCTAAAAACAATTTATTTCATGGGGAGGATGTGTGTGGAAATGGGGAGTAGAGGGAACAATATAAAAAAAGGCTAAAAATGTCTACAAATCCAGCCAGTTTTTCAAGTGAGCCACTGATTGCATGATCGAAGCAAAAAAGTGTGCTGCATAAGTGTGGATCTCCCAGCTGACACTGAAGCAACGAATTATCTCAAGTGACTGATCACTCAAAATAATTATTTTTGTCACGTAACAATTAATGCAACACAGTTTTAAGGATTTTCTTAGTTCCATAAATGTTATGTATTGACAATAGTTAAGGCTGTAAGTAGGATGTATTTAGTATTTTCCTTTTTTCACAGTGTTCTGTGATACCCTTTGTAACTTCCAGTACTTTTATAGATGAAAAGTTTGGGCAAACAAACCTAAATTAGAAATTAATTAAGTGAAAATATATTTGAAATACAGTACACTTTTTCCCACTGAATGATGAGATGAAGCTGTTTTAAAAGGTGAACCTACTGTGCATGTGGGGGTCAACATTTGTGACCCTACTGTGATTTTATAGATGTTGAGGGCTTCTGGTCATGAAATACAGCCAGGAATGTAGCCAGAACTTGCAATTTCCTTCTTTGACCACTAGAGACAGCTGTGTGCACTGAGGGGACTGAATCCCAGAGCAGGTCCAATACAGGAGAGCTGGCCCACAGTAGCATCCTCTCCTCCTCCATCACTGCTGTACAGTGAGGGGGAATTAATGAAAGAAGGAGCTCTCAGGAAGCCCTTCTTGAGCTGGTTGATGATGGGGTAGCTGTGGGAGATTGCCAGTGGGGATGATTCGGGGCACCCAGGACTTGTCCACACATTCTCTAGGCATTTCAAAATGAATTTTTGCGCAGTCATTATTTCACACACACACCAGCAGAGGTCAGGGGGGGTCAAAAATCAGAAAGCGGACTGAAATTTGTTTTTGTTAAATGTCATTAGTTTTAGCCCAGTCTTATGAATTCTGCTTGTTCTGACTCATGAATTTTGAACTCTTATGGTTGGCAATATCATCCACCACAGGTTGTGGAGCTGGAGGGGTGGGTGGCCACCTGAACGATGCCCCAGCACCTTTTTGGCCCACCATAGTCCACCTCAGGGCAGGAGACTCAGGGCTGGGGTTGGGAGGAGGGCCCCACCTTCATGATGTGGAAAGAGTCAATGGACCAGAGTGGAGAAGACCAACTCTGTGGGAGAGGAGCCACTATGGAGTGACTGTGTAATGGGAAAGGTGTCCAATCCTCTCCCCTGCTGCATATAGGACTTTTCACCACCTGAGGCAGGATGCTACCCTCACCCCTGTATCACAACTGCTGGGGGCAGGACTCATCTCTCCCCCCAGCATAGTCCCCCACTTTAAAAGGTGTCCTTGTATCTCCTGCTCTCCTATGTCACAAGTTAGAGATACTTGACTTGTGGCTCATGTGCCTCCTACTCAACAGCTGTTCGCATGTGGTTCTTACAGCCTGATTAGTGGTCCCTAATGAAAACAGATCCAATGTTTGGGCACCACCCCAAACCACAAAGCTGAGATTAGGAGCTGCTGGAGTCTCGCTTTCTTCCTTTCTGGCAGCCAGAAGGGAGGATGGAGAAAGAGGGAGAGAAGATACTGCCTTGACTGGAACCCATTCATTCCTGGCATTGTGTTGACACACTTGTGCTGTATGTAATAAGTTAATATGTGATGACACTGCATTGTGACATCACAACATGGCAACACAGCATCAGGGCAATATGTTGCAGTCATATTATGGCTGTCTGTACTTCTGTGGAAAGGGAAAGGAAACAGTTTATTTAATCCCAGAGCTGTTTTATCACTACTTTTTCACACCATTTTTGCACTTCTAAATTGACACAAATAGGCCCCAATCCTACTCAAATCACCCTGCCAAGACTCCCACAGATGTGAATCAGACTCTTCCTTGAGTAAGGAACATAGGATGAGGCCTGCTGTGTTTTTAAGCTTCACCTGCAACTTTGTATTCCCTTCTCTGTGTTCATTAAACTAAATTCTCTATCTTCTGAAATGTTCAGTTATGATAGTTCAATATTTCTGTAGGTGAGCTGTCATCTAGTAAGATAAAGCATTTTAAATTCAATTAATACAATACAATGCAGTAATTAATAAGTAGTTCCAACATCCCCTAACCAAGTGCAGAGACCCTTCATCCTAAGTTTCTACAAACACAGAAACAATCCCTACACTGAAGAGTTTAAAGACAAGACACACAAAAGGTTGGAGAAAGAAAGTGTTGTTATCCTTTCTCTAACCGGCAGGGAAGAGAGGCACTGAGGAATTCAGGGATTTATTCAAGGTCACCCAAGAAGTCTGTGGGAAATCCAGGAATTCAATCCACATCTCCAGAGAGTTTACTTCCTCCATCATTTGGCCTCTCTCTGGAAGAGTTGGTTGAAAAAGTGATCCTCCCCAAGCAAAAACGCTATTTGTCAAAAGCAAAGTGTTTAATGAAAATATGTTGGTTTCACCGCAAATTTTGTTCAGAGAGAGTGACCAACCTCCTCAGCCTAGAGTAGTCAATATTCCAGTGGCTAGGTCACTCAGGGAATTCAGGAGAAGCGCATACTGGTTGTGCCCGGTCTAACACAGGGATTTTATCCCCATATCCCAGATGAATGCCCTGGTCATCAGGCAACTGGTTATTTTGGGCTGGATGTCTTTCTTTGATTTTTTTCACTACGTTTTGTGACAGAGTATATTTTTATCTGGTTTGGAATGGCAACACATTTTAAACAGTTTTCACTTAACAGATTTTTTTTCTCATCAGCTCTACCCTCCCTACCAGCTGCTGGTACTGATTCTGCCCCCTACAGTAAAACAGAAAGCTTTGGAGGAGAGAACTTCTCTTGGGGTATATCTAGACTACATGCCTCCATCGACGGAGCCATATAAACTAGTTTACCCGGCATAATCAATGAAGCGGGGATTTACATAATCCCTGCTTCATTAAAATAAACATGACCGCCGCGCTGTACCAACAATCAGCTGATTCGGCACAGCGTGGCAGTCTAGACGCGGATCTGTCGGCTGGGGAAGCCTTTGCCGACCGATCCCTTATGCCTCATGAAACGACGTTTACAGGATCGGTCAGCAAAGGCTTCCCCAGCTGACTGATCTGCGTCTAGACTGCCACGCTGTGCTGGATCAGCTGATCGTCGGCACAGTGCGGCGACCATGTTTATTTTAATGAAGCGGGGATTATTTAAATCCCCACTTCTTTGCCTATGCCGGGTAAACTATTTTACATTGCTCCGTCGACGGAGCCATGTAGTCTAGACATACCCTTAGCGTAGTTCATGCCACTGCCTGGCTGCTGGCACACTGTACACCATTTTTTTCCTGCTGTGCTATGGGCTGCATACTTAATATAACAGAGTAGCATCACTTCACTGTCTAAGCATCATGGGCCAAGATTTTATTTTGCTATATCAAAATCTATCAACAGAAGCTTGAAACTATTTTTCCCTCACAATTTCTTTTTCTGAAACAAAAGACAGGACTATGCAGCACTTTAAAGACTAACAAGATGGTTTATTAGGTGATGAGCTTTCGTGGGCCAGACCCACTTCCTCAGATCAAATTGAGGAAGAAAATTGGCATGACCATATATACCAAAGGGATACAATAAAAAAAAAGTGAACATATATAAAACTGACAAATCAGATTTTAGAACGGGGGGGGGGGGGGGGTTGAAGGGAGGGGGCAGATTAGTGTCTATGAGATAATGAAATTAGGGGTGATAATTGGGGAAGCTATTTTGTAATGGGTAAGGTAGTTAGCATCTTTGTTAAGGCCCATTCGTAAAGTGTCAAATTTAAGCATGAATGACAGTTCTGAGGTTTCCCTTTGTAGTCTGGTGTTATTCATGCTTAAATTTGACACTTTACGAATGGGTCTCAACAAAGATGTTAACTACCTTACCCATTACAAAGATAGCTTCCCCAATTATCACCCCTAATATCATTATCTCATAGACACTAACCTTCCCCCCTCACCCCTCTCTGTTCTAAAATCTGATTTGTCAATTTCATATGTGTTCATTTTTTTTTATGTATCCCTTTGGTATATATGGTCATGCCAATTTTCTTCCACAATTTGATCTGAGGAAGTGGGTCTGGCCCACGAAAGCTCATCACCTAATAAACCATCTTTAAAGTGCTGCATAGTCCTGTCTTTTGTTTCAGCAAGACCAGACTAACACGGCTACATCTCTATTACAATTTCTTTTTCTGTCTTTTATATTTCTACGAGGTTCTATCCCCTTAGTCCTGGGTCACAGGCAAGTAGTTTGGAAAAATCTCACTTGAGACTTAGAGATAATGAAAAAAAGCCAAATAATAAAAGAACATTTAAGGAAACTACTGTGGTTCCTACCTCCATTGGTTCTGTAATATATCAACCAAGATATCAATTATAAAATGGTCCTGAACTTCAGCTGCAGCTGTGACCAGCCAGGGCAAAGTCCAGAAAAGGTACAACAAATAGAATCAGTGCTTAATCTAGGCTTAAAAAACCAGGGATATCACTGACTACTTTCAAGATCCTACCTTCACTACATCCTTTTCCTTCACAGGAACTCACCAACATTATTGCATTATGCAATATGATTAGGGGAAAAAAATCTATTTCCCAACTGCTGAGACTCTGGCAGCTACGGAGGCATGGAATGGGAACGATGATTTTGAGTAGTGGAACTGGCTCAGCATGGAGCTTGTTGTAGTGCAGATTAAGAGTTAGTGTCTTTGTCCTTCTCTCAGTCAATGTGTGCCAGATATGCACAGCAGTGTGCATGCCTCTTCTGGAGAACCATTTATGGGACATTTTAAATGGGGATTAGACAGAATTGAGAAGAGAGGATTTAGTAATGGTGAAATCCACAGTTATTTTTCCTTTTACCTTCTCTTCCTCTTTTTTTCTTACAATCCTACTTTTCTCTTTTCACCTTTTACTTTAATTAGACATGATGTTCTATATCTTGGGGGAGCAACCTGTAGCCCCCATATTGCTCATCTGTATATTCTTGTGATATTGCATATAAAGCATGCCATGTGAGGTGTTAGGGGAAAGGTTATGGTCTGTTGTAAATAATTTCTTGATCCATATATCATTAACAGGGCTGAGGACAGATTTCACTGGGCCTGGAGAGCCCTGACTCCTGGTTCCCCAGAAGTGGTGAGGACTTTTGTAGAAGGTTAAGGGCTAGAGGCTAGCCTCCCCCGACTGTTGTGGTAGCAGCAGAGGCAGCTGGGAATACTGGGCCCTTTAAAATCACTTGGCCATGGGGCAGCTTCTCTTTGCCCTTGCTGGCAGCCCAGATCCTTAAAGCATATGCAGTTATGAGAATTATGTTGTATGGTTTTTACTGTTGTCACTAAAATATACCATAAGTTGAGGATTCAGCCAGATATTAGCTCTACAGAGACGGCAAGAAGAATAACCAATGTCTGGGTGGCATATCAAAGGCCATTTACCAGCAAGGGAGCTGCAATGCAATGACTCACCTGCATGAGGCCACACCATCAAAATTGCTCATCATACCAGGGAAACTCAGCAATGCCCCTAGATGTGCCTGGACTTGTGCTTTCCAAGCACATGGGTCTGAGGGTATAAACTAGAACACAGTGGGCCACGTGTTTGGCCTTTCTCTTTCACCCTCCTAAGCTGCAAGCAACCAGGGCACTGAGAGGACTGAAGGTTCTAGCTGAGAGGGCTGGCTCGGGTTTCAAGGGTGAAATCTGTGTACTACAAACTGCATTATCCAGTGGGGTGAGAAAAATGACTTGATTTAGTTGTTGCCCAGTCTAATAGGGTTAAGAGTTTAGATGGCACATTTCTAGTTTATTTTGTTTTTGCAACTCCTCTGACATTTTGCCTAACACTTCTAGCCACTGAAATTCTATCTTTGTAGTCAATAAACTTCTTTTACTGTTTATCTTTACTAGCGAGTTTGCCTGAAGTGTTTGGTAAATTTGCTCAGAGGTTTTACAAAGGCTGGCGTAGCTCCACTTTCCATTGAGGAAGTGGTGACCAATTAATACGTTCAATGGCATATTCCTGAGGTACATTGCTGGGAGCTGGCCGGATTTGGCTGGTTTGGGCACGTCTAAACTACAAAGATTTTTCGAAAGAGGATATGCAAATTCCATGGGAATTTTCATATCTTCTTCCGATCGCATTTTTGAAAGAGGATCTTTTGAAAATGAAAGTAATCTGGATGCGTTTTTTTTGGAAAAACCCTTTTTCGAACCCCCCCCCCCCTCGCGTAAACCTCCTTTTTTTAGGAAGAGCTTTTTTTTTTTAAAAGGGTTTTTTTTTTCGGAAATAAAACCCACGGCCAGACTACTTTCATTTTCAAAAGTTCCTCTTTCAAAAATGCGATCGGAAGAAGATATGCAAATTCCCCACAGAATTTGCATATCCTCTTTCGAAAAATCTTTGTAGTTTAGATGTGCCCTATGTGATTCATGTGAGGGGCTGTGGGAGCATTCATCAAATCTGTATGGGTGTTGGATTCCACATGCTGTTGGCAGAGAGATAACAGCGCCTGGAGTGGCTGCTGCTGGTCACTAGCAAAGCATTGTGAGAGACAGTCCAGGCTGGAAAGAGTTAAGGGGGCATAGTGGAACCAGGGTGCCAGGCTGCACACCCGTGGATCCCTTCACAATATTATTTGTGGTCCACAAGCTTTATTTTAATGTCCAGAGTTTGTAGGAACATAAGCTTCTGCTGCATGGTTTCAGACATGATCATAGGACGAGGAAGCAACCAAGAACATGATCCTTTGAGCCAATTGAGGAGCACAGAAGATTTGGCTAAGATGAAAGTTTCCAGGGCAGGGGGAGCTCTCAGTAGACATGAAACCAGCTTAGCTGTCTGCTGCACCATGCCCCTGTGCTTGTTTCCAGCACAGAAACTGGAGCGCCCTGCACTTCAGCTATACTGAGTTGGTACATGTTTCCTTAGACACCACTGCCAGCTGGCACAAATTAGAACAGCCCCCATGCTCTTCAAACCTACGTCAGAGTTCACTACAGCCTCGATCTACCCTGACAATCAGGGAGATATGACTTCAATGGAGATTACTACCCACTGCAGAATCTGAGCATCACCGAAGTGATTTTTTTTTAAGAAAAAATTATTACATAAAATACATAAAAGAGTAAAATAAAATTAACAATAATAATCAAGATTGCTCACCAGGTGGGTGTTCTCAGGCTGTAATTAGAAAGCCTACAATCTTATGCAAAATGCTCACATACTTTTTTTTAATTTCCATGGCACATTACTCTAATGTTATAAGTCATTAAGCTACCCATTCTTACTTAACAGTCAATGCAGGAAGTGAAAAATAAATACATAAATAATAGATAAATAAATAAAAATGGAAACAGATTTGAAGCATTCCTGAATGTTTTCTCATTAGCATATTTACCTTCCATAGTGTTTGCAGGTTCATGCTCAGCATTAAAATCGATGAACTCCTACTAAGCTCTAAAACAAGAGAGACCAAATGGAACTTCTTAAAACTCTGACTCATATCTCGGAAAACACTGTGAATGCGTTTACAAAACATCTGCTGCAAGTGAAAACTTAGCCATTAGAAGGCACTAAATAAAAATATATTGTATTACACAGGAAATGTCAAAAAAAGAGCTTAAACTCTTTGGAAAGTAGCTAGAAATTATAAATGGATGGGCAGCAAGATGACAACATAAGAAATCCAATAAATTTTTTTTTGCATTTTCTACAAATTAAAAAAAAGGAATTAAAATGAAAAACAAGGAACTTGCAGTGGTATGA
Source organism: Rafetus swinhoei (assembly GCA_019425775.1). Lineage (NCBI taxonomy): Eukaryota > Metazoa > Chordata > Testudines > Trionychidae > Rafetus > Rafetus swinhoei. The sequence continues at coordinate 278,727,923 of CM033437.1, forward strand.
AAAAATATAGTCTTTGTTCATAAGCTCCCAAGTCACATGGTGTGCATCTTCCTCAGCCATTCACTTCAGAGATACAGACCTTTCTGTTAAAGTAACACAGAGTGATTTTTGTGGCAGCAGCAATTTATATTCCTATGCAAAGAAAGCCTTTATAAATCCATGAAAAAAATAGGCTAATGGAGATTTATGAAGTCATTGTAAAAAATATACTAGCTTAAGCAAAAACCTCATATGCTCATTCTCACAATGGTATGGTGACATTTTATCTGCCCATCAGAAACATTATTCACCTCCTCCATGTAGATAAATGAGTAGAATTTTGGAACGTTGGTCTAGTATGAAATCACCTCTGTAAGAAACTGATTTTAACTGATAATTATAGTTTTAGTTTATAGCTCTATAATGCATGAAGCATTGACTAATGACAACTCATAATTGATGTACTGAAGTGATGTACACAATTGTAATTGAAAATGATGTATTCTAATGCAACACACTGATAATCACATAGAATTCAATACAGGCTAACATCAAATGGTCTTGTAACATGACAAGGTAATTCTGGTAACAGTAAATGAAATTAATTAATATCATGGGTACATTTTAGAGAGGTATGTGCCAAACTTCCCAGGAATAACAAGATCAGATATTTGTAGTAGTATCTATATTAGCAAAACCTGTTTTAGTATCTATATTAGCAAAACCTTTTTTTATTGCTATTCTACTCATTTATTAGTTTACAAGTTCAAAGGTTCTGAAAACACAATTCTGCATTATTTGAAATGTTTATATTTTAACAATGGCACAATGATATTACTTACTGCATTAATGTAGTAATGAATGCATAAATACTCTACCTTGCACTGGAATCAATTATGTATACTGAAGTAAGGGGATATATAGAAGGGTGCTGAGTACCTCAAGACCCCATTTCAGCAATGCATTAACTTCAGTTATACCTAAGCAGATGCTTAAATGTTCTACACTCCGCTTTGTTAAATGAGGGCCTCAGTTTCCATCACTGATAATGAAAGTTAAAAAGTCTACAATGAAAGTTAGAAAGCCTACAGCATTTTCCAGAACTTGGAGCAAATGGGACCAAGATCACCAAAATATGAACCAGTGAATAGGGTATGTCGAAGGAGAAATCATGTTTAAAAATATTACTAAGGAAAAAGAGTGCACTGCTTTCAATGAGGATACAATTTGAGAACAATGAGAACAATTTGAAAAACATTCTGATACACTATCAGGATTTGTTCTTCAAATTAAAGATACAGGATGTATTAAACGGATGCACAGTTGACATTGGGGAGATGAGGACTTTTGAATAGATACCTATTTTAAAAAAACAAAAGGGCTTGCTAGAAATTAAGCTGAAATAATATCTGAGCCTTCTACCCATGTTTGGGCTTGCATATTGTGGGCAACGCTGGAAACACAGTTTCAATTCCTGTAAAAATTGCATTTTGGATTGCATATTTTCCAACATGACAAGAATTGCATAACAGCAAATGTTGACTTTGTAAATGATGCCCACTGTGAGAAAAAGCCTGGCAGCACAGATTCTTTATGGAGTACAAATAACCAAAGGCTAGATATTATATTCCTTACACAGGTTTTTCTCCTATAGACAAAGCAAAAGAGAACATAGTAGGAAAAAATGGACCACAGGCATGAAATCAGAGGTCTGCATTTCCACAGCATTCTTCTTAGTAGCTCCCCAACAGTGCAGAAGTCCCTCTAGGACAGGGGTGGGCAATAATTTTTAATAGGGGGATTTTGGTAAGTGATCAATGGCCACACTTCTGTGGAGCGGATGTGGGGTCTGGGATGGAGGTGGAGTGCAGAAGGGAATTTGGGGTAGGAGACTGGGGTACAACAGGGGATGTGGGGTCCAAGAGGGAGTTTGGGTGAAGGAGGGGGTTGTCATCTGGGGCAGGGACTTGGGGTGCAGAGTCCCTGAAGGGATATGGTGGCAGGAGTGGATTCCGGCCTGGGAGAAGGCGTGTAGGAGGCGGTGCAGAGGGTGGGAAGGAGTTGTGACCTGAAGGAGGTAGGGAGAGGGGGTACAGAGAGTTTGGGTGATGACCTGGGGCAGGAAGGGGTGATGGCTTGGGGCAGGTAGTTGGAGGAAGAGAAGGAGTGGGGTGCCAGAGGCATGCTCTGGATGAGAGGCACTTATCTAGGTGGCTCCCAGCCAGCATCTCTGCAGGAATCTGAGACAGGCGCTCTGCCTCTCTGCTGCAGTCCCAGGCTGGTCGGCTGGCTGCTCCACATGGCTCTGCCCCAGGCATAAGGGGGGAAAACAGGGAGGCTTCACATGCTGCCCCTGCCCCCAACAAAATTTCTCAGCTTCTATTGGTCAGAAACTGGCCAATGAGAGCTGAGAGATTTTGCTGAGGTATAGGGTAGTGCACAAAGCCTCTCTCTCCTTCCCTAGAGTCCAGAGCAGAGAACAGCCAGACATTTAAAGTGTGATCTGCTCAGTGCCTAAGCAGCCACAGGCCAGATGTGAGAGCTTGGTGAGCTACATGTGGCCCTGCTCTAGAAGTTCTTGAAGGATAGACTAAGACAAAGCACAAGACTGAGATTCAAGAAATCTGGATTCAATTCCCAGCTCAGACACACACTTCCTGTGCAAGTCACTTCCTATATCCTGTGCCTCAGCTTTCCAGGAGGGGATACCACTGCATACCTTGCAAGGGTATTGTGACAATAAAAAAATCTATTAATGCTTGTGAGATAATACTGTAATGAGACCCACATACAGCATCTAGATAGAAAGCATCTCATAGCATTGGTATTAAAAGAATCATCCTGTGAAAAAGAAAGTGAGAGAGAGCTCAATTGGGAGGACCAAGGGTGAAACAATCTAGATCCAACAATCTTTCCCAGCAGTCCCCAAGATTTATCAGTTGTGCACCTATGGTTTCCGGCTCTATAAATGTATAAATTCATGCCAAGAGGAGGTGTCCTCTAATTCCTTTGAGCCCAACTTTTATCCACTTGTTTGCTTATACAGAGAAGTCAAAGGAGTTTTGCATAACTAAATACTATTGGAGGGTTTAACCCTAGAAAAATTAATTTTCACCTATTCTCTTAAAATGGCTTAGTGTGTCACTGAATTCCATTGAAGGTTAAAAACAGTTTACCATACATATTGTAAGTGGACATCAGTAGGCAAAAGGCTTCAAAAAGGCAAGGAAAAGATTGCTTTACAGCAAGCTGTGGTAGTTTAAAGTAAGAAGATCAGCCACTTGGAGATTCTTCAGGACCAAAGGAACACATGATGAGTCAATTGAAAATGATTTCACCTAGACTGTTGAGAGGGTAATGTCAGGAACACAAGGATGCTTTAAATGAGAATCTCCCTCATGTATGCTCTGTGCTTCCTTGGAGTGAGTGGACACCTTGTACATCCATTGACCTGAACTCTGCCCAACATTGGGTTATGCTCCCAAGCCTACCTTACCCCTGTCCTTTCTCCTGTGCAGATTCAAACTCCATGGACAACCTTCTGTAGGATTTTAAGAAGGGGAGATAGTACCCTGAAGATAACTGGCTCTTACCAATCTATGCAGAAGTGTGAGATATAAGGCTGGGGGATGATTACTTGAGAACATGATCTGGCTCAGGGTGCTGTGGTGTGTTATTTTATCAAGTAAAATCCCAACAAACAGTTAAGACAATCAAACAATTCTCACTGAGAAGTAAGCTGGCAGGATCCCAGGAGACGATCACATAGAAAAGCCCTCAGACAGGCCCCTTGAATTCTTCTACAAGGTTCTGAAATCCCTCCACTCCCAGTAACACCAGTGGGTGTTATGGATGCTCAGCAACTTGCTGGATGGGAGCCATATCTGGCAAGCATGAGGTGTGACTGGCTATTTTCTCTCACACAGAGGGCCCATTTGAAATAATATGAGGATTATTCACAGTAGTTAATTTCAAGCAGCTTTCCTTCATATTCCATGGTAACCGGGATAGACAGGCCATGCACAAAATCTGTACCACAACATAAATAAAGATTACAGGATTATTTTCTGAGTCTGACTCTACTCCTTTATCTTCTTAAAAGAAATTATCTCACATCCTAAATCCTTGGAAATCATGAATACTAAAGCAACATTTTAGATGCCTTTTATTATTGATGTGACAACATCTTTTTTTTAAACATACATCATTCCCCATTGCAAAGTTACTAATGTAACCACTGACAATGGAAATGACCATATTTAGGAATTTCTTATGTTGATTGTTGGTCTTCCAAAACCTAAATGTTTCTTTTATAGTGACAAGGTTCCTAGCCCTTCTGCTCGTGACGATAACTTTTGCAAAGTAAAACAATGGTCTGTCATCTTGCAAAGTCTAGTCTTCAAACTAACAGGCTGACACAACAGCACCAAGAAAAAAGTATGAACTTTCTCAATCATCTGTTTGTGGTGTCAGTGATGAAGGTTCAACTGATACATTTTTAATCTCAAAATGTAAATGTCAATGATTTCAACCACTTTACTGTTAATGAGAGAGCAGATACACCCAGTGAATATACTTTTCTAAGGGCACATGAGAGGTACCGGACATAAACCGACATTCATGTACTGCAAAAAAGCCCACAGAGGCATTTTCAAAGCAGTCACAGGATATCTCAGTGGGATAGCTGTGTTAGTCTGTAACTTTAAAAACAATGAGTAGTCCTGTAGCACCTCAGAGACTAACCAAAATATATAAAATCATAAGCTTTCGTGGACAAAACACACTTCGTCAGATGAACTGGAGTGGAAATAACAGAAACCTACATATATTATATACATATAATAGCAGAAGAACTTGTCAATTGTCGGACTCATGTTAATGAGGCTAATTAAGTGTGCTGGCTGTGTCCCATATGTAGCTTTTGATGTGGAAATACAGATGTTAATGGCAGGAGAAATTGGCTCTGTAATGTGCCAACCAGTTAATAAAACAACAAGTAGTCATGTAGCATCTTAGAGACTTTATATAGCAGAGTGGAGGGAAAAAAAATCTTTATTTAAGCCCAGGGTAATAGTGTCAGATCTGTAGATAAATTCCAGTTCTGCAGACTCTCTCTGTAATTGGTTAGAATTTCCCTATTTTTTCACCATTTTTAATCTTTTATCTAAGTTTAATGGATGCAGTATGCTACTAACATGGAAAAATGTACAAACTAGATGAACTGTTTGACAAATAAAAGTTGTTTTTATAAAGAAGAGATCTGGAAAGACTGCTCACCTCTATGAAATCTTGAAAGATCTCTCTATAAAATGATGTCTTTTTTCAAACATATCACTTGAAGCAAGTTTGAGTAAGAGATCACCTTTCACTAATAAAACAGTAATACAAAAGAGCAGCTTTTCAAATTTACACATTCTATGAAAGTTTTATAAAACACTTCAAAGCGCAGTTAGATTTAATCAGTGATTTTTACACATGTCATCAAACTTGAGAATATGCATGAAGTGTTGTTGGAGCAGTCTTCGTCCCAGGATATTAGAGAGACAAGGTGGGTGAGGTAATATCTTTTACTGGGCCAAATTCTGTAGCTGAGAAAAACAAACTTTTGAGCTACACAGGGCTTTGAAGTGCAAAAGCTTTTCTCTCTCACCAACAGAAGTTGGTCCAGTAAAAAAAAACCAAAAACCCTCTTCCACCTTGAAATTACATCCCCCCCATCTTGTTTTATAAAGCTGAAACTGTTTACAGAATGGAAAGGGGAAGTTTAATTAAGAAGAAACAAGAACAGGAGTGGGGCAGAATGTGTAGTGTCATAATGGCTTTCACAAGACTTTGGAACTTGATGTGGTAGAGAAGAGTTTGGTCAGAATGACAAACAGAAGATAAGACCTTTGCTGGCAGTTTCACATGGACTGTTGGGAAATGGGCACAGCAATGTGGGTGCTGGGCATATCAGTGAGAAGGAAGCTGCACCAACAAAGGTGAGAGAAATAATGAGAACCTGGATGAAAGATTTAGGTGGGAGAAATAATGGATGAAAGATTTAGGTCTTCATAGAGACAGAGGGTTGACCTTTCAAAATGTTGTTTAAAAATGTTTGAATATATTTTTTTGTTCCTATTGAATGAGAATAGTTAGAGTTGGTTCTGCTTTGGAGCAGAGCGCTGGACTTGATGATCTTCTGAGGTCTCTTCCAGCCCTGGGATTCTATGATTCTATGATTCTAAGAATAATGAACCATAACTCTCCATCATGGTTTGTTTTAGACTTTGAGAAATGAACATGTTGTAGGAAATTCATGAAAATTCAGACTCCCATGCCTGTACTCAGCATACATTATTCAGTGTTTTCAGCCTGGCCACAAGTATAAACTGTCAAGTCAGGTACTTGCTTACCTGAAGTAAGTATCATTCCTTCTTTGATATGTTTATTAGATTTATTTTTAAAACACTATTTTGATATTACTTATGTTACTGAGATGCATCAGTACTAGCACCTGGAAGTGCGGGACAAGAACATAGAAAAACGCTACTTAGGAAGCACAAGAAATTGGTGAATAGGCAGTGCTATTCATATTGATAACAAAGACAATGAAACCCATATGTGAATTTTATTTATGTGTTAAAACATCTATATATTCCATGAAATATCTATACTTATTCCTTTAACACCCATGAAATCCTGACCCCACTGAAGTTAATCATAAAATTCCCATTTATCTCAATGAGACCATTTGAATTTCAGCCATTGAATTTAAATTTTGAGCTTTTTCTAAATAATGTTATAAAATATCATCCATTAAATAAAAATTCCTTTTATATTTTATATTCTACATGATATTGACTGCATTATACCAACTGAAATAAACCACAGAGTGCATTCTAAGAGAGGTAATAATGATTTCTTTATTTCCTCCTCAATAAATGTTTACATATGGCTCATGTAGAGAGTTCTTGTTGCTAGATGAGCTGCTGTAGATAAATGAAGCAACAATTAGTGTGAGAATGGGGGTGTATATTGAAAAGAGATTTCAAGCCTTATTAATTTTTGGAATAGAGAATAATAGAGGAAAATACAAAACAATAAAAAGACTCTGGAAAAAAACATGTACAAATTAGATTAAATTTTTACCTTTTCTTTGCAACTTCTACTCCTACTTCCAGTGCAATGATTCAAACTGTCATCAGCTAAAATATTTAATTAGCTTTGCACACGCAAAAGATTCCTTAGCAGATTCTTTTACAATTTTTCCTTTGTCAACTCTCTTTATAAAGTTTTGAGAAATGCATCCTACAACTTTCCCCATCTCACAGAGTGTAAGTATATTTTTTAAGTAATAGCTCACAAGTTATATAAATACTACGTGGAGTCCTTTATATAAATAAATACCACAAGAAGTCCTGCGGTACATTAAGGACTAATAGATTTCTTTGGGTGTAAGCTTTTGTGGGTAAAAACCATTTTGTGATGAAGTGGCTTTTATCCACAAAAGCTTCTGCCCGAAGAAATCTGTTAGGGAATGTCTACACTGCACGGCTACTTCGGGATACCGGAGGTATCCTGAAATAGCTACCCCGAGTCTACACCAGCTGCACATTATTTTGAAATATTTTTCGAAATAATGGGTGTGCTATTTCACCATGCTGGTAAACCTCGTTGTACGAAGGGTTAAGGGATGGCTCGAAATAGCGCATTATTTCGAAATTTGGCGCTGTGTAGACAGCACCAAATTTCAAAATAAGCTTTTTCTAAGTAGATTCAAACTAAGATATGCAAACTAAGATAAGTAGATTCAAAATAAGCGCAACTGCGTATCTTATTTTGAGTTTAGGTTGCTGTGTAGACACACCCTTAGTCCTTAAGGTGCTACAGGACTACTTGTTGTTTTTGCAGACAGAGACTAACATGGTTATCCCTCTGAGACTTGTTGCCATATAAATACTGATTAACTCAGGGGCATAGAATGGCTGAGTTCTTTGAATGAAATTATACATGAAAGATATCATAATTGCTACCCATATAGTCTCTGGACTACCCACTAAAGGTACCATTGTGGCAGGGCAGAGGGGACTACATCAGTGCATAATGGGACACTTCTTGCCCTTCTTCCCCTCACTCTGAGGCTATGTCTAGACTGTAGGCTTCTTTCGGAAGAACTTTTTTTTGGAAGAGAGCTTCCAAAAAAATTTCTTCCGAAAGATCGCGTCCGCACTGAATGTACGCTATCTCGCATGTAAGCTGTGATTACTATGGGCAAAGTGGCCACCAGGGCACCTGTGCTTTTTCCTCTTTCCTCTTCTTTCGAAAGAACTCCCTCTTCCTCGTCCACACATGCCTTTTTCCGAAAGAGCTCTTTCGGAAAAAGGCTTCTTCCTCATAGAAAGAGGATTACCAATGCTGGAAAAACCCCCTCTGTTCTTTCGGTTTACTATTGGAAGAACTCGATTGCAGTGTGGATGTAACTCAGGTTTTGTTGGAAAAACACCTGTTTTTCCAACAAAACTCTGTAGTATAGACATACCCTCATGGAGCAAGGGGAAATACACAGCTTGTGTTACTTACTTCTCTGATTCCTCCTCTCATCATCCAGAGTGAGAGGAATGCATACAAGCTATGTACTTTCCTCTTTTTCCCTGAGCATGAAGGGAAGGGGAAGAAGAGCAAATAGCATCTCAGTATGCATGGCTGTAGTCCCCCCGCTCCGCCCTCCTGAAATGGAACCCTTGAAGCCCCCAAATAGAAACAGTAGTAGCCACAATGCTTGATTTGTAATGGAAGAGGTGCCAGGACTCAGCCCTGGCAAGACCTGGCACAAATTAAACAGTGGCTGGACAGCTGGAGAGTGGTGGCAGAAGGCCAGGAGTCTAGAGGAGTGGGGGCTATGAACTGCCAAGCTTAGAAGTGCCAGGTCTTAGCACAAATGAAGCACTGAGTAACCAGCAATATAAAAATAAAATTTTAAGAATGCCATTGTCTCCAGCCCCATGTTAAGGGCCTGCAAAGTGATCCCACTCTGAACAAAATGGAGTGGTTATGGACATAGTTTCTGTGTCATATGGCCCTAAATCTTGCAAGTGAGCTCAGCTCCAAAATAGAGAGCAGTGTTATTTAACCCATGAATCATGTCCAACAAAGATAGCTCTCTTTCTCATAAAGTGAACTATATGGCTAGGGAGCCAACAGAATTGCCAGAATCCTGAGGTAGTGGTGAGGGGAATAGGGTCTGCAATCCCAGGAAGAATGTGGCCTCAGGTGGTGCCTGGGGCTCCGGTGGTGATTTAAAGGGCCCGGAGTGCTGACTGCAGGGGCAGACTGGCCTGGCGGGATACCGGGAATTTCCCGGTGGGCCGTCCTCCTAAGGGCCGGCTGGCGGCTGCTGGAGGAGGAGCGGGATTTGTGACGGGGCGCTGCAGCCCCGCACTTTAAATTCCCTGGCGCCACGTGCCGGCCATGTACAAGGCACTGTGGGGCCAAGGGAGCGCATGCGCAGCGTGTTCAAATGCCGCGCAACAGGTGAGAGGGGAGACGCCCGGGCGTGGCGTGACGTCACGACCTGGGACTTTAAAACCGCCCGGCCCAGTTCTAGGTCCAGCATGTGGTCTGGTCTGGAGCCCTGGAAGCAGCTGGGGCCCGACTGCAGACTCCAGCCCCGCAAACTGGAAGGCAGAAGCCAGGCAGGGGAGGGGAAGGGGGAAAAATAGGGGGAAAGGGTGCGAGAGGAAGGGGCTTGTGCTAGGAGATGAAAATGCCCTGGGGTTTGGGCTCCCCCTGGAGTGCGTGCCCCACCTCCCAGGAAGCTGCACAAGCTGCATTTGTGCGTGCACCCCCAGCAAGCCGCACAAGCTGCATTTGCGCATGCACCCTCACTGGACAAAAAAGGGGGGAGGGAGCCCAACATTTTTTTGCTTGAGGTGGCAAAAAACCTATAGCCGACCTTAGACACAGGGAAAGGGGGAGGGGCACGCAGGGGTGACGTTAAAAAGGGAGAGGGCCGTTCTCAACCCATTTCCTGGGCCTATTTTGATTGCCAGTCCACCCCTGGCTGACTGCTACCACAGTAGCAGTGACTGAGAGCCCTGGGCCCTTTAGTATCACCAGGCCTCAAGGCAGTTGTCCCCTGTGCCCTCCTGCAGCAGCAGGCCTGTTTATGGCTTACTCTCAACTCTTCAACTTTCTCATCCGTCTAATGGAGATAACAGTGCTCTCCCACATTTACAAAGCACTTCGAGATCCTTGAGGGAAAGGTACTATGCAAGTATTATCATGACACCAGTGTTAGGAATAGGACTGTGTGTTGTACTGACTTTTAAATCAGTTCAAACACATGAGGGTCAAAAGTTTGCCCTGAACATCACTGGGTTCACATTCTGTTTAGGGGATGGAAATGAAGATCAAAGAGAAAAATTCAGGGGGAGAGAGAAGAACATGGAACTGAGGATGGATGAGGACAAATAAATATAAAGATTCTGTAAAGCAAGTAGCTGAGAAGGCAAAGGAAAAAATAAATTAAAAGCGTTGTTCATTTACTTTATTAGGGCACTGGATTAATGTCAGCCTAGCTTTTGAGGGATTTTCGTCTCTTTAGTACTTTACCCAACATAAAACTCAGACTTTGTATTAGTTGTTGTTTTTTAAAACAAAACCTTTCTTGGCAAAATTCACAGCTGTAAATTAAAAGAAGAAATGTTTAAAAAACCAACTAGATTTGTGAACCCTGTGTGTCCTCAAAATAATTTGAAAGGTAAATTAAAAATCTGTCAAATGCCACAAAGTTACTTCTCTCTAACTATGATGTCAATCTTTAACAAGGAGTACTGTACATGAATAAAGAAATATAAACACATCCCATTATACTCACAGCTTTGCACTAAGGAAGAGGATTAGTCATAGTTAATTACCAGATTAAAGTGATGCCACCTACGCCATTTGGATTCAGTTCCTCGGCTGGTGTAAATATGTAAAGTCAAGTTTTTCCAAAGCAGGTAGTTAATTAGGGTGATTCAATTTCAGGGTGCCCAACTCAAGATATCACCAAGGGGTCTGATTTTTAGGAAGTGCTAAGCATCTGCTGAAGGACCAAAAGATGGGGTCTAAACTATTTCAAAGTCACTACATATGTGTATGCTGAAGTTAAAGAGCCCCAGCTAGTCTGTGTCTGTTGACTCAGGCTAAGGGGACCTTTAATTGTGTTGTAGCTCTTTGGACTTGGGTTGGAGTCTTGGTTCTGGGACCCTGTGAGATGGGTGAATCTCAGAGCCAAAGCTCTAGCCTAAGCCCGAACATTTAAACAGACCCATGGTCTGTGCCTCGTGAGCCCAAGTTAGCTAACAGAGGCTAGGCATGGGTGTTTAATTGCAGTGTAGACATACCCAGGGATGAACTGAGATAAAATGAACACTTACAGATTAAGGTCTGAACAGATAAGCACAAGATGGGGTATTAATCAGTCTCTGCTATAAAGCACCAAATCACACTAGGGAACAGGATAACCAGCTCCACATACCAGCTCAGATTGCGTAGGGGAAAAAAGCTGTATGATCACTGGGGACTTCAACCTGAGTGACATATGTGTGAAGTCTCATGTTGTCACTACTAAAATGTCCTTGACATTTCCAAATATTATAGATGACAATTTCCTAACTCAAAAGTATTACATCTAATTTTCTATTAGACCTCATCTTGACAGATAGAGGTACTGACTACAACTAATGGTAATTTAGGTACAACTGACCATGACTTGATCACATCTATAATATGCAAACAGAATGAAGTCCAGGTTAGTGGTAGATAAGTGGCGCTTTCATAAAGCTGAAGACACATTAAAGTGTGAATGATAATCAGGAATCATTTAAGAACTAAGGATGTTAAATATCGACTAACTGACTAATGGAATAGTCAATGCATTTTGCATTGACTATTCGATTAGTTGATAGGGCACCTCTACCTTCGAAGTATGCCAAAGTGCCGCATGGAGCCTGGGATCAGCTCCACGTGGCGATGCCGCTTTGAAACGCTGCAAGAAGCCTGACGCCAGGCTCCACGCAGCATTTCAAAGCGGCAGCGCTGCACAGAGCCCAGAGTCAGAAGGAGACACCCCAGCTGGTCCCGGGGTGCATGTGGCATTTCAAAGCGGCAGCGCTGCATGGAGCCCAGGGTCTGGCCCCAGGCTTCAAGCGGTGCTGCCACTTTCAAATACCCCCTCTGATTTCCCCCCTTGTTGCCTCTTTCTGATAGAGGCAGCAAGGGGGAAGGGGGGAAGTGACTAGTTGACTATCCTGTCGATTGTCCGATAAGCATTTGGTTATCGGATAGTCAACTAGTTGACTAGTCCTTCACATTCCTATTAAGAACACCTTGTTAGATGCCCCAAAAGACACAATTCCAAAATTGAGGAAAAAACCCACATTGGTTAAAAATCAAGCTTATTTGCAGGGGAAGTGAGGGCAGTGATAAAAATAATAAAGAACAAATGGAAAAAAGGGAAGTTGATAGTAATAAGTATAAATCAAAACTGATAAGGGAAGCCAAGGAACACAAGATAAAATCTATGGCCAGCTGAGTTAAGGACAACAAAGAGTTTTAAAAGTATATTAGGGAAAAAAAAAAAAAGAATCCTGACAATGATACTGGCCTATTACCAGAAGGAAATGATAGAATTATCAATAATAATGCTGAAAAGGCAGTAGAGTTCAATAATTATTTTTGTTCTGTGTCTGGGAAAGAAAGAGATGTTGTAGTCATATAACAACACTGTTCCCACTGCACTAATCTCTCAAGAGGATGTAAAACATAAAATACCATAGTTAGATAAGTTTACATCATATGGTCTGGATAACTTGCATGAAAGAGTTGTAAAAGAACTTTCTGAGGAAAAGTTGACAGGTCACACAGGGGAAAAAGAACTCACTGGCCATTAACGTTGATTTTCAACATGGAGCACTAGGTAAGCTATAGAAGACTGGATAATGTCATTTCAGTATCTAAAAAGCATAAACAATATAAACTGGGTAATTATGGGCCTATTAGCCTGACATTGAGCCTAGGAAGGATAATGAACAGTTATGGGACCTGATTAATAGAGAATTAAAAGAGAGTAATGTAATTATCACAAAAAATGGGTTTCAGTTGCAAGCCATAATAAAAGCTGGGTGAGTCTCCAACCCAACTAAATAGTTAGGGACATACCAGTTCCAACAGCTTTCAGGCTTCACACCATCAGTACATCTTGTCATAAGCCTTTCACAGTACCCTATAGCAATAGACTCAAAGAGCTCAATCTAGTTAGCTTGACAAAGAGAACTTAGATGACTTTGTTATAGTATATAAGTATGCACACGGGGAGCAAATATTTAATAATAAGGCTCTTCAATATACCAAAGCAAGGTATAATACTATCTAAAGGCTGGAAGTTGAAGCTAAATAAATTCAGACTAGAAATAAGTCATACATTTTTAAGAGTGATGGTAATTACTTACTGCAACGACTTCTTATGAGTGCAGTGGATTTTCCATGACTGATCATTTTTTATTAAGATTGGATGGTATTTTTCTAAAGGATCTACTCTAGTAATTATTTGGGGGAAAGTTCTATGGCCCGTAGTAGAAAGGATCATCAGAGTAGATGATCACAACAGTCCTGTCTGGTTGTGGAATCTATAACAGGGTAAAGCAAATTGGAAATATGTTTCTAATATTTTCTCTTGCCTTATGTCATAGGATAGCAGAAACAGCCACCAAAATCACTAACACATCAAAAGACATAAATATGGCTTTATAAGAATTCATTTCAAGTTTCCCCCGTGTGACGAGTCAACTCTTTGTTTGCCATTTTTCCAATTTAAACAACAGCAACCATCTGTTTGGTAAATGTTGCTGACTGGAGTTCTGCACCTTCATGCTTCAAAAGCCAGAACATTTCTGCCGCTGACAGCTGACTGATCACATACATGCTTGGATCGAGTTTGCTCCTGAAGCATTATGGGTTGGAACTACAGTTAAACTTCCTAAGATGCAGCTAGTTCCATAGCAGTATCTTAAGAACTAGATGCTTCCAATTAAGGCTGAAAAGAACTGGCTGAGGAACATATGGGACAATTATTGACAAAAGTGTAACATAAAGGGATGTTGAATATGTTGTTACAAAATGGAGAAGGGGAAGGTACAGAAGTCTTCATAACATTCCATGTTTGAAATATATCCAAGCTGTGTCAGCTATAAGCATAAAAATAAATGGCAATAACAACAATTACAAGCCAGTAAGCCTAACTTCAGCAACAGGCAAATTGCTTGAAACTATAGGGAAAAAACAGAAAATCAGACACACACAGAGATGACTACATAGCTTTCATACAGGGAAATCACATCTCATCAATATAATGTAAGTCTTAGAGGGGTCCACATGCATGTGGACAAAATTGATCTAGTTGATATGCTGTACTTGGACTTTTCAGAAAGCCTTTGACAAGGTCTCACAACAAAGAGACTTAAGTCTTGGGATAAGAAGGAAGAAGGTCAGCTCATGGATCAGTAAATGGCAAAAAGATAGGAAATTAATGGGGTTTTATCCCAACAGAGAGAGGTAAACAGCAGGATCTGCCAAAGATCTGTACTGGGATATGTGCTGTTCAACATATATTATAAATGACCTGGAAAAGGGGAGTGAACAATGGGGTGGTAAAATTTGCAAATGACACAAAATTATCAAGGTAGTTAAATCCAAAGCTGACTGTAAAGATTCACAAATGGATTTCACAAAACGGGGTGACTAGACAACAAATGGCAAATGAAATTCAATGTTGATAAATGCAAAGTAATGCAGATTAGAAAAAAATAAAGAAAATTATGGGGTATAAATTAGCTGTTACCACTCAGATATTGGAGTCATTGGGGATAGTTCTCCAAAAACATCTGCTCAATGTACAATAGCAGTGAAAAAAGCTAACAGAATGTTAAGAACCATGAGGAAAGAGAGGATAAAAATACCCAGTAAAAGTCACTACCCAAATACATGGCTGGATTATGGCATGTAGTTCTGGTCCCCTCCATCTAAAAAATAAATATTAGAATTGAAGAAACACAGAGAAGGGCAACCAAAATAATTAGGGGTATGAAAGTGCTTCCAGAAGGGGAGAGACCAGAAGCAAGGGTCACTTGATGAATTAATAGTAAGCAGGTTTAAAACAAATAAAAGGAAGTATTTCACAATTTCACACAACACAACATTAAAGTGGATGCTGTGAAGGCCAGAAGTAGATCTGGGCTCAAAAAAGAATTGGATAAATTCAAGGATGATAGGTCCACTAATGTCTATTAGCCTAGATGGTTATGAGCACAACCACATGATCTGGATGTCCTTACAACCTCTGGTCTGGCTGCAAAAACAGGAAAGGATACCGGGCTAGACAGATCATTGGTCTGACCAAGTGTGGCCACTCTCTTCTTATTTTATACATATTTTCATTTATTTCCAAACACTCTGCTTCATTCATGTTAGAATTTAGACCTCTAGCATTTGTATACAAGCACCTGTACATTTTGTCAATATTCAGTTTCTTGCTTCATGTTATATTTTAAATGGGACTCTTTTATATATGACTGTTTTCACTGGCTCCTACCAGCACTTTACAACTTCTTTCATGTCCTCTTTACTACGGTATAGAGTTCCCCCTTTTAGTGGATGCCTCCACTCAAACCATATGCCCTTCTGCACTTGTCAGTTTTTTCCCAGCTTTTAATTTAAAAAGCATTATATGCCAGCAATCTGGGTTTTTGTTGTTGTTGTTTAGGTGGAGTCAATCCTTTTTATATAGGTTCCTGCTTTCCCAAAAGGTCCCCCATTTCCAACAAACCTAAATCTCTCCTTCCTACCCCATCATCTCTTCCATGCATTGAGACCTTGTAGTTCTGTCTTCCAGATCCTGGGTGTGGAACTGGAAGTATTTCATAGCATGCTACCATGGAGGTTTTGGACTCTGATTTTTTTACCTAGAAGCCCAAATCTGGTCTTCAGGACATGTCTCTTACCTTTCCCTATGAACTGGTACCTCCACTGCTACCACAACCACTAACTTCTCTCCAGCACTGCGCATAAGTCTGCCTAGATGCCACCTTCACATCCTGCAGGCAATTCACCATGCAGTTCTTCTGATCTTCAAAATCTCAAATATCTACATTTGTAATAATCACTCCCCCCCCACACCCACACACACACACACTAACACTATCAGGGTCTTCTTAGTACGTGGGATTCCCTCCCCTAGAAGTATTGCCTCAGTGCAAGAGGATCATAGAATCTTATAATCATAGGGTTGGAAGAGACCCCAGGAGGCCATTGAGTCCAACCCCCCTGATCAAAGCAGGACCAACCCCAACTAAATCATCACACCCAGGGTTTTGTCAAACTAGGACTTAAAAACCTCTAGGGATGGAGATTCCACCACCTTTCTAGGTAACCCATCCCAGTGCTTCACCACCCTCTGAGTGAAATAGTTTTTCCTAATATCCAATCTAGACCTCCCCCACTGTAACTTGAGACCATTGCTCCTTGTTCTGCCATCCGTCACTACTGAGAACAGCCTCTCTCCATCCTCTTTGGAACCTCCCTTCAGGTAGTCGAAGGCTGCTGTCAAATCCGTCCCCCCTCACTCTTCTCTTCTGTAAATTAAACAAGCCCAAATCCCTCAGCCTCTCCTCATAAATCTCTCTTCATAAGGATAATGTAACATTATCTGAAAGGAGGTTATGAACTATGGGATCATTCATCTATACTCCAGCTTGTTGGTCTCCTTGAAAAACTTTACTATTCCTTAACAGGATACAGCCTACCAAACAGGGTGTGGGAAAGCTCTATTGTGGCGTAGCCTTCTCTACGTACTGTTCTGTCTCCCTTTGCTCTTCCACTTTAGCTATTCAGCAATTCTGATCTCAAGACTCTATATGGTGACTCTAAGGGCCAAGAGCAGCTTGTGTTATATTCACACATATGCCTTTTTGCCTATGAGACAGGTAATCATGTAGGCACATTTGGAACAGTAACTTGGATAGCCCCACTCTGCTGCTAGACTTCTGGCTGCATCATTTTCATTCTTACAAGGCTTTTTTTTTTTTTTTTTTGAGGCATGGGGGGATGGAGGGTTGTTGGCCTAAGTTTAGGGTATATTTATTAAGTGTAACTGCTTCTCACACTTCCTTGCTAAACTCCCTCACAAAATTCCCATTTGCAGCTTGTGGCACTGGCTTTTTAAATCCATGATCTCCCAGAGTTAGGTGCTCACCCCTGCTTTTCAAGGAATCCTAAAAGGATGAGGGATCAAAGGATTGGAGGCTGGAGCCTCCTTAGTAAGCTCTCAGCCTAGCCTAGCAGGCCACTTGACTCAACATACAGCTCCCATAACAGACCACACGGTATTCTTTAATCAGCCAGAAATACAGCAAACAAATAAGCACACAAAAAACAAAACAAACTAACAGACAAGTTCACCTGAAGGAAAACAGTTTTTCCTTTTTCATTTGGAAAACTTCCTCATAAAACTTCCATTTGCTGCTCCTGTTAGCAAGCTGCATTTTCATTAAGCAGACAGAATATTAGGAGCTGAAGGTGTTACCTAAGCCAACCGCAAAGCCATAGAGCCAGGTAAAAAGAGACAGCAACCAACTAAACTAAACAAGCCTGAAGATGTGCCTTCCTATAATTTCATGGACATAGACAGGAGAAGAGTATAAACATTCTGAAGTGAACCTTCCTCTCCCACACAAATATCCTTTGCTACCCTGCAAATGCTCTACAGCTTATCCTGGCCATCTCTATAAACAAGCTATTATAAACAGCTATGAAGAATGGAGAAGACTCAAGAAGAAACCAGTCCAAGGAAATCTTGCCAAAAAACTCCACAAGGATTGGTGAAAGAAAATTAACTAAGACACTGCCAAAGGATTAGATTGTAAAACTATTGTAATGATTTTATTGGAACATTGAAATACGATTGTAATTTAAAATATTAATCATCAAATTGTGAGATCATGTATTCCTGAGAGGAAACTGGTAAACGCGTAAATGGTGGGATTCAATCTGCTTTGAGATTCCTAATACTTGTAATTGGACTGTTTTAAGACAGCTCCTTAAAGACTTCCTCTATGTAACTAATTTAAATATTTTCTTTGATTTCATGGGATTAAGATTGCTTATTTTGCCCAAATATCACTTGTCTGGTTATTAATAACCAGGATAAGCCAACTTTTCTTAAACCAATTTCTTTTGATCATTTATAAAACATTCTTAGGCTATGTTTAGACTATGGGGGTTTTGCGGGATACCAGAGGTATCCCGCAAAACCCCCGCCACGTCTGCTTTTTTTCGCAGAAGAGCAAACATGCTCTTTCGGGGAGCCCTGTATACCTTGTTTCATGAGGCATAAGGGCTCCACCAAAAGAGGAGGTTTTTCCACCATTTGGCCCCTCCAAAAAAAAAGCAGAAAAAGCTATACAAAATGTGGAGCGCATTTTGCGTAGCTTTTTCCGCAAAAATGTTGCAGTCTAGATCTAGCCTTAGTTATTTTAGGATATACTAAGGCTATGTCTAGACTACAATGATTTATCAGAAAAGGGTACACAAATTGCGCTCCGGGCCAAATTTCAGAAAAAAATTCCTCTTTTGGAAGAGCCCTTCTTCCTCGTGGAATGAGGAAGACAGGGCTTCCGAAAGAGCGCATCTGCTCTTCTGGAAAAAAAAAGCGGAAGAGTCGATGTGTTCCCTGGATGCGGTGGAATTTTTTCGGGATACCTCCAGTATCCCAGGAAAACCCTGTAGTGTAGACATACCTAAGACTGGCCTGATAATAATGTTGGGAAATAATGCCTTGGCCTCAATTTACTAGGAGAAAAATATCCCACCCAAAATGATCCACTCTCACAACGTAAACTCTGCTAAAGTTTTTCACAGAGAGGCATAGAGAAAAGTCAGTGATGGAAGTAACTAATTTATCATTTGTGGTCTCTCATGGGTGTTCTTTTGTTTAATTCACAGATTTATAGATACAAATCCAGAAGGGGTTGTTGTGATCATGTAGTCTGATATCCTGTATAACACAGGTCATAGGATTTCCAAAAATAATTCCTAATGTTTTCTTCTGCTTTCTTTAATAATAAAATAGCAATAGGTAATAATAATTATTGCCTCAGTCATAGTGTCATGTAAGAGAATTTCTGTGACTGAAATAGTGGGAGTCACACTCTTGAAAGAGAAAGTATTAGAACAAGAGGGTCTAATATTTCTTAATTTTTGGCACTAAATATTTGTAGTAGTTTTAAAAATAAAGTTAGTTAGCCTCCAACAATTTACAATTACTCCTTCCTACCCCACAAACATTAGTAAATCTGGCCTCACCTCCATTAGGCTGGACTGTAGCAGTGCAGCCACTCTGTGGCCATTCAGGCTTCCAATTCACAGGTGAGAATGCCTGGTGTATCCACTTACTTATATATCCTGCAACCCTGCCTGTTTTCTTCTTACCATATTCTCCCTATCCCAGCAAAAATCCCTGTGGCCTGGGGCAGACAGAGGTACACTCCACAGCACACAAAGGTGCCCACACTCCCTACAAACTCTCCAGATTTTGGCCCCCTTGCTGAATATTGCATTGTTTTCATGGTTATCTATGCATCAGTATTCGTGTACTAAGGCCGTCTATCTAGCTCAGTATTTAGATTTCATAGCTTTACAATGTGGAGTACTTGCAATTAAAATAGCATAGTTTCTGAGAAATAGCACAAGGTGATGTGTGAAGTACCATCTTCTATTTGGGAATAATTGCATATTTAAAGAAAAAAAAGTACAATCATTTTTAACAAATTGTTTCCTGCAAATATTAGGTTTTGCATCTGGGAACATTTATTTTCTTCCTGACTCCTTCTCTATATGTTCGTCTTTCAAGTGAAAGTCCTGTGTTTTTCCACTTTCACTTGTACAGTGTCGATGTTTTTTAAAATGAAAGATTAGTAGAAGCTCTCAGTGGGCTTCAGTCTGACAATCTTAGGGACCCAACCAAGATTGGTGTCTTTATGCAGCCAACCAAGAATGACCTGCTCTGTGGGGTTATTACAGTGGATGGAGCCAATAATAAGTTTCTAGCAAAACAGAGAATGGACAACTGGGGAAGAGAGGCCTTTGGCTATGTAGCTTCTCACCACAGAAGGTCAAGGTGAGCCCATGTTTCACCTCCAATAAAAGGAGCTAACAAACAAGAAACAAAAAGATAAAAGGTTCTTCTTTCTTCCTACCCACAGCACAAGACACCAGAAGATCTCCCATGTGAGGGAAGAGTAGATAAATTATACATTATGCATACAGGTCAGGATTTTAAATTGTACTTAACACTGCAGAGGTGTGTACTACACAAATACCTTTAATAAGATTTAATAAGATTAGGTAGAATAACAAAAATAAGTAGCAATGTTTAACACTTGAATTCATAGGTGCTGGAAATAGAGGTGTTTGGGGTTTTGCTGCAACCCCTGGCTTGAAGTGGATTTCATTATATAAAAGGTTTACAGTTGGGTTCAATGTTTCTTAGTACCCCCATTATGCAAATTGTTCCAGGCCCCCCTGCTCGAATTAATCTTCAGACACCTTTATTGGTAATCCCCACTTGCAATAATCATATAATGGCTGTATTGCAATGTGTGTGTGTGTGGGGCGCTGAGATGTTCACAGGAATTAGCTTTTAATCATGATGCACATACAACTTGTGACCTGCTGTTAATGAATCTTCTTTTCACACAATAAAAATGTGAAGAACGTGTACAGTCTTTTAATAAAACCCAAGGAGCAGAAAGAGCCAACCCTTTACAAATATTTGTCCTTAAAGAGATCATTAATGACCTGGGTTTTTAAATGCTTTCTAAAATGAAAAGATGTTGTATTATGCACGCCATTCTCAGAAGCAGGACAAGTTAGTACAGATTTTACTTAAATGTCATACTTGTTTTTAGACTCACTGCACAATGAAAGGCCAGAGCCACATTTCTTTCCTCTAGATCTTTTTCATTGAATGATATCTAAGAAGACATGATAATTTTATTCACCCACATACCTCACTGAAGTTCATTTCTTTCTATCTATATTTGTAGGTGAATTCGAATGAGTCTAAAGAAACTTTTATTTGTCTAATTTATATGCCCTTCCTGTGCCTGCATCCTGCCAGTTTAGATATGTCACCTGTAATAACTATGAAAAATTGCTGTGTGCCTCATGCTCTATTTTTTTCCATCTGCTATAGAAGCTCACTCCAACTACCAAAGGGAGTTCACTTGCAAGCAGTAACAAATCTAATTTAACCCCACTGAGTCACAATTCTCTGGTCCTAATAGCCATTTTGTACAGCCTGAAAAACTCATCAAATAGGGGAGATTCAAGTCCTTCTCTTTTATGGGTATGAACTAGAAGAATGAACTTCTTAAAGATACATAGATAATGCAAAGACATCTTCAAGAGCAATCGTAAGAATTGTAAAGTACAGACACTAACAATCTCTTCACACTGGCCTCTTGTCGCTTCCTCTGTTTTTAACAGTACAGAGTAACCTAGGGAAAGAAATGATTTGCTGTATCTGTAGCACTAAATCACAAGGATTTGAGAGGCTTAAAAAAAGGAGAAATCAGGCAGCTTTTGTTGCAGAGGTGAACAACAGTTCAGTTACCGGCAGCAGCAAAGTTACATATTTATTTACTCAGTCTTCATTTTGTGATTCTAGCTAGACATTTACATGGCATGAGAAAATCCAACTTTTAATTGATTTACAGTGCAAATGGTGAAAGTGGTAATAACACGATGAAGGTCACAATGCTTCCAATTAAAAATAAAAAGTCTCTCGCTATCATGGCCAGTCGGGCCAGTCTATCATTTCATGATGAAGTTTTGAAGTCCCATATCCTAAAGCCTGCAAAATACACAAGAAATCTCCTCAGGAACCTGGGAAGTGTGGGGGAAGGGAGGGACATCCAGCAGAAGCCCACTACTTCCCAAATGAAAAAGGAGAGGGGAGCATCCTATTCCCTTCCCAAAGGGACCATTTAGTACTGGGGTGAGGAACCTTTTTTGGGACAGGGCCACTGACCCACAGAAAAATCAGTCGGGGGCCACACACAAGTCAGAAGACAAACAAACAAATAAAACAAACAAACAAACAAACCCATTCTCACTGGCACAGAGAAGAAGAAAAACACCCCTCACATTTCCCTCACAGACCAGAGCATCAGGGGGCCCTGGCTAGTAGATTCTGTGTGCTCCAGCCCCTGGTGAGGCAGTGGGGCAGAGAGGGGCTGGAGTGCCAGCGTGGGCTCCCCAATGCTGGGGGGGAAGGAGAGCCCTGAGCCTCGGGGGCCAGATCCAGGCAAGCTGGGGGCCACATCCAGCCGCTGGGCCTGAGGTTGCCCACCCATGCTTTAGTATGACCCCAAAGAAGTGAAGGAGAGATGCTGGAGAAGAGAACAGGCTTGCCATCCTTTCCCAGAATACACTGGAATGAAATCATGCATTTCTTGAGCGCAGATATATTTGGAGCAGAAGGGAGCAACATTTTAAAAGTACACAGCATTCTTGGGAGTTCAAAATTCCCCCTTCCCTCCATGTCCTAAGGCCTCTAGGAGAGGAGGCTATCGAACTCGGTGAGGAGGAAATGCTGGTCTGCAAGGGCTGGAGGGAGTGCCTGTTCAGGGAGACATCCTGAAAAACCACTGGGTGGCCCACCCCATCCACCATGCATGACAAGACTCCCTCATGGTGCTTCACTTTCAGTTCCCTGCACGCTC
This sequence comes from Rafetus swinhoei, assembly GCA_019425775.1. Taxonomy (NCBI): domain Eukaryota; kingdom Metazoa; phylum Chordata; order Testudines; family Trionychidae; genus Rafetus; species Rafetus swinhoei. The sequence continues at coordinate 278,750,704 of CM033437.1, forward strand.
TCCTTTCCTCACACTCCGTTCACATCTCCTCCAGCAGTGTATTCCTCCAGTCACTTAAGCGCTCTCTGTCCAAGTTGACAGGGACCAGGCATGGCAGCAGAGCAGGGCAGGGGCTCACATGGCACCTGTGTGTTTGGTACCTCCAGTTTTCAGGGAGAATGCAACTTTCCCTTTCCACAGGAGTGGTTGGGTGGGAGGATGAGAGTGGTTCTGGGTGTTGCAGCAGGGCATGGTAGGGGCTCGAGCCATGCTTCACTGGGGATGAACAAATGGAGGTTTACTGCAGAGGCATCAGCTAATCACTTCTTCTGCTTCATCCAGGTTGCCATGCAAGATATCAGTCTTCTCCAAATCACCCGGAGTGACAGGGAGCAAATGCTGACTGAATGTGACCAGAAACCTGGACCTTGCCGCAACGATGCCAGACAACTTACTGTTGATTTGGCTTGGAAAGGTGTTCTACCATGGCGGACAGGTCTCCCTAGAAACCTTGTGAAAAGGATTAAAGCGTTCCTGTATAAGAACTTTATAGGAATGTGCAGGGAGTATTCCCACTCTGTCTCCAGACACATTAACAAGTTGTTCCAGGATCCCCTACTGTGGCACAGTGGTCACCACAGATCAAACTCATTTACCATAACCCACTTTTATTAAGAAAAAAAATGTGAACTCACCAGAAGTGCCATCCCCGGGATCAGTGCCCGACTGTGAGACATCCTGGTAGGATTATCTCCAAAATTATAAAGGCTTAGTTTATACTTCAGGGTTTTTGTGCAAGAAGCCTTTTGCAGAAGAGTTCTTCCGCAAAAACTTCTTGCGCAAAAGCGTGTCCACACCTCAAAAGCGCATCGCAAAAGTGATGTGCTCTTGCGCAAGAGAGCATCCACACTGCATGGACACTCTTGTGCAAGAAAGCTCTGATCATCATTTAGAGAATGGCCATCAGAGCACCTGTGCTTTTTTGGATAGGGGTTTCTTGCGCAAGAAACCCCTGCAGAGCATCCACACTTGCCTTTTTGTGCAAGAACTCTTGTGCAAAAAGGAGTTATTCCTTGTGAGGAGAGGAATAACTTCATTGCCAAAAGCCTTCTCTTCTGCCGATTTACTTGCGCAAAAGTGCGCTTGAGGTGTGGATGCTCTGCCGTTTTTTGTGCAAAAATGGATGTTTTTGCGCAAAAACCTTATAGTGTAGATGTAGCCAAAAAGTTTTCGGCTCTCGGTGACGTAAGTTGCCCCACTCGCCTGCTGACCATTCTCCTCCTGCTCCTTACCCTTTCCCTCCATGTTGTTCCCTATACTGATGACTAAGGCTACCTGAGTGTCTTGGGAGGAATCCACAGACTGGCTAGGGAAGCTGGTCAGGTCCCTCCAAGGATCGTATGCCGCTGCTCATACAAGTGGCTTGTTTGTGGCAATGCTCCAGACTGTCCATTTGCCTCCTTTGTCTTCTGGTATGACTGCCTCAGATCTCTTATTTTTACTTGGCACTGCTGGGCATCCCTAGAGTATCCTTTCTCCTCCATGCCTTTTTGTGATCTTGGCTTAGATACCTGCATTTCTTTTGCTTGTTCATATTCTGTGAGAACAGATTCCTCTCCCCACACAGCAATGAGGTCCAGGATCTCCTTCATGCTCCATGCTGGTGCTCGTCTGTGATTCTGGGAGCCTATGGAGCTCATGGAACTCCTGGTCAGGTGTGCTGCCTGCTCTGAGGTCTGCTCACCATGCTGCCCACATAGGAAATGAAATTCAAAATTTCCCGAGACTTTTCCTTCACTTGGACACCAGCAGAGTTGAAAGCAGCCACTGCAGGGCACTGTAGGACACCTTCCAGAAGCAAAGAATCTCGACTAGCAAAGTGCTGCGTCTTCTCTACTGCAAAGTCGACCATGCAAGGTTGAATTTAGCAGTTACTCCTCATGAAAGCAGGTGTACAGAAATCGAATTTAATGGCTCTTAAAATCGACAGAAAAGGTGTGGTGGTGTGGACTCATTGTTTAGAATATCAACCTAATGTATCTAAGTGTGATTTAAACTTCCAGCGTGGACCAGGCCTTGGACAGAGTTCTTTCAGTATACCAGTTTACCAAACGTGCTTCCTGCTCAGAGCTATGTCAAAGAACTACAGAATGCTTTTACTAAACTAAGTAATTCCTAATTATGACACATATTTTATGCTGAAAATACTTACACAAAACAATCTGCCTTCTCTCTCCTTCACTCTCAACTCCCTCCTTCTGAAACTCCAACTTCCCTCTGTTCCTATTTTCTCCTCTGTTCTCTCTCTAATTAAACCCATTATTTTTACTCAGACTCCTGTCATTCACAATGCCCCCCATCTTTAGTTTTCAGAGGAAACTAAGGGTATGTCTATCACATCAAAGTTATTTCGGGATACCAGAGGTATCCCAAAATAGCTACCCCGCATCTTTGGAACACGGCCGCTATTCCAAAACATGTTTCGCCACCCCATAAACCTTGTTGTACGAGGAGTAAGGGATGGCTTGAAATAGCACTTTATTTCAAATTTTGACAGTGCCAAATTTTGAAATAGCCTATTTAGAAATAGACTCGAAATAAGCTACACAATTTGCATAACTTATTTCAAGTTTATGGTGCTATGTAGATGCGCCCATAGTCACAACAAAGAATTTTAGCTACAATCCTAAACTTTTCATAAATTCAGATGAATAAATGTGTAACTTAGATATATTTACAAAAAATCATATCCAAATATGGCTGACTTATGCAAGAGTCTACAGAGTGAGCAGAAATATTTTCCCTCCTTAAATATTCTGAAACTGTATGCATTATAAAGCCAATACTCTGCAGGTAGTTCAGCTATGGTACCATTTGTCTGTCTTTGCTGATAAGCTTCCCATATCACAGATCACTTATTTGTAGAGTCTTTGGTTTTATTTATTTCTAAGAAAGAAAGAAAGAAAGAAAGAAAGAAAGTGTTCATCTATAAAATGTTCTGTTGCACATCTTTATCTCCAGGCTATCACAATCTGGAAAGAAGACCAAGGAACACTCCAGTCAATTTTCCAGCCTATCAGTTCAGGTAAATAATTGCTAAAAGCGATAGTATCCTGTTGTTTTTTCTACTCATGCCCTTATAAAATAAAGGGCTGATTTCATTAAGGGGCTAATGGTGCATATCAACAGTTGTCAACATCACTTCTTACAGATGAAGTGCGACAAAAGAAACAACAGCTTTAAGCAACTATTTATATTCTAAAAATTACAATGGGCACAAAGGTACACCAGCTAGAAAGAAACTACTCCCTTCTCGCATTACTTATATGGAGCTAGATCATAACATTCTGATCTATACTGGCATTGGGTATGTGCCTGAACTTGTAGCATAGCTATGCTGCTGGACAGATTGAGGCAGTACAGCCTAGGCTCCATTAATCCTCTTTCTCACCTGCAATCTGAGGGGAAGTAGCAGCTCTGTAGAGCCTTTGCCAACCCAGAGGCATAAAGGAGGTACCTTGAACTCCCTTGCACCGTGTACAAGTCAGGCCATTATCCAGCCAATGCAGTATAGTTTTGCTCAAAGGATGTATATTCTCTTACAATAGGTTCAATATCTAAAAAGAAATATTACAAAAAAGTTCATCACAGAAATGTGCATGATGTTATCACAAAATCATCCATGTACAGTACACTTCAAAAGAAGAACAGGCACAGCACAGGCTGAAATACAAGTGCCCACCATACCCCCTGGGACATTAGTCTTCAACAGTGACTTGCAAAAATTACAGGACTTTGTCTCCAGTTTTATTTAGTACTTGTGCTCTCTGTTTTGTTTTTTATATGGATGGTTTTTGCTCTTTTTGGTTCTTCATTAAAATTGTAATAAATCATTTTGGCAAACCTCACTCAGAAAGGTGGATTTTTTATTCTCTCTTGATTGTACTAAGAGCCAGGTCCATTTTCAGCCCTTTAAAAAGGGAACTCCATAACAGGACCATCTCGTGGGAAAGTTTTGTCTCTATTCCCATTAATTTCACTCTAGCTGTTGACAACTCCTGTATCGTCAATTAAGGAATCTCAATGTGCAAGTGATCTCTGAGCTTTCTTGGGCCAGGACAAAATGCTTTTAGCCTGCACAGTATAATTTTAATTTAAACAAATAAACTAAACAAATAAAGTGCTCCTTGCTTAGACACCATGGCTGCGTCTAGACTGGCAAGTTTTTCCGCAAAAGCGACTGCTTTTGCGGAAAAACTTGCAAGCTGTCTACACTGGCCGCTTGAATTTATGCAAGAACACTGACGATCTGATGTAAGATTGTCAGTGTTCTTGCGCAAATACTATGCTGCTCCCGTTCGGGAAAAAGCCATCTTGCACAAATGTATTTGCGCAAGAGGGCCAATGTAGACAGCTCAGAACTGTTTTTCGCAAAAAAGCACCGATGGCGAAAATGGAGATCGGGGCTTTCTTGCGCAAAACCGCGTCTAGACTGGCACGGACACTTTTCCGCAAAAAGTGCTTTTGCGCAAAAGCGTCCGTGCCAATCTAGACGCTCTTTTCCTCAAATGCTTTTAACGGAAAAACTTTTCCGTTAAAAGCATTTGCAGAAAATCATGCCAGTCTAGACGCAGCCTATTTAGATCAGCCAAAGCTGATTCCAGACCTTGAGCAAAACAAGTGATGCAGATTGGACCTCTATAGTCTGGACTTCCCTTGTGCAGCAAAATCTGTGATCCAGCATCCCCAAGGGTTCTCATGAGGAAAAGCTGGGAGCCCCGGGCTCAGCAACTCCTCTTCCACCCTCCCAGAGCTTCTGCAACTCCACAAATAGCTCATTTGGAGTGTTCAAGCTCAGGGAAGGAGGAAGAGAAGCCAGGATGGGGAGAGCCTCTTGGGAGAAGAGGCAAGCTGGCTGTGGAGCACCATGGCTGGAGGCCAGAAACGCAGCCCTATGGCAGGGATTGGGAGTGCAGTCAGTGGCTGCAGTACTTGGTGTATTCTTGGCCTCTGGCTGCGGCGCTCCAGAGCCACCCTACCTCTTTCCCCAACCACCATCCCGCCCAGTTCCTGTTCGGTCAATGCTGGCTCCTCTGCTTCTATTGCAATGCATTCCCACAGCTGGTGGCAGCAGAGGGTCTGGCATTGACCACCTCTGGTGCAGCAAATTCCCTGGTTTGAAATCAGTCAGGTCCCAAGGGGTACAACCTGTACCAATTATAACACAATTTTGATGGTAAAGCAATCTACACAAGGGGCTTTTGCCCACCCAGTTATGTGGGTCAGAGATTCACAACTTGTCTTGCACCTGACTGACATAGCTGCGCCAACAAAAGTCTTCAATGTAGACCCTGCCTTGAAGTACATCTCTCAAGGATTTTGAAGATTAGGAGCACAGTTGTGAATTTAATCCTGTATTCAGTAGGGAACAATTGGTGGAGTGACATATTCTCAGTGCTTTGGGTTGATGAGCAGCTGTGCTGCTGCTTGCTGAACCAGCAATTTTTGTTTCAGGGACCTTGTTTTAATTCCCTGTTACGTGATGCAACAGCCATATGGGAAGTATAAAATAAGTAGACCACCATGACCTGGTTCTTATCTTTGAGGAGAGGTTGCAGACTCCTGAGCAGCCAGAGTTGGGGAGCATTATTTTTAGTGGTCAGCAGTGAATTTAGCTCCTCAAAATATGTATCTTTCTCCACCATCACTTTAGCTTCAGAAAGTTTCTCTTGATCTAGGCACTGAGATAACCAGCAGATGGTGCTGCATGCACCATATGCAGAGGTGCTGTAGAGCTGAATATTATCTGCAGAGCCCTGGCAAATTAGTTTGTGTTGTTTCTTGATCTTTTCTAGAGTTTTTACATGGAGGCTGACTAGCAGAACACAACCATATGGAAAAATCCAAGGTCCCAACCTGATCAGAAGCTTCTACATAGAAAGCCACATTTGCAACAGTGCCCCCAAGCAGGAGTTATCTGGGGAATGAATTCAGGACATCCAAATCTAAATACATGAACTTCTATTGTTTAAGCCATGGACATTAACTAAAATGCAGTAGACAACTCATATACTTTTATGCATGATCTAGCTGTAGTGGAGGAAAAAGAGCCACACAGTCTTAGCATAGGTTATAGCAGTTTGGAAGCCAATGGCAGGATTGTAACCTTCAATATCCCTGTGTATGCTCACCGTCTTGGCTGGTGCCAAGACAGCAATGAAGATTTAATCAAAAGAGTAGTAGGATTCAGTTCTGGCCCTGCTTGGGGTAGGTTGAAAGAACTGTGGAGGAAAAGCCACATCACATTGTCTGCCACATTATCGAGCCTCAGATTTCAGTAGCTACGGAGCCCACTGGTGAAATGCAACTGTACACCAAACACAGCACAGAGCTATGCCGCATTTTAGATTCATGCCACAACCTGTACTGAATAGATCCGCACCCAAGAGCCTGTCTAGATGATTAACAATTATTTACTTTGTCTGTGTAGAATGAACTGCAGCATTTGCCCATCAAAATGCCCATGAACAGATTACACTAACTGTTATTTGTGTCACACTGTGCTCCAGTAAGAAGAGTAAATTGTATAAATCTTCCTGTAAGTAAACTGTTAAATACATTGAAAAGGAGAACAGGCATCATTTTGTGTCCCTGGACTAACTAAAGATGTTGTTAGAGGATTAGACAGTTCTCTCAGACAGAAAGTAACAAAACTGATTAACTATGGTTAAAGAGATATCACCGTAGTTATTGTCTAAATGAAACATTTGAGCTGTCTGGAAGCACACATGCTAGGACAATTTTTGAAATCTGTTTTAGTTCACCTAATTCTTATAATTCCAAAGCAAATGTATGTTAAGTATTTGGGCTTCCAGTTTCCCTATGTTGTAATGATACTACCAATATTAAAGAAATGTGGAGAAGGCAATTTGATTGAAATGGCAGTGCCTCAAATGAAAGTTTACTATATCCTTGGCTTCACCAGAAATATTCCACACGCCTTTGTTCCCCTTCTTTTGCTTTTATAATTTATCACACATCATGGCATTCAATACCATGTACCATGTCATGCAGCATATAAAAGAATATGCAGTAGGCAGATGAAGCCAAAGCAATTTTATAAACTTTAATTTAGCATTAGTACTGACTGTTCCATATGGCTGTCCCAAACAGTCCTTTACCAATTACTATCTAATGTTAGCTTTATGACCATATGGACAGCTCCCATTGTGCAAGATTTTTAGGGCATAAGCAAAGGAATGTATATGATAAATTTGACTGAAATACCTCACTGGAATACATATATGATGTTTATCGAAGTTAATCAAGAACAGGCTTATTCTAAGAAATGTATAACAATTTATGAGTTACAAAATGCTGTGGTTTTTGTATGGTTGTGGTTGTTCAGTTGGGTTTGAAGATTAAATATTTTAAATGACTTATTAATTGACTGAGATTTTATGAGTCAATTCGCCCTGAGTCTCTTTACAATTCCTCCTACTATCCATACAGTGAAAACCTCAATAGTCTATGGGGCTAAATTTTTTTCTGCTGCTGAATTAAAAAAAAAAAAATTATAAAAGTCAAATACTTAAGCAAGTAACATGATGTATGGGATGCAGCATTTCCAAAGCAACAGAAGAAGCCTGTTCAATGCTGATAGTATTTAATTGCTGCTCTCGTGGTCCTTTCCTCATTGTGTCCACTTAGTTCCCTCCTAAATTCAGCACAGATTAAATAAAATATAATTCTGTGAGAGGAAAGAAAAAGGCAATGAATGCAGCCCTCTTCCAAGGTTACAGAGCAGCTTCGTAAGCCACTTCTTCAGGGTCTGCGTCTGTTGGCCATTTTTAAGGAGGTACATAAAAGTTCAGAAGGAAGGACAATTGGATTATCTGTGACCCACAAAATAATGAAATATAATTATTTCAAAGGGGATCTCTAGTCAGTCCACTGTTTCTCAAAACATCTCTAGGATTTGGGGTTACAGTGAGCTCTTCATAGTACATGATCCTCAAAGAAGCACAACATAAAACATCACTCACTGGGTTCATCAGTGATTCTTTTGAAAAGACAAATCACTTCTGAGGAATCTTAAATAATTTTTCAACACATTCTGTATTTTCTAATATCTGTGTATGTAAACTATTCTCATAAAAGAGTACACACTATTAAGCTAAAGTTATAATCTCATTTGTCTTAATAGTTATATTTTATTTCAAGATTGTGTGTACACAGATAAAAAAGTATAATCTTGTCTAATCCATGTACAAATAGAAACAAAGGCTTGACAACAGACAAAATACTGTAGGTCAAGATCATCTCTTTTGCAACTGCATGGATGTTAATCATTACAATTCAATAGAGTTACAAAAGGGTTGAGTTTTGCCCTTTGTCTTTGGTCTATGTCTTTTTAAAAACTAATTAGGCAGACTCATTATTTTCAAATGTGTTTTTCCTTTCTCAAGGCATGCATACTTCCCAAAAACCCCAGTGAAAATTAAGACTAAAATGAAAACAAATCAAAACAAAGCAGTGCATGTTACTGAAAAATAAGCCACTTACTTCTCTCTTTAGTCACAAGGAATGACCCAGGATTTGAAAAATAAAATGCATACTTCCAAAATGCTTTTAAGTAGATTATTATATTCTTGTGCACTTAAAAAGGGCACTTTCATGAAAACAGCAGCCTTCTAGGCCTAAAAGTCTTACATTTTTAATTTTTATTCCTATGTGAGGAATAACCATTAGCAATGTAGCCGTTTACTCCAAATTACCTTGCTTTAAAGTTCTACTGGCAATGAATAAATAATGACCATCAGAAAGGAACATTTATTGAACTTGATCTTCTTTTTTGCAACCAGGTGTTAAAATTTGGTTTAATAAAGCTTTTTGAATGCTAGCTTTTTGAATGCTACATTTGAATAGAATAACTCAAAATTTTTGATTAGGTGATTCTGAGGTCAGACATGATGTGCAAATCATTTTCATTGTAATATGGATGTGAATGATTTCACTTCCTGTCTAGCAGGGTTACTGAAGCTACTATGTCCTCCAGGACTGAATCCTGCCTCAGGTTGCCAGGTGTCTGGTTTTGAACCGGACAGTCTAGTATTTGAACTTTCTGTTTGGGAAACAAATTGAGAAAATATAAATGAGAAAATATAAATGTCCGGTATTTTCTAAATAAGATGTAATGTAGATTGTGATGTAATGTCAAGTGTATCCAGTATTCTTGTTGAAACTATCTGGCAACCCTAATCCTGCCTACTCTTTTGTTTGAGTCTTCATTGCTGCCCTGGCACCAGCCAAGGTGGTGAGCATAAACAGGGCTATTGAGAGTTGAACATATTAAAACAGTATCTTCCCCTCTGCTTGTGCTCACAAGGTAGAAAATTACTATTGGGTTGTGCCTTCTGCAGTTATTTCTCTATTTTTCCTAGTGTAACTATGGCAAAGCTCCAAAGGACAAAAATCAATACTCATACAGTGGACCAATTCAAGTTACTCTTCAAACAACCTGTTTAGTGTGCTGTTCACAAGCTTTGAAATAACATGTGGTGAGGCGACATTTCTAGGATCACGGAAGTTATGTTCTACTTAAATCAAACCCATTTCAGAAGATGCCTATTAGTTCACAAAGGAACTCAGTACATCAACAGATCATTAAATAGGTCTTCATAGGCAAGAAGTTATTCTTGTTTATGATCACTTCAGAGATGCAATAGCTAAGATTTTAAAAAATGATGTTGAGTGCCCAATTTGAGATACCTTGCAGGCACTTTGATTTTCATAGCACACATGCTCAGCACTGACTGAAAATCTAAAGCATCACAGGTTGGACGTCTAAAATTATGACTTTCTTTTGTGTGCAGTGTTGTTGTAGCCGTGTCAAGCCATGGATATTAAAGAGACAAATTAGGTGGGGTGGTAGCTTGTATTGGAAAAGCTTACAAGCGTACCCACCTCATCTCTAGTTTCTTTTGAAAATTTTGGCCAATATGTTCAAGCTTTTAGCAGCCAGAAGACAAGGAAGAGGAGTACTTCATCTGGCTGTGCTCAGACACAAAATTAAAAGTTCATACTCTAGTGGGTGGGAGGAGGGAAAAGTTTAAAATCAGATGAAGTGCTGAATCTTCTGTTCAATAACATGGTACGATTTGCCTATAGACAGGGAGCCTCTGCTAGCCCCTGGGCAAGGCAGGGAGAGGGGGACCAGCTCCTTGTTCCCAAAAGGGGCAGGGCCTTGGCCAGAAGGGGCGGGGGCAGCCAGCCTTCAGCATCTCCTGGAGCATTGTGCTAGCGTTCCCCCTCAGTCCTCAGAGCCAATAGGAGCTCACAGCATGACACTTCTGCGGCGATTTAAAGGGTCTGGTGCTCTGACTGCTGCCTCTGCCACAGTATCAGTGGTGACTGGAAGCCCTGGGCTGATTTGAATTGCCAGGCTCTAGCGCAATTGCCCCCTTTGGCTTCCTTTTCTGGGCCTGCAAGTTGGTAATATAAGCCACATCTTCTGTGATAGATAGTTTTCTGCATAATCATGTATAGAAATTACACCTTATAAAAAAGGCTATTCAGTCTGATTTCTTAAGGCTTAAAATTCCACCTGCTTTACAGGAAAGTGGTATCTTGTTAACAGGAATTCAGTATTATTCAGTGGAATTCATCCGGCACAACAGGTAAAATTTTCAGACCTTACCAAGTTTACATGAATGTATTAAAAATGCATCCCACTGTCTTAAAAAAAACCTGCTATGGAATTTTGCTATGTTAACAGGTTTTAAGAAAATTGTAAATATAAACCCATTGTAGTATGGGAAAGCTGTACTTTTAATTGCAAAAAGTATCCAGAAGCCACAATTCTCAGTTCAAATAAGTTAAAACCACTCATCCTGGGAATAAACTTTCCCTAGAAATACTGTCTTATGAAGATAGATGACTATACTGAACAGGAGTTTAAATAAATGTTAAACATAAAATCTACAGAAAATGAAAGAAATGGCACTATGATATGATTTGTATGTGGTTCTTTTGAACAAAACTGAAACATATTATTTTACACCTGATGTTGATATAACTGAAAAAGATTAGAGGAGAAATATATCTCTTTACGTATCTCCAGTTTATTCTGTGAATTTAACTGCAACAGCTGAGAGAATAATTACTTTTTTTGGCTTAGTGGCCAAAACAAAAAAAATCTGGAAAAAAAAATTGTTTCTAGGTGACCTGAAAGAGTATTTTTAATTTTTTTCTTGCTGGAACAAGTTTTCTTCATTTAATTGGCAGCTTATTAAAATCCTTTTTGTATTTTCAATAAACCTAATTTCTTATTATTTCAAAATGAGAATTTGAACTATTTCATGCTGAAAATGTCCAAATGAAATATATTTACTTTTTTTAAAGTCGATTGCATTTTATTTAGTCAAAACTATTCTCCAAGAATTCTGTGTTTGTACAGCACCTGGTAGGGTTCTTATCTGTAACTGGTATTCTTAGGTGTTATGAAGAAATAATAATAATAATAATAGAAGAAGAAGTCTGAAAATAGTCACTTAGCTCTACTCACAGCATAGTTTTTCTAGTAAATTTTACAGTTTCTCTGATGGAGGCAGTTTTTCACACCACTGGGAGGAGAAAAATATTGAAAAAATAGAAAACTGTTACTGTAAAATCACATAAATTGGTAGAGAAGCTAGGGCTTCTCTCTAGTATCTGAAACTATTTAAATTGATTTTTTAAACATGATATTACTAAGTTGATGGTGTCCCTTTAGAATCTGATCACCAACATAATGTAATATAGTTAAGTACCATTGGATTGAGAAAAGAGGTAAGAGACTCACTAAGCCTTAGGCAGCTTTACATTATGCACCAAAAGTTCTAATTTTTACCACCTAAAGTTTATTTCCTACCTCACAAAATAATCCACCATATTTTTTTCTTTCCAGTTTGATACTAAAATATATTTTTTTAACAAACTAGATTATTATCTAAGTCAAAAGCTAATGCTTTGATTTGTCTTGTCAAGATAAGGACAGAATGCACAGGCTTTAATAGCACTATGCCTCAAACATTTCAAAGGGTTTTAATAGGATCACTTGAATATGATAAGAAAAACTATCTTTTCATAAGAATGAATCTACTATGTCTAAAAAATACATCAGCAGCTAGCAGCAGGAAAGAAGTATGGTGAATAAAACTGTACTGAAAAGACAAGCCTAGAGCAAAGCATCTGTGAGGTTTTGTCCATTTGTCCTTCACACTAGGGTGTTATCCCACACAAGACTAGACAAGGAGATCATTTCACCCCAAAGTGGTTACACAGTCATTACTGGGATAGCTCGGCAGGTAGCGAATCAATGAAACACAAATGTTTCAGTACCGATTGGCATGTATTTTTCTTTTTAGCCTCAAGTGAGTTGGGGTACAGAAAATAAAACAGCATGGAGGGAAAAAAACAAGACTCACCTTTATAATTCAGTCTGTACTAGCCAGAATTCAACTAAGAAATAAATACGGATTTAGTTCTTTAGACATGTACAAGCTATATTCACTCACTCTATATCCAATATTCAGTCCAATTATTAACTATGTTTATTGGTCTAGGAAAATATCTTGTGCAAAAAAGCAGCACACATTTATTAGTGTATTAGGTTGATACAAGTTGGGCATCAAAGGCAATTAGACTCAGACACAGTATTTTCATTGCTTCCAAAACGAATATTAATAAAGGAGTGCTGTAAATAACTGTTGCTTCTTTTGCAGCTGACACACAGGTTTTGTTTTTGGTTTTTTAATTTTAATTAATGAAGCACAGGCTCATTTTAAAATAATGCTATTTGAGAATTACTTTGATACTTCCGCTCACCATTCAGGGTAGAGCATATTACTTAAGGTACTTTATTTGTATTTGCACTGATACCAGAAATAAATAATAATGCTTATGTTCTCCCATAGCTCTAAGGCCAATTAATTGTTTTATATAAACAAATATTCACAGCTTTGAAAAGTATCCTCCAAAAGTATCACCCAGAAAAATCGCAGTAGTACCCTTTAAAAGTGGCTAAATTACTGTTCTGAGGCCTGATTTTTATTACCTATTAAAGAAATCTCATTTTTGACTGCTGTATACCATCACTTTTGTATGTATTCATGCTTGTTCATTTAAGCTATTTTAGGAATGATGCTGTGGTTCAAAATGATTATTCAGTCGGAGAACAAGATTAACTTGAAAAAAAAAAGGTCTTTTACAAATTTACACAAATGCAAGGCATTATAACAAGGACCCCTATATATATATGGTATGATATATAAACATCTATGCAGGATTATAACGCCTCCCCTACTTTGCATGAATTTGTAAATATCATTTTTTCTTCCTCTTAATCTTGTTCTATCTGTAACTGATTTAACATGGAGTCTGCTATACACAGCAAGCTATGGCCCTGGGAAAGAACCATGTCAAATGCCATTTGATGCTGCTCAGCTAGGCACATATAAAGGCGCATTGCACCAATAATATTTGACAACACTGGCTGTGCTTTTTCTGCTTCAGTGGCCAGCTTGTCTACATTCCAGGCAAAGCAAGAAACTACTAGTTTATAAAGAGCTACCTTGTCAGCATCAGTGTTTCAAAGCAGCAATTGTAGTACTTTCCTAATGAACATACAGTATTTCATATTCCAAGTTCTGAGTTGATGAAGTACCAAGAAAAGGAGGGACAGAAATCCAATAGCCCGAAGTCACCAAAAAGAGAGCTCTTGACAACAAAATTACCTACAGTCAGCTTGACATTCAAGCGTGATTGACAATAAGCAACTATTTCTTTTCCACAGTGTTCTATGGTTACTTTTGCTTTTTTCCCCAGCAGCCACGAGTGCAGTTTCCACATCTGTATGAAAGCTAGTATTTGAAATTCCAGGACAGATTTTATTTTGGGGGCTACAGCTGTTGCAGAAGGGACCTTTCCAACACCTGTTGGGGAAACTCTCCCATCTATGCACCCACATAGTTTAAAATACAAATAATGGTTTATTCTCTTGAGATTTGCAAGGGTGAGCTATGCTGAGGTTAAAGAGCAGAAAAGTCTTCCATCTAAATAGGAAGCACTTGACTCTCCTACAGCAGATGCTACTCCATCTCTCGGGCTAGAGCAGCAGTAATGGCCAGGTTTTAGACTAACAATCCATGAACCAGTGACCCCCATTTCAACTCATTATATTTCTTCCCTTTGGCAGTTCATGGGCAGTTGAAACCATAGAGCACCCAAGATACAGAGGTGTTTGCTTTGTGGCTTCTCCTGAACCTTCCCTTCCTCCTGTTGAGCAGCAGTCCATGGGGGTACTCATGAGAATAACTGCACAGCTGCAGGAGTAAGAGGGTCAATATTTTGTCCAGTGGTAGGGGCTGTTCACTGGTAACTAATTGTTTAGTGCTGGTGATACAGAGTAATTGGGGTTCTGACCATTTAGAAAACATTCACTCCCTCAATGCAAATGATATTCAAACCCACTCATTTTTCTTTCCCATTCTCCATGGTTCTCTCCATCCAGTAAGACCAATGTTCCCTTCAATATTTTCCATCCATGTGCGAAATAAATGTTTTATGTGCATTGAGGCATGTGAAAATGTGCACCATCAGTAGAAACAAAACCTAGCTGTGGGTGCTCTGCTGAGTAGCTGAGCAACATTTGAAATTTCTCCTGAGCAGCCACACAAGTGCACAGCTTATAGGAAAACAATGAATAAGACCCTCCATTATTGGTACCTAGTATTATACTGGAGGGAAAGGGGATAGATCAGGTGAGAGACAGGAATGTAGTAAACTTCCCATTGCTTTCAGTTGCCAACTACTGACTTGATCCCCTCTCTCCTAGTTTCTGTTTTTGCCATGATGAGCTTAGAGGAGCCAGCAAGTTAGATCCTGCTTTGGAAGCCAAACCTTTTTTTTAAAAGTACAGGTTAAACCTCTCTAGTCCACTACCCTCAAGACCTGACTGGTGCCGAAACAGAGAATTTGCTCAACCATGGGAGGTCAATATTGTCCAGCAGCATTACCAACACTTCCACTGCTTACTGGGCTCTTAGAAAACAAACAGAACACTAAGAGCCAGGACTGGAGGCTGTAAACAATCTTTATGGGACCATGGGAAATTTGGCCATATCCATGATAAGTGGACATCCAGCTAATTAAAGTCATGCTGGACCACGGATGTTGCCAGACCAGAGAGGTTCAACCTGTACTGGAAAACAATGGGTAAAGAACCCATTCTGCTGCTTCTATGCTGTCCTTTAAATTGGGGCTCCAAGATGTCGCAGAGTTCACGGAGGAAAACCTCTGCTCTCATGATAGATCATAGTAAAATGTGCTGAGTCAAAGAACTACCCAGCTGGATGTCATTAATATTCATGCTGTTAAGTCAAATTTCATATTCGATTTGCCCATTCCCTACTGCTCATCTTCTCTTATTCACATACAGCAAGACCCAACTTTCCCATCCTCTTTTGGAAACTGTCCATTTATCCATGTCATTACTCAAACCAAAGAACAAAACAACAGACACCCGGTGGAATGACTATGAAGTTTTTTTTTTTCCCCCTTGCTGTTACATTGTGTGTAGCCTCTTCAAACCTGTGGCCTAATAGCTAATAATTAAAACTATTTGCATTTAACTACTGAGAGGTTTCCTTTCAAATTGCTCCCAGCAATTTAATATTAATAACTATATTTACTTATTAACAAAATGACATCAGCTGTTTAATATTATTATAAAATCATTAGAATGCAACAGTCAATCAGAATGCATCATTTTCATGCAAGTGAGGGTTTCATTTCAATAAGGGCGCATCCTGCACATGAAGAAGGGTTACGGAAATTTATGCCTTACATTTTCCGAGTTCTCACTAGCTGTAATGATCAGAGCCTGTCTGCATGTATCAGTCTTGGCTTTCTGCTGACTTAATTGGCCTACTGCAGAGATACGGGGCTTACAAAAGCTCATGGAAGAGTCTTTTGACAAATTCATCTAGCCCGCTAAAGCATAAGTCACAGTTTGGTAAAGAATTTTTTAGCCCAAGGCAAGAGTATTTCTATTATATAACCTCCCTTGACCCAAAGAAGGTACAGGAGAAGAATGGGCTTAGAAAGGACAATAGTTGGTGTCTTGAAATCAAAAGTATTTAAGATTTAGAAGAAAAAATACCTGAGCTCCTGGCTTACGTGATTTTGCTCTCACTACTTTCTTCCATCTATCACTTTTAAAAATCATTTTGTCTTTAACTTAAAATTTTATCCTGGCTGACAGCCCAGCCTCATTCTGTCTGTTAGCTGAAGACAGTCTGTACTTGCAGACAGACATGATGTGGACACTGTCAAACAGCTCTCCCTCCTCACAACTTCATTGCCACATACAGAAATTGGTATGTAAGGCTCAAGTTAGAGGCCTATCCTAAAATGAAGACAGCAGTCAGATAAACTGCTTACCTTTTAAGATATTTTCTATGATGTTCATTTGCTTTGACAGTTAATGGGCCTGAAGTTACAACACCAAATTGCTTCACTTAACTGACTTGTGGGCTGGCTTCCCTTTCTAAAGTGATTCTTTTAGGAAGACAGGCAGCTGAAAACACTGTTTTAAAAAACAGGAATTAGAGTACAATAGAAAGTTGGATGGGCTAAGACAAAATCAAATGGTTACTTGGCATTTCTATTTTAGGTATGAGCCTGCTTCTAATGTTTATCCTTTTTCAGTTCTGTAACATGGACTAGCCATCTAGTCATTGCCGAAAAAACTTCCTACAAGATTTTAGCAGTTTTATGAACTTTACTAATTGCTAAATTCAAGAAAGGATTTTTGCTGAATTAATAAATTAGATTAATATCTAAGTTACATTTACCTGTTTACTGGCTCTCCCATGGTACTATCTGAACCTTTTCTAGTTTCCCTTCCAGGGTATATTTTCCAGTTAAAATTATGATTTCATTTTTAGAGTTGCACATGAAAACTGTTTGGTACATCCTTAGAATCATGGTCAGAATGGGGCAAGAAATAATCTTCTCATCCCACAAAAACTTCTGCAATGTTTCCCATTCCACATTGTGACAGACCCAAGACCTGTTGGCATTTCTCATGAAAAACAAGAGAAACCTCATCCACGCTCCACCCCAGAATAACCAGGTCAGGGCATTGACTTAGGATGTGCAAGATGTAGGTTCAGTTCTCCTGTCTGAATCAGAAAAAAACAGAGACTTGAACCTGTATCTCTCACATGATGGGTGAGCACTTGAACCAGTATGTTTTTAACTATTCTATGGTAGGTGTTTCTCTCAATGCCATTTCAGACCTGAGACGACTCTACCAATGAAAGGTCACGGAAACCAATACGTTTCCCACAAAAAGTTTAAGTTTTGAGGAATCTGCATTTTCCAAAGTAAAAATACGTTGTTGAAAAATTGCCAACCAGCTCTGCTCGTGATTTTCAGTTTCTATAAGAGACACAGAATAACAGGAACACTTTGAGATCAGAAATACTACTCATTACATAATTATTGATGTATTTAGCTGTGCAGCTATGGTAACTTATGATATGAACCCTCCCACATTAACATGAAAGGTTTTCTTACTAACACTTACATGATATTAATAGCTCTGTGCATAGACATGTATGTTATAAAGGAATAAATGCTGAAATTACCCCAATGTAGGGGGCCTACACATGGCCTAGGAACACTTACATATATTCACTTGTACAGAAGGGTGAATGTCATGCTTTAGAGGTCTAGAAAATAAAGCAAAAACATTATTTTTGTTCTCTTTTTAAGACAGACAAAAATGCTAGCCCTTTGTAACAATCTGAACTTTAGCCTAATCAGGACACCTGCCTATTCATTGGCATTCCCTTTTGTTTTCTATGTTGTTCTATGTCCTCTTTGGCAAGAGTATCATTCTCTGTTCAAGAGAGCCAGAACTAAATTAGAAGGGGTTTTTTTTCAGGTCAAGGCTGAGTTCCATTGGCAGAGTTCCATGTGAAAAATCTTACACAGCACCTGACTGCATTGTGCCTTGGTTTACACCAGTGACACTAAGCCATCAGTTTCAGCTGATAAAATTGTAAAAAATAAAAGAGTGGCTTTAAAGATTTTTTTAAATGTATCCAGTGTAAAAATAGTGGCATTTGACTAGGATAACATCTACTGGTATGTTAATTACATTTTTTGCATTCATTTGCAAGTCTATATTTGACCTTGATATTTTACAAAGTTTTGACATTCAAAACTGCAAAATAATTTACTGAAAACATGTAGCAACCAGACGCCTGAAGAAAGGAAGATACTCCCATAGTTAAGGGCTTTAATGAAAATAAGCCTACAGCCTTCAATTGAAATAATTTGTCAAGAAATAAAAGTCTAAAGCACTTCATTCATTCTTTCATAGGACTCATTTAAATCACAACACAATGCACTATTAGATCCTGTAATTGAATTTTTTCTTGCTTTGTCCTCAGCTTAATGAGCTAGATTTATGCATCCATTCACTTCATACAATGTCATTTGGAACTTTACCTTAAAGATTTTCCTCTCCACGCCACAGTGACTTATGTCATTACATATGAATTGTATAAAGACATGAAAAAGGTAAAAAAAAAATCTTTAAAATGTTATATTACAGGCAGGATAGGTTGCACCATCTATTCTTAATTTGCTTGACATGTTCCATTATGAGACCCCATATTCAGTTGCTTATGACTTAACTAAACTTAAAAATTTAACTTTGAAATTTCCCACACTGGGAGCATGTCTCTACTGAATGTTTCAAGATTATTTCAACAAAAAAACGTCAACAATTTTTTAGCAAGAGGTTATAGGCAAATATGTTGTATTATTGAGGTCAAAAACTTCTTACAGACTTATGATTGAGTGGTTTTAGCACCCATGGTTGGGAGCATAGAGACTTGAAATTTGCCAGAAGATTTGCTCTGGTGTCAGAATCCTGTGAAAAACCAACCATGTATAGCTAAGTAATGAGCCTTTGAAAAAGTCTCAGTTGATGGATGCTCAGTAGAGATAGGTTAGTGTTCGGCAGCTAAATTTTCCAAAGATTCCATCTTCACTAAGGATGTTGCTTCCCAAGATTGCAGGGGTGCTGGATCCAGGAACTGAGAACAGGGAGCTTTTGTCTCCCTTGAGCCCTCAATAATCCTCCTAATGGCACACAGGTAGCATGGAAGAGGACACTGGCTGACTTAAAATCAGTGGGATGAGCTGATCCAGGTGGACATGGAGTAGACTGGAAGAAGGAACCATTGTGGCATGCAGAGGAAGACTAAAGATGTATATGTATAGGAACATGTGCACAGATAAATACAGACTAGGACAGGCTGGGTAAGGCAACTGGGTCCAAAAGTGGGTGAAAAAACTGGGATGGAGGTGTGGGAAGGTACATGTGGACTGGGAGGATCCTGCAGTGGGATCCTATAGGGTCAATCCTGGATCAGGTACTGTTCAATATTTTCCATAATGATTAGGATAATGGAGGGGAGAGTATGGTTTTAACTAGAGCCCTACAAATCTGTAGATATCTGCTTTATATCCATGGATATGGGTGCGGGTATCTGTGAGTCATTTTGGCAGATACAAATTCAGGTACAAATTTTGTAGCTGTGCAGGACTCCACTTATAACATTTAAAGATGACAAAGGGTTGCAAGCCCCTCAAAGACTTCAAAATGATATTGACAAATTCAAGAACTGGTCAGACTTGAACGAGATGAAATTCAACAAAGATAAGTGTGAAGTACTACATTTAGAAAGGAAAAAAATCAAATGGGGAGTAATACTGCTGAAAAGAATCTGGACTTGTAGTGAACCACAACCTGAATGAGAGTCAACAATGTGAAGCACTTGTGAAAAAGGCTAATATCATTGTGGAGTGCATTAACAGGTATATCATACATAAGACATTGGAGATAACTCTCCCCCTCTAGTTGGCACTGGGGAGGCCTCACTGGAGTACCGGATCCAGTTTCATAAGAGCAGTTAAGCACTAGGCTTCCACAGAAGGTTGTAGAATCTTCATCACTGGAGGTTTTTAAAAACAGGATGAACAAATACCTGTCAAGGATGGCCTAGGTATATGTGACCATCCCGCAGTGCCCTTTGTTTCTCTGAGTCCTATGATACATGATCTAATATTTCATTGTGATGTGACTTAAATTAGTTTTATGACAAAAATAAATGAAGAACTTGTTTCTTGACAAATCCATTCCAAGCTATATGGTCATTAAAAGCCCTACGTATTGAAGAATTGCCTTTTTCCATTCTTCAGTAGTCTGGACACTGCATGTTTGCCATTCATTATTTTGACATTTTTAATGTCAAATCTTTGGAAAACAGCAAGGTAGACCACTCATGGACATGAACCTGCAAATATACAGGCACAGCCATGCAGAAGATGGAGCCTTCTTTCCATTAACTTGTATCCATCTCCCTTCAGCCACAATTCTACAGGAGTAAATCTCAACTGGAATAACAAGACACCTGGTTAATGCGAACTCCAGCTCTACTCTTTTTCAAAGAATCAGTATCACTGAACTGAGGGTATCACTATTTTCAAAGCTGTGCTTTTTGATCAATGTCCTCCACGGTTTTCATTAGCTATTATTTCATTACCTATTGTTAAATACACAGAGAATGAATTAAAAAGCTGAAGATAATAATTTCAGCAATACAGGGCACCCCTGCTATAAGTCGCCCTGGTATACATCCATTCTGCACTAAAGTCATTGACACTTGTAGGAACTGATGCATTCTCCCATTCCCCGCTCTTAAGTCACTGACAAAAAAACAAAACAAAACAAAATAGAAAAACCAATTTGCACAAATGGAAGTCACCCATGGAAAAAAAGTTCCCCACTTTAAGTTGTTCTGCTTTAAGTCCAAGTTTTTTGGAACATATCTTGGACTTACAGCAAGGATGGTCTGTACACAGAACTACATTGGATGCAACAGTCTGTCAAGATATGCAAGCTAAACTACATTCTAGGCTTCCAGTTGTTAACACCATTGCAGTCAGCAATATCAATGCTTAAAAATATCTTTATTGCTGATGGGTGAGAAACCTATTGCCCACAGGTCAGACTTGAACAAGGGAAGGGGAAGCTTGCATATCTTAACAGACTGTTGCATCCAATGTAGTTCTGTGTACAGACTGTATATGTTTTTTGGAACATATCTGGCCTCTTGATCTTTTTCATCTGGTCCTCAGGCCCCACATGTTCACTAGTGAGTGAGGGATGTGGCACAGAAACTCCAGGCCCCTCCCCACAATGAAACAAGCTTCATTCATCACTTTATCCCTGCAGTAGGGGAGGACCCCTAGTCTTGGTGCTCCCTGAGGGTGGGAAGCCCTGAACTGTGGTGCCTCCCTACCCAGGGCTGGAGCAATGAGTGCTGGCTCATTCTGCTGTAGGGAGAAGCCCTGAGTCTCTGTATGCCCTTGCCCCCTTTTGGGAGTTGAACATGTGTGGCCTGCCATGGATTTTTAGGTGGGTCAATGGCACCGACATAAATAAAGATTCAAGAGCGTGATTCAAAAATATATTTCGGACCTATTCTGCTGACCCTTTTCAATGCTTTTTTCTTCTTCGCTGACTTTGCATTCTAATTGTTGTTATTCATTTGTAAAGAATATTACTAAGCCATACTTCAATAAAGTATGAAAACAGAGAATTCACTTGCTTGATTTGTGGAGAGTAATACAAAGCATATTCAAAAGGCTGCTCCACTTGTTTGCCATAATAGGAACATTCACTACATCTGACTATTTCATTTACTCAGATGCATGAATAATGGACTAGGTGTTTTCAAGCCAAACCTCTTAAAACATACCTGCTAAGGCATGCTTTATAGGTGATCTGCCAGAAATAACCTGAATGCAAATTTGGTACTCAAACCAGCGCAAAAGAAAAATATTGTATGCCTAAGGACAAGCTGTTGGCCTCATCTGATATGACCTTAATTGAGATCCTGGATTCGTGGACTGATGTGTCATATGTGGGGCAGAAAAAGAGTAGTGCCCTCCAGCCAGAGTTTTCTTGTAAATAAAAGTAAACTACAGTGTGCCCTATATAAAAACTTAGAAGAGAGGAAATATATAGTTAGCCATGTCCATTCCTTCTAAGATATAATACAGGAATGGACCTTCTACCTCAGTTTCCTTGTATATGCACTGCATGACTGAAGTGTATGACTTGTTCAGAAAGGGTATGTCTACACTGCAGAGTTTTTTTGGAAAAATGGCCATTTTTTCTGAAAAAAACTCACGCCCACACTGCAATCGCGTTCTTTTGAAAAAAATCAAAAGAACAGAGGGGTTTTTCCAACATTGATAAACCTCTTTCTATAAGGAAGAAGCCTTTTTGCGAAAAAGCTCTTTCAGAAAAAGGCGTGTGTGGACAGGGAAGAAGGAGTTCTTTTGGAAGAAGAGGAAAAGAGGAAAAAGCACAGGTGCCCTGGTGGCCACTCCGTCCATAGTGATCACAGTTTAAATGCGAGATAGCGTCCATTCAGTGTGGATGCTATCTTTCGAAAAAGCAGATCGCTTTTTCGATGCGCTTTTGCTGAGCAGACACTCTCTTTTGGAAGAAGTTTTTTCAGAAGATCTCTTCTGGAAAAGCTTCTTCCGAAAGAAGCTTGCAGTCTAGACGTAGCCTAAGCTAGCTGCTTTGCTAAAATTCATCTGGACCTGCTCAGTAAGTTATATTTTTCATTTCAGCCTCACATTTGATATATGTCAACACTCTGTGTACACAGGATTTTAAAGTACAGGTCAGCTGCTTATTAGTGGGGCAACATGTAATTACATTTGTCCAAATTGATTTTTCATTGTTCTAGCCTTCCAGACAATGGAATTTTCCCCAACCAGCTACATGCAGAGTTGGCTCACTCACATTTGGAGGAGTACTCAAGCATATACACTAGAGCAGGGCTAATCAACACACACAACCCGCAGGCTACTTGTGACCCACAGCTCATTTGTTTGTGGCCCGTGGTGCAGTTTGGATTTACACGGGGTTCAACACGTGGCCCATGGGTGGGATCCTTTGAACATGGCCTCCACTGGGAACACTCTCCACAATGGCGAGGCAGCTCCCAGGCGGAGTGAGCACTGAAAGACACAAGCGGAAGGACTGGCTGGAACAGATGGTACAGGGTGTCGGCATTTCTAGTCCCCAGGGAGGAGGTGTCAGGACCACCGGGGCATTGTGGGAAGTGCTTTGTATTCATGCTCATCAGTGTGAATGAAGCTTTTTGCATATATTTGCATATATATATATATATATATATATATATATATGCAACTACACTTAAGCTGCAGCCCTCGGCATGTGCTGAGAGTATCATTGTGGCCTCCGAGACTTCCAAAGTTGAGTAGCCCTGCACTAGAAGGTCTCAAACTCAATTTACTTTAGGGTCAGTGCCAGTCCTCAAATCCTTTTAGTAGGTCAATGGACAATCCCCTCTGGCAGGGCTCCAGAGGAGCAGGGGTCTACATGCCTTTCCCCCGTGTGTGCCTCCCTCCCCCCAACTGCCACCTCCGGGCTATTTAAAACCCAGCGGGGACCCCCACCACCATCACTGGCAGTGCAGCAGGGCTAGAGTGGCTTCCTGCTTCAAGTTCCATGCTACTTCCAGCATGGCCCTGTGGCCTGTGGGACGTGAGTACAAGGCCATCCTGTCCATCGCTGTAAGCTGTGAAACTGTTAACTCATTTTGTGAAACTGACTAGATATCAGTGATGTCAACTTTCCTGATCTGATCAAAAGCTGCCTGATAACTGGGGCTTTTTTTTTTCCCCCTGAAAAGCCGCAGCCACTAGAGTTACTAGAATAAAACCAGATCTGGGAATTTCACTACCTGCTGCCTCATGTACAGCTATCAACTGTGATCGCTCTGATTTAATAGATTATGCTTGTTTGTTTGTGCATGGTATTAGAAGAAAATCCCAGCCTTCTTTGTCTTTTTCCCCTTTTTTGTGGAGAAAAACTAGAAAATGTGTCCTATTTCAGACAAAGACCTCAAACACCAGGTGCCAAATAAAAAGATCCTGAAGTGTATTTTTATCTGTGATTTCAAGAAGCCATTCTCTTTCTTGGAGTGTGGGAGGAGAGGCTGATTCATGAGTTTAGAACACCTGGGGTTGGCAGTACAATACATGTAAATTAATAGTGTCTTCCCTTGCGTCCAGGATCCCAGATAGAGACCAGGATCCCACAAAAGACACAAAACTGAGTTCTCACCCTAACAACCCCATATCCTAGTCAGACTGGTATCTCTGTCCTCCCCACTAACATCTGTGTCCTAGCACTGGAATCTTGTTTGCACCCCCCGCTAACCTCCGCACCCTTGTGCTGGAATGCTCTGTTTGTGCTCAGGGCAACCAAAAGAGAAATGCACTGGCCCCAACCCACAGGCTGCAGAAGTGCATCAGCTCAGGCAGGTCCCTGGCCAGAGAGATTCACATCACAGTGTAAGAGGACAATGCAGCTTCATACACCGAGTGGCACCCTCTGTGGCCAGGATTATGTGAGTGCTGGGGGCCTGGGTGCTCCTGGGAGCCATGTATGAGGGTGAGTCCTTTGAGTTCCATCCACTCCATCCTTGCACGGGCCTGATTAACTTTTTCAACATATTTTGTGGGCTGGAATCACAGAGTGCTCAGACCACAGAGGGAGTCTAAGATTCCTGAAATTCACTGTCATCACTCATCAGCTGGAGGTGTAGAGGTGTAGGACCTGTGCTCTGGTCCTCATCGAATAAGGACCTGCGCAGAGGAAGAAATGATAGAGAGAATTTGGGACAGAACTAGGAGAGAGAGAGGTAAAATTTGAGGGACAAAGACAAATATAAAAAAGGAAAAGCGTCTGAAAATAAACAAACATTTGAAAAATTATGTGGATGGAAAATATGGACTCTGGAAAAGAACTGAAAAGGTGCACCTAGGTGTAGGAAACCAGATTGGAGAACAGGAAGTGAAAGAGGGATTTTAATTTTATAGGAAGTTTTCTTTATAGAACATTTTGAATGTATGATTTACTAATAATTTGTCTGGTTCTAGTAGCATCAACAAGAACAGCAGCATGAGAAGGCCATTGGCCTTAGTCAGGAAGAGGATGAAACTCTCCCCAGACTTAACCTCACATGGATGCTGTGGTCATATTTTTTTTCCTATTGAAAAGTTGATATGATGGTCAAATTTGCAATCCTCTCCCAACTACATTAAAACAACCAACCGGAAATGTGTTTGTAATTGCTACTTGATGTGTTGTTTCAGACTCTGACATTCTCAGGACAGTAGAACGGTCTCACCTCTAGAACCACTGCTGATGTGCAAATACATCTTGTGGATTTAGACTGTAGGCTGTGACAGAGGAGCATTCTATGTAGCTCAGAATAGAGGGGTTGGTACAAAGGTGGTTTTAAGTAAAGCTGGGTCAAAATTTATCATCAAAACAGTTTTCTGACAGAAAATGCTCTGTATAAACAGATGTTTTATTTTCTTCAAAAACCACAGCAATTCAATAAAATCCCCTTCAAAAATTTTGAAAACAAAAATGTTTTTTCAGATTTTTTGTTTTGAGAATATTTAGGGATTTCATTTCAAAATGAAAATTTTGTTTTGAATTTTTTTCATTTTTATTTGTAATTTGTACATGTTATAACATAGTAGTCAAAGGGCATACTATGACATATTATAATATGACATACCATAGCAATTTAAGTAAAATAATTGAATATTTATTCTTTTATGCACATCAAAGGCATCTGCTTCTTTCTGCTGGTTGAAACTATCCTTTTTTAAAGAACAGCCTTTTATGCTTTGTGTTGTAATGAAACAGTGTGACACATCATATAAGAAAATCAGATAAGCATTGAGTGTTCTACAGAAGCAGCTATTTTCAATATTCTTGTATTATCCTGAAATATTTTTTAGATATTGAAAATTGTTGTTTTAAGGCCCCACATCAAAGGCATCTGCTTCTTTCTGCTGGTTGAAACTATCCTTTTTTAAAGAACAGCCTCTTATGCTTTGTGTTGTAATGAAACAGTGTGACACATCATATAAGAAAATCAGATAAGCATTGAGTGTTCTACAGAAGCAGCTATTTTCAATATTCTTGTATTATTCTGAAATATTTTTTAGATATTGAAAATTGTTGTTTTAATAGTACACTGAGTTCTTACCCAAAAATAAATCTATAGAATATTCTATTATGTCAAATGATATGTGAGCAATGTACAGTAGGCACTTAACTGTTATATAGATAATAACAAATTGCTGCATATTTATCTACCCAACGATGGTCTTTATAGATACATATTTATCTGTAACTAAGTACATGAGTTGGCAGTAACCAAAAACAGATTATAGCGTAACTTTCTATGATAAACACAAAAATGTGGTTCTTCCTCCCTTTTACGCCACCCCACTTTGACATCCAGTATTAATTCAGGTAGCATAGAACAAATTTATACTTATTATGTAATGGGAAGTGACAGTGTAGGCAAAAATCATGTGTCTTTGGTATCTTTGTTCACATCTGCTAGTTACTCACACTGAAATGTGGATAATTATGCACATTGCAGAAAACAACTCTATTGTACAGTAACCTTGGATCTAGGCCTATTACATGCTACTTCAACTACCTGAAAGGCCATTATCAACTTCCCTTTTATGACCTAGAATATCACTAGACCGTGAACATTCCCTGAGGTAAATAGACTTTTTCAGATGTAGTCATAAAAAATAACAACATCATGTTTGCTGGTATTGTTTTGGGAAGGACATTGTTTACACACTGTACCAGTCAGTATGTCAACTGACTGTTTTTCATATATTTCAGTAGCCAAAATGATAGTGGAAAGCTATTTCTTAAGAGTCTCCAAAACCAGAAATCCTGTTTATTAGGATTCTATGTTGTAAATTTGAATTCAGTCAATAGTTTTATTTAATTTGCAGCATGGCTTAGAGGGACTTTGATTATTTCATAAAGAAAACTGTGGCAGCGTTTAACCCATTTATTCTTTTCCTAGAAAGAGCTGCTACTACCACATCCATCACCTAAGGAGATGAAAATATATAGTATCCAAATATTTGCATACCAGCTCTAAATTATAGCACGAAGCATCTGAACAAGCTCATTATGGGAATTCCCTTTTGTACATCAGATGTATGCTTAATTCAAAAACTGCACAATTTACCTGACTGTCTTGACTGCTCCACTGGCACAAGCAGGTGATGTTTTTGTTCTTAAGTTTCAAAGGCATCAAAGTGGTTTGGATGAGACAGGCTCAATCACTGGGGAAATACCCCATATTGTCCTACCCACGATCAAGTCTTAACTGCCTGTTGAAGAAGCAGCAATGATGCGACCTAAGGGTGGACTGAATACCTTCCCTGATAACGAGTGTTACCTACTGTAGGGTTTCCATTAATAGGCATAAAGAGAAGTATTAATGGGTGGGATTGTACAGGAAAGTGCACATGCAAACACACAGACTTGAACTAAAGTAATTTGTCTGAGTTTCTGGCAGGAAAGAAACAGCCTCTTAGCAAATGTGTATGTTACAATGATAGCTGAGTAATAAGTGATAAAGAGAAAGCCAACATTTTAATACTTAGGGCCTTCTGTTACACATGAAAAGTACTCAACACTTTTTGCTCCTGGGAATCAACTAGATTTTTGCTAAGAATCTGGATAGTGTTTACAAATTAAAATGAGTGAAAAGACAATTTTCCTGCATGGAAAATACCAATGCCTGGAGTTAATCAGACACTCACTAGGTTGGGTAATATGGACACGATAATAATTACTAAGCAGCCACTCTAGCACCTGAAGTACAGTGAATAAATCACATACTGTTTCAGACAGTAAAATCACAAATACATGTAAGATGCATAGTTCAGAGAATCACATATTATGCATAACTAATTAGCAATAAATAACAGATTACTTTAAACATGGAAGAAATTATTTTGGTGACTTCCCTGATAAATTCACCCAACCACTGCTTGCTAACAACACTTACCTTGCTGGAAATCACCTCCGCTTAGCAAGAACATGTATTTTTCCTCCCCAGTGAAGGAGAGGCACTGCCTTCCCCCAGCTAATTTAAAGTAAATGGGCTTCCAAGAAAGGAAAGGAATCTTTATTTCTGATCAGTTTCTTAGAAGAGAATGGCTACACAGTTGCTCTACTGTCATTTCTATAAGCCATAAGCTGTAGTAATAACTGGGCTCCTCCTGGGATGGGTGAGAGTGGACTCATAGATCAACACAATGGCAATAACAACTGATCAATCTCTGGAGAACCTCCGTACCTTCATCTTTTCAACACTGGCATTAAGGTACTTCTGCACTAACTGAGGTGTACCTGTGCACAAAAGCAGGCATTAGCTTCAACAAATACCTGTGACATCACATCCCAATTCATTTTGCCTTGGGTTATTTTTAAGAACTCTTTGGGTGTGTCTAGACTACATGGCTCTGTCGACGGAGCCATGTAAAGTAGTTTACTCGACATAGTCAATGAAGTGGGGATTTAAATAATCCCTGCTTCATTAAAATAAAAAATGGCCACCGCGCTGTGCCGACAATCAGCTGATCCAGCACAGCGTGGCAGTCTGGTCGCGGCGTGGTCGACAAAGGAAGGTTTGTCGAAGGTTTGAAACGAGGTTTACCGGAGTGGTCGACAAAGGCTTCCCTTGTCAACTGCGCCATGTCTAGACTGCCACGCTGTGCCAGATCAGCTGATTGTCGGCACAGCACGGCGGCCATTTTTATTTTAATGAAGCGGGGGATTATTTAAATCCCCACTTCATTGACTATGTCAAGTAAACTAATTTACATGGCTCCTTCGACGGAGCCATGTAGTCTAGACACACCTTTTGATGCTACAAGCTTATCTTCTTTCATAATTAGTTTAAAAAAGTCCTAGGGGTAGTTGCATCACAAGGTGACACCATAACTACCATAGTAGAGTTAGCAAAGTAAACTGCATGCTAAAGCAAAATAAGAAAACTCGTTTGTAGGTTTCTTCCGAGGAAAATCTTGAATTGTAGCTCATTGTTCCAGAAAAGCAGGGTTTCGCTCCCAGCAATTCTCACACAAGAGAAAAAGCATCACTGTATCAACAGCACAAAAAAATAAGTTAGACAAACTGTGGCAAAATGTGGACAAGACCATCTTGATCATCTAGTTTGACTTCTAGGCCACAGTACCACACCCACCCCTTCCTGTTACAGACCTAAAGATTTCAGGTCACAAAGAATCCACCATTGACACTAGTTTAAAACTTCAAGTCATCCATGAGGCTAGGGTTGCCAATTTCAGTTGGATATATTCCTGGAAGACACATGACATGACAATCTTTAATTAGATATTAATATTTAATTCCTGGAGACTCCAGGATAGATCTGGAGGGTTGACAACCCCACATGCAGCAGAGGAAGGTGAAAAAACAAAAAGATCTCTGCCACAAGTTTTCTCCACCTTTAAAACATCTTCTTCTCTCTGTAGGCTGGATTGAGTTTAACTAGGGAATATTGTAAAACGCATAGAATGATGCCTGATACCGCACAGAAAACTTCATAGCGCATTCTATTTAGAAACTATTCTGGCATCACTTATTTTCTGTATTTATTTTCTCTGGCCTTTTATTATTTACTAGCCAATTAGCCTGTCATAAAACGGGATTTTCAGGTCTCTCCTCCACGTCGGTCTTCTCTCCTGAGCCTCCGGTCTCTTGCTCTGTCTCTCTCTCTCTGTCTCTCTCTCTCTCCTCCTCCTTCTCCTGCCTCCCCCTCTCTCTCTCAGCTCTCCTCCGCCTTCTGCCTCTCTCTCCGTCTCTCTCTCCGTCTCTCTCTTTCTCTTCTCCCCCTCCTGCCTCTCTCTCACTCTCTGCTCTCCTCTGTCTCCGTCGGGGATGCACGCTCATCCAGGCCTTGCCCCCTGGGTGTGTACGTCACCGCCCCGCCCCCCTTCGCCTCCCACTGTGGCGCTCAGCTGACTTCTGTGCCACTCAGCTGGGCCGCTACACGGGAGCAAGCAGCGCAAGCAGCCATTTGAGCCCCGCGCTCCCCGTGCTGCATGGGGAGCACGGACCCCAAACAGCCACTTGTGCCGCTTGCTCCCGCGTGGTGGCCTGGCTGAGTAGCGCAGAAGTCAGCCGAGTGCCACAGTGGGAGGCAACAGCGCCGCCCAGAGGGAACAGCCAGCGTTTCAGCGTTACAGAGTCACAGACATTGGGCTACTATATATATGATAACACTTAAAATTATGACAGATATCCTGATTCTTTAGGGTTCATCTGCTCCTTCTGTTAATTCCACATAGAAGAACAGTTCTTATAAAACATTGGATTAAATTTAAAAACTCTTGCAAGTGAAAATTATCCAAGTCTCTCTCACAAAGAATTGCTTAAAACCTCATTTGAGATGACTCCTAACAAGCACTTAGCCAAATGCTGGCTCCACAGCTCCCATTGGCTCCAATGAGAACTATGAAAGTAGAGTCAGGGTAGTATATCGAGCCTCCCTTGCTGTCCACACACCTTTGGGCTACAGGGACCTGACGGCTGCTTTCTGGGAGTCACAGTCAGGACTGCCGGGACCCTGCATCTTCAACTTCTCATCCCCAGCCCCACTACAAAGCTTGCATCCCAAGCCAGAGCCTTCACCCCTGCTTAGGGTTGCCAGATGGTTTCAACAAAAATACCGGACACACTTGACATTACATCACAATCTACATTACATCTTATTTAGAAAATACCGGACATTTATATTTTCTCATTTATTTTTTCTCAATTTGTTTCCCAAACAGAAAGCTCAAATACTGGGCTGGCAAATACAGGTGTTCAAAACTGGACATCTGGCAACCCTACCCCTGCCACACCCCAACCTTCTGCCCCAGCCTGGAGCCCTTTTCCATATCCTGAACTCTTCATTTCTGGCCCCACCCAGAGCCTGCATCCCCCAGCTGGAGCCCACCTCCCCACACCCCAATCCCCTGCTCCACCCTAGAATACACTCCTGCTGGCCCCAACCCCCCCATTGCTGGCCCCACCCCAGAGCCCTCCCAAATCCCAATCTCCAGCCCAATGAAAGTGAGCAAGGGAGCAATGGCGGGAAGGAGGGATGGAGTGAGCAGGGGCCTCAGAGAAGGGGCAGGGTAGGGCTGTTCAGTTTTGTGCAATTAGAATGTTATCTTTAGCCCATGATCAAGCCTAAAGAAAAGAACCTGCTTTCATGGCCCACTCCTGTCACATGGGGAATGACATGTGACATGGAAAACATGGGCAGCCCTTCTATGATGCTTCCCCTTCATTCCCTAGGCCAACAAATTGATTGAGAAACTTCTGTGGCATTTGGATTCCATGTCTGGAAAGGGGACAGGCTGCAATGGCCTACATGTGTTACATGCATTTTCATTTCTGATCCTCAGGCTACATGCTAACTTTAGCATAGTTGCTCATAGTGCTACAGAAATCCCTTCACTGGGGTGTCTCAGGGCATCTGTGTGATGGATAATCCCTGGAATTAGGGCTGCAAAAGGACTCAAGCTATCAGGGGACTAGAGGACTATCAAGAAGCCCAGAGCCAGTGTAGAGGCACAGAGCCTCTGCACAGACAGCTCCGAGCTTCCAGCAGATCCATTAAGATTTTCTTGATCCCCTGCAAGCCCCACCCCCAACAAATGAATTCAGATGCAAATGCAAAGGGAACATAGTGAATAGGGTTGCCAGGTGTCGTCACCCGGACAGTCTGGTTTTCGCCATCTCTGGTAAAAAAAACCCAGAAAATACCGGACGTGTACAATGTCCGGTATTTTCTGTTTTTCTCGGATGGAAGGCTGGCAGGGACATTCTTCCCCTGCTGCATCCAGTGGGGGCAGGGGGAGTGTGGAGCGTGGCAATTTAAAGGTGCAGTGAGCTTTTTTTTTTTGCTCAAACCTGTTCCTGTCATGTTCAGTATTTTTTTTTAAAGTATCTGGCAACCCTAATAGTGAAGGTTTCATGCTTGGGCCTCTCTCATGGACATTTCCTTAGGAGAGTGTGATCTCCACATTAGGGGGAAAAAAAGCACATTCAGGTTGGGAGATTTGCAGAAAATGATACCGCCGTTTGCAGTGTCTGCTTGTAGGCCTGAGATTTTTATGCAGCTATGATTCACCACTGTCATACAGTTCCTACATGAATATTAACTGCTTTCTTTGTAGCTCACAACTCCTGGAAGTCTATAACTCATATTCTGTCATTCCCATTCTCCTTCTTCAGATAAATGTACTGACTCACAATATTGGTTTAACAAGTCAGTAAAGACACATTATTAAGAGCTATGCATTTATTGAATGCCATATACTTTAGCGCTTTTTAAAATCTCCTGTTGGTGTTGCATGAACAAGAAGGATGTTAGGATCTATGTAGCACTGATGTCGTCTTGTCTAACTATCCATATTTATTTCCTATGTTGTGTCAGCCTTAACTTGATTGATGGCTACAGATTAGCTTTGTTACCTCCAGGACACTAATGTTAATGAGAAGTTGCACCTTGGAGGGTTATGCCTGATTTAATATATTGCAACAAATGAAAGGACACTTAGATTAAGGGAGAGGGAGCTTTGTTTTGGATCCAAAGAAGCAGATCATAAAAAAATTGTAGAGTTCCATGATCTCTGTCTCACAACAGTTGTAATTTTACGGTATTTTAGTGATTCTTTCACGTAGATAGCTTTTTAAATAAATAATGTTTGTGCTTTAGAATTCAGTTTCATTGTAAAGATGAGCCACTTTCCAGTGCTTCTGCTTAATTTATTTCAATTGAAAATGGAAACTTCAGCTGAGAAAAGCTATTTGACAGCTGAGGACATAATGTTCCAGCAAACACAATAAACCCTCCCAACAATCTGCCCCCCCCCTATAAACATAAGGTTTCATGAAGCTCTCATTAAAATACCTAATCACAGCAGCAAACATAAACTCTTCAAACAAATCAGAGACAATGCAAGTTTTAGTCAGATAATTTAGGCACCGTTCCATTTGCTAATGTTAACAATTAGCTACCAACAGGAAGCTGGGAGAGAAGGGGGAAGGAGAATGTTCTTGTTGCATTTACTGTATAATTTAAACAAGGTTCCATTTGTGTCAATAGAATCCTACGTCGTGCACTGTGCAGAGAATAGAGATGGGGAGAAAGTGGTGGGAGGGAAGCAGCCAGAGAAGCTTCTGTCCACAGCAGGCCAGAGCACCCTGCAGGCAGGGGCTGCTTTGACTTGGAATGCATTACAGCCCCATGGCAGGCAGGGGAGCACTTCAGTCAAGCTGGAGTGGCCCCCCACATGCACCTCTTTAATCGGTTAACCCGTTAAACAATATGTAGGTTAGCCAATTAAACAGGACTTTTACATCCCCAAAACAAAGTCCTCCAGTGTCCAAAGAACTTCTCTCTAAGCCAGTGGCTCTCAAACTTATTTGATCGCACTCTCCTTTGTGTCTGTAGTCATTTATGCCCCCCACCACACTGATAAAAACCAAGCAATTCTCACTAAATATTAAAAATAATAAGGCTCTGATCCAAATAGAACCAACAACCCATTGTAATAAGAGTGAAAGGAAAGCTGTGATGGTGATGGAGGCTTGCAATTAAATGTGCACACAAAGTTGCAGCAAGCGGATTAATGTATAATGTATAACAACTTTGTATAATGCGATGAAAGCTTACTGGAAAGCCGTCAAAATGCACAGCACTGTCTAGAGTCAACTGAAAATTCGAGGACCTGATATATCTGGAGGAATCAGCTTTGCTAAATATTCATTGTTGTGTGTATAATGTGTGCAGCAAGTTTTTTCCCTTAGTGAGGGGGAGGAAAGAGCACGGGGGTCGTCTCCTTCCCCCTAGCTGGGGGAATACCAGCATAGGGAACCTAATGCATGGGCC
Organism: Rafetus swinhoei; assembly: GCA_019425775.1. NCBI lineage: Eukaryota > Metazoa > Chordata > Testudines > Trionychidae > Rafetus > Rafetus swinhoei. Next base: position 278,784,672 of record CM033437.1, read on the forward strand.
TGCAGGCTTTTTCCTCACTACTCTCATTGATCAGGAATTGCAGCCAATGGGAGCAGTGGAGGACAGTGCCTACAAGTGCAGGGCTGTGCAAAGCCACATATTCTCCCCCACCAGAACTGTGCCAACTCAGTGCCCCAGTCCCCTGCCCCCTCCCACACCCTCTCTCTCTCCTCAACCTCACCCCCCCACACACTTGCTCCCACACCCTACCTCCCTCCCAGACCCCTCACCCTCGGCCTGCTCCAGCACCCTGCCTCCTCCCAGACCCTGCACTCCTATCCCCAGCCTGCTCCCCAGCAGCCCCATCTCAGACACTAAACTATTTAGCACCCCACACGGGGCTGTAGTGCTAGGGAACCCTGGTGCCCTGAGTTGCATGATTGAGGTGTCTTCTTTTTTGTGCTTCTCAGTTGGGGGCCATATCAGTGAGGGTTTTTTCTCCCTCATTCTGATTTGGAAGTCAGGTCAGGGAGAGATTCTTTTTTTTTTCTAACCTACCCCAGAATACATTCTGTGCTCCCCACCAGGGGGCTGCCCACCAGTTTGAGAACCTCTGTTCTAAGCTAACATCAGGGAGTGAAAGAAACAGTAGAGAAAGAAAGCTGATTCCAAAGTCCCTACCCCACCATCATGCCACTCATTGCAGCATGCTGCAAAAACTGTCAGCAGTTAGATGAGAATATGTGGATGTGAAGGCAACTGTTTTTGTTCTTCCTAGTTCCTTTACTCAGAACTAAAAGGGCAATTGTGCTATGCACCCCAAGCTGGAGTCCATGTCCACCACATTCACAGTTCTATAGCCAGCGACCAAGTAAAGCAATCCTCATTTCTCTTTACTCATGGCTTGTTTAAATCACTTCGATATGGAGGAACAGTAAGTGAGGAAAAAACTAGCCAGTGGGACGTTAGGAATAAAGATGATGGGTGACAATGGAGGTTATGCTAGACCAAGGTGGACAATTTATGGCACAGAGGATTAAGAACCTTTCCTGAGGAGTGGGAGGAGAGGGAGAGAGGATACAGAGGGGAAAGCTTTGGGATGGATTTGGGACAGAGGAAAAGAGACCAAAAGAAATGGAGAGATAGGTGAAAATGAGAGCCAGAGAGTGAGACAGAGAAAGAGATACAAAGGAAGATGAGTAAAACTCAAAGGAGAGAAGAGGGCAAGAAACCATGGGGGAGGAAGAAATGGTAGGCAGGAAGGGGAAGAAAGGCAGCAAGATGATAATATATTAGAACATTCACTTTCCCTGCCCTCTTCTCAACTCCCCACAGCCAAACTAAAATTTTGACACTGAAATAACACAGTGTTTCTTGAAGTGGTTTGCTAAACCACTTTGAGAAACCTGTTAACTGGCTGCACAAGTTTCTTTACTTACCGGTGCTGTGGCCACAGAGCCTCGCGGCTCCTGTTGGCTCCATTTTGCCATTTGCAGCCAAGGGAAGCAGTGGTCCGGCTCACGCTGCTTCCCATGGCTCCCTTTGGCTGCAAATGTCAAAACGGAGTCAATAAGAGCTGCAAGGCTGCGTGGCCGTGGTGCCAGTAAACAAACAAACTGGTGTGGTTTTGTGAACCACTTTGAGAAACACTGCAATAAGAAAACCAAGGATACCAATGACTAAAAATCAACTATGGAACCGAATTCTGAGCATTCATAGGACTTGTTCATGGCCTTATACCAGACATTTTCGCACCACAAGAAGTCAACTAGAAGGGAACTAACAGGAATTTAAAGATTTCTCTAGTTAACAATAACTTAAGTAAAAACGGTCTCAACATAATTAGATGAAGTGAAATTTCGTTAACCTAATATTCCATCATAATAGCTTCTTCTATGTAGTTATGGTCTATCAAACAAATAGATATTTATGGAGCTTTCAGAGTTTGAATTAACAATAAAAAAAATAACATTTTGCATTTATGTGGCTTTTATATATTCAAGTGCTGTGTAAACATTAACTAATTGAAGGCCCAGTCCCATTTCCATTTACGTCAATGACACAAGTCCCACTGACTTCCTGGCAGGATTATCCTCATAAAACTCCTGGGAAGTATGCAATTACAGTCTTCCCTATTTCAAAGGTTGGGAGACTGACTCAGAGACCACTTAAGTGAGTTGCTCATGGACACATAGGAAGTTTTTGGAAGATCTGGCATTAATAGTCAGGATTTCCTGAGTGCATGCTATATTTGTTCCTCTAGACCATTTTACAGTATTACTGCTGACCACATTAAAAAAGTCTCTGCTGTGCATGCATCTCCCCTGACATTTAAAATGTATACAAATAAAATAAATCCACAGGGTCCAAAATATTGATGTGGTGGAAGAGAACACAGGAACAACAATGTTCATATTAAAAAATCATATTTAAGTAAAAATGTCTTAAGGCCTTAAGGTGTTTCCTCAAAGAGGAAATACCTGTAGATAAACAAACGGAGAAGGGAACATCCCAAAGTATGATTTCCTTTATTTACTTTAAAATGACTAAATATATTTTAAAAAGAAACCCACGGTGAGATCCCTGGGAAGCAGGTGGTGTCTGAGTGCACCACTCATATGACAGATCTCAAATAATAGCTATGGGCTATAAAAACAAGGAAAGTGTAAACTTATTACCATTGTGACTTGGCACTGTGCAGATGTTCCAGTGGGGGAAGTAAGGGAACTTTCTCCCTTTGTACCCCCATAAAGGGTTGAGTACAAGAAAAATGTAAGGTAAACAGAAAAACAGGTAATTATAGGCCTGTCAATCTGAAATGTATTCTAGGCAAGATAATAGAGTGGCTGATAAGGGACTTGATTAATATAGAATTAAAGGAGGATAAAATAGTTAATGCCAATCAACATGGGTTTATAGAAAATAGATCCTGTCAAATTAACTTTATATTTTTTCAATTAAAATACAAATTTGGTTGATAAAGGTAATAGTGTTGATGCAATGTACTTATACTTCTTTCAGGCACTGACTTGGTATCGTACAACAACTTGCTTAAAAATACTACAATGATATAAAATTAACATGGCGTATATTATATTACTAAAATCTGGCTATCTAGTGGGTCTCAAAATATCACTGTAAACGGAATGATCATTGAATGGGTCTGTTTCTATTGGCCTTACATTATTTAACATTTTTATCAATGACTTGGTAGAAAACAAAATCACCACTGATAGCGTTTGCAGAATGCACAAAAAATGGGGGAGTGATAAATAATAAAGTGGACTGGTTACTGATACAGAGCTGTCTGCCTCTTGGTAAACTGAGTGCAAGCAAAAGTGTGTTTTATAGCTAAATGTCGTTGTAAACATCTAAGGCTTGTCTAGACTACATTCCTCTGTCGAAAGAGGAATGTAAGTGAGCCCGATTGAAAGTGCAAATGAAGCGCGGATTTAAATATCCTGCACTTCATTTGTATATTCGCGTCCGATTGCTGTTTCAAAAAAGGGTTTTTTGAAAGTAAAGTCTAGACAGAGTTCTTTCGAAAAAAAAACCCCTTTTTCGAAAGAACCTGTATTCCTCGTTTTTTCAGCCCCTAGGAACAAAGGCGATTCTAACATGATGTGGGACTCTATCCTTCTAAGCAGTGATTCTGAAAAAGTGGTTGTTAATCAGTTTAACATTGTGCTCCCACTATAATGCTGCAGTTAAAAGATATACTTGAGAATCCAGGGTTTGCATTAAGAATACTAAAGTTGTGACACCTCTGTGTTTTGTTCTGGTGAAACCCTGGCTGGAATACTGTGTCTAGTTCTGGAGTCCACAATTCAAAAAGGATGCTAATAAATTAGAAAGGGTTGAGAGAAGAACCACAATAATGATTATAGATTAGAAAACCTGCTTTGGAGTGATAAACCAACTATTTAGGGTAACAAAGAAAAGGGTAAGTGTGACTTATTAACCTACATGGGGAACAAATATGGGCTTTTCAGTTTCCCAGAGAAAAAGCATAACACAATCTAATGGTTGGAAGTTAAACTTAGACAAATTCATACTGGAAATATGGCATACATATTAACAGTGAGAGTAATTAACCATTGGAACAATTTACCAAGGCTCATGTGGGCTCTCCAGTACTGACAAATTTTAAATCAAGATGCTTTTTTTTTTTCTAAAGAAATGTCCTAGAAATATTTTGGAGAGAGTTCTATGGTTGGTGTTATCCAGGAGCTCAGTCTGGATGATCACAATAGTCCCTTCTGGACTTGGAATCTAACATCACCAATTACCCCCATCAAAGGGATGGGGAGGAGGCAGGGCCTTTGCTTTGCCTCCTCAGCACTGGCTGGGCCAGAAAGGGCAGTCCGGGGGTGCACATTTCCTGTACACTGGGCAGCTCCAAAAGATGTTGTGCCAGATCCCTTATGAAGGATGTACAGCCCTGTATACCATTCAATGCAGGGCTGTGTCTACAAGGCAAAGTGCACTCCTGAAAGTCAATCTACAACTTTACAGACAGTGAGAAGAACTCAGGGTGGAGGTAGTATGATTTTTGTCACCCAAATTAGTAATCCTGTGTTATGACCCTACTCAAAAGGCTATTAATATTAATTGTATTTACTTCTACAGGAAGCAGCTTCTATATTCCAAAATTTGGGAGAAAAACTACCCCAGCCAGAGGGCTTGACCATGGCCCCTGTGAACCAAATATGGCCCAACACAAGGAAATATATACTAGCTTCCCTAATTATTTTTAAATAGAAGTAGATTTTCAGACTGTGTCAGCATTTTAGCCATCTTATTATAAGCAAATAGATAAGGCACTAGCTGCATAATCCAAAACCCATTGGAGTCAAATAGGAATTTTTCCACTGATCTCAACCTGGGTCCTTTCTTCTAAATTTCACTTTAAAATATTCAAGTGACAAAAGATACTGCAACTGATACGTAACTACTGCAGATTTACTACTGTACTTATAGTTTATAACAAAACAGACATTCTTTGTATAAATATAAGGACATTAATACGCTTTTTGAAGGGTGTAAATACAAAATTATATATTCTAGGAAGCAATTCATATGTTAAAAGCTCCCTAAATACATATTTGCCCAATAGACCATAACTCCTCACAAGGAGTCATTGTAGTCTATGGGATAAATTCATAATTACATAGCTAATAGTTTTAAACTGCACTTTAATAGACCTTTTGGGGTTCCTAAATTACTGCTAAAAATCTACATTAAACCTTTAAGCACCCTATTTGTGTTGGGTCTGATTCAAATTAAAGAGTCAAATTCTGTGTCATGTGCTACCAAGAGCACAATTCCATTAAAAAACTAAATAGTTAAGGGCTTTACAGCCAAAGTAACATGTTATCCTTTTTTGTGTTACCCTCTTTCTCTAAAGTCTATGTTCTCAGCTGCAGTCACCATGAATGTGAATAAGTGCCAAGAGGAAAAGCCCACCTGACCCTTCCTATATTGCTAAATGGCAGGGGATGGGCTCTGCTACACATGAGAAGGATTCTGAGCAAGTTGGGGTACGGGAAAAAATGCATCCCTGCTCTATAATACTAACAGTTAAATGCATCCCTGCTCTATAATACTAACAGCGGTATAACACTTTGCATAATATTTGTTTTTATCCTAAAGTCCGAGCTCCTAGATACATGCAATTCAGACAGAAAAATAGTAAGTTTCTAACCCTCATGGTTGTAGAGAAAGTTTGAAAATGTGACCTCACTGCAGTGTCAGGACTCAGAAACCAGAAGGCAAGTAAAACAACCCCACAACTATCACTATCATGATTTTCAAGCCAAATCTCATGATTTTCAACAGCCTGACTTACAATATGTGAATCCTTGGGGCTGGCAATATTGCTTACAAATTATTTGTCTAGCACTGCATAGACATAAATAACTGTATTAAAGATGTAGTGTTGGACTTGGCTGGTAGACACATGTTGTTCTGTTTTTGTTTTAAAGATATTTTATATGTGTATAACCGTACTGTATACCTGTAATTAAGAAAGATTTTACCTTCTTAATTTTACCTCAACTCAGTGCTGTGGTGCACTTGGAATTGTAGGAGCCACTTGTTAACACCCCAATAAGGGGTGATTTTCTTGCCTCTGAAAGAGTTCACTCTCATTCTGGATGCTATTCAATCATCTCTGTCCCCTTATTGAGAGAAAACAGAAAAATACTTCTCCATTTCTCTTTGAAATGCTACTGGTGGCACCAAGTAACAGGTATATTTAAAATAATTCACAGGGAAAGAAATTCTAAGGCCCTCACCCCATTTCAGATATCAAAATGAACACAGTGCTATATCACAAGTAGTGCAAAATATTTTAAAGAAATCAACTTCAAGAAATCTAGAAATAGGCATTTAATAAATTTTTCCAAGCAATTGCATCCTTCCTTGGTTATGGCTTTGAAAAAAGGATTTGTTTACTAAGAAACTAAATGACTAGGTATCCCAATCCTCCCTTCCTCATCTCTACAAAAAGCTCAATGTTAAAATATTGGCAGCATATCACTTGACTCAAAACAGATGAAGGTCAAGTTTGATGTTAATGTGTTCCAGACATACCTTTTACCACTCTGGATGAACCCATTTAAATCAGTTTGCTCTTCAGCCAATTGAACAAAATGTCTCTAACCTTAGACACACAAAAAATGTGCACAGGCTGAGAATTTGATTTGAAATCTCTCTGGGATATTTATTGTGGTTACAAATCCCTAAAATGACAGTTTACGTTGGAAATCTTTCCTTTCAAAGTAGAAAGACAGGAAAAAGTAACACTGAAGTATTTACATAGAGATTACCCCAAACTCCCAAATTACTTTTAGAAAATAACTAGGGGGCTTCACTCGCCAACTGCCCTCTCTCTAGCCACTTTTGTGGCCAGATAGCCTGATAGCACCATTCTGTCACACGGCAGGAAAAACTTTTATATATATATATATATATATATATATGAGAGAGAGAGAGAGAACATCATGAGCTAAAACATCATCACCAACATCTCAGACAGGCAAGATTCAATTATACATGTAGTTATTTGTAACATAGCATTGAGAAGTCAACGTTAAAACCTGGTGTGCCATAAATGTCAAACATCTGGATCGAATGAAAAGAGAATTCTAATAGTGTCATAAGACACCGTCAGTAAGGTATGTCAATAGATATGACAGGATTGTGACATTTGCTATTTCTTGCATTTTAATGACATATGGGTGAGAGATTACTAACTGGTAATTAATAAATATGTATCTGAAACCAATGTGATTTTTCCCTGAATTAGGAAGTCTGTGAAGGGAAACACAACTGCTGATCACTCTGTCTTTGATATGTGCATGCCAGTGTGTTGACTGCATCTTGGAGAACATAGTTAGTGCAAAATATTTTAAAGAAATCAACTGCAAGACATCTAGCAACATGCACATCTTATCTATTTGTGGTTTTAAAGGGAAGATTATGGCATAGTTGGATCTGTGATGAGATAGTAAGAAACACTAGTAATTTGTGACTTGTAACTGCTTTTTTGAACAAAGATTTTTTTTTCACAACCAAAGAAAACCCTTCATGTAAATTACAGCTTCTACTTTACAGAAGAAGTGGGACTGCTAGACATTGAGGATGGGGTGGAGATTAAAGATAATCTAGGTTTTGTCTAGCACCTAATCATATACTTTCCCTCAGTTTTTAATAAGGATGCGGATCCTAGGGATACTGATGGAGTGGCTCTTGGAAATGAGAACATAGGAATAGAAATTGCCACAGCTGAGGTGGAAATCAAATTCAAACCACTTAATAGGGCTAAATCAGGGCCCAGATAATCTCCATCCAAAATAATAAAGGAATTGGCATATGAAATCACAAGCCCAAGAGCCAGGACTTTAAATCAATCTGTAAATTTGGGAACTGTACCCTATGATTGGAGTATTGCTTATTTTTAAGAAAGGAAAAAATGTGATTGAGAAAACTACAGATTTGTTAGTTTGAACTCAAGGTCTTGGACCACATTTTGAAAGAGAAAGTAATTAAGAACACAGGTATAAATGGGATAAAATACAACATGGTTTTAGAAAATATAAATCATGCCAGACCAACCTGGTCCTTTTATTTGAGAAGACTGCCTACAATCTCCTGTAGCCCATATGCAACCGCTAATAGCAAATACTCCTGAGGGAATTCTGCACCAAAATATATATATATGCACAATATTTTTAAATTCTGCAATTTTAAAAGAAAAAATAGGCTCCAGCATGGCAGTGGGCAACACAAGTCATCACCTGCATGTAAGTGGGAGATCACACTATTACCTCAGGCCACAGTGAAGCTGCAGTCAGCTCTGACAGTGCAAGGGTGTGGCCTGCCCTAGAAACACCTTGGTAGCCTGGTCCCTCCACAACAGGCACACCAGGTGGGGGCAGGCAGGTTGAGCTGAGTGGGATAGAAATGTAGAGGGCCTTGGTGTGGGATATTCTCTGTAGGGATTGCCCATTGACGGATTTGGATGCAGAGGGACTCATTGGGTGGTTATAAGTGGGGAGTCAAGAGAAGGGTGACTGGGGAGCCCGGGAGCTGGGGGATTAAGGCTTGGTGGGATGAGGGTCCGGTTACACGGGAATCAGAAGAGCAGTCCAGAGGCCCAGGAGCTGGGGCTTGACAGTGTGGGGGTTTGGTAGGCCTGATTAATGGAGGAGCCCCATCTGCAGCCAAGGAAAAGGCCAAATCTGGGCTCCTGCTCCCCACTCCAATTTCCCTGTCCTCTTCTCTTCCCCATCCCATCCCCTTTTGCCACTGACTCCTGCCTCAGCCCCCTTCCCACTGTCCTCTGCCCCATCCTCCTCTCCTCTTCCTATTTCATCCCTTTATTTCTCATTGTCTCTTCCCCCACACCCATTACCCCATTTCCCTTGTCCCACTGCAGGCACTCACTGTTGTACAAACAGGATGGCTCCCAGAACATAGAAGGGGAGCACAATCAGCACTAGAACCCCGGTGGCAACATCTACATGCATAATCAGTGAGTGACACCCTCCCTCAGCCAGGCAGCTCTACACTCGCAGAAATAGCAGGGGTGAGGAGTAATGGTGCATGGCCCAGTGTTCCCCCCCTTCTCCAATGCCTCACCTCTGTTTTCTGGACACGTGCAGTGGCACACAAGTCCCCCAAGAGTAAAATATTTCCAAGGGCCAGAGATGGGACACTAGGGCTATGTCTGCACTACAAAGATAAATTGGAAAAAGAAACACAATTTGTGGTATGCAAATTGCATATCTTTTTCCAATTTACTTCCAAAAGAGGCTTTTCCGAAATTTGGCCCATCTACACAGGACCAAATTTTGGAAAAAAAACCTCTTTTGGAACATCCCTTCTTCCTCATAAAATGAGGTTTACAGGGACGCAGAAAAAACATGTCTGCTTTTCCGACATTTTTTTCAGAAGCAGCATTTTTTTCATTCCTTGGGTGCGGCAGAACTTTTCTGGGATACTTCTGGTATCCTAGAAAAGCTCTGCAGTCTAGACATAGCCTAGGTTGGGAGAGTTCCAGTTACTTAAGAGAATACATTTCTGGGTATCTGTCTGGTGGGTCTAACTGATTGCCATATTGGGGGTCAGGGATGAATCTCCCCCCACCTCCGACTGGCAGAGACCTGGGGAGTTTTTTTTCTTCCTCTGTAATGTGTGGCACAGCTCACTTGTTGGTTTAAAGTAGAGTACATGGTAGATTCTTTGTAGCTTGCTGTCTTTACTTCATGATTTGAAGGCTGCAGTAAATCAACCACAGGTTATGGCTCTATTGCAGGAGTAGACAGGTGAGGTTCTGTAGACTACAATGTGCAGAAGTTCAGATTAGGTCATCACAATTGTACTTTCTGGCCTTAAAACCTATGAGCTGCAACACAAAACAAGGAAAGTAAAGAACTTAAAAGTGAAAGCTTTATTAAATCGTAGACCCAATAAGCAGCAGTAGCACCCTTGGAAATGCTATGGTCAGCCATATTACTTTCTCTGCCCAGTGTAAATACCTAAAACCTTCTGATGTTTTAAATGGAAAAATGTTCCCAGAAGTGTGTAGTTATCTAATTTAAAACCTCAATAGTGCGCAGGTTATTTCATATTTCAAAATGCCAAAAGTTAGTAAACCAACATACTTCACGCCTGCTTAATCTCCTATTTAAAAGTGAAAATATTCTGTGAATTACAAAGAAGCATATTAAGCCAATAAATGCGCAGTTACAGGCTATAGATTTTTTTAAACCACTATTTTAAGTTCTTTATTTACTCAGCCAGAGGTTAGGGTTCTATTACAATGTGTTGGAGGGCAGATCAGCCCTTCTAACTTTAAAGTCTACGAGTATATGAGTCTAAAGCAGGTGCAAATTCTAGTGGTGTACCTTAGGTAATTCAACTGAAGCTCATAGAGCCATATCAATTCTAAATTTGGTCCATAACTTTTTAAAAGCTGTTCCTTTGTTTTAATTTGCAGGGCAGAGGGCAATGCCACACAAAAACCATTTCAGGCTTGCATCCTTATATGTCAAAATTAATTTATACAGTGGAGTTGAAAAGCCTGGGAAAACTGGGTTTATAATGGAAAAGTTGACATAGCCGATAATTGAAGATTTAGAGTCCATGGACAATAGGCAAAATATTATCAACCCGTCATTTGTTTTAATGGCTAAATTTTCAGCAAAGAATTATATGACTCCTAGGGCATTTGGCAAGCACTCCATTTAAAAATGTGTCTAGAAAAGTATGTGTTTGCCAACTGAAGAAAAAGCTAAGAAGCAGAAGATAAATTAAATAGCAGAGAATAATCAATCAAGGTGCTGAAATGATAGACGACAACTAAACTAAAGCCCCAGGGAAGTATGTAGACAGTCATTTTGCAAAATTAGGTTGCATAACTAGAATATCTCAAAGCACTACAGACTCTAAATCTAAGTCTGAGGTTTTTTCAGCTGAAAATGTAATACTGTAGCTGCAAAACAAGATACAGAAAAGTGGTGGAGGAAAGGAAAACAGTTTTTGTGCATAAGAATTCATGAGCAGGTAAGTCACAAAGAACATGCTGCTTTCACCACTTCTAAGACAGCAACAAAAAGACAGGCAAAAACAAATAAGTCAAGCTATTCTGTGGAAATGCTATATCCTGCATGAACAAAAACACTGTTCTTACATAGAAACCATGTAAAACCAATTTCTGAGAGAACATTATGGGGTAAGTCAGGTAGTGTGAGCCTTAGATTGAATTATTCTACCCACAGCTGTAGTATGTGCCCAGAAGACTTGATGGGAAATCAGAATACTAAGAGCACAGGGAATGAGTGTGACTGCATGCTGCTTCTAGATTTTGAATCATGTATATTATTTTAATGAAACATAACATTATCCTGCCATGAAAAATTCAGAAAGCACTGACTTATTTCTTTTCAAACGTTTATAAATGCATCTTATACAAAATTGACTGTTCCAAAATCAAAATACCTGCTTCTCATAGGATCGGTTCGTTTAGATATTTATTTCATAGAACAACACATGAATGTTCTATACTATGGTAGCTTCAGAACAGAAATCAGAGTAAACAACACACTATAATTCTGGCTGTTCGTGAGTTAATAAGTAAAACATGAATTCAATTCCTCTAAAAGTAATGGAGTGAAACTGCCCATGCAATTATTTTCAATAGAATAAGTCCACTCTCATCTCACTGTAGCAGACTACAGTTCTACCAGGCTCCTAATGCACTGATTGTTGATTTGAGCAGTCTCCTAATTTATATTACATTACATGAATTTGTCTTTATTATACATAAATAATGGCAAAAACCCTGTCATTAACTAGACAGCCATTAAAAACCATCAAACCTGTCAATTACATGATAAACCAAAATATGTGTAGTGACAGATGAAATTTGATTGCTGTTAAATACGGAAGGATGATGAACACTGCTCGTGGTACACATGTTGCAACATTCTTTTCTTCCGCCACAGCCGCACGATTCTGAACTTTTAAAATATCAAAGTCAAATGACAAGGGCTGCTGTATTTTAAATGAAGATGGTAAAAGTAAAAAAACCCCAACCAAACAAACAATGCCAAATAGTTTGCAAATCCCACCTCCTGTCTTTTGGTTTCTAAGCTTTTATATAAAAGCTAAGATGGCTACCCATTCCGTGATTTTTTTTCGGTTTTTGCATAGAATCATAGAATAGAAAGAAATGTCAAGAGGTCATCAAGTGCACCACCTAGACCATCCCTGACAGATGTCTGCTAGACCAAGCACCACTTAGATCATCCCTGACAGATGTCTGTCTAACCTGCTCTTAAATAAGTGATTGGGCAACAAAATGGCAAATGAAATTAATGTTGGTAAATGTAAAGTAATGCACATTGCAAAAAATAATCCCAACTATACATACAATATGATGGGGACTAATTTGGCTAAAACTACTCAAAAGAGAGATCTTGGAATCATTGAGAATAGTTCTCTGAAAACATCCACTCAATGTGAACGGCAGTCAAAAAAGCAAAGAGAATGTTAAGAATAATTTAAAAAGGGATAGAGAATAAGACCTAGAACATCTTATTACCACTATATAAAACCATGGTACGCCCACATCTTGAATACTGCATATAGATGTGGTTGCCCCATCTCAAAAAATATATATTGGCATTGGAAAAGGTTCAGAAAAGGGCAACAAATATGATTGGGGGTTTGGAATGGGTCCCATATGAAAAGAGATTAAAAAGACTGGGACTTTTAAGCTTAGAAAAAAAGTAAGTGGGATATAATAAAGGTCTATAAAATCTTATGTGGAAAAATCTGGTGTGGCAAAAGTGAATAAGGAAAAGTTATTTACTTGTTCCCATAATGTAAGAACTAGGGGGTCACCAAATGAAATTAATAGGCAGCAGGTTTAAAACAAACAAAAGGAAGTTTTTCTTTACACAGTGCATGGTCAGCCTATGGAACTCCTTGTCAGAGGATGTTATGAAAACTGGGACTTTAGCAAGCTTCAAGAAAGAACTAAATACATTCATGGAGGTTGAGTCCATCAATGGCTAATAGCCAGAATGGGTAGGAATGGTGTCCCTAACCTCTGTCAGAGGCTGGGAATCAGTGGTGGGGGAAGAATTGCTTAAAGATTCCTTGTTCTGTTCACTCCCTTGGGGTATCTGGCATTGGCCACTGTCGGTAGACAGGATACTGGGCAAGATGGACCTTTGGTCTGACCCAGTATGGCCGTTCTTATGTTCTTATGTAATATCTCCAGTGATGGAGATTCCACAACCTCCGTAGGCAATTTATTCCAGTATTTAATCACCCTGACAGTTAGGAAGCTTTTTTCCCCAATGTCCAACCTAAACTTCCCTTGTTGCAATTTAAGCCCATTGCTTCTTGTCCTGTCATCAGAGGTTAAACAAAATATTTTTTCTCCCTCCTCCTTGTAACAACCTTTCAGTTACTTTGTAGCAGTTATCAAGTCCTCTCTCAGTCTTCTCTTTTCCAGACTAAACAAACCCAGTTCTTTCACTCTCTCCTCATAGGTCATGTTCTCTAGATCATTTTAATTGTTTTGTTGTTCTTCTCCGGATTTTCTCCATGTTTCCTGAAATGGGTGCACAGGAATGGACACAATATTCCAATTGAGGCCTAATCAGTGTAGAGTAGAGTGGAAGAATTACTTCTATTGTCCTGCTTACAACACTCCTGTTAATATACTCCGGAATGATATTTGCTTTTTTTTACAATGGTGTCACACTGTTGAGTCATATTTAGCTTACATGAACTCTCATTAAAATAAACAGAAATGAGGAAAGCTATAGAAAGAGCATTAGAGTCTGAGCCAGGTCCCATTAAAATCAACAGGGAGAAGGAAGTTAAGTCAGCCCCTTAATTATCACTATCTCTAGCTAGCAAAAATGTAATAATGATATGGAGTGGCTATTTAAAAAAAAACATAATGGAACAATTAACTTGAATGTGACTTAAGTGCATGCTTAATTTCAGTATTTGCTTAAGTGCTGCTTTGAATAGGGATATTTTGATTAATCAGAGCTTTATAGATTTGGAAGACACTATTCATATGTTATTGCAAATGTACTCAACAAGCCTACACAGTAACCTGGAGTTGAGTCACTCCTAATGTATAAGTAGCCGTGTATTTTTAACAACAACAAAAACCCACTGGAGAAACACAGATCAGATGTATGCTTGACTAAATGCATAATTGATTTTCCTTGATCAACCAGCTTGATGGTGTGTATTATATTATATTATATCTTCAATGGTTTGTCATCAAGTCTCTAATCTTGCACAGTTAGAACGGGCACTGGTGTGCAGCTGCATTGGAGTCAACAGAGGTCCATGCAGCCCAGGGTTATGCTCTTGTAGATCCCTTTGTAAGCTTGGGGCCTGACCCAAAGCCCATTAAAATCACTGGAAGTTCAAAATCTACTCACATCACTTCACTTCCATACTCGCTCACTTCAGAAACTCCCTAAATTTCAGATGTAATTATTTGCCTAAAATTAAGCACACCCTTTAGTGTTTTCCTGAAATGGGGCCTTAGGCTATAAAATGGCAGACATCTCTCTTCTGTGCATTTTATGGGCACCTGTAAGTGCACTGTAAAATAACACATGAACATAATTCAAAATCAGGTCAGATTTTATAGCTAAACAAGTTTTGAGCATTTAATGCAATATTCATTATATTCATCCTATTTTTGAGAAAAGGTCTGTAGTTTTGCACTCATGCTAGAGGTTTCAAGATTTATTTTTTATTATGAGAAATAGTTAAGAAATAAAAATACTTTAAAATGGTAATATTTAATTTATTATCCCAGGTTACATGCATGAGAATGTTATAATGTATAAGGAATGTACAATTCATGTGAAAAACATTCAATTGAATAGTAGAGACAGATAATGTGAGTAGAATGTATGCTTTATGTTTGGATGTATAGACTGATCATGTTAGTAATGTGGCTTATTGCAGATGATGGGTGAGAGATGAAAATAATTTCATTTCTATTATTATTTTAATTTCTAACATGTACTCCAAAGACAATATTAAATAAAGTATGCATTACAAATGTTAAATAATCACTGTATTTTCCCATTTTTGTAATTATATATTCATGGATAGGGCATTTGTATTCTGTAACCATAATATCATGACTGATAAATTAAGTAATGGATACTCTGAAAAGGTTCCATCATCTATTCTGCCAGCGGGAGGGAAGGAATTTGTATGTGATGGAGCACCAGTGAAAGTTGATTAATTTATTCTCCATGTACACAAATAAATCCATACTCTTCTGAAAAAAGCTGTTTCATTTAAAAAGGTATGGCCAGTAAGTAGAGGAAGATAAGTAAGGAGGATGTGTGTGAGTATGTGAATGTGTAGGGAGGGGAGAGAAATTCACATTCTACAGATGAATACACATTGGTTCATGAAATGTCTTGTTATGCATCAACCATTAATGAAATACAGAATACTGGGGAGTTGCTAAAATCCATGTACACCTCTTTCAATGATCTGCTGCTAGAACCTAAGCCATTGAGGCCAAATTATAATTGATTTATTTGTACCTCTTTCCAATCTCCAAAAGCTATCCTTTTGGAGGTCAAACTTCAAATACAAAATTGCAGCAGCTCATCCATATTTCATGTTTTGCGACCCCCTTCAACTTCCTTAGATATAGGTGTGAAAACTTATTAACTGTATTATCAGGTTGCCTTGACACACAACCTCTATCCCGTACTACACTTGGAAACTCAACGTTTCACCTAGTTTAGAACACTAGTTTAGCTTGTAATTTCAATTTTATCCATAGCAATTGATTCGGTTACTGTAATATTTTAATCTGAAATATTCCAAAAGCTATCTCTGAAGAGTAAGAAAGGGAGATTTTTGGGTGTATGTATGATGAGAAACTAAATGATGTTAGCATCTGTGGTGTGTATGCATGGTGAGGAGAAGGAATAGTGTTACCATCAATAGCAACTGGGGAAAAACAATTGTAGAAAAGGTTAAAGGTTAGGGTGAATGGACAAATGTTGCAGGGAATGAATGAAGCGTAAAAATTAAACGTATTTTGCAATAATAAAAATATATTTAGTATGGTTAAAAGTGGACAATAAGAGCTCAAGGTTAGTTGCAATCATAATAGTGGTTGATGGATTAAATGTTTTAAAAAATGTTGCATTCTGTTTAGATTATAAGCTCCCTAGGGCATAGGACATGCATTCACTCTGTGCCTTCATTTGGACGCCAGATGAAGAACAGCAAACACAGAACTTCAGATTTTCAAAGAAGCATTCCCCTTGACTCAGCATTAACAAAATGTCACACAATTTCTTTCATGATATCAAGTGACTAACAGAGTTTTAAAACCATTCACTGAATCTGGATACATAAGAGATCAAGGGCTATATTCTGGCTTTTAATATACAGGTTGAACCTCTCTGGTCTGGAACTCTCTGTTCTGGCTACATGTTCCCAGATCAGAGAGTCCCTGAACCAGAGACCAGCAGGGCCAGCTGCGAGTTCAGTGGTGGAGGCCCCGAGCCTGGCCTGTAGCCGGGAGCAGAACTAGGGCCCAGCCAGGGGCCAGGAGTGGAGACAGTCCTGCAACCAGGGGGGATCAGCAGCCTAGAGCCCAGGTGGGGGGCTGGGAGCAGAGATGGTCCTGCAGCTAGGGACGGGGAGCCTGGCCATGGCCTGCAGCAGGCAGTGAGGTTTGTGGCCATGAGGGGAGTGTGGCGGTGAGGCTGGCAGCCCTTGGGAAGAGCCTGGAGGCCGGCAGTCGAGGAGCTGGAATTGGCCATCCCTGATCCAGCAAACTCCCTCTTTTGGGGACTGACCAGGTCTCGAGGTTGCCAAACCAGGGAGGTCCAACCTGTATATATAATTGCCCATGATGTCCAATGAATCTTCTGTGGAACCAAAGTTTATTGGCCACACACTATTGCTGAAGTCTTCATGCTATGTGATTATATTGTATATAGGATTACGCAGCAAACTAATTATTTGAATAGAGATTTCAAATATGTCCACGAAAATTCCCTCATATCTACTCTAC
Organism: Rafetus swinhoei; assembly: GCA_019425775.1. Lineage (NCBI taxonomy): Eukaryota > Metazoa > Chordata > Testudines > Trionychidae > Rafetus > Rafetus swinhoei. The sequence goes on from CM033437.1 coordinate 278,801,722, forward strand.
AGTACACAAAGCATAGTAAAGAATTGTTATGTCTTATGTACAATACATATTTTCTACAATATTCTGCCACAAAGAGGCAGCCTCTACTAGTGCATACTACATAGCAGCTGTTTGGTTTGAACTGTAAATAGAAATGCTTTAAACACATTTTTGCTATGCTGATTCTCAGAGAGTTGTCACTTCTGATAACCAAAGATACAGGACTACCAAACCTCTTGCTACTTTCTGCAAAGAACACTATTGTAAATATAAGCACTGTCTGCATGTTTTTTTCACAATTTGTGCTTCATATCCAACTTGAAAAATTCTCCTAAAAGAAGATACCAGTAATGTTATTCTCAACACAGACATCATGGCTCATTGTCTGGTCTCTGCAGACAATTTTAATTTCCTGATACATTATGAAACAGTAAAAACCAAAGACTAATCTTTACAGAACAGTTGTATGTTTTAAGCTTGTAGGTGACTATGTCAGCACTTTGTGGTTCTGAACTAATGACTAAATAGATAACATGAGCACACAGAATTCTCTCCTCACCCTGGCTATGCTGAATGAATTGTATATCTCAAACCCCAGAGCCCACTGTTGTTTTATCACTAAACTACATAGAATCCCAGATTTGACCAATTTTGAATTTATTATTATTTGTTACTTTGCTAACTTCCAGTGTTAGAACAATGCATTTTTGTTATAAAAAGTAAAAATAACACCCATATTTTCACTATGTACTGACACAAAGATACATTGCATGGATTATCATGATCTTATCTAAGAGGATTATAGGATAAATGAATAAAAATCCACTCCAGTGAAATGAATTTGGTTTTAAGAGAAGGCAAAATTGCTTACTACGCTAATTTCTTACACTGGTAGAAGAAAGGCAAATGTGAAAAGTTACCTATAGCAAGGTGGAAACCCCCTCCCAATATTCATGTAAAACTACTTACTGTTCACAAGACAGACTCTATGATCACCACGTTTCTTTGTTCAGGGTTCCAGGTTTCTGTAAAAAAACATGAATTTAATTTCTCATATGCATAAAACTCACCAGGACATTTACTTCATGTCACAAGTTTGCTTTTTTTAAGTTAACTTGTATATGCTCCAAGAGTATGTCTACTCCACAAATCCAGATGTCACCAACTCAGGTAGTTCAAATATAACTAGTGTGGGTACTAATTTCTCCAACTTTAACAACAGCAGTGAAGATGAGGTAGTACAGATCCTTATATGGGCCAGCAACCCAAAAACATAGAGAGCCCCTGGTGATTTGTAGTGAGGCAATTAGCCCGTCTTACCACATCTTTCCTATCACTGTTATCCTAGCCAGCTAAATCAAAGTAACCACAAGTATTCCTACCCATGCTACATTCACAGCTTCATTTACAGTGTAGACATACCCTAAGATTAACAGCCCAGGTTTCCCATGGAAGGGGACAGAATGGACGGAACATTGTCAAGGTTCCCTTTCCAAAGTTTCCTTTGAATCCAGTCATTTCTAAATCTTGTGTCCTGCAAAAGAAATAATGAGTTTGGCCTCCAAAGCCCATGGATTGTCCAGTACCTTCTGAAATCTGGGCCTCTAAGGCACTCACTCCTAAGAGTGGCTCTTCGCAACTCGTATGCTCTCAGGCCTTCCTTTACGGGTAATACCCCATGGAATCCTCAATTTAAAATTCACATTCTGGTTGTAGTAACTCTTGAACAAGTTCCCCATGAAAGTGAAGAGGCAGGGAAGAAATACTGAGTGTCCCCAGCTACTATCACAGCCTTCTCCTGCCCCTGCTAGAGGAAGAGTGGAGAAAATTCTGTAGGGATGCTTCATTCCTCGTGCCACTTTGGCATGCAATCAGTTAGTACGATAAGCAGTGCTCACAGCATTCGAGCTACCTGGCCATTGCCATGTGTTTTAGAGACACTGAGTGTTTTAGAGGCATTGCAGTAGAGATGAGTTTTAGGGCTGGATTTGGAGGAGTAACAGTGACTTCACAGTTTCTTACAAGGACCAATTCCCGGGCATACAGGCAGCAAGGAGAAAACAGGAAGATGTTTAAGGGAAAATTGGACAGCTGGGCAGAGGCAAGCATCATTAGCAGACCTTGATGGTTACTAGGATAATAAGAGATGAAATGGAATCATAGAATAATAGGGTTAGAAGAGACCTCAGGAGGGCAAGACCAAGCTTTGAAGGAACTTAAAAATGAAGATGAGCCATTTGTTTTATGCAGTGGACACCAGAGAGCCAGGTGCAGGGTTACCAAAAAAGTTAATGCAACTGCTCTTTTACATCAACCTTTCCACAGAAGAGTGGTACTGGCAGTACCTAGAGCAGGACTTTTTGAAAACCTTGAAACCATATCATAGCAATCCTTAGCATATTTTTAAAACAGACAATTTGTGATTCCTCCACCATCCCACTCCAAATGAGCTAACGCTGCAAACATGAGACAATTAGCAAGGGACTCAGTATGTAAATTATTCAAAATCTGCTTTCCCCTAATTGTATTAAAACATTAATTTTAGCTCCTGTGCTGTCCTTTCAGTCACTGTGGTGCTCCAAGTAAGTATCCTTTCATATGTCACTGGTAGAGACACCTATTGGACAATGGAGCTCGGTGGTTGACCTATTTACTCCATTACTTAGGAAAACAAACAAACAAAGAAGAAAACAAAATGAGGAGTCCCTCTGCACCTTAAAGACTAAGGGTATGTCTACACTTGCACCCTCTTTCGAGACAGGGATGCAAATGAAGACATTCGAAATTGCAAATGAAGCCGGGATTTAAATATCCCACGCTTCATTTGCATAATCGCGTTATGGCACTATTTAGAAATACAAAACGCGGTGTAGATGTGGTTATTTTGGGAGAACACCCTTCTTCCGAAATAACTGTTAAACCTCATTTTGTGAAGAATAAGGGTTATTTTCGAAGAAGGGTGTTTTCCCGAAATAACCACATCTACACTGCTTTTTGTATTTCGAAATAGCTCTATTTTGAAATAGCGCCATAACACAATTATGCAAATAAAGCACAGGATATTTAAATCCTGGCTTCATTTGCAATTTCGAATGTCTTCATTTGCATCCCTCTCTCGAAAGAGGGTGCAAGTGTAGACATATCCTAACAGATTTATTTGGACATAAGCTTAATTGGGTCAAAATCACTGTTAGACGTATGCATCTCCACAAAAACTTATGTCCAAACACACCTGTCAGTCTTTAGGGTGCCATAGGACTCCTTGTTGTTTTTTACTTGCTGTTTTTTACAGATTAACACGTCTATCCCTCTGAGACTTAGAAAAAAAATGTTATTTTGCAGGCTTTGGGGTAGAACATTAATTTTTAAACTTTCTCAAAACTATTTGCTCTATCTCCTCCATCTATGTTGCTGGTATCCGTGACATGAGCAGGAGCAGCCCTAGATGAGCTGCTGGCAACTGGCGCTCTAGGCGAAACATGCGATCAGCATGCGATCGGTGCCCCCGCCTCCAAAGCCCTCAACGGCCGTTTATCTTGGCACCCTAGGTGACCGCCTCGTTCGCCTGTATTGATGGGCCATGAGTAAATGACCACTGGACATGAGTAAATGACCAAGAGTCACCAAATGAAATTAATAGGCAGAAGGTTTAAAATAAACCAAAGGAAGTTCTTCTTCACTCAGCACACAGTCAACCTGTGGAACTCCTTGCCAGAGGATGCAGTGAAGGCTAGACCTTTAACAGGGTTCAAAAACGAGCTAGATAGATTCATGGAGATTAGGCCCATCAATGACTATTAGCCAGGGTGGGTAGGAATGGTGTCCTTAGCCTCTGTTTCTCTGGAGGTGGGTGACTGGGGAGGGATCGCATGAGGATTGCCTGTTGTGATCCCTCCCTCTGGGGCATCTGGTATTGGCCACTGTTGGCAGACAGGATACTGGTCTAGATGCACCTTTGGTCTGACCCAGTATGGCTGTTCTTATATTCTTATGTTCTAAGAGTTCTGGAGAATGAAGTAATAGAAAATTGTCTGGCAGGATTATAGGAGAGCATTATTTTTTTTAAAAAAAGAGGTTAGGTTTAGAATAATCTAGCAGCACATAGCAGTGGGATTAACTATTTTTCTCCCCAGATTTTTCAATTCAGATATCAGTAATCTCAGGTATGCAGACAGAACAATAACTTTGATCATCCTTAGGTATAGTATACTGTCATTGTTGGGCCTAATCCAAATTTTTGATCTCTACTTCTTATCTCTACTGCAGGCTGAACCAAACCTCTAGATCAAACTTTAGTTCAAACCCTCCAAAATTTGGAGATTTGAAAGTTAGGCCAAAATTTGAATTTTCCCAAATTGTAACATATTCACATTTGGCTCATTACAAAAAGATGCTTCCACTACAAATTCTGATCCAAATCTGTTCCTGGGATTCAGATCCAGGATTTTGGTTCAGGTCCTTCTGTACATTTAGTATTAGAATAGATAGAACTACCAAGCCTCAGAGAACTTAACACATTTGCTTTGTTGTATACTGTCTCAGCCTTACTCTATTTATATAGACTGCCTGTGTCAAGCTGTCTCACATTATCACAGAATGTCTCAGATGAAAATAATTTCTATTTACCATAAAAGCCAGAGCACGTCAGAGAAAGTTACAAACATATAGATCCCTACTTGAGTATTAATCAAAAAGGACTGACAAAAAATACAGGGCCTGCTCCAGACAAGACAAAAACAAAAAGTGAAACAAAATTATGCAGCATCATGATCAAGTCAAGTGGTTTATTAAGTGACAAGTAAAAAGAGCCTGTCTACTTCCTCAGCATTGCAGAGGGAGTTTCCCTCAAGGCAATAATGGTACACAGAGTAGGCTCTAGTTTGTGACATATTAGCCTGCAATAAATGATTAAAAAAAAAAAATCCTAGCACCAGCAACCAGATAGCTTCGCCTGGACTAAATACTGAAATTCTCAAAGTTATTATCACAGCTCAGAAATACCAGAGATACAAAAGAAATAAAAATACATAATGTAAAATATAAAAAATGTCTCTACAATGGGAATTTCTCTGTGCCTCTGTTGCTTACTATTAAACAGAATATTTTTGATGAGATGTGCAGGAAGATTAATTTAGTCAGCTTTAGTTATGGGCTCCTGTGGGTCTTCCATGCGAAAGATCCCCTGTAGTGACAACTACATTTCCGAAACTACAGATGTAACATCTGTCACATTACTTGTCTGTTGCACGATTTGGTTTCATTTCATTGGTATTTGAAAGGAAACAGTTTTCTAATGAAAGCTATTAGAGATACCAACAGAATAAAATACAGTTAGATATGCTTGGCTGCATTTTGCAATATATCTTTGCAGCATAATCTATATTATACATTTGGTGTCTACAACAGATATTTTGAGGTGCTAAGTAGACTTGTAAATAAACTATTTCTATTTCAATAAATAAATAAATAATCAACATCTATTTCATTTACTCGTGATCACTCATTGAACAAAATAGAAGTCATTTTGGGTCTCATTTTAACACCTTTACCCCCAGTTACATGGAGTAGTACCCTATTATGGGAACAGTTCAATTAAGTAAAGGGATCAAAATTGGACCCTTAAAATAAGCCTAGTCCAATATGTTGAGATAAAGTGAAATACGTTAGCAGTGGGAGTTCAACTGAGCAAAAATGTCATGTATAATTTTGTTTTAAATCATTTAAATAGAAGTAGATTGGGAGTTGTTACTGGACACATAGAACCGCTACACTTTATAAAAACACATTTATAACTAGACACATTCTATTTTATGCTTCCTTTTTCTCTGAGAGACATGTTTTCAAAAGAGTAACTGTGTAGTTATTAAACATTTTTCCAGACTTCTTGGACCATCTGTGATAGTCTTATTTTATTACTGTTTTGCATGTACAACACCCAAGAAGAATGGAGAGGTCTATTCTGTATGGAGATAACAATTCCTAACTCCTTACATTTTTGGATCAATAAGTACAGGATTTGCTTCATTTATTGTATATTTTCATCTTTTTTTAAACAGTAGGCATATTTTCCAAAATTAACGTTCTTTATTTGGGGATAATGAAGTAATGATGGTATATGACAGATTTGGCTACAATTTTAGATTTGAGCTGCGTTAAACTTTTCTTCTAAAAAACAAGGCACATGAAATTGTTCCTATGGGTGATGCACAACTTATCAAATACTGTGGTGGACTCTCCAACACTGAGAATTTTTAAATCAAAATTGGATAATTTTCTGAAAGATCTGTTCTAGGAATTATTTTATTTATAAGAATGGCCAAACTGGGACAGACCAAAGGTTCATCTAACTAGTATCTTGTCTTCCAACAGTGTCCAATTCCAGGTGCCCCAGAGGGAATGAACAGAACAGGTAATCATCAAGCAATCTCACCCCTGTCACCCATTCCTAGTCTCTGACAAACAATGGCAAGGGACACCATTCCTACCCATCCTGGCTAATAAGCAGGGCTCGACAAATTATACAATCTACTCGCCCATGGTGAGTAGATTGTAACCCAGAAGAGCCGTGTTCGGGCGATCTGCGCATGCGCAGAACAATCTGCGCATGCGCAGATCGCCGGACAACGCGGCTAGCGAGTGGGGCTCACCACGGTTCGGTGAGCCCTGCTAATAAGTATTGATGGACCTAATTTCTATGAATTTTTCTAGTTCTTCTTTGAATTGGGTTAAAGTTCTGGTCTTCACAACCTCCTCTGACAAGAAGTTCCACAGGCTGACTGTGCTGCATGAAGAAATACCTCCTTTTGTTTGTTTTAAACCTGCTACCTATTAATTTCATGTGGTGACCCCTAGTTCTTTTTAGGGAAGTTCTATGGGCTGTCTTACAGAGGGGCTGGAACAATTTGAATAGTGGGGCTGCTGAGAGCCATTCAACCTGTACATAATAGAAACCACTTCAAGCCAGGAGGTGCTGCAGCACCCCTTGTTCTAGCACTTATTCCCTATTATACAGGAGATCAGATGGATGGTCACAATGATTCCTTTTGGAATAGGAATTCATTAATCCAAAAACTTGCTTCATTTCTGGTTTTGCAGTAAATTTGAAATTCAGCTCAGATTCACTAAGAATCCTGTGAATATTCCATTGGTCATGGGCAGATTTATGGTTTTACGTAGATTCCAGATGATTTCAAATTACTTTCATTTTGAATTTTGGGATTGCAAAACCAAAGTAGGAAATAAAGCCGCTGGGCTTTATGAAGCTGAATTTAAAACTTCAAATGGTAACTTTAGTTTAATGTCAGCACAGCAGATGAGAATTTAAAATCTTGTTTTCAGCCCTAGAACTCTGACTTCCATCACTGAGAGATAAAACCAGATTATTTTAAGATTGGAGATATACTGTATGGTGATTTACATGGATATTCTTACGACATAAAACTGGTACCTAGGAAAGCCAAGCTAATATTATGATATATGACATTATGTAGAACGCCAGTCTGTATCTTAAATCAAAATCTTAAATCATAATTTCTAATTTCCTGATCTGCAGCAAATTAGTTTTTGAATAGAGGGAGCTGTGTAAGTTTGTTTAGTGCTTCACATACTCAACTGAAAGTTGCAATGTAGTGCAATTTCAAACTCTTTCCTAATATTCATATTCAAATATCTTATACGCTTAATTTGTTTAACATGCCCGTAACATTAACTATAAGTAACACTGATTTTGTTGATGCTTCAAATAAGTCACAGCACAGATCTAAGGATTAGTTTAGCATGGGATTTAAAGCACACACTGTGAATCCATATATAACCACCATTTAAAATACTATCTATCCATTCAGGCCCAGATGGATTGCTATAGCAACAGAAGCCCAAATACCAGGTTTGTAAGTAACAAAAAATGTAAATTATTGATGAACTCAGAATTGTCTCTCTCTTGGACACTCTCCTATTCAGATACCAAACCTCATGGCTAGAGTGCAGAGAAAATGTTGATATGCAATTTCTTCAGTACAGTGAGCACTAATCCCAAGGGATTTCATTAAATCTTTGGGCTTAAATTCTTATTCTTGGAACAGCAGTCAGCAAGCAGAGATTACATTAAAACAGGCACTATCCAGGTCATTACTATCTGAACTGAGGCCTTTAATGTAATAGACTGGAAACCTGCATTCAAATACACCCAGAAAAAACAAAAAGACTAAATATCACTCATTTAAGTTCATAAATTTTAAATGGCAATATTCACCACCCAATAAACAAATGGTAGATTGTATACAGCAAAAATAATATCCATGTTACATTACAAATATGTCGGTACTGAATGGTGGTGGGTGATGACTCAAACAGTTTGGTGAAAGAATCATGAAGGAAAGAAGTTCAGTAGTCACTTCTATGTTGTATACCAAAAACGTGTAGCAGAAAGTGTTCTGCTGAGCAGACACATCCCAAACACACATGTACTATATCAAATGTTTGATTTAAAATTTGGGAACTATTCAGTATTGTTAAAAAGTAAAGGTTCATAGGCCAGCCAAACACCGTTCTGGGTCATGTTCTCAAATGGCCCTCTAAAATCGTGTACAGATCTGGATAAAGTTTATGAGCACTCCTAAGTACACTTCACTATCCCAATTCGGCCAGGACTTCCTATGGTTTTTTAATCAGTCTCAGGAGCTCAGAGTCCTGGCCACATGAGACAGGCAGCTGGCTGAGAAATTAAAAACAGAAACAGAAACCAAATAACAGCAAACGATATTCCTGTCACTAGATGTCACTATACAGACCAGGTAGGATCATGCCCTTCCTGTGTGTCTCTGGGCTCTCTAGTGCACCAGCAAGAGCAGCTGAAACAAGTAACAAAAGAAATTGTGGCAGATGGCTGCCTACGTTCCAGTTCTATATAGGAGTGTCAGTTTCCAGTTTCTGTCCCTCTGGCCAGTACAGGAGGATCATGAGCTTCCCTAATGCAGCAGTGAAAGAGAGGACCCCACCCACCAAAAAAAAAAAACACTGGGAAAAAATTCTGTTGAGAAAAAAAATGGGGAGACCAAAATTGTTGAGGCAAAAACCCCCAAACTAAAACAAAACAAAAACACACAGCTTGGCCCCTTTAAGAAACGCTTTGCTTTTGAGGCTTTTTGGCCCTAACAGGCTGACGGCGGCTTCCCGCCATCTTGCCTCCCTGCGCCGGGCTGGACAGTTCCCCTGCGGAACCTGGTAAGCACCCGGGATTTTTGCCTCCTGGCCGGGAAAAATTAAAAAAATAGTGGACATTTTAGGTGTCCGGTATTTTCTGAATTTTTTTTACTGGACAGGAGATGGAAAATACCGGACACATGGCAACCTTATGCGGGATGGGGGGAGGGGAGGGAGAAGAGGGGTAAGGGAGGGGGAAGGGGAGAGAGGGGAAAGGGAATTTAATTGGAAGTGGAAATGGAGGGAGGGAAAAGTGAATAATGGAGGATAAATGGGACACACACAGAAAAGAGAACACAGACAAGGAGCCTGGATGGAAGGATACACACCGGGACAAAAGGCCAAGCAGAGGGGAAAACAGGAATTTAATAGCAGGAGAAATAGGGGACATCAAAGGCAGGAGAAGCTTCATGCTCCTCTGAAGAGGGAAGGGAACCTCATCTATCCTCAACTAAAGTGCCCCAGAGAGTGGAAAAACCCTAGCACTCTGCTCAGACCATCCCCGCCACCTCTCCCCAAGATGGAGATGCTGGAGGAATGCCTTCCTCCTCCAAAAACACCGGTGAGTGCTTACTCCCAAGATGACATCCACAGACAAAAAGTTTGTGCGGTGGGATCTGCACAGTTTTGGATAAATATCCACATTTTCAGATATTTATCTAGTCAAACTATTTTAGGACCCAAATTAGAGTTACCACCTGGCCAGGTTTTTTATGGATTTGCTAGTGCTAGAAAAACTGCTGGCTTTTCTTACATGGGTCTACAGATTTGCATTATTATTATTATAATCACAGTACACTGGAACATCCAACATAAAAAATTTCTGTGAAAAGACACCACAGTGTTTCCACTTTTGCAGTTTAACTGATAACAGATCAAAGCTTGTGAAAGTACAACAGCTGTCTGCCCGTCAACACACAAGCGCATCAAGCATGTGTGAGAGAGGGATATGAGAATGAGGAGCCATGTGATGTTCTCTCTCTACATACATGGAAAGGGTTACCAAGTTGACTTGTGGTTGTGGAGGGTTTGCCTTGGAGGGGGTGGGGTGGGGAGGAAATGCCAGTATTTTTGCATTTCAAAGGTGGTAACCCAGCTCTGAACTGGACTATTCATATTTAAATTGAATTTACTGAAATCTATTTGCAGCTTCCAAAACATTTCCCAGAGCATTGCCCATTAGAAGAATTGTCCCTGGGAACATTTTCACAATAATGGTAACTATGCCATACGCCTGAATGTTTTGGCCTCTTTTTCACTCACTCTAATTTAGATCAGTGGTTCCCAACCCTTTTTATAGTGTGGACCGCTTGAACTCATTAAAAAACTTTTGGCGGACTGGCATAGACATCTTTGCACATTCATTACAGTAAATAATGAATTTGCATATTTGCATATTCATTATGGTGATTAATTTTAAGCTGTCACATGTTATTTTGCCACTCACCCGCCCGCCATGCGGTTCCTCCAGCCCCGGCCAGCCGGAGAAGCTGCCACTGCTCCCACCCCGTGGTTCTTCAGGCCCCAGTCAGCTGAAGTAGCCACCCACTCACCAGCCATGAGGTTCCTCCAGCCCCCGCCTGCCAGAGCAGCCGCCCACCCGCCATGTGGTTTCTCCGGCCCCGGCAACCCAAGTGTGGTTTGCACTATGCTGCTGTGTGGCTCTGCTTAGGAGGTGGGTGGGGTAGAAATTTCCTTTGCGCACACAAGCATGCAGCTTAGAGGGAACTACAGCGCCTGTTTCCCTGCAGCTATTGCTTCTTGAATAAGCTGATTGGCAAAGCAGTAACTGCTAGCATAACACCAACAGGCAGAACCAAACCTGGGACCTCTGGAGCTTAGTGTAAGGGACTCCACAGCTTGAGCTATAAAACCAGCTGGCGCTCAGCTAAGGCTGTAGAGCAAACTAATTTTTTCCTCTTTGTTAGTGGTCGATGTGCCACTACACAGGACAGTTAACCACACCCAGTAGGTTTGTGGGTTTCACTAGCTGCTCCCAATTATCTGCCTGACTCTCTGGCTTATTCCTCCTAAATTTTCTACTACATGTACTGCCCAGAAGCCACTCTGCTGTCCAGCCCTGTAATCTCATTCCTTGATGTTGCCCTTCCCACCGCCATGTTGCATATTTAAAAATGTAATTCCCAACTGAAGGGCTTAGTGTCATTTTCCTTCACTGTCTTAAAAGTGTTGGTTCCCCTTATAATTGTGGCCTCAGCCCAGGCCACAGAGGCAATTATGTTAATAGGGCCCAGCCTCTGAACCACAATATTAAGGATTTAAATGTTTTGGTCAATTTTACTCTGCAGTGGGTGGACACACTGAAATGTGGCAGCACAGCAGGGACAGAAGCCTGGAAGGATTCATGGTTCCCTTAGGTCTTATGATGGATTTTTATAGCTTTCGACAACTTCTGCTTCATCCTCAGCTTGATCCCAAGTCAGAAGTGCATATCATTTGACAACATACTACTCTGATAACTGAACCGTGATAACATTCTACTCTGTATCAGAGCTCCGTGATCAATAAACAATCACAGGAATCAGTGAACATTGCAGTGCTCTCTTCTTATGAGAAAAAAAACCCCTGCTTAATTACTTCACTGTGATACCTTTATTTACCCACAAAACTGTTCTCACTTTAAGTACTTAAAGGGAAACCAAACACACTGTGTAGCCAATGATTGCACAGTCATGGATCAGTATTTGAATCAGTCACTTAGAATCACTCTCATATGAGGAGCCAGTATCTATGGGCCCTGAAAAAAATCTGAGTTCTGAAACTTTACTATGGTTTTTGCCTTGTAGCCAATGCTACATGCCTCTTCACTGAGATATCCCACACAGCAGAACTGATTTGGTTCTACTGTATAAATGAGGGGAGGATGGATATGCAAGGACCATGCATTTTATACATGGCATGGGACCCATCTCTCAGGAAACAATGGGTTATAGAGGGATTCTTCAATATCAAGACTATAAGCTCCATGTAGCAATTCTCCAGGTGCTCCTAGATGTGGGAAGAGAAATCTTCCCTCAAATAAATCCATACTGTCACTTTCATGTATTCAAGTGCAAAGCCTGCTACTCTAGCTTGGTCCCGAGTCCAAAGCCACTTAGAAGATAAAGACATATGTATCACTCAGGCGTTACATAAATCACAAAATACATAGGTCCAGATATGCGCACACAGATAAAAACATTAGAACGTGCTTATTAATGCCATTAAATCCTGCGGAGCTTATGCATCAGAAATTAACTTCAATTAGCTTGATAAAGCTTCCCATGATACCATTGGAGACTACCAACATTGATCATATTAGTTTGTCAAATCTGAATTGAAGTATTTTCTGACATTTTTAGACAAAATGTCAAAAAGCTGCCACTATCTATTGAATCATTTCTCCACAAAATCGTTGAAATAAATCAACTACTCTCCCCCCCAAGTCCTTCCCAGCCAGATAACATAGATCTTTACATTTACAGCTGGTGTATGTGATGCAACTAACTCTAGTTTATCTAAAGGCAATCACTTCTAAGAACTTCAATATCTTCGATATTCACTTGGCCATCTTTCAGCATTAAGAGGTTCACTATCTAATTGCTTTTATCGCAGGACAAAAGAGCCAACATCATGCTATGCAATCCACTGTGGGCATGATTACATGTTACAAAATGCTAATGCTGATGAACTTTTTGTTCAGAAAGTCTGATTTTATTACACACACACATACATACACACACGCACCAGCAGATTGAGGAATATGTTGCTATGGGTGAATTGTTTTCATAGCCATATTACATAAAGGGTGTCTAAGACAGGAGCAATGCCAATCTTAACTGGCAGTTCAGATACATAAGTTCAAAAAAAGCTATTAAGAGTGAACCAAACAGCTAAACAGCCACCGTGTCATTCTGACATACACCAAAATAATTGCCCTAAAACTAGTGTGAATGGTTGACGAGTGATTGGGTTAAATATTCTCTAAAACAGTTTCTTTTACATTTTGCTACTGTTTTAACACTTTTGATGGCACTTTTCGCTAAATGATTATAAATAGGTATTTGGCTCAATGGAAAGTATATTCGAAGTTATTGTAAAACAAAATTTAAAAATAAAAGTAAACTAACTGTAAACAGGGTCTGATTGAGCTGTCCCCCAACAGCTGGTAATGAAGAAGTGGGAAAAGACATCAAGAGCAGACCGCATTTGCATGGGCACACCTCCTCTGCCTAAGGGAACAGCAGACAGTGTTATTGAAATGATCAATTTAGGCTGGTTTAGGTTAAAAGTCAAGTTATCCCTATTATACAAGTAGAGGGCAGCAGGATGGCACCTCATATGCTCCGAGGGAGTCATCTTAATGTGGACCTCACTTGTTAAGCAGAGGATAATGATGCCAAATACAAGTGAGATTTGGAAAGAGAGACAGAAAACTCATAGAAACCATTTGACCTTCCCGCTCCAATATTTAAAGACTGAGCTGACTAGATGCATTTGGGCAACCTTGTTCTTTCTCCATGATCACAGGTGCTGAGCTTACCAATATAAGGGGGCTGAACCTTAGACCTGCTACAGAGGACAATGTTGAGGTCAAAAGACAACAGAGAAGAGGAAGTAGCAGCAGTGATGATGACAATGGTAGTGAGGGCAACAATAGTGGTCAAGACTGCAGAAATACTGAGCAACAGAAGTGGAGGTTTCACTCAGCCATGCTGTCCCCTCAGGAGGTGAACCCACCCAAAGAAATGCCTGGACTCTAGGGACACAGCTGAGCTCAGATAACAAAGGGCATGTCTACACGAGGAAATTATTTTGAAATAACTAAATTCTACATAACTCCCAACTTAACAAAATCAAAATAGTGTGTCCCCGCTATGGGGAAACATTGAAATTAGTCAGAATTATTTCAAAATAGCAAGTCCACACTTATTGGAACCTGCCTCAGACTTAGAGCCCTTGGAAGCACTCTGGGGAGAGCACCAGGAAGGCGGAGACTTCCTGTGGCTACTTGGTCAGGCAAGCTCCAACACGTGCTTTCAGGGGCTCCTCTCTATGCCCGCATCTCACAGGCCACTCCTCCACTGCCTCCCCCCTCACGGGACACAAAAGGGACGCAGTGTGCTCTGGTTGACTGTGCAGATGCCACAGCACGCACAACATGGAGCCAGAGCTGCTGCAAAACAATGCTAGGCTCATGGGCCTCATGCTGTGCATCACAGTGCAGTTCGTCCAGACTGCCCACATGCTCCACCAACAGGACAAATACCAGCCTGGACCACAGGCCCTGATCACCCAAGTCCTGGTGCTCCTGCTGCTGTGCATGTCCCTCAATATTCCTTGGGAACTACAAAATGCTGCTTCTGGTGGTGGAAGACCAGTTCGGACTGGTGGGATCACATCGTCCTACAGCTGAGATGACCAGCAGTGGCTGCAGAACTTTCACATGTGAAAAGCTACCTTCCTTGAGCTCTGTGAGTGTCTCTTTCCTGTCCTCAGGTAACAGGACACCCAACTGAGATCCACCCTCCCCACGCAGAAGCACATCACCATCACCCCATAGAAGCTCCCCACACCAGATACCTACTGCTCTGTCAGGAACCAGTTCAGCATAGGGAGATCCACTGTCAGGGACATACTCAAACAACTAGCGAAAGCCATTAGCTAAGTGCTGCTACAGAGAGTCATCACTCTGGGGAATGTGGACACCATTGTGGATGGATTTGCCACCATTGGCTTCCCCAACTGCCGGGGAGGGCATAGATGGCACGCATATCCCCATCCTGGCCCCAGACCACTGTGCCTCAGTCTAGATAAAGAAGAAGGGGTATTTCTCCATGGTGCTGCAAGCCCTCATGGATCACAAAGGATGCTTCGCCAACACCAACACTGGGTGATCGGGGAAGGCACATGACACCCTCATCTTCTAGAACTCCTGCCTGTTCCAAAAGATGCACACTGGCACTTTTGCCCTGACTGCACCATCAGAGTTGGGGAGGTGGACATGCCCATCATGATCCTGGATGACACAGCTTACCACTTGCTCCCCTGGCTCATGGGCTGCATAGACCCTAACAAGGAACACTTCAACTCCAGGCTGAACAGGTGCCACACGGTGGTGGAGTGTGTATTTGTCAGTTTAAAGGGGAGGTTCCAAAGTCTCCTCACCTGTCTGGACCTCGGAGAGTGCAACATCCCCTTCTTGATGGCCTGCTGTGTGTGAAAACAAAGGGGAGATTTTTCTACCAGGGTGGAGGGCAGAGGCTGAACGGCTGGCCAGGGTATTTGAGCAGCTGGACACCAACGTCAACAGGAGAGCACATCAAGGAGAGCACCCCTCCTTTCCCCTGCCCTCCCTTCCCACCTTCCACCTCTCCCCTGCAGAGGAAATAATAAAGCCTTTTTTTTTTTAAACAACAGGACTGTTTATTGGGGGGACATACAATGGGGGAGAGACTAGGGAAAGAAACTGGAATGGGGGAGGGGAAAGAAAAAAGGAGGGGGGCTTAGGGATGGGGCTGGGAGTGGCACCTGCCTCTGGTTGGTTGAGAGGCTTTGCTGCCCAAGAGGTCCCACTGTGTTGTATTCTGGGTCTCTGGTGACCCATGGGGAGGCTAGGAATGGAAGCCATGGAGGGGCGGTGAGGTGGCTGGTGGCCCACTCCATGCATGAGACTATGCATTCCATTACCAAAGTGAGGGAGGAGCACATGGCCTCGTGCTGGCACACCAGCTGGTTCTAGGTGGTTCTTCTGCTCCCAGTCAGGCTGGTGCTCCTCCCAGTCAGCAGCCACTGCTTGTGCTCCTCTTCAAGCTCCCCGACGAGGGACTGCAGGCAGGCCACCTGCTCCCACATTAGGTCCTCCCGTGTTCTTTTCCACCTACAGATCCTGCAGAGTCATGCAGATGGCATGGGAGGTGGGGAACGCATCAAGCTCGCAGCTGGCCCAGCTGTGAAAAATAATTACGAGGGCTGTCATCCCAGGAGACACTGTGTATGAAGCCTAGCCCCAGTAAGGCCATATGTTACCTAGATGGTGGGCACTTTCCAGCAGGGACACAGATACCCCAGGGGAGCATCGCTACACCAACGACCTGGGAACAGGTAGGCATGGGAAGGTGCTGGCCGGGCCAGGAGGCTGTGGGCAGATGGGGGGAATGGGGTGGTTCGGCTTCCTTCTCTGTCCTGAATATGTCGGGTCTGTCACTGGTGGCATCCCACAGAAAGAGAACTTCTATCCCTTCCTGCTGGAGGAGTGTGTAGGGTGTTGGCAGGTGTGTGTGAGAGGTAGATGCTGCTTGCCAAAGAGGTAGATGCCACTTGCCCTCTTCTTCCTCCCCCTGGCAGGTTCTCATGCATGGGATCAGTGTCCTCCGCATTGCCGTGCTTGACTAGGACTGGATACTGCCTGAACACAGGCATGATTCTGGCAGTCCATGTGCACCCACATGCACAGGCTGTTGTATGCCAAGTGGCAGCCCTCCTTCTCTTTCTCCTCCTCCTCCTCCTCCTCCTCATCCGCAACCTCACCCTCCTGGATGACACTGGGTGTGTCCTGGCCAGACCATGGTGACCAGGCTGGGGGTGAGGTGACCAGCCCCTCCTTCCCAGAATAGCATCCAGCTGGCCAAAATAGCGGCAGATGTGCGGTGCCACCCAGGAGTGTCCACTCTGCTCCCTGGCTTGTTGTAGGCCAGCAGGAACTCCTTAATCCTCATCTGAACCTGGTCGAGTGTCTTGTTGTGGCCTTTGTCAGCCAGGCTGGTGATGATCCCGCCGTAGACTTCCACATTCCTTTTCCTGGTGCGGTGATCCTGGAGGTTGGTCTCTTCCCCCCAGACCTCAGTGAGGTCCAGGATCTCTGCACCAGTCTAGACCAGAGCTCTCCTGCATCCCTGGCCAGTAGAAGCTGAGGAAGCAGCAGGAATGCTGGCAGCCATGGGAGGCTCTGAGGGAGCATTGGGGTCTATCATGGCTCTTTTTCTTGCTGCTGTTGTGCACCTGGCCAAAGCGTTAAATAACAATTATGAACCCATTCATGTAGCAGTGACTTTTCCAGTAATGTTATTTTTATAACACAGCTGAGGTGCAGACAGTACTAAACAAAGTTTTCACCCTCCCCCCCATTCTCTTAGGGTATGTCTACACTGCAAATAACAGCAGTTATTTTGAATTAACTTTAATAGCGTCTATGCATGCAAACCGCTATTTCGAATTAAATTCGAAATAGCGGAGCCCTTAATTCGAATTTGGTAAACCTCATTCTACGAGGAGTAATGCCAAATTCGAAATATCTATTTCGAATTAAGTGCTGTGTAGACACTTAATTCGAAATAGGGGGCCTCCAGCCCTTCTCAGGGAGCCCTGGTGGCCACTCTGGGCACAACTAGGAAAACTTACTCTCCTCTCCCCCAGCCCCGGAGCCATTAAAGGGGTAGACCCTGGCCACAGTGCCTGTGCCAGCTCCAAGACTGCCAGCCCAGAGCCAGCAGTGGCCACTGGGGCCCCTGACCCAGTGGCCCCAAAACATGAGACAGCAAGCCACTGGCAGCCAGGCCTCCACCGCTCCCCAGGAGCAGTCTGCCAGCTCCCAGGAGCCTGACAGGGGCTAGAGAAGGCGGGCGCCTTCTTGGTCCAGAGTGGAGATCATGGACCTTATTCAGGTTTGGGGGGGATGCCCCCAACGTCCATGATCTCCGCACTAGACAGAGGAACGTGGCCGTCTATGGCAGGATAGCTGCCAGCCTGGCCACCAAAGGCCACATGCGAACCCAGGAGCAGGTTAGCATGAAAGTCAAGTTGGTCCGGCGAGACCCCAAACCCTGAGCTTCCCCTCCCACTTCTTCCACTTGCTTCCCCCTTCCAGCTCCCTCCTCCCAGGTTTCCTCCTCCCCTCTCCCACCCTTTCTCTTCCCCTCTCCCATCTCCTTTTCCCAGTCTCCCCAGAGGTTCATCCCCGCCGCCAGTTTTGTTCAATAAACCCAGTTTCTATTTTTGAACATACGTGTCTTTTATTTGACATCAGGAAGGGGGGGGCTTGGGAGGGGAAAGTGGAAGGACGTGAGGGAGGAATGGGGCACGAGCCCCCAGTGGCGAGGACCGGGGAGGCTTCTCGGGCTCCTCAGGGTGGACGCTCTCCGCAGGGCCTCCTGGATCCTGACAGCCTCCCGATGGACCCCCTGGATGGCAGCCTGCAGCAAGTGCAGCTGGGCTAATGGCAACGACCCCACGAGACATACCGGTGTGCCCAGGGGCAGCTCTGGCTCCATGTGGCTGAGTGCTGTGTTGTCCTGAGCACGGGCACTCAGGGCACTCCAAGACAGGACTGCTTTGCTGTCCCTCATCGAGGTAGACAAGCAAGCAAGGAACCCTGAGAACTGTCTGTTCAGGGTGGAGGTAGGGTCTCTTTAAGCACGGAGCTCAGTTAGCCTCAGGCAGCAGCCCCACATACTAAGTCCTAACCTGATGCCCTGCAGGCGCTGGTTCCACCCAGCCTTAACTTCGGTTCAGGGTCCACTCAGTGTGGACGTGCTATTTCGAAATAGCAAAATGCTGTTTCGAAATAGTTTTTGTGTCTAGATGCGTTATTTCGAATTAGCTTAATTCAAATTAACTATTTAATTTGAAATAGCGCTGTAGTGTAGACATATCCTTATACACTAACCCAAGAGATATGGACTGCTCAGGCTATAGATTGGCAGGTAGCAGAAGACTATATAAAGATGTTTTACTTTCTAACCTTTCCCTCTTGATCTGTCATATTCTTTGTCGCATGATTTGCTTTATGTCCACCACACTCATGTCTCTTTTTGTCTTTGTACAAAGAGTTGAAAACTGCACAGCCCAAAAGTTCCTTTGCCTCCGTGCATGACACCTGGCCACTGTCAAAGAGGATGTCATTGGCCAGCTCTTCAGTGAGGGTAAGCAAGTAAAGTTTTGAGAACTTCTGTAAAGCAAAGCTCTTTGTATCAGAAAATGATCTGACCTATTATTTCATAGTCACCCAGAGGCCATCTATTTAAGACACTGTGAAAGTCTGCTATCAAATTCATAAATATTTATAGGTTTAAATGGGAGCATATTGAAATTGTTGAGAAAAACATTATTTGTAGGTTTCAAAATGGCCAGTCATAGTTTATTTTCAAATTAAAATAGACATTTATTAATAAAATTGATCAAAAATGAGAATACTAAGTCTTTATTATTATTATAAGGACTTAACACCAACAAAATAGCACATGGGCAGTAATAACAGCATCAGTGAAAGTATTTTAGACCAAAGGTTTAGGATGATAAATTAATGAGTAATCCCAGTACAGTATTGAAAGATATTAGCCTTTTTATTGTGTTAGAATCAACTGCATTATTTCCAACCTTGTTAGATTTGCTACAGAAAAAAAGGTGCCTCTTTGTATAGTCATTACAGTTATTTTTCAAAAGAACATGAATTCACATTATGCCATCTTCATTCTTCTTCATCAGAATAAGACATCAGAATATTAGTTCTCTGCATAATTAGTGGGAAAAAACCTTTGCAGTTGTAAAAAATTTGCATTTTGATTGGTTGATGATTCTACAACTCTCAGAAGCTGTAAAACAAGAAAAGGAAAAAAACCTGACGCGCAGTAAAGACGACAGGATTTTGAAGACATGCCACTGAGGCTTGTCTAGGCTATTTTTATAAAATGGTTATATTTGTTTTGCAAATCTATTGCCACTATCACCCATCTTCCCCACCTGGCTGGTACTATGCACATTTTTATCATCCCTCATCAAGGTAACAGGCAAGACTGTGCTTTAGGGAAACCAGCACCTAGCACCACTAGGGAAGTAGAGGCTAAAGAACACAGAGCAATGTGATTGGTGTGCCACTACTTCTGCTTGAGTGCCAGCCACTAGATTTCACCTTTCCTGAAAAACTTTTGTCTAGACAAAGAAGAGAAGTGCATGACTGGCAGTTCCTAGAGGGTAAAAGTTAGTAATTGTGTGAAAAATCCATATATGTTTTGAGCTGTGAGTAATTAATACAAGTGCAAGCCAATGGTGAATTTTTTGGTCAGAGTACAAATTGCTGAAGAAGATATAATCTGAACCAGTGAGAGAAGATCTTGCATACCCATGGCCCTTGAAAGTTATTGGAGGATAATAGTGTATAGCCATAGGGGCTATAGATGCCTCAGAAACTGAAGGTGCACAGTGGGAGCATAGCTGTTCCACAGTTTAGAGGACATGTGCCTTTCCTATGGAACTTGCCTATATACAATCTGACTGGAATTCAGGTTCTGCCTGGAAAGGCACATCTGGTCCTAAATGAATAAAGTTATCCGATCTTACAGTTATGGTACTTGATCATCCTATTGCTGGCAGAAAGAAATTCCTTTTGATAAGGCATTTAGACATTGCAATGTACTACTTTGTCCTTCTTACATATACTTTACAAATAAACCCATTTTTGTAATGCAGATTTTTGGGTGGTAAAGATAAAAATTTCAAAGACCGCTGACTTCTTTTGTCATGAAACTAGATGCAAGCAGAATGGACACTGGAGAGTTCAGTCCTAACTTCTTTTAAACAGTTATTACTCTGGACTGCATGAGAAGAGTGCTAGAGAAGCAATCCTCACAGATTAAATGCAAGCAATTTGTGACAGGATACAATGTATTCGACAAGCCCTGATTTTGCAAATTCACATGAAAGGACAATTCAGAAGCCATCAAGAACATCTTCAGAAAGTCTGACAGTCCAATCAGAAAGCAACACATCATGCATTGCAATGCATCTAGGTACAGACATCTGGAAACAGCAAAAAAGGCAGTTAAGGTTATTGCTTCTTATATAGTTGAATGAAAAAGAGACATTTTGATATTGCATTTGGCTATAAAATTATCAGTCTTGACCAGATATTGCCAGAGGATAACTGACAGGGATAGCTTATTTATTCAGCATAAATAAAATGTGCTGATATCTCTGCATCAAGCAAAATTCAAACCAGGTCTATTTGAAACTCTAAAAGACATATGGCCAATATTTTAATTGGGCCAGTTTAACTAATGATGTTAAGTAATCCATGTAGAAATATTTGTAAATCTTTGTAGAACCACATGTTTGACCTAAACCTCCATTTAATTTAATTTTTCTAGTTGTTGTGGGAAAACATTTTAATTATATTAGGTTCTTTACAGTATAGTTATCCTATTGGAGCCTGACTTTAGACACTTTATAACTACTGATTTGCACTCAAGTGGCACATTAGAGCACTTTGAAGGAGAAAAATCATTTGTAGTCTCTACACTGATATATGGGGTAATTTTCTGAGATTCTTTCATTGTAATTTGCAAACACATTAGCAAAACCTATAAAACAAAAGCAATCTCTACTGCCTGTAGCACAAAACAGCAAGAAACAAAGTTAGGAAACATAACAGATGTCTTTATTGTCTAGACTAGAGGCAGGTACGCACTCTAGCTCACTGAACAATCACCTTCCAAAATAGGTCTTTATCATTTCTCCCACTGACAAACTAAGAACAATGAGGAGTTCTGTGTCATCTTAAAAATTAACAGATTTATTTGGGCATAAACTTTCACAGGTAAAAACCACTTGGTCAGGTGCATGGAGTCATGACAAAGTGGTTTTTACCCACAAAATCTGATGTCCTCATTGTTTTTGCAGATACAGACTGACATGGCTACCCCTGAGACTTGACAAAGTTAGGTTTGCCCATTGGGTACATAGTACTGTAGTATGTTCAAAAATTAAGTTTTGTTATACATTTTAGGAAGGGTCTTTCTAACATCTCTTTGAGGAAGGAAATGCTACTATTTCTAGAACAGTTTGAATGGACAAACTCCAGGGAACTACCCCTGCAATTAATTCACACAATTTCTACCAGCCTCTTTATCCAATTTTTCAGTAGCATTCCCATTATTCGAGTCAGTCCAGCAATGGAGTGAAGATTTCCCACCCCCACCTCCCTTCTCTCTCCTTCTGAGCTTCCAAACTGCTACTGCTGCCCTCCTGATAGCTCCAGAAACATCCTCAGCAGTACTAACCAAGTGCCACTGAACAGTTCTTTTACCTGGAGCTTGGAGTGCGAGGGGATGAGGAAAATAAAGCAATGAAGACAGGAGGGCATACGTGAATGTGGTGTGGATGAATGAATGAATGAATGAATGAATATGTGGGTGCACGTGTGGGGCAGATTTCGTACAGGGCTGGATTTCAGTAAGCAGAGCTGTTATTTCAGCATCTTTAAAAGCACTTAAAAGGGGGGGGGGGGGAATCTCATCCTGCACCATGGAACATTTGCATCTAAAATTACATTTCAGCATCTCGCAAAGGGGAAACATCTGATAAAGATAATCTGGAGAGGGAAAGACTTTATTATTAATTTTTGTAAAAAGGAAATTTGAACTGCAAGTCAACAAACGAGTAGGTGCACTAGCTGAGATTGGCTGGCACAGTTAGTGTTCATATGACTACCATAAATTTCCTTGAGCAGAACACAATCAACTGTTTCGATCAATTTCTACTATCTTTGAAGGAGGCAGACGGTTTTTTAATCTCAACTTTCCAGTGATATTAAATGTACAGTCAGCAAACTCTGAATGTCCGCTTCTTTTCCCTTTGGCAAAATCAGCCCTCTCCCTTTCAGCTCTCAGTGGTCTCTCTGGGGTTACAGAAGGGTAGCTTTGTGAGGTAAATTCACCCCACACAATTCTACAATACAGTCTGCAAATCTTTAACACAGAGTTGTGATACATGGAGATTTTAGGATTCAACCAGGAAAGCTCCTGGATCAGAACAACATGGCAAGGAGGATTAACAGTAACAACCAAACATCTTTGTTCAACTGACTTTAAGACGGATAATACATAACAGTCACTTAAGGACAAAATTACCTCATATTGCATTTATGAAACAGTAGAAACCACCAGACATTCAAAAACAAGATATAACTGAAAAGACACCCTAAGTACTTCACTCAGACTGTGCAACATTTTGCCCCTTGATGCAGATGGTTGAGAAAAACATTCTTCTGTCAACCTATTTACCACCTTTTGAGGGGATAGATTTACTATAGCAATGGAAAAATCTCTTTCCTAATTGTATAGATTCTTGCTACTGTAGCACTATTGTGGTGTAGTTCCAGTGCCACAATTGTGCTGCTCTAGAACTTGTAGACATACTGCTAGAATGGGACTTAAGGCCAGACTTTCCTTGAATTGTAGAGTCACATCTGCATAATAAAGAGAATAATAAGGGATTCTTTGCACCTCCTCTGAGTCCAAGACAGGAAAGCACTTTACAAATTAAACCTCATACCATCCCTGAGAATAGATTTAGTATTTAAGAGTAAACTGAAAAAGAGAGAAAGTAAGTGACTTTCCCAAAATCATACAGAAGTCTCTGATTCGAATTAGAGCTCCAGGTCTGTAGTTCTATCATTTAACCAGTGCACTGCTTTACACGCAGAGACATCAGTGCATGTTACAGGGAGGCAATAGTTCTCCTTCACATGGGTCTTGACAGATGACATTTAAAATACTGCATTCAGTTCTAAGCTCACCGATATCACAAAAAAACCTGTCATCCTTCTCTGTATTTCCTCCAATTTGTCAAAACCAAATAGGAACTGGGACAGATTGATTGATGAGGAAATGTACATAAATGTGGTGGGTGAAAACGAAGGGAAGACATTAGAATTGTAAGAATTTGATGGACAAAAACACGTAAGGTTGAAAAGGAACTATCTGAAGCGTTACAAGCAGGAATAAGTAGGCAGAAGAGAATGAAATCGGGGGAAAAAAAGTGTAGGCTCACTATCAGAAAAAGCTCCCCCCGCCCTAGCCTACTATGTCTTAAGGAATAGTCTGTCAAGAAAACCGATGAAAGCTCTATTGCATGGGACACTTAAACTCAAATAAGAAAAGCATTTGAAAATGTATTCTATAAACCGCTCTTGTACTGGCAAGAAGAGAAGCTAGTTGACAAATACATTTGTCCCAGTTTCAAAAGTTTCTCAGTGGAACTGAGCTGTTATTATGGAAGTGGCATGGTTTGGAAGAATGTGCACAGGGTTGAAGGTCAAGCACTCCTGAGCTCTAATCCTGGATTGACCACTGACTCACTGTGACCTTAGTTAAGTTAAAACTCACAAGGGAGCTGGGAGGATTAATTAGTTAATGTCTGTACAGTGGTTTGAACATACAAGATCAAGATTTTAAATATAGCCTTTTAAGCTTTAATGAGTGCTTGCATGAATCAGACCGTAAGACTGGGGACTTAGTTGGTATCAAACAACTGCTGACTTAAATAGGAAGAGTGTTAGAGTGATGCTGAGCATTCTGAGTCCCGCCTCTATCATTTGTTTGCAACTGGCATTGCCTGTGATTCTCAGGCGCTTGATTTTTGGAAGAAAATTTGAGGCCATTGAGCAATATTCTCTCAACTTTGAGCTTTCTTTTCTATTCCTTTGGTTTGTTATATCAACTTGTGTCTTGTCTTAATTCAGATTGTGAACTCTTAATGGTCGTACAGAATTTTCTGCAAATATTTCCATCTCTACCAAAGCACAGTCATGGAGCCTTTCAAAAATGAAATAGGACTAGTGAAGGTTCTCATATGTTTAGGGCCAAAGAAGGAATGACTGGACTCATTGCTTTCCCGGTCACAATAGACCCTATTCTGCACAGTTTGCTACCTTTTGCGCTGGATAGTGGAGGGTTGCACTAGATGTGGCCCTAGGAAAATCAGAAAAGGAGGCTAGTTGGGAACAGGGCAAAGCATGATTCTCAATCTTGTTCTGAAGACCTCTTATTAAAAGTTATCAGATTACTTTTAGTTCCACAAATATAAAAAAAATCTCACTAGAGAACGTTTTGGAAACACATTGCAGGTGTGTTGATACATACGTATTCCTCACTAGAGAAAAAACTTCAAAAACACTGTAATTGCCTAATTAGTAATTTTGGACAGTAATTGGATCCAAGTTTCTCAAACTTCCTTCTTGCCTTTTTTGATTGATTGGATTTATATTTTCAAAATTACAAGACCATAATATTGCCCTATTTTCTAGAGTTGCATCCTGCCTCTGTTATAAATGAAAAACTGCTGCTACAGTTATACATACAAATATGTTTCTTGATTGTATATTAAGCTTTTACCTGGCCAAGTTAAATTTTTTAGTGGGATTAGCTCTGGCAGACCAACAGAAGTGTCAAATGGGAATTTTGAAGGAAGTTTGGAGAACTGTGTGATGGAATGTACCCTTATATTCACATCCTTATGAGGTATCATCTGAAAACTCAATGTGCTGATCAGTAATATGATGAAATGTGCATAGTGACTTTATGTATAAAGTCATAGATTTTCCCAGTCTGAAGTTAAAAATACATGTTCAGAATCATGTAGCACCAAACTGGTCAAATAGGTCTATCTTGAACAAAGGAGTATATGCTTGTCTTAATTTAAAATTAAGCAGTAAACAAAAGTCATCAAGCAGGAAGGGTAAACTAAGGATCTTCAAACAGGTGAAAGAAACCAGCAGGGAACGTCTTTCCACATAGACTCTTTATTTGCTGGTTCTCAGGTGGAAATGTTTCTCAAGATTGGGACTGACACTATAAAAAGGAAGGATAAACAGCTCAAGGTTCCCTCCTGCCCTTGCCCATCACCTTATCCACACCTAAGAAGAAAAAAGTAAATAGAGGTTGGACTTGGTAGAGAGTGTTCCTGATCTGAAAAGTGGTCTGTAATCTTGATATAAGAATGTGGTGAAAAGTTTTGTGTGAATCTAATCTAGTTTGCTAAGGAAGACACTAGAAAGCATTTCATCTTTATTTTTCTTGTCTTAATTTCTTGTCTTCTCATTACTTATACACACTTAAAATCTCTTTGCATAAGTTTGTTGCATTGTTGCTCACTGTGTTTAAGTGGAAATATCTGGGTAGCTGTTTCAAATAACAAGCTAGTGTACATTATTCCCTTAATGCAGGTGTGGGGAACCTTCCCTCAGTAGGGGGCCCACTATCCACAGAAAATCAGTTGAGGGCCACACACAAGTGAGAAGCAAATAAAAAAATCTCACTGACCTGGCCCCCACACCCACAACTCAACACACTGAGGCTTCCTTTGTGCTGCAGCCCTGCAGGGGCGTGCTGAGCCTCAGGGCTTCACCCCACAAAAAGGCAAGTCAGTGCTTGAGTTCCAGCCTCACGTGAAGGTGGAGAGGGGAACCGAGGCTCAGGGCTTTCCCCAGCAGTGGGTCGTGGCTGTTCTATACTAATGAGAATAGAAAGCAAGTTCTGCAAGGGACAAGCAGACAACAGGATAGCATGCTGTCCTTCTGGAACCAAACTGTAGGGTGGGATTATGATTGGCTAGACTTATAAAGCTGGAGTGCAAGGAACCATGGGTGAAAATGCATGCTGGTACTAGCTACACTGCTTCATGTAATACTTCACACATGACTTCAGGGAACTCTGAAGGGTGCTGCAGGAAAAGAGCATTCAAACAATTTTCTTGGTGATCCTCCCTGTCCCACAAGTGAAGGAGAACAGAAAGCAGAAGATCCTAGAAACAAACTACTGGCTAGAGTTTAGTGCAACAATGATTCATCTTCTATAGGGTGAGAGGGGGGTACAGGTTTGATGACCTTTATTTCAGTAGAAAGGAATAAATCTTCTAGGGGACTGGCTGGCTAGAATAGTCAGGAGGCCATTAAATTAATAGAAAAAAAGGAAGGGTGTTGAAGGGGGAAACAATGAACACTCAGTTAGCACAGAATTAAGATATTAAGTACAAAATTAAAGAAGACACCAAAGGCCATGTATAAGAAAATGTTAATGGTTAATGAGCATGGGTAACAAACAAGAGGAATTGAAACTTCTCTATTATGAGCATAAAGTTGACGTAGGTGGTATTACTGAAACCAGGTGGGAAGTTATGCATGATTGGAATGTTAAAGTCAATTGTTATAAATCTATTTAGATAGTATCCCCTTTCCTAGGGGAAGGAAATGTGTCAAATATCTGTTTCAGTGTCACTGACAACTCAGAAGCAAATAATCCTGAATGCTTCTGAATCAACACTCTAACCACATAAAACACACAAAATGGAGTACCGGTTAATGTCTGCTAACAGGCTGAGCATGTCAAAAACAGGTTGACCATGTAACAATGCAGGAAAAAGTACAGGAAAAAGTTGCTTTATCATAGTGGGATTTCAATATGTTGGAGGTCTCACGCTGCCAGTACTAAAATGTCCTTGGTATTTCTAAGAATTATAGTGACAATTTCCTAACTAAAGAAATTGCATTCAACACAGAGAATTGTATATTAGGCCTGTCTACACAGGTAGAGAGGAATTTGTCACAGAATTAAGCATTATAGTTTGCTTAGGTGCAAGTGATCATGATTTTATAACATTTGCTATATGCAAACAAACATCTCAGATTATCAGGCACGTTTTCCCCACAGAAAATATGTTCAAACCTCCGCATGCCTTTATCTCTGTTTGAAATTGATTCTATCCCTTGTGATGTAAAGAAAAAACATACAGCTGACTTTAGTGAGAGTGGACTCACATCCTTTAAAAGGTACAGAATACCTGGTTGTTGCCCTTATCTATTATATTCCTTCTAAGATTGTACACTTCTGAGTCCAGAGTACAAATTCAGTATTTCATCATGATCCAGTTTGTTGCTTGGTGTTTCAGGATAAACAGATTTTCATACAAGTCATCTCAAAGGATTACACAGATAACGTAGGCAGCCTTGCTTGCATCTAAAAAGTATATGTGAACTCTTTGTAGGCTCTCTCTAAATCTGAGTTCTGCTAAGGTTGTATCCAGGGTCCCATTCTCAAGAATATTATCTTATCCCTACTAACTCTAAAAATAAGTGACCATATTCTCAACATTTTAAAGTTGAACTCTCAGTGGTAGGGGATATTTTCCAAGATGTTTCTGAGAAATTAAATAATAGTTTTTGAAATAAAAAGCTTTAAAAATGGTTTCTTTTGAAATGTTTTACAAATTGACTGTCTTTCTCTCTCAATCCAACTTCATTAAAATAGAGCAAAACATTTTAAATAAGCAGATTTTTTTAAACAGTAAAATAGACATGGTCAATAATAATTCTTTAGCATGGTTCTGATGATGGTGCCCCCAAAGCATGTAAAAGAGCCCCTATGACTCAAGATTGGGAATTACACCCCTGTGCTGGCAATAAGAGCTGACCTAACATTTTTTATTTTTCTCACCTAAATACTTTGTGTTTTTTAAAAACAAAATTACTTAGTTTTTAAAAATTCAAAACTCCCCCCTTTTCAATTTCACATAATTTGAAGTCATGACTGCCCACACCTTGGTCTCCTTTGACTGAAGGTGCACATCCATAATTGGTCAATTCAGTCTGTAATCTAGGGGTACTCTTGGAGTCCTCACTGACTCTGAGCTCTCATGTCACAATGACCAGGACTAATGCTTTCTATTATCTCCCGTTGGCTAGGAGACTCCATTCCATCCTGGAAGATGAAGACCTAGCCTCAGTTATTCATGTTTTTAATCTCCTTTTGGCTGGACTACGGCAATGTAACATATTTCTGCACAAAACCTTTATTGTTAAAAACCAATTAGTACAAAATGCTACAGCACATCTCGTCAGCAACCTAGGTCACTGTGAACACATCACTCATTTTCTGCACTCTACACTGGCTTCCCATGGAATTTTCTATCAGTTTCAAGGTCTTGGTCCTTATTTTCCAAGCCATCCTGGGCCCAGCCCTTGGAGAGCTAAAAGACCGTATAAAGCTCCAGTACAAAGACTGTGGTAGATAACTTTTGCTCCACAATGGAGGATTTAAAGGTTCTCTATGTGAGACACAGAATCTTCTCTGGCAATGGTCCTAGATTGTGGAACGAACTGCCCCAGGAATTAAGGACCATCACAAACCTCACCAATTCCATTCTAAGTACAAAGCATATTTCTTTGACCTTGCCTTCTCTGACACACACACATAGCAACAAACATATTTAACAATAATAAATGATAACAAAAACTACACATTACCAAACAAGACACTCCATGCACATCTCTCTCTGGGGACAGGATGAAAGAACAGAAGTCAAAGATGTGGAGTCATGTTGCTTACCATCCTACTGGAAGACACTCGCTATGGTGATGAGCCTGGCTAAAAACCCATACAGAATAGTGATAGAATAAAAGGTTGCTACATGAAAACATACTTAAACTGGTTGTGAAAGGAAGCTTTTTGTTTTATGATTTCTATTTCAATTCCCAGTAGAATCTAATGGCTCAAAGTAAGTTTGATAATGATGATGACATTGTTCAGATACTGGAAGGACATATCCTGCAATAACTAAATTGGCTCCACGTTTCAGAAGTGAGTTCTTATGAGAGATTTATGTTTAGGGTTCAGGATAAAGTTGTTGAATGTAATGAAATATAGGATTTTTAAAAGACAGAACTAAATTCAAACACAATGAATATGTTTAGTACTTCCTTCTCCTTCCAATGTCTAGCCTCCTTGTTCCAGTTCATATTTCTGTTTAGCCTGAATGCTTTTGAAGAAAGCTAGAGACCAAGTGGATTTCTTCCACTAGATGTCTGCTATCTCCTATTTCAGCTTTGCTACTCTCCTGGTTGAACAGCACGTCTCCAATTTTAATGAATGCCTCACCCTTTTAGTTATTTAGTTGTTGACTCCCTTCTGAAGCTCCCCTACATAAAATCTATTGACTTCTTCAAATAACTCAACATGATCCACTCTGACATCTTTCTGTGCACTGCCATCTGTGGCTCACTTTTCTGTTTGCAATATCTTTTCTCCCCTCCTTTTCTTTCATAAACTCCAACTCCTGGTCTTCAATTCTCCCCTTGACTCAATAACTACTTGCTCCTAACTACAACTACTTCTTCAAATTGCAAGATTTCCATTCTTCCCCATCTCTCTTGACTTATTCCTTTTCTGACTGTTTTTCCCTTGACCCTACTCTCCCCCTTCTGTTCCTTGCTCTTTGA
The DNA here is from genome assembly GCA_019425775.1 of Rafetus swinhoei. Classification (NCBI taxonomy): domain Eukaryota; kingdom Metazoa; phylum Chordata; order Testudines; family Trionychidae; genus Rafetus; species Rafetus swinhoei. Next base: position 278,831,945 of record CM033437.1, read on the forward strand.
CCTCTCTTCTGGCTCATTCCTCTCAAAATATATTTACATATGAGAGGTAGCCCCAAGGTCCTATCAATAATTACTACATTTTTCCTCTTACTAGACTGTTGAAGTTAGTTGAGTTACTGTAATATAACATATCGACACTAAATCACCGTAGTACATTTCATTACAGAGTTCTGGAAACGTAGGCAGTTTAACAAATGTTATATACACATTTGTTATGTGTACCTCTTTGTTTTCACCATACATTGTACTACATTTTTATATACAATGCTTATGACTTTCCAAAGCAACAAGTGATTTTGGATGCCCAGCATGAGATACCTTAAAAAGGCATGCTTTTCGAGTGTGATACATCCACTCTGAAAAACAAAACCCCTTTAAACGGTCTTAATTTGGAGATCCAGGAAAAGGCATTCAAAAATCACTAACCCCTTCTGAAAAACTTGACCTGTACATGGAAAATTGTGCATATAGAAACATTTTTTAAAAATATACCACCGAAGAGACTAAAGCTAAAAAGCACATCATCAACATAGTGATGCTATCATAAAAAAAAAATTCTGTAGCAGAGGTAGAACTTCCAAGATGTTGTTGTTTGTTCTGTTTACCCAGCATATAGTTCTCAGTTAAAGGATCTAATCAACATGTGAGATAGAATAGTGGAGAAAGCCAACAGATTTTGCATATACAGTATATAAGAATGGCAAATACGTTACAGTGAAGGGGACAACTTCTTGTTTCAGAAGACAGAGAAAGTAAACATTGGGGCATGCATCTGACTCTTGATTCTGATTAACAGGGAGGAATTGACTTCAAATCTGAAGGCAAAAGGCAATCTGGATGAAAGTGGTCATGAAATGGTAGATTTCATTATTATAAAGAAAGGAAGGAGTGAAAACAAGAACAATGGATTTGTTTTTTAAATAAACGAGCCATAGTGAGTTCAGATTACTGGCATGTAGGGTCCCCTGAGAAGAAAATAAAGAATTAAAGGAATTCAGGTGGCGGGAGGATGGATGGTCGTTAACAGCAAGCCCTGGCGAGAATCACCTGGCGGAAAGTCCCAGTCCCATGGTGGGCCTGATCCTTACTTTTAAACTTTCTGTAGACCACCAGAAGTCCACGGACCACAGGTTGGGAATGACTGGTTTAGGTGAAGACACTATGAGGTGGGTATACAACTGGTTGAAAAACCACATTTAAAGAGATCAATACAGAGTCTGATACTAGTAGCATTTTCATTAAATGACTCGGATAATGGAATGGAGAGGTAAACATATAAAATTTGCCGAGGTCACCAACCAGAGAGAGATTGCCAATATTTTGGAGGACAAGATCAGAATTCAAAGTGACTTTGATAAATTGGAAAATTGTTCTGAAATCAGTAAAATGAAATTCAATAAACAAAAGCACAAAGTTCTACTTGTAGGAAGGAAAAATCAATACACTACTACAAAATGGGGAATAGCCGTCTAAGCAATACTACTGCCAAAAAGTGTCTGGGGGTTATAGTGGATCACAAAGTCAAGATGACTAAATAGTGTGATGCAATTGCAAAAGAGGATAGTTAATCTAACAAGATGCATAGTTAAGCACTGGAATAGATTACTAAAGGAGATTGTGGAATCTTTGTCATTGGGAATTTTAAACAACAGGTTAGACAATTACCTATCAGCAGTGCTCTAGGTATACTTGGTTCTGTGTTAGTGGGGTGAGCTGGAGTAGATGATTTCTTGAAGTCTTGTATGGTTGTAAATTTCTATGAGTCTATATGGATGTAGTGGCAGAATTTACAGCTGGGAGCTTTTTATCCAGAGAATGTGAATATCTAGTAACAGGGCATGTTAATATTAAACTAGGATAGATTAACAGTAACAAAAATATTGCCCCTGTTTTGCTTTTTCTTTATGTTCTGACCATAACCTCTGGTGGAGAGCAAAGTGAAAAAAATCACATTGTATTTTGCCCTGTGATTAGTTTCCATACAAGAAGAAACCAAACCCACATTGATTTTGTACATCAGTCTCAATCCAGCTTTAAGCATTACTAATTTTTACTCCTCAAATTCAAAGGGGGTTTTGCTTATGTTTACTTCCTTGCTTCCAACAAATACCCTGTGATTCGGTTTTACAGGTAAATATTTGCATATTTACAAATAAAGAAGGCTTAAGCGTACTGACTACTATTACCAAAACATTTCTCTCAAAAGACCTCAGTCCCTCGAACGCTTATAGATATTCTTAACTTTATATGGGTGAACAGTCCCACTGAAGCATCAAGCAAATCACCTGGATTAGTGTTCAGAGGTACAGGGCCTAAGAGAAGAGTAAACTGAATTTCACAGGTGCGACTGAAGGAGAAAAATATTTCAAATGTGTATACAGAAACAAAGTCATGCCCCAGCTAGAATTTTGCTGTTGCTTTTGTTTTGTTGTCTATTGCTTTTGTCATTAGGATGGTTAGACTGAAGTACTTGTTCGTTGTTTTCTCAGTCCAAACTCCAGGAGACTTCCATGGAGTCTTTGCCTAAGTGGGAACCCAATAGAAGTGATGACTGCCTCTTGTGAAGAGCTTCGTGAACCCTTCTCAAGAAGCCTTCTTTACACTGTAGGACTGAGCAGCACTCGGGACATCAGGATTTAGAATAATAGAATCATAGAATCCTAAGGCTGGAAGAGACCTCAGGAGGTCATAGAGTCCAGCCCCCTGCCCAAACCAGGACCAACTAAATCAACACAGCCAGGGCTTTGTCAAGCCAAGACTTAAAAACCTCTAGGGATGGAGATTCCACCACCTCCCTAGGTAACCCATTCCAATACTTCACTACCCTCCTAGTGAAATAGTTTTTCCTAATATCCAACCTAGACCTCCCTCACTGCAACTTAAGACCATTGCTCCTTGTTCTGCCATCCGTCACTACTGAGAACAGTCTCTCTTCATTCTCTTTGGAACCTCCCTTCAGGAACTTGAAGGCTGCTATTAAATCCCCCCTTATTCTTCTCTTCTGCAGACTAAATAAGCCCAATAAATATCCACTTTTTTGCAGACAGCAAATGCTTTGCATTTGTTAACCTATGGACATGAAAAGCATCTTTTCCCATGTCCCTCAATGAGGAACTTACTCATTTTTAATGCCAAAATTACCTCCATCCACACAGGTCTGGTGTTGCCTCCTTTTTTGAGTCTGGTCTTTTTGTTCCAAAGAAAGAATGGTGAAAATAAGGTTATAGAAAGGGTTTGCCCTAAACAAATCAATCTGATGAATTTGTTTGTCACCCTCATATGTTGTTTCTGTTACACTCTGCATCCCACATTTGGGTTTTAGCATGGGAAGATGCTGGGAATTATGTTAATTGGAAATAGCCAGGAAAGTTCACAAATCTCTCAAGACTTCTTGCTTAACATCATAATGCCAACCACTAGCCCAATACAAATGAGTCACATCTGAGCTTTGTTCCTGGTTACATTCATTTAGATAGATGGAAATTATTTGCTTTAAAATAAATCAGTGTTCACAGATATATAAATTAAAAAGTTGTTAATTTACTTTGATGGAGAAGGTCCTTGGTAACATTTACAGACAGGGGGACACAAACATTATTAATACCAAGGTTAATGAAGAAGAGGGTAGGTCTTCCAAATAAATTATTTTAGTTTTGAAATGTCAGATCCTATATGAGCTAAGAATATAGAATGCATTCTCTTGCAACCAAGTGGCACTAGTTTTGTTTCTCAAAATGAGGTTTTGCATGAGCTCAGTGTGCGAGTGTCATTACATGGTGCAGTAACATTTGTAAAAGCAATTTGTAACATTATGGATAGAAAAAATTAATCTGTTTTGCTTGATAGGGAATATTACTGGTAAGATGAATTATGAAAAAGGAAAATATTTTTAATACGAATAAAGAGACAATTAGTTCTTTCCAAGATCTTTCCTACAATTATTCTGCATCTGCCACATTGCAGGAAAAAGGTGAGCTATGCCGTTGGAGTTAGACTTAACTAATAATGTTTCAGCATTATTCAACTACCCACCAGGCTATTTAGTGCAAATAGAGTAAACATGCTTTCATTTTGAATGTTTATGTTAATGAGCTATGATGTTGCAAGCACCAATAAATCTCATACCAATCTTACTAATGAACTGTTAGAGTCAGGTCAGCTGTTCTCAATTGGTGTCAATCATAAAAAGCCCATAAAAGATAAGTATAGTAGAAACTCACTGGAAAAAAGACTCAGATAGTTACTTAAGTTATTCAGTTAATATGGTTTTAAAATATGTTATCACACCCAAGCAGATGCATATTAAATTTAAAAAAACCTGTTAAAATGTTATTTAGGTTGCAAAGTCAAGCACTGAGGCTATGTCAACACTGCAGTTTTTGCACAGAAATACTCGTTTTTGTGCAAACACTCTCAGAGCGTCCACACTTCAAGTGCGTTTTTGCGTAAGAAAATTTACAGTGAATCGACAGAACAGAGGGGTTTTTGTGGTATAGGTATTCCTCTTTCTGAGGAATAACTCCTTTTTGCACAAGAGTTATTGCACAAAAAGGTGTGCGTGGACGGACAGCAGCAGTTTTTTGCACCAAAACAGCCTCTCAAAAGAAGTACACGTGCCCTGGTAGCCGTTCTGTTAATGACACTCAGAGCTTTCTTGCAAGAGAGCGTCCATGCAGTCTGGACACTCTCTAGTGCAAAAGTGTGCTTTTCCGGTGTGCTTTTGCAGTGTGGATGTGCTCTTGCACAAGAAGTTTTGGTGGAAGATCTCTTCCACAAAAAGGTTCTTGCTCAAGAAGCCTGCAGTGTAGATGTGGCCTGAGAGTTCAGAAAGGCCACATCACAAGGTAGAGCTTCTCTCCAGTTCGCAAAAGCACACTGCCATACCCACAGTCTCAGGCTGTTTTGGTGTATAAAATAAAAAATAAATAAATAAAATAAAAATGTTATGCAGCTCTCCTTTGCCTCTCAGGGTTTCACTGCTTTCCCTCCCAGGAGACCCTGGCAGTCCTGCTTCTTAGCACTGACTCACCTGGTCTGGCTCATCCTCAGCTGCCCTTTTTAAAAGCCTAATCTGGGCTAGCTGATGTAGCACAGTACACTGGCCCTTTTCCCTTTTAGAGGGCCAGTGACACCTGTAACACTCCTTCCCTTTCAGGCTTTGCTAACCCCTGAGGTAGGCACTTTGAAACCCATCCTTAGACCCATTCTCCTTGCTCCCCAAGTGGACACTCAATCTTTCTCCACTTTCCCTACCAATGTTTTACCCCAATTATTCCATATGCATTCAGACACAGAGGGTTCCCCACAGTCTTTAAGAAAACAGTCCTGGAGGGAACAAGTTCTTTTCACTCTGGGCTTTGTCAGCCTTGTAGTTCATATCCACAGCAGGGCTTCACCTAGGCTACGTCTACACTATGAGTTTTGCCACAAGATGAAGCAGAGATTAGCATTTTCCTGCACTTCATTTGCATACTCTCTTTCGTTCCATTTTTGTGCTAGTGGTTTTTTGCACAAAAACAGACAGTGTGGCGGTGGCCATTTTGCGCAAAACCCCCTTTTTCCGCAAGATCCTTATGCCTGTCCCGGATCTGCCTGTTTTTGCACAAAAAACCCTAGCGCAAAAAGGGAACAAAAGAGAGTACGCAAATGAAGCGCGGGAAAATGCTAATCTGTGCTTCGTTTGCATAGGCTCTTGCAGCAAAACTCATAGCGTAGACATAGCCTTAGTGTATTTTTCTGTCTGATTGTTCCAGTTTTCACTTCAGTTGGCTGATTTCAGAGCATAACTTGTCTCTCCTTTGGCGCTCCTCTTGCAAGCCCTGGTTATGTTTCTAATCCCACTCACTCTCCAGGAGCTCTACCTAGATCTTCAACTCTCATTTTTCTTTCAGCAACTCCTTCCCTTTTAGGACTTGCTGCCCGAATTGTTCAGAAGCAGTAAGTTCCATCTAGTGCTTTTCCACCGAGAAGAGCAGGCCTCTCCTCCCCTCTGTGCTGTGCTCATGCATTTGGTGTTGCAGCATCCATATTTTTCCAGCAACTGCTATACTTGTGCCCTTCTCATGAGCAGTGTCCTTTCTGAGCCCTCTGGATTCCTGCTGCACAATGATAAGCCAAAGGACTGTCTGGGTCCCTGCTATACAGTGTATTGCCTCCACTGTAAACTTCCACTCCCTTGTACCTCTCTGCCTTTACCTGATGAATTATTTCCCTAGATCTGCAAGGCTCTCCAGCATCCCTCACCTTGCACTGGCTTCAATTCAGTGTTTTCCTGTCTCCACAGCCACCTCAGTCCTTTCAGCTGGAGTGCAATCCTCATTCTTCCCAATAGGAACCTCAACTCTCTACTGCCAGCTCTCCAGACCTGGAGATGATACCAGGTAAGCTCGTTCTGCCTTCAACCCTGGCTTTCTGTCTGGAGACATGAGCTAGCAACCCCTCTTACTGCTCTCTTGCCTCCAGCCTCTTCCTGCTTCCCTATGAGACTCCTCCAGTCCCCTGGCTTCTGACAGCTGTCACCTTCTCTTCCTGACTGAATCAGTCTTCTCCCACTCACTAGTACTCTCCTGTTTCCTTTATGCTCTGAACAGCTAAGCCAGTCTTAAAAGCACAGTTCACATAGGGACAAATTTCTCTTCTATGCCCTACTTACCCTGAGGCAAAACATTCCTCCTTCGGGCCTCATGCTGCACGATCCTCAAATGCCTCTGTTCTGTTTTATACCTGTACCCACCAATCATTTCCCTCTGCAGAATCTCCTGGAGGTACTGCTCCTGGGTAGCTGCTTCTGTAGATCTAGCTGCATTACTTTGCTGTTTTAGTCATCTGCCCATCTCTGGAACCTGGAGCAAGAATGCCTGCTTTTGCTGCCATTCTTCCATGTACCAACTTGAGAGGATGCCTCTGCCTTCAGCAAAGCAGGTTTCCACATACTTTAGCACTATCCATTCCTAGTCACCCAAATTGTGTGTGTCTGGGGAGGTGGGCAGGAAGAGAGGGAGTCTCAGTCAAACCCAGGTTTTAATCTCTGCAATTCCAGGGACCAGTTGCCATTCTCCACCATGCACAACTAGGCAGGGCTCCTCCCCAGGTCCCAAAGACACACTGCCACACCCACAGTCTTTCCAGGTAGATTTACTATGCTAAATGTAGGCAGAACAAACACAAATCAAAGAATTTCAGCTCACCTCATGGAATTTTTTCCTTCTACAGCACAGACTGACTGCATCCCTACGCAGTCCTGCTTCCAGCCCTTCCACTCTTTCCTTGAGCACTGTCCCCCAAGGGCTTTTGTCCCCGAAGGCCCCTATTCAGAATTTTTACAATATACCCTCCTTGGGGACTCTGGTCATTCTGCAGTTTCCTAGCTCCCTTTTCCCCAAGCCTGAGTGCCCTTTTTTGAAGCCAAATCTTGTCCCACTAATGTGGCAGAGATACATTGGCCTTGCTCCCTATTTGAATGCCATCAGACAGGCCAGTTTAAGGTTGCCTGTGTGACCTTAATTCTACCTGGTTGTGCCTCCATCCAATGCACTGAATGAGGCAAGAACTCTACAGAACAAAAATGATCTCTATATGAGCATGTAATTAAGATTGTCCCATAAGGCATACTCATCAGAGAGAGCATTCAGGTTTCAGGGGTAATCTGAATACTGACAATTCCTAAATTTGTAAGTGCTTGAGTTTGCACCCTAAATAATGTTCTTATAACATATGTTCATGTCATTTCCTGAGTATTTTTAAAAAGGAAAAAAAAATTAGTCAGTCAGCTGGACATGAAGAGGATGTGAACCCTGAACTTTTTACACTGTGGTACAGGGTTCAACCACCTGAACTATAGGACAAACTGATTCAGCTAACCACAGGTGAAGGTTGTCATACCAGATGGGAAAGGTGGGAGGACAGGCTTTGGTGCTCAGGTGTTCGGTTTAGTAGATGAAGAAGGAGGCCAGGACATTGTTCTCTTTTCTCCCACCTCATGATGTTCTTAAGCCTGGTCTACACTACTGGGGAAAGTCAACTTAAGATAAGCAACTCCAGCTATGTTAATTACGTAGCTAGAGTCGACATATCTTAAATCAAGTTTGCGCCAGACACAGTGGGAGGTTGATGGGAGCACATGCTCCTGACGACTTAGTCCTCATGAGGAGCCCCCAGTGCCAACAAGGGGGCCCTCACAGTTCATATTAGCAGGTCTTTACTAGACCTGTTAATTTGAACCCTGGAAGATCAATCGCAGCAGTGTTGATCTTCAGTGTAGTATAGACAAGCCCTTACCGAGGTCACGTGCTGGATTCAGGGGCAGATGATTGAGCAGAGTGCTTTCTGGCACCCTCTACTACAGATGCCTCAGCAACTTTCAGGCATTCACAGTAGAGTATTTTACTGAAATATGTCAAGTCTCAAAACATGTACACACAGCACACAAAAGCCCATGGTGTGCCAGGAACTCGCGCTCTGCAGTCCTAAGCCTTTAAAAATCAACAACAGGGATTAAGAAAACACAGCTACTTTTGGTGGCCCCAGAACTTTCAATCATACTGGCCAGCTGCCACAATTTTCCTATGCAAAGCACACAACAGAAGGGAAATGGTAATTGTCATCGTGTACAATTGAGCTAAATCTGAATGGTATTTCAGAAGGACAAAGAAAAAAAGCACTTCTCTAAGTCTTAAAGATTAATCTGGGGATAAGAGGGGTAAAAGCCAAATTATAGGGGAACAAATGGAAGAAGAGTAAAAGGAAACCACACACTGAGTTTGAAAGCAGATGGAAACAAGGAGTAAGTTAAAATGGGAAAACCCCTTCTCTAAGGAAAACAAAGGTGTTTGGCAAAGTGGATGGAGAGAAACCCAAATGGGTAAAGAGATTAGAAAGTGAATAAATTACATATTTATGAGAAAGTAAAGGGCTAGTAAGTGATTTTTCCCAGTGGGATTAGTAAAAGCTTCCTTTCTTGAAGATTAGGGAATATTTGGCAGTTATTGATTATGCTGCCATAGGCTGGAAAAGGTGCCACATTTAACCTGTGGCTCCTGACATTTAAAATATCAAGTATGTGCAGAAAAAAAGGTGACAGCTGTTAAGCACGTACAACAGCTGCAATCAAAGAAAATGACTTGTTAAGTAAAAGACAAAATTTTACACTTTTCTTCAGGAAGCAGTATTTCCAGTTCAAAAATCAAGTCATACTAATGAAGTGTAATGCATCTTCTCAACTACTCATGAATTTTATAAATGTATGTTTTACTTCAAGTATATGAACCCACAGTCCCATGTTTTCACCACTGCTGCTGTCAGTTAATATTTAAATTGATTCTGATTTTGAAAATCTTTTACTTTTAAAGTTACTCATATGTCAGGCTTTAAATGAAAATAGAATTGCTATTTTGTACAGCACTGCAATTATAACCAGTATAAAAGAAACTCAGCTGAAGACACAACAGCTGTTTAAATATGAACAATTTTATTTAAAAGACAGACAACACTTATGGATGTATTTCGTAACACTTATGAAAAAATGAGCTTTAATTCCAGTTAGCAGGAGAATGGAATCATGAAGAATCACTAATGTATTTGTCTATTATTGTATATTTTAATCTAGAACTTGTACATTGATTATTCCTGTGCTTCATATTTTTTAGCAGATTGAAATGATTAGTGAATGTCTGAAGCAAATTAAAAGGAAAGACAAATTTAACAAATTAAGACACATTAGATCCGGGAGGGGAGAGGGGGCCAAATGGGGGTTGCAGAGAAAACAAGTAACAAACAAGATTAACAAACTATAAGCATAACCTGCCTTGTCCTGGATATAGGAAATGGAAATTCAACAAGACAGACAATATTAGTTTTTGGAATCACCATCCATGAGATAAGACAGAATCTCTCTCTCATACAGATGGAGGGGCTCCCATGAGTGATCCAGTCCTAAGTCATCTTCATTCTGGTCCAGTACCTAAAAACAGCAACAGCAATAACTCCCCTCCCCCACCAAAAAAAAAAAAAATGTAGCAAGTCTGCCAATTGAGCATAGTCTATCAGTTAAAGAAAGCCAATGCTTCCCCAACCCTGTCCCTCATTTGTCCACATCTTCCTTCTGCGTCACTGTCCCTTGTCCCCTGTCTGGGGAGTTTTTAACTCAGTCAATAAATGTCCTCGGGGTGCCACCTATGCCATAAGACAGAGTCTTCATCTTTAACAAAGTTTATAAGTCTATGGGTGTAGCGTGCCCTGCGTTGTGGTCCGTCCGATGTCCTCTTCAGTACAGTGATAGAAATGTAGCCGTGTTAGTCTGGTGTAGCTGAAACAAAAAACAGGACTATGTCTTGTTAGTCTTTAAAGCTCTTCAGTACAGTGGGTCTTCCTTGTGCAGCAGGTAGCTAATGATAGTCCATCAGGTAAAAGAAGTCAGTGCTTCCCCTGACTTCGTTCCTTGTTGGTCGTCCATCGTCTGGATTATACTTGTCCCTTATCTGGGGTTCTGGTTTTCGGTCATCTGGGGTGCTGTCCTTAGTGCTGCTGTTTTTGGTTATGCTCGGTCTGGGGTCCATCATCGGTCTGGGGTGCTGTTTACTACAGACCAAACTTATCCAATCTGCAACAACAGCTACAATATCTGATGGAGTAACTAACCAGGTAAAGGGAGATCTTCTGACTTAATTTATCAAACACTCAGCTAAAATAAAGATAAATTATCTCACAAGAAGCAAGTAAAAATGGTCAAAAACGCTGCTGTTCATACTGGAGTAAAACATAGCTCGCTTCAAATAAACCACCAAGCAGTCATCAGCTGATAATGACTTTCAGCCAGCACAGACAAGCTTGGACTGCATTTGAACTGCTACCATATATGCCATTTCTATTAAACGTTCATATTCATGATTTAGAAATAGATTTGAAATGAGTAATAAAATTTTGGGGTAAGAGAAGTCTGGGAGGTGTTTAGCAGGGGAGACATAGCCAGTCAAAAAAGGGAATTTAAATAGAATGGAAATATGGGCTGAACATTAAAGCATAGAATTGAAGGTTGATAGTTTAGGCAACTGGGAAAAGCAAATCAAAGAGCAACACAAACCTATACCCTATATTTCAGGTAATACTGTTGAAAACAGTATGTGATAATTTGAAGGTAGAATAGTATGTGACAACTGTAAATTGAAAAGACTAGTGAGGTCTTAGGATGCATAAGCAAAGGGATTCATTATAAAACAAGAGAAATAATGGTTACATTAAACTAAATCATGTTGCAGGCTATATTCAGCATCTCCAATTTTTAATGTGTGAAATAACTGTACATATGATTTTAAGAGTATAAATCTCTACTTTTCTTTCTTTGAGTTTGAGGCTACCTTGCATAAAACAGATATAAATTGATAATGGCAGAAATGGTGTTCCTGTCAATCGTTTTATAGGCAACTTGAAAAGAAAATTAAACTTTACACGGTAATTTTATTTACTCAGAAACAGGATAATAGAGGATGGCTACATATGAAATGGAGTCAACTAAGGAAGTTATAACAGTGCACATTAAAGGAAAATCAGTGATAATCCAAGAGGAAAGAAGGTAGCATGCTGTGTACTCTCAATTTCATATGTGCCACTATATAGAAGATAGGGAAACCTATCTTCTGACAAACTTGAGTTCTCAGGAGCCACCTACTAAATGTATGCTAGATTTTGCATGGCTCAGAATATACTTTCTCTGAAGACACCCTTACTTCAGCAGTGGTGTATCTGACAGGTAAATATACAGACAAGGAAGTTTTTAAAATCTTCTGTAACTCATACATGTCATGCTAACTTTTAGGTTTTTTCTGTTGGGGATTCAGGCTAGAGAAGACAAGTTTTTGTTAGTTTCGGTTTGCTGTTTCTCTGCGCTCTGTTGGTTCCTAATACATATTATTCTTTTGTTTAATCTAAACTGAATTGGGTGTTGACAGTGAAGTCACCACAGATTTCCAATGAGGCAAAGAAAAGGTGACTGAGGACAGGGTCCCAATACAGAAAGGCTGAAATCTCTCCCCCTCCCCCCCGCCATCTTCCAAAGCAGGGCCAGTTGGTGCTGGAATGCTAAATAATCCACAGATGCAAGGTACAAACATTACTTTGTATGCCACATTTGGAATGTCATGTCCAGTCCTGGACTTCAAGTTTAAGCTTCAGGGGGTAGCTGAGTTAGTCTATATAGTGCTACCAGACCATTTGTTGTTTAAGTTTAAGGACATTCAAATTCTTGAAAGGATGCAAAGGAGAGCCGGAGGACTTATCTGGAGATTTAAAAGGTGATTTTTTTTAATTATGAAAGGCTTCAAGAGCTCAGCATTTAAAGGAAGGGTAAAAGAGGACTTGATCATAGCATGTACAGGTGACCCTGAGAAAGAGCTGCTCAGATTATAGAGAATGGCTGAACTGGAAGCTAGAAAAAGAAACATGACATATCTGAGAGAAGGGAGAAGATGCATTTCTATGCACAAGAGGTGACTGGAGAAGGAGCAAGTCAGAAAGAGAATGATAAGAGGATTGGCATGTACTTACATTTTCAATAATATTGCCGGGTTTACCTGCAGCTAAGTGGGATGTTCCTTCCCAGAAGGTGTTGGTTGGGCTAGGTGGATTAGTACTTACCCACATCTTTTACACCAGGGGTGGGTAATATCTTTTGCAGAGGGCCACTTCACAAATTTTAGGATGCAGTCACAGGCTGGCCCCCCAGATGGGGTGGGGCCTCAGGCAGAAGAAGCAGTTTCTTCTTACTTCCCACCCTGCCAAGGGTCTGTGGTGCTTAGAGGGAACCAACAGCCATTTTCAACAGTTGGCTGGTGGGGGGAGGAGACTTTGTGTGCTCCCCCACCACCAGGCTAATTGTGACCTAGGGGTGAGGGAGTGCGCAAAGTCATTCACTGTTCAAAATAGCGGGTGGTTCCCTCTAGGCACCGTGCGCCCCTGGCAGGGGGAAGGAGCCACCAGCCTTTTTGAACAGCGAATGACTTTGCACACTCTCTTCCCTCCAGCTTTTAATTGGCTTGGGGGCAAGGGGAGCAGTGGGGCAGGCTGCAGAACAGATCAAATTGCTTGGCAGGCTGGATCCGGCCCACAGGCTGTATCTTGCCCACCTCTGCTTTACACCATTTAAATTGAAGTCAATGGGATTGTTTGCCTGAACAGGATTTAGCCTGCTGTTTACTTTCAATACAGTCCTGTGTATGAATTGATAATACACAAAATAACGTGGAATTTCAAAATGGTTAATCAATTGCTGAAGAGTTAATAGACTAAGCTATTGCTGGGAATGTATGGGTTAGAAACATTATTCCTACAATATGTGCTATCAATTTATATTTGAGTGTGTAAGAAATAGTGAGTTCAGTTTGATTTCAGTTTGTCCTCCCATACTTCAGCACAGCTATTCTCCTCACCAAATGGCTCTATTTCTCATGCCTCATTGAGTCCAACGAAGGTAGCTGGAATGCCTGTTTGCCACCTTTGGCTCTGCTCTTGATTTATTTCAGGCTTCTCTAAAGAAGAGACTGACAAAATCTGGCATGAGTTTTTTCCTCTCTCCTCCCTCCCCTGGTGTTTTCCACCTTTCTCCTAGTTGCTGACTGAAGTGTTTCACCCTGCTTCCAACCTTTCTGTGATCTTACCTTGACCCTGTGGTCTTATGACTGTTTTACTCTCTTGCTCCTCCTGCTATCCCTCCCTCTTCTTATCAAGAATCTCACCTTCTCTTTTGTATCCTTCCCTTCAAAGTGCCAGCTTGCTACAACAGTCCCCATTCTAAATAATAATAATAATGATAATAATGATTACCTCTCTCTCTCTCTCTCTCTCTCTCTACCATATCATTTGTCCCCTTCACCTTAGATTTCCTCATAACCACCTTGGTTCCTGTGACTCTGTCCTTGATGTTCTGCAGCATGGCTATGTCTACACTGCCAGTTTTTGTGGCAGACAATATGCTAATGAGGGACTCATTAGTATGAGTCACAACATCATTAGCATATTTTCTGCCAATTCTTTTTTGCACAACAGGTTTTTGCGCAAAAAGAAACAGTGTAGCCGCTTCCATTTTGTGCAAAAAACCCTTTTGCACAAGAAATTTTGTCATGCATTTTAATAGTCTGCTATTGCTGTTCTCATTGCAGCCTATCTACAAATAGCTGTGTCATAAACCTTAAAATGGACAGTGTCCCAGCACTGTTAAAATGTCCCAACAGAAGTAGAATTTCTTTAAGTCATAAATGTCCAGAAGACAATATTTATTCCTGCTTGCTGCCACCCATACACATGTAGCCCTGAAAGTATTACTGCTCAGTCTACTCAATCAGTACACCACTAACTCAAACTTTATAGCACACAGAAGTTAATGTTAAAATAAATTAGGTTTTTATTTTATAGAGGTCTTAATTAACTGATACTCTTTTCTACCCTTAAATATACTAATGAATTGAAAGTAAAGTAAATAACTATTTTTACAGCTAAACCATAAGAAGTAATGCCATGTTGGATAAATGGTCACAGAAAGTGTGAAAAAGTAGCTCTAAGGTTTACATGGTCTGCATGCTAGGACTATAGCCAATAAGTATAGGACATCCCCGCTATTCATTCAGGATAAGTTAAAAAAAAAATGTGGATGTATAGAGAAACAAAAAGCAGGGAATTTTTTTCCTGCGGCTAACTTCTATTTATGCAAATTGGGGAAGGGGACTGTGCGACATAAGAGTGGGGAATAAGAGGACTTATAATGCAACAGTTCCTATGAGCATCAATGATGCTAGTGTGAAACCGATGTATACCGGGGCGACTTATTGCGGGGACGCCCTGTAGCTCCAATATAGTGCCCATCTATAAAAAGGGAATAAAGAACAACCCAGGAAATTATAGGTCAGTCAGCTTAACTTCTGTGCCAGGAAAGATAATGGAGCAAATAAATAAGGAATCCATCTGCAAACATCTGGAAGATAATAAGATGATAAGTAACAGCATGGAATTGTCAAGAACAAATCATGTCAAACCAACCTGATAGCTTTCTTTGATAAGATAATAAACCTTGCGGATAAGATGAAAGTGGTAGATGTGGTATGCCTTTAGTACACATTTATACTTTAGTAAAACATTTGATACAGTCTTACAGTGTTTTTTGTTAAAAAAAAAAAAAAAAAAGTGCCAGTACCAGGGTTTCAAAAAAATTTGTCGTGAACAATAAAAAAGAAATGCTGTCGCGGCACCTATAATTACCATATTTCCTGAGACGATTCCATCCGGCACAGCACGAGTGCTCCCAGGGCCGGCTAGGAGCTATGCCGGGGGAAAAGCAGCTAGTGCTCCCCAAAAAAGTTGATGGTACACCATACTGGTGCGTACTGTCACAAAAAAGCACTGGTCTTACATGACCTTCTTATCAATAAACTAGGGGAGGAAAAAAAACACCAGAGAGGGCTTCTAAAAGGTGGATACATAACTGGTTGGATAACCAATCTCAAAGAGTAGTTATCAATGGTTCATAGTCATGAGGGAAGGGCTTAACAAGCAGTGTTCCAGAGAGATCAGTTTTGGAATGGGTTCTGTTCAATATCTTCATCAATGATTAAGATAATGGCATAGAGAGTACTCTTATAAAGTTTGCAGATGATACCATGCTGGGAGGGGTTGCAAGTACTTTGGAGGACAGGGTCATAATTCAAAATGAAGTTTAAGCAGGACAAATGTAAAATACTCCACTTAAGGAGGAACAATCTGTTTCACATATACAAAAATGGGAAATGACGGTCTAGGAAGGAGTACTGCAGAAGGGGATTGAGGGGTCATAGTGGACCACAAGCTAAATAGGAGTCAAATTGTGACTGTTGTAAAAAAAGCAAACATGATTCTGGGATGCATTAACTGTAGTGTTGTGAGCAAGACATGAGAAGTAATTCTTTCCCTGTACTCTGAACTAATTAGGCCTCAACTGGAGTACCGTGACCAGTTCTGGGCACCACATTTTAGGAAAGATGTGGTGAAATTGTAGAAGGTCCAGATTAAAGGTCTAGAAAATAGAACCTATGAGGGAAGACTGAAATAATTTGGTTTGTTTAGTTTGGAAAAGCAAAGACTGAGAGGGGATAGCAGCTTTCAAGTATCTAAAAGGGTGTGTAACAGGTTGGGTCCTGTGTGCAAGCGCCCCTTGGTAGCTGAAGGGGGTCTCACAATATTTATCTTGCCTGTCTGCGGGCGAGTCAATATCCAGTCCATGGCCAAAGTTCAGGACTCTTCTTTTACCTCCCTCGCTCAGGTGTGGTTTGCAGGGGAGTTGGTGGAGGACCCAGGCCCGCCCACTCTTCTGGGTCCCGGCCCAGGGACCCTATATGTAGCAGTTATCTGCCAAGTTTCAAAGTCTGTAGCTGTGGTCACATCCCTGGGCCACTTCCCCAGGATGCCATTTCATCCAGCCCTTCTTGAGGGCCTTGTTGCTGAATTCCCCTTGTCTGGGGTTCCACAGAGTTGTCACTGGCTAGCCTTTAGCAGCAGGATCTAGCTCTGCTCAGTCAAGAGGGCCCAGCTCCCACTAGGAGCTGTCCAAGGTTCTGGTATTCCCCAGTCAGCCCAGAGATCTGCTTAGATTGAGCTCCAGGAAGGAACTGATAGGATTTAGCTAGCAGCTCCTTATATAGCAGACTGCTGCATCCTGATTGGCTGCAATGAAGACTGTCCCTCTACCCTGCTTGGAGGGCTTCTCCATTGCTCCTGCTGCTGTCCAGGGTGCTGAAAGGCCTCCAGCGGAGAGGTCAGACTTTGTCCGCCCCATCACAGGGTGTTATACGCAGGAGGGAGAAAAAGTATTCTCCTTAAGCACTGATGATAGGACAAGAGGCAATGGAGAAGCAAGAGAGGTTTAGGTTGGACATTAGGAAAAAACTTTCTAACTGTCAGTGTGATTAAGCATTGGAATAAATTGTCTAGGGAGGTTCTAGAATCTCCATCACTGGAGATATTTAAGAGCAGGTTAAGGCAGACAGCTGTCAGGGATGATCTAGATGGTGCTTGGTGCTGTCTTGAGGGCAGCGGACTGGACTTGATGACATCTGGAGGCCCCCTCCAGTTGGAGGATTCTATGATTCCATATAGCACTTTTCATTAGTAGATCTCAAAGCTCTTTATATAAGAGGTCAGAACTGTTATTCCCATCTTACTGATGGGGAAACTGATACAGAGAAAGCCAAAGTGATTTACTTGAGATCACTCAATGGGTAGGCCAGGAATAGACCCCAGGTCTCCTGAGCTCCCATTCAGTGCTAGGGAATTAGATTTTAGAAAGTAAAAAAGCTATACAATACACTTTATGTTCATTATAAACTGAAATCAACCCTTCTGTAATTAGTAGAAATGAAGCTATGTGCTCCCTGCAATATTTTTAAATTAGATATTCTCCCATCACACCAGTGTGAACCAGAAGCAACTTTATCAAAGGTAAAGGTGCTACACTGGGGAGAAGGATCAGGCTTAGTATGTTCTGCTAAGAAATTATCCCCTGGTTACCACAGAATCTCACTGCAGTGTAGGCACATGACTCTTAAGCACATTTCTCTCTTGTATAATAATCAATTTTAGTTCATTGCCTGAAGCCAGAAATCAAACTAACCAAGGTCAGGGCCAGACCGCTTCTAGGTCAGAGATTGCTAACTTGATGTAACATGTATATGAAGCTAATTTATACTGAAATAACTAACTTGGTGCAAAACCCTGGTGAGGGCAAGACAGACTGTTTTTACCTCAGTGTAGTTAATAGAGGTAAATGCTCTACTACTCACCTGTGGTTGATCTCAGCAAGCTACATTAAGGCTTCATATATACTGCAGGGTTTTTGTGCAAGAAGCCTTTTGCTGAAGAGATCTTCCGCAAAAACTTCTTGCACAAAAGTGTGTCCAGACCTCAAAGCACATCGCAAAAGCCATGTGCTTTTGCACAAGAGAACGTCCACACTGCATGGACACTCTTGCTCAAGAAAGTTCTGATGGCCATTCACAAAATGGCCATCAGAGCACCTGTGCTTTAGCAGAGAGGGGTTTCTTGTGCAAAAACCCTTCTGGAGCATCCACACCTGCCTTTTTGCACAAGAGCTGTAGCGCAAAAAGGAGTTATTCCTCATGGGGAGAGGAATAACTCTACCAGCAAAAGCCCTCTGTTCTGCTGATTTACTTGCGCAAAAACGCTTGCTGGTCTGCTGGTTTTTGTGCAAAAAACACTGGTTTTGTGCAAAAACCTTGTAGTGTAGACATAGCCTAAGGTAACGACTACAATGCCTTGTCTTCACTTGGATTATATAGCAAGGCAGCTCTCCTCAATTAGCTATCTTGATATAAACACACATATTTCAGTGAAGACACAGTTTTCCCTAGAACATACTTCACTAATAGTACTCTGGCATGGTGTAAGAGGGTATCATGTTGTTCAAGGCACTTTCAGATGAAATAGAAGTCCTGGCAAATAAAATTCAGATCCTGATCAAATATGATTTTTGAAGAGCTCTCTCAGTTTCTGCAAGAAAAGGATGTTAGCCTTCATCTCTAAAGCCACTTACCTAAAATTCCAAATGCTTACAACATACTTCCTGCCCATAATTGTGATGTTCCTGTGCAATGTTGAGAAACTTCTCTGTTTCACTCTAGAGGTTGTTGTATTCTGTGTAAATACACATATTACTGCAGGGGAAATTTTAGGCATAAGTGGACAATATATGGACAATATATATTAATCTAAATTAGTTTTTTACTAAAACAGCCGTTACAAGGAGTGCTTTGGCTCACTAACATTCATAAATGATCAGAACCTCCATTTTTAAATTAAACTGAATGGTGGAAATTAAAAAAAAACAGATGGCAGTTAGTTGGCCAACTTCCCATTGCCTAACCATTACTTGAATTTTTTAAAAATTCCCACACCCAGTCTCCTACAATACACTAGACCGAGATACTGAAACTACATATACATTTATTGTTACCATATGTACAGCCCATATAAGAATGGATTAAATTCCATAGTTATTTTAGCAATGGAAAAAATAGTAGAACCGTGAAATAAACTGCTGTTATTTTATACTTTTGAACATGCTTAAAAACATACTTATATTCTAATCACTATTGATCCTTTGCATATGCAGCTAAAGATGTCAATACTGCTTCTATTTCTTTTACATTTCCATCATATTACATTCTGATATTTAAGATGAAGCTATTTAGAATCTTTCAAAATTCATTTCTACTTTCACCCACCCCCAAACATGGATCAGATAAAAACAGAGAAACAAGTAACTTTGGTTCAAGATCAGGGAATGGAAATATTCAGTTTTTTATTTGTGACAGTTCACAGTGTGATAGTGTGACTTGCTTTGCCTACAGATACATTCTGTTCATGAGATTCCATGCTTACTAATAAGATACAATACACATTTTAATTCATGGAAGGTTGCAAGCACTCAGATCTTAAAAATAATAAATTCATGATTTCTAAAATAGTTACTGAACTTCTCTTTAAGAAATTTTAAATATGTAATAGCATTTCTCCCCTCTGTATATGCAAACTGAAGCAAACTGACTTTTAAGTTAAGCAGTTATGAAAACTAATACTTCTACATTGACCCAGAAAACTGAAATTCAACAAATTTTCTAATATAAACTTCTATAAAATATATGCTATAATACATGGTGTGCTGCAGAAAAAAAAGATTTAAATGTATCCTCAGCTGGAATGACCTACATAATTCACTCATTAGTAAATTTGATCACAAATTTATACCTATAAAATCTTTATCCTGTTACATATTACCATGCAACTGTCTCTACATAGTCACATGTGTGTGCGTGTGTGTGTGTGTGTGTGTGTGTGTGTTTGAGAGAGAATGTGTGTGCGAGAACGAAAGGGAGAGAGAGCATAATTCATTCTTCACATAAGATATTTTTTAGATCAGTTATTCCTTCCTTCAACTTAACTAGGAATGGGCAAATGATAGAGGAATGTTTAACAATTTAGCTGTAAAGACAAGATGATCATTAAATGAATGTAAGTTTTAAGTGCCACTGTACTAGCTGCACAGCCATAGCTGACATGGCATATAAATTGAATAAGATACAGGCAAGAGTTCAGGGCAACTCAATAAACATACCCTCAGACAATTTATGGTATAATCACCTAAATACTGAAATGGATGGTCAAGAGCCAAACCATTTCAGAACCACCACCAGTAGAAGAGGAGATGGCAAGAAATTTCTATTTTCAAAGCATTTATTTTAAATAGAAAGCAAAAGCATTTGGTCAGGGAGGATTACATGCTGCATGTTTAATCTTTCATTTTGGAGCTAGAAATATATTGTTATTCCTTCTCTTAAAAATCACAGCTATAAGACATAATAAGTTATTAATGACTGTAAAGTATAAAGAATGAGTAGTAAGCACATGGTTTGATGACTTTTAATTTACGATTCTCTGCAGCCCATTGGGAGATTGCACTGACATACTTTATTCTGCTATTAAATGTACCTTATCCATACAATTTTTCCTAAAGTTTGCATCTAGTGTTGAAAATCTTTATTGTAAATGACTTTAATTAGGCATTTTTGTAGTATTACAGATCCAGCATATACTAGATTTTGTTCAATAATGATTTAGAAACTCTGATGTGCCCTCTGGTCCTTAATTTTAAATATTTAAATTCTTTCATCATGCAAATAATTAAAGCAGAGGATGCACTTAAAGTAGAATTACAAAACCTTGAAATTACCTAAAGCAAACCTCTCAGTTAATCTAATCATTCACATTAATCCATGCAAATTAAACATTCCCAGGCTTTCGAAATTGTAGGGAGAGCCTGCCAAAAAATTAACATTTACAACAATAAAGAAAAAGTGAAAGCTGAAAGA
The DNA here is from genome assembly GCA_019425775.1 of Rafetus swinhoei. Lineage (NCBI taxonomy): Eukaryota > Metazoa > Chordata > Testudines > Trionychidae > Rafetus > Rafetus swinhoei. The sequence goes on from CM033437.1 coordinate 278,852,842, forward strand.
AACATCTAGATGAAGAACTGAGAGTCACAACAAGGAACAAAAATAATTCTTTTTTGTTGCTTTATTCATAGAATCATAGGACTGGAAGGAACCTTGAGAGGTCATCTAGTTCAATCCCCTGCACTCATGGCACTACTAAGTATTATCTGCAGTATGGACAGGGAACCTCCAGCTCATAGGCTGGGATGCAGATGAACTCCCCAGATATGCTTTGGTCGTAGAAGACAAATTGCCAGCAGGTTTGATCTTATGAAAAAAGATTGCAGCCATTCTGGTTGAAAATGCTGGGAATATGATTTGGGATAATCTGTGCTGAACAAGGGGGCTGACAGGATTGCTGGGCCCCTGGGCAAGGTCATGGTGGGGTTGCTCTGCACTCCTGGAAGGGGTAGAGCCTCTGGTGGAAGGCAAAGTTAGAGTTTTGGAAGGGCAGGGCAGGCAGCAGCCGTGCATTCTGGGATGCAGCTTGCTTTTCTTCCCATTCCCCTGATGATAAGGGAGTCAGTGGAAAGGGTTAGGATTATATGCATGCCTCTCCATTAGGATTATATGCAATCCTGGCTAGTGAAGGAAGAGTAATTCACAGAATCCAAGTACTTTCCCTTTACTCCCTGATGGTCTGGGGAATGAGAAGAAAAGCAAGCCGCATCCTGGCTCCCACTCCCCTTTGCCCTCCTGAAACTCCAGCCTTGGTGGGAGGGGCTGGGCTTGGGCAGCCAGCTCTCAGAGCAGCCTGGAGCATGCCTCCCAGTTCCCCGGTGGCAGCGGCGGAGCCCCGGACCCTTTTGAATTGCCAAGTCCTGGGGTAATTGCCCCTTTTACCTCCCCCTTGTTGGAGGGCCTTGTGCTGTAGTAGACAGGGAAATATCTTGTGAATTATGTTCAGGCACCAGAAAGTATGTTAAGATTTTGTTTTATATACAGCCATATATTCCCATTATTATTACATGTTATCATTTGAATCTCTGTCCTTTGATAACAAACTTAGTCTTGTTTAGGCTGAGGGCTGTGTGCTAAGTGGAATGATGATCCTGAGCTAAAACTACAAGTTGAACCTCTCTGGTCCAGGACTATCTGGTCCAGTAACATCTGTGGTCCAGCAGGCCCTGGGGCTGGCCATGGAGCTCCAGCAGCCCCAGAGCAGCAGAACAGCAGTGGATCTGGGGCAATGGAGCCCCACAGCAGTGAAGCCCCAGCAGCCCTGGGGTAGCGGAGTCCCAGTGGCCTCAAGCAGCGGAGCCCCAACGGCCTTGGGGCAGAGGAGTCCCAACACCTCTGGGGCTGGCTGAAGAGCTGCGAGCCCAGTGGCAGCGGAGCCTGGCAGAGGGGCCACCTCCCCTGGTCTGGCAAACTCCCTCCTTGGGGACCGGTCAGGTCCCGAGGGTACCAGACCAGGGAGGTCCAACTTGTAAGAAGTCAGTACATACTATTCCTTTGGGAGTAAAGAATCTGAATCTGTTCAGTGGAACAGGGGCTGGGAGCCATGAGATTTTTAACTACCTGCATAGCCTGAGAAAAGGGCTTTCAGTTGAATATTTCATACATGTATGTCCCTAGCCCATGCAGGATAATGCAAAATGTACACAAAAACTAATGGGAGTGAAAGTGACTATGCAAAGCAGGTATAAAATACTAGCAAATCCAAATGGGAATGTTTGCATAACCCACACATCTATGGGATGTGATTCACTGTCCCATGTAGTGGCACTTAGACCACTTACAGCAAGAGATAAGAACAAGTGAACTCTACAGCCTAAACTGAAAGCCATCTGGCTTTATAGCTCAAACTGTAGAGGCTCCGACACTAAGCTCCAGAGCCCCCACTTGTAATTGCCAGGTGGATTTAAACCTGGGACCTCAGTATAGGAGCCTCTACAGCTTGAGCTACAAAGCCAACTGCCGCTCAGCTGAGGCTGTAGAGCACACTTGTTCTTATGTCTCAGTGTAAGTGGTCTAAGTGCCACTACATAGGACAATGAATCATAACCCATAGGTGTGTGGATTACATTTGCACAGGTGAGACCATGCAAGGTTTAAGACAGTGGAGAGTCATGCCCAGTATGAGAAAGTGAACCACTGAAAGTTAAGATGCTGAACAAAGCTATAGAAGATGAACCTTTAAGTCAAGAAAACTGGAAATTTCCTCAGAACAGATTTTCTAAGAATACTTTGAAACATCAAATTTTCATTCTTCACCAAAGCCAATAATCAAGTAGATGGCTAAATTAAAAAGTATGGGCATAAAACACACACAAAAAAAGTTTTTAATCTCACCCCTCGTCCCACTAATCTCAAAATAGTGAAAGATTTGGTGAAGGAATAAGTTTGTGGGCTTTTTTAACCAAGCCTGCTCACCCATCACATCCTATTACTCTTTGTATTTCATCATGCGTAAGCAGACTACTCCATCAAGAGATCAACATTTTTATAGATGTAATATTACACATCTGAGTGATGTGTATACACAAGTAATGAGCAGTACAGAGGAGAGCTGCTGCAGTATTGAATTCAGTAAGCACATAAACAAACTAGTGGTAAATAAATATGTCTTTGGGGCGGGGACTGTCTTTTCCAGTATGTGTGTGTTCAGTGCCTAGTATAATTAGTCCTGAATTCCCATAGGGGCTTCTAGCACAAAACAAATAACAAAGAAACACAAAAAAGCCTTAAAAATATGTCTTTAAATTTCTCAGCATCTATGAAAGTATATATGACTCATATACCTGACACACAAAATGTCTTATTACAACTATAAATCTTGCATAGTAAATTGTGTATCTGATTGTTTGGGGAAGCGAGAGTTACTTCCCACCTACTGTCTCTTGGAAACTCATAGATCTCTACCCATCATCTGTTTGGTATATAATCATGGATTCAGCAGGTTAGAAGGAACCACAAGGATCATCTAGTTTCAATGATCATCATCATTCAAGATGTGGGCGTACCATAGATTTATATAGGGGCAATATGATATTTTCTGACATTCTCTATCCCTTTCTTAATGATCCCCAACTTTCTTTTCACTTGTTTGGCTGAGGTTGCACACTGACTGGATGTTCTCAGAGAACTATCCACAATCACTCCAAGTGTCTTGTGCAGTAATAGCTAATTTAGACTCCATCATTTTGTATGTATAGTTAGGATTATGTTTCCTAATGTGCTTTACTTTGCATTTATCAACATTGAATTCCATCTGCCATTTTGTTGCCCAGTTTTGTGAGGTCCCTTAGTAACTCTTCACAATCTGCTTTGGTCTATTTTGAGTAGTTTTATTTCATCAGCAAATTTTGCCTCCTCATTGTTTATCCCTTTTTTGAGATGATTTATCAGTATGTTCTGAACAGTGCTGTTCCTAGTACAGACTCCCAGGTCTGTAGTTATAAGTTAATTATGAAAACCAAGATATGTACTGCAATACACTGTTTTTCTTGAGACCGGGGGATAAAACTAGAGCTTGGTAAAAAGCATAAATTAGTTTGGTACTTCTCTGTTAGTAATTAATAAATGTATGTGCACAATTCAAAACCTTTGTATAGTTTAGTTTAGTGTGGCCAAGTTTCTGCACAAGACTGGGTAGGATTGAAATAAGTGTTACCAGCTCAAAATTGGTAGAATGGTATGAAGAATAGCAGATGCATGATTCCTGATCTTAGCCTGTGCTAGTAGTCTCTCACATCAGATTAGATATTTTATGACAAAAAGTATACTGTAATATTCTGTATCTTGTTTTGTCCAGTTTATTGGTTTTACAAGAAAATGAATGTGAAAAGTGAAAAGAAAAGCTATGATTTGTACTATAACAAGAGGCTTGAAAAAATATTTTACTTTCTGTGTAGAAAGGTAGCAGTTTTTCAGTACATCAGTCTTTCCTTTCTTAAAAGACAGATTGTTATATTGCTTGGTATTTGGGTCAGTTTTGCATAGAATGGTTAAAGGTCTGCAACGATGCAGCCATAGACAGGAATAAAGAATGCAAGATGAGACTGCTTATTATGTTACTTTTGATTAATACAATCCGAGTCTGCAACTGCAGCTGACATGCTGTTTGACCTTTAGTATTGCTATCCATTACTTGGCGCACTGGAGTCCAAGATTCTTGTGTCTTTCCACAATGCAAGTTTGTGTCATGGTAGAGAGTCACAGACTGCTGTTTTAAAGCCATATAAATCATGCAGAGAATGGAGGAAGACATTGGTTTTGTTGGTGAGATTTATTAAGCTTTTGTTATATTTATGTTGCTGCCACAGTACTATTATCTGTAGGCACCTGCCATGATGTGTATTTTTTAAGAGTTTATGAAAGTTGCCCAAGCTAGGCATGGGCACTCTTATGGAGCATACATTTGAAAAACTACACAAATAATCATACACACACACACATGCACACAGAGCATTTCACAGTTTCTGTGTAGGACATTCTTCAAGACGCTGAACTCTTTAAAATAAAAATAAGCTCCTTCCCCCCAAAAATACAGAAACTACTTTCCCAAAGGATTAATGTAATTGTAAAATACTAGTTCTAGGTTTGTGTATTGTTCTCTCTTTCTCCTTCTCTCTCCATAGACAGACCTGCACACATCTATGTCACATACACAGTTTAGGATAAGTATTATGATTCACAGAATGGACTAACTGGTTGGGGGAGTGAAATTTAGCACAAAGCTTGTCAATAGCTTCTTTGTCACTTTTGATGAACTAAAATTATTAAAGAACACAATTATTTAAACAGAGAAAGAGGAGCTGCGGGATAATATACATAACCTCTGGCAGGTTGGCAGCTCCAGGGAATGAATACTCTGCTGCCTCCTATTGGTGAATGAAGGAGAATGAGCAAGCCTTATGTGCATATTTGTTACCCTCGCTCCCAGGGGGAGCATTTTGATTAAAATTCATCAATCCATAACTGAGGTTCTAGGTGCTACAATAAAACAAATAAATACTAGTCTTATTGTATGAAAAAAGGGCACTACAACTGAACTTGATATGACATGCCTGAGTTTAAATATGACCAAATCAAAATTGTTCAGTTAATGGACATTAGAAAGAAAGTCTCCTATCTTGGAGGGCGGAGCAAATCCCTACCAGCAAGGACTCTATTCAAGGGCAGTGACAGAGCTCAATAGCCATTGGTAAGAACTTGTATCCAACACCTACCAATACTTAAGAGCTGTGATCACTGTAGCTGAATTAGGAGCTTAAAGACTCAGTATGCAGCGGCAGTCAAAAAAGCAAATAGAATGTTAGGAGTCATTAAAAAAAAAGGATAGAGAATAAGGCAGAGAATATTTTATTGACTCTATATAAATCCATGGTACGCCTACATCTTGAATACTGTGTACAGGTGTGGTCACCGCATCTCAAAAAAGGGGCACCTAGCATTGGTCACTGTTGGAAGACAAGATACTGGGCTAGATGGACCTTTGATCTGACCCACTATTGCTGTTCTTAGGTGAGAGAGGGTGTGAAAATAGTGGTGCAGTAACAATGACATAGAGGGGGATTAGGAGTGACAGCACATAGACAGGTGCACAGTGAGAGGCAACAACACAGTAAAAAGACAAAGACAGTGTCTGTTCATGGAAGGCACGCAAACTTTCTCCCATCCCAACCCCAAAGGGGCTTGAGATGTAGCTGCCTAATTGCATTACAGGGCTTTGGGTCTTCACTAACCACTGACAACAAACCAAGACTAGGGTGTTAAAGGTATATTTACTGATCCACGGTTGAAACCATAGACTCATAGACTCATAGACTTTAAGGTCAGAAGGGACCATTATGATCATCTAGTCTGACCCGCTGCACAATGCGGGCCACAGAATCTCACACACCCCCTGCCAGTAGGCTAAGAGACTGAGACAAAGAATTACTGGCCAAAGTGGGCATTTTACTTACAATTTGTGCAAATGTACTTTAGATTTGTTTTCCCAAATTAATGCTGTGGTCGTTTCCTCCTTAATAATGTTCTCTTTGGCCTGGTCTACACTAATGGGGAAAGCTGACTTAAGATATGCAACTTGAAGATATGCAAGTCAAAGTATCTTAAATTGCATTTTGGTGCCATCCACACAACGGAAAGTCAGTAGGAGCACATGCTCTTGTTGACTACCCTTACTCCTTCCCATACCGTCGCTGATGGGAGCACCTCAGTAGCATTAGTCTTCTCCGTAGCGTAGATAAGCCCTTTGTGTTATACGCAGACTGTGCCTGCAAGAGGGAAAGCAATGCTTGTTAAGGGTGGCCAGGGAAGGTATTTAGTTTCTCCCAGTCTTTTGAGTTGGGAATTCCATCGATGGAATTTGTGAATTTCTAGAAGACCCCCTAGATATTTGAACATAGCCTTTTTTGTTGCTGACAACCTGAGGCAAAAGGGTTACATATTTTTAATCTATGTCTAATCCCAAAGCTAGCACTGATACTGCAGTGTTGCTGTGTGATATTAGGTGTTCAAGGAAAGATGTGTTAAATCTAGCAGCCACCTCTTAACTGGCATTTAGGGGTTGCTGGCCATAGCGATATAATCGATTAACACCAGCATTGGTGCAGACAGACACTTGTTAAAATGAAGTCAGTGCAACAGCAGAAGTGCAGTTAGTTTCTAGGAGGATTTTTAAGGTGATGGGCAAGAAAAAGGTTAGGTATGAATAAGCCTGAGTTAAAATGATAATTGCACAGAGAGCAACAGGCAAGAAAACACTAAAATAAAAAGTAAAAACAGCCTCTCCTATGTCATCACCATCTTTAAACTTAGTTCTAGCTTCAAAATTGCAGCATGTTTGGTGCAGCAGTCAAGCACTCCAGCTACATAAATACCAAGTGACGGGAGAAAAAAGGAAGTCTAATTCTCTTGTCAATACATATTGAACAGCCCCATTAGCATCAAAGGGAATTGAACAGAAAAATGCAAGGGGAGAGCAGACCCTAAATGAGTTAGTGGCCTATTCTTCCCTAAGTGGGAGTGACATGACCACGAATGTCAGTGAGAGCACGTGAGCAGCTTGAGAGCAGTGCCTTTGTGAACCTGCTCTAAAGTCTAGTCTGAACATTGGGTAGAAAAAATCCTCATCCTCTTCTTGGAGTCTCACTAGGCTAGCAAAAAACTGAACTAAAACAAAGTTCAACTCAAACCTTCTTCTCACACAAGAGACCGCTGTCTCAAGGCTGCTTAGCCCTGCTTGCCCCTATCCTCCATCACTCGAGAGTTACTCCCATTTCTGTTATATCCAGCTAGGGAAACAAGTTACATGCCATAGAAATTCAGAGCCAGTTTAACTCTTCCTCCCATAATTTGTTCAGAGAGTAGAGTATTTCAGGCCAACACTGTCAGCCTGTTACAAGTCTTTACTTTATGATGTTCTGCAATAAGACAGAAATCAAAGCTAAAAATATCCATATATCCTCACCAGGATAACACAGATAAGCTTGATGCACTTCGCCAAGCGGTAACTGGTAAACACAGCAAGAGTTGAAGACTTTTCTTCGGCATTTGCTGCAGAGGGCCAGAGGGGGCAAAAATTGCATCAAAAAGAATTCTACCTTGTCATGCAGACTGCAATAGCCCTCTTCTGCCCTGGTAATGGTGGTAGTATGTTACAACACGCTGCAAAACAACTGCAGGAAAGTACAGTGGTGACGTTATAGGTCAAGCCTTTTAAATTGATCTTAGTGACATAATATTGTGCATTACTGCACTGTTGCACTCACGTTTAACTGTTCGCCAGGGCATGGCTGGTCAAGTCACTAACTGAAGAAAATGCTCTTGCAAGAGATCAAGTTATGGGTGGAGGGAGCAAATAATACACATTAGTGGTGGACAAACCACAAAGGGTTTAGGAGCACCTGAAATTACAGCAGTTTATTCAAAATCTATCTCAACTGGCCTACTCTTAGGCTCCCAACATCACCCTTCCAGTAAAGATACCCTCTCACTGTAACCAGCCTTCCTTTAGCACAGCAGCAGGGAACCTTTTTTTGGGTTGGGAGCCACTGAGCCACAGAAAAATCAGATGGGGGCCGCACACAAGTGAGAAGCAAAAAACAACAAACAAACTAACCCTCACTGAAGCGGCCCCAACCGAGAAGGAGAAAGAAACTCCCCACATTCCCCTCACGCACCAGAGCCTAGGGGGACCCAGCCCAGCCTAGTAGATTTTGTGTGCACCAGCCCAGTGGGGGGATGATGGGGAGGCTGGAGCAGTAGTGTGGCTCCTCAGTGCTGGGAGTGGAGCCCTGAGCCTTGAGGACCAGATCCAGGTATGCTGAGGGCTGCATCTGGCCCCCAGGTCTTCGGCTCCGCACCCCTGCTTTAGCAGATCCGCTTTAGCTGAGAGGAGAGGCTAGTCCAGGCTATCTTGCCAGGAAGCAGGTTTCCTCTTGGAGGACAGTCAGGTAGACATGCAATGGGTAGGCACCATGTGGAACTCAGTCCTATTACATTATAGGACTTCCTGGAAAATGCTGATGGATAGTAAAATTCCAGAGCACATTAGATAACTTCCTCCCTTCCTGCTCACCATGAGAAAGGGATTCATACTTGTTCTCAGGATTTTACAAACAATGGGGCATGAGATATATAGAAGACTGGTGATACAGTTCATTTGTATTTAAAAATACTGTATCCAAGGCCCAGAAGGACCGGTGGGTCTTTCTGACAACAATCCCACTGAAATAGATCTCTCACCCGCAAAAGATCCATGGCAAAAGGCAAGTAAAAGAAGTTCAGATCTTCTTCAAACCTTCAAAGTCTTTGCTTCACATTTGGTTTGGCGATGGGTGGAAGTTTGGATTTATTTTATTTAAATCAGTCTGTTTATCATTCTTACACTTCTCCATTCACTCCTCCTAGCATTTATTTTGGATCCCACTAAGTTTTGGTTCTTGAAGGCTGAAAGTATTTTTATTCCAGGGAACCAACATTAACAAAACCATAACAATAGAATGACCTAGTAGTGTTGTCAATCACCAGAACCTCTAGTATTCAAGTAGTCAGTAAACTATAATATAGATAGGCTGAAGAAAAGGATGGAAGTGATGATGCAAAAACAAAAGCAAAAAAATAAACACACACACACACACACACACACACACACACACCCCAACCCATACAAAACAAAAAACTAACAGCCCCTGGTTACATACTGACTGCCCTGTGTTATTCACAATTAAAGGGAAAGAAACTTGGTTTGAAATTGGAGCAGTTGAATCAAAGAAACTGAGCAGAGGAAAATATCTGGGAATTTAAAAACATCTAGCCAGTCTCCTTATGCTGTTAAAGATAGAACATGCATGAGTGGACATATGGATGAGTCTGCAGTCTAACCATAAAGCTGTATATTCATAGATGCATCTCTCACTATTATTATGTAATATTTTCCATCCAGGACTTCATGACAGACTATAAAGATAGGTAGTGTTCTGTGCTGCTTATAAATAGACAAAGCACACATTTTATAACATGAAGTATGGAAAGATCAGAATATATCTTGCTTACAGCAGCAAACATGATAGACAAGAAGCCATTTTGTTGCTAGTAAGAAAGGGGAAGCAGAATGAACAGCAGTACAGAAACATACTGGAAAATGTCTATAAGTTGTTAGAGTGTGCTGTACACAACTATTTATTTGTAAAGTATATCTGAGCTTATAAAAAAGTATTAAGCATTCCCCATGTACATAAATCGTATACAATTTTGCTGCAGCTGAATGAAATGTTGCATTCTGTGCTTCATTTATAAAAAGTTTGTCCAAAAGCCAATTTGTCCATTATATTTAAGTGTTTGTACATCTTAACTGATGTGAATGAGAGGTCTACCATCAAATATAAATCGTAACAACAGCTGTGTTTTAGCAAAAACTGGAAGATGACCTTCACCTCTACTACCAAAACCAATCACATATACTAATGGTGTTAACTTGCTGCCTTTTTTTCTATTCTCTTGCCCCTGAAAAGCAGACCTATGTTCTCTACCTCTCTTATACCTCAATGAACAAAAGAACAAGTTTAGTTTATAGTGTACTGAGGTTTATAAAAGAGAAAGGAATCCCATTTCATTTCAGCCATCTGTTTCTAATAAAGAAAGAACTGGAGTGATGTTAAGGGATGGAAGCCTTCTGTCCTGTCTCCAACTGTTCCTTTCTTTTTATTTTATTTTTAATGTTGTTCCAGTAGATTTTAAAGCTTATTTACAACAGTCAATATACCAGATGTACCTGATTGTCCCACTTCCTGGCTATGCTCACATAATAAAGAAACAACCCTCTCCACCATAACGCAAGTTAACACTGAATCATCATCAACTGCTTATCCAAGATGAAATGTATAGAGATAGGTTATATACCAAGAGGGGTTTATAACCCCCGCCCTCCCATCCTCGGTCTTTACTCACACAGAGATCTATCCTGCACTAGTCAGTGCATGTTTAATATCCCCTGCCACAAAACACAATCCAGCGAGAATATCTGAGTATTACAGTTAGAAATTTTGGAGTTTGGCTTTTTAGCTCATATTATACAGATGTATGTGTTTAACTCAGAAAGTTCCTATTCAATCCCTACATTGACAAGATGGAAGCAAGAATGGAAATGGAAGCTACATCTGTACGAATAATTCATTTTTTTGGTTAGTAGGTGTGACGGGCCGATGTCGCCCTGCCCCCTCTTGAAGCAGGCCACCGCGCTTGGGGGTGAGCGGCGCAGCGCGTCAAGATGCTGCAGCGCATGCTCGGGTGGCCGGGCCATTCAAAGGCTGTGCCAGCATGCTCAAGTGGGGGAATGGCAGACGCCAGTGCGGAGACTGGTGGGAACCCAGATGCAGCAGGCAGCCGGCTGTGGAGAGGGGAAGGAGCGGCCGAAGTGGGAGCGGAGGAACCGCCGGGCAAGAGGAGGGGAGAACCTCCTGAGAGCCCAGAGTCGGTGGGGGTCCAGTCAGGCAGAGGGAAGGCTGAACTGCTGGAATGCCCAGAGGCAGCAAGTGACCAGCAGTGCAGGAGAAAGAAGGCAAGGGAGAACACAGCAGAGGAGAGACCCCTGCGCGAGGCAGCGAGAGCATGGAGGAAGTACTGAGCTTCTCAGGGCTCTAGGAGCAAATGGTGAGCAGCAACCCAGAAAGGGGGTAGGCAGCCAAGCCTCGGGATGGAGGCCAGCCCCCCTTGAACCAGAAGACTCACCTGGGAGTGCCAGAGACAGAGGTCTGAGTGTCTCTGAAGCCGGTAGCGACGTGGCAGCTTCGAGGACAGGGACACTATCAAGGCACGGAGAAAGTGGATATCAGGTGGTGGTAAGGTGTGGAAGCAGCACCTGGGGGTGAGGAGAAGGCAGAGCCTATAGTGGGGTAGAAAGTGGCCCAGGGCGGGGGAGCAAGCAGTTCCCGGGAAGAGCACCGGAACTGGGGCTAGCTTTGTTGGACCCACGGAAGTGTCAGCCCTCTGCCCTGAGGGCTCTGGGCAGGGACCCGGAGGAGCTGGTGGGCCCGGGTTCCCCTACCCCACCACTGCCAACAGAGACTTGTCTGAAGCAAAAAAGAGAGTGGGAGCGAAGAAGGGCTAGGGAACCGAGCAGGGTTCGGCCCCATACCTGACAGCGGCCAGATTGAGGCCCATGGGCAGAAAGGCGGGGGCCCAGGAAGGACTATAGTGCCCTGTAGGCTGTGACCCCCCCAGACGCCGGCAAAAAGCCTCATTGGCAGGGGCAGGTTGTCGCTGCCACTAAGGCGGGGCTAGAATAACCCCGGGGTGGGGTGCCCCCAGCCTCCACCGGGAGGGTTCACCACCCCACAAGCATTAGTAGGCCACTAGGGCCATTGACAGTAGGCATTTCTGAAAAAGTGAAAAATAGTACTGGTTCCATCCAAACCTAATTTTTTTTCAGAATTTTCAGCAAAATTGAAAAAAGCTGGAAATGTTTCATTTTGGGTGTAACAAAGTGTGATATTCCCCAGGATACAATCTAGACCATTGAATAATTGTGTCTCCTCAATTCTCCAAGCTGGGGTGCATTTTACACTACTTTGCTGTGAGAACAACCACTCCTGGCCTGTTAACATCATTCCTCACTGATTTACATGAATTCTTTGGCAAGACACTCATGAATTATATATAGGACTACTCCAGCAACTTCCTAGTTCCAATGGTTCCCAGAAACATTCATCTTGTACTCCCCAGCACCATCCTGGACAACACAAGCTCATAGATAGACTCACATTTCATCAATAGAAACTGATCTGCACAGTCCTGTTATCTTAAGGACAGGTTCCCAACACTTCAATCCAAACACACTGGTTTACATAAACCAATAAAACTAGTTCTTTTTAACCACAGAACGATTTTAAGTAATGAAAGTAATAAGGCCTTAAAGTTAGAATTGGTTACAAAGAAATAAAAGATGAGGCAAACTAATACCAAATTTAACAAGCTAAGTATGCTTAAAAGCAAAACTATATAATTTACAGTAATTTGGTTGGACTGCTTCAGGTAGGACACCCCTTCTCCCACTCCCCAGGTCAATGATGCTTCGTCTTTCAGACGTAGTTGATGATGTAAGTAGAGATGAGGGAAGAGATGTGGTTTGGGTGCTTCTGTTCCTCTTTCTTATGCCCTCTTCCTCTCTTTGAGGATTACATTGAATGGTGTCCCTAGTCTCTCTTTGTCAGAAGCTGGGAAAGGGCAACAGGGGATGGATCATTTCATGATTCCCTGTTCTGTTCACTCCCTGTGGGACATCTGGCATTGGCCACTGTTGGAAGACAGAATACTGGGCTATATGGACCTTTGGTCTGAACCAGTATGGCCATTCTTATGTTCTTACATCCAGATTCTGGCCTGCATATTTATACCTGCCTCTGGAAATTTCCACTACATGCATCTGACGAAGTGGGTCTTTGCCCATGAAAGCTTATGCTCCAACACTTTGGTTAGTCTATAAGGTGCCACAGGACTCCTCGCCACTTTTGCAGATTCAGACTAACACGGCTACCCCTCTGATACCCTATAAACAATATTGCCACACATTTTACCAGAAAAATAATGTTCAGCACAGTATGAGTTTTCAAATGATACCTCAGAAGGCACACTTCATATAAAATGTATCACAGTTTTGTTAAAAAAAAGTGAACAAAAAAAAAAAGTACAGTCTGTCACACAAAGTGTTTTGGTTCGGGCACTACAAAAGCAAAAGAAATAAAAGGCTGGATTCACAAAAAACAACATAGAGACACTGATAGCTTTATGTATCCCATAGCCTGTTGGTTAGGTACATTCTTAGAATGCAGGAAACCTGGACTTCAATCCTCATACTGGAGTAGGGCCTTAAGGCCATGGTGGTTAGATTACAGGTGAGTGCCACAGACTTTTGGGTATACAAGTGGGGCAAATCTCTCCAAAAGAAGCTGTACAACTAATTAACTAGTCATTAGAGCAGCGACTGGTACCTGGATTGTCCATGTCTCAAGGGACTATGCTAGCCCACATTCTCTTGAGTCTGTCTTTTCAGTACTGGCTATTCAAGTATTTCATACAAAGTGGAGAAGCAGGAGGGATTGAGAAAGCCCCACCCTCAACATAGCCAAAATCCCAGTGGTAAAACCAGGCACTTAGGAGCAAGGAACACCTAAGTTCAAATCCCATCACACGAATGGGCATTTAACCAGGTTCTTTGGTATAAGGGGGGGACAAGCAGCAGTGCCACCACTATTATTTTTTCAATGGACCCTCAATTCCCTTGTGAATGTAGCCTGAGCAAAAAACCCACTATGTATTGAAAATGAGAAAATGGTTCACTCTGACACTTCAAGGCTTTCATCTTTTCCTTTTTGTTTCAATTCAAACAATCCCCCTGAAACTGACATGCATTTGTTTAATGTTTTAGTTGACCCAAATTTGTATTTTTCAAGGAAATAAATAGTTTGGGGATTTTTTTTTCCCAACTCTAACAGAAGTTTGTCTAGGATTTTCAACTCCTGTGATCTCACAAACTCAGAAGGAGCCTTCCTCTGCCTAGAGGAAGTTTGTAACACACATTGCCTGTATGTATTGTGTCACCCAGATTCACAAAGAATATGGTTTTGTTTCAGCTCGTAAGTGCTTGGCTTAATAGCTCAACCTGTACTAATTCATCTTTTTAGCTTGAAAGATCCCTGGTTCAGTCCCTGAGATGAAGGCTATGACACATACTGCTGCTTAATGAAATCAGTAGATATGCATAAGCCAGTGCTTAAGAAGAGCAATACCCACCACCAAAACATACAGATGTGTATACTTGAATGGTTAAATATGCATAAAAAGGACCAGATTGCTACTGTTCTCATCTTTATTACAAGTCTCTACATGCATCATTCCATCTGGACAGTCAGATAAAAAATGGAGCACTGTATGCTGGGCCCAGAACATTTGTGTTCACCACAAAGATGAGAGGGACCATATTATAGAATTCTTAGGCTATGAAAGAATGTAAGGGTCAGAAGAGCAAACACATCCTCTTTCAGTGTAGTTCTATTCTGAGCAAAAGTGGAACGCACCTTAGCACTCATAAAGGCATGTTTCCTTGGGAAATTTCTAATACAATTTTGCAAACCCCATAAATTAATTCAATTCAATCTGTGGTGTGCTAGTCTCAATGAAGTCCAAAATCTAAATGTCTTAGGCTTGTTATAAACCAGGGGTGGGCAAATTCCAGCCACAGACTGGATTTGGTCTGCTAAGATTGCCCTCTAGATTTACTTGTGCCTCCACAGGCATTGGGCAGTTGCAACTCTTTTTGGCTGCAGATCGCTGTTTGTGGCCAATGGGAGTGTTGAAAAGCAGTGTCCCAGTCTGCACCACTCCCTGCCACTTCCATTAGCCACAAATGGTGATCCATAGCCAACTACAGCTGCGATCACCTGATACCTGCAGAAGGGCAGGTAGATATAGTGGCGGTGGCCCACCAAGGACTAAGGATTTAAGTTATATCCTCCCAATCCATAAGTGACTTTGTTAAGTTCTGGCTTAATTTTTCCATCATTATGAACACACAATATTCAGGAGCTTTTCGACCTTCCAGGAGCTGAGAACGATAAGGAAACATTCTAATATCCTATCATAAACTAAATATATATTTATGCTTCCCCATAATCATATGTGATGCTATTATATTACTGGTTTTTTTTTTAATTAAAAAAAAGAAAATTTGATATGTGATCTCATCTGTCATTCAGAAAACTTATTTGCCAATTATTGTCCCATTTTCTTATAAACCCTTTCATTTTGTTTGCTGGCTGAAGGCAGATCACAGTCTAAGTTTTCAAAAGTAACTACTGCTGTTTGGGTGCCCAATTTGAAACACCTTGATTTTTAGAAAGTGGTGGTCCAGTACTTCCTGAAAATTAATTCCTCGAGTTGGGCAGCCAAAATAATCTGCTGAAAATTTAGGCCAACAGAGCCAAGGATACTTGTATATTTAGGAGAGAACTTGGGGACTGCACCATAAAGCACATAACGAACATTTTGCTTTGAACAAAATAGCTTATTAAGTTAAAAAAAGTGGCCTTTTTAAAAAAAAATGTCACCTGCGTCTAGACTGCCGTTGTGTTCTTCCAAAATTAAATCAAAAGAACATGGTGGGTTTTTCGACAGCGGTAAACCTCATTTTAGTAGGAAGAATGCCTTTTTTCGAAAGAGCTCTTTCAAGAAAAGGCATTCTTGAATGCAAACAGAGCTTTTTAGAAAGAGAGCATCCAGATTGCCTTGGTGCTGTCTTTCGAAAAAGCGAATTGCTTTTTCAAAAGTGTTGTTGCTGTCTAGATGATCTCTTTCAAAAGAGGCTTGTAGTCTAGACGTACCCTAAGTGGCAGCTGTACAATGGAATTAATATTCTTTTTAAGACTAAACCTTTGTGTATATTGCAACTTGGTAAATACCAGAATTTCATTTTTCTATAGAACATGTTTGATTTTTCACATACACCCCTCCAAAATGTCACATATACGCAAACATTTTGTATTTATTATCCACCTAATTTGAATTGAACATACACATCATATTTTATAGACACATGTTGTGTTTTACATTGTACAGGTTGTCCTCCCTTAACTGAGACTCCGTGCTCCAGCAATATCCATGGTCCTACCAGACCACAGATGTTCTTGGACCACAAAGCAAATCCCCTTGTCTGAGACTGGTCAGATCCTGAGAATGCTGGACGAGGGAGGAACAACCTGTATTTCAATATAAAGGTCTCTAACATTTCCACTCATTTAAAAGGGAACACAATATAAAACTTGACTTGTATCTAAGTTATCCATGCTTCCTTAATTTTATTACTTCCTTTACAGATGAATTCAGATTTACCAATATTTTCATTTTACCAACTCCTCATTATTTAGAAAAATCTATTTTATATCGTAAACACAAGAATACAGGGCTCCTGCTTTCACATTTTTTTCTTTTACCTTGACTGACCATTCTGGTTCATGTTACAATGAAAATCTAATGATGGTTTCTTTCCCCATCTCCACTGTGTTGGGGAACAAACCCAAATGTCAAGTACACCAAAGAGTCAAAACACTGTAGCTAGCAAAAGAGATAAACATGATAATTAACATGTCAGAATGCTATCAGGAAATTGTAACAAAGAATCCCACAAGACCAATCATTCCTTGTTTGGATGATGATTTGTTTTGCTTTGTGGGCATATTTGCCATGCCAATGCTGTTCCTTGAAATCTGTTTCCTTGAGATAGCTGAAAAAATAAGCTTCAACATGCATACTATATTTTTCCAAATATTAGTGTGATAAAAAGCCTTGATGGCTGCCTGGCTAAACTAGTGTGTGTAGCTATTACTTTGTATTTTCCTTCTTTATTCCATTTTCAGAATCAAAAGTAGATAAGCCACTAAGAGAAGCTACTGTTATCAATATCAAGGAGCCACACACACAAGATATTTGAACAAATTGAAATTATACATGTCAGTAGCAGCCAAGGCTGCTGTTGAAAAATACTAGATAATTAAATCCAAGAAACAACAGCAAATTTTGTACCTCTCGTAATGATGTGATGCAGTGTCAGGCCCAGATAAGCCGTTGTACTTCACAAATATGGTTTTACACCATATTGTTTTAAAAAAAATAAATCAATTGTTTGGACAAACAGTTCAAAATAGTTGTTCATGCTGTAAAAATCAATGAATTGCTTTGCTTGATTCACCTCTCTCACAGTGTCAGGAACATATAGTAGTAGTAATGCTGATAACATTCCAACCTACATATTTCCATAATATATAGGCATGCACAATATAAATACCAGTCATTTCGTACAGTGGTTGCCATTTGAAAATTGACCATAAATGCGTCTGTGGCATTATTAACATGGAATCTGAATGATAACAGGTAAGAGGTGGTAATAAACAAACACATACTATGGACATTGTGCATCCTTTACCTGTATTAGGCCAGCAGGGCTCAATGGACAGCAAGCAGAACGTATGGTCAGTAGGATGCACCAACGCAGAATTTACCATGCTTACTGTTATTTACTACCACAAGATTCAAGCCACACTGCATAGGAATAATTACATAAAAAAATCTCCACTTCTGAACATAACCATAGCTTTGCTGAAATAAAATTGTTTCCATAAAATAAACTTTGGGGCAGATTCTGAATTCACAGGAAGCATAAAGATATAAGAAGTTCCTTAAAATCAATGTTCTTACAACAATAAAAAAAGGACATCAGAACCAGGCTGAGTATTTATGAAACAGTAACACAATATATATTTGGAACTATATTGGCAGATACGGGATGCATATATTCCGGGAGATTTCATTATATGACATAATCTTTAATTCCTGGAGAACCCAGGAGAGTTCTGGAGGGTAGGCCATCCTATTGAGGATCCAGTCCTGCAGTCCTATCTAGTCAAAACTCTGCTTCCACTGTGAGATTTAAGTGTGAAACATTTGACTCTAGGATTAATCCCTACACAGAATTTCATCCTCATCTGGAGAGGCAAATAACAGAAACTCAACTCAGTTTTGTTCTTCATTATAGCTCCAAATATGAATTGTGGGTTTCATGTTTAAGGCGACACACAGTATTTGATATAGAGAGATCATACACAAGTTTTAAGTTTTGGTTTTTTTGACAAAATGTGAAGCTTTCTGTAGAAACAAAGCCCATTTCCTGACCCGGTTCCCTGCTGACTTCCACTGGGAACATTCTTGGGAGACCAAGGGCAGCAGGGAGCTCACAGTAAGGCCCGTAGTCCAATTATTTGAGTGGGGTGACTTTTCAAGATTTTGAACTAGATGTGCACAATTGTTTGTATTTAAGGCTAATAGAAACAGTAGGCTTGGAACCCGAGGTAGATAGGTCCATTGGGTGGGGGAGGGTTTTTCACTTTGTTAAGAGCCTATAATAAATATAGACTTCAAGAAGAGGAAAAACCTTTTTAGACCAGCTTTTCTATTGTGTTTCTGATAAGGAAGAATAAGGCATGTGCTTAGCTATGCTACCTGCTTCAAATTCTTTTTTTTCCTTCAAAATCCTCTTGGTACTACTTGTCCACTGTTGATATTTGGGGTGGGAGGCTGGGGAGGGGAGGAAGCAGACATCTCATTGCAACTGATGTTATTCATGTCATGGAATGAAGACTTTTGTGTTACTTCCAGTTAAATAGGAAATAGCAAGCAATTTTCATGGAGGGATTTTTATTCATCACTGGATGACCAGAGGAGGATTTAAGAAAAGAAAAGAATATTGGTAATAGCAGCAGGAGGGAGATGGGAAAGAGGAATCATGGACAGATGTTCATATTTTCAGAGGTGTTATTATACTTTTATGACTTTTGTCCTTTGAGACAAGTCTGCAAATTCAAACACCTTGGAAGTACACTTGCAACGAACAAGTTTCAAGTGAGAGTTCATCAGTTGGACTAGTCCTTACTTCAGAAAACAGTTGGATATTGAGACAGAAACACCTTATAAGTACACCTTACTTTTGGTGTCCAGAGAATTTTGTAAATCTTTTGGCATGAAAAAAAGGATTCTGAAAAAAGGAAAAGTATTTGGAATTAATTAGGAAGCCTTGTCATTTTTCTCAATCCGCTTAAAGAACACTCAGGAGTTGGCATTATATGCACTCCAAGCTAATGGAATGTAGATATTTATATAAGTTTGTAAGATTAATACATACAGGTCTGTGAGTGAAATCCTCCGGCTGCTCTGTTGGCCAACTCCATGGACTATAATGGAGTTTTGCCTGGAATCCCTGTATTCCGTAATAGTCACCAGAGTTTTGTCTGCATGAGAACCGAATAAGGATTCCAGATTTTGTCCCTGTGTTTCTGAATCAATGGGCTACAGAATACTGCTAAAAAGAAACGGAGGAATTACCATAGAGGGACATATTCAGCTTTGGTTTCAGCAGGCATGACTGTTGAATTCAAGGGGCCATGTTCTCAAGATCAATTTAGCTTTGGATTCTCTGATATTAGGGCCAAAGCACCAAATTTACCAAAGCATAATTTACAGCAGCCTGGGGGCAACTGTAAGTTATTGTAATTGCTACCTGTCCCAAAGAGGCCACCCCAGTAACTGGGAAATCACAAGGGCACAATGGCCATCGGCTATCGTGCCTCCTCCAAGGCATTCCACCTATGACACGCAGGGCTGGATTAAGGGGGGGGCTAGCCGGGCAGCTGCCCGGGGCATCAGCCTATGGGGGGGCACTTGATGGCAGCTGTAAGGGGCGCCACGCACCCAGCCACGCGGCGCCCCTTACAGCTGCCATCAGGCGCCGCGCACCCGGGGCTGGAGGCTGCGCAACGCCCCTTAGAGCTGCCATCAGATGCCGTGCGCCCGCTGGCAGCTGTAAGGTGCACAGCGCACTGGGGGGTGGAGCCACGCATGCGTCGCACGCACACTGCCCGAGGCACAGGAATGGCTCGAGCCGGCCCTGACAACATGGGTAGAGCTGCTTTGACAGCTCTATTCCAATTGAGGATTCCCTTACAGTGTGAGAATTCTCAGGGGCTCCAATAAAGTCATTTTACCACTCTGGTGAGTCACTTTGCATTTATGGAGATGCCAAGGCAGTTGTATTGGGGCAGAAGTCATTATTCCCCTTTATTCAGCTCTGGTGAGTATTGTGTCCAGTTCTGGGCCCCCCAATATAGAAAGGATGTGGACGCATTAGAGAGGGTCCAGTGGAGGGCGACCAAAATGATTAGGGGGCTGGAGCACATGACCTATGAGGAAAGACTGAGGTATTTGGGTTTGTTTAGTCTGCAGAAGAGAAGAGTGAAGGGGGACTTGATAGCAGCCTTTGACTTCCTAAAGGGAGGTTCCAAAGAGGATGGAGAAAGGCTGTTCACAGTAGTGATGGATGGCAGAACAAGGAGCAATGGTCTCAAGTTACAGTGGGGAAGGTCTAGGTTGGATATTAGGAAAAACTATTTCACTAGGAGGGTAGTGAAGCACGGGAATGAGTTACCTAGGGAGGTGGTGGAATCTCCATCTCTAGAGGTTTTTAAGTCTCAGCTTGACAAAGCCCTGGCCGGGTTGATTTAGTTGGGATTGGTCCTAGTTTGGGCAGGGGGCTGGACTTGATGACCTCCTGAGGTCTCTTCCAGCTCTATGATTCTATGATTCTAGAGCTTGGCCCAAAGATTGATTGTATACAAAGCTTCCGATTATTTTCAGGCATAACGGCTTTGCGCAAAAGGGTTTTTCTTGCGCAAGAAGGGGCAGTGTAGACAGCCCCGTCTTGCGCAAGAGCCTCTTCTGCGAAAATGGCAGTTCATTAGCTATGCAAATGAGGCTCGGCGATATTCCAACGCTGAGCCTCATTTGCATAGCTCTGGCGCAAAAGCGCGCCAGTCTAGACGTAGCCATTGTGTAATTCATATCTTAGAAGGTAATTCCCATTAATCAAAATGTTACTGATGATTATACAATGTGTATTGGAAGATACTATTTAAAAATAATGCAGGAATGTTCAGCTAAGTAAGAATGGGGTGCTAATTGTTACCTAGCAGACACCCAGAGTTGCACATTTTTGCACGTTCATGCCCTTCTGGATTTTCTGAAATATGCGTACATATAGTTTTGTTCCACTTTTTCATTTTTCACTTTATCTTATAGGAAAATGTATTCTATTCCCTGTTCTTAGTTACGAATCTTACTATTACTCATGGGCATATGTGCATAACTGTTTAATAGCAGCCCAAGCTTCAAACATAGTCAGATGTGAGTACAAGTCCTGCCAGCCACAGTTCAAATGAGAACGTCAGCTCTCAGATCCCAAAACATTTGCCAGTCTTCATTTCAATTAGAATGAGTTATCTAAAAGAACAGAATTAAACACTGGTGACGTATTTAACTCCCAGTCACATTCATGAGAAGTAGTTCATATTCCCAGAAGAAGCTACACGTGAATGAGACACACATGATTGCAAACAGAGATGGAAATTAATATTATTCATCCAAATGTACACAGTCCTACTGCAATCAACATTTATTTTCAGCGGCATCAGGGGGAGAAATTGTTGGGGGAATAAGATAATTTTTTTCTAATCTCCATCTCTCCTCCACTTTCATATGCATTGCAAAAAAATTTATTGAATTTTTTTGTACTGAAAATAAAACAGGCTTTTGGCAAAACATAAGCTGGAGCTAAGATCACAAGTGGACTGAAAGATTGAACTTCCCTGGAACTTCCCTCTACAAATAGAAAACTAATAGTAAGCTTTTGTAATGGCATTATTTTCATAGGGACAGAGCAGGGCATACTGCTTTTCATTCATATTTAGTCTTTCACTTATTTTGTGAACTTTAATTGGGTAATGTCTTGGCATTTCCTTAGGTACGTAGGTTTTTGTCTATCATCTCTCCTATGAATTATCTCCAATTCTAGAATCTCTCTCTCCCTCCCCCACACCCTATGAAGCCCTTGCAATGTGAGCAAGAAAAAGTAGTATGAATGATGTGTAACACACATCAAAATATTGTAAATAACTTCAGACTTTGAAAACACCTTCCAACAATTAGAAAGAATGGTACAGACTGTGGTATTTCAAACAAAAGATGCATCAAGCTTGTAACAATATAAGGAATTTTATGTTTCTTTTGTGTTATGACTTCCTGGGGGGGACATAAGAGAGCAACTCAGAATGTCACCCAAGTCTATCTGGATCTCTGGGCAGTATGTAGTAGGCAGAGGTACCTGTATATAGTGTACTAAGAATAAACTACAGTTGGATACATAAACATAAAGCTAATTATTTCAGTTCATATTATTTTAAAAATTTATGAATGCAAGAGGCATTGAAACAAAGCTAAAAGAATTAGTAGTGAATGTCACTACTGAAAGCATCTGTTTTCAGATAAAGAAGGTAGAAGTAATGGATGCAGTTTTAATGGTAAGTTAAACTTCTGATGAAATTTAAAATATTATGCCAGCAAAGAAGTATATATAGAAATTTTAACCTCTGAACAACTTTAATCAAAGGCATCAGCACATGACTTGTAGGGCACAAAAAAGAGCGTCAACTGGCATTTTATTTACCATTATCTAAGTAAATGATAAGTTTTTATAAAAAATGCTTTCAATACTAACAACCACTTGAATCTTTATTTCCTCTATGGTAATTCAATTCATTAAGCATAATGCTGAATGTCTGGACATCATTCAATTTTATAAATATAATCAATATTAATAATCTAAAGGTGTCAGGGATTGTGGAATTCATTTGTGGTTTCTAAAATCTGAATATTCAGAAAATATAGGACTGAATAAAAAGATCATTATTTATAATTCAATTATAAATAACTTCAAAACACTGTCTTACATTTAGTACAAGAACTCAAAATGACAGACTGAGGAAACAATTTGATTGGCTAATGAAAAGAGCTGTGTAATAATTGAACTGGATGGAATTCATTAGCTAAAACAATAGTGCAGACATTTTATAAGCACAACTGTAATGTATACAGTTTCCATGGATTGAGACATACATATGTGAAAACAATGATACACAATACTGTACCCATCAATACTGTATATTAAACAGAGGTTAAACCAAAGATATATAACCTTGCCTAGAAGTAATATGTACAGTGGTGCACAAAAGCACAAAGGCAGATGCCACAGCATATTTTTTTTATGATGCAAGACTGCTCAAGATCATCTATGGATAATGAACCATGACAACTTTGAATTTGATGAAGCATAAGTTGATAGCAAAAGAAGGCAAGGGAATGCAAGAAGTATTTGAACAGTCAGCAAATGCATACAGATTGGTTTTTGCTTATCCTTGCAATCTGAAATAGCAACATAATAACCATAAAATGTGCTTCCACTAATCCAACATATCCTTGAAGTCAGAAAAAGCCATTTTTAGGAAAAAAAAGTTCGCTGTAGGAAAATATCTTGCACTAAAGCATTTCACAAGTTAAAACATAATCCACAAGGATACCAATGTGCATTTAGAATACCTTATATGATCAGCATCAATGCAGTCTTCTATTCACAGGGAAATTCTTGAGTTGAAGTACGTACCAGTCAAGTTCCAGATTCTTCACTGCTCAAGCTTCTCTTTTCTTTTTCACTTTAAAAAGAAAAAGTGAGAAAAGATTCCACTTAAATACCGTCTGGCACTTTTCTACTTATTATCTTTTTCCCCACAAACAACTGCTGTTTAGAAAACACATTAGTTATTCTTGGTTTGTTCTATCCCCTTCAATTCTTGATTGTGAGAGGTGGAGAGGCAACACAGGAGAATCAGTCATAAGATCTACAAAAATGAATCTTGGATGAAGAATTTTATTCCTGTGGTAGGCTGACTCTCATGTGAGGTTTTATTTGTTTACTCTATTAATGTGACTTTTTTTCTGTTTTCTGCACTTTTTAAAATTGAGGCAAATGTGGTGAATTTGCCATTCTAGTGCTGTCATACCAACAAGATACTTGTATGTCAGCTGATAAAAATGTGAGTAAATGATTCCATAGTTTTAAATTCTTGATCATCCATTCATCTTTCTGCCAGTTTGAGATTAAAGGTCATAATATATGACCAAAATTACGTGAATGTTTATCACCCTCACGACAGCTCTTGACTGACATAGACTTTAGAAAAGACAATGGAAACTTTTGCCAACTGAAGACATAAAATCCAGGTATCCTTACTTTAGCCAGTGTTGAGTAAAGTCTTTACAGTAAAATGTGACAACAGAAGAATTTGCTATGCAGGAATCATACCTTGTTTTGGGCTACAGCCTACAGGTCTTGCTCAGCTAATATACCCAATGAATTCAGTTGATTAACATGGGAGTTTTGGCTGGGTAAACATTATGGGGATTGGTATACAGTGTATTGAAATAAATCAAAAGACTCCAATTTATTTTAATAGGCTTTGGATCAGTTTTTATAGTATTTGGCCCTCTGAGCAGGTGGCTTTTCCAATCTGCTCTATAAACACAGTTCACACAATATGGAAAGTCTGCCTTTGGTTTAGTTTTATCAACAAAGAAAACAACCACAACATAATGTTATGCTGGAAGGTGTTAATGACTGAGAGCAAGCAAGTCTTTTGAGTTGTGGGCAATCACAGACCTCATTAAAGCTTATGGGCGTGTGAGCCACCCTTCATTCATCCAAATGGAAGAAGCAGTTAAACTCATTTATGAAAACAGAAGCACCCACACCTGACACGGAACAAGAACTAAATCAGACAGAATAAGAGGATTTTCCCTAGGATTGATTGTGAACACAAGGGTTAGGGAGCTGATTAGTTGCAGCTGTGTTTTTCTGCATGGGTGGCAAAGGCAGAAAAGATGGCATGAGTGAGGGTGAAAACTCCTTGCTATTGCTTATTCCTGCTGGGGTTAAGGACACAGGACTTTAGTCATTATCAGTGTCTCTTTTCCTGAATATTGGCCAACCTTCTTGGGCAAAGGTGCAGCAGTAGCAAAGGTAAATTCAAATTTTCTCCAGAGACTTGGCTACTCCTAAATGTTCACCCACACCATGCATCCTATCTCAGGCGGTGTAAATGAGTGACTTCACCTAGATAATTTCCCCTCCTCCCACCCGAGGATCAATATCAACTGAAGATGACAGGGGTGTTTCAGGCAAAAATTCTGTTATAGGTACCCTTCATACATGTCCGCATTAGAGTACTGTATCCAAAGAGCTAAATAGACTATGCTGCAGATTATTAACATCAGAGTTGTGACTAGACCCCTGTGCTAGTGATGTACAAATGCATAATAAGAGATAGAGACTTGAAATGTTACAAATCTAAATAGATAAGGCAGACAAAAGACAGGGGAAACGTGTCCAATTTATTTTTTTCAGATGGAGAACTGAGGCACAGAAGTTTTCACATTATCATGAAGTTTAAACTCTTTCTGAATATGCTATAATTTAAATGCACTTTCCTAAAAATTACTAAAGACCAGTATTAAATTTATTCTAAATCTAATTTAATATTTGCAATAGCTTTAGACTATTTTCTTCAATTCCCCCCTTAGACACTTAAAAAAAATCTCCTTTTCCCTCCTGTACCACAAGGAATTTCAAAATAACACTTCATTATTTAAAAAGGATTAAAATGACAAGACAGAATTATGTATAGGTACGGCTACACTGCAACGTTATTTCGAAATAACTAGCATTATTTTGAAATAACTTAGTCCACATCTACACAGCAGGCAGTTATTTCGAAATAATGTTGAAATACTGTCAAGCTGAAGGACTTCTTACTACGATTCCTGTAACCCACATTGTACGAGGAATAAGGGAAGTTGGAGGAAGAGTGCTCTATAATGAAATAAGTGCAGTGTAGACACTCCCAATTTCAAAATAAGCTATTTCGAAATAAGCTAGGCAATTGACATAGTTCAATTTGCATAGCTTATTTTGAGTTAAGCCCTGCTGTGTAGACATACCCTTAATCCAAGATTCTTCAAAATTTCCCACAATGCATGTGAATCTTCAAAGAATATCCCACGCCAGGAAATAATTACTTTCAACCTAACTTTTCCATTGCTAAGCAAGGCCGTGCTTAAATTCTACCATTTCTTCCTTTCAGATTTGTAACCTTAGTAATGTTTTTGCATATTTTGTATGCAATTTCTGAGATTCAAAGAAAACTGAAAAAAAAAAATAGAAAGCTCCATGAGGCTGGCACCCAGAAGGGTCAATGGGATTGGAACCTTTAGATGACTGTACAGACCTCTGCCGCTTGGGCTAATGAGTAGTAACAGTAGTAGTTTATTATAAGGATAAGCACTAGAGGGGGTTGAGACACAAACTTTTCCAGTGAGTTTCACACGAAGTTGCTAGAAGGGTGAGACTTCAGGGGTTTGGGGTTTCATTCTAGGTGCTGGAGGGGAGTGTGCTTTAGTGGGCACAGATTCTGCCTGTTCCCATCATCACTCCTGAAGCTTGACCCCTTCTGCCCATTCTCCATCCTGTCCCAGTCCTGTCTCTTCCCCACACTTGTCCCAGTGCCATTCTCCTTGCCTACCAAGTCCCAGTCTCTACTCCTCAGATGTCCCACCCCAGTCTCCTCACCCAGCTATCTCTAGTTTCCCTTTTCAAGTTCCGACCTGTCCCTTCCACCTGACTCTCAAGCCCAGATCTACAAATGCACCTAGGTGCCCAGACTTTGGGGAGGAGAAAGAGGCCTCCTGTATAGACTATAGACCAGCATCATAACTAGTGGTTTAAAGTTTTTAAGAGATGCCACCTCCTATTCCTACTTCCCTCCACCCCGTCCACTGCCGGTTGTGCAGAATTAGAGATGCCCAAGCTATTCTCACAGGAAGCACCTTAGACAATTTACTCCAGGAATGGGGTTCCCAGTTATGGATCCCGAGCCCAGATAGGCATCTCCCTCTATTCCAGACTGAGGCACTTAAATCCATGAGAGGGCTAGATCTCAAGATATGCTCCTCTCATCAAAGTATCACTCATTAAAAACACAGGCAACGCACCACATAGCATGCTGGTTTTTAATGAATCCCAGTCTCCATTCATTGCATAGGAACAGTAGACACCTAACTTTCCGTTTGGGGATTCCATGATTTTCTAGGCACCCACAAGTTAAACGCTTTGTTTAAAGTTAAACACTCATCCCCTCGCTACACATAGTATTAATCTCTTTGCCCAGCCTGTCCCAGCCCTCACCTCATCCGATTTGTCTCTCCCCACTTCCCTCCCAACTTCCCTCCATGCAGGCTCGCATTCCTTTCCTGAAGGTTCTCATCCAATCTCCAGTCCCACATCCCCTCACTGGAATAAGAACACAGCCCTGATAGTTCCATTTCTCCTTCTGAACCACAGTTTGCTCTTCTTCTCTACCATGGGCCTATCTTCCCCATCATCTCTCAGTCTTCATGCCCAAACATCATAGTTTGCCCTCTCCAACTCCCAGTCCCAGTTGCTCCCCTCCTATCCTATTGGCTCAATCCCAAGCTCCTTGTCCTAATTTACTCCTTTGGTCCCCCTTCCCCAATCTGTCTTTTCTCTTCTCTGCATTTCAAATGAAGCGGGGATTTAAATATCCCCGCTTCAGTCTTTTCCAACCGATTCTGTAAACCTCGTTGCACGGGGCATAAGGAATTGGTCGGAAAAGGCTTTCCTTGTCAACCGCTCCCCGTCTCGACTGCCGCTTTTTGCCGGAAAAGTGCCGCATCGGCAAAAAGCGTCGGCCATTTCTATTCAAATGAAGCGCGGGATATTTAGTGTAGTTTAGACACACCCCTAGTGTCCCACCCTATTCAAGCCCAAAGCATCTGGCAACATCTGTTACAGGGAAAGCTTATTAAGCCTGTACTGGAGCATGCTCATTGCTCTGTGTGGGTGGATCATGTAGTCCAGAGATCCTGCATGTGAGAGAAGGAAGGGCATCATTCTTAGTTGCTCTGTGGGGGTGGTGCACACAGTGTCCGGTCAACACTGAGAGATATGAGCACACTCCCTTGGACACAATCATTAGAGATTTTAGCGGAAAAATTCTAGCAAGTCTCGACTGAGCATCTGACACTGTAATTTTCCGAAGGCCAAATTTGAGTGGATTTTCACAGGGATGTCACAAAGGCCACTTCGCTTCCAAATTTCAAGGCCTTCCTAATTTTCCTAATCTTATTCTTGGAAACAGCTTCACTCTTTTGTCTGAAATAATAACAAAAATAAATTATTAAAAATTTCAATCTAAGGCAAACATCCAGCATGGAAAATTTCATCCCAATGGTTAAATTTAGTGACGTTACAAGCAAGTGAAAAGGGGTCTTATAATGGAAAATGGTGGGCAACCTTAGGACTACTATTTGTTTAAGAGCCTTCCTTGTGTAAAAACTCTATTTACAGCAACATTTTGATACAGCAGGAGTTAGTTTTGGGGTTTCAAGAAGAAATTGATGACTCAGTCAATAAGATAAGTTTATGAGTATTAATTGAAGTGAGAGTGAAACATAATCCATGTTTTAACAAGCATTAGTAGGTGTTCTTGAAGAGGTTAAACATCTCTTTACAAGTCCCTTGGGTTACAAAATGAGCATCTCCCATATTGGATGAACAATGGATATGATATGATTATGATATTCTGCATAATGAAATAAAGAAGCCTAAATATATGCAAACATGGCTAATAAGACAAAATGCAGCAGGAAAACCAAGCAGATGTTTTTAGTATCCTAGCACATTATGAAACACAGCAGTGATGGCAGATTTTAAATGCTTTGTTCTCATAATACTTCTCACTCTAACTACCAAGTTATTTACATGATGTGTATAGAAAACCTGAGTATAGTCCTTACATTTCTATATAATACTGCATCTATCAGCACTTTGATGAACTATGTATCTAACTGGCAGCTGTTGCTGGATACCAATGGTTCTTTATGGAAAAAGTTCTTACATATCCTTTGTATAAATACAAATCAAATGCAGAAATCTTTTCAATTTGCATTTTGTATCCAAACATTTAGATTCATTAATACCTGTTCAAGCTAGTAGTTGAGACAGCCCGTTTTTTTGTTTTTTGTTTTTAATTAACTACCCTTTCTTCATTGAGGTCCTGGCCCTTGGACAGCCTCCAATCATGTATTTTGTCAAGGGCAGTGGTAGGAAGGTAGAGAAATCATCACAGATGGGGAGGAAAAAGGCACTCTTATCTAGAAAGGCCTGTGACCAACTAATACAGGGTGGTATTAGCAGCACAGGAAGATGTAGGTACAAATCAAACTTTACGTCTAACCTTTTATCTAGAAAAAAAATCAGTCCTTAAAAAGGTTGACTGGCCATATCCACAATTTGAAACACAATGCTGGTTGCCAGTTGACTGCAGTAGACTTCATTATCCAGACTCAGGAAGGGCAATTCAGTGCTTATTCCCTCGTAGAAGAACACAGAGGTGAGTGCACTCCCTTGTTTTGCTTGAATATTAAGACCACAGTGTTTAAGAATTTTTTAAAGACCATCATCATTTCAGTTATGTTACAAAGACTAGAATAAGTAGGAGTGTGTTAGTCTGAGTAACTTCCCAACACTTCTAGCACAATCAATGTAGCCTGAGAGAGATATTTTACAAAAAGTTGCAATTTTTCTGCAACAGGAAAATATTCTCTGTAGATAAATCTCTGAAGAAGTCTGGTGAACCTTTGTCATCTGAAGAAGTTGGTTTTGCCCATGAAAGCTCATGATACTCTCCATATGTTTTTGTTAGTCTCTAAGGTGCAACAGGACCACTTGTTCTTTAAGCTTTGTTTTTAAGTTATAGACTAACATGGCTACCTCTCTGAGAATTTCACACGAGTGCTACTCTAGTGTCCAGAGGAAAATTTGGTGCAGAAGAGTATTTGGTATAACACTTAATGAGACATTCCTAGTTTTCTCAGCAACAGGACTGCCTAAAAACCAAGAATTCAATTTTGCCAAAAAAAAAAAAATCCACAAAAAGATTCAGTTTTGATGAATCTGTATTTTCTAACAAAATATGTTTCACTGAAAAATAAGGCAGACTGGCTTCAATCAATAGATAGTGAATGACACAAGTATCCTATCTACTTTCTTGGTAGGGGGCCAGGCTCCAGGGAAGAACAGTCAATGGACTCCCCATGTGCACACAAGCCATGCTGCTATCGACGTAGTCCCCTTGACATTTGGGCAGTGCTGTACCTGCACTGGCTGGTGCCCAGCGTGCTGCTGGCTGAGCTGCTGGGCATACTTTTCTGGCATGGTCAGAGCTTTCACATGCTGCCCAGTAGGATAGCCAACTGTCTAATTGTGCAAATCCAAAGTGGCACTTGACCCACTTCCTGCCCCTCCCTTTTTCTGAGATCACATCCTGTCCTGGTCCTTCTCCTAAGCCCCATCCCCCACTTCTGCCATCTCCCCTCCCTCTGTTGCTCACCCTCCCTACCCTCACTCATTTTCACCAGGCTATGGCAGGAGTTTGTGGTATGGGGTTCAGTTCTGGGCTGGAGCAAGGGATTAGGGTATGGAAGAGCTCATGGAACAGTGCTTATGTCGAGATGCTCCCAACCGGCACATCCTTCTGGTAGTGGTTCCTAGACAGGGGGCCAAGATGTCTCTGTGCACTGCTGCCCACGGGAACCATTCCCACAACTCCAGCTAGTCACAGTTCCTGGGAAATAGGAGCTGCAGAGTTGGTGCTTGGGGTAGGGGCAATGTGTGGAGACCTTCCCCAGGGTCCACAGGTACATGGTGGCCACTTCTGGGAGCATCATGGAGAGAAGGCAGGCAGGAAACCTGCCTTAGCCCCATTGCAATCACCCGGGACCCTGGACAATTGCCCTCCACTCCCCCACTCTACTCAATAGACAATACCCTAAAACGTTTATGGGCCAAATAAACGAACAGGACAGCAGGGATGGATGGAGATGGTTCTGCTGTTGTTACCTGCACGGAGTGTGCCATGTTTGTCTTCCTCCCGGAAGAAAGAACAGATTTCATCTGCACTAAGTGCAAGCTGGTCGCCATTTTGGAAGAAAAAATTAGAGGGCTGGAGGCCCAAGTGTCGACCCTATGCTCGATCAGAGAGGATGAAGACTTCCTCGAAAGAAGGCAGCGTTTAATCCTTCAAGCGTGGCAGGCGGAAGAGCCGGAGAGGGCAGTACGTGACCAGGAAGAGAACAGGCAGCATGTAACTTCTAGAAGGGGAAAAAGGCCAGCATGGGAATCCCCCAATGCTATAGAGGTAAGTAATCGCTTTCAGGCTCTCTCCACAGGCTCTGCAGTGCTGAATGCTTTGGAAGGGATCTCACAAGGAAGAAACCGGAAGTGAACACCGTCTACTGGAAGGCATGGGATGCATAGTCCTAGGGATGGGGGTTCCACGGCCACCACCCCCAAAATAAAACGACGGGTGGTGGTGGTCGGGGACTCCTCCTAAGAGGGACTGAGCCATCCTCTGCCGTCCGACCTGGAATCTCGAGAGGTATGTTGCTTACCGGGAGCTCGTGATTCAGGATGTGACTAAGAGGCTTACCAAACTGATCAAACCTTTGGATCGCTACCCCTTCCTGCTTCTCCACGTGGGAACTAACGATATGGCCAAGAATGACCTTGAGCGGGTTACTGTGGATTATGTAGCGCTGGGAAGAAGGATCCAAGAACTCGGAGCGCAAGTGGTGTTTTCATCCATCCTCCCTGTTGCAGGGAAAGGACTGGGCAGGGATCGTCGAATTGACGACGTAAATGCGTGGTTGCGCAGGTGGTGTCGCAGAGAGGGCTTTGGTTTCTTCGACCATGGGACTCTGTTCCGGGCACAAGGATTGTTAGGAAGAGATGGGATCCACCTAACCAAGAGAGGAAGGAGCATCTTTATGGGCAGGCTTGCAAACCTAGTGAGGAGGGCTTTAAACTAGGTTCGCGGGGACGGTGACCAAAACCCTGAGGGGAGTGGGAAAGTCGGATACCGGGAAGAAATGCAGAGAGGAACGAGCAATAAAGGAGGACCCCTGTTTCAAATGGAGAAGATAGGGCGATCAACTGGTTACCTGAGGTGTTTGTACACTAATGCGAGAAGCCTGGGCAACAAACAGGAAGAACTGGAGGCCCTGGCCCAGTCCGAGAAATATGATTTAATTGGGATAACAGAGACTTGGTGGGATGACTCGCATGACTGGAGTGCTGTCATGGAAGTGTATAGACTGTTCAGGAAGAACAGGCAGGGTAGAAAAAGAGGAGGAGTTGCACTATATGTAAGAGAGCACTATGATTGCTCTGAACTCCAGTATAAAGAGGAGAAAACCTGTTGAGAGTCTATGGGTTAAGTTTAAAGGAGCAAACAACAGCAGTGATGTTGTGGTTGGTGTCTACAGGCCACCGAATCAGGTGGATGAGGTAGATGAGGCTTTCTTCGGACAACTGAGAGAAGCTTCCGGATCGCAGGCCCTGGTTCTCGTGGGGACTTTAATCACCCTGACATCTGTTGGGAAACCAATACGCAGTACACAGGCAATCCAGGAAGTTTTTGGAGAATGTTGGGGATAACTTCTGACGCAAGTGCTGAAGGATCCGACCAGGGGCCGTGGCGCAGCTTGATCTTCTGCTCACAAACAGGAGGAACTAATAGGGGAAGTGGAGGTAGGTGACAACCTGGGAAGCAGTGATCATGAGATGGTAGATTTCAGGATCCTGACCAAAGGAAGAAAAGAGAGTAGTAAAATACACACCTTGGACTTCAAAAAGCAGATTTTGACTCCTCAGAGATCTGATGGGCAGAATCCCTGGGATGCTAACATGAAGGGGAAAGGAGTCCAGGACAGCTGGCAGTATTTTAAAGAAGCCTTATTGAAGGCACAGAAAGAAACCATCCCGACGCCAAGCAAGAGAGGCAAACATGGTAGGAGACCGGATTGGCTTACGGGGAAATCCTTGGTGAACTTAAGCACAAAAAGGAAGCTTACAAAAAGTGGAAACTTGGACAAATGACCAGGGAGGGGTTTAAATGTATAGCTCGAGAATGCCGGGGGGTTATCAGGAAGGCGAAAGCGCAAATGGAATTGCGACTGGCTAAGGATGTGAAGGATAACAAGAAAGGTTTCTACAGGCATGTTAACAAGAAGAAGGTGATCAGAGAGGGTGCGGCCCTACTGGATGAAGGAGGTAACCTAGTGACAGATGATGTGGGGAAAGCTGAAGTACTCAATGCTTTCTTTGCCTCTGTATTCACGGACAAGGTCGGCTCCTGGACTTCTGCGCTAAGTGACTCAAGATGGGATGAAGATGGACAGCCCGTGGTGGGTAAAGAACAGGTTAGGAACTATTTAGAAAAGCTAAACGTACACAAATCCATGGGTCCGACTTAATGCATCCGAGGGTACTGAGGAGTTGGCAAATGTCATTGAGGAGCCTTTGGCCATTATCTTGAAAAGTCGTGGAGATCGAGAAATCCCGGATGATTGGAAAAAGGCAAATGTAGTGCCCATCTTCAAAAAAGGGAAGAAGGACGATCCAGGGAACTATAGGCCGGTCAGTCTTACCTCGCATCCTGGAAAAATCATGGAAGGGATCCTTAAGGAATCCATTTTGAGGCACTTGGAAGAGAGGAAAGTGATTAGGAATAGTCAGCATGGATTCACAAAGGGCAAGTCGTGCCTGACCAATCTGATTAGCTTCTATGATGAGGTAACTGGCTCTGTAGCTGTGGGAAAGTCAGTGGATGTGATATACCTTGACTTTAGCAAGGCTTTTGATACGGTCTCCCACAATATTCTTGCCAGCAAGTTAAGGGAATGCGGATTGGATAAATGGACAGTAAGATGGATAGAAAGATGGCTAGAAGGCCGGGCCCAGTGGGTAGTGATCAACGGCTCGATTTCAGGTTGGCGGTCGGTTTCTAGCGGAGTGCCCCAAGGTTCGGTTCTAGGACCGGTTTTGTTCAATATCTTTATTAATGACCTGGATGAGGGGATGGATTGCACCTCAGCAAGTTTGGATGACAC
Organism: Rafetus swinhoei; assembly: GCA_019425775.1. Lineage (NCBI taxonomy): Eukaryota > Metazoa > Chordata > Testudines > Trionychidae > Rafetus > Rafetus swinhoei. Next base: position 278,886,781 of record CM033437.1, read on the forward strand.
TAAGCTAGGGGAGAGGTAGATACGCTTGAGGGCAGAGATAGGGTCCAGAGTGACTTAGACAAATTGGAGGATTGGGCCAAAAGAAATCTGATGAAGTTCAACAAGGACAAGTGCAGAGTCCTGCACTTGGGACGGAAGAATCCCAAGCACAGTTACAAGCTGGGGACCAACCAGTTAAGTAGTAGTTCTGCAGAAAAGGACCTGGGGTTACAGTGATGAGAAGCTGGATATGAGTCAACAGTGCCCTTGTAGCCAAGAAGGCTAATGGCATATTAGGTTGCATTAAGAGGAGCATTGCCAGCAGATCCAGAGATGTCATTATTCCCTTTATTCGGCTTTGGTGAGGCCACATCTGGAGTATTGTGTCCAGTTCTGGGCCCCCCACTACAAAAAGGATGTGGACGCATTGGAGAGGGTCCAGCGGAGGGCAACCAAAATGATTAGGGGGCTGGAGCATATGACTTATGAGGAGAGGCTGAGGGAGTTGGGTCTGTTTAGTCTGCAGAAGCAAAGAGTGAGGGGGGATTTGATAGCAGCCTTCAACTTCCTGAAGGGAGGTTCCAAAGAGGATGGAGAGAGGCTGTTCTCAGTAGTGACAGATGGCAGAACAAGGAGCAATGGTCTCAAGTTGTGGTGGGAGAGGTCCAGGTTGGATATTAGGAAAACTATTTCACTAGGAGGGTAGTGAAGCACTGGAATGGGTTACCTAGAGAAGTAGTGGAGTCTCCATCCCTGAGGTGTTTAAGTCTCGGCTTGACCAAGCCCTGGCTGGGTTGATTTAGTTGGGATTGGTCCTGCCTAGAGCAGGGGTTGGACTTGATGACCTTCTGAGGTCTCTTCCAGCTCTATGGTTCTATGATGTTACAGTGGATGAAAGCTGGAGACATAAGTGCGCCCCCTCAAGAAGGCTAATGGATATTAATGCATTAAGGGAGCATTGCCAGCAGATCACATATTCTGCTTTGGTGAGGCCACATCTGGAGTATTGCCATGGTCTGGGCCCCACTACAGAAAAAGGATGTGGAGGCGCATTGGAGAGGGTAGCAGCAGAGGGCAACCAAAATGATTAGGGGGCTGGAGCATATGACATGAGGAGGCTGAGGAGTTGGGTCTGTTTAGTCTGCAGAAGCAAAGAGTGAGGGGATTTGATAGCCTTCAAACTTCAGGAGGTTCCAAAGAGGATGGAGCACAGTAGTGACAGATGGCACTGGTCTCATTGTGGTGGGAGGTCAGGTTGGATATGGAAAAACTATTTTTAGAGGTAGGTTGATATTGGAAAAACTGAATTTTCTAGGAGGTAGTAAGCACTGGAGGGTTACCTAGATCTCTCCAGACCAAGCCTGGTTTGAGAGTTGATCAAACTTGATATGATGATTCTATGATTCAAATCAGGGGATCTGAAACAGTTTTTATAGTAGGAACCTAACTGTAAGCCTTGTATATAATGGAACCCACTTCAAGCCAGGTGATACAGCAGGAAGGATAGAAGCAGCAGGTGTGTATTCACTGCACACCTGGAATCTCTGAGAGGAATTTACTCTCTCACAATAAGAATTCTTTCTCTGCATCACCCTTTATTGTGTGTGTGTACATTTAACACAATCTAGGCCAGTGCATGGAGCTTGTGATTTGACCCAATGTTCATATCTCCTTTCTCAAATCAGATTTTAATCCTATACAATGTGTTGCACTGTTCCTTTTTTAAAAGTCTCAGAGGGTTACCGTGTTAGTCTGTAACTTTAAAAACAAGTAGTCCTGTGGCACCTCAGAGACTAACATGTTATATCTATCTATCTATCAACTTTTATGATTGCCTATTGTACTTTTATCTTCTACATTATATTAACATTTATTTTAGTCTGAGGCAGGTTAAAACTTATCTTTGTTTAGCAATGGGTACAAGATTCCCTAAGAACCAGGCATCTGTTCCCATAGAGTAAGATCTTTTCAGTCAATTTTGACTGAAATGCACTCATACTTGCAGCTGTTTGAATGATCAAATTATGTTTTGTTATGATGATTCAGTTATACTACAATTTTTAAGTTGCACCATACTAAATTTGGGAAAATATAAAAATGAAAAGGTTGATACATGATTCTCCAGTCTAAATGAAAAATCACAAACCATATAAATAATAGGGGCTTGGATGGTATATAACCAATCTCTTTGTCCTTCTATCTGATGCTTTGGACAACTGCCCAGGTTTCAACAAAATCCGGCTTATGCCACCGTATGTTTTTTCCACAGCTTGTACAATAATAGCTGGGATATTAACAAACATCTACATGCTATAAAACTTGATATTCACTGCACAGACAAAGGTTGAGTCTCCATTTTTTTTTTGCAATCAACTCTACTGAGCCATGGTCTACACTAGGACTTTATTTCAAATACCTTTATTTCCCCAAAATTTACCTGTTGTCCCACACTCCCATAAACTATAAATTCAAGAATTCAAGACCTCTGCTTTTCATCAGGAGTAACGCTAATTCTGAATTAGTTATTTTGAAATAACGATAGTGTGGACGCTCCACTGCCATTAAAAATAACTACTCCCCAACTGCTAATTTCTGAGATGTAGTGCATCCATCAAGAGTGGGAGCAAAATCCATTAGAGCTTCCCCATAGTGTGGACATGCTAATTCGAATTTGTTAAATCAGGAGTTAAGTCAAATTTACTAATTTCGAACTAGTCTCATAGTGTAGAAATGGCTAACAGTGTTAATGGGATATTGAATAGCATTAATAGAGACCATGTTCACAATAGACCCCACCAAAAATGCAATGGGGGAAAATGTCAGTATTGTAATTTCTTCCCTAGAACTGCACAGTGAGAAGTTATATTCTCTCAATGTTAAAAAAATAAACAAAGAAACAAAAAAACTCCAAAAAACAAAACAAAAAACTATCAATAGAACTTTTCTGGTTTTGTCTTTGTGACTAAGTGTTTTGCAAGAATTTGTATTGAAACCAAAGGCAAATCCTTAATTTTTTTTTTAAATTGAGGCTTAATAGAGTGATGATCTCATAAAAAGTGGCAAGTCTTTAGTTTATACTACGTTATACGTTGAAAAAAAGCAGATATATAAATTGATGCCATATCAATTAAAAGATTGGGCAAAGCTAGGTAAGTATTGGGAGAAGAATGCATTCTGTGTTTTGCACCAATCATGAAGCTTGAGCTAAAAATAAGAGCTAAATGTGCACATTCATTTCTGCCAAATTAATTTTTATAGCTTTTAACTTGGGATGCTTTGAAGAATTGCTTTCCATTACTTGGCAATAATTATTGCAGGATACCAGAGTGCTAGTACCAGTAGTGAATCCCCTTGCCAAAATGCAAGATCAGAAAGAACTGCATAAGCACTTAGGGAACATCTATACAGCAGCATTATTTCAAAATAATTTCAAGATGGTGGATTTTTTACTCCAACTTCTGTAACCCTAATTTCACAAGGAGTAAGGGAAATCAAGAGAAGAGTGTTCTTCCTTTGACTTTGTTGTAGACAGTTTGCTGTGTAGCCAAATCAAGCTTTGACAGCAAGTAACGCACATAGCTGGCTGAAGCTCATATCTTAATTTTACTTTTGCCCGGCAGTGTAGATGTGCTCATATAGTCCTATTCAGGAGATGAAATTACTCTGGAGCATCCAAGTAACTGCAACAACCAGCATGGGATTGCATGCTGCAGGATATTTTCTCCAATGTACTCTCTTTTCCTGCTACTAAGGATATAGAAGATAAGAGATGAGAGGCAATAAATAAACAAACTATTTTATATATGAATGTTGCATCTATTTCTATAGAGACAGCTTTAGCATAGATACTTCCAGTTTGGTGGTATGGCTAACTCTTGGTAAAGCCAGTGCTACATATGAATGGCCATGGTAATAAGTCTCAGATGCATCTGCAGATGGGGCAATAAAGAACAGCTTTGGCAGCTATTACAATTTGCAACAATACTCTCTAGTCCAGCACCCACTGATTTTAACTTGAGGGTGCCAAACCAAAGAGTGGCTGCAAAACCACAGGAGGTCAATATTGGCAAGCAGCCACTGTTGCCACTGCTTATTTTAGAAGACATTGAGGGGTAAATTAGAGGCACAAAACACTGAGATCCAGGACTACAGGCTGTGCTGAAACAAAATTTATGGGACCATGGGAAACTTGGCCTATGATAAGTGGATACTGATGCTAACTAGAATCATGCCAGACCTGCTGACTAGAGAGTGCCAAACTGAATCTTCTAATACCTGTATTAGATATTGTCCATAAGAACATACACATGAATCATGACCTCCACATTCTCTTGCCAACATCTTTGTGTAACCACCTTTCAGCGCTACTCAGCTGATCCTCAGGTATTGTTCTAGGCCATTTGTCTTTTCTGTGACTGATGTTCTCTAATCAATAGAATACTTGTACAATATCTTGTGTATTAAGGCCATAGAAGAGTATCTGCTATCCTTGTTTCCAAGAAAATATGTGCCTTCCTTGTAGCTTCCAGTATATCTACCAGAAGTACATGTAAAAGAAGTTTTTGTGCAAAATTCTTAACCTCACTTGCATACTATACATTTAATTGAATTACTTTTTAGGATTTTAGGAGTTTGGCCCTCTTTCTCTAATTCCCACTCCAGTATACTTAGTATAAGTTGCATCTAGTTTTTAGAATAGTGTCAGTGTTTTGCCAATGAGATTATAAAGTTATGTCATCATGGGTCCCCCAATTATACAGCCTTTCAATATTGCCACATGGATTATAACACTTCTAGAAAGTCTGCTAGTGCCCCTTCTGCACTTGCCATCGAATCCTGAAGAAACCTGTTGGCCTTAACAGACAAACTCAAACTATTTGTCATCAGTTAAGCAGAATCAGATGGAATCTCTCCTATCCCTTAGAATATTTTTGGTTCTAACTATAAATCAAGTTATTAACTTCGATTTTCTGCTATTGCTAGGTTAGACTATATAGAGAGCTTCTCCCATTAGCTGTGTCCCCATGCACAAATGCTGGAATACATAGTAATATATAAATCAGTAGGTTACTACACAATAAGCATGTGAATTTTACACCATTTCTTTATAATGCAGCAGGTCATGTCCATAAGTCTGCATTCTGACCTCCCTCACCAACCCAATTTCATACCAATCAATTCATTTACTTGCTGCTAAAGTACAATATTTCAAGCTTAAACTATGAGTGTGACCTTCAATTTATGAAAGACTTCAAAAAATATGATCAATCTGCTGGTATAAGAGCCCTGTACAAATGGGGAAAAAAAACTTGCTATTTTTTTTTTAATGCTACAAGGGGAAAAACCTGCACACACAAAACTAACAAGCTGTCAGAGAAAGGGCAATTTTTTGAGGTTCTCTCTTCTTGGTTCGTGCAATTGTGCTCAATTAGAAAATATTAAAATCAACTGATGTGATCAGGGTAACGTCCTATAACTACAACATACAAGTTTAGTGCTCTTTACTGATGTCCAACTGATACAGAATATCACTCTGTGTCTAAAGATCTCTGTGTGACTTTTTAAAGCTGGTAAAGCAATTCTTTTTCGAGAGCTTTGACTATTGATCTTGAAAGTTACCAAGGTATCACACTGAGCACTATACACTGTACCCTCTGTTGGACAGAATTTAAGACAACAATTCATTAACTAGTAAGGATGGACATAATGTGTCTCTCTCCTTGCTACCACCTATCAGCCACGGTGAACTGAAATAAACATTATTCTCCCCCTTTGATTTTTAAATAGTTTTTTTTTTCTTAGCAACACCATTTAGAGGAAAGGCTGCTGTTTGCTCAAAAAAATGTCTATAATTTTTTAAACAATCACCTCCAGTCATGACAGCCCAAAATCATACAATAAAAAAAATCCCAAAGGCTATGAACTTATCACATGCATCCAGGCAGAGCTTTCTCATAGCTAAGAATCAGATAAAGATTTTAATTAGCTCTCTTGAAAATTAGTGTTCACACTAAAAGAAAAGAAAAGTTCACCACTTCATTTTCATATAATGTTGTCATTTTGTAATACTTCAGTTGTGTTATAGCTTAATTGCAACCAGTGGACTATTACTATAGTGAGAGTTGTTGCCCTTTAAACTAGAGATTCTGCTACATAAAAGACAGCAATTCAGCTAGGTCAATATAGTTTTTACATTTTCTTTTGTTCTCTTTTTTTTTTTTTTGGGGAAATGAGGTGGTGAAGACCTGCCTATATAGGGGAACATCAAATAGAGTAAAGTAAGTTCTCAAAAGATACTGTAGAAGACAACACTTGAGATATTTACATATAATTTGTGCAAATGCAACAAAATACACTATAAGGTACAATTCTGCCTTGGCAGAGGGAAGACTACACAACTTACTGAGGTTTTTTTTTTTTTCTATCAATACTTTATATTAATATATATTAGATTAGAGGATTTACCTGGCATTACTCGGGTCCTTGTGGGGGCTCAGGGCAGGGCATTGGGAAGTACAGGGAGGCTCAGGGCAGGGGGGTGAGGAAGTGGGGGTGAAGGAGTCTGGGCAGAGGTTTGGAAGTTAAGGGGGGGTCTTCAGGGCAGGGGATGGGGATGTCAGAGTCAGGGTATGGAAGTTGCAGAAGTGAGGGTAGGAGGTTGGGAGGTATGGGGAGCTTAGGGCAGGGGGTGGAAGGGCTCAGAGTAGGAGATTGAGAGGTGTGGGGCTCAGAGTGGTCCTGAGGCTGTCCGGTGGGTGGCTGGTGTTGGGGAGGCCATGGCAGTAGGAGCGGGCAGGCAGCTGCTCCTTGGGGGGAATTAGGGTGGTGGGACTGCCCCCTCCCATGTCTGATGCTAGGGCTGATGGGGAGTGATTTGAACTTTGGCTTTGGGGCAAGGAGCCATTTACCCATGGCTGGCAACATGCAGAGCCCCATCCCTAGCCAGCTACTCTCTTACAGGTGTGGCTGCCCCCTGTAGTCACTCTGCAATATCACGCTTGCTGCCCCCTGTGGTCATTCCAGAGCATAACTCTCCCTGCTATCAGTTTCTCATTAAACGCAAAGGAAGGGGTCTATTGGATTCCAGGTGTATCTCATTTTCCTGGCACAACCAAGGCCTTATCTGCTTTAAGTTACAGTAAGAGGAAGCTGCATACCAAATTTGGTGGTCCTAGCTCTTATAGTTTAGGAGGAGTTCTTGAGAACAAGCAGACTCATGGATGGAAAGACAGATGGATGCAAAAGGTTTTTAAAATATATATTAAGATGCATAGTATACCTGAACAACATGATTTTTTTTATCATACTAGAACATCCAATACAGTGACCAAAATACCATTTTCAATTACTTTTATTTACCCTGGAAGCCATGGCTCTCTTATACCATGAAAGAATTCTTGCATAGCATTTAATGGGAAAGGAAAATAGCCCATGTCGCCTCTGAGTGGGTGGCTATGGCATGCAATTTTATACAGCTAATTATACACTTCACCTTAACTAGACATTTTGAAAGATGAAATGATCTAATTGCAGGTTAATGCTTTTATTTCTCCAAGGCCTCAAAATGAAATGTGCAGAAAATAACCAGATACAATTGCTTGATAGCTTGTGAGTAGCATGAGTAAGTTCTTACTTATTACATGTCCATGACTGACTAGCAAAGCGGCAGGATATTGCACCCCCTGGATGCATTAGTGTCTCACAGGTTTCACTCACCAAAAAACAACCACAAAACTCCACTCCTTTCCTCGCAGTAAAAAAGGAGAGGTTACATATCTTACAGTAACTTGAGTTTTTAGATTTTTTTTGTCCTTATGGATACTCCACTACAGGATTTGAACACACCAATTCATTCTCAGCCAGAAAATGGAATGCAATACTATGAGGTCTAGGTTTACCACTAGATAAGAGAACTGACTGGACTTCATAAAAACAGATGAGTTCCATGCCTGAGAATCATCTAAGGACCATGTTCTCAGGAGAAGTGACTGGGATGAACCTGGGCCTCTGCATTCTCAGTCTAGGGGTTCTGCTGCTTCTGGGTGTCTCCTGGTACTGAGGAGGTCAGTGATTGGGCCGTACCTAATGGTGATCCTGTGGTACTGAAGGTAGGTCAGTCCTTGCCAGTGAATGATATACTACTAGAGGGTATTAGAGTCTCTCTTGCTGAAATCCTATAAAATTATTTACGGATGTGACTCCACCTATTGGTATTACATTAAAATACAACACTGATAAAAATCTTAAATACATTTTTACTCCCCCACTCCCAGCCTTTTCTAGTGACTAGCCATGCCCCTTGGGGGATCCATTTTTGGCTCTCCAAATATCTTTACAAGCAATTCCTAACTTTCCCCTCTGTCTAGGCTTAAACTGTTACTCCCAGAGGGCATTTCCCTCTCCAACATCTCTAGCCTCAATCATTAATTCAATATCAATGTAAAACATACTAAAAAAAATACAAAAACGACAAGGAGTCCTGTGGCACCTGTGGTAGGGCGTTGCCTTGCACTGGCCCTTTAAGAGGCTAGGAGTTGGAGTGAGAGGGAAGCCCAGCTGAGGCAGTTAAGGAGGGCCCAGCTGGAGGCTATTAAAGCAGCTCCTGGGAGGAGGAGAGAGACCTGCCTGCCTGCCTGCAGTGAGAGAGGCTTCGGCCTAGCAAACCCAAGCTACACGGCCTGAGGCCCTAGAGGCTGCAAGGAGGCAGTCATAGAGGGCGGGGCTTGCAAGGAGGCAGCCCTAAAAGGCCAGGCTGCAAGGAGGAAGCCACGGCTTGCAAGGAGGCAGCTGCAGTAGGCTGGGGGAGTTTGAGCTAGGGAAGCCCCAGGCCATAAGTCCGCAAGGCAGGGTTGCAGGAGGCAACCGGGCAGGTAGAGTGGGAGAAGAACTGGGGGTCTTAGGGAGTAGGGAAGACCCTGGAGGAGGAGCGGAGGAAGAACAATGACTCCCCCCTGGAAGGGGGAGCAGACCCAAGAGCGGAGTGGTCACTGCTGGAGGGCAATGACCTGAAGAGAACACCTCACCCAAAGGGGGCGTGTCGGCATCGGAGCCGCCGGTGACTTCCCCACAAGCCACCCTGAGGGAGTCAGCTGTGCGTAAAAGTGAGTGAACCTGCTACACACCTTATAGACTAACAGATGTATTGGAGCACAAACTTCCGTGGGCAAAAACCCACTTCATCAGATGCATGACATGCATTTGATGAAGTGGGTCTTTGCCCATGGAAGTTTGTGCTCCAATTCATCTGTTAGTCTATAAGGTGCCACAGGATTCCTTGTCACTTTTGCAGATCCAGACTAACATGTCTACCCTTCTGATACTTAAAAAAATACACATTTCTCTCAACTCCAGACTGTACCCTGTCACTATCAATGGCAATTTCACCTTCTCCTATCTCTCACCCTCACAATTATATTGCCATTTTGACTCTTCACATAGAAACTGCCACCAAAACCTGCTTCCCCACTCTTTCTACAACTGCTCTTGCTGTCTTTTCATCTTTGTTCCAAAGTAGCCAAAAGTCTTGTGCTGTTCTTGATCAGTTCATACTTTGACTACTACAGTTTCCCTCCATCCAACCCAAACAAAAGAATCATAGAACTAGAAGAAGCCCCTTGAGAGATCATCAAGTCAGGTCTCCTGCACGCATGGCAGGACCAAGCACCATCTAGATCATCGCTGACAGATGTTTATCTAACCTGCTCTTAAATATCTCCAAAGATGGAGATTCCACAACCTCAGTAGTCAATTTATTTCAGGGAGGATTAAACAGTGTCAGGAGCCCTTAGGCATAGCCCACAACATCAGGTAGAAATACCTGTTCCCATAAGCAGCTACTAAAGCTCCTTATTTCGCTTTACTCTGACCATCAGGGAACTAGTCTGGAAAAGCAGATAAAATGTGACTAACATTTTGGAATTTAAATGCATTGCTCATACAGGGATCACAAAGATGGGACCTAAATAGCAAATTGCCATATTGGCAAAGGCTCAATTTTCAACAGAATTTGATACTGCAGCATGTAAGGAAAACACGAAGAAAAGAATAAATACTAAATTTCTGATCTGAATAAATTTCCAGTATTTCTTCAAGCCCACTAAAGAACAGTCTAAGAATATTCCAATGTTACCAAAAAAATATTGGTGGCAAAGATAGAGTTTTCTGTACAGATATTGCAGAGCATTCATGGACACAGAAGGATGAGTCACTGCAATGTTGACAGTCTATACTGAATCTGAAACAAATTGAAGCTGTAATTTACAGTACAATAGCATTCATGGCAGTGGCACATGCAGTCCAGGCATTTTAAATATTCTGTAAATAATAGCTTAGAAAGACACAACTGACAATGAGCAAGGACTGGATGATGAATCATGAGGTAGTTTAAGAAAATTTTGCCTGATTAAACGCTTTGTTTTTAAGCCACCTGCACTGTGCAGTCTGATGTACCACAACAGAGCAAACTGTCCTCAGTCTTTCTAAAAGCCAGACAAGCTTACACATGATACGTTTTATTATATTATGAAATTGATGCCAAGCTGAAGTGCTGTGCATTGTGTGATTCCAATTATCTATCGTCTGGCCAGGGATTTAATATCGGCTATTGTTAAAGATGCGGCTAATCCAGATTTATCAAGCTTCTAATGTCTTTGCATCACATAGATGTAATTTTATTTTTTGTCTTCCTGTCTTCATAATGCATTTTTCTGAATCTCTGTTATTGTTTTCTCTGCCTACTGATAACACAGAGACATTGAGCCCAATTATGATCTCACTCTGGTTTTAATCATTGTAACTCAATTGGCTTCTGTAGGAGTTACCACTGTTTTACATCAATATAAGTATGATCAGCATGCGGTCCTGTCTAAAGTAGGGGCAAGATTTACAAAGGTAGTTAGATGCTTAAAGATGCAGCTAGGCTCCTACTGTAATTAAGAAATGCTCCTAAGTAAGTTAAGCCTCTTTGAAAGTCAATGGGAATTAGGAACCTATTGGGATTTACAAAATCTTCTAAGCATGTTAGAAGTCTATCTCCCATTGGTGTTCAATGGAAGTTAGGCACTTAATTCACCTATGCATCTGGTGAGATTTACCATGTCCAGGATATTCCAGCCTGAAGTCTTTTCATGGCTGTTAACTCTTAAGACCTAACCCTAATTGTCTTGCCTGAAAGGCTGAAAATCATAGACTGTGAGTCCTAGACAGTTCCTAGGAATGCTAGAGAAGCAGGAAGTGAGCTGTCAGGAAGCCAGGAAAGCCAATGGAAACAGAATGTGGGCTTTTGAATTTGAAGTAGTTACCTTCCTTTTACAATGGTATAACTGGAGCAGAGCCTGAAGGACATGAATTAAGCCAAGGAGCAAGGCATGAAGGATCCAGCAATAACCTTCTCTAGGGATCTTGAAACAACAGGTAGGTGAAAAGAACAGGGAATGTTTTGTCAGACGCGATCAGATTATTTTCTTTATTTTTGGTTTTGTTGGACTTTTCTGTGCTGAGCACATGTAACTACCCCTCTTACACTGTAATTTTCCAAACTGATTCCCTGGGAAGAAATTCTGTGTTTGTTAATTTTTTTTCCAGTTGCTCTGTAACACCTACCAACCAAGTAATGGTCCACCAAGTGTGTTCTTTTTTGTTATTGCTAATAAAAAAATCACCCTTTTAAAATCATGATCTGATTCCTGTTTTGTAGAAGGTTGGAGGTTCTGTATGCACCTGCCTAAGATTGGCAAAGCCAAACTACAACAAGAAATTACAGTTTTCAAGTTCTCTCCAGAGGGAGGGTTAAAGAGCTTGAGGGTACCCCACAGGAAGTAATTCCCAAATGCACCTTCCTGGGTTTTCCAAGGGGTTTTTGCATTTGGGTGGTGGCAGCAACACTAATCCAAGTCCAAGATATCTGTGACCTTGGAGAGTTTTTAACACAAACCTTTAGTGGCAAGACATTTTAAAGTCTCTTGCAGGTCCCCACCTTCTGCATTTGAAGTGCCAGAGTGGGGAACAGCCTTGACAATCTATCTGCATCTTTAGGCATTTAAAAACCTTTATATCTGATCAACTATCAAAGACTCTTCTCCCATAATTTAGTTACCAGAACACAGTGTTCAAAGCAGCATAGCATACCTTAAACTGGAGGATACCTGACTTGCAGACAGTGGTTGTACCAGTTGTGCTAAAGTGAATAAAACTCTGAGGTGGCAGAGACTATGTCTAGACTGAAAGCTTCTTTCAGAAGAAGCTTTTTTCGGAAAAGATCTTCGGAAAAAATTTCTTCCGAAAGAGAGTGTCCACACACAAAAGCACATCAAAAAAACAATCTGCTTTTTCAAAAGAGCGTCCAGACTGATTGGACACTCTCTCACATAAAAGGCCACCCAGAACTACTTCAGGCAGGGCTTTAGGTCACCAGTTGCTTCCGAGTGCTGGTGTCGGAGCCTTGCAGAGACACGAGCTTAAAGGGACCCCCCTGGATAGCTTTTTCTCTGTTTCTGCTGTGTCCTTGCCTACCTCTTTGAGGGACAGCAAAGCTCTCAAGTGCCTACTGTGGTTGCCCTGATTTTTTGGACACCACAGCTTTTCTCTTGGTGCCATGGAGCCGGAACTGCCCCTGGGCATGCAATAGCCCCACAGGGCCATGCTGCAGTTTTTTCAGCACTTTGTGCCAGCTGCCTTCCTGGTCCTGACCGAGCTCGACCCTGAGCTCATTCTGGGGACACTCTCCCTGGGTGCAGGAGCTACAGTCTGGCAATTGCAACCTACTGTAGAGAGGTGTTTCTGGAGGCTGGACACAGTTCCGATTGGTGGGACTGGCTGGTCATGGAGTGGTAGGATGACCAGCAGTGGCTCCAAAACTTCCGCATGTGGAAGGCCATCTTTTTGGATCTGTGTGCCTGACTTGTCCCTGCCCCCCCGGAGACGCGATACCCACCTGAGGCCTGCCATCCCCCTGGAGAAGCGGGTTGCAATCGCCCTCTGGAAGCTCGCCACCCCCGACAGCTACCTGTCAGTGGGCAACCAGATTGGCATGGGGAAGTCCGCCGTCTGGACCTTCCTCATGGAGGTAAGGCACTCTCAGGATGCAGTCCGGGGGGGGGGGGTAGTCCTGGAAAGGAGGACCCTAGGGAAAGGGGGTTTGGGAGCTGTGGGGGGGGTGGAGTGGGGCTGAGGGGAAGCCCCATCCCCGGGGGTTGTGCCACCCCACCCTCACACAGCTCTGCTGCTGGGAGGGCGGCCCCATAAAGGCTGGCTCCTGGGGTGTTTGGGGGAGGGGAGAGCCTGGGAGGGGGCTGGGCACCTCCCCAGGGCTCAGACACTCCCCTCTCTCATACTCTGTTTTGTGTGTTTGTTTGTCTGCTTCTGCAGGTGGTGAGGGCCATCAAATCGATCCTGCTGCAGAGAGTCATCCACCTGGGAGACCTGGACCTGATTGTGGCTGGTTTTGCCACCCTGGGGTTCCCGAACTGTGCTGGAGCCATAGATGGGACCCACAACCCGCTCTGAGCACCAGAACATCGAGCAGCCCAGTATATTAATAGGAAGGACTACTTCTCCATGGTGCTGCAGGCCCTGGTCTACCACCGCGGACACTTCACGGACATTTTTGTCTTATGGTCAGGCAGAGCACACAATGCCTGTGTCTTTAGAAACTTGAGCCTCTATGGCAAGCTGAAGGCGGGCATATTCTTCCCCCACCATGAACTTGCCATAGGGGACGTACAAATGCCACTGTGCATTGTGGGGGACGTGGCCTACCCCCTCATGCTGTGGCTTATGAAACCCTATACCAGCCACCTGGACCCCAGCAGGGACCAATTTAATGCCCACCTAAACCGGGCCTGGATCCAGGTGGAGTGTGCCTTCAACTGCCTCAAGGCAAGTTTCAGGAGCCTGCTGACCTGCCTCAACGTGGGGGAGTACAATATCCCCAAGGTGGTCGCGGCATGTTGGAGAGGAAGGGGGAGGCAGATGCCGGCCGTGAGGCGTGAGTCTTCCAGTAGCCACAGAGAGCTGCCATCCACCAGGCCCATCCGGCCATGGTGCGCATGTGGGAGGCCCTGAGGGAGAGGTTCTCTCAAGAACCCTAGTAAGTCTCCCCAGGGACTCCACAACAAGGGCCTCTGGCTTGCTCCACTATCCCTTTCCCAACACAATCCGTCCTTTTACCCCTTCCCTGACCTCTTAATGAAAACACCTGTTTGGTTTCCAACAAAATGAAGTCTGTATTTATCTTTCATTAAGAAAAGGTGGGCAGGGGGATGGGGGCTCATAACCTGGAGGGGGGGGTGAATGAGGGGCAGGGGGTGGCTAGATGTGCCACCTCGGGTGTGGGGAGCTCATCGGAGTTGTGGTTGGGTGGGTCCAAGGACCATGAGTGTGGGCAGGAGGGGGGCTGGAGTAAGGTCAGGGACGGCATGGGGAAGAGATAGGGGGCATAGGCACCACTTGGGGAGGGAGTAGAGGCATTGCATGGGGGGCAGAGAGAGGGGGAATGGGCATAGCAGGGGGATCAGGAGGGTGGTAGCCAGGAGCAGCGACAGCATGCGGCTGTGCCATCATGTGCAAATGGCATCACACTACTGCATGAGCCGGTCCCATGCACGGTTCCACCACTCTGAGTCCTTGAGGACCTTCTGCACTAGGGTCTGCTGCATGTCATGCAGGACACCGGATGCTGGCGCATGAGGTCTTCCTGGACCCTAGCACACTTTCGGGTCCCCAGAGCTCTGGCGGCTGGCTCTGGTTGTGTGGCTCGCCCCTCAGTCCTGGCTAGTCCAGCTGTGGGGAACACAAAGAGGGAGAGGTGATCAGTGAGCCATGCACACACTGTCCGAGGCCATGTTTTCCTCTGTGAGCAGCGACCAACAGTCCTTGGGGCAGAGGAGGGCGATGTCCTGGGAGCAAGGCTATGTGTGGCCTGCACAGCAGGCCATGCCTCACCAGGGCCCAGAGGACAGTGCTTTGCACCCCCCTCCCATGGACAAGCAAGCAAAGGAAGTGTCCAGCCACAGTGGGATCACCTCATGGGTTTCAAAGGAGCTGGAAGCAACCTGGCCCTCCCTGGTGTCCGCACACACACCTCCAGCTTGTAGTGCTGCCCGTGGGAGCAGATGGTGCCTCGCACATGCAGGCATGCCCACGTGCTGTGTGCAGCACTCCTTGGTGTGTCTCAGGTTGTGCCTGAGCCCTTGTGGCTAGCCTGCTTCCAGCCGTGGCAGGTGCTCCCCCCCATGGCAGGATGTGTGTGGCCTCCCCTGAGCCTGGCATCAGGATCCTACCCATGCTCAGGGGCTGCCTTCTGTGTCTGCAAGGTGCACACTAAAGCCGCACGTGGTTCCACATGTGTGGACCGCAGCACGATGTCCAGCCTGAGCACCACTTGCCCCCCTGCGTGCCCACCGCCCCAACCCCGTGTGTGTGACAAACTAAGACCACTCACCCAAAGATCCCTCCCCAGCATCCAATGAGGCCTGGGAGACGTCCTGGCTGACAGGCACTGGCTCCAGGGACAGGGTGACGGTATCCATCTCCTCCTTCTCTTCTGGCTGGCCCTGGCCCTCCTGCTCTTCCTCCGCCATGACCTTTGGTCAGGCGATGACGGGGGTCTAGAGGCCGGAGTCTACCAGGATAGGTGGGGAAGATGTTTCCCCACCTCCTAGGACATGGTGCAGATCCTGGTAATAGGGGCAGGTATGGGGTCCTGCCCCTGAGTGTGAGCTACCCTCTCTGGCCCGGACATATCCCTGGCGGAGCTCCTTAACCTTACTCCAGTCCTGTTCCAAGGTCAAGTGTGGGTGTCCATGCTCCTCCAGGGACTTGGCCATGTGCTCAAAAATATCGGCATTGCGCCGCTTGGAGCAGAGATCCTGCAATGTTTCCTCCTCGCCCCACAGCTCGAGGAGGGTCAGGATCTCTGCTCCAGACCAGGAGGGTGCCCACCTCTTGGTCCCCCTTGGTGGGTCCTGAGACCCCTGGGGCTGGTCTCTGAGAGGGCCAGGAGGCTTTCAGGGGCCTTGTGGCTCCGCTATGGGTGGCAAGGCCTGTGGCAGGGAGAGCCACACAGGGAGTTGCTGCTCTCAGGCCAGCTTCCTGCCACAAGGCTTATCTAGGATGCCTGCAGCTTTAAGAGGGGCCAGGAGACAGGAACTATAGAGTTCTGATTAATACGGATGCAGTGGCCACCAATGCACCTGTGCTATTTCCTGGAGGCCTCTTCTTTCGGGGGGGACCCTCCTCCCCGTCCACACACGCCTTTTTCCAAAAGAGCTCTTTTGGAAAATGGCTTCTTCCTCATAGAAAGAGGATTACCAACACAGGAAAACCCCCACTGTTCTTTCAATTTACTTTTGAAAGAATGCGATTACAGTGTGGACATCTCAGGTTTTGTCAGAAAAACGTCCCTTTTATCAACAAAATTCTGTAGCGTAGACATACCCTGAGTGAAGTGGATAACCCAGCCATAGTCTCCATCTTTAATTTATGTGATTGCATGATTCTTCTCCATTCAGCCCAATAAGATGAATGCTAAGTTTTTCTCAGCTTGATGTGTCTTTCATGTGACATATTTAATATTTTCACACAAGCCGAACATTTTTAAAAAAGGGTTCCAGTTTTGAGAGAGCATTATAGCAGTCATTATTACGCAATGCATTTAATTGCTAATGCTAATCAGATCACATAACTTGCTAATAACCTGGTTTGCAGGTATAATCAAGAAGCTAGATGTCTAAATGCTATTTATGCAAAAAATTAATTGTGCTTGCAATTTAACATCACTGTTTATTAACAACACAAAAATGAACCTACAAAAGATGAAAGGCCTGTTGAAGGACATTTACAAATTTGGTTGTCTTAGGATATTTTTTGTGTATGTGTGAAAGACAATATAGAACAGATTTAAGTATATGGTCCTCATTAGAAGACTACTCTGTTGTTCAACAGGCTGTACCAGTTGCTGGCTTCCTTGTAGCCAAGTTCCACAATGCTCCTATTAATTATTGACTGACTTATGGTGGTGTTTAAAAAAAAAATGCCAATAAAATGGCTCTCTGTAGACGTGCTATTCAGATTTTTTCCTATCACAAATGTGCATCTAGGACAGCTACTTGGTCATGTTGAAAAACTACAACACATTTACTGAATAAGGCTTTTTATGTGTAGCATAATTGATCCAAAATTCCGAAGAACAACTAATCCCTTGTTTAATCTATTTAAAATGGGAAAAGTTGTTTTATCATTCTTTAAGGTATCAAAATGTTTGTACGTCCAAGTGTTACAATGAATTTTTTTAAAACAAAATGTTTATTTATTCCTATTGAAGCAACACCCAGATATCCCAATCAAGTTTAGTAAACCACTGTTCTAGGAGTTGTGCAAATATAAAACCAAAGAAACACATACCTCATTTTACAAAAATCATTATATTTATATAATTACAATATTGTTAAGGTGAAAGCACAGTATAGCAGGTACATTTCATAAACTCCCATGGATAACAAGAAATATTATTTGTATCTATGTTAGCTCCATATTTACCAGTGACAGATCAGTTTCTGTGAAATTTTGTGCCTGAAATTTAATTTCATTTAGATTGTTATTCATCAGTATGCTTATTATTGTAGAACTTCAGAGACAAGCACTTCAAGATCCCAGTTGTGTTCGACATTGTACAAACCTGCAGTTAATATATTAAGAATAAAAAATATGTAATTGATACCTGACAAACTTATCTACAGCAATGCACACATTTAATTGAAGATTTTGGGATTTAAAAAAAAAAAAAAAAAAAGACATTTTCAATATTAATTAGAAACAGCAAAACTTGTTGAAGTCCTTTAAGAAACTGCTTATGTCCCTGAATAGCACTATTCATTCTTAATTTTTTTTACAATTTTACTAATAGGGTTGTCATCCAGAAATAGTCATGGGAAGGCTACAGTAGCAATTTTGGCTGTTTAATGGAATAATTTAAATAGTTTAATTCATGGCTGACTTTGTATTTTTTACTCTAAAAACACCACTATTGAACCAATGCAATATTTTTAATTAAATACCTTTTAGATATTAAGAATAGTTAAAGAACATTAACTATGTCAACACTAAAAATCAAGACTGTCTTCAGAGCTAAGATCAAATGACGTATCTGAACTACCTTTTTCAAAATATTTTAAATACATACATTCTAACATTACAAATGTATGAACATTCTACAAGAAATGGATACTTTGTTTTATTTCTGTTTCACCTACTCTCTTGTGGAGAGTTCAGATGTCAGGTATAACGATCATATAAATGCTTTATGATTTCTAACATCACAAATGATTAATTGCAGCTTACATCAGTATTCGAGAAGAAACTCAGAAGTAAGACCCTATAAGGCCTCTGCATAGCAATTCATTTCAGGTGAAATACTGGAATGATCTTATAGAATGTGATTAAATAAAGAGATCAGCTCCTACCACCAACATCATTCAAGCACAGAAAAATAGAGCTGTTAACATTTTAACCCATTCTCAGTGCTATAGTAGGCTATAGCATATAGGTAGCTACATGAAATCTGGAAAGGCTGATGATACCCTGTGTAGGTTCCAATGTGGGGTGGTAGGTGACAACTAAGGAGTGTATGGCCAGAGGGAATTTTATTTCTGTATTGAAGCAGGCTCCCTCAGATCACTTGGGGTGGGGAGCAGGGTCTATTCCATGAGTGAGCTATTTCTATAATGGAATATCCTTGTATGGTGAAGGCAGTTTTAAGTGTTTTAAGGTGTATATCCCACTCTTTCTCCTCAAGGCATAATCAGTGGTATCAGTACCAGGCAGCAGACAGATTTTGGGGGCATTTGGAGTAGTTACTGGATTATGAAAGTGGACATTATGGTCTGTGGGTTTCTTGTCTGTAGAGTTCCACTTACAGTATGGCTGTGTACTAGTGAAGCTGTGTTGGAAATTTGAAGTTGTTTAAGTCGTCTGTCTAGAAGATAAGAGATCTTTGATGCATCTCAGCTATATTATTGATTTTTGTGGTGCATTTCTCCAGAAATTTTTCAAGGTGGCCCATGAAGAAGTTGGCAAATTCTGAGCCCTCCTCATATCCATGGCTGTTTCCATGGTTTGGTCAAAATACAAAACGTTATGGGTGAGGATGAAATGGATGAGTTTGGCAATGTTTGGGGGGAAGGGGAGTGGCGGATATGTGAGGATTGTCAATTGTCTTGTAAATATTTGAGTCAGAGAGCATTGTTAGAAATGGTGTATACAGAAGTGATATCCCTGGTGGTGAGGATGATATTATGAGGGAGAGTGTTAACTTTGTGGAGTTTGTGCAGGAAATCAGTTGTCCTGGAGGAAGCTGGACCTTTCTGTGGTGAATGGTCTGAAGGTGTTTTTTCTGAATCCCAGTATTCCTTCAGTAAGAAAGCTTTGGCCAAATACAATGGGTTTGCCTGGGTTCCCCTGTTTGTGTTTCTTGGGAAGCATGTAAAAGAATGGGTTCATGGGGGGTTTCTTTGGGAGCTGTGTAAGGAAGAATTTAATTATATACTTATATTCCTGGGTAAATTGAGATGCGGGGTCTTCTGTGAAATCTTTATAGTAGGTGGTATCAGAGAATTGTTGGGTGGCCTTGTCAACACAGTCATCACACTTGAGGACTACAATGGTGCTCCCTTTGTCGGCTCTTTTGACTGCTGTCTGGTGACTATATTTCAGGGATTGTCCTCTTGGCAGCAGAGAGATTATGGTAGATGTTGTGTTTAAGGATTTCAGTCAATTTTTTTCCCTGAAGCCATCAGTGAATGTGACTTCATCCACTTTATTGGTATCCAGTCAAAGGAATTTTTTCTTACAATTGTCAATACACCCTGGATCCCACTTGCCTCTACAGTAACTGCCCATCTCCTTCCCATCTCTAAACTTACAGAGCACAGAGCCTATAGTCACCTTCTCTGGTGCATCAAATATAAGCAATTTGTATTTATTTTCAGTGCCCTTCGTGGCCTATCCCCTCGCTAACTGCCATTTGAATCTTGCCTCTGATCAGACCATGATGTCAGCTCCATCACTTGTTAAAATGTTCAGACAAGCACCTTCATGCTATCTTCTCCTGCTGCTCCTCACACTTTGGAGGAGCTTCCCATAAACTTCCACAAAACTGACTCATCATCCCCCAAATACTTCTTCAAAATTATACTTACCAAAATCAACAACTGTTAGACTGCTGGAGCAGAGCCTATCACACTGACCAATATTGCCTCATTGTTGCCTTGTTCTCTCCCATTTGTCTATAGCCAGCTATTTTTTCTTGTCTTATGATTGGTTTGTAAAGCAGGGGTGGGCAATAATTTTTGGTGGGGGGCTACTCCAAGATTTTGGAAAGTGGTCAAGAGCTGTACTTTTCTGTGGCAGAGATGCAGGGTCTAGGGTGGAGGTTGGGTGCAGAAGGGCACATGGGGTAAGGGACAGGGGTGCAGGAGATGTTGTGAGGTCTGAGAGGGGAGTTTGGCTGAAGGAAGGGGTTGTAAGTTGGGTCAGGGGACTGGGCTGTAGGGTCAGGGAGGGAGTATTTGTGCAGGAGAGGATTCTGGCATGTGGGAGGGGCTCTAGGAGGAGATGCAAAGTCTGGGAGGGGATTGTGACCTGGAAGAAAGGGAAAAGGGGGTGCAGACTGCAGAAGGTTTGGGTGGTGACCTAGGGTAGGGGATTGGAGTGCAGGATCTGGGAGGGTGCTTGGGTGCAGGAGAGGATTTTGGCTTGGGAGAGGGGGGAACAGGATCTGAGAGGGAGTTGTGATATGGGGCAGGGGGTGCAGAGGGTTTGGAAGGTGACTTGGGGGAGAGAGTTGGGGTGCAGAAGGGGCAGGGGTGCCAGAAACAGGCTCTGACTGGGAGGTGCTTACCTAAACCAGCAGCCCTGCAGCACCCCCCCAAGGCAGGCTGGACACCATGCCTGCTACAGCCCCAGATCACTTTAAATTGCAAGCTTGTTACTTCCACATGGCTCTCATCTCCGGGCAGGAAAAGAGGCTTGTGCTGCCCCCATCCCCCAGGCCAATCTCTCAGCTCCTAAGGACTTGTTGTTTCCAGTCAACAGGAGCTGAGAGTTTTTCTGGGGTCAATTCCTATAGGCTGGTTGTTTCCATCCTATAGGAGCTGAGGATTGGGCTGGGGGCCAGGAGATCACATGAAGCCTCCCACTCTCTGCAGAACAGAGCCACACGGACTGCACTTTAAACCGCAGCAGCTACATGCCTGAGGGTCCCAGCAGGATGGGCTGTGGGCCCGAACTGGCCCCCGGGCCATATTTTGCCCAGACCTGTTATAAAGTGTCTGGAAGTGGGACTATCTGTTGCTCAGTATCGGTACAGTGCATAACACAATGGAGTCCATAACTATGCCTCCTAGGTGCTATGATAATGCAAACAAAATGATGCTAATGTCTTTAGACTGCAAATATTTCATAAATTGAGTCATTGAATTGCACTTTGACAATATAGAATATAATTCAAGAAAAATATTACTGAAGATCTTTTTAATGAAATGGTTAAAATAAGCTGAAAAGAATATATTGTCTTTCCTACAGTTTGTTCATAATTATTCATTATAGTGTATTAATCCTTGAAATGTTATGCTACTGAGGTAAGGTGGTATTTTCATAAAATATTAGTCCTCTAAATCACTTACAATTCCTTTACTAAAAACTCCTCAATGTTGACATTTGTAAAGTGGCAATGCAGCTAAAAAACTGTTCTATAGTGTTTTCATCCCTTTCACCTAGATCACATATCACTAATGATTTATTAGAGAATAAATTTGCATGCAAGGCTTGCATTACCATAAGCCTTTCAATTAGGAACATGAATCAGGTTCATCACCTTTTGTTATTATCCTTGTGAAATTCCTCCTAGTGCACAAGGTAGTTTTTCCACACCAGTAGAAGGCCTTCACCCAAAGAAGATAATGCTATGAAAGGTTTCTCATGTCAATGTGTAAGCCATTTTTGCCATATGGCAAATACAATTAAACATCACTTGCTATTTTTCATTGAGAATTAAACTGAAGTTTGACAGGTATGGACTCATGCTGGCTGACTCCTTACTGTGGGATAGAGGCTGCTAAAACAGAAATCAGATGTGTAGCTCATGACTGCAAATATAGGGCCAAATTCTATTGCCTTTCTATGGCATGGTACCAGCTACTTTAATGGCACTACTCACATGAGTAAACCCTACTCTATATAAAGGCTTCAGAAGTGAGATTTTAATTGATGAAAAAAGTAGAAAAATATCGTACCACAAATTGAATTACACAATTATTATGTAGCCTGTGAAATGTGTCCATTTTGGGATTAGAACCAAGGTTATCAAGCTGTAGCACTGCCAGCTGGCTAGGCAGTTGGTGTACTGTGACTAAAACCGGGCAAAGGAACTAATGTTGGGGCTTGGTGACAGTTCAAAAAATCATTTTGGACTACATGGAATCCGAATTCTTTGCTAAACCAAAACTCCATTTTGGACTGAGCTAAATGTTACATTCAATCCAAAACGTGATGTTTCTGAGCAGGTGAAGGGGCTAGATTCACAAAATGGCTGGAGGAAAAAGGTGGCAGTGTCTCCTTTAGTATTAGGACACTTACCTATGATGGGGAAGACCCAGGTTTGAATACCTGTTCTGGAACATGAATTTGAGGCCAGGTCTGTCCCTCTATGAACAGTGCCCTAACTCCAGGCTATTCAGGGATGGCTCACTTGCTCTCTCTGCTTTTGAAGCTGTTCCACTGTGTATGAATCATTAAATGTTAATTGGAGGGAAAGATGAGAACCAGTCTGTCAGTGCACCTGTGAGTGCATGAATCAATGGGTTAAAGGTTAGATGGGTTGCGGGGAAGGAAGAGAGGCAGCACTACTGCCTCCACTTGTTCCTCATTTTGCAAATGGCTCCTTGATTACTTTTTGGGGGGAGACAGGGGCTGGAGCTCTCAGGCAAATTTGTGTCAAATTCATGCCAACTATTTGGTCATTTTGGGGAGAATAAGCTATTTACCTGAAAAGTTTCACTCACTTCTAGCTGTGACATCCATTTATTACACAGAACTTGGTCTCCTCCTTGCTTTATTGCACCCACCCATTGACTCTTGTCTTATATTTAGATTGTAAGCACTTTGGGGACTTATCCCCCACAGAAATTAAAAGGCACAGTGACTAGAGCCAAATCCCTGCAAGCTGCATGGAAACTTTTTAAAGACACCATAATAGAGGCCCAACTTAAATGTATACCCCAAATTAAAAACATAGCAAGAGACCTAAAAGAGTCACTGGCTTAACCACCATGTAAAAGAAGCAGTGAGGGACAAAAGCTATCTTTAAGAAGTGGAAGTCCAATCCTAGTGAGATAAATAGAAAGGAACATAAACACTGTCAAATCAAGTGTAAAAATGTAATAAGAAAAGCAAAAAAAGATTGAGGAACAGCTAGCCAAAAACTCAAAAAGAAATAACAAAATGTTTTTTTAATACATTAGAAGCAGGAAGCCCGCTAAAAAACCTGTGGGTCCCTAGACGATCGAACTATAAAAGGCGTAATCAAGGACGATAAAGCCATCGGAGAAACTAAATGATTTCTTTGCTTCAGTCTTCACGGCTGAGGACGTTGGGGAGATTCCCAAATCTGCACCGTCCTTTGTGGGTGATGAATCTGAGGAACTGTCCCGGATTGAAGCGTCATTAGAGGAGGTTTTGGAACAAATAGAAAAACATAATGTTAACAAATCTCCGGGACCGGATGGCATTCATCCAAGGGTTCTAAAAGAACTCAAATGGGAAATTGCTGAACTATTATCTGTGGTTTGTAACCTATCCCTTAAATCGGCTTCCGTACCTAATGACTGGAAGGTAGCCAACGTGACACCAATATTTAAAAAGGGCTCTAGAGGCGATCTGGGCAATTACAGACCGGTAAGTCTAACTTCAGTACCGGGCAAATTAGTCGAAACAATAGTAAAGAATAAAATTGTGAAGCATGTAGAAGAACATAATTTGTTGGACAAAAGTCAACATGGTTTCTGTAAAGGGAAATCCTGTCTTACTAATCTACTAGAGTTCTTTGAAGGGGTTAACAAACATGCGGACAAGGGGGATCCAGTAGATATAGTATACTTAGATTTTCAGAAAGCCTTTGACAAGCTCCCTCATCAAAGGCTCTTGTGTAAATTACATGGCCATGGGATAAAAGGGAAGGTCCTTTCTTGGATTGAGAACTGGTTAAAAGACAGGAAACAAAGGGTAGGAATAAATGGTAAATTTTCAGAATGGAGAGGGGTAACTAGTGGTGTCCCCAAGGGTCAGTCCTAGGACCAATCCTGTTCAACTTATTCATAAATGATCTGGAGAAAGGGGTAAGCAGTGAGGTGGTAAAGTTTGCAGATGATACCAAACTGTTTAGGATAGTCAAGACAGAAGCAGACTGTGAGGACTCCAAGAAGATCTCACCAAACTGAGTGATTGGGCAACAAAATGGCAAATGAAATTTAATGTGGATAAGTGTAAAGTAATGCACATCGGGAAAAATAACCCCAACTATATGTACAGTATGATGGGGGCTAATTTGGCTATGACAAATCAGGAAAGAGATCTTGGAGTTATCGTGGACAGTTCTCTGAAAACTTCCACACAGTGTGCAGCGGTCAAAAGGCAAATAGGATGCTAGGAATTATTAAGAAAGGGATAGAAAATAAGACCCAGAATATCTTACTGCCCCTGTATAAAACTATGGTACGCCCACATCTTGAATACTGTGTACAGATGTGGTCTCCTCACCTCAAAAAGATATTTTGGCCTTGGAAAGGTTCAGAAAAGGGCAACTAAAATGATTAGGGGTTTGGAACGGGTCCCATATGAGGAGAGGTTAAAGGGACTGGGACTTTTCAGTTTAGAAAAGAGGAGACTGAGGGGATATGATAGAGGTATATAAAATCTTGAGTGGTGTGGAGGGCCGATAAAGAAAAGTTATTTATTAGTTCCTAAATAGAAGAACTAGAGGACACCAAATGAAATTAATGGGTAGCAGGTTTAAAACTAATAAAAGAAAGTTCTTCTTCACACAGCGTGTAGTCAGCCTGTGGAACTCCTTGCCAGAGGAGGCTGTGAAGGCTGGGACTATAACAGAGTTTAAAGAGAAGCTAGATAATATCATGGAGGTTAGGTCCATAAAAGGCTATTAGCCAGGGGACAAAATGGTGTCCTTGGCCTCTGTTTGTCAGAAGCTGGAGAGGGATGGCAGGAGACAAATCGCTTGATCATTGTCTTCGGTCCACCCTCTCTGGGGCACCTGGTGCTGGCCACTGTCGGCAGACAGGATACTGGGCTAGATGGACCTTTGGTCTGACCCAGTACGGCCGTTCTTATGTTCTTATCCTTCTGGGGTCTCTGTGTGTGTTCACCTGGCACAATATTCCCCAGCTGGGGCCTTTTGGTACAACAACTTGAGCTGCACCAATTACATTATTCCACCAATTATAAGGGATGGGTTTGAGTCTCAAAGTTCTGATCTCAGTACAGTGTTCCAAATATACAACGTTTAGAATCGTGGACTTTAATTTAGGCCATACAGAGATATGTAGAAGAAATGTGTCACATTTTTAACTGAAAAAATTCTGACAAATGTCCTTTATCTTGGGTTAAAGATAAGCATTCAAGAATGAGGGGAAAGGAACACTCATCCAGCAATACTCCTCATATTAATATGCTCATCAAATATAGAGGCATAGCTCCCTCGCTACGGCTGAGGAAAGTACAAAGCTGTGCAAGATGAAGTGCAAAGATGGAGTGTTGAGCCTGATATTTGGCAGGCCAATTCCCAAGTGCAATTTTGAGCAGTCTAAATTTTACAGTAAGTTATGCCAGCTGCCAGATTCAGGAATCAGCATGTGTAGTAAAACCTTGGCTACATTTCATGTAAAATAAAGACACATACCCCGCCCAGAAATTATTATTCAAATAGGACTTAGGGGGAAAACAAACAATCTTTGATACTCTTGTGTTCCCTCTTCTGGCTATGCAGCTGCAATTAACCAACATTATTCCCCAGAGTTAGGCACAATGTTGTTAGCATCATCAGTACTGTTGTCTCACATGCCAGGGAGCAAACAAAATGAAGCCCATGCTGATTTCTATACAAGTTAAAACAATGGGGTAGGAGGAAATCCAAATTATATTTAAATAAATAAATGACTAAGAAGAAGTCTTAACTGAAACCCCTTTGAGCTTCCAGGAATATGAAACTTCAGAAGACACTGCTCTTCTCTTCATTAATACATTAATATACAGAAGCGACCTATCAATGAATTATTTACATTTCTATTAATAATAGCTAATGCTAAGGATATTTTCTCAGTATTGAATTCTATCACCAATAAAAGTAGGTTTTATTGGGGGGAGGTTAATGCCCCAGCCTTTGGCAGGTAAGAGAAAATATATTTCACTCCTAATGCCTACATTTTAGTGTTCTTACATTATTCATAAGTATGCAAAATATTTTTCCGCTATTTCCAAAGGCCCTAAAATAATACATTTCACTAACAGCTATATTACTTGTGAATGAGGTCAAGAAAGTTAGCATAAGATTCCAAAATGTTTCTCCATAGTTAAGCAAAAAAAGTCATACTAAACTCAGATTAAATCCCAGAATTTATATATAGTATTTCCTATTAACCGCTGCCACTTCACCCCAACAAGGCTAGACTCAATGCTCATTTTCCTCCCACAGCCGTACATCTGTAATCTACATTAACCCTAAGAATGCAGTCTTCTGTGAGCATCTACACTCATCATCCAACCTCAACAGCCTAAGGGTACGTCTACACTGCAACACTATTTTGAAATAACTAGTGCTATTCCAAAATAACTTAGTCCGTGTCTAAACACCACTCAGTTATTTTAAAATAGTGTCAAAATACTGTCAAGCTGGAGGACTTCTTACTCCAACTCCTGTAACTCACATTATACAAAGACTAACCGGCATGGATAGCTCTGTGCTTTGTGCATTGGCCTACTAAACCCAGAGTTGTGAGTTCAATCCTTGTGGGGGGCCATTTAGAGATCTGGGGCAAATCTGTCAGGGATGGTACTTGGTCCTTCCATGAGGGCAGAGGCCTGCACTCAATGATCTCTCAAGGTCCCTTCCAGCTCTATGAGACAGGTATATCTCCATATTTAATAAGAGGAGGAAGAATGATCTATTTCAAAATAAGTTCTGTGTAGATGCTCCCTATTTCAAAATAAGATTCACAATTGACATAACTTGAAATAAGCTACACAAATTGAGCTAAGCCCTGCAGTGTAGATGCACCCTTAGTGTCTCTTCGGTAAGTGTCTCACCTTTTCTTTGCACAGCTAGTAAATCCTATTGTTTTTGTAACATACAAAATTCAGCCTTTCCACCTCTGTATACTGTATATATGGTAGTTGGGCTAATTGGCTAGTAGGACATAATGAGCACTGTCATAAGACGGGATTTTCAGGTCTTCTCTCCTGAGCACTCTCTCTCCTCCTACTGCCTCCCCCTCTCTCTCTCAGCTCTCCTCCGCCTCCTGCCTCTCTCTCCGTCTCTTTCTTTCTCTTCTCCCCCTCCTGCCTCTCACTCTCCCTTTCTATTCTCCTCCTCCTCCTGCCTCTCTCTCCCTTCCGTCTCTCCCTGCCCCCCTTCCTCTTCCCCTTCCCCTCCCGCCGTGGCGCTTGGCTGAGTGCTGTCTGCTCAGCTGGGCTGCCGCGAGGGAGGGGGGTGGGGCGTTGACGCATATGGCCAGGGGGCGGGGCCGTGTATGTCACCGCCCCGCCCCCCCTTCCCCTCCCACCGTGGGGGGAGCCCAAACGGCCCCTTGTGGAGGAGCTAGCTGGGCTATATCCTCAGCTAAATCTTCACCTACAGAAACCCCAAATGGAGAATCACATAGTTCCACTGATTAGTCCAACCATGCTATTTAAGCCAAAAAGAGGCATAGGAAGTTTGTTTGACCACTGAGGAGAATTCCTATTGTGGCTACATTGGACCCATGTCATGCCTGTATTCATCGCTATTCCTATTCCATTCCTGCCTCTTCGCTGCCTTTGCTCCTGCTCAGTGTTTGATCTTGCCTCTCTGATTCCTCCCCTTACATCTTGCCTCCAATCACCAGTCCTGGCTCTGACCCTGGCCTCTGATTTCTGACCCTGATTCTGGCTTGACCCTTGGAACTGGCATTTGGTAACTGACCACAGCTTGGACCCTCAGCTTTGACTTTTGGTTCCACCTTTAGGTTGACCCTTGGCTCTGGTAATTCATGGTTGATTTTGGTGCTGCCCCTTAACTTCATTCCCCAACCTGATCACCTGTTCTGCTTTCTACATCTGATTCCTGGCATGATTAAGGCCATCTGCATAAAACCCTCTCCAATCCCTGCCTTTATGACTTTGTCCTGTCCCATCTCTTTGCTCTAGTCTATACAACCTCAACTGTGAAGATCATAATCTTGCACTGCCACTCAGACCTCTCTTTTAAAATACCTGCGCCAGTTTCCACTTTCTTCAGCTTCAGAACAAAGTCATAATTCTGATCCTGCTGTCTGTGCTTTGCTCAAGCCTCCCTACTTGACAGTCTAAGTATTGTTTCTTGGTATACAACTAGCAGCCTACTCGCTATTTAGATAGAACTCCTAAGCTACCATTTTATGACCTGTTATAATGCTCATATGTTCAACAGAAGATTGTAAAATACATTTAGAAGTATGGGGGAGCCATAAAATCAGAGCATCACAATAGAATTTAATTTAAAAAGTAGTTAAAGTCACAAAAGGTAAGAATGACATTACAAATTAGGACTTCCTGGCCTTCATACTAGATCCTCCACAATAGTCAAGGAACACACACAGGATGGGTTAACAATAGAATCAGGTGAAATTTTCTGTTGAAACTTTTTTTGGGGGTGGGAGATGCAGCTTTAGCTATTTGGAAATATTTTGTGAGTTCATGTTGATTTCACTGAATTGTTTTGGTCCAAAAATCCTTAAAACAAACAAACAAACAAAAAAAACCCACCACACAATCTGAGTTATTTTGAATAATAATAATAAAAAAATGTGGCCTATCTAAAGATTTCCCTTCATTAAAAAAAAAAAAAAATGTTGGAAATCAAACTGACATTTTGTTTCAGATCAAGCAAAAACATTGTTTAACCTGGTGTTTTAATTTTTTTTTCCCCAGTAAACCAAAAAACAACAACATCATTTGCTCAGCTCTACTCAGGAGACTATTTGTGCCAAAATAGTGTTCCTACATCACTGACCAGGCCAATCCTGCTTTAAATTCCAAGAGGTAACACTGTAATCTTAATTGTCCAGGGCATAAGGAAGCCTATAAAACTTCAGCAAGGATGAGGCATAGAAGGTATCATGTTTGTGCTGTGATCCTACCATGGGTGGCTATGCCAATTTTAGGGTTGCTTTATGCCAGTGGTCCTGTGCTGCAAAGGACCTGGGAGTATATTTTTATCTGAAATTGGCATATGGCCAAAGTAGGGAATTTTCAACTTCTCAACACAATGAGAAATCCCCCTTGTTACCTAGAAAAAGATGAAATACGTGTTTAGATACAGGCTTTCCTGTGGCTCACCAACATATTATACGAGACCCTCATCTGTATATTAATGCAATACCAGGAACAGAACCCGACTCTCCCAAGTCCCACTTCTGTCCAATATCCAGTAGATCAGCCTTCCTCTCTTGATATACATACCCTTTTGTTCAGCATACTTGGAAGCCAAAGATGGACAGAACACCAGTATACGATTATTCAAATAAGTTTTAAACAATAGTCCAAAATGTGCTTTGTTAAACAAATCCAGAAAAACTAGACGGTTATGGCACACCTCTGTTGACCTCCTTCAGTTAGCCACAGCTTCACATGACAGATCTGCATGTGCATTCCATTCTGACCACTTTAGAAATAAGTGTCTTTGGATTACTATTTTATTAAGGAACAAGCTAATCTAACTAGACACATGACTTTAGGGATTTTGAATTATTCTGGACAGCTACGAAGAGATATTTAGAGAGCATTGCTCTGGTCATTTGCTGAAATAAGAATGACAAAGGACAAGGCTGTGCTTCCCTGAGGTGAATAACGACAGGTTTGTTGTCACTGCTGTACTGTTACTCCTTTCCATAGAGCTCAACACAGGACTCTCTCTGAGGCAGAGTGAAGAAGGCAGGGTCTGGCCCACTTAAGGGTAATGGGGCCAGATAACAAGTGTGAAAAATTGAGAAAGGGAATGGGGTAAAAGGTGCCTATATAAGACAAAGTCTCAAATATCAAAACTGTCCCTATAAAATTGGGACATCTGGTTACCCTACCATAGGGGATTGCTGAGATCTAATTTCCAAGACATGATTCTTATTGCGTAATGTAGAACTGGTCACTGAGATAAATCCTAGCTGGCAACATCCAGATAAGTATCCTGTGGTCTGCCATGGTAGGTTGGTTTTGTACTTGATTCTAAGGCTTGGAAGGATTAGATTTTAATTAATAAATGTCAATTCCATTGCACAAACGAACAAAATATTTCTCGTAATAATAATAAAAAATTACAAATAGGCAAAGTAAGAAAAATGCTATTTGAGAACTTAGCTTGATTTAAGACCATTTATGCTGTATATTTTGACACACAATGTTGATAATTGGTGTTTTATTAGTTAGAAAGTTTCAACTTTTTGACTCTCAAAACCTGACATGAACGTAATTATTTTCTGACCCTCCACCCCATCATTTTTTGTAATTGATAAAAATAAAAATGTTCACAATTAAAAATGTATATTATCTCTCAAAGTTACAAAAATTAGAAATTGAATTCTGTCAAGTCTGTTTATTGTGGACGGTTTTCAGTGTCCCATTGGTGTGGAGAGGCTCATGATTGTGAGCCTCCCTAACACCTGATTCTTGCCAGCAGGCACTGTTCCAAAACTTAGTTTGCAAACATTGAATTCTCACTCTCAGACCATAGATTTAATTGATATCATTTTAATGATAGCTTTTCCTTTTAAAATGTTAACATACCATAATAAGAATCACCTATATCAGAACAAACAGTTACAAAAAGGCAGATGGTAGGAAGCACAAATGCATCATTCCATACAGGGTTCCAAACAATCCTTCGTTTCTACCCTAGCTTTCTGAATATGAGGAAAGGTAATAAAAACAGTTTTCTTGTACACGCCACACACAAGAGAGAGACAAAGTACATCCCTGATTGAATTTTGCTGACAATCTTATGACCATGCACTAATATGCATGACCCTTCCTCTTATGTCTCATTTAAAGCATATGGCTACTCAACATTACTTCTCTAGATTATTCATAAGATCATTCTTTTCTGGTAAGTCTTCTAAACTCCAGTAAAATTACTCTGGGTTTACTTGGAATTTGGCTCAATAACTCTATTGCCTTAAATTTAATCTTTCCTGAACAACTTTTGTTCATCTTCTTTTAGGCCCAAGTGCTCACAAAAATGTTTCAACTCACCTTACTTACAGATTACGTAGGTGTATACAGAATGCTTTAGTCAGGGTTAAAGTGTATGCTTTAGGGTCCATGGAAAGACACACTGTCCTGGCAGGAGACACTATACCTCAGGAAAACAATGCTTCCTGGAATACTAGTTGGGCTGCAGTTACTGTGCCAACATGCCACTGCACTTGACCAGCTTCACCTACCCACCCCAAAGCATAGTCTCTTCCACATGCATGAATGCCCCATTTACATAACCTAGTGACAGAGACACTGCCAAGTTCTTGCACTGCCAGACAGCAAGAACTGCTAACATGCCCAGCTTCTCCCCCAACCCTCTTTTTCCTTTTTGTACCTGTCTAGGAAGAATCTGGCTTTTAATGTCCATGAACACTTCTGAGTGCAGATGAAAATGCTGAATAGGTACAAAGTATCATTTATATTATGGAGTCTTCTAAATCTCTCTACTGATAATGCAGTTTTATTATGTTTGCTGTGAAAGTTACATAAGAGCTCTACCTTCAATGTAATTCATACCCTACCACTAGCCACCTCAAACACTTGGTTTGCAAGTCCAATCAGTGACTTTGATCCCAGATCTCTAGAAATATAGGACTATAAAAAGCCATGTCTGCTTTGATAACTGAACCCCAAATTTACATTTAAATGAGATACAGATATTCTTTGAAAAATAACTAATCTCATGTTACGTTAAGACTACTAAAATGTTCAGTTTTGGAGTTTATTTTATGCAGCCCTTAAGTATTAGCTTTGATTAGTTTTCTGCTGTTCTGTTTTAAAAGCATGTTATTTCAGCAGCAGAATGTATGCTTGTTTAATACTGGAATTTCATCAAGCTCTCACTTAAAATAAACAAAATAAAAAGGAGTTGGGCAAATATGACCTTTAAAAAAATATATTGCTCAGCGATTTCTCCTACAATCCTTGGATCAACAGAACTTAGCGACTCCACTGAAGAAATGCATTTTTACTTTTGGTGCTACTTAAGTGCTTCGCTTTTATTTCTGGCAATTTCTAATCTGTTAATTGGTTTTGTCCTCATTATGGTCTGCAAAAAACAGCGTATGTAGTGAGCTACACAAAGACAGCAGCTGTTCGCTTCATGTTATTGTACACAGATTCACTGCCTGGACAGAGTAGATCTATGTCTCTGGTCCAATCTGTCATTTTATTTTGATTTTTTTCCCTGGGACGCAGGAGTGTGGGGGATGTGGGAAACAAGCTCGTTTGTTAAATGCAGGCATGAGAATTATCTTAGGTGGCATGTCAGCAGAAAGCTAAAATGCAGTTGAGGCCCTATAATACTAATGAAACACTCCAGAGGCAAGTCTGGTACATGGCCACTAATTCAAACTTTATGGTAGGTTTTCTTATCAGTAAAGCCACATTTCCCAATTTCTCTTTTCACTACTTGCTTTATCCATATTAAGCCCAGAGGAACAAGCAAGCTTTCAGACATGGCTTACTGAGTACTGGCATGATTAGTACTTACTCCCTGATGGCTGTCTGAAGTGAGGTGTTCCATCAACGTAAGCAGTCTGTCCTGTTCTCATAGTGTGGCCTGGCTTTTGAAGAGGGATTTGCTGTAAGATGGGGGTGAAGATGAATATAAATATAAATCCATCTTCTGCCCTGGCTGTAGCACATTCACTGGTTTTATGTGGAATGTTCTTCCTTTGCCTGTTGACAATTAAATGACGTCTGCAGCTATTTGAGAAAAGTGACTGGGGGAAAATATCACAGTAGAGTTTCAATAATTACCATCATTTCTGATGGCAAAGGTGCCTGGAAAACATATTTTGTTTCCATACGCTCATTTGTATTTCAGGATAGGCCTGAAAAACCTCTTTTCACACCTACTCCACTTTTTAGCAAATGTGACTGAAAACCATATCTGCCAGCCAGGATTAGGGCAATTAGAAGTCTAGAGTCAGTGAGATTCTCAATTAACAACAAATGTAATTAATTCAACGTATATACAGAGGGAGAAAGCATGGAGCCCAGCTGATGCACTTGGTGTCAAGCATGATTGCCAGCAAGTAAAAGCGTTTCAAGGAAAAAATTCTCTCCAATTAGTTCAAGTGCCTGTGGTCTACTAAGCCTCGGTCACCGAGGTCCTATGTATGCATGCTCGTGAGCTTTATGTTACAATCATCATAACACTGCTGTGTCAGAGGCACATATTGCAGGCAGAGAGACTAAGATAGGAAGGTTAAGAGACATGATTAAAGCGCCAGACTGTATTAGCAGAAGACAGGAAACCTCTGCTGTCAGTTCCATGCTGTGTCCATTAAAATCAGGCTGTACTTCCTGTGGTTTCTACATCCTCCTTTAGGGACAGATTGCAGGCTTTAGGTGTCTACATGGGGGACAAATATTAAGTAATGGGCTCTTCAATCTAACAGAGAAAGTTGTAACATGATCCAATAGCTAGAAGATGAAGCTAGACAAATTCAGACAGGAAATAAGGTGTGTGTGAGAGTAACTAACCATTGGAACAGTTTACCAAGCATTGTGGATTCTCTAATCACTGACAGTTTTTAAATCAAGATTGGCTGTTCTCAAAGATATGCACTAGGAATTACTTAGGGGCAAGTTCTACAGCTTCTGTTCAGTGTTCCCTCTAAGCTGCCTGGCAGTACAGCTTCACAGGTGATTAATCAGCCCCGCCCAGTCAGAGGCTCAGGGCTTTGTGCACAGAGCTCACTGGATGATCACAATGGTCCCTTCTGGTCTTAGAATCTACACACCTACCATCTTGTTTTGTGCTGAGTAGCACTTTTTCCCTCTCATCAATTCCTTACCAGCCAGTTGTTTTAAGGGAGTAGTGAAAGTGCACAAGGAAAGCAGCTGTACCCGTGATGCTGCAGTAAGATATGCAGCCTGCTCTTCTTGCAGTTAACCAAGAATGCTGAATACTCCACTCCCTAGTCTAAATGAAGCACTTCTAAGGGGATGCCAACACAGCAGTTAAAAAAACCCACAGCTGGCCCATGTCAGCTGACTCAGCTCACCAGGCTTAGACTAAGGGGCTGTTTAATTGCAGTGTAGCTGTTCAGGCTCAGCCTAGAGACAAGCTCTGGGACTTGCCATCTACCCCCCCACCCCATGGAATCCCAGAGCCCAGACTTCAGTCTGAGACTGAATGTCTCCTTTGCAATCAAACATCCCCTTAACCCAGGGGCTGGGAGCCTAGGGGCTACATGCAGCCCCCCGGCTTGCTTGGATCTGCTTCCCCAAGTACTGGGGAGCCCGCATTAGTACTCTAGCCCCTCTACTGCTCACCACAGGGCAGGAGCACAGAAAATCTACTAGCCTGGGCCCCACTAGGCTCTAGGTGTGCAAGGATAATGTGGAGAGTGTCTTTCTCCTTCTCAGTCAGGGACCATGTCAGTGAGGGTTTGGGGATTTGTTTGTTTGTCACTTGTGTTTGTCTGACTGATTTTTCTTTGGGTCAGCAACCCCCAACCCAAAAAGGGTTCCCCATCCCTGCCTTAACCCAAGTCAACTGGCACAGGCCAGCCATGAGCATTCAATTGCAGCGTAGAAACAGCCTTCATCTAATGGGGTAGGGAACATGCATTTAATTAGATGTTTTAAAATCAATTTAAGGCGAGAAAAGCTTCACATTTTTGTCACCATTTGAAAGTCAAGTAAGTTGTTACTAAAATTCTACTTTAATCCTAGAAAGATTCAAATGCACTGAACACATCACTTCACATCTTGAAAGCAATCTGTTACTATGCATCTGAGGTTAGAGGTTGGGGAGGAAGTGTACCAATAAATTTGCTATATACTATGAAGCACACCGAGCAGAAGATTAATGAAATGAAAATTAGTGTCTAGAGGTAAAATAATCAACAAAACAAAAATACTGTTTTCTAAAGCAGAAGTCACATATCCATGAAATTTAAAGCAAACAGATTAATTAAAACCAACATGCAATATCTGTCAGGAAAATTCAAAGCGGAAAGTCAAGGCTGATATTTTCTTTAATTCATTCCAAAGTGTCTTTGTGTATTAGCGTTAGTTAGTTCATTCCATGAAGTCACATCCACGCATAGCAGGGATCTGAAATGGTACAGTGTCTGTCCTGGGATTGTCTTAAAACTGATTTTCTTACTATACTAAATTTTTATAAGGAAATGGCGGCAAAAATCAGATTTAAAAGAGGATGTTCAAACAAACACAGCTTTGGAATATATTCCAAAGGGGGGTGACGGGGAAGAGCAGGTAGAGGATCGATGTGATTCTTTTGTGTCATAACACTCTAGGCAGCTCTCCAAAACGACTCAATAAACAAAGTAAATTATTTTTGTCCATAACATAGTTTTAGTAGTGCTTACAATATATTAGGGGCTTTTCAATTAAAGACAGTGGCACAATCCCAGCCCTAGGGAGACCACGGTACAACGTGCCAGTCCCACCATTTACTCTGTTCCTGTGAGGAGCTCCACTGACCTCAAGGAAGATGCAGGATTTGCTCACATGGAGTAACTTGCAGGATTTGGTCCAGAACATCAGATGCCTTGTGATAATGTATCTATTTTTCAATTTATTAAAAAAAAATCCATTACAAAATGTTTCCAAATACCTGTACAATATTTTCATGTAAACTAACAAATCCCAAATGTGATTTTTTGTAAACAAACTGCAATGAGTGTCAGGATGCAGGCAACCCAAGAAGAGAACAGGGGGTATGAGCCTCAAAGAATAAGCAATTAATCAAATGGTTACATATGTTATTTTGTATCAAAATAGGTCAAGGCCTTTTATGAAAGCGAACCATGTTCTGGATTTGGTCCCTATGAGCTATAGTGATGAATGTATTTATGCACTGTCTCTATATATAAAAAATATTTTCCTGCGGGATGACAGAATGATGTCATCACATCATCTGCATCCACATGCTGGGGGGTGGGGGTGGGGGTGGAGGTGGGGAGGCATGGCAGTGAAAGTCCAGCTGGGAAAGGCAAGACCTAACTCTGCCCCTTCTGCTTCCTGCAGCCAAGACCCACCCACTGCCAGCCCAGCCCTCCCTAGCAGCTATGTGGAGAGCCAGGGCTGTCATGCTGTGGCCCCCTCCTCCCCAGCAGCCAGAGGGAGAGCCAGGGCTGGTGTGACCTTGGCCCAGCCCTCCCTAGCAGCCGGGGGGAGATCCAGGGCTGCCAAACCACAGCCTCAGAACAGCTTTCCCTGGCAGCAGGGGTGTTGAGGAGAGAGAGGCGGGTTGGTGAG
This sequence comes from Rafetus swinhoei, assembly GCA_019425775.1. Classification (NCBI taxonomy): domain Eukaryota; kingdom Metazoa; phylum Chordata; order Testudines; family Trionychidae; genus Rafetus; species Rafetus swinhoei. Next base: position 278,923,543 of record CM033437.1, read on the forward strand.
CATAGCGAGCAGGGGGCGCAGTCCCCTAGTACACGTACAAAATTTTACTGTGATGTAACCTATCACTTGACAATAGAACAGTGAAGCAGGGAGATTCTTCCAAGCACCTGGCATTGTACAAACCAGGAGAAGACAAATGGTGGGCTTATAGGGTTAATGGGAACACATTGAGAAATCCCAGCTACAATTCCCTTACCCTGAATCACCATGCCAGGAGAAGGGGGGAGACAGGAAAGGAAAACAAAACAAAACAAAAACCAAAAAAACCCCATGCTTTTAAAAGGGAGCTTGAAACTGAAGTCTTGATCCAGAAGTGAAGAACAGTCTCCAGGGCAGTGGAATTGGCAGGGCTCTCTAAGAACACCAGATTGTCCCTTAGAGCTGGAGCATTTGAAGGCTATAGGTAACTTGCATAAGAAAAGGGAATTTATCTAATATAGACACGTGAAGCCTGAAGTTGTGCATTGACACTTATTGTCTGTGTGACTGGTATGTGTTTGTTTTTTCTTATTTTCATCTCTGAATCTGTGTTTTTCTTCTATTAAATAAACCTTTTATTTTTACCTCAAGTAGGTCTCTGATGTGCAAACTGTGCAGCATGTGGGTACCAAAATGAACTGATAACAGGGGAAATTTAAAAAGCAACAAATGGTCTGATATGGTCTGATAGCACTTTATAGACTAACAAAACATGTAGCTTTACCTCAGCTGCCCCCTGAAGCTTGATAACAGGGGGGTGGGCTTCCACACCTTCTGAGATATTGAACCAATGGGAAAAATACCAAGTGACTTGTAGTTAAGAACTCAGGGTAGATAGATTTGGGGCTGCCAACAGACTTTGTTGCACCTTGAACAATGTGGAGGCAGCTCAGCTGTACGGCCCTTGGGGGGCACATCTATTCAGTGTGGATACTATCTTTCGAAAAAGCAGATGGCTTTCTCCATGTGCTTTTGCAGTGTGGACGCTCTGTTTCGGAAGAAGTTTCCAGAAGATCTCAGTCGCAATACTGGTTGTGTACTTCCTGTTACACGGATATATCAGTATGGAAAGTAAAGTACTGCAGAGCAATGGTCTTTTTTCTGTCAAAAAAAAATATGAAAACTTTGTGACAGCATTGAAGCAGAGAACAAAATGGTTGCACAGAAGTTAGTTTGCCACACTGAATAGACACTATTACTATGGACGGAGTGGCCACCAGAGTATCCGTGCTTTCTCCTCTTCTTTTGAACAAATTCTTCCCCGTCCACACATGCCTTTTTCCCGAAAACTCTTTCAGAAAAATGGCAATCCTCATTCTATGAGGAAGAAGCCTATGTTGGAAAAACCACTCTGTTTGCAATTGTGTTTTCGAAAAAAAATTTGAAATGTGGATGTAACTCAAGTATTTTTGAAAAATAGCCTTTTTTGGGAAAACACTCTTTAGTGTAGACATACCCTGAAAGCTAACCATTTTATCTCTTAGCTACAGGATACATCATTACGGAAAACAATGACAGCAGAAACAGGAATAGATAAGTAAAAAGATTTTATTTCCATAGTATTTTTCCTTGAAGTTTTGTATGTTGTAATTTTAATTAGGTATGCAGTGATAATTTCTAGAAACAAACCTATTTAGTTTTTTTCAGGTGTAGTCTGAGTACATTAGACACCTCAAATATACATAAATTATGAGATACTATATTAAGTACATATACAAGGAGAAGACCGTAAATACAGTCCATGTAGGTATTCAATAAGTGCATTTGAAATGTCTAATTAGAGTACAATACAATTCCATTGTGGGATTTGAAACTGGGTACATTCTGACATTTTATTTAAATGGAGTAACTGTCTCATGATCTGTGTAATTAAGGACAATAACGAATGCAGTGAATTATAAATTGAGCTAACCAGTGACACTATGAAAATGTAGATGTGACATCCTTAAAACGATTACTTTGCACCTAACAAATCCATCCAATAAACCTGTGAAATTATGTACCTACAGGTATCACAAACAACAACAATTATGTAAATTGCTAGCATATATAGTTACATGTAACAAACCTGTACTTAAATATCTATTTATAGAATACTTAGTTGATGAGAACACAGTAGATGGAAACACTTAAGAAGTGGTCAAATGTCACTAATACTCATCTCATCTTATATTTTTAACAAATGTTTTTGAGCAAGACATGGGACCCAATTCTCCTTTCAGTTCAATATTAACTTTCCCTACCTGATATAAAGGAAAGGAGAATCTGGCCTGTAATGTAAATGTTCTAATATTACCTTTAGCAAAGAGAAATGGGATTCAGATCATACAAAAATACAGAGGTGGCTGAAAAGTTTTCAATGGGTGTATAAAGTGGAGGCACTTGTGACAATGTAATCTACAGCAATTTCTAAGAAGGATTTAATGTCTCATCATCTATAGGATAAGGTCATGACAAAGGCTAGATGTATTCAGAGATTGTAACTAGTTCTAGTTCAAGTTCCTTAGGTTAGTGAGCTTCTGTAACATCAGCTCCTGGCATTGTCTGTGGTGTTCCTATTGAGCTGTAGTCTGCTGTTATTTTTACTTCATCATCCATTTCAATCCCTTTTCCATTTTTCCTCTGTCCACCTTTCTTCCATAAGGTTAAAAAAAAAAAAACAAAACCCCACACCCTTCATGATTTCCAACATCCTGTTTAAGCAAACACCTTCCCCAAATGGCTCTTGTTCACGCTCATTCCCTTGACTTGTTTAACAAAAAGACAATAATAAGATAATAAACATTAGCTCAAACTCTGTGTTCCTAGGAGTCTCCCCTAAGAACTGCTCAGTCTACATCTTAGGCCCTGTTTCCTCCAAGATGACCACTCACATGTCCTTTATGTATCAGAAGGTTAATAACTCAGCTGAGAGTCAGAAGAGCCCTCTTAAATCTTCCTCAAAGCAGGAGCAACAGATGCTAACCACAGGAGAGCCAAGTGTTCCAGGCAAACATAGCTAGCTTATTTTACAGTACCCATGCGAAGTGGGTCAAGTAATTATGATCCTTGAGAAGTTGCAACAGAATCATTTTACCTTCACATCTCTATTCCATCTCAGTGAGAGAATCACAAAAATTAAATGAAATATTTAAAGTATTTTAAAAATTTACACATTTTCATGATTATTTAATGTGGAAAGTGCCTGAGTTAGGAGGCATGACTTTGAATCTGATGGAATTCATACTGTAAGTCACCTCCAAGAACATACAAAGTATGTATGTTAACCATTGACTAATTTTGGTTACTCAGACCCAATCCTAAATATGAATGAGGGCATTAGACTTTTCATGAACTAGAGTATCTCAACAAGACATATATTAATCATCATGAAGTTCAATTATAGTGACTACAGTAGGTTAGGTCCAGAATTTGTTTTGTAAAGAGAATTTTACAAATTGAACATACAAAAACAAAGAAAAATAAAATAAAAAAAAAATCTAACAACTTACTGTTAACCATCATTATTCAAGTTTGATGGTACCATGGACAACTTTAATATCTATCAGAAAAGCTGAGGATCTCAATCATTTTATACAATACTAGAAGTATGTACACACTTTTATACTGTTCTGTGTAAGAAACAAAAGACAGTGTGACAAATTTTGTTAGTGTTGCAAATTGGCCTTCTTTAACCTAGCAGCAGCCATTTGGCAGAGTAGTTTGGTTTTCCATTAACATCACTAATTATATCCCAATTCTAGCTCTCCATAGACACGTGAGGAGTTAAAGCTCATCTGCCTAAGAAAAGTGACAGACAAATCCTCCTCCTCATTCTCTTTCCTCTAATTTCATCTCCAACCTTAGCTTCCATAGTCATGTCATTTATCCCCATCTTTTCCTTGGCTATTGACAACATACGCTCTCCCTTCTCTTCTTTTATCCATGATCTCATCTATACTGATCAGTCTCTGGTTGCATCTGAAAACATTCTCCATCTCCCCCTCCCCTCCCTGCAAGGGCAGAACTACACTACAGGGGAAAGTTGGCTTAAGGTACGCAATTCCAGCTATATAAATAATATAGCTGGATTTGATGTACCTTAAGCTAAACCAATGTGCCATCCTCACTGTGGGAGGTTGACGAGAGAAATGATCCCGTTGACTTTCCTTACTCCTTGCCACAGCAAGGAGTACTGGAATCAACGGGGCACTCTGAGCATTTGATTTAGTGGGTCTAGTGGGGACATGCTGAATCAAATGCTGCAAGATTAACTACTGCAGTGCCAATCTTCCTGGTAATGCAGACATGCCCTCAGAAAGTTACTCTAGGTCACTAATCTTTCAAGAGCACTGTCACACTATGTTATGTCTTATCCCTTTAGCCAACTCATGGCTATAAAAAACCTGCCTAATTGTATGCATAAAAAGTTCCCTTTAATATATAGATCGTCAAGTAAATAGGTTAGCATTTTAAAACACATTAGGGAATGTCTCAGCCCAATGTCTCGAAGTGTCATCAAAAAGCCTGTAAGGACTTCTACCAAACTCTAATTTATTCTCTCTTCCTCCCTCACTTCCAAATATGCTGTCAGTCCTCATTCACACTTTAGTATCATTAATTCTTTTCTCTACCCTCCCAGCACTTGCTTTCTAGCCTGTTCTATACTAAATGAGATGAACTCACTTTTCTTTTCCAATCTAAGAGTGCATGAACTCATGACAATACCTCAGACACCTTTCTAGTTCCCATTATCACTCCCTTCCTTCCTTCTCTGACCCTGGGATATATTTCTAACGTTTTACTCACTTGATCCCCACCCTTTTCCCTCCAATATTTATTTGGCCCCATCTCTGCACTTGTTCTGTTACTGCCATTGTCATAATTAGTGATAGCAGAAATGTTCATAACTAATTTATCTGATGAATTTAACCCCATTGTCTATTTGGGATCTATCTAACAACTTATATTTTTCCCTGAATTGATTTACTTGCTGGAATTTGTCAGTTTACTTATATGAACAAGTTACAACCTTAACACAATATGCAGATTCTACATATTTACTATGATCATTCTGTTTGTATGATTGGTCACCTAAGTTACAGGATAATGTTCCCATTTCTTTATGGGCTAATAAAGTTTTATCCACTGGAGTCAGGGACACAAGGAGTAGTGCCTATAGACAGGATTTGAAATTGCCTAACAAGTCTCATCTCTCTGTTCATATAGCCATTTTATTTGGCTGCTTATGTGGATTTCAGAAATGGCTGGATATCTTCCTGACAGATGAAGAAAAGTATAGTCAGTGACCCTTTAGCAGACTTTACATTCAACTTCCTCTTGTCACACTGACACCAGGCAATTTTCATGGTTGTTGCTTTGCTCCCAAGTATATTTATCTACTGAGGCTTTTTATACGGTTACCCTTTCAGTGTGGTATCCGAGTGATTCCCTTTACAGCCTGGCATTAGCTACGGCTGCCTGCTTCCCTATATCCTCTTAATGAAGGTGGAAGGACCATCTGATTGTCTCCCAGTCATCCTCTGACATTCCACCAGTCCCCATTCACACATCAATATCATTAACTGGCTTCTTAACCCACTCAGCTCACACTTGCCTCCCAGCCTCTTGATCTATCAATTTAATTTCAAGAGTGCATTAATCTGGCAGCAGAATTGTCCATGAGTCAAGAGGAGAGCTAGTTCCACAGAACAGTTGTTCATAGGAGGCCAAGAGAATCAACAGAAAATATCCTGCTCCAGCAGGATATATAAAAGTTAAGTTGGGTCTATTCATATTTAAGCAAGCAGCTGCTGTCACAATCATAATTAAAGTATTAAATAGGTACTTGTCAGTCCATCAGTAGATAAAAACCAATCATACTGCAAGAGGAGTTTCTAGTAAAGGAACATTAGCTGCTTTATTTGGGTATAGTGAATGACCCTAATACAGTTAGTATTTTCTAAGAGGAAAGCTAAAAAACACCACCCTTCGTCAAACTTTGGTGTATCAAACAAAACCAGAGCTGAGAAAGAACTGAGGTGGGAGAGACCTTGCACTTGCAACACAGCTAGTATTATTCACCTACTGATTAACAAGGACCTGCAGGGAGGGAATAGAACTTAGAAGTATGTCTAAGTTCCCATTTCACCATTCCTATTGGTCAGATAACTGTAAAAACCCATTCAAATACATTTTTTGTTTAAAAGTGTAGAGCCAACCTTCCTATTGCTACAAATAGTTTTTGCAGCTCTCATGTTGGTGCAGATTAGGATGCTCATGGATGCCTAAGGAAACAGGTTGTGGAGCACACTTTTCTTCTGCCTCCCTGTGGAAGAGTCCCCACTCAGGGCCCTTGGTCTGGGACACCTTCTGGCCCACAAATCAGCCAGAGACCCTTCTGGCGCAGTCACCCCTGCTTTTATTGTGAGTTCCCACCACCTTCTATGTACAAAGCTTACCATCAATTCAGCTAGCTCCTCTATCTGCCTGGGTGCACACTCAGCCACATCCTAGCTCCTCCATGCCCCCTCCTGGCTTCTTTCCTCTGCCTTATATAGCCCTCTCCCAGTGAGGCCCATAGCTGCTTGCAATAGCCCTTCGGGCCTGGGCTTGCTCAGCGGTTTCCCCTCAGCCTCTTCAGCCAGGCTACAGTGGCAGATCTTTGGCTTAGCCAGCACTCTGTCACACTCCCAAAGGAGCAGAGTGTGGTTGCATTACCTTGTCCATGCAGCATGCACACAGTGGGGCCAGAGGCCTTTCCCACTGTGGAACATCAATATGCACATTAGCCTACCACAGAACTAGAGCACCAGACAAAGTCTAACCTGTATCTGTTCTACTACTACATAGATGTCAGTAGCATAAAGAAGACAAGCAGTTCATTGGACCTTCTCTTTCCTGCCCACCTTTCCAAGCCCACCTGCAAAAACAAGGACAGGATTTTGTCCCAGATAACTGGAGAAAGTTATCCACTTGTTACTTTTTTTTTATTATTATTTAATTTTTCCTAAGAACCTGGCAGGTTCTCAAATTAATCATTTCAACTAAACATAAATTGTTTACATCAAGTCTTTTTATTCATGAAGAATTTAGAGAACTATATCCCCGACAGAGGGTGCCTCAGAGGTTTCCCTGTCTGAAATATCTAAATCTCAGGATATTAGAATCCTTTTGCATCATTACACACTTGCTCTCGCTGAAAGACTACTCAGAAGCTGAATAAGTTAAAGCTCCTTTTTCTTTAATTCTCAGGCAGGTGAATTCATTTCCTTAGTTGCTCCATAGTGGTGATTTGATAAATGATCTTTACTTAGTACCGTGAAAAACAGAGGGAATCAGCTAGTAAAGCTTTCATTTTTGTGGATCCTGGTGGCACCTTTTTCACTGACTACAGGTCTGGAATAATAGGAAGCTATTGTGGCACCTAACAAACCATAGAACTTTTTTTAAATAGTAGTAGATGTTTTTAGCACCACTGGGGTGGAAGGCTACAATGTTTATTAGCAAGTCACTAGCTTCTAAAGCAGGCAGTAGAATGCTCCAGAGAAGAGCTTTCCCTGGAGAAGACAAAGAAAAAACAAGGGAAGGGAGGGAGGGAGAGATCTGATAGTAACACAGGTCAAAGCAGGCAGCTTTAATATGTTGCTTTTACAAAGAAGCTGGCTGCAGCCTTGCCTATGGGTATATTAAGCATGCATTTCAATGACTACAACATGCAGGGAAGAGTCCTGTAAGGAAGTAAAAAAAAAGCACTGAAGAAAACCCATGTGCCAATTTCATTGGAAGTGCTTCACAAATACATTGAACTAAAACCTTAAAGGATCTGAAAAGGCAGAGTTTCAAACAAATGACATTTCCTAGCAGAAGTGAGCTGCTAAAGACACAATTAGAAGCCCCAATTTGAAAGAAAACCATCAAGCATATAGTCATGAAGCTAATTAAAAAGCATTTTGATTGCTTCAGAATGGGCAGGGCTCATCAAGCTCAGTAGTAATCAAAGTGCAATTCTGTTTTAAATGTAACTTTAAAGAAACATAAGGAAGCTAAGAAAACACCCGACTATGTTGCTGAATGAAAACTGCAATTTTGGTTAAATCCATCCAGATGTACTAGGCTTACACAGGCCTTCTGTGCAACCTAAGGCTGTGTCTAGACTGGCAAGTTTTTCCGCAAAATCAGCTGCTTTTGCGGAAAAACTTGCCAGCTGTCTACACTGGCCGCTTGAATTTCCGCAAAAGCACTGACTTCCTACTGTAAGAAATCAGTGCTTTTGCGGAAATACTATGCTGCTCCTGTTCGGGCAAAAGTCCCTTTGCGCAAAAGTTTTGTGTAAAAGGGCCAGTGTAGACAGCTGAGATTTGTTTTCATAAAAAGCCCGATCGCGAAAATGGCGATTGGGGCTTTTTATGAAAGCGCTGTTCTAGATTACGACGCTTTTCCGCAAAAAGTGCTTTTATGAAAAGCGCCCGTGCCAATCTAGACGCTTTTTTCCGCAAATGCTTTTAACGGAAAACTTTTCCGTTAAAAGCATTTGCGGAAAATCATGCCAGTCTAGACACAGCCTAAGTGTAGCTGCATGCTGCAGAAGAGATGTGAAAGGAGCAGTAGGTCCTCACACCTCCTGGATACCATGAAGGTCATTCCAAAGAGGTTAGTATTTCAGGGCAGCGTGGAGGTGGACTCATGCTTATATAGTTCTAATCTCCTCAATAGTCTTAAGAATCCATAGGCTGCAGTAGTGATCATTGAACCCTGGTCTACACTAGGAGGTTATTTCGAAATAACCCCCCTTATTTTGAAATAATAAACAGAGCATCCACACTACTAAGCCCGTTATTTGAAAATAACGAGCTGGTTATTTCAAAATCTGCACTCCTACTTTCCTCAGGAAATAACACATTTCAAAATTGCTATTTTGAAATAGTGTTAGTGTGGATAATCTGGTGCTGCTAATTTGAAATAATTGGCCTCCAGAGGTCTCTCGTAGCTGCACTTGTGGCCACACTGGCCACACCTGGCATCTTCACTGCTCCCCTTCTCCTGCAGAGCTTAAAACTCCAGGCTGCAGGAGAAGGGCTTGTTGCATATGATCAGCTTGGCAAACCCTGTGCCATGTAGCAGGAGCCAATGGTGCCATGACAGACCCCAATGCTCCCTCAGAGCCTCCAATGGCTGCCAGCACTCCTGCAGCACCCTCGGCTGCCACTGGCCAGGGATGCAGGAGAGCTCCAACCTGGACTGATGCAGAGATCCTGGACCTCATTGAGGTATGGGGTGAGGAGACCAACCTCCAGGATCTCTGCACCAGAAAGCACATTGCCTATGTGTACAGTCAGCCAGCCTGCCTGACAAAGTCCACATCCAGACCCTTGACCAGGTCTGGATGAAGATTAAAGATCCCTACAACAAGGCCGGGGAGCAGAGCGGACACTCTGGGGCAGCACCACACATGTGCCGCTACTATGACTAGCTGGATGCCATCCTGGGATGCGGTCTGGTCCCCCTCTCATCATCGAGTCAGGACATGCCCGGCATCAGCTTCCACGATGTGGAGGAGGAGGAGGCAGCCAGCCAAGCAACTATGCCTGCTAACCAGGACCTGCTCCTCACCCTGGAGCCAGTTCCCTCCCACCCCCAGGATCTCTCCCAAGCCTTGGACGACCCCAGGGAAGGCATTTCAGGTGAGTTCTAGAACTTTCCTTATCTACATGTGGGGGCAGGTAATTGGCAGTGAGGGGCTGCGAGCTCCTTGCTCAGCCTACTCAGTTTGTGGCGGTCACACAACAGCCTGCACATGTGGGAGCACGTAGAGCTTTTGTCTGGAGCACTCAGCTCCAACACATGTGGAAGGAAGCCGAGCTGCCTCGTCCCACCTGCTGGCTCCTGCCCTGGCCAGCACATTCCCATGCCTGCTTGTCCCCGAGCTGTGGGTATAGCGATGCTCCCCTGGGACATCCATGCCCCTGCAGGAAAGAGCCCACTGTAAAAGCAACAGATGGCCTTGCTTGAAGTACATTGCCATTGTCTGAATCGAGACCTTCGGTGTCAGCTCAGAGATTAGGGCTAGTCTTTGTACACAGTGTCTCCTGGGATGACTGCCCTTGTAACTTTTCTTCACAGCTGGGCCAACTGTGAGGTTGGTGCATCTACCACCTCCCACACCATCCACCCGATTCCACAGGATCCACAGGAGGAAGAGAACCTGAGAGGACCTAATAAAAGAGCAGGTGGCCTGCTTGCAGTCCCTCATCTGGGGGCTCGAAGAGGAGAACCAGGAGTGGGCTGCTCACCAGGAACAGCAGAAGCCCACCTGGGACCAGCTGGTGTGCCAGCATGAGGCCATGTGATCCTCCCTCACCTTGGTGATAGGAGCGCATGGCTTCATGCATGGAGCGGGCCTCTCGGACAGCTGAAGTCTCCTGAACAACCCAAGGCAGGTGCCATGAAATCTGCACTCTGTCATTTTGTAATTTAGAAGTGGGTCTGAATTACCACTGCTTTTCTCCATTTTCTATAGCATTTCATTTGTGTAACATGGGAGTAACAGTGGTAAAACAAACCTGAATAGTTTGAGAAATTACTACGCTATAAATTCTAGAGAAGAGGCAGGAATGTAGACTTTGCTTCATATGCTCTAATATCTCTTATAATAAATAACTTCTTATTTTGCATGTTTTATTAGGGGATCTTAAAGCACTTTAAAATGTGTATCAGTATCACTAGCTCCATTTTACAGATAGGGAAAACCATAGCACAGAGAGGTAAAATGACTTGTCCAAGGTCACCAAGCAAGGTAGTGGCACATCTGGAAACAGAACTCACATCTCCTGAGTCTCAGTCCTGTGCTCTGTCCATTAGAGGACATAACTGGAAGTGGATAACATTGTCAGTTTTTGCTTTTAATTTGACTTCTAATCCAGCACCAAGCATATATGAAACATGTATGCTAGATCACATACTAGCACCCAAGAAGTACAAAACAGCAGTGGAAATGAGCTTCATGGCATGTTGCTGTTGTTATAACCTGGGTTTTAAAGAGTAAATGTATGTTCTTATTTGGAAATAATTCACAGAAGCATCTGAGGACAGTCAATTAATATATATCAATTTCCCATTAAAACCTCACAAACATGAGTTCAGTATTCCCTTACTGGCCACTTGAGGCTCTTGGGATGAGTGGAGAGAAAGGTGCAAATTCAACTTCACCACTTTAGCAAATTCAAATATTTATTTCAAAAGTTTGGAAACCCAAACAGTACTGAGCCAGCGTCTGATCTTAGCTACACTTGTATAGTCTGAAATAACACCAGTGTTCATCATTTGAGTTTGTTCCTCACAAACTGTAGAATTGATACTTCGTTTTTTTTGTCTCATGTGCTTAGTTTTATTGTACCAAAGGAAAATAAAGATTGGGTAGGGAAAGTATCCACTGCAAAAAAATGCATGTTCTGTGAAATTCAAACAAACATCTTTTTAAATTGTTAGGGCAGGAGATGGAAGTAAGCTTGAAGTTAGTAAAATAAATACATTTAGTTATTTACAACAAAAGTCTTAATCTACAAAGTGTTTGAGTGCAGTATTAGCTTTTTAAAAGCTTCCTTGATTGACCAACTGCCACGTATCACTCACCCCACAGGGACAGTTAAGAGCTCTTCAACTACTGGCAAAACTTCACTTTTCATTCTAATGGCCAAGTCAAGAGATATTTGTCTCTCCCACTCCAAAGTTTTAAATAGTAGGTTCTGGAGCTGCTTAGCAAATAATATATTACACTTGGAAAAGAGAAATAATGATGAAAATGTGTCTTGTTCTTTCTTTCCTGCTCTCTGCCTTTATCTCTGTCTAGCATAACAAAAAAGAAATCCTGACCCATACCACCAGTGTGAAAGGTCAAAAGACAAGAGACTCATCATGGTTCTGCAAGTAACAGGTGAAAAAGCAGAACTCCGTAAAAGCACCCAGGTGAATTTGTACATAGACTGAGCTTGCAGTATGGCTAAAGGCAGCCAGTTTTTGAACTGTGAGGCCTTTCTGCCTGTAAGATCAGCTGTGTATGTCTTTTGCATCCTTCCCCTGCCTGCACAAAACGTATTTATCCAGAGTTTGCACTGGGGCTAAGAACTTCACCTTAGGGAAATAAAATAGTGAAGTGGATGATCCTCTGCTTTAAACATGAAATGTAATAACATTAGTGGTAAGTACCTTGCTAGCTGGAAAAAATTCCCCTGTCTTTCTTTACATTGGAAAAAAGAATAAAGGCTTACTTTTTTTAAATGGATCTGCCAGCCACAGAGCTTTATAGCAGTGATCATGAGTGACAATTGTTTTTAATCAGTACCCTTAATTTAAGGGAAATGAAGTTTTAGGATTTTAATAATCTCATCGTTCAATCTTCCACTTTTTCTCTGTGTTCTCTGATGGCATCAAACTCCCTAACCCATCAATTTTTGTATTTACTATTCCCTTCTTATTACGTTGTCTATCTCTTAGTTTTGAATTTGTTTGCATCACTCAAATGCACCTTTTCGTTTAAAATAAATCACATTGACAAAATGACCACATTTTTAGTTCATCTGGGTTTACCACAGTTCTCACTTGTACTTTCTATAGGAGGTATCTGTGATGACTGTCTGGAGACTATAAGCAATAGTGGCTTCTACTGTAATGGTGCCTTTTGTAGAAGACTGCAAGGTGCATCTTAGTAAAGTATACAGGTAGCAAATAAGAATTTTGCCAAGTGTTCTGAAAAAGGCATTCTGGGAGAGTTCAGAAATATTTCCTTTTATGAGAATATTCTTATTAAGAATTTAGTCATTAAACTTTAGGTCCATTTACATTTTAAAAATCTAAATAATTCTGGTACATAAATACTGTAGGCTTTTCACTATGATATACTGTTTTTGTTATATTGTGTTCTATTTGAATTCACGCGACACTCCACTACATCCTGCATAATAGCTATCTCAGATCAAAAAGGATTCTTTTTTCTTAAATCCAAATATAAAATGTAGAAATGATAGAAGCGGGCAACATGTCTCTAGTGTAGCATTTTGGCTCTATTAGTCAAAGTGTTGTATTCCTTAACTATACGTTAGAGGATAGATATGCACATAAACTACCATATGTCAGTTTCAAAGCTATAATTTACATAGTTATTTAAACTTATGCAAATGAGGACATTAAAGTTGAGATACAGACCAATAAAAAGAAATTATAAGTTAAAACTGCCACATCATCCTCAACTCCCTGTCAGTGACTAGGTATAGCGTAACATATGGTTTGTAAGCTCTCCCACTGTTCTTAGAACCCCTGGTAGAGCACCATATGTGCTATAATACCTAGACACAACAAGGCTAGTTAAAACCACATGGTAGTCTTACCCCCTCCCCCATTTAACTCTAAAAATCTCATGATCATTGTTTTGTATCTAATCCCTACATTAACCTTTTATCCATACAGTTCATCCCATGCTTATTTACCATATACAACAGTCAAAATGTGGCTTTAGCTTTCAAGCTATTGTATTATAAAATCTGAATAGTATATAATTAGGGTCCTATCAAATCCATGGTCCACTTTGGTCAATTTCATAGTGATAGGATTTTTTTAAATAAATTGCATGATTTCAGCTATTTAAATCTGAAATGTCACCATGTTGTAAGTGTAGAGGTGCTGATCCAAAAAGGAGTTGTGGGGTGGGGTGCACAAGGTTATTGTGGGGCGAGGGGGGGGATTATGGTACTGCTACCTGCTGCTGGCAGGGTGCCACCTTTAGAGTTGGGCACCCAGCCAACAGGTACCACTCTGTCTACTCAGCTCTGAAGACAGCCTAGAAGTAAGGCTGGCAATACCATGATCCTCCCTAAAATAACCTTACAACCCCCATGCAACTCCCTTTTTGGCTTAGGGCCCCTAATTTAAGAAACACTGATGTTCCCCCATGAAAAATGTATAGGATAGGTTAAAAGCACACTAAAGACCAGATTTCATGGGAGGAGATCAAATGTCATGGTCCAGGATGCGTTTTTAATAGTTGTGAATTCAGTAGGGCCTTCTTTATAATGGGGAAGTGTTGCTTAGTTCTGAGGATAAAAGATTTGGAGGCAACAATTTATATGGTTTTATACTGTGAACTTTGCCACAGACTCACTGGATGGCCAGGCATAAATCACAGAGGCTGCCTATCTACAAGTGTTTGTCTGTACTTACTTCAGTGGAACCTCTTGGCAAACGTAACAGCTAACACTGACAGTTCTCCGCACAGGATTAGAATCTTAATCAGTTTGCCATAATTTTCCATATATAAAATAAGGTAAATAACATTTAATCAATTCAAAGCAGTGTTCTGAAGTAATGGTTGTAAAGTATTTTAAGATTCCAGATAAAATTTGACTGTGGAGTTCAAAAAAACGAGAGCTGGGGAGAAATGTGAAGGACTTTAAAAAAATTATACTCAAAAAGGGAGACTGTGGCGCGGAGACAGAATTAGGACACAATTCTCTTGAGTTCCTCTGATCTTTTCTAGCCACTGTGAGTGAAATTTGTATAACTGGTTTAGTTTTTAGCCTAGCCCTTAATAAAACAGTTCACCTGTCAGTTACTGAAATAGTTGACTAGGTACCCTCAATAGCTAGTTTTCAAAACCTCCATTATCTCAAACGTTTACCAGAATTGTTAGTTCAGAAGCCATACTTGGACATCTTTGAGAACTAATTGTTTGCTAAATGCTATTTGTCAAAGTTGAACTGAGTTTTCTATTTTTATCTATAGCTTGAGACTGGGGGTGGGGGGGACATCTGAAATTAGACTTAAATTATTTTTTATCTATAGAACTTTATGAAAGCTAAAAAATTGAGAATATTTACAAAGCTGAAAATACACTGGAATATCTGAGCTAGAAATAACAGCTTACAAATTAAAAGAAAATATAACTGCTACTAATGAGGCACCACCTGTGTTCTTACTATATGAGGGTATGTCTACACAGCAACACTATTTCGGAATAACTGATGTAATTTCGAAATAACAAAATGCACGTTTACACAACATTATTTCGAAATAATGTTGAGTTGGAGGACTTCTTACTCTGACTCCTGCAACCCTCATTTCATGAGGATTAAGGGAAATTGAAGAAAGAGTGTTCTTCCTTCTACTTCCTCCTTTGTAGACAGTGTCAAAAGCTGAATTAAGCTATTTTGACTTCAGCTGTGCAATTGATATACATGAAGTTGCATAGCTTAATTTAACTTTGGCCCTGCTGTGTAGATGTGCCCTGAAGAGATTTAGGAACAGCCAGCTGCATGCTTTGTGGTCCAGCATCATATATTACACTGTACAAATGTTCACAGGTACACATGAATGACAATGGCACACACTGTAACCAGCACTTTGTACAGTCTAACATTTTTGGCACTGTTGGCTTCCTACAAGTCACCTTGCTATGCATCATGATTAGGTCACTTAAGAGACTCAGTCTACACTAAACAAATCCAAGACTATCATTATTTTAAGCTGAGAGAGCCTTAGGGATGCCAGAGTTTCATTTGTCCCTTTTTTTTTTTTTGGTGGACCTGCCTAGGAGGATAACTGGACCTTGCATACAGTCACAGCTTTTCATTCTACTTCCTCATTAGATGTTGTTCTTAACTGGCACTTCTTGGTATAAAAATGCTATTATACTAATATCCTGAACATATAACCACTCCGGAGATTCTTCCCAACGACTGCGATATTGCTGACCTACCAAACAGGCAGGCTTCAATGTACATGATACAAAGGTGACACAACTTATCCCTGTACCCCTCAGAAGATTAGACATGATTGCACTTAGCATCTCAAGATAGGTTCCAGATGCCAGAATGAACTATTACCCCAATTCACATTATGG
Organism: Rafetus swinhoei; assembly: GCA_019425775.1. NCBI lineage: Eukaryota > Metazoa > Chordata > Testudines > Trionychidae > Rafetus > Rafetus swinhoei. Next base: position 278,939,390 of record CM033437.1, read on the forward strand.
TTCACAGATGCAGTAACTCATCAGAATTCACAAAATCTCTCTTAGTAGTTCTTGCATAAGAAGGAGCAAAGCTTTTTAAATTTTAAATTAAATTATTTTAAAATTACCAGTGTACCTTGTTCCAGTGGCAGCCTGTCTGAACTGAATCTTTCTATACTGGAGAGTATATCAATGTTCTAATGCATAGTAAGTTTAGAAGTGGATTAGATTAGAATATAGTGACCTTATTCTATGTCCTCTGAGAAACAGTTTTATAATCTGGACATGATGGACATTATTCTAAACTAGACTGCTAGAAAAGGCACCGAGGGTATGTCTACTCTTGCACCCTATTTCAAAATAGGGATACAAATGAAGACATTCGAAATTGCAAATGAAGCCGGGATTTAAATATCCCATGCTTCATTTGCATATTCGCATTATGGAGCTATTTCAAAATAGCACTATTTCTAAATAAAATTTGCTGTGTAGACGCGTTATTTCGAGAGAAAACCCTTCTCTCGAAATAACCCTTATTTCTCATAAAATAAGGTTTAACAGTTATTTCGAGAGAAAGATTTTCTTTCAAAATAATGCATCTACACAGTGCATTTTATTTCAAAATAGCGCTATTTTGAAATAGTGCCATAACGTGAATATGCAAATGAAGCGCAGGATATTTAAATCCCAGCTTCATTTGCAATTTTGAATGTCTTCATTTGTATCCCTATTTTGAAATAGGGTGCAAGTGGAGACATACCCCTAGAAAAGTCTAGAACCCTAACTTTTGTAGTACATATCAATAGTCAGCACTAAAAGAGTGATAACTGTAGAAACATGTTCTGTGTAATAGCTGGTGCTATTTAAAGAATATTCACTGAGTTCTTTAAATTCCATGCTACATTATTGTAAAGAGTGAACTATTGGAATCTTTGGAAAGAGTTGGTGACAGGTTTGTTTTTAAATAGATACAACAATTTTTAGTAATTTTCTCTCCCTGCCAACTAGTCACCAAGTTCTCTCTTTTTGTTACCTAGCAGTGGCAGCTGGTCCCCAAAATAAGAGCTGTGGCTGCAGAAACCACCTCCTACAAGTTGCCTTTCAAAACGCAGATCTGGGCCACTGTTGAGGGTTGTCACAGGGAAGGGATCTAGTGGGGGACAGAGTAGGCTGGTGGGAAAGTGGAACCACACAGAACTCCTGAAAAACTGGGACATATCACAGCAAACAATGGGTAGGAACAACAGTATTTATCCTTTTGTATCCCTATTACTGTTCTGTCCCTCCCCTATTGTCAAAATTAGTCACTTAGAAGGAAGAATCATTATCTGTTCAGAAGTGAAAGTTTTCTTTTCTCTGTCAGCTGTGAGACTTCTTAGCTGAACAATACTTAAATGTCGATACAAATGTGTCTTCTGTAAGAAAAAAATTATTAGAAATTACATCTGTTATTACATTTCAAAGGTGAAATGTCTGATCAAGATATAGTTTGTACAACAGCTTCGGGCTCCAGCTCGGACAATATGCACCATTAATCAATTTCACATTCATTGATAATTAGTCACACTTACATGGGCTGCATTTCTGATATGGAGGAGTTCAGATCTAAAATTCAGAGGTGTTCAGATCTGAGGGGTTAGTTTGGGCTCATTTCTTTTATTAAATTTTGCACATGCATTAAAGACCATTAAGTTTGACCACATGCATTAAAGACCTAATCCAAAGCCCACTGAAATCAATGGGACTGGTCATTGTTGGACTGCTTGCCGCTCTTTTCCCTCTCTGAGTGTCTTAAGTGCAGGCCCTAGGTGTCAGGCTTCATGCCTATCTAGTATCTTGAGATGGAATTTTACATTTCTTCCACTGTTAGATGGGATCTAGGCACAACTACTATGCCAGCCAATTATTGACTTGCAGGTCTGACTGGACAGCTGAATCTGTGACCAGTGATGCAACCAACAGCCTTCTTAAAAATAAAAGTAAAATAAAAAGCAAAATAAAAAATAAAAATAAAAAGAACAAAGCTTTATAGTAAAGGGGGTTTAAAACAATGAACAGTCTGCATGCATGTCTATTTAATCTAACATCCAACAATTCTGTGATAGTCACATAGGTAAGCCTAGCTTCTTTAAATGCCCCCAGACAATTCCTATGTCAACATCTGGTTTCAGTTTGGCTCCCCACTTTTTGCTCTCCCTCCCCTGACAAAGTCCTTTTTAAATGCTCGGAGTTATCTGTTCTGATGTTTTTTTCAGGCCTTGCCCTTTCCTGGACAAACTAGGTTCACATGCAGGCTGGAGACCAGAAACAAACTCGTTAAGGTTAATAGAACTGGCACTGTCCCTTAACAACTCTTAACTGTGTGCTGATAGGTAGCTATCTTGAATGTTCATAGGATATTTAAGGAATATTCTTTTTCCTTCCTGCCTGTATTTCAAGTAAAGAGATAAAGTGGGCAAGATAATATCTTTTACTGGACTAGCATGTATTCCAGATAGACACCTATTGACTTAAAGCAATATATACATTCAATAATCATCATCCCAACCGTTACATCATAATCAGGTATTCATAAATTATTATAGAGCAGCTCCACATTAACCAAAGGAGCCTTTTCAGTTACACGAGCAGACTTTGTAACAGACTGTAAAAACTGTGTGTTGAAACTAATTTACTAATATTTGATCAATAATTAGGTTTACAGTTCTCTATCCATGTTGTTTATTAAATGGCTTGTAAGGTCACATAAAAACAATTTTCTACAGCTCCAAAAATAATCATAGGTGGCATTTGCTTTCTTTTTCCTTTTAAACTATTTTACGTATCAACTTCAATGAAATTATGCCAAATAATACCAGCTGAAAATCTGTCTCTATTCAATTTTGTTCTGACTTTCACCCTTAGAAAAATGTGTTTATTAACTGGCAGCTAGTTTTGTTGATGTTAGTATTAAAATAATATTAAAAACCTTCATCATAAACCTATAGGCAGAGCTGGCAGTGTTATCTATGGATAAATTTACCAATTACGTTCCATTATAAAAACAAACAAACCCATTTTCAGTTGCTTATAACCAAGCCAAATTTTAACCAATTTGGCTGATCCCTGGTCTCTGCATCAACCTGAAGTTTGTTTGGAAAGTTGCAGCAAAGTCTCTCAGCCATTTCCAAGAATGAGGATGGTCAGAGGGGAAGGGGAGAGACAGGTAAGTTTGCAAGCGTTAATTCCATGCTCTACAGTCCAGGATCAAGAAAGATGCCTTGTGCTGTACCCATGACATTATACCTAGATTTGGGCACCTTATAAGCTGCTAAAAGTTTCCACTTGATGTGCTCAGAGCTTTTTAGAGACTTCCTAATGTCTCTGAACAGCTTTTCTTCACTAAGGATGCACTCATTCCCTACTGAGCTGCCACCTACACAGAATGTAGCAGCAGAACACATTTGGTCTATGAGAAGCAGTGCTGGGGTAAGAGCCAGGAAGAAAGCAGGGGTTCTTCACCCACCTCTTCCATTTACTGGTATTAATCATTTAGTGAACTTTACAGTTGTTATTATTTAGCAAAGCCCAAGCAACCTTAATTCAGACTCCTCGTGTGTATGCATTATGATAGTGTTTAATTACATAAAAACCTATTATACTCTGCAGGACCCCTGCTTCACACAATTGGCAGTAAAGAAAGCTGAAGATTGCAATAAGAGCTAGGCCTCTTGATGTTACAGCACAGAATGAGGATGCAGGAGTGCTGGGTACTATTTCTGGCTCTACCATAGCTTTTCCCAACATCTCCTGGGAAGTCTCTTATAACATGTACACACAGCGTGGACAATTAAAATTGTGAAGACAGGCTTGCTCCTCTCATATTTCCTCTTGAGTTCTTACTTAGTGTCTCTGATATACTTGAATAGTATATGATGCACGTGTTACCGGATAGAAAAAGAACATGATATAAATGTTAGTTTAAAGATTTGTGATTGCCATTATTTTGTAAAATGATACCCTACGCTACCATCTCTAATGACGGCTATAAAAATAAAATTGTTTTTGACTCAGGGTCAGAAGTCTGTTTGCTTATGCATTCTGATGACAACCTACAGCTAAATTCCACAGAACTTGCACACGTAGGAGTAGTATATTATTCTGTGACTAGTCCCACTGAAATTAGCAGGACTCTTTGAAGAGAAAAGCTCTACTTATCTGTGCAACTACTAATTGTGACCCAATCTGCATTGTGTAAGAGATCTTTTTACAACTATTTGAGGAATGCCATTAATTTATGCATAGAACAAGCTCATGAATAATCACTGTGGCAAACTTCACCATTGTTTAAAAACATCTAGAATTGTACCAAGCATCATAAAATGAGATTTTTGCAGAGTGTCTCTCTTTTCACACATTACATATAAACTCTTTTCAAGTACACATTAAAGATCAGATGATGTCTCATCAGCAGTATATATTACAGCTGAACCTCTCTGGTCCGACTACATCCATGGCCTGGTAGGACTATGGATTATTGCTGGACCAGAATGCCATGGGGGCTGGCTGTGAGTCCAAAGGGAGAGGGGGCAACAGCCTGGAGCCCAGCCCAAGATCTCCCTGTGGCTGGGGAGCCAGCAGGCCAGAGCCTAGCCGGGGGGCAGGAGCAGAGATAGTGCTATGCCTGGAGGCAGGGAGCCTGGCCAGGGCTGGCAGCAGAGCTGGGGGCTGGTAGCCTGGCAGGGGGCTTTGAGCACAGCAGGGAGCCTGGAGCCCAGCCAGGGACCCAGGAGTGGAGATGGTCCCACAGCCAGGGACCCTGGCCCAGAACATGGCCACAGTACTGGGAATGGAGCCTGATGGCTGGGGCAACGGGGTTGGTGGCCATGAGGGGAGCCTGGCCAGCAGGCTAGCAGCCCCCAGGGAGAGCCTGGAGGCCAGCAACAAAGAGGCAAGAATTGACCTTCCCTGGTCTAGCAAACTCCCTTCATTTGGGACTGATCACGTTCCAAGGGTGCCGGACCAGAAAGGTTCAACCTGTAAAATCACTGAAAAGTTCACCTTTTTATATCACTCTTTTTGGTGGCAGAGCATTATCTGATCTATCATCTGTACTGAATTAAGTTTTTATATTGTGCTGTTAAAACAATGATTCAAATTGAGGCTCCAATGAAAATAAGAGTCTTGCTTTGGCCCCATCCTACAAATACTGGGAGAAATGGTCTGAAGTAAATAGGATGAAGTTTAATAAGGACAATGCAAAGTACTCCACTTAGGGAAGAATAATCAGTTTCACACATACAAAATGGGAAGGAGTAATACAGAAAGGGATCTAGGTGTCACAGTGGACCACAGACTAAATATGATTCAACAGTGTGACACTGTTTCAAAAAAGGCAAACATCATTCGGGGATGCATTAACAGAAGTGTCATAAGCAAAACGCAAGGGCTGCGTCTAGACTGGCATGATTTTCTGCAAATGCTTTTAACGGAAAAGTTTTTCCGTTAAAAGTATTTGCGGAAAAGAGCGTTTAGATTGGCACGGGTGCCTTTGCGCAAAAAATGCTTTTGCGCAAAAGCATCCATGGCCAATCTAGACGCAGTTTTGCGCAAAAAAGCCCCGATCGCCATTTTCGCCATCGGGCCTTTTTTGTGCAAAACGGTTCTCAGTTCGTCTACACTGGCCCTCTTGCGCAAAAGCATTTGCGCAAGAGGGCTTTTTCCCCGAGCGGGAGAGTCATTGTATTTGCGCAAGAACACTGATGATCATACATTAGATCGTCAGTGTTCTTGCGCAAATTCAAGCGGCCAGTGTAGACAGCTGGCAAGTTTTTGCGCAAAAGCGGCTGCTTTTGTGCAAAAACTTGCCAGTCTAGACGCAGCCAAGAAGTAATTCTTCTGCTCTGCACTGATTAGGTCTCAACTGTAGTATTGTGTCAAGTTCTGGGTACCACATTTCAGGAAAGATGTGGACAAATTGGAGAAGTCCCAGAGAAGAGCAACAAAAATGATTAAAGGTCTAGAAAACATCACCGCTGCGGGAAGGCTGGAAGAATTGGGTTTCTTTAATTTGGAAAAGAGAAGACTGAGAGTACATCTACACTGCACGCTTATTTTGAAATAAAATATTCTGAAATATATATTCCAAAATAGCTTATTTCAAAATAGCACGTGTACACTGCAGGGAAGCCTCAAAATTAGTCCGAGGCAGGCTTCCCTTATGTAGACATGCCATCTCGATTTAGAGCCCCAGGAAGCACTGGGAAGGAATAACTTAAAATGGCCCTGTTGAGGGGTGATTTTGAAAGAACAGCAGTAGAGCATCTACACACGCCTTATTTTGAAATAGCTATTTTGGAATAGGCATTATTCCTCATAGAGGAATGAGGTTTACAGATTTCAGAATAAGCCATCCATTATTTCGAAATTTCAAAATAACAGAATGGTTGTGTAGATGCTCGCACTGTTATTTCAAAATAGCACTAGTTATCTTGAAATAACGGTGCAGTATAGATGCACCCTGAGAGGGGAAAAATATTCTCCTTAACTGCTGATGATAGGAGATGAAGCAATGGGCTTAAATTGCAGCAAGGGAGGTTTAAGTTGGATGTTAAAAAAAATTCCTGTCAGGGTGGCTAAGCGCTGGGATAAATTGCCAAACGAGGCTGTGGAATCTCCATCATTAGAGATATTTAAGAACAGGTTAGATAAGCATCTGTCAGGGATGATCTAGATGGTGCTTGGTCCTGCTGTGAGCACAGGTCAGAGGACTGGACTTGACTTCTCAAGGTCCCTTCCAGTTATAATCTTATAAATATTTCTGAAAGTTTGTTTGTCCCAAAAGATCTCCGAAATGGTAAGAGCTAGAAACACCAAATTTTGCATGGATACTCCTGATTTCCTAACTTAAATAACTGGATTGGTTATATCTCAAAATCAGTTCTCCCGATTCCCCCAGACCCCCAATTGGGCCCACTGATAATTAGCTTTTAGTAGCGCCTGATCATAGGCATTTGCTGGACTCTTCTGTTAAGTGTGTCACATAAACTGCAACTATGAGATCCTAGAGGCTAAAGCATGTGGGCACCTGCAACACCATCAAGGGAAAGCCCATGGGGGAGAGGCTGCAGTGGGGCAGAGAATCAGCAACCTCCCCTATACTAGGGCACTAGCAGGTCTCCAGGACAGACCCAAATGTGGCTGGTGCTGGCTGATTCGTCTAGCCTTGCTAATTGTGGCTGGGAGAAGCCTCCAGCTCTCACAGCCTCTCAACATCTTCACGCAGCTAGACTCTGACTGAACCCCTTCTGGAAATTAAAGTTGCTTCCCTCCCCTACATCCAAACAAGCCATCCCACCACTCGCCCTCCTTTGGGCTGCATGCATTCTCCTGGCAGGGCTGTGTGTGTTATCAGCAAGTGCCATGGGCATTATACACTTTGCAGGATTCAGCTCACAGTACAAAGAGGAGGTGTGTAGGAGGACAAGGTTTTGAGCACCATGGAGCCTGTGGAGGACATGGTACATTCAGAACAGCCTATTCTCATTAGAACAGGTACGTTCAGGTGCTGCATGTTCTGATCATCTAAATATCACTAATTGCACCTGGTCTGAAAGTGTTTCACTTTGTCTGATCAATGCAACCGGTCCACTGCTGCTAGGAAGTCCATTCAGGTTGCCCCATGGAGCGTGCACTGAAGGCACTCGGGGAGTGGCTACTTGAGGAGCAGCGATTTGCTGCTGCTGCAGAGCCCAGGAGACATCCCTTCCATTTCTCAGGGCTTCTGGCAAGGAGGCTGCAGGCATTTGGGATTTGTCGTTTTGTAAGCACATCACTAGCTATGTTAATTTCTTAAAGTAATATACAAGAGAAAAGTATTTCCAATAAAATATGCTATGTTAATGTAATTGACATAGTTCATTCATCACACCTTTTACTATATTTTCCCCAGGCAATGCTGGGTATTTCTGCTAGTATTCTATAATTCTATTAAATGGACCTGGGTGAATGGACCTTTATGCCCATCATGAAGTCTTTGTTTAGTCAGTGAGGCTCTGCATGAGAACAAAAGGATTGCTCTCCACATTGCTGAGAAATCTGTTTTTGTTATCAAATCTAGTTTTATTACTTTACTAAATACTCTTTGTATATAGCACATGTGACTTGCTTTATTCAACACACTTTTTCCCCCCCAATCTGAATTGGTTTCGGTTTTGCTCCATATATATGTTTGAATGTATACCTTTAATTCACTTTACTGTAAATATGGAATTACAATGTTCCAATGAAATAAACTTCATAAGCAAGTAGCAAGCAATTTTGTTGCCCAAATTTTGTATATTTTACCTAGTATCCTCAGAAGTAAATTGGGGATAGAAAGGAAGGACAATTTTGCAACGCTGTTTTAATCACAGCTACCCTGAACAGTAGGAAAACAACAAGCTTATGGAGAACATTAGTTCTTCTCCTTTGTTGTACAGGAAAGTCTGGCCTCCTTCACTTAATCTTAGATATACAAAATCCACTGGACTAGAACCAACTAACCTTACCTAAAGGGAATATATTAGAGTAACTCTAGAATCAGGTTAGTTTGTGTCACATTTTATTCAAGCTTTGCCTTCCAGGAATATGCCACTTGTAAGAAATGGATTCATTTACTCGGCCAAGGATGCCTACTTAATTTAAAAAAAAAAAAAACCCTAATAAATTTACCCTTTTTTGAAACTTACAACCTGTTAAATTTTAAAAGATACATTTTTATTATTTCTCATCAGCCATAATAAAGGAGAATCATTTTGCATCAATGCTTGCAAAGAAGAATACATAAGATGTGGTAGGCTCTCTCTCTCTTCTTGCTCTCTCATGACAACGGTCCTCAGAAGAATAACAGCAAAACAAAAACAGGAACATAGGAAGTTTCTGAGCAAAAGCAAATGTGGTTAGCTGCTGTAACTCACAATAATTTTACCTACTAAACAGTTTACACTATTTGTCCTAGCTCTGTGCATGTTTTTTCCTCCTAATTACTATATATTTTTTGTTTGATATTCAGACTTTTGTTCAGTGCTCTGCACATTATCCCAGCTTTGGTTTCACTCATCTCTTTTGTGCCGTGCTAAAATAATTCTCTCAAATTCTTTAGACCTTTCTGAATTCCAAAACCATAGGGAAAGGAAGGAGCAGGGGTTTACAATATACAGTACAAGGATTTCACAGAATTTTATCCACTGAAGTCACACACCCATCTGTTGAAGCTATGTAAATGTTTGCACTCTGGGAATATATTCTATTTTCTCAATTTTATTTCTGATCCAAACCTGAACATAACAGTATATTTGAAGTATTAGTTATTTCTAAAACTTCCCTTTCAATCTCTTTCTAAATAATCTGTATCCTTATCACTCATGGATTTTCATTTTCCCTTCATCTTTCTGGTATGCCTAGAATGGGAGTTTTCCCATAGGGTGCATATGGTTATATACACACAAGCATCTAGACAGATTAGATTATAGATAGAGTCTTATATTTCTTTGCCAGCTATTAGAATTGTCCAGGTACCTTTAGCTCAGAATGAGTGACAGTATTCTGGTGGTTTAACTGCCATTTCCCCTTTTTAAGTTTTTTTCCCTTCTCTAGGTCTCCTGCTGCTCAGTTTATTGCAAAATTCTACTTCTCCTTGAGCTATTCGTTCTTGTATTGGCTCTAATGACTAGCACTGCATGAATATCTTTGACTGAAACATTTTGCAGCCACAAATGCAGATTTTGGTCAACCAAAACATTTTGCAAATATATATAAAATTTGCTGAATTGTTTTGCTTAAAAACATAAAATTTCAACAAAATATAAAATGTTTTTATTGAATGTTCTTAATGAAACATTTCCTTTTTTATCTCGAGTGATTTTGGTTTTGATTTTTCTTCAGTTTTCATTTACAAAACATAAAACAGCATGAAATCAAAATGAAACATTTTGTTCAAATGTTTTTTTCTCTGATTTCTCCAAACCTCTGATGAACTGACAACCCAGTTTTTCTTGAAGCTCTAATGAAATCCTCCTTAGATACCTGCACACTTAAACAGCTCTGCATATTGTAGCTCTCTTATATTAATAACCGTTACAGTGTCCTTATTGCTCAGGTGTTAGGTCACTGAGGGTAAGTCTACACAGCAGTGTTATTTCAGAATAACTAATGTTATTCTGAAATAACAAAGAACATGTCTACGCTATAAGCCTTTACTTCAAAATAATGTTGAGATGGAGGACTTCTTACTCAGGCTCCTGTAACCCTCATTTCATGAGAAATAAGGGAATTCAAAGGAAGACTGTTTGACTTAAGCTACGCAATTGATGTAGCTGAGTTGCATAGCTTATTCCAACTTTGGCTCTGCTGCATAGACGTACCCTTACAAAAAAAGAGATGGGCAACCAAAATCATTTCTCTTCACTACCAGCTTTTAGAATAAACTCTGGGAGAAAGCAAAGGAAGACTCTGAGCAAACCACAAGCCTGATGAGTGTATCACATGATCAAAAGTTCTAAGGTGATTTGAAGAGAGATTGAGTACAAAATGGAAGTAGAATTCTGTGATGAATCTAGTCGTGATGAAGACCCGTTGCTTTTGAGGAGAGACTGAGACAAAATGTCCAGGAATCTGGTAAGCCAGAGCACAGAAGCTTTAAGTCCTGTGACCACTTGGAGAAAGATGAAAGAAAAGATGATCAGAAAAAGAAGACAAAGAAGACTGTAGCCTTCTGACCTTTTATATTGTATGTGTAACATTCAAATTCTAGACTCTACTTGCCAGCTGAGCCTTAATCACCATCTGAATAAATCCATCAGAAGACTTCACAAAACAAAATGACTTTTTGATTTGTAAATCAAAACCCAGTACTGCTTTGTGATTATCTCATACTCAAGCCTTTGCAGGAGATTAAAGCACAGAAAAGTCCTTAGTGTTCATATTTTTGGAAAATGTCTTGTCTCATTAAGTTTTGATAGCAAAAGAAAAATAACCGTTGCTATATTCATATTATTTTGCAAAGATACTGACAGAGTATTTCATTGGTTAATAGTTATTAATATTAATACCTAAAAATTGCAATAATATTTTTCTGAAATTCTCTGTGGTTCTTAAATAAAACCAGTGACAACAAGGCAATTTACTGCATGTATAATGTTAAGGTTCCAAGAGCAGTTTAAACTAAATCTTGCCTACTAAATGTATGCCGTGAAAAACAAAAAGGATAATCACTTCTATATAGTTAATGGAATAAGGCACTTACAAATCATGATTTGAAAAATATACATGTATGTATTATAGAGAGAGCTGAACACTGCAGTACTGGTAAGAAATTATTGTTTCCGATAATATGCATCCTTCATTTGTTACATTGGTATGTGTTCCAATCCTTTGCTAAAAATCATGAGAGAGAATAATCTGCAGTTTAAAATTTAGAAAAATTGGGGGAGAATGCTACCTAACGATGTTTCAAGTTCCCAGGTATTATAGTAGCTATCCTAGCAACTGTAGTAAGCTTAATAATTGCCCTGGAAAATTACCCAACGCTTCGGCCGATGACTAATTTTGCCACCTGTGCATAAATGATCCTGTTCTGTCTTGCTACCCCTGCACATGTAGCCAATCAAATGTCAGGTAAAATTACTAAAATCTTGTCCTTAAGTTAAATTCATAGGGGTTTATTCTCCAATGCCTTGCACCATTTACATGTGTGAAAATGAATGCAAAAGTGGGTGTAAAAAGTTAGCAATGGAGAATTCTCCATTTCTAAGGGTAGTATTTTACACCTGCTTTTGTGATCTATTTTCAGAAGTGTAAATGGCACAAGGCAGTGGAGAATTAGGCCAAAGATTCCTCAGACATGATCTGCAGGATTTAAGTTTCCATTATTGCTGATGTCATGGTTCCAGTGCAAAATCAGGGATAGCAAAAGAGTTTAGAAAATTTCTGAAACAGTCCAAACCATTCAGCATGGAGACCAGTGTTAAACTTGGTTGTTAAAAACATTAGCTGGCTAGGAACAAAAAAAGGGAAGACAATTCAAGGTTGATCCTGCTTTCTCACTAATCACTAAGCAGTACCCAAAGACAACTTCTTTCACATCCTTCTCTACCATTACTTTGATGAGACAGTGGCTCACATTCAACCCAGCTATTATGGGTTAATCAATTTGATCTATTGACAGCCATAGTGGTGACACCCTATAGTGCGATATAGTCCTGATGTTAATAGCCGCTGTTTGTGGGTTGTTCTTTGCAGTGAGGAAGCACTCGAGTCATGGTTGTGCTATGTATTGAATACATTTCAATATGTCCTACCATTTCCTGTGATGTATTGATTTTCTTCTCATACTGTGGGCAGAGACATATTTCAGACATCCCAAAGTTCTATCCCACTCTTTTACTTTCTTCCATCTCCCCTTTAAAATGTATTATTTACTAGCCTTCCAGACTCCTTAGCATTTTATACTGTGGCAAATTGTCTCTCAAAAGCTCAGCAAATAGGAAACTAATTTAACATATTCAGTCCCTATATGTCTTCTTATTAGAGGGATTAGAGAGCTAAGACATAGATGGTACTGTTGCATTTTTGAAGACATATAATACAGTCATGCCTCCCCTCAAGGTATATCTGAAGAAGCACAGTATCGATTTTCAATTTCTGGAATTCTAAACTACACTCAAAAATTCAATAAAACCACCAAACCCATACCCTGTTTTTCCATTTTTTATTAGAACAGAAAATTCTACTCAATAAAATATATGCACAGCATGTGCATTTTTCCTGAACTCAAACAAAATGCATGGCACTGAAAACAATCTTTACAAGCAGCATGTTATGTGAAGCATGGTATTGTTATATTAATGTGCCCTGAACCAATACATTGCAGGAGAAGAGTAAACATATCTTCCTTTCATAGAACAGTGCCTATTGCATTATATACTACTTAAATATCTAGATGACTGTTGACTTTGTAGAATCATATGCTCCAATCATAATAAACATTGCCCATCACCATTTGCTATTTAATTATAAATCAAACAGGCTAGTAACGTGACATTATTGTTGAAAGGAATTGTGTTATTATAGACTACCTTCAGCTAATTCAATTGCTTCTATGATTAAACTATTGCTTAGACCAAAAAAGTAAACACAAACCAAAACACCATAGTCTAACAGGAACCAGTAATACCTTAAAATTGTATAAGTCTGAGAAGCATTTTGCATGAAGGAATTGTGTTGTAGCAAACAAAGTAAAAGACTGGGAAAGAACCATCCTGGAGTTCCCAGCCTTGTTCATACCATGTCTTCTTTTGTGTCATTACTTAACCTTTATGGATGATAAATCCCATCTGTAAAAAACAAGGATTATATTTGCTTTACCTTTTCTCACAAGGCTTGTGAGGACTAATTAAGGTATTTTTATAATGTGTTTTGAACACACAAAGCAGTATATAAAGTCTTAAGCATAATTATGTTTATGTAAAAGATTACTCTGGAGGAAAGCAGGCTCTCCTTACACTTAAGTGCATCACTTTCAGAAAAAAAAAGAAATCCCTCTTTTTCCTCAGTTTCCTCTTGACAACATTGTTCACTGATAAGACTGTAGAGCTGAGGTCATTTTCCTAGTATAAGGTATTGAATCAAAATATATTTACTAAGAAAATGTTTGATGGGTCTAATTTCTTTGGAACTCCAGCTATTTTCATGTAATTGGATCATTCATTTACATTTAGGTCTAGTTTGCTCTTGGGCTATCTCAGGTGTCTCAAATTCACAGCTCATGGGTCATCTATGGCCCAAGCAGTTTCATAATCTGATCCATAAGTCCCTGTGGCCTGGGGTGTGTGTGTCCATACCTGGCCCCCAAGCTCTATCTCTTCCTTCTTTACTACCCCCACCCTAGCCTGTCTTGGCCCCATTGCAGCTCTTCCTCCAAACTCCTCCCTCAAGGAACACAGTGAGCAAGGGGGCCTGACCCCTGCTGATACCTCGTGCCAGGCTGCCCCCCCCCCAGTATTCCCTGAGGCTGTGTCCCTTGGGGAAGGGTGCAAGGGGGGATAGGGTAGGGAAGCGCAGTGTCTGGGAGACTAATATGGATGCCATGTCATGAGACACAGGGAATCTTGGGCCAGAATGTGAAACTGCTTATGCCATAGATGGCCCACAGGCCATGAGTTTGAAGACTCCTGGGCTAACTCATCTCTCATTAAAGTGAACAGCCAATGAACACTTTGGAAAATCCCACCCTTCATCCCCCAAACACAATTTCTTACATTTTATAGAGTACAAGAGCACTCAGACCATGATAGACCTTTTCGAAAAGACACAGGTGTTGTCATTAGCTTTTCTATAAGTGCTCCCTGTCAGTTTGGGGATGGAACTGTGGAAGTGGACATTGCTTCAATCCTGGTCCTCTTGGAAAGTACCCTTGACCTCAGTGGGAGCAGAGGCAGGTCTTTTATCAATATATTGTACAAATATTGGGCAAATGTGTATGTGAATCCAGGGTAGATGACAGGAAGAGAGATGCTTTCTATCTTAGAGTCACAGATGTGTAGCCAGGTCTCCAGAGTGGTCGATCATTTCAAAAAGAGAATCTGTGATTGAAGAATTACTGCTTAGGGGCTTGAGCCTTGTCTATAGTCAAGGATCTGGAAGCTGGTTAAACATACTGTATCACAATTGCACCACAGTACCAGTATATTGCTGTTTTTGAAAAATACATCAAACACAGCAATGACTCAAGCAGTGTTTCAGGGAAAAAGGTCACTTTCTAATGTCTCACAAAACAGCCAGCCTCATTCATTTATAGTCCTGTGGGCTGCAGCAAAGGAAACCACAGAGTTTGAATAGAATAAGTTGTGAAAGGTACAGAACACTCATTCATGGAGCACACACTTCATCACATTTAATGCCATGGCTGTCTCACATATACCATCACTGCATCCGTGGGATGTTTAGTAATAGCTGTCTGAACATGATATATGTCCACCATATGTAAATCCAGGGAACAGCACAACCTTCATGGTAAAAATCAACAGTATCAAAGAAATAAAATTTCATTTATGCTTTAACTTACTCTATCCTATGGAAAAAAAAATCAAGTCATAATGAATTTTTGCTAGGATTTATTAACTACGGAGTCATTCACTGTCAGAAAAATTGTAATAATTGGAGTCCAATTGTTCCTATTCTTAGAGATGTCCTAAGAGGAGAGTAGATGAACTTGTTTTCAGGTCATGTACTACAAAGCTAAATTTTAATCTCACAATTTTAAAACAAAATATAGTATATTGGTTACTTGTCTGTTTGCATCTCTGTCTGAAATCCCCTTTGTTCCTATAAGGCTTCAGGAACATGTCAGAAATATTCACCTAAAAAGGGAAAATACCATTATGTTTCTTTTTAAAAGCTCAAAATACAAACTACCAACAATTCAAGTCTTGTGTGGGAATATGGAAAACAAAGAACAAGAGAATCACACTGAGGAAGTTGAAGACAGACAAATTGGCTCAGTGAACCATCCATAACCACTCAGAGAGAAAAGCTGATCCCATCAAGAAGGAATAACTGGAAAAAGTATTACAAGATCATGGCCAATGAGGAAACTGTGATAATTCTCCTGGAATTAAATTGTACACTATTTGGTCTCCACAATTCAAAACCCCAATCCTCCAAGATGTCCAGGGAGCAAGCCCCTGACGACACGACACCACACAGACCCTGCAGACAGGCTTCATGGGATAAGGGTGTAGAGATTAAGTATCCAGATGAAAAAAGCCTTCTCTTTACCTGCGAGACTGCTCCAGATAAATTACCACAAAGGAGGCCAGTAGGAGTGCAACAAGCTTATGGTGACTTAACATTGGACATCCAAAATGGAGGCACCAAAGTTTAGGGACTTCCTTTTGAAAATTTTAGCCAAGGTTAATTTTAGCCATATCTACTAACATCTAGTTTATTCCATTCTATTCTGTATAATTTTTATCTTGCCCTCATCACTGTAGTATCTGGATACCTTCCAGTAGTGCAGAAAGCAACATGACTATGCACGGTTCATGAGTTCTTTGTTCTCTCATCTGCTCCCCAGAAGGAGAAGCACATGCAATGGACTATCTTGATTTGGTAGGAGAGGGAATTGATTTTGTTGTTAAACATACCTGTTGCTGTATGTTCATGTGAGAGAAAGCAAGGTAAAAGAAATGTGCCTTGCACTTGGAATGGAAGGTGGTGAGTTTTATGATCATCCTTAACTCCTGGAGGAGTTTATTACCCAATCTCAGACAACCCACAGAGAAGGTCCTGTCTCCTGGGCCAGGGAGCTTTACTTTGCCTGTTCAGTGTTCCATAGTGCCAGAGGAGTGAAGTTATGGACCACTGTCTTCATCCCACAGCTTTGAATGAACTTTTAGGTATCTTGGGTCCAGATTAGGGATGTTAAATTTCGTTTAATCAACTGATCGACTAGGAAAATCCATCGAGTAGTTGATAAGCAGGGGAGCTGCAGCGAGATTAGCTCCCAGGGCTGGAAGGGAGCTAAAAGGCTGGTGCACGGCAGGGGGGGGGGCGAAGGGGGAGACCTGGCATGAGCTGGTCCAGCTGATTTCTGACTTGTGCTGGGTCCCCCCCACTGTGCTTCTGATTTTTAAATGACTTGCACCCAGTCCCTGCTACCCCCTTGCCTTGTGTGGAGACAGTGCTGGGGGAAACCGGCTTTTAAGCTGGCTCCCCCCAGCACCAGCTCCTCCTCCCCCCCTTGCTGCGTCTGATAGGAGGCAGCAAAGGGAAAAGCGACCAGTTGAGGGACTAGTCAACTATCCGATAAGCTTTTGCTTATTGGATAGTCAACTAGTCGCTTACATCCCTACTCCAGGCCAACAAGTGCTTTGAAAAACAAGAACCAAGACCTTGAACTTGTTTCAAAATTCAATGGAAAGCCATGTAGAGAGCAGAAGACAGGAGTGATACACTCCTGGTAGCCTGGGTTGCTGAAGAGACATGCTGCAGTGTTTTGTGTTCTTTGCCATGTGCTAGATGTTTTATGCCCAGCTATATAAAACATTGCTGTAGTCCATCTGAGAGGGGATGAAGATATGAATAAATTAAGACAGGTTTTCATCTGCCAGGATGGGATGGATCTTCAAGCCAACTGGAGATGGTAGAAAGCATTATTCATGACTGTTGCAACATGAACAGCAATATTTCTGCCACTATATTTCCTGTGCCTCCACAGGTACAGGTGATTGTAGTTCCTGTTAGCTGCTGATCACCATTCCTGTCCAAGGGGAGCTGTAGGAAGCAGTGTCCTGGTCCACACTGCTTCCCACAACTTCCACTGTCCAGGAATGGCAATCTGCGGCCAATGTGAACTGCAATCATCTGTACCTGTGGAGGCACAGGTAAATATAGTGGTGGTGCCCCACCAGGAGCTAACCCTGGCAAACCAGATCTGTGGGCCAGTATTTGCTCACCCCTGGTCTAGAATGTTGGCTTCATTTAGATGAGCTTGTAGTCAGCACTTGACTAGTTTATCTATGAGAATGGTAGGTTTGGCATTGGTGGTAGTGGACTAGAACTGAAGTCCCCAGGATGGGTTTCTTCAGAATTGGTCAGATTACAGTGTGTTTGAAGAGAAAGGGAAGATTCCTTCCATGAATGAAGCCTTGAATATTTTGGTCAGGAGAGGCACTGGCTCTTCATGACTCTTTCACAAGCCAGGAAGGACATGACATTGAGATTGCAGGCCCCCTGAGCAAGTTTGTACCCCAACCACTAACATCTGTAAGTCATTTGGCATCCTTGATCTATTAGTTTAGACTGTCCTGATATGCAAGGGAAAACTACGTCCAAACTCTTGTGTATGAACCTCAATTTAACTTTTATAATATATTAGCATTTTCTCCCACCTCTCTCTGATGATTAAAAACTACTAATCAAGATGACGGAATCAGGGCTGTTGATTAGTGCACTGCATAATTAGAAACAATTCAGTAGCTGGAATGGGTTAAGAGAAGATGTGTAAAAAGCATTCCTTGATTAATAACACCACCTGCTTAATATGTTTTGGTCATAAAGAGAAGAAAATTTGTATGTACTCATGCATATTTTAAAAATTTGCTTTACTTGCTCTGATACCTATTACAAACCAAACAATTAGCATTCTGAACCATGGTGGAAAATAGCAACCAGAATTATCTCTGGTTTAATGTTTTCTCTGGTTGAATAATTCTGTTATGATTTTCAGAGGGTATACTTCATCTTTAGAACAGATAGATATTACTTGGGGTTATTGATGTTGAAATTGGAACAAGTGGAACTAATCTAGAATCCAGTGTTGCTTAATCTTTTGTACTGTAAATTTTAATTATTCTGCTATTTTATTACGCTTTCAGAAAGAAAATCAGCTTTCAGCAGGAAGATTATGAAAGATGTTTAGATCCCTTAATACATTTTAGACTTGACAGGAGTGTGCACATCAAAAGTGTTTTTTTTTTTTCCTGAGTGAGCTTTGTAATGCATTCGTTACTTCATCAAGTTGATAACTAATCATCTAAGACATTAATATCATGCTGGTCTTTGCAATTCTGAAGTTTATTGTTTATGCTATAAGTTGACTGCCATTTCAAAACCTTTTCCCAGCAGTGAAACCAAAATTAATTTACACCAGCAAAAGTTATCATGGTCTGTATTTCTGTAACTATAACATTTCAAAAATAAATATTACTATGATCATGAGAGATCGGTCTTAAAGCATGCAATCTTTTCTGAATAGAGTATAGATTAAAAATATATAGGTAGACAAATTGATAGACAAAATAACTTTCCATGTTTTATCCTTTCTCTTAAAACAGACAAATATACTTTTGCTAGTTTTACGCCAGCCCATAACTAGCTATAATTATGAGCATTTTTATTGACATCACTGGGAGCTGGAGCAAGCTCATAATGAGGTAAATAGACAATATATTTTGTTTGTTTTGGTTAAATACCTCAATCATGTTTCCTAATTGTTAATTTAATGCATATGCAATGCAACTGAACAAGGATTATTAATGTTTTAATTGACTTCAGAAACTGTGCAAATAGATTTTAGATATATTTTCATAACATTGCTCATTAGAGTTGTTGTGTTTTACAGTGTCAGGGAAAAAAAGCAACGAGTTTATTATTTCCCCTTTAGCACAGATAAACCAATCACCAATACAAAGTGTATTTACAAGTTATTCTGACGCTTGATACTTCAGAGGCTTTCAAAATGCAATTCCTTCCAGCAAGTCCTTATAAACCAAGTTCTCATGATGCATAGATCCTAGAACAATGTTTTGTACTTGTGCAGCCCAAGCTCCAGCTCCACTGCCTTTCCAGCAGTCACTTCCCCTGACAAGGTGATCTCTGGCTGCTATTTAGCCATGTCACCTAGCTCCCCTTTCACATGTGAAATATGAAAGTGCATGCAAACACACTTTAAGGTTATGTTGAGTCTGATGTGGCCTCAGGCTGAGGCTAAGCTGTGTCTGAATAGTTATTCAATACTAGACTCCTTGAGAAATAAAAACCAGATTCTGGACTGATTCAAACAGCTAAAATCAAGGGCAGGGACACTGCAGCAGCTGGGCCTGGCAGCCAGGATCAGATTATGTTTAGGGCCCCGGGGCGGGAGGGATAAGGGGCGCCCTGACGTTAAGGTGGTGGGGCGGGTTCCCGCGTGGCCTAGGGGATAGGGCACTCGCCTGGGGAGGACAGGGTCATGGCTTAGGGTATGTCTACACTACCAAAGGTATCCCGAAATAGCTACCCCACGTCTTTTGAACGCATTCGCTATTGTAAAATATAGTGGACGCAATATTTTGGCATCCCTGTAAACCTTGTTGCATGAGGGATAAGGGATGACTCGAAATAGCCCATTTTGAAAAGAATCGAATAAGATACCCAAATTGTGTCGTGCAAATTGCGTATCTTATTTCGAGTTAAGGGTGCAGTGTGGATGCACCCTTAGTAACAATATAACTTCTGGGGGAAGAGGGTTGGGTCTCCTAGCCTTTTAGTGACTGAAAGTTGCTTTTCCTCCTATTCAGGCATCAACTCACTATTTTTGCTAAAAGGGGTTGCAGTCACATGAGGGATTTAGGTATTGAACTGCCACTTTAAGCACTTAAGTTCAGTGTTTAAGTGTCACGTATTCAAAAAACTTTTGCTTTTGCTTAACCAGGTAGCCACTTAACGTCCCTAGACAACTAAGTCTGCACCATTAAAATTTCAGAGGCACCTGCATTTCAGTGGTATGGCATGTGCATAGCCAACCAAGTCCTGACATTGGACAACCCCTCAGCAAATAACTCATACCTAAGCCCCAATATGATGCACAAACTATTCTTCCTACACTCTCTTGCTTTGGACAGGAGAACTGAAAGCTATGCTGGGCATCTGGGCAAGGTGTGTGTGTTGGGGGGGGGAGCTCTGTGCTCCCAGAAGGGACAGGGCTGGAGGCAGCCATACTACATTGCTCTCCCTCTCCTCCACACAGCCCCCAGAGCTGACCAGATCATGCTGCAAAGCACTCCAGTGGTGAGTCAAAGGACTCGTGGCTCCCAGCCACCACCACTCCTGTAGCAGCAGCGGCAGCAACCTGAAGCCCTGGGCCCTTTTGAATTGCTAGGCCCTGGGGCAGTTGCCCCCTATACTGCCTCTGTCAATGGGCCTGGCTTTGGATGCTAGTCCAGTAGCATACCTAAATCCACACCAAGGATAGAGGAAGAGCTGATCATGCCTTCCTCTCATAACCGTTAGACCAGTGGTTACTTCACTCACCCAGGATAAAGAAAAGTCAGTTCAAATTCTCAATTTGACAGATGTGGAGCAGGGGAACTGGAACCTGAGTCTTCCACCTTCAGCGGAATACCCTAACCACTAGACCATAGAGCCTTCTTACTCTCGCTCCAGCCCAATGAATATGTAATTATTAAGATTCAGTGGTTTACTCATCTAGACCTTGGTGAGACCCTGGTTTTAAGTGGGCAGGTGAAGTTACTCATCTGCGCACAGAACTCAGTCTGCAATGGGATGTTCCACTCCAACGCTAGTATGTTAGGCAGTTATTCTGAAATTATATTGTCAGCATATGAGTCTTGAAAATAGTTGGAGCTTCACTTAAAGATGTTACATTCAACATCTGTGATCTTAGTCACCTGTGGGAAAACACCCCCAAATTCTCAGATTAATAAAACCTGTTTTCTCAATTAAAATGATTTTAGTTTCCCTAACCACAACATATATAAAAGTATCAGATGAACACAATGTTTTATTGGTATATTTGCAATGTTAAGGAAGTTCAAAGCCTGTTAGTACCATGAATCATTATAATAAAATAAAATTTATAGAATTGCAGTTATTATATTTAAATCATTGAGATGCCATGACAATTCTGTCAAGGCTGTGGGACTAAGGTGCTTCAGTCAGAAGTAACATTTGAGTTTTATTGATGGAAGGACATAGATGAAAAACATCTCAGAGAGGGTTAAAATATAAAAGAATTATGTTCTCTACTAATCCCCTATAAACTGCTCACAAATTCTGAAAGGTAGTCCATCAGATGGATACTGCTGCAAAGAGAATAATAAGGAAAAAAGGGGGCTTTGCATACTGGCAGACTATATAGGGGAAAGGAAGTTTTCATTTTTAATAGTTTTTTCCCCAACAGTTATTACAATAAAATCCATTCATCACTCATTTGAAAAAGACAATCTTGATTAAAATACTGTAATAAGAATATGGTGTTTAAAATAATCCTAAGTAAGAAATTCACTCTGTGCAGAATATTAGTGCATGCACAGATCTATGGACCACTTGTGTCTCCCAAACACTTGGGATCTAAACAGTGCATAGGTCATTTGCTGGCTCCGTGCAATAATAATTCCACACGATAGATGAAAATGAGTCAACTACATTGGATGCACAAATAATTCACAGCTAACATGAGCGGTGGGATTTCACATTTCAGAGGTGACCACAGTTGTAGCCAGCTCATGACTATTCAGGCAATCTTGTTTTGAAGCACACTCTGAAAAACTGAATGCATGTGCCACTTGTATTCTCCTATTTTTTTCTTCCCTCAGATGTGTAACCTGAAATTTCAGTTCAGCTTATCAAAACATAAGACAATATTCAAAGTCTTAAATAGATCACTGCAGCAACTACTACATCATTCCAAACTCTTCTATAAGAGCTGTTCTACTAAATAGTCAGCAACTTTTATTTAGAACCAGCCTCTGTGCAAGCAATCAGTCAAAAGATCCTAATAACTAAAAGGCACCAGAATATCAGCAAAACAAAGAAAGGAGTACAGACAAAGCAAAAGCTCAATCTGCAGTTTCAAATGTCTCGTACCCTGCCTTATGTTAAGACAATTATCTTTTAGCTTTGGGAAAGCTGAAATGTTAGTTCTGAATAGTCATCCACTGTGAGTGGGGTGAGGGTGGAGGTGGGGACAAAACCCCACAGTGCAAGATCACGCAGGAAATCTGCATTACTGCAAATTACCTCAGTAATGGATAATGTACTAAACAGACATCATTAATCATGACTCCTTAAACAGCCACATTCTTAGAGAAATGGCATCAGGCACATTCCCACTTCACCCATTTCCTTTTCTTCTTAGCATAAGTGAATGCCTTCATCTTTAATAAAGCAGGGATGTAAATAAGAACCTGGTCCTCCCTAAAGCAGGTTCATCAGCTGATCACTATGAGAGATTCTGCAACTTCTTTGATGGGAAGCAAACTGAACTGTGAAGTGCTTCATTTTGAATTAATTTCACTGTATGTACTGATTTAGTTGACTGAGCACAGCAAAAAATTATTCCACCAATATGTGGTTGAATGCTGTGATTATAGCATGGTTATAACTAGTGGTTGATGATTTGGACTCTATTCCCACTTTTGCTTGACTTCCTCTGTAACCTCATGCAAGTTATTTAACATCAACAAAAAACCTTTGCAGAAGCAGAGAGAAAACACATATTCTTCTAAAATTATTTATCTGTGAATTGATAGCAACACTTGCCTGTTTCAAATAAGTGTTGCAAGGCTTTCATCATTAATAGCTGTGAAATGCTTCAACATCTATGCAAGTCCAAAAGTGGTAATATGGGTCCACGGTTAAAAATTTGGACTGAGGCTCAAAAAAAAAAAAAAAAAAAAAAAATCAGGGTTTTATTCTCATTTCTGAGACTAATTCACTATATGTTGAAGTGCAAGTCACCTAAGCCAACATTTTCAAAAGTGGCCATTAACTTTAGGTAGATGCGAAACTTGACCAGCTTCTCAAAAGGGCCAAGAACCTGCTGATCTCAATGAAGTCAATGAGGTAAAGAAACCACAACACTCTTGTAGGTATTGCAAGATATTCAGTAATGTTGTGATGCACTCTATCACCATAGAAAATCCTATAAATAAATTATACTGTTGAGTACTATTTTTATTATAATATCCCTCTCTGATAATGCAACTCAGCATTAAGGTTTTCTTAGGGTATATCTACACTACGGCCGTTTTTCCTTCAATTATGTCCACACTGCAATTGTGTTCTTTCGAAAGAAAACTGAAAGAACAGAGGGATTTTTCTGGCATTGGTAATCCTCTTTCTCTGAGGAAAACACCTTTTTCTGAAAGAGCTCTTTCGGAAACAGGTGTGTGTGGACGGGGAAGAGGGAGTTCTTTCGGAAGCAGAAGAAAGAGGAAAAAGCACAGGTGCCTGGGTTGCCACTCCATCCATAGTAATCACAGTTTCAATGCTAGATAGCGTCCTTTCAGTCTGGACACTCTTTTGAAAAAGCAGATCGCTTTTTCGATGCACTTGGGCAGTGTGGACGTGCTCTTTCGGAAGAAGTTTTTTTGGAAGATCTCTTCTGGAAAAGCTTCTTCCGAACGAAGCCTGCAGTCTAGACGTAGCCTCAGATAAGGTGAAGTAAAGTCTGAAGAGTCAGTTAAACAGCTTTATAGTTATGAACAATGTTCCCTCTAATATTTTCTATCCATGTATGGATTTTTTACATCTGTAACCCTTCTTCCAGGTGGCTCCAGCAGCAGCCAGGGCCAGGTTCAATATTTAAGGGTTCTTCTCCATCCATCCAACACAGAACTGGTTTGAGCTCCTACCCAGTAACCTGGGAAAAATCACAAAACCCCTTGGGTGCCTCTGGGAGGTAATGCTTCCCCACTCGGAAGCACAGAGTCGGAGTGTAGAAAAGAAACTTTTAATAAAAAAGGGAAAGAAGTAACATGGGAAAACACCACAAATAAAGTTCATAACCAAAACCACAAGTAAATGTCCCAGCTGAGGTAGGCTGGGCAATGTCTTTTCCCTCTCAAGTCCAGCAATGAAAATGTCCCCTTCACATGCCCAACCCTTTACTCCACCCCGCTCACAGTCGCTGTCCTTGGTCAGGGTAGACTAGAGTTCAGAGGTGCATCTACAAAGTTCACCTCACATACTAAGTGGGGGGAGGGGTAGCAGGCATCTCACCCACTCCACTGGTCACTTGCCATCCACGAGCTCACTGCTCTCTGGTGCTGCTCTGCTGGCCATTCATTGCCCCTTGCTGCCACCACTCAGCTAGCTGCTCCTCACGCTTCTCCATCACCACCCTGCTGGCTGCTCATGCTGCTTGCCACATTTTCTGCTGGCTTGTGATAGATTTGGCTTGGAGCCAAACCTAGTGATCTCAGCTCTTAATGATTTCAGCTCTTGGCCCAAAGCACAGTCCAGCCACAAGAGATTCCAGGGATCCACTGGAGTACATTTACGTACAAAAGAGACCCCTTATAGAGCCTTTCTTTAACTCTATCAATGCAACAGTGGGGAGAAACAGGTTGAACCAGTCTTACAGCTCACACCTGGAGGGAATGCAGCCTGTGGACCCACCTCTCTCCCCAGTTTAATCTATAGGGCTTTGGAAGTTGAGCCTCTGTCCAACCAAGATTCTTTACACTGACAATTTCTCTCCTTTGAACTGAGTTAAAAACAGTCTGTCTTTTCTGCATTCCCAATAACCGCAAGCATTGGTGATCATATCTTTCAATTCCTTCATTTAGGGTTAACATAGTTTGTGACCCCCACAACAGCCAAATTGGTAACAATGGGCCTAAAACCATTCTAACAGTTAAATATATAGCAGGCCTAAGCAAGCTGAGTGAACTGTATATACATAACCACACCTAGGATTTCTTTTCCATTCCAGCTGGCTTCAATGAAAGCATTGATTCAGACCCTGCTTACACATCCATGTGCAGAATAAATGTCTATGTGCACTGAGAAATGTGTGTATGTGCACTACCAATAGAAGCAAAAACCTAGCTGTGGGCACTCTGCTAATAAACTGGGCAGCATCTGAATCTTTCCTGAGTGACTGCACAAGCACACAGCTTACAGGGGACACTGACTGTGACTATCTCAAATCAAGTTGAAACCTTTACATTCATTTTTAGATTCTTTCAAATCTAGGAAAAATAGTATGTGATCATGGAATTAAAGACTATCATAATATGTATTCATGAAGGGGCAAATTAAGATGCACAGATAACCTTAATTCTGGCATTTCCTCAATTTGCAGTGTTTGATTTAGTAACCTTAATAATATTTTTCAAATATAAAGAGTTTATGTGCAATTTTGTGGATTTTTAAAGCAAACAGAACACCCTGTATGTGGATATCTATATTGTGCATCAGCAGGGATGGAAATTTTAGATTCACCACAATGCCCTCTGTCACTGCAACTGTT
The DNA here is from genome assembly GCA_019425775.1 of Rafetus swinhoei. Classification (NCBI taxonomy): domain Eukaryota; kingdom Metazoa; phylum Chordata; order Testudines; family Trionychidae; genus Rafetus; species Rafetus swinhoei. Next base: position 278,965,146 of record CM033437.1, read on the forward strand.
ATCAAGAGTACATTGTCATACTTCATGGAACCAGCACACAGGCTCTTCAGATTTGGCAGGATTTGGCAGTAGAGAGAGACAAGATACCTTGCCAGTGGGTTTCACAGAGGAATTGTGTATGATCAGGAATCATGGATCTGTAGGGGTTTGTGGTCTAACTGGGCAGAGCCTCTTGTGCCCATTCTTCATAAGTTTGAACCCTTCTTCCATGTTCTCTCCAACCTGTCCCTGTCCTGTCTCCAGGGCTGCTGATGGGAGGGAGGGAAGAGGGAAGTTGCCCCAGGGCCTGGTGATTCAAAAGGGCCTGGGGCTTCCAGCTGCCTCTATTGCTACCACAGTAGCCAACTTTCAATTAAGATTTAAACCTTGAGTGAAAGACATACTGCTAAGTATAGAACTTTGCATATTAACACATAAAAGTTGGATTTTCAAAAGACTCTACATTATTTAAGACTACATGTACCATTGGAAGTCACCATTGGAAGGCACTTTTGAAAATCTCACACTAAATGAACAAACAAAAATGACATTACTAAATGTACTCAATTATTTTTGTCACTTGTAGTTTAGTTTTAATTATTCATGCTAATGCTTCCTTGTCTAATAGTAAATGCACTGTACTAGCTTTTACAAAATAATAAAATCCTAGAGTTATAAGCTTTCACTACTCTCATCTCTCAGGAAAGATTGGAGAGATCGACAATATTTGTGGAGATTATTAATTGTGTGGGATAGGACAGCGCAGATTGGCACTGCACCTGCAGCAGTAGGTACATATGTACCCAAAGTTTGCTAGAGGAAGGTAGCAGTGCTTCATGGCAGGGCAGGGGAGGAGGTCAGAAAGTGCTGAAAAAAATGGGAGATAGTCAGCCAGGCAATGCTGACTCAGCCCCTGGGAACATAGCACAAGGCTTTAAAAAGGTGCATGCTCTGATGTTAGAAGCCCTTTCTCCATGCAGCAGGTGAAGCATCAGCCACCCTGCCTCCCTTTGAGGTGATAATATCAGGTTGGGCTAAGCCCTCCTGTGGGCATTGCACTCGTTGCTCCTTTGTGGGGGGGCTAGGATGGATTTTTGCCTTAATTACCATATTGTCTTAGGTGGAGTGGGGGTTTTCATTCACCTTCCTCACACCTGGGCTACGTCTACACTGGCAGCTTCTTGCGCAAGAACTCTTTTGCGGAAGAGTTCTTATGCAAAAACTCTTCCAGAGGAGAGCGTCTAAACTGGCATGTGCTTTTGTGAAAGAGATGTGCTTTTGTGCAAGACCATCCATGCCAGTGTAGATGCTCTCTTGCGCAAGAAAGCTCTGATGGCCATTTTAACCATAGGGCTTTCTTGCGCAAGGAATTCATGTTGCCGGTCTATACTGGCCTCATGCACAAGAACAGTAGCGCAAGAGGGCTTATTCCTGAGCAGGAGCGTCACAGTTCTGGTGCAAGAAGCCCTGATTTCATACATTAGAACGTCAGTTTACTTGCACAAGAACATGCGGCCAGTGTAGACAGGCAGCAAGTTTTTGCGCAAGAGCAGCCGCTTTTGCACAAGATCGCACCAGTGTAGACACAGCCCAGGTGTCAGGGAGGACCTATCATGGTGAGAAGAAAGGAGGTTAGGCTCTTATGTTGCACTCATGTAAATGTGAGGTGGACATCCAATACAGACACTTCATAGGGAAGGCATCCAGTGACCAGATAAATGGGTTGGTAAATGACTTAAAAAGGAAGTTCTGGTTAAAGGAACAGAATGAGGATGGGGGGAGTTCAAGATTAGTAAGGCAGGGAGCCCACCCACCCTTCTTATAGCCCACCTTAACTCTCCTCCAAGAGTGGGGGGGAGGATGTGTGCATAGTAAGGTCCCAACCATAATTTGTCTGGGGGACCTGGGATGGAAAATAAAAGAACTGGGGACTGGTAGAAGCCTCGGATAGTTATCTGAATGAATATGGAATTGCTTGCACTGTACACTTTTATCTACTAGGTAGTCCCAGGCATCTAATAATAAAGTTGTGGCATGAGTAAATCCGTAACAAGAATCTCCTGACCTTCTTTCGATATAGATACAATATAGTACAACCTGCTGTACTATACTGTACAATTCGATATAGTACAATCTACAGTACCACATTGGTGGGACAAATTCTACCATTTCACAGAACATGCATAAGTTCTGTAGCAGATGAGAGCTTGGCAAGTATTTTTAAGGATAGTATTTGGACTGTGGCATGGTGCTGTGTAGATACCTCAGATTATAATAATTTTGTAGAATCTAAGTATCATGTCAGAAGAAGGCATTCAGTGTTCAGCCCAATGAAAACCTAGCTAAAAAGGAGATTTCAAAGATAAATGTTCATTATAATTTTGTACCAGTTGAAAAAAAACCCCACACATTTAAACATTTGCACTCCATGTCACATATCAGACTGAGATACTTCCAATAATAACCAATCCCTACAAAGTCACAATTACTCTGCTAACATAATTATCTTCCATGGCATATTTGGCCTAATACATGATGAATTAAAACAACTAGATACTCCATCTTAAGAAATCAGACATATTTAAAAAGAAACAACTGCATCTCCTTTCTAAATTTTTATCAATCTAAAAAACTGAAGGCAAATACCAACATTTTATTTTTTTAGCTTAGTAGAATTCTTATCTATCAAACAGATTCCATATTGATTAGTTTTTATAAAATTGGCATACTCAGTTTCTCTCTAGTGCTGTTATCTTGTGTTCATTGCTTGGTCCTGGTATGTTCTGACCTTTCCTCATGAAAGAGTTAACAGTGCCACTATAATTTGAGCTTTCTTTAGCTAGATAAAGATAAAGCAGGATTTAAATACCATTTTCAACTAGCCTCCTAATACAATAAAAGGCCACTGGCTTGTTCAACTAATTCTGACTTTAAGGAGATTGGCTTATTTTAAAGGTTCAGATCTTCAAACTGTTTCATTTATAGAAAAAAGAAAATAATCCAGATTTAGGAATAAATCCCAGAAAAATCCTATACATTTCTAATCTGATGGTGCTCTTCAATTAACCAATAGTAATCAAGGTAACCTAAAACCCCTGTAGATGTTTTCATTTACCTTTATGTAAGAGGCAGTAAAAACAAACAGAACAACAACAAAAAAACAACAAAAATAAAGCAGCCAACAGTTATCTATATACCATTTCAGACATTTTCTACCTCAGTATTATTCAGAAAGAGAATAATAATGTAACAATATTCTGTAATTTATTTTATGTGCCAGCAGAAGTGGATAACAACTTTGGATAATAAATTACAGATAACTTTTTATATTAACAGATTCTTTTATAAAGTTTCTCTCAGATTAATATATACAATTATTCTATTTAGTTGCATATAACTGTCATCTAAGAAGATCTGCTTTTATAAACTACATAGTCTTTTTTTTTTACTATTAATAGCATACACTATGAAAATTAGTTTAATAGGAAAATCAATGTGAATTTGTGTGACTAAATAATTGAATGAATAAACTACATTTGGGGGGGACTGGTTTTACCCTACAGATTTTAAGATAAGAAAGTACATCCCAATTTATATCAATTGCTGAATGGGATATTATTGTTCAAGTCATGCAACAGGTGATGAGAGAGATGGTGCAATGAACAAAACCCCACTGGGACATAGTGCTAGTGTAACCCACATACCTTCTTGGGGTGGTTCTCTGTCCCATGTAGTGTCACTTAACCATTTACAGAGAGAAAGAAAGCATGAGTGTGCTCTACAGCCTCAGCTGAGAGACAATTGACTTTTAGCTCAAGCTGTAGAAGCTCATGCACTAAGCTCCAGAGCCTAGAGCACTAAGCACTCAGAGCCTAGAGCTGACTAAGTATTCTGGTTAATAAGATAGTAACTATCTCTGGGAGTGAACTCAGATGAAGATGGATGCTCAATGGCCCAATTAGGCAGGGGATTGACCAATTAATGAAAGTAATCAACCCATCAGCTAGGAACAGTTAAAGGACAGGAAGGAAGTTCAAAGAAGAAGGAGGCAGGATCTAAAGAGGAGGACCATCTTTCCCTTCCTACCCTAAAAAGTGGGCTAAGAGGGAAGTTTACTTCCACCTGTACATTGCTGTATGAGAGGTGCTTACAAAAACATAGTTAGTCAGGCTGTTTGAAATGATCCAAAAGGTAAAGAAGGCAGCCATGCCACACACACATTTCTAAAACTGACGTTCAAGTTTTATGTCACTGGGGTGAGAGGGATACAAGTCACAGAGCCAGGAAAAGCTATGATTATTTACAATTTGTGTGAGTACATTACTAATATACAAATATATTAAGACTTCCTATAATAAGACTAAGGCTACATAGAGAGTTCACATTAAAACAATATGCAAATTGATCTACTTAAGTATTTCTGACCTATTTTATGGAGTATATCTTTACATATATAATTTGCTTATGTTCTAGTAATATCATGCTTTTCCTCTACAATTCATTTATATTCATCTATTTTATCACATTTGAACAGACTCTGCTAATCCTATGACCTGTCATTTTTGGATTATGGCAACTGTAGAACTTAAACATAATTTTCATTGACAGATAGGATTTGTGGGAACCCTAAAGATGTGGGTGCAAAGAGTTCCTTTTCCCATCATGCATGCCTGTTAATTACACTGTGAGTCTATATTAAAAGGCCAGCAAACAAAGCACTGGACTCCAAATATTAAAAAAGCAGCAATTCAGCACCTTTCATGATTAATATTTGTAATCCATCTATTAAATAGTGCATAAAACAGTTCACTGTCAGCCTGTTAGGTAGGTCAACACAACTGGAGGCAACAGATGTTTACTCAGTAGAATTGCAAATACTGCAGAAGTGCCCTAGCATTTTTCTTTTATTATTTTTGTGGTAAGTGGCTATCACTGTAACTAGTGTGCTGTGCGTGCCATTTTCACTATTTCATATGTCAGAAGATAATCTCTGCACAATAAAAACATTCTTATGAGTGCAAAACTGGTTTGATTCATGACATTCTTACAAAAACAAGAGAAATGGTCAAATCTAGCTTCTGATTCATGAACACAACTGCACTCAATGAGCTTAGTGTGTACATGTGTTAAGGATATATTGGCTAAATGCTTTTTGCACTCACTACAACTGTTCACGTGTTATACATAATGTGATATATAACTCACAAGACCTACATTAAAAGAGCTTTCATTTTGCACAGTCATGCACTCAAAATTAGGAAAAGCCCAAATTAAGCTTGTCTGTGCAACCTTAAGTCAGCCTTCTGGTGCACATACATTATGAGACAGTTTTTAATTATGTGGTTTCATGCTATATTTCCCAAAAGATTCCTGCCTCATTCGGTGTGCAAAACGGACAAGGGTCACTTAATAAGTAGCTATTCGATATTTTGTTTGCTCTTTGTGCCTCAATATGTGTCCCTCTGTCTTATTTGCTGTGGACTATTCAAACCCCACTCTGAAGACAGAATTATTAATTTCTTCATGGACTTTTCTACAGTGCTAATCACTATAGTAACAAAGGGCTTCCCAAATATTAATAATGTATCTTCTTATCGTTCATGAAAATAATAGCCTGTCACCTCACGTTTGATATTTGGGGAGCTGAGGCGTAGAGTGATTAAGGTCAAAATCTCACATTGGGCACCCAATATTAGTGGATATATCTAGGAGTTGATTTTTCATATTTCTTAGAACTATATGGCATTTCATATGTTCAAAGTAAAGCTCCCATTAGCTAAAGTTGCTTAGGAAACTTTAATTCCAGCATTTTCTATCTTTGAATGCTTGACCTTCCAACCTTAATAATGTTTCTTCTCAGTAGTTTTGTATGTATAATTTCGTAAGTTTAAAAGAAAGCAAACTGAAAAAAAAAATGTCATCGTGTGATATTGAATTGACACCCCATATGGAATTTTTAGGTCGCCCATGCCGACCTTGACCACTTCAGCTAATAGAATAACTAACAATCATAGTTTATAAATAAACTACCCTTTCCTTGCAAAAACCAAACAGTCACGGTGTTGAAGAATCAGAAAAAAAATCATCATAACTAATTAAAAAAAAACAAAAAACCACCCCAACCTTAACAAAGCCACAAACAAGATGGGTAAACACAGCACAAAAGACTAAAAGAACAACAATCAGGGTAGTAATTTAAAAATGGCTCTGCAAAAAGTTAGTTTTTAGGTCTTCTTTAAAACACGGGAGAGATTAAATGAGTTGGATTTCAGGAGGCAGCAAGTTGCATAATGTCAAAACTGCTGCAGCAAAGTCTTTATTGGGGTCCAACTTCAAGTGTGATGACAGAACCCCGAATCACCAGATGGTATGCAAGCCCAAATACTCCTCAGGTGTACTCTCAGGGAGGAGGTCTCAAATATAACCAGGGCTATTCTCATTCAGAGTTGTATATACTTGTAAGGATATGGAGAATTATGTTGTCACCTTCTACGTGAGCCAGCTATGGGGAAAGAGATATTTCACTGGCATTGGCTGACAAGTGAGGAGCAGTGAGACTCTGGTATCTTGAGTTCAATTTCAGGTTCTGGAAGGCAGCATGTCTCGTGGTCACAGACCTTTCTGCTCCAAAGTTCTAGACCTTCCTCCCTCAGCTTCTCACTTCAGTCTCTCCCTTTCCTCATTACTTGTTATAGTCTCCTCTCCAAGCAAGTACCAGCATCCCCCTGCACAGTTCTTCCTCCAATCTCAATCCTCACCCCCACTGATTCCCAGGCACACCATTACCATCATGTTCCCTTTGGCACCCCAGTGCAGCCTCCTAGCCTATCTAGTCCTAAATCTTGGCTCTAGTCTCCCCTGTCCAGGCTCCTTGTCCTGATTTATTCTCTCCCCCCTCACCCACACCTCAGGTCCAGCTCTTGTCCCCTCTGCATTTGAGTCAGGCTGCTTACTCCTGCACCTTTCCTGTGCACCAGAAAGGAGAGCTTTGAGTGTTCAAGAAGACCGTCTTCTTGCACTCATTTCCTGTGCCACAACAGTCACTATTAGCCAGGAGGAGCAATTCTACAGAAAGACATCAACCCCTAGGGCATGAGTAATCTGGTTTGCATCTAAGAGTGACAAAGGGATAGGCATTCTCAGGGCATAGTGAATCTTCAGAGATTTTATGAGCTAAACTCTCACAAGACTACTGAACATGTGTGAACAGAGAGTTTTCAAAGGCTCTTAATATTTCCAAAGACAGTAAATTTCCACACAATTGGAAAAAGCACATCCCTGACACAAGGAGGACTTCCCTACCAAACTGCAAGTCCCTGCTCCAAATCATGGAGGTGCTCAAGCTTCTTAATTAAATGGATTTCTTTAATATGGGCACAATAATGTATTTTCCCCTAGTGTAATCTTGGAAATGGCTTAATATTTTAGCTGAAACTTAAAAATAAATAGGGCCTGTCAAGGCTGTTCCCCACTCTGGCACGATGAATGCAGAAATGGGGGCCTACAAAAGCACCCCAAAACCTGATCTCTACAGGCTTTGGTACAAAAAATTCCCCCAAAATCCTAATACCTGGACTTTGGGAAATAAAAACCGCTGCCACCACCCAAGTATTCAAAAAAAAAAAAAAAAAAAAAAACAGGAAGAGATCACTTGGAAAATCTCTTTCCTAAAAACCTCAGGGGGACCTCAAGATCTTTTCCCCAAAAAGCTTGAAAAATAAAAGAGAAAATACAAGCTGCAGTCTGTGGTAGCCGTCCCCCAGTCAGAGGCTACAGATATTCACAGACAGATTTTCCAGGAAACAGAAATGAACCAATAACAGGTTAATAAAAAACAAACTTTTATTATCAAAACAAAACCAGTGACAAGCATAGTTGGAATGGCTAGATGGTAAGAGCCACCAATTAATATACCCATGGGGGATTCCCCATGGGCCAAAACTTAGTTACAAAAGAGAGGAAAAACCATTTCTAACAGCACAGACCTCAGATCCAAATTCCCAAAGCAGAAAACAATAAAACCTGACAAATTTATCTAGACTTTAGCCTACTTACACATTATGAAGAGTCTTTTTCTTGGAGAGAGACATGCCTTCTATCTCCCTCAGTATCTAAAGAGCAAACTGGCTCAGAGACATAGGAGGGAAAAGTTAAAAATTCCTTTGCCTCAGTTTGAAATCCCTACCTGTCTTACCATTGGCTGATCAGATACCTGGCTAGATTAACCCCTTAGTCCCCAGGCTGCTAGCCATCCCTCATGGCCATGATACTGCCCTAAGAGAAAATGGATAAAGAAGTTTCCCATAACATAAGAACTAGGGGTCACCTAATGAAATTAATAGGTAGCAGGTTTAAAACAAAATCAAGGAAGTTTTTCTTCACAGAGTGCACAGTCAACCTGTGAACTCCTTGCCAGAGGAGGTTGTGAAGACCAGGACTTTAACAAGTTAAAAAAAGAACTAGATGAATTCATGGAGGTTAGGTCCATTGATGGCTATTAGCCCGGATGAGTAGGAATGGTGTCCCTAGCCTCTGTTTGTCTGAGGCTGGAAATGGATGACAAGAAAGGGATCACTTGATGATTACGTGTTCTGTTCACTCCCTCTGGGGCACCTGGCATTGGCCACTGTTGGAAGACAGGATACTGGGCTAGATGGAACTTCGGTCCGACCCAGTATAGCCATTCTTATGAGTGTTGGAAGTGAGGAGGGACTCAAGGTGGGGGGAGGGAGGGCAATCTGACATGGGCCTTTTCTCTCCCACCAGTGCCCCCTAGCTGCCAGGGGAATTTTTCTCTCCCACAACATTCCTCCAACTGCCAGGGTCCTTTTATTCTCTTTCCCCAGGACCTTTCCCCACCCCTAGTGCTGTAGCCAAGGGCCGGGAGGTGGAAGAAGGGTTTGGGGCAGTGGGGCTACTTCCCCAGTGTACTGGCTGGCAAGATGGCAGAGCCCCAGCCCTTGGTGGTACGACTGCCCTCAGTGGTCACTCTGCAGTATAGCTCTCCTCTGGTGCTTGCTGTCCCCCCAGTGGCCACTCTCAGCATTGCATCCCACCAAATAGCAGTCCTTTTCCTCAGCCTTCCAGTTCTCCTGGCATAACAAAACCATGACCTTGCTTTAAGTTAAGAGAAAAGGAAGCTGCTTACCAAATTTGGTGGTCCTAGCTCTTACCATTTAGGAGGAATTCTGGAACAAATGGACTTGCAGACAGACACAAATCTCTAAAATATACATATAGAATATTCGACATTAGCATAACAACCAGATATACGTACTATTGTACCAATAAACAGTATGAATCCAAATCCACTGAACCACGACTGTCAGTCAACCATATGTTTGTTAAATCCTTTGGGATATAGCCCAACATTGGTTGAGAACAGCAGCTGGCCAGTTTTAAAAAATAATTTGTTATTTTCTTGCATTCAGATTTTAGGACCAGCAGCACATAATTAAGTATTCCATTCCAATGATGAGCTCTTTCAATATGCTACTTTCAGGTTCACAATGTATAGTGTAACTCCTAGGGTGTTTGGTGTTTTTCTTAAAGATGCAAGCTCCTGGAGTCATGGAATGATATAAAAAGGTCAGCTTTTATTTAACAAAAAGGTTTCAAGTCTTTATGGGTGCACAAACAAGGCTCAAAAATCTGAAGACAAATAAAAAGAACATATAATTATTTTAAAAACAGATGTTTAAGCCAATCTCATTTTTGATTGGGAAGGTGTTAAACTTGTGATTTTTGAACACTTGTGCATGGTAAAACTTAAAATAAAATCTATTAGGTGGCAAACACTTTTGAAAATCTGCCTCATGATCTCTCCAGCTGCAATCAACATATGCTCTTGCAGCCAAATAAATACTTGAAACAATGAAGCAACAAAAAGCTAAAATGAAGAAAGAAAAAGTGTCAAGCAAAGTGTTATAGCCACACTTCACAATATTCACAGTGCATGTGTCCTAGAAACCCAACAAGAATTTAGCTCAAGGAGACTTTATAATCTTAAACCCATCCATCATGTCTAAGGAAAAAAGGCAGCCAAAAATCCCTTCCTGGATAGAATCTTCAGAACTCGGAAATGGATGCATGTGGCTATTAGGGATGTTAGATATCGGGTAATTAAATAGAGTAACCGCGCAAATTCTTAGTGTTTACTTGACTGTTCTATAGTCCCGTGGGGGGAGAGGGGCAGCAGCCAGTGCAATCCAGCCTCACTCCTGGGGGGCCCCCACCACCCCATGCTGCTGCCTCTATATAAGGCAGGAGCTGCTCTGCAAGGGGAGCCAGTTTAAAGAAATTTATAAAAAAAAAAGCAGTTTAAGTCCATTTGGAACCATCAACCTTCAATAACTAGCAGGAGTCAGTTCATTCCCAGCCTCTGATAAATACAATTAAGAAAAATTTGGTTAATATTTATTCAAAATCATTGGGAATTTTGCCTAGATAAGGCCTGGAGAATTTTGGTTGGATATTTTATCAAAGCTCACTTTTTTTTTGGTATTTAGCAAACATCCATTGCTTTGTTAATATTTAGATATTCTTATGCATGCTGGCTGCATAAGACCAACAAATTATTAAGTACTGTACCAATTCTAAAACTGGCCTCAGATTATATTAAGCTTCAGATAAGTGTGCTAGAATTTTACATTCTTTGTGGTAGGTACTGATATTTTGTTTTGGGTTTGAAACCCTGGTCCATGACAGGGGCCCCAAGATGCTACCACAGTCATAATTCTAAAAAAATATAATTTATAGCAGTGCTGGACAGAGTTCACCCATGAGACAATCAAGAGGATTAAAAATGCTAGTAGTTTTACTTGGCAATGTAAGTGTAATAGTAAACAAACTTAATAACTTCAGTCAAATATATTTTATTTACTTACAATATGTCTAAAATTCCATATATTTCTATATATAATAGATAGCTGATGAAATCAAGCTTTCAAATAGCATTACGCAACTACATTTTACAACATCTTTTCCAGATTTGGAGGGTTGAGATATTTGTACATATCTATGGTTTCCAGGGTCAGAAGAAAAAAAAAATTGCTGCTGTCTCTTTTCCATTTAAGAGATCATGTAAACATTTGACTGAGCAATGAAAGGTACTTTAAAGATGCCTATTAAGGAACATTTCATGTGATATGCAGTTTGTGTTTGAGGAGATCCAGAACTTCATTCAAGTTTGTAAACCCAAAGTGTCGTGCGTGCAAAACAATGGCTGAGCATCAAGTGAAATATGTATCAAGATACCAATACGAATAATGACAAAACTATTCACTAGCTCACTGTTAGGGAAGAATATTAGATTTTAAAGTGTGTTTTCCATCTTCTAGTACATATTGTTTAAGTGATCTGTAGGTAATAAATACCAAGGGAAATCAATTACATTTATTTCACAGAAAAGTAGAATTTGTACATCTTTCTAAGCTCCTTTTTATAAGTCAATATCTGGCCGCACATCTCCTGCTTGAAGGTGGGGTGAGACAAACAGTGACAGCTCCTTGATCACTACTTGGACATCATTAATATACTGATACTATGGCAACTGATGCCTGACATTGATTAACCAGAATTTCCCCACCTCTTATTTGAGATCTGAACCTCAGTACTTGTCAAGGCAAAACAGCAACCAGAAAAAAAAGCCCCAATTGTGCATCTTAGAAAGCACAGTTACGCTTTTAAGTTACATATTTGAATCAGTGTCTACAATGTCAATGGGAATCTTTTCCTGAGCAATGGATCAGGCCGTTAGTCAGGTAAAATAACTGTCTCCTCATCTCCCCTGTACCTACATCAAGATTATCATAATGTTTTTTATCCAATTAACTGTACTTTAGCTTCTGCCACATGTGATTGACAATTGCCTTTGGGTGGCGCTTGTGCAGGGCCTCATTTCCACAAGCTGTGCACTCAACACATGTGGACAGTAAGTCATTTTTAAAGGTATTTAAGGTTAGATACTCAAAATTGCTTGTTTTATCAATAAAAGTAATTTAGTATTCAGCATTTACCAATAAAACACCGAGGAGATAAATTCATCTGAGCCTTTTTTTACAGGGCACTAGAACCTATCCTGGCCTGGATCAAATCAAATAATTTATTACATTAACATTGATTATTTCTTATCTTGCTCAACTTTTCTAAAACTATAGCAGTACAAGCAATACAAGCAATAAGCTGTTCACTACAGAATTATCTTTCATAATTCCTTCTCTAGCAAAAAAAAAAAAAAAAAAGAAAACTTCAGAAACCAAATAATCCTAGTAGCAGACTGACCACATCTTGAGCTTGGGAGTATGACCTAAGGATATCTAATGCAAAGGCTGTGAAGCACAACCTAAATGGAAAGGCATGATACATCCCTACTTCCTATGCTGTAGGGAAACTGGAAGATAATTTGTCTCCACTTGTTGACAGGAAATATAAACTCCTCACTCTTACAGTTGTGGAGGGAAACACTGTAACATGACACGTATTATGTTGTTTTACGTGGGAGTGGAGGATAATTCAGGGATGTATATTTAGTTTTACAAAAGGCAGAATAGACAAATCAATTCTGACGACCACAAAAAAGTGGATATGTACAGAAGACTCACTGACGTCATCAACTGACTTGAATGACTGCTTTTCCTGTTGTTTTTCTGTCATTGTAGTAAGAAGTACCAATCCTTTAATTCTCTTTCATTTCTTACAAAGCACCATGAAAGGAACAGGAAATACAATTCCGAAGGTCTCTTTAATACTGGCTATCAATAAAATGACCTTCATCATTCTGGGAAATGTTGAGATCACATGAGTAATGACAATATTTTCCACACTGGACTTCTACTTTCTTTTGCAGCTATCTACCATAATAATAGCTGTCTGAACCTATACATTCACAGCTATTATTTTTAGCATGCTGTAATATGGCAGACCAAATATCTCTGATTCAGGAATGTATGTTTTTAAACACAGACAAATTTCCAGGTAAAAAGATTCTAAGACCAAAGAGCTTCAGTCAGTTTTACATGTTACAATGAATAGAACTCTATGGGATTTTTTTCCTGATTTAAGAAGAATAAACATATTTCTGAAATGTTTGCTGATAAAGAAACAATGATAGTGTTCAATAGGGATTAAGACAACGGGTTTAGTAGCCATTTGTAACCAACAGAACGTCAGAGAATACTGTTTTCTCCACAGGCTCTTTGAAATGTTTCATAGAATTCTACACAAGGATATAATTTTCTATTCATCTCTATAGTATTCTTGCATAAACAAAAGATATTGATAGTGTGTTACTTGAGATGATTCTAAGCACAGGAAAACCGCTTTGACTAGAATGACTAACAAGGGATGAAGGTTTCCATTGCTTAAGGAACTAAGTCAACATAGAGTAATCACTTGACAGCAATATCTTTGGGCACCCAATTCTGAAAGATGTTTGAGTGGGTGAACCTCTTTGTTTGCATGTGGACCAACTTTTTTTAATGGAGATCTGTATAGGTATGAGGGTCCATATGCACAGAGCACTTTTCAGGGTCCTAAAATGCAGTTTCAGTCCTTGTCTACACTCTACTGTCACACTTGCAACTTAAAACCTCCTAGTGAGAGTATAACAGCAGTGCTCAAAAATTCACTCTAACCATAAAATAGCAGCTTGAGTGGCCCACTGAATCACAATAATGAACACACCGGGCCAACAATGTGGTACATAATCACCTTGTTTACTGTATTAATGACAGTTATTTTTTGATTAAGTACATGGCACCTTTTGAGCCTTCCAGTATTGTAAATGTGTTTTCTCTATTTGGCTTGCAATCAAATTTTATTACTGCACATGTATTCATTTCAAGAGGGGGCACGGAGGAAGCCAGAGGGGGAAAGGGAGGGAGCAGAGAAAACTAAGAAAAAATGAAATATTCAATCTGGTTAGACATAATCTAGCCAGAGGCATCAACAGTGAGGATCTAAAACTGAAGGTCCTAAAAATGTAAAAATTTGTTTATGTCCTTTGGAAGGATTGACCAGCCTTTCTGTGGCCAAGAATGTTGAGAGTTTTTTGGTTTTTGTTTTTTTCAGATCACAACTCCTCACACCTTTGGGTTTTTGGTAAAAGTCCTTGGTGAAATTCACAACCATTTAAAACATTCTTTGACATTTCCTCCAATAGGATGCTACATTTCTTAACATTTCAGCAGCAACAGAATGAACAGAAGTTAGCTGTTAAGAAACCAAGGCCTGCAGCAAACTCAGAATGCTAGGTCACACTTCTGTGGTAGCAGGAACATGTTTGGAAATGATAATTAATTCACCCTCTGTAGAAAGGTGGTTGATGTCTCTGGATTTTGCAATGCTTATCAGCTGAATCCGGTAACAGTATTATCAACTATGAAAAGAACCACTCCAAAGCCTTTTTAGGTGGTAATAAAAGCATCATCAATGAGAATGTTTGCTAAGAAATGGGCTCTTGAATCACTCTGCAAAGACTAGCATGTCCAGCACCTAGGGCTCTTTGATGGCAGAGGCCTGCAGCTGAACAGATTGAGCTATGTATATCCCAGTCCTTGCACGCATAGATGCCATCTGGAAGGAAACAGCTCAATCATGAAAGCATAAAGAGGAAAAGCATAAATTTGAGCTCCCTGATTAAAAAAAAAAAAAACTTGCTTATCTCATTTCTCCAGTTTTACGGCCCAGAGAAGATGTAGTTTTTTATTTATCCTCCCATTATAAAGGTTCTTTTAAACAGCAACTCTTTTTGAGCACAAAACAAGTAATTATGTGAAATCAGTTCTTCAGCCAATGCTGATTCTTCAATGGAAGGTATCATGGAAGAAACAGACCAATGGTTCAATGAGATTCACAGACGATTTTTATAAATTGATAAATGCCATTGAATGTTAATGTATAGATTATTCCAAATTTCAAACCAGATCACTTTCCCCCAGAATGAAATCCAAGGGAGAAATTGCCAGAGAAAGAAATGTCACTAGAGATCTATTCATGGACACTCTTCACACTGTTTCATGGAGTCAGGATTTTGCATCCTGGTGGGGTAGGGGGAGAAGGCTGCAAGTTCCACCAACAAGCCACATTGGTACTATGGGATCTATCATAGGCTAGACCACCTTCACAGAAGCTCTGGGCCTCTACATCTGCTCTCCCCTCATAGTACCCCGTAGTATGGTTCTTCTGAACTTGTGCTATCAAGAACTCCCTTTAACTAAAATAGACACTTGATAATAGCCGAAGATAAGCACAGAAAAATAGCAAAGTCCCTGGTAGTATTATTTTTTTCTTGATATTCTCTATAGGGCCAGAGGAGGACTATTGTGTATCTTCCAATAAACATTTCTCCTCCAACATTGACTGAAGACATAAGGCGCACCCTCCTCCATGAGCTCTAGAGAAGGTAGGAGAGCAATGTTACAGATGTTGCACAGGAAAAGGTGAATGCATGGAAGATGCCCTCAAGTGCATAGCTCTCAGAGGATGAGCTGGTATTTCATTATTAAATTAAATAAAATACCCAGAGCAAAAAAAAAAAAACCCCAAAACCCACCCCACATACTACATAAGCTAAAATTGTCAAGATTGTGTTTCACTGTATATTAAACAGATAAGGTGATGAAGAAAATTAAAACTATATCCCTTTATTAAAAGGCCCTTTTAATCCCCTCTCAACATTTTAACTTGTGTTTGGGCACGGGTTTTTTTAAAATATTTTCCCCCTTCTGCTAGCGACAACTTTTGCATTGTTTATATTCTGGTCAAAGTAGAATTGACCTCTTTCACATGGGTGCATATTAAAATACAGAGGGGAAAGAGGGGAAGGGAGGGAAATCAGATGAGTGAGAATTTCCATATTTGTAGAGAAATTGATTGTGCTGTGATGGCATGACAGATTTTTAGACCCATTATTTTGCATTTATATATAGTTGATTTCTGGCTTATCAATGTTCATTTAACTACCAAAATATTACATTTAGATATTAGGTTGAAGGAGGATGGAAATGAGTGAAGTTTTAGTGGCAAATGATATAAAAAAGGACGGCCATTTTGCTGTGATCTGATTTTTCACATGCTGTATTGAATTTCTCTTCCTAGACTGTTCTAACTTAACACTCCTCTTTAGAACGGATCTGAAAATACACTTTCTGCAATATACGACACTGTGAAACAACAGTCATTCTCAGACTTTCAAAAAAACCTTTATAAGCCTAAAATATATATATCATCTCTTATTCTCCACAATGCCAGTTTCTCTTTTATCTTTATATAGCAGAGTTCCTTTCCCTTGCATATTTGCCAGCACTACACTGAAAACGTGTTTTCACACCCCGAGGCTTTAACATCACATATTGTTCCCATTTAAAGAACTGTGATGCCATGACTCTAAGGGGGGGGTCACAAGCTACCCAGATCTTCTGAGCAAGTTTCTATAGACAAATAATAGAAAAATATAGAAAATGCTTTTTATAATACAGCTCAAAACATATCTGCTTAGTCACAACTTAGACCAATATTGTAGACTGCAGGGGAGAAGGAGAATCCATTGTTCCACCCTCATCATTCTCACCCACTGTAGTATGTTAGGCAATGCTGTTGGTGTGGAGCTCCTTGGTTTCTTCAAGATGATGGGCTTGATCCAGTTTTCCCATGGACTTCAATATGCACTGGAGCACGCCTTAGGAATCAGTTACTGAAAGCCCTTGTGTAATAGCAATAAGACTTGGGGGGGGGGGGGGGGGGACTTCTTTTCACCGTCTACCTATCAAACACTTGTGGACAGAAAAAAATAATCTAGCCTTTCATCTTTAACTACTGCCCCATAACCTTCAAGATATAAAGAAAACATTTTTTTTCAGAAGCAATGTGCTAGGTCTTCATTTAAAGTTTTATTAGCTCTTCACAACTTTCTAAGCAGCCAATAGTAAAGTTTTAATTACCATTCAAAACCCTGCTCAAGGATAGAAAGTTTGTTCTTTCTTGACAGCTCTGTAGGGATTTGGCAAACACACATCAGTTCCTTTATAATAAGGAAAAACTGCACACACATTCTGAGCTCTGAATAATGTGGTTTATTTTTAACTAGCTACTCCCTTATACTGTCAAGATATTCCAATAAAATCATCTGCCAGTGGTGGGGGTACATATGAACTTTAAGGAAATATAATAATCTCAATTCCAGCTAAGTAAAATAAGTATAAGATTGCTTTTATCTGAACCATTTTTTAAAGAAACACACAAAAAACACTTAGTTATATGCTACGGAGTCTTTCATGTGCTAGCTTTATAGCCTGGGGCCCTATTCTCCTTTTCTCAGTGATGTTCTGATTAAGACCATGACCCGGGGACTCAGGAGATCTGGGTTTAATTCTGCCACACTTCCAGAATGACCTTGGATAAAATCACTTCAAATCTGTGCTTCTGTTCCCCTCCCCCATCCATAAATGGGATTTATATGTCCCTAATTCAACAAAGCATTTATTAATGTGATGTGAAGCTGTCAGATATTCTTATTACAGGGATCCCCATGTAGGCTATCCACAGACAGGTGTATGGGCAGCATGTGCAATAACAGCACAAACAGTGCACCAGCACTGATGACAACTAGGGGCTACTCTAACCTATGCCAGTGCACAGCATCTAATGGATGCTCTGGAAGTAGAGACTAGACTCAGGAGAGTCATAATGTGTCCCCTCCCTTTCCAACACTAGAGATAGTGAGGACTGCTGAATCAGGAGTGGGGGAAGGGGTCAGCAGAATTGCCAGGCTGTAGGTGAGGTGGCAGGGGTGACTCCACATTCCCAGAAGGGCCAGCCCTTGGAATCACCCAAAGCACACCACGCTTCAGCCTCTCCTGCACCCTGTGAGCTCTCAGAGCCACCTGAAGCACACCACGCAGCACTCCCATAGTGATTTAACAGGCGTGGAGCTCCAGCTGCCACCGCTGCTGCAGTAGCAGCCACATCTGGAAGCCCCAAGTCCTTTTGAATCGTTGGGGCAGGCCTCATCAGCTTGATACCAACAGTCTATTTAAATTCCTTGCTGGCCATTGACACCCCAAATCCAATGTCTAATGTGCTCCCTGTTACGCAATGGAACCAGATCTCAGTTGAGAATCCGGCCCTACATGTATATTAGTTATCTTTAAAAAGCAAACAATTCACTGGGTTTACACTAGAAGCTGGCAAACCAATATAATGGAAAACCTATGCTGCTTATAGACTAAAAAATAGATTTATCAGTTATACTAGGAAGCTGGTATACTGGGCAACCAAACTGAACTAGTTTCTAATTATAGTTAATAAATCCAGCATCCCAATTTCCTTCTGTATCTATTCCCCATTATAACTTGTATTATTACCAATGCCACTATATCTAGCAAATAACTGTAACAAATACAGACTGTTCACAAGTTTTAAAGCAAAGGGAGGATCCATACTATAACAATGGACATGGTTGATATGGTTACAGCAATCTACTGTTTATTGATCTGTAGGTACCACAAAAGGAAGCACTTTTACAGCACTTGGATACATTAATACAGTATTTGTATTGAAGCAACAAGTAGAGTGCCTAGTCAAGGACCAGGTTCCTACTGTGTTCGGCACTATATCAACACACAGCTAAAGCATGGTCTCTATTCTGAAAGGACTACAATCTCAGTGAATGCTGTCTTTCCAAGATAGACTATTTTTACTTTCTGAACTGCTACCACTGACTGCAACTCACCGTCATAAACTCACACGGCTTTAAAATGAAGATGGGGACAATTTGAGTACCATCCTCTCCTACTGTTCCTTTATGTGCAAAAGGGAAGAAACTTGCCTACTATATTTTATAATGTTTGTCAACCCACTGGGAACGTATTTTCAAACTGATCTTCTCAATCATTTGCTGAGCCCTTGAAAGCAGGGCTAGAGATGGCATATAAAGAAAAGTAATATCCGGTTAAGGCTTTGAAACCCGTGTTGTCTAAATTATGATTGACACAGGATGATTTGTTTTGTGCAACTTTCTTCATCATTCACATGGCTTATTCACTGGTGCTTTGAAATCTAAATTAAAATTTACAAGGTGGAATTAAACTTCTCCTATGAAAGGAAATTACATTTTATAGAACTATGCTTTTTTTTAAAAAAAGAGAAAGATGTGATTTAAATGCACAAAAGCAAGGACTTCAGAGCGGAGTGTGCCACAAAGCATTAAGTCCTGCACAAGCACAAACCAATATGGGACAGCAGCCTGTTCTGCAAAATAAATATCCTATCAGCACAGGCTTCCTTTTCAGGCTGCCTGTATGTGCCATAGGGCACTTGTTACTTTACCTGGTCCTTGGAGCAACTCACTGCTGCTATTGCTAGCACCTTGCATTTATTCTGGATGATATATACCCATTTACCAGGCTTCTGGCTGACCTTGTGGGGAATTTATTCATTCAATGTTGTTAGCCATGTTATTCTCATTTTGGCAGGTGGTGTTATCATATACATCATAGGTATCCCAATACCACAGGACAGCATGGTGTGGTCATTGCTGGAAGAGGGCACGAAGCTAGGTAAGGTCCCCCTCATGCCCAGGACCCCCCAATCCCAATCCCCTCACTTCCCCCCCAAGACCCGGCACCTGCAGCTTGCTCTGACACGCTCCCTTGTTTCTGCACCCTCTCTCCTGGCCAAATACCACACCCCGCTCCTTCATCCATGTTGCTCCTGTACCCTCTCTCCTGGCCACACACTGTATCCTCCCTTGCTCCTGCTACCTCCACCTGGAGAGACACCCTACTTCCAGCCTGCTTCTGCACCCTACTCCCCACCCAGACCTTACACCTTCTCCCGCTTCTGCACCCCATCCCTATCCTACTTTCTGGCAGCCCTGTCTCGCACACTGCACCCCTCATTTTTGTCCTTACCCCAGAGCCTAAGGAGGTCCATAAAATCCACTAACTCTGGAACCCCAGAAAATTAAATCTGGTCTATGGGAAGCCCTGAACCTCAGTTTCCTCTTCCTTTCCCCTCACCCCATGAGGCTGGGGCACCCGAGGAGTGAGGTGTCTCAGTTGGGGCCACATCAGTGAGCATTGGGGGGTTTTGGAGGAGTTTTTTTGCTTCTCACTTGTTAGTCCCCAACTGATTTTTCTGTGGGTCAGTGACCCCCCCCCGACCCAAAAAAGGTTCCCCACCCCTGCCATAAATAAAGAAAACATTGAAGCCTTTTGTGTTGGACATAATATTTTACTTTATTTAAAATGAAGTTTTATAAACTAACATGAGAAAGTTAAAATGCTTAATCTGTTTAATAATTTAAATTAAACTGTTCTCTCAAGCTGCAGCTGATTCAGAAAATAAGGTTACCGTACTCAGCCTGCTCTTGCTTCACCTCCCCCTCTCTCTCCTTCCCCCAGCACCCAGATTTGTGAATAAGTTAAATCTTGGTATGCCACTTCTGAAAGGTTGCCGACCCCTACACCAAAAGGTAAGATCTGCATCTTAATTTATTTATTAATGAAGTTGCTGTAAGTAGGACTATTATTGACTTTGAAAAGTAACACCGGCACTCAGACCTGTTCATGGAGGTGAATAAGTCAAACCTCGGCACTTCACCTCTGAAAGGTTGTTGACCCTTGGTCTACAAAATCATGTTGAGCCCTTCCTTCTACCTAGTGCATCAGCAGCAGAGCTCTGTAACTTCACACTCCTTCACATGCTTGGAAACCTACAAAGCTAATATTCTGCAAATTGTATATAAGAATTTCCTCAGAGGAGATGGCTTAGTTCATCTCAGGAAGGTGTCCACTGTAGTGAAACTGCAATCTTGGAGGGAGAGCACCAGAGGGTACAGGAGTAAGTGGAGTCAATTTACAGCAAAGAATTTGCCTTTGTATCTCTGAAATGAGCCCTTAAGACTGCTGAACTGTTTTATGCCTTTTTAAAAACCAAAACATTATTTGAATAAAAAAGCCATTGCTTAGAGCCAAATTTCAACCCAATAAAAATGTAAATTGATTAGTTATACGCTACTCAAAGTCATGTTGATATTAAAAAAGGGGAATTCCAATGGAGCCTTAAATAGAGAAGCACTGTTGTGTTTCATTATGCTAGTACTGATTATCTTTCATCTCACCAAGGGGTGATACGTGCATTTTTCAATCCAATGACAGATAAAGAGGTCCACGAGCTGGTCAGAAAGGCAGAAATAAATTTTGGCTTTAGAGACATGTTTGAATCCTTCAAAAACAGTCAGCGTACACAGACTCAATTATTCCTCCAGGAATCTGATTCATCACCTTTAGTAAATACTTGGCTTTATTGCTTTGGAAGCCAGTTGACAACATTTGGGTAAACAGCGATCAATTTAAGATTCCAACTTCTTGCAGCTGTCTGATTTCAAGCTAGAAACATTTAGTGTCATTATTTTCTTACACACTGCTAATTTTCATAGTGTGTTCTATACCTATTTGCCTTTAAAAGTACAGAATTTATGACCACATTTATAAAGAATAACTTATCTTAACTAATGTATAAGTGGTACCTTTGAAGATCATGTAATAAATTTAATTTTTTTAAGTCATTGTCAATGTCAGTAAAAATGGATATAAATTTTGAAAATGAAAGATGCGACAGTGCACAGAGTTAGATTAGACGCCTGGAAGCTTATATGGTCCCAGCTGCTTTTTTCTTAGTGTGCTTCTGCGCTTAACCCTATATGTTTAAATGATACTAAATTTTAATACACATTGATATATAAAACCTCATTCCAACCCATTTTGCAAGTATTCATAAAAATAAAAGCAATACACGTAAAGCAAACTGAAGATCACGAAGATGTATTTAACCTCTGCCAAGGTCACTTAATTATGTTCTCCTTTTATCTCTGCTTTAACCATCAGGTACTCAAAATATCAAAGTGAGGTACAAATTCATGATGCGCCCTGATAACTATTATACAGGAAACGGCTATGGTAAAATGCAGTGTGGAAGAATAAAAAGGCAATCATTTTGTAGATTTATATCAAAAGCAATAGCTTTGGTGCTGTGCTTACCAAGTATATGTTTAGTTAAAAAATTGGACCCTTCAAATAAAAACTTTTTTTTTAAATTTCAGGATCAAGAAATCTAGAAGACTCATCATAGTCCACCCATGCCCACATAAGCATCTTTTCACTTAGCCCTGAGCTACCTAATTTTCCCATCTTCTACAATTCAGTGACACACCCAGAAGAGAAGAGCCCCTTCCATACCCTTTCCTTGCCAATTCACCAAGCCTGTCCAATGAAAATGAAGCTCACTCACTTATAAACAGTGGCCACAGTCTATGGCTTAGTGGTCATTTCCTAGCACAGAGGAAATGAAAGGTGATGCATATAAGATAGTTAACATGGACCAAGGTAATGCATGCCCAATGAAATTCCTTCTATTTCAGAGGTCCAGCACAATGACATCCACATAACACAGGACTGTCATTTATTTAGAAGAGGACCTTCCATGTAGTCGCTACTTTGGGATGAGTCTGTACACTAAAGAAGGGGTAGCCACACTGGCCTTTCAAAGCCTAGCATGAAGAATGGTGCTAGATATAAGCATTTTACAGAAATACAAGACTTATTCACTATGTAGATTCAGTGGTCTTAAAATCTTGTACAATTCAGGCTAAAGAACCACCCATAGATTTATTTGGATTTTCAAAAATACTTTGATAAAGTCCCTCACCAATGTGGGGTAAATATCTTGAAAGAGAGAGAGGTGACTGGACTGGAAACAGACTAAGAGATAGAAAGAGTCAAATACAAGTTCCTCATATTAGAAGAATAAGTAATTAGAAGAATAAGGAATTACATTACTCACTGCAATGTAAAGGTAAATGATAAAAGAAAACTATTTTACTTTTTCACACACATTTATTATTCAGTCTGTGGCACTCACTGCCACAAGATATCATTCAAGTTAAGAGGTTCCCAAATGCATATCTTTTCAGACAACGAAAGAACCATTATGGTCATCTAGTTGGAGTTCCTACATAACCAGGCCAACAAACCCTACCCAATAATTTCTGCAGAAAGCTCATTACTATTTGAGCTCTAATTTCTCTTAAAAAAAAAAAAAAAGATCAAGTCTTGTTTTAAAGACTTCAAGTGACCAAGAATCCTTACGTAAGCTATTCTAATGGTTAATTATTCTCACTATTTAAAAAAAAACAAGCAAACCTGTGCCTTATGTCTACCCTGAGTTTGTCCAACTTCAGCATCCAACCATTGCATCTCATTGTAGCACAATAAAGCACTTTCCAACTATCACCTTTTCTCCATGTAGCCTAAGATCAATGAACCTACTAACCTCTTAAAATAAAGGTAATCAATGTATTTAGTTTATCTATCAATTGGAGGCATGTTTCCTAAACCTGAAATTATTCTCTTAGGCTGCGTCTAGACTGGCAAGTTTTTCCGCAAAAGCAGCCACTTTTTCGGAAAAACTTGCCAGCTGTCTACACTGGCCGCTTGAATTTGCACAAGAACACTGACGATCTGATGTAAGATTGTCAGTGTTCTTCGCAAATACTATGCTGCTCCGTTCGGAAAAAGCCCTCTTGAGCAAATGTATTTGCGCAAGAGGCCAGTGTAGACAGCTCAGGACTGTTTTGCAAAAAGCCCCGATGGCGAAAATGGCGATCGGGGCTTTCTTATAAGAAAACCGTCTAGATTGGCACGGACGCTTTTCCGCAAAAAGTGCTTTTGCGCAAAGCGTCCTGCCAATCTAGACGCTTTTCATAAAATGCTTTTAACGGAAAAACTTTTCCATTAAAAGCATTTGCGGAAAATCATGCCAGTCTAGACGCAGCCTTACAGTTCTTTTCCAGTTTGTCAAAATTCTTTTTGAAATGTGGACACTGAAATGGTGCACATTTTGTTTCAGCAACAATCTCACTAATGACATAGACAGTGATAATACTACCTCCTCCTATTAGATATTTCCCTGCTTATCTGTCTAAGAATTGCCTATGCCCTCTGAGATACATAATCACACACTGAACTGTTCAGTTCCTTATCTACCTGACCACCCAAGTCCTTTTCAGAGTCACACCTTTCCAGGATACAGTTCTACTTATAAAAACTATCAACATTCTTTGTTTTCAGAGGTATGACTTTACCTTTGGTTGTTAAAGTGCATATTGCTCCAATCATTCCATCTCACAAACAAATCCAGATCTGTTATTTTAACAGACTTGTCCCCAACATTATTTACCACTTCCATTTTTGTGTGATTTGCAAAATTTCTTCCAGAACATCGATAATGATATTGAACACCATTGGGCTGTGACTCCCCTAGAAATTCCCCCTTTGGATGATGATTCCCCATTTATAACTATTTTTGTAATAATCACTTCTTCCACCATTTAATAGGGGTTGCACTGATATCACATACTGAGTTTCTGTTTTGTTTTTCTTTTTAAATCAGAATTTAAGGGGGCTTCGTATGTTATGCCAGCTGAACATACAATTTCACCAAAAGACAGTATCAAGTTGGACAAAACCTATTTTCCATAAATTCATGTTGATTCAAGTTAATTATTGGCATCTTTTAATTCTCTATTGATTGCATTCCCTATCAACTTTTCCATGATTTTGCCCAAGTACAGTGCCAGGCTTCTGGCCTCAAGTTATTCCATTTACCTTTTTAAAATATTGACACAATTAGCTTTTTCCCAGCCCTCTGCAACCTCCCTTGTGTCCCAACGTTTGTTAATAGAATTCAAATAGTAGACAATGGTTAATAATAATACCAGCAATTTCATTAGATAGGACAAAAATGAATAGGGGATAAAAAAAACTTTATAAATCAACCACTAAACACTTGGAATTAGGAAGAAAAGCCTTTTGGAAGGCTATTGATTAGGTACCCATTACATTACACGAGCAAAGCCATCGACTTGCGCAGGTGCTCCTTAGCACTCACTGGCAACCTTGACAATCAGGATGCTCCTCTTTCCCCAGCAGCATGCAGGAAGTACTGAGGAGCGAGGGAGGAGCAGGGGCAGGAAGAGGCAGAGTGGTGTGTGGAGAGGTATGGTGGGGGAAGGGAGAGGCTGAAGAAAGGAGTGGAATAGGGGCAGGGTCTGGGGCAGAGCGGTGGTTCAGCACCCGCCAAAAACTTAGGAAGTCAGTGCCTCTCTGTGAGTGTATATCTTACTTTGAGGCATCCGGTATTAATCACTGTCAGAGAGAGGGTTCTGAACTGGATGGACCATTGGGCTGACTTACATTTCTAAGAGGTACATATAGGCAATGGTCACATTTCAGCCCGCACCCTCTTGCCTCTCCCCATTAAGTTGTTCATAGCCAAAGTACTTAGATTAAATAGTCCCCTTCTTGGGGTCCAATTTAGTAAGTCTTCATAAAAATATTCTCCTTTTGGCTCCTCAGGTGCACACTCTTCCCCACAGACTGTGATTCAACCTACTTTCCCTGCCCTTCAATAGCCAGGTTTCAAACCTGCATTGAAGACCCTCACTTCTTTCCCTCCTTTTGGCTTTCCAGAGGCTTCTGTTCCTGAAGTCACCCTAGAAGGATTGATTTTAGCCACATGGCCTGCTTGTCATAAACTTTCATTGTTTTTAATAAAGCAACACCTGGGGAGGTGAGCTAAGTGTATCAAAAAGTGTGTCACAGGTTAGGGCTTGACCCATTATCCCTTAAAGCAGGGCTACTCAACTTTGGAAACTCCGGGGCCACAATGATTCTCACAGCATATGCTGAGGACCACAACTTACGTGTTGCTGCAGATACATAAGAATATCCATGTACTTCTTTCACACCAACGGGCATGAATACAAAGATTAGGGCAAGACTACACTACATGCAGGCCCCATTTAAGTCAGTTCTGCTGATATTCATAAAATGCAATATTTATCCGATTTCCACTCGTACGACAGCACTTTTAATGAGCAATGACAGTCCAGGAATTTAACTACTAAAACGCATATCAACAGAAGACCATTATATTGACTACTTTTTTGTTTTGGCTCCCACCCGCAGGTCGCATGTTGAGCCCCACGTAAACCCATACTGAACCGCAGGCTGCAAACAAATGGGCCACGGGCTGCATGCGGCTTGTTGGCCACATGTTGAGTAGCCCTGCCTTAACGGGTAAGTCATCAAGAGACAGGGATGAGATTCTCTGCTGCTGATGTATGTTAGAACTATATATACATATATAGTATAAGTAACTGTACATATTAGTTACTTAAGTATTTTATTATATAGTACGACAATCATTCTAGATTTAGTTATTTACTCTTTCCATACATTTCTCCTCAAAGCTGTTAGCAGGAGTGGCTGAAACAGAAAGTGATGTCTTGACTTAGCAAATGTTAAGAGTGTCCTTAAAGAGGGAGAGGCCACACTCCCATCTAGCATGGAAAAGGAAATGCATGTAATTTTGAGAGAGTTCCCAAAGACAAATAAAAACAAAGTAAGAAAATACTAAACTCTTTGGTAAGGATTTTTTAATAAACCAAAAAACTGAAAATCCATAAAACTGATGAAAGCCTACTCATTAAATCCCTTGAATAAATAAGAGCTTAATATAAAAACAATTTTGATTTCAACAGTTGATAAAAAGTATTAGAAAAATAGTTTTATCACAGCTAGGCTTATATTTTCAGCCATAAGTCTTGCATACAAAAAATGCGTTCTTTTCAACAAAAATGTCTAATTATAGATTTCCATTTTATTTGACTGGGCAAGTTTTTCCACTCATTGTTTATATAAACAACCTCTCCTCAAATCCACATAAATCCTGAGTAAAGAGAAAGATTTAGACAGACAGCATATTAGCATTGTGTCTAGCTGTTCTTAGTCTTTCATCCAAAGAACCACTAAAAGCTCTATACAGATGTCCTCTTTTTAATGCTGAATTCCCTACTACTCTGTTATTTTTTGTAAAAGATACAATATTGTTTCCAGCATTTTGTAATCCTCTCCCTTTGATTGGAGTATATCACGTATGAGTAAAGCTGATGGTCGCGAAGAGGACTTTCATACACAAAGATCCTGAAAATATTTGTTAACATAATGATTTGTTTATTCAGTTTGCCAAATGCTTTTATTTTAACCTGAAATATCTTTTGTAAATGTCAGTGGTAAATACAAATACAAATTGATAGTTGGCTAGCAAGCTTCCTTTATGCATATTTCTAATTAAGCTTTTCCAAGATACAGAAACATGTTTTAAACAAACATATCCTGTAGAGGATCAAAGTAACCCAAAGTGGTCAGATATTTTTCTTTGTAAGATTGAACATGATGCATTGCACAAGGAGATTTGAGAAGAACATGGAATCTATAAGTAATAATGCCTCCATATTTTTTATTTGGCAACATTGGGAAATCTTTGCTTATCCTTAACAGTATTATTGTGAACTTTGGTGTCTCTCACACACAGTAGGTAATGTCATAAGCATGAATGATAATCTTCATTTTGATCTTATTTACCAGTCACATTCTATATACCAGGATCTCATAAACTGTAACATCCTGTATAGTCCTGGATAGACTAGATTTAGTATGAAAAATAAAAACTTTGATTTCATCTCAGGCAGCATCAATTAACTTTCAGTACCAGAAGGGTGAATGGCTCTAAAAACTTGTGTCAAGACCCTGCACTATGTAACAATATACCAATTGTGAACCTGTCAAAAGATCATGAAAAAACTGAGTTTATGATTATGGTTTCTTTATGGTAACTGGAAAAAATGTGTATTTCTCCAGGTCTCTGACATATTTTCCTCTACTACATCTTTAAAACTATCAAGCCTATGTAAGATAATAAGTGTTTTCCACATATTTGGTTTACATTGAGAATAAGGTGCAAGAAAGTTTTATATTATAAACCAAATATTATTCTGTAGCCGTGATTTCTTGGCAGGAGGAATTGCTGATGTCATATGAATAGTCCTATATTTTATTTATACTACCGTTATAAGTTGTAAACAACTATTTTTATACTTATTATGTGTAGAAAAACAAACAAGTACTGTTGATCTATGAGCTAATGCTTAAAATTCCAGTACAAATGCTTTAAAAGAGATTTAGCATCTTTTGCATCAAACATTAATAAGGCTCACTTAAGCGCTCTTAACGTGGAAGAAGATTGGGTTTGTATGAAATGGCTACACTAGGACATTTCATGCTTTTGCAGGTGCTCTAGTGCGATAATTTCCTACAGTATGTCATTCTCCTCTGCCCTGTGGTTCTTTTTAAAATTATCTCTTCTAACTCAAGTTGTCTGCACTATGTTTTAAAGCTATATAGTTTTTAAGCTACATACTTTTCAATTTATGAACCACATACATTGAAATTTTGAGCAACTACATTACAGTCAACTAACATACAATATTGAGGTATGTTCCTTTTGGACACTACTAGCAGAACTACAATTGCTAGTCTTGGAGGAAAAAAGGTCTCACAAACATAAAACCAGGTCAAATTTTATTTTTTCCAATTAAAGCAAGAAAATACTAATCTGACCATAATAAGAAGGAATAGAAAGAATTTCTTTATCCTTTTCCTCTCTGACCATTTAACATTACTAATTTCATCCTATACACATACACCACATTAAAGGTAAATTAAATGTATTGCCCATCGGTCATTGTAGCCAAAAGCTGCCATTTCTTAAAAAAAACAAAAACAACAGGAAGGTTATATGTAATGTGCATTTAAATATTGATAGGAGATCACCCCAAAAACAATTACATTATGTAACTGTGGACGCCACTCTACAAGGAGAAAAGTCTCCTCTCAGGTATACAACTGCTGGTAGCATCTGGTTTTGAAGAAGAAATAACTCTTCTAGACGAAAAAGTACATTTTAAAATGCACAAGAAAGATGAACATGAAACATGGATGGCAAAGGAGGGTATATCTGTTCAGAGGATCAATATGCAGTTTCCAGAATGGGGGTCTACTCACGAGCAACAACACATGTGTCTAAAATTACCGTACTGACATTTGTGTGGAGAATTCAGCATTTGAAAGACAGGAAAATACTACTGAAATACAGCATTTTACACTAAATGTACAAGGTCATAGTCATCTAAGCACAGAGATCCCTCTTCTTCACTCACAAATATTTATTAAGTAAGAAAAATAAGACTTGTCTTCCCTCTGACAATCAAAAGAAAAAGATTTATTTGTATGCTAACATCTGTCTGCAGATTGTGGCCAAGTGCTTTTCTGTGCTCATTTAGGACTCCACTTGGAAAGCTTTCCAGTTACATTTACCTAGAGATTTCTCTTTACCACTTCCCATCTGACAGGAATCACTCAGCTGGGTCTGATGAATAACGGTAAAAGGCAGCTTGTATCAGTGATGATTGAATTATACTTGTTAAAACTGCCATAAAGGCTCATTCCAATGAATATATTTAATTTACTTACTCTACTCAGGGCTAGAAGCTTGTAGTTTTAAAATAAAGATTTCAGACAAGACTTGAAACAAGAAAGAATCACCATTTCTTATGAAAAAATATTAAACATTTCTGCCACTTTTTGACTATACTCCCTAAACTTTTTGTAATGTGGGAGGTGCCTAAGCTAACACTCATTTAACTTTTAAACAGTCTTGAATACATATTTGCACTCTCTGTGCCTACATGATATAGAGTGTAATATATTAGAAACCAAGGAGAAAGAGGCATATAGAGAGGAGGAAAGAGTTGTAATTATTTGAAAAAAATCTAAAGAAAATTAATTTGTCAGCTTTTTCTAAGAAAGGGAAGCAGGCACCATGGCATTTAATTAAGTTAAAAAAACCACCTTCAATACAAAGAGGATTAATTTAGTCCTCTACCATCAGAAAAGCAGGTCCTCCAGGGAACAGTGCTTTGAGAACAACACCAGTGCTTCAAACAACAAGTCTTAATAAAAACACTATCTGTTCAGAGAGTGCAGGCAAATCTTGGAAAGGATTCCTTCTGTATTTTGTGACTTGAGGTTACAAGTTGTTGCTATTGAAACTCTTTTTTTTCCAGTGTCAAACAGTCATGCAAGAGGGGGTAAGAGAAGGTGACAGACACTTTTATAAAAATCAACACATATATTTATTTCCAGCTGAAGAAGTCAAGTGAAAGGCAGATCCACTCGGAAGACGAATAAAGTCAAGCTGCTTTCCCTCTCTGACCGCAGGAGCTCGAGGATTTGATTACTCGCTTGTAAGCAGTTTGATTGCTTTAGGTTCAGTTTTGGTTTTGTTTTGTTTTTTACCTCCAGTTTCTTTTACCCTGCAGAATCCCACCCCTCCCATGCCACTTTCCAGCTGACGGAAAAGCAGCTTTCCCTGTGGAGGGAGAAACGCTGGGTGGCTGAGGTCTGCCAGAATTCAACCCAAATCAGGAGACACCGGACAAACTGTTTTTCAGCATCGGTTACCAGGAACATGTGCGCTCTCATCACCGCCCACACAATGGACCACCTGGGTCTCCCTCTCTTTCCCTGTGCATCTCAACACCCCTCCCCCGCTACGGTAACCACAACATCCAAGTCACTGCAAGACAGCAAACATTGCAGGCAGATCCAGCAGAAGCACTCACGCCGCTGCCTTACCTGGCAACCAGGGCAGGAGTCTGTTTGTCCTTCACTGCTCTCGCCTCCTTGTCTAGTAGGAATCACACGCGCGCGCTCTGTCTCTCCCGGGAGGAGGCTGCGATACAAAAAGGTGTGCGGGGCGGGGGGGCAGACCTCCCACATCCACCAGCAAGTCTGTGCAGCCCCCCTGCTCTGAGCGGGCTCGCTTGGCGTGGGGTGTTAAGTTTCAGCTGCTGCTGCTGCTGCTGGCTGGGCGGCGGAGGAGGCGAGATACTGGGGGCTGTGCAGCTTGTAGAGCATCACCACACTGCAGCTTCTCCAGGAATCCCTCCCGCGCGAGGCAGCCCATCACCCCCTTCCCCACAGCCCCGGCCGCCTGATTGGCCGAGAGGCGGGGATGCTGCCTCCGCCATCCAATCCGGCTGCAGCAATAATAGGTGGACCTGCTTAGTCGGCAGCGCCCAGCCCAGGGATCTGCGAGTCTCTGTCCCCCCAGCGGGCAAGGGGGCTGGGAGGGAGTTCCCTGCGAATGACAATCAAGGACATCAAATCAGTCCTCTGGCCCGGCAAAGTGATGACCCCCAAGCAGCGCGGCAAGCTGGGCGCTGGAAATAGAGCCGGCTGGGTGACCTGATTCGCCCCACCCCCTGGGACTTCAGGCAATTTATAGTGTGGCATTTGCCGACCACAAAGAGAGACACAGGCAGGGAGAAGCAGGAGGTGGGGGATGGGGCCGAGAGGTGAGCAGGAGCCAAAGGCGCTAATAAAAGTCAAAGAGTCAGATCCTTAACCAGAAGCAGAGCCGAAGAGGCGATGGCTGCTGCTCTCCAGACGCAAACTGAGCTGGTGAACTTGTTCTTTTCTCTGGCCCCTTTTAAATACTTTTTTTTAAAAAATTGCCTTCTGGAGGAGCGTTTTCCAGCCCTGCGGCGGTGAGGGGCTTGTGGGCAGGACCAGCTCATCAATGGCTGCACATAAAATTCGCCATGCATTGAGTTCTTTGTGTTGTTTGGGTTTTTTTTTCTTTTTACAGAGCACTTTTTATTGGCGTTTTCAGGTAAGGAAATATAAGAGCGAACTTAATTCCCCAGCTCCGTCCACTCTGAACCGGAGCTTTGATTAACATTGGTCTGCAAAATGTAACTGTACCACAAATTCAATTAACAGCAGCACATTTCTTCAACTTTTAATTAGACCTGTCCTCTTTGTCTAATGTTTAATATAACATAAAGAGCTACTCGGAGTTTCCAAAGGGAAATGGAGGTAGATCTAGATATAAATGTGGCTGTTAAAATATAAATAATGGATATAAAAAGAATAAGGTTCCTTCCTGCCTAAATTACATTATTACTGAATGTAAATTACAGGGTGTCAAGAATTACAGGATTTCTCAAAATTGCCAACTGGAAAATGTTATTTCATTTACAAAATTCTATAAATAATAATGTCACATTAATAGAATGCCATTCCTTTTCATTGGTTAAAGGTACCACACCAGGTGCAAAGATGAATCCTAATCCACACCACAGTTTGGCGATGACAGTTATTATATAAAAGCTTTAATGAATGGCAGTATATTCCATAACTACTTGCCTGCTTTTATTTAGAATGCGTAGTGAAAGATGTGTTAACATATATGATGTAAATTATGGCATCTAGCTTTGGGAAAAAGGGCAAGGAGGGGGAGCCAACCAGAGGTAGTGGAGGGAGTCATAATGCCTCATCTGCCCTTGGAAGTTTGGTCAGCAATGAGTCTTACTACAACTTCAGAAAATGGGATAGTCCTCTTTCTCTAGTGGTGTTGTTGAATGGAGGACCCATGGCTGTGCCCCATTGTTAAAATATATGCTGTTTGTCCCCATCAGTGTTAGATCGCTCCCTCTTATACTCTCCAGGTCTAGCAGCCAAAGTGTGACTGTTTCTTGTACAGATGTGTTAAGCCATGATGGGGGGTGGGACTGGTTGTACCCATCTAGTGCACCACAGAGGGAGAGAAATGTGGCATTTAACAAATTTCAGAACCAAAATGACAAACCTACTTCCAGTGTCCATAAAACTGCTGTTCTATCTCCAGATCGAAAGACACTGCCAGCTGCTTTTTATATGGCATTTACTTGGTGAGTTAAAAGAAAGCTGACTAGCTCAGTGCCAATAATTTTAAAGATGCAACATTGCATCCCTGACATACCCACACATGCACAATAAAGTCAGTGGGAATTTTGTGTGCACAGGAATGGAGCCTCAGGTCCTTCATGCTTGAGCAGTGTTTCATTTATGTAATTTAAACCCAATGCACCCCTCCCATGATGCAGGAAGACAGGAACAAAAATTAGTACATCTGGACAGGGCTGCATGAGAGCTACATAACTCTCCTTGCCTATCTTAGAGGCTATCCATAGGAAGTTTTCTTTGTTTTAGGAAAGGACATATTGGCTAGGAGCTATGGCTGTGTCTACATTGGTGCGATCTTGCGCAAAAGCCAGCGCTTTTGCGCAAAAACTTGCTGCCTGTCTACACTGGCCATGAGTTCTTGCGCAAGTAAACTGACGTTCTAATGTATGAAATCAGTGCTTCTTGCGCAAGAACTCTGATGCTCCCGCTCAGGAATAAGCCCTCTTGCACAACTGTTCTTGCGCAAGAGACCAGTGTAGACAGGCAACATGAATTTCTTGCGCAAGAAAGCCCTATGATTAAAATGGCCATCAGAGCTTTCTTGCGCAAGAGAGCGTCTACACTAGCATGGATGCTCTTGCGCAAAAGCACATCTCTTGCGCAAACGCACATGCCAGTGTAGACGCTCTCTTCTGGAAGAGTTTTTGCACAAGAACTCTTCTGAAAAAGAGTTCTTGCGCAAGATCATGACAGTGTAGACGTAGTATGTGTGTGTGATGGTGTGGTGGGAATTTGCATCATGCTCCCTCTCTAACCCAGTCAAAAGAGCCTAGGACTTTTTTACATTATTATAAACAAAACATTATTTAGCCTATGGAGTGATGTCTCCATTACCTTAAGCAAACTTCACTCCTCTACTGAACATCTGTCCACTACCCCCCACTCATCTGGGGAAGAAGGTGAGTGTTCAGCCATAAAGGGTGCTATCAATTGCAAAAAAGTCCCTAAGGAATTCTTATAGCTATGAGAAAAAACAAGTCCTGCAATAAGTCTGGAGAGGCAACCCACAGGACTTGCTTAGGATTAGGCTAAGATTTTGTCAGAGCCATTTTTAGATGTGGACAAGATCATGTGAGTAATAAATCATAGAAACTAAATCCCTATAGTGTGGGGCAGACAGCCCGAGTCCCTGCTGCCCAGGATGAAGTTGCAGAGGTCCCATAAAATCACAGAGTCTGTGACCAACACATAGTCTTACTCAGGACTCATGGAAGAATGTTCCATCTGCCCAGAAGGCATAGCTAGTCCTTCCCATTGCATTCATGAAGCATAATAAGTTGCATTGTGGTTACTTCTGTATAAATGCACCCCTGCAGAGCCAGCAATAGTTATCTTAGATTAATTTTTCATTAAAAAAATGAGAATTGGTACTTTTCAGTAAAAGGAAATTACAGGGGAGATCCTGCCTGATTAGGTTGTAGGACAAGGTCCATACTTAATGCTGGGTGGCTCAGTCTTAATCTAAATAATCATGATTCAGCAATGAGAATTGACACAATACTAAAGCTTTGGAATGGAAGGAGATACAATGGGCATCAGAGAAGAATCTGAAAAACATGGCCTGTCAAAAAATTAAACAAAACTAAGAGAAAGTGGCACTGTTTTTTCTTTATCATTTTGATGCTCCTGTAGTAAATGAAAGCAAAACCACATTCCTAGTCCATGATATGAATAAAGCTCCAAAAATTTGAAAGCATATAGAGAGTAGCTACAGGAATTACATATCATTGGAATGCGAGCAAATTCAAGAACTTGTAATATAACTGCCCACTGCACACCCAAACCAGCCATTGGGATCCTGGCTGTGGGTCTATACTCCCATGGGATTCCCTTTCTATGTCAGTCCCTATGTTACTCAGGCATGGTTATATAGTACAGTGTTAAGTCGATATAAGACAGATTATATTAGTCTGTGTAAGAATTTGCATAACAATATTCCTCCCACCAATTTAATTTGCTTGCTATGCCGATCTAATAACTCCACCTTTGTAACAGGCATAGTGCTTAGTTCACTATAGTTAGGTTGATGTAGTGTCAGAGTGGACTCTATTACTTTAGTTGCCTCCAGACAGTGTCCCACAATGCAGCACCATGACCATGCTGATCATGGTTTTGAAATCTGCTTTCTGCCAGCCAGGTACACAGAACATGCCCCTACCCTTTTAAAGCCCTGTGAATTTTAAATCCATTTCTATTCACTTGGCATGGAGAGTTCACAAAGCAACTGCCCAGCTTGCTCCTGCCTAGAATACACAGGAAGTGGTGGCTCTCCTGACTCCGTGGGGAGAGGAGGCTGTGCAGGCACAGCTCTGATACAGCCATAGAAAAGTCAACATCTATGGCTACATCACTTGGAGAATGGGGGAGAAGGGCTATGAAAGGACATGCAGCAGTGCTGTGTGAAGATCAAGGAGCTGCAGCAGGCAAACCAAAAGGCAATGGAGACAAACAGCTTCAGTTCATCGTTAGCAGCAACACCCCTTCTATACCCGCACCAAGGACTTTCACTGAAATGGAAGTGACTCTTCTTTCCTCTTCAAAGTTACTTTTGCTTGTATTTGTAAAGTTTCATTCAGTTTTAAATAAGTCTGTTTGCTTAGGTTCAGAATAAAAGTCTATTTATGGAAACTTAATTCATCTTTATTAGTCTGCAACATATGGTGGCTGGGGCTGACATCATTAACAGATAACAGCAATAGGTGCATTTTTTATGTTGTATCAAACATGCAGCACTCCTTATAAGATTCATACCAAGGAGGAAAACCCCCCACGATGGCACAGCACACTGCCACGACATACATCACTGTGCTCATTCTTAAGCTTCCCTGGGCCATATAGTTCCCTGATGAGCTCTTTTTTATAGCCCTGGTATCTGGCTGCTCTAATTCAGCAGACAGCTGATCCACTTCTGAACCCCGTTCTTGCAGAGACTTCTCCCCCTTTGCTTCACAGATATTATGGAGAGCACAGTAGGCAGCTATAACCATGGGGATATTTTCTTCACTCAAATCTAATCTTATGAGTGAACAGTGCCAGCAGCCCTTCAAATAGCCAAAAGCACATTCAACAGTCATTCTGCACCTGCTGAGCCTGTTGCTGAAGTACTACTTGATGTTGTTGAGATGGTCAGTGTACAGCTTCACAAACCATGAGAGTAAGGGGTAGGCTGGGTCTCCCAGGATGACTGTTGGCATTTCAACACACCCAATGGTGGTCCTCTGGTCTCTAAAAAAGCCCCTTCTTACAGTTTTCTATACAGTCCCATTTTCTTAAAGGTGCATCTTTCATGCACCTTTCTTGACCAGCCCACACTGATGTCAGTGAAATGACCCTGGTGATCCACCAACACTTGCAATACTATGGAAAAGTAGCCTTTTCTGTAGATGCACTCCACAGCAAGGTGGTCTGGTGCCAAAATAAGGATATGTGTGCCATATCCCCCTTCACTGCAGTTTGGGAATGCCATTGCTGCAAAACCATCCACTATTTCCCACACATTGCCCAGAGTCACAGTTCTTCATAGCAGGACACAATTAATGGCCCTTCACACTTTAATCACTGCAACTCCCATGGTGGCTTTCCCAACTTCAAATTAATTGATTCCTGACTGATCTGGCATTGCAAGTTTCCACACAGTGATTGCCATTTGCTTTTCCACAGTGAGTTCAGCTCTCATTTTGCTGTTGCTGCACTGGAAGGCTGGGGCAAGTGCTGCACTATGTTTCATGAATATGGCCTTGCACATCTCAAAGTTCTTCAGCCACTGCTTGTCATCTAATACCTGAATAACAATGTGATCTTATCAGTCTGTGCTTGTTTCTCAGGCCCAGAAGTGGCATACCACCATGTTCACTTGCTCTGTGAATGCCAACAACCCACCATAATGTTCCATCTCATAGCTCTTGAAATACTGCAGGATCAAACGTATTGTGTTCATAATGCTCATCACAAAATTGCAAAGCAGTGCAGGATTCATGCTTCTTGCAGAGATGATGGATGTGCAGGTTTGTGGGGCTTTTGGAAAGAGATTTAATTTGATTTACTACACCCTTGAACTAGTAGCAAGGATATTTTTCTCCTCTTCTCTTTCACCAGCCCTTGTAACTAAATTCAACTGAAGGTCTCTGGACAGAGGGAACTACTAAAATATACTTGCTCTCATTCACTGTATAGCTGAGTAGCTTCTCATGCATTCATTTGTCTTTCAGAAGATGGTTCTCACTTCTGTGGCTTGCCCTAGTCATTTGTTTCCATCTGTCTCACATCAGTCTCCCGGTACAGACTCTACTTTCTATCTCTTTAAGAATACACTTCCTAAATGCACCATGGCCAGATGCTCAGCTGGCATAAATCGACATGGCTCCCCTGAATTCAGTGGAGCAAAACCAATTTCCACTAGCTAAGGATGTGATTTCATGTCTTCATGTTTTTAGTGAGACTCTGTCCTTGGATCTTTTATAAATTCTCAGTATAATTAGGAGATATGTATTTTAATTGCACTTTTTTAAGGAAATGGTTTAACATTTATATTTTACTATAATCCAACTCTCTCAGGCAGTTCTCTCTTTTAGCAGTTTTTGTTTTTTGCGAACTAAAGGCTTGTATTGCCTCTGATACTGTAGTGTAATTACAAAGAAGTCTGGGAAGTTGCTCTCATTTAAGTGAGAGGAGAATCAGGCTCTTTCAGTTTATGGGTTATTGAAGTAATGAGGTAATTGGAAAGCTATTTTTACAAGTCCTGGCTGGCATTTACCTTTCCATTTTAAAATCCATTCTAAAAATAATTTAAATAAACTAAGTTTCTCTTTAAACTTTCATGTTTTCTAAAAAAGAAAGAAATTGTGAAAAAAAATCCAATCTAGTGGACCAAATTCTCCTTTCAATTACATCACCATAAGTCTAAATTAACTCCAGTGAGAGCTGGTGTCTTAAAAATGCAATCTCCACTGGTACTGTAGATGACAGAGCAAGCTGCCATAGGGAATGTGGAGACTCTAACAGGTAGATTTGCAAAACGGTTAGTGTAGCAATGAATAATTACCATTAGTTAACGTCTCCACTGAGTTATGTTTAAAGATTTAAGAGAAAGGAGAATCCAACTGCCGGGTACACAATGTAGAGCTAGTTTCATTCTACCTGTCTTCAATTGCATTTACTTAATTTGGGGCAACTCTAAGTAATCAGTATTGACAACCCCAACAATTCCAAAATAATAAGTCAGACCCCACAAAAGCATGAGTTTTTTAAAAGTGTATTTTGGAGGTTTCTTCTAATTTTTCAGTTCTCCCTTTCTACTACCAATATATGTGTGCTAATTAGCACTACCAATTTATACTGAGAAATTATTTTACCCACTGCACTCCCTAATTATATGAACTGCATACATTTCAAGGCCAGATAGGATCACTATGATCACCTAGTGTCATCTGTTTAGCACAGGCCATACAATCCCCCAAAATAATTCCTTTAAATAATTATTTAAAACAAAATCAAATCCTGGTTAAAATTTGGCAGTGATGAGGTAAATTGTTCCAACAGTAAATTACCCTAACTGTTAGAAGTGCACAGCTAATTTCTATACTCAATTTGTCTAGCGTCAACTTCCGGCCATTGTCTGGGAGATGAAGAGTCTATTATCAAATATTTGGACTCCAAACAGGCACTTATAGACTGTATTCAAGTCACACTTTAACCTTTTATTTTTAAACTAAGTAGATTGAGCTACTTAAAGTCTGTGTAAGGCATGTTTTCTAATCCTTTAATCATTCTCATGGTTCTTCCCTGAACTTCCTACAATTTATCAATATCCTCTTGGAATTATGGACACAAGAACATGACACAGTATTCCAGGAGAACAAGTGCCCAATAGAGAGGTCAATAACTTCTCTACTTTATCTCAAGATTTCCACATTCATGCATCCAACGACTCCATTAGCCCTTTTTTGGCCACAGCATCACATTGGGAACTCATGTTTAGTTGATTATTCACCACAATCTCCCAGCCCTTTTTAGGGTCATTGCTTCCTTTGATTAAAATCCCCCATCTGGTAACTATGGCCTATGTTCTTTATTCCTAAATGTATAAATTAACATAAGCCATATTGAAATGTATATTGTTTGCATCTGCCCAGGTTGACAAATGGTCCAGATCGCTCTATCATTTATCTGTCCTTTTTACTATTTACCACACCCTGAATTTGTATGTCATCTGCAAACTTCATCAATGACGATTTTATGTTTTCTTCCAGGTCACCGATTAAAAAAAAGTTAAATAGCATAGAGCTAAAAATTGATCTTTGTGGGATCCCACAGGAAACATACCTGCTCAATTATGATTCCTCCTTTACAATCACATTTTGAGATCTATCAGTTAGCCAATTTTTAATACATTTAATGTATGCCATATTATTGTTATATCATTGTAGTTCTTCAAGAAGTCATATGCCAAGGCAAATGCCTTGCAGAAATATATATATATTACCTCATTACTGTTATCTTTATCAATCAAATGCCCCTTTGCTTCCTTTATCGGTTTTCTATAAGTCTTAGGTTCAGATTTACAACCATTATTAAATTCCCCTTTCTTCCATTCATATATATATTTTATAGCAGCCTTCACTTTTCCTCTAAACCAGGTGGGTTTTTAACAAGCACAGCCTTCTTCCTCAGTTGTGGGATTATGAATTTGGAGCATCTAGTAAAGGATACTTAAATAATTTCCATTCATTACTCACATTTTCTGATTTAATACTTCTCCCAAATGATTTAGCTCATAATTGTTTTCAACTTTGTGTAACTGGCCCTTTTAAAGCACCAAATATACATGTTAATAGTCTAGACTTTATTGTCTTTGTCCATTATAAATTGGAACAAGTGATGAACCCTTGTACCTAAGTTGCCATTAGTTTTTAGTTCTGTGGTCAGTTCCTCTTTATCTATCAAAGTGGGGTCTAATGTAGCAATGTCCCATGTCGGATGCAATACTTTTTGAATTTTGAAATTGTTATCTATAATATTTAGAAATTCCAAGGATGATTTAGCACTGGCATCATAAGACCTCCAGCAGCTCGCTCACACTTTTCCCCTGACACATTATATTTAGGAGTTGCTCATCCTCTGATTTGATTGTAGCAGATTCCAACTAATATCCCAGGTTGTGCTCTATCAGGAAGGATCCATAAGCATTCAAGATAATTTTCCTGTGAGTTATCAATAACTTGGAAACATGTAATGCCATTTTTTTTACATTACCTGCCCCCTTTTGCTCATTGGATCCTTTCTAAATAGGTTATAACTATTGATTTTAACATTCTAGTCATGGAAATCAACTCACCAGGTTTCAGTAATACCAACTAAATCAAGTTTATGCCAATAATGAGCAATTCTAATTTCCCCTCATCTGTTATCTAGACTCTTACCAGGGGCGGATATAGGGCAGGGCGAGTGGGGCGGCCGCCCCAGGCCCCGCACTTCAAAAAGCCCCGCGCATGCGCCGTGGCAAAGGGGGGCCCCGCAAAATGGTCATCTGCCCCTGACTCTTACCATTGGTCTATAGACAATTAAAGATTTTTTTTTCTCTTCATGTCCTTTGGTTCCTTGATTAACTTTCATCTCAAGATCTCAGTTTTGTGCTAAGTGAAGGCTATATTGTCCTTCTTTTAACACTCCTCTTTTGTTATTAGTTTAACTCCTAATTACTCTAGTCAGGCTGTCCCTGAGGAAACTGGTGTTCATTCTACTGAACTGGAGGCAATCCAAATGACCAAACCACCTCTGCCCATAAAAGGAGGACCAATGTTCAACAAAACCAAAATTCTCCATTGTTTACCATTTAGCTAACTAGTGGTTTACATCCAGATGTGTCTGTTTTCTGTTCTCTGTGCCCTGTGGGAGAGGAAGGATCTCAGAAATGATTGCATAGTGGCTGTTCTGTTGTCTGCCTGTCATTTGCGGAATGTTCTTTCGATTCTTCTGAATGTTTAATCTCCAGGAAAGACTGTTTGTGCCTTTCTCGGATGATTGGAGAACTCTTTGTGGGTGTCACAGAAGAGTAGGGGAGTTACTGGGCCCTGCACCCCCATCCACAGTCAGATCTGACTCTCAGTCAGCAGGTAGAACAGAAGGTTTATTAATCCACAGGGATACAGCATAGAGCAGACTTGTCAGCTCAGAAACCAGAAGCTGTCTGTATAATCCATCTTGGGGAGAGGGGGCTCAGCCAAGGGCCCTGCCTCCCACCTCTGCACCCCCAAACCAGGGAGACTAACTCACACACTCAGAAGCCCATCCCAGTCCTGAAGCATGCCCCATCTCTGACCTTTGTCCAGCCTTCTGGGCAAAAGGTGTAATCTGGTTACACCCTCTGCTAGGCTCAGGTTACAGAAGCATCAGCCATTATATACATGGGACAGGCTATCACACCAACATTCCCATTGCCATCTAGGTATGAGTGCAGTGCCCAGGGAAACTGGCACACACATAGGGTTATTACAGGACAGTAGAAATCGCATGCAACATCGCAAGTAAACAGAGCAAATACAATCCCCACTTCATCAGAGTGGGCAAGCTTGATTCTTGTACAGGTTGGGGTGAGCATCCACAGGTGCATCTCTCCATTCTCTTGGACCAATTGGATATTGAGAGGTATCCTTCACAGTTTCCATGGTGAGAAACTAGTATTGATTGTAAACTTCTAGCTGTGTGGGGTTCCTTCTGGTCCTCTTCTCCCCCAGCCTGCCCTTGCTTATCTGTGTCCAGCCATGCAGAATGCTGCTGTGACCCTTTGCCAGGCCTCATCTGTGTCTTCTTTCTATAATCCCTTTTTCTGTGCCTCTCCTCCTATATCAATTCTTCACACCCAACCACAAATCAATACATTTTGTCCCATCGACACACTCCACTCACAAAGCTGTACAACAATTCTGCAGCCCATTTGCCCCTGAACATACCTCTGCTCCTTCTGCACCCTTCCCATAAGATTGTGTAGAGGTGGGAAATTTCAGGAGAAGTCCTGTTCTTCCTCCTTGTAGGCCTGATATTGCAGCATTGGTGAGAAGAGAGAGGAGGAAGGAGAGAAATGAACCAATTTGTATCTCCCCACAATGGGTGTCCAAGTGAGTGTGAAGAGCCACTCTCAGATGCTAGACTTTTTCTGCTTCTTCTTCCCACACTATGAATATGGTATCAGTTGCTCCCCCTCACCCGTAACAACTCTGTATCCTGAGGGATAGGGAAATTGCTCATTCTACCTCCTGCAGCAGCTGTGGTTGGTTGTTCTTCAGTAGGAGGTGGGAAAGCAGTCAATCAGAGGGGTTCTCTCCATGCAGTCAAAAATTTTGTGAAAGCTGGAGCTTCTCCAATTATCTGCAGACTGTCTCCAGTAGGAGCAAAAAAATATCAGCAAGCTATAAAGTTTTTTCTGGATCCATGAGAACCCACAGCATAGGACTCCGTTTTAGGCCATCGAAGGAGGTTTGTAAGTGCTGCTATTGGTATTTTATAACTGAATGTGGTTTTATGAAGGTAGTACCGGAAGGGAGGCAGAACTGTTCACCAAAAAGTGGACAAACAGTAACTTTTTATCTTCACTGTATTATTAGTGTAAGTTCATGCACTAAAGTAGCACAAGAAAGAATGATCACACTGCAACACACTGGAACTACACAGAATGATTTGATAAGCGCTGATGAGTTGTAATTCATGCTGTTACATCTCAACTCCATTACTAGCTGAAGCCTGAGAAGTAAACTAGGCAAAGCTATTCAATAAAAAATAAATAAATTCAGTGACAACTACAGATGCAGTGACACCGAAACATTTCAAAAATCTGTATAGATTTCCCAAGTTGTTTAGGTAAAAAAAAAAATCTGGAATACCATTAAATGGTTTGTACTGGAATTTTTTTTTAAATTAGTTTTGATTTTTCAATTTAAAATTAGTGTGTTCTGAACTTTTATTTAATCTGATTAAAAATTAAAGACATTTAA
The DNA here is from genome assembly GCA_019425775.1 of Rafetus swinhoei. Classification (NCBI taxonomy): domain Eukaryota; kingdom Metazoa; phylum Chordata; order Testudines; family Trionychidae; genus Rafetus; species Rafetus swinhoei. The sequence continues at coordinate 279,007,861 of CM033437.1, forward strand.
AATTCTTGAAATCAAAAGGAAACATTCTGTTTTAGGTCAAATGAAATGCTATTTGACCAAAAACTACTACTTGCTACTATTTTTCTGGAAAGGCCTGCAAACCAAATTAATTATTTGAAGAGTTCTGATGTGCAGGATTTGACCTTTTCTCCTCCAATTTAAGTTAGTGATTTGTGTGTATGGAGTACCAACGCAAATCAATTTAGGGGCAAAACAAGTCATAGCTCAAGTAAACAATGCAGTGAAGAGAAGCCCTAAGTTATTTGGGCTCTAATTCTGGTTTGTTTATTTTAGGTGGTATGTGGGTGATCAGAAATAATAAGTAATGATTTACTTTAGAAAGGGAAATATAAACTGCATGTATCCTGAAAATAAATAAATAAAGCTGCATGAAGGGACAAAGAGGCTTATTGGATAAAATAGCAAATGGGTGGAGACAAGGGATTATGAACTGGTCTCCAGAACCAGAACCTTACTTTAGTCTAGCTGTTCTGTCAGTCTAGAGAGTTACCAGCTTAATGAGTTTGGTCTAGGAAAAAAACTGAGCCCGGATGATGGATTAATGCCGATTAGTTTAAGGATTTTTGCCAGATAACTCCTGATCCCAGATTTTACAAAAGGGTGACTACTTCGAAATGACTGATACTGGAATTCCAAATTAAAGTGCTCTTTTGAAGGAGATCTCAGATTAAAATATTTTGATACTTGTAACAAATTCCCTTCTGTTTTAAGAAGGGCCATAGTGGGTGAGACCAAAGGTCCACCTAGTCCAGAATCCTATCTTCTGACACTGTCCACTGCCATGTGCCCCAGAAAGGAATGAATAGAACAGGTGATCATCAAATGAGCCATCCATCACCCATTCCCAGCTTCTGGCAAAAAAAGGTGCAGAACTCCAACCCTGCCCATCCTGGCTCATAGCCATTGATGGACCTATCCTCCATGAACTTATCTAGTTCTTTTTGAAACCTGTTATAGTCTTGGCCTTCACAAGATCTCCTGGAAAATAGTTCCATGGGTTAACTGTATGTTGTATGAAGAAACACTTCCTTCTGTTTGTTTTAAACATGGTACCTGTTAATTTCATCATGTGACCCTTAGTTCTTGTGTTATGAGGAGTAAATAACACTTCCTTATTAACTTTCTCCACACCAGACATGCTTTTATCAACCTCTGTCATATCCCCCTCTTAGTCCTCTCTTTTTCCAAGATGAAAACTCCCAAGTTTATTAATCTCTCCTCATATGGCAGCCATTCCATACCCCAAATAATTATATAGCCCTTTTTTAGAACCTTTTCCAATTCCAGCATATATTTTGAAGAGGGGCAAGCACATATGCACGCAGTATTCAATATGTGGGCATAGCATGGATTTATATACAGGGCAGTATGATACTTTGTGTCTTACAATAGATTCCTTTCTTAATGATTCCTAATAGTCTGTCTGTTTTTTGAGTGCCCCCATTTTCAAATAATGATCTACAATGACTCCAAGATTTCTCTCTAGAGTGGTAACACCTAATTTAGACCCTATCATTTTGTACATATAGTTGGGATATGTTTTCCAATATACATTGCATTTATTGACATTGAATTTTATCTGCTATTTAGTTGCTCACTTTTGTTAGATCCCTTTGTAGCTCTTCAAAGTCTGTTTGAGACTTAACTCTCTTGAATAGTTTTTGTATCATCTGTAAACTTTGCCGTTTCACTGTTTAGCCCTTTTGTCAGATCATTTATGAATATGTTGAATAGGACTGTGGGAAGACCACTATTTACCTCTTTCCTTTTGGAGAAATGACCATTTATTCCCAACTATTGTTTCCTATTTTTTAACCAGTAACCAATCTATCAGAGGATCTTTCCTTGTACCCAATAACAGCTTACTTTGCTTAAGAACCTTTGGTAAGGGACCTTGTCAAAGGTTTTCTGAAAATCAAAGTACACTATATGCACTGGAGTCCTTTTGCCCATATTCTTGTTGAATCCCTCAGAGAATTCTAGTAAATTGGAGAGGCATGCTTTTCCTTTTGCAAAAACAATGTTGATTCTTCCCCAAAAAATTATGTTCAAGTGTCTGACAATTCTGCTCTTTACTATGGTTTCAACCAATTTGCCCAATACTGAAATCAGATTTCCAAACTTGTGATTGCCAGGATCACCTTTTTTAAAAATTGGGGTCACATCAACTATCCTACAGTCATTTGTTAGAAAGGCTGATTTAAAAGAAAGCTTATGAACCACAATTAGTAGTTCTTCAATTTCACATCTGAGTTCCTTCAGAACTCTGGGTGAATACCATCTGGTTCTTATCACTTACTGCAGTTTAATTTATCTATTTGTTCTAAAACTTCCTCTAATGATACCTCAAGGTGGGATAGCTCCTCATATTGTCACCCAAAAAGAATGACTCAGGTTTGGAAATCTCCCTCATAACCTCAGCCAAAGCAATCCTCAGTTGTCCAGTGGACCTACTGTTGTTTAGCGGGCTTCCTACTTCTGCTGCACTTAATATTTTATGCTATTTCTTTTTGAGTCTTTAGCTTCCCTGTAAATGTGTAACATGACACTAATCAGTATTTCCTCATAAATAGATCATATAAGGAGAAAAACCTCAATGATTTAAGGAGCAATGTTATAATTCCAAAATTTAAAAAGACCCATTCTATTATAAACATTATTAGTAAGCACCTTTTAACTTTGACTAAATAACTACGTTCTGCCTGCAAATTATTGTGTGTCATCTAAGACCAAAATTGTGGGAAATTATGGGAAATTGATCAAGCCATTTCTGTATAACAGAATTCAAAAAAAATTACAATGTTTCACATTTGCCAGAAAGACTAATTTATTTGTCCACTTATACTACTACTCAAATATAGCTTGTTTTTCCAAATTTTGGCTTTCCTTACAGTTAGCTCTTCCCAAGAAGTATGGCTTTGCCTGGTTTGGATAAACATGAATATAAAAAGTTACTTACAGGTCAATGGGCTCATATCTCAGTCACTGTGACACACTCTACTCTCCAGGATGATATGAAACAGATTATAGGAGGTACGATGGCAGCAGATTCATGGATGTCTGGCCCTCACTGTTGCCAGGAAGCAGCTCCAAAAATTAAAAAATCTTCAATCCTTTTATGTCCATCAGGAGAGGAAGAGTAAACAGCTAATGTTTGTTCAGTGCTTTCAATGTATCACAGGGTATATGCAACTGGTATCACCTCATACCCATTCACATTCTACAAAAGCAGGATGAAAATATCAGCATCTTTGCTCATCTTTCTCTGCACGACTTCCCATTATAGTTTGGAGACCTTCCCCCTTTCCAACCTACAGATTCATGGTAGGCCAAGAATATATAATCATAATTACATATACCAATATGCACCCTCTGCAAGAAACAGTAAGTTCTAAAGGCATGACAAGTGTGTAGTGGGTTTGAAGTATACTTCAGAATCAGGATGACCCTGTTTATTGACAGCATTCTTTATCCAGATGTAGGAGGTTCTTCCACAACATGTATTTCCTTGATTTTAAAAGTTTGGTTGAGTGTGATATTCCTTGAAGGAGCCTTAAGTGCACGTAAAAAGGAATGCTTAATTTTATACCTATTTCAATATCACCAACATTTCCTTTTTCTATTACTTTTTCCCTTGAGATTCAGTGTACATTTATTCCTTCAGTTTTAAAAAAAATCAGAATCTTCCACAATGGAAGATATAACAGAATGAAGTTTGTGTTGACAATTTTCTAGATTTTTACAATCCTTTTCTTCCTTTTATTTCAGAGCTGTTAGGGGTATGTCTACACTACAGCGTTATTTCGAAATATCTTATTTCAAAATAGTTAATTCGAAATAAGATATTTTGAAATAACGCGTCTACACACAAAATGCATTTCGAAATAGCGTTTTGCTATTTCAAAATAGTGCGTCCACACTGACTGGACGCTGAATCGCATTTAAGGCCAGCTGAAACTGGTTCCAGCAGGGCATCAGGTCAGTAGTTGCTTTGTGTGGATGCTGCCTGAGGCTATCTGAGGCTTGTGCTTAAAGGGCCCCCCGTGGACAGCCAGTTCTCAGTTTTTCCTTGCTTGCTTGCCTACCTTGCTGAAGGACAGCAAAGCATTTTTGTTTCTGCCTGCTTTGGTTGCCCTGACTCGGGACACCACAGCACTTGGCACCATGCAGCCAGAGCTGCCCCTGGACACTCTGGGGCTCATTTTGGATGTCTTGCTGCAAGCCAGGCTGCAATTGCTGGAGACTGCCTGGCAGCATCTGCTGCAACCCAGCCCCCAGGCCCTCTTCCGGACCCTCCTCAGGGCTGGGGAGGAGCAGCAGCAGCACCCGGACACCAGCGTGCCCCGCTGCATCTGGTGTCTGGACACCAGCAGCGACGGGTGGGACCACATCATCTTGGAGCGCTGGGGAGACCAACAATGAACCCAGAACTTCAGGATGAAGAAGTACACCTTCCTCGAGCTCTGTGAGTGGCTCACCCCTGCTCTGCAGCAACAGGACACACACATGAGGCCTGCCATTCCCCTTAAGAAGCGTGTGGCCATCACCCTCTGGAAGCTCTCTACGCCGGATAGCTACCAATCTGTGGTGAACCAGTTCGGCGTGGGGAGATCCACCATTGGAGCAGTGCTCATGCGGGTATGGCAGTCTCTAGCCACTGTGCCAGGAGGGGTGTGTGTGTGCAAGGAGGGGATGGGCTGCCCTAGGGAAAAGGGGGGGTAGGTGGTGCAAGTCCCGGCCCCGGGAGGGTTTGTTTTGTCCCAGCTGCACTACGGACTGCCCGCGGTGGCCAGGATTGCAGGGGGTGTTGCTCCTGGGGAATGGGGGCGCGGGGCAGTGGCGGGGAAGGAGCACTCTCAGCCACCCTGGCACCCCAGTGATTCTCGGTTTTGTGTATCCCTCTGCAGGTGGTCAAGGCCATCATTAGAGTGCTGCTCCACAGAGTCATCCGCCTCACTGATTTGGATGCGGTGATCGAGGGGTTTGGCACCCTGGGTGTCCCCAACTGCGGGGAGGTAATCGATGGGACGCACATCCCCATCTGTGCCCTGGAACACCAGGCCTCCCTGTACATCAACCAGAAGGGATACTTCTCGGTCATCCTGCAGGCTGTGTCTTACCACCAGGGCCAGTTCGTGGACATTAATGTGGGCTAGTCCGGCAAAGCACATGACGCGCGGGTTTACTGCAACTCCTCCATGTGCCAAAGGCTGCACGCCAGGACTTTCTTCCTCGACCGCCACATCAGGGTTGGGGATGTGGACATGCCTGTGTGCCTGGTGGGGGATGTGGCCTATCCCCTACAATCCTGGCTGATGAAACCCTACACAGGACACCTCAACCCCTCCCGACAGGCCTTTAATGCCAAGCTCAGCAGGGCCTGCATCATCGTGGAGGGGGCATTCAGCCGGTTGAAGGCCCGTTTTAGATGCCTCCTCACCTGCCTGGACCTATCTGAGCGGAATAGGCTGCGTGTTGTGTGCTGCATAATTTGCACAAGAGGAAGGGGAAGGCTTTCCTGCCAGCCTGGATGGCAGAGGCTGACCACTTGGCTGGCCTCTACACGCAGCCCCACACGGCGGCCAGCCGGGAGGCCCATCGGGGGGCTGTCCGTATCCGGGAGGCCCTGAGGGAGAGCTTCCATCCAGAGGAGGAGTGAAGTCTCCCTGGCATGCCCCACTGGGGACTTGTGCCTTATTCCACGCTCACATCCTTCCACTTTCCCCTCCCTAACCCCCCTTCCTGATGTAAAATAAAAACACATGTGTTCCCAAAAACAAACTCTGTTTATTGACCATAACTGGGGTGAGGGGGGAATGAGGGTGAGAGAGGGGAGGGGGAAACCTGGGAGGAGCAAGCTGGAAGGGGGAGGCAAGGGGAGGAAGGGGGAAGAGAAGCTCAGGGTTGGGGGTCTTGCCAGTCCACCTGTCTTCCAGCACTGCAGCGTCCCTGGGGAGCAGCGGTTATGGAGGGTGGGGCGGGGGGGGGGAAGAGGAAGAAGCATGAGGGGGAGCAGGAGTGGGAGGAGGAGCAAGAGCTGGGGCAGCCGCAGGGGCTGGAGTGGCAGCAGGCAGCAATCTTTGCACCAGGGTCTACAGGTGGTCATGGATGGCACAGCCCTGGCCAAGCAACTCCCACAAGCTCTCCTGCTGCAGCTGCAGATCTTCATGCACCCAGTGCTCCTGGCTGTGGACCTGTCTTCGCAGTAACCCCAGGTTCTGCCGCTGGTACTCCTCCTGGTTCTGGGTGAGCCTGCTGGCTCGGGTGTGGGAGGATATCCTGGGCGGGGTGCTGCGCCCTGCACTCGCAGCTGGTGTGGCTGTGGAGAAACAAGAAAAGTGGTCAGTTATCCCTGGGGACACAGTGCATGAAGCCCAGCCCCCCCCTCTGCAAGGCGAGGATGGCAGGTCTCCGCACCATCATGTCCTGCTATCCCCAGGAGTGTGAGCTGGCCCCTGTGCTGTATATAGTGTGGGTGTGCGGGGGGGCGGGGAGGGGGGGAAGGAAGGGGAGATGTGCCCTGCTTCTGCATAGAGGGGGCTTCTGGAGGGAGAGCATTGTGCAGTGTCCCTCCCCGGGGTCAGGAGCATGTCATGTGCCTTCATACATACATACGTGTGGGTAACAGGCAAGGGCCCTTGTGTGGCAGCCAGCCGGGGCCACATGCCGTGGCTGGCATGGCACATGCACAGGTTGCTGCATGATCTGTGGTCAGCAAAGCCCACATGTGTGGTCCCTGGGTTCCCTCTTCTCCACCCCCGCCCTGCATAAGAGGACAGTGATGGCATTCACATGTCGAGGCCACCGTGGCCTCAGAATACAGCAGTGACATGGCTGCTGTGATGGCTCGGGGGTCCTGGGTGAGTGCCACGCTCCCTCAAGGCTCCTGCAACTCCTGGCCGTCATCCTCCTCCTCCTCCGTGCCCTGGTCAGGGCCCTCTGCCCCAGGGTCGATGACTACCTGGGGGGGCACGGACCGTCCAGCCCCCCAGGATGCGGTCCAGGGCATCCAAATAGGGGCAGGGGTCTGGGTCTGCCCCTGGTTGGGAGCTGCCCCCTGTGGCCCTCGCATAGGCCTGCCTCAGCTCCTTTATTTTCATGCGTACCTGCTCCTGGGTGCGCATGTGGCCTTTGGTGGCCAGGCTGTCAGCCATCTGTCTGTAGATGGCCGCATTCCTCCATCTAGTGTGGAGATCATGGACATTGGAGGATTTCCCCAAACCTGAATGAGGTCCATGATCTCCACACTGGACTAGGAAGGCGCCCGCCTTTTCCGGCCCCTGGCAGGCTCCTGGGAGCTGCCAGACTGCTCCTGGGGAGCGGTGGAGGTCTGGCTGATGCTGCCTGGCTGGCTCATGCTGGCAACTGGGTCAGGGGCAGTGCCTGTGGGCTCTGGGCTGGCAGGCCTGGAGCTGGCACAGGCCCTGTGACCAAACAGACTCTACCCCTTTAAGGGCTCTGGGGTTGAGGGGGAGAAGAGGAGTTTTCCTGGTTTGGCCCAGAGTGGCCAGCAGGGCACCCTGGGAAGGGCGGGAGGCCCCCTATTTCAAAATAAGCATCTACACAGCACTTATTTCAATTTAGCTATTTCGAATTTGGCGTTATTCCTTGTAGAATGAGGTTTACCAAATTCGAAATAAGAGTGCTCCACTATTTCAAATTAATTTTGAAATAGCGGTTTGGCTGTATAGACGCTAGGAAAGTTATTTCGAAATAACAGCTGTTATTTCGAAATAACTTTGCTGTGTAGACATACCCTTAGGCTACGTCTACACTGGCATGAATTTCCGGAAATGCTTAAAACGGAACAGTTTTCCGTTATAAGTATTTCTGGAAAAAGAGCGTCTACATTGGCAGGATGCTTTTCCGGAAAAGCCCTTTTTCCGGAAAAGCATCCGTGGCCAATGTAGATGCGCTTTTCTGGAAAAAAGCCCCGATCGCCATTTTCGCAATCGGGGCTTTTTTTGCGGAAAAGACTATTGTGCTGTCTACACTGGCCCTTTTCCGGAACAGTTTTCCGGAAAAAGGACTTTTGCCCGAGCAGGAGCAGCATAGTTTTTCCGGAAAAGCAGCTGATTTCTTACAGTAGATCGTCAGTGCTTTTCCGGAAATTCAAGGGGGGCCAGTGTAGACAGCTCGCAGCTTATTCCGGAAAAGCGGCTGATTTTCCGGAATAAGTGGCCCAGTGTAGACACAGCCTTAGAGTGTATGTTCTGGAATAGCTTTTAGTACACCTCTATCTTCAGATAAAACCATTTCAGCCATGGTTTAGACCAGTGGTTCCCAACTTGTTGGTCCATGGACCCCTGGGGGGGTCTATGAGGGCTCTGCAGGGGGTCCACGGAAATGTAAAAGTTAGGATCGGACCCATTGCGGTAGGCCTGATCCTTACTTTTCTTTTCCTTTTCTTCTCCCCGCAGCCATGAGCACCGGGACATGGCTTACGCCTGGCTGATGCGTGAGAGACATGCACACCATATAAGCACTTTCCCCACACTCCCTTAGCATCCAGAGAATGGGATCAAAAGTAAGCAGTATCCTGGCATGCACAGCTGCTGTCCACTCCCTCACCCTCCACGTTCCCTACCCTTCTGAAGTTCTGCCCTTGAACTTAATGAATTATTATACATTTCAAATGATTATCAAGCAATGGAGTGTTTGAAAATATCTATATTGTTTGCGGGGTCCATGACAGCTTAATAGATTGAAAAGGGGTCTGAATGCTCAAAAAAGTTGGGAATCACTGGTTTAGTCCATGGCATTTGATGGAAACCATTGTGATAAAGATATATAGTTCCCTTGGTGTAGCTACATCCACTGTAATGTAATCTCTTATTGGAACCATTAGCAGCATTTGATATTCTGGCTCTTCTGAAACCATCATCTTCATCAGCATTGTGTGTCCAAGGGTGGCATGTTTGAGATGACATTTTGACCCTTCATTTTGAGTGATTTGTACTTCTGATGTATCTTTGCCGTAATATATACAGTTGTTTATCCCACAGAAGAAGTATATTACACCTACTGTAATCCTTCTGCCACTGTAATCCCTTACCGTTCTGAACTGAAACACTGGATTTTAACACCCACCCAAACCACTGGGAAGTTCACATTTGGATTCAGAGGCAAATTTTAGCCAGGATCCTGTAATCGGCTGTGTGTGGGTAGAATACTGCACCCACACAAAGACTCAATGGGTATGTCTAGACTACATGGCTCCGTCGACGGAGCCATGTAGATGAGTTTACTAGACATAGCAAAATGAAGTGGCGATTTAAATAATCGCCGCTTCATTTACATCAAAATGGAATGAAGGCATCAAAATGGAATGAAGGCATTTCACGAGGCATAACAGAGCAGTCGACAAAGGCTTCCCTTGTCGACCGCGGAGCGTCTAGACTACTGCGCTGTGCCGACAATCAGCTGATCGGCACAGTGCAGCGGTCATTTTGATGTAAATGAAGCGGCGTTTATTCAAATCGCCGCTTCATTTTGCTATGTCTAGTAAACTCATCTACATGGCTCCGTCAATGGAGCCATGTAGTCTAGACATACCCAATGACTGTAATGGGGCTCCATGCTGTTGCAAATTATGGGATCTGGGACCTTGTGTCAAGTACTTCCATAAATGGAACTCATGGAAAAATTCAGGTCAGCTCTTTAATTTGGGGATGCTCACATTCAGTTCTCATTCCAGATGCTGATGGCTCAGCCTGTGTTCTCTCTAATTTTTCATGGCCATGTGTTGAATACATTTTGTTAGGTGTGCCAATATGGAGATGATGTGTGACATATCACACCATATCGGCCACCAGTTGTGCCGTGGCATCATCAGGGATACTGTTCCTGACAGTTTGTATTCCATCTACATGTGGGATGTTGGTGTAGAGAGCCTCTACATACATGGTGGCTAGGATGGTGTTTTCTGGGAGATCACCAATGCATTGTAGTTTTCTCAGGAAGTCCGTGTTGTCTCAGAGATAGCCTAAACACTACCCTATACCAAAAAACTATGGACCGCTATACCTACCTACATGCCTCTAGCTTCCATCCCAGGCACACCACACAATCCATCGTTTACAGCCAAGCACTAAGGTACAACCACATTTGCTCCAACCCTTCAGACAGAGACAAACACCTACAAGATCTACACCAAGCATTCTTGAAACTACAATACCCACCTAAGGAAGTGAGGAAACAGATCAACAGAGCCAGAGGTATACCCAGAAGCCTCCTGCTACAAGACAGGCCCAACAAAGAAAATAATAGAACACCACTGGCCATCACCTACAGTCCCCAGCTAAAACCTCTCCAACGCATCATCAGCGATCTACAACCTGTCCTGAACAATGATCGCCCACTATCACAGACCTTGGGAAGCAGGCCAGTCCTCGCCCACAGTCAACCCGACAACCTGAAGCAAATTCTCACCAGCAACTATACACCATACCACAGTAACTCTAACTCTGGAACCAATCCCTGAAATAAACCTCGGTGCCAACTCTGCCCACATATCTACACCAGTGACACCATCACAGGACCTAACCACATCAGCCACACCATCATGGGCTCATTCACCTGCACGTCTACCAATGTAATATATGCAATCATGTGCCAGCAATGCCCCTCTGCCATATACATCGGCCAAATTGGACAGTCCCTACGTAAAAGAATAAACGGACACAAATCAGATATCAGGAATGGTAATACACAAAAACCTGTAGGAGAACACTTCAATCTCCCTGGACACACAGTAGCAGATTTAAAAATAGCCATCCTGCAACAAAAAAACTTCAAGAACAGACTTCAAAGAGAAACTGCAGAGCCACAATTCATCTGCAAATTTGATACTATCATTTTAGGATTAAACAAAGACTGTGAATGGCTAGCCAACTACAAAAGCAGTTTCTCCTCTCTTGGTGTTCACACCTCTACATCAGCTGCTAGAAGTGGGCCTCATCCTCCCTGACTGAATTGATCTCATTATCTCTAGCCTTACTCTTGATTGGAACTCTTTTCTTATGTCTGTATATTTATACCTGCCTCTGGAATTTCCACTACCTGCATCTTACGAAGTGGGTCTTTGCCCATGAACGCTTATGCTCCAATAAATCTGTTAGTCTATAAGGTGCCACAGGACTTCTCGTTGTTCTTGCAGATTCAGACTAACACGGCTACCCCTCTAATATTTGTAACCTCTTCCTATGAGAACTTATTTTATACATAATCCTGTTACTTATATGCCTTAATTGGATTCCTGTTTTATAGTTTATATATATTATATATATATATATAGTAATGGGTTGACTATATATATATATATTATATGTATGTTAATTAATAGGGTTGACCCTGATATCAAAGGCTTTTCACTTTGGAATGCTAGGCTACGTCTAGACTGCAGGCTTCTTTCAGAAGAAGCTTTTTTCTGAAGAGATCTTCCAAAAGAACTTCTTCCAAAAGAGCTCATCCACACACAAAAGCGCATTGAAAAAGCGATATGCTTTTTCAAAAGAGCGTGTCCAGACTGATTGGATGCTCTCTTGCATAAAAGGCCACCCGGAACCACTTCAGGCAGGGCTTTAGGTCACCAATTGCTTCCCAGTGCTGGTGCTGAAGCCTTGCAGAGACACGCGCTTAAAGGGACCCCCACTGGACAGCCGTTTCTCTGCTGCTGCTGCGTGCTTGCTACCTTTTTGAGGGACAGCAAAGCTCTTGCAGTGCCTGCTGTGGTTGCCCAGCTTTTGCGGATGCCTCAGCTTTTTCCTGTGAACCATGAAGCCGGAGCTGCCCTGGGCATGCAATGGCCCCACAGGGCCATGCTGCAGTTTTTGCAGCGCTTTGTGCCAGCTGCCTTCCTAGACCTGAGCGAGCTCAACCCTGAGCTCATTCTGGGGACCCTCTTCCTGGGTATGGGAGCTACACTCTAGCAACCACACCCCACAGTGGGGAGGCGTTTCTGGACTGGTGGGTCTGGCTGGTTCTGGAGCGGTGGGATGACCAGCAGTGGCTCCAAAACTTCCACATGAGGAAGGCCACCTTTTTGGAGCTGTGTGCCTGGCTTGACTCACCCTCTGGAGACATGACACCCACCTGCGGCCCGCCATCCCCCTGGAGAAGCGGGTCACAATCACCCTCTGGAAGCTCGCCTCCCTGACAGCTACCTGTTGGTAGGCAACCAGTTTGGCATGGGGAAGTCCACTGTCGGAGCCATCCTTATGGGGATAAGGCACTCTGGGGCTAGAGTCCCTGCATGGGTGGGGGGGAGTCCTGGAAAAGGGGGTCCCTAGGGAAAGGGGGTTGGGGGCTGTGAGGAGTGGAGTCGGGAAGGGGAAGCCCCATCCCCAGGGATTGTGCCATCCCACCCTCACACAGACCTGCTGTTGGGGAGGCGACCTCATAGGTGGCTCCTGGAGTGTTTAAGGTGGGGAGGGAATGGAAGGGGGAATGGGAACCTCCTAAGGGCTCAGGCACTCCCTCTCTCATGCTCTGTTTTGTCTGTTCCTTCTGCAAGTGGTGAGGGCCATCAAATCAATCCTGCTGTGGAGGGTCATCCACCTGGGAGACCTGGACCCAGTCATGGCCAGTTTTGTTGCCCTGTGTTTCCCAATCTGTGCCAGAGCCATTGATGGGACCCACATCCTGATCTGTGCACTGGAGCATCGAGCAGCTGAGTAATGAATAGGAAGGGCTACTTTTCTATGGTGCTTCAGGCACTGATCGAGCACTGTGGACAATTCACAGACATTTTTGTCGGGTGGTCAGACAGGGCACACAATGTCCACATGTTTGGTAATTCCAGCCTGTGCAGGAAGCTAGAGGCGGGCACATTCTTCCCCCACCGTGAATTTGCAGTTGGGGACATGCAGATGCCACTGTGCATCGTGGGGGATGCAACCTACCCCCCTCATGCTGTGGCTTATGAAACCTTATACCGGCCACCTGGACCCCAGCAGGGACCTGAACCGGGCCCAGATTCAGGTGGAGTGCACCTTTGGCCACCTCAAGGCGCATTTCAGGTGCCTGCTGACCCTCCTCAATGTGGAAGAGCACAACATCCCCGAGATGGGCACAGCATGTTGTGTCCTCCACAACATTGTGGAGAGGAAGGGGGAGACCTTCCTCCTGGGGTGGGGGCAGACGCCGGCCGCGAGGGGCGAGTGTTTGAGCAGCCAAGAACAGCTGCCATCTGCCAGGCCCATCAAGCTGGAGTGCTCATCTGGGAGGCCCTGAGGGAGATGTTCTCTCAAGGACCTCAGTAACACTCCCCAGGACTTCCCCATCAGGGGCCTCTGGCTTGCTGCTCTATCCCTTCCCCACCACAACCCCTCCCTTCACCCCTTCAATAAAAACACATTTGGTTTCCAGCAAAATGAACTTTGTATTTCTCTTTCATTACAAACTGGTGGCCAGGGAGATGGGGGGAGGGGGTCTCATAACCTGGAGGGGGAGAGGGGCTTGGAGTGGCATCGGGGCTGGCTAGATGTGCCACCTTGGGTGCGGGGACCTCGTCGGGGTTGTATGGGTCCGGGTCTCCGTGGATGGGTCCTGGGACTGCTCCCTGTGAGGGTCAGGGGAGTTGTGGGGGGCTTGAGGCTCTGCCATGGCTGGCAAGGCCTATGGCAGGGAGAGCTGAGCAGTGAGGTGCTTCTCTCAGGCCGGATTTCTGCCTCAAGGCTTATCCAGGGTGCCTGCAGCTTTAAGAGGGGCCAGGAGTCAGTAACTATGGAGTCCTGATTACTTTTGACAGAGTGTCCACCAGGGCACCTGTGCTATTTCCTGGAGGCCTCTTCTTTCAAAAAAAACCACCCCTCCTCCCCATCCACACACACCTTTTTCTGAAAGAGCTCTTTCAGAAAAGGGCTTCTTCCTTGTAGAAAGAGTATTACCAATGCTGGGAAAAATCCCTCTGTTCTTTCGATTTACTTTCAGAAGAACGCTATTGCAGTGTGGATGTAACACAGGTTTTGTCAGATAAATGGCCGTTTTTCTGACAAAAGTCTGTAGTGTAAACACACCTCTATTGTAGCTGCATAATTTGATTTCTGCATCTATGCACACTTAAAAGCTGTGCTCAATTTAGGTCTCTTCCTGGAAGTTCCATGCCTACCATTTCTATGTTTTTTTGTCTTGATGGTCATCTTATCAGGTTTATACTAGCTCATCATTCAACCTTAAACCAACATTTAAAATGGACTTATTCTTTTTATATATCATGACACTTCCATGTATGCTTTGTTACATTTATTTCATTATTTTTCCTTCAGGGTCTGGACATGAAGAAGCAGCACAGAGGTGCATAAAAATAAATTTAAGGGGTATGTGCACATGTGGGGGGAAGTTTCTATCTTTTTCAAACTATTTGTGGTAAGTTTTCACATTTCAGAAAGAGAGTCAAGGTGTAGGGTGTTTTTTTCAAGAACAAACTCAGCCAGCCTTATTTTAAGCAGTGGAAAAGCAGTAAACTGTGTTTCAAATGCAATGAAACTATTTTAAAATAGTTAACAACATAAAGTGGCTGTGGCTAAAAATATTATTGGGACTTAGTTTTCAGTTGTAATGAGCAGCAATAAGTCTAAATTAAGTCAGTGGAGTTGCAGGTGCTTGATAGGTGAGTAACTTGAATAAAATAGCTCTGCAGTACTCCAATTTCTTAGCTGAAAGCACTCAAAATGGATCTTTCACAATGGATGCAACAGTGCATAATGATTATTAGATAGGTTCAAAGTGTTTTCACATTGATTTGCATGCAGCCTGTCTCAGTATCTTTCAGCAGTTCCTAGTATGGGCTAAAGCTATACAACATCCCTATTTCATAACATGATTCCTCATTAAACATCCTCTTCTGCTTTTAAAAAGCTAGTCATATTATAGTAGACCATTTGCAGCTTTAAAATTTAAGTATTCACTACCATACATTTCTGATCTTTGTTCTCTGTACCTACTTTCTGATTGTTGCGATTTCAGTCTTCTCATCTGCATTCTCTCTCTCTCTCTCTCTCTCCCCACTTCCCTCTTTAAAAAAGAAATCTTGGGTTTCTATGTTTGAAAGCTGAAAGGTCTGCTTATCACTTAAAAGTAATGAATATCTATAAGCCTTCAGCTAAGAAAAAATTGCTATATCAATAGGGCATGTGGTTGTGGTTAGGCAAATAGATATTTACTCACAGAATTCAAATGCTTCCTCTCTTTCATAAACAAAAGTTGAAAGCTCTTTTATTCATGATTATAAAAAAAAAAGGTCAATTGCCAAATAAACATCCTATCAGATTTCAACAAGGAGCAATTCTGAAAACAAGTTACATGGTCTGATGCAATATGATATGAATCATATGATATGATTAAAATGATAATCCAGATGAAGATCATTTGTATATCTGATTTCAGTCATCTGTGCTCTGCTGCTTCCAATGCACATTCTTGTAATTCCAGTCTAGCAAAGGTGACAACTATTCTGAAGATATGAAATGGAAAACAAAGTTGAGAAGACATGGGATTTCCACCTCACAATATTTGGTGTTTTTCTTAAAACTCCATTTCTAGAATCATATGCTTATCTGAGAATCTCATATTTTATTTAAAGTAATTTTTCAGTCCTGAAGGCTGTGGACAACAGTTTGAAAATGTTAAACCTAAAGCTTCAAAAACCCCAAAATAAAAAGATCCCAAAATTTATTTTTATAAATCTCATTTTTAAGCCGGTCTTATGATTTTTCAGGTCTAGTTAGTGATTTTTGAGTGCTCACAGCTACCAGTGTTGAAGGCACCAAAGTGCTGTAAACCAAGTCACTTAGTATTCACTAGCAATACATCAGACATAGCAAAACTTCCATTTACTACATCTCATCTAAGCTTTAGCAGAAATGAAAGGCCCCACTAACAGGAATTCAATAGACTAGAAACTCCAGACACAGAATCTTTGTATATGAAAGGTTCTTTCTGAGGATGAATCAGTGCTAATACTTTAGAAACTCTGGTATAAAGGCTTCATCAGTTGCTGGAATTTTTACTACCATGTTGATTAAACCTGCTCCTCAGAGACAGTTCTTGCAGATAATAGATATGCTTTCCCAATTCAGACATTGAAGGTCCATAACTGCTCATAAATGATCATCTCAGTTTCTGTTGAACTCTCCACTGTCATTCTTGATCTTGAATAATCTGGACATAAATTCTTTTTATGACAGCAGGAGTTCTTCATCCTTTTTCTTCAAGTTTGAGGCAAACACAGTCACCAAGTTCTAGACCTGGCAGTTGTTAAACTAAGTGATGTTGGATATAAAAGTGTTGGGAAGATCTTTTTGCCTTTTTAACTCCTTTGGCTCTTCTTCATGTCTGGCCACTTTGGAAATAGGTTCTTTTCCAAATTTGGAATAGTTCAAGACTTATGCTGTACAATATCCAGAAACTACTGTTGGAGTTGATCTGTAACTCAGAAGAACAAGGAATCAATCTTCCTGATGCAGGATTTTCTAAGTCGTCTGTAACATACACTCTGCCTCTCCCTTCATTTGTGGGTAAAATGGGCTGCCAGTAATAAGATCAAAATTATATTTCATTCAGAGTGAGTTACATTCCTGTGCAGTGAATTGCGGCTCATCATCCTTCATCTCTGTTCTGGAATTCCAAAAATGAACAAAATGCACTTTCGTTTCTTGACAACACAATGACATGGTGTGCTTTTGATGTACATTATTTCTATATACTTAGAAAAACAGCCCAGTACAATCACATAAGATGTCATCTGAATTTGCATAAATGTTTAGCTTGCCTCTGCCAATGTATGTCTGGAGGTACTTGTTAGCATTGTTTTTTGAAGTGTTTTGTTCTGACTCTCCTTTCAAAAGTTCAATATTACCAAAGAGTGCATAAAATTCTTCCACCTTTTTCACTATTCCCATCATGATTGTCATACTTCAACTAAGAAAGTTGTTGGTCTTTGATTCTTTCATCACGTGCACTCTGAATGCAAAACTTTTTTTTCTTTGTAAGCTGCTTTTCTGGTGACCTGGCCCATGAAGTTTAGAATCCCTCTGGGGCTAGTCAAGGGTGAGTCAGATAATTTCAGCTAGACTAGACTAGCTGACTACAATGACTAGACTAGACGTCTAGATTACAATTTTTTTATTGGAAAAAGGTATGCAATTTACGCTCCACAATTTGCTTACCTTTTTCCGATAGTTTTGTCGGAAGAGGCTTTTCCAAAATTTAGCCCATCTACACTGGACCAAATTTCAGAAAAACCTCCTCTTTTGGAAGAGCCCTTCTTCCTCATGGAAGGAGGAAGACAGGGCTTTCGAAAAAAGCGCGTCTGCTCTTCTGCAAATAAAAGCGGAAGAGCAGACGTGTTCCCTGGACGTGGCAGAGTTTTTCCGGGATGCCAGAGGTATCCTGGAAAAACTCCATAGTGTAGACATAGCTTCAAGAGGACTTGAGGGTTATTGTAAGTCCCTTGTGAGATGATGGCCACATCTGCTCCTCAGATAATTTTAAAGTCTATAGTCTTTCTACAAATATTCAGTTTCTCTCTCCAGGGTGGACTCTGTCATCATACAAGACAAATCCCAGAAGCAATGGATCTTAATTGTTTGTAATATGAATCAACTCCCCAGCTGCCTTGATATGGAAAACAATTGCAGAATGTCTATTTTGTACATTTATTACACCTTGCACCTCTGGCTGAACATACATAATCTCTTATGCAATGGATTTTTTCTGAATCTTGTTCATTTCAGCTGATATGATTTGATGTTTGACTGGTATTTGTCCCTCTTAGCCTGGGAGTTTGCTCTCCTTGCCTCAGGGATTTTATGAAAAATGACTTTCAGCATTCATGCTGCTTACATTGTCTAAGCTAGATTCTTATTTTTCAGGTTTTTGCAAGTTGCTCCTGCCTGTTTGATTAGTTTACATTGTTTTGCTATAAATATAACAATGTCTAGGGTTAATTCTGTCTTTATTGGGAGCTGCTCTGAAAACATTTTTATCTGTTTACCCAACAATGAGTATGTGTTTAATTTTTTCATGTTTGTAGTTCCCAAATCAGTTTTAAACTCATATATGCAGAGCTTCTATAAAACATTCAAAATGTTCCCATAGCCTTGAATTCTCTGCAGAAAACATACTCTTTTCGAAGCTACATTTCCCTGAGATATAAAGTATGCATAGATACACTATATCCATAACCTTTTCATAGTAATCTTTTTGAACATCCTCACTAAAACAAATGAATTTAAAGATATTCTATGCCTGCTCCCCTATAGCACAAATTAAAGAATGCATCTAAATACCCCAATTTCCTTGTAATGTTTTTTTAACAATGTGAAATCTTGCAAAATACTTCTTCCAGTATGTCCATTGTAAAGGTCTATCAAAGTTGAAGTTGTTTTGAGCAGGACAAGTGGCATGTTGATGAAATTCTGCAATTTCTTTTGCCTTTTTTCCTTTTGTTTGCAACCTTTGTTGTTGTTCTTCTCTGGCACTAGTTTATTTGTGACATCACGTCATATACACCTTGTTTACTGTAGATTGCAGACTGCTATTAGTAGAATAGTCTTCTATGCAGGGTATAGATTGGCTACAGAACTTCCTTCTGGAGAGAGATGCATCAGGTACGTTCACAATAAGATTCTTTAATGTACTGGCAACATGTCTCAAGTTAGCTTAAGTTAAGGTATATACATTCACAGAATCACCTAGTGGCGAACTGTATAATACACTTTAGCATCCATTAAAATGTCCTTATGAGCTTCCAACATTTGCCAGTCAACAACATGCTCATTGTACCATTGTGCTCACCTAATACAGCCATATGGACTTTACTCCCTGTTTTTCCTCTACTATTGAACAGTCCATTCACCCACAATACTGAGAATAAGCTTCTTTTTGGATTGAATAGTTCACATTTAAAATAATTGACCACAAAGATTTTGCCTCCATTCTTGTTTACAGAATTGAAAATACAATAAAGGTAGGACAATACCATGGATGCGGTTTCATTTCTATTGTAAATACCCAACTGATTTCTTGGAAAGACAGCAGAATAACAAAGTAGAAAGAAGAGCTCAGTGTCACAATTTTCAAGTAATTGAGAGTACAACTTTGTCTATTGCACAGCAGATTTAATAACCACTAAAGGAAGTCTCATATCAAAGAAAAACATTCTGTCACTTGTTTATTTTATAAGATCTGAAAGATATACTAGCTGCAAGATATTTTCTTTAACATCTCTCCTCAATAAAAGGAAAATTTATTACTCTTTTCCATGAATGAGATTACCTACATCTGCACAATGAAAAAACAGACTAAATGCTCTATGACTTAATTACTATTGTGCTCACCAATAAAGTTCCATCTCTGCTGTAAAATTTAACATTATTCCTTATTGTAAAGATGCTTTTTTTCAGTTTTAGGAACTCTTCTTGTTTCCCTACTTTTTTTTCTATATCTTATAATCAGAGGCACACTGTCTCTTACCTTTCAGCAGAGCCTTGCATGGATATGACATTTATATTTGCTCATGCAGATATCTATGGCTATAAAATGGATATCTGCAGAGCTGCAGGGCTCTTGCAGAAACCACTGCAGCAAAATCAGCAGCATTTCAGCCTGCCACTTGCAGGAGTCAATGCCCAATTTTGGCAGGTCCTCTGGTGTGGCTGTACCACCCAGTCCTGCCTCTTGGGCTGGAGATCAAGCTCACCGGCAGCTGTTAATGTGTACAAGCGGCTTGCATGCTCCTAGGCAGGAGCTCCTTCCCTACAGTGGTCTGGAGCTCCTGTCCAGCTACTGGTGAGCTTGGTGTCTCTCTCAATGGGCAAGGCCAGGGGTGTTAACCAAGCAACACATTGGGGGTGTACGTGGTCTCAGATGCCACCCAGAATGTACAGCACATGGTACAGCTGGGCCACCTCCCTGCAGAGCAGGTGATCCAGGGAGCTGTGCTGGGCAGGGAGAGACAGAGGCAGGGTGCTGGGCTCCTGCGAGGGGTGGCCTGACATACTGCTGTTTTCATTGCTATGGTTCCTGGGAGAGCCCTATAGCTCCAAGGATATCCACATCCTCATGGCTATACAATTGGTAGCCATGCAGGGCTCTATCTTTTAGCTGCTCAGCAGCTTTCTTCTTTGGAAACTCCCAGTACTTCCCAGACGCCGAGATTTTTGACACTGTCTTCCATTAGACTGCTCCTAAGTACTCAGCAGCACTAACTCCAGTGCTCCTACGGCTGGCCACGTTTTCCCTCCAGTTGCACCCTCTCCTCCTCTCAGTGCTGTTCTAGTCATCCATAGATAAGTAAAGTGAATAATCACTTGTCATAACCTAAGCCCATCCTGTCTTAAAGAGAAAGCCTGAGAAATGTACAATTTTACATCCCAGAGGTGGTAACATTCATGTTCTCTCTGAATTTAAAAACTTCAGTTTTGGCCGGCCTGTTGAAAGAAGGAGCATGTGCAAGCTCAGGTGAGCCTGCTCAATCTCCACATAGTTCCTGTTCCTCCAAGGCCAGAAGGGACCATTGTGATCATCCAGCCTGATCTCCCATATAGTACAGGCCATAGAACTTCCCCAAAATAATCCCAAAAGCAGATCTGTTAGAAAAAACAGCCAATTTTCATTTAGAAATTGTCAATGATGGAAAATCAACCTTTGGTAAGTTGTTCCAATGATCAACTGCACTCATGTCAAAAATATATGACTTCTTTCCATTCTGAATTTATATGTCTTCAACTTTGAGCCATTGGATTGTCTGCTGGACTGAGAAGCCCATTATTAAATATTTCTTCCCCATGTAGATACTTCCAGACTGCAATCAAGTCAACCCTTAAACCTCCTCTATGTTAAGCTAAGTAGAATGTGTCTGAATCTATCACTACACGTCATGTTTTCTAATCTGTTAATCATTCTCTTGATTTCTCTCTGAACACTCTCCATTCTACCAGCATTCTTCTTGAATTGTGGCCACCAGAACTGGACTTAGTATTGCAGCAGTAGTCACACCAGTGCACACACTGAAATAAATAACCTCACTCCTCCTCCTCGAGATTTTGTATTTATACACTCTAGATCATATTAGCTCTTTTGGCCATATTGGGAGCATCATGGCATCCAAATCTTTTTCAGAGTCAGTGCTTCCCACGATGGGGACCTCTGGACTGTTAACATGCTCTACATTCTTTGTGAATGTATATGTCTAGGAACATTTAGTCATGTTAAACATCTATTATTTACATGTGCCCAGCTTACCAAGTGATCAAGATTACTCTGCATCACTGATCTGTTCTCAGCATAATTTACTACTCCCACTTATGAATTTTTGTGTCATCTGCAAACATTATCAGTGGTTTTATGTTCCTTCCAGGTGATTGACAAAACATGTTAAATAGCATAAAGCCAAGAACTGATTCCTTCAGGCTCCACTAGAAACAGGCCTTATTAGATGACACTCTTCTGTTTACAATTACACTTTGGTTATGTCTAGACTACGTGGAAGATTTGAAAGAGGAAAAAGTAGTCTAGATGTGTTTTTTTCTGCAAGTCCCTCCCCCCCCACCTTTTTCAAAAAGCTGCTTTTCCTCAAAAAATTAGGTTTACACGGCTTTTCAAAAAAGGGGGGGATTGCAGAAAAAACGTGTCTAGACTTTCACTTTTGAAAGCTCTGCTTTCGAAAGTGATATCGGAAGACGATATGCAAATTCACGCAGAATTTGCATATCCTCTTTCAAATCATCTGCGTAGTCTAGATGAGCCCTTTGAGACCTATCAATTAGCCAGGTTTTAATCTATGTAAAGGATGCCATGTTAGTTGTATACTGTTGTAGTTGTGTGGAACCAAGTGCAGTATGTGGCATCAACACTACTACTTTAACAAACAAACTTATAATCTCATCAGCATAGATACCAAGTCAGTTTGATATAATCTATATTCCATAAACCCATGTTGATGGACATTAATGACATTATCCTCCTCTGAGTCCTGTATCAGTCACTCCATTATCTTGCCCAGGATCAATGTTAGTCTGACAGGTCTATAATTACTCGGGTCATCCCATTTCCCCATTTAAGAAACTGGCACAGTTAGCACAACCATCTTCACAGATTTTTCTATAAAGCTCCATTTCTACTTTTCTCTTTCCAAAAAGCATGTTAATCCTGATTTCTGGGGAATTTATAGTGTATTCAAGCCTACCCAGCAAGGCAGGAGTTCAGCTTTTTTTATAACAAACTTTGCTTTCATGTTTGTTTGCATCCTGCTGCATTGTGGGAAATTTGATTATAATAAAACCATCTTCTCTTCTTGAAAGAGCCTCCAGGCATGTTCTTTTTGACACCTGCTTTTCTGCACAACATTAGAGAATGCAGACAGAGTGAAGTTCACTGTTATGAAAAAATATCCCCCCAAGTCCACTTTCAAATAGCTTATTTTAGGCACATTTCTTAATATTTATATATGAAAAGGCTGGACTTTTTAAAATACAGAACCTTCTTGCTGCGAACAACATATGCTTCCCCCACCATTTTCATGCTGCTTGTTTAGTTACTGTGTGTAACTTCTAAAGCACACATGGTTCAAACTACAAATGCCACTTGTTTACTTGGAAACAGCACAGGTCTGGAAGGGCAGGAACCTTCTACAATGTTCACAAACTGCCAGTTAGAGGTAGGCAGGTAACTGAATGACATGAGAGAAATGGTGATTTCAGTTCATAGACAAGAAGGGGTGGATTCATTGCTGGAGCCTCCTTGTGGGCAGGTATGACATAGTAGCTCTCTGCCTGTGGAGTGTCTTCTGCCAACAGCCATCCCACCTCTGCAGTGGCTTGCCTCTTCCTGTGATGTGGCCCTTGAGAGTAGCCCCATGAATAAAAATGCAAAGGAAGTTAACATAGATAAACTGAGTTCATAAGGAACAGAAGGGAACCACTTCCTCTCAGGGCGTGTTAGGATCTCTCCCTCCCTTTCCTCAGTAAAAGGCTTTCAGACAGTGGTTGTAGCTGAGAAACTGTTGCATTCAGTCAGCCCTTTCCTGAGCAGCTGAAGATCTGTTCTCTGGCCTGATCCACCCTCTAGTGTTCTATTCTGCTCCTCTTCAAAACTCCTCTTGTGCATGCTTTGCGGGTATGGCAGCGTGGAGCTGCATGAGACCAGAGCTGTTCCTTAACCCCCTGTTATATACTGTGGGGTCAGTATGCCCCATCACTGGCATGAATAGGAGTTTGGTTACTTCCTCTTTTTCATCAAGGTTTGAAGTCATATGAACTCATAATCTCAATGGCAAATTCATATTGCAGCTGCAAGCTTTGCATATTCATCAAATTTAAACCATTACACAACGAGACAAGCACATTCTGAGTTTGAAACAAACCCCCTAATGATGAAAGTCACTTGCCTGGGGGAGAACCCTTCACCCAAATTCCCCAAAATGATAGGTTTAATCAACTCTTGGGTAGGGTTTCCCGAACACGAAAAGCTAGGAGAATTCTTTAAAGTTATATGCAAATCAGAGGAAAGAACAAATTATTCAAAATGTTGGGCTACTGATTATCCTTGTGATAGGGTATATATACCTCCACACTGGGACTGAAGGGGTTAAACAGCAACTCTGCACCTTAATGATTGCAATCAGCCACACCTGCAGGAGATGTTCCTGAACGTGGAACTTAAAAAGGAGCCAGACAGTTCAGATGGGAGCTGACATTGCCGAGAGAAGTTGCCCTGGGTATTCCTGAGAAGGGGTGCTGCAAAAGCCCTGCTGGGAAAAGAGAAGCTTACCTCTGGAACCCAGGCAGCTAGAAGCTGCAGTTAGTACCTTTTTTCTTAAGTACCTTTTACTACAGATGGCAAAGCTTGGACTAGACAGTGTGGGATGGGGGTGGGGGGGTGGGAGGAGTGAGTAGGAAGTAACCCGGGCAGGGAAACCTTAATGCACTCATGGGTGCATTATCTTTGGTGGTAACCCTCACAGCACAGGTGCTGACTCTATGGGCACTCTGGGGCTGGAGTACCATGGGGAAAAATTAGTGGGCACAGAGCACCCACCAGCACCAATCACCCCCTCCCACATGGCTTTGTGCACTGGAGGCCCTGCTGACGTACTCCTCCCTTGCCCTCCAGTGCTTCTAGAGCACCAAGAATAGCTGGTGTGCACATTTAGGAAACTCTGGAAGGGAGAGGGAGTGGACACAGGATGCATTCGGGAAAGGAGGTAGGGTGAAAGTGGAAAGAGGTGTGTGTGGGGGGAGAGCTGTGGGATGGGTTGGAGTGGGGGTTGCGACCTAGGGTGGAGTAGAGGGTTGAGCACCCCTCAGCTGGAGGGGAAATCAGCACTTATGCCTCACAGAACACAGGGCTGGAGCCTGGTAGAGTAGGCCAGCCCAATCACCCTGACCAACCCCACCTCCACATTATATAGGAACTGACCCTTAACCACTAGGCAACACTTTCATCAAGGACCAACCCTCACAATCCTGATCCACTTGGTTTCTGAAAATGTGAGGTTCAACATAAAAAATGTCCGAAGCATTAAGTTCTGAAATATGACAAGTACTGCTATTTGGCACCAATATAACAACATAACGAAGAAAAAAAGAATCAACATAAATGCAGAACTAAAAACATGTGTCTCAATTGCTTCTGAGAGAGAACATGGCCTGCAGCTCCTAATTTATAAGAATGAGCACAGTGGCTGCAATGGATGAATATGTATTTCCAGCACTGTGGTTGCCATGTAGAAAATCAATTATGAGAGTTTAAATGAGTGTTCACAGAATTTACTGCAAATACTCCAATACTGATCCATGGAGTGTCTACTAAATAAGGATTCTTCATCACAGTTTAGTTTTTGTCAGGAAGCTAGTGTAAAGAGTTGTTCTGCAGGCAGATTCGCAGCATTCCTTCTGCCCAGTTTTGGAGGACTTCTTTGATGCAACATACTTTAATTATTGTTAAGTATACTGTGGTAGCAGGCAAAGATCCCAACTGGGTTCCCCTCCCTCCATGTGCTGGGTGCAGTAAAAACATGAGATGATCTTCTGCCTTGAAGGATTCACAGTATAAAGATGAATGGAAGGAGATAAGGATAAACAAATAAATCTAGTGAAGAACTGGTATAGTTTTCTTAGTTACATATATTATTTTTTTAAATTGGAGAAAAGGTCTGACTCAATATCAGAGACAAGCAGAAATAGCAGCTGACATAAAGGGAAAAGTATCTCATCCCAGAGAACATGGATCCTTAAGATTTAAGAGAAGACTTCTTTAGGGATGACTTTAAACATCTACAAGGGATGATCAAGAAGATGGTGATGGGTCCTGTCATGGGGGCAAGGGACTGGATTTGATGACCTCTCAAGTTCCCTTCCAGTTCTAGTATTCTATGATTCTGTGAGCTCAGTTGTAGAAATTCTTTGCAGTAACCACACATAGCATATACCCTCCCCCCCCAATGTTTAAGAAAAATAAAACATTTCTGACACTTTAGTTTTTCTCTGCCACCGATATTTTAAGAAGATAATTAAGCCACAGAATTGAAGTATCAGATTATTTTTTAAATCAGCAGCCATTTAATTAGGTAAACAGTTGGTTCTTTCCTCTTCATAAGCAGTATATGTTCGTGTCCTATTTTTTTTCCAAGTGTCACAAGCTAAATTAATGTATATCTAGTTATTCCTCAGAGACTCAGCATCAACGACTGCAAAAGACTCTTGCAATAGGAACTCAAAGTGCTCATTGAGACTGATTTTAATTTTACAATATTCTGGTTAATAATGTCTATTAAAACATCCATTAAAAGACCATCATGCTAATTAAACTTGGAAAACCTAATAGAATTCCATTGGAATGCATCCATTAATTTAATGTTAGAGACATCTAACTGATGTTGCTATTACAAAGAGTAATGTGGCATTAATTAAAAGCAGGCTAGGACTTCATTGATGAGAAAAATATCCATATGTAAAAAACACTGAAATATTAGATGGCAGCACATAAAACACTTTTTGACTTTGTTTTGATGGCCTCCACGTTTTACTACGATTTTTGTTTTACTGTAAAATCTTGACTTATACAACATTTTCATATGAAACTCAGATGAAATAGTTGTAAAAGCCAGGTTATCACAGGACTGGAATGTTTCCTACCTCCCTTTATTTTAAACTGATAAATAAATTTGCAAAAAACTACACAGATCTGCATGTTTGGATCCCCTTTGTTGTTCTTTTTATGGATAAAATTATCTCAATCAGCTATCTTCTGAAACTTCTGTTTTTTCAAGTGTACAGTAATTTATAATTATCCAAGCTATCAAAGGAGTAAGAAAAGTATGATTTTCTGCGCTGTGTATTGTTTGACTGATTTGAGAGAGAGACATAAATTTAGGCCTTGTCACATATTGTGCAAATGGAGTTCAAACAATGACAAGCACCACTTAAGATCAAACCTATGGTTCGTTAAAAACACTGTGACACCACTGAACTTTCAAAAAAACATTCAAGTCAATTTTTAATAAAAAATATTTTCCTCCACAAGTAATTCAAGCCAAAACATTTCCTTACCAGTTTAGATCAGCATTTCCCAAAGTATGGTCCGCGGCCCAGTACCGGTTCTTAGAAAAAAAATACCGGTCCTTAGAAAAATTATTGCGCATGATCCTATTAATTTGTGTGATGGGGTAGCAGCACCCCGCACTGCTGAGCTCGGCATCACAGCTCTCTTGGGAGAGAGCCCACTGCCGCGGCATCTCTGCTGGGCATGCTCCGGGGCGGCGGGGCTAGATCCGGTGGGCACTAGGACCCAGGGAGAAGGCCGGGCGCCATGCGCACCGACGCAGGACGCCCGGTGCCGGCCGATAAAGCGGATGAGATTGGGGCCGGGGGGGAGGGGCAGAACAACCCGCCAGACAGGTAGAGCCAGCGACACAATTTATTTGCATATTCATCATTTGCTGAATGAATACGCAAATAAATGTTGCTGGTCCTCCAAAAGCTTGTGAATGGGTTTACTGGTCCCCAGTATCAAAAAGATTGGGAGCCACTGGTTTAGATGCCAGCATCTGATAATTAAGTGTGATCTCATCTTTAACTTAAAAAATAATTGCCATTCACTCTCACCATGAAACTGGGAAAACAGAGGAGAAAAAATGTATGTGAATGCATTATCATGAAGGTAATGTTCTTAGTCATTTCTCTGACTGGAAAACAGATTCACATCACTTTGTAGGCTCATATTTTCTGACATTTGTCCTATTGTATTATGATCCAAGAAGTAAAGTGGTGGATGAGAAATACTTCAGGAAGAATAAAATTTAAATGATTATGTAAACAGCCAAGGAAGGATAATTTTAATTATATATCATGGCTGATAGAAAGCTTTTAGAAATTGCATATTTCTAAATATAATAGGTTCTCATCTAGAGATCCCTTGGAGATTTTAGCTTGTTTTATTAAATATACAGCACCTTATGTCTGTAGTTGCTTCTCCTTCAACTCAACTGATGGCTGCACTAGCATCTTCAGCTTGTAACATGTCCAATGCCAACCAAGAAAAGAGACACAGATTATTTACTAACAAGTTGATTCTCAGGCTCATACTTTATATGCGTTGTGATGACATGTCACAAAACCACAAAATAAGAACCTCCATGGAAGTGAAACTAACATCCCCATTCAGGTTGAATGCCTCTAGTCGTTGGGACCTGACCAGTGCTGAACCAGAGAATTTGCCAGACCACAGGAGGTCAATATTGTCCAGCAGCATTACCAACATTTCCACTGCTTACTGGGCTCTTAGACGACATTTAGAAGTAAATTAGAGCTAAATAACAGCACAGAACGCTGAGAACTAGGACTGGTTGCTATAAACAAACTTTAGGGGACCATAGGAAACTTGGCCAAACCCATGATAAGTGGACATCCGGCTAACTAAAATCATGCCAGACCATGGATGTTGGCAGACCAGAGAGTGCCGGACTAGAGAGGTTAAACCTGTATTATTTTCCCCATGATATATGTGGCACAAATATCATTTGTTACACATTATAGTCTGTGTGTGGAATTCACTGCAACAAGACCTCAATTACTTAAACACTGAAAGATTCTGAAAACAGGCAGGATAATTTTATAACTATCTATGTAAGATAAGAGCAATCAGTGCCGGAACAATGCTTATAGTGGGGGAGCTGAGAGCCACTGTAAACCCTGAATATAACAGAAACCACTTCGAGTCAGGGGGTGCTGTAGCATCCCCCAGCACTACTAGTTTCAGCACCCATGAGAACAATTAAATCTGATTCTCATGCCTAAACAGATTACTTTCAAAGTTCAGGAAGAAATCCCAGGATTGCATAAGGGGCAAGGTCACAGTATGCTGGTTGGTTGGTTTTGTTTTGTTTTGTTTTTCCAGAGAGTGAGAGCAGGAGGGGCTTTTGCCTTCCAGTGATTCATCAGATATTGACTACTACAGAAAGTCTGGCAAATACACACTGGATAGACCACGTCTGGTTCCTTACCCAAGCAATTAGCTGAATCTATTCCCTGATAATAATGTATTTTAAAAAGTGAGGCGCAGGGGTATGTAGCAGTCACTACATACAATAGCCCCACTAACAAAGAGAAGATGCTTATTGTACTCTATTCTACCATAGCTCATCCTTTTCAGTACTGATAGGCAGCATTAAAGGTAGAGATGGGGAGCATCAAATACCCAAATCAACAAACCTTTCTCTCAAACTCAAATGGAAGATTATTTGATACATTTTCTTTAACTTTGTATTTTTCATTTTCTTCCTACCCACTTTATTCTACAGAATCACAGCTTCTGTAATCACTTAACATATACAGCCACACCCAGTGTGTTTGTGTGTGTATTTTTTTTTTTTTTTTGTAACATTGGCATCAAGCTTTCTGAAGAACCAGGGTAATTATAAACTTGTTTTTCCCCTGTGCTTATTTTTATTTGAGAAATATGTATACTTTATTTTTTTTTCTGTATGCATGTAACAGGGTGGCACTTACTTCCTGAGAGCACCCCCATTTGGCGAAGTGTGTGTGTGCCTGCACTGTCTTCAGTCTTCAGCCTTTTTGGTTATTCAGGTCTCTAGCCAACTCACACAGCTTTGAAATCACACTCCCCTCCGAGGTACATCCTGGTGCCCTCTGCTAGTGTCCTTTTTTCCTCAGTTTGGTTCCTCACTCAGGAGCAAGTGGTGTTTCTAGAGCCTCTCCCCTTGGTGATAGTTTCTTGCATCTAGCTCAGAGCTTTACCTCAGTTCATTATTCTCAACAGCTCTCCACTGGGAGCTGTCCCTGGTTCTGCCAGCCAGACAACCCTGATCTTCTCCCTTCTGGGTTTGGGCTGCAACTGAGCTCTCTCAGTCCTGCAGATTCTTCTATAGTCCTTCCTGGCCCATGAATGGCTGGTTTCTTCCTAGCCACTGTAGCCATCCAGAGGACTTCTCTATGGCCTTTTTGGCCTTAGGGCCTAGCCCCATTACAATAAACCATAGGTCAAATTCTAACTGACTACACCTTTACTATTGTTCTGTTTCTAGAAACATTTGGTTAAAATGCTGAGATGGTTCAAAGAATGGCAGACCTCCATTCCACAACATTCTTCCTCTTTTTCTCTCTTCTCCTTAGACATGTATGTCTTGCCCTATTTTATTACCCTAACACAAGCCTGGGCAAAATACGGCCCACAGAGACAGTGGGGAACCTCAGGCAGGCTCCCCTGCAGCCCCGCCCCCGCACGCCGCCGGTCAGAAATGCAGCTGCAGGGCTCTGTTTCTGTTTTAAAACTGGAGGTGAGGGGGGAAGTTTTAGGAGTGGCCCTACTCCTAGCACATTCCCATTGGCTGGTTTCAGGCAGAAACCAGCCAATCGGAGCTGCTTGTTGGAATAACAGGCAGCTAAGAAGAATCACAACCCCTTTCCTGGGCTCAGTTATTCATGAAGCACATGGCCAGGCAAGCAGGCAGGCAGGCTGGGATACATTTAAGCTCTGCAGGCAGGCAGGCAGGCTAGTTTGGAAGCTGACAAGTAAGTCTCCTGGCCACAGCCTGCTTCTGGTACCCCAGCCCTTTCCTGCCCCAACTCTTTCCCCCGTCCTCAACATACCCAAACCCTCTGTCCCCCTCTTAACCCATACCCGCTCTCAGATCTGGCACCCCAATCTCCTGCCCCAGATCACAATCCACTCCTAACCTAGGTCACATTCCAAACCCTGCACTACAGTCCCCTGCCGTAGGTCACAACCACCTGCTTCATCCCAACTCCCTCCCAGACTCCAGTCTCCCTCCTGCACCCCAGTCCCTTACCTCAAGTTCCCTTCTGCACCCAACCTCTACTCCAGACCCCACACCTCCATTAATATCATGGAAGAGTGCCCTCAACCACTTTCCAAAATCTTGGAGTGGCCCCCCCGTCAAAAATTATTGCTCACCCCTGCCCTAACATATAATGTCTATGGGTTTGTTTGTTTGTTTGTTTGTTTATGGGGGGGAGAGGTTGAGCTTGAAGCTTTGACAAGTTTTAAAACCACACAATTGTATTAACAATCCCATGAAGCATACTGTATTTGGAAATATATACAAGCTATAAATCATTTGCCTTTTTGTACCTTTCAAAGTATGTTTTTTTATGAAAATCAATTAAAAATTAATCACAAAAAACTGTGCAGAGTGAGTGCACAATTCATGAAAAATGTTACTATGCTGGCCTTGTCATGTTTTTACTGCCACTTTGCACAGGTGTATCTACTTGTGTAGCAAATTGCTGCCACTCCCTCAAGATTCAAGTGGAATCACCTGTTGTGTAATACTTCCTATTGGAAAGCAGAAGACCTGAGGCCATTTCCAAACATGGATTTCCTACGTTCCTCCAGAATGTTGCTAATCCACCAACTCATCTTTAACCTTTCATTTTAATTTGCATTTCATAAGCCACATGCTAATTTGGCATGGATATTTCCAATCTGGATGCATTAAGTAGTTTACATGTTCTTTGAGCAGTCTGCCCACAGTCTCCAGATGCTCAGGAATCTGAAATATACTTCTCTTAAGTCTGACTGGATCCAAGTGCAAGCTTCATAGTGCTAGTAGAGCCCTTACCATATGCACTGAAACCCAAATCCTGTACCAAATCTGATTTGAGAGCAACAATGATTGATTTAGATATTGTAACAAGGAAATAAGGGTA
This sequence comes from Rafetus swinhoei, assembly GCA_019425775.1. Lineage (NCBI taxonomy): Eukaryota > Metazoa > Chordata > Testudines > Trionychidae > Rafetus > Rafetus swinhoei. Next base: position 279,039,072 of record CM033437.1, read on the forward strand.
TTGATACAGCATCTGCCAAGGAATATATAATCTATAAAATGTGTGAAATTTTCCCTCAGACTAGAGATATACAAAATCTCCCTTTCTCCCAAATTATAAAACTACTAACATTAAAATATTTTATTAAAGGTATAACCATATTACACATTTCCAAGGTAGCAGGAAGTTCAATGGAAGAGCAGCTATTTAATCTACCCAGCAGAGATAACATTTTTAATGGTTTCAAGCTACATTCACAGCAACCCAGAGTTTTAACCAACTATTTAGGACTCAATGGTGAGCCCAGTAGCACACCACTGGAGGGGATTAAAGGGAAGAAAGGATCTTTATTAGTTGCTTCAGTAGGTTACCTGCATCATCCAAGCCAATTGGGGGATGAAAACTCAACCTATGCTGGTCTGATGTTTCATATTTAACAGAGGTAGATGTGCAGTGGTAGACTCAGAGCATTAGTTCTACCCAGCATGTGCAACTTAGCCAGCAAAGACTAATGTAGATAACTCCCCCACAACTTGGAGCAATGGGGAAGCTGTAAACAGACTGTGACTGAGGGCAGGTCCTCACTGGTGGAATAACTAGAGTTGTAATCAAGTGTTGCCCCTAATTCAAGTCCTGTCCATACACAAAACCCCTTAATTCAAGGGTGCTAGTGCTTTTGACTCAAGTTGTTTGGCCCATCAGGGGCTATAAGATACATATGAAATTAACTTTCACTTGAGATGGGATCATTCAAGTTAACTCTGAAGTGAAGAAATAGCCTAATGGTATGTCTTCATTTGCAGCATTAAGGCAGATGATCAGCACTACAGAGTGAGTGGCCAAACTGCAAACCATATCCATGTATGTCCACTCACTGTGGCCACACTGGTACCATAACTCACTTGTGTGAGGCGTTAGGATGTCTGAGGTCATGTCTCATGTGTTTTATCACCTCAGTAGACTATGCCATTATATTATTCTGCCTCAGTGAATTGTGGGAAAACTTGCCTGTGCTAGACAAATAAAGGATATCATGGAAATGCACTGAAAGATTATCAACACTTGAGTCATTTAGCTTATGTCCACACTGTAAAGAGTGTAGGTTACTGACCCAAATGTAAGCAATGCTCAGGTTTTATCATATACCCCCAAGCTCAGTATCTTGGGCGTATAGCTCTACCATGCTCAGGTGAGACATTTGTGTGTGTGGACCAGAGCAAGTTAGGGGCAACACCTGAGTAAGAGATTTTGTTAATTCTGCAGTGAAAAGAAGCCCCCAAAGTCCTGTCCCTATCCTGCTTCTGGGGCACTGCAGCTACATGATGTCCCTCTTTCAGGAGAGAGTACAAGATGACAATGAAGTCCTTAGAAAGCAGCCTCTTCCCTCCAGGTTTTACTTCTGCCTCTTAAACAGATTATCTTATTTACAGCATTTTTTGTAAGCAGATGTCAGTTCCCCTTGCTTGTCCTGATTATATAGTCAAACACAACATTAAGTGCAGAATAAATGATTGCCTTATGAACACAATGTCCCAGAAAATAGAGCGCTACTTGCATAGAACATGTATTCATTGAGGGCCTGCAAGGCCATTGTGTGAGCAGTAATCTGACTATGTCAGCGTGTAAGTGAGGGCAGCCATTCCATGGAGCCTTATAGCAGCCTTCCTAGGGAGCACTACAGAAAGCAATACCAAGGCAGCAGAGTTTAGTGGAAGTGGCCACAAGTCATCTGAACATCCTATGGGGCTTTTAAATGGTTCACATTATTTATTCAGTATGGTAATCACTGAATAACAGGGCTGCATTTGGTAATTACAAAATATGAATTTCCTCAGTTTTTGCATCTATGATAAAGGAACAGGTTAGAAGTTTACATATAACCACTTGCATACTCTTCATCCTCATTTTCAAGGCTCTGAAAGGGATAGGAGCTGGATACATATTTTCTCTTCCTTTTATATTTCTTCTTAGTGCCCAATATTCAGCCAGATTTCTCTGCCCCATAAAGTACTGTATTTCTCCTTGTCCATTCAGAATCCTGCTTTTTATTCATTTTACTCCCTATACCTGGAACACACTTCCTGTTCCTGTTCAACAAATCTACTCAGTCCTACTTCTTGTTCAGCCAACTGCTAAAATAAACAGGTTTGTTTACATTTACAGGAGATAGTGCTGCCTGCTTCTTATTTACAATGTCATCTGGAAGTAAGAACACACATTCACAGGGTACTTTTCTAGATGGTATTGCAAGGTATTTACATGACAATATGCTATCCTATACTTTAAATCAGTTTCTGCATCAAATGACTGGAGGATAGTTGATGTGACCCAATTTTTTAAAAAAGACTTCAGAGACAATCCTGACAATTACAAGTTAGTAAGACTGACTTCAGTACTGGGCAAACTCACTGAAACTACAGTAAAGAACAGAATTGTCAAATATGTAGATGAACATATTCATAAAGGATCTGGAGAAAGGTGCAATCAGTGATGTGGCAAAAATTGCAGATGATACAAACTTGCTCAAAGCATAAGAGTTAATAGCAATGCAATCCAGGGATAGAGGGCTGTGCCCCTGGGATCAGTTTTTGGAGAACTGCAGAATTCCTGATTTTACCCAATGAAAGGAAATAAGCACGGGAGGGTCAGATATCTAGAAGTGAAAAATCTACCTCTCACTAACAAACTGGGGCAAGAAAATGCAGATAGTATAAAAACCAGTAGCCATCTCTCTCATACTGATGGTCATGCAAACCAAACCATCCCATTAATTAAAACACTGTAGCAGCAATATGATGCCATTAAAAACCCCACTAGTTGCTAGGACCCCCCAGGAGTGTTGCACAATATCTTTCTTTCCATTTTTCTTTGAGGTTAATGCTTCTATGCTTTTGGGCTGCTCTCTGCACCCGTACAAACATAAATCCAAAAGGAGAATAGGTAGTTTATAGAAGGCTCTCCTTCTGCAGGACAGGTTACAAGAATCAAGGGGGGGAAGAGAGAGACTGTGGACACATGCTCTGCTCTGACAGCAAGCAGCTTGCTTTCACTTGAGAGTAGGTAGAAGTTAAAGAGAGCTATTTTCTACGGACAGTTCACAGCTTTCTTTTTCATTTTATACAAAGTCCCTGTGTACATAGCCTCGTTTATTTTTATTTGCCTACAACGCTCTGTCATTACTTTTGCAATCAAATTTATACAAGCCCCATGGCTGAGATCCAGCAGTTTCATCCTTATTCAGCAAAGCACTTAGGCCCAGATCCTCAAAGGTATTTAGGTGTCTGACTTCCATTGATTTCAGTGAGATTTAGGCTGCTAAATACCTTTGAGGATCTGGGCCTAAAGCACAAGCTGAATTTCCTCTGACTTCAATAGCTACAGTATGTCCAGAATGATCTGGAAAACAATCAATTTTTTTCTGAGTCCTATGATTAAAGGGGTACAGGGGTTCTTATGCTAAAACTAGCAATGATAGTGTAAAAAGTGTTTGTTTAGGGGACAGACTGTATTTTTGCCTTGCTAAAAACATCACAAGGATTCTTTTTGTGCTCTGTTAAAGCAATGGAACCGCATTTATACTTTGAATTAAAAAGCAGATGAAAGGAGACAGAAAACTGATGCAACCCAAGAGCAAAGCAGTCAGGTACTTTAAAAGGATTACATTTTTTTCATTAAAAAAAGCTGTGCACATCACTAGTCTAAAAACAGGAACAGAACACTGACAGAATTCAAGTTGTGTCATTTGTTCCAGCAGCAAGCTGAGTTCTGCCTTTCCCCTTCTCTCCTCAATTCCTTCTTTTTCTTCCTACGCTGATTGGGTAGGGGAATAGATAGTGGCAAGAATGATAGTAAGGTGGACAAGCTTCAAGTCCCCAAAGAGTCAGTGCCACTCTTCTGGAAATTTGCTTTAGCTTTCTGGGTTCATTCTGTGCAATGAGCTTTATATACAATGCAAATTTTATTCCTTCATTTACCTATTTTAAGCTTCAGTTGATTATAAATGTTTAATAGCCTACTAAGATCACTCTGTGGAAACATTAGTGGAATAGTCTGTAGCTCAGGAGCGGGTATCTTTGTGTGTGTGTGTTTTTTTTTTTTAAAGAGAAGAGGGTAAAATCTTAGGAGAATTCCCATACACACAACAGAAGGATAATGATGGAAGACATCTTCCTCCTCTGGAGGTGAGGCCAGGAATCTTAAGAGGGCAATTAAAAATAATTCTCTCACCTGGGAATAATTCTCATTGGAACTACATGTGACAGCTCTATTCTATTGCCTCAATCCCAATTTTTTAGTAGACCTAAACTTCCAACTTTACTCAACATACTCCCAAATTTCAGTAGAAAATTGATGGTGGCAGCAATGAATGAAGGCAGAGAAGCTTCCCCTCCTAGCTACCTAAGCCACATTCATATCTATAAGCAATTTTGTGCAAGGGCTTGCCATTTTGGTCAGCATTGTACAACACCTGGCACAATGGGCTATGAATGGAGTTTTTACATGTAACTGCAATACAAATATTTTCAGCATAGATGCCGTATTTATTAAGCAACACTACAATGACTTCTCTAAGTGGATTCAGAATGAGCAAAGGTACTAAGGAGCTTCATAACTGCTTTGAAATAAATTGGATGACATTCATCATTGACACAAAGTATTTACTGATTCCTGGGTGGTTTTTTCCCTTTTTCTTCAGACATCCTGAACTAAGAGATTCATGAACTGCTTATTGAATTTCAACAGGCTGTTCATGAATCGCTTAGATGCTGGCTTGATTAAATAATAACAAGACTATTTCCATAGAAATTGGCTCATTATTCGGCTAACTTTCAATATTTTCAGATGACAGTTATAGAGAAAGCTACTTATATTTTGGGGCAATGGGCTGGGTTTGGAGGGTACAACTCTCTGGCATAAACCCATTGAAAAGGTACTGACACTATTTAATTATAAGAAATCTCCAGGAAGACTTCCCAGAGTAAACTAAATTGGAAATATATTTTTTCAACTATCTTATCTAGAATGAGCATTGTTTATTTGATTGAGTGATGACAGTTAGACTGAATGTTCTTGTTATGACCTAAGTTCCTAAATTATATTGTGAGTGATTTGTGGAAGAATTTTTAGAATGTGATTGTATCATTGCTATCTCCTCCTTGCAACTTCATGACTATGCATATGCTCATAAACAAAAAAGGGGCCATCCAAATGAGCGTAAACTGCAACCAATCAACCAGGAACCAAAAGTTGAGCAACTCCTGCAAGGTTCTGAGCAGCACTTGCCCCTCCCAAATAAATTCGATAGTTATTTTTATTTGCTCATGATTTCATAACTTTTTTCTAAAGTAAGATTTATACCATAAAATGTGAATACCCAATAGGTGTTTTACTTTAAGCAACTTTCCAAACCACTAACAACTTACCAGTTTAAATCATTAAGTGCATCATTGATATAAACAGAGCTAAGCAAACATCCAAAATTCTAATATTTAAAAAAAAATTCTTCTTGGATCAGGAAAAAAAAAAGATGAAATATCAAAATTTTTCATTGAAGGAAATATTCTGAAATAATTTGAATCAGAAAGGGGGAAACAGGTTTATTATTGACATGTTTTATTAAAATTTAACTTTTTGATACCCCAATGCAAAATGATTTATTTTATTTGTTGAACAGACTCAAAACATTTTTTTGAGTCCGTTCAACAAAAAACGGAATCTACTAACAGAGGTGCTCTGATAATGTCAGAGTCTATCTGGGTTGCAAGGGATTATGGCTTGAGAAACATGGAGGGAATGGAAATTAAAACAAAATGTTCTTTTGAACTGTGTGTATGTATGGGGGCCGGGGGGAAGAGATTGCTCTATAAAGGATGGTTTTGAGGAGGGCTCAGACAGCATAAGGTTTTTTGACCGTATCGGTCTCAGCTTATGCATTCAGAAATCCCCAACACAACAAAATATAAGCATTTATAATATGTTAGTGATGGACATGTCAGAAAGTCTGGATGCTGATTGTAAGCTCTCAGACACATTTTATTTAAGCTATCAAGGCTATATCAAAATGTGGAGTAGGCCTGATGTTAACAAAGCAGCTCCCAACAGAGCTACTTCATTCTTCCAACCAGAGAATTAAAGTGGGATTCATGTCATTGCAGCTGAGAGGATTATCACCCATGTGCCATCATCAACTTGACACAGTTCATAACATCTGCAAGCTGACAACTGCCAATAAACCAGTAAAATCGCAAATCAATGTAGATTTCATGGGAAATATTTGTGGTTCTATGATGGATGTATTTGTTCATGGCACTCATATCCTGTGCTGATTGCTTCCACAACCTACCCAGATAGACACTGGAGGTGGATTTGTGCATAAACAGTACACTAGGTTTTGTACTGTATTTTAAAAAAAATATAAAGTGTTTCTCTATGACAATGCTGTTTTTGAATAAATGATGGTAGTTGGATTCAGCTTGTAGTCTAATCTCTGTGTTAGCAAACCATACATTCAGCCTCAGCTTGAAAGAACAATATTTATTTACTGGTTTGTAACATTACCTTACTATTGACTGGATTTGTGTTTAATGATGTCCAGTTTAATAATGTCCAGTTCTGTTTCTATTTGGTGTCCTTTAGGTTTTCGGAGTTCAAAATCTACACAAGAATGGATGCTCTGCACAGAACAAGTCTGCCAGCCGTATCAGTTTGAAAGAAACAGTTTGTTTGCAAATCTGACATTTATGACCTCATGTGCTTTGTTAAAATAATCACTTGCTGTAGTTTTTTAAAAACCAATCCACTTGACTTAGATACTGACTTTGAGAGACAATATGTTGGCATGTGCCGCTTTAAAGGCACATTGTCAACCTATTTAAACTCAAACCTGGCATAACTTTGGAAATGTCTGTTTCCTTCTAAATAAGCAAAGATCACTATTGCAATTGTGGAACAGTAGCAAAAAGTGATCATCATATTCAGTGATCACTTGAATAAAATTAAATATTATTTTATTTATTGCTATAGAATTAGAGGATAAATATGCAAATAAAACTTATTTCCCGTGCACCTGAATTACCGATGGTCACAATATACAAAAAGTGAACAAAATGTACTTATTTCAAGTATTTTTAGAACCACAGAATAAAATCAATCCTCCCCCCACGTTTGTCAAAAGATAACAATGGTAAGTAGCTACAATTTAAACAACGGTAACTAAAATTAGAAGAGACAACTAAGTGCAATTACCTGACATTTTCTTTGACTGTGTAAAGAATTTCATTTTATGTTTTTAATCTCTTATTGGCTCTCCTATTGCTTTTAGCTAATCAACTGACATGCAATACTGTCTGTAGCACTACATTTCTATTTGTACATATGCTTTGTTACGGCAGAGATCCCCAATGTAATACAGCCCATATCAAAGCAAAAATATACTGACAATGTCTTGCCTGCCAAGCTGCTATTTTCCAGCTGAAGGATACTTTTCTACCTTCTTGCTTAGAGGAAGATACAGTAATTGTCTACCTCTTAATCCCCATATGCTGTTATAACATCCCTTCTGTCACATTACAGTAGAGGAGTAAAGGCACTTTTTTTTTTTTTTTTTTGCAATTCCCTCTTGTGAATTGTGACCACTCCCCATAATAGCAATAGCTGCTTAGGAGCAACATAGCAAAAGGGCACCAAGATGTAGCTACTAACGAGCTTCCACTGTATAGAGACATCATCAATAATACAGGATAGCAGTGGGTCAAAGCTGATAATCAAAGCCAAGCAGATTTCTCTTGCTGTGGAACTGTGCTGCAAAAGAAAGAAAGAAAGAAAGAAAGAAAGATGATAAAACAATGGAGGAATCAACAGAGAAATTCAGCAGGGGGAAATATGAGAAACTGGAGAAGAGGAAATACAAAAGGGAAAATGAAAGACATGAAGGAAAATAGTGGTGAAAGCAATGAAGGATTAAACTAAAAAAGTAGTCTACTTTCAATACACCTATATCTTAGAGCTGCAAGGGACTTTGAGAGGTCATCTAGTCCAGTCCCCTGCCCTCTTAGCAGGACCATGTACCATTGACAGATTTGCCCAGATCCCTAAATGGTCCCTTTAAGGATTGAACTCACAACCTAGGATTTAGCAGGTCAATGCTCAAAGCACTGAGCTATCCCTCCCACAGAGGCAAGAAATGAGCAAAGAAGATGCATAACATGGGCAAGGTAGTGATACAAGCTAGAGAACAAGGAAAATTAGACTGATGAACTAGAAAAAGTAAAAAATAATAAAAAAAATCTTGCCCAATCCCATCCTTATCATAGAAAGGAGTAAGGAAAATGGAGTAAAACTTCACTGAAGTCACATGTTGAACTGTCAGCCTGTAACCTTCAAGCATCCCACCTAGTGGCCCTGAAGAAGCAAATAATGTGAGCAATACAGGAGAGCAGCAATAGGCATGAGTTGCCTTTTGACAACGAATTGCAGTTGTGCCTGTTTGCCTGAGGCATCCCAGGCAGCAGAGGGAATGGAAGAGAAACCATGGTGAATGAAGAGAGGAGCTGTGTAAATGAACAACATTTTGGTTGGGTAGCTGAATGTTTTGAGGGTATCTGTATTTTTTTAATCTTTTTAAAGAACTGTTTTAATAAAATCAAAGTAAAGTTCAAAATAACTTTTGTTTTAAATAAAAATATTGAAACAACATCTAAAGGAGCTTTTTCAGATTTTTAAGGTGAAAAATTTGGCATTTTTTACACACATTTCTGAATTATTTTTGGTTAATTCAAAACTTGGATTTTTCAGTAAAAATGTTTTTCTCTTAAGAATTTTTCCCAACTTTTAATAAAACACCAAACTTTTGAAGGGGCAGAATGATTTGGTCTTATTTTGTTTGTCTGAGGGCAGCACACATTAGGACATCAGGACAGACACAGCACAGTGTGGCAAGAAAAGATCAGGCTGCTGGGGATGGAGTAGGGGGAAAGAGACATATAATAGCTGTTAATGAATTTATGCTTAATGGCCCCAAATGAAAATTATTACAGTCCTGGTGGAGTCTCTGTTCTAACAATATTTTGTATCACTAGAAATTCTTTGTGGGTGTCCATAATGTCTTAGCCCTGCAATTGCTCATGTGTTTTCAAACACAGTTTTTTTGGCTACTTCTCTCCTCCCCCCACCCCTGCCACTGTCTTACTGCTCCAACTCTGTATCTGGCCAGCATCCACTGGCCATGCAGTTATCTGGCTTTGAACAGACTGCATTCATCATTTCTAGCAGCTAAGCATTTAAAGAGACCTCTTTTGAAATCATTATGGTGTGACCTGCTCCATTCGGCTATCTGCCCAGGCTAATATAATTACAAGACAAAAGACTATATATTCTTGTCAGTGCTGTCGGTTGGAAACAAAACATCACTTGCCTAACTGGATATAGTTTATATTCATGAACAAATTAAACACTCACTACATTTTCAGCTGGAATTTTATTCTTGATCTTTGAATCTTAAATGAATAGTAAGAGAAAACAACAAAGAATTATAAATTTAACATAGTTCCTGTAATTGTGCTTGGGAAATCTTTACATTTTGCCCCCCAAAACTTTTAATCTGTGGTTTCCCAAACTATCATCATATTTATTCATCCAACAAAAATGTACAAGTTACAAAATGAATGTCAAAATTAATGGAAAAAGTTTTATTAAAATTGTTATTCTATTGCCTAAGTTGGTGACAACACATAATTTTCTTCTTTGTATCTCTCACTGGCATTTGCTTAATTTATTTTGCACAGCGGCAAGTTGTATTTTTCCATGTTCACTATAGCAGGCGCAAAAGAATGAGCTAACTGTCAGGTATTAAATGTCTTATAATGCTGACTAAAATGTGTATCTTAAATATCAGAGAAAATCTGAAAGGCGCCCAGCCTGCTCAGATCAGACACAGTAAGTAAAATACCTTCCTACACTGCCTGCCTCTTATATATAAGCTCCCACGATATATTACCATGAGTACAGTGCATGTTCAGTATGAATTCTCCATGGGGGTGAAAGGAAGGACACATTCAAGCATCACAAAATATCAAACCTACCCATTGGCATTTGAAAGGGACAGTGAACTTCTAAGATGAGTATGACATCAACAGTGATGCTGCAGCCTGGTGGAATCGTTGTGGTACTCCTCCAGATTAGTAATTTTAAATACTTGACATACTTCTAGGTCTTCTGATAAAGGAGAGTATCCTGCATCCAGAAAATTGTATACACTGGAGATGAAAAACACCTGTTACATGATCTAGTCCAAATATTACTTGTGGAATTAGTCTTGTATGTATTACTGGCATGTGTCATCAAGTTTGACCTTCTTTAGTGAAGGGAATTAGACCTTGTCTACACACACAGGTTACACTGGTTTAACTTCAATCAGTTCTTAAACCAATTTAGTTTACCCAGTGCCTCTAAATTTACTGACACAAACAAAACAGATATCAGTTAGGCTTAAATCTATTTAAGAATGTCCACAGCCAAAGTTAAACTGGTTCAACTAAATCAATATGGAAATCACACAGAAATTATCTAAAAGTGTAAATGTGGTCAGACTAGGCTTTAGCAAAATGAATGCAAAATGAGCATTCAAATTTCTATTTAGTCTCTTTTCTAACACTAACGTGACAATATGACCTGCCACCCGCAGCAGCATGGCAGTACTTAAAACTAAAACACTGATTAATGTATTGGCTTGGTTTGGTTCAAAAGGCCTAGGACTGCTAGGGTACATCTACACAGCAGGGCAAAAGTCAAATTAAGATATGCAATTTCAGCGACGTCAATTGCATAGCTAAAGTTGAAATAGCTTAATTCGGCTTTTGGCGCTGTCTACGCAGCAGGAAGCTGAAGAAAGAACACTCTTCCTTTGACTTCCCTTACTCCTCGTGAAATGAGGGTTATAGGAGTTGGAGTAAGAAGTCTTCCATCTCAACATTATTTCAAAATAATGGCTTGCTGTGTAGACACGCATTTTGTTATTTTGAAATAATGTCAGTTATTCCTAAACAACGCTGCTGTGTAGACGTACTCCTGGAGGCCCCAGAACCTTGGAAATGCTTTAGAAACTCCTTTTTGTGAAAGCATGGACAGGGAGTTATGGCAGCCCAGAACAACTAATGACAGCACATATTTTGGCATATTCAAAATGCTCAAACTATGCTAATACAGCAAGAGATTCTACTGAAAATTTGCTTGAAGCCACAGAATTGTGCAAGATGGCAGCCTTGTCTTCTACAGTTTGTTGAGCTCTCATAAAGGAAAACGAACACTAATCGCATATGCTACAGGACTGTACTAGAGTCAGGCAGCTGTGGAAAGAGCTGGCCAGAAGAGTGGAAATAATGCTTGGCTTCAGCAACCAAACCAAAATTATTTTAGATTATGTACCTGTGGTGCTGGATTTAATTTTACTACACAGATTTGGCTTCCTGAGGGCTGCAATGATTACCAAGTCAATGATTTTACAAAGATGGAGGAGCAGGAGTATGCTCAGAAGAGAGCAGAGATATTCAGGCCTGTCTGAATTAGCAGCAAATGAAGGAATATTTTTATCAATGTAGAGAGCAATTATATGGGTTTGATGAAATTTAAAATCTGTTTTGAATAGTATCTGGATAAAGAATGCCAAAACAGCTCAGATGCCAGACTTTCATTCCACCTGACCACTCCACTTTTCCCCTTTCTCTTCCATCACTCCCTGTTTCCCTGTTTGCCTATTTAAGAATTTTTTCAAATACAGTAAAACTCCAATAGTCCGGCATCCAATAGTCCAGCACTCCTGATAGTCCGGCATCAAAATGGCAAGAGCCAAGTGAGTGAGCTTCAACAAAAAATGAGTCACAAGGTAACAGCGGCAGCAGCTGAACTGAGCAAAAAGGGTAAAAGAGGCTTAAAAAAACTAAAACATTACAGTATACTGTATACAGTATGTACAATAAAAAGGGTTAAGAACACTTTATATACAGTATATAATGTATACAGTATATATAAAACCTGCTTATAGTACCTCCTGATAGTCCGGCATATTTGATAATCCGGCACCACATAAATCCCATAGGTTCCGGATTATCGGAAGTCTACTGTATATTGTTACTCTTGGCCTAACATGTTATGTTTGTGTAATAGTGTGTGATTTGCTATTGCCTGGTCTTGCAGATTGGGCAAATTGTAAAGTTGTATACCTGCATAATTTGGATAGGCTGTGAAATGTGGGGCACTTTTTTTGTTTTTCTATTGTTCATTTCTTTATGAAATTAAACAATTTAATCACAAAAATTCCATTTAATTTAGCAAGTCCACCATTCATATTCTGAGTAGGGCAAGTCACCAAAAAAAAGTAAAAAAAAAACCCACTCCAAACAAAACAAAAAAACATATACCAGGTGCACTCTAGTCATCCTAATTTTCTACATGCCTCGCCCATCACACAGTACATAAGAACATAAGAATGGCCATACTGGGTCAGACCAAAGGTCCATCTAGCCCAGTATCCTGTCTGCTGACAGTGGCCAGTAACCAGGTGCCCCAAAGGGGGTGGACCAAAGACAATGATCAAGCAATTGTCTCCTGCCACCCTTCTCCAGCCTTTGACAAACAGAGGCCAGGGGCACCATTCCTTACCCCCTGACTAATAGCCTTTTATGGACCTAAACTCCATGTATTTATCTAGCTCTTTTTTAAACTCTTTTAGGGTGTGTCTAGACTACCTGGCTCCGTCGAGGTTTCACGAGGCATAAGGGAGCGGTCGACAAAGGCTTCCCTTGTCGACCGTGCCGCATCTAGACTGCCATGCTGTGCCGGATCAGCTGATTGTCGGCACAGCGCCCCGGCCATTTTTATTTTAATGAAGCAGGGATTATTTAAATCCCCGCTTCATTGACTATGTTGGGTAAACTAGTTAATATGGCTCCGTCAATGGAGCCATGTAGTCTAGACACACCCTTATAGTCCTAGCCATCACAGCCTCCTCTGGCAAGGAGTTCCACAGGTTGACTGTGCGCTGTGTGAAGAACTTTCTTTTATTAGTTTTAAACCTGCTACCCATTAATTTCATTTGGTGTCCTCTAGTTCTTGTATTATGGGAACAAATAAATAACTTTTCTTTATTCTCCCTCTCCACACCACTCATGATTTTATATACCTCTATCATATCCCCCCTCAGTCTCCTCTTTTCTAAACTGAAAAGTTCCAGTCTCTTTAGTCTCTCCTCATATGGGACCCGTTCCAAACCCCTAATAATTTTAGTTGCTCTTTTCTGAAACTTTTCTAATGCCAACATATCTTTTTTGAGGTGAGGAGACCACATCTGTACACAGTATTCAAGATGTGGGTGTACTATAGTTTTATATAGGGGCAGTAAGATATTCTTTGTCTCATTTTCTATCCCTTTTTTAATAATTCCTAGCATCCTATTTGCTTTTTTGATTGCCACCGCACACTGCGTGGACGTTTTCAGAGAGCTATCCACAATAACTCCAAGATCTCTTTCCTGATTAGTTGTAGCCAAATTAGGCCCCATCATATCGTATGTATTACAATTACTACATTGCAAAATACAGCCCAATGGGCTGGATTTACTTAAGCAAAACCTGGAGCTAACATGGTGGTAGGATTAGGAGTTTACCATTCAGGACAGAGGAGCATTGGCAGAGTGTTTTAGGACAGCTTGCACACTGTAACACCTGTTTGCCTTATGCTACACTGAGGGCCTTAGCATTAGTCATTTACTTTCAGGGACAGTAAATTCACTCACGATTTTTTTAAAAATTTCCATTTAAATGTATTGAGAATCTCTGTCATTTAAAAAGTGACACAGCTTAGAGTTGCATGAAATTGATACCAAAGAACAGTGAGATGCCTTGGCAGGCATTAGCTCTTTTGGCGTTATGGAAAGCATTCTTTAAAACATTTTTTAAAAAAATATTGAGGCAGTCTCTCCTCGGTGCTGTGCTCTGAGATTCTAGTGCTGCAGTCCATGCTAGACGGCCTGAAGGAGATCTGAGAAGAGCTGATCTGATGCAGTGGGAGTGAATACTACCTTGTTAAAAAAGTATAGCAGCAGCCACCCCTGTTCTGCCAAAGTCTTCAGGAACAACTGTAGATTAAAAACCATCAGGACGTAGGCAGTGAGCTCCCATCCTGAGACTGGCTCCACTCAGGTAGATCCTTTCACCTGTGCAGCGTCTTTCAGAGGTTGATAGGGCTCTGAATAGGTTCAAGGGTCCACAAGCATGGAACCACCGCAAGCTTGTGCCATGCTTATTTTGTGTATTTATCATTTTGTTTTGTACGGGGTGCGGGGAGAGGAGGCTGTCCCTTTGAAACTATCACCAGCCCCAAATGCTTTACCCTACTTTTACAAATATGAATTCCTTAAAAAAAAAAAGCATCCAACATTCCTTTGTGAATGTGGCTGTCAGACTGTCCCACCCCTACTGCATACAAGCACTAAGATAATACTATACTGTATCCGGGATTTACACGGCTGTCACACAGTATACGAGGAGATTATTACTGGGTGCACTATGTAGGAAAGGAAGAACATGAAGACCTAACAGTGGCATGAGAGGTTTATGCTTAATTCCCAGATGGATCTACAGACAGGTCTTTCTGGGAATACCTATCTATAAGTTTAATGTGAGAAGCACTAGGTCTCTTACTGGCACCTTGATAATTAGCCACTGGCACTGCACCTGGATTGAGGCTATGTCTATGCTACAGGGGTTTTGCGCAAGAAAAATTACAGTGAATCAACAGAACAGAGGGGTTTTTGTGGTATAGGTATTCCTCTTTCTATGAGGAATAACTCCTTTTTGCACAAGAGCTCTTGCGCAAAAAGGTGTGTGTGGACGGGAAACAGTTTTTTTTGCACAAAAACAGCCTATCAAAAGAAGCACAGGTGCCCTGGTGGCCATTCTGTTAATGGCAATCAGAGCTTTCTTGCAAGAGAGCATCCATGCAGTCTAGATGCTCTCTTGCACAAAAGCACATCGCTTTTCTGATGCACTTTTACAGTGTGGATGCTCTCTTGCACAAGATGTTTTTGCGGAAGATCTCTTCTGCAAAAAGCTTCTTGCGTAAGAAGCCTGCAATCTAGACGTAGCCTCAGACTCTGTAGCCTTAAATTTAGGCTACATCTGCAATGCAGGATTCTTGCGCAAGAACTTTTTTGCGCAAGAGTTCTTGTGGAAAAAATTCTTGCACAAGAGCACGTCCACACTGCCATGTGCTTTTACGCAAGAGCATCCATGGCAGTGTGGACACTCTCTTGCACAAGAAACCCCTGTTGCCCATCCACACATGCCTTTTTGCGCAAGAGCTCTTGAGCAAAAAGGCTCATTCCTCGAAGAAGGAGGAATAACTCTTGCGCAAAAAGCCCTGTGTTCTTACGATTTACTGTACTTTTTCTTGTGCAAGAATGCGCTTGTAGTGTGCACACTCTGCAAGTTTTTGTGCAAAAAACAGCTGGTTTTGCCCCAAAACCCTGCAGTGTAGACATAGCCCTAGTTTGACATAACTATGGGTATGGAAAATGTGTAGTTATTCTGATATAGCCCCTATAACATAAATGAGGTCTTTGATGAGAACTAAAAAAAACTAAAACTAAAACAAAAAAGGCAGCTTGTGACCATGTCCTGAATTCAGCACTGCCCTTTTCCTTCAGTGGAGGGAAGAGTAATCTCAGTGGCTGGAAGTCAGTGGCCCACCACTCCTCATTGCACTCATGGTGTTACTGCTCCAAAAAGAACTAGATGCTGCCAGTCTCTATTCCACACTCCCAGTCCTCCCGGTCTTCTCTCCATTGTGCAGCTGGAAGGAAGGAAGGCAGGGAAAGGAAGAAGAGCATTGGCCACAAACTTTTTTTGCTTTGCTTAAAAGAAATAATTTGTCCCATTAGCCCTCACTACATACAGACCATAATAGTGATGTTCATTCAGTGCTCAATATTGATTTCATTGATGTGGATGGCAAACCTCCTATTGATTTCAATAGGAGTAGGAACAACGTCAAAAAATACACTTCTCTTTACAGGGTCAGTACATTCATTTGTCTGGACCAAATCCTAACAATGTAGTAATATAATGGGTAACAAATAACTAATAAGAGGACTTTCTTTTGGTTATTCCTTTCATCTTTAACAGTGTTTCTTTACAGATCTCAGTATTTCATTAGTACACACAGACCACTACAAAGATTGTTGTCATTCTGTTTTGCTTTTCATTAAAGTAAATTAATCATGGCTCTTAAAATTTATAAAGGATCTTCACTTCCAGCCATCTAAGCCTATTAAGTTATCTTAATGGAAGAAAACAATAAGACTGCATCAGCCAGGTTGACATTTATTTCAAATTTCTAGTCTAAAAGCCGCAGTTAACAAGGTCAAAAAGCTTCTGGCGAATTATGGGACTGGAATTCTTAAAATGATTTGCAGCAAGGATTTATTATAAAGCCAAAATTGTATTGTCAGAAAGTAGCAGATATGCAGTGAGTGGGAACAAAATACAGTCCATCTATTTTACATGCTGTCAAGTACCAAAAGAAAGGAATGATTCAAAACGGTGTAAATGTGCAGTTTTGAAATTGTAGGAATTATTTCATATTGAGTCATCCTTTGGAATGAATAGGTTTGCAGATGGCTAAGGTATGAAAAATAACCTTTTTCCTTAAGTGGAAGCAGCATACCCTCCATTTAATTAAATGTTGTGATCAATAGCTTGATAGAAGAATGCACCTGCTGACAACAGAACAATAGATGAGACCATACTGTTGAGACCTGTGCACAAAGGGTCTCCTTTCTGAGACTTCCTCTGTTCTATCCAGATGAGGAAAGCGTAGCCATCGTAGGGGCACCATCTCCTCACACTTAGGCCCGGAGAATTTTCTGCAGGATCATGGCAGTTGCCCATTTGAGAATTCTTGTCAACACATCTGAAGGGACATACACTGACAAGGAGACTAGATAGTGCTTGAGGGCAGCATGGAACAACAGCATGGATCTGCTGTCTGTACCTCTGGCAGATATCCTGAGATCTGTGAGTATGGACACACTGCATGGCTGGGTGGTAACAAAGCACTCCTCATGGAAGAAAACATCAAGGAACTGCAAAATCCTCTGCAGGTTTGCTGTAGAAGGGCATGATCCAGCCCAGAGTGCACACAGTTTTATTTAATAGATATTTGAAAGGTCACATTCCTCCTCTATATTTCTTGTCCATTTCCAATAATCTAGTATCTCATCTGAAATACTGGATAGCAACTGGCAAAAGAAAAAGTACTTCAAAGCTCTACTTTCCAACTTCTCAGGGGCTGTTCTCTATAGTAATCCCTGTGTCCTGTCCCCTGCTGAAAGGAAAATGGGGAAGGATGGAGACGATATGGGCCATATGTTGGCTAAGGTAATATTCCCCCTGCAGTCAAATACTAGCCCAGTGGGATTGCTAAGTATCTTTTTCCTATTGTACAGCTGGTGAAACTGATGCAGAATGGACCAAATCTTGCAGTGGTACAAAAGATGCCTTTAACCAGTTAAATGAGAGCAAATTAGGCAACAGAGGGGTGTGACTGAACAAGGTGGAAGCTGTTGTCCTGCATCCTGATGTAGACCTGAGCCTAAATTATCACAGTCAACAGAAGGAAGTGTGAGACAGAAAATGGGGGCTGTAGCAAATGTGGGTGTATGACGATGTAAGTGAACAGAAGGTCTTTTCTTAATTACACTGGTTTCTTATGGAATAACTCCACTCAGCGGAATACTTTTGGATGTCAGCCTATATGACAGAGATGTGAATCTGGTTTTGGGTGTTGAAGCTGCAAGGGGTAAATTAAAATAGATCGCTACCCTGCTCATCCTGAGACTCTCTTGCCATCACAGCTGCCATCAGAAAGGACAGTCAAAGCCATCACCTAGTGCTCAGCTGTGGCTGCTTTCAGAATTCACTCTCTGGCACAGAACACCCAAGGCCATGCAAAGGATGTGCCTACTATGCAGCAAAGTTAATGGCAAAGAAACACGTGAGTGTAGTACTCAGCACTTCACAGCCAAAAACGTACCAGGTCACCAAGACAAGAAGAGGAGACCATCAGCAAGAGGAAAGTCACAATGCAGCAGACAGTAAAACAGCTGAAGTATAACGACAAACCCAGAGACAATGAGAAGACTATAACTGGTCCCTGTAGAGTCTGAATCCTCAAGTGGCATGTGAAGAATCCATGGTATTGCCCAGTTAGAGTACAATTTTGGACTCTCCATGTTCCTAAGTTAAAACAAATGAAATTTGCAGACTGAGGCATTCTGGAGAATATGAATAACCTCTTTATGGACATGAGATTAAACAGCATGGTTACAGAGCTCACAAACAGTTATCATCCTTGGGTCTCTGTGTACAGAACACTATATAAACCATTCTACTTTAATTCCCCAAAGCTCCTTCCTCAACACGTAGATTTTCCTTTAGTTTTTCCACTCTGGTAGTTTTAAAGAACACCAATCCATACTAATAATACCTAGTTCTTCTATTGCACTTTTCATCATTGGATCACAAAGTACTGTACAAAGGGGATCAGTATTTGCTTCACTTTACTGGTAGAGAAACTGAGTCATGGAGAGAGGAAGTAACTTGCCCAAGATCACTATGGAAACCAGCTGCCGAGCGGAGAACAAAACATAGGTCTCCTCAGTCTGGTACTCTGTCTACTAGCCCATGTGGCTCTGCTGAAATACCCAATTCATTTTATATCCCTCATCACATCACTCACCACATTTCTTAAATGGAAATTCATTTTCTGAAGAAAGATAAATTGCAGAGACATCCTGAAATATTAGATTATTACTCTATTTTTAAATTTATTTCTGGTAGCTTTGCACCAGTCCTATACTCCAGGACAAAGATATCTTGTATGGTTTCATTGCTGATTTGTGATCTAAAGATCTGTGTCAATCCAGATAGGTAATGATAAACCCAGTGCTTAATTCCTAATGAAAATGGTGCTGGTGCTCAAGCAATTTTTTTACATTCATAACTGATGTAGCAAATCCAGAGGTGCCAGGGCTATGAACCACTAAGCCTAGAGGTGCTGAGGTTCAGCCCTGGCAAGTCCTGGCATTAATTAAACACTGGATAAACCTCAAAACATTCAGAAGGGATTAGCTTGAAAGAGTCCCTATTAATATGAATGCTAACCCAGCCACTAACCAAACTTCTAAGCCTAGAGAGGTCTTTCCCACTAGACCTACAAGGAGGTCCTTTCTTCAACAAAGCCCTGTCCAATCTTTGGTTCCCATTTGCATTGCTTCTCCCATCTCACAACCTGGGATATCTAATAAGGACCCACCAGCATGGATAGCTCTTTGGACTAGACTTTTCTGATGAAATATCTACTAGCATTCTTGGGCTATGTCTACACAGCAGCGTTATTTTGGAATAACATAGTCAGTATCAACACACAAGCAGTTCTTTTGACATAATGTCGAAATAATGCTGAGGTGAAGAACTGCTTACTCTAATTCCTGTAACCCTTATTGTATGAGTAGTAAGGGAAGTCAGGGGAAGAGTGGTCTATCTTGAAATAACTGCTGTGTAGACAGCACCAAAAGTCAAAATAAGCTATTTTGACTTGAGCTACACAATCAGCATGCCCTTGGACTGCACTATTACTCCTGTTACTGGAATGTCCAAGTTTGGTTGTGGGAGTTTCCCTATCAGTGGTGCACAGGACATTGTGGGGAACAAACACACAAGACCAAAATCAACCAAACCCCCAAAACAAAACAAAAAGCCTCAGAGGAAGTTCAAAAGATGATCAATGTAAAAGGAATGGTGTGTTTAGTCCAGCCAAGAGGTCACCAGAACTTCAGCATGCTCATTGACTCTTAAAAGAGAAGGAGCAGTTATGAGAGTGAGAAAGGAGGTTGCAGATTTGAGTGGGTTTTTTTTCAGGGTTAAGGTAGGACAGGAGAATGGGAAATGATTGGAGTTTCTCAGATGCTGTACAACAGGGATGGGGAACCTAAGGCCTAGAGGCCAGATGCAGCCTGCATGCAGCCCCTGAGTCACAGGGCAGACTCCTGCCCCCAGCATTAGGGACCCTGCCCTGGCACTCCAGCCTCCCCTGCCACCACACCACCACAGGGGTGGAGCATACAAAATCTACTAGGCTGGGCCCCCCTAGGCTAAGTGGCCCCTGACCCAGAAAAGATTCCCCACTCATGCAAAAAATCTTGGAGCCGTTGCAAGATTGGTTTTGTGTGTGTGTGTGTCTCCAGTGAGCAAACAGACATTCAATGAACATAAAGGAAAATCCTAAGTGAGCCACCTGTGCTGCAGTTTTCTCTGTGACTTGGCAAGTCTTTTAAGGTTCTTGCCGTTATCATATAGGATATGGTTCCTGGCAGCTTAAACTACGCGACAAGGGCTGCAAATAGAAGCAGCTCTCAAGGTTAAAAGTCACGTAGCTCATAAGTGACTCATACTATTTTCAAAACCGTGAAGGCACAGATATAGTGGCTCAATTATATTGAAGAATTGATTAAATGCCTTTGAAAGAGGTCTGAGAGCAATATACAGTGAAGGAAAGAACTCTCCAGGAGAAGCTACTATTCCCATATGTTGCCCAGAGTGTATAGTAGATTTACCATAAAGAATCTCTTCAATGGTGGTTTCACCCAACATTTTCTCTGAAGATGGGCAATGCAGCAATGTTTCCCCTAGTAGTGATATCCTTTCCCAGTAGCAGCTAGACAGTGTGCAGGAAAGGAGTCTTTTCAAATTTTATGGAGAGTTTACATCCCTAAATCCTTCACTTAACATTTTAATGTAAGCTAATATGGTGTTTACAGTCCATTAAAGATCTAAGCACCCCTTATCTATGTCTATGCATGTAGTTCATGCCTTTGCAATATTTATCTGCTAGAAATGGCTTCTCTATCAGACTTTACTAAAGTAGTCTTCTGATGTCACAGCCCTTTATGTTGTTTTGCTAAAAGAAAGTGCATTCTCCTCCCACATCACTTTAGTTAAAAAACAACAACAACTGAGGCAGGCTTCAATTTAATGTTTTACCTGTCTTTTGGTAGATAACTGAACCTCTGAATTGTCAGCTAACCAAGGGTTTATCTTCAAGTAACATACTGTTCAGGAAATTTAACAAGTTGCTGTTATTAATACCAATCACATCTGCCTGAGTCTCACTATACATATTGCATTTGATCAGATGGTTACTTTTTCCAACTCAGGATATTTTCCACTTCGGAAACTGTTAAATCTTTGCTCTTTACACAACTATATGAACATGGAGATGCAGTTGAACTCCAAATAACCATGTTTATTAACTATATATAAATCCTGTCTCTCTATGTACACTGCTCCTCTGGAGGAATTCGGGCAGGAACTGCAGTAGAAGGTAGGGAGTCCCATTAGAAAGCTCTCCAAACTATTTAAAGGAATTCAGTTCCTATGCAGTACAGAAACAAACTCAGTCCCTGGAGTGACTGTTTCCAAATTCAATTGTCTAATCTACTGAGGCCAAGGAGTATTAATACCAAATCATGGATATTTCCTAAAAGAATGATTATAAAAAATACTTAAGAGAAAATATAACCTTTGCATCCCAAAAGCATCAGCAGGTGGTGCATTTACTTCAATCAGCAATGATAAGTAAAGCTAAAGAGCAAAGAGACTAAAGGTTCTATAACCACATGATTTCAGATGATATTTAGGAATGGTAAGAAGTTCAGGATGGACCAATTTCAAAGGTCAACGGGAATAAATAAAATAGGACAAGGCCATGGAATGGCTTTTAATAAAAAAAATTGAATTTCTATAGTGCCTGCTGGGTACTTTATAATCATGAATAAAACATTACAACATTTATATGAGAGAGGCATCGTGGTCTCTGTATTACAGATGCAGAAACTGAGGAATTGAAAGGGTAATCTCTACATTTTCACACATGGCCACTGATTTGGAATTCCAGTGTAGGCCCTTCCCCCCGAGGAGTGACTCAAGCCTCCTTCCTGGCTTTTGCTACTTGGTGTGGCATCTCACCTCTCCGCACATGGGTTGGTCCATCAGTTCTTTTTTTGTGACACCTTGTGCCCCCTCGCTGGGCATGGAAGACAAGGATGCTGTCCCTTGGGAAAATGAGCAATGTAATCCCAATTGGCAAGGCATATAAATCCAACTACACGAGAAATAGTATATCGACATGAACCCCAGTGAGGAAATGACACACCCCAAAACAACAATCTTGGATAGGGAGACTTTGTTAGGAACAGGAAAATAGAAGAAGAAGAAGGTTAACTACTAAGTACTAAACATTAAACAATCAACAAATTGCCTACCTCCAAACACTTAATATTTCCCAATGCTGGCCCTGGCGCCTTTTCCGACAGATTGCACGCTGAGGAGGAGTCTGGAGATGAGCGCTGAGAATGTTGGCCAGCTAAAACAAAACAAAAAGGGTCCCTTAGCTGTGTCTTCATTTCCCCCTCTCCTGAGGGGCAGGATCTTCTCCTGGCTCTTTAGTTTGGAGTCCGATGGCGGGGCGGGAAGGGAGAGGGTTTCGGCTGACTCTCAGTAGTCAGCGCTGGGCCCCATCTCTGACACTCTGGATGCTGGTCTCTGCAGGGCTACAACTACAGTATTTTTATAAATTTTTAAAATGGGTTTTACTGTATGCTGTTGGCAGTCGCCACATCAAAGCTTCTTGTTCAAGTGCTTGTTGTGCTTTGGAACTTGACTGCGCATTGATCCAGCACGAACCAACAGCCTCAGTGCTTGAGACTACTTATTTAATCTGTTCAATCAACTTTCATACTTCCTCAGTGGAGACTCCTTGTCTGATACCTCCTCTGGACGTAGGACCCGCACAGCCCAGCTGCCTAGGATCATGCTGATCCCCAACCCTCCAAGACACCCCAGCAGCCTAAGAACACCATTTCCCAGAACTGCCTCCACGTGGGCATGGCTATTTCCCTCAGGAACACGTGCTAGTTTAAGCACATACAAATCCTTCTGCCAAACTGTGTCTAAGACAATCATCACCTAGTGGCAAGTAGTGGAAAGGGACACAAACTGGGCACCAGCCTGGGGTGCTGCCCATGGCAAGGGTGATGGAACAGGTTTTATGGTGGGGATGATGAAAGCCTTTGAACCAAATTGTAAAGCCTATGTGTGATGGGCACCACTTCAAGGTCAGAGGGTGCTGCAGCATCACCCAGAACCTCTAGTTCCAGCACGAAGGGCCAATGGCTGTACTCTCCCAGGCAGGCTCTGGCTGTGCTGCCTGCCGGAGACGCTGCCCAGTACATCACAGCAGCTGCCTGGAAGAGTGCAGCCATTGTACTGCATTGGGCAGCATTCTAGGCAGACGGTATGTCGGAAGGCTGCCTGGGTCAGGAGGGTGCAGCAACAGTGCTGAGTGTCCCCGGCAGCCTGGCTGGAAGAGGAGAGACTCTGGTCCTATCTCTTCCCTTGCAGCTCTGGCTGCTGGCCCCTTGCCTCCTCTACCCACTGCATTTAGGAAGGGGAATGTGACTCTTTCTGCCCTTTCCCGTTGTCACCTCCAGATTCAGGCAAACAATAAACACTTTTACACTACTCCTTGCCTCAGTCTTTCCTCCCACTCTTGTGCATTTGGTGGGAATTGCACCAGTGTCTTTTCAGACCTCCAAGTCCCATCTCTTGAATTACGTTCTTCCAGCTCAGACCTTCTGATCCAGACCAGGGAATGTCTTCCTCTCCCCCCAACAACTGCTGCAGAGGGTCCTGCAGCTCAGGCAGTCAAAAATGTTCCTCCTCACTCTGAAAACCTGCCCCTTTGCTTTCCTCTCCCAAATTTCAAAGCCTCTCTGGTTTTTAAAAGGCCCAAACAACATTTGGTTTCTTTGTTCTCTTTCTGGGAATTTTCTACCTCTCCAAACCCCAGTTCTCTGCAGACAAGCTGGAAAAAATGGATTTTGCCTAGGATGCATCCTCTTACTCTGTGCAGGTAAGACCTATTCAAAAATTGATAGCCCACCTAAGGTGCTCCTCCCTGTCTCCATACAAGGAATCTCAGGCAAGAATGCAGTAAAGATCATCATAAATACTTAAACAGAAAGTTCACAATCACAAACAGAATTAATAAGCTGTCGATAAATTCTCTAAACAGTCTCATCCGCTCACCTGCTTTGTTACTTTTTCCTCTCTGGCCCAAATCTCCTGTCTGTACAAGTCCTCATTGACTTTTAAATACTGTGCCCAGGCAAGTGTGGTCAGTGAGATCCTTTGTATCAGGCAATAAACATACCAAAGTGGAAACACAAAATGGAAAATATGAAAGGACATATCTCACCACACAACTGATACATACTATGGTTTACACCTGCCAATTAAACCAGATTTATAGGGCACCAAGCCAGAGAAAAAGGGCAATTTAATTTTTGCTAATTGCACCCTTTTTACTGATCACTCCTCAGTTCAGACAGACAGCTTAGTAATAATTGCATCTACTTTGTACAAGAGGAATATCCAATAATGGTAAACTTTTACACAGGTGCAGATGCTTACACATACAGTATTGAAACACAGCAGAGAATTAAGCCCAGGTGTGCAAATGAATTATCAATATATATAATGGGAGAAATCTGACAGAATTTGTCTTACTAACTCCACCCCTCATTCTTAAGTTTGTCTAATGACTGTCATAAAGCTATCTGTGTCAATTATCTATTGGTTACCTTGCTGAATCCAATGTTCCATATTCCACAATTCTTGACACTGGCATACATTTTCTCAGTTTGCTGACTTCTAGGAAAATTTGCAGAAGTCTTGTCTTGAAGAACAAAGGGCCAAATCATCCTCTCCAACTCTATGTTTGGACTAAGGCAGAATGCCACCTCTGTGACATTGTTCACCTGCACTGAAGTCCCTCAGTTTGCTCTCTGTAAGGCTTTGGACCTGTGGGTAAGAAGGAGGTGGAGCCACGCAGATGTATTTTTCTTTGTAGCGTTGTCTTCCATTCCATGGTAGGATTTCCTGCTCAAGTTAATGTGGACATTGTGTTCCCAGTCTGCTCTGGGTTCCTCTCAGTGTGAAGATTCAAACTAGGAAAACTCAAAGGATAATGTTTGTGTTACAAGGTTAGATCTCTGTGGTCTGGCAATCTCGGGACCTAACTGGTCCTGAATGAGGGAGTTTGCTGGACCAGAGGAAGTTAATTGCACTCCTCCTGCCCGGCTCCACTCCCAGACCCATCTGCAGTCCCCCTGAACGGCTCCGCTCCCAGCCTCTGCTCCTTGGACTGCCCTGCTACTGCCACTGGCCTGGGCGGTGGCTGACTTCGGGCTGCCCACCTCAGCCTGGCTCCCAGCCCCACTGCCACCACTAGCCCCACCTGGAATGCCTGCCTTGCTGCCTCCAACGGCCCTCACCAGGACGTTGCTGCTAGCCATGGCCAGGATGCTGGCCTCACTCCCGCCACCAGCCCCAGCTGGGATGCTGCTGCTGGCCCGGGCTGGGATGCCAGCTCCATTGCCACCACTGGCCCCAGCTGAGACACCGCTGCTGGCCCCTGCTGGGATGCCAGCCCATTTCTGCCACCAGCCCCGGCTGGGATCCTGCCACCTGCCTCAGGCTGCCCACTACAGATGGGCTCCCAGCCACTGCCTCTACTGCTGCCGGCCCTGGTTGGACTCCGGGCCACAGGCCCTCATCACCTATCTCCAGACCACCGAGGCTCTCTGGCCCAGGAAGTTCCATGGTCCTGCCAGACCACGGATGTTGCCAGACCAGAGTGTCCTGGATTTTAGAGTTTCAACCTATAGAAATACAATATTTTAGAAGGTAACATAGAACCTTCACTTTGGTCCCCTAAAATCCAGAGTTTATATGGTTTAGACTACTGCCTAATACACTAGGGATGGAAGGCATAGGGGCCCAAATATTCACAGAACCATAGAGCACTTCATAGGCTTTACCTCTTATGGGATGAAAATAACCTTTATGAAAGCCACTATAGACCAACAATTTTTTTTCAATAACCTGAAAAAAGCTGATTTTTCACTAATGCCAAAATTATTTCTCAGAGGTAAAAACAAGTATATAAAATATGATTATGAAAGATGTGAGAACAATCTGGAACCGGGGGTGCGTTCTTCTCAAAAGTACTTGTACTTATTTTTCTTGGCTTCCAAACATGCAAGCAGAGAGATGCACATCTTAATACAAGTATAAAAATAAGAAATATTACTAAATACTGTGCAGATGGTGGGAATAAGTGAAGAGAAGCTGGGCTTGCTGTTAGGCAAAGTGCAAAGCCTTATAAGAAGGGCTTAGGTCCATATTTCTCCTGCCACAAGTGCCCACTGAAAACTGGCATCTCATTAGGCCATATGGGCAGCCAAGAAAGTCTTTATACCTTCACTGCAGAAACCAGGGTTGGATGTCCATTTGTCATTAAAGTAGGACAATGTGTCAGCTTACATTTAATAACATTAAAGTATCCCTGCACCAGATATAGAAGTGCTGTTTACCTTGGGCTCTTACCAAATTAATTCTGATAACCTGACCTCAGAGTCACTATTAGCACAGATGAAATCATGGAGTACATATTCAAAGTAACCTTTGACATGGTAACTAAATTAAATCTGATTTTCTAATAGACTTGATACTATATTTCCTACTTAAGCAGTACTCCTGCTTAAAGCCAAAAGGGTGCTATATCTGAGCAGTCAAGGAAATCAAATCATTTATAGGTAATGGCACGCAGGGTCAAAGTGGACAAGGACTATATGGAGCCAAGATTATCAATACAAATAAAAATTTATTCTACACCATATATCTTTCTTGCTTCCTCAGTGTGCCATTGCTAGGCAACTGAGAATGGATTAATATTAGAATGCAAATGTATATCCGTACTCTTACATTAGTCTTCATTTGGATTGGCATGGAAAGGATTTTTAAAAACGGTCCCTGTGTGACTGATCTGAGCTCAGTATGTCTTTATTATGAAGGAGGACAAAAGCATCAGAGTGTTTCCATTATGCACAATCTTTAGTGACAAACACTAGATTAGACCTCAATATCAAAAATGCAACCTTCTTCCCTGTGGACATTTTCTAATCCTCCATTTAAGCATTACAGCAATTTGCTCATACGACTTCTCATGCTCTAGGGGCCATTTTTGCTATGGGTCATGTAGCAACATTGCACAAACTGGGCATCGCTAAGGCAAAGAAATCATTGCCAACAAGTAATCGGCATTTTCAATTGATTGCTAATGTTTACTGCAAGTAGTATGGCGTAACTAACTTAATGACTTGTCTGTTATTTAGCATCTACTGCTACTCAACTCCCTCTCTACTTTGTACATATTTCAGTCAATATTTTAATTCAGAATTATAACAATGTTTGTAACTATAGGGGGAAAAGACACAGCTTTCAAAGCATGAGAAGTGGCTGATAATTCGCTCTTTCTCCAGAACCTGCTGGTTCTTAAAACAACCAACCAAATAAAACAAAAAATCCCAAGCCCTCCAGTCCCTTGATAATTAGCACCCTTTGTCAAAGCTTCAGTTACAGTTTGATGGAAAAATATTCCTAAATGTCAAGAACCATGCAGTCTGATAAATATGGATGACATTTAAAAAGCAAAGTCAGTCATTTCTACAAAAGCAGAAGAGGCAAAAGAAACAATGTGAATTTATGGGAGATTTTTAATTCCATACCCTGCCTCACATATATCAAATAGTTCTTGGTTCTTTCTGTTTTTCAAGATGACTGTGATCCCTTTGCCTGGTATGAAATGCCTCATCTACATTCAGCAGTATGTTTAGCAGAGCTCTTCAGTGAAAAACCATGCATTTGAATGGACCAGGTCTTTCCACTTATGACCGTTCAGTACAATTGATTCTGAATTATCATATTTGAAGAACTCACCAAATATTTTAGTTCTCCAAGGTCATTTTAATTTAGCAAAAATACCACTCAGGGAAATGAAATACCATATATTCATAAACTGTTTTAAGGGGTGATTTAAATCAATCCCTGGCCCTCCATGATCATTCCTTAAACATTTCTGTCACTCACCAACCAATTTGAAGGAGTCATTGACATTCTAAATGACAGTAAACAGCAGCTGCAGATCTTCCCTGGAACAACTTTTAAAATTCCCTTCTTGTATGAACTGGAAGATGAATAATTTTAGCAGATTTAAGTATCTGCCTTCTGTATGTTCCTGCGTTGTGAGTGGCAGTACCTCTTACTAGAGGTCATTATTGTAACCACAGTAATTAATAACGCTATAGCAGGATAATATAATCTAATTTAATAAACAATTAACTGAAACCTCATGTGGAATTAAAATGAAATATACTAAGTCACTTTTAAGACACTACTCCCATCATAGCTACAGTGATAGTATTCTTTATTATGCAGGTCATGAGTTCAATAACCACACTGGGTTTTAGGTTTCGACTGGTAATGCAAATGCTAAGATATGTACAACAGTATATACTCTAGAAAATTAGTATGGAACTCATATCATACTAACAGCAGTTATCATAGAAGTAGCACAGCCAGGGCTCAGGTGTTATCACTGCTATGTACTGAGACTTAGGGCAGATTTTAAGGAGAAACTCACAAAACTTGTCAATGCCAGCGGCATAGTGCCAGTACAGTTGCACTGCCAAAGTCTGTTGTTGTAGTAGTCATCCTCTGATGCAAGGTCCTTTGATTGTGCTGCTGAACCACGGTCACTGGAAGCTGTTCTAATCAGGGAGTCAAACAAGAACCAATTTAAACTGGTATTTTTACTTGAGCCAGAACGAAAGCTGAACAATAATTATGTCCTTCCTAATAAAAATTTGGGTCACTGGTTAAAATAAAGGTTCAACATTTTTGAAGCCCAAGACTTTTTAAATAAAAAAAACCCTACAATGCTGGGGTCTTATTTTCTTTATATAAAAAACAAAAACAAAATCACAAATAGGCATTTAATTGTTACCAGAAAGACCTGTGCCAGTGTAATGAGAATGAGAGTAGAAGGAGGCCAGCCCATAAGAATAGGGGTGGGGGATGAGGAAGAAGGTGGGGTAGCTTCCTGCACACAACATGAAGAAGCTGGGGGGGGGGGGGAGAGAGAAAGAGCTGAACTCTCTTAGGGTATGTCTACACTAGCCCCCTAGTTCGAACTAGGGGGCTAGTGTAAACATACCCTTAGGCTCCCCACTAGGGAGAGAAGAGATGGATTGTTCTCTTTTCCCAAAAGTTCAAACCCATGGAAAAAGGTAATGGCTCCCCCCCAACCCTTTTCTTTTAGACTGGTCTCCTCTCACCCATCCCTGACCCCTGAGGCAGCTCCTCCCTCTAATTGCTCCATTTGAGGCAGAGCCCAACATGACAGAGCAAGTATTGAAGATGTTATTTGGTTCGCTCAAACACATTGTTCACAAAACATCATTCTATTGAATTGACACTGGACATACACAAGGGAAACGTATGTGAAGTTAAAACATAAATAAATGGTCAACAACAAAAGAGTTTTAATTTTAGATTTCATCTTAGAATTTACTTCCACTATGAGTGAAATTGGATTTGAACCAGCAACCAAACCATAACTTTTTTTTCATCACCTGAACCTGAACTGAACTGAACACACTGGATGCAACTGAACCCAAAGCTGAACCAAATCAAAATAAATACCAGTTTAACTCTCTGATCCCAATCCGAGTGAAATGTAGCCTTGCACTTTTAATTGCAAAAAGATTAAAGGACACTGCATGTCTTGGTCAATATTTTTCCTGCATTAAAATGGGTTATATTGGCCATGGCTATTTTTGATCTGTTGGAGAGTGTAAAATATGTGGCTACACAATTACTGTAACAACAGTTTTCACCCCTTTGTGAAACACAGTTGGGCTATCTTTCATATCAAAGAGGAAGTATATAATGAAACCTTCTGAAATATTCAAATAAATTTCCATTTTTACATATGACACAGAAATGGTTACAGTTACTTTACGATCTTTTTTTCCTATATGAAAGTTGCTGGCCAGCTCATTAGAATGGTTTCATATATGGACTCCATTACATCTGCGTCTCATGCACATTAACTAATTTAACCTCCCAACACGACTATGCAATAGGGCAATATTTTTCCCATGTCAGAGAGAAGAGACAAGAAATACACAGATATAGGAGAGCAAGTAACTGAGCTGGTCACTAGTGTCCTAAGTCCAGTGCCTTAACCACAAGACAATCGCATCTGTCTAGTGTCAGTGTCCAATTCTAGAGGATTCTCTCTTCCTGCACATCTAGAGGCACCCTGAAGTGATGACAATAGAGACCTGCACAGCTCCCTTTAGCCAAGCAGTGGTGGTGGGGGGAGAGATAAATATTCTTTAAGATTTAAATTGTATGTTGGGAGACTATTTGGAGAATAGGAGTTGATTCTCACAGTCTGGGGTCCTCCACCTGGCAGGGGCCAGTGCCCAGTGGGTTAGAGAGAGCAAGGAATCTTCTGCCCATCTCCCAGAGAACTTACCCAATTCTGTCATATTGCTGCCATGAAAACATTTCCATTCTGGTAGTGATCACTTTACATCTAGAAGCATGGTGTGAATACAACGTGCATTCATTCATTTCCCCTGAGCTCTTGCTAAAGTATGACAGACTCACAGTTGGTCTGGGTACCATTTTGCTTCCATTGAAACCAGTGGGAATTTTACCATTGATTTCAATAGGTGCAAGATGGGGCTGTGTGTGATCTACTGATTGCGTACTTCAGTTAAGTAAAAATCTGGCATATTCAGGCCATTGTATTGCTCTTCATGCACATGCTTGAAATAGCTATGTCACTATTCCCTTAAGTATAGATTATCCATTTTCACTACATCTGTTGGAGGACCATCCAAAACACACATAGACTGCTGCATCTGCCATATGATTTCCTGTATATTTTACTTCAGGTTGCAAGCTTGCTTATAAACCCCTTTCTGTAATCATGTAGGATGCTATTTTGGTGATGAGTTTGGTTTGGTTCTGGTTTGGTTGGGTGTTTTTGCTGCTGATTTCTCAAATGAGCTTCTTTCCTTCTTGGATTGTTTGATATGTACTGCAAAGTGCAGCAGGACCTGTAGCCAGAATGATGTGTATCTGGAGAGAAACGTCTTCTTTTCTCCTCTCCCTCTGGGAATGCACAACAAAAATGGAATCCCAAGGGTAAACCACCAGATAGTGGGTTATTAAACAAACCAACCAAACCAAAAAATAGCAAGAAGACTATAGCTTAAATATTTCAAATCCTTTCAAAGAAAATAAATACAACAATTAAAAATGATAAAAAACCTTTTGCAGAAGCAGCTAAATGGATACTCCAGAAGTAAGGCCCTCACAATGTCTGCTCAGAACTTCTGATGCCCTAATGAGCCAGACAGGCTAGCTGATGGACCACCCAGCCTGATTGATGGAGGAAACCAGCAGGCTGGTTCTTAAACTTTGTAGCAGCAGTAGCTCAGGGGCTGCTTATTGTGCATGCTGGAGGATGCTTTGCCTTCCTGTCCTTGACTCTCCAACCCTGCTTCCGCTTTGCTCCTTCTCTGCTCCAGCTCAGATCTTGTCCTGAACTCAGCTTTGCTCATCTTCCATTCCAGCCTTGCTCCTGCATTTCCTGACTCCTGGTAACCCACTTCCAACCTCAGTTCTGATTCCTGACTGCTTTTGCCTCAACAGTTGGCTCTGGAATTTAGACTCTGACCACTAAGCCTGATTGTCTACAACCCAGTCTGCTGACAAGACTTCCTCATGTATTAACCACCCCCAACTAGTTGAGACTTTTGGTAACATTGTCATATTTTAAAGGTAAATGTGAGTATGTTTTTGTCTGCAGTAAAAGTACTTCTGTATGAACTTCGATTGAATCCCAGCCTCCAAGCATTGACTTCTTCCTAGATTAGCTGAGTGCATTGGGTCTATTTAACCATTAGCTTTTATTGAAGGACAGATGAATATCAGTCCCTGAAGAATAGTGAATTAGCTATTGCCTTGTAGCAAAGTATTTTCTATTTTCAGTTGACAATAGGTTTACTATAAGCACAGCTTTTCATAATACAACCAGAGAGTAAAGTGAAAGGTCTGCAGAAGAAAATGGAAATCTTTAGAAATAAGAATTTAACGTGCTTGGCTCTTGGCTTTCATTTTAGTAACTTTCAATAAAGTGATCTCTCTAGAATAGTCCAGCACACTAAAGGCAATTGGTTGGATATGTAACAAGCCTAGAAATATTACTATGAACATTAACTAACGTGCATTAAATATAGAGTAAGGACAGTTTATTTTTATCCTCCACATTTTTCTATACTCAGATTCCCTGTATCCCAGTAGGAAATTGACATATCAGACTAAGAAATACAGCAAAACTGCCAGTAATTATAACCACAACACTGAATTATCTTATTTAAATATAACCCACAGGCACTGAGACCACTGACAAGGGAGAGTGAAGTGCATTCTACAGCCTTGGCTAAGAGACAATTGTCTTTTAGCTCATGGTAGAGGTACATGGCTTTAGCCCCTAAGGTTGCAGGCTCAATCCCTCCTGCCAATCAAGGTCAGTCAGCTATACATAAAAAGTCTGAAAACACATCTAATGAGAAATTTAAAAAAATACAAGATCCTATTGTGATGTTTTGTTCAGTTTTAATTCACATAGCAATTGGTACTATGCCTTTTAAATGGGAATGGATATTCAAATTCAGGTCTGGGTTATTGTAATTCTAGTTTAAAGGGCCAGATTATAGTACTTCTACTCACATTCAGCTGTAACCATAAACAGCCCCACTCAAATCAAGCTGATTTTGGGAAGATCATCCAGTACCAAATTCGTTTTAAAACATGTTTTCTTCTCTTTAAAAGAAACAGAGGGAAAATAGCAGTTACGGACGTCACAGCTGCAAAGCCTGATAACCACAGTACTGATAACCATAGTGGCAAAGGATAGATGCTGTAATGATAATAGCAGGAGCTGATGCTGAACACAAGAATCTTCTTTTTCCTCCCACTAAGCATCAAGACCTTTGAAACCAACCCTCTCTTATTTTGATGTGGCCAGAGGAGGGGAGGGAGAGCGAGTCACCCATCATCAGAGAAGTGAAGCTATAGAAGCAATAGGATGTTTGGAGAAGCAGAATGTGAAAGGCAACTGTGATTTTCTCGGCCATAGATTATCATCAGAGCGAATTCTCCGGGTCTCTCTTAACATAACATCCAAGGCAAAGGTGGGCTCTGCGCTCAGTTTTGGGTAGGATTTTGTTGTTGTTGTTAATGTGTCCCCACAGTTAGCAAAACAGAATTTTCATAGAATCATAGGCTGGAAGAGACCTCAGAGGGTCATCAAATCCAGCCCCCTGCCAAAAGCAAGTTCAATCCCAACTAAATCAACCCAGCCAGGGCTTTGTCAAGCCGAGACTTAAAAACATCTAGGGACGGAGATTCCACCACCTCCCTAGGTAACCCATTCCAGTGCTTCACCACCCTCCTAGGGAAATAGTTTTTCCTAATATCCAATCTATACCTTTCCCATTGTAACTTGAGATCATTGCTCCTTGTTCTGCCATCCGTCACTACTGAGAACAGTCTCTCTCCATTCTCTTTGGAACCTCCCTTCAGGAAGTTGAAGGCTGCTATTAAATCCCCCCTCACTCTTCTCATTTGAAGATTAAATAAGCCCAAATCCCTTAGCCTCATCTCATAGGTCATATGCTCCAGCCCCCTAATCATTTTGATTGCCCTCCGCTGGGCCCTTTCCATTGCATCCACATCCTTTCTACAGTGGGGGTCCCAGAACTGGACGCAATACTCCAGATGTGGCCTCACCAAAGCCGAATAAAGGGGAATAATCACTTCTCTAGATCTGCTGGCAATGTTCCTCCTAATGCAACCTAATATTCCATTAGCTTTCTTGGCTACAAGGGCACACTGTTGACTCATATCCAGCTTCTCATCCACTGTAATCCCCAGGTCCTTTTCTACAAAACTGCTACTTAGCCAGTCGGTCCCCAGCCTGTAACAATGGTTAGGACTCTTCCGTCCCAAGTCCAGGACTCTACATTTGTCCTTGTTGAACCTCATCAGATTTCTTCTGGCCCAATCCTCTAATATGTGTAGGTCACTCTGGACCCTATTCCTGCCCTCAGGCCTATCTACCTCTCCTTCTAGCTTAGTGTCATCTGCAAACTTGCTGAGGGTGCAATCCATCCCCTCATCCAGGTCATTAATAACGATGTTGAACAAAACAATCCCTAGAACTGATCTTTGGGACACTCCTCTAGAAACTGACTGCCAACCTGACATTAAGCCATTAATCACTACCCTTTAGGCCCGACAGTCTAGCCAGCATTCTATCCATCTTACAGTCCATTTATCTAATCCATACTTCCTTAACTTGCTAGCAAGAATATTGTAGGAGACTGTATCAAAAGCTTTGCTAAACTCAAGGTATATCACATACACGGACTTTCCCATATCCACAGAGCCAGTTACCTCATCATAGAAGCTAATCAGAATGGTCAAGCATGACTTGCCCTTGATGAATCCATGTTGACTATTCCTGATCACATTTCCCTCTTCCAAGTGTTTCAAAATATGTTCCTTGAGGATCCCCTCCATTATTTTTCCAAGGACTGAGGTAAGGCTGATTGGGCTGCAGTTCCCTGGATTGTCCTTCTTCCCTTTTTTAAAGATGGGCACCACATTTGCCTTTTTCCAATCTTCTGGGATCTCTCCCGATCTCCATGAGTTTTCAAAGATAATGGCCAAAGGCTCTGAAACTCCCTCAGTAACCTCGGATGCATTAAATCCGGACCCATGGATTTGTGTATGTCTAGCTTTTCTAAATAGTTCTTAACCTATTCTTTCTCCACCAAGGGCTGCCCACCTCCTTCCCATACTGTGTTGCTTAGTGCAGTAGTCTGGGAGCTGACCTTGTCTATGAAGACAGAGGCAAAGAAAGCATTGAATACTTCAGCTTTTTCCACATCATCTGTCACTAGGTTACCTCCCTCATCCAGTAAGGGCCCCACACCCTCTCTGATCACTCTCTTATTGCTAACATGCCTGTAGAAACCTTTCCTGTTACCCTTCACATTCCTTGCTAGCTGCAATTCCAATTGTGCTTTCGCCTTCCTGATAACTCCCCTGCATTCTCAGGCACTATATTTATACTTCTCCCTACTCATCTATCCAAGTTACTACTTCTTGTAAGCTTCCTTTTTGTGTTTAAGCTCACCAAGGATTTCCCCGGTAAGCCAATCTGGTCGCCTACCATATTTGCTTTTCTTGCTTTGCATCGGGAGGGTTTCTTCCTGTGCCTTTAATAAGGCTTCTTTAAAATACTATCAGTTCTCCTGGACTCCTTTCTCCTTCATTTTAGCATCCCAGGGAATCCTGCCCATCAGCTCTCTGAGGGAGTCAAAGTCTGCTTTTCTGCAGTCCAGGGTGTGTATTTTGCTACTCTCCTTTCTTCCTTTTGTCAGGATCCTGTTATCTACCATCTCATGATCACTGCTTCCCAGGTTGCCACCCACCTCTACTTCCCCTACTAGTTCCTCCCCGTTTGTGAGCAATAGGTGAAACTTTCATAAAAGGTATTGCAAATACACTTACATAAGGGACCAATCTTTATACAATTTAATCTATGCAGCAGGTCAGGGACACTGGCTGGCTCAGGTGATCTGCAATATATTCAGTACTGATTTAGTTCAATGATGTGAGGCCATCTCAGGCTGGTAGGAAGAGCCAGTCACCATCCTATGAAGGCTATTTAGTGGCTTACATTAACTAAATCACTGGTTTCAGTCTATTCCCCATTGCACAGGCATCATCAGTACAGCTTGCTCCCTCCTTGGCAGTCTCAGCAGCAAAGGAAAGCACTGAAGAGCCACTGATATAAAAATGTGCTTTAACCTAGGGGTGGTCACTCAAGGGCAGATATAAGGCACATAAGAAGCCTGGTGCTGGGAAGATCACATAGGGCTATTCAGTGACAGTGAAAAAAATCATTTCTGTATAGAGGGCCAACACAAAGCCTGTACACCAATTACAATGAAACCCTTTCTTGAGAATTTAAAAAAGGGATTTGAGTAGTGCACAGGCCTTTTTTATAGCCCTTTGCACACAGATGAACTGCCATCGGGATGATCAGAGCATTTCAGTCTCTCACGCACACACAGTAACAGTATACTACAGATATAGGTCATGCCACGTGTCTAAAAATAGAGACCACTCAGAATTTTTCTCCTCTGCCTCTTGGAGTATTATCTTACAATGTATCTGTGCCTCTGTACCTTCCCTCCTCGCATGCAGTAGTCCATATCAGCCATGATTTTTATCAGTAACTTTACTCTCAGAGGTGCTACCTAGCTGAAGTCAGGCAGGAAATTGCAAGCACTTTTTTTCTGAAAAGGAAAAATGTTTGTATCAATAATATATGAGAGATAGGTGGTAACCACAGCAAAGATAGGGACAAATGCAACTAATGTTTTGACCAAAGAGGGGCTTGAGTACACGCTCAAGATGTGAGTGCTCCTTATCTTTGGGAAACTTGGAAATGCATCTCGTCTGCATGGAGAACCCTTCAAAGAGACAAAACCAAACCACTGCAACCAGACACAGCCAAACTAGAAAGTTTAGATCCAAACTCTGTTACGCTAGAGTTACAATTTACTGAATAAGAATTATGAAAGACAGGGAGACTTTTTATTATACATCATTGTTATTCTCTCCAAAACATTTGCTTTAAATGGCAGCATTATCCCAGCAGAGTGATAGAACGCTTCCCTACAGCAGTGAGATATATTGTCCCATTTCTTCTGTTGTGTGAGGGCAGTCACAGGACTCAAAAGCTAGTTGTGACAAAAATGTTCTTAGTGACATCTGGCATGTTGGCAGGCTCCCTTGGCCATTAAGCTAGTAGCTCTGGAATCGCCTGTAGGTTTATCACATGGTTAGTTTGTTGATGGGCTGCCTTGTAACAAAATCATTACAAAATATCTGATGTACATGGAATTTTTGGAGTCATGTCATGCTCCTTTGTCTAATTTTACTAATGCTTCTATGAGAGAGTATCTATTAGAGGAGTATGTATGCACAATATGTCCCAGATCTGGAGTGAAGCATGGGTGATTTTTTAAAAGCACGGTTTGGCTATATGCACTATTTGCCTCACATATAAATTTTATGTAGATGCCAATACACCAGGCTGACAGAGAATTTCTGTGTATCCAGTTATAGAATAATCAAATTTTAAGCCTTGATGTAGGTTCCAGATGACTAGGTGGTAGAGTGAGTCCTGAGGGAATGGTTCATAAAATCTGCCTAGCTAACCCATCCACCTATCAGTAAAGGTGTTCACTAGGAGTAATGTTGAAAGCAGCATTGTTGTAGCTGTGTTGGTCCCAAGATATTACCTCATCTGCTGTCAGGGTCCAGGCAAGCTAGGACCAGCTGCTAGCCTGCTCTCTCACTAACTTTGCTGCTGTGCAACCAGTGAGCCCAACTGACCTGCCTTGGAACTGACAGAGTGGCCACAGCCCTTGATTGACTGCTAAGACT
The DNA here is from genome assembly GCA_019425775.1 of Rafetus swinhoei. Taxonomy (NCBI): domain Eukaryota; kingdom Metazoa; phylum Chordata; order Testudines; family Trionychidae; genus Rafetus; species Rafetus swinhoei. The sequence continues at coordinate 279,076,670 of CM033437.1, forward strand.
GAGCAGCCCTGCATATAAACCTGACCCCCACAGCAGATTAGCAGCTGCTCACCATGTACCAGGCCCAGAGCTACTTGCCCTTGTTCCAGTCCCTGCTCCCCTTCAGCTTCAGATCTCTGGCTCTAATCCCTGGTTTAGGATGACTCTGGTTGATCCTCCAGTTCTGGCATGAGGCTTCTGTCTTTCCAGTACTGATTCCTGGCTCTGCCTCATAACTCCAGTTTACCCTCCAGCTTTGGCATTTGGCTTCTGTCCCTCAGCTCATTTCTGGGACTCTGCCTACCCTGGACCCCATTTTAACCTGTAGGCTGAACTCTTGCTTCCACCTTGTTGGTTACACTCACCTTGTCTCAGTTATGTTGAAAGGCATTTGTCATGGTTATAGGATGAGCTCTTTTTTAGTCCATCTCTAGTGTATCTCCTTGAGGGCAGGTTTCACTACTTTCACCCGTCTCTGGATGGCACCCTGCAGACTTACCACTCCTAAATTCACTCTGATCTGCAGCCTTCTCCCACCTCCGCATACCAGCAGTTTTAACATGACAAGCCCAACTGTGCTTGGCACCTGTAAACCATTTTCCTCCAGGAACTTGTGACAGCAACTGATTAAAGCTACTAAAGAACAATGTATTTAAAACAAAGCATTATTTGTTTATTCATCCAAAAGTAGAAGAAAGGGTAAAAACAATGAAGGCCTATATATATACTTCCATCACCTAATCTTTTCTTGCAAACTTTGGTAAGGTCCATTCAGCCCAGTTACCTCCATCTGTAGGTTGGAAGAGCCGCAAGCAAGTTGCCAGTTTCTCTGAATCTTGTTCTGTGACTCATCTCTAACCACTCACTTATTTAGACTTAGAGTCACCTGAGCCTAGTAGCATGTGAAGCAAACCATTTTCCCCACTACTGTCTGTTCAGAGCAAGATGGCTGACTATCAGAAGTTGTCTCCATTATGGCAATGATGATCATCCTTCAATAGATCATTTTTTGTCCTCTGTGCATTCCCATCCCTCTAGATGGAATCCAATCTAAGATACAGTTTGTGCTTCTACCACAAAGTAGCTGATGACTTTTGCAGTCTCCATTATGGTCTAATTACTGAGCCCACTGTCTGTTGACCTGTGTGGCACAACACTTTCACATTTGTTACAGTGTTTCCAAAAATTCTTCTTAATGCACAGAACTTCCTGTTATGCACTTCCACAATCTGCCATGTGTTCCAGAGCATATAATAGTGCTGGAAGGACAAGAACATTTTACAAATGTAGTTTTAGTATATAGATTATCATCTTAGTTTGGAAAATGACCCACTGGCTTTGTCCATTCTTGGCTTCACTTCTTCAGTGGACTAGCCATTAACAGATATTGTACTTCTAAAATAATAATAAAAAAACCCTCTTCAGCTCTTGTACTCCACTCCAATAATCCCACATCTGATAGCATCACCATGATCTTGGGCATCTATCTGCTGATAGAAGGTCCCAATTTAGCAGTTTCTGCTTTTTATGCTCGCAACAAATCTTCATGGCATCAAAGTTAGTACCCATTTGCCAAGATCCTGAACACTCATCCACAAGGATCTGTGGACCTAGATACCTGCCAGCCAGTGACCTGCTAACAGATGACAGAATAGCAGCTGATCTCAGACAGGACTCCAGCAGTGGGATCTGACTGGTGGAAATCTAGAGATTCATGATTGGGACCCAGTTTCTATTTAACCCAAGCACAGGAACTGGAAGATGGCCATGCAACTTTGTTATCCCTGCTTCAGACTGCTTCCTCTGTAATATCTGCTTCTATTGATATTCTGGTAACCAGACCTTGCTTGCCTCCTGACATGTGAGTCTTGGTTTTGCTCTCTGGTTTGCTTTAGATCCTGCCTGCCATCTGACCCAGCTTGGTACCAGACTCTTATTCCAACCACTAGGTGATACTGTCTATGCCTTAGTCATAGCATAACTACATCATCTGCCAAAATTAGGGCCTACAGTTTATGTCTTGCTGAAACAATGCCAGTGTCCTCAGCAGTAGTCATCAGTCTTCTCATCACAAAGGCTATGACTATGCAGAAGAGAAGTGGGGATAGACTAGTACAGTGGTTCTCAAACTTTTTGGGCTCCGGAGCCCTTTACATGCGTAAACATTTATGCTGAGCCCCAGCGGTCCACTGATTGTATGTGTTGTACCTATCGATGTTGGCCGCATTAGACTTCCAAATGTTGTACATATATTTATCAACTCATGTTTGTTTTATTCATAAATAATAACAATAAAACCATTTACTTGTACAATACTTTCTTATTCAGATTTTAAAACAACATTTTTATAAGAAAAATTACTGCATTTTGCCCCAAATAAAAAACAATTATTATTTTTAGTGAGAAGAGTGGCTTGCTTTCTATTCTTACAAAGTTCTTTAATGTCTGGCTTGAAAGAAGAAAGTTGGATTTGCATGTCTGCTTCTGCATCCAGTCTGTTGCAGTATTTAGTTTTGGTTGAAGCGTATAAATAAAATCCAGCCTTGAGAGACTGGCATTTTTTTTTACTGCAAGTGCTTGGCGGTGAAGAATGCAATGGCTGCTGGTGCAGTTTGGTGCCACAGCCTTCATCTTTGCGACAGCAACAGCAGTTTTCCCCACCATTGCCTTTGCAACACAGTTGTTCCAGGATAGGCCATGTGTCGCAAAAAAGTTTTTCACAATATTGAATATTTTGGCACCAGTTGTATTGGTTGGCAGTGGTTCACACAAAAGGAGAACATAAGAACATAAGAATGGCCGTACTGGGTCAGACCAAAGGTCCATCTAGCCCAGTATCCTGTCTGCCGACAGTGGCCAGCACCAGGTGCCCCAGAGAGGGTGGACCGAAGACAATGATCAAGCGATTTGTCTCCTGCCATCCCTCTCCAGCCTCTGACAAACAGAGGCCAAGGACACCATTTTATCCCCTGGCTAATAGCCTTTTATGGACCTAATGGCCTTTTATGGACCTAACCTCCATGAAATTATCTAGTGGACCTAAATATGAGTCAACAGTGTGACAGTGTTGCAAATATAGGCAAATATCATTCTGGGATGTATTAGCAGGAGTGTTATAAATAAGAAATGAGAAATAATTCTTCCTCTCTATGCTGATTAGGCTTCAACTAGAGTGTTGTGTCCCCTTCTGGACACCAATTTTCAGAAAAGATATGGACAAACTGGAAAAGGTACAGAAAAGAGCAAGAAACATTATTTAAATTCTAGAAAACATGACCAATGAGGAAAGATTGAAAAAAAAAAAGGGGTTGTTTAGTCAAGAAACAGGAAAACTGAGAGGGTACATGGTAACAGATTTCAAGTACCTAAAAGGTTGTTACAAGGAAGAGGAAGAAAAATATATTCTCCTTAGCCTTTGATGATAGGACAAGCAGCAATGGGCTTAAATTGCAACCAGGTTTAAGCTGGATATTAGGAAAAACTTTGTGTCAGGATGGTTAACCACTGGAATAAATGGCCTAGGGAGGTTGTGAAATCTTCATCACTAGAGAGTTTTAAGAGCAGGTTAGTCTAACACGTGTCAGAAATGGTCTAGATTACCCTGTAGGCAGATGCTATTTTAATACCATTTTGTAAAAATTACAAAATTACTGTATTGCAAAGATAAGCATTTTTCTTCCCAGAAAAAAAATTCACATAATTTGCATTTTGTGGCTATACAAACCATGTATACATTTGTTATAAGTAGGCATGGAATTTTGTAATCTTCTGCCCAACATGATTAACTTAATCCTCCAGCACAGCATAACAACTGAACAAATTGCAGAACAAACATTAATGCAAAATAAACATACTAGATATAACACCTTGTTTGCTAAAGTAACAATCCTAAACTGCTTACAAATTGCTCCTAAGCATCATACACCATCCTGCATCAATAACTATGATACTCAGCATGATGCCAATGTTTAACTCTACAAGTGTTTTCTTTTTTGACTTTTTGCTTTTCACAAAGGAATTGAACATACTGGGACAAAGCCATCACTAGTGGCACAACATGGATATGAATAGTCTTGCTAAGTAACAAATCTGCATACGTGTGTGTGGAGAGGGGGGAAAATAACCAAATTAGGCACAATGGAGGTGCAGAAATAAGGGCAGCTCCTTATTTAGGCTGATTAGCAGGACAAGTTTCCTTATGCTAAGATTTAATAGGTTGTGCAATAGCCTTTCAAGGAAAGGGAGCTATACACATTTAAAATGTATACTAAGAAGAAAAAAACTAGTAAATATCCCAAGAGAACAATCTTGTATCGAGAGGAGAGGAGAGTGGTCTAGATGACTTTCTAAGTTCTGTGTCTATGGCTATATATCTGTTGTTTCATACTAATAGGCTACCACTGAATGTGCTTTCAAGTGACAACATTTGACCCACTAACTCACCTTGTGGGACAGTGCTTTAAAGAATAAACCATGCAAGATACCCCCAATATTTTCTGAACTTGGATTAAACCCAGTTTTCAAATGAAATCTCTTACCAATAATAGTTCAGATTTGCTATAAAGGCTTCAGCGGGCTTAGATTAGGGGGCAAGACTTTGCAAGTGATTGAAATTTGGTGGCAATAAACACTTCACAAATTCCCACAGATATAACCTTCAGTGTTGAGTGTAGTACAACCTTTCTTATATTATTAATGGAGTTAAACGCTTGATTTGGAAATCGAAAATCATTTTGTGTCTATGAAGGGAGATGTAGCATACGAGGTTTTCCTAATTTATATTCAGCTGTTTATAGTCACATTTATTAATAAAGGCAGTAATTTTAATTAAAATGCAATTCATATTGGCCATTTGTAACAGATACGCAGAAGCAACATAAATCAATCATTTGTAATGGGCCTTGTTCTCAGTGGATTGTTATGTAGTTTTCATTCATGGACATAAACAAAAAAAAAAAACCCACCTCACATAAAAATGTGGTTGCTCCAGTGTATCATGCAGTCAACATCTAGTGGGAATGCTGAGAATAATCACTCCTGCAAGCATTTATTCACATTAGCAAGCAGAGTAGTATGTGAATAATTCCATTTAAACCAGTAGGACAACTTGTGTGAATGTGTTGGCTTGGGGCATTGGCTGGCACATTTCTCCCTCCTTAATACAGTTGGTGCTGCTGAAGAAGGCCAAATGCTATAGCATCTGAGAACGTTAACATCTCCTGTGTTTTTAGGACAGATGAACCACTGACACTGGAGGCAGCTGTACCCTAGAAGTGCCACCTCTGCAAACTAGATGTACGGTAGTGTAGCATATCTGATGAAGACACTCTGTGACAAAATTACTCTACTTCCACAGGAGAGGCAGAAGTTATGTTGGTGGAAGAGCACCTCTTGGTGATGTAGCACTGGCATGTTCACTGCAAGTTCTGTTGTGCTGAGGGGTGGGTTTTTTCACATCTCTAAGCAATGCACATTAGAGAAACTTAAGCAGAAGTGTCAACTTGCCCTGAGATTTTGAGCTCCAGCTCATATCAAAAGATGTGGGGTTTGAATCTTTAACATACTACCCATTTTTCTGATTATTTTTATTTCTCCTTTGATTGCCATCTCACTGATTCATGCTGAAGGGGTGGGATAGCCATGCAATCAAAATGGAGAGCCTTGAAAAGATCAAAATTAGTTTAGCACATTACAATAATTTCCAAGATTACATTAGACCTCCAATTCCTGATGCCCAGTTTGGTGAACAAGATTATTAATAGGAAATGAAAAATGCGCAACAGGACTCCAATCTCTTGATAAGGATTGTAGGGCACAGAAGAATGAGAAATGATTCTACAATTACAGTGTAAAACTTCAAACAAAGTATTGTATTAAGAGACCATTCAATCTGGAAAGTTAAGCACTCAAGAAATAAAGTTACAGATGCCTGTGCAACCTGAAACTCTCCCCCGTTTGCATAGGCCTCCAATTACAAAAATCTCACATTATTATTTTCCACAAGAGTCCCCACCTCAATCAGAGCCTGATCGAAAAGCTATTGAAGTCCTCGGGAGTCTTTCCAAAGGACTTCAATGGGCTTTAGATAAAAATCTACCAAGGATGATGTACAGTGAATGAGTGACATTTTCACTTAGAAATAGTACTTAAAACAGAGGCAAAGAGCAAGACAGCACAGAGTACAATTGCTATCAACCAAAACTAAAATATAATTTGTTATCAATAGGAAGTACATAATTTGATTCCTTTACAAATATTTTATCCTTACTGCTCAATGAATCAAACTCTGCAGGGATGCCTGAATTCTTGACATTACACCAACCAACTTATACTCTGTAAAGGGCCACATTCTGAGTTGCCTCAGTATAAGTATGAACTCTCTTATCCTCAGTAGATTTACTCAATGTTTGCACTAATGTTAATGGCACAGAATTAGACACACAATGAGGCAGGGATCAACCTTACTCCAGTCATTAACATAAGCTTATGAAATGAAAATGAAATGCAGTTCTGTGCAGTGGTCAATACAAGGTCCATGAGCCATGTAAGCCCTCAAAATAGGGTTTCGCTGGCCTTGCTAAAAAAAGACAAGAAAACGATGTAGGCTTTTCTCTTAGACTTACTTTTCCCTGCTCCTAATTATTTTACTTTCATTACCTCTTCCTCTGACACCCTCATCCAAAACCCTTTCCAGGCTGAAATAAACTTTTAGAAAAGAGCCCTCCACCCAGTTGTTTTCTTTTCTCTTTGGGTATGTCTACACTAGCCCCCTAGATCGATCTAGGGAGGCTAATGAGGGTGACTGAAATTGCAAATCAAGCCCGGGATTTAAATATCCTGTGCTTGATTTGCATGTTCCTGGCCGGTCGCCATTTTAGAAATTGACTAGCCCAAAATAACTGCCCGCGTCTGCAGCGTAGTGAATGATTCGATTTAAAGCCTAAATCGAATTAGCTGGTAAACCTCATTGCAGGAGGAATACCAGCTAAAAGTTAGGCTTTAAATCGGAATCCTTCTCTGTAAGTGAACCTCATTAGATTTTCTGATCATGTGGATTAGAATCCAGCTCATTGACTTTCAATCTTTGACCTTATGGACATTTGTGGGAAGTTTGAGGCTGGTGGGGAAAGGAGGTGAGGGAACCTTTTTCTTGTATTCCTTTTTCCCACCATTTGCTATACTTTCTCTTTGAGAGAAGGGTTGCTATTCTACTTTGTGTTCAATGATGTACAATCACAACAGATCCTCAATCCTGACCTTTTAGGGGGCTAATGTAAGAAAAATAAACTGGTGGAGCTTCTAGCTGTGCCAGTTAAACACAACATTCCAGATTCGATGGACTGTTGTACCAAGCATAGCGTTTACAGGCTGCTGTTACAAAGCTCTCAAAAGATATTGCACAACTCATAACTGTACCAAAAGTGTATTATGGACTTGATTTACTGAGACAATTTTACATGGCCACACTGTGAGGATACTATTTGTTTGAGGCCACCAAAGCATTTTTCTTAGGGAGGCAAGATATATAAGAACTTTATTATGTACAAGAACTCTATTATAATGTAGCCAGCAGTGAAGGAAGATTTAAAGCTAGTGAGATTTTGGGTTGGGGGACAAGTTTTGTTTTTTGCTTGCAGCACAGACAGTATGCTCTATCTGGCTTCGCAAAAAAGTGGGAATGCTCACTAGTCTATTGTGCTTTGGGGCAGAGATGGAAGAATGTTGAAATGGAATTCCCTCAGTAAGGCTACACCAAAATCGTAACACATTATAGTTTTAATGATATCTCATATTATTTCAGTCGCCTCTTCACCTTCTCTTCCTAGTGGAGAAATTGCCTTTGGAAGTCATATAATGAAAGGCAAGCTTCCTTTCTGTTTAAAGAGAAAATATTTGAAACTGGGCTATAAAGGCCAGAAACATGGTTCTGCAGCAGGAAAGGAGATCTGAGGGACAGAGAAATTCAAATAACTGACCGCTAGACAAAGAATTAAAACCATTTCTAAAATACACATAGTAAACTAATAGTAATAAAATGTGCTTCTAAATCTAACTTTTCTGCAAGACTTTACAGAGAAGTGATATGCCTTTTCAAAAGGCTAGTAGGTGACAGAATAGGAAATTATATCAATATTTACATAAACATTTCCTTTGCACAGTAAGATCCACAGATGTCACACTGGCAGTTCTCTGTCCTTACAGACTGGGGTTAAAACCAGACCTGTCATTCATTGGCAGCAAGGGAATGCTCTCCCTCCTGCAGATTCCTCCCTCTACAACTGGAATATTTCAAATCAACTTTCTTAAATTACAGACTGTGGAAAATCAGCGATGTTTCCTAATGAAGAGTCTGGCATATTCTATCTAATGACAGAGAACCCAAATCTCTGGATGTAAATTTCTACCTCTATTCTGCATAATTAATTTTTCTCTAGAGTGGACTAGATCTGTGTCCCTATTATTCAAATAAAGGACATTTTTGAATGAGAACAGATAAATTCTTTCATTCTTCTTCATGCTAAGGTTCACAGATCCATTACAATATTTTTTTCAGAGTTGGGCACCTCTGGGTTGATAAAGAGGATCATCCTTTAAATATGAGAAACCAAGATCAATTATATCATCTCTTTACTCCATTTTTCTCCTGGTCACTAAAGTGCAGTGAAGACATCTGCCAAAAGGAAGAAAATGGCACTGGCTAAAACAGGGTAGTCATTATGTAAAATGTGGTGAACCAAGGCCATCTGGCAGATCTCAATACAAGCGACATGCTTTCTTTGCCCTGATATTGCTGATGCCCCAAAGGACCAGACTGATACTTAACAGAAGGAGGAACGTTTCGTGAATTTACTTCAGCAATGGGTACTATGACAGTTGTGAGGCATTCTTGTCTGAATGAAAAGTACAATATAGGGTCTCAGAGAAAGGTCCCAGTTTCATATAAAAACATTCATTTGACTGGAAGCAGTAGCTTACTCTAATGGGTAGAAAATACAGGGGCACATCCAGCAGGAGTTTAGCTTACAAAGTGCAGTAAGGAGCTTCCAGAATGAGGTTCCAAAGTCCTGCTTCATGACCTCATCAGATTTCAGTAAGATCGGTGCCCTACAGGAGCATTTAGTATTGAGATTTGTACAATGCTTCCCTCTCTTGAACATGCTGGCTGTGTCTACATTGGCACCCTTTTTCGGAAAAGGGATGCTAATGAGACCAGTCGCAATTGCAAATCCGCGGGGGATTTAAATATCCCCGCGGTATTTGTTACATAACTGCCGCTTTTTTCCGGCTCGGGGCTTTGCCGGCAAAAAGCGCCAGTCTAGACGGGGATCTTGCGGAAAATAAACCCTTTTCCGCAAGATCTCTTATGCCTACTGGTCTCATTAGCATCCCTTTTCCGAAAAAGGGTGCCAATGTAGACACAGCCGCTGAGATTACTATGCTATAGAGACTTGACCTTTTTGCTTGGACAGTTTTATAAACCTACAAAAAAGCCCTCCTGGGATATGACCACTGAAGACGATGTTTCACTGTGTTAGCATGGTAGTTATACTTGTTTGTTTTGTTGATTTCTCTTTCTGGGGTTCATGAGAGCAATAAGCTAAGTTCCTCCAAATATTCATTGAAAACGTGTCTGGGCCAAGCCGAAGGACTGCAATTGCAATAGCAGTGCTCCTCTGTGAGACAGAAGTATCAGATGATTCAGTGCTACATTAACCAGGCTTGAGAGCCACTGGTTTTCCAGCCAGAATGGCAGAAACAGTATTCCTACTGTGATCTTATCTGTACTTTCCTGGGGAGCAGTGGAAAAGGCAGGAAGATGTAAGCAGGAACCTTACCCAGCTTTGCAAGAAGTCATATACCATCTCACAACTTGATTCCAAAAAGAGAGAGACTGCAGGGCACTTTATTTACCATTTTCAAATACAAAGAGGTCAGTTTCCAGGCAGCCATATTGACTTGCGATGATTGATATTTAGGGGGTATAGGAACCATTCTTCTAATGAGACTTCTATGAAAGCCTTGGAGTTTTTCTTCTACTGGGTGAGCAGTGTGCATCAAGAGAGGAAGTTTTACTCCATCCAGAACAGAAGATTCACTCTTTGGGGTAGGGCTGATGGTGTTTTCTTCCCAATTATAGTTGAAAATTCTTCTCTCACACACTGACTATCAAAACCAGAACAGGTCTGTTATGCATCAATGCAGCCAGGCTCTGAGACCTCAGTGAATCACTGTGGATGTGGTGCTCAATTTTTCTGGTGCCCATTCTCTGAGCTGTTGACCTGTGGCCTAGGCCCTGATTTATAGAAGTTATGAGGCAATCTTATATGTTAGTGCAAAAGTGCTTTTGTACGTGTAGCTGTCCTTTCTTGTGTTTCTGCTTTTTCAGCATCAAAGATACAAAATACTATTATTGGCAGTAGGCTGAGGCCTAAATATAGCCCAGTAAAAAGCCTACCTTAGTGTGAGTACTTGACCAAAGACACAGGATTTAGCAATATACAACTTTTGACAAACAATTAAACCTCAAAGAGCAAAAACAAGTTTAAAATAGTAGCTTTGGGGGGATCTATAGTAAATATATCCATGGCACCAATTGCATTGACATGTCAAAAGTACTGGGAAAGGAGCTGATGTAAATAATGTAGGCCAGCCTTGGAAGTTTGATTTTGGTTAGCTACAATACTAAAAAAGGCTTCCTGGAATACCACACGTGGGCAGGGGACTGAAACCTCTGGAGATATGGTCCCACATCTATGTGAGTAGAATGGGAAAAAGGCTTACTAAAGGTGTTTGCCTGACTTTAGTTGGATACATTGGGTTTGATAGGTTGGTGTAAAGTAGGCCATTGCCTCCCACTTCACTAGCTATCTTTTACTTAGTATTCTCCATGGCTTCCAGGAATTTGATAGCATGACTGCACAAATGGCCTTTCTGTTGTACGTATCTAGATTTTTCTCAGTTGTGCTAATTATTTGGATGATAAATAAAGTGTTCATGTCTATACTCATGTGATTCATCAATCTCATCTATTAAATAATGTACATAGTTCGCCAGTGATTAATGACTTGTGCCTGTGCACCAATTTCTCCGGGCTACTGAAATGAATTGGGAGGATCACTTAAAAATCTCTGAATTCACCATTGGAGGGAATAGAGAATATACAGTTGGAGCTAAATCTCTGCCAACAGGTGAGCTGCAGAGGAGTGTGGGGGAGCCTGCCTTTGCAATAAATGGTGATGTCTGCCTTGTCCAAAGTGTAGATTTCTGGCCTGTTTCAAGTCTGGTGTGCCAAAGCACGCTGGCAAGGCCCCAGAGTCAGGAACTGTTTTGCATAACAATGCAGATTAAGCATGGTACACGAGACCACGTCAAGAAAACACAGGACAAGTGGCCTTGAACTGGTCTTGAACTGGTACTTCTGTTTCTGATAAGCAAAAAGTATGCAGCCATACAACTGCTAACTACGCCCATAGCGGCAACATCCTGAGCAGCAGGATGTACCGCAAATAGGGGCACTGGCCATTTTACGTATCCTACACAATACGTAATCAATTGGTAAATATTATTAGGCCGACCAAGTCTCGCTTTGCTATAAATTGGGTTTAGTAAGAACAATTGATGGGAGGGAATGGGCAAGATTGACCCACACATCTTGCTTGATGTAACTAGAAGTAATTAGGCCCTTCACACCGGTGGCCCAGTGTGTGGCATTCCAATGCGTGGGAAGAAACAGAACTATGACCTCCTTCCTGGCACTGTAGGTAGCATATAGGTGAAGTGTAAGTGAATTAGGCTTTATTATTGTATTATACTAGATCTTTTAGTAAGTGTTTTTGCTTTGCTTTGCGCTGTATTTATAGTAGAATTTATAGTATTTAAGGTTTAAATTATATAGTAATTGTTCTTAAGGCTTGTAAAACTTAAACAACCGTATTAACTGCTTAAAGCTTGCAATAAATAAGAAAGTGGTTAAGTAGCCCTGGAATGTCCTGGTTTCTCTTGGATCTAAAATAAATCGAACCACACAACAAGATACCCCAAGTTACTGAATACATATCATATGAACTCTGCCTTACTGAAGTATGCTTCTGTATGAGGTATATATCGTAACTGGATTCTTGTTACTGTGACATCACTTATTTGCTGTTATGGCCATTTGAATCTTCTGGTACCAGTCTTCTGAGATGAGACCTTGGCCTGATAGAATTCATCCTCACTTCAGGTCTATTGTTGACTTTGTGTCCTTGGTCCAATGAAATGAGGCCCTTTTGGCTCTTTCAAGGGAGATACTAGGACCTGGGGCACAAGGATGGGTTCCCCAGAAGCTAGCCTCCTCTGTTATGTGGGATCCACTTAGGCCATAGAGATCAGTGTTTCTCCTGGAGGCCTTGGCCGGGGATCTGAATGGGTATCCCCAGTGTGTAAAGTGTTGTTATAGAAGCAGAAGCAGGTGGAGGGAACTAAGACTGAAGACCTCTTACCACCTTCCCTGGTATTGGTAGTGCCTGTGCTGTGTTTGGCACACTCCATCAGTGATCTGAGGGGAAGAACACTGACTATTGCAGTCAGAGGTATGGCCACTGCGGTGGGCTTTACTAGCTCAGGTGCAATTTTCTGGCTAGTGCATTACCCTTCTGTCTTTACTCCACTCATGGATATGCAGGGGAGACTTTGCGCGAGAATCAGTTATTTTCCTACCCTTCCTGCCTGCTTTCCTGCCAAGGGGTGGGGTGCCAAGATAACCCTGCCTACGGACTGAACTGTGTGAGGAACTGCTCTGTTCCCACAAAGCTGAATGAGCATCACAACAAGACACTCAAGGAAGGCATCAGAAGACGCAGCCTCTTCCTTCTGTCTTTGGCTTTCCTTGCTCTAACTCTCCCCCTTAAGCCTGCAAACACCTCCAAAGGGGAAAAGGTGTGGAAGGAACAACATCCCCAGATAGCAAATAGAGCCTGGGATACCACTGGGAACTGACAGACTTATTATTGAACCACTTTGTCATTGACAGCCAGGTCTGGTTCTGCCCTAATCCACATGCCCGTTGCAATGGATCTGTAGACTTTAGCAAAAAGGAGAAATTAACTCTGAGGCAGGCCTACATTATTTGCATCAGTTAAGAGACTTGGATGTGAGAATGACCTGGCGTTCGATAGCCACATGGCAATCACTGGCCAGCAAATTCATTACTTTCTCCTATCCCACAAAAGACAATGATTCTGATATTTGATGTTGGAGAAACAGAGCATCAGCTAATCGGTTTCTGAGAAGAGGGTCATTTTTGTACAAATTTATTCCGGGTCATCTTTTTTTGACTGGGTGTTACGTGTGTATGCAGTGCAGAGAAGAGGGAGGGTATGGTTGACCAGAATAGCTGTCCTTAAAATACTGAGGATGCTTGCACATGCCACATTAAACATAAGGTGGGAAGAGGACCAGAAGGGATACACAGTGCCCTAAAGGAGAAAAGCAAGGACATTTCCTTCTCTCGCTTTGTACCACTTCACCCTAAAGCTGTGGTATAATGTTTATCTATTAGCAGAAGGCTTGCTGGACCTGCATAACCATTCTGTGTTGCCCCCTGTCAGTCTCCCATGAACTACCATATCAAGTGAAACACAAAGGAGAAATTCCTATTGTAATACACATTCATGTTAAATGGCAAGACAGACTAGTTTTAGAGCAAAGTGAGAACCTGAAACTTTTTTGGAGCCTTCCCATAATCCATCTAGCTGCTCCTCTTTTTGTTGCTTAGTGTGCCATCTTTCTCATTCCATTTGTTACCTTGGAATCACTCTACTCTTTTCATTAATTATTCCCATTTCAGAAGTCTGCAGTGGGGAGAAAATAGCAAACATGTATCAGTAACAAGCTCCTTCTCCCCTGCCAAAACCATGAAAAATGGCTTTGCTGAGCAAAGCTTAAGTCCTTTCTGGATTCACAGCACACATGCAGAGTTAATGTGAGCTGTTTTGAAACCTGACACTGTTTAGATAAATGTGCACCAGGAATAATACAAAGGCTTTACATTTATAATCCGAGCCGCTACCCTCACCTATTAAACATAAAACACATTTCTGTACAGAGAATCCTATTTTATGCCCATGGAACATGTTTCCTTTTGCTGTGCATTCATTCATTAACTGAAACATTTTAAAATATTTGAGCTTCTGGTAAGACTCTTACAAGAAATATATACTTAGAGCAGAAAACACAATGAATTTTTCAGTTGGGAATTTCAAAAAGTTGAAAATAAAATGGTTTCACACAAAACATTTTGTTTCAAGTTTAAATATTTTTGAATTGATGGAAAATAAAATTAAAGGAAGTTACAAAGTTGAAAAAATGAAATATTTAAAAAATGTTGAAAAACATTTAAGTTTTTAAATTTTTTTATTCAAAACCATTTGACAAAACAGACATAATTAGTGAAATATCAGTGTTGCCATATTGGCATTTTTCACTGAAAAAAATCCTGGCTTAGAAAAAATAAGTTCACCTAGCTTTCATTAGGACCAGTAGCAAACTGTAGTCTTTCGCTTTGAGATTAGCAGTTGAAATCCAGCCCAGGACAGCAGTCACCCAAAATTGTTTACCATCTTATTGCTATTTGGTGGTTTAATTACCATGCCTTTGGAGCAGAGAATTAAAGGAACTGAATGAATATAGAAACTGAACATCTCTTGATGTGGCCCCTCCCATTCAGTGTAGAGATGCTTCAGGGCCCCTCCCATTCAGTGTAGAGATATGGCCCCTCCCATTCAGTGTAGAGACACAAGAACAAATGGATATAAGCTGGCTAGTAGGAAGTTTAGACTTGAGATTAGACGAAGGTTTCTAACCATTAGAGGAGTGAAGTTCTGGAACAGCCTTCCAAGGGAAGTAGTGGGGGCAAAAGATCTATCTGGCTTCAAGATTAAACTAGATGGGTTTATGAAGGGGATGGTTTGATGAGATAACATGATCTTGGTAACTAATTGACCTTTCACTATCAGTGGTAAATAGGTCAATGGAGGGATGATAGGAGTTACTATAGAGAACTTTCTGGGTGTCTCACTGGTGAGTCTTGCCCACATGCTCAGGGTTTAGCTGATCACCATATTTGGGGTCGGGAAGGAATTTTCCTCCAGGGTAGATTGGCAGAGGCCCTGGAGGTTTTTCGCCTTCCTCTGTAGCATGGGGTACAGATCACAGCTGGAGGATTCTCTGCATCTTGGGGTCTTCAAAATATTTGAGGGCTTCAATATCTGAGATATAGGTGAGAGGATTATTCTAGCAGGGGGGTGGGTGAGATTCTGTGGCCTGCATTGTGCAGGGGGTCAGACTAGATGATCATAATGGTCCCTTCTGACCTTAAAGTCTATGAGTCTATGAGCTGGAGGGAGAAGCTAGAACTTTGTACGTATTTTGTGAACAAACAGAAGGTTTTAGTGTCCTGGGCTGTCAGCCTTGCATCTTTTGCAAGACTGAATCCAAATATGAACACGTACTACAGTCAAATGGAAAAAGATTAAAATGTAAAATATTAAAGGCCTAAAGCAAAACCTCATAAAGGCAGGGAAGAGATGCCCACCGATTTCAAGTGCTTCAGATCAGGCTCTCAGAACATAACCCAAACTGCATTTGTGTGTGTATGGAATGATATACTCTATTTT
This sequence comes from Rafetus swinhoei, assembly GCA_019425775.1. Lineage (NCBI taxonomy): Eukaryota > Metazoa > Chordata > Testudines > Trionychidae > Rafetus > Rafetus swinhoei. The sequence continues at coordinate 279,092,305 of CM033437.1, forward strand.
AAAAAACAGAACTATCACCCCAGGGTTTAACTTATTAACTGCTCTACCAAACTGCTGAGAAAATAATCCCTGTAAAAATGACTTCTCATGTCAGAGCCAGGTATATATACAGAAAAGAGATTAACCAGATACTACCGAAGTTATCGACTGAAGCTTGTCTGTGCTAAATCTGACCTCATCCTCTGAAAAATTACAAGCAGCCTCTTCCTGGGTTTGCTGTAGCTACTGAGAAATCATACCAGTAATATATCGGACAGGTTTTTTTAAACAAATGATTGTTAAGAAAACTCACAAAAAACAAGTATCATTAGACATTCTATGATTCTGTCCTAAAATATTTTTTAAAAGATAGTATTCCGACATCATTTTAAATCAGTAAGTTTTAGTACATATGCTTGCAAGAAAATCAATGGTTTTCTGTATTGGTTGTCCGCTTCAGAAGCCATGACTCCAGCAAGATCAACCACTAGCACCAGTGTTCACTGTGATCTGTCATCTCTTGGGTATCAGACAGCAGGAAGCCAAGTAGCTAGTCACAGACAGCTGGTGTGGGCTAATGCAGCCCATCTATACTCCTGACTATCAAAACATAGAGTAGCAGCTGCACGGAAGCATAAATTGTACAGCTAATTTGGTTTTGCATATCAAATACAGGCATCATATTATCACAGATCCTGTTAATTAATCCTGATGAAATCATAATGAAAAGAACATTGACAGTAATAAATGTGGAGGAGATGAAATGTCAGGCCTTCCTGACATTGTCACTGTTGCACTTGCCACATTTTCAAAACTCTTTTTCCTAAAGGTGAACATCAGCCAAAGGAGAGTTATCCTTTCGTCCTCTGTCCTTCTAACAGGAAAAATATTTCCGCTTAAAAACAATTGGCAACAGTAAGGTTTATTCCAACCTTTTCATAGCAGTAATTCTGGTGTTCTAACACCTCCGGTGGGATGGGTAAACTGACTTGATCACCAGAACAAATCTGCAGAAAGAAATGTAGAGGAGGACCATTTCAGTTTATTGAGACACTCCACTTCTTATTCCAGGCAGGTTTGCAGTTTGATGAAAAAAGACAAGCAGTGAAGAAACATGAGAAATAAAATATCTGTCTTTGACTGCCCTAAAAGATAGTGCCCTTTGGTCATCTTAAGAGACTATAAAGTGTCCATATTGCACTTTGCTGATGTGTACATAAACAAGGGACTTGTCTCACAGTTTTATCCTTTGTTTTCTTGTTTAATTGTACTCATGAAGGCTCTAAAAGGAGTATGGAGCCCAAAGTCTATCTATAGCCATGTCACAGACATTTAAAAAAGCACTTTATTATACTGCTTGACAGTGACATGTCTACTGAAGGTAAGATAAGAAGTAGTAGGTTTAACCTGCAACAAGGTAGATTTAGTGGGCTATTGTAACAAAATTTTCCAAGTACAAGAATGGTAAGTACTGAAATAGGTTACCAAAGGAAGTTATGGAATCTCTACCACTGGGGCTACGTCTAAACTATGAGTTTTCTAGGCAAAAAAAAAATGCTAATGAGGGACTCATTTGCATGAGTCCTGATCTCATTTGCATATTTTCTGCAAATCCTAGCGTTTTTGTGCTAGGGTTTTTGCACAAAAACAAGCAATGTGGATGTTTTCTTTTTGCCCAAACCCCCCTTTTTCCACAAGATCCTTTTGCCCTAAAAAAGGAGGTATACCAATCTTGTGGGAAAAGGGTTTTTTGCACAAAAAGAAAACATCCACACTGCTTGTTTTTGTGCAAAAACAGATCGGCAGAAAATATGCAAATGAGATCGTGACTCATGCCAATGAGTCCCTCATTAGCATATCTTTTTGCTGAGAAAACTCGTAGTGTAGACATAGCCTGGAGGGTTTTCAAAACAAGTTAGACAAATATCTGGCAGGACTGGACTAGATACACTTGGTCCTGCCTGTGCATGACAAGGTTTGGGTGGGGATGGACTATATGATCTCTTTAAACCTACATTTCTGTGAGTCCATGAGTTGTGTGATATTGGCCATCTGTGGTTTTTACTGATTTACTCTCTGATTTTGAATGGCCAGACACTGGGGTATAGTTCTGGAGCATGACTAAGCATCAGTTGCTTGGATCATTTTCATGTGTGCTTTCAATTCAGAGTTGAATAGAGGGAGAAAAAACCCCACAGAGTTATAAAACTAGGAAGATAATCTTTTGCACTGGGGTTTCAGGCAGCCAGATAAATTACATTAGAAAAAGGTGTTGGTACTTGTCAGTAATTATTGACCCTTTTAGTCCTATTCTTTGAACATTAATTTCATTTACATATTAACCAGTCATGACAAATCTTTATGATATTAGCAAAGAGTGTGTTTGGACCAGAGGATGTGTCTACAGGGTTTTTTCAAAAAAAGTGGCCTTTTTTTAAAAAAAACTTCCCCTGTGTCTAGACTGCTGCCGCGTTTTTCAAAAGTAAATTGAAAGAAAGCAGCATTTTTTTCGACAGTGGAAAACCTTGTTTTATGAGGAATAACACCTTTTTTTGAAAGAGTTTTTCGAAAAAAGGTGCTCTGTAATGCAAACTGTGCTTTTTCGAAAGAGAGCATCCAGACTGCCTGGGTGCTCTCTTTTGAAAAAGTGGCTTGCTTTTTCGAAAGTACTGGTTGTAGTCTAGACGCGCTTTTTGGAAAGAGGCTTTTTCGAAAGTATCTTTCAAAAAGCCTCTTTCGAAAGAGGCTTGCAGTCTAGACGTAGCCAGAGTATTGATCAATAACCTGTGAGTGACCGATAACCAAAGAATTTCTTATAATCAAACACTGAACTATAATCCATCAGGACTGGCATCTCCAAAACTATAAGAATAGATATCCAGAGAAGATCCCCCCGCCCCGCCTCAAATTACCAAAAGAGTTTACAGCAACATAAGCAGGACTGTTAGATTAGGAACAATTGTTACTGTAGCTGCTCTCTGCAGTGAAGAAATGAGGATCCATTAAAAGATGTTTTGAGAAACTGCCAGTTGACCCAGCTTGTAGGGATAGGGATCAGAATAGAACTCTTTTTGCTTTCTATCTTTAACATAAAGATATCATACTATAAATACTATAAACACCAAAAAATGTTAAAGTGTAACGTGGCAAAATTGATCATGGGAAAGTATTTTTCCATCCACACAAGGAGTTTCTTTGTCTCATAATCTATATATATAAAAAAGAGAGAGACAGTGGTTTGGGATTTAGAAGAATAGAACACTGCCATCATCTTACCTCACACAGAGGCCAGCTCTTACATGCAAGATGGTAATGTGTCTAGTCTTTCTGTATTCCATATAGTGCTATACTAAACTTTGATTAAATAATTCCATTTGAGCCTGTTGTGTGACAATTTCAAATCATTATTGAATTCAAACATGCAACAAAGGATTTCCTTGGCTTTGTCTAATTTATATTCAGACAGAACAACACAGCATTTTCCTTGCCTGTCCTTTAAATGGGTGGACTCCCAAAGCAGCTTTGCAAAACCAGAAGATTCTGGTGCTTTTATTAACAAGCTTCTAGTCAATTTATAAAACAGCAGACGTCTACATAACAAATTTCTGAGTTACACAGAAAGACTGAAGCAGACGGACAATCAGCAATTCCAGCAGGTCAGGAAATCAGATTAAAAATGTTTTATGCTCGATTGCACATCAACATCTTTATTTGAAGAAAATCCCGTGGGTTAAGAAGGGCACAATAGTTTAGGGCAGCTTTTCTCAAACTGTAGTCCATAGACCACCAGAGGGTCTGCAAAGGACATCCAAGGGGTCTACGGGCCCTACTGATTGACTACTCCCCTCTCTCCCAGTGTCTCCTGGGGCCTGTGGCCCATGGCTAAGGCAGGCTCCCTACCTATCCTAGTTTCATGTGGCTCCCTGAAACAGCAGCCAGTAACCTGGGCCTGTAGGTGCAGAGGTGGCCAGAGAAGCTCTGTGCACTGCCCTCACCAAAATGCAGGCTCCACAGTTCCCATTGGCCAGGAGCTGTGAGTGCAAGGGCAGTGCATGGAGCCTCCCTCACCACGTCTACATGCAGGGGCCACAGAGACCTGGCAGACACTTCTGGAAGCTATGGTAAGCCTCACTGGCACCCCACATCTCAACCCTCTGTCTCAGTCCTGGAGTCCCCCTCCCACATTAAACTCCTTCCTGGATTCACACTCCCTTGCACCTCAGATTCCCCTCCTGCAACCCAAACCCCAGCTCCACCCCACAGGCAGGACCCTTAGCTGGAACCCTCATACCCCAATCCCCTGCTCCAGTCCAGATCCATCTCCTGAAACCTAAATGCCTCACCCCAGGCTTTACCACAGAATCTGAACCCCCATCCAGAGCCCTCTCCCACCACACTCCAGCCCAGAGTCCTCCCCACAACCAAACTCCCCGCCAGAGCTCATACCCCTGCAACACTCCAAACCCCTGCTCTAGCCCAGAGCCCCCTCCTGCACTCCAAACTCCTCATTTCCCAGCCCCACCCCAGAACCTGCACCCCCAGTCAGAACCCTCATCCTTCTTCTGTGCTCCACTTCCCTATCCTAGGCTAGTGAGAGTGAGCAAGTGACAGAGGAAGGAGCGAGGGCAGCAGGGGGCAGGCCTTAGGTGAAAAGGTGGGGCAGGGGTTCCCAAAAGTTTTTAAATCAAAATAGGAGTCATAAGGTTGCTAAAGTTTGTTAATCACTGGTTTACAATATAAGAAAGTTCATTGTTTATATAGACGTTGAGAATTTTTAATCCTTTTCTTTTCCCAAAAAATAGTAGTTAGGGTCAGCGGTAAACGTAGGTGAGTCAAAGCAATTTTGGAGGATTCACAAAATTAGTGAGAGTTTTGATTCATTTCTCTAACAAAATCTATAATTTGAATCTGACTATTTTAATAGTCTTTCAAGTGCAATATGACCCCAGTAATATTAGAGTCAGTATTTCCAACTCAGGATGTGAGTGAGGTATCAAAAATTTAGGCAAAATAAGTTTGCACATAGCCTTTTTCCTTCTATTGATTTCAAAAGGAGCAGGCTTGAGCTGTGAGACTGGAAATATCCAGTGAATTCATCCCTCCTATTTCATCTGATAAAGAAAAAAACTGCTACTGTTTTAAAAGTTACAAAAACAAAATGACAAAAAAAAAAGATATCAGTTCTATATGGTGTGCCACAATTATTCTCTATCATTGATTTTTGTATGAAGCTTCCTCACTTTACAAGACAAAATACTTCTGACTGCCAACACTTCAAACGGAATCTGGTATCAAAAAGAGAAGTGCTCTTCCTTCTTTTCTTTCTCCATCATGGAAATGTTGGAATCTGAATTTGATGGGAGTTTTGTACACAGCACAGAAGAAAAACAGAACACATCGTACCCTGCAGGTGTAGGTAGAACAGGGATTTTAAAGAACACTCTGGGTATGTCTAGACTACATGCCTCTGTTGGCAGAGGCATGTAAAATAGGCTACTCGACTTAGTCGACCGATCCTGTAAACCTCGTTTTATGAGGCATACAGGATTGGTCAACAAAGGGTTCCTTTGTCGACCGATCTGCGTCTTGACTGCCGCGCTGTGCCGACAATCAGCTGAGCCGGCACAGCACGGCGGCCATTTTTATTGTAATGAAGCAGGGGGATATTTAAATCCCCGCTTCATTGACTATGTCGGGTAGCCTATTTTACATGCCTCTGCCGACAGAGGCATGTAGTCTAGACATAGCCTCAATGTGGCCTTTATTTTTGTGCATGAAAATCACTTGGACATGACGATTTTTTTCCATGTTATCACTTGTGTGATTACACAATATTTGCTTACATATATTATGAACTCTATGGAGATATGATCAAAAACTCATTCAAATCAATGGAAAGACTCCCATTTGCTTCAATGGACTTTGAATCAGGTCTTATTTTTGCACACAATTGGAATTTTGTGCATGTATGTATTCTCATTTGCGCACAACACTTCAAAAATTTGGCTTGCTATGTATTGTGTCTACTAAGAAGCTTCAGTCCAAAGAATTACTTTGTGTAATGGAAAATTTCCCTTCTGCCTCACACACATAGATAAACTGAAAATCTCAATTTCCATCTTGCAAGTTACAATACTTTACAGCTCATTATGCCCATTATGTCCATATAAAGTACTGTAAGTAGTGCATAGTAACTTAACACATCATGAGATCTTGCAATATATTATAAATAATAAATTCTCATGAGCATTGTTTTTGTTGTGAATGTTTTGCTTCCCAGTGCTTATCTGACTGAAGCTTATTCCTTCAGAGAAAGAATTTTAAAATGCCTCTATCAGCTGAAAACTGTGAAGGTCAAAAGACACATTTACATTCAAGTTAGCATAAGAAGAAGACTGTACTGAAAGAGAAAATTACAGAGTGTAGAAGCATCATCACAACAACCAGGATCTTTCTGCACAGGCAATGAAAGGGGAAAAACATTTATCGCTTTAAATTAGTCTTTTAAATTGAAAAAATAAAATTAAAAGGGAAGATGGGGGGGGGGAGCTTAAAATGAGGGGTGGGCAGAGAATCAAATGTCCACCAATAGTAGGATTAAAACTGCCAGGCAGGTGTTTGCAAGACAGGAGGGTCAAAAGTCCAAGCTCAAGTAGTCAGTTGCAACTCCTTGAATTCCTAAAACTTCAGTGAAAGAAACCGAACGGTAGAACTCTATTCAGTTTCACTACCATCTGCTATTGTTGTGGCAAGCTGAACAGTTTGGATCCCATGGGCACAGAAGAATTTAATTCAGTTTCCCAGAAGACAGCCTGTCTTCCCAGTTACTAAGAACACCAGTAGTTATCCAGACAATCTTGTTGATTCCACTCAGTAAAATCCTCACTCCACGGCAATACACAACAAACCATACAAGCAATCCCAGCCAAATCCATATCAATCCTATTGAACTGCTTGCCAATCAAATCCTCATCCACATACAATAAATGCACCATGAAAATTTTCCACAAAGTTTCAGTGAAGATTGGGGAATTTTCTGTACTCACTGTGGACAAAGTTTCACTTCAGTCAAAAACTTTGAAATATTGTAGTGTTCCATAGGCTCAAGAAAAGCCAATTCCTAAGCATTTTCAATCTTGCTGTATTTCACATAACTTTCAAGGTAAATACTTAACCAACCATTTAGGGTAACTAATGCTATAGTTATGGTTGTTATGTGTAGAGGCTTATAAGATATGTTCGCTATCTAGAACTTTGGACAGCTATTTGCTAAATCCAAATGAAAGGAAATAGAAAAGCTACTTATAAGTTTCATTTTTGTCACTAATTTAACTCTGTTAAAGTTTCTTCATTTGGACTCAAATTTTCAATGCTTGTTCTCAGTCAAAAGATTGATTCACAAATTCAGAGGAAAGGCATTTGAATGATTTTCTCCTCCTTTTAAGCTCCTTTTTTCATGACTGACATTTGCTGCAAGTAAAGCAGAACATGACTACCTGAGTCCACAAACTTTCCCTAGCCCTATCTTGGCCATGGAGAGCTTCCTTAGCCCTTCTCATTGCTGGGCCTCTCACATATTCATACAGTAGGTAATTGTGCATACATATTACCTTCTACTGATTTAGATTATGAATTTTCTAGCCAAAGAATTATTATTACCATTAAAGAAAGCTCAAGTATAGTGTAACTTCTAGCTGCCTGGATTGCAGCATGATGATCTAAATGTATTTATTTTATTCAACTTAGTTTGACCGGACAATAATTGATGCTATGACTGATGATACTTGAATTAATAATTGAATGTTTAGAAAATGAGTCACAGCCAGGGTTGCACTGTGTACTTCAGTTTACCATGGTAACCATAAATTGGATGCATCACAGTTTATGTTTTGCTATAAGTGAAAACTGATTGGTTAATTATTAAGAGTTTGAAATGTATGGTTGACATTTCACTATCTTTCATATCCTTACACATAAAATACTATCTGTCATTGTTTTTGTGACCAGCTGAGAGGACACATCCATGGAAAGTTTATCTTTTTAAAATTTTTGTATTTCTTTTGTCTAAGCTATAGTAAAGAATATAATTGTCAGACATGTAGATGAACATAATTTGTTGGGGGAAAGTCAACATGGTTTCTGTAAAGGGAAATCATGCCTTACTAATCTACTAGAGTTCTTTGAGAAGGTCAGCAAACATGGGGGTAAGGGAGAGCCAGTGGATACAGTGTACTTAGATTTCAAGAAAGCCTTTGACAAGGTCCCTCACCAAAGGCTCTTAAGTAAAGTAAATTGTCATTGGATAAGAGGAAAGGTCCTTTCATGGATTGATAACTGGCTAAAAGACAGGAAACAAATTATAGGAATAAATGGTTAGTTTTCAGAGTGGAGAGAGGTAACTAGTGGGGTCCCCAAGGGTCTGTCCTGGGACCAATCCTATTCAACTTATTTATAAATGATCTAGAGAAAGGGGTAAACAGTGAGGTGGCAAAATTTGCAGATTATATCAAACTGCTCAAGATATTTAAGACCAAAGCAGACTGTGAAGAGCTTCAAAAAGATCTCACCAAACTAAGTGACTGGGCAACAAAATGACAAATGAAATTTATTGTTGATAAATCTAAAGTAATGCACATTGGAAAAAATAATCCCTATTATACATACAATATAATGGGGACTAATTTAGCTACAACTACTCAAGAGAGAGATCTTGGAGTCATTGTGGATAGTTCTTTGAAAACATCCACTCAGTGTGCAGCAGCAGTCAAAAAAGAAAATAGAATGTTAGGAATCATTAAAAAAGAGATAGAGAATAAGACATAGAACATCTTACTGCCTCTATATAAAACCTTGGTACTCCCACATCTTGAATACTGCATACAGATGTGGTTGCCTCATCTCAAAAAAGATATATTGGCAGTGGAAAAGGTTCCAAAAAGGGCAACAAAAATTATTAGGGGTTTGAAACAGATCTCTTATAAAGAGAGATGAAAAAGACTTGGACTTTTCAGTTTAGAAAAGAGACTACAGGGGACTATGAATGAGGTCTATAAAATCATGACTGCTGTGGAAAAAGTGAATAAGAAAAAGTTATTTACTTATTCCCACAATATAAGAACTAGGGGTCACCAAATGAAATTAATAGGCAGCAGGTTTAAAACAAACAAAAGGAAGTTTTTCTTCACTCAGCACACAGTCAACCCATGGAACTCCTTGCCAGAGGATGTTGTGAAGACTAGATAAATTCATGGAGGTTAGGTCCATCAATGGCTATTAGCCAGGAAGTGTAGGAATGGTGTCCCTAGGCTCTGTTTGTCTGGAAATGGATGGCAGGAGAGGGATCACGTGTTGATTACCTGTTGTGTTCGCTGCCTCTGGGGCATCTAGTATTGGCCACTGTCGGCAGACAGCATACTGGGCTAGATGGACCTTTGGTCTGACCCAGTATGGCCATTCTTATGTTCTTATAAATGACTTTTTTGGGAACCATCCATTTCTGTGTGCTTGGATCTTCTTTTAAATAATTATTGCACAGAGTACATCTGGCTGGTCTCCATAGTAATGACTGTGGTATAAACACTTTTTGAAAGTTTCAGTTACACGTAGGACTCATAGAATTCTGTGGAACCTTACAATCTGATTCTACAACAGGCCTTTGTCATAAACTCTGACAGAGATGTGGTTTAAGTAGGCTGCAATTTTATTAACTCATCTAGAAGCTATGTGGCAATATATTGCACAGGGCAGGTCATCATTCTTTCCTTAAATAATTTCTTCCTGGCAAAGGGCTAACTTCAAATCCCCATCCCTCCAGTGCTGCTCTTCAGCCTATTGCTGGGACCCTACCTACTTTCCTTCACATGAAAAGTAAGCAGGTTATCTTCTTGCTATACCAGAAATTAGGCACCTCACCCACTGCTCTCCAGCTTCTTTGGAGGATACCTTCTTCTGAATCCACTCCAGATCCTCTTTATCGGGGAACTGGCACCTTAATGTAATGAGTACCTGTACTGGACATCTGCCACAGAGAAGTCCTCCAGCTTGACAGTATTTTGACAGTATTTTGAAATAACTACCTGCTGTGTAGACGTGGACAAAGGTATTTCAGAATAGCGCTAGTTATTTCAAAATATTGCAGTGTAGATGTACCCACAGAGAGGTGTATTCAAACATCCATCAGATACCAGATAACATAGTTTGCTGGGTCATTACCTATCCTTTCCAGTCTCAGTGCCACACACTACCTCTGGGCCTCTAATGAGTCAGAGATTTGTTTTGGATTGGCTAGGAAAGCATAGGTGAAAACATGGCCCCATGACACATTTGCCATTGATTTCAATGGAGCCAGGATTCCACTCAAGAAATTAGAATGCTTATCCTGCAAAATTTGAATCTGCAGAAGGAAGAACACCACAAAACAACTGCTTTCATAGTATTCTAGAAAGAATGTCTTATTATTTGATTACCATAACATCTATGAGTCCTAGTCATTGACTAGACATTATACAAACAGGACAAAAGGACAGCATCTATTCCTAAAAGCTTACAATCTAAGTTCAAGACAAGTGGCAACCAATAGGCAGACAGGGCAGTACAACTAAACAACGAGATTAGATTGGTCAGCATGATTGGCAGAGGTCTCAGGACACCAGACAGCTAACCACTATCGAGTTTTATGTGCACATCACAACAAATGAGATACTTTAAGAAGGGATTTGAAGGAGAATAGTCCGGCAGCTTTCTAGATGTTCATGGGGCACTTCCTCTAAGTGTGATGGTCCTTAAGGGAGAAAACACAGAGATGATTGTTGTAAATTGTAATGAGTTTTTCAATGGGCTCAACCAAAACAAGGAAATGCAAAGTCATGGACTATTAAAAAGAGAGAGTTGGGAAAATAGATATTCTCTGCAATTTTTGAAGCAGAGAAAAGGTCTGATTCAAATTCTGAATGCAGATTCATTTTATCTTGCATTTTTGCCAAAACAATTTTACCCACTTAAGGCAATTGATAAGTTTCGGTTGCTGATCAGAGGAGAAATTTAACAATTATGCCTCAGTTAGACTGTGTTCAATCATTAATGTGCTTTTAAATAGAGCTGGCTAGAACAACAATTGTACTTTGCAAAAAACTGGGGTTTCAAAATGTATTCTCGTCACCACTTGAAGTGAAAATGATACCTTTTGAATTTTTCCATGAAAACATATGCAGCACACTGACCCCACTATGATCCCATGTTAGGCACTCACCTTGGGACATGGGAAACTAGAGAATTACACCTGGAACTTCCAAAGTCCAAGCTGGGTATTTTGGGACAGGTATATCTATCTCATCCTGGACTTAAGAAACCTTCTCAGTGAAAAGTTTATTGACATATGTATTCCACATTTTGGTTTTGACAGAAAAAAAACTATGGCAAACTTCCCCCTTCCCCCAACTCTTCTAATTTTAATATATTATGGATGGAAGGCTGTGATCTTCAGTGCTACAGGCAAAAGAAATTCAGGCTCAATAACAGAGGAGACGCAAGCCAGCTTGTAGGCCTTGCTGGGGCTGCAGGGATAACTAAGAGTATGAATTAGAGTAGGCTTTCTTGGCAGAATGGGAACCCAATAGATGTTAGCCTGACTAGAGAGGATGGTACAGAAACACACCAAATGCTGAAGTACCTACTTAAACACATTCCTAAGAGATGGTACAGAAAAGGAAGGGATGACAGAATAATGGCTGAGGATGTTTTGTTTTGAATTAGCAGGTATAATGTTGGTCACTAACAACATCTGGAATGTAACGCATAACTTGCTTGTACCAATGTATCAAGGTCTAAGTCATAGGAGTGACATCTTTGTACCAGCTTACAAGACAGTATTATAGCTGCTGTCTTGTCAGAGCATACATGTGCTCACTATGGGGGCAGGAAAGAAAGAGGGCAGCTGCACTGGGGTCCGGCAATTTAAAAGGACCAGGGGTTTACAGCCGTTGCCACAGCAATGACTAGAACCCTGGACCTTTTAAATCACTGACGATGGAGCTCCTGGTGGTGTGTTCCAGGCAACACTGAAGGTCTGGTCGGTGGGAGGCTAGCCTCCAGTCCTGATGCTTTACTTGAGGCTTTACCCCTTCTGGGGGCCCAGAGCTCCCCACCACCTTGCCCAGGGCCCAGCAAAGTCTATCATGCACCCTGCATGTGTTAGTGTATTTGTAACAATTGAGCCAGGGTACTGGTACCACGCTTTGTGAACAATAAACCTGGATGAGTATTTTCACTCCTGAACTAAGCCTGTGGTCTTTCCTTTATGAGTAACCTCAGCACCTCAATCAGCAAGCTGCACTCCATGCTGGTGCTGAATACACACTACTTCCAGAAACCAGAACACTTCACCACACAAACATGACCAACCACTCATGAAAAGAACCTTTTCCTCAACAACCGGTCTCTCCACAATGGATTTTCTTTCAGAAATGCTTAATTACAGCAACCTCAGTTATATTTAGAAACATAACATAATTCCTTGTCCATGACTGGACATGCTGCTTTTATTATGAACTATTCTAGGCACCTCTGAGTTATGTTTATCAACTGTAAACATGACTAAATTCACTCTCTATTTGTAAGTGTTAAGAGGTCTATAAGGACCATTCATTCTGTTTTTATGTGTTCATTGAAGTCTAAATTGGCTTTCACCTGTAAGTAAATTAATTGTTTGATTGAAAGGGAAATAACTGTTGGGGGTTATGAATTCAGTTGCCAGAATACTTTTCATATGCATTTCATTCTCCTTTACCTTGTCTCCTCATAAAAATATTTAAGAAGTTATTGGTCAGCTATAAATGTTGTTACTCTGTTTAGTCAAAATCATTAAGTGTTGGTCATGATTCATTACTTCTGGATTCTTTAAGGATGCATTTGGACACTTCAAAGCTATCTTTATATTAATTATGATTTCTATCAATCTCAGCTTTCTATCTCCTTTGCACAATGGAGCCTAGTTATAAGTATCCTTTGATTGCTGTGCTCTAATTCTTGGTGATTACTTGAAAAATCAGCACTGTTTTCTTCAATTTGTGTTACTTGCCCCCTGGCAAAAATGAAGGAAATTTTAAAGCATTTCAAAAGAGGGGGATGGAAAGCTGCTGCCAAACTACAAGTTACCCTTAGGCAGAAGAACTATTCTTTAGAAAAAAGTTTTTGCTAAATTCTTTATTAGAACTTATGCTGATTTTTGGAGGGCAGAAGTGATGTATCTCTGATCAGTTCAGCACTGATATGCTTGGAACTGCACAAGTTATAGAGGCAGACAAGGACGTCACTGGGGCCAAGACTTCACCCATAATCTTAGCACTGCAGAAAAAGTTGAAGTGATGTGGGAATAACTAGAAGATTAGATAGTTTAGATTTTAGATTGAGCTCTTATTAACCTGTATTTCTCTGAATTGATTTTTGAAAAACCTGCAAGCAGCTTTTTTCTACAAAACTCAAATACTTTACTATTAATGGCCTCTATGTTCATCTGACTTCTCTTGGTTACGATGTAATTTAAACTTCCTGGGCTATGTCTACACTGCAGGCTTCTTGCGCAAGAACTGTTTTGCGCAAGAGTTCTTGCGCAAAAGGTCTTGCACAAAAGCACGTCCACACTGCCATGTGCTTTTGCGCAAGAGGTATGCTTTTGCGCAAGAGCATCCATGACAATGTGGACGCTCTCTTGTGCAAGAAAGCTCTGATGGCCATTTTAGCCATAGGAGTTTCTTGCGCAAGAAACCCATATTGCCCATCCACATTGCCTTCTTGCACAAGAGCTCTTGCACAAGAGGGCTTATTCTTTGTGGGGAGAGGAATAACTCTTGTGCAAGAAGCCCTCTTTTCTGATGCTTTACTGTAAATTTACTTGCACAAGAACGCACGTGCAGTGTAGACTCTCCATAAGTTTTTGCGCAAGAATGGCCGTTCTTGCACAAAAAGCCTGCAGTATAGACATAGCTACTGTATTGCCATTGCCCAATTCACTCAGGATCCCACCTTTGTCACCAGAGGCAATTGAAATATGAAATTTCTATTCCACCAGAAATTCTGATGTTTTAAATAAACATCAGAATGAAGAATCAAAATTTCCCATGAAATAAAATTTCACGGGAAAAACAAAACAGAAGCCACCAACAATATAGTCTGGGGACAATTGAAACATTTTGTGTTAATAAAATAGAAACAATTTTCCAAAAAACCCATTTGTTTCAATGTTGAAATTTTGAATTTTTTAAATTTTATGTTAAGAAATACATTTTAAAACAAAAACTACTTATCAAATCAATGCATTTCCTCCCCACTGAGATTTCGTCAGAGTTGACATGCTCCTGTGGAACATTTTGATTTTTCCAAATTGATGTTTTTCAACAGAAAATGTTTGTGTCCACATTTTTTGGACCAGCACAACTTGATGTTCACATCTCTTAAAATCATCTCCTTGCCTTTTTTGTATTGCTTCTGATACATAAAATGCCTCCATGAACTTATTCACCAACTATTCTCCCCTCGTTCATTTCTCCTTTGGTTCAATTCTCCTACGAAATCCTAATTAGTATGCCAGTCAAAACAAAATTACATTAGTCGTGTATAAGTTTAAAAAGATGTGTACATACATTGCTGAACAGTCTTATTGAAGTCTTTATCCACAACTTGTAACTTATACAATAAGAACAGGATTTTCAAATCACTAAGGGCTAGATAAAAATATATTATAATGTCTAATTCCGAGGTGTTCTGCCACCTAACAAAATTCACAACCCGAGGTTAGTTGCCCAGCCACTCTATACAATGCATGTGAAGAATTAAGCACCTAAGAAAGGGATTCACAAAAACCAGCTTTTGATGAGGGTACTGCTTAAGCTAGTTGAAAAATCCCGAGGAAAGCGTTATGGACTATATCTCAACCTAAAAAGGAGTTAGGCACTCATCTCTGGTTCAGAGGTGGTACCAAGCTCCTCTAGGTATTTACAGCCATGAACTCTTTGGAATCAAGCACATCTGCTTGATTCAGAATACTCTATAACCTTATAGCACTCTTCTGGGAAGCAGAAGACCCAAGTTCAACTCCATTTTCTGCATCAGGCAGAGGAACGAGTTGAATCTAAGTTTCCCACATCCTGGGAGAGTGTCCAAACCATTGGACTAAAAAGTACAAGCCAGGCACCACATCTACCTCTTGCTGTTTTGCGTGGGTTTTGACATGCTCTGAGCATACCTAAAAGATAGGGTTCCAAAGGCAAGATAGGTAGGAGAACACCTAATTTGTAAATCCTACCGGAACTTAGGTATGAGCTTGGTGCCAAGCAGGACTTCAGTGACTATAAATAGGTCAGTCAATGACATTTAAGCACCTGAGGAACTTTAGGTATCTACAGGTTAAGTAGCAATTGAGTAGGGTTTTTTGTGAAAGTCAGTGGTCATGAATGTTAGACTTGTACTTGATTGCCCTTTGGCTCAATTGCCCTGTGTCTCTTTGTGAATCAAGCCCCTTGGAACTTTATAAAACCCCACCTCCAGTTCTTTAGTCAATGGCCTGTCTGTCATGTTGGCATAGCACCTAGGACACTTTAGAACACACAAGGCCTGATCCAAAGTTAATTGAAATTAACTGAATCTTTGTATTGACTTTGTTTCTTCATTGAAGTCCTGATTCAAAGCACAATAATCAACAGCAGCATCATAATAGCATCAGGGCCCACAGTGAGGATCGGTTCTCCATTGTGCTAGATGCTATACAAGTAAACCCACATGAAGTTACCCATATAGATTTTATACTAAAGCTCTAATTTGGCAATGACACAGGATATTTGCAGGATCAGGACCAAAATTAAGATTACATGAAACACCAAGCTGCTGAAAAACGGAGATGAAAGGACCAGCTATGAAACACATTATTATTGGCCATATGACTCTTTTTATGTGGTTGTTTTTAAAATGAATCAGAAAGGAGCCCAGTTATATACTATTAGTAACTAGCTTAATATCATAAACAAGCAATTCTTTAATTGAGACTCTGCTTTTGCTACTCCAATGGAGACACTAAAGATCACACTGTCTACTTCTGAAAATGCTTTCAGCAGCCCTGGCATAGCAAAGATTTTGAAGAAACCACAAAGCAATTCCAAATGAAGGAATTGCATTATCCTTAACATCTTCACCACCACCAACTGCAAGAAAAAAAGAAGACCTATTAGAGCCAACACCTTAACATATGAGCATATAATTCCCACAAAAATAGCTTATAAACTTAAACCTAAACTCTACTAGAAACTGAATATTCCCTGGATGCCCCTACAACAACATTTTTTGCCCAGTCTTATCTCTTCACCATCTCTGTAGATAGTAAATAAGCAACTACTAGGCAGGTTGCATGTTAGGTGACCACTCTTTTTCAGGTACTGAATGAGAATTGCCTAGAACATCATATGGAAAATTGACATTACAAAGGCCACTGGAGAAGAGTTCAAGTGCTCTTTTTTTCATTCTAGCTAACTCTCAAGACTGGTCTATCAAACCTCTTTCCTAGCAGTCTATGTAGTACAGCATATTGACTACGATCAGTGCTAAAATGTACACTATGTCAACTCCCTGAAGCCACTGAGGTTGCACAAAGGGCGAGTCAGCAGAATTTAGGCCAATGTGTCTATTGTTTATTCAGACTGAAAGCTCACTGAGAAAGCTCAGGCCTTACTTTACAACTTGAGCATTGTTGGTAGAGCACCAAACAAACAGCAAACAAGCTATTTGAAACCACTAAAGACTAATAAAAAAGAAGAGAGTGACTATCAGACAGCCAACATATTCTGCTAAACCAGCATCAAGGGATGATTTTATAATCCAATGGAGAATCAAAGTATTTAATATGGCATGTCATGAAGCCAACTAAAGACTAAATCTAATTGGCATGTTATTAAAATGGTTACATTGTTGGAAGGACTAAAACAAGAGACTAATGATAAACATATTGAACTAGGCAGAGATGATATTACACAGGGTGGGTACTTGTCCTGGTTTGAGTTAAGATCATTGATTACCTGGAAAGCATGGTAAACAGTAGTTTGTAGATTATATTTAACAGGGGTCAGAAGACTGGATTATTGCCTCGAGTAAGACTGACATAATGCAAGTAGGCATATGAGCTAGCAAAATGATATTCGGTTTAGGAAAAGGCAAGCTAAATACAAAAATAAATCCAAAACAGGCATATCAAAGGTTAGTGGAAATGTGAAACCAGTCATATAAAAAAAGACAATTTAGCAGTAGACATAGACAGGAAATTGATAGTGATTTTGCATTGTGCTTGGCAGGCATCACAAAGGCCATAGAGATTTTAAACTGCACTTAGGAGTACTGCATAAGAATACAAGGGCTAGTTTCTCTATGCAGGACTCTGATTCACCTAACCTGAGGTAACATTCTCTTCTGGACATCTCATTACAGAGACATGGTGACAAATTGGAATGACTTCAGAGAAACATAGGAGAAACGATTACGTGCATGTTAGATGGAATTTATGAAATGAGATGAGAATTTATTAGATGAGCCAAATGCATACCAGCTTAGCTAACTAATGATGAAAAAGAATAAAGGGAGAAGTGGCTTTTTTTAAAAAAATGGTAGAATGAAACAACTAGAAAAGTGAGTTCACATTAAGAAAATTTAGGATTAATATCAGAAAAAAATTCCTGAGTGTGTGGAATAATCTCTCAAGTAAAATGGTAGAAGTCTGGAATATTTACAACTAGATTAGGAGAAGTACAGTAGACTTCTGATAATCCAGAACCTTTGGGACCTAGGTGGTGCCGGATTATCAGATATGCTGGACTATCAGGGGGTACTATAAGATGGTTTTTTATATATATATACAATATATACTGTATAAACAGTGTTTTAAACCCTTTTTATTGTAGCACAAGCACTGTCCAGCGTCACAGAATGCCAGTGGCAGACTGACTTGGTCCCATCCAGTTTCACTTGGTTCAGCTGCTGCCGCTGCTGCCTTGTGACTCGTTTTTTGCCGAAGCTCACTCACTAGGCTCTTGCCATTTTGATGCCGGACTATCGGGAGTGCCATACAATAGGATGCCAGACTACTGGAGTTTTACTGTACTATTAATGGAGTTTAAAGAATAACCCTGCATTGTCAGAGTGGTTTATAACACAGCCTTCTCTAATTTCTAGGATAT
The DNA here is from genome assembly GCA_019425775.1 of Rafetus swinhoei. Classification (NCBI taxonomy): domain Eukaryota; kingdom Metazoa; phylum Chordata; order Testudines; family Trionychidae; genus Rafetus; species Rafetus swinhoei. The sequence continues at coordinate 279,110,493 of CM033437.1, forward strand.
CATTCCACCATTAATAAAATAAAACACAGGTCCACCCTCAGCAAACTTTTTTTGTAGGGGTGGAATAAGACAGAGAAAATAAACTGTTATTGTGAAGAGCTGGCACAAGCTCATATTATGTACAGACTAAATGGTTGTTGGAATACAAAGGCAAAAATCATGCTGTTGGCAGACAAGAGATAATAAAGCATGTGTCAGTATAACTCCAACATTTTACTGCTTTCCCACACAGCAAGCTAGAGATTTCTGTCAGAAAGCTAAAATGGAAATAAGAAAAAAAATCACAGTTAACAAGTAAGGAACACGGACCATAACCTATCCTCTATAAGGAATATTTACATTTATTTCAGTGGAATCAGGATTGAACACTTTATTAGGGAAAACATAGCTATTTAAATTCACATACAGTATTGCCCACAAGTTTTACATTGCTGCTTCGAATTACAATTTTCTAGGAATGTTGTAATTTCAAGAGCTTTTCATTCTGGCAAAGTATTTTGTGGGTGTTTCTTCACTAAAAGAGCAACCAAGATAATGTAGGAGTTGTCTGTTCAGCTGTTGTATTGTAAAGAGGTTTTTAAAATGATGTGTAGAAGTAGCCCTTGGTAAGTACTTTGGTTGTTTTTTTTTTCATAAGCAGGTGTTACTGATTAATTCCCTCCCTGCTATCATATTGGAAGAAAGTAAAACATTAAATCACCACGTACGTGAACCAACTGACGATTCTAAAAGAACTAAATCCTACTTCTCTTAATCAGGCTATTTCAAAGGAATTAGTCACATCAGAAGAGTAACCAGAATTTGGTCAGTAGTGGCATGCAAATTTGTGTTTCGGGGGGTGGGGGGGGAAGGGGGAAAGGGTTGAATTTTGAATGTTCTGCTAAATACATTAAATGCCAGTTAGAGATCCCAGGCTATTTTTGTTTGTTAAGCCTATGTCAGCAAAAATACATGCACGCTATTAAGAATTCAAATATTCAGCAGTTACCCTTCAGCAAAAAACAATTATTCCAAGTATGCTGGAATAGGATTTCATTCTTATTGCAGGAACAACCCTGTCATCATTCTTCATCATTCTGTTTTTTAGAACTGTAAAATTAAACACCATGAGCTGAAAGCACAAGAGATGCTTCTGCAAGGTATCACAGTGCCTAACTTTTAGGCACCTAGAAAAATCATGATCACTATTCACAAAGCCTGATTATGGCTCCTAGGTTCCCTATACCAGGGGTGGGGAACAAACAGCCTGCATTCACATCCAGCCCCCGGCTTATCCGGATGCAGCCCCCTGAGGTTCAGGGCACCAGAGCATCATGGAGCCAGCGCTGGTGCTCCAGTAGGTCAGGGCAGGATCTGACCTATCAGCCAATCTGCCTGGTGGGGGGAGGAAGCGGCTTCGCACACTGCTGCTCTCCCTCTGCCTCCCTCTGGCTGGGGAAATGGCAACTCAGCCTGGAGGCTTTTCCCTTGTTGCTATGAGTGGCTGTAATCATGGCCAATAGGAGCAGCAAGTGTAGATGCCTGGGAGTGGCAGGGGACATGGAGCCATGTGTGTCCCCAGAGAGTTGTACCAGGTAAGCGCCCCCTCTCCACCATTATCCAGCACTGGGAGGAAGAAGGGAGTTGCAGCATGCAGAGCTGCTTCCTCCCCCTGCCAGGTAGAGCCTGTGGGTCAGATCCAGCCCCACCCTGCTGGAGTGACAGTGCTGGCCAAGATTCCCTCTAAGCTGTGTGGCACACAGCCCCGCAGCTGCTTAAAGAGCCCTGCCTAGGAGCTCAGAGCTGCCATCCTACCAACTGGAAGAGACTCCCTGCTCTGTCCTCAGCAGGGAGCTGCTGCTATATCTGTAGGAGAAGTGCCCCTCCCCAGCCAGGCAGCTCCATGTGCAGCAGCCCTGAGCCCCTGGGTGGGGCTCATTAAGCAGCTGTGGGGCTGTGCTCTCACACATCTTAGAGGGAACCTTGGTGCTGGCTCCCTGATGCTGGGGTAGGGGATGAGCCCAGAGCCTCAGGGGGGCAGATCAAGGCAAGCCAGGGGCCAGCTGTGGCCCCCAGGCTATATGTTTCCCCGCTCTGCCCTAAATCCAGGCTGCAGGGAAGCACCTATCTGCACTTGCCGTTCTCAACTGTGAGCTCTCCTGTAATTAGATACCTAAGCTTTTTAAGAAGGAGGAGCAGTCCACCTTATAACTTTTATCCCAGTGGGTAGAGCATACCCCGGGAATGTGGGAAACCCAGATCCAATTCCCCCTTCTTTGCCTGAAGGGGAGAATGGATTTGAACAGAAGTCTCCCACCTCTATGAATACTCTAACTGCTGAGTTATCCGATATTCCAACATGGAGCTCCCTCAGTCTCTTAGGCTGAAGCTGCTCCAATGTGGCTAAATTGAGTCAGGGGAGCAAGAGGCCTGGACCTGGAACCTCCCAGGTAGGTGCCTAGACACTGAACAACTGATACATTCTTACACTCTGTCTCTGGCCAGCTGACTACCTAAGTATTTATCCACAGTGGGTAAGTAATTCCATGGGATTTCATGCAGCACACATGTCTGCCTGCACTGATAGGAGCCTTAGTGTCCAATTATTAAATTCTATCTTTGAGACTAAACCCTAATCCTATGAAAGCTGTTGCCAACACCAGCCAACAGAAACCCATTTTGGCGGCAAACCTGCAACAGCATCAGGTTGTTTTTCCCCCTTGGTTGCCAGACTGATGGCATGACTGTCATTTTGATGCATTTTTTATATAAATTTGTAAAAGAGAAATTGGCAACTGTATTTGTTTTCTGCAGCAAGATTAAAAGGGGCACAAGAGCCAGATGCGTACAGGAGTTGTATACCTGCGTGTTATTTTTCAGGAGAAAACAAAAATGGATAATTGGCAACACATTTTTCCTCTGAGAAGTTAGGTTGGCAATATTTTTATTTTCAATGACACGTATTCTTGAAAAGATGAGGGAGACAGATGTGCTCAGAATGGTGCACCTATAGCATAAAAATCCTGCCAGCTAACAAGGTGGTAAAAGATACATTTAAACAGGAGCAACACATTGTTGGCAAGTGTTTTAATTTCTGTAGAAATTTTTTTAAAAAACCATAAAAACATGCTGAGCAGTGTGTACAAAAGCAATTTAGAGCTGTGCCCCTCAGAGTTATTTACAGGAAGACCCTAATGCCTTAAAATGAAAAGTAGAAAAACTGGGAAAACATGAAGGAGGAGGGGCTTTTCTCCTCCCCTGTCACATATCACCTATGCTGGGAGAGTTTTGGGGACAACTTCTTGGTGCAAGTGCTGGAGGAATCAACCGTTCTCCTCTTAACCTACTGTCCACAAACCAAACAGGGAAGAATTGGTAGGGGAAATAGAGGTAGATGGCAACCTGGGCAGCAGTGACCATTAGATAGTAGCATTCAGGATCCTATCAAAGGAAAGAAAGGAGAGCAACAGAACATGTGCCTGGACTTCAGAAAAACAGACTTTGACTCCCTCGGGAACTGATGAACAGTATTCCCAATGTGCATAAAGAAAAGCAAATATGGCTGGCGACCAGCTTCGCTTAACAGAGAAATTTTCAGAGAGCTTAAACTCAAAGAGGAAATTTACAAGAAATAGAAATTTGGACAGATGACTAGAGAGGAGTATAAAAACATTGCTTGAGCATGCAGGAGAGTAATCAGGAAGGCCAAAGCACAACTGGAGTTGTAGCTATTAAGGAATGTGAAGAACAAGAAGGGTTTCTACAGGTACGTCAGCAACAAGAAGTTGGCCAGGGAAAATGCGGGACCTTAATTGAGTGGGGAAGGCAACATGGTGTCAGAGGATGTAAAAAAGCTGAAATACTCAAATTTTTGCCTTAGTCTTCACAAAGTCATTCCCCAGACTGCTGCACTGAGCAGCACAGTATAAGGAGGAAGTGAGCAGCCCTCAGTAGTGAAAGAACAGATTAAAGTCTATTTAGGAAAGCTGAGCATGCACAAGTTGACGGGGCCAGATCTAATGCATACCAGGGTGCTGTGAACGATAGGTATTGTGATTGTACAGCCATTGGCCATTATCTTTGCAAATACATGGCAAATGGGGGGAAGGTCCCAGGTGATTAGAAAAAGTGCCCATTTTTTAAAAGGGAGGGAGGAGAAGCCAGGAACCTACAGATCGGTCAGCCTCACCTCATTCCCAGAAAAATCATGGACCAAGTCCTCAAGGAACCCATTTTAATACCCAGGAAAGACAAGTTTTGCAGACATCAAGCACCAGTGTGAGCAGTGCTCTCCTGCCGGAGCTAACATGACTTGTTGAGGATGGACATTTTTTGTTGTCAAAAGAGCTGACAAACAGCAACTACGTCGCTCAGTTTTTAGCAATATGGCTGAAGCAACACAGTTGTGTCACTAAAAGCTGTGTAGTATAGACACAACCTAAGGCTAAGTCCACAAAACTTAGGTTGACACCCAAAAGTCAATAAAATAAAAATCAACAGAGGGTGTTCACACTTGCTCCCTCTGTTGACAGATCATTTCCACACTAGGGGCACTGTCGTTGACAGTGTGAGCAATGTGGTGTGGGTATGTATTCCACAGTTCTGTGTTGAGGAAAGGCAGAACTCATTCCTGCCCATCTTGGGATTCCCTCTGAGTTCTCTCACCTCGTCCTCAGCTGTCAGGAGTGGCATTGTAAGTAAGTCTGTGAGCTCTCCATGCTGAGGAATTTCAAAATAGCACAACAATCTTTCCTCCTCCCCCTGCAGCAGCAGTCTGCCTGCCGTTGTGTTCTTAGTGCAGGGCAGAACAGGAATAGTCCAATGATTTGCTCTTTGTTTGTTCCCCAAATGGAGCAGCTCACTCAGCTGTCAGATATTTCTCCGAGCTTTGAAAGGGAAAGGGTGCATGCCTGCAGGGCAGCAGAGATCACAAAACACTGAGCACAGCCATCAGGGCAGGCATTGTGGGATACTGGTGGAAGCTAGTTCAGTCACAAAACAGCAGTGTCTACACTGGCTTTTGTGTTGACAATAAATGGACGAGAAAAGAAAAATCTTTTATGGTGTGGAAGCTTTTTGTAGCTGAAACTGGTCATTTTTCCCAATAAAAGTTGTATTGCAGTTTGTACACTCTCACTGTTTTGTTGCCAAAAGGCAGTTTTTGGTGACAAAACTAGCAGTGTAGACATGCCCTAAAATTTCAGATCTATTCTTTGGATATATGAGAGATTTTATATATGCGGTGTAGTTGTAGCCACGTCACCCTATTATCCTGGGACCAACAATGTGTGTGAAAGCAATATCTCTTTTGGACCAACTTCTCTTATAGGACCCACTTTTGTTGGTGAGAAAGACATTGCCATAAAACCTCTTTAAGAGACAATGTGGGTGAGGAAGTCAAGTAATTCCTGTTTGTTTTAATAGGCATTGCAATATTTTCAAGCCCTTTGTGTAATAAGTGAGTAAACTTTCATGTACATCAGTGAAATTTAAAGCTGTTACCATCCTGCACTGGAGCTTGCTTTATGATGGACTCACACCTCTACAACTTACTTTCAGCATTGTCCTCTGCATAACTGAACACCATCTGTCATGGAGGCGGCACATTGCTAAGTCTGAATCGCAATCCAGACTCATTTGTGAAATATTGGCAGTGACTACACGGCAGAATGACTGAAACTTTCATAGGGGATGCAAGAGCTTCCTATTGTAATATTCTGAAAAAATGAAAAACCCATTTCATCACATATATCTGTGCTCTTCAGGACTGTAAAATAACAGGCAACACAATCAGTAAATAAAAAAGTTACTGTGTAAGCTTAAATCACCCTTCTCTGTAACATTGGGCAAAATCTCGAATCCACCGACGCTTACCTCAGCCTTAATAAGGAAATATTCAGCACACATTCTGCAGTCTTTATTCTTCTCCCTTTGATGTGCTCTGTTCCCATTAAATATGCCAAATCACCAGACCCGCTGACAGGTGGGGGCGAAGAGTTCTTCTGCCCCAGGGCCTGATGATTCAAAAGGGCCCATAGAGGCCCAGCATGGCTGCCACTACTGCAGTAGCAGTGGCCAGAGCCTCAGGCCCCTTTGAATTGCTACTGGAGCTCTGGATGGGCTGAAGGGCTAGCAGGGAGGAACTAGTTCCAACCCTACCCCTTCTACCGAAGGCCTTACTCCTTCAGGAAGGATGAAGCCAGCCCTTCCCCCTGACAAGTGTGTCTGCCCCTCTGACCTTTAACTTAAAAAGGAAAAAAAAAGTTAGCATAGTGATAATTTGAGAGAGTAACAAGTTCAATAGCTTCTATGAATAGTTGGAATTCAAAAAGAGCTAATCTCTTAAAAGGGTCCATAGCAGTGGTTCCTAATGTTTTTGAGAATACGGTGTGCGAGACACACGCACGGGATGCAGGCACTTCCCCTACCACCCTTTGATCCCATTCCCCAGACCCTAAAGCAAGCCACAACCCAGAGCGCAGGGGGGCAGCAGCCGTGTGCTCTGGGTCGTGACTTGCTTTTGTTGATCCCATTTTCTGGATGCTAAGGGAGCTAGGGGAAAATGCTTGCATCCCGTGCATAGCTCTCGCACACCAGCTAGGCATGAGAGGCATGCACAGCATGCAAGCACTTTCCCCATGCTCCCTTAGCTTCTGGAGACCAGGATCAAAACCAAGCTGCATCCCGGTGCTCACGGCAGCTGCCTGCCCCCGCGCTTAGGGGGTGGGAGGGAGGGAGAGACGAAAAGGAAGAGAAAAGTGAGCATTGGGCCCACTGGGGAGAGCCTGATCCTTACTTTTAAAAACTTTCCGTGGACCTCCTGCAGTGCCCTTGTGGACAGTCCCCAGATTGTGAATCACTAGTCTATAGCAAGATTTTTAGGGAGGGCAAAGATAGATACAATGGCTTAAAGCTATGCCAAAGTAATGAAACTATGAATTTACAGTGAATTTTTGCTTTTCCATCATATGCTTTAGAAAGCTGAATTAAACTTTCCTGTGCTCCCGATTTCATTATGGCCCCTAGAAGGTACAGGACTTGATTTACCAGCAGCTACTCAAGCCCAGCACAGAAGATGACAGCTGTTTGACCCAGCAATGAATCTTCAGATTTCCTAGGAGGGACTAGAACTGTGAAAGGAGGAGAAACTTGGAGCATCTGGCAGGATTACAGTGTGAGTAAGCACTGAATTCAAAAATCACAAGATAGGTTAGATAATATAATAATTTTGGGGACAATTACTGTTGGTAGAAGGGACAAGCTTCAGAGCTCTTCTTCAGGGCAATGTAACCAGAGACTCTAAGCTAAATAAAAGATGGGACAGATTCAGCATTAGGGGCTCACACAAAGGTTGTATCTACACTGCAGGGCTTAACTCGAAATAAGCTACGCAAATTGAGCTACGTCAATTCCGTATCTTATTTTGAAATAGCTTATTTAGAAATAGAGAGCATCTACACAGCACTTATTTTGAAACAGAGCACTCTTCTTCTGCCTTCCCTTATTCCTCATACAATACTCCAACTTGACAGTATTTTGATGCGACTTTGAAATAACTGCCTGCAGTGTGGACATGGACTAAGGGTACATCTAAACTACTCTTTACTTTCAAAAGAGGATATGCAAATTCCTGTGGATATCCTGTGGAATTTGCATATCTTCTTCCGATCTCACTTTCGAAAGCGGGTCTTTCCAAAGTGAAAGAAGTCCGGATGCGATTTTTTGGGGAAAAAAACCTCTTTTTTGAAAAATCGTGTAAACCTCATTTTTTAAGGAAGAGCAATTTTTTGAAAAAGGGTTTTTTTTTCCCAAAAAACCCTGCATCCAGACTACTTTCATTTTCAAAAGGCTCGCTTTCGAAAGTGAGATCGGAAGAAGATATGCAAATTCCTGCAGAATTTGCTTATCTTCTTTCGAAAATAAAGTGTAGTCTAGACATAGCCTAAGTTATTTCAGAATAGCGCTAGTTATTTCAAAATAGTGTTGCAGTGTAGATGTACTGAAACTGTAGGAGACCACAAATCCAGCAGCCACCCCCAAACACACCATGGAATCTGTCATGCTACAGCTAGGTATTCAGATGCTACAAAATTTGCCATGAAGAGGAACTCGGAGATACAACACATAACCACATTTGAAACCACCTTCACTAAATAAGGGCACTACACATGAGTTATACACAAACATAACTTCTAGAATGTGAGCGGTCCCTCTGAGGTGGAAGTTAAATGCATGCATAAGTATTAGCAGAATTGTAGCCTTATTTCCCTAGTCATTTAAACTGACCTCAGAGCAGATATATATATGGAAAAAAATGCTTTGGAATCCCACTGCAGAATGTGGAGGGAAGAGGAATAAAGTTCACAGATTTCACTTACAATGATAAGGTTGCAAAAGAGAAAGTGCCTATATAATAATTATTATTAAAAAGATTTTCCCGTGTTTTGAATCACTTTGCATCAGATCTGACCTGTAATTCACCAATGAGCTCCATATAGAACAATCTAATTCTGGATCTCATTTAGGAGATTGTACATATACTCATTGTCTACGATAAGTATCTGTACTTAAATATAGTATTAAAACACTATTGTATAGCAGTGACTTCATTTTACTTTTAGTGTGATACTTTGAAGGTCTAGAGAAATTGTCTGATTTACAAAATATATTTTTAACAATTATGATACATAAATATTTTCAGTCTACAGTGATTCTCTACAAATAGGTATACACAAGATAGTGTTTGCTATCTCATTACTGTACCAAGAAGTTTACATCCATTGCTGTTTACAAGCTGTCATTGGGACTGCATGTACTGTATAAATGTCAAGCCAGACATGATATTTATTTTTCATCTATTCCAGTAGAGTATATGCCTAAAATGAGATTTGCCATATTCACTGAATCTTATATCTTTTACTTTTAAAAGCAGCTTCCAATTGTCTCAAAAATACAAGTCAGATTATTTATATGACACTTAAACCTCATCCAATCACAAATCACTCTTTTCCTGAATCCTTAGACAACTGTGATTTATTTTTTCCTACTGCTCTTTTCACAGAAATGGGCAATATTCATTTAATGTTATTGTCACACTCAGACACGCTGAAGCATAGTTTGCACTGTCTGAAACACAAAAGTCTTTAGAGTTCATTGGGCAGCATATAGAAAATTTTGAGGGACCATCCTATTGACAAATAGTTCTGCTTAACATACCAGACTTTCTAGTCCTCTCCCCTTTTCATCAACACCTTAGTGATTTTCATGAAATGTAAGGCTTTGTTTCTGATATCCGTTTGAGATATCTTTGGCTGCTGTGAAAATGGTTAGGAGGTCAAAATCAGAATTATAACTTCAAGCAGGAAAAAAGCAGATAGAGCTTTTCGTAAATTTCCTTTGTAACCGAGAGAGAAGAATGACTGAAAATGCACATTATTCAGCCAGAATTGCTTCTGAATAGAATATTTTTCTAAGATTACTTTTAAAGTCAGCTCATAACCATCTTGCAAGAAACACTCTGAGGAGAGTGGCATTTTCCTTTTCCTATCTCTGCAGACTGAGGAAAATGAAAGGTTATTGTAGTGGGGTAGTCACCCCACTCCAGGCATAAAAAGGGTTAAAAGAGCCCTGGGAGAGGGCTGTAGCTAGGGGCCAATCATGAGAGGCCTCGCAGCAGCCAATCAGAGCCCAGGAGGTGGCTGGCCAGGCTGAGCACACTCTCACTCCAGTCCTGGAGGGAAAAGGACCTAGCGGCCTGCTAGCCAGGGTACCATAGACTGAGCAGTGATGGGGAAAGGCAGGGGGAGCACCAGCCTGAGTAGTCCCAGGCTGAGGCCCAGTGACAAGGTCCTGAGGGATACTAGGGCTGCAGGGAGGCAGCCAGGTCAGGCAAAGGCAGAAAGTCCCCCCCCTCCCCACCCCTTGCCTATGATGAGTGGCCATGTCAGACAGCAGTTTGCCACAAGGTAAGGGGCTACATGATGACTGGCAATAGGGTCATTGAGGCAAGGTGGGTATAGGTGGTTGGGGTTCCTGAGGGGGAGGACCCCAGGGTACGTCTACACTACAGCGTTAATTCGAGTTAACTTAATTTGAAATAGTTAATTCGAATTAAGCTAATTTGAAATAACGCATCTACACACAAAACCTATTTCGAAATAGAGTTTTGCTATTTTGATATAGCATGTCCACACTGAGTGGACCCTGAACCTAAGTTAAGGCTGGCCAGAACCAGTGCCAGCAGGGCATCAAGTTAGGACTTAGTGTGTGGGGCTGCTGCCTGAGGCTAACTGAGCTCTGTGCTTAAAGGGACCCTACCCCCACCCCAGACAGACAGTTCTCAGGGTTCCCCGCTTGCTTGTCTACCTCGATGAGGGACAGCAAAGCAGTCCTGTCTTGGACTGCCCTGAGTGCCCGCACTCGGGACACCACAGCACTCGGCCACATGGAGCCAGAGCTGCCCCAGGGCATGCCGGTGAGTCTCGTGGGGTCGTTGCCATCAGCCTGGCTGCATTTGCTGCAGGCTGCCATCCGGGGGGGAGGGTGCATTGGGGGGCTTTCAGGATCCAGGAGGCTCTGAGGGAGAGCGTCCACCCCGAGGAGCCCTCAGAGCCACCCCAGTCCTCCCCCCCGGGGGCTCGTGCCCCATTCCTCCCTCACGTCCTTCCACTTACCCCTCCCTAGCCTCCCTTCCTGACGTCAAACAAAAGACACATATGTTCAAAAATAGAAACTGGGTTTATTGAACAAAACTGGGGGGAGGGGATGAACCTCTGGGGAGACTGGGAAAAGGAGGTGGGAGAGGGAAAGAAAGAGGGTGGGAGAGGGAAGGGGGAAACCTGGGAGGAGGGAGCTGGAAGGGGGAAGCAAGGGGAAGAAGGGGAAGGGGAAGCTCAGGGCTCAGGGTTGGGGGTCTCGCAGAACCAACTTGATTTTCATGCAAACCTGCTCCTGGGTTTGTATGTGACCTTTGGTGGCAAGGCTGGCAGCTATCCTGCCATAGACGGCCGCATTCCTCCGTCTAGTGTGGAGATCATGGATGTTGGGGACATCCCCCCCAACCCTGAATAAGGTACATGATCTCCACCCTGGACCAGGAAGGTGCCTGCTTTCTCCAGCCCCTGTCAGGCTCCTGGGAGCTGGCAGACTGCTCCTGGGGAGCGGTGGAGGCCTGGCTGCCAGTGGCTTGCTGGCTCATGTTTTGGGGTCACTGGGTCAGGGGCCCCGGTGGCCACTGCTGGCTCTGGGCTGGCAGTCTTGGAGCTGGCACAGGCACTGTGGCCAGGGTCTACCCCTTTAATGGCTCCGGGGGCTGGGGGAGAGGAGAGTAAGTTTTCCTGGTTGTGCCCAAAGTGGCCACCAGGGCTCCCTGGGAAGGGCTGGAGGCCCCCTATTTCGAATTAAGTGTCTACACAGCACTTAATTTGAAATAGCTATTTTGAATTTGGCGTTACTCCTCGTAGAATGAGGTTTACCAAATTCGAATTAAGCGCTCTGCTATTTTGAATTAATTTCAAAATAGCGGTTTGCATATATAGACGCTATTAAAGTTAATTCGAAATAACGACTGTTATTTCGAATTAACTTTGCAGTGTAGACATACCCCCAGAGTGTGGGGGGCACTGCCATGGGTCAGTACCTGGACAGAAGGGTGCCGCCATCTGGAATAGATACAGGCCCTAACACCAGGTGGCAGAGCCATTAACAGAGAACAGCAGTCCAGACCTCAGCCTGGAAGAGGGCACTCTGGTGCTGAGGAGAGCTAATTCCCAGACTGACCAACAGGAGGTGCTGTGCCAGTGAGTCACAACATGTTATATTTAGAAAAGGAAATTTTTTGCTGAATTATATTTTCACACTTCCTTAAAGTTAGGCTCCTAATTCCATTTCTGGGCACCCAAAACAAGAGAGTGGCTCCATTTTCAGACATGATCAGTTTCAATGAGAAGAGTTAGTACTTAGCACCATGGAAAAATTCAGATCACATTAGTTTGCTGCCACAATATGGATTTTGACTTTATTTTGATATAAATTGTTTAAACATATAGACTAGGTGTTCAAAGAGCCTAACAAGATTGAATGCTTTGAAAGTCTCAGACATACATGTTGTCTTAAACCTCATATAGATACAGGCCTAGAACAACGCGATCTAGTAAAATGAGAATTAGGTTGGCCTGCACCAATGAGAATTACCTCATCCAACACTACCCGTATGCACTAGGAAATGTCTGTTCTCAGGTAGGGCAAGACTATTAACTGCCAGTCATCCTGTAGACTCCCAGTGGTCACTCAACATGTGTTCTTTGGGCAGGATCCACTGGGAAGGAGTTAGCATCAGCTCAAATCCTGTTCTGGTCATACCCACTTCCCAGTCAGTATCTCCAATTCTAGAGCTATTCCTGGGGCAAGGGAGATGCCTACTATAATAGGAAGAGAGCCTAACACATAAGCCGCTGTATCAGAGGTCTAGTCTAAAGAAGTGGTCAAAGCTTTGCTGATAAAAAAGCAAAATCAGGTTGTGAGCAAGAGGCAGGCATGCTCCCAGAATCTGGCAAGAATAGGGTTTATGTTGCAGAAACACACATTCCTTAGAAGTATTAAGGCACAAAACACTCTTGCAAACATATCTCAGAAGGGCATTACCAGAAAACCCAATACCAATGTTGATAAATGCAAAGTAAAACATAAGATTGGAAAACATAATCCCAACTATACATATAAAATGATGGGGATTAATTTGTTGTTACCACTCAAGAGAGAGATCTTGGAGTCATTGTGGATAGTTCTCTAAAAACATTTACTCAATGTGCATCAGCTGTCAAAAAAGCAAACAGAAAGTTGGGTATCACTAAGAAAGGGATCATTAAGACAGAATATTTTATTGTCTTTATATAAATCCATAGTATGCATGGATCTTGAATGCTACATACAAATATGGTTGCCCCATTAAAAAAAAAGATGTATTAGCATTAGAAAAAGTTCAGATAATGTCAACAAAAACTTTTAGGAAAATGGAACAGAAGCCATTTGTGGAGAGATTAATAATACTAGAACTTTTCAGCTTGGAAAAGAGACGACTAAGGGGAGGTATGATAGAGGTATATACAATCATGACTGATGTGGAGTAAATGAATAAAGAAGTTATTTACACCTTCCAAGAACATAGGAATTAGGATCACCAAATGAAATTAATAGGTAGCAGGTTTAAAACAATTCTTCACACAATGTACAGTCAATGTGTGGAACTCCTTGCTAGAGGATGTTGTGAAGGCCAAAACTATAAAAGGACTCAAAACAAGAGAGAGATAAATTCATGGAGGATAGGTCCATCAATGGCTATGAGCCAGGATGGGTAAGCATGGTGTCCTTAGCCTCTGTTTGTTAGAAGCTGGGAATGGGTGACAAGTGAGGGATCACCTATTCTGCTCATTCCCTCTGGGGCTCCTGGCATTGGGCACATTAAGAAGACAGAGTACTGGGCTAGATGGACCTTTGGTCTGACCCACTGTGTCAGTTCTTAGTTCAAATTTGTACAGAGGCATTCCCCAAAAGATAACAGGAACTTCATCTTAAAGACAAGGTCTTTGTTGACAGCATGATGGATAAAAGTGTTTTGATCGAAGGTACAAGATAGTGGATGATGATTCGCTACACCAGAGGGTGGCACCTAGCCACATCAGGGGCAATACATAACTTATTTGTATTGATATAGAAAGAGGTATTTCAAAGGAAGTGTCTCTGGCTGGCATATGGGATAGTGGTTAGTTCTGCCACTGAGCTAGTCCATTGTAATGGGCATACATGTGTTACTGTACCTGTAATGATTGACCCAAGACATTAGGACCACGCTTCATTATTAATGGACCTGACCAAGTGCCTTTGCTATGAACCAAGTTTGCTGTTACTGGGCCATTAGATCAAGATCTACCGGGCCAACTACAGACCTGGAAAAGCACACACAGAGCAAAACACACATGAACATCTGATGAATATTTCATACCCACATTTTCTTCCCCTTGTGGGCTTTCCATTACCATTTTTTCTAACCGGGGCCTATGGGAGCAGAAGTTAATGAAGACCTTGGCATGGATCTACCCCCCTTTGTTAGTACATAGGGTATTAGGCACAAATTTCTATAATCACTAGTGAAGCAATATACTCACTTTCCCATGTATCCTGCTAAAAATGTGCAATCATGCTCCTTCAACTAAAAGGCAGCATGTGTGAGCATATTTGACAAGTATCACAGACACCACTGTATATTTTACAGCATGAAATTTACTGCATCCTCTCCTGCCAAATTAAAATATAATCCAACAATGTTTTCCAGTCCTCAAACTAACATTTCATTATTTTTCATAGACAGCTGAGGATATATTAAATGCTAACTTTGTGCACAGGGAATGACATTTCCCACTTTTCAGCAATGATTTTTTAAAACTTGTTTCTTTCCTCTAGCAGACCATGTAATGTCATGGGGAATGGCACTGCTAAAGCATTTTTAATTGTGGAGCATTATGTTCCCATTCATGTCTTGTGATCTTCTTGGTTGCCCTATAGTACATGAAATCTATTTTTATTTTTGGGGGATGAATAAACATTTTTAGACACATGTTCATAACTAAAACCATTCCACTGTACCTCAATAGCACAAGTCAAATTTTGCAAATCTCTGGTAGCAAAGCTATGTAGGATATTAGTTCTTTGGGGGCATTCTCATAATTCATTATATTCTTTCTGTGCAGTGCCTACGAGATAATCATTATGTTTCAGAGTTAAAATAGAACACAAGTGCCAGAGCAGGAAAATGCCAGAATTAAGGTTCTCCACAAAACCTTAACAGCATCAGAGTTTAAGGCCAGAAGGGACCACCAGATCATCTAATTTAGTACCTGTAATATACAGGAGATCAACTCTACCTATCACACACAGACTAAACCAAACAATCAAAATTACACCAAAGCATCACATTCCCCAATATACTAAACTCTAATGTGCCATAGTCAAAGATTACAAGGGCCCCAAGATACACCCATGTCTAAGGACCCTGCAATAGCAGAGAACAGATTTAGAAGATGAACCTGGGGAATGACTCACCTCATGTTGTGGAGGAAGTTGAAAAATCTTTAAGATTACAGCCAATTTGACCTGGAAGAAAATTTCTTCTTTACCCCATACATGCTGATCAATTAGACCCTAAACACATGAACAAGAGCCAGCCAGCCAGGCACCCAGAAGAGAGAATATACAACCTCAGGACACTGGATGGGGCAGGCCAGGGCTATATCTCCCCCCCTCCCCAAACAAAACCCCCTCTAGAATATATTGGAGGAAGAAAAATCCCTTCCTGATCCTTTCTGAGTATGAGGAGAGAGCGGAATGAGCTGGATTTGGATCTTTGTTGCTAGGCTGATGCACAATTAATCTTCTAGACTCAGAAATTTTTTGAATTGGGTGTGGTAGTTTGGGGCAGCTTCCCTGTAACTGGACTTGGACTCCATTGAGGGCAAGTAGTCAGGGCAGCTGGTTTACACAAGGACATGGGACCTGCATGGGTTGGGAGAAGCTCGGCCACAGAAGCAGAAAACGGGCTGCATTCCCCCAACTCAGAAGCATTTTTACAGCAGATGAGTGCTATTGTTAACTTTCCAATCCAGGGAAGCTCTGGCAGTGTTACTTCTAAGAGGGAAGATTAACTTCCTATCAATGGTATATGTGAGGCTATGTCTTTACTGC
This sequence comes from Rafetus swinhoei, assembly GCA_019425775.1. Classification (NCBI taxonomy): domain Eukaryota; kingdom Metazoa; phylum Chordata; order Testudines; family Trionychidae; genus Rafetus; species Rafetus swinhoei. The sequence goes on from CM033437.1 coordinate 279,126,207, forward strand.
AGGCTTCTTGCGCAAGAAGCTTTTTGCGGAAGAGATCTTCTGCAAAAACTTCTTACGCAAGAGAGCGTCCACACTGCATGGATGCTCTCTCGAAAGAAAGCACTGATTGCTATCCACAGAAAGGCCACCAGGGCACCTGTGCTTTTTCCTCTTTCCTGTTTTTGCGCAAAAAACCCCTGTTGCCCATCCACACATACCTTTTTTTGCAAGAACTCTTGAGCAAAAAGGAGTTATTCCTAGTAGAAGGAGGAATACCTACACTGGAAAAACCCCTCTGTTCTGTCATTTTACTTGAGCAAAAATGCTTGAGGTGTGGACGCGCCACGAGTTTTTGCACAAAATGTGCAAAATGTGTTTAGTTAAATTGTCTTAAACCAGGGATGGGGAACCTTAAGCCCGGTTTGATGCGGCCCCCAGCTTGCCTGAGCCAGCCCCCAAGACTCAGAGTCCCCCCGCCCCACAACACTGGGGAGCTAGGGCTAGAACACATAAAATCTATTAGACTGGACCCCCTTAGGCTCTGGTGTGTGAGGGGAATATGGGGCGTGTCTTCCTCCTTCTCAGTCAGGGCCCACATCAATGAGGGTTTTTTCCTTTTTGCTTCTTTTTATTTGTTGTGTGCGGCCCCCCAACTGATATTTCTGTGGATCAGTGGCCCCCGACCCAAAAAAGGTTCCCCACCCATCTTAAACAATAGGCTGGGTAACCTTAATTCAGCCCCCTTGCACATGTGCCTTATGTAATGTGTTCATTTAATTAAGGACTATATTTTTTCCCCAGGACAGAGCTGCTCTGAGAAGCAGTTGGGATTGAACCTAGGACCCACTGCCTCATTTGTTTCAGAAGCTGAAAGGAGTATAGTGAACGAGGCAACTGCAGAAAGAAAAAGGAAGTTGACTGCTGTCATGGAAAGCTCTCAGCCTGGGTTACAAAATTCTAATGTGATGCTGGGCAAGTCATTTAAACCAAACTTTTCACACGTGGTCAAACTAACTGTGTATTCTTCAGCTGCTTGTTGTCTAATCCGAATTCTGGAGCCTGAGTTACAGATGTGCTGAGCATTCACAGCTGCAACTAAAACCAATGGGAGCTGTGCTTTGAACAAGGGAGTACCATATAATGCCAAGTACCCTGAAAAAAGTCAAGACCTATGTCTCAGATTGGGCCCCCAAACTTAGTCAATACTTTTGACCTTAATCTCTCTGTGCCTCATCTTGGCATCTGTAAAATGGCAGGGGTGTTGTTCACCAGCAATCCAAATTCTGGAATTGCCCAACTTCTGAGAGTTTGAATTTGCAGCCGGAGTTCACTTTAAAGTAGTTTTTTGGTTTTCATTAAACAATAGTGTATATCCGTGCCATGTTCAATTTAAAACTTGAATCCTTCTTAAACAAAGTTCACAAGTATCAATGGAAATGAGCTCACTGCTAAGCAGCCATGAATTACCATCTATAAAGATTGTCTCTTTTTGTGTATGTTTGTATGCTGCTTAGCACACTGAGTTCCTGAGCTGTGACGGAAACACAGAGGAACTGTCCCAATACAGATAGTAAGGAATAATTTCATCTCATAATTAAATCTAAATATTTCACCCAAAGATATGAAAAGTTTTTTCTTCTTCTTATCAATGTTTTGCCAACTCATTCAAAGCTCATTTGAGCAACAAATCAAGTATGAAACAAAGTTAATTACACCACAAATCAGAAATTCATTGACTTTGTAATTAAAAGTTTGTCTCAAAGCCATGAAAGAGCTCTTGTGGGTCTTTTCAAGAGATTCCTAAAAATAAGGGCCCTCACAAAGCAATTCACTTTTTTTAAAAAAGGAGGTTGTGTTATACTTTATATAGTCAGACAAATCCAAATAGAACCACGATCCAAAAGATCTGTAGCACCCTCAAAGAATTCCATAAGACTATCTGATATTAAAATGTGAAAATGTCAACTATTTTAGTGTGTAATGTAATATAAAGAAATATGTTAGAATCTGACATTGATTCATTATAAAATAAATCCAATGTTCCTTTAGTTAGAGAGAAATCAAAGCATAAAATTACCACTTGAAATTGTTTTTAAAGCAAGAGTTGCATTTGCACATATAGGTTAATATATAATCTGCTCACCCATCATTTGAAAATACAGATTTTTGGAGAGGGAACACAAATCTTTGTATTAAATTTTTTACCATCCCATTTCCTGCCCTGTTTAGGACGCATGCTCAACCTTTCCCTTTCATACAGTTTTTCTATCAGTCTCTGGAAAAAAATTATAAGCAGCTTAAGTATCTGAGGACACACAAACCAACTGGTCCATCAGCTAACACCAAAGAGCTTCACATAAACACACATAGATCTCCACCTGGTGTACTAATAAAGCAACCTTGACTAATTTAGCCAATAGAGGGAATGGATACACTGAGCAGACATAATAGATATTCCTTCCTGTAGAGATCAGTAGCACACATGCATACAAATGAATAACGTTAGTTGCAAAATGCCAGGCTCAACTGCGTTAAAATGGCCATGTTCTTTTGGACACTTTTGTGTTGACTACAACATGAAAACAATAAGGATGCCTAAACTAAATAATCCAAGTTATGGGACTGTTATACAGTATACCTCTTCCACTCTCCTTTTATTCTCTGAAGATCTTTTTATTACAAGATCTTTAAGAGCTATGTCATCCCATGCCTGTTAAGCACTATGCCTGTTTCTGGCACTGTACACAGGAATACTGATTGCGTAATACTCATAGTGTTTTGATGTCTTAACATACACCATGAATCAGAAAAGATTTATTATTGTACTGTCATGTGCTTAAGATGGAAATTTAGGGCAAACGTTTTATTCTTGGTTTAATACAATCTACTCATTGTAAAGCACCTGTCACAATTAAGAAGCTATCCAAATAGTGTCAGAAGGAAATAGGGACTTTAAAATTATTACATACTTATACTTCCATGCAAACCAGCAGGGAAGAAGAGGATCTTATACAACCTCACAGTCATGTTGTTGCCTCCTTGTCTCCTATTCTATAAACAATAATTGTAAAAATGGGGAAAAGGATTTACTAAGAATTCTGATTTTTCTTTGCAGATGATGAATGGATCAAAACATGTGCAAGGACTGAAATGCAGCTGGTCATAAAAGTAAATCATGGCCTTAGCACAGATATCCCTACTGACAATGTGACTAAAGTAAGACAGTCTTGCAAAGCTTTTTTATTGAAGACAGTGGTAATGCAAAATCATTTAAAGACATTCGATTGTCCAATACCCTTGTAACATTTTGCACCAAATTATCATCTCAGAAAACACATGAAGGATTATTGTAAACTAGCCAGAAAAAGCAAACTGGTCTTTGATGATGAATCATGCAAATAATATGATTAAGCAGATAAATGCAGCAATGGTCAATGCATTATGGAATGTTGCCTTGAGATGACAACTACACTACATAACCTGTGTGTCACTGTTCAGATTTTCTTTAAAAACACATTAGCGAATCTCTCATACTTTTAACCTGAACCTTAAAGAGTTATTATTCACATTGTTCTAGGCACTTTTCAGAAGATAGAGATAAGGCTTGCTTATGCTGACAATGTTACACACTTAGGCTATATCTAGACTACGTTCTATTTTCGAAAGAGGATATGCAAATTCTGCAGGAATTTACATATCTTCTTTCGATCTCACTTTCGAAAGTGAAAGTAGTCTGGACATGTTGTTTTGGGAAAAACAAAACCCTTTTTCAAAAAAACCGCTCTTCCTTAAAAAATGAGGTTTACGCTGTTTTTTTGAAAAAAGGGTTCTTTCCTGAAAAAAACCGCGTCCAGACTACTTTCACTTTCAAAAGATCCTCTTTCAAAAGTGAGATTGGAAGAAGACATGCAAATTCTCGTGGAATTTGCATATCCCCTTTCAAAAAACAACCCCCACGTAGTTTAGACATACCCTTAGGGTATGCCTACACTCCACTGAAAACACCTCTAGCTGTCCTGCATCAGAGGATGCAGGCTTGTGGGGCAATTAAAAAAAAAAATCACACTACAGATCTTTGGGCTCCAATCTTCCCAGAGATTTTATAGTCCCCACAAGCCTGCATCAGCTAACACGGGCCAGCAATGGGTGTTTTAATTGCAGTGTAGGCATATCCTAAATCAGACAAACAAGAAGAGACAAGCAAAAAAGAAGAGGTTAAAATATAGGCATACAAGGGTTCAAGCAAATATAAATAATGAGATCAGAATTATGTTGCAAATAGAGTGAATGAACTCCACAGGAATCAGTGGAGCTATATTAATTTTCACCCTCAGAGGATTTGGCTCTATAAGCTCTGCGCTGATTTTGGTTTTTGCATCTGACTTGTGAATTTCTGAAATGTGTTAAATTTTACATTAGCAGTTTTGAGAATATTTTGTGGCAATGTCTGCTCACCAATCAGAATTAGCTGCTCCCTAGCAGTGTGTGAATAATTCAAATTGCATGCATTGCTTTTGTAATTATTTTAAGTGACTTCTAATCAGAATTTAAGGACCATGCCTCTACTCTCATTTCTAATTACAAACTGATGCTTGAAGGACTTTAGTTTGACTCAAGTGCCCCTGATATATGCTGCTCACGCCTAATGCATGCTGGCCTTCTGACTATTTCAAGGTGGCATGAAAAGAAAAAAAAAGACAACCTCTTTGGTTAAGGAGAAATCATTTTCTACTAGATGCTGCTGTAATGCTAATCTGATCCTCTTCACATCAAAAGTTATGGGATATTTTTGTGAAGTAGTAAGGGCCCAAACTAATTTCAGGTAGGTTTGCAAGTACTGTCTACAGGGGAGATATAAGTATATTAGAGGCAATGTTTTACTGATCAGGAAACATTTCTTCAGTCCTATTTCCAAAATTGGTCAGATGAAAGAATTAACGTTTCAGCTAACACTGTCTAGGATTGTGTGTGTTACTGATCTTTGAATACAGTTTGATTTTAAAGTTGCATAACGTTTGAGAAGAAAATCATAGAAGAGCAATTGACAGAGGTTAGGTGTGGACAGAAAATAGCTGCTTTAATAATGTTTGACATTTCCCTGTATCCTAGAGCTAGTCTATCCGCTGAGTATTAGCCTGCAGATGTGTGCAATCCGTGGGCAGGCAGCAGACTAGCACAGACTTGCCTGAGGAGCACACTATAGAACTGTCATTGCTACAGTGCTCTCACATCCCTCACCCAACATGCTGTAGATTTTTCTATCTCCCTCAGCCCCTTACCAAAGGCTCTCTCCCTCCCCAACCCCCAGTAGCTATCCAAGACCAACCCCCAAGCAAGCAGACATCCACTGAGTGTCAAAAAGCTACTATTTTAGCTTCGATACCACTTCTGTATATTATGTATTGAGTTTATTTTCAAAATGAAGCCGTCTGTGTAACATACACGCACACTCCTCAGCAAAGTAGCATGCTATGTTCACATCCATCTGTCAGCTCTCTTTACCTTTGTCTTCACTAGGGGAAAGGGTTATTTAAGATAAATAGCACGAGGTAAAGTGCTACTGAAGGCAAGGCAGTTTGTAGTTATCATGTGAGATAGGCAATCAAGGTAAACTCCACCAAGTTAGGTAGTCAAAGTAAAACACTTTCCCATAGTCTAACTTGACCTACATATATACACATCAAAGCTGCAGACTGCCTTATCCTTAGGATTTTACAGTTCTAATTGCAGTTCAGACACTTCTCCCTTAATGAAGATGCACCCTCACTGGTTGTCAGGGTCCAGTTATTTGGGGAGGGAAGGGGGGAACTTCAGAGTATCCTAAGAATTTAGCTTAAACAGCTCTCAGATATCAGATTTGGATACCAGGGATGGCAACTCGGAGGGAGAGGAAACAGGAACACTGTGATGGAGTCATGAGGAGTGGCTTAGATACTCTGAATTTCAAATTACTTGCAGCAAAATTTCTTTTTTCTGTATTATAAAACAAGGCTGGTTATCTGACCTCCAGTTTCTGGGACCTGGTGAATAATACTGGAGCTAGTTGCTAAATACAGCTTTGACAGCCACCTCTGACCCACTGCCCAACTAAAAGTATTCTCGAAGTGTACCACAGCTCCACTTGTTATTTTCTTGTTATATGTAAAGGAAATATTTTCTTGTTATATGTAAAGGGAATATGTGTTTAAAGTCATACTTTACCTGCACTTATTAGTAACAGATGATAAATTCAGGGAACATTGTAATCCTGAATTGAGGGCTTAAACATTGTTAATCAATTGAACTAACTCAGTTCATTATGAAAATTGTAATAATCCTGGGAGTTTTTTTCAATTAGAAAAATAAAACTAAATTGGAAACCCTATATTAAGAATACAAAGCTGTTTCAAGACTTATTTACAGTTTGGAAGTGATTAATATGTCCAGTCAATTGAGGAACATTTATCCTGGTAGGTACAATGGAAACACACAGGACCAAATTCATCTCATGTGACACTTCGCTGAGCTCAGATATATTCCAGGGAAGGATTTAAGTGTGCATTGGAACACCTAAATTGTTCAGTGAATAAAAATCAAATACTTACTGCCTCACGCATTTTAAATGCGCCCGTTATTTAAAAATATTTTTCAAAATAAGGGCACGCTATTCCGGCATCCCTGTAACCCTCTTTCTACAAGGATTAAGGGATGTCTCAAAATAGCATGTTAGTTCAAAATTTGGCACTGTGTAGACACACCAAATTTCAAAATAAGCTATTTCGAAATACAATCAAAATAAGATATGCAATTTGCATAGTGCAAATTGTGTATCTTATTTTGAGTTAAGGTGCTGTGTAGATGCACCCAAAGGGCATGTCTACACTAGGAAGTTATTTTGAAAGAACTCCCCAAATAACTATTTAAAATAGCATGTGCACACTACAAGGAAGCCTCAACATTAGTCTGAGACAGTCTCTCTCAACTTTGAGTCCCAGGAAACACTTGAGAGTAATTACTTTGAATGACTCTGGGGAGTAGTTATTTCAAAATAGCAGCAGTGGAACATCCATACTACTGCTATTTTGAAATAACTATTTCAAAATAAGTGTTATTCCTCATGACAAGCAGGAGTTATTATTTTGAAATAACCAGCCCATTACTGAAATAATGGCCTTGGTAGTGTGAATGCTCTGCTTGTTATTTCAAAATAAGAAGAGTTATTTTGAAATAACTCCCTGGTGAAGACCAGGGCTAATCCAATTGCTAGTTTTACTTCAGTTTTAGTGGAAAGTAGATTAATAATCTTTTGAAGTCCAGTAATTCCTCATTTAACACTATAGTTGCGTTTCTGAAAATGTTTGTGCTAAGTGAAAACGTGCTATGCGGGGTCAATTTTCCCATTAAAAATAATGGAAAAGGTGGGGGTTGCATTTCAGGTGGTGGTGGCAAAGTCAATTTTTTGTTGGTGCTGGGTTGTCAACGTCAACATTAGATATCTAGCAACACAAGTCGCCGCGGTTTCTTAAAACACAAAGATAAACACGTGAGTGAGTGGAAGAGCGCTGTGACCACATGTATTCATCCCCTCATGCGTATTACCTTGTTTTCACCAACTTATACCACTACACAAAGTAGTCCGCCATTATTTTTGTGTTATTTCAGGGACAGTCGTGTTATTCGAAAAACATTCCCTAAAAAAAAAATCATGCTATTGCGAAAACGTGTTAAGCGGGCATGTGTTAAACGAGTAATTACCGTATCAGATCTGGCTTCTGTGACAAATATATACCTGAGTAATTCAGCAGACATTGACAGTTAGGCTATAAAATGCCAAGTCCTTCAACGCATTAACCATTAGGACCACCAATGAAATACCACATGTGATTGTAGAACATTAGACAGTTGAAGCATCACCCTTTCTCCAAATGAAGAGATATTATGGGCTAGATTCACTCAGGGACTTGGGCATTGGGATACTCAGCATCAGAACTTTCTATTCTATCCTAACTTTCAGTGGAATGATTAGAGTACTTACCCATAACGTGGGCAACCCCGGCTCAATTTTCCCCTCTTGGCCTGATGTAGAGAAGGATTTTAATAGAGATCTGGAATCTCCTAGGCAAGTGTCCTTCCCAGCAGGCTAACAAGTCATTCTCTCTCTTTGTCCTAATGATTGAATTTATACACAGTGGAGCAGTCTCAACAGGGGAGATTGAGGGAGCCCCAGAGGAGAGTGTTGTATAGTACAGTGGCTAGGGCACTCACCTGAGAAGTGGCACTTCCCTCTTTAAACCCCTTCTACCCCTCCAGAAGAAGAGAACCCCAACCAATGAGCTAAGAGTTATAGAGGAGATTTCCCCCCCTCCCCAAGGCAATTTTGGATGATTGAGCCTACTGTTCTCAGGCCCCACAAGTAAACCAGGCAAAGGAAAGTCTCTCTTCCACCTGGCCTGTGGGTCTTAGATTTCTGGTTTACAAGAGGGAGGCAGCAGCACACATGGTCAGAGACGGAAATGTAAGTGCCTAGGGAACTTCACTTCAATAAAAATCAGGTGCCTACAAAGTTAGACTGCAGCTGAGTGGCGGGTTTGTGAATACCAATAGCATATATATCTGGGAGTTGGGTGCCTAACTTTAGGTGCCCATTCTCTTTGTGTATTTAGTCCCAGGAGTCAGTACTCTGGATTCTGTTTTTAGCGCACTGCTCTGCAGTACTTGGATGAAGCACAATCACTCTGTGCCTTATTTTACTCATCGCTAAAAATATATCAAGCCACCAACTTCATACTGGTGTTATGAAGTGTGATTAGAATCTTAGCTTGCATTTCTTGTGAACACTTCTCAGAGAGAAAGTGCAAAATATTTCAAGCAGCAAGATTTAGTTATCTCTTGGTATCTTCCCTGCCCCCTAACATTGAAAGTTCTTGATTTGTCCCAGTGTTTATAATGGCTCCCAGGATTTTCCTATTATTTTGCATAGCTATCCTATGGGACATGGAGTCACAAAGAAATCCAGAAACTAGATTAAATGATAATCCTAGTCTTGTAGCTCAAGAATATAAATTGAACAACACAGAGTTGTTACACTCTAAACTCTTATTATTCCCTAAAGTACCTACGGCAAAAGTGTAACAAAACAAAACACCACCAACAAAACACAAACCAAACCAAAACAAAAAGCTTTCATCTGCCTTGGTTCTGGGATTTCAGAGGTTAGTCTCAGGAAAGAACTCCCTTTTTAAAAAATTAAAGCAAAGTCAGGCAAATGCAAACAACTCAATAAACAAAAGTCTGTAAAGCTCACAAGACTATTTAAACCCCCTTGGAATGCCACGGCCAAATATGAAAGACCCACATTAAATTAAGATTACAGATTCCTTCACCTAAATCAGGGATTGTCAACTGTTTTTTGTCATGGTCCAAATTTTTTTGGACAAAGCAAAGTCAAAATCCAGAATTCAGGGGAAAAGATTAACATCCCCCAACAATAATTATAAGTAAATAGTATCCTATGGTGGCAATTGAAAGGAATAGAAACTTAAAATTGAATTCCTATCAACTCCTAGGTTTTGCATGTCACAGTGATTAAGTCTAAAGTTAATATTTCTACACTGCTATCAATTTGACATTACTGATGGGAACAGTCTAATGTAAACTGAGACAGTTTTCAGACAGGTTCTGAACATCTCCTCTGAGGGTATATATGCAAAGGCAGCTGGAAAACAGGGTGTAGAGAGACAGCTGCTTCAGAAGCACCATTCCCACACCTTTGTGAGTCTCGTAGATGTCTTTTCACTCTCTCTCACAAGGAAATTGCTGTCATATGGTTAATTTCACATAAACAACCCCAAAGAAGAGAAACCTGCTGCCCCTAAGGAGAGGTGATGATGGGTAAAATGTCTTGACTTTATCTACACTTAAAAATGTTGCCATTTTAACTATGTAGGCATATACAAAAGCAAAATTCCCTTATATGGATGAGTGGCTGCTTTTGAAATGCCTATGAGTGCAACAATACCTGCAGAAATCAGGCCCAGATTATTCCACATGCACCAGGTGCATTTACATGGATCCCCTCCCTTGCCCAGGTTTGGCCTGGGGGATGGCCAGGCCAAATACGTGTGAGTGGTGTTGTAACATGGTTCACAGGCCAAAACACCCACAGCAGGGAGCCAGGCATAGCCCTGTGGGGACAGTTGCCATCACTGCGGGGTGAATGCAGAGCAAGCTGGCTCTGCAACCCCTCCATCTCCTCACCTTCAGGGCCTACCCTCTGTAGTGGGCCAGGATAAAAGGTGTGGTGCTGTGGCAGGTGGCCAGTGCCTCCTCAGCTGAATGAGGAGGAGGTGGTGGCAGTGGAAGAGGATGCTGATATATTATTTTGGGGGCTCCTCATGAATGTATACTAGAGTTCAATAGTTTGAATTGAGGGCTACAGCCACACCACTGGAGACAGAATTATTCTCTGATAGGAGTACTCTTACCAGTACAATTGATTCCAGTTCAGTGAAGCAAAATGAGTTGTGCTGCTATAGAACTCCTTGTCCTGGCATAAGTCCATCTTTGATAGGACTTTCACCAGCACAAACAAGCCCATGTATAAAAAGATTGAGAGAGACAGACATCCCTTACAGACATAGTTATGGTCATAAAGCATTTTAAGCATAGGCCAAGTCTACAACTTACACCCCCCCACTCAGTCTCAGTCTCAAGCAAGGGGCACTGTAACATGGCAGCACTCACCTCCCATGAGCCCCCCTTCCCCCCCCCCCACACACACATCTGGCTAAGTGAATGTGTCTGCACTCTTTCAGTTTGTCAGACTCTCTGGCTACTCAGCCCTCCAGCTAAGTCACTCAGTCTAGTGTGAACCACAACCTCTTCCAGGGTACACGTCTAACAGGGACCCATCCCGGTGCCCTCTGCTAGTGTCTCATTGTTTTTGTCTCCCAGTTTGTTTCCCAACTCAGAGAGTGGTGCCTCCAGGCCTTTCCCTCCTGGAGACTGCTCCTCACTCTTACTTCAGGGCTTGTATCTCAAGTCTCATAATCCACAATAACTCTCTTCATGGAGCTCTCCATGGTGCTGCTGCTCGCTCAGCCAGCCACCCACAGTTGACAGCTCTTCAAGGCTCCAGAGACACACTGCACTGACTCTGGTCCTGCAGCTTCTTCTTATAGGCCTTCCTATCCCCTGACTGGCTGGTTTCTTTGCAGCCAGTTTAGCTTCCCTGGAGGACTTCTCTATGACCCTTTTCTGGCCTCAGGGCCTGATCCGCTTCATCACAGGGACAAATACAGCTGTGCTTCCCACTAAGGCCAAGTCTATACTACAAACCTAAGTATTGGGATAACTACATAACTTGGAGTGTGAAAAATCTCTTAGCCCCTGTGTAGATGGCACTATGTGAACATAAGAGCTTTTCCTGTCAAGATGAATTAACTACACTGATGGAAGAAGCTCTTCTGTGGGTGTAGTAGCATCTTCATGTATAGGCAAACATGAAGAAGCAAGAAATGAGAGTTGCTGTTGTTTTGGTCACAATACTTCACAATCAATTTGTTCATTACACTAGGTCCCAAATTTTGGGGAAGTCACCCGAGTCCTTTGCCCAAACCTGGGAAAAATCCTCCTCCACTATTAACAAAACATATTTGGTAAAATTGTGTTCTTAGTTACACATGTGCAGACCAAGGCTCCTTGTAAGCTGGGCACACCTGTATTGGCATGCAGCTGTTTTCTGAGCTCCACTCAGAAGTTTGGAGCTCCCACCCAGGGAGCTCAGATGACAGGCTGGGAAGAGGGGGGTAGGGCACTTGCCCTCTCTCTGAGGAGGAGCAGAAGCAGCAGTAACTGCTAGAGGAGCTGGCTCCTCCCCCTGCCTGGAGGTTTCTGCACTGGCTGGGGGTGACTGAGTTCTCTAGTCAGGGAGGCAGAATGTATTTGGACGATTATGTGACCCAGATTATGCGGGAGCCAGGGGTGCTGCTGAAGGGGAGAAGAGATCGGTGCTTCATTGCCTGCCACTGGCCACATGGAAAACCTGGATAAGTTACAGGCGCAGCCAGGTTGGATCAACTTTTCTAGTGTGCTCCCAAATCCTCCCCTGACCAGAGAACTGTTAACAGGGTGGCTTCTCCCCTAACCCTCCCATTGGGGAATTGGTCAGGCAGGGATCCCCTGTTTTCCTCTGTGTTACACTCCCCTGCTGCTCATTCAGTTGTCTGTTTACTTCTCTGCCTACTACTTTGCTCCTGTTCTCTCCAATTTGCACTCTTCCCCCCATTCCATGGTAACAAGATAGCACCTCTCCCCCACCCTTGCTTTCTTACTTTCACTCCATTTGGAATCATGGAATCAGGTCAATATCTCCTCCAGTGAGTGCAAGACCAAACTTCTCCCTGCACTGTCACTGAAATACCCCCAATGTCAGCCATCTGTCTGGCCCCCTCCTTTTTTAAAATTCTCTGGTGAGCTTGGAAAGCTTCCCTCATTAGCTGCAGGAAACAAGACAACCACAATCTACATGTGCAGAGGCTGCAAATGGGTCAGGGGAAGGGAATGTGTTTTTGGATGAATCAAGACATTTGGTAAGGATTTTTGGGCAAGGGAAAGAAACTTGTAAGGAGACATTGTGAGAGATGAAGCACATGGTAGGACAAGATTTTGGATAAAAGAGGAGGAGGATTGTGAAGCTGTGCGTTGCCTTGGGAACAGTGTAAGCTAGAGCCCTTGGTAAATTTGTTCTGTAGATGTTATTTTATGGAATTAAGTCAGGGGGGACTTCTTGGCATTCCCTTGGAAAGGACCTAAGGGGAAGTAAACTTCGGGGATGTGCCAAGACATTTTCATGATTACATTTCAGACAAAGTATACATAGGTGTTAATGGCTTAAGGTAAGAAAGAAAAAGATTCTTTTAGCATAAGTTTTTTGGAGTGCAGTACATATCTAAAACTGTGGTCTTAATGATTTTTTAAAAAAATCATGTGTTACTAATTAATACATGGTAAAATGTATTGCATTAAGGACAGATCTTTGCTATTTGGTAGAGTTCTGGCTCTTATGAGTCAGAAGTAGCAAGTACTTGGTGAGATTCTAGCTTTATTGTAGGTTGAAACCTTATTTACAAATTCTTTGAAATATGAATCAATCTACAAACCCTGAAGCCATGTGTTAATTTGCTCTGTGGCTTGTACTCTTTGGTATGGTGACACACACAAGGTGAAAATTTCAAAACAGGAAAATGTCTGGTTTTACAGGTCTGTTTCACTTGTATTTGTATAGCATAGATCCTAAATATTCCCCAGATAAACTGTATAAACTGGAGTAAATGCCTTTTACTCGCCTTTCCCGTAGCAGTAAATATTGAATTAATATTTGCACGGAGTGCATGACTACTTTTGGTTGACTCATAGATTTCTTTAGCATCTTAAAGCTGAGCTATGTGTGGATAATATCCAATTTGGCATGTTTACTAGCTTGAGTTGTTAGAAAGGATGATAATACATGTAATCCAAGGACAGTGTTCATTTCCCTTTTATTTGGTTTCATATTAAACAAACATCATAAGCATTGCTCCTTGTTAATTATCCCTTGTTTTAATATAACCCACACCTATGGACAGTTTAAAATACATATTTATGTCTATGTTTTTTGTTTGTACTGGTGGGCGCACATCTACACACTACCTCCATATTGCTGTTGCACATAAGAAATTTCAACCCACCCAAAAGAAAATTCAACCCATCCAAGGATGGAAAATGTTAGAGGCAACACTGGTGTAGACATTCATTTACCTGGGGTAGGAACATTTAACTTCTAAAAATGTTGTTACATTCTTCTATTGGTGTTGCTTAAAAGTACTAGAAACAGCTCTTTTTGTAAGGGTATGTCTACACTTGCACCCTCTTTTGAGAGAGGGATGCAAATGCAGCTGAGTGAAATTGCAAATGAAGTGCGGATTTGAATTTCCCGTGCTTCATTTGCATAATCGCAGACCGCCACTATTTCTAAATACCCTATTTCGAAATAACAAACGCTGTGTAGACACGGTTATTTTGAAAGAAACCTTTTCTTTCTAAATAACCCTTACTCCTCAAAAAAATGAGGTTTACCGGTTATTTCAAAAGAAGGGTTTTCTTTTGAAATAACCACGTCAAGACAGCATTTCTTTTTTCGAAATAGCGCTATTTCGAAATAGCGCCATAATGTGAATATGCAAATGAAGTACGGGATATTTAAATCCCAGCTTCATTTGCAATTTTGAATGTCTACATTTGCATCCCTTTCTTGAAAGAGGGTGCAAGTGTAGACATACCCTTGGAGTGTAATACAAATTGAGTTTGTTCCTGCTCGGAATTAAATTAATAGCAAAAACCACAATGCAGTTTATTAGTTGCAACATTACGGCCAAGAGTCAATTCTGTTATTTTTAATCCATTCATTCATTTTCTCCCTTTGCATTTGCTTTTTTAGCTGCTCTTACTCAGAGAAAAAATCCTTTTAGCAACAACATCAGTCTCATTGAGGTCATGTCATAGACTAACTTCCGGGAGCTGAAATACAGAAAGATGAAGTTAAGCCACCTGATGTAGTTCTGTTTCTTCTATCTATCCAAGACAGATCCCAGCTCAGAAGGGCATTTTAATTCAATTTTGATTCTATACAAGGAACTTCATATTCTCCTCCAAGCAGCATTGCTTTATGAAAGGAGTCTGTACCTTAAAGATAACTTTATACTAAGCACAAATTAAGCTATTAGGACATTTTATATTTTTCCTAAATTTATTTACAGAACCTAAGTTACCAAGGCTGTAGTCAGAAATCATGGGGCTCAGAAAAAGAGGTAAAACCATTCCAGTTTTTCTATAAATTTGACCAGGCCCAACCTTATTCTAGTTCCCTGAAAAAAAACCCTCTCCCCAAAACCTAGCTGACTTATAGTTTGTGTAACAGTGTGTCATCTTCCCCAGGTGATTCTGGAATCCAGGAGTTACACTGCAATTCTGCCATTTAAATCTGACCAATGCCAACGAAATTCTGCCATTTAAATCTGAAATTTCATGGTGTTGTAATTGAAGGGGTCCTGATCCAAAAAGGAGATGTAGGGGAGGGGGGCTGCAAGGTTCTCATAGGGGGGATTGTGGTACTGCTACCTTACTTCTGCACTTTTGCCAATGGCAGTGCTGGCTGCAGAGTTGGACAGGTAGAGACAGAGCCATTACCACCAGCAGTGCCAAAATAAGGAGGGCAAGGTGTGGTATTGCCACCCTTACTAACTGCTGCTGCCTACAGAACTGGGCCTCAGTCAGCAGTTTCCACTCTCCAGCCACTCTCCGGCTGCCCAGCTCTGAAGTCTGTGCAAAAGTAAGGATGGCAATATCATGACCCCCCCCCCCCAAAATAACCTCGTGACTCCCCTGCAACTCCCTTTTGGATCACAACCCTCCCCTTATTTGAGAAACACTGGTCTCCCCCATGAAATCTGTATAGTATAGGATAAAAGGGCCAGATTTCATGGTGGGAGACAAGATTCCATGGCTTGTGGTGTATTTTTCATAGCAGTGAATTTGTTAGGGCTCTAAATATGTCCCTCCAGTGCTTGAAGAAAATTATGCATAAAACTTAATCACTAAAATACCTCTTAGATCACTTTCTGTTCTCCCTCCTCTCTCTCACCATTTCCCCAGGCTCCAACACCTGTCATTTCTTCATTTTCTGACACACACAGTCTGTTTTTCCTCTCTCGGGGTATGTCACACCTTAATTTGTGATGCAGATGTGCCCTCAGGCCTGGTCTACACTTGGAATGTATCCCTGTTACAATTGTCAGTGTAGCTGCATTAATACAACCACTTGTGACTTTGCCCATCTACATATCAGCACAAGTGCAAATTGTAGTTATATTGGCAGTTAGCCCCAATTACAGTGAAGACTTCATCCTTCCCAGTCTCTCTCACACTTGCTTCTTTCCTCCTGACTCTAGTTTTGGAACAGGAGCCTAAAGCTGTGGCAGTCTCCTCTCCTAGGTCCTTCTGCAGATATATAACTTCTTCCCTTCCCCTCATTGCCAGCACTGAAGAGGAGAGTTGCACATACACAGAAGCCCATTCAGCATCCACTGCTGCCATTCACAGGATTACTTATCAGCTGTATAATAATCAACCTGCTCACACTAATTCCCACTGGGAAGCCTCCTACTAAGACCAGTAGAGGCCAACAATTACAGCTGATCTCCCGCCTTCCTGCCCCGCAACCTACAGTAGCCCTGTTACATGGAAGAGCGTGGTCTGGGCATCAGAAAAAAAAAGTCTGGAAATATGAAAATATTTATAAATATCTCCCCACACACACTCACACAATGGTGACGTTACACGCTGAAAGGTCAAATCCTGATCATTTTATTCATATGAGTCACAATGAAGTCAATGAAATGATCCACATTCAGATGAATGAGACAAGCAGATTTGGCATGTGGCATATTAATGAGATATGGGCTAGTTGCAGAAAGAATAGATGTTCAGTGCAGGACTCCAAGTCTTGTTTTTCTGAGCAAACCTTAGGAGAGCATGAATCAAGAATCAACTCTGCTGATTGTTTTTATTTTCCCCACAGTGGTCAAATCCCAATGGAGGGATGATAATTTGCTGAGAGATCATGAAATTCTTCTCTTTCACATGTTTTCTGTTCTTTGTAGCAGTCACACTCCCTTTTGAGTCTGCATCAATAGTCATCTTTATTTATTGATACAGGCTCTGTTAAGTGAGCTGATTTAATCAATTGCCTTGGTTAGTTTTGATACCAATTGACTCAAGTCCCAGCTCCCATTAATCTTTTCTGTCTACCATGATGAAGCTCTCTTAAATCTGTCCAACTCACACATGTGGCAGATCATTTTTCAACTTCATCTTATGCCACTCATTGAGGAAGAAGTCTCTTGCTTGTTCAACCAAGGGCAATGCTCGTTAAACTAGCGCACGGTATTTAAGAACTGAGTGATAGCCTGCTGGCTTTGAGAGAATATTCTCTCTCCAACAAGGCTTTCTACAACAAGGCTGGAATTTAGCAGCAAGTCAAATGAATGAGCTCAAGAGAATTCTTCCCTCTTCCATAGACACTGCCATGTTCCTAAGAAGATGGACCGACATTTCCCACTATCTAGCACCTTTTATCTCAAAACAATATACATAGATGAACAAACAATATCCCCATTTTGCAGCTGAACAGACAGAAGCAAAAGAAAATGTAAGTGATCTCTCAAAGTACAATAGAAACTCAGTTGTAAAGCCAGCAAAAGGGTCGTGGCCCCCAGTATTCACACCAGTAGACAAAACTGCCTTGAGAGTTGCTGAGCTGGCTGGTCTGCTTTCTAGGTACTTCTGGTAGCCAGGGGTCAGTATATCATTGATATCAGGATCAGAAAAGGTTATTTGCTCTCCTCACTTTCTAGCTTCTGGGGAAACAAACAATAGGAAACCATGGCAATGAGGCTGTATGCATTCATACAATGGAGGTGAAGAGGTCTCAAGGGCCAAAGAGAAAGCATCTCCTAGAAAAACTGAGCAGGAAAATGACATGCCTCTGATGATTAAGCTATTTGTGAAGAAATAGAACCTTCTAGTACAGTAAAAGGCGCTTTCACAGAATTTCATCCCATTGAACACCACTTGCATGAGATCAGTTTTACCCAGCCATCAAAAACAGAAAACATTGAAGCTTAGGTTGACTATATGAAAGCATTGCATCATTAGTCCATCATCAAAGTTGTAGATATGTAACCTCAAGTTCACACAAGACGACTCCTCTATTCAATAGAGGGGCTGAGGGGCTTAAGGACATGATAAGGCAGCCCAGGCTAGGCCTACCAAATTAAACTAAGCTATAGATTTTAAGCTTTCCCCCATAAGTTTTAGCTCTTTTGGCTGTGAAGACAGACCCTGCATTAGTTCACACTCAAGAACACAATCTTTGAAAGATGTAGAGAGACTGAAACAATGCACCTGTCTTACCCACCTCAAATCATGTCTGTGTCAGAGCAACTTATTACACAAAAAGTATCTTTTCCCTGACACTATTGAGGAAGACAACAACAACAAGAGAGTTCCATTCTCTGAGTAGAGGGGATTTAAACATTTAATCCAGAACACATTTAATTAAGGTGGTAGCGAAAAACACAATAAAATGTATTATTTGGAAATAGAAGATTTACCTAGTGTTGCTTGGGTCCTTGAATCAAATAAGTTCTGTTTTTCTTCATTTGAATAATTGTTCTGTGGTGGGGTTGGGGATGAAACGTTCAGTACGCAGGCTGCCCCAGGAAGAGAGGAAAACCCCAGCCCTCTCTCACTGCAGCAGCTTGGGGCTAGGCAAAAAGTGCCTGACCATCGCTGCTGCAGCAGCAGTAGGCACAGCAAGGGAGGGGTGCATGTCCGCTAGCTGGGGAACAAACAGACAAACTCTCTGAAATAGATAGTAGATATCTGTCCCTTCCTCCACCCCTGCTTGCTGCTGCTGGCACAATAGAGTTATAGTTGTCCTGGTCCCCATCTCTGGCCCCTTGCCGCTCCCCTGTGATCATTGTGCAATATAACTCCCTCCTGCCAAACCCCTCCCTTTGCATTTTATGAAAAACAATTGACTTTTAGGTACATCCCATTGTCCTGGCACAACCAAATCCTGACTGTGCTTTAAGTTATGCTCAGAGGAAGCTGCTTACCAAATTTGGTGGCCCTAGCTCTTAGCTTTAGGAGGAGTTTTTTGAACAGACAGACAGACACAGGACCGGTACTTATATAATTTTGATGTTGCTCTGGCTTTGCCTTTGAGAAGACATTAGGTAGAACTTTAGCCACCAGTTAATGTTTAAACAAGGCAATGGACATCAGAACACAGTGGGTTACAGCTGGAAGTGTTGTGCAAACTTCCCTATGTAGACACTGCCTAGATCACTATAATTCCAGAACAGATGATTTTGGAGCAGGTAATTGAAGAAATCATGTCAAATGCCACAGGCCTAGTTACAACTGTATTTGCTGAAGTTGTTACCTCTTTCTCCTATTCTGTTTAGACAGCAATGCCTCCTTCTTCAGGCTACTCTAGAGACATCACCAATGCTGAGACATATAGTTCTTTGTTCACATGCCAGCCACACTGCCACTCAGTCTGAAAGTGGATTTCCATGCCCCGAGTTTTCAAAAAAGACAAGCAGCTGTTGGAGGGAGATTATAAAATTTAGAGCAGTGTCTTAGAAGAGAGAAAGACAGCAGTTCAATCAGGTGCTCCCAATTTCCAAATAACGAATCAAAGAGGCAGGGCCCAATCGTGGGGAGCGTAGGGCTTTCTAGCTAAAGCTCTTTTCAGGCAATGTTACAAGAGTGACTCCTACACAAAGGAAAAGAAAATAAACACAAAGGAGAGTGGAAGAAATTAGTTTGAGTTCTGATTTATGCATATATGCTGCATGCTTTGAGAAAAAAATGAACTTGTCTTTCACATTTTGCCTTAGCCATTTTCAATGCCAAACAGAGTTTAAAAGATAATCATTCAGCTTTCTTCTAAATGTTATCCTGTTTAAACTGATCAAGTGCTTCTCAAGCTTCTGTTGATACCACCAATTTATTAAAGGCTGGGTGGATTTTCTTCTCTTTGCTGGTCAGATAATATCTCCATAATCCCTAGTGCCATTAGAGTAACACACATCCCTGCTGGTGGCAGCAGACCTGATCAGCTACATGCGTCATGTGCCTTTTGACCATATAACCATAGTAACTTTGTATGTGAGGCCAGGAGAAAGGAAACAAGAGACATTAGAATTCATTTACCCTGTTTAGGCTCAAGCGTTCCCTGAAGTAGTCACAAGATAATAATGAGGAGACTTCCTTTCCCAGAAACATATAAAGCAGGGACAGAAAAAAGTCTACTAAGTTGTAGTACATTTACTTCCCTATGCAGCATTGTTCCCTACAGAATGCTGTTAATTTCTTTGTACTGTACATTCTAGTTTTAAATGACAAGTAATGAACCAAGCATAATTTCCCTTGGGATTTTGTTCTAACAGAACTCGCTATTAGAAAATAAAGAGAAAAGAAATTCTGAAGCTTGCTAACACATCAGATTTTAAAAAGGCCAAATATAAAAATTAAATATAAATGTTAAAAGAACAGTGTTAGATTGCAAATTCAAGCAGTCAAAATTTAGGAAATGCCAGAATTAAGGCTGCCTGAATAACCTTAATTCAGCTCCCTTGTGCATTTGTACACTGATACAGTCTCTAATTCCATGATCACTTATTGTTATTTCTACAGGACCTATGTCTCCTTCAGAGCACAGTTTTTCTGTTTCAGTCCCAGTCTTCTTACTCATCCAGTCCCAGTTCCTCCTACTCTTGGCTCCTTATCTGATCTTTCTCCTTTCACCCTGACTTCTAATTGCCCAGTCTCACTGATCCTAACCCTACTTTGCCTGGATCACTGGGCTTCTCATCCAAGCTCAATGTGACCCAGGCCAAGTTCTCCCACTGCACCTTGACTCCTTCTGAAATCAGTCTCCCTTTCAACTCACTTCCTTCCTTCCCATCCCACTAGTTCTCAGATAGGTCTCCGTACCATACCCTGCCAGCCCCAGAATCCCACCACTAGCACCTCATCCAATCCAGTCCTACACTCCTTACCCAACTGTTGGGGTCACTGGGCATGATCCTAGGTAACTCGGAGAAGTGGAAGATCAAAAGAATCGATGAAGCGCCCCCACTCTAGGCCCAAGCACCCCCTTCCCCCAACCCCCCGCCAGGCATAACTTTTCTCTGGCCCGCTGGTGGCTGGGAACAGCAAGACAGACCTTGAGGTTGCCTAGTTACTATCAGTGGTATAGAAGAAGAATTCAGATGTGTCTCTGTAGAGGGGAGGAGGAGGATAGGGCTGGCAGCATGTCCCAGCATGGGAATCTTGCTACAGTTCACTATTTTCCTGCAAGTAAACAACCTGGGTATATAAGGAGGGAAAACTGCTTACGTTGGGTGTGCTTGATCTGAGATGTCTAGTCTCCTGGCACCTATTTCAGCGTTCAAATAAACTTTTTATGCTTCTCCACACTGGTGTGTTTATTGGAGCGCGCACACCGGGCACCGAACCCAGCTGTTGCCTCCCTCGGGCACTCTGTGCCGGCAACACAACCTATCCCAGTCTTTCCTCTCTACTCCTCCCTGCACTAATCCACATTCCCATTTCCCCTTTCTTCCCCCAACAACCTATAGTTATAGTCTTTCCTCCATTCCATAGGTCTGTCTCTTGTCACTTATGCATTCAAATCAGGCAGCTAATTCCTGCATGCTGCCTGGGCCCAACAAGGGGGAGCATTTGGGTTATAGGAAAGAAGGGCTCCCTGCTTTCAGTGGATCTATCTGGACCCTCCATGGCAGCAGCTCAGAGCTACAATTGCTATCCAGAAGAATCCTCAGAGAATCTAGCTGCTAAACATCTAAGAAATATTATAACTTGGCCAAACTGGGACAGATCTTCATGTAAACAGGAAGGCACATCCCTGACACAAAGGTCACTCCCTGCCAAATGTCAAGTTCCTGCTTCTTCAGCAAATGGGTGCTGCAACTTTTCAAATAACAGATCACCAGAAGTTTTTTTAACTCAGTCTAAACAGTCCTTCTCAGCCACAGCTGAGCAGTTTTAGCTGAAGTTTATTTTATTCATTATCTTAATTTTTATATATCAATTTAAGTTCCTTGGAAGAAAATGTCAATCCCCACGCAGTTTCAGTTACAAAGAACTGAAAACAGAATTGTAGCAGCACCTTCTATGAAGTCTGGGTGAAGGCTAGCCACTATCTCAGTTTCTCCTTCCTCAGCTACAGCCTCTCAGTTTGTCAGCCTGGTTGTTTGCTCTAGTAACCTAGCTCTCTGGTTAAGCCATCAGAGAAAGGCTCAATAAACACAAAACAAGGAGTCATGCAGATCATGACCCCTTTTTTGTGAGAGGGTAGCTGCTTTATTCAGCCCCTCCTGGGCTCCTTTGAATCTCTCCCTCCTCTCTCTCAAGCACCAACTCTCAGAATTTCCCACATGGGGTCTCTCTCTCCTCTCCTCACTTCCCATACATTTCTCTTAGGTCATGCGGCAAAATCAGGCCTGTGGAGTATAACTGCCTCCTATGTGACTCAACACATTTTCTCCATCTGGAGGTAGCCACCTAGTTTGCCTGCTATTGCCCACTTAGTTAAAATAATAATTTTGCCACCTGCAAAAGGAGCTCTCACAATGATTCAAAAAGCTCCCCCATTTACACCTGTGACATTGTATACTCTAAAATAACATCTAGGTTCTTTATGTCAGATTTGTGTGCATTAAAGATTGACTTCCCACCCTGAAGTTGCCATCTCTCCCCCTTGGCCTCTGCCTGGATCCACAGGGTTCTTCCCCTGTCATAGGCACCATTCTTCTCCCACCCAGGCAGAGATGAAGTCTTGATGGTGGGGGTGGGATCACAATTTAAAGGTTTGAAGGGGAGGATGAAACCACCCCTCTATACCGCCCACACTCTCTCCAAACTGGTACCACCATGCTTCCACTCTCCTGGGAGCTTCTTCACCACTTACTTCTCCCATTGCCTCACAAATGCAGGCATGGCATGCTCCAGAGCAAGAGTCACCATGCCTCTGTGAGTCGCATCCAGGCCTGCCAATGGGGTAGGGCAAAGGAGGCAACTGCCCCAGGGCCCAAACATTGCCCCTTTGAATTGCTACTGGAACACCAGAGTGCCTGAGGGATGTGTGTGTGCGTGCTGCAGTCTGGGCAGCGCTAAAGTCTGACTGTTCTTGGCCCCACCCCTTCTGTGGGTACAGAGCTCCCCTCCCCACACACACACACACATACCTTGCCCTGGGGCCTGCTGTGGTTGTTGGCCCTGCTGGTCACAACTGAGAATACCAAATTCAGGACAATCTGCTGAGAAATGGGACAGACACATCCCAAAACTCATGGTTATTCTCCCATACTGTATACAACAAAAGTAAACTTTTTCACTACACTGGCTAACAAGAAGTCAAAAACGCAGTCTCTTTAGGCATTTTCATATGTACCTCTGGTGTCACTATCCATGCTACTGTCATCTTTTCTTGATGGGACGTGGGTCTTACAAAATCCTTCTGATTATACTAGTTATAACAGCAGCATCTACACAGTCGGGCTTCAAGCTAGGCACTGCCTCAATTTCTGTATTGACCAGGCCCTCTAGTCTACTATATATTTTAGATATGTTATGCACCTGTCTCTGTGTGTCCATCCCTACATCTGTGAGTCCATTTATTCAAGAGCTCCTTCAAACAGTAAGAGCTAGGACCAGCAAATTTGGTATATCCTCCACAACAGCTTGTCAGCACTATTTGAAGTTAAATTTCTGCACTTGAGGCAAAGGACTATTATGCTATTTGTGGGATGGCATGACACACAATTTACCAGTATGTTTACCAGTGCACAAACATGCACTGTAAGAACCAAGTCTAAAACATGGACACTGGGAACAGGTTAAAAACAAGAAACCATCTTCTCTGTGCTGGCTTTATCCCATCAATTGAATGCAGGGTCTAAGTGACTTTGTGCCACCAAATACACATTCTGCTGTCAGCCTGAGAGCATGGTGATGATCAAAGCGAATATTTGTCCAAGTAAGATGGTGTATATTCATATGAAGTATTTATACATAGGTGTATTGTATCTGTCTGCATGGAATATCTCAGATCATGTTTTTAAATTGTAATTTAGATTGTTTTCACCGAAAGCGTTTTAGTCATTGAATATCTGAATAAGATGGACTAATCAGGCTATATAATATCCTGAGAGAGGAAAGCAATCAGGGATTCAAAGTGAAATTTGAATAGTTGAAAACCTAAAATGCTAATTACAGATTTTGAAATTTAATGATCAGTTGATTAACTATTTAATTTGTCTTTTGAAACCCATGTGGAAGTTAGTAACGGCTTGATATCCATACAGAACATTTATCAATATGGGGTACCCACAACATTAGATTAAAATAGGCAGTTTGGTTTTTCAGTAGCATGACAGGCACTTGTTAAATATCAATAATGCTAGCTTTAGGGACAAACATTGAGAGCAATTTGTCTGATTCATTTTTTTTTTCAAATGATTACAGCCTGAGCGTCCAACTTCGCAAATGTCTTTGTAAAAACCTACTGTCATCTCACTGAAAAACAATTTGGTTTAGCAAAGAGCTCTGTTTACCTATCATTCATTTTCTGTATTCCTTTTCTCCTCACATTTTATCACAATGGACATTTGCTTGAGAACAGGAACTTCACTATTCGGGAGTTCATCACTTTTCCTACAGCATATTCCTCATCTGCAGTCACTGTCAACATCACAGGCTCTTCACATTAACTAACTGTGATGTTTCAAACAGAAGGGTATGTCTTCAGGGGCAGTTTAACTATCTCTTAGGTACCCTTCCTGCTTATGAGTCCATGCGGCTGGAACCCAGCTCTGCACAGTCTCAGCATACTGCATGAAGTCACCTGTAGGGTCAAAGATTTAAGGTATAAAGATCATGGGTTTTAGGCAAATGTCCTTAATACTACCAAACAATGGTAAAACAAATATAGAAAATAAATATTTAAGCTAAATGTCTTTTTCTGCAGAGCTTTCCAATAGGAATTAGCATGTTTTAAAAGGCAATAGCTTATATCCCATGATGAAGAAAGTGCACATCAGGCATCATATGCCCATGAAACCCAAGAGCATGTCTACACTGCAGGGCTAAAGCCGAAATAAGCTACGCAACTTTGGCTACGTCAATTGCATAGCGTAAGTCGAAATAGCTTATTTCAGCTTTTGGGGCTGTCTACACAGCAGGAAGTCCAAGAGAGAGCACTCTTCCCCTGACTTCCCTTACTCCTCGTAAAATGAGGGTTACAGGAGTAAGAAGTCCTCCAGCTCGACATTATTTTGACATTATGTCAAAATAACTGCTTGTAGTGTAGATGTGGACTACGTTATTTCGGAGTAATGTCAGTTATTCCTAAATAATGCTGCTGTGTAGACATACCCCAAGTGAGTATCCACTTCACAGGAACTAGCATACACTCAATTCTGGTATTCAAAGAGTGAAATTTGGTGAGAAACAAAAGACATTTTCCTGATGTATTTATCTCTATACTGCTAATTAATGCATTGTTGATTAGGAGAGTGTGTTTGAGATGAGCATACTTTAGGTTGTGACAACTTTTGCATTATAAATTCCTATTTATAAATCAGGGAACATAACCACACCATTTTTCACACAAGGGGTATCACACCACCTTTTAAATGATGTTGGGGACAGAATGGGGGCCGGGGGGATAAATATTTTTTTATCCCAAGGAAAGCCATTGAACCTCCCTATAAAACAAATTACCCTTCCCTTTTCACTGGTTTTGAAAAGGCTTGAATATAAATTACACATGAGTTGGAGGGGGGAAAAGGAAACATTTCTCTGGCATATTGGTATTTTTGCCTTCTTGATAGGTTTGGAATGTTCAAAGTACCTATCTGTGAAGACTGAGTAATGAGCAAGTATAGATGATGCAGTTAAAATGCATGCAAATTAAATTAAATTCACAGCTCTGTAATATATCATACAGGGCCACAATTTATCACATGGTTAACCTCACCAAAGTGTTCCATGTCCAAGGATGTACACAGGTGGAGAAAATTTTCCAAGCATTATGCACAATTGGCTAATCCCCTTGATTTTTCTGTGCTTCCAACTTCTTTGGTGTTGCTTGCTATAGGTTATTTGCTACTACATTGCTTGGTCCTATAGTTCAATATGACACATGGCTTGCAAGGTTTTACATGCATTGCAACCAGTGGCAGCTGCAGGAACTCAGCCCGTTTGAAACTGAAGTTATTTATTTAGGTGCCTATGTGCAGATTGAATTGCCTAAGTTTCAACTGATTGAAAATGTTGACCGTTTTCTCTTCATGGGAGATAATGTAAACAGGGCTGGATTAACTATTAGGCTAATAAGGCTGTAGCCTTAGGACGTCCCATTGCTTAGGCCCTCCTGCTCAGGCAGGAGGTAGGGCTGGGCCAGGAGAGGGAGAGGGGAGTGAGCTTGCTCACATAGCCCTGTGGAGCCCGGAGCACAACTGCCAGCAAGAAAGACAAGGCAAAGCAGTGCATGATGGCTTAGAAGACTCTCCCTCTCACTCCCTTAAGATGATGGAGGGGGGACAGCAGACAACAGGCAGCATGGGTAGGAATGGTGGGAGGAAGAGGCTTCAGCCCTGTCTGCCCTTCCTTAATGGTGCTGAGGGTGGGGAACAGCCCAGGCAGTCCTGGACTGGTATGGAGCACATCCCCAGCCAGCATCTCAGTGCTCTGTCCCTCCTGAGCACCAAGAACGAAATTGTCAAGTCTCTGAAGTATATTTACATCATTCATGACTTTGCCACAGCTAAAGTGGGAAAAAGTGTTTGAGTGTAGTAAGAGTAGAATAAATGTGTTACTTTTGTGCACCATGTGAACCATGAAAGAACTGTGTACAACTACAGCTATAGCAGAGGCGCCACAGCAAGTGGAAATGTGCAGCGCCCTTTTTCCAAGTCCATTTCAGTCTGTGATAAATGAACTATGCCGCATATTTACTGATGGCTCCTGTACATTCAAAATATCTTCAGAAATCCTTATATTTTGTCACACAGGAGTGCACACTTTTGCAGCATGCACAGTTAACATTGGTCCAAGCACTATTAATTCAGTATTAATTGACCGTTCCTTTGGGTTTATCTAGGTAGCATATGTAACACCTTGGCTTTTCCTTTATTCTTCTTGCAGTTGTCAAGCCCACTCTGGGTTTCTTGGAGTTGGCAAGTTCTTCAGTGTGGCTCTGAGTTTATGTTTTCATTTGATTGTGCAGTTCCAAGCAGCAGGTTTTAGCTTGTGCATAATGTTTACAGGCAATTTTTGTAGTAAATTGTTACATTTTCTCTTTTGAGTGTTTATGCAAGGAACCAACTATGCTAGCTAGGAAGCACGATCATCTATCAAACCCTGGCAGATAATAGGAATCAATCTGGAGGAGGCAGGCATAACACTGGCTCAATCTTTCTAGCAGATTTATCTCTAGAATACATATATATTCAGTTTGCTGTATAAGGGCAAATCCTGCTTTGCACATGAATGCAATGCACGAACAGTAGGAGGACTACCAGGAGTGCACAGGTTGAACCTCTCTAGTCCAGCTCCCTCAGGATCTGACCAGTGCCGAACCAGAGAATTTGCCAAAACACGGGAGATCAATATTGAATAGCAGCATCACCAACACTTCCACTGCTTACTGGGCTCTTGGAATACATTTAGGGGTTCATTAGAGCTAAATACCAGCACGGAACACTGAGGGTACGTCTAGACTACATGCCTCTGGCGACAGAGGCATGTAGATTAGACTACCTGGCATAGGAAAATGAAGCGGCGATTTAAATAATCGCCGCTTCATTTAAATTTACATGGCTGCGCTGGGCGATCAGCTGTTTGTCGGCTCAGCGCGGTAGTCTGGACGCTCCGTGATCGACATCAACGCATTTGTCGACCTCCCTGGTATGCCTCCTGTGATGAGGAATACCTGGGAGGTCGACAAATGCCTTTGATGTCGACCGCTGAGCGCCCAGACTCGACAAACAGCTGATCGCTCAGCACGGCAGCTATGTAAATTTAAATGAAGCGGTGATTATTTAAATCGCCGCTTCATTTTCCTATGCCGGGTAGTCTAATCTACATGCCTCTGTCACCAGAGGCATGTAGTCTAGACATACCCTGAGAGCCAGGAGTGGAGGTTGTAAACAAACTTTGAGACTGCAGGAAACTTAGCCACACTTATGATAAGTGGACATCCAGCTAACTAAAATCATGCCAGACCATGGATATCACTGGACCAGAGAATGCCAGACCTGTACTGCATAACAAGAGGCTGCCCAGGATTCAGTGTGCGCCCTGCTTTGTGGGTTTGGAATGCTGGCAGCCCTCTGTACCTCCTGTGCATTGTGGAACCCTGCTTTATAGCAGCATTCACAGGAGAAGGTAACAGAGGGAGTGGGGTCTGAGATGGGTAAGCAAAACCAGTGGATTTCAACCTACAGATCAAGCTTGGAAAACATTACATATCACCTAGGACCAAAAGGGCATACCACATACTCTCCTTTGCAATAAGACAGCATGGAGAGGATTCAGAGCTGCAAAATAAACAATTGGTCATGCCGCTTGCTTTAAGGAGCATGTATCAGTGAACTCTTGTAGTCTGGAGGCTCTAGTTGTCATGCAACAGAACCTTCAGGAAACATGGCTTGGTTTTGCAGTAGTGCTGTCATTTAATTCAACTTTACAGTAAGCCAATACACATCTTTTTCATGAAAGATACTAGCAGTACTGTCAGTAAATTAAAAAATCACTGCTACATGGATGTAGCATTAGAACAGTAGGTAACCTAGATATGATCATAGTATAGGGGAACCACAGTTGGTATGGGGATTCCTACTTCATGCCCCCCCTCCTCTGGCACCATGCTACAGGAATTAGATGGGGAATCACTGTCCAGCTCATCCACAGCAGTCCCCTTTTGAAACAATCAGCTGGCATAAGAGAGAGCAGGTGTGAAGCTTTTAAATTGCAGCTGAGGGCTCTGGATTGTCATTTGCTGACCAGGTTTGAGTCTAGAGAATTTGAACCACTGATTATTTAGAGGACATAAGAGACCCTGGCTACCAGCAGAGCAGAGAAAAGTTTAGCCAAATGATTGAGCTGTATCAAACAGTTTTCACTTCATTTTTCAACTGAAAAAGTAGAGTTGTGTTCCAATTCAGCTAAAGGTAATATTTCACTATTTTAATCAACAAATCTAGCTTTTATGGCAATTAAAAATCCAAAGTCTATGCTAAAACCAATCTAAAAATGACACAGACATAGCTTTGCCCAAAGGAATTTTTCTGAATAATTTTTTGCAATGAAGATAGAGATTTAAAACTTATTAGCACTTACATCCTCCAAGCACATTAGAAACTCCACTGACTTGCTGCAGGGGTGAATTCAGATCAATCTTCACAAGACCCAGGTGGCAAAACTGTTTCCCACATGGGAAGACTGAGGCACTGAGATTAAACTGTTTGCTCATGGCAACAGGATGTGCCAATGTCAATGAGGCTGATAGAATGTTGGACTCCATGATTTCCAATTCTGGACTCTGACTGCTAGGCCGCAACTGTGAAAGCTGCCTTTTATTTCACAGGAACACAAAAAATGTTTATGTAAATGCAAGTTTTAGAGGCAGATCCAGGCCTATATTCTCAGCTTATCAGAGTTACCTAAGCACCACTATAGTTAATGAAGTCTTGCTGATTTGCTGTACATGAGAATCTGACACAGACTACGTTGATGTAGTGAAATGTGTAGCATCTGAGAACCTGATCTAAAACATGACTCTGTATGTCTAAAGTCAGAAAAAGTATTTGTCTGTTTTGCTGACCATATGATTTTTCCCATCCAGCTCAATAAGATTTGTGTTATTTCATTTGTGTTCATTTGAGAATTTATCATTGGGGTTTTGGAACTTCTGGTCCACCTCATAAGGTCTGGAACCACCAATACCTCTCCCACCATGAATGAGTAACAGGGCCTGAAGCTGGCCGAGACCTGGTGAAGCTGATCAGTGATGCAGCCCTTTAGTGAGCTGATGTTACTTGTATAAATGACTTTTTAAAAAGGTGATTTGTACACTTTATGCAGTGCGACTGCATTCGCTGGAGGCTCACAAGAGAAGGTGGCAGCTGAGGAGATAACACTGATGGATTACTAGAACAAGATTCTTGTTCAGAACACAGGCACTAGAGCTGCTGACACTGCTTAGTCTGTTTCGTATAAAATGGGGGTGGAAAAGTTTTAACAGTCACTGCAGCTGCTACTCCTGCTAGCAATAGGCAAATTGTGTAAAAGATTCAGGTGACACTTGAAATCCAGATTTATATATTCAGCTCCCCCATATCAGGTACTACAGTATTTAACTTACCCTTGGAGTAAGCTAAATCTCTCTTTTCCTCACAAGTCCCCAGGGGCGTGCGCAGAAATGTCATTCTCCCCACCATAAACACTACTGCAGCTCAGGAACTGGAGGAATACATGCCCTTCCTTTCCTCTCCTCCCCCCACCCTGCAAGTCCCTCAGCCTGTTTACCTTTGCCAGGTTCTAGCAAGACTCGTTTTAACAGAGCTCTCCACCTTTCTTTCTGATGTCCCCTCTTTCCAGGTCACCTTCCTCTTACATTGTGCTAGTAACATGGTCTGCATTTTTTCAGCCTCTTTTCACTTCCCCCTTCTCCTCCTACGTTTTACTCTGCCTTGTATCCAAACCTCTTTTTTCTCCATAGTTTCTTCCTCTCCATGATTACCCTAGTTCCACCTCTCTCTGGGCAAGTTTATCTACACTGCAGCATTATTTTGAAATAACAAGGTGAGTGTCTACACAGCAATCCCATTATTTTGAATAATCTTCTTCTTAGTCCAAAATCTGTAACCCTCCTTTCATGAGGAATAGCTCCTATTTCAAAATAGCTTTTTCAGGAGTTATTATTCCAAAATAGCTTGTTTCAAAGTAAGTGCATAGTGTAGATGTACCCTCAGTCTCCTTTTTTTCCAGGCCCATCTAATCTCTCTTCCTGTAAATGGTGGGACTCGCTGCCACAGCACCTCCTGCTGGTCACTCAGGGAATCAGGTCTTCAGCCCTGGAACACCTATTCTGGCTGGCTCTTAGCTTTTATACTCCACCACTTTGAGTTAGGACCCACATCCCACCCAGACCATGGTGCCTTCCCACCTGGGTACTGTCCTGATGCAGTGCCCCCGCCCCACTTGGGGGTCCTCCCACTCAGAGAACCCCCAACCCTCTATATCCACCTTGCCTCAGTGACCCACTGTCAATCATCATCTAGTCCCTGCCACAGGGACAAACTGGAGTCTGAAATGGCCACTCATCATTGGCAAGGGGTGTGGACCTGCTGCCTTCTGCTTCCCGGGCTGTCTCCCTGCAGCCCTCGTACCTCAGGCCTTGCTTCAGGCCCTGCAGCCTGGGAGCTTGTCTGGCCAGGGTTTCCCCAACTCTGCCTGCCTTTCCCCAGCCTGGATCTAAGTCAGGAAGCCCCTCGCTTCCCTGGCAGCTAGATCCATTCTGCTCTACAGCTAGAGTAAGAGTGAGTCCATCTCCATCCCTACAGAAGCCCTTATTTATACAGCCCCAGTTGGGCCCTAATTGGCTGTAGCTGTCTCAGCTGCTAGTTCCATAGCTCCAGCCTCTCCCAGGGCTGGGTTTTAACCAATAAAGGGCCAGTGTGGGGCACACTTTCTTACTCCCACTCTGTCCCCCACTTAAACTATACATGGCCATGGCAGGTAAGATTAAAGGTGAAGAGCCAGAATTTTACTGAAACACTATTCTGCACCCTTCTGTCTCATCCCAGTGCTATGCCACTATCTGCTGTAACTGCTTTCTTAATTTCTCTTAAATCACACATACAGCCCCTGATTTATTCTGCATAACTGCAATAAGGAACACCCACACACAGACGTCAGTGAGCTCCATAATGGCATAGCTAGCAATTTCTTTATTTCTAATGATACTTTATGTCTTTTGAGGAAATGATACCTCATAAAGGAGTAGCTGTTCAGGGTTATATTTTCATGATTTTTATCTTTTTAAAGGAATTCTCTAGCACAGATAGGAGACATTCTGAGAGTGCTGAACAGGATCCCATGTTAAGAAATTAGTGAGTCATATGAGGCAATACAATATGACTCCCTAAAATCTGTGATAACTAGCTGTCACCAGCTTTGTACCCAATAAAGGAGACTAGACAATATAATGGTAGCTAAAGAGCTGGCAGCTATGTGAGCTACATGGACAGCCAAACTTTCTACTACCTCCCCTAGCATAGGTGGTATGTATCAAGCATGTATCTCATGGGAAGTCAAAATCAATTCATAAAAATACTGTTGCTGAAGAAAGCTTGTCAATATAGACACCAAATAACCTGCGTCGACTTCCAGGACAACTGCCTTACTTGCACTCCAACCCCAAAAGGGAGCGATTGCTATTGCTAATTTACAAATTGTTACCACTGTATTTTCTGTTTCTGTATGGCAACCAGCCATGAGTTCAACCCTGAAAGGCTACCAAGCTCCTTCCTATCAAAATATTGTCTTTTGTATATGGTGGCAGAAGAAGTAAAGACGAGATCACAGTTCTGTGAAGATGCCAGTTTTACAATGCTCTTAGAAATAGCACACACCTTATTCTCAGACAGTAGTTCAGAGTCAAGAGGTCAACATTAGAACAATTCATTCTGCCTCAATCACTTTGCATTATTGAAAAGCGTTCTTAGAGGAACAATGAAATTAACAAGCTTTTCAGAAGTTGGATTTTTTTTTATTATCATTTTGCTAATTTGCCTTGGCTTCCAAGCAACCCCATGCAGTGTTGTGTAACCAGATGATACAGCACCTAATACACACCGTAGACAGCACACATTACTTCACTTGACTGTTAATGTAGAAATAAAATCAATTTTCTTTTCTGCATTAAAAAAAGTAATGGAATGTATTTGTTCTCTGGTCTTGGTGATGTAGTGGAGGCAGTAAGTTCCAGTTTAATTTACCTGATAATAAACTTTAGCAAGGACACAGTATGCAATACTCAGAAAGGAAATTAGCATGTCACTTATTGTACAAGACAGTACTTGCTAGATGCACAGATGTCTTCTATATTCTTTTCATTCTTTGGCTTCTTTACCTAATTTCTCAATCCTTATACTGAGAGTCAAGCTTGAATGTTTATCCACAAACACACCTTTCGAGTTTTCATTTTCCAAGTAAATCAACCACTTTTAATGGGTGACAAAACCAATGCATTTTGATGATATAGATGCCCCCAATTAACAGCAACCCAGTCAAAGCCATACAGGAGTAGATTTCTTTTGCTATCTCTCTTAGATGTTCCAGAATCAGGAGTGCAGGAAGTGCAGAGTTAAATAGCATGCCTTCACTAATGTCACTTGGTCTTTCAGTGACACCGTCCAAGATCTCCAGTAACTTTTCCTATTCATGTCTTGTGGTGAAATGGAAGAAGGAAGTTATTCAGTTGTTTAGGCTACTGTTTGGTAAAACGTAATTCTGTGGAGAATGCCAAAAGTTGCTCAGTGATTGTTAAAAGACCATAACTTAATCCTTTTATAGTTCAGAGAAGTACTGCATGCAGCATGCTGTCCCTGGGCTTTCCCATCCTACCATTGAAGCCAAGAGCTTAAGAATGTGGAGCCGTTCAAAGTCTCTATTACCTCTGGCTTCTAGTGCACGGGAAGATTTTCACAGTATCAGTGACAACTATGTTCCATACTGTTGAGACTCTGCCAGATAAAACTAGCCTCAGCCAGAACAAAATTCCTTTTGTCAAAAATCTTCTAAAAAGGTTTCTTATGGTTGCATACATTTGTGGTCTGCAACTGCCCTTGATATTGAGGGTTAAGTGCTGTGACCAAAATTCAGTGTTATTCTATCAGCCAAACATATTCAAGACTAGTGGTCAAAGTGTCTTTGCCATATGATTGCTTATATCAATGCTTTGATTGGTGTTGCCATGATCAGTCTGTTTAGCTATTATAGGGTTTTCTGCACGTCCACAGCTATAGTTTTCTTCCCTTATTCCCACCTACCTCTAAAACCTTATTAAGGTAATACTGGCTGAGCCAGTCCTAATCTGCCTTTCCAAGCTGACTGTCAGAGTCACAGTCTCCCCCACAACTCCCTGTCTCTTCCCTTCACCATTCCCAGTCTTAGTTTCTTATCCCCAACTCTCCCTGGCTACTTGATCCAGGCTCCCTCCTTCCTAGTTCCTTGTACCAGTCTCATTATCCAGCTAGTCCTACTTCTCCCCTCATGTTCTGGCTTCACATTATATCTAGCTCCTTCTCATCCTCTCCTCCCCTGCTCCCATTTCCCCTAATCTTAGTTTCCTTCTCCAGCCAGTCCCAGTCTCCTCCAAGCTTCTTGGCTGATCTCAGTGTTCATTACTCCAGCCAACTGGCTCCCAAGTTCTACCCCATTCAAGTCCCAGCTGTCTCTCTTCCTCCTGGCTGCCACTTAGTCTTTTTGCCCAGCCAGTCCAAGTTTCTCTTCCTGTCCTAGTTCCAAATTTATCAGATGCTTGTCCATATGCACTTTTCACTACATCCTGGTCCAACTTTCATTCCTTCTGCATTTAAATCAGATGGCTTCTGCTTCCATACTTTGGCTTCCAGCAGAGAGAGGGTGTGGTTATGTCTACACTGCAGGCTTTTGCCGGCAGAGAGTACACTGATGAAGCGCTCCTTTTTTGAGGCATAAGGATCTTGCATAAAAGGGGTTTTTTGCACAAAATGGACCCATCTACACTGCTTGTTTTTGCGCAAAAACCTCTTGCGCTAAAAGCATCGGCAGAGAATATACAAATGACAGCGCAGTAGTTAATACTGCGACAAATGCCAATGAGCGCTTCATTAGCATACTCTCTGCCGGCAAAAGCCTGCAGTGTAGACATAGCCTCAGTGAAAACAGAGGTATGACAGGTTCCCTGCTGTCAGTGCCTGGCCCACTCCAACCTGGAACAGCCAGTATAGACTAAGCCCTCCTGAGTCCTGGTGGCCTTGACCTGGAGCATGTACACACACAGTCTCTTCACAGGTAGGAGTTGTGAGGAGATGGAGCATGCTCAGTATAGATGGCACATGTGAGGTCATCTGACATGTAGCAGCTTAGTTGCTCTGCAGGGGTGTGCACATGTACAGTCTGGTCAGGACTAGCAGCTATGAAAGGCTTGAGCTTGCTTAGTGGGGACAAAACCGTCAGATAATTCATCTGTTAAAATAAAAAAATCAGGACAGAATATGTGCAAACTGCAGTTTACCAAAGGCTTTATATCTTGGCTAAATTTTGACAGATTTTCACAGGGAGGGCAGAAGTCATTCCCTGGTGGATTCCAAGTCCCTGCCCCAAAGTATTTTCCTACCTCTGTTCTCATGAATGGCTGAACCATTTGGCTGAAATATCCAGCAAAGAAAATCAGCTCTCAAGACAGACACCTAGGATGCAAAATTTCATTTTCAGTAGATAAAGTTTTGCCAAATTAGAAACAACTATTAAACCAGTATTTTATAAAGGAAGTGACTGACTAAATTAATAATAAGGTGGGCTGGTACCATACCCATAGTAAACAAATAAATTACTTAGCATTACTACATTAAGCAATCAGTTATCTATTTCTAGGACTACCACTTCTAGGGCCATTAAAGGAAAACTGTAACATCATTTTGAGATGCTAATAATGTGAGTTAACTATTCCATAATCCCCTCACAAACTGAAACATGATAAGCAGAAATACATTTGGGATCCTAAAGGCTCTCAGTTAATCTGACGAGAGTTAACATCAGGCTAAACCATTTTCAGTTATTTATGCATCCTACAAACCATACCGTGAAATAATCTGAAATACAACATTTTTTAAAGCATTCATCTTAGATGAACACTACATGTCTGTATTTCCCAAAGTAAAAGGCAAGTTGAGGCTTGATTCCCAAATCCCATCTCCTCTAACAGATCCTGCTGTAGAAATTAAGAGTCTTCTCTCTTTCTTCTCTTGAACAAAGCTGTTGCTATATTATTTATAGGGAAAGGCTCTGAATAGAACTATGGCTAATAGGTAACAGGTTCCAAACACTCTGTGTGATTGCTTGAGATTCTTGTGGTGTAAAATTTCAGCTTTTTTATGTTTATGGAAGCGCTGAGGTTTTATTTTGCCACAGACATTGTAAGTATAATACTTACCTTATTATAAGTGTGTCATTCAATGTCGAGTCTCTGAATATCTGTTTCCCATGAGC
Source organism: Rafetus swinhoei (assembly GCA_019425775.1). Classification (NCBI taxonomy): domain Eukaryota; kingdom Metazoa; phylum Chordata; order Testudines; family Trionychidae; genus Rafetus; species Rafetus swinhoei. The sequence goes on from CM033437.1 coordinate 279,162,120, forward strand.
TATTATATCTCCTCAGCCATAATGCCAATGCGCTAGCCTTTTGTCTAAAAAAAATTGTAAGCATGGTCTGAATGGCTGAAATCTTAATTTGGAGCTGTACAGAGAACATATTGAGTGACATAATGAATATATTGGTTTCTCTAAGTCTCCATTCATCCTGTTTACATTATGCTGGCTGGTGAGTAACAGAGGAACATTGTATTAAGCTCTGACCTAGCTATCACAGAAACTGATTCCATACCATTTCCATTAATAATTGGATTCTTTGCTGCACCACACTGGTTTCTCTCTTATGTTTGCAAGATCCTGGGTAAACCTGGCAAATTCCCTGAACCTCAGCTAAAGTGTTTCATTCTTCATTACAATAAAAAAAATATTCCTCCTTGGTAATGTATTTTCTGATCATTCAAAATCAAGCAAGTCAGGCAGTCTATTATTTTACAAAGCATCTTTCAGTACTTAAAAATTGAAAAGGGTAAACTGTGGCACCATTTAACAAAATAGAAGCAGGGATCAGCCCTGCAAACAAGCAACAGGCTAGGCTATGTCTAGACTACAGCCTTCTTTCGGAAGAAGCTTTTCTGGAAGAGATCTTCGGAAAAAACTTCTTCCAAAAGAGAGCATCCACACTGCAAAAGTGCATTGAAAAAGCAATCTGCTTTTTTGAAAGTGTAGGGAATAATTTCGGACACACTGGGTGCAGGTGAAAACAAGCAGAGGATTTATTGGTTCACACAGCTGGTGGAGTACCCATCAGGGGTTAACCTGGTGAGCACTAACTTAACCAAAACATACATTAGATTATATAGGCAGCAGATGGGCGGAGGGGAAGTGATTTGATAGGTCTAGTTGCGGAAATGAGATGTGCACATAAGCCAATGAACTATGAAGGTTACACAGGATCCCCGCCCATCACCAATTAAACATATTATCACTAAGACAAATAATTATTTCTAACAAGCAAAATAAGCCAACATAAACAAAGGCATGTTGATGGTCATTTTGTCGGCTGGAAATATAATGCGTCTCCTGCAGGGGTGGTATTGCCTTAGCGCGATCTTTGGGATCCAAGCTTATTTTCTAGGAATAAAGCAGACAATGAAAAACAATCCCACGCGGTTGTTTGGTTCCGGCCTTATCAAGTGAGGCCCTTTTGGAATGTGGTTGCCAGGATGACCAGGGTCAAGTTAACTGCTGTATTCTCAGCAAGATACCATGGACTGCCTCAGTTTACCCCTACAGAAAGATAGCATCCACACTGAATGGATGCTATCTCGCATTTCAGCTGTGATTACTATGGACAGAGTGGCCATCAGGGCACTTGTGCTTTTTCCTCATTCCTCTTCTTTTGAAAGAACTCCCTCTTCCCTGTCCACACATGCCTTTTTCCAAAAGAGCTTTTTCACAAAAAGGCTTCTTCCTCATACAAATAGGATTACCAATGCCGGAAAAACCTCTCTGTTCTTTCAATTTTCTTTCAGAAGAACGCGATTGCAGTATGGATGTAATTGAAGTTTTTTCGGCAAAAACTCTGTTTCTCCAAAAAAAAAAACTTTGTAGTGTAGACATACCCTAATTCTAAATCCTGAGCAGAGCAGCTAGCAGGGTATGTCTAGATTACAGGGTTTTGAAAAAAATGGCCTTTTTTCGAAAAAATTTCACCTGCATCTAGACTGCTGCCACATTCTTTCAAAATTAAATTGAAAGAACACGGTGGGTTTTTTGACCATGGTAAACCTCATTTAAATGGCTCTTTCGAAAAAAGGGCATTTTTGAATGCAAACAGGGCTTTTTCAAAGAGAGCATCCAGACTGCCTGTGGTTGCAGTCTAGACACTCTCTTTCGGAAGAGCCTCTTTCGAAAGGGGCTTGTAGTCTAGATGTAGCCGCAGAGGCAAGGAGTTGTGTGGTGGTAATGAACTCTGTCCTTGTGGAAATGGAGGGAGAACTTATTGTTGCTCTCTGTAGAGCCCACCTGGTTAATATAAGAGAAGAAATGACAGAGTCCAATGATATCTTTGTCCAACCAGGCCTAGCCTTAGGGCAAGGTGAGCAAGGCAGTTGTCTTGGGCAACGCACTTTCAGGGCCCTGTGCTGCCCAGCACCTGCTAGCTCACTGCCCTGGCTGGAAGCTGCCCAGCCATGGTACAGCCAACCACAGTGTGCTGCCTTGGGCCCCGCGAACTCTTTGGCTGGACCTGGGTCTAACTTTCTCTTTTAGAGGAGAGGTTAGGCCACTGTGGTGCCTATGAAGAAAGAGATAGACACTACATATTATGGGGAAATACTCAGGATCCCAGATAATGAGAAGGGCTTCCTGAGGGGAAAAAACTGTAAGAATATTCTCAGAAAATTTCCACGCCTCCAAACTCATGGGCATACAAACACAACAGTGTCGTAATTATGTCTTTCGATAATGGAAAGTTACATCAGTCAGAGCTTAAATAATGGACTTAATGACTGCAATAAAGTAGTGAATAACATCTGAAATGATTCACAGCAATTTCCATAATTTTACTCTTTATTGAAATTATGTAAACATACAGTAGTAGCCAAAAAACATTGCACAGAAAAATCCCCAAATTAAGTTCAAGTGTCAACAATTTTCCAAATGCATTAGAGATGGTGACAGTTTTGGGAATCTATCTATGTAATCTTACAAATCCCATTTAATTGTACGAACTCAGTTTATGACTGTAAACTTCTGACTGGATTAAAAGTTCCATTTAATGGCAGATGATAGTCCATGACTGTGCATCTGAAGCAGGGCTATCAACAATTGAACAATCTTAATTCATGGATACTCTGTGGTGATAGCCTTAATCTTTTGTTAGCAGCCTCACCTCTGGGCAGGAAAAATGGAAAATCCTACCCTGAGAAGAGAAGCAAAAGGAGGTGAGAGACCTTGCTTCTAAAAGGGACAATTTCTCTAGCAAGAAAAGAGGCAGACCATCAACAGAATCAGAAAGCAGTGTATGTCAAGTAGGAGCCTGAAGGACCTGGCCCTCTTGTAGGATAGTGACAAAACCCAAAGGACTCCAAGGAATTGTTAGGTTTCTAAGGGAGGGAACTGTGTTCTGCCATGTTGATTTTCCATAGGTCTGTATATTTCTTGTGCTATCTTTGAGTATGGTCCCTGGGCTTAAGAAGGCCTTTGCAAAGTCTTTTGTTCCTTATTTTAACTATCATGTAGTCCCCAAAGAGTTAATCTGTTAATTGGAGTATCCACAGGGGTTGCAGCTCTGGGATCAGTATGCATAGGCTACTGGGGTGGCTTCCGTGATTTAGCATTGGACTTGGGTCCTATGTCAGCTGGACTCCAGGGTCCTAAATCCTAAGAAGGAGTGCCACACAGAGGGTGTATCTAGACTACAGGGTTGGTTTTTTTTTCTGAAAAAAGTGGCCTTTTCTGAAAAAACTTCCCCTGCATCTAGACTGCTGCCGCATTCTTTCAAAAGTAAATTGAAAGAATACGGCAGTTTTTTTGACCGCGGAAAACCTCGTTTTACGAGGAATAACGCCTTTTTTCAAAAGTGCTCTTTTGAAAAAAGGCGCTTTGTAATGCAAATTGTGCTTTTTTGAAAGAGCATCCAGATTGCCTGGGTGCTCTCTTTCGAAAAAGCAGCTAGCTTTTTTGAAAGTACTGGTTATAGTCTAGATGCTCTTTTTCGAAAGAGGCTTTTTCTAAAGTATCTTTCGAAAAAGCCTCTTTTGAAAGAGGCTTGCAGTCTAGACGTAGCCAGGGAATGTGCCTGAGACAAGAACTAGAGGCCATGTTTGGACTCTGCTCTGATCCAATTGACATGGAAGCATGGGAAATCCAAAGCTTAGGCCTGATTATAACAGCCTACTGCCCAACCACAAGTGGAGACTCAGCCCAGGATGTAACAATATTTGTAAATTAAAGAAGTTTTAAAAATGTCTCAAACCCAGGAGGGCTCCAAGTATGTTAATTATGAGACTATAGGATTGATTTTGTTTACTGAAGCACGGAAATAGATTTTTTTTAAAATAAGCGCAGTAATATCTTTCATAGAAACATAGAGATGGAAAAGACTTTGAGAGGTCATCTAGTTCATTATCAAATAAACATACACCATAACTGATATGTATTTGTCCCCCATGTTCTTAAACATCTCCAATGAGGGAGATTCTCCACCCTCTCCTAGAAGCCTGTTTCAGTGTTTAACTACCCTTAAAGGCAAGAAAGTTTTACCTAATATCTAATCTAAATCTTCTTTGATGAACATTCAGTCTGTTACTTCTTGTCCTACTTTCAGTGGATATGAAGAGAAATTGATCCAAGTCTTCTTAATAACAAATTTTAATATTTTGAAGACTGTTGTAAGGTCTCTGCTCAGTCTTCTTTCCTCAAGACTAAACATACCCTGCTCTTTGAATCTTTCTGCAAAGGTCAGGTTTTTGAAACCTTATATCATTTTGTTGCCCTCTTCTACAGTCTTTCCAATTTGCCACCTATTTCCTAAAGTATAATGCCCATAACTGAGCATAATACTCTGCCCGATACCTTACCTTGTCATATCGAGCAGGAAAATTACCCCTATGTATTTTACAAATGATAATCCTGTTAATATACTCCAGTATATTATCCTTTTTCATAACTGTATCACATTGAAAAGAGCAAATATAGCACTCATCTATAAAAACAGAAATAACAATAACCCGGGAAATTACAGACCAGACAGCTTAACTTCTGTACCAGAAAAATAATGGAGTAAATACTTAAGGAATTCGTCTGCAAACATCTGGAAGACAATCAGGGGATAGGTAACAGCCAGCATGGATTTGTAAAGAACAAATCATGTGAAACCAATCTGATAGCTTTCTTTGAGAGGATAACAAGTCTTGTGGATAAGGGGGAAGCGGTGGACATGGTATACCTAGATTTTAGTAAGGCATTTGATATGGTCTCACATGACATTCTTATCAATAAAGTAGTGAAATACAACCTAGATGGGACTACTATAAGATGGGTGCATAACTGGCTGGATAACCATTTTCAGAGAGTCGTTAATAATGGTTCACAGTCAGGCTGGAAAGGTATAAGTGGGGCTCTACAGGGGTCAGTTTTGGCACCATTTCAATATCTTCATCGATTTAGATGGCTTAGAGAGTATGCTTATAAAGTTTGAAGATAATACCAAGCTGGGAGAGGTTGCAAATATTTTGGAGGACAGGCTCATAATTCAAAATGGAAAAATGGTCTGAGATAAATAGGATGAAGTTTAATAAGGAGAATGCAAAGTACTCCACTTAGGAAGAAACAATCAGTTTCACACACACTCACACAATAGGAAGTGATTGTCTAGGAAGGAGTACTGCAGAAAGGAATCTGGGGATCATAGTGGATCACATGCTAAATAATATGAATAATCAGTGACACACTGTTGCAAAAAAGCAAACATGATTCTGATATGCATTAACAGGTGTTAAGAGGAAGACATGGGAAGTAATTCTTCCACACTACTCTGCACTGATTAGGCTTCAGTGGGAGTATTGTGTCCAATTTTGGGCACCACATTTCAAGAAAGATGTGGAGAAATTGGAGAGGATCCAGAGAAGAGCAACAAAAATGATTAAAGGTCTAGAAAACATGACCTATGAGGGAAGATTGAAAGAAATGGTTTTGTTTAATTTCGAAAAGAAGACTGAGAGGGGACATGATAGCAGCTTTCAAGTAACTAAAAGGGTGTTATAAAGAGGAGGGAGTAAAATTGTTCTTCTTGACCTCTGATGATAGGAGAAGAAGCAATGGGCTTAAATTGCAGCAAGGCAGATTTAGGTTGGACATTAGGAAAAACTTCCTAACTGCCAGGGTGGTTAAGCACTGGAATAAATTGTGGCACTAGGGAGGTTGTGGAATCTCCATCATTGGAGATTTTTAAGAGCAGGTTAGATAAACATCCATTAAAGATGATCTAGATGGTCCTTGGTCCCGCCGCGAGGGCAGGTGATTGGATTTCATGACCTCTCGAGGTTCCTTTCAAATCAAGTATCACGTGATTCTATATGATTCTATGATTGTTGACTAGGTTTAAATTTGTGATTCACTATAACCCATACATTCTTTTCAGCTGTATGATAGAATGTTAGTCTCCTTTGTAATAGCGCACTGAGTTTTCATTCCTAAGGATAGTACTTTTCATTTGTCTTTACTGAATTTCATTTTCTTGAAGTCAGATGAAGTGTCCAATTTGTCAAGGTCATTTTGAATTCAAACCTATCCTCCAAAGACTTTGCAATCCCTCCCAGGGAGATGCCATCAACAGATATTATAAGCCTATGCTCCACTCCATTTTCCAAGTCATTAATTAAAATTTTGACTACTACTAAACCCAGGATTGACCCACATGGCCCGTATTAGACACACATACTCTAGTTTGACAGTGAACCATTGATAACTATTTTTTGAAACACCATACTCAGCCAATTGTGCAGCACCTTGTAATAATTTTATCTGGACTACATTTCCCTATGAACAACGAGAAGTCCTGTGTCACCTTATAGACTAACAAATATATTGGAGCATAAGCTTTTCATGGGCAAAGACCCATTTTGTCAGATACATGTCACATACATCTGACGAAGTGGGTCTTTGCCCACAAAAGCTTATGATCCAATATATCTGTTAAGCTATAAGGTGCCACAGGACTTCTCGTTGTTCTTGCAGATTCAGAGTAACACGGCTACCCCTCTGATACATTTCCCTAGTTTGCTTATGAAAATGTCATGTGGGACTTTGTCAAAAGCATTAAAAATCAAGATCTATCACATCAACTACTTCCTTGTTATCAATAAGTTTGTAACCTGGTCAAGGAAGGAAATTAGGTTGGTTTCGCTTGATTTGTTCTTGAGAAATCCATGCTGGTTATTCCTCATAACCCTCTATGTGCTTACAAATTGATTGTTTGATAGTTTGTCCCAGTACCGTTCCAGGTATCTAAGTTAGGCTGACTGATCTGTAATCCCCTAGGCCCTCTTTGTTCTCTCTTTTTTTAAGGGAAGCATTATTGTTGCCCTTCTCCACTTCTCTGGGATCATACCCAACATCTGTGAGTTCCTGCAGATAATTGTTAATGGTTCTGAGATTGCTTCAGCTAGTTCCCTAAATACTCTAGTATGTATTTCATTGGGTCCTGCAGAATTGAATTGATCCAGCTTATATAAGTATTCTTTAACCTATTCATTCCCTGTTTTAGCTTGTGTTCCTTTCCTGAGTTGTTAATACTGTTTTTTACCATTAACTGTTTTAGTGAAGAACTGATGCAAAATAGGCATTATACACCTCTGTTTTCATAATGTCTTTGGTTATTAGCTCTCCTTTCCCACTAACTAGAGGACTTGCAGTCTCTTTCCTCTTTCTCTTGCTTCTAAAGTATTTGAAAAACTTCATGTTGCCTTTTATGTCCCTTCCTAGAGACACATGAAAAACGGAAACAGCAAAAATTTAATCATATGGAACCTTATTAACCCATAGTCAGAAGGGGGTTATCAAGGCTCTGTTTTTACAGCACAGCTCTCTGCCACTTTACCTAACAATAAAGTGGTAGCAATAAAAGGCTATAATCATCTATATGGACCTGCCACTGAAGGGTGATAGAGAAACACAATTTGCCTGTGGGTTTCACAGTTATTTGTTAGATCGCAAAGTTGTTAAGACTGACAACTCCTATGTTCAAGTCCCAATTCTGGCCTATCCCTCCCAGACGCTCCCATTCCCCCCACTCTAGTTCCTGCCCCTTTCCACACCACTGCTCCTCTTACCATTCTTGCCAGCTCCTGCCTGAATCCCTACCTTCCATGGCATTCACTGCCCATTCCCCTCCCTGTGTTCCTACTCCTGTCCTCCCTTACTTCTTAACCTCCCTTCGCTTGTTATATTCCTCCATATTCTGTCGCTATATTCCCTCCTAGCTCCTGTTCCCAACTTCCCCTCTCCTAGTCTCCTACTGTTCCTCAGTTGTACCCTCCCCCCATCCTCATCTTTCCCTTTCTTGTGAGTTCCTCACATCTGTGTTTCCCCATGTTGCCTGGACACTAGGGCAGGAAAGACAGTCTCTGTTTTCAGCTCCTTTGCCTCGTGCCACAGAGGCACACACCTGACCAGAGGAGCAATTACAAAGAAAGTCCTGCCCAGCTCCAATGGTCCTTGGCTGGAGCATGCTTACGCACTCTGTGGGGACAGTGCCTGCACAGTCCAGCTGGCACATAGGCACCTCAGAGACTTTAGCTGCCAAACTCTAACAAGTCACTACTCAGCAAGCACAAACTTACATTTTGGCCAAATGTGGGTGGTTTATTTTTCATGGAAACAGCAAAAAGCAGATCCTTAACAGCAGCCCAACCCCCGCTAAATATTAGCTGTCTGAGCCAAAGCGTGAGGCGTTAAATCTTTTCAATTACACACTTGTAAGAATTTCTTTAACATTGCAAAGCGACACATTTTTTCTCTGAGCTTGGTCTCACAAACAGCTGAAACTTTCCACAAACAATTCAGCCTGAGGCACATGCATCACAGAAAATTTCAGACTGAATTGTTTGCAAATATCATAAGCAACAGAAGACAGGTCTTACAGTAAAAACCTGTCAGGTAACCTTAACTTTAAGCATGAATGCCTGCACCATCTGTAATAAGATTAAGGTGATAGGAATACCCAGAAATGAACAAATAAAATAAACTGGTCTGAAAATGTATTTCATGAGTCCTTTGTTGTTGTTGTAGACCGGGGTGGGCAATAATTTTTGCCTGGGGGGGCCACTTCATGATTAGTCTGGGGGTGGGTGAGCCCCTTTGCTCCCACTTCCCACTAGGCAACCATGCCCTAGAAGAGGCTTGGCCACCCCCAGGCCACATTGATTAGTCACTATCTCACATATAAGGCCACCCGGAACCAGTTCAGGCAGGGCATTAGGTCACCAGTTGCTTCCGAGTGCTGTTGCCTAAGGCTAGCTGAGAGACATGCTTAAAGGGACTCCCCCAGACAGCCGTTTCTCTGCTAATGCTGAGTCCTTGCCTACCTCTCCGAGGGACAGCAAAGCTTTAGCAGTGCGTGCTCTGGTTGTCCAGCTTTTGGATGCCACATCATACTCCTAGCCATGGAGCTGGAGCTGCCTCTGAGTATGCGATGTCCCCATGCTAACATGCTGCAGTTTGTGCAGGCTCCTTCCTAGCCTTGCATGAGCTCAACACCAAGCTCATCATTGAGACCCTCTCCCTGTGTGTGGGAGCAAGGCCCTTGCAACCACACCCCACAGTAGAGAGATGGTTTTGGAGGCTGGACACCAGTTCAGACTGCTGGGACCGGCTGGTCATGGAGCGGTGGGACGACCAGCAGTGGCTCCAAAACTTGTGCATGCAGAAGGCCACCTTTATGGAGCTGTGTGCATACAGCTCGATCCTACCCACCGATGATGGCATACCCACCTGTGGCCCACCATCCTGCTGGAGAAGCGGGTCGCCATCACCGTCTGGAAGCTCGCCACCCCAGAGAGTTACCGGTCAGTGGGCAACCAGTTTGGTGTGGGGAAGTCCACAGGTGGGGGCCCTCCTCATGGAGGTAAGGCACTCTCGGGATGCAGTCCCTGGACTGGGGGCTTAGTCCTGGAAAGGAGGACCATAGGGAAAGGGGAGTGCCGGAGTGCAGGGGTGGGCTGGGGGTGCAGGGGAAGCCCCGTCCTCAGGAGGTTGTGCTGTCCTGCCCTCACACATCCCTGCTGCTGGGGGGCAGCCTCATGGGGGTGGCTCCTGGGGTGTTGGGGGGGGGGAAGGAAGGGAAGGGCACCTCCCAAGGGCTCAGGCACTCTCTCTCATTCTCTGTTTTGTGTGTTTCTTTGTCTCTTTCTGCAGATCGTGAGAGCCATAAACTCCATCCTGAGATCTGAACCCAATCGTCGCAGGACTTGCCACCCTGGGGTTCCCCAGCTGCGGGGGAGCGATTGATGGAACCCACATCTCAATCCATGCACCACATAATTGAGCCGCCCAGTACATCAACAGGAAGGGCTATTTCTCGATGGTGCTGCAGGCCCTGGTCAACTACTGTGGACAGTTTACAGACATTTTCATTGGGTGGTCGGGCAGGGAGCATCATGCCCGCATTTTCCAAAACTACAGCCTCTACCAGAAGCTGGAGGCGGGAACATTCTTTCCCCAGCATGACTTTGGGGTTGGGGATGTGCAGATGCCACTGTGCATCGTGGGGATGCAGCCTACCCCCTCATGCCATGGCTTATGAAGCCGTAGACCAGCCACCTGGACCCCAGCAGGGACCAATTCAATGCCTGAAGGTGAGGTTCAGGTGCTTCCTGGCCCACCTCAATATGGGGGAGCACAACATCCCTGAGGTGGTGTCTGCATGTTGTGTCCTCCACAACATTGTGGAGAGGAAGGGGGAGGCCTTCCTGCTGGGGTGGGGGGCAGAGGCCGGCCAGGAAGGGAGGGCCTTCGAGCAGCCATGCACGGCTGCCATCTGCCAGGCCCATCAGTTGAGGGTGCGCATTCAGGAGGCCTGGAGGGAGAGTTTCTCTCAAGGACCCCAGTAACTCTCCCCAGGGCCTCCTCACTAGGGGCCTGTGCCTTGCTCCACTATACCTTTCCCACCCCAACCCTCCCTTCCCCACTCTTCTCTGAACTCTGAATAAACACACCTGTTTTGATTTGAACAAAACAAACTTTGGATTTTTTTATAATAAAATAAACTGAGGAGGAGGGGGGCTGAGAATCTGGATGGGGAGGAAGGAGGAAGGCTCAGGGCTGGGAGTGGCATGAGGTGAGGCTGGAAGTGCCGCCTCGGGTCCAGGGACCTCGGCAAACTTGGGGTTGGGTGGGACCTGGGACAACAGGGGAGGGGCTGGAGTGGAGTTAGGGATGGCAAGGAGGCAGGGTGGGGAAATGTGTATAGCAGGTGGGGCAGGAGCAGGGACAGGAGCCGGGTGTGCCATAATTTCCTGGATGATGGCACACATGTTTTCGCCCTGCCGCACAACCTGGTCCCACATACGGTTCCACCACTCAGCATCCTCCTGGACCTTCTGGGCCAGGGTTTGCTGCATGTCACGCAGGATGCCCATGTGCTGCCTCATTAAGCCCTCCTTGACCCTTGTGCACCTGCGGCTCCCCCGGGGTTGGGTGGTTGACTCAGCTGGCGGTGATTGCCCCTCTGTGATGGCTTTGGAGAATCAAGAGTGAGAGGCTGTCAGTCATCCATGCAGACATTGGCCCTGAGGCTGTGCCCTCCTCTGTGAGCTGTGACCAACAGTCCTTGGGTCACAGGATGGGGAGGTCCTGGGAGCAAGGCCCTCTGTAGTCTGCACAGCGGGCCCAGCCTCACTGGGACCACACTTCTCCCTCACCCCCATTCCATGGACAAGCAGGCAAGGGAAGTGTCCAGCCACAGTGGGATCCCATAGGCAGGAGAGGGGCCTGTAGCAGCCAGGACTTCCATGGGGCCTGAACACACCCCTGCACCTGGCAGCGCTGGCCGCAGGAGTGGGCAGTACCTCACGTGGGCAGGCATGCCCATGTGCTGTGTGTGGTACTCCTCAGTCTGTGTGGGGTTGTGCAAGCACCCTTGTGCCCAGTGTTGGCAGGTGGTGGGAGGTCGTCTCCCAGGAGGGCATCCCCGCCCCCAGGGGTCAGACGTGTGAGGCCTCCCCTGAGCCTGTGAACAGAACCCTGGGGGTGCTCCAGGGTTGCCTCCTGAGGCCACGTGGTGCAGACTGGTGCTGCATATGGTTCCACATGCACAGACTGCAGCACGATGTCAAGGCCGAGCAGGCCGAGTGACAATCACACTCCATCCCCTCTGTACCCACCTCCCTCCGCCCTGTGTGTGTGACAAACTGAGAGCACTCACCTGAGGATCCCTCCCCGCCCTCAGAGGATGCCTGCAAGACATCATCCAGGGCCTGGGGTAATGGCTCCAGGGTCAGGGTGACTCTGCTGGCCATGTCCTCCTCCTCCTGCAGCTACTGTTCCTCCTCCTCCTCAGCAGGGAGCTTTGGGCAGGTGATGATGGACGTTGCCCCTCCCAGTATTTGGGGAAGCTCCTGGAAGTAGGGGCAGGAGTGGGATTCTGTTCCAGAGCAAGAGCCAGCACACCTATGTTATTTCCTGGAGGCCTCTTCTTTCTAAAAAACACCTTTTCCGGGTCCACACATGCCTTTTTCTGAAAAAGGTGTCTTCCTCATAGGAAGAGGTTTACTGCCATTGGAAAAACCCCTCCATTCTTTTGACTTTCTGTCAAAGGAATGCAATAGCAGTGTGGATGTAAGTATTGTTTTTCCAGAAAAACAACTGTTTTTCCGGGAAAATGCTGCAGTGTAGACATACCCTAAGTCAGGACTGAATCAGTGCCACAACGGGATTTTATCATATGGTTCTATAATGTTGGAAGTGTAATGTGCTGATGAGCTAACACCCTTATTTTTTTTTAATGAAGGAATTCTTCAAGGATCTCAATTTTAGATCCCAGATGTGCAGAAAAAAAGATCTCAATAATACTTTGCAAACTGAAATCCTTCAACAACTTCAGTGGCATCAAGCAATATTCATACCCTAATCTGTCGTATCTTGATTATGAAATCTTGTAAATAAAAACTGTGAAATATATAAGAAGTGATTATAGCCAGTGGTAGAGTGCTCCCCACATATACATTGCATTTTTGGGATGTTATGAAAAACAATAATTGTAAAGGATTTTCATTGCTTCAGCTAGAAAGTGCTGTATAAATGCTAAGCATTATTATTTATTGTCAATAACCTGTTACCCTCCGGCCAAAATTCACAGTACCCTTTTCAGTAGAACATGCAACAACAGGGACTATATCAACATTGACTTAGTGATAGTTTAGTCATCCCCAAAAGAGTTATTTCAATGCAACATAGAAACATACTGCTGAAATATTTTCATTAATAATCCGGCATGTAAACTTACAGTAATTTTTGATTAGCTATAATTAAATATAAAAAAGAAAATCATTAGTTTCCTATTTGAGTGTTATAAACAATAACTACAAAATCGTTTTGAAAAAGGAGCTGTAAAATGCCACTTTTTAAACAGGACCTACATGAAAGCTTAAAGAAAATTGGTGTCCCAGAATGCAAATGAGTCAAGCATAATCACACTTCATATTGCCTAAGCTACTCTTTGTTGGGTGTATAGGTTTAATTTCCTGCAGGCTTTTAAATTCTGCCAGATAATAAGAAAATGTTTGAGTCACAAGATTGGTTTTTTCCCCCTTCTCTATAACAGTGTCTTACACTGGAGCTCATTAATCCATTTTTTTCTCTTTTTCAATAGTGACAGAATAGGGTGCTTGTAACAGAGCACCAGACCCTGGGGACACATGAATGCAGTGCACTTTTTATGTCCCCTGACCACTTTAAAACTGATTCCCAGAGCATAAGAACATAAGAACGGCCGTACTAGGTCAGACCAAAGGTCCATCTAGCCCAGTATCCTGTCTGCCAACAGTGGCCAGCACCAGGTTCCCCAGAGAGGGGTGGACCGAAGACAATGATCAAGCGATTTGTCTCCTGCCATCCCTCTCCAGCTTCTGACAAACAGAGGCCAAGGACACCATTTTATCCCCTGGCTAATAGCCTTTTATGGACCTAACCTCCATGAAATTATCTAGCTTCTCTTTAAACTCTATTATAGTCCTAGCCTTCACAGCCTCCTCTGGCAAGGAGTTCCACAGGCTGACTACACGCTGTGTGAAGAAGAACATTCTTTTATTAGTTTTAAACCTGCTACCCATTAATTTCATTTGGTGTCCTCTAGTTCTTTTATTTAGGGAACTAATAAATAACTTTTCTTTATTGGCCCTCTCCACACCACTCAAGATTTTATATACCTCTATCATATCCCCCCTCAGTCTCCTCTTTCCTAAACTGAAAAGTCCCAGTCGCTTTAACCTCTCCTCATATGGGACCCGTTCCAAACCCCTAATCATTTTAGTTGCCCTTTTCTGAACCCTTTCCAAGGCCAAAATATCTTTTTGAGGTGAGAGACCACATCTGTACACAGTATTCAAGATGTGGGTGTACCATAGTTTTATGCAGGGGCAGTAAGATATTCTGGGTCTTATTTTCTATCCCTTTCTTAATAATTCCTAGCATCCTATTTGCCTTTTTGACCGCGCTGCACATGTGTGGAAGTTTTCAGAGAACTGTCCACGATAACTCCAAGATCTCTTTCCTGATTTGTCATAGCCAAATTAGCCCCCATCATACTGTACGTATAGTTGGGGTTATTTTTCCCGATGTGCATTACTTTACACTTATCCACATTAAATTTCATTTGCCATTTTGTTGCCCAATCACTCAGTTTGGTGAGATCTTCTTGGAGTCCCTCACAGTCTGCTTCTGTCTTGACTATCCTAAACAGTTTGGTATCATCTGCAAACTTTACCACCTCACTGCTTACCCCTTTCTCCAGATCATTTATAAATAAGTTGAACAGGATTGGTCCTAGGACTGACCCTTGGGGGACATCACTAGTTACCCCACTCCATTCTGAAAATTTACCATTTATTCCTACCCTTTGTTTCCTGTCTTTTAACCAGTTCTCAATCCAAGAAAGGACCTTCCCTCTTATCCCATGGCCATGTAATTTACACAAGAGCCTTTGGTGAGGACCTTGTCAAAGGCTTTCTGAAAATCTAAGTATACTATATCTACTGGATCCCCCTTGTCTGCATGTTTGTTAACCTTCAAAGAACTCTAATAGATTAGTAAGACAGGATTTCCCTTTACAGAAACCATGTTGACTTTTGTCCAACAAATTATGTTCTTCTACATGCTTCACAATTTTATTCTTTACTATTGTTTCGACTAATTTGCCCGGTACTGAAGTTAGACTTACCGGTCGGTAATTGCCATGATCGCCTCTAGAGCCCTTTTTAAATATTGGTGTCACGTTGGCTACCTTCCAGTCATTAGGTGAAGCGATTTAAGGGATAGGTTACAAACCACAGATAATAGTTCAGCAATTTCCCATTTGAGTTCTTTTAGAACCCTTGGATGAATGCCATCCGGTCCGGAGATTTGTTAACATTAAGTTTTTCTATTTGTTCCAAAACCTCCTCTAATGACACTTCAATCCGGGACAGTTCCTCAGATTCATTACCCACAAAGGATGGTGCAGATTTGGGAATCTCCCCAACGTCCTCAGCCGTGAAGACTGAAGCAAAGAAATCATTTAGTTTCTCCGCAATGGCTTTATCGTCCTTGATTGCGCCTTTGTAGTTCGATCGTCTAGGGGACCCACAGGTTTTTAGCAGGCTTCCTGCTTCTAATGTACTTAAAAACATTTTGTTATTTCTTTTTGAGTTTTTGGCTAGCTGTTCCTCAAAATCTTTTTGCTTTTCTTATTACATTTTACACTTGATTTGACAGTGTTTATGTTCCTTTCTATTTATCTCACTAGGATTGGACTTCCACTTCTTAAAGATGCCTTTTTGTCCCTCACTGCTTCTTTTACATGGTGGTTAAGCCACAGTGACTCTTTTTTGGTCTCTTGCTATGTTTTTAATTTGGGGTATACATTTAAGTTGGGCCTCTATTATGGTGTCTTTAAAAGTTTCCATGCAGCTTGCAGGGATTTGGCTCTAGTCACTGTGCCTTTTAATTTCTGTTTAACTAACCTCCTCATTTTTGTGTAATTCCTTTTTGAAATTAAATGCCAGGGTGCTGGACTGCTGAGGTGTTCTTCCCACCACAGGAATGTTGAATGTTATTATATTATGGTCACTATTCCCAAGCGGTCCTGTAACGGTTATTTCCTGGACCTGATCCTGCGCTCCACTCAGGACTAAATCGAGAATTGCCTCTCCTTGTGGGTTCCTGCACTAGCTGCTCCAAGAAGCAGTCATTTAAGCCATTTAGAAATTTTATCTCGCTTCTCTTCCTGAGGTGACATGTATCCAGTCAATATGGGGGTAATTAAAATCCCCCATTATTATAGAGTTCTTTATTTTGGTAGCCTCTCTAATCTCCCTCAGCATTTCAATGTCAGTATCGCTGTCCTGGTCAGGTGGTCGGTAATATATCCCTACTGCTAATTTCTTATTATTGGAGCATGGAATTACTATCCATAGCGATTCTATTGAACATGTTGATTCACTTAATATTTTTATTTCATTTGATTCTACATTATCTTTCACATACAGTGCCACTCCGCCACCCACCCGGCCTGCTCTATCCTTTCGATATATTTTATATCCCGGTATGATTGTGTCCCACAGATTTTCCTCATTCCACCAGGTTTCAGTGATGCCTATTATGTCAATCTCCTCATTTAATACTAGGTACTCTAGTTCACCCATCTTATTAGTCAGACTCCTAGCATTTGTGTAGAAGCACTTTAAAAATTTGCCACTGCTTATTTGTCTGCCCTTCCTGGTGCATTGGATTCCTTTGTATGCGGTTGTTTGTCTGCTCTGGCCCATGGTTTGCCCTCTCCTCCTCTCTTTCTGACTACAGCTTAGAGAATCTCTATCAATGGATTCTCCTCTAAGAGAAGTCTCCCTCCAATTTACGTGCATCTCCGCACCAATCGGCTTTCCCCATCTCTCAGTTTAAAAACTGCTCTCGGCCTTTTTAATGTTTAGTGCCAGCAGTCTGGTTCCACCCTGGTTTAGGTGGAGCCCATCCTTCCTGTATAGGCTCCCCCTCTCCCAAAAGTGTCTCCAGTTCCTAATAAATCCAAACCCCTCTTCCCTACACCATCGTCTCATCCACGCATTGAGACTGAAGCTCTGCCTGCCTACCTGACCCTGCGCGTGGAACTGGAAGCATTTCCGAGAATGCCACCATAGAGGTCCTGGATTTCAGTCTCTTTCCTAGCAGCCTAAATTTGGCCTCCAGGACATCTCTCCTACCCTTCCCTACGTCATTGGTACCTACATGTACCACGACCACCGGCTCCTCCCCAGCACTACACATAAGTCTATCTAGATGCCTCGAGAGATCCGCAACCTTCGCACCAGGCAGGCAAGTGACCATACGGTTCTCCCGGTCATCACAAACCCAACTACCTATGTTTCTAACGATCGAATCACCCACTACTAACACCTGCCTCTTCCTAACAACTGGCATTCCCTCCCCCTCAGAGGTATCCTCAGTGCGAGAGGATACCGCAACATCCTCTGGGAGGAGGGTCCCAACTACGGGATGATTTCCCTCTGCTCCCATTGAATGCTCTGTTCCCTTGAGACTTTCATCCTCCTGGGGCTCTCAGGCTGGAAGTGGGACAGTACTACAGTGTCCCAGAAAGTCTCATCAACATATCTCTCTACCTCCCTTAACTCCTCCAGTTCAGCCACCCTGGCCTCCAAAGCCCGAACTCGGTCTCTGAGGATCAGGAGCTCTTTGCAACGGGTGCACACATACGCCACCCGCCCACAGGGCAGGTAATCATACATGTTACACTCGACGCAATAAACAGGATAGCCCCCACTCTGCTGCTGGGCTTCTGTCTCCATATTTCTAATGAATAAGTTTACGTATAAACTGGGATTCTTTTTAAACCTCTGGAATATAGATTATTATAAGAGTTATGTTTTAAAGAAGGTCAGAAGTCACTAGTGCCCTCTAACCTCCCTCTCCAAACTCCCTGTTTGCTGTTCCTGTTCGCAAGCTCCCTGGTCGCTGAGTCACAGGCTTATATAGCTCTGGTAGCTCCTCCCCCTGACTGAGGCTCAGCCAATTAACAGAGGCTTCTAGATTTCAAACCTTTCAGAAGCTCCTTCAAACAAACAAACCAACCAACCAACCAGACAAACACAAGCTCAGCACACAGCAAATAACTCCCACACACACAAACACACACGCCACTTACCACAAGGGTCCGGTTTTTACTCCTCTTTTACCTGGAGAACTCCCTCTCCAAACTCCCTGTTAGCTGTTCCTGTTCGCAAGCATATTACTACAAGCAAACGTGATACAAAGAATACCAACTATAAGAATTCGTACCTTTTTTCAGGGAGTTGGGGGGAGGAGGATACAAAATCAGGGAAGTTCTATATAGGTTCTTCTATAGTAGCCAGAAATGGTTGCTTATAAGGAAAGAGGAAGGATGAGCCGTGCTCTGTGAGGAAAAAAAGTCTCTGTTAATAAGCATTCTGTATTACTCCATCCCTTTTGCATCTTGTTTATTAGTAAAGCTCAACCTGAGAAAAAAAAGATATGGAACTAATCTTGAGCATTTGGGGTTATATTTGGTCTTTCCTGGTTAGTGAATCTGCCCTCCAGCTTACAGCCTATGCTCTGTAAATATAGAAGTATGTGTTTTAACTGTACATACTGTGAGCAGTCCCAAATTGTTTGCTGCATTGGAGCCTGAGCTCTCTATTTGGACCTCAGGAATGGCTGGAATTTAAGTTCTCTGATTGCCAAAGATGATACCTTTAGGCCCAATGCTGAGGAAATGTGTGGCAGCCTTTCGAGTACTGATCCAGAGCCAAGAAGAAAACTGGATCAATGCCCCACAATTTAGGATTGGCTTATCTTCTTGTCTCTCCACATAGGCACCTTGTGCCTCGACCATGCCCACAACACACAAATATGAGCACATTCATGCTGGATTACCCAGCAGCAGCCTTGCAGGTCCTTAATCGCCCTTCTAAATGCTCCTTGGGCACCCATCTTCCATTTATGTTCTTGATTAGGAGCCTATGTGTACACGATGGTGCACAACACTCTAAGTGCCAAACTAAGATGCTAGTTTTCCAAGTGGAAAGCTCTATTATCTTTTTCCTAAGCAAGCTGAGTTCCATAAAAGTAAAATGGAACCTCTATTTAGCGTATCCATAAGAGCACATAGCAAGAATAATAATACAAAAATCAATATGAGCCTTTTGACAGCTGAAATGAGATGATTCATAATGTCATGCCAGTCTCATAGACCACTGTTTACTTCATTCTGTATGCCTTTGTACTCCTCTATCTTCAATCACCTACCGTGATAAAAACTAGTTTGTCCTTTTTGGCCAACATTTCATATACCTTAAGACTTTCTTTTAAAAAATGGCTAAGAAGTCACAATTAGTGGTAGGATCATACTTAATTAGCTGATGTCATTTCAGATACTTTTATTTAAACTAGACTGGCAGGGAGTATATTTGGGCAGCATTCTGAAAAAAAAGATTTATCAGTTTTCACTTGAGGCTTGTCAGAGGTGCCCTGCTTACAAGAACAAACAGTATCTTTGAATGTTTCATGATACTTTTCTTCAACAGTTGGTATTTTATACAACTGTAAAATACTTAATACACAGAATGATTGCACCTTGTTTTCTATAAACTGTCAGCCCCCAAATGCTGTCCAACCCTTCCAGCAGCTCATCCAACAGAACTATTGTGCTGTTTGATGTGTACTCTTATATCTTGATTAGCACCATAGTATTAGAATGCCTGCTAATAGTGAATTAACCATTGTGACTATACATCTGGCAAGGATCTGCTTCAAATTCAAAAGCCAATTTGGAGATATTTGGAAGAGAACATTACTATACACAAATCTCAAACAGATTTTGTTCTTGCTAACCAACCCTCACCTGACATAGGTAGGCATGCTGCACTAGCTCTCAGTACATGCATGTTGGTTGTTTATGCCACCTTGAGCCAAACTAGACACCACATCTCTGACCTTATTCCATCTGCTTCATGTGGCTGAAGCAGAGCAGAACAAAGCAGAAGGAAAGTTGCTTTTTAAGGAACATCTGAGGAAGATCTGCTGACATAGGATCTTAAAGTGGTGTAAAGCTGGGTAAAGTGAGGGCTGAGGCATGTAAAGGGATGCTCGGTTGATTCTCATGTGGTGGAGTGCTCTCAGGCCCACCGACTACAGGGAATGGGAAGAGGGAAAGGGGTGAAGGACCAGTTGCTCCAGGGCCCGGTGATTCAAAGTGGCTCAAGGCTGCCACCTCTGCCAATGGCCCTTCAAATGATCAACAGCACACTGCGCCACATGTGGTGCGCAGCTCTGAGGGCTGGGGAAGAGCAGGGACAGTGCTGGGGTCCCAGTGGGCATTGAGGGCTGGCCGCCCAGCCCCACCCCTTCTGCTTGAGGCCCTCTTCCAGGGCATGGAGCTATTTCCCCACCTTGCGTGGGGGCCTGTGGAAGCTGTTGGCCTCCTATGTGCTCTCTATGCCTTAAAGCAGCCCAAAAAAGTCTCCAATAACCCCTGGCTCAAATGAGCAAAGAGGTGACTTAGAATGTCTTAAGTAAAGCTGATAATTTGGCCATTTTATGTGTGGGAAAAATAATACCTGCTATCTGTATTCTTTTACTTTTTGGTTTCTCCCTTCACATTGAGTCACAAAAGAATACTAACATAGGACTTGGACAAGGAGAAAGCAAAGCTTCTTACTACATGCTACCAAAAGAAATCTCATGTACAACTGTATCCCAGTATAAAAAGCACACTGAAAAATTCCATACAAAGTAATACAGTATGTTGATGAGTTTTATTTTAAGCTTGTGATATGACTATTGGTATAGATTATGAAATACTACTCGCATATTTTAATGGACTCACAGATCTCTAGCATCCAGTTTCTGACATGTTGCTAAGGAACAGATGCACTTCCTGTATGAGTTATCTGTCTGCTAATGCTTACAAAGAAAAGACTTTAGGTTTGTTGCACATTTAACCTTCACTCACTGAAGGTCATTTTAATGCTACAACATCAGCAATGATCCATACGGTGAACTAGAAAGGGTGTAGATCATCATTCAGAATACATTCCAGAGGATATTATTCAGATGCTACATGCCCTCTGGGACATTTGGTCTCCTCCCAAGAGCTAAAGGTCCAAGAGGTGAATATAGGTGAGCCTGCTTGCTAATACTTACCACAGTATAATTAAATTTAACATCCCTGTGGCAGAGAAAACACCACAGCTGCCCAACATAGTAGTATTTAATTTCATAATGGGGAACTACACAAAAATGAGGAAGTTAGTTAAACAAAAATTTAAAGTTACAGTGCCAAAAGTTAAATCTCTGCAAACTCATTGGAATTTTTAAAAGACATCATAAATCATAACAGAGAGTCAACTTAAATGTATGCCCCCCAATTTAAAAAAAACATAGCACAAGAGCCAAAAAAGTACCAACATGGCTAAACAATAAAGTAAAAAAAGGCATCCTTTAAAAATGGAAATTAAATCCTAGTGAGGAAAATAGAAAGTATCATAGACTCTGACAAGTGAAGTGTAAAAATATAATTAGGAAAGTAAAAAAAGAAAAGAATTTGAAGAACAGCTAGCCAAAGACTCAAAAATAATAGCAATTTTTTAAAAAAATACATCAGAAGCAGGAAGCTTGCTAGTCAACCAGTGGGGGCCACTGGATGATTGAGACGCTAAAAGAGCACTAACGGACGATAAGACTATTGTGGAGAAGCTAAATGAATTCTTTGCATCATTCCTCATGGCTGAGGAGACGAGGGAGATTCTCAAACCTGACCCATTCTTTTTAGGTGACTAATTTGAGGAACTCCCA
The DNA here is from genome assembly GCA_019425775.1 of Rafetus swinhoei. Taxonomy (NCBI): domain Eukaryota; kingdom Metazoa; phylum Chordata; order Testudines; family Trionychidae; genus Rafetus; species Rafetus swinhoei. The sequence continues at coordinate 279,183,651 of CM033437.1, forward strand.
GATTGAGGTGTTATTAGAAGAGATTTTGGACCAGATTGATAAATTAAACAGTAATAAGTCACTACGACCATATGGAATTCATCCAAGAGTTCTGAAAGAATTCAAATGTGAAATTGCAGAACTACTAACTATAGTAAAAAACAAAATTGTCAGACATGTAGATAAATATAATTTGTTGGGCAAGAGTCAACATATTTTTTGTAAAGGGAAACCATGCTTCACCAGTCTACTAGAATTCTTTGAGGAGTCAACATGCATGGGGACAAAGAGTATCCAGTATCTCAGCAAAGGCTCTTAAGTAAAGTAAGTTGTCATGGGATAAGAAGGAAGGTCTTCTCATGGGTTGATCATTGGTTAAAAGATAGGAAACAAAGGGTAGGAATAAATGGTCAGTTTTCAGAATGGAGAGAGGTAGATAGAGGTGTCCCTCACGGCTTGGTTCTGGGACAAGACCTATTCACCATATTCATATATGATCTTGAAAAAGGGGCAAAGAGTAAGGTGGGAAAATTTGCAGATGACACAAAACCACTCAAGATAGTGAAATCCAAAGCAGACTGCAATGAGATACAAAGGGATCTCACATAACGGGGTTACTGTCAATAAAATGGCACATGAAATTCAACATTGGTAAATATAAAGTAATTGACATTGGAAAATATAATCCCAACTATCCATATAAAATTATGCAGTCTATATTAGTTTATGGCACTCAAGAGTGACTTGAGTCATTATGGATAGTTCTCTGAAAACATCCACTCAATGTGCAGAACCAGTCAAAAGAGCAAACAATGTTGGGAATCATTATCAAAGGGGCAAATAATAAAACAGAAAATATCATATTGCCTCTGTGTAAATCGATGGTATGCCCACATGTTGAATACTTCATGCATATATGGTCACCCCATCTCAAAAAATATATATTGGAATCTGAAAAGGGCAACAAATGTTTAGGTATATGGAACAGCTTCTATATGAGGAGAGATTAATAAGCTTGGAACCTTTCAGTTTGGAAAAGAGATAATGAAGGCAAGATATGGTAGCAGTCTATAAAGTCATGACTGTGGAGAAAGTAAATAAGGAAGTGTTATTTACAGCTTCTCACAACACAATAACTAGGAATCACCACATGGAATTAAGAGGTAACACGTTTAAAACAAATAAAAAAGAAACATTTCTTCACACAATACACAGTCAACCTGTAGAACTCCTTGCCAGAGATGTTATGAAGGCCAAGACTATAACAGGGTTCAAAAAAGAACTAGGTCTTTTTTGAAAGGTCTTTCAATGGTCATGAGCCAGGATGGGCAGGGACAGTGTACCTAGCTTCTGTTTGCCAGAAGCTGGGAATGAACGACAGGGGATGCATCACGTGCTGATTCCCTGTTCTGTTCATTCCCTCTGGGGCACATGGCATTGACCATTGTCAGGAGACAGAATACTGGGCTAAATGGACCTTTGGTCTGACTCATCATGGCCATTCTTGTGTTCTTAACATTTTCTCCCATTGTGTGAAATAAATGCATACACTTTTAATAAAAGTACAATAATTTTGAAAAAAATGGAATAAGCCACTTGTAAATAACATTTACAAATCTTTCATATAGCAACATTCCGTGCTGAATACTGCCAGTTCAAAGTCTGTTTCATGGACATTACTGTCCGTTATATACTCTCGCCTTTCACTTGAGATACATATTATTCTTGCTGCAATCCATCATCTGACTAAAGAAGTTGGGAACTCTTGACTCAGGTAATGAATTGATGAGACTAATCAATGTTTTGTGGGAGGGCAAGTTATTTCTGCTCCTGTTAACACCATAAGAGTGTAGTTATGTGGTGTGGACCACACTCTCAACATGAATGAGGCACAAAAGGGAGGTGCAGCAGAAGAAAAAGTGCAGGTGACCGGTCAGTTTCCTAGTAGTTGAACCCTGTGCACACAGTGGAATAACTCAGATTTCTGTCATTTATATATGCCAGTTATCTTTAGATAGTAGAAGTTACCTGGCATGTTCATATGCAACACAAGATGCCATTTCATCCAGATTAAACTATAATCATAATTGACTGAAACAACAAAAATGCAAATCTCATATAGGTAGTCCTTATTTAAAACTGATGATCAAAGTAATTGGGAAAACAAAATATATATGATATGCTTTATCAGGAAACTGCATTATTATTACTGAGCTAGTTATTATTACTGTTAAAAGAATTAGAATTAAGGTGTGCTCTGCACATGTGCAATATCTGTGATAAACGCTCCTAAAAATAATTCAGCAGCACTCAGTCTTTACCAGGGCATAAATTACTTGATTAAAGCTGGCAAACAGCAGGTTTATCAAAATAGTGATAATTTTTTTCCTCACAGCTCACATTGTTTAAATATTGAGATTTGCTGGAATTTTTATAATTCAGGTGCAAAAAATCTAATGCTTGGGTGATTTATTTTCTGACATGTTATTCCACTGTTTCTTGTGAAATATTCAATGAATAGATAAATGAAGGAGAATGCAAAACAATTCACAGGAGAAAAGAAAGGCAGTTTCCAGCATCATTTTGTGGTAACTAATCTTTCCTGATCTCATTCTCCAATAAAATGTAGCTTGTGATCAATCACGGAAGTTTCTTGAGGTTCTGAGATTGACTGGACTCCTCACAATAGAGTAGTCTAAGCTCTGCTCTAAAATTAGTCAGCAGCGCTAACAAGCTTTCATCTGTTCCCTCACTGCATGCTTGAAAGAACCATAGATAATGAGGGAGTACATTTTGTGCCAAAGCCTGACCTTCTGGAATAAAATAAACCAAGAGAAGTATGGGCTTAGTACACATAAATATGGCCTGTTCCAGTAAAATCAAAGGTTAAAGATTAAGCAGTTCAGGATGGGTACTTCAGTGATATAAATATATTAACAGAAAAATAAATCAACTTACAGCTCATCCATATTATGTGACTTGTGCTTCTCAGCTACTGCTCTGTACTTTAAATGTAGGTGCCATATTGATTTCTCAGGGTAACAGATTTATCCACACTCTCAACTTCTGTACCTGTTAATGCATGTGCATAATATGGATTTGCATGGAACCCTACCTTGAACCTCGTATCCGACAAGTGTTGGGATACAAATCCAAATCCCCAAATTTCCTGATGACACCATTGACAGGCGTTTATCTAGCTGACCCTCTAAAGAGTCCTTCACCAGGGCATTTTTCAACAGGAAATTCCCTCCAGAACATTCGACACTCACAGCATGAGTCAGACAGTAGCAGGAGGAAATCAGGAAGATGTTTGTTATATTTGCCAGCTCACTCCTCCACACAGTGCTTTTCCTTAGTAAATACTAATAATCTCTTGGCAGCACACGTAGGCTCTTGGACAATAAGGATATACTGCAGGCAATCTATACTTAGAGATTTTCACTGAATACAGAGAGCCATTGTTATCTCACAGCACATTGCTTTAACTACTGAATTACATTTTCAGCCTCGAGGCATTGATTCTGAGGCAAAATATTGCAATTGTGAACGTCCACTAACTTATTTCTACTCTTACCAATTTACCTACCCTTCAAAGTCTTGTTACTATCCGCATATGTATGAATGGGGCCATTAATTCAAATTTTATTGCCTTTGCAAAAATGCACTGAGGAAAAAATAGAATGCAATTTACCCCATAGTTGCCATGAGAGTAGTCCACCTGATCATATACATTGCGCTTTACCAATACTGCTTGGTTCTACTTTTAAATGAGCAAAGGAAAGAAACTTGAGTTTTCTACCTTGGTCCACTTCAGTGCATTGTAAGGCTGCTTTTTTCTTAGTTTGAAAATTGTCATATTCCTTTTGGGCCTGAGCCAAAGCCCTTTGAAGTCAATGGAAATTTTTCCTTTGACTATGATAGGCTTTGCCTCAGATCCATGGTGATTATTACAAAAAGGATGCAGCAATTAGAGATGGAAAGGTGCCCTAGGAACTAGTGATGCGAAGGTTTAACAGGTTAGTGGGCGAGGCTTACTGATTAAGGATAACTGGTGGAGCAGGAGCAGTTCCTGGGTTGCCATGGGCAGAGGGCTGCTCAGCCATAGGCAGAGGGACCCACCCACGGCAGACAGGGGCTGCTCCAGCACACCCTGCAGGTATGGGCTGTCTGATCGGATGCTGGAGTAGCCCTTGCCTACAGAGCACCCTGGCCTGCAGCAGGCAGTAGCTGCTCTGACATCCTGGATGGAGCATCCTCTGTCAATGGGAATCATCCTTTCTTAGACGGAGGGATTTGCTGTATTACATAGCACAAAATTAATAGTCTACTTTCCTGAATCACTCTTCAATAAAGGACATTTGTTGATGTTCATGCAGCAAGGTTTTTGCTGGAATAAGTTCTTCATACAACTAAATGTGTCTAAATGGGTATGATTATCAAGCATCACGGAGATATGATAGTAGGATCAATTATCTAGAAACAATCGGACTGGAGTATTGCAAATATCATAGCAATGATGAGCTGGCTAACTGTGAAAATAACATCTTAGTTCATTTTTGGGGAAGGATAGCTCCTTTCCTTTAAATAGGAAGGATTGTATGGTATAAAACACCAGAGCAACTGACAATAAAATGTTTCTGGTTTAGGAAACAGGGTTTGAGCCAGATCCCAGTTAAGTCACTGATTTTTTTCCACAGCCTTAAATGGGAACAGGTTCAGGTCATTAATTTTTTAAATAAGAAAATAAGAAAAAGGCATTGTCTTGGGGCTAAGGCACTGGACTAGGACCTAGCAAATATGGGGTCCACCACACACTGCCTATGTGTGGAGTTAGCTGGGGCTTAATCCATAATCTATTAAAACCTATAGATGAAGTGATATTCCAAACTTCAGCGCCCCAGACTATATAGACCACTTTCCAGTATAGGACTCAAAAGCAGAATTTAGCTGAATGATTACTGAAGCACCTCACAAAGGCATATTTACTCCTAAGGTGAAGCAAACTGGTTTTTAGTCTTCCTTTCTCTTTTCTCCTCACCCCACTTCACCCCCTTTCAGTCTGAATCTATTTACCCAGGATAGTTCCCTCTAGATTCATCCTCTGCATTTTGATCTAGCTTCTAGAGGTAAATGGGTCTACTTTGAGGGTTAAGCCACTGCTCATTGTAAGGATGGCAGAATCTGCCCCTCAGTGATCATATGCCGTAGGTGTATTGGCGACATTTGCCTCAGCAGTGCTTAAAATGTCTTACTGAAAGGTGAATGGTGGACTCACCACTAGACAACGATGACCTTTTAAAAAAAATCAGGTTCTTTTATGGATTCTTCTCACTAGCTCAAGGGTCAGAGTAAGAAAAAAAAAATCTAATGGAAACTGGCAATATCTGGATGAGACTGAAACCAAGTATATGTGAAGGCATTGTTAATTGTAATGACGGCAATGGGATACATTTTGCCACAATTAAACAGGTCCCACTCAGGCCAAACCACTGAATTCAATGAGGCAACTCACAAAATAAGGTACTACTCAACCCAAGTAAGGATTGCAGAATCTGAGTTGGATGGAAAACTTTATGAAGCCTTTTGACATTGGGGGAATACCTTTGGATGTACCCAGTAGCCCAAGTGGTTCAAAGAGGGATGTGCTCTTTCTGCCATTATAGGTTCAGGTGTAAATTAAAATGAAAGTAGCTTTACAATCTAGTTGCATAATAGGCAGTAGCTGATGTCGATCAAAACATAAGCGGGAACTCTCACCACACTAATCCAGGAGGAGATGCTATAAGCAGTACAGTTTATACAGACCTGGGAGAAGAGTGAAAAGGGAAAAGAGAAGGTCTCCTTCTCCTTTAAACGAAGGAGGCTGAAATCTTCTCTCTCCCCCAAAGGTAGGTATCTATTATTGATCCTTCTGCATGGCACTCTATTAGCAAAATTATTTTAAAACATTGTTCCTTATAAAAGTAGCATCTAGGACTACCAAAGAATAAAGTAAAGACACTGACAGTCTGAGGCAGATGGCTTTATCACATCTTGAATCACGTGATTCAAATGATCACAAACTAATGATCTCTATTTTGAAAGGTACTAATTTGCAATATACAATGTATCCATCTTCTCCAAGCTAAAATATAATATGTTCTATCAAGTGTATATTCTACCTTTTTATCTTCCAATTAAAATGCTTGAAACAAAGCAGACAACGTCATTTCTGATTATTATTTTGAATTCATCAATTCAGTTTATTTCAAGGAACTTCAAAAATCACTTCAAATTTTACAATGAATATTTTCCAAGTGGGATTTAAAGTTGATTATTTCTACTTTAGAGAGAGAAGAGGCTTTGTATGTCACACTGGAAATAAAACATCTTTGTTTTGAGTAAATCTTGAATATTTTCATTTTTCCAAATTGTGTCTTATAATCATAGCAGCTTACTTGAGAACACATTGGCAACAAACTCTTATTCCAAAGAACTGCATATTTTTATGATGAATGTACAAGAATCTATAATGCACAAGCAACATAAATGTTGCCTTTATTGTGTGTTCCTTTTCTTTGGAACTGAGCAATCAGATTATTTTAAAAATAAATCATTACTGTGTTTCAGCCTGCCACATTCTGCAGGCAACAAAAAATACCAGAATTGTAAATTGCTATAATGACCAGAAATGGAAAACTGAAGGTGATAAGCTTGCTTTCCCACATAATCATTTCAGGTGAGCTGGTGACAGCTAAAATCAGATTCCTGTGATGAACAGATGTGTCTTTAAATGGCAGAATCCTTCTTTCAGCTTCCCACTGCAAATAGATTTAAGTAAAAAATAAAAAGTAATTTAAAGACCTAATTAATTCAGCTCTTGAACACTAAACATCCTAAATAATTTCTTTGCCATCTCTGGTAATATGTTTTAGAGAAGAAAGGGCATTAGGTTGAAAAAATAGTGTATTATACCCAGGCATCATTTTGAAGGACAGCTTGCTTCTCCTCTGTCTGAAATATCATAGCTGGTTTTGCTTTTTATTAACAACTATGTTTATTTGTTGAGCTATTGCACAAGAGTGACGAGGAGGTCCTGGACTTGTCAGTCGACTTGGGGGCTGAGTGTTCCTAACCAAGAAGCTAACCGAAATTATTGCTTGTGTTCTCCTCTCCTCATGCTTCTCTATAGTTGGGAGATCTGCAAAAAGAAATCCTATGCTGCAGCAGAGCTGAGACTGTATCATTTATGTATGATTCTCTCTTCATTTTAGGAAGTATAACTTAGCTTTGCCTGGATTAAATACAGAAGAGTGCTCCAGAGGGGATGGTCATGGGAATAAGGGTTTGTAACCCTGGATATGAGAGGGATGCTGAGGTGGGGTGAACTGAAGAGAGGAGGGACTAGAGACATTTTCTTTTTTGAAGAAGGATTTCTTAGGTAGGGACGTAGAACAATTGTTCCTCTTCAGTTTGTGAGGAGACTGAAGAAAGGATGTGTGATTTAAGAACCATTAGCAATAACAGTATCTGGGCCAATCCAAATCTATATTTCTCTTATCCTATTATCCCAGCCTTGGGAGTTTGATTTACCATTAACTTAGAGTAAAGAGCAGAACAGAGTTTCACTGTCCCCAGAACAGATGAGGGACAAAATCATTATTCAAACAGTCACAATTCAGTTTCTGGTCACCCTCCTCCCTTGCTCCAGGAGGAAGTAATCTGCACCAAGCCCTTTATCAAAAGCAGCTCATTTCCTTCTCCCTGATGTCTCAATCAGATTGGCCAGCTGGTTGGTGCAGGGGTTGAGTCAAGGCTCTGCTCACTTACCAACCTGACCTTTCATTCCAGGACCATCTGCACAGAAAGCCAGCAGCAGCCCCATGAAACTGCTCTGCCCTTTGCTCCATAATCTTCAAAGCAGGTAGCCGAGGTCTGGGAAAGAGGGCCATTTTATAAACTTAATTCCTCTACGTGGAGCATATGTAAGGGGACTGTTAGCCCCTTACTAAAACTCAGTGGGAGTTTTTGGTTGGCCAGCTCCCAGTACCAAAAGGGGAAGGGTCCACGAGAAATCAGGGCCCTGAGACTGACAGTCCCCAGGGACAATGGGAAGAGGCCAACACTCCAGGTCAGCCTGATTGACAGGTTGGACAGGCCAATGAGGGAAGTAGGAGGCCAGGTCCCATCCTCCGTGTGAGCTGGGATTTTCTGGGTCTCTGAGTCAAAGGGGGAGAGAAGCTAAGAAGACCAGCAAGGGGTCCAAACTGTGCTGAGGAGCAGAACTGCAGTGACAGAGCCAGAGGCCCATATAGCCCACAGAGCGCAGACCCTGTGCTAAGAAGCAGACCTGCAGTGACCAGAGCCAGAGGGGTCAGAGAAGCAACTCAAGGAACTGGAGGCTGGCAAAGCAGCATAGTCTGGAGCTGTTTGTGGTGAGCAGTTGGGACCAGCAAAGTGGGGGAAAGAGGCTCTGGGCAGGGAGACACCACCAGCCAAGAGGCCCTGCAGGCCAGACTTGGAGAGGGATTGTAACTCCAACTGAGAGAGGGGTCCTGCCACCTAGAGCATGAAGTCATGTGGTCACTGCCAGAGCAAGCGTGTCCAACCTGCAGCCCCCACCCTGCATAACAGCCAGGGCCTGAGAAAGAGCCCTGGGACCTATAAGGAACAGCCTGTGAACTGTCCTTCCTTACACTCAGCAGACTGCTGTTTGTGATGTCCCCATGCTACAGAGCAGGACTATGTGTTCTCTTTTAACCTTTCTTTTTTTCCTTATTCTTTTCTTTTTAATCAGTCACTGTTTAATATTTGCTTTGAACAGTATGTAATGATCAGTGGGTCAAGAAAGCATCCAGTGTGAAGAGAGCACCCCGGAGTGGAGACACCCTAGCCCCTGCCCTAAGTGACTACAAGTTCGGGGATTTAGCCCCAGAAAACCTCGGCCAAGCCTTGTTGGGATTTTGAGGACTCTGCTACTCAGGAGAGTGGAAGGGGAGCCCTCAGGGTTAGGGAGGCCTTTGGGTAAGAGAAGTGGGAGTGGGCACTCAGATCTTTTTGCTGGTCCATTTCACCAGGGTAGTATAGAAGCCAGAAAAGTTCCCCACAATAGTGGGACCATTCCCCCGCTTACACATAGAGCAAGGCACAATCTTGCCTTTTGTGAGTTAGTGTAGTATGATTTTCCACCTCATCAGAAAGAGGCATGAGGGCAGGGCAGCTCTTGAAACAAACCAAAAACCAGGAAGTAAGCTGACCCCACCCAAACAGGGAAAAAAAATAAAGAGGCTGCACTGAGAGGCAGGAAACCGGCTTCCACTCAGGCCTTTCCTCTCCAATCTAAACAGAAGAGAAGGGAACTTTCTAAACCTTTGAAAGGGGCTGTCATGATCATGAGGGTTAGCCAGCAGCCTGGAGACTAAGGGGTTAACATACCTAACCCAGGTAGAGTTGGCCAATAGGAATTTAGGTAGGAATTTCAAACTAGGACAAAGGAATGTTTGGTTTCTCTCTCCTTTGTCCTGGGTAGTTTCTCTCCAGCTACTGAGGGAGTCAGACAGAATGTCTCCCTCCAAGAATAGACTCTTCATTCTTCTGTAAGTAGGATAAAGTTTAGATAAATCCGTTAGGTTTTATTGTTTTATGGTTGGGAAATGGGATCTGATGTCTGTGCATTTACAAAGGAGAGAAAAACCCATTTTAACTAAGCTCCTGGCCCATGGTGGGTTTCCCCTTCATGAGTATATTACTTTGTGACTCTACCATCTAATCATTATGCTTGCAACAGGAATATTGTGTTGATAATAAAAGTTCTCTCTTTTCTTTTTATTAACCTGGCATTGGTTAATTTTTGTGTCCTGGTTTGTACTTTAGGGGTGAGATTTCCCAAGTGATCTCTCCCCCCTGATTTTCTTATCATTACTTGAGTGGTGGCAGCGGAGTTTTTATCCCCAAAATCTAGGTTAAGATTTTGGGGGGGGAAGTTTTTTACCCCAACCTAGAAAGATAAGGTTTTGGGGTACTTTTGCGGGCCCCCACTTCTGCATTTATTGTGCCAGAGTGGGGGAAGGAGCCATGACAGGGGCCTATCACACAATACTGAAATTTGCCCAGACATAATAGTTGTTCACCCCAGACTCTGCAATCCTCTGCAGTGGGCATGTTGAGTGCTCCTCATTCCATCTAACTGCTGGAGCTAGAGGTCTGTGCTCTCACTGTGTTCCATATGTAATCTAAAACTTCTATTAGGCAAGTACCCCATATTATTTCAGTCATTTATTTTTGCCTGATAAAGAAATATTGTGGATGTGGCCACAATATTTGGCTTTGAAGTGATGAGAATATTTAGGATTTGGTTATGGTTTCCATTCACCTATTAGTTGCATCTGTTTGGCCCAGTATTACTCCCACTGAAGATTATGAGAGTTGATTTACCTACTAACAAAATAATAATAATAATAATAATAGTTTGTATATAGCATCTTTCATCCATAACTCTGAAAGCACTAAGAAAATTGAGGCACAAAGAGGGAAAGTGACTTGCTCAAGGTCACCCAGCATGCTAGTGTCAAAACTACAATAGAACAAAGGTCTTCCCCATCCCAATGAGTAACACTATGGCTGTGTCTACACTGCACCCCTTTTCCGGAAAAGGGATGCAGATGAGACAAGTCGGAATTGCAAATGAAGCGGGGATTTAAATTTTCCCGCTATAACTGCCGCTTTTTCTGGCTCGGGCTTTGCCGGAAAAAGCGCCAGTCTAGACGGGATCTTTTGGAAAATAAAGTTTTTTCGAAAGATCCCTTATTCCTGATTTTAAGAGGAATAAGGGATCTTTTGGAAAAGGCTTTATTTTCTGCAAGAGCTGTTTAGACTGGCGCTTTTTCCATCAAAGCTCGAGAAAAGCGCAGTTATGTTCATGCAAATGGAGCGGGGAAAATTTAAATCCCTGCTTCATTTGCAATTCCGACTTGTCTCATCTGCATCCCTTTTCCGGAAAAGGGGTGCAGTGTAGACACAGCCTATAATATACACTGACCAATACTGCTTCTATTAAAGTCCCATCCTATCCTAAAGGAATTAATGAGAGTTTTTCCACTGACTTCAGTGAGGGCCTGCCCTGTTTCCTTTTAAGAACTTCTTGCCCGAGACAAACAATTCTTTTCCTCTTTCTCTTTGGCCTTTCATCTTTGAGTCTGTTTCAAACTCTACCCAAATAAATGTTTAAAATAAAGTTCAAGGTAAATTCTAACATCTGATCACATTCAAAGGACCTATTATTATAATTGGCTGTGATCTTGCACATGCTGCCGGTAGGAGATGGCTTTCTGTGTTAGATTGGAATGAGCTATTTGTTCCTCATTACAAAAGTCTTGTTACATGAGAACTGTAGCATATTTTCTCTGAAACGAAGAAACACGGCAAAGTCACCAGCAGAGATTGCATGCACGCCTCTTCAGGAGCTACTGAGCATTATAATTTAGGAAGGCAGCACTGCCATCTGGGGGATGAAAAACCCAATGGTACAATCGGATCGCAGCTACAGGGAAAAAAACAAATATGGGGGTGGAAAATTATCAGCCTGCAGTAGCTGGTAATGATAATATGCTTTTCATAAAGTGTACATGAATCAACAATACCCTCTTGGATTATTGCTTTCAAATAGGATAACATTATTTTTCACTTAGATGCAGAGGTTCTACCCATTCCAAAAGCATAAGTGGGGTCTTGCCTTTTAATGTTTATATCATTTAGTAACTGGCTACATGGTGCAAACACTCCCTGTAATGAATTCTTTATAATTCCTTGAATTACAGAATTATTCCCTTTTTGCTCAGTTATACCAGTAAACAAGGGCAGAGGTGATTCACTGAACCCAGCTAATAAACTGCTCTGGAGTCCAGTCTACAGTCTTTGAAATTCATAACAAATAATAATGCAGAAATTACCATATCCATATCTCTTGAACATCCTGCTGAGCTCACTGTCACATCCTTTACATACTGCATTTATTTCACAACACGTGGCTTGGTCCTAGGAAACCTGCTTTCTTTTTTTCCCCCAGTACAGGTCTGAGGCAGTCCATCTGGCTCTCTAATAAAGAAAATGACTGCACATAAAAATTGTTTTTCTGATCTGGTTGAAGACTGGGGATCCAGTGGTCCCTTAAAAAGAAACTTGTGCAATTTCTCAAGAGCTATATACAGACAAAATTCTGTATTCCAAAACTTGCTCTAGCTATTCAAATATACACATACATGATAAGCTGTAGCAATTTTATCCTAATTGAGGCAATGTATTCAAGCCTCTACAAAGGCTGCTGTGCCAAAACTTTGGTGGGGCAGCTCATTTCTTGAATGAATTTTCCAAAAAAAGAACAAAGAACCATTATTGTGTGTCTGCACAATACCTAGTACAACAGGACCCCCTACTAGGCCGATGCCTGTAAATGCTACTGCAATGCACAATGCAACTGTGCAACTTACAATAGATATTAATTGTAAGCATAACAAAGTAAACCATATGAGAGATTTTTAACTGAATTCTCATACAACTGCTGCCTGACTGGATTTTAACCAGCATGCCATGTTGTGACTGACCTGATGCTCCTCTTTTAATTGCAGATCAGACACACATCTCTGTCTTCTACATTAAGCCTCCCCCCAACCCTCCCACACACAAAATTGATACCATCTATTATTTTAAACCATCTTCCCTTCCTACTGTGGCTGCTGATTCCACTAGTATCACAATTGTGCACTATCTAGAGTAACGTAAAGCATGCCAAAAACTAATATCTCAAAGGCAACAAGAGGGTGTATTGCTTTTACAGGAGTTGATTTTTGTGCTGTTGAAGCTATAAGTGTCTCATGGTATAGTAGGACGAACTACTGGAAGGTTTAAGAATTATAAGACTGCATTATCAAAAAGAAGCATGGACAGCGAGCTGAGGTGGATAGATGTACTAGTATGACAGAGGGTCAAATCCAGACCCGGACTCCAAGTAGTCCCTAGTCATCCCAATCCTTAAGGTATGTGTGTCCCTATTGGGCTGGCTTTAATGAGATCGGAAGAACAAGCAATCATTTAGTGCCATGGTGTCCAACCACATCTGAAGCAGCAGCCACTATAGTGGCTAATGTTATAGCAAACTAGCCACACTCAACTGCCCAGATAGCCACATGTGACTAGTGTGTGGGACACCACGAATAGTGCATCGAAGTGTTTGGAGGGTAGCTCCAGGCTGGCAGAGGTAGCTATTTGTGTTAACCTACATGCTGTTTGGCACAAGTAACATATTTGCTACTTTAGAGGCCCAAGTTTGGAGCAGCAGGAGGCCAGGATTAAGTGTCATTTGATATATGTATTCCTGGGGGCTGCCTACCCTATGTTTGCCTTCCTGTGCTTTTATGAGTACCAAATTCAGCCACATTGTAAGATATTTAAAAAACAAGTAGTTACATTGATTACTGAACAGCAGGGATCCTACTTTTCAGTGATTAAAAATACAAAATTCTCTGTTTTACCCTTCCCCCCAAAATGTGTGTTTTCCCAAGATTAAAATGAAGCACTGTTTCATTTTAGTTTCCCTGGCCACAATATATAAGTATCAGTTTAATACTGTCTTGATAAACAGTAGAACTCCATTTATCTAAGCCTCCACTGTCCAACATAGTAACTGAACCACCAGCCACTTGAGGATGATAGTAGCAGTCCTTGGTGGCAGGGGCTGTGGCTGTCAGAGCCATGGGGGGCTGACGCCCCTCCCCCCCCATACACATACCTTAAGATGGAGATAAATATCTCATTGCCAGTTCTCCTGCTTATCCCAATTTTTAATTATCTAATTTGGACCAAGACCAAATCAGATAAATGGAGTTCCAGTGTAAATTTTAAGCACATTCAAAAAAATCAACCACAAGAGGGGGAAAGTAAGCACACTGAATAAATGACGCTGGTACTGCCCGTAACATTTAACTGATAGTATAGTTTTTACATTTTATGAAAAAATAAAAACAAAGATTCTGTGTAAAAATTTAGGTTTGTCTTTTTCCATGGGAAATGGATTTCTAGCATGTCTGCAAAACAGCAACCAATAATATGTTGGGTTCTTTAATCAAGTCTTACTGAGCAATGGCATGCATGAGCACAGACTACCACACACACTGAATGTTGGGCATATGTTCATCAATTTTAAATGAACCAACCAAATTTCCTTTTGTGTACAATAAAGCAGGTGCCTATAGAATTAATATCAGTTGTTTAAGAACTAGGTCATGCCTTTCTCTTGGAGATTTCAATGCATTTACAAACTCAAAAAAAGAAGGAAGCTGAGGTTTAAAGCTGCCAAGGGGGTTGGGTCACCCAATTCCCATTAATTGTAATGGGAAACTGAGCATTCAACTCCCTAGGTTGGCTTTGAAAACTTCAGCTGGATGGTTTTGCTAGTAAAGCGCAGAACTGGAGTCATTAAGGTCAGATGTAAAGACCTGAACAAAGGAAGCCATTTGTGGTGAAAACAAGAAGTTTTATTGGTCCTAAAAATCCAGGAACTTGGCAACATAGTTTAGAGTATCCTCTGCTGGTACGTTGCCTATTAACTCTTTAGATATACATAGGAAACTCTTGTAACAGGAGTCAAGAGATCTTTCTCTCTCTATCAGCCAGATTCTCTGGTGTGCCAGGGCCACTTGGCACCACACAGCCTTAGTTAGAGGTGGCCACTGAAAAATTCCCTCTGTGCAAGGGAAGCATCAGCTGGCATAAGGCTGATGGAGTCAGCATAAGAGGAACGTGAGTGTGTGTGACAGGAATGTTCTAGGGGAAGAGTTGTAGGCTAAACAAGGAGAGGAGCTGGTGAAACTCTCATGTGCAGCCTTACCTGCCATAGGAGCTGGATGGTTCTGAATCAGGAGACGCCCTCTGTTTTCCTCTCTTCGCTACATCTGGATGTAGATTGGTCACAGCGAAGCCTGTCTTCTTCTTAGACTTTTGAACTAGGGTCTAGTCCTGGTTTCTGTGCAGAATTAGGCAAAATCAGTTAATCAGTTCTACAGTACACACTCCAGTTTTCTCAGGTTTAAAACAGAGCTTTAGGGTACTTTCCTGTCTCAGAAGGATTTTGTGATGTTTAATGTTTATAAAGTGCTTTGAGATCCTCAGATGTTAAAGGCTATGTAAGTTCAAACTGTAAAATGAAAACTACACAGATAGATCCCTTTGGCCACCACACACAGTCCCTACCGAACTGCACTGCAGCAGGCTCTTAACTGTGCCTACAAGAGTTTAACGGAGAAAATGAAAAATACCTTTTCCAATTTAAACTGCCGGCATCAACCTACCTAGTCATCAATTAAATGCAACAGTCTAATGCTTTCTGCCGTGTGGGAGCAAGGGAGCCAAAGGACCAGAAATACTGGCCAATTATAAATCACAGAAGGAGGGGAGTTTGCATGATCCCATTTTCTCCTGAGGTGGCATACTCCCTTCCACAAAACATGCATTTGAAGTGTTAGGCAAAAATGGGGTGTGTGAATAGCCACACACAGATGAAGCCACTCAACTCCTGTAAGCAGCAGCAGTAGAAGAATTGTTGATACAGACATTATTTTTTCCTGATTGCATCTTTAATTTTCATACCATAGTATACTGTCCCCTCTAGAGGGGTAAGAGTATTCAAGCAATCAATGGTACCACACTTCATGGGACTGTGCATTGCTGAGAAGAAGGCACTTTCTCCCAATGACCTAGTTTGGATGGGATTCTCTCCTGCTGGACCACGGATGTTACCAGACCAGAGAGTCCCAGACCACAGACGTTCAACCTGTAAAAACAACAAATGGTCTGGTAGCACTTTATAGAGGAACAAAACATGTAGATGGTATCATGAGCTTTTGTGGGCACAGCCCACTTCTTCGGCTGAGCCCACGAAAGCTCATGATACCACCAATATGTTTTGTTAGTCTATAAAGTGCTACCAGACCATTTGTTGTTTTTTCTGTTGTTTTTTCTACCCCCTGAAGCATTCAACCTGTAGTAAGTCAAACCCTTACAGAAATCTAAGCATATTGTCAGCATTATTATCGGTATCAACCAAACTTGTAATCTCATATAAAAAAAAAATCAGGTTATTTTCCACAATCTCTGTTTTCCATAAACCCATGTTGATTTTGCATTAATTCTTTATTAATTAGCTAGATTAGGGCCAGGATTTTGAACTTTGGCAATGGGGACCCAGCAGAAGGATGTTGCAGAGCACAAATGGGATGCCCTCATCTTGGCCTCTGTATTGCATACCAGTTACTGCCTCCATGTGAGGGGTCACCTGGAGATGAAACTTACAAAGTCTGACAATTAAACATTGTACCATATCTGCATGACAAAAAAATGATACAACTCCTTGGGGGAAGAGGAGGGGAGGGGAAGGGAGGGGAGGGGAGGATATTTTGCAAAATAAAATTAGCTTGTCTCTGGGATCACAACTTGTGTTTCAAGCTTCCCTCAGATGTGAAATAAATGGTGAGATGTTAGAAAGAGGTTAATAATACACGTAAATGAAGACTGCACTAAAGCAATGAATAGATACACAATAGAATGCATAGAAAACAATACATACAGTGGGGGGGGGGACCTCCACCTTTGCCTCACCTTGAAAGGAGACAAGGAACATTTTTTTTTCCCCATAGCAATCTAACCTGAGGCCATTCTTTTAGGCAGACCACTGAAAAAAAGCCTCAAGCAATGATGACATGTTTCAGGCTGCCCTGTCTATTATGTAGCTCTCCTCCCATTTTGGAGGGCATGGGAGTAAAGGAAGAAGCTTTAACTGAAACATGTCTGCTTCAGAAGGAACAAGGATCATGAACTCACTCCAGGGTGGGAGGCCTGCAGGAGGAACCAGCCCAGCTTTGTTATAGCTCCTTTCACTGTGAGCTGGAAGCTGTCTGTAGTATTCAGGTCTCCTCATGTGTTACTCACCCATCCCCCCTTTTCCCAGGGGCTCATTTTATGAAGCTGATCCAACAGTTTCAGTGGAAATAGATCCAAACAGGATGCCTTTCAAAGCTGCTTGCTCAAGGTGAGATGAGGAAGGGCAGATACCAAATGGAGGGACACCAATCCTCTTTAGGTACATAGTGAGGTCAATTCCCACTATCCACTCTGAACAGAAAAGAGGCTAAAGATGGCTAAGCTCCACTTACCGTTTATAAAGCCATCCTGGCTCATGCTGTCGTAGTTATTTTTAGTTACGTTGTGGCAATTTTCCAACCCCCCCCCCAACCCACAACTAAAAGCTGCAAATCATAGGCTAGTGATCAAGCATCAAACTGTGAAGTTTAGAAAAGCAGTGAAAGCAAGGAGAAGAATAAATGTACAGTCCTGTTATCAGTATTAGTGCTGATTTTTTACCAAAGCTGAAAATATCACCTTCGAACATGAAACCAGCCTGCATCACAGTGAATATGTTCAGCCTCTTGCTATGTAACTCCCCACACCTTTTTTCGCTGATTCAACAACTTTTATTTTTAAATGCATACAAGCACCCCTTTAACAAATCCTTATCAGACAGTTTCCTTTCCCACTCACTAGAAAGTCTTTTTCCACAGTGTGCAGAGGATGGCTGGATTACCCTAAAATACCAATTCTCTCCCTCGCAATAATTGCAAAGAGAACCACCTGAAAACATTCCCTCTTCAGAAAACTTTTAGAAACATATTGCACTCCTGAAATGCCTACTGAAAGTAGCAATAGGATTAGTGACACCTCATTTCTCCTGTCCTCTACAATAAACCGAGGATTTGGCGGGACAATGTTATACCACTGATGCCTATGTTGTGTGGGGAAAATTGATTTTCACCCCAAAGCTCTCTTCAGCATTGAAAGTTGAACAGATTTCCTCCAGTTCCCTTGGAGTTTCATAACATGTTGTCCTTTGTTCCACTATGCTGCTCATGTCACCTCACACTGACTGCAGCGATAGCCCCACTTACCTTTTGTATGACAGAGAATCCATAATGAATGCAGGTCAGTCACTCTTCTGTAGAAGTCAGCAAGACAGGAGGACAACATCATAGCAGAAACACAGTTACTTAAAAAAAAAAGAAATCATTGCCACTCCAGGAGACTTTGCTGGCAGATCCCCAGCAGGTGTAAATCAGCAGCATTCCATTCACATTTTATGTTTCTGTAAAAATTATAGGGTTTTTTTCAGTCCGTTTTTTTTCCATCCTGTCTGAAAGTTGCTTAAGCCTATAGTGATTGCAAGGAATATTTTCCCAAATTGTTGTTTTAAAATCATCATCATTTGATTCCAGTTCTGAGTTGTGAAAAGCCATAAATGACAAAATGTTTGAAACATCACACTAACCAGCATAACTCAGCAGTACAGTGAAAGACAAATTTGGAATGCATCAGACAGGGCAGCAACAAAGCAAACAAGAAAAACACAAGAAGGTGAGAAGTAGACTAGAAATGTTTCAGGTTGAAGAATGGTTTGTGTGAGGATTATTCTAAATTCTGGATATTCAATTTTATAGCCTATAAATCAAAGGCCATAGTTCAGAAATATATTTAAAGTAGATCATAGAATCATAGGGTTGGAAGAGATCTCAGGAGGTCATCAAGTCCAACCCTCTACCCAAAGCAGGCCCAACTCCATCTAAATCATCGCAGCCAGGACTTTGTCTAGCTGGAACTTAAAAACCTCTAGGGATCGAGGTTCCAGCACTTCCCTATGTAACCCATTCCAGTGCTTCATCACCCTCCTAGTGAAACAGTTTTTCCTAATATCCACCCTAGACCTCCCCCACTGCTCCTCATTCTGCCATCTGTCACTACTGAGAACAGCCTTTCCCCATCCTTTTTGCAACCTCCCTTCAGTTAGTTAAATCAAATCCCCCCTCACTCTTCTCTTTTGAATACTAAACAAGCCCAAATCCCTCAGCCTCTCCTCATAGGCCATGTGTTCCAGCCCCCTAATCATTTTTGTTGCCCTCTGCTGGACTTTTTCCAATGTAGCCACATCCTTTTTGTAAGGGGGGTTCAGAATTGGATGCAATACTCCAGATGTGGCCTCACCAGTGACAAATAAAGGGGAATAATCACTTCTCTAGATCTGCTGGCAATGTTCCTCCTAATGCACCCTAATATGTCATTTGCCTTCTTAGCTACAAGGGCACACTGTTGACTCATATCCAGCTTCTCATCCACTGTGATCCCTGGGTCCTTTTCTGCTAAACTACTGCTTAGCCATTTGGTGTCCAGCTTGCAACAGTGCTTGGGATTTTTCTGTCCCACGTGAAGGACTCTGCACTTGTCCTTGCTGAACTTCAGATTTCTTTTGGCCCAATCCTCCAATTTTTCTAGGTCACTCCAGACCCTATTCCTGCCCTCCAGTGTATCTACATTTCCCCCACCTTACTGTCATCTGTGAACTTGTTGAGGGTGCAATCCATCCTCTCATCCAGGTTATTAATGAAGATGTTGAACAAAACCAGCTCCCAGAATTGACCCCTGGGGCACTACACTTGACACCAACTGCCAATCAGACAGTGAGCTGTTGATCACTACCCATTGAGCCTGACAATCCAGCCAGCTTTCTATCCACCTTATAGTCCATTTATCCAAGCCATACTTCCTTAACTTGCTGGCAAGAATAATGTGGGAGACCATATAAAGAGCTTTGTTAAAGTCAAGGTATATCACATCCACCAACTTCCTCATGCCCACAGAACCAGTTACCTTATCATAGAAGCTAATCAGGTTGGTCAAGCATGACTTGCCCTTGGTGAATCCATGTTGAGTATTCCTGATCACTTTCCCCTCTTCCAAGTTCCTCAAAATGGATTCCTTGGGGTTTCCCTCCATGATTTTTCCGGGGACTAAGGTGAGGCTGACAGGTCTATAGTTCCATGGATTGTCCTTCTTCCCTTCTTTTAAAGATGTGCACTACCTTTGCCTTTTTCCAGTCATCCAGAACCTCCCCTGACCACCTTGAGTTTTCAAAGATAGTGGCCAATGATGCTGCAATCACATCACCAACTCCCTCAGTACCCTCGGATGCATTAGATCCAGCCCCATGGATCTGTGTTATGTCCAAGTTTTCTAAATAGTTCTTAACTTGTTCTTTCTCCATGGAGGGCTGCCCACCTCATTCCCATACTATGTTGCCTAGTGCAGTATTCTGAGAGCTGACTTTGACTGTGAAGACGGAGGCAAAAAAAAAAAAAAAAAAAAAAGCATTGAGTACTTCAGCTTTTCCCACATCATCTGTCACTAGGTTACCTCCCTCATTCACTAAGAGTCCCACACCTTCCCTGACCACTGTCTTATTGCTAACATGCCTGTAGAAACCTCTCTTGTTACCCTTTACATTCCTTGCTAGCTACAATTACAATTGCGCTTTGGCCTTCCTGATTACACTCCAGCATTCTCAAGCAATATATTTATGCTCCTCCCTAGTCATCTGTCCAAGTTTCCACTTCTTATAAGCTTCCTTTTTGTGTTTAAGCTCACCAAGGATTTCACTGTTAAGGCAAGTTGGTCACCTACCGTATTTGTTTTTCTTACTACGCATTGGGATGCTTTGTTCCTGTGCCTTCAATAAGGCTTCTTTAAAAATACGGCCAGCTCTCTTGGATATCTTTCCCCCTCATGTTAGTATTCCAGGGGATCCTGCCCATCAGTTCCCTGAGGGAGTCAAAGCAGAGGCATAGCGAAGGGGGGACAGAGAGAGGCAGTTGCCCCCGAGTGACATGCTAGGGGAGTGCCAGGCTGGGGTGGGAGCAGAGCGCACACCCTTTGCTGACCATATGCCCCATAAAATCCAGGATATTTGCAAATTTTAATCTCCTAGTGCCCCCATAAACACTGAAAATGTCCCGGAAACAGCTGCTGTAGCCTGAAGTGGTTGCACTCTGCTGTTTCCCTTCCTCCTCCAGGGGGTAGGAGCCCAGCAGGGAGCTCACCTGGGGTGCGGGAGGAGGGAGGTGCCGGGAACCTGTGGGAGGGGGGAGGTGCTGGGCACGGAGCTCAGCTGGGCTGGGGGGGATGTGCGGAGCATGGAGCTCAGCTGGGCTGTGGGAGTGGGGAGGTGCCGGGAACCTAGGGCTGGACTCAAGGAGGGAGGGGCAGGGAACCAGCACTGGGCTTAGCAGGTCTGTGCTGTTTGAGGGGAGGTACAGGGAAATGGAGCTCAGCTGGGCTGCAGGGGGAGGGAGGTGCTGGGAATCTGGGGCTGTACTCAACGGAGGGGCAGGAAATCAGTGCTGGGCTCAGCAGGTTTGTGAGGCTTGGGGGGAGATGCAGGGAAACAGGGCATAGCTGGGCTCTGAGGGGGTGCAGGGAACTGGTGCTGCGCTCCATTGGATTGTGGGGGATGGCTGTGGGGGAGGTGCAGGGAACTAGTGGGGGTGGGCAGCTCAGCTAGTTTGCAAGGGATGGAGGTGCAAAGAAGCCTAGTGGGGAAGGGGTGGCACCAGGAGCCCTGAAATTACCTTTCCTGGTCCAAAAATTCCCTCAACTGGGACCAGTCAGATCCAGAGGGTGCCAGACCAGGGAAGTCCAACTCCTACCCAAGTCCCCTCCTTGCACCCTCCCTCCTAGCCAAACACCCTACCTCCAATCTGCTTCTGCTCCTTCCCCCTGGCCAGACACCCTACACCCAGCCTGCTTCTGCACCCTACGTCCCACCCAGACCTCATAACTTCTGCCCCCCACCTCCCTCCCAGATCCTGCACCCAATCCCTATCCCACTCATTGTCAGCCCTCTCACACACACACTGAGCCCCTTATTTTTTTCCCCACTTTAGAACCTAAGGGGTCCATAAAATTCCTCAGAAAAGCAAATCTAGCCTATGGGAAGCCCTGAACCTCAGTCCTCCGTGTCCCTTCCCCTTGCGACTAGAATGCCAGAGGAGTAAGGTGTCTCAGTTGGGGGCCACCTGAGTGAGGGTTGGGGTTTCAGGGGTTTTTTTGCTTCTAACTTGTGCTGTCCCCATCTGATTTTTCTGTGGGTCAGTGGCCCCTGAACCCAAAAAAGTTGCCTACCCCTGCCATAAGTAAAGAAAACATTTTTCCACGGGCCAAAAAGTTTGAGAACCACTGTAGTAGAGGCACCCCTGGCCTCTCCCCCCAAAAGATCGCTGCAAGCTCCCTGCTGCTCCACAAGGTCCCAGAGAGAGATCATGTGTTACCACAGTGGTGAAATCACAACATTGCTCCTGTGTAGATGATGGACAGACTCTTTGTGAGTCTTCCTCATCCAAGCAGTCGATTTAAACAGCATGGTAAGATGCCATGTGAAAACACTTGCTGCGTCCACAGAGAGGCAGGATGTATGGTTTCTCTCCAGAGAGAGTTGTCATGACTCATGTCTCTGGGTGAACAAGACCCTTTGTGAGCACTGTGAAGAGGTCAGATATTTTGACTTCCAGTTTTGAGGGATTTGTTCTTCTGTCTTTGGGGTGCACATTGCTTTGACCTGAATGGAGTTAGCTATGACAAAGCATTTCTGCGTTATTCTGACACAAAGTGAAACCTGTGCTGAAGAGCCCACATTCAGTGAGAGAAAGCGCTGCTGTCAGAAAAGTAAATTCAAAATTTCTCCAATTTTCTTCAAAGATCTCCTCTACCAGGCAGTGGGACTTTTACTGATTGGACCCTTATATGTTTGAAGGGTGACAATGTTATGTGGATCTTTTTGGGTCATATCAACAGATTGTTTTGGTCTCAATCCTAGCTTAAAATCAGACCCTTTGTAAGCAGGTTGGGAAATGGTCTCATTTGGCAATTATTATTCGGTATTATTTACATAATAGAGGCATTGCCATCATGGTATTGACATATACATTTCTCAGTACCTTTACATATAAAATAGCCCAGCCCCATTGACCTCCATGGGCAATGTACCTTGTAAGGAGTAATGGGGATACTTCATCGTCATATTGCAATGGTAGAAAAAAAAATTGTGTGTCTGAAAACTGTAGGTATTGGGGATACTTTTTTTTTTTTTTAAAAAAGGGGTACTTTTTAAAAAAGGGGTACTTTTTTTTTTAAAAGGTTGAGAAACACCGCTCTAAACCATTCCTTTTGGCCTCCCTGTTTCCTTTCTCCTTTGGTGAGTTGAGCAGGTAGCAG
Source organism: Rafetus swinhoei (assembly GCA_019425775.1). NCBI lineage: Eukaryota > Metazoa > Chordata > Testudines > Trionychidae > Rafetus > Rafetus swinhoei. Next base: position 279,206,748 of record CM033437.1, read on the forward strand.
TTCTGGTAAAAATATATCAGACAGTGCACACAGTGCCCGCTCTACCTCAGCTGGTGCTGGATAATCAGGGCCTCAATTCTAAAGGAATTGGCATTACTGAGGTGATAGATTCCCCCCACATTTTGTTGTGGGTTTTCCAAAGAAAATGCTGGTGTTTTCTATAGGTCACCCACATCTCCCAGTCCTAGCAGAGATTTGGGATTAACATGGCGCTCTCAACTAAAAGTCTTATACATGTTCAGACATTGTGATTGTGAATACCTGGTGAAACAGTCTGCCAAAGGCCAGGCTGGCCTTGAATCTGGATATTTATGGTTTCAGTTGAATGGCTTGTGTGAAATTTGGAAGAACAGCTCAGAGAGACCTCTCTCCTTTACTTAAGGATAGAATCTCATGGCAGCCTGAAGGAAAAAGTCCTCGTGGCAGACAAAGCCACGCTTGCAGTGTAACCTCAGCCTTAGGCTACTTATTGCTTCAAGTGCCTTCAAGAAAGTGAGGGTGATTCTCGTGTTGTGTGTTAGTTTTATTTAAAAGTTTTTCTGAGTGTTATTTTAACAGGCAAATTAATCTCTTACATTCAGGCTATGTCTAGACTGCAAGCCTCTTTCAAAAAAGAACGTCTAGACTGCAAGCAGTACTTTTGAAAAAGCAAGCCGCTTTTTCGAAAGAAAGCACTGAGGGAGTCTGGATGCTCTTTTCCGAAAAAGCCCTGTTTGCATTCAAGAACGCCTTTTTTCAAAAGAGCACTTTCAAAAAAAAGGCATTCTTCCTCGTGAAATGAGGTTTTCTGCCGTCGAAAGAAAAGCCGCGTTCTTTCGATTTAATTTCGAAAGAACGCAGCTGTAGTCTAGACGCAGGTGAAGTTTTTTAAAAAGGCTACTTTTTTCGAAAAAACCCTTGAGTCTAGACACAGCCTCACTGACATAGCAAAGAAGGTGTGTGGGGGAGAGTAATTGCCCCTCCGCTCCCCCTATCATTCCTTGGCTTGCCTGCTCCTCCTCCACCCACCACCACCTGCTGAAGCCTCTTCCCCACCTCTTCGCCCCTAGCCCCACCCTCCTCCATTTTCAACAGCATGATAGTGCCCGTCTCAAACTAGAGGGGGCAGGGGAAGACAGTACAAGCTCCCCCCTCCTCCCAGGGTCAGGTTCAGCTGTGTGCCAGGTTTGGGGCCCTGTCGCATGGTGGCAGGGGATGGGGTGTGTGCAAATTTTGCTTTTGCCCCCAGGCACAGAACACCCTTGCTATGCCTCTGAGTCAAAGTCTGCTTTTCTGAAGTCCTGGGTCTGTATTTTGCTACTCTACTTTCTTCCTTTGGTCAAGATCCCAAAATCAACCATCTCATGTTGCCAGGTTGCCACCCACATCTACTTCCCCTACTAGTTCCTCCCTGTTTGTGAGCAGCAGGTCAACCTGTGCATGGCCCCTGGTTGGTTCCCTCAGCACTCTAGGAGGAAGTTGTCCCAAAAAATTCTCCAAAAATCTTCCTGGATTGTCTATGTACTGCTGACTGACATCCCAACAGATGTCAGGGTGATTAAAGTACCTATATGCTGTACTCCATCCCTATTCATCAAAGCATTAAGCTTGATTGAAGCCAGTGGGACCAGAGTACATTCTTAAACAGTTTGAGGCCTGATCCAAGGCCTGTTTGAATCTGTTGGAATCTTTCCATTGACTTTGGATCAGGCCCTTGGCTGGATGGTGATGCATTGCTAAATTGGGCCTAACTGAGGAAAGTCCAGTATAGTTATTGAACTAAATGAAGTGGTGTTTTCAAACTGATTCTAATTAACCAGGTAGTAAAGCTTTGAAAACTTCACCTTTCCTGAAGCTTTGCAGTTCAATTTGTCAAATACAACCTTTATTTAATTTTATTCCTGGAGACAAAAAGTTGTTCAGACCCATCACAGTACATTAATACTCTGCTGCATAAATAGACAAAGAATTCTAGTTTTTAAACCAATTGTGCCTTTTCTATTTGTTATAGTGATTATTTTTAGAGTACAATCCTCCAATAAAGTGCCATGTAGATGCATCAATCTATTGGTAAACACCTCTTTGGAATGCCAATTATCCCCAATACAGGAAAGTCATTCTGGATCCAATTCTGATCCCAGTGAAGTCACTGTTGCTTTTGTGATTGTCTTCACTGGAAAAAGGAGCAGTCCCTAATAACTTTCTTTGGCATTTGGATCAGGCTAACAGTGTTTGTTACCTTCAAAAAGGAAATTATGCACTAGGTCAATATTCAGATAAGCAACTTACTTGGTCTGCTCTTCGTTTCCCACATTTGGGAACTCCCATTACATCACCTTCCTTGTGTGAGATGAATTTCTATAAAAGGCAATAATGTTATTTAAGTATTAATAGTATTCACCAAATAGGGATACTAAAGGTGCTTTAAAAAAAAAAAGTTGTATTGTCCGCTGGAATAGGCCATGGAGCTAGGCCCAAGGAGACCTGAGGTTTACACTTTACCCTGGCCACTGATATACTGTGTGAGATTTAGCCTCCCTGAACCTCAGTTTCCCTAGCTATAAAATAAATAGAATTTCTGATGATATTTACCCACTTTTCTAAAGCACTTTGAAATTTACACAAGAAAAGCATGAGGCACCACAGAGAACACCATGGCAACGAGAATTCTCCCCCCAGCATCATTGTGCTGAACAGAGGAGATCCCTGGCGAAGCCCCAAAGTAGGAGAATGAAACAGATAATGGCCTTTTACTGGGCTATTAGACACTGCTTATTTACAGTCTCCTTGTGCACATACCGAGTAACCAGGTCCAATCAGGTTATTAGGTGGTTCCCATCCCTTATCCCCTGAACTAGGAGCCTATACCAACCGCTGGTCAGCCTTCTTTAGGTTCCCTTATGGCGGCACAGCACTTCCTCCTTACTTGCAGAGCTACAGTTGCAGCACAGGGTTCCCTCAGAGCATCAATACCCAACATGCCTTGATCAATAAATGCAGGGCTGTCCTTAGGCACACGTGATCCACACAGCTGCATAGGACACCACTAAATCTGGGGCACCAGTGGCACTTCAAATTTAGTAGTGCCCTATGCTGTTGGGTTTTCAAAAAAGTATTGGTTGAGAGCCTCATCCTCTGCTCCAGGCCATTTATGCTACATATAAACAACAGAGTGGAAAAAAGGGTCCCTGTCACAGGGAGGACACTCTCCCCCACAGTGCATCCTACCGGTAGCACTGGGAATTAGCTCATCCACTAGGCACCTCACTGACTGGTGTCTCACCAGGTTCTCACAACTTGCTTCAGTTCTGCATCCATGTCATTCCCAGACCACAGTGTCCCATTCAGGACACTGCCCTCTGGCAGTGCCCATTCCAGTGCCTCTTAGCCCCCTGCCAGGGGGGTTGTTTATCAATCTCTATACTCTGGGGTCCTCCCCTCCCAGGGACCCCCCCCAATTTCCCTATACCCACCTTGCCTCAGTGACCCACTGCCAGTCTTCATCTAGCCCCTGCCACAGGGGCAAACTGGAGTCTGAAATGGCCACTCATCATTGGCAAGGGGGCAGACCAGCTGCCTTTGCCTACCCTGGCCGCCTCCCTGCAGCCCTAACACTCAGAGGCCTTGCTTCAAGCCCTGCAGCCTGGGAGCAAGGCCAGGCCAGAGCTTCACCATTCCTGCCTCCCTTTTCCCCACACTGCTCTATCCCAGGAAGCCTCCAGCTTCCCTTGCAGCCAGGTCCCTCCTACTCCCCAGCAAGAATCTCCCTTTTCCTCCCTCCTGGAGCCCTTATTTATATAGCCCACAGATGGGCCCTAATTGGCAATATCAGCCTCAGCTGCTGGCTTTACTCTCCGCCCTCTCCCAGGACTAGGTTTTAGCCTTAATGGGCCAGTGTGGGGCAGAAGCCCCATCTCAGTCCCTAAACAGCCTCTATCCAGACAAGGGAGGATTCCCTCAGTGCAGAAACTATGGAAGACAGCTGGAAGTCTGTGCTTTGAGATCCCCTCACAAGCAAGCTCTGTGCTTCATCTTTTTAAGGCACAGCACAAAAATATCACCTTTTATTTTAATGTCACTCTTCTCTCCTATGATGTGGTAGTGGCAGTGCTGGTGATGAAAATGAACTTGCATGATATAGTCTGTTGGAAACATTAGATTGGCTTCTTCTATGTATGTTGCATTTTTTCCTGTCTAATTCCTCTTCCTTAGTTTATGTTTTTACATGAATAGTACTGATTATTCATATTGTCTGATGCTCTACCTTCTATGTCCTGGTCACATGGAGTTTGGTTTTAGCCTCCTGTGTATTTGCCAATAGTTCAGTAGTAATATCATCCATAAATTCAAACAAACAGTGTCACTCAATAGAGAAACAAACAGTAAGTGGCTTCAATTCCTGTACAGTAAACAGGCAGAAGAATCCAAGGGACTCTGGATTTCCATCGACTATTCGATTAGTCGATAAGGATTAGCATGTGTTCTGCCTTTGAAAGAGGAAGCACCACATGGAGCCTGGAGGTAGTGGGGGATTCCCTGCTGGCTTCACACAGCATTCCAACTTTGAAATGTACAAGAGCCCAAAGGCAGAACGCATGCTAGTCCTTATCAACTAATTGAATAGTCAATGGAAATCCCATTGATTATTCAATTAGTTAATAGATATTTAGCATCCCTAATTTAGGCTCAGTAACTTTCCATTCTGGGATAGGGTTCACTCACCACTGCGACTCCTCCTGCCGGCTGTGCTGAGGATTCACTCTGTACATCAGTGCACCCTCTTCTGGTGATGTCTTGCCACCGTCACTTCTGCTCCAGGACCCACATCACACCAAGGGCTGCAGAGTCCTCCTCAGGACACAACCCTTTGGCTGTGCTCTCCCCACTTACCAACCACTTCCCCTCAGTGGCTATTGCAGTTAATTTGGCCACCTCCTCCACTCACTTAGCTCTACTGCTCTGGATCTTGGCCTGGGGACCCTGCAGATGGTCTCTACCTGCTGCGTCTCCTCTGTAGATTTCTCTAGGTAACTTCTCCATGGCATCAGCATCCTCTTTGTCCTTGCCTCAGGGCCTCAGACTACAGATTCTTGAAGACCACTAAGAGTTGCCTTTAGCTTTTCAGGTCTTTGCCTGTAGCACAGGTCTGTCTGGGGCACTTGCTGCTTTCAAGCCTGCATGGCAGGCAGGCAGCCCTCCTCATACTACAGGGAGTGCCTGTAAATGTTCTGCAGCCCATTTTATATGGGCCTGCCTGGCCCTGATGGATTGCTCCTCATAGCCCCACTCTAATTGGCTGCCTTATGTGTAGCTTCCATAGGGCTTCTTTAACTCCTTATGGGCCAGTGTGGGGCGCATGCCCATCTCACAGACTATAAATAACAGCATTCTGCTAATTAAAGAAACTGCTTTCCCCAAATTGCTAATCTTGCCTGTAACCAATCCACTCTTTCCAAGACATTCCCATATTGCCTGAGTGGGTCTCCACTGCCAGCACCCCACCATGAGTCAACCAACCCTCAGCTTGGGCTCAGCCAGAGTATTTCTGTTTCTTGCCCTTGGGTCCCCTATGGGAGCCCAGGCAATATCAACATTCTCAGCAGAAGTTCAGTTGAGTCTCAGGGTCCCTTTTGAATCTAATTAAGTCCTTGATGGCATTTCCCAGAGCTCACCACTGGTTATTGGCTCAGAGCAGCTTCTGTGACCCCTCACATATTAGGCTTGCAGTGTTGGTCTGCCCCCAAACAAGTGGAGGGGGAAACTGGAACCGCTGCAGTATAGGAATACTTCTTAGCCTTTCTATCAGTTAGCTGAGGGCATGTTTTATCTCACCCCTCCTCAGGGTTTGCCAACTAATCTTACCCTTACAACAGATCAGTCTTGCAGGTCCATTCCACAAGGCTATATTTATTTTCCAAGACACCAGAAACCCCACATGAAAACTTTCCTCCAAGGGTCTTTCCTCCAAGGCTAATATCTCTGGCAGTTTGTTCCTTTTATTGAAGTTCCTGCAACTCTCTCAGCCACAATGAGTTTCCGTTTCTACTATTATTTGCAGGGAATCAACTGTCTTTGTTCAGGGTAGCCGTCTTAGTAACTAGGTTGGCTGCTCCAGACCTCTGGGCTGTAAAGGAGCCTGCCACAATGCTATTATGTTTCCCGATTCCTTTTGTTCAATCAAGATACCATTAATATTAACTTCCTTTGGAACTGAGGGTACCTCTAGACTACATGGCTCCGTCAATGGAGCCATGCAAAATAGTTTATTCGGCATAGTCAAAGAAGAGGGGATTTAAATAATCCCCGCTTCATTAAAATAAAAATGGCCACCACGCTGTGCCGATGATCAGCTGATCCAGCACAGCACGGCAGTCTAGACACGGCGCGGTCGACAAGGGAAGCCTTTGTCAACTGCTCCGGTATGCCTCATGAAACTTGCATTCAAGCTGATGCCAAACTACAATTTTGTTTAAAATCTTTTACTATTCAAAGTAACACTGAGACTGCATAGTCTTATTTGGTGTTTTTGCCAAGGTATGAAGAAGAGAAAGAGGATAGCAATTATTAAGCATTACCAATTATTTATTTCACTACAGAAATTCTCCCCTCCCAAAAAATATTCACACTCCCACCAAAAATAATGCTACCTGTATTTGCAATGTTCACTTTGCCGATAAAATTAGTGATAGGGGCTGGAATACAACATTGAGATCTAGATCAGAACTTCCTTGAAGAAAGAATTTGCAAGAGTTTGGTTAGCCCTTTCTATAAATAAAATGTATTCATATAACAATGGTGCTTTAAATGCATACCTTGCCTTTGGGGAAGCATCACAACTGCCAGAGACTACAAAATGTTTCACAATAATGAGAACTTACTGGAAAATACCCAAAAAACTGACACTATCCAACATCTTTCCTATGCAAGCTCCAAAGGATTTTTCTGCTCTTATTAAACTAATAAATAGACTCTTTTTCATATACATATGCTCCGCTTTTGTTCTGTCATTGCCTTTGAATTTCTCAGATCTTATAATGCAGCCATTGTGATATACAAGTACCAGCTTTGAATCCACAAAGCAATTTATAAATAAAAGCTGGTTTGTAACATGGTGGAAATTTTAAATAAAGCAAAATAAAATAGGCCCAACACAAATAAAACCCAGTGACACTCAAAACTTAAACAGCAGCACAGTTAAGAGATATTCATCTTTGTTAGCCGTTCTAGTAAAACTTATAAAAAGTATTAAGCTAAATATCCTTGACATTGAGACCCTTCTGAAACCCTTTGTGTGTCTTTTTATAATTTCAGTACTTCAGAGCAGGATTGGTTCTATGGGCATATCTATACTGCAGAGGTATTTCGGGATACCAGAAATATCCCAAAATAGATAATCTGTGTCTATTGAAGCAGCCCGTTATTTCAAAATAGATTTCAAAAATAACAGGCAACTTATTCCGACATCCTGGTAACCTTCCTTCCATGAGAGTGAAGGGGCATTTCGGAATAGTGAGTTACACTGAAATTTGGCACTGTGTAGACAGCACCAAATTACAAAATAAGCTATTTCAAAATACTCGAAATAAGGTACAGAATTTGCATAGCGCAAATTGCATAGCTTATTTCAAGCTAAGGGTGCTGTGTAGATGCACCCTCTATGTTTAGAGAACACTTTGCACTTTCTGTGGCATCATCACACTATAAAACATTAATTCTAAATCTGAACATGATGGCCAGTTAGGAATAAATGCCTACCTTTGGAACCTTTCCTTTGGTTCATTAAAACAAAATCCTGACATCTTTTACAAAGCCCTGCATTTTGGGGAAGCTCCTGAGCAAAGTAAAGAGTTTATCTATTAAACGGAGATACTGCTTCCCTCCCTTGCAGGGTCACACATAGGATGACTGAATAATATGGTATTTGCAATAGAATGATCTATAGAACGTGAGTCTGTTCCAACTCCCATTGAAGTCAATAGAAAGACTCTTGATACCAGTGTGTGATGGATCAGACATAATGTACTGTTCTCTAAATACATGTTCTTGGAATTATAAATTACTTTAATAAATAATCTCTGTCTTGAGTTTTCAACTCATATACCAAGAGTGACTCTACAGATTCTTTGCAGTCCATCTACACAGTACAAGAACCCAGATATATTACTCTTTCCTGCTGGGTTAGGGCTAAGCCCTGCATGGCTGCTGAGCCCTGAGAAGTGTGACAAGCCTGAGCCCTCAGTACTTGCATAAGCTGCTTCTGCAAAGTGAGGGAAAGCAATGCGAACAAACTTCCATATCTGTACTACATCTTACTGAGCAAGAAGAAATGAGGATGTGGGGGGCAGAGAGAGGGCATGGCCAAAGTACAGAGTCTTAGGTGAGAGAAATCAGTTATTGATCCAGTGAACAGATTGATGTGTAGAGTAACCATCTCAAGCATTATCTGTTACTGCAGCTGCTGGTCATGAATTAGAAGCTGATCCAAATGTGTTTGAGATTCACATTTGGAAGAAACTGAGAACAGAACACTCCAACAGGAGCAAAATGTAATTATATTTAGTTCCACTTCAAGGCTCCTTTACACTGCCAGAGTGGGGTAGTGTGACCATACTGAAAATGAAAATCCAGCCCCTTGTAAGATGAAGATGCTCAGCGTTATTTTTAGGATCAGCCTCTGAAGGAGCTGATTGGACAGATGAAGAAAGGAGTCCCATACAGTCCTATCTGAAATTCCTGTTGTCTCATATCAAGGGTGGTGACATAAGCAGTGAGAAATAAATGCCCTGAAGGAGGTGAAAAGTCCCAATCCACTCAGAAAAAGTGATACAAATGGGAAAATGGTCCAGAAAATGCACATCTCCCCTACATCTGAGAGGAGTGCATCAACAGTGCTGTTTGCTAACCTCCTCAGTGTAAAACAATGTTTTGAAACAGCAAAATATTGTAGATAGAGCCGTAGATAAGCTGGGAATCATTTTCACATTGCCAGAAATCTGTGTTGGGAAGCAGGGGAGCAGAGCTAACATTTGGCGTGCTTTGCTCCTTTTTGAAAGCTGACATGCTGACAGTACAGCCCGGTGCTGCTAGGCTATTATTTTCCACCCTGCTAGTCTAGAATTATAGTTCTGCAGGAAGACTGGCTTTTGTCATCCAGCAAAGGCTTTGTATTGTGTGTTTGACTAAATATAATGCAGCAAAATGCCGAAATGTTGACAGGTGAGGGGACCCAAACTCAGCAACTTCTCATGGTAATTCCAGCTTAATTTTTGCTACAGCAGTGTGCTTTCTGGCTTCAGTTTTGCCATGTTTGCTTGCCTTTCACTTTAGTCTTATTTCTTGTCTATTATAAGATTCCATGCACCTCTGAAGATTTCACAGGTTGAACAATCCAGGGGACATGCTGAGTCCCCTTCCCCCTCCATTTCCATGTTTACAAATGTCTGGAATTTTCTGTCAAAGATGCTGTATTATATGGCACTCCGCTAGCATTTCCACATCCTGATTTATGTTACAAATAAGATGATAATTATAACATTTATTTAAATTAAACCATTTATATGCACATAGGGTACTTTGAAAACCATTCTGTTTTCAAAATTGCCACTACCATTTTTAGGACATGAATATTAATTGTTGTAATCAAATTATGATAATTGGAGAGCTATAAAATATAAGCAATAACACATAGCATTCGTCACTCAGCAAGGGTATGATCCAAAGTCCACAAATGGAGAACCAAGATTTCAATGGGCTTTGTATCATGTTTTAGCTACATCCAGCAGGCAAGTCACAACTCATGCCTTCAGCCTCCCTCTGGAGTGAATGTGTGGCATGACAAATGCACACCCCTGAGTGCATTAATAAATAGTTATTTAATTTTTTTTTAAACTCAATTTTTAGATAAACAGTTTTAGGGAGCATGTGAATCCAGATTTGAAAAATATCTTTATTCTAACCAGGCCATAGCTCTTTGAAGATGAAATGCCTGAAGTGGAACAAGCAGACAGCTCACAGCTGGGTTCAAACAGCCCTGAAAATCCTGGGGAGTAGCATTTTTAGCTTTGACATTTTAAACAGATGAATTCTCTCCCCCCCCGCCTCCCCCCGCTTCTGCACATCCCTACTTTCTTTGTGACACTCATTACTCAGATGCTGTGGTCACACCACATCAATTTCAAGGGTTCTGGCCATGTGCAGAACTGAGAGGCCACAGAAATGGGGCTTTGAAGGAACAGAACCAACAGGCAGCTCAGGGCATGGTTCACATAGCCTTGAAACCTTGCAGCAGGGGACAAGCAAAGAGATAAAAATACACCAGTGTCTTCTCAAACTGGGAGGGTTTGCAAGGTGGTTACATGGAGGTCAAAAGCTATCTGCTCCATGGGGCTGACAACCCTGAGCTCCCATTAATTACATTAACCTCCCCATTTTTAATTTTTAAGGGGAGGCTTGCTGTATGAAAGGAGTCAGCAATACAAAAGAATATGAAAACCACTGAAGTATAGGTTGAAGGCAGCATTGATGTTTCAGGCATCTATCAAGATCCTCATAAAGTTCCCTGACCTATAGAGGAAAGGGCAGATTCTTGGTTATTCATAAAGTCCCATTTGTGCCAAGACAGTGGCACAAATAAAGCTTACAGCTGCCTTACAGGAGCAGCTGAGGATTCTTAGCAGCTGAGCAGCTTGGGCATAGATTGGTTACTTACTACCTACTCCCATGTCTCACCCTCCCCCCCAACTGCCCGTCTTGCACAGAGTTCCAGGGCTGTGGAGAGGCATTTTGGTGGTAGGAAGGAATGTGATGTGTTCCAGAAATCTTAGCACTTCCCAAGGACCTCCTATGCCAGCTATATGCTCATGCAAGGTAGAGAAGTTCTAACTTGTGCCAAGGGCTGATTTATTGCTTGGCAGGTCCTCAGGATCAGGGCACCAGACAGGTGGTGCTCAGCTGCCTGTGTCTGCCCAGAGGCACCAAGCACTGCTGTTTTGAATCTGGGGGGTTGATGCAGAATGGTGAACCGTTAAACAAACTGAGCCTTTTTGCAGCATGACAATGGTCTTCAGTGGTGATGTCATCCCTGCTCCCCTCCATCCCATCACTGATTTAAACCATTTTGCAACATTTCAGGGGTTGTTTTTGGTGATTCTCAAGCATCTATACTTTGGAAAATGCAGAGTTCTATAGTAAATTAGTTGGCAAGGAGACCGGGCTGTCCTTATTAGCAGATTAGTAATTGGGTTAGAAATAATTTATTTGTCTGCCATGGCACCACATCATGCTTATAATCATGCCTATCATCATGCAGTGTGAGTGCCTCAGATAGGACAGACCAGGTTCAAAAGCTTGATGTGGAAAAAACCATCCCAATGCTCAGGTGCTAACACAGAATTTATCTGTACTATTACAAAATATTTTGCTGCATCAGCTTTTAAATATGAAAAAAAACCTCCTTTGAATCACAAGTTCAAATATTTGCAAGGTAGACTCACTCCTTCTTCCTTCCAAGCTAAATAATGAGTTCCCTATAATACATTGTATGTGTGCGTGTTGTGGGGGAGAAGTGATTCAGGCATTAAATTAGATCTTTCCTGCTCTTTGTGGATATTAATGGTCCTATGGCACTTGCTGTAATTGCAAGGTTTGCCTTATAATCCTTGATCAAACTCTTCTTCCACTACTTTTGTAGGCCCTGTTGTACACTTTTGATTGCCCTCCATGGCTAAATATCTGAGGTGTTGCTGAATATATAAGACTGCAAAGCACTGTGTGATTCTCTGAGATTACATGGCTTTGTAGAAGTATAAACTGTTAGGATCAAATCCTGACTTCAGGTATGTGTTTTTGGACTATTTCCCACCCCTACTTACAGGTCTCAGACAGATCACAACAGTCATCCATTCCACTGTATAACATATCGAAGTAAGCATGTCATTCACATTAGGTTCAATATGGTACTGTAAGGATCACCATGCTGTAAGGATCATAAGAAGGCTTGTATATACTATACAGGCAATACTGCCTTGTTCTAGGTCTATAGTCAGATGTATACATGAGTATCTACTAGCTCACATTGAAGAACTGGTTCCCTAGCCCAGCCAAAAACAAACAAAAAACAAAAATAAGTGAAATAAAGTCATGCTTTTGGAGCTGAAGATTATGTCCTCAGAAACATTGGCTAACTGTTGGTTCTGGATGTATGAAGTCATGAATAGATAGTAACTAGCCACTGTGGAATGTAGGGAAATATTTGAAAGAGAAACATTTTCATTGCAATGTTAAAATTAACAATGCATCACAAGCAAACTCCGCTTTGTGGTTTATACAGTCACAATACTCCATAATGGAAGCATGCCCTGGAAAGGAAGCAGCAGAACAGAGCAATATTATATAGGCTTCCATGGCTTTCACATGCACTTTGAATTAAATAAACATTGCAAAGGCACAAAATAAGTTATCGAGATGGAGAAATGCAGCCATTGCCCTTCCAACTAATTATTAACTGGCAAGAAATGGCAGCACAGAGAGACTGCTCCCGCATGATATGAGATTCTTAGAGGAGTCTTGTGTCTTAGACTGAGAAAGGACACTATGTGATATGTTATATGCCTTCCTCCACTCAGTATTCAGCTAAGATTAGGCCATTCTCTTAGGCTATGTCTAGACTGCAGGCTTCTTTCGGAAGAAGCTTTTCCGGATGAGATCTTCCAAAAAAACTTCTTCTGAAAGAGAACGTCTACACAACAAAAGTGCATCAAAAAAGCAATCTGCTTTTTTGAAAGATAGTGTCCACACTGAATGGATGCTGTCTCTCATTTAAGCTGTGATTACTATGGATGAAGTGGCCACCCAGGCACTTGTGCTTTTTCCTCTTCTTTCAAAAGAACTCCCCTCTTCCCCATCCACATACGCCTTTTTCCAAAAGAGCTCTTTCAGAAAAAGGCTTCTCCCTCGTAGAAGGAGGTTTACCAATGTTGGGAAAACCCCTCAGTTCTTTCGATTTTTTCCCAAAAGAACACAATTGCAGTATGGATGTAACTGGAGTTTTTTGGGGGAAAACGGCCATTTTTCCTCTGCAGTCTAGACAAACAATCAGTCTAAAATCCTGGCCCGCACTGAAGATAATGAAAATTTTGCTATTAACTTCAATGGAGGCAGGATGTGTTTTATATGCCATGGTCTTCATAGTGTTAACTTTCTGGGGCTGTTTGGTTCAGAGTTACTAATGTCAGGCTGGTTGCATTTACCATTAATAAGATACTTTGGGAAATCTCAATTTGCATCACCAAAGAGTTAGCTTTTGACAGAGAAAAAATATCAAAATCTCCCCCCCCCCCTTTTTTCCCTGAATCGATCTTCCTGGCTTCAGAAAATAATACAGCTATCAGCACAGTGCTACAGTGCTCAGGACATCCAGGACATTTCACTAGGCGACAACCGTGACGATTGATTACTGTTTTCTGTTATTGTTTACAGAGGGGTTTTTTTCCACTACGTAAAGATATTGCTGAACCAGCCAGATAGCAATGATATGCTATAGCTTTGCTTTCTTGGATTACAACACCTAGTTTAACAACTCCTACATATCCAGCAGAATAGCACATAGAAGTTCAAAGATAAATCAATCAAGCCTTACAAATGATAAAAGTACACTTCATTTAAAAGGAACTGCCCATAATTGACTGTTCCAAAAATAGATGAAAAAAAACCCCAAAACAACCCCCCCTCAGAGTGTGCATAGATTAGAAAAAAAGTATAACACCAGATTAAAAACAACATTATAAAAAGAAAGCTAGACACATCCTTTTGAGAACCAGAATGGCATTTAAAATAAAAATAATAAAAAGGAGTGTAGATTTAAAAATATATACCAGCAATTCGGTACTGGCAGTAGGTGCTCTCACTGCAATGCAAGCCCTATCTGCATGCTCAGAATCATCTGTTTAAATTATGAATATGCAATCCTACACACATTTAAAGCTAAGATTTCCTGTTGCCCTGGCAACACGAACAGTTGTTCCTTGTCATTATGGATCATGTGCTTTGGGAATTGGATTATATCATCGTAGTACTTTGGTTACCCTGAGAGTACCCTGCTGCTCTCAAATGTATTTTGTTCATTTTTAAGGAGATAGGTTTTATTAGCCCTATTGGAAAAGACTTTTACTAAGGGCACAGCATCAAAAATAAATTAGAATAGGCAACAATCTGCCTGCCAAACAAGATTTAGCTTTGTGTTGATGCATATCTAGGGCTGTATGCTTAATTAATGTGCATCATAGTTCTTTTAAATCATGTAATAGACTCCTGTATGTGAGGATTAGAGTCTGCTAGTCTGGAACAGTAATTGTAATAGCAGCAGCCAATACTATACATTTTCAGAATGTATTTGCTTCCTTCATCTCGGAATGCTCTAGCACTGCACACAAAGTGTGTCTCACCATGTTATGACTCTTAGGGGTTGAAGAGTTAAGGTAGCAATTACATGCAGTAGGGGATGAGGTTATACTGTAGGAGGATATTCACATGCTGTGAAAGTGACAAATTTATTTAGTTTATTTATTACATTCTTAGGAAGTGGGGGGAAGCTTGGCTCCTTGTATTGCACTGGATATCTGGCTGGCTAATCAGAGTCTTCCTTTTATACATCTCACATAAATATGGCAAATAATCAGGTCGTCAAATGAATAGTTACAATTTGAACTACTCAGAGTTTTAGGTTATATACAGATTGAATTCTTGCTCAGGTGCTCCAGGTTAAATGGTTGCCAGATATGAGGTGGCAGATGAATTTTCTCTCCACATCCATGATATAATCCCAAGGATCTTGTTTATTTCAGCTGTTTCTGGAATATTAAATGATGGAAGCAAGTCATACATTAGCATCAGCTAAGTATATCTACAGACCATATTATAGAGTAATAATTCGTGGACTTGGGCCCTTCTTATCTCCCTGAACCTTCCATTGTTCATATCATTATAACAAATTGAAGATATGTTATCATCATCCATAGATAGCAAAGTGAATAGTACTAGCCATTTTAAGGCTCAGACTCTTTCAGATTTGGGTTTGAATTGTTGATGGACAAGTTCATCGGTTCCAGTCAAAATAGAAATTCCATTTCTGTTCAACAAGAATCCTGAAGGGACGGAACACTGTACACTGAACAAGTCAGATCTGCCCTTTCTCTGTTGTTAAATACAGTATTTTGTAATGAAGAGGATCTTGTAACTGAGTTTGGCGAACTCGGAAATAACTGTATATTTACTCTGAATCCCAGAATGGGCTGTGGAGTAAAACCAAGCAAGTGCACATTGGACTCCCACATTAAGAGCCATTTAAATGGTTTTCAAAGGATAGACTAAACTGTGTGTAAAACCAGCATAGAGCTTATGTGCTCTGAAACAGCACCTCAGAAGCATCACAAGGAAAAGAAACAGGTTACGACAACTCTGTCCTGCAAATAAATCAGAATCTGGCCCCAGAGAGATGCAACTTGCCAAACACCTATGCTACACTCCAAGGGAAGGTTATATAATTAGTCTGATTTTACAGTGAATATATTCCCCAAAAAACCCTCCATTGCTGGCTTCAAATGTCATTACATATGTGTGCTGTGCAATTTTTGGAAATACTATGCATTTCCATAGATGAGAAAGTATAGGCTCATGTAGATTCAATCATACAGGAATTGCCCATATCTGCCACAGAGGACAGTGTTATGAGATTATTCTGATTATAATTTTTATAAGTAGAACTAATAAGATTTTGTCCAATCTGAGGCTAGACACTTCTGGTGCCTCAGTTTCACCTTTTTTGGCTTCCCAATAAATTTACCCCCAACACACACACACACTCTGCTTGCAAGTAAATGAATGCTCCTTTTTTGGAATCTGGCTTGTTAAAGGTGCAACTATGCTGCACTGTTATTTCAAGATAACTAGCATTATTTCAGAAATAACAATGCGAGCGTCTACACAGTCATTCTGTTATTTCGAAATAATTGCGAAATAATGGACGGCTTATTCTGAAATCTGTAAACTTCATTCTGCGAGAGGTTTCTGTAGCTATTTCATTCTAAAGCGATTTTGAAATAAGGCATGTGTAGACGCTCCATTTCTGCTATTTCAAAATAGCCCCTCACCAGGGCTATTCTAAATTATTCCTCCTCAGTGCCTCCTGGGGCTTTAAATTGAGATAGCATTTTACATTAGGGAAGCCTGCCTTGGACTAATTTTGAGGCTTCCCTGCAGTGTAGACATACTATTTCAAAATAAGCTATTTTGGAATAACTATTCCGGAATAGCTTATTTCAAAATAGCCTTGCAGTGTAGACTTATCCTAAGCATTCATGGCTCAAATGTCATCTTAAACCAGTGGTCTCCAACCTTTTTAAGCACAAGATCACTTTTGAATTCAAGTCAATCCAGGATCTACCTCAAACCCAAAACACCCTTGCCCTGCCTCTTTCCCGGTGGCCCTGCACCTACACTACCCCTTCTGGGAAGCCCCGCCCTGCTCACTCTGTGGAGATGGGGGACATGGAAAGGGGCAGGGGAACACCCTGACATCAGCAACCCCTTCTTCCACTCTGCACAGCAAGCAGGAGGTTCCTGGGCGCAGCTCCAAGACAAAGGGCAGGAGCAGCGCAGCAGTGGGAAAGGGACAGGAGAGACAATTGACAACAGCCTCTCTGCCAAACCAGTCAGGATCACCTGTCAGAGGCTCCAGGATCTACCAGTAGATCCCTATCTACTGGTTGGTGTCCACTGTCTTAAACCAAAACACCTTCTATAACTTCTACGGCTCCATACTCAACTCAACATTTTTTTCCCAAAATGTAGGTCCTGCTGTGAGGTATTTCTTCAAGCCTCTTGTTTTCAAGGCTTTTCTTCCCCTTAAGGCTTCTGCTCTGGCCCACACGGCAGGTCTCTCCTTCCTTTCCTCTGGCTGATATAGAGAACTCTTCCCTGGCCCTCTCTGACCCTGACTCTCTCACCTTCCCCAGAGTCCTGAAAACCCATGCCATAGCCCTTGAACTTGTTTTCTCTGAGCGAGCCTGCTCTTTCTTATAGGAAACCCCTCGTTTGTTCTACCTGCTCACCTGAGCCAAATCCAAGCCCAACACGTGGGACTGGATGACAAGGCACATGTGGGCAAGCCCAAATCTCAGAGAGGGCCAGACTACTATCTGGGCAGACTTAAGCAGTGAACATTTCCTTGTGTATATTTAGCACACTAGTTATTTTATTTTAAGAAGAGGAACTGAATTATTTTTCCCTTGGTATGATAATTTATTTCCTGATTGTAGCCCAATTATAGTCTTGCGGCCCAATCTTGGATACAACAGCACAGGAAACGTGTTGCTATAATAAGCCTCTGTGTGTTCTTCTCTAAGCAAATACATTTCTTGGGTTTCCCAGAACTCTTAATAGTATTTCCAAGAACAAGACAGGACTTGCTGACAAAGAAAAGCTTTTCAAAGGGCAGTGCTCAGAGCCATGCATACATCACAGCAGCTAACACCTCTGAATGGAATTCTAGCACTGATAGTTCCTAATCTTATTTATCCTTTCAGAGGAGCAGCAATATTGGTAATACAGTGGTTTTGTGAAATTGCCAACTGTGTTTTAGTGTGAAGGGTACATGCCAAATAGTAACAGTTGAAATATAGTGACTGATGGTATTTTGTGGTATAAGACACCATTAGTTTTATTGCTATCTGTGTGTGTGTAGTGTTCCCACTGCAGGATCTCCATGCTGTCTCACGTTATACTTAAAATACGTTTGGTCTTTCAGACATCACCTGTGAGAATTTCAGTGGGACACTGACTAAGCAAGGCTGCAGGACACATGCCCGACTTAACACAAAGGAGGTACCACTCACAAAAATGGGACTCATGAGGTGCTTAAATGTAGGCATATGCTTCAGTACCTGGCTCATATGGGGCTTGAGTCACCAAAAGAAAGGGAGTTGAGTTGCAACCATCTCTGAGGTATTCGCACTCAGTGTGTGGTGTAAGATGGAAGTGTAATAGCAGTGTTTATATCCTAAATATCTTTGTGGTGCACTATCTGGAGTTAAAACCACTCAACATACCTTTAAAGTGCAAGAGCACTTCTGTCAGAGGCTACGTCTAGACTGCAAGCCTCTTTCAAAACAGGCTTTTTTCGAAAGCTACTTTCGAAAAAGCCTTTTTCAAAAAAGAGGGTCTAGACTACAACCAGTACTTTCGAAAAAGCAAGCCGATTTTTTGAAAGAGAGCACCCAGGCAGTCTGGATGCTCTTTCGAAAAAGCATAGCTTGCATTACATAGCGCCTTTTTTCGAAAGAGCACTTTTGAAAAAAGGCGTTATTCCTCGTAAAACGAGGTTTTCCATGGTTGAAAAAACTGCCACGTTCTTTCAATTTACTTTCGAAAGAAAGTGGCAGCAGTCTAGATGCAGGGGAAGTTTTTTTTTTAAAAAAAGGCCACTTTTTTCAAAAAAACCCTGTAGTCTAGACAACCCAGACATCGTGACATTGGGATGATTTTGTATAAGAGCTCTTGGAGGAGCTAGCGAGGGTATTTGTCCACACTGAAATGGAGTACAATAGCGCTTTTTGCAGACACAGGCCTAGATTCTCAGCTGTTCCAGAGTGCATCTGAGAAGAGGCAAAGATGTCTCCCAAAGCCACATTTGCACCCTTTCAATTCTCAGTGCTGATAGAGGTGGGTTGGTCTCTGAAGATGGAGTAGATTCAGGGCTGCTCTAATCACTGCTGCCTTGCAACTGACTTGAAGGGACTGTGATGATAGCTAGGGATTGGCAAAGAACAGTATACTCCAGCTAGGATTTTTCCCACCCTCTACATATCCTCTGTCCCAGGGGCAAGAGTAGGCCAGCACAGAGGAGTCAGAAGATTCCTCACAGTAGGACAGTTCTCCGAGAAATTATATCTGATTTTACCTGTGCTGGCAGGCAGTACAAAGCAGCATTATCAGAGGTTTGTCTACACTTAAAAGTTTAACCCTCAGCTGCAGCAGTGCTTTAAACTGAAAATGTGGCCAGAGCACAGCATTCTATGTAAACCACCTCCATGAGAGGAGTAGCTAACAGTGCTGGTAGTGAGACTCTCAGCGCTGGAGCCTCATTCGCGCAGATGCTTTACAGCACTATGATTTGCTACACATGGGGGTGTGTGTGTTTTCTCACACCCCCGAGCCAGAAAGTTACTGCTGTAAAGCATCTGCGGTTGTAAAGCACCAGTGTGGACTTAGCCCGTCTCCAGGCTTTGGCCTGTAGTTTTATGGAATTACTGCAGGGCTGAATCCTGATAGGTCGAACAGGAGCCTAGTAATATGAATCGTTTGAGGTCAGAGTAAATGAGCTCCATTAGTTCAAGGAGGACATCCAATACCTCTCTTTACGAGAGGTCAAACTAAATGAAATTGCCCCGCCTAATTATGTGTAGCATATATTAGGTAACACACAGCAAGAACATTTTTCAGAGCTGGAAGGTGATCAGGCAATTATGCTCTTTCCACTTAAAGGGGCTATATATTCAACCATTTAATGTGTTCCCACATGTCCCTTTACTTATCACCATGTTCATGAAACACCAACCCACTCTGCTAAGTGCTTTGGGGGTCCTACAGCACAAACCGTGTCAATAGAATTAGTCTGTGAGCAGACGAATATGCAAAACACACTGTCTATGGAACAGTCTGATCTTTCAGAAGAATTTTTTAAAAGAATATTTTCCAATCCCAGAACCCAAACTCTTGCCAATTCTACACTTAAAGAAATAGGTCAGCAAGAACTGCATTGCCTGGGGTCCTTATTATCTTTCAGCTGCAGTGAAACAGAAGCTGTCTTCAAAAAGAAGTAAAAGGAGGCAGCAAAGTCTGTTAACAGATCTAAATTTAAAAACTAATAATATAGGGTCTAATAGTATAAATGGAAAGCTGACTCATGGGGTTCTTACCAAACGTCAAGCCAAGCTTTCCCTATGTTTGGGGACTTTTGGATTCCATGTCACAGTTCAAAACATTATAGAAAGTGGCAGAGACATTTGGATTCCAAATCTGAATGTCCCTAAGACTCATTGGGGCTCACATACAGCATTCCATTTTAGGCCTTTGTAAGACTAAAATTAAATGCAAAACCCTGCCGTTAAAAATGAAAAATGGCAACATTGCGTAAGTGCACAAAAGATGGGAGGTTCAAATATTTCCAGCAAATATTGCCCCCTTCCAATCTCCCTGCACGTGTGCATTACTTTTTATTGTTCAATTATATACATTTTTAGTCATGACCCCTTCACTCATGGCACTTAGGAATGATCAGTGGTGAAAGAGCAAACTCAGGATGAATGGGTGGGCAGGCAAAGGCAAGTGGGTTGGGAAAACAGGTCATAAGGGTCTGGCAATGAGACAGCACACAGGGGCTTCTTAGAGAAGTCTGGCAAAGGCTCAGGTGGAGACACTCTGTGAGGGCAGTATGCTGAGCAGTGGATAGGAAGTGGATGAAGAGGAGCTGGCATAGTGTGAGCCAAAAAGGCAAGATTGGCCAAGAAGCAACAGTCCTCCAGGTAGACTCCGGGTAGCTGCAAGACACTGAGGCTGGATCCTGAAAGGTACATAGGTGCTGCTCCCCACTGTGTGACAACACTGAATCCATAGGTAGCCTGCTGCCAAGTGGACTCCCCAGCCCACGTTAGGCATTCAGACTCCCCATACAATATGAGGGGAGAGTTGGGCTCTTAAGAAACTAGTAAGCTGAGCAGGGAGCCATCTAGGTTAGCCGGAAATGAACTGGTAGAAAGAGGAGAGGCGCTTAGGCACGTAAGTGGCAGAGCTGGCATGCGGGCTGACTGGCCAGTGACAGGCAACTCCCTCCATTCACAACCCTCACTTGCACACCCTTTCCTGGAGTTAGGGCTTGTCTACATGGCAGCTGTATGGCAAGTGAGGCTGTGAATTTCTAGTGAATCAGCTTGCTGTGCAGAACTCATTAACAGTGACTCACCCAGCAAGCTACCTCACTGGCCTGTGGGAGTTGCATTGTACAGCAGCTGTGTCCACACAGCGAGTTATTGTGAAGCAATCTGGTGTGCTGAAGATTCTCGCCCTGCCCAGTAACTCACTGTATAGGCAAGCCATTGGATACCTAAAGCAGACCAGCTGCGTGGGTAGCCCATGCCTTTTCAGCCAACACTGTATCTTTCTCTGGGCATGTCTACACTACAAAGTTAATTCGAACTAACATTCAAATTAACTTTAATAGCGGCTATACATGCAAACCGCTATTTCGAATTTAATTTGAAATAGCGGAGCGCTTAATTCGAACTAGGTAAACCTCATTCTACGAGGAGTAACGCCTAGTTCGAATTAAGTAGTTCAATTAAGGGCTGTGTAGCCACTTAATTCGAACTAGCTGAGGCTAGCTCTTCCCAGGTTGCCCTGATGGCCACTCTGGGCCAAACCAGGGAAACTCTTCTGCCCCCCTCCCAGCCCCGGAGCCCTTAAAGGGGCACAGTCTGCCCACGGTGCCTGTGCCAGTTGCAAGCCTGCCAGCATCCAGCCAGCAGACCCTGCACCTGGCACAGGATGAGCCAGCCACCTGCTGCCACCCAGCCCTCTGCCTCTTCCCAGGACCAGGCTGGCGGCTCCCAGGAGCCTGCCCGGGGCCGCAAGAGGCGGGCGCCCACCTGGTCTAGTGTAGAGATCGTGGACCTTATCGAGGTTTGGGGGGAGGCCTCCAATGTCCACAATCTCCGCACTAGGCACAGGAATGTGGCTGTCTACTGCCGCATGGCTGCCAGCCTGGCCACCAGATGCCACATGCACAGCCAGGAGCACCTGCGGCTACTGGAGCAGCAGCTCCGCACCCAGGAGCACTGGGTCCGTGAGGACCTGTGGCTGCGGCAGTGGATCTTGCAGGCGCTGGAGGATCAGGGCCGTGCCCTCCGAGGTCACCTCCAGACCCTGGTGGACAGGTTTCTGCCTCCTCGTGTTCCACCCACTGCGCCCGCCCGAGCTCTCTCTCCTCCTCCCACCCCTGCTCCCCCTCCCGCTTCCTCCACCCCCCCATCCCTCCTGCTCCACACCCACTCCCCCCCGATTCCCCCGCACCCGTGGTGCTGCGAGACGGGAGAGCCAGCAGGACCCCGAACCCTGAGCTTTTCCTCCCCTTCTTCCCCCTTCCAGCTCCCTCCTCCCAGGTTTCCCCTTCCCCTCTCCCACCCTCTCTCCTGCCCTCTCCCGCCTCCTTTCCCCATTCTCCCCACAGTTTCATTCCCCCTCTCCAGTTGTGTTAAATAAAGAGAGTTGTTATTTTTGAAAATACATGTCTTTTATTTGACATCAGGAAGGGGGGGCTAGGGAAGGGTAAGTGGAAGGATGAGAGGGAGGAATGGGGCACAAGCCCCCAGTGGGGCAGACCGGGGAGACTGTTAGCGCTCCTTAGGGTGGAAGCTCTCCTGCAGGACCCCCTGGATCCTGACATCCCCTCGATGGTCCTCCCGGATGGCAGCCTGCAGACAGTGCAGCCAGGCTGCCGGCAACGTGTCCATGAGACGCAGCAGAGTCCCCGGGGGCAGGTCTGGTTCCATGCTGCAGAGTGCCGTGGTGCCCCAAGTGAGGGCAAGCAGAGCACTCCAAGACACAAATGCTTTGCTGTCCCTCAGCGAGGTAGACCAGCAAGCAGAGAAACCTGAGAACTGTCTGTCCAAGATGGGGGGTCGGGTCCCTTTAAGCACAGCCCTCAGCTAGCCTGAGGCAGCAGCCCCACATACTAAGTCCAACCCTGATGCCCTGCCGGCACTGGTTCTGGCCAGCCTTACCTTCGATTCAGGGCCCACTCAATGTGGACGTGCTATTTCGAATTAGCAAAACGCTAATTCGAATTAGTTTTTAGGTCTAGATGCACTAATTCGAATTAGCTTATTTTGAATTAACTAATTCAAATTAAGTTAGTTCGAATTAGCGCTGTAATGTAGACATATTCTCTCTGTGTATCTCCTGCTTACACTTGATAACTCTTCCACACTCACCCTGTGCTCCCTTCTGTCTTGACAGGAACTCTGCCATGGACACACTCATCAGTGGTCTGCATCAGGCCTTGCTGCTGCAGCTGACAAGTATCAGGAGTTCAGCGTACCCAGAGCATGTCTGCAGGATCAGCTCCTGCTGGCAAGGTAGATGATCCTCTGGGTTGAGAACCTGGCAGCGGGGCCACTGGGGTTTTAGTTTGGCTGTGGGGAAGCAGCAAAACTTTACCAGTGCTGACCCACAGGGATGTGCACACCTACATAGTCACATGGCAGCTAAGTAGCACTTCTGGAAATCTCAGTGGGGCCTAAATGGTAGACTTACGTTCCTCAGTACCTTTGAGGGACTGGACCTGCAAAACTTTACTTTTGATTGCCTATCACAGGCAACAGTTGTGGCCAATGGAACATGCCTACACAAGAGAGTAACTGCTCATAAGGTTTCAATGGGCTTTGGATCTGGACTCCTTATCAGAGACCATTGTATAAGTGCAAGGAAATAAATTTAAAGTTGGGAGTGTAACCTTAATATTCAAGTGTCCTGACCATTTGGGTATGGGATGAATTTAATGTACTTTAATTTAGTCCCTGGCATAAGTCATCCTTTGTCTGCCCTGACATTAATGTAATTAATGCTTGTCACTGAGATGCATTACTAGGGGAGAGTCTGCCTCTTCCATTTGCTTCAGTGGCAGGGCTCGTACCAGACTGTGGATTTTATTGAGCCAGACATTTGTGCATCTGGCTGTTAGACTCTTCTTCCTGCCTTCTTCCCAGAAGAACATCGCAGATTAACCACACAGACTCTCACCTTCATAGAGATTAGAAGACTACAGAAAGACAAAGAATCCCATCCTTGGTGATTCACTCTCCTTGGAGGTAAACTCCATTTAGGCCTAAAGAAAATCCCTTGGTATGCTTCTAGGGGCTTGGGGATCATGATAGATATAAGAGGAAATGAGCTATTTTATTTCTAAACTTGAATGTCTAAGATTATTAAAGAGGAATGCAAGCCTATTCAAATAAGATAGAGCCATTTCTTTAGGAAAGGTGAAGTCCTATGGGGCCCTTGGCTCCCTCCTCCCCCCCAAAAAAATCAGTGACTCACCAAAAAGCAGGACACATTGTGCATTTTAAGCAGTACTCCAATAAAATCCAGTTCCTAAGATCTGCAAGGATTTCTGCTGCCAGACAGAATCCACAGTGGCCAAGGCTCTATGTAACACTTCTCAGCATCCATTTTTCGATCAGATATTGTAATAGTGATTTCTGGGGAAGATGGCATGTGTGTCACTTATATCTGTCACACTTAGCAGAATAATGCTTCCAATTGATTTGTAGCAGCAAAGATACTTGCTTTTTCTAGACATGACATTTGCTATTATCTCTTTGTAAAGCATGGCAATCAGAGGGTAGTGGAAAGAAGGCTGAGGTATTGATTAAAAAAATTGAGTCATTAAAAATGCTGCCGAAATTTCCAGTGATGTGGTAGCATTAAACAATATAGTCACTTAGAGCCCTTCAGGTCACTATTCTATCCATGTTCTAGGGTTTACAGTACATGCCATTTATAAATTCTTTGGGACTGAAAAATCAGGAATGAACATAGGAAAACAAAAATGTATGGCACCACAACTCCTTGAAGTACTGCTTCTTCTGCGTCAGCTGAGCATCCTAAAGGTAGGAGGGAGACGAGGATTTAGCAGCTGCATAAGGAATAGGAGGGGATAGAGCTGGGGCAGGGGGAAAGAGGGGAAAAAGGCAGATGCTACAGCATAGCAACAGGCATGGAGCAAACTACTCCTCCCTTCTTTTCCTCAGAATCTCTCTAGCCTTGTCTACTCTAAAAGGAAGAGTGCCACTGTCTGATTTAGTGAGTCTAGTTAAGACTCATTAAATTGAACTCAGAGGACACCCCTGACAGCATCCAGTATTTCTCCTTTTGCAAGGAGTAAGGGAAACTGACGGGAGTGTTTGCTCCTATTGGCCTCCTGCTGTGGGGATGCCGCCAGTTCATCTAAAGGGAAGCTGACTTCAGCTACCTCGGCTATATAGCCTGAGTTGCGTATCTTAAGATGAGTGTCGGGTCTAGTGTAGACTTGGGCTCTGTGTCCTAGCAACCTAGAGATTTTGCCCCTTTCTGAGCTGGGGTGCATGTGGGAGAGATCCAAGAAGTATCACCAACCTCTAGCTTACAATCCACCAGTTAAGCCATCCTCCTTTTGAATGTCCTCTAACTGGCATACAAATCTTCCAAAAACCAATGTCTATCTGTACACTAAACACAGACATCAGAGTATGCAAGGCCATTAATCTTGTTCTGTGCAAACTACATCCAGTATGCCAGGAGTGGGCAAGATATGGCTCCCGGGCACTGTGCCGCTTCCCTGCACCTGGCCAATTGAAACTTGGGGGAAGGGGAGTGTGCAAAGTAATTTGCTGTTCAAAGCAACTGGTGGCTCCCTCCTTCTGCTGGGCAGTTCCTAGAGGGAATCACTAGCTGTTTTGAACAGCAAATGACTTCACACACTCCCCTACCTCACGCCAATCAGGACCTGGGAGCAGGGGAGTATGTAAAGTCTCCTCCCCCCACCAGGGGTACACGGAATCTAGAGGGCCCCTCCCCTTTCTGGCTGAGGCCCTGCCCCTTCCAGGGGCAGAGCCAGACCACAACCATGACCAATGTTTGTGAAATGGCCCGCCCTGCCAAAATTATTGCATACCGCTACTGCTAGAGTATGTATGTGCAAATTGGTATATGTCCACTTTACTCTGCAAAAAATTGGGATTAATAAGAATTGCAAAGGGCTTGGATAATGTATTAGTGGTTGTGCTCATGCTATTAAAAATGTCTGACAAGCTTCTTAACTGTCTACGCTGACTCACACTGGGTCTATATTATTTACAGTGCTGCCTGCTATAGCCCTCTGTCTTTCATCAGAGCAGTGAACAGCAGCTATCCATACAAGTAACACCTTCTTCATACTGGCTGCTGTTTAAAAAAAACCCATCCCAAAGGTTCATAGGCCACTCCAGGACCCAGCCTCAATGAGTTTTCACCCTGCTGACTTTGCGCCAATACCATCTTCAAAAACAGGACAGTAATAATACTGCAAAATATAAATCTGTTTTAAGAACAAAAACGCGTATCAACATTAGTAGTAAAAATGTCATTAGAAACACAGCATGTGGCAGGTACACAGTAAAATACATCAAGAATGATTAATGGACTCACCGAAGAAGAAGAACACTGGCAGCAACACACAAAGTAGAACACATACCCTGCCAGTCCCTCATTGTATAAAAAGCCATCGCTCCTCTAAGAAGGTGAATGTAAAGAGAAGATAGAAAAATGTTGCCCTACCACAGTAATCCAAGAGCAAGTTTTTCTACAATGGGGACCTAAGAGGAACTGATCTGGGATTTTCTTTTTCTAGAAGTGGAAATTAGATATAATTGAAATAACTTTTATTTTGTTATCTATGCCAAACAGTGAGATTTTAACCCTCGCAAAACGGGTCAGATTTGTAGGGCTACCTTATTTATGTTTCCCCCTAATGTCCTGTTACCAAGTCTCCAGTACAGAAGCAGCACCTTGAAGTACCTTGATCCCCATCCATGTCAGTCAAAAGTTGCCTACATTTGAAGGTTTTCTAATGCAACCGTAACATAGTATTGGAATGGGCCTAATTAGTTGCCAAGATCACACATTGTCATGCCCTAAACTTTGATTAACAACTTCTGTATTAGAAAGCTTCTGAACAGAATGAGATTGTTAAAAAATGTTCACTTCCTTAAATGAGAATAAAGTTATCCATGATCAGAAGTGCCAGAAGTTTTTCAATATACAGCTGCTGGCTGTGAACATTATAATACAATGAAATGACTGTGTTAAATGGAAGAGAAAGTTTGTTTTTACAGAAAGTTTTCAGCATTCAGTAGAGTTGTACATCCTAAAGAATTCTAATAAAAGCCAACTAGATCAATCCTTGCCATTTTTTAACACTATTAGATGTCAGTAGCCATATAGACCATTTAGACTTTAAAAACCTCTATCATGATTATGATAGTTCTGTTTCTGAAGTAGGCCAAACATCCCAACTAGGTCATCATCCTAGAGAGTGTGTGAGGCCCAATACATCACTAGGGAAGCTGATTTGGAGCTATCCAGCAATTTTTTTTCACAAAAGAGCTCTGAAGTCACAGCAAAGCTTGTAACTTTATTTCAAAGTAACTTATTCTCCTTGAAATTTTCTCAGCTGGAAAATCAATAACCAGAGATTGAATTTTCTGTAGAAGAATTTTGACTACTTTGTGAGTCCAGGAGATAATTTTCCTGTAAATGGTGTCACTGTTTTTCATGGAGGAGAGGTGCTTTTTTAAGACTGCATGACTGAACCAACTCTTTTAAAGACTGAGACATGTATATTCCTTGAATCATGTTTGAATCAGTCCCACAGGAATTATCCAACTCATTGAGAAATGCTGGATACTCCATCAAGATATGTAGGAGAACCCTTCCAGTAAGTGCACAGTCTTACTGGCCAAAGTAAACTCATGGAAATTGCAATTGTCTTCCACTATATTTTTACTCTTGGGAGCTGGAGAAAAATGTTCTCATTAGAAGCATCCCAACCATGAAGCAAATTACTTCAAGAGATCAGAATGAGGCCTTCTTGTCCTTTTTCAGAACTAGATACCATACCCATCTTTCCTCAAAAGCATTCCCTAAATAACAAAGCCTGAAGTGCCACCTATCATACCATGGATCTACGAAGCAGAGGACTGCAACTTCCCTCGGCCCTCTCATCACTGCACTTCCCTTTGTCCCTGGCCAGGAGGAGAGATCCTGGACCAGGAGGTGGCTGAGGTATTTGGAAGGAAGCTGTTGTATGGCAAGCTAGGAATCTGCAGAGAAGCAAGATGCTAAACAGAATCCCAAGGTATGTGTGGAACAGGCTGTGACTGTCAGATGTTACAGACAAGTGCAGGTCTATATGGGGCTTCCAGAGATAGCCAAAGCAGCTGGGTAGGGAGCCAGTGCAGACGGAGCCCAATGAGAAACACTAACTGAGATGGTGTGGACAACAGGAAGCTCCAATTTACATGAATAGACACAGGATTGGAGAAGGTATCCCAGGCACTAGTCCTGGAAAGTCCTCACTTTTGCTTGTACTGCCCCAGGAACTCAAACAGCAATGGCTGTTTATAGAATCCTAGGGCTGGCAGAGACCTCAGGAGTCATCAAGTCCAACCTGCTGCTCAAAGCAGGACCAACCCTACTAAATCATCCCAGCAAGGGCTTTGTCAAGCCGGGACTTAAAAAACACTAGGGATGGATATTTCACCACCTCCCTAAGTAGCCCATTTCAGTGCTTCCCCACCCTCCTAGTGAAATAGTTTTTCCTAATATCCAACCTAGACCTCCACCACTGTAACCTGAGACCATTGTTCCTTGTTCTGCCATCTGTCATTACTGAGAACAGCCTCTCTCCATCCTCTTTGCAACCTCCCCTTCAAGAAGTTGAAGCCTGCTATCAAATTCCACCCCCTGCCCCCACCACTCAACTTCTGCAGACTAAATAAGCCCAAATCCCTCGGCCTCTCCTTGTAAGTAATGTGCTCCAGCCCCCTAATCATTTTGGTTGCTCTCCGCCGGATCCTCTCCAATGCATCCACATACTTTCTATAGTGTGGGGCCCAGAACTGGACGCAATACTCCAGATGTGGCCTCACCAGAGCTAAGTAAAGGGGGAATAATCACTTCTCTAGATCGGCTGGCAATTCTCTTCCTAATGCACCCTAATATGCCATTAGCCTTCTTGGCTACAAGGGCACACTGTTGACTCATATCCAGCTTCTCATCCACTGTTATCCTCAGGTCCTTTTCTGCTGAACTGCTAGTTAGCCACTCTCTTCCCTGCCTGTAACAGTGCTTTGGATTCTTCTGTCCCAAGTGCAGGACTCTGGACTTGTCCTTGTTGAACCTCAGATTTCTTTTGGCCCAATCCTCCAATTTGTCTACATCGCTCTGGACCCTATCCCTTTTCTCCAGTGTATCTACCTCTCCCCCGAGCTTAGTGTCATCTTCAAATTTGCTGAGGGTACAATCCATCCCCTCATCCAGGTCTTTAATAAAGATGTTGAACAAAACTGGCCCTAGAACCGATCCTTGGGGCACTCTGCTTGAAACCGACTGCCAGCCAGACATCGAGCTGTTGATCACTACCTGTTGGGCCCGAAAATCTAGTTAATTTTCTATCCACCTTACAGTTCAGTTATCCAATCCATACTCCCTTAACTTTTTGGCAAGAATATTGTGGGAGAACATATCAAAAGCTTTGCTAAAGTCAAGGTATATCACATCCACCAACTTCCCCATGTCCACAGAGCCAGTTACCCCATCATAGAAGCTAATCAGGTTGGTCAGGCATGACTTGCCCTTGGTGAATCCATGTTGACTATTCCTGATAACTTTCCCCTCTTCCAAGTGCCTCAAAATGGATTCCTTGAGGATTCCCTCCATGATTTTTCTGGAGAATGTGGTGAGGCTGACTGGTCTATAGTTTCCTGGATTATCCTTCTTCCTTTTTTTTTTAAAGCTGGGCACTACTTTTGCCTTTTTCCAATCGTCCTGGACCTCTCCTAATCTCCATGAATTTTCAAAGTTAATGGCCAAAGGCTCTGCAATGATATTTGCCAACTCCCTCAGTACCTTTGGATGTATTAAATTTGGACCCATGAATTTATGTATGTCTAGCTTTTCTAAATATTTCTTAACCAGTTCTTTCTCCAGCAAGGGCTATGTACCTCCTTCCCATGCTGCATTGCCTAGTGCAGTAGTCTGGGAGCTGACCTTGTCTGTGAAGACAGAGGCAAAAAAGCATGAGTATTTCTGCTTTTCCCACATCATCTGTCACTGGGTTACCTCCCTCATCCAGTAAGGGCCCCACATGTTTCCTGACCACCCTCTTATTGCTAACATGCCTGTAGAAACTTTTCTTGTTATCCTTTACATCCCTTGCTAGCTGCAATTCCAATCGTGCTTTCGCCTTCACGATTGCTCCCCTGCATTCTCGAGCAATACATTTATAATCCTCCCTAGGCATCTGTCCAAATTTCCATTTCTTGTAAGCTTGCTTTTTGTGTTTAAGCTTGCCAAGGATTTCCCTGGTAAGCCAATCTGGTTGCCTACCATATTTGCTTTTCTTACTGTGCATCGGGATTGTTTATTCCTGTGCCTTCAAAAAGGCTTCTTTAAAATACAGCCAACTCTCCTGGACTCCTTTCCCCTTCATGTTAGCTATTGCTCACTTTGAATTGTGAATATTTAAGTCTCTGTACCTAGGGCATTTGCAACCTTTCCCTTTCCTGCTAGCCCTAGTAAAACATCCTTTCCCTTAGTCACATTCTGGAGTGATTACTGGGAACTACCATGGTCAGCATCCATGAGGCTTAACTGCTGCAGCACCTAGAATGCCTGCCTCTGAGGCATGGGATACCCGACTGGCACCTTAGTGGTTGGGTGATCTGCAATCTGAGTAACCCCAATAATTACAACCATTTTCTTGGATAAGAGATGACCTTACACTGCTACACAGTGAAAAGCCGGTTGCACCCAACCTGTTGTATAGATACATTGGGAATGAAAGGATCTGGCGAGTGGGAGACAGGGGAAAAGGCTCAGCAGTAGGGAGCCTGACTCCTGTGCTGGAACCTTTTTCTGTTGCAGGGGAAGGCGCCTGCAGTAGGGAGGTACCAGACCCTTTCCCCACCACAGGGAAAGATTGGTGCTGAAGAGAGCTGCTGGAGCCTTTGGGCTTTGAGCCTTTGAATTCTAATAATCCCTTGTTGAACAAGTCTTCCTAGCAGTGGGAAGACAGCAGAAAGCTATGCTGCTAAAATAGCAGTGTGGACAGAAAGCATGCTTAGTGAGTAGAGCTATATAAGATACATCTACACTACTAAATTATACCCATGGTACTGGGGACTAGCTGTGTATGTGCTCTACATGCCAGCAAAAGGCCTATGTAGTGTGAACATGCCATTACCATCAATGTAGCACATGAACTGCTCGAGTTCAGAATTGTCTTTCTGGCACTTGGATGCTAAAAAGGATGGATGTATTTAAGAGTGCGGCAAACCAAAAACCCTTCTAACAGAAGAGCAGGAAAAAGACTAGAGAGAGTACAGTCTGAGAAGATATCAGTGTTATGTCGCTGGGTTTGAGAAGCATGTAGACATCAAGGGAAGCAATGTAGGCCTGTTGGAATTTCAAGTTAGGGCATCAACTTTGAAAAATAAATAAATATGGCTTTGGCTGAATGTTTTTTTTTCCAAAGGTGCATTTAGAATGTCAACTTATTTCTACGCATGCGCAGCTCTGATTTTTATGCAATAATAAACTTCATATAGAAATGAATGAAATAACCTGGTGGATTCATTCCCAAATAGAGCCTTAATCCCACCAAAGATTTTAGAGGGCCTGCAAGAGTAACATGTAGGCTTACATTTTCAGAGCCATGTAAAGGACCAGGATGGCAGCTGGGAAATGGAAGTCTAGAGCTCCTAAATGGCTTTGAAAGTCTCAGCCTGTACATTATACCTCATGTTCAAAGGAGGAAGGGAGTGATATGTTGTTTTCAAAAGCAGACCTGATGCAATATGTGAGGTCAAGAGTGGGAGAATCTGGCCCTAACTGAGTTGTGCCAGATGGGTCAAAAAGCTTGTCTATTCTTACTTGGAATGCTTCTGAAAGGAGACTGAAAGCTAAGGCATCAACTCCATAAACCACACAAGACACTCTTGATTTGAAAGGATATAGTTGGTCAATGTGAAGGACTATAAGATCAGGCTATTTATTTTTAAATGTTAGCATTTGTGGGGGTTCTTTGTTTTTTTAAGATCAAATATAATTGCACACTACTATACAGTATAATTCCCCCAAGTCATTCTCTGTGAGGGAGTCTGGTAAGATTACAGATTTATAAGAAACCTCAGAGAAATGAAGAGGTATTTAATCAAATTCCAGTGACTGGAGTAAGAGAGTTTGGTCTGCTGCAAAACAGTACAACTCATGTTTCTGCAGTGCTTACCTATGTAATTGTAAAATGATTTTAAATTTGCAGAACTAAACACATTTGCGTGTCCTTTGGACAGCAGGCAACATATAGCTGTTCACATCTTGCAGCAGTATAGTTATATTTCAGTCAACCATTCATTTATTGTCAAACACAGGTATTGTCTTTTTTCTACAAGAATATTCCTGGAGTTGTTAGTGTTCTCCTAGGCATGTTTGCACCTTCAGTAATGATTTCAGTAAGAGAGTATTCATGGCTGGAGTGCATGAGCTTAATGAAAGAACACAGATAACAGGAGGACCCTGCTATCTGAAGTGCATTTGCAGTGGAAGAAACAGATAATGAACACAGTAGGTGGCAGCAGTAAAACTGAGACAATAATTTGGCCAAATGTTCTCAAACATTAAGCTGGGGTTAATTATCATGCTAAATCTGGCTGTTTTGCAGTGTCCCCTGGTAATTATTTAAAGGAATGAAACAATATCACAAACTTTGATTTCCTAATTATCTCTTAGTTTTTACACCTTTTAAAAAACTTAGATAAATATGTTATTTGCACTGAATAATTACATCAGGCATAGGCAAAGGGGGAAAAAATCAGCAATGCTAACTAAAAATTCATAACTAGAATGGAAGATCCTCTGCCCAGGAACTCTTTCAAAACATCTGTACTACAGGCTGATTACTAGCTAGCATATCTACCTTTACTTTCCACATCTCTCTAAGTGGGTTCACTTTGTAGAATTAGATGATTAATGAACTGAGAAAAAACAACTTGTCTTCTGGATGCTGAATAGTACTTTCCAGCATTGGTGAATACAGAGGGTACATACAGAACTTCCTTGCTGAGAGACTGATTTTTTTATACACATTTTTTTGTTACATACTGTCTAGGTCTTGATTAGCCAAAAGTTTAAAGTACAATTACTGTATCTAGGCATACAGAAACATGCAAAGAAGAAAAACAGATGGGTAATATAAACACAGGTAAAATGTCATGCTTTGGAATTTCAATTTTGCGTAGTCTAGCCTAAGTGCAAGACTTAATCAACAGAAGTAGGCGGCTAGCAAACTGTGTTACTGAATCTATTTACTATGCACACAGATTGTTTTATTACAAAACCTGATTTGTAACTTAGTTCTCTTCTTGCCCTTTTTGTTTTTGTTTGTTTCTCTTAGCTACCTGTTGTCTCTAATCCTTAAGATTTTAAGTTCTTTTCAGCAGGGTCATCCTTTTAGTTTATGCCCCTGTACAGCACATAGCATAATAGACTCTAACCTGGTCAGGCCTGTAGGGAAACAGACTAAATTACTCTATTGTTAGTTTAATAGTGAATAATAAAAATAATTTGCTTTAAGGCATGCCCCTTATCTTGATATCTCCTGTCACATCTTTACTAGAAGAAAACATTAAGGAATAGGGTACAGAAAGAGACAAGAACAAACAGAATAGACAAAAAGAATGGAAAAACCTGCAAATATTAAAAAGAAAGAGACTGTTCCTACTAGTAGTATAAGTGATTTATGGCTCCTTAAACCCAGACTTTAATATAGCAGAAAAATGAAATCTCATTCAATGAGATTTCATCCATGGTTTTAGCGCAAATTGGTGAAGCTAAACTCAAGTCAAAGCTCATGATACTATATCTATCTATCTATTTAAAATACCTCAGAGGCTCACGGGGACCCTCCCATTGCTACTCAGTACTTTTCAAGTGAAGGTGTCCCCACTTAATGAGCCCTTTTCATCATCAGCCAGTCACTAGCCTGGAAGGAAAAACCCTTCCGCGGTTCAAAAGTCCCCTTTTCCCTGGTGGCAGCCCAATGGGTGTGGGGAGGGTTGAAGGGAACCTGGTTCCATCCAGTTACTCCAGGTTCTGGCCCAGGGACCCTAAGTAGCAGCTACTAGCTCTTGCCCTCATCCCCACAGTACAGCAGCCTTTCCCTGGGCCACTTCCCCAATTGCTCCCGCAATGCTTTCTCCCTGGCATCTTGGGAGAAACCTCTTCTGTTTGCCGCACACAGTTTGTCTCTGTGCATCCTGCTCTGCTGCAATCCATCCATCTTCTCCTTTCCCCCTCCTTGCCTGAGGAGAAACCTTTCATAATGGACCAGCAGGCCATAACTGGCTGCAGGTGTCCCCTTAGCCTACTGCTGCAAGCCGGCTGTTAATGAGTCCCAGGTGCCTGCCTGACTTAATTGCTGGCAGCAGTCTCTGGCAGCCTATTCAGAAAACAGGAACCTGGTCACCCAGTTGCCCGTATACGTGCTCTCCATCAAACTACTGCAGCCTGCTGCTGTTGGTGTGCCACAGAGCATATTGGCGTGTAGATCCCTTTCCCTTCTCCTTCCCTTGGTCTGTGGGGAGATATCTGTGGCTGTTCCATTTTTTTCTAAATGTATGATTTCAATCAGATAGCAGGAAGATTAAAGTATAATAAAATTATTTGTTTTAATAATAAGCAGCAGCAAGACCCTATTAAAAAAAAGTTTCTTGGATGTCCAGATCTGACAAAACCTGATAACCATATGGAATATATATGTTGGTAACCAATCAATGGTTTCAAACAATTATGCAGTTGAAGAGTAAACAGAACATTTTATTACAGATTGCACGTCCAAAATCCGGCACTCTCTAGGCTGGTAACATCCATGGTCCAGCAGGACCACAGATGTTCCTGGACCAGAAAGTCCAGGAGCCTAATGGCAGGAGGGCCCGCAGCAGTCCCTGGCAGCCCATGGTAGCATGGGGCTGGAGTCCCCGGCAGCCCATGGCAAGTGCTGAAGCCCTGTGGCAGTCTGCATGAGGCAGTGAGGAAACGGAGGGCAGAAGCAGGGTGCCTGCTGGGGTGGTAGTGAGCCAGCAAGTGGAGGGATTGGAGGCTGGTGGCAGGGGACCTCCCCTTGTCCAGCAAATTCTGGACCGGTCAGATCCCAAGAGTGCCAGACCAGGGAGGTTCAACCTGTACTATAAGCTTTTCTGGAAAAACAAGAATAAATAAAACTCCCCTACCTTTGGGTACTGCCCCTCCACTGAGGTCCCAAATTCAGAAATGTAGCTACAACAGAGTCCTGCTGGTAAACAACATGGGGCATTCTCTGAGGAATCCTTGGGTGCGAGGAAGTTCCAACAGTCCTCAGCTTCTGCTACAAAAGCAGCAGGGTATGGTGATGTCAGAGAAAAGACAGGCAGCAAATAATCAAAAATGCTCAGCCTTTACCCAAGAGCAGGCCTGTGAAAGGCAGCTGGGCATGAGCCACTGCTCCGGTTAGGCTGCTGCTTCTATATATATTCCTCAGTGAAAAAGCTTTGTGGTTTCCAGCTGCTCTGGAAGTATTAAACACAAAGAAATGCAGGGAGGACAGAAGCTACATGCAGGATGCTGCATTCCAAATATTTGCTTGAGGGTGCCTTTCCAAAGAGCCTAACTCCCCACCCTCTGACATAAGGGCAAAGGAGATATGAACCTCTTATGCACCCTCAACCTCAGGCCAGCAATATGTTGGCTGTGGACCCTGCCTTCTGCCTGTGATCTTTTAAATTGTTCTGTCATGTAAACCAGGCAGAGAGGGAACCAACCAACAAAAGCCCACTGCCCCAACTCCAGGCTGAGAGAGAGAGAGATGAAAAAATGTTGAAGAACAGGAGACAATTTGAAATATGGGAAAAGAGGGAGGAAAGGGGAGAAGGAAAAAGGAATAGCAGATGGGGAACGAAAGCAAGGGAAGGAAATGCAGAGGGGAAAGTTACAACCACCAAAGTAACAGAGACACAGGAAACTTATTTTCCTGTGAATTATGGGTAGAATCAGTGTCTAAATTGGTGGGGTATATTGTCCAACAGGGTTTATCCTCTCTAGAGATATTAAACCCTTCTGGCTTGGAGAGCTCTTATCCCTAGCTCATTGTCAGCTGACTGTGTGGTGGGCAGTGGATGGACAGGGCATCAAGTCCAAAATGCCAGGGTCAGGAGCCAGAGCGAAGGGCCAAACTGGAGGACAGGAACCAGTTACCAGAGCCATGGGTCAAGCCAGGATTAGTAGTCAGAAGTTGGAGTCAGTGTCAAACTAGAAGGCAGGAATTGGAGCACGCAGGGCCTTGCTGTCCCATTTGGGTTCCAGTTTGTAAAGTCTTATGGCTTCCTCGATGCAGACTCCACCATCACTTGCAGAAGGAATATTTTAACAAGTATTAAGTGAGTACATTACCCTCTGGGCTGTAATTCTGATTGACTCCAATGAACATTTTGCCTGAATAATGTTTAAATCAGGACTTTAGGATTTGGCCTCAGGTCAAGATGGGATGGGCTGTACCCAGAGTGATAGTTCAAATGCCCAGTGTGGAGCAGGCACCATGTGCTCCTGGCAGGATAATGACCTGTTTTTCAGATCTTCTGCATAAATTGCAAATAGTGAGACATTCTTCACATCCATCCTGTGATCTTTTAAATTGTTCTGCCATGTAAACCAGGCACAGTTTGTTTTTAATCCAGCAAAAAGGCAGAGATGTATTGTAGTATTTGGGAAAATTGATTAAAATATACAGATAGGAGGAACTGGAGTGACCTCCCCCCCCCAAAATATGTCACATGATTAATAAGAGTTGTCAGTATGAGCTGTAACTCATCTGTTGTTTAATTTCACCTCACAAACTCAGTAAATACACCACACTGCCTGCCCTTCTCCAGATCATACTCATGATCTAAAACCAACCATGTATGTCTATAAAAGGTAGGTAAAATGTATACATCCACCCTACCCTGATCAAGCAATATATCTGGTTTAAAACATCGAGAAGGAGAAATACATTTTAGTGGTCTTTGTTTTGTGCCTCAAAAATCGCCTTCATCACTTCCCCCTTCCATTTTTAAATATAAAAACGTGGGGGATAAGAAACACAACAAGCCCCTTTTAATGCTCCAAGTCCTCTGATCCCTTCTCTGTCAGAAGCAAATGGAGTAGTTGTGAAAGCTACAAAATAGTCCTTCCACTGGAAAAAAAAAAGACTTTTTAAAATCCAATAGAATTTCACACCAATAAAAACAGTATAAAGGTTTCCTCTTTTGTCTAGCTCTCCTTTTTAAAAGGGTCATGCTCCTTTTCCTAATATGCACCGGAGTGTCTCTCAAAGTGCTGTAAAATCATTCAGCTTGAATACAGCAATTACCTAACAATGTGACTGTCACTGTAAGGGGAAAATAACCCATTTTGAAAGCATGTTATTTCCTGTGGGATTTGGAAATTTTTAGCTTAATTCACGTTTTCTTACTTTAGGTTTCCTAACTTATTTTTTTTCCTCTGTGCCCCTTAAGTTTTTGTTTTCTGCAAACCCCCTGAAATCCAGCACTTACATTTATCTCTACTGCAGATGAATGACAGTCACAACCTTACAGTGCTGACAATTAGCCACATAGCAGAAGATCTCATTTAGCTCATGATGCACGCTGAAATATCAAGCTGATTATAATGACTGCTGCTGCACGACTTCGAGCTGCGTTGTCCTCGGATTACACAGGCTAATTAGGGGTGGATGTGGTCAACACTGGAGTGGATCTGTAAAGATAGCATACATGCTGCAGGGGTTTGCACTCCTCTTTCAGACAGTGAGCACCGTAAGAGCAATGAGGAAAAGGGTGGGTATCAAGAAACTCCCTATGAAACTGAAAATCTGGTTCCCACAGAGCTTCACTCCTATTATTATTTTAAACTAGTCTCATACCTGCGCCACAGGCTTGAAAGCATGTGCCAAAATATTGGTCTTCTTTCTCCATCTGTACTACCAGCACTAGCATGACTTGAAGAAAAGCTCTGTATTGTTCAACAAAAATTGGTCCAATAAAAGATTATTACCTTACCCAGCTTATCACTTCAACATTAGCCACAGTCATTTGCCATCACCCAGATGCATGTGTGTGTCTTTGCTCCTGGCTGTGGAGGTTGTGGCCAGATCTCTGTAACGGCTTATGCACGTGGGATTTTAGGATTGTTCCTTTGCTATGTTAATAACATTAAGCAAAGTGCTATTACTAAATACTAGCTATTGGGGTGCATTTTGACTAAAGTAGTGATTGCAGTGAAAAAAAAAATCATGCTGGAAATAAAGAAGCCTGAACATTCCAAAAATAAAATGCCGAGACCCACCAAACAGAAAAACCCACACATCTTTGCATTACTGTGGTAAACAGAAATCAAATTCTAGCAGTCAAGTAGAAGGTTGGAGGGGCACTACTGCAGTGCATGCTGGGCCATTTGGGCAGCACAGACGTATGCAACAGTCAGTCGCAGCATTATCCTATATGACATCTGCTTTGCTACACACCTCATATCCTAGTCTGAGGCACCAGTTGTTGTTCATCACACTTATCTCCAATCTCGTCTAAATCCAGTGCCCTCAGGAGAGAGCGAATAAACCTGCTCAGAAAGTTAGTTTTGTTCAACTTCTGGGCTTCCTAATTCTAATGAAGTTAGGAATGGTCGATACATCAACTGCAGTCATGCACAAGAAATCACACATCACAAGAAATCACACATTCTTTATACAGGAGATAAGCAATCACCCCCTACACCGGAGGAGGAGAAGCCCTGTACCCCCAAGGCTGGGAGGTCTGCTGCCACCACTGCGAATAGGAAACGTAGGGTAGTGGTGGTTGGAGACTCTCTTCTGAGGGGGACGGAGGCGCCCATCTGTCGCCCTGACATTTCATCTCAGGAGGTATGCTGTCTGCCGGGGGCCTGTATCCGAGATGTTATGGAGGCATTGTCAAGGATTATCCAGCCCTCTGACTACTACCCCATGCTACTCATCCATGTGGGCACTAAAGATACTGTGAGGTGTGACACTGAGTGGAACAAGAGTGACTACAGGGCTCTGGGGGTACGGGTGAAGGAGTTTGGAGTGCAGGTGGTATTCTCTTCGATCCTTCCTGTCAAAGGTAGGGGCCCGGGCAGAGACAGGTGCATCCTGGAGGTGAATTCCTGGCTGCGAGGATGGTGTTGCCAGGAGGGCTTTGGCTTCCTCGACCATGGGATGCTATTCCAGAAAGGACTGCTAAGCAGGGATGGCATCCACCTTATGAGGAGGGGGAAGACCCAATTTGGATACAGAATGGCTAACCTAGTGAGGAGGCCTTTAAACTAGGTTCGACGGGGACAGGTGAGCAAAGCCCACGGGTAAGTGGAGAACATGGAGACCTGGGAGATGGGTCGGAAATGGGAGGGAGCATGGGCTACAATGGCAGAGAGAAAGGAGGGTCAGGGCAAAACTGGGAGGTAAGGTCAAATCAGGATCTTAGATGCCTATATACAAATACGAGAAGTATGGGAAATAAGCAGGAAGAACTGGAAGTGCTAATAAATAAGTACAATTATGACATTGTTGGCATCACAGAAACTTGGTGGGATAATACACGTGACTGGAATGTTTGTATGGAAGGGTACAGCTTGCTCAGGAAGGATAAACAGGGAAAAAAGGGAGGAGGTGTTGCCTTATACATTAAAAATGAACACACTTGGAGTGAGGTGGAGATGGACATAGGAGACGGAAGTGTTGAGAGTCTCTGGGTTAGGCTAAAAGGGATTAAAAACAAAGGTGTTGTCATGCTAGGAGTCTACTACAGGGCACTTACCCAGGTGGAAGAAGTGGATGAGGCTTTTTTTCAAACAACTAACAAAATCATCCAAAGCCCAAGATTTGGTGGTGATGGAGGACTTCAACTATCCAGATATATGTTGGGAAAATAACACTGCAGGGCACAGACTATCCAATAAGTTATTGGACTGCATTGGAGACAACTTTTTATTTCAGAAGGTTGAAAAAGCTACCGGGGGGAAGCTGTTCTTGATTTGATCCTAACAAATAGGGAGGAACTGGTTGAGAATTTGAAAGTGGAAGGCAGCCTGGGTGAAAGTGATCATGAAATCGTAGAGTTCACAATTCTAAGGAAGGGTAGAAGGGAGAACAGCAAAATAGAGACAATGGATTTCGGGAAGGCGGATTTTGGTAAGCTCAGAGAGCTGATAGGTAAGGTCATGGGATCGAGACTGAGGGGAAAAACAACTGAGGAGAGTTGGCAGTTTTTCAAAGGGACATTGTTAAGGGCCCAAAAGCAAGCTATTCCGATGTGTCGGAAAGATAGCAAATACGGCAAAAGACCACCTTGGCTTAACCACGAGATCTTGCATGATCTAGAAATAAAAAAGGAGTCCTATAAAAAATGGAAAGTAGGACAAATTACAAAGGATGAAGATAGGCAAACAGCACAGGAATGCAGGGGCAAGATGAGAAAGGCAAAGGCACAGAATGAGCTCAAACTAGCTACGGGAATAAAGAAACAAGAAGACTTTTATAAATACATTAGAAGCAAGAGGAAGACCAAGGAGAGGGTAGGCCCACTGGTCAGTGAGAAGGGAGAAACAGTAACAGGAAACTTGGAAATGGCAGAGATGCTCAATGACTTCTTTGTTTCGGTCTTTACCGAGAAGTCTGTAGGAATGCCTAACAGAGTGAATGCTAGTGGGAAGGGGGTAGTTTTAGAAGGTAAAATAAAAAAATAACAAGTCAAAAATCACCTAGAAAAGTTAGATGCCTGCAAGTCACCAGGGCCTGATGAAATGCATCCTAGAATACTCAAGGAGCTGATAGAGGAGGTATCTGAGCCTCTAGCTATCATCTTTGGAAAATCATGGGAGACAGGAGAGATTCCAGAAGACTGGAAAAGGGCAAATATAGTGCCCATTTATAAAAAGGGAAATAAGAACAACCCAGGAAACTACAGACCAGTTAGTTTAACTTCTGTGCCAGGGAAGATAATGGAGCAAGAGATTAAGGAAATCATCTGTAAACACTTGGAATGTGGCAAGGTGATAGGGAACAGCCAGCATGGATTTGTAAAGAACAAATCATGTCAAACCAATCTGATAGCTTTCTTTAATAGGCTAACGAGTCTTGCGGATAAAGGAGAAGCGGTGGATGTGGTATACCTAGACTTTAGTAAGGCGTTTGATATGGTCTCACATGATATTCTTATCAATAAACTAGGTAAATACAACTTAGATGGGGCTACTATAAGGTGGGTGCATAACTGGCTGGATAACCATACTCAGAGAGTAGTTATTAATGGTTCACAATCCTGCTGGAAAGGCATAACAAGTGGGGTTTCGCAGGGGTCTGTTTTGGGACCGGCTCTGTTCAACATCTTCATCAACAATTTAGATATTGGTATAGAAAGTACGCTTATTAAGTTTGCAGATGATACCAAGCTGGGAGGTTGCGACTAATCTGGAGGATAGGGTAATAATTCAAAATGACCTGGACAAATTGGAGAAATGGTCTGAGGTAAATAGGATGAAGTTTAATAAAGACAAATGCAAAGTGCTCCACTTAGGAAGGAACAATCAGTTTCATACATACAGAATGGGAAGCGACTGTCTGGGAAGGAGTACGGCAGAAAGGGATCTAGGGGTTATAGTGGACCACAAGTTGAATATGAGTCAGCAGTGTGATGCTGTTGCAAAGAAAGCAAACATGATTCTGGGATGCATTAACAGGTGTGTTGTGAGCAAGACACGAGAAGTCATTCTTCCGCTCTACTCTGCGCTGGTTAGGCCTCAGTTGGAGTATTGTGTCCAGTTCTGGGCATTTCAAGAAAGATGTGGAGAAATTGGAGATGGCCCAGAGAAGAGCAACGAGAATGATTAAAGGTCTAGAGAACATGACCTATGAGGGAAGACTGAAGGAATTGGGTTTGTTTAGTTTAGAAAAGAGAAGATTGAGGGGGGACATGATAGCAGTTTTCAGATATCTAAAAGGGTGTCATAAGGAGGAGGGAGAAAACTTGTTCATCTTGGCCTTAGTGATCTCTGAATATTATATATCTCCACATAGCTCACAAATTGTTACAGTTCTGTTCAAGTTAGGAGTAAAGTTTAGTTTTCATAGAAACATAGAATGCTGGAACTGGAAGGGATCGCGAGAGGTCTCATCAAGTCTGGTCTCCTGCACCCATGGTAGGACCAAGCACCAT
Source organism: Rafetus swinhoei (assembly GCA_019425775.1). NCBI lineage: Eukaryota > Metazoa > Chordata > Testudines > Trionychidae > Rafetus > Rafetus swinhoei. The sequence continues at coordinate 279,248,864 of CM033437.1, forward strand.
CTATGTCATACCTGACAAATGTTTATCTAACCTGCTCTTAAAAATCTCCAGTGATGGAGATTCCACAACCTCCCTAGGCAATTTATTCAAGTGCTTAACTATCCTGACAGGAAATTTTTCCTAATGTCTAACCTAAAACTCCCTTGTTACAATTTAAGTCCATTGCGTCTTGTCCTGTCATCAGAAGTCGAAGAAAATAATTTTTCTACCTCCTCCTTGTAACCCTTTTAGGTACTTGAAAGCTGTTATCATGTCCCCTCTCAGTCTTCTCTTTTCCAAACTAAACAAACCCAATTCTTTCCGTCTTCCCTCATAGTTCATGTTTTCTAGACCCCCTTTAATCATTTTTGTTGTTCGTTTCTGGACTTTCTCCAATTTCTCCACATTTTTCCTGATATGTGGTCCCAGAAGGGGACACAACACTCCAGTTGAGGCCTAACCAATGCAACGTAAAGTGGAAGAATTACCTGTTGTGTCTCGCTAACAGCACGCCTGTTAATGCATCCCAGAATTATGTTTGCCTTTTTTGCAACAGTGTCACGGTGTTGACTCATATTTCACTTATGGCCCACTATAACCCCTACATCCCTTTCTGTAGGACTCCTTACTAGATAGTCACTTCCCATTGTGTGTGTGTATGTGTGAAAATGAGAACCATATTTGCCCTTTTCCAGTCTTCTGGAAACTTTCCTGTCATCCGTGACTTTTCAAGGGTGATAACTAATGGCTCAGATACCTTCTCTATCAGCTCCTTGCGTATTCTAGGGTGCATTTCATCAGGCTCCCAATGACTTGAAGACATGTAACTTTTCTAAGAAATTTGTAACTTGCTATTTTCCTATTTTAAGTTCTGAACCTACCTTCTTTTCTCAAGCCTTCACTATATTAAGCATTTAATCACCACCAACCTTATTGGTGAAAACAGAAACCAAAAAGTCATTAAGCACCTCTGCCATTTCCGAATTTTCTGTTACTGCTTTTGCCTCTTCATTGAGCAATGGGCCTACCCTTGGTCTTTCTCTTGCTTCTAATATATTTGTAGAATGTCTTTAGATTGAGCTTGTTTTGTGCCTTCGCCATTCTAATTTTGCTTCTATTTGTGTTTTATTTTTGTGTTTTATTTTTATATTCATCCTTTGAACTTTTATCTAGTTTCCATTTTTATAGGACTCCTTTTTGATTTTTAGATCATTCAAGATCTCCTGGTTAAGCCAGCATGGTCTCTTGCCATACTTCCTATCTTTTCTACACTGTGGAATTAGTGTGCTCCTATTCTCTTAATAATGTCCCTTTGAAAAGCTGCCAACAGTCTACAGTTGGTTTTCCTCTTCGTCTTGCTTATGTGCTCCCTGAGTTTGCTAAAGTCCAACTTCTTGAAATCCATTGCCTTTATTTTGCTATTCTCCCTTCTATCATTCCTTAGAATCATAAACTCTATCAATTCATGATCACTTGCACCCAAGCTGGCTTCTACTTTCAGATTCTCAACTAGTTCCTTCCTAGTCTTGTTTGATCTAAACTGGTTTGTGCATCACAAGCCATAGTACATGTATTTATAAGAAAGAAAAGAAAATCCTCACAGATCATCTTTAGTGACAATGAAGCAAGAAAGCTTTCACTTTGCTGTTTAAAAAAAGTACCAGCCTAGACTGCGCAATTTGTGCATTGTACCGAAAGACGGGGGGAAGAGGGAGGGTGCAAACTTTGCCATGTGAGAGCCAGAGTGACAACTTGCCAAGAGTCTGAATTCCTTTGCCTATCTGTGTGAAATGGTCCTTTTGAAACAACTATTCTCTTTGGCTATGTCTAGATTTCAGGCTTCTTGCACAAGAAGCTTTTTTCGGAAGAGTTCTTCCACAACACTTCTTGTGCAAGTGTGCTTCCACACTACAAAAGCACATCAGAAAAGCGATGTGCTTTTGTGCAAGAGAGCATTCAGACTGCATGGATGCGCTCTCACAAGAAAGCTCTGATTGCCATTAGCAGAATGGCCACCAGGGCATCTGTGCTTCTTTCTATAGGCTGTTTTTGCACAAAAAAAACCCAGCTGCCCATCCACACACACCTTTTTGCGCAAGAGCTCTTCTGCAAAAAGGAGTTATTCCTCGTAGAAGGAGGAATACCTATACTGCAAAAACCCCTCTGTTCTGTCAATTCACTGTAAATTTTCTTGCACAAAAACGCTCTTGAGGTGCAGACGCTCCATGAGTTTTTGCGCAAAAACAGCTGTTTTTGTGCAAAAACAGCTGTTTTTGTGAAAAAACTCTGCAGTTTAGACATAGCCTTTGATTGGGAGATATATAATGCAGAGACTACGGGTCTATCACACTGTGCTCCTTCATTTCCTTGCCATTGCAGGGGCCTTGAGCACTGGTGCACCTTAGTCCATCCTATTCTCTGCTTGAGGTATAAAATAGCTTTGTCTTCTATGGGGCTCATTTAGTTTGTCTCATTATCATTTTTGGATTATATGTGAGGGTTCTGGATATTGTTGGTGGCCTGCAATATACAGGAGATCAGATGATGAAGTGGTTCCTTCCAGCCTTAATGGCTTTATGGAAACAGCCTAGCTCTGGATGTCAGAAGTGAGCACTGCATGTTGGAACTTGCCATCTCCAATGGCCAGAGTTTCAACTTAAAATGAGGGCAGCTGGACCACAAGCTATAATTCAGAAGAACATTAGTAGGGGGACCAAATGTCCTGAATTATAGGGACAGATATGTGGGGCTTGTCTTATGTAGGTATTTATTACCTCCTATCCCTGTTCCAATTTTTCATATGTGCTATTTGGTCACCCTAAATAGAGGCCACATCTGGCTTGCAAGCTGTGTTCTGGTATCTCGTGCTTTAGGTATTATTGCAGTCCATTGTCACTCAGCTGGAAACTCCTTTGAATCTGCTGCTGCTCAGTGGTTTCTAATATTAATTTTTCTAATGGAAGCCAAGTTTGGTGGGAAAAATGTGTGCACCTTACTTCTAATAAAAACAAGCCCCTTTTTTCACACTGCAAGCTTCTCTCTGTGCTAGATCAAGGACTAGCAGCAGAGAGAACTGCTTACATTAGTCCTGGAGGAATTCTGCTATTTTACTATGGCTCCAAATGCAACAATTGCAGAATTCCCCCAGGACCGATGATTGTAAGGTATCCAAATGGTTGGTTCATTGTTTTTAATACGAGAAGTTGAATCCATTTGAAGTAATTCATTAGCTGTGGAGGAATGAGGTATCTCCGTTGGGGATCATATCAGTGAGGACTGAGGGTTCTTGGAGGTTGTGGGGTTTTTTTTTTTTTTTTTTGCTTCTCACTTGTGTGGTCTGAGACTGATTCTTCTGTGGGTAAGTGGTCCCTAACCCAAGACAGGATTCCCACACCTGCCATAAATAAAGAAAACATTGAAAACTTTTATGGACATTAATTAATATTTTACTTTATTTAAAATGAAGTTTGTTAAACTAACATGAAAAAGTTAAAACACTTCGGCTATGTCTACACTGGCAGGTTCTTGCGCCAGAAATATGCAAATGAGGCTAAGAGTGGAATATCGCCTAGTCTCATTTGCATACCTAATGAGCCACCATTTTTGCGGAAGAGGCTCGTGCGCCAGAAGGAGCATCTACACTGCCCCTTCTTGCGCAAGAAAAACCCTCTTGCGCAATGCCATTATTCCTGAAAATAATCAGTGTAGCGGCATTGCGCAAGAGGGTTTTTCTTGCGCAAGAAGGGGCAGTGTAGACAGCTCCTTCTCGTGCAAGAGCCTCTTCTGCAAAAATGGCGGCTCATTAGGTATGCAAATGAGGCTCGGCGATATTCCACGCTTAGCCTCATTTGCATATTTCTGGCGCAAGAACCCGTCAGTGTAGACATAGCCTTCATGTGTTTAATAATTTAATATTTCCCTTTCTTACTGGTTACATTAAACTGTTCTCCCTAGCTGCAGCACTAGCAAAATGGCTCAGGCATAATTATGTAATTAACGGTGAGTTTCCATTAGTAACTGTTGGTCCACAGAAAGGTTTGCATGGAGCCAGCTGGGCCATGGGCCAAAACGTTTGAGAACCACTGCCTTATGTCAATGAAGTGTATGTCTGGTTTTGAAGGACATTGTCAGTCTCTCACAATTCTTGCTTCCCAACATCCTTGGGCTCCCTCTTTTCTGTTCCAACATCATGCTCCTTCTACCTTTCTTTGCTTCCTATATTTCCACTGCTCTGGTGTGCCTCCTTTCATTGAGCCAGTCCCTCTCACTTCCCAGTGAATCTCCCACCCGCTGACCACTGTCCTCAACAATCTCCTTCACCGCTTCCCAGCTACCACTGATGTTACACCCTCTTATTTTTGAATTTTCTAAAGAAGCGGGAAGACAAATAATAATCCGCTTTTATTTAAATGTGCACAGGTCCTGCAGATAGGGCTTGAACAGAATCGAGGTGAATAATACAAGCAGCACAACTCACAGGATCTGAGGTAAGGCCCTGAAATAGAACTCAAGGGATAACAATACCGCTCTACTTCTATGGTGATATAGGAAAAACTATCAATAAATGATAAACATTAAAAGTTGCTTTTCTCACCATGTCTCTTTGGTCACTTCTAGTCTATTTGTGGTGTCTTCTAGGCTAGCTTAGTCCCCATGCTTCTCTGCATGTTTTGGTTTCAAGTCCATAGGGTGATTGGTAACTGTACAGTTTGGTTCTTTATTTCTGAACTGCTAAATATTATGGAGTGCATTAAAGTTGTATCGCTGAAGGATCACCAGAACTACACATCTGCATGTCCAGGTCTTTTCCATTCCATTGCAACTGTGCCTTTGTAGCACAAACAGTGGAAAGTAAGAGGTTAAATCCCATCTCAGCTGTGCTCTGTCTTCCCACTTACAATTAAAGCGATCTGCCTATGGCTGGAACAATGCTTCTGAATGCTTAACTATGGTACTTGTTACATTCTTTCCAGAACAGCTTTGTGATGCTTTTCTGCCTCAGGGATGATTTCTGCCACTCTGACCTCAAACATATTTTATTAGTAAATCTGTGTGTGTGTGTGTGTGTGTGTGTGTGTGTGTGTATTTTGACTGACTATTAATAAATGGACTCTCAGTAAATTCATATTAACTTTAACAAGTGAGAGCTCTTACATGGCCTGTGTAAAATCAGCTGGTGATTCCACTCCATTAATTAATACGCCATCAATAACAAGGCCTTGGATGGACTACACAGTTGTTCTTCACCCCTTCTGGTTGGTTTTTCAATGTATCACTGAGACATATTGATGAGGCAACATGAGGCAAGGGTGAGCTGCCACATACGACATCACACCAATGGTCCAACAGGTAAGAAACTCATGCAGGTTTGGAGTTGCCTTCTGTTGGTCCTTGCCCACCACAGCTCTCCCATGCCCACTGTATAAGAACTCAGCAAGTGCTAGTCAATGTCTGCTCAATGCAGTGGCCGCCTGGCTCCTTCCCCACCAGGTGCTAGTTTCTCAGAATAAAGCTGCTTCTGCTAAACCTGAGTCAATTGTGAGGTTTACCTTGTTCCATGACACACTAAGCCCAGTACCCTGTCCCAGTATCAGATGCTCCCTAATGTACAGATCTATGGCAGCATGCCTACAAGAGCCTAGTTAATGGCTGATGTATGTCTGGAAACATCAAGATTTATAGCTTTTCAACTCCTCCCCTCCTCCCAAGATCACCTTTTTACCTTCTCTAATAGTCATGGGACAAATTGAGACCCCTGGTATCTGCCCACCCAGAAGAATCAGAGGGTATAAGTTACCCTTTTACTCCTCTGTTAGAGCTACCCAAATAATGAAGGAAAGGTGGCTGCCGTCATATCCATGGGGGCCTCTGCTTCCCACCTGAGCATTTGGTCCAAGAGTGTGTGGGCTGGGGCAGGGCTCAGCCCATCCTAGTATGCTGGCTGCTGCAGCAAAGCTTGTGCGAAGTTAGGCTGCACAGTGTCCTTCCATCCTACATCAGGGAAGGAATCAGGGCTCAAAGAGTCATCACATGGTCCCTGTTTTGCTCCTGGTGCCAGGCAATTACACATTGCCCCTATGCATTCAGGGTAGATTATTAACTGACCATCCTGCCCAATGGAACTGGATTGTTGTCATGGGGCATATTCAAGGGTACCCAAGCTGGAGTGCCTTTGCCACTGGTGTCAAATGAGCTGGATAGTTCATGCATTTACTTCACAAAGGGATTTAGAGGGGGGCATATGAACCAATAACATTTGAGAATCACTACATTTCTGCTAAGCTCTTGGCCTTAATGCTACCTGGTAGCAATGAGTTCTACTGACTATACAACTAGCTGGGAATTGTGCACCATATAATTCCTTTTAGCAATTTAAAAGCAGTTGTTCTTAAATTGACTGTCTCCATATTCTTGTATTATTAAATATAGAGCATTGGATTCACCCTGTCTATACCATTCTTTGCTTTTAACCTCTATCATGTCCTCTCTTCTAATGCTGCCAGAATTTTGAGATTCTCCTTTCCATGCTGCCAAATCATTTTCAGTTCCTGACTCCAGAACCTTTCTATTTCTACTGCCCTTTTAGAGCTGGCGTGACCAGAAATGAGCACAATATGCCACATGAAGTTGCCTCATATATTCACACACATAATGATATTCTAACATTTTTGGTGTTATCTTCTGTTTCATTCCTTATGCATCTCAATATCATATTTGCCTTTTTTTTTTTACTAACACTTCAAATTAAACTGAATTGAAAGGTCTGTAAGAAAGCCTGCTTGTGGGTTTTCCCTAATGTATGTTTAGTTAATTTAGAATCTAGCAAACTATTTGAATATTTCAATGTATTTCTTCTAACATGCATTACCTTGTACTTGCTGACACTGAACTTCATCTGCCATCATATTGCCCATTCATCACACTTTTAAAAATCTCTTTGAAATTCTTCATGGTTCTCAAGGTCTTGCTTAACCAAACTAATGGTGCAATCTCACCATCCCTTCTCTAGCTCCTTAATACATATATGAAACAACACCAGTCCTCGTCATTGTCTCTGGATATGTCTACACAGTAACGCGCACCTCGAAATAAGCTACGCAATTTAAGTAACACACATTGCATAGCTTATTTTGAAATTTGGCACTGTCTACACAGCACTTATTTCAAAATAAATTGCCTGTCCGCTGACTTCCTTAATCCTTGTACCATGAGGTTTACAGGAAGTTGGAGTAAGAAGCCCATTATTTTGAATTTATTTTGAAATAACAGGCTTCTTGAGTAGATAGCACATAACGTTATTTCGGAATAAGGGACGTTATTCCAAAATAACTCTGCTGTGTAGACATACCCTCTCTTATGGTCTGTCAGTGAATAGACAGTTCTGTTCATAGAGCCATCAACCTGTCAAATCTCACAGACACTAAATTCACTTGAATTTGGAAAGCATAAACACTTAGTGTGAGACAGGTTGAATTCTTCCCCAAGAATTTCATTCATCCACCTCACACACATCCCTACATAATTATAATGTTTAGTGACTGTAGGGAGCAATTAGTATCCTTCTTGCAATGTTGCTGCAAATTTGTAGGAGAAAAAGACAGCTCACCAACTGTGGATAGTGATTACTGCAAAGAGCAGAATATTTTGACTAGGGTTCCTTTGTCACGTAAGCACTTTTGAAAATTTTATCCTAGTCCTGTAACTAAATACAGAAGTATGTTCCACTTCAGAGGAGAAAGATTTCAGACCAATTTTCCACTGCCCATAGTTTAAGCCATTCAGTCTGAGCAAACTGAGGAAAAGGTGAGAGCTGGTTATGAAAATGTTAATTGAAACTTTTTAAAATGAAAAAAGGCTTTTCAAACCAAAAAAAGCCAACATTTTTGTGTTATTTGAATTTTTCCATTTTTCTGACAACATTTTGAAATTATTTTTTTACTTTTCAATGGATTCAGAATTAAAGTTTTCATTTCAAATCATATTGATGAAAAATGGGGAACATACAGTAAAAAATTTCAGATGAAATGAAAAACATTCGATTTCATTTGCAATTTTTCACGTAATGTAATTCCCATTTTTCACGCTATCCCTAGAAATGCCTCTGCCCCACCTCACAGAGTTCTGAGCATTTGCACAGAAGAACCATAATCCTTTTATTGAAAGCAGCTACCTTTTTACCACCAGCTCAAAATAAGATGCTAGCTATCATTTCAGCTCAGTCACCGAGGCTGTGTTTAAAGGAACCCCCCAGACAGCCGTTTCTCTGTTTCTATTGCCTGCTTGTGGACCTCTGTTGAGGGTCAGCAAAGAGTGCCTGCTGTGTTTTCCCTGTTCTTTTTGGGGATGCCACAGCTTTTTCCTGTTGTGTGCCATGGAGCTGGAGCTGCCCCATGGCAGACGACGGCCCCACATGGCCATGCTGCAGTTCCTGCAGCATTTGCTTCCAGCTGCCTACATGTTCATGCTGGATGTGGACTTGGAACTCCTCCTCATCACCCTTTGCATAGCTGCAGATGCTCCACTCTGGCTGCAGCACCCCGCCATACACAGCAGGTTCTGGAGGCTGGAGACCAGTGCGGACTGATGGGACCGGCTGGTCGTGGAGCGGTGGGACGACCAGCAGTGGCTGCACAACTTTAGAATGCACAAGGTCACCTTCCTTGAGCTGTGTGCCTGGCTCACACCCGCCCTCCAGAGATGCGACACCCACCTGCAGCCTGCCATCCCCCTGAAGAAGTGTGTCGCAATGGCCATATGGAAGATGGCAACCCCAGACAGCTACCGGTCGGTGGCCAGCCAGTTTGGGGTGGGGAAGTCCATTGTCGGGGCCCTGCTTAGGCAGGTAAGGAGCTCGCAGGCTGCAGTCCCTGAACGGGGTGGGGGAAAGGGTGTTGGATAAGGGGGATCCTCGGGAGGGGGCTGGGGACTGTAGGGGATAGACTGGGGGTGAGGGGGATGTCCTAGGTGCAAGGCCATGTGTGGCCTGCACAGCACGCCCTGTGTCACAGGGGCCCTGATGTGGCCAGAGGACTGTGATGCCCCCTTCCCTCCCAACACACACACACCACGGCTAGGCAGGCAAGGGAAGTGTGTGGCCACAGTAGGATCCCATCATGGGTGGCAGAGGAGCCGTGAGCAGCCTGGCCATCCCTGGGGTCTGCACACACAGCTGTGGTTTGCGGTGCTGTTTGTGGGAGTGGCATGCCCATGTGCTGTGTGCAGCACTCCGGGGTGTATGTGGGGTTGTGCGTGCTCCCTTGCAGCTAGTCTGCTTGCAGCTGGGTGTGCCCCCTTCCCCACTGGGGGCAGGACATGTATGCCCACAAACATGAGGCTGGTAGCAGGATCTTGGCCATGTTCGGGGGCTACCTATTGTGCCCACGTGCCACATCATCCCACTGCATGTGGTTGCACATGCACAGACTGCAGCACCATGTGCTGGCCGAGCAGCCCAAGATACACTGTGCCCCCTGCTCCCTGTACGCTCGCCTCCCCCACCCTGTGTTTGTGCCAACTCACCTGAAGATTCCCCCCCAGGCCTCCGAGGAGGCCTGGGAGACATCCTGGCTGCCGGAGACTGGCTTGAGGGACAGGGTGACGGTCCCTGGCTCCTGCTCCTCCTCCTTCTCTGGCTGGTGCTGGACCTGGACGTCTGGCTCCTCTTTGGGGACAACCTCCGCGCGGACGACTACCAGGGTGTCCAGGCTGGAGTCCACCACGATGGGGAAGGAAGAGGTTTCCCAACCCCCGAAGATGTGGTGGAGTTCCTGATAGTAGGGGCAGGTGTGGAGTCCTGCCCCAGAGCGTGCACTGTGCTCTATGGCCCTCACGTACCCCTGACGGAGCTCCTTCACCTTTGCCCTCCTTGGAGGAGGGTTGTAATCTCTGGGCCACTCCAGGTCAGGGCATGCCTTTTTGTCCCCCGGGAACTGCTCCCTGGAAGGGCCGGGGCCGGGGGGGGTGGTCTCAGGGAGCTTGCTGGTCAGCCATTGTGGCTGAAGCAGAACCACATGGTGAAGGCACCTGTTCTCTGCAAACTTCCTGCCACAGCTTTAAGGGGGTGCGGGCAGCAGACAGGAACTATAGAGTTCTGATTAACTTGGACTGAGTGGCCAAGAGGCTACCTGGTTTTTTTTGCTGGAGGCCAATTCTTGTGCAAAACCCCCTGCTGCCCATCCACACATGCCTTTTTGCACAAGAGCTCTTGCACAAAAAGCAGTTATTCTTCGTAGAAAGAGGAATACCTATACTGCAGAAAGCCCTCTGTTCTGCTGATAAACTACATTTTTTTGTGCAAGAACACGCTAGGGTGTGGACACTCTGTGGGTTTTTGCGCAAAAACCCTGTAGTGTAGCTGTAGCCTAAGGTAAGCTACCTAGAGGCCATGGTTTAGGAGCTCAGGGTACTGTTCACACAATGAAAATAGCCATGTTTAAATGTGTTTGTGACTCAGGCATCATATGCCTATTTGCAAAGGCCAACAAAAGATGCACAGTAACACAAACATATTTCATGCCTCTATTTAACCATGGTTATTTTTGTAACACACTGCTTGATAAGAGTGAGTATAAATTTAATCTCTTACCCTCTTAAAATCTGCTAGTCTTTGATGCCAAAAGTCTAATGCTTGCTCTCCTGCCTCCACCCCCAGATATAGACAATAAAGTGCTTATTAGTTTCTACTCTATATAATTTCTCGCTAAATGGCTTTTGTGACCTTTAAAGGTTTTTTTAATTTTTTGGTTAAAAAACATTAACCTGCTGTCAGCTTGCACAGAATGTTTGAAATTGACTCGTGATACATTATTTCCCCCAACGGGGCTGCTTATAAGAGTAATGCCAATCAACTCTAGAAGTTGTCATGTATTAGAAGCCTCTTGAGCACACAAGCTTATTCATTTAAAGTTCCTTATGACGTTTTTGAATACTCTGCTGACTTCAATAATGTTACTGTCCTAGTTGGTCCTCACCATAAAGCTTACTCAGCTTTGTAAACTGCTTTAAGACCTGCTCAAAAATGTTATAAGTGCTAATTAACCATATACTACTTTATTGACAGCTTCTGAAAGTACTTCCTGTGTTTGCTGAACATGAACAACTACTTATCAAACACCACTATAGGAAGTTGACTATTTTTAGTTTTCATTCAAAGTGCCAGCTGTGCTGCATATGTTTGGTAGAAATTTTTTCCTGCAGCGCTTGGACCATGGGACATTTGATCAAAATGCTGGCTATGCAAAAATAATCTTTTTAGGACAATAGAAGAACCTAGCATTTTGGTGGGCAGCTGGAGGTTATGGTGTATCTAATTGCTCTGTCCTCCTTGCCATATTGGGTCACTGATAGCAGTGCTCTTTTACCTCTGGAAATTCTGGTTAAATCAATGGCACAATATGATCCATGATGCATATTTTAATATCAGCCATTGCTGAAGCAATGCCCTCGTTCTGGTCCTACTGACTCTGCCATTCATATATGTTTCACACCAGTTAGAAATAGCCAATTCAGAAGCCCTATGAAATGATGGCTTATGCAATGACTCTGTTACAGTTAACTACAGTTAACTATACTACAATACCCTTCCCATTCTGCTACACTGCAGTGGCTGACAAATAATTAAACCACTCTTCATGTTCTCTTACTATGAACATTTTCTTTCAGAGTACTCTCTAACATATGCTACAATTTATCTGTCTTTTGCCTGGTAAAGTCACCTCTGTTCTGTAACGACACATAGGAATTTATAGAAGTTTTATTACTACCACTTCCATTGCTGCATAGCAAGAGGTCTGTTATCCAGCTGGATTAACAGCATAGCCTGAGGTTTTTAGCTCACTTCACAGACACGTCTGAATTAGCAGTATAGGATCTGGTGAAATCTGAGTCGGCACGTGCAATTAAACTGCAGTTCCTGGGTACAAGGTCTCTCCAAAATAACGGTGGATCAAATACTACAGTCTTTCCTTTTCCCTTCAGTGAGAGGATTTGTCTGAATAAAAATTACAGGATTTGGGGGTTGATTCAGGAAGACAGTTCAGCTTGTGTATAAAAACCATCTTTATATTCAAGATGTAAGCATGTGTCTAAAGTTAAGGTCACTTTATTTTCCATGGAACTTAATCATGTGTTTAAATGCTGTCTGAATGGGGACTTTCCTCTAGTGAATTCATGAAGGCACTAATTTTAATTTTCTCAATTATTATGTCTGTAGGGCAATGCAGCACTTATTTAACAGGTTACAAATAATGTTGAGTCCATTAGTCGTGGGGGAGCGAAATGTTAATAGCTTTGATTAGTTTATGCAACTTTTAATTTTGGCCTTTCCTTCCATGGTGAATGAAATTATTTACCTGAATGGAAAGGCAATTAAAATTAATAAAAGAAGAATGATTTAAATGCAGATTTAATCAGAGTGCACAATAAAATCATTTTACCAAACAATTGAAAAAAGAAGCAACTTACTTCAAGAGGATTTATGTACATGTAAAGGATTTGCAAGCATTTATTTTGCAAACTTGATAAACAGAATTAGGAGTTTAGATGAAGGAAAGTCTTAATCCCTCAGCCTCAGACTGCAATTTTTATTCTTAAAATATTATTTTAATAATTATTCTAAAACTGTATTTATTTAGTTTTGTGGTGTGAAATATAGAGGAAGTTATAATCTTAAAGTTTGAGCTTGATTTTACATCAAGGATAGTCTTCTTTTAAAATGATTCTTAAAGAAATATTCAGAATAATTTGTTTACTCGCAGAGACAAAGAGAAAACCAAATATTTAAATGGTGTAATAACAGGTTATGCTTGCAGAAATAGAAATAAGAAAAAGTAAAGCATTTGTAATGATGAAGGTTTATATAGTACAGTACTCTGCAACGAGTTAGGCATTTGCAAATGGCATTTTCCCAACAACTCAGAACAACTTAATTGAGAATCAAAAAGTGGATTACTCTATTAATCTGCAGAGAATAGGCACAACTGTTTTTTTAAAATTCCAGGTATAGCATTCCATACCTTTTAAGTGGGCTTCCTATAGGGCAGAGAACATAGCATTTCTCCGAGATATTGGTTAAATTGAAATGCAAATTCTGTGACCCAATTAACTAGGACTAAGTAGGACTTTTCTTTCCTTGTGATTTTCTTGTACAACTAATATTTGTTCTGTGTCTATTTTTTGTCCTTTTAGAGTCCATCCATATAGAATGGCAGGAATTAAGGCAGTCTTGTTGGTTATATGTCCCCACACCAATCTTTCATTTTAGTTCATGGCATTTACCATGCCTTGTTTTTCAGAGGTTTCATGCCATTGTCTGAAGTTTTGTTTTCCTAAATTATGTAGTCTGATATAATAAAGAAGTATTCGCAAATCAAGCACCTGTTCAGACAAAGGGCAAAGTATTATTTCATTTATGAAACATGAGTGCAGTAAAGTCTAGCTTTTAGTAACAATGTCATCACTCATTGTTATTTATCAGGGTTTATTTAAGATTGTAGTTGAATTAAGAACAAGGAAAATGCAATTTAGTGCAGAAAAGGGGTCACTTAGTTTAGGCCTTAGTTAATTTATCTTTTATGATCAAGTCCATTTTCTGTTGCTGGTATTCTTCCATAGAAAGGCATTTGTCTTGTGAAAGTGCATCTGTAGCTGTAGCATGGACTTACTTAGTGGTAGCATTTAATTTGTGTGTCATTATTCAGTTATTAAGAAAAAAAGTGCATGCTGAGAAACACTATGTTTATTTAATAATAGCATAAACAGTAGTTTTGATGGGCAGAACCTATTACACTAGTACTTAGCTGGCAACACTATACTATTATCGTAGAAGCTGTTGTCTAAAAAATCTCTGTCACTGACTACAGGGATTCATCAGTCAGTTCTCCAGAGAAATGCTAATAAGGAGATAAACTGATGCAGTATACACAGACAAAATGTGGTAATTAAATATGGTAGCATGTTCCCTTAGCTCATGTATGTGAGAGAACCTGCAGTGGTTATTTTGTATTTTGTTTTTTATAATATAGTAGAAGATAAATATTAATGGATGCTAATGCTCTGTCTTTAAGGCAAGAAAAAGGACCATCAGGCCCCTCTAGTCTGACCTCTTGCACATTGCAGACCACAGACCCATACCCACCCACTCCATGTAGTAGGCTGATGACTTCTAGTTGAGCTGCTGATGTCCTCAAATTTTCATTTACAAATGTCAAACTACAGAGAATCAATTATTTACTCTAGATCAAACCAGAACATGTCTTGCACCTCTCACTGTAAAGGAAAGAGAAAGGCCCCCAGAGTCTCTGCTCATCTGTCCAGGGGGAAAATTCCTTCCCGACTCCAAACATGGTGATAAACTAGACTGAGAATATGTGGCCAAGACCCAACATGCAGACACCTGGGAATGAATTCTCCGCAGTCATTCAGAGCCCTAATTGTCAGTGAATGGACATACTTACTAATAGCAGTTGTGGGTGGGCCACTCATCATGCCATCCCACCCATAAAGATATCAAGCTCAGTCTTCATCAAGTTAGGTATTTTTGCCCCCTTTTCTCCCGCTTAAAGATTATTCCAGAAGTTCACTCCTCTCATGATTAGCAAACTTCTTCTAAATTTCAAGTTATTCTTATTGATGGTCAATTTAAATCCATTTGATTTTATATCAGCTTTGGGCCCCTAACTTAAATAACTCCTCTCTTTGCCTGGTGTTTATCCCACTATCTGTACAGCAAAATCATATCAGCCCTCTTCAGCCTTGTGGTGTTAGGCTAAATAAGACAAGCTGCTTAAATCTCCGCTTGTAATATAGGGTCTCCAATCTTGTGATGATCCTACTAACCCATCTTTGCACATATTCTAGTCTTAAGTCATGTTTCCTAAACATGGGTGACCAGAAATGCACAGAATATTCCCGATGAGGTCTCACCGATGCCTTGTGCAATGGTAATAACATTTCCATATCTCTGCACGAAATAACTCACATGAATCATCCTATGATCGCATTATTCTTTTTCACAGATGAGTATTCATGTTGCTCTCCCCATCAGTACCCAGTCTAGAACAGGGAAACTAATGATCTAACCAGCCGACTAAATTTGGCTGTGAATCCAGGTTATGTGCCACCTGAACCATGTTGTACATACACTAAGGAGAAGGCACATCATATTGGAAGCGTACGGACATTTTGTGATTAACCAATGAACCCAGATCATTCTCTTCCTTTGTTACTTCAATCTTACGTCTCCAATTTATAGCAAAAGTTCTTGTTGTTAGTCCCTAAGTGCATGACCTGGCACTTTGCAATATTAAATTTCATCCCATTTCTATTACTCCAGTTCTCAAGGTCATTCAAATCTTCTTGTGTGATTTTCTGGTCCTCCTCCACGTTGACAATTCTTCTTTTTTGTCTTCTGCAAATTGTAAAGTAACACACTTTCACTTTTCATGCTAGAGTCATTAATGAAGATGGTAAATGATTGGTCCCATAACCAGTCCTTGAGGAACTCCACTAATATCCCCCCTACGCCCTGACCATTCACATTTCAGCATGACCCATTGTAATCTCCCCTTTAATCAGCCCCCCCAATTGCCCTCCTTTTGATTCTCATATTAATCTCCATTTTCTCCAAGTTAGCTAATCATTTCCCATGTGGAACTGCTTCAAATGCTTCATATTTGTTATTTGTTCAGTCTGATTGCAGAAGAGGACCAGAGCGTGTTGCTTCACATCAAAGATATATCAGTTTTGGAGACAGTGGGAAAGCTAAAATATGTGAGCATTCACCTTGGAAAAAAATACATCTTTATTAAAGAGAATCATTGTTTTCCTATGTGATGCCATGTTTTTCAGAATGTCTCACTTAGAAATGTGCAAGGTTTTTGTCTTACATGTAAAAACTGATTTTACTTTTCTAATTAGACTCTACTTTGAATTTTACAATAACATTTATTATATATCCATGTTGTTACATATATTTAGCCTTCTATAAGGCATATGAGTTAGTCACACATGACATTTGGGTAGTTAGTTTAATATTAAATGGATTAAAAACTGGTTAACCAATAGAGCTCAAAAAGTAATTGAAATAGGGAAATCATCAGAATCATCTGGTGCATTTCAGGTGGGGTGAGCATGATCTGTTCTTTGCCAAATGCTATTCAATACCTTTATCAAGGCATGGGAAGAAAATACAAAATTGTTGCTGGTGCAGCTTTCAGCTAACAAAAAAATTGCTGGATTAGTAAATGATGGTGTAAATTATATAGAATCACCTGGAACATTTGGTAAGGCAGCTTCTTGTGAATAACATGTGTTTTAATACAAATGCAAGATCATACGTCTAGGACCAAAGAATATAGTTTATAGATTGGGACACACATCCTGGTATTCAATGGCTTTGCAGCAGGATAATGCTACTTAGGTGATGCTGTGCATAAGGGGAACTAACATGATCCTTGGATACAGAGAGGGGAATAGCAAGTAGTAAGGTGACAGTATTATCTTTGTAGCTGGCAATTGTTAGACTGATGCCGGAATACTTTGTACAGTTCTGATGTCTACACTAAAGGCAGGGTTTTGACAAATTGGAAAGTCTTCAAAAAACTGCTACCAGAATGATTTGAGGCCTGGAAAATAATATACCTTACTATGACATACTAAAGAAGCTCAATATATTTAATTTATCCAAGAGGAACTTAAGAGGCGATGTGATCATAAATGTGGAAGAAATTTCTGAGAGTAGGTTGATTTTTAATCCTATGGAAAATGGCATAATAAGGTCCAATGGTTAGAAGCTGAAGCGACAGAATTCAGACTAGCAATAAAGCACACTTTTTTTTTAATATAGGTTGGACCTTCCTAGTCTGGAAGTCTTGTGGTCCTGAACCAGAGAGTTTTCCAGACCAAGGGACGTCAAGGCTCCTCTCCCAGCCATCAGCCCCATGCCTGGACATCAGCCCTGGCCACTGGGCTTCATTCCTGGCCCTGGCCGGGGCTTCATGCCCTGCCTGCAGCCATGGCGCCTCGAGCCCCAGCCAGGACTGCACTCCCATTCGTGTCAGCCCTCCGGCTCCCAGCCCCGGCTGGGACCGCACTCCTCACTGAGGTCCTGGGCTGCGCTCCCAGCTACTGGCTCCACTGCCACTGACCAGGGCTACACTTCTGACCCTGGCCATTCCCACTATACTAGCTGGGCTTTCTGGTCCAGCAATACCCATGGTCCTACTGGACCTTGGATGTTGCTGGAGCAGAGAGTACTGGATTTTAGAGTTTCAACCTGAAGTATGAATAATTAACCATTGGAACAACATATATGGGGATGAAGTTTTATATCAAACTGGATGTCTTTCTAAAAGATACGGTATATATATATATATATATATATGTCATGGTGTTGATGCAGAAATTATTAGGTGAGATTCTGCAGCCTTATACTGAAGACCAGGTTAGATGATCACAGTCCCTTTCAGCCTTAAAATCTGTGATTCTATGAGAATTAAAATATAATGGGCCAGATAATCTGGGAGTGGATTCAGCATAGCTCTATTGGCTTTCTCTGACCATCAACAACTTCAATGAAACTGCATTGATTTATATCTGCTGAAAATGTAACCTTAAAATCTTACACACTATTGCATCAATTTTACACTGGTGAAGCAAGCGATATTGCACTTGAATAAGACTGGTGAAGAGGAGAATCAAACCCTTAAAATTGTTCCTGAGCTGCTTAGCCGCTCTGTTTTGGATTTCTGCCTGGAAGTTGTCATTCAAAAGCAGCAAACGGATGACTAGAACTAGAGAGAATACATGCAGAATTCATATGCGGTATATATAGAAAATTACATCCTTCCATTTGCCATCTTGTTTACATATTTTACCTTTGAAATATAATCCAATCATTCAGTATTCCTGATTGCAAAGACACCAGACTGCACTTTCAATAAATAATTTCACTTTAATGTCAAAGTAATAATTTAGACAGATACAGTGTGCACACCTGCAAAAAATATATGCAAGCTGGTTTACAAGCTAGAGGAACAATAAACCAATAAAAAATACATCATCCAGTTAAGTCCGATGACACCAAATACTTATTATTAGGGCTTTACAAAGACTACAAAACTTTTCAGATGATTTATTTCACTGTTTCTGTCTATTTACATGATATGTTACATCAAAAAATGTACAAAATATAAAATGTATACAGACAAATGCATCACAAACAATTTTTTAAGTTGTAAACTAGGTGGACTCACTGAGATGTATTGCAGGAAGTTTTGTAATATGGCAATATTGTGTGTGTTTGTGTCAAAAATGGCAGGAAAAGCTTTGCAAATTTGTTCAGTCCACATATGTAACAAAGAGCAGCTGGTTTTTTTAGTCAGCTGTCAGATACATGTGCTGATGTTTTACAATAGAAACTGATCGAAATTTGGGGGCCCCACATTAGTCTGACTAAATTCTACATGCATAAAATCAATTAGAGTTTATTCTAGGGCAATAGCACCGTGTAGGGACCGCTAGATTCAGTGATGCAGCTCAGTGCCATTGAAAACTGCATTGTTTTCTTTGTCTTTGTTTTACAGCAAATGACCACAGGGTGGCCTCAAAGAGTAGGTAGCACCAATTACACATCCTGAAGGTAACATCCACTTGAGTGCACAGTACATATACACAATGCCATAGCCCTTGGATTGTTTTTTTGTTACAAGTTATTTTATCCAGTTGTCTCTTGTGGCAATACTATTTCCAATTATTCTGATCAGTTTTCATGCAACCTGTTTGTAGCCTGCCATGACAGATGCACTTAAAATTTCATCCCCTCCCCCCGAAATATATTGGCTTAATATACAAATTGAAACATGCTCACTGTAGCATTGATAGCTCCTGCATAGTCATAACAACTGTAAATACAGGACAAACACACCAGGTAATAACAGCTTTTAGGATTTGCATTCTGTATTTGTTTGCAACATTGAGGAAATCTCAGCAAGTGTAACATCTCTTAACACCAACAGGATAAAATACAATTTCTTGTTTGTTTGTTTTGATTTGTGCAAGGCTTTTTCTATTTACAATACCCACCCAGTAAACTGTGCAAAACCAACCCACTTTTACAGTATACACTCTTCTTCTTCCACAGTGGACGTCACTGCTTCAGTGTTCTTTAACGCTGATTTTTTTTTACAACAATAGCAATCAAAACAACATGCTTAAAACTAGGAAAAGGAAAAAAAAATATTTGTGCTCATGCTGCATCAAGTGCATCCAGCTCTGCTGGATAAGAATTCAAAACATCTATCCTTCAAAAACTCCATTCCACAGGACTGAATGGATCTGTCGGCTTTCTCAGCTTTTAGGTGACATGGAAGTGGGTTCTGGGTTTCTTGTATATTTCTGAGGGAAGGCAATCTATTCACAAGATAAAAATACTATATAGCAACTATCCTTTCTCCTATCCATTTCTTAAAAAATCATGATATACAGATATGAGGCTACTGTGTTAACTGACGTCGTTAGTAAATGAAAAAAGAAAACAGTGTAAATTACCAATGGTTTAGGAATTAAACCAACCGTAAAACTGTTCTAGAAATCTGTTTTAAGGCAGTGAAACAGCACCATAGGAAAATGTTCCTTCTTCCACTGAAAAGGCTCAAACAAATGAAGCCCTAAAAAGCCTTTAGTCAGTGTTGGTTAATAATTGGTATAAAACTGTAAAGAAGCGGGCAGGTGGTTAAAAAAGACATTTGTGGTAAAAACAACTTTATAAAATTGGTGACTTGTATACTAAAAACTTCATGGAGAGTGTCACTGTGACCATGGCAATTAAGAATTAAATTGGCACTTATCCAGCATATCACAGTAGTGTTTTCTGGTGACAGCACAACACTGTTTGTGCTTATTGAGTTACTATCATCATCTCTGATTCATTTTGGAATGGGCAGTAGCATACAACAAATACTACTGTAGTCCTGTGACCAGCACCATGTGGCACAGTGGAGGTTAGAAGAGGATCAGAAGACTGCATTGCTAATGCAGCACCTTAGAGAAAAGTAAAGGAAAAAACCAAAACGTTTGCACTGTAAACTTTTAAAGAGAGAGAGAGAACGAGGAAAAAGAAAAAAAAGGTTCCAGTTTGGCTAACACATGTGCAATCTGCTTAGATGCCCTCTACTTAGGGCCCTTTCCAGTTGATTAATGGAGCTTATTTGGCTCCTCTGGTATCGAAATGCCTTGAAATTAAACAAATTCAAGCTTTGCACTTCAATTTTTAATTCCTGACTTTGCAGAGTTAAGTCTCCTGTCTACCTACAACACACCACTCTTGTTCAGGGACCTCAGTGTGCTGCTTCAATCCTGGCAGTAGTTAGTGGAAATAGATTTTACCATAATCTTCTACCCAGGTTCATCCCCTCTAGAGAGTTGATTCAAGAGAGGAATCCAAAATGTCATCATGGTGGCTGGTGCTATCACTGTCACAGCTTTGCGCACTCGAGTAATTGGCTGCTTCTTGGAGCCTCATTAGCATATTCATCTGAAAGAGAAGGTAAGGGAATGTTTGTGCAATCCCTGTAGCATTTAATGCAGCAGTGGTTATGTCAAAAATTAATTGAACTGCTCTGGTGTATGCAGTGTGCTGGTACCCAGAAGGGGAGGAAGGGCAAAATGATTTCAGAAGGCAAAAATATCCATGGCTCCTCCTGGCTGCTTCTCTTGCTCAGCCTTCTGTGATTTAAATCAAAGCGTGAGGGTAAAGGTCTAATAAGCCATAGGGACATAAGAGCGCTGCCTAATAACTCAGCAATTCAGTGGTGTGAATGGCTGCAGCAGCAATACAGACAGGCAAAGGAAACAGTATCACAGCTGGACATCTGGGCCTGCATTTGGAGACAGTCAAGCCTCCAATAATGTTTTGGCTGCTGTAGGCAGAATAAATTGGAAAAGCAACTGCAAACTCGATCACACAAACACACACCCTGCAAGAGAGAGTAGGAGATGGGGGTGGGGTGGACTGTAGCCAGCTGCTTCATACAAGAGCACCATCTGCTGCTCAAAAGCTGACCTCAGCAAAAGGAACAGTAACAAAAAACAGCAGGCCACAGTCCTGTGGAAAGGGGAAGCATTAAGTGCAATTCATCTGGGGTTTGACAAAATCCAGAGCCCATCAGATAAATCGTCAGAAGCCAATGCCGCCCGAGAAAATTGCTCAGATTTTTTGACAACAAACTCTGTGTAACACTAATGATTTTATTTGTAAAGCAGCATTTGCCCCAAGGTGCTTAGGACACAAACATTAACATCACTAAGACAGTGCCGCACTTTAGGTCAACAGTTCAGGTTCCTTGTAACAAAACATATGCAATGAAAGGTAAGAAGGAAGATGGAAGCTATTTTATTTGTGTGAACCCTTTTTTCAAATTTGCTCAGGAATCCTTGAATGTCTATTCCCCCTGGCCACACTCTTCACTCTGAACATTGCCCTGCAGATACCACGAAGGAGCTTGAAGCCCTAAATTCAATGTGTGTGTTATGCACCCTATGCATGAGACAATCACTGATGTGTGTGCGTGTGTGTATATGTACCATTCTATGCATGAGACAAATTCTGCAATGTCTTGTTATCTCACGCAGGGTACGTCTACACAGCTGTGCTATTTCACGATAATGTCCGTTATCCCAAAATAACGTTCTGTGCATTTTAACAGCACGTCCGTTATTTCAAAATACATTCTAAATAACAGGCTTCTTATTCTGGCTTCCTGTAAATCTTGTTGCATGAGGATTAAGTAAGATGCTGGAATAGTGATTTATTTTGAGATTAGCGCTGTGTAGCGCTATAAACTATTGTGAAATAAGCTACGCAATTTGCATAGCTCAAATTGCGCTGCTTATTTTGAGGTATGCGCTTCTGTGTAGATGTACCCTTAGGGTCAATGGGCCTGATTCTTCGCCATAGAAGTCAATATCAAGCCCTCCCATTGTCTTCATGGATGCAGGATATGCAATGACGATGCCACACTTTTGCTACGTGGGGGATGAGGGAGAGTCCAGACAGCAAAGATTCATTATGGTGGGAGACTAATTGTGTGGCGGTCTCCTAACCATTTCTACACACTGCTAGGCGAAAGGGATAGTGGATGTAACGGGAGCATGGCCAGGAGATTCACTTGCAGTGCAAATACTACAGTCAAAGGGCCACTCCTGTATTTGTCGGGTGGGAAATGGGGTCACACAAGGTAATACCCTACCTTATATAAGACTTATGGTCTGATTTCTAGGAGATGAACACCCTGAGAACTTGAAGGGACTTAGGAGTAATTTCTTTAGCACCAATGTAGTTCAGAGCATTTTCTTCAGAAAAGGTACCTTTTCCTCTATTTCGGAGACCACCAGTCTTAGTGTAATGGCAGTGAGGTTCTCTATACTTTCATTAGGGATGTTAGATATCGGGTAATTGAATAGTAGTGTAATTGCATGAATTCTTATCGGTTACATGAGTATTTGATAGTCCCTGGAAACAGGCCTGGCAGCCAGTGCATTCCAGCACCACTCCTGAGGAGTACCCTGCCACCCTGACCAGCTGCCTGCCATCCCATGCTGCTGCCTCTAACACAGACTACAAGATGACATCCCTAAATTACATTATTAATTATAACAAAGGCAGTCTACAGCATGAGATTTATAAAATAATACTACTTTAGTATGGCTGATGTAATATGCCTTGAGCACAGGATATAATAGTAAATCCAAACATCCATGGGCATATTTAAATAAAACAATGCACCCATGACATGTGTTGTTTGATAATGATTACAACTCTCTACTTTTTTCCTTATGTAGTAAACAATGATGCAATGATAAGTTATTATGAGATATT
Source organism: Rafetus swinhoei (assembly GCA_019425775.1). Classification (NCBI taxonomy): domain Eukaryota; kingdom Metazoa; phylum Chordata; order Testudines; family Trionychidae; genus Rafetus; species Rafetus swinhoei. The sequence goes on from CM033437.1 coordinate 279,271,716, forward strand.
CCTATGAATGGGAGGAAGGGTGTTCAATTCCCTGTTCTGCTACTGTGTATGTGAGAGAGACCTGGGCAAGTCACTTGATGCCCATTTCTCAGTCCACAATCTGTAAAATGGAGGTAGTATCTACCATGTCTGGAGTATGGGTATTTTGAAAGTTATTTAATTAGTGTGTGTGAAGTGCTCAGGCAGAACATTGATGAAAGCTGGACAAATAGGAAACAACATAATTAAATTACTGAGATTTGAAACTTGTAACATGAGGGTGACATTTTCTATTCTGATATTATCTCCTGCTTTTTTTTTTTTTTTTTAATATAAATTGTAATTAAATAAATTATATATAAAGTGGACCAGTTAACTGGTGTATTCTTTACATTTTCAAATTGCTAGGCTGAAGCACAAAGGTCAACTAAAAGCTTCATTCTTACCAAGGGATCCCCTTCTGTGTCACTTTGTGGAATGTGCTTGGAGGTTGTTCCTTCTTGTGCAGATCCGTAACCCTCAAACCCAACATCTTCTGGTCTTAACTGAAGTAATGATGGCCATTCATGCTGCACAGGTGCTGAGCTCCATGGGTAAGTGTCTGCTACCCACTTTGAGGGATCCTCCCATGGCGCTCTTTTACCATACATCTAAATTATGGATATTATAAATTTAGTTATTTATACTGCATGATTTTCAACATGTTCTTCTTATTTCAATATGTTTATAATACCAGACAAATGAAACCAAACACATATCAAAACAATGTTTGCATCAAAGACTGCATTCATTGTTGGGCCAGACATTCAAAAATGCACAGCTCCCACAATCATGGCCGAAGTTCAGAAGAGCTCGTTTCCAACAGACATCAAAAGGAAATAGCTACATATTCAAGAGTGCTCCACCCCTACCAATCCCTAATAGGAACAAAAAGAAATTGAGAGCAATAAAAGCTACAAGTTTTGATAAAACATAAAGTGGAACTTTGGGAAAGGAGAGAGAGAAATATCAGAAGAAGTTCTTTCTGAGAGGGTGTGTCTACACTACAGCATTATTTCGAAATACCCCAAACCTGAATTAGGTCCATGATCTCCGCATTGGACCAGGCAGGCGCCTGCCTTTTCCAGCCCCTGGCAGGCTCCTGGGAGCTGGCAGACTAGTCCTGGGGAGCAGTGGAGGGCTGGCTGGCTGGCACTGGCTGCCTGGCTCATGCTGGGGCCACTGGGTCAGGTGCAGCGTACAGGTGTTCAGTACACTATTTCTCAGTTCAAGTAGTTTTAGGAAAAAGATGCTTCAATAATGCAAGATTCTGAACTATGAAGCAGTAATTTCAGTGGATGTTGGCTGTATCACTACATTCATTTTGGCAAAAATTACCATCCCATACCATATTGTTTGCAGTAGCCATATTGGTCCCAGGATATGAGAGAGATAAGGTGGGTGATATAATAGCTTTCATTGGACCAGTCTGGTGAAAGAATAAACTTTTAAGCTACACAGAGCTCTTCAGAATTCTGAATTTTTCAGAAAAGCTTGTTTCTTTCACCAAAAAAGTTGGCCCAATAAAAGATAGTACTTCACTCACCTTGTCTCTCTTTCCATGCCATGTCTTTCGGAGCATGCAAAGTTGTAATGAACAAAAAGAGAGCAAAGGTGAAGGGTCAAATAGAAAAATGAAAAAAAAAATCAGGTTGGAGGAGTGCTCCAAGAATGAGGAGAGGGCCATTAGTTAGGATAGTTAGGACCATAGAGGAAAGAAAAGAGAAGCAAAATGCTACCAACAAGATGGGAATCAGTAAGACATTAGAGTGGACAGAAACCAAGGGAGTGGTAAGACAAAAGAGAGTCAGATTCTCATGTCCACCAAGTCTTGCTGCAAAGTGCCTTAAATTGGCCCAAGAAGCCCAATGAAAAAATAACCACAGCACAGAGGAACTGCCTTTTGCAACATCTGCAGTTCACACTCATGGTGTATTCAGAAAGATGGGTTATGTTGGCAGGAGTTGTGGGTGGGGTAGGACCCATCTCTGTGTGGTGGACATCTCAGGTGTGGTGGACATCTCTGTTACTCCTGTCTCTCCACTGCTGTAAGGTCATTGAGGTCCTCACACACAATGGATGAAAAGAAGACTGAGAACGTATCCCTTGGTCACAGACAAGTGTGATCTCAAGAAAAGCCAAATTGTGCATCAGCCAAATTGTGTATCAGGAGGAAAGAGGTCTGACACTTCTGGAATTCAACACCCTCTTTTTGTCACTTTGGGAAAGTGTACCATGCTGACACATTTCTAAAACGCATCCTGGAAAAAGCTGAGAAAAACAACACAGAAATATGCTCTTTCTTTTGAAGTCAGAGACAATGTTTCTACATACCTGAAGTCCCTCTCTCACAGCTTCCAGAAGATATGGCACCAAAGAGTAGTTCCAAAGGTCTGTAAACCACACTCTGGAGCCATCAACATCCATAGGGCAGGGAAGAAAAAGGCGAGGACCTGAGAAGCAAAGATTTAGTTAACATGAATTGTGAGTGGAAAAAAATCTCAAATAAATGTAAGGGAAGGTGACTACTCAGGCAAACTTGAATTAAAAGATCATTTATTGAGCACTACAATTACTGGCTAGTACTGAGTTCAGCTTCATGTTATTAAAAAAATTAGAGTAGTTCTCCCCTTTGGCTAAGACCTGGACTACAGATGAACATTTTAGCAGCAAAGCTACATCATTAGAAATGTGATATTTTGCCAGCAAATGTGTGCCATTAGAAGCTTTAATGAAGACACACTTACACCAATAGAAAGGGGTTATGCAAGTATAATTTATTTTACTTCATTGAACCCAAATTAGCTATACCAGCACAAGCTCTGTTATGCTAGTGTAATTTTGTCTATATTAATAAGATGCATAGATGAGCTGCAAAATTTCTAAGTGTATGCATCGCCTTGGTGAGGAGATTCTGGGTACAAGTTGATGTTTCCATGGCAAACACTGTATATGAAACTCTTCCGTCTGTTAGAATGCAAATCCCAGGAGAATGGGCTTCCTTGTGGGATTTCCATTACTTCCTTGTTTCAGTTGGATTGTCAAGGATTGTTTCTCAAGGTGTTTGAATGTTTCCAAACTTAGCTTAAGCACAAGATTTAATAAAGTCAATTCAACTTCATGAAAGAATCAGGCTTTATCCTTATTTCACTCTGCTGGCTGAAAAATGGCGAGCAGCACACTGAATTGCAAGGACTCACCAATGGTCACATCTGAGGAGCTGTGCGTTTCTAAAAAGCTGTTGAGATGATGCCATGTCTTAGGGATCCAGTCAATGATCTTGATGAGGTCACTATTGCGCATGTTCCTTTCTATTTCTGTTTCAATCAGTTTCCTTCTCAGATACCTGCCCAGGAAACCTTTCACTGGTTCTGTGTGATTAGCACATAGCACCCACCTAAAAAGAGAAGAGAACACATCAAATAGCCCTACAATGAATAAACATTACCCTCCATCTTAAACACAAAGACAATGATGTCAATGCTTAATGCTGATAAATCTACTAAAATAAAACTCAAATTCTCATAATAAAATCATAAGGAGCAATTTAGCCCCTACAACAAGGGGGTGTCTGTGGTTCCTGTGCCAATGGAAATCCAGTATGTGATAAGATGGGCATATTACTAGAATCCTTAGTGCCCTGCTGCCCGGTCAGTAGAGTAGCAGGAATGATAATCTGCTCGCCTCACCAGACAGAAAAGTACTACATAGATAGCTGTCATTAAGGGAAAGGGGAAAGAGACAGACAGCTGTAGAGTGTGATGAAATTCAAGATGTATATTGGAAGACAAGATGGATGGGAAGAAGGAATGCCCAAACAGGGGAAAATGGACAAATTTAAAGACACAGAAAAAAATATATATACCTGAAATTGTGATGCAGCTCTAGATTTGGTGATGAAGTAACCCCTTGGTTCATTGTTCCAATAATATAAGGACTAAAAAGATAAAAGGAATACATTTAGTAGGAAGGTTCACTGCTACAGAATTCATCCAGGAAGCTGTTCAGAAAAGATTATTTTTATCGTGCATAGAGCCATATTTGAAAAAAGAAATCACAGATGCTGTTTAGTCTCAAAATCCAATGATTTCTGGCCAGACTTATTTTTAGTATATTTGTTCTGGATTCTTTTTCTCTTTTCACACTTATGGTTTACTAGTGGTCATAAGCACTAAAAATAAATGAAGCAAAACAGTGTTCATCTACGTCATTATCTGTGATCTGTTTAGTGGTTTTACTTCCAGGAACCAGCGAATATTAGGAGCTTAAGTACTTGCTGAATCCAAGTATAAGAGATGCAAATGTTTTTATTGCATATTTCATCAAATTACACACTAATAAAGAGCTTTGAATTGTTTTAAATAAGAAGGCAGGGAAATGAAGAGCTACTACCTACCATGTATTATATTTACAATTGAGGAAACCATTGAAGATATCACTCAAAGAACCAATATGGTGGAGGTTATCAAGAATTATTACTACTGGGAGCTCAGCACCATTGTTGTCAGCACTGCACTGCTCAGCCAGATTAGCTAGGTACTGACGTAGATCCTTCAGTAAAAGAAAGCAAAACAAAAACAGGAGAGTAAAATGCAGTTAGTCATAGTAAGGGGAGATTTTCAAAGACACACGTTGCAACCAGTGCTTATAGCTCAATTGAGTTTGCATGACCGCAAAGACTTGCTTCTCAGCCTGGACAAAACTGAAGTTTCAACTTTATATAGGAAAATATATAGATGACATAGTGTCATGAAAACAAAAATGTAGGCTAGCTCTCACTAATGGTACAATAATAATGTTTGTGTCCTCTTACATTAAGGCTACATTTCTCAACAATCCAGTAATAAAAGACTCTATATAGTCCATTGCCAATAGGGTGAGCATTTAATTTACATAGCAGAACCCCACTTTTAGGAACTAGTTCACTGATCCCACTCCCCCAGATTTCTGTCCATTATCTTCATCCCCTCAGAGACCACCTCTTCAACACTTTGGGACTGCAATGTCACATGCCACAATAAAGTGTACCGCTTATGTTTATTTCTCTCTGTCAGCTAGCTACTGGGAGAGTAATGGGAGATTTGGGATTGGGGAAGAATGGTCTGTAATCATGACAATTTATTTTGCTCTAGATGGTTTATTATTCCTCCATGCCTCCTGGTTAGTCAAGCTTTTTAGCTGTCCCTTGTGTGCAGTCTACAGTATAGCACACAGCAATGTGAGCAAGGCTCATCCTGCACTGTCCTAGGATAGGAATTTTTCATTTCCCATATCACCCAGAATTTGGCTCCATGATTTCCCAAGATCCGAACACACTACCTCAACAAAAACAAAGATGAAAGAGGTGTTAATGTTGTCAAATCTCAACATTTGGGACAGAAAACTCATTCTCATTCCTCTATCATTATTTCCTGGATTGGTGATAGCAAAACCATATTTTTTGTATTAAAAATTGTAAGGTTTACTTTTCAAATAATCATAGCACAAAATAAACAAAATAAAGAAGAAAATGAAAGAACAATAAACCAGATCCACCAATGGGGGGTGGAAGGGACAAAAGAGCAATTGCCCTGAGCACTGGCAATGTAAAGTAGCAGCGGTGGCGGCTGGAGCCTTGTGTCCTTTAAATCGCTGCCGGAGTGTTGCACTGTGCACATCAGGTAGCTCTAAGGCAGGGGTGGGGAAACTTATTTGGGTTGAGGGTCGCTGACACACAGAAAAATCTGTCGGGGGCTGCACACAAGTGAGAGGCAAAGTGAGAAGCCCCTGACAGAGAAGGAGAAAGACACTCTCCACGTTCCCCTTGCACACCAGAGCCTAGGGGGCCCAGGCTAGTAGATTTTGTGTGCTCCAGTTCTGCGGGTGGGTGGCTGGGGAGCACCAGCATAGGCTCCGCAGCAATGCTGAACCTTGGGGGCCAAATCCAGAAAAGCCGAGGGCCTGAGGTTCCCCACCTCTGCTCTAAGGGCTAGGAGGGGGCAGCACTGCACTCCAGGAAGTGCTGAGAGCCAGATTCCCTTGGCCCCACCCCTTCCAGCAGCACAGAGCCAACCCCCGCCCCCACCCCTGCCCCGAGGGACCCACAGAGGCTGTTACTGCTGCAATACACACATACACTTACCAGTGAGCCAACAAAGCTAGATCTTGTGAATCACTTATCTATATCCTACATACTATATAGATATAATTCTGGTAAGTTTGGCTGCCAGAGTGAATGATAGCACACATAATTTGCATAAAAGTCTGTGTGGACTTTCTTTTCTTCCTATGCTGCATGCTGATCACAAAACTCTATGGCTACGGCTACATTACAGGGTTTTTGTGCAAAAACCTGCGGCGCGTCCACACCTCAAGCGCTCTTTTGTGCAAGAAAATTTACAGTGAATCAACAGAACAGAGGGGGTTTTTGCGGTATAGGCATTCCTCTTTCTATGAGGAATAACTCCTTTTTGCGCAAGAGCTCTTGCTCAAAAGGGTGTGTGTAGATGGAAAACAGGGGGTCTGTGCACAAAAACAGCCTATCGGAAGAAGCACGGGTGCCCTGGTGGCCATTCTGTTCAAGGCAATCAGAGCTTTCTTGCGAGAGAGCGTCCATGCAGTCTAGATACTCTCTTGTGCAAAAGCGCATCGCTTTTCCAATGCGCTTTTGCAGTGTGGAGGCGCTCTTGCACACGGAGTTTTTGCGGAAGATCTCTTCTGCAAAAAGCTTCTTGTGCAAGAAGCCTGCAGTCTAGACGTAGCCTAAGATATTAATTTTCTGATAATTTTTTGCAGTACCAACCTATTTATACACTGGCTTGTGAATTACCTCTAGGTAATTTAGTTATCCCTGTGAATACCTGAGCAATCTGAGGTACAATTGATTCAGAGTGGATATTGTCTGACGCATTGGCTAAATGTTGTATTATCAGCGCCACCACCGTAGAGGACAGGAAACAACAGCCACAACCAGAACTTAGATTGTGCTAAGCAAGGAACTGAACCCAGGTGCTAATCTAATATTCTCTGCACTAATCAACCTTCCCCACTTCCATTCGGTAATTTTAGGCTACAATTTTCACCCTCAAAATGCAAGTCAGATTAACCCTCTAGTGTATAGAAAATGTTTTCAAAAAGAGAAGCTACTGGTACTCTATGGACATTTTATTCTGCCTTGATCAGCTTGTGAAGTAGAAGTCCTACAGGTTCCCCAAAATTCACCTCTTCCACATAGTCTCATGATGCACCACTGAGATTACAGAGTGCTGTGGCTGTATGTTTCACTCTGATTAGCAGTTTAATCTCTATAGTAAAACACAAGAATCAGGGAATAGAGCAGCCTGTAAATCAGCAGGACTAACTCTTGGTAATCACCACAAATCAGGCATCAAATCTGTCATTTTAACTGTAACTTACCTTGCTTGATTTGTGATCTACATTAAAAGTAGCAATTGCATCCTCAGTTTTTTTCCTGCCCGATTTAGTTATTATGTATTCAGCCAGTCTGTTGGCTAAATATGTCTTTCCCGTGCCACTGGGTCCAGACAAGATGATTCTGTGATGCTCCATCAGTAGATTAAAATACCGTTGGGTAATTGGCTTAGGAATTAGTGTATCAAACACAAAACTGTCCAAACTGTTTTCTTCCTCCTGGGAATAAAAGAAAAAATAACTTGCCTCCATTCAAGGTGATGTCTAAGATAAACATAAATTCAGCATGGAGTCGGCTGACTTGCATGCCATGCTGAGAGCAGGTAAATGCTCCTATCTAATACAATTCCTTCACCAGGGTTAAAATACCATTGGAATTGCACAGATATGTCCTAAGGGGCAAACAAGATGATACAGCAGCAGCAGCAGCACCATCACCATGAGTAGTGGGGTGGGAGCAACAAAATCAAAGTAAATGTGAAGAGAAGGCTCAGTGAGGCAGAGATGTGTGTTTCAAATGTTAAAGGTGTTTAAGATAAAAAGGTCAAAGTGACAGCAGCAAGGGTTACCAGCAGAAAGATATCACATTAAATGACGCAAAGTCCTTTTGAAGGCCTCCAGCACAGAAAAACCCTACAGCTCTTTGAAATATTTAAAGTCCCTATTGTGGAGCAGGATGGCTTAGAAACATTTCTGAACGAAATCCTTGAATTGAGTCCCTGGCCCCTATTAAAGTAATTTGTTCTTTGCTGTGATTTTAAAGTCAGTAAGAGAAGAGAAATGTTTTTAGTACTATTTAATAATTTATACTTCTGCAGCACCAAGATGCCTGAATGTGCTAAGTACTATGCAAACGCACACAAAGAGCTTACATGAAAAAAATACCTCCTTATGTGGGAGAGGTGAGAAAAGGTTACGTTTAAATGATAAATGCAGAGGGTGGAAGGGATATAGCAAAGAACAGAAAAACATCTGCATAAACAGTTGTGGTTTTACCTTTCAGATTCACAGTGATGATGTTATTATCTCCAACCAGATATCCACAAGGCAGCAGTTCAGGCACTTCCAAGCTATGGGATCTGATTATATCTCCTATACAATAGCTAGCAATACAGTCAGAGCTTAAACCCAGGCTACTAGTTGGATCCACTCGGAAGATGTATTCCTAAAATTATACATACATACAAACCATAAAAGTTTTGCATGGTCATATCATGTGAGACACATTATTAAAATACACACTTAAATGTGGGGTGGAGTCACATTTAAAGAAGACTCAGATCTAATCCTTACAGAGCAGCTTAATTATATAAAAAAAGTCAAAACTACACAAATAATGAGAATTTATGGAAGACAAAAAATGTGTAATTAACTGATTAACCAACTTTTAGATATCTCACCTTAAAGAGACGTCTAATTACTCCATCTAAAACATCCCATTTGGTTTTCCCACTAACACCGATGGATCCTATCAAATATGCCTGCGTCTTTTGATCCTACAAAGAGAAAGAAAGAGAATTCCCAAATTGGACTAAAATTGGAGGAAATCAATCTTCCACACACATTCAAATATATCTAAAATTTAACACTACAACTTAGTTAACATATAAAAATAGGTACAGGTTGAATCTCTCTAGTCCAGCACCCTTGGGACCTGCCCGGTGCTGAACCAGAGAATTTGCCAAACCATGGGGGTGGTCAATATTGTCTAGAAGCATTACCAATACTTCCACTGCTTTCTGGGCTCTTAGAAAACATTTAGGGGTGGCTGTAAACAAACTTTAAGGGTCCATGGGAAACTTGGCCACACCCATGATAAGTGAACATCCAGCAAACTAAAATCATGCCAGACCATGGATGTTGCCAGACTAGAAAGTGCTGGACTAGAAAGCTTCAGCCTGTATAAGTAATGTTAAGATGGGCACTTCAATCTTACTATTCAATCTTTCTATTGTCTGCATATTACTTTTATAATATTGTTGTTTATATGGAAATAAGGTAAGGAAATACACACAGTGCTCTAAGCTTTCTCCTGTATTTAGGGTTGTGTGCATGAGCTAAACACCAATGGTTGGCCTTTACTTCATATATTAGTACAAAGCTGCCTAATTACAGGACAGGATCTGGGTCTAGAAGTATAAAAATATTGAATTGTGCCAGGGCAAACTCCTGTCCCTTTCACACTGAGTCACCTATTTTCAAAGTAGTCATACTGATTTTTTTCTTTAAGAAATCTATTGTTGAAACAATCTTAACATTTGTAACATCAAGCTAATATTTTTAGTTCGGTTGTTTGGGACCATCTGTGCAAAAAATGATGTAGACCTGTGGTAGCACCTGAGTGATAAAAATAAAGACTCACCGTATACAAATACATGTTACACTCTATTTAAAGGATTTTGGAACATAAAACATGCCATCATGAGAATATGATTCAAACTTGATTAGGCCAAATTTGTATAAGTGAGAAGCCTACTTGCAACTTGCCAGGATCCCAAGCGCTACACTTAATTTACAATGAGCAGCTTTTTTTTAAAACAGAATCCCATTTGAAATAGAGATGTAAGCGAGTAGTCAAGTTGAGTACTTGACTACTCGCTTTCCACATCCCCCTTTGCTGCCTCACTATGTTGCCTCACAGGAGCTGGTGCTGGGGGGAGCCATCTTAAAAGCTGGTTCCCCCCAGCACCATCTCCCTGGTGCCACCTGCCCTGCGCTGCTGTCTCTATCATAGGCAGCAGCCTGGTGAAAGGGGCAGGGGAGGCTGCTGCGAAGCAGCCTCTGCCCACGGTGGGCCAAGGCTCACCATGGGCAGAGGATGCTCTAGCAGCAGCCCCGGTCCACGGCAGGCTGTGTTGGCCCTGTTTGCGGTGGCCCAGGCTGGCCATGGGCTGCCCATTCTTACTACACTTAAAATGCAGAGCCGCAGCGGGGGTAGCTCACAGACCTGGCGTGAGCTGGTCTGGGGCCGCTGCGGCTCTGCATTTTAAATGTAAGAGCTGGACAGCTCTTTCTATGTTTAAAATGCAGAGCTGCAGCAGTCCAGCTGTGTTCCGATGGTCCGGAACCTACCCCCCGCTGCAGCTCTGCAATTTAAATGTACTAGGAGCTGTGTGCCTGGTTCCAACTACATTTAAACTGCAGAGCCACAGCAGGGGTAGCTCCTGGACAGGCGTGAGCCAGGACAGAGCTCTTCCTTTATCGACTAATCATGTAGTTGATACAAACTGCACAGCCGCAGGTGCTGATGATTCCAGCTCCCATTGGCTGCAGACCTCCTTTCCCAGGCAATGAGAGCTGAAGGAAGCCGTGTCCTAGTCTGTGCTGCTTCCCACTGCTCCCATGGTCTGGAAACAGCAATCCATGATTAATGGGAGCTGCAATTACCAGTACCTGTGGCTGTGCAGGTAAATATAGTGGTGGTGGCCCACCAGGGGCTAAGCCTGGTGAACCACTACTATATTGTTGCCCACCCCTACAATAGGCAAAACTACTTAAACTGAGTTGGACTAGTAATTTAGCTGAGTCTTCATATGGGCCATAATACATAACACTGCGGGGAATGTACTTGACCATGCCTGGATTAGATAAAAATTAGGAAGAGAAGATAAAAGAGAAAGAGAATGTTTGACTTTCAATTCCTGACTGTAAGCTGTAAGCTGTACACATAGACCAGCTTTAGTGGTGGTATTTACTATATCTATGATTCTAGGACTGCCGGATAATGAACATACCTTGGATCGACCATAGCCTTTATTTATGGTGACTATAATTTTAACACTGTGACCTTCTTTGTGGAGGGCTCCATCTGTGACATCATCTAGTAGAATATCTACAACACAAGAAGCAAAAACATTTTGTAGAAAGTGATTAATATGAGAAGGGATATCAGCTTTTAGTATTTTACTAAGAAAAGCCTAGTTGTGGAAAGATCATTTTAAGGGCTACTTCTCCTCCATTACAATTTTAAATAAAAAAGTAATGAATTGTCAGTTGCTGAAGGCAATCAATCGTTCCTAATAAGCTTTGATTGTGTGTATCCTGAGCCGAGGATCTATACATTCAGGTAAAGACAAAACATTTTTTTTCTTTCCTTATTGGAGTATATTCAAAACTACCCTGGAGACAAAATAGTTTAAAACCCGTATTATCTTTGGCTATTCACCTTGCCTTTTAAAACACTATCAGTTGAAAAACACCAAATCCTGAATCCAAAACACTTACTGCCATAAGCCCATTGGGTTTTCCCTTTCCAAGAGATTTCACCTTTCGCTTAAGAAGCATAGTTACATGGAAGAGTCCCTGTTTCCTCATGATGCAGCTTCTAGAGCTGCATTCCCTTGCTCTTTTTGTGTCATCAACTTCCTTAATCAGAAGAAAGAGGAACTTGCCCAAGAAACTGCTTTGGATTCAGTCTGGACTCTGTGTCCAGTCACTTTGCTGATGATGGGGTTGCAATGCTGGGTCTTCACAGAGATCCTGGAGGTAGAGAGAATCTTTACCTTCCCTTAGCCATCTGTTTCTAGACTGACCTCTTCACCAGCTGCTTCTATGGGGTTCCTGTTTGATGCTGAGACTTATAATATTCCTGCAAGGAACACAAACTGCCCTTTCCTCACAAAGATTTTTTTAGCATAGCATGAAGGGTTCCAGCCTTTGGGGCATTTAACTGTCAGAATCATTCAAAATCTCCATTCTCCCCCATCCTTGTTTGCCTCATCAATGGAGCAGGCTCCAGTTAGGATTTCATTAGTCTTACGTGTTGCAGCCCCTAAGCATGCTTAACTGACCCACAGTTCCAGAGCCTCTGATAAACCACTTTCTCTCTACAAAAGTCCTAAAAGATTTGATGGTGGAAACTTCCCACATGTGCAAGCTCTCTGCTGCCACAGCAAAATGATATGCACAGTGTTTACACATTTGAATGAGATCTTCCTCTCCTCCATATGTCTTTAGTTTTGTCAGTTGTTAAAATCAGAAGTAATCAGCTTAACTAGCACACACGGAATTATACATAGTTTATAGGGTTTTTTCCCCTGTGTCTAATTAAATAGAACTCTAGACCTAGTCAAGAAATCTGGAGCTGCAATTTCAGGATCTATTCAAGAGTTTCTCATTTTAATACTATTGAAAGAACCTCTGCTCTCATATTAGGGTTTTCCTCCCAGAGAGTAGGGGAAAAAAACACAATCAGACATTTCCCTCCTGCTACTGACTGAACGTGTTTGCAATAGAAGAAACACTTCATGCAGTGTCCAGGGACAACACAGCCTCATCAATTGAGTGAGTTAATCCAGGCAATAAAATGGTTGGCATGTAAAGAAAAACATACTGATTTTCATATACAATATAAAATTAAACCAGAAGAGAGGCTCAAATACCCATGTAATCAATGACTGGCAAGATACTATGACTGACTGCCAACTCAAATTATTGTCAAGCAGTTTGGCACATCCCCAGCTGTACTATTGCCCAGACTCTCTCTGTAATTATTAGCTGTTCTGTTATTGCTTCCAGAGATTGCATTATACTTTCTACAGATGTGCATTACTAATGGCTTCCCTGCTTGTGCTATGCTCCTCATTCTAACAGTTGAGACAGTACTCCTGTTTCTTGGCCACTGTATGTCATGATTGCAGAAGGATTACAGCAGGAAGAGTGGGATTATCTATTCTCAGATATTACCATATTGAATAGAGTGTGAATGTTCAGAATGTAGACCTAGATCTTAGTTGGTTTTCTACATGGGGACTTCCAAATAAGTCAGTTAGAGGATGTAGTGAGCAGAGCAGGATTTGGCCCTACTGTATTTGGAAAATGGGTTGATCAGGACCCAATTGTATTTGGAAAGAAAAATAAAAGAGTCATCCTAACCTAGACTACATATCAGTACTCCACAACAGATTACTAGACTCTAACTCTAAACAGTGTTCCCTCCTGCTTGCATACATGTAGCATTCTTAAGTGATGCACAGGAAATGAACAATACAATATCTGCAAACAAAAGGGAAAGTTTCAGCAACTACTCTCACATTTGTCCCACAAAGATGCATACCTCAGCAGCTCTTTGGCACCCGTTCTACAATGGTGCCCTTCTTATCACATATCAACCTATCGCACACATAATCCAAGAGAAACCTTGCTAGGAGCTAGGGGCATACTGTATGCAGTCCAAATTACCTGCTATTACTATTCTCTCACTTCTGAAGCCAAATTTTCAAGAGATCACCAAAACTGATTGGGATGTCCGTGTGAAAATATGCATATGCATATCTGAGCTCTATGTGTAGAAACCAATGCATGAGCAGTTTCAGAGGGAACATTTGAAATATGGTGGCCCTTTAACAAGATACAAATGAAAGGAAAAGACATGAATATTATATATATATGTGTGTATGATTCACCTGATGTGACAGAATCTGTGATATTCAAGTTGTTCAGAGAAAGGCCTAATGATTGCCGTGAGGAAGAGGAAGATGTGCTGCTTGAAGACTCAGAAGACGGTCGAGCTGGCTTCCCGGTGTTTCCTGTCTCCGCCTTTAAGCGATCGTTTTCAGCTTTCAGTATCTCAATTTCATTCTAAACCAAAAAGAAATTGGGATAAAAACATGGGAGATTTTTGTCTGTGAAAACCATTGAGCACAGGGGGGGTTGTTCAGGCAGCTTGCTGCTCACCGGCAAGAGCTAACTGGTTTAGCAGCTCTGTAGCAGCACATAGAAATACATCAAGAGTTCAATACAATTAGTGGAAACTGGATTCCCCTTCAGTGCTGAAATGAGGGGGAAGCTGCTAAATAGTCTCTTTTACTCTTGCATCAATAATTGCTGATCAACACAATATTCAAGTCTTGCTACAGATGGGACCTATTGCACTCAGAATTTTCCCTTCAGAAAGCCACTTTCTTTGTCAAATATCTTATATAATAGTTATTTCATTTAAGTGGTCACTAAATTCTCAGCTAGATAGTCCTGCTAGAGTCACAGAACACTGCCGTTGCTGCTAGAAGTACATTGAATCAATGACTTCACCAAGGGAGATGTGAAATGAAAACCAAACAATAAAAATAAGACAGTTTAACTGTTTCATAACCCTTGTTGACATCAGACACAGTTTTTGATCCTCCAGACATGGTATTGTTCATATAAGAGCCAATAAAACCCTTTTGATGAAAACATATAGTGACAGATGAATCAGAACAGTCAGGATTTTTTTGTTAGCTAAATCCTCTGGTGCCAGGAGATTATCAAGTTAACAATAATCAAATGAAAACTTATCCTGAGCACAGCCTGGTACTAGCTAAATCTAGCTTTTAGATGCTTCATGAAACATAGTACAAAGCAACTGCTTATTCTTGAAGAGATGGTCTTGCACATCAGATTTAATTCCATATTCCCCTGCACTCTGCTAAGTGTGTGGAACTTTCATAAAGGTTCAATCACATTTTTAAAAGCAAAAACAAAAAAGGATAACACCCCCACCACTGCTCCAAAAAATAGAAGAAACCAAACAAGAAAAGAATGGTGGGAAGTGAAGAGAAGGGGTAAAACATATTAAGAAGTGCCAACAGGCACCTGGGTTCAAATTCGGAATGGGGCTGTAGTGAAATAAAGCACGTGATCTCAAACTATCCCCATCACACATTAAATTATTAACTACACCAATTTGACCAATACATTGTACCCACACGAACCATGTTAGAACTGATAAATAATGAGAAGCTGTTTGGAGAAGGTTTTAGGGAGATATGAGTATGTACAACTACAGTAGTGCTGTATAACTTATTTTCCCTTCCATTACCAGAAGCACTATGTGGGCTGGAAGTTTTCCCATTTAAGAATGCTCCAGGAAGGAGAAACACGGCATCCTGTATACCTCCTTTTTTGAGGGATAAGGGATCTTGCACAAAAGGGGTGGGTTTTTTTGGCAAAATGGCCCTGTCTATACTGTGGTTTTTTCCCCAAAAACCTCTTCCTCAAAACAGATCGGAAGAGACTATGCAAATGATAGTGTGAGAAATTCTAACGATAGTGTGAGAAATTCTAATGAGTGCTTCATTTTCATTTCCTCTGCCAACAAAATGCTAGTGTAGACATAGCCAGAGTGTATGAGATGGTTTGTGCAGTCAGGAGACTGAATGTTCAGATATGGGTGTAGGAGTGGGAAGGTGGAGCTACCATAAATAGGGCCTAAATCAGCAGGGCTCAGTGGTGAAGATTGCTGCAGCTGCTAGTAGCTCCGGAGATGGATACTGTAATGATGGGAATAGCCAGCATGCCCACTAAGCCCCAGAACTCCTTTCTGAATTTCCCCTTTCCTCACAGAATAAAGCTTAATGCAGATGGAAGGGGACTTTATCTGCGAGCAGATGTTGAGAAGATGTAGGCTGAGAAGCTGGGTTGAAGGAGGGCATGACAGGTCCTGTGTAATAATTAAATCTGAATTATAGAGGGATAATAAAAACAAATAGTTTAGGTTTATGGAGAAGAATTGGGTCAGAAACTAATAAGAATTCAGTAGAGGAGACAGTTCATGTACCAAAAAATAATATCACCCCACCCCCACGGAGTGAGTTAACAACCTGTGTAACAGTTTCCTAATCTCTGCCTTTTTTGTTATATCTCTTCCTCCCAAGCATTTTTAGATTGTGAAAGCCTTAAAGGATTGTGTCTTCCTGCCTATCTACCTGCAACACACATTCTAGTTGCTAATGTAATATAAATAATATGTATTAGTATTACCATTATAATGCCTAGAGTTATCAAGCCTCTCTCTAGGAAGTGCTATCAAATTCTCATGTTCCCGAAATAACTGAAAGAAAATAATGGAAAGGAGTTACAAACCAAATGAGCATGCTGTAAGTGAGCACTACCCTCGTTACCAGTGACACTGCACTGACCTGCATGCGGTTCATGGCTTCACGAATCTGATCAAGATGGTGTGCCGAGCTGAGGGCCTCGAGACGAATGTCTGTTAACTTTAGCTCTTTTTCCCTCAGCTCACTCTTCAGCTGTAGAATAATTTCAGCCTCTGCTTCTGTGCACTCACATATCCTAAAGAGAAGGAAAAGAGGCAGGAGATTAAAGGAAGCTTCGCTCCTACATTCAGTATCATTATTACAAATCAAAGAACAGAAATGGCTACTGCTGTTAAAGCCTAAGAATGGAGAGGGAATTTTATGAAAGCAACATGAAGGGATTCAAACTGCTAAATAATAATAAAGAAAAAGATGTCCAGATGAAATGATCATTTCTCTTTTTTATCTTTCAAATTTAGTTAGTTTGCTATGGTGGAAAAAGAGATTTAAAAAACTGACTATGTAAAAAACCCTGTATTTTTATATGCTTAGTTTTTCAAATATGCAATGGCTGTATCTTCAGATGGCTTGAATTGTATTTCATCGCTATGTCACTATGATTTCCCTAGGTCGCAGTAATCAAAATGAGGCTATGGTGGTCAAATTAAATTATTGTTATATACTATTTATTAGGGGTACCAACAGTGTGCTTTCTAACATGCAATACACAAAAATACTGCCCCTGCCCTTATGATTTAAAAGACAGTCCCTGTGGGGGCTGCCGTATTTACCTCTAGTTAACCTATGATAATATATGGTTTCTCAATACTGCAATTATTTCCTTGTGCATATAACAGGGTAAATATATCACTGTGTGGTGACTGTGGGTAAATGTTGATTTTTTACAGTGGAGCTTGTTACATCATGCAGAGACAGAAGCATTTCACTTGACTTTGTCTAGTGAAGCCCAGCAGTTACCAGATTCTTTTTTATACAATGGTACAACTCGCCTTATCTGTTATGTAGAACAAAATGTCCCAGAATCGACTAGCAATCTTAATGAACTCCATTCCATAATACGGTACTGCCAGAATATGGAACAAGAAGTTTCTGACACACTTCAGCACCACTCAATGCTTGTAGTCAACTCAATGTTATTTTGCTTTTTATTTCCACTGATAGTTAAAGTTTGTAAAATCCTTTCAAGACGAAAACCATTACATAATCAGTATTATTATTGCTACCAGTATGCAAACATGAAACAGAGAGCAGCTTTTAATTGCCAGAATGCATGCAAATGCATTTTGGGAAAGAAAATGACACACTCTTCCATTTTTGCACTTAGATATGCAATCCATGCCTCGCATTCCTTTTTACCGGGATCTATGCTTGTATATCACATGGCCATTTTGCCTTTTCTTTGGTGCCCAGATTAGAGATGACCTGCATATACGTACATGAGAGAGACAGAAGCAAGTAGAAGAAAGAAGAGACATGATTTAGAACATGAGACTCAGGTCAGAAAAAAAAAAAAAGAAACCTCTTCAAGAAAAAGAAGATGTCGTTCATGGCATATAAAAACATTAAATAGAGTGTTTAAAGTAAACAGAATATCAAAACTAAAGAATGGAAAATGTCAGACTTTAGCCTAACTGTATTAACATGTCCCATTATTTTATATATGAGAAAAAGAGATAAAAACTCATATTATACAAATCCACGCCCCTTTACTCAACCACTGGAGCACTGAACTGATGAAGGATTTTGCATGTGAGGGAATACCAAAAGAGATACTGACTGACCAGAAGGCCAACTTCACTTCAAATGAGGTTTGCGTGGGGGAAATTTGTGACCTGTTGAAATTGAAGGCCTTACGGATATTGGTCTATCAGTTCCAGATGGATGTACTGGTGGAGTGTTTCAGTAAGACACCGAAAAAAATGCTTAGGAAATTTATGATCTTGGATCACCATTACTGAGATCAGTTACTCCCATGCCCCTTTTTGCCATCCATGAAGTGCCATAGGTATTGACAAGATTCTCATCATTTGAACTACTGTATAGGAGACAGCCATACAGGATGGATCCCTGACCTCCTTTATGAGATGTGGGCTGAGCATGTTCCCCCCTCCCCCCTCCAAAGGCAATTTGGTACAGTATGTGATCCACCTGATGAAGAATTTGGAAATACCAAGGGCTTTTGCTAAAGAAACCTGCTGAAATCCCAACAGAACAAGCCTGCAACCAAAGGTCCAGGATGTGAGAATTTGGGCTCAGGGATAGGGTATGATTGTTGCAATCAACCTGAGATTCAAAGCAATTGACCAAGTGGCAGGGCCTGTTTGAGGTAGAAAGAAGGGGAGAAAGGGATGTGTAGGAGTCACAGTTGGGCTGACATCTACCCACCGAGGACAGAAGTCAGTAGGCCAAAGTTAGAGGAATCTCAAGATCAGGTTCTGTAAACAAGAGTCAGTTGAAGTCACACTAGCGAAGTGGTAGACAAATACCAACTGGATCCAGTCCAACAGGGTTAGCTCCTGGCGGGCCTCCACCACTATCTTTACCCACATGGCTGCAGGTACCAGCAATTGTCATTCCCATTAGCCACAAGGTATAAGAAAATTCAGTGATCTGAACCCTGCAACAAGGCACTCCAGTTGCCAAAATTTCAGCTAAGTTGGGAACCAGTTGTCTCAAACCCTGACTTTTCCAAGATGATTCATACTATAGATGTGATTCTTGGGGCAGTACTTTTGTAGGTCTTTGAAGGGGAAGAACATCCCATTCTTTACCTTATCAGGAAGCTGTTTCTTCAAATATCCTACTCTGTCATTGACAAGGAGACCTTGGCTATGAAGTGGGTCGTAGATGTCTTATGATATTATTTTTGGGGAATCTTTTCCTTTTAATAATAGACCACGCACCCATCTGTTGGCTGAACTTAATGAAAGATACCGACCCTAGGCTCATGAAATGATGCCTTTTCTTGCAGCCTTATAGTTTCCAGGCAATTCACCAAGCAGCAATGGACCACAGGAAAGTGGTGTGTTTCACATGGGTAAGGGGAGAATAAGGAATACAGAATGGTGCCCCTACACCAAACTCAAGGGGGAGAGCATGTGACGGGGTGTGTATACCTTGCACCAGAACTAAAGGGGATCAAGTGCAATTCTGGGCCTACCCATCCATACTGGTAAATATGCACAAGCTGGAGATAGAGTGTAAAAGGGAGCCTGATAGCTCAGAAGCAGCTTGAGAGGGCAGGAAGAGAGACCCACCCTGCAAGCTCCTGTAAAAGGGTGCACAGAAGCCTTTTCACTGAGGGTATGTCTATACTGCATGCCTATTTTGAAATAAGCTATTCCAGAATAGTTATTCCAAAATAGCTTATTTTGAAATAGCACGTCTACACTGCAGGGAAGCCTCAAAATTAGTCCAAGGCAGGCTTCCCTAATGTGGATGTGCTATCCCGACTTAGAGCCCCAGGAGGCACAGGGGACGAATAACTTAGAATGGCCTGGTGAGGAGCTATTTCGAAAGAGCAGCAGTGGAGCATCTACACACGCCTTATTTTGAAATAGCTACAGGCAGTCCCCAACTTACAAATGGGTTACGTTCCGAACACCTGGTCATAACTCGATTTGGTCTTAAGTCGGAAATACCCTTAAACGCGCCGCCCGTGCTGTTTGAAAGACTTGACATACATGATTCTCAACTCGAAAATATTATAATGGGGTTAATGGAAGGTTGGTCGTAAGTACGGATGGTGGTAAGTCAGTGTGTTTGTAAGTCAGGGAGTGGCTGTACTTTGGAATAGGCGTTATTCCTCGTAGAATGAGGTTTACAGATTTCAAAATAAGCCGTCCATTATTTCGAAATTATTTCAGAATAACAGAACGGCTGTGTAGACAGACGCTCCCGTTGTTATTTCAAAACAATGCTAGTTTTCTTGAAATAATGGTGGAGTGTAGCTGCATCCTGAGAGAAAGAGCATAATGGGGCTGAAGGTTCAATTACTCTCCTTTTCTTTTTCAACTTTGAGGGAAATAGTGAGACTTTGGAGAGAGAGTGGGTGGTTGGAAGTGACTGAAGGAGACAGCCTTAAGTTACTCCTGGGTGTTGGATGCTGATGCTCTTAATAGGACATCCAATACCCAGGGGTATCTTAAGACTATGTCCCTGGGTCACTTCCTATCACCGACTCTCTCTCCAAAGTCTCACTGTTTCCCTGCAGGTTGTTTCCATTGCGAAAGCAGTGGTTACATGGGGGTGCAGGTTTTTATCAGAATGAGAAGATAATGGACGGAGACAGAGAGAGAGAGAGAGAGAGAGAAAGAGGAGAAGGTTGTGGATGTTGGTGATAGTTACCGAGTCAGAACTAGCCAAGGTTAAGGGGTCTTTTTCACAGTCCAGATATTTGGTAAGGACGATAGTGAAGACAGACTTACGCAGATGCTGACTGTGATGGTTTCATTGCTGATGTTCCACAGTCCCCTGAGTTGTGGGGCAATTTGGGTGATGATGGGAGAGATGAATCAGTGAGTTCTTCTATGTCAGAATGTGAGGAAGGAGGCTTAGTGGACTTTTTCTTTCCAAAGGCCTGCTTGAATGAGCTTCTTAGCTGGAGAAAAGAGAAAGACAGAAAAATTACTTTTCTTGCCTAACTGGCTTTGTGCAGCTTATGTTTTGAGGCGTTAGTTTGCAGATGCCATCCTAGCCACTGCCTGAGGTCAGTATACAGAAGCAAGGTATTAACATATGCAACACAGTATCTCTAAAGTTATGATACAGTGTTTTTTTATTAATTCAGCACAGCGCAAACTGAATGCTATGGAAAAAATGCAGGATCATGTGGCATGGCTATGGGGGGTGCTCATTTAAAACCATAAACCTCCTGTAGAATTCCATTTCCATGGCATTCTCTTCAAGGTGACTGGTTTTAAATAACCACTTTGTATCTAGATTACAGGTAGACATTGCTGATATCAAATGCTAAAAGTATAAGACAAATCCAATTAAGGTGGTTTGCAAATTTATTGGTGTATTAAGAGTTTGAATTGTAGAACTATACAACATGTAATTTGCTACAGTTAGGATCAGAAGCAAGAGAATTTAAGCTGTGATGTAAGGTTTGCCCTTTAGTTACTGTTGAAAAGAACATTAGCCGAAAGATATGTATTTCTAATTGCAGGTTTGTTTAAAGTAGCAAGTTCTTCATATGTACAAGCATTGCCTTTTCTCGCTAGAAGCTCTTATCCACTACTAAGAAGGGACAGAATAGCCAAAGAGCCATTTATTTCAGGAGCCAATAGGACACCAGTTTTTTGCAGTGAATTTTCACATTGTAATTAGCCATTCGTTGACAGATTAGTCTATTCAGAAGAGTAACTGATATTAGGAAAATACTAAAATTACTCTGTTGAAAATTATATAAAGCTTGATGACAAACTGATCCCTCTACAAAACAGTAGGGCACTTAAGCACTTTACTTCAATGGTATAATTGAAGAGCGGGGAGTGTGACCACTGATCAAATAAATATAATTTAAGTTCTTTCCAGCTCATGATTTTTAACAAGAAAGAAATGGATTTTGGCTACACTCCCCCTTTCTATATTTTAAACTTTAAGATTAAAATGAATAGAGACAAACTGAGAAGACATACAGGATAATCTGTTTTTAGAAGGTACAAAAGCCTACTGCCAAAATGAATAGCAATCATGCCAAGATAGGGTTCTTTATAAATGCATGCCAAATTTTCCATGGTTTATATTCACCTCACTTCCTCTAGAGTTCACCTTGCAGAAACATGAAAGAGTGGGGAATTACAAATCAAGGGAATGAAGGCTGATGAGTATTTTAAAATATTACCTGCATAAACATTTTTTAAACAACAAAAGCATATGTTCTTATTATGAATAAAAAATATTTCAACAAAACTGTTATACTGTGTGATATCTTTGTGATTTGTTTGACTGAAAAGCTTTACTTCTTTAAATATTGTATATTTTTCACTGTTTGAATTATTAACAGATTTCAGCTCATTGTTCTAGAATGTTTTTGAGTCAATCCATTTTACTAAAGAAAATTAAAACAATGTTATCAAAGTTCAGTCATTTGTTTTATCATAGCTGCTATTTTAATGTTAAATATCTGTTTTAAATGATCCGAACTGACATAAATAATTACTCACTAGTAAGCAACATTTTTTTTTTTGGCTTGCCAATAATAGTACAGTGTAATTAGGTATGAACTGCTCCATATCTCTCTGGCCCCACAAGGATGAAATGGGCCATTATGCTATTCAGGAATGAGGAAGCTACATAATATCTAGGCAATGACTTTAAACTTGCTCAGCACATACCCAGTTTTTCTTTTTCTTTTTCTTGGAGTCAGCATCATTACTGTTGCCAATGCTTGAATGGCTTGTGGCACTGTTGATGCTGGAAACACTTTCTGAGGAATGTTGTCGTCTTATACGCAAATCTAAGAAAGAAAGAAAGAAAGACAGAAAGAAAGAAAGAAAATACTTATAAACCATCTGCTCATGCGATACGGAATCTAGTTTCAATATTATAACAATACCTACATTTATGTAGCACCTTCTTTCTTTAAGGCAGCCCAAAAACACATACTACATCAAAGGTAAAAAATGGCATTGTTTAAATAAAAAGTGGAAGTTAAATCCTAGTGAGAAGACTAGAAAGCAGCACAAAGTCTGTTAAATGAAGTATAAAAATGTAATTAGGAAGGCCAGAAAGGAATATGAAGAACAGCTGGACAAAAACTCAAAAACTAATAGCAATTATTTTAAGTGCATCAAAACCAGGAAGCCATAAACAACCAGTGGGGCCACTGGATGATAGAGATGCTAAGGGACCAATCAAGGATGATACAATCATTCTGGAGAAACTAAATGAATTCTTTGCATCAGTCTTCATGGCTGCAGACTTAAGGGAGATTCCCAGACCTGATCCATTCTGTTTAGGTAACAAAAACTGAGGATCTGCCCCAGATTGAGGAGTTATTAGAGGAGATTTTAGAGCAAATTGATAAACTAAATAGTAATAAGACACCCGGATGAGATGGTATTCACCCAAGAGTACTGTAAGAACTCAAATGTGAAATTGCAGACCTAGTAGCTGTGGTTTATAACCTATCCTTTAAATCATCTTTTGTACCAAATGACTGGAGGATAGCTAAGTTGATGCCAATATTTAAATAGGGCTCTAGAGGTGATCCTCACAATTACAGGCTAGTAAGTCTAAATTCAGTACCAGGCAAATTGGTTGAAACTATAGATCAGGGGTGGACAATAATTTTTGATGGGGGGCCACTCCAAGATTTTCGAAAGTGGTTGAGGGCTTCACTCTTCCAGGATATTAATTGAGGAATTCCAGGGTCTGGGACGGAGGTTGGGTGCAGAAGGGAGCTTGGGGTAAGGGATTGGAGTGCAGCAGGGAGAATGGGATCTGGGAGGGGAGTTTGGGTGAAGGAGGCAGTTATGATCTAAGGCAGGGTATTGGGATGCAGGGTTTTGGGATCTGACTTAGGCTAGGAGGGGATTGTGATCTGGGGCAGGAGACTAGGGTGCCAGATCTGGGAGGGGGTTTGGGTGCAGGAGGGGGCAGAAGGTTTGGGGATGTGGAAGCGGGACAGAGAGTTGGGGGAAGGGAAGGGCTGGGGTGCTAGAGGCAGGCTCTGTCTAGGAGGCGCTTACCAGCAGAAACCTGAGGCAGACTATCTGCTTCAGGCTACTCGCTGCACCATGTGGCTCCACTCCAGGCATGAGAGGGAGGGGAAGTGGTAGGGGGGATGAGTAGGGAGGGAGAAGGCTTCCTACACTGCTCCTTCTCTCAGCAACAATTCTTGGCTCCTATTGTCTGAAAACTGAGAGTTTGGCCAATGGGACCTAAGAGATTTTGGGGTGGGGGGGACGGGAAGAGCATGAGAAGTCCTCTTCCTCCCTCCCCAGCCATCCAGAGCAGAGAACAGCTGGCTTTTTAAAATGTGAACTGATCTCTGCCTAAGGGTTCCAGCGAAGCGCCGGATCCGGTGGCTTGGCGGGCTGGATCGGCCCACTGGCAGCCTCTTGTCCACCCCTGTTATAGATTAACATAATTTGTTGGGGGAAAATCAACATGATTTCTGTCTCACCAATGTATTAGAATTATTTCAGGAGGTCAACAAGCAAGTAGACAAGGAGGATCCAGTAGATATAATGTATTTAGATACACAAAAAGCCTTTGACAAGTTCCTTCACCAAAGACTCTTAAGCAAAGTAAGCTGTCATGGGATAAGGGAGAAGGTCCTTTCATGGATTGATGACTGGTTAAAAAGATAGGAAACAAAGAGAAGGAATAAATGGTCAGTTTTCAGAATGGAGTGAGGAAACTAGCAGTGTCCTGCAGGGGTCCATATTGAAACCAATCCTATTCAACATATTCATAAATGATCTGGAGAGGTGGCAAAATTTGCAGATGATATACAACTACTCAAGATAGTTAAGTCCAAAGCAAACTGTGAAGAATTTCAAAAGGATCTCACAAAACTAGGGCCTGTCTATACTTACCTAGAGATCAACACTCTGGATATCAATCTTCTGGAGTTCAATTTAGAAGGTCTAGTAAGGACCCACTAAATTGACCACAGATGGTGTCTCTGTGAACCCTGGTACTGTATGGAGTTGCGAGGTGTAAGGGAAGTCAATGGGAGATTTTCTCCCATCAATCTCCTGCAGTAAGTCAAGCTAGGTACATCATCTTTAGCTATGTTATTAATGTTGCTGGACTTGTACTTCAGTTCGACTTTCTCCCCAAGTTTAGACGTGGCCTAGGTGACTGGGCAACAAAATGGCGGATGAATGTTAATGTTGATAAATGCAAAGTAATGCATATTGGAAAACATAATCCCAACTATGTGCATAAAATGAGGGGGACTGAATTAGCTGTTACCACTCCACACAGTCTTGGAATCACTGTGGATAGTTCTCTAAAAACATCCACTCAATGTACAGCAGAAGTAAAAAAAGCAAACAGAATGTTAGGAATCATTAAGAAAGTGATAGGGTACGTCTACACTAGCCCCCTAGATCGATCTAGAGAGGCTAATGAGGGCGACCAAAATTGCAAATCAAGCCCGGGATTTAAATATCCCGCGCTTGATTTGCTTGTTCAACGATCGCCATTTTAGAAATTGACTAGCCGAAGTAACTGCCCGCGTCTACACGCGGCAGTGAAACGGGACTCCAAAATAAAGCCCTTAATTGAATTAGGTGGTATTCCTTGTTACTTCGGGCTAGTCAATTTCTAAAATGGCGACCGGCCGAGAACATGCAAATCAAGCACGGGATATTTAAATCCTGGGCTTGATTTGCAATTCCGGTCGCCCTCATTAGCCTCCTAGATCGATCTAGAAAACTTAATAAACAGGCAGAGAATATCTTACAGCCTCTATATAAATCCATGGTATGCCTATATCTGTGTGCATATGTGGTCACCTCATCTAAAAAAAAAAAGATATCTTGACACTGGAAAATATTCAGAAAAGGGCAACAAAAATGATTAGGGGTATGGAATGGCTGCAATAGGAGGAGAGATTAATAAGACTGGAATTTTTCATCTTGGAAAAGAGACAACTGATGGGGGATATGATAGAGGTCTATAAAATCATGACTGTTATGGAAAAGTGAATAAGGAAAAGCTATTTACTTGTTCCCATAACACATGAACTAGGGATCATCAAATGAAATTCATAGGTAGCAGGTTTAAAACAAACAAAAAGAAGCTCTTCTTCACACAACTTCTTGCCAGAGAATGTTGTGAAGATCAAAACCATAACAGCATTCAAAAAAGAGGTAGATAAATTCATGGAGGATAGATCCATCAATGGCTGTTAGCCAGGGTGGACAGGAATGGTGTCCGTAGTCTCTTTTTTTCATAAGCTGGGAATAGGCAACAGGAGGTGGATCACCTTTGGTCTGACCCAGTATGGCCATTCTTATGTATTTTAAAAAGGCATTGACAGTTTTTCTAGCCCTGATTCAACAAGGTATTTCAGACAATAAGTAGACCCACTTAATGGGCTATTCACATTCATAAGGCCAGGCAGAATTTTAAACATCTTGTTTAATCAGAGTTTCTGTTACTGAGGTGCCAATCCTGGACAGCAATCTATGAAAATGGACCCTTACATTTATACAGATCTTCATCCAGAATTGAGGCCTAACTATGTTATAGTTCAGTATCTTGACAATTTTTCAAAGCACTCACTTCTTACAGGGCTGTTGTGTGAAGGGTCTGGGTAATATCTGACCATTGGCTGAACTGGATTTTGAAGTAAGATGCTATTTACTGACATTCCACTCCAGGAATTGACAACCAGTAATTTATTGAAAATAAAATAAAATAAAATAAAATACCTGGAAGGGGAAGAAGTTTGGAATTGGATAATAGGTCAGTGAAGCTTTTGGTTTCTTTTTTTAAAGTATCTAATAGCCATACCCTAATTACCAGAAATTATACTCCTTGCATACATTCCATAATACTGGAATTACTTTGAAAAGGAATTTGGAAATGGTACTTTCTTGAATTAAACTACATTGTATTGAAGACATTTAGTAAAACAGTCTTGCTGACAAATAATGCTAATTAAAAAACAAACAAACAATGACATTTAGCAAAAGTCACTCTGTCTTCTCTAGTTATTCTTTTTGTGGCTATTGCTTAATAACGTGAATAATACCACACACCTTTGCAATATATGTTTTTTATGTGCTGTCTGTCAAAGGCTTTGTCTACGTAACAACATTATTTTGAAATAACTAGCGTTATTTCAAAATAGCATAGTCCGTGTCTACACAGCAGGCAGTTATTTCGACATAATGTCGAAATACTGTCAAGCTGGAGGACTTCTTACTCCAACTCCTGTAACCCTCATTGTAGGAGGAGTAAGGGAAGTTGGAGGAAGAGTGCTCTATTTCAAAAACAGTGCTGTGTAGACTCTTCTTATTTTGAAATAAGCTATGCAATTGACGTAGCTCTATTTGCGAAGCTTATTTCGAGTTAAGCCCTGCTGTGTAGACGTGCCCTAAATGATAACAAAAAGAGGATTCTGCAGTTGGGATTTACTGTGTTGAGCTGGCACCTTCTTCATATTGTCTGCTCTGCTGATCAATCCAATGCTGACATCATGGCTGTGACAACATTCAGAGCAGCAATTCAGAGAGGATTTCTAACTTCTGGTCACATTTTGCTATACTTTTTCTGACATTTGACTACTGTCTTGGATGTATTTTATACCTACAGGGTTAACTTTCTGTACTCGGCAACTGATTCCTGATCATTTGACTCTTGAGAAATCAGGGCTCCAGGAATTGGGTGGTACGTAAATGATGTATGCAAGTTTTCCAGCTGTGGAAACACCAGAATTATGGCAAACATTGACTTCAGAATTCTCTTATCCTTGCCACACACAGGCTACGTCTAGACTGCAAGCCTCTTTTGAAAGAGGTTTTTTCGGAAAGTATCTTTCGAAAAAGCCTCTTTCGAAAAAGAACATCTAGACTACAACTAGTACTTTCGGAAAAGCAAGCTGCTTTTTCAAAAGAGAGCACCCAGGCGGTCTGGATGCTCTCTTTCGAAAAAGCACAGTTTGCATTACATAGTGCCTTTTTTCAAAAAAACACTTTCGAAAAAAGACATTATTCCTCATAAAACGAGGTATTCCGCAGTCAAAAAAACTGCCGCGTTCTTTCAATTTACTTTCGAAAGAACGTGGCAGCAGTCTAGATGCAGGGGAAGTTTTTTCGAAAAAAGCCCACTTTTTTCGAAAAAACCCTGTAGTCTAGACACACCCCACACTGTCCCCAGAATAATAGAAAACCTGCAGCTTTGCTTTTATCTGGGAAACAAATTAGTACTTATTTTGACAGTGACAAAAATATACCTTTGTGGGCATGATCAGGGCCATTCAAAGCTCCCTGAATAGCAGCTTGTGCAGCAGAATTCTGGGCTTTCAGCATTTCAATGGTTTCTCTTAGTTCTATAAGTTCAGATTCCTGTGGGAACAACAGAGAGTTTCAAAATACATAACCAAGGAAAAATGTTTTTTCCACAATATAAAAAAAAATTACAAAACATCAGTTATCAAATTGAAGTCAGTGGGGTTTCACAAGCGTAAAATTACATCCTAGATAGACTTCACAGTTTCTCTCAAAATATTATATTCAATTATTATACTCTCATTTGCATTTAGGTGAATTCAAATGCTGTGTTATAAGGATTTTAAAAAGACAATAACAACAAGATTGGATGCTTTTCTAAAAGATAATTCTAGGAATTATTTTGAGGAAATTCTATTGCCTGTGATATACAAGAGGTCAGACAATGATCCCTTCTGGACTTACAATGTATAAATCTTATGAAAAAAAAATCACTAGAGATGTGATCTGAGAGAGGATTTCCTGTGAACATTTATTACAATATTCAAAAATCATTATATAGACAAAAATATCAAATATTCTCTTCTGCACCCCTGAACTTGATAGATGATTCTTTAATGCATGAATTTCATCCCCATTTGCATATCAAACTCTAAACTGTGCATAAATTGTTAAGCACAAAAACCTGCTCAACAAAAATATCTGTGCAATTAATAGAATGACATTGTTCCACTGCCATGAAATAAATTCTACACTGGAATGCACAGTAAATGTTAATTAAAGCTAGTTTTATTATTGCTGTATTAAGAATCAATCCTTCAAACTCTGGTTTTATATAATGAGGATTAAAACTACTAAAGGAATTTAACCTCATGGCAGAGGAAAAGGGGCAAAACATGCTCTCAAGTCTGAGAAAACGAGTTCACTTATGAGCTGATTTGTTTCAATGTCACCATTTAATCTCTTCTGGATAGGGGGCCTGCTGAGGGAAACTACAATTTATAAAATATTTTTTAAAAAATGTGTTTACATAAACTATTTATATGAAAAAGTCACAAAAATGCTTTCTATGATGAGATACATAAGGGCTAGTTTTGTCACCCTTACTCACAGAGAATAGTTCTTCACTCCGCAAGTGGTCCCATTTGATCAACAGAGGGCCAGACAATGAACCACTACTTACACTGACTTCAGTGGAGCTACTTGTGTGAATAACTGCTTACCAGCGTGCAATGGATTCAGTCTGGCCCAAAAGGAATACTTGTTGAGTAAGGGTCTTCTCAGGGTATGGGTAAGGATAACAGAATCTGTTTCTGGGAGCTCTGTCTTGCAAGGTGAAGAGCACCCTGCCACCAGTCCAACTATGTATTTAAGGACAGGTTGGACCTGGTCCAGCACCCTGGAACCCTGAGTGGTCCCGAACCACAGAGTGTGCTGGACCAAGGATGGTCAAGGCTCCCCTCACGGCAGTCAACACTGCTCCCGGCTGGGGCTGCACTCCCTGCCACTTACCCCACTGCCTCCAGCCTCCCACTATGCCAGCTCTGGCCAGGGCTGTGACCCCCACTGCACCAGCCCTGGACAGGGTGTCCAGGCCCAGCCCTGCTGCTGTGCGCCCCGCTGCTTCCAGCCCCAGCCAGGGCTTTGCTCCCCACCGCACCAGCCCAACCCGGGATGTGCTTCTGAACCTGGCCAGCTGGAGCTCGCTGGTTCAGCAATATCTGTGGTCTGGATGTTGCCGGATCAGAGAGTCCCGGATTTTAGAGGCTCAAGCTGTACATAGTAAACTTTAAGACTGAGTGCAGTCCATTGTAGTTAGGAGGAATACTCAAATACTTAATGTTAAGGAAATGCTCTGCTGGGTGGGATCATGATGCTCAGTACCTGGCAAAATCAGGCCCTAAGGCATCCTCTCCTTTAGATGGTACCATGCTTCTGATTACATACACTAGCTATTACACTTGGATGTTTCTTCCCCCCTAACTAGCAAAATCAAAACCAATCTGTCTGTTAGTCAACAGCTTGGTTTCCTTCAAAAATACTTCCAACTGGGTCATTTTTTCTCAATTCAATTCCTTTTTTTTGCCAAATTTTTAGTATTCTGACAATGTTGTTGGATTGGAATGAAATATTCTGATTATTTATGATGAGCCTTTGTTGAAGAATGTTTCCATATGGATTAAACCAAGAGTCACAAATGTTTTAATTAAAATCTGGAAATGAAAGATTTTATCTTCAAACCATACTGTGATACTGTTAGGGCAAATCTAATGTGGCAAAATTTAATTATTATAGATCTTTATGAAGATTTGACTGCAATGGCCAGGAAAGAAAGATGTGTTTGTCCTGTTGTCACAGCTGTCCTTTTTTTTAAAATTTACACAAACCCTAAAATATTCTGCTGACTACGTTCCACATTCAAGCAATTGCTTTTGTAAACATACCTTTTGTTCAGCTGTCATTGTTAGGCTCTGCAGTCGACCAGTCATATTTCCTAAGCTCTTTTCAAAAGCTGCTACTAGATGAGCCTGTGAAAGAAACAGAAACAAAACATTTTAAATGTTGCTAGGATCTTAAATGGACTGAGCAAAGCATCCATCTTACATACATAAAGATATAATTCATGTGTTCTGGCTGGCCAAACAAAATCAGCAATCTCTACCACTCAGTACTTCCTACTTTACTTCCTTGTTTCTCCCACCTCACCCAAACTGCCATGGCATTTTTCATTTTTCTAGGTTTGTTTTTATCTTCTGCAGCTCTTAAATTGAAACCTTCAAGACATTTAACTATGATTTGTGTTTCTTGTCACTATGTGCAAGGGAACTTTTCTCTTGACATTATTCTTTCCCATTACTGAAAATATCAACAGAAGAACTCAAGCACTCTAATTTAAAGAAAAGCCCTAAGCTATCAGGGTCCCAGATACAAAGCTCTCAAAGAGTCCTTGGAACCAGACTATAGAGTGTGTCTTTTAGATATAATTAGTTTGTCTATTTCTCTAGGGCTATATCTAGACTACAGAGTTTTTTTTTTTTTAAGTGGCCTTTTTTCGAAAAAACTTCACCTGCATCTAGACTGCCGTTGCATTCTTTTGAAATTAAATCAAAAGAATGTGGCGGTTTTTTCGACAGCGGTAAACCTCATTTAAGAGCTCTTTCAAAAAAAGGCATTCTTGAATGTAAACAAGGCTTTTTCAAAAGAGAGCGTCCAGATTGTCTGGGTGCTCTGTTTCGAAAAAGCAGATCACTTTTTCGAATGTCTTGTGTCAGTCTAGAAGATCTCTTTTGAAAGAGGCTTTTTCGAAAGAACTCTTTCGAAAAAGGCTTGTAGTCTAGACATACCCTAATACAGCAACAGTCTTCTGAAAGTCTCAGACGTGTAGAGAGCCATAATATAATCTTATTCTACTGGTCTTTATAGTGGTTTGAGTCTACATATCTATTCTTGTATTGTTTTAATATAAAGACTTTGTTGTTTTTTACTTTGGATGCCTACATTTTGCAATAATGCAACAAACAGAAATTGAAATTCAGCAATGCTTTGTTTAAAAATATTTCATTCAAATTTTCTAAAACCCAACATGGACTATATTTAAGAAATATTAGGCTAGACACACTATTTATTATGTATTTATTTATTTAGATGAAGAGTCAATTGTCATGACATCTAAAATATTACAACTATTAAACCGCTAAAGAACTACAGGAAAAATGTGTGAGTGGTGTAAAAGTTATTTAGAAAGAGGAAGCACGCTTACAGTTTCAGAAAATATTAAAATGGGGGCATTTCTCTCTAAGAGTTTGTAACAGAGCAATCGACTCTGTAGGATATGCAAAATTCACAGGGCATCTTCCT
Organism: Rafetus swinhoei; assembly: GCA_019425775.1. NCBI lineage: Eukaryota > Metazoa > Chordata > Testudines > Trionychidae > Rafetus > Rafetus swinhoei. The sequence goes on from CM033437.1 coordinate 279,303,736, forward strand.
TAACTTATTTTTTCTAGGTGATAGTCTTTTCACTTATACATACTGGCAAAAAAGAGATAAGGCAAGGAAGAACTTGTCAGGTTGAGAGAGGATGAACAAGACATCGGTTAAAGGAGAGAGGTTCTTTTACAAAATGTGAATTCAGTGCTCATGAAGATTACCTAATTTTAAACAGTATAAAATTTGTCAAAAGGCAGAAGACTCCTAAATCAAATATGTAGGAGCACTACTGAATCAAATACATAGGTGAGCAATTGAGAATACAATACATGCTAGAAATATGGAATCTCCTGTCATAAAATTAAGAAGTAAAAATGAAAGGACATGTTTTATTGTACTACTCAATTTCCAAAGTGACTATAGGCAAAATTTTCAAATTTAGCCACCTGTACTGTGCTTCCGAAACATGAATGTACAGAGGAGGCATTTGTGCATGCCAAGAGGTTAACCATGCTTGTTCAGGCACCCATTTATGTGCAAAATTAACTCTTTGGTGCACACAAATATATATGCTGCTCAACAGCTTTTGCTGCTGCAAGTTCTAATTCTTTCATGGGAAATTATTAACATTATTCAAATGTGTTCAGGTGTACTTAGTTGTTTCCAAAATCTTCTAGGTACTGCCCAAGCACACAGAAATAAATAATGGTGTCCTGAAAAGTGTACAATCTAAAAAAGAGCAAGGCAGAGGAATGGTGTTGGAAGACAATACAACACAGAAGATTTTCATTGGCCCAACTGAGGGCAGGGGGACCAACAGAATTGAGGGGGCCTCTGGACAAGGTAGGGGAGAGCTGGGGCCAGGTGGGGCTGTGGCTGGAAGAGGTGGAGCTGGAACAGCCAGCTCTCGGTGCCGGCTGGACTGTGCCGTGCCTCCCCCAGCAAGCCCTTAGCACCATCCAGAGCATGCTGCCTGGGGTTCCAACAGCAACTTAAAGAACCCAGGCAGCTGGGAGCCCCAGGCCCTTTTGAATTGCCGGACCCTGGGGCAGTTGCCCACTCCCCCAGTCAGTAGGCCTACGTGAGGGTATTTTGTTGGGAGATGAAAGGAACCCTTCCATCCCCTTACTCTGAATATTATTTCTCATTGATTGAAAGATATTATGCATATGTGACTGGCTGAATACTAGGCATCACTTCAGAACTGTTTTGTTGACGTCTCCAAATAATTATGTACATCCTTTAGAATGGTGGAAAGATTCCTCAACATCATGTAAAGGTCTGTGTTATAAGAGTAGACACATAGAGTCATAAATTTAATTATTTATGGTAGAGAAGTAGTCAAACAAATTTACTTTCAACGATCCTCCAGGAGATATATTCTATTTTACAAACCAAGATTAAAAAACTCATGCCTGAAGGGCTAAATTTTTATAAGCATGAGCATAAGTGCACATGGAAAACTTGCAGTTTCCTAGAGATTAATCAGCAATTGTGTATACAGATAACTGTTTTGTATATTTGGCATGAATTTATGAAACTGTCATCTTAAATTACAGAGTACAGTGTGTATATACTGATCTATATCTATAGATATATTTTAGAATGAGTCTGTCTGCGTATCTGTGAGTCTGTCTGTTCAAGAACTCCTCCTAAATGGTAAGAGCTAAAGTCACCAAATTTGGTATACAGCTTCTTTTTCTCCTAATTTAAAGCAGGGTTTGGCTGTGCCAGGACAACTGGAAACCCCAAGAAAAGGACTGTTTTCCATAACATGCAAAGAGAGGGACTGCTGTTCGGAGGGATGCAATATGGAAGTGGCCACTGGGGGCAGTGAGCCTTCAGGGGAGAGCTATCCTGCAGAGTGTTCAGTGACGCAGCCATACCACTAAGAGAGTGGCCAGCAGGGCTGGAGCTCTGCCATCTTACGCAGCACACTGGGTAAGTAGCCCTCCAGCCCCAAACCCTTTCCCCTGCTTCCCAGCCCTTGGTCACAGTGCCGGGGGGAGTAGGAGGCCTCTGGTGGCCAAGGAGGTTGGGAGAGAAAAAGGCCCATAGCAGCTACAGGGTAAACTAGGGTGAGAGAAAAGGCTCATGCCAGATGGGACCCTTACCCGGACCTGAGCCCCTTCTCACCCCCAAACCCTCATTTTTGCCCTCCCAATGTCCTGCACTCCCTCTACATCCCCAAAGCCCTGCCCTGAGTCCTGAACCCCCACATTGCCCGCCCCTTGCCCTGAAGGTCCCAATTAACACCGAGAATGTCTGCTAGTGTGTGTGTGTGTGTGTGTGTGTGTACTGTTTAAAGTTATCCTCACTGTTTTGGAAACAGCAAAACTTGATTTCTAACACTAACATCACAGTTTCATGTCAGTTACAAGAAAACAGCAATTGCCTTTTAAAATAATCCTTAGTTTTTAAGCACTCTTGAAAAATCAGCTTTGTATTATCAAAATATCCAGACCGCTTTGCCTTGTTTTAATTGTCTTGAACATGACAGGTGACTTAGGACATAATCAGAGATGAAGTAGAACATACTCTCAAAGAGGAACTACAGCCAATTTTCCCCTATTTTACATTTCTTAGCAGCAAGCTAATAGAATTTCTCTGTTCATTGCTTCATGAAAAAATCTGTGGATAGATATGCATGCAGTCTTCCATAAGAATAACTCCCAGGTGTCAATTTTATTTGGTGGGGGCATGAAAACCACAAAGAAAACATGCAGTTGTTTGCACTGATTATACATAATGTATGCCACTCGTTCACAATTATGCTGTAATAAAGTACAAGTCTTTGGCAGGTAATTGGGCATATTTATTATAAGCTATATCTTAAATTCAGTGCTAAATATAATAAAATCTTTAATTTACATTGCATGTCTCTGAATATTTAACCATAATTGATTATGGGAACAACTGAGAACTGAAAAGCTGTATTGTCTGGTGTAGCTGTAATACATTGTGGCCTCAAAAACCCGTTAGAGAATATGTCACTATCATGGATTTTTTTTTTTAAGTCTATGATAAAATGTTTTTCATCTTACAGCTAAAAATGCCATAATTTTAAAGTATGAGTAGAATTGCATCTGTCTGATGATGGATCTCTCCTAATATGTAGATAACACTAGGTTTCTGATATTAAGGGGCTGAAAACATGCTCTTTAGTTAGTTATTTCATAAACCTCATGAATGAGAAGCAAACTGCTGAAAATAATTACAGAATTCTTTTGCATTGAATGATATTCACTTCTCTTAGCTTTGTTTTCTGTCACAACTGAATAGAGTAATGACCTACTAAATAAAGAATGTTACTTTTTTAAAATCGAAGGGCTGGACTGTGCAATGATTTTAGTGAGCACTCATTTAAACATAGTAAGAGTGGGACTACTCTCTCTCATTCAAAACTATCTATGTCATTTCCCATATTAAAATACACATTGGTTAAATTCTAAACAATTTGGTAAAAGCCTTCTCAGCTTGATTAGGCAAACCACAACTGAAATGTGTAATGCCAAGGAACAGTTGCTCTACCAAAGTCCTTATCAATATTTAGAAATTTAAATGAGGTATCTATTTTACACTTATGAATTTCCACTTCCAAAATTAAATAATAATATATTTATACGTCACAGATATATTTGGGTGAGGACATGAAATCATCCATATTATGGAAAAAAAGCCATTCCTTATTACTTACAAATATTTCTGAACTGATGATTTTTTAAAAATATAATCAATTCTTTGCATCTCAGAAGTCTTAATGTATGATGAAGATGGCTTCAACAGTCTACACAATTTAAATAGTGAGTAGAATAGTGTAGAATAATTAGTATAAATGCCATTTATTTCAAGAGAAATATGCTTACATTTTTACATTTACATTGCAGTGTTGGTATTTGAAGTGAAACTCTGGCTCCCTAGTTAAAGAACTGTGTAGCTATTCAATATATTCTTAAGCAATATTAAAAGCATTACTAGAACAAAGTATATCAAAAAATTATTCATTTGTATCAAGTTATATAACGAATGTTGTTTACCATACAACCTAATGTTGCTGTCCTTGACATCTACAACTCCCTTAAAAAGCAACTGGAGATGTAGCTGCACAGGATCTGTAGAATGAGTCCCACGTTGTAAAACCACCAGAACCTGATTTTATAAATTGCACATTATGACATTCTTGGAAAATACAATCTTGGGCTTAACACCCACCTTGAATGTGATGTCTATATACCCAAGGCAATGTTCGCTTACATTCTTTATAGCTTGTACTGCTCTGCTCAGGTTTATAAAATAAAGATAGATAAAGAAATTTCCTCCCACCTGACATGGCTGAATGAAAGGATGTGAGAGAGGCCACAAGGGATCTGGCTGATTGCAAGAAGTGACTGTACATCTGGTGACCTTTCGTGCTCGCTTCCTGCTATTATCTTGTTTGGCTGTAGGATAGCGGTTCAGGGCTGGCCAAACAAGAGTGTTAGCCAAAGAACCCCCTCTGCTTTCTAGTGACATCCTGGGTCTACCACAGTTTTGCCCTCCTGCACCCTTTAGCTTTATACAGAACGAGGCACCGATCAAAGTAACACTGAAACACAGGGGAGGACTGAAGCTCAGGCTGATGACTGGAATCTGAGCCCTTGTCAGTCAAGCGGGAAGTTTTCTGGTTGGATACATTTTGAACTAAAAGCTGCCCTTTCTTAATTAGCATTGAGATCTGCCCTTCAGTAGCACAGAACCAAACAACAGACTAAAAGCTGGAATCTCAAACTAACTGGAAATGAAACACCCAAGCAGCAGCTGGGCTCTGTGTAGGTTTAGTCACACACAAGTAAAACATTGGAGTTTATTAAATGAGACAAATAGATCAAATCGAGCAGAGTGCTTGATAGACTAGAACTTGCATAACAAAAAATAAACCCAAACAAGCAAATTTTTTTTAACAAGTTTCCAAATGTCTGAAGAATGGTCTCCCTTGAAACTGACAGGCTTCAACACAAAGCTAGGAAGCAAAGCCTTGGCTAATCTGATCATATTTCAACTTGTCAGTTCTTGTAGCAATATATGTATGCATAAGCCTTGTCAAGATGCTTTTGTGACTAAGCAAATGAAAGAGAAGACGCATAATGATATGAAAGACAAAAATGAAATGAAAGACAAAAAATATTCCATTTTCACTCCCGAAGAGTACTTTTGCATGACTTTGATAAGAGAAATTTCACAAAAGTAAAATACTTTGGAAGTGCAGGTGAGGAGATAATTATTGATGATGAATATTAGCAATGGGTTTTCCTTCCCAGAGCAGAGCGAGAACAAAGGAATATGTATTTTCCGATATAGGCACCAGCTCCTGCCTCCCTCCCCCCTTGCTGCCTCTGATACAGAGGCAGCATGGAGGGTTGGGGGGGAAAAGGAGGGAAATGCATGTAGTCGACAGGATTAACTGATAAGCTCAGGGTTATCGGTTAATCATGTAGTCATCTACATGTTGACATCCCTAACTGACAATGCTGTGGGATTCCTTCTTTAATGTAACTTTTAGAACACTGTCTAGTTCATGATTATTTCTAAGGCACATAGGTAAATTTGATATCAAAATGAGTGAAATGAAGGAGATTTGTCAAGTATGTCTTAGTGCTTAGGGTTTAAAGATATACAACTACAATTCTGTATTTATTTGATAGCTAAAACCTGTGTTTATTAAGATGAAGAAAGGGTCTAAGTAAAATGAAAAGCCTACCTATGTTTGTCATATGATAATTAATGTGTGTGTGTGTGTGTGTGTGTGTGTGTGTGTGTGTGTGTGTAAGTAAAATTACCTTTAAACTAATATGCAATATCTATATTATGTGAACAAAATAAATCTCACAGTCCAGGCAACAATTAAATGATTACATACACTATAATTTATTGAAAACGTACATACACACAGAATGTACTTATATGCTGCATATCAGCAAGAGGATAATTTTGATTCATTGGGCATATAGGAAGGTGTTTATCTTTCATACCAGTAATAGGGGAGGAAAGCAGCCTAGGACTGAACTTAACTTTGACAGTGATTTTCACTAGACAGATTTGTAAAATATGTATCTTGTGACCGCATGAAAGAAAGTTTCCATTATAAAGGATGGTTGCTTTTCATCTAAGATCTTTTTCATCAATAAAGGCTCTAATTCTCTGATTGCTGCATGGAGGATATGAAACCCTGGAGTTTCATGCACCCAAAAATATAATTTTGAGGGTTTGGAAAAAAGGAGAAGTTTCTCTATGAGGTTTTTTCCTGTTGCTAACAGGATCTCTTTTAAAGCTGCTCACAAGTTTAGCATGTTAAAAGCAGTTTCCATAGAGATGGATTAGCAGGCATGTGACATAGGCAAGAAAAGCATGATAAGTTTAATTTAGCACATGGCTATCACCACCACACATGGTGAATATTTGCATATACAAACACATATTCTCTCACAGAAATTTACATATATATGTACCTACAGACAAATATAGAGTATATGTATTTCCTGTGCTGCTGGAGCTGCTTTCTCATGAGACTAGAGATCTTGCCACTTGGCATTCTTGTTATGCGTACAGATGCACAATAGTGCAGTGTAAATAATTTGTTTCCAGAAAACGAGGGGAAAATCATTTTGGACCAAACAAAATATTTTATTTCATTTTCAAGATATTTCCCCCTTTAAAATAATTACATTGAAGTAAAAATCTAAGCAAAAAAGTATTTTGACTAAAAACTCACCTCATATCTCCTTACTTCCTTACACTGGCTACAGGTTGTACTACTGGTTGTAGTATAGGAGGGGGATGAGCCCTGGTCTCTCCCATCCCTGTGCAAGTGAATGGGAGTATGTGGGGACTGAGTAAAGTTGAGACTTTCTCTCTCCCACTCCTACATGCTGCTCCTGGTATCAGATAAGAGCATGGGAGAAGAGAGGAAGGAAAATTGTGACTCAGTCTGCTTCCTGGTCTTCTCTGGGGCAGTGCTAGAACATGCTGGAACACTGGCTGAGTAGTGGAAGAAAAAGTGCCACCTAATGAATCACCAGTATGACATCTTGAGGCATCCTCATACTTTGGTTCATCTGTTATTAAGACCTCTCAACAAAGTAAAGCCCCAAACCATTTTCCTGGCAAGACATGAAAAAAAAAATGTACAGCCCAAGATGGCATTATTCAGGCTATAAAAATCTCAGTGGAGTAATCCTATAACAGCAAGCCACACTGAAGAACTCCTGTGCTATTTGCTTCATAAGTATATTCTTATGACTCAATAAGGAATTCTTACTGGAATTCTGCTCTCATAAGAAGAGAACAGGAATAGCCAAGAAATTCCACAATATGCATTCAAATGCCTAAAATTTACAAGAAAAATAGTAGCACACAACAAATGAGAGAATCATCATTTTTCCAAAGCTACCACACACTAATACTTGAGAACTCACAGACATTTCCAGAAATCTCTGTAAGTCTACATTTTAGCCATCCCTAGCCACTACGTCTAGGTTTTAAAGTAAATAAGGCACTGAGTAGATAGTGTCTAAACCGGGACTCTTTGGTCCAGCAACATCCATGGTCTGGCAGCAGGGCAGCACAAGCCATTGGGGAAGGGACCTTCCCTGGTCTGGCAAATCCCTGTACATTCTTAATGTATTGTGTTATCACACATTATTAGGGAAGCAGATGCCAAATAAAAATATACAATAATATTATCTCTCAAAATCTTAACTTTTACCAAAGATGGCAACTCTAGTTATTTTCTGAACTGTCTTTAAAAACCCCAGTGGAGTGTACAGCAATTACCTGCTAATTCTGAAACCATAGTAACTGCACACAGTACACACAGTGCTCACATTCCCTGTACTGCATTATCTCCTGATAACACATTCAATAACTCATGTCATCCCTGTATGACAACTGAGAGGAACAACAGCAAGCTCTCTATGAAAAAGCCCAGTTTCCATTAGTTATAGATCAGCACTTCTGTTGCATATCTGAATTGCACTCTTAGTTTTATAATGTTTTTCCTTCCACATCTATCTATATTTGTGCTGCACTCATCACTGAGGTATCTTGAGTAGCTTATAGAACTTATTGAATACCTTATTGAGTAGCTTCTGTATATAAGTCATACAGAAAGTCTAAATTTGCATCTCCATGGTCCTCTCCCCTTTATTCTAGGTTAGGTAAGATTTTTTTTTTTTTTTTTTTAAATCATCATTGATATGATGTGAGTGTTATAGAACTTTAATCATGAGAAGCATTTGGTCATTTTTAGCTCTTATAGGAACGATCATTTTAAGGCTCATTACAATAATCTGTAAGAAACTATATTGCCTATTACTCTTAATTTTCCACTTCCAATGCTTTACGCATAACAATCTAATCCACAATTGGCTTCTTAATTTCAAGTGACCACATCCAACATGTCTCAGAAGGGTAGCCCATTTAGTCTGTAACAGAAAAATCTTAAAAAACAATTAACGGTCCTGCAGCACCTTATAGACTAACAAAAAATGTAGATGGTATCATGAGCTTTCTTGGGCACAGCCCAACTCTTCAGATGAATGGAAGATGAATTGACTTTGACAATTAAACAATGGCCACATTTTTACTACCTTATACTGGAAACTTACTGACCATTACACTTACCTATATGCCTCTAGCTTCCATGCAAGACACATTTCCCAATCAATTGTTTACAGCCAGGCCCTATGATATGACCAGATTTGCTCCAATCTCACAGACAGAGACAAACATCTACATGAGCTCTATCGGGCATTCTTAAAACTTAAATACTCACCATGGGAAGTATTTGGCAGGGAAGGGTCTTTGTTAATACCTTGATTAAAGGTGTCAAATGTGCAGTTCCACAGCTTCTCTTTCCAGTTAGTTTTTGAAATTGCTTTGTAATAGCATAGTCACTTTTAGATCCATTAATGAATGCCCAGGCAGATTACAATGTTCCTGAATAGGTTTCTGTGCATTACCATTTTGAATATATCATTTATATCCATTAATCTTTTGTCATAGAGACCATCCAGTTTGGCCAATATACATGGCAGAGGGGCATTGCTGGCACTTGATGACATATATCACACAGTGGAGTTACAGTTGTATGAACCTCTGATGTGGTAGCTTATGTGGTTAGGTCTTGTGATGATGTTGCTTGTATAGATGTGTGGACAGAATTGGCACCGGAGTTGTTTGCAGGGGTGGGTTCCTGGGTGAGTATGATAGAGGTGTGCTGCGTGGTTGCTAGAAAGAATTTGTTTCAAGTTAGGGAGTTGTCTGTAGGTGAGGATTGGCCTTTTCCCCCAAGGCCTGTGAGAGTGAGGGATCATTTTCTGGGATAGGTTGTAGATTGTTAAATATATGCTGGAGGGGTTTAAGTTGGGCGTTGTAGCGATGTTCTGCTATTTTGTTTGTTGACCCTATTTTGAAGAAGGTGATGCCTGGGTACTCATCTGGCTCTGTCAATCTATTTTTTCACTTCCCTGGATGGGTATTTAAGGTTTAAGAATGCCTGATAGAGATCCTATAGGTGTTTGTCAAACCTCCACCATGTGTTACCCCTGCTTCTGAACTATCTGTCCCAACCTGTATTAGCTCTGACACTCTGTTCCCTTACCCAAAGCTGAAGAAGAGCTCTGCATAGCTTGAAAGTTTGCACTTTCCCCCTTAACCCTGCCAAAAAGTTGGTCCAAAAAATGTTGTTAGCTAAACTGCCTTCTCTCTCTCACTTCCTGGGAACAACACAGCTACTACACTGCAAACAAGGAAGGATCACCATCGTTTTGGATCAGATTCTAGGAAAGCTGTCTCATCCCCTCACACTACTTTTGCTCTTGGTGATTGTTTCATTATTCTTCAGGAGCACAGCTCTGGTGGCTGGCCTTGGTCATCAAGGAAGAGGGAAGTTTCAGAGGGGTAGCTGCGTTAGTCTGTTTCAGCAAAACAACAAGGAGTGAATTTAGTGATGATTCTTTTAAGTTTTTCAGTTTCTCTACTCAGAAATTCAACAAAGGAAAATAGCTGGAAAAAACTGGTTGTGTCAAAACTCTTTCTGGAGAACTAGCTGGACAATTGTGTGTTTAAGTATGTTGGAAAGTCCCTTGATCTTATCCTTCACTTATCTCCAGGTACAGAAAACATGTACTGTATGAAAACCATATTATCTAAGAAAGCTATATGGATAACTTTCTACTCCCGCTACCATCATAAGATGACATTTTACTGCATGACAACGGTAATTAGCCTACTTCCATGAAAGCCAAATGAATTTATTTTGCAGAAGTTGAAAGAAACAGGAAATATATTTAAAACACAATACATAGTCAATATTTATTTTTTCTTCTTTTTATAAAAATAGTCAATACAGTATTTATTTGAATTTTCCAAATAGAGGCTCTTGGGATACTTAGTATACTAATATCATAACTCTTCAGAAAATTGTATTGTTTTATCGCAGCAGATATGAGTTAATGGCCTCCCGTTCATGTCTATATCAGTACTTTTCAAACTGCGGGTCACATCCTGGTTCTGTGTCATGGAATGTCAGGCACTGGGTCTCATTGCTGCAGTGTGATCAGGCTACCTGCTTGTCCTGGCACCACCGACTGTGCTGTACCTCAGAAGCAGCCTTAGATGGCGGGGGAAAGTGCACAGGGCTCCATGCACTGCCCCTGCCCCAAACACTAACTCCACACTTCCATTGGCTGGGACACTGCTGCTGGCTGCTTCTGGAGTGCAGCATGGTCTGCAGTGCCAGGAGAAGCAGGGAGCCCGACTTAGCATTCCCACTGCAACACTGACTGGGGGCTGCTCAAGGTAAGCCCCTCCTGCCCCTACCCTGACCCCCTCCCCGCTCCAAACCAGAGCCCCCTGCTACACTCCAAAAATCTCATCCTCAGCCCCTCCCCCCGAACCCACACTCTAGTCAAATTACGTTGTGTCACGGGCATCAACAATTTCCTTCAACTGGGTCATGAGAAAAAAAGTTTGAAAACCACTGGTCTATACCATTCAGTAATGCAGCACCCAAAATTGCCATTCTATTTTTAAAAAATGTAACAGAGGTACTCAGTAGCAGAAAAGTAATATCCATCACAACAATGAGACTATCATTATGCCTCAGACAAGCAAACAGGTGTTTTGAGGACTTGCTTATTTAGGTGACATATAATGGGATACAAAGGTCTTTCACCTTTACCGTACAGTGCTATTTCATATCTGTCTCTCACCAGATATGATACAAGTTCTTTACATTCCACTGATTGCTCAATAGCCCATACAATGGACTGGTGACTTAATTTCACTGGGCTTGGTTCTGTCACCCTTACTTACATTGGATAAAATGAGACTATTCAGTTATTAAACATCAAGAACGACAGCAGAATTGCATGCTGAGGGAATAGTATCACATCATAAAATAACATTACAACTTCTGCTCTTGTTGATAGTATCAAAAGAGACAGAGAGCGAGCCGAATAGAGACTGAAAGGCTCTAACACCAGAAGGTGAACACTACCATTTAGGGTCAAGCTATTTGATGGGATGCCTGTACTGTACCTATTCAGTATGATATAGGCTCCCAGAGCAAGTGGTCTGTCCATTTTAAATGCACTGAAATAAATAAATAGTTAAAAGGACCTCCAGTCTCCAGAATTGTGATTTGAGCACCTTTCACATGCATTGAACTGAAAGATTATGGTACACCTTCACAACTTATTTTTGGACTGGCAGATTTTCAAAGCTGTTTCTTTCAATAATAAAGCAAAAACTACTTACATTTGCTGAAAGCTGAGATGTGAGGGTAGCAACTTTTTCCTGCGAGGCAACCAGTTCCCTTCTGAGTTTATGAATTTGCTGGAATGAAAACAAAATCATATCACGTGTTTGTTTAATCAATTTTTTCATTTCCTTTGTTTTTTTCTTTAGGGGACCGTTATTATAACATTTTGCAGTTTTGTAATTCCATATGTATTAATTGCAAAACTTCTCAAAAGACTAAATTATAAAATCATAATAGTTTGGTATCTAAACTGCACAGATAGCATTTGTGCATGTTTCCACTATACACTCAAAGACTCCATTTATGGGAACACTTATTTGATGTTCAAATGGGTTCTTACAGTATGTGCGCAATTCCCAGGTTGGACATGCATGATGTCTGGAACCAAATTTTCTAGGTCCTAATTTTTGAAAATTTGTCCTCAAATATACAACATTGCTTCGACTAGCCCCTGATAAAGCCCCAGTCCTGAAAACAGAAGAACCTGACTCATTCACTGCAAGGATTATTAAAATAAAATGTCCCCCACATGCAGGGCAAATTAAGTGTATGCCTTCTTAAAACCACCTATGTTTTTAGATACTGGGAACCAAATTTAACAAGCAAATTTTAATTCTAATCCATACTTTCAAAAGTGAAATTAAATTTAACCCAGGTCTGATGCTCTTTTTTAGGGAAAAAACAGTTGCCCCAGGAAAAAATATATAAAAATGCACTGAGGATGAAATTCAGCCAGTACAGATATCCAACACAATGTCTGTGTAACACTTAAACAGCACTTAATTACCATCTGGGAGTTCAGATACAAAGGCTTTGTGCAGATCTTCTGCACAGGGGGGATTTCACTCGAAATCTCTTTCAGATTCTCACATACAATGGATTCCTCTCCAGAAGAAAAGTAAGAGGGATACAGCCAGGGGGGGAAAAATGAGCACACACAACATTTGCACATTAATTTTAACATTTATAAAGGATGTTGTAGTGTTTAGTCAGGTAAAGCCTCACGAAAGATCAATAGCAAAAAATGTGCATGTGTAATGCTGACAGACCCTGGTCATCTGAGAGTGGAACCAAACCTGGGACTTCTGGAACGTAGTGCATGAGCCTCTACCACATGAGCTAAAAGCCAGCTACCTGTTAGCTAAGGTAGTAGAATGGACTCATTCTCTCTGTAAGAGGTCCCAATGCCACTATGTAGGACAGTACACCCCACCCAGAAGGTGTGTAGATTATTCATGTTTTCAAAATTAATTGAGTAGGCATATATACATAGCCTACTGTGGGCAGCAAACATGTTCTCATTGGCCCAAAGCAAGGGACATAGGTTACTCAGCTTTCTCTTCATTCTGGACTGACATTTTCCCATTTTTTTCTGTGCCAGTTACTCCCCCTTTCTGTGTTAGCTACCCTGGCAGCACACTTCTGTAGCTAGAATAAAGTAGTTCTCATGTTGTGTTATTCAATATGCCTTTTCTCTAGAGGCTGATAATGTCCACAAGACTCATCTTCAACATACAGAGCAACAAGGAGCTCCTTCATGCAGAAATATCCCTTCCCCCCCACCCCCAAAGAGGGACAATGTCACCTTTTTACACTAGGAAGTGAAGTTTTTAAATACCAGGTAAGCTGCTATAAGTTAAAATAAATCTTCGGCTTTATCATCCAGGGAAAAGATCCTAGAAAGTGTTAGGCAAAATCAACATTGAAATAAACTGTGGGGAAAGAGAAAATATGCTTATTTTTCTCCCCAACATTTCATAACACCTTTTAACAAGTGTCATTGTCAACCCTTTGTCATATATTAAACATTATGAATGTGGAAGAAGAGCAGGATGAATGCATGGAATCAATGAAGGTACAAGCAAGTGTTCAGAAAAATGAGTGTCTCTGTAAAGAGGCAACAGTAATTCCTTGTTGCCATTTTACTATCAGTGTTCCAGCAGAAAGCCTCTTTACTGCTACTAGTATGTTCCTCTGTGTAAGGCTATAAATGACTAGAGCTACTGGCCTACTCTGGTTACCAGTTCATATTGAATATGAGGAGAGAGTGGCTTTTTTCCTATTTCTGAACTGATTTACATGTGGTGACAATCTGCTTTTCTCTAAAATACATCAACATAGATTGGTTCAGTCATTCAGCACTGTGCAATGTGCCGTGATGCAAGTGATATGGGTTCAAGACTGGACCTTGTTTTCTTGCTCCTGAGAGGAAGCACCTTGTATTGATCTGCATACTTCCTCTGGTTTGATAGGGAACTCTACTGACGTGGTCTGAAAAGAGACAAATCCCAACCCTTCAGCCTTCAGGCTGAGACACTCAGCAACTTTTTTGTAACTGATCCAAAAATTGTGCAGTGTGAGGACTGGAAAACCATTTGTCAGCACAGCTGCAATGCATTTATTAGCATATTGTCTTTTTTGCAATAAATCTCCAAGTTCTAGCAATACTGTCAACTAATGAACTCAAATAATACTACTACACAAGCATCTCATCAAACAGACTTTTACCTCTGAATGTGCCTTTTCCTCTGCCTGCAAGAAAAAAAGAGAAAATTACTGTTTTTAAAACAGAAACAATGTATACAGATAATAAAGATAACAAATATAACAAATTTCAGAGGGATAGCCATGTTAGTCTGTTTTAGCAAAACCAACAAGAAGTCTAGTGGAAAAGGAAGGGATACAGAGATAGGAGTCTGTATTATTTCCTTTTTTGTTTTCTTTTCTTTTAAAGCATTTGAGGAAGCGAGTTGTATCTCACAAAAGCTTATGTCATAATACTCTAATAAATTTGTTAGTGCCACTGAAAAATAGCAAATGTTAACTGGAATTACATATCCCAGTATCGCTGAACAAATAATTGAATTTAAAGTTAATAAAGATTTGGAATTAAAACAATGAACTAAATCCTTTTTTAAAACCTTCCTAGGAATAACTCAAAGGGTACGTCTACATTTGCACCCTCTTTCGAGAGAGGGATGCAAATGAAGAGATTCGAAATTGCAAATGAACCCAGGATTTAACTATCCCATGCTTCATTTGCATATTCACGTTATGGTGCTATTTTGAAATAGCGCTATTTTGAAATAACAGACGCTGTTAAGACGCAGTTATTTCGAGAGAAAACCCTTCTCTTGAAATAACCCTTATTCCTCATAGAATGAGGTTTACCAGTTATTTCGAAAGAAGGGTTTTCTCTCGAAATAACCACGTCTTAACAGCGTGTGTTATTTCGAAATAGCGCTATTTTGAAATAGTACCATAACACTAATATGCAAATGAAGCACGGGATATTTAAATCCCAGCTTCCTTTGCAATTTCGAATCTCTTCATTTGCATCCCTCTCTCGAAAGAGGATGCAAATGTAGACATACCCAAATTGAGTACAAATAAAGTTTTGCCTGAGTAATGTCAGCAGAATCTGGTCTATCATCTCTCCCTATATATAAAAAATATTTTTCCTGTCAGGCGACAGAATGACTTAATCATGCTCTCACATTCTCTGGCCACTAAAGCGGCCAGAGAGAGGAGGGTTGGTGAGCATAGCAAGCACGGGGCACAGCCTACTAGGAATTACTAAAAGACTCTTATGAACAGTAGAAGAACTCCAGTAACAACAACTGCAGTTATAAAACATCATGGAAAGTCTGTTGCAGTGTAACTGTGTGAGTGTGTAACTTGTCTGTATATTTAGCTGTACAAAGTAATTGCCGTATCAACACCAAAATCTCTAATGAAATTATAAATGTTTTACTGTAAATCAGGTGATCTAATAGAGTAATATATATTACAGTAATATCCATTTAAATTCAACATGTACTAATGGTTATGAAAAGGCAATAGCTGAGACACTGTGCTATTGCCAAATGCAAGCCTTAGAATATGAAATAGCAGTAATATCGTATACTCTACTTTGAAAATGTTGACTTTTTCATGGTGACTATTGCTGGGGCATTTACTCATGAAGATATTTTTTACACAATGATCACACAGAGAAGCCATCCAAGGAACGAAAAAGAATTCTGTGCTCCCGCAAATACTATTGTGCTTGTGAAATGAAGAAACTGAAAATGCCAATATCTGAATTAGGGTTCTTCATTTCTGTACCCAAAGCAGTTGGTCCCATTATGGCAGCCACTGCATATCTGACACAGGAGGTAGCACATCATGTTGTCATTCGATTACACCCTCTGGCCAAAAGACAGAATGGAGCAGGTAGTCCCCATGGGAAGCCATACTCAGTCCTCAAAGAGGCAATACCAACTTGTAAATGATGGCCTATGACACAAAACTAATTAATCTCAGGTTTAAAATTAAAATGCAAACTAATACCACTCAGCAATCCAGCCTCAGGCCTTTGGAATCAAATGTGATACTGACAGCCAAATTCAGAGGCAAGTCCACAAGAGTCTAAAGGGAGCTGAAACGGAATCTACTACAATCCAATTTTTAGTGTCACAACAAAACACTAGCACGTAATTAACACCTCCTTTACACATCCCCTTATTTGGCTTACTAAAGCTAAGGGGCACTAAATATATCTCACATGCTGTGGTGAAGTAACAAACAGAAGGGTGTTAAGCAAGTGAAAGTTACAGTAGGCTGCTTTAACTACCTTCTGCCAGCTCCTTATAGAGTAAGCTATACCAGCTTGTTGCCAGAGCTGAGAAACTATTGACATGTCACAAATACAAATACAAATACCCACATTATGGCAAATTGTGCCGTGAAACATGCACAGTGTCTCCAGAAGCTAGATTTGCATTATGTCTAAATGCCAACTGAAACCCACAATGGAAACAAAGCAAACAAAAACAGTTAAAAAATACATACTGAAAAACCTGATGAATTCTGAAATCCTCTCTCACTGGACCTCTCCATTGTGAGAAATGCAGTATCAGCAAGTCAAAGAGTACATCCTTCTAAATCTCAAACTCCTGCTTTTTAAAAAATCTCTGCCAATAATAATCTAAATATCAAGCTCTTTACCCTCTACTCTCTCTCTCTTGGTCTCCCCACTGATTACTGATTAAGCTGCAGAAAAATTATAATGCTAAGAACGAAGGCAGTGGTTAAAGAGATTGATAAACATCTTTAGATGAGACATTTAGTGAAATGAGGGCTGCTGTGGAATTCTTAAGGGGTACTTTTGGCCTGTACCGTGGAAAACGTCTAGCTCTTGTATTTCTTCTTCCCGCTGGGATCTAATAATGGTAGAAAGTGAATTATAGGTACCATAACCCCTCTGAAGCTACCTCTTTCTGGAAGAAGTAGGGCACAGCATAGTATCAGTGAACAATGAAAGTTTGTTCATTATGTTCAGCTGATCTGGTGCTGAAAGTCAATCTTTTGTCTGATGTTTCCACTTGTGCACTGCTTCCTGATTAATTGCTGAAACTTTTTCACTGGAGCACAGAGGACACAGCAGGAGAAATTCTGATCAAGGATTTTCTTCTCACAAGTACAAGCATACTAGTTTTATAAACCTAATTCTTTCCTTGTCCTTAACAAATCTATTCCCTAGCTTCCATTACCATAGCTAGATAATCAATAACCTAGTGCTCTAGTGGTTAAAGAAAGGAACTGATAGTCGGAAGTCTCAAAATGTATTCCTAGTCATTGAAATATTTGTGTGACCTTGGCTAAGTCTTTTAAACTCTCTGCCTTGGGTTACTTATTAGAAATAGTTTTGTATGGTGCTGTGAAGATCAGATAATAGTTGAAAAGTGCTCTAAGATCTTGAGTGGCAGAGGTGATGCAAACACAAAATATTATTACATCCTTTCAACAATATAAAATATTGGGACTGAGATATTGCAAAACTGCTGACTGACTGAGCAAATAATGGAAGCGCCTGCTGTCACTTTATCATTTGCTTTTTGTCCATCTGCCAGTTCTTCTAAAAATTGCCAGCAGAGCTGAAATACAGCTTTTGATACTCTCCATGAGAACAGATTAGAATGCTCCCAAGATAGGGAAGTAGCAGCAGGGATTCTTCCACTAGGAAAATGGAAGTGAAAGGCTCTGTTCTGAACATTACTGCCAGAGCCTCATTTGGGGTTTGTGTGTGTGGAGACACACCTCTCTAAGAGGCAACTCAGAAAGAGAGGCATGCTGGCTTTTCAGTAGGGACCGTGAGGGCTGAGGGAGCCCCCATCTGAGCAGGAGTTGCAATATTCTTTGACTGGAGGCAGCATACTCTGCTGGCAGTGCAGTAACTGTCAGCAGAAGGGAAGGTCAGAGCTAGACATCAGCAACACAAGGTCTGAGACAATGGATGCCCCTTTCGCATATATGGAGTACAAAGGAGTGGGAGGGTTGAGAAAACATCCTTCTTGTAGTTTCTCCTCCGCACATGGGGCTAGTCAACATTTATTCTACCTGTAGTTAGCTTAAAGATTGCAAAGGATCACTTCTCTATTACTCAAGAGAATATACAAAGCACATACATAACTTTTCTGGTTTAAAATATACCAGTCTTCACTATTCTGAAGACTTTTGTACATCATTATACTTCAACAGCATAACAAGTGGAACAATATATCACAAAAATGTCAGAATTAATATTTTCTGTTTACAATAAAGCCCAAATCAAAAGACGTCTCAGAAACAAAGCTCCGTTTGGGCTGGGAGAACAAGTTACATTTTAAAGAAACTACTTTTCTATTTGAAAAGAACATCTACTAGATACTGTCATTTTTGTGAATGATCAAAAGGCATGTGAATTTGACACTGTTTGCTCCCACCTCAAACCTTCCCCCCACAAAACAAACCAAAAACTCACAACTGCATTTTTAAGAGGAATTTCTCAAATAGTAACATTATAAAAACACACCCAATTACAAGGCTTTGCTCTTAAAGACCACACCCCCAAACAATGATGAAATCGGTCAATAATAATTATGAAGTATAATAATATAGAGTGCAGAATATAGTACAGTGTATAACAAGAAGCCCCACATGTGGCTGGACTCCGCATGGTTTTTTATATATATATTTCAGCCCTTCAAATTACACCACAGATTTAGTGAGTGCTAAATTCATCACTTAAAGAAAAAAAAGATTCTAATGAGATATGAAAAAGCAAAAGTATAATACTGAAGTATTACTGTGATACTTGTATGCAATTTAAATTCAGCTACCCTTAAAGCTATTTAATGAGCTAGAAAGGTTTATTGGAGATGTGCAATATCACTGGCAGGACTTTTTTTCCACTAAACTGTCGATACTTACTGTAGAATAGAGAGAGGAGGTGCTGGAGACCAGTGATAATGAGGACCCGTGTACTACAAAAAAGGAAAAAAAGAGCCATTATATAAAATATTGATGAAACGGCATGAGCCCTTCCCTGTGGAGCTCCATAGCAGAGCACCACTTATCAAAATACGAAACATTCTGCCACAAAAGGAGCTATTAAAGGTTATCAGTGTACACAAGCAATACGTATTTTTCTTGCACTTGAAATGACTGCTCTAAATGGAGAAACATTTGACTGTGCACTGTAGGTAAGAGAGATTTTTAATGAGATACAGCATTTTCACCAGTAAACCAAACATTATTTCTGTCATTTGGTAGTGAAGCACCTGATAAATACAGTGTTTCAAAACTCCACAGATGGAACTATGAACATCTGCCTATCTAGAGTGCTGACTACAGAGTTCTAAAACACAGCATGCAGCACGCTCATCTTTAAAATGGAGGGGTGCCTTGCCAAAGATATAGGAGCTCAGGCCTTTCTTATCTAGTAATTCTCTTCAGATCAACACAGAACACTGCATATTTGGGTTTGTAGTCTGTTTTGACACCTTTGTATTTAAAGGCATGTGGGACTGCAATATGCACTGCTACGGTGTAACTGTCCATCAAAGGATTTTACCCTACTAAAAGACTTTTAGATTTGATTCCAAGGAATGGGACACAGGGCTCTGGAAAGTGGATACTTAGGACCACAGTGGAAGAACATTTGAAAGCCCCTTCTAGTCAGCCCCACAATAATTATGGTAGATCCACTGAGGCTACATCTTCACTCCGCAGAAGATCACCGCTGCTGTGATCAATCTTCTGGAGTTCAATTTAGTGAGTCTAGTTAAGACTCACTAAATCAAACTCTGAGGATGCCCCTGACAGCGTCTGGTACTCCTGTTACTGCCAGGAGTGAGGGAAGTCGACGAGAGCTTTTGTTCCCATCAGCCTCCCACTGTGGGTACACCGCCAAGATTGGCTTAAGGTAAGCTGACTCCAGCTACGTATCCTACATAGCTGGAGTTGCATACCTTAAGTGAAGCAGCTGGCTCTAGTGTAGACCTGGTTTGGGGGAAGATTCTCTATTATAGAACCTCAGAAAAGAGCTGTTTGTTGGTTTATTTTTAAGGGAACATCAATTGTAATACTATCTGAACAAGGCAGGTTGTTTCATATTGCTCATAACCAGGACATTTTTATTACATGTATTAATCTATTGTAATAACTATCTGAAGCATATGCATGTGACAAACATGAGATATTAACAATTTAAACATTTCTTGATAGGCAGCCTAGAATTTAAATCACCTTACTATTTGTTAATTATTACTAATATCTGGATACACTTCAAGATTCTGCAGGATCCAATGCCCATCCTGAGATATATATATATAAATGATAGTGGCAGTCCCTCCTACCCGTCATTACTTTGTGAACCTTTCCAGCTCTGCCCTTGATATCATCCATTCCCAGTGACTTAGTTCCCTGGCCCTTACTCTCACATATTCAGCCTCTTAGTCTCCCTAACTTTTATCCTCACATGTTCTCCTTCCCTTCACTGTGCAAGTTAGCTCTAATTTCTCTTATGAAGTAAAATCTGCCTTGGCCACACTTTTCCTTTCAACTCATGCGCTTTTTCCCCCTTCACCTTTGAGGTCTATGAACTACTAAAATCCATTAACTATTGAAGCATTGACGTCCTTTCCCCTGACTCATGCATTTACTCCAATCTGGTTTTCACCATGGCTGTGTCTACATTGGCACCCTTTTTCGAAAAAGGGATGCTAATGAGACCAGTCGCAATTACAAATCGCGGGATTTAAATATCCCCAGCGGTACTGTTACATGGCTGCCGCTTTTTCGGCTCGGGGCTTTGCGGAAAAAGCGCCAGTCTGAAACGAGGATCTTGCGGAAAAGGGTTTATTTTCCGCAAGATCCCGTCTAGACTGGCGCTTTCGGCAAAGCCCAGCCATGTGCTAAAGTACGCGAGGATATTTAAATCCCAGCAATTTGATGCGACTGGTCTCATTAGCATCCCTTTTAAAAAGTGCCAATGTCAGTGGTGGACAATCTGCAGCCTGTAGACCGTATGTGCCCATCATGGTTGTATGTGTGGCCCATGAGACATTCTGTTTACCATTGCCCTTGTGCAGGGTTGTCAGATTCTGCTGGGTTCCATCCCCATAGTTTTTTTCCCCACCAGTATTACTACAGAGACACAGACACATAAAGCAAGAGCACATGACCATGTGCTTGCCCTGCATCCAGTTATGGCTCATTTTCATCACTTAAATGATGATGGGGTGAGGAAAATTGGTTTAGCATTTTTTTAAAAATTAGAGAAGATGGATAGAAATAAGATAATCAAGTGAGAAGGAGACTTCAATAGTCATGGCAGGAGATAGCCAAGGCATGAATATGGGTTGAGGTGGAAGGGAAGAAAGGATACACACGTGCTCCAAGAAGAAAAGTTTAGGCCCTTCACTGCATATTTACAGCAACCCACTTCCTATAGTTCAAAAACTATTCAAGACAATTAATAAATCACACATAGACTGTGTTCCATCTATAAAGAACATGTATTTGCCTACTCCATCTTATTGTAAGTACCACTCTAGTTCTCAAACAGAGCAAGAGGGGCTACAGTCAAGTTCTCTGTAAATCAGAAAGGTTTACTAAATCAATTCAATATTACAAATCAAGGTAGCCATTTAAATAGAATTCTGATATATTTGTCTTTTACTTGCTTATCAAGCATTATTTCAGCCCTACCTTCTTCCATGCTGTCTCTGAATGAGCCTGAATGACTGATTGCTCGTGGTCTCTCTTCTAAGGATGTGGCACTGCCACACAGCTGGGAGTCATCATACAGGTCAAAAGAAGAGTCTTGTGCAGGGATGCTGTTTGAACGCATCATACTGGGTCCAGGAAGGTTAAACTGGGACAGGTTGGTTGGACTCACTGCAAAGCAAAACTTTATTTGTAAGGTATGTTCAATTATTGGGGATTTGGTTTTATGCAACATGAAAACACCAGTTCACAAAAAAAGGTGGGCTAATCACTGCTGATGAAATGAAAGGCTTTCTTTCTTAGGCTTGAAGTGATCATGCAAAACCAAAGTAGTCAATCTAGGAGAAGGGAAGAATAATAGTGACAGATATGAGGATAAATCTGTACTAAAGTGTTAACATTGTGCTTAGAGCCAATGCAAATACGTGAAAATGTGGCAATCATTGATTTGCTTAGATTATATCTAACTTTGTTTATATAATGTCTTTTTTCAAAATGTTAAGGTAGTATAATAAAGCCTTATGATTTTGTGCCTCTTGAAGTTGCTCTCTCTCCTGGCTGCAACATACAGAGGATAGAAATCTAACAGCAACACTAGAAAAGTGTGAATCTTTCACAGGTTATTGCTACTTCTGTATTAAT
Organism: Rafetus swinhoei; assembly: GCA_019425775.1. Taxonomy (NCBI): domain Eukaryota; kingdom Metazoa; phylum Chordata; order Testudines; family Trionychidae; genus Rafetus; species Rafetus swinhoei. The sequence goes on from CM033437.1 coordinate 279,326,150, forward strand.
GGTGTCAACATAAGTGTTTAGTGGAAAATGAAGATTCTCATTTTCTATAGGCTAGCCATTTGAGCATGACAATTATAGCAGGTCTGACATTTGAGCCTGTTAAGCCAGAGAGACCCCAAATGCTCTGTGAGGACAAAAGGACAGACCCAACAAACAAAGCATATTTTTACTATAAGGGTACTGTAGTAGTTTAACATTCTAATTTTTCAAAAAAGCACTGAATAAAAAAGTTCAGCATAAAAATGATATAAAGTAAACAAAAACCAGAACACTGTAAAACTGGGATGTAACCACTGTGTGTTATCCAAAACCAATAATTAGAAAAAAATCATGCATCCAATCAAGTCTTTAGATTATTTGACTACAGGTACAAGTTCTGGGTATAAGTAGTATTTTCTGCTATAAAGAAAAGGCCAAAAGGCGGTCTTGGTAATGAAATCCAGAGCAGAACAGAGGAGCCAAGTTCAGATCCTGACCTGGATCCAAACTATTCTAAAGCATATGGGCATTTGGGAATACGATTGTGGTTGGGCCCATAACAGAAAAGTAGTCCAGCCAAGAAGTTTGTCTACTGATCCAAATATTCCCAGCGTTGAACCTGGGCCCATCTCAAAACAAAACTACAGTATGTACCATTATCCAGATGGGAAAAGGGATGAAAGGTCTGAACCAATGCCCACTTAAACCATGGGAACGAATCCTGCTGATGGCTATGGCTGGATCAGGGCTGTGAAGGAGAAAGGACAGTCTTGTGGTTAAGACTCTGTCATAAGAGTCAGGAGATTTTAGTTTAATTCCTAGCTCTGTTGTGGATTTCCTGTGTGTGGCCTTGGAGGGAAATCTGTGCCTCTTTTCCCACATGTTACACAGGAATAAATTGCTGCCTACATCACGGAGATGCTCTGAGGATAAATTCATTAATGTTTGTGAGATATTACAGTAAAAGGGCCATAAAAAAGGTACCGACAGACTACACAGTGTATTGTAAAATATTCAGTGGTATGATTATTTTTTATTGTAGGAAGCAAGGGGAAAACATTCTTTTACCCAAGTTGGAAAAGTGATATTTGCCAGCTGCAGATGAAGACATAGCTGAAGGTGAAACAATGGGGGACTGACTGCCAGTGTCCTGCAGACCTCCTGTAGAATGGGAGCGCAGCCACTCCTTGCCCTCCTCCTGGCTGGTCTGCCGAGATGACGGGGTATATCTGAAAAATCACAGCTGGCACACTTAACACAAGAGCAACGAATAGAGTTCACAATGCAATGAACAATAGTTAACATCAAATACGCTTTGCTGGTCAGACAGAACAACAATTTTGACCATCCTGTATCCAATTACAGTTACTCAATTGTTACAGTTAATTTTAAACCATCTGTTTTAAATCTCCCAGGGGGCGAAAACAAACCAATCCCACACCAACAAAAATAACATTCTCCTTTCTTTGGGGAAATGTGATGATAGGTCATACCAAACAGACAGCTGAGCTGAGAGAAAAGAACTTAAAAAGCTGCAGCAGGTTAATAAGATGAGGCAAAGGCCGAGTACCATATTAATATAGTGGATGAATGACAGACTAGAAAGCCGAGAAAGATGACTGGCTGTTGACAGAATAACATCTGCCACAGGAGTGTTCAAGCATGTGTGGGCATTTGGTAAGACAAAGGGAACAGAAACAGATCAACAATTGTGAAAAAAGAAATTTTCTTTGATAATGATAGCTACTATGATCAAATGGGGTGTTTGTCTCGTGAAATGCTACATGGCATTGTGTCCTTTCCCAAATTAGGTAAGAGAGGAGACCAGGTGGGGACAAACAATCACTTAAATGGAAACATATTCTTTGGAACCAAAAAGTTTGGAAATCAAATTTATACATCAACTGGATGCTATTGCTAACCAATACGAGTGTAACTGAGAGAAGGTATAACAGGGAGAACAGACAGCCCATTGGTCCAGATCTAGAGAAAGGGAAATTCTAGTACATTAGAAATGTGTAGGCATTTTTTAATGTTTAGGTCTCAATAAGAGCCAGTTTTTAATTCAGTCTGTGACAGCCCACCGTAAAAACTTCATTCAGCACAATTCCATGCCAACTGAAGAGCGCTCTCACATTCCTCCCTGCTATCCCGTGCCACCAACATTCCTCAGGCATCCTCAGAGAAGCTTTTGCTATGGGTTTTTGAGGCACTGCCATTTCCACTTAGGAAGCTGACTGAATGAATGTGTAATTTCTGCACATGACTGTTCTCATGGAAACTTTGGGATATTATGAAAGTATCCTAGTCAAATTAAATAATTATTTCTTTTTCCTCTTTTTTTTTTTTTTTTTTTTTTAAGATGAGGCATTATGGCAGCTTTTCAAACCTGGCAGAGGTGGGTTACCCCAGTAGTTTCTGGATCTGGAAGCGGATGAAGTGAAAAGTCAGGCTTCAAATTTTTAACAGAACTGCAATAGCAGTACATACCTTCATTTAGCCTTCATCTAACCAAAATGGTGAAAAATCTTGACAACAACTAATTAGGTTTCTATGCCCAAATGCTGTCTCACTCTCCCTTGCTGTTTTTATAGTATGGGATCACAAATTTTAACCTCCCACTTTTGGACTCTTGAAGGGATGTTTGGGGGCTGCTTTTCCTATGTGGCTCTTCATCCAACAAGGCTCTTTCAGGGTGGTAGGAAATTGGCTTGATCCTCTCTCACACAAAGGGCATTGGGTAGATGTGGAAATCATTCCTTCTGCCCCTACCATTTGAACTTCGAAAGCCCTGAAGATATTGTGTAGTTCACTATCACTAGGACAAGGGCTTTCGGGTGTATAGTTCCAGTGAGAGGAGGGCTGTATGTCAGACTACTATCATGTGTATGTGTGTGCGTATGTGTGTGTGCGTGTGTGTGTGTGCGTTCGCGTGTGCGACCACCTCCCAGAAGGGCTTTGATGGATAAGAGCAGCGGACAAGCTGATACGGCAGCTGCACCTGAGTAGACAGTGGACATAGCCATATATTCTTTTCCCCTGACTCCAACCTAGAGCTCAGGACAGAGGAGGTAATCTATGGTCTTCCCCATCTGAAGAGAAGATAGCAGTAGTGAGTGTGGGTGGCTGGGTTGGGGACTCAGTAGAGCTGGGGTGTGTTTGAACCTGCTTTATGCTTTCAAACCCTGAATGCTGAAATGTGTCTCTTCTATGTTGAGGATCTTTAACCCGTCAAGCTGGATCTGTAATGGCTGTTCTACCCCCAAAACCATGGCTACTTGCACTTAGATCCCATCTCCAAAACCTTGCTATTCTGCATGTTTTCAGTTTTCTTTGTGTTGCAATTTTTATCTACTGCATTGTATGTCCCTTAACATTCATTGTATAAGGATACTATTTTAGCAGTTTTGTTTTCCGTGATATATCTGTAGCCTCAACTTACTTAGCAGGCCAGACCGTAAAGAGAAAAGCCAATGTTAAGGATTTAGTTTGCTTGATTTAAACCTAAGCACCAGGAGCTCTGTTGTAACTAGGATCAGCAAGGAGAAAGAGATGGAGAGACAATGTAGAAAAGGTTACAGAACAACAGAGAAGCTGCAATCATGCTGAATAAAGTATATACCTTAGTCCCTTTTTGGGCAGTGTATTTCTGTCAAGCTGCATGCTGTTAAAACAAAGAACACCCCTAAGGACATACAATAAACAGGACTGTTCAGAATTACAAACTCTAAAAGTCCAAATACATTCATATTACAACAGGCAATTTCATTTATTTTAATGTATTTTTATGATAAAGCCCTGACTCACTAGAGAGGAAGTCAGGGCATAGATTGCCACATGTTCATTTTTTATCCAGACGTGCCCTGGTCTGGGTCAATAGCCATTTGGTGAGTGTTCAAATCAGACAGAAGTTTTTGCCCTCCAAATCTTAATCTTCCTTACTGAGTCACGCAGACTCAACATGAACTTGGTATGGGAGTCATATGGTCACAAAACAAACCTGCATATTTCACAGATCCCTGTGATTGTTAGCTGTGTTTCCATACAAAATGCAAGTTTTTGTCACCTGCAAAAAGGCAGTGTGGTCTTGGCAAAAGCTAAGTGGCAGATTCTGTTTGTAAAAAGGTGTGCTACATATATAGAGGCTTATTTGCCTTTGTCTTGCTGCTTGTGCAATCAATGCAAGTGCAGGGTGGGCTGTAAAATGCCATCAGGTCAGATGGTAGCAGCATTTTAAAACTCATTTTATGCTGGAGTGAACAACAACATGAGATGCAACACCCAGGAGAACTGGGCTCTTACCAGTGTAAATCCTTTCAGAGCCTCTTAGGGAGACTCTTAAAAGGATAGTCTTCTACCTTCCTTCAAATGGGAAATAATTCAGATGGTTTATCTTCCCCCAATTATTTGGCTTTCAGCTGGCTGGTGATAACAACATTTGATCAGGCTTTTCGGTGAATTAAAATACACTGGGTTTTTTAAAAAATATAATTTAATGTCAGTATGAGGATTAAATGAAATGGGGAGGGGAGGGAGTTGCCACAAAGCTGAGTAGCATGTACTGTATGCCATCAAGAGAAGCATCAGAGACAGTCCCTTGGATCCACACTGCCTACATAGAGAAATGTTCTAAAACTTTCACACAATTGTTAAGACTGGTTCAATTTCAGTGGCGTTAACAGTGCTGAGCGCCCTAGTGCAGATGGGGCACTGGAGTTTTCAACATAATTTTATGTAACCTTCCTCAGGGCAGGCCTAGATGACAAGATGTTGAAAATGCTCTGACCAGCCACTCATCCCAACTTGGCTTCTCAACATTACTAACCACAGTGGAACTCACCAAGTATTAGCAAAGGTAAGAATTTATAAAGAATCTGTCCCTAGTTTAGTCAGGGCCTTACACTGCACAGGGAGAGAGCAGATAATGAAAGCCACTCAGGGCTTGTCAACATTGCCCCACAAAAATTTGTCAGGGATGGTACTTGGTCCTGCTGTGAAGGCAGGGGATTGGACTCGATGACCTTTCAAGGTCCCTTCCAGTTCTAGGAGATTAATGGCAATCTCCATTAATTCAGGTGACAGAGGCTTGAATAGCAGAGTGCACCAAAGTGCTGTGCTGTACCTCTGCCCTGTGAATGCTGTGGCCATGAATGAAAAGGTTCCTACTTCACACTGAGGTAGTCTTGTTTGAAGAGGTCTACGTTAATGTGAATTAGGAACCTTTTAGTTCATGCTTGCATCATCCACACGGGGGAGTTACAGTACAGCATTTGGTGCTCCTTGCTATTCATACAATCATAGTCTGAATTGCAAGCAGTACAATATGTCCACAGTGGTAGTGTAAGCTTGACTACAATTGTCTTCAAATGGTTGGTCCAGTGATAAACATATAACTTGATTTCCAACATAACCATGGCACATGGAGAGTCATTAAACATTAACCCTAGCTGAGAAGGAGATTACATGGATTTTACTGAATGGTTCATGCATTTACTAGTACTATATAATACACAAGGCCCTGATTCTTGGTTTGTGCCATTAGATGCCACTTCAATATAAAACAAATAATAACAATTGTAACAGCAACAATGTTCCCTTCTGAGACCAGACAGTAAGTGTGAAAAAATGGGACAAGGGGCAAGGGGTAATATATATACGTATGTAAAGCTGATGGTCCATAGTCATCATAAGGAGGGACTAAAGCCATGTGCCTCTACCACATGAGCTAAAGTCAACTGGCTCTTAGCTAAGGCTGTAGAGCAGACTTCACTCTCCCTTTCTCAGTGCCTTTGGGTTACATATATGTTGAAGCCCCAAATATCAGACTGTCCCTATAAAAGCATGACCCTTAGGGAACATACTCAATGTGCACAAGTTAGAGCAGCACTCAGGCTGTTCTAGCTGAGACTAGTCCAAGGATGAGATGGAACATCAAGGAACTGTAATTGGCTACCTGACAGCTGCTGATCATAGCAGCCCACAATGCAGCCTGTATGATAATCTAGACAGGTGTTAATTCTGCAACACTTATCTAACTATCCCATCTCCTCTGCTCTGACCAAGTAGAAGAGGAACATAAAGGTTGTGAATACTCTACAGAGGTAAAGAAAAGAGATGGATCTCTGACTTTGGATTTGTCTACACAGGATAGTTTTACCAATCAGTATTGATACAACCAACAGAACTTATACCAGTACAACTTTCCATGTGGATACTCTTATTCTGGATATAGGAGTGGCTTTTGGGAGCCTTCCAAAGGGACATAACATAAACTGAGAAAGCCATTCTCATTCTTGAATAAGCATGTCTATACAGTTATGGCATGTCTGCACTACGGAGAAGATTGACCCTCCGGAGGTTGATCTTCTAGCGTTCGATTTAGAGAGTCTAGTGTAGACCCCCATATCAAATGCTGAGGGCAGCCCCCACCAGCGTCCTGTACTCATTCTGTGAGGGGTAAGGGAAGCCAGTGGAAGCATGTGCTCCTGTCAGCCTCCCGCAGTGTAGACACTGAGGTGGCTCAGCTTAAGGTAAGCTGAATTCAGCTACACATTTTGCCTCTTAATGTTATGAAACAACATTTTCACTTGAAAAGAGCAACAAAAGAGGAAGTATATGAAAAGAGCAAGTATATATATAAATACCACTTTTTTAAACAGACCTTTGGAAAAAATCAGACTTCAAAGATCCCATTGGGGATATAAATCAAGAAATGACAACTTTCTCTAGAAACTTGTGAGTTGATTTGTTCTGAGGCCAGATCAACCTGATATATGGCTCTCTCAGGAATCAGTCAAAATATCCCCACGAGTCAGATATGAAATTTTAAAATATTGCTAAAGGCAAAGTATTTGGGATCACTAAAATTAAGTCACTGAACAAATACAAGAAGTAAGAAAAGAGGGAGCTACTCAGGAGCTTATGCTAAGCGGTTAACATTTTTAATGTGACATGAAACATCTTTTGCATAACTATAAGATTTGGCATATACTCAGCATCCTTCCAAATCTTCTTAGTGACTCTATTCTGAAATGTATTAGTAGAAATTATTGGTGGAACATTATATGACCCTATAAACTAAAAAATAAAATAAAAAAAAAATAAAAAAATATTGTTTTTTTTATTTGGTAAAATCCAATTACTACATGTACATGTAAACAAAATCACTTGCATGTCAATATATTTTTACGTTTGGGCTGATCTATAGAGATTGAGCTTTGGCACAACAATGATGCTTAGGTGTGATTTTTTTTACATGAACTGGTATAGTCCCTAGTGGGGATGCAGATATACCAGCATTAAAAGCCTTATACTTGTACAGCATATTTCTAGTTGGGAATTTTACAACAAAATATATTTTCATGGAAAATGCCCATTCATCAAAAGCAGAACTATTGAAGGAATGGCTTCATTTTGATAAATCTTCCAGTTTGAAAAAAACAGAAAAAAGTTCTGAAATTGTCTAAATGTTCTGTTTTGACATTTTCTCAACAATTTTGTTTTTCTGTTCAAAGTTGTTTTTCATTTTGAAATATTAGAAAATTTGTACCACAAGTGTTTTACAAAATTAAAAAAGGTTAAAACTGAAAGGAAACATTTCACAAGTATTGTTACAAAATATTATTATTGACCTGGTATGTTTATTTTTTTGTTTCTTGTTTTACAAAAACATTTAGAATTTGAATGTTTTGCCATAATTCAAAAACTTTTTTTTAATCTCAAAAAGCTCTGAGGGATGGGAAAAACATTTTCCTTCTAGTTCAAATTATTTCCTTCATTTTACAGACATATAAGCAATACCAGTATAACAAGCTTTATATCAGTATAACTGCATCTGTACTAGGGAGTAGTTGTACTTTATACCTACATAATTAAAGCAGTGCAACATTTGTGGGTAAGCAAAACATTAAAGAGACTATTGCAGAGGAGGGACGGGATTTCTTTTGTTCTTGTCTGCATGTTCTGTGCAGAACTTACCACAATTTTGTGTAGCCAAGCCATGATCTTACAAGTTTTACCTCTCAAGTGAACCTTCCATCAACCTCAATGGGGGCGGCACAAAGAGAAACAAGTTGCCAGATTGGGGTCTTAGTGAGTTCTTTAAATTTTTTTGCTGGCCTTTCACAGAGCAATAAAAGAGTGAAAACCCTTTGTAAAAGAAAATGTACTTTTAAAAACACAAATGTGGCCAAGAGCTGGCCAGTGCCTAAGATTACTTTTAACACTTTTTTTTTTTGATGGAATCCCTTTGGGCTTTCTCTTTTTGTTGTTTATGTTTCCCTGACATTCTCACTGGTTTTGTTCTCACTGTGTCTACAGTTAAGCTCACCTTTCCGATAGTGTAGATCTGACACTTCCAGTCCTCATGAGCAGGCTCTGAGCCTCCTGAGTGCCTGTTGTCAATCCAGAGAGAGAGCCATGATGGCTGAGAGGGAGGTCAATAGATTCAGAGCTTGTGTGCAGGCTAGTCATTGACTGGTAACTTGGTGTGTCCTTACTGCCAGCTGAGGAGCTGCTCAGGTTTGCAGCCCACACGAGACCACCTGACGTGAAAGAGTGAACAGATGCTGGACTGGAAGCCAAGGAGTGACTTAAGCTTACAACATCTGTATTTAATTCCGAGGGTTTACTGAAGAGGGGGCTGCTGCTACCACTTTGCCCACCTGCACTGCCCATGCTGCCTGTACCTGAAGATGGAGATTCTAAGCTGCCTTGCCGTGCTAATGTGGTACTAGGGCTGGGCATTGCCGAGGTGGGTTTCACACTCTCAGTATTGGGTGCGGAGGTAGCTTTGCCACCAGCCTTGGCACCAAACAACCTAAAAGTAAAGCAAATAGTTTTAGTTGTTATTCAGAGAAACCAATACCCATATTAAACATTCATGGCATAACATCATGAGCACCAAATTCCACGTTTTACTGCTACTAAAATAATGCACTCCTTGTTGATTAATCTCCTTTCAACATTAAATCCACTTATCTACCCACTAACATGGGATTTATTTCATTATCAAAAGCACTCATTCACTGTTTTTCATGTGTGTTCTTTTCAGGTACAGAACATTACAATGAGATGAAAAACAAGCAAATCTTTGTTTTATGATTGCATAAACAGATTAAACTTTCACCCATATCTGCTAGTTAAACTCCTACACTTAAACCTTTAGACTACTAAAACATTGCTTCCAATAAGAAGCTACAATGAATGCAGCAATCACTTGCAAAAGGGCATTCTTTGCAGCTTGTCAAACAGCTACATATTTGTCTAAGATGCTCTCCACCTTTCTCCTTCCTCTTTTGCACAGATGGATATCAGCCAATTAGTAATTAGTCAGATACAATAATATGCACAGAGCAAGTGCAGAAAGACAGCCACATGTCATGTGGCTGTTAGCAGCGTATATTGAAGCTATGTTTCTACAGTAACAATGCACCTTCCCCCTCAAGTTGAAACACAGTCAGTAATGGTTTAGTCTCTTGCTGAAAATATCTTCAGCATTTTTTTTGCAGTCAATAATACACTCTCGATATAAATGCAAAACTTGTCACAAAATAATCAGTAATCTATTTTATTTATAATAAAACTCATGCTAATCAACACTAGCTCCATTTTACAACCGCTAAAGGAAATGTTGTATTTGCAGTATGTCACAAGAGGGCAGTATTGGCTTTTATGTAAACAGCGGAAGCATTTAATCTAATGCACTTTCATAAACATTAGATATGGGCATTTCCAAAAGATTCATATTTTGTTAGTGTTTCTGATCAGGGACTTAATGAAACTACAAAGATAATAAAATCCTTATTGCTAGAGGTTGCTGACAATTTTAAAAAGGAACTACTTTATTAATCTGTATTTCTGTGAAGCCAAATGCTCATTAACACCCCCTCCCCCCCCGCAAAAATACCGTTACAGTGATAGGACCTCCATTAATGAGAAGACTTTATTCTATTGGGGATTTATCTGCATATTCAATGAGAACTTGTTATGTACATCATGATTAACATGTAGCTACTGTCTGACAGTGCTAAAAATGGTCAAAAATCAAGAAAAACTCATTTCAGAGTTGCAATGGGATCCTCATTCCTTAAGAACTGTTAATCAGTATTTTATATTGCATTTACATTTTATTTTCTGCTGGAGCAAAGAGTCCACTTACAGGACCTCTATATGGATGCCCAGTTGACAGAGTTCCTACACATTTAAAATCAATACTTCAAATTCAGGATTTCATAGCACAGCCCTTACCTTCGAAATGTGGGTGAGGCAATGTCTGGGTATTTTGATCCTGGCTGCCTAAGTCCTGGTGTTCCACAGGCACTGGCAGAGGTTGGGCTGGATTTCGGGGAACTGGACAATGAAACACTCTCAGAATCAGACACCACCACTTTCTCCTTTTCTTTATCTGTCTGATTGATTGTGACAGGACTGGAGCGCCCTGAGCCAATCTTGGTTGGTTCTCTCAGTTTGGTGGTGGCAGCACCTGCAGACTTGCTGCTGACATTAGAGTCGATGCTGCTGGTGCTGGACCTGTGTCCACCTCTGCCGGGAATACCGCTAGTGCTCGATTTTGAAGGGCGCGGCAAACTGCGGTACTGCAGAGTGGTCTTTGAGTTAACATGTAATACTCCATCATCCTGATTCTGTGATCCATCCAAGCTCGTTTTCCTCCCTGCATTTGACTTGCCACAAATGGCTGTGGATTTGGGCATCTTCCCCAGCGTTGCCGACCCACTTGTTATAGTTGCCCCACTGGAGGTGATTATACCTGAAGATCCCACCCCAGCCTTCTTGAATCCAAAGGCACCAGTAGCAGTCGATCGTCCAATGCCAGAGGGAGGCTTTTTTCCTTCATCCCCACTGCTTTTTCCTGCATCTGATGGAGAGCGCTGTATGGAGGCTCCTTTGAGGGGTGTTTTCACTTTTTCAGAAGCCTTCGCATCATCTGTTTTTCCTAATTAAGAATATATTTTATAAAGGTCTCTGTATTTATAGCTATAGTATCTTAATATCAAGTTATAATTACTACATGCTTGAATTTTGAGATATAAATGAAATAAAAACAGAAACATTGTCAAAAGAGTACACATCAATTATGGTCTCTATAGTCCAGGTGTAATATCTCTTCTCTGCCAGTAGTCGGTACTGCATGCAGTATATTATAGATGAGTATCAGGTATTAAAAGACTGAAATTCTACAGAGGACTTCTAGCTACATGTATATGATGGGGGATTTATTAAAGAGTTTGAAGTTGAAACTATGATTTTTAGACAACCTTTATTTGGTTAGCAATAAAGAAATGAAATATGAAAATAAAATGTTAATAGCAATTAAGAGTTCAGAAATACACTACTTATCTTTGAAAAAATTAACTCACTTCATTCTTCAGTTTTGATTTAGTTGCATATGTTTTCATTGACTTACAGTTAATTTCATTGTGATGATACAAGTGTCAGGATTATGATTTAATTTTATTTGTCATAATCCTACAGGTTGACACTACCTAATCCATATTTTCCTAGTCTGGCAACACCTCTGGTCCGGCATTATTGGGGTTACCCCACAGGATAAGGAGCATTGCCAGGCTAGGGCAGATGGAGCACAGGAGTCCTGGGCTCCAGCAGGACTGCTGGGGGGAGACCCTGGCAACAGCAGGGCCACCAGGTGGAGTGCAGAGCTCTAGGTGCGGGGCCACTGGTGAGAGCCTCTGGCAGCAGGAGCTGCTGGGCAGACCTGGAGCTCCAGGTGTGGGGCCACTGGGAGAGCCCCTGGCAGCAGGTGGGGCACCAGGCAGAGCGCAGATCCCTCCCAGGCGGAAGCAGAGCCATGGGGAAAAAGTGGAGCCCTGGTGACAGCAGAGCCACGGGTCAGAGGTGGGGGGAAAAGTGGAACTCATAGGGATAGCAGAACTCCAGGCAGTAGTGGGCAGCCAGGAGGAAATGTGGAGACCTGAGTGCATTGACTTCCCTTGATCCGGCAAATTTCCTGGTCTGGGACCACGCATGTCTCGAGGAAGCCAGACCAGGGAGATTCAACCTGTAGTATCATCTCACAGTTGTTATTTGTGAGAGACTGGCCTTACTACTACACTAGTACACACACATGCATCTAGATGATAGTAGTGTTGTGAAATGCTAAAAAATGTTTTAAATCGGATTTGGAAACAATCACTTCATTTTACCTTTACAAACACCTTTGCGGTAACAATCAAAACTGACACTTCTGTCGCCACTCTTTAATTTTGATTTCGAGTAGAGTGCCTACTCTAAGGTCATAAGGACTTCTAAAGACAATTACACTGAGAACTTTTCATTAATATATCAAGTTATTATAACAATTGTGTAGCTCGTTGGAGTGGTTCCTATTGTGGTGTTAAATTGTCATAAACAGGAATAATTGTATTATATTTCTCTTATTCTATCCAACTCCATTACTGCAGAAATAGATCTATACATATACAAACACGGTGCATTGTAGACTCCATGTGTATACCATATGTCCATATATAAATACATACATACACAGAGTGCATGGATTTTTTAAAAATGAATAAAAAACATCAGTTTTCTGCAGCACTGTGGCTGCTTTGCTCTGTTTCAACTGAACAGAGAATTCCACCAGCATAGGGGAAATCTTTGGGTGGTACAGAGCAGCAGTAGTAGTCCATATGCCAGCCTACTCCTAGCTGCCAGTGCAGGAGTGTGGCCAGGACCTCTCTGTGTCCAGATGATCTCTAGCTGCTGGAATGATCCCAAAAGGGGTGCTGTAGATAAGACCAATTTTCAGCCTTCAGTTCACACCATGAGGCCAGTCTGGTGCTTGCAGCCCATCCCAGACTTGGACTGCAGGGTGCTCTGCTGGTTCAGAAAATCTTTACCAATAACTTTTAAATGGTTTTGAAAAAAAACATTTTTTACTAGACAGAGTCATGTGCTAGAAAATGTACTGCACTAGCAGAAGGATGCCCTAGACAATTTAATAGGGGTCTTTTTCATCTTTACATCCTATGATCTTATGATTTTTTACTTCAAAGTAGATTGCCAAAATACTGACACTGGCTGCTACCATTTTTAAGAAGCCTTTTTGAGGACTGATACATCTCTGAACCTTTACAAAGTCATTTAGCACTGAAGAAAATGTTTCTTAAAGAGAAAATTATCTTTTTAAAAAGGAAAGAGATAATTCTTTTCTTAGCAGTAAGATACTCTATTTATAGGTGGAGGCTCATGAAGTCCTTAAGCTTTGATTCAAAATGTACACCTTGGTTCATCTCACCTCAGTGATAATGTTATTCCCCCTATACTGTTGTAATCTGTGACACTGGGGGTTTTTTTACACTCTCAAACGCTGTTGGTGCAAGTCTTTCTGAGAGCATAAGATAACAGAAAGAAAAACAGGAGAAACAATACGTTACAATTCCCTGATGAGAAATTATGTTACTCCTACGATAATAAAGCAAAATTCATTCACACATTATATTAAGGGTACATCTATAAATGGTTAATAAATGCTTAACAGAAATTTTAATAAATTGTTAATCTATAGTAGAGACTAATAGGTGAGTTAATGGCTTATAATCATGGTTTATAACCATTTATAACTCCTACTGTGACATGTTTATAACATCTATTATTTTCAACCCCTTACAAGCTCTTTATAAATGTAGCCTTAATAGAAAGAATAAGCCAAGATTCTGAACTAGTAGTTTCTGAGGTATTACCCTACCAGGTGTCTTGAGAGCACTTGTCCCAGTTTTGTGTCTGGCTGGGGTTGTTCCAACTTGTGCCGTCATGCCTCTCCTCCAGGACCCGGTCTGTGAAACAGACAGAGATGCTTTCTGCCCTCCTTTCTCAGAGTCTTCAGAGAGCCCCGAGGGAAGGCCCTTCCATTTGCCACTGCCATCTCCACTGCAATCAAACTCCTCCTCTGGCTTCTTCAGTTCTTCAGTGCTGCCCCAGTTTTCACTGTCTGTTACGGACCGTTTCTCTGAATCAGTCTTCAGCTACAAGAAATTTACATCACAGGAAATGGTAAATCTCGGGATTATTCAATACTTTCTCAATTTTTAAACCCAAAGAAGAGAAGGTGAATAAAGAAAACTGATTTCTTTGTACCACAGATTATATTATGATTTTTATTATGAAACCCAAATTACTTCAGTCTTCCGCTGTAACACTTTATTGTCCATCCACTCCCTAGAGAGTTCACAAACAAATCATTGCTCTGGAAAGGTTTTTATTTTTTGCAAAACTCAAATCACCAATATGCTGCCAAAGTCTTCATGGTCATAGCTGTAATTCTTTATTCTACAAATTTTACATTGATTAAAATGGAGATACTGTCTGAATAACAGGTATGGGTCCCAGAGGATGATAATATATACATAGGAAGATGGGATAAAATGTTATTTGGGTATTCCTATTTCCCTGCATCATTCTCCATTTTGCAGTTAATGGTCTGAGTTCTCTGCTGGCATAATCCCATTGAAGCCAACATACAAAGGCAGAGAATTCACCTTCATATCTCAATTTGCTGGCAGAGAAGCTACAGAATCTAGTACTGAGTCATTGCAGGCTGGGAAGGGGGTTGAATGAGGGTGAGGGGAAGATTTAAAATGAGGCCCATATAAGGGCATCCCTCCCCCAGTACTCCTTGGACAGAGAATTGTGAAAGGAAGACACATGCACATGCTGTGGGCAAACAGCACCCTCCTCTCCCAGCCATGGGACCTTGGGGAAGGACACAGCAGGGAAAGCCAGCTAGAGACCACAACCATCACAGCAACTACAGACATAGCTCCAACCTCTTCCAGCCCCTCATTCACATTGTCTTCATCTCAGTGGTACTCACATCCACACTACTACCTTCCTCCCCTCGGTTGCTCCTCCTACTCTGGTCCCTTTGATCCTATCTTTTCCCCTTGTCTTTTCACTCAGCTAATCCCTCCTTAAACATCTTCTGTACCCTCAACACCAAAAGAAATGGTGGGACTAACACAATATTTAGTGTCATCACACTCAGTGGTCCCTCTAAGTTGCACAGCAACACAGCTTCACAGGTGATTAATCAGCCCTGCCCAGTCATTCAGCACCATGCAAGGAGCCCTGAGCCTCTGACTAGGTGGAGCCAATTAATCACCTTTGAAGCTGTGCTTCTGGGCAGCTTAGAGAGAACACTGATCACACTGTTTGCTGTCCTTGTGAATTCTCCCCCCCCCCCCCATCTATTGTGTATATGTAGATGGTAAGTCTGTGAGACAGTGACCATTTACTCCTCTGTGTTTGTACAGTGCATAGCACAATAGGGTTCTGGTTTTGTTTGATCCCCAGACACTATTGTAATAAACATGATTAATAATAATTAGGTGGCAAGTGGATGATTCAGGGCTGGTTTCCCCATACCAGCCCTGAACCAGTTAAGTGTTTGGAAGCTGAGAAAAGGTCAGATATAGCCCAGACATGAGGGGCTTAGACTGGACAAGCAACCCCTGATTGGGAGATGAAGCATAGCTGAGTAGGTGTGGACTGGGCTAATATAAAGCCAGAAAGGTGGCAACAGAAAGGCTGAGGGGCAATGGAGAATTTTCTGACCCCCAAGTGATGCCATTTTGGAAACTAAAGAAGAATCTGTTACATAGGAAAAACAGATACAAACTATGGGGAAAAGAGTAGAATCAGATTATTATGATTCCAACACAAAAAACAAAGCTGAGGAAGGAAATAAACCAAAATGTTATAACTGTAGGGCACTTAGCTGATGAAATAACATTAAGTGAAAATTAGTTACCAGTGAAAGTAGCTGACTGGAATAAGAAAAAGCAGAGGGAATATTGTAAGAGACAGGAGGTTGAGTGCAAAGACGACACATGAGGGGCAAGTGGCCCCCCAGATTTCTGCATGTGTCAAGATGCCTTTGAAGAGCTTGTTCTGCCCAGGCTGCTGGCTCGTAAGGGGGACTCTATTCTTCTTCTGATGATCCTCACTGGTGACACTTGCAGCTCATTTGTTCCCTATTCTTAGCAGTTGGCCAGACAGGGAATGGGAGCATGGGGATGGGAATGGGAATGTGATCACAGAGGCAGCAACCCTGACAGGTCACCTTCAGCTGGCATGAAAAACAGCTCCATCTGGCCCTCTCTACTTCCTGCCTGGGCCTGGCTTCCAGAGACAAGGGCCTACTGAGCCTGAAACATGCTGATGTGAGGTGTAACGGGAGAAAGACAGAGGTTGAGCAGGTAACTCTGACAGGGAGAATGTAGTGACTCACAGAGCCAGGGGTTGCCAGGGAAGGTATCAGGAGCTCAGCTGGAGATTGCTCATGTCCCTCCCCTAGATGAGATGTCTGTGAGGACACAGGAGCTTCAGGGAGACGCTGGTGTTGTGAGTTTCCCTGGGCTGGTCCAGAGGCACATTCCCTCTGCTCCTGCATCTCCACCCCACATCCACAAGCTGGCAGGATTGGCTGCCCTGGCCTAGAGATGCAGGACTGGAAAGTCCCCCCCAGAGGCTAGACATCAGACAGTCACATGGCTCCCACTTTACAATGCACTATTGGCAGGCACAGGTTGTCTACAGCTGTGAGATGGTGCTCTTTTAGATGACTGTACAAAGAACAAGCTGGTAAACTGCTAAAAACTAAAATGTAAGAAAAGTTTAAATAAGAAGTTGGGGCTACAAAAGGATTTGACTAAAATAAATGGGGAAATATATGGAGTGCCATTAGAGCTGATTAAAGATGAGATAACCATAAGTATAGGAGAAGGTAAAGTGTTAGTAAGTAAGTGACTAATTATTAAATTAAGGAGGAGAAAGCAAGCCATCAATAGTGGTACTGATTACATATGAGGGAGGGACTGTACCTGAGAAAGTAACACTAAGGTTTCAGATATTGAACAGCCAAGCCATAAATCATCTCTCCTTTAAGGTGTTATAAATGCCAGCAGTAGTTTGTTAAAGGAAAAGAAGTTGTGATAAATGTAGAGAGGAGATTTCCCATGAAACTGTATGGAAGAAGCAGAGGTCAAATGTAGCAATGACAGTGTCAAAGACTATTTGAAATCAAGTTTGATGTGGGGAGGTGAACCAGCATATACATGAAAAGAGGAGTTGGTTTTGTTCAATTCAGATCGAGGAGTCCAAAACAAGAAAAAAAAGCAGGAAGAATAGAGATGGCATATTGTATACACAAATTGGGAATTCTTACATCTGAAATAATATCTGACCATGTATTTATGATGTTGGCATTAAATTGGATCTGGGATGTATACCCAGCAGAAGCAACAGTTATTTTTTCTCATTCAGTCTCAAGGCTTATGGTGATAAAAATGATCTCAGTATATAAACATGATTTAATCAATGAAATTATAGTTCTAATAAAAGAGTTAGTATGGATGGGAATATAGGAAGCATTAGCTTGGATTCCAGTGCATATTGGGATAACAGGGAATTAAATGACAGAGAAAGCAGCTAAAAATGCTATAAGAAATGGAAGGATTGAGACAGAGATACTTTGAGTAAACAGGAATTCAAAAGACAAGTACAGAAAAATTTAAATGAAGAATGGAAAAAAAAAAAAAAAAAGAATTAACGTAAAAAGATGTTTTGAATTGTGCTCTAGAGTTAAGGATTATGACATACTTCAGGGCCTGGACAGTAGAGTACTAACAGGCCACTTTGACTTAAACAAAAATCCTTTTTGAATTAAAAGTCATAAAGATATATGTGCTCTGTAGCATGGAAGAAAAATGCATCACCTTCTATGGGTAAGTAAGGGATTTGAAAAAGAAAGGGAGAAGCTTTCTGAGGAATTCAAATGACTTAAGGGGCAAATACATTATGTGATATGTAAAAACATCAAGGAAATTGAGTATTATTTAAAAAGTGCTGTTACTTTACTTGAAAGACACAGGGCAGAATGAGAGGCTATAAACTGTGAAGTATTGAGGAATTATAGTTGGTGGCAGCTAAAGAGTATTCAAGCAAGTCTGTTTCACCAGAGATAGAGAGCGAGAGAAAGAGAGAGAAAAGAAATGGTGTAGCAGTGAAGAAGTCTCTAGCCCTCTCTGTGAAGGGAAGGAGGGAGCTTGGAGAAAGAGTAGGACCCTTGCACCCTGGCCCTGAGGGAAAGGCATACCCCAGTAAAGATACAGGTGAAGCAGAAAACCTCTGGGAGGCAGACTAGATGCAGTTTGGGGAGATAGCAGTAAAGTTTTGCCCTTATCCTGCATGCTGTAGAGTCCATAGGTTGGAACCTGGAGCAATGAGCTGGGCTAGTTTCCCCTACCAATCACTGACGAGTGGCATTGCCTGGACAACGGGTGCAGTGGGGCTCAGTGATCCAGAAGAGGAAACCACATAGGGACTTGGCCGAGTGCTGAGTCTTGAAGAGGAAGCTGTAACTACTGGAGCAGAGAGAGGACAAAGAGTGAGAGAAAAGATAACCAGTTGAGAAACCACAAGGAAATATGTCAGACTGGAAAGAGAACAAGTCCCCCAAACTGCCAGGAGGAGACCCCATTTGCAGTGAGTGAGCACCCCATGACAGTATCTTGTAATCATCAGCCGCTGTTGAAACGTATGGCATTCGAGACATAAAAATGCAATATTTGACTATGTTAACATAGTCTTAGATTTGCTTTTGTCAGGGAAACAGATTTTGTACAAAGAAGATGGGAAAAGAACCCAAGCAAATATGCATACAAATGTCGCACGGTGTTTCAGCAGAGAGTTTTTGTTGATGCTGTTGTTACTGAGATGGTAATATTCTAAGAGCTTTCCTCAAAGACAGATTTTTAAAAAGATGGAGAGATACATTTGAAAGCAAATTTCATCATCTGCTAAAGTTCAGAATAAAATCCTTTGAAAGATTTTTGCCACCCTTGCATCCATAACATGTCTGCTAATCCTTTTTTCCCCCTTTAAATAAAACAGGCCAATTACCTCTTCTTGCTGTAGGCTATTTATGCTGCTCCAGTCATGTACATTGACAGCAGCAAAAGGCCCACCATCTCTCTCTTGCCAGATTACGTTCCCCACCTGGAATAGAGCTGACATTATAGCTACATGGACATAGCCTGTTGAAACAGGACTCCTTTTCATTTGCACCAGCAGAATCCACTCGGGGCAGCTGGATCACAGTGCATCTAACATTTTACAATTTACACCCTGAAATCCCCTCTGCAGTGCAATGTAGACAAGCCCTAAGTGGCTGAAGGCCAGCCTGGTAAAGATAGAGATAACACAGATAGGTTGGGAGAGAGCAACTGGAAGAACTCAGGAGGATTACGTTGGCTTGCCATTTGAGGGGGCTCTGAACATTTTTTGTGCCCCAGGTCTGAACTTTAAAGACCTCACTTATCCTGGATCTGCTCAGATAGCAGCAATGCCCAGTGTGACTTATTTTGCCGCTTTCACGTGAAGATGAGCACTTAGAGTATGTCTGCCTTGTAGCTGGGAGCATGCTCCCCAGTGCAAGTAACAGACATGCACTAACTCTGCTCCAGCTGGCACACTGAAAGGAGTTTAAAAACCACAGGTGATCCACCTGATTACAAACCTGCCTAGACCTCCTAGGTGTGTACTTGGGAAGCTAGCCCAAGCTGCCATCTTTGCTATCCTGGTTACACTGCTACTTTTAGTGCACACTCTTAAGCAGAGATAACATTCCTGGTTCTGCACTGGAAAGCAGGCTTCCAGCTGCAGTGGATGCATTTCTGCAGTCTTGGAGGTCAACTAAGGTGCTCAAACTTGAGGTCCCTCATCAGAAAGATGAGCCATCTGGCAGTGCCTTGCTTATGAAGGCCTCTTGACTGAGAGACTCATTTTCTTCTTTGCCCTCAAGAGTCTACAGTTTCTTAACTTCCTGTGTAACACTGACAGGTGGAACCGAACCTGGGACCTCTGGAGCAAAGTGCATGAGCCTCTACAGCTTGAGGTAAAAGCCAGCTGGCTCTCAACTAAGGCTGCACTGCAAACTCATTATTTATCTTTGTAAGTGGTCTAAGTGCCACTAGATGGAACAGTACACCACACCCAAAAGCTGTGCAGGTTACATTTGCATGACCTTTGGGGCATTTGAGGAGATGTGAGGAGTCGTGAGATGTGTTCTTGGAAGGGGGTTTACCTGTATTCTGCTGACTGAGGTTTATGAAAACAATATGTTGAAACTGTGGAATTTCAACTTGTCTAATGGTGTGATCTTGGGACAGGAGCGTAATCAATGTTTTTACTTTGAAAATGTAAAAATCAATATAAAATTGCACAGACAAAGCCACGCTTAGGGGACAACATCCTGGAGGTTGTCTTCTGCTGGCTGGCAGAGAGGCTTGGGCCATAGCAGGAGAATACTAGTGATGCTTTATCACTCCAAGAGCAGACAGCTGCCTCTGGTGCTCCATTCCACCATACAGGCAGGAACCAAAGCAACTGTTCACCATAAGTGGGCAAGAAGGTGTACTCCATGTTGAGCAGGAGGAGTGGCCCACTGGATCCCTTATCCTGGAAGATCTCAGACACCTGTGCTAAGGGAATCTAGAAGCAGCACTGAAAACAGCAGGAGTGCTGAGTGGCTGTCCCAACCGCTCTGGAACACAGGAGAGAAGGTTCCGGCAGATCCATGTCCCTGACATTCTCAAAGGTCATACTCTCTTCCTGGAGAGGAGTTGGGAAAACAAGAGTTCTCTGCTCCTCCTTGACTTACCTCTCCCCATGGAGGAGAGGAGACAGAAGAACAGTATACCTCTGCCCGTCCCTTTCTCCCTATGGATGGAAAAGGGACATCATTTCCCTATGGCTATAAAGTCTATATGACATACTACAAGTCATGATGAATGCAAATTAGATTAATTTAAATTACACCATTTGTAGGAGAGTAAGATGCAGTGAGTAAACATCCATCTACTCACAATTCAACTACATTGCATTCTGTGTTTAATGGAATGCAATGCTTCTTTCAAATAAATATAATAGAAAACCAGGTCACATATTCATGATGTCATTGGATGTACTGACACTGAAGATATTTTTCTAGTATTATGTTTCCTTTTATCTATTTGTATTTAAGTACACTTTTCCTGGTATACTATGCACTTGAAAAGATATGGTAAGAGCAAGTAATGAAAAGCTACTTACCTGCGTATGAGCATTTTTTCTGGAAGAGGCAGTAATATTAGAATAAGAGCTGACAGATGAGGTGGTGTTCAGGTCATCTGTGCTGATGTTATCAAGAGTGTCACTGAGGCCACTACTAACTGAGCTGCTGTCATCCCAGCTGCAGAGAAAGAAGGATATCTGTTTACTCACAGAAAGCCAATGGACAGAAAATGTCTTCAAAACAATGCTTTCAATAGTACCTTTTTTGCATAAGTTTTATACAATGAACATTGAGAAATAGTTGCTAATATACAATACACATTAGTTTCCCAACATTTCTAAATTAGTCATTCACTCATTTTCAAATGTGGACTGGTAGCCGTTTAATTAGTGAAAGACCAGGAGGCCTTTTAAAAATGTAATATCAGCTCTGGGCAAGCACTAGTTTAAGTCATTAAAAGAGGTTGTTTCATGCTTCATTGCAATCACATTCAGTACACTGGCAGGGAAATCCATTAAAGCTACCTGTATTGGTAGCCAAAGCGTTATTAACAGCTTGCAGTACCCTATGGATTTCCAGCCTGCAGAAAAATAAAGGAAATATCTCTTCTCCAGCCTAATCAACTGTCAGCCAGGTAACCAATATTTCTAGTAGCTCAGTTTTCTTCTCAGCCTTTTTTCTGGTGGGTGCTGTGTCATTAAAACAGGATTTTTTGATCAAACAGTTACTGGAGCTGGCTACTTAGGCTATGTCTACACAGTAGCATTATTTTGGAAATAACATAATCCATGTCTATACTAGAAGCAGTTATCTCAACATAATGTCAAAATAATGTTGAGCTGGAGGACTTCTTACTCCAACTCTTGTAACCCTCATTTTACGAGGAGTAAGAGACATCAGAAGAAGGGTGCTCTTTCTCGGACTTCCTGCTATGTAGACAGAGCCAAAAGCCAAAATAAGCTATTTTGACTTAAGCTATGCAATCAACGTAGCTCAAGTTGCGTGGCTTATTTCAGCTTTAGCCCTGCTGTGTAGATGTGCCCTTACAGAACAGAAGTTACACATTTCATTGAAACACAAACTATTACCCTTTCTGTTTCACAAGATCTGGAGAGTGGGTGTGGAAGGAGGCAATGATAGCTCTATGGCAAGATCATCCCCCTATTCTCATGCAAACCCTGTTTTTACCATGGAGGGGCTGGGGCACAGGGGGTTAGGCAAATCCCATCCCTGAGGGTATATCTACAGTGCAGGCTAAAGTCGAATTAAGATACACAACTTCAGCTATGTTAACTGCATAGCTGAAGTTGAAATACCTTAACTCAGCTTTTGGCACTGTGTACACTGCAGGAAGTCAAAGGAAGAACCCTCTCCCTTCGACTTCCCTTACTCCTCATGAAATGAGGGTTACAGGATTCGGACTAAGAAGCCCATTATTTTGAAATTATTTTGAAATAACAGGCTTGCTGTGTAGATGTGCACTCTGTTATTACGAAATACAGGGGGCCCCCGCTTTACGACAGCCCGATTTATGACCCCGGCACTTACGACCTTTTCCATAAGTGTGGAAGGGGAGGAAATCCCCCGACTTACTTCCTCGGCTCCGCATTTATGACGGTGTATGCCACCTGCCATAAATGTAGGCTCGAGTTACGATGCCCCGACTTGCCACGCTATCCCCAGAGCTGATCACGTCACAAGTCGGGGGCAGCCTGTAACGTGAAATAACGCTGCTGTGTAGACATGCCCTGACAGAAGATTTAAGAGGAAACTCAGTGAAGGAACCTAACAGTGTCTGGTAGCCCCTACTCTACCTGTGCAGTTCTCTGTAGTGTTACAATCTGATCCTGAGTTTTCCATCTTCTGGGGAAAAACCCATACAGTGGAGAAGGGAAGAGTTAAGGGGATTAGGAAAAATTCAGATCTTCCAGCTGAATGTGAGCAAGTACAAAACTGCCTTAGAAGAGACAAAGGTAGCACCTTCTACTACTCTGAATTCAGCGAACAAACTGCCATCTTGGCCTTGTTAATCAAAGTCTGGATAATTCCCACAGTAATTTTATTCTTTAATATAGGATCCATCCAGCCCAGTGAGTGTGAAAAATTCAGTCTTGTCACTTAATGTTTATTACTGAAATTGAATTCACATCAAATACACCTTAGTGATCTTTTTATGTCAGGGGCCTATAGACACCAAGAGTTTTACAAAGCAGACTTTGGAAATCCTAGAAATCGCATCCGAATATATTAAAAAATGGAGCTCATAATAATAGGTTGAATAAAGCTAGAATCCTGAGGACCTATACTATGTCTACTATTAGATCAGGGAAAACAATGGAAACAATGGAAACATCTGAAAATTCTTGTTTTTAAATTTATCCCTCTGATACTTGCTTTACATGTGCAGCTATGAGGAGTTAAACCCACATATCCATTACCACACTGAAGGCTTTGGAATGTGCCCGTTGCAGCTACAAATAATCTAGATGTTGAGGAGATTGGTATGAAGCATGCCATGATCGGTCAGAAAGTTCAGTGCACTAGTCAGTATCCTAGCAACCTCAGAGACCATTACTTTGAATACAGCAATGATAGAGGCTCAAATTAGTACAAGAGAAACTTATTTCAGAAGGAGAGAGCAGACTACAATACTGCCTATAGTGTAAGGGATACAAATAAATAAAGCTTATGCAGCATTGCCACAGAATAGACAGTAAACACAATTTAAGAATGCAGTTTCATATCTGATCGATTGTAAAAATATGCTGCATAAACCCCACACTGACAGAGAAGGGGTGAAGGAGACTCTGTGCACTAAAGGAGACCTACCTCTCTGTCTCTGCCAACTATCCATGCTAGGAAGAAAGGCTTTAGAACAGGGATGGGCAATAATTTTCACAGGGGGAGCACTTAATTTTGGTACATGGTCATGCGCCGGCTCCACACTCTGGAACTGGTGGGACCTGGGTTAGAAAGGGTGAGCCTGAGGACTAGCCTCCCCTAGAGTTGTCTGGGGCCACAGGCTTTGAATTAAAAACACAGCAAAGGGCTCCCGGCTCCACCGCTACCATGTTTCCTGGAAGCAGCCCAGGATTCCTGCAGCTTTGTAAAGGGTTTGCCGCTCCAGCCCCTGGCAGGGTAACACTACGACCACGAGCCATTTAAATAGATCCTACTGCCTGAGCCACCGCCTGCAAATTTGGTGGCACTGGTAGCAGGATATAAGTAGAAAGCAGACAGATGAAGTCTGTGGGCTGGATCAAAGTGTTAGGTGGGCTGGATCCAGCCCCATGGGCCACATCTTTTCCAGCTCTGCGTAAGAATGAGGAAGCTGCTGGGGAGGGTGTGTCTGTTGAAGCTGAAGAAGGAACCCCATGCCAGAGACTTCCCTAGCTCTGGGAAGAGACTGTGGACCCCAGGCAAGCCCAGCAGGGGGAGACTCTTTCAGCTACCTGTCCGAAAGGACTGCAGTAAAGCTGCTATGCAGGCACCTCTGAAGTGAAGGATGGAGTGAGGGGGTGCTACTGACCTTGTCTCTTTGTTGAGCCCAAAAGGGGCTTGTTCTCTATTGAATTTGAACTTTTGCTGTTCCCTGCCTGTGAACAAAGCAAGACAGAACTGCAAAGAACTAAAAAGACACAAGAACTAAAAGGCTGAGGCTTAGACTGGGCTGAGCCTGTGGTGATAAAGGGGCATGGAAAAGGACCCCAATCCAGCCAAAGAAGTGCAGAGGTGCCCCAGAATACCTTACTAGGACTTCTATTTGTTTCCACTAGCCCTCATTCCTACTGCCTTTTTTGCCACTTTAACATTGTCTAATGTGGTAGATAGGAAGCTTCACAGCCTATAAAAGCCATTATTCCATCAATGGGCAACCTAGGTTAGTGAGTGGGCTGCATGAGTGGTCTTCCTTCATCTCAGTGGGCCACAAGATTGTTATAACCAAGACAGTGTCCTGGGGTAGGGTAGTTTTGCTAGCTGTGCTTGTGTACCTAGAATTTGCAGGGTATGCTGACTGAACCACAGCAGCACTTTTTGATTGGATGCAGAGGGAGCATATGGCTCTCACAGTCAGTGTTGTGTGCAATCTGCATGCACCTCAATTCACATACTCTTGCTTTATGTGTTTGTCATGTTATTAATACCTGTACAAAAAAACCAACCAAACAAAACTATGTAGACGGAAACCAGTGGAATCTGGCAACCATACATGTGGGCAATGGTAAACAAAATGTCTTGTAGGACACGCATAGAACCCCAGTAGGCCCACCACTACATTATTGAAATCCTACTTGTAAGGCATATACAGTTTGCAGTACTGTCAAGCACGATAACTGGAAACACCTTTAATTATGGTTAAATATGATCAAAGACAGTATGCGCTGGGAAATACAACCAGAAGCAGGACATTGATATATCGTACAATGTCACAGGCACCACGTTTGAGCATAAAATACTAAGGATAAAACACACCTGGCTTACAGTATTTCCCAATCTAGGCACAGAGCTGGTTAATTAGCAACAATATGATTTCAATCTTTAACTCCACTTTCCTCTTTTCATTACACCTTTGATCTCTTAGATGAAGAAGACACCATAACTGAGATGAAAGTAGGGTTAGGCACCCTGATACGCAGCTCTGGAAAGAAAGAGGTCGGGAGTGTTCAGTACCCAGGAAAGGATCAGTTATTGGAAGCCAATCAGCCACTGCATGGGCAGTCTCATCAGCTGTTTCCAGGTGCTGCAGCCAAACTACTCTCCCCATCTGGCCAATTAGCTCTATGACACGAACCCCTTATTATCTATTTGGTTGGAATTCAGCTGTTTTCAAAGTGTGCAATGGCGGCAGTTCCCAATCTGGCTCTGACTGTAGGCAGGTGAGCCTTTTTCCAGAGAGGGGGAGCCAAGCTGGGAACACAGCCAGTTTCTCGGCTGGCTGCAGGGCTGAAGGGAGACAGTTTGGGCAGGCCAGCAGCTCCATGGCTGGCTGCAGAGGGCTGGGCTGGGAGGAGCCAGGTGGGTGGCTATGCAGATGGAATGCCCAGTACACGTCTGGCATAAAAACTAGGGATGTCAACGTGTAGATGACTACACGATTAACTGATAAGCCTGGTCTTATCGGTTAATCTTGTCAACCACATGCACTCCCTCCCCTTGCTGCCTCTGATACAGCTGGCTTAAAAGCCAGCTCCTCAGAAGCACCAGATCCACCTGCCCCCACACTCAGCAGCATGGGGGGATGAGGGGAGGCAGTTGGGAGTTGATACACACGGGGAGTAACTTTCAAGCTGGCACCCCCCCGAGTGCTGGCTCTGCAGACCCACCTGCCCCCGGCCCCCTGCTCCTATGGAGGCAGTGGGGGGTGGAAGGCAGGCAGGAGCTAATGAGGGAGCCGGCTTAAAAGCCAGTTCTCCCCAGCACCTGCTTCCCCCCTCCACCTGCACTGCTGCCTCTATCAAAGGCAGCAATATGGTGAGGAGGGGAGCGGGGGAGTCTGCCCCCGAAACAGCCTCTGTCTGCAGTGGCCCAGGCTTGCCTCAGACAGAGGCTGCTCCATGGCAGCAGCTCCTGTCTGAGGGGAGCTCAGACCCCCACAAACAGGGGCTGCTGCGGCCCCACTGTATTGCCTCCTTACCAAAGGCAGCAGCATGGGGTGGCAGGTCGGAGCCAGTCTGAGTGGGAAGCCGTTTTTTTAACTGGCTCCCCTCACACAGCACTACTCCCACCTGCCACCCCACACTGCTGCCTTTGGTAAAGAGGCAATAGAGTGGGGTGGCAGCAGCCCCTGTTTGTGGGGGGATCTGAGCTCCCCTCAGATAGGGGCTGCTGCCTCAGCAGCTTGATGTTTTGAATGGCATGAGGGGATGCCGCAGGCAGGGAGGCTGTCTGAGGGTCCCACTGGGCTATGGGACATTGGCAGTCCTGAATATCATGACAGGCCAGATGTGAAGATTTGGAGGGCTGGATTTGACCTGCAGGCTGTATTTTGCCCACACCTGGTCTATCACCACAGGCTTGCAGGGCTATAGTTTAACTCATTGGGAACCATATAACTTTAAAGCAAGGAACACAAGCTCGTTTTCAAAGGACCCCCCTCACACACACACTTTACCCCAGGCCTGCCAGCTGGGAGATGGGGGCAAAGGAGGCCACTGTCCTGGAATATGGGGTACTGGACAGCACTGAAGGTCTGGTGGGGGGGAAGGCTAACCCTTAGCTCTACCCTTTCTGCCTTCAGCACTGCCTGTTCCGGGAGCACGGAACTGGCTCCCCCACGCACCTTGTCTAAGAATCTGGCAATTCTGTCAATCCCCTCCCTCACACTTTATTCAGACAGCTCAAGCAGTAGAGCTAGGCAAAACAAAATTAAACACAATTCCCCTTGCACACTCCACGCTCCTTCCGTGAGACCAAGGGAGGGATTGTAACATGACAGTACCTGTAAAAAATTTAAGTTTCTTTCACTTCATACCATAAGCATTTCAGGAAGAAGGTTTAAAGATTCTAAATAATCTCAGCTTTGAAACTATATAACTGAAGCATGTTTACAAAATCTACATATAAATACCCTCTGTATTCTACAGCTCAACTGCCTTGTGGAAATTAAGGCATGATCTTTCAGATCATGTTTTCACTCTCCTATGGCTTCTCAGTGATGTTTTACACCAGTATATTGATAAGCTCTGGAAACACTTCTGGCTGTTTTGAAATATATGTAGACATCTACCCTACAGACCTTTCAGGGTCTTCACTATAATATGGCTGGAATATTTCTCTGATCTCAGGTGGCCAGATGTCTTCCAAACGTCAGGAGCTCTTGTACAAAATATGTGCCCATGCTCAGTCACAGTTATTTTTATTTTATTTTTGTTTCACTCGTCGTAGTTATTTGTTGGTATTGGGTTGTTTCAGCATCTTTCCTTTGGAATATCTCCAAGTCTGGTTATTCACAGTAGGCTGAAGTTGAACTGGAAGCACACACAGAAGTGTCCTAAGCCATCTTTCCATCTGAGATTCTGCTGAGGATAGTCCATTAGACTAATTATGTTGAAAGATATAATGCTTTGTATCCTACAATAGACTCAGAAATATTAGAGATGGGAAAACCCCACAAACTAGATCATGTAAGTCATCTGTCAGTGGAAGATCATTCTCTTGAATGCATTTAATACATTGTCCAGACTACTTTTAAATTGTTCATGTTCATCACTTCTCTTATTATAATACTACCATTGTTATTTCAAATTCTCAGACATTATCTCCCTATCGATAGGAAAAAAATATGGCTTCTCTAAGGCTTAAGTTATCTAATTTCCGGATAATGAATTATCCTTTATATAATTTAGGAATCTTATTAATGATAAATGTTTAGTTTTAGCTTTTATCTAGCAAATGTCTGAGTAAACACTGTGATGAATGTATTATCCTGTGGAAAATTCTCAGGGTTAATACAGCCTTAAGAACTGGTCCAACAATATTTCTTTTTATATCTCATCTATTCCTGATGGTTGACAGCAGATACTCACAGTAACTTGTAGTCCTAATTCCTTTTATCCTTCAATACCCTGTTCACTGTCAAACTCATGAGCATTTTAGAGGCTTGTATAAGTATTGTATCTATTTTTTTCCCTTTCTGTCTCTCCTGCATAATTATAAAGGCAGTTGGTAGCACTATTATTAAGGTTGCCTGACACTTCCCATATAAGATCATGTTTTCAGTTGCTCATAACTTTGCCAAACTATAATTGTTTGGACTGAAAGTTTTCATGTTGGAGGTCTGCCTCAGGCTGACTTTTTTTTTTAACTTCAGCCAAGACCATTCATCTGTTTCCTAGAATGAGACTTGGGCAAAACAGTATTTTGTCCATATTAAAAAACTGCGGTGACCTTTTCTTCGAAAATTTCTTCCACCCACATGCTTTGGAACAGGAACTGGATATTTGGCAAGTGGATAGCGTTTGTATAGATGTGTCTTTTTCTCATCTCATGAAAAAGTAGACAAATAATAGAAACACATTTCATGTGTGGAGAATTCTTAAATTTTAGCGGCTAAATTCTCCCAAACATTCTCTTTGCATTGACTATGTGCCCATCTAAGGATGAGTAAGATTCTACCTGGTATTGCAGCTCTGGACTACTGTAGGCCAGATGGGGCCCAGATCTGGGGCAACTGCACTGACAGCAGGGACACTCTCCTGTCCTGTGCCCTGAGTGATCTCTCTTCTGGACTCAAGCAGCGTGGAGAAGCAAGATGCCTGATTTGAATAAAGAGAACAATGGGGGCTGTGTGGGTCAGTAAACCAAACTGAAGATTGGCAAGGTGTGGGAGAGGGAATCTGGGCTGGGTGGTGTGGCGGTAGGGAGACTGAGACTGGCTGGGCAAGGAGATTTGGACTGAAGGTTAGAAGAGAGACCTGGAACTGGAAGCTAAAATGGAGGGGGGAGGGATCTGTATGTAACTGGATGGATAAGAGAGATTTAGAGCTGGGGAGGGAAACGAGGGGATTCAGAGAGATGAGGAGTCAGGGTTAGGGTTAGGATTAGGTTAGGAGTCAGGGAAACATTGGGACTGAGTGGGCAAGGAGACAGACTGAGACCAGATAGGCATGGGGAAGGACAATTGGCAAAGCAGATTTGACAAAGTAGCACAGTATGGGAGCAAAACTGGGAGTGGCAGGGCAAAGAACATGAGTTGCAAGAGGTGGGGGAACACTGACCTTCAATGAGAAGCCCAATAATTGAGCCTGAAACTTAAAACCAGCTGTCATGAGAAACAGAAAGGGAGGTGTGTGTGACTTAAGGCCTGGAACAGGGAATGAGACAGTTCTGGTGAGAAGCCAAAAGGGGGGAATTGAGACTATTTGGGCAAAGAAATTATGGTCAAAGATCTAAGGGCCAGCCAAATGCTCAGCAAGGAGACTGGGAGTAGGAGACTAGAGGGTTACACTTGAGCAAGAAGATTGTGATTGGCTAGTTGAGGAGAACGAAGTAGGGTGAAGTGCTAGGAATGGAGAAGAGACAGGAGTAGGACAGGTTAAAGAGACACGTGCTTCTGGGGAATGGTTAGAAGAGTGTGCCCCCCTAGAGCACAGCCCTCTCCAGAGCTTAGAATGAAACCCCAGGTTTCTGAGTTGCCACCACTTTTCTGCTGTCTGCAAATAGCTGTGAAACACAGTAACACAACGTGTCTCATCTCCCTTTACTGCTGGTCCACATAAAAGATGAGAAAATACTACTGCTATCAGTTATTCTGTTCGCTTAAGTAGCTGAAGTCCATGTAGATGAACTAAAGGTTTCAACCTTGCTGATAATCAATATGCCCTTCCCCAAGTCTGCCACTGGTCAGTTTCAGCAGCGGCGGACTTGGGGAAGCCGTGGGGCAGAGCAGCTGGGGTGCTGCGGGGTTGGTCCCGCAGTGCCGCTCAGGTGAGGGGCGGCGCTGCGGGACCAACCCGGCAGCACTCCAGCTGCTCTGCCCCAGGCTTCCCCAAGTCTGCCGCTGCTGAAACTGACCAGTGGCAGACTTGGGGAAGGGCGGGCAGAGCAGCTGGGGTTCTGCCTGGTTGGTCTCGCAGCGACACCTCTTACCCCCCTGCTCCGCACCCGGCAGCATCCCAGCTGCTCTGCTCTGCAGCTTCCCCACGTCCGCCGCTCGTCAGTTTCAGCAGTGGCAGCAGCTGGGGTGCTGCCAGGCACCGAGCAGGGGGGTGAGGGGCGGTGCTGAGGGACCAACCCGGCAGCACCCCAGCTGCTCTGCTCTGCGCCGCTTCCCCATGTCCGCAGCTGATCAGTTTCAGCAGTGGCAGCAGCGGACTTGGGGAAGCCGCACGGAGCAGCTCCAATTGTCTGGCTGGCCGGAGCACTTCCGGGTTCCAGTTGGTGCCAGACTATCGGGAGTGCCGGACCACCAGATGCCTGACACTTGGAGTTTTACTGTAGCGCTATTTCGAAATAGCACCATAACGAGAATATGCAAATGAAACGTGAGATATTTAAATCCCGGCTTCATTTGCAATTTCGAATGTCTTCATTTGCATCCCTATTTCGAAATAGGGTGCAAGTGTAGACATACCCTAATAGTTTAGTCTTCCGTAAAGGATTTGAATAGTGTATAGTAAATGACATCCAGTACAACACATTGAACAACACAGAGAAACAAAATATTTAATAGATCATAGTACCCTTCATTCTGTCCACTGAATGGAGCAGGGATCCTGATGAAAAAAGAATATGCAAACATATAAATAATAACTGCATCATAATGCATAGGCACAAAGGGACATGGGAAACCTTAATTATGGCATTGCCTAACTTCTCAATGCTTGACTTTGCACCCCTAATAATGTTAGGGTCAGCTTGTTTTGTGTGTGTGTGTGTGTGTGAATATTATCTATACTTACCTTCCAGTTCTGAGAATTATTTCAAGGTTATAATCTCCATCCAAAATTGTATTTCCTATGTTCCTTGATGCTGTGTAAAGACACTTAAGTGCACTAATATTTCTCATATTTCTCCTTTCATTTCAGAACAATTCAATTCTGTGCCCTATTTTGTAAGTTAGATGTGCTAACACATTTCAGATTGTTAAAAGAGAATTCTGTTTACTCCTTGACTAAAAAATCCTGCCAGTTTTGAGGCCAAAAATACCCCTTCTATTTAAGTGAAGACCATAACTTCTGATTTGTCTCCTCTTATTACAGGAGGCAGTCTATTAATACTTCATAAATGCAAAAGAATCAACTGTCTGAAGATAGGAATGAAAAACTTGGTCTCTACACCAGTTAAATATCCCATTGGTTAGCCTCCAAACAACTTTTCTCCTTGTTTTAGAAGTGTTTGAACAGAGGACAGCTCTTGGTATAGTAATCTTCTTAAGGTTCCTATTGACCGGACTAGTTTCCAGTTGTTTTGGAAATACTGTAGGTGCATGACTACACAGCAGAGCTAAAGTCAAAATAAGCTACGCAACTTGAGCTACGTCAATTGCGTAGCTTAAGTTGAAAAAGCTTATTTCGGCTTTTGGGGCTGTCTACAAAGAAGGAAGTCCAAGAAAGAGCACTCTTCCTTCAACTTCTCTTACTCCTCATAAAATGAGGGTGTGACAGACTGGGCCAGGTCTGGGCACAGCTGAGGGCATCTGCTCAGGGCGAACTGCTCAAACTCAGGGCTCCTTACAGCCCCAGAATGGAGACCTTCCCAAATAGGCCACAAACCAGTCACAAACCAACCTGGACAGCCAGAAGCCTCATGAGCAAAACCCCTCTGACACCCCAGCTCTCCCTGTGCCCCAATCAGCCCCGGGCCTAACACACAGGTGAGGAGTTATAGAACCCAATCTCACCTTCCCCGAATGGGTTCTTCCGGTCCCAAGAAACCAGTCACAGATCCCAATTAATTTACACTCTGGATCTTATCCACAAGATCACTCTGAATCAATCCTTTAGAATCTAAAATCTAAAGGTTTATTACTAAAAGAAAGAAAAGCATGAGAGTAAGGGTGTTAAAGGATAATACATTCCATGCATCGAATCACCCTGTTCTCGATACAGGCTCTTAGCAGAGATTTTATAAACAGTTTATAAGCAGTTTATTTTATAAGCAGTTTAAACTGCTATCTTAAAAGTCTCTGGTGTACATCCTATGTCAGGATGGGTCCACGGTTCTTCCCAGCTCATTGTTCCCTGCAAGGCTGCATCTGGGATCAGGAGCTGAACTCAAGACCAGATGGAGGGTGCCACATGGCACTTATATACCTCTCCGGCATCTTCCAAGCTAGAGCAGGTCACTGCAGGTCACATGGTACATTGACCTATCCTTGTGTCCCAAGTCAGCAACCATTATTCTGGCTGGTCTACAGGCATCCAGATTCATTCCCCAGGTGTGTCTTTGGCATTTAGAGATCTATTGTCCCTGGAGCCTCAGTCATCAGCATAGCCATTGAACAAACATTCCTGGCACATTGCTCTGCCTCAGACAGAGAATTTTCCAGCATCAACACAGAGCACATATTTATAACTCCACACACAGATATCATACAAGTACACAAATAGCATATACAGAATCAGTAGAACATAGCTCTCATTCGACACCTCACATGACCCCCTTTGTACCAACTTTTGGGGCAAACACTCACCCAAGGGTGCAGCAGTGACCTGTCTGATCCCCTTAAAATCCAGTAACGTGACAGAGCACTCTTCCTTCAACTTCCCTTACTCCTCATAAAATGAGAGTTACAGGAGTTGAAGTAAGATGTCCTCTAGCTTGACATTATTTTGACATTATGTTGAAATAACTGCTTGTAGTGCAGATGCAGACTATGTTATTTCGGCATAATGTAAGTTATTCCGAAATAACACTGCTGTGTACATGTACCCTGGGCTAACAGTGAGGCATCTGAAGTCAAAATTGTGTGGGTGTACAATTAAACTGTACAGCTGGGTGAATTTATAAATATTTTCCTACATGTATTGTCTCAATTTAGAAATAATCTACATTGAGTTGTGTTTCTTTTTCCATGAACATCAAAATGATTGAGAATGGTTTTACTAATGGTCACAAAAAGCTATTTTTAAGCCCATGCACAAAAGTGTTTGTACCAAAAGTGGAATATTTGATAAGGGATCAGACATTGCTCAACACAGCAGGAGAACAAAGTTTCCTTTTCCAGAACCCTGGCACAAAGGCTATTAAACAAGCCAGACAACACTTGACAAGACCTTATGCAATTATCACCTGAAGACACATACAATTTCTTTCTGTCAGTGGTGGAGGAAATGGCAGAAAATTACATCAGAAAATTTGTCCTCGGTGTCCTGCACATTGTTGAATTCAGTTTTGACACTCAATGAGTATTAACACTGAATGTTACTTAAGGACTTGTGTTAGTAATGAGTACTTCAGGCAGGGGCACCTAGAGAGAGGAACGTGAAGGGGGCACCATCTGGGGAGGAATGTAACCCAACCATGTGACTTCCCCAAATGAGCCTCCATGTGACTTGTTCCTGCCTGGGGTCCCCTGCACTCTCCCCGTCCCTTCTCCATGGCATGTTACCTGGCAGGGGACACACTGTCCTCTCCCAGGCTCTCTCAAGCAGACTCCGACCACTCTGTCTGCCTTGGCAATGCCAAGTACCAGGCAGTATCCCAGGCAGGCAGTATGGCTGGAACTGGAAGAGGAAAGGCTCTGGCCCCACCTCTTCCCTTTTGGCTCTTCCCCCTCAGCATTTTACAGAGGCACATGTGACCATGTATGCACCTCCCACACATTGCCCCTGACTCCAGAAGCCCATGACTTGTACAGACTGATTTTAGCTTCTGTATGATGAGTGGTTGTGGTGCTGGTAAGTTAGGCTAGCTCAGTGTATCCAAACAAATAATCAACATCTAAAATGTCCTTTTACAGAAAACTAATTTGTCACTATTTGAAATCAAGACCTGTCAGGCAACACTGTAGAAAGCAGTAGCTATAGTAATTGTTTCTTCCACTCCTCACTCTTGATTTATATGCACATTATATGAAGCCCTGAATTTGCTAGCTCAGTGCATGTAAGCCCACTGATCACCCACATTTCCCTGGAATCCGTTTCCACCCTAGTTTATTTCATTCATTTTTGAAAGTGCCTCAAACAGAGTGGCCTAAAGGTCCAAATGAAAAGTCCTTTCTCAAACAGACCATCAGCCATATCAAGGTAACTGCTGTTCAGTCAGTAAGTTGTATGGTCTGTTGAAAGGTTATTATGGTGAACCAAGGTTCCCTCATTGTCATAGTTTGATGCACTTTTTGCAAATCTCATTTTCCTTTGCTCAATCTTGATTTAATGTAGGCAGTTTCATGATGAAAGCATAAATAAGTCCCTTTATGCTTTTTAGCAAAGCCATGATTCTAATACAGGGATAATGAACTAGTTCACTATTGACTCAAGAAAGTCAAGGAAGTGAGCAAGAAGTACAAGGACACCCTAACCCAGGTAGAGAAAGCAAAATAGTTTTGTGTTCTATTAAACTCATTCTCTTTCTGACAGAGCATTGTCAATATCATGCTGATGAAAAGCTTTACTAATGGTGGGTCACATGCTATCCTACTATATGGAAATCTATCTATGGGGTACGAACCTCACTGAGTTTCAGACAGTGATGTTTCTTTTTAAACACTCCTTTTAGCATCACTTCCCACCAATAAGGGAGTAGACTCAGTATCTATCTGTCACTTGGCCTATAATTCGACTTTCTTGGGATATATTCAGTTTTAAAGGAAAAACAACATGTTATCTGCCAAAACCTTTGTGCTGTGCATGCATCAGGTGAGCTATTTATAATAGAGACAGGGAAGTGTTAGTATCATTATAAAAAGCATGGTGAGACCTCATCTGGAATACTGTGTTCACTTCTAGTCTCCCATGTTTACGAAAGATTAATTCAAACTGGAAAAGGTGCAGAGAAGGGTTACTAAGATGATCAGAAGAATGGAAAATCTATCTTATAGGGGAAGATTTGACTTGTTTAGTCTCACCCTATAATGTCCAACACGCTAGCCATTAGCCACATGTGGCTATTTGGCCAATTAAATGTGGCTAATTTGCTATAGTGGCTACTGCTTCAGAACTAGTTGGACATCATGATCTAACCAAAAGAAGGCTTGGAGGATATATGATTTCTCTGTATAAATACATCAGTGGGAGAAATACTAGGGAGGGAGAAAACTTAATGAAGTTAAGTGAACAGTGCACACAAGAACAAAGGAATATAAACTAACCATCAACAAGTTTTGTTTGAAATTAGATAAAGGTTTCTAACCATCAGAGGTGGACGTTCTGCAACAGCTTCCAAGAGGAGCAGTGGAGGCAAAAAACAACAACTAACTTCAAGACCGAACTTGATACGTTTATGGAGGAGGTGGTATGATGAGACTGCCTACAGTGGCATATAGCTGATCTGCGACTATTAGCAACAAATATCTCCAAGAGCCAGTGATGAGACTCTAGATGGGGAGGATTCTGATTTAGAACAAAGTATTCAGTGGGGCTGACAACCACCACAGGCCCTGGAGCAAGGTGTGTGTTGGGGCAGCTGCATGCCCCTGAAAGGGGTGGGGCCAAGGGCAGAAAGTGCAGGGCCAAGGGCAGTTAGCCTTTAGCCTGCCTGGACCACAGCATGTGTCCCCCCAGCCCTCAGAGCCACACAGAGCTGCTTTCCGGTGCTCCCATAGCAACTCTAAGGTGGTTGGGGCTCTGACCACCACTACAGCCTTTGAAACTCTAGGTCATGAGGCAGCTGCCTCTCTTCTCTCCCTTGAACTCTCTCAGTGGATCTGCCCCAGTTCTCTGACTCATGGCCCTGGTCAGAGAAACTAGCTTTGCCTTGCCAACATGACAGTCTTCCCCACACCTTACAACTGTAGGATTGGAGTCATCTGTCCTGTGGTAGTGAAGGGAGCCATATGGAGTTCTGCTATTATGGGTGTGAGGAAGCAAGTCTGTGAGAGCAGAGCTGCAGAGCTGATGATACCAGAGCGCTACAGGCTCAAGAGTGTGTGGGGGAATTAGGCTGCAGTCCTACTGACTATTACTGATGGGTAACTTTTAATATTGACTTCAGGGTGTCAGCTGCAATCGATGGTTAGTGACATCTATCAAATCAAACCTGACAAGACTAAACTTAACATGATCTTTTACTGAGATGTCTTGATATGTAGGCAACTGTTCTTCAGTCTGCCATCTGGTGCTATGAGATCACTTGCCCAAGCTATAAAAATATCCACTTGATGCTACGGTTGGTGTTCGGACACCATGGCAACAAGTGATTTAGAAACACTTAAAAGACCACCCACTGTTTTTTGAATGTTTAACAGATATTGAGCAAAGCAAGAGAAGATTGTTTTAAATGTCGTTAGTTTGGATTCTCCCATATCGATATGTTGTGCCCACTATGCGGGCCTTGTATAGGGTTGTTACCACCAAGAATTGCAATGGGAATGTCAGAAAGGCATGTTTCCTTCCCAGCCTTTGGAGTAGTAACTTGCTACAAGCCCATGGCACTAGGGGGCAGAGGGGAAGGACACATACTCAAATTTTCCCCTTTGTGACTGCAGAAGTGATGTGGGGAGGCTATGAAGGCAGCACAGAGTCTCATTCCTACTTATGTCCCTGAACGGCTTCATAGGTCAAGCTACAATTTGGATCTTCATGAGGCACTTGTAGGAAACCTGCTGCGGCAACTAGTTTGAAAACAATATGGTGTCGGTCCATGCAGCTAATATTTGATCCATTGTAGGAATTAAGCAGAAGAGTGTGGAAACACTTTACAGCCAGGCATATTCTTGGTGATCTAGATGTATATTTTTGTGTGTGACTAATTACTGCTAGTAGATTGCTATGTTCTTACTACAGGCAAGACTGTAATACTCTCTTCACACCCTGAATACCTTGATTCCACAAAGAATGCCACTGAAGTCAGTATGTCTGCTTGTGAAGTAAGCTACTACGTGTAATATAAAGGTATCACAAGCTAACCCCATGTTACTGATGTCACCACACTGTGCCAAAGCCTGCCCTATGTTAAATGTATGAGCTAGGGCTAGAAGAAGGTTCAGGGAGTCCCCTGCGTACCACAGATAGGACAGAAACACAGCAATAGAGTAGAATGCCAATTTCCTCAACAATGGCATGGGGGCCTGGTCTATTGGTTAAGGTGTATGATGTATCTCTCAGCCTCTAGACTAGCAATGTACCGTGTACTCTAGCCAGGGTGCAGTAAAGTGAGCCCTGTACTGTAGTCCAGGCTACTGCCCTGAGCTATCCTGCATTATGCCAATTCTCTGCTGCCTCTATTCCCTGCATATATCAGGGGTGTAAGAGCAGGATTTAGCCTTAATATAGATGTTTTGGCTAACCTCTGAACTGACTTGTGAAAGCAGAAATGATCTCCCAGCTCATTCAAGAGAAAAGATGAGAAAATAATTGGACTGTTTTACTCAAAGCAGCACCCCACTTCATGTCCCAATATATCTGGTAAAGTCTCTCCTTCAAAGTTCAATCTATCATCTAGTAATCAATTTTAAGTCTGGGTTCTACTACTTATTATTCATGTACCAGCAACAATGACCCTGAACAGTCAGATTAAAGATGGTACAAAATACATAAAATCAATACTTTGTTTCAAACAACAGACTGTGAGAATCAAAGTAAGAATTCAGCCAAAAACTTACATGGGCTATAAATTTTGCTATAGCTATTCTCCCCTCATAGCTAAATGAAAACATACCCAGTTAGATTCATACTTCACCTCCCTTTGCTCTGAAAGTATAATGCATTACTTACCTGTCAGTCCTTTTGCAAGGCAACCACTGAAGTGTAAATTTTTATTACTTCAGGGTCATTGATAGAAAACAATGTCATGTAAATTTCAAAATAGATTTATTCAGTATTTTCACAGGAAAATTGTATACAACTAAGAAAAAATAGCAATAAATATGCAGAGATGCTTTTCTATAGCACCACTTTGGAAGCCATTTTATTTCATACTAGCATATTCACCTGGCATTGCTTGGGTTATAAACTCAATTAAGGTTTGGAATTTTTTTCTGGAAAGTAAAAGGAAAATGTACCTGCTTTATTTTTATGAGGTTAATTTTATTTCAGATTTTTTTTAATAGGAATTGTTAAAATTTTCTGATTCATTTTTTTAGTAAATTTTTTAAATGGGAATTCCATCAAGTATATTTTTCTTCCTCTCTATAAACTCTTATCATTTGCTATCTTTTAATAAAAAAGAGCTATAGTCAATGTGGTTTGCAATAAATTTTTCTTCTAGTTTTCAAACCATAAGCATTCATTTAGTACCAAAACAGAGCACTACTCCAAATTTCTCAGTTTTAACTCTTTTCTGTTAGGTTCATTGGGTCCAGTATCTTTCAACATTCACTCAGTTATGTCAGTTTCAAAGACTGTACTTGATTTGGTGATTCTATCTCTTTTTCCATATGGTTTGATGAGAAGCAATCCCATTCCAGGCACTTTCTTAGGAGAGTTGCACAGAGGCTGCTCAGATGTTCTGGGGCAGGGCTGGATGGCGGGCAACTGCCTGACCCCCAGGAGTGGCTGGGCAGCCACTACCTGGCCCTGGCTCTAGGTTCAGCCCTTCCCCAGGGCTGGAGCTGCAGCCAGGGTGGGTCATGTGGTGGCTGCCAGAGCTGAAGCCTGTGCCATGGTACTAAAAATAGCATTATAGCCCCAGCTCCAGTTCTGGCACACGGGGCAGCTGCCTGCCATGTGGCCGGGCCCTGTCTGTTGGGAATGGAGCCAGAGCCATGGTGCTATTTTTAGTACCACAGTTCTGGCCCCAGAAGCAGCCACGGAGCCCCAGTTGCTCCAGAGTGGGATCACATGGTAGATGGCTGCCCCGTGTGCTGGGGCTGGAGCCAGAGCCACCTGCGGTGCTATTTTTAGTACCGTGGTCCTGGGGGGCCAGGACCACGGTACTAAAAATAGCACCATGGGCAGCTCTGGCTCCAGTCTTGGCACACGGCCCCACCCTGGGAGCAGCTGGGGGCAGGACTGCATGGTGACCTCTGTGGCCAGGCCCGTGGAACTAAAAATAGCACCGCGGCCCTGACTCCTATCCCCTGAAAACAGGGCAGCTGCCTGCCATGTTGAAAACAGAAGATGAGGGAAGGAGCAGAGGGAGAACTAAGGGGAAGGTGGGGATGAAGAAAGGAAGGGGATTGTGCTGAGGGGAGGAAAGGGGGCCAGGGCAGGAGAAGAAAAGGGAAGGCACAAAGGAGCAGGATAGAGGAGTGACAAATGCCAGGGGGGCCAAGAGGAGAAAATGAGGGGAAAGGGCAGTGGGAGGGGATGGGAAGGTGTCAGTGAGGGGACAGGGTGATGCTGGGAGAGGAAAGGGGAGAAGCAATGGGGGCAAGAGGAGGAAGAGGAGAGGGGAGAAGTGGGTGTCAGGAGAAGAGGGGTTGAAAGGAGGAAGGCAGGGAATGGATCAAGTCATGTGTGAGGGCACAGAGGGGCATAAGGGGGAACTGGGCAGAGGGTGGTGAGGGGTTAGGTACCAGGGAGAAAGAGGGCAAGGAGGGCAGGGTCAGTGAGGGAAACGGGAGGCACCAGGAAAGTGCAGGGGTAAAGGAAGGCGCAGGTGCCAAGGGTATTGAGGGGATGAAACAAAAGGGCAGACACGTGAAGGGGAGGGATGGGCACCAGAGGGCAGAGGAGAGAGGCAGGGCAGGTGGGTAGAGGGAGTTGTTAGGAGAGGCGATGGAGAGGGGTAGCTACAGATGATCAGAGTGGGGCTAGAGGATGGATGGACACAGGAGGAAGAGAAGGGTGGGTGCAGGGGTCAGAGAGGGAGGGGGAGGTGAGCAGATCCCAGGAGAGCTGAGGAGAGTGAGAAGGGCAGGAGCCAGGACAACAGAGGAGGGTGAGGGGTGGGGGGGCAGCAGCAGGCACAGGGGGGCAGATGGGGTGAGGGGAGCATTGAAGACATAGCAGCAGAGGGGAAAAGAGAGAGACAGCACCTTCCCTCCCCTCCCCTGCCCAGCCTAGCCTTTCCCCCGGGCACTGACAGTATGTTTGGGTTGGGCTCACTGTTGGCAGGCTGTGTATACTCACGCCACTGGGAAAGCTCTGGCTGGAAAGGCAAGTGTGTTCTGGGAAGGAGCCCGAAGTGGGAAGCAAAGTGTATTGGTGAGTCACTGATCAGGGTATGCGAGAAGAGTGGGGCTCAGATGCGCACTTTCCCCTCACTCCCTGACAAAGGGAAACAGCCAGTAATGTCCCCATATGAACCTGGGAGGGGAGGAGCTTCAACCCCTCCATCCTCCCTGAACAGAACCTGGGGGGTCTGAGGCTATGGGCTGGGACTGGTGATTCTCTTTTTTCTGTTTGGTTTTATGAGAAGCAATCCCATTCCAGGCACATCCCATTTTCCTGGCACAACCAAACCTTACATGCTTTAAGTTATGATAAGAAGAAGAAGTATACCACATTTGGTGTTCCTAGCTCTTACCATTTAGGTAAGGTATTTAGGTATTTAGCATCAAGAGAAAATAATTTTGTTTTCTAATTTGGTCCATGGAAGATTTAATTGTTTTTCAGATGTTAATTTTACATATTTTGTGAAATTGGAATAGAAACAGTTCAAGAGCTGAATGAGATTTAGCTAGAGTCCTATATGCTTCTACTGAGCTCTGTATACAACTGTTAATAAAATATTATAGCTATATTAGGGGGTCATCAACTAGTCCTAGATATGTAATAAGGCAAAAATCAAAAGAAAAAAATGGATAATAAAGTTAGGCAGGTGTTAGTCAAATGAAATAATAGATTTCAAACAAAAAAAAAAAGATATATTGTTCATAGGAACATGCATTTCTTGGTGGCGTATAGGCAAATAAACAGCATCCATTTTTAATTACATTTCAAACAGCCCACAGAAAATGATATATGGCCTGAAGTAAGATGCAAGGAAATAATTCCATCAAGAAATGTTGACAATATCATCATAAACTATGGGAATGAAGCTCTTGATGGAATTATCTCCCTGCTGCTCTTTGTTATGTTTTATAATACATTGTTTGGATTCAAGAATGCATTTATTTTTTTTCAAACACTCATACAGACAAGTTAATTAACACCAGCTGAATGCATGTAAATAAATTACAACTCCTAAAGTTCTTGGGCTATACAAAAGAGATTTAAAGTACCCTACTTGTTACCTTGTTCCTTGGTTGTTGTATTAGCAATCTAAATAATTTGTGAAATGATTTCACCCAACAAATAAACCAGGACATAGAACCACAAAGTGTAAGTGAACAACTCTTTTAGTGATGTCCCAATAAGAGAAATCAAATTAAAATTGATGTTCACAACCTTGACATTCACTTTTGTAAACTGTCAGTCTCCTATTTGAAGTGTTGCACTGGGAAAATATATTTTTTTACTCAAACTTGTTTCAAAAATACATTAAAAAACAAGGAAATCTACAGGTCCTTATACTAACTGTTCAGAAAAGAATACCCCACCCTGCTTGATAATTATTTTTCATTTGTCACCAAGACAAAGGTCTTTATCAGAAGGCAAAGTCTCAGGCTATGTCTAGACTGCAGGCCTCTTTCGGAAGAAGCTTTTCTGGAAGAGATCTTCCAGAAACATTTCTTTTGAAAGAGAGTGTCCACACAGAAAAGCACATCGAAAAAGCGATCTGCTTTTTCAAAAGAGAGCATCCAATCAATGTGAATGCTCTCTCGCATTTAAGTTGTGATTACTATGGACGGAGTGGCCACTAGGGCATCTGTGCTTTTTCCTGGAGGCCTCTTCTTTTGAAAAAAAAAAAAACCCTCTTCCCCATCCACACACGCCTTTTCCCAAAAGAGCTCTTTTGGAAAAAGGCTTCTTCCTTGTAGAAAGAGGTTTACCGCTGTCGGAAAAACCCCTGTGTTCTTTTGACTTTCTGTCGAAAGAACACAATTGCAGTGTGGACATGAGTGTAGTTTTTCCAGAAAAATGACTGTTTTTCCGGAAAAACTCTGCAGTGTAGACATACCCTCAGTTTGCTGGTAACCTTTCCCCCCATATGTATTCTTTATTCCACATGCATAAACTGTTTAAGTATAGTTGTTGCTAACAGCTTCCAAGCCCAATTTTACTGATAGGCATAGGAAGGGGATTTATTTTTTCCCCTTCTTATAATGAATTAAACGGTATTATCACTACAACCATATATTACTATACTAATGAAATAATAAGTAGTAAATCATGATGGCCATGTCATCCATTCTACAACCCTACCAGCAATAGCAATCCTTAGAGGCAGCAATTTTTAATATAGCTTTATGTTTGGTACAGGTAGTGCCTAAGGGCATGTTTACATTCGGTGCTCCTGAGTCTGGTGTTTGACTAGTAAATTGAATGCTGAGGGCAGCTCCAGCCTGTGTTTGCTCCTGTCATTCTCCCGCTGTGTGGATGCTCCAAGCTTGGCTTAAGGTAAGCTGACTCCAGCTACATAGTCTACGTGTAAGTGTACAAGCTGTGGCCTGGTTTGTGGGAAAGAGATGGAATTTGTTGCCCCACAATATACAATGCAGAGAGTGGAAAAGTGTACTGTACTAAAGTAGGACTAAACTTGAGGAGGCAGAAGCAGGCTCCCATGAAACCTGCCCCATGATATTTTGGAAGTTTTATCAGTAAAGGCTCCATGGTTGGGGAACTGTGGAGCGGAGTAGCTAGCTCTCCATGGCATACTCCTCCCAAGACCAGTTAGAAATCCCCAAAGCAGTTGCTACTAAAGGAACCTGTACTAAATTCCATTCTGGGTCAGCAATATCATCATAGATTTTGGAGGTAATCACAAAAATGACAACTTGGAAGAAGTAGTTTAACTTTGGAAAGTAATGTGGAAACAATGGACTTCCATTGCACATACCCTTGCTCTGTGGAAGTTTCCCCGTATGGCTCTCAGGACATCCATGGATGCAGGGGACTGAAACTGCTATCCTGTCAAGAATGCTTGGAATGGCTGAATTAGGAAGAAACATCATTGTCTGAAACTCAGTGAAGTTCCCACCCTACATACAGATTTTAATACATTGGGTAATATGTAACCCACCATTAGTCTGTATATAATGGAAACCACTTGAGCCATGGGGTACTGTAACACTATAGTTCCAGCACCTATGAGTCACACTATTCATCTCACCAGCATGATTCTGACAATGATCTATCTGAAAGAGAGAATGACTAACAGAACACAAAGGTATTTTAGTTTCTTATGAGTGGGTTAAGGTGTCACTGCACTTTTTGCTCACTTCCTGTATTTTCTCGTGCTGGTGAAGAACTAGTTTAGTGTTCCAGTATTAGTTTCATAGCTTTGCTAGAAAGAATGCCAGGACATTTTTAGGCCTTCATCACAAAAGTTTTGCATTCCACTGATTATTCCTTTCCATGTCTCAATTCATGGGGCCAGAGAAGTAGTGATGGAACCATTCCTGCTTTCAAGGGCCAAGCATTGGCTAGTTAATATTCCTTTATAATTTATTATTGATTTCAGAAGATGATAAAATAACAATTCCCAAACCTATCCCATACTTCTTTCCCATTTTGCATTCCAGACAAAATAATTTTTTTTTCTCAGTAGTTGGTAGATGGCTTTGTTTTCAGCTTACATAAATTAATAAAAAAAATTCTCTGTACATTCATTTGGGTTGGGCAATTCCTTTCCAGCTGAAATACCAATTATTCTGATGTTGCCTTCACTTACTTGATTTTTGTAATCTGGTGCAGCAGTTTCTCCATTGCTAGTTTCTTTTTAATAAACCATTTCATGTAACATTCATATTCAATTGTGAAGTTTGGTTTTTTTTTAATTCTTGTGGGTTTTTTTTTCTTTAACCTCATCTAGCCTCTTTTTATGCCTGGAGATTTATTTATTGAGTTTAGTAAACATGCACTTCAAACGGTTTCCAATTCTTGTTCTTCAGAGCTCATTTGCCCAGCATTTATCAGTATTGCTCAGAGCATTAATTTAATATTGCTTTCACCTCCCAAAAGGTCACACTCACATCTGCTCATTTTATTTTATTTTTAAGGAAGTTAGGCTTATTAGGTTTAATGGCATGTTTCCTCTTTGATTTTATATTAGGTTTTTGCAGCATTTCTAAATGTCCCTCAGTCATGTTCACTGCTTACATCTTCTCTAATTCAAATGGCTATTAGTGATTATTATATATTAATTGTACATTGTAACACACAGAGGTGCCAATCAGGCATGGGATCTCAGTGTAGCCTTGTTGTCATGGATATTTCTGTTGTTATATATGCATAAGCAATG
Source organism: Rafetus swinhoei (assembly GCA_019425775.1). Classification (NCBI taxonomy): domain Eukaryota; kingdom Metazoa; phylum Chordata; order Testudines; family Trionychidae; genus Rafetus; species Rafetus swinhoei. The sequence continues at coordinate 279,371,049 of CM033437.1, forward strand.
CTTTTAAATAACTAACAAAGGATTCCAACATGCTATTGAACTTCCAGCTTTTTTGCACTCTGACCCAAGTCAGAAAAGCATTTACGCATATGCCCGCCTGGGACATCTGCAGATGCTTAAAGCTAAGCATGAGTTAGAGTGTTTTCCTGAATGGTGAACCTTTGTCCCAGATGATAACATGCTGTCTTTCTAGCAGATATTGCTCTAATTTGTGCTGTGACACAGCTTTTTAAAAAAATTGTATTTGTTTTAAAACTCAGGAAATAAAACTTTCAGAAAGTCATTGTCCAACTTCTGGACAACAGAACATTTCATCTTGCCATTCCTCTTTTAGGTGCAGTTGAGATGTACATTAATAATACCAATTACTGCTTAAAAGGTCCCAGCGTTAATTAATCTCACCATGAATTCTCTCTTTAAAATGGATAAAAGTGCCAAAATTACTATCATTGCAAGGCTGTGTGAAAAACAAAAACAGCATTTAAGACATTTCTGAGAGAGTTTGTCAGCACAGTTCAAGTTACAGGGTTTTATACAACATATTTTACTGTCTTTTACTTCCAGGCAGCTTCATCAGAAAATAAAATAAGATGTAATCATAATATCGTAATATGCATCCTAATACAGTATACAGATAGCTGCAGAACTGCATTCTCAGGCATAAGGCCTTGGGATCTAATCGCTGTTTAATATCTTGGGACCTACCTAGCATGCCAGGAATCCAGGGCAGGATTCTGTGTGAGGTGAAAGGAAAGGTTTTGAGTGTATAGTGGGGAGCAGAATGAAACTATTCTTAACCTGTGCTGAATTAAAGCAAACCAGACCCCAGGCATACTATGACATAGTACTTCAAGTGAACCCCTTCCCCAAAAAGAGAGGTATAAGATCAAGGGAGCACCCTATTCCATACTCTGGCAACCCTGGTGTATCTGTATGGATGAGTCAGGACTACTGTACTCTTCTGCCCATTAGCATTCTCCGGAGTGGTGGTGCCCCACCCCCATAGAGAAGTGGGTCTTCGTGTTAACATCCTAATGAGATACAAATGGCATTACTCTATATGTTAAGGCTGTCTGCAGAAATCACTGGAATAGTTGCACTCAAGATACATTTTCAAGTTATACAATCATGAGTGATAGAATTTTTTTTTTGCAAATGAAAGCTATGACTGAACTGTAATCACATTAGTCCAGGAACTGGTACCCTAGGCAAAGACTTATGCCTTAACCTGGCACAGCTATTGAGACTGAATGGAAGGCCAGGACTGGTTTCTCTCCAAAGTGCTAACCTACACTATATCACAGGACTGAAGACTCTCTCCTTCCTTAGGCCATTGCAATAGCCATACGAAGTACAAGAAAATGTGTCATTCTCTCCAATATTAAATACAATATCATAGCATTAAAGAACCTTCTGCACTGGATGCATTTAGATCAGTTCAAAACAGTGAGAAGGAAGTAAATTAGGACAAGCACCTGCCAAGAACCTTGACTCATCTCGCCTTTCTGTCAGCAGCCATTCCTGTCATTCTGTCTGTATTCCAGAGGCAACTCACCTCCCATTCCACCAGCTCCTGACCCTCCCTTCCCTCAGGTTAGAAACCAACAGGGAAAAAGAGTCCAAGTGGGAACTGCATAAACAACGAGAAGTCCTGTGGCACTTTATAGACTAACAGATTTATTGCAGCATAAGCTTTCATGGGCAAAGATCCACTTCGTCAGGTGCAGGAACTGATGATAGTGGCAGGCAGGCAGGCAGGCAGGCAGGCAGGCAGGCAGGCAGGCAGGCAGAAAGAAAGAAAGAAAGAAAGAAAGACCACCAGCATAAAACCAGCAGCAAATGATAGGGAAGATTAATCTGATAGCGGGAGGAGAGGTGTTGAAGGTGTTTGCCCACAAGATAAGTAAAGGAAGAGTATGAGCGGGAATGAAGACCAGGGTTCTTCTGGGAGGGACATAAGCAGAGAGACTATAAATACGTATAACACCTGTAAAAGACAGCTAAGGATAAACAGACTAATTTTTAATGCTCTGAGTTTAAAAGCAATAGAATGCAAGCAAGCCATCAGCAAAACATCATAAACATGTGATGGATAATAACAGAAAGGGACTCATGCACTCCTATGCAGTATGGAAATGGTATGGATTTTATTTCCAAAGGCCAGAGCTGTAAACATCAACAGGAAGTGCCAGGCTGTTAGGCAAATGAGTTGCATGCCTGGCTGAATTGTAGACATGTAAGGTTGAGTTAAAGGGCACTTCATTCAGCAGTATGCTATCTTCAAGGATGAATTAGTCCATTATAACTATATGAGAGAAAGAATACTGTCTCTACAATACACATGTGGGTGCTTTACACATTTACTTTTTCTCTGAAATTGCTATTACTGCTCCTAAAATTGCCCATTTTTCATGCCTAGACCCTGAAGTTGTCAATTCCCATAAAAGGTGCAGGACTGACAGATTCATGCTCCTTTACACTCCATTATCAATGTGCCTCAAAAATGTATTGGCAGGATTACTTCTTGGGCTATGAGAATAGCTCATACTACATGCTCTTTGGCTCCTCTGCTAAGAATATTAATAAGGTGGTGGTAGTAGGGGTTGTTTTTTTTTACATCTACCCACTAGGGTAGAAATGAATTGAGAACACTAGTTCATCCTCACAGCAGCACAGATACGGTTTCTTTTCTATGCTGCTTCAGACACTGCAGAGGCAACAGGAACAGCTGTTGATGTTCAGACAACTCTTAAATCATCTTTATAAGCTCTGTGACCACAAAACAAATATCACAGAATCTCTGCCCTCCCTTCACCTTATACTGAATCATTGGTTCTAACAATAAGAGTCCTTGCCCTCTCTCACTATCTATGCAAAGTCCAGATTAAATTAACAGCTCTCAACCTTCTCACTCAAATAGGTAGAGCAGCACGAACAAGTCATTGCAAATAATTTATTGAAGTAAGAGATCCCTTTTTCCGGTGGTGAATTATTCACAAACAGATACATTTTACAAATGTATTGGTAAAATCTTTTAGTGAATAGTTTTTAATGAACATCCATGAATCATGGGATGTAAAATTACTTGCAAGCAGTTCCAAAGTGAGATGTTTATGAGCGATTCAAAATTCAATAGTAGAGCTTTGTGTGTTGCCATCCATTCGCCTAATATTAGCTGCTTCTTCCTGACTGACTGACCTAAACTTTTTTTTTTCATTTGCTGGATTAAACAAATTTTGCTTTGGGCCTGAAATCTGCTGTTCAGAAACACAAAGGGGCTGCGCCCCCTGCTTGCTACGCTCGCCAACCCCCTATTCTCTGGGGGTTGGCAGTCCAAGCTCTCCCCCCGGCTGCCAGGGAGGGCCAAGCAAAGGCGTGGCAGCCCTGGCCTGCCCCCATTTGCCCCCCAAATTGCCAGAATCAAAATCCATTTTCAATGAATTGTGTGCAAAAATATTTTTACATTACTTAACTAGATGTGTACATTGTCTTAGCTACTTATATCCACCTACCCAGCTGTAAAAAAATGCACAAAATCTCAAAAGCAATGAATATTCCTATAAATATATTTTAATTATTAAATGTGTTATTTTTATGACAAAAATGCCAAGTTGATTATATCATGCAGTATCAGACCATTTTATGACCTGCTGTTTCCTTCTTTAGACATTCAAGCTTTCTACTATTTAAAGTGTTTGGGGTTTTTTTCTCTCCCCAGATTGTTGGGGTATAACCATAACACATCCATTGTATTGTTTGCCATTAGGAGTCATGAGAAGCTTATGAGACTCACTGCCTATATAACTCTTTTATTATAACACTTTTACTTAAAGCCTTTGGAGAAGCTGAATGTGAGGGGTTGCTGCTTCAAGCCTCTGGTCATACTCAAAACTGTCAAAACTGGCTTGCATTTTGTGGGGTTTTTGAGTGTACACCCATTTAAAATAAACAAACCATTAAAAGCTCTTTCATAGAATGAACAGCAAACTGTACATCTCCCTGAGTTTTCTCTGTTCTGCCACTACCAAAGTAAAGTTGGCGCTACGATAATCTTTCATATAAAACAAACCTAAATGAGAGGCAAGACAAGTTGATTTTAGCAAAATTAGACCAGACGCCTTTTGCTGACATTTGATTCTGTCTAGTGCTTTACTGATTTAAATTTGCTGTCTTGAGTCTATTTCTGCCTTACACTGCTTTCTGTTGCGTATTGCTTTTCTGTGATCTACAACTACCACGAGCACCCAATTGAAACCTCTACAGTTCAATAGCTAAAACTGTTTAATCATTTCTATTAACAGTGCTTGTTTTCAGGGGGTTACAAAAGAAGCAAAAAGTCTCATGAAGCAGAAACTGACCATAAATTCTCAAGCTTTAGAGGGGTAACCTAGTTAGTCTGTAACAGGATAAACTTTAAAACAACATATAGTCTGGTAGCACTTTATAGACTAAAACATGTAGATGGTATCATGAGCTTTCATGGGCACAGCCCACTTCTTCTTCAAATGTATTTTCTTAAATTCCCAGTGATTTAACAAAATACATTTGAAAGTGAAAGGTGACAAATTTAAAACTGATACAATATAATTTTTTTATATAATCCATAATTAACTGGTGGAATTAACTGCCACAAGATGCCATTGAGACCAGAAGTCTAGCAGTATTTTTAGACACTGTTACCGTTGTTAAACTAGGTGGTTAATGAGTATCTCTGTAATGAAGTTCGATTTAAATATGCCGGGCTTTATTTGCATGTTCGCCGCCATTATTTAAATGCCCGAGTTCGAACTACCTGCTGCCACACGCGCGCATGGATTCAGGTAGTTCGAATTAAAGCTCTAAATCAAACTACCGCTACTCCTCCCGCAATGAGGAGTAACGGTAGTTCGAATTAGAGCTTTAATTCAAACTACCTAGTCCGCGCCGCGTAGCCGCGGGCAGGTAGTTCAACCACGGGCATTTAAAAATGGCGGCGCTGGGAACATGTGAAATAAAGCCCGCATATTTAAATCCCGGGCTTCATTTGCAAGTTCGAATGCCTACATTAGCCACCCTAGTTCGAACTAGGATGGCAGTGTAGACATACCCTTAGATATTTATAAAGATAACAAGAATGCCCACAGTTACTTTGCACCAGATAAAAATGTTGAACGAATAAAAACCATCATGTTTCAAGGTACAGTAAAACTCCATTGGTCCGGCATCTGATGGTCCGGCACTCCTGATGGTCCGGCACCATCAGGAACCCGGAAGTGCTCCGGGCAGCCGGACCATTGGACCTGCTTTGCTCTCCGCTTCCTGATTCAGCCGCTGCTGAAACTGACCAGCGGCTGAATCGGGAAGCTGGGGCAGAGCAGCTGGAGTGCTGCCGGTAGGTCCCACAGCGCTGCCCTCGGCGCTGCGGACCAACCCAGCAGCACCCCAGTTGTCCCCAAGTCAGCCGCAGCTGAAACTGACTTGCGGCTGACTCCGGGAAGCCCGAGGTGCCCCAGGCTTCCCGGAGTCAGCCGCTGGTCAATTTCAGCGGCAGCTGACTTGGGGACGCCGGCAGAGCAGCTGGGGTGCTGCCGGGTTGGTCCGTAGCGCCGCCTGGCGCTGCGGGACCAACTGGGCAGCACCCCAGCTGCTCTGCCCCAGGCATCCCCAAGAGCAACTGGTGCTGCCGGGTTTGTCTCGCAGCGCCAAGGGGCGGCGCTACTGGACCAACCCGCAGCACCCAGCTGCTTGTCGCAGGCGCCCCGATTCAGCTGCTGCTGAAACTGACCAGCAGCGGCTGAATCGGGACGCCTGGGGCAGAGCCGACAATCGGAAGGGGGGCTATGAGGGGTCTGGGGTGGCATTCCCCTCCACACCACCCTAGACCCCCTCATAGCCCCCCCTTCCGATGGTCCGGCATATCTGATAATCCGGCACCCCCTGGGTCCTAAAGGTGCTGGATTATCGGAAGTTTACTGTATAAAGCAACCATAAATTACCTGGGGCTAGGAAGAAATATTCTCTTAAAGCCAGATTATTTAATGTAGACACTCATTACAGAAATGGGAGAGGTTCTCCTGTTGTTGTAGTTAATTTACTTCTCTAAGAGGTGGTAGCTAGGTAGATAGAATAATTCTTCTGTCAACTTAGTACTGTCTAAATAGTGATATTTCACATCCCTGAATGACTTACCTGGGTCTACTTAACTTTTTATTGTAATCTTGTGTAAGTCTGGGATAGAAGGGAGACACCTCCTTCCACTCGGGATGCCCAGCTATGAATCCTCTCTTGGAGTTAGAGGGCTATGCCATGTCAGTACATTCTCAAGGCAAAACCAGGAGGAGGTGGTGACACTGTCCTCCTCATCATACCCAATATCCTAGTGGCTTGAGCACCCACACAGGATGAGGAAAACCTGTGTTCAAAACCCCACTCTATGCGATGTGAAACAGAGAACTATTCGCAAGTGCCAGCCCTAACCATTTTGTTATGGCATATTGGGGGCAGGAAAGGCTCTCTCAATATCTCTTGTTGAAGTTGTTCCATTTTGTATAGAACACTTAAATATTCTTTGGATGAGAGAGAGAATATGATTGTTCAGCCATGTGATTAGGACACTCACCTGAGAGGTGGGAGATCCAGGGTCTAGTTTTGGGTTTCCATGATATTTAAATGTTTCATAATAAGTTCAAAAGCTTCAAAAGGAGATATTAAGAAAGCTGAACCCTAGAATAAAGTGGCAGTTAGGAGCCTAGGTCCTCTGTGTTAATCTAACCTCTGGTGCCAACTCTCCAAACTAGCACTCCCACATGGAAGATGGAATGATATTTACATTATTTTTTCCTCTTTTTATCATTAATGTTTGGCATGAAGAAAATAGTTTGGTTCAAAGTTATAAGTCTGTGGCTTTACACGTTTGCCTTTTATGTGTCTGAAATCAATGAACTTCAGAAATATTGAAAACCATTTAATAGAAAAGTGCTAAAATGTAGTGTTTAATGCTGCTTGAAAAGATTCCTCCATTTATGACTTAATCATTTTTAAGTTAGGTTATAAATGCAGTGTATAGTATATTAAACTTGACATTTTTTTCCTGGGGAAAGAATAATATGATGTGCCTGCTGATAATTTTACGTAAGTCTGATCTGATGAATATTCATGTTCCAAACCTGGAGTGATCTCACTGCTGCTGGGCTTTTTTTCAGATTAGTTATTTGATTCCTCTCACCTTTAGAATATGTGTGGAACACTCTGTGTAAGCAGGCTATGAGTGGTACCCAACACACTAAAACCCATATAGTGCCTTTCTAAGGGCAGGGTTTTGGTACTTTTTTACCTAGGTTAAAATCAAATGTACTGAAATTAATTATGCAGGCATAAGTGTCTCACACCAATATAAGTGGTTCAACACCAGAGGAATGCATTGATTTAACTATATTGATTTTTAAACCAGTATAATTAAATTGGTACAAAAGATGTGAGTAAAGAAGTCCTGAGGCTCTCTAATGTGCATCATTAGAGGCCACTGAAGTCAATGGGAGTGCAGAGCACTGTGATGAGGTGCGTCAACCCTACACTGGGTCTGAAGGAATTAACCTGGCCCAGCGGACTGAGAAGGTCCCACCCCCACAGCCCGGCTGAGCATGCTCCAACTGGAGACCGGCTATAAAAGCCTCTGGAGTTGCTCAGTCAGGGCTGACTTCCGCAGGGGAAGGAGGCGCTACAGGAACTCCAGGGTAGGACGTTCAGCTGGACCAAACGGCAGCAGCCAGGCCGAGGGGACTGCAGCAGAAGCTGCAGAACCTGAGCATAAAGACGGAGTGGACTTCTGATGAGATCTGGGTAGAAAGTAGCCCAGGGTGGGGAATTGCTCCCTGAGAGCTTGGTGTGTTGCAGTAGGATTCCCCACTGAGCCATCAATGGTCCACACTGCTGCTAATGGGGCTCTTGGCTGGGATCCGGTGGAGAGGAAGGGCCTGGGTCTCCCTACCCACTTCCTTGTATACACCCTGCGTGGGGGAGCATTGTCTACTATATATTGACTCTGTGGCCATTGGGCAATACTACCCTGATCCCAGAGGGTGTGTATATTGACTCAGTGGCCGCTAGGCCATGTTGCCCTGAGCACAAGTTGCAGTACATAGACTTTGTGGCTGATAGGCCACACTATCTAGAACAGGAGTCTGAGGAGCTGCAGTGAACTTTTGTCACCCTCTCTGGTAGGTGAACAAGGCACCCCTCGACACGCATCTACCTGTTATCTGAACAGAATCAATTCTTTCAGTTGTAGATTCATGTTTAGAACTGGGATGATCATCCATTAGGAGGGCAACAGTACAAAATTATATAAGGAATGTTTCCATCTGCTTCACTAGTGATGTAACATCATGTTTGCAGATCTAATAAAAGATAATGATTGAAATCCTGGCCCTTTTGAACAACCAAAGCCAGGGAGTGCCCCTTGGCCAAGGAGGAATATAGTGCAAAGCCAGAATTGGAGGAAACATAGGCTATATCTAGACTACAGAAAAAGTGGCCTTTTTTTGAGAAAACTTCACCTGCATGTAGACTGCCATCACGTTCTTTCGAAATTAAATTGAAAAAATTCGGTGGTTTTTTCGACAGCGGTAAACCTGCTTTTATGAGGAAGAACGCCTTTTTTCGAAAGAGCTCTTTCGAAAAAAGGCATTCTTGAATGCAAACAGGACTTTTTCGAAAGAGAACATCCAGATTGCCTGGGTGCTCTCTTTCAAAAAAGTGGATTCCTTTTTCAAAAGTCTTGTGGCTGTCTAAACGATCTCTTTCAAAAGAGGCTTATAGTCTAGATGTACCCATAGATGAGACTTACAGATTTGACCCCAATACCTAGATTAAATTACACTCAGTAAAATATACCACACTTTGCCCATCTCATTCAGATTAAGATTAGACTATAATATAGTCATAAATGAGGTCCAATAGACCAGGTGTCTTGAAATGCAAGTAGAATATTGCCATCTGCTTTATACTTGTGAGTATTCAACAAAGACATCATAACATGCAATATATTTTCTCAAGATATGTGAATGTGAAAGTTTCAAGTAACTGGCCTTTTTTTTAATCTCAAATGTATTTGTAACACTCATCACTGAAGGGTATAGTCTAGAGATGGTCTATTTTCCAACAGATATTTCAGCGTGAATATTTTTTGTTGGTATAAAGTATTTTGTAGCTAATATTTTCTTTCATAACTCAGCACTTGTCTCCCTAAGCCTCTGTGGTTTGAAGGAGCCATTTTATTCATCTATATAATACCTATGCCTTCATTGCCAAATAATTCCAGTCCTAAATAAAGTGACCCATGAATAATAGTTACCCACATATTGGCGGCGGCAACCAAAGCAAGGAAGGGAATAGATAGGATCCCTTATTATTTCATTATTTGCGTCTAAAAACAGGATGCAGCCAAAGACTTATTATTATTTATATTAAAAAAATAGGATAAATATCTCAGGACCTTTCAGTAGCATGTAAATTATGAGTATCTGCTTCCCCTACTCTGTTGGTGCATTCACCCGCTTGGGAGTGAGATCTTCTTCATTCACTAAAGCATACTGGGACCATATTTTCACTTTCCACACCAGAGATTGATCTTTCAGCGTTTGATTTAGCGGATCTAGTTAAGACCCGCTAAATCAAATGCTGAGGGTGGCCCTGATACTCCTGATAGTCACAAGGAGTAAGGGAAACCATCACTAAGTTTGGCTTAAGATAAACTGACTCCAGCTATATATTTTACGTAACTGGAATTGCATACCTTAACCTGACCTTCCAGGTGTAGTATAGACCTGTACCTGGAAACAGCTGGCATCTAGGAACTCTGTTGCAGGGGAAAATTGAGAGCTTCCACAAAAAGAAAAATGGGAGTGGGAGGATGTGGGGTCTGAGCACTGCTTGATCATTTGTGCAGAGCTCTGAGAAATGCCAAATCCAATAGGGGGGCATTATCATAATAGAACCACTCAACCGAAGAGACACATTTGACTTTCCCACAGAAGAAACTATTACATACAAAGAGTTTACTTCTTTCATCCAGGTGTAGGAAGTAGCATAAGGGTTGCTTTAGTATACTTTTAAACCTTTCAAATGCTTAGTATATTTTGAAACCTACTAACGAATTTTCTTCCATTTTTAAGCTGCTCCTGAGAAAGATAAATCTGTTTTACTGGATTTGGTGTTTCATGTGTGAGCCTCTCCAGGCCAGAATCCCCTCCTGTACCGATACTAACATGAAAGGGAAAGGAATCCTGGAGAGCTGGCAGTATTTTAAAGAAGTCTTATTAAAGGCACAGGAAGAAACCATCCCGATGCACAGTAAGAAAAGCAAATATGGTAGGCGACCAGATTGGCTTACCAAGGAAATCCAAATCGAAAGCACAACTGGAATTGCAGCTAGCTAGGGATGTGAAGAGTAACAAGAAAGATTTCTACAGGCATGTTAGCAATAAGAGGGTGATCAGAGAGGGTGTGTGGCCCTTACTGGATGAGGGAGGTAACCTAGTGACAGATGATATAGGAAAAGCTGAAGAACTCATGCTTTCTTTGCCTCTGTTTTCACAGACAAGATTAGCTCCCAGACTACTGCACGAGACAACGCAGTATGGGAAGGAAGTGGATAGCCCTCGGTGGAGAAAGTCTTATTAAGTCTTTCAGGTTAAGAACTATTTAGAAAAGCTAGACATACACAAATCCATGGGTCTGGATTTAATGCATCCAAGCATACTGAGGGAGTTGGCAAATATCATTGCAGGGCCTTTGGCCATTATCTTTTAAAATTTGTGGAGATCGGGGAGAGATCCCAGATGATTGGAAAAAGGCAAATATAGTGCCCATCTTTAAAAAAGGGAAGGAGGACAATTCAGGGAACTACAGACCAGTCAGCCTTACCTGAGTCCCTGGAAAAATCATGGAGGGGATCCTCAAAGTATCCATTTTGGAGCACTTGGAAGAGGGGAAAGTGATCAAGAAGAGTCAAGATGGATTCATGAAGGGCAAGTCATGCCTGATCAATCTGATTAGCTTCTATGATGAGGCTGTGGATATGGGAAAGTCAGTGGATGTGATATACCTTAACTTTAGCAAAGCTTTTGATAGAGTCTCCCACAATATTCTTGCCAGCAAGTTAAGGAAGTATGGATTGGATAAATGGACTATGAAGTGGATAGAAAGCTGGCTAGATTGTTGGGCCCAACACGTAGTGATCAATAACTCAATGTCAGGTTTGAGGTTGGTTTCTAGTGGAGTGCCCCAAGGAGTGATTCTCGGGCCAGTTTTGTTCAACGTCTTTATTAATGCCATGGATGAGGGGATGGATTGCACCCTCAGCAAGTTTGCAGATGACACTAAGCTAGGGGGAGAGGTAGATATGTTGGTGGGCAAGGATAGGGTCCAGAGTATCCTAGACAGATTAGAGGATTGGGCCAAAAGAAATATGATGAGGTTCAACAAGGACAAGTGTAGAGTCCTGCACTAGGGACAGAAGAATCCCAAGCATTGTTACAGGCTGGGGACTGACTGGCTAAGTAGCAGTTCAGCAGAAAAGGACCTGGGGATTACAGTAGAACAGAAGCTGGATAGGAGTCAACAGTGTGCCCTTGTAGCCAAGAAGGTGAATGAAATATTAAGTTACATTAGGAGGAGCATTGCCCCCCACTACAGAAAGGATGTGGACACATTGGAAAGAGTCCAGTGGAGGGTAACAAAAATGATTAGGTGGGCTGGAGCACATGACCTATGAGGAGAGGCTGAGGGATTTGGGCTTATTTAGTCTGCAGAAGAGAAGAATGAGGGGGATTTGATAGCAGCCTTCAACTTCCTGAAGGGAGGTTCCAAAGAAGATGGAGAGAAGCTGTTCTCAGTCATGACAGATGACAGAACAAGAAGGAGTGGTATTAAGTTACAATGGGGGAGGTCTAGGTTGGATATTAAGAAAAACTATTTCACTAGGAGGGTGGTGAATTACTGGAATGTGTTACCTTAGGGAAGTGGTGGAATCTCCATCCCTAGAGGTTTTTAAGTCTCGGCTTGACAAAGCCCTGGCTGGGTGGATTTAATTGAGATTGGTCCTGCTTTGGGCAGGGGGCTGGACTCGATGACCTCTTGAGGTCTCTTCCAGCTGAATGATTCTATGATTCCCCCCTCTTGGATCCTATACCCCAATCCCCTGGCCAGGTCACAATCCCCTCCTTCACCCAAACTCCCTTTTAGACCCCACACTCTCTCCTGCCCCCTATTCCCCTACTCCAAGCTCCCTTCTGCACCCAAACACCAGCCCATATCTTGAACCTCCTCCATAGAAAAGACCAGCCCCTGACCATTTAACAAAATCTTGGAGTTGCCTCCCATCAAAAATTATTGGCTACCCCTGGACTAGACCCTCCACAGTGACAAACCTCCACCATATACATGGGCTGCTTGACAATCAGCTGTTTGGACCCAGTCACTGTGGGACCATCCTACAGGCCATCCCTACCAACCAACTCTATCTTTAAAAAAAACATTCAGAGCTTTCCTAGCCACATGAATGTGAAATGAGTTCATCGACATGCCACAACAATGAACCACCTAATCTCAATGTGCTAAAGCATACTGATTAACCTGAAAAATGTTGAACAAGTGGCTGCTTATGTTTAACATTTATATTTGAAGAAATGACTGCAAAAATTGAATCTAACAATAATGTACTAATACATGGTCTTATTTTTTATTCACATCCAATTATTATGTCTAACTTGGACTCCTTACTTTTGAAATCATTTGATCTTACTGTGAACTTTATCAATCAAGTCAGAATGCAAATATAATATTAAAATCTTTTACATTGTTCTATCACATCACCACATAGGTTTTCTCCTAAAATATAAGAACATTAGCCATTCGGAGAATTTTCCAATTAAGTTAATGCTATATTAATAGTACAAGTACCAAAAGAATTAATAATAATTCAACACATATTTTGCAATATTGCCTTTTTTGTTTGCTTTATTCTTATTCTGTGTTGCTCTAAGGAAATTTTCAGTTTAGAGTTAGATAGAGGTTTCCTTTTATATATCCAGGAGAAGTTACAGAATGCTGTGGTGTTGAATGCATATGGGGAACTTTCTCCGCTTTCATACAATAGATTTTATTGGTATCAAGAGAATATTGTGAGGGCTCCTTCTGTCGAGTTTATGGCAGAGATGATACATTTAACTCTTGAGGTAGGAAGGGGAACAACTGACAGTTTTATTATAGAATTTTGTGGTTGGATCCTAGACAAGCAGAAGATGGCTGCAGAATGAAGATTTTCTACAGCAATCTTATATTTTCATGCATGATCTGCTATAAATTAACCTGTATTTGTTTTGCAAAACTCACATATTTAGTTCCTTAATAGAAGCATGAATATTTTGACTGATGATTATGATTTATTAGTCAGTAGTTCTTGAGTCACAGTGCCCATGATTTTAAAAGACTGGTACCAGGTTTAACTTTTCAAATAAACTTTTCTAGATTCAAAAATTCATTTCTTCACTTTTACCGAATTATTCATAGATTTTGTTTATATTTCTTTTGACTCCCTTCACCTGCATTAGTTTTTTTTCCTCCTTTAGGTTTTCCTTGCATTTCTTGATAGCAATCTTGTATACATTCCTATGCATTTCCTCTCTTTTACCATTTCTCCATACAATTCTAAGCTTTGTTTTAATATTTTAGATTACTGCATTTGGAAAAATGTAAAAAAAGAAGTTAATAAACCACTATGACAGGCTGTGAAATTCTTATTACTGGAAGTATTCAAAGTGAGACTAGTCTACTAAGTATTAGAGACAATGTAAGGATGACGTGAAAGACACAATCCGGATAAGTAGATGAAGAAGACAGGACAGGGATCCTTTCCAACCCAAATCTTGGCTTTCATGCTCCCAATTTTATAGTAGAAATACCTATAGCTATCCTTTTCATATCTTGGCATTTATTTTTCAGAGGGCTTCCTCATTGATTTCACAGGAAAATCTCTTGAGAAATGGATGGCATAATATGATACTGATTTTGAAAGAAAAGCATAGTCAAATGATCAAAGTATAGGTCTGGTAAGCAGGTTAGATTAAACTCTAACCATTGCTCAAAAACTAATTCTCTAGGATGTGCTGGGCATTATTTATTATTATAGGTTTAACCTCTCTAGTCTGGCACCCTTAGGACTTGACTGGTGCCAGATCATGGGAGGTCATTATTGTCCAGCAGTATTGCCAACACTTCCACTGCTTATTAGGCTCTTAGAAGACATTTTAGGGGTAAATCAGAGCTAAATAACAGCACAGAACATTGATAGCCAGGACTGGTGGCCATAAACAAACTTTATGGGACCACAAGGAACTTGGCCACACCCATGATAAATGGACAGCCAGATAACTACTATCATGTTGGATAACGGATGTTGCTGGAGCAGAGAGTGATGGACTAGAGAGGTTCAAGATGTAGAGATCATCTTTATTATTATTTGATTCATGGTAGTGCCAATGGGCTCAGGGTTTACCAACCTCAGCACTTTACAGACATGTAACAAAGAAGAGAGTCCTGTCACCAGAGAGCTCACACTCTATGGCTGTCTACATTGCGCATTCTTGCGCAAGAATATATGCAAATAAGGTGATGAATATCACCATGCCCCATTTGCATACCAAATAAACCACCATTTTTGCGCAAGGGCCTTTTTTTCAGGCAAAACGGCTCTTGCGCAAGAGGGGGTTTTTGCACAAGAAGGAGCAGTGTAGACTGCTCCTTGTGCAAAAGCCCCTTGCACAAAAATGGTGGTTCATTAAGTATGCAAATGAGGCGTGGAGCTATTCATCGCCATGTCTCATTTGCATATGTTCTTGCACAAGAAAGCGCAATGTAGATGTAGCCTATGTGTTAGACAGAATGCTAGAGAAAGAGAGAACCGATACCTTGGATGAGGAATGGTGGTAGGATGGGTTAACAAAATCAACAGAGCTGAGCACAGGAGAAGTCAGAGACAGACAAAAGTCATTTGCCTAATTAATGAGAGATGGGAGTAATTTGTGGGAATCTTGGCAAAGGTAGGTTTTAAGGAGAAATGTATGAGTGATAAGGAGGCAGCTTTATGAATACCGATGGAGAGACTTGCCCATTGCACAGAGGAAGGGATGGAGGATTCTCGGGAGAAAATGGTGGTAATGAAGGCTACCTGCACTGGCACAGCAAAGTGTAGAGACAAAAACTCCATAAACTAGTTAAGCTGATAATCTGATCTGATCGACAAGTTTAACCTTTCTCAGTTTCTTCATCTATAAAAGAATGGTAACAACCAATTCACAAGGATGGTGGGAGAATAAATTAAAGTTTATCAATGTAATTGAAAAATGCAAATTGATAAGCACTGGCTAACTGCTAAATATTATTATGACAAGAAGTATGACAATAGAGTAGTATATTTTCTTCTGTACTATTGGAAAAGAGAAAATAAAAGCAAACACACATATCTTATCAATTTCTACTGCAGCATGAGCTGATGTCCAAAATCATCCAAATGAAATATACAGTATGCTGTCGCCAAGTAAACATTTTGTATCTGTTAAATAATTAACATCTCTAAGTAGCCCTGTCAGAGTAAATATATAATTATCTAGTTCAGCTGACTATAAGAAGCAAAACAGTGTCTTGAACGTATTGTATATCTCAACAGTGGGTTTAGATTAAAAGTTTAAACTGGAACATTTTCACAGTATTTTTTTCTTGGATGTGCAGTGTCATTATTTATGGGTTCACTTTCTGAAGATGCCTGCTATGCTTTGTCGTATAAATGCTATAAACATAGTTATGTATCGCTATCCATTTGTTTAGATCACATCCTCATAGCTTTTATCTCCTGAAAGACATTCAAATCTACTGAAAACAGCTTTCATATACAGGACCTACAAAAACGAGGACACACAGTTTAGTGCACTCATGCAGCCACATCTATGAGCTGCAGATGTGGTTCACCACTAGGGTTGAGACTTCTGAGGAACAAACAAACAAACCCAGGGACGTCACAGATGACCCGAACCCATAAAACTGATCGGCTGATACTGAGTACTCTTATGGATTTCCCAAGATTTATTTCAAAGGGGATGATCTTGGGAAAAGATGGACAGATTACAATCCTAGTCATAGTCCATTGGCCCCCTTACCTAGCGAGCAAATGCATTAATGCTGCCATGTCCTGCCTAGTCTGACCCATCCATATATCTCTGTCTACAGTGCCATGAAGCACACTACTGAAGAGAAAAAGGATTTCATTCATGGATAGCAACTGTTCTATAGGTTCTTAACATCAGCAAACCAATCCTTACTCTGGAGTTCTTTAAAGCCTTCCATAGTGCTAAAACAAATCATTGGTCATGCTGGCATATTTATTGTTATGGGTCAAATTTAAGAAGTATCAGTGACAACCTCACTCCCATTCTGGGGTCCACCCCTCAGCCCTGCCCCCTCCCCACTGTGCCATGCCACATTTCCCCCATGGGGGACCCACAATTTTTTTTTTTTTTTTTTTTTTTGCACTAGGCACACTGAAGATTCATCTGACCCTGTTAAAAGGTATTTTTTTGGTCCTGGCAATGTCAATTAAATCCGAGTATATTTCTAGCATGAAATACAGTATATCTAGTTCAATAACTATACAGACTGATAGCCAGAAGTGCACTATTTCCTATTAAGGAATATAAGTTAGGGGGAAAAACATCCTTTTCTAGATACAGAGACTTCCCACATATTTGTAACAGTACTTCCGTCCCCTACTTAATTCTTTTGCCACCAGCATGTGTTTCTTATATACGAAATCATAAAATACACCATCAAATAATACAAGTTTGACTAAAACCCAAACAGTGCCCTTCCATGTTCCTTAACATTGCAGAACACAAGCTATTTTGTTTTAAAAAAATAGATGTTTGAATTTGAGTAATTTGAGAGCAAAACAGCTCCCAAACTTAGTAATTTATGGGAGCAAGGGTCACAATTTAGTCTGTGCCTATAAATGGATGACTTTTAATTCTTAGGCATTGACTTTGAATGTCAAGGTTTATCACACGGCAAATTTTTTGTGGGAGTTATAAATCTCTGGCTCTCGGGGTTTAAAACAGCAAATGCTGCCAGAATCTTAACTACAGTGAGATAAAGAGAGTGGCTTTAATAAATCATTGCCAGAGCATTAGCCAATCATCCCTCTTTATTCCCCAATACCCTGAAGCTCTCTCATTTCCCATAAATGTCACCTCAAGTGAAAATCAGAGAAGACCAAAACTCAGGTCCACTCACAGGTGAGAACTACAGAGAAAAAGAACAAGACCACAACTATCAAAGGCAGAAAATCTTACACAAAGCATCATGGCACACATATGCTTGCCAATACATTACACACAGACAATGTTTGAGACTTCATAGGCAGCTAATGATAAAAATAGTATGAGCCACAGGCACAAATGACTTCAACATAGAGAAAAAATTTGATCCAAAAAATCCTTCCCCCTGTACACTAATAGATGATGATATCTTTCAAGTCAAAGAATGAACTACTGAGAAAAAAGATGAAATACAAAAACCATCTGGACAGCAAAAATACTGGAAGCCTGTTTCAATGGAATAAGTTCCTGTCCAGCTTATAAACTTTTGCCCTCCTCTTACGCTCAAGTATCATTTGCTATCACTTTTTTTCTACCCACTTTGCAAGGTTGAAGTAATTTCTTTGACTGTTTAACATCCTGACAAATGCCTCTGATGTGTAAGACTCGTTTTCAAAAAGAATACATACAACTACCTTTTGTCATTGTCATTTGTCTCTACAATTCCCTCCCTATCTCAATACTCCATAATAAACATATTGGGTGTGTCTAGACTGGCAAGATTTTGCACAAAAACTTGCCAGCTGTTCATCTCAACAACATGATCTTGCAAGAACACTGACGATCTAATGTAAGATTGTCAGTGTTCTTGCGAAATACTATGATGCTCCCATTAGGATAAGCCCTCTTGTGCAAGAATACTTGCGCAAGAGGACCAGTGTAGACAGGGAAGAACTGTTTTGCGCAAAAAAGCCCCTATGGCGAAAATGGCGTTCGGGGCTTTCTTGCACAAAATCGCGTCTAGACTGGCCACGGATGCTTTGCGCAAAAGCACTTTTTGCGCAAAGGCACCCGTGCCAATCTAGACGCTCTTTTGCAGAAATGCTTTTAACGGAAAAACTTTTCCATTAAAAGCATTTCCACAAAATCATGCCAGTCAAGACGCAGCCCCTCAGTTTATGCCACCACAATTAAAGACTGGACGTCATGCTCATTCTGGCATGTCCACGCTAAGGAATAGATCGACCCTCTGGAGGTTGATCTGGCATTTTATTTAATGGATCTAGTGTAGACCCTCAAATCGAATGCTTTGAACAGCCCCTGCTGGCATCCTGTACTCCTCATTCTGCAAGGAGTAAGGGAAGCCCATGGGAGCATGTCCTCCCACAGTGTGGGTACTGTAGCAGCTTGGCTTAAGGTAAGCTGAATGCATCTATGCATTTTGCATAGCTGGATATCATACCATAGGCCGACCTACTTGGTCTAATGTAGACCAGGCCTAAGTAGGAAAAGGATAACTCCAAAAGGCAGAAGATGTCATTGTTGTGAAACTAGAGTTGAAGAGTAAGATTACTCGTCTACTAACATTCCTGTGACAGCTCTGTGTGTACCAATACTGTATACATGCCATTTAGGTAAGTAAATGAGGGCATAATTAGAATCTATGGAGCGATTATTGCTGTATGCAAAACTAGAAAGTGAAAACAGTACTATTTCTCAAAAAGCCAGAATTAGATGAAATGACGGACTAGCGGAGGCATATATAAAATATGCATTACCAGTGCTGCAGTTCAAAAATGTACAATAAAAAGAGTAATAGGGAAATTCTTTAAGTGAAGACAAAAGAAATAAAAATAAATACATGAAGAAGATCACAACCTTGAATTTTTTTAGACCAAATATGGTGATTTGAGTACTTGTAGAGTAACAAAGTCAAGCAAACTTATATCACCTAATAGGTTCCTAAGGGATGAAGAGGAAAACATTATGATCCAGAAAGTAGGGACTCCAGCTAGAAGGGAAACCATCCTGTATTTTTTTGTTTTTATTAATAGGGAGTAATTGATGGAGCATATGAAAACAATTCAACATGTTTGAGATTCAGTATAGCACAATAAGGAATGAATTTATGGAATATTGCAGTACCACAATATTACATGTCAGGAAAGTACATTTGGAAGAATTAAAGTATCTAGCAAGTAAAAGTCCAGTGGATGAAAGGATTAAAATCATTAGTGCCCAAGAAGGCAGGAGAATCCTACAAAATACCAGATAAAAGATGCCACAGACTCAAATACCTCTACAAAAGAAACATGCAGCAAAGAAGAAATGGCTCATGTCAATTCTCCAAGAAACTGCTCAAAGATCAGAGCTTTTAAGAAATTCCTGTATTGTAACTGCAGATGAGGGAGGCAACCAATTAATTATATATACTCGGTCAAGTCTTGCACAGAAAAGATAAGGGTGGCAGAGAAGCATCATGAAGTAACACCATCCAAATGGGAATGCAAAAGGCTTTTATAAATATATTAGAGGAAAAATTAGTGCTAGACAGGAAACAAGCCCATTAATAAATGAGGAATGGGTTTAAATTAATGATGACCCCAAAATAGCTGAGCTAGTGACCTTGTTTTACAATCTGTTTTTAACAAGCAAAATTAATGTAGTCTGGCAAACTAACTATACCAATCACCGTTATTTTTGAAAAGTTATAGGATACAGTTTGTTAGACAAACACTAAATATTCATTTTCAAAAATTAGAAATGGCTGATTCTGTAAATGCCCATCCAACAAATAAATCTATTTTGTGTCTCTAACAATTAAAAATATTGAAACACAAGAGTAATGATTGGCTTTAACTACAGTTTGAACCTCTCTAGTCTGGCTCCCTCCAGACTTGACTGGTGCCAAATCAGACTATTTGCAAAATCATGGGAGGTAGTATTGTCTACCAGCATTACCAACATTTCCACTGCTAACTGGGCTCGTAGAAGACATTTATGGGGTAAAATAGAGATACATCACAGCATGGAACACTGAGTCAGGACTGCTGGCTGTAAGCAAACTTTATGGGACTGCGGGAAACTTGGCCATACCCATGATAAGCGGACACCTGGCTAACTAAAACCATGCTGGACCATATATGTTGCTGGAACAGAGAGTGCCAGACAAAAGATGTTCAACCTGTTGTCACTTTTGTTTACTGATTTATTCGATTGAATACCAAGTATGATATTCTCTGGCCCATCTGAATTTCACTCAGCACACAAGGAAAAAGAAGGGGTAGAGGTGACTTTATGTCCCTTTTTTGACTCCCAGGCCCTGGAGCCGGTAGAGAATTAGTGTTATCCTCATTATAATTTTGTGTGGTTTTAACCTGCAGTTGGCTGTCAATGACCCTAAAAGGGTCATTCTGAGAAAGCAGGAACACAGAGGTGATTCAGTCACACATCTTATTTGGTAGTTCCTAGGGTTCATTCCCTACACCAAAGTGCCAATCTTAATTAATCATAAGAAAGGATAACTTACCTGGAGGGTATGTTGGGTAAGGAGATGGTGAGGCAATCAATTGTAACCATCTGTGCTAGAAGGGCCACATGTGATACTGTACCCCATACTATTTATAGTGATTTTTATTATGCTATGATTTGGCATAATTATGATGCTCTTTATGCAAGACAGGTCATGTACAAGGGCACCATTTCGGGCGTGTACTGGGAGCAGCAGCCATGCACTCTGGGATGTGGCTTGCTTTTCATCCCATTCCCCAGACACTAAGGCTATGTCTGGACTGCAGGCTTCTTTCAGAAGAAGCTTTTTTCGGAAGAGATCTTCTGGAAAAACGTCTTCTGAAAGAGAGCTTCTACACACAAAAAGTGCATTGAAAAAGTGATGCGCTTTTTCAAAAGAGAGCATCCAGAATGATTCACTTCAGCCAGGGCTTTAGGTCAACCGTTGCTTCCAAGTGCTAGTGCTGGAGCCTAGCAGAGACGTGCTTAAAGGGACCCCCCTGGTCATCTGTTTCTCTGCTTCTGCTGCATGCTTGCTACCTCTTCAAGGGACAGCAAATCTCTTGCAGTGCTTGCTGTGGTTGCCCTGCTTTTGGACACCACAGCTTTTCCCTTTGTGCCATGGAGCCGGAGCTTCCCCTGGGCATGCGATGGCCCCACATGACCATGCTGAAGTTTCTGCAGCACTTTGTGCCAGCTGCCTTCCTTTTCCTGCCCGAGCTCGACCCCAAGCTCATTCTGGGAACCCTCTCCCTGGGTGCGGGAGCTACATTCTGGCAATCACAACCCGCTGTGGAGAGGTGTTTCTGGAGGCTCAACACCAGTTCGGACTGGTGGGACTGGCTGGTCATGGAGCAGTGAGAATGGTCATGAGCAGTGGCTCCAAAATTTCTGCATGCGGAGGGCCACCTTTTTGGAACTGTGTGCCTGGCTCGCCCCTGCCATCCAACAATGCGACACCCACCTACGGCCCACCATTCCCCTGGAGAAGCAGGTCGCAATCACCCTCTGGAAGCTCGCCACCCCCGACAGATACTGGTCAGTGGGCAACCAGTTCTGCGTGGGGAAGTCCACCATCGGGGCCTTTCTCATGGAGGTAAGCCACTCTGGGGCTGCAGTCCCTGCACAGTGGGGGAGTCCTGGAAAAGGGGGACCCTTGGGAAAGGGAGGTTGGAGGATGTGGGGGGTAGAGTGGGGGTGACAGGGAAAGCCCCATCCCCGGGGGGATTGTGCCACCCTACCCTCACACAACCCTGCTGCTGGGGGGGCGGCCTCATAGGAGGTGGCTCCTGGCATGTTTGAAGGGGGCGTGGAGGTGGGAGGGGGACAGGCACCTCCCAAGGGCTCAGGCATTCCCTCTCTCATTCTCTGTTTTGTGTGTTTGTTTGTCTCCTTCTGCAGGTGGTGAGGTCCATCAACTCCATCTTGCTGCGCAGGGTCATCCACCTGGGAAACCTGGACCCAATCATGGCCGAATTTGCTGTCCTGGGGTTCCCAAACTGTGGGGGAGCCATTGATGGGATCCACATCCCAATCCATGCACTGGAGCATCGAGCAGTACAAACATCAATCACAAGGGCTACTTTTCGATGGTGTTGCAGGCCCTGGTCCACCACCATGGATAGTTCACAGACATTTTTGTTGGGTGGTTGGGCAGGGCACACAATGCCCGTGTCTTCAGGAACTCTAGCCTGTACGGGAAGCTGGAGGTGAGCACATTTTTCCCCCGCCGTGACTTTGCGGTTTGGGATGTGCAGATGCCATTGTGCATCGTGTGGGACATAGCTTACCCTCTGATGCCATGGCTAATGAAACTGTACACAGGCCACCTGGACCCCAGCAGGGACCAATTTAATGCACACCTCAGCTGGGCCCGAATCCAAGTGGAGTGTGCCTTTGGGCGCCGAAGGCACGGTTCAGGTGCCTGCTGATCTGCATGGACTTGGGGAGCACAACATCCCTGAGGTGTCTGCAGCATGTTGTGTCCTCCACAACATTGTGGAGAGGAAGGGGGAGGACTTGCTCCCGGGATGGGGGGTAGATGCCGGCGGCAAGGGACAAGCCTTCCAGTAGCTACAGACAGCTGCCATCCGCCAGGCCCAGCAGGCCAGGGAGCGCATCCGGGATGCCCTGAGGGAGAGGTTATCTCAAGCACCCCAGTAACTCTCCCCAGGGCCTCCACAATAGGAGGCTCTAGCTTGCTGCCCTATCCCTTCCCCACCACAATCCCTCCCTTCCCCTTTCCCTGACCTCTCAATAAAAACACCTGATTGATTTGTAACAAAAACAAAGTCTATTTATATTACATTAAAAAGGTGTGCAGGGGGAGAGGGCTCATAACCTGGAGGGGGAGGAGGGCGGCTACATGTGCCACCTTAGGTGAGAGGACCTTGTCAGAGTTGGGGTTGGGTGGGTCCAGGGACTACAGGGGGATGGGCAGGAAAGGGGGACTGGAGTGGGGTCAGAGATGGCAGGGGGGCCCAAGAGTAGAGGGCATGGACATCACTTGGGGGGCAGGCAGAGGGGGAATGGGCATAGCACAGGCGGCAGGAGGGCGGAAGCCAGGAGCAGTGACAGCAGGCAGGTGTGCCATCATGCATAACATGATGGCACACATGTTGTCACACCGCTGCATGAGCTGGTCCTATGCTCGGTTCTGCCACTCAGCGTTGTCAAGTATGTTCTGCGCCAGGGTCTGCTGCATGTCGCGCAGGACACTGACATGCTGGCGCATGAGGTCTTCCTGGACCCTGGCGCACTTTCGGGTCCCCCGGGCTCTGGCAGCTGTCTGTGGTGAGGTGGCTCACCCTTCAGTCCTGGCTGGTCCGGCTGTGGAGAACATAAAGAGGGAGAGGTGGTTCAGTCATCCATGCAGACACTGTCCCTGAGGCCATGCCCTCCTCTGTGAGCAGTGACCAACAGTCCTCGAGCCAGAGGAGGGGGATGTCCTGGGAGCAAGGCCATGTGTGGCCTGCATAGCGGGCCATGCCTCAGAGGGTCCCTGAGGGGCTCAGGAGACTGTACTGCCTGCTTCCCCCGGCCCACAGATAAGCAGGCAAAGGAAGTGTCCGGCCACAGTGGGATCCCCCCATGGGCAGCAGAGGAGCCGGGAGCAGCCTGGCCCTCCCTGGGGTCTGCACATACACCTGCAGCTTGAAGCACTGCCCACAGGAGCGGTGGGTACCTCGCACATGCAGGCATGCCCCTGTGCTGTGTGCGGCACTCCTCAGGATTTCTGGCTAGCCTGCTTCCAGCCATGGCAGGCTCTGGAAGGACCCACCCACCCAGCCGGATGTATGTGGCCTCCCTGAGCCTGGCAGCACCCATTCTCGGGGCTGCCTGCTGCGTCTGCGTGCCGCACACTAATCCTGTAAGTGGTTGCACATGTGCGGGCAGCAGCACGATGTCTGACACTCGCACCCTGCCCCCTGTGCGCCCACCTCTACCTCCCTATGTGTGTGACAAACTGAGAGCAGTCACCTGAAGTTCCTTCCCCGGCATCCGACGAAGCCTGGGAGACGTCCTGGCTGACCGGCCCCGGCCCCAGGGACAGGGTGATGGTCTCCGTCTCCTCCTCCTCCTCCTCCGGCTGGCCCTGGTCCTCCTGCTCCTCCTCCACCGTGACCTCCGGCCGGGTGACGACAGGGATCTTGAGGCCGGAGTGGATGATGATGGGTGGAGAAGATGGTTCCCAACGCCCCCAGGATTTGGTGCAGCTCCTGGTAATAGGGGCAGTTGTGGGGTCCTGCCCCTGAGCACAAGCTGTACTCTCTGGCCTGGACATATCCCTGATGGAGCTCTTTTACCTTACTCCGGACCTGTTCCAAGGTCCGGGATGGGGGTCCACACTCCGCCAGGGACTCGGCCATGTACTCAAATATTTCAGCCTTTCAGCGCTTGGAGCAGAGATCCTGCAAGGCGTCCTCCTCACCCCACAGTTCGAGGAGGGACAGGATCTCCACTCCGGACCAGGAGTGTGCATGCCTTTTGGTCCCCCTGGGGCTGATCCCTGCGAGGGTCAGCGGGGTTGTGGGGGCCTTCAGGCTCTGCCATGGCTGGCAAGGCCTGTGGCAGGGAGAGCCTGCATCTTTAAGAGGGGCCAGGAGACAGGAACTATAGAGTCCTGATTACTTTGGACAGAGTGTCCACCACGCCACCTGTGTTATATCCCAGAGGCCTCTTCTTCCAAAAAACCCTCCTGCCCGTCCACACATGCCTTTTTCTGAAAGAGCTCTTTTGGAAAAAGGCTTCTTCCTTGTAGAAAGAGAATTACCAGCATTGGAAAAAACCCTCTGTTCTTTCCATTTACTTTCGGAAGAACACAATTGCAGTGTGGACATAATACAGGTTTTGTCGGAAAAACGGCCGTTTTTCTGACAAACCTCTGTAGTTTAAACACACCCTAAGGGAGTGAGGGAAAAGTACTTCCATTCCATGCATGCCTTTCACACCTGGCTGGTGAAGGGATCTGGTGAGGCGTGCACAGAATGGAAGTACTTTCCCTGACTCCCTGATAGTCTGCGAAACAGGATGAAAAGCAAGACACGTCCTAGAGCGCACGGCTGCTGCCCCCCCATGCACCCAAAATGGCACCCCGGTCATATAAAAAGTCATTGGAAAAGTTATACATTGCTGAATCTGATTATCCTATATGTATGCACTTATCATTTTTGTACATGTTGGACCTCCCTGGTCCAACACCCTTGGGACCTCACTGTTCCAAAATGAGGGAATTTGCCAGGCTAAGGGAGGTCAATGTCAGCCCCATGCCCCAGGCCCTAGTAGGGCTGCCAGCTCTACTGATGCTGAACCAATAGAGCTCCCAGCCCTGCTATTGCTGCTGCCAACATGGTAGGACTCACTGCCCCAGCAATGCTGCCAGCCACCAGCAACCCTGCCACTGGCCTCCTGAACTCCGGGGCTCTCTGGTCCTGCTAGACCCAGGATGCTGTCAGACCAGAAAGTCCTGGTTTAGAGAAGTTTAACCTGTGACTTAAATTATGAATATTGGATTAAATTATGAAGATTATGAATATCTGTATTTCAAATGTAGTACGACCGATGTGATGCCCACTAAGCAAGCTGCTTTCAGAGTAGATAGTTGATGGGGAAGGGCATATTCAGGGCAGTGAGCCAGTAGGGAAAACAATAGGTCTTAAGAAAAGCTTAGCCCCTGCTTGGTGAGCCTTCCTGAGAATGATCTAGACAGTCTGCAAGTAATGGCTGCTATGATTCCACACGCGTATGTGACCAAGCTACGTAACTCTGGACTCTATCTTGGGATGTCAGTTTTTTCCACAAAATGAGTTTGGGACAAAGGGTTCCTACCATATGCTAAAGATATATAAGGCAGGAAATGACATCATCAGTTGGTCTTCACTCCCCATACGAGGAGACTCCTGAAAACACCAGAAGAACAAAGCCTGAACTGAAGGAAGTGCCAGACCTAGACTAAAGGGATTTCTAGCCCGTGTATAAAAAAATGTAACTTGTGCCTTAAGGAATCTGAAGCTTGCTTGTATCGTCAGCCAGGAAAAGAATTTGCCAATTCATATCCTATCTTTTTTAGTATCTTAAGCATGGTTTGCACTTTTGTTTATTTACTAGGTAATATGCTTTGATCTGTTTCCTATCACTTATAATCGCTTAATCTATTTTAATGAATAATCTTCTTTTATGTTTTAATTTAATCCTGTAAATTTAGAGTGAAATGCTTGGGAATCTTAGCTGAAGGGGCTGTTGCATTTCCTTTCCACACTGATGAGAGGGTGAACTCTATGCGGTATAATAGTATAATGTTAGGTTTATACTCCCATGGGAGATGTGAGTCTGAGAAGCTGGTGGTTGTAGCATCTCTATTGTTGGTCCATGCAGTGGCTGATCAGAGAGTCTGCATAAAACTATGGGATATGTCCCTACCTGTGTGAGTGCTGGGGGAAGTGTAGGCCTGGGAGTGGGTGTGCAGCTTGACGCAGCAATACAGTATAAGAGGGAGCCCAGGCTGGTGTGTCAGAGGACTCAGCAGTACCCAAGTTGAAGGTGGCACCCAAGGGGAAATCCTCATATCATACCCCTTGTGTACATCTGTAGCAAGTGCTATTTTGAAATATGCTCCCCCTGCCCCATATGTCTTCATTATGTCTCACAGAAACCTTCAATTATTACCTGTGGGAGACATGTGGTGGGATCCAGAGTCATACAAAATCCTACTATTCTAGCTCTGGACTACAATTCTAAATGTCATTTGCTATAAATCCCATGCCAGGACTCTGCTTGTTTCCCTTTCCCGATTAGCCTGCTTGATAGGTGCCTTATTGCCATTCCTATGTTCTTTGATCACTTTTAGGGTGTGTCTAGACTATAGGGATTTTTCGAAAAAAGTGGCCTTTTTTAGAAAAATCTTTACCTGCGTCTAGACTGCTGCCGTGTTCTTTCAAAAGTAAATCGAAAGAATGCGGCCGTTTTTTCCACCGCACAAAATCGTGTTTTGCGAGGAATAACGTCTTTTTTCGAAAGTGCTCTTTTGAAAAAAGGTGCTATGTAATGCAAACTGTGTTTTTTCAAAAGAGAGCATCCAGAGTGCCTGGGTGCTCTCTTCCGAAAAAGCGGCTTGCTTTTTCAAAAGTACTGGTTGTAGTCTAGATGCCCTTTTTCGGAAGATGCTTTTTCGAAAGATACTTTTGAAAAAGCCTCTTTCGAAAGAGGCTTGCAGTCTAAACGTAGCCTCACAGACCTGTCACTTTTGCCTTAAATAAACAGATAAGCAGTCACAGAATTCTCTATACTTACTGTCATGAACACTTAGGGAATACCATGGAACCCTTGCTGAGGCAATTGGGAATTTGTTAGTGTAAAGAGAGAGTGCTAATACTTTGTGTATAACATGTTTTCTCTTTGAGAAATCAAAGGACTCTGGGGCTCAATGGGGATTCTGCTTTTTATCTATTTTAAAGTGACAAAGTGTAACCATAACAACCCTCCTTATCCACTAAACTAGAACATAATAGCATTCTCGTGAGATTCACCTGGAGAAATCATAAATTGTACTTTTCAAATCATAGTGGTGCCACATATTTACTCTCCAATCAGTATCTTTGGCTATCTGGAATCCCTATTTATTCTCTGATCACGAACAGCCACAGGCTGGAAAGGAGACAAGGATTCATCTTTGGTTGGGTTTCCCTAAAGAACAAAGGCTGCCAGAGTATGCACATTAATCTATTAATCTCTCCTAATGGACTTCTCCAGGGTCAAGTGAAAAGAGAAAGTCATTCACTAAATCAACAACTGTCACAGCCAGCTCCTTGAGCTAACTACTCATCATGAGGCAAGAGATGGCCATATAAACAGCAAAAATGTATACCATGGCTGATTTTTTTAAT
Source organism: Rafetus swinhoei (assembly GCA_019425775.1). NCBI lineage: Eukaryota > Metazoa > Chordata > Testudines > Trionychidae > Rafetus > Rafetus swinhoei. The sequence continues at coordinate 279,399,064 of CM033437.1, forward strand.
TCAAAAAATATTTTTCACAAGAAATACAATAAAAGATGGCCAACCTGTGGAAGATACAGTGGTGTACAATACCTACTGGTGCTGCTCTGTACATGTCAACCCAAAAGAGCCAACAGCCACACCAGGCCCATAGGCAAGATTGGGGGGAAGGCTCCACATTCCCAGATGTGGCAGGACAGGTAAGGTAGAAAGGACAGGGTTGAGGGGCATTTGGCCCTCATTGCCATCCAGACACCCCCCCCCCCCTCCCCAGTGCTGCCTGGAGCACGCCATTCAGTACCTCCACCTCCCCAGGCAGCCCTAACGCATGGTGCTCCAGTGGTGATTTGAAGGGCTTGGGGCTCCAGGCCCCTTTGAATCACTGAGCCTGAGTGCAATTGCCATATCTGTGTGCACGCACTAGAGATGTGAACAACTAGTCGACTATCTGATAAGCGAATGCTTATTGGATAGTAGACACACTAGTCGACTAGTTGCTTCCCCCACCCCCTGCTGCCTCTATCAGAGTCCCCAGCTGACTCCGGGCTTCATGCGGCACTGCCGCTTTGAAACATCACAGGGAGCACGGGACCAGTGGGGACTGCTTGAGTCCCTCACTGGCCCCGTGCTCCCTGCCGCAGTTTAACCTTTGAAGTGTAGCAACAGCCCTGGGGCTATTCCTACACTTCAAAGGCAGAGGCGTCCTTATAGATTAATCAAATAGTTGATGCAAACTGCATCGATTACTTGATTAGCCGATTAATCTAAATTTAATAACCCTAGCACGCACAAACACACACATCTGACGGCAGGCTTGTGTCAACTAAAATGTTGCATTCTCTCTCAAAACTTAGTTTTATTCACAGCTCTGCTACATAATTATGCATAGTACAAAGTCTGTGGAAAATTAGCAGTTTGTTACTAGTTAACAGTTTTTAATGCAAAAAACTTTAGGACACAAATCCTACTTGTTTATTGCTAAATTATCCCATCTTTCTTTTTTTTTTCTTTCTACAATAGCATCGTTATTAGCTAGCACTCTGCTTCAAATAATAAACTGAAAAATCAACGTGAGATAATTAGATGGAGCTGATGTTACTTGAGGTTTATGGCAGACTTTTATCACTAATTCTAGCAACACATGTACTTGAGACTCCAGAAACTATTACATTCCACAAAATAGCATTGCCTCTTGAATGAGAAGTGCTGGTTTCCCAGCAACTGCTGGCTGAGGTATTTCAAAACTGCTGTCTTATGACCAGAAATCAATGTGGGGTCTTGAAAAGAATGCAGAAATATAATCTTACTAGATCAGTAGCAGCAAGAGAAAGGTGTGAAGTCTTTTACATGAAAATGAAAACATTACTGGCAAAAATATAGGAGACTCCTTCATCCTCACATAGCTGTTATATGAAACCAGCTTCAGTTTGGCACTGATGATTAGTCGTCATTGTGAAAATATCAAGCTAGATCATGAAGGGTGGCTGACAGACACTTGACAAGGCTGAGGAGTGGTGGAAGTAAAGGTGGCTCTAAATTATCTTTACATTTTCCTTGATTCTGGGGCTCACTGGAGGCAGAGATGATTTTCAGTGTAATTTAGAGCAACCTCAGCATTGCTCCAAGGCGACATTGGCAGTCAGGGATTGTAATTTGCAGCTCAAGTAGATGTTCTCATCTGAGCTGTAATCTAGCAAGCTAGCTCACTAAAGATAACTGTGATGTTGGACTGGCATGGGCATCAGTGTAGGCCATGCTTGCATAGTTCACCCACACTGCTGAATCCTTGCTGCTATTTAAGTGAGTTAGGTAGATTACAGCTAGTGCAGGTATGTCTATATGAGTGTGAATTACACTCCAGCTGCAGTGTACACAATACATAAATTTGCCCAGCTGCCCATTATTTTAGGGGCCATTCCAGCTTTGGGCATCAACATGTGTCCTGTCTCCAAGGAGAAACCCCTGCACTGGGGTCCAAAAAACTGCTACATATTGGCTGTGTGCACAGATTTTTTAAAAAGGGATGCTAATGAGACCAGTCGCACAAATTGCTGATTTAAATATCTCCTCGCGTAGTATTTACAGCTGCTCGGGGCTTTGCCGAAAAAGCGCCAGTTCAGACGGGGATCTTGCGGAAAATAACCCTTTTCCGCAAGATCTCTTATTCCTACTTGCAAAAAGGGTTATTTTCCGCAAGATCCTCGTTTAGACTGGCGCTTTTTCCGCAAAGCCCCGAGCCGGAAAAAGCGGCAGTTATGTAATGCAAATACCGCTGGGGATATTTAAATCCCGCATGATTTGTAATCATGCGACTTGGTCTCATTAGCATCCCTTTTTCGAAAAAGGGTGCCAATGTAGACACAGCCATTATGTATAGCAGGCAGTTGATTCCTTTTACCAAAGGGGAGTCTGCATGGAGATGTTTAAAGATGATTTCTGAGTCATACAGTACAGCTGGAGAAGAAGGTGGAAAAGTAGAAATGCTGAAACAAGGATGTATGGTTAGTCTCTATTTATAAAGTAAAGAATTACTCTGTTCAGTCACAGTAATGCACAATGGTTTGCAATTGGGATGATGAACATGAGGCCTAAAGTTTTGTTGATGCTGCTGTTTTTTTAGGAACAGTGGCCAGAAGCTACCGATTCTTTGGGAAGGGGGAGAGGGTTGGTAGAAAAATGCTACTTCAATAAGCTGCAGTCATCATAATAATGACATTTAGCACTTATATAGCACAGCATTACCAGACAGATTTTCCTATATATCCATTAATTTAAAGCAGGACTTATAGTTACAGAGAAGGGAAATGTACAAAATAAGGGAGAAAACACTGCTCTCACTCTTGAACAGTGCCAAACCACTTTCAAACTGAAGTCATTTCAAACAGTTTTCACCCATCTAAAGATTTGACTCACACACTGTACACAAAGGCAATTCTTTGCACAATGAGCTGGAATTTAAAAAAACCCCAAATCTTAACCTTTAAGAAAGTTACTGAATTCTCTTTCTAAGCAGTTCTAATATTTCTGTAGATAAGAGACTTCATAGCAACAAAGCCCTTCGCAGTTGGAATTTAAAACAAAAATTAGAACTTAAAAAAAAACAACCTTACTTTTTCTTTTAAAAATGGGTTGGATTTTTTTTAAATCAGAAATTGGCTATATTCTCAGTTACTGTCTTGGTTGCCTTAATATTTTTACACAAGACACAAGCAGGGTGAGTAATAAGATCAACCATTTATAACTTAGTCAATGGTAACTTATTTCTAGGATGTCAATTATCAATTACAATAATATCACTCAGAAAGATTATTACAATATCATGCATCCCCAAAGTACTACATTGCGTCTGAAGCTGCAGAAAGCACTCTAATAAAAATTATGAGCATAAATAAATAGATATGGTTAAATTTATATACAAACAAAATTAAGGACTAACTAAGAATAAACATGTTCCTGACTGAGTAAACCAATCAGAAGCATGTTTGACATTTATCTGCAAATTCTGAGAAAAATAGAAAGGAGCATAAACTTTGTCAAATTAAGTGTAAAAATCATATATATAGTTGCCCAGTGTCTGAGAGTCTGTAACGCTGAAATGCTGGCTGTTCCCTCTGGGCGGCACTGTTGCCTGAAATGCTGGCTGTTCCCTCTGGGCGGCCTGTACTGTATTGGGAGTGCGGGGCCCAAATGGCCGCTTGCTCCCCCACAGCGGCCTGGCTGAGCAGTGCAGAAGTCAGCGGAGCACCACAGCAGGCGGGGAAGGGGGGCGGGGTGGTGACATGCGGTGTGACAGCAGCTCCAGGCCCTGCCCCCTGGCCGTGAACGTCACCGCCCCACCCCCCCTTCACCTCCCGCCATGGTGCTCAGCTGACTTCTGCGCCACTCAGCCAGGCCTCCGCGTGGGAGCAAGTGGTGCAAGCGACCATTTGGGCTCCGCGCTCCCCATGCAGCACGGGAGTGCGGAGCCCAAATGGCTATTTGGGCTCCGCGGTCCCCTGAGTGAGAGGCAGGAGGGGGAGGAGAAGAGAAAGAGAGAGGCAGGAGGCAGAGGAGAGCTGAGAGAGAGAGCGGGGGAGGCAGTAGGAGGAGGAGAGAGAGAGAGACGGAGCGAGAGACCGGAAGCTAGGGAGAGAAGACCGATGTGGAGGAGAGACCTGAAAATCCCGTCTTATGACGGGCTAATTGGTTAGTATAATAAGAAAAGCCAAAAAGGAGTTTGAAGAACAGCTAGCCAAAATCTCAAAGTAATAGCAAAACTTTTTTAAATACATCAGAAGCAGGATGCTGGCTTCAACAACCAGTGGGGCCCTTGGACGATTGAGATGCCAAAGGAGCACTCAAAGATGATAAAGTCATTGCAGAGAATCTAAATGAATTATTTGCTTCAATCTTCACGGCTGAGGATACTGGGGAGATTCCCAAACCTGAGCCATTCTTCTTAGGTGACAAATCTGAGGAATTGTCTCAGATAGAGGTGTCATTAGAGGAGGTTTTGGAACAAATTGATAAACTTAACAGTAACAAGTTACCGGGACCAGATGGCATTCACCCAAGAGTTCTGAAAGAACTCAAATGTGAAATTGCGGAACTATTAACTGTGGTTTGTAGCCTATCCTTTAAACAGCTTCAGTACCTAATGACTGGAAGATAGCTAACGTGACGCCAATATTTTAAAAGGGCTCTAGAGGTGATCCTGTCAATTACAGACTGGTAAATCTAACGTCATTACCGGGTAAATTAATTGAAACTATAGTAAAGAATAAAAGAGTCAGACATGTAGAGGAACGTAATTAGTCGAGGAAAAGTCAACATAGTCTCTGTAAAGGGAAATCATGCCTTACTAATCTACTAGAGTTCTTTGAGGGGGTCAACAAACATGTGGACAAGGGGAATCTAGAGGATACAGTATACTTAGATTTCCAGAAAGCCTTTGACAAGGCTTCTCAATAAAGGCTCTTAAGTAAAGTAAATTGTCATGGGATAAGAGGGAAGGTCCTTTCATGGATTGGTAACTGGTTAAAAGACAGAAAACAAAGGGTAGGAATAAATGATAAGTTTTCAAAGTGGAGAGAGGTAACTAGTGGAGTCCCCCAAGGGTCTGTCCTGGTATCAATCCTATTCAACTTATTTATAAAAGATCTAGAGAAAGGGGTAAACTGTGAGGTGGCAAAATTTGCTGAACAGCTCAAGATAGTTAAGACCAAAGCAGACTGTGAAAAGTTTCAAAAAGATCTCACCAAACTAAGTGATTGGGCAACAAAATGGCAAATTAAATTTAATTTTGATAAATGTAAAGTAATGCACATTGGAAAAAATAATCCCAACTATACATATAATATGAGGGGGGATTAATTTAGCTACAACTACTCAAGAGAGAGATCTTGGAGCTTAGAAAAGAGGAGACTAAGGGGGGATATGACAGAGGTCTATAAAATCATGACTGGTGTGAAAAAAGTGAATAAGGAAAAGTTATTTACTTATTCACACAATACAGTAAAACCTGTGTTATCCAGCATGCTTGGGGATTTAGGGCGTTCCGGTTATCTAAAAATTCTGGTTATCTGAGGGTCCCATCAACCTAGGAAAAACCAATGGACAATAATAGTAAAACTCAAGTTTTTAATATTGGTAGTTTTGTAGTGTGAGGCAGTTGGTCTCACACTTCTATTTTAAGTTAAAGATGATTAGTACTTCTTTAATAAAAAATTGTTAAGCCAATTATGGTATACCAAGCCAGGACTGTGTGCCTGAAGATGTGACAGTATTGTGGCTGGGGGAAATGCCGGTTAATAAAGTTTTCTGGTTAACAGAGTGCCAGATAACAAAGGTTTCACTGTATAAGACCTAGGGGTCACCAAATGAAATTAATAGGCAGCAGGTTTAAAACAAATAAAAGGAAGTTTTTCTTCACTCAGCGCTCTGGTGGAACTCTTTGCCAGAGGATGTGGTGAAGAGTAGGACTTTAACAGGGTTTAAAAAAGAGCTAGATAGATTCATGAAGGTTAGGTCCATCAATGGCTATTAGCCAGAATGGGTAGCAATGGTGTCCCTAGCCTCTGTTTGTCTGGAAATGGGTGACAGGAGAGGGATGACGTGAGGATTACCTGTTGTGTTCCCTCCATCTGGGTCATCAGATATTGGCCACTGTTGGCAGACAAGATACTGGGCTAGATGGACCTTTGGTCTGACCCAGTATGACTGTTCTTATGTTCTTATGATAGTTTATAGAACACTTTGAGCTGCAGTGACTAAAAATAATAAAAAAACAACATATCTGATACATGCTAATCAACCTTAACCTAAGACAATATCATCTTTTCATAGCACCTCTACTCATGTGAATTATGTATCACATTATTTGCATTTTGATACTATCCACTTCTAAGACAAGGGGGAGAGAATTGCTTTAAAAAATTCTCCTCAGGGAGGTTGGCAGATTTTACGGGCTTTGGCTTTTTTCTTGAGCATTTTGCCTGATACTTCTCTGGAATCTATATTCAATTGCAGCCTGGGTCAAATGGCTCTTCCAATTCAGTTGAGGGTGTGGGCCTCCACTTTTCATTGAGCCTAGAACTGTTTGACCAAGTTCTTGCAAATGGTTCACTGGAATATATTCTTGTAACAAGAATGAAATGAGTGTCTGTGAGAATCTAAATAATTCCAAGAAAACAAAAAATTCCTGGGATCCAGCAATTTGTTTTCAACACAGAGGCCATGAAAAGCTTGCTTCCTCAAAAACCTTTTACCTTTTGAAAGAGGGACATTGAACTGTTATGTATTCTGGGACTTACGGTGCCAAGATTTTTACCAGTGGGTCCTGCCTCCTGTGAGATTACAAGAAATTAGAAACTGTACTTTGGATAAGACCTTGATCTATTTGTGATTCTTTAGTGTCTGGATTCAGACTTTAAAGCCAAAAGATAATGCCATGGAGCACAGGGGCATGACTTAACTCACCAAAATGGTCTGTCACAAGCTTTCTATCAAAATGATCTTTCAGGGAATGGAAGCTCTCTATTAAACCAACTAATTTTCTTCACAGGGGGACTGCAATATCTATATTTGGGAGGTCTCACAGTTCTCTGAGGCAGACTACTAAAAAAACAAAAACAAAACAAAACAACCAAATTGATACATTGATTTAGCTTCTCCGGCGATGTCCTTATAGATATTAATAGAGGGGGCCATTAGGTCATCTAACCTGATCCCCTGTATATCATAAGCCATTACTTTTCAACCAGATATCCCAGTATTGAGCCTAATAATTTGTATTTGACAAAGCATATGCTTAAAGGCATTCAGTCATGATCTGAAATGGAGAATCCATCACTTAACTCAGCAGCTTGTTTCAAAGGTTAATCACCCTCACTATTAAAATGCTGTGCCTGATTAGTAATTTGAATGTGTTTGGCTTCAATTTCTAGCCATTGGTCTCCTGTTATGCCTTTCTCTGCTTGATTAAGAAGCTCTTTTGAATACAGTATTTTTTTCGCTGTGAAGGTACTTAAACACTGTAATCAAGTCACATTAGTCTTATTTTTGACTAACTAAACAGACTGAACTCTTTTAAATCTCTCACTGTGAGGCATTTTTCCACCCCATGAATAATTGCTGTGGCTCTTTTCTGCCCTTCTCAAGTTTTACATCATCCTTTTCAGAATGTGATCAACAGAACCACAGACAGCATTCCAGTATCGGTCCACCAATGTCATATGCAGAGTTAAATCAGCTTTCTATACCTGGTATATATATCCAAGGATTGCAGTACCCCTTTTTTGTTACAGGTGGGGTCTTATTCCCAGGGAAGCTCCTGACAAAAATTCATCTGTATGTACACCATTCTACTGAAAATGTCAATGTCAGTGCCCAACAACAACAAAACCACTCTCCTCCAGTGCAAACCACTCACCAACAGCAGAAAGATGACCCAGAGGCATATTATTCCTGCTTCCCAACCTGACTGAGGGTACAGCTAGACTACAAGTTTTTGTCAGAAAAAGGTACACATAATGCACTCCGTATTTTGCATACCTTTTCCTGCTTCTTTTGTCAGAAGAGGCTTTTCCAACATTTGGCCCATCTAGACTAGGCCAAATATCAGGAAAAAAACCCTCTTTCAGAAGCCCCCTTCTTCTTTGTAGAACGAGGAATACAGGGGCTTCTGAAAGAGCGCATTTGCTCTTCTGAAAAAAAGGAAAAAAAAGTAGAAGAGCAAAGAGTTCCCTGGACACGGTGGAGTTTTTTCAGGATGCTTCCAGTATCCTTAAAACCCCCCGCAGTCTAGCCGTACCCTGAATTTTGCTCAGGACTGTTATTTCTACTTGGGTATGTGCTATGATAGAAGGCCTGGCTCCCTGGCCCCTAGCCAAGAAGGATTTAGCCAACTGGGAAAGTCATGGGGAGGAGAAAACCTGGTCTCCACCCCTTTCTTACTTAGACTTCCCAAATGCAAAGCTGAGGAAGTCAACTAATGCATTTCTGGCCCTCTCTGTATTAATGTACTCTCTGCTGAGTGCTTGCATAAATCAAGGCAAGTCCCACATAGGACATGCCTGGTGTCTATCCGGGAAAAGCACTGGATCTTGTAGGTTTATCTTTTTCACTGTAAGATCTAGAGGCGGCCAGGCCCGTTTATAGGGAGATTCCCAACAGATCTCTTCCCTTTCCCTGAGAATGCACATGGAACTCTTCAGAAGGACATCACAGAAAATATAAAACAGCCCTGGTTGTATAATTAGTTATTGGACACTTTTGTGGCAGCCAGAGGGAGACAGCATCTCTTACAAACCAGCCATTGGTTAGCCATCCCCCCGCTCCCATCCCCAGTCCACCCATCTTCACTTTCTCACACAGTGCCAATACTGGACCTATGCACCGCAGATTCAGGGGAGTGAGGGGTGCCATGAAGGCAGTTGTCTGCACTCTAGCACAGTCCCTTCGCCCCTCAGATCTGGCAGGGTGAGGCAGCAGTCAAAGTCACAATCAATTGAGACTAAACTGAACAATAGGAATATGCACTAAATGACCTAGTAATGTTTTTCATCATGCGATTTCTTGTTCAACTCCTTGCCCCAGCAATTTGCTCTATTTAATGTATTTCATTTCATTTATTTTTGGATAATGTAATATACTAGTGTCCGGTTAAAAACTGTAGGGTATTTGAATTGGGCATGCCCTGCTCCTGCTTTTTTGGCACCACAGAAACAATTTAGACACCACCAACTAGGAATCCACACGATGCAGTTTACTTCAGAACTTCAGTTAACACCTTTACAATACCATGCAGCAAGAATACTTAAAACACTGATATTCAGACAGAGGTTCAGGAGCCACAAGTGGCTTTTTAATGTGCCTTCTGCAGCTTTTTGCACCACTTGATGTTACAACATTATGTGCTTTAATTATTAATCAGTCTTACATACTAACCAGTCACAATGCTTTTACTATGTTCTTAAGCAATTGTAGAATTAATTATAATAATACTAATATATATAATTATATATAATTCTCACATTTCACATGGGTGAAATGTATGTGTGTGTTCATATATATAAAATTTATACTACTGTGTCTCTTTTGGGTAATGTGGATTGCTAATTTGGCTCTTCAACCACTGATACCTGAGTATCACTTAATTATAGTGTCACTTCTACCATCACCTCTTCTTCCACAAGGACCTGAGGAGCGAAGAGGTTTCCTTTCCTTCAGATTTCTCTAAGCCTAGGCTCACTCAGCCTTGTCCTCCCTTCCCCCTTCTTGTGCTTCCTTCCTGTATCTTTCTATGGCTATGTCTACACTGCGGGTTTTTTTGCAGAAGAGGGTATGCAAATGGAATGCTCATTTACATATCTTCTTCTGATTCTTCTTGAGGAAGAGGTTTTGCCGCTAAAAAGCCCCGCGTAGACAAGGCCATATGTCAGGAAAAAAACCTTTTTCACAAGATCCCTTATTACTCAAAAATTGAGGTTTACAGGATCTTTCGAAAAAGGGGGTTTTCCAACAAAATGGCCCCGTCTACATAGGGCTTTTTAGCGGCAAAACCTCTTCCACAAAAAGAATTGGAAGAAGATATGCAAATGAGTGTGCCATTTGCATATCCTCTGTCGCAAAAAATCCCGCAGTGTAAGCACAGTCCTCAGCTGTCAAATTAATAGGCGAATTAATCCTTTAGCACACCTAGTCTGGTTAGATAACTACGTTCTATTCCTCCCTCAGGCCTTTCTGGGGGATCTCCTTAGTGTCAGAGTGATCAGAGTGTTGGCTCACCTCTTATTTCCAAGCACTTTATCACAGATATATTAAGCAAAAGGCCCAACTCTCTAACTTTTATTGCCAAGACTTATTTCCAAATTAAGTACATTGAGGAAAAAGAAATACCTGTACTGCCAATTATTGTTGTTCCCAAGGCAATGTCACTCTTTTCAAAGCTACATACACTTTTAAAAGTCATTAAAGCAATTTTTGCTTTCATGGGTTTACCCACTCAGCACCCACTGTTTTCTGTTTAATCTGAAACATTTCTGGACCACAATTTCTCCCAAGCAAATAACTTAGAAAGTTTAACCTCATAACCAATACACTCTGGTTATTTTTTAACAGCTTAATCTTTCAGATTAAAAAAAAACTTTTAAAAAAAATATACAAAAACGTTTATTTTTTATAATGATTCGATACACTTAGGAGGTTTGAATTACAAATTAATTGTATCCTTTGGTACAAAAGATTTTGTAAAACTCATTGTGGGTTCCATTGTTAATTTTGCACATCTGATCCTACTTAAATTGTTATGACAATGTTTTGTTTACATATGGCAAGGAAATCTTTGAAGGTTTAATATTTTAACAATTAAATGCAGCTGAGATTAATGCTATAACTTCAAAAGGAAACAAACTCCAAGCATACTGATGTACCAAATATTTGTCTGTTAGGAGATGAAGTCGCCACAGGGGACCCAAAACTAGGGCATCAAGTCTCCGGAACCTTCTTTATGAGAAAAAGACTGAAAAGGGAAGATTATCTTTTCCTCTCTTGATCAAGAGAGACTCAGAAGTGTCTTTACGTTTTAAAAGAAGAATGTGCATGGAAAGTAACCTTTGAAAGAAAGAGGTTAACACATCAGTATTCTATAGAGAGTATTACACAGTGAGTGATATTCTGTACATTGACTAGTGGCTACTCTCTGTGATGTATCCTTCCTAAATCACAGCTTCATGGTCTATCAACTTCAGTGATGACTGTACCAAACTTCATGGGCTGAATGACCTTTTCTTCTTCTGGAAATGTAAAGGCTTTCACATTCTGCAACTTGCTCAGCCTGATTGATATTTTTCTTCTTTTCATTTTCAGCTTGTTACAAATACTGTGTAATAACTTCTCAGACTGGATCCTAGGAATCATTTTTATTTCTGATATACATACAGTAGGCAACTAAAATTCTAGAGAGATGGATCTGCTTTGCATCATAGTTGTCAATCCAAAGGCAAATATACATTAGGGCTATATTCTAATTGTGCCACCAGCTCCATGTAGGCAACAATATTTTAGTTTGATGTCCTAAGAGTAGCCCGTTAAGCAAACTGCAACTCAAAGTGTATGTCTGCCTACACTGCACATTTCTTCTGGCAGGGTGTAATGGATAAACCCATGTAGTCCCCTAGCATGAGTATGAATAGCAGTTTACTATGAGTAAAGGCTTAGGGGAATAGAGTAGACATGCTTGAAGCGTATGGGTACATACATTCTCAACATTACTCTCTACTTTCCTAAGACAGGCCTCTCCAACTACATTGCTATTTTTAACAGTGTATTGTCCACTGCCTCCCCACTGGTGGAGCCTTTACCTGCTGCAGTGAAAGACTCCAGCAGCCTGTGAAAGGCTCCAGTGCTGGGGAAAGGCTCTGCCAGCTCTTTGTTGCTGGCGCCTTTCCCCTCTGTAGGAGGAAAAGGCTCTGGAAAGAGGGAAATATTCTGGCAGTGGGGAGTGGCTGAAATCTTTCCCTTCTGCCTCACTACTGCCAGAATATTGCTTTGGCCCATGTAGCTACACACCACAATGCAAATGCAGCCAGCTTTATACTGTGGTGTGTAGCTAAACATATGTTATGTGACAACACCAGTGGTGTGCAGTGTGGACACAGTCAAAAAGTCACAACCTGCCTTTCAATTCTATCCCTGCTCCAGCAGGGTCAGCCCTATGCTCATACTAATACACATCCTCCAGTGCCCTGGCCCAGTGTGTTGCACGGGTATTACTGGGGCTTGATCCATTTCTTATTCCCACTTACCCTTCATCCATCTAGAGGGTTGAGGATGAAGTGGTACAGATGCAGTTCAACACAGGTATTTGGCACAAGGGAGTCTTATATCCCTTTGTACCTCCCCCTACATGGGTGTGCATGACTGGCCAAGATCTGATCCTTAGTTTTATTCATAATTTCCCATCACTTCTGAATTCTCCTTAAGCTGCCAAATGCAAAATGTTCCAAGAACTGATTTCTAGCCAAAAAATCCAGAGAAGAGGTTTTCAGTGTTTTCCTTTGAAGAGGTTAATTTGAACAATCATGCAATGGTGTTCTTTTTGCCTGCCAAGCATGCATATGTTTATTTATGTTTAGCAAGCATAAGTACATACGAAATTCTTGAATATATGCCTTTTTAGGCAGGAGACTATGACATTTTGTTTTAATAATCAAAATATTGTTCCCTAGGAGGGAGCAAGAATCTCTGAAGATTTTCAATACCGAGAGTAAAGGGTAGTACTCTTCAGGCAAATGCTGTGGAAACACATATAGTAAGCCCTGAAAAGCTTCCACCTACCCTCACCCACACACATACAGTATTTACAAGGGGCTAATGAAGTAGCTGAATGAAGTAGGTGATTTTTGTAATTTTTCAGAGATGTAATCTTAGCTCTGCTTATTACAGCATATGCATCAGTGCAGCTATTTGTTAGCGGCAGAACAGCAAAAGACAATCATCAGAGCAATGCTAGCTCCACAAATATCTGTGAAACCAAGTCAGTTTACACAGAATACAGTGTGCTCCCTGGCTTCTGGAACCAAATGCACACCACACAAAAGAAAGTCTTATTAAATTTTTATATAATTAAGCCTGGGGTGTTGTGTGTGAGCAGTCAAAAACTTGCTCCCATCTCATTCTTCCAATTAAAGACAGACAGTACATCATTCTTTCCCTTTTATTAATTAGTTAAGTAGTGGACTAAAAAGATGCCACTGCGGAAGGTATATTCAAGCACTCCACATGTCTGAGAGAGTCTTCATAATGCATAATGATATTCCCCATAGAAATAATAGGCTATACTCAAAGCAATCCCATCTACATTCTTCCAGAAAGGAAATATTTGCAATTTGTTAAAATATAATGAAATACAGCTTCACTGCAAATAATTTATAACTATTTAAAATAAACTCTGAGTGAAGCAGAAATGAAGAATGCAAAAAGAATACATATGGCACTAATAAATATGTCCATACCACCCACTCTCTAAGAGTAGATTAAAGAGAATATACAGTGGATCAATTGCAAATGGATGCCCCTCAGCTTAATGATCTTATAGTAAGTTAAATGGTTTAGCCCATTTAGCAAAACCAAATTCACTTCTATTCCTTGGAAAAAACTAAAAAATTACTTCCATAGATGTCACTTTCACAAATCTGAACCAGTAAATTAACTGATATTATCTCTTTCTGCTATTATTTAACAAAACAGAGAAAGAGGAAACTTCATTTGTTATTCATTTCCCATAAATAATCACTTGCAGCCTATTCTTGTTTTCAGCTAAACATCTGCCATGCACTTTTCTTTCCTTTTCAATGTAACTTCCTTATGTCAGCTTTATGTCAGCATACATTACGTTGCAGGACAGTGACAGTTTAAACATACTTCAATATCAATGATATAAACAACAATATTGTTTATATCGCTAATATTGATAAGATATCTGAACTTCAAAATTTAGTGTTGTGATTTGTGTTTCTTTTGACTGCTATAAAAATTAAAGATCAGAAGCTCACAAGCATTAGATCAAAGGTTGCTTTATTTTCTTTATATTGACCAGGTTCATGCTTTTGAAAACATTACCAAAGTATTCAATCCAATCAAAGTAAAATATCCTTTCTAAATTATTTTCTTTTTACAAAATCACACTAAAATAAAACTTACTATTGATTTATGTTTGCAGTGTTGTAGCCATGTTGGTCCCGGGATAGGAGAGAAAAAAAGTAGGTAGTATCTTTCACTGAGACAACTTCTGATGGCAGAAGAGACAGACTTTCAAGCTTAATTTATGATTTTTAGACATTCATCCACAAAGTGTCATCGTATGCTTAATGATGTAAGGTATCAAAACAAATCAACAGCACTGATTTGACAGGATTTATTTAGCAAGCATGGAGTGTATATTAACGTGTGCAGATTTCACACTGCTGGTTTACCAAAATACAATGAAAAAACCCTAAAATATGTTTTGAAAAAGATACTCCTAGCTGAGAATTGGTTTTTTGATAGCATAGCAACAATAGATGCCAGAATGACTAAAGATTTACAACAGGGATTATGAAAAAGCAAGATTACTTGAAAATAATGAATGTAAATGGCGGAAGATGTCAATAGTAACAGAGGCGGAATGAAATTATGGAAGATTAAAACTGGTGAAGAAAGCAATAATAATAACTGTACCAAAAGATAAACTATTTAATTGTGCTTTTCAGGGATATCAGTGTAATGACAGCAAGAGTGCTGAGGTGATTCCACTGTGACCTAAGACTATATAGTCTACTACAAAATCATAACCATGAAAAATTATGCAAACGGATTCACATAATCTGGCAAATCATGCTGGCTTTCAAAATGAATGTAATGCCTTTTTTTTTTTGGTTGTATGCCATCACGTAACAGTGCCAGATGCACTCTCTGATGAAGGCAGATGCAGCAGAGGCATGTCAAGCTGTACTGCAAAGAGCAACAGACTCTTAGTTGGTATGGTTCCCAGTTTTGCCTGAGTAAGGCCTGCTGGAATGGGCAAAAAATAGACATTCATCACTGATTTACTTTTCCATTATTTCACATGGTGTGATTATTTGTATTAATGCCATAGCGGTAACAAGTACCAAAGGCAGCAAAGGGGTTAAATGAGAAGGCAACATTGATAATGTTAATATGAGAGAACAGTGGTACATTAATCACACTAGTAACCAACCAAGAGGGACTCATGGAAGAAGGTTCAGAATAACTACAGAACTGAAATAAAGTTGGCAAGCAAGAGTGTCTGGATAGGAGGATGTTTTTTATAGTATTCTGTACACCTATGTGTAGACAAAGACTCCGATGAATAACATTTCAAATAATATCAATGATTACAATGTAATGACCAAAAATCTGAAAATGAAGGAAGAGGGAGACAATCCATGTATTCTACTAAAATTCAAAGTCACCGCTCATAATCCTTTTTGCTCCTAACAGTACCCGTATGTTATAAAACTGGGGTCACAGTTCAATCCCCCCAACTTCTTTTTCTCTTAAGAAAATATAATAGTCTTACTCAATCCATCTACTCAAGGAAAGACTCATAGTCAGACAGGCAGGAACTTAGTTAATAAACTGCAGACAAAATCTGGAATTATTTTATTATAATTATAATTAATAATGTATTATGATGATTACGGTTTGGCTGAGAACAAACAACAGGGCAGCCTGAGCTGAGCACAAAATGACTGCCAAACCCTCTGCACAAGTAACAGATGGTACAAGCATTTTAAGGAAGCCCTAAACATGTGAAAAGGGGTTCATGTCAAGCATAGTGCAATAAAAATGCATTTGAGCTGTGTAATGACCAATGCACATAAGAGGTACATTCAGAGAGAACCAGCCACTTAACTTCTTGGATGTGACCCCAAGCACATGGCTTAATTTATGGAGAGATTCCCAGATATAAAATGTAACTAAATGGAATGCTTGGCCTGAGGTCTGGCACATTACTGAGAAAGGATAAAAGTTAAAGATAGTGCTGTAGAAAGAAAGATGGGGTGATCCACCTCTGCTGCTTAGTGTGAAAGTAGGGAAAATGTCATAGCTGTTTGATACAGTGAGCCAAATTCCATCCTAGGATAAGTAGAAACAACTTGATTGTCTTCAGTGGAGCTACACCCTCTTATAACAGGACTGGATTTAGCTACATTGGGGTTTTTTATTTTCTGGCTATACAGAATGATTTGCTAATCACTATCACTCACTTCTAAATTACTTTTCTACTTTCCAGGGAGTGATTTCATTTTGTTTTCATATATCTGACCTGCTTTAGTTCATATGACTTCCAAAAAGGGTTCAAACTTTAGGAATGCACTTCTCATGCTCTCCTAGGGTATGTCTACACAGCAAAGTTATTTTGGAATAACCGCTGTTATTCCGAAATAACTATGCGAGCGTCTACACAGCAATTCCGTTATTTCAAAATAATTTATTCTGACTTCTGTAAACCTCAATCTACGAAGAATAACGCCTATTCTGAAATAAGTTATTTTGAAATAAGGCGTGTGTAGATGCTCCACTTCTGCTATTTTGAAATACACCCTCACCAGGCCCATTCTAAGTTATTCCTCCTGAGGCTCTAAATCGAGATAGCACGTCTACATCAGGGAAGCCTGCCTCAGACTAATTTCCAGGCTTCTCTGTAGTGTAGATGCACTATTTTGAAATAAGCTATTGAGGAGTATTTCTTCTGGAATAGCTTATTCCAAAATAATCGTACAGTGTAGACATAGCCCTAGTGAATCCCAAAAGGCAACTGTTGGAGTGCAAGGTAGATGGACAGGATGATAAATGAAAATAAAATTCAGTCACAAAAGGACCAGCAGCCACATATTAATGTACACTCACTTCAAAGGACCCAACTGTTCAAGCGGGAATTTTGCTTGAACTTCAGGCAAGAGACAATAGCAAATGTTCCACCCAAATAGGACTTCAAAGGTAAAAAAAAGTGTCCATGTAAGAAAATCTATAATACAAGAACCTGGGGACTATATTAAATTCTGCTATTTCCAATGTCTCTTCATCCATTTCTCTGAGTTAATGTGAATCTTTCAGTGAAATGACCTGTTGCAATGACTCTTTTGAGAGCTTTGTGTATGCAGTATTATGTAAGTAACACTTAAACTTTTACAGACATATTTGATGTTAATGTGTTTAAACTTTTAATTTTATGATGTTATGAAAAACTGTACATTATTGAGAAAGAAATCTTTCATATTAGGTTTCCACAGGGGGAGGACCTTCTCCCCCTTGCTGGCTTTCTGGGACCCCACAGGGAAAGAGGCAAATGCCAGCTGCAGTTGTTTGCTGCTTAATGAAATCATTAATACTGTGGGGCTGCTTCTCCTCTTTTACACCGCTATATCCAGACTGACTTTACTGGAGTTAGGGCAGGCCTACACTAGACCCGGAAGGTTGGCTTACAGTATACAACACAAGCCATGTAAATAACATAGCCAGAGTAAGCATACCTTAATCGAATGTGGCGCTGTCTTCACAGTGGGAGGCCGATGGGAGCAAATGCCAGAAGATGGATTCCTGGCTCATAAGTATAGACGTGGCCTTAGTCCTCAGTTAGCCACCGTGTGTGAGAGGAAAATCAGACCCAAAGAATGCATCTGTCATAGCTAGCATTTTCCCCAGAAGAAACCATTAGCTGACCTGGCTGGAGAGCACTGTGCTTCCAGCTGAAGAATAGAAAAATTCATAAAGGATAAAAAAGGAAGTTAAGGTGTCAGAGAAAACTCCAGTGCAATTTTCATCAGGAACATGGAGGCACTGTCATCAAAGACTATGGACTATAGTAATGGAGAGAACATAGGAAAAAAACTCCTCCTGGATGCATGCTAGTGTAAAGTATCTATTGGCAGTAATATCAGCTATTTCCTCTCTGCACACAGATGCCTATGAAGTGATATCCAATGAGATGGGCAGGGGGGAAATCATCATGCTAGCAATCTCATGAATGAGGCAACAGCTGGTACTTTATTCTCCCTTAAAGAGCATGTATATCCTTAATAAACTGAAAGGGAAAATATGTAGGACTACAGACCTTCCACATAAAAGTATAGCATGTAAGTGACAAGATAAACCTTAATATACAATATGTTTCTCCCTAAGAGTGTGAAAGTGATATTCACAACTCTACTTGAGGATAAAATCAAACTGTAAGCATGATCACTATCGGGCCTGCTAAAGGGGAAAGGGCAAAGAAGGCAGTTGCTCGGGGGCCTGGCAATTCAAAGGGGCCTGGGGCTCCCAGCTGGCACTGTGGCTATTGCAGCAGTGATGGTGGCTGAAGCCCCACACCCTTTAAATTAACACCAGAGCACTGTGCTATGCGCGCCACATGGCTTTGAGGTCTGAGGTGGGGGGGAGGCAGTGCCGTGATTCAGATGGTGCTGAGGGCTGGCTGCCCTGCCCTTTCCACCTGAAACCCACCCACTATGATAAAGTATGGAAATCCATCTCACCAATCAGAGCAAGGGCCATAGCAATCTTTACATTGCATTTTACACTAGTCTTTCATACTATAAGTAGTGAACATTGTTGAAACGCAATCATTTACCTTCATTTCTTTAGAATGATCCAACACAGCTCTCTTGTGCATTAGCTTTGTTTTGGCAAACATGAGTTTTGTGGTGTGATGAACTCATAAACACAAACAATAGTATTTGGCACTTTACAATCATATTCCCATTAAGCATGGTGGCTCCACATATATTTATAATATGTATAAAAACAATGCTGAAAGACCATTTTTAAAGTTGTGAAATCAAGCACTAAGAGTTAGGAAATGCTAGAATTAAGGTGTCTGGAGCAGTTCATATGTCCATATGCATTATGATATAATCTGGAGGAACAGAGCATACTTAATGATCAACTATTCAATATTTATTTTCTTCTCATTGTTCAATGCCCAGCTTTGTGCTTTATTTACTGTGCATTACTTAGAAGAATAATGAATCTGCTTTGATGAATGAATTATTAGTTTCCCCACAGGCTTTTCTATGATGCCTATAGTACCTCAATCTTTTACAAACAAATTAATGTATGTTCACATCTACGAGGAGATGGGGTGCTATTATTCCCATTTTACAGATGTGTAACTGAGTCCCAGAGAGATTAAGGTCAGAAGATTTCATTATTTTTGTGTTCCCAATTTAGGATGCCAACATCATTTTTTCAGGTTACTTAGCTTTACACAGCATTTCATATGTAGAAAGCAAAGAATACACAAGTAGTGGTGACCTGTGAGACATGTGGTTTAGGTGACTTTGCTTAGCATCACATAGCTACTCTGCTAGAGTGCAGGGATAATATTCAGTTCTTCAGGACAACATTCATTCTTTTATCATGAGGCTTCTCTTTGTCTCCCTGAAATCCCCTGCCTCATTCACTAGACACATTCCAACATTGGCAACAAATGAAGCAGGGGTCTGACATATACAGACCTCTCTACTGCAGAACCCTGATTCATCCCCAGAGCCAGCTGATCCTGTGCACTGAGTGAGGCTGAGGCTTTTCAAAGGAAAGACCACCCCATATTTTTTTTTTAACATGGGGAAAACAATGTTTTCAGTCCAAATGGTTAAAATTTGGCAAACAGTTAATTATAAGCAAATGGTGATTTTTATCATGGGAAATGTCTAGTAACGTTAACACTTGGAGGTGCTGCCAGTCCCCCAAAGTATACACTTTCAAAATATTTATGCACATAAATGGTATATAAAAGAGATCTACAGATATATTTCAAAACAAAAATCACAAACCAAAATCCCTGATTGGCGTCCAGAGTTTGGAAAGGGAGAAAGCTCAGAAGATCTGGACCTTCCCTCTGTAAGGAGCTGAAACTCTGGGTCAGATCACACCTGAAATTCTGGGTGGTTTGAAATTGATATCTGAATGTTGCAGGGTGGGCCCATCTAACAATTTTGAATACCTAATGCTAAAATCATCCTGTCTCTCCTATGTTCCTGACTCTCCACCCTTTTTCTTACATGTGAAATTTAAGCTTCTTTTCCTCACAGTCAAGGCTCCAAATAAGTCCATCCTGACTACATCTCATCTCTCATTTCCTCTTCCTTCCTTTCTTATTGCCTAAGAAAGGGCCAACAAAATTATGTATATTTCTCTTCTACACTTGCCCTTGCATTTCTTCAATGCTTGGCATTCCCTTACTTCCCTAAATCAAAGATTCATCTTTAAAACAGACTTATTTAGCAAAGTCTATGTATGTTAATTCATTAACAAAGAAAAGAATGTAAAGAAAAGTAACTGCACCTGCAGATTAAACCATCTTTTTGCAGTCTGGTACATTATATGTATTGTTTGACTGATCCAGATTCTATGAGACCTGCATCATGACCATATTTTCTTCAGACAATTTAAGAAATTATAAATAATCAGCAAACCTAAGGATGAACTGATCTCATACAGTTGGAGGTCATGGAAGCTGCTTCAAATAATTTGCTGAGGTTGCAAAACGAGTTCAAATTTGTCAATCTTTTCCTCCCCCACTCTTTCTTTCCTCTAAAGTGAAACTCATTTTTTAAAAAGATCTGCAGAAACCACACCCGTAATTCTCAACTCTGCTAAGCCCTGCAGCCAGAACTTCTCTCTGATTGGACTAGGGATATAAGAGTGTAGCCTTTTAAAAAGGTAACCAATAAGCATGAGCTTATTGGTTATAAAAAATGGCTACATACAGCTCCCTGTCTGGCTCCCTGGGAGCTGGCTGCTGCCCCGCACTGCCACCAGGGGCAGCAGGGTGGAGTGGCAGCCAGCTCCTTGGGAACAGGACAGCAGGCGGGAGCTGGTACGCGCAGGGAGCAGGCTTCAAAGCCAGCTGTTGGCACGCACTGACTCCCAGGGAGCTGACTGCCACCCCACATTGCTGCCTCTGATACAGAGGCAGCAGCAAAGGGCAGGAGCCAGTGCATGCCAGGAGTTGGCTTAAAAGCTGGCTGATGGCATGCACCAACTCCTACTAAGCTAGCTGCTGTCCCACGCTGCATGTGCATGTAACTATATAACTGATGATATTTTTCAGCAATTACATGGTAAACCAGTTACCCAAATTTTAACATCCCTAGTCTGGACTAAAATTCCAGATCTGAACAGCTCTGAGCTCTGCAAAAAGATGGGCTATGAATTTAGATCCCCAATTGGTATCTGGAGTCCATCTCTGAAAAATATTTTTTTTCGCTAAGCAAAAAGGGATGGTATATCCTCTTCCAGACGAGACTAGCAGAAGTGAGTTTTTGGTATACACACTAGGTTGGACCGTGCCGGGCTTTTGCACAGGTGTACAGGATGATGCAAGGAGTTTTCTCCCTTTTGCACGCCTGCACAGAAGCTGGTTATAATTGCAGTCCTGGCCTGCACCCCACAAGGGCTACTATTAGCAGCCCTGAAGTTACAAAGTGGATGGAAGCTGAGGAGAGAAAACACGATAGCACTTATGGGGCATTTGGCATTATGCTGCTCCAAAAGCAGGGTGGTGGCCATCAGACACGATTAAGTCCTGCATACATTGCTTCCTGCCCCCATCTCTGCCTCTTCGCCTCCCACCCTTTCATTACGTCAGTTTTTCACTTTGCTGCTCTCTACTCCATTTTTACTCCATTTGTTCTCCACACTTATCTCTATTTACAAGACTTACTATAAGAAATCATCAAGTCCCATTTCAACCCCCCCAAATTAACCCCCCCCCCCCTTTTCTGGACTCCTTGATGTTCTTCCCCCATCCTCGGAAAATGGGTTCTTCCTCCATGTTCTCTTCATTTTGACAGACTCTGATTCCCAAATAGACTTTTTTCCCTGCTGCATTACCTCTCAAACCTGAAGGCTAAGATCCCAATGAGCCATGAATCCTGCCTTCATTCACTACTACACATGAATAACTTTGAAAGGCTGGCAGGTATGAATGATGATAAGACCTTGTCTGTAAGCTCCAATAGTTTTTATAGGGAAAAAAATAGGTGTTACCTGTCAGCATCCACAGTCACATCATGCACCCCTCTCTGGATTACGTCTCGAGAGGCAGCTAGGTCTGGTATTCGGTTCAGACTTCTTGTATACAGGTTGAGTCCTCCATCTGTCATGTACCTGAAAATAAATATGTGGTCAATCAGTAGGAAATGCAAACATCTGGCAACTAATTGTTCTAAATCTAATGGGCTATACAATTTGAAGCTCAAAGTAAAAGTTGCTCCGTTTTGTAATACTTTCGTAATAAATATTATCAGTGTCTTTATCAGGCCTTTCATGACACTTTCTCCCCTCCTCCCGCACAATGAGATTAGACTGTAGCAATTTATTTAGGATCTTTTGCCTTGTTTGTGTTTAACATAAGAAAAAGAGTTTTGTTACATTTTAAAGTCTCATAGGTCCACTCATGAATTTGTCTTGCGGTTTGTGATGCTGGCTGAAGGCAACAGCACCAGAATTAAGAAAAAAAATCACTGTCCTGACAAAAAAGCAAACACTTCCATATGAGAGGGTGAACAGAAGACAGAGCTTAGAATCTGAGTTTACAATCCTTACTCTGGTGCAATAAGGTAGTCAGCCACACAAATAGCTTTGACTATGCATATTAAAAACAGAGGCTAGCTTTAACAATCTGACCATGCTGTCATCTTTCCATGCTGTTGCTTTACGCTGCTTTCTTCATGTTGTCCTGGATAAAATGCATATGGCTAAAAATTACAGCAACCCGTGCTTAACGTAAATCACTAAAGACCAATTAAAGGTGATGGAATTGTAAGAAGCAACAGGTATGTCTACTAATAACGATACCAATACACATAGGAAATGTAGATGGGATATTGAGGAAATGTTTAATTACAGCAGTGAGGTAATAAAACACAGTTGAAGACTGTAAAGTTACCATAACGGAAGCTACTCCTCAAGACCCATCTAAACACCTCTTTACACTGAATGTTTTAGGCTGAAAAAATATCTGTTACAATGTAGTGAGGATAGTGTAAATGACTCATCAATCTACTCAAATGATTTTAACCACAACTTTTTCTATGGTCTTAAAAAGCACTGCATATATTCATCTTTCAGTTCAAAGATGTGTCCCATCAAATAAATATTTTACACTAATAAATCTACAGTGTCTTAGATCCCAATCTCCAGGTCAAGCCAAGGACACGCGGCACCAAATGGGATTGCATTATCCTAATCTCAAGTCATGTGGGATATTGGTTCAGTCCCTTTCGGGCCCCTCTGAGAGCTGCTTCTACTTAAACCACTGGGTTCATGGGGTTAATACAACAACCTGGGATTACTAGTGCACATGCCCACCTTGCCAGCAGCCAGGGAGAGGTGGCACAGAAATGGCTATACCATATGCCACTAGAGAGTCTTCCTGTGCTAAAAAGATTGGCCATGGCTAGTTAAACTGGCTTTTGTGCAGCTTGGTGCAGATGTTGCAGCGCCAGGCTGTTGCAGTTCAGCCAAGGATTGTGGCTTTAGTTTGTGTGCCCATGTGTACTTTTTGGCAAGTGATACCTAAATTCTGCATCATTTTGGAGTATATTAAAACATGGGGAAATTTGTCGTTGTTTGATTTTTTTAATGAAAACATGAAAACATCCACAACATATGTCCCTTTGTTAAGAAGTAGTTCCCAATCTGAAAAGTATTGTACGTTTGCATCCCCTTTGTTTCAAGTTGTCTGTTGGAAGGCCAGAAGACAGCACTGCACTGGATTACATTTTATTCCCATATGAAACGTTTTCCTCACAACCAGAGAGGCTAGATTTTTTTTTTAAATGAAAGCTTAGATTTTGGAGCAAATGTATGTAGCAGGTGATAAATTATGCAGCAAGTGCTGAGATGGTGGAATTTCATATTAAATACAACGGTGGTTAGAACACAACCTAGTCTGTAAGGTTCCCCTCCCCCCTGCTTCATATAAATAAGGGCCAGAGTGGAGAGGCTTAGCTTATGAAGCAGGCCTTCTTCACACTAATTCCTAATTACTGATGGATTCCTATCCCCAAGTGTTTAAAGTAATTAAAGTGAGAATCAGAGAGGAACAAGAGATAAGTCTTTTCATGCCTCAATGGATCTTGACTTTTCAGAGCATATTAACTTGTATTTTAAGCAGGGAGACTGACAGATTTGCTGAGCCCCTGGGCAAGGCAGGGGGAGCCAGCTCTGTGCTCCCTAGAAGGGGCGGGGCCCGAGGAGGAAGGGGTAGGGCAGGGTCAGACAGCCCTTAGCACTGTCCAAAATGTGTCATGGATCTCCACCCGCCAGCACCCCACCACTTCCCCCAGCCAGCCTTCAAAGCTGTCCAGAGCGTGTTGTGTGGCACTCTAGCAGCAGCATAAAAAGTCCAAGGCTCTGGCCGCTGCTGCTCTTGTAGGAGTGGCAGTGTCAGCTGGGAGCCCTGGGGCCTTTTCAATGGCTGAACCCCCGGACAACTACTCCCTCCCTATCCCCTCGGCAGGACTGATTTTAATATCTAGTACATGTTAGCTACTTCACTGTTTATTGCTACGTATCATTATTATATTACTACTTACTGTGTATTGAGTTATCCTTACTACTGATCTGAAGAAAAATCACACAACACAATGACTATACTTCTCTAATACAATAAGCTAGTTTATACATTTCACATCAAGCATTGAAAAAACTCTTCCTATCTTTTTTAACAAGGCCATAACAATGTACAAGTATAACTCATTTTTCTTTATGGAAAAGAGGCCTTCAGCTATAACTGTGCAGCATCCTCATACTCATTCCTACTTGGATGCAGCAGGTACCATTACAATATCCTGGCTGTCTTCTCCCTCTTTCCGCTCCCCGGCCCCCGTTCATTGTTGAAATCCAGGCAGAGGCATGGAAGCTCATCTAAAAATGCCAGCAATCCCGTAATGTGGGTAAATTGTGGTAATAATACATCCTGTTTCACTATCATCCATCCTTTAATCTCAGTTACACTTCTACAGACACCAGTTACATCACTTCCCCATCATGCTTCGTCTTCTGCACACTGGTGCGTAGGATTGCTGAGGTTGTTACTGAAAAGAGTATGCAGCACCACAGAAAGGATGGTAGGCAGCATACTAAACTGGACATTTAAATAACCACAGTGCACTCACAGCATGGGTTGGGACACTAACCTGCCCCATCCAAGTGCTTCAATTCTGACCTGAAGAGACCCACTTCCAGGGCTAGAGTATTACTTCGGGGGGTGGGGGGGAGGAGCATTCTGCACCAAAAAAAATGAAAATTCTACACACAATATTTTAAAATTCTGCACATTTTATTTGTCATGTAAATGTGGAGGCTCCAGTATGGAACTGGAGAGCACAGACCACTGGCTGCACAGAGGTGGGAGATCACAGCACAGCTCTCACCCAGGGCACAGACTCACTAGAGAGGCTGCATCCAATCACAATACAACAGAAGGACCATGGCTGGCCCAAACTCCCTAGGGCCCTGACCCTACATGCCAAGAGCATCAGGTTGGGCAGGCTCAGCCCAGCAGGATCCAAGTGTGGAGGGCCTTAGTGTGGGGGCTGAGAGGGTTCTATGTGGTACAATTGAGGAGCAGGTG
Organism: Rafetus swinhoei; assembly: GCA_019425775.1. NCBI lineage: Eukaryota > Metazoa > Chordata > Testudines > Trionychidae > Rafetus > Rafetus swinhoei. The sequence goes on from CM033437.1 coordinate 279,424,670, forward strand.
GCTCAGAGGGGGAGCTGGGTGTGGGGGCATCTGGATGCACATGGTCTTGATGGGGGTTTCTGGGTGCAACAGGGACAGGAATCTGCAGGGTGGTTCAGGTGAAGGTGGTTTGGGCTCAGTGGGATAAGTCTGGGTGTCCAGAGCACAGAGTTCAGCAGAGTGGTGTGGGAGTTTCAGTGGGGGCTCCAGATGCTGGGGGAAGTGGGGCCCAGTGGAGTAGGGATCCAGGTGCAGCTAGTTGGGGTTTGATAACGTGGGGATCTGTGGTGCTGGTGGTTGGTTTGGGAGGTCCAGGTGCGGGGGGGAGGGGCACAGCAGGGAGTGGGGAGTGAAGCTTCATGGAAGAATCTGGGTATGAAAGGGTCTGGATGGATGGGGACTGGGTAGATGAGAGAGCAGTTTCCTATACAACAATCCTTTCCCCTGCAGCTGCAGAGTGGTAGGTGCAGGAAATGAGGGTGGAGATGTTTAAGAGTTTCCTGCAGCCTGGGGAGAAATGTCAGGGTGGGTCTGATCCAGTCTCCCAAACCCAGCCTGGATTAGCACCTTAGACTAGCGCAGGTTAGGAACTAGCAACTTGGTCTTCCCCAGTCCCTCCCCAATCCCACAGTGATTTACCTCTGCCAGCTAGACATCCAAAACATACTGTTGGGTAGGCCTGCCTGACATCTCTTGTGGCTCGCCCTTTGCTTTCCCAACAGAAAGTCATTTTTCTGTGGAGAAGCAAAGAAATCTGTGGGGGATGTTAATTTCTGTGCATCCACAGTGGTGCAGCATTACCCCAGGAATACAGTATCTCAGACATCTCTGATAAGATTTATCAGCAGGAGTCCCAAATTGTTCCAAGTATGATGTGTTGAAATGACCCCTAAGAATTAGATTCAGACCACCAATACATTTCACATAAGCCACTTAATAGCCTTCAGATGTTAACAGTCTTTGAACCACTTTTGGTTAATGAGCTGGATTTGATCTAGTAACTACAAACTGGTGAATTCTGTCCTAAAATTTCCTATGTCCCATGTTTCTAGTTGTCTGAGCAGACAGAATTATTTTGAAGCCCTGATGTCCACTAAAGCACCATGGAATATTAAAGTATGTCCTGTACATAAGACACCCTTTCAACTGCATTTTGCCTGGTATGTACCTGGTACATTAGGCAGCAATGAAAATTAATTCAACTATTGATATTGCAAATGAGGCCTTTCTTCTTAAATTATGTATTGGAATTTCTAGCCCTGAAAGTAGCTTCTTAGAGTAAATTACTTAATACTAATAAATGGGTATATAGCTCCTGTCTGCAGTCCCAAAGGCAGGAATCTCCGAGATTCCCACTAATCAACCAGAAATATCATCATTATCATACTTGTATTTTTTAAAAAATCAAAAAGGTATTTTTAAGTGGAGCCAGGACATGGACTCTCTATATGCAAAAATTACAATAGTCTACTCTCAGCATCGGCTTGAGATCAGCTCCTAAAAATCAACCAAAGAAACACAAATAGGATGTAAAAATAAAAATAATTGACATCCATTGCTCCTGGGTTATCCAGAAAAAAATTGTGACTGACATATTCCTATCTCTAAGGATATTCCTAGAGGTCAGAAATTATATGCACAGTTGAAGAACTGTGGTAAAGGCCTGTTACACAAGCCTATAATAGACAGCATCTGACAAGCAAACAGAAAAAGTCAGGCCTTTCAGCAACTGCCTTTCATCCCCATCTGAAAATATAATATGTCATGTAAAAATGTAAGAAGAATGCCCAAAAAAACCTAGAGGCAGAATAGAGTAAAACTGGTTTTACAAGACAGTTGTGGAAACCCCAGTAAATACTTTATATTAATGCCACTAAAAACCTGTTCTAGCTCTCCCTGAAGCTAATATGAGAACTCTCATTGACTTCAACAGGGGACAAGCTTGACCTCACAGAAAGGTTAGAACATCATTACCATTTTGTTGCAGTATACTGTGGTGTCCACAATTCTACATTTATGAAGTTACATAAAATCCAGGTCAATTAGCCCTTTCCTGCATTAGGATTTCAGCTGGGTAAAATACCACTTACCCACTATTGATGTCATCTGTTCTGAGGCTTTTCCCAAGAATGTCCCCATCACTCATGTAACCTCCAACATCAACTTCGGAGGACATGTCCATATCAGTGCTTCCTTTTTCGTTCATGTCAATCTGTGACATATTCCCAAGGCGAGAAACAGCTGCTCGGCGAAGAGGTGTGGTATACATGAACCGTGAAGGGTCAGTATGTATGAAGCGACCAGCACTACTGCGAGGGTAACCACCACCCAAGGATGGAGCATCTCCTGCCTGAAGGCGAGGACTGGCCTGGCCAAGCCTCCAAGTCACTGGCGTGGATCGGCTTGTCAAGCTTGGTATACTTCTCCCATTCACTTCAGTTGTCACAGTGCTGTCAAAAGTTGTCTCCAATGTGCTGCCGAACAAAATGCAGAAGTCAATTAATTGTGCTCTGAGAAATAAAGAAGAGCAAATGTTACATGGACAGGTGGAGTGTAGAAACACAAACTGTGTATCAAATAACCCAATGCTTTTTTTTTTCTCTACATGTTATTTTTTCATTTTTACACATTAGAGATTTAAAACTGTAGACAAGCTTCCAAAAGAGTTCAGAAAGGTAAACAAAATACTTAAATCAAAATATTATGACAAGAATCCCTGATACACAAATATTATTTGTCACAAACTACACTGTTAATTTTTCCTTGCAAACCTTCAATTCTTAACTGCAAATACTCTTCTACATTCTAAAACGTAAGGAGTCCACACACAAATAGTACCTGTGGCTTATTTGGGTCCCTCTAAGACTGGACATAGTTTCTTCTAAATTCTGTCTCAGATCTGCTATATTCTTTACTGTTCGCATTCTTCTTGTTTCTGGATCTTCCCCTGGAAGAAAACAAAAAATAATATAAATTGTGTGAAAGTGTGCAGTCACTGGCAGGTATAGTGTATGTATACAAATATTGATATAAACTAACACATACATGTGTGTGCAGTCAACTATATAAATGATATAATTTAGGTATGCATACTCACACAACAATCATTTTTGTGGCGATTAAAAGCTTGTTTTTAAAATAGCAACTTAGTCTCAACAAGGCTGAACAATTATATAATACTCAGAATTATGGAGTTTTGGTTTATGTCCCCTGTGGGGATTGTGGAGACTAAGGCTCTGATTTAAGAAAACATTTAAGCACACACTTAAAATCTATCCCTATTCAGAAAAGCACTAAAAGTTAAGCATGTACTTAAGCACCCTTCCTGAACTAGAGTCTTATTCCCCATGACCCCCACAGTGGACATAAATCACTAAATCCCAATAAAATTAATACATTTATAGATTTTAAACCCAGAAGGAACCATAATGATTACCTAATCTGACCTCCGGTATGACAAAGGCCATACAATTTCATCTAGAAATCCCTGCATCAATCCCACTGTTTTTCATTATAAATATACTAAGAAATAATCCAACAAAGATAAAATGAACATAGTGAAATACTACTGTGTTACCCATAAAGAATGTAAAAGCCTAATAAACAATATCTATTTCATACATAATAATAACAGAATTACCAAGTAAATGTCCGGCATCTGAGAAAAATAGATAAACAATACATTTAAAAAATATTATTTCCTAATAGTTTCTTTATTTTAATATAATCCTTTAGCTACCCCTTATTTTTATTACTTTTCTTTTGAAGAACATAGTATTAAATAACATAGATTATCACAGACTTTGTTTCTATTAATTAATTGCTTTGTCAAGCCCAGAACGTTGCCTTTGCAAGAGCCCCATATGTGATGCTTTGGAATTGGTGGGGGGACGGGGGGTGAACATAATTCTCCTAGCAATTTGTACAGTTCTAAACAAATGGGGAGAACTATTCCTCACTGACCTCAATACTGATCATTTATGCCATTACAAACCATTTGATTAACCCCAATTTAGTTAGTATGCTGCAAGCATTATCATTAGTGAGGAAATTATAAAATACTTTAAAATATTTTAATCTTATTTTACTCTAAATTCTGAACTCCCTTTGGATATATACAAATTAAGGTTGTAATCCCATCTGAGGATATTGGCGATATTAAGAAACTGCTTTGGCTTTGATCTCATATTTGCTGATGTCAGGAGAACACCTTGTGAATCTGAATTCAACATGACACCGAAGAGAATGTCAGAAACACACAGGGACAGAAGGGACAGGATGATAACAACAGAATCCCGTGTTTACTCTGAAAGGCATGTACACTTCTTTATACTACAGGGTTGTTTTGTGTTGTTGCTACCATTCCTTTTCCCCCTGTACTGAAGGTAACAAATTTATAGATGAGATGTAACACAACAACAGTTGAAGAGGAAATATGGGGAAGGCAAAGAAGAAATGCACAGAGATATCTGTGGTAGCAAGAAAAGACTTTGTCATGGAAGAGCAGAAGCGTCAGAGAGAAAGGCAAGAGGAAACTAAGTTCATTATTAAAGAGCATCCAAAAAAATGGAGAAACAATTTTTCACGGGAAAAGAGAGTTTCATTTTGACAATGTTGTTTTCACTTTAATATTACGATACATACTTGCTGATAAGCCTATTTTTGGTAAAAAATATTGCAGTAAAGAGTGGGGTTCAGCTTATGAAGGGGTCATTCTGTTTTACCAATTTTTTAAAAATTGGGGGGGGTCAGCAAACTTCAGTTCCCAGCCCAGCAGGGCAATGCTGGCATGCCAGGATGTTTTATGCACCAGGAGTGTCTGCAGGCACAGAGCCCCTGAGCTCTCAGTGGCTGCTGTTCGCCATTCTGGGTCAACAAGAGTAGTGGGAAGTGGTGGCCAGCACATCCCTTGGCCTGCGCTGCTTCCACAGCTCCCATTGGCTGGGAATGGCAAACAGCAGCCAATGAGAGCTGAGAGGATCTGTGCCTGCAGACACCCCAGCTTAAAAAAAAAAAAACCCAAACAAAAAAACCCACGTCCTGACGTGCCAGTAGCTTGCGCTGATGAGCTGGGACCGGAAATTTGCCAACCGCTGATACAGAGACAGTTTATTAATGGGTCATTGCAATTTTTACAGTTTGTTTTAACTTGGGGAGGGGGTCGGCTTATGAATGAACAGACTTATTATTGAGTATATATAGGTATATTAAAATATTAATATTGATATTATATTATGCTGTATTTAATATTATATTATTTCAGTGTTATAGAAATGAAACCATTTACATTAATCAAAATGAAATATTTTGATGCTTCCAAAAAGAAAACTCAGAAGGTCTGTCTCATGGAAAATTAAAAAAAAAAAAAAGACTTTTCATTTAAATTTGGAAAGTGTGGTTTTTTTTAATGTAATTTTCAGTGGAACAGAAATTCTGTTTTCCGACCAGCAGTAGCCATAATATAGACAGGGGTTATGAGATCTTGAAGTAGATCTTTTAAGGCAAAACACACCATGGAATGAGCAGTCAGTAAAGAGACTCAAAGAGGTGCACAACCAGGCTAAACAAAAATTATTATTTTGGCAGCAGAAAACTAAATAGGAAGAAGAGGGATTAATTAATTCAATAGTCAATTTGGAGGTGATGAAGAAATGGATAAACAGATATCCGAATATGTGTCTGCCTTAACTATTCATTTCAATATTGTAAAACCTTTGGATTTTAAAATTACAATGTTTCTTCAGGGACTAGGGGTTGTTATAGCTATTATTTTATATATTTAATATTAGGTGTGACTTTATCTTCTTCCTTTCCTTTTTTTGTTTGTTTCTACTTGTTCCTTCTCACAGAATATGATCTTCTCTGGGTGGGTCCTCTCTTTTTTAATATGTGTATAGAGAGCATGTGAAAATTGAGTCTTGATACATGAATGGGGTCATTTGTTTCCCTCCAAATACAGTATTTCTCCCATAAAATTACACTCTCCAAAGCTCAAGACTAGCAATATTCTGTCTTGGAAAAGTAACATCTTGAAAATCTATTCTCCTGCAATCTCTCAAAGGTAAAAATGGCTCACACAAACTGAATGATCTGCATTCCAAATAGCATGAGAATCTCGGTTTCTAGCACAGACTAGAAAAAATCTGACTGTGAAATCTTAACATTATTATAGAAAGAAAAGCTATTTTGTATTATTTCTAGAGGTTACTAAACTGTATTCATTTTATTTTTTCTCCTTCTCTTAGGCCTTTACTGGTGGCTCATGTTTCTAAAGCCAGACAGCTTTTCAGGTAGAAAAAAAGGAAAAAAGTTTTAAAAAATCAAAAGGGTTCTAATTATTTATTTCCTTCAAAGTATCTGGCATGCCATGTTATAGATTACAGAAGGGTATTGTATGAAAGTTTTATTGGCAAGCACCTGGAATGACCTGTTTCACTCATTCAAGGCTTTACCACTCATAATTAATGGAGACATCAAAAACTCTTGCATATGACAGCTTTAGAGAACATGAAACTTTCATGGATTCTGCAAATATTTACCTAAAAACGATCAGTTTTAAAGAGTCACTGTTCAGGTATAAACTTAAAAAACAACAAATGGTTTGGTAGCACTTTATAGACTAACAAAACATGTAGATGGTATCATGAACTTTTGTGGGCACAGCCCACTTCTTCAGATCACTGGAGTTTTGAGTTTAGGATGTGCAGGTATATTAGACTTCCAGCAGTTATGTTTACCTTTATCTGTTTTATCAATAATCACGATAATGATCATTGCAAAAATTACATGCTAACTATAATTAATGCTTTAATCAGATTAAAATAAAATAATAATTTAATTTATATAAAACCTTTCATCAAAATATTTTCAGATACATGTAGCAATAATACTCCCATGTTGAACTTTACATCCTTAGATCCCAAAGCACTTTACAAAGGAAGGTATAGTTATCCCCATTTTGCAGGTGGGGAAATGAAGGCTTACACAGGTACAAGTGAGAGAGTCATGTGTACAATTAATATTTCTTTACTTGTTCCCTAAAATCCATGGAAAAAAGTAAAACCTGGCACCTTAGTGTAAAAGCATTCTGGGTCCTAAAAGTTAAGAATGCATCTATGTTAGTTTAAAAGAAACTTTCTACATAAACTCCATCCTAAATTTTAACTCCAGTCCAAGTCCAAATGTTTGCCATGAGGAAACCCACAGACGAATCAAATGCTGTATGTACAGCCTTGGCAAAGGAAGCAAACAATTTAACCATTTTCCTATCTAACAGCACAACATTTCTGAAATGAACATTTTGAACAACCCATCCTTCCAAGGAATGAGATGAAAAGTCATATCAGCAGCACAGAAGCTTTTTGAAGCTCCTACAGCTATGAAATTTAGATGCTTGCTATCAGGTATTGATGTAGCTGGGATGTGATGCTTTGGTACCTACAGTTTATTCAAAATCCATGTTTATGGATGAGATTACCTGCAGGGAGGAGGGAAAATGTGAAGATAAAGTCATAAGTAGGCCATAATATTGCCTACATAAAGCCATCCTTGTTAAGAATCCAAGGAGAGTAATTTTACATTAATGAGAAGGAAATCTATTAAAGCTGAAATGAAATATTTATTAATAAACTGTTAACATGTTTCATTTTATTTTTAAAAAGCTAAGAAAACTGCTCAATTATTCACATACTGTATTCCTGCTAATGTACCTATCAAATAAGATTAAGAAACTGGTCCTCTTTTGCTACACTCTTCAAAGCTAAAAGGAAGTAAGGAAGGAAGCAAGAGAGGAACACTCTAAAACTCATTTTTATATACTAATGCACACAAACCCAATTCTGCCTCACCATATTACTGTCAGCAACAGAAGTCTGCTCCATGCAGATATGTTCTAACCCTTATATAACTCTCTGCCCTTTCTTGTGCCAAACAGAAGTTAACTTACCTAATATGTCAGTGTAAAGTACTTGTTCTAGGTCTCCCAGCATTGTCATTATGACATCCTCATCCAGCTGTGCAGTCCCTTCACGGAGACAGCCTTCTTCCTCTTCTTCTGCCCAGTTCCTGCCAGTGAAATCTGACTTGCAGGGCACATTTTCATCATCTGATTTGTCCCTTTCCTCATTACCAACCTCAAACCCTTCATCTGTAAACTGGCCTCCAGATCTTCTACTTGACTTATTGCTTCCAGCAGGCAGTAAGACTTCAGTTTCCTGGAGTGCTGAGCTGCTGGTATGGTGAAGAGAGTGCACCGACTGCGAGAGCAACTTGGACAATGAGATTCTATCTCCAACTTCTGCCTCTCTTTGACGACAATTCTGGCTGGACTTCGAGGCATTTCCAAACCAGTTCTCCCTGTACGAGTATCGTCTCTTCTCCCCTTCACTTATGAGTGTAAGGTTGGTCAAAGACTTCTGTTTCTGAAGATGAGCATTCCCTCTTCTAACAACTTTGCCTTTAAAGACTGATAATTCCACCGGTCGTTGCATCCTTTCAGCTAAAGCTGCACCTCAGCTAGATTTGTAGCTCAGTCTTTAAGCAGGTCTCAGATGTGACCCTTTCAGCACTGTACAATGCACATGCCATGTAGCCCATCTTTGCACTCATAATGAAAAGCAAAACACCAGCATCCAGTTTATGTGCTGTAAATGACTAGACAGGCACAGTCATTTTCTCTGAATTTACATTGCTGCCTGTGCTGAGCCACTTCTTTCCAGTCGCGTTAATCTGCAATACTTACAGGCATTTTTACTTGCATTTCTCTCAAGCAGAAGAGAGTTGATCAAGCACTCTGCTCCCACACAGACGTAATCCCCAAAACCAACTGTGTTCTCCCCTCTTCAACCAGTCACCAGTCTCATCAGAATGAAGGGCCTGCATCTCTCTCTACAGCTGCTGTGTTCTGAAATCCAAAGTACAGCGCAAGTACAGTCTTTTTTTTTTCCTCTCACCAGATCATGACTGATCCCAATGCACAGCTCTTTACTTCAGATGGGCTGACACAGAGCTGCAAGTACAGCCTACACGTCAGAGCTCAATAAGAGCCAAAATTAACCACTGAAGCAAAGCTCTGCACAAGCCTCCTCACATTTTAGTATTCAACCTGCATTCCCAGATCTATGACTCTTCTCTGCTACTGCAGTGGATGCTGCTGGCTGCCATGGCAGCAAACATCCTGGTGAATTAAACCGGAGACATAGAAGCCTCTGTCCAGTTTAAAATGCCACAGGTTTCAAGACACAGCTTCACCTGAATGTGCTGCTACAGTATTAGCCCTAGCTCACACTGAAATGCTATTTTTCTCCCTGGAAGGTAAGAATGACAAACTATTTCTTCCTTTTCCCTGCTACTCCCTTTTCAGGCAGTTAAAAGCAGATTTGCAAATGGCTCTTGAATCTTGCAGTTTCTGTTGTAAATGAATAAATATAATTTAAAAGGCTAAAGGAACGAAAGAATGGAACTGATGCTACCCACTCTGTGGCAATGTTTTATAAAGTGAGAGATTTAATTTCTTCCTTCAAAAAAATTCTTGGGATTCGGAAGCTACTGTGGAATTATAAAGCTCTGATAAAAATCAAGGCTTTCCAACCTTCAGAAAGGAACTTATTAAATAGAATACTTTATGGGATGAATACATTTTTTTACAAAGCTACCCAATTTCAAATCGGAAAGAAAGTTCACAAGAGCTAAATGTTGTAAAGCAGACTAAGATTTAAAATATATCTTGTCCCAGTGGGGAAAAATAGTAGTATAAATAATTCACTTGACCAGAAAATTAGCACTAAAGTAGAATTTTATCCCATTTTTTGAAACACAGGAGCAATCGATTTAACCAAACGCCTGTGCAGGAATGTGAAAATATAAATACAGAAATGCTAAATAGCAATATATTGATTCTGTCACCATTATTAATACACCAGTAATACATTGTATTGCGGGTAACTGCAGGAGTTAATGATACACAAAGACAGGTTATTTGTAGACTCACTATATTAGAAATAGATGGGCATCAAGAGTTGCCCCAGTGCCTTATTTGCTTTTCATCCTCTCATTTTACAGCTGCTACTGAAGGTAGGGCTGGATAAAAATATATCTCCTAGCAACAAAATGGAGGGGTACATTTTTTCAGGGGGATTTGAACGAAAAAATGAAAAAGAAAGGAAAATGAAAAAATAAATGTCATGGTGTCAAGTAATGCTCACTTTGAAAACTAAATCACTGCTGGACTTCTCTAGACACAGAGTATACAGGAAAGAAGATGAGATACTCAGCTGGAAAGGGTGTTCAAAATGAAATACACTAAAGGAAATCCAACCCTCCTTGACTTTCCTCAACCCTCCCAAAAGCAAGAGAGAGAAACAATTTCAGCAATGAACATTCTTCTGTTTGTATGATATTAGTATCCAAAGGACTATTTTAAATTGCTTCATTTTCAAATTAATGCAGCACTGGTGTGCAATAGGAAAAGAAAGTGTCTTGTTCCTCTGTGTAAGCAGTAGGGCCGGATTCCCCCATACAACTCGAGAGAACGAATGGGTGGCCCACACATATCATCCACAAGAGTGAGAAATCTGAGAAATGCCTTTAGTCCTTCAAACAGCCACTGTATTTGCTTGTCAGCAACAAGAGCTACCTGGCAGCAGCAAAGGATGTACTTTATAAACACCTTTTATAGATAGACTGAAAGACGGACTCACAAACAAAACCCAAAAACTACATTAAAATGTTATTAAGGCAGCAAAGTCAAGCACTTACATGTTTCAAGTAAGTGTTCCTGTATAATCTTAATTTGTTTCTTCTTGTGCACATGTATTGTGCTACGGACATTAATTACATGTTCACATACTATATTTCCATGGGACTCCTTTCTCAGGTGCCCAGATTATTACCATCACCATCCTCTAAAATTGATTACATCAGTGGTTTTCAAACAGAAAGTTGTTGATGCCTGTGACCCCACATAATTTGACAAGAGTGTGGGCTCCAGAGTTGGGCTGAGGATGAGAGCTTTGGAGTGTAGGAGGGGGCTCCAGCTTTGGGAGGGGACAGGGCTGGGACAGAAGGAGCTTACTTTCAGCAGCTCCCAATCAGAAGTGCAGTGGGGGTGGTTCCTGCCCCTCCTGGCACCACAGACTGTGCTGTGCCCCAGAAGCAGCCAGCAGCAACTTCCCAGTCAATAGAAGTGCAGAGCTAGTGTTCAGGCAGGGGCAGTACATGGAGTCCTATGCGCTCTTCCCTCCACCCACACACCTAACAGCTGAGCCTCCTGATGGCTGCTTCTGGAGTGCAGATCTGTCTGCAATGCCAGGACAGCAGGCAGCCTTCCTTAGCATGCCCACTGGTCACCTGATCACCCTGCAGCAATGAGACCCACTGCCTGACATTCCATGACCTAGTATTGGGTCGTGACCCGTAGTTTGAAAACCACCTGATTAGATGCACACATGCACTAAGGATGAATGCAAAGAACAAAACACTCTGAATTATGATCATTCTCTTTGCAACAATGATTGTTAACCTACTCTCTGATCTACCTTGTATACCTGTAATGTGACAAAATCTAAGACTGCAATATGAATGAATCCAGGTTTATTTACTGAAATATAGTCTTCTAAAGCTCATTCTCCTATCTTAAATTTTAAAAATATAAAGGAAAACAAAGAAACATAAAGGAAACCATGAACAAGCACAGGCTATTTAACAGAAATCACAATAGGAGGTTTGTGAAGCAACAAAAGTTGCATTATATTTCTTAATTACATGACAATATAATGTACTCCCTACCCTGATGATGGGAGGGTCTTTTTAAGGAGGAGAACACAGAGAATTTTCCTCACCTGATGGTTATAGTTATAATAAATCTTATTTTATACAATGCATTTTGTACAAATGAATAAAAAATGATTTAAAAATATAATAATCTATGAACAAAGTCTGCTTTCAGACAAGCACACAAATTTCACTCATGTCTGAATGTGCAAGTTGGCCATTTGTTAATGAGTTATAATGATAAAACTACAAAATCCACAGAATTAGAATAACATGTTAAATGTAGACAATTCTTAGTACATGTTATCAGGGCTGATCCCCACTCTGGCACTCCAAGTGCAGAAGGACGGGGTCTGCAAAGATCTTAAATACCTTTGCCTCTAGCCTCTGTTTCTAAAAACTCCCAGAGTCACAGATGCCCTGGCTCTGAGAAGTAGGGTTGCCAGGTGTCTGGTTTTGAACTGGACAGTCCAGTATTTGAGCTTTCTGTTCGGGGAACAAATTGAGAAAATATAAATGAGAAAATATAAATGTCCGGTATTTTCTAAATAAGATGTAATGTAGATTGTGATGTAATGTCAAGTGTGTCTGGTATTTTTGTTGAAACCATCTGGCAACCCTACTGAGAAGAGGGGAAGAAAAAAGCTGCCACTATCAAGAGTTTTATCCTAAAAAAACACGGGGAAACATTTGAATTCCTCTCCCAGGGGTACCCCAAGCTCTTCTGCCCCAAAGAGGTTAAAAAAAAGAAGAAAGAAAAATAAGCTGCCATTTCTGGCAGCTAACTTCCCTGTTTCAGGCAGGCAAATACACACACAGATACCCCGATACTTTTCAGGACACAAGAATCAAATCATCACCTTAAAAAAGTGATTTTTATTAACAAAACAGAAGATATACTTGATAAAGCATACTTGGTTGCTAGATGCTACAGAGCAACTAGAAAAGAACAAATCAAAACACAAAGAACTATAGTCCTGTCGGCAGTAACTTAAATAGTGAATGGGGCAGGGAAGGCATGGATTCACACAGAGAAGTTTAAACCAAACAACCCAAAATAAAGAAAAATACTGTGATTGTGACTAGATACACATTTTTCCCTTTATTTACTCATAGGGTTGCCAGATGGTTTCAACTCAAAAATACCGGATACATCTGACATTACATCACAATCTACATTACATCTTATTTAGAAAATACTGGCATTTATATTTTCTCAATTTGTTTTCCGAACAGAAAGCTCAAATACTGGACTGTGCGGTTCAAAACTGGACACCTGGCAACCCTATTTACTCATGATCCCTTCCTGGTTCAGTCCACTCCCGTGCCCCAAATTCCTTGGAGGCATGGTAGAGCTGTCTGGGTTTAAATCATCCTGTGTCTCTCAACTCCTGGCTTAACTCTCCCACAGAAAGAAAGCAGGCAAGATATCTTGTACAATTCAAATTTCTGTGCTTTATCCCTATTGGTTCTTCTGGCCCCCTGCCAACATCCTTGCTAGCTATCTGAGTTTTACCCCTTATTCACCAGGTGCTAGCCAGCACTCCTCCTATCCATCACAAATGTGGACATAGTTTACAGCTCCTCTTTCAAATATTTCTTTTTTGAAAGGGAAAAATTAGTGCAAGAACATCTGAAAATACAAAGTGGATATGCTAATTCCACTGCTAAAACTGGGAAATAATTCTAATTCTTAAAATGATTCCTTGCCTCTGCCCCTACTTTTTTGTAGTGCTTTCACATGAAACATTATATGTACAATTAGCTAACATTTGCAGCTACATGTGTAATTATTTATGGTATGTTAAACATGCAAACACTGTGTAAAAGCCCAGTGACATGACTGTATTATTAAAATAATATTTTATAATTATAGAGATGTACATTTTTCAAATTGCTGTTAAATAATTAAATTATTAATGCCCACAGCACCTCTGTAACATGGCAAATATTATCCCACTTTACAGATGGAGAAACTGGTGAAGTAAGCTTAACCAACAAGCTTTTGGTCACACAGTGAGTAAGTAGCAAAACTGAGATTAGAATTTATTTTATTACTCTAGTACCCTTTTCCCTGCTCTCTTTCTCCACATTTTTTGTAACTCTACCTGAAATTAGACCCAGATCTTGGAGAGACCTGCTTAACTTTATGCATTGCAAGAAGGCCCACTGAAGTTACTGGTGCATGAAGTGGATAAAGGTAATCACATATATAAGTCTCAATGGTCTTAGGTCCTTAGACTTGGGAGAACTCTGAGCTAGAGATCTTGTCTTTTTATATGCATTGTAAAACACCCAGTAAGCATCTGGCCCTTTATTTGCATTGTTTAACACCCAGTAAACATCTTGCACTTTAAAAACAATAATAAAGACCAGAATGAAAATATGAAATAAATACATGTTGAAACACTTTAGTCTGGCACCCTCGGGACCTGACAGGTGCCAAACCAGAGAATTTGCCAAATCACAGGAGGTCAGTATTGTCTAGCTGCATTACCAATATTTCCACTGCTACCTGGGCTCTTATAGACATTTATTGGGTAAATTAGAGCTAAATAACACAGAACACTGAAAGCCAGGACTGGAGGCTGTAAACAAACCTCATTGGACTGCAGGAAATCTGGCCACACCCATGATAAGTGGACATCCAGGTAACTAAAATCATTCCAGACCACACATGTTGCCAGACCAGAGAGTGCTGGATTAGAGAGTTCAGTCTGTATACATCAAATGGGGAAGAACTTCCCGAGGCCAGTCCTATGAATGGCTGACTGGAACCCTTTGTATAAGTCATGTTGTAGGGGATGCTCAGTGCTTTGCAGGACTTGATCCTTTCTGACTAAATGTACTTCTGGCTAGTGGGTTTGGGTACCAAGTCACTCCAGAAAACAAAACAAGGTTGGGGGTCATGTAACATGGTAATAGGCAGAGCATAATAACCTACATAGAATCCAATAAAGAAATGATAAAGAAGGACAAAATAACTCACAATTGTTGTCCACCCTATCTACTTAAGCATAAAAGTCCATATCACAACAATCACCCTTGTATGTGTCCTTCATATAAATGTCACCCCTTGATGAATGATGAGCCCACTAGGTGACTGGGATATGCTTGGGAGCTTGAAAATCTCTCTTACCCCAGACTAGTTCATCTTAGAGTAGTCTCCTGAATATCCTGCACATGAATAGATTCCAAAAGCTATTCAGCTCCTATACAGCTAATAATACAGTTTCTGCACAGGGTGACTGTTTGATCCAGCTATTCCTCATATTTCTAACTGCCAATTATAAGTGACACACATTTGGTTTTCTCTGTGTGCCCAATTTACAATGAACCAATGGCTGAACTCTCACCATGGTGCTGCCATATTGCCCATTATGGAAGTCTGCTCTAATGACAGAGCCTGAATAATCAGATCAGAAATATCTTTCATGTCTCTTCAGTGTCCCATATGCCACTTTCTCTTTTTCTATTGCATTTTCCACTTCTGCACAGAACTGTAAAAAGTCTGGACACCTGCTGTCCTGAGGAATCCCTTTGAATAATTTCTTAAAACACATTTTGTAATACTTATACCTTTTTAGATGTGTCAGTTTTTAATTGTTATGCCTACCACAAGACCAATGAGCCATATATCTGCCTTTAGGAAAGATAACATTTAACTAATTTAGAATTCATTTTCCCTCTGCAAGACTCTTCCGTGATGATATATATCTAACCAAAACCTAAAGGGAATACTTCATTAGGTTTCAGACTGGGCTACTTGTCAAAAAATTGATCAAGAATTTGGCAAGTGACAAGTGTCAGTTTGGGGAAACTTGAGGAAAAATTGAAACAAAGTCAAGTTACCTACACTGAAACAAGACAAAATCTCCTTTTTAATATGAATCAGGCTAGATGCCAAAGCAATCTGACAAAACTGGGCAATTTGATCCTCTCTAAACTGCAGCAGCATTTTAGATTTGTGTATGTCAAATGAGGTTCTTTAAAGAAATTATATCTTGAGCAAGAAAAAAAACCAGATGTGTTTTTTAATGTTTGTTTGAGTAATGAAAATTTGGTGCAAAATGACAAAACTCCAGTTAACTTTAAGGGGCCAGAATTTCACTCTTTGGCTACGTCTAGACTGGCATGATTTTGCGGAAATGCTTTTAATGGAAAAGTTTTTCCGTTAAAAGCATTTCCTCAAAAGAGCGTCTAGATTGGCACGGGTGCCTTTGCGCAAAAAGTGCTTTTTGCGCAAAAGCATCCGTGGCCAGTCTAGACGCGATTTTGTGCAAGAAAGCCCCGATCGCCATTTTCACCATCGGGGCTTTTTTGTGCAAAACAGCTCTTCCCTGTCTACACTGGCCCTCTTGCGCAAGTATTCTTGCGCAAGAGGGCTTATCCCTGAGCAGGAGCATCATAGTATTTGCACAAGACCACTGACAATCTTACATTAGATCGTCAGTGTTCTTGCGCAAATTGAAGCGGCCAGTGTAGACAGCTGGCAAGTTTTTGCGCAAAAGCAGCTGCTTTTGCGCAAAAGCTTGCCAGTCTAGACGCACCCTTTATGTTCATAGAAGTGAACTTGAAAGTAATGATATATAGAAAAAAAAAAAAAAAAGAAACCACAGTTCAGACAAGCAGGACTTTTGGAAAGGGAGACCATATAGCTCTTCTATGAAATTCAATCCCAATGAGAATCTCAATTGTGACACTCCATTTAGAACTAGAGTTATGGCCAGATCCTCATATGATGCAAATAATCATAGCTTCATTGACCCCAAAAGACTATGTCAATATACAACAGCTGATAATATGACCCATATTCTCAAAAAAATAAACACACTCATAATCTAGGAAGGGTTTGAACTCATATCTAGGGGGAACCCCAGGATACAATCTTGGTGAGTAGGACACTGACTAGTGCAACTGTAGTGATTTCTTCACTTACTCCATTTTTTAATCTAGATTCACTTACTGGAATACAAATGTTATTTTATTAACATGTGCTTCTGACATTTTTTATTTTATTCTCCTAAATACAGTACAATGTCACACATTATAAGACAGTTTTCTCAAGGTTCCTTTTAAAACATTCATTTTGATACTGTCAATAATGTCCTGAAATCCTAATTTATGAACACTCTAATTTCTGCAAAATGATGAAGAGGATATTCTAAGTGAGACAGCTTAGATAAGAGAATTTGCAGTTGAAGTGCTAACAGTGTGTGTGACCCACTTTTTCTGCATATTTAATATAATGAATAGAGGTCACCAATACTATTTTAAACCATGGCTAAGCTATTCATAGGAGAGTTATGTAAACAAAGAAATATAACATTCCTATACTCAGGTTCTTCGCACATACTACTCACCAGATATCTCCTCTAGGCACTGTTTGGCAGTCTTACTATATGACAAATCCATTTTAGTAGGACTGGTGCAGGAGTCAGAAGGTGGTAAAGAGGTACTGTCATTTTCTGAGTGCGTTCTGAAATCAACCAAGAAGACTCATTAGAACACATGTTTCTTATACACACAGCAATGGTAAATGCTAATCCAGGGCAAAACTGGAATCTTTTTGTACTGTATTCATCTCTACAAAAGGCATATAGGGAAAGTATCATCACACAGTCTACACTAATTACATAGTGATAAATACTGCTGTAAACTACACACTGGGCCAAATGAGAAAGGCCTTTACATCCCTATATAAACAACCGAGACCTTGGGTCAGTAAACATAGGAATAAGAGGGGCCCTAGTTTGCTTACTGTATCCCTGACACAAGTAGGCAATATCCCACCTCAATTGTGAGACTAGCAAAGTCAGCAGCTGTCTAAGAGGCATTAAGTATAATAATTTCCTGTTGATAAAGGCCAGCAATAATTATTCCTGGGAGCAAACCAGGGGAAGAGGAGAATGGAAAAAGGTGAGTTCTACCCACTGGGGCATCTCTGGAGCAGTTCAATTTCTACACAGTCCCTTGCTTAAGGCTGAGCAAAGTCAAAATATATCTCCAAATATTCAGAGTTACGTGCAGCTCCTCATTAAGTTACTGTTAGTCATGTGCTAGCTCAGCTCTTGGGAAATGCCAAGGCACAGAAGTAACTACACCTTTCTGTCTGGTAGCTAACAAATGGCCCGTATTCATGAGAACATATGTGAACAAAATATATGTAGCTATTAAAATGTAGCAAAATACATTGTTACAGTATGAAGTACACTATTGGATTATTTTATTTTGGGTAAGCTATTGTCCCCAAGAGTTACGACAGTAGTTGCTTCTTCTTAGGGAAAATCTGCAATGTTTCAGAAACCAGGATGGGGAAACTGTTGGAATATGATGATTTTTAATGGTCATCATTGTGTTTGTACATTAGTGAAAAAAGAACACAAAAATAGAATGGTGTGAACAGTTTGCAACAAAACACAAAACTTCCTCTACAAAACTGAATTTAGAGTTTAGTTTTGCAATCCTTATGGCTGACAATTATAAATTACATGCCAAAAACACCAATTGCTTCTGATTTCTGATAAGGGCCTGCCAAAAAATCCAATGTATATAAATAAAGGTTGAACCTCTCTAGTCCAGAACATTTGGGACCAGATCCGAGAATTTGCCAAACCATGGAAGGTCAATATTGCCTAGCAACATTACCAACACTTCCGCTGCTTAGTGGGCTCTTAGAAGACATTTAGGGGTAAATTAGAGCTCAATATCAGTACAGAACACTGAGAGCCAGGACTGGTGGGTGTAAGCAAACATTATGGGGCAATGGGAAACTTGGTCAAGCCCATGATAAATGGACATCCGGCTAACTAAAACCATGCTGGACCATGGATGTTGCCAGACCCAAGAGTGTTAGACTAGAGAGGTCCAATTTTGAAAGCTTAAAATTACAACAAGACTCCTAAAATTTCCATTTCTACAACATATTTTGGGAAGCACAAGCTGATCCTTGAGGCAGGGCACAGCACAGATGCCTTTCATAGAAGTAACTGATAAAAATACTGGATGAATTTGAGGATTAATTTTAAAAGCAATTTCTTTTACAAGCTGTTCCTATGTTTACTTCAAAGTTGCTGATTTAATGGATTTATTCTGCAACTCTGGGGAAGTAGATCTAAATACTGAAAGAATCAAATGCATCTGTTTGAGTAGAATGCTTACCTTTTCATGGCATTTAAAACTGTATTAAATAGAAACATAAACATAAATGATAGCTTGCAACCTGCAAAATCTTTATAGCTCATTTTTGTAATTCTGGGGAACTGTGAAGAGGCAAATGTCTAACTGCTATTATATCAACTGTTTTTGATTTTTGGATGTTATGATGTCCCGTGAAACACTGAGTAATTAATATTACAAGGATTCCATGGGTTGCTAGCACATCATTCTCACTGATATTCCTGGTAGTTTTACACTTGAGGTGTTTCAGAATTGGGTCCTTAATAGCTGAGCAACGATATGGAATCTCACTCAGTAGTGACTGTACCGTCATAGCTAGGGTATGACAAGGTGAAAAGGCTCTTACCCAATTTTGGGTAGATAAAATGAGAACCAGCCTAAGCTAAGTCTCTTGCCCACACTCAACCCAAGCCTTTTTACCAAAATGACCCATTTCATTTATAGAATCTCCTCCCGTTTTACTTTATTTTTCTCTTCAAAAACATGATTCCAGCTGGGACCAGGAATAGAAGTAGTGAAATACTGTGAGACAAGACATTTGCAAGCTTTCTACACCAAATCTGCAGACCACACAGGCAAGGTTGATTGTGGCATAGAAAACAAGGCCAACGACTTGCCTCCTGGAGCCACATGATGACATTATAATATAAGTTGTAATTTAATATGGAAATTAGATTTCTAGTCTTCATCGTCGCAAAGAAAATATTCAAAACTTGAACCAAGTGTAAACGATACAGTGATGTCTTCTGGAGTTTGCAGACAGCCAGAAACAATAGCCCAGGGAGTTAAGAAATATCTGGCCTATTTATCCGACTCAAAACTGAAAATATAAGGACAATGTGAAATAATGTGGGTTTGCTACCAAAATAAACGACACAGAAATTGCTGTGCTGGCTACATTCAGCATTTTCCTATTTCCTATTATGTAAAACCTCAGTTGTTTTGATTATCTAAAGCTGCTACAGGATTTCCATGGAAGACACTGAACTCAGGGATCTTGCAGCAAAATTTAAATCCAGCTTGCAGTGGAATAAATGAAGTTTTCTCTTTATTCTGCAGAAGGAAGGCCAAGAAGGTATTTGCTCCAGAAAAGAGAGGACCCGCAGTCTCTTGGCCACCATCACTAACACACAAAAAGCTTCCTCAACACTGGGGGCTCTCTCAGTAGACACTCAGTGTTTGGGCCCTCCTTCTGGTGCCCCATCAGGGCTCTGCGGGATGATAGTAGTGGGCACCCACACACACAAGAGAGCAGACAGACTCACTGGGGCCCTGGGTAAGGTGGGAGGCTCCTGGCTCTATAATCTCAGAAAGGATAGGGCCTCAGACAAAAGGGGTGGACTAGGGGTAGCCAGCCCTCAGAGTTGCGTGGACCACATGGTTATCCCCCTTCCTCCCTCCCCAGCCCTTTGCACCACCCCAGAACATGCTGCACAGAGCTTCAGCAGAAATTTAACAGGTCCAAGGTTCCTGTTGTTGTAGCAGCAACTGGGAGCCCCAGGCCAATTGTCCCCTTTGCCTCCTGCCTATGTTGGCAGGCCTGCACACACATGCATAGAACCCTTGAACAAGGTGTCAGTCAAACATCTGTAGGGTCCTATGCTTAGTTCAACCATTTTAGTTTCTCTTGTTGCTAATAAACATCTTTAGAAGTGAAGACTGGCACAATCTGTCTTGTGAATGGTATCTTTCCCAATATACTTAGAGGGGCAACATCAATGGAACAATCATTATACTTGGGGTGTAACTCCTGTGACTTCTCTAGAATGACCAGGGATTAATTTGGCTGAATGTCTGCAGGCTAACACACAGAAGATTAAATGACTTGCTCATTAACGTTAAATATTACTCCTCCATTTCTTTTTTATTCTCATACCACTGTGTTGAGAGCGTAGAAAGCTAACAGAACTGAAGGTAAGTCAAAGCCCCAGCACTGACTTACTTTCCAGTGCTATACATTTGCAATCAAGGTTAATAAGTTCTAACTAAACAACTATCATGAAAACAGGATAATGTCCTTTCTGTTTTAATCATAACAATAGGAAAAGGTGGGGTTGTTTTTTTGTTTTGTTACCTACAATTGGTCTTATATAAAACATGGGCCAAATTCTGCCCTCAACTGAATCTGTGAAAGGTTGCTAATTCATGGTTAAATTAAGCTGCACAAAAGTAACTAAGAGCAGAATTTGCACCTCTACACACAATAATATATATTAACACATTCAATAACTTCTTGTATTTAATGGAATATCCATCCTTTGATAATCACAGGTGACACCTAAAGTTTTATTAGTTGACAT
The DNA here is from genome assembly GCA_019425775.1 of Rafetus swinhoei. Lineage (NCBI taxonomy): Eukaryota > Metazoa > Chordata > Testudines > Trionychidae > Rafetus > Rafetus swinhoei. The sequence continues at coordinate 279,445,897 of CM033437.1, forward strand.
ACCGAAAGACTCCATATGATTTTTTTAAAGTTTTTCTGTTGACAACTCTGAGATATGCAGCTGTCTTTGCTGGATTTTATTGATTATTTGATCTAAGGGCTAGGCCAGCATCATAACTATACAAACATTAAAAAAAGTAGGCAATAAACAACAGGAAACTGAAGTACTGGGCTATAGTTTAATTTGAGAAATAAGTAAAAAAGTTTTACTGTAATCTTTCCCCCCAAAAAAACCCTTTTATTCTCTCTTTATCTGCCATGTTCCATCGGAAGCAATTCTTGGGTCTCTCCTCATGAAGTAAAGTTGTGTACAGAGAGAGCAGATGGAAATGCCTGGATGTGTTTTTGTTGGAAATAAAGCATGTAGTGGGCAGTGTTATAATTCTAGCTATGATTACAAGAGTTTGGTAATTTGCCATCTTCAGCTCACAATAGTGAATATAAAAGGCAGAATCAGATAAATCACTCTTATGTGTTTCTGTGAGTTGCTAATTAAATACAAGAATGAGTTGCTGTTTGTTTAGCAGCACAATCTCTTGTACGATATTTCATAACTAATGGATGCCACTGAAAACTCAACATTCACTACCTCAGTTAATGACCACAGTAGTTTCTTATCTTTAAAATAGCAGAAACAGTTTACCAAGCACTACTGACTAGTAAATGTTGAGCTTTAAAGAGCCTCCACTATAGGTAAAGGGAGTAACTCAGCTATTCCCAAAACACTACAGTCAAAATACAAATTTCCTTAACAGTGCAGTGCAATCATATATATAGTAGCCCAATGTCTGAGAGTCTGTAACGCTGAAATGCTGGCTGTTCCCTCTGGGGCGCTGTTGCCTGAAATGCTGGCTGTTCCCTCTGGGGGGCGCTGTTGCTGAAATGCTGGCTATTCCCTCTGGGCGGCCCGTGCTGCATGGGGAGTGCGGGGCCCAGTTGAGCGGTGCAGAAGTCAGCCGAGCACCACGGTGGGAGGGGAAGAGGAGCAGTGATGTACGTGGCCAGGGGGTGGGGCCTGGGTACGCCACCGCTTCACCCTTCGCCCCGCCATGGAGCTCGGCTGACTTCTGCGCCGCTCAGTCGGGCCGCCATGGGGGAGCCCAAACGGACGCTTGCTCCCGCGTGGCGGCCCGGCTGAGTGGCACAGAAGTCAGCTGAGCACCACGGCGGGAGGCAAAAGGGGGGCGGGGCGGTGACGTGCGGTGTGACAGCGTCTCCAGGCCCTGCCCCCAGCCGTGAACGTCACCGCCCGGCCCCCCTTCACCTCCCGCCGTGGCACTCGGCTGACTTCTGCACTGCTCAGCAAGGCCGCTGCGTGGGAGCAAGTGGCGCAAGCGACCGTTTGTGCTCCGCGCCCCCCATGCAGCACGGGGAGAGCGGAGCCCAAACATCCATTTGGGCTCCGCGGTCCCCCGAGTGAGAGGCAGAAGGGGGAGGAGAAGAGAAAGAGAGCGACAGAGAGAGAGGCAGGAGGTGGAGGAGAGCTGAGAGAGAGAGGGGGGGAGGCAGTAGGAGGAGGAGAGAGAGAGAGTGAGAGAGAGACGGAGCGAGAGACCAGAGGCTCAAGAGAGAAGACCAACGTGGAGGAGAGACCTGAAAATCCCATCGTATGACGGGCTAATTGGCTAGTTAATTAAATAATTTCTCAGTGGCTACTGAAGTTTAACTCTACCTAGCACCCATTTCCCCTCTCCTATCTTAGCAGTGCAAATCTCATTTCACTGAAATCAGTGGTCTGGTAATAAAAGTATTGGTACCACTAAATAGGAAGAGAAGTAGCAAACTGGTAACTGTTTTATTAAGTCAATGTTGAAAATCTTACTTCAGACAGAATTCTGAGGTGTAAATGTTTCCCAAATGGTCCTTCATTTAGCAATTACTCTAACTTCACGTATATCATTTTGAGCTGCATGAGTTCTGAGTTGAGTTAAAACCTTGTTCAAATAACTGTGAAGAAGCCCTTCATTTAAGATAGCTGAAAGAGACATTTAAGATGCAACACCTCAAATTAACCTTAATAGAGTCCACCCAGAAACTAGCCACCATGTATGTGCATGTAGGTGTGTGTGTATATTTATATATATATATATATATATGCAGGGCTCGCCAAGCGGCGGCGAGCCCCGCTCACCAGCCGCACGGTTCTATGCTCTGTGCATGCGCAGATCGTTCTGCGCATGCGCAGATCGCTCTGTGCCGGCTCTTCCGGGTTGTAATCTACTCGCCATGGGCGAGTAGATTACATTATTTGTCGAGCCCTGTATATATGTATAAAGGGAAATAGAGAACAGAGAAGAACAGATAGAGGGAGACTCAGGGTATGTCTCGAAGGAGCCATGTAAACTAGTTTACCTGGCATAGGCAAAGAAGCGGGGATTTAAATAATCCCCGCTTCATTAAAATAAACATGGCTGCTACGCTGTGCCGATGATCAGCTGATCTGGCACAGCGTGGCAGTCTAGACGCGGATCTGTTGGCTGGGAAGCCTTTGCCGACCGATCCCTTATGTCTCGTGAAACGGCGGCCATGTTTATTTTAATGACATTTAATGACATCTTTGCCTATGCCGGGTAAACTAGTTTACATGGCTCCATCGACAGAGCCATGTAGTCTAGACATACCCACAAAGAACACCAATGGGGGGCCTGTAAGCACAGTGTGATCCTGGGAAAATCTAGAGTGAAAGCTTTTGAGTCTGGTGTAGGCTAATGAGGCTAGGGATTATAAACTAAGAAACTGTACCTCCTTTTGCTTTTAGTTCCTCCTGTGGTGGAACCAAAATGGATGAGAAGCTGCAAGTAGCAGCAGCCTCCCTTCTAACCTTTACCCTGGTAGTCAAGAGAATTTCCCAGGATGCGGGAGATGCCAGCTCAATTCCTTTCTCTGCTTAGGGAAGTGATTTGAACATGGGATTTCTATCTCTCAGGCAAGTGCCACTGGGCTATGACAGATTTCAATAGAGCCGCGTTTCTCAAACTGTGGGTCCCGAACCCCCGGGGGCTTGCGAGCAACTTGGGGGGGGGGGGTGTCACAGTATCACAAAGTTTGAGAACCCCTGCAATAGGGGTTTCTTTCAGACTCTTTTGCCAAAGCTGTTCCACTGTGTATAAATCATTAAATATACAGAGAGAAAGGTGGGAGGTGGGAAAATCATGTTCAGATCATTTCTCCTTGTTAGATAAAAGCAGGATCTGAACCATCATAGAATCATAGGGCTAGAAGAGACCTCAGAAGGTCATCAAGTCCAGCCCCCTGCCCAAAGCAGGACCAATCCCAACTAAATCCACCCAGCCAGGGATTGGTCAAGCCGAGACTTAAAAACCTCTAGGGAAGGAGATTCCACCACCTCCCTACGTAACCAATTCCAGTACTTCACCACCCTCCTAATGAAATAGTTTTTCCTAATATCCAACCTAGACCTCCCCCACTGTAACTTGAGCCCATTGATCCTTGTTCTGCCATCTGTCACTACTGAGAACAGCCTTTCTCCATCCTCTTTGGAACCTCCCTTCAGGAAGTTGAAGGCTGCTATCAAATCCTCCCTCACTCTTCTCTTCTGCAGACTAAATAAGCCCAAATCCCTCAGCCTCTCCTCATAGGTCCCGTGCTTCAGCTCCCTAATCATTTTGGATGCCCTCCACTGGACCCTCTCCAATGCATCCACATCCTTTCTATAGTGGGGGGCCCAGAACTGAATGCAATACTCCAGATGTGGCCTCACCAGAGCTAAATAAAGGGGAATAATCACTTCTCTAGATCTGCTAGCAATGCTCCTCCTTATGCAACCTAATATTCCATTTACCGTCTTAGCTACAAGTGCACATTGTTGACTCATATCCAGTTTCTCATCCACTGTAATCCCCAGGTCCTTTTCCGCTGAACTGCTACTTAGCGCTTTGGTCCCCAGCCTGTAACAATGCTTGGGATTCTTGCATCCCACATGCAGGACTCTGTATTTGTCTTTGTTGAACCTCATCAGATTTCTTTTGGCTCAATCCTCTGTCTAGGTCACTCTGGACCCTATCCCAGACCTCCAACGTATCTACCTCTCCACCTATCGTAGGAGATATGCAAAATTTGAAACAAATTTGCATTTCTTCTTCCAATCTCATTTTCGAAAGTAGGTGTTTTGAAAGCGAAAGTAGTCTGGACATGTTTTTTTCTGGAAAAAAACCTCTCTTCCTAAAAAAAGGAGGTTTACTCAGCTTTGCAAAAAAGGGGGTTTTTTTTCTGAAAAAAAATGTGTCCAGACTACTTTCACTTTCAAAAGACCCACTTTTGAAAATGCGATTGGAAGAAGATATGCAAATTCACACCAAATTTGCATATCTCCTTTGGAAAAAAAATGTAGTCTAGACATGCCCCTTGTGTCATCCACAAACTTGCTGAGGGTACAACCCATCCCCTCATCCATGACATTAATAAAGATGTTGAACAAAACTGGCCCTAGAACCAATCCTTGGGGCACTCCGCTAGAAACCTACCACCAACTTGACATCGAGCTGTTCATCACTACTGATTGGGCCCGACAGTCTAGCCAGCTTTCTATCCATCTTACAGTCCATTTATCCAATCCATACTTCCTTAACTTGTTGGCAAGAATATTATAGCAGACCTTATCAAAGGCTTTTCTAAAGTCAAGGTATATCACATCCACGGACTTTCCCGAATCCACAGAGCCAGTTACCTCATCATAGAAGCTAATCAGATTGGTCAGGCATGACTTGCCCTTGGTGAATCCATGTTGACTATTCCTGATCACTTTCCCCTCTTCCCAGTGCTTCAAAATGGATTCCTTGAGGATCCCCTCCATGATTTTTCCAGGGACTGAGGTAAGGCTGACTGGTCTGTAGTTCCCTGGATTGTCCTTGCCTTTTTTAAAGATGGGCACTACATTTGCCTTTTTCCAATGATCCAGGATCTCACCTTATCGCCATGAGTTTTCAAAGATAATGGCCAAAGGCTCTGCAATGACATTTGCCAAGTCCGTCGGTACCCTTGGATGCATTAAATCTGGACCCATGGATTTGTGTATGTCTAGCTTTTCTAAATAACCTGTTCTTTCTCTACTAAGGGCTTCCCACCTTCTTCCCATACTGTGTTGCCTAGTGTAGTAGTCTGGGAGCTGACCTTGTCTGTGAAGACAGAGGCAAAAAATCACTGAGTACTTCTGCTTTTCCCACATCATCTGCCACTAGGTTACCTCCCTCATCCAGTAAGGGGCCCATATGCTCTCTGATCACCCTCTTATTGCTAACATGCCTGTAGAAACCTTTCTTGTTACCCTTCACATCCCTTGTTAGCTGCAATCCCAATTGTGCTTTCGCCTTCCTGATAGCTCCCCTGCATCCTCAAGCACTATATTTATACTCCTCCCTAGTCATCTATCCAAGTTTCCACTTCTTGTAAGCTTCCTTTTTGTGTTTAACCTCACCAAGGATTTCCCTGGTAAGCCAATCTGGTCGCCTATCATATTTGCTTTTCTTACTGCGCATCGGGATGGTTTCTTCCTGTGCCTTTAATAAGGCTTCCTTAAAATACTGCCAGCTCTCCAGGACTCCTTTCCCCTTCATGTTAGCATCCCAGGGAATCCTGCCCATCAGTTCTCTGAGGGAGTCAAAGTCTGCTTTTCTGAAGTCCAGGGTGTGTATTTTGCTACTCTCCTTTCTTCCTTTTGTCAGGATCCTGAAATCTACCATCTCATGATCACTGCTTCCCAGGTTGCCACCCACCTCTACTTCCTGTATTAGTTCCTCCTTGTTTGTGAGCAGAAAGCTCCGCATAGCCCCTGTTCGGTTCCTTCAGCACTTGTACCAAGAAGCGGCACATGGCTCCTGATCAGTTCCTTCAGCACTTGTACCATCTTTCTGGTCTGAGGATCCCCCACCTCAGACATAATGTCCCAGACACCTAAATGACTTTACAGCAAAAATTTAGGCATCAGGGAAATTTGGGTACTTCCAAAGTTAGGATGCAGCTAAACATTTTTTGAGGAGGTCAATCGCACCTAAAGTTTAGACTTAAACTTCTAAAATGGGAGTTGGAAACCTAAGTCCTTTTGTGGCAATGCACCTATCCTAGAGAAATTATTGAATGAGCTCATAAAATAAGACTAAATAATATTAAAAATGTTTCAATTATTTTTTTCATTAAAAGCAATTCAAAGATATACTACTGTTTGTATAAAATACATGGGACAGATCCCCAGTTGGTGTAAATTGTAGCAGTGCATTTGACTTCACTGAATTCACTGGAGCAATGACAACACTTACCCATGGAATAGATTTGCCATTTGTATTACTATTCAAGCTTTTATTTAAGTTTCCTTTCTGTAAAAGATTGTCAGCTTACATAGCCCAGATCAGAAAGAAAATAATATGTTAAGTACAAAATATTATCATCACTACTCTAAAATGTTTAGGTAACACTACGTACATAATATTTTGTTGCAATTAAATATAAAGTTAGTAACTCCAAATTAAGAGAAATTAACCTATCCTTTTCAGGACCTGAATAAAGTATAAGCAATTGTATAAAGTATAAGCACTGACGATGTAAAATCCCTAGCACTCTGGGGCAAAATTAAAAGCCTTCCCTGTTCAGTCATGTCTCTTTCTTCCCTGCCTCCTGTGCAAATATATCTCCATTGTGCTACTCCGCTCCCTTCTCTATCCGAACTCTTAGCAGCATAGTGAAGGTGAGTAAAATTATATGGGCAAATTCAGTGAATTTCAGATATGGTGTAATTTATACCTATCTTCTATTCCTCTCTGTGTTTTAGAAGCTGTAGGCTAAAGTAGCACCCAAACTATTTTAACTGTACACCTACTTACACCCTGCTTTTCCTGCTGTATCTTTTTTGCAGTATAGACATACTCTTAGGCCTTGTCTATGCTAGACCAGGCAGGCTGGCTTAAGATACGGCACCTCGCTATACAAAATGAGTAGCAGGGTTCAGATTACCTTAAGGCGAACCAATGCAGCATCTGCACTGCGGGAGGCCAACGGGAGTATGGGATCCTGGTGGGGGCTGCCCTCAGCATTCAATTTGAGGTTCTACACTAGAAGATCAACCTCTAGAGGGGCAATCTTCTCCGTAGTGTAAACATGCCCTTAGATATCTAAATTGGACTCTGTGGACCAAGTTTAGAGGCAATATGTAAAGGATTGTTAGTTGCACATTCATGACTCTGTTTGAGTCTAGGTTGCTATGTTTTAAGGAGGATGGATCAATGAAGGGCACATGTTTAGATTCTGTCACATTCACCTCAACAATCTCTTTTCTTTGAAAAGAAGTGGTGATCTCTGATGAGTCTGCATATCATGGTGTTGAAGAGTGATAAATAGGACATCAGAAAAAGATTTTATACAAAGGTTTTCAGGGCTGCCACTTGCTGTAAGTCCTTTCAGTGCATCCTAATACATTCTCTTTTAGATACAACACACTAATAAAAGCTTGGACTCTTTACACATATCAAAAGCTATTACACAATCAGACTCCTGGTTGAAAGAAAAATACACATTCACGTCACAAAGAAACTCCTTTGCAACCTACTAGTCCTAAATCCATATTAGTGTCACCGTGGCAAAAGACACCCTCTGTAATTGTACAGTTTTTGATATGCAGAGATTACCATCAAATAACCCAGAGAAAGAAACAATTTACTATTACATATGGTACAGTATGAGAGCCTACACTACATAGTCCCTTGTGTCTTTCAGGGGCTTTACAGGATTATGTATAGAATTTTGCTGGGTTTCTGCTGAATAACAATTTGCCTAGCACTTTGCAAGGACAGTGGTGTATATTTGCAGGAGTTGGGCATTTTTTCCAGCTGACAGCACTGTGTAAAAACAGTTATTTTGGATAATGATTTTTGTTTATCAACCCTTTTTCCTTTGGAGCTCTTTTAGCAGTTAACAGTCATACTTGAGAATTATGTGCATACATTGCGGTGGCCAACCAAGAAAACTATGTTTAATGATAAGAAAATGCAAATACTCTGACCTGGCTTCACGTACTGTGCTAGTTACCATATGCCCCCAAGAATAATTCTGCTGAGTTTGTAAATATGGATATTCTGTCTCTTATATTCATACTCTGCTAGAACATCATTGTTTATTATTTCAAAGACCATTATACCCACAAGGATAACAGTTAGCATGTATCTGCATTCAGTACAGGATCTGTGGGACATATTCTGCTCTCATTTCCACAGATGTACATCTGAAGTTACTCCAGCCAAGTCAGTGGAGTTATTCTTCTTAACACTGGTGTGAGATTAGACTTTGGCCTTTCAAATTGTTGGCAAGCAAGATTAAACTTCAAATACAGTGGCCTTTGTTGATTGAGGCTTACTGGAAATTATTAATAAAGCCAAATTCTGTTGACAAATGGATCTCCCCTTTAATAGTCCAAATGTATTTTCCTTTTTGATGCAACATAACAAAAAGATAACTTATTTCTACATTGTTACAATGTGCAAAGAAATGGCATTACCATGTGGTAAATGTTAGTTTCATGTGTATTTGAGGGCAGAATGGGTACACATCTCTCTCTCTATATATATACACATATATTTATATAAATGTATATATATATATATATAGCCAAGTATGTTTAAGAGAAATATTTAATGAATTCTTATGATTCTGAAGAATTGAGTAAAGATCATATATTTTCATATTATGGTAATTTGTGATCTGGAACAATTTCAGTGATAGATGCAATTTACTATACTAAATATAAAATGGAAATATATATATTCATTCCATCTTATATTCAGTATAGTAAATTGCATCTATCACTGAAATTGTTCCAGATCATGAATCACCATAATATATGATCTTTACTCAATTCTTCAAAATAACATTAATTCATTAAATATTTCTCTTAAACATGCTCGGCTACATATTTAACTGAAATTGAAGAGGCCAGCTGGCTATTGCATATTAAAATAAATAAAAACTGTTCTACGGTTTTTTCCCTCACAATTTTTGGAGCTCTGTTTTTAATCACAATAAACTAAAATAGTTTATCACTCACCCACACTGGTTCTGAATCTGTTTGGTTTTACATAATGATATATATGCTCCCTCTTCGCCTACTCCAGCACCTCTTTAATCTTTAGCCAATTTTTATCTACAAGTACCACTTGCTAACAAAAGCTTCCAGCCTATTCTGCTTAATAGCACATTTCTCAGTTTATCAAATTTTCATGTTTAAAAGTTTAATTTACCCATAACTGAATCTAAAAATCTTCCAACAGCTGACATCTGAAACCTTATTAAACTGCAATCACTATTGCTGAAACCAGCCATAATAGTATCTTCCCTTACAATAGCTTCTTTATTATATAAAATGAAAATCTCTGGCCCCTGTAGTTCCTCTACCACATACCGATATGAAATCTCATGCCTTGCAAAAATACTGCTTTTTTATTGTTTTGATCCAACACACCAGATCCTACCTGAAATAAGAGATTTTACTAGTTGGGTAATGTAAAGCTGCCATTCTGCAGTATTTAAAAGTCTCAGAGGGGTAGCCATGCTAGTCTGTAACTTTAAAAACAATGAGTAGTCCTGTTGCACCTTAGGCTATGTCTGCGCAGCCATTTTTCCTGGATACCTCTGGTATCCAGGAATAGCTACTTTGCATCTTAAGAGCAACCCTGTTATATTGAAATATAACGGGCTCTCTAGTCTGATGTCCCTGTAAACTTCATTGCACAAGGGATAAGGGATGTTTCAGAATAGCATCAAATTTCAAAATTAGATATTTCGAAATAAGAAATAACTTGTGTAGTGTAAATTGCGTAGCTTATTTTGAGGTAAGGGTGCTGTGTAGACCACCCTTGAAGACGAATAAAAATATAAATGTAGTATCATGAGCTTTCATGGGCAAAACTCACTTCCTTATATGAGCAGAGTGGCATTCTGCTCATCTAAGGAAGTGGGCTTTGCCCACGAAAGCTCATGATACTACATTTATATTTTTTTTGTCTGTCTATAAGGTGCTACAGGTGCTTCTGCAATGATCAAAGGTGGAATTTTGGCATGGTAGGGGGCGCAACAGCCATGCGCTCCGGGATGCAGCTTGCTTTTCCCTGGCTGGTGAAGGGAGCTCAGGAGTGAGAGGCAAGCTCAGAATGCAAGCACTTTCCCCTCACTCCCTTAGCATCCAGGAAATGGGATCAAAAGCAAGCCGTGTCCCAGAGCACATGGCTGCTGCCCTGCCTACCTGCTGAAATTTTGCCTTTGGCAGTGATGTTACACTGGGGTTAATACCCCATGCTGTCAGCCCCTTACCTCCCCCTTCCCAGCCCTGGAGGCTTGAGGAGAGTGCTGGGTTTCTGCTTCTGCCTCTTCCCCCCTCTCGCTCTCTCCTCCCAGAGACAAAAGGAAAAACTATGTAGCACTTTAAAGACTAACAAGATGGTTTAATAGGTGATGAGCTTTCGTAGGCCAGACCCACTTCCTCAGATCTTATTCTGGAAGAGAATTGGCATGACCATATATGCCAATTCTCTTCCAGAATATCTGGAACCTCTGAGCAGGGCTCAGAAAACAGCTGCATGGCCATGCAGCCACACAGCTTACATGGAACTCTGTCCCTCACACTTACTTAGGGGACAATGGGGGAGTGCATTCACACCCTTCGCAACCCCTCCCCCCCAATGTACGGGCCTGAGTATACTTCATCAATGGTCACACTCACCCACTTCACCCTTTGTGAATATTTCTAAGATTTTTACAATTATTTCCATTACTAATGTCTCTTTTGTATCATCTTCTGTGATGAGTCCAATACTTTTCATTTTAAAAATACTTGATGAAGTGGTGAATTTTAAGCAAATATTGCAGAAGAGAACTTTTGACATCTAAGTGAAAGTAGTCACACTGGAAATCTGGTTATAAGAATTATGGTCATCCATCAGAAACATATCATGTGACCTGTATATGTAATCAAAACATTGAATTTCAAATGGCAAATACCCACAATAAGATACAGATAAAAAATTAATGACAGCTATTCATAGAGTAATTCTGAGTAGCACACACATTTTAGGAAAATCATATTTGTGCACAACTTGGGAACAAATAAAATCCACTAGCCACATGATTCAGTATGAATGATTCAGTTCCTGTGACACATCTTATAAATTATAATGCAAAATAATTTACTTTAGTGACCTTACCTATAAATGAAAGGAGCTACTGTGGCAGTGTTTGGGTGACTATATTGCTGTTGTTGAGGAAGTTGGACAACACCATTTCCCGTGACTTGTCCGCTGCTTGCAGCCATTGAAACAGAAAGAGCTGCAGAAGAACCAGGGGTCAGAGCTGGGCTAGATTCCTTTCCTTCTGAAGAAGCAAGACTACAGGAAGTGGAAACTTTCTCATTAGCTTGTGATTTTGTTGTTGATTGGGACTGGTTTCCCTTTGTAGTCCTGAATTTTTCAGACTCTTTACTTCCCATACACACAGGTGAAGCACTTTGCTTTGCTGTTGGTGCCTTTGATCCAGGTTTTGGTATCCCACTAGAGGAGGGTATTAAACTTTCCTTCTTGGCTGCTGTTGTCTTGCTTCCCTTTGGGATCAAGCTTGCAATTTTTGAGCTCTTCTTTGTAGATGTTTCGGCGGCCTGGTCCTTCTCTTCCCTTACTGTTTTCTCAGTGCAAACTTTATTTTTGTCCCTGTTCTTTTCCTCTTTGTCCTTTGGCTGTAGCAAAGACTTTTTATTGCTGAGATTTTTGCTTCCAGCTTTTGGAGGGGTTAGCTTAGGTGACACTTTGGGACTGCTACTGGTAGAGCCACCACAATTCAGCCCAGTGCTAAAGCCATCCATTTCACCACACTCTGAAAAGGTATCATCCTCTCTTCCGCTGTCATTTGGTCCTGAACTTGATGACAAGGGGGGTCTTAAAGCAGTCCTAGCATTAACCAGCTTGAACTTTTCCAGCATGGATTTCTGTCCAGATGAAGGGGGTTTTGCTCCTTCAGAAAGGGGTGGCTTGAGCCTGTCTGAAGATGGAGTAGGGGAGGTAGCGGGACTAGGCTGCTTCACGGACAGCATGGTAGAGGTGGCACTGTGTTTGACATTCATGGATTTGCTGCGCCAAGGCTTGCTGGCACTTGGAGAGGGTATGGCAGAGACCGGCTGCTGCCCAGTGCTGGTGGGATGCTGCACGTTTCCATTCATGCCTGAAGATGGGTGAGGGCCTTTTGGTGAATCTGTTTTTAAAAAGAGAGAGACTCATATAATATGCAAAGACAGAATTATTTTTCTTCCCTCTGCTCTCAAATAATACTCTAATTAATTATGGCTTTAAAAGCAGTTAAAACCAATTTTTCAAAAACTAATGGAAAATGTGGTTTATATTAAAATTTGTTGATATAGAGAAGGCTACAATTAAGTATCTGGTTTGCAAAACAAGAATGTTTTTCTTCTCCATCAAGTTGTTTTAGAGCAGTGTTTTTCAACCTTTTTTTATAAAGTACCCCTTTTTAAAAAAAATATAAGTACCCCCAGCACCTACAGTTTTCAGACACACAAAATTTTTTTCTACCATTGCAACACATATTTTTAAACAACTTAATCGTAGCCAGTTGGGCAATGAAATTTTTGGGTGTAAAAAGTACAAAAATAATAAAGCGCTATAAAACTTAAAACAAAAATTCAGTTTTCTCCAAATTTCAGTTGTGTTGATGTACCCCCCTGACTTCTCTTGAGTACCCCTGAGGGTACTTGTGCCACTGGTTGAGAAACACTGTTTTAGAGTCTCCATCTCTCAGAGCTGAGGAGAATATTCTGAAACTAAAGCTCTTAATAATTTAAAGGTTCTAATTGTATCTTAGGATTAGATCAAGAAAGTCTTCCTGCTCAGAAAATGTCATTAAATTAGTGAACACCCAAATCACAGAACTGGCACACTGAGGGGGAAAGACACATTTTAGAAAGATAACAAAAGTTAAGATTTTCTTTTCTGGTTTTTGGGTACTACTATACTGAGAAACCTGCACATAGATAGTGGTGTGGGAAATATTGTTTCTGTTCCTACAGGGGAAAAAATGCCTAGTACATAGACCAGCACTTCTCTGGGCCACTGCTCTGAAATGGCTAATTAAATTTTACCTTTTGGTCACCATATTTCTTTGCTGGAACTGATCACAGAGGTCTGATTACAGTGCATTTTCCAGGACAGGAGAAAATAAATCAGAAAGCTTTACTGTTGACAGTTCTTGATAGCAGTTGCAGCAGTTGCTAGCTGTGCAACAACTCAACACTGACAGTTATTTAGGGACTGATTCTTATTGATTTAATAGCTAGATACACAAAGGAAATTTAAGTTCTATGTTGCAATACCAAACTTCAGGCACTCTGCTGCACAGTAGAATCTGCAGCCCTATGTTAAGTGCCTACAGTCCTTCCTATACAATGCACAGGGAGAGTTAGGTGCCTAAGAACAGCAAAAGCAAACAGTTGAGATGCCTAGGCTAGTCAATAGGAAATGCCAAGAAAGGAAGGTGTCCCAAGTTCCACACCTCAAAGGGATATAGGCACCTACCTCCAGGCTGGAGCGAAGAGCCTCCCCTCCATCCAGAATTCAGAACCATGAAGCCTGTCTGGAATTAGATGCCTAACTCAGGTAACCCCCTTTTTGACAAAAATAAGGCAAGCGAATCAGTGGTCTTATACCCTATAGCCCAGTGCAACCTGGGAAATGGAAGACCTGGTTTCAAGTCTCTAATGATCTGACCTAGAGAGGAGAGGGAGTTGAATTTGGGTCTTTCCCAAGCTGGGAATGTGCACTCTCTGGGTCTTTCCCACTGAAGCTGTTCCACTATATAAAATGACTAAATATGGACTGGGGCAGAGGCTGTGTTCTGGGCAACAGAGTCATTTGCACTCTCTTTCTGGCCAAAGGGATTATTTATACATAGCTTCAAAGGGAGAAGGGGAAGACTCACCACAGAACCTCCAGTGTGTCTCTCACATCTTGGACATTGCTCCAACCACCCCCAAGGTAAAAGTCACCTTCAGCCTGGGTCCCAATCTGTTGATATTCTCTAATGAGACCTGAGTATTCCTACCAGATTGCACCTCACAAGCAAGATAGAGGGGGCCTAGTTTGTTAATCTTGCTGAAGGTTAGGTGTGAAGTAGACACTGGATATCAGGGCTCCAGCAGCCATGTGCATACCCATCAGCAGAAACAAGATTTGTCTACACAAGCAAGCTGGGGTGTGTATTTTCCCCACAATAGCCTGCCTAGTGCTTTTTTGAAATAGGACTAGATCAGAACACATTAATGAACTGTTAATGTACATCAGCAGGGTCCATACGGACAGTTAATCTGAGGCAGGCTGATCTGTGATAGATTCAAACATGCCCAAATTTACCATGAACTTATTGTTCATGTAGGGTATGTCTACACTACAGTGTTATTTCGAAATATCTTATTTCGAAATAGTTATTTTGCAATAGCTTATTTCAAAATAACATGTCTACACACAAAATGCATTTCGAAATAGCTTTTTGCTATTTCAAAATAGCGCGTCCACACTGAGTGGACTCTGAACTGCATTAAGGCTGGCTGGGACCAGTTCCGGCAGGGCACCAGGTCAGGACTTACTGTGTGGGGCTGCTGTCTGAGGCTATCTGAGGTCTGTGCTTAAAGGGACCTCTCCGGACAGCCGGTTCTCAGGTTTCCCTGCTTGCTTGTCTACAAAGGGACAGCAAAGCATTTTGTCTCTGCATGCTCTGGTTGCCCTCACTCAGGACACCACAGCACTCTGCAACATGGAGCCAGAGCTGCCCCTGGGCACTCTGGTGCTTCTCTTGGACGCCTTTCTGTAAGCCTGGCTGCACTTTCTGCAGGCTGCCATCCGGGAGGTCCATCAGGGGGCTCTCAGTATCCAGGAGGCCCTGCAGGAGAGCTTCCATCCTGAGGAGCGCTAAGAGCCTCCCTGGTCTGCCCCAATGGGGGCTTGTGCCTCATTCCTTCCTCTCATCCTTCTACTTACCCCTCCCTAACCCCCCTTCCTGATGTCAAATAAAATATGCGTACTTTCATGAACACAGTATTTATTTAACAAAACTGGGGCCGGGGGGAAATGAAACTCTGGTGAGACTGGGGAAAGGAGGCGGGAGAGGGGAGAAGAGAGGGTAGGAGAGGGGAGGGGGAAACCTGGGAGGAGGGAGCTGGAAGGGGAAACAAGGGGAAGAAGAGGGAGGGGAAGCTCAGGGCTCAGGGTTGGGGGTCTTGCCGGACCAACTTGATTGTCATGCAAACCTGCTCCTGGGTTCGCATGTAGCCTTTGGTGGCCAGGCTGGCAGCTATCCTGCCATAGACAGCCGCGTTCCTCCGTCTAATGTGGAGATCATGGACGTTGGGGGCATCCCCCCCAAACCTGAATAAGGTCCATGATCTCTGCCTTGGACCAGGAAGGCGCCCTGGCAGGCTCCTGGGAGCTGGCAGACTGCTCCTGGGGAGCGGTGGAGGCCTGGCTGCCGGTGGCTTACTGGCTCATGTTTTGGGGCCACTGGGTCGGGGCAGTGACTGCTGGCTCTGGGCTGGCAGGCTTGGAGCTGGCACAGGCACTGTGGCCAGAGTCTACCCCCTTAAGGGCTCCGGGGAGGTGGGGAGGGAGAGAAGTGTTCTTGGTTGAGGCTGGAGTGGCCACCAGGGCACCCTGGGAAGGCTGGAGGCCCCCTATTTCGAAATAAGTGTCTACACAGCACTTATTTCGAAATAATATTTCAATTTGGTGTTATTCCTCATAGAATGAGGTTTGCAAATTCAAAATAAACACTCCGCTATTTCGAATTAATTTCGAAATAGCAGTTTGGCTGTGTAGACGCTAGGAAAGTTATTTCGAAATAACGGCTGTTATTTCAAAATAACTTTGCTGTGTAGACATACCCGTAGGCACACCCTCAGGTAACCAAGGGTGTGATTACATGAACATTAAGTTCATGGTAAATTTGGGGAAATGTAATCCTATGCTGAGTTAGGTGGTAACGGGGGTTTTGAGGATCTCAATTTTGGACTTAGACCCTAAAGCATCAGAAAGGCCACCCACTCCCTTTATAAATTACCCCCAAAATCCATTCACACTTCTGGAGCAAAACAAAAAGTCCTTAGTATGAAGGCAGATCAGGCCCTCTGTATGATAATCAATACAGTTGAACTTATTTTAATCATTAACCATATTTTCCAACCAGCATCCTGCCTTCTTAAGCAAAACAGACTAATGTATGGAAAACACATGCACTAGGGAAAAGCTTTTTTAAATTAAGCCCACATTGCTCAGTGTGGGGGCCTAAGTAGTTGAACGCTATTTGCTGGTTAACATTACTCTGTGGCATCAGAGAAATGAAGTGTTAATGGTGATTAAACCCTTTTAAACCACCAATTATGTTCTCTAAATTATTGTGCATAATTCTATTAATTCAGATGAGGTTTCATATTTGCGGATTATGTATTGCAAAAAATAGCAGGAGGACCACTGAAAGACTGCTTAGGCATGTCCATAATATTCAGTGTCAGTTTCAGAGTTACAGATACTTCTGAGATATGACTGCAAAATATCCAGTTGAAATACTATTCGGCTGCGTCTAGACTGGCAAGTTTTTCCACAAAAGCAGCCGCTTTTGCGGAAAAACTTGCCAGCTGTCTACACTGGCTGCTTGAATTTGTGCAAGAGCACTGACTTTGTAATGTACAAAATCAGTGCTTCTTGCAAATACAATGACGCTCCCATTCAGGCAAAAGCCCTCTTGCGCAAATGTATTTGCGCAAGAGGGCCAGTGTAGACAGCTAAAAAGTGTTTTGCGCAAAAAAGCCCCAATGGCTAAAACGGCGATCGGGCTTTCTTGCAAAAACGCGTCTAGATTACGCGGGCGCTTTTCCGCAAAAAGTGCTTTTGCAAAGCGTCCATGCCAATCTAGATGCTCTTTTCCACAAATGCTTTTAACGGAAAAACTTTTCCGTTAAAAGCATTTGCAGAAAATCATGCCAGTCTAGACGTAGCCTTCAGGTCTTACCAAAACTGCACTGGATGTTTTTTGTAAAAATGTGAGCCCAAGGTGCAGTAATCTAAACAATACTGTTAGTGAGGGACACTTCTAAGTATCCTGGGGATGTAGTCCTAACCTTCTTTTAACAAAAACAAAATCAGTATTTCCAGCGTATTAACCCAGACTTCACAAATATTAGTATTAGTTCAGGTCAAGAATCCAGATCTAGTGATGTCATTCATCAGGCCAGCTATCTCCCTGTTAAACAGATGCTTTATAGGTCTGCCATAGTTTTTTTAAGCACTTGTCACCATAAGATACTGGCCCTGCACAGATGAATTAGCTTTGCATGTCTATGCCCACAGTGAACTTCACAGAAGATTCTGCTCTTTATTCTTCCCAGGTTTCAAGGAGCTCTGCAGGATACAGTTACTGTGAGAAAACTTTAACAAATAGGTGCGTTTTACAGTGGTTTTTAAAATGGGTCAGATTTTCTCTCATTCGAATCTCTTCTGGTAGCTCATCCCATAAATAGGCCTGCGTCACTGGAAATCCTTTGAGACAGATCAGAGCCTTTTAGTGGCATGAAGCTGTCTTCAAGACGGACCTGCTATCATGCTGCTATAGAGCCCTCTCCTTTCCCAGCCATCACTTCAGAGGTTATGGATGACAATTTATTATTCTCCGGTGAGTCCAGCTGCTGGAGCAGTCCATTAGGGGCTGTGAATTGCTGGTGTAAATTATAGCAAGCTTTAGGATTCTTTAATGTATTGTAGGGACCAGTATGGTGTGCAATAGCCCATAAAAGATGGTTCAGCAAAGTCTCTTTTGCACTCACATCTAAACATGCACTGAGCACTCCTCAATAACATATGAAGTTTGGGACCTCTATTCCCAGTTTTCATGTGCTTCATTATTAAAAGTCTGAAAAATGCATACAGATTATATATAACAATATATGACAGAGTGAATCCATTATGTTCTGGGGTGTGTTAACTCTTATATTCTGCTATCTCTGTAGATTACTAGTTTTAAGTTGTTTTCATTTACTTACAAAAAGTACCAATTTAAAAAAAAACAACAGCCCAGCCTTACCATGTCTCCTTTTCAATGATATTAAGCTTGTGTAATAAACAGACAGTAATAAACAATAGTAAAAATTACTTTTTGGCATTTCCTCAATAGCTTGTTGTGCTGTATACCCAGCAAGTACCCACAGGCGCCTTGGAGTCACTGCTTCATAACACATATATCACAAATTTTAATCAGTGCCAGATAAGTTACAGATGGACTGAGAGCTTTAATTTGGCTCTTAATCTTTAATTTAAATCATACCCTTAATGATCCTTACAGAGAGTTGTTTGTGTGCCCAAGTGTATTATCAATAGTCCCTTCTATGGCTACTAAAGTGGGATAAAAGGATTTGTTTCCTGATGCTTAATGTCCTTGTCTCCCAACCTAAATGTGTTGCTTGAACCTGCAGGTCTTTTCAAGTGCTGTGCACATTCCGTTCAACTCTGCTATTTATTACATGACATCTGTCCCCACCTTGTGGTAATTTTGATACAGAATGAAACCAAACAAACTATATCTGTGTATTTAATATTTACATTTTAGTTTTACATCTTAAGTCGGTAGGTCACCAAATTATAAGAGTTAAGGGAGGTTTTGAATAGTACGATACTTTTCTGCAACAGAAACAAAATAAATTAGTATTTCCTTCATGTTGATTTAGACTGCATATGCATAGGCTTAGTAGAATACAATTTTTCAAAATAATTTTTATCTATTTAAATTTTCACAGATAAATGAAATTAAGGAGAGACAAGCAGTAAATAAGACAAATATGTTGAGATTCAAAAATTTAAAGCTTTAGAACAAAAATTGTGAACATAACGTATACAAATATACTAAGTAAATATCCTTAAATCAAACTCTAATAAGTTCTCAAGCAGCATTTGTCTTTCTTTGCCAGTCAATAATGTCTTTCATTTTCAGTGTTCACTGATTTTTCTTGAAAAATTCCCAGGTTTTACAAAAGCTACTAATTGTAGGATTTTTTCTGCATTGCAATTCTGCAATTTGCAATGCATTTCTGGACCACTTGAGTACATGAAAACACCAATTATTTTAATACAATCCAATACATTACATTAGGGAGATGTTATGTTAATAATAAATTAGTGTGAGTGTAAATGTGAGGCATTACTCTAAGGCAATGTAATAGAAGATATATACATTGCGGCCCTCGTGGCCATGCATATGTGTACACATTATTAAAGTGCACTGCATAAAATAAACCATTTGAACTGCTCTCACTTTCAATACTTTTACTTCTCTCTTTGTTGTTGGGCTTTCTTTTGTTTGTTTTGGTGCTCCAGTCACCCAATATTAGCCTCATATTTACTCAGAAAATTGTGAAATTATATTATTATACTGATTTTCACCTGCTTTTTATTTATTTTTTTAAATAAACACTGATAAATTTCTGGAAATTTTAGACAAAAAAACTGAAACTATTTTGTAAATTTCTATTTTCATTGATAGAAGTATATTTTGTTAGTTTGTATATCTTTGACTAAATCAATATTTTAATGAAAAAAATTGAATCCTTCCAAGCCTGTGCATTTATCGTGGCAATAGGTATCAGATAGCCATAAAAAAAAGAACTTTCTCTTTCCTTGTATTAGAAATATTGTATTGTTAAATAAAGTCCAGAACCCAGATACTAGTCAAACCAAACGAATTTAAACATCCTTTTGTAATTGATGTTATACTTTGTCAAGACAAGTATCTTAAACAGTTGCTGTATACTATGGATGTAAAATTTTGCTTAATCAGTTAACCAGTTAAATGTTCTTCTTCCACTTACCCACTCAGATTATTTCTGCTAAGAGAAAAATGATTATGTGATTGTCTAAAGGGACACATAACAGGCATATATTTACACAAGCATATGTTAATGAACATAAAAATGGTCATACCGGGTCAGACCAAAGATCCATCTAGCCCAGTATCCTGTCTTATGACAATGGCCAATGCTATGTGCTCCAGAGGGAATGAACAGAACAGGTGATCCATCCAAATTCAGGTGATCCATCCCCATTGCTCATTCCCAGCTTCTGGCAAACAAAGGCTCAATACACTAACCCTGTCCATCTTTGCTAATAGCCATTGATGGACCCATCCTTCATGAATTTATCTAATTCTTTTTTTTTAACCCTGTGATAGCCTTGACCTTCACAACATCTTCTGGCAAAAAGTTCCATAGATTGACTGTGTGTTATATGAAGAAATACTTCCTTGTATTAGTTTTAAACCTGATGCTTATTAATTTCATTTGATGACCTCCTAGCTTTTGTGTTATGAGGCATTTCCTTATCTACTTTCTCTACACTCAGCCATGATTTCATAGAACTCTATCATATCCCCCCTTAATCGCCTCTTTTTCAAAGTGAAAATTCCCAGTCTTATTAATTTCTCCCATACTGAAACTGTTTCATAAACCTAATCATTTTGTTGCCCTTTTCTGAACCTTTTCCAATTCCAATATACCTTTTTGAGATGAGGCAGCCACATCTGCATGCAATATTCAGGATGTGGGCATACTATGGATTTATATAGAGGCAATAAGCTATTTTCTGTCTTATTATCTGTCTCCTTCTTAATGATTCCCAACATTCGATTTGCTGTTTTGACTGCCACTACACACTGTGTGGATGTTTTCAGAGAACTATCCCATGATGATTCCAAGATCTCTTTCTTGAGTGGCAACAAATAATTCAGACTTTGTCATTTTATATGTATAGTTGGGATTATGTTTTCCAATATGCGATATTTTGCATTTATCAACAGTACATTTTGTTGCCCAGTCACCCAGAGATCCTTTTTTGAGAGATCCTTTTGTAGTTCTTCACGGTCTTCTTGGAATTTAAGAATCTTGTATCATTTGCAAATGTTGCCACCTCCCTGTTTAATTCTTTTTCCAGATCATTTATGAGTAAGTTGAATAGTGCTAGTCCCTGTACAGGCCCCTGGGGGGATACCATTATTTACCTCTCTCAATTCTGAAAACTGACCACTTATACCTATCCTTTCTTTCCTAAATTTTTAACCAGTTACCAATCCAGGAAAGAACTTTCCCTCTTATCCCATGACAGCTTATTTTGTTTTAGAGCCTTTGTTTTAATGCCTTGTCAAAGGCTTTCTGAAATTCTAAATAAAACTAGATTTCTGAAAATCTTGTTCACATGCTTGTTGATGCCCTCAAACAATCTAGTAGATAAGTGAGGCATGATTTTCCTTTACAAAAACTTTGTTGACTTGTCCCTGTGACTGCCGGGGGTGGTGCGATCACCCTCTCCCGCTCCGGGAGAGGGGTTCGGCGGACCCCGCCACCAGCCTCCGGCCTATTGGCCCCGGAGCTTGGTCCGGTCTCGCGCCTTCAGGCGCGATCACCCTTCGGCTGAGGCTGGGGATCCGCGAGCCGGGCGCCTACCCCTTCAAGCGGTACTTCTCGCGGTCTCCCTTGGGAGGGCTCCGGCTCGTCGGCGCGGAGAGGCCCGAAACTCCCGGCGGGCGGGGAGAGAGGACCGGGCCCACCTCTCCACCGGGTCCCAGCACGGGTCTGCTAGCTCCCTGCGGTGGGCGTCCACCCACGGGCGCCAAAGGGCCCCACCGGGCTGCTTCCTCCCGCCACCGGGCTCCTGGCGGGGCGTTCCCCGTGCCCGGCCCCACGCCCTGTGAGCCGGCCTCAGGGTCGCGCCCTGTCGTACTCCTCGGCGTCAGCGGCGCGCCTCCGCCTCGCCAGCCTGCCCTCGCCTGCCGTCGCCCTTGGCGGCGCGCACCAGAGCCAGGCGGGCGCCGCCTTTCAGCGGCGGGGAAGGGCGCGCGGCGGGTGCTGCCTCCTCCAGCCTCCAACAAATTATGTTATTTATATTTCTGACAATATTGTTCTATAGTTTCAACCAATTTGCCTACTACTCAAGTTAAACTTATCAGCCAGTCATTGCCAGGGGCCCTTTGGAAGAATTGGTGTCACATTAGCTATTTTCTAGTAATTCGGTACAGAATCTGAATGAAATTATAGGTAAGAGACTACAGTTAGTAGTTTTGTAATTTCAAATTTGAGTTCTTTCAGAATTCATGGGTGAAAACCATCTGGTTCTGGTGACTTATTACTGTTTAATTTATCGGTTTGTTTCAAAACCTCCTCTAATGGCACCTTCATCTGGGACAGTTCCTCAGATTTGTCACCTAAACCGAATATCTCAGGTTTGGGAATCTCTCTTACATTCTGAGCCATAAAGACTGGTACAAACATTTATTTAGTTTCTCTGCAATGCTTATGTCCATGAGTGCTTCTTTAACATCTCAACCATCCAGTGGCCCCACTTCCTGCTTCTGATGTACTTTTTTTTTTTTTTGCTTTTACCTTTCTTCAAATTCTTTTTTTTTTTTTTTTTTTTTGCTTTGCTAATTATATTCACACTTCATTTGCCAGAGTGATCCTTTCTATTTTATTTGCTAGGCTAGGATTGAATTCCACTATTTAAATTATATATTTTTGCCTGTCACTGTTTTTTTTACTTGGTTGTTTAGCCATGGTGGCAATTTTTTGGTTCTCTTTTTATGTTTGTTAATTTGGGATATACATTTAAATTGAGCCACTATTGTGTCTTTTAAAGTTTCCATGATTTCAGTTTTGGCACTGCACCTTTTCATTTCTGTTTAACCTTCTCATTTTTGTGTAGTTCCCCATTCTGAAATTAAGTGCTACAGTGTTGGGCTGCCCTGGTGTTCAGTCAGATGGTCGGTAATATATCACTATTGCTATATTCTTATGATCAGAGCATGGAATTACTATCCATAGATATTTTATGGTACAGTTTGGCTCCCGTAAAATTTTTACTTTGTTTGACTCTATGCTTTCTTTCACATATAATGCCACTCCTCTATTTAATATGAAGCATTCTAGTTCACCCATCTTATTATTTATTTAGACTTCTAACATTGGTATATAAGCCACTTAAAAACTTCTCATTTTTTAGCTGTCTGCCATTACAGTGCAATAGAACGGAACTCTTTTTCATTTGACTATTTCTGATCAGATCCTGCTTGTTTTTTTAATCATTGTCCAACCCCTTTTCCTTACTAGGACATAGAGAATCTCAATTAATAGATCATCCTTTAGGGATGTCTCTGTCCAAACCTGATGGCTTTTTCCCAGCTCTCGGTTTAAAAAACTGCTCTGACCTTTTCAATGTTAAGTGCCAGCAATCTAGTTCCATTGTGGTATAAGTGGAGCCAGTGTTTCCAGTATAGGCTCCCCCTTTCCCAAAAGTTTCCCTAATTCCTAATAAATCCTAATAAATCTATACTGTTCATTTGTACACCACCCTGTAGTTCTGCCTGCGTAACTGGCCCTGACATGGAACTGGAAGCATCTCAGAGAATGCTACCATGAAGATCCTAGAATTCAATTTCTTACCTAACAGCCTAAATTTGGCCTACAGTACCTCTGTCCTATCTTTCCCTATGTTATTAGTACCAACATGCACTGCAAACACCAGCTCCTTTCCACATAAGTCTACCTAGATATCTCCAGAGATCTGCAATATTCATACCAGGCAGGCAAGCCATCATGCGGCTCTCCCTGTCATCAAAAACCTAGCTATCGATGTTTCTAGTGATTGAATCCCCCTTAAATATTAGCCGGGCCGCTGACAGAATTGCCAGAGTCTGTTAGAGTGGGAGAGGGAACATTTACAGTGTCGTGGGAAGTCTCATCAATGAAGCTCTCAGTTTCCCTTAGCTCCTCTAGTTTAGCCACTGTGGTCTCTTAAGCCTGTATATGGTTTCTGAGGGCCTGGAGATCCTTGCACTGAATGCTCACATACGTTAAATTGAGTGTAATAAACTGGATTGCCCACACTCTATTTCTGAACTTCTGCCTGCATTATCTTTTATCTTTTTACTCTTGAAGCTAGTTCCTTTGTTGTTGTTGGGTTTTTTTTGTTTTTATTTGGGATTTTTTTGGCATTTCAGTTTAAAGAATGTTAAGTGTATCTAGAATCCCTTGCAAGACTCCCTTTACCTTTATTAGGCATTTATTAATTGTATTAAGTTGGGTTATAGCTATGTGACTCCCTTTCTCTACAGTGAAAATATTTCAGTTTGCACCCTGCATGACACAAATAATTTAGTGGCAACAGTCAAATTCTAAAAGTCTTTTTTTTTTTTTTGAGAACTGCATGGTGAAAACATTAATCAGAACTTTTATTCTTCCCTACTCTCAACTGACAACATTCATATTTATAGTTCATGCAATGTTACATTGTACAGTCCTTCTGCAGAATGACTGCTATACCTGCAGTAGAACAACAATTCTCAAACTGTGGTAACATGTAATATTGGAGGTAAGTGGGCTGCAATCAGTTTGTAGGCAGTATAGTTTAAAATTTAGTATCCCTGACTGAAGTTCTTAAGGTGGTATACCTAAAACAGTCTGAGAATCACTGCAACTATACTTGGGATAAGCATGTAAAGATGCAGGTCTGTACTTCCTACCAAGTGAGAGGGGAAATTAGTCTACATTACTTCATCCTAGTTATCTGAAAATAAAAAAGTATTATTTCTATTATTTTCTCTTTAATTTATTCTTTCAAAAGTAGACACTCCATAAGACAGATACATACTTTTACTGAATTTGATCCAAAGCCTGCAAGGAATGGCGATGGGAAAGATCAGCTGACTGAGCCACCATGAACCAACTCACTGCAATCCCCTTACATTGGCATATTTAGATTTTTGTATATGTACTCAGGACCCACATGTCTTAATCAAAGCTAGCATAAAGTAAACTCTAACTGAGGCAGAATGGGTGAAACTCTGCCAGTGGCAAAATTCCCATTGGCTTCAACAGGGTTGGGATTTCACCTCATGTGAATTATTCCTATGGGATAAATAACAATGAGCCTAAAAAGAGTCAAAGAACTGTCAAGTCAGGAGTAAAGGTTTGGGCCAGAACTGATTTTAGGTCTATTACTGGTGGCATTGGACCAGGACTGGGCAGTTTAATGTGTAAATTTATGTCCATCTGTGATAGTAACTGAATTGGAAGCCATATTATTTAATAGAAACTGGAATTTCAATTATTCCCAATTCCTGACAACATGTATTTTGTAAATAACCCTGTGTAATGTACACAAACTCATACAGTATATATTGAGTCATACCATAGAGAACTGTACATTACTAATGCTCTGTGCAGCTCCTGAGGTCTGATGCTTACTCACACAATGGCTTCCTTGTGCAAGCCTTTTAACTTTTCTGCCTTGTCTTATCAGTAAATACATACTTATTTTACAGGAGTGTTATCAGAATGGCCACTTACTATTGTGAACACACTATACGCTAGTATAACTCAGGCTGCTAATATTAATTCATCTCATTGCAGTGCCCATGGGAGAGACAATGGATTAAAAGAGAGCTTTTGATTCTCTGTGCTGTACTTCTGTGGCAAAAATAACTTTTCAAGTTACTTGAGTGGCAAGTGCTAAATATTATTTAGTAGTAGTACAATTAGAAAGAAAGTTTGTTTCATACATTTTTTTCTACATACTCATGTCTTAGATATGAAAATGTTGCCATTTAAACATGTCACAAGAACATTAAAGAATATACACAGCATAATAATTAGCATGAAAAACAGTTTGGTGCAGTTATTTTTCTCTTTAGGCAAGGAATTGATATAGTGGATTCTGCTACACTTTTCTGTTTGTCCTTTGGGGATCTCAAATGAAATATTTTGTTATCTTGGCACTCACTATAGTTGTTTTCCCTCAATTTCTACTTTTATATACATGTCTGTAAAATAAACCTTATTTGGCTTATGTTTTCACACAACATCGATGTATTCATAGCTTTGCTGCTGTTATTTGAAGTAAGAAAAAAAGAGCAGAGACAGAAATTTTGAAATATAGTATTCGGTAGTTATGCAAAATTACATTTTCTATGTCCTGTAAAATGAATTGAATGATTATATACAAACAAAGCAGCCCTTATCCTCTTGCAAGTGATGACTTCACTAAAAATCTCATCAAGGTTCTCATTCTGTACAGAGAAGAAATGGGAAAGTAAAGAAATCCATCACAGAAAAAGCCAGAGACAAACGTGCATTGCAAGGCAAGCCTTAGCAGCCCAAAAACAGTTTGCAAGAAGGGAACTGTGAAAAACTAATATCTACAACTATGGGGAAAAAATTCCCACCTTTAATAATTAATTCCTCCATATGCTGTTGTTATCAATTGCAAACTTACGTCAAAATCAAGTAGCATTTCTAAAATCTAAACTACCATACATACCTCATGCAAGCAGCTACACCCCTTACTTCATAGGTCCACTAAAGATTTGTCCACTATATACTGTCTGCTCTGTATATACCCTGTACTCTTTAGTCTGTATGTCTTGCCATAAGCAAGTCAATGATAACAATAAAATCAACTACAGAACTATTCAAAATGCTCGTCTCTGATTGTAAAAATGATGAAATAACCATTGAAAGGATGGTTTTATATCTTTAGATGCTGCTAGGGGCAAAGCATGTTCATCAGAATTTTGCAGAAAAAATCTGGATAGTTGCCTATTGCTTAGATGAAGGACATTCACTGCATATTTGTTCCTCCCACAGACCCCAAGGATGCAAATGGGCATTATGCATATTGTATCATTTTCGACTATATTCTAACCCAGAGATATGAATAGAATGTCGTTCATTACACACAGAAGAAAGGAGGCCTGGAATAGTTATACAACTCAGAATATTAAATTTTCAGATTCTTCCTTCTCTAGATAAAGAATAAAGAGGGACATTTTCCAAAAAAAAAAAAAAAATTGTTCCACAAGCCAGGGAGGAGATCAAGAAGTGACAGGGATGAAGAGAAGAACACAAAGACTTAAGTCAGTAGACAGAATGGCAGCTTGTAATTAAAGGAAACATGGATCCAAACCTCTTCAAGAATTTCAGCAAATCGGGTTTAAATTTGTATCCCAGGTCCAAACTCACATCTCAGATTATGGTCCCAGTCTGGATCTGCAACCAGTGTTCCCTCTAAACTGTATGGCAGCACAGCTTCACAGGTGATTAATCAGCCCCGCCCAGTCAGAACTCCATGCAAGGAGCTCACTGACTGGGCGGGGCTGATTAATCACCTCCGAAGCTGTGTTGCCAAGCAATTTAGAGGGAAAACTATGCAAGCCAGAAATTTTGATTCAAAATCCCACAAGAACTGCTGACAACTCAGAGTGTCTCATCTAAAGCATACTGAAGGCAATGGGATTTGCATCAGGCTCAAGGTTTCTCCCATGAAACGTCAACCTTTTTTCTTCACCTTTATATCACCTTTTACTTCAGCCAATCTCGGGAGATTTCCACGAGTGTAAAAATTTTGCAGTAACTGTTCACTAGATTTCAGAACAGTCTATTTCGAACCCACATTTTAGCCCTGATTCCATTATGAATCTGAATGTAATCTCAACACCATTTCTGGTCCATTTCTAATGACCAATTTTGTGTTGCACATGGGATTTGTTTCTTTTCTGCTTTCAAACTCTCTGTGTTGTCTATACAACAGGGGTGGGGAACCTTTTTCGGGTCAAAGCCACTGACCCACAGAAAAATCAGTCGGGGGACAGGGAAAGCAGCAGGGGGGCTGACATGCCAGCATGGGATCCCCAAAGTTGGGGAAGGCCCTAAGCCTTGAAAGACAGATCCATCCAGGCAAACCAGGGGCCACATCCGGACCTCAGGCCTTAGGCTCCCCACCCCTGCTATAAACAGTTACTGGCGACTTTTCAACACTTACCTTTTTCATTGCCATTTGCATATTGTGGAGGCTTGTTTTTGTCAATGCTGTTAAAGCTCTGACTTCTCCGATTTAAATTAGAAGCTCCCTGGACCTTGGTACTGCTGCCTGCAGCTGGCACCCTCGAGGGCCCTGGAAGCCTATAACAGTATAATTAGAAATTACTTTGTTGTACAAGATACAAACATATGGAACACACACTTGGTCAAGTATCAGACGACCATATAGAGCCAGTAACTGAATAACAATGATTTCAAATAATGGCAAAAAATGAGAGGATTCAAGTTAGTTAGACTAGACAGGGTCAACGAAAATAAAAGTTAATCCTAATACACACAAAAGGGAAACAGATGCTTTACAAAATCACAGGAAACATATAAAGGATGCTTTGCATTTGCCATTAATATTGCTAAAACAGATTCACCTGCATATACCATTAGTGTAATATTATATTTAAATATATCTCAGTTTGTTTTCTGGAGAAACTAAGATAAAATTGACTCATGAACATAACAATAAAATATTGAAGAAATACCCCAAAGTGAATTACTTTAGTGAATACTGTAGTTAATTTCATTTATAGGACAATAAATTGATTTATTCTAATTCACTGCTGTCAAATACATTTTGAAAAGGTATTGGCTTGTAGCTCTAACTATATTTCAGAATGGTCTGCATGTTTATCTCAAA
This sequence comes from Rafetus swinhoei, assembly GCA_019425775.1. Lineage (NCBI taxonomy): Eukaryota > Metazoa > Chordata > Testudines > Trionychidae > Rafetus > Rafetus swinhoei. Next base: position 279,474,473 of record CM033437.1, read on the forward strand.
TGCAGAATGGTGAAAATAAATATTCTAAATTAGATATAGCAAATGTATGTATACCCTATACCTGTAGAAGAATATAATGCAGACTACACCGTTCATTTGTTACTATTTGCTGCCACCATCTGAGCCTTATTGTGTAGTAGTACTGTATATAAAAAAGGAGCCATTGTCTGTAGCATGTATAAACTATCATTCTATTTTGTTTGATTCAATTGTCTAACATAAGATTATTTAATACAAGTCTGCTTTAAATTTCCTCCATTACACCTGCAAATATAACCCTCTCCCTTTTAATACAACACATAATAAAATGCTCAGATCATAAACAGACTTTTTTCAATAGCAATATAATACACATTCTGTCACTGAGGGATTATGCATAAGTGAGGAGTAATTTCAAAGATTTTGCTAACAGCAGCATGAAATACTGCAGAGTTCTCAAATGACACTATTGTCATCATATGATGCATCATGAAAGAGCAATAGCTGGAGAGGGGAAAGAAATCACATTATAAAGGACTCCAACATGTTAGATTTTTATAAATGTTTTGCTTAACACACTAATACACCAAAATGCTGAAATAATTTTAATTTCATTAGATAACACATATAAAGAGCCCCACATTCTGTTACATTACTGTTTAAGTCTGAGAAAGCTAATCCATTCATTATTTTTATGGCTCATTCTAGCTGCCAGCCTGTCCCACTAGCCTCTGTGCTGAGACTCAAGCAGGCTGTCTCTACAGCTGTATGCATTCTAACCTTTACCATGACCCATGGATTCTAGTGATCTTCTGTTCCCTGAAGAATGCACTAAAACAAACTTAAAAATCCATTTGCTCTTTCTCATTACCTTAATTTGACAGGCAGTCGGAGCCCTAAGATCATTTATCAAAGGTAATGAGGGAAAAAAAGAGCAATGAGAAGGCATGCGCAACTCTGGAAATTCATCAGTTCTATTAAAATGTAAAGTACAGTACTTAAGTGTGTATTTTACATGCCAGAGTCCTCAAACTTGCAGCTGTAAGCAGATTATAGATGAGGTCACTTGCTCAACATACTTTCCAATTTACTTCATTTAATGTCATTAATTGAACTTCATTTTCAAATTGCCCTTGCCGAATCATTTTAAGCAACCAAGGAAATGCAAAGTAGGAAGTAACAGATAAGGGACAAGTCACGTACCTCTGATCAGGGCCTTGGCAACACTGTCATAGATTTAAAGTATTAGACAATAAAACTGTTAGCCTACACATGCTGAATGGTGGACAAGACAGTAGTGTCAGCACTAAATGAGACTGAAGACCTATGATCACAGGCATAAAGCAACTGCACTCTGGTATGGCTCATTCCAAGCTATCACCAGTCACTCAGGTGCTGTTAGTGCGCCACATTATGAAATGCAAGCTTTATTGCAGATTGCATTATTTATAGCTCATTGTTCTTAGCAATGAACTGTACAGCAAACAGTGTGATTAGAAAAGACATTAACTATCATAAACACAAACTTACAACAGCAAGAGGGAGTTGAATTCTAAAAATCTGTTTGTGGGTTTTAGTGTTCATGGAAGTGAAACATTAGCACTACTGGCTACAGTGGAGAACAGGTCAGGCAGGGAAAGTGAGAGCTTCTGCACACAGCTCAGTCAAATACACTTCAAGCCTTAGCTGATAGAACTTTATTTCTCAAAACCCATGTACAGTATCTCATGAAGAGGGGCTTTACCTACGCTACTCCAGGGGCAGTACAGATAATCTGTGACTCTTTGTCTGCTACATCTTTGCTCCTCTACTCCTTAACTCCAGGAATTTTGTCTTTGCAGTCCTCCTGAATTGTCCTGGGGGCTCCAGGAACAAAAGATTAATCTTTAAGTAAAGACTATGTTATGTCATGAAATCTCCAGGAATGCATCTAATTAAAATTGATAACCCTACATGAATCAGAGCTGTGTGATGATTGTGTGATGTGGACACAGGGTCCTTTGGATGGACTTGCAAACTCATTTTCATTTGTGACAAAAGTAAAAAAAGTTGAGTCAAAAGCCATACTAAATCCCTAAACCTTTTGACCCCTCAAATCTGATACTTTACATGCAGGACATGAAGATGCAGGATAAATCACAACCAAAAATATGACTTGTGGTATTATACAAATCTGCTTTTGCCAGTCAGGTGCAAGGCTTTCTCATGACAAAGCTCAGTGGTGCAAAACTTGCATGATTACACATTGCAATGTTCACTTATGTCCATAGAATAAAATACCAATGGGCACTGACTCAGTTGAGTATCACTAACAAGCAATAAATGAGAGATATTAACTGACCTAGAAGTCTTTTTTTGACTGGTTGCAATTCCACTGTGATTAGACTGAGTTGCATATCTGGCTGTCAGACTGTATGAGAAGAAACAGAGAAATTGAATTAAAGAATTTTTGAATCACATATAGAAAGCACACACTTACCAGCAAACTATGAGTTAATGTAATGAAAGCTGAACACATACAGAAAACACAAAATAATCAGAAAAGAATGAATTCATGTAATGTAATGTGAAGATTATGAGTAATGCAATGTACAGATTATGAAATAATGGACGGCGATGTAATTTGCCTCATTTAGCAGAACATATTCACGTTTACGTATAGACAGTTTGAGAAAATTTTCAGAATGATCAAGTTTCAGTCTTGCTAGTCCAATCTGCAGCTGCAGAATTTGTGTTTGTGTTCTTGCACCCTCAAAAAAAAAAAAAACCCTAGAAAAAAAAGCAGCCAAGTATGTAAGTACTTTTGCCTCTGGACCTGAAATTAGGTAGTTAGAAGAGAACAAATTAGGGATATGAATGTTTAACCTGTTAACTGGTAAGCCTCACCCTTAATGGGTGAGGTTAAGGTTAACCTATGGGGGCTGGAGCAGCTCCTCACCTGCCAGTCCCCCTTTAATCAGTTAACTGGTAAAACGATATATTTAACCAGTAAGCCAATTATATGGGATTTTATATCCCTAGACCAAATATTCCAATTTGAAGCTACCTACTTAGTGTGGACACAAAATACAGGCATAAACTGAACCCACCAAAAGAAAGATACCCGGCTGATAATGTAGTCCTAGATACACTGATGTTTTCTGTCATTATTACTCAAGCTAACTGTAATAAGCTGCATTGCTCAGAGTGATACTCAGAGACATTAATAGGAAAACATTGCTATTTATTTAGATTTTCCTGTTAAATTCTATAGGGAGTTGCATCTTAGTCTTTTACAACATGCAGAGAGCATTTTTGAAATCTGGGACATTTCTGTACCAGAGGATTATGTACTACACTACACTGTTGGAAGACCAGAAATGTGTCCCATCAAGCAGGAAATGCCTGGGGCTTAATCTCTGTTGCTTTATGGCCAGTGTATGCCACTCTCTACAACAAGATGGTTTTACATGATCAGTCACTCCCAGAAGCTTACACATGGGGGTTGTCTGAAGCATAGCCATGAGGAGGAGCCACGGCCAAAGTACTGATGCATTGTGGCTTTTATGGATGATGCAATGTAAAGCAGCCTTAAGGTCCCATATCATGGGGAGGCACAAAGATGGTTTAAATCAAAGTTTAAATCATGTGAAATGGGAAATCAGAACTTTAGGACTTTTGAGAATGTGGAGGAAACCAAATTAAATGGCAACTCGGTTTTGATTGGTTTGGCGTAAACCAGCAACTCTCAGTTTAATTTTTTAAATCACTGTTCTGAGTAGCAACAGCAGCAGCACCCATCACCTTTGACATTTCAGGCTTGTATATTTGCCAGAAACACCTCTCTTTACTAAAATGTATTGATTCTGATAGGAAAGAGTTAAGTGGTTTCTGCTGATGCACTGAGGTAGGCAGCATTTTAGTCTATCTGAATAGAATGGTTGAAAATAGTGACTACAGTGTAAAAGGGACACATGAGCATTATGAAACTTTCATTTGACCCGCCAAGATGGGTGAAAGGCCTTCTTAAACTGTGAGATATTGAGGCAAATAATTGTTTTTAAATATCCAGCCTCTCTAGTAAAAATGAAAAGCCATGGTTGCCTTTGAGCTTCAAGTGCTCAGCTTTTTATTGAGAAAGTGGGAACTGAATTTTGTGTTCATTATTGTAAATTTCAAAGACAACCCAATTAAACGCATGGTCTCTAAAAATGCATGAACTGTGTCTGCAGGTGGGAACTGTTTGAAAGAAAGGAGAATATATGAGTCCCAATTCTGGGGCTACACCTAATAATTCTGGATTATTCTGGAATAAGCTATACCAGAAGAAATACTCCGAAATAGCTTATTTCAAAATAGTGTGTCTATACTAGGGATGTTAAATATCGGTAAATTGCATAGTTGATTAACCTCATGAATTCTTATTAGTTATTTGACTATTATATAGTCCCCAGAGGTGGGGTCAGCAGTCATTGCACTCTGGCTCCTCTCACGAGGAACCCCCTTCCACTCCATGCTACTGTCTCTGTATCAGAGGCAGCAGTGTGGGGTGCCAGGCGGGGGCTGATCCATGAGGGAAGTAAGTTTAAAAAGAAACTCCCCTTGCAAACTGGCTGCCTGTCGCCCCATGCTGCTGCCTCTGATGCAGAGGCAGCAGTGTGGGGGTGGCAGCAGCCCCTGTCGGGGGGCAGGTCTGAGCTCCTGGACCCAGAGCAAGCCAGAACTGAGCTGGGCTGCCTGCCCACCTAACTCCTAATACACTTTAAATGCAGAGCCGCAGTGGGGGTAGGTCCCAGACCCAAGCACGAGCCAGGACTGAGCCAGGCTGCTGACCAGGCTGCTAAAAAAATTTACTGGAGGTGGCGGGGAGCGGGAGGGAGGAATGCATGTAGTCTATAGCATTAACCTATAAGCTTTTGCTTACCACTGATCGACTGCACTATGACAGCCCTAGTCTACACTATAGGGAAGCCTGGAAATTAGTCCAAGGCAGGCTCCCTTAATGTGGATGTGCTACCTCAGTTTAGAGCCCCATGAAGCACTGGTGAGTAATTATTTTGAATGGCTTGAGGGAGAAGCTATTTCGAAATAGCAGCAGTGGAGTGTCCACATTACTGCTATTCTGAAATAGCTATTTTGGGAGAGGCCTTATTCCTTGTGGAATGAGGTTTACTAATGCTGAAATAAGCCGCACGTTATTTCGAAATTATTTCAAAATAATGGGCTAGCTGTGTAGATGCTCGCATTGTTATGTTATTCCGAAATAACGCTGCTGTGTAGAGATACCCTGGGGCATGAAGCCACCAAAGAGACAGGAATGGCGTAGCATAATGTATACCCTCACAATAGTGACAATTCATTGTTAAAATGACAGCATCTCCTCTGGGAGATAAAATAGTTCTTTGCTCATGGCTTCTCTGCTATATACCCCTCCTCGCAAGACAGAAAACCTCTAGCCTCACCACCCTCCTGCAGGGCACAAATCCTGTGCTCTCCTTCCCCTCCCCATCTGATAGATGGAGAATTGAGGGGACATAGCTCCGTGAGCTGAACTTTAACTGTAAAAGAGCTGCATGTGGCTTATAAGCCAGTGTCTGGCTACCTGGAGGAGAGACACACACAGAGAGAGAGAGAGAGGGGGACACAGACAGACAGACAGACAGACTGACTCTCTCTCTCACACACACACACACCCCACATAAACAGTAAATATGGGCTATTATTCTTTATACCAAAATGCTGTGTATGCATATGTATTACATAATATGTATGTTAATACATTATATTGACATATTGCACTATTGTATCATCCATAGCAAATTTTTCACTAAAAGGCTGGGCACTTGAAGCTCAAAGATAACCGCAACTTCTCATTTCTACTAGTGAGGCTGAATAGTTAATACTTTTCTGCCTTTAATATCTCATAGTTTGAGGTCTCTATGATGACTGTCTGTCCAATTTTCAATTGAACACCATTAAATAAGGGACTCTGGTAGCTTCGGTCAGTCCTGCCGACCAAGCCACTAAAAGTCTGGTTGGCTCCGCGTAGCTCCTGGAAACAGCAGCATGTTCCCTCTTTGGCTCCTACACGTAGGAGCAGCCTGAAGGCTCTGCACACTGTGCCCACCTCAAGTGCCAGCTCTGCAGCTCCCATTGGCTTGGAACTATGGCACCTGCAGACGGGGCAGCAGACAGAGCTGCCTGGCTGCATCTCTACATATGAGCCTGAGTGGGGGCATGCCTTTGCTTTGGCGAGCTGCCTGAAGTAAGTGCTGCCCCGAGCCCTCCCAGCATCACAATTCCCTGTCCTGGTCCTGATTCTCCTCCTTCAAACCCTTCAAACCCAACTTGGAGCACCCTTCTGTACTCGAAACCTCTCATCCCCAGCCCAACTCTAGGGCCTGCACCGCCTGAGCCCACATGTTGAAAATGAGCAAGTAAGGGGGATGGGGGAGTGAGCAAATGAGGGAGGGGGATGGAATGAGTGGGGACATGGCCTCAGAGAAGGGGTGGGGCAGGGGCTCAAAGAAGGACTGGGATGAGGGGGTTTGGATGTGTGAGTAGAAATTTGGCAACCCTTGAGGTCTCCCACCCACACCTTTGTCATCCTGGCATCTCAGATGAAGCATTGTAACACCAAGGTGTCATTTTACACTATTTGGAAGGCAAATAAATAGAATGTGAAAATTATGAGATTAAAAATTCCTGAGAGTAATTACTGAGTGTAAGACAAAATGATGCAAGTACAATTAACATAGACACTACAATGATTTTTATAGCAAAGTGCATAGGACGTATCTGAGGCACTGACTCAAAGCTGTGAATGTCATGTGCAGTGATACTGTGCTATAGCTTTTTGACCTTGATGAACAATAATTTTCCAAAGCAGCTGAAAAGATCAGACAACTGTGACTTCTCCATGTTCTTGAGCCTGCAGGTACAGAGTGGGTCATTTCGATTAAATGAAGACAAAACGCAGAGGGATATTAAGCTGAAAATGCTTCCTAGCAAAGGATCTCTCTCTATTCATCTCTCCCTTCAGGGAATCTAACCTCTACCATGTTCAGGGAGCTGGTGTCTTGAGACTGCTTTCAAATCTCCAAAACCTCTGAAAAAGCATTGCTCAATCAGTCACTCCATCAGTTTCTGAAAAGTGATTTCATTTTCCAGAGAAATGTGAAATAGGTAGCGAGAGGGAGAGAAAAAGGCCAAACCATTAAATACAATGTGTTCACCAAGTTCCTAATTACTTTTTGTTTTATGTCTTTTGATGAGCACTAGAACACAATGGACCCATTAGCTTTTTGCACAGCTATCTGTTCCAAAACTCCTGGCCCCAATGCTTACAGATGTGACCATAGGTGCCGGAACTAAGGCTGCTAGGGATGCTGCCACCTCACCTGGCTTGAATTAATAATAACTCAAATACATAAGAACAAAAGAGCGGCCATACTGGGTCAGACCAAAGGTCCATCTAGCCCAGTGTCCTGTCTTCTGACAGTGGCCAATGCAAGATTCCCCAGTGGGAGTGAACCGAAACAGGTAATCAACAAGTGATCCCTCTCCTGTCATCCACTTAGAAAAGTTAAAGAGAGGTAGCCATGTTAGTCTAATCGTGGTAAAACAAAAAAAGCAGTCATGTAGCACTTTAAAGACTAACAAGATGGTTTATTAGGTGATGAGCTTTCATGGAGTAGACCCACTTCTTCAGATTGTATTCTGAAAGTGAATTGGCATGACCATTATATAACAGAGGGATACAATGAAGAAGTAAACAAATTATACAGTAACGAAACAGCTACAGAAAGTGGGGGCGAGGGGACGAGGAAGAGACAAGGAAGGAGGAAATTGCTTATTGTAAGCATCAATTAAGTGGCTAATCTGGAGTTACTATGAATATCAAAAGGTAGGGAGGCTATCTTTTTGTAACGTGTAAGGTAATTAACATCTAAATTAAGGCCCATATGCAACATGTCGAATTTTAGCATAAAAAAAAGTTCTGAAGTCTCCCTCTGCAATCTGGTGTTAAAGTCTCTTTGAAGTAAGATGCATGTTGTCAGGTCTTTAAGGGAATGGCCAGTTTGATTAAAATGTTGACTAACAGGTTTCTCTGTGTGGAGATGTCTGATGTCTGATTAGTGAGCATGCATCTGATGAAGTGGGTCTTTGCCCACGAAAGCTTATGCTCCAATACATCTGTTAGTCTATAAGGTGCCACAGGACTCCTTGTCGCTTTTGTGAGCATTGATTCTCTGGTGAAATGACTGACCAGTTTGTCCAATATACATCGCAGAGGGACATTGCTGGCACATGATGGAATATATCACATTGCTGGACATACAGGAATATGAGCCCTTGATCATATAACTGAGATGGTTAGGTCCAGTGATGGTGTCTCCAGAGCAAATATGTGGACAAAACTGGCAACAGGGTTTGTTGCAAGGGAAAGTTACAGGGTTAGTTTTAATGTGGTATACCCTGTGGTTGTTAGTAAGAATCTTACTGAGGTTAGGTGGTTGTCACCAGGGCCTGATGAACTGCATCATAGAATACTTAAGGAGCTGATGGAAGTATCTGAACCTTTAGCTATCATCTTTGAAAAGTCATGGAAGTCGGGAGAGATTGCAGAAGACTGGAAAAGGGCAAATATAGTGTCCAACTATAAAAAGGGAAATAAGAACAACCCAGGAAACTACAGACCAGTCAGTTTAACTTCTGTGCCAGGGAAGATAATGGAGCCAGTAATTAAGGAATTCATCTGTGAACAACTGGAAGATAATAAGGTGATAGGTAACAGCCAGCATGGATTTGTAAAGAAGAAATCATGTCAAACCAATCTGATAGCTTTCTATGATAGGATAACAGGTCTTGCGGATAAGGATGAAGCAGCGGATGTGATATACCTAGACTTCAGTAAGGCATTTGATACAGTCTCGCATGACCTTCTTATTAATAAACTAGGGAAAACCAACCTAGATGGGACTACTATAAAGGTGCATTACTGGCTGGATAACCATTCCCAGAATGTAGTTATTAATGGTTCACAATATTGCTGGAAGGGCATAACAAGTGGGGTTCCACAGGGGTCTGTTTTGGGACTGGTTCTGTTCAATATTTTCATCAATGATTCAGATGATGGCATAGAGAGTACGATTATTAAGTTTGTAGATGATACCAACCTGGGAGTGGTTGCAAGTGGTTTGGAGGATGGGGTTATAATTCAAAATGATCTGGACAAACTAGAGAAATGGTCTGAGGTAAATAGGATAAAGTTTAATAAGGACAAATTCAAAGTATTCCACTTAGGAAGGAACAGTCCTTTCCACACTTATAAAATGGGAAGTGATTGTCTAGGCGGGAGTACTGCAGGAAGAGATCTAGAGGTCATAGTGGACCACAAGCTAAATATGAGTCAATAGTATGACACTGTTGAAAAAAAAAAAAGCAAACGTGATTCTGGGATGCATTAACTGAAGCGGTGTGAGCAAGACATGAAAAGTCATTCTTCTGCTCTACTCTGCACTGATTAGGCCTCAATTGGAGTACTGTGTCCAGTTCTGGGCACAAAATATCAAGAAAGATATGGAAAAATTGGAGAAGGTCCAGAGAAGAGCAACAAAAATTATTAAAGGCCTAGAAAACATGAGCTATGAGGGAAGACTGAAAGAATTGATCTTGTTTAGTTTAGAAAAGAAGACTGGGAGGGGACATGATAGCAGTTTTCAAGTATCTAAAAGGGTGTTACAAGGAGGAAGAAAAATTGTTCTCCTTGGCCTCTGAGAATAGGACAAGAAGCAATGGGCTTAAATTAAAGTTACAGAGGTTTAGGTTGGACATTAAGAAAAACTTCCTAACTGTCAGGGTGGTTAAACACTGAAATAAATTGCATAGGGAGGTTGTAGAATCTCCATCACTGGAGATATTTAAGAGCAGTTTTGATAGCTATCTATCAGGGATGATCTAGATGCTGCTAGGTCTTGCCATGAGGGCAGGGGACTGGACTTGATGATCTCCAGTCCCTGACAAACAGAGATTAGGGACACCATTCCTACCCATTTTGGCTAATGAGTATTATGGACCTAACCTCCATGAATTTATCTAGTCCTGGTCTTCACAACCTCCTCTGGCAAGGAGTTCCACAGGTTGACTGTGCAAAACAACTATGACTTCTCCATGTTCTTGAGCCTGAAGATACAGAGTGGGAATACAAGGTTTCCACCTTCTGCTGAATGAGTTTCCCCATTATACAAATCATTCCAGCACCTCTGAATGTGAACTTTCACACGTCAAGTTTTGCATTCTTGCAAAAATTATATTATATTGCCCTTTAAAATTATTATTGCTAATACTGCCAGTTGTCTACAGATATAATTTGGCAGTCAGAAAAAAAATGAAGTTTTGCAACATGTACAGTGCACTTTTCTTAGTTGCAGGCTCACACTCGTATTTGAATGTATTGTTATGTGTTCGTCTACAGTGCTTTGAAACTGGTACTACTGCTCATCTAAAATAATTGTAAGAAGCAATTAAGTTCCTTGATGGTACCTGATAGCTAAAACATGTCTACGTATATACCGCCTCTTTTTTGCGGAAGAGGCAATGCAAATGAAGCGATCATTAGCAACTTCCCATGCTTCATTTGCATAATTTCTTCCGATGCTTTTTGCATAAGAGGTTTTTGCACAAAAACTAGCAGTGTAGATGGATCTGTTTTGTGCAAAAACCTTTTTGCACAAGATCCTTATGCCTCAAAAAAGGAGGACCTCTTGCGCAAAAAGCCTCATGCAGAGATTATGCAAATGAAGCATATGCTTCATTAGCATATGCAAATGCTTCATTAGCATACTCTCTGCTGCCAAAAGAGGCAGTGTAGACATAGCCTAGGAACTTTCAACCAAAATACAGGCTCATGTCACTGCTAAAAATGACAGGCCACTCAGGCATGTGAACTTGGTGGGAGGTAGGGTTTTGCTGGATACTGTTTCTAGAAGAGAAGAGAGAGAAAGAACAAAGAACAAGCACTGGGAATATGATCCCAAGAAAAGCAAAGAACTTGTCTATAGTTGAAAGTTAACATGGATTAGGGTAGAGTGTAAATTTAAAGCACAGTGGCTGTTTCTGACCAACTCCATGTGTGCGCACACAAGGGATGTAAAAGGTTAACTGGTTACCCGTTGAGCATTAGTGTTACTGGCATGCTTACCCAGTCACCAATTAACCAGCAGGGGGGCAGCCCCCCTCCCACTGCAGCCCTGCTTCCAGGACCTTGGCTGACCGGAGCAGCCCCCCATTCACAGGTCAGTGGGACCCTAACCAGCTGGAGCAGTCCCGCTGCCCATGGCGTGGCAGGACCCTGATGGGCCAGAGCAACCCCACCACGCATGATGCAGTAGGATCCTCCCAATCAAAGCCGTCCCTCCACCTATGGAGGACTGTAGGAGTGAGCTATCCAACCACAGTTAATGGGTTAAACAATTACAATTATATTGTTTAAGTGGCTAGCTATTTAAAGGGGTATTTATGTCCTTTTAGCACACATTGCAAAAAAAAAAGTGCTTTAGTCCTGTTCATCTACTAGACATAGGGACTCTATGCATAGACAAAGTTTTCAGAGAGAGAGTTTGTGGGCTAAGTGCTAACTGGAAAAGGAGCTCAGAACTATGAGTAAAGCAAGGTCTCTTATGTGGAAATAGGACATTGTATACACTTTGTAAATAGATAGGACTGCATCAAAGAAATACCTGACTCCAAAATTATTTGTTCCTCTTAACTAAAACAACCCATAGGACCCTGAAGTTTTGGCTAATTGCTCCTGTCAAAACTAGTAGTAACAGTCATTGAAATTGCATAGTCAGTGCAGCCTAATACATAGGCACAAGACAGAGTTAAACCACTACTGCATTGCATCCCTAGGAAAGTCCTGTCTGAAAAAGGCAACAAAGTACTAGGAGTCTGATCTAAAGCCCTTTGAAATCAACTGGATTCTTTCCATTGACTTAAATTGGCTTTGGATTGGGCTCTAACATTTTTATTTCTTGCAACTCAAAGAAGCATAAACTGCTAACCTAGTCACAGCAATCCCGATGATAAGGTAAAAATGGCTAATTTCTGTTGCTGATCATTAGGCCTGAGAGGGATACAAACAATGAAACAAAACAGTAGATTAGTTGTAAGCAACCAGATTTAGAAATTGTACCTGCAACTTCAAAGGTTGCCATATGTAACAATGCTAAAGGTTCTTAGCTGTCTGCCCACAAAAGGCTGGTTAATTCAGAGGGCAAGGGGGAATTGGAATTTAATTTTACCAGAGCAAACTGTTGAATAATGAGGAAAGAACAATGAACTCCTCAGTTCAAATGAGTATCTGTGAAGAGAGAGGGTGAAGGACAGACAATTAATTAATGGCATTTGGAGTCAACTGCAGGGAAATCTGTCTGCTTACTCCCTCACCTGCAGACAAACAGCATAAGGACATTAATAGCTGTGTGGTACAGGAAGGCAAAAACGAGGAGGAGGGTGCTCCATAAAACTGTATGCAGCACATAAAGCTGAAGGATGGAGCTCATCTGAAGCTGGATACACAGCATGAGTCAAACTGACAGTATTTTAAACCTCAGCTTCAATGGAAACCCATGTAATGACTCCCTATATCCTTTGCTATTTATTAAAAACAGTTGTTCTAGCAGATGTTACTTCATAGCACGATGGTGTGTGGCAATCCATCTGTAATTTATAGGTTGTCCTTTAGGTTGTAATTCTGAAAATATTAGCCATTTGATTTGTTAAAGTTGCTGGACGCTTTAATTCTGACTAGAGAAAAACAAAAAAAAGCAAAAGCAAAACAAAAGCTTCTTCTGGGATGGAAATCATTTCACCCTACTGAGTTCCTGAATTGGACATGACAAGGTACAGTCACAGCACATTGCTGGGATATTTTTTTTCACAAAGAATTCCCACTAAAAAATTTCCATTTTCATAGGGAAAACTGAAATGAAAGCTCCCTGGCTCCTTAGCAGCTCACCTGCCTGGGAGTTGGCACCCTGCATTTTGCAAACTTCATGAATTTCTGTGCTTCCAGGGGTCATCTGCCCCAGAGCCTGGGGCCCCTCGTCATCCAAACTGTGGCAGCGGTAATGGACAGACCAAGGCCACGTCACTTCTTCCTGAATCCCTGTCCCTTCCAGAAGTGCAAATTCCCCTGCCATCTTGCTGAGAAGCTTGGCAATTCTGTTGGATCCCTTGGCTCCCACAGAGCCAGGACTCCACACTTCCCTACCTATCCCATGCAGTGCTGATTAACACTTTGACTGACTACGCAGCTGGCCCTCCTGACTTCCAGGAATCCCAGCTCTGAAGGTGCATCTTTTGGAGAGTTGGTCAGCCTGGGGAACAAGCTGAACAATTCTGTTATTTTGTTTTGTTTTGTTTTGTTTTGTTTTGTTTTTTCCCTTTTTCTCCCAATTCTGGTGGACTTTTTGTTCAAAAATTTTAAATTTTTCATAGAAGATAAATTCTTTCCAGCTAGGTCTAATGCATACCCTATCATCTGTTATATTAGGCATACATTTCTCCTTTTTCCTTTTTCAGCTGCTAATGTTTTATATGAAAGAGCCATGCCCAACCAGGCACAGTTGGACTTTGAAGGAGACCTGTGCTTTCAAAGTTTTTTTTCCAAAATTCACTGTGAACTCCTTATAAAACAAAGACTAGACTTTCTCACTTTGCCTCCCCATTATTTGTTATGCTTTCTTCACTTTGACTTCCTTCTTGCAGAAAAAAGTGACTTCAGATATACATATATCACTCAAAGCAGAGACTGTGTCTTCATATGTGTTTGTACAGCACACTGGGGCACCAATACTGATCAGGGCCTGTGAGCATTAATATAGTCCAAATGTTTAATAATAATTAATGACACTGTTAAATGAAATTACAGCCCTTAAAAGGTATGTCTACACTGTGGCACTATTCCGGGATACTTATGATATCCTGAAAAAGCTATTCCGCGTCTTTTAAACAAGCCTGTTATTTCAAAATAGCTTTCAAAATAATGGGCTCACTATTCTGACATCCCTGTGAACCTCGTTCCACGAGGATTAAGGACGTTTCAGAATAGCGTTCTGTTTCGAAATGCACTCAAAATAAGCTATGCAATTTGCATAGCTCAAATCATGTAGCTTATTTCGAGCTACGGGTGCAGTGTACACACACCCAGAGAAACAAGAAAGGATGTAAATAATTAAAATAAAAATTTACTAAAAGCTGCCAACAAAGAACAATTTAGCCATTTTATTTAAATTGAAGTACAAGTACTTTAGGTGCCACAAACACCTTGTTTTAAAAATTAATATTTTTCCACACAAAGCACCCAGTAGAATAACATTATGCTGCAGATGTATCAGATTGGGATAGCAGCCATACAGTAATGTGTACCTATAGATATACATACATAAACATATTTACCTCTGATTGACTCTTAGTTCCATTAAGAACCCAGTAACAGACTGAGTCTCAGAGTACATATGTTAACTTCTTGTCTTAAAGCTGCAAAAGACACAGATGTATAATGAATCTTTTTGTACCAGATGGCAGGAGAAAGGGAAAGCTGCATAGCATTTAGTTCATGCTCCCTTCTATTTCTCTCCAACTTTTTTTGGATCCTTTCATACCATTCTGGATATAACAAATTCGTTTGGGGATGCTAAAATAAGATTGAGGTTTTTAGGTCCCCAATTCCTCAAAGCAGTTAAACATGTTCTTAAATCCATCCCTATTCAGCACATGTGTAAGTGTTTTGTTGTATAAGTATGCTGAATTGGGGCCTAAAATAATGAGTCATACTGCAAAAAAGAAATTAATAAAACTCCTATCATAATTTTTGGCATGTTCTCATGGTGCAGAGTGTTTTAATTAAAGCAGGACAAAACACAGACCACTATATAAGCTATCTCTCTAAACAGCTTGTCTATCTCTTATAAATGTGGTGTATCTCATACTTAAGAATATTAAACATTCATGTTTTTAATTTCTATCTTAATCTCTTTTGCATGGGAACTAATTGATAAAAACAACAACATGTAGTGCTTTGATGATGGAAGTAGGGATTTTTTTTTCTTTTCGCCATGAATAGAAAATCTGATCTCATAGACAACAACTCCAAAATGTACTAATTAATTCATTAACTGGTATCTGCTGCACAACAATATGAAGTGATTCCCATCTCATGTAGTAAGGCTTTGAGAATATTAAGAGATAATAGGTGTGGGGAAGGGGGGAGACAGAACAGTAGTAAAAGAAGAATCCATGAAAACACAAAGGCTTATGTCTACACTACCAGGTTATTTCAAAATAAGTTATTTCAAAATAATAGCTCGAGAAATAACTATTTTGAATAAGCTTATTCCTCTTCACAAGCAGGAGTTTTTATTTCTAAATAACAAGCCCGTTATTTTGAAATAACAGTGTTGGTAATGTGGACACTCGTCTTGTTATTTTGAAATTAGGGGAGTTATTTCGAAATAACTCCCCAGCGTAGACATGCCCAAACTGAGAAAAGAATAAATGCAAGAAACAAAATGAGTCACACATTTCTGGACTTGTTTCAGCACTATGCCATGTCGCCTATGTACAGGAAATAATTGGAAAGAGTCAGTGTTTGCTTCAGAATTGGTAGAACATTATTTAAGGCAGAGGGGATGATAAGCATAAACATTTTACAGCTATGATCCTGACTGAAATCATTTACATGCAAGTTTAACTCCATATTCACAAGAGACTACTCAGAGGTATCAAATTGTGTATTTGTGTAACCATTTGTAAGGAAGGAAGGTATTTCTCCAGAGCAAATTTTTAAAAAGTAAGGAAAATGTAAAGAAGCAATGTAGAGCAATATAGAAATGGTGAACTCAAGGAAAAACTCATTTATTTTAAGGGTTCTGTTTCTTCTAGCTGAAAAGCTGTAAAAATACCCTATTGAAATCACTGGAAAGAGTCTCTTTAGCTTTAATAAGCTTTGGATCAGGCCCTATGAGGAATAAATTATGGCCAAACGCATATAAGCAAGATAGAGTACAAAGTAGTGAATGGTGTGAGTAAGGCTTGTGCCAGGTAGAATTAAATCTCTGTGGTATGCAAAATTTGAAAGATTACAGAGTAGAGTTAATGACACTGGTCTACAATTTTTTAGAAGTCGTCTGCTTCAGAGATAAAATGTGCTATTTATTATGTATTTTGATGTGCTGAATTCAAATATGACAATTAAAACAACTGATTGGCTACTGTTTCCAAGATATTTAAGTTTTTACATTTTACGTCTATGTATATTGTGTAGATAGTAGAGTTTTAATCATAAATTGTAAACCTAGGTCTTTTCATGTGTTTATGGTTGCTTTACATGATAATATTTCACCTGTCCTGTTTATGTAACACTTTAAAAATCAGCAAAGGGTTATATAAATAAAATTTATTATGAAACAAAAGGCAAAAAACTATTCTGTACATAGTTTAGTCCTATTCAGTGTCTACTCGGCGCTTCTTGGCTTGTCTCTTGTATTCATTAAATGGAGCATCTCTTGTCACTGTCAGCAATAGTCTGCAAGCATTGATGGGCTCCATTTGCCCTGATAGCGTTTCTCCATTGTTGCAATGTCCTGGTGAAATCGCTCGTGCTCGTCGCTCACTGCTCCAGTTCGGTGGAAAAAATCTAGATGAGAGTGCAAAAAATGTATCTTTAGTGACATGTTGCAACCAAGGCTTTTGTATGCCTTGAGGAGGTTTTCCACCAACAACCTGTAGTTGTCTGCCTTTTGTTTCCGAGAAAATTTATTGCCACTAACTGGAAGGCTTTCCATGCCGTCTTTTCCTTGCCACGCAGTGCATGGTCAAATGCATCATCTCGAAGAAGTTCACAAATCTGAGGACCAACAAAGACACCTTCCTTTATCTTAGCTTCACTTAACCTTGGAAATTTTCCACGGAGGTACTTGAAAGCTGCTTGTGTTTTGTCCATGGCCTTGACAAAGTTCTTCATCAGACCCAGCTTGATGTGTAAGGGTGGTAACAAAATCTTCCTTGATTCAACAAGTGGTGGATGCTGAACACTTTTCCTCCCAGGCTCCAATGACTGTCAATGGCCAATCTATCTTGATGTAGTGGGAATCTCTTGCACGACTATCCCATTCGCAGAGAAAACAGCAGTACTTTGTGTATCCAGTCTGCAGACCAAGCAAGAGAGCAACAACCTTCAAATCTCCACAAAGCTGCCACTGATGTTGGTCATAGTTTATGCACCTCAAAAGTTGTTTCATGTTGTCATAGGTTTCCTTCATATGGACTGCATGACCAACTGGAATTGATGGCAAAACATTGCCATTATGCAGCAAAACAGCTTTAAGACTCGTCTTGATGAATCAATGAACAGTCTCCACTCATCTGGATCGTGAGCGATGTTGAGGGCTGCCATCACACCATCGATGTTGTTGCAGGCTACAAGATCACCTTCCATGAAGAAGAATGGGACAAGATCCTTTGTGTCACGGAACATGGAAACCCTAACATCACCTGCCAGGAGATTCCACTGCTGTAGTCTGGAGCCCAACAGCTCTGCCTTACTCTTGGGTAGTTCCAAATCCCTGACAAGGTCATTCAGTTCACCTTGTGTTATGAGGTGTGGTTCAGAGGAGGAGGATGGGAGAAAATGTGGGTCCTGTGACATTGATGGTTCAGGACCAGAAGTTTCATCCTCTTCCTCTTCCTCGTCTGACTCAAGTGAGAATGATTCTGGTGCATCAGGAACCGGCAGTCCTTCTCCGTGGGGTACTGGGCGTATAGCTGATGGAATGTTTGGATAATGCACAGTCCACTTTTTCTTCTTTGACACACCTTTCCCAACTGGAGGCACCATGCAGAAGTAACAATTGCTGGTATGATCTGTTGGCTCTCTCCAAATCATTGGCACTGCAAAGGCATAGATTTCCTTTTCCTGTTCAACCACTGGCGAAGATTTGTTGCACAAGTGTTGCAGCATATGTGTGGGGCCCACCTCTTGTCCTGATCTCCAATTTTGCAGCCAAAATAAAGGTGATAGGCTTTCTTAACCATAGTGGTTATACTGCGCTTTTGTGATGCAAAAGTCACTTCACCACAAACATAGCAGAAGTTATCTGCACTGTTCACACAAGTGAGGCATCTCTGCTCACTTTGGCTAAACAGAAATGTGTCCCTTTGCAAAATCAAACACTGACAAATAAGAGCACGACACTGTATGATTTCTAGAGCTGATATAGGGCAATTTGTTCAGCAGAGTGATGTAAGCTTCGTTATGATTGCATCATCCATGACTTCTAGGAATAACATGATGCAATTCATATCAGATTGCATCATTCATTGTTTTGCCTAAAAAGCAAGTACTGTCCAAACCCAGTCATAGATTTATTCATAGATCCAGTCAAAGATGTATTTTAGTCATTTCTGGTTTAAATTGAGATCCCTTCCCTTTATAACTCACTTATCCTCCGCCATTCCCAAGTCAAGGGTCGTATATACTGACCCAATAGCATATCTTGAAAACTAGAGCCAATCAACAATTTTAAGCATCATTTTCGTTCTCAGTGACCCAGAATTAGTAAAGTTTGACTACATTTATTTCAGAAGCATTTTGGCTGTAGAGCAGTGTTATTTTTTAAAAAATCGCAAGAACAGACAGTGAAGAAAAGATTACAGATACAGTTTGAAATGCAAAAAGAAAAAGAAATCGGTAAAGGAGACATTATGGTTCTTAAACAGATGAGAATAATTTATTGACATAAGAATCAGTATTACTATGCATTGAAATTTATTTTTCTCAAGTTTTCAGAGGATGATGTGGTGATATGCATCAGATATATGGTAGGGGAGCAGGAAGAACACTTGACAACTACAAAAATTACACCAGGGCAGAGACTAGGAGACTAGACATTGACAGAATTTCCAGGATCCCTCCCACAAGTCTGAATGAAGAGCCAAAAGAGATGGGGAACCTTTGAAACACACGGTAGAGAAAAGCTGGTATAATCCTTACATTTAAAAGAGTGAGAATAAATATAAGTTTGTGTCTACTATTATTGTCCTCCTTTTTTCATATTCAAAATACTGCTATGGGCTCCTTTGTTCCACAAGAGAATGAAAACATCATGGCTATACTATGACAGGGATTTTTGTGGGGAATTATTTACTGCTGCTGCCATGCTGTTCCTGTTCTGTATGAATAAACAGATTACTAAAAGGCTCAGTCTGGCATCTTTCAGAATCAGTATATTTTTCTTATGCCATAATCACAGATTTATTCCTAAATGTCCCCTTTTGGTGAAGTTTCATATTTGCCTTTTAAAAGGGATTCCAAAAAGGAAAAAAATATAGACATGAATTAGAATATGAGTGCACAACTGTTTGATTTGTTCGCACAATTGCTGGATTTTGAGGTACATGAATGGGTGTCTCTGCAAACACAACAGCTGCATTTTCAAAAGCTATTGGAAAATCTGGCCCTTAACATCAGAACAGATATTTTAATAGCAATTTTAAATGATTGCTTATGAATTCAGGTAACACTAACATGACAAAGAAGATGACATTCACTTTTACATGTACTGCTCTTTTAATTAATTCAAAGTGAACTCTGGGCAGAAACACTCCTACTATTGTAGTAATTTGCTGCATAAACTTGCAATCAGTATAAAATGTGCAAATTCTCTTCGCAGCTATGTGAAGTAAACAAACAGAAGCTCACCACCTTCTGCTGACTTATATGGGATTTGAACCCACAGGCCCAGGAAGTGGACTGAAAATCTAATAAAGAAAATCACTATTCCGATTTATAATACCCGTTTGCATTACACATAACATTTGCTTGGATAAACAGTTAATTATCTACCTAGTAATCAGAAGTATGATATATTTTAATTGACTGGATTTCAATAGAATAACACAAAAGAATGCCCAGACTACTCTCTAGACCAGGGGTGGACAAAATACAGCTGGTGGGCCGGAACCACTGGCCAAGCTCCAGATATGGCCCACGGGAGCCTCCCCAGCCCCGCTGAGCACTCAGAGGAGGGGAGAGATTTGGCATGCTGCCCCCTCCCTAGAAAAATGTTGGGGCTTCCATTGGCCAGTTTCTGCCCAATGGCAGCTGTTGGTTTGCAGGACAGGCAGCATGCAAAGTACCCCACTTCCCTCCGGGCTCGTAGAGTTCAGAGTCAGCCATACATGGCCCCTGCAGCCAGTGCAGGGGCATGAAAGCAGGTACTTTGGGTGAGGAACCAGCTGGGCTGCTGTCTGGGAGCTGCTCAAGTAAGTGTCTCCCAGGCAGAGCCTTCCTCTGGCACCCCAGCTCCTTCCTCCCTTCAGTCCTCTTCTCCCCTCCTTCATCCCTACCCCATGTAACCCAAACCCTCTGTACCACTGCTCCTGCACCCATAATCTGTCACAGACGTTGTGCTCCAACCTCTTATCCCTGGTCACAACCCAAATTCCCTGCACCCTTCCCGCACTCCTTCCCCAGGTCACAGCCTCCCCTCCTCCCCCAACCCTGAACTCCCTACTAAACCACTCCTCCAGGTGACAGCACCCTCCCAGACCTTGCACCCCCCTTCTCCACTCCAGTCCTGTGCCCCAGGTCACAACTCCAAAATTCCCTACCAGATCCGACACTTCTCCCTCACCCCAATCCCTTATACCAGTCTCCCTTCTACATCCATCCTCCATCCCGGACCCCATACCGCTATATTAATATCATAGAAGAGTGCAGCTCTTGACCACTTACCAAATTCTTGGAGTGGTCCCCTGTGAAATAATATTGCCCACCCCTGCTCTAGATTCCCTTGCCATTCATTAACAAATACAATAAAAAAAATTACAAAATCAAAATAGCAGCATATCTCTCCTACCAACAAACCAACTAATCATCAGCAAATAGATTACAGATAAACATCCCCCAGCCCTCATTTCCTCTACCCAAAAATCTAACTCCAGCCCCCTCATCCATCCTTAAATGCCTGCTGAAGTTGATTGGCCCTTGCACCCTGCCTGAAAGATCAACCAATCTGGGCTATTCAGTTCCAATGAGAGGAGTACATTCTAAAGATGGGAATGACACAGAGTCAATCCCAGCTACTCCTTATTTTAACTACCAAAATGACTCCAGCTCAAGTGCCTTCACTGATCTCAAATGCAGCAGGGTGGAATGGGCAGAGAGTGGGCTGCTCAGATAGAAAGATCTGGGACTAGGTATGGCTTTATGACATATGGAGGAAATCGACAAGCAGCCAGTACAGATCCTAGGGCATCATGTGCTTTCAAAGAGAGCACAACTTATTAAACATCCTGCATGGGCTTCAAAATGGATTTAAATATATATGGTATATGTTAACTTGACTAAGACAACCATTGCCTTCAGGAAGATTGTAATAGCCCTTACTCGAGTAACAAAGAGGAGATAGATGGAATAATATCCCACCTTATACATCTGTTTATATAGGGACGCTGGGAGACAGAGAAGGAGCTATACATCTGATATTCCCAAATGAGATCATGTTGGTTGGGAGGGGACAGAGAAAGAGAAAAACCTTGGCTCTGCCCTTACCAAATTGGATGTAGGACACAGGAGGCGCAGTTACATAGATGTACAAATAATGCCCTATACAAATAATACAGTCAGTGCTTTTACTCTGAATTTACCATGGTGTAACTGAGACCAGAATCTGGCTTTTCATATTTTGATTTATGGCTGTTTAAACTCATAATCTCAGCCATTGCATTTACACATAGTGTAGTATATAATAAGTTGCTTCATTTTTCTTCTGCTACTTCTGAGAAAGAAGCAATAAGAAACTCAGTACAGTGTATTTGATGTAAATGCAACTGCTTATAAAGATCAGCAACCTAACTTTCTTCATGTTCCTAAAAAACCGGGGTGCGCCTTTAATATAACGAATTAACAATATCCATCTGGATCTCAAGCTGTGCACATCATTCCTGCATGCGATAAAATCGTTTGTCCATCTTTTGGAATTTTGCTGACAGCTCAGTGAAACTAGCTACTGCTTAATCCATAAATGAGAAAGAACTTTTCCTTTCATCCACATGTGTTTTACTTTAATATCTGGGTGGTTGAAAGAACAACACTATGGCAAGTTTAAATGTATTACTGTGATAATGGAACCCACTAGCAAAATGTCGTGTAAAAATATAATAGAACCTTTGTTGTCATGTATCTGTATTGACATATATGAATAAGGCCACCAGCACCATGATATTTTTCTTTGCCAAAGCTCAAAGCATCAACAGAATCATAACTAAATCATGAGATCCCTATCTAAAACACTATAGCAGCAAAATTTCACAGTTAGTCACCTAAAGCCACCCAAACCCATTATTTCCATTGAGTTACTACTTATTACTGACCAAATATTTTTCCTCCAAGTGGGTGTCTAAATCGTTTTTAATATTGCTCATATTTAGTGGCATGGTATCTTTGATTATATTTTCCATAAATTGATTATTCTTTGGATAAACTTCCCTTACTGTAAATTCCTTTAACTGTCTCCATTTTCCGTCCAAGACTTTGCCTCCTTAATTTGAAACTTGAAATTTAACTGCTGCAGCCAGAATTTTAGAAGGGCCAAATGTTATTCATTTTGGGTGCACAATCCTGCCCTACTGATGCAGGTCTGACACATATTGTTTGGAGCTGGTTTTAAACTTGTTTTACAGGATTTATTTCTTCTCTCTCAGAGCAAACGTGATTCTGCCACTCCTTTACATTTCAGCATCCACTGGAACTTTTGCTTCTCCACAGTAATCTTTGGACTGTATTGATTGCAAATGCAAGGTTATTAGTTCTCTATAAAGTGCATTTTTGTTTATTCAAATTCATTCTAGGACCTCTGCTTCTATTAGGCTCTTACTACCTTTTCTGCTGCTGCTGAAGAGCCTATACTTTCTCCCACTAAAATTGATAGCAAAATTCATTTGACTTAAAGGAGGTTAGGATTGGGTTAAACATAACTGACAATCATAGAAAGGCCTGACTCAAAACCCCAGATCCAAACAAAATCAACTTTAAAATCTGGATCAAGCTTGGATTTTGTCATTTGAGCCTCTGTTTTATATTCCCACTGTGAAGTCCTATGCCCTCTGACTTCAGCAGGAAAATTCTCAGTGGCTTCACTAATGTGGCCAGGCTTTTACCCACTATTATACTCTGATCATGTTCAATATGAATTACTGGTGCTATTTTCCCTTTCTGTGTTTCTAACTCTGTTTCTATTTCCACATGGAAATTATGACATCCATAATTTTATAATTTTCACTGATAAAGGAAATAAAACAGCAAAGCAAACATTAATGAAACAGCAGCTACTGGTTGCTTAAATAAAGATTTAGGATCCTAAGTTTTGGCACCGTTTTTAAAAAATCTTGGCCAACGCTATTATAATCTAGACCAGAGATGGGAAATAAGATGGAGGTGGTTCACCAGGGTTAGTCCCTGATGGGTCACCACTGCTTTATTTACCTTCACAGGTATGTGCACTTGCAGCTAGAGAATGTAAAAACTGCCCAGAATAGTTAACCGGTTAAACTATTTGTATAACTAGTTACTACCAGCTGTGGGTGATTGGGGCTGTTCCTTTCCTTCCCAACACAGCCATGGGTGATGGGGCCTGCTCCTTCCCTGCCCACTGCAGCAACAGAGGGCAGGGGATGCCCCAGCCCCGCCACAGCCACAACACAGGCAGTGGGGCATGGGGAAAGAATGCTGTGGGCCCACCACCCACCATAGCCCTGCCGGCTGGACCACCATGTATTGCAGTTCCTGGCCAATAGGAGCTGCAGGAAATGGTATGGAGCTGAACCACAGGCTGGTTATTGCCCACCACTGATCCATTCTAGAGTATATTTATCTCTATGGGAGTAGACTATCTATAAAGGGTTAATTTAATATGCTTTACTGAACCAAATGTAATAGCTGAATACTTCCTTCCATCTTAGGGTGAAGGTGAACCTAGGCAACCTCCTTGTCGTATCTTACTGCCCCAAAATGAAATTTTCAGCTACCTGTGGTCTCTATTACACTTCTGTTATGTCACTTTGAAATGTATCCACAAACTACTTAAGGGTATGTCTACACTAGCCCCCAGTTCAAATTAGGGAGGCTAATGTAGGCATTCGAAGTTGCAAATGAAGCCCGGGATTTAAATATCCCGGGCTTTATTTGCATGTTCCCATCCGGTCGCCATTTTGAAATTCCACTAGCCCAAAGTAACTGCCCGCGGCTACGCGGCAGTGAAAGCGGCACAGTCGAACTAAGTCCTTAGTTCGAATTAACTATTACACCTCATTACAGGAGGTGTAACAGTTAATTCGAACAAGGACTTAGTTCGAATTGCCATTTCACTGCCGCGTGTAGCTGTGGGCAGTTACTTTGGGCTAGTGGAATTTCAAAATTGCAACCGAATGGGCATATGCAAATAAGGCCCGGGATATTTAAATCCCGGGCTTCATTTGCAACTTCAAATGCCTACATTAGCTTCCCTAGTTCGAACTAGGGGGCTAGTGTAGACATACCCTAAGAGACAGCTGAAAGATTTCACTTAAAGGGTCAATATTCTGGGTGTTATCTACCACCTGATTGTTTTAATAAATTACTTTATTTCAAATGCAATCTATTTAAAAAAAACAAATTAAATTAGTTTGCATCATATATTTGTATATTACAGCTAAGGATGTTAGATTGCGTGTAATTGAATAGTCATGTAACCGCTTCAATTTTAGTTGTTACATGACTATTCAATAGTCCCCGGGGGTGGGGCCCTCAGCCAATACCTTTCCGGCTCCATTCCTGGAGAGCCACCTGTCACCCTTTCTCTATCAGAGGCAGCAGCGTGGGGTGGCAGGCAGGAGCCGGTCTGCGAGGGGAGCCAGTTTAAAAACCAGCTTTCCATCCAGACCAGCTCCCGCCTCCTGCCCTGCACTGCTGCCTCTGATACAGCTACCAGCTATAGCTGATACAAAAGGCAGCAGCGCGGGGTGGCAGCAGCCCCTGTCCATGGGGGGTCCGAGCTCCCCACAGACGGAGGCTGCTCCACGACAGCCTCCCCTGTCTCCCTGCCTTGTGCTGATAGAGAGGCTGATAGAGAGGAAGTAGTGGGGTTGAGGAGGAGGCGGCACCACAGAGCTGGTGCTGGGGGGAACTGACTTTTAAGCCAGCTCCCCCAGCACTGACGCCTGCCTGTAGGAGGCAGCAAGGGGGCAGGCGGGTCCGTGGAAAGCCAGTTCCCCAAGCATATCAGCTCCCACCTGCCCCCCTCACCCTCTGCCTGCTGTCTCTCTATCAGATACAGCAGAGCAGGGGCTGCAGGGGTAAGCAGATCCAGTGCTTGTGGGGAGCCTGCTGAACGCCAGCTCCTCACAGGCACCGGCACTGGCTCTCAACCTTGCTGCCTCTCTATCACCTGGGTGGGGAGAGTGTGTAGTCAACAGGACTAACCAATAATTCTGAACTTATAAATTAGTTGTGTAGTCGTCTACACATTGACATCCCTAATTTCAGCACAAACTACAATATAGGAGAATCTCGCGATTTGCTGAATCACTGTTCACAGTTTCGCATATTCAGGGGGGTCTCCTGTCCTACCCCGGGGAGAGTGGTGGGAGCTGGAAATCATGGTGAGTTCCCCTCCGCTCCCAGCCCCCGCAGTGAGTTCCCCACAGCTCCTGGCCCTGGGGTGAATTTGGGAGCTATGGGCAGCTCATCACACATAGTCTGGGAGCCACGGCTCCCAGTAGTCTCAAATTTCACCATTCTTGGTGGTGCCAGGAATGCATACACCACGAATGGCAAGGGTCTCCTGTACAACTAAAACACTTAGAAAACAAAATTCAAATAACTCTCACCATAGGGCTGAACAGACAATCAAGGAGCTGGATGGAGGAAAAGACTAACCAGACAGGAGCATAAAACAAGATAATCCCCATGAAAGTAAAAGGCATGATTAATAAAGAATTGCAATCATAATAAAAGACTTATAAAGTACATGTGGAAAATTAAATATTGATATTTATATTTTCAAAAAGTATATAAAACTGATCACATGTGCGGTAAACACATTTTTTTGTGTATACACAAAACACACCTAGTTGTAGAATGTATTTAGCCCATTTAACACAAAGAGTATTTCACAGTGGCCTCAAGTAAGTGTTCTTGGCAAACAAAATATACAAAGAAGAAATAGAAAGTGGCTCGTATAGATAATTATTTCTAAGTGAATGAAGATAAACATGCCACTGAAATATTAATTATCCTGTCTCTGCCACACTAAGGGCCAATCCCTTAGTTCTTATCCAAAAATCGGTGGAAATTTTTCCAGGGTAAAAATGGGTCATAGGCCCCAATGAATAGAAAATATATATTGCATATAGACAAAAAATGTTATGAACATGTCCTTAACATTGTCATGAATAATTTGCTAACCTTAGTTTTCTAACTGATAGATTTCTACAGAGCATTAAATATCACCTAAAGATAGGAACACTTAACAAAATACAGGAGGAATTGAAGCAGGATAAGGAACAATATAATCAATTGCATTTCTTTGTCCTATTTAACTTTGCAGTGTATACCTAGCCTAGGGGGGTTTTGGAATCTCCACACTGGAGATATTTAAGAACAAGTTAAACAGACACCTGTCAGGGATGATCTAGACCAGTGTTTCTCAACCTTTTTTTATAAAGTATCCCTTAAAAATGATAAGTACCCCCCGTATGTACAGTTTTCAGACATGCAAAAAAAAATTCTACCATTGCAACACATTTGCTTACACAACATAATTGTAGCTGGGCGGGCAATGAAATTTTTGGGTGTAAAAAGTACAAAAATAATAAAACACTAAAGCTTAAAGCTAAAATTCAGTTTTCTCCAAATTTCAGTTGTGTTGACATACTCCTCCCCAACCCCCCAGACTTCTCTCGAGTACCCCTAAGGGTACTCGTACCACTGGTTGAGAAACACTGATCTAGACAGTGCTTGGTCCTGCTGTGAGGGCAGGGGACTGGATTCAATGATTTCTTGAGGTCCCCCCTTTCAGTTCTATGATTCTGAGAATGTCTTACAAGATCAATTTTGTGTTTAAATTAGAGTTCTACCAAAAAACCCAACCCTTACATGTAGTTTAATTTTCAATGGAAGGCAAAAAAAAAATCAATGCTTTTGAAACTGATATCTAAGGCAAGTCTAAACCGTACTATTTCTGACTTTTCTTATCCTTTCAAATGAGATAAGACCACAAAAATGCCCCAACCAGCATGTCTGCTGCAAATCCCCTTTTACTTATGAACAGGCAAAAATTTCAAGGCAAAATTTTCCTCTGAGTTGAAATGTGGTAGACAACTTCTCTGCAGATGAGGAAACACATTTATCCTAAACATTAATATAGGAAAACAAAACATTTTAAGAAGTTTTACTTGGGAATGAATACAAGCACCAATACATTTGTAGTGCTCTCTGACAATTCTACAATCTAGTATTGAATGAAACATATCACATTTTTCCATATGCCACTTTGCATATATTAAGCAGATATCATGTAAACTAATATAAAATGAAACAAAACACAACATTTACAAGATTAAAAATTCTTCTCTAAAGGCTGCAGTTCAAATGACTTTATTCATGTACTGTCTGTACTATCTTTTGTTTTTTCCAGTAAAGTCAATAGTGTTCATGTGTTTTCAAATGAAGGAGAAATTTGTGTTTAAAAAAAAATTCCCATGTCATAGTCTATATATACCAACCCTTTCATAATATGTTTTCCAGCTACACTGTGAAACCAATGGAATGCAATGACTAAAAACTCCTCTACAGTGAATTCAATGGGTTTCAATAACTAATACTAAAACAACCCATAAGATAAAACAAGAAAAGCTTTCAGGCCCTTTAAATTGTTTTTCTTTTAAACTACTTAGGTAGACTGAGTAAACTGTCTCCTATACACTTGAGAGAGTTTGTCTGTGTGTGTGTGTGTGTGTGTGTGTGTGTGTTTTTCAAGGACTCCTCCTAAATGGTAAGTGCTAGGGCCACCATATTTGGTATAAGCTTCCTCTTATCATAATTTAAAGCAAGGTTAGGGTTTGGCTGTGCCAGGAAAATGGGATGTGCCAGTAATGGGATTGCTTCTCATAAAACCATACAGAAAAGAGATAGAATCACCAGGCAGATGAAAGGGGCTGGCTGGGGGCAACACCCTCTCCCATCCAGGACTGCCCCAGACCTTTAGGGAGGGTATGAGGGCTGAGCCCCCTTCCCCCAATTTCTATGGGGACATTGCTGACTGTTCCCTTTCATTAGGGAGTGAGGGGAAAGCGCGCAGTTTGCTGCACTACTCACTCTGGCTGGGGAACGCAGGAACCTAGACCTGTCCCAGCCAGGGGACATGCACCCCTCCCTCAGCAGTGCCAGGTGGAGCTGGAGTTGCAGCAGCCACGGAAAGGCACTTCTCACCTGGCCACAAGCTTCTGTGGTGAAAGAGAGCTGGTGTAGTCCTTTCCCAGACGCAGCCTGCATACTAAATCCCTAAGCCCTAACCCACCCCAGAGCAATGGTTTAAATGAAGCATGTACATTTTCATTTTATTTTCCAAAAAACAAAATTTAATTGAGTTATGGACTTGAGCAACACTAGGTAAATCTTCTGGTAGCTTATATTTTCCTAATTCATTCATTATTTGTAATTATTCACAAAGTAGTTTAGGCAAATGACTCTCTCTGTGAAGAGCAGGCATGTGAAATTCGTTGAATGTAGTCACTAGACTACTACTGTTAGATGGTTTTGATTAGGCACACATATGAGTTAATATTATTTCTTTTTCCTGAGTAGATGAGTTAAATTCCAACAATTATGTTTCTGGTGAAATATTCAAATTCATAATTTGCTTTCCAGAGATATTTTTTAATACCCATTTACAATGTGCTGTTCCCTGTAACATCTAAGCAAGTAAAATAATTTTTCATAACATTTGCACACCAAACACAAAAATGTATGTACACAATCAAAAAACATTAAAAAATTCAACCAAGTAGTGGTGATAAATATTCAGTGTTCAACGAGCTCTGCTGCAAAGAAAATACAACCATACTATATCACCTTGGCACATAAAATATCTATGGTGCACTCACGTCTAGCAATGTAATAGTTACATAAAATTCTAAAGGCTTTTAAACAGTTAGTTAGTGGCAAACTTTTTCTAGTCTTGTTCCTCTACAAATTTCTGTCCAAACAGAGAGTGAGCTCAAGGCCTTTTTATATAAACGGACAAATAAAAAGGCTCTTTTAGCTAAGAAAAATAGTTTGACGTACCTGGACTGCATATCTTGCTGTGTTTTGGATTGGCTGATTTCAGTAGGAGGTGAATGAGAGACGTGCTGCTGTAACTCTACCAAAGACTGGTAGTATTGTTGCTGATGATGCTGTTGCTGTTTGTACCGAGACAAACTGAAAAACAGTCCTAAAATGGCTTTCAAATTTCCATTCCTTATTTCTATAAACAAAGAAGTGAAAAAACCAGAGTTAGACTTTCACTTGTGTATATTTGAGTGTGCATGTCTATATTTGTATACAGATATATGTATGTGTGTATTCAAGCATCATATTAAGTTCACTATTGCTTTATTGCATTACTATTTCCATTATTGCTTAATGATCAGTTATTGCTATGTAGCATCTCCATTACTGGAGGTTTGCAAACATGGTAGCAGATTGTTCTTAAAACTGCACTACACATCTGTCCTGATAACGTTACCATGATTAGACACACATACATGAACACAAACACAAGTAGAATTTCTAATGCAATACAGCCCTAAAGAGCTCAACTGATCTGCAATGAATGTGAAATCAATACCTTCCCTTTGCCTAAAATCAGTACAAATGACTTGTGAGAAGAACAGAAGACAGGAGTGCAATTGCTAATGAAGTTACTTATATTTCTCATTCAAAATTCTCCCAATTCAACAATTCAGATAAAACAATTCTACTTGGTAAAGTTATATGCAAACAGGTTTGATTAAAATGTAGTTAAAATATCATTAAAAATAATTTCAGATAATAAAGCCCAAAGTAATTGAGATATTTGATAACTACCCAGTTACTAATCAGTTTGGGGTCATTACAGGCATAGCACTCGGATAGACCTTCTGTGCAAGGTTTGCAGGGATAGACTGTACTGTATATGATCTGGCTATTCTGTCCAAGTGGAGAGACCAAGCATTTGAGAGGATTTAGCCCTATATCCCTATTTTTCAGTATATTATCCTCGCTTTTGGAGAACTTGAATTGGACCAAAAAAGTTCCCGAACCCTAAGATGTGCTATATGAAAAGCGCAATTTATAATCCTTCCATAAAGGAGGGCCTTAACTTTTAGTTCAGAATTTAATTTTAAAACACGTCCACTGTAATTGCTCCTAATGTCTGTCCTTTTTCATTACCATGAAACACAGTATATTAGTAACATGTATATGGTTTATTATTATTTATATTTTGGCTGTGTGCTACACATTGTTCACATACAGACACTGTCTCAGCTCTGAAGGACCTACAATTTGAAAAGAGAAAGAACGAACAAACTTTAGGTATAAACACTGGATGAGGCCTTAGGACTACCCAGTTTTTATTGAAGATAGTGTACGGCGGAGTTGCCGTAAGTGCTGATAAATCGCTGACTCTGTGTGCTGATGTAATTTTGAGAAGGAAGGCTAACTTCAGAGTTAAGGTGCGCAAAGGTATGGAGGCCAACGGTTCGAATGGTGATGTGGTTAAGGCCCCAAGAACAACGTCCAAGTTCTATACTGGGGGAATGGATTTACGAGGGGGGCTTAGGTTCATAAGGCCTTTCATGAATCCCTTGGTAGTTGGGTGGGAGAAAAGGGAGGTGCCTTCGATTGGTTGTCTGAAGGCAGAAATCGCCGCTAGATGAACTCTGAAAAAGCTGAGACTAGGCCTGTGTGTTTTAGGTGTAGCAGGTAGTCGAGGACAAGGTGAAGTGGAGCGGAATGCGGGACCAGCTGCTTCATGGCACACCAGGAGGCAAACCTGTGCCATTTCGAGAGGTAAGTATTACTGGTCATCTGCCTTCCACTGTGAATTAGTACGTTTTGAACCTAAGTAGAACAGAGGGATTCAGAAGGGTTCAGCCAACTAGGAGCCATGCGGTGAGCCACAAGGTATGTATTTGGGGGTGTCTCAGTGTCCATTGGTTCTGAGTGAGGAGGTTCGGGAGGGTTGGCAGCTGATACGGTCTGCATGGTGACATGCGTCGAAGGAAGGGGAACCAGTGCTGATGCGCCCATACTGGTGCTATTAGTATGACCGTGGCACCATCCATTTTGATCTTCTGCAGAACTTCGGGAATGAGAACTGTAGGTGGGAAGGCATAGAGGAGAGGTCCGCCCCAGTTGAGGAGAAATGCGTCGCCTAGGGAGCCCGGGCCAAGTCCGGCTCTGGAATAGTACTTCTGGCATTTGCTGTTGTGATGCATGGCAAAAAGATCTATTAGGGGAGTGCCCCAGCATCGGAAGAAAATATGGAGGACTCCGTCGTGCAATTCCCACTCGTGTTCCAGAGTGAAATGTCTGCTGAGGAAGTCTGCATGAATGTTTGTGACGCCAGGCAAGTAAGATGCCACAGGTGTTATGCCGTGGCGAATGCACCAGTTCCAAAAGCATATCGCTTCCACGCAGCAGGAGTGGGTTCCGCCTTGGTGGTTCACATAATACATTGAGGCGACATTGTCTATGAAGATTCTTACCGAGGTATTGCGGATGTAACTGAGGAAATATCTGCAGGCATTGAAGATTGCCCGGAGTTCCAGGAAATGTATGTGGCGTCATGTCTTGGAAAGTGACTAATGGCCCTGGATTGAAATTTTGTCCAAGTGCGCTCTCTATCCCAGAAGGGAGGCGTCGGTGGTGATGTAACGCGAGGGTTTTTTGTGGGTGGAAGGGCATGCCAGCAAGAAGATTCATGCGGTTCGTCCACCAGTGTAGCGATTGGATAACAGATGGCGGAGGGGTCACTGATCTGTAGAGGTTGTGCTTCGTGTGGTTGTATACGGACGCTAGCCAATACTGAAGGCTGCGAAAGTGTAATCTGGCATAGCGGACCGTGTAAGTTGTAGCCACCCTGTGACCCATGAGTTTTAAACAAGTGAGTATCTGGATGGACGGACTGTCTCAAACAACTTCTATGAGGTCTTGGATGGCCTGGAACCTCTGGATGGGTAAGTATGCTCTTGTGGCGATCTCATCTATGCGGGCACCGAAGAATTCCAACTCGAGTTGGATGAAAAATGGACTTTTGACTGTTGATGAGTAGTCCGAGGGCATGGAAGGTTCTCATAGTGGTCTTGAGCATATCGAGACCATCGGTGCGAGAGCGACCTTTCAGTAGGCAGTCATCCAGATAAGGGAATATGATCACCCCTTCTCGACAGAGGTGTGCCGCTACTGCCACCAGGATTTTTGAGAATACCCTGGGGGCGGTGGACAGGCCAAAGGGGAGGACTCTGTATTGGAAGTGATTTGCTCCGACCATGAATCGTAAGAATTGTCTGTGTGCTGGATGGACTGTGACATGAAAATATGCGTCCTGGAGGTCAAGGGCCGCAAACTAGTCATCTTGATCTAATGCAGGTATTATCGAAGCCCAGGTCACCATTTTGAAACTTTGTTTTCGTAAAAACTTGTTCAAGTTCTGGAGATCTAATATTGGTCGCCATCCGCCCGACTTCTTCTGAGTGAGAAAATAATGGGAGTAGAATCCCCTGCCTATGAATTGTGCTGGAACTGATTCTATTGCACCGATATAACATATGGAGATATACCATCTCATAGAACTGGAAGGGACCTTGAGAGGTCATTGAGTCCAGTCCCCTGCCCTCACAGCAGGACCAAGTACCATCTCAAGGCCTCGTTGCCAGCAGATGGAGAGCAGGTGGTCAACTTTGATACGTAGCAGGGTTTCATGAGGTGGGTCCCTGAAGAGGGACAGGGTTGGGGGTGAGGTAGAGGGAATGGTGACGAAGGGTATGGAGTATCCGGATTGGACTATTTCTAACATCCACTTGTCGGTGGTGATTGAGGCCCATTGGTGGTAAAACAGCCTCAGGCGGTGGTGAAATTGGTGATCATGGTGACTTTCGTCAACATGCACATCAAGGGGTATGGCTATTTTTGCTCTGTGTTGAGGCTGAAGGTTTTTGAGGAGACGATGCTGCTTCTCCTTTATCTCATCCAGCTGTATCTCCTGGCTTATGGCCACCCTCTTAAAAAGCTCCTGGAATTGACGGAGGTCGTCAGATGGAGAGACGTCCCCTGGGATAACAGCCTCCTCTGGGGATGAAGAAGAGCAGTCCATGGGGGAAACCTCCTGTGGTCGGTCCTCCATGGTGGAAAGCTGTGTGTAGTCTGGCTTCAACTATTGGTGTTGTGGAGATGCAGGCTGGCCCATTGGAGTGGGAGGAGTCGGAGTTGAGGACTGTCTGGTGGATGGGCAGTCACAGCATGACTTTCTGCAAGACCTAGACCTGTAATGGTAGGAATGTCGATTGGGCGAGTATCGGTGGTAGTGGTCATCACCGTAGTAAAGTCTTTCAAGTGGTGACCGTCTATCAGAATAAGTGAACGGGGTTGATCGAAATGCGATGAACGGATTGAGCGCGGTGAGTGAGAGTGAGTGTATGAGGTTCTAGAGGATGTTGGAAACACAGAGTAATGACTGTGATGATGATGATGACTCCTGTGTGCTGCTAAAAATGGTGAAGGTAGCCTTTGACGTGGAGAGTGTGGAGATCGGTGCCGGCCCGCATCACGTAGTGTGGGAGATCGTGGTGCCGGTGGAGACTGTGACAGTGCCGGTGAAAAAATCAATGACTGCGAACGTGAGTGGCTTCGGTGCCGATGAGGACTTGGTGTGGTGCCCAGAGCATCAGTGCCGGTCGCGTGCAGAGTCGGTGCCGTAGGCGGTTGCGCCGTCAAACTCGGTGTCGTACTCCGCACTGAAGCTGTGGTGGGCACCGATGGTGAGCTCGGTGCTGCTGGTGCTGATGATGCCCTCAGCGTGGATTCCCTCAGTGCTGACGTCGCAGCTGGTGCCGAAGTCAACCTCGGTTCTGGTACTGGTGCCACTTTCACCAGCTTTTTTGGTCCCGGCGCCGCAGGTGCCTTCGGACGCAGTTTTGAAGTGCCAGATGTACCGGGCTTATCTCCTGAACTAACTCTGCTCTGTGAGATAACGGGCAGAGATCTGGTAGGTGATGCCCTATGTCTTTTGGGTGGCGCCATCGTAAGGGAAGAAGCCCTACGCTTCGGAGGCTGTCCTGAGGAAGTTGCACTTTCAGAGTCTCCGGTTGAAGCACTTTATTGAATAAAATCATCCAGAGCCTCATCTCTCTGTCCCGTCTGGCCCTCGCAGTCAGTTTTATGCAATGCGGGCATTTTTGAGGGACATGGGTCTCTCCCAGACAGCGGATGCGAGAAGAATGGCCATTCGAGGGAGGCATTGCCTCTCGGCAAGTGTCGCATTTTTTAAAACCCAAAGACGACAGCATTTTGTCAACAGTCTTAAATTGGGTGTTGTTTTTTTTAACGAACAAAACTACTTATATCTTTATATAACTATGTACACTAATAACTATAGAAACTTGAGAGAAGGTATGAGAGCAGGATTAGAATTTGGTTATTATCAACAGAAACCCCCCCCTTTTTTTTTTAACTAGGAGAATTAAGAGAAGGATGGATGTTTGGGAGGAAGAAGGAGAAGAAACTATGAAAAGAACAATCTCATGCTGAAGGAACAAGGAAGAAGGTTGAGGAGACCAGTTCACTCCGTCTGCAGCCTGTGGCGGTTGAGAGGAACTAGAGGGGGCCGGAGCGCACGAGCATAGAAAACAGCGCAAATGCCGTGAGAAGTTGCCGCGTATGCGCGGTCCAGCCGAACACTGCTACTGAAGAGTCTCCGTTCTGCGGTGCCAGGGCGAGCCCAGCATCTACTGTGGAGCACCCACGGGGACTCCACTCGAAGAAGAACATAATTTATAAAAGCATTTTCACAGTCATATCCTTAAACTATTTTCTTTCTCATTATGAAGGAATAAGTCCTCTAATATGTACATTAATGTGTAAGCAAAACATAGCAACCTACATTTGTTCCATTAATCAATAGCAAATGTTGCCTTGGACATTAGAGCCTTAATGCAAGAGAAATTTAAACATAACACTATGAAAATTGCCATAAGATCTTTAGTTTTCATGGAACCAGAGATGTACAGATGAAGAGTTCCTACATGATATAAACTTAAAAAACAACAAATAGTCTGGTAGCACTTGAAAAACTAACAAAACATATAGATGGTATCCTGAGCTTCTGTGTCCATGAAAGCTCATGATACCATCTACATATTGTGTTAGTCTTTAAAGTGCTATCAGACTATTCGTTGATTGTTTAAGTTTATCCTGTACAGACTAACTCAGCTACCCCCTGAAGCTTTCCTACATGATATGTTCTTTTAAGACTTCTGAAGCCACAGTGCGCTTCTTGTTCAGGTGGATAGGCTCCATTTAAAAACAAGAGCAAAACAAGTGTTTTTTTTAAAGAACAATCTTCAAAAGACAACCGCAACCCATTACATTTTAACCATAATTCTACTTTAAAATGTTTTCGGTACACAATATTGGTTCATTTATTGGTAATTTTATAGCAACACACTAATTTTTGAGACCCAAAATGATTAATAAAAGAAAAATCTTCCCTTTGGAAGACCAAACTCCATCTATTTTTAAGTTAAATGCACCCTCTCACCTACCCATTTAAACTATATTTATTTCTACTTTTAAGGCAGGAGATGATCAGTTTTGAACTTCATCTCTTATCAGTTTGATGAAACCAAGAGCTTTTCACAAGTTTCTGTAGCAGACCTGGGAAAGGCAAAATCTGTTTGTCAAAATGAGCTACTGAGCCATGACTAACATGAATAATTATTTATCATATCCATCTCCAGAATGGTTTACTATGGTATGGTATGGTATGGTATGGTATGGTATGGTATGGTAAAAGAAAATATTTCCCCCCCAAAACCATTTCCTTTAGGAAAAAATAATGAATCATAGTCCCATAGCCTCCCCTCTTAATAAATTGTCCCTCTTATATCAGTTCTCTATCCATTTCTGATTTATTTTCTGATTGCACCTGGGGCAATACTGTGTACTTATATCTTTCTCTTGTGTCTATGTTAAATAATCAGATATAATAACTTCATAATTCCAATTGCTGGCAGCAGCATTATAGTTAATTTTTCCCAATAGAAAGTGAAAGTTAAAAAATATTGAACTGCTAAGGTAGGCAGGATAAGGCATCAGCTGACCCTGAAATATGTGTAGGGAGAGGTGTACTTTATAATGCATGAATTTTGGAAAAGACTCAGAGAAAATATTTATTTTTATTACCATACTTTCAGACTTGTGCAGTTGCTAAGATTTCTCTGACGACTGAAGAACCCAAAAGCATTTTCTGTATAAGTATAGATTTACACTTGAAAAAAAAAGATTACCTTTTTCTGCTACTGTTTTATTCTGTATTATCCTTTGGGTTCTCCAGTGGTGATTGTACAATACAGTTTTGAAAATTACTTCTGTTCAGAGTCTCCTTTTTCAAGTGTCAAATCAGGTGGCAGCTGGTTGTGAAAACCTTTGTTAGGATATTAGGTTTTACTGCTCCTGTGGCTGTTTGCAGCATGCACTGATGAATAACCCACCATTCATCAAATCCTATTACAAGAAACAGACTTACTAGTTTATAAAATCCAGATAACCAAGTTTAAACACAAATATTTTTTAAAAGTGTACAAGAGCTTCTTAAAAGTTCAAGTTGCATTTACTAAGGAAAAACAGATTAATTATATTTCTCTTTTCCTTAATTACCTCTCCTAAAAAGGAATTGTAGTAGTACATTTAGTTCATGCTGAAGAAATAAACTTATAGGAGTGAACCTTCTGCTCTCAGTCACACTGATGTAAATTCCAAGTAAGTTCATTTATTTCAACAGTCTCAAAGTACTTCCTCCAGATTCACGCTACCTGTAGTGTGACTGAGAGCATAATATTGCCCAAGGATTTTTAACCTTACTTTAAAATTCAGAGTTCATGTCATCAGTGTTTTTTGGAAGGAACTCTGTAGCTTATTTTTATTCTCCTTCTTATTATTATTTATGGTTTCAACATAAAAATCACTAGGAGATAATCTATATGTTTTCTAATACAATATAATATTGCATAGTGAAATACTGAAAATTAATAAGGACAAAACAGCATTTAAAATCAAGTAGTTATGTTTAAAGAGAGACAGACAATGTTACCAAAAATCTGCAGAAATGAAAATATAATGACAATATATTATATGTCATTTTGGAACTTCTCCATTTTTCTCTGCACTGACTTAAGCAGGATAAAAATGTTGCTGCATAATGTAATCAAAGAGAAGAGTGTATCTGTGACTTTGCAATCTTTGCTAGATTCAGTTGGCATCACTTCTTTGTTAAAAAAAGAATGCCTTCTGTGATCTCAGGGGACTATCTCTCCTGAGGGTTTTTAATTCTGCATCACTGTTTTTTTATACATATTAAGAATGATTGGCTCACAGTCACAGAGCTGTACAGGATAGAGAAATAAATAATCAAAATGCAGGGTTATTGAAATCTAGATGATAATTCAATGTTTATAATATATTTGCTATTCTAGTACACAGAGTGTGAAATCCTGTTGTCAATGAAATCAACTGGAGTTCTGCCATTGAATTATTTTACCCATAACCTCTATATACTGATACTGATCCTGCACCACTTGAGCACTGAAAAGTCCCACTGGCTTCTATTAGAGTCTTACAAATACTGGATTAAGACTTTCTTTCTTTACATTAGCAAGATAAGCAATTTGTCTGCTGCAAATATTGAGAATATTTTATCAATTAAAATGTATTTTTGTAGAATTTAAAAACCAAGACAACTGCATTAATTACATTTAAAAAAAGACTGTGAGCCATGTTCTCACCATTTTAAGAATTAGGCTTTGAAGATTGATAAAGCCTTTAAAATTATTTTCTGTTTTTAATATTATATTTTTAATAGGCTATGATTATCTACAGTATGTTATCCACACAAAGCAGAAGATACAGGTGAAGGAGAGAATTTCAGAATGCACTGATCATTATTATTAAAGAACAGAATTAAGAAGGGGTTTTCATCTAAAACATGCATATATAGATATGATATACTTTCCTTTAAATAAATGATTGGCTTTTCTCAAAGTTGATAGTTTAATGCACTATGATTTCGTATCCAAATTGTACTTCACAATAACTTCAGTTTGTAAAGTACTTTAGGAACCTCAGATGAAAGACATTCTATAAATGCTAATTATTCTTATTACCAGATGGTTAGATAAAATAGATAATAGATGGTATCTGCACTAACTGTATAATACTCTGAATTAAGTAATTTCCCCTAAGCAGACAACTGAGTCATAATGTGACAAAGACACCATATGCTGAATTTTTGTGAGCACTTACCTAGCAATGTTACTGTTCTACTAAAATCATGTTGAGATGGAGATAGTGAGAGATGAGAACTCTCTGTTAATTTTAACATAGAAGATCTTATTAGAAGATATCTCTATTGTGTACCTTTTAGAATGAAACACTATTGTATTTGCCAGCTCTGATAAAGGAACCTTTGCCTTCTACACTTTAGTAAATTGTACTAGAGCAAACATGAATATTTATCAAAGCTTGCAAAGCACTGGTCACCTTTGCCGTTCTCTGAAGTTGGGGGATTCAAGGCACTTGCAGGAGTGCTTATTTAAGGTTAAAGCTTTACGCAACACGTTTCAGTAATGCCACATAAAGGCAGTGATATAAATCCACTTATTTTAATATCATTTATATTTAGCATGTAAGCATAGCACCTTAATGAAGCCAAAAGATGGACAAACAAGCTTATTTAATATGCTAAAGATAAAAATATACATTAGTAGTGGTAATTACATCAAACTGTAAATTGAGGGTTACTGTATAATAAAAGGGAAACTGCTAGATATTAATATTACAGAATTAACACCTCTTTCTAAAGGTCCAATCACTATTCCATTTTATATATATATCACACAAACAAATGTTTACTAGATTTGGGCCTGCCGTTGAAAATGTCTGCTCATGAGAATATTTTTGCTCTCGAGTAGCCTTTACTGGGGTTAATTAATTGGGCACATTTGTACTTTTCAATCCTATATACGCTATATATGAAAATATAAAAATGTACATCTGGGAATCCCTTCAACTATAAAGTACTGAGGGTGGGGGAGGAATCAACATACAGAAAAGTAAATTACTGGATCAAATTATTGCCCCAAGTTTCATATACATATTGGGGTTTTTTATTTAGTTTTTAATCAGACAGGCAAGGAAGTCTATACCATGCCTGTTTTTCTTAGTGTGTGCGTGCACACAAGTGTGTGTGTGCCGTTCAACGCAGCTTCAGTGTGGTTTTTAGTTGCAAATAATCTGTATTAAGAAAATTAGTTTTCAGATAGGAATCTCACTATCTGTGTTCATGATGTATTTTTCTTACCTTCAGCTGAAAGGCCTTGGACATTTACTCCTCTGGCAGCCAGAAAGCTAAGGCAGACATCAACATTCTCAATCTGCAATGCGAACAGAAATAACAAGCAATTGAAGGTTATTTTACAAAATGTACTAGAGTGAGGATACAGACAGGGGAGAAAAAGGGAATGAATACTTTACATTCATCAAATACTACTGCGCTTTTCCAAAGTTTAACAAGAATGATTACTGCTAATTGGAGCATTGCTATAAAGCTTTCATTGTCCACTCTGGTGCTTAAAAACAATTCATAAAGGCCCGATCCAGAAAGGCATGCTGACAGATCAGCAACCCACCTACTTAACATAGAAGTGGATTGTGTACACTACAAGTAAGCAGCAATGAAAGCATCCACAGAGGATTAAACACTACGCGTGTGTCTGGGGATGTGGGTGATTGCCTTAATGAAAGAATGTGAGCAAAAAACATTCAAGAAGCGTGCCAAAGAAGGTATTTGTCTAGGATGAGGTATAATTTTGACATAATTGTGATGTCAAAACAATGAGTCTTTGTTTTGGGGGTTTTTCTTAATTTTTTAAAATAATCCATTAATTATTCAATTTTATATTAACATTTCTCTAAAACAGACTTCCTCACTAAAGGTCATGATACCTACTGTCATGGTTGGTCCAACACATTGCACAGCTACAAAGCACAGCTTTAGATGACAGGAAAAGAAGTACAGAGCAAGAGCAACGTAAGGAATACAATTCTGCCTCTCAGATTAGTAATCACAGAATAAATATAATGACTTGTTCTTAATTGGTTAGGAAAATAGAAAATTCCAAACAGTGTTTCAGCAAATCACCATATTTGTTTTTTTTAAATGTCATAAATCTTGAAACATTGATGCAAATAACAGATTTAAGTTAATAACTTGGTAAGTAAAGATTTGATCTGCCTAGTTAAATTTCTATCAAAAATTGACAAAATGACTTATGAAGTATTGCCAGTGTCTTCTGCAGATTGGCTTTACTTTAAGTTTCTAACTAAAAAAAAGCTGATGAGGACTGCATTGATAAAAAAAAACAATGTTTAACATGATATCTGTTGTTTACATCATCTAATTGTAAAACATATTATAAATAATTCACTCTCATCCTAATGTACAAATCTGCAGGTAAACCAGTAAATGCAGCAAGTTTTGTTTTCTCTGGAACAGGCATCATTTGCACATTCATACATTTTACAGTAAGATTTATTGATATTTTTCTACCTACAAAATATATGGGGATGAATTATTAACTGATTAAAAGGTGCTTAGCCTTGAGATTATCTTTTTCTCCCCAGCCTGTGATATCACTTTTCATCACTTGAATAGCAATGTAAATAAATAAGGAGGAAGCCCTTAAATTACTCCACATATCTCCTATGACTGCAGCTCTCCTTCTTCTATTTGAAAATAATATTTTATAAAATGAACAGAAACATTCTGTCTGCTTTCAAGAGTGAACCTTGAAGAAATATTTTCCAAAAAATTACAGAGTACAGAGAGGCTCCTTTAACATATAGGCAGTTTTAAAAGTTGAAAGCATGTGCAAAAAATCGAGATGTCAGTGCTTCATGTGAAATAATTAGACTAAACCAGTGGTTCCCAAACTTTTCAGCATGATGCCCCCTTTTCGATTTTTGAGAAACCCTCAAGCCCCTCACACCCCCCAAAATAGCAACAAAACTTGTTGAGCAAAAAATTTAAAAAAAGGGGGGAGGAGGGCAAAAAACAAAAATAGCAGCAAAACCTGTTAAGGAAAAAAAAAAAAAAAAAGGAACTGACCAGGGCCAAAAAACAGTCACGGCCCCTTTAATTCCCGGGACCAGTGTAAAAAAAAGGTGCAGGTACTCCCGGGGAAAAGTTGTTGACCAAAAAAAAAAAAAGTTGCCCTTTTAAGAGCAGAGCATTCATTGCCCTTTTAAGGTGGCCATTTTGAAGTCTGCCCAGGCTGCTCCATCCTCCCCCCCCCCACAGCCCAGCCAGTCCGAGCTGTGCATGTTCCAACAGATGTCCGAGCCAGGAAAAACAGAAAATACTAGACATTTTACATGGTATTTTCTGAATTTTTTTACTGGATGGACCAGGCTCTTTCTTGGGGGAGGCGGATTGATGGGGGGGCGGGGAGGCGGGCTGGATCACCTCGCGCCCCTCCTGGAATTTCTCATGCCCCCCCAGCGCTCCCCAGTTTGGGAACCTATGGACTAAACTAAGGCCGAGGAAAACAAACAGTGATAAGGTTAGTTCCTTACTAATTGATCAAATGGTTTTCAGGAGTTACTAGGTTATATAGGGAATGATAAATAATTTCTTTCCTCAATCCCTTTTTTCTACAAATAAATACAAATAATATGCTACCTAATACTTTTTAAAATAAATATATTTACACTAGAGTAAAGCTGAAGTAACTACACTGAAGTCAATGGAATTACTCTAGATTTATACCACAGTAAGATCAGAATCCAGCCATTGTTTCATTTCCTAAGACGTTAATGGAATTTACTTGGATCATTTGGCATCATGAAAAGCAAAAACAAACCGGGTCATTTAAGATCCAATCCTGAAAGCAATTACACATGAGTCTCTTTACTCTGGGCAT
This sequence comes from Rafetus swinhoei, assembly GCA_019425775.1. Lineage (NCBI taxonomy): Eukaryota > Metazoa > Chordata > Testudines > Trionychidae > Rafetus > Rafetus swinhoei. The sequence goes on from CM033437.1 coordinate 279,516,752, forward strand.
CACTTTTGTGCAAGATGAGACCCTTAAACAATATAATTTGCATTCCTTATGCTAAAATACCTTGAATAGAAATTCTACTTTACCAGGGATTATCACAAATCAAGATCTGTCTCGAGATGAACTATAAAATAGTTGAGTCTATCTTTCAACTTTGAGCTCAGATACTGAACTATTTGAAAGATTGCATATTTAACACTAATACAAAGTCCTGGAGATAGTGCAGTTTTTTAAAAAAAGGGACTTAAATTGAACATTCAGAATTACCTAGCTAAAAAAAAAAATTAAATCAAGGTTTCTTAATACACTTTATGATGTTAGCAAGACACATTTCATAGCAACCATATGCCCTCTATGGTGAGATCAGGAGACTGTGGCTATAAAAATCTGAACTAATTTATTGGGAACATTTGCAGCTTCTGTCACCTAATGTGTCTTAGTTATTTTTATGTGGTGTGTATATATAGTTGGGAGACTAAGCATATTTCATAAGCATAACAACACTAATGGTAGTTTATAAAAGCATAATTATGGTCAAAAAAGAAACTATAAAAATGTCACCTAATTACTTCATAGATCTATTCCCTACAAGCCTGTGTCTTGCATGCCATCTCTGTTAAACTTACTGTATATCTGCAGAAGTAAAACGCAAATTCCATTTTGCTTCCTGATTCCTTAGAAACTGTAAAGTAAACTATAATTCCAGGAGCATTAATGTAAGTGCTAGTATATGAAGAAATAAAGTACACACCTGGCTTTCTGACAAAACATTGTGATTTCAGAGTAAACCTTAAAGTCAATTCTTGTTTTGATTTGTTAACTGAGCAACTTTGATATGGGGGAATCATTGATGAAAAATAAATCAGAAGCCCCGAAATGTAGGTACAGTTAGGGTTGCCAGATGGTTGAAACAAAAATACTGACCCCAAAAAAGAGGAAAAATTCTGTTGAAGGGAAAAAGGGGAGACCCAAAGTTTTTGAGCAAAAAAAAAGGACTCCAAGGACTTATTAAGCCAAAAAATGTTTTAAAATAATACAGCATTATTAATAAAGCATGTCCCTTTAAGTGAGTGCAGGGATAGGAACAGGGGAAAGGTTGAGCACTAAGACCCAGGGGAAAGCATTGCTTCCCCTAGGTTTTTTGACTGGCAGCCATTTTGTGCCAGCAGCTTTGGGGAACCAGGTAAGCATGGGGGCTGGGGTCAGGAGACTGGGGGTGTTGGGGCCGGGGAGCCTCAGGGGCAAGGGAGGCCGGGAGCTCAGTGTTTGTAGGTTGCCAGGTACCCGGCATTTTCGCCTCCTGGCCGGGGAAAAATTCAGAAAATACTGGACATTTTAGGTGTCCGGTATTCTCTGAATTTTTTTACTGGACAGGAGTCAAAAATACCGGACTGTCCGGGTGAATACCGGACACCTGGCAACCCTAGGTACAGTCAATTTTCTGACTAGGGTTGCCAGGTGTCCGGTATTGACCCGGACAGTCCGATATTTTCGCCTCCTGTCTGGTAAAAAAAATTCAGAAAATACCGGACACCTAAAACATCCGGAATTTTCTGATTTTTTTTCAGATTTTTTTTCAGGTATTTTCACCTGCCAGGAGGTGAAAATACCAGACATCTGGCAATCCTATGACATACTCCACAACTGGGCCCAGCCCCCGGACACCCCCCCCCCGGACTCCCTGCCAGGCCCCCCACTCCCCCACTTACCTTGTTCTGCAGGGGAGCTGTCTTGTGGCTGGAGCAGAAAAACAAGATGGCTGCCGGCAAAAAAAAGCCTCTTCTTAAAGGGGCCATGCTGGTTTTTTATTTGGTCTCCCCCTTTTTTCTTCTCAACAGAATTTTTTTCCCGGTGTTTTTGGGGAGGGTGTTTGGTGGTTTTGGTTAAACCATCTGGCAACCCTATTTCTGACAATGACAGCATTTTAATAAAACTTTAGAGAACAGCTCAAATATCCAACAAGACACTGTTTAATACCTTCTTGGAGTCTTCACTTTCTCTTCCTTTGAGTTTAGAAAAGTGTTTTAAAGTATTCCCATTTTTAAGCTTTAAGTATATCAATAAACGTTACTGTTATAGCCTTCTTCTTGCCTTGGCTAATCACAATTATATTCTTTGAACTTACACCCGAACAGCTCCAAATGCTTTTTATTCAAACTTACAAACGGTTGAGAATAATTTTTCAGTTACAAAAGATCTAAAAGACTTCATCCGACTTCCACTCCTTAATGCTGTTTTAATCAAGAGAGTGATGGATCTCTTAACTCCATGTTTGTTTAAGTAGCTAGTGACAGGATTAAAATAGGCTGGGATACAGGCTTACTTTGCACCAAGTGTGGATAAGTAGCACTCTATCTGCTTATGGGGGTGTATGGGGTTGCATGGTAGTATCGATTTTTACTGGCACCCAGCTCTCACCTGTGGCTCCATGTAGTTGCTTTGCATGCAGCAACAGCCACACTCTGGGCAACAGCTTTGACAGGCCGGCTAAACCAGGTGAGGGTAACCGATGGGATTGAAACGCTTGGTGAGTTAGGGACTTGCTCACCCCAGCATGCAAAGACTGCTTCGATAGATCAGGCGGAGGAAATCCTTATGATTCAACAGCTGAGAAGGCACTGCAGCAGCGCACTGTGGAGTGCGTGGGGCATGTCAGAGCATTTAAGGTGACATGGCCATCCAATGCAGCCGAGGTAGTCTCCAGAAGTAACGATTTTTTTCGTGCCACTGGATTCCGACTTCTGAGGCCAAGAGAGTGGGATCGTCTCTGTGCAAAGGTTTTCCCACTATAATAATATTTTTCACGCACAGGTTATGCTGTGCAAAAAAAAGAAGTTGGTAATGGGAACATGGAACGTCCGTACGCTCATGGACTGTGAGGACACAGTAAGACCTCATCGGAGAACAGCCTTAGTCACTAAAGAGCTTTCACGCTTTGGTATTGATATCACTGCCTTGAGTGAAACCAGGCTTGCTGAAGAAGGATTTCTCACTGAACTAGCTAGTGGTTATACCTTCTTCTGAAAAGGGAAAGCGCAGAATGAGGATAGGATTCATAGAGTCGGCCTGGCTGTTAAGACTAGTCTGATGAAACAACTTTCGGACCTGCCTGTTGGTATTAACGAGAGGCTCATGAATCTACGCCTACCACTTAGTCACAAGTGGCATGCAATAGTCATCAGTGCATATGATCCCACCACGAACAGCACAGAGGAGACAATTGAACAGTTCTCAGTTCCATTCTGTGCTCAGTGCCGGCCAATGACAAGTTGATCTTGTTGGGAGACTTCAACGCCTGAGTTGGCTGTGACCACAGTCGATGGGAGGGAGTGTTAGGCAAACATGGTGTTGGTAAGATGAACAGCAACGGCTTATTGCTGTTGAGCAAATGTGCAGAATATGACCTCCTCATTACAAACACAGTGTTCAGGATGGCAAACAAATACAAGACTACCTGGATGCACCCTAGATCGAAACAATGGCACATGATAGATTATGTCATTGTTCGTCAGCATGATATGTGGGATGTCCTTATCACCAGAACCATGCGAGGAACAGAGTGCTGGACTGACCATAGGTTTGTCTGCACTATTTTCAAAATACACATTGTTCCGCATCACCCAAAGCGCCCAAAGCTCATTCAAACAGCCTTTAACATTGCCAGACTCCAGCAGCCTTCTCATCTGCACAAGTTCCAGTCAAGCCTTGATGAAAAGTTGACTGCCAACAGACTATTAATTGGAGGTCCAATTCAGAAGTGGAGCCAGTTTAGGGAAATGGTGATGGAGACAGTGAAGTCAGTGCTGGGTCCCAAGAAACGCAATCATCAAGACTGGTTTGATGAGAATAACAGTGCAATTGAGGACCTGCTTGCCAAGAAGAACAAGGCATTTATGGAGTGGCAGAATGACCCAGGCTCCATCTGTAAGAAAGACAGGTTTAAGTTTCTCCAGGCCCAGGCTCAGTGAGAAATCCGCAAAATGCACGATCAGTGGTAGGAGAAGAAAGCTGAAGAGGTGCAACACTATGCTGACTTAAATAACTCAAGGGAGTTCTTCAGCTCCATCAAGTCAGTCTTTGGTCCTTCCAAGTCTGGCTTTGCCCCCTTGTTGTCTGCAGACAGAACCACATTGATTAGGGATAAGGCTGGCATTAATAACCGATGGAAAGAGTATTTCAGTCAGCTCCTGAATCGTCCATCATCAGTCAGCACTGGAACAGATTCCTCAGAAGCCAACCCTTGAAGACCTGGGAGATCCTCCATTTATTGACGAAGTTGGAAAGCCATCAGGCAGATGAGTTGCGGCAAGGCATCCGGCAAGGATGGAATTCCCGCAGAACTGTACAAGGCATTTAATGAGGAGTCACTTAGGTTTTTCATAATGTCCTGACCAGTATTTGGGAAGAGGAAGAAATGCCATCTGACCTCCGTGATGCCGTGATAGTTGCTCTGTACAAGAATAAGGGTGCGGGAACTACAGAGGTATCTCGCTGCTTTCCGTTGCCGGGAAAATCTTCACCCGCATCATTCTGAACAGGCTGATTTCGACAGCTTCAGAAGTGAGTCTCCCTGAGTCACAATGTGGTTTCTGCCCTAATCGCAGTACTGTCGATATGATCTTCGTAATGAGACCGGTGCAAGAGAAGTGCCTTGAGCAGAATATGAACCTCTACTCTGTCTGCATTGATCTGACAAAGGCATTTGACATGGTTAACAGAGATGCATTGTGGATCATCCTCAGGAAGCTGGGTTGCCCAACTAAGTTCATCTCACTCATCAAGCTGTTTCACGATGACATGACAGGAGAGATACTCTCAGATGGTATACCATCTGAGAAATTCAACATCTCCAATGGTTGGAAGCAGGGCTGCATACTCGCCCCGGTGCTTTTTAACCTGTTCTTTGCTCAAGTCCTCATGCATGCTGTCAGAGACTTAGATCTTGGTATTTACATCAGATACCGTTTGGATGGTTCACTGTTTGATTTGAGATGCCTTACTGCAAAGACCAAGACCCTGGAGAGGCTTATCACCGAAGTGCTGTTTGCTAATGACTGTGCCCTTATGGCACACCAAGAGAACCACCTGCAGACCATCATTGACAGATTCTCTGAAGCATCTAAGCTATTCGGTCTAACAATTAGCCTCGGAAAGACAGAAGTCCTCTTCCAGCCTGCACCAAATAGTGCTCCTCCACAGCCATGTATCACTATTGATGGTACACAACTGAAGGTAGTGGACAGCTTTAAGTACTTGGGCAGCACAATATCAAGTGATGGATCCCTTGACAAAGAGATTACAGTGAGGATCCAGAAAGCCAGTCAGGCACTTGGGAGATTGCGAATTAAAGTTCTTCAGCACAAAGATATTCGCCTGTCAACTAAACTCAAGGTATATAATGCCGTGGTCCTCACCTCTCTCCTGTACGGCTGTGAAACATGGACCCTGTACCATAGGCACATCAAGCGGATGGAGCAGTTCCACATGCACTCCCTACGATCAATCATGCAAGTACGCTGGCAGGACCGAATTACTAACCAAGAAGTGCTTGATAGAACTAGTTCCACAAGCATCGAAGCCAAGATCCTCCAGATCCAGGTTCGATGATCTGGACATGTTCTCCGCATGGACGAAAGCAGGATCCCGAGGCAGCTGTTCTACGGGGAGCTGGTATGTGGTAGTCGCAAACAGGGACACCCGAGGAAGAGGTATAAGGATAACCTGAAGACTAACTTGCAGTGGACAGGCCTTCAACCTCGACAATTTGAGCTAGCTGCTGCAGACAGGACTAATTGGCATTCCCTTATGAGAAAAGCAGTGACAAAGTTTGAGGACGACTGCCGCCAACGCCTCGCAGCTGCATGTGAAAGACGACATAAAGCTGTGTTCTCTCCTGTCCTAACAACCGGCGTCCCATGCCCTATTCGTAGCCGCAAGTGTGCTTCGACCTTTGGGCTCTGGAGCCACATGCGTTTCCACAAATGAAATGCACATGTCTTCCTCGGCTCCCGAGAGACAACCAACAAGCATCTGCTTATGGCTCAGGAAGTGCAGCCTTTGCATTTTGACAACCATGATGCATGTCATGTAGGCCTGACACAAATACCACAAACACCTGATCTCCAAACTTTTTGTGCCCTGCTTCAGAAAATACTTTAACCCTAACTATCCAGAAAGATGATGTTCCTCATTCGCCTAACACATATAATTAATGTTCCAGAGCATTCTAGATTACCAGAACCAATTCAGAAAAGTACAATATTTAAAATTTGCAGGTAGGCATATTGAGTCCCACAGGAACACCAAACATGGGCCTCATTCCACAAACACAGATGTGTATATGTGATCAAGATAAATCCACCAGTGAGCAACTCTGCCCCATGGTTATCAATTCCCAAAGTGCTGCTCAGGCCATTTGCGTCACTTTACAACCATAATTATTATTGTAAAAAAAGATTTTAGTTTTGGAATCCCACAATAATGGCTCAAAATATTGGACAATCTTTATATTCAGATAGTCTACATACTCAACAGTATTGTCAACCACTACTTCACAATTTATCACATCATTTACAAAGGATAGCTCTTATTAAAAGCCAGGGATGAATAGATAACCACATAATAAATCCTTCATTGTCCATGTATTAGATAGATGCAAACAACACACACTCTTGTAGCTAACCATACCAAAATCTAATGCTACCAATAAGTCTGTATGTTTAATAATGAAATCAGTTTTAAGAGTGATCAAATCTGGGGCTGATTTTGAAACCTGGTTCCAGATTTGGGGGGACACAAACTCAGGCAGAATGTCTGTAACTTTGAAACCAACCCAATCTGTAATCACAATCAATAAAGCACTGTAGATATGAATAGTTTTCTTTTTATGGGCAGCATTGTGGCATTTTAGTACTCTACAGAAATAAATAACTACAGCAGACACTTCTCCACAAATGAATGACAGTACCTAATTTCAGTAGTTAGTAGATTTATGGGAATAGCTCATTTGTGGGATTGAAACTCATCAGCGACTCAGCATACAAAATGTCTATTTACTGCAATTGTTTTTGATATTACTAAGATTAGCTTTCATCTTCTTTTGTTGGCAGACAATATTTCCTTCACTTTCAAACTTAAATTGAACTGCAAGGGTACTCATAAAACAAGTAATGATGATTAATAAAGCAGTATATTCCTCTATGTTTATGTGAAGCCCTGATAAATCTCTGTATTTGATTAGTGTGCCTTCTTCTGAAGCGCACAAAAATGTGCAAAGCTTCCTGACCTTGCAAGAACATGCACAGAGAATGTGATTCCTTCCTGCCTATATCTGTTAAACCAGAGGTGGAGAACCTAAGGCCCTGGGGCTGGATGTGGCCCCCAGCTTGCCTGTATCTGGGCTTCACCCCCTCCATTGGGGAGCCTTTGCTGGCATTTCAGCCGCCTGCCATTCCCTTGCAGGGCTGAAGCACACAAAATCTACAAGTCTGGGACCCCTAGGCTCTGGTGTGCAACCGGAATGTGGGGAGTGTCTTTCTCCTTCTCAGTCGGGGGCCACCTCAGTGAGGGGTTGATTGATTGATTGATTGATTTTGCTTCTAACTTGTGTGAGTCCCCCAACTGATTTTTCTGTGACTCAGTGGCCCCCAAACCTAAAAAGGTTCCCCACCCCTGTGTTAAACCATCATGCTATGTTCTGGACTCCCCAAAGTGAAGTATGAAAATGGTTTTGTAAATATCTTCTTACTTAATACAGACCTGCTCTCTACTTATATTTCCTAATTATATTTACTTATTTTATGAGATAGACTTTTTATTTCTTTTAGCCCACACATCTATGGAGATTGACCAAGATTCTGCTCTGATTTAGGGATGTTAAATTTAGTTTAATCAACTAATTGACTAGTCGATGGAATTTCCATCAACTTATCGATTAGTCAATAAACAGGGGAGCTGCAGCAGGGTTAGCTCCTGACCCTGGGAGCTAACCCCACTGCGGCTCTGCCTTAAAAATATATTAAGAGCCAGCAGGCTCTTAATACATTTAAAAAGCAGAAGCACAGCTGAGGGAGACCTGGTACAGTCCATGAATCATCTGTCCTGGCTTGCACCGGGTCCTGCTTTTTAAATATATTAAGAGCTGGCAGATTCCCAGCTTGTGCCTAGTCCCTACTACCTCCCTGCCCCCCACAGAGATGGTGCTGCGGGGTGGGGAAGGGGGGGACAGGACCCAACACCGGCTCCTGCTCCCTCCCATGCTGCCTCTAGGAGGGGGAGAAGCAACTACTCAACTATCTGGTAAGATTATGCTTATCAGATAGTCGACTAGTCACTTACATCCCTACTCTGATTCACATATTAAACACCAATTGCTAAAGAAATTAAGCCGCACAGGTATAACTGCTCAAAGAACCTCTCTGCCGAACTTTTCTTATATATGTGATGCATGGGAAGGGTGACTTATGGGTCTCTCATGGAGCTCACAAAGCTAGCAGCTAGGGGAAAAAACGTTTTGACTTGCAAACTGAGAAAATTTGCCCTGGAAATTACTGAAACTTACTAAACATGGAAACCCATAATGCCACATACACTGTCCAAAGTACCAACATGTTTCACTGAAATCAAGCATTTTGATTGTTTGAAGGGTTAATCAAGTATGAAAAATGAAGTAAAAGTAGTATTGCAGAGTGGCATATATTTTATGCCACAGAGATGCCATTTCTAATGTACTTTGCTTACAAGTAAAGTTTTTGTTTGTTTGTTTGTTTGTTTGTTTTTAACATAGCCCAGCATATAAACCTGAGCTCTAAAAGCCACGTATGATTCTTTCCCTCTTACAGATCATTATCACTAATAAAAGTTGCATAGGTCAAATAACACCCTCATACACAACCTCGTACATTAAACCTCCAGCTGTGCAAACATAGTAAACAATTCTGCTGATGATAAAAAAGAAAGAATAGCATGTAGCTCATTCTCATTGAAGTTTTATAGTGCTGACAGGTCTGGAATACAGTAAAAATTTAAGCTGGTCCCTAGAAGAAGCATATGAGACTCTGAATTCACAAAAGGAACAGATCTGTGTTGAAGGGAGATACCCTTTTAACAGCCTCCTTTCAGTAAAACAGATCATTAGAAAGGGAAAAGTTTAGCCATAATATCAGTGAAAACACCTGACTGATATGTATTCCTTTTAAACTGTCCACCAGTAGAAAACAGGAAGGCTTATCACTGGGCTTTTCAAACCAGATTGGACAAAGCTGGAATAAATATTAGAGCTGTCAATTAATCACGATCAATTCACACAATTAACTCAAAAATGTTAATCACAAATAAAAATTAACTATGATTTATCACACTGTCAAACAGTGAATACAAACATAAATGTATTCAAATATTTTGGATCATTTTTTACATTTTCAAATAAACTGGTTTTATTACTACACAGAATAAGAAATGTACAGTGCTCAGTTTTTATTATTTTTATTACAAATATATGCTGTGCAAAAATGAAAAATGAAATAAATAGTATTGCTCAGTTCACCTCATACAAGTACTGTAGTGCAATCTCTTTATCATGAAAGCATAACTTATACATGTAGAATTTTTTTCTGTTACATAACTGCACTCAAAAGCAACACAATGTAAACCCTTCAAGCCTATAAGTACACTTAGTCTTATTTCTTGTTCAGCTGATTGCTAAGACAATCAAGGTTGTTTACATTTGCAGGAGATAATGCTGCCCTCTTCTTATTTATAATGAAACCTGAAAGTGAGACCAGACATTCACATGGGATTTTTGTAACTGGCATTGCTAGATATGCTAAATATTTGTAGGCCTCTTTGTGCTTTGGCCACCATTCCAGAGGATATGTTTACATGCTGATGATACTCATTAAAAATTAATGCATTATTTAAATATGTGGCTGAACTACTTGAGAGAGAATTGTATGTTTCCTGCTCTGTTTTACCCTCATTCTGCCGTCTATTACATATGATAGAAGTCTTGGATGATGACCATGTTCATTTTAAAAACACTTTCACAGCAGATTTGACAAAATGCAAAGAAGGTACCAATGTGAGATTTCTAAAAACAGCTGTAGCACTTGAGCCAAGGTTTAAGAATCTGAAGGACTATCCAAAATCTGAGAGAGATGAGGAGCATACTTTCAGAAGTATTGAAAGAGCAACACTCCATTGCAGAAACTACAGAACACAAATCACCAAAAAAAGAAAATCAACCTTCTGCTGGTGGCATCTGACTCAGATGATGAAAATGAATATGTGTTGATCTGCTCTGCTTCTGATTGTTAGCAAGCAGAACCCAACATCAGCATGGATGCATGTCCTCTGGAATGGTGGTTGAAACATGAAGGGACCTATGGATCATTAGCACTTGTGGGTCATAAATATCTTGTATCACCAGCTACAACAAACAAGAAGGCAAATATATACAAACTTGTTTGCCTGAGTGATTGGCTAAATAAGAAGTAGGACTGAGTGGACTGTATACTCTAAGGTTTTATATTGTTTTAATTTTGAATGCAGTTTTTATACTTAATTCTACATTTACAAGTTCACCTTTCATGATAAAGAGATTGAACTATAGTACTTATATTAGGTGAATTGAAAAAAAATGCTATGTCTTCTGTTTGTTTGTTTGTTTGTTTACAATGTAAGTATTTGTAAACTACTAGATATTTAGAGTGTTTATCTGTCTGTTTGATCAAGAACTCCTCCTAAATGGTAAGAGCTCAGACCAGCAAATTAGGTATACAGCTTTCTCTTATCATAACTTAAGCAACATAAGGGTTTGGTTGTGTCAGGAAAATGGGATGTGCCTGGAATGAGACTGCTTCTCATAAAACCATACAGAAAAGAAATAGAATCACCAAAGCAAGTATAGGCCTCAAAACTGACATAACTGAGTGAATGTTGAAAAAGACTGAAACAAGTTGAGCCAGAAAAATAGGCTGAACCTGGAATAGGATTGCTTCTCAATAAACTCTACAGAAAGGCATAAAACATAAACGTGGAGTAGTGCTCTGTTTTGGCACAGCTAAATCAATGCTTAACTTTGAAAACTGCAAGACAATGTTATTAGAAACCAAATTGACTACGGATGTTGCTGGATCAGAGAGGTTCTACCTGTACATTGCATTATAGGTGATACATAACTTAATTCTTCATATTTCTTGTTGTGTCATGTCTGTCACTATTCAACGATAAGATTTTTAATAGGTACATAACAAAGTTTAAGGGGCTCTTGAATGTATTCTAATGACACAGCTCTCTTTAAAAAGACAGGGCAATGCTTTCTAATGTTAGCTACCAGAAGTAGAGTGAATGCCAACGTGAAATGGTCTTTCTTAACATATTAATTGAAGAGCACTACCCTACTGCCTTAGAGAGGCTAGTCAGGAATGTACCCAATAGAGACCCAGACTTTTTCTATACCCATTGTACCCAATACAGACCCCGGTGTTTCTAGAGCAGCTGTTATTATTATATCCAAATATAGTGCAAAATTCTATAGCAATCACCCAAAGCATAGCAGTATCGCTATTATCTACAATATTGTTATGGACCATTAGTATAGACCAGTGTAGAACTATTTTCATTAAAACAAGGGAACTGTATCTGATGTGGATCTGCCTGACTGAAAACTAAGAGTACAAAGCTTAAAAACTAGACAATTAAACTAATACTCTTTGTTTCCAATCAAAAATATGCACAGAATCCTCTCCTAGTGCTTGAGTCCTTGTGTCCTGTACATCCCTTACAGCCCCAGTCCTTGAAGCAGTGCACCTCAGGAAAAAATATTTCAAGGCTGGGGATGGCCTCTCTTATAATCACCACTTAAATTGGACAGTGCAACATCACTTTTGGCCAGGTCACATCACATGTACACTCACACACACACACACTTACTCTCTTTTTTGGCCTAGTCAACCTTAAGCCATTCTGGAGTATTCAAAAGCATTAACTATGCTCACTTTTTTTTTTCATTGGCTCATATACTGTACACATCTGTGTCTTGCTGGCAATGCATTTGTGGTGTAGGGAACACCCACATTTTTAGCTTGCCTTATAACTTTGTTCCTTTTGGGAGCCTCTTTTTTTTCCAGTTTGTTTTCAGCTTGTTTGCAAATTTATGTTTCACTAATGTTCAGAATACTTATTTTACCTTCCTGTAAATGTGTGGAAAATTATAAAGGTACAGTCACTCAGTGAAAAGTATTAGCAATTTTTATTCACATTTTAATTACAGTATGTCTACACTTGCACCCTCTTTCGACAGAGGGATGCAAATGAAGACATTTGAAATTGCAAATGAAACCGGGATTTAAATATCCCGCACTTCATTTGCAGATTCGTGTTATGGCACTATTTTGAAATAGCGCTGTTTCGAAGTAACAGATGCTGTTAAGACGCAGTTATTTCAAGAGAAAACCCTTCTTTCGAAATAACCCTTATTCCTCATACAATGAGATTTACCAGTTATTTCGAGAGAAGGGTTTTCTCTTGAAATAACTGTGTCTTAACAGCATCTGTTCTTTCGAAATAGAGCTATTTCGAAATAGCGCCATAACGCGTATATGCAAATGAAGCACGGGATATTTAAATCCCACGCTTCATTTGCAATTTTAAATGTCTTCATTTGCATCCCTCTATTGAAAGAGGGTGCAAGTGTAGACATAGCCTTAGAGATTAGAACAATTAACAGCAGTCCAACCATAAAGGCTAAAAGTGAGTCTGAAAGCTTTTGACACCATAAAGTTTTCCCAGGTATTACAACCACATGCGTTAAACAAACTAACCAGAACTCTAGTATTTTCTCCTTTAGGGTGGTGGGTGGACAGGAAAGTAAGGACATGTCTACACTAGGAAATTATTTTGAACTAATAACTCCCAAAATAACTATTTTGAAATAGCATATCCACACTTCAGGGAAGCCTTGAAATTAGTCCAAGGCAGGCTCCCTGGATCTGGATGCGCTACCTTGATTTAGAGCCCCAGGAAGCACTGGGGAGTAATTACTATGAATTACTTTGGAGAGTAGTTATTTTGAAATAGCAGCAGTGGAGCATCCACACTACTGGTCTTTTGAAATAAGCGTTATTCCTCATGGAAAGCAGGAGTTATTTTGAAATAACAGACTTGGTAACATGGACACTTTGCTTGTTATTTCAAACTAAGGGGATAACTCCCTTGTGTAGACCAGGGCTGAGGTAGCAACTCAAAAGCAAACAAGCTATGGAAGAAAATACTTTGTGCTATTCCAGTTACAGTGTGAGGTATGTGTGTGTGTGTGTCCAATACATGTTATGGTTTTGCCACTATGAGTTTCGGGCCTGATTCTCTATTACATAACATTTATTCCAGTGAGACTCTGCTGATATCAACAGAGTGACACTGCTCTAACACTTGTAAAATGAAATGGAGAATCATCTCAGGATATTTTTCTTATTATTTTTTCTTTTACCTGTTCACCCTTATGAGCTGGACTGTCAACTCAGCTTGAGTCCCATTTAGTCACCTACATAACATGGCCTGATTTTCAAAACTGCTTAGTCCTGACAAGTTCCTATTGTTCTCAATGTGAAAATGGGGTGTTCAGCTCTGTTGAAAGTTCGCCAAATTCTTTTATAGAAATCTGGAAAGTGTAATTCAATTTAAATATAGGGGTCACACCCATTCCCCTTACAGTACAGCTGTTTCTCTTCTTGAAAATGTACATTATGTATATGTAATAAGGAATTATTGGAAGTCATTAAAAGGACTGGCCTCATCTTTCTTAAAAATCATGAAGGATCTCACTCTGCCACGTACTCCATCTCCTTCGGTAGTGTTGGTGCTTTCACCTATTTTTCATAGGAATTGTGTCTCTAAGGTTCATTTACCAAAAGGTGTAAAATGTTTACATTGTCTCTGGTATTTTTAGTCTAATTATTTTATGTATGGTAGCTCCCACTATGTGCTACTTACTTTTGCATATTCAAGAAGGGCTGGTGCCTGCTGCTGCAACAAGCATTTTTACTCCAACTTTTTTCCACATTAAGTCATAAGTTAAAGGAGTAAACCTCAGGAACTTCAGGACACAATAGGGACTGGATTTCTGGTCCACTTTCTAACAAGTCTTACAGTGCATCTAGTTGCCTGGTTGCTTTTAGGTGCCTAGTTCAACAGGCATAAAAGACTTGAAAGCAAGCTAGCTTCACACTTGTGAAACTGACTATTTTCATGTTGATTTCACTTTTGAAAAATGTTCCCCATAGCACACTGGAAAAATATTTCAGATCCCCAAACAAGACTTCTTGAGTTGCCTGACTTGCTTTTGCTTTCATCAGTGTCCCTTGTAAAAAATGTGCATACATAATTTAATCAAGATTACTAGCAAAACCAGAAAATACTTCCAACTATGAAGTCATAGGGAAGAGGGGAAACTATCCAAAGCCTTGAATCTGTCCTGAAGTTATGAAAAAACTGAAGAATCTTCAGGGACTGGACTACTAGGTCCAGTATGGATTTTCCTACCCTGGACAGAAAGCAGGAGCTGAGCAAGCTCTGAAACACTTTGCTTAAAATCCCTTTGCTTAAAACCATGCGGAGAAATCTTCATGGAAATATGTATCCATGCTGTTGAGGGGAGGATTGATGGCTGGTGTGAGGGGGCGGGGAAGGGAAGGGGCAAGGTTGGAGATGCACATACATGTCCAGTAACATTTGCAAAAATGTAGGGAAAGCTCAGAATAAATGATGAGAAGATTGTAAAATAATCTCATTGTTTAGTCAATAGTTTCATTGCCAATGACCTTCCAATGATATTAATTTGATATTAAATTCATTTTGTAATGATGCCGGAAGACAGTGTTCAGTCAAAGTAGGTGATATACATCTGTGAACCCACCCTATTAGCAGCTGTTGTTAGTTCTCCTGGGAGATGTTAACTGGGTTCTTACTCACTGGTGCAGGTGGCCTGTTTCCTCATCTGGATATAAGGAACATAAGAAAATAATTCTATGGAAATGATAATGCTTTTTTGGATGTTAGGTATACCCATTGACATACACTTTCAACTTTAACTATTCCCTAACAAAGTCTTTATTTACCAATGAATAATTAAGTAAGCAGTAAAAGAAAATATGCAGAACTGAACTAGCCAAGTAATGTCAGCCCACAAGTCTGTTCCAATTTCAGCCATGACCACCCAGTAAAAGAACTATACAAATTAAAAATGAAGTTATTGGGGGCATTTGAGGGAGAAAATTCCCCTTAGAGAATAATAACTACTGGTATGCAGAAGATCTCCCAGGCAAATTTTTGAGGAAATGATGCTGAGTTATATAATGCCCACATATCTTCCAGTTCCATCATCAACAGATATTAAAAAGAAATATGTGACCCAAATTCATGCATCTTACACTTTCAATGCAAATTTTTTACAGACCCCCCCCCCAGTAAATAACTTCCCAAATATCTGTACTGTGGAACAAGCAGATGCACTGATCTGTTCATACAAGAATGTAAAAGGTCACTATAAGGTTAGAGTATGAGTTGTATGAAGTTACAGTATGTGTAACTTTCCAGTATCTATTGGTGATGGAAGTGGAAGTCTTATGGAGTATGTTAGCTACGGCACTGTAAGCAATATAAACGCAGCAAAGAATGCTAGAAGCTTTTCCCTTTGTCAAATTTTGTATAAATGAGAGGATGTGATCTGCTATCACCTTAACATATTTGATGTTTGTTTCAATATTAATATAAGTGTATACCAAAACACATGAATTACTAAATTATTAAAAATTAAAAATATATTAATTGTAAATAAAATGACTTGGTAGTCCATTAGGCTTTTATCATAATATGTTGGTCATTGCATCTTAAAAATGAAAACACTGAAACCTAGAAATTATGCACTTTAGCGATTCTACACAATGATCTGGTTCTTGCTCCTCTGAACTCCCCTTCTTCTTCAGCCCATCATTTTCATAATGCACTTCACTCTGGTGTGCATAGTGTCTTCAGTTTGAAAATTCTTTGCGGCATGAAGTTATTACTGAGTTTGTATATATATGAGTTTGCATGTGTGTGTCTTTCTGTCTGTGAGCCCGTCCATCCATCTGTGAGTCCATTTGTTCCAGAACTCCTATATGGTAAGCACTAGAACCACCACATTTGGTATGCAATTTCTTCTTACCCTATCTAAAAGCAGGACAGGTTTTGTTGAGCAAGAAAATGGGACGTGCCTGGAATTTTATCATCTTCCATAACATAGAAAGGGAGGGAGTCTGATAGGAGGGGCAGTTATGCTCCACAATGGTCACAGGAGGCAGCGAGTGCAGGGACAATTGACCTCAAGGGGGTGGCTACAGCAGGAAGAGAGTGGCCAGCTGTGATCAGGGTTCTCTCTATTGCCAACTACTGGCCTAGGTAATTGGTCCCACTGCCACCAAGCCCCTCCCCCTGGCCCTTGGTCAGAGTGCTGGATTGGAGGAGTCATGTCGGCCAGGAGCCTCTCCCCCCACAAGAAGCCACCGACTTCATAGGGGGCTGGGCAGTGCAGCCTTCCCCTTTTCCTCCTTCGAAGATCCAATGAGTAGCACAGCCCCAGTCCCACCCCAGCCGCCACAAAGAGCTATCTGCCTGCTGGCTGGGGCAGGAGAGGGCATCCCAGACCCAGTCCCTCACCCCAAAAGCCGCTTCCAGCCAGAAGTCTGGGCAGCCCAACCCTGGCCCCTCCCTTGCTGTAGTGGTCAATTGCGGAAGAACTTTGTATGTGCTAGTTTAGGGGTGGTGAGGCCTGCATTCTTCCCCCCCCTTTTTTCCCTACTACTGATGAGCCAGAAGCATGTCTTTGGGAACATACGCCATTTAAGATAAGCATTGTTGCCAGTATAGCAAGAACAAGTATAAGATAAGGGTAAAGGGCAAGAACGCATAAACAACTCTGTTTACCCTAACGTACTGATCACATAAACAGGGCCAAAGAACAAGTAGATCCAGAACAGAACCAGATCGATAACTAACAGCTAAGCCCTACATCAGCACGTAATGAGTAACCCTTGGAAATTTCCAAACTGCAAAACAAGGCAGGAAAAACTGTATTTAAGGCTGCCTCAAAGCACAGCAATCTGAACCTCACGGATGGGCTTTGGGTACCAGTGCATCGGAAGCTGAGACAACCTCCCACTTCATCCGCAGCCTACCCGGGGTTCCAGGCTTGCAGGAAGGGATGTAAGATATGCCGCTTCTTTGTTATGTTGTTCTTCCAGTTATGGGGCACAGCTGTTAGCTGTCAGGAAATAAACTGCTTGTGTTTGACAGATACCTGTGTGGCGTCCTTTGTACTTTGAGAGCCCACTGTCGGACCTGAGACTTACTCTGGCCGACTACACTTGCCCTACATGAAGCCATCAGCTAGGGGCCAGGAAGCGTAGCCCCAGGAGGAGATGCTGGCCAGGTGGAGCCACTAGGGCAGTGTAGCCTCAGCCCCCCAGAGGAAGAGGAACTGCTGTCAAAGCAGTGCTACTCTTACCCCCATGGGAGGCCCCAGTAACCCCCCTGTCCCCGCACTGACTTCCCAGCCCCCTGTACTAAGTCTCCTGGCCTGAACCCTTCCCCCCTCTCTGAATACTTTACCCACTGTGCCTGAGCCTCCCCCCCACACACACCTGCCCTGAGCCCCCCACTCCTACCCTCAATCCTGCACCACTGCCCCTTCCCAAATTTGGTACAAAGCTTCCAAATGCTTATGTGGTTTATCATCACATAAACCAAGTGAGGGTTTGGTTGTGCCAAGAAAAATGGGATGTGCCTGGAATGAGATTGCTTCTCAGAAAAGAGACCAAATCACCAGGCATATGAAAGGGGCTGGCTGGGGAGCACCCCAAGGGACTACCCTATCCCTGAACCTCCCACACCCAGGTGCCCTTCAGAGGGAGTAGGGGAGGCTGAAGCACCCCCTTCTGACCTGTACAGGAACATTTCTGGCTCTGCTCCTTCATTAGAGAGCAAGAGGGAAAGTGCATTTTGCTGCATTTCTTACTTTGGCTCAGGAGCGTAGGGGGCAGGCAAACCTGGACCTGTTGCAGCTGAGGGACATGCACCCCTCCTCTGGCTGTGCCCACTGGAGCTGCCATGGCCATGGAGAGGTGCTTCTCACCCAGCTCAAGCTGCTGCCGTGAGAGAGGGCTGGGGTAGTCCTCTCTCCCCGGGCCAGCCTGCGGACTGAACCCCTCATCCCCAGCCTGCGGACTGAACCCCTCACCCCCCAGAGCAGTGATTTAAAGGAAGCATGTTCATGTTTGGTTTATTTTCCAACAATTAAAAATTAATTTCATTAAGGACCTGAGCAAAACCGGTGCATCTTCTAGAAAGTCATATTTTCCAATCCTTTAATCGTTCTTCTGGCTCTTCTCTGAATCCTCTTCAATTTATCACCAACACTGATGTTCAGTTGTGGACTCCAGAACTGGACACAGGACTCCAGTCGTGGTCATACCAGTTGCTAATACAGAGATAATGTAGCTTCCCTACTTCCTCTCTGCATTTTAGTTTCTACATCCAAGGAATGCATTATCCTCTTTGGCCACGGTATTACACCATGAGCTCATATTTAAACTAGGGATGTAAGATCTTATTTAATTGTCTAACTGGTTAAACTAATTGTTTAACTGGTTAACCAATTAAAGGGACAGCAAGCAGGGGGGCTGCTCCTGATGCTGGACTGCTGTGCCCCGCCCTAGCCACAGATGGGGCCATTCCAGACTGAGCAGAGCAGTCCCTGCCTATGCCCAGGCAGAGCAGCTCCAGTCCACAGCGCCCTGCCCTCCCCCCACAGACTCCCACTGGTTAACTGGTTAAACCTTCACATCCCTAATTTAAACATGGACAGATATAACAAAGGAAGCAATGTGTCATTTCAGTGAATTTGCCTGTAGTATTTTACTTAGTTATGCAATGGCTCTCTTTCCATTAGAAAACTTTGTCTAAATTTTGATGGAGTTTAACTAGCTTCAGAAAAGTATAAGATATCATAAATATATCATAAAGATGTATTCTTTACTCTGTTAAACAAAGTTCCTTTCCACTGGGTCAAAAGATAGACTATAACAGAGTGCCTATTTAGTAGATTTAATCTAACCTTTGAGGGCGTATCAGTCCTGTCCTCCTTGATCATTTATGATAGCAATTGCATTCAGTTCTCCATAAAAAGCATCTTTGAAAAGGAATGGTAAGATCAATCTGAATCTTTACAAGATAAGTAAACAGATAAAACTATAGACCACTTAACTCCTAGGCATATTGTGAACTTTGCAAATGGAATCTATCCCAATGTGCTTTATGTTTCCTAACCACTCATTGCTAATTATTTTGGAAGCTGCAATGTCACAGCATGTGGAGGAGAGACATTGACAATTTAATATTTTCTATTTTACATTTGCCCTTTAGATTTCTTAAGAATCAACCCTGTTTTTTAATTACACAGATTCACCTGTCAGTTTTCATGTAATTATTTTTAGACCTGCATTTGACACTGAAAATTTTCAGTTCCACTTATAGACAACCAGTCATCATTCCTAGAGCATGCAAACTCTGGACCCTCAAAAATATGTAAAAGATCACTAAGCTCATAAGATGAAAGGTCCCACCAAACATTTAATAATTAGTCACAATATCTACATATCCAAAGCATTGCAGTGTTGTTTATGCTTATCTATTTACACTTTATACAGACCTATGATCACATGGTTGGCTTTCTGGCTCTAATCTACTCCGAGTTCTCAGGAAGCTATCAGCAAAAACAGAGCTTAAACAATATTATTGGCTTTTTTTAAGGTCAGTTTTCATATTACTGATTCAAATTAAATTGAATCTTAAAAGAAAATCAAAGAGGTGCAAAATCACATGAAATAAAAGTGATGGCAATGTTTACCAGAAAAAATCCAAATTTGAATCAGAAACCCACAAAACCCAAGTGTTCAGATGTAAGGCTCAAGTGCTCGTTTTCACTCATGCTGTTGTATCCAAGTATTGTTCATATAAAGAACACTCTAATCTCAACACCTCTGTACCATAAAGAGTTCAAATGAATTATACAGATAAAACAGTCCCTGTATCCACTTATTACATTTTCACCTCTTGCTCACCAACAGGCTATCTGAGCCCGAGCATCCTTTGTGAAGTGTCAACATACTCTTAACACAAAGTGTTGTACCCAAAGTCCTAGTGAAGGGGAAACATCAACGTTCTGTTTCAGAAGCAGTATTCTCATAAGAACACCGAGACTAAATTCCTGACCGCCCTGAAGTCAATGGAATTTTGCCATTGACTTCAGTAGAGCCAGGATTCCTTCTTGGGTGCCTAGCCAAAAAAAGTAGTCCTCCAAAGCACTGGAGTACCTGATATGTACAAGAAACCATAGTATATGTTGTCACTTTCACCATAGCCAAGGTTAGCATATCTATGTGAAGTGAATGAATGTATAAATGTTTGAAATATTTCTCCAAATATTTTCACATTTCAAAATCCTGTAGGTGTTAGGAAAAAGTGAAATATTTTCATCCTCAATTATGACAACTTACACCATGTAGGAATATGACTGTTTATCACAGAACTTCTTATGCTAAGGGGTCCAAAGGGAGGCCCAAGGTTCATGTGTTAAAACTAAGCATATCTATCCACCTACATTTTCCATAACCATTGTTAATGCTGTATATATTGAGTGATTGCTTCTACAAAAACCTAGGTTAGGAGAAGTACTGATGAGGAGAAGTACTGAGTCAGAATAGCAGGAATGGCCAAAGTTTTAAGAGTAGCACAGATCTCAGCTATTCCAGATAGCAGGAATCTTATCTACCAACTTACGTGATCTTGATCTGACCAAGTCCAAACTTGAGCCTTGCCTTTGACCGAATCTGACGTGCAACAGGGAAACTAATCTACCTCCAGACACTAGGCAAGAACCTCGGGTATCATAAATCAGAGTAGTCCCATTGATTTCAATGGAGCCCTGTTTATACCAGCTAAGGATCTAGCCTATGCCTCTCAGACCATGACATGACTGTTTTAAATATTTCTCTGACACCAGAAAGCTGGTAAATAATGTGCATGCTTATTTTAAAAGAAAAATTGTACTTGTCAATTATAACAGTTCTTGTGTATTAAGTTTTAGGTTGGAACACATTTTTATGGCAAGTTACTTAAAAAGTAGGAAGATTCGGTTTATATTGGTATGTGCATGATCAAAAGTCCTTACCATGGCAGGGAATTAATGAATTCTGCTGAAATAAAAAGACTTTGTGATAACGTGCCCGTGACACTTGTGGATTAAGTCAGTTTAAACATATCTTTGTAAATATATTTAGTTATATTTCCCACTGTGGGGGCCATTCTAGGAACTAAGATAATTCCTTAGGCTTTAAATCCAAGTCCAAAAGAATCACATAAACATTTGATGAAACCTGATATTTAATACAAGCCAGTTAGGACATACTGTAAAAGAAACCATTTCAAAGAAACTTATTGTTTTCTTTTAAAGCTTGCACTTGTGACTGCAGTTCTTCTAAATATGCATTTTATTTTTTGCTATTTTAAAATATGGTAGGTATTCTAGACATTCCTTGTATGCATAATATGCTAGGATTTTTTTTTTTTGCTATTCAAGATCATAAAGCTATACCACTATGATGCACACATATTTACTATAATCCTTCTGCTACTATATTGGGAGAAATGTATTCACTGCTGTAACCAACAGGTGCTTTCTAAAATAGTTGTCATAGTTCTTCTATATGTTCATCATCAAATTTAAGTGTATTTTAATATACTATTCTTTATAGGATGCATGTTTTCTCTGCCTTCACTGAAACTGATACATGATTTTTTCATTAACTAGCATCTGACATATACTCGGAATTAAATGTGTTCAAATGACATGCAACTCAGAAACCTAAACAAAAGGGTTAATGAGCACATGTGCTTTCTCTTTACTGATTAGTGCTGTTTTCTAGCACAGAAAAATGCTACCCAGGATGTGTTCCTGCTGAGCATTTTCTTTTATGACATCACACAGTCAGATGTGAGCAATTCAATGGAACTTACTGCTCACTACTTTGTATGAATGAATAACTGAGTCTCTCTGTGAAGATAAATTGTCAAAAATCCTGTGGTTCTTTTAATGTTCGCTGATCTCATATGGTTGCAAAGCGGACTACTTGTTTCAGTGCAGAATCAAGGGTTCCAGTAAGGAACTAAAGCAGACAAGTAATTATTAAAAATGACAATATGGAATTGAGAAAACTAAAATGTAACCTTTCCTCAAAAATATGTGTGACTGCATGTTTGTGTCTGTTGTTTACAAATACATATTGTGACTTCTAGGGAATTGTGGTATAGTAAAATATGGACTATCCTTGCAATGGAAAAGTTTCCCCATCAAGTACATATTCAGAAAGAGGATAGGCAGATAGATGTTTGGTCATCTTTTTCAGCATACTTGGAGGAGGAAGGCTCCCCAGCCAACAAGCCAAAAACTTTAACCAAGTTCTTTGAATATTTATCTGATTGTTAATAAGTAGAAATGTATAATATGATATAGTGAGTTAACATTTTGTTGAAACTTTACCCCAACATTTTTAATCACATGATTACATACTATTTTTTAATAATTACCTCTACCTCATTCAGTGCAAGGTATGGAATGGTGGCAAAGAAATAAAAGGTTTTTCAATGAGTATGTAGGACCTTGATCATTTGTTATGGAAATTGGAAGGTGTGTTGTAACAAAGAAAGGTGTCTTATGGTGAAGGCAATTGAATGCTGCCATAGTGAACTAAATGCTATCTCTGCCTCTGCCACTGAGTCCCTATCTGATGCTGGTCAAGTCGCTTAACCCAAATATCTCACAGCCGGCCACTTATTGTCTGTTTCTAATTTTCTGGATGCCCAACATGAGATGTTTAGATCCTGATTTATCAAGTGATGAGCACTCATATCAACAACTAAAATGAGTTAGTGCTGTGTTTTAAACATATGAAATCCTATCCAAATAAATACTCTGAAAAATCAGGCCCAATTGTATCAAACTAGCACCCAAATTTCACCAATATTGAAAAACTAACCATTCTGTGCACTGAATGATGCTCAAATCATGTTCAAAATACTATGTGATCACATAATTTAAAATTGTATCACAATGCAAATATATATGAGGCAAAATAAGGTTATCTTGACACCCTTAATTGTGGCATTTCCTATTTTTAGACTTTAAGGAAAGGAAAGACAGGAAAGAATGGCCATACTGGTCAGATCAAAGGTCCATCAATCCCAATATCTTGTTTTCTGACAGTGGCCAATGCCAGGTGCCCCACAGGGAATGAACAGAACAGGTAATCATCAAGTAATCCAACCCCTGTCATCCATTCCCAATTTCTGATAAACAGAAGCTAGGGACACCATTCCTGCCCATCCTGGCTAATAGGCATTGATGGAGCTATCCTCCATGAATTTATCTAGCTCTTTTTTGAAATGTGTTATAGTCTTGGACTTCATAGCATCCTCTGACAAGAAGTTCCACAGTTTGATGTTAGAATTTTAACATTCTTTTACCGTAAAAATATTTTAATGTATACACACATACACAGTGTAAACATGGCACAAACAGTGCTTGTTATTTCAATAGCATTGGTATATTATTATCCTAACTCTGTACAATATTATGCTACGTATATAATGGTATTTAATGGGATCAATTCTGTTTCTTTTGGAATAAACTACACATATACATATTTTAATTTTTCTACAGCCCACTCAAGCATCTCTTGCTGACCTGATCATTAAAAAGAAACAACAGTGATTTCGGCCTAGAAACTCTTGAGTGAATATTCTTGGCCAAATCATTAAATCCATTCATGGATTTGGTGAGCGCAATTCTGCCCAATTTGAGTATATAACAGTTTTAACTGAAAGAGAGAAAAAATATCTTTCAGCCCCATTTCAAACTCCCTCTTTTCAGTCTCAATATGACTAGCTAGTGTTTCCAATAAATAAGCTGGATGACAACACAGATCCCTGACTGATTTCCCTGATAAAAGAAAATACCATAGACTCCAATGAGGCTGTTTTAATTTCTGCCCCAGTGTACAAAGAAGATATTTAGTTCTTTAATATCTTAGACAACTATCCTGACTGGACAGGTTCACAAGCCTGGAGTGGGGGGAGCAGGGGCACAGCCGCCCCCCCCCCCCCAATAACTGGCAGGGGAAAAGAGCTCTTCCATCCCCAGGGTTGGGGTTCGGGCACAGAACTCTTCCAGACTGCAGCAGGGCACTCCCTGGTGCATCTCCCTGGTGCTGGGGCCAGGGGAGATCAACCTCTTCTGGTGCCAGTGCCAAGGTGTAAGCAGACAGGTTCTTTGGCCCAGGACTGCAGCAGGAGCACACAATGTGATCCTCCAAAAATAGTGAAATTTAAATTCCTGCACATGGCCCTGAAACCAAGTGAGACCAGCAACTACAGTTTCCATAGCTTCTACCTTCCCTAGTAAGTGGAACACCATTCTTAGCTTATGGCTGTGCAACACCCATAGGCAAAATCATATTGGTTTCAGCACATAATTCTGGACAGGGATCTCTCCATGATCCTATCCAGTTCCATAGCTATGGAAGCTACTAGAAGCTACTATTGAAAAGAGATGTCGGCTTTTTGGGAAGTGGAAAGAAGTGCATATTCAGAAACTGCAGTGATAGAAGTCATATGAGTATGTAGGATAAACAGGTGAAACTGCCCTGTTTGAACAACACTGATAGCATGGCCTCTTGGAGAGATTTTGAGAGAGATCCCTTTCCATAGATACGTTTCAAAAAGTAAAGATTTCAAAGTTATTGTAAAAACTTACAAAAGGTCTATTCAGCCACGTGGACTTTGACCTGCTAGTGGGAAAAGAGTTTTTCTTCCATTGCTTTCAAAAAGGAAACACTCTTAAGAGTTTCAGACTGTTCTGCTGTAAATTGGGATGATTTCAATGCTAATATTTGGGCTTTGAAGTGTAGGTCTTCTGACTGTATAAAAATGACACCATTTTACTTAGTGGAGCTGTACCTTTTGAGAACGCAGAATCATAATTCCTTGCAGCAGTGAGTAAAACACATTTCTACTGCTTTTTTTTTCTCGTGTTAGCACTGCAGACTGAGCATGGCTGAGAGGGAAAGTTAACTTCTAAAATTTCTTGCATACTTCTAGTAAATTCCAGTTACAGCCAATTGTGTACATCTGTGCAAATGCACTGAAGGCATTGGATTACTCAAGAAACACAGGAGGCAGGAATAGAAGGCAAGGAGATTGCAAAAGTATAACCGAGGTTAGAACTTACCCTGCAAATAAGGACTCAGGTATAAGAAGGAAGGAACTCAGGTTGGTTTTCCAATTCCAAAATTTATGGCAGTTAGGAAGGGAAATCCTTATCCCTATATTTCTAAAAATATTTGTATTTGAACTTGTAATTTTCTTTTAGAAAATAAACCATCTCAGAGCATAAAACACTTTAATGGAAAAACAGGCTTGGAAATAGTATGGTGTGTAAACATCACAAAAGAACCAACAGACTTGCCGGGCCCCTGAGCCAGGTAGGGGGGACTATCTCCGCATTCCCAGAAAGGGTGGAGCCTCAGGCAGAAGCGAGGAGGGGATGGGGCTAACCTCCATGTCATCAGCCATTCAGTTTCGCTCAGGACTCTGGAGAGTGCCGCACAGGGCTAGGGTTGCCAGGTGTCCGGCTTTTGCCCCGAAAGTCTGGGATTTGTGGCCCCTGTCTGGTATTTTCTGTTTTTTTCTTGGACGGAAGGCCGTCAGGGACATTCTTTCCCTGCCACGTCTGGCAGAGGGAGCGTGTTGATTTAAAGGCACAGTGGCCTTTTTTTTTTTGCTCAACAACTAAAGTCCCCAATTTTTTTTTTTTTTTTTGCTCAACCAATGTTTTTCTCTGCCATGTTTGGGATTTTTTTGTGAAAGTATCTTGCAACCCTACACAGGGCTCTGAAATCAATTTAAAGGTCTCAGGCTCCAGCTACCACTTCAGCAGCTGGGAGCCTTGAGCCCTTTTATATCACTGGGCCCCAGGGCAGTTGCCACCTGTGCAACCACACCCCCAACCAGCATACCTCAAGCATTTATAAGATATCCAAAATGTACAGGACCAATTTCACTGCGACATTTACAGATTTGACCTTTACTATCCTCGATCTATATTCCTCATATTTTTTTTATTGAGCCCTCAAAACCAAAGCTGAAACACAGAGAAGTTTCCAGCTTCTCAGCATTTCACATAGGTGTGTGCAAGATGTCAGTATGTGGGAGCAGTGCTATCAATTTCCCTTTGTGAAGATTTTTTCTTCCTTCATTGGGCATGGGGCAAAAGCTATCCAATTTGGAGGTTGAATATGGCCTGTAAATTGTATGATGAAAATACAGAATATTTCCTTAGTCCTCTCCCACAGAAAGAAAAAAACCCAATTTTCTCTACTATAATTGTTATTGCTTTTAATGGGAGGTATCTCCTGGCTTGGACACAACTCATAGCTTAGAGTTGCTAATTTGATCATAAAGAAGGCAAACCAAGCTCCATATAACCATCCCTACCTTTTCCTTTTAATAGATTCAAAGACTTAAGTGAAAATGGATCATTATTGCCATCATTATGCATGACTTGGACCATAGAATTTCACTCAGTAACTCCTGGATCAAGCCCATAGCATCTGTCTGATCTAGAACATACCATTTAGAAAGATATCCACTCTTGATTTAAAGACTTACACTGTTGGAGAAGCCAAAACATCCTTAAATAATTGTTCCAATGGTTAATTACCTTCATTGCTCACAATTTGCACTCTGAATTTTTCTAGCTTCCCCTTCCAAACTGTGGCTATTGTTATGATTAGCCTGCTTAATTAAAAAACCTCTAGTATCATATTTTTTTTCTTGATTTCATACTTTAAGACCACGTTTAAGTCACCTTGTAACATTTTTCTTTAATAAGCTAAATAGATTGAGCTTCTGTAGTGTCCTACCACCAGGCTTGTTTCCCAGACCTCAGATAATTCTTGCAGCTCTTTTATGAAACCTTTCCAATTTGTCACCATCCTTTTGAAAATGTGGATATGCAGTCAGGCAAATAGAAACAAAAATGGCAGAACTAGCTTCTGGTCTGCCAATCTTGCTAATGTCCATTCAATGAGATCGGCACAGTTTCTTGTAGAACTCTAGGGACCATCCTTGAACCATCAAGCATTTCCAGATTTGAAGCATTTTGCGCAAAATGGAAATATTCTTTACAAACAATTTTCAAAGAGTATAATCCCTGTTGTATAAAGGAAATCATTGCCTTTACAATCACTTTCGTGGATATGGAGGGAAAAAAGGGGAAAACATGATTTCTAAAAGAGTGATTTTAAATGCAGATTCTTGGCCAAACTGGTAAAAGCATTGACTGACGTGGTGAAGCAATTCTTGGACTTCAATATGATTTGCTTTTTGTATGACATTCAAAATTTTTCATACCTGGATGATGCTGGGAAGGTTCTGGAAATAAGGTTCTCATGTCTGGATATATTTATTTTGTCATGTAAATTCTCTGGAATGTGGGACAGAAGAATGAAGAAGGAAAATTTCTTGGCATTTAATAAGATTTGCTTTTTGTATAACATTCAAAATTCTTCCGCAGAGAAGAGAAGGAGAGCAGAAAAAATAACTTTCTCCTTATTTTTACATAATTTTTAGCAGGCATATTTATATTCCCTATTGGTGCTGTTTGAGTTGTTGACAGAGGATCTTTGCTGACCTCTGAACTCTGAAGTTGGAAAAATACTTACTGGTTCCAAAAGAAAGAGTACATCAGTACTAGCACCAACAAAAGAGCTCAAATAAGAAAGGGGATTGGTGAGTTTGGATGAATAGTTGAGGATTTTCTCTGATGAATTCTCCAAATAATGTAATCCCATTAAAAAACATGTGGGGTGTTACTATCATAAAAATGTGTGGGCCCAATATCTTGAATTTATTTCCCATTTTGAACAGAAAATTAGCTTAGGTCAAAATTTTTCAGAGCATTAGTTTTTCTTGCAGATTCCAACCATCTGGATAGTCTGACGAAACAGGAAGAACAGAAGAATGGGTTAGACAACTCTGGTTCATTGCTGAGGCAAATTAGTGGAAGATGTGAAATGATGGTGCATTGAACTAGCCCACACTAATACATACTTTGAAAGAACCAGAAGGAATGCAGATTCAACAGATTAAGAGGATCTGATTAGTGAAAATTCAGTTCATTTGAAATTCCCAGATCTCTGTTGTAGAAATTTAGGCTACGTCTAGACTACAAGCCTTTTTCGAAAGAGACTTTTTTTGAAAGAATTTTTCGAAAAAGCTTTTTCGACGAAGATCGTCTAGACAGCAACCAGTATTTTTGAAAAAGAGAGTCACTTTTTTGAAAGAGAACACCCAGGCAGTTTGGATGCTCTCTTTCGAAAAAGCACTGTTTGCGTTCAATAACGCCTTTTTTCGAAAGAGCACTTTTGAAAAAAGGTGTTATTCCTCGTAAAATGAGGCTTTCCACAGTCGAAAAAACTGCTGCATTCTTTTGATTTAATTTCAAAAGAACACAGCAGCATTCTAGACGCAGGTAAAGTTTTTTTGAAAAAACCCTGTAGTCTAGACACACCCTTAGTGAATCTGAAATGTCTCTCGTGGGGAGACAGAGTAAACTGTGATCAGCGTGTGGAACAGAAATAATCTAATGGGGGGAGTCTGAACATGAAGGAGGAGAGACTAAATCTACATCCATTGTGGCAAAATGGGCAAATCTAACCCATGGATAATGTAAAAAAAAAGGATGTCTATGTATGAGAGAGTTTGCACAATCTGTTTTGAGAACCAGAGCTGCATTTAAAATCCAGACATGGAAATATGAAGGAACAGATTCTTTGGTCTGGCAGAGCTCAGCTCAGTGCAGTACTAGAGGTGGGGTAAAGATAGCTTTATTCTTGAAGACTGCCAATGTCCCCAATGGATTTTTCCAGCACTGTGAAGTTCTGATGCACAGCTATGTGTTGACCATGACCCCATAGGACTGCAACAAGGATCATGATGAGACATTGGGCCACTACAACACACAAAGATTCCCTCTACACATGAGGGAACATTAAGTGGCCCAGAACTATTAGTTTTCTAGCTGCTTTGTTGTCCAATGAAGCACAACATAACCAGGACAAATCCATACATCAGGATTTATGCACCTAATTTTCCCTGTATGGAAAATTTGTTAAAAATAAAATTTGTTTAATTTACATTGTCAGGAAGAAAACTTTTTTCCTGAGATACTTTTATTGAAAATGACATACAAAGAGAATGCTTTCTTAGCATATTTTGAGGAAGTTCTATGGCCCGTGCTATACAGGAGCTCAGGCTACATGATGACAATGGTCCTTTCTGGCCTAGAAGTCTATGAATCTAGCAATATGAAACAAACTAAGGAGAAAAGTGGAGAGCTACCCTGGCAGAAGAGTTACAAGTGGAGAGCAAGCAAAGGCAGACAGTGTTTATCATATAAAGTAAAAGAAACAGCAAAAAGATGGCAGGAAAGCAAGAATACAGCAAATAGCTATTTAAAAGGAGGCAGCAAGATTCAGTAGCTAGGCCACTGTACAATCTAGAAGTAGTCAAAACTTGTCAGCTCTTCCATTCACTTCCTGTATTCTGTTGAGTCAACCTCTTAACATCTCACTACCTCCATTTTCCCATTTGCAAAACTGGGGAAAATGATGCACCCAATCTGGCAGACTGCTTTACGATCTTCACATCTAAAATGTTACTCAAATGCTAGCAAGGAAGCAGTGTGGCTTAGGACACTGAATTCCATTCCTTGCTTCCTCACTGATCAACTGTGTAACCTTGGGCTAGTCTTTATTTCTCCATGTTTTATTTTCTCTCCTGCATTTAACATGTGTCTTGGCTCTTATTCCCCTCCCTCGGACTAAGCTGCAAGCCACTCCACTCCCTGCCCAGAGAAACCCCAAGTACCACCTCTTAATCAGAGGGCCTTCTGATCAATCATTCCCCCGTCCCTCATCTTCCTGGAGGTGCACTTTCCGTCCTCCTTCCCCTCTCTGCCTCCTCCCTCCCCCCACCCTCCAATGTCCCCAACCCAGTTCTGCCCCCCAGCTGTCCTGTTCCCCTGACGGGGCTCCTTTCTCCCAGTCGTCCCTGCCTACTCCTGCCTGCATCCCTCTGCTCTTTTACATTCCTAGACTGGTTCTTCTGCCCCGCCCCTCTCAGCTCTCTGCAGTCCAATGCCTGGTTCCACCCTCAGAGCTCTGCTCCCTCCTGCTCTTCCCAGTATGACTCCGCTACTCCATTCCCAGCCCAGCTCTCCCGTCCTCGCTCACACAAAGTGACGGGGATCGCCTGCGTCACTGCTATACCACCCCTACTCCTGCTACCCGACCCCCTCCACTGTCTTGTGTGGGGATTAAAGTGGCAGGGGATTAAAGTGGGGATCTCCTGCCCACCCTTGCGCTGCTACCACCCCCACTCTGCTGATCTGAGCACTGGGCTTAAAGAGGCAGGGAGCTGGTTATATACTATATATATATCGTATATAAGCAAAACTTGTATTTATATATAAAATCCAAACATGACACCCTAATGTACAAAATCTCCTTATCTCAACATTAGCTTCAATAAAATGTTTAAAGCTGTGCCTGTCACAATGGGGCACCACTCTCAGATGCTACCTCTAGTTTTTGCTGTAATACAAATAATGAATAATAACTATGAGTGAGTGAGTGAGTGAGTGAGTGAGTGAGTTTGTTGTGGTAAGAAGTTAGAAAGTAAGGAAGAGATAATACTGTCCACTTTAATGATTTTGGTTTCTGTAGAAGTTTATAAAACAGCTACTTAATTCCTTAGTTTCACATTTATGTAAAAAAAATCCTATCCTTTTTCCATTTCCCAGAATAAAATAGCCTAAAATGTGACTAAATGTAAACATTCTTGACCATCTCTAATTTCCACATTCTTATCTAGTTTCAGCAGTTTGCTAGTACTCAACCTCACCAATAGTCAAATTCAGATCTCTTCACTCCTAAAGCCTTGCCAGCAAGGAATGTGTGTAAATTGTTCACACATTATTTGAATGTGAATAAGCAGCTTCAGTTCCTTAGAATTAGTCTAGCACATCAGCAGATGACTACAAATGACTGCAGTAGATGAATGGTCATGTATACAGACAATCAGATTTTGTACCTGTCATTTCCACAACCCACTAATGAAGTTTTCTTTTATTAAGTCTGGAGTTCACTAACCAGTCAAGACAATAACAAAAATCATAAGCCTCCATCTGAATCATAGTCAATTAAGGCTAGTTGCCTGAGAATATTAAATTGCCTTTAGCTGGCTGCCAGTTATAGCTCAGAGAGCTATATGCCCAATATGCTATTTCTAAAAATCTTGGAGTCTGTGCATTTAAATGGACTTCAGAGCGGACAAGTTAGAAGGCTATTTATATTAGAAAATAAGTTTGCAAGTGTATTTCAAACCAGTTGTCCAGACAAAAGGTTGCCCTTAGAATGTATTCTGAGATTTCTTGCCTTTAAACCCAAAGTTAAATTATTTGGATATTCAGGAAAATAGTAGGTCTCTTACAGCAGTTCACTGTGTTAAATAGGACTCAAGAAGTTTTGTTGCTCAGATATCTCAAAAAAACCCTGAGCTAGTTTGTATCAAAGTGAATTGACAAATACCAAACATATGCAGGAAGGCTAAATTATAAGTTTATAGTAAACATCAGTTTGAGTATTCTACCATTAAACAAAATAAATGAACATTAGAACATTAGGGAATAGATTCTAATATTTACTAGGAATATAGGTTATTCTTACCATTTGAGACTGGCTCCTGGGACAGCCATTGATATCTTCAACCTTTTCATTAGCTAAAGAAAAAACAATGAAGTGAAAAAAAAAAAGAATAAATAAGTGTGAGGAGGAAAACAACAGAAGAAGAATAGAAAAGGCAAAGCAATGAAGTGTGCAGGAGTTTGTTGACACAGAGCTCCCTTCCAAGTACAGTACAGCCCTACAGTAACAACACTCTTGTTAGCAGCAGTTTCTTCCACATGCACAAATCATGCAAAAGGGAAGTGCGAAGGAGGTTGCTGCTAATTCTTCAGCCCCTGCCAAATGACTGCTGACATGAAATCTTCCAAAATTGTCTTTGCAGGGTCAGGATATAGTTTCAAGGCATCCCACAAAGCATGAGCCACGCCAATTATCAAAATGCACACATGGGAGACATATGCCTTAATGCAGCATTCATTTCTGACAATTCAATGTGTGTAAGAAACAGTTTGGGCCATTTAAAGCCACTTCCAAACATCCTCACATAAACATTTTTTTAAAATCAAGTCAAGGAAAAACCACATACATTTCAAATGTATGGACCGAGTTGGGGTGTATTATTTGAATTAATCTCTTTGTTAAATTCATCTCACTTAAATTATACATCCTCCCCCCTTCCCCTGCCATGCAAGAAGTCAGATCATACTGTGTCTCTGAGCATATGTCTTACCGATGATCTGGATGATTTCTGCTAGCAGAACTCCATCTGCAATGTCCTGTTGCAAATCCTTGATCAGTCGCTTGTGGCCAGATTTTGCTAGGTAATGGTTAGCCCAGTCAGTGTAAATCTGCAGAGCAGAAGAGAAGGAGAGGAGGGAGAGAGGGGAAGAGAGAAAGAAGACAATAAAAACTGTTAAGACAAATGTTGGCTTACATATGAGAACTAATCTGCATTACATTCCACTTTAAGAAGTCAGCACTGAAGGAAACTGTCTTAACATTATTTTT
Organism: Rafetus swinhoei; assembly: GCA_019425775.1. Classification (NCBI taxonomy): domain Eukaryota; kingdom Metazoa; phylum Chordata; order Testudines; family Trionychidae; genus Rafetus; species Rafetus swinhoei. The sequence continues at coordinate 279,549,649 of CM033437.1, forward strand.
TTAAAAAACTCAGTTCTCCCCTCCTCCTGCCATTTTGTCTCTTATTTTAAACTTGAAGTGATTCAGTTTGATTCATGAGTGGTCAAACTCTGTGTGAGCAAGAAAAAATTCCCCTTATGACTGTCAAGGAAACTGCTGTCACAAATCAATCATATCCAACACAACCCCAACAATGCTCCACTTCAAGCTCTCTAAATTTACACTTTTACACACACACACACACACACTTTTAAGCAATTCAAAAATATCTGATTAATAAAAGGATGTGTATGTGTAATGATTTAGTGGATTTGATGTTCATAATATTGTATTTGAAAGTGTATCTACTTCATTTTATGAAATTAATTACAACTTCCTGATGTTTTGTGACAGTTCATTTGCAATGCCACCTATAGTTGAGCTTGCTGCAGTGTGCCCAGCAGAGAGTGAGAGCAACAAGTGTACAAAGTAGGCATGCAACTCGAGTTACAGAATATATTCTGGAAGTATATTGTGTCCTTTTTTCCATGAAAATGAAGGGGGGGGGGATTTGACCAGCCCTCTGTCTTATTCAGCAACAGAGACCACTTGAGATCGCAGAATCAACATTTATCAACACAAGGTTAAAAAGACACTCTCTGAAGGACATCTCAAAACAGAGAAAAGGGAGCGAGAATAGTTGTACAGAACATGTATGAACAGATGTTGAAACAGAGAGTCCACAGCAAAGCGTACAGAATACACACAGAGAAGGATCGGATTCACCTATTGAAAGGAGATGGAAATTACACCTCCATCTACCAGCAAGGACCACTACACCTCAGAAAATGCTATGTCTGAGTCTTTCCCACAAGGTCTCAGAAAGAAGGGCCAGTTGTGGCGACTGCTGCAAACTCAAAAGGAGTGCCGTGCAGAAGTGCTAAATCAGTGCCCCAACCTCTTCTCAGTCAACACTGCCTACCTCATGGGCTGTGCCGATGCCCTCTGCTCTCCATTCCTTTTTCTACTGCCATAGAATCCTCTGGTGGAAAGAGATATTATAGACTTTGTGGTAATTCTAGTCTTCGCTATATAATATACTGTACACAATGACTTTTTAAGTATGTCCATAAACAGTGATATTACTATTGGGGAAAAAAAACCAATATGTTGCATTTCCACATATTTTTTCATCCAAGGATTTCAACTCAGTTTGTAAACATGCATTTACTTAACCACACAGTACTCTGTGGCAGTAAAGTAACATTAGTATCCCCATTTTACAGATTAAAAACAGAGGCAGAGGGCAGTTAACAACTTTCTCACATCACACAGGAAATCTGTGGCGAAGGTAGGAAGAAAATCTGGAGCAGGATCCCAGTTCTGTACCTTAACCACAAGATCAACATCTGTTCTCTGTCACGATACAATTACTCTGCCTCACCATAAAATATCACAATCAGAGTTAAAGAGAGAGTTTCAAAAACTCTTGAGAACTTTATTCCATGGAAGTTCTGTTCCTGAACACTTCATCCCAAGGCTCCTCTCCAAGGTAATAAGGGATGTCATACATTATAGGATAATTTACTTGATCTAATGTATTTATTCTCAAGTACCGGAGGATATCTCAATAATTGGTTATCCCGTCTACCGTAGAGCTTAAAATAATTTCTCTGCATTACATTCTGGAAATGAAAGAGGGCCCTGGTTTCTCCCATTCCCAAGAAGTATTTCTATAAGAATGATCAGGCCAGATTTATCCTCTTTACTCAGAAGATTGCTTTGAATAGCACCCCTTGCACTTGTTAATTCTGATTTCATCCACTACCGTGATGCCCATTCCCTTAGCTTTGGAGAGGAGGGAGATGAAAAGCAGCCCCGTTAAAATGCTTTTAATCTCTCAAACTGCAGATTTCAAACTAGGTTGCAACCCCATTGCAAGGATGCCATTTAGAGAGGGTAGTAGGGCAAAAGCACCTCATACTGTGATGCTGCTTACTCTTCTTCCCCTTCCCCTCACTATCAGGGAGCAAGGGGAAAGTACAGAGTTTACATCACTTACTCCTCTGTCCCTTCCCTTCACCAACCAGGAGTGAAAGGGATGCGCACAAGTTGTGTACTTCCCCCTTGCTCCCTGATAGTGAGGGGAAGGGGAAGAAGAGCAAGCAGCATCCTGGTATGAGGTGCTTTAGCTCTCCCCTCCCTGCCTTCCTGAAATGGCACCCTCGCCTCTTTGTAATGGGGTTGCCAGGGTTGGCCTTAGACTTGCTAGACCCCAGGGCCAAAGTCTGAGCCTCATAACACAGTCCAAAGCCAGAATCCACTACTTGGGCCCAAAGCCAAAGCCTGAGGGCTTTAGCACTGGATAGTGAAGCTCTGGCTTTGATCCCCTCACCTGAGAGGAGGGACTTAGGATGGAAGGGCTCAGGCTTCAATCTCTCCTTCCTGGGTTCTATACAGAATGCATGGTTCTGAGGAGTGTGCTACAGAGTGCATTAGAACATACAGAGAACACCCTGAATTCATGATTTTTCAATATTTCAACACTTCAAAGAAAAAGTCACAAAGACATTTACCATATAAATAGCATTTTGTGAAGTAAGGTCACTGGGCTACATCCAGAGGTGAAAGTAAGCGGGTGCACCCTGGTGGTCAGCTCCGGCAAGAGCTGGCTGATCTGTGGCAAAAGCCAGCAGGGAGCTATTTGAAGAGTGGGCTGGGACCCGGGTTGCAATAGGACAGTATCTCCCAGAAATTTTAAGTTACTTTCACCACGGACCACATCTCACCAGTGATACACAAAGGCTGTTCTGGTGGGTCAACAGAATGTTGTACTTTTTGAGTCACGTAATGGGAGATTGGAATATTGTATGGAGAAGTGCCCCAGGAGATCCTTCAACTACAAAATGGTCCAAGAATAAAAAGGTTAAATTGCCATTGGTATAAATAAAATATCAAACAGCTGGAGTGGAATGCACAGTTACATTGCCTCTTTTTTTTTTCTGGGATCACATCCTCTTCTCTGTTCTCTTCTCTGTTTCCCTGCCCCGGTAAAAGAATGCACATCTTATTCAACCCCATTCTTTCAGGGATCCAACTGCTCACAAGTTAGTAGTTAAAAATGAGAAGTATGTACATCAGATATATGGCACTATAAGAATGTGTTCCTACCAGTATGCCTGTTTGTTTTATGCCAAACTTTCTGAAAGAAATGGCATGTGAAACAGAGAAGCAGGCCTGTATAGTTCACTACTATAAGAATACCTGAAGGGCTGGCAATTATTGATGTTAAAAAAGATTCCTTGAGTGAAAACACATTCAGTAGAACACTCTCACATCCAGCATGTGCAGGGTGGAGAAGACATGCAGAGATGATGAGACAAGTCAAGTTTCAGTCTGATTTTTATTAGGACCCCAATAGTGTGACATAATGGGCACTTTGAAGTGGGAGCTGAGGATTGTGACACAGATGGTCCAAACAGGTATATTTTCCCTCCATCCAATCATCTTCTCAATATTAAACAAAGGGGCCATGTGTAGTTTCTGCCAGAAGCTAAGAACCAGTTGTTTGTCATGGTTATTGTGAGATACTTGTATGGGATATAATGTGATATATGAATTGTAGACTATTAGATTGCAAAACTAAAATGAGACTTGTCACTTGGGGCAAAGTGGGGTCTCAAGGCAAACTCAAATTCACATTAAGACATTTGCAGAGGTAGCACTTTGCTTGCTATATGGACCATGGGGGAATGAGCCTTTATACATTAACATACCCTCAGAGAGCTCTCTGATGATGGAAGCCCTTGGATTCAGGGCCAATAGCCTGCAACTTGAGCAGAAGAAATGGAAAAGTTATTATCTGTTAGAGAAGAGAAACTTTGCAAAGAGGGTGTCTCATAAAAGGTGGATTGCAGCTTTCTGAACTGGACAGGCACTGCAAAAACTGTCTATTGGGTGAGAAACACCTTATTAGACAGGAAAGAAACCTATTGGCTACCGATTGTATTTTGATTTTTTCTTTTGCATGTAACTTTATCTTTCCAAATCCATTCATTTGTTTTTATCTGAATCTCTATCGCAAACATTGTTAAATAAGTTTCAATGTGCTTTTGCTATAGATTAACCTAAGACCCCTGTGCTAAGAAAAAAATATTGAACTAAGGTGCAAGCAATGAATTTTTTGTTCTACTTCCATGGAGGCAGCAGATGGATGTGCATAGTGGATTTCCTGAAGATAAGGGATTGGCACTTGAGTATAACATAGTAGGTGGAAATCACTAGCTTGCAGGAGGAAAGAGCAGGGCACGTGGCGCCCGAAGCAGAGTGACTATGTGGCCAGCAGCCAGTGACTGCGGCGGGGGAAGAGAGGGAGGATGTGTGTCCTCTGGTGGGCACAGACAGGGCTCCATCTCACAGTGAGTGGTGATAACTGGCCCAGGACTTTTCACCCAAAAAGGGTCACAAGGACGCTCACCATCTTGCAGCACCTGGCACTATATCATGTCATCTTGCACATTCAATTATTTTTACAAAAATCTTTTTCTCATAAAAGTCTTTAAACTGACGGATATGCTCTTGCTGCTTTAAACACAGTGCAAGTCTAAAAAAAAAAAAAACCCCATACAAACCAGAGTGAGTCACTGCTATGCTTCCTCCAGAGCCATCACTAACTTTACTAATGCAGTCTTATTACTGTATGCTGGAATGAACTACTGACTTACTCATTTCCTTGAAAATGAGTTTCCTCTCTTGCCACTGTTCTTTACATACACATCTGAAAGAAGAGTATTCAACTTCAACATAAAGCTTGAACTGTTAACAATGTAAACAAGGAGTTTGTGTTATCTGTGCCACAGAGAGCCAGTCTCAACAACATGATAGCAGAAAAGAACAAATTCTGTATCTGTGTGGTCCCACAGTCTGTGATGTTTTAATTACTTGTAATGCTAAAACAGAGCAGTTTGAACTAGGGCACAGACCTTCTCAAGTTACACTGGTTTCCCCTAGCATTCTTGAACTGCTTGTCATTCTATCATTTAAGAGCAGGGGAAATTAAACAATCTTTGATACCCAAATATAGTTATGAACTTCATCTTGCTACTTCACACATTGCCGAGAGGAAAACAGTAGTCAGTGGTGGGCAACCTGCGACCCGTGGGTTGCAAGCACCCCATGCGTGTTCTATGTGTGGCCCGTGAGACATTTTGTTGACCTTTGCCCATGTGCAGTTTCCAGTGATATTACTGAAGTGACACACACATAAAGCAAGGGCATGTGAAGTGAGGTGCATGCTCATTGTACCCCAACATTGACCAGGAGAGATGTGTGCTCCTTCTGCATCCAATCAAAGTGCTGCTGTGCTTCAATCAGCACACTCCACAAATACTAGGTACACAAGTGCAGTTAGTAAAACTACCCTATCCCAACAGACGGTCTTGGTTACAACAATCTTGCTGCCCATTGAGAGGAAGGGCCACTCATGCGGTGCACTTAGGGTGACCATATTTCCCGATGCCCAACATGAGACACCGGGGGGAGGGGGCTGCCAACGCATGGGGCTTTAGTTGAAAAGGGAGGGGACTGCCGACCCACAGGGCTTTAGCCCCAAAGCAGGGCCGGGGAGCTCCTGATGCTCGGGGCTCCAGTGGCTGCAGCTCCAACCATTAGTGGCTCCTCACCCATCCTTTGCTGCTGCGGGGATGAAGTACAGCCCTGCAGCATGCAGGGTGGGGGCAGGAAGGGGAGCCATTGGTGCTTGGAACTCCAGCCCCACAGTGGAGGGGGGAGGAAATGGGACAGGGCGGGGGCTGAATCCCGCAGCAGGGGCTGCCCAGGAACGTGGCTTCAGCCCCGTGGCAGGAGCCTCCCGAGAACAGGGCTGAGCTCTGCAGCCCAGGCCACCATGGAATGCGGCTTCAGCCCCGCAGCGAGGGCCACCCAGAAATGGGGCTGAGATCCATGGCAGCAAAAGGACTTCAGCTCCATGGCAAGGGCCACATGGAAACAGGGCTGCAGCAAGTGGTGGGGGCACCAGAGAAACGGGTTTCAGCGTTGGGTGGGGGAGTGCCAGTGGTCAGGGATTCAGCCCCATATTCTGGAAAGGCTGGCAGATTTCACCCCTTCTTTAAGGTGCACAGGGAAGGAAGACACTCCTATCTGGTTTCTTTATATGTTTCTCCCTCAGCACCCTTCCTGACTCCAGACTCCATGTGCTGGTGCCTGCTTTACCGCCAGACACAAACAGAAGGCTGCTGCGGCTGCACTGACCAGGGACTTTAAGGACCAGCAGGGGACATTCAAATATGGGGCATTTTGCCCCCCTTTTTAAAAAAAGTCAGAATGCCTGAAAGACATCTTAAATACAGGGCAGTTCCAGTGAAAATGTGACAGATGGTCATCTTAGTTCCATTCACTAGTCTAGATAGCCCATTGCTGCAGTGTATGCACTTGACAGAACTTGTGGTAAAACAAGGTGTTTCACAATGCTGCAGTTTAAGAAAGTGAAAAAGAGAGAAATCCTGATACACTGATACCTTCCTTTCATGGGAGGAGGGAGGCCTTTAATCAAAAATCACTGGTACTATAGCATACCCACTCCAAAATTAATCTGGGTTGCTGTGCATTGTACACATCCTGAGGGGCTTTATGTAGAACCCAGGACAAATGTCAAACTGATTTCCCATCTGTTGTAAGCCAAAATGAAGTAGCACCCATCATGCAAGAATCTCAGGCTACGTCTACACTACACAGTTATTTCAGAATAAGCTATTCCAGAATAGTTATTCCGAAATAGCTTTTTTCAAACAGCATGTCTACACTGCAGGCAAGCCTCAAAATTAGTCTGAGGCAGACTTCCCTAATGTAGATGTGCTATCTCGATTTAGAGCCCCAGGAGGAATAACTTAGAATGGCCCTGATGAGGGGCTATTTAGAAACAGCAGCAGTGGAGCATCTACACAACACTCCTTATTTCGAAATAGCTATTTTGGAATAGGCATTATTCTTCATAGAATGAGGTTAACTGAAGTCGGAATAAGCTGTCCATTATTTCGAAATAATTTCTAAATAACAAAATTGCTGTGTAGATGCTCGCATAGTTATTTCAGAATAATGGCCATTATTCTGAAGTAACTTTGCTGTGTAGACACACCCTCAGGCTACGTCTACACTGGCATGATTTTCCGGAAATGCTTAAAACAGAACAGTTTTCCGTTATAAGTATTTCCGGAAAAAGAGTATCTACATTGGCAGGATGCTTTTCGGAAAAGCCCTTTTCCGAAAAGCATCCGCGTTAATGTAGACGCTGCTCGAAAAAAGCCCCGATCGCCATTTTTGCGATCGGGCTTTTTTATGGAAAAGACTACTGTGCTGTTCACACTGGCCCTTTTCCGGAACAGTTTTCCGGAAAAAGGACTTTGAGCGGGAGCAGAATAGTTTTTCCGGAAAAGCAGCTGATTTCTTACAGTAGATCGTCAGTGCTTTTCCGGAAATTCAAGGGGCCAGTGTAGACAGCTCGCAACTTATTCCGGAAAAGCAGCTGATTTTCCGGAATAAGTGGCCCAGTGTAGACACAGCCTCAGTGTGCTTAACAGGCATTAATACATTTAGCCTTAGTTTCCCCGTGCGATAGTTTTAGGGGTGGGAATCATCAGATATTCAAATTTTCAATCCCATGCTTTAATCACTCTGTGATTAATGTTCATATATTAGACAGCCTTATGAACAAACAGTGGAAAATTCCATATACTATGGTTTTAAGATCCAGCTGCATTTTTTCTTTGTTTTTTGCAGAATAGAAGAATCCAGATTTTTAAAAGGGCCTTTTAAAAAGTTTTTGAAAGACATCCCTCGTTTAGACAAGTTAATCTATTGTACTGTCATCCCTTTATGCCACTGTTGCTCAGCAAAAAGAAAGAAAAAAGAAACTGTAACCAACTGCCAGAGCCTCTTTGATGGAATTAAAAGACGAAAAATTACAAACAAGCTGAGATTAGACACCTTCACCAGTTATTGAAGTTGGCAGCCTAGAAGAATCAAAAGGGAAAACGCTTTCTCTAGCTGCCAAAATATATAGCAAACTTGTGTTTTGTTATTGACTTTGGTTAATTATTGCCCTCTTCACAATTCCTTGTGGAGGTCTAGACACACATTTTTAATTTGGGTTGTAAGATAGAAAGGAATAGGTGCATAGACTGTAGTCCCACTGCTGTCACAGGACACTCACCGCCCACCCCCCCTCCGCCACACCCCACCCCACCCCTACTCCGCCATTTACTTTAGCTTAACAGAGCGAGTTAAATGCTACTGAAGTGAAGTCATATTTTAAAAAACCCTTTACTGCATTTGTGCCATGCCTGGGCCTTACAACAATTTCCAAACCTATTTAAACAGGTCATATATAAACTGGGCCACCGTCTGGAGAATTATGCTTCCCCTGATACCTGATCAGTAACTGCCACCCACTCCTTCATCCAGATATATAGAAGCATGTAAGGCATAGCTATAAAAAGTAGCTGCATTTTGAATATCACGAAAGAACTTTGATACACTGAGTGCCCACCATCTCTTTCCTACCACAGCCTTCCCCCCACCTACACAAAGCATCTGTACCACACTATTTTTAACAGCCTGTTTCCAAGCTGAACTTGCCTATATTTACACACAGAATACAGCATGGCCCGCAGTAAGTTCTGGACTAGAAATGTGACTCAACTTAGAAAGGACATGCCTTTGGAAAGATTGATCTGGGCCATTCGGTCTTTGTATACATTGAATACTTAGGCTATGATGAGTCTTTTGCAGTGGGCACTTCTGTGTTGGGAACATGACTGACCCGCAAGTTATTTTACACGGGGCAAGAGAAAGACTGTCATTAGGAAACGACTTTCAGGGACAGATTCTGTATTCTGGCTGAACTCTACTTGGTGAAAAAATAAAGCAAGTGTGACAATCAGGATCCAGACACCCCAAGTGGAGAGCAAAAGTTTTAACTTCCCAAAATAAACAATTAAATCAACTGATTGCATAGTATATCATTGTACATGTCTAGTAAGGTCTCTTGCAAAAGCTTACAATGTTCAGAACTTGATGGCCATGAGATATGTATATAGACCAAGATTATGAATTTATACATTGTATACATAAAAAACGGCACTCAAGCTTCAGACACACATCACAGCAGGTGAACAGCCAGGCAAGGAGGGATTCCTCCCATGCCAGTAGTTTACCAGGTACAAGTAACTATTCATTGCCCAGCCAAGGAAATTACAATGGTGGGCCATTCGAGTTACTGAAAAGACATTAGACAACTCAAAATAAAACAGAACATTCTGGGTCTACACATTAAATTGGGAGGGAATCCCCCTCGTAACTGACCCTGAGTCAGTGTGGACTGAGAAGGGGCAGGGAGGGGACTGGAAGCAAGCTTGGAATTGAGAAGTTCTCCCCAGAACCTGGGGGCCAGTCTCCAGGAGCATGTGTGCTAATGTAAGCTGATATCTGGGGGACTGGTCACACGCCTTCAGGAGTGGCCAGAGAAGAATGGCCCACATGTCCGGTAGTTAACAATTCAGGGAGAACGTTGGTCAGGGAGAATGTTGGTTGGGGAGATGTGGGACTGAAAGGGATGTTTGGTGTAACTAAATTGGTGAGGGCCAAGGTTAGCCTTCTGCTTATGGGAAGGCTACTAGTATCAGGGAATTGAACCATAGCTGCATTGCACAAATGACTCTGAAGTTAAAGGGCAGGTGGTGACAGATCCCCTTACTTGGTGGAGTGATCCCCAAAATGTAAGAGTCAGAGTTAGCCTTATATTGCCTTAGTGCCTCACCACATTCTGGTACTATCCAGTGCCCTGCCCAGCACTCAGAATAAGCAAGAGCAGCCTCACAGATACCCTAAAACAGGTGTGGGGAATCTCCGTCCCACAGGCAAACACGGTTTATCAGCATTAGCTGCTAACAAATCTCCAGATGTTTTGTTTACCTGAGCATCCACAGGCATGGATCTCAGCAGCTCCCATTGGCAAGGAATGGCAAATCATGACCATTGTGAACTACGGGACTCTTGTCTATGGATGCTCAGGTAAACCAACCATCTGGCAGTCTGCCAGTGGCTAACCTTGATGCAGCCAACAGGTCAGAGGTTCCCCAACTCTGCCCTAAAATATGCCTGGCTGTCCACAAGCATCTATAGTAATAGCCAAGAGCAGTTGGATTGCGGTGGTGTAATGGCCATCCTCCCTCTGACAGGGGCTGTGAGGGGGCTTTGTATATCAGGGCACACTGGGTATTTGCTGTTCAGTTTATTCCCTACTCAGAAGAATTCTCCAGTAAGCATATCTACAGCCTTTATAACTCCTTGGTGGCACACTGGAAGTCAACAGAGAAGCAGGCCCTGAGTCTCTGCCAGCATGGACTGGATTTGAATCAGCAACCCAAGAGTCAAAACCTCTGGTCTTAGACACAACCCATGTATCATTTAGTATTCCAACCATTACTGTTTATGTAGAATAGTTAAACACATCAACCTGCTAAATTACTTAACCATTGAACTAACCTAACAGTACCAAGCTTCTGCTTGAGCTAATTGTTCAAGCTAAAATTAATGTGGGTCTCCAATGGATGATTTTCCTCTTTAAGGGAAGAAAGGTTCAGAGAAAAAAATGAGAATATCAAGTTTAATTAGACAAAACATATTAAGAGAGAGATCAACCAAACACAGAATGAGAGGAAGGCTCCTGCTGTGCTGAAAATCAATGCTGTAAAATGCTGTAAATCAAATGCATCCCAGGTGTATGACAGCATCCTGTCAACTGCAGGCAGCAACAGCTGCATGCGGTAAGCATGTTATTTTTAAATATTGCTTTCTCTCCCATCTCTCTATCCGGCTTTCCATATGACCATTAAGAAAACAAAAAGTTCTTAGCACATTAAGTGAATGGCAGGAGTGGGAAAATACTAAGTCGATCAAACTACAAATCCAGAAAATGAAAAGAGTGTGATTTAAATTATAGGCAAAATGGAAGCAAAGCTTTTCGTTTAACAAAATATTCAGTAAATTATAATTTGTAATTCAGGTTTCTGCATCCCAGTTGAGCTAGTGGGGACAATTACTTGTTAATGAATAAAAGTTATCTAAAAAGCAAAATGATTGAAACATTGGGATTACCACCATTCAGTTCTACCTTGTAAGTAGAAGTGTACATTCACTAACAACCTGCAGTTAAAAAAAACACAATTTAATTAAATGGAACTTCACCAATCACAGTCAAGAAAAAAAACCAATAGCAATGCTCTGTACATCAGCCGCTGGAAGTCTGGCATATGTATCTCACATTTCCAGGTACAATTTCAGTCTCTGAACCCAATCCCCCCTATAACTTTTGTGGTGACTTATTGCTTTTCCTTTCTTCATATTTCATACCAAATTCTGGCTCACCTTTAGCTGACTACAAAGTGCTAGAGACCAATATACACTATTGGCATCAAAGAGTTCCCAATCTTTATTCTTGAGTTACATGAAAGACAAGTAAACTGGCAGAGTGTGTGTGTAGGGATTTGAATTTGATTAAAGTAAAAAAACCCTCTTTCCACCCTCCCCCCAAAATAACAACACCCCTCTCCCTGTGTAACCTAACAATATGTTCATTCTCTGCAGAGAGATGGATTAACTTTTTTTATAAATTGATCACTTCATTGTTTGTTTGGTTTTTTACTAGCTCTCAGTCACAGCAGGTAATGTATTATAGGCTCATGCAGTAGCTGCAAAGTGCCACAGGAAGGAGCTAGATAATCATATTGTAGCTGAAAAACAATCAAGCAGACATCCACTGCTCTATAGACCTGTATCATGACAGTGATGACACCACAAGGCTATTAACAGTAGTACTGAGCCTTCAGAAGTAACAGGAGGCAACACCAGTTATCACATACAGAGATTCCTAAAGCAATTTTTGTCCTTGAGATATCAGGTGCTGTGGGACTAATTTTAAATACCCCAGATGTTGTCTACAGATCTCAGTTCAGGTTCGGCATTCCTTGTAAATATCAGGCCTTCAAAATTACCTTCCAATAATGAAACTGCAATAAAAACAGAGACTGAACAATTTACCATGTATGTGTGCATTCATGATTGAAATCTGATTTGGCAGCGTGCATCTCACAGTGCATGTCACTATAATGTGGATGTCTTGGGTTTCATGCAGATGATACCACTAGAGCTACTGCCCAGTCTCCAGGGCAGGAAAGGTGGCTGGAGGGAGATTGAAAAAGCACATTAGCAGCACTGCATATTGTAGCTCAAATTAACCACAAATTAATCATTACAGAATCTACCCTAGAGGCATTATGACCCAGATTTTTATGGCTATTCAAGTGTAGTAGGTCTCAACATTGCAATGCCTAACTGATTTAGGAGTCTTACTTTTATTTAAGCACACAGAAGCCTGTATTCCATTGATGGTCAATGGGATTTAGGCTCTTAAGTACCTAATCCCCCTTTGAAAATGAAATTTAGTGACTTAAATCTGTGAGGCGTTGCAACAGTGAGAACTGCCGGGCTTAAACACCTGCAAAAATCTGGGCCCATAACAAGAAAGGGGAAAGTGATAGAATAGAATCAAACTGGGGTAATGGAGTGACAAGAAAATAATCTGACTGAAAGGAATGTGATGCAACTGAAGTGCATGCAGGCACACACGCACAATCACAATGTGTGATATTTTTTTCATTATAAAAAATGTCCATTATTAGCGCTAAGGGAGTTAGTTGTTAGTTCTGCACTGTGCACAGCATTGCAAAATAGATTTCCTCTCCCACAGACTGGGAAACAGAGCTGGGAGGGCAAGGAGAAGGTGGTGATCTAGACAGGAGCAGTAGTGCCAGCCTAGAGGAGCAGGTGTGCCACAAAAAGGCATAGGCAGTGGCTCTTTCTCCAGTGGGGCAGCAAAAGTGCAGGCTGCTCTGCTGGAGGCAGAGCTCTTACTTCATGCCTCTGAGATGACGAAGCTGGGACATGGGACGCCCTTTACCTTCCTGTTCCTCATTAAAGGCTCCCCTGAGACAGTAGCCATGGCTGGCTCTGGCTGCCCTAATGGAGCTCCTGCTCCACTCCTGTCATTACATTCTGAACATCCATACAGCCAGTCCATAAAATGCTCAGAGTTTCAGCATTAATGCAAGAGTGGGAAGGACCAGAGTAGATAAATCTTTTGCTAATAAAATCAGTAATTAGCCCTTTTGGGATGAATGAAATAATCCAATTGGTCTTTACAGCATTTATTTTAACCTTGCATTACTCTCTCGTTCCAGTCTCTGAAACATCTGTGTCCTGTCATGGCTGGGATAAGTTCCATATCTAGTATCTTATATTCTCTTTCATTAAGAAACCCACAACAGACAGAGTTAAGACTCATGCAAAGGGTAAACAGCGCTGAATTTACATAGTTTTTCCTTTCGGTCATAAATATTTCTGATGCATGGAACAATAAGTGGAGTAAAATAATCCTCAAACTCAAGTGGGTCTAGTGATTGTGAAGTGATTTGCAAATTAAAAATGCCCCCCCCCCCCCCCTTCAATCTCCATTCTATTCAGAAGCAACAAGACACCCTACCTCAACCAGGCTGTGACTGGGAGTATAGGGCACTAACATCACATAAGCAACAGGAGTGCTATACAGCACTGAGCCTAGGAGTTTTTATGGTGAAATGGTGAAAATTAATTACCAAGCAGTAGTAAGTAAAGCTGAAATCAATGTCCCATATAAAGTCTTTTTTGCCCCGAGTCTTCACAACGTGAAAAACTGGTTTGGTCTGAAAATCGTGAGACATGGTATGGTGCCTGATAAAGTTTGCAGATGACACATAGATTGGGAGAGTGGTAAATAAGGAAGAGGTCATGTCACTGCCACTGAGTGATCAAAATCTCTTCATAGGTTGAGCACTAGCAAGCAATCTATGTTTTAATATGACCAAATATAAAGTTACACATGTAGGAACAAAGACTGTTGGTCATACTTATAGGATGGCTGGCCCTATCACAGGAAGCAGTGACTATGAAAAAGATTTAGGCGTCACAGTGGGAAATCATCTAAATATCAAATTTCCAATCCAGTGGCTGGAAGCGCTAAAGCAATCCTTGGATATATATACAGAATATCAAGCAGAAGTAGGGAGGTTATATTAGCTGTGTATTTAGTACTGGTGTGATTGCTACTGGTATACTTTATCCTGTTCTAGTGGCCACAAATTAAGAAGGATGCTGATGGATTGGACAGAGTTTGGAGAAGAGCCATGAAAATGATTAAAGAATTGGAAAACATGTCTTATAGTGAGAGAATGAACAAACACAATCTATGAAGCTAAACAAAGAAAAGATTAAGGGGTGATTTGATCTCAAGTACCTATAGAAGGAAACAAATATTTAATAACGGCTCATCAAGCATGCAGGCAAAGGACAGATAACTACAGCCAATGGCAATAAATGGAAACAAGACAAATTTAGACCAGAAATTAAGGATGTCAGCTATCAGGTATTTGTTTAAATGTGTACCCTCTGGAAATTTTAGTGGTTACACGTTTACACACGGGGCATGTGGGAGCCGGCTTAAAAAGCCAGCTCCCTGTAAGTACCAGCTCCTGCCTCTCCTTCTGATAAAGAAGCAGCAGTGCAGGGCATAGGCAGCCCAGCAGAAGCTGACAGGCATGGGGAGCCAGCTTGAAAGCCAATTCCTGCCTGTATTGGTGCCTGCCTCTCTATCAGAGGCAGCAGTGAGGGGCATGCTGCTTGGCAAACCCACTTCCCCACGGGTATTGGCTCCTGCTTCCCCTGCCCCTTGCTTCCTCTGATACAGAGGCAGGAGGAGTGTGTGTAATTGATAGGATTAACTGATAAACCCAGGATTATCAGTTAATCGTGTAATCGACTCCACATTGACATATGGCACATATTTTTAACAGTGAGGGTAATTTATCATTGGAACATCTTGCCAAGGGTTAAGATGGATTTTCCATCGCTGGCGATTTTAAAATCAGGATTGGATCTTTTATAAAAAGATATGTTCCTAGTTTAAATGCAAATTAATTTAGGAAACTCCTATGGAGTCTTTTATATAGAAGGTTAGCCTAAATGGTAAAAGTGGCCTTACATCTACTAATCTATTACATTAGACCAAAAAAGTATCAAGTTGGATACCCCATAATTAAAGCACACCAAATTAGTGAAAATGGGGACCTTTAGCACACTCCTGCAGTTTTTTCACATGTAAAATTTGGATAACATTATAAAATGCTCTGGGAACTACTCTAATTTTGGGCAAGCAATATTATGTAGCTCTCCAGCAGCAAAATTAGGGGTCAAGCTGAGGCTCCTAAAAAATATTTGAATCTCAGTAATGACACTATACTAGAATAATGACTTCACTGGGGTTTGGCTCAAAGACACTGGGGCCTCACGTTCCATGGCATCTATCAAGCAAATATTGGATGCACTTTGTCTCATATTTCAGCAAGCATCATGCCAAAGACACAGTGTGATATAAATGTGTGATTGTGGTTCTAAAGCATACCTCATAAGTAAGCAAAATGTCATGAAATGATGTCCCTTAAAAATAAGTTTTGTCCTTTATTTTTCATTCAGTTATCCTTTCTCTCCTTTAAAAAAATGATTCATTAAATACATCTTATCAGTGACAGAACCAGAATATGTTCTGAAGGAATATTTTGGAAACATATAGGCGCCAAATACATTTTTATTTCACCTTTATAAAATTTCAGTGCATGGAAACTATAAGCTGGAGAGGACACTGAAGAGGGAAAGTCCAAGTCATACTGCCCCTAGAAAATGCTTCAAAATTGTTGAATATAGGATGTTGTTCTTCCGCTTTCTTTTTCTAAGTTGAGTGTGCTCACTATCATATTCAATATGCACGTCAATTAGTATATTATTTTATGTTAATATAGTATCAATAATATCTGGCTCACAATTATTCCTGAGCCATGCTGATAGAATTCTTCACTAAAAACTCCATGATAGAATCTGCTGAAGCATTTAAGATTCATCTGTGTCTCTTTAGCAAAAAAATGAAAAAAGATGTCCTGTACACTACAGGAAAGAAAGTGGGTGATCTGCTTCTTCTGTCTGTGGTTTTTTAATAAAACAAACCCAGACTTAGCCAGTTAACCCTTAAGTGAGCCTCTCAAAATATTATGTTTCTGTATATTGTGCATGTGAAAGTACAGTATTTCCCTCAATTGGGTTAAATCTTATAAATCCATGGAAGTATGCACTCAAAAATGGATATTTAGGCAATACAACAGGGAAAGCATGCAGGTAACACGACTCCAGTACAGATGGATGTCAAACAGTAAGCAAGTAAAACAAACATTCACATAGGATATGATTTAATTTGTGCCCCAAAGGGATGTTTCGTGAAACATCTGAAATAAAGTGTTGCTGTAAAATATATACTGTAGCATATGGAAAATGAAGTGGCTTGTACTGTTACCCATTAAAATATTACTACATCCTAAAAATGGTATATATAATGTTCACAGTGATCAGTCATATTTAATGATACAAAACAGTCCTGTAAACAATCATCTAAAACTCGGATATTTTAATTATTTGCAATGGCATATGCCCAATTCCAATCACATAGCAACCACAAAGACACAGTGGACACATGGCAATAACTGCATAATCAGCTTTGCAATAAAATTTGGCACAAAATTGTCCATAGGGAAAGACACCCTTCTCTTTTTATCAGATGTAAATCAAAGGATATTTGATTATCATCGAGTCCACATGTAAATACAAGTCATCCTTCTCCACTGAAGACAAGCTTGCATTTTTTATAAAGCAGATGATTGCTAATTTATTGTGCATTTTAGCTTGTTGTGAGAAGTTCACAGATGTCCTTTAGCCCTTGGAATGTAAAGAGTTCTTTTCCAAATTTGCACAGAAAAGTGGAAGGATTCCTTAGTTTGATGTTATGAAAAAATGATGACTCAACAAGTAGGCCAACACTCAAGAACATTTCTTACTTTGATCTTAAATCTGCAGATACAGAGAAAAATGATGTCTTATTGCCTAAATGTACTAGAAATACATGTTCCAGCAGACTAATTCATTATGCATGGAGTTATTGAAGAAGCTAGCAGGTGGCTGAATGGCAAACATGTTTGACTATCTGTACTTTGACTAAGGAAAGTAGACTTGCATGATAGTGTGCGTCCAGATTGTGTTGAACTGAACAAGTTCTCCACTGCATTCCAGTTCATATTCCATGGCCAACAGCAGCAATCTGAAGTTGTTCTATACTAGCCAGTGGACTTTACTACAGACTTGCCCATTTTATAATTCTCTGCTGTGACCACAGAAGGGCTGTGTCTAGACTGGCCAGTTTTTGCGCAAAATCAGCCGCTTTTGCGCAAAAACTTGCCAGCTGTCTACACTGGCCGCTTGATTTTCCGCATAAAAGCACTGGCGTTCTCGTATGCGAAATCAGTGCTTTTTGCGGAAAAGCTTTGACGCTCCCGTTCGGGCAAAGTCCCTTTGCGCAAAACTGTTGCGCAAAAGGACAGTGTAGACAGCTGAGATTTGTTTTGCACAAAAAGCCCGATGGCTAAAACGGTGATCGGGGCTTTCTTGTAAAAAGCGTCTAGACTGGCACGGACGCTTTTCCGCAAAAAGTGCTTTTGCGCAAAGCATCCGTGCCAATCTAGACGCTCTTTTCCGCAAATACTTTTAACGGAAAAACTTTTCCTTTAAAAGCATTTTCGGAAAATCATGCCAGTCTAGACGCAGCCAAGGAGAATGAGCATAGCAGTCTGCCTATTTAATAATTCAATATTTAAAACCCCAAAGAATAACCAGACAGAGCTTTAATAGGGTGTCATCCCCTGCAAACTCTGAACAACTTTTTCTCTGGCTGACTCTTCCATACTTGTTAGGAGTATGAAACTTTATTCAGAACTTCACTGAAATATTAACAGCAGAGAGTGGAAGGGGTAAGATTCAATCTCACAGTCTCCTTGTTCCCAACCTTTTGGACATACTCCTAGGTGACAGGTCACATGAGTTTAAGCCTTTGATTTTCAAAAATAACAACTGTCTTTTTGTAAAGTTGACATATCACTCTGCAAATTCAAGAAGCATCATGCTGCAGTGCAGGTTATGTGCATGACAGACCACATCATCAAACCCTGGGTAATTAATATAGAATCATAAAATCACAGGCTTAGAAGGAACCACAAGGATCATCCCATCTAAAGATCATCCCCCCTGCTAAGATGCAGGATTTGTTGTGTCTAAGCCAAGCAGGAGGAAAGTAAGGCCTGGGGGAACAGATGTGGACCCCGGCTTGCCTGGATCCAGTCCCTGAGGCTTGGAGCTTCTCCCCCAGTATTGGGGAGTCCATGTGATTTTTCTGCATATCAGTGGTTCCCAACCCCAAAAAAGAGTCCCCACCCCTGGTCTAAGCTATCCAAGAGAGATGAATATCCAGCCTCCTTTTGAAAACCACCAGTGAAGAATCCTTTACAACCTTCCAAGCCATTCTGTTCCATTGTCCTACTGTTCTTACGATTTTTTTCCAGAGGTTTAATCTAAATTTGATCCCGCTTCATGTCCTGCACTCTGTGGCAAGAGAGAACAAATTTTCTCCATCTTTTCATGGCAGCCTTTCAAGTATTTGAAGGAATGTGCAGTAAATATTAGTAGATTGCTTGGTGGAGAGGAGGGTTATTATTCTTACCTGGTACCAAACACTGAACAATGAATATAAACATGCCCATGATTAACCTGGCAGCAACAAATCAGTAATAACCTTGTGGAGAATTTACTTGCCTGAAATAAAACCCTACTCCTACAGTGTGGTCACAGACATTTAGTGCTACAGACTTCTGCTGTCTAAGTATATTGTTATTGTTGTTATTCCAATGTCACAGTAAATAATCCCAGCTGGACTACCCACAAACTACAGCATTCCCAGCTCAAAGTTCAATGAAAATATTAATTCAACTTTGCCCTCTCCTCATGTTCAAACAGGTGTGTTTGCACATGTTAAGTACCCTTGCTAGATGTCAGTTTGCCAGCAAAATGCTTAATGTAATCACCTTTTTTTCAAGCATAAGCAAAATCCTCTCTAACCCAGCAAGGATGTCAAAGAGCCAAGGCTAAAGGCTGCAGTTTACATTGAACATAAATAACATTCATCTCCTAAATACAGAAATTAAAACATGTAAAGATGTTTTCCAGTTGGATCCTACATTATAGTTTCCAGGCCAGAGTCTCCTCTCACTCACAGCACTGTAAATCAGAGTGACTCCACTGAAGACAATAGATAAGCAGAAGCCAGCTTTCTATGTTTAGGTTTAGAGCAGTGATACTTAGACCTCAGTGGTTCAGGAGCCAAATTCAAAACTGTTACCAACAGAGCCAGAGAAGTGTGAATTCATTTGTTTCGTTTTACACATTTATAATTTAATGTAGTTCAAGTTGATAAATTGTTTAATAATACAGTAAAAGGGTCCTCAATTGGTTAATAACTTTGATTAATAATTAAATCATCCAGTGTTTTAATATAGAGTCATAGAATCATAGAACACTAGAACTGGAAGGGACCTCAAGAGGTCATCAAGTCCAGTCCCCTGCCCTCACAGCAGGACCAAGTAACGCCATTTCTAGCTGTCAGGGTGGTTAAGCACTGGAATAAGTCGCCTAGGGAGGTTGTGGAATCTCCATCTCTGGAGATATTTAAGAGCAGGTTAGATAAATATCTATTAGGGATGGTCTAGACCGTACTTGGTCCTGCCATGAGGGCAGGGGACTGGACTCGATCACCTCTCGAGGTCCCTTCCAGTTCTTGTGTTCTATGAATTAGGCATTTTCTATGGGCCAAATCCCTAAAGATGCTGAGGACTTGCAATTTCCTTTGACTTCACAGAGAGTGCATAGCATCTCTCAAGGTTTTAGCTTTCACCTACTGTAGGTATCTCTCAGTTAAAAAGCTTTACTTTTCCTTCACAATGATAATTAACTGAATTCTGACACAATAATAATGCAACAATAATAGTATCCCATTCGTTGAGCACAAGATGCATGTGATTAAGACACAAACTTTTCCTACAATACTTAACATCCTGATTTGCCACTGGACATCACATACATGACTGTCCTAGCTTTATTCAAAATTTTGAAGCAACCTAATCCCTTTTTAATATTTTATAGGGAATTGGGTTGTTCATTGGTTCTGGCAGTTTTGAATATCTTTTCTTCAATGTTGTCATCTTAGTCAGGCATCAAAATCAGAACCAAGAGAACAAAGCACAACATGATGAAGATGGAAGTAAAGGAAATGATGAAGATTTGGAGAACACATTGAATTGGGAGGATTAGAAGTTAATCAGCAAATGTCAGTAAACATTAATTTCACTTTACCCATGCAAAGCGGCATAAAGTATTTCCACTGACAATTACAGAAATTAGAAAGGCAAAACAAAAAAATGCTACCTGCGAATTTATCAGAATTTGATTTAAGGATATTTCCTTGTTATATTTTGACATGTAATGGTGACAATGTGCATTTTAATGGTTATGAGAATTTAACTCTTTCATTCTCAATGACATTTTAATACAAAATTGTCTGATCGTCACCATTGTCTGCCCTGCTTTAATTTCGTGCACCTGGGAAAATGTAAATTGATCAAAAGAAAAAACCCTCAAAACCCCCCAGTTTTGTGCAACTGAGAAAATTTAATTAATAAACACATAAAAAGTATTTAAATATAAACATTAACACTACCCTGTTAAAACAATGTTTTTAAAAATGAATCTTGCCAAGCCTAAGAATATTATTTATGTTGCTAAGTGATTCAGCCAGGAACAATTCAGGTATAGGACAAAAAAATGACTAGCAATGGAAGGAAAAGAGTTTCCCCTTCCACACCCAGCATGCAAGATACACACTGTAGTATTTAATGATATATAAAAGGAAGATGAGCAAGAGCTTTAGGATTGCTTACAGGAAAGGAACACTAGTAAAGCAGTAACATTTTCAGCATTGGTGTCTATACCTTCCTCTGGTAGGCTTGTGTCCTTTGGCACCCAGGGACCCATTAATATTGTTAGTCTGTTTCCGCTATAGTATGAAGTATATGTCAAAATGCCTTTTACAATTGCGATGGAATATTTCTGAGTTCACAAGTTTAGAATTTGTCTGCTGTCTAACTTACTAACTCTGTATGGTCAAATACTGTGGCTGGCTTTTGAGAATCTGGATAAATGTTATGTCTATTAATGATTTGTGTAGCTGTGCAATCTGAGATAATAATCAGATCTCAGGTTTAAGGCATGTGGCCAGAAAATACTTCCCTGACCCCTCTTTTTCTCCCACTTTTCCTCATATGAAGAGCATCCAAACAACTGGTTGTTTATGAAGGGTTTCATCGTCTTCTGAAGCATGAGATATTGACCACTGAAAAAGAGAGGATAACTGAATAGATAGTCCAGTGGTCTAATCCCAAATGACAAATCCTACATTCTTTGGAAATGGTTTAACATCATAACATGTTCTAATAATAATATCCCACAGTTGCACAGAAAAGCTCTGCCAAGCCAACCAGAATGATACCGGCTGAGAGATGAAGTGTGATCTTGTGGGTCAGGTACATGACTGGGCGACAAGAGATCTGTGTTCTGTTCACCACACATTTTATGTATGTGTCAGATTCCCTATCCGTAAAATGGGGATATTAATATTTACAGGGCCTTTAATGATTATAAAGCAGTGTAAAATACTTGAGTAGAATTTGCTACAGAAAGGAAAGTACAATAATGAATGAATGGCACAGAAGTTGCTAATGCTCCCAGTTCTACTGAAATCAATGGGAGTCATTCCATTAACTGCAATCAGACCAGGATTTGGCTTATTTTGTATGAGAAGGGCTAGGTTATTGGTTTTCAATCTTTTTTTCATTTGCTGACTGCTAAAAAATGTCAGATAGATATGCAGGTCCCTTTTGAAATGCTACATATAGTGTGTGCCCCCCCTCCCCCAGGAGTCCACAGACCACAGGTTGAAAACCACTGGGTTAAGTCGTTCTACAGAACAACAGCAGGGAAGTTGCATGAGTCCTGCCTGGAGCTCCAGGAAATTCCAGGAGGACAGAATGATTTCCCTGAACATGAAAGTCTTAGCATCTTTTTTGTTTGTTTGTTTGTTTATCTAGCTGCACATTCAAAGGAGTTTCCAGCCCAAGTGCATATATTTGAATGAACAAGCTG
This sequence comes from Rafetus swinhoei, assembly GCA_019425775.1. NCBI lineage: Eukaryota > Metazoa > Chordata > Testudines > Trionychidae > Rafetus > Rafetus swinhoei. The sequence continues at coordinate 279,571,894 of CM033437.1, forward strand.
GCAGGAATTAAGGTCTGGAAAAAACTTCTGATGATTGATCAGGAGTGGAAGCTAGAAGGGTTTTCAGTGGGGATTTATCATAAGATCTGGCAGTTGAGAATAACTAAGTATCTAACCCTGAATATCTAAACATAGATTCCTAATAATACAATTTTAATAATCTCCCAGCCTGATTACTGTAACAAACTCCTCTTTTCTGCCCTACCAAAACCGATCAACTCCAGTTCATATAAAATAACTTTCTTAATAGTCTTCTGACCAAGTTACTCCCTCTTTTAATCCCATCAGAAAGATTATCTGGTAATGCTGTAACACAAGTATTCACTAGGGTTGCCCGACGGTTTAATCAAAAATACCGAACACCCTCCACCCCCCGCAAAAAATACCAACCGGGGAAAAAATTCTGTTGACGGGGAAAAAAAAGCAAAAAAGTTGAGCAAAAAAAAAAAAAGGACTCCAAGAGTTATTCAGCAATAAAATAAAGATAAATAAATAAATAATAAAACAGCATTAAAACAGCATGGCCCCTTTCAGAGTGCCTGCAGAGTCAGAACAGGGATAGGAACAGGGGAGCAGCTGAGCACTAAGACCCAGGGAAGGCATTGCTTCCCGTTAGTCTTTAGGCTTTTTGCCAGTGGCCATTTTGTTTTATCAATCAACCCAAAACGCAGCTTCCCTGCAGAACCAGGTAGGCAGGGAGTCCGGGGTGAGGGGCTGGGGGTGTCGGGAGTCTGTGGGGGGGAGGCCAGGGGCTGGGCCCAGTTGCCGAGTGTGTCGTAGGGTTGCCAGGTGTCTGGTATTTTCGCCTCCTGGCCAGGAAAAAAAATCAGAAAATACCGGACATTTTAGGTGTGTGGTATTTTCTGAATTTTTTTACTGGACAGGAGGCAAAAATACAGGACTGTCCAGGTCAGTACCGGACACCTGGCAACCCTAGTATTCACATATACTAAACAACCAATACACTTGTTAGTTTGATTCCTTCTTCTATGTCAAGAAAGCCAATTGATTGGAATTGAGATAAATTAGCATGATACAGAGTATTCTTAGTTAGCTTGTAAGGTAGGCCTGGGCAAAATATGGCCCGCAGGCCACATCCAGCCCACCAAGCCACCAGATCTGGCCCACAGATGATGTGGGGAGTCCCAGGCAGGCTCCCTTGCTTGTCCCACAGCCCTGCACACCGCTCAAAAAGTGGCTTCAGGGCCATTTCTCTTTAAAAACTTTGAGGGGGGAAGACTTCAGGCATAACTCCCACATCCTGCACAATCCCATTGGCCAGCTTCTGGCCAGAAACTGGCCAATGGGAGCTGCCTGTTTGAATAACAGGCAGCCATGAAGCACTAGCTCTTCAAGCATTTAACCCTGCAGGCAGGCAGGCAGGCAGGCAGGCAGACTGGTTGGGCTGCTGGCTGGTAAGTCTCCTGGCCAAAGCCTGCATCTGACACCCCAGCTCCTCCCCTCCCCCCCCCCAATCGGGCATCCAAATCCCCTTCCTGAATTATAATCCCCTTTTTACTCTATGTTACAAACTAAGCTCCTACACCCTTGTCCCCTCCTCTAGGTCACAAACCAAACCCCTGCACCCCAGTCCTCTGCCCTAGGTCACAACTCCCTCTTGCCCTAGGTCACATTCCAAAACCCTGCATCCCAGTCTCCTGCCCTAGGTCACAACCACCTCCTTCACCCAAACTCCCTCCCAGACTCCACTCTCCCTTCTGTACCTCATTCCCTTACCCCAAGCTGGCTTCTGCACCCAACCTCTGTCCCAGACCCCGCACCTCCGCCATTAATATCATGGAACAGTGTGACCCTCGACCACATTCAAAAATCTTGGAGTGTCCCCCCAATAAAAAAATATTGCCCATCCCTGTTGTAAGGCAAATGCTCAGAAGATTTTAACAAGAAAAATGTTATTCTCATGCATATGGACATGAGACAATTGGAACATTTTAGATCTCATTGTAACATATCATACACTTATAAACCAGTCATAATTTACTCTGTTTAGTACCTGACACATGCTTGTATTAAAAATCTGTATTAATCATTTCACTGTATTTGACCATTTGCAAATATGGTCTATTTTTAGACTAAAAGGGTTTATCTTTAAAATGAGTTAAATCAGTCAACAGCTAGAATATTTGTATGTGGGTTTTGGGGTTTTTTTTGGTGTGTTATCAGACAATAGTTACTATTGGTCAATGAATACCAGACAATTAGCTAGACATAATTGTACTTATGGTAGCTGACCCATATATATATATATATATATATATATACACACAAGCCATTATCTAAAGATGATTATTACCATTGTATTGTCTAGCATATCTGCTTGTTAGAGAAAGCTAAATATTTATTTTGACTCCTTTATTGCTGTAAATATATGAAGCACTACTATAAGTGATATAGCTATGCAAAGAAAAGTTGCCAACAATATCTTGGGTCTTGACTGTCTAGCAATTAGCTAGAAAATTCTCTTTAAAAGAGAGATTCCACAAGTAGTGTATATTTGTATTGTGATAAATATCTGGCTTCCATCAGCAATACCACACTGAGACAAGGCCCTCAGTTTATTACACAAGGGCATTAACATTTCCAGGGTCTCAGACAGTAGTGCACCTCAGTCCCTCTTGTTCTGTTTAAAACTAATAAAAGAAAGTTCTTCTTCACACAGCGCACAGTCAACCTGAGGAGCTCCTTGCCAGAGGAGGCTGTGAAGGCTAGGACTATAACAGAGTTTAAAAAAGAGCTAGATAAATTCATGGAATGTTAGGTCCATAAAAGGCTATTAGCCAGGGGGTAAGGATTGGTGCCCCTGGCCTCTGTTTGTCAAAGTCTGGAGAAGGATGGCAGTAGACAAATCACTTGATCATTGTCTTTGGTCCACCTCCTCTGGGGCACCTGGCACTGGCCACTGTCGGCAGACAGGATACTGGGCTAGATGGACCTTTGGTCTGACCCAGTATGGCCATTCTTATGTTCTCTTCCTGTGGCTTGCAATAGTATAATGTCCTGAGAGCTGTAATACATCAGTCTAATCCAGGATGTGCCGTTTAGTGGCTTGTGATACATAAAAGGTCAGATTATGTGATTTGTTTGTCTCTTCTGGCCTTAACTCTATGACTCTACTATCAGATTAACCCAGGTACTTATGAAAACTAACTGTTATGCTAAAATCCCAAAGTATTACCTTCTGCTGCCCAATGCTCCCTCTGTGATTAAGTGGAGGGGACTTGGGCTGTACATCCTCCTCCCCCAGTCCCCTGCCAGAGCAGCTGGCCTATCACAAGGTGACAGATGACAAGTCAACTGCATTCCATAAAGAGGTGAAGTAATTAACCCCCACTTCAGCAAGGCATCTACGGAGGAGAAATTGTGAGTCTTTTTCCTCTACCCAGATCTCTTACTGGGACAACTAAGCCATGTGCCACCCTTTACTTTGCGCTGAAAATAAACATACCACCACTACCAACACCCAAACTGCAGAATTCAACGCATCTATCATTTGGGTAAATATGGCTTTGTTTGTTTGTTTGTTTGTTTGTTTGTTGCTGAGATTAAAATGTGCATGTCTAGATATTTCTTATATGATGCTGACCTGATTTTTAGAGGTACTGAGTGCCTATAACATCAACTGAAGTGAAGTCAATAGATTCTATTGACTACTCAACACCTCTAAAAATCAGGCCTCCGACTACTAAGCCACTGCCTTCAACCATGTATGTATTTTGACATAGGTATGTACTAAAAAACAGAGCATGGTTCCCAGAAACTTCACTCTCAGCCAGATCCAATAATACGAGCTAGCAAATGTCAAAGGATACAACATATTTTGCATTGCGGTGTCCTTTTACAGAGCCTAGAAAGCCACTGAATTGTTCCTTTAAAGTAATTTTGCTTTGAAAGATCAGTATATATGCTGATATATATTAGGGAACCTAATTAACAAAGGAAAAGACAAGAAAGCTGTTGACTGCGGTCAATTTTCCATCTTTTTAAAATTGAAAAAATAGGACACAACCAGTGATCACAAACCTTGAAATACATTAGCACTACATAAACTGAGTAAACACAGATGAATACAGTTATATTGTACAGCCATGGCACTCGCTGAAGCCTGAGCTAGGCTAAACCCCCAGCATATATTAAAGCATCATTAATTCTCACTAGTTGACTGAAGTAGCTTACATGACTGCTGGGGACAAGTGGAGTGAAAGGAAGCCCCAGTATGTCAGCTGTCAGCAGTGGTGGAGGTCTATTTCAGGGGTGGGCAATAATTTTTGATGGGGAGCCACTCCCAAGATTTTGGAAAGTGGTCGAGGGCCACACTCTTCCATCGTATTAATGGAGGAATGGGGTCTGGGATGGAGGTTGGGTGCAGAATGGTGCTTCGGGGAAAGGACTGGGGTACAGGAGAGAGAATGGGGTCTGGGAGGGAGTTTGGGCAAAGGAGGTAGTTGTGACCTAGGGCAGGAAACTGGGGTGCAGGGTTTAGGATGTGACCTAGAGTAGGAGGGGATTGTGATCTTGGCCAAGAGATTGGGGTACCAGATCTGGGAGGGGGTATGGGTGCAGGTGCAGTAGTGGGGCAGGAGTGTGGGGCCCAGGGTTGTGGAAGGGAGGGGCTGAGGTACCAGAAGCAGGTTCTGGCCAGGAGACTTACCAGCCTGCCTGCCTGCCTGCAGAGCTAAAGGCTTGCAGAGCTTAAAATGTTTCTGCTTGCTGGTCCATTTGCTTGAGTGAATTAGTAGAAGGGTTGTGCTTTGTGGCTACCTGTTACTCAAACAGGCAGCTCCCATTGGCTAGTGACTGTCCAGAAACCAGACAATGGGATTGTGCTAGGGGCAGGAACAGTGTCTGAATCTTCCCTCCCCCTCTCCTCCGGACTCAAAGAGAAAGTGCCCCGCAGCCACGTTTCTGAGTAGCTTGCGGGGTTGCGGTGCAAGCAGGAGAGCCTGCTGGGGCTCCCCACTGCTTCAGTGGGCCAGATCTGGTGGCTTGGCGGGACAGATCCGGCCCGCATTTTGCCCAGGCCTGGTCTATGATCTGCTGTATCGGTTCTTCTCCACTAGAAGATCACTGAATACTGGTATCTTCTGTCTGACTTTAGATCTTTTTGCATATAACAACATCAAGCCAGTAAAGAATCAAACTGAGAATGCATAGCATACATTGTAGTATAAATAATAAATATTTAATACATTTAGAATAAATGATTTCTGCAGAGACTTTTTGACCACTTATCCTCTGTCTGACACAATTTGATTTGTATGTCTTCGAACAACTCATTTAAACCATTGTACTCATAAAATAGCTGAAGTAGCCAGTGTTATTTAGTAACTTATTTTTATGGCGAAAGAATTAGAGATATGAACTTTTTATGTTTCTTTATGTATCAATTCCGATTTCTTCATCAAAATAGAATACATTTACTATATCGAAAATTACACCTCCCTTGTTTGTATGTTTCCAAACTTGCCTCCAAAGACATCTGTTGCTAAGCACACATTTTATTTATGAGACTTTACTATGAAGGGCATCACCCAGCATATAAAATTAGTACTTTAGTAACCTATCAGGAAGTGCACAGATTTTACTGTACATTTGTTTGATACACAGTATACAAACAAACAAACCCTCAAAAAAAGCATACAATTTGTGGATGTTTCTTGAAACAACCACTCAAAATGCCTAAATGAGAGTGAAAACTGGAAAGCACAAGCTGAAAGCCACTATTAACTGGCATCCCATAGTTTTACAGGGAGTGGTTTATTTTCTTGGCTTGGATTTTTGGCAAAAATGTCTGGAAAGCTTTGTTTGGTAAAATCTGGACTCCATACATACTCAAAATTGCAGAGTGCTTCATATAGTCAATAAACTATATTAAACTAGAGAAATATACTGTAAATCTATATCCACTTACATCGACAATTGAAGTGTTTCATATTGTGGGAAAGAACTGTACTAATATCTTAAGAAATACTAGAGAGGCAACTGACATGCACAGAGTTCTGGAGTATGCAGTTGCTGTAACTCTTTTCCTACCCCAATTTCCTTTTGAAAACAATGCAGCCCTCAAAACTAATGAATCCCAATACAGACAAAGTCCTACACTCCACAATGTTCCCCTGATCATGTTCATTTTGTATTCAACATTATGTTCAGTAATTTTGGCGAAATCATTTTATACATCAAAGCTAAAACTGCTAGAGCCTATGAGCCATACTTCATTAATTCTAAAGGACTTTTGGTACAGGAGAAGTGACTATACTCACTCACTTGGATGTGTTATGTAAACAAATTGGCTAGTATCCATAATCAATTCAGGCAATAATTGAGTCCAAAATGGTTAATTTAGCAAAAACACTACAACAGTGTATTTTTCCATTCTGATTCTAACAGAAACAATTCAATGTATTAGAGTAAACTGACATCTCTTGAAATATGTTGTTTTTGTAAGCTGTGTATAATACGCTTTTGTATCAGACAAAAAAATCAAGCATAACATGAGATAATTCGTTCTGTCTGCAAGATTAAAAGGATTAATTCAAGTATCAATTCAAGTATCTAAATGGCACATGGATAAATCCCACAAACCTCCCAGGAAGTATTAGGAAGCCAGAATCTCATTAAAGACAATGTTAAAATTTAGCAGAACACCTGCTTCTCTGTTTGGGAAAATGATAGTAGAAGTGGAGATGGGCCAGGGAAAGAAAGATACACCCCAAAATAATGGTTTGGAACTGCTTTCCTGGCAAGACATCTTATTGGTAACAGGGAGCCTCACACCATTAGGGGATCATTATAAAATAAACAGATTTACTCCTGATTCTGAAGCATCACATAGAAATGCATGTAATGAAAACCATGTTTCATGTGTATGTATTGACAGCAGGGGCTCAACAACCATTGCCTCATTATATATTACCAGCAGGGAGCAATAAAAATATTAGCACAACATGATGCTAGGATTTCTTGATTTTTTTTAATTGAGAAAATCTTTACTGGCTTGTGGTATACTTAAATCTTTTTTTCAACCTATACAGCTTTTGAGGGAAGATACCTCGCTACAAGACAGAGGCAGACTGATTTTGTTGGTCTTGTGTATTCCCAGCTCCTGTGAATCTATGAAAGTTGGCAATTAAAAAAGCAGCAAGACCCTGCAGATATGTATGACACTTTTATTCTGACAAAACTAATAAGCTAATTTTAAATTAATCCTCTTGTACCAGTTTTCATCATGAATATCACCCTGAAATAATGTTAATATACTGAAACCTACAAAGATAATTAGAATTCAATTTTACATCTCTCTACATTGTACTTAAATATACCAAAAGTTCAGTTTTATCCTGTGTAACAATTTTTGAATGTTACCTTTACAGTAATTGAAGCGGTGAGAGACATAATACCAGTATTGATCAAAACTATCATCTACCATAGAAGAGAATTGAAAATCAAACACTCAAAAATATTGAAGCCCACAATGAAACAAACCATTGAGGTATAGTTGAGGTTGGAACAATGGAGGGGCACAAACACTCACCTCCCTGTGAATGATTGCAGAAAAAGAAAAAGAAATAAGCCAGTTTATCAATGAGTATGTGAAACTTTCCATTTTGGCAAAAAAATCTGACCTGTTTAACCATGTCATCAAAACAGGAGGGCAAGAATACTGCCAGGCCCAATCACACATGTCTTGGTTTCATTGTCATCAGTGAAATAATTGAAGCAAGTTTCAAAAAAACGTGAGCTCAATATTTAATTCTTTGACTTCTCACGACATTCCAAAAGCAGGACACACGTCCACAAGCCAAGTTTCCAGAGGCACCAATAACATTTATCATTTTTAGGCTGATTTGTCTTAGAGTCAGACCTTTTTCAAAATTTCCATTAAACTTGGGGAAAAAAAGATGCTTTGGAACATACTCCAATATATTAACCAAAATTTTTTTTAAATCACCACAAAAAGACAGCATTGGGACATACAGGGTTCCATAATTCTGCTATTCTGGCCTCTTCTTCCTATGCAAACCACCAGCTTCACAAAGGAATAAGAAAGCACATCCCAACAACAGGAGGGAGCCACATAATGTGCCAAGAATTTATCCTGCTAAAAAAATATATCAGCTCTAGCTTAATCCAATGGCAATACTTAGACACCTTTCAAATAGGCCAGATGTAGAGCAGAGTGAATTAATAATACACTGTAGTTTTTTTTTTTACTTTCTTATCCCTCCTATCCTACTAACCCTTCTCTCCCAAGGCCTTCATATTATATCAACCATTGTATAACTCATGGGTCTGCAAGGGTGGTGGTTTGCCAGGGTTAGCCTCTGGCAGGATGCTGCTGATGCATTTACCTGCATGGCCACAGGTACCAGTGATCGCAGTTCCCATTGGCCATGGATCAGCACTCCCAGTTAATGGGAATGGCGGGAGGTGGTGTGAACCAGGACAGCACTTCCCACAGCTCCAATTGGCCGGGAACAGTGATCCGTGGCTAACAGAAGCTGCAATCACTGGTACCTTCAGCCATGCAAGCAAATATAATGTGGATGTCTGCCCCAGGGCTAACCCTGGTGAACTGGATCTAGCTTGCAGGCCGGTATTTGCCCACCCCTGGTATAACTGGATGTGGTTCCTTACACAGTCCTAGGGTATGTCTAGACTACAGGGTTTTTCCAAAAAAAGTGGCCTTTTTCCAAAAAACTTCACCTGAATCTAGACTGCCGTCACATTCTTTCAAAATTAAATCGAAAGAATGCAGCGGGTTTTTTGACAGTGGTAAACCTCATTTTATGAGAAAGAGCTCTTTTGAAAAAAGGCGTTCTTGAACGCAAACAGGGTTTTTTCGAAGAGAGCATCCAGATTGCCTGGATGCTCTCTTTCAAAAAAGCAGATCACTTTTTCGAAAGTTGCATGTCTGTCTAGAGTGGTCCCCGATATGGCGCCCGCTGGGGCATTTATGTGCACCCGCCTAGTGACCAGGGCCGGCCCAAGCCATTCTTGTGCCCCAGGCCCCGGCGCATGCATGGCCCCGCCCCCAGACGCCTGGAAGCCCCAAAAGTTTGGGGACCACTGGTCTAGATGATCTCTTTCAAGAGAGTCTTTTTTCAAAAGAGCCTTGTAGTCTAGACGTACCCCTACAGTACAGCTTCTAAAACTGCCAGCGTTGCTGCAAATGAGTTGAATCTATTTCATAAACAGCAAATTGCCTCTTCTGCATGAAGGTCTGTATGTCAGCAGTGGCGGCCTGTCAATACAGGCGAACTAGGTGGTCGCCTAGGGCGCCAAGATAAACGGTCGTTGAGGGCTTTGGAGGTGGGGGCGCCAATTGCGTGTTTCGCCTAGGGTGCCAGTTGCCAGCAGCTCGTCTAGGGCCGCTCTTGTGTGTCAGACTGAATTCAAATACTCTTACAATCAGAATACGCCCCATCCTGCATCATGCTTCTCCCACTACAGCCAACCCAATTTGATTGATTTGTATTATTTGTCTGAAAGGTCCCTAAATAGCATGCAAAGCATCTCCCAGTGCAAATAAAAAAACCCCACAATTTCTGTCTTGAGTGTCTTACAAAGTAACTTCAGATAACATAGGCCCCAGATACCTAAGGCAAGATTGACCTGTAATAATGCGTTTCAAACAGTATCTGTGGAAAGCACATAAAAAGCTCAAATCATAATGGTATCCAGTCCCCAAAGTAAACTCTCAGGGACTTTTATTAGAATCAGTACAAAAATAAATAAATAAAAGGGAAGAAACCAATTCATGTTAATTGTATTACTCCTCCCCATCCAGCTTATAACGGTTTATTACAAACTCCTGCCTCCTCATAGTGCTGGGACAATACACATTTTTAAGAGGCTGATAAATACTTTCTAACTTAAATCTCCCTACGTGGAACAAGTACCTCCAGGGCATCTTAACCTAGTATGGGTCCATTGAAAAAGCCAAATTGTACACGCAGACTAATATTCATTTGGGATCCGAAATTCAGATTAAATGTTGGAAATTTATATGCTGCCCTTCACCAGCCAGACCTTCCCTCTAAATACCACACCTTTCACTTTCTCCTTTCTATCTGGCACCTAGCGAGGCTTTTAAATGCTTTTGAGGTTCCCAGCTGATCAATGACTGTGTTGCAGACAGTAGATTTCAACTCCCAAGCAGTCACTGGAAATGCACTTCTGAAACAATTTTAATTAAAATGATTTATATTCATCTAAATCTCTTTCCTTCCAGAAAGATACCAAACGGCTTTACAAACAATGTTCAACTATATACAAATAATATTATACATACATAAGGATTATTTTAGCCATTGCTGAAATGCAGCCAAACTGTAAAAAGATTGAGCCAAATTCTCCTCTCAGTTCACTGACTTTTCATCTGAAAGGAGCATTTAAAATGATCTCAAGCTGGTACTGGTTTCAATAGCTACCTGGGATTTACAGCCAGCTTTTCACAGCCTAGATGAGATACCACACTAGTCTACTAAGAAAGCAAGAGGTCTTCAAATATCTGGTGAACTCCTGAAGACATAAGGAAAAAATCTCCCACACCCTGATTTTTTTTTTTTAATTTGGGAAGGTTTAGTCAAGCAAGTCTGACAGGTGTAGGCAAAAGCCCTGAAACTTTTTGGCCAGGTTGAAAGACAGATTTTTTTTTCAGGGCTCATAAACTAAATATAAATGGAGAAAAAGATTTATTTGATTTGATGCTCCAATCCAAGTCCAATATTCATTTCCATTAACACTGGAGTTTGGGAGGATGAGATTAATTCAACCTATTTGTATTGGAGCCCAAATGTATAACACATGCTTAGCAAACAGTTTTCCATTTACATTTTTTCCAGTTCTAATACAATCAGCCACAGATTTTTACAGATTAATCTTGTCAACTGATCTGCCAAGTCTCATTCATTTGTTGTGTCACTTCTTCTGGATTAATTTTAAAACGTGTTTTAATGTATCTCACTCTCCTGGGGAAACACTTTCCAGAGTGTTTCAAATCACACTCATTATCTTTTGAAATTTCACTCATTTAAATTGTCACAGCTTGAAACATTTGGCACAAAACTCAGTTTTAATTATGATGTTCAAATATTGGAGATTGAGTGCAGGCAGAGAGTTGATGAACATCAACAGGTCATCTAAATAAAATTAAATCTTATTTTTTTGTATTCTGTCACTATAAATCCCCACTTTGGGACTATCCTGAATAGTCTGAGCCCATGGCACACAGCCCAGGTTGAAAAGGGGTGGAGAGAACAATTCTATCCAGTATTTCTTCTAAGATATCTCCAGGGCATAGCACTCTGGTAAAAGGTCTATCATGCAGAACAGCAATCCACTGTCTTAAATCCAAAATTCCAACTGAAGAACCATCTCAAATTATGGCTGAAGATTTTTCCTACATTATAGGAAAACCTTTCTTTGCATGTCATCTGGATATTAAATAGTGAAACCTCAGAATTCCTAGCAAATGGTAATCTGAAATGACAGTCTTTGAAGACTCTTGCCCTGCCTTTTAAAGTTGCCAATTCCTACAGTGAAGCTGCTCACGATCATGGCTCTTGTTTTCTTGCAGATTGGGTTGTGCCACACCGACTATGTTTGTGGCATTTCCAACAACAGATGGAGAACCATGGAGCAGGAAGTGCTACACTGCTTTTTTTTTCTCCAGTAGGTTGAGGATGTAGGTGGAGTCCAGGGAAGAGAACTTTGGACAATCATGGTACTGGTGATGGATTCGTGGATTGGTAGGGGGAAGACAGGCTGAGACAAATCCTGAGGGATTCAGAAATAATTTGTTTGGTCCTATGGCAGATCAGACCAAAGCTTTTAAGTAGTATGAGAGGGTATTCAATCAAAGAATGGGAGAAGGAACTTGGAATGGAAAAAGATTTTGTTAGCCATAAGACAGCTTCTCTCCATTGCTTATACTCTCTTTAGCTTCTAATGCACAGACAGCTGCTAGAGCTACCTTATTTTTATCCAGCATCACACATTTTTACATATTGACCCAAATGCATCCCAGTTGGGGATTCAAGATGTACTGCAAATGCCCAGTATACAATAGGGAGTGGTTGTAATACTCCCACACTGAATGAGGTTAAGTGAATGGCAATTTATTTATGATATTCAGTCATAAAATTAAATGCAACAGTTAAATCAAACTGTTGCATCAAATCATAAAGAGTTGCATGATTTTGCAAATCAAAGGTCCATAATAAAGCAGGATGGCAAAGAGCAGAAGGGTCTGAGACCAGCTTGGGTATGAGAAGTTTAGAAGGTGTTTTGGAACCAGTAGCTGGCAATAGGAGACTAACAGACGGCATGTGCTTACCATTCACTGAAATAAAAGCAGTTACCACAAAAAGGAGAAAACAGTTTTACGATGCACTGGGAGCTACGGATAATATGACCAAACTTAATGAAGCACTAGAATATTTACTATATTAATATGGAAACAGTCTGGTGAACTAGTTTCATATTTAATTAGGGAACAGACTCAAGCCCCTGGAGCCACTGGAAAATTATATGCACAATGAAGGTTGTTTAAGACGTTCTATGATTTCCACTCCTTTCACCAATTTTAAAAGCAACAACACTTTAAAAAAACCCTCTGATGGCATTTTAGCAAGTACTACAAGGAAAGACATCATGCCTGTAATGCCTACATAATATATGGTTTAATATTTTTCATGGGGCAACAGGGAAAAAGGTAATTTGGGCCACCCAGAGCCTGGCAATGACTGTATAAGCTCTTCAATAATAATGCTGTAACAAATCCATGACCAGATATGGCTTCATGACTGTTCTCAGGGAAAGAACACAGGTTCTTCTGGTTCAGTCTTATTAAGCTCCTAACACTTAAGTTAAAGCAGAAATGTCAAAACTGTAGAAACATTAGGGTTTATGATGACACACTCTTGAGCAGGTGTGATCCATCACAGAACAGTAATGCATTTTAAATGAACAATAGAGAAACCAGCAAGGAACATGGGCGGCGAGTTATATGGGCTCGTGGTGCCCGTGTTCCAGCAATATTCAGAGCCGGGGGCCCTGCTCCACCAATATTTGGAGCTGGGTCTCTCCCCCGGCCCTGCCTGGAGTGGGCCCCAGCCCCCACCTGCCAGCCCCACCGCGCGTCCTCCCACTCCGGCCCCAGAGTGTCCCCCCCCGGACCCGGACCGTCCCTGTCATGTGCAGCTTTCAGTCCAGCTCCCCCTTGCCAGCGCACGCTGCCGGCTGCTGCTGCCATGCATGGCGTTTACAGGTGAGCGGGGAGACGCCCGGGCGTGACGTGACATCACGGCCCGGGATTTTAAAAGTGCTTGGTGCAGCGTTGCGCCATGCAGCCTAGCTCCGGGTTCAGAGGCCGGGGACCCGAGCGCAGACTCCGGCCCCGCAAAGTGGAAGGCAGAAGGGGAAGGGAAGGGGGAAAATAGGGGTAGGGGTGGGAGAGGAAGGGGCTTGTGCGGAGGGGGAGGGGGAAGAAAGGGAAGGCACCAAGGGACAGGGTAGAGGAGAGACAAATGCCAGGGGGCCAAGTGCAGACAATGAGGAAAATGGCAGGAGGGGAGGTGTCAGTGGGAGGGGGACAGGGTGATGCTGGGAGAGGAAAGGGTAAGGACATTGGGGGCTAGAGGTGGGAGAGAGAGATGCTGGGAGAAGGCTTGAAAGAAGGGGTGGGCATGAGGAAGGTGGGGATGGAGCAAGTCATGTGTGAGGGCACAGAGGGGTGTGAGGGGAATTGGGGCAGAGAGTGGTGAGGGGGTGGGCATCAGGGAAAGAGAGGGCAAAGGGAGCAGGGGCAGTAAGGGAAGGGGGAGGCACCAGGAGGGTGCAGGGTTAAGGGAAGATGCAGGTGCTAGGGGATTCTGGGGGTGAAGCAGAAGGGCAGACACCTGCAGGGGAGGGACCAGCACCAGAGGAGAGAGGCAGGGCAGGTGTGTAGAGGAGGTGTTAGGAGAGGGGATGAGGAGGGGTAGCTCACATGATCAGAGTGGGGCTACTGGAGGAGGCACAGGGGAGAGAAGGGCTGGTGGAGGGGGCAGGTGCAGGAGGGCTGAGGGCAGTGAGAAGGGCAGGAGTCAGGAGGGTGAGGAGTTGGGGGGCAGCAGGCACCAGGGGAGATGATGGAGCAAGGGGAGGAGACATGGCAGCAGAGAGAAAAGGTAAAGGTTTATAAAATATTTATTAATACCTTGGGTGCCACCGTGGCACATCCAAACAAGCCACATGAACTCAGTACTGGTGCACAACACAAAATTCATTCTGCTCAAGGGAGGAAACTCTTAGGCTATGTCTACACTGCTGGCTTCTTGCACAAGAACCCTTGTGCAAGATGTTCTTGTGCAAGAACACGTCCACACTGCCATGTGCGAGCTGTGCTTTTGCGCAAGAGCATCCATGGCAGTGTGGACGTTCTCTTGCGCAAGAAAGTTCTGATGGCCATTTTAGCCATAGGGGTTTCTTGCGCAAGAAATCCCTGCCGAGCATCCACACTGCCCTCTTGCGCAAGAGAGAATTTTGTGTTAGAAAAGAGTGTAGCTCTTGCGCAAGATTCCCTCTCTTACCACGCCGTACTGTAAATGCTCTTGCACAAGAGCAGGCAGGCAGTGTGGATACTCTGTGGGTTCTTGCGCAAGAACGGCTGTACTTGCGCAAGAAGCCGCGAGTGTAGGCATAGCCTTAGAGGGAACGCTTCCCCCAGCCTCTCTGCCCCCGAGTTAATGTCACACACATTGGGTTAATGCAATTGCAGGATAGTTGCATGAGGGGGGGTTGGGGGGGCAAACTAATCCCTGTTGGTAGGAGGATGGTGTGAAAAGTCCTTTGAGAGGGGTGACATGACACCTTTTACTTCTGGTCATGTGTCCATCTTGCCCCGAGTGTGTTATCTCCAGAGGCCTGGTTAACGGGGGTCAGGGAGCATGGTTAATGGGGGTCAGGGGTGAGGCTAATGGGGGTTGGGACATGGTGAACAGGGGTCAGGGGGTGTGGCTAATGGGGCACCACCAAAAATTATACAAACCTGCCGCCTCTGGCAAGGAATGCCCTAGGATTTTCAGATGCTGAGATGATACAGAACAGTTTTACAGGACAGGGGCCAGGTACTTCCAGAGGAGCCCTGCTTCCACAACCCACATCTATATTCTGGATGGAGCCAGGTGTGGTCCCCCAATACACATTAAAGCAGCTTGAGGAACCTTCTGACTTAGTCCAGGAATTGCTCTAGCTGAGGTATTTGTTTAATCAAAGCAGGATTTCTAGAGCAGTAGTTCTCAATAGGGATATAAGTACCCCAGGGCATATGCAGAGGTCTTCCAAGGGATACATCAACTCATCTAGATATCTGCTTTGTTTTACAAGCTACAGAAAAAGCACTAGCAAAATCAGTACAAACTTAAATCTCATACAATGACTTGTTTATATTGCTCTGTGTACTATACACTGAAACGTAAGCACAATATTTATTTTATATGTAGATAGTAAAAATGAGAAAGTACGCTATATTTCAGTAATAGCGTGCTGTGACACTTTTGTATTTTTATGTCAGGTTCTGCAAGCATTAGTTTTTAAGTGAGGTGAAACATGGCGTATGAAAATCGGACTCCCCTGAAAGAGAGTCAGAAATCTGGACAGGTTGAAGGCCTCTGCTCCAGACGAGAGCATGTTCTGACCTCTTTCTTTCCTGAACCTGAAATGCCCTTATACCTAGGGTTGCCAAGTGTCCGGTACTGAACGGACATGTCAATATTTTTGTCCTGTAAAAAAATTCAGAAAATACCAGACACCTAAAATGTCAGATACTTTCTGATTTTTTCCCAGCCAGGAGGTGAAAATCCCAGGCTGTCCGGCTCAATACGGAGGCAGCCTGGCAACCCTAATGCTTACCGGGGGAGCTATCCAGCCCGGTGCAGAGAGGCAAGATGGCGGGCAGCTGCCGGCAGCCTGTTAGGGCCAAAAGCCTCACCACGCGTTTTTTTAAAGGGGCCACACTGAGTGGGTTTTTTTTCTTTTTTTGCTTAACAATTCTCGGGGTCCTTTTTTTTTTGTTCAGTATTTTTTCTGAAACCATCTGGCAATCCTACTTATACCGAGCGGGATAGCAGCAGGTAGGCAGAGCCCAGGCCCGCCAGTGGGGGGTGGGAGGCAAAGGGGGCAGCTGGCCTGGGGCCCAGCAATTTAAAAGAGCTTGGGGTTCTCAGATGCTGCTGTTAATGCCACAGTGAGAGCCCCAATCCTTTAAATCATCACCGGATAGCCCCAGTCCCCAGCTCTGCCCTTTATGCCTGAGGCCCTTCCTCTTCGGGGGGAGGGGGTGGGAGCAAAGAGCCATCCCTCCCACCTTAGTTCAGAGGCCCAGCAATTCAGTTGGCCACTCTGGCAGACACAGATTTACCAGCTTTACACCACCAGTGATTCCTTTATGATGAGAGAATACTTCCCAACAGCATTATTATCAATGGCTATGACACCACTAAATAGTTCAAGGCAGGAGGAACTGGCAGAGAGAGCAGGCAGGGCTTTCAGAGGAAGATAAGTTGATTCACTATTCAAGATGCAGAAAAAAGAAATGACAGAAATTTCTGCATATAATTTTAAAAGATCTTAAATAGTAAGATGATAGAGAACAAGAAATAGGAGACTGAAACAGAAGAATGAATGAGATGAAGTAAAAAGATATCAGGAAAAAAGGGAAATTTTAGAGAGAGAAGGAAGGGGAGAAGAAGTCAGAAACACATGAATTAGAATGTGCTTACAGGAAGACTAATTTAAAGCTCATCTTTCTATGTTGTTTTCATAAATCAATTACTATCACTGCTAAAAATACAATATCGTCATATATCACTCTCACACACTCAAAAACTATATTAAAAGAAAACTAAGATTATGAAGTCAAATCACAAATCTTAGGAAATGCTGGAGTTAAGGTTGCTTGTGCAACCTTCATTTGAGCCCTGCAGCATATACATTATGATACCGTCTTTTAATTACTCCACCACACAGTATTTATCCTCAGGGGCACTCAGTGCACAGGATGACAGGAACTTTAACTGATTGATCAGCTAAGACTTGATGTGGTGAGATTCAGGAATCCTGGGCTTTATTCCATGTTGTGAGCTTTAGTCATTAAAGCCTATTTTTTCCTGTCCCCCTCAATACCTACTACTTCTGCCCCAGTCTCTCCACACTTGTCCTTCTTCGTACGCCTCAGTATTCCCTATTTCTCCTCTTTGGCTCCAAGCTCCAGTGTCCACGCCACCTGTGATTTCTCATCCCAGCCACCTGCATCCCCTATGCCCCAGAGCTCCCATGTTCTTGATCCCAGTCATTTATTCCCTCTGGGTATGTCTACACTGCCACCCTAGTTCGAACTTGCAAGAGGAATAACGGTAGTTCGAATTAGGAGCTTTAATTCGAACTACCTAGTCCTTGCCGCGTGTAGCCGCGGGCAGGTAGTTTGAACTACGGGCATTTTAAAAATGGCGGCGCCCGGGAACATGCAAATGAAGCCCGGGATATTTAAATCCCGGGCTTCATTTGCAAGTTCGAATGCATACATTAGCCACCCTAGTTCGAACGAGGGTGGCAGTGTAGACATACCCTCTTAGATCTACATTCCAGCCTCCCCCTATCACCCTTTGTTTTAGCCTCTTCCCTGTCTCACTAAGTGTAATTCCTCATGTCTCTGAATTTCATTCATGCTGTTTCCAGCTACTCCTCATTGCTACTTGGGTATCAGCATCAGAGCATTGATAGGAAAGGCGAGACAGTCTCTTCCTCTGAATTTGCACACCCTGGCTAATGGGAGGAACAACTGCAGGGGAAGTCTGGATTACAGGAGGCACTTGACTTGCGACCACCCGAGTTCTGACCCCCCGCACTTACAACCATTTTTGTAAGTGCAGAAGGGGCCAAAAAACCCCAACTTACATTCTCGGCCCGCATTTACGATGGCGCACGGCACCTATCGCAAATGAGTGTTCGAGTTACGACGCCCCCGACTTGTGACGCCTCCATTGGAACCAATCATGTCGCAAGTCGGGGGCCTCCTGTAGTCTATGCAACCCCAGAATGGAATATGTTCAATACAGATAAAACCTTTGAAAATTTTTCTCCAAACTCTCAATAAGTCTTCACTGAGCATCTTCAAACTGAGATTTTCAGAAGCTCAGAGTGGATTTTCATAAGGATACTTTCCTGACTCAGGCATGCCCCACCAAATTTCAAGCCCCTGCTTAAAAACATGGTACTTCTAGAATATCTCTGTGAAATGGCTGTCATAATCTTTCTAAGAAGTGCAAAACTACATATTTCCCCCAGCCATGTTTAGAAAAAGGGCTGATGTATTTTTGGCTGAAATTGTCCCATAAATTCTGGCATGCATTCAACATGGAAAATTTCGACTTAAATGGTTGAAATCTGGGACCATTATAAGTGACTGTAAGTAGGATCTAAAAATTGAAAGAGAGGGGAAACACTGGTTACCCATAAAGGGGGAAAGTTTTCAGAAGTGCACAAGTGACTTAGGAGCCCAAATCCCATCGACTTTCAGTGAAATTGCCTAAGTCTTTTGAAAAAGGAACTTTTGTCCTTAAGTCCCTTTTTAAAAATTTACTCAAACAGATAAGTTTTACATATACAAACAGCACATAATAAAAGAATGATTGTATTGATTATTAACAATAGCATTTATTTAGCACCTTTCATGTTCAGTGTTCTCATAGCACCGGTGGAAGATAAATATATTTCCCCATTTTAAAGTTAAAAGCAAAGAAGTTATATGATTTGACAAGCACAGGAGCTCCTGTCTCCCAACATCACCTTGTTTTTTAATCTAACTGCTCTGCTATCTATTTATTTATTTAAAATGATATATCACTTATCCATTGATCTAGAGATACAGTACCAGAACTAAACTACCAATAATAGGAACAAAATTCATAACAAGCAAATTGTCTAGCCAGGGTCATTCAAAGTAATTTCCCCAAACAATAGTAATAACCCTGCTCAGATAGCACTCCAACCTATGCCCTTACCAAAGAGCTTTGCAGCATGCTTGGATGGCTAACAAGATGCTTTGGAAGATGATGGAGGGAAGCAAAGTCCATAGCTTAAACCTTTGCCTGCTCTCATTGGAATGAGGGGTCTTCACCTCAAGCACATACATTAACCTCAGCAGTGGCATTCTTGCATGGAGGGAGAAGTAATATGTTGGACTTCTCCTTGAAATCTGCCCAGCCAATGCAGACTACAGTCTCAGTGTAATATGATCTCTTTCTGGAGCCACTTTTTACACAGCATTTTTTAGCCTACCTTAGTTTCCAAATGGTTCCAGCATGTAGCCAATTATCCATTTATCATGCCTTATTCATGTGGGATTTATTTTGTAGTGTCTACTTGTTTTTGATACAAGGCATAGCTTAGAACTTTACCTTAGTTCTAGAACACAACAGCCGATATTCTAAATATACTTATAATGAAAGCTATCTTAAGCAACCGCACAATTGACCAATAAAAGTTGCTTGCTTAAACAAGATGGGCTTCTCAGTAAGGTGATCTGACATGTACTCAGCATGTTTGGGAATATTTTGGGGGGTCTATTAACACATAAGTGCCCTTCTGTGAGTGGTCTTTGTACAGGTTTCATTATACATGTATATATCTGTATGTTGAAGGCTATTGTTCAGTGGATATGATTTACTAATGGCATTCTACCCAGAATTAAGTCCCAGAACATGCTGAGGCCAAGTAAACAAAAGTTCCTAACTGTCAGGGTAGTCAGACACTGGAATAAATTGCCCAGGGAGGTTGTGGAATCTCCATCTCTGGAGATATTTAAGAGTAGGTTAGATAAATGTCTATCAGGGATGGTCTAGACAGTATTTGGTCCTACCATGAGGGCAGGGGACTGGACTCGATGACCTCTCGAGGTCCCTTCCAGTCCTAGTATTCTATGATTTTAAACAGTTATATGGACTAATCAAGTACAACAAGAAATTATACTACACATGAAATCAACACAATGACAGAGGGGAAGGAGTGGAGGGAGGCACCACATAGGAAAATGAAGGAAAATTGAAACTGAAAGCAAAGCTAGGTAAAAGTAAGTCTTTGATCTCTTTTGAAAAACACTAAGGTGAAAAAATAAAATTTAACAACCCTCCCCCCCCCCCAAGAACTATATCAGAAGAATTTGTTCAATACTAGAGAGCTCACTTAAGCTATTCAGCTGCTGAAATTGAGCTTGATAGAAACATAAAGCAAAACATAGGTTAGATCCTCTGTTTCATTAACTGGCTCACAGAAAAAAAGGAGAGTTTTCACAACAGTGAGTGGTCAGTTAAAAAACAACCTATCAGTGTTGTTCATTTCTTAGTATTCATATTAACCTGGCATTTAAACAATGCTAAAGCAAAAGTACACAAGAAACTGTAGACAGAGGAAGAACCTCCCGGCCCCCGCATCTCTCACACACACACACACACACACACACACACACACACACACACACACACACACACACACACACACACACACACACACACACTGCCTTTCCCCCTTACAGAAGCAGTAGCATTTAGGTTCAGCTTATTTGGATTCATTTTCCTGTTATGTTTTTCCGTCTCTTGACAGTAACCGCTTTTCATTATAAGAAACACATCAATAAAATACATAAATTCCATAAATCAGTCCTATTTTGTAGGAAATCAAGAAAAAATTAAAAATATCAATTATGGTAAATGCTTTATTTGTGCAGAAAAAGAATTTCCTGAATTAAACTTGTTTTCATTAGACTCATGGAGGTAAGTGTTTTAGGTAGATCAAAGGCAATGTCTGTACTTATTCTCATTTACCTTTTCAGTGTAACAGGACAAACTCTATAGGTGTGTTATTATAAAACTGGAATAATGCCGTGTAACCTCACTTCAGATTTATACTGGTGGAACTAGTGGATCAGAGAATTTTGGTGGCACGACTCTTATTGATGTTGAAGGTGGTTTTACAGTTAAAACCTCACAAAGTGCCTGCCAATGTAGAGGTTATACTTCCAACATATTGAAGATAATGGTGCCATGCAGGATATCAGTTCTACCTACTGTGTCTAGTCACAGTGTTAACTGGTATCAAATTCTTGGCTTCCCTAGCACAGACACCTTAGATGGAAATAGTTGGGGAAAAAAAGGAGTAAGTGTCTGCTCACATTCATAAGACACCAATTTGTGATTCTGGGGCACAAAGTGGTATGAAAGTAGCCTCAGGAAAAATATCAGGGATCTTTTGCAGATACAGTATCAGCATAGCATGCACTAGGTGCACGCAAATAAGAAGGTGCAAATAAAGAAGGGCACAGTGAAAGCTCATTACTTTATATCTTCTCAAATAATGCCCGAAATAGGGAACTTACAATGAAGCTAAACAGCATTAAATTTAGAACATACAGAAGAGAATACTTCTTCATAAAGGGTATTTTCAAGCTGCTAGCATCCACTCAGAATATTGTGGCTGGATAATTTTCTCGATCACTCTTACTATGGTACATATACCAAGCTGAGATAGCTATTATGTTAATCAAACGTCACACTTCAAATCATCGGTTAATTGCTTAGAAGGGTGAAGAAAAAAATCTCTTCCCCATCTCAAATTCAGAATAACTAGATACTTCTGGAGGACATCACCCTCCTAAGAAGAATCTGGTATTGGCTGAAAAAAGTACACCAAACCTGACTGACCTTGAGACTGATCTAGTATGGAAATTTATGTTTCTGTGCAGTAAACATGACACAAATGTCACTGAGGTATTTCTGTTGTACAATTTCTATTCATAAAATGTTAGACAACACACATTGATTTAAAATTAATTGTATTAAATGTTTATAATTAAAAGGCGATTAAAAGAGGAACAGATCTAGTGCAACCTCTCTCATACACAATGTATGCATAGGGTGACCAAGTAAAAAATGACACAGAATAGCCAAAAGCACTCCCTCCTCCTCCATGCAAGAGTGGACTAAGCTACCTATCATCACTGCTCGCCCTCCTTAACATTACTATGTCCCAACTTTGGGGAAAACGTCCTACTTTTTTTACAAAACTGGGCATAATCCATTTGCTGATCCTCTGTGATATCAAACAGGACAAGTACCCACTTTGCAAAAAGAATTGGGGCGTCAAGGACTGGGCTTAAAAAAGGGGATTGTCCTGGCCAAAATGGTATATATGATCATCCTGTATATGTGTAATTACAGAATACATGGGTCCTACCTGTAACTTATCTAGAAGAAGGAGGACAGATGTTTATCCCAAGTAAAGCTTTCAATTATCACAGAAAGGAAAAGAGTAGAAAACTTTTGTGCCATCAGTGCTAAGTTACCTGTGAAGTGTTAGATACTCCTTGGAAAGGCACTACAGTAATTCCTCATTTAGCACTATAGATGCGTTTCTGAAAATGTTCGTGCTAAGCGAAAATGTGCTATGCGGGGTCAATTTTCCCATTAAAAATAATGGAAAAGGTGGGGGTTGCGTTTCAGGTGGTGGTAGCAAAGTCAATTTTTGTTGGTGCTCAGTCATCAACATCAACATTAGATATCTAGCAACACAAGTCACCACGGTTTGTTAAAACACAAAGATAAACACATGATTGAGCGAAGGAGCACTGTGACCACGTGTATTCATCCGCTCATGTATATTACCACTGTTTTCACCAACTTATACCGCCGCATGAAGTAGTCCGCCACTTGATTATTTTCGTGTTATTTCGGGGACAGTCGTGTTATTCAAACACGTTCCTTAAAAAAAATCATGCTATTGCGAAAACGTGTTAAGCGGGCACGTGTTAAATGAGTAATTACTGTATATAAAATCATGGGATGGACAGACACAATAAGATTAGATTAGACTGATTGTTAGAAAAATGCTAATGTAAAGAATACAGTTATAAAATGCTAAGGCAAATACTTATATTTTTCATAGCATCTGTAGAGCATAAAAGCACATTGTTTTATATTCTATACACTGGATACAATCAATCTGTATTTAATTACTCTCTTTGCACAAATGTCTAGCAGGTTTTTAAAATGCAGAAGTGACTACATATTGCAAACTCCTTATAGGCATTAAATCAATGTTATTTGCAAATGAGTACTGAGAAGTCTTTTACATCTCTCTAGTTCACACATACAATGCTGAAAGGAACATAAGGGTAAGAAATCATTCATAGTTCCCTTAAAGCACAGTGTAAAAAGTAAAACAAATTAATCTGAATGGAAATTAGAAACTGTGGGCTGGTGTAAATATTCAACACACCCGCTAAAACAGAGGTAAAAACAGTAAGACCTATATTGTCAGGAAACAGGTATTTGTACATAAGAAATGAATAAAAATATATATTGATAATGTCTCCTCTTACTTTCAATAACTGTATCTATCTACAGACTCAACCATTCATGTACACATAATAAATTAAAAGAAATTCCAATCTCAGGGTATGTCTAGACTGCATCCCTCTGCTGACAGAGGGATGCAGATTAGGCAGGTCGACATTGCAAATGAGGCAGGGATTTACATATTCCGTGCTTAATTTGCATAAAAATGGCCACCGTTTTTGCCAACTCAGCACTTTGTCGGCAAAAAGAGGCAGTCTAGAGGCTGATCTGTTGAGAAAGAAAGCCTTTTTCGACAGATCCCTTATGCCGACAGAGGGATGCAGTCTAGACATACCCCCAGTGACGTTTTGGAATGCAAAGGAAGGGGAGTGTCAGACAAGGATAAACAATTATTTTAAAGAATTACAGGTTGAACCTCTCTAATCCAGCACACTCTGGTCTAGAGATGTTAGGAGGTGGATAACTGTCTAATAGTGTAGTCGATACAATTTGTATCGACTACAGAATTAGTTAATAAGGGAAGGTGTTCTGTCCCAGCTCGTGCCAGTCCAAGAGCTACCCCCATTGCAGCTCTGCAATTTAAATGTAGTAAGAGCCGGGCACGCAGGCAGCCTGGCTCCTACTACATTTAAACTGCAGAGCCACAGTGGGGGTAGGTTCTAGATTGACACGAGCCAGGACAGAGCTGGGAGCACTGCAGCTTTGCATTTTAAATGTAGTAAAAGCTGCAGTGGGGGTAGCTCACGGACCCTGGCACCTCTTCCTACATTTAAAATGCAGAGGCGCAGCGGTCCCAGGCTGGCATTAGCGGAGACTGCTCAATCTCGGCTCGCGCTGGATCCAGCAGCCCCTGTTTGAGGCATTCTGGGCTGGCTGTGGACAGGAGTTCTTGCTGTGGCAACTTCTGCCCGTGACAATCCTCAGCCCATTGTGGGAAGAGGCTGCTTCGCGACAGCCACCCTTCTCCTTTTAAGCCGGCTCCCCCCAGCACCAGCTCCTGTTCCCCCTCCTTGCTGCCTCTGATATAGAGGCAGCGGGGTTGGGGGGAGACAGCAAGTAGTCGAATACTTGACTACTCGCTTACATCCCTACTCCGGTCTGGCAACATCTGTGGCCCGGCATGATTTTAGTCAGCTGGTTGTCCACTTATAATAGACATGGCCATGTTTCCTGCAGTCCCACTGTGCCGCCAGCAAGAAACTGCCCATAGTAAACACCACTCAACCAGGACCAGAACTTATACCCCTCACCCCCTTCTGAACCTTAACCCTCTGTCCCAGGTCAGAATCCTCTCCTGCACTCAAACTCCCTCCCAGAACCCATACCCCTCCTGCACTCCAAACCCCTGCCTGGAGCTCCTGCCTGCACCCAAATTCCATCCCAGACCCCACCTCCACTCCATGAATAGAAAAGCGTGGCTCATGAACAAATACAAAAATTCTTGGAGTGGACTCCCTTCAAAAATTATTGCCCACCCCTAATTTCATCTAAAGTCTGTGGGAATCTTTCCATTGACTTCAGTGGGCTTCGGATCAGAACCTAACACTAAGGTATCTGACTTTTGTTGGTCCCTGGGGTGGTTGCTTTAATAGGTTTTGTTCCATATTCAGACAACAAGAAACATATTAAAAGTTAGTTATTAGGAATATACTTATATGAAATGTAAATGATGCCCCCAACATATGATACCCAGCAGGTTTCTTTTCCACGCTGAGGGTCCTATACTAATGCAAAACCCAGAAGCATGGCACTGACCCAGCCTCATACTGTGTCAGATCAAACTTCAGTAAAACAGCCTGGTATGTATTTTATAACAAAGTTATAAAATTTGATAGGAAAAAAAAGGTAATGGCAATCTAAAATGTATTTTCCAGGTTTATGAAAGCATATTTTTCCATTAGATTATTTTACAGATGAACCTGCCATAAAAGCCAGCTCTCTGGTACTGAAATGCTCATGCCTGGACACATTGTTACATACTTGAAATTTGCCATCCCGAAGCAAAAAAAAAGTTCAAAACCAGGCTGCAAGGTGACACTGCTGAGTTGCATTTCATATGCAAATGTGGGATGTTAGAGTGTAGCCGAATAACTGTTTAACTGATAATCTGGTGGTTATCGATTAATGGTACTAGTTACAGTCGGACAGATCCCAGGGAGGCAAGGGCTGCCAGTTCCACACCCAGGGAGGAGGCTTCACTACAGCAGAGAAACCATCTCCCTGGGAGCCAGACAGGGGGAGGAGGCTTCACTGTCGCAGTGAAGCCTCTTCCCTGGGAGCTGGGCAGGCGAGGGCTGGTGTTCCTGCTCCTGGGAAGGCTTCGCTGCAGGCTCTGCAGTATAAAGCTAACAGCCCACAGTGCATGTAACCCTAAGATTTTTAGTGGATACACAATTACCATATTAAACGATTTTTAACATCCCTAATGCAATTCGATACAATCAGAATGGGTCTGAATAGGAACTGGGAATGGCTTGCTCATTACCATAAGTAATTTTCCACTTTATGTACCCCTACTCTCTTTCTTTTTCTTTCCCTTCATGCATCTGATGAAGTGAGTTACAACTCACCAAAGCTTACGTCATAATAAAATTGTTATTCTATAAGGTTCCACCGGACTTCTTGCTGTTTTTGCTGAAAGAGACTAACATGGCTATCTCTGAAACCAGTCTCCAAAAGGGAAGTGATAAAAGACTCAGTGCTTGAGTAATTTAAAAACAGACTACATAAAGCATTCTAGAATATATTTTAGGGAATATTCCTCCATAGATAAGTAGATGGACTTGAGGACTTAATAGGTGTCTTCAACTATAATTTCCTGATAAATCACAAGACGGGATGAGAATTTCAGAAAAGAGAATAAAGTACAGGGTTTGAGTGAAACTCAAACCATGTAAAAAATAGTGATTTGGCCCTGGTTGCCATTTTCTGCAGTAATTTACTTAAAGTGGCAAAAAAACAATCCAATTAGACTAGTGATTTTGGATGTCTAAATTGGGTGCCCAACATGACAGAACTTCAAGTGGTCTGATTTCCAAAAAGTGATAGGCATGTAGCAGCTGAATGTCAGACCCCCTTTACTCTCACTTTTACAATAATCTTTGTTAGTCCATTTACTTGACGCATAATTGCACATGCCAATTGCACATGCCAAATTGATACAATTTAGAACAAAAAGTAACCTAATCTAATAGTCATTATAACTATAATAATCAGATCACACAGAACTGATGGAATTTTTGCAATTTTTTGTACACACAATTCCTTAGAAATTGCTCTAAGGCAGGAGTGGGGAACCTTTTTTTGGGTCGGGGGCCGCTGAGCCACAGAAAAATCAGTCAGGGGCCGCACACAAGTGAGAAGCAGAAAAAAAACAAAAACAAATTCTCACTGATCTGGCCTCTGACTGAGAAGGAAAAAGATTCTTCCCACATTCCCCTTGCACACAAGAGCCTAGCGGGGTCCAGACTAGTAGATTTTGTGTGCTTCAGCCGCACAGGAGGTGGCGGGGAGGGGGAGGGCTGAGTGCCAGCATGGGCTCCCCAATGCTGGGGGGAGCCCTGAGCCTCAGGGGCTGG
Source organism: Rafetus swinhoei (assembly GCA_019425775.1). Lineage (NCBI taxonomy): Eukaryota > Metazoa > Chordata > Testudines > Trionychidae > Rafetus > Rafetus swinhoei. The sequence goes on from CM033437.1 coordinate 279,598,883, forward strand.
ATACAGGCAAGCTGGGGGCCACATCCGGTCCCCTGGTCTTAGGTTCCTTACCCCTGCTCTAAGGCATTCATGCCCACAAGTGACAGGGGGAAGTCTAATGTATGTAATGTGTAATACAAGAGGGGTTATTGTTAAAGAAATCTGTTTTCCTTCAGCAGCTCACATTTCCATGAGCAAATACAAAAATGAATAGAAATGAAGACATTCTGGCCACCCTGAATGCCTTACAGTTATAAATCCTCTTGCATTCAAATAACTGGACTGGACTTCTAACCATGTATATGCCAGAATAAATTAACCATTCTTAGCATAATATACTTCACGTATATTTAAGTGACAAGACACTATAAATATGAAGTAAAACCTGTATGGAGTAGCACACAAACTGTTCACACAAATATCTTCATTGCTTCACATTCAAGCCATTCATGAGACTGTAAACTATTCCCATAGAAGCGTATGATTTTTTACTGCCCTAGTAGGAAAAACTACTTCTTTGCAAGGATTTTGCACACACATTAGCAGATGGCTAAAAGGTCCATTTTAAAGTGCTTTGATTTCTACTGCAGTCCAGAGGCACTGAGACTACTGACAAGAGAGAGTGAACTCTGATCTACAACTTTAGCTGAGAGGCAGTTGGTTTTTAGTTCATGCTATAGTGGCACATGGCTTTAGCCCCTAAGGTTGCAAGTTCAGTCTCTCCTGCCGATGACCAGGGTCCATCAGCTTTACACTATGTTCTCATAAATCCACCTTTATACACAACAGGGCCCAATTCTAACCTCATAATAGGTTTATGTATGAGGTATGACTTCATTAAATTCAATGTAGATTCTCCAGATTTAAACTGGCATGAGATCAGAATTAGTCCTATTGTCCTTTTGAGTTTGTGAAACAACATCCACTGGCTATTTTCTATTTTTAACTGAATTTGATGCTTATCTGAAGAGTCAGATTGATAGCCATGAAGGTGGTATTTCTCTATGTATCCAAATAACAAGTATGTTGTATGCAGCAACAAGTTCTCAGCATTGCCATACCAAGGTGTCTCAACTGCCACCTAGACAGCCATTTATTGAGAGGCTGGTTTAGTCTCCATAGTAATGTATTCATTGGCCTCCTTGCTGAGACAGCCAACAGTGTTCAAATTAGTGCTGGTTTAGTGGGAGATTTTTGAGATGTGGGCATCTGTTCACAATCTGTATACTACAACAACATACTAATTTTACAGAGGCCATCAAAGAGCTAGCGATTGGTGGGATTTCAGCAGCTGGCTCTGGAGGTGAAAAGCTCCATATATCTCCCTACCTTTCCAATACGCATGGCTAATTTCCTATGGCCTGTTACTTGTACTAGCTTTCCTGAGATGCTTTTTCTTTAGAATTTTTTCTTAGAATCATTTCCATGAGCGTCTGTACACAAAAATTTGCAGACAAGTAAAGCATCTAACAGAAAGAGCTAAGCTGAACTCCCTAATTAGAAAATAGAATACCAAATTGTCAGAAAACAATGCCATTCAAAACTGATCAATAATGTGTGATTTACATTTCTTGGTAAGCATGTGCCATTTGAAAATCAAACTCTTTTTGCCCTCACTTTTACGTATCAAAATGTCAGTGGCTGCACTGGTTATGAATGAAGGTTTGATTAGGAAATGTGAAATTATGGAACTCCAAATGGAGGGCCTTCTATGCTACCTAAAACCCTGGTTTTGACATGTAGTAGGAATGGACAGGTGCAGGTCAAGCAGATATGCCTTGTAGCAGTATGTGCAATCCATTCATACCTCATTAGTAGGCCGTAGAAAGGAAGCTTTCAAAGATGAGTTGGGGAAGGATCTACTGGACGCAGGATTAGCTAGACCTAATGGCTAAGAAGGTGGTATGGAAATGCTGTGAGCACTGTTTCAAATGACAGATTGCAACAAAGGCAGCTAAGGAGCCCAAGTTTCAATGAATTTCATCCAAAATTCCCTCAGAAAGCCCATTTTACTCAAGAATTTGCTGGGTCTGAATCAGGCAGTATCGAGGCAGAGTTAACTTTGATCTTAAGAATAGAAATACAAGTCTCCTAGGCACACATGACACAAATGAAACTTTGAGTGTTAAGTAGTCTGCTTGATCAGATAAGAAGTGTGATCCACTTTCTACTGTGTTTCTACCCATTCACATTACTAAGGCTGTTTATCCTTCCTAAGAACTTATGATTCTTTTTCTAGCCTATAGGAACTGTGACGGACCCGGCACGGTCCGCACTGTGCCGGGCCGGGGGAGTACCCCCACCCCAGCAAGGGAAAGGCGGACGGCTGACCCGGGCAGCCGGGAAAACCCCGGAGCGGTGGCGAGCCGACGCGGGAGACGCGCTCGGCCCCGCGCCGGGCGGGCCAGACCCGGCTGCGGGAGGTACGCCGCAGAAGCGGCGGGCGCGCCGGCTACGCCGGCCCCCGCAGGGCAGGGGGCGGAGCCCACAGCCCCGACCCTTACATGGAGGGGCGGGGAGACGCCGGGGGGGCGGGGCAGGCATCCCCGGCGTCCAGAACCGGGCCCTTTGAAAAGGGGCCGGGAGAGCCAGCCAGAGGGGGAGGACGGCGCCGCAAGACGCACCTCTGGAGGGCGAACACCCCGCCTCGCTGGAGGGCAAGAGGGCCGGGGCCGGAGGCCCCAAGACACGAGCCGGGCGAGGCCACCGACTCGAACGGGGTGAGTAGCCCGGGCGGGCGACCCGGAAGCGAGGCAGGGGCCGGGGAGTGGAAGAAGCCTGGGGCAGGGCACTTCTGGCGCCCGTGGGCAGGTGCGTTACGGGGATAATCCCCACCTGCTGTGGAGGGAGTGCAGGCACTACTCCCCTCCCACTTAGGGCCCCGGGCTGGGACCCGGTGGAGAGGGTGGGCCCGGTTCCCCCACACCGCTCCCCCTTCGACTGCCATTCCGGCCTTCGCCTGGTAGTTCCCGCACAGGGGCAGGCCGCATCCAAGCGGGAGCCGCACAACCTAGGCTGTGAGTGAACTCTTGACAGTCCTGACCCCCAACCCCCCCCTCGCTCCTTTTCCCCCACAGACCCATGGACCCCTGAGGGGGCTGGGCGGTGAGTTCGCTGAACCCCGGCACCCCCATAGGGCCGGGTGATCGCACTCACATTCCGCTTCCTGGGGCCCCGCCCCGGGACAGACATTCACAGGACACAGACGGTGGGTCCGCTGAGCCCCCTTCCCCCCGCCGGGAGGGGGCATTCGCACCCCAAAAATCCGTCACAGGAACCGTCATTGGGTTTTTTTGCAATGAGGAGGTTACAAAACATTACTTATTGATATAAATGCCAGCATGTGTCTCCTGGCATCTCAATGCCCCCAAATGAATAAGCCCAAATTGAAAATCTCACATGATGTGAAAAAAAGCCAGTCTTGTGAAACGTTTAGAGCTCTGTTTTATTTGGGGGTTTTCTCCATATTTAGAAGTGTCTGGAGCTCATTATTAACCTGATTATTTAAGGCCCTAATTGAATGGTGAACAAATCATCCAAAAATTGGCTAAGCTGCAGACAAGTCATGGAAAAAAAGTCACAGAGAAGTAATAATGGACCTTGTTATTTGCGGTAATAAGACCCATTGTTGCTTTTACATTATTTTCTTCTCTTAGTCACCCATGACTCCTGCTGTCAGTGTCACATGGGCCTGAGAGCAGCAGCTTCAGGCTCAGAGTGAGTCTGGGCTGACAGAGTAAAGGGCTGTGAGCAGAGACTTCTGCTATCAGCAGCCTGGGGCTGCAAGAGTAAGGCTGGGGCTTCTGTTCTCAGACGGGTGCACAGCAGCGCTTTTACTGTCAAAACTGCAGTGGAAGCCTTGTATACTGAAATCTGTGTTTTACTGAATATCACTCAGTAGAACCTAACTAGAGTTGCCAGATGGTCCCCCCAAAAATACCGGACACACGATATTTTGGTCAAGCAAAAAAAAAAAACCCAACATGGGCTAAAAATTTTCAAAAAACAAACAAAAAAAAGGAGCGCAGGATAATAAGTACTGCCTCTCCCAGCCACTCCCCCCGCCCCTTCTGATGGGCCCAGACCGGCGATCGGGGGATTCCCAGCCACTCCCCCCACTAGGCTTTTGATGCGCCAAGAGCGGCGATCGTGGCCCCGCCTCCCAGCCTGGGAGTCCCAGCTGGGAGGTGGGGCCGCGATCAGCGCTGGGAGCCTGTGATTGCACAGAAGCATGGTGGGGCCGGGAGGTTCCCAGCCACTCCCCCCACCCCCGCCGGCTTCCGTCCGGTGCGCAGCCAGAAAAATCAGAGAATACCGGACATTGCACATGTCCGGTATTCTCTGATTTTTTTTACCGGACAAAGAGCGCAAATACCGGACTGTCCGGTAGAATACTGGACACCTGGCAACCCTACACCTAACCGATTACAAAATATGCACTCATCAATATGCTTTGGCTGAAATAACCTTCAACTCCATGGATTAAATTACTCTTTTTTTCTTCAACCCTCCCCCCCCACATACACACCTTAAAAAACACCAATGGTCCTGTAGCACCTTAAATATATAGATAGTATCATGAGCTTTCGTGGGCACAACACACTTCTTCAGATTACAAATATCTTTTTTCCTCAGGTGATCATAGCAATTAACTCAGACCTTCATAAGTGTGGAGTGAGGAAAAAAGGGAACATGATTATAAAGGCTCATTAGGGAAATAAAGCACACTCAGACCTTAGGATTCAACCACAGTGAATCTATAAAGCACACTTATCTCAAAATAAGCTATTTCGGATTTTTTTCTGAAATAGCTTATTCTGAAATAGCACGTCAACACTACAAGGAAGCCTCAAAATTAGTCCAAGGCAGGCTTCCCTAATGTGGACATGCTACCTCAGTTTAGAGGCCCAGCAGGCACTGGAGAGTAATTACTTTGAATGGCCCTGCGGAGGAGCTATTTTGAAATAGCAGCACTGGAGCATCTAACATTACTGCTATTTTGAAATAGCTATTTCGGAATAAGCTTTATTCCTTGTGGAATGAGGTTTACAGATTTTTAAATAAGCCGTCCATTATTTCGAAATTATTTTGAAATAAGCCGTCCATTATGTCGAAATTATTTTGAAATAATGGAATTAATGTACAACTGTGTGGTGTAGATGCACCCTCAGATAAAGGAATGGCTAACACTGAACCAGAATTTCCAGGAAGAAAATAAAATGTAGAATTTGTAAAGGAGAGATTCTGAATACCATTTTCCAGGTTCTAACATTTCTTGGCAAACAAGTGTTTTAGGGTAAGTTGCAGGACCTACTTTTCCCGCTTTCATGACACTTGAAATCTTTGCAAATTAAAAACTGACTGAGGAAACATGATCAGATGAGCAGACAAAATCTTGCTAAACTCAATACAATTTGAACCATTGTTAGCTGTGTTAGTTTCGGCAGCTTTTTCCACTGTGGGTGTTCTTCATAACTACAGGCATACTGGGTCAGACCAAAGGTCCATCTAGCCCAGCACTCTGTCTGCCGACAGTGGCCAATACCAGATAACCTAGAGGGAGGAAACACAACGGGTAATCCTCACGTGATCCCTCCCCTGTCACCCATTTCCAGACAAACAGGGGCTAGGGACACCATTCCTACCTGTCCTGGCTAATAGCGATCGATGGACCTAACCTCCATGAATCGATCTAGCTCTTTTTTAACCCTGTTAAAGTCCTAGTCTTCCCCACATTCTCTGACAAGGAGTTCCATAGGTTGTGCGCTGAGTGAAGAAAAACTTCCTTTGTTTGTTTTAAAACCTCCTGCCTATTAATTTCATTTGGTGACCCTTAGTTCTTATATTGTGGGAATAAGTAAATAACTTTTCCATATTCACTTTTTCCACACCAGTCATGGTTTTATAGACCTCTATCATATCCCGCCTTAGTCTCCTGTTTTCTAAGTTGAGAAGTCCAAGTCTTTTTAAACTCTCTTCATATGAGACCCATTCCAAACCCCTAATCATTTTTCTTGCCCTTTTCTGAACCTTTTTCAATGCTAATATATCTTTTTTAAGATAAGGCAACCACATCTGTAGACAGTATTCAAGATGTGGGCGTACCATGGATTTATAAAGAGGCAATAAGATATTCTCTTTTTTATTCTCTATCCCTTTTTTAATTATTCCTAACATTCTATTTGCTTTTTTGACTGCCGCTGCACACTGAGTGGATGTTTTCAGAGAACTATCCACAGTGACTCCAAGATCTCTTTCTTGAGTAGTTATAGTTAAATTAGTCATATTATATATATAGTTGGGATTATTTTTTCCAACGTACATTACTTTATATTTATCAACATTAAATTTCATTTGCCATTTTGTTGCCCAATCACTTAGTTTGGTGAGATCTTTTTGAAGCTCTTCACAGAGCTTTGGTCTTAACTATCTTGAGCAGTTTGGTATCATCTGCAAATTTTGCCACCTCACTGTTTACCCCCTTCTCTAGATCATTTATAAATAAGTTGAATAGTATGGATCCCAGGACAGACCATTGGGGGACCCCACCAGTTACCTCTCTCCACTCGGAAAACTTACCATTTATTCCTACCCTTTGTTTCCTGTCTTTTAACCAGTTATCAATCCATAAAAGGACCTTCCCTCTTATCCCATGATAACTTACTTTTCTTAAGAGCCTTTGGTGAGGGACCTTGTCAAAGGCTTTCTGGAAATCTAAGTATACTATATCCACTGGATCCCCCTTGTTCACGCCCTCAAAGAACTCTAGTAGATCAGTAAGGCATGATTTCCCTTTACAGAAACCACATTGACTTTCCCCCAACAAATTATGTTCATCTATGTGTCTGACAATTGTATTCTTTCCTATAGTTTCAACTGATGTTAGACTAGAACATAGCTAAAGAATGTTTATTACAAACTTCAAGGATGTGAATGAATAAATGAACATTCTCTCTCAGAAACAAAAATAATCAAACATAGGTGTGATTAAACTCACTGAATCAAGGGTGTGTGCTTACTCTACTGTGTAGACTTTCTATGTAAAATCAGTATTTATAAAAAAAATTCATGCTCTCACAAAATCTCCCATAACCACCTTATATTAAGAACACACTGCAGACTCTTGCAGTGAATACACACATGCAGACACTCTGACTTCCCTGTTGATTTAAGTGTACTTTCTTTCATCTCATTTCCAACTGATTTCCCAACTGTTTTGTGCGTCAGCTGAACCTGGGGTTACTGTTATCATGTGTCCTGTTTTCACGTGCTGATTCAGAGAGGAATTTAGTGCTTAGTTGATTGATGGAGCAAGGACAACAAAATATTTGAAGGCTAAAGTCTATTTGTCCAGATTCTTTCTTTTAGGACTTCTGAAAGTCATTTTCTCATGAGTATATTCGGTCATTTGTTTAATACAGGATTAATGTGTAATTCACAAGGTACTGAAAAAAAGGAGAAATTAATCAACCAAATGTCTTTTCTCCATTTCTACTCAGTTCTATTAATTAAAATAAAGCTTTAGAAGGTTAAAAAAATTCTAGTCAATATATCATAATTTCTGTTAACATTTGTGAATATTTCTTATCAGTTTTGATGCATCTGTAAAGCATGCTTCAGAAAACTCATCTTTAAGCAGTTTCTTCCTTTATTTGCCAAATATAGTCACTTGACATTTTTCCTATTTACACAAGTAATTTAAAAACTGCAATGAAAAATTTTAATTCTGTTACTATGAAATTGATATTAATTTTAGTCATCTTCCCAGGGCCAATCTTTATAATGTTATAATGGGCAAATCAATAAGGTATAACAAAAATATAAAGAAATTAACTTTGCTGATGTGTGTAGTCTAAGTTTGGTTAAGGAAAATGGATTTTTCTAAACTTGATATGAACAGAAACATTTTCATTATCAATTATCAATTAATTCATTTGAAAACAGAACAGCAAAGAGGGTTTGGCTCGATGGATTTCTTGTGCATCCAAATGTGCAACTACTGAGCTAATATAACTAATTCTCTGGAATAACTATGAAGTGATATTGGCCAATCAAGCTTCATTGTCCAAAGTGAGAACTCTGTTTGAATCTCTTGCATCAGCACTAGGGTTGTTAAAATTCATGTAATTTAGTACAGTGAAACCTTTGTTATCTGGCACTCTGTTAACCAGAAAACTTTGTTAACCGGCATTGCCCCCAGCCACAATACTATCACATCTTCAGGCGCACAGGCCTGGCTTGGTTTACCATGATTGGCTTAACAATTTTTTATTTAAGAAGTACTAATCATCTTTAACTCAAAATAGAAATGTGAGACCAAATGCCTCACACTACAAAGCTACCAATATTAAAAACTTGAGTTTTACTATTATTGTCCATTGGTTTTTCCTAGGTTGATGGGCCCCTCAGATAACCGGAATTTTTAGATAACTGGAACGCCTTAATCCCCGAGTGTGCCGGATAACACAGGTTTTACTGTAACTGCATAACCACTGAAATTTAGTAACCACTGGAAAGCCAGCTCCCTGCGTATACTGGCTCCAGCCTCTCCTTCCCCCCATCACGCAGATGCCTCTGATCAGAGCAGAGAGGCAGCTGGATTCCTGGAGGTGGTATACGTGGGGAGTCGATTTAAGCTGGCTCTCTTCTGCCACCCTGCACTGCTGCCGCTATATAAATATGAATATAACTATTCTCAGAAATTTTTGCTCTTAATATCATTGGAAACTACTGTTTTATATAAAATCTAATCTAAGCATCCCCTTGCAATACCTACAATCCACATGCTAAACTGCTGTACCATAGAAGTAGAAAAGATGATAAACTAGGCCTAAGAAGTCTAGTACGTCTGTCTGAAATGAATGTGTGACACTCTGTACCTCTGAGGAGTGCTCGTGTTCCTCATTTATATGTATGATTGTGACCTTGCGTATAAAGCATGCCTTGTAAGGTAGCAGGGGAAATGTTATGATCTGCTGAAAGTCATTTCTGTATCTAAATATACATTTCATTAATGCATACAAAGTTATGAGAATGTGTTGTACCATTGACATTAAGGGCTTGTCTACACTGGCAAGTTACTGCACTGTAGAGTTCTCTCTCAGGGATGTGAAAAAACACCCGTGAGCACAGCAAGTTACAGCATGGTAAACCTCCTGTATAAACAGGCTCCCAGAACTAAAAGACGCATTCCAAGCACTGGTAGCTACGCTCCTTGAGGAGGCCATTTACCTAAAGAACTAGGAGTCCACGGCTAGGAGACCACATGACCACATTTCTGTGTTAAATTGCTGCTGTAGCAATGCTTTAAACTTGGAAGTGTAGACAAACCGTAAAATATGCTGTGAATCTGGGAGGTGCCCAGATAGGAGCTCTATAGAGACAATGAGAAAGGAGGTAACCAACATCTGAATAGGTGCTCTTACAGCCATCGTCCAGGAGCTACAATGCAATGACTCACCTCAATGAGGCCACACCAAGGGTGCATCTAGACTGTCAAGTTTCAAAAACTTGCCAGCTGTCTACAGTGGCCGCTTGAATTTGCGCAAGAGCACTGACTTTGTAATGTACAAAATCAGTGCTTCTTGTGCAAATACTTTCACGCTCCCGCTCGGGAAAAAGCCCTCTTGCACAAGAATACTTGCGCAAGAGGGCCAGTGTAGACAGGGAAGGACTGTTTTGCGCAAAAAAGCCCCAATGGCGAAAATGGCGATCGGAGCTTTCTTGCGCAAAATCGTGTCTAGACTGGCCACAGATGCTTTTGCGCAAAAGAACTTTTTGCGCAAAGGCATCCGGGCCAATCTAGACGCTCTTTTCCACAAATGCTTTTAACGGAAAAACTTTTCCATTAAAAGCATTTGCGGAAAATCATGCCACTCTAGATTCAGCCCAAGGGAATTGCTCAACTTTGCCTGCAGACTCAGCAATGCCCCCGAGACATGCCTGGACTTGCATTCTCCAGGCACATGGACTAAGGGTATAAAAATCAGACACAGGGGCCCATGCTTGGACTTCCTCCTTCACCCACTTACACTGCAAGCACCCAGGACACTGAGAAGCTTAAGATTTCAACTGAGGGCACTAGCCCAGATTTCAAGTGTGAAACCTGTGTACTATGGACTGCAATATCCAGTGGGGTGAGGAAAAACTGCTTGATGTAGCTGTTGCCCACCCTAATAGGGCTGACAGTTTAGTCTATGGCTGTGTCTACATTGGCGCGATCTTGCGCAAAAGCGGCTGCTTTTGCGCAAAAACTTGCTGCCTGTCTACACTGGCCGTGAGTTCTTGCACAAGTAAACTGACATTCTAATGTATGAAATCAGTGCTTCTTGCGCAAGAACTATGATGCTCCCACTCAGGAATAAGCCCTCTTGCGTAACTGTTCTTGCGCAAGAGGCCAGTGTAGACAGGCAACATGAATTTCTTGCGCAAGAAAGCCCGATGGCTAAAATGGCCAACAGAGCTTTCTTGTGCAAGAGAGCGTCTACACTGGCAAGGATGCTCTTGCGCAAAAGCACATCTCTTGCACAAACACACATGCCAGTGTAGACGCCCTCTTCTGGAAGAGTTTTTGCACAAGAACTCTTCTGCAAAAGAGTTCTTGCGCAAGATCATGCCAGTGTAGACGTAGCCTATGTGTTTGTATTTTCTTTTCTTTTGGTAACTACTCTAACTTTTTGCCTAAAATTTGTAGTCACTTAAATTCCATCTTTGTAGTCAAACTTATTTTACTGATTATCTTTACGAGTGAGTTTATATGAATCATCTGGCAAATCTGCTCAGGTTTTACAAAAGCTGGTGTATGTCCACTGATGAAGTGGTGAACCAATTAATACATTTGCATTGCTCATCTTGAGCAGTACAGGATGGTGTATTCCTGGGATACAGTGGTAGGAGCTGGGGGCATTCTGCTGGTGCCTTTCTCTGTGTGATTCCTGGATGAGCATTCAAGCAATCTGCGTGGGGCTCCCTGGGAGACTGCGCTGAGTGATAGCAGCACCCGGAAGGATTTGTTGCTGGTCATTAGCAAGGCACTGTGAAGACAGCCCAAAAAGAGAGAATTAAGAGGGCACAGTGGTCCCGTGGTCCCAGGCTGCACCTTGAGGCCCCATCACAGAGTGAAGTACAAAAACTAAGGTCTTATCTACACTGAGTATTTCAGGCATGCATTAATGCAACTTCAAACCCAGACAAGCAAACCTATATAGACAAAATTTGAACCAGTGCACTTTCCCCTGTTTGAAACTGGACTGAAAGGCATAGATGTAATTTGCTGTTTATAGTGGTTTGGCCTATTTATGCAAGGGGTTTGCACCTGTGCTGCTACACTGACAACTGTAAGGACTTACTCCACAAAAGCTCATGATCCTAAATATGTGTTAGTCTCAAAAGTGCCATAGGACTACTCATTTTTAAAGTTACAGCCTAACACAGTTCCCCCTCTGAGAGGTAACCAGGGTTCATCCCAAGTGTAAACAAGGCTTAAAGAACATAAACTGTGAAAAGCAGGTTAGTTCTTTACATTTCCACATGAGTATTCTACAGGAACAGATTATTCTTATTTAATATTTTTAAATATTGACAATAATTTTACATTTACAATCTCCAATTCAAGGGAAATAGTAAAAGTTGGCAAGAGCTATGTATGACCATGCCATCCTCCACTCAAATGTCAATCATGCTTTTAAAAATATGTGACTATTAAGAAACATTGTTTGTTGGCCCATCTCCTTTCCTGAACTCTGGATCACCAGTTGCTACCTCTTTCCTTCTTTTCCTCTATAATTCACTGTGAATTTTGACTTTAAAGGGGAAGAGGGAAGTAGGACTCAAATTTCCACTTAGGAGCATAGGTTAAATTCAATAAATGTGATTGCAGTATTTTAATCAGATGATAATAAGTAAACAAAAAATGGCTTGTTATCACCCAAGTCTACTATTAAAGCAAGAATTTTCAAGACATCCGTAGATACATGAGAGGGAAGAGTTTAATCCAGACAGCAGTGAGACACTGAGACCTAAGAGCACTTATGCATGTTGTTTCTAAATCAGCAAATCTAAACTAATTAGGCCTTATATTGCCTACAGAGCATATGACCAAACTGCCTGTTGGGGGAATGCAGCAGATAGTTCTTTGATAGTTCATTTCTGTCTTTGTGTGGAGGGCGCATCGTTGTTTTGAGATTATTATATAAAATGTAAATGGACATTTTAGAGCGGAGTACGAGTTGTATATTTGAAGCCAACCCATCTTGACAATGGTCTGTAAAGATTAGCTTGCTTTTTTGGTATCTTACAAGTGAGGTACTTTTAGAAACCCCTTGGCAGAGTCAAAACACCTACTGTGCACATGCAGAAATTTCTCACATATTAAATAGAAATGGAAATGTGATGGAAATATCCTGATTGTATTGTCCTCATTACTCAAAATCTTTTTAAACGAAAAACATTATGGCATATTCATACATTTGAAATAATTACAAAAAGAAAAGATTTTCCAACATCTCACATATTCTTTACTGGATACCCTTATTTAATGGGGTAAATGTTCACAAAAGCAGGTGGCTAACACCTTTGCACTGTAAAAATCCAAGAATTATAGAATACCAAGAACAGTTTTCACACCCACAATGCAAACTCCAGAAAACTGTAAATCTTCACTCTCTTGAAACAATCCAGCATTACATTTCTATGGGAAACACATTTAAACAGATGGATCTGTGTTTTTAAAGAAAACTAGTATTACACAGCAAAGTCATTCATATTGATAGAATATGGTTTTCCCAAAGTCTAACTGGTCTTTTTTATTACCAAACCGTTTATATACATCCTTACAGTATATTTAGTTACTGTTTCTGTTATACTCTCTGGACATATCATAGAAAGATGAACAAATAGAAATCTCAGGCCACAAAAACAGAATGCCAGATTTCAGGGCCCTTCTGTTCACATGACCCTTCCTGTAAACTATTTCTAGTTAGCAGCTTGTATCACCTTCCCATCTTCCTGTTTCAAATACTTTGAACTCTCACTGAGATTTCTGGTATAGTACAGACTTATCAAGCAGGGAACAGAACAGCTGCTATTTATTTCACTTTAGTTCTCTCTTGTGCTCTGCATTTGCAGGCAGTGAAAGGAAGTAAAACAATTTTGCCAAAAACTCTTAGGTCAATTCAATTCAGGTTGACAGTTATCAATACTGACAGAGCTGATAGCTTATGGAGTTAGGTGCACAGATAGGCATATCTAACATTCACTTCTGAAGCAGAAAATATGCAGGTGTGAAGTCCAGGTGCTATTTCTACTACAATAAAATTCACTTTATATTCATGTGATAGAAATTACAAAGCTATGTTATTCGTAGGAATACAAAATTCTCAGACAATGCACCATCTCACTAATTCATTTATATGAGGTTAAAAGAAAAGATTTTCATACATGAAGTAAGAATTTATTGAGAAATCCATAATGAAGTAACTGTACTGTAGACAGGACCAAATTTAGGGGCAGATGACCCAGGCGACCACCTGGGGTGCCAGATGTGGGGATGATGGGCTCCGGGTGCTGTTTGTATGGATAGTGATGGCTCTCTCATGGTGAAATCCTTTTTGAAAAGGGCCATTGTTTCAATGCAAGCAATAACCACATTCGTATCCCCCTCATTGTTCTGTTCCTTTCCTCTCTATATGGCTGTATCCACATTCTTCATATTTGTGATAGTGACTAACTTCTTCTAACTCAAGATTTCCAAAATGACTGTCCTCTTAAATGCTGACCAGAGCACTAGTCACCAAAGCTGCACCATGACACTTCTAGACTGCTGTCAAACATTCACCCTTGTAGCAAGTTGGGAACCTTTGGCTTGACTCCATGATCTTGTTCACCCTTCATGTTTCTCAAGTCTGGAATAAATTAGCCTGTCAATTCTGAAATCACCCCTCACACAGACACTATATTTTATCTACTCTCCCAGTGTTCACCTTGAGTACATTAATTCCTTCTCACCAAGTTTCAACTCTCTGAGGTTCAATTTGTCCAAATTCAGCAGCACCTCTCCTCACTCCAACAGTCATCCCCCAGAATTCATCACTAGGCCACAGGTTTACGACATTCCATAAACCTCTGAATTTCTCACTTCATCTCTTTCCAATATACACACTCCTCATACACCAATTTCTTTTTTGTTCCCATTGCCTTCTTTGCCTTGGTAGTATGGGATCAATCCTTCTCCCATGCTACCTCCACCATCTGGAAATGTCTCCCGGTAAAAAAGTGACTCCCTGACTCTTCAATGATTCCACTTCACTTTCCACTGTTTCTAATCCCCTCTACCATAAAATACAGAAATCAAATCCCATTTTCCAAGTCAGACACAAGGGATATGTCTAGACTACATCCCTCTGTCGCCAGAGGGATGTAAATTAGACATACCGAAATTGCTAATGAAGCGGGGATTTAAATATCCTGCGCTTCACTAGAATAAAAATGGTCACTGCTTTTTGCCGACGTGGCACTTTGCCGGCAACAAGCAGCAGTCTAGATGGGGATCGGTCGACAAGGAAAGCCTTTTCCGACACATCCCTTATGCCTCATGCAACGAGGTTTACAGGATCAGTCGGACAGACTGCCGCTTGTTGCCGGCAAAGTGCCACGTCGGCAAAAAGCGGCAGCCATTTTTATTCTAATGAAGCGCAGGATATTTAAATCCCCGCTTCATTAGCAATTTCGGTATGTCTAAGTTACATTCCTCTGGTGACAGAGGGATGTAGTCTAGACATACCCCAGGGTTCCTATTGTATCATTTTTCACCTTTGTCCTAAAACTTTTAGGGATACAGCTGATGAGACTTTATTTGCTATGTTGATGCATAGTTTACTTGTAATAATTAATATTAATAATTTGAAGAAACATTATAGGTATGCATAGCTGTGGAGGAGTCTGAGATACAGTACTTGTAAGAACAAATTAATAGCATTACATTTGTAAGAGCTAAGCATTTTCCCCTTAATTTGGTATGTGAGAGAAATACTTTTTACCATGCCAGTAAGTGTCATGCAGTGCTGCATGGACTTTTTTATTATCCAGACAATGGGTAGCACAGACCAACTGGTAGGTCTATGGATCCAGAACAAATTAAATTAAAAAGGCTAATTACAAAGCCAAGTTTGTCAATAACCTCTATGTGTATATGGAGAGGTGGCCAGAAGTCAGTTGTTTCATTGAATGAAATGTAAACAACGATTTTTTACCTTTCTGTCTTTCCCATTTTCAGTATCATTTTCTACCCAGGGATTTTATCAGAAATATTTCTCACCATTGGTAGTGACAATGGGAGGGAAAATGCAGATTTAGATGGTTAAAAAACCAGTGGCCATCTGGAGCCCAGTGTCTACACCAGCTGACACATCTTCCACCCCTGCTATCACAGGTGGGAAACATATCAGAAAACTGGTTCCTACAGAGACAGATTTTGTTTCCTTCAGTCTCTGTTTCTCTCCCCATACCCACACCCAAACACAAACTCACACCTGCATCTATACTCAATCATTTTGCTCTCTGTTAGGGCATGTCTACACTAGGAAACTATTTTGAAATAATAACTTCTGAAATAACTATTTCAAAATAAGCTTATTCCCCAAGGAAAGCATTTTGAAATAACGGGCATGGTAGTGTGGACGCTCTGCTTGTTATTTTGAAATAACTCACTAGTGTAGACTGGGGCTTAGAGAGGCACAAAGTAAAAGTGAAGGAGGAGGTGAGGGTTGGGGGAAGGGAGGGAAAGTATAAGAGAAAGAGTAAATGGTGAAGAAAAGTGGATAATGAATGTGCTTATAGAATAATTTAGTAATGACAGTCAACAGGGAAGGAGGAAATAGAAGGGCAGAGTGAATAAGGACAGTAAGGCTATGTCTAGACTGCAGGTGTCTTTCAGAAGAAGCTTTTCCAAAAGAGATCTTCCAGAAACCTTCTTTCGAAAGAGAGCATCTATACAGCAAAAGCACATCAAAAAAGCGATCTGCTTTTTCAAAAGATAGCATCCACATTGATAGGATGCCATCTCGCATTTAAGTTGTGATTATTGTGGACGGAGTGGCCACCATGGCACCTGTGCTTTTTTCTGGAGGCCTCTTCTTTCAAAAAAACTCCCTCTGCCACCTTTTTTGGAAAAAGGATTCTTCCTTGTAAAAAGAGGTTTACCGCTGTCAGAAAACCCCCTCCATTCTTTCGACTTACTGTTGAAAGACTGCAATAGCAGTGTGGATGTAAGTATAGCTTTTCCAGAAAAACAGACGTTTTTTCCAGAAAAACTCTGCACTTCACACATACCCTAAGAGAGGGAGAGAGAGAGAGAGAGAGAGTGTGTGTGTGTGTGTATTGGGGGAGAAGCAGGAAGTAGGAAAAACTGCATCTGTATTTTTAAAACTTGATCTCAGGAAGTCTTTTGCTTGTCACACAGGACCAAGAAAAGGAAAAAGAAAACAGAATACTCAGGAAGACTAGGAGAATATGGGACTCTCTCTGGCCAGGTGATGCTCACTGCCAAAATAATAACAAAGATAATAATAAAATCTTTGGAGACATCACAACCTGATTCAGTAATATATATTCACACAGAGCCTAAATCCACTTACTAGGCCTCCTATGTTGGAAAAAGGGCTGAAAAAGAAGTATGTGATTTACTTGAGGAAATTTCTGATCTGCTCTCTAACGGTAAAGTGCTGGTCAGAACTCAGTCCCCCCTCTAATCTCCCAACAAATGTATTTCACACGCCCCCCATTTTATTCAAGACAAATTTAAAGGAGAGCAAGTGGGGGGGGAGGGGAGGGGTGAAGTTACGTAAAAAACAGTGATGTGAAATAATTACTCCACTCCAAATAATATTTTTGCTTGATCCTTTTAAATGCTTACAATTTCTTCATTTCATAATCCAGGGTTTAACATTCCATTAGATACATTTGTGTGTGGCTGTAGTACTGCTAATTGAAACATCTTGTCAATTTCATGGGAAAAGTCACTCATTTCCCCAAATCTGGTACAAGCATCTCTAATTTGATATACAAAATATGCTGTTCATAAATGTTCAGCTATCATAAACAGTCAGATATATGGTACATTGTTCATTTTAGTCATCTCCATTAACACACTATAAACAACTTTTTAACACAACTTAAGCATGCATATTCAGACTGTTAATGGATTCTTTTTTTCTTTAGCATGGTTCTTTTTAATAGGGTCTAATCCTACAAGCTGTTCCCTATGGCTGGATCCCCACAGCCACCTGGAGCAGTCTACTGGTTGGAGGCCACCACATTACTACACAGCTGAACTCTTCCCTCTCTACTTTTTGGCTATTTTATACATAGAACTTTTTTTAAGTTATGTAGTCATAAAATCTGGGACTGTGATCTCATCAGACTTCATGTGAAGGTTTGGGGCCAGATAGTAACTGTATTTGAAATGTTCATGGAAAATACAGAGGCTCTGGGAAGTGGTATTGGTTACTTAGCAGGTGGCACACTTCCCTTTGTGAACCCATGGAAAGGAAGGATGGTTTTGTGGTTAGTAAGACACAGGGTTGGAGGTCTGGAAATCTGAGTTCTCTTTCTTCTTTCACCATATGGAAAATAAGGATGATTATACTTCCCTACACTTAATTCATTAATGCTTGTCAGGCGCTGAGATGCTACAGTGAGGGGGGCCATAGACATTTCTATAAATACATTAAAATAAATAAGCCACATATGTTGCTTTGAAGGGGGCGAGACAAGAATGCTATTTTTCAAATAAAATGCAAATGCAAGTTCTTAACCATTTGTAATCATTAAAGATTATAAAGTGCATGTATACAGGAGTACCAGGTGTTAGTTCTGCTACTTTGGCCAAATTCCAATTGGTGTAATTATATTCTCTATATTTTTTCCTTCTGTTGTTTTCAGTGGACAGTCAAATTCTATTCCCAATCCTAAACTACACTGCATGATGTATGATGTTAAATGGCTATTGCAGCTCCTCCCAGAGATAATACATTTTGCTGGTGGGGAGAGTAGCCCGTATGCACTCTACATTGTAAAGCGCTTCTGGATTGGAGACACCATGTAAACGCAGGTTATTATTTTATTCAATACATGCAATATCTATGGGAACATAGGCCAATAATTCTCTTTGGCTTACAGATATAAACCTGTCAGCACGGGAAAAACCCCATAAGGGCCTGATCATGTTGGTTACACTAGCGTTAAGGAAAATCAACATTGGGCCGATTAAGGGTTAACACTGAATCCTAGCTCTTTAAAATTTATTTCAGCTGCTAACTGATGTTGAGTGAAATACATGCTGTGTTCAGTGAAAAACATTTGCAATGCTCAATCCCAGAGCATGCTGAATTCCAATTTATGTTCAATGAACTTCCCCATCCAGGTATCCTTCCAGAACTCAATTACCATGGCAATCAGGTGGGCTAAATTCAAGACTGTTCTAGGAAAGGGGGGTAGTACAAAATGTGTAATTCAGCCATTGGTGATCCTCTTATGAATCTGAATCTGAATCTGAATCTGAAAGAAGATATTCCTCTTATGAATCTGAATTAGCTTATGTGGCTCCCTGACCCAGAAGGTATTTCTTATGGGCCAGTAGCCATGAAAACTAATTTATGCTGTCGAGCACATTCTGGACTGCTTTCATATGTATAATTCCATGTTTTATTTTTTGAATCAAGGATACCACTAACATTAGAGAATCAACCAACAAACACATTTCTAATATTCTCAAATGATATTCAAGAAAAAAAATCACCACAGTGCCCCAATTATTTTTATTTTATAGTATCTTAATATGTAAATAGATATGGTCCATTCCCCAAAGGGCTTAAAATCTACCCTCAGTACTTGCAAAAAGTACTCTGCCCAGCTGTTCATCAGCAACATAATTACAGTCATGAAGAGTCTTTCATGGTTATCTTTGTTTTATTTTATCTTAGGGTGCTTACCAGCCCTATGGCCTGTGAACTAATTGCTTTTACAGATCTGAGTTTTTTACATAGCGATGATTTGTTTTACATTATCCAGAGAAGCGTGCATGTGGAACAGTATCAATTCATTATTAATCTTGCCTGTCTTGGGTGAAAGCTCAGAGCAACAGGTGGGGGATAATAGACTCTTTGATCTCACTTTGAAGAACGACTAGAGATGTGGGGAGGTCACAGACTGGTTGAGAACTCATTCTACCCAACATGCACATCTTTAAAGTAGGATTGTCTGCATAATACTATTTGGCAATAAGAAGCTTTTATGGTTGTTTTGGTAACTTTCACTACAAGCAATATGCCTAATATGATCTAGAATTTCTACAAAGCTATGAAGGAAAAGCATATCACTGTTATTCTCTCAACCTATAGTTCTGAGTGCTTGGCTACATTCCAAAATATAAAGACAAACACCGTCCCAGCACCTTTTTAACATGTATTCTGTCTCATGCATTAAGAACAACGCTCAGGCCACATTTCAAAGCTGGGTGCTCACAGACCTGATATTCAGATGACACAGTCTGAGTGGAGTTGTGGCTACCAGACCTTCTGAAAATCACGTCCTGATACAGCAAAGCATTCAAGCATAACTAGCCCACTAAAATCAATAGGACTCTATTCATGCTTAAAAGTTAAGCATAGACTTAAATGGTTTACTATAGCAAAGCCCTACATGATTATAGTTAGGTTCCCATGTTTGAAAAATCTGGCTTCAATTACTTTTCCAAGCTAACTAGAGCAATAGTTGTGACTGGAACAAAGGAATTCTTGTAGAACAGTGAGGGGTAATCTAAGCTAAGTGAGTGGGCCACCTGAGTGTTCCTCCTTCATCTCAGTGAGCTGCAAGATTGTCATAATTAAGACGGCCTCCCAGGACAGGGTAGTTTTGCAAACTGCGCTAGCGTACCTCGAATTTGCAGGGTGCGCCAATTGAAAAGTAGCAGCGCTTTGACTGGATGCGCATGGCTCTCACAGTCAATGTTGTATGTAGTCAGCATGTACCTCACTTCATGAGCCCTTGCTTTAAGTGTGTGTCATTTTTGTAATACTGGTAGGAAAAAAAACCCCTCGGCAGACGGAAAGCAGAAGAATATGCCAACCCTGTGCATGGGCAATGCTAAACAACATGTCTCTTGGGCCAGACACATCATGTGTCCATCTTTCTTTTACTGGCATGTAACACACGGATGGACACATGATGCATGTGGCACCATAGCTCTGCTCTGTCTGCTTAAGCAGGATCATGAAGCATACAATCATTGCTGAGAGCAGGGGTCTTGTAAGTTGCAAGTTCCTTCCCAGTCAGAAGAATGGAGCAAGCAGCCTGAGCACTGGCACATTATACTGCAGGGCTACTATGAGTATTTCAGTGCAGGGCTGACATTCGGTTTACTTGTTTTCATTCTCCCTGGATATATTTGGGTCCTGTGATATCCATGTGGTACCCTTTCAGGGTTCTCACACACATTTGCAAAGCATTCCGCAGATTTGCTTGTATCACTTGGGTTAATAGACCTTCCTATCTCCTATTCTTTCACCAGATTTGCCAAGATCCCCAGCTCTCAAATCATTCCTTTCTTTTGTTGGCCACGGAGTATTATGTGCACACTCTCCCCTTCTCTCTGGAACTCTCTGCCCTTCATAGAAGACACTTTACACAAAGTAAGATGAATTATTTTTTCAAAAGTCTTGCTTTCACCACAGCTCTGCTCACATAGAATCTTTTTGAAATTTACAATGTACTGTCCTGTTCATATCTGTCAGTATTAGTATCAGTCAGCCTGTATTTTGGTATTTTAACATCTTTGCATAATATCCAGAGATATGCTCAGTGTTTAAGATTAAGGTTGCTACTCAGAGCAAGAGATCAATCTTTGAAAGCACTATCTAAGGATGTATAAGATCTGATTTGACAGAATTATTTTATTCACTGAAAAGTAGAAAAACTTGCAAAACCGAAGTCCTACTCATATAGATCTAAAGGGAACTATTCTGCATAAAGCAGGAGAGTAAAAACAGTTATACCATCTAGAAGCAAGCATGCATACACTGAACCAGCTTTATTTACTTAAGGAATATCATCCTGCTGTTTGTATTTCACTGTGATGTCTCAAGCTGCCTTTCAGGAAATCAATTTCAGGAACACTGAATTAGGGTGAGTGACCCAAACAACTAGATTCACTCCTAGATCAAAACCAGCTCCCACAGAGGCCCTCCTTAGGAGAAAGAGGCTAGGAGGGAGATATCAAGAACAGACAATCAGCCTAGTCCTTTACCAAGGCATCACTTTGCAGAGGGCTGGGGGACAAATGAAAATAAAGGTGGTTTCACAACAACTTCTTGTAGTGCTAAAGGGACAGTATAAAGGGATGCTCTGTGCAGTCCTTGAAGTTTTGCTGCTGCATGCAATTTCACCAATTCTTCAAGCAGATAAGGGTGGGTGAAAAGGAGGCAATGCATATCATGTAGCATATGGGCTCAGGTAATACTAAGGGCCATCTTTCTCACCATCCATAAAATCTTCAGGGGATGTAATAGTCCATCCTCTAAGTTGGCCACAAGCAGTCAAGGAGACATAAACCCATGGTACAGCTATCTATAGGGGCCCAGAAACCCTTGCAACTATGCAAGAGCTTCTGATTCCCCTAGTCTGCTGTGACTGCAGCACAGAGAGGACTTTTTCAGTTCTCCTACTGCTGGCAGGGAGAGATGAGTACTTGATTTGCCATACCAGAAATTATTATTGAGAGAGAGAGAGATAGCATGTGCGAGAGAGAGTGACCAGTCTACTAGGCTAGGCAAGGAAGAAAGTCTAAAACCAAGTTTTTGGGAAGTTTATAAGATTCTAGGATCTACACCACTGCAGCCTATCGCCCACAGTGGCTTAACTGGTCTGCAATGCAGATGACTACCTGTACAGGAAGCAGGCAAAAGGACTGGGATGAGGCTATCCCATTCCTCCTGTGAGTCCACACACTGGCAGAGAGTGAAAACACAAAATAAACCTGGTTGCGCCTCATGGTGGAGTATGAGTGGAGTGCTCTAGAAAAATGGCTTGTACAGATCTTTGCAGTAGAACTATAATTTGGATCATATGTACTATTTGGACTCCATTCATTTTCTAAGAAAAAAATTAAAATAGCCTCTGGATAAAATAAAGTGACTGTGAGGGGTAATATCATATGGTGAAACTTTGAAAAGGAATAACATGATTTGTTTTCTTAACCCTGGGGGCGGGGGGAGAGTAGGTAAACTAAACAGTACAGATTTGAGTAAATTAGTTTAAGCAAAGAGGTCAACCGAGTCTAAAGATCATGCCTAAATTTGTAGATAAAGATCTCTTGAAGAGCTCAGAAATTCAATGCTCTGTAGAAACCCAACAAATACATGTTTGAAGGCATATAATTGCCATTTAATGCTGAAGAGGAGGAGGAAAGGGGGAAAGAAACAGTCATATGAACACAGGGTTAAAATGCATATCATAACACTATCACTCAAACTCAAGAACGGGAAGTCAGTTTACCAAGAAAATTAACTTAAAGGAAATTACATTTCCTGAGTACATCTGCAAAAAGTAACTCTGTACTGTTGTCTGTACTGCAAGAAGTATTGTGTTTATATGTAACTAGTTACTCACTATAATCCAGTATTTTAACAACCCAGAGGAAGATTCGAAACACAAAGTATATACAGTGCAATAACATCTTTTAACCATCTGATATGGATTACCCTCCCTGTCTGTTTATAAATAGAAGGACATGGCTAAACAGATGGCTGCTCAGAGTATAATTTTTTTTCCATACAGAAACCTCAGGTACAGGAGCAAACTTTTTCATCTTGAGTTTGTAAGGACAGCTAGGTGACACTCATTAGGAACACCTGCTAGCAGCCACAAGACTACTGATGCCTGTTCAGCTGATGAAAGAAAGTAGACAACCAATGTTAAATGTTCTGTAAAGCATCAAGGACACTTTTATGATAATGAATAATGCTGATGAGAGCATTTGACTTTCCAAGCACCCAGTGTCAGAGGGCCAAATTCTGTCTCACACATGGCTTCCAGTTGCATTCAGAAGTCGAAATCAATCCCAAATGATATCAGGTATAACATTTCTAAAGCAATATACATTGGATTGTGTACCAGGAAAGTAGTTTGGGATAGTAGTTCAAATATTTATCCAACTTCATATCTCAATTTCAATACTTAAGCTCAGCTCTAATTACAATTACAAGGCAAAATTTGCTTAGATAATATACAAAAGGTTACTCTTAAACTCACAATAGTTTCACTGAAGTCAATGAGCATTTTGCAGAGAACCAGATTTTGGTCAAGTGTCATCAAATTATCCTTGGTGCTTTATCCAAATTCTGTTTCCCTGAAAAACACCTTTGACTTCAGTGAGAGTTATGCACAATTAAAAATCACAGATTTTGGCCCATTTTGGGTGTCAAGTTAAAGATATAATCGATGTTTGCATGACCATTGTTAAATTCTTTCAGAGCATGGCCAACATAAGTCTTGTGTTCAGAAACATTTTAGAGCATTTGTTGCAGAGACAATTGACCAGAACAGTTCCTAACAGCTTTTGTTTCCTTTTACTTTTGTTACTGTAACACAACCATAAAAATGGGGTAAGTTATAGACAAACTGTCTCTGACCAAATTGTCAATCTTTATTCTTAGTTTCCTCATTTTTTGTGGGTTTGTCATACCCTCAATCTTATTTTAAACATAATTGTTTGTGGTTTAATAATTTCTTTTCCTTCTGTAGACAATCCAACTTTCTTCATCCCAAACAAGCCTTTAAAAAGTCTGCTTGAACCCTATTTGTAGCCAACCGGAAGCATCTCTTTTTTTTTTTATGTCAAGTGAATACATGTTCCCTTTGCAATTAGAAAATAAAAGGGTACTGGATTTCAGTGCAATTTTTTTTAAATGGCTAACATATGCAAAGATAGAGAAGTTTTCTACTACAAAAAGATTTAATTAATTGCAAGATTTTAAAGATTTTTATGATATACTTTAAAGTAATGTCCCTCATACAAGGCCTATCTTAAAGAATTTGGTTTACCAAAAGATCGAAGATACATCGTCCAATAAATGTTCAACCATTAGTAAAGTAGGAAGTCTCTCTTCATATTCCTTGACATCTCATGTAGATTACTTTTATAAGAAAGAGATTTTGTTTCTAGAATTATAAAATAAAATACATAGACCATTAAAGTATTCATATGCAAATACATTTTCTGTAATCTTTGCAGAGGACACATCCCTATTACTGTTCTCGGACACAAACACCCTTTACATTTTCCTTTGTGTTTTGGACTGCTTCCCTTTGCAGATACAATCCCCCGGCTACGTCTACACTGCAGGCTTCTTGCACAAGAACAGCTGTTCTTGCGCAAAAACTTGCGGAGCGTCTACACTGCACGTGTGTTCTTGTGCAAGTAAATTTACAGTAAAGCATCAGAAGAGAGTGCTTCTTGCGCAAGACTTATTCCTCTCCCCACAAAGGAATAAGCCCTCTTGCGCAAGAGCTCTTGTGCAAGAAGGCAGTGTGGATGGGCAACAGAGGTTTCTTGTGCAAGAAACCCCTATGGCTAAAATGGACATCAGAGCTTTCTTGCACAAGAGAGCGTCCACACTGCTATAGAGGCTCTTGCGCAAAAGTACATGGCAGTGTGGACACGCTCTTGTGCAAGACCTTTTTTTTTTCAGAAAAAAACCTCTTTCTTGCAGAAAAAGAACTCTTGCGCAAAACAGTTCTTGCGCAAGAAGCCTGCAGTGTAGACGTAGCCCCCATGTTTATCTGAGACCGGAATTAAAAACAAAACTCATCAGTGTTAACTACAAAACTGCAAAAAAAATTATTTAATGTTCGTGGTAACTGAGGCATTTCCCTGGGAGCAGTCACACAGCTCACCAAGACAATGGCAATCACATTTAATAAATGGGAAAAGACATTCAGAATAAAAATTTGCTGATTTACAAGAAGAGAGGGTTTGTTAATCCAAACACTGCATACCTAATTTAATGTGTAGGAATTAATAAAAGTTTCTTTTTGGAACTAAGTTATTTTAGTAATCAGGTATGAAAAATAATTGTGCACCTTCTCCAGGAAAGCAGTTTTATTCCCCTATCCGTTTCTTAAGTACAGTATAATGAGTTTACTATATGCTAGTATAAAAAGCAAAGGAAGTAGGATATAACCTCTGTGTTCTTGAATTTACTTCCTTTGATTGTAACATGTTCTTACTTTGTGTGGATTATCCAGATCTTAGAATGAATTCAAAAATTGACTCTTGGTCTCTTTCCTCTAACCGCTGCCCACACACTCCATTGTAATATGAAGCCAAACTAACCATTCTCACATTATTCAAAAGACTCTGCAGTGTCTGCAAATTTTGGCATTTGTATCCTACTTCATCAGTGACAGAACATCTATTTTGTCACTGCTGGATTTAAAATCAATTCATCATGGAACCAACATATCCAGATGACATTGGTGGAAGGAAAAAAGGAGCATCTTGGATGGATGGATGGAGTCTTCTTATCTTCACCCCCAAAAAACTGCAAATAATCAAAATGGCACACCACATTCTCATTTGGCTAAAATCGCCATTGCAAATGAGCTTGCAGCTGCACATTTTTACTTATTGAATTTGAGTAGATGAAATGAACCTAAGCATTCAGTCTAATATGAGGGAGTCAATGGACTGTTGTCTTAGTACTTCTCCAAAGATGTTTGAACTGGAACAGAATTAATTTTAATGAGCATGCAACATCTGGAGAAGCCCCTGAAGAATTACTGAAAGCCAAGTTTACACATTATTTTAAGAAAAAGAAGAAAAAAAATCCCTGCAAAAATCCTAACTCTCTACTGAGAAAACACGAGAACGAAGGGAAAAAAAGGAAATTATTTTCGGGCATGTCTGCACTTACAAAAAGATCAGTGTTCCAGAGGTTGATATTCTAGGCTTCGATTTAGCAGGTCTAATATAGACCCTTAAATCTAACGCTGAGGACTGCTGCCACTGGCATCAAGTACTCCTCCTTATTCCCAGAGAATAAGGGAAGCCAGTGGAACCATGTGCTCCCATCAGCCTCCTGCTGCGTGGACGCCACCACAGCTTGGCTTAAGGCTGGAGTTGTGTACCCTAAGTTGACCTGCCTCATCTAGTATATGGTCTAGTCCAGGGGTGGGTAAAAGGGCCTCCGCGGGCTGGATCTGGACTACCAAGAGTGTTGATCTGGCCCACGGAGGCCCTGCCACTCCCCCGCCCCCAGGCCAATTAGAGCACAGAGAGCACGCAAAGTGTCCTCCCACCGCCAGGGGCATGGGCACCTAGGAGGAACCTCTGGAGGGGGAGCAAAGACTACACGTGCTCCCCCCACCTCCAGATCAATCATGGCCTGTGGGTGGGGAAGCAGGGAAGTATTCTGTCCCTGCCGCTTCTGCTTGAGGCCCTGCCCCTTCCAGTGTGGCCTGGGGCCATTTCAAAAATTTCTGAAGTGCCCCTGGCAAAAAATTATTGCCCACGCCTGGTCTAGTACAAGCCTTGTACATATATGTGGGAGTTAACACAGAATGCTTCATGGTTTGCAGATAAGAGATTTACTTGAAAATTATTTCAAAGATAGTAGCTCCTTTGATGAGCTGATAAAGCTGATTGTGTTCCACACTGAATTTGCAATGACATTTGGGCTGTATCCTAATAACTGCAGTTCTTTTTAGTGGCATGGAGAAATGGAGTTGAACCCTTTTCTGTAAAAGCATGGCAGTATAGTAAACCTTGGGAAAAAACACTTTAAGTCTCCAGGGTTCTTGATGCCTCTTTTCCGTTTTTCTCCCAATTATCTAAAATTGGCTGCTATGCTTTCTGACTGTAAAGTAAAAAAGCAGGGTACCTACGCAACTGGTTTTTTTTTAAACCCATCCTATTGGTTGTGCAGCAGGTGGCTAAATCATGAAGAGCTGAAGCCAGACAGCTTTGTTTGCACTCTCAGACATCTGCAAAGTTCCTAAACTCACAGATAATGGGTTTTTGGTGTCAGTTCACCCATGGTTTAATTAGGTCCTAAAAAGCTATAAAAGCTGGTTCTATTCGTTTTATCTGTATAGTAACTCCAGATTTCATAGCACATAATATGTTATATCCAAGAAGAGTATCTGATGGAGCTGAACTTTCACAAACTTAGCATTGTGATCTTCCTGAACTTTGCACTCATTTCTGTAGCACAAAGAAAAATGGGTTGTCTGACACAATCATCTTTTGGCTCATGTATAGAGGCAGAATATGATAATGATCCCATATTAAAATAGCTGGATTGTAACTTTTTTCTTTAGAAAAAAAAAGAGGAAGAGCTTTTGGGAGATAGGAATGGGAAAAGAAAAGAAAAAAAAACAAGAAAAGTTTCTGAACAGTTTTCCTTTTCAGCTTGGTATGATTTTAATAAACTGTGACCCCATTAAAACCACCACACCATACACTTTTGTAATCAGTTCCCTTTTTGTAATTGTTCCAATGTTGTATCCACTGTGTATGAATCAATGCCAGATAAATATGGCTGTGCTTCAAGAAGCACTACTTTTCAAAGCCTTACTCTGAACTCTCTGGCTCAAGCACACAAATTTGAGGGACAAATGTCACTGTAAAGTACAGAGTCTACAGTACTTTCCAACCCTTCTCTTCTGCATGGCTCTTCTGCATATGTTCATAGGCCAGCAAACATCAAATGAGACATGGAGACTGAAGCCAAATAATTCAGACCAAACTGATCAAGTTTACCCACTCAGTGCAAGATGTTTTTAGTTCATAAGACCTTTTTTTCTTTTGTAGGCTAATTAAAACAGCTTGACTAGGACTTACTGAAATATTACGTTCCTTGCCATTCAAAAATTGTGTGAGCCAATGCCAGCACTCCGCCCCATTTTCTTTTAAAACCATATGCAGCTCTATTAAAGTTTTAAACCTGCTTGAGGTAGCCACAGCTGCTTCTAATATTCTGCCCATTAAATCCTCCTCTTCCTCCCAGACTGAACCTCTATGAAGTGTGCCAAACAGTTAATTTTGTTTTGTTTTTCTGGTCCCTTACATAATGCCGCCTTATTCAAACACACGAAAATGTATGCCTGAACAACTAAAATGTGTGGTTCAAAATCCTATGGATATTGTTTAAAGCTTTTTAGGTGTCTTTCTAAGCAAATAATGGTATTTTGGTATTTAAGTACTTGCAATATCAAGTACAGAGAATGTAGGCAATAGCAGGAATATTGCAAAAATGTTATCTGGTTTTGCAAAGACAACAATGAAAATCTTAGATTACAACTGTAGGCATGTTAACAACAGTTGGTGTGTCCTAATAAAAAGGCACATGAAGCCAGTTTTGTCATGCATTGCTTTCCCTCTCCCTTGTCATGTCTGCATGTCAGATTACTTATAGAAATTACTATTTATGTCTAAACAGGCTTGAACAAATAACAGAAAGAATACTATATTATTTTATTATGGGACTATCGATGAGTGTTTTAGTTTTGCAGGTAACAAAATAAATTACTTTTGCAGTCTGCTTTTCCACGAACCCAATACAGGAAGTCCCCAACTTACAAATGGGTTGTGTTCCAAAAGTTTGTTTGTAAGGCAGTTGTTTGGAACTCAGAACACATTTTCCCACAGAAACAAAGTTATAAATGTTAGTTAGGTTCCCATGCTGGCCCACAAAAGCCTATTTAGCCATAATGCAGCGGAAATGTTGTATATTTGCATTGAAAAATAGTAGAAAGATTCTTTTATTTAATCTTGAATGCTGGTGCTTGAGAAAAGTCAGATTTAATTAAAGGAGGATGAGGAGGTAGGTGGAAATTTGGAAGGGGTCTTGTAGGCCTCCCCCAGCCACCATTCCTCCCTCCCACAGGCTCAGTGCCAGCTCCAAAAGCCCCCATTCCCCATCCCCTCACCCTTGTGGGCTGCACCCAGCCTCCACTCACCAGGAGGTGGTGAGCAGCGTGGGCTGGAGAACTGTGGAAAGCAGGGGCTGGCTGTGTAGCTGACAGCTAGAGAAAAGCAGCAGTTTCCCCTTCAAAGTGGTACTTCTTTCCAGGCACTGACTGCACAGCCACCCACTGTTTCTGCGGAGTCCTCTGACCAGCACTCGTGCCGCTCACCACCACCTGCAACTCTTGTCCGATCTCCTGAGGCTGCAGGTGAGCTTTTGTTTGAATGTGCGGATGTTTGTAAGTCGGATGTTTGTAAATCTAGGAGCGCTTGTATTGAAATGGTCACTCGGCTTTGCAGCTGTCAACAAGAGTTTTTCCTTAGTAAAGAGAGACTGAAAATGTCAAAGGTCAGATCCTGAGGTCAAAGATAAGCACAGAAGGAAGAAAACGTGCAGAGATTTTTTTTACAGGTGTTGGCAGGAAACTACAGAAACAGAAAGTCTGGGCACAAAGTACATTTACATCAGTTTGGCAAACACTAGGGAGAAAGAAGAGCTAATGCAGCTAACAGCACAATGACGTTATAAGAACGTATGGGCATCAATTGGCCACAAATACATTTAGGCTGGCAATTAGAAGAAGGTTTCTTACTAAGAGGAGAGACCAACTAGTTTGAAGATGCAGCTTGATAAATTTATGAATGGGATTATCTGCTAGGGTTACCTGTGACAGCAGGGGTCTGGACTCAGTAACCCAGTTGGCCACTTCCATTCCTATGTATAGATTGGACCTCCCTGGTCCAGCACTCTGGGGACCAGATCGGTCCCAAACAGGGGACTTTTCCTTAACGGGGTGTGGGGGACAACTCAAACGGCTCTGCTGATGGACTCCGGGCTCTCCTGTGATCCAGCAGCAGAGCTCACCGGCTCCCCACTGAGCTCCGCTGCCAGCTAGTCTTGCTCCCCTTCTATCCTGGAGCTGCGGGGGCTGTTGGGGCTCCGGTGCCCTATGGCTGCCAGGACCCTGCACCTCCGCGGCCTGTAGATCTCCACTCCTGGAAGAGCGGGAGAAGTGGGACTCTGGGGTGCTCCAAAGCTCTGGGGTGCCCCGATGACGGCTGGGGCTCCTCTGCCCTGGTGCTGGTGGGGAGCAGTGGCTCCAGGGCTACTGTGGTTCTGCTCCCTTGGGCTGTCTTGGGGGTGGCCAAAGATCCACTGCCCTGGGGCTGCCTGGTCCTTTGGGGGTCCACTGGTGCAGGGCCACCAGAGCTTCTGGGCCACTGAGACTCCACTGACCCTGAGTTGGTTAAATTCTGCTGCTCCCAGGCTTCCAGGGTTCTACAAACTCAGGACTGCTGGATTCTGCTCTCTGGGCCACTACTCTGTCCAATCCCATGAGACGGGGCTTCTGGTTCCCTGCCTACAGCCGGGCTCCCCGGGCTCTCTGGTCCAGGGGTTCTCTGGTCCAGCAACATCCCTGGTCCTGCCAGACCACAGATGTTGCCAGGCAAGAGAGGTTCAACCTGCACTTTGTTCCTATGCAAACCTGAAGAGGAGGAGACGGAGTCATTGTACTGATCACATTTATAGAATATGCATACTGTGTATGGACCGTCCACGAGTAAAAAGCATAGTCCTGGTGGGAAGGGTGTGGGGACCATTCTTCCATCCTTAAAAATTACCATAAGTTTCCCTGAAGTTAGATTTTTTTTAAAGAAAATGGAATCATCTACTGTTGGGGGTATGGGGAGAAGCTGAATAATGGGAAGAGGTTCCCCAGTTGTAACTAGCTTCAGAAACCTCAAAAATAGTCAGTGAATTTTGGAAAAATCTCAGACTGCACTAGGATTACCACATTAAATATTTTTTAGTCGAAAACTATATACAAAGTTTGTATGTTAAAATCTATTTTCTTATAAAAATGTGCTAGCCAGCATGCAGCTGATGTTGCCACAGAAGCAAAGAGGTATTATAGATGCCTACATTAGAGCTAGACAAATATTTTCAGACAAATACTTCATTGACTGAATTTCACTGCAATTTAAGATGAACCAGTGATTTATAACTGTCTCCAAATACAGCTACATTTTACATTTATCTCATCTGACCTATCTCACTCCTTTGTTAATAAGTGACAGAAAAAAAATCTTTATATATCAGCTTCTAAGACAGCTGATACACTTTCTTTAGAAAAATCATAATTTTTGTGCCATTGAATAACCACACCCTATATTATCACCCAGAGTTATGAGAGAACATCTCAGCTGAAAGAACAATTACTATATTTCAAGAGACCTAAGCTTGGGCGAGCTAAGAAAGTGACTTTAGTGAAGTAAGATAATATTTATATCTGACAGGCAATTTTTTTTAGAGCTATTGCAAACTTTTTGCATGATTATGGTCTGCTAGCACTTTATAGACTAACAAAACATGTAGATGTTATCATGAGCTTTCGTGGGCACAGCCCACTTCTTCATATGTGCCCACGAAAACTCATGATACCATCAACATGTTTTGTTAGTCTATAAAGTGCTACCAGACCATTTGCTTGCTGTTTTTTTCTGTAACAGACTAACTCGGCTACCCCCTGAAGCTCTCTTTGCATGATTGTCACTCTTTGGGCAAAGAATTGACTTGTAAGTTAAATGAGCTTACAATTTATTTCTGTTTGAAGTCTCCATCAGTATCTGATTTCACCCAGTAAGAAAAAGCCTAAAATAGAAGAAGAGGGAAGAATGAGGCATGCCAACAGAGCTGCTGAAAAGAAATATAACTCCTAAATGTAAGGCCATACATTAAGGTCACACTCAATGTGGGTCCCATGGAGAACATGAATGAGATGAGAGGATGGAAAGGAAAAAAAAATAGATTGAACCTCTAGGAAAGAAAAAGAGGGAGGCCTAGATTTTCAGAAGCAACGTATGATTCTGATGCCTTCAATTTTGATGACCAACTTGAACAATCTAAAAGGGGGTGATTTTGAAATGATGGGTTGCTCTGTCATATCTGAAAACCATACTCCTCTGAAGTGCC
Source organism: Rafetus swinhoei (assembly GCA_019425775.1). Taxonomy (NCBI): domain Eukaryota; kingdom Metazoa; phylum Chordata; order Testudines; family Trionychidae; genus Rafetus; species Rafetus swinhoei. Next base: position 279,630,853 of record CM033437.1, read on the forward strand.
TCAAATTAGTCACTAAAATATTTAGGGCAGGCAAAATTAATAGTCACTCATGAAAATGTGGTGTAACATAACAGGGCTATAGACATATTACATTTTCGAGTGGGACAAATTTACGTCTAATCCATAACATTGCATGTATTTGCCATTCGCTCCTCTCCATATACTCAAAACACTCCAAGAACTAAAGGCGGTTACAATTCATTATCTCCCCACATACACAGAAGATCTGAACTTGTTGGGGAAAGGGAGATACCAGTGTAGCACTAGTTGTGTTTTGTTAAACCTCTTGCCTTGTTGCAGTGGCTGCAGAACACATCAGTATATCTTTCATAGGCCCATTTATTGTACAATTGGAACAGTATTGCTACAAAGGGATATATCTGTGGTTGCATGCCTCTCACCAAACATTTATCTTGTAACCTTTGGAGCTGCTAATTTTCCATGATCACCAATGACCTTTTTAATGGTTATAATTTTATTAGATAGGGTATGTCTACACTGCACTCTAAACTCAAAATAAGATACACAATTTGCGCTACACAAATTGCATATCTTATTTTAATTTTATTTCAAAATAGGCTATTTCAAAATTTGGCATGTCTACACAGTGCCAAATTTCTAAATAAAGTGCTATTTCGAGCCATTCCTTATCCCTCGTACAACGAGGTTTACGGGATGGCGAATACCGCATCCGTTACTTTGAAAATTATTTCAAAATAGCGGACATGTTCCTTGGACATGGGATAGCTATTTCAGGATACCTCTGGTATACCTCTGGTATCCTGAAATAGCACTGCAGTGTAGACGTACCCTTAGTGGTTCCCAGTCTGTGGGCAAAGGGCCACCAGTGGTCACATGGCACTGACTTGCTTTTTTGTTTTCAGATGCCAAACTATCTCAATAGTTTCAAAATCACCAGTGAGAACAGAGATGAATCCCCATGACTGTGAAGGGGAGAGGTATGATCCTCAAAAAAAAGTGCTTATTATATAGATGTAGACCACACTATGGTAAAGTTTGAAAATCATTTTATAAACATCCCATCTCTACATAGCTGAATTGTTCTTTTTCCAGGCTTTTCTTTTAAATATGTGAAAAGCTTCTGAATCAGTCTCCTTCCCCCCGCCTTTCCATTTAGTAAAATGGTCAGACCAACTGGATGTGGGGCCTCTGTTTCTGGCAGATGAATGCAAAGACTGTGTAAAACCATGGTGAGATAGTGAAGAAGGGAGTTCTCTAGGTACCTGCAACAGTGTGTTTTCCAACCAACTCTTTTGGAAAGTCTCTCTCTGGAGTTATCCTGTCTGTATACACACAGTAGGGGTATGTCTAGACTACATGGCTCCATTGACGGAGCCATGCAAACTAGTTTACCCCACATAGTCAATGAAGCGGGGATTTAAATAATCCCTGCTTCATTAAAATAAAAATGGCGGCCGCGCTGTGCCGACAATCAGCTGATCCGGCAGAGCGTGGCAGTCTAGACGCGAATCGGTTCAGAAGAGAAGCCTTTGTCGACCGCTCCCTTATGCTTCATGAAACGAGGTTTACAGGAGCGGTCGACAAAGGCTTTCCTTGTCGACCAATCCGCATCTAGACTGCCGCGCTGTGCCAGATCAGCTGATTGTCGGCACAGTGCGGCGACCATTTTTATTTTAATGAAGCAGGGATTATTTAAATCCCCGCTTCATTGACTATGTGGGGTAAACTAGTTTGCATGGCTCCATCAACGGAGCCATGTATTCTAGACATACCCTAGGAGTGCTTGATATTTGAAAAACTGAAGGGTTTATCTACTGTACCTTTTTGTCTTTACCTTGGCAAGGATAAATCATACATTAAGATATTTATTTTCTCCCCATTTCTAACAGATATCTAACATTTTTGTATGCAAGTGACATACTTCAGTATCTTCATCTGCATAATGCTACACTTACCTTCATGCCTCTAGCTTCCATCTCAGATGCATTTCCCAATCTATTGTTTGCAGCCAAGCCCTAAGATACAACCTTATTTGCTCCAATCCCACAGACAGAGACAAACACCTACAGGATCTATATATAGCATTCTTAAAACTGAAATACCCACCCAGTGAAGTGAAAAAACAGATTGACAGAGCCAAAAAAAGGACCCAGACATGAACTACTTCAAGACAGGCCCAGAACAGAAAACAACAGAATTCCACTTATCACCTACAGTCCACAACTTAAACCCCTCCAATGCATTATCAGCAATCTACAACCTATCCTCGAATATGACCTCTCATACTCAGAAGCCTTGGGGGAAAGGCCAATTAACATAAGAACATAAGAATGGCCATACTGGGTCAGACCAAAGGTCCATCCAGCCCAATATCCTGTCTGCCGACAGTGGCCAATGCCAGGTGTCCCAGAGGGAGTGAACCGAACAGGTAATAATTAAGCAATCTCTCTCCTGCCATCCATCTCCACCCTCTGACAAACAGAAGCTAGGGACACCATTCCTTACACAGACTGGCTAATAGCCATTAATGGACTTAACCTCCATGAATTTATCTAGTTCTCTTTTAAACCCTGTTACAGTCCTAGCCTTCACCACATCTTCTGGCAAGGAGTTCCACAGATTGACTACGTGCTATGTGAAGAAGAACTTCCTTTTATTTGTTTCAAACCTGCTATTCATTAATTTCATTTGGTGGCCCCTAGTTCTTATATTATGGGAACAAGTAAATATCTTTTCCTTATTTACTTTCTCCACACCACTCATGATTTTATAGACCTCTATCATATCCCCCCTTAGTCTCCTCTTTTCCAAGCTGAAAAGTCCTAGTCTCTTTAATCTCTCTTCATATGGGACCTGTTCCAAACCCCTAATCATTTTAGTTCCCTTCTCTGAACCTTTTCTAATGCCAGTATATCTTTTTTGAGATGAGGAGACCACATCTATACACAGCAGTCAAGATGTGGGCGTACCATAGTTTTATATAAGGGCAATACGATATTCTCCGTCTTATTCGCTATCCCTTTTTTAATAATTCCTAACATCCTGTTTGCTTTTTTGACTGCTGCTGAACACTGCGTGGACGTTTTCAGAGAACTATCCACAATGACTCTAAGATCTCTTTCCTGATTAGTTGTAGCTAAATTAGCCCCCATCCTATTGTATGTATAGTTGGGGTTATTTTTTCCAATGTGCATTACTTTACACTTATCCACATTAAATTTCATTTGCCATTTTGTTGCCCAATCATTTAGTTTTGTGGAATCCTTTTGAAGTTCTTCACAGTCTGCTTTGGTCTTAACTACCTTGAGCAGTTTAGTATCATCTGCAAACTTTGCCACCTCATTGTTTACCCCTTTCTCCAGATCATTTATGAATAAATTGAATGGGATTGGTCCTAGGACTGACCCTTGGGGAACACCACTAGTTACCCCTCTCCATTCTGAAAATTTACCATTTATTCCTACCCTTTGTTTCCTGTCTTTTAACCAGTTCTCAATCCATGTAAGAATCTTCCCTCTTATCCCATGACAACTTAATTTACATAAGAGCCTTTGGTGAGGGACCTTGTCAAAGGCTTTCTGGAAATCTAAGTACCCTATATCTACTGGATCCCCCTTGTCCACATGTTTGTTGACCCCTTCAAAGAACTCTAATAGATTAGTAAGACATGATTTCCCTTTACAGAAACCATGTTGATTTTTGGCCAACAAATTATGTTCTTCTATGTGCCTGACAATTTTATTCTTAACTATTGTTTCTTAACTACTAATTTTCCCTGTACTGACTTTAGACTTACCAGTCTGTAATTGCTGGGATCACCTCTAGAGCCCTTTTTAAATATTGGCGTTACATTAGCTATCTTCCAGTCATTGGGTACAGAAGCTGATTTAAAGGATAGGATACAAACCATAGTTAATAGTTCTGCAATTTCACATGTGAGTTCTTTCAGAACTCTTGGGTGAATGCCATCTGGTCCTGGTGACTTGTTACTGTTAAGTTTATCAATTAATTCCAAAACCTCCTCTAATGACACTTCAATCTGTGACAAGTCCTCAGATTTGTCACCTACAAAGGATGGGTCAGGTTTGGGAATCTCCCTAACATCTTCAGCCATGAAGACTGAAGCAAAGAATTCATTTAGTTTCTCCACAATGATTTTATCATCTTTACGTGCTCCTTTTGTATCTCAATCATCCAGGCTTCCTGCTTCTGATGTACTTAAACATTTTGTTATTACCTTTTGAGTTTTTGGCTAGCTGTTCTTCAAACTCCTTTTTGGCTTTTCTTATTACATTTTTACACTTAATTTGGTAGTGTTTATGCTCCTTTCTATTTACCTCACTAGGATTTGACTTCTACTTTTTCAAAGATGCCTTTTTATCTCTCGTTGCTTCTTTTACATGGTTGTTAAGCCACGGTGGCTCTTTTTTAGTTCTTTTATTTTGTTTTTTAATTTGGGGTATACATTTAAGTTGGGCCTCTATTATGGTGTCCTTTAAAACTGTCCATGAAGCTTGCAGGGATTTTACTTTAGTCACAGGACCTTTTAATTTCTGTTTAACTAACCTCCTCATTTTTGCATCATTCCCCTTTCTGAAATTAAATGCCACAGACAACCCCCTATCCTCAAACAAATTCTTTCCGGTAACCACACAACACACCTCCATCATAATCATCCAGGAACCCACCCCTGCAATCAGCCCCGGTTGCAACTCTGCACATACATCTACACAAGTGATTTAATCACTGGACCCAACCACATCAGCCACCAAATCAGAGGCTCATTTAACTGCACATCCACTAATGTGATCTGTGCCATCAAATGCCAATAATGCCCCAATGCCATGTATATTGGCCAAATTGGACATTCTCTATGGGAAAGAATTAATGGACACAAATCAGATATCTGAAAAGGCAACAACACAAACACCTGTTGGAGAACACTTTAATCTTCCTGGACACTCATTAATGGATCTCCAAGTCACTGTTTTGTTTCAGACCTATTCCACAAGCCAAATAGAAAGAGAAGGATTGGAACTTAACTTAATTCACAAGTTTAATTCCTATGCTAATGGTCTGAACCAGGATATAGGATGGCTCACACACTATCTTCCACCTTTTAATGACTTAAACAACCAACCAAACAATGGAGGTGCTAATGGTTCTTAACAGCCTCTTGCAACTATTTGCACTATCTACTCAGTGTCTCTCTTTTTCCATCTTCCCCCTCCCTCCCTCTCTTTTTCCCCCGCCTCCTTCCTCTTTCCTCCTTCCCTTATTCATTCTTGGATCTGGGCTTATTATACTCCGGTCATCTGAAGAAGTGAGTTTTGCCCACAAAAGCTAATGATACCATCTGCATGTTTTGTTAGTCTTTAAGGTGCTACTAGACTATTTGTTATTTTGGATTCCCTCATTCTCATTTTGATTTTCCTTGGGTTTATATTCTCACCCTACTTTGAGGATTCAGAAGCAGATCTTAGCTCATGGAAGTCATCGTAGATCTGCTGACTTTAATGGAGCCATGAAGATTCCCAACAACTTAGGATATAGCCCTTAGACTATAGTGTCATGCTTGAGGGTATAATACACATTATGCTTTCACATTCAGATATGCAATACTTTTTCAAAATCATGCATGGAAGTGGAGGCTCCCCAGAGGAGGCAGAATATGCTTTTGGAATATGCCTATTTGGTTGTGAGTCAGACACAATGTGATAGTAATCCAGCACTATAAATGGGCACTGAACATATCTCTGTGTGTTAAGGTTTGGCTGCTGCCCATTTTCAGACATTACCAGCTTCTAGAAACCAGTGTGATCACTAATGAAAATGTATTACTTCTATTTTAAGTAACACCAAGAACAATACAAAAACAAATATTGGGGCAACACATTCCTCCCCACAAACTGCAAGAGCTTTGAAGCTTTTGTTGCTTGTGTAAATTGATCCTGGATCTCTCTGACCCACACAACAGGAAAAAAAATAGTTTTGGATTTCTTTAAGCCTTCTAGTATTTCTCATCACTCCCACACAATTTATTCACAATGAAAAGGAATCTCCTCCAACTGTTTGTGTTCCCTTCTCCCCACTGCTAGTTCTGCAGATAGACCAATTTTATTAATCACATATGCATGTCATTAAATTAGCAATAATCAGCTATATTTCTTTGAGAGCATCTTGTATCTTTTCAAAAAATGTCACTTAAAGATGCATTTTATTGAATGATGGATTATGGCTGCCAGAATCTTTTAGGGTATGTCTACACTACGAGACAAGGTCGAATTAGGATATGCAACTACAGCTACGTTAATTGCATAGCTGAAATCAAAGTAGCTTAACTCAACTTTTGATGCTGTCCACACTGCAGGAAGTCAAAGGGAGAACACTTTCCCTTTGACTTCCCTTACTCCTTGTGGAAATAGGACCACCGGCATTGACTGGAGTGCCCCTTTCAGTTTGAATTAGTGTATCTTCACTAGATCCACTAATTTGAACCCTGAAAGATTGACATACCCTTAATGTATGCAACTTAGCACACAAAGGCATATGCAAATTGGCAAAAGGTGCACAAGCAGTTTCACAGAGTGAACATTTAATGCTAAGAAAGTCGGTTATGGGCAGGATGTGGGGGGCAGCTCAATTTTCATCTTTAGAGCAATGCACAATTGTCTATGTGGAATTTATGAGCTACTTTGCTTATCAGTATTTTCTCAGAGTTTTCACGTGGTCAGATTCATGACTCTTTCCTCATACACTGTTTGTACATGAGTGTGCTTGACTATACTGTGCAGAAATGGACATGCACTGTGCATTGTACTAGGAAGTGCAAGGAAATAGGGGCAATGGCATGCCAATCCTATTTATTATGATAGCTGAGAAAAAGCACAATAATTCATGCAATCTAAGACTAGAAGGGACCACTAAGATCATCTGCTCTGACACAGGCCATAGAACTTCCACCAAATAATTCCTTCCTAGAGCAGATCTTTTAGACAAATGTCCAATCTTGACTTAAAAGTTGCCAGTGACAGAGAATCCACCATGAGTCATGGTAAATTGCTCCAGTAACTAATTACTCTCGCTGTTAAAATGTATGCCTTATTTCCAGTCTGAATGTGTCTAGCTGCAATTTGCAGCCACTGTATCATGTCATATACCTCCTCTGCTACACTGAAGTGCCCATTATTAAATATTTGTTGTTCCCCAGGTGTAGGTTGGACCTCCCTGGTCCAGCATCCTCTGGACTCAAGTGGTCCCAAAGGAGGGAGTTTGCCGGACCCGGGGAGTTCAGACCTTGGGCTCTCCAGAGGCTCCCCTCCTGGCCACTGGCTCAGCCAGTGTGCTGCCCCTGGTCATTGGTGGGGCTCCCTTTCCCCGGCTGGTGGGGCTCTCTGCCCCTGGACAGCCATGGCCCTATGTCCCAAGCCACAATGACTCCATGTCCCAGCCGCAGGGGCTTCCCTACCCCCAGCTGGCAGCAACTCCATGTCCCCAGCCACTGGGGCTTCCCTGCCCCCAGCTGGCGGAGCTCCGCTCTTGGCTGGCAGGGCTCCCCACCCAGCCCTGCTCCGGCTGCTGGCCACTGGCAGGGTGCCTGCCAGCTGAGCTCCCCGTCACTGGCAACCTCTGTGGCTGGGGCTGTCTGATCCAGCGACATTCGTGGTCCTTCTGGACCATGGATGTTGCGAGACCAGAGAGTCCCAGACCACAGAGGTTCAACCTGTACTTACAGACTGTAATCAAGTCACCCCTTAACCTTCTCTTTGTTGAGTTAAATAGACAGAGCTCTTTGAGTCTATCACTATACAGCACAGTTTTCTAATCTGTTAATCATTCTCTTGGTTCCTCTCTGAACACTCTCCAATTTATCAGCCTCCTTTCTTGACTTGTGGACACCAGAACTAGGCACAGAATTCCAGAAGCAGTCACATCAGCGCCAAATACAACGGTAAAATAACCTCTCTACTCTTACTTGAGTTTCCCTTGTTTATTCATCCCAAGATCACATTAGCTTTTTTGGCCACAGCATCACATTGAGATCTCACGTTCAGCTGACGAGCCAACACAGCCCCAAAATCAGTTTCCAGACTCTGCTCCCCACGATAGAGTTTGCCATCATTTAAGTATGGCCTACACTCTTTGTGCCCAGAGGTATACATTTTCCTTTACCCATATTGCTGTATAGCATATTTACCCAGTTTCTACATGATCTAAATCACTCTAAGAGTGACCTTTCCTCTTTGTTATCTAACACTCCTCCCAATTTTGTGTCATCTGAAAGCATTATCAGTGATGTGTTTTTTCCAGGTCATTGATAAAGATGTTAAATATCATAGGAGCCCTGTGGGATAGTATTCAAAACAGACTCACTCGATGATGATTCCCCATTTACTGTTACATTTGACACCCATAAGTTAGTCATTTTTAATTCATTTCTGTTCACAATGTCAATTTTATATCAGTGTAGTTTTTTAAGCAAAATGTCATGCAATATCCATTCAAATGACGTGCATAATTTTAAGTCCATAACATCAACACTGTCACCTTTATCAACCAAACTTGTAATCTTATCAAAAAAAAATCTCAGGTTAGTTTGTCAGGATCTATTTTTCATAAGCCCATGTTGATTGGCATTAATGACGCTACCCTGCTTTAGTTCTTTTTAATCAAGTTCTTTATCTGCCACATCATTATCTTTCCCAATGTAAAGCTGATAGGCCTATAATTACCCAGGTCATCCCATTTACTCCTTTTTTTCCCCCACTGGCACAAAATTAGCTTTCTTCCAGGCTTCTGAAACTTCCTCAGTAATCCAGGAATTATTAAAAACTAAAATTAATTGTCCAGTGTATACTTCAAACAGCTCCTTTTCAACTCTTCCATGCGAGTTATCTGGACAAGCTGTTTTTAAAATGTCTCAGTTTAGTAGCTTCTGTTTCACATTCTCCAGAAATATTAGTGAACTGGAAAGAGTGTTATCACCATATTCCCTCCTCCCCTCCGCAAAATACAGAATAGAAATATTTATTGAACACTTCTTCCTTTTCTGCATTTTTATTGATAATTCTACCATTTCCATTTAGTAACAGAACAATACTATTGTCAAGATTTTTTTTTTTTTGTTCCTAGCAAATGTTCAAAAATATCTTATTGTTCTTAACTTTGTTGGCCATAAATTTCTCCTTGTATTCTTTGTCTTCCCTCATCTATTTTCTATAATTCCTAACTTCTAGTTTATATTTATGACTATCAGCTTCCCCGTTCTTCCATTTTTTATATTTTTTTCATTTTTTTTTTTACAGCTCCCTTTACCTCCCCTCTAAACAAGTTTGTTGTTGAGTGTGGTGGTTTGATTTGGGTTTATTTTTAATTTAATTTATTTATTTTTGTGTAAACCAGCATAGCTTTCTTCTCAACTATGACTTTTAGATCAACTAGTAAGGTGTTCTCAAATGATTCCCAAATATCATTCACATTTTTCTCATTACATTTTTCCTCCTTCCTGATAGGGCTCATAAGTGTTTTCAGCCAGATGAAACTGACCTATTAAAGCACCAATAAATATATTAATGATCTAGACTTTATTCTGTTTGCACAACGATAGATGTGATCATCAAGTCATGATCACTTGTACTGAAGTCACCATTCACTTAGTTCTGTGATCAGTTCCTCTTTATCTATTAGGACAGTGTTTCTCAAACTGTGCTCTGCAGAGCCCCAGGGGCTCCGCGAGACATCTCCAAAGGCTCCACGAGGTTGACAAACTGGAAACATTGATAGGTACAACACATACAATCAGTGGACCTCTGGGGCTCTGCATAAATTTTTACGCATGTAAAGGGCTCCGGAGCCCAAAAAGTTTGAGAACCGCTGTATTAGGACAAGGTCTAATATAGAATTCCTCTAAGTTTGCTACAACTCTTCTTGAATTAGAAAATTGTCATTTAAAATATTATAAATTCCAAGGACATCAATATAGCAGTCACAATAAAAAGTTACAAACAGAAAAGGAGCAGCACTGATGCTAAGTATTTTTCATTTTTATAAGAACATCGGCAAAGGGGGTCTGGCTTGGGATATGATCTCAGCCCTACCTGTAACAGAGCCATCTCACCTCTTCATGTGGGGGAAATAGTTCACATGAGTCAACCAAGCCTCTAGGATAAATGAGGGAGAGGCCTAGACGCTACAGAAGGAAGACACAACTACAGCAAATACCCAGAGAAAGCTGCTGAGGACTACCGAGAGCAGAAGTCTTCTGTAGGAGACCCTGAAACACCAGGGGAGACAATATAAGGTAGGGCTGGGAGTGACCTACCAAGGCAGGGAAAGACTCCAGGCAGGAAAGCTGGAGAATGGCTGTTTGGTAAGGAGCAGCAAGCAATCCAAAAGGGTATAGGTGGGATGGAGGGAAGAGATGAAAAGGAGCCAAGGAACAGATGCTAAGCCTGCAGTGTAAGCAAGAGGGTCTGATCTATTGAAAAAAAAAAAAAAAGGACCAGATCCTCAAAAAGGAAGGGATAGGCTCAGTATGAAACTAGCTTGGTTTAGGACTTTCATAATCTGGAAGGGAGGGGCTTTTTGTTAATGGTTTAGCCAGAAGACCATGTCACTGAAGCAAGGATACTGCAAGGCCATCCTGAACAAAGCAAGGATTCTCCAGAGGTGGAGATGCAGTTATGAATATTAACATTAACATTAAATAAATCTTAAATACAATTCAAAGTCTTTTTTTCTTTTCCAAATCTTCCAACATTCTGAAAAGAAAAACAATCATTTTTATGTTTAAAGTGAATTTTACAGAGTATTAAGTGCATTTGGCCCCTCTCACTTCCCAAAACACACATATATAATAAAACAAACCTTGTTGTACATACACATTTAATATACTCAGCATATTAGAGACATACTAACATAATGTTACTAGTGGATGCAATGCAGGATAATGAATCTGAAGTGTCAAAACCGTGCTTATTTTCTCAGTCCCATAGTGGCTCCAGAGGAGCTATGGCATGTACTGAGTCAATGTTTTGCATTATTAATGCTTTCAGTTGTCTCCATTTCAATCCCTGTTTTCTGCTCTGAGATGTGGGGTGGGGTGCCAATTCTTGGCACACTGCAACACATTTCAGAACATCTTTAGAGCAACTGCAGGATGATCTCAAAATGGCAGGGCGTGGAAGCAACCCAGAACATAAAAGCAATAAGGAGAAAACTGAAGTGCACAAAACTGCATTCAAGTTAAGCTTTGGGGTTAATTTTATATAAGTCCTTACCACTTACCAAGTGGTGAGGCCTTTTGGCTGGAAAGTGACAGTGAGTTGCCTCCTTTAAATTCAGGGATGGGGCTTATCCAGCACACTTGTAGGAAAGGGGTCACTGGCCACTTTATGCCCCTCCCACAAGAAGATTATCTGCTCCAGGTAAAAGACAAAGGAAATGGTAGACCCAGAGCACATTATGGGAGGGGACTCTCCCCAAAAGGGAGGAGGGAGTATTAATAACTAGGGCAGTGCCATGGAAGCCCTCTTTAACCTGCACCATGTTTGCATAACTCACCTTTCTTCCCTCCCATAGAAGTGGTTAAAATACCAAGTTTCATCATGATCTGCTGTGGACATTAGCTCTATAAAGCTGTGCATTTGTTCACTAGAGTTTTCCTTTAATATATCCATTGCTATCTACAAATTACACAGTCCCAATGGTTTCTCTTCCTTTCTGTTTTGAATACAGTTTATAAAAAACCCCTACCACTGAACACCAGCCCTGCTTACTGCATAGATGTGTTGCCAGGAAATTCCATTGTTGTAGTTAGTGGTGAGTAAAAGTCCGGCACCTTGACTTATGTCTTACTCATCCTAAATCATGTATAAACCATGCAGCCTTTTCCTGCTTAATTAAAGTGTCCTACTGTTTTGCAACACTCACTAGGAAGTCATCTTTCTGCGCATGACCATTCTGATTACTCAGCTGTGGTGGTTTTACAGATGTCCTGTAAATCAAATCCCAATGCACAACAGGAAGCATCCATGTCCAAATCCTTTGGAGTCTAGCACAGTACTGTCATGTTGCAAAGCCAGGTGTTAGAAATTTAGAGTGAAGGCTTATAGAATAATATGTTGAAAAGGAAAATACACCCAACATCTTCATTGACTCTGGATTTTCAGATGAATGGCAACTGCGTTAATTGGACAGTGGCACCTGAATAATTATTTTCCCCACATGCTGAAAAGCAGATATTGAGAGTGAGAAGACATGTTCCATTGTGATGGACTCACCGAGATGGCAGAGCAGCAAAGAAGACATTGAGAAATAAAACTGGCTAGACACATACAGTAGAACAAATGTCACACTGAAAGTGGGGTAGCTCTCTCCTAATATAGTACTTGGCTAGCTTTGCTACCATTTTACTCAGAAGGAGTTGCAGACATGTTTAGTGGCTGGCACCTTCTTAGTTTATATACCCGGATATACGCCGATTCTGCCTTTGCCACTTTAGAATTATGCTTCTCTTTGATCTGATATGTTTATTTTCCAAGTCTTCTCAACTTGGTTTACATAGTACATACACAAGAGCCATCAGAAAGCTGCACACTTTACACTAGGGAGTTCTTACTTGCATTTACCAGACAAAACACTGTGCATTCCTTTACTGAATTTTAAATAAGTTATGCTCTCTTGCAGCCAATCTTCTCAATCCAGTAAAAACAAAAAAGGAAAGGATAGTGATATTAAAACCATCATGGGCAACTAAAGATTTGTACAAACTATTCCACTAATAAATTTGAGAGTAGATGCCCTTCCCCCCCGCCCCAGCAGCTTAATTCCCAAACACCCTTGCTGTCAAAAGGCTATTGTTAAATCATGGGCTCTCTCCAACTCCATCCTGTGAATCAGGTCAAAGTGAAACAGAGAGCTGCATTAAAATTAGCTACTCTTTGTGTGCACTATTTGTAAGTATACAGAAAAACTACGAAATTAACTCAAGAACTTACTAAATTAGAAAAAGCAGACAGCAGTCTTAGACCAGAAATTAACTCTTGCTTTAAGAAAACAAGCAATTCACATTTGTAATTGATGCCTTTATTGTCTATCAAGTACAAGCATTTCTGCCAAAAAGAAACTAGAGATTATTCATGGGCTAGAATTATGATCAAAAATTAAAACCTTTCCTGAAAGAGGCCTGCTCTTATTCTGTGAGTATTTATTCTTCCCACATCACATTTTAAGAAGTGGTGAGCCTAGCAATAAGCATATGATTTTGGAGCATACTTTCCCAACCCTATAAGGAACACAAGACATCCTGTACTCCTAAAGGGATATGGCACAATTTATGTTCATCAGGTAAATCTAAACTAAAACAGAGTATCAATTTGCTGCTACAGGAAATCTTAAATCATATATTAGCTCAGAGGCTCATCCTGAGCAATGCACAGCACTCTCAACTACCATTGATTTGTCTGGAAAGAGGACTAAAATCATTCCATGAAAACTAAAGAGGAAAAATAATCCACTACAGGGACATTTCATTCAAAACTGATTTCCTGCAGAAGATGAAGGATGGTCATATGGTTATGATGGTGGACTGGAACTCAGGATAGCTTGGTTTAATTGTTATTTTTTCCATTAAATCCCAGTGTGATTGAAGGCAAATTACGGAGTCTATTTCTGCCTCAATCTCCTAATCTATAAATTAAGGGTAATACGTTTTACTGTCACCCACCCTGTCTCCCTCTGATCTATTTAAGTTGTAAGGTCTGTGGAGTAGGGATTGTATTTTACTGTATGGGTTGTGTTCCTCATCTGAAGAAGAGGGTTGGGCCCACAAAAGCTCATAATACCATTTACATATTTTGATAGTCTTTAAGGTGCTACTAGACTATTTGTTGTTTTTTAAGTTTTTCCTGTTACAGACTAACTTGGCTACCCCTCTGAAAAGTTTGTTTGGAACTCAAGACACATTTAGAAACAATGTTATAAATGTTAGTTAGTTTAGTTAGTTAGATTCCCAGGGTAGCCCACAAAAGCCTATTTAACCCATAATGTAGCGGAAACTCTATATATTTGCAATGGAAAATAGTAGGAAGTTTTATATTTAACCTTGAATGCTGGTGCTTGAGGAAAAAATAGGTTTAATTAGAGGAAGATGAGGAGGTAGGTGGATATTCTGAAGGGGACTTCTGGGCATCCCCCAGCCACCACCACCAACTCTACAGGCTTTGTGCTCACTCCTGTGCCCAACCTCATCGCTGGCTGCTCCCCCTTCGTGGGCTGCACCCAGCCCCTGCTAGCCAGGAAGGGGCGAATGGTGCGAGCATGTGCCAGAGTATTCCGGAGGAGCAAGGGCAGTGACTGAAGAGACACAACCATTTCCCCTTCAAAACACTGCTTCTCTTGGGCCGTGGGCTATGCATCTGCCCCTCGCTCCTCAGGAGTCGTCTGGCCAGCACTTGTGCTACTTGCCACCACCTGTGCCTCTTGCCTGCTCCCCTGAGGTGAGCTTTTGTTTGTGTGTGCGTATGTTTGTAAGTCAGAGTTTGTAACTCGAGGGTGCTTGTACATGCAGCACCTATCGCAGTGGGCCCTATCTTTGCTGAGGGTCTTGCGGCACAAATGCAAAACGATGTTTTCTATTGAAGTTTTGTACCAATTTTCGCCATACAAAGCACTTGATCTACCTTTTGTTCTAATTCTCATTTGCTCAGAAAATAAAATACCATTAAATAACACAAGAAGCATTAAAGAACAGGCAGAGGCTTGCAGCTCAGTCTGGTAAATGTCCTCCCAGCCTTATTCACCATTACAAATTAAACCAAAACCACAGAAAGAGCAGCTTCTGACCACACACGTGTATTTGGAAATGTATCTTATTCCTTAGCATATAGGTTTGGAGTATTACCTAGCTGTGCTACTGTACATTTATCTCAATTAGACTGAAATGTGGTTGGTAAAGATGATGATGAGACAAATGTTTCAGCGTAAAGCCATTTCTAAGCACATACAGCATAGTGCTCCTAAATCAATGATAATACCATATACACAGATGGTGCTTGGTATGGAGAGTATATTAAAGATGCCGCTGAGGAACGCTATCTGTTTGAGAAAGAAATAATACAGAGCACAAGGCAAGAAACTAAAATAACTGACATCCTGAATACCTGCCAACTGTCCCAGTTTGGCTAGGGCTGCCCTGAATTTTAAACACACACAGTCCCAGGTGTCTGCAGTGCTGGCTGAAGCTTTTGGCAGCTAATTCAGCAATTTCAAAACAATGTTGGCTTCCCATCACTAGCGGCCACTGTGGGGAGCAGGCAGGAGGTCCCTGGCTGCCTCCACTGCCCTTTTTCTTTCCTTGGCCATTTTGCTGGAAGCTAAGTAAGCAGCTGAGAATGCAGCCAGAGGAACAGACCGCAGCTGCCTCCTCCTCCCACCCATACCAAACAGCAGCGCCTCAGACACCCTTAATGTGACAGTGCCGGCTGAGGAATGCTTAGGCAAATATGGGGAAGGAGCCTGTTCCTACTTCTCCAGGGTCACTTTCTCGATGCTGAAGATGAGATGCACTTGGGAAAAGAAGACCCAGAGATAGTGGTTGCAAGTTGTCCAAAACATGGGGGAACAGTGGCGTAGCGAGGGGGGAGGGCAGAAGGGGGTACTTGTCCCTGGGCGCCACACTAGGGGTCGCCAATTTAGTCCCCCTCCGTTCCCCCTGTCATCCCTCGTCTTGGCTGCTCCTCCTCCACCCGCCGTCACCAGTTGGAGCCTCCTACCCACCCCCAGCCCGACCCTCCTCCAACTCAGTTAGTGCATGTGGGTGCCTGGCCCCAAACTGGAGGGGGCGGAGGAAGACACGGTACAAGCTCTCCCACTCCTTCCACGGTCGGGCTCAGCCATGCGCCAGGTTCACCGGGCGGGGTATGTGTGTGCAAATTTTGCCTTTGCCCCCGGGTGCATAACACCCTCACTACACCTCTATGGGGGGAAGAGAGACGTGGGATCAGAGGGGTTCCAGGGCATAATGGAGAGATAAATATGTGAGGAAAAAGACTCGGAGACATAGGATATATACTTAGGGATGTAAAATTCCATTTAATTAATTAACCAGTTAAATGTTAAGTTTAAGCCTGTGGGCAGGAGCTGCTCCAGCCCAGCTGCTTTGGCCCGCACTCAGGGTTGCCTGCACCCAGCCCACATGGAGCTGGAAGTGGCAGCCTAAACCAATGTGTAGAGCCCCTGAAATAGAAAGTTTGGCATAAAGGTGACGGTCATAGGAGAAAACCACAGACTGCAATAGAGACCAGCAGAGGTGAAAAAGTGGGATAGAATGTCCAAGAAGAGGACATGGCTAGAGGCTGTGCCAATTCAAAGCATCCTGTCTGCATTATCTGCTGGTGCATATGAGTACTTGTTCATCCACACAACACACCTGGATGGGGGTGGGGAGACAACATTAGCCACAACACCTAAGAACATAAGAACAGCCATACTGGGTCAGACCAAAGGTCCATCTAGCCTAGTATCCTGTCTGCCAACAGTGGCCAATGCCAGATGCCCAATACTTGCCCTCCTTTGGAGTGAATTGCCTCTGGTATGCAAGAGGCCAGCATCATGCAGAGAGGTAACAATTTTGCTGGATCTAGAAAAATATTTTTGCAAAATGTAAACTCTAAATAAACAAATTCTGCCTATGTTTCCGTAGTGCCTAGGCTCTGCTGAATTTGTTTATCTATGTATCATCTCTCTCGACACATTCTTTTCAGTCCTGTTGCTGATTGGTGGAGTTTTCTACAATAAGAGACAATATTACAAACCATTCCAGCACATATTAGATTATTTTGATTTTATGGTCTTCAGCAAGCAATGTGAAAGTGGTATCACTAGAACACAATATCCAACTATATAAAAAACGCTAATATCCAACTATATAAAAAAAGTATTTATGGACATTGATTTAAATGAAAACCATGGGTTAAATCATTTCCTCCACTGACTTTCAATGGGGCTAGGACTGCACCTTATGAATTCACTCCAACTACATTCCTTTCCTGTGCACATAGATAGGAATAAACTGTAAGATTTCCAGGAAAAGAGAGTGTGTTGTGAATTCCTTTCTACAAATATTTCGCGTGAATATTCACACCATAAGTGTTCACATGATCAACTTAAATGCTCCTAAAAAGGGTTGGGAATCAGCCAGTCAGAGAGCCTCAATAACAGCATGTGACTTAGGTAACTAATCATATAGAACAAATAGCATATGACATTATGAGCATAATTGACACAAGTCACATGTGCATAAGCAACCTCCGACCTGAAATGTGTCTGCATAAATTATGCTTTGAAAAGTTTCAAGTAAAGAACAAACTACTAATTGCACATAGTTTCTTAGGTTTAACTATGTTCCCACTTAAAACTCAAAAAAGTACCAAAATATTTCACACAATTTTTTCCATCCAGTACTATTTTTAAAGAAAGAGGGAAATACTCTTTTATAGACCATTATTGCAGTATCTGGGAACATTGAACTATATCAGGTCCACACAACAGTCCAATACATGCTAGCACAGCAGTACCAAGTGAGAAAGGTGGAGCATATAGGGAGCACTGACTTGATTTCTGCAGTAGCATTCATAGCCAGCCTTGGCAATGTAATAATGTGAGAAAGCCAACAGCAGTGTCAAAAGTCTCTAACAATCAGGTGCAGCATACTTGAAGCTTATGAAGGAAACAGCTGGATTGCAGAGTGACCTACGGCACTGACATGTAGAAATCTAATTTTATTTTGGAAATCTTAGCACTTATAGCAACTGAATGTATAATCGTGATTATATATATCAATCTGAGTGCCTTCCAGACATGACAAAAGAGGTTAGTGATCACCAGTGTTGCATTTGTAATACCCTAAAAAGTAACTTTAAGCCTACAATACAGGAGCCAAGGACAAATGTTAACCAGATGATTAATTCATATATCCCATTGTCTTCTACAGATATACATTCAACCTTTTTTCCTATCAGAAATCAGAGTTGCCACATATCCAATTATATACTATAAGGACACAAAATGTATACTGTATAAGCAGATTTCTTTCATTTGGAAACTCTGACTAGGTATTCATTACACTTTAAGTAAAAGGCCTTTTATCTAATCACTGTTATAATGGAAACATTCTTAAAGTACAGCACTGTATACCACAGAACCATGTAGGAATATCATATGTTTGATTAATATGTTTGCTAACCAAGAAAATCAACCAAAGTACTATTGAGAACAGCACTCAAACGTGGTCAAACTTTGGGACAGTGCCATCAGTAATGTGGAATTTACATCTGCCCAAAGCAAACCTGGAGGGACATTAACCCTAATAACTCACTGAAAACTTGTGCTTAGCTGTACATTTTAGCTAATCTGACTGAGGGTAGCCAAGAGGAGAGTGGGAGGCAGGGAGGAGTGGATCTACCCACTCAGTGATGTGAGACAACCTCATTCAGTATTTGTAGGCTGCAATGTTGGTGTTTGTTAGCAATGAGAACCTAAAGGTAGTTTTACTACCATCATCTACCAGTGCCCCAAAATATTTTGGCAAAATTGACTTCCCAGGACTGATTTAAAATGGGAATGCGAAATATATTTAGTTTTGGTTTTCAAATTTCATTTTTTCAGAGTGTAACAGGGTAGGCCTGGGCCCCTTGCTTCTTCTGCACCCACAAACTAGCCAGAGGCCTCTCTGTGGGTGCAATCACCGGTACTCCTTATTTAGAGTTTACTTTTCCATCACCTTTTAGCTACAAACAGCTCCTGTATTCCAGCCTCTGGGGCAGCCCAAGCCCAACTTTTTTTTCTTTCCTTCTCCCTGGGTTATTTATTTCAAGCCTTTATATAGTCCCTGGCTAATGAGGCTGGCAGTTGTTTCCCATTTGCCAATCAGGCATGGGCTTACTCAGCAAGTTCCATTTCCCCTTTCTTGACTCAAGCTGGCATGACAGAGACCTGGCTCAGGTTTCCTTAACCAGCACCCTGTCACACAGGTGGGTTTTTTCAAATAATTTTTTGAGTTGAATATAGATGTCCACAAGTCATGGGGCTTGAGGGAGGTTCCTCTTGTTGTACATACTGTAAAGAGCAATCTCTAATGTTCCCTAGTGCACTTTCACATATTAGTGTTTCAAGAAGCACTATGTTAAAGCACACTAGGTAACCTTTAGTGCACACCAGCATGGTGTAGGGTTGCCAGGTGTCTGGTTTTCACCTGGACAGTCCGGTAATTGTGCCTTCCATCCGGTAAAAACCCCCTAGAAAATACAGGATTTTTTGTGAAGGTTTCTGGCAACCCTAGCTTGGTCTATATGGACCAATTAATGCACAACCTGTGAGTTCACTTTAGAAAGCACATCCCTGCTCCTTGTAGTGGAGCCTTAGCTACAATTAACCATTTCTTGTGTTTTTCCAGTGCTGAATGAGTAAGCGTTTTCCGTTTTTGTTTTTTTGTTTTTGTTTTTAAGGGGGGTTTGTGTGTGGGGTGTCTATTGGAAGTATTTTATTGGTGTTTATAAGTTTAAACAGAAAGCTAGAAGGCTTGCAAATATACCAAAAGGTAGAGAATAAAACAAATATGGACCATATTTACAAACTGGGATGCCTAATTTTAGACTCTGACAATCCTTATTTGGGCACTGAAATGGGTGCTGCTCACTCACATTTACCACTTTCTACAACCAACTTTTCTCTTTAGTGTCTCCTGATTTCAGCAGGAGCTTCAGGCACTCATGGGACACTGTAAAATAAAACTGCAGAAGTCAATGGGAAATTTGATTGTTCAGCACTTTGGAGCTTCAGGTTAGCTTTATTTAGGTGCCCAAATAGGGATTTTTGAGCCTAACTTTAGACTCAGTGAAAACATGTTGACCTTCACTTTCAAAAGGGCTCAGCACCTAGCAGCCCTCACTGAGAATACTGGGAGCTATTGTGTGCTGAGCTGTTTTGAAAATGTGGCTATAGAAACATAAGAACTGTCACACTGGATCAGATGCATCATCTAGTATGCTGTTTCCAAGGGGAGGGGCCAAAGGAGCCAGGAATTTAAAAGGGCCTGGGCTTCTGGCTGCCGCCACCACCACTTCTGTGGCAGCCATGGCGGCTGGTGTTCTAGGCCCTTCAGGTTACTACTGGAGCCCCAGGTGGCACCTGGACCTGGCTGGGGAGGTTTGACGCAGACCAGGTGGCACAGAGGGCTGGCTGCCTCTAGCCCCACCCCTTCCATCCAAGGCCTTACCCCTTCTGGGGAGAGTGAAGCTGGAGGCAAACCCTCCCCCCAAATTGCCCAGGGCCTGGCAAAGTCTGTCCCCAGTCCTGGCTGTTTCCAATAATACTCAGCACCAGATGCTTCAGAGGGAGAGGCTAGTTCTCCATGAACTAACAGAAATAATCTGCCCCTTTGAAGCTCTCATCCTAATCCCTAATATCAGTGATTGGTTTAAACCCAGAAGCATGGGGTTTTATATCCCTTCCAAAATGTGTGTTGACATTAGCTATTATAACTAAGTGGCTATTTTAACTTGTATGCTATTTTCTGAAAATGATAACTTGCAGAACTGCAACACCATCCCCATGGTAACCTGTGAAAGCACAAGACTAAAAAAAACCATTCTTATACTTGCTGAGTTAATCTAAAACTACTAAACAGGAAGCTGTACATTTCAAAGCATATCAGATTAACATCATTTTAGTGGTTAAAAGCCTCTACTAATTGTAATCTGCAAATTGCAATCATTTGATAGAAAAGGAAAACTGAATTTCTATAGAGCTTTTCTATAGAGCAACTAACCCCTTGCATGAGGGGCAATGATGGATGCTACAGAGAATCCTATGACAAATAGAAACTGAAGCACAGAGAAATTAAGAAACATGCCCAAGATCACATGGGAAGTCTGTGGCAGCACAGGGAACAGATTGAAATCTTCAGATTCCCAGTCCTATGCTTTAGGCACAAAATCCTCCTCCTCCAAGGAACAGCATTCTCGAACTAAGCACAATGAAATACATATATTGTATGTCTGCTGCCACTTCAATAGCTATGAAGCTGGACAAGTTTCTTTACAATAAAAATGAAGCCATTATAGAAATCTGTTTATAGAAATTGTTTAACCTCAACAAGGTAATCAATGTCCAGAGATCAGCAGTATTGATAAAGAGAGGGAAAGGAAGCATGCAAACCTCTGCTTGCTCTATTCAGTTACATTACATGTAAATCCCTGGAATACTGTAGGTAAAGGATCCACAAAACTGCATGCTACTGACAAGAAGGGATTCAAAGGTATTGCTGTCCCCAAAACATAATATATGATTAAAATTACTGCAAAAAGGTTTCATTTGTTTTCCATCACAGTGAAATCAGAGGAAGAGGGTCAAGATACCTGGAAGAGGGTCTGGCAAGATAAGGCTATTGTACAGAAGTGAAAAAAGACAGGTAACATTTCACTGTTTTTTTTCTGGTTCAGTGGTTCTGCAGCAAGTCTAGCCAGATCATTTGAAAATTGGGCAGAACAATCAATGGGTTGTTTTTATTTTAAAGGCACCTCCCTTGGGGAATAAGTGTGGGTGTGGGAGCCCTTTTTAACATTGTAATATTACATAAAGCTGCCAAGTTTCAGTATTTTCTTAAGCACTGTCATGTGATAGTTCTGCTTATCTGGGTCTCAGCATGATTTTTATCACTGTGTGATATGACTCACCCTCACCAGAAGCTTGTCATGAAGGATCACTCCATTTGATATAATAAAATGTACATTTTAAAAAAATATATCTATTCAAACACCAACAATGAGCCAAACACAGTTACATGTTAGTATATTGGCTGTACAAAGTTATCACTTAACACAAACTAGTTCCTATTTTACACATGCGCTCCACATCCACCCCACCACTTGCTAGAGGCAGATAGCAGACTTTGCATAAGTAAATCAACATTTTAAGAGTTGAGTCTGCAGGTAAAATTCAGAACTAACCTTACTATCTTCTGTCTCCTTGGTTTTGCTTTGAAGTGTATTCTTCTCTCCAAAATCACAGGTTGACTTTAATGTAAGCTGACAAGAAAGCATTGAGCTCTCTGCCCCAGTAAGCTCCAAAGACTTTGATGAATACTGCTGTGATCCAGTCGTGCCAAGATTTGGTATCGGAAGGGCAGTATGAACAGGCTTTGACCCTACAGCTGGCTGTCTTAGCTTTGAGGCAACCCCAAGTACAGGCATGGCTTCTATAAAAATATCTTCTTTCTGCCAAAGAAAATGCTTCTGACCTCAGTCTGGTAGACTCCAGCTTCAGTAATTCCAGAACAAATACTTTAAACAAAAGTAGCAGTCATCTTTAAAACAATACTACGACTTTTCATGAAGAGGCAAAACTTTCCTTCATCTCCCTCTCACACACACACTGCTTAGTCAGTGGCTGTGTAAGACTAAACACTCCTTTGGGGCGTGAACTTTTCTTGAAGGTAACTGACACAAAGCTGCCTGTCTGGGATTTAAGAACTCATAAATTTGCTTTTTCTTCTCTCTACAGCATTCCAGTTCTGTGCATTAAGTGAATGGGCTGGAGAGAGTCTGGAAGGAGGGGGGCAGAAAAAGAAGAAATCTCCTTGTACTCCAACTGTCAAAACAGCAGTGAGACCACAACACTGGAAACACAGACCTCTTCCTGATTACATAAATAACCAGCCCACATCTTAAAAAAAAACAAAACCTTTTTTTTAAAAAAAAAACCTTGAATCTGAGAGGCAGCCAAGGCAAACAGCTGTTGGAAGAGTTTTTAGCCCGGAAACAATCTTTGCGATGAAGCTGTTTGTCTGATTCCTGCCTATTTTTCATTGCTGACAGCCATGAGCTACGGTGTTTCATTCCCTGTTCATCCCGTGAAATCAGGTTAAAATTGTGCAAGAGCGTGGCTAGCGACAGACGCTGAATCATAGCATGGGTAACGTCTGTCTCTGCTGTGAAAAATCCATACCAAAACAAAGGGCAGGATATAGGAAAGTCACAAGCATTGTTATGAGATTTAGTCAACACAATATTTTTTTTGTTAAAGTCATCTATTCAGTTTTAACACTTCCCATTCTAAAAATGTTTAAAGCTCCTCACATGGATTTTATTTCTAAAGTGGAGTTTCAGTCCATCATTTGTTAAAAAAACCACACACACACACACACAAAAACCTGACAATATCAAATCCTTTCCCACTTAGGAATGCCAGACAGACAGAACAAGCTACAAAACCAGTCAAAGTAGACGAGACTTTCATAAGAAAGGACAGACAATATTACTTTATGGCATGGTCAAACCTAGGCGTAGATAGAAGTTGGCATGGAAATCAATTATGGACACAGATTCATATCACTGTTGTCCATTGAAACACACTTCAGGCAGGCAGCACCATCTATTCTTTCTCAAAGTCTAGGGAATTCTATGCACATTAATCAGAATAGCGGAATAACAAGTATAAATTTCCTCAAGCATCCATAGCAGGTGAGTTCCCTTAAAGTGTGACTAAGGACTGAAAAAAGCATCTGGGTAAAAAATAATACCATCTGACTCAAACTCCTTGTGTATGTTGAGTCATATTCACTGACAATATGGACAAAAATAAATCATTGCTACTTTTTATTCCTGTTTATCTCTCCAGAACTGACATTGTTATCGGAGAACGATCAGGATGTCTAAAATTTCAAACAGAATTATTAACAAAATCCCAACTTCAGAATATTTATTACTAGTAATGATGCTCAAGTCAGAAAAAAGGAGAGTTTGACTTTCCGATCTCAATTTAAATTTGCTGTGGTAGCAGTTAGAAAAGACATTTTAAAATATTAACTCAGCAAATTAGAAGGAAAATAAATGTGGACCCTTATACTGCATTTCTAGAGAATTACTTTTAATAATACAACTGCACTTAACAGTTATTTTATATTTTTTCTTCATTTACACAACTGCAAAATGATAAATAGGGCAAAAAAAGTCAACTCTATCACCTACTTATAACCTTCAACCCACTAGGTTGTAGCACTAGACCTGACAGAAATACCTAGAGAACACATTTTGCCAGGATGCAATCAAACCAAACTGACTAGGGTGGAGGAATGGCAAATACATGATAGTGTCCTCAAATATCCCCTTTTGCATGTTATCACCACCAACAATGCCAACTGGTAGCTATTCAGGTATACAGCATATGGAGATTTCCTTCTTTGCATCCAACATAAACATCTGATACATTCTTGTTGGAGAACACAACAGTGAGAAATTGACCTTTGGAACAATTTACCAAGGGTTATGGTGGATTCTCTATCACTGACATTTTTAAATGAAGATTAGATTTTTTTTTTCTAAAAGACATGCTCTAGGAATATTTTTTTGAGTTGAGGTGGTTCTAGGGTTTTGTGTCATATAAGACAAACAGGCCAGACTAGATTATCACAATGGTCCATTCTGGGCTTGGAACCTATGAATCTATACACTGCACCTCTCTGCTACAAGCAATGATCATAGATTCATAGAATCATAGAACACTAGAACTGGAAGGAACCCTGGAAGGTCATCGTGTCCAGGCCCATGTCCTCACAGCAGGACCCAGTACAATCTAGACCATCTGATAGATGTCTATCTAACCTGCTCTTAAATATATCCAGAGATGAAGATTCCACAACCTCCCTAGGCAATTTATTCCAGTGTTTAACCACCCTGACAGTTAGGAAGTTTTTCCTGATGTCCAACCTAAACCTCCCTTGCTGCAATTTAAGCCCATTGCTTCTTGTCCTATCCTCAGAGGCCAAGGAGAACAATTTTTCTCCCTCCTCCTTGTGACATCCTTTTAGATACTTGAAAACCGCTATCACGTCTCAATCTTCTCTTTTCCAAACTAAACAAGCCCAGTTCTTTCAGTCTTCCCTCATTGCTCATGTTCTCTAGACTTTAATCATTCTTGTAGCTCTTCTCTGGACCTTCTCCAATTTCTCTACATCTTTCTTGAAATGTGGTGCCCATATTGGACACAATACTCCACTTGAGGCCTAATCAGTGCAGAGTAGAGCAGAAGAATGACTTCTTGTGTCTTGCTCACAACACTCCTGTTAATGCAACCCAGAATCATGTTTGCTTTTTTTGCAAGTGTCACACTGCAGTGTCACACTGCTGACTCATATTTAGCTTGCGGTCCACTATGATCTCTAGATCTCTTTCTGAAGTGTGTTGCTAGCACACTGATGCTAGCAGCATGTAATATTCTAGGTCCTTTTGTAGAGCTCAAGGAGTGAAGGTTCCTTGTATTGTCTTTTTCATCCTGAGACAACATAAAGGGTATGTGTGTAGCAGATTTTACGATCCTTCTACACAACTGATACAGTTAAAGCTGTACCCAAATAGGCTTGTGAGATCTGCCATTTTGTCTTTGTGAGGCAGAAAATCCTGATGGGATTTTCAGAGGTTGGTCTAAAGCAATTTTTGGAAGTAATTGAGTTACATATTTTGGCAATCTTGCTATTCTCTGCTGAGGAGGAGTGATGTGATCATGATGCCTCCAGTCTCTTTCTGCAATTCACTTGCTTGACACAAAAACCCTAAGTAATCAGTAAGCAAATAATAGTAATGCATAGCTGGCAGACTTTGGGGATAATGGTCTTTACTGGTAATAGTTTACTCTTTCAAAGTTTGTTTTAATTACATTACTGTTGTTGCTATTATGATGTTGCTTAATTGCCTCAATCAGATTAAGAGCTCCATTGTGCTAGGTGCTTCACAAATCTTGAAGGGTTTATAGTCTAATAAAGACAATATGCAGCAAGTGGATGTAGAGTCATTTGAAGAAATGAGTAAAGGAGGATCAGAGAGAGCTGTAATAAGTACATGCTTTTATACAGGTTTGTTATGTGGACAACAAGACAGTTACAGCTGGTTCATTTAAAAAAAATTCTAAATCAGAGATAAACAAACATGCAAATAAGATAAATATCTGACATCCCTACTGACCCTCTTCCAAGCTGCTATTCTTGATAGTTTCCTAAGGTGTGTCTACACTGCAGGACTTAACTCAAAACAAGCTACACAAAGTGAGCTACGTCAATTGGGTATCTTATTTCAAAATAGTTTATTTCAAAATAGGGACCGTCTATATAGCACTTATTTTGAAATAGAGCACTCATCCTCCAACTTCCCTTATTCATTGTAAAATGAGGGCTACAGGAGTCAGAGTAAGAAGTCCTCCAGCTTGGCAGTATTTTGACACTATTTTGAAATAATTGCCTGCTGTGTAGACACGCAGGGGCAGCTCGTGAGTATAGGCCGACTCGGCGGTCGCCTAGGGCACCGCCTTCAACGGGGCGCCCAGGGCGCCTGATGATGACGTCACGGGGCGCACGGGGCGCCCGATGATTACATCACGCCATTGACGGCCATGCACGTGGGGGCGTCGATCGCATGTTCCACCTGGGGGCGCCAGCTGCCGCAGCCGGCCTCGGACCACTCCTGTAGACACGGACTAAGTTATTTTGGAATAGCGCTAGTTATTTCAGAATAGTGTTGCAGTGTACATGTACCCTTACAGACTTCACAGTGAGCATGGGTCTTT
This sequence comes from Rafetus swinhoei, assembly GCA_019425775.1. Lineage (NCBI taxonomy): Eukaryota > Metazoa > Chordata > Testudines > Trionychidae > Rafetus > Rafetus swinhoei. The sequence continues at coordinate 279,657,448 of CM033437.1, forward strand.
AGAAAGGATAGGGAAGAACAAAGAGTAGGCTTTCCAGACAAGCTGGAGGAGGCACAGGAGAAAGTGCTTGTCTTCAAAGTGGGCAAACAGGTTATAGAAGTTAGTATTGCTGGTGGAGCTGAATGGGCAGAAGATAACAAAATAATAAACAAAATGATATGCAAAGCAGGGTTAGCTAGTAAAGGGCCTTAAAAGAACAAGACCAAAAGCTTACATTTGATCAAGTAGCAAAAAATAGAGGAGGAACTCAAGAAGTGGAGCAAAGACAGAGAAAAGGGGGTTACCATAAATAAGACAAGAGGTGAAAAGGTTGATGAAAGATTTAGTGGTGTGGAAAGAGAGAGACAGATATATCTTAGATATTTGTGGAAAACAAATCTTAGAGATTTGTGGAAAAATAAGTGCAGGACTTGAAAACAGTATGTATCTATGCATCTCATTAACAGGAGTCAAAGCTGAGCCCAGATTACAAGGTTGAGTGACATGAAGGATGATAGTGTTGTCAACAAGATGAAGACTTCGGTGAGTACAGATGACTTATTCCTTCCTGTGAATTGTAGAGCACTACGCACATTAAACTTAACAAGTAATAATTATTAACCATAACAATCTGTTTATACAGCAGTTGGCTAAAAGAACTAAAAAATTAACAGGCTAATCACATAGTTACAGTTCATGTCAACCTCAAAATGGTGTCATGTATACAGTATAAGCATTACCAGACCAGCGAATAGCTGTCATATTTGCTTCTTTCTTTAACAGAGTAAACAAATGTAAGAAATCTGAATAATCTCACACAAAGGTAAAGAAAAAATATATTGGTAAGCTCTAGTAATTTTGGGGGGTAATTTCCTCACCCATCCCTAAATAATAAAGAAAAAAGATTTAATGGGCAAACCACATTGAAAAGTGCAGTGTTTGCTTCGATGTAGCAAAACCCAGGTCCAGAAACAATATTTTTCCAGTTTGGTTTTTTATGCAACAACTGTTAGGCATCATACTTTTACACCCTCCCAAAAGTTGATGGCAATGCAGTGCGCATGGAATAATCTGGAAATGAGACTAGTTGTAGAATGATAGCAGTTGTTGCAAAAATGTACAAGATAGCATGTGGGTGGGGGGGAAGAGGTAATGAGATAATACAGAGGGAAGGAAACATGTCAAAATTAAGGAGATGAAAGCCTTTCACTTCCTACAGATTAGGTTTACATTTTATTCATTACCATTGGAACATGCCTCTTATGGTAAATAGGACAAATCAGAGGTGCTGCTCAGAGGATTGAGAATCCTAGTCAAAATATATAAATCATGGAAGGTCTTGGGGTCTGAGTCACTGGTGACTTTTCTTTTTGGACCTCAGAATACAACAGGTATGCAACTCCAAATGCTCATACTTGAGGAAAGAGTCCACACAAATCTTTAAAAAACAACAGCATGTATGCAGGAGAAGCAGATGCTGCAATTTTTCAAAGATAATGTGATACTTTAATGGTAAAAACAGGATAAATTATATTATGACTAAGATCCTGAACTCAAAATGAACATATATAATATACTATTATCTCTATTACAGTAACACTCAAAATGTGCAATGCCAGGGGCTTTCTGAACATGTAGGAAGAGACAGTCCCTCCCCCACAGAACTTGCATTCTAATGGTAGACCTGATACAACAGCAATAGGTGGGGAAATAGGAAGTTGAGGGAGGCAATGAAAATGTATACAGTTATATAATAGTAACATGACTTATTATATGTCTTCTGATATGTACAAAACTGCCCCAAGCCACCACAAGACAAAGTAGCCCTTTTTCCTTATCATTTGACTGTGCTATCTGGCCCACTCTACCACTATCCAGTCTCTTCTCCCTGTTAAACCATTGGCAAGTCATCCTTCCAACATTCCACACCTCTGCCAGATAAACCACCACAGTACAACACTGCTGCACAAGTCTCCTTTCCCTCCACATCAATTCAGACATCAGAGACTTAGAGGGCTGTGAAGTCTGCTTCCCCCCTCTCTCTGCCTCCCCAACCCCCCCAAACATTTGCCAAATTGGATGCATGAATAGACAGTTGGTTATGTCTTTCATACCACAGGAAGAGGCAAGGATGAAGACACCTGCCCCAAGTGGTGCCAAGAGATTTACTTGATCCCTCTGCTGTTTAATCCTCCTCAGAGAGGTTGTTGGGGTCAAAACAGCTAAATGTCTGGGGTCCAGAAGCTATAAAGCCCTGGGTTATGTTGCTCCCCCGCTTTGTCCCATTACTACAACAGCTGCGGCTATTGCTGATACAGTTGCTGGCTCTAAGCGGGCTAGACCCTCTCCTGAACATGTTTTGAATATGTTGACTGTTTTGTGCATGCTATTATAGCAAAAGCTCACATCTTCCTCCTGCTATAAACATCTGAATAAATATAGTTGTGGGAAGCAATTTTTAATACTTTAATAAAAAGGCAACAGATAATATTAATGTATTAAAATGGTATTACCACTTATGTAATAAATCCAAGTAAATTGGGCTCAGATTTTTAAATAGATTTTTAGAATATGTTGAGGATGAATTAAACTTCTGAAACTCCTCTGACTGGTGTGGTGTAAAAAAATCTGATTAACCGGACAATGATAAGATGAAAGTATTCACTCTTTTAGTTAAAATACTAAGGTGATAAATCCTATTGTATTTCATTTTACAAAACAAATGTGGATTAATTTTGCTAAACAAAAGGTAATATACAAAATGGATTGATTATTTATCAAATCAGATACTGTTTGTAATGATACTAAATTCAAAAGACTCAATTGTCTCCCGTAACAGCCTGGAATCTAAAGAGACGTGCAATGCAACCCATAGCTGCAGCCACAGAAAAAGGTGCATCCTGCTTCCTAAAGGAAATCCTGCTTTGTCAGTATACTGGAAGAAGTAGATTTTTTTTTAAAAGGGACATTTATCATGTAGGGGTACCTGTACTATGTTATCCTATGAACAATTTAACCCTTAAAACACAACTGGGTGATTTGGTTTTATGTTTGTTGGTGTGAAGGATTATGTCCTAGCCTCTTCTTTCTTTAGTCAGACATTGCAACTTTAAACTGAGGATTCCAAACCTCTTACACATAATTGAACATCACATTTCTGGGAGGTAGGTCAAACATTAAAATATGAATTTATCAAGAGGAATCACTATTTCCTTTTTGCTGGAGTGTTTTATGCTTTCAAGCTAATAGAAAGACACACAAGCTAAAACAGTCCCAATCGGTCATTATTTCTCTGATGATGTGCAGTGAAGTTAATCGTTTAAGTGTTTGGTCTAAAGTAATCAGGATTAAACACAATTTGATTGGGAAGCAAACAAAAACTGTTTCAAGACTGAACAAGGACTAACAGCAACTGCATACACACTGCTCTATTGACTGGACCATATGGACAGCTGGTAAAGCTTAATGAAAGCAGAAGTTTCACTTTTCAGGAGGAGGAAAAGAAAAATAATTGGATAAACCATTTCTTCCTTACTAAGCAGACGGAGCAAATGACAAGTGCAGAAGATTCAGAAACCTGCTGGTAATACAACTAGTGATGAGCAAAATTCAAGAGATCTTTGAAATTCAGTTTGGATCAGCTGGTCAGAATAATTATTCAAAACACATCCTAAAGCTTGGTTCTTCCTTCCTTCTGCCATCTTCCCCTTTGATTACTCTTTGAGCCATTGTCTCATAGGTCTTTTGCCTGACCTCTAGCAAGCATACTGGCCTCTCAGCATCTCTTTCCCTGACCGCCAACAAATATTCTCTACCCCTTATCCTTTTTCTGTCTTTCCCAAATGGCGCTCTGCCTATGAAGGGATCTCTCAGGCTTGGTGGGGCTGTGCATGGCTGCTGATTTCAAATGTTGCTTACTCTATATCAGAGATGTTCTAGAATACATAATGCTCCCCTTTGCCATAGATACTTTTAGTCTTTAAGATACTCTAACAAATTTCACCTGAAGGATGAAGCTTGTTAAGAAATCTGAAAAGAAAAGAAAGTATTCACCCATTATTTTAAAACTTTAAAGAAAAGTTTGAATTTCATTTTGGACTGAGGTTCAAATTTTAATAGCCCCAATAAATTGGTTTGATCCCTATTTTTTCCCTCGTCATAACTGTTCCCAGGAAAGGTTCCCCTACACCAAAGATTGCTAATGAAGGTAACTATAAATCCTAAAAACACCTACCTCACTTATTTTGTAATACTAAGGAAATGTTTAACTCCTAATTAGGAGGGCAAGAACCTAGTAATATCTAGAAGGTTAATCAAAGCAATGCTTTGAGTCAGCATGTGTGAACTGTTTAGACTTCTGATCCAAATTTTCATCACAAAATAAACATACTGCAAAATTCTCTAATGCACTGAAAAAAATGACCTATCAGTATAAAGGAATAGAGACTAAACTGGAATTTGTTGATTATCTGCTATCAAGTAGCTGGCAGAATGGTAAACTCATTCTTTCATCTGTGGGAAAGGGAACCTTTACTCCTAAGAATACTGGCTCAAATGTACTTGCTGCTGATCAATTTTTGTTCCTATGAGTTGGGTAGAGAGTTTCAAAATCACAGCTATGCTGGAATTCACTTCTGGACTGAAGTAAAAAAAAAACCCTCCTCCATAAGGTTCCCATTGGTCTTTTAAAAGAAGCAGAAACATCTGTTACAGTCATGAGAAAACTCTTGGCCAAGTTCGGCAAGAACAGTGTGAGAGACTTTGAAGTCAATCAGCTCTGCTATCACCAACAGATATCCTTATAGTCAATGGAAATTACTGCATAGAAAGTTTGGGAGATATGGAGAAAACTTGCACTGCCAAAAGTGTATATAAAGTACAGCCAGAAAAAAATTACAGTAATTTTACTTAGTGAAGATGGGTTGTGTTGAGAGTTTAGTATAACTAGTATTCACAGAGGGCATATAGAACACTGTATAAAATAAGTATGACTAGACATTCAGGGCTAGATTTTGGTATTAGGCCCTGTACAAGGGGTAGAGGGTGAGTCATAGTATTCTGAATTAGCAGTTTGAGTCACATTCTATCTCTTGCTTTCTTCTTGAGCCTGGGAATGGAAATTTGATGCTGGCCTATAGAAGCAACAAATCATAATACCCTCTACATCAGCACAGCTTCCAAGGCTCCACCCATTTTTCACCCATGAACCAGGTCTCCAGAGAGAGAGAGAGAGAGAAAGCAGATGCACATCACCTGCTTCCACCTTCATAACTGGATCCAAGGTCTAGAAAGCCCCTATACAAAGCCCTTTTATATCTCATCTGTGTGGGCACAGTCACAATCTAATCCTCAGGAACTATGTTATTTCTATTCCATTTACTGGAGGTGTCTCCCATTCAGTCCAACTAATTCTGTTACCAAACAAACCTTCCTCCACTATAATGTTATTTTTTGTAAAGTGCTATTTTAAAAAAATCCTATCCCTTATCTCCTGTGTTCCACATTGACTGAAGAGCTGTACTGGCAGTTAACTTGCAGCACTTCCTGAAAACAAACACAGGCACAGCTCAGTTTAGAGCACAAAAAAAAAAACCCTCCTCGATGTCTGCAAATGAGCTGCTCTGAGCCCTCTATGAAGGGCTGCTCAGTTCTGAACAATACTGCTAATGCTTAAAAGACATTTTAGATGTCTAATGGGCTTTAACATTCAGGCACACTTTGGCTATATTTTCACTTTCATACCACGGTGTGTGTTCTTCATTAAGATAGCTAACTTGAGATATCTGTATTTCAACATACAATCCTAGTGGAGACCAAGAACTGTATTTAGTCATGTACATTGCTACACCCTCTGCCTGGGATTGTCTTAAACTACCTTCATGGAGATAAAAACTACACTAGCTTCTCTCAAGTGTAAGTATATATCAAAGCAGTTCTCTCAAGTTAGCTATCTCTGTAACAACACATCTGGTTTTTACAATCAGGACAAAATAAAATAAGTAAGCCAACTAATGCATTGTCTGAGACACCTGACTTACCTAACAAAACCATAGGGAAAAACAGTTTAAAAAACCTGGTGTGTCATGAACTGTCCAGGGAAAAGCTCAAACATGTTCTTGCTCCTGAATGAATGAGCTCTATTTAACCCTCCTCTATTTCAAGTGAAAATAGGCCTAGTACATATAGTGTAAAATATCAGCTTCCAGCCTGTATCTTAAGAACATAAGAATGGCCATACTGGGTCAGACCAAAAATCCATCTAGCCCAGTATCCTGTCTTCTCACAGTGGCCAATGCTACGTACCCCCAGAGGGAATGAACAGAACACGTAATCAAGCGATCCCAACCCTATCACCAAGGGCATCATTTTGGAAAGGTGGAGGGGAGGCAGCAGCCGTGCACTCTGGCATGTGGTTTGCTTTTCATCCCATTCTCCAGATGTTAAGGGAGTGAGGGGAAAGTGCTTGCAATTCATGCTTGCCTCTCACACCTGGCTGGTGAAGGTAGCTCATCAGCCAGGTGTGGGAGGCATGCACAGATTGCAAGCACTTTCCCCTCAATCTGTTAGCATCCGGGGAATGGGATGAAAAGCAAGCCACATCCTGGAGCGCATGGCTGCTGCCCCCCTACCCTCCTGAAATGGCACTCTGGCCTGTCACCCATTCCCAGGCTCTGACAGAGGCTAGAGACACCACCATTCCTACCAGTAGTCTTTTTCAGCATGTGAATATTTCCTATAATTAGTCCTGAATGCATGTTTTATACCATTTTCTTTTGTTTTTGGAATGCATCTGGAATGTTGGCAACAACAATTTGCATGATTCTGTACATCCCCATCAAAACAAGATGTTTTAGTCTCAAACTTCCCAATTTAAAAAAAGCACTTTTTTAAATAGGTGGCTAAAGTTCCAAACACCTTACATTTATTTTAGACTCATGCCTTTTGTCAATCTTAATAGAAGTTGAAATGATTATCAAAATAGCAGGTTTTCCAAGGTAAACTCAACAGATTTCTCTTCTCTCTCTGCATATATACATACACACGCACATGCACACATATATCATGTATAAAATGCACCTGGTTTGTTTTAATTTTTTCACACAAAAAAAGAGCCCTCAGGAGCACACAACTGTCAGAAGTAAGTTCAGATCCTGCAGATGTTAGTTGCTTCCTTCCTGTTGCCCATCATACTGTTCAGATATATTACCTTGCTGATGCAGCAGGCACAAAAAGAAGGCTATGGTTATTTATTACACTGGACTTACCTTCAAGCTCAAGAAAAGTGTAGGATGGGAGACAAATGGCAAAACTTCTCCACCAGCTTGCATCCATCAGCTAAGCTTTTAGAACTGGAACACATAACAAACATATGGCAGCCATAAAGGCTACATCAGTGTGCACAAATATGAAAAAAACACACCAAAATAATCTTTTTTCACCTACCGTAAGGTGGGACGACCCATGAACAAAGCCTGCCAATACCAAAACCAGAAGAAAGATGAAGCGGCCAGTTAGAGACTGAATCTGGCGAAAATGATAGTAACTGTTCTATGAAGATCAGCTAATGCAAACTTACAGCCACCACTGAACATATTGACAGTGGTGTATTGTTTGCAGTGAAGAAAGTAGATGAGAGCTAGATGCCAGTATCATTGTTAAAAACTTGTGGCATCACAGTCAGTAATGCGATTGTTTAATTTGGAGAGAGAGATGGTGAATGCTGGTTAAGCTGAATAAAGTGAAACTTTATTAAACCCTGTGCACTGTTCTGTCCGTGTGGCTGAGTTGCTCCAGCCCAAATTGCTGCTCCACTGGTACTTCATCAATAAAAGTCCCTGTTCTGACTCCAGTTCCACTGATCATACCGTTTCCCTCATGATACAGCTTCCCTATTTCGAAAACATGTTAATATAAACATTAAGAGCAGGTAATTGATGTCCGTTTGGTCCAAAGTTGCTACCATATCACCCAGTTGAAGTCTCATCTTTGTTACAGAGTAAGGTGGTTCTGTAGTCTTTGAGATAGTTTGGCATTCTCAACAGGTGGCCACACTTAGAGCAACCTCTCTCTGTCTCCCAGGCATTTGTTGCTGAATCTAGCACACTCTCTTTCTGTCTGTTTCTTCACTTTATGTGGGGTTGGCCTCCTCTCTGCCTCTCCATTGTTTGAAAATCTGTATAGTCTCTCTCTAACTCGGTAATAGAGTTTCATTCTGCCAGCAGTTATCAAATAAATAGCAGATGTCATGTCTTTCTATCAAAGAATCCAGGCCATGAACTGACACCCTTTAGCCCAGTAACAGACTCTAGAGGAATCTTTTCTACTTTAGTTAAGGATTTCCTGGACACGGGAGGGACATGAGCATTCCATGTCGAAAGTCCATCTAAACACCAAGCCATAAGGTAGTGTAAGCCTGGGTTGTCATGTTTGATCTTCCCTTCAGCCTGAGTTACGAGATCCTGAAATGGGCAAATGGGTGTGAGTTCTGCAAAGCAAAATTGTCCGGGCCAGTAGGGTGCTAAGAGGGTAGCTCTAGGTGACTTAGTCATGACAGATCTTCCAGGTAACTTGTGATAGTAGAGGGCTAGGAGGAAAGGTGTATTTGAGGCTGTCCATCCAGGAGAACATCACCCTAATAATCGGGGTCTATGGCTTTCCTAGAGCAATACACGGGGAGCTACCGGTTGGCAGAGCTGCATGCTACCCGGCACGTCTCCAGGTGGCGGATAAGAGGGAGCCTCTTTTCAGAGGTTTGCTGCAAAATAAGCGTGCTTTGTTGTGCGAATATGCAGCCGCGGACCAGCAGCGGCAACATTACCAGGGTGTGATGGGACATAAGGCGGTATCCGATGCTCTGACTAAAAGTCACAAGTGCCCAATAATGATGTTGTGACATGGCGAGTGCAGCCCGTCATTAAATAAGGCTGCCCTACCCCCTCACTCTGCTGGTTGAGGTCTGGGATAGTTGGGTCCCTGGTTTACTTTGGATAATCCGATTGGCATATGAACCATGATTGGTCACGGGCATCCAAGGGATAGTGACTCCTTACGTCACCCCAGGGAAGAGAACCCTGACAGAAAATTCCCCACTGCCTTGTGGGTAGGTTTGGAAGATCCAAAGGCTATGGGAGTAAACCCAGACAGATAATCCGGAGTGGAGACCCTAAGGCGGTTAACAGTGAGGTTTCATCCAATCTGCTTTTCCGGCATCTCCTGCAGTCACCTCAGTTCCTAACATACTGTCTTTTGTCTTTCCTTTGGATCTAACTGGGGCGACCGAGAGGGGGATAGTGCCGCTTGGGCAAAGCACTTTCCTCAAACACTAGCCCAGGCAATGAAGTGCGCAGGAAGAGACACTTACCCACACACAGCTATACACAGCTACTAGGGCAGAAAGGGATGTAGGGGTTATAGTGGACCACAAGCTGAATATGAGTCAGCAGTGTGACGCTGTTGCAAAAAAACCCAGCAAAAATGATTCTGGGATGCATTAACAGGTGTGTTGTGAGCAAGACACGAGAAGTCATTCTTCCGCTCTACTCTGCGCTGGTTAGGCCTCAGTTGGAGTATTGTGTCCAGTTCTGGGCACTGCGTTTCAAGAAAGATGGAGAAATTGGAGAGGGTCCAGAGAAGAGCAACAAGAATGATTAAAGGTCTAGAGAACATGACCTATGAAGGAAGGCTGAAAGAATTGGGTTTGTTTAGTTTAGAAAAGAGAAGATTGAGGGGGACATGATAGCAGTTTTCAGGTATCTAAAAGGGTGTCATAAGGAGGAGGGAGAAAACTTGTTCATCTTGGCCTCTGAGGATAGAACAAGAAGCAATTGGCTTACACTTCAGCAAGGGAGGTTTAGGTTGGACATTAGGAAAAAGTTCCTAACTGTCAGGGTGGTCAAACACTGGAATAAATTGCCCAGGGAGGTTGTGGACTCTCCATCTCTGGAGATATTTAAGAGTAGGTTAGATAAATGTCTATCAGGGATGGTCTAGACAGTATTTGGTCCTGCCATGAGGGCAGGGGACTAGACTCGATGACCTCTTGAGGTCCCTTCCAGTCCTAGTATTCTATGATTCTATGATTCTATGACTACAGTCGATACAATAAACCAACTTGTCTCTAGCTTGGTAGCTGGAATGTGCGGACAATGTGTCCTGGACTTGAACCAGATCATGATCTTACAAACACGGATTCAATTCGTAAAACTGCAGTCATAGACCAACAGTTACATACATTGAATATTGACATTGCTGCTCTCCAGGAGACCAGACTGGCAGATGCCGGATTAGTAAAAAAAACCAACTACACCTTTTTGTGGAAGGGTTTGAGTTCAGAGAAACTCCGTCTTTACGGAGTTGGCTTTGCTGTTCAAAACAATCTGATGAACTTTATCACTATGCCCATAGCTGAATGAGAACGCGTTATATCCATAAAGCTCAGCACCAACTCAGGATATGTTAACATCATAAGTACTTATGCACCCACACTAACGTTGTGCACTGAAGACAAGGACCGCTTCTAAGGTAATCTTCAGAAAGTTGTTGATTCCTGTTCATCCGGTGAACCACTGTACATCCTTGGTGATTTTAATGCAAGAGTGGGTCGTGATCACCAGTCCTGGCCCATTTGCCTAGGTCATCACGGCATTGGGAAAATGAATGAAAATGGTCAAAGGCTTCTTGAATTCAGTTCTCAGAATCATCTTTCCATCACTAATACTTTTTTCAACTTAAAGGATTGTCACAAGGTCTCATGGTGCCACCCCAGATCCGGTCACTGGCATCAACTCGACCTTGTACTGGTCCACAGAAAACATCTCAACTCCATTAAATTTACACATGCGTATCACAGTGCAGATTGTGACACTGATCACTCATTGATTATCAGTAGAGTAGAAATTGCTCAAAGAAACTCCATACGTCAAAGGATTGCAGAAAACCAAAGGTTAACACCCTCAGTACTAGAGATGCACTGAAATGCTCTGTCTTTGCGGAAGAATTCACTCGCAAAATGGAAGACAAACCTGTCCAGCAGTCTGTTGACAAGACATGGTCCATGCTGAGTGCTGCAATATATGAATGTGCCACATCTGCCTTTGGAATACAGAAATTTTCCAACAAAGACTGGATTGATGAAAACATTGACATTCTCTGGCCTCTTCTTGAAGAAAAAAACAAGGCTTTTCTGAACAACATAAAGAATCCATCGCAAAGTTGAAGAGATCAGCTTCGCCATGCAAGATCTGTTCTTCAGACAGGATACAGGCGGTGTGCAAACAAGTATTGGGCCGATCTGTGTTCTGGAATTCAAAAAGCATTCGATATGGATGACCTGAAAACCATATATGATGGACTGAAGAAAGCACTTGGACCAAACGTTACCAAAGTTGCTCCACTGAAACATCTAAATGGACAGGTGATTACAGATAAAAACCAACAGATGTCCCAATGGGTGGAACACTGCTCAAGTCTTTACTCCCAGGTGCGTACGATCCATCCTGAACTTGATACCCTCATTCTAACTCTTCCAGAAATGTTAGAGCTAGATGTAGAGCCTACAATGGAAGAGCTTTCCCAAGTACTTGATGCTCTCTCCAGTGGAAAAGCACCAGGTAACGATGGGATTCCAGCTGAAGTCCAGAAGGCTAACAAGGCTGTCCTCATCCCCTTCTTCTATGACTTACTTATAAAATGTTGGCGAGTGGGAGTGGTCCCTCATGATATGAGGGATGCAAACATCAGTACTCTCTATAAAAACAAAGGTGATAAGGGGGTCTGTAACAACTACAGAGGCATATATTTGCTAAGCATTACAGGTAAAGCATTTGCCCATGTCATTTTTAATCGCCTGCAAAAACTCGCAGATTGAGTCTATCCAGAAACACAGTGTGGCTTCAGGGCTGGCAGGTCAACAATGAACATGATTTTTTTCTCTTTGACAACTACAAGAAAAATGCAGAGAGCAAGGAAAGCCGCTGTTTATAGCATTTGTGGACTTAGCAAAGGCGTTTGATACAGTCAGTAGATCAGGACTGTACAAAGTGTTAACTAAGATTGGCTGTCCACCAACTCTACTCAAGCTCATAATATCTTTTCATGAAGATATGAAAGCAACAGCGTACTATGATGGATCTACATCTGAACCCTTTGTGGTGAAGAGTGGAGTCAAACAGGGATGTGTCCTTGCTCCTACCCACTTTGGTATTTTCTTCTCAGTCCTATTAAATTGTGCATTTCTCAACTCACACAGTGATGTATTTCTCCATACAAGGTTAGATGGTTCTCTTTACAACCTAACATGACTCAAGACTAAAACTAAGGTCAAGGAAGTTCTCATTAGAGAACTCCTATTCGCAGATGATGCAGCGCTTGTCACACATAATGAAGACACGCTACAGGCACTGATGGATTCTCTGTCCAGAGTTAGCAAACTGTTCTTTCTCAACATAAGTGTAAAGAAAACTATTGTGTTTGCTCAGGGTGTATCTCAACCACCCAAGGTCATTCTGAATGACAGTCCATTAGAGGTGGTTCAACAATTCTGTTACCTGGGTCTATTGTCACCACAAATCTCTCCATGGACAAAGAACCGAACATCAGAATTGGGAAGGCAGCCACAACATTTGGCAGACTTATGAAATGAGCATGGAATAATCCCAAACTGACATTGAAAACAAAGATACTGATATACCAAGCGTGCATATTAAGTGTCTTGCTTTATGGATCTGAGATCTGGACTACCTACTTGTGCCAAGAGAAAAAAATGAGCAGTTTCCACCTTCGCTGCCTTCACAGAATCATGAATATTAAGTGGCAAGACAAAGTTTCAAATGTAGATGTCCTATCAAGAGCTGGCATACCCAGTCTCATAACGATCCTTAACAACAGAAGACTCCGGTGGCTTGGCCATTTGAGGAGAATGAGTGATAAACGCCTTCCCAAAGAAATCCTCTTTGGTGAACTAACAAGTGGAGCAAGGGCAAGAGGAAGGCCAAAGTTAAGATTCAAGGATATATGTAAAAACACTATGAAAAGATTTATTATCAATCCAAGCTCTTGGGAATCTACATCATCAGATCACAACACCTGGCGACAATTATTACAACAGGGCACATCATTTTTCTATAGGACCTGTGCAAGTCATGCAAAAGAACTCCTCCTCAGAAGGAAAAAGTCTCAGACTCATGAAAACAGAAGTAGACTGGCATGTAGCTATTGTAATCGACTGTGCATCCAATATTGGATGCATAAGCCATGAAAGAAGTTGCAGATACAGGCACAACTCATGGATTATCACTGCCGCTGCTTACCACTGTCTCTTGAGACGAATGGGTCATATATATATGGGGAGCTACCTATTCATCTGGTATGAGAAGAGATCTCATTGTGCAAATCTGATGGCTAGAACTATGCCGTGTATCTCCCACTGATGAGGCCTGTAAATCGTAATGCAGTTTCATATACACCAATTCTAAAGCCTGATGGCTTCCAGGCAAAGGGGATGAGATCTCTCTCCTCTATATTTGTTTATACAGATCACTGTAGTAATATTTTATGACATTACTTGTACATCAATCCTGGGTAAACTCTGTGATACTGTGCACATGCAGATTTCATGGGTCTGTTCAATATTTTTCTTTTCAGAAAATACATTTTGCCAGAGAGTTGCTGCAGTTATTTCTTTTGCCCACCAGGGGATGTTGTGGCATGGGTAGGCATTGGCCACTCATGCAAAAGAAGCCTAACTGCGTATTCAGAGGAGAAGAGGCTGCATTCCTTAGTATGCCCTCCCTGTGGGGCAAGATAAAGAGGCCTGGGATATGTGGGGCATGGACTGCATGGAGCACATGGGACTGCTGTGAGGGTCACAGACTAGGACTCAAGAAAGGGCGAGACAGACTGAGGCAGACAGACTCTCTGAAAGAGAATGGGGTTACAGGGCCACATGGAGACAGGGAAAAGGAGGATGCAGGAGAAAATGGGGATGGGGCAGGAGATGATGGTGCAGGAACACATGGGGAAAGGAGTAAGTGTGCAGTAAGTGTGCCTGACAGAAAGGGGCTAAGAGTCATTCAGGGTCTGTGCGAGAGAGGCTCCCCAACTTCCTAGCAATCCCTTCTAAAAAATACAAGCTGTTTCATACATTTTCCCCCACCCTCTCCCCTGCTGTGGCCAATAACCCTCCACGTTGACTCACAGGCTTCTTCCCAGCAATTACTTCCCTCTCCTTCAGCTCCTCCTTTACTCCTGCCTCCTCCAAGACTTTGCACTGCTTCTGGGGAGTGCAAGAAATACTTTTCTGTGTTGTAGCTTACATGAATTATTACTCAAACATCAGTATTAATATGACTAGAAAGAATTCTGTCAGAAACCTTTCCGGAATCTTTTATGTCATCTCAATTGTTATAGATATACTTGCTGACAGATATTTTGAAATAAATTACCAAAATAATTGAAATTCATATTGTTACATTACATTATTTTGACAAATAAAGTATGCAGAATTTTAACATATTGTGGGTATAATTTTTAATTTTTTAGCGCAGAATTCTCACAGGGGCAAATCCAACACAGGAATGCTGCAGTAAGTACAGGGGTAGAAGGAAGCCTTTGAACGCAAAGTGTATTACTCTCAGTTCCAGTAAGTTTGTGTGTTGCCTGTCTTCTCTTGGGGTCAATGACTGGAGCCATGAGTCCCTTCCCATGACAAATCCTGAGACCGTACGTCTGGATGTTGTATCTGCGACATCTACTGCAACCTGGAGACCTAATTTTGTTACTAACGTTCCCTCAGCCAGGAAACCTGGAACAACTACTCTGCACTTCTACTGAGTGATGCTGGATTTATCTCATAGTAGTTAAGACCAGAATTTGGCCTCCAGCTCTACTGTAAGTACACAACAGTTTAGGATTGCAAGTCCCCAGCACATATCTGAGTGCCCCACTTATTCACTGAGGCCCTCTCTTCTCCTTTGACTTATTCCTTTCATTGTCACTAGATATTGCTGGGATTTTCAAACACAAATCATAATTGGAAATGTTTGTTTTCAAAATCAAGTAAAAAAAAATCTGATGATTGGAAATGTAAATATTAGAAGAGATATTTTCAGAGAAAGGGCTGGGGCAATAGTTAGTGTTTGAAAATGCCATTTTATATTGTTTAAGCAGACAGCACCTGTAAAATATGACCACCTAATTCCTTCCACTTCTACACTGTAGAACACGGTACATGTTTTTTAATAATGTATGGAATGATGTCTGTTTGCCTCGTGGATAGATCCCCAATGGAGTGATATAATGTGTGCACACTGTAAACATTTCTGTGTTAATAGATATAAAAACATTACATATTGTTTTCTACAAATACACATTTTAACAAAACAATATTTGTTTAATTATAGTCTTTCACTCACTGGTATGCCTGGTAGAAACCCAATTAATTCTAAAGCAGTTCCATCAGGAATAAAATATCCTTTACATTTTATGTCACTTATTTGTCAAGTTTAACTGGCCCCAAAATTGAGTCTTCTTCATATAAAATTTTCAGTTTACAGATTTTCTTCTTTGTCACTTTGCAGAATGATGTGTTTACACTACCTCTCCATTTTCTATTCTTGGGAACCAGGGAGGGTCAATGAAATCTGCATGAGCACACAAGCGATCTAAATGAACTCAACCCTCTCCATTTGTCATTGACAATGCTGCAGAAATTGGAATTGAAAAATGCCTATTAGGTTGTCTGGTACACCCTCCTTCTGAGATGGCTCGATTGATTTTCTTGGAGCTGAGATTTCAAGATTGCTCAGTCCTCCCCCCACTCTCTCCCTTCCCCCCCCCCCCCAACATACTTTATCCTGGAGAGCTGGTTTTATATAAAAACATGCAGCGGGAGACTTTGCAAATAGAAATTGTCATTTTAGAGCAGACAACATGGGTGAGGGGAATATCTTTTATAGATCCAACTTCTGTTGGTGAGAGAGATAAGCAGGTTAAACGTTGAACCTATCATCTTTGTCAGTATCCATTTAACTCTCATCCTTTTGGATCATGTCCTCAGTTTGGTTTAAATGTCTCTAATGATGCCTGTTCTACACCAGCTGAGAATCTGGCCCATTATTTTTAGATTTACACAGTACTTTAAATAGCACACAACAATGGGTGAGTCAAATCTTGCAGACTTTAAGCAATCCTTATTCAGGTAAAGTCCCCACTAACAGTTCTGGCTTTAAAATGATTAATTGTTCATAAGTTTTGATGGAGGCTATAGATCCTGTTCATCTCCTGCTGGACTCAAGAGTCTCTCCACTGATTCTGACGGTTGTTGCACTATTGTTTTGGGCGGGGGGAGGGAGAATATTTGAAATTTACGTGCAGCAGTTTAATATAATTTCAATAAGCAGTTAATCATCTGGGAACTTTAGGACCATATGGGTATTTGCTTAAATGGGCAGCTTTGGCCCAGGCTATTCAGCATTTCTTGTGTAAGGTCTTTGAAACAGCTCTGGCTCAGCCTGAAGCTGCTCTGAACTGAGCTGAGAAATTAGCAAAGTTTTCTACTATTATTTAAATTCTCTTACTCTAGTTAGAGCCAAGTGGTAATCAAAACTTTTTTGTGAGATGAATATAAACATATAAAGGGCAGTGGGCTACATGAAAACTGGAAGTTGCTCACCACCATTGCTGCTTCTGAGCAATACACTGAACGTGCTAGTGTGGGCAAAATCATGAAGGGTCTCAAACCTTAAAACTTCAGATGTTTTTAGGTGATATTAAATACATGTGAACATATTACAGTATTTCCATCTTTTCCTTGCATGCATCTCCTGGAGGGCAGCCCTTTCTACCATGAGTGATACACACAAACTGAACACCACTTTTATTCACAAACTCCAGCTAACTCTCCCCCCCAAAAAAACAAAACAAAAAACAACTCCAATCAAAGTTTTGACCTCAGAAAAGGAAAAGTGCCAGAAACTCTGTGAGAGTCGACAATGTTGCTATTGATTTTACATGAAAGATACTCAAATACTACAGTGATAGGTGGCTACATACATCCCTAAGTATTAGCATCATTCTTTAACTGAATTACTTTAGCACCTAGGAGCCCTGGCTATAAACCGGCTATAAATAGCTGTAAAAATAACAGACTAAAAGACAGCTGCTTCCCCCAAGAAGCTTACAAGGTAAGCAAGCCCAGTGACAGAAGGGAGAAAGGAGGCAATTGTCCCAGGGCCTGGTGATTCAAAAAGGCCCAGGACTCCCAGCTGCCACCACTGCTTCTGCAGCAGCACCTGGAGACCCGGGCCTTTTAAATCACTGCTGGAATGCCATGCATGCTCCAGAGCTCTGCATGGCATGCTGCAGGTGGCTCTGAGGACTAGGTAGGATGCGCCACATTCCAGGTGGCACTCAGAGTTGGCTGTCCCTGTCCCCACCCCTTCTTCCCAGGGCCCAGCCCCTTCCGGGACCACCAAGCCGACCCCCCATACACACTTTGCCCAGGGACTCAGGAGGCTGTTGGTTCCCCTGAAGGTAAGTAATAAGGCAAGACCCAATCGATGGATACAAACAAGGAAGTGCAAGGAAACAATGAGACAATACCGGTAAGCTTGATGGGCAGTGGTCTCAACACACCAGGGGCCTAACTGTTGTCAATATTTTTTCTAGTCATCATGGCAAAGGAGAGTTTGAAGGAGGGATTTGGATGTGGCTAGTGAGGTAGCTTTGTAGAGAGTTCTGCTCAATGAAAAGGGGCAACATGGGAAAGAGGTTGTTTGAAAATTTCACAAATAGGTGATGAAGGCCAGCATTATGGCCTGCTTGGAGATGACAGTTAACCTCTCAAAAGTGAGTGAAGATGATACGTAGGATAGGGACATGTTATGAAGGGCTTTCAAAGTGACACCAAGCCCCTTATATTTGATGCCATTGAGAAGAGGGGGCCAGTGGAGGAATGCAAAGAGAGGGTTGATGAGTTCAAAGTAATGAGGTAAGAACATTATTTTTGTTGCCACATTCTGAATAGATACAAGCAGAGCAAGATTGCATTTGTTAAGGCCTCAGCAAAGGATGTTGCTAACTGATAGAGCTGTTCGCACAATTTTCATTAGGGATGCGAAAGTGTAACCATATAATTTGGATAACCGAAAAACCTGGGCTCATCACTTAATGTTCACGGTTACATGCAGTCTCCCGGTACAGGTGGGAAGCCAGTTTAAAAGCCAGCGCCCAGCGTGCATTGGCTCCCAGGGAGCTACCTGTTATCTCGCACTGCTGCTTCTAATAGAGAGGCAGCAGCACCAAGCGGCAGGTGGGAGCTGGTGTGCATGCTTTGCTGCTTCTGATACAGAGGCAGCAGTGCAGAGTGGCCACAGATGTGCTCTGATGTTCCAGGTGACCAGGTAGTTGAGTGTTTGCATGTGGAGTGATGGGAACATCAGACAGGAGCTGGTACATGCCGAGAGCTGGCTTAAAAGCAGACTCCCCATGCACAGCAGCTCCCAGGGAACCAACTGCTGCCTCACATGTAACTCTGAGGTCAGAGGGGGAAGAGATGTTGGCTTTCTGGAGCAAAGGAGGAAACTAGTCTGGTGTTCCCATCACTCCACATGCACACATTCAACTACCTGGTCACCTGCTGGAACATCAGAGCACATGGTGGCCTCCTATGGGAAGGTGGAGGGCCAAAGCCTAGCAGAGGAGTTTGTTGATTATTTCTCCCCAACAAAGCTGCCCAATCTAGATCTGAAGTAGTGAGGATGGTGGGAGAGCCCATCTCATAAAAAGAATATATAAGGAATCATGGCCACTCAATAGGCCACAACTTCTAGAGGAAAGAACAGAACCAGGGGCTTATTTTTAAGTGTAGAATGATAATTATATAGACTCCAACCCGATTATAATGTAGCTGACTTACACTGAAAATGCAGAATGCTCTGATGAAAATTTCCTGAAGAGGAAATAGAAGAATTTTTTTATACTTTTGTTAAAGACATTGGTTATGGATGTGACTAGCCACAACCTAAAATATTTAGAGGAAAAGATAAAGTTCTCCATTTCCCCTTCATGACCAAATGTTTCTCTACTGATTTACTGACAATGAGCAAATAGCAGTACTGTACTGTTATTCTTATGAACAGGGGTATTTATGAATCATGGCTTGGATGCCAAAGTACTTTCATCACTACTCATTCTACTGTCTCTCATCTGATCAATGTAGGAAAAAATCTATATTACTGCGCATACCCCATGACTTTACCCTAGTCAGAAATCCTATGACTAAAGCTACATTCTAACCCACCCAAAGCCTTTAATAACAGATTCAAAACACACCCTATAACTAGTATAATCCTAGATTAAAATTAATTCTTGGTTTTGCTTTTCTTTAAAAAAAAACCCTTACTTCTTTGCTCTTGGGAAGCCTGATGCTAAACCCAAAGTTTCATTATTAATAAGTTATTAAAGAGGCAAGCTGAAAGTTACCAGGCTGTTTTCTGCATTTAACACAAGGCAACTCTTGTTAAATATGGCTATTATAAATTTAAATCACATCAAATATGTAAGTTATCACACGTAAAAAATTAGAATTATTTTTTACATCTGGTCAAATGAGATCAGATAAAGTAAAAAATGAACAGAACGTATATGTTATATTCAAATACCAGTAGCAAATGAACAGCTTTGACCTGGATATTCAATAAGTTCCTAAGGGATAGATTCTGAAGCTCTCCAGCATACATAATTCTAATTTAAACAATAAGACTTCAAAAGGAGATGCAAAGTGAGGTCTTAAACTCACATAATGGAGATCCAATCCAGTTCTCAGCCATAACAATGCAACTTTAAATCAATGAGAATTGCAAATACATTATCATAGGGCAGAAGGAAGCCCATGAGCCACTCTTTAAAATAGAAGTAGTAAGAAAGATGCCTGAACATAATACTAAAACATCTCATGTTATGAGAGTTCTGAAATAATTATATTATTCACAACTGCTAGTATAAATTTAATTACTTAATTGGGCTATCATAAAGCTAGAAAAATTATGAATGAAACAATACATTTTCCATCCTCAAGAAAAAAACAAGACTGCTCTGTTATTTTTATATGATGGCCAAACTCCTTTAATCTAATTTTGAAGCCACACAGACGCCTGAATTCAAAAGTTTAATTTGGCTTTATCAAGGAGACATTGTAAAAATTCAGACGAAAGGTGGCAACTGAGAAAAAATTAAAATAAAACACAAGTTAGGAAATAGAGAAGATAGCAGACAGCAAAAATACCGCATTCAGAGACATTTGTGAAAAGGGGAGCAAACAAGAGGAGATGGAAAATGAAAACATGTTTTAATATGTTGTCTATGTAATGCTGAAGTTGGGAAAGCGACAGTTCAGACTGAAAATTCTTTATTATAAACATCTTCCCCTCATGGATTATCATTTAAAATCCTTTTGAAACTCTGCAAAGCCACAACATTGCCCTCTTTCAAATTCTTCTTGAAAACTCACCTGTCATGATGTTTACATAACAGTTAATATTGAGTAGGCAACGGGTGTGCAACAACTGCTGCTTATCATGGTAGCCATAATTTCCTCACTGTATCTTTTTCTCTCCATATCTGTTACATCTGTGACAGAGTGGAACATGACTGTATCAAATTATGAGCTCCATTTTGCATTATGTGTTCAACAGATGTCGAAACATGACCATGGTAAGCCTACTGAATTGCATTGAAGAAAGCTGCCCTGGTCAGAAAAAAATGTTCAACACATTGTTGAGGAACTAGCACAGAGTGGCCATTAAGACTTCAATCTGGAGCCAGTGACTTTGATTGTCTCTCAACTCCTGGCCCAGCCCCATGGAACATTGGTTTTTCTACATAAGGGCTTCCAGGCAGAGCAAGGATAACTGGGGAGAGGACTAAAGCATCCCAAGGGAGTGCTTGGACAAGAGACAGAGACCCTACCTATGAGCAGGGTTTTGCTCTGTGCAGGGAGTCAACCTTCACTACACATAAGGAGGACAGGCAGGACTCTGCCTAGCTTGAAATGCTGACAAATCTTGGACTCACAGAAAGGGTGAAATCAGGCCAGAGGAAATTGTGTCACAGGACTTTGGTTTTATTTTCAAAGATCTGTAACTCTCAAGCACTGTAAGTGTACATTTTCTGTGGTTAAGAATTCCTTTCCTAAGCTTGTGTAGTGACTTTCTTCCCATGATGTTAGACTATAAGCACTGAGTACCAATAATCTAGGTGAAACATTGGGGGAGCATGTGTCAGTAACTGGGAAAGCTTAGGATGCCTCCGGAACTGGTTTTGCACTCTAGGGTAGCTGAATTGAAGAGTCCCATGACTCAGAAGGGCATCAGACAAGAGGCCTGAGCTTGGGAATACACCCTAGAGTCCCATGCTAGAAACAGCAACTAAACTCTCTACAGACCCATTGGCATGGAAGCTCACAAGACCCCACGCTTGGGTTCACTCACAACAGACTGTTGACTGCACAGAGGGGTTCCAGGCCAGGTTGCAACAATATCTATCTTTTGTTCCTGTCATATAACCAGATGTCAAGCTCTTTATGGCAGGGACTCTTTAGTTACATGTGTGTATGTCATCTAGCATCAGCAGGCCTTAAGGCATTAGTGAAATATTAAGCTCCCAAAAAAAGACATTTTTAAGGTTTGTTTTATACTTTACATAGACATAGGGCCTGATTCTCTCCTGTGTTACACCGTTATAAGTCAAGAGTAATAGGGAAAATTTAGACCCAGTTTTCAGACTTAGCTTTAAGTCTCAGTGATATCCACAAACAAAGTAAACTTTGCAGAGAATTTTGCTAGCTGCTAAAGTCCGGAAGCAGCTGAGGATCACCTAGAACATGAGAATCACCATGCTATCTTATCCTTGCCACAACCACTGACTTTGGGGTGAGCCTCCTAAAGCTGGCTACCTCAACTTTAGGTGTGATAATATGTCACAAAGCAACTCCGTGCCAAAACCAAGTACCAGGATAAAGCCTCCTATCCCTTATTTCATTTGCAAACAAATGTGTTCCCCATCCGGGCCTGTATTCAACAGTGTCTGTGTCCTTTAGCTGCCATTCAGCTAGGAAGAATACTTTGGTGTGCCTCCAAAAGACATTTCAAACTCTAAATAAAATAAGAAGGAATAGCTTGAGTTGTAAAACCAGCAGGCTCTCATCTTAGGCTGTAGAGCTCACTCATTCTTATCCCTCATTGTCAGTGGTCTAAGCGCTAATACATGGGACAGCAAACCACACCCACTAGGTGTGTGGAGTACAAATAGATTAGGGAGAAAATCATTATTAAAGTACCTGAAAAGATATTTACATGTAAAATAGGACGACTTATGTTTACCATGGGAATTACTTTTATTCACATAGCAGAAGAAACATAAGAAATGTATTAATATAAAGTCCTTTTTTTCCATTCATTATTTTGTTTTAGTCATTTATTCCCTTTGTTCACAAACCTCTCCGCAATAATTATTCATGACCCAGGATTTTAGGATGACACTGCAGACTCACTTATGGCATGTCTGTTCTGCAGTGTGTTGATGACTGTGGATCTTCCAGTGCTTCTTGGCTCAATGGTACATACTTGATCTTCTCATCCTCACTTTGATTTATTCTCTGCCCTCAGTAGTGCTCTAGGTCCATTAGTCCACATATAGCACTGTTATCCAGAATCTTAGTTATGCTCCGACTGCAATTCAGATCACCTCAGCTGACTTGACATAGCTGAATGTAATAGGTCCTCAGAACTGACAGAACACACATTCTTGTCTAGTCCAGCCATCTAACGTTTTTCAGCTACAAAGGCATATTGGCTTCCTTTTGTTCTATGTTCTTGACACCACCTTACGGACTCTGGGGAAATCTCTCACTTTGGACCAGTATTAGTGCAGTTCTTACTGTGTTGGGCAATGACTGGCATATGAATGCAACCCAGCACTGTGTAGGCCAGTTCAGAACAGAATCTAGATGACACAATGGTAAAAATGAATATGACTGGCCTAAACTATCCCTGACTGTGGGCATTGCACCAGCAACAACAGTACTAAGTGGGTATGCACTGGCTCTGCTAAAGCGAGAACCTAAAAATAGAAGTGTGATCACACTGACATTGCTGACAGCTTGGGGTAGCCCCCCTAATTTCAGTGACGCCCAATCCCTTTGGAACATACTCAGGCAACTAGCCTGAGCTGCTGCCTGTACCACCACAGGCACACTGGTACGTTTAGGTACTAGCTCAAGCAGAGCTAGCACAGAACGTATCTACATATATCTGAGCGGGGAAGTACACCTGCCTGCTGCTGTGCACGCATGCTATATACCCTTAGTATGGACAAGGCCCCTGTGGGTGCTGTCAAATTTTATTTTAATGCCACTGTCAAACCTTTGATAAAACCCAAGTCCCTGGCTGCTAATTGTATCACATCATGCACCAGATTTCTTCACAAATTTTTCAGACGGGAGTGTAAATTTAACATGATTATTAAAAAATGTCTTTTTTTGAACATTTTTTACAAGGTCAGCACTGCCTAGCAATGGTACAGTTTCCCTCTCAGTAAATTACTGCTGAGAGAGCAGGTGCAGCACCAGGGCGAAAAAAAATATCAGCAACACAAAACATTGATTTTGATGGACACCATAAAAGGTAGGGATAAAAACTATAGAAACACACTCTATATTTTGTACAAACAAACCCTAGACCCTAAAACAATGATCCTACAAACACTTATGCACATCTGTAATTTTACATTTTTTAATAGTTTCACTCAAGGAGATTATATTGCTTTGTATTGCTTCATGCATTTGTTTTAAGAAGCAGATTTTGAGGAAAACTTTTGACACACACATTATATATATATTATGTCTGGTATATATGGAAACAGCAGGAAAAATAGCTCTCTACAATGTAAAAACCTGTTCAACTCATGATTGGTGTAATGGAAAGGAAGTATTATAACAGGATTAGAAAACAAGGCTGCAAGAAGGGTCTGAGGTAGAGTTTACAGTCTCACTCAAAGGGAATGGTTTTTGAACTTTACATTTTATTATTTTTCCATATACAACACCTTGGAAACCAAATACAATACAAACGGAAGTACTGTACAGAGATCTGGTGTCAGGAAATGATTATCAAGACATCTTCAGTTTCAATCCAAAACCGTCAAAAAGGAGGAAGAAACACAAGAGTAAAAGATCAGTATGTAAATAAAGAATGAAAAGGCAGCTGCAGACCTCAGGAAAATTATGGAAAATAGAATATGTAGACACATTCAAAAAGAATCTATAAGGATACACTTCCAGCAAGGAGAAAGAAATACTTTAGTAAAATCTTTATGTTAAATAACACAGATTCAAAGACAATGTCATGCAAATGAGACTAAGGCCTTGTTTACTCAGGAACACTAGGGAAAATTAATCTGAATTAGGTAAAGGAATGAATTTAATGTTAATTAGTTAAACTGCGTTAAACAACAGTTTGGATACTCTCATCCAGAATTAAAGTGGCCTTAATTTGGTTTATTTAATTCACAAAGTGGCCTTAATTCAGTTTATCTTAATCCACTAACCCAAGTCAAGGCCACCTTAATTATGAATGAGAGCATTCACATAGGGATTTAGTATAGTTTAAGTAATCTACTTTAAATTCACATCTTTAGTTAATTTGGATTAACCTCCCTAAGTGTCCCTATGTAGACAAGCTCTAAAGATCATTTAATTTCAGTATCTTGGTTTTTAATTTCTAAGATGGCAACCATAATGTCCCCCTACCTCACAATGGTGTTGTCAAATTGAGGTAATATTTGTATTGTACTTTGAATTGTATATAAATAGTCAGATTGCAATTGCCAACTAACGCAATACATTAACAAATGTTATTTGGTATTCTAAGTAGAAGAATATTGTGAAACCTCAGCTAACACAATGCAGTGGCATGTAGCAACAGCTGATTCATTAATGATAAAATGTGTTAAATACTATTACAATACCGCAGCCCCATACAGCAAAATTTCCTTATTTACAGCCAGACATCCCAGCTCATCATATATACTTTTCAGAAGAACATTCTGAAGCAGATGTACATGCTGTACATTAACATTTTTAAACAACCTGCTAAACATGTTTAAATGACCAGGCCCTGGTGCCATACTGGAGACAAACAACTGTAATATTTTTGCACTGTACTCTATTTTGCTTCAGCATAAGTGTTTTTTCATTAAAAGTGTTCCACAGTGTTTCATATTCATAATAACTAAATCTTGATTTTGTTATGACTCTGACAAGTTTGCATTGTTCTCTCCTTACGAAATTCTGCACACAACATTCTATGTTTCTTACGTGATGCTCCAAATTACCTAATTTTGAGAACAACTAAATTGACCCCATACATATCACTCCAATATATATTTAAGAATTCCAGGCTTTTTAGAATCTGGTTTTAATAGATTCTCAATTTAATGTTTTTTACAACAGTAAAGGTGACAAGCCAATAAAAATATTTGGCAAGTTGCTTTTTGCTACAGCAGAACATAAGGAACCCAACTTAAGAAAGATACAATATTCTAACCAAGTCCATGTCTGTCAACCTTGAAAACACAACTGATCTGTAATTCACTATGGAAAAAGCTACAAAACTGTGGTTTTGCTATAAAGTGGAACTGAACATTTCAACCCAATTTGAGCAACAGAGTCCAAAAAGAGAAAAAAATGTACAGCAAATAAATTTTGTTTGATTTGGATTTATTTTATTTCTTAAGCAAAAGAATGTAACACGCTCAGGTTCATGAGCAAGAATGTAAATTAGGCAGAAGAAAAGGAGGGTAATAGAAAAGTTGTTCCTTCTTTACAATGTAAATTATAGTAAAATAATTGCATAGTTTTAAACTACTATGATAAATTTTCTAACTGCTAGCTGGGTAATGGAGTAGCATGATTCCTAAATGTGCTAGGATTTAATAAAGATTGTGCACGTGTCAAGAGAAGCTGCATTTCTGAAATAGTATATTAAATTTTCTCTCAAGAAAGTGTTTGTCTCTGCACATATGGAAACATCAGGATTCAAACTGACGCATTTCATCTCAAGCTCTTCCAGTAAAATAGTAAATAACCTTGCTTGCTTTCTTATTTGGGATGTTTGTGTTTTTTAAACATGCAGATGTCCAAATCTATTTCATTTTTTTTTGTTTTAGTCAAACAGTCGCTAAGGATATGCTGGTCATCATTCAGGGGGTCATTTGCTTCTGGACTACTCACATTTTTCTCTTTCACATTTCTATTCCTTACACAAGAAGAAAAGTGGGACATTGAAACTACTGTGCCTCAGGAATTGTATATTTTTCTGCTCAGTTCTTAAGGTCTGTTTTTCCAGTAGAAAGCTAACACAAAGGAAATGCGGATAGTTTCAGAGGGTTTTATTTTAACCCTGCACCCTGCAGAGGGTGCAGGGGTAAAAGTAACTTAAGTTTCTTACAAGTACTTTTGTATCCCCACCCCATCCCCAAGGGTGCTCAGGGCAGGATGTTAGAGGGTGTGATATGACAGTACCTTCAAGAGATTTAAGTGTGGGGTCGAGTAAAGGTGGCTCAGGGCAGGGAGTTGGGATGTGAGGGTGCAGGAGTTAAGGGCAGGAGGCTGGTGGTGTGTAGTAGTCATAGTTGAGTGGTTTGAGGAAAGGCTCAGGGGAGAGGGTTGGGGTGTGTGGAGGGGGTGAAGATGTGGGGGTAGGGATAGCAGAGCAGAGGGTGGGGTGTGTGGATGGGTGCAGGAATAAGGGCTGAAGCATGGGAGGCTTCAGGATATTTATATTTATTTATTTATTTAAATATTTTTACCCTGCCTTTCTATTTAAAATATTCAAGGCTGCTTACAAGAACAAACAAACAAAAATACAAATATATATAAAAATTTAAAATATGAGAATTTAAAATATGAGAATTTAAAATATGAGACCTCAGAGGGACATAACCAGCTAAAAACATATAGAGAGGAGGAACACACACATACAAACTTAAACATTAATAAAACCACGAGTAAAAAGGGTGGCTTTAGCCTGACACCGAAACAACACTAGCGTTGGCGCCATGCGAATATCCCGAGGAAGAGAATTCCACAGCCTGGGAGCAAAAGCTGAGAATGCCCTGTTCCGCGTAGATGTTAATCTTATCTCCACAAGTGGGGGAACACGAAGCAAAGCCTCCCCAGCTGACCTCAATCCCCGGGCAGGTTCATATGGGAGAAGATGGTCCTTCAGATACCCTGGACCCAACTTATTTAAGGTTTTATAGGTCATAACTAAAACCTTAAATTGTGCCCGGAAACATACCGGAAGCCAGTGCAGCTGCCGGAGCACTGGCATAACGTGCTCAGTATAACTAGTGTTAGTTAAAACTCGAGCAGCCGCATTCTGGACCAGTTGAAGTTTCCGAAGGCTCTTTAGAGGCAGCCCTACATAAAGTGCATTACAGTAATCCAGTCGGGATGTAACAAGAGCATGGATCACTGTGGCCAACTCATGTTTGTTCAGTAAGAGTCGCAGCTGGTGGATCAAACAAAGTTGCCCAAAGGCACTCCTGGCCACCAAAGAAATCTGATTTTCAAATGTTAAAAAAGGGTCCAGGAGGACTCCCAAGCTGCGTACTGTTCTTTCAGGGGGAGAGTAACCCCGTCTAGAACAGGTGCCATGCCACATTCACGAGCAGATGGCCTCCTGATCCCCGGGAACTCAGTCTTATCTGGGTTCAACTTCAGCTTATTTGACTTCATCCAAACCGTCACTGCCTCCAGACACCGATTTAGATCTGTCACTGACACACCTGGTTCTAATGTCACAGGGAAATAGAGTTGGGTGTCATCTGCATATTGATGGCACCATCCTCCAAAACTCCTTATGACCTCTCCCAGCGGCTTCATGTAGATATTAAACAGCATAGGGGACAAGATGGAACCTTGCGGGATCCCATAGCAGAATCGCCACGGGGGTCGAATAGCAGCCCCCTAGCTCCACCTTCTGAAAGTGTCCCAACAGGTAGGACCGGAACCATTGCAAAACAGTGCCTCCAATACCCAACTCCGCCAGGCGTCCCAGAAGGATATCATGGTCAATGGTATCAAAAGCCGCTGAGAGTTCTAGGAGAATCAACAGGGATGCACTCCCCCCTTGTCTATCTCCCAGCGTAAATCGTCTACCAGGGCGACCAAGGCTGTTTCAGTTCCAAAACCAGGCCTAAAGCCAGACTGAAATGGATCTAAGTAGTCTGTTTCTTCCAAGAAAGCTTGGAGTTGCAGCGCCACCGCCTGCTCGAGTACCTTGCCCAAGAAGGGAATATTAGCAATTGGGCGATAGTTATTTAAGTCATGTGGGTCCAGGGGAGGTCTTCTTGAGTAACGGTTTTATCACTGCCTCTTTCAAGGCAGCAGGAACCATACCAGATCTAAAAGACACATTAATAATCCCCTGGACCCAGCCAGTTATCCTTTCCCAGCTAGATTTAATAAGCCATGAAGGGCAGGGATCAAGTGAGCACGTGGTTGGTCGCACTCCCTCCAAGCACCTTGTCCACATCCTCAGTCTGCTGAAACTGATCCAGAGAATCAGTTAGAAAATCAGAGAATAGCTGAAACTGATCCAGAGAAAAAAGACTGGGTGGTGCACTCAACACATTCTGTGCCCCACTTACACAGCAACCAGAGTCTAAATCCAAACGGATGCGGGGCGATCTTATTTGCAAAATGCTTTGCAAACAGATTGCAGCAGGGGGCCAAAGGCTCCTCTATTTTGTCATGAGTGCCAGACTGCAACAGGCCCCACACTACTCGAAACAATTCCGCTGGACGGCATTGTGCGGACGCGATATGGGTGGAGAAGTAGCTTTTCTTCACTGTCAGCACCGCCACAGAGTAAGGTCGCAAGTCAGCTCTAACCTGCAGTCGATCAGACTCAGCTCTAGTTCTCCTCCAGCAGCGTTCTAGCCGTCGCACAGACTGTTTTGCTGCCATCAGCTCCCCAGAAAACCAGGGAGCAAACTTGGCTCGACTGGTCCAAAGAGGGCGCTTAGGAGCAATCATATCAACTGCCCGGGCTACCTCGGTGTTCCATGTATCAACTAGGGTATCTACAGGACCATTTGCCATAATGGCTGAACAATCCCTCAGGGACCTCAGAAAACCCTCCAGATCCATCAGCCTCCGAGGGCGGATCATCTTAATTGGTCCTCCGCCTCTGTGGAGGGGAAGGTCAGCAGATAGTCTAACTTGACCAGGTAATGATCAGTCCATGACAAAGGGAGTGTAGCCACATCCCTTATCCCAAGAACTCTATCACCCTTAGTCCAAAAAACCAAATCGAGTGTATGACCTGCAACATGTGTTGGGTCAGTTATTTCTTGGGATAATCCTAGGGTGGTCATGGTATCCATAAAATCATAGTATCCATAAAAGGGTACAGGGTTGGCATGCGCAGAAGTACAGGAATCAGCGCAGGGGGCTGAGGACTGGAGAGGGGCTCAGAGCAGGGCAGGGGAACCTCCATGCCAGAACAATGATTTAAGTGAAGAAAAACACAACTTATTTGAGGTAAGGACCCAAGCAATGCTGGGTAAATCTATTAGTATATAGTATACAAAAATCACCCTCTTGTACAATCTGGGCTTTATGGGGATGGGGAAAATAGGTGTAGTTAGAACAAGAGAACACACTATTACGGATGCCAGTCCTCCAGGATTGTCTGTCTCCAGGAATTAAAGATGAATCTTTAATTTAAAATTATATCAGGTAGTGAAACCTCCAGAAATTACTCTGATCAAAATTCACAACCGTACACACATTCCATAAAGGCTGCTGGAGGGAGAGGACTTTTACACTGATGAAACTGGCTTACTACAGATTCCAAGGGAACAGTCAGGTTGGGGGCATTTTATTTGAAGTATAGTAACATGTATTCCCACCACTCCTTTGAGGAATAACTGGACACAACTGTATTAAGACACAATTTTTAGTAACTGGAAGATGACTCCAGCGAAAACCAAATAAACACTCCCTTTCCAAAGCTTTTCACATGAGAAGGGTAGTCTGGTCTATGTGATATTTAGCCATAATCCAACAATACTAAACAGGGAATTTTAAATTTGGACTAACCTTCATACAGATACCAGTTTTTCTAATATGATTTCAATTCTGAGTTACAGGCAGCACTTCCATCTTTTGTCATCGTACCATGAGTCTCATAATAATTTAATTTGCTATTTGTTGTAAAGGCAGCTTTTAAGTTCTGTGATTGTGAGAATCTGAGCTTTAATTTTTTAAACTTAAAACCTTAAAAAACAAAAACAAAAATGTTTCTAGCTCTCATGGTTGCAAAGAAAAGCTCAAGAACCTGAACTTAAAAAAAAAAAGTTTCAACTGGAAAGACAAACAAGCAAAAAAAGACTCAAAATAACTTATTTAAATGTCATAACTTTTAAGTCACTCATGATTTTCTGGGTCATAACTTTAGATTTTTGACTGCTTGAGGTTGGCAATATTGTGAAGCTATAGAATAACAATGGCTGGAAATCGAACCTAGAGAAATTCAGACTGGAAATAAGGCATACATTTTTACTAGAGAGGGTGATTAATCATTCCAACAATTTTCAAAGGGCTGTGGTGGATTCTCCATCGCGGGCCATTTTTAAATCAAGACAGGGTCCTGAAACATATGCTCTAGGAATTAGTTTTAGGAAATTCTATGGCATGTCTTATGCAAGATGCCAAACTAGAGGACCACAATGGGCCCTTCTGGCTTTGGAATCTGAGTGACTTCCTCTCTAGTCAATGCCAAAGACCTCCTAGCAATACTGGCTTGTAAGCAATGCATCTGGCTCCTTTCATAGAGGAGCTTCACCCTAATTGTTTGATCTACTCTGAAATTTAGCCTTTTTACACAGAAATATGCTGCACGACTGCTAAGGTTGACGTATTTGTTTTTCGCCTTCTGTTGACCCCATATTTGAAAATTTTGTTCTATAAATCACATGTGATTTTGGACCAGGAGGGAAAATGGTGCCATCTGTGAGCACAGAGGAGACTCTGAGTCTTTCTCTAGGGCTACTGCTCAGCAAACTAACTTGATTCTTAATATGCTGGTGAGCACCAGTCTGGCACAGTCATATTATGACACTCATGTCGTTTGTGTCATTACAGTTAAGGGCCTAATGCTGCTTCCATTTTAATGTCTATTTTCACACATTTATAACTTGGCCATCATCATTAGCTGTCAGGTGGAGATAATTGAACATAATAGCTACTTCTCAGAGCTGAGTCTAATTGTGTCATTAAGGTGCTTGTTACAAGGTCCCTGAGAACTCATAACGCACTACAGTTTGAGGAATCCATGAATTAAGGAGTCCCTAACTACGCTGTAACCAATAAGCTATAATCATTTTCAGTGCATAGACCATAGGCCCTGAGACTGCAGCACAGGCATTGCAATGTTGCCTTCAAAAGTATAAAGACCAAGTACATGCTTCAATAATAAGCCGTGACCACACCTTATTTTCCTATAACCTTCATGCTCACTGACAAACGCCCAGCAATCATGCTTAATTTGTGCCAGGACTTGCCAGGGCCAAGCCCCAGAACCTCTTGGCTTGGCAGTTTATAACCAGAAGCTCTGGGCTTGCTGCATCAGTGATGAATGTAAAAAACTGGCTTGAGCCATCAGATCTAACTGCTGAAACCAAGGCACCTCTTTCATTACAAATTAAGCACTGTCCAGCAAGGTCATGTCTCCTTTACAACCTCCTGATGGGATATCCACCCTATACAAGACCTGAAGGGGTTAAGGTGGCCACATAGCCCAATTAACTTCCCAGCCTGCACCTGGAAGAGCAGCCAGGAGCAGAGGGTTCATTAAATGAGTCTCAGCTGGGCAGGAACAGGAGAGTCCTGTATAAAGCACAGGAGCTGAGAGCAGAGGGGGATTTCAGAGAAGCAGTCTGCAGTCACGTCTGGGGTAAAGGGAGATGTGTGAAGACTATAAAAGGTAGTCCATAATAGGTAGTCCACTCCTCTGAGAGGATGAAGTTGGGAGGCTGGCAAGCCCAGAGAACAGGAGGAAACCAGAAAGGGAGGAAAGTGCTTAAAGGAAAACAGCAAGGCAGGGCTGTGCAGATTTTAGCTGCTGATCAGACGTCCCTTGAGCTGGAACCCAGAGTAGAAGTTGGGCCAAAGTTCCCCTATTAGCCCTGGCAAAGTGGCACTGGCTGGACAGTGAGCAGGAAGTATGCCTGATACCATTTGCCGAAGAGAGACTTTGGTACCCCAGCAGTGGGGAACATGCATGGTGATATTCCTGGAATGAGAGAGCCCTGTAGGGTGAGAGTATGAGACAACCAGAGTAAGGCAGCACTTAGCAAAGCTAATCCCCAGGATGGCAAGGAGCAGATGCATCCTGAGATTCTAACGCCTTGTCACAGGAGCTTCAGATTATTATTATTTTTTTTTTTGCTTTAAAAGATGTGTATCCAAATTATTTCAAGCACAGAGACAAACTCACACATTTCATAAATCAATATTAAGGATGAGATTTTCCCCCTGAAATTAAATAAAAGAAAATAGCTGACAGTATAAATACCAGTTATATCCATTACAATTTATATAATTTATACAGGAACTAAAGTAATAAGGATGTATTTGCAAACAAAATTAAAAGGCAGAGAATATTAATTCACTAATCATTATATTGTTTTACAAACTCCTTTGGAATAGAGAGAGAGAACAGGCTAGACATATTACTTTTTATAATTCTAATACTTAACATTATTAAACAAACTGAACAAACTGATAACTGTGTTGTATTAATGCATAGTATTGATGTAAAGCTAATGGTTAATCAGTGGCAAAGCTGAAGCAGCAAGTTGCCATTAATAGGATATAAACTATAAAATGT
This sequence comes from Rafetus swinhoei, assembly GCA_019425775.1. Lineage (NCBI taxonomy): Eukaryota > Metazoa > Chordata > Testudines > Trionychidae > Rafetus > Rafetus swinhoei. Next base: position 279,690,381 of record CM033437.1, read on the forward strand.
GGTTGTAAACTATTTAATATCTGTAATTATCAGGTGTTCACTCCCAATTGAATAGCTGCTAAAACCTAATTTATGTCTCAGTCATTTCTGAATGGTTTATTTTTAATGTGGCTTACTTCATAAATGTTAAGTACCAATTCTGAACCATAGTATACAAAAAGTCACAGTAGACTGCATATTAACATCCAATCCATAAAACCAATACACTGATTAATATTCAAGTGATATATTAACTTGGTTAATATAACTGTCCTCAAGACTCATCTTACATGTCTTAATTTTTTGTTGCCTGTCTGAAAGTACTGTTTGAATAACACTGTTAGGAACTGGCCACATCCTACCATGCAGAAGGAATGGAAGATAAACATAAATAAAATACAGTTATTCATATCAGGTAAAACTCACCCATGGGCAAACACCAACAAGGTCAATTTCCTACTTAGCTCTCGCTTAAGCCTCATTTTAGGAATATATGTATATTGTAATTAATTTATCTGAAATGCTCTTTCCTTTCTGTTTTCCCCTCATTACAACTGAATGATGAAAGACCAGTATATATTTCTCTCCCCTTTACATTACCACAGTTACATCACTAATTGTCCATGCTAACATACAAGCTTCACACTAGAGTAATAAATGGCTACAGTATTAGTATTATCCCTTTTCATTTAATTCTAGAATTACTATTAATCAGAATATGAACTGTTTCATAGTCTCACATAATGGGCTTCAACTCTGCCAGGGTCATAAAGGAGGCAAAATGGCTACAAGCACCAGTGAAGGCTCAAAAATGACAATTCAAACTGAAAACTTGACTTTTAAAATTATTATAGGATTGTGTACACATGGCACAAAATGGCTTTTCATCCAGTAAACTTTTCCATTGTTTCGCTACTAAGATGCACACCCTAGCACTATTTCAAGAGACATGCACTATGGAGTACTGTACTCCAAATCCCAAGCACAACAGCACATATGTCGTATATGACTACTAACAGAGAAAAATGTTTATTTTATGATCTAGAAGATGAAAGGTGGTAGTTGAGAATATTTAAGAGCAGTTTCAGCAAAGATCTGGGATTCACATAAATAAATTGTTCCCATTAGTATGTTTACCTTCCACCCAGAATGCTGCCTCAGCGTAGGCAACCTCAAAACGTTAAAGACATTTTCTTCATTGTTTGAACTACATTGCTGCTGACATGCTGCCCAACTGTACAAAAATATATTTTATTTGGCCAGACATACAATGAAATAAAACAATTTTCAAAAAACATTCCCTTTAAATTATCTCTGTGTTGCACAGACAAAATAAATCACTACATTCTAGAGATCGCAAAGATACATCTATCTCAAGTCCTAGACAGATAGGGTATATCTACACGGCAATTAAACACCACGGCTAGCCCATGTCAGCTGACTTGGGCTCCTGGGCCTCAGGCTGAGTGGCTGTTTAATTGTGGTGTAGACATTCAGGCTCAGACTGGAGCCTAAGCCATGAGTCCTCCTTCCCCCAACTGACATACTAACAGACTGGGAAAATCACACACCGAGACACTACTGTGGATGACAAATAAGGGAGAGTTGTAAGCAAACTGCTTATGACACTGCTGCCTTCATCATCTGGGTAGGGTTGCCAGGTGTCTGGTTTTGAACCGGACAGTCCAGTATTTGAGCTTTCTGTTCGGGAAACAAATTGAGAAAATATAAATGAGAAAATATAAATGTCCGGTATTTTCTAAATAAGATGTAATGTACATTGTGATGTAATATCAAGTGTGTCCAGTATTTTTGTTGAAATCATCTGGCAACCCTACATCTCATAAGTATTGAAGATAATAAGAGGGAGACACATCTTCTATCGCCTGGATATCCAAATTGATGTTGCAGTATTTTTTCTTCCATTCTTAGCATGGAAGAGCTGGAAAGGGATGACAAAAATAATAAAAAGGAAAACAGAGTGGAAACACACACAAAACTACAGACAAAATGAGCAAATGATTATGAAAATAATCAAAGAACAACAATACAGCCCTCTTAATGGGACTATTAGTTTCTCACCACGTGCTTCCTCAGCTGGAACTGTTTTTCTGGAGCATCTTCAGCTTCAGTCTAAGACTCAGTGTCGAGAATGGTATTTGAATTTCTACAGCAATGCTACGGACCACCGAGAGTGGTTTACTGGTCTCAGCATCTGTATGCTGGTCCAAATCCTGGTCCAAATCCCACCTACAGCACTGACTTTCCCTCTATGACAGGGGTAGGCAATAATTTTTGCCCTGGGCCACACAGGAAGGGACAGGGCATTGAGTGGAAGGGGCAGGGCCAAGATATTTCTGGTTCCCGCCCCAGACTATGATTGGTCTGGGGGTGAGGGTGTGCCTTTGCTCCCACCCCACATTCCCCCAAGAAGCTCATACCCCTGGCGTGAGAGGAGACTTCCCTCGCTCTCCTGCCCCTAGGCCAATTAGGGTCTGGGGACGGGGGATCATGTGAAGCCTTCTCCACTCTGCCCATGCCCTGCGAGCAGCACACGGCACCACGTGCTCCTGGCAGAGGGGGAAGGAGGCTTCACAAAGCCTCCACCAGCACTGCCAGGAGCATGCGGCACTGACGCGCCGTGCACTGCTCGCAGGGCGGGGGCAGAGCAGAGAAGGATTTGCGCGCTCCCTTGCCCCCAGGCCCTAATTGGCCAAGGGTTGGGGGAGCAGCAGGGCCTCTGTGGGGTGGATCCAGCCCACAAAGGCCCTTTTGCCCACCCCTGCTCTATGATCTTCAGCAAGACAATTCTTGTCTACCTCAATTTATTACTATGCAGGTGTGAATCTAAGCTAAGTCCAGAAATCAACTTCAGCTCAAATTTTCTATCCCACTCTTAAGTGGGCAGAGCTCTCTTGTAACTGGATCCCTGATTCAGTCAGGTTTACTCACTGACACATCCAGCCTGGATGGGAACAACAGTAAAACAATCACTAAAGCAACCCTATGTACATGCCTACTCTCACCAGACTCTTTACAACATTCCCTGGTGGTGATCTCCACCTTCTCCATTAGGAAATGTTCCCCTGTGCAGAACCAGCTCCTTTTTCCCTCCTGACTGACCTGTGGAAGGTTAACAGGAAAGGAAGTATGTCTCCCAGTCCCACTCAGTCCCTGCCCTGCTGCTCACAAATCTTTAAACAATTGGTTAGGATCTTCCTTTGGGTGAAATCCTGGCACCACTGAACTCAGTAGAAAAACTCCCGTTTACTTCAGTGGTGCCAGGATTTCACCCCTGATCTGTGAAGTGGCAGTAGGGAGGAGCCTTTGGTTCTTCTTCCTCTCTTAATCCCTGTAGCTGTTTAAGAAAAAGGTCTGTTAGTGCTCCCTTTCTGGCCACATGGAGGGGTCAAGGTTTCTCAGTGCCATTGACTTTCTCCTGCAGGGTGGGATGACTGGGAGAAATCTTTAGGGGTGCACCTTCTGCTTCCCACTCATGGTATCTGAGAGGATGAGAGGTAATGATTAACCGGGACAAAAGTATGTCTCCTTTTCAAACTCCAGTTACGTCTAAGTACTAGGCATACATGTTTCTGCTGAATGTGTCTGTGATGGATAGGAAGAGTACTGGCCAGCATCTGGTGACTAAGGGGTTAAACGCAGGTAGCTAGCAAGGGTGTTGGCAGGGAACCAGAAGACCCAATGGGGATACAGTGCTGACATTTGAATTGTATTTAGATACCTTGCCTACTCTCCTTGTGAAAAAAATTAAGTTAAGGGCTGGAGGGAGCAGATGCAGTAATCAGAATTACCATACATATAAGAAATATTGGACATGAGAGTGAACTGGGCCTTGAAGTACAGATCAGCACGAATTGTGAGTAGAGGGAAAACATGTATTTAGTCGCAATCAGGGTATTTTTCTTTATTTTGGTTGTTTGGTTAAACTTCTCTGTGTGAATCTATGCCTTCCTCATCACCACTCACCATTTAAATTACAGCCAGAAGAACTATGCTTCTTTGTGGTTTTGATCTGTTCTTTTTAGTTGCTCTGTATCACCTAGCAACCAAGTATGCTTTATCAAGTATATCTTTTTGTTTGTTAATAAAATCACCTTTTTTAAGGCGATGAATTGACTCTTGTGTCCTGGAAGGTAACAGGAGGTCTCTGTGTGTCTGCCTAGCCTTGAAGATCAGCTATCAGAGACACAGTTTGCTTTTCTGTGCTTTTTGCTTCTTTTTTCAAGCTGTCTTGGGGCAAAAGAGCTTGGGGTATCCCTGGGGAAGGAATTCAAGTGTTTCTTCCTGTTTTTTTCAGGGTTAAATCACTTGATGGTAGCAGCTACCCCTGAAAGTCAGTAAATCTGTGACTGTGGAGAGTTTTTATAAGCAGAACCTATAGAGGCAAGGTATTTAAGGTCCCTTGCAGGCCCACATCTTCTGTACTCGGAGTGCCAGAGTAGAGACCAGCCCTGACAGTGTCCAAGGCCTAAATAACATCCCTATGCATGGATGGGCTAAGTAATATTTTCTCAGCTACTGGATAATCTGTAAAGAACCACAGCTTTAAGAAAGACCTACCAGATGTTTATTTGCTACTGTTTCCATAAGTATTCAGATAGATATCATGCAGGTAAGTCAACTTGGTGCCACCATATGCCAACTCTGACTGACAGCAGCACCATATGCTGATATAATTCATGTTTATTACTATATTCATCTAGTTAAAACAGGAGAAAGTACAGTCTTTATTATGAATATGATTAAATTAATAGAGATATTGTTACTGTTGAAATGCCCAGAGGGATCTATTTGTTTTGCATAAAGTGATTCTTAGAGAAACACTGAAAACAATGACAAAGGTGACAGCTGGTAGAAGAGATGAGCACTTTAGTCAATGAGCAGAATCAAGGCTGAGTGCTATCATGTAACATTGCTTAAAGTGGATGCCACAGAGGAGCATTTTAGCCATCAACAGTAATCCTGAAACCCATTAAAATGCAGTATTGTTTCTGGCTGTTTGAACTGAGTCAGGCAATTTAACTTTAAGCTAACTTCTCAAATGACTTTTTATCCATCTCACTACATAACAGTAGTCAAAAGGGACAGAAAACTAAGATAAAAATGTAACAGTGAACATAAAATATAGTGCTGCTTTCAAATCTTTCTGGAAAGTTTCCAGCTTAATTTTACTCAGGTCCAGCTTTGATTCATAATGAGCAGTGGTCTAGCTATGTCAGCATTTTTGGAACCAGCGCTAATTATGGCAAAAGACTCTTCATAAAAGAGTTGCTCCTGAATTGTGATGACTCTCTTCACCCCAGAGTAACAAGTTCTCATAAAATAAATTACAGTATGAAGGATGGAGACTTTCTTCAAAACCCAAAGTAAATAGAATGTAATGGTTTTGGATGCTTTTACTGGTTTCCAACCCTAAGTCAGAAGCAATTTTGTTTTTTGTTTTTTTCTTGAAGGATTTCACCCACAATAGGCATTCAGGATGAAATTCACCCATGGTCAGACGGCCAGCACAAGATCTATGAACTACTTAAGGTCCTCCTTGTCCTTCAGAATAGGATTTAAGTGATGCAGTGGCCTTGAGCTGGCCCTCAGCTGAAGGGTAAATTTCAGTCTTTAAACCTTAGACCAAAAACAAAAGCAAAACCCTGGAGAATAGGTTGAGCAATTCAGCATTGACTCTGAAAGAAAGGACTAAACCAGTGATTTTCAGTATCTTTAAAGTGGGACTCCTAAGACCACTAATTAGAATCTACCCAAGCTCCATTGCCCATTCTGCAAAATAGGTAAGGCAGGATGGTCACAACCCCTAGATTAAGACTCAATGGACGAGATGACCTTCTAATCTTAATATCTGTTCTAATTTCTAAGACAGTGTCTAACAATATTGCTTTTTAAAAATAATAAGAAAATGAGCAATTGTTTATGCAACTATAACTACTTTTCTGTGGATTTTATTACATAATTTAAGTGAAAATAATCTTTAGCAAAGCAATCTATAATACTGGTTTTCAAACAAAATAATACTGTAGACCAGCGATTCCCAATCTTTTTACTGGGGACCAGCAAACCCATTCACAAGCTCTTGGAGGACCAGTAACATTTATTTGCATATTTGCATATTCATTAAGCAAATGATGAATATGCAAATAAATTGTGTCACTGGCCCTACGGGTTGTTCCGCCCTCCCTCCCTGCCCCGGTCCCAATCCCGGCCGCCTTATCTGCTGGTGCCGGGTGTTCTGCGTCAGTGCACACGGTGCCCGGCGGGTTGTTCCGCCCCACTTCCTGGCCCCAATCCCGGCCGCTTTATCAGCCGGTGCCAGCTCCCCCGGTTGCATCAAGCGCCGGGCGTTCTGTGTCGGTGTGCATGACACCCAGCCTTCTCCCTGGGTCCTAGCGCCCGCCGGATCTAGCCCCGCCGCCCAGGACCATGCCCGGCAGAGACACCACGGCGGCAGGCTGTCTCCCAAGAAGGCTGCAACACTGCACTCAGCAGTGCGGGGTGCTATACCCCGTCACACAAATTAATAGGATCACGCGCGATAATTTTTCTAAGGACCGGTATTTTTTTTTTCTAAGAACCAGTACTGGGCCACGGACCACACTTTGGGAAACGCTGATGTAGACCATTTCTTAAGGAACAGATTCTCCTATAGCCATCTCTCCTACCCACTTCTCAATCCTCGTTCAATGGAAAGCATAACCACCAACAGTTGCATAAAAAAATTAAATTCAGACTGAAGAGACAAGATGAAAATAAACATGTGCTAACATGATGGGCGCCACTGCTTGGTTATGACCCAGCTCTCTTTTTGATACTCATGGTACTATTTCACCTTCTGTGGATATATTAGTAATAACATTCTCATCATTACCTGCAGCCTCCATTATCTCTCATCTCTCCATGTGACTATAAACCTCAGATTTTTCCTCCTCCCATTCAACTCTGGCATTAACAAGAAATCAGATTACAAATTTACACCATTTAAATCCAGGAACAGAAATGCGTGAACAGGGACCTCAGACATAATTTTTAAAAATAACTCAATGGTCAGAGAGCCCTTGGAAATTTAAAGTCATGAACTGAGTTATAAGAAGCTTGAACACTGATAGGTTATGATGATAAAGCTCCTATGTGGACCACCTGAAAGTGCTTCTTGGACCATCTGAAAATGGACAACCTGGAAGTGGGTCTGCAGACCACCAATGAACCACAGATTGAAGCATGAGAACCCGTCATCTGCAATAACTTTATCTTTTAATGCAATATTAGTGAAAGTGTACCTACTCCTGGAATACCAAATAGACTCATAATACTTCGAATTTATACAATCTTCTATTCAATAATCTTAAAACACTTTAAAACATTTTAATTATGCCCTACAAGTCTCCTGTGAGGAAGGCTCTCTGAGTGAAATCCTGGCTTCCTTGAAGGTAAAACTCCCACTGACTTCACCACTTTTACTGTTATTATTCCAAAGCTACAATGGGAAATAGGCACTGAAAGTTTAAGCAGTGCATCTAAGTAACTCAATAGAAGAGCTGTGAATAAAACCCATTAATTCAAAGTCTTGATCTTGTGCTATTACCTGTATTACTAGACTACACTCCTTCCCAAAAGACCATGTTTGACAACAACTTACTTGTATGCAGTGTTCTTGTATCCCGGTTAGTCCTAGAATATCAGAAAGACAAAGTAGGTAAGGTAATATTTATTAGGCCAACTTCTGTTGGTGTGAGACAGAAGCTTTCTCTTAAGAGCTCTTTGTAAGCTCAAAAGCTTCTCTCACTCTCACCAACACAAGTTAGTCCAATAAAAGATATTACCTCACCCACCTTGTCTAACAAATTATTACCCATTCATAATAATGAGACAGAAAAACACATATAAGTAGTGAATTGAGGAATTATGGTTTGTGTTTTGTATACTTAAAATGTAAAACAGAAAAGAAAGGGCAATTATATGATCTGATTTATTTTCCCATTTATAACTACTGTACTTAGAAACCAAAATAAACAAATTCAAAAAGTATTTAAATCATAGCAAGGTTGTGAGAAGTGCCAATGAAAATAAGGAAATTTGCAGTTAAGACAACCACTAATAAATCACCTAGGCACGATGGGGCATGTTGTCAACTGCTTCCTATGGGCATGGGCCTGATCCTACAATTGCGTAGGTTCTTAACTACTTATGTGAGCAATTCCAGTGATCTCACCCTAATGTGCCGAGGTCGTGTATACATGTCTTAGATGCCAGCTGAATTTCTTCCCTTTTATTTGCCTATGTTACAGGCATAGGATTTTTCTTCTTTTCTCCTGACCTTGTAGACACTTCTAAACATGAATATTTTTACACTTGTGAGTTATCCCATTTGCATTAAACAGGACTGCTCGCATGCATAACTGTATGCAGGATCACAAGCCTCATATTCGATTAAATGTTGTTTCAGGGGAGCCTAATGCGTAACTGGTTAACCTTTTACATCACTAGTGAAATTCTGCCCCTCTCCCCCTCTGCTGAAGATAATGGCAAAAACTCTCATTGATCTTCATAGAACCAGGATCTCACCATTGTGTCAATTTCTTCCTTAGTAGGAAATCATTATGGTACAAAAACATTTGCTTATTTCATTGTATTTTTTTTTAAGTTCTAACCGGTTTATTAAACAAAATAAATTGTTTGTTCACATTAGCAAAAGTTTTTCTTTAGTGTTTTAACAACTGTTTCTTTCTAAGAATCACATTCCAAGTTTTGCAGGCGGAAACTTGGCTTTCACAGCATTTTTATTCAAAGTTTAATAGACATATTGGCACTGGAAAAAAAAACTGTAAATGTTTTTTCTGCCCTGGTCAGCTGTGGAACCTGTAGTGTTTGTGTTTTCTAACAGTATCCTGTAACTAATTCACTGTAGGCCCTAATAGTTCTACTCCAAGTTTGGTTGGTACAAAATTGGAGTCACTCCACTGAAGGTATGCCACTTAGTTGGATTTTATATCTCACTAATCACCATCAGAGCTTAGCAAGTAGGTGAAATCAATGAGAGTTAGGCACTTAAATACTTTTAAGGAATGAGGCTTAAGTTCCTAATAGCTAGGTTTCAAAAGTATTTAGGCACCTAAAGATGCAGGTAGGTCCCTAATGGAATTTTCAGTAGTGCCTACGTACCTACTAGCCATTGAAATCAGTGGGAGCTACTTGCTTTTGAACAGCTCACTAGGTGCCTAGCAGCATTTTTAAGTGCCTAGATACCTTTAAAGATCTGGCCATAACTCCTACACCACTTGGGAGCTTTTGAAAATGCTACCATTATTTTGGATTTGTATTGTTGTCATGAGGGTCCCTTGGTTCCACATTTGCTATGAGAATGTTCGATCTTGGGGTCCTATCCAACTCCCACTGAACTCACTGGAAAGACTCCCACTAACTTTAATGAGAGTTGGATTGTGTCTTTACAGAGCAAAAGAAACAAAGGAGACAAGTTTTACATTACTGAGTAATTATTTGCAAGAATGATTACACCAGACTGGATTCATGCATTCAAACATAACCACCAATGTGTTTTTACAGAAAACATTTAAGACACATCATTTAATAATTCACAGTTCTGGAAGCCATGCACTTCTCTATAAATTGACTGTTTTTGGCAGCCAAGCATTAACATGTGCCAGAGAGAGCTCTGTGAAAAGAGATTTTTGAAAAAAATGTAACGCCAACATGCAGCAGTATTATGTCAAATTTTATTTTGAAAAGCGATAGAGATCTTTGTAATGTACTTTGTTATTTTGGTAATTAGGAGGGTTTTTTTAATGGAATTTATCACTAGTATGCAAGCACGTTACAGGATATTAATCAATTTATTCTCATGATACCCTTAGGCCTTGTCTACACTGGCAGCAGTGTATAGGGTGTGTGTAGCTACATGCCTCAGTGAAAAGCAGGTTGCCTCCACACTACTGTGTGTAGTGACACATGGCAAGGAAAGGCAACAGGAGAAAACTCCAGCAGCTCTCAGCAAGGGGGAAAAGACTTCAGAAGTAGAGAGCTTTCAGTCTTTCCCTGCTGCCTCCCCGTCACAGTCTTTTCCTGCTTCTGGAGACTTTCTTTGCAGCAGACAAAGATCCCAACAACGGGACTCTACACCGCTAAAAATAGCAGTGCATACCAAAGAGGCCGTGCTTGGCCAGATGGCGAGCATATAAGGCAGGGGTGGGTAACCAGTAGCCTCAGGGCTGGATGCGGTTCACCAGGGTGAACCCCAGGTGGGATGCCAGCACTTTATTTACCTGTACATCTGCAGGTACAGTCACGTTTAGCTCCTGTTGGCCATGGATCGCCCTTCCTGGCCAATGGAAGCTTCAAGCTTCCTGCCACTCCCATTGGCTGGGAATGGTGATCCTCTGCGAATGGGAGCTGTGACCAGCCATACCTGTAGATATAAAGGTAAACCCTGGTGAACCACATCTGATTCATGGGCTGCTTATTGCCCACCCCTATGTAATTCTGGCATGTCTTTACTCACATAAGCTATGCTTCATCATCTGCCCTCCTGTTTCTACCTGTGATAGCAAGCCCACAAACTGCTGTAAGTGTAGACATAGTCTTAGAGGCAGTTGGGGGACTTTAGGCACAAAAAAATTTTAAGCATCTTGCTAAAATTCAATGATAAAAATATGTGGCAGAGACAGGAAAAGACTGTAAACCTCATGAGCCTCCATTACTTTATCCACGGAGACTGCCTTTTCTGTAATTAATATAGGCTGAAATTTTCAAAAGCAACAAATTGGCTTAGGAGTACATTTCACTGATTTTCAATGGAACTTGTGTTCCTACAACCTCCTAGATCCTTTTTGAACTTTCTGCCCATATTTGGAGATAATAAGATTTAAGAGTATACTAGCAATCAGATAGCCTTGTACTCTAAACAGCAGAGACAATGTTAAGGATGTGCAAACAGTGACACCTTATAAGGCACCCCATTGCCTGTAACAGCTGTTGTTCTAGGCCTGGACCAACCACAGCAGCAGTGTAATGACTTCTGTTTTTAAATACTGACATGCAAAGGGTGACAGTGCAAGAAGCATCACAGTGCCAAAGGAGTCTTTAGGTGGAGGGAGGAAAGAGATGGAAAGAAACTGGTACTCCACAATAGTTCTGGCTCTTCTTCTCAGAGAGTGTAAGACCAGTGCTGTTAAACTGCATATTAGCCAGGACTATACTTGTCTAGTCCTCATAAAATATTTTAATAGAGTTTACTACTCAATCCAGTATAACATGGAACCCATTTAGCGAGTGGAATTCATGCCAACACATAGAGGTTATGCTCTGGGTTCAAAGTCACACATACTGGAATTGCTTCTAGAGAAATGAATAAAAGTTTTCCACAGCTGTCATGTGTTCCAATAGACTATCACTCCTAGGAGCTTCAAATCTGTTTTGATTGGAAGCCGGTGTTTTAAGTGCTTTGACAATTAATCATACTCAGAGCAGATCCAATCAACATGATACAGCAGTCATCAGCCCATCTATACACAGGATTCCATTGTTCCTACCAAAAGGACAATTGAACTGGGGGTTGCAAAGTTGGGAAATTTTAGCCAAGTGTCCTTGGTAAAGAATGGACCCCGAAGTAGGTGTGAAGATCCAAGGAGTGAAAATACATTGGAATGCATCATAATTGAGTGTTACTGTGCTAATGCTCTTGGAATGAAGCAACTAACACCTGACAGATGTTGAATGCTGCATTCAAAGATTATAACCTCTCCTGTCCAGTTCAGAGATGGAAAAAGGAAGTTACTACTATCCCACATTGGGAAAAGATTAGAGAAATCACATATTTAAGTCTTGTTGCAGCTGCTCTTAACTGGACATAAGAAGGGGTGCCTCAATTTATCCTACTGGTGGGCAACCTGCGGACATAGCTCATCAGGGTAAGCCGCTGGCAGGCTACCAGATAGGCTGTTTACCTTGCATCCTCAGGTGAGGCCACCTGGAGTGCCCATTAGTTGCAGTTCACTGTTCCCGGCCAAAGGGAGCTGTGGAAAGTAACACTGCCACTTCCCGCAACTCCCATTGGCTGGGAACAGAAAACTGCAGTCAATGGGAGCTGCAGGGAGCCTCACCTGTGGACACAAGTTAAACAACCTGTCTGGCAGCCCGCCTACAGCTTACCATGACAAGCCATGCATGGACTGCAAGTTGCCTACCACCAGTTTAGCTATTTTTTCTCCCAATTAATAATGAAGATACAGCATTCTAAACCATTTCCCATCCTGCTTGGCCACCTAACCAAACAGCATTGCCTATTGTCCCTGGAGTGTGACCAGGAAGGATTAACCTTTAAACTTAAACTTTATTGTATAAACTACATAAAGGAAAAATTTAAGGAAAGCCTTCAATGGGTTAATGCAAGATTCTACCGATTGATCATACATGAATAACTTAACACGACAAGAAAGATTTTGGATTTTCTCCAACTGTTCAGGGGATTCTGGTTTTATACTTCTCATGATAGGACTCTCAAAGTATGTGAAAAACTAGGGCAAAAGTCCAGCTATTTTCTCAATAATGAATGAGCTCCATCTGAATGCACAACTAAGACTGAGACAAGGTAAGTGAGGTAATTAAGGATGTGAATGGGTTACTTGGCAGCAGCCCCCTGCCCAAGGCCCAGCGTGGGGCTGGAAACAACCAGGCTGGAGCAGTCTTTGCCTGTGGTGCAGGTTCCATTCCAGCCTGGCAAGCTGAAGCAGCCCCCTACCCACCTCCATTTAATCAGTTAACTGGTTAAACTTAACGTTTAACTGGTTAACAAATGAAGTGGGATTTTGCATCCCTCTAGGTAGTATTTTTTATAGGACCAATATCTGTTGGTGACACATACAATCTTATGAGCTATGCAGATGGTTAAGTACCCTGCTCCCTTCCCAGGCCCGAAGAGTTTTGTGTATTTTGAAAAATTGTACCTTTGATGAACAGAAGTTGGTCCAATAAAAGGTATTAACACCTCACCTACCTTTGGCTATCATATTCCTGGGACGCGCACAGCTACAACAATACTGGGAACAGTTATTGTCAAAAGACATAATCTGGAATGAGATCAAGGATTTAATTTGACTGTATAAGGACAGTGAGTTGAAACCAGTGATATTCTCAGATGTACATGAACACACTGTGTAACATCTTGGTTAAACAGCCACACACACACAAATCCTAAATGAGTTCAGTCCTAGTTTAATATATTAGTATTAGTATGGCTTTTGCAGAGTTCTGAAAACTAGAAGGATCAACTGCCCTACTCACTATAAAAAGTATTCTGTGAATTTCCCACTGACTCCTAGTTTATGCAGCTGGTACTTTGCTTACATAGCTGTGGAGCATACCTCTATAGATAAGTGGGTGTCCAATGCAAAGAAAAGACACAATTACTTTTGTGCCCTCAGCTGTATCGGAATGCATCTCTTGCATGTTTAAAATTCATGAAGAGAGGAAAGGTACAGAAGAATGATCTGCAGTCTCAAGACATTTCTCAGCTGACTATTTCCTTGCAAACTGTGCTATTTGACATACATGAAAATAACACAAATGTGTGTGTTTATGTATGTATATTTGTACACCAGAAAGCAAAGTACCTTTAAACAGTGCTCTCCATGCAACAGCAAGTTACATTAATACCAGGCTATCAATTAAATTTCAGCCACGTGTGTTTGAAGTTTAATTGATACAAACTGGCCCTTAAGGATTAGTTATGGTCCACTGGACCAAGCACAGGGGTCAGAATAACCAAGTTCTATTTCTGATCCTCAGCCTTGGCCAAATCAATTAACCTTATGTGTTTTGCATAATAATATTTATTATCTTTAAAAAGTGATTTGAGTACATGCATTATCATTTACACCAAAATCATTAAGCATCAGATTCCTATTGCAGACAGCTATGTATCCCCCAATTTCTCTACATAAGCATGTGCAAAAGTGGCTGTGCATAAATTTCCATTTTGAAAATGTAGAAAGAAACAAAATAATAAAGGGAAAACTAAAAACATAGTGGCTCCACAATCCCTATAACTTATGTTCTATGTTCAAAACCATCACTGTCCACTTTTGGGGACTCTTGTGGAGCTAGCTGGTATACCCCATCCCTCCCCAGACAGGGAGGGGTATTATATCACCTCAGCAGAGTCTGGTTGACCACCTTGGAAGTATTGTTCAATAGTCAGGGTCAAGAGAGTGCCCCCCCTTGCAAGGCAGAGTCAATATGGCTACCATTGAGTGGCAAGGCAGTGTGGCCTAGTGACATGAGTCCATAGGTCTGCCTCTCTCAGAGCTGAGTGGTCCAATGCCCAGCATCAACATGGATGCCTTCCCTACACAGGACTGATTGGCTTGGCTGCCTTTCTCATCTGGGCTGTGTGGTCAAACAGACATAGTTAATAGTGCTACCTAAGCTTGGCAGAGCAGTCTTTTGATTATCCATCATGTCAAGGCAGAAGGCAGCCAGAGTCAGGTGACCTGGGCCTTCCCTACTCCACCGGGTCTGAATCCAGGGCCCTGGCATGGGCGGGTTTGCATGCAGAACCACATTGAACCAAGTACCGGATCTATGACCAGTTTCCTGGGTTACTTCCTACCCATTCCTCCATAGGTAGTTTCAGGAGTGTCACAGTCTTGCCTCACTCTGGAGCCTCAGGTGCCCAGAGGTTGTTGATCTTGGCAGTCTGGCGGCCTCCATGTTCCATAGGAACTTGAAGTGCACCTCTATCCCCTTTGACAGTCAGCCCTGATTGAGCTGAGTTACTCCCTTTAATATCCAGGTTCCTGCTGGAGCATGACCAGCAGAAAGAAGGGGATGTGGCCTCCTCTGACCACAGACTGGGATTAGCTCATGATGAACCAATGCTGAGCTGGTACACATTTTGTCACAGGAATTTACCTGATTAGCTGACTTTTCACTTTTCAAGTGCATACTAGAGCTGCTAGTAAGACTGGCATTGCCACTCCAACTTTGAGACAGTAAAGATTTTACACTTTCCAGCCACTTCAACTTCCCAAAACCAGCAGAGAAGTCTGTGCAACATACTTTTATCGACCAATTGAAGCTTCACTTTGATAAGGAAAGTAACTTTCAGAAGTTCTAGAGAAGACAATATTATATAGCAGTTTACATGCAGAGTATAAACTTCCAGCAGGTTTAGGCACGGGCTTCCAAAATAGCCCATGACCATCCCTTTTCACTGTCTTTGTTTCCAGCCTGAAAATCCCAGGATGATGTCAGTTTATAACTGCTGTAAGCAGTACTATAATAAAAGATTGGTATTATTACACAGAATTGCATTCTGGACTATATGGATTTTCACTTAATTATAAGTAAAATTAATCAAGTGTCACGAACACTGAAGCAAAGCTAAATCTATATATATTCAAGAATGTTTTACAAGTGCTATACTGGTTTCTTGGAGGCCCCTTTAGAAACAAACAATTCTGTCCTTTATTGATGCACTTTGGGGTTGTCCACATTTGTATTTACTGTGCTGATAAGTATCTTGAGCTAATTAGCAACCAATTAAGCCTAAAAACTCTATTGAAGTCCTGAAGAGAAATTCCCTAATAAAGATAAGCCTAGTGCAGTGTTATCACTTCCACTGTGGTTTTCTAAAAAAAACCAATCTCATTCCCCTTGATGGGTGGTTGATAAACCAGTGGTCCCAAGGATGCATGTTCTCACAGATGAAGGGTGAGGAAGTGAGGAAATCTTAGTTTTTCCCCTCATTTAAACATGTACAAAGATAACAAAAGTCTATTAAATTTCACTTTGCTGAAAAGGTTCATTCTTTCTTTCCAGAAAAAAATATATATACTGAGTATACTGATACTACACAGCAAATAAAAAACAACAGCAACAACCAAAAAAAACCCATACAGTACTCAACTGTGATTAATGTAAATTATTTTAAAAAAATTCAAGCAAAGCAGCATAGTAAAGTTTCAATGTTGTATTACATTAATTTTCATTTGTAAACTTTTGAAAGAACTATAACATTTTGTTCAGTGTTATGGACAACCTCCATTCCTGAGGTGTTTGTAACTCTGAGGCTCTACTATATTTACTGTGGTCTGTGCCAAGCTCTGAGTCTGAGGCAGTCATGGCTGGCAGTGAGAGCCATAGTCAAGAAGAGATACAAGGGTGGAATCCAACCAGAGTTGGGACCAGGCCGAAAGCAGCGTTGAAACCAAGAACATGGACAGAACTGAGGTCAGAGTCATCAGGCAAGCCAAATCAGGACTATAGATGCAGGCAGAGGGGCCAACAGCATTGGCAGGTGGGCATGGGGCAGAAGGGGCTTGGCCTAGAATGCAAGGGATGGGACTGGAGCAGCCAGTCCTCAGCGCCACCTTGAGCACATTGTGCTTTACCTCCACCTCCCAAGCAAGCCCTGAATGCCACCCAGAGCATGCTGTGTGGCGCTCTGACAGAGATTTAAAGTGCTGGGAGCATCAGCTGCTGCCACTCCTGAGGTAACGCCCACAGCAGCAGTGGCCAGGAGCCCTGGGCCCTTTTGAGTCTCTGAACCCCAGGGCAACTGCTCTGCCCCCCACTGTCAGTGCACCTGGTTGAAGCCTGGTAAGAATTAGTCCAAGGGCTTGAGGGGGGCAGAAGGTTGGTGCAAGGCTTCAGAGTGTCAGTAACAGGGCTGGAGCAAGGCTCAGGAAAGGCCGGTGCAGGAACAGTGACTGAATCAAATTCTGCATATTGAGAATTTTATGGAAATGTTTTGCGTAACTCCTTTTAAAAAGAAAACTGTCTTAATTTTAAGCAAATGTTTAAATGCTATGCTGAATCTGGGCTCACACAAGATCATTGGAAGCCTGACAGCTTGTGGAACATCAGTTATTTGTTGATCCAACGAAAGGCATTGCATTGTCTACCAGACTTCTCCAGCTAAGAGTGACAAACTTCAGGCTTCATTTGGAGGGAACACTGACACAATGGACTCTAAAATCTGGGTAGATGAGATGGAACAGTTGAGGTTTTAGTTTCAGCTTTTTCTAAACAGAAGACTGTTCAGCGCTTGATGCTCTAGCACTCCATACAAATTGATTAGAAAAATCTTGACTGTCTAAGAATGCTTATGTTCAGACAATCAAGCTGAGACTAAAATTACTGGGAGTATTAGATATTTTAGATGAAGACAACATTTTGAGCTTGTGGTATGGATGGAACCACCTGATCCTCCTTTTTCTGAAAAAAGTGTTAAAGGCATTCAGCTCAAAATGATGTAGCATGGCTCTCAAAACAAAGATTGGGGAAGCGATAATGAAGGAAGCACCAAAATGAGAGTGACAGCAAGTGCTGAGCATGAAAGGATTCTGAAGAGGGCAAAAGCAAAAGGGGGACAGAATATAAACATCATCCAGTTATTTTTGGACCAGAGTGCAAAGATATAGGCAAAGAGAAGGGAACGCGTCTCAGTGAAACAGGATTATATGGCTGTACTCCTATTTCTCTAGTGAATTCTGTGGTCAGCATAAAGACAAAGAGTTACATTTTATGTTACTCTAACTCATCTAGGCAGTTCCTGGATGAGATTAAGGGAACATAGCTAAAGGAACTAAGAGCACAACAAAGCAGACACAGAATAATTGATAGGATTGCTCAATTTAGACATAATCTGATTTGTATTAAAAGTCTTATCCCTGTTTGTGTCATTGACCCTTGATAAAGCAACATTTTCTTTTTTTCTTATTCTTGTAATTGATGCTGGAGATACCCAATAGTATAAAATGGTTATTAAAGATCTACTATGGATGTTCTGTATGGATTTTCATGGCAATAGATATATTGAAAATGATGCCCATTTAGTTACATTTAGGAATTGTAGTCTAATACTATGACTGTAAATGCACTATGCATAGGACAGTGCTGAACAAATTAAAGTCTTAAAACAGTAGTAGAATGTCTGTGTATATAATATTTAACTTGCTACTGACTACACATTCTGGGATGCATACTTTACAGATTGTTCCAATAATAATATTTCCCCTTATATAGTTCTTTTCCACAATTCATTATTTTACAAAAAAATAGCTATTTATTTTTTACTATAGCATTGTGAGGAGAGCATTTTCTCCTTTTTTGGAACTAGCCAAACTAAAACACAAAAAAAATTGATTGCCACAGAATAAGTAAATTTCTGA
Organism: Rafetus swinhoei; assembly: GCA_019425775.1. NCBI lineage: Eukaryota > Metazoa > Chordata > Testudines > Trionychidae > Rafetus > Rafetus swinhoei. The sequence goes on from CM033437.1 coordinate 279,708,572, forward strand.
ACTAGGATTAAAATTCAGGAATTTGTGGCTCTCAGTCCTGTGCTCAAAATTTTTAATTATGTCTTTCTTGGTTATGCTAGCCTGAAATGATTCATTTCAAACTTATTTTATTGAAAACACAAACACATTTTATTGTACTCTTCCCAGCATGAGTTTAATACTTAAATGAAGCTCTTTATTTAATTAATTTTTTTTTTTAAATAACCTGTAGCTGTATTTACCTCTAAAAGTTTTAGTATAAAGAATGAAATGATAGGTAACTGAATTAACACAAAATTAATTGGCCAGTCAAGCCAGTAGGACCTGAGATTGTGCTGAAGGTGGGGGCAGTGCAGCACAATTTCTCAGCTACAGTTTCTGGCCAATAGGAGCTGAGAAATTTTGCTGGGGGTAGGAGCAACATGCGAAGCCTCTCCTCACATGCAGAGAGCCACATGGAACTGCTGGTAGGCAGGGAAGCCTGGCCAAAAGTGCTTCTGGCAAGGAGCTGCTTCCCTATCAGAGCCTGCCTCTGGCACCCCCAACCTGCACCTCAGCTCCTTCCCAGATCCTGCACACCTTTTACACCACTTCCCCATAGGGTAGCCAGGTGTCTGGTTTATTTGGCCTCACCTGCAAAAAAAAAAAAAAAAAAAAAAAAACAGAGAATACCGGGCATTTTTTCTGTTTTCCTCAGATGGCTGGCCGGCGGCATCTGTGAGGGCGGATGGGGCAGGAGTGCAGTAATTTAATGGCACAGCAGCCTTTTTTTTTCTTCCAAAAGATGGCTGGTGGCATCTGCAAGAGCGGGGGGAGCGAGGTAATTTAAAGGCACAACAACTTTTTTTTTTTTGCTCAACCAATTTTTCCCTGTCTGTTCGGGATTTTTTGTGAAGGTATCTGGCATCCCTACTTCCCCAGGCCAGAATCCTCTCCTGCAGCCATACCCCCATCCTGGAACATTGCACTGTGCAATTTGCGCACCAATACCCTGTTCCAGGTCACAACCCCTCCTTCACCCAAACTCCCTCTCAGACCCCACACCCTCTCCTGCATCCCAGTCCTTAGGCTCCCTTCTGCACCCAACCTTCGTCCCAGACCCCGCACCTCCTCCACAAAAGTGCAGCCCTTGACCACTTCCCAAAATCTTGGAGTGGCCTCCCATTAAAAATTATTGTCCACCCCAGTCTATATGCTATCTCTGTTGAGATGCAGCCTACCCTACTGCTTTAGACCAAAGGTCCATCTAGCCCAGTATCCTGTCTTCCGAGAGTAGTCAGTGCCAGGTGCTTCTGAGGGAATGAAGAGAACAGGAATTTATCAAGTGATCCATGCACTGTTCTGCCAGCAACCATTGGCTGTAGAATATTGCAAGGATGTTTTTATAAGGTAAAGTGATAAAAAGGAGGAAAGAGACACTGGGTAAATCATTAAGAATCAGGGCAGGTCTACACTGGAAAGCTACAGTGCTGCTATACTGTGGTGCTTTAATGAAGTTGCTACTATGCTAAGGGGAGAGCGTCTCCTGTTTAGTGTAGTTAACTAAGTCAGTAGGAGAAGCTCTTCCATCAACATAGTACTGGCTACACTGAAGGTTAGGTTGATAAAACTGGGTCACTCAGAAATGGTGTTTTTTCACACCCCAGAGCAATGTAGTTATAATAGGGGTGGGAAATAATTTTTGTAGGGGGGCACTTCACCAGTTTTGGTAGTGGTTGCTGGCTGGCCCCAGAAGGGGTAGGGCATTGGGCAGAATTAGGGTTGCCACGTGTCCAGTTTTGAACTGCACAGTCCAGTATTTGAGCTTTCTGTTCGGGAAACAAACTGAGAAAATGTAAATGAGAAAATATAAATGTCCAGTATTTTCTAAATCAGATGTAATATAGATTGTGATGTAATGTCAAGTGCGCCCGGTATTTTTGTTGAAACCATCTGGCAACCCTAGAATGGGTAGGGCTGGGGAGACTTCATGTGTTTCCCCATGGGGCAGGAGAGCACGTGAGGTTTCTGGCCCCCCACCCAAACAGGGGCTCGCAGTGCCCAGAGGGAATCACTAGCTGTTGAAAACAGCTGGCGATTCCCTTTTGTGCTGCGCGCCCCTGGCGGGCAGAGAAGACTTCATGCTTTCTTTTGCCCCCAGATCCCCAGCTGGATCAAACAGCTTGGTGGACCAGATCTGGCCCACGGGCTGCCTCTTGCCCATAGCTGTGTTATAGGTAGGGTTGCCAGGTGCCCGGTATTTACCCGGGCAGTCTGATATTTTCGGCTCCTATCCGGTAAAAAAATTCAGAGAATACCGGGCACCTGAGATGTCCGGTATTTTCTGAATTTTTCCCCGGCCAGGAGGCAAAAATGCCGGGCACCTGGCAACCCTACAAACACTCAGTGCCCGGCCTCCCCCCCTCTTGAGTCCCCGGCCCCCAACACCCCGACCCCAGCTCCCATGCTTACCTGGTTCCCCAAGGCTGCCAGCACAAAATGGCTGCTGGCCAAAAGACCTAGGGGAAGCAATTCCCCTGGGTCTTAGTGCTCAACCATCCCCCTGTTCCTATACCTGCACTTAAAGGGGACGTGCTGTTTTAATGCTGTCTTATTTTTTAAAAAAAATTGGCATAATAAGTCCTTGGAGTTTTTTTTTTTTGCTCAACAACTTTGGTCTCCCCCCCCCTTTTTTTTCCCTTCAACAGAATTTTTTCCCGGTGGTTTTTTTTTTTTTTTTGGGGGGTTGTTCGGTATTTTTGTTTCAGCCATCTGGCAACCCTAGTTATAGGGACATAAGTTTGTTGTGTACACCTGGCCTCAGATTCTGAAAGTCTGAAACACTAACCCAGGTTGAACAATATCTTATTCCACAAATATTCCTACTGAAGTCTGTAGGGCTACTAGTAACGTGAGTAATGCTCACAATCTAGCCCTAAATAACTAAGCAAAATTCTAGTATTTCTACTACAAGAAAATTGTGTTTGTTGCATTTGTCTTCATGAACAGAAGAGCTCAGTGGCTTGCCTTTACACTGACAATGATCATGAAGTGCTGACAATACTATAGTTCAATGACTTCTTCAATGTCTTGTTTTGTATGAGAACTGTAAGGCAAACTGGACAAGATATCCAACCAAAAGTAGTTTGTTTTTGGTTTTTTCAGCTTGCTAAAAAGCCTGATAACACTCTCTGTTTTCTCCTCTATTTCTAAGTTATAAATGCGAAACAAGGATTGGTCTGTCAATTTAAGTGAACATATAGGCTGCTAAAAAGAAGCCTGCGGTTGATAAAATTATGTGCTAGAACTTGTGTCCTGGCAGAGACTGATTAACTTGCTGGTTATTCTCATTCCAATTGCAATGACGACAGAGTGCTAAGATTTTGTTTGTTCGGTGACCTGAATGATCCTTTTGTCTTATGTCTGTCTAGAAATGGTCTCCACTCACATATGTACACAAATCAGTCATAAAGGGTGTCATCCTCAAAAACACTCAACATGTCTGCTCTCACTGAAAACAATCATAAATCTCCCATTGACTCTAATGGGAGCAGAGTAAGGTCAATGCTGAGTGTTTGGGATAATCCCATGAAAAGGACTCTGCTTTCTCAGCCTTATGCTCACTAGTACTTGGCTAGAGACTGCTCACACAATAAATTAACACTCGCTGTGCGTAAAGATGGTAGAATCCGGCCCAGGGATCACCCTGATTCCTTAGAGAGACATCTTTGCTGAATTAAAGTCAATAGAAAAACCTCTAGGTATTTCAATGGGGCCAGGTTTTCATCCATTGTATTTTATAACATTTTTACAATTCAGACACCATAACTTGTTTTCAAATAGCAAAGGGTGCAATATGATATAATCAACTGATTCTTGTGAGAAGCACAGTCCAAAGTAAATAAATTAGGATAATAGGTGAAACAGACATTTTCTGTGCTCCCAGTTCCATCACTTCCATTGTGATCTCACCAGTAATAATTGTTACATTCTCTCTTGTTTCCTCATTGACTGTTTGCTCTGGGGAAAAACATGTAGGCTCCAAAATGCTTCCATCTCAATCTGAGGAATTCTTTCCTTAGTCCTAGCTATGGCCACTGCTGCTGTACAAGCCCTACAGTTAAAATGATGTGTGAACCAGAATTGGGTTTTTCATTTTTAAATACTTTCAGATTGTTCAAATAAAAATAAATATCTTTCTGATTAAAGGATCAGATCTGAAGGAGAGGGTTACTGTTCCCTTCTGGCTGAATGTTCTCTTTAGGAATAAAAATGTGGACTGGTTTATTTTAAAGAAAAGGATCTCAGGGTATAGAAGGAAAGGGGTTCCACAGGTAAATTCCCTCTCCCATCCTCTATGAAGCATAAAAACCCTTTGTACACAAATCCACAACCCATCTCTAGCAAAGGAACTGCCTCCTAGTGTATGTTAGAATGGAGTTTGTTCCATGTTTTACACCAAAGACAGACACTATGCCAAGTTTAAATTAAGAACAAAAGTCAACGTAATGGTGCATCAGTTGTGGGTTTGGCAATGGCAAAAAAGATAGCCTCAAAGAAAACTCCTACCTTTTATGGAAACCAAATAGTGACCACAATTGGCACTGAAAAAACTGCACGGACAAACAAAACTGCTGGATAAACAAATCAAAATTACATAGGAAGCTGACACCCATTCTTTACAGCGGAAAACCAAAGATAAAAATGAGTCATGAATCTTATGTTTTTGGACAAGATAAATTTTCATCTGTCTGGCAGTATATGATTTAATTTTTAAAGAAGCCTAATATTTCCAATATTGTTCTTAAATCACTAACCAAATAATCAAGCATAAGGATCATTTAAAATAGTTGATGTCATGGAATAGCTGACTGATTTGCAAAATAAAGGAAAATGATTGGCCTTGAACTGTAATATGTTATTTATAGTGAATGATTAGAGTACAGATAGGGGGAAGGGAAAAAAGGGGGGGAAATCCTAATAAGCACTAAGTGCTTCAGATACAGAGTTTCTTTTGAGAAATTCAATGTTAACCCTGACAGGAAATGACTTTTTCACAGAGCAATTTTCAAGTACTCATCCTTTTCTCATCCCTCTTAATTTTTCTTCTGAAATATCTTCTCCATAGTTTGTGTTGAATATTAAGTGCCATTTATAAATGCCATTACTCATGCATCTGGCATCAAGATAACTACTTTCCAGTGCACCAGTAAGCAGAAGGAAGTCAGTATCATGAATTGTATCAGGTAAAAGGAAACTACTCATTCACCACCCCAAAATATTTCTACAACTCCTTGCAGTAACAGTCTCCAGTATTGCTGCTGTGTTCAGCGGACAAAATGGAAACTAAATACCTGATCTTCTTTTCCTGAAATGGGGAAAAAACTTTCTCTGTTAATTGGCCAGAGGGGGTGGGAGCTTTGCGAGGGTTGGGCCATATTTTAAGGGAAGTTCTGTGTGTGCGCTAAGTATAAACCCTTGAAAGAGTCAGCTGATGATTATGCTTTCTGGAAATTGAACGATAGGTAAAAGTATAATACACATGTACCACTCTCATGCACCCAGCCCCTTTCCAGTGAACTCAGGACTGCCCAGAATAATACACTGCTTTGGATAGGGTGATCGTATTTCCCAATGCTGAATATGGGACACTTGGTAAAGTATTCAGCCAACCCGGTCAGAGAGGTGGCAGAGAGCCACCACATGCTCCCTGGGGGCAAGACCTAGGGCAGGTGGTAAGAGGCAGGTGAAGATGGTCATAAGCCCCAGCCTGAGGGGTTGCTGTCAATGTTTGGGGTGCAAAAAGGTTGGAAATCACTTCCTCTACCCACCCATTTCAGAGCGTAGCTGAGGGGTGGAAAGGCTTACCTGTGCCAATGTTGCTTTGGCACATGCATGGTATGTCTCCACCTGCCCAGTGCCCAGGGTAAGAGGATCTTGGGCTTTCCTGGGATTCCAGTCCATTCAGATGCAGTGGGAGAAGGAAGGAGCCTGCAGGCCATGCTGTTGGTGAGCTGAGCACTCTGACCAGGGGTTGGTTTTCCTCACAGTGTTGGGAGCAGGATGCCCCCACCAGTGAGAGGAGAAGTGGGGCTGGTGGGGTGAAATGGCAAAGCAAGAAGACGACGGTGAGAGAAGTTGTGTATTGGGTTGTAGATATAGATCTTGTTGTTATAGTAACTGAGTTCAGTCACTAGAGGTCAGCCCAGCCGGTTTGGGCTGATTCTAGTTAGTTCTGTGTTATGAAGTAAAACGGACACTTGCAACTACTCGAGCACTCTGTGTTTCCACTGATTTCTTCCTAAACTGTGGAACTCCACTTGATATAACAAGAGAGGGAGCACATAAACAGTTGATGGGTAGGCAACAGAAGCAACACGTAACCAGCCACTACCTGGTCCCTGCCTGCACGCACCAGCCATTCCAGCTCACTGCAGGCTGCCAATGCCCACTGGAAACAGGACAGGGCCCTGATGGTAACAGCTGGCATCAGCAAGGGCTGCACTGTCGGACCAATAGGGGGAGTGGCTGGCTGCATGTGCTGAATCTCTGACCTACCAACAGCTTGAACAACCCACCCCCATTGTAAGCCACTCGGTCTCCTGTCCCCCACTAACCACTGGTGAGCAGCAAGATCCACCAGTACTGATGAGGGAAGAGGGAAAATATGGGGCAATTTGCCCATTTTTAAGAAAAGACTGGGACAGCTGCAGGAGGCTTAAATATGGAACTGTCCCTTTAAAAATGGGATATTTGGTTATTTTAGCTTTACGTGCCCCACATACTTTACTAAACCACACTCTAAGTAGTAAATGGTTGAACTGTTATGCCTTACATCATCTTTCACAGTCATAGAACATTGGTTGATTTTCCTTTTTCATACAACCAGGGGAGCCGACAGCCTTGCTGGGCCCTTGGGCAAGATAGGGAAGGTGGCTGGCGCCACACTCCTTCAAAAGGTAGGGCCTCAGGCAGAAAGGGAGAGTCTGAGCAGCCTCAGACCATGGTGCAGCTCTCCTCATCCTCCCCTCAGTGCTTCCTGGAGCATGGTACCCCCACCTCTCCAGGCAGCCCTAAGAACTACCAGGAGCCCACCGCGCTGAGCTCTAGTGGCAATTTAAAGGGCCCGGGACTCTGGATTAAACCACTGCCACTGCAGCAGTCATGGCAACTGGAGCCCCAGGCGCTTTTGCATTGCCGAGCCTTGGAGCAGTTGCCCCTTCCTCTCCCCTCCCCCACTCTCACCGCCATTGGCGGGCCTGCATACAAACAGTAAAATTCAATAAAAATACATAATATTCATGGCCAACAAATGAAATACAGATGCATCATGAATCCCATTAAAACTGTGACAGAAATTCTGTCACTTTATATTCACACCAGCTGGAATTGTAGAACTGAGTTACAAGCTACACACTTGGTTGTATTCTGGAATGAACTAGGATTGGGAAATGTAAACTCAGACTTTAAGGTCAGAAGAGACCATCCTGATCAACTAGTCTGTCCTCCTGTATATTTGGTTTGAAGTAAGATCTTTTGAATTCTAAACATTCTATTTTGAGAAAGAAGAATTGAACGTACTAGTTTGGGATATTTTTATATGCTGCTGTGAATATGGTTCGGTCACATATCAAATTCTCTCACACTGATGTGCCAACAAAGCAAACTGAGAAATAACTTTGAAGTAAAGGGTCAAATAAGAAAAAAAAACCAAGTACAGTTTTATATCCAAAACTGAAGACAAAAGAAGAATTGTGCGCCCTAACCTTTGATTATATTGAATAACTAGAAGACTTACCTAGCATTGCTCGGGTCCTCCAGGGCAGGGAGCTGGAGGTGTGGGGGGTGCATGAGTCAGAGCTAGGGTTGCCAGGTGTCCGGTTATCTACCGGACAGTCCGGTATTTGCACCTTCTGTCCAGTAGAAAAATTCAGAAAATACTGGACATGTACAATGTCCAGTATTTTCTGAATTTCCGGTTGGGCGCCGGACGGAAGCCTGGCAGGGGCGGGGGAGCGATTGGCACTGGGAGCCCTGTGGTCACATGCAGAAGCCGGGCGGGCGGGGTGGGGCGGGGGTCGGGGTGGGGGCCGGGACTCCCAGCCACTCCCCCCGCCCGGCTTTTGCATGCAACCAGAGGCTCCCAGCGCCAATCGCGGCCCCACCTGCCACCTGGGAGCCTCTGGTTGCGTGCAGAAGCCGGGCAGGGGGAGTGGCTCCCAGCCCTGCCCCGGCCCCCGCCCGGCTTCTGCTCGCAACTAAAGGGAGTGCCTGCTGGGGGCACAGCCCGAAGGACTCTGGCTGTGGCCAGTGGCTGCACCGCCCCTGCCAGGTCTGCTTCCTGCCCCCTTCCTCCGGGCCCCCTCCTCCCATCTAGCCACGTGGCCCCGAACCTCCCAGCTCTGCTTCCTGCCCCCTTCCTCCCAGCCAGCCCCATGGCCCCGGACCCGCCTCCCCACCAGCTCTGCTTCCCACCTCACCCAGCTCCTGGCCAGCCCCGCCCCCCTCCCAGCTGGTTCTCATCCCCGCCCCGCCCACGATCAAGTGTGTCCGTTTTTTTGGTGGGGTCTACCTGGCAACCCTAGTCAGAGCAAGGGATGCAGAGCTCAGAGCAAGGTGTGTGTGTGGAAGGGTGCAGGAGTGTGGGCAGAGGGGTGGGAGGTGCTCAGGACAGGGGGGTGAGTGCAGCTGGTGGCTGCACCCCAGGGCTAGCCCAGGATGGTGGAGCTGTGCAGCCCAGCTGGAGGCTGCTCCCTAGGGATGGCCAACCTCACTGGCCTACTGGCATCTGCTGCTTGGGGAATAGCTATTCCTCGGGACCCGGGTGCTTGCTGCCCCTCTATATTCATCCTGGGGTATAATTGTTCCCAGTGCTTGCACCTCCTTCCTCCTGCAGTCATTCATATGTATAACGCTCCCTGCTATCACACCACACTCTTCTCCTTTGATTAGAAACAACTGCATTCCATGCACATCTCATTGTCCTTGCACAACCAAATCCTGACCTTGCTTTAAGTTAGGAGAAGAGGAAGCTGCATACTGAATTTGGTGGTCCTATCTCTTACAGTTTAGGAGGAGTTCTTGAACAAAAGGACTTACAAATGGATGTACAGACATACAGAGAAAGGCAAAAACTCCCTAAACTATAGTAGATACAGGTTTATGGTGAGCAATCAAGTCCTAAACTACACTCCTCAGTTAGGTGTGTCTCCCAGTGAAACCACTATTAGATCAATTATCTAATCAGAAGAGGATTATAAACAAAATAAAATGCCAAAATATGGCACATTAGAGATTATATTCCATGAGACACTCATGGTAACCAGTTTTATTCTAAACCAAAAATTATTTCCGTGATGTACAGTAACCATTGTCATATGGATTTCATTATGTTATCAACTGAGCCTACTTAAGGTTTTCTTGTAAAAAGGCTTGTTTTTGTTACATTGAAGTTTTGTGTTAGGATGGAGACAGTACTGTATTTATGATCCCTGAGCATTGTTGAACAAGGTTTCTTGCCAGCTTTCTTTGCTAATAAGTACACAAAGAAATTAAGTACTATTACTTTAAAACAAAGTAGTTTACAGAAATTTCATTTAGTTGCATGCATTTCTTTGGTTATGATCCATAGTATTCAAGTTTGTACATTTCAGTTGAGGAGGACAGACAATTAGAAATCAATGTCATTAGAATCTCTCTGCAACTACTATAATCAGAGTCAGATTCTGATCTCATTTAGCCTGATCCAAATCCTATTGAAATTGATGAAAGAAAACATGCTGACTTCACTAAGTTTCAGACTACTAACCATAGTAATTTTAATCTATCTAGGTTTGCATACTATGTTTATCAGTATAGTAACTCAGGGTAAGTCTACACTGCAATGTTAATGTGAAATAAAAGCCGTTATTTCGAATTAACTTTAATAGCGTCTATACATGCAAACCGCTATTTCGAAATTAATTTGAAATAGTGGAGTACTTAATTCGAATTTGGTAAATCTCATTCTACAAGGAATAATGCCAAATTCAAAATAGCTATTTCAAATTAAGTGCCATGTAGACACTTAATTCGAAATAGGGGGGCCTCCAGCCCTTCTCAGGGAGCCCTGGTGGCCACTCTGGGCACAACCAGGAAAACTTACTCTCCTCTCCCCCAGCCCCAGAGCCATTAAAGGGGTAGACCCTGGCCACAGTGCCTGTGCCAGCTCCAAGACTGCCAGCCCAGAGCCAGCAGTGGCCACCGGGGCCCCTGACCCAGTGGCCCCAAAACATGAGCCAGCAAGCCACTGGCAGCCAGCCCTCCACCGCTCCCCAGGAGCAGTCTGCCAGCTCCCAGAAGCCTGACAGGGGCTGGAGAATGCGGGCACCTTCCTGGTCCAGGGTGGAGATCATGGACCTTATTCAGGTTTGGGGGGGATGCCCCCAACGTCCATGATCTCCACACTAGACGGAGGAATGCGGCCGTCTATGGCAGGATAGCTGCCAGTGTGGCCACCAAAGGCCACATGCGAACCCAGGAGCAGGTTTGCATTAAAATCAAGTTGGTCCAGCGAGACCCCCAACCCTGGGCCCTGAGCTTTCCCTTCCCCTTCTTCCCCTTGCTTCCCCCTTCCAGCTCCCTCCTCCCAGGTTTCCCCTTCCCCTCTCCCACCCTCTCTCTTCCCCTCTCCCACCTCCTTTTCCCAGTCTCCCCAGAGGTTCATCCCCCCCGCCAGTTTTGTTCAATAAACCCAGTTTCTATTTTTGAACATACGTGTCTTTTGTTTGACATCAGGAAGGGGGGCTAGGGAGGGGTAAGTGGAAGGACGTGAGGGAGGAATGGGGCACAAGCCCCCGGTGGGGCTCTGAGGGGTGGATGCTCTCCAACAGGGCCTCCTGGATCCTGACAGCCCCCCGATGGATCCCCCGGATGGCAGCCTGCAGCAAGTACAGCCGGGCTGATGGCAATGACCCCACGAGATGCACCGGCATGCCCAGGGGCAGCTCTGGCTCCATGTGGCCGAGTGCTGTGGTGTCCCGAGTGAGGGCACTCAGGGCACTCCAAGACAGGACTGCTTTGCTGTCCCTCATCGAGGTAGACAAGCAAGTGGAGAACCCTGAGAACTGTCTGTCCGGGGTGGGGTAGGGTCCCTTTAAGCATGGAGCTCAGTTAGCCTCAGGCAGCAGCCCCACACACTAAGTCCTAACCTGATGCCCTGCCGGCACTGGTTCCAGCCAGCCTTAACTTCGGTTCAGGGTCCATTCAGTGTGGACATGCTATTTCAAAATAGCAAAACGCTATTTCAAAATATTTTTTGTGTATAGATGCGTTATTTCGAATTAGCTTATTTTGAATTAACTATTTCAAAATAAGATAATTCGAAATAGAGCTGTAGTGTAAACATACCCTCAGAGCCTGCATTGATAGAGCTACATGGGTGACTAAGTTCAGAAGTTTGGCTCTCAGTTTAAACACCACAATACTAAGTCTCTTTTTGGATTGGAATTTATAAGAACTCAGCTTTTAGAACAACTTTAAATGTATTTTAAAAGCCTGAACATATATGAAGATTAAGACCCCAACAAAAAAAAATCTTGAAGGGTTACTGCCAATGTTATTCAGTTGAAAATTTAATGTGTTTGGAAATTTGCTTCAGTCCCTGAATGCCAACAGTCCTTATTTAGAAGAGACTCTTCCTATCTTTAGCAAAAACCCGAATGTACTATTTTCCCACTCTGTCACACTAAAAAAGCTTTCAATGGATTGTGGTAGAATTTAATGTTGCATTCCTATTTTTCTCTCCATAGATGTCCCTATTCATGGTGTTCGAATGTTGAATAGTATCGTGTATGTCTTATGTTAAAGATTCCAGAAATTAATCTTGTTAAATTATTTTTGTTACAGCACCAAGTTGAAAATAAAAAAAGAGCTTACATCTGAGTAGTAAAACTTCCATGCTGGAATGTTTCTCTCAAGAACATTTCTGAGTGTTTTCCCTAGCTGAAGCATTTCTCCATGCACAAATGCTACTTATTTTTCAGTCCCTCTGCATGGATTCCACTTAGTCAGTTAACAGGTAAACATTAAAGTCTGGACTAGGGATATAAAATCCCGATTAATCAGTTAACAGTTTAAACATTAGTTTACCTAACATTTAAACCATTAACTGATTAATTAGGATTTTATATCCCTAGTCCAGACTTGCAGGAAAATAAGACTATTCACAGATCATTGTCCCAAATATTGAGCCATTAAGTTCCTTCAGTACTACAAATGGACCTCACTTAGCATGTCTAGGTTAGTAAACAGGTTTATACTTCATGCTTCTAACTTCAAATACCGGAATGATACATACACACAAATAGAATATTCTTCAATCTATACATTTAATAGAAAATAAAAGTCAGCAAAAATTCTATTCCAATCCCTTACTGATGAGGGAGATGCTGTGATAGAAAACAGCAGAGCACAGTGTGGCAGGGGACTCCCCGGGAGTGGGACCAGAGCACATTGGCTACCGGCCCCACCCCCAGTGATTATCAAATAGTTATGTAACCTCTAACATAGGATGTGGTTACACGGCTATTCAATTACATGCTATCTAACAGCCCTATTGGTACCATGACATGTCCTTGTGTATTATAGTAATATATGCATGTCCTTCAACACATTTAACTTGTAAAATAATTTAGTATTAAATTGCTTCCCCTTTCCCATTAGCCTTGTCCCCTATGGACTAGCCAGTATAGTAAAAGTTAACTGATGTAGCTTATTTCAGAGGGCTGATATCTTTGCTAGGGGAAAAATTATTTAAAACAATAATTACTTTGTAGGAGTACAGGGTGGAAATGAAGTTACTGATGTTTCAACCTTGACAGAACCTGTTTAAATACAAAAATACCATGAGAGCCTCTATTAGAAGGATTGCTGTGAGATCTCTTTTGAAATATCACTGCTCCCTGATAGCCCTGAAGTTTAAAAAAATCGAGTCACACTTGTCTTCTGCACTCAGATACGTAAGGACAAGCATCAATTATACCAACATTTTACCTTTGGAAATATCAGTATTAACCTTAGTGTTATGTAAATATAAACAGGGATTTAGACATGAAACTGAACATTCTCTGTAATAGAGTTGCCTTCCTTTGTGCAAATGTTTGTAAAATGTTTTAAAAAGCTTAAAAAATGCATTTAGACAGACTATAATTGACATGAAAAAGTTGTTGCAAAAAAGATGAAAGAAAAGATTTTAAAGTAGGTGGATATTTACTTCTGTGATGATTATTTGAAGCTGTTCCTACAATTAATCAGCAACATGTGCTATAACTGTTACTAGACCAAAAATCTACAAAGATTCACCTTTGCAAATTCAGGTAAAAAGAGTGAAGTGAAGTGAAGACAAATTAGTTTTACATTTTCCCAGTCATGTATCCATATTTAGAGTTTTTTTCACTAGTGTCTACCTAGCATTTAAGTACGTTTATAGATACAGCACATTTATTCATTATTCTACAGAGAAGATGAAAGCAGTAAATTAACTTTGCATGGTTGTTTTACAATGTATTTAGTTCATATAAATATAAAATGTTTATTATTTGTCATTATATTTCATCTAACAGTATTTGCAGTGAACACCATGCAAATTAACCTTAACTGCACTGAATTTACATGTAACTATTTTTTTCTATAATTTAGGCACCAGTGCAGGAAAACCAATAAGCAAAAGCTTATTGGTTAAAGTTATAGACTACATACATTTCCTCCTCCCCTACCACCTGACCCTGCCAGTAAATTTTTGAGCAGGCTTCCCAGCAGCCTGGCTCACCCCGGCTTGTGCCAGGTCCAGGACCTACCCCTGCTGTGACTCTGCATTTGAAGTATGTTAGGAGCCACATGGGCAGGCAGCCAAGCTCAGTTCCAGCTCGGGCTAGTTCTGGGAGCTCGGCTACACCCACCTCCAGAGAGGGGCTGCTGCCACCCTGCACTGCTGCCTCTGATGTATCAGAGGCAGCAGCGCAGGATGGCAGGCAGTCAGTCCATGAGGGGAGCTGGTTTTTAAACTGGCTCCCCTCATGAACCAGCTCCTGCCTGGCACCTCATGCTGCTGCCTCTGACACAGTGGCAGGGGGCTCCTGAGGAGTGGGGCCTGAGCACACTGGCTGCTGGCCCCACCCCTAGGGACTATAGAATAGTGGAGTAACTGATAAGAATGCATGAGGTTAATCGACTATTCAATTAACTGATATTTAACATCCCTCATAAGATACTTAAGCAGATAAGTGGGACTGCTCACATGTCTGAAGTTACTGACAAGTTTAGGTATTTTACCGAATTAGGACCTATAAGGAAAAATAATTTAACCTGGTAATTTAATTACTGCAATGGATGGGTCATGGGACCGCCCACTAATTGTACAAACACAAACATTCTTCCCCGCAGCAGAGGATTAGAGTGTGGGAGGGGGTGAAGGCTCTGGGCTGGGGAGATAGGGCTGAGGAGTTTGGAATGTGGGAGGAGGCTCCGGGCAGGGGGGTGAAGTCCAGAAAGGGATAAGAGTTCCATGGGGCTGTGAGCTCTGGGGTGGGGCTAAGGAATTTAGAGTGCAGGAAGGGGCTCAGGGCTGGGGCAGGGGATTGAGTGCAGAAAGAGGTGAGGGCTCCGAGCTCTGCATTGGCAGCACTTACCTCAGGAAACTCCCTGGAATGATTGGCGTATCTGGTTCTTAGACTCATAAGAACGGCCATACTGGGTCAGACCAAAGGTCCATATAGCCCAGTATCCTGTCTCCCAACAGTGGCTAATACCAGATGCCCGAGAGGGAGGGATCACAACAGGAAATCCTCACGTGATCCCTCCCCTGTCACCCACCTCCAGACAAACAGAGGCTAGGGACACCATTCCTACCCATCCTGGCTAATAGCCATTGATGGACCTAACCTCCATGAATCTATCTACTTCTTCTTTGAACTCTGTTAAAGTTCTAGCCTTCACCACATCCTCTGGCAAGGAGTTTCACAGGTTGACGGTGTGCTGAGTGAAGAAAAACTTCCTTTTGTTTGTTTTAAACCTGCTGCCTATTAATTTCATTTGGGGATCCCTAGTTCTTATGTTATAGGAAGGAGTTAATAACTTTTCCTTATTCACTTTTTCCACAGCAGTCATGATTTTACAACTCAAGGATGCCCACGTAATTTCTGCACACTTCCCTAGTTGCTTCTGGAAGTTATGTGAAGCCAGGGCAGATAGGGAGCTACCTTAGCTCCATTGTGCCAACAACTGGACTTTTAGGGCATGTCTACACAGCAGGGCTAAAGTCGGAGTAAGCTACCTAATGTCAGCTATGTCAATTGCGTAGTTAATTTTAATCAACGGCTAATGCCAAAAAATAGTCCTTTCACTTAGCAAGGAAAATTGAATATATCCTTCCTGGAATATGTGTGGTCTACGCATTGTAAGTATCAATGGTTATTCAAATAGACCATTGTTTTGTTCTTTGGTTACCTTATGTTTGGTCTTCTAGGAATCCAATTAAATGTTTTGCTTGTTCTTTATAAGTAAGCAATTAAATAACTAAAAACATCTGGTTGTAAAATCAGCAAAAAAGTAGTAACTGTTCTTTGATGGCTTTAAGCTGTCTGAGTGACTCTTAAATGTTCCTTTCTTAAAGAAATGTGAATTCCCTTCAGGTTCCCTGGAAGATAATACACACACTTGCTTCCCTCTTTACCCTTTTCTTTTATTTTTTTTATACATGTAAATACATAATAAATATTACAGAATCACAAATAGTCAAGATATTTAATACAAAAAGCTGCCTGTTCCATTTTTACCATCTCATACTAACATTTTATTATTATTAGAATTTAACAAAAAGATACAATATTATATAGCTGAAATTAAAGGAACACCTACACTTCTTATAAAGTTATTTCCATTTCATTTGAAATGTGCTGCTCCAAAAACAGTTCTCTTATATTATTGTTTTGTCTTTATTTAAAAGGTCAGTGCTCAACATGTTTGTAAATAAAATGTCAAATATGCATCAGGCAAGTAACAACTGTGTAAAACAACAACAAACATATCTATCTCCTCTCTTAGGGTACGTCTACACTTGCACCCTAGTTCTAAGTAGGGATGCAAATGTAGGCGACCGAAATTGCTAATGAAGCGGGGATTTAAATATCCCGCGCTTCATTAGCATGATCTCGCTGGCGTTACTCCGCTCAACAGCTGTTTGAAAGTGAAAGTGCGCACCGGGACACGTTAGTTCGAACCAAATCCCTTGGTTCGAACTAACGTTACTCCTCAAAAATTAGCATGATCTCGCCGGCGCGCACTTTCACTTTCGAAACAGCTGGCATTTGGAGTAACGCGCCAGCGAGATCATGCTAATGAAGCACGGGATATTTAAATCCCCGCTTCATTAGCAATTTTGGTCACCTACATTTGGATCCCTAATTCGAACGAGGGTGCAAGTGTAGACGTACCCATAGGGATGTTGCATGGGATTACATTTCTTTAAGGCAGGCATACCTTTTGGGCCCTAAACAAGAAGATAATCTCAGTGAAAATTATATTAAAAGACCCAGGAGACATACATAATGTTCGTTATTCCGTAATAACTATGGGAACGTCTACACAGCTAGTCCATTATTTCAAAATAATTTTGAAGTAAAGGGCATCTTATTTCAGCATTTGTAAACCTCAATAATAGCTATTTCAGAATAGCAGTAATGTGGATGCTCCACTGCTGATATTTTGAAAAAGCTCCTCCCCCAGGCAGTTCAAAGTAATTACTCCCCAGTGTTTCCTGGGGCTCTAAATTGATATAGTGCATCCACATTATGGGAGCCTGCCTTGGACTAATTTCTAGGCTTCCCTATAGTGTAGATATGCTATTTCAAAATAAGCTATTTCAGAGTATTTCTTCTGGAATAGCTTGTTCCAAAATAATCATGCAGCATAGATGTAGCTTTACTGTACTTCCTTTTTGCAAGTTTTAATCAAACTAATTTCTCTGATTATTTTCTCCCCATTCACATTGAAGCAAGTGAACGGTTTCAGATGAATGAAGCAAAAAAGAACAAAAAAGTAAAGTCTACATGATAGATTCTAAATTAAATGTGCAACACAAAGATAACAAAGGCATGCTAGCAACCTATACTTACTGATATCTTTTGGATTTTTTATAATCAAGCAAGGTGTTCAGTGTCCTTTTACATTAGTCTAAAACACAGATCTGAGCAGTGAGGGATTCAGTGATGTAAAATAGTATGTCTATGTAAGATATGCATACATTTCCCACATGCACTTGTCTGATACAAGTGTTTCCCTCACCTCTGACAACTGGCTTCCACTCTGTACCCCCATTACCCTAATGGGGTCCCAGTTCCAGAATCCCTTCTGGCTCACGGTTACAGTCTCCTTGTCCAACCAAGTCCAGTCTCGATCCTCTGCCAAATCCCAGACTCTGACCTCAATCAGAGATTTGTCCTCCCACCCCGCAGTCATGGAGTGTGCTCACTCTGTGGGAATGGTGCATGCAGAATCTGGTCACACACAGGAACATAAGACCATAAGAACGGCCATACTGGGTCAGACCAAAGGTCCATCTAGCCCAGTATCCTGCCTGCTCACAGCGGCCAATGCCAGATGCCCCAGAGGGAGGGAACACAACAGGTAATCATCACGTGATCCCTCTCCTGTCATCCATTTCCAGACAAACAGAGGCTAGGGACACCATTTCTACCCATCCTGGCTAATAGCCATTGATGGACCCAAGCTCCATGAATCAATCTAGCTCCTTTTTGAACCCTGTTAAAGTCCTAGTCTTCACAACATCTTCTGGCAAGGAGTTCTGCAGGTTGTGTGCTGAGTGAAGAAAAACTTTCTTTTGTTTCTTTTAAACCTGATGCCTATTGATTTCATTTGGTGACCCCTAGTTCTTATATTGTGGGAATAAGTAGATAATTTTTCCTTAATCACTTTTTCCACACCAGTCATGATTTTATAGACCTCTATCGTATCCCCCCTTAGTTGCCTCTTTTCTAAGATGAAAAATCCCACTCTTTTTAATCTCTCTTCATATGGGACCTGTTCCAAACCCCTTATCATTTTTGTTGCCCTTTTCGGAACCTTTTCCAATGCCAATACATCTTTTTTGAGATAAGGCGACCATACCTGTACACAGTATTCAAGATGTGGGCATACCATGGTTTTGTACAGAGGCAATAAGATATTCTCTGTCTTATTGTCTATCCCTTTCTTAATGATTCCTAATATTGTGTTTGCTGTTTTGAGTGTCACTGCACACTGAGTGGATGTTTTCAGAGAACTATCCACAATGACTCCAAGATTTCTCTCTTGAGTAATTGTAGCTAAATTAGTCCCCATTATATTG
Source organism: Rafetus swinhoei (assembly GCA_019425775.1). Lineage (NCBI taxonomy): Eukaryota > Metazoa > Chordata > Testudines > Trionychidae > Rafetus > Rafetus swinhoei. The sequence goes on from CM033437.1 coordinate 279,726,912, forward strand.
TATATATAGTTGGGATTATTTTTTCAATGTGCATTACTTTATATTTATCAACATTAAATTTCATTTGCCATTTTCTTGCCCAATCACTTAGTTTGGTGAGATCTTTTTGAAGCTCTTCACAGTCTGCTTTGGTCTTAACTATCTTGAGCAGTTTGGTATCATCTGCAGACTTTGCCACCTCACTGTTTACTCCCTTCTCTAGATCATTTATAAATAAATTGAATAGGGGGTATGAGGCAATAGAGTATGCCCAGTGAAGATAATTTTTTTCAAAGATTTTAGCCACTAAGTGATAAGAAACCTGTAGTGAGCATGTACAAATAGAGAATCTTTCAAAGGTTTATAGTTTTCCACAGGAACATTACGAGGCACATCACTGACATATTTGTCATCACCCTGCCAAATTTCAAGTCCCTGCTCCCAATATTTAATAATTGTCTGTTCAATCTAGTAGAGATGCTGGATCCAACAGCTGGGAGTTGAAGCTAGACCAGTTCAGTTTGGAAACAAGGTGTACATTTTTAACAATGAATGTAATTAACCACTAGAACAATTTTCTAAAGGTTGCAGTGGATTCTCCATCACTGGCAATCTTTAAATTAAGACTGGATTTTTTTCTAAAAGGTATACTCTAGGAATTATTTTGGGGGAGTTCTATCATCTGTATTGTACTGGAGTTCAGATTAGATGATCCCCATCGCTCCAACTGGCCTTCGAGTGTACAAAAGCATGGGGATGCTGGACTGTCTCAAAGAAAAGAAAAAGGTATCAGAATTATTTTAACATTGAAAAACAAAAATTTTCCCTAGCCTTATTCTCAGAAACAGCTGATTTATTTTGGTATTTTTAAAAAATCAGCCTGAGGCAGAGATGAAAAATTCCATCTCATAAAGTTAAAAGTGGGCAAAGCTAAAAACAACTGAAAAAAAGGTCTTATAGTAGGAAGCATTGGGAAATTTTTACAATACATAGTGCTACAATCCCAATTATAATAAGAAAGAAAAAAAGTTGTCTTGAATCTTAGTCCCACACTTCTTTCTTTCATCTATAATCATTGGTACAGACACAATAAAATACTCTCAGGGTCAGGGAACAAATTAACCACTGCCTGTCTCCTGAGGAGAAATTTAAAGGGTCTTTGCTGACTCCAGTTTCATTTATCTACTTATTTCTAGTGGTAGCAACACAAAAACAAAGCACCTGGACAGCTCAATTTTGCGAACAGATGAGTTGATACTTGCAATAACTTTATTATTCACAAGCAGACATAGGTGTTGAAAGTAAGGGTGGGGGGAAGTGAAGGAAGCGGGAAGCTGCAGCACTCCCTGACTTGAAGTAGTTATCATTATATACAGGGTTATAGTTTGGTTCAATGGCTCTCAGCACTGTAAAAAATGGTCCAGCACTACTGCAAGAAGTTGAGATCCGCACTTACAAACTAAGGTGAGATTGGTCTTTGAGGCAAGTAAGTACTCACAAAATAAAACAAGTTTCCCCATAGGGCCAAGCAAAGAGGACAGAGGGCTATGGTGTCAATTGAGTGTCTCATGGTGTGCAAGGGACTAGATTTTGATCTTTCAGTATTGGAGGGATTGACTATTCAGTTGCCTTACAAAACATTTGCAAGTGGCTCTCCTATAATAAATCTGCAAGTGGTCAGACACCTAGGTATAAAAGTCTAGACAGCCAGAAATGAAGAAACTGAAAGGGACTTCATATTTCAACAATAAATAGCAAATCAAGCAACTCAAAATTAAATTGTTCTAAACTTGCTGACACAATCATGAGATGGAGATAGCGCATGAATTATTGGTCAAAAAAATGTGAATTTCATTCTAATGGATATCAAAGCCCTGGAGAACTGTTCAAATGTAGGAATCACAGTGGTCATATAGGAAGCTGAAGGAGAGAATACCCTACAATTTGTTAAAAAAACTAAACACCAGAGCCATGTAGATGAGCTTACTAGACATAGCAAAATGAAGCGGCAATTTAAATAATCACGCTTCATTTACATCAAAATAGCCATCCAGCACAGCAGGGCAATCTAGGCAGCGCTGTGGTGGACAAGGGAAGCCTTTGTCGACCGCTCCGGTATGCCTCGTGAAGCGAGGTTTGCGGAGCGGTCGACAAAGGCTTCCTTGTCGACCGGCGCGTCTAGACTGCCCCGCTATGCCGGATCAGCTGATCGTCAGCACAGCGTGGCGGCCATTTTGATGTAAATGAAACACGATTATTTAAATCACCGCTTCATTTTGCTATGTCTAGTAAACTCATCTACATGGCTCCGTCGACGGAGCCATGTAGTCTAGACACACCCACAAAACATATTACACCAAGATGTACTAGACATTGACCCAGGATCAGAGTGCATATAGAGCCCTTCAGCAAAACAGAAGATCCACCAAGTTTTAGAACAAAGGATGTCAAAATATTAAAGCCACATTTTTAATGTCAGCATATACATCCTATGTTCTGGAAATGTTCAAAAAGTGACAGGAATGGAATAATATATTAGATTCATTGGATAAGAGCCTAGACTTTAGTACACCCCATGCTTTTCAGCATATTGGGCTCCCCACATTGGATAAGAATCATAGAATCATAGGCCTGGAAGAGACCTCAGGAGGTCATCAATTCCATCCCCCTGCCCAAAGCAGGAAATGAAATCAACCCAGCTAGGGCTTTGTCAAGAGATTCCACTGCCTCCCCAGGCTGGTAGTTTCCTGGATTGTCCTTCTTCCCTATTTTAAAGATGGGCACTACATTTGCCTTTTTCCAATCATCCGGGATCTCTCCCAGTCGCCACGAGTTTTCAAAGATAATGGCCAAAGGCTCTGGGGATCAAACCTGCAGCCTGGATTCCGGTGAAATTTACTTTTATTTTTCAGAACAGAAACAGTTTCTGAAACATTCTGAGTTAAGTAGCCAACATCGGCATCTTGGACATCACAAATCCCTGTAGGGTGACTGTGGAGAACGTTAAGGCAGGGGTTCTCAAACTTTGTTGCACATCAGTCCCCTTCAGACAACAAAAAATAATTCACGACCCCAGGAGTGGGGACTAAAACCTGAGCCTGAGCCTTCCCAAGCCTTGACTGTCCTGGTGGGGAGGGGTGACAAAGCTTTAGCCCCACTGCTCAAGAGAGGGAAGCCAAAGCTTAAACTCAAGGGCTTCAAACCTAGGCAGATGGGGCCTGCAACCTGAATCCTGCCACTCAGGGATGAAGCTGTCATGCTTTGGCTTTGGCCCTGGGCAGTGGGGCTTGGGTTTCAACCAGCCCTGGCAACCCCATTAAAAGGGGGCCACAACCCAAAGTTTGAGAACTGCTGCATTAATTTATGAGTTGCATTTATATTATTTTAAGTATGAAGTATATATGTAAGTGAGAAAGTGCTTCGAAACCTAAAGACTCTGGGAAGGCCCATTGGGCTTCTGTGAGCCACCCTGGAATTTTAGGTGCAAAGTCAGCAGTGGAAGAGCACCACTGGAGGAGGAGGAGTGAAGATTTGCCAGCTGGAGGTGGTTTAGTCCAGTCTGGCTGAAGCAGCCAAGAAAGTTCCCTCTAGACTCCAGAGACAGGTCCATTAGGGATGAGAGCAATCAGGGTTGCTAAGATGATGGCAATGAAACGAGAGTGGGCAAACATCAGACCAATGGCTTAGGCAAAGGAAGCCTGAACGGGTTTGAAATCACACCTCTTGTGGCTTGAAAGGGACATAGATGGTCCTGCCAAATTATCAGTACCAGAGTTCATTCATAGGTTTTAATTTTTAATCTGCTATATATGCTGGCTAGTGTGCCCCTTCACTGTCCTAGCCAAGGCTGCGCTGAACAGGGCTGGCCTTGGGGAGAGGCTGGTGGCTGGGCAGTGAAGCTCTTGAGCCCCTCCCCACACCTCCCTACCCTTTGACCTCACTCCTGCAACCCCAATCCGCTGCCCAGAGACCTGCACCACCTGCTCTGACTCCTACATGCTCAACCTCTCCCATGAGCCCTTCCTCACCCCCAACCCTGACTCCCTGAAGGACCCGAGTAATTCTGGGTAAAATCTTCTAGTTGTAAACAGTAAATCACAAATCCATTACTTTGGTTTGGAGTGGAGCTTTGGTGTGTGGGGATTTCTATACAAATCTTCAAAAGAACATCTATTACCATACCTATCAGGGATCCCTGCTGCTAGACACAGGGTCCTTGTCACAAGGGAGTAGCAGGAGAGGTGCCCTGATATAAAATTTCCAAGTTAGAAGTTTGATGATGGCAGCCAGTATCTGAAACTGAAACTCAAGAGTTATGACAAAGGGCATAGGTTTTTTTTAACTCTGATCCACCTTGCTGTAGCAGGCCAGTGAAGCTCTTGGTTCCTTCTAACCTCTACTGAAATTAAATAAGGAAATTTCATAATAGCAATAAAATGCACCTGCTTGTACATTTTTAAAATAATCTTTGTAATGCTGCAGCTCTTTACATTCATATAAATATATAAATAAATATATAAATAACACATAAGGCATATATACCAAATGTCTGAACCTGCGGTTCCTCTCGTACTGAGCAGGATTACTATTGCAACAACGAATCAGGTTGTCTACGAATGATTTAGCACCGGGTTCCCCACGAACATGCGGTGCGCAACGGGTGAGAGGCGGCTCCCTTCTGTCCACACTCCGGTCCCGACGCGAGTGGCTCTCCTCACCGAGCCCCTTCCCGGGGGCCGGCTATCCGGGGCCAACCGAGGCTCCGCGGCGCTGCCGTATCGTTACGTTTAGGGGGGATTCTGACTTAGAGGCGTTCAGTCATAATCCCACAGATGGTAGCTTCGCCCCATTGGCTCCTCAGCCAAGCACATACACCAAATGTCTGAACCTGCGGTTCCTCTCGTACTGAGCAGGATTACTATTGCAACAACGAATCATATGTTCATCTTCCAGAAATGCACTGAGGATCAAATTCATCCCTACACAAAGATTAATAAATGGCCTACAAACCATTATGAGGCACCATGACAGCCATTCAGTTCCTTGTTAGCTGCTATTTTACTCTTTGGACTGAAACAGTGTACACTGCTCTTTGTCAGACAATTTGGATCAATGGCTTCATGTAAGCAACTTGACATGTCCCCTTCATGCTGGCAAATTCATAATCAGCACAGGTTCATACTTCCACAGCGTGCATGGAGTGTAATTGCTCCCCTTCATTCCTACAGTGAGGTACCACAAAGCAGAGAGTATAGAAAACAGAGCTAGTCAAAATTTTGCGTGTGGAAAGTTTTCCCACCAAAACATATGGTTTCACTTTAACCAAAATTTTTCACGGTGAAACGTCAATTCCAATTAATTGTTTTAATTTTCTCATGGGAAATATTGTTTCATTGCTGTTTTTCAGTTAAAACAAAACAAAACAAAACGACTTTTATGTCAAAATGTTGATTAGAAATGACACTTAATTTTATTTCAACTTAAAATGTTGGTTTGGGTTTTTTGAAGCAGAAAAACCAAATGAAATGATATTTTAAATCAAAATGAAACAAAAAAATTGTTGTTTCCATTCAAAATGCAGTTTGGAAACAAAAATAACATTTGGACCCAAAAATGGCAAACAAAGCGTTTATAATCATGCAGTGCTCAGTGCTGCTGATGTGGGATAAGAATAAGTAGATTTAAGCTATCTTTCTGTCATTCTTGATCCTAAGTCCAGAGTGGCTCCTAGCAGCACACCTAAGAGCAGCCTGAGGATTGCTTTAATTAATGTGGATGGAATGTCCACATAGGATCATTTCACTGACCCAAGACCACCACAGTGTGTTGCTCCCCACTCTCAATCTTAAAATGTCTCCTTCCTCCCTCTTTAACAACAAGACAGCTTTACCCCGAATGAGTATTTCTTCACACTGGGTAATATTGTTACCTAATTAATATGCACTGGACCTGAGTCTAATACCACTGGACCTGAGTCTAATATCTTGAACAAGTCATTTACATTTTAAAATGTGTCGGTCTTATTTAAAACGTTCACGTTTTGAAGTTGATGCTATTCCTCACTGGGCCTCTAATTGCTACCTTACTACTAAATAATAACAGTAATAAGGGCTGATTTTAAGGCACTTTAAGGGGACGTTAGCAAGGCCCACAATCTGCTTCCTGTTTGTAAACTTTGAACTTTTGAACTGATACTTCTTAATTTATGGCAGGCGTAAGCTTTGCAAGGAAGCAGGAAAAAAAGCTCAGTCAATATAACAACTGTGGACAGTATGTTAATTGGACATCATAGACTACGCTGGCTGAAAAATATTATATTGATGAACGTTCCTAATTTCAAAGGGACTGGATAATATTCTGCCAGTAATGGCAATTTTAAAATGTGGCTGAATCCCAGAATAGTTCTGATTGTTCTTTTATTTAAACCATATTCCTGTAAAAATAAGTGTGGAAACAGCCTGGAAGTTCTTCAAAGAACTCAATGGCCCATATAATAATATAAATTAAAGAGATTTCTACCAGATTGTAAGAGTATTTTTCATTTTATTCCATTTCTGCAATTTTGGTGTAATTTGAGTACTGCTGCAGACATCAACAAAATCTTGTTAGCAGTATCCAAAGCCTAGTGTAATGCACCATTAGTATAGGGGATACTTTATCTGTTTGAGCTCCAGCATCTGTAAGTGTACTACTAAATGAAGAATTTCAGAGAATGAGCTCATACAATACAATCTTAAAGCTTCTATACCTTCACATATAAATGCCAGAGATGAGAGAGGTCTGCTATTTAGTAAGTAATTTAACATAATATTATTTCTATTAAACTGCCGGGAAGTAAAACAAAGCAGTGTTCAGATTAGCAGAAATAAATGTCACCCATGAAGCGATATATTCATGAATAATTCAACTACATTGTACCCAGAAATAGTAAAGAATCAGGAGGAAAATGTATGTTTTAATCTCTGCATAATCTAGCATCTAATATCAATCCTACATGGGGCTGGATGATAATCTAGATAAAATTAATTTCTTGGATCCAAATATGATCTCATCCTGATGTAAATCAAAAGTAATCTCATTGAAGTCAGTGGAGTTACATAATGTGCAACTAGTAAGATGCCTGAGTCACATCCTCATATTCAGACATTCGATTCCTATTTACATTTTTAGTCATTCTTGCTCATTCTTAGAGACACACATGAAGAATAAAAGCAGCATGTGTCTTTTCTTTTTTAAAGATTGGACAAGTGTTATACTTCTTAATGCTTCTGAACTATTCAGGTGCAATTATTAGGCATTGCATAAGCTAACTCCCCAATTATTAATATTATTTACCTTTTAACATTGACAGGGATTTTAATAACAAATAAAGGATTTGAAAGTCATAGAATCATAGAATACTAGGACTGGAAGGGACCTCGAGAGGTCATCGAGTCCAGTTCCCTGCCCCCATGTCAGGACCAAATACTGTCTAGACCATCCCTGATAGACATTTATCTAACCTACTCTTAAATATCTCCAGAGATGGGGATTCCACAACCTCCTGGGCAATTTATTCCAGTGTCTGACTACCCTGACAGTTAGGAACTTTTTCCTAATGTCCAACCTAAACCTCCCTTGCTGCAGTTTAAGCCCATTGCTTCTTGTTCTATCCTCAGAGGCCAAGATGAACACGTTTTCTCCCTCCTCCTTATGACACCCTTTTAGATACCTGAAAACGGCTATCATGTCCCCCCTCAGTCTTCTCTTTTCTAAACTAAACAAACCCAATTCTTTCAGTCTTCCTTCATAGGTCATGTTCTCTAGACCTTTAATCATTCTTGTTGCTTTTCTCTGGACCCTCTCCAATTTCTCCACATCTTTCTTGAAAAGCCAGCATTAGCTTGGCCCATATAGAAGAGCCTTGTAACCCCAAACACAAGGAGCATTTTAATTTAGAGGCAGCATGGGTCTCAAACCAACTGATTTATTTGAAATACTGGTCATAGCAAGTGTTAAGGGCACTGTGATGATTACTGGTTTCCAAGGATGCATTATTCAAAAAATGATTATAAAAAATAAACGTCAATACAGTACAGCAAAAGCTCAGTTATTCTGAATGGTGGGGAAATGGGGAAGGTACCAGATAATTGAATATTCTGGTCAACAGAGATTTACACTTTGCCAGTGGAATATCAATTTTCAAATAATTAAAATAAAATATGGTTGCTATCTTAGAAAACAGAAAACAGGTCAAGTTTTCTATACAGTAGTTATCTTATGACACTACATAAGACTTTGATCTGGCTCACGGACTTCATCTGGCCACTTTCTATTTATATCCTGGCTGCCCATGCCACCAGATTTCCAGTGGTTCAGACAGCAGGATCCAATTTCAATGGTTCACGGTTGTGGCGTTCTGCGAGCCCTTTAAATAGCCGCAGCAGCCCTGGGCTACTGCCAAGCAATTCAGTAGCAGTGTGGTCATGCACTGTGAGCCCTTTACTGTATTTTTAATTCAAAGCCTCCGGCCCCAGACAATGCTGGGGGGAGGCTAGTTCCTCGCCCCACCCCTTCTGCCCCAAACGCCGTCCCTTCCGCGGGGTGGAGCCAGCCAGAGTACGTCTAGACTGCATCCCTCTGTTGGCAGAGGGATGCAGATTAGGCAGGTCAACATGGCAAATGAAGCGGGGATTTAAATATCCCGCGCTTAATTTGCATAAAAACGCCATTTTTGCTGACTCAGCACTTTGTCGGCAAAAAGCAGCAGTCTAGAGGGCGATCTGTCGAGAAAGAAAGCCTTTTTCGACAGATCCTGTAAACCTCCTTGCAGGAGGGGGGATCTGTCGAAAAAGGCTTTCTTTCTCAACAGATCCCCCTCTAGACTGCCGCTTTTTGCTGACAAAGTGCTGAGTCGGCAAAAACAGCAGCCATTTTTAATGCATATTAAGCACGGGATATTTAAATCCCCGCTTCATTTGCAATGTCGACCTGCCTAATCTGCATCCCTCTGCCGACAGAGGGATGCAGTCTAGACATACCCCAATGACCACCCTCCTAGTGAAATAGTTTTTCCTAATATCCAACCTAGACCTCCCTCACTGTAACTTGAGCCCATTGCTCCTTGTTCTGCCATCCGTCACTACTGTGAACAGCCTCTCTCCATTGTCTTTGGAACCTCCCTTCAGGAAGTTGAAGGCTGCTATCAAATCCCCCCTCACTCTTCTCTTCTGCAGACTAAATAAGCCCAAAACCCTCAGCCTCTCCTCATAGGTCATGTTCTCCAGCCCCCTAATCATTTCCTTCCATGCTTTGAAGTATTATACCAAATAATTAAACTACTGTAAACTGCATTTGCCCAAAGAGAGAACATAACATGTTTTTAATGTGGTATATTTGATTTCTTTTTAACCATGTTTGTTCTCTTGCTAATTTGCTTGTGTGTGTCTCATTTGCCTCCCAGCTACTCATAAGGATCACTGAGATTCTTTTCTCAACAAGTAAAGCAACAGTTAGGCAAACCGTTTTGGACAAATAGTTCATTTGCTGAAATGCAGCTTCAAGTCCACTGAAACTAGTCATGACTTCATGTTGAATTCACAGACTAGTTTCAGCCAAAACATTTAGGGGGAAGCAGGGATATACTAGACTCACAAGGGGACATAAGTGCCATTCACAAAACCACCAGAATAGGTTCTATACCAAGGGTGGGCAATACTTTTTAAAAGAGGACCACTTCATAAATCAGGGTTTGGGGGCAGAGGGAGCGCACCAAGTCTCTTGCCCCCTGCCCCCACCCTGCCAGGTGTTCAGCAGCTAGAGAGAACTGCCAGCTTTTTTAAAACAGCTAGCGGTTCCCTCTGATGCTGCACACCACTGGTAGGGGAAGGAGACTTTGCACACTCCCCCATCCCCAGGTCTTGATTGGCCTGAGGGCAGAGGAGGGGTAGGGCAGCTGCAGGACAGATCCAATGGCTTGGCAGGCCAGATCTGGCCTGTGGAGGCTGTCTTGCCCACCTCTTTTCTACACCCTTTTAGCACTGTAATGAGAACAATCACCTGGCATGTGGGAAACATTGTTCAAGTTCCCACACTGCTTACTATACAGCAGAGACTTGAATTTGAGTCTCCCGAATTGCAGATGAGCACCCTAACCATTGGTCTACATTCTTGGGTGGGTCTCTCTTAATCCTTCCTACTGAAGTGGTCTCATTTTGTAAGGCCTGCTGACATGGGGGGCATAGAGGACAGTTGCCCCAAGGCCCAAGCAATTTTAATAGTGGCAGTGGCCAGAGCCTTGGGTCCTTTAAATCACTGCTTAGAGTGCTATGCCACGTGCTCTGGGCAGCTCTGAGGGCGGGGGCGGTGGGAGATGCACTGTGCTCTGAGTGGCATGGAGGGCTGGCTGCTCTGGCCCTGCTCCTTCTGCCTCTTCCTGGAGTACAGAGCGGGCACCCCCGACTTGCTCGGGGCCCGCAGAGGCTGCCAGGACACTGTTTTGTGTAAATCTCAATATTTACAAGAGCAGTGACTGAAACCCACATGTCCCTGCCTTCCAAATGAGTTATTTAACCACCAGGGTGTACAGCCATTCTCCCTCTCTGACCCACTGAATACAGGGAACTCAGCTGCAATGTTGGAAATGCAAACTTGAGCCTCTGCTTTGAATCAAGCAGAATATGGATTTGAATCCAGCTCTCTCTCAGCCCAGGGAAATACTCTAACCAACAAGGCCACAGGAGAGAACAAAGGCACCAATGGTTTTGAGAATTCTGTTTACCAGGTCCCTTTGTTTTCAATTTAAAAAGCAGTTAAAATTCATAAAAATGGAACAAGATATTGTGTTTCACCTAAAATTATTTTTTTCCTTTTTTAATACCAAGAACATTGAAAATTTGCTACTTCGTTTCAGGTCAATCAATTGTTCATACAGCTTTAAAAATCAGCATGCATTTTTGTGGCCTACTCTTCCCAAATCTTTCATGTATAGATAATGGGGGTTTTTTTAATTAAAGGTATTTTTTAGGTTTTGCAAGGTTCATAAGGGTCAGGCATTCAGAATTTGAAATTCTGATCTGCTCATAATAATGGCCAGTCGGAAATTACTTTTTAAAAACTCCAATCTTTTGACCTAGACATTTCAATTAGCAATTCTAAAAAGATATATGGCCCCTCATTTTAAAAACTGTATAAATGCTAATATAATCAATATTTTCAATACTATGCAGCAGTTATAGTGACAATAGCATGTTTATTTCTAGGTTGTTGGGGGTAGATTGCATTTTGTCTTTTTAAATTTGGCTGAATCTTATACAATGACAGTTTTAGATAGTATAATTATAACTTGGAATTATATCTTGCAAATATACAATATCTTTATCTTCTTGTAGGGACCTTTGCAGTGGAATATTTTCATAGTTATACATGAATTTGTTCAATGGGGATTGACATAAGCCCTGGAATATAAAAGGTGATTGGCATAGCTCTTCAATGTCATCATGTAAACAAGAGGCCTCCAGGAGCAATGAGTGAACTTTTATCATAATTTCTTTCTTCATTTTCAGCAAATTGGCACATCAGAGTTGAGATATTCAGACCATATGCCCAGTTTCATTAATGATGCACCCTGAGGTATATTAAGAGAAGGTAATAGAAAAATGAATTTCACTTTACAACTCACCAATAACTTCTTTGTTTAAAAAAATTGTTCCTGGCAATGGAAGATTTTATTTCACTTAGTAAATACTTTAATATTACTCTTTTATTGCAATTGAATAATCATTTATTTGCCTTTTATTGGGGAAAAAGTCTTTCGGGATATTTCTATAAAAATTACACACTTTTTTTTCCATTCTCATCAATATTAATTAAAATGTACAGTAACACATTTTTCTTGGAGGATGTATCATATGTTGACATAATTTACTTATAGCTGTGCATTTTTATACAGTTTACTGTATTTTCTTTTACACTGATACTGTGATATACTAACTTTAACATTCATCTTTATTGATCATACTATATATACATGATTAACAAAGATGAATGTTTCTACCATGGAATAGCTGTGACTCAATATGACTATCCTTTTTCCTCTTGCATTACCAATGAAACACCAATTAAGTAATTCTATTAAAATAATATCACTTACTATTGTTGTGATTGATTTCATTATCTCTAATTGCTGTTAACCATTGTCTTTAAATTAAACCTTCTCTCACTACTTACATTCACATCCTCAATGAATATGCATAATCTTGGACTACCAAATGCAATCTAAGTGGTTGACAAGATTGTGTAATATAAAATAGATTTATATTCTTAGCACAATATATTGAGAATGGCAAAAAATTGGTGACCAGCCAATCAGTCATCGGTACGTCTATGTTTTAGTCACAGATATTTTTAGCAAAATTCATGGACAAGTCACAGGCAGTGAACAAAATTTCACAGCCTGAGACCTGTCCGTTATTTGTACCATATATACACCTGAATAAATCTTGGGTGTTGGGAGAGGAGAGGGCAGCCCGCTGGCACTACAAATTAGGGATATAATAGTGTAGTTGATTAACCAAATAACTGAGAAGAAAAAGCGTATAGGTTAATGCTTTAGACTACACACATTCCCCTGACCACCACCACCATGTCCGCCAGTACATTTTTTAACAGGCTGGCCAACAACCTGGCTCAGTTCTGGCTTACGCTGGGTCCGAGATCTACCCCCACTGCGGCTCTGCATTTAAGTGTATTAGGACTCGGGTGGGCGGGCAGCTTGGCTCAGTTCCTACTCACACCAGGTCTGGGAGCTCAGACCCCACCCTAGAGAGGGGCTGCTGCCACTCTGCACTGCTGCCTCTTTATCAGAGGTAGCAGCACAGGGCAACATGCCGCCAGACTGCGAGGAGAGCTTGTTTTTAAACTGGCTCCCCTCGCGAACCAGCTCCCATCTGGCACCCCATGCTGCTGCCTCTGATACAGAGGTAGCAGTACAGAGTGGTAGGGGGCTCCACGGGAGTAAAGCCGGAGTGCACTGGCTGCTGGGCCCGGCCCTGGGGACTATAGAATAGTTGACTAACTGATAAGAATTCTTGAGGTTACTCGACTATTCAATTAACCAATATTTAACATCCTTACCACAAATGCTCTGGGGATGGCCGAGAGGCACCACAAATGCCAGAGGGACGTGCCTGTGGGGACAGCATGGGGTTGCCTTGGATATTTGGGAGCAGCAGCATGTAGCCCAGGACCCCCACCACGTGGAAGCACATGGGGTTCCCAGGACACCCATATGCCTAGGGGCCACAGAGGCCTGGTGGCTGCTTCTAGGACCCACGCGGAGGAAGGGAAGCTATGGAGCTTGCCTTAGCCCCAGGCCTCCCCGGGGCTGCCAAATGGACTTCCGGCTGGGGCTGTCAGGGTCCCTTTTCAATCAGGTGTTCTGAACTGGACGTTAGGGAAGGGGGGGAGGAGTTGGCAGCAGTGCACGGACTGGGACACACACTGCTGTGGGGAGGGAGAGAGGAACAGCAGTATTGAGGGACCCCTGCTGTTCCTGCTGCTGGGGGTGGGGAAACACAGCAACCTAAGACTTCCTCAATAGCAGCTGGTGCAGCTAGCCAAAGGGCTGCCCAGCCCTGCAGCCAGCTGCACAAGCCACTGCAGAAGTCCTGGAAAGTCATGAAATCCATGACTTTTGAGACCTCCATGACCGACTTGCAGCCTTAGTCAATGGTTTAGACAAAAATCACATAACCTTGTGGCCCCTAAAATAGACGCAAAATATCAGAGACTGAAAGCACATACAGAGCCAAAGGAGTCTGTAAATTGAGACATTTAAACTTATAATACACTTAGGACGCTTTAAGAACACATTTCTTTTTTCTTCTGCCAAATTGTGTCACCACATTGTAGGACACAAACTCCACAGAGAAAAATGGAAATTTATTTTAAACTTACATGTCAATTAATATACATTTAACTGTTACTTATCAACACAAGGACTTAAGAGGAACTATATTTTTTGTAAAACTACTATTTTAAAATGAGTGGTGGGATGCAGAGGAAGAGGCAGAAAGAATCATGAAAGAGTTGTGGCTTTTCACATTTACCACAGTCCAAGATAACTAATGATGTTATACCTCTGGAGATCCACCATTAGTTGAGAAGGCCATGTGACACTGAGATAAAATGTAGTGGCCTTAGCAGAAGGTCATGGACATAGCACATTTAAGGTAAAATGGCTTTTCAAAGGTTGTATGAAAGGCTGAAGATTTTTTAAAAATATATAGTTTTATAGTAAAAGCTGTGGCACTTAGGGAAAAATTGATATTGTGTTTTATAGGGTTCAATGTTATGAGCACTCAACCCAATTCTGAAAAGCACTTAGGTTCATTCTTAACTTTAAGCATATGAGTAATTCCACTGACTACAATACACACACACACACACACACACACACACACTCATCCATGGTTTCGAGTAGAGGCACCAGCATGAGTTCAGGATTGTCACATTACTAAGAAGCAAATTATGCAGACTGAACTTTCCAGATGAGTGCATATAAAACTTTTACACAACACCTTCACATTCTCTCTCTCTTTCTGTGTGTGTGTGTAATTTTTAACAAGCTCTTTGAAAACTAGTTATTTCCAAAATAAAGGGATTTCCAGAAACTAGTTAATTAGTTCTTAGTTCAAATTTCTGTGTGAGGTACCAATTAATCCATAATTTCAAAAGAAATTTACTTTTGTTTGCTTTATAAATCATTGGATTTGGAAACTAGCATAATGGTTCTGAACTTGAAATCTGTAAAAATATAAAACTAAACAATCCAATAGAAATTAAACCAAAATGTTAAAACAAAATGGAAATTAGTGCCAAAATATCCATATTAATACAAAATAAAAATCTCCCAAGTATAATAGGTTCATTCATTTTAATTTAAACCAAGGTGGAAAAAGGAAGAGAGGAAGAACAGAAAATGTGTATGTATGTGCATGAAAGAAAGTGCACTGAATTTTGTGGCAGTGATGGACATGGAAAGAAGGTAAGTGAGTTAAGGCCCATTAACCCATCTGATGACTTTTTGTCAGGATAGTTTTCTGGAATGTTTCAAGGAGAAATCTCTTATTTTGTTTATAACTCTTGGACTAGCTTATCAACTATGGAGTAGTCACTGGATGAACAGAAAAAAAAACCCCCAAAAGCTGTAGTTTAACTGATTTATAAAGAAACTTATAAACTTATGTCATCTTTTGTTCACTTCACTCTCTTGGGACCAAAGCATGATTCTTCCCCACAGTGCATGCTTCTTCCAGTGTCACTCTGAATGACTCAGCAATGTGGATTTCACCACTTCTTGATATTCGCCTGATTTTTTTTTCCTTTGCTCAGTTTCATCCCATCATTCTTAATTATCTCCTAAGGCAACACAAAATAATTCCACTCTCTGGAGTTACATAGAGTTTTTCCATATCTCATCCCTTGAATTATAATTTACAGTAGACTTCCGATAATCCGGAACCTATGGGATTTAGGTGGTGCCGGATTACCAGATATGCCGGACTATCAGGAGGTACTATAAGCAGGTTATATATATACACTGTATACATTATATACTGTATATAAAGTGTTCTTAACCCTTTTTATTGTACATACTGTATACAGTATACTGTAATGTTTTAGTTTTTAAGCCTTTTTACCCTTTTTGCTCAGTTCAGCTGCTGCCGCTGTTACCTTGTGACTCATTTTTTGCCGAAGCTCACTCACTAGGCTCTTGCCATTTTGATGCCGGACTATCAGGCGTGCTGGACTATTGGATGCCGGACTATTGGAGTTTTACTGTAACTACAAAGTTTAAAATGATAGAAACTGGACACAGACAATACAAAGAAGCTCAAGATCATCCCCAGGATTTCAGAACCAGAGAGGAGCCAGATTATGGAATCAGGAAAGCAGACAGGTTCTTAGGATGTCACACATGAAATGGCAAGCAGAATCCCATTAGTCATAGCCGCAAATAGGATTCTAGAATTCTGAGGAGTAGTAAATGGAGTCCTATTGAACCAGCAGCATTCAAGGAAAGGGAAAATGAGGGCAATTGATGTCAAACAGTCAGAACTCAACATTTGTTTGCCATAATATTAGTAACTGCAATGGAACTTTGGACAAGCAGTTATTAATTATCTGGGATACAACTCAACAAAGCAAGCAGATCTTTTTTGTTCCTGTTGGTACAGTGCACAGCACAATGCAGCCCTGGTACATAATTATGCTCCCAGGCATTATAGGAATATCAAATAATAATAGGTTCTTGATACTGCTGTCCTTACACAAGTAAAATTTCCAACAAGTTCATTGGGAATTTTATCTGCATTAAGTCAGCGGGATCTGTTCCTCGGAGATTAGGCTACATTTCAAAGGAGACTATCTTTGCAGATTTCACTAGCACTCCAAATCTACTTTTCTGTTAATTTCTCTGCTGTCTCCTGGCAGAGATTATAAAAATTCTGCACCAGACAATTTCTCGGGGAGTTCAAAATTAGACTTACTTTTAAGGATTAACTGCATTAAAGTCAGCTATAGATCCCCATCAGAGGAAGAGCACGGATAGGATAGGATTTGAAGGGAACCTCATTCTATCCTCTTCCCTGATGTCTGTAACATAGGGGAAGAAATACAGTGTAGACAAATATGAATTCCTTAGAGATCTGAAATGCGGCCAGAGGACTTCCACTTAAAAATGTAAGTTAAATATAACATCAAAGAGAGCACAATTCCATATGTCTAGTTTGTTTTAGATGAAGCAAATATTGGTAATTGAAAGAGCATGTCTATACTAGGAAATTATTTCAAAATAACTTATTCTGAAATAATAACTCCAGAAAGAACTATTTTGAAATAGCATGTCCACTCTACAGGGAAGCCTCGGAATTAGTCTAAGGCAGACTCCCATAATGTGGACGTGCTACCACGACTTAGAGCCCCAGGAAACACTGGGGAGTAATTACTATGAATGACTCTGGGGAGTGGTTATTTCAAAATAGCAGCACCTGAGCATCCACACTACTGCTATTTAGAAATAAGCGTTCTTCCTCGTGGAAAGAGGGAGTCGTTATTTCAAAATAACCAGACCATTTTTTCGAAATAAGGGGCTTGGTGGAGTGAACACTCTGCTTATTTTGAAATAACTCCCTAGTGTAGACCAGGGCCAAATATGTTAAAGGGAGTTGACCATATACTAGAAGTGCGAAGGTTTAACTGGTTAACCAGTTAACTAATGAGCCTTAATGGTTGAGACTTACTGGTTAAAGTTAACCCCAGGAGGCTGGAGCTGCTCCTGCCTGCTGAGCTCCAGCCCCACAGGGTGCCCATCATGGACAGGGGCTGCTCCAGCATCTCAGGGGGGAGGGGCATTCCAGCCCAGTGGCAGGTGGGGCTGCTCAAGCCGGGTTGGAGTGCCCCCCCCCACTCACCTCCTTTAATAGATTAATCAATTTAGCCAAACATGATTTTACATCCCGACCATATACAAGATTTATTTACTAACTATACCCCTTAGTAATATGTACCCCCTTTTTCCAGACTGTTTCAAAATGGAAAACTGAAGGAAGGTGAGGTATAAATATATGTGGTTTGGGACTTGACATATTGGTAATTGAAATCTAAAAAAGGGGTGTTGAGAAAACTATGTGCATTTCCTGGTGGTGCTGCTATAAGCACACTATATTTAGGGAAGAATTTTGTTTCGAGTTGAAACTGTGAGTCAAATACCCCTGCAATCAAAGTGGAATCAGTAAAACCATCACAACTACAGTACACTGGGTTTCCTATGAGAGGGTGCTATCTATTTGGCCTATTATGGTGTATTTCACTCTATAAGGAAAGGATTCATTACAGGCTTCGATTAAGCTGAGAGCTGAGGAGGAAGGAGGTTTTATATTATGGGTAGCTCATCCATATCCAAAGGAGGAGAGACAAATCCCCCTCTGGGGGATACCCCCATTAAAAATGCATTGGTGGAAAATTTGGTCTGGTGCCTGTACTAGAAATTGAAACTGAGCAGCAGAATTGTCTTGCGTTATTTAGTTCTAATTCAAAGTTCATTGGAAACATCTGAATATTCTCATTTTGAAATTAAAATTAAAATTTCTTCAAGTACAGTAGCACTGACTACCTGCCCGTTACTGAGCTTTGAATGGTCAGTGGAGATTTTTCATGTAATTTGCCTGTTCAGCTCCATTCACTCACTCTTAATTCCTGTAATAACAATTCTAAAGTTACTGTTCCTCAAAAATTACATTTTTCTTTCCTCCCCCAACAAAAAGCACAGTTCAAAAATCAGAGTTTAGAGGAAGATGATCATGTATTGGCTTTCAGGCACATGCTCTTTCATTAACTATCTATTTTGCATTTTTAAAGTTTTTAAACTGACTTTGCTTAGGCAAGTCTTGAGGGCATTTTTTCCCTACAGTTTGCAGTTAATAGGGCATACAAAGCCATGGCCTCTTTAGAAAGCACATTATCCACCATAGAATTCAAGGGAAATTTTTTTCTGATGTGCAAGTAGTTCACAAGGGAGGAAATATTTTAGGAAAGGTTTAAAAGAAGGAATCATTGGCAGCCCTATGGATTTTGAATAGCACTTCCACAGCATCTCTAAAGATATAACACCTACAGGACTATTTCAAAAGGGAGTTTTAAGATTTTGCAGATTTACTATCAATTTTATGGCAAAGAAAGTGAAATTTGTGCAGCTCCACATCAAAATGCAAGCTTTGTTATCATTACCTTAGACACCTCCAAATCTCAACTCTCAATACTAATCCAAGCTGTGTATGAGATCAGATGCCAATTATCTTTAAGATTTGTATATAAATTTTGTATATATCTAAAAACATATTTAGAACCTCAAATCTTATTGAGCATAGCAATGGACAATAGAAAATAGACAACAAGACAAATTTAAGCATGTAGTTTTGTTATTGTCAAATGAAAACAAGCCAACCCTTCCACCCCCAACTGCTCCAAAAAAATATCCCCCAAAACACCCCACTAAGTAGCAACAGTCTTCATATCAACAAAAATATTAGTCCACTGAGAGGGATTAAACCCACCTATTAAAAATTTCATCTTCTACACAGCAAAATGCTACTAAATAGCCTAATGAAGTGCCATATCTGCCACTCTTACCCATGTTGAATAACCCATGTTACTCATTAAGAAAGCCAATAAACTTCCACAGGGTTACACAATGCATAAGGAGATATGCAACATGAGTAAAAAAAGGCAGGCTTTGTTCTTTAATAATAGAGGATTCTGAGAGGTAGACAACCCAGGGAACATTTCTTATTGGTGGAATGCAATTTCAAGTTGGGATAGGTACCTGGCACAGAGACAGAGATACTGAGTTAGGATAAGGGATGTAACAGTGTAGTCGATTAACTGATAAGCAAAAGGTTATAGGTTAATGCTATAGACTACATGCATTTCCCTCCCCCATCCCTTGCCAGTAAATTTTTTAGCAGGCTGCCCAGCTTCCCGGCTTAGTCCTGGTTCCTGCTGGGTCCAGGACCTGTGGCTCTGCATTTAAAGTGTATTAGGAGCCAGGTGGGCAGGCAGCCCGGCTTAGTTCTGGCTTGTGCCAGGTCTGGGAGCTCAGTTCCACCTTAGACAGGGGTTGCTGCCACCTCATGCTGTTGCCTCTTTATTAGAGGCAGCAGCACAGGGCGACAGACAGCTGGTCCACAAGGGGAGCTGGGTTTTAAACTGGCTCCCCTCATGGACCAGCTCCCTCCTGGCACTCTGCACTGCTGCAGCAGTGCGGAGTGGCAGGGGGCTCCCCAGGAGTGAGTCTGGAGTGCACTGCCTGCCAGCCCCACCCCCAGGGACTCTAGAATAATTAACTAACCAATAAGAATTCATGAGGTTAGTCGACTATTTAATTAACCGATATTTTACATCCCTAGTTGTGATACAGATGAAAGGGGACAAAAGCATAACCTGAACAAATCCAAAGGAAATAGGTCTTTGTAGGCAGTGTAATGTTCTGCCCATTCATCCCTCCCTTCCTTTCTACAAGAGGTCTTCACAAATTGGGATTTGAACTGGTTCAAGTTTTTAACTGCTTGTACACAGCTAACTTCTAACACAGTAATTCTATCTATGGTTCTTATATACTGAATGATAAGAATGGTATATGAACACCTCACATTTGAGGTTCTTAATATTATTCCTCATTCCTTTGGGCTATATTGTGCGATAGTGCTTTTTTGCAGTCTCAAAGGGGTAGCTGAGTTAGTCTGTAACTCTAAAAACAAGTAGTCCTGTGGCACCTTAGGGACTAACAAAAATATATATAGTATCATGAGCTATCATGGGCAAAACCCACTTCTTCAGCAGTCAGTATGAAATGCACATTTACCCAGTGATGTCAGTGAATGTGTTGGCTCTCTAAAGAACTGTTGTCCCTGAACAGAGACAATTACCCAGTACTTGTATTTAGCCCTGACAACACTTGCTACACTAAAAAAGTCTCATTTATAAATTCAAGGTTATTTATAGAATAATGTTGTAATGTAGATGGATGTCAACTATACAAAGATTCTAGACATAGAAATGACAAACTCTGCAGTTTGAAGGCAGTTTTAACAAGCTGGCAATTCTAAAAATGGCCAGAAGATGGCGCATGACACATACAGTTACAACTAAATGGACATGAGCCTTTTAGAAAAAATATTGCTAACATATTAAGAAAAGCAACCCTGCTGTTCTATTCTTTCTAGTTCACAGTTATGGAACTATTTAAAGAAGAATCTCTAAATAACAATTTGCCACAAACATTGCTGTTACCTCTTCAAAAAGAGGCATGCCCTCCATTCTGACAGAAAAATATTTTAGATGACACATAAAATAGGAAATCTGACTTGTTGTTACTATCCCATGTCACTTCTTGTAAAATATAATGGGGCATTGGTGTCCTCAACCTGCTCAAATTCTAACCCAGGTTTAGCCAAATTAAATTCATTCCCTATGAAGTTTCCAAATGGACAGAATAGTAGTTTTCATTTCCTAAATAATATCATGTAGCACTACAATTCTCCCAGTCCAGATCCACAAATAGCTGAAGTCCTCCTCTCACTGAAATCAATGGGAGTTTGACAATGGCAATGACAATTTCAGTGGTAGCAGCGCACACTTGAAGGATGTCAAAGGCTTGTATAAATGTAAGATAATATTAAGATCTGTCTTCTGATGTTTCACAGGTGGAATACTACAGTCATAGTCCAATTTAATAAACATAATAATATTTTCTAATTAGTCTGTAGTGTCTTTGTGTAGAAACATCTTGTTGTGTTTTACAAATGAGTATTATTAACTCCATATTACAGATGCGGAAATACAGGCACAAAGAAAGTGAAGATACTTGCCAAAAGTTACACTAGAAATCTATGGCTGAACCAGCAGCAAGACTCCAATTCCCTGATTTTCCAGTCCTGTTCTTCAAACACTTGGTAGTCCTTTCCATATTTCCACAGACTTCTCCAGAATGGAAGAAAAGATATGCAATTTCCACATAAAGATGGTCACAGCACAGAACCTTGTTTGTAAACTAAATTATAATAAATGAATTCCAAGAACATTTAAATGTATTTCAAGAGAAATAAAGTAGGCAGTAGTTATGCATCTAAGAACATATGGGACGAATGCGTCACAAAATTACCTCTATTTTACAACATACCAATCAATTGTGTTAGATCCTCAGCTAGAGCAAATTGGAATAGCTTCAGTGAAGTTTATACAATTTTACCAATTCATTCCAGCTGAGGATCTGGAAACTTACATCTTAAACAGCTTCTTTTAAATACAGATAATACATATGATGAGCAGTATTTGGGTTTTTATTTAACAGCAGTCCTCACCTTATGGAAAATGAATATTTGAATCACAAAATAAAAATACTCCCACAAGGAAATCTTTCAAGTGAATTGAAAAGGAAGAATATTTTGTTTAGTCTAAGGCTATGTCTACACTACAAGGTTTTTGTGCAAAACCAGCTGTTTTTGCGCAAAAACTGGCGGAGTGTCCACACCTCAAGTGCGTTTTTGCACAAGAAAAAATACAGTATATCGACAGGACAGAGGGCTTTTGGTGGTAGAATTATTCCTCTCCCCAGGAGGAATAACTCCTTTTTGTGCTACAGGTCTTGCACAGAAAGGCACGTGTGGAAGCTCCACAGGGGTTTCTTGCACAAAATGAGCCGATCAGAGAAAGCACAGGTGCTCTGATGGCCATTCTGTGAATGGCCATCAGAGCTTTCTTGTGCAAGAGCATCCATGCAGTGTGGACGCTCTCTTGCGCAAAAGCGCATTGCTTTTGTGATGCGCTTTTGAGGTATGGATGCGCGTTTGTGCAAGAAGTTTTTGCGGAAGATCTCTTCTGCAAAAAGCTTCTTGCACTAAAAGCTGGTAGTATAGACATAGCCCAAATGTATTTAGTGGCATAATACAATAAATGCTTTCAATAATGAGAAGTCTTTCGGGTGTTTTCTTCAAATCCAAGTACCAGTCCATTAAGTGAGGAAACATTTAACATCAAAATGTTTTTATGAAACCTGACATTCAATTCCAAGACTACATATCATTTATATAAGCATATTCAAAGCCATAGATTGCAAAGAAAAAGGGCTGAAACTTCATTAAAAGGACTAATTCAGATCTTATATTCAACAAAAAAACATATTAAGACCATCTTCCACATCTTCTATAGGTATCTCTATGCACAGATAGATACACTGAATTCTTTTGAATAGTTCCAAATCATGATGTCTGTACAAGCATTTCAACATGGACATGCCGATCATGCTTTAACAGTTAACAATACAGGATCTATTAAATTAGGCAGAAGTAACTGATTAAATCAACTGGGAAGGTCACAGACTTTAATTGAATTGTCAAACAATGACTCATGACATTAATTGAGTTTTTAATGCCCTTGAATGAACAGGCTTTATTGTGGTCAAACCCCACTTGACTGACTTTACCACCTGG
Source organism: Rafetus swinhoei (assembly GCA_019425775.1). Classification (NCBI taxonomy): domain Eukaryota; kingdom Metazoa; phylum Chordata; order Testudines; family Trionychidae; genus Rafetus; species Rafetus swinhoei. Next base: position 279,749,918 of record CM033437.1, read on the forward strand.
TCCGCATTCACTTCAGTAACGATAGCATCTTTGCTTCTGACTTTCATGAACTTCAGAAATCATAATGTTGAATTTGTATTTATTGCCACACAAAGAGAACCTCCAATATGAATTACTTTCCTGATATAAGTTTACATAAGCAAGAAATTATCTCAGGAGGAAGGGGGAGGAGTAGTCATCCATTAACATAAAACTGTTTATCTTTGAACAATAATGGATTATAGTAACCATTTATATTATTCATCCAATTACGTATGTAACCCCCTTTTTCCTCCGCGGGTTACTTGGGAGCAGGTCACATTCCCAGGTGTGCCTGGGTGCCTGATGGTTTTAACATAAAAGGAGATCCTGAGTACCCCAGTGGTGATGTTTAGCTGGGGAAACCCTATCCACCCCCTTGCTGCTGTCCCATGCTCATAAAGAACATATAATGGTGGTGCCTCCACCTGGCTGGCCCTGTACACACTTAATGGTGTGCCTTGAGAGCCTCCAGGAATAAAATTATTCCAGCAATAATCTGGATCTAGCTCCAGAACAACAATTACAAATCATAAACAGTATACATCTGATAGATTACAGTAGAAAGAACAACCTTTACTTAACAATTTAAAGAAACAGAGTTTAGCAGATTAACAGTGAATAACATTAACAAAGTACACAGAAATAATAGGAACGTATCTATCTGGCATTTGCACTGCCCCTGTTTATCCCACCCCAGAGTATGCACTCCTCAGGACTCACAGTACCACACTCTTGCTTGCGTGGGCGCACTTGAAGATTTTGCAGCTGGAGTAGATGATTCCAGTCTCCTTCTGTGTGCTGGGTGCAGAGTAGTACTTCAAGCCACAGGTACAGCCAAAGGGCAATCAGAAGCAGCCTGCTAGATTCCAGTCCCAAAGGCTCTGAATCCAAGTCTGTAGCCACAACCTAACAGCTCCTGGACTGGCTAAAACTTCTCCACAGCAGCCTGGCTCCTCTTCCAAAAACAAAGGGAAGAATCCACAGACTGCTGAGAGTCTCTCCATACCCGTGGAGAGACCCAGCACCCAAACAAAGAGTCCCCTCCTTCCTGGTTTCCTCCAGGGCTCATGGGAATTGTAGTCCCTGGGGCTAGATTGCAGCACACAGGATCTTCCCAGAGAATAAGCAGAGGCACCTTTAATAAGGGGACTACATGTATTTTAGACTTGGTCTACATTAAAGGGGAAAGTTGACTTAAGATACGCAAATCCAGCTACGTTAATTATGTAGCTGGAGTCAAAGTATCTTAAATAGTGTAGTCCACAAAGTAGGAGGTCAACAGAGGCACACGCTCCCGTCAGCCTCCCTTATTCCTTGTGAGGAGCAGGACTACCAGCGCCGACGGGAGCACCCTCTCAGTTCGAATTAGTATGTCTTCACTAGACCCACTAATTGGAACCCCAGATGATCAACTGTGGCAGCTTTGATCTTCTCTATAGCATAGACAAGACCTTACAGAATTTTATTAAATTTGTTTTCCTGCACCATAGCAATCAAGTTGCTCTTTAAACTGAAAATTCACATCAGATCAGATTAGGAATTAGGTTTCCAATACTGTCTTCATCAAGAATCTTCACAGACTTTACATGTATCAGGGCTTGAAATTGGGAAATGATGTGCTGTTCTGAGGAAGTGAAAAGCAAATACTATCCTGGGCATTGTAGATGGAAGAGTAAAACACATTGGAGTTTGTTGGGCATCGAGGCTTTCAAAGAGGAACCCTAAAAATAATGTCTTCATCTTTCCAATTTCTAAATATTGTGTCAAATTTACATTAAACCAGGTCTTAAAGACACAGTGTTACCTCTTTCTGGAAAAAGATGTTTTGATGTTCCATAATACTGAAGATAGTGATACAAATCATTAAAAGGTCTAATCCAGATCTTATTTTGACACACACACAAAAACCCCATACATAAAAAACATCTTCCACCTTTTTTTCCTTCATTTCAAGGTATGTTTTTTTCTGCTGCAAAGTTTTTCACTCAATAGACAGGACTCAGAGAGAGCTAATGATTGGTTTTTAAATTAATAAATACTAAGGGGCTGTGCCCTCTGCTTGCTACACTTGCCAACCCCCCACCTCTGGCCGCTTTCACAGCCAGAGAGCCTGATGACATAATTCTGTTCCATGGCAGGAAAAACTTCTTTTATACTGAGAGGGGCAATACCTTTAAAAAAATTGGAATTAAATGATTAGCCCAGCAATAAGTACCAGATTTCCAGAAGTATGGCATTTCAAAAATATTAACTTTGTTCCATAAGCTATATAAAGTGAGTGCCATTTTTCTGTAGGCTATAAGAAACATTTATAAAATGGATTTGGGAACCCTTACTTTGGGTTGCACATTACTCCAAGAGTTGTCAGATCAACGTTGGTAGGGCTACTCCTGGAATAAGGCACTATTCAACATGAGTATGAATGGGAAAATCTGGAAGCTTAGTCTTTAACTATGATAGATGAAAGTCTAAGGGGTACATTTCATACCCTAATGACATAGAAAGCTAAGCACTGGGTACTTACAGCCCACTCTAATCGCCTCATTTAGCATGGACAAGCTAACTGACAATATTTTCTCCTATTTTTTTCCCCTTCTCTTTGCCTCCCCCATCCTCTCTCCTCCTCTGTTATTTATTTGTACCCTGGACCCCTTACTCCATTCATTAGAAGAAGTGGGTTGTGCCCATGAAAGCTCATGATACCCATCATAAAAAACAACCAATAGTTCTGCAGCACCTTGGAGACTAACAAAAAATGTAGAAGGTGACTGAAACTTCAAGCTATGTTGATAAGTAGAGCTAACTGCCTGAAATGGGGCTACCTGGCCATTCTGGATTGAAATGAAATGATCATAAATTCATTTCATAATGGCCAAGCAACAACTGGCAGGCTATAATTAGCTTTCAGTTACTACCAATGTGGTCTTTCTTCTAACCAGAATGCTTGAGGTGAAAGCTACAATATCTAATAATTAATTCTCAGTCCTTTCCACTTTTGTCCTGGGAAAGCAGTGCCAGTTTTTCACATTTTTAAAATAAATATCTACAATATCTGGTATCCCATGGATAAATCCAACCATAAGCAAGTCATGGTTAGTAATATGAACATCAAGCCCAATTAATGAGGAAATCCTTTCCCAAGATTTTATTTTTTTTTACTTTTTTGTTCAATTGCAGGTAGGCTGAGGATTCCACATGCAACTCTCAAAAGAAAAATGAACCTAAATACCTTGTGTTGCTGTAGTTGCTTAGGTAACTATCACATGGCAATGTTGTGGTGAAGTTTGGAAATTTAGGCCCCTACTTTATATACGGGCAAAATGAACACTAATGGTCCACTTGTGACAGTCACCTGCATGGGGATGATGCAAAATCTCACCATGTCACTGTGAGCTTGAGGATGGAGGCATTGTGCTTCACAGAAACCCTGCCCAAGTGGGAAGAGAAGGAAGGAACAGGATGGTGAGAGCTGACCTGTACCACTCTCTGGAAAAGTGAACTCATTATGAGCCAGTAAAGAGCTCAAATATATGCTTAAATACTTTGCTGGATTGTTAGGGATTGCCTAGGTTTATCAGGTAGTTGACTAGTCACTTACATCCCTACTTCGGGCAAGGAGATAGAGCAGGGACAGAGCTTGGGGGAAGGGGACTATTGGGGGGCAAGCTCTTGTTAGCCACTATGGTTTTTAAAGAGATTTACCTCCTTTCTGCATTGCTTCACTTACAGTGATTTGTGCTCTGTGGAGTTCAATGAGGGACTGGTCCATGCACTTCTTGAGTGCAGGGACTGTCTCTTGTTCTTGCACTAGCCACACTACAGGGAAAAGCCTCTGTAACACCAATAGGCAGAACCAAACCTGGACCCTGTGGAGCTTAGTGCATGAGCCTCCAGAGCTTGAGCTAAAAGCCAGCTGGCTCCCAACTAAGGCTGTAGAGGAAACTCATTCTTTCTCTCTGTAAGTGGTCTCAGTGCCACTATACCTCCTCCTCCTTTTGTTCTTTCATGCAAAAGTCTAACAAGATCTAATGGCTTGAAGCTTTAGCCAGGAAAATTTAGATTGGAAAGACAACGCGAATTTTTAACAAGTGATAGAACTTAACCCTTGAAACAATTTGTCAAGGGTAGTAGCGGATTCTCCATCATAGGCAATTTTTAAATCACAATGAGATGTTTGTCTAAAAAACCCGATATGGTCTATATCAAGCAGGAATTTATTTGGGGGAAGGTCTATGGCCTTTGTTATGCAGGAGGTCAAACCAGTTAATCACAGTGTTGCCCACCACCATTACTATCTACAGTAGAAATCTTTGCACCCTTCCCCTCCTTACACCATCACAGTATGTAAGAATCAGGAATAATCAGACTGTCATGGCCCCTCTGTATTTGTATGTTCATTCTACACCTTTTTTTAAACTGATATTACTAATGCATTTCAAGTACCAGACTCGTATTCTAACAGCACACAATGCAGCAGTAATATATATTGCACAAGTAGTATAGAATGCTGGTTAGCCTGGGTATTGTAAAACAATATGCAAATTATGATAGAGTATGAAAGATAAAAAGCAGGAGGTACTCAAATCTACACTTTCAGTTAAAGGAATCAGAATTTATATGATAAAACACAGCACACAGAATTTATCACTCTGAAACTCAGATGCAAATAAAAAAAATCTGTACTTAGTTGCTACTTTGCAATGCAAACATGAAATGCTGAACTATTTCAAAAGGTTTCCAAAACACCAAGAAGGACTATAGAACACATTATGTATTAATTACCTGAAAAAATGTAGTTTGCAAAATTATCTCTTTTTGTCACTGAAGCTTTCTTAATAAAAACAAACATAAAAGACCCGTGTCTAGACTGAAAACTAATGTGGTACTAAAATTCCAAAAATCCTTCATCTTTAATCTTTCATGTCTACTTCAACATATTTCAAATGCTGAAAAGGTTTGTGCATGTATAAGCTCTTGCTTGGCATTAATTCTAATTAAATCTATATAAGGTAATCATATCTAATGCAAACTAATTATGATAACTCTTTTAATATTATTATTAATTATTAGCATAACTTAGGTAATGCTTCATATGTGCTAGGTGGTTTATAAATATATAGGCCCTAAGACCCAAATTTTTGAAGTTATTTAGGCATTTCTGGGCTCAGCATTGCAATGCTTAACTCAAGGATAATTCAATTTTTGTAATAGAGGACCACAAAATTCAGCAAAACCCTTTGAAAAAGCCATACAGACTTTTTTTTTTTTAACATTGAGGCAGATTGCTGCAGGTCATAGTCTTTTACTAAGCAGCTACTACGTCAGAAACACTCTGCTCACCTCTGCTTCTCAATCAACATAATTTCTTACTCTGCCCCACACCACTCAACTGCAATGGCTACTTCCCCATTGGCTGATTGAGAGCTGAGAGCCAATGAGATTCTGTTCAGGCCTCTTAAGAAGTGGGCAGAGAAGACCTTTGTCTATTGGGAAGAAATAAAAGTTGTTTGGGGTGGGTTTGAGATAGATCCTATATTGACGGGGAGCCAGGAGCATGGACTTCTCATGAGAGGGAGCCTGTATCTATGGGGAGCAGACCCAAGGGCCACTCAAGCTATAGGCAAACTATGTATCTAAGGCAGCAGAATTTTGTGAGAAGCTATTTATATTTTCAGTTCTTGATTGAAAAATTTGAGATAAGAATGAATTGACAGATTTACAATTCAGTTCCCTATTGTAAAATAGTCTACCAATGCCACTGATATCTAACCAACAAACTTCTATCTGAGGTCACAAATTGTTAGCAACAAGTGGCCTCCGTTAGCAGTTTTTTAATCTTTCAGGTCCTGCAAATACCAGCATGAGTTTTAAAAAGTTCTTTTGTAAAACTCCAAACAGCAATATTATATTTTGAAAAGCATTCGTCTGGTGCAGAAAATGAAAAATATAAAGCAGAAAAAGATGCCTTTTGTGAATCACAGAAAGGTTCTACATTTAAATATATGAACACTGAATGCTGCTAATACTTGTGAAGTTGAGGAAATCAGTGAAAATATGGAACCAGACTTCCTGGTGATTAAGTCACTGAAGCAAACAGCTGGAGCAGAGCTGGACTGAGGCTAATCTGATACTGCCCAATGGCCCAAAATAAACTGAAGAGTTGCAGAACAGGTAGGGGGCTAAAGGATGCATGAAAGTAAAATCTTTTTAACTTCCTATATTGGAAACAGGAACTTTGCTCCAAATCACTACATGTACCATATGTCAACTGGTGGGGCTATTACTAGGATCTGATTACTCAGTAAGCAATGGAAGTGTATTTGTAGGGTTTTTTTTTCCAGATCTTAATTTGAATGTTATGTCTGTGTTGGCAAGTGATGGCATTTGAAACTGGAAAAAATTATCTGCCATTCTCAGTAGTTATGAAAGCTCTCTTAATCACATCTCATCGCTCTAAATGGGAAAAATGGAAGCGAGATTAAACTGTAATGTGGCAGTTGATCAATATCATCAGCATGTAAGACCCAAAACAGAACACTGGGAGAAAGACCTACATAAAAATATGACTCTTACTTGGACAACTGCTGTTGAAAACTTGGCTTTTCTGAGCAATTCAGACATACCATCTGAATCAAGTAATGGAGATTTTTCTAAAATTTGTAGAATTGATGGGCATGTTTAATGTCACTGCAAAGAACATTTGAGAAGAACAACATCAAATAAGATCTATTTTTATTATCATGGAAAAAAAATTCAGAAAAAGCTGAATAATCTCTTGGTATCAAAATCTCTTGGTATCAGAAGCAAAATGAAAGAGTCAAAATATTACTCAGTCATCCTTTATTATACATCAGAAATTAGACACATACAACAAAGCATAGTGATTGTAAGATATGTTTCCACAAGATAAGGAAAACAAGATGTAAACATGGAAATATAGGAATACTTCTTAGCTTCTGTGAAACTGAGTGATTCACTTGGTATGATGGAAGCTCTTCTCCATAAGTTAAACAAGATGGGACTATCTCCTGCCAACATGAAAAGATTATGACAACAGAGCTAATATAAGTGGCAAGAATAGTGGAGTGCAGAAATGAGTACACAACCTTAATTTGAACATTTTTCATGGCCTGCAATGCCCACTCAGTCAACCTGATACTAGCAATGCTGCAGGAAGCATCGGTGAAGTCATTTGGGCTATTTTTTGTATTTTTCACTGACAACATATCAATGGGATATATATTTTTGAAAAGTAACAAAAACTCAGATCTTACAGTGAAACAACTGTCTGAAACAAGCTGGGAAAGCAGCTATGAAATAGTCAGAGCCATAAGGTATCAATTTGGAGAAATGTATGATATTTTGTTTGAAATTAACAAAGTGAGCAAGATTTTACAAGTGGTAGAATCTGATCTCCATCAAGCAATCAAAGAAGGGATCTACAAGATTTCTGGCAAAACTATTGGTCAGATTGCAGTTTTGCTTGACGATTATAAGAATCACTCAACATACAAGGAATATTTGTGGAAGAGATCCAAGTCCAAAGCTGAAGGGAAAAAGTTCAATTTCACTGAGGCTTGCAATGAGCCAACTGTCAAGCTTGAACAGGGCTTCAAAGTGAACTTACTTTATTCAGTAGTAAATATGGCCAGCCAGCTAAGGAAAGATGTTCTCAACTTTAAAAATGTAGTAAGCCTTTCAGTTTAGTAAAAATTCTGGAACTGCCTTCAAGCAATCAGGATATATTATTTGAACAGCACACTGTTCTCTGCACCATCCTGACAGATGGTAATTTGAAGGATTTGAAGAGTTATGTGATGAGTTGACAATGCTAAGGAACCTAAGGAAAGTCCTACACAACAGCTGGAATACATCTGCTGCCTAGCTAATATGGCATCAGTTTTTTCCCCAATACATTTATTGCCCAGCATATTCTTCTGACACTTTACATAACTGTTGCCAGTGTGGAGCACATCTCAAATCCAAAACTCCTAAAATCTTATGTGTGATCTTCCATGCTTCAAATGTGGTTAGGGGGTCTTGAAACAATCTGTCAAACATGTTTTACCCAAAGCACTAGAACTGAATGATGCGGTTAGAGATTTTGCAGTGAAGATGGCAAGGAAAATCCTGATCTACTGATTGCCACAGGGAACTCCTGATAACCAGCTTAGATGTGCATGTCTTAACAAATGTGTATGTTTGCTAGTCTCAAAAAGCAGGGAGCATAGGATCCTCATTATACAATCCCTATAATTTATTAAAGGCACATCAGTGTTCACTTTTTCTTAACTTGTTTATAGCTCCAGGTTAGTCTCATCCAAATAGAAAAAGTAAAATTATATATGCTGCCAACTGCCCATGACAAAACGTTATATGCAGCTTCAAGTATCTTTCACTCCTATGTTCAAATGTGTTTGATTACTTTTTTTAACAGAATCTGTTGCCAGTTTCTGCAATGAATTGATGTTCATGAAAGCTTGTGTGGTTTAGAGTATTTTGACATTAATTTGATGCAATTTGTATAAGTCTTGCCTCAGTAGAAACTCTGGTATTATGCATGCTGTAGGCATTTTATGGCCAGTACTACTCTTAAACTTTGGGACTGGGAGGAGGGGGCACAATCAGATTGGGTGTGGGAGTCCCAAAGAATAATTTCACTAGCTTCCTCTATGCAGGAGAAACAAAATGACCTTGGCTAGCCAGAGGCCACCTGTGGACACTTCAGACTCTAAATCACATTGACTTTCAGTTATAAGAGGGATAGCTCTGTTAATCTGTATCTACAAAAATGATGAATCCTATGGCACCTTAAAAACTAACTGGTTTATTTGGGCATAAGCTTTTGTGGGCAAAAACCCACTGACAAAGTCTGTTAGTCTATGGGGGGGGGGGCTAAAATGACTCCTTGTTATTGACTTTCAATGGGATTTTGTCTCATGAGTGCCTAAATCACTTTTGAAACTGGCATTTAGGCTTCTAAATCAGTTAGGCATTGCAATGCTGAGTACAGCAATACTTAACTACTTAGTACAGCAATGCTTAAAACCTGGAGTTAAGGGCTTACATTCTAATGATCATTTAGGCTAGGAACAGCAGGCAATGTTTACAAAAATATATATGTTACTTGGTTATAATACATATTCCTCCGCAACACATGCTAAATTCACTCCCTCCCAATAAACCTACTAAACTCTACTTCTAGGGCAAAGTACAGTCCCAACTCCTTGACCCTCCCAATCCAACTCTTAGTGATTCACTATTGTTTCAAAAATACCCATGTGTATGTTTCTAAAAAGAGTAGACTTTATAGATTGAGTTACATCTTACTGCTGCTTACATTTACTTTTAATTTGCTTATACCAATGATCTACAATACCCTTCTATGAAGAAGCTAAACAGAATTCTCTTTATATAGTTATAGGCCAAATGTTAGTTTATGAACACATTATTTTAAATATGATCAACATTGTGACAGAAACTAACTCTGATATTCATAGTGAAAGAAGAAACCTAGCACCTGTCCTTCAAACCAAGCACAATGGGATGCATTTTAATAAACGATGCATTGTTTTGCTTTGATAGCATATAACAGATGTGGTTCATTTCACTCAAATCTGATTTTTTTTTACTTATGGTTTCTTAAATGTGGGGCCAAATTTTACCCTTGTACATTCAGGAAAACTGCCATTGAATGAGAAAGTTCACATCTGAAATGCATAAAATATTTTCAAACAGCAACTTTTCAATTTTAACTCTATAGAACACTGCGTATAAAAAAGTTACATTAAAAGAGCATTATTTAAGGTCACAAAATCAAGCATCCAGAAGTTAGTAAGTGCCAGAATTAAAGTTGCTTTTGTAACCTTAATGTGGCCTCTTTGTGAATATATATTATGATACAGACTTTAATTACATGATATAATACTAGCTTCTTTCCACAAGTCTTCAGCCTCATTCAATTCACAGAATGATCAATGCTGACTTAGGGTATGCCTACACAGCAAAGTTATTTTGGTATAATGGCCATTATTCCAAAATAACTATGTGAGCATCTACACAGCAATAGCATTATTTCAAAATTATTTCAAAATAACAGGTAGCTTATTCCAAAATCTATAAACCTCATTCTATGAAGAATAACTCATCTTGTGAAATAGTTATTTCCAAGTAGGGGCTGTGAAGACAGGGTAGCTGCAGTTATTTCAAAATAAGGGGCTACCAGCCCTTTCCAGGGTGCCCTGCTGGCCACTCTGGTCCACATAGTCAAACTCTATATCTCCCTTCCCCGCCCCCGTTCCCCTGCAGCCCTTAAAGTTGCAGCCTTAGCGGAAAGGGCTTGTGGCTAGCAGGAGGCCCTGACAGCCCAGAGCCACCCTGCAAATGACACCGACTCGCTTTTCTCCCAAAATGAGCCAGTCTGCTGCTCCCACCAAGCCCTCCACTTCTCCCAGGGAGCAGTCAGATAGCTCCAAGGAGCCTGCCAGGGGCCAAAAGAGGCACGAGCCTTCTTGGTCCGCTGCAGAGATTCTGGGCCTTATTGAGGTTTGCAGTGATGAAACCAACCTCCAGGATCTCTGCACCAGATGCAGGAATGCGGATGTCTATGCCCAGATGGCAGGGAGCCTGGCCATCAAGGAGCACATCTGCACCCAAGAGCAGGTGCAGATGAAGGTAAAAGAGCTCTGCCAGGCATATGCCAGGGCCAGAGAGGGCAGCTCCTGCTCTGGGACAGAACCCCCCACTTGCCCCTACTTCAAGGACCTGGACCAAATTCTGGGGGGCAGTGCAGTCCCTTCACCCCACCTGGTTGTGGACTCCGGGCTCAAGACTCCTGTCGTCCTCCTCACTGGGGTGAGAGACAAGGAGGAAGAGGTGGAGGAGGAGGCAGCCGGCACCAACACCTTCTCTGTGGATGTGTCCCAGGCGTCCTCCGAGGCCGGAGAAGGAATATCATGAGAGTGCCATCACTTTCCCTTCACACAAGGGGTGGAAGGGGTGGGTGGCAAGCAGTATCTGGGCGATCCTCGCTTGGCCCTTGTGGCCCAGGGATCACGCAGCAGCCTGGGCATGTGGGAGCATGTGCTCTGATTCTGGCCACAAAGACCCAGGAGGCTGCCACAGAGGACCCTTGTGCTATTGGCCACAGGGTGACTGGAGAGGCCTGCCATGCTCGTAACCCTGAGGTGGGAAACCCTCTCTCCACAAGCCACCTCTAGAAGAAGGCTGGGGACATCAACACACATATACACACTCAGCAGTCCCACACATGGCACACAGGCATGTCCACACTCTTGGGACAGCACCCACACCTGGGGACATTTGGGCTTCTGTAGGAACGGGCCCACTGGCCAGAGTGCACATAGCCTTGCTCCAAGCACGTTGCCTTCGACTGAGCCGAGAACTGTTACTCTCGGCTCAGAGATGAGGGCACAACTTCAGGCACAATGTCCCCTGGGATGACTGACCATCTCTCTTTATTCTCCACAGCCAGGCCAGCTGCAAGATGGGGGCAGGCGACATCACCTGGAACATTCTCCTGAACCTGAGACCCATGGATGGGCTCCAGAGGCAGCACCTCACGGCACTCTGATCCCTAGAGCAGACTATTGACCACAGGCTCCAGGAGAACATCCAGCTGCAGCGAGAAACCTGGCGGAAGCTGCTGGAGCAGGGCTACACGGCCATGCACTTCCTCGTTGCCAGCATGATGCCTGCTCCTGCCTCTGCTCCCACTCCTGCTGTCGCTTTAGCTCCTCCTCCCACTCCCCCCACTTCTCCCACAACACCTTCCCCTCCCCGTGGCCACCGTGGCCCCTGCACCCATGGCAGTGGGATCACCAGAGCCAGATGCCACTCCCAGCCCCAGCCCTGATCCTCTCCTCACCCCACCTCCCGCTTCCAGCTCCCTCCTCCCCACTCCAAGGTTCTCATCCCTCCACCTCCCCCCACTCTCAGGTTCTTTCCCCAGCCTCTCCACAGTTTCTTTGACCCCAAATAAAAAGAAGCAGAGATTTTATTTTTTCCAAAACAAAATTTTTGTTTATTGTCTGAGCGGGCAAGGGGAAAAAGGGGGGAAGAGAGGGGTTGTTGGAGGAAAGGTAGAGGGGGCGATGCACAGGCCCCTAATGGGGTGGCTCAGATGTGCATGGGCCCTGATGGGCCTGGCGGATGGCAGCTTTGCATGGCTGTTCAAAGGCCTTGCTGATGCGGTCAGCCGCCGCTCTCCCCCGGCAGGAATGCATCCCCCTTCTGCTCACATACATTGTGGAGCACACAACATGTGGCCACCATGTGAGGGATGTTGCTGTCCCCAAGTCCAGCCAGGTGAGGAGGCATCTGAAATGTGCCTTCAAATGGCTGAAGATGCCCTCCATGACCACACAGGCCCTGCTGAGCCTGGCATTGTAGCATTCCCGAGAGGGGTCTAAGTGGCTGGTGTATGGCTTCAGGAGCCAAGCCAAGAGAGGGTAGGCCGCATCTTCCACCATGCAGATCCCTGGCCCTGATGGTGTGGTCGGGGAAAAAAGTTCTGGCATGCAACTTCTGGAACACGCTAGAGTTTCTAAAAACACATGCGTCGTGTGCCTTCCCTGACCCACCAACATAGATGTAGGTGAACTGGCCCCCGTGATCCATGACCGCCTGCAGGATCATCAAAAAGTATCCCTGCCAGTTGAAGATAAGAGATGCCTGGTGGTCAGGGCCCGGATGGGGATGTGGGTGCTGTCAATAGCCTTCCCACCCTCGCAGTTGGGGAATCCCATGTTGGCAAACCCGACGATGATGGCATCCATGTTGCCGAGGTGGATGACCCTCTGCAGCAGGATGGTGTTGATGGCCCTCCCCACCTGCAGAAGGAGACAAACAGATTCACAGGGGGTGCCAGGGCCACTGGGAGTTCCCCCAGCCCACTCTCCTGTTCCCTTCCCCCACTCACCAGGAGCAACCTCCCCCAAGCATCCCATCCCCCAGCAGGACTTTGTGAGGGTGGGACTGAAAAAACCTCCTGGGGAGGGGGCTTGCACCCCCACCCCTTACCCTCCTTTCCCCTAGGGAACTCCATTCCTGCAGTCCACCCTCCATCCCTTGGAACAATAGCCTGAGAATGCCATACCTGCACGACCAGGGCTCTGACGGTCGATCTCTCCATGCCAAACTGTTTCCCAATGGATTGGTAGCTATCCAGTTTGGCGAGCTTCCAGAGGGAGATGGCGACACACTTCTGGAGGGGGACGGTGGGTCCCATGTAAGTGTCCCATCACCTGAGAGCAGGGGTGAGCCACTCACAGAGCACCAGAAACATGTCCTTCCTTATCCTGAAATTCTGGAGCCATTGCTGGTCTCCCCACTGCTCCATGACAATCCGGCCCCACCAGTCTGCACTGGTGTCCAGATGCCAGAGGTGGTGGGGCATAGTGTCCAGGGGAGGATGAGCTGGATCTAGCTGCATGAACTGCGCCCTCAGAGGTTCAAGGAGGGCCTCCCAGAGGAGCTGGAGATTGGGTTCCTGCAGGGCCTGGAAAGCTGCCTGCAGAAACTGCTGCATGAGGCAGCTCCGGCTCCATGTCTGGCTAGTTGAGATGTTCACAAGGGCAACCACAGCAGGCATAAGAAAAGGCTTTGTTGTCCCTCGAGGAGGAAGGCAAAAGGAAAAAGCCTGAGACACTGCTGTACAGGGGGGTTTCGTTAAGCAAGAGCCACAGATAGCCTCAAGCAGCTGCCACCCAAAAGTAACTGCTGATCTGATGTCCTGCCTGAAGTGGTTCCAGGTGCAAGTTAGCATCCAATCAGTGTAGATACTCTAGTTCAAAATAACAAACCACTATTTCAACACACATTTTTGTCTATAGATGCCCTATTTCGAAATAAGCTATTTTGGAAAATATTTTCCGGAGCAGCTTATTTTGAAATTAATGTGCAGTGTAGATGTAGCCTTAATGAAAAGCTATCCAATATTGTCCTAGCTGTTCAATGTTTGATCACAGACCTTATTTTCTATACACTACCCAAACCTTGGGCTGAATATATATGGCCCATTCGTCTGGAGAGACGGTTGTAAGCAGTATTATTTATTTCCTAATGGGTTTATTTTATGCTGATAATCACTATACTATGTGAATGCTTCACAAGTGATTTATTTTCACAGCACCCATGTGAGAAGTATTATTATCCCCACTTTACAGATGGGGAACCGAGGAAGAGACAGATTAAGGTCAAAAGTTTCCACTAATTTTGGGTGTCCAATTTCAGATGCCTAGGACCTCATTTTGCGGAGTACTTTGTCTTATGTAGCATTGTTCAGTGAACAGTTAGTGCTCTGAGCACTCCGCATGTCTATGAATCATATGCAGGATATCAAGCTGGGAACCCAGAAAATGAGGAACACACAATTAGTGGCCAGAGGTTTGGCTTTAGTGACTTGTGTAACAGAGGAACATGGGCAAAGAGTGGGATCTAATCGAGTTCTTTACAACAGCATTCAGTCGCCTTAACTGTGAACCTATCTTTGCTCTTTCTTCATTCTCTGCTCCCCTATTCCCACTGCCACATGGACAACGCTCCAAAGTTATAAGGAGGGAGTTGTAGGAGACAGCTATTCCAGCTCTGTGATGACTGAGAACTCCCCCATAACACAGGTATCCTCAATGAGGGATTTAGGGGGTTTCCATTCCCCGAGTGGTGCAGAGTGAGCAGGAGCAGATCCTTTGCCTTACGCTGGCAGCAGAGAACTCCACACTACAGCGGGGTTAGGGATATAAGTACAGGTTGAACCTCTCTAGTCTGGTACACTTTGGTCCAGCAGCATTCATGGTCTGGCATGCTTTTAGTTAGCCAGATGTCCATTTGTCATGGGTGTGGCCAAGTTTCCCGCAGCCCCATAAAGTTTGTTTACAGACACCAGTCCTGGCTCTCAGTGTTCTGTGCTGTTATTTAGCTCTAATTTACCCCTAAATGTCTTCTAAGAGCCCAGTAAAGAGCAGAAATGTTGGTAATGATGCTAGACAATATTGACCTCCCATGGTCCAGCAAAGTCTCTGGTTTAGTACTGGTCAGGTCCCGAGGGTGCCGGATTACAGAGGTTCAATCTGTAGTCTTTTTAAACAAAACACATTTTGGACTAGCATGGTTTCTCTGCCTCTAGTCAGAACTCCCATATGTAGATTTGTGAACATCCCACATATTGGTCTTGTATTGTTTTGCTTTTTAAAAGGCTAAATCTTCCTTAATGTAGCTGTTGAATAAAATTCCATTGTATAAAAATATATACTTTTGTTACACATGGAACACATGAAGACCAAAACATTTAAGTTTTCCTTTTCTTTCCTTTTGAGTCAGTACGACTCTCAACAGGTACAAGAGTCAACATCTGCAAATTGTAATGTAGAAATGGGACTCCAATGATGTGGCAATTGTTTTTGGTTGGGCAAGTGTTAGAATATGGAAGAGATCTAATTTTAAAAAGTCTGGTGTATGGTCTTATTGGTACATGAAATATCACAAAATAAGTTCAAAAAATAACTCGTGCAGTCTTTGTCCTAAATGACTGAACCTAGCATTTTACAAAGAAATCTAATTAGGCTCATTAAAAATTATGAATGAGAAATCAACCCAGAAGATTTTGGTCTCATCTCCAGCCTTGCTGACCTCTCAAATGTGTACATGATTTTAGAAATACATGGACTTTCTAACAGAGTGGTGGGCAAAAACCAGCCTGCAGGCTGGCTACAGTTCACCAAGGTTAGCCCTGGAAGGGCCGCTGTTACTTTATTTACCTGTGCCTCTACAAGTACAGCCCCCAAAAGCTCCTGTTTGCCATGATCACCATTCCCAGTCAATGGGAGCTTCAGAAAGCAAAGCAGACCAGGATACAGCTTCCCGCAGCTCCTATTGGCCAGGAATGGCGATCCACAGTGAACGGGAGCTTCAAGTGGCTGTATGTGTGGAAGGCTAACTCCGGTGAATTGCATCTGGCTTATTGCCAATCCCTGTCCTAACATGTTCTTGCAAATGAGAATCAATTTTATCACAAGTAATTTTTTATCATTAATACGATCGTATACATTTTGCACCATACAGATATTGGCAGGGAATACTAAACATTTATTCCTGCTTTTAGAAGCAATTTCTTTATATTCCTGCATTCTGGTCAGATGTTCCAAACTGGAATCAGCAGTCATAGTGCTTGCAACTGGATGTGGTCCCAGTGACAAACACAGCAATCACAACTTCACAGGCAGAGGGATAAATCCAGCAGTCTTTATGCAGTTAAAATTTCAGTGGAAGTTTTTCCTGAGAAGGGAACATATAAAGACTGCAAACTTTGTTTCATTTTCTACACAGGTAATTTTCTATCGAAAAATTAGGAGAAAAGTAACTTTTGTTTCAAACAGACTCCACGGTAATTTTCTTAGAGTTGGTGCTTGCCCCAATGCCACTGGCCAAAATACTGCCCAATCTTTTGTCAAGTATATTGTGCACCACAGGTACAATTTGCACCTCTAAATTCTGGGATTCTCTGGTCCGACAACATCCGTGGTCCAGCATGACCATGGATGTTCCAGGATCAGAGTCCCAGTGCATTGCTGGGCGGTGGGGGCCCAGGAACTAGCTTATGGCTCAGTTGGGCTGTGAGGTGGGGCTTGGTATTTCAATTCACCCAATTTTTATTAATACTATTTGTCCTTACAGAAATCCAAAAGTACTTTATATGCTACAATAAATACAATATAAGGAAGGATTTCTGTGGAAGCCAAAAGCACTTTTTCTCAGCTCAGTGACAG
This sequence comes from Rafetus swinhoei, assembly GCA_019425775.1. NCBI lineage: Eukaryota > Metazoa > Chordata > Testudines > Trionychidae > Rafetus > Rafetus swinhoei. Next base: position 279,766,723 of record CM033437.1, read on the forward strand.
TATGCGTGCCACTCCGGGAGTTGAATATATTTGTATTATTCCTTGAGTTGGCCAATGAGACATAGTTCTGTATGTCAGCTGGCAGGCATTGTTTTATGGCTGTCAGCCTGTCACTAATTCTGTGTGCAACAGGAAGAAACTGGAAAAATCTCAAATGCCCTCCTCTTCAAATACAGAAAATCTAAGAGGCAGTAAACAATGTTTTCTATGGCAGTTACAGAAACACATTCTTGATTCAACAATGTTCACGGAAAACTGTGTCATGCAAAATGTTCCTAGTACTTACCACCAACATTTACTAATGTGATAGCTTTCAATGATTCATAAGAAATTACTAAGGTAGCTATTAAGATCTGCTGAATCATTCATGGAACATGCTAAGCACAAGTCACTTGTAATGCAAGCTGATTTGAACAGATTAAATTTTAAATTCAAGTGCACGTGAGCTGTGAAGGCAATTACACAATGTCAGTGAAGCTTACCTTTTTACAGAAAACACTGGAAGCTCATTCTTTTTCAAAACAAAAACAAAAAGTAGGGGAGAGAATTTAGCCACCAGTAAGCTGAAAAATGTGGTTTCAAAACTAGGTGTCCCTACAGAACCAAATCCAGCTTTGTATGGAAAAGAAATTTTTATTTCATGTGAATATAAAAACAGCTTTTTGAGAACAGAGCTATTCAAATTCACTTATATAAATGGACAATTTAAAATGCTATATATTATATATAGGAAATGAAATACTGTACATATTATTTAATGATGAAAAAATCCCAGCATTCACTTTAAAGACTCCATGTTGTAGGTATATTAAATAGATGAGATAAGGACAGCTATTGAAAAAGGACTTTCCTCAAAGGGCAGTTCATCTTGGCTTCCAGCTGTTCATATGTAAGTTAAATATACAATTGGCTAAGGTCTGGTAAATTGGAATTAATATAAGGGTATGTCTACACAGCAAAGTTATTTTGAAATAACAGCCCCTATTTTGAAATAACTTTCCTAGCGTCTATACAGCCAAACCGCTATTTCAAATAAATTTGAAATAGCAGAGTGCTTATTTCGAATTTGGTAAACCTCATTCTACGAGGAATAACGCCAAATTCAAAATAGCTATTTCAAAATAAGTGCTGTGTAGACACTTATTTCAAAACAGGGGGCCTCCAGCCTTCCCAAGGTGCCCTGGTGGCCACTCCAGCCTCAACCAAGAACACTCCTCTCCCTTCCCCATTCCCCGGAGCCCTTAAAGGAGTAGACTCTGGTCATAGTGCCTGTGCCAGCTCCAAGCCTGCCAGCCCAGAGCCAGCAGTGACTGCCCCTGACCCAGTGACCCCAAAACATGACCCAGCAAGCCACTGGCAGCCAGCCCTCCACTGCTCCCCAGGAGCAGCCTGCCAGGTCCCAGGAGCCTGCCAGGGCCCGGAGAAGGCAGGCGCCTTCCTGGTCCAGGGTGGAGATCATGGACCTTATTCAGGTTTGGGGGGGATGCCCCCAACGTCCATGATCTCTGCACTAGATAGAGGTACGTGGCCGTCTATGGCAGGATAGCTGCCAGCCTGGCCACCAAAGGCCACATGCGAACCCAGGAGCAGGTTCGCATGAAAATCAAGTTGGTCTGCTGAGACCCCCACCCTTGAGCCCTGAGCTTCCCATCCCCCTTCTTCACCTTGCTTCCCCCTTCCAGCTCCCTCCTCCCAGGTTTCCCCCTCCCCTCTCCCACCCTCTCATCTCCCCTCTCCTACCTCCTTTCCCCAGCCTCACCAGAGTTTCATTCCCCCCCCCAGTTTTGTTAAATAAAGACAGTTTGTGTTCATGAAAATACGTGTATTTTATTTTACATCAGGAAGGAGGGTTAGGGAGGGTAAGTGGAAGGACGTGAGGGAGGAATAAGGCACAAGCCCCCAGTGGGGCAGACCAGGGAGACTGTTAGTGCTCCTCAGGGTGATAGCCCCCAATGGACCTCCCAGATGGCAGCCTGCAGAAAGTGCAGCCAGACACACAGCAACACATCCACGAGAAGCACCAGAGTGTCCAGGGGCAGCTCTGGCTCCATGTTGCAGAGTGCTGTGGTGTCCCGAGTGAGGGCAACCAGAGCACGCAGAGACAAAATCTTTGCTGTCCCTCATCGAGGTAGGCAAGCAAGCAGGGAAACCTGAGAACCGGCTGTCCTGGGGGTGTCCCTTTAAGCACAAGTCTCAGATAGCCTCAGGCAGCAGCTACACAAAGTAACTCCTGACCTGATGCCCTGCAGGACCTGGTTCCGGTGGCCTTAAATGCGTTTCAGCATCTACTCAGTGTGGACTTGCTATTTCAAAATAGCAAAACACTATTTCGAAATGCATTTTGTGTGTAGACACATTATTTCAAAATAAGCTATTTCAAATTAACTATTTTGAAATAGCTTATTTCGAAATAACACTGTAGTGTAGACATGCCCTAAGAGAGAAAAGAGGAAGTTAAATCTAAGTATTCTTTTATTCTTCTTAGCCCTCTAAGACCTTTCTTTCATAGGTTACCCTTCATGAGAGGTTGAATTTATCTGTGACTTTACAACTTTGTACCTCAAAGACGAAGTTTTGACTATCTAGCTTATACCTCAAAATGCAGAACTCCTGACCTTCAGTAACAGGACTTAATTTCAGAATACAGTATAATTCTTTAAGCAGTAAACGTAAGGGCTTATACAGTGACAAGTTAATTGCTCCATGGTCTAAGAATTCATTTGCAAGAGCATATTAAATTGTGTGACTATCATCAAAGACTTCCAGTGGGGCATTTTATCTAATTAGTGATATTTGTGACACTTGACTCAGAATTTAATAGCCATAAGGTCAAACTATAGCACTCTAGTCCTTAAATTAAGCAATAATACGTAAGAAGTCAGACAATACTAGCTATTCATGTCTGGTTTGTAGGAAGAATTGTTAACAAGGATTAGTGATGCTCTCCAAAATGGAAATATCCTCTGTTACATCACATCTGACTGTACAATGAATAAAAATATTGACATTTAAGAAATGTGCAGTGAAAAAGTAAAATGGAAAATAATAAAACTGATATGTGGGATCGCAAATTGGTAATATTTGGGTGAAAAAAGTGCATTCATTTTTGGTCTGTCTTGCATCCTTAACCTTTAACATACTGTAATCTATCAGTATGCTTTTGTGGATTTAGCCAGCTAGCAACTATTAAAATCAATGTGACCAAATCCCTGCATTAACCTTGAAAATTTCAATTTTCATTCTTATTTCTGAAGCACTCTGAAAATTTTCAGCAAGCACATAAGGGGGACAGTGAAGGAGAGCTGGTGAAAGTCTGGGAACAAAAGAAGAGAACTTGGAAATGTGTGCTTCATTTTTTTAGAACACCATCTTTCATTTTCTGTTTGTAAAGCACCTAGTATATGGGGTCCTGGTTTGCAACCAGGGCTACCCAAATTCAAGTAATAAACATTACAATATATTTCGCCTCTTCTCACTCCTTAAGCAAGAAACTTAGGCAGCAGCTTCAGGGATGCCTCAGAATGTGTACTGTCCAAATATGCTTTCCCCAGTGTAAAAAGTTGTTCCAAGCCCTTTAGGAGCCAGAGCAGAAGCTAGGAGAAAGGTCATTCTCACTGGCCAAATAGAATTGAGTCTCCTAATATTAAGGGCCATCTGCCAGGAAAGTTAAAAGTGGCACCTTGTGACAATCGCTCCATGCCTGAAGAGAAGAAGGTTTCTGCATGAAAGCAAAGGAAACAAAGCATTACACAAGCTGGAAAATAAGGTAACTGGAAGAAGAGAAAAAGGAAATGAGAAATTTATTGAGGAAAGGTAATAGATAAACCAAGGAATTAGGGATGTACATAGTAATGGTAGTTCTGCCTTGTCACAAATCCATTAATATGCTGTGATTGGAAGCATGATGTGAACTTGCAAGCCATTAGAATTAGTTTCTGCTTAAAGGACACTGTGAAAGAAGGAGCTGGGGGGAAAAAATTAATGATGGTATAGTGTAAAATAGAGCAAAGGAAAATATAAATTCAGAAGGACTGGGAATATAGCAATGACGGGAAGAGAGCAGTTCAGAAAGAAAAATACTTTGATGTGTCTACAGCAAAAAAGTTCAAACTCAAGCAGAGACTAAGCATGGAAAATCCATTCTGTGTTCTATGCTACTGAAAACAGTCATAATCTACATATAGTATTAGGAAACCTTAAGTATAGGTGTTGTTATGCTCTACCCTATAATACCCATAAAGCACTCGTTTTTATCTTTCCAACTTTGGGGGTTGCATATCAGTTGAATCTAGCTCAGACAATGAAGAGGGAAAGAGAAAGTGACAGATCTGTGCATTGTGTAGACCAACCCTGTAGGAGCCCTATCCAGGGATGACAGTATTCCCTCTCAACCGTATGGGCTATTCAAAGTAAGTTCATGTTTTTACTATCAGCATTATCTCATTCATTGCCCTCTTTGCACTTTGATAATCCCTTAGCCCTGGTCTATTCTAGGCTAATAACTCCCCTTACTTTGAAATCACAAATAGAGTGTCCACACTACCAAGCTCGTTATTCTGAAATAACAGGCTGGTTATTTCAAAATAATAACTCCTGCTTTCTATGAGGCATAACACTTATTTCAAAATAGTTATTTCAAAATAGCAGTAGTGTGGACACTTCACTGATGTTATTTTGAAATAACTACTCCCCAGATTCATTCAAAGTAATTACTCCCCAGTGCTTCCTGGGGCTCTAAGTCGAGGTAGGAGGAGCACATTAAGGGAACCTGCCTCGGACTAATTTTGAGGCTTTCCTGTAGTGAGGACATGCTATTTCAAAATAACTATTTCGGGAGTTATCATTTCAAAATAAGTTATTTCAAAATAATTTCCTAGTGCAGACATGCCCTTAGAAGGGGTTGGCATCAGTTGTTCTGACCATCGTAGGGTAGTGAGTCAGTGAAAAGGCACAGAACCTCAGCACTTTTCTGGGGGACCACTTCATTGTGGGGGCTGAATCCTCTGCTGGTTCTGTAGAGATGAGCAAACCTCATCCTTATCAAAACCAAACAGTGGAAGCTTTGTAAGTAGAAATTCAAAGACTGTTCCATTTCCTAATGGTTTTCCCACCTAACAGGCAAGCTTGTCCATAGAGATTGTCAGAAAAAATTAACCCCAGGACTGTGAAATACACCTCAGATATAAATGACAATGTACACCCAGCTATCTCTCTACTCATACTCTGCATAGTTCACTTTTTAATAGGACACACTGTACATTTCATTTTGACTTCAGTCTAGTGTCCCTTATAAACTTGTAAAATAACTTCAGTCTCCAAGCAAGGGCCTTTGCATCCATTTGAATAGTCAACTAAATCTTTAAATGTTGCCATTATGATCCTTTGCATTAAATTTTGGATTCATAAACTCCTCCTCATAAATGTTCAAGTCTTCCTTTCCATATATTAGTTGACCTTATGACAACACGAGGAGCTTACTTACAGACTATGGCAAAGCAAAGACTAAGGGACTTTCATGTCCCTTGCATTTTATTTTAAAATTAGATAAACTAGATACATCATAACCTCCTTACCTATTTAAGATTCAACTCACATTGATAGCTAAGCACTGATCTAGAGGTCTAAAAATTAGAAACCAGGATTATTTGGAGGGGTTTTCCATCTCTCTGAAAATACGTAAGATGTTATAAAATGTTAATCATGTGTTTGGGACACAGTACAAAGCCCATCTTTTCTTCCTTACTTGCAAGAAGATCGGTGAAGCTGGATTGTAGCTGGAGGGTTTGTTTGTACAGGGTTCTTTTTATATTCACATATTTCCTGGGTAGTGTTATCTCACAGTATATACAGGAATTTGTTTATGCATGAATATATATTTAAGGATGTCAAGAGTGCACAGAGACTGGGACACCCACTGTTTTCTGTATAATTATTGTAAATTTGAATACATAAATAATAAATCTCCCAAAGCTACTGGTGATGTGTAGCTATAAAAAGATCCAGCAAAGTCAGTATCCAGAATCTTCAAGAGTAATTTTCAAACAAGTAGTTCCATGGGAGAAAATAACAGAAATCTCAAGGCCCAACTTTTTGTACAATTTTTTCAATTATTTGATGAGCAAATGAATGTCTGGATCATCTTACAAAATTATACTGAATGATGTTAAAAGGTGGATTTTAAAAGACTATTTTATAGAACTTTCACTGTTCTGAGTCTGAACTACTCAAGCTTTTAACTTGGGCATCCCTATTATCATGTAAAATGTTATTTGTAATTTATGCACGTCTTTCACTTTATTTTCATCTCCTCTCTTTCATGGTTTAACTCATTTCATGAGGAAAAAAACTGGATTGTTCCATGCTGTCTGTATAGTTCTTCACTGGATTTTTTCAGTCATGCCTGGATAAAATGGCCCCAGGATTTACCATAAATTCATAGACATTTAAGGCTAGAAAGGATTATGAGAAATCATCAAACCCAATCCATTGTGCTGAGGCAGAACCAAATAAATCTAGACCTTTTCTGGCAGGTAAGTCTGTCCAGTCTGTTCTTAAAAAACCTCCAAAGATGGGGATTGCCCCACCTCCCTTGGAAGTCTGTTAACTATGCTCATAGTTTGAAAGTTTTTGCTACCTAAATGTCTCTTGCTGCAGATTATGCCCATTACTTCTTGTCCTACCTTTAGTGAAGAATGAGAATAATTGACCACCCTCTTTATAATAGCTCATAGCATATTTGAAGACCATCATTAGGTCCCATTTCAGTTTTCTTTTTCTCCAGACCTAACATGCCCAGATTTTTTCATCTTTCCTTATAGGTTAGGTATTCTAACCCTTTTCTCATTTTTGTTATTCTCCTCTGGACTCTTGCCAGTTTGTCCAAATATTTCTTGAAGTGTGGGGCCCAGAACTGGACACAGTCCTTCAATTGAGGCCTCACCAGTACCAAGCAGAATAGGAAAGTTACTTCTCTGCTCTGACATACAACACTGCTATTAATACACCCCAGAATGAAGTTAGCCTTTTGTACAGCTGCAACACATTTTTACTATCCTGCACCACCCTCGGGCACGGCAAATGTCGAAGCAAACTGAGTTAGTATGTGAATGTTAGAGCACTTAGAATAGTCAATTGTCTTGTAAACAACAAGTGACTCCCAACCCTAATTATAGCAGAGCTGCTGCTCCACTATACTACAGTCAAAATCCTGCATACACTTGCTAAAGATGATTAGGTCTCGAAAGGTAGCGGAGCCAGTGCCATTTCTGGGAGTAAAGATGACAAGCCATGGAAAGCCCTGAGTGATGTGAAATTGTGCTCTTAAGGGTCTCCATCCACAGTAGCAGAGAGGAGAGTTCTGGGGGTACAGCAGGGTCCAAAGACCACACTCTCCATTCTCAGTTCACAAAATCAGCCTATTCAGCAAAACACCTCAGCATGCACTCATGTGCTTAACTTTAACTTAAGTCCAAGTGACTTTAATGCTAAGCACATAATTAAGTGTTTTGCTAGATAGAAAGCGATGTACGGGTATCTTTCAGCTTTGCACTGAACTGGGACCACACGAAAGGGGGTACAGTGGGTAGGAGGATATAGCTGCAGCCATGGAGCAACTTGTCTTGCCCTTTGTGGTGTAGAGAATTATCATGTTTCCTTTATCCCCATGGAGAATCCCGCTCAATGCCAATTTACTCAAGTTTGGCATAAGGAGGAAAGATCAGGCCCTGTATTTCCATCATAGTTCATTTTTGTTGTTGAATTATGGGTACAATGATAACTACTGATGGATATGCAAGATCCAGTTAGGTTGAGTGACTTGCGGAGGTAGCAGGCAGGGAGCTACACCTACCAGTTTATAAATAAAAAACAGTAAACATAAGCATAAGTTAATTCCTGCTACAGTAATAAAAATAAATGAGTACCTTGAAATGATCTCTCAAACAGGAGATGAAGCAAATGAACCCAATTAAAATAAAAATAGGTTTCTGCTTAGTATTCTTAGTATTTCACACAAGCACATACTTCTTTTCAAGCTTTTAAAAATAGCTTCTTCATCATGTAAGTTTGGAGAATCCTCCTCATCCCCTTCCAGCTTTCTGTAGGGATTTCACAGGAGTTTCTTTGATTGTCTCCTCGTATGTGCTCTCATCCCTAAACACATTTAGTTATGGACACTAGGCTGAGGACTAACGGGTCTACTTTCTTCTTCAGACCTGTCTCCTCCTATCCAGACTAAAATCTTGGCCTCTTGCTTTCTCTCTAAACTGTCCTCATGGGTGTCTATTGTCAGCTTAAGTTCAACATGGTTCAAACAAAGTCCTTAATCTTCCCCATCTCCTCTATTTATTTCTTGATCACTCTTGACAACAGCACAACCCTGCCAGTTAACACAGGCCTGCAGTTTTGGTGTCATCTTTCATGTGGGCCTCTCTCTAGGTCCTTACATCCAGAATGTGGCTAAATCTTGCCAATTCTTTTTGCAGAACATATCTAAGGTATGGCTTTTCATATGCATCCTCTCAGCTAAAGCACCAATCCAGTCTCTCACCGTCATCTTGTGTCACAAGTACCACAAGACCCTTTTCTCTGACCTTGACAAATGCAGTGTTGTTCTGATGATATCCATTCAGATGCTGCTGTAAAAGCTCATTTTCCTAGCCCATCACTTTGACCATGTCAATCATCTCCTTCTATCCCTCTACTGGCTCACCCTTCTCTATTGCATCAAACCGCTTGTCTTCACTTTCAAGGCTCTTCACAGCCTGTCCCCACCTTATCTCTCATCTCGCATTCTCTATCAGAAGTTCAACACCTGCCTCCAAGCGGCCCCTCCATATTCCATTTCTTAAACAAGTACCTTCCTGACTTCTCCCATGCTGCTCTACATGTTTAGATGGAGCTCTACATGAAACTACCTCATTATCCATCTTCAAATCTTTCCTTAAAACTCTCTCATGAGGACTAGAAAATACATGAAACAAAATACAGGACTATGTAGCACTTTAAAGACTAACAAGATGGTTTATTAGATGATGAGCTTTCGTGGGCCAGACCCACTTCCTCAGATCAAATAGTGGAAGAAAATAGTCACAACCATATATACCAAAGGATACAATTAAAAAAAAGTGAGCACATATGAAAAGGACAAATCACATTTCAGAACAGAAGGGGGATCCTTTTCATATGTGCTCATTTTTTTTTAATTGTATCCTTTGCTATATATGGTTGTGACTATTTTCTTCCACTATTTGATCTGAGGAAGTGGGTCTGGCCCACGAAAGCTCATCATCTAATAAACCATCTTGTTAGTCTTTAAAGTGCTACATAGTCCTGTATTTTGTTTCAGCTACACCAGACTAACACGGCTACATTTCTATCACTAGAAAATACATGGTGATTATGTCCCTTGAGTGCTGAGACCATTGACTATCTCATTATTTCCTTGTATTCCCCAGCCAGTCTCAGTGTTTCCCTCTCTTGACTCTTGTCTTGTAATCAGAATGTACTTTTCCTGCAGCACAGATCAGCTTTTTGTTTTGTATTTGTATACAACCTAGCAGAATGGGGCACTGGTCCATGACTAGCCATGGCTGCCAAATAGGTATGGAAGTTAGGCCAAGTTATCACCACCTCTGACGTCTCTCTCAACAATGTAATTGTTGTATGCAAATTAGCAGTAGAGTAATGGTAGTGACTGATTGTGTCTGATAGCAAAATTGATATGCCATTGATCAGTAGTGGGCACCCTGCAGCCCGTGGAATGCATATGGTGCATCAGGGTCATCTGATTGTGGGCCGGTAGACATTTTGCTGACATCACCCCCGCAGCTTCCAGTGGCATGAGGATAGAGCAGGGATGGGCAAGATACAGTCCACAGGCTGGATCCATCCCACCAAGCCTTTTGATGTGGCCTGCACCCGCCCTTGCAACAGGGAGCAGTACCTATCAAAGAGGTTGGCTGCTCTTTGCGACTTTCTGTACTGCAGTGAGGGGGGAAGGAGGGAGAGGTTTCAGCACATCAGCCAATAGAAGCTGAAAGATTTTTCTGGGGGTGAAGGCAATGTGCTGAAGCCTCTCCTTCCCCCCTCCGTGCAGTGTAGAGAGCCACATACATAGCCAGCCAGCACTCTGGGGTGCTGGGGGAAGCCTGCCTAAGAATGCTGCTGGCCGGGAATTGCTTAGGTAAGCCCCTCCCAGCCAGAGCCTGCCTCTGGCACCCTAGCCTCTCTCCCGCCAACTCCCACCCAGCCTCTGCACCCCCTCTTATGTCCCCTCCCCCAGTCAGAATCCTCTCCTTCACCCATGCCCCCTGCTAGACTCTGCATCCCCATCCTCTGTCTCAGGTCAGAACCCAAACCCTCTTCACCCTCCCCACCCCATCCCAGGTCACATCTCCCGCCACCCCCAGACCTTCCACTTCCTCCTAAGCCCCTCTCCTGGGCTTATCCTCTCCTGCACCCATACCCCTACCAGACCCTGGCACCTTATCCCCTACTCCGGGTCACAACCCCCTCCTTCACCCAAACTCCCTCTCAGACACATCCTGCATCCCAATCCCCTACCCCAAGCTCCCTTCTACACTCAACCTCCCTCCCAGACACCGTAGCCCCTCTGTAGAAAAGTGTGACCCTCGAACACTTAGCAAAACTTTAGAGTGCCCCCCCAATCAAAAATTATTGACCACCCATGGGATAAAGTATCTGTATAGCACAAACTAAAAATAATATAGGACACATCACTGTCACGGTTGTTCTTTCAGTAAACTGAGGTATTTTTCCAACAGATCATTTGATAAATGGGGGTTAAAAAATTAACCTGTTTTTCTATGTCAGAGTTCCTTAAGAGAATGCTTAAATATTTAGGAAATGAGCACTACATTTAACAGAGCTATAGAAAAGTCTGAACCACTATACAGGCACAATTTAGAGCAGAAAGCCTGTAATGTGCTTACTCAGCAGCATTCACACTGAGGCTGGGCCAGCTCTGTTTTTTCTTTTCAAGGAAGAACACTCACATTGATTAGCTTTAATTGCAGAACAGCAAGCTCCAGGTACAGTATTCCAATTTCCATATCTGGTTAAGCCCGTATAACAAACAGCATTTTTCTTCGTCTTCTATCTCACACTACAAGCGGGGAGCCCAACAGAATTGCCAGGCCCCTGGACAATGGTGGGGTCATCTCCATGCTTCAGGAAGGGGTGGGAGCTCAATGGAAAGGGCAGGCTGAAGGCAGCTAACCCTCAGTGCCTCTTAGACTAACACCCCCCGCCAGCCATTAGCACCACCCATGCCAGTTAGGGCTCTGACGGCAATTGAAAGAGCTCATGGGTCCGGTCACCACTGCTTCCCTCATATGCCCCCTTTGTCCCTCGCATCAGTAAGCCTGACTACAAATAACCAAAGTCCATGTGTTGTTCACACTTGTAACTAAACAACTCCAACAAAACATTTCGCAAGATATTCCATCTTTGGAGAGCTTTTTCTGATCATCAGTTAGAAACACCTGGATTGGCTGCCACTGAATCCCTTTTGTGTCTCTCCCTGCCCACTGTTTTCCCTTCCACTTCTCAAATCCTTGTATCCTGGAAATGCAGTGCTGCTCACAGGCCAATATGCCCACTCTCTTTGATCGGCATTCTACTTACTATTCTGCTTACATATTACAGGAACAGACCGAATGATGTTGGAGCAATAAAAACAATGCAGTGAAAATGAAATGGAAATGAGTAACAAGGAGATATTAAGGAAGAGATCTAAGAGAATGCTACAAATGAAGAGACGAGAAACACGTTCTCTTAACATTCTGTCTGCAATTCAAGTTTTTCTTAGTGCTCATCGTCGCCATGTCTGAGCCTCTGTATAGGAACAAATTTGTCCTCAGAAGCACACCTGCAGCCTGTTTACAAATAGGGAACTGAGGTACGGTGCGATTGAGGGCCTGATATAGAAGAGTATGTATATTCCTAATGGGATTTTCAAAACAACCTGGTGCATACAATTCATTAATATAAATGGGTGCTAGGTTCCTACATGCGTTACAAAATTCCACAAGGCATTTAAATACCTTATAAACCTGGCCCCAAGTGACTTGTCTAAGATCTCACAGGAAATCTGAGTCAGAACCAGGAAAAAGATCCAATCTTCTAAATCCAAAGCCTCAACTTCAGAAGCATCTTCCTTCTCTGCTTTTATTATTTATTACTTGCGGGGAGGGGAAGAGGTGGGGCTGACATTCTTGCCAGGCCTCTGGGCAAGGTGCTGGGTAGGCCAGTTCCATGTTCCCGGAAGGGCCAGGGCCCTGGGTAGAAGGAGCAGGGCTGAGTGCGGCTAGCCCTCAGAGCTACGTGGAGCATGCTACTTGGCATTCCAACAGCAAGTCTGGTCTTGTTTCCCACTTTAATGATCTTGGGAATCTTAATGGCTGGCTGTCAGGCCTGATGGTGCTGTTGTTGAATGCCAGGTTGGCATCCCACAAGACTGCTTTCATCCAGGATTTAATCCTGGATGAAGGGGTCAACCTGACCAATATCACTGAAACCTGGCTTGGAGTGGAGGGAGACATCGACCACTCCCAATTATGCTGGTGCTTAACCTGGGTTCTCGGTTCAGCACCAGCCTCAGCTGGACGGTCGGGGAGGGAGGTAGGGATTGTGTATTGGAATACCATCTCACTGGCCCGGGACCTGGTCATACAAAGCGCTAGATTTAAGTGTTTGTGTCTGGTGTTGGGTGGTCGGGATAAGTTGGGTGTTCTGCTTGTGTACAGCAGATGTTCTGCTCAAGCTGGATCAGGTGGCCTCAGACATGACATTGAGGACTCTGAGGCTTTTGGTCTTGGGGGGGTCTTTAACGTTCACCCAAGGCTGTGCTGTCTGGTCTGGCTCAAGACTTTATGGCCACCAGCATGACTTTAGGTCTATTCCAAGAAATAACTGCCTCCACACATGTGGCAGGTCATACGCTTGATCTGGTGTTTTGGACTAAGGGTGATAGAGATTTTGGGATAAGGGATGTGGTTACACTCCCTTTGTCATAGACCCATCACTACTTGGCCAAGCTTAGACTATTTGCTGACCTTCCCCTCCACAGAGGCAGGGGACCAATTAAGATGGTCTGCCCTCGGAGGCTGATGGATCCAGAAGGTTTCCTGAGATCTCTGAGGGATAGTTCAGATATTATGGCTAGTGGTCTTGTGATACCTTGGTCAATATATGAAACATTGAGATAGCACACACAGTTCCTACAGGCCCTTTTTGGGCTAGTTGAACCAAGTTTGCCCCCTGGTTTTCTGGGGAGTTGCAGGCAGTGAAACTGTTTGTGCAACGGCTAGAGTGCCGCTGGAGGAGAACTTGAGCCGAGTCCAATTGATTGCGGGTTAGAGCTGAACTGCGAGCTTTTCTGTGGCAGTGATGACAGCGAAGAAGAGTTACTTCTCTGCCCGCATTGCATCTGCACAGTGATTTCTGGCAGAATTATTTTGAGTGATCAAGGCCTCTTACAGCCTGGTCTTCATGATAAAATGAAGGAGTCCTCAGCAATCCACTGTAACTTGTTTGCAAAGCACTTTGCAGATAAGACTGTTCACACCCGGTCTGATTTGGACTCTGGCTCTCATGTAAGCGGGGTACAGAATGTGTTGAGTGAGCCACCCAAGTTGTTTTTCTTTGGATCAGTTTCAGCTTTTATAGACCAAGGATGTGGACAAGGTGCTTGGAAAAGTGTGACCAACCACGTGTTTGACCCTTGCCCTTCACGGCTTATTAAATCAAACTGGGAAGGGATGACTGGTTGGATCCAGGGAATTATTAATGCGTCCTTTAGATCTGGGACGGTTCCCACTGCCTTGAAAGAGGCAATGATAAAACCATTCCTTAAGAAGCCTTCCCTGGACTCATGTGATGTGAATAACTATCGCCCAGTTGCTAATATTCCTGTCTTGGACAAGGTACTCAAGTGGGTGGTGGTGTTGCAACTCCAAGCTTTCTTGGAAGAAACAGATTATCTAGATTAATTTCAGTCTGGCTTTAGGCATGGTTTTGGAACAGAAACCACCTTGATCCCTCTGGTAGATAACCTACAGCAGGACATAGACAGGGGGAGTGCACCCTTGTTGATTCTCTTGGACCTCTTGGTGGCTTTTGATACCATCAACCAGGATATCCTTCTGGAGTGCCTGGTGGAGCTGGGAATTGGAGGCACTGTTTTGTGGTGGTTCCAGTCTTACTAGTTGGGACACTTTCAGAAGGTGGAGCAAGGGAGCTGCTGCTTGACCCCCTGGTGATCTTGCTACGGGGTCCTGCAAGGTCGATCTTCTCCCCTGTGCTGTTTAACATCTACATGAAACTGCTGGGAGAGGTCATAAGGAGATTTGGAGGATGGTGCCATCAATATGCAGATGACACCCAAATCTAGTTCTCTGTGACATCGGATTCAGATTTGGTGGCAATCAATCTGAACCAGTGTCTGGAGGCAGTGATGGACTGGATGAGGTAGAATAAGTTGAAGCTGAATCCAGATAAGATCGAGGCTTCCTGATCCTCAGAACACCATCTGACCAGGAATGTGACGTGTTACCTGTTCTGGACAGGGTTATACTTCCCCTGAAAGAACAGGTATGCAGCCTGGGAGTCCTCATGGACTCTTTTTTAACATTTGAAAATCAGATTTCCTCAGTGGCCAGGAGTGCTTTTGGGAAGCTTTGGCAGATCTGCCAGCTATGACCCTCCTGAGTAAGAACGTCCTGGCTACAGTGATTCATGCTCTTGTCACATCCAATTGGATTATTATTATGTGCTCGATGTGGGGCTGACTTTGTAGAGAATTCGGAAGCTTCAACTGTTCCAGAATTCAGCTGCTTGAGTTTTAACTAATACTCATTATACGGAGCACATTATGCCAGTACTGCAGCAGCTGCACTGGCTCTGGAATGTTTCCGGGCACAATTCAAGGTCTTGGTTATGACATATAAAGCCCTAAATGGGTTGCGACTGGGATATGTGAAGGACTGTCTCCTCGCATACAAACTCACCCAGGGATTGAGTTGGCTGGGGAGGCTCTGCTCCGTGTTCCCCCATTTATGGAGATTAGGTTGACATCTATGTGGAGCTGTGACGGGGCACCTTTGCCCCGCACCGACGGGCAACCCCCAGAAGCCCTGTGGGCCCGCTGCACCGGCGCGACCCGGCCCTGCTTGGGCTGTTCGGGCGCCGTCTGTCCGGCGCCCCGTGGTGACATCACGGTTGGCGCCGACCGGGAAGCGGCGGGGGCTTGGGCCCGGCCAGGGAGCGGCGGCCGGGTAGAGATGCAGGGGCCCGCGCACGGCGGAGGCGGGCCTCGGAGAGGGCGTCCTCGCCCAACCCCCACACCCGGCCCGCGGATTGGAGCTGCGGGGGAGGAGGCGGGTGCCGCCATATTTGAAAGGGCGCCGGTGGCGAGAGAGCGGCGGGGGGGAGACAGGCAGCAGCACGCCTAAGCGGGGGCCGGAGTTCAGGAGGCCTCCGGACAGCGGGTGGAGAAGCGCCGACGGCCCTCCCCCCACCTGGTAAGCCCCGAAGGGGGAGAACGCATGCCCCGTAGGTACGGGACGCGACAGGAGCCTAGGACAGGGGGAAGGAAGCAGCCCAGGGCAGAACCCCGGAGTGGTTGGCGGGCTGACGAGTTACGGTGAAACACCCCGTCAGCCGGACCGGATCCCCCTAGATCCGAGTCCTTAGGGCCCTGGGCTGGGACCCGTGAGAGTGGGTGGGCCCGGGTCCCCCTTCCCCCCTCCCCCGTGAGGGGGTGAGATTGTTACAAGGAGGGGCGGTGCCCCCCCAGTTACACCGCGTCGGCCGAGGGCACGCGCGGGGTGACGCGTCAGGGGCGTCACAGGAGCCTTCTCAGCCTTTGCCCCTAGGCTATGGAATTCTCTCTCCCGGGACATTCGCCCGGTGCCAACATTGGCATTCTTTCAGCACAGGCCAAGGCCACCCTTTTAACCCATGCCTTTATTGGTGTTTAGGGGTGTGTCTAGAAGTGTTTTAAGAGTTCTTATGTCCACTCCCTTGGGGTTCTGTATTTTACATTTATTTCTTTATTTATTTTATTTCAAAAAATTGTGTAAGCCACCTTGAATATTTTAAATAAAGAGGTGGGGGTAAAATATTTTAAATAAAATAAAATAAAATAAAATAAAATAAAATAAAATTTAAAGGGACCAGGCTCTGGCCGCCACCTCTCTCTTTGAATCACCAGGTCCTGGGGAAACTGTCCCCTTCTACCCCATTGGCGGGCCTGATTATTTGTATTCCAGTAGTGCTTAGAGGCCTCAACTGATACTGGAGTCCAATTGTGCCTGGTGCTGCACAAACACATAGAAAGAGAAGTGCCTGCCAGAAGGGCTTATAGTCTCAATAGACAAAGTAGGCAAAAAGGGAAGGAATGGAAGTAGCAGTACTTATGTTGAGGGGTGTAAATGTCTAAACAGAAAAAAAGCCACTATATGAAAACTTTAGGAAGAGAATTAAAAGCTATAGCTTGCATAACTGTATTAGGGTTTGTATATTTTTCCAAATACAATTTTATTAAATTTCAAAATAATGGTCAAGTTTCATTAGAGCATGCTTGCCGTAGCTGGTAAAGCAATGTCTTTAAGCAAAATAATTCACAGTCCATTTAAAACAAAATCTGCCCCCAAAGCCTTGCTTCACTAATTAGGTCCTACGTTTCATACGGTGTATTGGAGGAGGATGGAAAAGGTTTTTCCTTGTTAAAGATCAACCCAAGCCAATTAACATACGGAGGCTGACACAAGAATGGGAGGTGAACCTGCAGATACATTTTTCTTCAATGAACTCAAAGAGATGTTATCTTCTTCAGCAAAATCTTCAGCTAGGGCCAAATCCTGCCCTTGCTTATCTCTCTTACCAGCAGTGCATTCATACACCTACCTTCATGGATGGCAACTAGAGCTGCCCAGGAGTAACCTAGGGAGGAATTTGGTCTGTAATCAGTGACATCTGAGATTACAGGGAGCTCAATCAAATGAATCATTTAAAACTAGAAAGCTACTAGAAATAAAATATGTGTCCAAATTATATTTGCATTCACAGAAGAATGGTTTTTAAAGGTCAAAATTAAGCTCCCAAAAGACACTGCTAAAGATGAGATTAAGAAAATCACCTTTTAATGAGTAGCAGTTTGATTATCTGAGACAAAAGCTGAATTACTGTGCTTGAGCAGAAGAGTTACGTTTTCAAGGTAAAGATAGCCAATTCCTTTACTGTAAAGAAACCATGTGTCCTGTCTGTATTTCCTGAATATGCTTTTACGGTTTCTGATCCCAAGGTGGCAGTGTTACCTACAGGGAAGTTTGTCTGCAGCACAGATGGTAAAAAAGGAGAACCAGAGGGTGTCCAGCACAATCCAACCAGACAAATCAAATAAGCAATGCCTTTTATATTAATTGGCCTGTTATTTACATCTAAAGTGAGGAAAGCACCTCAGTGAGGTTTTCATGTCTCACATTCTCTTCAGTGCAAATACAATTTAGCAAATATGTCATAGATGGGTAAATAGATTTAGTATTTTCTATCAAGTATATGGAATAAGGTCTTTATACCAGTCCAATATTTTAAGGAATGCCCCAAAATTTGGGTCTTATATCCCACATCCAGTTTTATCATAGCTCACACTGCCCTATATTTTTCAAAACAATTGCCATGAATGTCCTTGAAATATATGTGGTCACACTGCTAATAGGCTTTGTAATAGGTAATACAGTAATAAAAATCTCAGCCTTGCAATTCATTGTTTTCCACAATGGCAGTGAGGAAGCAAGGCTGCAAACAAAGAAAATCATGCTTTTCAGACAAATTTGTGTCACTGATATGTTATTTTCTCAGCGATTTCCAATTTAAAAAGTCACAACACTGTACACTAGCTTCTAATTCTTCTCAGGTTCCCAGTGCTGATACAGGTAATTTTAATAATATGCTGAAACTTACCTCTGAAATTCATTCATACAGAATGAAAAAGAAAATATTGCACAAAGTATCAGGCTTTCCATTTTATAAACCAAAAAATACCATACAACATTAGAAAGAACACACTGTCATCATTACAAGGACATAACTAAATTAAACCTGAACATGGAATTTGTGAATCTTACTCTTGCTGGACTGAAAACTTCATTGGATGTTGTAGCCTTACTAGGCTGTTTTAGAAAAATACACAATTATTTTACTTCTCCTGGGTTCTGGTTCAGGAAGGTGTGTCAATCCCAACACCAAGTACCAAAAAGGTATAATAAACATGATGGAACACTTTAAAAAAAGATTGTACTCAAACACATTAAGTTTTATTTCATTTGTAAAGAGCTACTGATGATGCCTCAATTTAAAAATATTTATTTCTAATTGATTATTACAGAAGACCTGAACTGCTATAACCGATAATTAATTTCTTCCCAATGACAGCCATCAGCAGTAGTTTCCAAGGTAAGAACATCCATCACTTCATAGCTCATATTGTGATGGGGTGTGTGAAAAGATTTTTCACTGGTGGCTCCCCCCAGAAATATTTATCAAGAAGAACAACAAAATACTGAACCAAAAATGTATTCTCATTCTTAAAACTGGACAAGTCTGAGTACTAACTTTCAGAAGGAAATCTATGCCTAATATTTCTGATTTTTAGAACACAAATGTATTAATATTAATTTAAAAATAGTTTAATATATGAGGGTAAGTTTAATGGTTCATAGTTCATGTAGTTTTGTAGTGTGGAAGGATGGAAACTTCAAAGGTACCTGACTACTGGTAACATTAGCTTAGGGAATGGAACAATAACGCCTATGAAAACCCGACTCAAAAGGAAAATAACGTGTTTTTTTCTTATTTGCACTGATAGCAAATGTAATTCATGTAATTACATGATAACTTTACAACAATATTGTTATTGGTTTATGCTCTTTATGGCTTTAATAACATTTTACTCTCTTCTTTATATTGAAATCTTCAAATTTCTATACTTCTATAATCCTACTGAGTGCTTAAGAAGACTTTATTACTTAATTGCATTAGCATTGCAAATGCCATTCCCAGCACAATGTGTTAAAAAGGAATTTTTAAAGGAATACATTAAGCCACAAAATAAAAAGGATCTTACTGTTTTGGTTGTGGAAAAAAAAACTTTCTTGGTGATACTTCTTGCTGAAGAGCTTGAATATAGTCCAGTTAATAGTACTCTCTACAATTCACCAATTCTTTGCATTTTGTAATTACATGTTGAAACTCTCTTAACTGGGATTCTCTGGTCTGGCAACATCCATGGTTCGGCACAGATATTGCAGGACCAGAGAGTCAAATTGGAGGGGTAGTAGCAAGGATCCCTATGGGTCCAGCAGGGCAGTGGGCTGCCCACAGCGAGCCCGTCAGAGAGTGGCTGCAAGGCTGCCCCGCAGGGTTGGGAGACACATGTGGCTGCCTGGTGGGGCAAGGAGCCGTGGCACATGGCTACCCAGCGGGCTCCAGATCCCCAGCACTTCACACGTGGTTGCCTGGTGGGACCCGGAGCCAGGGCAGCGATGGCTGCCCAGTGGAGACACCAAGGCCAGCAGGTGGTAAGGAGCTGGCCGAGAGGCCAGGGGGCAGGGTAGGGAGGCCAGCAGCAGGGGGGCCAGAAATGACCTCCCCTGGCCTGGCAAAAAACCTCACCTGGGGCCAGTCAAGTGCCAGACGAGGGTGCCAGACGAGGGAGGTCCAACTTGTATTTATTTTTGCTTCTGGAACAATTTTGTAAACTAATAACGTGAGTGCAGGTGTTTGCATAGTCATTCAAGAAAAGTCACCAAATATGTAAAACTTTACCCTTACACTTTAGTCCATTCCATGCTTTTCCGTGTGTGGGCTATTCACATTCTCCATGCTTTATCATTAGCTGCCATATGACTGATGTCCTCTGACAGGTTGAACCTTTCAAGTCCTTCACCTTCGGGACCTGACCGGTGCCGAATTGGAGAATTTGCCAGATCATTGGAGGTCAATATTGTCTAATAGCATTACTAACACTTCCACTGCTTACTCAGCTCGTAGAAGACATTTAGGGTATGTCTAGACTACATGGCTCTGTCGACAGAGCCATGTAAACTAGTTTACCCGACATAGTCAATGAAGCGGGGATTTAAATAATCCCCACTTCATTAAAATAAAAATGGCCGCTACGCTGTGCTGACAATCAGCTGATCCGGCACAGCATGGCAGTCTAGACGTGGATCGGTCGACAAGGGAAGCCTTTGTTGACCGCTTCCTTATGCCTCGTGAAACATTAGAGCTAAATAACAGCAGAGAACACTGAGAGACAGGATTGGAAACTGTAAACAAACTTTATGGGACCACAGGAAACTTGGCCACACCCATGGTAAATGGACATCTGGTTAACTAAAATCACGCCGGACCACGGATGTTGCCGAACCAGATAGAGTGCTGGATTAGAGAGCCAATGGCAAGGATCTCTGAGGGGCCAGCAGGGCAGTGGGCTGCCTGCAGTGAGCCCACGTGCATGGCAGCAGGTCTGCCCAGCAGGGTTGGGAGACATGCATGTAGTTGACCAATGGGGCTATATCTCGGTGGGGCAGGGATGCATGGCACGCGGCTACTCTTCGGGTCCTGGATCCCCGGCATGGCCTAAAACCAGATTGTTCCTTGTGAAGAATGTTATCCTTTCATTCTGTTTAACACAATCATAGCAAAGACTTTTCCTGTGATGGAAAGAAGTGTCACTCCTCTTCAATTTGAGCAATTACTTAAATCTCCCATTTTTGAAAGCTTGATGAAGTTGCAGTCCTTTGTAATTTTTTCCTCTCTCCATATTTTATTGTATAATGAACATGCTTCTGTTGCTGACTCCTCTACACCCATATGTGAGCATTTCGGGGTGAATGCCATTTAGCCCTGATGCCTAGTTGTTTTAGCATGTATAAAGTTTCCAAAATCTCATCAACTTTGATTTGAGATGCATCAATGTCTGACTCTGACAGTTCCTCTATTGATCTCAAGCTGAGTTGCTGGATCAGGCTGGTTAAGTACTACTTTGAAGTGTTCAACCCATCTGTTTTCTTGTTCTTCGGTCTTAAGAGTTTCACTGGATTTCCCTTTCATTGGGACTCTACTGGCATTAAACCCGCACCCTGCTAGTTGTTTCAAAATAGTATAGTCATTTCTAGTGTCATTTCTTTGTTTTGAATCTTCAGCTTCCCTCACCTTGCTTTCTCTCCAATTGTATCCTTTTTTTACAGTGTCTCTTTACTTCTTTGTCAAGATTTCTATAGATTTGCTTTGTTTCCTCATCTTTATTTTGAAAGTATAAGCACTCACAAATGGTGCTGTCGAAGAGGATAAAGACAGCTTCTATTCAAATCTAGGAAATGTGAAAGGAATACTGAGCCATAGTGCTTGTTATGGGGAACTTCAATTCCCCAACTGGAAATGATAGGAGAGGCTGGGCAAAAGTTATAGGCCCTCACAGAACTGGAACATTGTCAAGTAACGGTATTAGAGTAGTAGAATTTTGTGTGGAAAACAACCTTAATATTTGCAATTCATATTTTCAGCACAAAAGCATTCACAAAAAGACCAATCACTAGATTGGTCAACTACAGAACAAAATAGACTATACATGTATCAGTCAACGATGGAAAATATCTGTGATAGATATTTTAGAGGAGCATACATAGGTAGTGACCATTATTTACTGAAGACAAGTATTAAATTAAAGCTTAAAAAGCTAGAAAAGAAGGTTGACCAACCCAAGTCCTTTGACATAAAGCTACAAGATTCTGAACTACAGAATGTGTATCGCAATGAATTTAAAAACAGATTTGAGGCTCTCAGAGACTAGGAAACAAATGATGTAAAGAAATGTTGGGACCATTTTAAAACAGCTGTCATTGAAGCAGCAGAAATGACGATTGGTAGAAACTATCAAAAAACAATGGATCTCAGCATAAACAAGGGAGCTCATCAATCAGAGGAGAAAACAGAAAACTAAAGTGCTTCAAAATATATAAGAAACACAGACATAATTCTTGGGGTCCTCCCCAAACATCTTTGGCTTGGCAATTAAGAGTTCAGCCTGTTTTATCGGAGATCAAGATTATGAGCAGAGAACAACATTTTCAGCAGGACCTGCAGATGCTCAACAGTTCTAAAAATGAGGCTACAGTCATATGCCCAAATATTCACTTAAATGCCAGAATTTGAGGCATCCAAGTTTGGAAATTTCAGCCCAGTTATTTAAAATTGGAAAAAATTGTAGAGCTGATGCCTACATTTAAGACATCAACATTTAGCATATAACGGATTTTTTTTTGCATGTTGGTATTAAAGAAATGCCACCATCAGATGCAAATGGTCCTGTATTTCTTTAAAATGTTAATATTTCAGCCCTAGATGCTCTCAGAAATGATGCAGGAAAACAATAATTTGCAATATTTGGTATCATGGTATGATGCTGGCGGATCAGGTTCCAGCTCATTCCAAGGCCCCAGGCTTCACGGAACACTTTCAATTGCACAGCTGGAAACCAGTCTTATTTATCTGTGTGGCAGCATTATCAAAATAGATAGTAGGTGTTACATTGATAAGAATGTATTGTTTAGACTTTGTAAATGCTTGTAAGATGCTACATGTATCATTCTCACTTATAGCCTCTGTAGTGCACAGTATAAAATAATGTTGAACATTTGCATTGTACGATCGAAAAAGGAGAGGGGCTGGCCACGTATCAAGACTGAGAGACAACAGATGGACAGCACGTATGCCTCACTGGTATCCACGAGATGTAAAAAGAAGAAGAGGAAGGCCTCCAGCATGTTGGGTGGATCCTTCATGGAGGATTCATGGAAGGACATGGACAAGAACTGCACCAAACAGGATGGCATGGAAAAGTTGCGATCTGCATGGGTGGTGAGGCTATTCACATAGATGAAATCACGGATCTTCCAAGTATTTCAAGTAAGTAAGTATTTACATTGTAAACCGCTCTACTTGTGCCACTCACTAAACAGAAAAAGCAGCATTAATTAAAGTTCTCGTCCTAAATACAAGATGGTCCACTGAAGGCAAATGAGATATTGTATAGCATACAAGACTGTTGACTGCATTCCTAACTTCCTCCAGGAAGCAGAGTCCTAAGTTTGAACTTGTCCCATTTGTTTTGGACTTTGAAAGGAAAGGGGCAAGGATTCCTGAACATAAGCAGAGAGATTCCCCATGCTGCTTGATATGGGTTAGCCTTGAAAGATGCTTTGAATTGACAGATTTCTACAACTCTGTCACCTTTTGAATTACAGACTGGAACACATCTGTGGATATATGTTTGCTTGCTTTAGCCTGTGAATAACTTTTATTTCTTTTTCCTAATTAATACACCTTTAGTTAGTTCATTACAGATTTAGCTTCCACCATGGTCGTTTGGTGTGAACTCTGACGTACAAATTGGCCTTGGCTGGTCTCTCTGGACTGGAAGCAACCTGAATATTTTGCAAACTGTGCTGCCTGAAACCACGTATCATATAGTCCAGCTTGACTGGGGGACAAGACAGTGTCAAAGAGGACTGTCTGTGACTCCATTATAAGACTACTATCGAAGTTCAATTTGGGATGTTTAACCTGCTTTCTGACAGTATGCCCTGGGGTTGTATTCATCTTTGATCCATTCCAGACAGTGCAACACATGGAAAATGCATTACAGCTTGAAACTCTGTAGTGAGCAGTCCAGAGTCTAATGAGATTGGCCCTTGCAATTTGAGTAGGTACAGAACACAGAGTCATCTCTAATTGTGTTTGCTGATTTAATGGTCTATATTGTCTTCTCAGTGCATTAGGAAGTTGTATGTACAACTGTCTCCTGCACTGAGAGAAAATTAGATGCTCCTCCAAAATAGTAAAGAAATGATTAATCAAACTTATTTCATTCATGTGTTCATTCATCCAATGATGGCATTTCCTCTGACTCTGGCCTTATCTCCAATCCTTCTGATTATTTTAATTAATCTAATGTACTCAGAGTGTATTTCTTTAGACATAGCAAGACTCAGTGATAATATTTGACTATATTTTCCTCTCACTTTACCTGTGGCTCAAATTCCCTTAACCAGAGGTCAAAATATAGGCATTAAATATGCACAAAACCATCAAATATGGCAACCTGTACACAAGACAATACTTCCAGAAAGACCCCGATTTGAATTCACATTTCAGCTTCTTTGCCTCAAGCACAAAACAAAACTAAAATGGTTTCAGAATTAGAGGTGTGGATATTATAAATCAAGATAACAAATAAGAGATATCCCTATCCTGCAATAAGATGGACACACATAGACCCTGGAGCCCATGTGGAGCCTAGCTGGCTTCCTGGTTACTCTGCAGGATGTAATGGTCTGAAAATGAGGATCTCATTGTGGGACTGAATCCTATGACTGTCATTTAAAGTGGGTAGCATCTCATTTTTGGCCACTACAATACTAAAAGTAATATGGGTTGAATCTCTCTAGTTTGGCACTCTGGTCTGGCAACATCAGTGGTCTGGCATGATTTTAGTTAGAATCGTAGAATCATAGGACTGAAAGAGACCTCAGGAGGTCATCAAGTCCAGCCTCCTGCCCAAACCAGGACCAATCCCAACTAAATCAACCCAGCCAGGGCTTTGTCAAGCCGAGACTTAAAAACCTCTAGGGATGGAGATTCCAGCAACTCCCTAGATAACCCATTCCAGTGCTTCACCACCCTCCTAGTGAAATAGTTTTTCCTAATATCCAACTTAGACCTCCTCCACTGTAACTTGAGCCCATTGCTCCTTGTTCTGCCATCCGTCACTACTGAGAACAGCCTTTCTCTATCCTTTTTGGAACCTCCCTTCAGGAAGTTGAAGGCTGCTATCAAATCCCCCCTCACTCTTCTCTTCTGCAGACTAAACAAACCCAACTCCCTCAGCCTCTCCTCATAGGTCATATGCTCCAGCCCCCTAATCACGTTGGTCGCCCTCCGCTGGACCCTCTCCAATGCGTCCACATCCTTTCTATAGTGGGGATGTCTACTTGTCATGAGTGTGGCCAAGTTTCCGATGGCCCCATAAAGTTTCTTTATAGCCACCAGTCCTGGCTCTCAGTGTTCTGTGCTGTTATGTAGCTCTGATTTTTCCTTAAATGTCTTATAAGATCCCAGTAAGCAACAGAAGTGTTGGTAACACTGCTAGACAATATTGACAGCCCAAGGTTTGGCAAATTCTCTGGTTCAGCATGAGGCAGGTCACAAGGGTGCCAGACTAGGGAGCTTCAACCAGTATACACAGCTGTTTGGTGGTATAAATCTGGTTTGTTTTATTGACTTTTGATCATTACAACTTGTTCTGCTGACTGCAGCTCAGACCTGAAGTAGAGCAGATTGATTATGGCCAAAGCGTGCAGCTATCATTAAGGTAGTTCGATACTTTTCATTATAATACCCAGTTTACAGTTGTTTTTAACTTTGTAAAACTTTAACCGTAAGGGCTAATATTTTCCATGCCAAGTGTCGGTGTCAGGCTCAGTTTTGATTCTCTCCCTCTCCCCACCACAAAAAAAAAAAAGGCAAAATAGTTCAGCTGAGAATGAGTATGGGGAAAATACTGTTTTGCTCATGCTAAACAAGTCTTACAACCTTTTTAGTTTTTAAAGCTGTATTGCCCACAAGCTTTGGCAAGGCATTGGTTTTTGTGTCCGGGATATGCCTTATGCTATACCCATGGAAGTCCTTCCAAATCCAGACAAGTTACAAGCTTTGAAAAACTGCAGTTTGCACATGTTCAGAAAATCTACATCAAACTTGCACCATCCTATTTAAGACCCTAGTGTTGACTGTCGTATCTCACTGATGAGCAGTCACAGAGTTGAGATAGTTACTGTTCATAATAAAGAGTTTATGTACATCAATGAGGTAAAAAATGTTCTACTACTGTGGATACCCGAGACTACCCTGTCCCTGGCTTGTTTTTGCTCCAGCAGCACACGTATTCCAGGATACCATGGAGAATATGCCAGAAGTGTGGCACTTCCAGGAGAATTTACCATGTAGCACAGACCAGACAGCTCATATGCCATCCCTACAGAGCAATGGAGCATACACCAGAACAGGGATACAGGAAAAAGACAAACTTTCCTCTAATTGCTACTCTGGATGAGGCTGAAGTGAGGCAGTGGTGCTGGGAGAACAGTGAGCCAGTTACTCCTGTAATCTCAGTGACTTATTTGCTAACAACAGATAGGCATCTTTCTCTCCATACTGCCAAACTCAAATGCAAAGTGGCCAAAAACCAGACCAGGTGGAAGGAGATTGGGACAAAGAGTCTTGTTAAACTGAAGCTAGGGAAGAGGGAAAGGAGGTTTATGCCCAACTTGAAGCCTCAGAGACTAATTTGTATAAGTGCTAAACTCTGGACAAAGTGATGTGTAATTCTCAGTATTCTGAAAAATCACATCCTTGGTGCCTCAGATTGGCACCCAAAATAAATGAAAACTTTTGCCCTTAATCTCTCTGTGCCTCAGTTCCACATCTGCAAAATGGGATAATAGCCCTTCACCTCAGATACATTAATTATTGTTTGTGACCCACTCAGACTCTATTGTGGTCTATTATAGCACCATAGAAAAATCCATTAATTTAATTTTCTGAGCAAGGTGTGAACAGCAAGCAGTTAATAATGCCAAGGGTCCGACATTGAACAGTGAGGACAAAACACAATATTGAATAGCTGTTCATTAAGTGAGAACCATCCCTCATATGTGTTGGATGAAGCAGGAGTCCTGTTCACTCACAGAGATTATTTGAAATTAGTTTTTCAATTAATAGTCACTAGTTGAATAAATCCCTAAGGAGATCTTATTCTATCCTGTGAAGTATTATACAAATAAATATGGCAAAAGCTGTAAGAACCAGTGCTACAAAGGTTGCCCCTGGTGTATGAAAGGAAACCCATTATCTGTGAAATCCTTTTATTTACTAATTGCAATCTCAAACCACTACACATTCTTTTCAGCCAAAATAAAATAAAGATAATTATCTGAAAGAGAAATGGGAGTACATTGTGATTTGAACAACTGTAAGCTCCTCTCAAGTTACAATTTAAAGCTGAAAAATACAGGATTTATGTCACCTTGTTGCGCTCACAAAGAAAGCGTCCCATGGGCATACACCACACAGCATCGGAAGAGATAAACAATGGAACAACTACCTACATGCTCTATTATCATGAGCATTTTAAGTTTAATGGTGTAAAAATAAATGTGAAGCTAAGGCCTGGGTCCTGGCATGTCTGTGCTATGAAGGTCATCAAAAGTGTGCGACCTGACCCAATTCTACTTGGGGGCTCCAGCGAGGTGTGACTAGGATCCATCTTTTCTGTCGACAGGGGTACAAGTCTCTCTTGCCACCCACTCCTGCCTGCTGGACATGGTAATGGTCACTTTGTAGAAATCCAAGGATTCATACAGCACGGTTCATTACAGTATCGAGTAGGAACTTAAGCTGTTCAGAGCTTCCCCATGTCTTTTTGTTGGGGGAGGGGTAAGTTTCTCCTCAGCTCACTTGGTCAACAGCTCTGAAGCTGAGCTTTCCTTCCCCCCACCACACACAGAAAGGCCCCAATCCAGCAAAATATTTAAGCTCTTGCTTCACTGTAAGTGCATGGATAGTCTCTTCTATGAGTGGAACTACTCACATTTATAAAATTATGCATGTACCAACTGCCTTGCTGGATTGGAGCCTTGTAACGAGGCAGCTGTCTCCTGAACTGTCTCCATCATGTTCAGATGTCACCCTGTAGAGTCCTGACTCTGTTTCTCCTCTTCAGGGCTCCTGAATTTCACACTTTCTGTCTCATCCAGTAACTACTTTCCTGGGGGTCTGATTTCATTTACCCCAAGTCCCAAAAACAAAACACGAAAATTCTTCCACTCAGCCTTCCACTGTGCACAACCCCTAATACCTGAGACACTGTCCTGGAGAAGATTCAGGGCCTGGCCTGCCTTCTTTGCCTTCTTCACCTTCCTTAGAGAAAAACAGAACTTACAGCTGGGTCTTCTTACTAGGGATGTAATAGTGTAATCAATTATCCGATAAGAACAATCTTATAGGTTAATGCTATAGATTACATGCATTCCACACACACCCCAACCAGTAAATTTTTTATCAGGCTGGCCAACAGCCTGGCTCAGTTCTGACTCATGCCGGGTGCAGAACCTACCCCTACAGTGGCTGAGCATTTAAACTGTATTAGGAGCCAGGCAGCCTGACTCAGTTCCGGCTCGCACTGGATCCAGGAGCTCAGACCCACCCTTCCTGCAGACAGGGGCTTTATCAGAGGCAGCAGCACAGGGTGACAAGCAGCTGGTCCACAAGAGAAGCTGTTTTTTAAACTGGCTCCCCTTGCAGACTAGCTCCCACCTGGCACCCAGCGCTACTGCCAGTCCCGCCCCCAGGCACTATAGAATAGTCGACTAACTGATAAGAATTCATGAGGTCACTCGACTATTCAATTAACCGATATTTAACATCCCTACTTCTTACCCAGCCCCAACTCTTCTTCTTTCATGGATTAACACTAGAAATGCTCTTTCCCTAGAGCTTCACTCTGCAGTTTTTAACTTGACTAACAACAGGCTTCTGTTTTAATACCTTCCCAGAGTCTTGGTTTAGTCCTATGACTTGCTGGATTCTCTCCACCTGAGGAATCAAATTAGCTATATCACAGGTGGACTAAGGACCAGCTCCTGTGAGGGGCCCAGATACAAGTGTGTTTATTTTTTTAATGTAGGGTCTTCAGTTCCAACATCCCTCTCCTTCCATCTGGCTAAGAGGGCTAGGGAGAGGACCAAGCTCTAAGTTGAGAACTTGTTGGAGGGCACAGTGTATTCATCTGTATAACTTACCTACAGGCCCTTGAGCAGCTCTCTGCACCTCCCTCCATCAGCTCTTGCACATCAAGCTAACATCCTCAGACTGGGTGGGCCCCTTGAAGAGGCCACTTACAGAGCTTTCCATTCCAAACATGTGAAAGGGGCTCCGAATTTGGCCCAGGAACAGAATTCTAAGATTGTCTGAAAAAACAAACAAACAAAAAACCACCCCTACACTCTAACCTCCCACACTGGCCAGCACAAAGGGTACAAAAATATTCACTTTACAGATAATTAAGGTAACTGCATCTTTTCTATTCTCGTCACCCTGGAGTCACATTATAAACAGAAATCATCCAATTACTTGGTTTTATAGGATAATCAGAATCAAATTAAGACTCATGAAATTTGTAAATCAGGGATTACTAGTTTATAGGCATAAATCTGATGCTTGAAAGAACATTTGCCAAAACCCACATTTTGTAAGAAGATATCCAGAATATGTGTTCTCTTCCTTTAAATCCTCTGTAGCAAACTGGGGTGAAATTCACCTCTGTGGGCACAGTGCACAACCAGAAAAGAAAGCTGCTTCCCTCACCAACAGGTTCTAACCCTGTGAACAGTTTTCCAATCTGGTCAAAGGATCTCAACTGATAGATCCCATCAGGAGATCACTAAAAGAGTCCATCTGCCAGCTGGCTAACCCTGTTACCTCTCCATCTGACTTACTCCCATTTGGGGCTATACTGGCTGGTTTCAGGAGAATTACAGCATCCCACTCCAGTCAGACATACCATCTCTGGGTGCCTACCATCTGTGAATCAAACCCTCACTTAGCCTACTGTCAGGGGGGAACTCTGCTGAGAGGGAGCTAAGAGAATTTAATCAGTAATTTAGGGTGAACAACATTATAAGATTATTGTAATAACTAAAGCTGTTAAGCAAATAAAAAAATCATTATTAAATGCAAATATTAAAAAATAGAATACCATTTATTTAAAAAATTTCAGATGTTTTCTACATTTTCAAATATACCAATTTCAATCATGACACAATGTGAAGTGTACAATGCTCACTTTTTTATTTATTTTGATTATAATATTTGCACTGTAAAAACAAAAGAAATAGTATTTTTTCAATTCACCAAATGCAAGTACAAACACAGAACAATGTACAAAAATTCATATCACATTTTAGAGCAGGGCTGGGCAAAATATGGTCCATCAGCGCCAGAACCTCAGCCAGCTTCCTGCCTGCCGCTTCCCACTTGGCACTCAGTAAAGCTGGCTTCAGGGCCACATGTGCATCTCTGAATACGGAGAGCCTAGGGAAGGGAGAGAGAGGCTTCCCATGCTGCCTCCATCCCCATTGACTCCCACTGGCTGGTTTCTGGCTGATAGCAGCTGCCTGTTTGCAGGATAGGCAGCATATGAAGTGTCCCTCCCTCCCTCATCCCCCCGGCTCACAGTGTTCAGTTCACAGTAACTAAAATGGCCCCTGTAGCTGCTCTGAGCATGCACAGGAGTGTAGAAGGCAGAGACCCTGGCTAAGGAAACTGCTGGGCTGCTGGCTGGGAGCCACCCAGGTAAGGTCATCCAGTCAGAGCCTGACTCTGGCACCCCAGCGTGTTTCTCTCCCAACCCTCTCCCCCCTCCTACTCCCTACCTCATGTAAACCAAACCTTCTGCACCCCCACTCCAGCCCCCATACACCTTACCAGACACTGCACCCCCACTCCTATGGCCCTCCTCAGGTCACAACCCCCTCCCAGACCCTTCACTCCACTGTCCCTGGTCACAACTCAAATCCCTGGATTCCCTCCTGCACTCCTGCCCCAGGTCACAACTCCCTCCTAGGCCCTGCACGCCTTCCTCTTACACCCCTCCCCCCAGGCCAGAATCCTTTCCTGTACCATACCCCTCCTAGGCCCTGCACCTCAATCTCCTGTCTCCTGTTCCAGGTCACAACACAAACCCCTGCACTCCTACCCCAAGTTACACTCCCCTTCCAGACCCTGCACTGCCCTAGGTCACAATCCCCTCCTTCACCCAAACTCCCTCCCAGATCATATACCCCTACCCCAAGCTCTGCACTCAGCCTCCATCCCAGACCCCTATGCCTCCTCCATTAATATAATGGACGAGTGTAGCCCTCGACCACTTTCCAAGAATTTGGTGTGGCCCCCCATCAAAAATTATTACCCACCTCTGGTTTAGAGCCTACAAGTGCACTCAGCTCAGCCAAATGCTCAAACAAGTTTATTTACATTTGCAGGAGATAATGGTGACTACTTCTTTTGTGCAATGTCACCTTCAAGTGAAAACAGGCATTTATAGGCACTGTTGTAGCCAAGGTATGTGAATTATAGATGCTGTAAAGATTCATATGTTCCTTCATGCTTCAACCACCATTCCCAAGGACATGCGTTCATTTTGATGACAGGTTCTGCTAGATAATGATCCAAAGCAGAGCGGATCAACATATTCATTTTCATCATCTGAGTCAGATGCTACCAGCAGAAGGTTGATTTTCTTTTTTGGTGGTTCAGGTTCTCTAGTTTCCAAATTGAGGAGTTGTTCTTTTAAGACTTCTGAAAGCATGCTCCACAACTAATTTCTCTCAGATTTTGGAAGGCACTTCAGATTTATAATTCTTGGGTCAAGTGCTGTAGCTATCTTTTAGACATCTCACATTGGTACCTTTTATTTTGTTATGTGAAATCTGCAGTGAAAGTGTTCTTAAAATAAACAGCATCAGCTGGGTCATAATCCGAGACTGCTTTAACATGAAATTTATGGCAGAATGTGGGTAAAACAGAACAAAACACACAGAATTCTCCCCTAAGGCATTCAGTCACAAATTTCATTAACACATTATTTTTAATGAGCATCATCAGCATTGAAGTATGTCCTCTGGAAGGGTGGCTGAAATGAAAAAGATATATGAATATTTAGCATATCTCACATGCAAACATCTTGCAACGCAGGCTACAAAAGTGCCAGGCGAATATCTTTGCTCACTTTCTGGTGACATTGTAAATAAGAAGCAGGCAGCATTATCTCCTATAAATGTAAATAAACGTGGTTCTGTTAGCAATTGGTTGAACAAGAAGCAGGACTGAGTGGACATGTAGGCTCTACATTTTTATATTGTTTTGTTTTTCAATGCAGTGGTGTAAAAAAAAATCTATATTTGTAAATTGCACTTCCACACTAAAGAGACTGTACTACAGTACTTGTATTAGGTGAACTGAAAAAAACTGTTTCTTTTATTTTAAAATACAAATATTTGTTGTAAATTGCACTTCCACACTAAAGAGACTGTACTACAGTACTTGTATTAGGTGAACTGAAAAAAACTGTTTCTTTTATTTTAAAATACAAATATTTGTGATAAAATAATAATATAAACTGATTATTGTACACTTTGTATTCTGTATTGTAATTGAAATCAATATATTTGAAATATAAAAAAACAAAGTAGTTAATAAATTTCGGTTGGTATTCTATTGTTTAACAGTGCAATTAAAACTGATTAATCACAATTATTTATTTGAATTAAATAATTAATTCACCTGCAATTAATTCACAGCACCAATTTTTACCTAACCAAACAAATCTAGCAAGGGTACAAGAATGCAGAGTTAATACATTTGAATAACCTCAACTCTGAAATGTAGGAATACCAGAAACAACCATGCAATCATGATAAGCACATAAGAATGTTTATAGACCTGATTAAGTCTGTCCCCATCAACTCAACTTCCTGGATATACAGTATTTGTTTAGACAACAACTATGACATCCCTGTTATGTATTTTACCCTAAATGACTGATATCTGCCTTTAACCTTTACATAGTTTTTATTTCCTTATGTTTTTAAAATTGATTATAACTTTCATAAATGAATGCTGAACAAGAAATCCAAGAATATTACTATCTGATATTTAAAATGATGTGGAAATATACCATATCAAACTTAGAATATTTTTAATATCTTAGATTTTTAGAGCCAGGTTCACCAATATACTCTGGATGCTGTGACTCCATTTTGTAGCAGCAAAACCAACTAACACATAATGGCTAGTTTATATTAGCTCTATACTGCCCTTCAACCATATCCTTCAATTGTCTCACTTCCCACATACATATGTACCTACTCTACCTGTTGAGTAAATCTTTTGGAGCACTTAGTTTTGAAAGTAAATTCTTTATTTTTAATGTTAATTTTAACCATTATTCTGAAGAATACCTGAGGAATAATTATGTTCTTCTTTGAAAACTGCATAAAAAGTGCTCAGTAACAAAATGGGTCACATTCATGTATGTTCTCAATGAGACGAAAGGCAACTTGACTTCATTCTCATTTGGAACAATGGAAAGCAATTATTTTGAAAGAGAAAGCCCATGGACATTTTGAAGGTCACCTGCAGTCTTAATACCATTGACAGAAGGCAATATTTTGGATGGAGGCTTTTCTTGAAGAAAAATATTATTCAGCCCTTGCTGAGCAAGAAACTTTCATTTATAAATAAAAAAGCAAAAACTATTAATCCTAATAATTCCAGAGGTAATACAGAGTGAGAAATCTGAATTTCATAGGATAGTTAGAGATTGTGTATTTTTCCATTAAGATCATCCTAGACAAAACAAAATAGTCTGACACAAGTCTAGGGATGTAAAGGATTAACCTGTAAATCATTTACACAGTAAGCATCAACTTAGGGTGATGCTTACTGGGTAACTGGTTAAGTGGCAACCCGGCCTGGAGCATCCCCCTGCCTGTGGGCCCAGCCTGGCCAGGGCAGCCCACAACGTGATGGGCCTGGCTGAGCTGAAGCAGGTTCCCATGGGCAGGATCCTGGTTAACTGGTTAAACATAGCATTTAATTGGTTAACTTTTTTAACGGGATTTTACATCCCTTCACAAGACACAAAGTGTTTTCAAGAATCTATTTTTGAAAATACATTTGAACTGCAAGTAATTGATGTATTTATTTTTAATACTCAAAAATCATTCTTTAAGAAAAGAACAAGTGTAATTTTGGAGAGTATACATTCTTCACATGTAGCAGAGCTCTTGTATCTCATATTTAAGCATAAAACTCAATTCAGTCTTACCCAAATACTCATAATATTTTTAAAGAATAAGAAATTGTAAAGTTGAGTGGTTTTTGGCTATGTAAAAAGAGAACTGAAAATCAGACTCTCTTTTCCTAGTATGCCTCTGTTCTAACTAGAGAATAAATCAGTGACTACTCATTCAGGCCACGAGAAAGCAAAGCACTTAGGCACAAGGTTAAGCTGATCACTCTTTAACACAATACTTAAGCACATCCTTAACTTAGAAACATTTAAAGTCTTGTTGAAATCATTGGGACATAAGCATGCATTTAAATTCTTTACTGCAACTGGGTCTAAATTAGCAGGTTTCAAAATCCTAAATGGAATGATGCGCATTTTGTAGAAAACCTATTAGTCAGTTCTCCACATACTGTAAATCATTCTCGACATTTGATAGTCAGCTGCTGATACAAATATAACAGCTTTCAGACCTTCATATACAGATGTATCAAAAACACAGGAGCATACAGCATTCTTTAAATCATGTCACTTTTTACCCACCGTTTATCTAGTTGTCATCTTTCTGTGGCTTCAACTCCATGTTTAAAACTATTTTTCCCCGACATCAATAAAATATAAGAATGGCCATACTGAGTAATAACAATGGTCATCTAGCCCAGTATCCTGTCTTCTGACAGTAGCCAATGCCAGGTGTCCCAGAGGGAATGAAGACAACAAGTAATAATCAAGTGATCCCTTCCCTGTCACCCATTCCCAACTTTCAACAGAAGCCAGGGACACTATTCCTACCCATCCTGGCTAATAGCCATTAATAGACATATCCTCCATGAATTTATCTAGTTCTTTTTTGAACCCTGTTAAACTCTTGGTTTTCACAACATCCTTTGGTAAGGAGTTCCACAGGTTGACCGTGAGTCATGTGAATAAATGCTTCCTTTAAACCTGCTACCTATTAATTTCATTTGGTGACCACTCCTCTGCAGTCAGTGGAAGTGCTCCTGGTGAGGACCTGCACCACTGACAGGAGTGCAATGTGGATATCAAGCCACCACAGTAATTACTGCAGTGGCTATAAGTCAACCTAACGTAGGTCGACTTAGGTC
This sequence comes from Rafetus swinhoei, assembly GCA_019425775.1. Lineage (NCBI taxonomy): Eukaryota > Metazoa > Chordata > Testudines > Trionychidae > Rafetus > Rafetus swinhoei. The sequence continues at coordinate 279,801,820 of CM033437.1, forward strand.
TATAGTATAGTCATGCTAGGGCCCCGACCTATTCACTTTTATTTACTTTCCTATATAAGTATGGAGGGGAATATTCCTGGTTAGGGCCCCCGATGGGCTAGCATGAGAAGTGAAATAAGCAACATTTTAAAAAAATCTTTCCTTAAATAGCAGTTGCCTAGATCATTTTATAATAATTCAGAATCAGTAAATTCTCCTGCACCTTTTTTTCATTTGTCCAGCTTCCTCCCCCCCACCCCCCCCACCCCCACTACAGTATCTTATACAATGTCTGTAGCAGTAAAGTCAAGGCACTTTAGAAGAGCCATCCAGCAAATTGTATGTGATTATGTTTGGTTTGTTTAATAGCTGGATGCCCATTCTAATTTTACAGTCTGAAGTGTATAAACCGTAGTATTTTGAATCTCTGCCAAGAAAAATTGTGGGATTAAATTTTGACCTTTTCCCACTCTCTGAAATGGAAAACAGAGTCAAACATTTTCATCCAACACAAATATTGAACTGTGTGCACCTGAACCCCCTCTATACATATGTAGCCTAATAATGTTATTGCTTTTATGCTGGAAGGTTACAAAGAAATAACATCTCTTCCTAATGATCATCTGGTCATTCCAACATCCACTCATGAATATCTAACTCTTTCTAATGATTAAAGTATCCATTGTACATCCTGAAACCAAGAGGGGCTCCTCACAACATATTGCCAGGGGATGCCCTGGTTCATGGTTTTGAGAAGAAACTGTGCACAACAAATAAATGAAAAGGCTTTGCAAGGAATCATACACTGAAATATGTTGACCTTGAAGAACTTGCATCTGCATATGTAGTCATAACACCTGGAAGCGTATCCTTTAGAACTCAGCTCTTGCCTCATTGATGCAGTTTCCACCGTGGTTACTACCCAAGATGAATAGGAAGCAACAAAAGAATTGTAGCTTTGCCAGCTGGCTGGTCCTCCAGACTCTCCCACACTTGGAAGTCATCCAGAGCCTCCTGTCTCCTTCAGAAAACAGGCCTGAGGCTCTGGGAATCCTGACCAACATGAGAAATTGTCTTCATCAATATGATTTTTGAAAATGCATCCAGCTTACAACATAAGGAAATGCAAACTATTCTGTTCCACAGCACTCTTATCATAACTTGGCAAGATTCTAAAACCACATTCACTAACACTCTGTGGGACTGCTCGTATGTGCATAAGTGTTTACAAGATCTGGGCCTAAACAGACTAGACACACAAAAGGTGGGAGATAACAAGGGTTTTTTATTTCCAATTTAGAGGCAGAAACTGCTACAGACACAGATGAAGTGATTTGCACAAGGTCACACAGGAACCATAAGAATCTCTTTTTTCTCTGGTGTGAATCAGGAATAATTCCAATTACAATAATGGTGTTTAACAGGTGAAGATCATAGGAGGGCCATAAAGCCAACATTAACATCCTGAACTAAAACAGAATGAATGACATACATGTCTCAAGTACATAAGAAAAAATCCAATGTGCTTCCAACTCCTCAAAAATGTAAAATGATGATGTTTTGTTAATGTCACATTAAAAGGTTGAAACATTTTCAAAATGAGAAATACTTAAATCCTCATTCTGAATTTCATGTAATATTAAATTACATTCTATTTAATTGGTTACACACACTATTTATACATTATAATATATACTTTAATATTCAAAACCAAGTAAGCCAGGTCCAATTAGCCCATGAGTTAGCTATAGCTGTACATATTTTAAATGATGAATCACACTCTATTTCAAGCCTTTTTCTTCACACATTGAAACTTGCATTCATAAATTCACATTAGGCAGTTAATGGAATAGAATAGAGGTTGCTATAGCAACACTGTGATGTGTCCCATCACTTAAGTGAGAAAATGAACACTAGTAATTATCACCAAGCAAACGGTATTTTTTGCCTTTTGTATATGGTATCTTTTTAACGTTCAATTAATAAACGGGTTTGAGATTTCTTTGTATACATCGAATGTGAACGGTGACTAAAATGTTTATTTATTCAAACCATGTTAAAAATGCTGGAAAATAGCCCACTGAGGCTAAATGCATATAATATATATTTGCAATTAACGATTTCACTAAAGTTGTGACGTCTAGAAACCTAGAACCCAGAGCTCAGTAACCTTTATTATAAAGCAATAAATGCAACAAGCAAGGTTCAATGAAATGAAACACTCCCTGTCTCTCAATTTTGGTTGTGACTACTCAATATTTTCATGGGCACAAAATCTAAAATGGCAAATTTTAAAAAATGCAGCATCAATCTCTCTTGTTAATAGTCCACCAAATGGTGTTCAGAATTGAAACCAGGGTAACCGTGATATATACCCAGTATTACTGCCGAAATTATTTACTCTCACATTTGACTTCCCTAAAAGTCTCTTATACCTTTCACCTTACTTAAATCAGCTTATTTAAATGGATAGCAACAAAACTAAAGATGAACAGAAATGCTTTCAACAAAAAATAGATACAGTTCTTTGAAATCTTAGAGATAACAGTGAAATAGATTTTAAAAGTGAACAATCATTTTATTTTCACATCTGCCAAGAGCTGTATTCAGGTCTAAATGTTCACCTAGCAACAATGAAAATTGTAACTAATTCACAAAGCTGAACTTTCTTTATTACAGAGCTACAAATGTTATCTATATTAATAATTATTGCAAGAGGCACATTGAAATCCTGAGTAAACATCTCATCAAATGAGGAAAACTTTTTTGGTATACTTTTTTAAATGTTTAAATCTACAATTTATTCAGTTAATAATGGAGGCTCTGAAACCTTTTTTTTTTTTTTATATGTAGTCATTTTTAAAAAATCTGTTCACATTTCAACTGCACAGATTTAATTTCAGCTTTCCCTTTTGGTGTGACTCTTCTGAGAGTTTGGATACATGAGGGCTAGCTCTCACTCTTCCACAGTCTACGTGTGTGACTATGGGTAATTTGATTATGACCTAGTTCTCAAAGGTGCTTAGGTCTTGCAGCTCCCAATGAATCCAAATAAAACCTCTGGTACTGAGTTCTGTCAGTTCTGGAGATGAACCAAATATTGACTCAAGAAAATTTATTTATGCTCAACAAGTAGAAAGGGATAACCAAATTATCTATTTAAGGTTTTGATACAGTTTGCATCATCTTGGCACCCAAATGCTAAACACGTTACAAATAGCTTTCTAATTTCTAACCGTTAAGGCAGTGTCTTACATTTACTTATTAGTAGTCCAGGGAGAATAATTGAGACACTATATCAAATTCAGCTTTTATTGAGTTTCGACCTAGCTTCAGTGCTATACACCTATACGTCATACAGCTCTGCACATTCTCAATATGAAATAGTAATCCCTTTGCAACATCAGCATTCCAGAAAATACATGCCAAGCCAGTAGGGTTGGAGGGGAAGGGGGAAAAGAAGTGAAGCTTTTGTTTTAAAAGTATTTTAATAGACACAATATTTCCTCTCAACATCATACAAATGACATTAGGTGGAGGAGGTTGTTAGTTTTACTCTGCACTACTGAAATGGCTTCCAGAAAGGTGGTCTCCTTTTGCAGAAAGTCAGTGTACAATTTAAATCAAATTGTGAGGAGCCCTCCTGCCCATGGCTCTCCTCAATATAGAACTGAGCTCTGACTAGCAGGACACCAAGTAATATGGCTGGCACTAGACACATTCCTCCTCAGCTCCCCTCCCCACCCGCAAACACACACAAGTAGTCATATTGGATTAACTAGGACTATTCAGTCTATAAATTTGCACATGTGCATAAGTTTTTACAGAATCAAAGGCTTACATATATTTAAAAAAAAATTCTTCAGATAAAATCACTAGCCTCAATCATTTTCTCTAACTTCCCTCTATTCCACATCCCCCCACAGTTTAACTGAATTCAGTATGCTAAGTGGTGACTCAGCAGAACTGTGTTATTAGTGTTCAGTGTCCTTGTGATGGGGTGTACCAGCCCTGCACTGGGGAATCTAGCCCTAACCAGGCTCACCTGGTTGAAGAAGTCCTGTCCCTGCAGCCCTGCGGGGCATGCTCAGACCACAGTCCAGGTATAATGGCCTGAAGAGAAGCTCAGTCTGGGCTGACTGCTGAGGAGGAAAGAGGCACTGCCAGAGCTCCTGTAGACAAACCGCCAGACGGACCAGACCTGGAGATCAGTTAGAGAGACAATAGCGCTGCTGCAGAGGATCTGGAAGGATGGTTCCTGGAAGAAGTCCAGTGGGGAATGGTAGGAAGTAGCCCAGGGTGGGAGATTGTATCCTGTGGAACTCAGTGTGTTGCAGTGGGATTCCCTGCTGAGTGAGCAGTGGACCACACCACTGCAACTAGGGCACTGGGCTGGGACCCGGTGCAGTAGAGAGGGCGCAGGTCCCCCTACCAGCTCCTCTATCCCCAAATCTGTGGGGCTGGCACCCGCTTATTACTGACTTGGGCAGTTACGCTGCATGGCCCCAAAGAGAGAGCCATGTGTTTAGGACAGGAAAGCAATTGCTGAACATGCTGGGTTGGGGAGCGATTTCAAGATCCCTAGGGACTTGACTACTCCCCTGGGGCGGGGAAGTGAGCGTACTACCCCACGACAGTCCTACATGAGAAAACACCATAGTCGGCTGTCCCTTGTGTCTACCTCCTCAGTGAAGGTCCTACCTTTGTCTCTGGTCTATAAAAGTCATAGGATAATAGCAGTTACCTTTCCTTTTAAGCACAAACACTAAAGCATTCCCAAGGAGTACACAAGCAGCCAGCAGAATATGTTTTTAGTGATGTCCTTCTAATAAAATTTGGCTTTGAGAATTGTGTTCTGTTCATTATACATAACAGAGACTGAAGACAGAAAAAAAAAACAGCACAGCAAAAGGCATCTCATGAGCTGCAACTCAAGAATGCCCAAGGGGATTCATGTCAGACGTGAAAACCGACAAAATGCTTTCTTGATGGTTTCAGCAATCAAGGACTCAGGGACTGATGGGCCCGGGATTGAATTTGGGACATGGTGCAAGATGCTCACCTTTCACACTCTATCAACTAAGCAATATATGTTTTATAAGACAAGGCTATCCCATGTCTGGCGCTCAGAACCAGCCTAGTCCTGTGATATCTTTGTCTCAGCTCCTTTATTTTCACATGGCATTGCTGTGTGTTCCTGATGTAGCCTGTATCCACATGCTCTGCGCAATTTTGGAATTGATAATTGTGTTTCTTTTGCTAGTTCAGAGCTCTGTCTGCACAGACTCTCCTTCCCTCTCCCGCCGCATAAACAATCATATCCACTGTCTCTTGAACTCTCCATGCTGGAGACTTTGTGACCCTGGCCATGCACACTCAGCTGTGCTGGTGAACTCTCCATTCTGCTCCAACGGGATATGAACATTCTAAATTCCCAAGGCTTTTCCTGCTCACCTGGCTGAAGAGCATTCGAGTTCAAACTGCTTGCCAGGGCATTCAAAATAGAGCATGCTGGATCATCAGCTGGAGCCCAGTAACTGAACTAAAAATCACAGTGTTTACATTGCTCTTAATTCAAGTGGAGCTTTACTCCACTCATTCAGGTGGAGTACAGGAGTCTATTTTAAAAGCCCTTTAAGTTGAAGGGAGAAACTGGGGAGTGTAGACACACACATTTCAAATTTGGCCTAAAGCTTAATATAGCAACCTAAGTGCAGTAGCGTAGACCAGCCCTCAGTGACAGCAGCCAAGAGGCGTCAGTGAGGTAGACAGAACAGGATGCAAACAAAGTGGATGAACAGAACTGCTGAACCTCTTCCCTCTTTTCTCTGGTTTTCATAGAAGCCATTTATCCTGGAATGCCACGTGGCTCTCTTCCTGCCCTTTCTAAATGCCCTCTTAACTAAAAACCCTGTCATATGTGTTTGTCAATAGACAAAGGAAATGATGGGAGTTCCAAATGTGCAGGAATTAGAGGATCAAGCCTTTTTCAGGTAGTCAGTGTGGGATTAATCCTTCCAGTATTTTCTCTAGTGCTAGTGTACTTGGGACTTGTTTCATGTCCAAGATAATAATATTTTCTAAGTGTCTTTTTCCTCTATTATTTCCTTTTAAATCATTCTGTTCCTCTCTAAGAGCTGTCAAGCTGCTAGCCCTTACCTTACTTTCTAGAGACTCAAGCTTACCCAACCCAGTCTTATTTTCTTTCCGCTCACCCTCAAAGGGCTCAACTGGTGGGGTGGGAGGAACTCTGTACCTCTGGAATGTCTTTTTTTTTTTTTTTCAGTTGCCACTGTATATGAATTTCTATAAGCATGATGGCTGCAGCAGGAGCTACCAGCAAACAAGTACTCCCTCGCCCCAGTGAATATCCAAGTAGATGGCAGCAACAATCAAATCTACAATGGGAGAATCACTGGCTTGCACCATGGAAAAAGGAGTTACCATGGTTACCACATGAAGTATTAATTTTCCTGTGATGTGGCACATAGTTGGGCAATTTCCATTGCATTTTATTTTGGTTTTAGTTATATCAAAGAAAATAGCTCCTGTAAATGATCACCAGGAAAGTACATGCCTAGCAGCTGCTCTTATAGAGAACCTGTGGCTGGCCAAGTCAGACCTCAAGCTAGGTGTGACGGGGTGGTGGGGTTTGAAGGGGAAAACCCCGCTCCCTGCACTGAAATGGCGCTTGGCCCCAGCGCTGCGGGAGACAAGTGGCTATGCTGGGCATGCTCGGAGGCCGCGGCACACGCATGTGCAGGGATCCCCTGGGCTGCCGTGACAGGCAACTGGACAGCGCATGTGCTGGCATCCGGAGGAGAGGGCGCCGGCTTTGAAAAGGGGATGCCCAGACGGAGGATGGAGAGGAAGGAGAGGTGAGCCAGGCGAAGGAGGCAGGTGAGCGGGACGAGAAGAGGCGCACCGCTGAGGAAGAGGGGAGAGAAGGACTGATGGCAAGAGAGCCACGACGGAGGCGAAGAGGCGAGCGATAGGGAAGGAAGCAGCCCAGGTCAGGGCAGAATTTAGCCCACGGACTGGTGAGTTGCGGTACGGCTCCCACCGGCCGAACAGGTAGCTATCGTGGCTGTTCTTAGGGTCCTGGGCTGAGACCTGGAGTGAGGAAGAGCCCAGGTCTCCCTTCCCTCTTGGGGCACAAGTGTCCATGGACTAGCGGAAAGAACAGCGAAAGGACTGTGGGCAAACACGGAGGGACTAAGGGACACGGGTTAAAGGGAGATTCTCGGTAAGGAAGGCCTCCTCCCTTGGGGAGGATGGCAACTAACTGTAACACTGGGTAAGGAATCTGCCACGCCAAGGAGCTGGATCAGAGTACATGGGAAATGGGCTTATTCGACACATTTTCTGTACAGCCTCAACTTGCAGGACTTTAAATCTCCCCAGTTTTTAAATCTCTCCAGGGAAGCCAATGACACTGCAGCCTACTCCTCCTTTCTAAGGGAATCCTGCACAGACACAACCATTCTCTGGCTTGTAGAGTGAATCTAATCCATGTCCTGTAGGGTACCCATTTAACCCAGTCCCACTGCAATTCTGTGGAGCCTTACAACTGCTTTGACTGAGTGTGTTTCCCCAGCTATAGATGGCATCTTTTCCCCACCTCTACGATAGTGATTCTTCTGTAGCAGCAGTGTTCTGAACAGGTCCGCCAACAAGGGAGGGACAGTGAGGGCAGTTGTCCCAGGGCTCAGGACTTCAGCCGCCGCTGCAGTGGAAGCTGCCAGAGCTCAGGGCTCTTTAAAATGCTGTTGGAGCACCATGCCACACACTCCGGGTAGCACTGAGGGTAGAGAGAAGAAGGTGCAGTGCTCTGGGGAACACTGAGGGCTGACTGCTCTTGGCCCTGCGTCTTCCACCCTTGAACCCCCTATCCGGGAACACAGAGCCGCCATCCCTCCCCCCATCACCACTTTGCCCAAGGGCCCTGCCAGAGGTTGTCAGCTCCACTGGTTCTGAAGGGGAAGTAAGAAAGTACTGTCAATGTTCCATTTTAACTACAAGCTAATACAGAAAGCATCATTCCAAGCTATGTTGTATGTTTGATACACTTAACTACATACTTCAGCATTCCATCTGTATCACTTTTTTTGCTTTATACCTGTTAATTACTCTTTAATATAGACATACACAGTTATTCTGAATACAAAAGTCGTTGCACCGATCAGTCCCTTTTAAGCAATCACTGAGTTAAAGAGAATAGAAAATGACAATTTAAAAAAGAAGTAGTGAAATAATGGCAAGTGTCTTTGTTCTCATTACTTTTCTTCTAGCCAGTTTTCTGCAACAATAAAAGCATTTATCCTTTCAGGAGCCCATGGACAATTAATGCTATATATCATGTGTGAACTAACCTGACAGGCCATACCATCTGAAACCTCTCTAAATGCCTGCAGAGAGAATCAGCAGACATTGCCTCCAAGAGACAAGACCACATCAAGATTGCCACTGAAATTTCAAATAGGAAGAGAAAGAAGAATTCAGACAGGGTTCAAAAATCAAAATTACAAATTATACTTAATTCAATCTTTGGATATTTTGATCCTCCATTTTATTTGATAAAATAATCTCAGGCACCAGATCATCTTTTTTTTTTTTAATAATACAACTTCCTTCTTTATTTTGATCAGTGAAATCATTTTAAACTGCAATTATTTCAATAATTTCACCACTGACTAAAAACCTTTTATGTAATAATAAAGGCCAACATTCATATAATGAGAGAACAGAATACAGCATTGGCTCATTAAGATAATACTAGTTAACATTTCAGAGGTACATAAATAGCAATATGTGACTAATATAAGCCCTATTTGTGTTATACAAGATGTGGTATGAACCCTATACTAACAATAAATACAGAAATCCACTATTTAGGTTTTGTCAACACTGGCAATTGAGTGGCAAAGCTTTTGTAGTTCACAGGTGCTTAAAATTCCTCCCAAATAACAAAAATTTTACCCAGAACACTAGTATAAACAGTGCTTTGTCGACAAAGCAAACACCACTTTTAGGGTGTGGAAGTGTTCTGTCCCCAAAAGTGTAGGCAAACAGTATTTACACTGCCTGACTTGGCAACATGGTTGTGATGATGCAGCAATGTTACTAAAAGCTGTGTAGTGTAAATATACACTTATTTCCTATGTCCATGATTGAACTAAGGGTTAGAAAGTATCCTAATATTCATTTAGGACTCTTCCCAACCCTAATTATATGCCTGGTATAATTTCAGACCTGAAGACAAGAGAAAACAATAGGAGAAAGTGTAAACTTCTCCAGTGGTCAGAGAAAGGTTCTGGGAAAACTGAGGGTCAGGATTCCTGGACTCTGTTCCTAGCTCTGCCACTCCAGTGGTGTTTGTCCTACAACATGTTTTTAAACCACTCCGGGACTCAGTTTGTGACTTGGGTACAGTAATAATGCTATCCTCTCTCAGGGGAGTTTGATTGATCAATTATTTTAAAGTGTTTGGAGATCCTCAGATGGAAAGCTCCAGAGCATGTGTATAACTAAATTTAGCATATATTTCAAAGATAGTACTGTTACACAATGGTTTTCACCTGCGGATTGCCATTCTGCAATCATTGTCTAAGATTCCTTTCTCATCATTGGGAAGTGTGGTAGGGGAAAGGATATAGCTGGGAATAAACTCTGCTGGCTATTGCAGTAGGACTTGTAGGTCTATCACAAATGGGTGCATGCTATTTTTTAATAAGGCAGCATACTAGCTGTAGTAGCAACATAAAGGAGTATGATGTGAAGCTTATGGCCAGCTAGTTTTCAGGTGGCTAAGAAATATTGAATAGTGATTAAAGAGTCTACGAAATATTATTTGCATTTCTTTGTTCAAATATTGCATTATATTTTGGGGAGAGGGAGGCTATCAGAGAGGTGGCAGAATGAATACAAAATACCCAATCAAAATATCTTTTGTTTGTAATTTAGTAATACAAAATTACAATTAAAAGATAACATATGAATGATACACATCAAAATGGTAAGGGTAGGTCTACACTACAGCGTTATTTCGAAATATCTTATTTTGAAATAGTTAATTCGAAATAAGTTATTTCAAAATAATGCATCTACACACAAAATGCATTTCGAAATAGCATTTTGCAATTTCGAAATAGAGCATCCACACTGAGTGGACAATGAATCGCATTTAAGGCTGGCCGGAACCAGGTCCGGCAGGGCATCAGGTCAGGAGTTACTTTGTGTGGCAGTTGCCTGAGGCTATCTGAGGCTTGTGCTTAAAGGAACCCCCCCGGACAGCCGGTTCTCAGCTTTCCCTGCTTGCTTGCCTACTTCGATGAGGGACAGCAAAGCATTTTGTCTCTCCATCCTCTGGTTGCCCTCACTCGGGACACCACAGCACTCTGCAACATGGAGCCAGAGCTGCCCCTGGACACTCCGGTGCTTCTAATGGACGCGTTGCTGCGAGCCTGGCTGCACTTTCTGTAGGCTGCCATCCGGGAGGTCCATCAGGGGGCTGTCAGTATGCAGGAGGCCCTGCGGGAGAGCTTCCACTATGAGGAGCACTAAGAGACTCCCTGGTCTGCCCCACTGGGGGCTTGTGCCTCATTCTTCCCTCATGTCCTTCCACTTACCCCTTGCTAGCCCCCCTTACTGATGTCAAATAAAATACATGTATTTTCATGAACACAGTCTCTCTTTATTTAACAAAACTGGGGGGGGGGATGAAACTCTGGGGAGACTGGGGAAAGGAGGCGGGAGAGGGGAGAAGAGAGGTTGGGAGAGGGGAGGGGGAAACCTGGGAGGAGGGAGCTGGAAGAGGGAAGCTCAGGGCTGGGGGTCTCGCCAGACCAACTTAATTTTCATGCAAACCTGCTCCTGGGTTCGCATGTAGCCTTTGGTGGCCAGGCTGGCAGCTATCCTGCCATAGACGGCCTCATTCCTCCATCTAGTGCGGAGATCATGGATGTTGGGGGCATCCCCTCCCAAACCTGAATAAGGTCCATGATCTCCACCCTGGACCAGGAAGGCGCCCACCTTCTCCAGGCCCTTGGCAGACTCCTGGGAGCTGGCAGACTGCTCCTGGGGAGCGGTGGAGGGCTTGCTGCCGGTGGCTTGCTGGCTCATGTTTTGGGGCCACTGGGTCAGGGGCAGTGACTGCTGGCTCTGGGATGGCAGGCTTGGAGCTGGCAAGGCACTGTGACCAGAGTCAACTCCTTTAAGGGCTCCAGGGAGAGGGGAGGGAGAGGAGTGTTCTTGGTTGAGGCTGAAGTGGCCACCAGGGCACCCTGGGAAAGCTAGAGGCCCCCTATTTCGATATAAGTGTCTACACAGCACTTATTTCGAAATAGCTATTTCGAATTTGGCGTTATTCCTTGCGGAATGAGGTTTACCAAATTTGAAATAAGCACTCCGCTATTTCAAATTAATTTCGAAATAGCAGTTTGACTGTGTAGACGCTAGTAAAGTTATTTTGAAATAACTTTCTGTATAGACATACCCTAATAGAATAAGCAGTATATCACAGAAAATAAAAGTACATGAGTCAGACATAAGGTCCATCTAGCTCAGCAGACTGACTTCCCACAGTGGCAAACCCCAGGGGCCCCAGAGGAAATGAACAGAACAGGTAATCATCAAGTGATTAATTCCCTGTTGCTCTCTGCCAGCTTTTGGCAGCTGCTGGCTAATAGCCATTGATGGACTTTATCTAGTTCCTTTTGGAACCCTGTTACAGTCTTGGCCTTCACAGCATCCTCTGCAAATTGACTCTGTGTTGTGTGAAGAAATACTTCCCTATGTTTGTTTTAAACATGCTGCCTATTAACTTCATTTGGTGAGCCCTAGTTCTTGTGTTACGAGGAGTAAATAGCACATCCTTATCTACTTTCTCTACACTAGTCATGATTTTATAGATCTCAGTCATATCTCCTCTCCAACTAAGTCATCTCTTTTCCAAGCTGAAAAATCCTAGTCTCCTCATACAGAAACCATTTCATACTCCTAATCATTTTTGTTACCCTTTTCTGAAACTTTTCCAATTACAATAACTTTTCTGAGATGGGGCCATGCCACCTGCACACAGTGCTCAAGATGTGGGCAAACCATGGATTTATACAGTGGCAATATAATATTTTCTGGAACATTATGGATCTCTTTCTTAATGATTAAGACTTTTTGGTGGGGGAACTTGTTGATGGCTTTATGAACATCTAAGTACACTATATCCACTGGATCCCCTTTGTCCACATACTTGTTGACCATCTCAAAGAATTCTAGTACAGGAGTCGACAACGTATGGCTCGCATGCCATACATGGCATGTGAGATGATTGAGCGATATGCAGCCGCCCCCAAGTTGGTCCACAATTTGAGCACAGCTCCCTTCCCCCACACAGTGGGGAATCCGTGCTGCGGCTCGAGACTCATGGTCACTGTGCAGCATGGCATGACCCTGTGCTGGGCTCCTCATCCCTGGGACTGCCTCTGCCCAGCCTGGGCATGCAACTCCTGGGAGCTAAGAGGTTACCATCCTCCTCCCCCTGCTACAGGTTCCGCCTCTTGCTCTGGGAGGGGATGAGGCTGTGGCTGCTCCTCAGATCGGGATGGCAGGCTAAGCCACAAGGCCCAGGCTAAGCCATGGCTGCTCCCCGTGGGTGTGTAGGGAGACCCTTCCCCAGCGCCCTGCTGCGAGTGCCTGGTTGGGGCTTTAGCCAGCCCTGGGCTCTGCTTGCTCCAGCCCCGGAGCTGCAGACTGCAGGTGAGGGGCGAGCTCCAGGAAAAGGCTGGGTTGTGCAAGGAAGTGATTGTATCCCCCACCCCTCAGCCTCTCCTCACCCCAGCGCTGTTCCTGGGGGGCTACCGAGAGAGATTAATGAAGCTGCTAAAATGTAAGTAGGACTATTATTGACTTTAAAACATATCAGTGGCATGCAGATCCAAAAATAGAAGTGAGTAAGTTAAATCTTGGCACACTGCTTCTGAAAGATTGCTGACCCCTGTTCTAGTAGATTGGTAAGGTATGATTTCCCTCTACAAAAAATATGTTCACTCTTCCCCCAATGAATTATGTTCATTTATATTTCTGACAATATTGTTCTTTACTATAGTTTCAACCAGTTTGCCTGGTATTGAAGTCAGGCTTACCAGCCTGCAACTGCCAGGATCAACTCTGGAGCCCTTTTTGAAAACTGGGGTCACATTAGCTATCTTCCAGCAATTTGGTGCAGAAGCTGATTTAAATGATAGGTTATAAATCACAATAAGTACTGCTTCCATTTCATATTTGAGTTCCTTCAGCATTCTTGGGTGAATTCCATCTGGTCCTGGGAACTACTACTGTTGACTTTATCCGTTTGTTCCAAAACCTCCTCTAATGACACCTTGATCTGGTACAGTTCCTCAGATTTGTCAGCTAAACAGAGCAGCTCAGGTTTGGCTATTTCTCTTATATCCTCTACCATGAAGACTGATGCAAAGAATTTAAGGCATGTCCTTGAGTGCTCCTATAGCATCTCAATCATCCAGTGCAGGAGCAAATAAATGTAACACAGCCCATGCACGGTGTATGTAGAATAATAACACAATTAGAGAATAACACCATTGGAAATGAAGTTAGGATGCAGAACAATTGTATTTTAAAGATTTACTACAGTCCCTGTACGTGATCATAAAAAATAAGCTGCTGGTTAACAGAATGTTGGTAACAGGAAGCACAGGGTGGGAAAGGGGGAGAGAGGAATATTCTTTATTGGGGACATCAGGGCTGACAGCTTTGATGGGTCCAAGGGCAAGGAGGGGAGCCTGCTCCACGCCCCTGAAAGGAGCAGGGCTGAGGCACAAGGAGCACACAGCTGGGGTTAGCCAGCCCTCAGCATCATCAGCAGTGATTTAAAGAGCCTGGAACTTTGGCCACTGCTCTGGGCCCTTTTATATCACCAGGCCTCGGGCAATTGCCCCTTTTGTCCTCCCACCCCAGTCGACAGGCCTGATTGGAAATGCCTTAAAGAGTTAAAAAAGCATAATCTAGTCAGAGGTAGACCAATTCCTCCCATGTCCACACAATTCAGTTTACTGAACATTCAGATCAAATTAAGCTTTGTGTACATAAATGTACAAACCTGGATTTGCTGGCTTATTATACACTGCTAGTGCTGCAGATGCTCTTTTTTCCACCCAAATCTTTTATCTGTAAGCTTGCAGGAACAGTTTCTCTTCAACTTTTAAAGCAAAGTAATGTCATTTTCTGTTCCAAAGCTGGCTTGGATGTTAAGGAGATTTAAGGACTACATTTTAGGTAAGTAATTTCTATTGCATGACCTTGATATCAGTGCCGTATTATAGCCTAGGCTGCAAGTCCCATGCGGGGACAATTTCTAGCTATATGAACTGTTACTTGTGGATGTCTTCCCCTGGTGAATTAAAATAATTAGACTGCTCTTGTCTTCTGTGTATTGAGTGATTAAACTCAATCTATCCAGCAATGAAGTGGATATAAAATTTGATTCCAAATACAGAGCTTCAGAAATATTTCACAAACAAAAGTAAATAGATGACCAATCAGATTAATCTATTTCTGGCTTAGTGTAATCATCTCCTAGTGTGCCAAGATACATTCTAGACTTCTTTTTTTCACAAAATTGAGGACACCACTTATTTCTCCATTCTTAAAAGCAGTGAAGTGAAAAATGACAAATGCACAGGCCCAATTCTGCACTTAGTAAATGAGCATAAATGCAGACTAGCTCAACCTAAACCAAGGGCATTATTATGGGCATACTACAGTAGACTTCCGATAATCCGGAACCTATGGGATTTAGGTGGTGCCAGATTACCAGACATGCCGGACTATCAGGAGGTACTATAAGCCGGTTATATATATACTGTATACATTATATACTGTATATAAAGTGTTCTTAACCCTTTTATTGTACATACTGTATACAGTATACTGTAATGTTTTAGTTTTTAAGCCTTTTTACCCTTTTGCTCAGTTCAGCTGCCACTGTTACCTTGTGACTCATTTTTTGCTGAAGCTCACTCACTAGGCTCTTGCCATTTTGATGCCGGACTATCAGGAGTGCCGGACTATTGGATGCCGGACTATTGGAGTTTTACTGTACAGTGCAATTGAGACCTGAGTCTAAATTAGCAATCTTGTACAATGTGTACAGACCCTGCCTCTTCCCCTTCCAGCATATGATCACTGAAGCAATTTATTGTTTGTTCTCTAGTTAAACATCAATAGTTTTCTTGCATAAATGATTAATAGTTCATTTGCTTCGAAGATCTGCATTAAAGACATTTTTTAAAAGTGCTCCATTCAAAGAGAACATAGAACATACTGACTAGAATACACTGCTACAAGCATGCATGATATTTTTTTACATTGTCTACCCAGTCCAGAATACTCAGTCAGTTTATGCCACAAATAAGTGTGAATGGAGGATCCTGGGGAACAAAAGCAGATGGGTGAACAGAAAAAAAAAAAGTGATGCATGTTAGCCACAACTTCATTTAGGAAATTGTAATGGGCCATCAGTGTCTAGTGTCTTCAGGGCATATAAAATGTCATCTCCTGCCTTAAGAGGTTCTCTGTCAGTGGATCTCTTATGGATTCTTATCAGGACTAAAAGCTAGCCTGTTTCTGGAAGAATCCCAATAGCGGCAGAAATATCCCCTACTCTCTGCAGGACTGAATCTCTCTTGAATGCAATGGACTTAGTGGTTCAAGAGAATATATAATATATTTCCTTACACAAGTTTGCTGATTTATTCTGAAGATGATACCATCAAGATCTTTTACAAGACACAAGACCATGTGTGTATAGGTAGGGCTCTGGGTTTGTTGGGTTTTTTCTTCCATACGTCACATGTGAAATGGGAAAAAAAAGATGTGTTGCATATTTGGTAGGAGGATTCTAGATTCCAGAAGATGGTACCATAGAAATGTCAGGCTGGAAGGGACCTCAAGTGGTCATCTAGTCCATTTCCTTGCATCGAGGCAGGATAAAATATACCTAGAACCCCTTGACAGGAGTTTGTCTAACTGTCCTTAAAAACCTCCAGTGATGAGTATTCCAGGACCTCCTTCGGTAATCTATTTCAGTTAATTATCCTTAACTAGTTTATGGAAAACATAAATGAAATGTCTAGCTGAGTTATCCCCAAGACTTTTGCTTTGGGTTTTAGTTGGTTGTCCTCAACACATGGCTGTTTTTGTATGTTCAATGCATACAAAATCCTCTCTGTATTATGTAATTAATGGCACATATGACATGATTTTGCAGATACAGGTAAGGAGCAAGCATTCAGTAAGACTGCTTAATACAAGTTTGCACAAACCAAGCAATAGGTATACTGTATTTCAGTAAGTGCATACTCTTGAGAATTACATCTTTAACTGTTATGAAAAAGTCAAGTGCTATCACTAATGACACTAAACATGGAAAGATGTGAAGAGTTCTGTAATTTCTATTTCTACTTTAGCACCACAGAGCCAGCAGAAAGCAGACAGGGGAAAAGGAGAGAAGTCATGATACCGTCTCCTTGATGTCATCATCAACACAAGTGACACAAAGTCATCAGGAATTTTTAAAAATGAATCTTGACACAGATTTGTTACCTACATGTTTTCTAAAAAGTAAAGAAGGAAACAAAAAAGTTAAAATTCATGTACTATTTCATTTCCCAGAGCTTGAGCATCATGATGAATGCTAATGCAGAGAATACTTAATTATTGCTTCCATAAGTAGTTTGATAAAAGGCTTATTTTATCTGACCATCCTGTACACCCAGATATTCCAAGACACTCTAAATAAATACATGTATGTTTCATTTTCAGGATCCAGAATAAGGAACATAAAAATAAAACATCTGCCTGGGATCAAAGGCCAGCTGCAAATATACTTACATACTACAGATTGAACCTCTCTAGTCCGACAACCAGTTCTAGTCCGGCAACCGCAGAACCTGACCAGTACCGAACCAGAGAATTTGCTGAACCATGGGAGGTCAATATTGTCTGGCAGCATTACCAATACTTCCACTACTTAGTGGGCTCTTAAAAGACATTTAGGGTCAAATTAGAGCTAAATAAAAGAACAGAACACTGACAGGCAGGACTAATAGTTGTAAATAAACTTTATGGGACTGAAGGAAACTTGGTCACACCCATGATAAGTGGACATTTGGTTAACTAAAATCATGCCAGACCACAGATATTGCCAGACCAGAGTGTGCTGGACTATAAAGGTTCAACTTATAATTGCTTTTCAATGGAACAGTATACTGAGTAGCAGCAAGTAAATCAGGTAATAAGCAGACTGGACAACTGGATTTACAATTTTCCTTGTTTGTGTTCAGCATAATTTTTCCATATATGTTTGAGTGAAGGATGAGAGGTTGGTCGGTAATTGTTTATGAATATTTGTGTTCCATATATTGTCTGGAACACAACAAATGTCTGTTGTAAGGAGGCAACTGAATGAAAACAGTAAGCTAATTCAAGAAGAGGCTGACTGGAAGCAAGAGACCAATGGCTTCAGATAGCTAGTCATTGACCAACACCTAAGAGATAATGCAGGAGCAATTTACTCTGAAGCTCCCCCTCCAACGCCCTATGGAACCTACTAGATTATCTTGCAAGCAGGGAAGTTCCAGATTGTTACCACAGGGAAGCAAAAATCTTGGAAACCTGAGTCAAATCTCTTCTAGGGGGCATAAGAGTGACACTCTTGTGGGATAGAGCAGTTGTTGAGAGACACAAAGTTAACTTCTTTCAGATTTTTGTGTGTCTTAGTTTCCTGATTATTTATGCTAATATAATTTTCTCAATATCTCCTTCAAAGATTATGTCTCCTTTTGATGGGGAGAAAAATTTCAACTACGCATTTGAGGGTGGAAACAGTTAACAGACCTTCTAGTTATAATCTTATCAAATTTCACAAGCTACAAAATACTAAAACTAATCAGTACTTGCCTGGAAGACCTCCTGGGCTAAGTTCAGAGTGCCCCAGGATTAGTGTTCATTATTTGCTAGGTTGCTCTTCACTCTGAGTCAGTACAGAACCAGTGCCCTAGGCATGGGATTGAGGGCACGATGCTGTCAGAGATAATGTTTCCTTACTGAAGCATAAAACGAAGGCCCTGTTTACTAATATCCCTCAGAGAAGTAGGGATGTTAACCACATCATCCTGGCTAGATTCCAACCTGGGAAATTTCATTATGGACTTGGGCTACAACAGCAATCACAGTGCCCGCGCAACACTGTCTTTGTGAAGAGTGTTAGATTTGGCTATGTGAGGAACAGACTCCCCTCAGTACTTTAAGAATATACAGACAACCCAGATCACCATCTGGGAATGAGGGGAGAAAGAAAAAAACCTCCACAGGGCCCCCACATCCCTCAGTTGTCCAAAACAGGTTGGTGGGGAATGGGCAAAACATAAGTGCCACCATCACCATTCTACAAGCCAGCAGATCTGACCTTCCATGACCAATGGGTGACTTCCCACTGTGACTCTAGGAGCCGCAATACCTGCTGAACAATGCGTTTCTTTTTCATTTCTTACAATGGGTTAGAAGCAATTTCAACCCATGTATCTCCCCTCCTAGTAGCACTAAGTCCACTTACAGAAAGAATAAGTCTTCTCTACATGTTTAGCTAAGAATCAGCTGATTTTTAGCTCAGGTGATAGAGGTTTATGCCCTAAGCTCCCCAAGTCCCAGGTTCAATTCTACCTGTCACGGTTACACAATCTCTTATTTTAGCCCTGAATTAACAAGAAAATTCTGAAATACCAGAAAACACTATTAAAGCTGTATTTGAATTCTTAACAGTCTGCTCTGAGGCTGGTACTCGCACTCCCGAGCCACTCCAGACTGCCTGACACTACTTAAATAACACTGGGATCTACAGTACTTGGATTAGGCAATGCACAGAAGAGTAACTCTTATGGATTCCAGATCTACGTTAAGAAGATTTCATGTACGTCTGCTTGTATCAAACTCAAAAGTCAGTCTCATAATTAGTTAGTAACCCAGAGAGAGAAAGTTACACAATGTTTACAGAATCACTTTTTCAAAATGGAAGTATAATATACACGGACGAAAAAAAAATGGTGCACCTCATACACAGTAGAGCCGTGGTCACCAACCAGTAGCTCAGAATTTACTGGTAGATCTTGGAGCCCCTGACAGGTAATCCTGACTGGTTTGGCCAAGAGGCTATCAAGTGCCGGCACTTCAACTGCTACTCCCCCCACTGCTACGCATCTCCTGCCCTTTGCTTTAGAGCTTGCCCCCACTCCCAGGAGCCTCCTGCTTGCTTTGCAGAGCAGGGAAGGGAGAGGAGGGGGCGCTGATGTCAGGGTGTCCCCTCTCCCACCCTGTATTCTGTCTCCACAGAACGGAGGTGGGGCACAACAGGGCTTGGGATGGAGGGAGTTTGCTGGCTGCTTTGGAGAGTGGTGCAGGGCCAGGGCAGGGGTGAACCTGCCTTAGCCCCATTGCACCACCACCCAGAAGCCACCTTTGGTAAGTAGTGTCCAGCTGGAGCCAGCTCCAAACCCCTGCCCTAGCCCTTAGCCCCCTGGACCCAAACTCCCTTACAGAGCCTGTACCCTGAAGCCCCTCCTGCACTCCAACTCCCTACCCCAGGCTCAGCTCAGAGCCCCTCTCACATTCCAAATCCCTTAGCCCAAGACCAGAGCCTGTGCCCCAACCCTCTGCCCCTGCCTGGTGAAAGGGAGGGAGGATTGGAGAAGGGAGGACGGCATGAGCAGGGGTGGGGCCTCAGAGAAGGGGTGGGAAGGAGAAGGGGCAAGGGTATTTGGGTTGAAGTAGATCCTGAATTACACTTAAATTCAAAAAAGGGATCTTGTGCTTAAAAAAGTTGGAGACCACTGCAATAGAGTCTCTATCCTGCAACTGTCTTAGGGTATGTCTAGACTACATCCCTTTTTCGGTAAAGGGATGTAAATTAGGCACGTTGATATTGCAAATGAAGCTTTTTCGAAACCACTCCCCCCCCCGCCCCTCAGTTTAGACGTGGATCTTTCGAAAATAAAACCCTTTTTCGAAAGATCCTGTAAACCTCATTTTTTTGAGGAATACAGGATCTTTCGAAAAAGGGTTTTATTTTCGAAAGATCTGCGTCTAAACTGCGGTTTGTTTGGTTTTTTTCGAAAAAGCCCCGTTTTGAAAAAAAGCAGCGGCCCGCCATTATGCAAATGAAGCATGGAAAATTCAAATCCCAGCTTCATTTCCAATATTGACTTGACTAATTTACATTGAGTCTAGACGTACCCTTAGTTTAGGCAGGCCCATGTGCCTGTATAGAGCCTCACAGAAGACAACAGGCATCCAGGCAGGCACCAAGGCCCACTCACACAAAGTCAGGGGCCTAGGCTTTTGTTACTGTAGTTGCTCTAATTCACTCAGAGCTTCATTACTTGACAATTCTGATAGATGAATAATGGGGTTTTGTATGTTGCAGTAATTCACAAGAAAACAGCTGAAGTTATCCAGGTCCAAATGCTCTTGATATTTAAAAGTAAAAAAATCTAGGTTATAACTACTTTTCCTGCTGTTTTTTTCTGTTTGTATGTACTATACCTTTGTCAAAAGTATAGACCATCTATGAACTATGCATATTCAAGCTCAAGAAACAATGAGGGAAAATACATTCAGGAACTTAGTTGAGCAGAGAGGGTTGGATTAAGACTGTCCTCTTCCCAGGCAAGGGTCTAAGGCTACGTCTACACTGTAGCCTTCTTCCGGAAAAGCTTATGCAAATGAAGTGTGGCGTGGAATATCACCATACTTCATTTGCATAATTAATTAGCAGCCGCAAAAGCCTCTTGTGCAAAAGCAGCTGCTAATTAATTATGCAAATGAAGCACGGCGATAGTCCATGCCACACTTCATTTGCATAAGCTTTTGCAGAAGAAGGCTACAGGTTAGCCATAGCCTAGGTATGAAAGGAGCCTGCATAAATGCCTAAAACAGCTGTAATGGCTGCACTCCATGAAGGATAGGGATTGCTCCCTTAACGTGCCATTGGGGGTACAGAGAATCCCAAAGGCTGAATGGAAGGATGAGACCATCATTCCTCCATGTGCACATACTTGCTAACCAGTTGGAAATGCAGCTTATCTAGCTCTTGCGCATCGGGCCGCTTGGGGAGTTTGCACCTCCTTCAAGCACTTCAAGCAAAGTCTGCCCTAAACTCCCCATGGAGAGGATGAGTAGATAAATTAGCCTTTTTCATGGATACAGTACGTAGCTTAGAAGCTATGGATTTGCTATGCCTAATATGTTGTGTGGTTTGACAAGGAAGTGAAGGAAGAGGGCGCAAGAAGCCACCTCTCCTTACTTTTTACCCCTGTACAGAGATTTCACACAAAAACGTAGCCCTGGCATGCCTAACACACAGGGAGCGGGGACTCTCATAGTTCTAGAAATCCCAAATGAGATAAAAGCATGACTCTCATAAATTATGTACCAACAAGGGTGTCAACATGGTTCAAAGATAGTGATGTTGCATCATATTAGAAGTGTACAACAAAAGCAATTACATGAATTCCCCTAGTTCTTCCCAGACATGTCTTTCCTTCCTAAGTCACAGTGCATCATGGGGTTGATAAATCAGTCATCTCACCTGGCCTCCATGCCTCCCCATGCAACACTGGCTTTAAGCCATAATGCGGTGCTTGCATCCCTTGGTATGTCCAATCTGAAGCACAGCCACAGCTATATGTGGCTTCTGATGCACATATTTCAAATTTCCCAACATATTCAAATTTATTTAAGTTTTCTTTAAAAAACTCTAAGAGTGGGATTGCCTTTGGCTTCAACTGCAGCAGACAAGAGGGATTTGAAAATCATACCTGAACAACTTCCCAAAGGACTCAAGACGTTCACAATGATAATAGGTAAACTGCAAGATGTGGCAGCTCTGGCTACAGATACAAAACAATACATGTGTACATAAAGCTGTTTATGCAATAAATAATGTCAGGGTTTGTCTCCATGACTGCCCTGCAAGCCAGGGTATGAATCTACAGCACATTGTCTTGCTTTGCAGTAACTTGCTCTCTAGATATGGCCTCCGTGTTTTCAAACAAACAAATAAAAAACAATTGCTAAAATAATAAACTGACTAAGCATTAACCGAGACAGCAGACTGAAAAAGATCAAGGTGCAGTCTTGTGGTGTTTTAGATGTAATACTACTTGTAATTATTAGAACTGACAGCATTGGCTGTTGGGATTCTGGAAGCACAGGAAACAGGAAGGAGGGGAGAGATGATTAGCCTGGGGGCTGAGTGAGAGCTACAGAGTGGTGCAGCAGTTTTGTAAAGAGGTTTCACTTTTGGTAAATAAAGTTCTGTTGAAGTTTGTTAGTACCTTGCTTGCATGATACAACAAGTCTGAAGAAAAGTAAAATTCTCTAATGCTCACCGAATACCATCCCTATCAGAAGGAGGCAATTACAGCAATAAAAGTTTTGCCAGAGAAGAGGAGAAGACATTTGGCATCACCCCTTCGACAACCTATGACTCAGCTCTAACTCTTACTCATCTACAGTTGTCCTTACTCACAAGAGCTGACTCAAGTATGTCTTGTGGGACTACTGAATGGGAGCAAAGCTTGATTATCCAGGCTCCTACTTTTACATGTTTTCTTCTGTTTCTGGGAGAATGTACAGTAATTTATAAGAAAAGAGAATTACATGGAGACTACCTTTTAAAAACAAAAATAATGCATTTGAAAATCAAAGATTTCTTATATGACCAATGGCTTAATTTATTTAAACCTGGTCTTTCAATTGTTTTGTTTTTTCCTTTCTGATTACACTGTGCATCTTTAAAAATATCTACACTATGTCTTTGGATTTATGAAGCCATAACCATTTTTGCAGTAAACAATAACACAATAATTTACTGTGACTATGATGGAAGCATCAAAAAATCAGAAATCAAATTAGATCACATCACAAATACAACTGAAAACATCCAAGTGTAGCTCTTTACGGTAATTTTATCTTTCAGTCTTACAGTATTTGTGGCACATAAAGAACAAAAACAGCACTGAGTGATTTGAAATAGATGTGAGTAAATTAGTAAAGCCTCCACACAGAATCAACATGTTAATGTGAGGAAAAACAAATCTGATTTCATTACCATTGTGCATGATAGTCTGCTAGTATTATAGGTATATTATCAACAGGAGAAATAGAATTTCATTAATATATTATAATGAATATTAAAAATAGTTAACAAGGAGGGGAAAGGGAAAGCTCAACATAGAATAGAATAATTAGAATAATAATTTAATAATATACAATATATTAGGGTATATTAAAGGACCCAGAAACAGAAATGCCTCAATTTGCACAATGTAAGATATATAGTACAAGTGAAATATACCTTTAACATAATACAAATAGTAAGCGGGCTGCATACGTGGCCCTCCATCTCAGTAGACCGCAAGACTATTGTAACCAAGACGGTCTCCTTGGATAGGGTATTATGCTAACTGCGCTTGGGTACCTAGAATATGTGGGATGTGCCAACTGAACTATAGCAGCACTTTGATTGGATTCAGAGGGAACATGCATATCTCATATTCAGTGTTCTGTGCAATCAGCATGCACCACACTTCACATGTGTGACACTTTAATTATACTGGTAGGAAAAAAACGACAGACAGAAACCAACAAAATCTGGCAACCCTGCGCGTGAACAACAGTGAGCAAAATGTCACATCAACCTCACATAGAATCCTGATGGGCCACATGTGACCCTCAGGCTGCAGTGTCCTACCACTGGAATATACAGTTCACTTGGCAATATCATGACACACTGGCTACCTATTGATTTTTCATCTGGAAGGTTTTGTGCATGTGGCTCTCAATCACTATGAGCTGTCTTTTTAAGAGAATATTTTTTCCCATGTGCTGTGCAGCCACAGCGGAGATAGCAGAGGGGATTGAGCTGGTATCTCTCAGTTTACCCAGAGAAAACTGCCAACAGGGCATTCCTCATGAGGACCCCTCTGCTTTGGAATTCACATCTGTCATTTGCAAAATAGTCCAAATGTGTTGCCTTCTCAGACATGTTGCAAGGTGGATCCATATTTTCAAACTTGCGGAGGGGGAGTATATGGCTGATGGTTGAGATATTTGGAGAAAATAAGGTATTTGTAGATTAAGTTGATTTTTGTTTAGTTATTTGTTGTGAGGGGAGAAGTAACTAGGGTTGCCAGATGGTTTCAGCAAAAATACTGGACACCCTTGACATTACATCACAATCTACATTACATCTTATTTAGAAAATACCGGACATTTATATTTTCTCATTTATATTTTCTCAATGTGTTTCCCGTACAGAAAGCTCAAATACTGGACTGTCTGGTTCAAAACTAGACACCTGGCAACCCTAGCAGCTACTGAATTTATGTCTTACCTAAATGTTTGTAAGAGGCACCAGCTGGATGTGTAAGTATTTATTTAAAAATATATAAATGGAAAGAAATAACAATAAAAAAAATCTGTAAAAACCTTCTCAAACATTTTGGTTCAGTGTCCCTTCTCTCACTCACTATCAAAAGCTTGTGTGGTTTCTCCTTCCATCATATTACTGTTTGTTGTACAAGGGTGTAATACAATCATATACATTGTACATCTGTATTTTGAGTTCATGTGTGTGTGGCATAGATAGGAAGGGTAAACATTTCCATTTCAAATTTTCATTTTATTTGAATCGGACTTGTGGTAAAAATACCAATGCCTGAAATAAGATAAACCACAAGTATTTTAATATATGTGATGCCCCATTCTCACTGAATAACGTGAGCAAGAACATCAGTGTCGTAACAGACTCTTTTGATGAGTTCTAATAAGGACTTACTCCACAAAGCTTCTTTCTGACAGAAAGAAACAAGCTAACAAGCCCATAACAGACAATAGCATCCCCACTGTTTACAGCAGCTTAAGGGTGTGAACAGTAATGAGCCTGCATAACTCTAATCCCATTTGCATGTCTATTAAAATACAGTATATTGTACTGAATGGCATAATATTGGAGCCTTATCTTCTATTTATGAATTGTGCAAGTACATTCTGAACAGGGCTAATGTGATACAATCATATACATTTCCTATAGCATCAGCTACTTGTTTGAAACTCATTAAGCCGTAGGATCAGAATAGCAATAATGAATCTGCAAATTGATTCATTCTCCTTCAGTGATTTCCAAATGTCTCTTTTCCTGTTAATTCTTTCTCTTCATGTGCATGTGTTTATTTAAAAAGTTTAATGTTATTATATTCAAAGAGTAACATCTAAAGTCAATCAAAACAATTTGTACTGTATTCCTTTGCCTATGTCACCCTTAAAAGAGGTAATTCAGTCTGTATAAATTAGAGCACTATTAAATAAAGGCATGATTTTAAAAATATGAGCTAAACTGCTAAGGTAAGAAGATAGCAATAAAATATTCTGTTTATAGGTAGCAGGTTTAAAACAAATGAGGAAACACTACTTCACTCAACGCACGGTCAACCTGTGGAACTCCTTGTCAGAGGATGTTGTGAAGGCTAGGACCTTAACAAGGTTCAAAAAAGAGCTAGTTAAATTCATGGAGGATAGGTCCATTAATGGCTGTTAGCCAGGATGAACAGAAATGGTGTGCCTAGCCTCTGTTTGTCAGAAGCTGGGAATGGGCAACAGGGGAGGGATCACGTGATGATTACCTGCTCTGTTAATTCCCTCTGGGGAGACCCAACACTGGCCACTGTTGGAAGACAGGATACTGGGCTAGATGGATGTTTCATCTGATCCAGTATGGCCTTTCTTATGTTCTTACATCCTTCTTCACATAGACAAATCTACCAAACACTAGGCTGTAAGTGTAAAATCCTGTAATTAAAAAAAATCAGCTGACTGGGGCATATTAGGGTATGTCTAGACTATGTGCCTCTGCTGACAGAGGCATGTAAATTAGACATACCGACATAGTCAATGAAGCGGGGATTTAAATATCCCCGCTTCATTAGAATAAAAATGGCCGCCGTTTTGTGCCAGCTCAGCTGTTTGTCGGCACAAACCGGCAGTCAAGACGGGGATCGGTCGGCAAGGAAAGCCTTTGCCGACCGATCCCTTATGCCTTGTAAAAACAAGGTTTACAGGATTGGTCGGCAAAGGCTTTCCTTGCCGACCAATCCCCGTCTTGACTGCCGGTTTGTGCTGACAAACAGCTGAGCCGGCACAACGCGGTGGCCATTTTTATTCTAATGAAGCGGGGGATATTTAAATCCCCGCTTCATTGACTATGTCAGTATGTCTAATTTACATGCCTCTGTTGGCAGAGGCATGTAGTCTAGACGTACCCTTACAGGAATTTTTGCATTTAAGAAATATGCTTTTCAAAGCCAATACGTTTAGTTTTCTGGAAAGATTACATTAAAGTCATTGTTAGTCTGCATTTTTAATCAATACTTCCCATGCTTATGTTTTAAAAAAAAATAGCTAGTAGTCTAATTAATATTTTTAAACTATTTTACTAGCAAAGAACAAAAATAGAGAAACAGCCGCCTTTTCTTCCCATTCTTACTCTAGTCACACATAACTAGGTCAATGGCATGGCACAGAGAGCTTAATAACATCAGATTTTTGTTATAAAAAGCAACTCAGGAAAGTATAAAAAGCATATAGTACAGACTAGTTTCACATACAATATAAAGCACAACACAGGCATCAGTGGTTAGAATCATTTAAAAATGAAGATTCGGAATCAAGTTGAGAAAAATAAGTGCACAACATTGATGAGCTCTTGTAAGAAAGTGTTCCTTCAGCAAAGAGACCACTAGTTTGAACCACAAAAGACTGCAAGATTTATGAACTTTGTGCTTAATTATTAATAGACAAGTTAATCAAAAACTCATTCCCAGGACAAGTATTTTCTAATAAAAGGTGAGAAATATCATCCCTCATGTAAAAAAAATCATCTTAAAGTCTTAAAGCTTGGCCTTGTTCCCATTTCATATCAATGACAAGGCTCCCATTGACTTAAACTGAAGCAGAAGCAGATCCTGAAATCCTGCTAGAGAGAACATTCATCCATCATAACACTCATCAGCAGTATCTGACATTTTCAACCACAGGACCAATTTTAAATGTCAAAGGGTTACATTGAGGAGGGGAAAGACCATTTAAAGTGGTCATTTCCCTCTTTCTCTCCTTGCCAACCAATTCTCAATAAGCTAAACTGAGAGCATAAAGACCATTTCTCAGCTCAGATTCTGAATAAAAAAGTTCAAAGATGCTCAGCTGCTTTTCCTGAGCATCAGACAGACAAGGAGTAAAAAGTGTTTCCATCTAAAATCCTGAGTTGTAGACCTCTCCAGTCCCTCAAACATCCCCATCACAGCCTTCTTCCCAATCCATCTTCTGCCAAACTACCTTTGCAGCCTAAAGACTGGAAGGAGGAATCCTTTCTTGCCAGCAACCCCATCCTTGACTCCCCCTCTCAAGCAATCTTCAAGGATTTAGCAATCTAGATTCTGTCTCCAATGTGCCCAGGAACATACCTTTACACCAAAATCTGTTTCCTCCTCCTTATGCTCTTCAGGAATACCCCCGCCTTCCCACATCCCTTGTTACAGGGACCCTATAACCATTATAAAAAAACAACTACAGGGGCTGCTCCTTGCCCTAAAATTAATTGCTACTAACCCTGCTTCATTTTTGTTGAACTGGCTGGCATTCCCACACCCATTTGTCTGAGGTTAATCAGTCCCTTTCCTCTTTTTGTGGAGTCTACATACCTTGAGCATCCTGTTCTCTCAGTAATTATTCCCTTCTTCCTCAGGCTCAAAGGCTATTTTGCTTTTCACTCCCCTCTTCTCTCTTGGGGGAAAAAAAGCTACTGGAGAAAACACATTTTCAATGTGTAATCAAATATAAATACAAATTTTCTTCCTAGCACAGTCACCCTGAAGGGTGACCGTTCATCTCCTTAAAGGTGAAAGACACCCCTAGCACGTAGCATATGCATAATGTACATGCACACATTGAAATTCCTAGGAGAGAAGATAGATCTAAAGGATAAGACAAGGTGAATGGTTTCACTAAGAGTTTTCTTTAAAATGAGTATTTGGCTTGTTAGTAGCTACTCCATTCATTAGCATCACATTAGTTTGATGTTGGTACTGGGGTGCAGTATCAAATATGGAGGCAAAAATGTGCTCATGAATTCCTGAATGGTACTATTAATCACTTAATACTAATCTTCAAGCATCAGCCATTCTTCCTTCCTGACATTCCACTCTCAGATACTAAAAACCTCTCTAGCACATTCAGTTTGAGTTCAACAGTGCTATCGCCCTCAAGGCACACTTCACTAACACACAACAATGAGCATTAAGTCAACATAACCTTTGTGATAAGAGCAACAATTTGAAAGCGCCCATCTCCCTGTCCATTCTTCCTCCCCTTTATGATCAGGCTCAAGCAACCAGTCATTCCAAATAGATTTCTCAGAACAGCATTTTCACATAATGGATCTTTGAGAGAAATGAACTGGAGGGTGTGGCACTACAGATATACTGCACGCTATGGAAATATAAACTTTTACAAGGTAATCAATACATTCTGAAGGTCCATCAGCACCAAATGGCAACATAATATATCCATTGCAGTGTTCACCAATCAGGGAGTTTCTATTCTGCAACTCTTGTGGAGAATGAGCTCACTTAGCCTATGTCTACACTGCACAGTTATTTTGGAATAAGCTATTCCAGAATAGTTATTCCAAAATAGCTTATTTCAAAATAGCAGATCTACACTGCAGGGAAGCCTCAAAATCAGTCCGAGGCAGGCTTCCCTAATGTAGACATGCTATCTTGATTTAGAGTCCCAGGAGGAATAACTTAGAATGGCCCTGGTGCGGGACTATTTCGAAATAGCAGAAGCGGAGCATCAAACACACCTCATTTTGAAAGAGCTATTTCAGAATAGGTGTTATTCTTCATAGAATGAGGTTTACAGAAGTTGTAATAAACCATCTGTTATTTTGAAATTATTTCAAAATAAAGGTATTGCTGTGTAGATGCTCGCATAATTATTTCGGAATAACGGCCATTATTCTGAAATAACTTTGCTGTGTAGACACACCCTTAGTAAATTTGAACCTTTGAGGTTTTATGGATTGTCACTGAGAGGGAGTGAGACCCTTCTAGCATGGATGTTGTTTGTGATTCCATATCAACTATTTTTTGCAAGTCCTTACTCAGATCTGAAACCAAGCTATTTTCTTCCTGGCTTATGTATCACCAAATGTAAATGAAGATCCTACAGAACAAATTCTGAACTCAGTAACATCTGTGCAATTATATGATTTGGAAGTGTTGTCCTCTTCTACATGTGGGCAATGCCCCCTTGGCTTCAGTGGAGCTCCACAGTGAATTTGAAAGAACATTTTTTCCTGCAATTGGAATACAATCCAGCTCTACATTGCATTGCTATGTTGGTAAAGCAGAATTAATGAGAGTTGTTACAAGGTACACTTGATCCTGGCCACTCTGGAGATTGTCCCAGGAGACCTCAGCACCTGGAAGGAGCTAGTCTCTCCACCCATATCTACAATTCCAAGTATTCCTTTTTTGCAATGTGGCCCCTCTGGCCAGCCCACTATGCTTGTGTCCTCCTGCAAGAGTATCAGAGTCTTCCAGTGAAAACTGTCCCAGGCAGTCCTCTTCTCCAGTCCGGTCTGTGGCGTTTCCCCCAGTGGCTGGTAGGGGAATACTGGCCCACTCTCTTCTCCAGGTTCCAGCTCATGGTCCTTCTCATCAGCAGACAAGGTCTTCCCAATCCCATAATTTACTGCTTTTCCCCTGAGCCCACTGCTTAATTTGTAATAGAAAAGGCATTAGGGCTAAAGCAATTTTTTGACATTTATAAATAATGCAGGAGGCCCAGAGATGGAGCTATGCAGGGCCAGTCTGGAGGTGCCGGGCCTCAGCCCTGGCACAAAATAAGCACTCTCTGAGCCTTCCCTATCTTTCTGGCTTCTCCTCCACCTCCCTGGATTTTGCGAGCCCCACAGCTTCCTCCACCCAGAAAGTAAGGGTGCATCTACAGATCACCCTAAACTCAAAATAAGATATGCAAATTTCACCACGCAAATTGCGTATCTTATTTCAAATCTATTTTGAAATAGCTTATTTTGAAATTTGGCGCATCTACACAACGCCAAATTTAGAAAGAACACGCTATTTTGAGCCGTTCCTTATCCCTCGTGCAATGAGGTTTACTGAGACGGTGAAATAGTGCACCTGTCATTTCGAAAAATATTTCAAAATAATGGGCAGCTTGTGTAGATGCATGGTAGCTATTTTGAGATACCTCCAATATCCTGAAACAGCTGTTCAGTGTAGACGTACCCTAAGTGTTAGCTACTTGCAGCTATAGCCCCAAACTCACCTCCCTTCTCCTAGGGAGTAATGGCACACTGCTTCCCAGCCGCTCCACAGTTGCTCTCAGCTATGGGGCTTTATACCAGCCCCTGCTGAGCCTCATCTAATTAATCTCTTCTCCCTGGCTCCTTTTTCTAGGTGCACCCTGGTGAGTTAATTGGCCCTGATACTGCTACCCATCTTAATCCCCCCCAGGGCTCATGTAGAGTCGACCCCCCATCACAGGAGTAAAAACTCATTTTTCTGACTGAAGGAATCAGAACGATCATGTAAAACCCTATAGTAAGAAGGTGACATTTTTACAAAGTCACTTTTCAGAGGACAACTAAAGCTTAAAGCCCAATTTTCCATTGCCTTGCACTTTATTTAGTTAGTTGCATTGGTGCAAGCCATGTGCAAAAATCACTAAAATAGTGCTACATCAGAATGGCAGCATATACATACTCTTTGCGTGAAAGTGGAGAATCAGTCCCTTAGTAACTATGTTAACTATGACGAGCTGTTTTGTTTTCTGTAACCAGAGGATGTTCTTTCATAAATGATTAATTGTCCAAACTATACCATTAATTGCAGAAGTTTCTCTTCTTCTAATTCTACACTACTGTCTTTCAGTTAACTACTGAAAAAACTTAAAAAACAACGAATAGTCTAGCAGCACCTTAAAGACTAACAAAACAGGTAGATGGTATCATGAATTTCCGTGGGTACAACCCACTTCTTCAGATGACTGGAGTATTAAAAGTCCAGATCCAAGAATAAATAAGGGAAGGTAGGGAAGAGGGGGAAGAAAAAAAAGGAGAAAAAGAAGTTATGAATTAGATTGTTCAAGTTACCAGAAGCCGATAAGAACAATTTGCACCTCTAAAAGTACTCATTGTTTGGTTGGTTGGTTAAGTCATTAGGATGTGGAAGGTAGTGTGTGAGCCAGCCAATATCTTTATTCATTCCTCTCTGGTAGGAATCAAACTTGTAAATGAAGTTAAGTTCCAACCCTTCCCTGTGTATTTGGCTTGTGGAATTGGACTGAAACAACACTGTGACTTTGAGATCCATTAATGAGTGCCCAGGAGGGTTAAAGTTTTCTCCAACAGGTCTCTGTGTGTTGCCTTTTGGGATATCTGTTTTGTGTCCACTAAGAATCTGTCCATTTTAGCCAATATTTGGCCTTGATTCTTTTGGGGGCTTCTGGGCTTTATAAGACAATAACATTAAGTATTAACAGAAAAGTTAAGTGGTGCTTATGTGCTTAATCCCATTAGCATTTACCATTCATGCCTTTGCAAATCTCCCCCTTAATCATGTATCCTCATTTAAAGGGGGAGGGGGGATAAAATGGCATGAGTAATATCTCAGCATTATGCTGCAGTTCATCAGCATAAAGGTCTAGAACTTATATCAATTGTGAATATGAAATGTTTAGTTGTGCATTGATTTTCACAGGCAGCAAGTTCCATGAGACAACCCTTTCCAACACTGAATCATCATCAACTGCTTATCCAACATGAAATTTATAGAGATAGGTTATGTAGCAAGAGGGAGTTTTTTAAATGAAAGCATGAAAAATTACATTGTCACTTGCATTAAGCTATTTGTTTTCTTTTCCAAACAGAGAACAGCTAAAAATTCTCAGTGAAGCCTTCAGGATAATAACAACAATGAAAACAAATCAGCGTTAGAACATTTTTGAACTCTAAAACCTAGCCTGTAAAATTATTTTCCCCAGAGTAAACTGACATTTCTACTGCATTACTTTGACCACATGCATTATACATGCTTAAGTGTCAATTTCTCTAAATGCCTCCTAATAGACACCACTGTTACACAAAAATATTTATGTTTTAAAGCTCGGATACTACTTAGTTGTTAAATTCATCTACATTAACAATATGATAAGGTATTTCCAGTTTATTGCTTGCATTCTAACCTTCAAATATTTTGTTTTGGCCATTTAAAATGTATTATAAATAAGGACATAAGTGAGGCAGAGACAGTAGAAATCAGACCTTATTTCCTTAAATATGCTACTTCTTTTTTTTCCTCAGACTCTAAACTCCTCAAGACAGAGATTATGTTTTTGTTCGTGTATGTACAGGGCTTAGCACCTAGGACTCCCTTATCATGACTAGGGCCCATAAGGCATCCCGAATAAAAAAATAAAAATTAAAAAAAGAACAAGTTAAAAATCTCTTAGAAAAGTTAGATGTCTGCAAGTCAGAAGGGCCTGATGAAATGCATCCTAGAATACTCAAGGAGCTGATAGAGGAGGTATCTGAGCCTCTAGCTATCATCTTTGGAAAATCATGGGAGACAGGAGAGATTCCAGAAGACTGGAAAAGGGCAAATATAGTGCCCATTTATAAAAAGGGAAATAAGAACAACCCAGGAAACTATAGGCCAGTCAGTTTAACTTCTGTGCCAGGAAAGATAATGGAGCAAGTAATTAAGGAATTCATCTGCAAACACTTGGAAGATAATAAGGTGATAGGTAACAGTCAGCAAGGATTTGTAAAGAACAAATCATGTCAAACCAATCTGATAGCTTTCTTTGATAGGATAACAAGTCTTGTGGCTAAAGGATAAGCGGTGGACTTGGTATACCTAGACTTTAGTAAGGCATACGGTCTCGCATGATATTCTTATCAACAAACTAGGCAAATACAACTTAGATGGGGCTAATATAAGGTGGGTGCATAACTGGCTGGATAACTATTCTCAGAGAGTAGTTATTAACAGTTCATAATCCTGATGCAAAGGCATAAAAAGTGAGGTTCTGCAGGGGTCTATTTTTGGACTGGTTCTGTTCAATGTCTTCATCAACGATGTAGATATTGGCAAAGAGAGTACGCTTATTAAGTTTGCAGATGATACGAAGCTGGGAGGGGTTGCAACTGCTTTGGAGGATAGGGTCATAATTTAAAATGATCTGGACAAACTGGAGAAATGGTCTGAGGTAAATAGGATGAAGTTTAATAAAGACAAATGCAAAGTCCTTCACTTAGGAAGGAACAATCAATCAGTTTCACACATACAGAATAGGAAGCATCTGTCTAGCGGGGAGTACTGCAGAAAGGGATCTAGGGGTCATAGTGGACCACAAGCTAAATATGAGTCAACAGTGTGACGCTGTTGCAAAAAAAGCAAACATGATTCTGGGATGCATAAACAGGTGTGTTATGAGCAAGACATGAGAAGTCATTCTTCTGCTCTACTCTGCACTGATTAAGCCTCAGTTGGAGTATTGTGTCCAGTTCTGGGCACCACATTTCAAGAAAAATGTGGAGAAACTGGAGAAAGTCCAGAGAAGAGCAACAAGAATGATTAAAGGTCTAAGGAACATGACCTATGAAGGAAGACTGAAAGAATTGGGCTTGTTTAGCTTGGAAAGGAGAAGACCGAGAGGGGACATGATAGCGGTTCTGAGGTATCTAAAAGGGTGTCACAAGGAGGAGGGAGAAAAATTGTTCTCCTTAGCCTCTGAGGATAGGACAAGAAGCAATGGGCTTAAATTGCAGCAAGGGAGGTTTATGTTGGACATTAGGAAAAACTTCCTAACTGTCAGGCTGGTTAAACACTGGAATAAGTTGCCTAGGGAGGTTGTGGAATCTCCATCTCTGGAAATATTTAAGAGCAGGTTAGACAGTAGACATCTAACAGGGATGGTCTAGACGGTACTGGGTCCTGCCATGAGGGCAGGGGACTGGACTCAATGACCTCTTGAGGTCCCTTCCAGTTCTAGTGTTCTATGATTCTATGAATGTAAATTACTAATACATTTTAATGATAGAATAGTTCAGGTAGTGTTAACTTTTCCTCCTAATGGTATAAAACGGGTGTCAAACCGAGCCAAAAGCAGTTATTTCCATGTTTCCAAAGATTCCCAATCTGCAATATTAGAGAGGGGGAAACACTGACTTACCCTGCAGTACAGAATCACATTTCAGACTTTTATCCAGGTCTGCCTAAATGCTCCTAGTTTCATGAAAAGCATGTTTATTTAGTCTTCAGCAAAAGTAGGATGGCTGAATCTAAAATGTAAACATTAAAAAACAAGCCTTCTTTACAAGGCACTATTCAGACACGATGTAAACAGACAGTTTCTGTCTCAAAGAGCTCACTATGTTGGTTTAGCAAACAGATAAAAGTAGGATGTGGTAACAGGGAAATATATTGTAAACCATAATCACAACTTGCCCCCAGAGTAACAATGGTCAGCAGGCATGGTTTACTGGGCATCATGTCAATTAATACAAACACTTCAAAAGAGTTTTTTGTTTGTTTAAATCAATTTTCAAATTCCAACCAATCTGTCTTCAGTCCTGCAGCCTGACGCAACACATGCCACCCCCAATACTTGCCCCTTTTATCCTATTCATGTTACAACTTCATTCATTCATTCTTGGAGTATAATAAAATATACTTCTCTTCCTCCCCTCTATCTCCTCCGTTCTCCCCCCCCATAAAAAAAAGTTAAGTTAAGTTATTCGGCATGCCAGATCAAAAACTGAACAACAAGGGCTACTGAATCTTAAAGAAATCTGATGGCACCTGAGAAATTTTGCAGGCTAAAGTCAACTAAGACAACCCATGCTTGACAAATATATTTTGCCAAAGATACTGTCAGGGTTCTATTAATAACTCTTACCACTGCAGAAGATTTCAAACAAAGGCACAGTTATGTAGAATGGTTCATGAAATAAACTGACATCAGGAAGGAGGCACAAGTATTCATTTCCTCCTCATACAATATTTTTTCCCATATCCCCTATTAAAAAGTTTAGTTATACAGGATAATCAAAAGCTTCTTTATTGGCCCTGAAGATGTACTAGGATAAGCCATATGTAAAAAAAACAACAAAAACTGCACAAAACCCTGCACTCAGATAAACAATTGCTTACATTTTATCTGCATGTTAAACACCGGTCAGTTTCCTTATATTCACAACCAGGGAAGATAAACAGTATTTTTATTCTGGTGATCTACAGTTTGATTTTTAGATCTAGGGGTTTTTTTTTTTTTTTACCAGAACGCCTAGTTGAAAAGGGACCCTGGTGGCCAGCTAGACTGTTAAAAGTCCAGCAAGTCTGGCTCCTAGCAGAGAAGGGCTACGGTGCTTTGTGCGCTGCCCTTCTCCTGAACACCAGTTCCGCATTTCCACTGGCCAGAACCCAGCCAATGGGAGAAGTGCCTGTGGGGAGGAGCAATGTGAGAAGTCTCCTATACCTCCCTCCTCACCTAAGCATCAGACCTGCTGGCTACCACAGGGGTGAAGCATGGAGCCAGGGTGGCTGCTTAGCCTCACTTAACCATTGACTAGAAGTCGCTCGAGGTAAGCCAAGCATGGTGCCCCCCAAACCTGGAACCTCCTCCTGCACCCCAAATCCCTCATCCCCAGCCCCAACCCAGAGCTCTCATCCCTCCTGTACCTCAACCCCATGCTGCAGCCCGATCCCTCTCTCAGAACGCCTCATCCCCATCCTCAACTCTGAACACTAACCTGTTCCTGCATCCCAATCCCTTGCCTCACACCCCAGACCCTTCCCACACTCTGTATCCCTCAACCCCAACTCACAGCCTGGAGCCCCCTCCTGAACTCCAACTCCCTTATTTCCAGCCCAACCCCAGAGCCTGCACCCCCGTTAGAGCCTTCACCCCCTCCCACACCCCAAGCTCCTGTCCTACCCCAGTGAAAGTGGGTGAGGGTGGGGAGAGCTAGACATCAAGAAAGGGGAAATGTACTGAGGCAGGGCAGGGCCTAGGGGAAGGGATTGGGGGGAAAGGGTGTGGCATCAGAGAAGGGATGGGACTATGGTGTTCAGTTTTGTGTTATTAGAAAGTTGGCAACCCTATTTAGAGTCTCATTGACTCAGAAATCCAGTTTAACTCACTAAAAGTCACCTTCATGAAACAATCCAAAAATATTCTCACACTTTTCATATTATTTCCCGTATCACTATCTGCCTGGGGCTCTAATCACAAAGTACGGAACTCCTTTGAAGGTAACTTGATCTAACAACATTTATATCTAGATCTGAAATTGTGGCAAATACTTGTCTTTCAGTGAATCCTCCTATAGATCGGTATCTGCACTACTAGGGCATTGACTGTAGCTTGGTTCTCATAGGCTGCATATATCCTGCATTTCAGGTGCAAAATTCAGATTCCCTGAACAGCTACAAGTACATTATTCATCTGATCCTGTTTCAATCAGCATGTTCCTGAAATGGCAAAGATAAATTTCTCCGTTGCTAAATGTATTGAAATTAAACAAAATGGATGTACAAACACAA
Organism: Rafetus swinhoei; assembly: GCA_019425775.1. Taxonomy (NCBI): domain Eukaryota; kingdom Metazoa; phylum Chordata; order Testudines; family Trionychidae; genus Rafetus; species Rafetus swinhoei. The sequence goes on from CM033437.1 coordinate 279,838,560, forward strand.
AGTATTAATTTAGCTACTTAAGAGAATAGGTGACCAAAACTTTTATAGAAGAAAAAAATACAACTATCTGTTTCAGGGAAGCTCACAGGCAGTTGCACGCTCACTAAGGACAAGCTTGCCAATGTTTATAGGTTATTCAAAAGGAGTAGCTATGCCATTATTATTGGAACAATTCTCTGAACATTTTTGTATAGCCCCTTTTTCCTGCAGCTGCCTTTTCAAATATAAAAGCAAAACACGCACTGTAGAGAGCAGCTAAAAGCTGAATGATTGAGGTCAGTTTTACAGTAGGGCTTCTTGTGCAATTGTTAGAAGATTAGCAACTTTTCTGTTGAGAAAGGACTCCATATTTATAGGAAGAAATAATAAGAGGAGGAGTAACAGCCTTCTGATAAAGGCCAAGGGCAGCAACATTGATGTCTCAAGAATACCCAATCTCTCTCTCACACACACATTAACAAAAGACCACACTTAGAAGCAGAATATTTGACACACAGAAAGAAAGGTGAATTTTAAGATCCATCACTGAGGTGGCCATGTTTCTTTCACCAATAATATGTCAAAGCATATCTGTACATAAAGGGAACCACTATTTGTAAATGTGACAAGAGGTTGAACAGCTATACCTCCCAGAGGGTTCTCTGAAGTAAAGGCTTTTTTGTTCTTTCCTTCCTTAGTCTTTCTTTTTTAACTGAGCTCTGACTCCATTAGTGGGGTGTATATGTTGTCTGCAAAGGAGAGCAGGTAAAAACAGCCAAGCTAATTTCCCATTCTTGAAACCAGTTTTTTTGTTTTTAATACAAATTAAGAAGTCATAGAATCATAGAAGATTATGGTTGGAAGAGACCTCAAGCAGTCAACTAGTCCAACCCCCTGCTTGAAACAGGGCTAACCCCAACTAAATTGTCCCAGCCTGAACTATGTCAAGCCAGGCCTTAAAGTCAACAATTAAAGTCGATATTTACCACTTCTGTGGAACCTACAAAATAACACTTGCTATGTTGCTTGTACTGTGGAAGCTGAAAGATCAGAGTTTGGTTTGTCAAAGGGAACAGTTGTTTCAGTGGTTACACATGGGGTGGCAGTTGGTTCCCCAGGAACCAGTGAATGGGGAGAGTAAGTTCCCAGTATGTACCTATCCCCCTACACTGCTGCCTAGGCTTTAAAGCTGGCTCCCCACCTGTTCCAACTCCCACTTCCCCCTCTCCCCCCACCATGTATCTCAGGCAGCAGTGGGGAGGCAGTCAGCTCCTCAGAAGCCAGTGCTCTCAGGAACCTGAGTGTAACCATGAACATTAACTGTATACATGGTTTCACTTTCATATCCCTAATGCAAACTGCAGATCTTTATCCAAATGAGTGAGAAATAAACAGAAGACTTTTTAAAAACAGGAGCATTATTACATGTTTCTCCTGCAAATTTTAATAAATATTTTACTAAAAAAATTATGAACAATCCTAGACTGGAAGGCCAGATAGTATAGTATGAGCTCCTGTACACTGCAAGCTACAGAACCTCACCTGCCCAATCCTATTGATTGCCTATTCTGTTTACTCCCTCTGGGGCATCTGGCATTGGCCACTGTTGGAAGACAGGCTACTGGGCTAGATTATCCTTTGGTCTGACCCAGTATGGCCATTATGCATGTTTTATAATAGACCAATAAACCCTGGCTGAGCTACAGACTTTAAGACTTCACGTTACAGAGAATCCATCATCTATTTTAGTTCAAATGAGTGAGTTATGCATGCTGCAAAGGAAGGTGAAGACCTCTTGGGTCTCAGTCAGTCTAACTGGGGAGGAAATTCCTTCCCAACTGCAAATATGGCAAACAATCAGTTAGACCCAGAACACGTGGAAGAGAACTACTAGTCAGAAATATGGGAAAGATTTCTCTGAAATAACTCAAGCCCTCCCTATCTAGTGTCCGATATCCAGCCATGGGAAATATTTGCTACTAGCTGTTTCAGATGGGGCCATATACCATTGTAGGCAATATCATCACACTGTCTCCTCAATAAATCTATCAAGCTCAGTCTTGAAGCCAGTAAGGCTTTTTTTGCCCCCACTACTCTTATTGGAAGGTTGTTCCAGAACTTCACTCCTGTATGTGGAAAATACAGTTGTCCTCTAAAGCAGTGTTTCTTAAACTTCTTGAGACTACGGAACACCAAACAATATTTTTTTTATGCAGAACACCTATGAAAATGTTCTTCAAAATAAAAATTGTTGTCAGACAAAAAAAGACAAAAACAAAGAAGTAACAAAAACAAAGATGAGGTTGCGGCACAACTGCGAGTTGTTCACGGAACACCAGTGTTCCGTGGAGCATCGTTTAAGAAACACTGCTCTAAAGAGTACAAGGGCCTGACAACACCTAATGAGGTCACTGGAAAGATTAATTGATTTCAATGGACTTTAGATCAGGACCCTTGTGCCACCCATTTGGACGCTCCCTTAAATCTTGAGAGTGTGACAAAGAGGGATTTTAGTGCATACGTACATGAAGCTTTAACTTTGGAATCATCACTACCAACAGTTCCATAGATTTTATTTATCCAAATCAGTTTATGGATACCTACTGGGTGAGTACGTTTGAAGAGTAATTTATAATGCAATTTACTAAACCAAAGATTGTATTACAGCTGCATGTGGAATATGCCAGGAACATTTGCCACGCTACCCTTCTTAGGTACAAGATGTGAGATAATCAAAAAGATCTGTATTTGGGGAAATACAGCAAAAGACTACACCCTTATTTTTTATTCCTAACATTAACCTCAATATACAGTAGTAAGAGTTCTAAAATATCTACTATTCCTAAAAATACATAGAAAATAAATATTAAAAGCAAAGCGTGTTTCCCAACACCGAACCCCCAAACACCATCTCTCCTTTCTGCAACGTCCTTTTTTGTTCCAAATAATGCATTTCTGGGAACTTTAGCCCTGGGCAATCATAAACACATGCTGTGTAAGGGAAAAAGAGGAAGAAAAGAAAATGATAGTATTTAACATAATCAAAACAGCATTGCTCTAAGATCCTGTATTAGAACAGCATTTTCACAAGTATTATATGCTGGTAATGAATTCTTTTCTTTCCTAAATGGGCGCTTTACTTGCTTGTTTTATTAAGTAAAGTCCCATTAAGGAAAGAGAGGAGTTGATTACAAATGAAATGAGACAAAATAAACAATTAGACCATTGTAGAGTGTCTGATTCCCACATAGAGCTGCCTCCAATTTCCCTGGACAGCTGTCACAGCAATCACCTCAGTCACAGTCCCCTCTTTTAAAGGAAAATGATTTTCCCACTGTTTCATTTGCCTCTCTTGAAATTCCATGTTACCCAACAAAACAGCACAATTTGGGTTACAAATTTAGCACTTTCAGATCTGCTACTGGACTTACCTTGGTGAAAGCGTATTCCTAAAGAGCGCAGTTTCCAGTCTGTTCTGCCAGCTGTTCTGCTAACAAAAGAGAACTGTCTGTCTCTCTCTCTAGCTTTGCCATGAACTGACATATCAATAAAACACTACAAGATTTTTGACAACTCAAATTCAGATTGGTCAGAATCAGCAGTCACACTTTGAGTATACTGTGGAAGAATGACTTGACTCGCTTTAACCATTCAAGGGAGAGGGAGAGAGAGGTGCTGACCACCTCATGGGTACTTTGCAGCTGTCTTCTTCGCATATAGCAACTCTTTTGAAATGCAGCATAATTGTAAAAAATAAAACCCCACCCTATATCTTGATTCAAGATGGGCCCAAATGAACCCCAGATCTGAACTTCCAACTTCTGAAAGACAGATCCAAACTTCAATTTTACAGCTTGGGCCCATTTCCTCTTATAACAGGGTTTACTGCACTGTTTTGCATTATTACACCAGATTATCGGATAAAGTAGAAAACGGTATTTTGCTGTACATGAAGTCAAATATTTATACAGCAGCTTTTAAACCTAAAATAATGTTAGCCCTGGCTTCCTTGACTCCTGGATACTGTTGGTACCATTTTATTCTATTTGTTTATGGCCAGGGCTGCTGTACAAACTGGCTTCCGCAACTGGTAGAATGCATAAAAACAGCTCTGCTTGAGACTGACAGCCAGAACGCTCTTTCTACAAAGGGACTGATGCCACTCTAAAGTTTGGTATTACCAGCTCCATCTGCTTTCAGGGAAGAATTAAATCCCAATTCTCTAAAAGGCTCTCTTGTATTCTCTTTTTCTCCTCTCACCCCACTTGATATTTGTCCTGCACTGCTTTACTTTACAAGGCAATAGGCAGGTATATAAAATAAATATCAGGCTTTGTGAGACAATCAGATTTCAGCATCTGAATACAAGAACAAGGTGTCACTTTAAGCGATAGGTAGAAAATGTTTTAAATTAGTTAAAAACAGATTTTTCTACAAGCTATATATAGTCAACCTGATGAATTAACAATTACTGAGACTCAATAAGACAAAGATAGCACTGTATTTTTGAAAGGGGTTAGATATTTATAACAAAGTGTAACATATAGTTACAAATTAAAGTTACCTTCAAGTACAGGGATATACAGTGGCACAGGAATTTCACAGTGAATTATACGTTACAGGTAATGTACGAAGGAAGCACACAGTAGATAAAAGAAGCCCATAGGAAGTCTGCTCTGGATCAGAAGATACTATGGAACATTTTCTACAATTCTGCTCCCTTAATGTCTTTATTTGGGATCTGTTGACCTAAAAATTAAGTTCCACCATTGCATCACCAGATTGATGGACAATTGCCATTTGGACTATCTCAGACACCAGAAAATTCAACGTTAACTGCCTCGATAAGGAAGAACTGAAAAAAAACAACAAATAGTGTTGCATCACCTAAGAGACTAATAAAAATGTAGATGGTATCATGAATTTTCATGGGCACAATCCACTTCTTCAAATGAATGGAGTTAAGGGGTCCAGTTCCAAATAAGTTTCAGAGAAAGAGAGGGGATGGGGGCAGGGAGGGAAGGAAAAAAAGGAGGAAAAAATTGTCAATTAGAGTGTCCATGATGTGGACTGTAGATGAGGAATGTAGCGGGCCATCCATGCAAGGTTTTTGTTTAGACCTATGTTGCAGGTATCAAACTTGTAAATTAAATTAAGTTCTACAGCCTCCCATTCAAACTGGTTTTTTAAATTGGCTTGCAATAATATGGTAACTTTGAGATCCATTAATGAGTGTCCAGGCAAGTTAAAATGTTCTCCAACAGGTTTCTCTGTGTTACCTTTTCCAATATCTGATTTGTGTCTATTAATCCTCTCTCTCAGTGACTGTCCAGCTTTGCCAATATACATGGCAGAGGGGCATTGCTGGTATTTGATGGCATAGATCACATTGGTGGATATGCAGTTAAATGAGCCTCTGATGTGGTGGTTTATGTGGTTAGGTCCTGTGATGATGTCACTTGTATAGATGTGTGGACAGAGTTGGCACGGGAGTTAATTGCAGGGGTGGGTTCCTGGATGATTATGATATAGCTGTGTTGCGTGGTTACTGGAAAAAAATTGTTGCAGGTTAGGACGTTGTCTATAGGTGAGGATTGGCCTGCCCCCCAAGGCCTGTGAGAGTGAGGGCTCATTTTCCAGGATACATTGTAGATGGCTGATAATGAGTTGAAGGGGTTTTACTTGGGGGCTGTAGGTGATGACAAGTGGAGTTCTGTTGTTTTCTTTGTAGGACCTGTCTTGAAGAAGCTGATGTCTGGGTACTCGTCTGGCTCTGTCAATCTGTTTTTTCACTTCTCCAGGTGGGTATTTTAGTTTTAAGAAGGCCTGATTGAGATCCTGTCATTGTTTGTCTCTGTCTGTAGGATTGGAGCAAATCTGGTTGTATCTTAGGGCCTAGCTGAAAACAACTGATTAGGAAATGTGTCTTGGATGGAAGCTAGAGGCATGTAGGTAAGTGTAATAGTTGGTAGGTTTCCAGTATAAGGTGGTGGAAATGTGTCTGTCATGTAATTGTACTGTAGTGGCAAGGAAGTGGATCTCTTGTGTGGACTGGTCCAGGCTAAGGTTGATGGTGGGGTGGAAGTTGTTGAAATCTCTGTGAAATTCTTCAAGGGTCTCCTTCCCGTGGGTTCATATGATGAAAATGTCATCAGTGCAGCATAAGTAGAGTGAGGGTGCTAGGGGAGGAAACCTGAGGAAACGTTGTTCAAGATCAGCCATAAAGATGTTGGCATATTGTGAGGCTATGCGGGTGCCCATAGCTGTGCCACTGACTTGAAAATATAGATTGTCTCCAGATTGAAAATAGTTGTGAGTGAGGACAAAGACTCAAAGCGCTGTAACCAGGTGTGCAGTGGCATCATTGGGGATCGTGTTCCTGATGGCCAGTAATCCATCATCATGCGGAATGTTGGGGTAAAGAGCTTCTACATCCATGGTGGCTGGGATGGTGCCACATACATCATTTTTGTTTTGTTTTTGAGACTCAAGTAGTTGTTAGAGCAAGACTTAACCTATGGCAGAGCTATTTTTCAGCCTGTTTGCAGCTGCAGAAGAATTCAGCTGAAACTCTAGTTCTCGCTACTTTCACAGTCTTTTACCTTTGACTGAGGAAAAACAAAAATAAAAACAGATGAGGAAAAAAAGGCGATATCAGCAGGGAGTCCATACCAAACTGATTTGCTAGTTCTCTGGATAAAGAAAAAAGTCTGGGCTGGAGAGAATGTGGATGTTTTCTTGTTGGATCTGTAATTTGTCACAGTTGTGACTAATTTTTTAGATTTGGTTTGATGTTTTTATTGAATAAGCAGAATCAGAGAAACTAACTAAAAAATTAGGCCAAAAACTACATGGGATAACAACTAGCATGATTCAAGATATATGCTTCTCCTTGGTGGAGATAGCTGGGGAGGGAAGGTTAATATGTAAACCTTCCAATGAATAATTTCCCCACTCCTTCACATAGCTATACAATTGACATTTGTTTTTACAGCAAGGAAGGGGTCATCTTCTACTGAAGAATTGGGAATATTCTAATGTCAGAGACTAGACCATCTAATGTGCAGCAGAGACCATTTTTAATTTTTTTTTTTTTACAGGTGCTTAGCACAATGAGATCCTGGTCCATGAGTAGGACTCCTAGGAGTTACCAGAACAATAGTTATTATTAATAATAAATAATAAATAATAATAATAATTTTAAAATACTTTGCAAATATATAGGACCTTCATCTGAGTACTTTAAAGCTTTTAGTGAATATTAATGAATTAAGAGTCACAAATTTCTTAATTTTATAGATGGACAGAATAGAGTTTAAGTCACTTGTCTAATCACCCAGAAAGTTGGTAGCAGTGGGAATGGAACTCACTTCCCACTATGATACCAATCTTCTTGAGAGAAATACATTAATGACTCCAAAATAGCAATGCATATGAATTATTATTAATTATTTTATAACTCACAAAAGTGCACAAGGTGCTTCACAGAACAATAAGACAAACAAGTGTCCTGCCCTAAAGAGATTATGATCTAAATGTAACACAAGAAGCAACAAAATCACCGTGCTTAGACCTTGACCTTAATTTTCCTCAACTGAAGTTTACAATAAGATGCATATAACAGTTTCAGGAGTTGGGTGCATGAAAAGTGTCTACCATTAAAAAGTCAGTATTTACCCATTTCTAGCACAAGTGCAGGGGAAGTTTTGGGAAATAACACTAGCACATCGAATTACTCTATGGTAACTGTGGTAAATGTTGCTCTTCAGTGGTGGCCACTGCAGTGTTCAAGATGTAGGGTTTGTTGGTGCTTTGTTGGAGCTTATTAGAGCTTTCAGAGTTATACCAGAGAACTATATGTGTTTGTGTATTACAGTCTCCTCTTGTTCTCTTTCCTGAGGCCAACAAATACCATGTGGCCTTTGTCACACACCCTGCTGGAATTCATCTATTCTAAGCTGCAACTTGTGGGTGTGTATGCTTTTAAAAAATCCTTCATTAAAATACAGACCATTGGCAGCTACTCTTAGATCCTTTATTTGTGGCTATAAGCGTCACTGCTGTCACTCACAGAACTGATGCAACAATACTGATGCAACTGACAATATTATTGTCACAAGTAGAGAGCCAAGGTGGCTGAGACAATCTCTTTTATTGCACCAACTTCTGTTGGTGAAAGAGAGATGCTTTCAAGCCACTTAGAGCTCTTCAAGTGAGAGGAAGTGACCTTTGGGTGCAGAGAGGAGGGATCAAGCCTATCAGTTTGACTTTGCTGAAAGTAGCCCCTTTCCAAGTATGTCTCAGCATATACCTCAGAGATCCCTTCTGTGCTGTATATGGAGGCTTTGCCACCACACGCAGCAGAGAGAGGCAAACTTTTCTCTTCATTGATGGTTTTTGTGCTCAAATGCTGACTGGATAAATTAAAATGAAATATAACAAATATGACAAGAGAAAGCATTTGTGAAAAGTGCAATTGCCACTTTGACAGATAAAGATGGCAGACTACCCACAAACATACCCACAAACATACAGATCACAAAGCCTAAGACATGTAGATTCCATACTTTTTAATAACTCATATTTTAGGCATACGGTAAAAGGAATATTTAATATTGCTATTTATTGTTGCCTCAATTATTGTCATTTGTATTACCCAAAAGCCCCAGTTAAGGTCAGGGCCTGATTGTACTAAATGCAGTACAAATACAGGAAGACACATACCTTGTCCTGAGGAACATAGAAGTCACAGAAACAGATGAAATACAGGGGGAAGGAATATGACATTTAAATAAATGATCCATGTGCTTATTGGCCTGCATCATTGTGACTATGTTGTATATAAAAAGGGGCAGCAAGGGAATGGGAATGATAGATGGGGGAGTTAATATCAGCAAGGGACTGGGAAAATGAAGGCAGAGGGGAAAGTACATTGCAGGAGTGAAAACGGAAAAGAGAAACGCAAGAGTGTAGGAAGGATGGGTAGGAGTATTGCAAGCAGGGGGAATGAGGTTAACAGTGAAGGGGGAAAGCAATGGAGAAGGAAAGGAAAAGCAAACCATCAGCTGGCAGGCAGAAAAGAACATTTATGAGCCAAACTGTAAATGGAATCTGCTGACTTGCATTTAATTCAATAGTTTAATTTTTTCTTCATGAATGATGAACATTAGACTGGAGGGACAACCGGCCTGCTGCATACCTTCAGATGCAAAAAGTCTGGAAGCTAGCATGCTTTTCCTCTGAGTTGCAAAGCCTAGGGGCTAGAGCTGTATTATGTCACTCTGGCAAGAAATTCAGTTGAAGGGAATAGCAATGTATGATGCTGACAGATGAAGATGACAGGAAGAAATGTAATATTAAAAACATTGAAAAGCAGACTGATATCCCAGATAGGAGAGAGAGAGAGAGAGAGAGAGAGACTAAGACAGAATTATACCAGATTTGAACATGATGCTGTGATACTAATAATTTATGTCATTCCAGTGTTCAATTTAACAAAAACAAAGTATCCTTTATTTTTAAGTAAATACTATTTTCACATACAGGAAATACAATAACACTGACATGTAGCTAGTAAAACAAGTATTTATATCTATGTTTTCCTTCTCCAAAACAACCAAAAATTGTTCTGTTTCCATGAAGTAGGTATGCAACATTATACTTGGTATTAATACACCTAATTACTGACCAGAATTAATATTTATACATTTAATAGTAACAGCAACTGAGAAAGGGAAGGATGTTCAGACATGAGGGAAAAATGCAAACTTTCCCTAAATGCTTCTCTGTTCTTTAGTCACTCCTTTGTACTTTGGCACTAGCACAGGGCTGGGCAAAATATGGCCTGGGAGCCAGATCCGCCCTACCTAGCCACTGGATCCAGCCCACAGACCCTCCGGCACACAGCTGCCACTGTTTAAAACACAGTCCCTGCAGCTCTCTGCTCTGCAGGGAGAGGGAGGTTTCATGCGATCTCCTCGCCTCCAGCCCAATCTTCAACTCCTATTGGCCATAAACAATCAGCCAATAAGAAATGACTTCAGCCAATCTCTCAGCTCCTATTGTCTGGAAACTGCCAGCCAACTGGAGCTGAGAGATTGGCCTGCGAGACTGGGCCAGCATAAGCCTCTTCCCCCACCCGGAGTTGAAAGCCACGTGGAGGGAGCAGCCTGTATTTTCAAGCGGGCTAGGGCTGCAACAGGCAGGGAGTCCAGCCTGCCTTGGGGGTGCTACAGCCTGCTGGCCAGGAGACAATTAGGTAAACTCCTTCTAGCCAGCACCTGCCTCTGGCACCCCAACCCGTCTTGCACCCCAACTCTCTCTCCCCAGGTCACCATTCAAACCCTCTGCACCCCCTGCCCCAGGTGACAACTCCCTCCCAGACTCTGTACCTCCTCCTACACCCCTCCTCCAGGCCAGAATCCTCTCCTGCACCCACTCTCCCTCCCTGACCCTACACCCCAATTCCCTGACCCAGATCACAATCCTATCCTCCATCCAAACACCCTTTCAGACCCCATACCCTCTCCTGCACCGTCCCTTACTCCGTGCATTCTTCTGCACTCAACCTCCAACCTAGACCCCACACCCCCTCCACAGAAAAGTGTGGCCCTTGACCACTTACCAAAATCCTGGAGTGGCTCCCCACCAAAAAATATTGCCCACTCCAGCACTACAGGAAAAATTATATTAGTACCCAAACATTATTTTTTGAAATTAATAAAATTTGCAACAGTGCCCTTATGTACAAGTACAGCATGAATGTACAGCTAGAATCCGTAACCCTAAGGTACAGAGGGAGGATGTGTCTCTGCCATAGACGTGATGTGTGACCTTGATAACACCTGTAGGCCTCTAATATGGCAAATGCTTAATTCTGCAAATGTGAGTAATATTAGTGAACTCAAGCAGACAGGAATAGGACTTACATCTATTTGTGCCTCAGTTCCTCATTTGTAAAATGGAGATAACACTTCCTTTCATCTCCAGGTTTCAGTTTACTTCTATTTAGACAATAATCTCTTTAGGACAACACTTGTGTACTAGGTGTTTGTACAGGGCCAAGCAGAATGGGGTGCCAATTTCAGTGGTGCATCTAGCATTACTGTGATATTAACAATAAATAATAATGATACTAAGTTGTACAGAGCACAACTAACGTTACCATTTGGTAGCCTTTGTATGTAGCAGTCATAAAGCACAATACTAAACAGGTTTGGTACTTAGTTTCTGTTGTAAATTACCTAAGGATAGGCATGCTTATATTAGGGATATAAAACTCCGTTTAATTAGTTAACCAGTTAACTGATTAAACAGGGATGGGTGGACCCTCTCACCTGCCCTGGCCAGCCTGGAGCAGCATCCCCTACCGCATGCAGAGGTTGCTCCAGCCAGGCCAGAGTGTCCCCTGTCTGCAGCATGGGCAGGATGGAGTGCCCCCCACACACTTGCAGTGGGCCCCACGGGGCTGGAGCATCTCCCTGCTTACCAGTTAATCATTCACATCCCTAGCTTATATTGATAGGAAAGATCCCATGGGAAGTAAGTCTAAGAGGAAAACAACTGAAGATAGTTGTCAATTCTTCAAAGAGACTTTATCAAGGGCACAAGTGCCAACTATCCCACGCATAGGAAAAATAGAAAGTATGGCAAGAGACCACCCTGGCTTCACCAGGAAATCTTGAATGATCTAAAAATAAAAAAAGAGAGTCCTACAAAAAGTGCAAACTAGATCAAATTACAAAGGATGAATATAAATACATAACACAGGTATATAGGGCAAAATTAGAAAGACTAAGGTGTGAAATGAAATCTAACTAGCTCATTACTTACTGAAGATGGTAAACTACGCTGGGAATTTCACCTGATATACATACAAATAAAGTAGAAGAAATGCTGTTAAATTTGTATTGCAGAACCTCCCAGACAGCTCAATCAACGTTGGGACCCAGTTGCACTAAGCAATTTCCCTGGAGGATACAATCCCTGCCTCCAAAGAGTTTACCACTCAAGAGAATACAACAGAATGGATTAGTAAAACAGCCATCAAACTTACAGAGCGGTTGAGAAAAAATGTCCCTATTACTCCAAACACAGCAAGATCTGCTCCGCACTTGGAGCAAAATGTAAAACATAGCAAGACAACTAGCACCAACAAACATGCCAAACAAATAAAGAGTTCCAATTTCTGCAGTGTTGTTGTAGTCATGGCTCTTCCCAAGGTATCAGAGACTCAAGAGAGGTGAGTAATATCTTTTATTGGATGAACAGAAGAGGTTTTTATAATGTAATAAAAGATCTCTCACCATCCTTGTCTCTGCTCCAGTCTATGTTAGTATTACAACTGCTCTATAAAGCTTTTATAGTTGAGGCTTATTTATTCTGTCAGAGACTGCAAGAAAGAAGAAGACCCGGTTTATTTGTTTCTAATACGTTTGAAAGGTAATTCTAGCTACAGGTTTGTAATTATTAGGGATGTTAAAAAAGCAGGTAAATGGATAACCGGGTAACCTCCGAAAATCTCAGCAGTTACACGGTTACACACTGTGGGCTCTGCAGTGTAAAACTTATACTGCAGAGCCCGCAGCACAGCTGACTCCTCGAAAGCAGAGCTGGCTGGCCCCACTCCCAGGGAATCAGCTGCATGCGGGCTCTGTATTATAAGCTTATACTGCAGAGAATGCAGCGTGGGGAGGCAGCTGGCTTCCTGGGAGCCCGTGTGTGCCAGGACCTGGCTTTTAAGCCTGCTCCCTGCGTGCATTTTAAGCCTGCTCCCTTTTAAGCCTGCTCCCTGGAATATTTTTAGGAACCTGTGTACTATTGTTGTAATGTCATGAAGTGGGATCATGAAATATAAATGCATAGTGAGAGAGTGTGTCGCACTGTAGGCCACCGATTTGTTTCTCCAGCCCAAAAAAGACTAACATGCCCAGTATCTTACAAGCCCCTTCCTTCAGTGCAGTTTTATTCTTCAAATACAAAATTCACGACCAAAGCAGGCCACAGGGACTCAGAGGTTTTTCCAATTGCATCTCTTCCCCCCTGCTCCAGGGCCTGCAGTTCCCTTCCAATTGAGCTCTCTCAGTCCTTTGTAGAAAACGCCTGACTCCTTTGCAGCTTGTTCTGATGATCAGACAGAACTGGTTGGACACAGTACCCTGCCTCTTAGAGGCGCTGGTCTCCCTGTTACACTCAGGGTGAAGTGTAACAGTCTATATAGACAAAGAGTCAGAGAGGAAACAGAGACACATGAGGTTATGTCTACATACAACACCTAGGGTTGCCAGATGGTTGAAACAAAAATATTGAACACCCCCACCCCCCCAAAAAAGGGAAAAAATTCTGTTGAAGGGAAAAAAAATGGGGGGGGAAGACCAACGTTGTTGAGCAAAAAAAAAAAAGAGACTCCAAGTAAGCCAAAAAAGAAAAATTAAAATAAAGCAGCATTAAAAGCATGTCCCCTTTAAGAGTTAGTGCAGGGATAGGAACAGGGGAGCGGTTGAGCACTAAGACCCAGGGGAAAGCATTACTTCCCCTAGGTCTTTTGGCCAGCAGCCTTGGGTAACCAGGTAAGCATGGGGTTGGGGTCGGGGTTGGGGTGTTGGGGGCCAGGAGAGGGGTCGGGAGGCTGGGCGCTGAGTGTTTGTAGGGTTGCGAGGTGCCTGGCATTTTTGCCTCCTGGCCGGGGAAAAATTCAGAAAATACCGGACATCACAACTACGAACAAGCCCCAGCCCTGGCAGCCCAAGTTAACTGGCACTAACCAGCAGCAGGTGTCTTGTTGCTGTATCTCTCTGGGTCCTGGGCTATCCCAAGGTCACCCAGCAGATCTGTAAGAGAGTGAGACTGGAACCCATTTCTTTTGTTTCCTAGTTCAGTGTTTATCCACTAAGCCACCCTACCTCCAGCGTAAGGTGTTCACACTGATGAAAACACTGACAGGCAGCAATTTTAAGACATGAGCATCTAAATTATTATTCAGATACACTTTGATTAGGAAATAATGGTGCTCATGGCTGGCAAGTTCTAATTACTTAATAGCCTCCAATGGCTACAGGCTGGTTTCTCAAACTTTACTAGAGAACAACAGGAGCAGAAAAAGCTTAAAGTCTTGGCCTATTTGCCTAGCAATTTACTGCCACCAAAATACTTCTCCTTTATCATGAGTCTAAGAATAAGAATTTTCTTTGATAAAGCAGAAAGCGAGGGATCAAAAACAAGCTTTCTAATGGAGGCTGGTTACAATCTTTTCATTTTTGACAAATAGAAACATAAAAAGTGATTGAGGACTATCAAGTTGTCCAATAGCGAAGCTACGTAACCATGGGGCCTTTCTGTGGCCCCCACCTACTTCATACTGGTTGTGTCTTGTTTCAGATGAGATTGTAACTACTTTGAGATGGGCTTTATTTTCACAGCCCACCGCAATGGGGCCTCAGTTATGACTGGGAATCTTCGGACCCTATTGTAAGACAAATAATAATCACTTTGGGTACGTCTAGACTATATGGCTCCATGGATGGAGCCATGTAAAGTAGTTTACTTGGCATAGTCAAAGAAGCGGGGGATTTAAATAATCCCCGCTTCATTAAAATAAAAATGGCCACCGCGCTGTGCCGACAACCAGCTGATCTGGCACAGCGCGGCAGTCTAGACGCGGCGCGGTTGACAAGGGAAGCCTTTGTCGACCGCTCCCTTATGCCTCGTGAAACGAGGTTTACCGGAGCGGTCGATAAAGGCTTTCCTTGTCGACCGCGGCGCGTCCAGACTGCCCCGCTGTGCCAGATCAGCTGATTGTCAGCACAGCACAGCGGCCATGTTTATTTTAATGAAGCGAGGATTATTTAAATCCCTGCTTCTTTGACTATGCCGAGTAAACTACTACTTTACATGGCTCCATCGACGGAGCCATGTAGTCTAGACGCACTCGTAAAGCAAAAAGGCATAAACATGGCCTCATTGAATCTACTTCAGAAGTTTATATCCTTGTAAGATTTATTTAGATTCTAAATTCAGGGAGACTTGAATATGTCACTTTTATTGGTGCGTAAAAAACCATTGTTCTATATAATTAATAATAAGCACTATATTACTCCAGTGTTTACAACCTATATTTTGCTGGAAATAGATTGAAAACAAAAAAGGCAATCAGAACAAAACAAAACAAACACCCTTCTCTTTCTTACAACCCCTTCGCCAGTGTATGTCAGAAAATAATATAGTATTTGTACATACAAAGCAGTGTTCATCTCAGCTATTTGATTACACAAAGATCTGCCAGCACAAACAACTGCTAAACAGCTGAGTCCCTTCTAACAGACAGAGATGACATTCTGGTGTAACTTCGACTTTGTATTCCATAATGAGTTTTATTCAGTATCAAACACTCATTAGCAGTGAGAGCTTAAAGGGTAACATCGAGCTGAAAGAAAAGCAACTGGTTGTAGGACTAATGTATAAAACTGAAAAACAAAAAACAAAATAAAGCCAGGCAATGGTTTTAAAAGGAAAGTACCAATAATTTGCATTTTCCTTCTTAGTTATTTTTGTTTAGCTCTCAGTCAAAACATTTTTTAATTAAGAGCCTGCTACAGAAATTAAAAAAAACAAACAAAAACCCCCCGAATAGAACAAATACATATAAAAAATGCTTACATCTTTATTAGCATGGTCCTAAAATAGCAACAAAAGCAGGTTAAAGTGTGGAAAGGGCAAGTTTATTTGTTGAATTATTAAAACCGGTTTCCACATTTTATAACAGTTTGTTAAATCCTGCGCATTAGTCCTACAGTAAATGGACTTTAGAATTGGGACAATTATAGCAGAGCAGCACACGGAATAATTTCAGTGGGGAGCCAGGGAATCCACCTAGGAGGGTTTTGACGGATGGCTAGAAGGGGCTGAAGAGACACTTCACAGAGGGGCATTGTGGAGGAAAGGGGGATGGAAGAGGAGAGTGGAAACACATCGCAGGCCTGATAGGAGATGGTTTTTGAAACACAAATGCTCACAGAATCAGCATTTACATCATGCTCCCTGTTGGTGCCCCGCCTGGTCAGGGAAACCTAAGGATCCAACCAAATTTGGTGATGAATCTTGGTCACGTGCCACCTAAGGGATATTGTGCATAAGCCAAGATGACTCAGATATCCTGCAGTCAGTTTTACCTTCTCAGTTGGGTTGCTTGCCTTCAGGTACACAGTTCACAGGGATTACAGAAACAGAGACAAAATGCTGCTTTTTGTAAAACTCAGTTGAAACACAGGAGCCTTCTCAGTTTTTTGAGACACATGCAGTAGTAGTGATAGTTGGGCTCACCAATCATACCTACGTGTTCAGCTCTCCATGTTTAAAGGTGTTCTTTGAGCAGTGGGTCGGACAGCCTTGCAGGGCCTCTGGGCAAGGCGGGGGGGGAGGGGCCCACTCCGTGCCCCAGGAAGGACAAGGCTGGGGCTAGGCAGCCTTCAGCACTGCCCAGACAGTATCATGCCCCCCTTCCCTCTTCCACAGACCTCACTCCTTCCCAGACTGCGCCACATGGCACACCGGCAGCAATTTAAAGGGCCTGAGATTCTGGCTGCCCTTTGAATTGCTGGGCCCCATGGATTACTCTTTGCTCCTTCCACTCCCTGCAGCAGGCGTGCCTCAGAGACAAACCCACGTACTGTGGCAAGGTGGAGCATAGTAAATGGTGGGGCCTAGTGCAACACAAGAGAACTTGGGAAGAGGCAAAATATGTTAGGGAGGGTGGGAAAGGCATCTTCCATGAAGAGATCTGCAACATTTATTCAGATTCGTTCTCCTCAGCTATGAGACCCATCCAAAACCAAATCTCGAAAAGAGAGTTTACTAGCATTTCAGTTTTCCCATTAAATACACTTTCTACTCTTCCTCGTTTGTTCCATTTTTAGTAGGTAGACAGGAAACAGAACAGCACTCTTTAAAATTGAAAATCTTCCTGCTCACAAGAAGGAAAACAGCAAGGGTAGAGGGACAGCACAATTTGCCGACACGTACACATTCCTATCATTTTGCATGGCCAAGAGCTTCACAGACTGGCTTTGTTGATGATAGATCATCCAAGATGGAAAGAAAATGGATTTTTCATGTTAAAAGTCCCATTGTTATGCTTAACATTTTATTCAGTAGGGTAATTCTACAAAATTCTACATTGATTATTGGGTGTGCTGGCCCTGCTACTGTTACTTTTGTATTTATTTGCCTAATTCTGGAGTCTTTGTAGCCAAGAAAAATTCCATTGACACCTGTGGTTATTGTGCCTATGTAAGGACTGCAGGATCTAGCACTTTCTGAATTAAAAATAACTACAACCTCTTAAGCATGCTCACACAAAGCAGAATCCAAATCCAGTGAAGTCCATTGATTTTAGTGGACTTTGGATCAGGCCCTTAACATCTCAGAGGTCCCAAAAATTAAACTTCTTCTGATAATATAATTATGTCAGCAATCTAGATCAAATTATTAACAATATATTACAGATCTAGTCTTAACTTCCCCACTGGTTCAAATTTTGGTCTACGGAAGTTAATAAAAAACATAATGAAAAATATTTGCTAATTTAGGTTTCACTTGCATATTCATAGTTTTTTATACCATAGGAACTTGAAATGTGCGAAGATTGCAGAATCAGACTCCTTTCGTCCTCCCCACCCCCATGCACACACATCTTTAGGTAACATTAAACAGGGAACAGTAAATCACTACAGGCAACAAAACAGACTTGCCAGAACCTTGCTGAGTGATGAAGCAGTGTCATTTCTGGGATGGCATTGTATACCTTTTCTATCTCTCTGAAAGCATTTTTACAAGCTTACACAAGTTCACGTGCAAAAGCTATGCTTGAAGATATTGCAGCTTGTATTAGTTGCCTGAGCATTGCCTCACACCCGCACGTACACATGTGCACCCTTACGTGCATGCGGTCTGACTTTGACAAGGCCACAGCTGCAGCAATCATTCAAATACTTTCCTTTGTCTGCCTGAGGCTAGCAGGTGTTCTTTGAAGATACCAAGTAACCTGAGTAGTTCATCAAAACAAGACTTTCTTGCAAAAAATAGCTATGTTAATTGGGAAATACTGGACGTGTTTTTGCAAGCAAGTAAAATACATATATTTGTGCTTATTGACTAAACCATGCACATGAAAAGCATATCCAACTGAAAATTGTGTTTATAAAACAAAGGCACAATACTGAACAATGAAATACAGTTGAAACAATCTTTACTGTTTAACAACCAAATATGGCAAATAGCAGCATTACAGGACCCAGTTATTCATGCTGATATCTCACTGCTCTCTGATTAGGATGTGCAAAATTCAAATTCGTGCATCATACTGAAGTCAGTAAGATAATCCCTAGCTATTTAGATATCTACATCTCTGAACAGTATGATTAAATAACATAAGAAATGCAGTTATTACAGTACATAGTGCAAACAATACATAGATGAAGATCTTAGGAATTTAGTCTTAAAGCTTCATAGGCAGGCAGCTGCATGTGTGACATTTCTTTCCAGTAAGAAATGGACACTTATGTCCATGTCAGGGTTTGGAAGGTGGTGGAAAGGCCACAAAACCCTGATGATTGCAGATTTGGTAAGAGTTCTGCAACAGCCCTTTCTCCCTTTACCCTCATTCTGATACCTCTGTCCCAGCCCATTAGTTGAAACAGGAATGAATTCAGGGAAGTTCTATGGCCTGTGTTCTGCAGAAGACCAAATGAGATGATCCCAACAATTCCCTCTGGCCTTCATATCTCTTTGAGCTTGTTCCCCTCTTCCCCTACCTCCCCAGCAGTAAAGTGAGAGCACAAGGACTTCTGAAGACACAATGTCCCCATTGTCAGTTCTGTTACTCTGCACCACTGAGCCCCTGTAGGCAAGAGGAGTATCTTCAGAAAAACTCCTTCTCATTCCTGCAGCTCTACTATGTGTTCAAAAGTCCAGCAGGGCTGAAAGAATGTGTGGGGGGAGTGGCAAATGCAGGTTCTATGTAACACATGCCAGGTCTGTAGATGTAATGGAATACTGAAAGAAATCATACGAATTCTCATTTTATGACTGGGTTTATCCAATGACCCATGAACTGCACAAGTGTTCAGCCATGTCACAAGTATGTACAGTTTTAAAATTCAAGTCACACCTAATGGGATGCAAATCTGCACAATATGAGTGTCATACACACATGCAATGCTCAGACTTGTCAGTCATGACAGCTACATAAGTACCTATTGAGACAGATGGGATATTCTAAGTTACAGCACAGTGAGTTAATGGACCTCCATTTTCTCTTATCCAGACAATTAACCGCCTCAGCCCAAAAGTGTGCAATATGTACAATTTGGGTAGCTATCACATATCTGCTAATAAATGTTACCTTTTTAATGGGTACCAATATACATGTAACAGTCCCAACTATAAAAATAGGCTTTTATCATTTGCCCTGTTTCAGGATTCCCTGTGCTAATGCTTACAGGGCTGTCACAAATACAATGTTGCCATGTGTAATGTTGCAAAGTGATCACTGGAAACAGTGATGATACAACTAAGTCTTCCCAGAGTAGCACTTTTCTATTTACCTATGAGAATATGAGTTATGCAAGAGCTTCAGTTTGGTTCTGCCAAATTGAATGCATAAGCAGTTCAAAGACAGCTAATTAGCATCAACAATAATCTTACCTTCTTCTGATCTTCTAGCTTGTGACTTATTGGATTCCTTCCATGTTTGCTCATTTCTGAAGATAAATCCATCACATTCACGCGCTGCCCGTCAAAACGGAATTGGTTCAGCAAGACAGCAAACTAATCCAAAATGTGGTAGCTACAAACACACAGACCTGCTGCTTTTTCCATCACATGCCTTCTCTGAACTTCATTGACTCCAAGGAATGATTAAAAAATCCATCCATTGAGCAGAGAAAATAAACTTTGCAATTTACTCCTCATATCGTCTGAATCAGCATATCATTTTTAAAAGCTGACACATTAAAAAAGAAACATTCATCCAATACTTCAATTCCAAGTGCTATCTTTCTTCACCGATTTCCATTTTTAATAAGGTTACATCCTATCTGTGAACCTGCTGAGAAAAAGAGATGTAAAAAAATTAGTTTGAAATTTGTTATAGCCCTTTCTAGTTATTTCTCTCTCCTATTATTGAAAGGAGTTGCTAAAGCTCCTTTGAGAGTCAGTCTAGCTGTCAGAGAAAAGCCATACTTTGAGGAAGCTACCCACTAGCCTACCTTACCACCATTGGGTATATATAGTAGCATTCTCTTGGACTACATGTGCCACTCTACACAGAGTACAAGGAAAGAAGCAAACAAAACCCGTTCAGAACAAAGGCACAGATAAATATCCTACATCCTTTTCTCGTACTTTCCCAGAACAGTTTTTGGTCATTGTCTTAGAAGGTGAGACTCCAATTGCCAAGGCCAGGGTCATGAGGCAAGAAACAACTCTCACATTACTAAGTCTCCAGCCAGTGTAATAAAAAGCCCAAACAAACCAAATGTTCATAGAGGATTGTAGTTGGGACAAGGAATTGACACAAGTGACATTTGTTTGCCAAAATGCAATGTTTTATTAACAACAACTAAAAGAGCCAAAAATGTATGTTCAAGCTTGCCAGACAATAAAACAGTAGAATAATGATACCTTTAGTGCAATTAAAAGCCAACTGCATTTGAACTGAATTTGATAGGATGAAGCTCACATAAAAAATTTAAATGAAATATCAATGTA
Source organism: Rafetus swinhoei (assembly GCA_019425775.1). Lineage (NCBI taxonomy): Eukaryota > Metazoa > Chordata > Testudines > Trionychidae > Rafetus > Rafetus swinhoei. Next base: position 279,859,302 of record CM033437.1, read on the forward strand.
TTTTAAATGCACAATATTCACAATGTGACAATCATTTAGTGGGAAATGAAAAATATCTGTAGAGAGTATAATGTAATGCATAGTAGTAGAACTAATGGAACTGAGCATATGATTTGTATCCAGTAAGATGAGATTAAAAAGGTTGTTCTTTCATATGGAACCTTATCCAAAACCCAGTTAGGTCAACAGAGAGGCTCCCATTGACTTCAAAGGCCCTTGGTATGTGGGTATTGATCAGCATTGCAATGCAATTAATCACAACATGCAATTAGGCCAAATATTTCAAATCATAAATGTCTGAAATTAGTCTCCAAAATGCATAGCTAGGCTCCTAGATAAAAGTGGCTTCATGAAGCTTCATCATCTCTGAAGTTCAGGGTACTTTTATTTGGGTGCCTAATGGTGATTTGGAAATGAAGTTAATGCACTCAAGGTTCCAAAAGTTTGTCTGTAATTCATATCAGGATTTCAATGAGTATTCTGAATGCGATAGCCGATCATTTATGTCTGAATGCTGCTCTTTGCTCACACTGTGACAGAAGATTCCCCACTACCACATGGTTTCCATATCATTCCTAGAATTAAAACTTCTCCATGTTTATTCCTCCTTCTGTTTTATATTTTTGCGTAAGGACAGGTCTATACTAGACTTGGAAGGTCAGCTAAAAGTATGCAAAGCCAGCTACATAAACAATGTAGCTGGAGTCAACATAATTTAAGCCGATTTTGGCAACGACTGGATGCGCCCTCAGCATTCCGTTTAGCAGGTCTTTACTAGACCTACTAAATCAAATGCCAGAAGATCAGTCTCCAGCACAGCAAGAGGAAATGTGATCTAAGATTTAAAAGGCAGAACATACTGGAGTAAATGGATTGACATCAGGGATTCTTATGTAGTTTTCAGATTCTGACACTCATGTGTTTATACTAACAGAAACTAACAAGAACACCAGTTCCTCTACCATGGTAGGAGCAAGGCCTCTCAAGAATCACTTCATTAAAAAACAGATTTATTGAAGCATAAGCTTTCGTGGGCAAAGACCCACTTTATCAGATGCATGCAGTGGAAATTCCGGAGGCAGGTATAAATATACAGGCATAAGAAAAGAGTTCCAATGAAGAGTAAGGTTAGAGATAATGAGATCAATTCAGTCAGGGAGGATGAGGCCCACTTCTAGCAGCTGATGTGGAGGTGTGAAAACCAAGAGAGGAGAAACTGCTTTTGTAGTTGGCTAGCCATTCACAGTCTTTGTTTAATCCTAAACTGATGGTATCAAATTTGCAGATGAACTGTAGCTCAGCAGTTTCTCTTTGAAGTCTGTTCTTGAAGTTTTTTTGTTGCAGGATGTCTACCTTTAAATCTGCTACTGTGTGTCCAGGGAGATTGAAGTGTTCTCCTATAGGTTTTTGTATATTACCATTCATGATATCTGATTTGTGTCCATTTATTCTTTTACGTAGGGACTGTCCAGTTTGGCCAATGTATACAGCAGAAGGGCATTGCTGGCACATGATGGCGTATATTGCATTGGTAGATGTGCAGGTGAATGAACCAGTGATGGTGTAGCTGATCTGGTTAGGTCCTGTGATGGTGTCGCTGGTGTAGATATGTGGGCAGAGTTGGCACCGAGGTTTGTTGCATGGATTGGTTCCTGAGTTAGAGTTACTGTGGTGTGGTGTATAGTTGCTGGTGAGAATTTGCTTCAGGTTGGCAGGTTGTCTGTGGGTGAGGACTGGCCTGCCTCCCAAGGCCTGTGAAGTCTATAAGGTGCCACAGGACTCCTCGTCGCTTTTGCAGATTCAGACTAACATGGCTACCCCTCTAGTACTTCATTAAGAAAATACACCATGAGTGTTTCTTGTGCAGGGATATCACCATATGTTAGGTGAACTTTTAAGCATGAAGATGAACAGTGGGGGCTACGGAGGGTGAGGGATAAACCCAAAAGCAGAATTAAAGTAAGCATGCAAAAATGGCACATAGTGAGCCCATTACAGTAGAGTTAAGAACTCAATGGTTATGTCTACTGTGCACTGGTAAGCCCAGGAATCAACTCAGGTGGAAACCTAACCCCCATTCCATTTACACACCAATCACATTAACCCACTGACCGGAGTCAAGGTCCCAGGACGACATAGGGATGGAGGGTGTCAGCCTCAAGTGGATTAGAGTTCAAGCCATATTGCTTTGCAGTATAGACACTAGGGGTGTATCTAGACTACAGGGTTTTGTCAACAAAAGTGGACTTTTGTCAGCAAAACTATACCTGTGTCTACACTACCGCCGAGTTCTGTTGCCATAACGTCGACGGAACTCGGCAGTTTTGTCGACGGTGGTAAACCTCATTCTATGAGGAATAACGCCTTTTGTCGACAAAGTTCTGTCGATAGAAGGCATTATTGCATCTACACTGTCCTTTGTGTCTACACTCTCATGTCAACAAAGCGGCTTGCTTTGTCGACAGAACTGGATGTAGTCTAGACGCTCTTTGTTGACAGACGCTTTGTCGACAGTATCTGTCGACAAAGCCTCTGTTGACAAAAGCCTGTAGTCTAGATGTACCCTAGAACTCCAGGCTAGGATCCAGGTTTCAATAATTCCTCACCTAGGATTACAAACAAGTGTAAATCCTCAAGCCTTAGGTTAACAAACCCAGGGACTGCTAACTTGAGTTTCACTAACCCTGGGCTTACATTGCAGTGTAGATGTGCCCTAAATATCCATGTCAAAATAGGGTAATCAAAGTCCCATCTCACTGGTCCTTCAGAGAGCTTCAGTGAGTAGTAAAGTTGCAGTTGTTCCCAGAACCACTGAAATGTGAAACATTTAGTTCTTTCTACTGTATCTTATACTTTTGATAGCAGCAAATGGCTACACCCTATTCATTCAGTCAGGGTGACCTGCTAAAAGGTACATCTCTCCTAGCAAGTTAGGGGATTGATGGTGAAATCAGTGTTATGCTGCCTGGAGGAATCGACTGGATGAGTGCATCACATGAGAATCTTTATTTGGTCAAACACATTTTTAGTTGAAGTACAAAACTCAGAGAAAATAACTTATTCCATTTGATACTGTATATTCTGAGATGAAAGTGTTTGCTTTACAACTGCAATAGTGCAGCAGGTTATGAAACAGTCACATAAAAGAATTCAAAATCTTTACATTATATGGAAAATATGTTTCTATTCATTATTTGAGGCATGATCCAAAGTCCCTGTAGTCAATGAAAAGGCTCTCAAACTTCAGTGGGCTTTGGACCAAGCCCTTTATGTTTCTAAAAATATACATAAGATGAACAGTATTGAGTACTATTGTTAGTACTTACTGTACCTGGACAATTAAAAATTAACTTTTATAAATGAAAAGGTTTTGTTGCATCACAAAGCAAATCAATATTGGCAATAGTTTTGAAACTTCAATAATTTTCAGTGATGTCTTAAGTTCATAAATTGCAAGATGTAAGGATATACATATGAAATGCTGTTGCTGCAACCAATATCTGGACTTTGCAGTTTTTTGCACACTTAGAAGCATTGTATTACTCAGGGTGTCCAAGATAAGAATTATTTGATTTTCACTTCTTGGTTCATTTGGTAGTCTGACATGTATATCACATTCTCCCTTCAACTAAGCAATCACACTGTATTGGGAAACGGATGGTCTTATAATGCAGGAGCTGAAAAAATGCTGATAATTTTTATTAGAGCTCCCTTATTACTTTAAATATGCAAAGTACAGAATGGCTCTTCATATGCATTTAATTCCATGCTTTTTTCAGTGGTCTTCAAAATCTTCAGCACGAGAGATTGCAATTCATGCCCTCATTGATAAATCAGTTTTATGGTGGCCCCAAGTTTATAATTCTATATTTCATTTTATATGGGATTTCTAACACATAGGAAATAATAGTAAGCCTTTCACAACTGAATTTCTCATTATTCATGCAGTAATGAAAAATCCAAGTATCAAACCCTTGATGACAGAGCTCTGTCAATCAATTGACTAGTAAGGCAAGCAGAACAAAAAGCAAGAAAGTTCTTTATAGTAAGGCTTCGTCTACACTGTGGCTTTTGCCGCAAGAGCCTCTGCACATGAAGCATGATTAGCATATCACCACACTTCATTTGCATAATTTATTCAAGACATTTTTGCACAAGGGGTTTTTGCGCAAAAACAAGCAGTGTGGATGGGGGTTTTTTTGTGCAAGATCCTTATGCCTTTCTGGGACAGGCATAAGGATCTTGCGCAAAACAGGGGTTTTACACAAAGAAACCCCGTCCACACTGCTTGTTTTTGCACAAAAACCCCTTGCGCAAAAACGGCTTGAATAAATTATGCAAATGAAGTGCAGCAATATGCTAATCCACACTTCATTTGCATAGGTTCTTGAGGCAAAAGCCTCAGTGGAGACGTAGCCTTAGTCAGGTAACAGGGAGGTAACATTTACTGAAAATCTGATCATTTCTGAATACACATAACAATACAGTCTGACATACAAACCAATCACATGCAGATTTTTTTAAAGGTATTAGGCTTTGCTGTGCTCAATGCTTCAAAGCCTAATTTCTTTAGTAAACCCTGTCTCACCTTCCAGAGACTTACTTAGGCTACTTCTTCCAGAGCCGGCCCAAGGTACGGGCCAACCGGGTGACCGCCCGGGGCGCCCCATTGTAGGGGGCGCCGCGCGGGGCTGCCGGGCCGGGCGGGAGCAGCACCGTGCATGCTCCGTGCGCCTGGGATGGTGCCACGCATGCGCCGGGCACCCAGGGACGGGACCACACATGCGCTGCGCGCCCAGGGGCGGGGGCCGCGCATGCATCGCACTCCCGGGAGCGGCGCCGCACTCACGGAGCCTAGAGCGCACAAATGGCTCGGGCCGGCCCTGACTTCTTCCTTGGCTTTATCCAAACAAGGACAACTCTACAAATCCTCTCCTTCCAAATTGTTCTCTCTTCAGTGCCATCTTATCTATCACTCCACATACAAATGTGTCTTCCTTCGGCATCCTATCACTTCTTCTTGAGTCAGCCTCTTTTTTTTTTTTTTTCTTTCAGGCTTGATCTATTGGATTCTCTTACCCACTTAGTCTGGATGGTGCTTTACCTGACTAAGCCACCTTAGCCCACATTCCCTCATTTTTTGCTCATGAGTGTTATTTTGAGCATGACTCTAGCTTACACATTTTTCATGTTGTCTATTGTTTACATCAGTCATCCATATCGTTTGCTCGTACTTCTTCTTCATTGCCCAACATTCAGCATCATACAGTGTTCACATTATTGAAATTAGAGCCCATAATCTGTTTTTGCTCTACTTTTGGAGCACATCTCTCTTTAGCCCAGGCTGAATTTCAGATTCCAGGGGATGGCAGCTTTAACCATGATTCAATTCCAGGGGCTACTTAGGCACCTGTTAACTCCTGGGGCTACTTAGGCACCTGTGAACTTTTTCAGGTAATAACTTAGAAATTAGCAAAAATAGAGTTGCCAGATTTTCCCTGAATCAATAGTCCACAGTCACTTAAACAAAAAAAGGTAGTCCAAAAGTAGAATAATCTATTTAAGCAATGTTATTACCAAATTGGTATATTCCTTTAAAAATAACCATTATATAGTCTATAATTAAATGATGGATGTTAGCAACATACATCCATAGCAAACAAATTTTGTCAGCCAAATCTTGGCTTGGGTTTATATGTACTGAATGGCTTATGCAAATACTTATGAATAAATACAGAGGATTGGAAGGAGTTCCTAGTCTGTTGCTGTAAGGATTTGAGAGTATGAATATCATCTCCATGAAATTCACTGAAGGTACTCAAGTTTGTGAGAATCTGCCACCCTCAGAAATATTAAAGATTAAGTCAACAGGAGCTAAGATTACTTACCAGTTGGAAGAGAAGGAGATGCAGCACAACAGACACACAGCTATAAAATATCTGGCTGCTCAGGGCAGCATTTGTTTGTATCTGCACATGTAAAAGACCAGTAGCTCCTTAAAAGGTGTTCTGGAAAAAAAGTCCTAGAATTAAAAAGTGCAACTGCAACCCTACCAAGGAATCAGCTTTTGTGTGTGACGGTCTATGGCCCTACCTGGTATAGTGGGCTTTGGGTCAAGTTATATGAGAACATAAGAGCCATACTGGGTCAGACCAAAGATCTATCTAGCCCAGAATTCTGTCAGTTACTCCAGAGTAGTAACGGTAGTTCGAATTAGAGATCCTAATTCGAACTACCTACTCTGTGCCGCGTGTAGCTGCGGGCACGGAGTTCGGACTAAGGGACATTTAAAAATGGCGGCGCCCGGGAAGATGCAAATGAAGCCCAGGATATTTAAATCCCGGGCTTCATTTGCAACTTCGAATGCCTACATTAGCCTCCCTAGTTTGAACTAGGGGGGCTAGTGTAGACATACCCAGGGTGATTAAGATAACCAAAGATGGTGGAAAAGTGCAAATGATAACAGGGTTCCCATATGAACAATATAAGTACAAGGAGAATAGGTCCATCAGATTGGGCAGGGATGGTATCCCTAGCTTCTATTTGTCCGAAGCTGGGAATGGGTGACAGGGGATGGATCATTTGATGGCTGCCTCTTTTGTTCATGCCTTCTCAAGCACCTGGCATTGGTCACTGTTGGAAGACAGAATATTGGGCTAGATGAACCATTGGTCTAACCACTCCAATATTTTTATAAAGAGCCCAAAAGTATTTGCCCCCTGCTGTAACCCACTAGATCCCACTCCTGTTCCAGAGCTGAGATAGAGCTAAGGAGTCCTGACAGGATATCTCTCTCTCTCTACACAGAGTTAGTAACGAAGTATGAATATACATTAAAAATTTAAGACTAACCTGTTTCCCTTAAGTGACTTGCCACAAGATATCAGAATATGTTAGTGTTAGAGCTGAGTGGGTCTAATATTATTTAATTTTCTTTCTTTTATATAGGAATTAGATAGAGTGTTCCTAATTGCTAAGTTACCTGTCAAAAATGTAGAATTTTCCAGTGTCCTAGAAGCTCCTGGAGTAGTCAGGATGCGTGCTAGCCTCCCTTGACTTACTCTTCTCCCCTCACCAGCCAGTCAGAAGCTACCTGCTCTGTGTTCCTCTCCTCCCCTGCTTTCAGCCACATTTCTTGAAAAGGCAGATCACTCCGTCCCTGGGCTAGATGTTCTTTGCTCTTCCAATAGGAACATCTAGCCCAGGGATGGAGAGTGATCTGTCTTTTCAAGCATCCTGACTACTCACCTGTATGTTTGGCATTTGCTGTTGCAGTTCCATTCTTGACAAGCAGGAGTTGGAACCAGTGTCTCCAGAGCTCTGATTCTAACCTTGCTGCTCCTGATTCCAGCCAGAAACCAAGTAGGAGTTTGCAAGGGCTGGACCTTTTTTTCTGCTTGATGAGCCTGCATTCTTCTCACTCCAGTGAGGTGAGGGGAGGAGAGAGAGGGGTAAGCAAAGCAAGCTGCTTGCATTCCTCTCACTCATGGCTAACAAGGGGAGACAGGAGACAGTAGGAAACTTAGGCATTCCACCATGCAGTGTTGTGGGAAAGTAGAACTGATTGCTGCACTTCTTGGGATTCCCTCATAGTACTGGGAACTCTCCATAATGTCAAAGCAGCACATCTATCTATCCAGCACTCCCCACTTCAGCAGCTGTCTGTAATCCACTGTGTTTCTACTACAGGGAAGAGCATAAACACTCCATTGATTTGTTCTTTGTTCCCCAAAGGGAGCAGCTCACTCAGCTGTCAGATACTTGCTAGAGCTTTTTAAAGGGAGAGGGGTGCATGCCGGCAGAGCAACAGAGATCACAAAACACTGAGCACAGCCATCAGGCCAGGCATTGTGGGATACTGGCAGAAGCCAGTTCTCTCGATAAAACAAACAGCAGAGTCTACAGTGGCTCTTTGTCGACAATAAAGGGAGGGAAAGAGACAAAATTATCTCCCAGAGACAGAAGATTTTTATTGCCAAAACTGAGTGTTTTTCCTGACAAAAGTCCCATTGTACTGCGAATGCTCTCACTGTTTTGTTGCCAAAAGGCAGTTTTTGGTGACAAATTGTGCCAGTATAGACAAGCCTTTAGAGGGGCCACAGCGCCCGCCCCCCCATACACACACACCAGTCCCCTTTAAATAGCACTCTTCTCTCCAGAACATCTCTCCACTTAGGCGATGAAAATGAGGTGTAGGCTCTTCTATGGGTTAGGCGTTCCAATGTTGAGTGCACCAATATTTAAATACCTTTACAAAACTGTAGTTTAGGACCTGATTTAGCTCTCTTGAAGTTAATGGTAAGGCTACCACTGACTTCAGTGGGTTTTGTATAAGGTCCTTAATTAGATGGTATAAAAAGTAAGATGCGCCTATTTTCATCAGCTGTGCATTTTTGGGACTCACAGGAAATAGTGTTTACCTTCCTTTGTAATATGCATCAAAAGGTGAAAAGTGGTCTATAAAAGCAAAGGATATTATTATTAATAATAACTAGGAATAGTCTTCACTTGTGGAAGTTTCAGTAAATGAAACTAATGGGTAATATTTTGGCTCTGATCCCAGTCCCATTTATATCAATGACAAAAATCCCACCAATTTAAACAGTGTAGGAACAGTCTCTTTAAGCCCAGGAAAAGTGTCATCTAACCTAATATGCATCCTTATTTGAATTACATCTATTTTAAATCACATTCCTCCATCATTCTTGTTCTTCTCAATCCACCTGATTGGGAGGAACAATAACAAAATGTCACAAAGTTAGGTGCTGCATTAACTTATACTACAAAGGGCTTGTCTTCGCTATCACAGAGATCAAGTCTGTGGCAGTCGATCTGGCAGTGTTCGAATTAGCAAATCTAGTAAAGACCTGCTAAACCGAATGCTGGCAGTGCCCCATCCACCGTAGTACTTCTTGCAGTCGCAAGGAATAAGGAAAGTCGATGGGAGTGTTTCTCCTTTGACCTCCCGCTGTGGGTAAGGTGCAGAAACTCAGCTTAAGATACATCACCTGCAGCTCCATTATTTACATAGCTGGAGTTGCATACCTTCAAGCCAACCTTCCGACTTTAGTATAGACCTGCCCTAAGGACCAATGTTTCCTGTAATCTTTCCATCCAAGTGAGGATTTTTTCCATCTGTGTGCAGAATACATTTTTATGTGCACTGAAGCATGTGCCAAATGTGCACCACCAATAGAAACAAAAACCTAGCTGTGGGCACTCTGCTAATCAGCTGGGCAGCATTTGAATTTCTTCTTAGTGGCTGCACAAGCACCCAGTTTACAAGGAACACTGCTAAGGACAAACCTTGCAGTCTTTATGCAGGCAATGTTTCCCATTGGCTTTCATGGAGAGGACTGATTAATGGTGGCAGAATTTGATTCTTTGTTCCAATAACATTTCCAGGTAATTTATTCTACATTTTTATTCCCCTTTGCAAGAAGTACAGTAGTGTGGACCAAATTTTCTCATCCTTTCCACATTCTTGATTTATTCGACATAAATAAGACCAAATAAATACATCTGCAGGTAAGGTGGCAAAATATGGTAATATAAGTATTCCCCTCGTAACACCTTGTTTAAACCCTGGCTTTAAGATTCAAATATAACTAGTTGGATGAGGTTGGCTTATTCCCTGAATTGCTTCACATAACAAAACCTACCACATACTGGTTTTAATTCTTTGTTCAAGAGAGGACCAAAGGTGGAATAGCCACACTGTTTATCAGGATGGAGTGCGCGTAGGGCTGCTGAGACTTGCCAGGCCCTTGGCAAGGCAAGAGGAGGTCCAGCTCTGTGTCCAGTTCTGCGTCCCCGAAAAAGGTGCAAGGCCTCGGCTTGCAGGGATGGGGCTGCACTTAGCTTCCCCCAGCCAGCCCTTCAGGGGCACCTGAAGCACACCGTGTGGGGCTCTGGCAGCAATTTAAAGGGCCCAGGGAGCCTTGGGTCCTTTTAAAATGCCAGGCCCGAGGAAATCTGCCCTCTTTGCTGCCCTCTGTCAGCGGCCCTGAGCGCATGTGCCTGCACTGTTCTTAACTCTAGTGAATGACAAGTTAAGCCTTCATTTTCACAAACAAACTTGAAATAAAATAAAATAAACCTACATAGGAACCCTATTGTTTTGCTTCCATAGTGGTATTTTGCAGACTATGACAGTGTTTCCCTTTATTTTACTAGGCTGAGTGCACATTTCACATTTTTTGGCCTTTTTAGCTGAAGCAATATGCTCCTTAGCTTTATGTGGGCGCTGTCTGTTGGTTCTCATACTCCCAGAAGCTAATGCAATAACTGGTTCAGCAACTGTAATTCCTTATTTTCACCCTCAGCAGTCAGATATATCTCCCAAAATGGAGTTGGCTTGAATTCTGGCTATAGTCTGGTCACAAAAGTCAAACGAATATACTTGATCCTTCTTTTATTTCATTTCAGCTTTACTAGCAATTTCATTATGTGGATCGAGATGCCCTGCATCACACTTAGAGCCTGTATAATATATCATTTTATCTCACACTTGAAAAAAGTACCAGGCAGGAATATTCTCTCTCATCATCAATTTTTTTAGTCATCAAGCATCAGAGGAAGAAAAAGAGAAAATATCTCCAAAAATATATTCTTGAGAGACCTTCAATATCAACTACATGTTTTATTCCTCTGTTTTATTATATTTTCTACAGAATTCAAGAGCAGCAAAACAAGTGTGTTGGATTCAAAATATTCTGCACCAAGACACATGACTGATTGCCAAAATCTAAACAAAATTAGGTTTTCATCTGAGCAGGTATTGTGCTGTTGGGGATTAACTCTAATTTGTTAATTGTTTACCTTATTGCAATTCTTGCTAGAGAAGAGGTGTCATCCTTTACGTTAAATCCCCTGAATGCCCCCTCTAATATCAGTGATATATGATATTCTTCATTCCTATTCAGAATAGTTCTGTAGTGTTACTGAGCACTGAAAAGAAATGTATCAAATCTGAGACTGCAGCCCTTCAATGTTGGACAACAATTTATTGTGGCTTTGTCAATGCTACCAAATTTTGTCACCAAAAACTGCCTTTTGTTGACAAAACTGTGAGAGCATTTATACTGCAATACATTTTTTGTTGGGAAAAATACAATTTTTTTACAACAAAAAGCTTCCATCCCTACAAGAGCTGTTTTTCCTTTTCCCTCCATTTTTTGTCAACAAAGAGCCAGCATAGACTCTGCTATATAATTTGTTGACAGATTTGGCTTCCACCAGTATCCCACGATGCCTGCCCCTATGCTCTGGAAGAACTCGGAGGGAATCCCAGAAAGTGCAGGGATCAGCTCTGCCTTCCCACAGCACTGCACCTGTGGGATGCTTACCCACATTGCTTTGCTCTATGTGTCTACTGGATGCTTGCAATGTGGCCAGGAAACGTTGACAAGGGGAGGCAGAAAGACCAGTTTGACCCATTTTCACTTTTGGCAACTTTTGCATGTTGACAGCACTTTTGTCACCAAACTTTCCCAGTGTAGACTTAGCGGCTGCGTCTAGACTGGCAAGTTTTTCCGCAAAAGCAGCCACTTTTGCGGAAAAACTTGCCAGCTGTCTACACTGGCTGCTTGAATTTGCGCAAGAACACTGGCGATCTAATGTAAGATTGTCAGTGTTCTCGCCAAATACTATGCTGCTCCCGTTCGAAAGCCTCTTGCGCAAATATATTTGCGCAAGAGGCCAGTGTAGATAGTTGTGTGTTTTGCGCAAAAAGCCCGATGGCAAAAACGGCGATCGGGCTTTCTTGCAAACTGCGTCTAGATTAGCACGACGCTTTTCCGCAAAAGTGCTTTTGCGCAAAAGCGCCCGTGCCAATCTAGATGCTAATAAATGCTTTTAACGGAAAAACTTTTCCGTTAAAAGCATTTGCGGAAAATCATGCCAGTCTAGACGTAGCCAGACTGTTTTAAAGGAAAGGGGGAAGAGAGCTCAACAGCAGAACAGGAGACCTTCAAGGCTAGTGGTGGGTGGTTCCACAGATTTCAGAAGGATGCCAATCTGCATAATATAAAATTCACAGGAGAAGCAGCTAGTGCAGCTGAAGCGGTTCCTGCACAGCTAAAACACAACTGTTTCGGAAGAAATCACCTCTCCAGAACAAGTTTTTAACATTAATGAGACAGGCCGTTACTGAAAGACGGTGCCAATGAAGACTTACATTTCTCATGAGGTGGAGATTACTCCTGGATTCAAAGTCTCAAAAGATCACTAAACCCGTCCACTTTGGGAAAATGCAGAGCACAGTTATAAATTGAAGCCCTTACTTGTCTACCACAGTAAAAATCCAAAAGCAATGAAGGACTTCATCAAATCTCTGTCTTCCCATAATTTGGAAGTCAATGGCCTGGATGACTAGTTTTGGTGACTAGTTTGTAGACCGTGCTGTCTTCCAATTTAAGGCTTATTGTCAGAAGAAAAATTTGGCCTTTAAGATTCTCCTTCAACTGGATAATGCAAGTGCCCATGAACTAGACTACAAAGCCTTCTGCCCAAATATCAAGGTCCTATTTTTGCCACCTAACACCAACATTGTTGCTGCAGCCTATGACCTAGAATGTAATAGCCATAAGCAAGGTTGATTAACTACAGAGGACATTCTTCATACTGATTAAGGAGATGGCAAGAGAAGCCCAATGTAAAGGAGATTTGGAAGTTCTACAACATCTTGAATGGTGTGGAAAACTTTGACAAGTCATGGGAAGAGATCATTTTGCAATACACGAATGGAATTTGGTGCTGTGCATAGCCAGATGCTGTTTCACACCTTCATGGGGTTTGATGCTCTTCCTGCACTCAAGCAAGAAATTGTTAAGTTGGTGAGGAATGTCATCTTTCAGGGGAGGATATACAGGAGTAGTTGTAGTCAGACACTGAGCACCTGACAAATGAGGAACTGATTGAGCTAGATCAAAACAGATATCCAAAGACAGCAAGGACAATGATGACAGTGATGTGGGGCAGGAAGCCAGGAGTTTGATAACAAAGAATCTCTACAATTTCTTTTGATTGCTGGATGAGTTGATGGAAAACACGCAAAGCAGTAATCCTTTGGTTTCAGAGACCTGTTTTGGTCGCTGTATTTTCCAAAGGTCACAGTGCCCAGAAGAAAACATATAGGTGCTGAACGTAGTCCAGCCTACTGAGCAATCAACCATGTCACACAGAGGGCTGTAGCCCAGGGGCCCAATCTAAAGATTTGTTGTCATGGCGCAATTAGCTCAAGTTATAGCCCAAGTGTTATATCCGATTCAGCTTCTATCCACCCTCACCTCTAGCTCACGTAATGCTTTAAATTCAAACTAGCTGACCAACTGGGGGCATGGAGGGTTGAGGCTAGTGTGTTGAAGCTTGAGATCATAACGCAGGGTGCTTGCAACAGCTTGAGTTATCACAACTCACCAGCAGTTAATCCAGTCACACTGTGTTGCTAATCTAATCACTCTGTGTAACTCAAGTGTTATTTTGAAGCGTGGTCCTTCTCATTCTAGGTGAACTTGAATGTGCTTACTCCAACTAAGTATGCTGTGAAGACACATCCTAAGTGTTGCTGCACTGCAGGATTTCACTTCAGAAATGGTGAGGGAACAAAGCTGGAAAGTATATCACAAGGGGGTCAAAGATGATGCCCTGTAACTGTGACAGGGAGCAAATCCAGTCAAGACAGAAAAGAAGAGGTTGACGCCATAAAGTAACTTTTGAGGAAGTAGCTGAAGGAAAGGACTTTGAAGGCGCCACTTGATCAGGGAGGATATCCCAACCATACTGTAGGAAGGGGGCTGAGAAATGCCATTTTAGCCCAAAGCACAAGTACTAACATGCCTTGTAAGTCTGGTACATGACCTACAAGGAGACTGCCTCAACCAGTAAATGGAGCAAGAGAATTTATATCATTCATGAGAGAGAGATAGATTAACTGACAGCAGTAGAGCTTGCAGACCTCTGAAATGTCATTTCCCAAGGAGTTGTTCAACCCTTGCTTTTTGTTAGTTAGGCGTTTTTTTTTGAGTGGCTACTGCTCAGTTTTGCTATGAATTTAGAACCTGGAAGAACCCAAAAACCACATACAAAAGTAAAAATTGCTGAATTTCACCTGGTTTCATGTCAAAAATAATAAATAGGTGATCAGATACTGTATCCTAAAACCTAGATAGGGATATTAGATAATCTGATAAATTCATATTCTTAACATGGTTGAAAAAGCAAAACCAATTTATATTTCAAAATCAAAATTTTGGTTCGGAAAGAAAACACCAGTATCACAGTAAATAAATAATAATCTAGCAGGAATAAAGAGGCACTCAAACAGTAACAGAGAGTGAGAGATCACAATAAAGCTGAAGATTGAATTTCAGCCACTAAAGAAAATAAGACATACATGTTTGATGTTGAAGAGAGACTTATCTATGCCTAATGCATTGGAGAAATTGTTCAAGAACAGTTCGTCTGTGCAAGAATTTGACCCCTTATCAAACGCCAAGGTCAGGCTAATGTGAGTTTAAAACATGTACACATACCACAGGCTTTGACAGTCCAGTTGTGGTGCACGTCCTACTTCCATTGACTTAATTGGATTCTCTGCATGGGCAAATGACAGAATAGTCAAGCTCCATGGAATTTGATTTTAAGCTGTAATCAAAGTTATAAGTTATCAAACCTATAGAATAGGGGAGGGAATTGAATTAATCTTAAGGTCTATTTTCCCTTTCCTACTGTTCTCTAATGATGTAGTTCCCTAATATAGATTTGCCTGGTCTCAATTCCCAATCAATGAAATTGGAATAATATGTCCTTTCTCCAGTTATTTTCTAGTCTATTTAGAGAGTAAGACTTCAACCAGAGGCTTTCTCTTTACAACTTGTACGTATAACAACTAGCACAGCGGTGGGCAGTAAAAAAAAAAAAAACAGCCGTCCACTAGGGTTAGTCCCTGGTGGGCCGCCACTACGTTTATCTGTGCCTCCACAGATGTTGGGTGATTGTAGTTCTCGTTGGCTGCAGAGCTCTATTCGGGGCCAATGGGAGAGACAGGAAGTGGCATGGACTAGGGCACCACTTCCTGCTGCTCCCATTGGGAGCAAACAATGATCCATGGCCAACAAGAGCTGCCATCGCCCAATACTTGTGGAGTCACATGTAAACATAGGTGGGCACCCATAAGGGACTAACCCTGGTGGTCCAGATCTGACCTGCGGGCCAGGATTTGCCCACTCCTGATCTAGCGCAACAAAATACTGTCCTCTAGCACTGTCATCTACTGATAGGCCTTAACTGGTTTTCTGAAGCAAATACACACACACAAAAACATGTCCTTCTAATTCAGACCAACATATCTGGCATATCCTGATAGCCTATTAATGATAAACCTTTCCAAAGAGTATAATATTCTGTGAAAGAGTCAGAAAGACACAGAGGTGCTTATTATGGTCAAGTATAAACACATGGCACTACTTAAAATAAAAGAAATTGCATACAATTACAAAAAAAATCTTACAAATTACTCTTACATGAAATTATTAAATCTTCTACCATGCGATAGTGGAAATTGGAAAAGAGGCCCTGCTCCATCAACTTTTCTAAATCCTCCAGTCTTCAAAAATATCCCTAATCACAAAGAAAGTTTCTCATATTTTGCTACAACACGCTGAATAATGCAATTTGATCAGACTGTTAACTGCTTTTTTCCCCCACAGCATTTTAAAATGCACACCTGTTATTAGCGATACAGCAAAAATCTTCTCTATCTTCCGCAGAACATGTCCCTGTGAATTTCATGGGTGATTCAAAAGTTTCCAATTAATTCTCACAAAATATTTTTTAGCTGAAGCATCTTTCAGGTGTTCCACATGTTTATCTCTGGATATTACCTACAACTGCAATTCTCCACATCTCTCACAGGCCTGATAATTTAATAATCTACATGTGTCCAGACTACCTTCTTGCAATTAATTTGAATGATTTAAATATATATGTAACTAAATAGCTAAACAGTTGCTAGAAAAAAATAAGTTAGTCAAAAGAAAAGGAATGCAAAACGTTACATGTGCATTTTAGACCAAAGGGCACCAACCATAATCCCATGAGACCAAAATCAATAGTATACAGCCAGTCCTCACTATAAGTCCAAGATACATTCCAAAAAAAACCTGGACTTGCAGCAAAACAACTTAAAGCAGGGAATTTTTTTCCTGTAGCTGACTTCCATTTGTGCAAATTGGGTTGGGTTTTATTGTGCACAACTTAAGAGCGGGGAACGGGCAGACTTATAACGCATTAGTTCCTACAAGCGTCAACAACTTTAGTGTGGAACAGATGTATACCGGGACAACTTATAACAGGAATGCCCTCTATTTCATCACAAACATACTTCCCCAGCTGTGATCCCTGTATGCTGCATGCTTGTGTGGCCGCTCAGAAGAGAGTCAAATGCTGCCCACCTGATTAGCAGGGCACCCACAGGTAGATATTTGTTTCTACTGGTGGTGTACATTTATACATGCTGTGGTGCACAAAAATGTTTTCCACACATGTATGGAAAAGATTAGAAGGAACGTTGGTTCAGTTGTGCCAGTGAGAAACATGACCCAGAAGAAAGTCTTTTTATTTGAGTCTCCATCATCATCGAACCCTAGACTAATATAAATTAGAGCTGGGAAAGACCTGCTAGATCACTTATCCCATCTCTTTGGCAATGCAGGATTGTTCCCTATAGTATATTTTCTACAGCCTTATTCTCTTTTTATTAAGAGTGATGCAGCTCTCATCACTTCCTTTAGGAGCAGCCTAAAAGATCTCAATTCCAAAAAGTTTTTTCTTAAAATTCAGCCTACATTTTACCTTGGTTTTATCCCACTATTCCTAGTTATAGCCTTCTGAACCATTTCACTTAATTCCCTACCTTCCTTACAGTCTTCAAATACCCCAATATCATGCCCCTACTGTTTTTTTTTTTAAACAGTTTAGCTCAGTTGGTGAGAACTGTGTGGAAGGGAAGTAAAATCCCATTTAATTGGCTAACTGGTTAAACATATTGTTTAACTGGTTAACCAATTAAAGGGGAGTGAGTGGAGAAACGGGTGGGTGGGTGCGCTGCTCCAGCCTGGTCAAAGAAGTCGCTACCTGCAGTCCCTCCCTCCACCCACAGAGCAGGCAGGGGCTGCACTGGCATCCTGATCAGAGCAGCCCCTGCCTGCAGAGTGCCTGTGCCCACCATGGACAGAAGCTTAAAGTCATCCACGAACTTGCTGAGAATGCAAATCAACTCATCAGCCGGTGTTCATTTGTAGTTGCCGTGCACCTTTAAAACAGCCAGCCTGTCTCTCTAGCTGCCATGTGCTCCCCCTTCCCCCAGGCCCTGATTGGGCTACAGAGACACACCGGCTGTTTTAAAACAGTTGGCATTTCTCTCTAGGGGACAGGGTGGAGGAGGGAGGGAGAAGACTTCTCGCGTTCTCCCACCCCAGGCTAATCAGGGTGGTAGGGAAGAACAAGAAGTCTCCTGGCCCTGCCCCTTCCTCCCGAGGCCCCACCCCTGTTATTGGCCATTCATCCAGGCCATATTTCTTTAGCTTGCTGACTATGGGAGATAGTACAAAAGCTTTGCTATCGTATCCACCACTTTCCCCATATCCACAGAGCCAGTTATATCATCATTAAAAAGCAATTAGGTTGGTCAGGCATGACTTGCCCTTGGTGAATCCATGTTGACTGTTCTGGATCACCTTCCTCTCCTCCAAGTGTTTCAAAATTGATTTATTGAGGTCCTGCTCCATGATTTTTTTCTAGGGACTGAGATGAGGCTGACTGGATCCTCCTTCCCTTTTTAAAGATGGGCTCTACATTTGCATTTCCAATTCTCTGGGACCTCCCTCATTTATCAAGAGTGGCCTGTGGCCTGCAATCACATCCGCCAATTCTTAGCACCCTCAGATGCATTAGATCCAGCACAAGTTTCTAAACAGTCCTTAACCTGTTTTTTTTCCACTACTGCAGGCTGCTCACCTCCTCCCCATTCTGTGCAGCCCAGTGCAGCAGGCTGGGGGCTAACTTTGTGTGTGCATATCAAGACAAAAAAAAGCATTGAGCACTTCAGCTTTTTCCACATCTGTGACCAGGTTGCCTTCCCTATTCAGTAAGGCTCCCAAACTTTCCCTGACCACCTTGTTGCTGTAGAAATCCTTAGAATCGTAGAATATTAGGACTGGAAGGGACCTAAAGAGGTCATCGAATCCAGTCCCCTGCTCTCATGGCAGGACCCAGTACTGTCTAGACCATCCCTGATAGACATTTATCTAATCTACTCTTAAATATCTCCAGAGATGGAGATTCCACAACCTCCCTAGGCAACTTATTCCAGTGTTTAACTGCCCTGACAGTTAGGAACCTTTTCCTAATGTCCAACCTAAACCTCCCTTGCTGCAGTTAAAGCCCATTGCTTCTTGTTCTATCCTCAGAGGCCAGGAAGAACAAATTTTTTCCCTCCTCCTTGTGATACCCTTTTAGATACCTGAAAGCCACTATCATTCCCCTCTCTATCTTCTCTTTTCCAAACTAAACAAGCCCAATTCTTTCAGTCTTCCTTCATAGGTCATGTTCTCTAGACCTTTAATCATTCTTGTTGCTCTTCTCTGGACCTTCTCCAATTTCTCCACATCTTCCTTGAAATGTGGTGCCCAGAACTGGACACAATACTCCAAGTGAGGCCTAATCAGCTCAGAGTAGAGCGGAAGAATGACTTCTCGTGTCTTGCTCACAACACACCTGTTAATGCATCCTAGAATCATGTTTGCTTTTTTTGCAACAGCATCACACTGTTGATTCATATTTAGCTTGTGGTCCACTATAACCCCTAGGTCCCTTTCTGCCGTACTCCTTCCTAGACAGTCGCTTCCCATTCTGTATGTGTGAAACTGATTGTTCCTTCCTAAGTGGAACACTTTGCATTTGTCCTTATTAAACTTCATCCTGTTTACCTCAGACCATTTCTCCAATTTGTCCAGATCATTTTGAATTATAACCCTATCCTCCAAAGCAGTTGCAACCTCTCCCAGCTTGGTATCATCTGCAAACTTAATAAGCATACTCTCTATGCAATCATTTAAATAACTGATGAAGATATTGAACAGAACTGGTCCCAAAACAGCCCCTGCTGTTAGTAGTTTGTAGAAAGCCTCATCTACCTAATTTTCCTTGGCTAGTGGTCTATAACAGACACCTTCTACAACAACCCTCTTGTTGCTCTTCTCTCTCATCCTAACCCAAAGACTCTCAACAGGCTTTTCTCCAGTTCCATACTGGAGTCCTGAACAATCATACTGCTCTATTACATACAATGCAACTCCACCACCTTTTCTTCCCTGCCTGTTCTTCCTGAACAGTCATGAGAGTTATCCCACCAAGTCTGTTATTTCAATCACATCATATTTTGTCAATACCACTTTTCCCAGACTTCGTACCCCTGTTGCCACCCTTACTTCTATGCTGCTGCCCCAAAGGTTGGCAGATGGTGCCCCTCGACCATAAGGCTGACAGCGAGAGCCCCACTGCCACCTGCCAAAGAAAGATGAGGGGAGAAGGAAAACCTGAGCTCAGACTGATAGTCCTGGGTTGCGGAGGAGAATCCTGCAGTTAGCCCTGGGCAGGTGAGGATCCCTGAAGATCTCCTTACAAAGATAAACTTTCTGGATCTGTTTGCATTTTTTCTCTGTCCTGACAGGGGCTGGCATTCCCCAAACATTAGTATCTTTTGTAAATGTCATTAGTGTGTTATTTATCCCTCTTCCAGCCAGATCGTTAAAGATGATGTTTTAAAAGGTGGGATCAAGGGATCTGGGAAGTGTTATTCTGTTTATAACAAAAAGATACACATACAAATTTTATGGGCTGAATTTAACTATATAATCCTTTAAGCACTTGTGTGGCGTATGAGGTAATCATCTCACTAGTTCACCTTGATGTTCTGAGAAACTGAAGTCCCCTTTGAATGTAATAGTTTAAAATATGTTTCCACCAGAGATACAGACATAAATACTATTATATACCTGGCACTAAGTGCCTAAAATTGCAAGCAGGTGCCTAATGGGACTTTCTATATTGTCTAAGCAGGTTAGGTACCCAACTCCCATGGAGGTCAGTTACTAATTGCTGTCCTAACAAGGGCACATCTATGTGGAAAAACACAGAAAACGAAAAACCTGAAGCCATGAGTCCTTTGGCTGGAAACAGTTAACCGCAGCCAATGGGAGCTGCAAGGCTCTGTGCTTATGGACACATAAGCAAAGCATCTTGTGGCCCACCAGTGGCTTACCTGAGTGGGCTTATGACTCAAGTTTGAAAACCCCTGATTTACTGCCATCTAGGAAAAATACTATTTTATTCTTCTTTATAAAATTTCACACAGCAATATTTTCCTATAGCTGTATTGTAGAAGCTTCAAACCATACAACAAAACCACTAATATTGTTTTGCCATCTAAAATATATAAAGACACTAACAACTAAAGAAAGATTTAAATACTTTTCCTTAAAACTTCTTTTCTTCCAGTAGTGAGATTAAACTGTGCTTGATACACAATGACTCCATAGATTAGAACACTGGTAAATATCCCTTCACTGTAAACAGCAAAACGGTGATTACAGCAAAACGGTGAACTAAAACTTGCCCTTTTTAAAAGCTTGTTGTGCAGGGAATACAGTCTTGTTTTTTTAATGAGCGCCGGTTACAATTCCATTAAAAGTGTTAAATACACACACTGAGGATATTTGTAAATGCAGTAAATTAAGGAGAGAAAGAAACTGATTAACAATGCACAAATTATTATTTCTCTATCATATAACTGCCTCGCCATTTATTAAAATGTGGCTCATGCACAGACACTGCTGAATCAGACCATGAAATGTGCACTGTTTGCAGTGAGGCGTTTATGTCTAAATATTGTCAGTCTAGGAGACATGATTGGTAATCACCATTCATAACATGTAGCCAACAAAGAGCAAGCAAATGCAAAGGTCAGAGGTCATCAGCGATCATAGCACTGCCATTCACAAAACAAACATGATTGCTGTTGGGATCAAATACATGTGCCCATTAACTAGCAACAGCTCTGAAGAATGTTTATCTAGCTGACACAAGAGTATCATATATGTGACAACTTGGCTTTATCATACTTAGCACTACCTGAAATAAGGATCAGCAGCTATCAATGCTAATTGTATATTAGCCCAATGCTTCTAGTTTTCTATAACTGCAAACATTTCCGTGCAATTGGGTAATTTAAAGCAGACCATAGTGTATCTCTTAATACACCTTTCATGCTAGTGGTGTTGTTTACATATTATATCTATATCTATAAACGTATTAAACACAAATCCTCCTACACATACCAATATACACTCACAGATCAATGATGTAGAATTATTTATACATAGATGCACACAGATTATAGATTTTTCACATTTGCAGTTTTATTCCTTGTTTCTCCTCATTGTTTTCTATTTATTAATAAGCCAATATTTTATACTAAAATAAGTTTTTGAAGTATGTTTAAAAGAGGCCCTAAAAAAAGAGGAGCTGATCGAATATTCCAAGATTTTATGGTGATAATTTCACTACATAATACTTAAAATCATAATGAAGCTGACAAAATGTTGGCATGTTTTAAAACAGAATATTACAACCACACATACAACCCAGTAAATCTATACAAAGCAACTTGATTTGAATGGCATATTTCAGTTTTATACAGACTACATACCAGACAATGCAGCAAGAATGTATAATTTGTTTCATCTAGACAGCCTTTGTAATATCCTGCACAAAAATAATCGGTTAGCACTACTTACAGAATTCTACATTCTTGCTGTTTGTAGATTCAAAATTGCACATGCAGAGTTTAGCATAGAAGAAAAGGATCAGAAAACAGTGTCTTTACCCAAGGAGAGGAATACATTGCACTGATAGAAATTTAATGGTTCTTCAGGAAGCATAATGAACAACCTTATCTCAGGAGACCTCTATTCTCTACACACATCAAGAGTGGTGACAGCTCATCCTTCCCAGAAACCAATACCAGGAAGAAAGTGAGCTGCCTAAGAGTGTTAAACCTACAGTATGTTGAATGCTTGCTGTCATCAGAGTCTAGTATTACTGTGCAGCAACCAAGCTACTCCTGATACAGCACTTCACACAAAGAGACCTTAATCATTCCAAATATTTCCTAGCAACGTTCAGCAAGAATTTAATTGTTTAATTGATGTTTGTTTGCATTCACTAGCTTAGCAGCCCTATGTTTAATGCTTCCTACCACTATATTACAGAGATGTCTGGTCTTTTGTGGCAGGTGCAGGATTGTTGTAAAGCATAGAAATTCAACCCAACCCCTTGGAGCGAGTGAGAAAATGCTGTTTCACCCGGCTAGATTAGTAGTATTACTGGTTGGTTGCAAACAGTTTCAACCAGATATCATCCAGTAGAAGTGGGTCTCTAGCACAGAGTATTATATATACCAGAAGGAGGTGAAAAGAGGATGTATTCAGGGTTTCAACAACACACAATTAACTTTCTCCAAAATAGATGCATGGAAGTAAAACAGCTTAAAACCAACAGTTATACGATTGTTTTGGATGTTTTGTCTTTGCTAAGGTGAGCAGAACATCATCACATAGTATTTTAGCTGGATTCAATATAAAAATCCAGATAGCAGCATTGGTCATTAGACAATGTAAATGATTCAAGTTAAAGCCTACACCAACGAGAAAAAACAACAGGAATAGAGTGGGGAGAAAATTTTGAGCCAATTATTTAGGGGTTGGGGGTGGAATGCAGATTCAGTGACACTACAGCTTTTTACAAATCAATTCTATTAAATTGTCTTGAAATCAAAACATGTTTTCTTCAACCCAAAATGATTTCCTTCCCTCCCCAGTTTTTCAAAATTGTCAGTGAACTGAAAAAAAAAAATCAGTTCTTTGCCCTGCTCTTTGGAGTTCACAATCTGGCCCAACATGTATCCTGATTTTCTTTGGGTTAATATTAATACACTCAGACTTCAATGAAAATACTATTGGGTTATAAGTCTATAAAGAGCAACATCTTAATGGCAAATTCTTTATATATCACTGAAGACGTCAGGTTACACCACCAGCATTGCTATATCAAGAATGTAATTCTCTACATGCAATGTATGGGAATTTATTTACAAAGAGAAATATGCCCCTTAACGTTTCAAAGCACCAGGTTAAATGAGTTGAAACCAATAAGAACAGCCCCTCGTTCTCTTACCATATAATAGTAAAACTAATAGTAATGATGAAATGTTACCTTATTCATAAATGTCCTTATACTTTAACTATTGATCATACAGAGTCAATATGAAAACAAGGCCTGTAATTTAACAAACATATAGTCAGCATTATACATCTAATGCACAGAGATCCTTTATTCACATGCTTTCATAAAGAAAATATATTCAGCTAAAAACAATATCAGTGCAGACAACTAGTGCAGACACTACCTTCTCTGCATTTAATGGGCTGGCTGACAATATTTTACTATATCAAGGAAACAGTAAGGGCAAAAGATTTAACTGTTCAGATTTCTGGGTGCGGGGGGGGGTTGGCCAATTTGGTGACAGCTTTGACTATTATAGACATACTTCAACCCTTATTCTAACCTGCGGAGTGTTTCTTCCCCTTCCCTTTGCATGTTAATAATTTAAAATCCAGCTCAGATTAGTAGCTAACAAAAGTTATTGCCATCTCTTGACTGAATGGTGGCCTATTAAAAATTAGATGGGCTTAAGCCTCTTCCTGGGGGAGGAATGTGCACCTCAAACCGTCACCAGTCACAGAACTGGCACTAATTGGTAGGTGATGTGTCCACTACAAACGTATGGCGATTCAGGTTACAATGGTATATGGGTGCTGCAGTTAATACGTTGCTTGTGCACATTCATGCTTGGCTCCCTGTGCCGGCGGTGCATGTACTCACCAGGAGTGCTAGTACTGATGCTTTGTGAGGTGCATCACAGATAGGTAGCTCATTGTGCATCTTGCCACCATTTAGCGCATTGTCTTTAGGGATGTTTTGGCAACACGTGATGCAGCTGAAACAAATAGTGCAGAGTTGACTGGGAGCATGGTGTCAACTTCCCAACACTCTGTTGTCTATTTCCCTAATTTTCAAGCCTCTTTCTGAAAATCCCACAAACTCACGAGGTCACCTTCACTGTCCACCAGCTTCACCAGAAACATGGATCCTGCACAGCTCTCCACTATTGTCAGGAGTATTGTAAGCATAGGACACACAATCCTGGAGTATCTGTAGAGCCACAAGAAGAACCCAGCAAGTGGAGAACAGGATTACGCCTTGGAGAACCACTTGACGTGGGACACAATGGGAACTAATTAAAGGTTGTTGATGGGGTTCAAAGAGCAGCTGCAGACAGCCAACATACATTTTTGGATTCAGGAAACAAGGATTAACTGGTGAGATTGCCTCATAATGCATGTGTGGGATGATGAGCAGTGGCTGCAGAACTTTTGGATGCACAAGGTCACATCCCTGAATCTGTGTGCTGAGATTGCTCCGGCCCTCCAGCAAAGGAGCACTGCAATCGAAGCTGCACTGACAGTAGCAGTGGAGAAGCAAGTGATAATCACACTGTGGAAACTTGCCATGTCAGATCAATGCCAGTCAGGAATCAATTTGGAGTCAAGATATCCGCTACAGGGGCTGTTGTGATAAATGATTTTGGGACCATTAATCATCTGCGTAGACTGACTAGCCCATGGGCAGAAGACAATGAACAGATCTGCAGCATTGGAGTTCCCAAACTGGAGGGACAGATGTCACACATATCCCTATTTTGGCACCAGACCACCTTGCCACTGTGTGCCTCAATAGGAAGGGTTACTTTTCTGTGGTTCCACAAGCATTCGTGGATCATTGAAGATTCTTTACCCACATCAGTGTGGGCTAGTCAAAGATGCCTTTTTAAAGAACTCAGGACTGCTCAGAAAGTTGCAAGCAGGGACTTTCCCAAACAGCAGACAACCAGGGGGAATGTTGAAATACCAATAGTGATGCTAGGGGACCCAGCTTACCCTTTGCTCCCTTGGCTCAAAATCATACACAAGACACCTTGATAGCACCAAGGAATAATTTAGCTACCAGCTGAGCAGGACTGGACTGAATGAGAAAATGTCGCAAAGATTATCCGCTGTGTCCTGTATAATTTATGTGAAGCAAGAGGGAAAAGTTTCCTCTAGGGTGGGGGGACGAAGTGGAGTGGCTGTCTGCTGAACCTGAACAGCCAGCTATAAGGACTAATAGCAGAGTTCAATATGGAGCACTATAGCTTAAAATGGTCTTTCAGTGCCTCAACAGTGGGCCAGAATAGTGGGTGGTGTTGTAGTATGGTGTACCTGAACCTGTTTGTTTTGTTGATAGCAGTGGTTTTGTGGCCTGGTAAGAATCATATGGTGATTGCTGTATGTGTAGGAATATAACACTGTCAATGAATCTATTTTGTTCATGAGACAGTGTGGTAACAAGTAATTGGTTTCTTTCAGAACTGCTGGATATTTGGCATCATATGTTGTGAATACAGATGAATTATGTTCCAAATAACAATTTTATTCCATAACAAAAATCACCCATGAAATTTAAAAACAAATACATTAAAAGATTAATAAAACTGAATACATTAAGAGAATAGAATTTATGAAGGGGAATGAGCATTCATGTCCATTTCAGCTATACATACGCAACTGAGGCAATCACAGGTCAGCGTATATGAAATTCTAATGGTCTTCAATGTCCCGCAGCATGAAGTGGAGAAGCACCCCCCTAACCCGCAATGCCATGTGGAATGTTGAGGGGTGGTTTAGGGATACTGAGTTCTCTGTGGGCTGCAAAGGGTGGCAAGCTTGTTTGCATTGTTCTAGCAGCATAAGGCAGGGGCACTGAATACTGGCACTGTTTTCCACAGGCAGTGGTTATTTTAGATTCCTTCCTCAGCATTGGGCTCACCCATGTTCTACTGGTGGGACTGGCTGGATTGCAAGGGAGTCAAAAACAGGTCCCCACTCACCTGTCCCCCCATATCCCTCCTTGTCCTCCACCACTCACTATTAATGGTAAAGGCCTGTGACTTAGACTGCTTTGGCGGTATCCTTGTGCTGTGGGGGATGGTGGTGGGCAGTGTTCCCTCTAAGCTGCCCGGCAGCACAGCTTCACAGGTGATCAATCAGCCCCACCCAGTCAGAGGCTCAGGCCTCCCTGCATGGAGCTGACTGGCTGGGCAGGGCTAATTAATCACCTGTGAAGCTGTGCTGCTGCACAGTTTAGAGGGAACAATGGTGGTAGGATGTCCACTGAGGATGTCATGCAGCTCTTTGTGAAAGAATTATGGTCTGGGGAAGGGGGAGTGCCTGAAGCCTTCTCCTCTCTGCCCCCACCCTGCGAGCAGCGCGCAGCACTTCAATCAGGGCCTGGGGTTGGGGGAGCTGCTTGAAGCTTTCTTCACCCTGCCCTGGCCCTGCAAGGAGGCCGCGACACTTCAAAGCGCCACGTGCTCCTCTCAGGGCGGGAGGAGGCTTCCCGTGCTCCCGCACTCCTAGGCCCTGATTGGCCTGGGGGTGGAGGAGCATGCCAAGCCTCTTTTATGGCATGGGTGCCTAGTGGGAAGGAAGGGCAAAAGGGTTCCCCAACCCCCAGACCAATCATGGTCTGGGGGTGGGGTAGCCCCACCCCTTCCTGTTTAGGCCCCATCCCTTCTGGGGTGGCCCAGGCCTACTTCAAACATTTTTGAACTGGCCCCCGGGCAAAAATTTTTGCCCACCTCTGTCCTAGACTCTCATGCTGCACTGCTATTGGTCCCTGTCATATCCCTTCTCTTGCATCCCCTGAGCAATCTGGTCGTAGATGCCGACATTTCTATGGCTGGTTCAGAGCTGTTCAGCACTGCCTTTTCTCTCCACAGGCCCAGGAGATCCACTATCTCCTGACTACTGCAGGCAGGAGCACATCTGAAATATGTAGCTGTCTTGGTCAGCTCCCAGCCTGCACTCAACAGTGGAGAGCTGCTAGATGGGCTTACCAAGCCAGGAAATCAGAAAAGGAAATTTCAAAAATTAGTGGGACTATATTAGAGCAGTCACTATGGCATTGAGGGATATCTGCTAGAAGACAGTATCAACATAGAACATAATGTCTACGCTATCATTGTGTTGGCCTAAGTACATCAAACATACATTTATGGCATTCGGAGAGGTGGCGTTACTATGTTGGCATAAAAGGGCGCTTACAGAAGAGGAAGACCAATTTAAATGTAGATATCTGCATGACTGGATTGCTTGCATTGATCTATAGTCTAAGCAGAGAGGCAAAGGATTGATTTGGACACAGAAACTACACGTGATCCTTCCAAATCAGGGTTAAGGCACATGGGTGTATCCGTATGGGAAAGCTTGTATTGCTACTACTCATGCCACATACGTTCTGCTGGTAAAGAGAGTCTACTGAGTTATCAGTTGGCCACTTTTCATGAGCACTAAATTCTCAGTCTTTTTTTCTAATTTAATTATTTTCACTAACGACTCTACTGTAGTTTCCATTTACACTGAATATTTCACCAGGGGATCTCAGTGTATAACACAGTTAGCTCTCAAAAGTGAAGAGGAACAAGGAGACAGAAAGAATTGCTTCTTCCACAGCTTATATCCTCAAATAGATGTGTTGTGCTCTTAACAGGAAAAACTAAAAGTTATTATAATTCCAGCATGTTGTGCCTACATGAGTTTCTCAGGGCTATTCCAGTCTGAAAGAAATATGACTCTTCATCAGACTTACCATTTTTGTACAATTAAAATAGTTATTTGTAATAAAGAACACAAATCAAAGATGAATATGAAACATTAATACAAAATCCCAAAATTATTCCGAACTATGTCTGAAAAATTTGAAACCAACAAATGAATTTTAATTGGAAGGTTACAACTTATTTAAATGACCTAGTTACCATTGAAAAGCAATCATTTACTGGCATCAGTGATTCTATTCTAAGGAATAGGGGGGACACTGCAGTATAATATTTCGGATGCCATTGTTAATATGGTAAATGTTGATCATGGTACATATAAATATATGCATAGGTAAGTGGATCTAGGCCAGGGTTCTCTTTCATACAATGATCCCTTTGTACCTCACTATCAGAAAGGGGATTCTAAATGAGAATCAAGCCCTCATTGTCTTTACCTTAAATATCAGAAGTAGCAATGTTTGAACATAAGTAAATGTATCCAGAAAGTAATTTAAAGAGACCTTCACTAGGAATGTGAAAGAGAAACTACTTTAGTCTGTGGCTCGTTTAGTAAATGGATGAGAAAGCCAAACCCTTTGGAGAGGGGACAACAACCAACATCAGGTCTGCTGATGGAGTGGGGAGGGAGTAGCAAAGAGGGCAGTTGTCCTGGGGCCCAGCTATTCTAAAGAGCCTGTTGCATTGCTACTGCAGCAGCAGTAATGGCCAGAGCCCAGGCCTTTCAGAATTACCACTGGAGAACCATGCCGCATGCTCTGGCTAGCTCTGGCAGCCCACAAAGAAGAGGGGGGCTCTGAGTGCTCCGGAAGACGCTGTGGGCTGGCTGTCCTAGCCCCACCCCCTTCTACCTGAGGCCTTCCAGGAGCGCAAAGCCTCAGCCAGCCCCCTTCACATTGCCCAGGGGCCCTGCAATACTGTCACTCTCCCTCCCCAGCCAACATAAATCTTTAGGACCATAATCTCTTAATAGCTTCTTGATATGTTGATCAGTTACTACTCATTAGCCCTTATTAACTGGACCTCCTCTGCCTTCACATCATCCACACAGATCACCATGCCTCCCAAACAACGCACACCAAATGATCCATGAGTAAGGTGTGACTTAGTCATGGGTATTTTTAGTAAAAGTCATGGACAGGTCACTGGCAATGAAAAAAAAAATTCATGGCCCCATGACCTGCACTATACAACCCTGACTAAATCTTGGGTATTCTGGGGAACCCTGCAGGCACTTCTGGTCCTCATGCTGGGGGGAGGGCTCCAGAGCACCCTCTCTGCTCATGGCGGGGAGAGGAGGGCCCTAGGATCTGGCTGGTGCTCATGGGGGGGAGGAGGGCCCTGGGACCACCACCACTGCATGAGGGTGCGTGGACCCAGGACCACCATTTCCACCACCACTGCTAGATGAGGGGGTGGTCTTGGACTCCTGCTCCTGGGGCGGGCGGGAGGGGGGGGACAGTGAGGCCTGCCCCAGGGACAGCCCAACTGCTTGAGCAGTGCAGGTTGCAGAAGTGATGGAGGTCCAGGGAAGTCACAGGATCTGAGACTTCTGTTACAGACTCTCTGCCTTATTCAGGAGAACAGGCTAGAATTGACATAAGATAATAAGATCACTCAAGGAGACAGAGATAATGCTGTCACAGATCCTTGTAACTGGAGCCTAGATTTTGTGACAGTGGACACATTAACACTAGATTAGACATTCAGTGAGATACAGCTCGTTTTGAAACAAGAATGTGCCAGTTTTTTGACCTGATCCAATGCCCACTAAAATCAGCAGAATGTCTCCTACTGATCACAGTGGGCTTTGGGTTAATTCCAAGGAATGCATTATCATATTCATAGCTGAGCTTTTCTCCAATTAATTTCCCTCATGCACATAAATCCAATGTATCAAACAGGATTTTTGCCCCAGACCCCACCACACCCTAGCCCCTCATTTACAAAGAAGAAATTCAATCCAAAGAGACTTCATGATTTTCTGCATGTTCAGAATTACTACTTTTAGTTTTCTCTCAAGCTACCCTTCCTGTTTTGTCACCCAACTCATTTCTGCCCTTTGCTTTAACGAACTTACTTGGCTACTACACATTATTTTCAGAATACATGGTCTAATTAACCTATCTGTGGCTTATTCATCCTGCCACTCTGCATTATTGCCTTCTGTACAGAACATTAAGATATACCCTGAGCATCTACATGGGTGTTTAATGAGTCGCTGAGTTTTCTTATGCACAATTTATATGAAAAAGTACAATTTGTTGTTTTAATTAAATTGTTCATTATACAATTCTATTAAAAGAATCAAATCCATACATTTCAGAGATTTTCCCCTATCTGAATGTTGGAATTTCATTTTTTTTTTATTTTTATGCAAGCCAAACATTTCTAGGTAATAACAGTACAATTGGGTTCCAGACTGATTCATTTTTCTAGTCAAGACAAGACAATCTAGTATACACATGCTGTGTAGACCTCTCATTTTATTTGAATGCTTTTTGTTATTGCTTAATTTCTTCTTTGACAATGGAAGATGCCAACTGAACAGACAGATCTGCAAGGTTTATATTTTGGTCAAGTATCTGTTGGCATAACTCACCCAGAGGAAGAGGCTCTGAGATATACTGATGTACTCTAGCCAGCCTATAAAGTGTCTGGCAGATTTCATATTCTAACACTTGCCAAAACAAAGGAAGATTAGGAGGCTGTAATAAAGATATTACTAAAGCCTCAGAAATTGTTTCCTGAATGCCTCCTAAATTGACAACTAATAGGCAGCTTTCTTTGATAGCTCTTTAATATTTGGGTCAACCACAAAAAAAACACCCCAACAACCCTGAGTTGTTTTATCATTACTGTTGATTTTCTTTAACAGCGGTTTTCTGGACAACATAATAGCTGGTTTTAACTTGTCTTCCTATCCTCATGATGCCCACTAGCATTGTTGTACTTAACAGTCTGCATTCTAAACGATTTTCTTGGGGTTATACTAAGGACATCAAAACCAGGAACTTGTTTTATAAACACAATAGCCTATTTAAAATCAAAAGCAATACAAACAATAGGCACTCAAGAATTATGGTATTTCTAGAATATGGCCAAATCCTCCAGTCTGGAAAAGCATTAGATTGGAAAGGAAGACAGGCAAAAGCCACATTTATACACTCACAAGCCTTTGTCCTGGCCACACCAACCTCTTTTCTTCCAGCTCCTGCCAGCATAAATTACAGCACCCCAGCTGCCCACAGCTCTGCGAAAACACTAGATTACAGGAATAATCTGTCCAGGCTCCCTTTTCTATAGGAACTTCCCCAAGCCTAGACCCATGGCAAAGGAGCTGCTAGACAGGAGGAATTCTCCAGGGGCTGGATCCACTGCAGCCAGAGCGGGGTACAAATCTGGGTTCATAAGTGAAAAATAACTTCAAATAGAATGGGTCAAGCCCTTAATAAATAATGCAAAGTAAAGCACCTCTTATACTGTGTTTCTTTGGGTAATACATTGAAATGACTACCTTAAAAATAGTTGAAAGCTAACTACTCAGAAGAGACAGATGCTTTAGTTATAAGTAAAAATGCAAATTACAACATCCATAGGGTTTAAAAAGTATTGAACCATTGCTATAAATAGCATGCCACTGACCTGTCCTGGGAGTCCAAATTTTGGAAAGAGGAGAAAAAAATTGTTCTGTATCAGAAGTTTCAAAATCCAATATTACACCAAAACCCTCAAGGCCCACAGAATAGAAAAACACAACTTCAGCAAATCAAAAACTTCCAAAGAGAAGAAAGCAAGCATGCAGTGGAAGGGAAGAAAAGATCAAGAAACACACACAGATCTCCAACTAAATTATATAGAAAAAGTCCATGACAGTTATTCAACAACTAGCTGGAGTTACTAGGCATTGCTTGGGGCGGGCGGTGGGGTCCTGCCCGGGGTGCCCCAAGTAAGGGGTGGGAGGGGCGACCACAGGACCTAGGGTGGGTGGGACGGCCCTGCTCACGCCCTGGGCTGCAGGTGCCGTGGGGACAACGACCCCACTGCCCGCCCCGAAACTTTCGCCCATGTGGCCACGCCAGGGGCTCCCCTCTCCCACAGGCCGCAGCAAGCAGGTGCCGGGCTCCATGCCATGTGACCAGGAAGCTGCGCTGGACCCCGGGCAGCGCCGCCGCCACCACCGCCGCCTTCCCGCTGGGCTCGCCCCGCTGCGCCCGCAACCGCCCCCTTGCAGCAGCCGCGAGCTCCAGCCCGCCACTCGGCAACCCTCGGCTGCCACCGGAGGGGAGGAGCCCAGGCCGAGTGACATCACAGGCAGGAGGAAGGAGGGGGCTCCCCAACCCCGGACGCGCCTGCACAGTAGAACGGCCTGGTAGAGGCGAGTGGGGCAGCTGCCCCTCGGAGCGCTGTCCCTCCCCTTGCACCTCCGCTGCCGGCCTTAGTGAGTGACTGTCCTCACCACTTCCCACAGGAAGCCGCTTCTCCCTGCACTGCCAAAAGTACCTTAAAACCTTCTCCTGGAAGAAAGGTTACCCCATGCAAAGTTTGGTTGCAGTAGCTCTTATAGTGCCCAAGTTATTAGCACACAAACATACAAACATTCTCCTTTATATATTAGATTAGTTATGGGAGAGTACTTCAACAAGCCACAATGTCAAAGTTAACTCAGCCTAGTCTAAGTCTCTTCTATGAATACTGATCTGATTTGGAAACACCTTTTTACTCAATTGTCCTTTTAATTGCATTGAACATTATAATAAAACCTAGATTTTATATAGAGATTGTTGTTGGTAAATCTCCAAGCACTTTACAAATGATGTAAACATCCTTATGCCCATTTTATAAATGAGAACTGAGACATGAAGAAAAGTCACAACCTGCCCAAGATCATGCAACAGGGTTTTTTTGCAATGTGTTTTTGCTGACACATACTAACATAATTAGCCCTCTGAAACTTGTCACCAGCACTTTGGCTGCTGGTTATTTTCTACTCTCTTCTCTTTCCCACTCTCTGCAGACAACCTGGAGGAAATAGCTTTTCTAATTTGACTAACTCACAGCTTGACTAACTCATAGTCTTGGATGCTTCTTCCAAATTCTAATGACTCATCATTCACTTCTCCTGAGAATAACAGCTTAATTCCTGTCAGAAATGATTGATACACACAGGAAGGCATTATACAATACAATAATTTCATAACAGTATGTGCCAGGTGAGAAGAGAGGGGCAAACACTCAACCACCAATAGCAGAAAACAAAAGTTGATTTAGACAGGATGAAATAACAAATTTCTCAAAGCTTATGCTTAGGCTTTATTATAGGCCAAGAGAACCTTATTAGCCTTCACTGAAACTGCCAAATCCTAGCACAAGGAGTTATCCAGAGTGGTAAACTGCTTCATCAATCCTGAATGCCTGCAACCTGCATCGTAGCCAAGCAACAAACTGCTGTGAAGAGCTACCATTCTCCATTGCTGAAAAGATTATGCACACTCAGAAAAGCCTTCTCACACAGAATGGATCCACAATGCTTATATTCACCAACCAACAGCCGGCTTGCCAGCATTCCCAGAGTTCAGTATCTTCAGTCATCAAGAAGTTTTGGGCACCCTAAAGAAAATCTGGTCCAAGACTTTTGAGTCTGACCTATGCCCTTCCTGACTTATGACAGAATTATGAACAGTTGGTGCCATTCTGGACTGAAATAGCCAACACATCATTCAGAGAAGAAATCTCCCCTTCCTCCTTCAAATACACAGAGTCTGACCAACTCTAAAGAATCAGGTGTTTTTTTTTCAGTTCTAACCAACTATAATCAGGGTCAGACTTCCCAGTTCTGAGCAAGCTCACAGAGATGCTAACAAAAGGCCAAATACAAGGTCATCTAACTGATAGAAACATCCAAGACCCGTCCCAATCTGGATTTTGGCCAAAACAGTGAATTGAAACTACTCTAACAGCATTAATGGATCATCATCTCCTCCTCCCACAGGTAAGAATAGCCATCAACCAGCTAATTTATAAATAAAAATATCCACTGAACAAAACAGCCCTGTCCTACTGTTCCGTGTTAAAATATTCAACTGAAATTAATTACTCTAGTTGGACAGGAAAGAGGATAAAGGGAAGAAGTCAGGAAGTCCTAAGTCATAA
Source organism: Rafetus swinhoei (assembly GCA_019425775.1). NCBI lineage: Eukaryota > Metazoa > Chordata > Testudines > Trionychidae > Rafetus > Rafetus swinhoei. The sequence continues at coordinate 279,893,290 of CM033437.1, forward strand.
AGTTTCAGAGGGGTAGCCATGTTAGTCTATAATGTTAAAAACAAGTTGTCCTGTGGCACCTTAGGGCATGTCAACACTAGGAAATTATTTCAAAATCACTTATTTTGAAACAATAACTCCTGAAATAAATATTTTGAAATAAGTGTTATTCCTCATGACAATCAGGAGTTTATTTCAAAATAACTAGTCCCTTATTTTGAAACAACAGGCTTGGTAGTGTGGACGCTCTGCTTGTTATTTTGAAATAACTCCTTAGTACAGGCCAGGGCTTAGAAACTAACAAATATATAGTATCATGAACTTTTGTGGTTGAAACCCACTTCATCAGATGTGTTTCAGTAGAAATTTGCACTCCAACTCATCTGATGAAGTATGTCTTACCCATGAAAGCTCATGATACTATGTATTTTGTTAGTCTCAAAGGTGCCACAGGACTAAGTCATAAAGGGAGACTTTCTCCTTTTGTTTGCAGGTTACAGTCTTTGTTTTCCCATCCCTTGGGTCACAAAAGATGTATTAGCAGCAATTCTCTTCCCGGTTTTTTGTGATACTGTTCTCTTGGGAAATTAATTACAAACTAACCACTTTACACTCCCGGAGGCATGAATTTCAATCTGTTCAGACCCCTTCCCCCCCAGGAAAAGATTATAATTAAAGAAGATTTTCAGGGAAAAGTCAGATATGTCGCTGAAATTCAGACATTTGAGGATATCTGTGTAGTTCCATTTATGCTACTGTAACCAGTAAACCAGCAAGCAGCATTGTGAATGATAAGTTATTGTTGGCAAAACCAATTCAAAGAGAAAACAAAGCAGCAGGCAGTTCTGAATTGCCCCAAGATGTTTGCAAAATTACTGTTGCCAGTAAAGCTGCGTTTTGTCAGGACAGAGTTACATCTCTTCCTACCATACCATCCACTTAGCAAGCAGGGACTCATTTTTCAGAGGCAGCCTTTGACAGCAACTTGGGGAATCAAGCAATGCACACTACATGACCAAATTAATAATAACTGTAATCAAATAGTAATCATATAAACTGGTATATACACTTTCTCTTTAGACATAGTGAACATGGTACTTTCTGCGAGTGTCCAGTAATAAGAGCTTCAGAGGAAGCTCTTGGATACTTCAGAGGAATGCTCTTCCTGGGAGCTTGGGAAACAAATGTCATATGCAAGGCAAAGCAAGAGCTGGCAGAGTCCAAAGAAATTTGTCCGGATGGCTGGCAGACTGGGGTCACAGGGAGCCATTACTCAGTTTAGATCCAGCAAGTCTTTTTTGCTAAGGCAGTTGAGTAGTAAAGTCACCCTTTGTTCTCGACATCCCAACAGAACATCACAGAGTAACAAGTTAGACAAATTCAGAATGGAAATAAGGCATACGTTTTAACCACTGGAACAATTTACCAAAAGGCTGTGGTGAATTGTCCATCACTGTCAACTTTTAAGTCAAGATTGGAATTTTTTCTAAAAGAGAGGCACTAGGAATTATTTTAGGAAAGGCCTATGTAATATAAGCCACACTAGATGATTGCAGTGATCTCTACTAGCCTTGGAATACATAAGGTTAATAAAGATTATTCATTTTTATCCACTATATATCAGCTCTAATCTTCATAACCATAGCAAAAAAGGGGGAGTGGGGAGGGGAATTATTGAAATGTACGGCTGGAAGGGATCACTTGAAAGCAGCTGGTCCAGCGATGGGTAACCAGGAATAGTGAGCGAGCTGCATGAGTGGCTCTCCATCTCAATGGGCCACAGCTGCCTGCAGTCCACTGGGGTTCCTCCTGTGGCCCACAGACCCCCTATCCAGCCCTCTCCCCCATGTGCCTCTTGCACACTGGAGCCCTGCACTTCCTACTCCTTTCCCCTTCCCCCAACACTTTTGGAGCATCATGAATCCACTGATTCTCACTCTGCCCCCGCTCCTCCTCTTCCCTCCCAGAGCTTGAATGCCACAAACAGATGATTCATGGGAGGAAGAGGGAGAAGTAGGAAGTGCAGGGCTCTAGCTCCATGCTGTACAAGACGAAGTGCATCTGACGAAGTGGGTCTTTGCCCACGACAGTTTATGCTCCAATAAATCTGTTAGTCTACAAGGTGCCACAGGACTTCTCGTTATTAGTGCACAAGAGGCATTTGGGAGAGAAGGGCAGACAGGGGGTCTGTGGGTGCAGGTAGAACCCAAATTGGCTGCATGCAGCCCATGGGCCACAGGTTGCCCACCACTGAGCTAGTCCATCCCCCCAATGCTGAAGCAGGATGACATATACCTTCACCATCCCTGAGAACTATTTGTCTAACTTGTTAAAAATCTCTAATGACAGAGATTCCACAATCTCCCTAGATAACCTGTTCCAGTGATTAACTGCTATTCTAGTTAGTAAATTATTTCCTGTATCTCCATTGCTGCAAACAAGGCTGATTATTTCTTTTCCTACCCTGGGTGGACATGAGGAACAACTGATGACCATCCTTTTTGTAACAACTCTTTACACATCGTGTCCCGTCTCAGCCATCTCTTTCTAGACAAAACATGCCCAACAATTTCAACATTTCTTCACAGACCAAGTTTTCTAACCTGCTTGTCATTTACTCTCCTCTGGACTCCCTCCAATTTGTTCACATATTTGTAAAAAGTGTTGTGTCCTGTATTGGCCCCCATATTACAGCAGATGCTCCCCAGTGACAAGTAAAGCAGAACAGTTACCTCCTATGCCTCGCATTTAACAGTTCTGTTAAGACATATTTGACTTTTTCCCAACAGCACCACATTGTTGACTCATGCAATTTGTGATCCACTATATTGCCTAGCCCTAGATACTTTTGTAGAACATACTAGCCCGGTAGTACTTGTGCAGCTGAGTTTTACTTTCTAAGTGCAGTACTTTGAACTATCTTTAATTAATTTCCTCATGTTAATTTCAGACCAGATTCCCCTAATTTTATCAGGATCATTCTGAATTCTAATCCTGTCCTCCAAAGTGCAGGCAACCACTCCCATCTTAGTGTCATCTGCAGATTAATAAGCAAACTCTCAACTCTGTCATCCAAGTTGTAAATTAAAATATTGACTAGTACTGGACCCTGGACAGATCTCTATGGGATCTCACTAGATACACCTGTGACAGGCACAGAAATTTCCTACAATATCCTTAAAATATCTTCTTGTATTAAATGTATACATTACTGTGGGCCTGGATTGTGTGTAACTTCTTTATGGGTGAGACAGAGAAAACTGCAACCCCATGCATTATCCTTGGGGTATGTTGCTTTAAATGAATTGCTTATGTATGATTGCATTCTACGCATTAGTGGAGAACTATCACAGCTCCTCCTGGGGCAGCTTGCAAATACTAGTACAAAAAGGATTCTCCAAAGACAAAAAAAGAAAAGACTTTGGGATAAATACTTTAGTATAAGCAGATTCAGTCCTTCTGACAAGGCAAACAGACAGGACCTTCTGACCAAGGAGAAAGGCAAGGAATTCTTAGGGGAGGGCTGGAAGGACTGACATGATCAGGAGTCCAAGGCTGGAAGTGGGGGTGATCGATGGTAGGCTCTTTAGCATGTGTGCAGGTTCTTTTATTCTTGTAATACATCTTATTTGGAATGCTTTCACCTTAAGAATAAATGTACCTGCTTAGAAAGAGGTGTGTGGTAACCTCTGCCTGCTAGTAATTACAGCTGGTTATAGCCTTCACAGGGCATGTCTACACAGCAGCGTTATTTTGAAATAAAGTGAGTGTCTACACAGCAAGCCCATTATTTAGAAATAATTTCTAAACAACAGGCATCTTATTCCAAGATCAGTAACCCACATTTTACGAGGAATAATGCCTATTCTGAAATAGTTATTTCAAAATACAGTGGGTATAGACAGCGCAGTTGTGGTTATTTCGAAATAAGTGGCCTCCAGGGCTTCCCGCAGGTGCCCTGCTGTCCACACTCATCAGGACTCTATAGTTCCCCTTCCCCTGCAGGCCTTAAAGGTGCAGCCTCAGGGGAAACTGTGTGTGGCACACAGCAGGCCCAGCTTGCACCATGCCACACAGTAGCGCCCAGCTCTGCCAACCCTGCTGCCATGGCAGACCACAGCACTGCACCTGAGCCCCCCACAGCTGCTAGCTCAGCTACAGGCAGCTCCCAAGCCCCTGCCTGGGACAGAAGAGGTGGGCACCATTCTGGTCTGGTGCAGAGATCCTGGATCTCATTGAGATCTTGGGAGAGGAGGTGAATCTCCAGGATCTCTGCACCAGCTGCAGAAATGCTGATATCTATGGCCAGATGGCTGACAGCCTCAGGCAGAGAGGACACATCCACACCTAGAAGCAGGTGCGGATGAAGGTTAAAGAGCTCAAGCAGGCCTATACTAGGGCCAGGGACTGCAGCTCCCACTCAGCTCCACCACGTTCTGGGAGTGTGTGTGTGTGTGTGGGGGGATGTGGACTCTGGGTGGGAGATGTCCATTGTCACCCTCCCAGAGGGCAGGTCAGCGCAGCTGAGGAGGAGGAGAAGCAGGCCACGGGGTCCATGATGCCTGCCAGCCAGGATCTCACCCTGTCCCTAGAGCTCGTACCACCCTTCCAGGATTGGACAAAGCCAGGGAAGGCCCATCAGGTGAGCTCCGTGGGGAGGTGCTTCTGGAGGGGATGGCAGGTTGCATGTGGGTGTCCCATCATCTGAGGGCAGGGGCATGCCACTGGCAGAACTCCATGAAGGTGACCTTCTGCATGGGGAAGTTCTGGAGCTACTGTTCATCATCCCACCGCTCCATGATGATCTGGTCCTGCCAGTCAGAACTGGTGTCCAGTTGCCAGAAGCGGCGAAGCACAGTGCATAGAGGAGGGCGGGAGGGGTCATGTTGCATGAGTAGCATGTAGAGAGAGGAAAGGATGTGCCCTGCAATGAGCTGGGGGTCCTGTTCCTGCAGGGCCACAAGGGCAGCTGCAGTAACTGCAGCAGGAGGTGCAGCATGGGGTCTAAAAGCTGTTGACTGATTGGAGGCAAGTCCAGCTCCATGGCAGAAGTTCTGTGGTGTCCGCAAGGGTACCACAGCAGCAAAGGAATGAGTTTGCTGTCCATCAAGGAAGTAGACAGAGGAGAGGAGCCTGGGACACAGCTGTACAGGGGCGTCCCTTTAAGCTCGAGCCTCAGATAGCCTCAGGCAGGAGCTCCAGGAAGTGACTGCTGTCCTGATGCCCTGCCTGAAGTACTTCCAGGTAGCCTTAAACATGATTTGGCATCCAACGCGTGTGGACACTCTATTTTGAAATAGTTCAGCGCTATTTCGATGGGTATTTGATGTGTAGACGTGTTATTTCAAAATAAGCTATTTCGGAGTTTCTATTCCAAAATGGCTTATTCCAAAGTAAGCATGCAGTGTAGACATACCCCTAGAGAAAGCAAAGTGCAGATCCTGACCTATTTAAGAAGTCTGGCTTGTTGCAGGTATCACAGTGTGGAGGCAAAACAAGAGAGCACAGTCAGCAGGAATGAGAGGTGATGGTTCAGAAACTGGAAGCTTAGAGCGGGTGCCCTTGGTGAACCTTGGAATATGTCAAGTGTCTTTCCAGTTTGTTAGTGAATTATTGATGACTATTCTTTAAGAACAGTTTTTCAATCAGATATGACTGGTCACAATTACCCTTTTCAGTGAAAGTACTGTTAACTACAGAACTGACAGATTATAGATCTACATTATAGATATACATCAGACAAACATACAGATGCCTTTACACACTGGACACTGACAAGTCAAAGCACAGAGCTTTGTGATGGCTTTCTGCATAGAGGTGAAAACAAGTTTTTAGATAGTGATCTTTACCAGACATGCAAAGGAGGACAACTGCTTTCTGCTGCAACAATGGCTATGGGTCATTTAATGAAACTTTTATTCCTAGGCATGTATAGCCTCAAAATTGTTCTGTAACTAACATATTCCAAGCAGTTTACTATATTAGCATATTTTCGCATCAACTATAGACTTTGCCAGATATATGTCACTCATGTACTACATTTGTATAAATGCTCCTTTCTTACCCTTTAATGAATGAGCTATAAAGAGTGATTGCCCTGTTAACGTATGTCATATCACTAAAGTCACTGCATTTTTTTTTTTTTACCAATACAGAAATTACAGTTGACTCCTGAATAGTCATTATAGGAAAGATCTTGTTATTGCTTATGCAGAATGTACAGCAACACTAGCAAAAATGCAGTTATATCAGCTAGAAATGTGAGCATTATACTACTCACCTATACAGAGAACTATTCCCTCCTCTACTCCATCTACCCATAACATCCCAACACCCTCAGTTGCCTATCAAAAAAGTGCCAGTTTCCAGGAAAGACAAATGGAAGCTGCAGTGTTCTCGCTGAAGCTATGGTACATGTGAGGTTGTTAATTTTGAAAAGGCATAGCCATTAGCATGTTTCATGTACAAAGGAAAAGAGCTATCTGTCAAGAGCTTCTGGAAACAGCTCATGATATGCAGACATAATAAAGATATTCTTCCAGATGCCAAATAGTTTCAAGGAACCAGAGATGCCCCTCATCAAATGCACATGTTATAAACTACAAATCTACATAACACACATGTGGGATTAAGAGTAAATTAGCATTTGTAATCAGCGCATTGTATTGTTTAATTATGTAAATTAAAAGAACAATACACTTCTGACTATAGCTCAGTCCATAGATAAAGGCACACATCACCAACATAGGCATTTCTTTACACAGCAACTTCAATACTATATTTAAATGTGTATTGCCTAGGAATGAATTTTGTATGAGTTTGTACAGTATTGTTACTGCATTTTTTGAGAGATTATGGAAATCTACATTATGGAAAATTAAACAACAGTATATGTGACTAACAGGGTTGGCTGCCACCCAAGAACCCACTAGTACCAGAGGTCACTCAGTAGCAACAGTGCCTCTGTTCTTCCTCTGGGGCCCTTTAAGAACTCACAGTTCAAAGGTAGTTCAAACAATCCGCACAAAGGGTTCCATTATTTAGTCTACTGGGGACACACAGGCCCTCTAGGCTCCAATCCCTAATTTACATCACTCTCTCCCAGTGGTCTAGAAATACCACAGTCTTTCAATATAGAACAAACTCTCTCCATTTTCATTATACTTTCAGTTGGGCATAGACACCTCCCCTGAGGGTCTGCCTGCTTCCCAGTACTTCCTGCCTGGAGTTTATCCTTCTCCCCTGGCCTTTTTGGTCTCTCCCCTGATTCTTGGGCAGGGAACCTCCCAGGACTTCCAGGCTGGACAGCTTTCTGCACTCTTTCCTGTTTCTTGTGCTTTTCATGTGTGTATTTAGGGCTCTGCAGACACCTTCTTGCTCCCTGCAAAGTATCTATGGACTTAGCTAAAGTTCTCTGATCTTTTCACCTGCACTGCAACTTCCTGCCCTTTTTATCCTGGGATCACTTGATTAATCTGAGGCCTGGCTCATTCTGTAATCAAGGCTGTATTAGCACCAGGTTGTCTGGCCTATAGGGCAACCAGGGCCGGCTTTAGGCCAAATCAGGCCCCGCGCCTAAGAGGGCCCCGCGTGCTAAAGCTGGAAGTGTGTTGGCGTGCCGGGTGTGCTGCAGGAGGTAGGGTTGCCAGGTGTCCAGTTTTCTACCGGACAGTCCGGTATTTGCGCCCTCTGTCCGGTAGAAAAATTCAGAAAATACTGGACATGTGCAACATCCGGTATTTTCTGAATCTCCGGCTAGGCGCCGGATGGAAGCCTGGCGGGGGTGGGGCAGCAACTGGGAGGCGGGGCCACGATTGGCACTGGGAGCCCTGTGGTCGCGTGCAAAAGCTGGGACTCCCAGCCACTCCCCCCGCCTGGCTTCTGCACACAACCAGAGGCTCCCAGCACCACACTGATTGAACACACCAAGATATCTGAGATACTGCAATATCTGAGGATAGTTACACTGCAATATTTGAGTACAACAGATACAGATGTGTGGTACAGTACCTTCAAAAGACTAGGATCTTTGTACAAGCTCCAGTTATCATACATGATCTCATTTATTAATCAGGGCTTTAAAGATTGAGAACTATGGACCTGCCAATGGCAGAAAGTCACATCTATCGTATTATTCAGTCCACAATTTTGTATTGAGCTTCGTCATAATCAAAGAACTACTGCACAATCTTAGAAAAAATAAATGTAAATACGATCTTCATAGCACAGCTGGGGAAGAATAATAGAAATGAGATGCAATATCCAACAGAACAATGTGAGGGGCAAGAATAAACACCAGTGGAATCCTCAATACAATCCATTTGAGTTTTGTCACTGATTTCAATATGGCCAGGATTTCACTCCAGGACTGAAACGTGAATGTAAACAGACAAGTATTGCAACCATTCAAGAGGATCTAAATGCCAGAAATGGGGAAAAATGTTGATACAATATGAAGCTCCCCGACAGAAATGGAAGTGAATAATTTTATTTGTTTCTATTCTAATCTTTTTATATTACCACAAGAATTTATCTTTACAGAATGCACTAGGCAGGGATCTTATACCAGTCAGAGCATAAAGCCAATTGGATGGAATATTTCTATCAAGAATACCAAGAAGTTCAGCATACCTGTAATCAGAAAAACAAACATGCTAGCCAGAGCTGTGAGAGTACAAACATTGTTATCATCAGCAGTGCCCTATTTCCAAGACAAGCTGCTGCAGAGTCAAACTGTATTTCCTGTACTGGAGGAGTAGAAATGAATGAGGGAGACCCACAGTAAAAACTGGTGATAATCAGTTCACTGAGCTCCATATTAAGAGCTATATGGAAGAGTCCCTGACAGGTAAACTCACGCTTCATCTTCCAGTGGCAGAAGAACATTAGGTACAGGAGAACATTGCTAGACCCGCAGTGGCAGATCTCAACATCTTTTACTTCAGTGCGGTGGGAGTGGAGCTAGTATCTGTACCCACTGATCTACAGATGAATGGAGGAGAGTGATATGGTCAAGGCAGCAGTGAACTAGAGAGCTGTGGGAGGGTACGTCACTTTACAACTAATGCTCCAGCTCTACAAGAAGGATCGTTGACATCTTTGAAGGGAGCTTCATGGAGTCCTCCTTGACAGGCTGGATGTTGCCTAAATTACAAAGTTAAACAGTGGGGGGTAGACAAAGAGATTTTCCTCAACCAGTAAATCCAGTTTCTGCATTGAAGCATTCAGTGAACCAAGCCAATGGGTTTCTCTCTGCTGTTCAAACTTACTAAAATTGTCCTCAGGTAGAGAATATGAAAGAACTCCAGTAGCCTAGCTACTGAATGAGCAAGTGTTTTGTAAACCCCAGGGAGAGGGCCTCATATTGACCTAATCATTACATCCCAGAGTGCCTTGAAGAGCTCAGCCAGGATAGATTTAATACAAGAGAGAGACTAATGCTTTAGTGGGCCTTTCAGCTATTGTATCATGGTTGTCTGCCTAGACTATCCTTTGCCTTACTTGCTGTTACTGTATGTTCTTATAGTGCTAAGAGTGGTAATTAAATTATTCTTTGAAGCTTTAAGTTGGGCTTATGGACTTTTGCAGGACCTCTGATCAAGGATGAATTTCACATTGAATTTCTTATGTAAAAATAAGTATGGTCAGAAGCATTTACTCCTTTTAAGATTTATTTTCTGTTTGTATTAAAAATGTTGCCAAAGGAAATATATTTATTATTTTTGTCAGACCTTATATATATGTATGTCAGACCTAAGATTTTTAAGAGCACAATTCAAAGTTAACCCGCGTGTATGTAGATGTGTATACACACACGCACACATACCCCTAGAGCCTTCCAGTCTATTTAAAATGGAGAAATAATTCTAATGCAAAAGATGCTTTTGACAGATGCAACAAAAGTCAATGAAGGGAAAAACGAGGGAGGCATTTTATGTGTATGCCCCAAAATATATTCTTATTGATATATAATTATTCATCATATTAGAAAATTTATTAAAATTTCTGTGAAAATGGGCATTATTAGGGTTCTCAATTATGAATTTCAAAAAGGAAAACTGGCTCAGGAAACATGTCAACTTTTGCTAACTGGGGATGTAAGAGTGTAGTTGATTAACCAATTAACTGATAAGCAAAAGCTTATAGGGTAATGCTATAGATTACATGCATTTCCTTCCTCCCTCCCCTCTCCTCCTCCCCGCTTCCCCCACACTCCTTGCCAGCAAATTTTTAGCAGGATGGCCAGCAGCCTGGCTCAATCCTGGCTCGCACCAGATTTGGAACCTACACTTTAAATGCAGAGATGCAACGGGGGTATTAGGAGCCAGGTGGGCATGCAGCCTGGCTCAGTTCAGGCTCACGCCAGGTCCAGGAGCTCAGCATCCGCCCCCACAGACAGGGGCTGCCACCACCCTACACTGCTGCTTCTGTATCAGAGTCAGCACTGTGGACCTACAGGAGCTGGTCCATGAGGGGAGCTGATTTTTAAACTGGCTCCCCTCATGGACCAGCTCCCACCTTGCACCCTGCACTGCTGCCTCTGATACAGAGGCAGCAGCACAGAGTGTCAGGGGGCTCCTTAGGAGTGAAGCCAGAGCTCATTGGCTGCTGGCACTGCCCCTGGGGACTATGGAATAGTTGAGTAATCAATAAGAATTCATGAGGTTAATCAACTATTCAGTTAACCAATATTTAACATCCCTACTGCTAGCACAGGTCAATATTTTCTGACTGGAGTCTAAAGAAACCTCACTCTCCTTTTACTTCATAGGCAAAATGGTTGAAATAAGATTTAATTTACTCTACAATGGATTAATGTTGGCTTCCATTTTCCACCAAAAATTTAGCATCCATTATTTTGTGCAAAGATGTAAGTTAATTATTTCTCACTAAAGAGAAAAGTGAAGTCTCTACCACAAAAGTAACTTGAATAAAATAATGGGTTAATTTTGAATTATAATCTTAAAAATCTTGGATCCAATTTAGTAACTTGCAGTCTGTCACCTAAAAAGCAGTAAATGTCATTTATGTTTTTACCACTGCTTTGTTGGTTTGTTTGATTTCTGTACAGATTTCCTTTGCTTAGGTTTTTTTTTAAATGCAATACATCATCTTATGTGTGGTAAGGTTTATTTTGGAGTTGACTATATACATGTTAAAAGGGGCCAAGAAAGAGCTGCACTAGCATATAATTTATTTTGAAACAATAGGAATGAACTGAATATGTATGAACTGAATATGTTATGTAATAGCAGTGAAAAATAAAGTAAAACAAATGACATAAAACCAAAGTGTCATTGTGGAAAAATGAAAAACTGAGAGAAAAATGTATTTTATTTCTCCATTTGTCGTATACACAAACACACACATGTACGGGGAAAGCATGTAGACCATTTGCACACTTTCCTTAGTATGCAACATACTGTGTTTGACTGTACTCACATATTCTTTTTTTAAACAGCTAATTTATTATTAGACAACACATTATCTCCTATGATGCATTTCATAATACTGTACAATAAAAATAGGTCACAAGCACAATTACATACTCAACAGACTCTGTAGTTAAAGGAAATGCTGACAATTCCATGAAGTAGCAGCAGAAATAAATATTTTCCCCCAGACGATTTAGTCAAAAGAAGTCATTTTACCAGCACTACAGTTCCATGACAAATAGCTTTGTCTATCAGTGGTTCAGAATTTTAATAGGTACCAACAACTTGAAGAATAAAAATCTATGAAAAATGAATACGCTTTGCAAAACCCAGAGTGAGAAAGCCAGGAAATCTTCATCTATAGTAAAAGAAAATGTTGGAGACTATGGAAAGGTAGAGCTAAGGTCTCCAAAGAATCCAGACCCGAAGCTTGTACCCCCATCAACTTCCACCTAAAATAGGGGTTTGCCCTGTTGCCCCCACTGGCGAGAATACTATTAGAGCCTGGGCCTTTCTTTTCCCAGCCAGGGGCCACGTCAGTTGGGGGTTTTTTGTTTGTTTTTTGCTTCTCACTTTTGTGTGGCCCGCAACTGATTTTCCTGTGGGTCAGCAGCCCCTGACCAAAAAAGGTTCTTCACCCTTAACCTGGAACATGGGACACAATCACATTTATTAGTGACATAGGTTGACATAGTTACATACTTAACATAGTAGTTTTGCACCCCCTCACAACAGAGTGCTGCAATTCCTGTAAGAGTCCACTGACAGTGAGGACTCCTTCCTGATTTTGGGGGGGGGGGCGGGAGAAGGGGCACAATAACTCAGTCTCAAATCCCAGGTAAGAGAAAGAAGCAAGCCATCAATTTAAGACATGATCTCTTATTTAAAAAACCTACTCTAATGGTGTGTCTACACAGTACCGTAGCTTGAAATAAGATACACAATTTGAGTGACACAAATTGCGTATATTATTTTGAAATAGCTTATTTCATAATTTGGCGCTGTTTACACAGTGCAAAATTTTGAAATAACCCACTATTCCAAAACGTCTCTTACTCCTCGTGGAATGAGGTGTACAGGGACGTCAGAATAGCAAGCCCCTTATATTTCAAAATAACAGGCTTGCTATTCTTGGGATAGCTATTTCAGGATACTCCTGTATCCCAAAATTGTGTTGCAGTGTAGATGTAGCCCAAAGGAAAGATCACCCGTAAAGGGCCTCAGATAAGCATAGCCATCCCGCATGGAATCTATGGCAATAACACATGCATATCCAAAGGCAGAACCTGTGTGCTCCTTTAGCAGCATACAGTAGGTGAGACTGCAAAGTTGCCAGCACTGATTCCATCAACAGAGTAGAACTCCCAACATCAATGTCTAGCAGGTGGCTGGAACTGAAACGTATATGTAGGTGTTCATTCACTACTGCATTATTCATACTAAAGTCCCTCTTGAATATACCATAGTTTTGTGAAAATTGTAGTGATAATTGTAAGTAAATGTACAAAAATTAAAACCCAATGCAAATAAGCCTCATCCATAAAATATGATTAATGTTGGAGCAAGTTAATTTTATTTTTCATGTTAAATGCAATGGATCTGCTGCTGCATGGAAATATGAACAGACATATATGCACATTAACATAAAAACTCACCAATTATACTAACATAAAAAGCTCAGTGAGGTGGCTCAACACACAAGGGGCCCAGCATTCGCAGACTTCTCTTCTCAAAGACAACCCTCCCATTCCTGGTGTTATAATTAGGCAGTGCTTGCTTACCGAGGAAGGTTTATTGCTGTGGCAGTTGATTAGGTTTACTCTTCAATGTAGTTATGAAAAATAAGGGATAGGTGGAGGGGCAATCAGTGTAAGGGAAAGAAGCTGAAGAACCAGTCTTTATAGGTCTTCAGGGCTGTCAGAATGACACTATGCAACACTAGGTTTATGATGCTTGAAACCAATGGGACTTCTTATTTGCTTAAAATTAAGCATACACATTTTTTTGCTGGATCAGGGCCAAAGTTGCTATATATGATCTCTCCAGAATGCACTGTGTTAAATGAGCTGGGGAAGAAATTCTGACACTATGTCCTTCCTTGTTCTACCATAGGAAACTTGCTGTAGAGAAAGAAGCAGAAATTGTTTCTACAGGTTGGACCTCCCTCATCCACCAACCTTGGAACCTGACTGGTCCTGAATGAGGGGATTTGCTGGACCGGGGGAGGTCACTCCCAACATAGCCAGTGCTGAACTCCTGACCCCTGCTAGGGCTCCAGCCCAGCACCACTGCTGCCTGCCTGGCCACGGCTCCCCTGGCCATGGCTTTCCCAAAGTTCCACAGCCACTGCTGGAACCAAGATCCATAGCCGGGGCTAGCGCTCCCTGGCTGTGGCCAGGGCTGGAGCTCTGTAACCACTGCCAACCCCTGCTACCTCCTGGCCATAGGAGGCAGAACTCTCTGCTGCACTGCCCACCTCTCTGCATCTCCCCCCACACACACACAGGGCTTCCTGCTGAGTCACCAGCTCCCCTGCCATGCTCCTGCCCCACAGCCCAACCTCTCTAGACCTGGGCTCTGTGGTCCAGGAACATCCCTGGTCCTGCCAGACCACGGATGTTGCCGGACCAGAGAGTCCCATTTAAGGATGGTATAACCTGTAGACAATTTCAGGAAAGGACAAGGGATTCAACAGATTAGTCCTGAGCCTGCTCTCTCGTAGACTAGTCTTCACTGGTGAAACTCTATTGACTTCTGCAGAGTTGTATTTGTAGTATAAAGAGATGAGTTCAAAAATCAGCCCTCTTTCATTCTTTCCCAAATAAATTCCAACACAGTTTAATTAAAAGAAAGCAACCAAGGTAATAAACTAATGTCTGTTTTTTCAAGTATTAACTGGATAAAATATTGTTTTCTGAACAGAAAAATCAAAAAGGAACTTCAATTGTAAATTACATTTCTTAGGCCAATATTTTACAGCTCAATGCTTAAAACAAGCTGAGATAGATTCAAATATTGGGGTAACTCAGACTAATACAGCCTAGAATATGAAGACACATACAGATATTTATCTCCCTGCCAATCCAGGACTTTTTCCTGTGGTACATTTTGTACTGACAATCTATTAGGAAGAAAAAGGCAAACAAGATCCTGCCACGTATCAAATACCAGGCTAGGCAAAAATAAAGTTAGCCAGCATTGCTAACAAGCTTCACTGCTGGTCAGAGCCCACTACTTCTCATCTAATCCCCATCATGTTGATAGGTAAAAAAAGAGAAGACAATTATAATTTCAGGTAACTTTGTCCATGGGCTAGTTCATTATTATTGCCTCTGTTGTATTCTATTAGATGGAAGAAAGGCGCTCAAAGAGTAAAAGGCATCCACAGGACTAGAAATCGTCCAACACCGCATGGTGTTTAAGCGAGGCTCAGGGTTTCATATACAAAGGACCTCAGCCTCAACCATATTGCACACACCATTAAAAATCCTTTCAGCATTTTATTAAAGATCAAGAAAAAGGACAAATAGTTAAGGCATTTGAAATTCACGAATTAAGGAAGGCTTTTATTTTAATAGCATCCTTTGTTCTCTTTTCCTCTAGCTAGAAAGAGTTTTTAAAGGGGGGGAAAAAAGCTTGTTTGCTCCAGTTTTTAGATGGTAATAAAGATGGTAACAACTGTGTAGGGGTTTTTTTTTGTTTTTGTTTTTTTGAGAAAAAGCGATATTAGTTGAATTGGGCTGCAGATCCCATTTCCTAAAAGGAAAAACAAAATGACCAACACACAAAAGTAGAACAAAAAGAAGAGCAAAGATGGAAAATCTCTGATGTTAACTCTTACTTGCAACCTCACAGCTGGGAAAAACACAGGCCCAGAACAAGGTACTATCAGCATTCTGAGACTCAGCAAACATATACCAGCAGCCCACTGTTTAGGGCATTGCTTTTAGCTGCCTTTCTAGACACAAGCTTATAGCATTGTTGAAAAACTTACAGTCTTGGCCAGTTCATCCTGACTCTTATTGGACAGAAAGAAAAGGTAAGGAGAGAAAATAAGGTAGGGAAGGAAAAAGACACATTGGAGAAAGTGGGAGGGCAGGGGAGAGTCTCCAAACCAGATGTTTTGGGGGATTTATGTCATGTAGGTCCCTCTTCTTTTATGTCATGGGTGGAAAAAGTAAAAAGTATGGGTCTAAAACTGTGCCGCCATCTAAATCATTGATGAAAATATTGAAGAAAACCAGACCCAGAACTGATTCCAGTGGAAACCCACTCATGTTCTTCCAGCATGATTGTGAACCATTGATAATTACTCCCTGGGAATATTTATCCAACCAGTTGTGCACCCACCTCATAGTAGCTCTATCTAGGTTATATTTCCCTAGATTGTTAATGAGGTCATACAGGACTGTATTGAAAGCCTTACTAAAGCCAAGATATGCCACCTCTACCACTTCTCCCTTATTCACAAGGCGTGTTATCCAATCAAAGAAAACTATCAAGTTGGTTTGACACCACTTGTTCTTTACAAATCTATGCTGTTACCTCCTACTTCGTTATCTTCTAGATGTTTGCAAAGTGATTGTTTAATTATTTGTTCCATTATCTTTCCTGATACAGAAGTTCAGCTGACTGGTCTATACTTTCCTGGGTTTTCCTCATTTCTCTTTTTAATAGGTGGACATTATATTTGCCCTTTTCCAGTCTTCTGGAATCTCTCCTGTCTTCCATGACTTTTCAAAGATAACAGCTCAGCTATCTCCTCACTCAGCTCCTTGACAATTCTAGGATTCGTGTCATCAGGCCCTGGTGACTTGCAGACATCTAACTTATCTAAGTAATTTTTAACTTGTTCTTTCACTATTTTAGCTTCTGAACCTACCCCATTTTCACTGGCATTCAGTATGTTAGGTGTCCAATCGCCACCAACTTCACTGGTGAAAACTGAAACAAAAAGAAGTCATTAAGCAGCTCTGTCATTTCCATATTTTCTGTTATTGTTTTTCTCTCTTCATTAAATAACTAGCCAATAGCCCGTCATAAAACGGGATTTTCGGGTCTCTCCTCCATGTCCGTCTCTCTCTCTCTCCTCCTGCCTCCCCCTCTCTCTCTCTCAGCTCTCCTCCGCCTCCTGCCTCTCACTCTCTCTTTCTCTTCTCCTCCCCCTCCTGCCTCTCACTCAGGGGACCGCAGAGCCCAAGTGGCTGTTTGGGCTCCACGCTCCCCATGCAGCACGGGGACCGTGGAGCCCAAATGGCCTCTTGTGCCCTTGCTCCATGCGGCGGCCCGGCCGAGCGCCACGGCAGGAGGGGAAGGGGGTTGGGGGGGTGACATACATGGCCAGGCCTCGCCCCCCTTCACCTCCCGCTGTGGCGCTCGGCTGAGTTCTGCGCCGCTCAGCCGGGCCGCCGTGGGGGAGCAAGTGGAGCAAGCAGCCATTTGGGCTACCCGGCGGCCTGGCTGAGCGGCGCAGCAGTCAGCCGAGCACCACGGCGGGACGGGAAGGGGGCCGGGGCGGTGACGTACATGGCTGGGCCCTGCCCCCCTTCCTCCCGCCGTGGTGCTCGGCTGAGTTCTGTGCCGCTCAGCCGGGCTGCCGCAGGGGAGCAAGTGGAGCAAGTGGCCGTTTGGGCTCTGCGGTGGCCCAGCTGAGCGGCACAGAACTCAGCTGAGCGCCACGGTGGGCCGGGGCAGGGCAGTAACGTACACGGCCGGGCTCTGCCCCCTGGCTGTGTACGTCACCGCCCGGCCCCCCTTCTCTTCCCGCCGTGGCACTCGGCTGACTTCTGCGCCACTCAGCTGGGTTGCCGCGGAGGAGCAAGCGGCTCAAACGGCTGTTTGGGGTCCGCGCTCCCCATGCAGCACCCCCGTGCTGCATGGGGAGCACGGACCCCAAATGGCCGCTTGCGCCGCTTGCTCCCCCACGGCGCCCGGCTGAGCAGTGCAGAAATCAGCCGAGCGCCACGGTGGGAGGTAACAGCGCCCCCCCGAGGCAAGACTGTAACGCTACAGCTTTACAGAGTCACAGACGTTGGGCTACTATATATATGATGGGTCTACCCTGTCCTTGGTCTTCATCTTGCTTCTAATGCCATGGTGTCCAACACGCTAGCCATTAGCCACATGTGGCTATTTGGCTGGTTGAGTGTGGCTTAAATAATGTGGCTAGTTCACTATAGCAGTAGCCACTATAGGGGCTACTGCTTCAGAACTGATTGGGCATTTGTAGAATCTTTCTTGTTACCCTTTATGTCTTTAGCTAGTTTGAGCTTGTTTTGTGCCTTCACTTTTCTAATTTTGCCCCTACATACTTGTATTATTTGTTTATATTCATCCTTTGTAATTTGACCTACTTTTCACTTTTTAGTATTTTAGTCTTGTAGAAAGAGTAAACATATGGAAACAGATTGCCACAGTGAGTTATATTTTTCAGTTAATCAGCTGTAAAGAGAAAAGTATAGGGGCAAAAAGCTACAGCTTACATGTTAAAAAATATACAGAATTCAATGCTCCATTTGCCAAAACTTTATAACTCTAAAACTTTATAAAAAATCTGTGATTCAAAGAGCATTGTCACTCCCTATTATTTCAGTAGGTCAGGGACAGTTCTGTGAAACTTATGGAGTTAGAAAGTCATCTTTATTTTTATTTCATTGTTTTATTGGAAATTTGACATTTGAAGTGACTAGCCTTACTGAGAATCACCATTAAAACAATTTCCATCAATCTGGCTAGGTCATGTCTGTTCCTTCATATTAAGAGAACAAGTGACTTATCCTGCAAAACCATTTGGAAAAGCATAGTATTCCAGTTTCAACATTAGTTTATTTCTAAAATTATTTTAGTTAGTTATGGGCCAGGAACTCTTGAAACAAGAGCAAAGTCCTCACAATTACCTCCATCGTTATTTTTACATGGAACCCATACTAATAACTGAAAAATTACCTGTCAATATTTTTATGCAGTCCTGGAGTAGAGATATATTTAAGAATCAGGGCATGGTAAGCAAATATACATCATGAAAATGAACTGTCACATCAGGGTTTTTAAAGATAAAAAGGTTTTAAAAAACATAAAACAAAAATCACAGGCCTACACAAAAGTGCAGTCTCATCCCAATTATATTGGCTTGTGTATTCCAAATTTTTGTAACCTCACACCACAGTGACACTTTTTTTCCTTGATAAATTGTTCTGTGATGCTGTCCAGCTCCAATCTGGTTACCTTGTCTTTCTAAATTGCAGAGAGAGCAAGGTCACTCTTCCATGTCTATGATAGTGTTGAACCATGTAAGTTCTTAACATGGTCTTTGTGCATTCAGAACCAGCCACTCCAATTGATATGGTGACAAGTTGACACAACATTTCCATCTCTAGGCCAACAGCATCAGGAGAACTTGGCACACTGAAATTCAAAAAACTCTGGACTCCAAGTGACAAAATAAACAGTTGTATCCTTTGTAAAATACAATCTTGTGAACCAACTCTAGAGAAAAATATGAGTATTTTCCATGAGTCTAAAAACTTCCTCTTTTACTCTTCTAAAGTTATATTCTCAAGTTGCTTGGAGTGGAGGAAACCAAATAGTGTAACTGCCTCTTAAAATCCCTCACATTGAGATTTTAGTTCCCTGATCACGTTGTTTATGTCCCTGAAATATTTTTCTTTGATGGTGATCCCTTGCTTATAACATGGAATCATATGCAAATTTTTCCTCCATGCAATGTATGCATTTCTTTCTCTGGCTTGGATAGTTTGAATTTTCAAAACTCATTGATTTCCACCTGTTCTGATATTTTTTTTCCAATTTCCTCAAACTTTTCTTCAGATCTGAATTTGCTGAACTCGTTATGCTCTCAAGTGTCTGGAGGACTAAGAACAAGTCAATTTCCAGAGGTGACAATCATCATGACTAATATCCTATGTTCCCAGAACAGATTGAGGAAGAACATCCAAGCCATCGAAAAGACAGTTTGCTTTTTCCTAGATGTACGTCCTCACTGTTCCTGCATTCAGAAACAGTTTCATCTTCTAGGCATTCAATTATATTCTGAAAAGTTATTATCATTGCCTCGGTGGCTTTCATTCAAGCTGCCCATCTAGGTTTGCGGAGTGCCATTAGATGAAAGTCTCCGTTATTCATTCTTCAGAAGCTGTTCAATTTCATCTGCTGCATCAATCCTGTCAACCTCTTCAGAGGCATGAAGTGCATCATCGTGTTCCTCTTCCCTTTGCAGAACTGTACTCTCTTAAGCAAGACTTTTAAGGTAAAAATTATTTTTAGACTCAATCATTTCTTTTCTACATCAATTGCTAGAGTCTGTGAAATATTTAGATATTTTCCATAAAGTTGTGAGGAATATTTTCACGTATGGACCAGCCTTCTCTTTAGTAGCATGCACCAAAACTAGATGCTGGGCAGTGGGTGTATGGTGCATCTGTTTCCTCACTATCTGAGGCTATGTCTAGACTACAGGCTTTGTCTTTGAGTTTATGGTTTTCATTTGCAGATATCCTACAGTGTGAGAATCACTAAGCTGAAAGTATAGGCCTAAATGAAGTGTAATTTTGTGCTGTCTACTTTATCTTTCATTTCTAGGGTAATCCTAAAAATGTTGATTTTTCTGTGCAAAATCTAGCAGAGATAGGCAGAACTACTGGTCTGGCTGGGGAGGATGCTGTGTGGCAGTAGGGAGAGGCTGGAGCTGGCTGACAGGAACAGCAGGTTTGACCTCTAAAAACTGGAATTCCCTGGTCTGGCATCCATGGGTGCTCTGCGATGGGAGCACTCACAGGGAAAACCCAGGGGCCCCATGCTCAAAAACTCCCCTGCCTTCCCAGAGCTTCCGGATCACCACAGATAGCTCATTTGTGGCCTTCAAGCTTAGGGAGTGAGAAGGAGGAGTGGTGATTGGGAGTACAGTACTTGGAGGAAGAGGCAAGGCAGCTACAGAGCCCTGTGGACAGAAACAGAAGCCAGGAACAGAGCCCTGTGGCCAGCAGTGGGGGGAATGTGAGTGTAGGCCAGTGGCAGTAGAGCCACTCTGCCTCTTCTCCCAAAACCTCCCTGTTCCTCTCTGCCTATACTGGCCCCTCGGATGCCTCTGCCTCAGAGCTGCAGCTGGTGGCAGTAGAGGGGCTGGCACTGACTTTCCTGGTCTGGCAAATTGCCTGGTTTGGGACCACTCAGATCCCAAGTGACACAGATCAGGGAGGGTCAATCAGCATAATTTTTGGTGGTGACCAGAGTGGGCCCAAGTCCCGCCCACCACATATACCTCCTTTGTAAGGATCACGGGGGTGAGGGCTCTGACTTAGGGGTGAAGCTAGGGATGAGGGGTTTGCAGTTGGGAGGGGCTCTGGGCTAGGGCAGAGGTTTGGGTGCAGGCTCTGGGGAGAGGATGAATGGTTTGGGAAGTGAAAGGGACTCAGGGCGTGAGCAGAGGTTGTGGGGAGATAGCAGGCTCTGTGGTGAGGCTCAGCCAGGCATGAGGAGCTAAAACTTTGGGCTGCAGCAGGCAGGCTGCCCTGGGGCTGGGTCCAGAGAAGAAGACTCCCCCTCCCTCTCCCAATACTCATCCAGTCCCTAAGAAAGAGTCCACTCTGAGTCGCCTGCCATATGTCTCCTCCCCTTCTTCCTCTGCAGATGCAGCACTCAGCTTGCTGCTGGCTCCCATGACAGCAGTTCTAGCTTGGGCAGGAGCAGTGGTCATGGTTCTAGCAAAAGCCGCAGCAGTGCAGGGCCTAGGCCGGGGGAGCAGAGCAGGGGTGCAGAGGCAGGGACAAGTGGGAGCAGGAGTGAGGGAAGTGAGAGTTGATTTGAAGGTGGGGCATGTGATGCTATGTGGGGACCCACAATAAAAACCTGCACCATCTTTTTGTCCTTCTGCCACTGGCAGACAGGAGGAGACACAGGGCCCAGTCATCATTTGATGATCTTGCTGATTATTTAATCTGCCACTGTCCCTGAGCAGCCTTTGATGTAAGGCTAATAACAGTTACCTTAATATATTTCCTTTCATGATTTAGACTACAGCCCTGTAAAGTTCATTAGAATCAGTTAAAGGAACATATCCAAAGTCTTAAGTGTAGCTTTATCTGCAACATATTGGCTGGAAGCTTGGCCAGCTATTATCTAGCTCCCAAATATTCAAAGATCCATCTCAAACAATCCAAATAAAAATTAACAGGTGGCTCAGTAAAAGAGAAAATAAGGCTGTTCCATTAATAATAGCAACCAAGCATCTCTGGGTCTGGAACTACAGCAACATTAAGCATCCCTGTGTAGCAGAAAAACAATTAAATAATCCACCCATAAGCACAGAAATCAGAATGGATGGGCTGACAGTGACTCTGCCTTCATCACTGAGGCAGCTTATCATAAGCTACAGATTTGACAGCTTTCAGTGAGGAAAGGCGCATCAGCTTTCACTGGTAATATCGCAAGCATCAGTGTCTCATTATATCCAATTGGCATCATTTTGTAGGGTAGTACTGCAGGGAAGCCAAGGATAGTAAGCAAAAGAAATACTGTGACATTATAGCTTCTATAGATGCTATCTCTACTGCACATCCCAGACTCACACAATATTACTCCTAGCCATAAAAACAGCCTCCCCTATCAAATAGATCCTTCCTATCCCCTCCACCCATATCACCACCCCCTTTTTATGGGACTCATTCATCATAAATGCATAAAAGGAAATGCATTTCTTACGTATATAACTATTTCTTAAGTATATAAGTAGGTTATAAAATTTTACTAACCTCCTACTTTGCCTAAAATTTCTGCAATAAGTTACAAGGCAAGGTAGTGAATACTCATAAAACTATGAGTCTGAGAAAGCAAATGTAAGTGTCTCCCCTCTCTCTCACTGAATAGCAAAAATAGTTTATCGATGGGAAACTCTCACTTTTTTTCTTGCAACTTTATGGGGGAAATTATAAAGCAATTGGTTGGATTGCTAGTATTCCTGAAAACACTCCATGTGATACCTCTATCATTCACAGCAGGAAGGAACTATAAACTAGGCCACAGTTGAATAAAATCATGAAACTTCTAGCATACACATTTCAATTCAAATTCTACCAAATTTGTATAAATGCATTATAAAATATGGTCTCAGGTGCACAAAATGCTTCTTTCACAGTGGGTTACATTAATATTTACAATTAAAACAACTGCTAAACAAAACATAGGTTTTCAGTCTAACCTTTGAAAGTACTGCTTTGTAGCCTTTGATACTTCAGTTGTAATGATAAGACAGTAAATAAGAGAACAGTGCTATAACTACTGTAGATACACAGACGTATTGTCCTATCTTCCAACAGTCAGCAATGTGAATGATAAGATTGAGAAAACCACAAATCTTAGAGTTTCTAGCACTATGTCAGGAGTGGGATAATTTAATATGAAAAGAGAAATATCACACAATTTTATATGCTCTTACAAACCCACCACTCCAATGGCATGTCTATATTAAACTATAAGCCATTCTACTTAAAGCACAGGTTTGATTTCAAAGTTGCCAAGAGTCCTGGGGAAGAGTCCCAGGTATACTGCTCACAAACAGACCACAGACTGAATTGTGACTCAGTTATGACTAAGTCTGTGGTTTCTTGCATACTCCAGGACAAAGTAATTTGCAACAGCCTTTTACCAGTGCAAAGTACTTCCCGCTCTGTGCTGGCCTGTTCATTTCAAGAGGCAAGAAGGGAAGAGAGCCCAGAGACTGCTCTCCCCACTGAGCTGTGATCCATAATTAGGTAACCCATGCAGGAATGTAACAAAATCACCTTCCATTCCCTGATTTGCTTCCCGAGCAGTAGAGCATACTCATACCCTATTTCTGCAAGAGTGGAGGGTTCCTCTCTACATCAAATATAAAATTATATAAAATAAACAACCCCCCACACCAGTGTATTGTTCCATTAGAAGAAAATAGAGGAGCCCCTTCAACAAACAGAAAGCACCACATCTGAGGTTTCTGTGAAACACCATCCTCCTGTCAGGCCTAGAGTTGCCAGATGGTTGAAACAAAAATACCGAAACTCCCCCCTTCCCCCCCCCCAAAAAAAACCACCGGAAAACATTCTGTTGAAGGGAAAAAAAGGGGGGGTGGGGGGAGACCAAAGTTGTTGAGCAAAAAAAAAAAAAAATTAAAATAAAACAGCATGTCCCCTTTAAGAGTGAGTGCAGGGATAGGAACAGGGGAGTAGTTGAGCACTAAGACCCTTGGTCAGCAGCCATTTTGTGCCAGCAGCCTTGCAGAACCAGGTAAGCATGGGGGCTGAGGGTGTTGGGAGCCAGGAGGGGTTCGGGGGAGGGAGGAAGCCAGGCGCTGAGTGTTTGTAGGGTTGCCAGGTGCCCAGCATTTTCACCTCCTGGCTGGGGGAAAAAAATCAGAAAATACCAGACATTTTAGATGTCCGGTATTCTCAGAATTTTTTTACTGGACAGGAGGCAAAAATACTGGACTGTCCGGGTGAATACCGGATACCTGGCAACCCTAATCAGGCCCACCAACAGGGAGCAAAAGGGGACAACTGCCACAGGGCCAGGTGATACAAAAGGGCCCGGAGCTCCTGGCCTCCACTGCTATTATGGCAATGGCAGCAGCTGGAGCCACAGACCCTTTAAATCGCTGCCAGAGCACCGCATGGCATGCTCCGGGAAGCATTGAGGGATTCCTTGGAGAGGTGCGGCACAGTGCTGACAACTGCTTAGCCTCAGCCCCCACCCACCCTCTCCCCCCAAAGCCCTGCCCTGGAACTGCTGCTGGGCCCAGCGAGGCTGTTGCCCCCATGGCCTCCTGAAGCCATTCAGGAGAGATTCAAAACTATGGAAAATCCTGGATTACAATGGAGCAGAGAAGTAGGCTAATTTTTTAATAATTACCATCAGTTATTTTCCTTATACTTCCAAGACTTTACAAACACTGGACCTCTTGGCAGTCAGTACCATGCAGGCTATTTGTTTACTATAGCCCAGCAGCTATTTCTCAAAGATGAATGTGTTAACATAAGATTCTGCCTTGGCTCATGCCATATCCTGTCCTAAGCTACTGGATCCTCACCTTTGGGAGTAATGTTAAAAGAAAGTTCATCTTCCCATAAAAAGACTGGAAGGTCACAAAAGGTATATGAACCCAAGAAATGATTTTAATATTATGAATTGTTATTATGCAAAGACGGTGCATTTAATGCTGTGTAAGCCTGATAGGCAAATGCTCTTCTCTCTGTCTCCCCCATCCCTCCTTGCTTTAAATCGCTGCTGCAAAATATGAAGAGGATCATTATTGAAGTATGCTTGAGAAAAACAAAACAGGATTAGAGGTGATGTTTGCACTAAGAGGCGTTCCCCAAGCTATGGGGGGAAAAGCACTCTTACTTCTATGCTTCTATTTTTTCCTACAGCCCCAGAACACCTCATGGTCAAACGTCAATTCCAATCTTATCTTTCATTTCTAGTTGCTGTTTATTAGCCTTCTATTTGTTTTGATTTTGTTCGGCTGATACAACACAGCTTCTCTTTCTAGCTTTTGATTACAACTTTTTCCTCTATTGCCTGACACACACTTTAGATACTACTCTCAGATCTCTACCGTCCTTTCATTAGAATCAATAACAACATCACATTTGCTATGCACTGGTCAGATGGACACATTTTCCATTTTTTCTGTAGCCCAAGGAAATGTGTGTGGGTGCCTTATTATATATTCTCCTCTTCTCATAGCTCAGTCGAGTCACCACAGTACTTAATTTGGCCCATTGTATCTAATTTGCTCTGTTGATGAGATCATAAAAGATCCCTACCTTACTGTGACCTACTGGTTATGCTAACATAATGAAATAGCTGCCTCTAATTCAGGGAATACTGTATGCTAGTACTTGCATAACACTTCATGGCCCACATCTCAAAGGAAATATATTAAATACTTCTTCTTAAAGACTATACAATTTTTAGTGGGTCCAAGAGATATTTAATAGTCAAGAAGCTCAAATACATCTCCTGGTGATATCCAGTACCAGACTCATCTAAATTAGAGAACATAAAAAAATGGAAATGTAAAATATTGTGCAAGCCTACCTGTAACGATTTGCTCAAATGGAACTGCTTCAGCTCTTGTGTTGAACTGTTATATCGATTAATGGCACACAAAGTAGAAGAGCATTTGCAATCAGATTTTATTGAAAATGTACTTGGCAAGATAACCTTATCCCCCCCACTTGGCCCCTTTACACCACTGCAAAGAGAAGGGAGCAGCATAAAAAGGTACTACAGCTTAATTGCAGCTGAGATAAGAGTCCCTCAGTTCAAAGACTGTAGAAGATAACAATAAAGCTGATGTCTCCTTTCATAAGCCTTCTCACAAGCTCCTGTGGAAGCTGGCCTGTGGTTTATGGGGGTCACAGGGATGGGGCTTCAGCATGCCCTGCTGCACAGATCCCAGACACTGATGCAGTCCATAGGGTAGGTGAGGAAGATTGCTATACATTGACACCCCAGAGGTGAAAGTTACACCAGGGAACTATCATACCTCCAGAGTGACCCAGGATCAGAAAGGCACAAACATTGTTTAAAGTCAACTCTTAGAGGAGCAGCACAGAACTTTACCCACAGCATGCTGAGGGAGAAATCCATAGGGTTGCCAGATGGTTTCAGAAAAAAATACCAAACAACAACAAACCACGCCAGGAAAAAGTTTGTTGAGCAAAAAAAAATCCCACCTTGGCCCCTTTAAAAACCATGTGGTGAGGCTTTTTGGCCCTAACAGGGTGTCGGCAGCCACTCGCCATCTTGCCTCCCTGTGCTGGGCCGAACAGCTCCCTTGCGGTACCCAATAAGCATTAGGGTTGCCAGGCTGCCTCCATATTGAGCTGGATAGCCCGGGATTTTCACCTCCTGGCTGGGAAAAAAAAAAAAAATCAGAAAATACCAGACATTTTAGGTGTCCAGTATTTCTGAACTTTTATACCGGACAGGAGGTGAAAATACCAGACTGTCTGGTTCAATACTGGACACCTGTCAACCCTAGAAATCCATAGATAATCATGGAATCAAGGAAAATTCCTCATAGTCTTCATAGATTAGCATATGTGACATAAATCCTAAAAGGAAAGGCTCTAGATGAAGAGAAATTAATCTAGTATTTATAGTCAGATGGGTCAACAGAATTGCCAAGCCCCTGGCAAAGGTGACAGGAGGGTCAGCAGGGGAGTGGCTCTGCACTCTCAGAAAGGGTGGGGCAGGGAGCAGTCAGATGTTCAGACTACATTGTCCCCCCTCACTCCTAGCTAGGCATTAGTGCTGCCCAGAGGATGCTGCCCAGGGCTCCAATGGCAATTTAAAGTGCCCAGGGCTCCAGCCACTGCTGCGGTAGTGGCAACTCTGGTCCCTTTGAAATCGCTGGGCTTTGGGGCTGTTGTCCCCTTGTCTCCTCTCTCCATTTGACAGGCCTATTTATAGTTCTGCTCCAAAGGCCCAAAGAACCCAAGTAATTCAGAAGGGGATCATATATATGTCCATGGGAGACTTGCTTTGCTAATGACCCTTTAGGGATTTTTGTCTTTTGAGTTGATATACCAGGGAAAAGGGAATAGCTACTGCAGTCTTAGACGGACTCTTGGAACTGCCTTATCTTTGGTACAAAACACATGTTGAAGCAATTACAAGGCAGGGCTGGTGGAATACTGCAAAAACAGTGGTTGGAAACATTTGTTCAGTTCAGCTGTTCAGTTTGACCCTGTTTATATCCTCGCTAATTTGTGACTACTAAACATTAACATGTAGTAGGTTTAAAAACTAGTCTCTGAGGTGCTACAGGACTTCGCTGTTTTAAGTTTTTTCAATTACAGACTAACACAGCTACCCCTGTACAACAACTGAATATTTCAAATTTTAATCTTTGTTTTTCTGCATTAAACTACAGAATCATAGAATACTAGGACTGGAAGGGACCTCGAGGTCATTTGGTCCCCCCATGGCAGGACCAAATACTGTCTAGACCGTCCCTGATAGACATCTATCTAACCTACTCTTAAATATCTCCAGAGATGGGGATTCCACAACCTCCCTGGGCAATTTATTCCAGTGTTTGACTACCCTGACAGTTAGGAACTTTTTCATAATGTCCAACCTAAACCTCCCTTGCTGCAGTTTAAGCCCATTGCTTCTTGTTCTATCCTCAAAGGCCAAGATGAACAATTTTTCTCCCTCCTCCTTATGACACCCTTTTAGATACCTGAAAACTGCTATCATGTCCCCCCTCAGTCTTCTCTTTTCTAAACTAAACAAACCCAATTCTTTCAGCCTTCCTTCATAGGACGTGTTCTCTAGACCTTTAATCATTCTTGTTGCTCTTCTCTGGACCCTCTCCAATTTCTCAACATCTTTCTTGAAATGCGGTGCCCAGAACTGGACACAATACTCGAACTGAGGGCTAACCAGCGCAGAGTAGAGCGGAAGAATGACTTCTCGTGTCTTGCTCACAACACACCTGTTAATGCATCCCAGAATCATGTTTGCTTTTTTTGCAACATCACACTGCTGACTCATATTCAGCTTGTGGTCCACTATAACCCCTAGATCCCTTTCTACCGTACTCCTTCCTAGACAGTCGCTTCCCATTCTGTATGTGTGAAACTGATTGTTCCTTCCTAAGTGGAGCACTTTACATTTGTCTTTATTAAACTTCATCCTGTTTACCTCAGACCATTTCTCCAATTTGTCCAGATCATTTTGAATTATGACCCTATCCTCCAGAGCAGTCGCAACCCCTCCCAGCTTGGTATCATCTGCAAACTTAATAAGCGTACTTTCTATTCCAATATCTAAATCGTTGATGAAGATATTGAACAGAGCCGGTCCCAAAACGGACCCCTGCAGAACCCCACTTGTTATACCTTTCCAGCAGGATTGTGAACCATTAATAACTACTCTGAGTACGGTTATCCAGCCAGTTATGCACCCACCTTATAGTAGCCCCATCTAAGTTGTATTTACCTAGTTTATTGATAAGAATATCATGCGAGACCGTATCAAACGCCATACTGAAGTCTAGGTATACCATATCCACCGCTTCTCCCTTATCCACAAGACTCATTATCCTATCAAAGAAAGCTATCAAATTGGTTTGACATGATTTGTTCTTTACAAATCCTTGCTGGCTGTTACCTATCACCTTATTATCTTCCAAGTGTTTACAGATGATTTCCTTAATTACTTGCTCCATTATCTTCCCTGGCACAGAAGTTAAACTAACTCGTCTGTAGTTTCCTGGGTTGTTCTTATTTCCCTTTTTATAAATGGGCACTATATTTGCCCTTTTCTAGTCTTCTGGATTCTAGTCTTCTGGAATCTCTCCTGTCTCCCATGATTTTCCAAAGATGATAGCTAGAGGCTCAGATTACTCAAGGAGGAGCTGATAGAAGAGGTTTCTAGGATGCATTTCATCAGGCCCTCGTGACTTGCAGGCATCTAACTTTTCTAGGTGATTTTTAACTTGTTCTTTTTTTTTATTTTATCTTCTAAACCTACCCCCTTCCCACTAGCATTCACTATGTTAGTCATTCCTTCAGACTTCTCGGTGAAGACCGAAACAAAGAAGTCATTAAGGATTGTCATGGCTCCTTCCCCACTCTGGCATGATAAATGCAGAAGTGGGGGTCAGCAAGTGTACCCCAAAGCCTTATCTACCAGGCTTTGGTATAAAACTTCCCCCAAAATCTTAAAAACCTAGATTTTGGGAATAAAACTTCCGCTGCCACCACCCAAATATTAATAACGAGATTAGGGGAAAGATCATTTGGGAAATCTCAACCCTATTATAAAAATCAGGACACACAGTAACCAATGCCAGGTTAATAAAAAGAAAAGAGAAAACTTTTATTATTACAACAATATTCGTGTTTCAAGCATAAGGATCAGATGGAAAGGTAACAAAATATACTCATGGAAGAATTACACCATGGGCTAGAACTTAGTTAAAAAGAAAAGCCAAACATCTCTTAAGCAGTGCCAGATATCAGATCGCATACCCAACCCTTAAAACAATAAAGCCTAACGAAACTACCTAAACTTTACCCTACTTACAGAAAGTGAAGAATTGTTTCTTGGAGAGAGCTAGAGACATGCTTGTCCCTCCCTGTAGCTGCAGAGGACTCACCCAGAGAGACAAAAAAGGAGAAAGGAAAAAACCCAAATTCCTTTGTCCCAGTTTGAAAGTCCCACCTACATTCCTACTGGTCACTCCACCTGGCTAGGTGTAGTTAACTCCTTAATCCCCAGGCTGCTGGCTAACCCTCATAATCATGACAAGCATCTCTTCCATTTCCAAGTTTCCTGTTACTGTTTCTCCCTCCTCACTGACCAGTGGGCCTACCCTGTCCTTGGTCTTCCTCTTGCTTCTAATGTATTTATAAAAAGTCTTCTTGTTTCCCTTTATTCCCGCAGCTAGTTTGAGCTCATTTTGTGCCTTTGCCTTTCTAATCTTGCCCCTGCATTCCTGTGTTGTTTGCCTATATTCATCCTTTGTAATTTGTCCTACTTTCCATTTTTTATAGGACTCCCTTTTTTTTTTTTTTAGATCATGCAAGCTCTCGTGGTTAAGCCAAGGAGGTCTTTTGCCATATTTTCTATCTTTCCGATGCAGCGGAATAGCTTGCTTTTGGGCCCTTAACCATGTCCCTTTGAAAAACTGCCAACTCTCCTCAGTTGTTTTTCCCTCAGTCTTGATTCCCATGGGACCTTACCTATTAGCTCTCTGAGCTTACCAAAATCCGCCTTCCCGAAATCCATTGTCTCTATTTTGCTGTTCTCCCTTCTACCCTTCCTTAGAATTGTGAACTCTATGATTTCATGATCACTTTCACTCAAGCTGCCTTCCACTTTCAAATGTTCCCCTCCAATTATTTACTGTGTGAAAATACAAAGTATATATAGAATGAAGTATACCGGCTCTTACTAGTTAACTAAACCCTAGGGTTGCCAGGTGTCCGGTATTCACCCGAACAGTCTGATATTTTCGCCTCCTGCCCGGTAAAAAAATTCAGAGAATACCGGACACCTGAGATGCTGGTATTTTCTGAATTTTTCCCCAGCCAGGAGGCAAAAATGCTGGGCACCTGGCAATCCTGCAAACACTCAGCACCCTGCCCCCCTCGAGCCTCCCCATGGCTCCCAACACCCCCAGCCCCCTGACCCCAGCCCCCATGCTTACCTGGTTCTGCAAGGCTGCCGGCACAAAATGGCTGCTGACCAAGGGGAAGCTCTGCCTCCCCTGGGTCTTAGTGCTCAACTACTCCCCTGTTCCTATCCCTGCGCTCACTGTTAAAGGGGACATGCTGTTTTAATGCTGTTTTATTTTAATTTTTTTTTTTTTTTTTTTGCTCAGCAACTTTGGTCTCCCCCCCGCCTTTTTTTCCCCCCCATCAACAGAATTTTTCCCCGGTGTTTTTTTTTTGGGGGGGGGGGGGGAAAGAGGTGTTCGGTATTTTTGTCTCAAGCATCTGACAACCCTACCAAACCCATAAACTGGAAAGAGAGAGAGTTTACTAGGAATGAAAAAAAAAAAAATCACACTAATCATCACTTTCCTTAGGCATCAAAGCTTTCAATGGTTTGCCTTTTCTCAGCATATGGTATAAGTATAAGTCTAACTTGCTACTGTAACCACCTGTTGAAAAGCTTATCTGCATGATGCAGCAGTTCTGAGTCTCTACTCCGCAACATGAATCTTTTTTCCATTCAGAAGAAAGGGAGTTTGGAGCTGTAAAGCACTCCAGGATCTGACATTAACTCTATGGCCATTTACTGAACAATACCTAGCATTTTCAAATTTAGTTGCTTAGAAGTCAGTCCCTAAAAGGCTTGAGGAGCTGAGGGTACCTACCTGTGCTACTGAAGTCATTCATATAATGTGAGACTCATAAAAGGAATCTGTTCCATGTCCATGTTTTGCATGAGACTGAAACACATCATATCATCTTGTT
Organism: Rafetus swinhoei; assembly: GCA_019425775.1. Taxonomy (NCBI): domain Eukaryota; kingdom Metazoa; phylum Chordata; order Testudines; family Trionychidae; genus Rafetus; species Rafetus swinhoei. The sequence goes on from CM033437.1 coordinate 279,924,695, forward strand.
AGCAGCCAAATATTCCCACAGCTGTATAGCTACTATATTCTCCAGGATATTAATCAAAACCCACAGGCTTGAACGCAGCACGTACAGTACTTACTAAGTACTTTTATTTACCAGTCATTTGTGAATCTATGCCCATCTCCTAACAATTGAGCATAGAGTAAGGTAAGCATCAATGCCTCCCCAGACATTCCAAGCAGAAAGCTGAAGTTATACAGCTTTACATAGGTATCTATGTAATCATTTCACCATTGTTATCTTACCCTTGAACTCACTCGGCTCTTCTTTCATATTGTTTGTCAGTTACTTGTTGCAACTTGTATCAGTTTAGACTACGTTTTTTTTAGAGCAGGGACAGTCATCATCTATGTGTTTATACAATAGGAATAGCTACAAAAATGGACCTTATTCCTGATTGGGAACTGTTAGGACACATGAAATAATAAAAATCCTAGCCACAATCAGTGTCATGAAACCTAGAAACACCATAGATATACTTTGATTTTTATTTTTGGGGGAATGGGGCTGCCAAACCTTCCATTTTCGTTGGGAGTCTCCCGAAGTGGGCTTAATGTCCCAGAGGCTACTGCAGCCAATAAGGGAGATTTTTGCTCACTAAAAGTCTGGCACAGCAGTCTACCTGCCTGCCCTAGCCCTCTGCTGCAACCAGAAGCAGGTGGCATGTCCCTGTGCCTCCCATGGAGGGATCAGAAGTCTCTGTGCATTGCCTTCTCCCCCCAGCACCAACTCTACAGCTCCCATTGGCTAGAAATGGTGAACTGCAGCCAATGGGAGCTGTGGGGATGGAGCCTTCAGGAGAGGGCTCCATGCATTGCCATGTGCCACCAACTAAGAGCCACCCAAGGTAAGCGCTGCCTGGTCAGAGCCAATACCCCTCATGCTCATCCACATCCCAACTCCCTGCCCCAGCCCAGAACCCCTCCTGCATCCAAAGTCTCTTCCAGAACCCATATCCACCTCCTGCATCCCAATCCCCTGGCCCAGGCTGAGTCCAGAGGTCCCCCGCCCCAACTCCAAGTCCCTCAGCCCCAGCCCAGAGTTTGCACCCTCCACCTAGTGAAAGTGAGTGAGGGTGGGGGAGAGCGAGCAATGGAGGAAAGGAGATGAAGTGAGTGGGGCAGGGCCTGAGGGTATGGAGGGAAGCAAAGGTATTTGGGTTTGCGTGGTTACGCTGTTGGCAACCCTTGGAGGGAATGCTCCAATCATATCAGATAGATCCCAGTCAGGAATAAGGCCCATTTTCCTAGATATCCCTATTGTACCAACACATAGAGCCACAAGTGTGGGAGGTGGGGAGGGGAGAAAGATTCCACTTGGTGCTCCACTACCCATTCCAAGCATATGAGAAATCTATTAGGAAGCTCTAATTTTGAAACTAGTCTGTGTGCCACAGAGCAAGCTGAGAAGACTTTGCATTCAGGTAATAACCTCTAACTCTGGTTAGTAAATCTCAGGCTGTTTTGCATTGACACCATCTTATCCTATTTCTTTGCTTTTTCTGAGCTCACATCACTCAACTAACAGCATCATCAGCTTTTGGCTGCTGGAATTAAAGACACTAATAGAAGAGGCTTTGTCAGAGGGTCCACTTGCTGCTAATGGCTCCTCCTCCCCTCACTCTGGGGATTAGTGCCCTCGTATGGCAGTCTGTTCACCCATTGTTCCTCTTGTTCCTGGAGATGCAGCCTCCTGTTTGTGACTTGGCCTCCAGACAGGTGGTCAATGAGGTCCTCCCTTTCTGGGATATCAAAGTCTTTCAAGGTGAACTGCCCCAGGTAGTCTGCTCTCCACTGTCTGGTCCATGCCACTTCACCCATGGCTGGTAGGGAAGCCTGGTTTCTACTATAGGTTCCAGCTCAAGGTCACTCTCATAAGTTGCCACGATCTGCCCTATTCCATACCATGCTGCGTTTCCCCTGAGCTTTTCCAGCTCTCCATATTCTCTGGCAGCCCAAACTCCCCCTTCCCAGGAAGTAACTGTAGGCAACCTCTCTGTTACCCCAAACACACTTGCCTCCCCCTAGGGAGTCAACGTAGACTTCCTCTATGCTCCCTTCCCCCTCCCCCATTTCTGAGCTTTATACCGACTCCTCCTGTCCTGTCCATCTGAGGCATTATCTAATTAACCCCTATCCCCTGTCCCAGCTCCTACTCCAGGTGCAATCTAGGGAGTTAATTGGCCTATTTTACCATCTTGACCCCTTCAAACCTTGTAGGACTGGACATCACATCACATGCCTACTGGGTCACCTGAAGGAATCCATCTGCTCTGCAAACTAAACAGATTTTACAGAGGGGCTAGTGCTTTGGCATGTAAATAGCCACTTCTAATATATTATTTATGATGTGTCATTTTTTAATTTTAGTCTCTAGGGCAGGGACTATGTATATTATATCTATATAAAGTTCCATTCTCAGACATGTTGAGTACTGTAAATAAGCAGCAATGACAGTAAACAACATCTACATGGACTCAATTGTTAGAGCTAGTAAGTTCCATTCTCAGACATGTTGAGTACTGTAAATAAGCAGCAATGACAGTAAACAACATCTACATGGACTCAATTGTTAGAGCTAGTCAGATCATTAATTGCACATGATTTACCGGACTAATTTTTTCATGTTGCTTCAAAAAAATGTATTTGTGATTACATTTTACATTAATTTGTAAGTGCCTGAATAAAATTTAGTGATTAATTCATTTGATGATTTTCTCCTTTAATTGTTGAATAATTTATTGAATACGTATCACCGTGGTTTGACCAACTATATTCACCATTGCTGCAATTTCATGTAAAAAAAAAAATCTGTCAAACCATTCTATCCCTTCCTCTTTTTGAATGTCCATCACTTAGGACAAAATCTGATGTGTTTTCTCTTCTATTACTAACATCTAGAATTATTCAGGAACCATAATTTCCCACTAATAGCACAGAAATTCAGATTTGTTGCATAAAGTGTCCCATCATTATTAAAAATATATAATCAATCAATCTACTGAAGGAGAAATGGGCAGACACTTGTCAGATTTAGGGATGCAAACTCGGCATGGGATCTGTGCATTCAAAATCCATTAGCTGCTCGCGAGCCTCAGGCTTGTGTGTGTGCATCATCCAAATGGAGGGTTGAAAGTTTACCCCTCAGAGTGTACCTGGGAGCAGCTAAAAATGGTAAGTGCTCCAAATCCTTTTCACATAATCACAACCGTGACACCTCTGTCTCTGTCCTCCAGGAAAGGTTTTGAGGAACAAACCATGTAAGAAAAACTGAAACCAAATTGATTAGTCATTTGTATTATCGTTATCTCCTCCAGAATTGAATGCGAGACTTATATTAAATGGCAAATTTCTGTTCCACTAAATCCGGTTTTTTACTTCTCTTTTGCAATATTTTATCCTTTTTTGTGCATGTCTTTATTGTCTTCCTTTCTAACTGCAATTATCACTTCCCAATACTAATCCTCTCCCAAGCAGCCTAGATTTTCACCCCTTTGTAATGAAACAGATTCCTAACCATTTCATCCACTAGCTGGCTTTTACCCTCTAATCCCTATTTGCTACCACCCCATACAACCTGGACCTTTCACCATCTAAATCAACCCATTGTCCACACTCTAATTACCTTGTCCTTTGTACTCACCGCCTCATCTCCTCTAGTATATAGGATTACCAGATTCTTTTCTATTCAATAATAATTGTTCTTTTCTTTTTTGCATTATCTGGATAAAATGTCATCTCTAATCTTCTTTTCTCTTTTGAAAACATACCTCAGGCCCCTTTTTGTATTTGATTAATTCAAGTGTAGTGCCCCAGTGTTATAGAATGGTTTCAAGTCAGTGCAATGTAGTTGCTTTGGGTAATGCCAGCAAAGGAAATCAACAGTAATAGGAAATAAAAAATGTGTAAAATAATAATGCGAAGGACCATTCTGGTCTTTTGGTTTTATAAACATATATATTGAATGTTGCAGGGCATATTGTCTCTTCTCTTATATTCTGGTTAGTGCACTGACATTCCATTGTCTGTGGCAGGTATGTGGTAATGGGGAAAAAAAACGCTGTCTTCCTATAATGCAAAAATAGAGTGCAAGGCGGAGTATTTAATCTCTCACATGTTCAGATAAATCTGTCAATTATTTTCATTTCCGTTTGAGGAACACATAACATTGTATCACTGTCAACCACTTTCTGAAACACCAGGCAACTAATTGTGCTGCAGCTATCTGACTGGAATCAGATTATAATGTATTAAAAAGAAGCTGCAGGTCATCCTCAGATTCTACTTTTAAATCTCCAGTCCTCTTATTTTTAAATAGAACCTCTGTCTGAGGAGAAGGAAGTGCAAATGGTTCCTAGAACAGTTAATCAGATGCTGAAGCATTTCTTTATTTATCTATAAGACAGACTGCAGGTGGTAACAGATTTCTTTCAGAGATAAATAACTAAATCCACTTCAGGGGCACAACCGGTATTGAAAGCTGATTGAAACAGGTAGAGCTAAGGATTCCCCACCCTGGGTCACAGCAGTGTGTGTCAAGATTGGGGGAGAGTGTGTGTAGGGGTAGGACCATCATATAACATATTCCCACAAACAGAGTCTGCGGAAATGGCTCAAAGAGAGTCATTTCTGATTGCACAAACTAGAGAGGCTTCAATATTGCACTAATGCAGTGATAAGCAACCACAAACAGTGAGTGGGTGGCATGAGTGGTCCTCCTTCATTTCAGTGGACAGCAGCAGCCCATGGCTCACTGGGGTTCCACCTGCATCCCAGTGGCTGCCCTGTTCCCCCGCCGTCCTCCATGTGCCTCTCACGCACTGGGGGACTGGAGCCCTGCACTTAGCTGCTCCTCCTTCCTCCCTTCCAGCACTTTTAGAGCATGCAAATCACCTGATTCGTGTTCCATTCCTGCTCCTCCCCTCGCCCTCCCAGAACTGGAATGCCATGAATCAGCTGCCCACCACTTTTCCAATGTATGTGCCATGAACTGCAACAGTCCCTAGCAAGCCTCAGGATGGTGGAAGGCAGAAAGGTGGCATAAAGCCACCTCTGCCAAAGCACTCAATGTACTGAACTCAGGTCAGGCACACCTAAGCTTCAGTTTAACAGAAACTTCTCAACGACTGTTGACATTTCCTGGATTTCTTAAAGGGAGTTGAGAGTGTTTATTCCCCAACTGTTTCCAGTCAGGTATAGAAAATGTAAATAGCTACTAGTTGCAGAAAGGATTGGCTTGATTTTTTGAGATTTACCTAAACCAGTTTGTAGAAAATCGATTCATTAGTTTTAAAGTTATGAGTATTTAAGTTGTAGTGTCCCAGTATTTACTATATCAGAGGTCTCAAACCCTTGGCAGGTGGTCTATCCCCAGCAGGAGCACTTGAACAATCCATCCTGAGAGTCCCAGCAGGCCGGAAGGCTTATCTGTTCCTAGCTCCCAAGGCCTGCCCCTTCCCACCATCGCTCTCACCTCCACCCCGAAAACACCCCATCCTGGAGGGCTGTAATTTCAGCACGTCAATTGCTCTGCTCTGCTTCCCCGGGGCTTCTGTCACCATGGGCAGTGTAGGGAGCCAACTACGGCTATCTCCTCAGATCAGCTCCCCCTCCCAGTAATCCCTTAAACCACATCCCTTGGGGATGGGGTGCCATGGTGGGGAGAGGGCAGGGCAACCGTGGAAAGGGGCAGGGTTTGGGAAACAGGAATGGACAGTCCCCATTCCCCTCCCCCAGGCCTACATGCACAATTGCTCTGGCTAGAGATGGCCCACAGACTGGGAGTTTGAGATCCCTGTACTGTACTATATGCTGTATTAGCTGAGAACATTCATAATGATGCAAAGACCATATTGAAAGCATAAGCACAAATTGGAAATGCTTAATTTCTCAGCCTCAATGTTGTGTTAACATTAACTTTTTAAATAGACTTACAACAAAGCATAAAACTAAGAATAACCAAGACAATCAGGATAACATAGATTAATGGGATTGATTCGCCAAACTACATGCCTTTGCGTAATCTTGAAATGAGGTTTTTTTCAGAAATTTAAAGATTACAACCAGATGTCTGGAGGGCAGGCAGCAAGGACTGCATGGAGTGGGATTGTGAGAGTTTTTATCAGAGTATCTTTAATATGCAGAATTGCTGGGACTGTGTAATTAAGGACAGTAATACGGCTCTCTCAAATAAATTACGTTAATTACCTCATCATTTGTAAATTATACAAATATCTAATGAAAAAGCCATGAAAGATTTAACAATTACATGCCACACCTTTGCCATAATTAATACAGTATTTTAAATCCATGCAATATTTAATTAAAATAGCTTATTTTGGGGAAGCATAAAATGCAGCCTTATTATGGATTTATATTGACAAGTAAAGATATAATTGACATTACATACAGTACTCAGGCTGAGAATCCACCGAAGTTATTTTGGTCTTAATATTAACTCAAATTGAAATGTTTGTTCAAACGTATGAAAATGGTAACTCTTTCAAAAATGGGAAAATGTATTTTGTTTTTCCATAACTAGGAGATTTATAAATTTGTGTTTCCCACATTTCTACCTCATATTAGAAGTCTTATGAGGTTTAAAATAATAGATTCAGAGGCTTTGGCTTATGAGGCCAACTTTTCAGAGCCTGAGGTAAATTTTTCAGAAGTATCTGAGTGACTTAGAAGCCCTAAGTCCAATTTTCAAAAGTGATTTACAGTAAAAATATATTAAAATTAGGAGGAGTGAATATGAATTTCTTTAAAGAAGTTTAACTTAACTAACATACACCATTTTAAGAAAAGTTGTTGAAGTTTCTGTGAGAACCTTTTCAGTTAATGAGGAATGAGTCACTGAAAACAAGGCCTAAGTCCAAATTTTGAAAGCAGTTTACAAACCATGCAAATAAGAGTTGTACTAAAATTGCTAATGCAGCCTTAAATTAGTTGCATTTTGGGTAATGCCCGCTATGTACTATAAATCCTCCCTGTCGTTTCAATTCATTATGGTATCCTTCTTTACTTCCTATAATAAACTTTGCGTAGTTTTTGTAACATGCTGCTAGATAGCTGTCATGTTCTATGTCAGGGGTAGCTGTAAAACAGTGTATGTGTGAAGCAATTTTCATTTTATACTTTAATTGATAAAACCTAGGTTCTAACAAAACCTACAGGTATATTGATCACAAACACAATCAATTTAGAAACCACTGCTGGCCATAACTACCCACAATTTATTTGCTTTCCTTAATCATCAGTATTTAGTCTTAAACAGAAAACAAAAACTCCCTCCTCTTATTATTGATTATAGTTGTATAACTGGCAGCTTTGTAGTCACATTAATGTTTTGCAGTATGAGGAGAAAACACCACATAATTATTGGGAAAAATGAGAGACCACAAAATTGATGTTTTCATGGTGAGTGAAAATCAGTTTTTCATGAAATTTCAGAGTGCCTAAAGTTACATATGGTTATATTTTTAAAGCATCACTAGCCAGTCTCTGTTGTTTCTTACAATATTAAAGTTCTCCATCTGAGAGACAACAAGCTAACAGCATCCACAAAAACTCACATAATGCAAGTGAGAGTAAACTGCTTTTGCTCACACAATGTTCTCTCTGTTTTTAAGAAAAAGATGTTACTTCACCTCATCTCAACACTTAAGCAGGATACAGAGTAATTAATAGCCACTAGCTTTGCTTCCTTTATGGAAGTGGAATTTGAATACTATGCAAAATCTTAAATGAGACATTGACCCAAAATGCCCCAGATTTAAGGTTGGAGGGTCTGGTTTTCCTAACAAAAAAAGTGCAAAATGTCACAATTCATCCTGCTCCATCTCAGCATTCCTTCTCCTAGTGCTTTCTGCATGGTTTCCTCTTGTCTCTTTTGTGTCTCTACATAAGAGATGTAATTGGGGAGCACACTAGAATAACAATGTCTTGCCTGCTTCCCCAAACCTCACTGTATTATATTTAGATGCTCCCTTTACAATGATTTGATTAAGAGCACCTTTTAAAACAGGAACAAAAAAACCTGTTGTCCACAGCCATACCCTCCTCTGCATCCTTTCTGGGTTTTTGTTCTAGCCACATAACCTGATCTTTTCATCTCACTATCTCCAACTAACAGGAGCTCGTGGCATTCAACACCTGGGTATATTCCAAAAAGCTCTTACAATTATGGAAGGCTAGTCAGCATCCTTGGTGTTTTACTTTCTCCTTTATTCTGGGATACCTCAACTTATAAGTTCAATTTGGGCCAGTTAGTGTTGGCTTAGTGAATCAGTACATTTGGTGGTAATTACTATTATGTCTTCCAGATTCCAGGCTTTTTAAGTCTCTAGTTCTCAACATTGGCAATATGACCTTTAAAATGTCAACTAGATTTGAGCCATCATAGTGGCTGTCTGCTCAATGGTCAGTGTGGAACATTAATTCAAAGAGGGGTGAACTGCTCCCATTCAGATGAAGGGGATATTAATTCTGAAACCTAATGTTGACAATATGAATGTCATCATGGTTAACTTTTTCATGACTGAGCCTTTTTTGAGGAAAAATGGCTCTTACGCAAAAGGGGGGTTTTGGGCAAGAAGGAGCCATCTACACAGTGCTTTTTTGCGCAAAAATCTCTTGCGCAAAAGGGATTCGAGGAGGAAATGCAAATGAGAGCACGACATATGCAAATGAGCGCTCCATTGGCATTTCCTCTTGCAGAAGAGGATCGTAGTATAGACGTAGCCTAAATCTCATTAAAATGAATTAATGTCTCTAGTCTGTCCAGCCTAACAACAAGCTCTTGCTTCTTAAAAGTTCTGGGCTTTCAATTTCTATTTCTGAGCAGATTAACATGTGCAAAGACTGACACAGGCAGGATGGGATTGTTTTTATTCTGTGCTTATGCAGTGGTGGACGTGGGCCAAGCAGTTTGTTAAGATGTGTCTTTGTCTTTTAGACAACAATATTTAGGAAAGGATGGAGGCAGTATAGAAAGGAACAGTGGAGTGGGCTGGAAAGAGGAAGGGAAGATGTTATTCAGCACACACACAGCTTCCTTCATTCCCCTACACTTTTGCCACAGAAAAACTGTCATGGCTTCTGGGTGTAAAAGAGCCCCTATCTGGGAATATTCTGAAGAAATCCATTTCCTGGGTAAAAGAGGAAATTATCAAGTGTAAGTAATGCCAGAAGAAGAAACAGGGCCTAGCTGCAAGAAAGAAACATGATAAGGAAAACTGCTTATTGTGAGAAAATGATGTGGATGAAGATGTGGAAATTTCTGAAGAATAATGAGGGCCAACTTTGCAATGCATCATTCTTCAAGACTCTATGTCTTTCAGTAGAGGTGTGATTTAACAAGTAAATTCCCAAGCTGTTTGCAATGTCGGATGTTGCTACAAAAAAAAGCTTACCTTGGTTAATCATTATCTCTTGTTTAATTAATTAACTAAGTTTAGAATCTATCACCCAAGTAAGAGAAGTGTAGAGCTGACAGTTGCATTTTCTTATTTTATATTATATAATACACATCTCTTATTTTGGAATATCCTGGTCACAAATTGTTCAGCAATCATTAATTTGATGAGATTTGATGCAGTGAAGGTCATCCAGATAATGAAGTAGTCAGAATAACATGTGACATCCTTCCCCCTTCCCCACCTGTAATAGAGGTTAAGTATTTTCTACCCAATGATTTCTGCATCTAGTCCAAACATTTGCAGCTGAATAAAAGCACATTTTAGAAAGACACCTAGGCTCAGTTGAAAGAACCCCAGTAATGGGGAACTGACCAGCGTCAAAGCATTACAAAGAAGCTGGGTCCCATAGTAATCAACCTGCAAGCATCCAACAGCAAGCAGCAACCACATGTTACATATGAGCTTCCTCACTACTTACTAGGTACGTCCACCTTTGCCACAGCCTGAAATATATAGATTTCTAGATGTTAAACTTAATACAACAGAACTAGATGAGAAGCCAGTATGCAGTAATGTGTTCCATCCTGCTGCTCAACTAAGCAGACCATATTTATGTCTGCTCTTGTCTGTGAAATGTCATATTCTACAGGACAATACCCCAATTTGTTTCAAACCTTATTACATAAACAGGCAACGATCGCCTTTTGAAAAAACAGTGTTTTCAGTCTTTAGTCGCTTTAGCTACAATTATGAACACACAGTACAGTGAATCACCACAATATAAGTCTAACAAGGTTAATTCAAGAAGGCTGGTTTGGGGTTATTTCCTATATAACTAGCAGCAGTTATTAAAATTGACTGTAGATATCATTTATACCAACATAATCTTTTCATGACAACAGTGGCTAAAGCCATTTCAGCTGAACAGAGAGCCCATATGCGCAGTTCAGGCTAACCTATTACCTGCAATATCAACATCATCATTGTTGGAGAGAAAAAACATCATCAGTATGCAGACAGAGAGAAAAGGAAAAGTTATTGTTGTCAGAAGTGAATGAGAACATGGAAATTGTTATGTCGTGGGGAGTTTCACAGTATAGGAAGAAATCAGTGGAATTGCAGAGAACTTGAGTAGTTGCAAGTGTCCATTTTATTGCAGCATAGCACAGAACTAACTAGAACAAGCCCAAACTAGCTGGGCTGACTCCAGTGACATAAGTCAGTTACTATAACAACAAGATCTATATCTACAACCCAATACACAACATATTCCTCCCCCCTTAATAAAAACGTCCCTTTAAAAAAACAAAAACTAACTATGAAATGACGGTAGACCGCCTCAAATTCTCAGCTAACGCTGGGGATTATTTTGCCCCATCTGTGAGTTTATTGCAACTAAAGGTCCAGCCATTGAGGAGGCCTCCTTTCTCTAGGTGGATTACGGCAGACATCTGGCGTTCTTGCACCCGAAGATGTTATGGGTGAGGGCCTGACACTGGGCTGGAAACTTGAAGTGTGAACAGGTGAGGCTGTTGGATCAGCCTGTTCAGGGAGGGGGTTATTGTTCGCCTCTGGTGGTGATGGAAGAGGAGAGTCAGGAGCAGGTGATTTTTGACACGGTAGCTCACCAGCAGCGGGAAGGATGGGCAACTCAACTGGAGATGTGCCTTGGGGGCAGGCATAACTTGTCAATAACTGATCTACATGCCACCGCCAGATGAGATCCTTCGCAGTCTGGACAGTATAGGAAACAGGTCCTGTTTGAGCAATAATAGTGGCAGGGACCCATTTAGCTCCAGAAGCATAGTTCTGAGCCAAAACTAGCTGTCCAGGACTAAAGGTTTGATCTTTTGCTCTGGATGCACGCCTGATGACTTGACCTTGCTGCTGATGTTGCACAATTTGTCACGGTTCTGCAGGTTTCAAGCAAATCAAAGCACATGCGCAGCTGACGTCCCATCATTAGAAAAGCCAGGGACACACTGGCTGTGTCTACATTGGCACCCCTTTCCGGAAAAGGGATGCTAATGAGACACTTCGGAATTGCAAATCCATGGGGGATTTAAATATCCCCCGCGGCGTTTGCATGAACATGGCTGCCGCTTTTTTCCGGCTCGGGGTTTTGCCAGAGAAAAGCGCCAGTCTAGATGCGATCTTGCGGAAAATAAACCCTTTTCCGGAAGATCTCTTATTCCTACTTTCAAAGTAGGCTGTGCCAATGTAGACACAGCCTTTGGTTGTAGCATGAGGAGTGTTTCTGTAGGATAGTAAGAAGGTGTCCAGACTCTTTTGTATGAGTGAATGTCCTCTAACCAATTTCAAAGCTTGTTTCATTGTCTGGACAAACCTTTCAGCCAATCTATTTGTGGCTGGGTGATACGGTGCTGATGTGATGTATCCCGTTTGCTTTCATAAAATTTCCAAACTCCTGAGAGACAAACTGTGGACTGTTGTCACTCACAAGTTGTTCAGGAAGATCAAAACGAGAAAAGATTCCCTGTAGTTTTTGGATAGTACTCTCAGCAGTAGTGGAAGGCATTATACAGACTTCTGGCCATTTGGAATGAGCATCTACCACCATCAATAACATGCTACCTTCAATTGGGCCAGCAAAATCAACATGAATACATTGCCATGGTTTTTCAGGCCAGTTCCATGGGTGGAGAGGTGCCAATTGAGGTGCATTCCTCACACCTTGGCAAGAAATACAAGCTCTTGCCTTCTCTTCAATGTCACTGTCCAAGCCAGGCCACCAAAAATAGTTTCGTGCAATTTCTTTCATGCGCACCATTCCACAGTGACCTGAATACAGCTGCTCTAACATCTGTTGTCTCAGTATTTTTGGAATGACGACACGCATTCCCCACAACAAGCACCCCGAATGGGTTGATAACTCCATTCTCCTGGACATGTAGGGGACAAGGTCAGGTGAGACCTGAGAGTTCCATAGAGATGTTCCATGCATCACTAGTTCCATTACTTGGGACAGTACTGGGTCAACACGAGTTTCTCTCTTAACTTTCGCAGCAGTGATGGGCGTGTTCTCTACCTGTTCAAAGTAGAATATTTCCTTCTAGCCACTATCTTGATGTTTGACTAGCAAAGGCAGCCTAGAGAGACTATCTGCATTGCCATGCAGAGTGGCTTTCTGATATCTGATCTCATATGTGTGTCCTGAAAGCCACAATGCCCATCGTTGCATACTACTAGCAGCCATTGGTGGAATACCTGTGTGTGGACCAAAAATTGCTGTCAGAGGTTGATGGTCAGTGAGAAGTGTAAACTTCCGTCCAAACAGGTACTGGTGAAATTTCCGAATCCCAAAAACGATTCCCAAAGCTTCACGTTCAATTTGCGCATAGTTAGTTTCAGCCTTGCTTAAGGTGCGTGAAGCAAAAGCAATTGGTTTCTCCTCTCCTGCAGGCATAACATGTGACAAGACCATTCCCACTCCATATGGGGAGGCATCACAGGCCAACAGTAAAGGTAATGATGGATCAAAATGCGTCAGGACCTCTGCGTTTAGCAATGCACATTTAGCCTTGTTAAATGCAACATCACAGGTGTCAGTTCACTTCCAGACCTTGTTCTGGCCAAGGAGCTCGTGAAGTGGTTTTAATAGCGTGGCTAACTGTGAAATAAACCTTCCATAATAGTTCAATAGTCCTAGAAATGAGCAAAGTTGACTAACATTTTGAGGGGGTGGAGCCTCCACAATAGCCTTAACTTTTGAAGGGGACTTATGAAGGCCAGTAGCATCAATGATATGTCCCAATTATTCAACAGGGGGCTGAAAGAATGCACACTTATCTTTACGGACTCGTAGGCCATACTCTTCCAGTCTTTGTAGGGTAGCCTATAAGTTCTTAAGGTGATCCTCCTCGTTCCCGCCTGTAACCAGGATGTCATCAAGATAGCACTGGACTCCTGGCAAGCCACACAAGATCTGGTCCATAGCTCTCTGGAACAAAGCTGGGGCAGAAGTTATTCCAAAGGGTAAGCGACAGTAACGATAAAGCCCTTTATGCATCACAATAGTCAACAGCTCTTGGGATTCCTCATCAACTTGCATCTGTAAATATGCATGACTCAGATCAATCTTGCTGAACTTTTGTTCCCCAGCCAAGCCCGCAAAGATGTCATCGATGCAAGGAAGGGGGTATTGCTCTGTACATAACACAGGGTTAACAGTGACCTTAAAATCCCCACAAATCCAAATAGAACCGTCTTTCTTCAATATTGGAACTATTGGAGTTGCCCATGGACTATGGTAACTGGTATTAGGACTCCATTTTTGACTAGGCACTCCAGGGCTGCTTCAACTTTTGACCGGATAGCATATGGCACAGTTCTGGCCTTCAGATATTTTGGTTGGCTACCAGGTTTAATGTTCAGTTTCACGGTGATTCCCCTCATACTTCCCAGATCTTCTCCAAAAACAGCAGCATGTTTCTTTAATATATCGGTCAGACCTGTTTCTTCTTTAGTCATCCGGTGCACTTCTGCCCAGTCCAGTGGGATCTTCCTAAGCCATGATCTCCCCATTAAGGCTGGGTAATGGCCTTTCACCACAAACAGTGGTAATTCTGCAGTCTGTCCATTTAGTTCCCCCTTAACATTAGTAGTGCCCAATAGGGGGACTGCTTCTCCCGTATATGTCTTCAGAACAATCTTTGTTGCCTTAAGTGGAAGATGCTTCAGCTTTTCCTTATACACCATGTCTAAGACCAAAGAAACTGCTGCACCAGTGTCCATTTCCATGCATAAAGGTTTGCCATCCAACAGTGGGGTTACCCAGTATTCATAGGAGCCCCCTTCCAAAGACAAAACATAGCATGGCACTTCTTCAGGCAGGGTGTCACCTTGATCATCAGGCATCTGCTTGATGGTATGCAGATTTTCCTTTTTGTTCCGCCAGCCCACAGGCCTTTTTCTTTTGTTTGCAGGCACGCTCAATGTGTCCCTTTTTTCCCCACACTGTCGACACACTAGGTTCTTACACCAGCATTCTGATGCATGGTGACCTGGCTTCCCACAGCGGTAACATTCCTGGCTCCCCACTGTTTTGTGGGTAGGTTCTTGGGACATTTAATGCACCCTAGGGGGTGCACTAAGGTATTGTGCCTTTTGTGTGGCCAGTTCCATGGAGACTGCAATATCAATGGCCTTCTGTAGGGTGAGCTGAGCTTCTGTTAACAGAGGCTTCCGTATAGCTTCACTGTGCAGGCCACACACTAATCTGTCACGTATGGCACCATTTAACATCTCCTTAAGTTCACAGTGTTCAGCAAGCTTTTTCAAATTTGCTACAAATTGTACAGTTGTTTCACTTCCTTTTTGGTCTCTGTTATGGAACCTGTACCTTTCTGCAATTACCAATGGTTTTGGAGCATAATGTGATGCCAGGATTTCCACAATGTCACTGTAAGATTTGGTCTCTGGCTTAACAGGGAGCAGCAAACTGCGTAGCAGAGAGTAGGTCTTAGCCCCTACAACACTTAAAAATATTGGCACTTTCTTCTCTTCTTTAATGTCATTTGCAATAACAAAAAGTTCAAAACACTCAGTATATACGTGCCATTGCTCTATAGTCTCCTCAAAAGGTCCCAGTGGCCCTGTAAGTGTAGCCATGGCTGCTGCACTCCTCTTTTTTTCTTTTTTTTTTTCCGTTTTCAGTCTCTGGGCTCCTTGATCTTAGTTTCAGTTTGCACAGTGTAGCAGTCAGTTCTTACCCCACCTTCCAGAACAGCCAAAAAAAAGTTTGTTTTCTTACATTGACTTCTACTTCTTTTGTTGCTGGAGGCAGCACAAGTATCCCATCCTTGTCGCCACTTGTTATGTCATGGGGAGTTTTACAGTATAGGAAGAAATCAGTGGAAATGCAGAGAGCTTGAGTAGTTGCAAGTGTCCATTTTATTGCATAGCACAGAACCAACTAGAACAAGCCCAAACTAGCTGGGCTGACCCCAGTGACCTAACTCAGTTACTATAACAACAAGATCTATATCTACAACCCAATACACAACAGAAATGTTTCATCTCTCCAAGCCCCTTTTGCAAGGGAGAGCACAAAAGCTGTGTGCCCACAAGCGAGCATGAGACCTGCTCCAGTTCTCAGTAATGTTTTGAATTCTTTCCATTGACTTCAATGGGAGCTGGATCGGGGCCTGGCCACAATCACAAACCCCACATTTGCCCCTGTGAAATGGCTAATTGCACGGGTATTTATATATGCACATGCCCTTTCTGTCTTCAGAAATTTCTGTTTTCCCATACAATTGCATTTTTATGAATATAATCTGCTCCATCTTCCCTTGAAAATGTGTAGGGTTCCATTTAAATTAAATGAACATAACTTCACATAACCCTGATTCAACTATTCTTAATCTTATATTGCATTATGTCATTTTTTAAGGGAAGAAGCAACGCTAAATTCCATATGCTGTGACCCAGCAGGCAAAGATTTGCACAGCTTTTCTTATTATAACACAATAGATATCTCTATGCTTCTTGCAACAACAGAAAATTAGGGGTCCAACCAATTTATCCCTCCCTCTCATAAATACATGCATCCTGCTCTCTAGTTGGAAAATACTATTTTTCCAGGCTAGGAAAAGTCAGCCGTGCACAAAAAACTGGAGTAAAATTTCTAAATCCATTGGAGTTTTCATTGGACCTGGAAGTAGAGGGTTAAGTCACAAAACACACATATATTACCTAACAGAATGCCTTGAAAACTGATTCCTGCACTCTATGCTGTCCCTTCTGTACAACTTCTTCAACAGAAAGGGAACAGAGAGCTGTCTTAAACAGTTCCTTTGCACAGGAATCTTCTCAGGGCTGTTACTGCCAGCATGCTCTACAGTGCTACTGGGGCAGCTTTAAAATGCACCAGGGGCTACAGTGGTCCCCATCTTCTCCTCTATTTGGGGTGTTCATGTAATTGAAAATTACATGCATTCCGCCCCTACTCACATACACTGGGGCTACGTCTAGACTGGCATGATTTTCCGCAAATGCTTTTAACAGAAAAGTTTTTCCGTTAAAAGCATTTGCGAAAAAATCTAGATTGGCACGCGCTCTTGCGCAAAAGCACTTTTGCAGAAAAGCGTCCGTGCCAATCTAGAAACGCAGGTTTCTTATAAGAAAGCCCGATCGCCGTTTTAGCCATCGGGGTTTTTGCAAAACACTTTGCTGTCTTCACTGGCCCTCTTGTGCAAATACATTTGCGCAAGAGGGCTTTTAAGCAGGGCGTCATTGTATTTGCTCAAGAAGCACTGATTTTGTACATTACAAAGTCAGTGCTCTTGCACTAAATTCAAGCAGCCAGTGTAGACAGCTGGCAAGTTTTTTAAGCGGCTGTTTTTGTGGAAAAACTTGCCAGTCTAGACAAAGCCTGGAAGATTTGGCCCAGTATTCAATGTGTGCTTACATTGATTTGACTAAAAAAGACTAAAAAGAGGGAAAGAATAATATTCTGAGCCTATTTTGGCCTTTATTGAAATTGAATGAGCCTTTATAAACATAGTCAAACTACTGCCATGTGACTATTTCCACATTATAAAATAAGTCTTCTGAAATCATAAAGGTTTAAAAAAACCCAACACCTACAAATTGCATGTTCTATATTATAGATGTACTTAATTTTCTTTGTTACATTATAGGAACAAGGAAATAGTTCTTGCATGCACTAGGACATTGTGTGTATCTTCTATTTTAAAGACTTCTCTGCAAAATTATAGTGGCATATTCTCATTCATATTACTCCATTTTAGTAATGGATTTATTTAGATATCAGCTGTCAAATTCATGGAAACATTTTGAAAAGTGGGTAAGTTGAAATGCTTCTATTGTAGCAATCACAGGAGCCATGAAAATGGATGGTAAATGGCTTTTCAAGTGACAAGTGAGTGAAGTACCAGGTGAAAACTGGCATTTAATAGCTGATAAATACAGGCAATGTCTTTTAAAAAAATCAATAAAGACTATCATTAATTTCAATTCAAATTACACTAGCTGCAAGAAGTAAAATAATAGAGGATGTGGGTCTTATGTATATTTTTTCACTTTCCTTAGAGTAACTGTATGGCTATTAAAAGTGCGGTGACAAGAGAAGAGTTAGAGCTAGGTTCCTTTTCACCTATTTCTTTATGGTGGATTTTAGATAACACAAGACGAGACTTGATTAGACTGTGTTGTGTGTGCAGAATACTAGACATGCATTTATAATTTATTTCATCACAAAGAAATGCAATGGGTGAGGTAATGACTTTTATTGGTATTGGTAATACCTTCTATTCTGTTGGTGAGGCAGAGATATAAGAAAAATCAGGAAATGGTTTAATAATTACTCTATTACCAAAGTAAATACATTTATTGAAATCTAACAATAGTGTACAATCTCAATGCTGAATTCGATTTGGCTTTTAAAAGTACTTGCAATGGTTTAGATTTAAATCCTAAACAACGCTGGCTTTAGATCAGTGGTTTTCAAAGTTGGGTTGCAGGCCTGCCCAGGTAAGCCACTAGAGGGCCCGTGATACTTTGTTTATCTAAGTGTCTGTAGCCCTGGAGCATCAACAGCTCCCATTGGTTGTGGTTCACCATAAGGGAACTGCAGGAAATGGCATGGCCTTGGCCACCACCTCCTACAGCTCCCCTTTCGCTGAAAACAGCAAACCACAGTCAATGGGAGCTTCAAGGCTGCGCAGCTAAAGACACTCAGATAAACAAAGTGTCATGGGCCTGGCTTACCCAGATAGGCCCATGACCCAACTTTGAAAACCACCGCTTTAGATGCTACCAAAACATGATTTTGTAGGTCACTAAGAGTTCATACAAATAATTATGTCTAAAGCTTTTTGTTTGTTTCTTTTGCTTTTAGGTTTTTGAAACCCCAATACAAGACTCTGTACACTTGGCTTGAGCTTGTAGATTCAATAGCTCCCTGATCCGGCCCACTGTCCAATTCTGGCCTTCCTAGCCTACACAGATCTTACACTTTTCCCCCACTATCCCTTAGCCACCATGGGCCTTCTCCACTCATACTTTCAGTCTGTATATAGATTCTAAGATTCCATTCAGAATTTCCCACTAACTCTGATGGTATTTTTTGCTTTGCTTTATTTATTGTTGCATACAGTGACATATTACTCTATTCATTCCAGTATTTAATTCCCCACTAATCTCATTAAGGGCTTTTGTATGCATAATGTTGTGAATGCCTCTGCACAGTACACACTGTATTCCTGAAGAATTAACAGCCATCAGGGATTACATAAGGAAGGCTGGAAATACTTAAGATACACAAAATACTAAAAACCTTCTAACTACTAAGAGTGTGTAATGTCTACCATTAACATACTGAAATTCCTACCATGGCAAAAAACAAAAAAACAAAACAAAACAAAAAAACACGCCCTATTTTTGCTCTGCCACATCCATGTCTTTTAAACAGTGAATCACCCACAGTTATGATAAGAAAATGTAGAAGAAAGTGATGCTACCTGGTCAAGCTCATCTGGTAGCATTAAGAATTAAAGAGAAATATATTACAATACAGCATAATACCATTATGCTGGGCAGCACTGTACAATCTGTTTTACTGTATGACATCAGTTAGGTCTTCTGAGGTCATCACCATGGACACTGGTGAGCCATCATGAAAGCTGACAAAATAAACCTCTCTCAAAGGAAAGAACAATCCCAATAAAATTGTAAATGGCCATTTAAAATATATATAAGTTAGCTACAATACAGCCTGCAACTCAATTTTTTTCTAATATTGGCTTATATTCCTCCATCTCAGCCCATGGTTTCGTCGTGGGTGCACACTTCCATCATGTAGTTCTATAAGTGATCACTTGCAATTTTTTAAATTAATTTTATAAAAACAGCCTTTGCTCCGTAAAAGAGTTTTGCAGAGACAGTTCTCAGCATTTAAAAATATTTCTTATTTTCAAGTGCCAATAAAAATTTTAAAAAAACAGATGGAGAATGGTATAAATTAGGGCTGTCAATTAATGACAGTTAACTCATGTGATTAATCAGTTTAGATTGTACTACTAAACAATAGCATACCAATTGAACTACATTAAATAATATGAATGTTTTTCTACATTTTCAGATATGTTGATTTCAATTACAACATGGACTACAAAGTGTACAGTGCTCACTATTTTTATTGCAAGAATTTGCATTGTAAAAAATGATAGAACTAATATTTTCAATTCACTTCATACAAGTACAGTAGTACAATCTCTATTGTGACAAATGTAGATATTTTGTTACATAGTTGTACTCAACAACAGAAGAATGTCAAACTTTAGAACCTACAAATCCACACTCTCATTTCTTGTTCAGCCAATCACTAAAACACACGTTTATTTACATTTACAAAAAGATAACTTTGCCCCTTCTTATTTACAACATCACCTAAAAGAGAGAACTGAGCATTTGCATGGCACTTTTGTAACTGCCATTGCAAAGTATTTGAGGCAGATGTGATAAACATTTGTATGTCCCATCATGAATTGGCCACCATTCCAGAAGACATGTTTCCATGCTGATGATGCTCATTAAAAAAAATTAAGCATTAATTAAGTGTTTTCTTTAACTCCTTGAGTGAGAATTGTATGTCTCCTGCTCTGTTACATTCTGTCATATTTCACGTTATATCAGTCTAAGCTGATATGCACATATTGTTTGTTTTAAAAGCACTTTTACTGCATATTTGACAAAACAAATACAAGGCAGAAAGAAGGTACCAGTGTGAGATTTCTAAAGACAGCTACAACACTTAACACAAGATTTAAGAACATGAAGGACCTTCCAAAAACTGTGAATGTTCAGGTTTGGGGAATGGTCTCAGAAGTCTTCAAAGAGCAAACACACTGATGCAGTAACTACAGAACCCAAACCACTAAAAAAGAAAATCAACTTTCTGCTGGTGACATCTGACTCAGATAATGAAAATGAAGATGCATCAGTTTGCATTGCTTTGGATAATTATCAAGTAGAATACATCATCACATTAGACACATGTCCTTTGGAATGGCGGTTGAAACACGAAAGGACATATGAATCTTTAGCACATCTGGCACAAATATCTTGTGATGCAAGTGTGGTGTTTTAGATGCTGCTTGTAATTATTAGAACTGGGAGCACTGGCTGTTGGGAATCTGGAAGCACAGGAAACAGGAAGGAGAGGGGAGGAGATGGGCCAGGCCTGAGTGAGAGCTACAGAGGGGAGCAGCAGCAGCTTTGTAAAGAGGTTTCACCTTTGGTAAATAAAGGCCTGTTGAAGTTTGTTACTACCTTGCTTGGATGATACAATATTTTGGCGACGAAGATGGATCTTCTGCCTCTGAACCCACCTGCACCCTTTCTGCAAAGGCCAGGTGAGCCTCCAATTGCTTTTACTGCCTGGATCCATATGTTTGAGATGTATCTGCTTGCAATCAGTGCTACAGAGATTTCTGAAGTAAGAAAGAGTGCTCTGCTAATCCACTGCCTTGGAGCAGAAGGGCAGCGTATATTTTACACTTTTCCCCTTGCAGATGATAAATATGAGACTGCACTCATTGCATTAAAGAACTTTTTTGTGCCAAAAGTGAATGTAGTAGCTAATCACTATAGATTTCGCCAGTGTGAGCAGAAACCAGGGGAGACTATAATGCAGTATGTTGCTTCTCTGAGGAATCTGATTGTAACTTGTGACTTTGGGAATATGGCAGATGAGATGATTAGAGACCAGCTCATTGAGAAAACAACCATGCTTCGTGTAAGAGAACGCTTGCTTCTAGAACCACAACTTACACTGGAAAAAGCAATAACCATTGCTACCCAGATTGAGTCAGCTATAGCAGAAGCCAAAATAATGAGCATGGATACGGGAGGCCCAGTCCAGGCTGTGACTCCTTTGCAGAAAAGTCCACTATTGCTGCAGACAAACAATCACAAGAGGAAAACTAATGAAAAACCACAGAATCAGCACATTCAAAGCACAGCAAAAGCATGCTTTCACTGTGGCTCCCCACAACACCTTGCAAGCTACACAAAATGTCCTGCAAAAGAAGCTCAGTGCAATCACTGCAAAAAGATTGGGCATTTTGCTAAGGTCTGCCACAGTAGCCAGTCCAATCAACAGGTGCATGCAGTTACAATACCAGATGTTACTGTGCTGAGTGTGGACAAAGTCACTACTGCACATATTCCAGAACAGATAAGGTGCACTGTAAATGTTTCTGCCACACCTTCAGGCAAATCACATTCTATTCAGCTAATGTTGGACACTGGTTCAGCAGTATCTATACTACTTGATTCCATCTATTTGCATTACTTTAAAGATGTGCCTCTTACTGAACCCAAACTTCACTTGGTGTGCTATTTGAAAACCAAATTCCAGTATGTGGCTGCCTGTCAGCAACAGTGACTTTTGGTGATTGCTGTGTAAATGCAGAGTTCTACATTGTCCACAAAGGCACTCCTATCCTTGGCAAAGATTTATTGGCTGCTTTAAACCTCAGGGTAGTTAATGGACAAATTGATCTTCCTCAGCAAAGCACTTTTGCAGTACACACACCAGTTTCAGCTGGGACCCAAGACCAGGTTGAGGAGAAACTTGGCTGTGCTTATGGGTTTGTGCATAAAGTTAAAATGCGACATAATGTGATGCCTGTACTACAGAAGTTACGGCGCTTACCATTTTCAGTCAGGGAAGCTGTTTCAGAGGAACTTAAACTTGTTCAAAAAGACATTATTGAAGAGATTGACTCATCAGAAAGGGTTTCACCTATAGTAGTGACACAGAAGAAGGATGGAGGCATTCGCCTTTGTGTGGACTTAAGGGAGCCAAATAAAGCCATTGTGATTGACAGCCACCCTCTCTCTCACATTGAAGAAGTATTTGCAGAACTCCGTGGAGCAAAGATGTTTTCTACTCTTGATTTGCAGAGCGCGTACCACCAGGTTATGTTGCATGAAGATAGCAGAGACTTCACAGCATTTATTACACGAGGACTATTTCATTTTAAGCGGGTTCCATACGGTCTTGCATCTGCCCCAAGTGCCTTCCAAAAAATGATGTCATTGATTCTGAAGAATCAACATGGAGTTCAGTGCTATCTGGATGATATTATCGTGTTTGG
Organism: Rafetus swinhoei; assembly: GCA_019425775.1. Classification (NCBI taxonomy): domain Eukaryota; kingdom Metazoa; phylum Chordata; order Testudines; family Trionychidae; genus Rafetus; species Rafetus swinhoei. The sequence continues at coordinate 279,947,276 of CM033437.1, forward strand.
AAATACTTCTGAGGAGCATGACAATAATCTGCAATCTGTACTAAACTGCATCAGCACAGCAGGCCTCAAGCTCAATATGTCTAAATGCAAATTTAGACAAACAGAACTCTCCTTTCTGGGGCATACAATTTCACCGGCTGGACTAAAACCTGATCCAGATCATATCCTAGCAATTTCAAATGCTCCTCCTCCATCAGATTTGCAAACCTTACGTTCCTTCTTGGGTCTAACCGCCTGGTGTGCAAAATTCATTCCCAATTATGCTTCTGTCATTGAACCGTTACGAGAATTACTACGGAAAAGTTCAACGTTGGTGTGGACAATGGATGCAAACTGTGAAAGACTTGATTGTACATAGTCCAGTACTTGCACTATTCAGTTCTGCATTGCCCACAATTGTGACTACTGATACTTCTGATTATGGACTTGGGGCTGTCCTCTCACAACTTCATGGGGACAACACAGAGAGGACTGTTGCATTTGCTTCAAGGACACTGAGTGATGCTGAGAGAAAATATTCTACAGTTGAAAAAGAAGCACTTGCTTGTGTCTGGGCTACTGAAAAATGGAGAACTTACCTGTGGGGCTGCACGTTCAAGTTGCGCACAGACCACAGCCCTTTGACAACATTGCTAACCACAAAAGGACTGGGAAGAGCAGGGAATCGTATTCCTAGATGGTCTGCTAGACTACTCTCTTTCAATTATGAACTGGAATATAAGCCTGGAAACCAAAATGTGATAGCTGATTGCCTTTCTCGCCTGCCTTTGTCTTCACCAGATGGTCCACTGGAGGATGAGGATGAAGCAGTTGCGCTTATTACAAGCACTCTTACTGCAGTTACAAGAGAGCAATTCCAAGCTGCTTGTTCAGCATGTCCAATTCAACAAAAGCTATAGGAATTTCTGACAAAGAGATGGCCCAGTAACCCTAAAAACCTTGACCCAGTTTTGCCGCCTTATTTTAGAATTCGGGATGAATTTTCTTTGCTTGATGGCTGTGTGCTATGAGGTACACACCGGCTACTTGTGCCAGAAGAATTACAGCCAAAACTCATACACCTGGCACATGATACTCATCAAGGTATTGTCAGAACCAAACAACGACTACGAGATCTGTATTGGTGGCCCGGGATGGACTCCCACACTGAAGCAATCAAAATCCTGTGTCACTTGCCAAATGCATGATAAGATGGCAGTGACATGTACCCCACCATTACAGCCTGTTCCTCTTCCGGATTCTGCATGGGAAAAAGTTGCGATTGACATCGTAGGACCCTTTGATACTGCTCCAATTGACTGTCATTATGCCATCACTTTAATAGACTATTTCAGTAAATGGCCTGAAGTGGCATTTACATCACAAATTTCTTCTGCTACCGTAATTAAGTTCCTCTCTACAGTTTTTAGCAGGGAAGGTAACGCCAAAGAATTGGTTTCAGATAATGGTAGTCAATTTACTTCCGTGGAATTTGAAACTTTTCTAGCAGAGAGAAACATTTTACATAGAAGATTGTCCCTGTATTACCCTCAAGGCACTGGGGAAATTGAAAGGTTTAACAGAAGTTTGAAAGAGAGTTTGAAAACGGCTAAACTGGAAGGGCGCTCATGGATAACCTTCACTACTGATTTCTTGCAAGCTTACAGGGCTACATGACATGCCACAACGCAAAGATCACCCGCAGAGTTACTGCATGGAAAACAGATGAATACTAAACTGAACATTGCTGGATTGTTAAAGACGAGACCTGATGCACCAAATGAGGATGCTGTGAGAAAAACAGTTGAACAGAAGCAAGCAAAGTATAAGGCTTTTACAGACAAATTGCGGGGTGCTAAGGAACCTAAGTTTGAGTGTGGTTCCTTTGTTAGAGTAAGAAAACCTGGAATTTTACGCAAAGGGGACCATAAATTCACATCTCCTCTTAAAATCATAGAGAAGAAAGGACCTTACACCTATCGACTTTCTGATGGGCGGGTATGGAATGCTTCTTATCTTGCACCTGCCTACGCACCAAGAGGAGATGATGCCAGCACCCAGCCCACATTGTATGACTTCACCGTAGCACCAACACAACAAGACATTGCACTGGAACCGGGGTTTGAGAGACGGTCTGTCAGACCTAGACGACCACCTGTCTGGACTAGAGTCTATGTTATGTAATATTTACAGTGTTTTCAGTGTAATATTTCTGCCAACAGTATAGTGTCTTGTTCCATATTTGTTGCTGTGGTTAGAACAACAATGTTTATTTTATAATTGGGAGAGCTTCTTAAGAGAGGAGGGAATGTGGTGTTTTAGATGCTGCTTGTAATTATTAGAACTGGGAGCACTGGCTGTTGGGAATCTGGAAGCACAGGAAATAGGAAGGAGGGGGGAGGAGATGGGCCAGGCCTGAGTGAGAGCTACAGAGGGGAGCAGCAGCAGCTTTGTAAAGAGGTTTCACCTTTGGTAAATAAAGGCCTGTTGAAGTTTGTTACTACCTTGCTTGCATGATACAACAGCAAGCTACAAACATGAAAGTGAGAATCATTGTTCTCTCTTTCAGGTGACATTATAAACAAGAAGCATAAGAGCATAAGAATGGCCGTACTGGGTCAGACCAAAGGTCCATCTAGCCCAATAGCCTGTCTGCCAACAGTGGCCAGCGCCAGGTGCCCCGGAGGGGGTGGACCGAAGACAACGATCAAGCGATTTGTCTCATTCCATCCATCTCCAGCCTCTGACAAACAGAGGCCAGGGACACCATTCCTACCCCCTGGCTAATAGCCTTTTATGGACCTAACCTCCATGAATTTATCTAGCTTCTCTTTAAATTCTGTTATAGTTCTAGCCTTCACAGCCTCCTCTGGAAAGCAATCTATGTTCCCTCCTGCAAATGTAAACAAACTTGTTTCTCGGAGCAATTGGCTGGACAAGAAGGAGGACAGAGTGGACTTGTAGGTTCTAAAGTTTTCAATTGTTTTGTTTGAGTGCAGTGTTTTTTACTTAATGCTACATTTATATGTTCAACTTTCATTGTAAAGTGTCAAAGGGATAGCCGTATTAGTCTGTACCTGTAAAAACAACGAGGAGTCCTTTGACACCTTAAAGACTAACAGATTTATTTGGGTATAAGTTTTTGTAGGTAAAAATCACTTCGTCAGATGCATCTGCAATTAATCGTGTTAATTTCTATCATGTGATTAATCAATCACTTGACAGCCCAGAATAAACACAAAGTTTTAATATTCCATCAGGTGTATCCAGTTGGTGTAGTCTGACATTGTTATAAGATACATAACACAATGAATAACTATAGCCCTCTGATCTTGCAAAAATAAAGTGACTGTCCTACTCATCTATGCAATTTTTTAGTGTAGAACAGTGGTTTTCAGCCTATGGCCTGTGGACCACAGGCGTCCACAGACTATGTCTCAGGGGGCCACAAAAGATAGTTATCACCAAACAGGGATTTTCAACCTGTGGTCTGCAGGCTATGTCTAAGATTTCTAAAGTTGTCCTCCAATGAAAAAAAGATATTCAAAACCACTGATGTAGGAATATATAACCTTAGCTGCATCCTTAAATCAACTTTAAATAAATCTCTTGATTATTTCTGTGAGCTGAAAATTCTATTTAAAAGCAGGAAACTGCACTTCCCTCCTACCCCAAGGTCTCTTCTTCACCAATGTCCATTAAAGCTTTCCTTCTGAAAAACTGAACGCCTTTCATTTTCTTGATGTTTTCCCCCCCAGGTTCAGTTTCAGTCACTGCATAACATCATGTGTTTCAACTCTGCCTTCTTCAATTAACCATCAAAAAATGTCCCCACAGAAATGCTGACAAGTTACCTTCAACACTTAGACAGCATTCCCGGAATGATTAGCTTCATAAAGGCACTCTTACAGTCACTCTTAGAATGTCAGTTCTAAGACAGCTAGTCACCCATTCCATATTCTTCTCTTGTTGTGCATACATAATTCTCAGCAAGAGGAATGGAGTTACATATGCAAAAAGACAGGCAGAGGGTGAGGGGAGAGGGACTATCAACATTTTAGGCCAAATCATGGCCTCTGGTAGCTTTAAATTAACTGGGAGTTGAATGTGAGCATCTAAACTTAGAATCTGGATCTCTGTCATCAGCTTAATTCAAAGGTTATATTTAGGTGTGTAGCCTGGGGGTGAAGTATAATATAATTTATGTGGGTATGGCTCGCCAATCTGACTAGAAGGTTCTAGGTTTGTCCTTCTGTCCTCAGGTCACAAAAGTTGAGGACTACAGAGCTCTATTTCTGGAGTTCAATCTGGGGGGCCCACAACAGCAGCCACACTCACAATGAGGATAGTATCAAATTAAAACAATTTTTATTACAATAGGTATTAAGATGGCAAACAAAACAAAGCATACAGCACTGATCACACATTAATTCAATCACCTCTGAGGGTAGCGTTAACAAAGTTTGATTATATGATTGTACTTATCTAATATAATACCATAGGGTATGTCTACACTTGCTCCCTAGTTCGAACGAGGGATGCAAATGTAAGGCTGCAATGCTAATGACGAGGGATTTAAAAGTGCGCTGGGATGGTTAGTTCAAACCAAGGGGTTTGGTTTGAACTAACACGTCCCAGCGCACTCTACTCAAACAGCTGTTGAGCGGAGTAACGCGGCGGCGAGATCAATGAAATGAATATATAAATTTTAAATCCCATTAGCATTTGTCGCTTTCGCTTTCATACATTTGCTGAACTAGGGCAAGTGTAACTCTTTCCCCAATGTGTAAAATGGAGCATAAAAAGACCTGCCTCCCTCCAGTGGCGGGACTTTAGTGCAAGGTAGAATATGGAAAACTTAGAAGCAAAGAGACTTAGGGTACAGCTACACTATAACAATATTTGGAAATAACTAGCACTATTCCAAAATAACTTAGTCCACGTCTACAGAGCAGGCAGTTATTGTGAAATAATGTCAAAATACTGTGAAACTGGAGGACTTCTTACTCCGACTCCTGTAACCCTCATTGTATGAGGAATAAGGGAAGTCAGAGGAATAGTGTTCTATTTCAAAATAAGTGGTGTGTAGACACTCCCTATTTTGAAATAAACTATTTCGAAATAGATACGCAATTGATGTAGTTCAATTTGTGTAGCTTATTTTGAGTTAAGCCCTGCAGGGTAGATGCACCCTTAGAAAGAGTCAGTAAAGTGAAGCAAAGAGCGTGGATGTGGAAGATGATTTCCTGTTAAAAAAGAGGAGAGAGAGCTTGAGCTCTACCTCTCCACTACTGCCATAGCTTTTTATGAATTTCTTTTGTGTCGTTTACATCCAGCCTCTAATCGCCATAAACATATTGCCGCACCCTGAGATTTTGTGGGTACACATACTTGATTGGATGGTGATATTGGGACATCTTTTGAATACTCATAAATAAAATCTGGTGCCCTTCTTGGACTCCTTCCTTGTCGTGGGAAAAGTGGGAACTTGTGGTTAATTGCAAGGTTTCGGTTTCCTTGATCAGAATGGCAATTTAGTGGGGCTTTGCATTTTGGGACCTATATCAAGTCTCACAAGGTGCTAACTAACATACCACCACCCTTATCTGGCCATTATTTGTGTTCTGAACCAACTAAAGATTTTGCCACAAGCCCTTCACAACTCCTAAAAAAAAATTAAAAGTTTTTACTTTAGTTTCTAAAAGATATTAACCCTTACTCACACTATACTACTGCTAAAGCCAATTTCATGCAGGGTAGATCCCTTCAGGCCTTGCATTACTGGCATTACTGTTAAATACAGAAAAAGGGATAGGATAGGATATAGCTTGGTAGGTTACAGGTGTTAATGGTCATAGCATAAATTATATGGAGCACATAACAAGCCTCAGAGGTGGAGTATACTTAAGAGAAGCAGAGGCATCTGATGATCACAAATACTTACACCATGTATACTCCAATATTATTATAATAATATAGTTAAGATTTTGTACTTCTACTGGATAATGCCTTTTTTTAGACGCCCTCAAAACCCCAATCTGGTGTGATAGGAAAGTATTTAAAAATTCCCATTGTAAAGGTCAGTGAAATGAGACAAAGCGTAAGTACTGCCATATCAATGAGAGAAGTCAGGAGCACTAATTCTCAGTCATCTGTGATACCTACTAGACGATATTCATCTCCTAAATTGGAAAGAGGAATGAGATTTTTCAAAAGCTCTCAGCATTTACCTAATTCTGCTCCCATTGAAATCAATGAAACTTTCATCACTGACTTAATTGTACCAATAGAGAGGTAGCTGTGTTAGTTTTTCCTTTTGTTTTTGCAAGATCAGACTATGTAGCACTTTAAAGACTAACAAAGGTGATGAGCTTGAGGAAGTGGGTCTGGCCCACGAAAGCTCATCACCTATTAAACCATCTTGTTAGTCTTCAAAGTGCTACATAGTTTTTCCTTTTAATTGTACCAGTTGGACTAGTGCTGAGTACTGTTAGAAATTCCCTTAAAAAATTATGGCTGTGAACATCACCAAAGAGATCTTAAAATTCCACCAAAGTTGTACAGATATTTGACCATTAACTACTGTTGCCTATTTGCTTTTGAAATGATAAAATGGGCTGTTCCAGCACATGGTAATAAACTAGTGTTAAATAATTTCCCTAGTGCTAATTCTTGTAAGGAAAATTTATTCCTGTGACCTTTGCTTCTCAGAATTAAACAGAATAATTAGAAGAATTGTTTTATAATTGAAATCCCTAGCATGATTACTGGCGGCTCAATTCCTGAAATTTTTACCTTTAATCTACACCTCATACAACTCTGTAATGAACATTACAATGAAATGCATCAGGCAGTAGTAATAATAATATGGTGCTGCTTAAGAAGTCCAGTAATATTATTCAGTAATATGCGTCCCATAAACAGAAAGCACAAAAGAATAATTTGATAATGAATTTATGACTTGAATTCATGTTTTTGAACTTGCTTTCAATGAACATTGTAGGAAAAAATTATGACTGACTGAGTTACCAATTTTTATTTGAACATCAGCAGTCAAAAAGGACAAGTGAAACGTGGAGAATATGTAATGCAGCATCTACAACAGAAATTAATCAGATTCCCCCAAGAGTCAAAGTATTATGCTTGTGGATTTTTTCTCTTTCCCACTGAAGATCAGAAAATATGAGGCTGTGGACAGACATATAATTCCTCTGTTTTCCCCATTTCCAATGTAATTAACTTTTGCATTTTTTTCTGCCTCAGTTCAACTCACCATCTTGTGCATACACTACTGTCTAACATGAAGGCATAATAAAGAGTTTGTTTAGCAGAATCTATTGAGTTATCCACTAGTAACTATATATTCAGAAAACAACATTTTCTCCTTAGCCTTGTCAGGAAGGGATAGCTCTAACTTTCTTTTCTCCTAACCAATCCCTTACACACAAACATATTCCCCATGTCTATTGGGAAATCTGAATAGGTATATGTAAAGAGTATTGGGTCAGTAGGATTAAGGTAAAGGGTTGTTTGGTAAGTATCTTCAAAGATATTTTACATAAGCCAAGCACTTATGCAAAATTGTTATAGAAATTAGTTATAAAAATGTAGACTTTAATAGAGATTTACAACTTTCCTACCAAATGTTTTAAGGAGTCTGTGGAATTCTATAGTAAGGACAAATCTGCCACTAACTGGCAAATCAAAAGAGCACATGCCCTTCAGTATGAACCACCTACCACCGACACCATACAGCATTGCAGATTGCCAGCTAGAAGGGTACGTCTAGACTACGTGGCTCCGTCGACGGAGCCATGTAAAATAGTTTACTTGGCATAGTCAAAGAAGCGGGGATTTAAATAATCCCCGCTTCATTAAAATAAACATGGCTGCCACGCTGTGCCGACGATCAGCTGATCCGGCACAGTGCGGCAGTCTAGACGCGGCACGGTCGACAAGGGAAGCCTTTGTCGACTGCTCCGGTAAACCTCATTTTACGAGGCATACCAGAGCGGTCGACAAAGGCTTCCCTTGTTGACCGTGCCGCGTCTAGACTGCCGCGCTGTGCCAGATCAGCTGATCGTCGGCATAGCGTGGCAGCCATGTTTATTTTAATGAAGCAGGGATTATTTAAATCCCTGCTTCTTTGACTATGCCGAGTAAACTATTCTACCTGTCGATGGAGCCACGTAGTCTAGACATACCCGAACAGTCTTGCTTAAGCAGGCTGTCAAACCAGGTCCTTTTAATTAACACTTTCATTTAATTCTGTAGGATAGTTTAAAAAAAAAAAAACACACAAAAAAACCTTATTCTGAGTTAAATCTATAGGACTCTTCCAAAAACAATGTAAAAAATTATTGAATCTTTATTAAAAAAAAAAAAAAAGGTGGATTTGAAATCCTGGGAAAGCAGTAGTGGAAGCAAACTGCTCTCTACTGGAGAGCAACCGATGGTAGCTATTTTTTATGGTTTGTAGGCTGATGTTGAGGCAGATGATTTGCAAGTGTATATGTTGGGGGGGTGAGTGTGAATGATAGGTTAATGACAGGCAGTTTCTTTCCACCTGGATGGCAAGTGGGCCAATTTGCTGTTACACCACTGAAACTGATAAAGTAATAGCTTAGGTGGATTTGGTTGTGTGCATCCTCATTACATGTATGTAGGCCTTAACTCAACCCCATGTTCAGTGGCTGTCTTTACTCAGCTTTCTCTGTGCCTCTAACGCAAAGGGAAACAGCTGACGTAAAGCCATATTTCAAAACAGGTCTATGCAAATTTGGTTCTAGCTTCCTGCTTAGTCTTATATTTCCCTTTTTCAAAATTCCTCTTCCATCCCTCTAACTATTCTTTCACAGGATCCTTAGCCTTTTATCTCTGCTTAGTGATCTCCTCTTGGTCTGTTTTCATGGGTGAATCAACAGAGTGCCTCTTCACACCAATTTGATGCTGGGATATAGTGTTGAGAGGAGCAACTTAAGCCTATAAGTCCCTAAAGCCTGAACCCTCTGCTACTGGTGCAATATATCTAAAATTCCATTGACTTAAATTTAAAGTTCTATAGGAAATAAAGTTAGGTGTAGCCAGCTAACATACAGTTATATGGTCCAGTAGCGCTGGATTTGGACTCAAGAGATCAGTATACCATTTCCAGCTCTGACACAAATTTCTTTTGTGATTTTGGGCAAGTCTCTATTTCCCCATGTCCCACTTTTAAGTCAATGGGTAAATTAACCACAGTATGCAATGATTCATTGTATCTGTGAAAGGCTCCAATATTCCAGTAATACAAGATCATATAAATAACTCAGATACAGAGAGAGACACCAGAAAAAATAATTACAGATTGTGCCAAAAACGAGTGTGCTTTTCTCTCGGTGCTATCTACATCATCCTGAATAAGCCATGGGAAAGGCCTGCAATACTAAAATGGAATATCTGAGGTGACTAAAAGAGTAAGGGCTTGATTTTGTGCCCATAACTTCCTACTGTGTATGAACAAAATTGTGAGCGAGAATACACATGGTCACACTAGGCAGGGACAAAATTTAATGCGTGTATACATGGGAACAATTCTTAATTATTCATTTAAAAACAAAAATCCAAGTATCTGAAGGACAGCCAATCTTGTCTGAAATCTTCTATTTTTGCCCTGGGATTTCCTAAGACAGAGACTTTTTTTCTGATTATGGATAGGAATAGTTACATTGACTAGTGATGGTGTGGCTAAAAATGTCGTGCTTCTCTAGATTTAAGTAGTCACTGAGTATTATTCTGATCCCTCTAAGTGCTTTTCATCCTGTGTATAATTTTAAGCTGCTCCCTTCCTGCTACTGTATTTTTAAAATGTGGCATATAGAACTGAATCAAAAGAGAGAGTGAGAAACTGTGAAATCACTGAAATGAGTCTTGGAATTCATACCAGAAGCCCAGTGCATGCTTTTAGATTGCTCTCTAAGCTTTAATCTCAGTAGCTTCTACATTTAACATTTTTTCCTATTCAGCTCCAGAATTATGAATCTTACCACTGACTCTGGCACTGTTATCACTGCAGGTTCATTTAAAGTCAGGTTTGCACCTGCTTTCTGATTGCTTGCACCCATTTACAAGTTTAAATCAATGAAACCTATTAGCATGTTCTCTGTGCTGCTCTTCAATTTTTGATAGCAATGCATTATTAATGTAATCATCTCAACAAGCCTTATGCTGCATCAAAAGAAAATTTTGGAAAGGTTCAGGATACAGAAATTTAATAAGCAGAATAGTTATTGCACTGCATAATACTTTAAATCTGCAATGTTAATAAATGGGCAAATATTTAATTTATATTCTATAACTACCAGGATCCAGGAATAGCCTGTAACTAAACCCAATACAGAAAATCCTTTTCCTATAAGACAAAGAAAGCAATGAAAAGGCCATCCCAATGAAGTCTGTGTAAATAATTCTAATTATGTTTTATAATATTTCCAGGACAGTCATCCGTATGCACTGCTACAGGGTATTTATTCTAAAACAAAAGCATTCCCACCCATCAAACCATAGAAATACAGTGCATATATTCTACAGTTGGGTTGTCCTTTGTAATGTGTATTTGGTAAAGGGTAATTACTTTTCCTGAAGATGATAAGCCAGGGCACTGATGTGATAACCTTAACATGCTTATTACAAAAAGCAAGAGTAGGAAAGCAATTTTTAATTTTTAGAAATAAATTCTCCTACCAGATTAAAAAAAATTACTTCAAGTACTGAACTTGTCATTCAAGATGTAATGATGCTATTCCGAAAGCTTGCAATATTTGAAGGTTGGCATTCATTTCTCTTTAAGTTGTCCTACAATAAGAAGTTTTTACTTTATCAGTTTATGCAGAAAACTGTCTGAATGGTCTCCATGTTGAGCATTTGATCCATCCTTCTGTGACTTTAGGAATAAACTAATTGCAGTGCTTTATCTATCAGGCTTCGAAGGAATCTACTTGTTATCTTCCATTTATTAAAAATGGTGCTGCTCAGTCTGAAACTACAGTAATTCCTCATTTAACACGTGCCTGCTTAACATGTTTTCACGATAGCATGATTTTTTTAGGAACTTTTTTGAATTACACGACCGCCCGGAATAACATGATTTCCCCAGCCGGCCTGTTGCCGGTGGCTACGTGGGGCTTCCCCCGCCTCCCTGCAAAGCGGCAGAGGGTTCGCCACTCACTGCGCTGTTCCCCACTGACTCCCCCTCGCCAGACGCATTGCCCCCGCTTGCAGGCCAGCTGCTGGGTTTCCCCAGCCGGCCAATCACTGGCGGCTGCACAGGGCTTCCCCTGCCTCCCTGCAAAGCGGTGGAGGGTTCGCCGCTCGCCGTTCCATTCCCCGCTGACTCCCCCTTGCTGGATGCCTTGCCCCCTCTCCTCCACCCCCGCTTGCAGGCTGGTGGCTGGGTTTCCCCAGCTAGCCTATCACCGGCGGCGGTGCAGGGCTTCCCCCGCCTCCCTGCAAAGCGGCAGAGGGTTCGCCGCTCACCGCGCCGTTCCCCGGTGACTCACCCTCACCGGACGCAGTGCAGGTCCCGGCAGACCCATCACAGGGGCATACTCCCAACCCAATCCCCCTCCTCCCCTTCCCTTCCCCAGAGCCAAACACCTCCCCTCCCTGCTGTAACCCAGTCCCCTTTCTCCCCCAACCTTATGTCCTGCTCCCAACAGACACCACCGCTTGAAACTCAACCCCCACCTTTTCCATTATTTTCAATGGGAAAATTGACCCCACATAACACGTTTTCACTTAACACGATCATTTTCTGAAACATATCTATAGTGTTAAATGAGGAATTACTGTAAAAATGAGTTGTATTATACTTTTCTCTCAGTGGTTGGGTTATTGATCCATGGTGAAATCATAGAATCGTAGGGTTGGAAGAGACCTTATGAGGTCATGAATCCAACCCCCTGCTAAAAGCAGGACCAATCCCAACTAAATCATCCCAGCCAGGGCTTTGTCAAACCGGGACTTAAACCTTTAGGGAATGGAGATTCCACCACTTCCCTAGGTAACCCATTCCAGTGCTTTACCACCCTCCTAGTGAAGTAGTATTTTCTAATATCTAACCTACACGTCCCTTACTGCAACTTGAAACCATTGCTCCTTATTCTGTCATCTGTCACTACTGAGAACAACCTCTCTCCATCCTCTTTGGACTCCTCCCTCTTCAGGAAGTTGAAGGCTGCTATCAAACCCCCCTCACTCTTTCTTCTGTAGATTAAATAAACCCAAATCTGTCAGCCTCTCCTTATAAGTCATGTGCTGTAGCCCCCTAATCATTTGTTACCCTTCACTGGACTTTCTCCAATGCGTCCACATCCTTTCTGTAATGGGGGGCCCAGAATTGGATGCAATAGTCCATATGTGACTTCACTAGTGTCTAATAAAAGGGGAATAATCACTTCTCCAGATCTGTTAGCAATGCTCCTACTAATGCACCACAATATGCTCTTAGTCTTCTTGGCTACAAGGGCATACTGTTGACTCATATCCAGCCTCTCATCCACTGTAATCCCCAGGTCCTTTTCTGTTGAACTGCTGCTTAGCCAGTCAGTGCCCAGCTTGTAACAATGCTTGGGATTCTTCTGTCCCAAGTAAAGGACTCCTGCACTTCTCCTTGTTAAACCTCAAATTTATTTTGGTCCAATCTTCCAATTTGTCTAGGTCACTCTGAACCCTATCTCTATCCTCCAGTATATCTACCTCTCCCCCAGCTTTGTGTCATCCATGAACTTGCTGAGGATGCAATCCATCCCCTTATCCAGGTCATTAATAAAGATGTTGAACAAAATCGGTCCCAGAACCGATCCTTGGGGCATTCTGCTTGATACCAACCAGACATTGAATCATTGATCACTACCTGTTGAGCCCGATGATCTAGCAAGCTTTCTATCCACCTTACAGTCTATTTATCCAATCCATACTTCATTCATTTGCTAGCAAGAATACTAAGAGAGTCAAGGTATATCACCTCCTCTGCCTTTCCCATAACCACAGAGCCAGTTACATCATCATAGAAGGCAATCAGGTTAGTGAGGCATGACTTGCCCTTGGTGAATAAATATTGATTATTCCTGATCACCTTCTCCTAGTCCAAGCACTTCAAATCCTCACCTGGACTCCAGTCTTCCCTTCTTACTGGGTAACAGCTTATTCCTTAGATGCCATCATAGAGCTTATGCTTAGCAACAAAGGATCTGTATAATTCTCTAGTGTAAGGGAGGGAGTTTTACCAGAAGTGGTGTTCAAGTAAAATCATGGCTTTTACCAGCCTGGGAAAGATTCATTAGTCCCAGTTTAAGGCATTTTCAATTCTGAAAACTGTGTCATTAAGGCACATCACATTACACTTAGATTTAGTTACATAGTCATATTGTGATTACCTAAGGTATTTATTTTATTAATTAATTTGAGGTTGTACACAAAAACAACAATGGAGTGGGCATAATACTGATATATGTAATGATCATATTGATTATTGGAATGTCCGTATACATTTGATTAGGTATTTTCTTCAAGAAAATTATACTCACACTTCAGTTTTTAATATTATACAAACACCAAAAACATTTGATTATATGAAATCCACCATAATACTGAATTGTAGTTTTGAGGCATTAACCTTTCAGAAGCACACAGGATTGCAGATTACCAGTCCTGGTCCATTTAGCCATGCAGCATTCTGTGGCAGAAGACTAACTTTAATAAAGTAGATAGACTGAGTCCATGCCTCAATTTTGAATTACTGTATCCAAAGTTTGAAAAGATTCCTTCTATGCTTACTAGACATTGAGGGAACCAGTTTTCCCAGTTTCTTAGTTTAATCTCTCTTTAAGCAAGTATTTACCATCACCTTGCCCTAAATTAGGTTTTCCAGGAAGTTGTCAACTCTGCATAGGGTCACACATTTAAATCTTCTAGGGAGAAAGAGGGGAATACATAATGAAACTAGAATATATTTCATGTATTACATTACAGTATACTTTATACCTTATGGCTCTAAACCTCTAAACTCCTTTTAAATGAACTTTTTATAATTAGGTTTAGAAATATATACATTGTTGCTGGTTGATCTTTGTGTTAATTTGCTTCAGTTCAGCAGGCTAGGCAATTTCTGAATGGCAATTTATGAAATAAAGTTGTTTATTACTGTATTATTGAATGGATGATAAGCAAGGCACACCATCTGATAGTTGTGGCACAGAAACTGATTGCTATTTCATGCTTCAGGGCGTCAACTCATTGCAGAGATTATAATAGAATTCACCCCGCCTCTCACAACAGCATCATGCTATTTGCTAGGTACATAATGGGAGATGTTCCCTTCCTTTGAAGCATTAGGTATTGACAACCAAGGCTTCAGATCAGAAAAAAAAAACGTAAGCATATGCTTAATTTTAAGAACATACTAAAGATCCACAGTTTCAATGGGACTTAGCCTGACAATGTTTTTCTGAATTGGGGCCTTCAGCCTCCCCATCAGGTACTGCCATATGATCTCTAGCAGTGGTCAATATGGCAAACTCCGTGGTTTTTTGGTATTTTTATTGTTGGGCTCATAATTCATTCACTTCCAATGAGACTGAATAACTAGAGTCTTAGCCCTTTGTGTGAGGTTCTGAATTCCTTTTGAACCCAGTGTGAGAGGAGTGTGCTCAGCATGTCACAGAATCAGATATATAATGGCCATGAGCAATGTAATGCTTGAGGGATGTGTACCAGTCATTCAATACCATTTGTCACCACTCCTTAGGCAAGACAGAGACAACCCTGCAGAATTTCTGAGGATGTATAAATTTCACCCTGGGAAAGAACAGTGGTTTTCACAGGAAAAGCAGCCAAATCACAATTTATTGTCGGGTGAAACAGAGGTGTGTGACTAGCAGCCCTTGCATGGCCTCCAGAACAGTTATCTACTACTTTACAGGAAGCATCCTGTCCTGTGCCTTTTGGAAACAAAATTAAGAATAAATGGTAAAAAAGTTGTATGCAGCCAAGAATAGTTTTTTAGACATTTGCATTCGGGATGTGAATGGTTACTCGGTACCCAGGAGCAGCCCCCCGGCCTGCAGCCAGCCATGGGTGGAGAGTTGCTCCATCCCCCCAAACCACAGTGCAGGGTTACCAGCTCCTGTATGAGGTGGTAGCCCTGCAGGGGCTGGGTGCCAGCCTTATGTGGGGATGCTGGCTGAGTCCCCCCACCCACCTGTTCCAAGGCTGAAGCAGCCCCTGTCTTTGATGGAGGGACAACTGTAGCCCAGCCATTGTGGGGGATGCCACTCCAGCTAACCTGGGCTGAAGCACCCCCCCCCATCTGCCCCTCCTTTAATTGGTTAATCGGTTAAACAGTACGTTTAACCATTTAACCAATTAGTGATGTAAAATCCTGTTTAATTTGTGTATGCAAAGCATGCATGTTTGCATGGGCAGCCAGGCTTTTAAATGTCATTTGTAGGGGGGTAAACATTATCTATGAGATGTATTTTAGACACAAAAACATTCATGCATTTTTATGTGTATTTGCACATGGAGTATGAAAACCTTACACCTTGATAAATTTTGTCTGCAAATAACTGAAAGCTACACTGATCCAATATAGCCCAATGGTGTCAAATAAACTCTATTATGTTTTTAATTCTCTAGTTTCCACAACTCTGCCTCATTCATTTTCTTGACGTTTTTTCCTTTCATTGTTTTATCCAGATTTTAGTGCTTCAGGGTAGTGTTGGTAGCCATGGGGATACAAATTATATAAAAATAAGAGAAAATATTAAAGCCTGGCATTCTGGGAACTTGCCTTTCCCTCCAAATATATATGTTTTACTATCTGAGCCAGAATGTGTGCTGGAATATTATTAGCCATGTTTGTTGCTCAGTGTAACATTACATGCACACACAGGGCAGCTACCAGATTTAGTGGGTTTTGGAGCCTAAGGGGTCATAATCAGCAAACAGCATAATCAGCATTTTCTTTTCTTTTTTTATGGCTGCAAGATACAGTGTATTGGAGATGTCTGAGTGGGAGGGAAAGAAGAGCAGAAAGTGCAAAAATAAAAGAGCTAATGAGAAGGTAGCACTGGATTTAAGGGTAGCAGATGTGTGTACTGGAAAGAAGAAAAGAGTGCATGAGAGCATGGAGAGACTGTATTTTAAGGGGTATGGCAGGAAAAAGAAAAAATTCAACTCAAGCGAGTGAAAGACGCTGAAGGGGGGAGAATGATGAAATCATAGGGAAAGGAGAGAACACAGTGTGGGGAAGGGGAGATGGAATGGCAGTAAGAGAGGTGGAAGGAGAGAGAAAGAAATTGAATAGGCAGTAAAATATGGAATAAAAGATGAGCCAAGATAAGCAGATGGAAAAAAAAATGTGGATTGAAGGGGAAAGGAGTAGAAAAAAAATAAATCTAAAATAAATTTTCGCTCAAAGAAACCACTGACTGGCAAGTATTTTAAAATGCAAGAATTGGGAAAGCTACTCCTTAACACCAAAACTGTTCTTCGTTCGGACACTCACCCCTCCACCCTCTGTCAAAGTTCAGTCTCTTCAAAATCATAAGCATCATAACAACAAACAATGGACTGAGAACCAGACTATGAACTTTACTCCCATAATGCTCTATAGGGAAACTAAAGCTCTAAGGAATATAAACATTCCCACTCTGTTTTAAAAATTTTAGAGAGGTCATCACAGAAAGCACCTTCACAGCTGCCCACTCCTACTTATCATGCACCAGTTCAAGCATCTCTATCAGTGGCAGCTTGATACAAGCAGAGATGTAGTCTCTCGTTTCATTAAGTTCAACCCAGTCAGAGCTTTCAAGGTTAAAACAAAACACCACAATAAAAAAGCACAACTAGAATCCTATTCAAAACTCAAAGACGGCCAATGTAGGTCCCAGAGCACTGGCAGTGTGGGCTGCTAATGTGAAAACTATGGCATAAATTGCAGACACATCTGTAGCAGCAGCAATTTCCCAGTGGCCTCAAGATGTATCATCATACAGAATTAATTCCATTAATTCATCTTGAGGTGACAAAGGGATAAATAAGAATAGTGAGGCACAACTACAAAAACAAAACAGTACTGCTCTGTTCCCCAAATGCAGAAATATAAGTGAGCTCCTTGATATAATTGCTACCAGAATACTCAGTTGCAACTTTAGGTTTCAGCAAATCCCTACACAGCAAACATTTCAGAAATGGACAGCGCTGCCCCTAATTCCTGGTGCTAAGAGAATAGTTACCAATCCCAGTTCTTCTGGAAGCTTCCCTGGGGATACGTCTACACAGCAACATTATTTCAAAATAACTAGCGTTGTTTCAAATAACTTAGTCTGCATCTACACAGCTGGCAGTTATTTCGAAATAATGTCAAAATACTGTCAAGCTGGAGGACTTGTTACTCTGACTCTTGTAACCCTCATTTTATGAGGAGTAAGGGAAGTTGGAGGAAGAGTGCTCTCTTTTGAAATAAGTGCTGTGTAGACGCTCCCAGTTTCGAAGTAAGCTATTGACATAGCTCAATTTGTGTAGCTTATTTCAAGTTAAGCCCTGTAGTGTAGATGCACCCTAAGTTACCAGTGTCATCTTCACCTATCTGGATTGGAAAGATGTACTTATCTAGCTCCCCCTACGGGTTCTGATAATACCACATTATAGCTTTACATTTAAACAGTTTCATTGGTTTTACATCCGTCCTTCACACAGCACATGTGGATTCCTGGTTTGTGGATGTCTCAGGTCTTCCTTGCTTTCATTGGTGTTTAAGATTTTTCACTTATATTTTATTGCTTTAAGCCATCTAAAATTCACTCCTTTTTCATCCATGCACATTGGGCATGGGCTAATCTAGGCTCTCCAGTTTTAAATCTCTTGCATATTCACTAAAATCAGCTTTTGATGTTCAGCCATTTGGTTCTTTGCATGTTTTTCCTCATTAACATGGAATTTCAGAATCCCCTGGTGAATAATTAGCTAGGGTAGGATCCTTAACTCTCTCATATACATTTTTAATTTGACATTTAGATGAACATTGCATTATCGTGGCTTCACTCTAAAGAAATGTGAATTACACAGGAATAAAGCACAGAAAGTCAGGGTTTTTTAGGTATGCTACCCAAAACTGCTAAATTATTTAAGGGAATTAATCCTACTGCACTGCTCGAGAAAAAGCAGATTGAAAACAAGCCCAAAGATAACCCCAAAAGAGGGGAGCTGTCACAGAGAAGCAGTTACTCAAAACAATATTTTCTAAAATGAGCATGCCTATGGGGAGATTCATTTTGCATGACTGGCTGTTATGTGGTACTTTTATTTCCATCTAACAATACTATCTCAGAGTGATGAACTATCAGATCTTACCTCAAGCCCACAACTTTAGATCATGTTTTAACTTTTTTTTTTTTTAAATGGGAGGAGCACAGGATTCAGACAAAAATGTCAGGTACTAAAGGTTGTCCACAATTCTGCAGTGTAGACACACCCTGAGTGTCCCACACAAAAGAGATACAAATTTTTTTTGGAAAAACAGCCATTTTTCTGAAAAAACTTTAATTAGGTCCACACTGCAATCACATTCTTTTCAAAGAAAAAAATCGAAAGAACAGAGGGGTTTTTCCTACATTGGTAAACCTCTTTCTACGAGGAAGAACGCCTTTTCCGAAAGAGCTCTTTTGGAAAAAGGCACGTGTGGACGGTAAAGAGGGAGTTCTTTTGCAAGAAGAGGAAAGAGGAAAAAGCACAGATGCCCTGGTGGCCATTCCGCCCATAGTAATCACAGCTTACATGAGAGATAGCGTCCAGATTGAATGGACGCTCTTTTGAAAAAGTAGAATTTTAGCCTGGAATGCTATTATTTCGTAAAAGTAATTTCACTTTGTGTGTAATGTGCAATCCTTTACAGAGTGCCCACTACACTGGATGTTATACTAGACTCATTATGCAAAAGGGTAAATTTGGGCAAAGCAGTTAAATAATTTGCTGGGGAATCACAGAGCTAGTCACAATTAGAACACAGTCCTGTACTCATACCAGCCAACAATATTGCCTCACACATTAAGTGTAGCAAAATAGTGCAGTGTCTCATATCACAGTCTGAGAAGGGGTAGCTCCTGTGTCTCATCAAAAGAAGTCGCTCTACCAGCACAAATCGGAAGTTGTGGCTCATGTCCTGCAAAATCTTACCATTTTGCTAAATGGTGCCATCCCCAGTAGGGATTTGCAATACAACAAAACCATATGAGTATCTACCCCTCCTCCCTCCCTACAGCTTCCCTTTTCCACAAGATCCTCCGGCACGCCTACTTTACATGATGTCATCTGCGAAAGGTACGGCACAGTGACTGGCAACACCAACTGCACCCAGTCACATGTCTTCTGCTCTGCCCCTTTTGCCTGGTGTTTTCAGAGGTAGCTGCACAGATTTTCCATTATGATTTTTTTGGGTGATGCCCTTGCGAGGCCTTCTAATCCTTGAATCTGGGAAAGGTTATCTGGGAGAGGAGCTGGCATTTCCTGCAGACTGAACCTCTAATCCCCTGCATGTAGTTTGGGAAATCCCAGGGGACATTGGCACAAAAGCCTCTCAAGACCCAGATTCAAGTTAGCCAGAGGCTGTACCGTACTCCTTCAGCCAAATACCAGACAAGTTTTTCTAAAAGTAATGGGACAGCCTCCCTTTGAAGGCAGCAGACAAAGGAAGTAACTGTCTAACACTCTATGAAGACCTCAGGAGTGCCAGGTGCATAGAGAAATTTCAATAGAAAAGAATTCTTGCTGTATGAGGAAGCAGAGTTTCCTGACTTTTTGGAAAACCCAATTGAAACAACAAGTTCCCAGTAAAACCCAATTCTCTCAATTTTTGATTCCTTTGCAAACAGCTTGCACAGTCAGAGCACCGTGCTGAACTATAGGAGAAGCTTTGATGCAAGATTGAATTTCCAAACTCCAGCACACAGGTGAGAATAATGTGAGAAAGGCTATGTGTACTAAGACAGCTGGATTTGTGCACCAAACTAGATGTGTAAAATTAACGCCATGAATTTACTTTTAGGGATAACAATTACGCATGATCATAGTGTTTGACAAAACTCATTATTGTGCAAGTGAAAGAGAGAGGCTGGCTCCCTCCTAATTAAAGTCTTGAGAGAAACATTCCAGTTGCTTGCAGAGAATACATGTTGCCATGGTGATTGGTATAAATCTAGAATGAACTTTCCTTTGGTTGTGGTGGCTGCATCTTTGTGTACACAAGCAGTAAATTGCTTCTTTGCATTTCAGTCTCAAACCTGGAATTACCTGACTCAAGCACTCTAATGACAACTCTGAGTGTATGTCTACATAGCAGCATTATTTCAGAATAACTGACGTTATTCCAAAATAACATAGGCCATGTCTACACTACAAGCAGTTATTTCAACATAATGTCGAGCTGGAGGACTTCTTACTCTGACTCCTGTAACCCTCATTTCATGAGAAGTAAGGGAAGCGGGAGAAAGTTCTCTCTCTCAGACTTCCTGCTGCATAGACAACATCAAAAGCCAAAATAAGCTATTTTGACTTAAGCTATGCAATTGACATAGCTCAAATTGCATAGCTTATTTTGGTTTTAGCCCTGCTATGTAGACGTGCCCAGAAGTGTCAGAAAGCATGGAGCACTACAGAGTGACAGTGTTATCTGTTCTTCAAATGAAGGATTTTCTTCAGCTGGGAAATAGTCAGAATGAATGTTCCACAGTTCCCTGATGGAGAAGATATTTGAAATATTAATGAACATTCTGGGTATTATACAGTCACAATCCAAAGTTGATTCAGACAGGAGAGGAAGCTCCCACTGCCACCACTAAGTGGAAGCGCAGCTGCGGGAGAGCACTCTTTCTCCAAACTAGGGAATGGAGGCAGAGTTCTCTTCCTCCAGCTCTCCCTCTGTCTTAAACCAAGGACTTAGGCAGTCATGCCTAGTGGTCACAACAGGAGTCAGGCACCAGAGGTTAGCGATGGAGACAGAGTCAGGAGTAAAGCAAAGGGTCAGAACCACATGTCAGGAGTCGAGCCAAGGGTCAGAGCTGACAGCAGAAGTCAGGGATCTGGAACAAGGCCAAGGGCAGGAATCAGGAACAAGACAGGGTTCAGGAGAAGGCTGGGGTCTAATGCAGCAGCCACCTAGGGATTTACCTAATTGCTCAGACAACTTCCTGTTACTCCCCCTGGGTTAAACATTGAGTCTGAGTCAGATGTTTTATCCAATTGGCTGCTTTGTGGTGGCACCTATGTTTAGCAGGGAGGGGGGCTGGTAGACCCTTGTTTGTCTTGGCAACCTACTGTGTGGGGCTGTAGTCTGAGGATTGCCTGGGGACCTGCAAGGAAGGTGGGGGAACTGAGACCCATAATCCCTCACACCCTTATCTTAACCCTTATATGCAGGTTTTTAAGTGAGCATGAGGGTGGGAGTGGTGTTATCCCATCAATTGAACTCCCTATGCCAAAACTCACAGCATTCCTGTTTGGTGTAGCCATGCTTTTTCTCCCAGCCTTCTACCTCCTTCTCTCTCTCTCTCTCTCTCTCTGAGAAACAAGAGAGAGAGAAACCATGTGCAAGAGCAAGGAACTGCAAATTCTGCTAGATAAAAGATTTCCCGCTGTTCCTCTCCCTCCTCCCACCACCATCTTTTTTCTGCTAGAATGAGGTAAGAAGAGCTTTCCACTCTCCCTTCTGTGTGCAGGGATATAAGAGACCTCTGTATTTTGTGCCTCCTCACAGGAGTGTCTCTTCTTGGACTCCTGATTTACTCATTTTTAATTCCTTGAATTTTTTCTTTATTTTTTTATTTGAGAGAAGGGAATTCAATGCAAAATCCTTCCTCACCTTTATAACTGAACATTTAAATGCCCAGATAGAACATTCAACACTACAGTTTCCATAGTAAATCAGCCATACATAAAATAAGATATTAAAACTTAATGGCACATATTGGTATGTAAAACAAAGTGAGAGACTCATGGTTACTACTGAATCATTACTTTGAATGTCCTGACTTTTTTTGCATTTAAATTTTCTGCCATAGATTTACATTGACTCCGCTTTCTTCATTGGAAATATTTTATTTAAATATTATAAAGCTCAAACTGCTATGGTCTAACATTTGAAATGTTCTCATTTTAAGCATATGTACCCACGCATGAAAATTCAAGCATTTCTCTTACTGAACTAGTTGCAAGCTGAGGCAGAACTGAATGCAAAGACAGATGCTAAGCCGGTGGGCTGACTAATCAGGTGCGACCATAAATATAGAACAGCTATAATTTCAGAAATGCTGTAACACCATCTTGCTATGCACTTCAAAGATCAAATATAAACAATATGCACTGGCAGCATTCAGAGTGTTGGATTCTAATAACCCTTAATGTCAATCTGAATGCCAATGTTTATCGCAAGCATAACCAGCTTTACTCCTGGCCTTACAAATCACGATTAGTGGATCTGTCAAAAATACATGCATTGTTAACAAAAGCCATATCTACCACCCATAAAAGGACTGCGTGTTTTTGCTTCATATGTAATTCATACATTCAATATTAATTGTACAATACTGCCAGAATATGAATGCAATCAACCGGCTTTTGAAAAAATCCCCATGTAATTTGAAAGTGAATGATAGGAAGGTTTTATCCAATATTTCCTTAATTTGTAAAACCTTGGTGTTCTGCTGCTGAAGAAATTAAATAACTGTTCTGAAAGCAATAAAGGAATCTACAATAAAGAACTGAGATAACAAATCCAGGGCAAAGGTTTTCACAAAAAAATTGCCTGGAAAATGCTCTTTGTAAGAGATCTTGACTCAGTATAATGCTGGCAAATTAGCAATATATAGCAATTCAGGCTCCATTATACAGGTCTACTTCATAGGAAAGAGTACAAAAACTGACAGTGAATTCTACAATATGCTATCATGCAGGAGACATGATCTTTTCTAAAAACAAACCAAAGCTGAACAGCTGAGAATTAACCTTGTCAGAAAAAAAAATGTAGTGCAAATTGCACCATTTTCTGAGAGACTGAGGCTCTTCTTCACAGAAGTGTGCTCTTAGAGCCCCTCACTGCCCACTGGCAAAGGGCTCACTGTCATGTAACAGCAACTGCATAAATCCTGACCAACTCGCTAACATTACTTTCAGGGTATTTATATAAAGAATTCTGTGGAGGGCTTCAAATGAAAACATATGCCATAGGAGTCATCCTGGGCATTGCATGAGATGTGCCCATGTGTTAACTGAAAAGTTGTCCGTGGCTACTAAAATATGTTAAAAAACATGTAACAAAGCAGCGTGGATTATGAGCCGTCCCCTGGCAAAGGAATGTTGACTTATCTGTCTTCCTAGATCCCTTGTTGAGAATCAAATATTGTGAAACCAAACACAAAGGATTCTGCATTTGCATTTTTATGCAACAGAAAAAGCAAGTTATCAAGAGGATTATAAAAGCAGCATGGTGTCAGCTCCCTAGAGCACAAACAGCAGGGGAGAAGAACTTTGTTTGGGGATACACTTCAGAAGAATGCATTTCAACAATTTACTGGACTATCAGAAGAAGAGAATATGCCTTTGTTATTCATCAAGAGACAAAAAGAGGACAGCGCTGTTTGTATCTTTGAGTGGTGAAAGGTTTCTTTAGGTAAGAAATTTATCATAATCCAATATTGTAGCCTGTTAAGTTTTAGTCACTGGGAAACAATTATGGTTTTGCTTTATTTGTAACCATTTGCTTATCTCTACTTTGTATCACTTTCTCTTCTGTATTGATAAATGTATCCTTGTGTTAAATCTCAGGGCTGTTCGAGTGAAGTGAGTGTGCATCCTCTGCTGAACCAACAGGCTGGTGCACACGCTGTTTCTTTAGAGACAGAAGATTTGGTAATGTCTGTGAGAGCTATGACAAGAGCTGGACATTGCAGGGAGACACTTTGGGAGAGGTTAGGAATAGAAGTTTAATGAACACTACCCTGCAAGGCAAAGATAAGACTGGCAGAATCCTGAGGCATCTGTGGGGCTGCCTAACGACTGGGGTGGCAAGGAGTTGTCACTCAAGGATTGTCTCAAAGCCCAGACTGGAGAACCAAAAATAACAGTGTAGACATTTGGGCTCAGGCTAGAGCCTAAACTCTGTGATTCAGGCTACCTCACGTGGTCTCAGAGCCCAGGCTCCAACCTGGGCCCAAATGTCTACATTGCAATTTTTTTAGCCCCACAACCCAAACCCAGCAAGCCTAAGTCAGCTGACCTGAGCCAGCTGCAGCCATACTGCAGGTCTTCTGTTGCTGTGTAGACTTAGCCACAGTTTAGCAGGAACCCTTCTGTTTAAGTCAATTGGCTTAAGTACCTGCCAGACTCCACTCAAAAAAGGAGGGGGCAGGAGAAGAATTGTATTTAGCCCTTGTGTTATGGTGCACATCCTTCATGTAGCAGCCCTTGCTCTGCTTCATGAGGAGAAGGAATCAAAGAATCATAGGGCTGGAAGAGACCTCAGGAGTTCGAGTCCAGCCCCCATCCCAAAGGAATCTGGAGAAGGGTCTCTCAGCTGAACGCCCAAACCAATCTCTTGCTGTCTCAGTGGAAATGTAATTATCTAATACAAAGTGGAATGGGTTCAACTACAGAGACTGAGAGCGCCACATCAGGACATCCTATCACCCTTTGTGATAGTGAGCCTAAGTGTCAATGTTACAGTGCAGTATTACAGGCCCTGCTCATAACTGAGGCTGAATATGTGCTAGGTAGAGGTGGAACTTGCGAGACCAATTCCTTTCTAAGACTTAGTCTGTGTCCAGTCCTGCATGAAACTATGTGGGGTGATGGGTGATTAATATGGTGTAAAGCACTGGTGGGCAGCCTGCAGCCCATGGGCCAAATGCGGCCCATCAGGGTAATCTGATTGTAGGCCATGAGATATTCTACTGACATTGACTGTCTATAGGCACCACCACCCCCACAGCTTACAGTGGCTACAGTTCACTGCTGTGGCCACTGGGGGCTGAGGCAAGTGGTACCTATGAACAGTCAGCGCCAGTAAAATGTCTCATGGCCCACAATCAGATTACCCGGATGGGCCACATGCAGCCTGCAAGTTTCCCACCAATGTAAAAAGTGACTTGTCCCCATGTGCAGTCCTTGCACTCACTGCAAAAGTCACTGTTGTCCAGAAAACTTGCTTTAAGCCTAATCACCACCACAGACCCTATATGGGACTGCAGTGATGCAAAACCCTTGGGATGGGGAGCAGAAAGGAGTGTATTGTACCTAGAGTGCAAAGACTGGTTCCTGCTTCAGTGCTCTTGTCATTCCAGAAGGAGCAAGAGGCAGAGGCCAAGCTGGAGTGGGCTGGCTGCAAAGTGGACTGCCCACTGCACCCTATTAAACTGTGCATCTATGAGTTCAGAGAAAGTGTCTCTCTGAGCTCCCTGCTGAGCCAATGCCTAATAAGCACCAAAGAGCCTTAAGTGAAATAAGCTTCATTTCTCCCCCCACTCATTCTAAAAGGTTACACTAACCTTTAGAAACTAGGTAGAGTGATTTTGGTTGTGCAAAAGATTAATTTATGTAGGGGTGGGGAAACCAAAAAAAAAAACAAGAAAAATGTATATTGTGATCTTTATGAAGTGTAAAGATTAATGAAGTTCTTAGAATAGCTGTTGTGCCATGTGTGCTAAATGTCATTTAAAGTTCAATTCTATGGAATATAGAGCATTTCACTTCTAGGTTCAAATCTACCACATGTTGGTAGTGATCAAAATGCATTACCCTCTGCAATACCTTTGAGGGACTGCTACTAGCCTCTATCCAATTCCCACTAGGAACAGTCCATATCACATAGAACTTCCACCACAGCTAGCATTAATTTTCATCCTTTGCAAAAGGACTGAATGGAAATTATATTACCCTGTCTTTCCTGTGGATGTCCCCTTCCAGCCTTCCCAGTCAGTACTGAGGGCAGAATGCAAAGGGGAAGCTTGCACAGTCACTATTCACATAATCCTAATTCTTCCCCCACCTCCATCTGAAATTGGGGAAAGGTTGAACCTCTCTAGTGCAGCACCTTCAGAACTTGATTGGTGCCAAACCAGAGAATTTGCTGGACCACGAGAGGTCAATATTGTCTAGTGGCATTACCAACACTTCCACTGCTAACTGGGCTCACAGGGGACATTTAGGAGTAAATTAGAGCTAAATCACGGCACAGAACACTGAGAGCCAGGACTGGTGGCTGTAAACAAACTTTATGGGATGACGGGAAACTTGGCCACACCCATGATAAGTGGACATCCGGCTGACTAAAATCAGTTAGGAAGATCTCTTGTGCAATCTCTGATTTATCCATTCCAATAAGCTTCTTTATTGCACAAAGGTACATAGTCTCTTGAAGCGAGGGATTGTCCCTTTCTAAAAAGAGCAGTTTAGTTCAGAAAACATAAGTTGGAAAGTTTTTAAACATCTTATTGAATTTGAGGTAGCTGGGGTATCACACTTTTCAATCAACATATGTATCTGCCCGATGGCCAGAAAACAAACTTCCATTCTGAAGGATGAAGACCTATTGCTGATGAAGCAAAGATATTGTTTTCAGTGTTTTGCATTCATGCCCACATACTGAGTAATGGTGAGCACAATATTAGACAAATCCATGGCCCTGCCTTCATCAACTGAAATTAGACTCTCAACCAAGGAAAAGAATCAACAATCCCCCAATCTCAGCCAGCAACAAACCCATCAACTAGCTAATATCCAAATTAAGCAGATGTGCCTTTTGCCCTGTCCTGAAGGTAGGTAAATACTGGCTCTCTCCAACCTTTAGAAAGAGTGCATTCCAAAGATGGAGGCTCTGAATTCAGAATGTCCATATATAAAGAAAAAGAAAAAGTAGAGCAGCATTTGTCTATGCAATCCTGCAGGGAGAGTCTGAGTTTGAGGACATAAAAGCATACAGTAAAGGGAACATGGAATGCATCTAAGGCATTTCTGACATTTTCTTTAATTTAACATGCTTGTGGAACATGATCAGCCTCCATTGCTAATCACACTAATATGAGAGTGTCCACACTAGGCTAGCAGAGAAGTGTGTGGGAAATGTTTTCTTTTTGGCAACAGGTGAGAAATGACACTTGAGATGCATGGATCATCTTCTAGTATAATCAAACATTCTTTTAGTTCACCATATTGCCATAAAATATTATATAAGGAGCCTTATTCATGACCCTTTTGTGTGTTATTAGCTACTGAGTTCTTATTAGCAAACTGAGGCTGTGTCTAGACTACATGGCTCCATCGATGGAGCCATGTAGATTAGGGTTGTAGGCACAGGGAAATGAAGCGGCGATTTAAATAATCGCCGCTTCATTTAAATTTAAATGGCTGCCGCGCTGAGCCGACAAACAGCTGATCATTAAACCCTTATTCCTCGGTTTACCGGGGCGGTCGTCAAAGGGCTTTGATGTTGACCACAGAGCGTCCAGACTAGCGCGCTGAGCCGACAAACAGCTGATCAGCTGTTTGTCGGCTCAGCGCGGCAGCCATTTAAATTTAAATGAAGTGGCGATTATTTAAATCGCCACTTCATTTCCTTTTGCCCAGTAAACAAATCTACACGGCTCCGTCGACGGAGCCATGTAGTGTAGACATACCCTGAGTTATCATGCTCACCTGCGGAAAACAGAATCTAAAGCTAAGATGTGCAACAATCTTCTTAGCAAACCGACAGGTTCACCACAGGGTGCTCACACCCAACCTTTGAGCATCAGCTCTTCCCACCTCTTACTCAGCGGTGGAGGACTGAGTACCAGTATAGAGTCAATTGTCACCCACCAAACTGGTGGATACATAGCTACATGCCACCACGTGCATCTTCTCCAGCACTCTGCATCCAACTCCACTCCCATGGCTACAAGTTCTGAGCCACATTGATCCTCCTCATATCAGACAACTGGTTGCTACTGACAAGTTACTTTCTCCAGTATGTGCCATCCCAAATCTGTTGCTGCCCAGCTACATGTTGTCTTCATGCTACCCATAATGGACTCATCTGCTATGCCAGGATGTTAGGGCAGAAACACTCAGGCAACAGCAATGAATATCGGTTACAATTCCTTGCCGCTGATTCCACAATCTGTTTATGACCGGCCGCATCATCAGAGGTCCCTGTGGAACATATTCCAGACTGGGCAAGGTCTCTGTGCAGCCAACCAATATTGCTGGGGCCTTTGTGACAGTCTTGTGTAGCTGTGGCATAACACAGAAGCATACTGTCAATGAATGCCCACTGACTAAGTTCAGCTGTGGTGTAGAAGAACTGCATCATGCCATTGAAGATCCCATTGCTTGGCTCGATGGCTAGGCACATGCTAAACAAACAAACAAACAGCTACTAAATTATATTAGTGATTTGGACCAACTTAAAGGCACTTGACTGGAACTATTTGTAGAGAATCAAACTTGGAAGCATCTAAGGTATTTCTGACATTTTTCTTTTTAACATGCTTGTACAGACACATCCAATATCCTAACTTTTAGAAACTCCAAAATCCTTTACATAGCAGGAGTGTGTGGGAAATGTTTTCTTTTTTCACCCTAAAGCCCTCAACTTACAGTAGATTAAGGAACAAATCAGAAGAGCTGTCAAAGGCAGGTACAAATGGACAAAACCAGAGGGCAGCATTATCACCACTCCCTTTGGAGATTGCTAAGTGAGGGGGCCAGTTTTAATCTCCACACTAGCTTTACGAGAGTGTCCACCGGGGGAAACACAGAATCAATACACTCGCTAGTAACAGTGGCTACACCCCACTCCTGAGCCAGCCACTTTCTGATTTTTTTATCATTGCTGTCCTTTTAGCCCTCTCTATCCCAGCAAAACTGCAGTCACTTTTTACTGCCACTATTTGTTGCAGAAGACCTCTACTGGGGTTTAAACTGGAACAAACCTGGAGTGAGTCTGGATTGCATCTGACTTGTATTAAATGTTTCATCCAGAGGCATTTTGGAGTAAATGAGGAAACATGTTGAATTCTGTTTCTCAAATGTTTTCCTTTCAGATGTAATTGCTTCCTTGACAAAAATAATGCCTCTAAATTCTTATGCATGCTTATGAGAAAGTAAGAAACATAGGCTAGGAGTAGGTCAAATTCAGCTATACCAGAAGGGGAGCAACTCCTACTAAAGTGACTAGAAGTTGCACTCAACTATAGCAGGGAAGAAACTGGCTGACAGTGTTTTCCTTATATTACACAAACATGGCCCAAATGTATCAATGAGTAATTCTTCTGATGTGCTATTTAGAATTGAAGATGCTGCTTAAATGACTAAAATCAAACCAGATAATTAAGGCAAAACCTGATTACTTTAGTCCAAAGTTCCATTGTGGAAATAAATAGGTGCCAGAAAGGTGGTTTAGCAAGCTAGCCTTATTTCTCTCTTTAGAACACCATTTAAATGTTCAATCCTTTTCTAAGCTAACTATTTGTATACCTAACATCTTTATCTGACTCAACTTTCCTAGTAATGAGAATTGTTTTGGATCAAATCTATTATCCTTTCGTGAAAGTTTGTGCGCTGTTATCTCTTAATTCCAGATGAAAATAAGTCCTCTGCCTGCGGCCAATTACAATGCAGAGTTACTGTACCAAGTTATCAATTAACTGTCAGGTTATGGCAGCTTCCCAAAACAACCTCTAAATCTCCAGTGATTTCTTCCCAACCACATCCTAATCTTTGCTCATTGTTGCAAAGTCCAACAATGCAAAATCAACCCATTACTACTCCTGGCTCCCACTCCTTCACTCAAAGATGTGCACCTGCCAGCAATCGATGAGAGGACATATTGATTTTAAGGTTCTTACTACAGACACAACACACAGGAGACTCTTATGTGCTGATTTATCTATGTCGCCTGGGTCATGGAATGTCAGTATCTATTACTTGTCATGGGTGGAGATGTAGCAGCAAAAATATTGGTATAACTTCGAGAATCTCCACAACTGATAGCTATTACTAATAAGAGGCACCAAACACACATCATAAGCCCAGCTCACAGCTTTTTACAGAGAAAACTAGGAGGCATGTTTGCTGAGATGAATGTCCATGCAATGGCATAAAAGTTATCCTAGTTACTTTAAAGTTCCTGGGGGTTTGTGGGTGAAAGAGTTTGGCCCTAATTTCCAAAAGGCTACTGTGTATGTTTACACACACAAATTTTATTATATAAGAACATAACGATCATACTGGGTCAGACCAAAGGCCCATGTAGCCCAGTATCCTGTGTTCTGAGAGTGGCCAATGCCAGGTGCCCCAGAGGGAATGAACAGAACAGGCAATCAAAAATGATCCCTCTCCTGTCACCCATTCCCAACCTCTGACAAACAGAGCCTAGAGACACCATCCCTGCCCATCTTGGCTAATAGCCCTTGATGGATCGATCCTCCATGAACTCATCCTTTTTAGAACTATATTATAGTCTGGGCCTTCACAACATCCTCTGGCAAGGAGTTCCATAGGTTGACTATATGCATTGTGTGAAAAAAATGCTTTTTAAAAAAACTTGCTGCCTATTAATAATCCTTTTTCATACACATAGCTAATGTCTCAATGTCTTAATGATTGATTATTTTCACAGCACAACATTTAAGCTGAGGCATTTTTTGTATACAGTTGTATGCATAGCCTTAATATTTGCATAACATTTAATATTGGAGGATGTCTCTATCCATTGGTTAATGATTGCTGTCAGCACTGATACTAACCTAACATACCAGCTTGTCTTGCTTCAATTTGTTGCTAAACCTCATTCAATAGAACTAGTCACCTTTACCCTCATTTCTCCAAATTGAAGGCCTCATACCCAACATGAAGACATTACTGTAGAAAGTGATGTATGTTTCATAAATTGTAAGACAGATGACCTTTAGGTGACCTATAACAGAAATATCAAATTTCAGTTTTGCACTTTTCCTGCAATCACAAGGCCCATAAGGAATGAAACAAACAATTTCCCAGATTCTAGTTCATAAAGGTAAACAAATTTCCTGCTCTTTCTGGCCTACTGAAATCAGATATGAAAGAGCAGGGTTTTTTATTACCTCTTTTAGGGGGGGTTCAAAGGTAAAACTTGGGATTTCTCTCCTTTCCTCTCCTTTCAGCACCTCATAATGAACGTGAACCAGATTTCTATACTGTAGTATGATGCAGAAAAGAATGTTAACTGTATTTGTTACTCCAGACTGGTCATTCCCTGCAACCCCCAAACCAGAAAGATTCCCATGAACAATTAGCGCTCTTTGAAAGACTCAACTCATCCACATGAAACTCTATATCCTGCTCTCCCCTCCACAGATTTTCTCTGTTCCTTGCCAATGTTGCTCCAACAGACCTGTGCTTCTAGTGACACTGAGACCTTGGGGTTGAACCAAACTTACGACATCCTATAACGAGTTTCACTCGTCCCACAGTGCCACCAGCCATCGGTCCTGGGGAATTGGCTTGGACGACAGGTGGCGAGCTCCTTTTCGGGATACTGCCCTCCGGCAGTGTCCACAATTGTCTGGATTCCCCCCTTCCAGGGGATTGGATGGCTGGTCAGTGTGATCGAGCGTAGGCGTTGTGGTTCGACAGCTATTATCGCACCCCTTGTCCCGCTCACCATGCCACACTCCCCGTGCCACTTCAACAGTTTATCTATTCAGGGACTTCTACAGTCAGTCTATGGACTACCTCTGTAGCGCAAGACCCTCTCTTGCACCCCGACGAGGTGGTCTGAGGTCGGGATTGTTCGTCCACTCTCTCCCTCTTGGGGCTTTCGCTCCTCCGGGGGTGAGAGGGGGCCCGACCCACCCTCACTCACGGGCCCCAGCCCAGGGCCCTAAAGACAGACCGGTTTTCGGTCCGGGTCTGGTTGGCGGGGCCTCCTGCCAAAACCCACCAGTCCCCGGGTTATACACGGCCCTGCCCTGGACTACTTCCTCTCGTTCTCTCCCGCACTGGTTTGGGATCTCCCCGTCACCAGCCTACCTGGCCTCCCGCGGCTCGGCCGCTTATCCATCCGGGTGGGGTTTGAACCTCCCGTTGTTTCACGGGTGTTCTGCTCGTCCTCTCTGCCATCCACACCAGTCCTGTTTCCCCCTTGCTCCCAGGGGTTTCCACGGCCCGGCGTTTCTCCTTTTTCCCTGCCCCGGGGCTGGGGCAGCGTTTAAATCTCCCGCCGCTTCCGGCGCCAGGCGGTATGTCGTACTGACGTCATTGGGGCTGCCCAGCCCCTCCCGCGGCATCCGTGCCGTGCCTTGGCTGCCGTGCCGGAGGCTGCCAGCTGATCTGCGGCTTCCGTGCACCCGGCGCAATGCCGGTGTTTTTCCTCCCAGCCACCCGAACAGGGCGCTTACCGCAGGGGCTCCAGTGCGGGGCTGTGGGGCCCCGTCACACATCCCAAAGAAGATAATACTGACTCAGGTGTACTGTCTTTTCTTGGGAGTCTCCATGCAGCCCACTGGTGGAGCATATGTCCCTCCAACCTCACGATTCCTCCCCTCAGCCTTGACTCCCTCTCCTTACCCTTCTTCAACTCCAGATCCATAGTATCTTCCTCAGGATCTTGAGGAAGGCTTGTAAGGTGCCACAGAGTGAGCAGAGGAGCACGTCCTTTAGAAGGAGGGCTGCATACTCAGAATTCATCCATGTATGGATCTAGGAAGGGCAACCTGTATCCTGATACATGCATCATTAGTATATTAAGAAGTCATATTTATAAATGCTATACCATAGGCAAGAAAGGCATCAACAGGAATCTTGCCTTGCATTCACATATGAAAATATAATTTGGCTCCAAATATGGCTCCATTCACACTCTCCAACAGTGTCAGAAGATGGCCAATGCTCTATATCAATTAACTCACTTGGCTTAACTCTAAAGGGATTTTACTGTTACCAAGTAATGGAATTTAGGTGTAGAAGGTATTGCACCATGTTGATCATATATTCACTCTTGTTGCCTGTGTCTTTTTAAGTTTCCCCATAATGAACGTAACTGTAACAAAATCTTAACAAGATCTCTGAATATGTTGTGTAGGGCACAAGATAGCAAGGAAACGGAATTACTTCTTTCCTTGGGTTGAATAAAACAGTTCAATTTAACTCCGCCTTTATTTTAATGAACAAACAGGATAAGATGCTTATTAGCATACAAGCAGGAAATTTTAAAATAAGTTGGAAACTTTACATTAGTACATTTGAAAAAAGTAGACATTTTAATTCATATTTTCTCACTTTTAGAGAAATTATCAATTTACATTAGCAACTATATTGTTCCTTTTAACATTATCATGCCCATTCCTCTGTGGCTTTGTTGACAGCAAGGATGTGTTTAAGAACATGGTCCAAAACCCACTGAAGCTCAAATGTGCTTCTTCCTAAAAACAAAGTGTCTTTTGGGGGATTCCACACTTTTTCTTTTGATGTATCTCAATGATTTCCAGGTCAAATTTAAATAGTTTCCACATGTAAAAGGATTTTTTTCTTACCTGTTGCTCTGGGTTCTGACTGTCAAGCTAGGTTCTTTTTTGCTCACAGAAGAGCATCCGTAAAAAGTGTTTCAACCCACCAAATTCTATGCTGTTATACCTGTTTCAACAGCCTTTGAATTCCACATTCAAATACACATGTGCAACTACACTGTCTGAATTTGGCTCTGCAACTGGAGCTTAATTTTATTAATAATGTCTAAGACCAAACAGGGCCCAATGTACTCCTCCATTGCTGTGCTGTGCCTATGAATAGGTGTAAAATTCAGTAAAAACTCATTATTAAAATAAACAGATGCAACTTGGAACAAAAATGCAGAGAGCAGAACTTGTGGCTAAGAAGGTCAACTTTTTAGAGTCACATTTCAGTTCATAACTATGCTTTCCATGACACTAAAATTCCTTAAAGCAAAAGCTTTCATCTATCTCCCCCAGCTAGATGTAACTTTCTGATTTGCTCTTAGAACAACGTTTCCTCAGATCCCATCTCCTTTTACCCCTTCTCTACTTACGCTACATCGATGACATCTTTATGATCTGGACCCATGGCCAAGAAACACTGGATGCATTCCACAGAGACTTTAACAACCTACACCCCACCATCAATCTCAGCCTGGACCATTCTATACGAGAGATCCATTTCCTGGACACCACAGTACAAATCACCAAAGGTAAATTAGACACCACTCTCTATAGAAAACCCACTGACTCATACAGTTACCTACATGCCTCCAGATCCCATTCAGAACACACCATACAATCCATCGTCTATAGCCAAGCCCTTCGATACAACCGCATCTGCTCTAATCCCACTGACAGAGACCAGAAACTTCAGGATCTCTACCAAGCATTTATAAACCTCAATTACCCACCCAGAGAAATAAAAAAACAAATTGAAAGAGCCAGACGAATACCCAGAAACCATCTACTTCAAGACAGACCCAAGAAAACCAACAATAGAACACCACTTGTTATCACTTATAGCCCCCAACTTAAACCCGTCCAACACATTATCAATAAACTACAACTATACTGGAACAGGATGCTACACTCCGAGAGGCTCTGGGAGACAGACCCATAGTCTTCTATAGACAACCACCTAACCTCAGGATGATTCTTACCAACAACCACAGGACATACTACACTAATACCCACCCTGGAACTTTCCCTTGCAACAAACCCTATTATTGCCAGCTTTGTCCACATATTTACTCTGCTGACACCATCATTGGATCTAACCATTTCAGTTATAAGATCAAGAACACATATTCCTGCTCATCCAGAAATATGATTTATGCCATCATGTGTCAGTGTCCGTCTGCTATGTATATTGGACAAACTTCTCAGACGCTTTGCCAAAGAATCAATGCACACAAAACAGACATCAGACAGTTTCAAAGAAAAAACAGTTTCTTGCCATTTCAACCAGCCTGGGCATTGTCTCAATGACCTTACTATGCACCCTGCTTCAAAGAGGCTTTAACACAAGACTTCAAAGAGAAGCCTCTGAACTGTCATTCATGCTTAAATTTGACACTTTACGAATGGGGCTTAAAGATGCTAATTATCTCACCCATTACAAAGATAGCTTCCCCAGTTATCACCTCTATCATTACCTCATAGACATTAACCTCCCCCCATCCCCCCTCTGTTTTAAAATCTGATTTGTCTGTTTTATGTGTTCACTTGTTTTGGTTTGTATCCCTTTGGTATATATGGTTATGCCAATTTTCTTCCACAATTTGATCTGAGGAAGTGGGTCTGGCCCATAAAAGCTCATCACCTAATAAACCATCTTGTTAGTCTTTAAAGTGCTGCATAGTCCTGTCTTTTGTTTCAGCTAGACCAGACTAACATGGCTACATCTCTATTACTATTCTCTTGTCATGGACAAAAAAGACAAAGAGACTTTGAGTATATATTACAAAAATATTTTGTTTTTATGCTGTATACATCCCCATAGTACCTAAGCTCCTTATAGGCTGTTGTAATGAATCTAGGAAGCCATATATATCTGAGATTAAAAGTAATTTTTTTCCAAACAATCACTTTCTGCAGCTAATGAACCATTTACCTTAACTCTGCTTGTCTCAATGATCCCTGTCAACCTCTACTACAAACAGTTACAGAATTTTTTATTAATAATAGCACCATTAAAGAGAGAAAGGATAACCTTGTGGTTAGCACCAGCACCAGATCAGGAAATAAGAGACAGGGTTTCTATAATCCATAACAACATTATCTAAATACTTATCTAACTCAGGGGAGTTGATATGTTTGTAAAATTCTCTGAGATTCTAAAGTGTTATGCAAGTGAACTACAATATAGTATCGCTGGAACATTTACCTGCTGTTGCTTGGATCCTTAACTCAATTAATATTTTGCATTTTGGAAAATAAAATGAACATGTACATGTTTCATTTAAATCATTGCTCTGGGGTGGGGCTGGGGAGGAGAGGCTCAGTCTGCAGGCTGCCCCAGGGAGAGAGGACTACCCCAGCCCTCTCTCACCACAGCAGCTTGGGGCCAGGTGAGAAGCACCTCTCTATGGCCACTGCAGGTCCAGCAGGCACTACTGGGGGAGGGGTGTATGTCTCCCAGGTCCAGGTTCATCTGCCACCTGCACTCCCAGCAAGAGTGAGGAATATAGCACATTGTGCCCTTCCCCTCTCTCCCTGATGAAGGAGAGCAGCCAGTAATGTTCCTGTATGAACTGGGGAAGGGGAGCTTTAACTCCCCCATGCCCTTTCAAAAGGCTGGGGGCTGTGGCAATCCTGAAGGGAGAGACACCCCCAGCTAGCCCCTTTCAACTGCTTGGTGATTCTGTTGCTTTCTGCATGGACTTTATGAGAAGCAATCCCATTCCAGGCACATCCCATTTTCCTGGTGCTACCAAACCCTGACCTTGGTTTAAGTTATGATAAGAGGAAGCTGTATTCCAAATTTGGTGGTCCTAGCTCTTGTTTTTGAACAGAGACAGACAGACAGATGGACAGAAAGACTAACTCTCTCAGATATATAGTGGATAAATGAAATATTGAAATGTTTGCATAGATTCAGATAGACATGTATATATTCAAATACCCCAACACACTCACTAGTGACACATCTATCACTGCCTATTGTTTAGGTTCCCTAATGCTTCCCATCATAATACTCTGTTGTAAGTCGATTCTAACTTTGCCAATCTTTAACTATTTGAGCTGTAATTTCTCATGTCAGGTTTACCCTCGGGCTAAATCTTTGGGAGAATATCAGCAAAAATAGCTCAGTTATTTCTCAGAAAGACATTAAGGGGGTAAAAAATGGTTGGCCTAAGTTAAACAGTTATAATATTTTTAAGAAAGAAACTTTACTGTGCTAAGATTGCCAAATTTCTACTCCCACAAAAGTAAATACCCTTGCCCCATCCTCTGCCCAGTCTCTCCTCTGAGGCTCCCAACCTTCCCTTGCCCCTTCCCCAAGGCCCTGTTCCTTGCTCACTCCATCTGCCTTTCCCTCTGTTGCTCACTCTTCCCACCTTCACTAATTTGCTCATTTTAACTGGGCTGGGCAGAGGGTTGAGGTGCAGGGAGTAAGATGAGGGCTCCAGCTGGAGGTGCAGGTTCTGGGGGCGGGCAGGTGATTGTGGTGCAGAAGGCTGCTCCAGGCTGAGATGGAGGGGTTAGAAGGGTGGGAGAGGGGAGGGATCAGGGCTGGGGCAGAGTATTTGGGAGTGGGGGTCAGGATGCGGGCTCCAGCTTGGGGTGTGGGTTCTGTTGTGGGACTGCGGATAAGAGGTTTGGGGTGTAGCGGTGTGTTTCAGGAAGGGACTCAGAGGTTTAGAGGGCAGGAGGGAGATCATGATTGGGGTAGGAGATTAGAGGGTGTGTAGGGGGTGCAGGCTCTGTGGCAAGGGCTAGGGATGAAGTGTTTGGGATGTAGAAGGCTTCTACTAACTGGAATCGGGAGGATCAAGGCAAGGGCAGGGTGTTGGGACATGCAAGTGGGCTCAATGGTGCAGACTGCAGACAGTGCTTAACCTACACTGTGCCGATGCTTTGGAACAAGGATCTGGAATTTGCCAGTTGTCAGATGTGTCATTTGTGATCCTTGTGGAAAATCAGCCTAAACCTAAGTGATGAGCCTCTGAAAAAAGTCTCAGCTCACACAACGTGGTGGAATCGGGCAGCTAAATTCTCCAAAGATTCCACCTGCACTGAGCATGCTCCAACCTAGTCTGTGGCAACTGAACAGACCTTTTTCTGCAACCGCTGTTCCCAGTATGCTCTGTGTCCTCCTACTGGCTTCTAGGTAGTGGGAAGGAGAATGCAGAGGGAGAAGAGCCAGAGGATTATGAAGAGGAAGACTGGAGCAAGAAGCAGGCAGGGATTGGGACATGGGCACTCTTAATTCTGGCATTTGCTAACTTTTGAGTGCTTGACCGTGCAATTTGAACACTCTTGTAATGTAATTTTTGTGTGAAACATTAGATATGGATATGCACATGTTAAATAGATGCACACTCAGAATCTGGATTGAAGACAGGTAAAATAACTTGCCCAAGACCACACAGCATGTCACAGAGGGTCAGTAACATACCTCTGGATTCCAATATCATGCTCTAATAATTGCAAAAACAGATACACACACAGACATACTTCCCCAGTTCAAAATTTATGTCCATGGATGCTTACAGGGATAAAGTGACATCGCTTTTTTGCCTAATAGAGTGATAACAAGTCATACCAGCTGAGGATCTCTCTCTCTCTCTCTCTATTTATATATGTATATGGCCATTTATATTTATTTTTATGTATGTATGTATGTACGCACACACACACACACACACACACACACACGGCTCGCCAAGTGGCGGCGAGCCCCGCTTGCCAGCCGCTCGGAAGCACACGCTGTGCATGCACAGACTGTGCTGCGCTAAAATCTGCTCGCCACAGGCGAGTAGATTGCCTGATTTGTTAAGCCCTGTATGTATGTGTACATTGCCTATATATATATATATATATATATATATATAGGCAATGTATTAATAGGGCTTTTTCCATTGTCGTCTTAGTTTTACTTATGTTGCACATCACATTTTTATGAGAATTAGTTCCATCGTGTTCTTTGTTCCTACATCATTTCAAATATCTATCATACAAAACCCCAAAGCATCCTGAAACAAATACACCATTTGGTAATCATATTTTCTAATAACAAAAAATGATAATGAGTCTACTGGACAACTTTGTGTACTAGTTTCTGCAATCTAATTCTTTACAGAAATTGAATTAAGCTGCTGTCTTCCTCAAACCTGCTTAATAAAACTATTGTAGTAAATGAGAAGCCTTAAAATATACCAAACAATACATTTACCTCTCGCTATAACTCATCCACAGCAGCAGAAACACTTATCATTTATGCAGAAATCATACAGCAACAATTCAAGTGAAGGGCCTCAAGCACCAGTCTTTTCTCAAATGAAGAGCTGATATCAATCGTTTCAGAGATGTTGGACACTCAGCATGCTGCTGTTGGGCTTAGGTTCCACATGATGGACACGTGGTCATACAGTTCCCTTGGTCTGGGTATCCTCCAGCACTGTCTCCTCCCTTAACCTATCTGGAAAGCTCCCTGGGCACTGGATCTCTGTTACCCTTCACAGAAATGCGTCTTGACCATCTAGTTATCCCAGGATGAGTACTGACTCCCTGCTCCCCCGCCCCACCTGCCTTAGCACAACCTTCCCGAGTGGCACCTTGTGGGCACTATGACTTATCGTTTACTTCTCTAGGACACATGATAGATGAAGTATAACACAGAGACTTCCCAAAAGTTTCCCAAATCAATCATTCTTGAGACAGCACAAGAAACACACAGTTCCAGACAAAACAATAAAACATTTTACGCCTTCCCCATCTCAGTTTCCTCACCAGTCTAGACTCTCTATTGGGATTGGACTCCCGAATTTTCTTAGCAAACCAGGATCCTTCCTCTTTCTCTGCCATCCTGCACATGCAGGCCCATTGCCCCAGAAGCAGTGGCAGCCGGAGCTCTGGGTCCTTCAAATCACCACTGGAGCACTGCATGGCATGCTCCAGGCAGTTCTCAGGCCTGGCTGGGGCAGGGGGCAGCACAGCACACTCCAGACAGCGCGGAGGGCTGGCTGTCTTCAGACATACCCCTTTCACATGAGGTCCCACCCCTTCCAAGAGCATGGAGCCGGTTCCCCTCAACCTTGTGCTGGGGTCCAGCAAGTCTGTCAGCTCCTGTGCCCATGGCTTCTCCTCTGAAACCTGACATCTGTCTGGTCTTAATTCATCTCTCTCTGAAATGGCCAGTGAAAGATCCTCTCTATTATAACCTCCAGACACCTTTGCCAAGTGACCTCAGATCACCTCAGCAGGTGATCGAAGTCCTTCATAATGTCGTCTATTTCTTAGTTATCAGCCTGTGACAGTTCCCCCAATGCGTTATGAAAATTGGCTTATGAATATAAATATGCATAACTCCAAGATGCTTTAGATAAAATACCTTATGTAACCTATCAGCTATAATGTTACAATCTGCTGGATCTGTATGTCCTGTTTTAGTGCATGTATCATTCTTGTATGTAAAGTTGGAAATATGGATATATGAGACTGTTTATAATTTTAAAAATGCTAATGAGAGCCATTATTGGTGTTCTGTAAGCCTTAATGACTTAGTGATCAACTTAACTTGTAAACAGCCTTGTTTGTCCTATAAGTCCAAAGATGATTAGACTAGCAAGACATGTGACCATACCACCTGGTACTGGGATTCCATTTTGATCCTGGTACTTTTCCATGGAAGCGGGGATGTAGAAAAAAGGTTCCTGCCCTGGGGGAAAGTCTATTCAAGCAATGGGAAGCTATCAGTGCTTTGTCTTCGGCTGGCCTGATTCACTCCAAAGAGGGCTGGAGACCCAAGTCAGAGTAGAAGATCATCTATGACTTAAAGACTGTGCCTGAAATAAGAACAGCTCTTTAGGGTAAGAATAATCTGCTTGCAATACATGTTTTAATGAATTAGAACTATGATTTTCTTTTCATTTTAATGTAGTAACTCACATTAATCTGTCTGTTTTTACTTACAACCACTTAAATCCCACTGTTTGTCCTTAATACAAAGTTTTTATTTTTTAATCAGCCCCAGTATAAATTGTTACCTGGGGGGGGGGGGGGGGGGGGGACAACCCATGTGCATCTCTCTCTTTCATTGTTAAAGAGAATTAACATCCTCATGAGCTTCCCCGTGTAAAACTCTTACACAAAGATGGATGGGGCCGGGGAGGGTTGATCCCTTCTGAGGGTTGCTTTCCTGGGTGCTTTGCCCTAGAACTGCACCCTCCCAGAGCTGAAGTGGTTCAGTGTCTTCATTGCTCTTTGGAAGGGCTGTTACCCCAACTCCATGCCTTGTCTGGGGGAGACAGAAGATCTGGCCCAGCAGGACAGTGGGGAGCCCCAGAGAGCAAGGCGGCAGGTTTCAGTGGTATGATCAGTACATTGGGGAACAATCCCAAAAGGACTTCTGTGACTACACCTCATCATACAGCCCTCCTGAGCAGACTGTTTCTGTTGGATAATAACTAACTCTTTGTCCAACAGGGCTTCCTTGTGTACAGAGGACCATCAAGGTTTAGTGGTTTAACTCTCCAATGTAATTCTGTGTCACCGCCCTTTGGAATCTCACAGTACAACTTGGAGGTAAAAGGACCGCAGAAAAGGCAAGCAAGCCCCAAAGTGGAGTTTGTAGCCTGAAACAGATAGAAAAAGAGAGTCCCTAACATCAAATTAATAAATTGTACATAGATAGATTCCTCAAATAACCATACATGAAATTACTAAAGTGATAAAGGCTTTAAGAATTGACCCAACAGTTTTGCTCTGTGGGAAAGCAAAAATCTTCCCTGAATTGACACATTTACAATGTGGGCTCCAATTATACAATCAAATTCACTGCCTGGTCAGCTTTGCCCGGTAGAAGTCTGGTCATCTGAAGAAGTGGGTTTTGCCCATGCAAGCTCATGATACCATCTATGTGTTTTGTTAGTTTTTTTAAGGTGCTACTCGACTATTTGTTGTTTAAGTTAGTTCTATCAGTGGCACCCTGGATAGGCACTGGGCCCCCACCCATACAGATATGACTACAGGATGGGGCAACATTTTCCCACATTACAGATATCATGCATGTGGTACATGCAAAATACACAAATGTATCCTAGTAAACATATTAAAACAAAGTCATTACTATTTCTATCCTACTGAAACCTGAAGGTCTCTGGTGCTGCTTCACATAATGGCATTTAGATAAATGACAAAAATCCATCCATCATAGTTCAAAGAAGAGAAGATGTTGAGCATAAGATAGTTGAAATGAAATTCCAATGCCAACTGGGATGCGCAAGCACAGAGAAATCACACATCTTAAAACAAAACAAAACAATTGTTTTCCAGTCTAAATGTACCATGGCTGTCAAGCTATCTTAGCATTATTCTTTGGAGGCAGCAAATGCACAAGCTAATTTAACGTCAGACAATCTTCCATTAAGTATCTTTTAATACTAGGCAATAATTCAAAGTAAAATGTGAAAATCTATACTTCTGTGAACATGGATCGCTATGGTCTTGACATCTCAGGAGTTAGATTTGCAATTAACAGAGAGAAAAATACTACTCTGGGTTAGGGGAAATAATTAATGTTTTTAAGGCTAAATATACCACAAATGGAGGAAATTTATATAGCACGCCACTTTATCATTCTGAATGTAAAAGCCATAGACAAATCAATCCAGGGAAAAGCTGTGAATAATTAAAGCAATTATGCGACTTTGGTAATAAATGATACATTTATATCTCAAGATAGGAATGGTTCATTTTATGTCTAGGGCAACTAATGATGTCTGAACTTTGACTATTTCAGAATAATGGAATTTTAACTCAAACGGCTATTATGATTGCCTGGCTTCAACCTCTTTGAAAAATAGGCTTAAATTGCCTGTCCTACCTTTAAGTTAACAAATCTTTAGTATGTGAGAAGGAGAATGTAATATGTCAAGAAAAATTCATTAGAGCCAGCTTTGGTTTTTTCCCCCCAGAACAGCTCTGAAGGACAGTGAACAGAAAAGGAGCATTATGAACACGGTACAAGTAAGGCAGCAGAAGTTACTCTGACCATGACAGTGTCACTTTTCATAAAGGATTCAAATCCACCACTCTCAGCCTAGCAAAACCAAATGGGTAGGCCACTTCTGCTCCTTCTGAAGTCAGTGGCAAAAATCTTTTCGACTCTAACTTCTTCTTTTCCCCCTACTTTTAAGTGACCCATCTTCCTGTCTCTACTTCAGGTTAATTCTCCAAAGACATTAACAGGAAAGTTGCCTGAGCAAGGACTGCAGGACCAGGGCTTGAGTTTGGTTAGTTACAAATCCTCCATTCTGGTGTAAAACAGGTTACACCAGAGATTATAAAAGGTGTATAATGTAGGGGATTATAAAAGGCTACTTAAAGAAAGTTAACGGGATTTGGTAAACCTGCTACATTCATTTCAGTACATAGATTTTCTATTTCTGCTGAAATACAGTCATTACTGCAGCCTCATCCCTCCCAAAACACTTGAGGCATTAACTAATGGTCCATGAAAATATGACCTATCGAGACTAATTGTTTAATAATGCTGCGGTGGGCGTCCTTGATGAATCAGAACACTCACTGTAAGTTACTCTTTCAAGAATATTGTTCATGGCAGAGCGATAAAACCCTGAAACATGGCCAAGACACTGGAGTCACATAATAGCAGCTTGTTTCCAGGATGCCAGGAATATTATTCTTATTATATGACAGTGAAGAGATTAAATCAAACCGTAACATCATTTTGTTTTAATAATGCATCTTCTTGCCATGGGAGGATAAAAGTGAAGTGCTGCTGCTTCCTTGGACTGTCCATGGACACTGGGCTTCTACAAGTAACCATGAAGACAATTTCTAAAAATAGAGATATGAACCCCAGAGATAGGGACTGACTGATCAACTGGATACCATGTGAAACTGGAAGCAACCAATCAGGCAGCAACAGAGACCAAAAATGAGCAGCAAATACCGTACGATGCCTGTATTGTATAGTAAAGGTAGGCACATGTGGGCTCTCTGTCCCCTTTCCCTCCCCCACCCATAGGGCTGCACTTACAGCAAGGCGCTGGGGCTGCCAGCCCAAGGCAGCCAGAACCAGCAGAAAAAGAGTAGACCTAGGGTCTGCATCACTTTCACTCCACCCAGGAGCCAGCACTGTTTCTTATTGCCCATCCCCTGTGAAGGGGGCATACCATTTTCTCTCTTTCACACCCACACCCACCACTGGGAGGGGGACAAGCTTGCAAACTCATGCCAGCTCTGAGTAAGAAGCTTAGCTGCTTCTGATACCTGGCCTGGAGTGTCAGCTGACAGTGGTCCCTCTAATTTCTTCTATGTGCACCTAGGTATGTGTGGATGTGCACCACCAGTTGAGACACATGCTGCTAGCTGTGGGCACTCTGCTAATCAGCTGGGTGGCATTAGAATCTCTCCTGGGTAGCTGCCTATGCACCTAGCTTATAGGGAACACTGAGACAGATCTGGATCTGGAACCCAAACTGTGCTTTGTTCAGAGTTACAAACATTTCAGAGTCATAGACATCATCCATTCTGAGGGTGTCCATAACTCTGA
Organism: Rafetus swinhoei; assembly: GCA_019425775.1. Classification (NCBI taxonomy): domain Eukaryota; kingdom Metazoa; phylum Chordata; order Testudines; family Trionychidae; genus Rafetus; species Rafetus swinhoei. The sequence goes on from CM033437.1 coordinate 279,991,538, forward strand.
GGTTCTTCTGTAACTACATTTGCACACTGACCACTCCTTAGGAGTACGGTGACAGGACACAAAGGGATCAAATTCTTGGATGTGACTTCACTCATCAGTGGCTTCATTGGGCTTATACAAGTGCAGTGAGGGCAGGACTATAGCTAGAGTATTAAAGAGTCTTTCCATATTGGCAAGTTCGATCATACGTTTTTCTAGGCCATAATCTATTAAGGTCTCCTCCTTGTTGTGTATTCCTTAATAGCATAACAATAAATCAGACAGCTCTGCAGACAGAGTTTAGTTTTGTTGCACTGACATACCAACCAGAGAATCAGAACCTTTAACAAAAAAAAAAAAAAGCACATCATCCACTACTTAGAATCACATTATTCTTCTATAACAAAATGCAAAGGAACACACCGCTTCTTTCACAACTGTAATATCATTCTATATTGATATGATATATTGGTTATATTGCTATACTGACTTACAATTATATCCCCTAACCTTGCATCAAGCCTGAACAAACATTTAATACTAAGCACTGCAATTATGGTTGTGAGCGTACGTTGTACCTTTGCCTCCCTTGTACATACAGTAATAAATCCCAAGCAGTCACAGGTTTCAGTTTACTCCTGCCATGTGCATTCAACTATTGATAAGGGTGTCAAAACTACAAATACTGCAGTGTTCTCTGTAATCTCAGGGGGAAATTACTGTTATTTATTATTTTCATTACAGTAACAGCCAGAAATGCCAATCAGATCAAGGCCTCATTGTGCTAATAAGGGTCTATCCGTGCAACAAAGAGTTTACAATCTAAACTGAGACAAGACACAGTAGGTAACATAATGAAACAAGTGTCTGAGGAATGATTAAGTTCACAATGGGAAGCATACACGGTGCCATTGAGAGAAGACCCAGCATCATTCATTGACAAGTAATATAATAAAATTGTGCACAGACTATAAATGTATTCAATGCTTCGAGGTGGAGGGGGCTTTGAAGATAAAGAATCTTGATATTATTATCATAATTACTATGTATTTGTATTGCCACTGGGACCTTGTTATACTGGATGCTGTAACAGACATAATTAAAACAGTCTCTGCCTCAAAGAAAATCCAAATTAAGTGGGCACAAGGAACAAGGGGGGAGGGAATGAGAAGGATATTCATTTAAACAGCACCTTTTTGATCTGATTTATAGATGTGAAAAATGGGGCACTGAAAGGTTACGTGACTGGTCACAGGAAGTTAGTGGGGGAGTGGAGCCTTAGCAGGTTTGTAGTCCTTATTTCCTAATTAGTAGGCCACATTCCTTTCACTGTAGAATCTCACAATCTACAAGCCCAAGTGTGTTATATACAAAGACAGTGACAATATGAATGTGTCGCAGTCCCTTCGAAAGAATAGTGACCAGACAATGTAAGGAACAGTCCTTGGGCCACTCAGAGAAAGGGTCATTAGGGACACCACAATGAAAGGAATGGTGCAAACTATTTATTGCTGTTGCTATCATGTTCCATAGTTTCATGGGAGTCCGTGGAGTCTCTGTGGCTGTCCGTAAGCACAGGACTAGGCTCAGCTTCCTTACCCTGCTCTAACACAGCCCCAGGAAATACAAATGTGCTTCTTTGACTGTGCACAGAAAAACGGAGGCAGGCATGCACACTGGTGCATAGCTTTATATAATGCCTGGCAAGTCTGGCCTGTCAGGCTTGTGCATGGAGAGACGTACCCAACTGTGACAGGTGCAAAAATTTAAGGAAAAAAAGGTCACAAAAGTTATGCAGGGTTGAAACAGATTTATGACTGAGCACAGATGTGTGCCAGGACCTCAAAGCCTGCAGGCCCAAATAACACAGACATTTAACATTGGCCTGTACTGTGGATGATCTGTGGACAATACCTTATGCAACCAAAGATCTTAATCAGAAATCTCCTTTCTTTAGCGGGGGGAGGGTTTACTTAACACTGAACTGTTGTCTTAACATATAGTTGGCTATTACAGTTTGGAAACAAGAGATGGATTTTTGAGCTTCAGGAGTCTAACAGTGCAAGATGCTGTGCTTAGTTAATGACTTGACAACATGTTTTTGCTACAGGCAGACTATTTATACATTCACCAGCTGCATCAATACAGACTTTGTTATAGTGGCTATCATTGATTACATGGCAAACCTATGCCTATATAAAGATGCAGGTTATTTTTACACATAGCTCCTAGCATTAGGGCCAGATTGTGCCTCCTACATTAGTGACTTCTCAAATTAAGCTGAATGAGAGCACTCTTCCAGTTCTGTCCCTCTTCTAGCTATGGGATGAGATCCAGAATGCCCTCAAGGCCATCCCTGCAAAAGCTGCATGCTCCACAGCTCTATCCCAAGAGAGCTGGGAAAGGGGACAGATCATGCATTTAAGACAGACACCAAACTGAGGATCTGCTCACATTTGTGTGTGCCATTTATGTGCTTTGTGTCCCCTGCACTCATTTTTTGAGGAAAAGTGGCTTTTCGAAAAAGGGGAGGTTGCTGAAAAGAACGTGTCTTGATAACTTTCACTGCGAGATCGGAAGAAGATATGCAAATTCCCGTGGAATATCCTCCTTCAAATCTTCCGTGTAGTCTAAACGAGCCCTGGATGATCACTGAGGACAGAACACCTAAGCAAGTGCAGTCACTGGGAGGGTGGAACCGATTCCCCCCTCTCCCACTAAAATCAATTGAAGTTTTCAGTGAAACTTGAAGATGACACATATACCCCCCCACTCCACAGACTTACTTCTGGGTCCCAGCTGATACTCCAATCTATGTGCTGATCTATGGCACTCACTGTGCACACGTGTGAATGGACCAGCCAATACATAAGACAAAGGGCTACATTTCAATCCTGCTTACAGTCCATTTATACTACTCAGGAAGGGTCTGTCATTCTGATGCACATCACAGAGTAGAGAACCTTCTGCTTAAAGTAACTCCTTGATGGCATATCGGTGTAACTGCCAGGCCTGAAGCCTCTGTCCTCACTGCATCCCCACTTCACTCCTCCCATATGGGAGCAGTGTATCAAAAATGGGCAGAGTGCTATGGACCTCCACAATCCTATGCCAATTTTCCACTCTTGAGGAGCCCATCCAGAAGATTCAGAGCTGCCCAGAAGAATCAGAGAGCTATAACCGACTTCCTCATGCCCCATATGGCACTCAGAGGAAGGAGTTCTGGTGCTGGAGAGAATCTGCTAACTATAGTAGTCCCCACTCCAAAAATCCAGTTTAACCACTGCTGATTTTGACTGACGTGCCTTCTGGCTATGAAGGCACAGCACTTCCAACTCCTTTTTTTAATGTAAAGTTTGTTCCAAACATAGGATGCGGACACTAATAAAAATTGCCACAGCTGCTCCAATTAAAAGAAAGCAATTGAAGTAGACAAAGCTTTGAATGCAATCTTAACAAGACCATTTGCTCACAGCTCATTAGTTTAGACCGGAAGGTGGGGACATTTCTAGTATGCACAAGAGGACTATGGTATAATTCTCTTCTGTGGATGCGGTGGGAGCAAACTTAAAGGTTCTGAGTTTGCACTGCTGTAGCCCTGTTTGGCCACTAATATAGCCTTCTTCACAAAGGACTACCTTAGTGCAAAATAGAAGTCTTTAAGTTCACACTCACAGCATTCATTCGGGGGGGAAGTAACATAATACTGTGGGGTGCACTGATATTCACACTCCCCAAACTGTGGGGCCGTACATGACCTAGACAGCAGTCTAAATCAGTGTTGGGCAACCTGTAGCCCACCGGGGTTCTATGTATAGCCAGTGAGACATTTTGTTTACTGTTGCCCATGAGCAGAGTTGCCAGATTCCGCTGGTTTCCCTCTGAGTAATTTTTTCCCCCTACCACTAATACTTAAGTGACATGCAAGTACAGCAAGGGCATGTGAAGTGGGGTGCATGCTGATTACACACAACATTGACTATCTAAGCCATATGCTCCCTCTGCATCAATTCAAATTCTGCTATGGTTCAATGGGCACATCCTGAAAATTCTAGGTACGCCAGCAGAGTTACAAAAACTACCCTATCCCAGGAGACCGTCTTGGCTACAACAATCTTGCGGCCTGCTGAGATGAAGGAGGGTCACCCCTGTGGCCCACTCTCTACCCTAGGTTGCCTTCTGCTGGAATAAGTCAGCCCAGGCACTGCTCTTGCAGACCCCAGAGCAAACTGAAGCATAATGTGAATCTGCTTTAATTTCCACTGTAAAATATAACTGAATGCCCTAAAAAGTCATGAAAATACCACAATTAAATACTGTTGCTTGAATGCCATCAACAAGATGCTATTTTTGAAAGCATGTGTGACATGATGTAAGTTTTCAATGCAGTGTTTAATTTTAACATTGTTTTGATAAGAACTGTACAGAATGAATGTTCTCACTGCTGGGAGAGAAAGGCAGCACTTCAGTGAACCACCTGAGGGGAAAAAAAGGTGTCTGCTTAATTCAGGTAGGACTTTTGGGCTGTATAATGGGTTTCAGTAGCATTTCCACAATCACGGACTTTGGGAGATGGGGCGCCATATCGGCCTTAACTACTCAAGTTTAACTATGTTGTAGACTAGCTGGGAATGGCCATTTATTTGATGACTTTGAAGCGACCAACAACAGTGGGAAGCAGAGGATCCAGGGTTACGTCTATACTGTGACAAAAGACCTGCAGCAGAGCAATGGCTAGCCCAGGTCAGATCACTCAAGATCATGGGGTTATAAAATTGCAGAGTAGACTTGGACTGGAGCCTGTGCTCAGAGACCCACCCCACTCCTGGGTCCCAGAGCCCAGACACCAGCCCAAGTCATGTCATCCACACTACAAGTTATTGTCCCATAGCCTGAGCTCCATGAGCTCAACTCCAATGATTCAGATGCACCACAGCTCTGCCAGGGGCCTTTTATCATAGTTTAGACATACCCTTATTATACTGTAGACATGCCCTACTGGTCTCCAAGAGCAGAGGTGGAGAAGCAGTCTACATGATAGGATTAGCAGATTGAATCTAAATACCACACAGAGCAAGCAGTTGGGGTCTCTTCCATAAAACATAAAGGATAGGTTTATAGACCACAGAGACAAAAAAGACTCAGACACATCCAAACTTTGACAGTTCAGTTCTTTGCACTCTGCAGCCAGGCCAGTCTTTCATATTCAGTGGCTGTAAAGTGAGCACTTTGGGGACTTTTGCATACACTGGTGCACTTAATTCAGCATGGCATTAGCATCTGGACAGCCAAGAAGAAGTCACTGCATCAGCGATTCAATTAACATCCAGGGAGCATGCTGAGTTCATTGCCACTGTTACAGCTGTGAGTCTGGAATGCTGGCTGTGGGTGACTGTGGAAATGTCTGGGGTCATGCCCCAGCTGTGGCAAGCAAACTACTACTCCTGACCTCCTTGTCTCTGGAGAAATCTCATTCACACTGGCTTTCTGTTCTGCTGGCGATTTGCACACCCAGAGGATAGTGCCACATGTTGAGGGCTTTGTGGTTGTTGGAGTTTTCTGGGTTTAAGAAATCTCCCAGCTGAATACTGAACAAGCCTGAGCCAGACTTGTAGAAAAGGACTTTGATCAAATTCAAAGTCTATAAAAGCTACGAGTCAGAGACCACACCCCAAACTTATTCCAGTTGGTGGGCATCGGTACTCACTCAATTTTATACAACTCCTCACTGAAAATACACCATTTTAGTCCTCAGATATTTGGTAGTAAAAACCAAGTCCTCACAGCTAGGCTATCTCTAGTACTATTGAGGGGTAGTGTGAGAGCAGCACTACCCAGGAGACATTGTGTTCCTGAGGGACCCTGAAGCTTCCACCACACTATACCATGGTTCAGTGATCCATGTGCTACTTGTTCCCAGAGGGTGGACATACATTCTTCTTACCAGCAATTGATTACTATCACCCTAACCCCCACTTGGACAACTGCTCTGACCAGCAAGCAGGATAAGTGGACCCAGGGCAATTTCTATTCCTCCCCAATGGCTCAAAGAAAGGGAGTAAGCAGATAAGTAGCATCATTTTCTCCCACCTGCAAAGAACAAAGTATAAAGGGTTTACTTATTTTCTCTTCCATTGCAAAAGGTATGTCATCCCAATCACAATCTAGCTCTTTGGAGAACAAATGAAATTGTGATAAAAACAATCTTTAAATTGTGATAAGAGCAATTTGGCTACAAATCCAAAATTACAACCAGGATTCTTGAGCTAGTCCTATTTTTTTATTTGTTTTGTTTTTAATCCTTCACATTACAGTTCTTTAGTTTTCTCTTGCAATATTCCATTTACCTCAGTAGTATTAAATTAGACTGAATGTTGCTGAAAAGAACAACAGAAGTGAATAGGACCTTACCATGGCTTTAAAACTCTACAAGAATAGTCTGGAACAAACATCTTTCATTGTTTGATCAGTGTCTTACTGTTTACTTGTTTCAGCTCTGAATCTAGGGCTATAATGCAGAATATTATTCCAGGAACAGCTTTATGCCATTTTTAGTTGTGAATTGCACATTGATTGAATTTTCGTCATGCACCTTTAAATCTTGAACCCTCATCTGTACCCCTCATCTGCTGAAAATTACACCTCACAATTGCAGCACATGTGGAACTACAATATATCATCAGGAGATAATTTAAAGCATAGAACAACAAGAAAGAAGGATCCAAGTGGAAACAAAATGGTGTTTTAAAGTTAGGCCTCTACTTCAGCCCTTTCAGATTCTGGGCCTGCGTCAAAGAGTTAACCATTCTATCAGCACAGCACATTGTGCATTACACTACACAAAAATAATGCTGCATGCAGTTCAGTAACAAAACACACTATTCTCCTCAAGTACAATCGTGCCTGGTCCTAAAACAAGACATCACCTCTGTTAAGGGTAATGTTTCATTTTACAGGTTGAACCTCTCTGTTCTGGCACTCTCTGGCCTGGCAACATCTGTGGTCTGGCGTGATATTAGTTAGCCGGATGTCCACTTCTCATGGGTGTGGCCAAGTTTCCTGCAATCCTATGAAGTTTGTTTACAGCCACCAGTCCTGGCTGTCAGTGTTCTGTGCTGTTATTTAGCTCTAATTTAACCTCTAAATGTCTTCTAAGTAGTGTTGCCAGATGGTTGGGAAAAAAAATACCGACCTGCCCCCCCCCCCCCAAAAAAAGGGGAAAAAATTCTGAAGGGGAAAAGGGGGGACCAAAGTTTTTTTTCTCTCAACAAAAGGGACTCCAAAAATTCTACCCTGCCCCCAAATCCAAAAATTAAAATAAACCAGCATTAAACCAGCATGTCCCCTTTAAGAGTGAGTGCAGGGATAGGAACAGGGGAGTGATTGAGCACTGAGACCTTAGGTCTTTTGGCCGGCAGCAATTTTGTGCCAGCAGCCTTGGGGAACCAGGTAAGCATGGGGTCTGGGGTCGGGCGCTGAGTGTTTGTAGGGTTGCCAGGTACCCAGGGAAAAATTCAGAAAATACCGGACATTTTAGGTGTCCGGTATTCTCTGAATGGTTTTTTTACCAGACAGGAGCCAAAAATACCAGACTGTCCGGGTGAATACTGGACACCTGGCAACCCTACTTCTAAGAGCCCAGTAAGCAGTAGAAAATATTAACCTCCCATGGTTTGGCAAATTCTCTGGCTCAGCACCAGTCAGGTGCCAAGAGTGCCGGACTAGAAAGGTTCAACCTGTAGTTTATTGAAAATTGGCCCCATACATTGTAATAATGAAACATCCAGTTTCCTCTTCGTTAGAGCTGTCTGTCTAATTCCTATGTATTACACTGAACACATACCCCTAGCTCAGCACAAGAAGCTTTTTGGTTATTAGTTCGTGAACACTTAAACCCTGATCTGAAAAGATACCCTGATTCTGCAGCGATACTTAAAGTCCAGGATCTTTTGACCTTAAACTACACTATTGCAAACTGGCAACAGCCTTATTGTGACATGGAGCCAACAAGTGCAAGCCCTCTACTTCATTCACATTGCTGCATTAAAATAATAATGCAAACAGTAAATGCCAAAATAATTTAGAGTGTATGCTGCCTATTAGCTCTTTATGACATTATTGCTGAAGACAAGTTAGGAATGAATTAGTCCACAGAAATCCGGGCAATCTCTTATGTCCAATCTAAAAAAAAACGGATGAAATGCTACAGACTGTCTACTCGTCAGACATCAAGCTGCAGGCATTGGACCATAGCCAAACAAAAACAGTCATTAATGCGTTATTTTTGTTATTGCTTGTTCTGTGGCAGCATTTTACAATAATACAAACCACTAAAGGGACAATTTGAAACCCAATTGTGTTATTAAAAAAGAAGCATTCCTAGTGGTGTATGTGTGTATTTATGTATATATACTCCCCTCTCCCTGAAACCACTTTCTGCTTAAGTAAATATTTAATTGATCTCAGTATGCTTACACACCATCCATGGCTTTCTGGTCTGCACATGTACCACATGTAATAAGTTCAGATGTGTTCAGATGTTCCTTCAGAACAAGTTATTAAAAAATGGTAAAAAAAAAAATCTGCATCGTTGTATTAAAAAAGACAATCCAGTTTAGTAACTCAAATCCCTGAAAACTCTGAAGTTTGGTCTTCAGTTGCTTAAATCCCAAACTGTTGTCATATAAAATATAAAAAATAAAGAGAGGGAGCACGTGAGGGAGAAAAATCATAGCATAGTTGTTCCTGAATAAAACTTGTAGAATTATCATGTTCCGTTGAATTCAATGGAGTGACTTTAAATATGTTTGTACATTATGGCTAAACTCCAAACTGTACTTATTCACAAATATGTTTATTAAAAAGCTGTGTGGTCTTCTAAACATACATATAAATACATGTTTAGATGTAGGTCAGATTCCCCATGTAATTGAAACCAATAATTTCATGTCTTTTTAGGGAGTGGCACCACATGAAGTCAAGTACTTCACATATCAAGATCAGTTATCTAGAGCAGTGTTTCTCAAAGTGGTCCGCGGACCCACTCTGAGAAAGTTGCTTACTGGGTCGCTCCAGTTTGTTTACTTACCGGGGCTCCCATTGGCGGTGGTTCACCGTTAAGTTCTGGTAATGCTAAGGCCTGGTCTACACTACAGTGAAAGAGCGAATTAAGATACGTCCCAACTTCACATAAGTAGGCAGATTTTTATCCACAACACAGTTAGATTTGCAAGGTTGAGCGATCTCACCCTCCGACCCTTAAACTTTTCTTACCATGCTACAGGAACGGAAACACACCTTGCAGATTCTTTTGCCTTTCTGGTCCTCTTTGTGGGTTTCTCCACAGCAAAAGGGAGAACTTGGCACAAGGAAACTACCTATACTTAGTAGCAACAGGCCTGCTGCCCTCTTAAGCTATTTGGATAGGGAATGCCGTGAAGAGGTGTAGGTAAAAAGCAGAGGTCACTTAGCACAAACACAAGAGAATCAATTTGCTTTACAAATATTATAGGCATGCTATTCTCTCTAGAGCTATGGGATTATTCCCCAAGTCCTCTTTTTTCCCCTTTTAAAGAACAGCTACTGTGTTTGTCCTTTTCCATACACTTGGCACCTTGCTTCATGCCATCATAATCTATCTTCCTACCATGCCCTCTCATACCAATCTCTCCCTTAGCATTCACCCAGGCCCAGTTTTTTGCCTCTCAATATTCCATTCATATTGCTCCCTCCTTCTCTTCCTCATTTTCTATACCTTCCATTGAGCACACAACTCAGTCTCCTGGCTCTCAATTCCTGTGCCTTGTGCCACAACCATCTGTCAGTCAGCCAGAAGGAGCAATTATAGAGAAAATTCAGCTCAGCCCTGGGATGGAACAGGCTCTTATGTACATTATCTGCCAAATCCTAAGTCTCTACTAAATAGAACTGGTCAAAAATTTTCCAATGGAACGATACTCCATCAAAAAAAATGCTGTTTAATTGAAAGCAAAACTTTCCAGAAAAATGTCTCAATTTCAACAGAATTTTGTTTAAAAATACTTCTAGTTGAAATTCTTTTAATTTAAATCTTATCAGAACACAGCAATTTGCTTTTACATTTCAAAATAACTTTTTGTTCCAAAGTTTAGTTTATATTGGAAGTAGTAGTTTAAGATCAAATTAAAGTCAAAATGCGAACTAAACATTTCACTTTTACCACAACAAAACATTTTGACTGATACAACACGAGAACGTTTTCAAATATTTCGTTTTACATTCAAAGTTCTAGATTCTCTGTGTTTATTCCAAATGGGAAGAAAAATAAGTTTCACCATCCTGAAATTTCCTGCTCAACATAAATTCTGAGCTTCAACCAACTGCACCGCTGAATATGAAACTTGTATTTTCAGAGACATGAACCATAGCCAAATGTGAGTGAATTTTCCCAGGAACAAGAAAGATACACTAAGGCAAACCTCCTACCAATTTCAAGGAGGTGCTAAAACTTCTAAATGAGGTAACTGTAAGATATTAATATAAACAAAACAATATTTTCCTTAGCCTCATTTCTGGCAAATGGCCAAACAATTTTGGTAAAAATTTCATCCAAAAAAAAAAATCAGTCTCAGGCATACATCTACCATGGAAAACTCCAACCAAAACAGTTATAGTTTGGTAAAATGTTAAGCAAGTTTTACAAATACAGACAAAAATAAAAAGCAAATGAGGACAGAAATGGGACCATTAAGCCCTAAGGATGGGGTGGAGATTGAAATTAATTTAGACGTGGCCCAACACAAACAAATACTTTGCTTCAGTTTTTAATAAAGATAATAGTAGCAGTGTGGCTAGTGGAAATGAGGATTTGGAAGTAATAGAAGTTAAACAGCTTAATGGGACCAAGTCAGAGGACACAGATAATCTCCAAACAGAGGAGTAAAGTTCTGGAACAACCTTCTAAGGGAAGCAAAAATTGTAACAGTTTTCAAGACTGAACTAAATAAATTATTGAAGAGATGATATGATGAGACTGCCTACAATGGCACATAGCTCCAATAGATAGTCACAGATTGGCTATTTGCTACTAGCAAAGATGGCACACTAGGTATGGGAGGCTGAGCTACTACAATGTATTCTTTCCCAGGTGTCCTGCTGATTCGTCTGGTGACAGACTCATAGTTTTACACAAAGAAATTTCCCCCAGGTCAGATTGGCAGAGACCATGTTTTTTTTGTCTTCTTCTGCAGCATGAGACACAGGTTACTTGCTGGTTTGAACTAAATAAAAGGGGGATTCTCTGTCATTTGAAGTCTTTAAACCATGATTTGAGGACTTCAGGTAACTCAGCAGGAGGTTAAAGGTCTATTACTGGAGTGGGTGGGTGAGGCTTTTGGGCCTGTGATATGCAAGAGCTTAGAATACATGGTCATTATGATCTCTTCTGGCCTTAAAGTCTATAATTTGAAAATAGGATCTTATGAAAAAGGTCTTAAATGGGGCAACTGTAATATACATCACCACCTGCATTACCTCGCTATTTATATTTACCCTGCAGTTCTGCAGCTGGATATTATTTCCATCCAAATATTATTTGGATAATATTTCCATCCAAATATTAAAGGAAAGCCCTCCTAGGAAATGTGAATGCATACTTCACTGTATTCAAAATATTTTGTCAGAGTTCCATTGTGCCTAGTGCCAGACAATTTATTATGGCATGTATCACAATCAGCGTGCTCCTGTCAGAGTGCCATTTGTACCCAGAACACAAAAAAAAAAAAAAGAGATTTGTGATGCATACACATCTTGGTGATTGCAGTCACATTTCCCAACACTGTAAAACCATTCCCAGTTAACTTCAGCACTGGAGTGGATTCAGTGAATACTAGTGCCTTAAAATTGTCCACAGAATACCTGTCTCATCAGTCGAATGGTGCATTCGGAAAGATTACCTGATGAACTGTCCAGAGGGAATGACTAAAAATCACCCATAAAAGTCTCTCATCAGAAAGCTAAAGGCAGTACAAGACAGCTGTAGTACACTCCTCCATTGAGTGACTAGAGAGACACCCATGATTTTCCATTAAGTAGTAAAAGGAAAATCCCAATTCATGAGCTCTGTTTGGATGTTTTCCATCACATTGAGGTCTTGTGCATAGTTTAAAAAAGCAGCAATGGAGCAGGGGAAAGACCACGAGCGCCCTCCTTACACAGAAGCGGAGATGAGCCAGTGCAACATGATCTTCCTAGCAGATACTGTGGAGCTGGGTCTCCAGGAATTTTAACCCATGACAAATGGGTGAGATGTCAGCTTTTGGGGAGGAAGCACAGGTGAAGCAGCTCTGCGACGCATTCCCTTCCCTCCAAACCAGAAATCTACACTGGGAGCTTAATGCAGCTGGATGGAGCATAGTCCAAGTCATAGAGGGACAGGCGATCTCCTTTCTCTCAGACATCAATTTTGGCAGTACAGCCTGTAATTGCGTCTATGTCTTCAGTACAGAGTTGGCTGCAGTGTAGCTAATACAAGTGAATGCCTCTCAAGTTAACAAAGCTAGAATGAGAGCGAACACACTGGGAACAGCTAAATAGCAACGAGGAGAGCAGGTGTAGGCATACCCAAGATATCTTTAATTAAACTAACTCAATAAAAATAGCAGCGTAGCTACTGTGGCATAGATGGAAGCATGGGCCTACGATACCAGGTGGGGTTACACTATGGTGGCTAACTTATGCCAGAACCTGTAGCAATGGTCCAGCTAGGCTAGTGAGCGGGCTGCATGTATGGCCCTCCTTCCTCCCAGTGAGCTGCAAGATTATTGTAAAGACGACTGTTGTACCTGGGATAGGGTAGCTTTGTTAACGGCGCTTGCATTCCTAAAAGTTGCAGGGTGTGTTGACTGAACCGTAGCAACACTTTAGCTGGGTGCACGGCTCTCAGTCAATGTTGGGTGCAGTGAGCACACTCCTCACTTCATGTGCCCTTGCTCCGCATGCATGTCACTTTAGTAAAACCAGTAGGGAAAAAACACGACATGGATGGAAACCGGTGGAATCTGGCAACCCTGCGTGTGGGCACCAGTGAACAAAACATCTCACAGGCCTCACAAAGAACCCCAATGAGCTGCTGGCAGCCCACAGGCCACAAGTTGCCCACCCTGAGCTACACTGATATTTTTAGCAAGCTGAGCTGTTCAAAGGTAGTTCAGGTGGGCCTATGTGTGTTGCAGTCACACCTCCCAATTGCCATGTAGATACCTATGCTGTGAAATAATACGTGAGCTGCACAGAAGGATGGGGTCACTGCACAGAATGATTGTGTTAGCAGCTGAAAAGCTATGCTAACTGAAGCCACAGCCTTTACTGCCAGTGCCAATCAGCTCAAGTTATGGGCATCTGTGTGTGAATGAACTTGAGTTAGGTAGTGTATGCACCATGCTGCCAAGTCAGAGACAGACAGAAGAGCAGCTGAGTAGGGCTGCCTGTTCATTTGGAGGCTCCAAGCTGCATGGAAATGGATCCTGATTTCCACATGGATTCTGAAGCTTCACGCGGATTGAAGTTTTAACTTAATTTCAGGGTATTTTTCCACACTCTGATGGGAGGAGAGGGAGAAACCAATGTGTATTTTTGAACATGAGGCACTATATACACACACACCATAGTCATATGAGTATGATAAAGAACCACACAGCTGCTTTCTACTAACATTATTAGAAAAAAAGGAAAACAGTAGTATCTCTAAAACCACCATCTCTCTGCTTCACCATGAGCTTCCACCTAGAACCTCTCTCGTCTTCCTGACGTAATGCAGTTTTAAAAAGATACAGGGCACAAATAGAGTCACCAACATAGCAGGTTTTTAGTTTTCTATGTTAATTTTAAAAATCCTTAATATTAATTCCATCACAGAAAAAGAATCTCTGAAAAGTTTAACCTGATGTAGATTGTATGTTCAAAATAACTCCCCACAATTTTCTTGTATTTGTATATTTTAAAAAGGAAGTTTAAAAAGGTCATAAAAGAACATAAAGTGTATGTAGCTTCAAAACTGTACTACATGCAGCACAGTAATGAAACCATCACTTTTTGGAGTATAGTAAACTAGACTAGAGAGAGAAACAAATCATGTATTCCCAACATTCCATTCTTCTACATTAGGGAGCAAGAAAGAGAACATGCTCAGGATGGGTGATTTTCCAAGCACAAGGTGTAACTCTAACCCACACACCTAGTGGGTATGGTTCACTGTCCCATGTAGTGGCACGTAGACTACTTACAGCGAGAGATAAGAACAGATGTGCTCTACAGTCTAAGCTGAGAGCCAGCTGGCTTTGTAGCTCAAGATGTAGAGGCTCCTACACTAAATTCCTGAGGTCCCAGATTCAAATCAGCCTACTGGCACTTTACAAGTGTTCCTGCCTGGCTCCAGCTTGAGCCATGGGACAGTGAACCACACTAGGTGTGTGGGTTACATAACCACAAGGTTTTTTTTACTGCTATCACATTTATACTTTCCCTTCTGGAGTAACACACACAAGTTCTTATAGACAAAAGGGCAGTATTTCAGGGTAATACGACTGGACAGGTGATCTTTCTTAAAATTCTGAATGAGCACACAGGCTTACATCTGAAATGGGATTAAAAGTAACATCTGCACCACAAAATGGGTTTTTAATAAACTAACTTGGCCTGTTTTGAAGTGCGGTCAGTTTGACTCCAAGTTTTTCCAGGACTATAGTTGCCCACTCCTATTCAGTTGCTTTCCATAAGTAGTATATTATGGAGAACAATGTATCCGTGTGACTCAGTAGCAAAGCCAAATTAACCAGTCTTGTGAGGATTCCCTCTAACACGGAGGTGGGGGAAAATATCTGGTGGTGTAGAGTGGATACAACAGCTCCTGTCCCACTATCCCTGCCCACCAACAGCTCTGGGGGATATGTTATGAGAAATACATGTGGCCAGGACACTAGTACATGCCAAAGGATCCTGGCCACTAGCACCCTCAGTTGGAGATGGAGGACAGTTGGTGTTAGTTATGGCAGCTTCTAGACTCAACCAACACAGACTGGCCCCAAGGTTTTGGGATTGAAAGAGTTGCTGAAAATTATCTGTCCCAACTCACAAATCTTGCAATGTGCAGAGTTTGGTCGCACCAGAGGAACTCTCATAAACCTAGTTTTCTGCCTGAATACAGGGAGTCAAATTACTGAAAAAAAAAATCCAGATCTTACATACTGCAGAATAAAAAAAAGTTCTCAGACTTTCAGGACCAAGGTAAAACAGATGTCAGTGGCCTTAGTTGTAAATGATCCAAGAGTTAGTTTCAGTATTGCCCAGTCTTCGGATTTTAATCACAAGTCTCATGATACTCAGTGTTTTTCTTTACCTCTCTTAATTCTATAATTACATTAAATCCTTAGCTCTCATTTTAAAAACAAGGCCCTTGGGATTGTGAAAAAACCTCCAAAAAATAACCGAAGTATGCACTCAATGCTCAAATGCCAAAACACAAATATAAAGAACTTCAGCTGCATTAGTTCTTTAGATTTCTCGTGATTTTTAACCCAATCCTTAGATTTTTGGGGGCTGCCTCACGATTTCTGAGTGCTTGGGATTGACAATCCTTTAGTTTTCATACGTCTTCTATCCAGAACATATTACAAAACTTATATAGGTGTGAAAAAAAAAATAGAAACAGAATGAGATCTGGAGTTAAAAAACAGCTTGACTGAAAATTCATGATTCCCTCAAACCATATATCAACAAAATAAGAACCTCGGCTCGGTATCCCTTGAAAAACAGAAGATATATAACATGTATATTGAAACTTGCACTCCGTGTCACCCCCAAACAAGCAACCCATCATCTTAAAAGACTACTTTAAACTATCTTCAGCTTTCCAAAACATTTACGTTTGACCAGTCACTGAAAAAAAGTCCATCTGTATTAGATAACCACTAAATGTACTGACAAATACTGGTTGTTTAGACATTTTAACTGTATTATTTTCCATTGAATAGCACCATATCAGACAATCACACACACACACTTTTTCAAGGAGGTATGGGTTTCTTGCTTACCACTTAAAAGGAGCATCTGAAGGACCAGTGCTGTCAGAAGAATACAAATCAAAACTTCAACTTGTCACTTTCAAAGCTGTGCTGCTGCTGCACCTTGAAGGTGTTAGTTACTCCAGAGTTTCCACAGTCAACTATGTTTTGATGCTGAAAAGACGCAGAATGTTACCTTAAAGAAGCAGCTTCTCTGTTTTTAAAAGCTCCCATGAAACTTTCCCAGATTTATCTTGAAAAAGGGGGTAAGGAAGGCATGTTCCAGCATACATAATATCAAGGTCCAGGTTGTAGGTTTTTTAAAAATATGTTTATATCCTGAAGAAAATTCTAATGGATGTGTTTTATTCCTGAGGTTTTACTCTGTATTGTCAATCAACAGAAACAAGTTATACGCATTTATTGGAAGTGAGCATAATGGTTTGTGCAGGTTCTGCACAGATGCTGTTTATTAGCCTATTGCAATGAGCTTTACTGAATTGCATTGTTACTCTAATTTACATTTTAATGCTTTTCCAGATATGAAGAAATTGCACATTGCATTATCAAATCCTGCAGAGAAACACATTACAGTATGAAAAGTCTTAGGAAAAGAGTGAAAATAAATTCCATACACAATATTGCTGACATATGAGCCTGTTCTGTGAAATCAAAATATTAGTGTCATAATATTAAAGGTGGCCTGTCTAGCTCTCTGTATGTTCTAGAAATAAAAAGCAACAAAAATAGCAGCAGAATCTCAGTGAAGAAAAATATAAGCTGCCTCCACCAACAATAGCTTCTCATTAAAATAGAACAAGTTAATACATACTCCCTAAGTCCACCAAAGAAGCAGACTCACTCTCTCTTCACAAACTAGCCAATTAGCCCGTCATAAGACGGGATTTTCAGGTCTCTCCTCCACGTCGGTCTTCTCTCCTGAGCCTCCCGTCTCTCACTCTGTGTGTGTCTCTCTCTCTCTCTCTCTCCCCTTCTCCTGTTGCCTCCCCCCCTCTCTCTCAGCTCTCCTCCCCCTCCTGCCTCTCACTCGGGGGAGCGCGGAGCCCAAACGGTCGCTTGCGCCACTTGCTCCCACACGGCAGCCTGGCTGAGCGGTGCAGAAGTCAGCTGAGCGCCACGGTGGGAGGTGGAGGGGGGCAGGGCGGTGACGTTCACGGTGAGGGGGCGGGGCCTGGAGCCCGCTGTCATGCCACATGACTTCTGCACTGCTCAGCCGGGCCGCCACGGGGGAGCAAGTGGCCATTTGGGCTCCCCCACGGTGGCCTGGCTGAGCAGCGCAGAAGTCAGACAAGTTCCATGGCGGGAGGCGAAGGGGGGCCGGGGTGGTGACATACACGGCCAGGCCCCACCCCCTGGCCATGAACGTCACCGCCCCGCCTCCCTTTCCCTCCTCCATGGTGCTTGGCTGACTTCTGCACCGCCCAGCTGGGCCGCCACAGGGGAGCAAGCGGCGCAAGCAGCCGTTTCGGCCCCGCACTCCCCATGCAGCACGGGCTGTCCAGAGGGAACAGCCAGCATTTCAGCAACAGCACCGCCCAGAGGGAACAGTCAGCATTTCAGCGTTACAGACTCTCAGACACTGGGCTACTTCTTCACAAATGGGTCAAGTAAAAAAAAAAACATAATAAAACCCCCTGGAATTCAATTATATCACTCTGAGTACTGGACTTGGACTCAGGAGACTTAGGGTCTATTCACAGCTCAGGCACTGCAGACGTTGGGACCTTGGACAAATCACCTTTCCTCTTTGCCTGAGTTTCCTCATCTGTAAAATGGGGATGATGATATCCTCTTCTAAAGGCCTTTGAGAACTACGGATGAAAAAACTCTACATAGAGCTGTGTATTAGTGGGTTTTTTAATTATTCCACCTCCTTCTCTCACCTCCAAAGTAGGGTGGAAAACAGCACCAAAAGGGTGAGACGAACAGTTGTCCAGTGTTTACAGTGCATGCCTGGACCGTGGGAGATCTCTGTTCAACTCCTGGTCCACCACAGACTTCTTCTGTGACTTGGGCAACTTGCTTAGCCTCTCTGTGTCTCCATTTTTTGCCTATAAAAGGCTGATAAAGCTACTTCCCTGAGGCTTTGAGGGAAGATAAACAGATTAAGGATTCTGAGGCACAGTGATGAGGGTTATATAAATCCTACAGGAACGTAGATCCATAAAAAGGAAGAAAAATCAGCCCTGCAGTAAGTTGGTGCAGCTTCCCAAGATGGCATTGGAGTTGTGCTCAATCCCATGTTCCAGAAATATTGCTTTTTGCATATGAGGACAAGGCTGCTCTATTCATTGTAGTTCCAGTAAATTCCCTTTATATATATTTAGGTTTAGAGTCCAAAGTCCTAAATTTTGCAAAGGCACCTCTCTGGAGACCATCTATTATCTGGCATCCACTAATACTAGGAGATGGTAAAATAGGAGGTAACCCAATTACCTAAGGCAACTTAAAAGGTGTGGGGGCAGGATTTAACTAGAGCCCATGAGATGAAAGTAGGAGGAAATACTTATTGGAATATACAAAAAAACTTTCTTGAAAATCACTGTCAAATAATCTCCTAAGGTAACTTATACAAACTCTTTTTCTTTGAAGTGTTTATACTACATCGGAAAAAAAAGCATAGGACTATGTATTGGTGAAGAAAATCTTGCACTGGCAGAAATATAGACTTGATATTTCTAATCAATAGTTTTCTTTTCTCCAGTTTCAATAATTCAGATGTATTTTTGCTACAAGTTATTTGAATGACAGCTGTATCTAAATGCTCTGAGAGGGGAACTCCATTGTACTAGGTGCTCTACAAACACAATGGAAATGAAAAATATCCCTGCCCAAATATACAAAACAGACAGATGATAAGGGAAAAAGTCACAGACTAGGAAAGTGATTTGTCCAATGTTACACAGCAAGACAGGAGACAACCAGGAATTAATTAGACCAAGATCTCTTGACTCCCAGTTCAGTGCACTCCACTCCCTGATTTTTTTTTAAAATGTCTACATGCAAATTATTTATATGCAAACCAGCATTAAGCATTCAAGAAATATGAAATCTGAATGGATGGAATCCATAGTTTTAGCAGAACTGCATGTCTGTGTTTACATACATTTTCAACAACACTCTCGAACCCTGACCCCATCCTTTGGCTCTCTACAGCTGGTGGGCCTGATGTGTGTCACCGCCAAGCTGATAACTAACTACAGCAGCAATTAGCAACTTATTCCTGCACCTCAGCATATAAAATAAGGGACTGTTTGAATGAATGTCATGTTGGATGGGGGACGGACAAAACTAGAGAGAAGAAATTATAGTGCCTTCGCTTAATGAGCCAGCACATGCACAGCAGACTTAATGGGCAGCACTGACAAGGTTCAATTATAAAGAAGTCTGCAGCCTCTTTACCATCAGTGGTTGTCACTTAGGGCATTAGTCCAGAGACCCCATACAGTGGGAGGCAGGCAAAGGAAAAGGTGAGGGTTAAAGATGTTAAAGACTAGTTGACTATCTGATAAGCATTTGCTTATCAGACAGTAATGTCGACTAGTCAATCCCCCCCTTCCAATGAATCCCCCCTTCTAATGAAACAGAAGCAGCAAAGGGGTGGAAGGGGTACTTCAAAGTGGCAGCTGCCACTTTGCGGCACTGCCACTTTGAAAGGCGACAGCTGCACAGCTGTTCCTGGGATCAGTTACGTGGCAGGCTGCCCCTTTAAAACACTGTCTCTGCAGGGATTCAAAGGGGCAGCCCTGGAGCCTGGGGTGAGCTGAGGATTCCCAACTGATCCCAGGCTCCCAGTGGCATTTCCCCGGAACCTGGGGTCAGCTGGGGAGTCCCCAGCTGATCCTGGGGAAATGCCACGGGGAGCCCAGGGTCATCTGGGAATCCCCAGCTGAGCCTGGGCTCCCCTGCCGCCCCTTTAAATCGCACGGAGGCAGCAGTTTCAAAGGGACAGTGGTCGCACAGCTGATCAGTCCTCCTGTGAGTGTCCGCCCACCCCCTGCTGACCCCAGCCTCCATGGCTTTGAAATGCACAAGAGCCCCCGCTGGGGAACTCTTGTGCATTTCAAAGCAGGCACCAGCATGCAGCCAGTTGGGGCTCTTGTACATTTGAAAGGAGGAAGGCACCAGTGCCTATCGACTAGTTGAAATTCCATTGACTAGTTGACTAGCCAATTAACTGCATATTAACATCTTTAGTGAGGGTATAAATCAAAAGGGAGAGCTTTCTTAAAACAATAAAGGGCACGTCTACACTGCAAGTGTAACCCACACACATGGGCTATATCTACACTGGCGGCTTCTTGCACAAGAACCCTTGCGCAAGAAAACGTCCACACTGCCGTGTGCGAGCTGTGCTTTTGTGCAAGAGCTCCTATGGCAGTGTGGACACTCTTGCGCAAGAAAGCTCTGATGGCCATTTTAGCCATAGGGCTTTCTTGCGCAAGAAATCCCTACCGAGTGTCCTGCGGTAGAGGGCTTACACCTGATAAAAAAAGAGCATAACTCTTGCACAAGGAGCCCTCTCTCACCACGCTGTACTGTAAATTTCCCTGGGCAAGAGCAAGTGGGTAGTGTGGACGCTCTGCAGATTCTTGCGCAAGAACAGCTGTACTTGCGCAAGAAGCCGCGAGTGTAGACAAAGCCCTAGTGTGGTTACTGAGCAATGCAAGTGGTACCTAGACCACAGCAACCATTAAGACCAAGAGACCTCTGCAGCATGGGCTAGGAGCCAGCTGGCTTTTAGCTCAGAGGGTAGAGGCTCCTATACTCAGCTCCAAAGATCCCAGGTTCACATCCTCCTGGTGGTGATTACACAAGCACTTACTTTGACAATGTCAAGCTGGAGGACTTCTTACCTTAATCTCCATAAAATGAGGGTTACAAGAATCAGGGTAAGTCAGAGGAAGAGTGCTCTTTTCAACTTCCTGCTATGTAGACAGCATCAAAAGCCAAAATAAGTTATTTCAACTTAAGCTACACAATTGATGTAGTTCAAGTTGTGTAGCATATTTTGGCTTTAGCCCTGCTATGTAGACATGCCCTAAGAGGGTGCATCAATCTGTAAAGCCTGACATGGGCATAGCAGGAGAAGGAGCAGAGATGCATATAGCTCCACATACCCCACCCTATATCCACACCATCCTCCCAACTACAGAATCCTAAAGGAATCATTCAGAAAAGCACAAGAAAGCTTAGACACCTGAAGGAGGAGATTGAGTCATGGAATCTGTTTTATCCACACAAAAGCTTTTTCATTTATTTTTAATGTGCTAAGCCACCTATTGACACTGGCATTAAACCTCTTTACCATGATTAAGCCTACTTCCATATACAAATGTGGGTACACCAGCTAAAGCCTAATCTAGATAGGGAAACCCTTCCATCCAGTAAAGTGGTTGTTGTATCACATCTTTAATCCCACATGTGCATTTAACAAAAATCTGACAATTGACAAGACAATTACTGGAGAGTAACCCCATGAATTTCCCCATGTTGTTCCGTAGGCAGTGGGATTAGTGGCTGGAGCACTTGACTAGGGCATGGACATTTGAGTTCTAATCCTGAATCAACCCCAGGCCTGCTGGTTGCCTGGAGGCAACTCCTTATCACCTTATGCCTTAGTTTCCTTATCTGTAAAAGGGGATAATAATCCTGCTTTCCTCTAGAGACTGCCACAACGTTCCTGAATACTAGGATTTTTGTATCTTGCCTCGGATTTAGCTGACGAACAAAAAAGTCCACGTAGCCAGTCAACTCCCTAGTATTCTGCATTAAACTTACAATTCAAATATTCTCCTGAAGTGCTACCCTTTTCCACATGCTTTTGGTTATATAATTTTCCCTTTGTGTGCAACACAATTACAGAAGTTATAAATCAGCCAGAATACAATGGCAGAAACATACATGGGGATCCTGAGATACAGGGAGTGCTCTCAGCCTTCTGAAACACATGAATTAACCCTAGTTTCAGCGTAAAATAGTGTCATATGGCCCTAACATTTATTTTATTTAGATTCCACACATAAAAAGATGATAAGAGGCATTAATAAAGTCAAGAAATGCATCATAAAACACCAGGAGCAGAGGATGGGGGTCAAATCAAGGGAGGATAGTGGGAAGAGAACACAAGTATATTTAGTCACACAATTCTGAGCCTCTGACATCTACAGAACGGATTTCACTACAAGCTTATACAATTTAACTTTTGTGTTCTTACATTTATGAATCATTGTTTCATAACAGAAAGCTATCCCATTAACAATGGCACTGAACATTTTTCACTTCCATCACTATAAAGCTAATTGACAACATGTAACAGGGTCAGCGCTCACCTCATGTGAATGCCCCCATTTGGCCAAGTACAGGTTCCTGCACTCTGTCATCATAAAGGCCTTGCAGCTACTCAGCCCTCTAGCATAGTCACACTGTTTATGCAATCACAAGCTCCTTCCAGGGTGCACCTCTAACAGAGGCCCACCCCAGTGCCCTCTGTAGAGTCTCTCTCAATTTAGTCCATTTCCCCACTCATTATGAGAGTGATCTCTCCTGGGCTTCTCCTCCTGGAGATAATGTTTTAAACAGCACTCCACTCTGAGCTGTCCCTGGTTCTGCCTGCCAGCCAGCCCTGACCATCTCCCTTTCAGGCCTGGGCTGCAACTAAGCTGTCACTAGTCCTGCAGCTCCTTTTGTAGTGCCTCCTGGCTCCTGATTGGCTGGCTCCTCCATAGCCCCTCTAGCTAGCCGGGAGGACTTCTCTATGGTCCTTCTCTGGCCTCAGGGCTTGGTCCACCCCATCACTCAACATATTTCCAGTTAACTATCTAAACCTCTCTCTGTGCCATCATCTCACTTTTATTGCACCCTTGCACTCTGACATTGGTGCACAACATCATGTCTCACTCACTGATCTGTTTCTGTTTGTAATTCCCCATGGTAGCCCTTGTAACCAAAAACTTTACATGACAGAAGCCTTGGGCCTTACAGCTGCTTTCTGGCAAGCTTGGCTGAGGCTTTTTTTTATATCATGGTGGGAGAAGAGATAAATTCTCTTTGTGAATCAGTTCACATAGAGTTGGAAATTTTCTTAATGGAAAAGAATAGCTGTTCCCACATGAGCCTCCCACATTGATCAGACAGCTTGCTGAAGTTAAATGAAGGCTGTTATGGGACAATAAATAGCTATAATTCTGATACACAATTTTCAAGCTGTCCCATGTAAAAGTTGGGGGTAAAAAGCAAAGAACCATTTTAATTGGCCCCTGTGGGTTATGTAATTGTTGTTTGTTTAGCAGTCTGCAAGAGAGATAATAAAGTTCCTGCATTGCTATGTGGAATTAAAAAAAAGGAAAACAAACTAGATTGTAAATTACACACATAGCTGTTAACCATTTTGTTCTTGCTATGCAAGGGGTACAAAAGTCATCTAAAATATTTCTAAAATAAAATGTCAGCAAATAAACATTCTTCCAAGTAAGTGAAAAGCTGTTTAAAAAAATAGCTTATATTTATTAAAGTGTGGTGCTATCCGGGAAGTAACTGTAGAAATGATATTGTGGAGTTCCATATTTATTCTCTCTCACTCACTCACACAAAGTGCAGCCAGTTTGCAAATCCAAACATTTTTTTTTTAAATCTGCCAGCATTGCAAATTCAACCTGGGATCTCAAAATAAATCAAGCTATTTTAATTGCTGTCTCTTGCACAGCAGCTCTTACAATAAGAATTGATAGCACAAGGCAGAACAGAAACCAACCCACCATGGTGGCCTACGGCCTACACAATCACATATGTCCCCATATCACACATGTTCATTCAGTGCCATGCACAGCACCATCCACACTTTTTCATGTGGTCCCCGAGCAGGCCATTAAAGAGGCTAAAATGCCTTCCCCTCCACTATTGAGAAAGTAGCACTTGGATTCCACTACATGACTTGTCAGTCCATGTAGGCAGAGCTGTCACTAGAGGATATTGAGCCTTGTAAACAAATGAAGGAGGAAGCTCACTACAACGGGAGAAAGGTGGCACAAGTTGCATGGGGTCCCTATGTTGCTTCACATAGGCCTCTATGATCCATAGGACCGCCCCTGCAGCCGGCAATCTCACACCTATATTGTCCAACAATGCTAATAGCAGTAAAATAAGCAGCTATGGCTCAATGCCACAAGAGCTGACAGGCAGAGCAAGATGGTGCTTTTTATTAAGAGAAACGTCTCTGACCAGAATTGCACTTGACTCTAATCCTTCTTCCCCAAATTGCTTGAAATTACCAGCAAGGCACTTGTGTTTTCCGTTTCCACAGCCCCCATGAAATAAGCTTGGCTGGAATTCACACGAGCTGCATCGGTTTAATTTTTCTTGAAAGCACTTCTTGCACAAGTCAGTGTGACTGACAGGATAGTAATGAATGGCAGCACAGAACCTTGTAAGGGCAGACTGCTGTGTCAGCTCAGCCCCTTGGTGTGATTAACTAACGATCAATCAAAGTTCACCAATCTCATCTCAGTTCTTCACCTGAAGATACTGCCACTGAAGTACTGTGTCTGCCTTGAACTTGCTGTAATTTTAAACTGCTTCACTTTATCACATTGCTTCATCTGAATGGCTGGTGCCAGGAACTTGCTATTGTAGAATTAATAACATATTGACACTTTCAACCCCTCCGTCTATCTTTGGCAATTGAGAGCAATAACAAGCAACAGAATATTTTACTTGGAAGAGATGACAGTGTGTCTTGGATTGTAGTTCCAGAATCCTGATAAGGGAAACAATTAACAGTTTGGCAATAGGAAGTGGATTTGATTTGTTGGCCAAAGGTCCTGTACCAGATTATCATTTCAGGACCTGGCACAGGTGTTCCATGGCAGAGCAGGGAGGGTGGTGCTGGGTAGGAGTCATAAGCTTCTTCCCTTTACACCATTTGGATCTGTGTTCCCTGGAGTTCAGGGACTGCGCCTTCCTAGCATCCCTTGTGACACTGAACAAGGCGAGGGAATGAGGTGGGACCATTATACCAATCCTCTTTTTACTTTAATCAGGTTGCATGGAATTCGTTTGGCATCTCCTCTTAAGGCAGGGGTGAAGAACTTAAGGCCCAGGGGCCAGATGTGGTCTCTTGCTTGTCTGGATCCAGCCTCTGGGGTGTAGGTTTCTTCCCTCCTTCCCCCAGCATTGGGGAGCCCACACTGGCACTCAAGCCCCCACTGCCTCCTGCCCAATAGTAAAATCAATGGGTCAGCAACCCGCTACCCAAAAAAAGGTTCCACACCAAGGGTGCCATTTCGAGTGCATGGGGGGGCAGCAGCCGTGAGCTCTGGGACGCAGCTAGCTTTTCATCCCGTTCCCTGGACGCTAAGGGAGTGAGGAGAAAGTGCTTGCAATCCGTGCATGCCTCTCACACCTGGCTGCCAGGTGTGAGAGGCATGCACGGATTGCAAGCACTTTCCCCTCACTCCCTTAGCATCCAGAGAACGGGATGAAAAACTAGTCACATCCCAGAGTGCATAGCTGCTGCACCCCCCACGTGCCCGAAATTCCACCCTTGTTTCCCATCCCTGTCTTAAGGGAAGGTGGTGTGTGCAGACCCCGTATGAGCCTGAGGTGATGTGGCTTCATACCACCTCCAAATAGGTCAGTACCTTTCAGGTACAACAGGGCCATAAATATAACTTTGCTGTAAATTACGTTTATTTAGACTATCCCTATAAAACATCCACAGGGTGCCCTCAGGCATTTTAAGTTAATCAAAATTTTCCCCAAGTGGCTCATGAACAGCAGTCTTGAAGGGATGAAAGGGTCAGATATAGGATAATTATTTGCTATCTTTATTTTGAGCACAAGCACAACCCATGGTAGTTCTGAATCTTTGCCAAACAAATTCTGGCACATCAGCAACTTGAAAAATCCTAGAGATATATTACAGGTTATCCTTGTATTCCAGTTTTTGTCATCCTGCTGGTAGGTTTGTATTTGCAAAGATGCACATACATGTCTATTTTGCATGATAACAACTGGATACAAAAGTGCGAGATCGTGATGTGCATGTGTCTAGAAGTGAAAAGCCTCAGTCTGAACATGCAATCCAACTTGTACAGCACCATGTAGGTGTACAAACATGCAGCAACCTAAGGCACTGAAAATTAGTGCTTAAATCACCCTGTCAATTTTTTTCTAACCTTCGAGTTACAAGACATAAGAGCTCAAAATTGTGCCAGGCAACTCTAACTCCAGGAATCAAGCCAAAAATAGATTATAAGACTTTCATTACCCTTTTCCAAGATGATTCCATAAAACAGACTAGAGTTCATTTAGAGCATGATGTTTTCTGTCCCATCTGCATAGTTAATTTTATCTTGTGAGGTGACCATAATAGAAACACAGCAGTGCCTTGACTGTGGGTACGTCTACACTTGCTCCCTAGTTCAAGCTAGGGATGCAAATGTAGACGACCGAAATTGCTAATGAAGCAGGGATTTAAATATCCCGCCCTTCATTAGCATGATCTCGCCGGTGTGTTACTCCGCTCAACAGCTGATTCGAACCTGGAAGTGCGCGCCAGGACACGTTAGTTCGAACCAAACCCCTTGGTTCGAACTAACGTTACTCCTAATTTTTTGGATGCAATTTTTTGAGGAGTAACGTTAGTTCGAACCAAGGGGTTTGGTTCGAACTGACGTGTCCCGGCATGCACTTCCTGGTTCGAATCAGCTGTTGAGCAGAGTAACGCACCAGAGAGATCATGCTAATGAAGGGCGGGATATTTAAATCCCCGCTTCATTAGCAATTTCAGTCGTCTACATTTGCATCCCTAGCTCGAACTAGGGAGCAAGTGTAGACGTACCCTACGTTATAAGATGGTTGGGCCGTTAAGGGCCTTTCCTGTGTACATGGGGCCAAAGGTCACATCCCTGTCCCAAAATTTGTATCCACATCCTCATTCATATCCATAAAAATGAGCCACAGATATCCACAAATTTGCAGAGTGCTGGATACAAAATTTGTATCTGCATCCACAAAAATGAGCTGCAGATTCTTGCATCCATATCCACCGATGTGGATATCTCCGGATATTAACAAGGATGGAGTTTGGAGAGAGGAGGGCCAGCAGTCGTGTGCTCCGGGATGTGGCTTGCTTTTCTTCCCATTCCCAGGACTGTTAGGGAGTGAGGGGAAAGTACTTGCATGCAGTGCATGCCTCTCACACCTGGCTGGTGAGCTTCCTTCCCTCCTGGAGCGCATGGCTGCTGCCCCTTCCCTCCCCCCTCTTCCCCCACAATCCCCCAAAACTCCTCCTTTGGATATAAAGCAGATATAAAGTGGATATCCATGGATTTGCAGGGCTCTAAACATGGGTGTTTAGATGGCATTTTCCCCCAACCCTTTCTCCAAGTCCTGCTAATTTCTTTCTGAATCTTTTTATTTCTGTTCTAGTAATTTTAGCAAGTCTTTTCATTGGGGCTAATGACTTTTTCATGCACAGTTCAACAGTACTAAAAACAACTGACCAGCATGAGTTGTCAGGGTGTCAAAAGCAACATGGATTTGTGAGAGTTTTGCAAAGAGAGAAGAAAAGTCTCTGCTTCTATTAAGTCTTGAGCATTCCAGTGACAGCAGCATCCAAGAAAACTGATTATTCTTAGAAAGCAACATGCTTTTTCCCTGGTAATTTATTCTCTGCAAAGTCTAATCCAAGTGCCAATAAGTCAATAGCTGATCAGCAGACAGCAGGAAAACATAATCATGTTTGAGGACAAGAGCAGGAAAGCATGCCCGAGCCATTTCCTGCTTTAACACATATAATTCCAACACTGTTTTATTTTGTTTTGTTTCTGTCTGGGAGCTGAGTGTTGAACATTAACATTTCAGCCAGTGAACATATTAAATGAAGTCTTTTCTCCACCTCAATTATTAGTTAAGGTTGAATTTTTGTATCTTAAAAAATGCTTATTAAAAGTGAAACTGTAACACAGTGATGGGAAAACATTCATACTGTAGGCTCACTGGTACAAGAGGGCTGTATGGTTTTATTACCATTATTTCTAATATGGTAGCGCCAATGGCCACAAATCAGGATTGAAGTTGCATTATACAAACACAAAGAAAGACATGGTCTCTGCCCCAAAGAGTGCACATTCTTAAAAAAAAGTCATTATTTGTGTTAATCCCTTTGGAGTTTGGCACATCCAGCAACACTGGATTAACCCTTTAAGGGTCCTGCCCTATGGACTACAACAGGGTTGGGGAGCTTTTTTTGGGTCAGGGGCCGCTGACCCAAGGAAAAAATCAGTAGGGGGCCACACACAAGTGAGAAGCCAAAAAAACCCCAAACCCTCAATGACATGGCCCCTGACTGAGAAGGAGAAAGACACTCCCCACATTCCGCTCACACCACAGAGCCCATTGGTGTCCAGGCTAGTAGATTTTTGCATGCTCCAGTCCCTCAGTAGGCACGGGCTCCCCAGTGCTAGGACAGGAGCCCTGAGCCTCAGGGGCCAAATCCAGACAAGCCGGGGGCCACATCCGGCCCCTGGGCCTGCGGTTCCCCACCCCTTGACAACAATAACCATTCCAGAGTCTCTGGACACCATTTGCTAGCATGATTACAATATGGGACAGGGACAGAAAGGGCTGAAAGCTCTAGCCAGGGCCAACAAGAGAACGAATTCCTGGCCCAGTTGTGAACTTTTGAATTTGGAGCTGAGAAAGGAGAACAGCCCGGTGGTTAAACTCTCTGCTTAGCTCCAAATCTCTACAAAGGGAAGCTTTTAACTGCAGTGGGGACTGGATAGTTCCCATGCTGCAGAGACAGCCAAGACCTCCTCAGGACTTCAGACCAGGGAACCCGGGGAGGGCTCTGCCTCCATCCAGGGGTGAAAACACTGTAAGAGGGTTACACTATTTAAGTCAGCCAATGTTTGTACTGCTGTAAAACCCGACTCTAGACTCTAGGCATTCCAGCTGGGTGCCAGGGAGGAAGCTGGGATTTGTGGTGTAGCGGTGAGGGGTGGGGAATTTGCTATATCATTGTTTTAGTTTTTGTTCACTAACATTCACCCCTTCCTTCGCTAGTGCCTCTGTTTCTTGTCCTCAGTAAAGTCCACCTTTGTCACATTTATTTTTGGGTGTGGGATTTCATTGGTGGGAGTTTATATTATTGTATTTTGCTTCTTATGCGCTAGATCAGAGTCCTTGTTTAAAGAAAGGAATATCGGTTATTTTCCCTACTAACATCAGCCCTTGTATCCCAGGCACAAAGAGAAGTAACATTGGGTGGAGGCACCGGGTCATGCAACAATAAACCCAGGACCCACGCCATATGAGAAGGGGAAGAAGTCACTCCAGGTTGCTTGCACCAGGGAGATGGAGCCAAACATCAAGGGAAGGACTACACTTAGGGTACATCTACACAGCACCCAAACTTGTATCTTATTTCAATTCTATTTCAAAATAGCTTATTTTGAAATTTGGCACATCTACACAGCACCAAATTTTGAAATAATGCACTATTTCGAGACATCCCTTAGCCCTCGTGGAACGAGGTTTACAGGGATGCCGAAATAGCGCGCCCTTTATTTTGAAAAATATTTTGAAACATCATGTGGCTTGTTAAGACACAGGCTAGCTATTTCAGGATACCTCTGATATCCTGAAAGAGCCACTCAGTGTAGACGTACCCTTACAAATGAAAACTTAAGCTGTTGCTCACCTTTCTTGTACCTTTCGTACAAGACAGACAGGATGTGTCTGTTACATTTTCTATACATTATCCGATTCCTTTCTAAGGTGGAATTTTTCCAAAACTGAGCACTAATATTTCATGAAATGACTCTTGAGTTAGGATGGGCTTGTACTTCTGAACACCTTGTATGCCCTAGTTTTCAAAGCTTACTGCAATGCCTCTATCAAACCTACTAAGTCCTGAAGCAGCCTTATCACCTGGCGAAGCAAATTTCACCGGTTCAGTTGGTGAAATTAGGCTGGCTAAGAACGAATGTTCTTCTAAGAACATCCCCCACTATTATCAGATCTATCACTTGTCAGCTTTCACTCCAAACTTGGGATATGGTGGAACTTCTTTTCCACTCAAGACCTCCTCCACACATAGAGTCAGAGATTCAGGCTACATCTACACTGCAGAGTTTGTGCACAAAAATGGCCGTTTTGTACAAAAACTTGTGGAGTGTCCACACTACAAGCGTGTTCTTGCACAAGAAAAAGTACAGGAAATTGTAAGAACACAAGGCTTTTTGCGCAAGAGTTATTCCTCTTTCTATGAGAAATAAGCCTTATTGCACAAGAGCTCTTGCACAAAAAGGCATGTGTTGACGGGCAACAGTCCACCAGTATCCCACAATGCCTGCGATGGCTGTACTCAGTGTTTTGATCTCTGCTGTCCTGCAGACATGTGCCCCTCCCCTTTCAAAACTCTGGAAAGTATCTGACAGCTGAATGAGCTGCTCTGTTTGGGGAACAAAGAACAAATCATTGGAATGCTTCTTTTCTGCCCTGCTAGAAACACAGCAGCAGGCAGACTGCTTCTGCAATGGGAGGGGGACAGACTTCTATGCTGCTTTGATATTCCTCAGCACGGAGAGCTCACAGAACTACACATGATGCCACTCCACAGCCTCCTCAGCTGCTGGGAAGAACTCGAAGGGAATCTCAAGATACGCAGGAATCAGCTCTGCCTTCCCACAACAGTGCACTATGGGATATATCCCCACAGTGTATTGCTCACACTGTCAATGATGGTGCCACCAGCATGGGCATGATCTGTCAACAAAGAGAGCAAGTGTGAACGCCCTCTAGTGATTTTTCTTTTCTCAGCATTTGGGTGTTGGCATAAGTTTTATCAACAAAACTTGGCTGCATGGATATAGCTTTAGCCTCAGTGGGTGTGCCTGAGGCAACGGGACACCATGCAGTGCCCATGTAAGACTGACTCTGGCTTAACTACTGAAGTGTTGAACTCTGTTGTCTACACTAGCAGGACAGTACTTTCCAGCATTGGCTTGGACATAACTAAGGGAACATTAGGTCTCACATCCAGCAAGGTCTCTTGTATAAATCACACTAACGCAATTTCCTTGCCATTTTAAGTGTGTTTTCCATGAATGCTTTGTAAGCTCAGGAAGGATAGACAGGGGAAAAAGGGAGGAGATGTTGCCTTATATATTAAAAATGAACATACTTGGAGTGAGGTGGAGATGGACATAGGAGACGGAAGTGTTGAGAGTCTCTGGGTTAGGCTAAAAGGGATTAAAAACAAGGGTGATGTCATGCTAGAAGTCTACTACAGGCCACCTACCCAGGTGGAAGAAGTGGATGAGGCTTTTTTTAAACAACTAACAATATCATCAAAAGCCCAAGATTTGGTGGTGGTGGTGGGGGACTTCAACTATCCAGATATATGTTGGGAAAATAACACAGCGGGGCACAGACTATCCAGTAAGTTCTTGGACTGCATTGGAGACAACTTTTTAATTCAGAAGGTTGAAAAAGCTACTAGGGGGGAAGCTGTTCTAGATTTGATCCTAACAAATAGGAAGGAACTGGTTGAGAATTTGAAAGTGGAAGGCAGCTTGGGTGAAAGTGATCATGAAATCATAGAGTTCACAATTCTAAGGAACGGTAGAAGGGAGAACAGCAAAATAGAGACAATGGATTTTGGGAAGGCGGATTTTGGTAAGTTCAGAGAGCTGATAGGTAAGGTCCCATAGGAATCAAGACTGAGGGGAAAAACAACTGAAGAGAGTTGGCAGTTTTTCAAAGGGACATTGTTAAGGGCCCAAAAGCAAGCTATTCTTTAGATAGAATATATGGCAAAAGACTGCCTGGCTTAACCACGAGATCTTGCATGATCTAAAAATAAAAAAGGAGTCCTATAAAAAATGGAAAGTAGGACAAATTACAAAGGATGAATATAGGCAAACAACACAGGAATGCAGGGCAAGATTAGAAAGGCAAAGGCACAAAATGAGCTCAAACTAGTTACGGGAATAAAGGGAAACAAGAAGACTTTTTATAGAAGCAAGAGGAAGACCAAGGACAGGGTAGGCCCACTGGTCAGTGAGGAGGGAGAAACAGTAACAGGAAACTTGGAAATGGCAGAGATGCTTAATGACTTCTTTGTTTTGGTCTTCACCGAGAAGTCTGAAGGAATGCCTAACATAGTGAATGTTAGTGGGAAGGGGGTAGGTTTAGAAGATAAAATTAAAAAAGAACAAGTCAAAAATCACCTAGAAAAGTTAGATGCCTGCAAGTCACCAGGGCCTGATGAAATGCATCCTAGAATACTCAAGGAGCTGATAGAGGAGGTATCTGAGCCTCTAGCTATCATCTTTGGAAAATCATGGGAGACAGGAGAGATTCCAGAAGACTGGAAAAGGGCAAATATAGTGCCCACTTATAAAAAGAAATAAGAACAACCCAGGAAACTACAGACCAGTTAGTTTTAATTTCTGTGCCAGGAAGATAATGGAGCAAGTAATTAAGGAAATCATCTGTAAACACTTGGAAGGTGGCAACGTGATAAGGAACAGCCAGCATGGATTTGTAAAGAATAAATCATGTCAAACCAATCTGATAGCTTTCTTTGATAGGATAAGAGTCTTGTGGATAAGGAGAAGCGGTGGATGTGGTATACCTAGACTTTAGTAAGGCGTTTGATACGGTCTCGCATGATATTCTTATCAATAAACTAGGCAAATACAACTTAGATGGGGCTACTATAAGGTGGGTGCATAACTGGCTGGATAACCGTACTCAGAGTAGTTATTAATGGTTTACAATCCTGCTGGAAAGGTATAACAAGTGGGGTTCATGAGGGGTCCATTTTGGGACTGCTCTGTTCAATATCTTCATCAACGATTTAGATATTGGCATAGAAAGTTCGCTTATTAAGTTTGCAGATGATACCAAGCTGGGAGGGATTGCGACTGCTCTGGAGGATAGGGTCATAATTCAAAATGATCTGGACAAATTGGAGAAATGGTCTGAGGTAAACAGGATGAAGTTTAATAAAGACAAATGTAAAGTGCTCCACTTAGGAAGGAACAATCAGTTTCACACATACAGAGTGGGAAGTGACTGTCTAGGAAGGAGTACGGCAGAAAGGGATCTAGGGGTTATAGTGGACCACAAGCTGAATATGAGTCAGCAGTGTGATGCTGTTGCAAAAAAACCAAACATGATTCTGGGATGCATTAACAGGTGTGTTGTGAGCAAGACTCGAGAAGTCATTCTTCCGCTCTACTCTGCGCTGGTTAGGCCTCAGTTGGAGTATTGTGTCCAGTTCTGGGCACCGCATTTCAAGAAAGATGTGGAGAAATTGGAGAGGGTCCAGAGAAGAGCAACAAGAATGATTAAAGATCTAGAGAACATGACCTATGAGGGAAGGCTGAAAGAATTGGGTTTGTTTAGTTTAGAAAAGAGAAGACTGAGGGGGAACATGATAGCCATTTTCAGGTATCTAAAAGGGTGTCATAAGGAGGAGGAGAAAACTTGTTCATCTTGGCCTCTGAGGATAGAACAAGAAGCAATGGGCTTAAACTGCAGCAAGGAGGTTTAGGTTGGACATTAGGAAAAAGTTCCTAACTGTCAGGGTAGTTAAACACTGGAATAAATTGCCCAGGGAGGTTGTGGAATCCTCATCTCTGGAGATATTTAACAGTAGGTTAGATAAATGCCTATCAGGGATGGTCTAGACAGTATTTGGTCCTGCCATGGGGGCAGGGGACTGGACTCAATGACCTCTCGAGGTCCCTTCCAGTGCTAGTATTCTATGATTCTATGATTCTAAGTGCCCAAAAATGCTTACAAACAGGTAAGCATTTTTGTAAAATGCTTCAGTACTTTTAGACACTGAAATAAACAACACAGTGTATCCCAGGCCTCAGTGTTTTTCCATAGGATGATTTGGGGAGGCATCAAAGGTTAATTATTTCCTGCAGCCAGTGCAAACTTTCAAAACATCAATTGGTTTCCAGCCCTTAGATCTGGTGGACAGCAGTTAATTATCTAATCCAAGCAATGGCCATTTCCCACAGGAATCCAAGAGAGGATGGGGTTTTATAGCAACCAGAGAAGACATAAGAAACAGATAAAACAAGCAAATCAGTAGCCAGGAGAAAACAGTCTTGGGCAGTGAAACAAATACTGTTAGCTCTAGAGAGCTCTAAAGAGCAAAAGACACCAGGAAATAGTGCTTAATACTTCAGAAATGGTAGGGAGGTCATGCAGAGGACACTCCATTTGTGTTTCACACACGAATGCAAGAAGCATGAAAAAAAAGAAGCCAGAAATACAAGCACAGAAAATAGATTTTATCATCCTAGAATCAGTTGAAACCTCGGAAGAGGAGAATGAAAATTAATAGAGGGGTAAATGAAGGGGGTTATATACTGTTCTGAAGATCTTGTACAGAACAGAAGGGGAAGCAATAGACTTGTACATAGAAACCTGTGTTGAAGATTACCTTTATTAAAAAAAATCCACCTTCCCCAAGAGGCTATCCAGGATATCCCCAAGCATTTGTTCAATGTTAAATTATCTGTCTGAAGTAACTCTCTCTGAAGCATGACCTGAGACTGCCCAGAATCAGTCCCAAATGCAGCAGTACACTTTGAAAACTGTGCATTGCTTTAAGGTTTTATCCTTAAATACCCCAGACAACAGTTAAATATAATTAACTTTATGGCCAAGATTTTCAAAAGCACATACCTAGCAGTAGGCATCCTAAATAAGTGGCCTGATTTTCCAAAGTGTATTGCTGAGTGCTCATCATACTGATGCTAAGGGTTATTTCATTGTCCAGCTATACTGGAAAGTCAGGAGACGTTTGTTATGGATTTACTCAGGGCACTATTTTATTATAAGAAGGCTGGACTACCCGGCAGCTAAAAGTGTTACAGTTCAGGCTACTCCATGTTCATTACATAATTATCCAGGGGTCTTTCACTAGCTCCCCCTCTTTTTCCATAGAGGTCCCTCCCCCATCCATTGCTGGGACCTTACCACTCACCCTCCTCGGAGGAAGGTTAAAATGTGCTTTAAGAAAGGGAGCTGACTCCCTGCTATACCAATCAGAGGAGCTCCAAACCATCTCTCTCCTCCCACCCCCCAGGCTGTTCTTTAACAGACATATCCTTTGCATGTCTTTTACCAGACCATTTATCTGATCACCGGATGCCTTCCCTATGGAGTGTCTGCTCTGGACATCTGCCCCACTCTTACAAAACTAGTAGTGACACACAGTCTAACTCCCTTTCCTCCTCACCACAATAGGTCCCTGACACCCACTGGGGAAGGCAAAACATACGGTGGTGAGGGCTAAATTCCTTCCCAGTGCCCCTAAAAAGGATTGGCTAGTGAGATGCCCACAGCAGGTCGTAACCAAACCTGATATTTGCCACCTCATGAGGAGGGAGGGTGAATGCTGCCTTGCCTGCTGTGTGGAGAAAGGGCTTCTCATGACCCGACATGCCCCTTTCCAAGCCTTCCACACTTCTGTTCCTAGCATCATCACACTGATCCCCATCTCTCCTTTTTTGCAGCAGCTTCTGACCTCCTTCCCCAGCCATCAGTAAGCATTCCTACCCTTCTTCCAGCAAGAAAGAAAATGTCCCTCTGCTGCTCCCCCTTTCTCTCCCACACACACACTTAAGATGAGGTGTGGTCACTTTTGTCAACATAAATGGAAGTCAGCATTTGGACTACAAATGACATTTATTTCTTAAGCTTCAGGAGGTAGCCGAGTTAGTTTGTACAGGATAAACTTAAAAAACAACAAATGGGCTGGTAGCACTTTATAGACTAACAAAACATGTAGATGGTATCCTGAGCTTTCGTGGGCACAGCCCACTTCTTCAGATGACTGGAGTTTTGAGTTTAGGGTGTGCAGACTCAAAATAAATAGGGGAGAAAGGAGAGGAGGGAAGGGAAGGGAAGGGAAGGGAAGGGAAAAAAGGGGGAACAAGGAGAAGAGGGTATGACAATATGACAGGGAAAAACAAGTAGGCAGAACTGGTAACTTATAAGCACCTCAAGATTGGATAGTTAAAAGAAGCAGATAAGGATCATAAGATAGCAATTAGATAGGAAGGGTACTAATGCAAGAATCTACACAGACAAAGAGCTGTTGGCACCTTCATTGAATGGGAATGTTGATAATGTTCCAGCCATCCATTATCTTGATTGAGGAGGTATTTCTTAGATACCCTTTTTAATTAAGTATTTTACAAATATTAGTAATTTAAAGGCAAGTTCTCCTCTCAGTAACATCTATGCAGATCTACTCCATGTTTTGAAAAGGTTTCTGAGGAACGTGCTCAGGTGTTAAGTACTTGGTTTTCCCAAATTGGGGAAGAGATAGGTATTTAAGAGTGGAATTATATAACAGAAAATACAGCTGCTCCAGCATGGTTCATCTAATCAAAAGTAATTACAATTCAGCTTATGTTTGTAATTGAAATTACAAAAGACCAAAAATGAGTAGGAGGTTGAATTTTTGCAAAGCACAAAATTTTGAACAATGTGGGAATTACTGACTGCTTTATTCTTGGAGTACTTTACAAAATGGTATGGCAAGAGAGGGAAGGTAGAAAGCTCATTCTGGAAAAAAAACACTACAAAATGTAAGCAAGGCTAAGAAATGGAGAGAGGGATAAAACAACAGGGAATGAAGGTAGGTTCTAAAGATTGCAAGAATGCACTTAAAACCAAATCAAAGAAATGAATACATGCACAAAATGAAAAGTAAACTGCACATGAGGGTAGGATAAAAATAACTGCTTTTTTCATTTAAAAGGAATAAGGGTGAGAAAAAGGGGAGAGCAAGACTGCTAAGCAACTTGGAAAGTAATTTATTTGCAGTACTGGAACACACTGCCATAAAATAAAATGTATTCTGTGCGTTCATACAAAAGACTAAGGGACGGATGCCAAAAGAAAAATATATTTTGCAGAGGATTAACGGGAAATGCTGAAGAGAATGAATATCACATAAAAGCAAGGGAAAGACTGCCCTCTCCCACCAAAAAAAATGAACAAACCCATGATGGTGTTATAAGAGTACTGAGAAATCCATGGAATCACTCATGTAGTTTACAGGGACATCAGCCCCTCTACTGGGAATGACTTGGAGACTCCCATGTAGATATCTCACAGCCCCATAATTCTCAGGGATCAGTGAGAAAGAGCAGTCCCAAGATCTGCAGACTCAGAGGCTATCCTGAATAAACTGCGGACATTCCTTGCTGTTCCACATGTGGCCATTGGCTCAGTTTTCTAGCAGGTGCTCAGCAAGCAGCTCTGGAGGGGATTGCACAGGACTTAATGCTGCCCTGTGCCGAGACAGCACCCCGCCCTTTTCCAGACAGACTCCAGGCCTTCTCCTTGCATTAGTTCCCTTTCACTTGCGCAAGGGGAAGGGATGATCTCAGCTCAGGTGAGCAACATTTTACAAAAACCTCAGAGCATTTGAGGTCTAAGATGCAATAGCCAGATCAATATCAAGCAGCTGAAAGAAATTCAGACAGACAGGAGAACCTTTAGAAGACATACCAAAGAAAATCTCCTTAGAAACAGAGGATATATGCCTGTGGCCAGAAGAAAAGCTAATCTGACACTGATATTCAGAACGATGCAGAGAGAATCTAGGACAATACAGAGTAGGGATGTTAGATAACATGTAACTGAATAGTTGTGTAACTGCATGAAATCTTAGCGGTTACACAACTATTTGATAGTCCTCAGGGGTGGGGAGAGCAGCCAGTGGACTCTGGCTCCACTCCGGGGAGCCCCTTTCCACCTTGTGCTGCTGCCTCTGTATCAGAGCCAGCTGTGCGGGTACCAGGTATAAGCCATTCTGCGAGGGAAGCAAGTTTAAAAACCAGCTCCCTGGGCAGACTAGCTGCCTGCCACCCCATGCTGCTGCCTCTGATACAGAGGCAGCAGTGTGGGTGGCAGCAGCCCCTGTGCATGGGGAATCCGAGCTCCCCACAGACAGAGGTTGCTGCCGTGGAACAGCCTCTCTTCACGGGTAGTTTGGACCTCCCTGGATGGACAGGGGGTGCTTCTGAGCAGCTCCCCCTTGCCTCCCCATGCTGCTGCCTCTGATAAAGGAAGCAGTGTGGGGAAGGGGATGTAGGCCGCACTGGGAACTGGTGCTGGGGGGAACCGGCTTTTAAGCTTGTTCCGCCTAGGACCAGCTCCTGCCTCCCCTCCTCCATTACCTCTGTAGGAGGCAGCATGGGGGGCAAGTGGGTTCACAGGAGCTGATATGCATGGAGAGCTGGCTTAAAAGCCGTCTCCCTGAGCATATCAGCTCTAGCCTATTCCTCTCACCTTGTGCGCTGCTGCCTCTGTATCAAAGGCAGCAGCATGGGGGGAGGGAGACAGATGGATCCCGTGCTCATGGGGAGCCAGCTTTTAAGCCAGCTCCTGGCCCAGCTCCAGCTCCAGCTCCCCTCCCTTGCTGCCTCTAATACAGAGGCGGGGGCGGAATGTCTATAGTCGACAAGATTAACTGATAAGCCTGGGCTTATTGGTTAATCATATAGTCGTCTACACAAGGACATCCCTAATACAGAGCAGTAAGCTTGGCATTAGTAGCATGGGATACACAGGAAGCAATAAGTTACAAGGAGAGAGAAGAAGCCAAAAGCTTTGTGCTAACATTGGTATGTATTTTAAAAATG
The DNA here is from genome assembly GCA_019425775.1 of Rafetus swinhoei. Taxonomy (NCBI): domain Eukaryota; kingdom Metazoa; phylum Chordata; order Testudines; family Trionychidae; genus Rafetus; species Rafetus swinhoei. The sequence continues at coordinate 280,030,272 of CM033437.1, forward strand.
AAGGACAGCTGCTGAATTTTAAATGCACATAAAATTTGGCTCAGCGTCTGGGGAGACTGAGATCCACTACATCCATAGACTATGGAAACGCCAAAAACAGCATTACCATGCATTACCCTTGAAATGTAATAGCTCTGATGTGGAAAGACCATGACCTACTGAAAAGACAAGGAATCCCATAGCACCGCAGATTGACAAAGTAAATTTTACCCACAAAAGCTTATGCTCTAATAAATCTGTTAGTCTGTAAGGTGCCACAAGACTCTTCCTTGTTCTTTCTGATACAGACTAACTCTGAGACATGACTTATTAGGGTGCCAAACCAGTTACCATCCCCATTTCATACTTGACACTCCACTGAAATTGACAGTCAAGATCTCATGTTTTCTGAGCACTGTTGTGCCTAGAAAACTGTGGGTCAAATAACTATGGGATGACAGAGGTTTTCAGTCACTACTGTGCTCACTGAAATTTGAACTTACTGCCTAGATGTGAAACAAATATATTTCTGGGAAAGTACAACTAGGAAGATATCAATAAAAGAGGAGTGGAACTATATTTATGAGAACCTTTGGCACAATACTGCAGAACAATCTCTAAAGCTCGTAAATTTAGGGCGTGGGTCTGCCAGGCTTTGGAGAACAGGCAACAAATTTACACTGGCTGCATGTGTCTGAGCAGAGAAGAGTCACCTGCTCATTAGATTGTGAAGCAGACATCCCACTCATGCAGAAACAGATGTGAAGTTCTCCAGAAATGTATTGTTGGTAAGTGACTAAGCTAAACAATAAGAACCTCTACAAAAACTCATGCATAAAAAAGAATAATGAAACAAAAAAACACTATAGAAAAGTAGGAGGTGTAAATCAGAGAGGAGGACAATAAAAATCTACAATAATGGAACAAAGAAAGCCATTAAAGAGAATATGTTTGTACAACACCTAGCACAACAGGGCCTTTTCCATGACAGAGACTCCTAGGTAGTATAACATTATTAATAACAAATACTGAACAAACCAAGAGCCTACCTCTATCTAAGGGTCCAGTCCTGCCACTTTACTCACAGGAACAAATAGTATGCATGCAAGTAGTACATGTTATTTGTAAACATATTGACTACTCAAATAAGTTGGGGTTACAAAAGAAAGCCCTGAGTAACTTAATTTTCAATCCTCAAACAATTGAGTCACATACATTTTTAAGGGGCTGTTACAAGCAGACATCTATCTGTGAAGCAACAAGGATGACTTGAGGGAGTTACATGGTTACTGACCTCAGGAACAGGGAACGAGGCATTGAAAAAACATAAAAAATCTACCTAAGCCAGGGGTGGGCAGTAATTTTTGATGGGGGGGGGCACTGCAAGAATTTGGTAAGTGGTCAAGGACTGCAGTTTTCTATTATATTAATGGAGGAGGTACAGGGTTCTGGGATGGAGGTTGGGTGCTGAAAGTAGGGGATTGGGATGCACAAGGAAGCATGGGGTCTGGAGGGAGTTTGGGTGAAGGAGGAGATTGTGACCTGGGGGGGTACAGCGGGGGTACAGGGTCTGGGAGGGGGTATGGATGCAGGAGAGGATTCTGACCTGGAACAGAGGCATAGGAAGTGGTGCAGGCTGTGCAAGAGGATTGTGACCTGGGGGAGGGGTGCTGGGGTTTGGGTTCTGACCTAGAGCAGGAGGGGGTTGTGACCTGGGGCAGGGGATTGGAGAACAGGGTCTGGGAGGTGGCATGGGTATAGGAGTGGAGGTGCAGAGGGTTGGGTGCCAAATACAGGCACTGGTTGGGAGGCGCTTACCTGAGGCAGTCTCAGACACCAGCCTAGTGGAACCCTCAGAATCACTGTCTGCCATGCCCCTGCATGCTGCTCAAAGTGGCTAGATGGGGGTCTCCATTTGCTGCCTGTGCCACAAGCACAGCCCAGGCAACTCCCATTGGTTGCTTTCTGGCCAATGGGAACTGTGAGATTGTGCTGCTGGCCTGGGCAGAGCATGAACTGCATTTCCCCCCTCTCTCGCCCCCGCAAGTGTGCAGTGCACAGAGATGCATATGGCCCTCATAGTGGGCTGCTTTGAGTGGCATAGGAAAGCATAGCAGGCAGGAAGCCTGCCCAAGGCTCCTGCTGGACTGCAGCATGGTAGCAGGATGAATCTGGCAGTTTGGCCGGATGGATGCAGCCCATTGGCCATATTTTGCCCACCCTTGATCTAAGCTAAAAAGCAGGCAGGATATTTGTGGGAGTGAATGAATGTGGCTGGTATAAAATCCCAAGAATCAGCATTAAGGATTTTGTTCTTATGGTTTATAATCATGTAATTTATCAGTGGCCTAGAAACTTGCTGTCCTGCTACTTCAGATTGCTCTTATCAGCAGTGCCTGAAACAAAGATGGGCACATCTGAGGCACCTTGAATTCTTCAGTGCAGTAAGGTTAAGCTATTGGCAAAAAAAGTATAAATGTGTTCTGATGTTTTAGTAAAAACATTACAAATATATCGATACAGAAACAATTTTAAAATTTGCCTTACTATGTACTTCTAACCAGTCATAATATGTATAATACATTAATGGCTATTGATGAAAACAAATTAAAATAATCCAAAAATGTAATTGGGGGTAAGGTCCATAAAACTGCATTCGAAACAAAACCTGACACATATTAATTTGAATAGATATCTTCAATTGTTACTTTTTATTGAGTATGAAGTTTGGATATCCCTGTTTGCCCAAAAAGAGGATGACTGTAACTCTGCAACTATTAGCATGTCATTTTTTTTTAATCACATCAATACTCACTTCTGGCAAACTGTTTAGTTGAAGACCAGGCTAGCTGCTCTTTTCAGTATGGGCTGGCAGAAATTCTTCCTTCTGTGTCCATCCATGCAGACTGGGTCCTATTTTTCTAGGATTTGACCCAGGACATAGCCAGTTGCACGTGTGGGTCCTTCTGTTTCCCTTCCATGGGCCCTCCATCACAATCACACACTTTGCTATGGCAAACCCTGCCTATTTCTTTCTAAGTCTCATTATAACATACTCCCAATTTAGATCAAGGAACATGGAACAATGACCTGCTCCTACTTGATTTATGTTGCTGTCCACCTAGATTCTTAAAACAATATATTATCACTCAAGAGCTTAGGATTGTATGACATGAAAAGTCAATTACTTGATTTGCAACTGAAATAGGTTACATTATGACTTGAAAATAAAATATACAATGTGGTGCAAACAGCACTGCCCTCCAACAGCATGGTGGAAGGGGGGAGCTTTGAAAGGCTGCTAATGGCTTTCTATTTCCCAAATGCTCTCTCTGCACTTTTCCATACTCTCCTCCACTAGCAAGACACTCTGTATGCTCTACCTGAAAGACACCTGCCCTCTGAACCCCCAAGATACCTTCCATAGCATACATGAGGTCCTCAGACACCTGTCCAAGAAAAAAAGAAAAAAGAAAATACTCCCATGCCCTTGGAAGTTCTTCACAGATTCCAGATTCCGTATATGTGCTCGTGTCACTTGCCAGTTCTGTGAGAATTTTTTTGAGCCCCACATGTGGCCCCAGAACACCTTTCACCCTTCCAGAGCTCCCCAGTCATATTCAGAGGGTCAGCCAGCTTGCATTTCATGTACAGGTTGAACCTCTCTGTTATGGGACTCTCTGACCCAACAACATCTGTGGTCCGACAGCACCATGGATGTTGCTGGACCAGAGAGCCTTAGGAGATAGGGGCAGGGAGTGGAGAGGGAGCCCAGTGGCCAGGGCTGGTCCTGGGTAGCGAAGCCCCAGCAGCCCCGCCAGCCTGAGGCAGCAGAGCCCCGCTGGCCTCGGCAACCCCGCAGCACAGGCAGTTCCAGCATCCCCAGGGCAGTGAAGCCCAGCTGGCCCTGGAAGCCTTGGAATGGTGAAGCCCAGGAAGCCCCAAGGCAGCAGAGACCCAGAGACCTTGAAGCAGCAAAGTCCCAGCAGCCCTGGAGTCCCAGCAGTTCCTGGAGCCACAGAGCCCCAGTGGCCCCAGGACAGCAGCTGCTCAGGAGTAGTGGGATCCCCACCAGTCCCAGGGCTGGCCATGAAGCAAGAAACCTGGCGGCAGGGGAGTCCAGCAGCTCGGGACAGCCCTACTGAGTCTGCTGTTGGACCCTGGGAGAACCTGGAGTCTGTCAGCTGAGGGACAGAACTGACCTCCGCTTGTCCAGCAAACTCCCTCGTTCAGGCCCAAGTGTGCTAGACCAGGGAAATCCAACCTGTATAACCTTTGAGACTATGGAATGCCCAGTAGCTAGCCCTTATTGAGATGCAGAGTCTGCCCATATTTACCATTACACCCCACACCTCAGGTTTCAGGCATCTCAAAAGATGACTCAGAGCTCATTCCAGTTCTGCAAGGGATGGCTTTCCTCATTTTCAACATCAGAAGGCCAAGTCTCCATGTGAACTGAGAACAAATGTTTAACCAAATAAATCCCATAACATTTCAAAATAAAAAACTCATTCTGTTTTCTCTTTCTAATGGTTAGGACTTTTAAAAACAATGGATTTCACTTTAAGCCTTTTTCAGGAGACACTGCTTTTAAAAAATAAAACACTGAGATAATAATGGCTGCTCTGTGTCACAGTATATAAATAGCACTAAGTGAGAGCATTACAAAAGGCTATAGCTCTGCTATGGCATTCCATTGACAATAATTGCATTAGCCCTCATTTATCAGTGTTTACCCATCTTAGCAGAGTAGACTGATGGGTAGTCTTCACAGAGCACTGTTGCTATGAAAATTGCCATAGTATCACTGCCTTCCTATTATCAAAAGGCCACAACACTGCTAGAATCCAGGAGATGCTTAGAAATATGATCAGTGAAAACTGTGGAAGCAAACTCACTTGGTGATGCACAGATGTATAAAGAGGAGTAAAAGAATATTGTTTAGAAGTCATCAAAAACAATTGTCTGAGGAGCAGTTAAAATTTGCCAGCAACCCACAGAATCAGGAGAAGCATTGTTTGCAATAAAGGGAGACAAAGAAATTTTCAAATTAATTTATACTTCATATTTGCTGCAGCAATGTCTATTGGAAAGTGAGACTTTTACGTCAGCTTTGTGTCCTCTTTGACAAACTGGGCCTAAATTTTGCAGCATGAATCTATGGCCTCTGATGGAAATTTTGGAGCAGCTTCAAGTTTTCTTTTTTAAATTGGATAGAAAAATAAATGCTAAAATCAGAATAATATTTATTTTGGGACTGTGGGATGGCAAATTAGCATGATGTCTACTAAAAAGGATTATCTGTCAAACACTTAACCAGACAGATTTTAAAACTGCCAACATAAGATTCCTGAATTAATAACCCACCAAGGTGAATATGGCAGCTAACTCCTCTCATTCATAGTTTCAGGTTGTCAGAAGACACTGGTTTGTGTTCTGAAGGTTTTCTTTTCAACCATAAATGTTTGGAACAATTTCATTTTTAATAAAAAACCAGCAAATGGTCTGGTAGCACTTTATAGACTAACAAAACACGTGGATGGTATCATGAGCTTTCGTGGGCACAGCCCACTTCTTCAGATGACCGAAGAAGTGGGCTGTGCCCACGAAAGCTCATGATACCATCTACATGTTTTGTTAGTCTATAAAGTGCTACCAGACCATTTGTTGGTTTTTTTCTGTAACAGACTAACTCGGCTATCCCCTGAAGCTTCATTTTTAATGAAAGCTTAGATTCTGACTCACAATTCTATGGCAAAACTTGAGTTTTGTGAAGGCAAAATTGCAGAATACAGGAGGCCTTGACTATGACCAAATTGTATATGGTGTTTGTGATGTTAAGTTCGGATTTTCTTGTTACGGCTTGTTTACCAAAATATTTAAAATTATATTAGCAGCTATATAGAGAACAGCTTTTGAACATAGCTCTTTTTATAATGGGGCTAACAATTTCTCTCTAGATAAGTAACTTGGTAAAACATGCAGAGAGACCTTTGTGAGCTGGCCATGGTAACCATATTAGCAGCTTTCAAACAAGAACTGGATTCTGGTATGTTTGCATAGAAAGGTACTTATATGGTTTTAAATCTCAGCAAGGACAGGGCCTTAGCAGGGTTTTGAAAGCATGAATGCTTATTTGTTTGCCACTTAGCAGCAAAGCTAAGATACATGGTTCTTATGAAGCTTGAGTTTTTGATCTGCCAAAAAGGAGAACTTTAAAACTTTAAGTAACTGTGGTCTGGAAAGTAATACCAAACAGCATCTATCTCGGACATAATTTTAACCAAAAACACGCTCTTCCTTTTGCGATTTTTCCTTCCCATGTAACATACCTTTATGGTGTTTGCCCCCTGAAAACCCACCTCCCTGCGGTACATTGCACAGCTGATCCACAGAACACAAGACCACAAGTCAATAGACAGGGTGATGTGTGTACATTGATTAGTTTAGTTAAGGGAAGTCTTAACAGAGAAGAAAACTAACCCTTTTTTAAGGAACAAGTCTCTCCATCAGACAAACTTCACTGTGGAGACAGTATGAAATCATAATTGAGCATTATATCTACAGTATTGACTTAAAGCTTATTGGCTACCTTTTGGGTATGTATGCACTTTGAGTGGTCACGTCAATGACCTCCATACACCTAAATTGTAATACCTCTACTTGCAGAACAGTATTACTCTTTTGCAAGGTTCCCTTGGCCCTTTTCATTTGTGAGGCAGAGAAACTTACAGCTGCAAGGACAGAAGCCCTGATTGTCATAGGTGGTCAGCTTCAGTGTAAACTGCCTCACAACATGAATGCACTGACCTCAGAGGCACTGGCCTTTTGATTCCCATCATGTTCATCAGCTACTCCATATTAAGTAGCAGAACAAGATCAGTAATGAGGATATTCATACCCAAACCCAGCAACTGCTTCCGTCAGCACTGATTTGGTTTTGGACATCTTATTAAGTTGAAGACCAACAAATTATGAAGTATATTTTAAGTAATGCTGCCACGTGGCCAGTGATCATGTGGTCACCAAAAGTGGTAAGATATAAACTGAATATCCAGCCAGACCACCTTAAGGACCCACCTAGAGAGTCAGCTAAGTGGTGCTTGATCTGAAAGGGGCTACCTCCCTTTGGGTTCTATTATGATGATATTTTCATAAGGGACATCAATGAAACTGAACTAGTGGAATTCAGATACACTCACCCATTCTTGTATCAAACTGTATCTGAGAAGAGCTTTGAGATGCAGCTTCTATAGTACAGTTACTCTGGGACAGATCCTCAGCTGAAGAAAATTGGCATAGCAACACTGGGAGATAACTATGGGTATGTCTACACTAGCCCCCTAGTTTGAACTAGGGAGGCTAATGTAGGCATTCGAAGTTGCAAATGAAGCCCAGGATTTAAATATCCCGGGCTTCATTTGCATCTTCCGGGGCGCCGTCATTTTTAAATCCCCCTTAGTCTGAACTCCATGCCCTCCTCGTGGAACGAGGTGTACCGGTAGTTCAAATTAGAGATCCTAATTCGAACTACCTACTCCGTGCCGCGTGTAGCCGCGGGCACGGAGTTCGAACTAAGGGGATTTAAAAATGGCGGCGCCAGAAGATGCAAATGAAGCCGGGCTATTTAAATCCCGGGCTTCATTTGCAACTTCGAATGCCTACATTAGCCTCCCTAGTTCAAACTAGGGGCTAAGTGTAGACATACCCTATGATATCAGAGATACCACTCTGTGGCAACTTGTAAGTAAATCCTGGTAATTGTACATGAAACTTTTCATCCTCAAGGATCCCAAAATATTGCCCACGTTTTTTCCCTCCTCTGCACATATAGCTAGGGAGATAAAACAGGGGGGAATGGAGAAGGAGGAGAAGTAGCACAATAGCATACTCCCCTTTAGTTACTGATCCCACAAAATCCATTGCTTCCCAAGTCAGTGTTTTGAGAGGTGATAGGGCCTGGAGACCAGTGGCAACATCCTTGCTCAAAAGTGCAGAGATTTCTCCAAAAAGATCACACCGACCTTTATAGCATTTTTCCCCATGAAATCTCCTTCCAATTCTTGACAACACTGAAGGGAAAGGACTTGGAATAGCAGTCAGCAGTTATCAATAGATGGGCTCCAGATGATTTGCATGGATGCCTCACAATTTGGGACATGAGCAGGAGTAAGATCCATCAACCATTCTGGTGGTCAAAACTAACTGAAAACTATGGCTACGTCTAGACTGGCATGATTTTCCGCAAATGCTTTTAACGGAAAAGTTTTTCCGTTAAAAGCATTTGCGGAAAAGAGCGTCTAGATTGGCACGGACGCTTTTGCGCAAAAGCACTTTTTGCGGAAAAGCGTCTGTGCCAATCTAGACGCGGTTTTGTGCAAGAAAGCCCCGATCGCCGTTTTAGCCATCGGGGCTTTTTTGTGCAAAACACTTTTTAGCTGTCTACACTGGCCCTCTTGCGCAAATACATTTGTGCAAGAGGGCTTTTGCCCGAACAGGAGCGTCATTGTATTTGCACAAGAAGCACTGATTTTGTACATTACAAAGTCAGTGCTCTTGCGCAAATTCAAGCGGCCAGTGTAGACAGCTGGCAAGTTTTTCCGCAAAAGCAGCTGCTTTTGCAGAAAACCTTTCCAGTCTAGACACAGCCTATATGTTTCGTAAAGAGCTTAAGTAGGAGGTGGTGCCCAGACCATTGGTGTGCAAATGAGGTTTTAAAACATGTATTTCAATTATTTTCTTGTTATGTTTTTCACAACTTTCTAATAGCCCAGGGAGCCATTAATGGGGCTTAAATAGCCCAAGTTCTGATCTTGTATTTCCAACTTCTAGGAACTAAAATACAAAGACAAGGCCTCAGGTTATATTCAACCAATAAATGGCTCTCTGAGATTAAAAAGTGCATAAAAACAATGAGGTTTCAACAAAAAGCTGGACACAAACACTACGAGGTAGACAGCACACGTCATATCCCTCTCTGCAAGAGAGGGCATTTTTGGCCAGTGAGACTGGTGAACATACCTAATCTTATGAATCATAGAATCCTAGGGCTGGAAGAGACCTCAGGAGGTCATCGAGTCCAGCCCCCCGCCCACAGCAGGATCAAACCCGACTAAATCATCCCAGCCAGGGCTTTGTCAAGCCAAGACTTAAAAACCTCTAGGGATGGAGATTCCATCACCTCTCTAGGTAACCCATTCCAGTACTTCACCACCTCCTAGTGAAATAGTTTTTCCTAATATCCACCCTAGACCTCCCCCACTGTAACTTGAGACCATTGCTCCCTTTGTTCTGCCATCCATCACTACTGAGAACAGCCTCTCTCCATCCTCTTTGGAACCTCCCTTTAGGAAGTTGAAGGCTGCTATTAAATCCCCTCTCACTCTTTTCTTCTGAAGATTAAATAAACCCAAATCCCTCAGCCTCTCCTCATAGGTCATGTGCTCCAGCCCCCTAATCAAGGGGGGCTCCACTGGACCCTCCACTGGACCCTCCACTGGGTCCTCCACTGGACCCTCTCCAATGCGTCCACATCCTTTCTGTAGTGGGGGGAGGGACAGAATTGGACCGAATACACCAGCTGTGGACTCACCAGTAGGGTTACCAGGTAGTCATAAAAAAAATACCGGACATGCTTCATGGGGGGAGGGGAGGAAGGGACCAGCCGGGAGGGGAGTGATGCTGGCCGGGAGGGGCGGGAAACAGAGCTAACAGAGGGGGGGTCAACGGGGCTGGCCAGGGGAGATGGGGGGGCCAACAGGAAGCAGGGCTGGTCGGTTGGGGGTAGAGGGGGGTCGGGCGGAATGGGGCTGGCCGCTGGATATCGGGGTGGGGGGCAGCCGGCAGGGGCGGAGCTGGCCGGGGGAGCTCAGGAGGAGGAAGAGGAGGGGAGAACTGGCTGCCGGAAGCAGGGCTGGCAGGGGGTTTAGTGGGGATGGCTGGGGAAGATCCAGAGCAGGAACCGGCCAGCGGGAGGCAGAGCTGGCAGCGGCGGGGGAGGACTGGCTAGGGAAGACTGGGAGAAGTCGGGGATAATCAACCAACTGGCTGGCTAGGAGGGGGTGGGAGAGCGAATCAGCCGGCAGGGAGCAGGACTGACCTGGGCTGTGCGGATCTCAGGGCGCGCCCGTCCCACACGAGTCAGTCTGGCTGCGGCTCCACCACGTGCTTGACCAGCGTGCAGGAGCATGGACCGGGCTGCTCCTCCTCCTGCTCACACGCAAGCAGGGCTCCCAGCGCCGATTGCGCCCTGCCTCCCAGTCACTCCGCCTGCCCCCACCAGGCTTCCGTCCGACACCCAGCCAGAAAACCAGGAAATACCGGACATTGTACATGTCTGGTATTTTCTGGATTTTTTTACCAGGCAGAGGGCTCAAAAACCAGACTGTCCGGTAGAAAACTGGACACCTGGCAACCCTACGTCACCAGTGCCGAATGAAGGGGAATAATAACTTCTCTAGATCTGATGAAAACTGCCTTGAGAATTTTCAATATTAATTCAGAGTACACTACATTTTTTTGTGATCTCATCTAAAAGATCCCTGAAATTGCAAACCACATAGAACTATCTGAGAAGAATGAATGGATGGGTGAATGCTGCTAGGCATCAAATCTCTGGATTATTTCAAACAACATCCTTTCCACAGTAAATCAGTTCTTTTTCACAAATGCTAGTCTAATGGAAAGTTTCTTACTAGTTCAGTTGCAATGTTTTCCTCACCTAAAAACCTAAGACAACATGCTTAATATGGCTTTTACTATATCCCTGCTTTTACTTATAGTTTATAATTGGGTTGATTTTAGATGGGTTAGGGACCCTCCTGCATACCCCTCAAAATAAAACACAAAATGGTTAAGTGGATCTATGTATTAACTGGTTCTCAAATTTTTGTATTAGTGACCCTTTCATTTAGCAAGCCTCTGACTGCGTTTCCTGCCCCCCCACACACACACATTATAGATTAAAAACAGTTTTTTATATATTTAACACCATTATAAATGCTGGAGGCAAAGCAGGGCCTAGGGTGAAGATTGAAAGCTCACAACGCCATGTAATAACCTTGTGATCCTCAGAGGGGTCCCGATCCCCAGTTTCAGAACCCCTGTTCTAGGAACAACCTGAATCTGACCGAGCCACTCAACTGTTCTACCTGCCTAACCAATGCCAAGATACAAGGAGCTCAATATACCTATGAAAGAACCCAACCAGGTTAGTTTGCATTTAATGATTACAAATCTATGTATCCTTTTCTAATAATCAGTTCAAGACAAAATAGCATTTGCAATACAGATTCAGAAATTCAGATAATTTCCATGGAGAATACAATGAAACATCAAAGACAAATCACCATATTGTACAACACAGCTGTCACAATCCTGCCAGCACAAAACTGGGTGACGTTGCAATCACACACACGCACACAATATGTGGGATGACACAGATGTATCCCTTATTACAAATCTTAAGTAAACCCGTGCTTTTCACACTGAATCCTAATAATTCCTTTTTCTGGCAGTATTTAGAGAATACCTTTCAGACAAACTTACTACAGCTTAAAATAGCATTCTAAACCCATTAATTTATGCCTCTTTATGCCACATTTACTGACAGAGATGTAGTTCTACAATTTTAAATGTTTCCCTGAGGTCACTACAAGGTATCACCTTATAAAATGGGGGATTGGTATTAGTCCCTTGTGATTCAAGAGGGCATTAACAAGGCTATATCTAATGTGCAGTGTCAACAAGTAAATCACCACAAACACTTGATGAGCTGAAAATTGTACCTACCCTTCTGTAAAGCTTGCAACACCACAGGCTTGATGGTTACCATAGTAATCATGTGACAGTTTCTGATGTATTACCTTGAACTGCACAATTGTAGAGGTTCTTCAGCTACCTTCTGCAGCGTTTCCAGATTCAAGAGCAATACTGTGATAAATGTCCACTATCTAAAAGATATACTCATTGGAATGTAATATCAGAGAGCAGGGCTTTACATGCAGATCACATGCTTTTTGCCCTTTTTAGAATATTAAAGAGTCATTTCAAAGACATGAAAAAGAACTACTATGACCTCTGATACCATGATTCTTTGCTGTGGAGATCGTAATTTTCTGTGGGACTAGCTACTGAATATTTAAGTAGTTTGAAACTGAAAATGAGGTAATAAATTCCACTGCAGATAGTCTGAGTAATGCATTGATTACAAAAACAAGCATATATCTGAGCAATTACCAGACCAGTCAGTCACTTGGTGCCTCGTGTTCAATATATTTAGATCATTATTATAACCATTAGACAATAAATTACATTACTTCATTATAGCTAATTGTCATCCTTAATATTTTCACCGAGTAACTTGAAAAAACATAGCTGTATGGAGCAGATATCATAGATAAAAAGAACCAACAGCCAAAAACAATTAAGTATGTCAGAAAGAAAAATAAAATTCACATTAATATTTCTATATTTTATTAGATTTTGGTTTGACTGTATGTTATTAGACTTTTAAAAGGCGGCACCAGTAATTTGCCTTTTGTTGCTAAAGTGAAAAATCTATACTACTGTGTACAGCAATGCTTTTAAAGAACTATTCTATTCTTGTTAGTAAACATCTCAGTTCATGAAATATTCCATTTTATTTTACTGGATTGTTTCAACCCATAATTCTCTTTGATTGCATAGCAATAAAAGGCCGAAAGAATACAGGCTTTCTTTCTTATCAAGCAGAGACGCAGCATGCACTAATTTGTGTATTAGCAACTCCCATGTGGACCCTACGTTATTGATTCTGCCATCTAAATTCTATTGTTTGACAGGAAGGATACTGAAGATAGGATTAATAAAGTGACCCCCGCCCCTCCCCTGCAAGCATTTTTAAAGCATTGGTTATTCAGCTATATTTTTGAAAATATTTTCTTAAATGGGCATTGAAAACTCAAACCATCTCCATAGTACAGCATATGACACAAATTAATACTGTTGTCTCTCAGCAATTTTGAAGGATGCCTGTTGATTAAAATGCACCAGGCTGAGATTTTTCTTTCTAAACTCATAGAAAGATGTGTACTTTATAGTTACTTGCTCCATTTAAATGTGCTATAACACTCCTGTTTGAATAAGAGTTGCTTTTTCTATAAACATAAAGAAATAGGATGACCTGATGGCTTAGCAAAAGAATTAACACTAAGGTTCCTACATTAGTACTTAAAATAAATCAAAAGCCTTCCAATTTCTGCATGACAGGAACAAATCCAAATTCAGAGTGTTTGCTCCCACCATTAAACTGAAAAGACAGATCACAAACATAATTTTGCAGCTAAGAAAAATTTTAAAACAAAGTAGGAATTTTGGTTTTATCCAACTCATAAAAATGAAGCCCTAGCTGTGGCCCACTGTAACATATTGTTACGAATGAGTGAGTACACCAACCTGCTTAATTGAATCTAGGCTGTCTGTTCACACTGCTGGGAATTAATGGGTATATCCCATGAGACCATCAGGTTGAAAATGCGTTTTGGCTTTAAATTGGATATACAAGGAAGCAAGTTTACATTAAGAAAGACAGTGTTTAAAAAGTCAGAGGACTAAATTGGCTGAAATGAAACTACTAATTAAAAGCATATACTGTCAGGGTATGTCTAGACTACATGGCTCCATCGACGGAGCCATGTAGATGAGGTTTCTAGACATAGGGAAATGAAGCGGCGATTTAAATAATCGCCACTTCATTTACATCAAAATGGCTGCCGTGCTGTGCCCATCAGCTGTTTGGCGGCACAGAGCGGTAGTCTGGATGCTCCGCGGTTGACAAGGGAAGCCCTTGTCGACCGCCTGTTATGCCTCGTGGAATGAGGTTTACCAGGGCGGTCGACAAGGGCTTCCCTTGTCGACCGCGGACCATCCAGACTACTGCGCTGTGCCGCCAAACAGCTGATCGACACAGCATGGCAGCCATTTTGATGTAAACGACGTGGCGATTATTTAAATCGCTGCTTCATTTCCCTTTTTCGAGTACACTAATCTACATGGCTCCGTCGACGGAGCCGTGTAGTTTAGACGTACCCTCAAAGACTAGAACACTCAAGTTTTCTTCCCCCCTTTCTTTGTGCCTATAATATTTTGAACCCTGATTTAGGGATTAATTTAAGTGAAACATGAATTGGGTTGGGCCCATATATACTGATGTTCAAAATCATTTATATAAGCCAGCATGGTCCATTGAATAGGACACTATTCTCAGCAATCAGAATTCTGGATCTACCAGTGACCTGCGGTGAGGTTTGAGCTAAATCACTTTCTCTCGCCACACCATGGTTTCTCCATACATAAAAATAGAGATAATCATCCTTTCAAAAATGCCTCAAGATTCAGGAATGAAATATGGCATGGAAGGTCTCCATGCTTTTATTTACATGTGCCAAAAATGATATACAAAATTCAGTTCTAAATTGCAGCTAACCCATACACAAACATATTCTACTACCAACATGCTTCCATAGTAATAAACTAAAGACATACATTTATGTATGTAAACAAAAGAATACTGTCACCAGATAGTTGAGAGCCCAAATTCAGGATTTATTAGCAAAAATTAATAAGAATGTGGTTTTACAAAACTTGACACAGGATTTAAAGAACAAACGGACAAGATAACACTTGATTTTTTTTTCCAGGTGCATAGCCATAATGAGTAGAAGTGCTTTCATGATTTAAACAACAAAATATCAGTGTAAAACAGCTAGTTAGAGTCAAATATTTTGCAACCCAAACATGAACCAGAAAGCCACATGCATTAATCTGTTTTCAATGTCTGAGCCATAGGTGCAGGCTCCCTCATTTACCCAGGGTGTTCAACCTCTGCTCCAGTCCTGACCCCGCTCCACTCTGCCTCTTCCCATTCCTGCTCCACCCCACCTCTTTCTGCCCTCTGTCTTCTTCCCTCCAGCACCTACTAAATGATGCTGAACACTGATCATGGCAGGTGGGAGGTGCTGGAAGGGAGGGAGGGAGGGAGGGAGAGGTGTTGATTGGCAGGACTGCCAGTGCCTGCTAAGCACCTACTAATTTTCCCTATGACTTTTCCAGCCCTGGATTGCCCATGAAGTCAGCACCTGTGGTCCAAACTAATGTCCAAGCAAGGATTTCAAAAGTTTCTTGGCTCTCAAAGATTGTTGATGTTGTGAAGTCAAGTCTACATTGTGGCCAGTTACTTAAGGGTCAGTACAGAAGAGCACCATGTCACCATCATAATACATGGTATGTGAGTAGGCAAGAGGGGGCATCATATGCGCTGCCAAATGAAGACCCAAAATACATCAAACTTAGCTAAAATGAGTGCAGTCATTTTAACATGTCTGCCAGACCAGGTTAGACAACATGGTGGTTAAAAGCTCCTGAGCTTTAGCTACACAACAGCTTCCACTGTTGAAGCTGCCCCGGTGGTGAATTAATTAATAGTACTTATTTTTCCTCTTACAGACAAAACCAAGAAATGCAGATATGGCAATTTCTGCTTTGAAAAGGTTGTGTTCATCCCCTGCCTTCCTTTGGGGGTGAGAGCTGTTGACCTGTGTAGAAATTAAGTGGGAGCAGCAGCTTTTAGAGCCACCCACTTTGAGTGCAGTCCTACAAGACTCCTCAGAGCCCTTATGCTTTCTGAGAGAAAGGGTCACGACTGTGCTTGGCTAATGAGCAGAATCAAAAGTAGCGATGGGAAGGAGGCACCTCATGCCCTTTCCTCCCATCACCAAGTGCACATATATAGATCCAAGAACAATCTGACATTCTAGGTTTTTAGCCGGATTGCCCCTTTAAATTTCTCTGCAACAAAAAATCCACCTACAGAGTGCAGGGGACATTGTTTACACTGTATGTGTGTGTGTTGGGTATAGAATACTGTTATGAATGAAGAAACAGAATGCATTCTTTGGTGCTCAGAATGCCTACTGGTCAACAGAAACTATGGATCCAATCCTACACTCTGTACTTAAGCAAAAATTCCCAATGGACTGACTAGGGACAGACTCTGTTCGCTGGCAGAGCTGCATGTCGTCATTCAGACCATATTCAGTGGTGGGAACAGACTAAAAATATAATAAGAGATTTAATGGCTAGTGGTCATAATTAATCCGTATTGCTGTTTAGCTGCAGATACATGCTGTAATACTTTGCTCTAGTCACCCTCAAACAAGAAATATTCAATACATATTTTTAATCACAGAAATATTGATTTTAATTTCATATACAAATGACCAATACACCAACCACACTACACAGACTTTTCTCTTTCCCACTTCTTCTGGGCAAAACAGGCCTTTCCCTCACAGGCCGCAAGAAGGGATCACAAACAGTCTCTGATTTTGAATTGAGTTCAGTTCTGATCTCTCAGTGCAACAACAGCAACATGCCATTTCTAGGCAGCAATACTTGCTGACATCACAAGCCATTTGAATGTCATTTTCTGCACCTCATTTATCAGCAGCTATTTAACTAATGAGGCCGTCAAGAAAAGTACTCGATAGACCAGATCTCTGTCCATAATTTTGGCCACTCTGTCTTAGAAGCTTTGTGAACTATTCTTGATTCTGAACTAGAGTAAAATGTTCTTTTCATTCAGATATTCTTTTTCATGCTGTAGATAATAATAATAGTTCCTTACATTGTGCATCCAAATTACATCAGATCATAAGATACAAAGTGAAATATAAGCTGACAGTGAAATGCAGCCATCACACTGAATAAGGGACACACAGAAACCTTTAGCATTTTTCCTCTGCAGGTAGAAAATGCTGAGATTCGCAAAATAACTGCTTGTGGGTATCCCTTTGCTGACTAGTCAAAATATTTTGGTTAACTCAGTACATCTCAGTGCTGACATCTGACATGGACAGCAAGAGAGAGACAGACAGAGCCAGTAGGGGAGAGCACTGTGGTGGCAACTAAAAGAGACCAGTTCAGGGCTAGTGCTACCTCCCCAACCAAAAAAAAACCCAATTTGTCTCAATCTTTTCTGGTACTTATTTTCCCTGATGAAAACAGAACTTAATAGTAAAACTAGGTGGTGTATGGAGGAGAGGGGGAAATATAGTGCCCTCCTTGCAAACATTGTTCCTAGTGGGAACCTTAAGGTTCTCCACCTACCCAAAGACTTGGTGGAGGCTTTGGAACAAGGAATAGAAGGTTCCATGGGTGTTCCCATCTCCTCTCTAGTGTGATTGTTTCCACAAGAAATGTAAGATCAGTAATTTTTCCCAATTAGGGGTGAGAGAAGGAGAAAAACAGGCAAGCTGGGGGGAGGGGGAGAAAGTCACCCAAAATTAAACAGATAAATATATCTCCAACAGCAATACAAATTGTTTAAAAAAAAAAAAAAAAACTTGCCAGCCTGTCTTGTGCCCTGTGATTTGCCTTGTTTTCTGAGACCAACTAAGGCACACAAGTTAGCAGGTGAGGCCAGAACATTCTCTGCAGTGATCTTGGATTTGGAATTCATTCTGTATGTTGATCCAAAATAGTCCAAATATAGGACCTGGTCTTTTACTGTCCACTTCTGAAACAAGATTTCTATGTAGTTATGAGTGCTTGATTTAATTTTGTATATGTATTCCGACTCACATGCAAGACTTTGTTTTATAAAAACAAATAACTGTCCTGTGGCTAAAAAGAAAAAAAACCCTTGAGGTATTTGCACTAGCTCAAGAACTGTTTTACCTACAGTCATTATTTTACTGATTTTAACCCTCCACAGCAGCTATATATAGATAATTCGATGCACTACCTCAGCCTATTCAAAATGTGATCCAGCATAGGCCCCATTTCTTCATGGAGAACATAGCCAGACTGAAGTCTTAAAAGGTTCAAATAAATGAATCTGAATGAAGGATTTGTTCTCAACTATTGCTATGTACATTTCCCACCTCATTCTTAATTCTAATGAAGTTGGAAGTCTGAAAAACTGTTGGAACATATGTAGGTATCTTATGGCAAACTCATGAGAGAAATACTTAAATGAGAGAAACAAATAGCAGTAGCAATAAGTATGTTTTCCTCAGTTCTTAGGCAAAAAAGATACGTGGATGTGTTTCATTATATTTGAGCATAACTGAAAATGTATGTGGTCTGGAGGTGATGGTCTAGACTTAGAGGCAGAAGTGGGCAATAAAACAACAGCGGTATGCCAGGATTAACCCCCAGGATACCGCCGCTGTGTTAACCTATGCCTCTGCAGGTCCAGGCAATTGCAGCTCCTGTTGGCCACTGATCACCATTCCCGGCCAATGGGAGCTATGGGAAGTGGCATGGAGCAGGACACCACTTCCTGCAGCTCCCCTTGGCTGGGAATAGCAATCTGAGGCCAACAGAAGCTGCAATCAGCTCTACCTGTGGAGGTGCAGGTAAATGCAGCGGTGGCGACCTGCCAGGAGCTCACCCTGGCAAACCGGATCCGGACCACAGGCCCATATTTGCCCACCCCTGCTCTAAGGGACGAGGGAGAATTATCAGACAGAGTAGTGATTTGAGAATAAAGAGAGAGTTAGAACAGAAGAGATAAGAACACACAATCATAACACAATATTAGCTGCCCGCTTTGGACTACTGATAAGACAGCAATTGGATTCCATGTACACTCAGGCCCCAACCAAGTTACAAAAAATTCAAGTCACTCTGTTTATTTCTGCAAATTGTTTAGATCAATAGTTTTCAAAGTTTTGGGTCATGGAATGTCAGGGACCGAGACACCTTACTGTAGGGTGATCAGGTGACCAGTGGGGATGCTAATGCAGGCTTCCTGAGTCTCTTGACACCATGGACTGTGCTGTGTCCCGTAAGCACCCAGCAGCAGGCCTG
The DNA here is from genome assembly GCA_019425775.1 of Rafetus swinhoei. Classification (NCBI taxonomy): domain Eukaryota; kingdom Metazoa; phylum Chordata; order Testudines; family Trionychidae; genus Rafetus; species Rafetus swinhoei. Next base: position 280,049,103 of record CM033437.1, read on the forward strand.
GCTACTAGTTGAGGCACCCTGGGGCTTTGCACACCGCTCTTGCCCCAAACACCAACTCTGCACTCCTATTGGCCAGGAACCAGCCAATGGAAGCTGAGGGAGGTGTTGCCTGCAGATCAGAGCAACGTCCAGACCTGCTTGCATGCCAGGACTGGCAGAAAGCCAGCCTCAGCACTCTGGCTGGGAGCTGCCAAAGTTAAGCCCCTGCCCCAATCTGTGTTGCCTGTAAGATGTGTGCTTGGACGACCACCCTGGAGAGATTCCGGTGCCACCCAGTTGATTACCAGCGAGAGCACCCACACCCAGCAGCATGTTTTCTACTGGTGGTGCACAATCACACATACCTCAGTGCACATATCAAAATGTATTCCATACCTAGATGGAAAAAATTAGAGGGAACATTAGCCCTAGCCATGTGCCCCAATCCTCAGCCCCAGCCATGAGAGCCCCCCTTGCGCCTTAAATCCCTCATCCCTGGCCCCACTCAATAGCCTGCACTCTAGTCAAAAGATATAATTATGTTGGGTTGTGGGCATCAACAATTTTCTTCAACTGGGTCGCGAGAAAAAAAGTTTGAAAACCACTGGTTTAAATAAGCACCGTAGGTCACAATGGAGTAACTGTTGACATGAAAAGCAACAAAAACCTTAGCAGTCTTCACTTCCACTGCTCTGAAATTGGGATAGTATGTTTCATCATGCATCAGAAGCTTTAACCTGCATTAAAGAAACTAAAAAAATAAATGGAATAAAACAGACTCAAAACCAGTTCACTTCCATCTGTCTCTGGAACTCTCCACTGACAAGAAAATCGCTTCAGACTCATTCAAGCCCTGAAAGTATTGGATTTTGACAATTTCACTGCTGTTGCACTGGGGCAGTATGGTGAAGTGCTTGGACATTCTTTGTTTCTATTCCCAGCCAACACCTAATTTTTCTTGATCAAGTCTCAGGAAAAAAATCTTATTTCTGCTCAGTCATCTCCCTTTCCTTTTATTCTGCGAATCTTTTCCCTACTGGGAAGGCAACATTTATGCCCAAAAAATCTCTACAAAACAATTACACAAACTACCATTCTGTAAATAATAAAAAATATGAAATGTGTTATTTCCCTTACCTAATGCTTAACATAAATACAAATACTTGCACTATATATCTCATCATTCAGTAGATGAAACATTCTCGCACCCTCACAATCATTTTTTTAAATTTTATATTCCTATGCAACTATTTATTAAGTTTATTGAGAATAAAAGATAAGGTCAGCATTTGGGGGAATTATACAAATGAGCAGTTGATGTTTCTGACTGCTTATGGTACCAAAATTATTTTAAAAGTTATTCTAAAACCGCTTAGTTTATAGTTTGTGAAAACCAACAGGCAATAATTTTGAAATATAGAATAAAAATCATAGAAAGACTTTTTTTAGTGAAAGTATATACTTTTTTGGTTATGGTTTCAAATTACTATATAATGCAAATTTTCTTCTTCAAATAATACAGTCAGCACTTGACAAGTTCAACAGCTTCAGAATCCTTCCCATTTTTCTGACCAGCATGCAAATGCTAAAACTAGTATGTCAGGAATTCAGAAAATACTGAGCTATCTGGGATTTATTATAGAAAATTAAAATGTAGTAAATAAGAAATGAAAGTTTCATTAAAAATGGTTGTGCATAAATTCCTCAAAATATTTGCAGGGACCTGTTACTTGTTTGTATAACGTAAACTGGACTGTCTAGAATAGCACATGGAAAACCACTCTGAAGTAAGAAAACAACTTGCATACTGACTCAGTTGAATAGCACACTAATACACTGACCATCTATACTCAAGGGACTGTGGTTAAATTTTCAATGACACTGGCTGGGCCAGGAATCACAAATGGATGAGAGAGAGTAAACTTCTTTAGTCCAGTATATCTAGACAAGCAGATAGTGCTTTAGAGTGGTTTCCCTGTGGGTTTGAAAGAGGAGACGGTTACAATGATTTAGCAATAAGAAGCAGACTTTCTCTATTGCATTATGATTTATCTGGATTTACATGGAAATTCATTTTAAATTTTCATATTTTTTGAACCTATCATTGCAGGGAGGCTTTTTGGGGATAAACAAGCAGTGTAATTTCTTTCAGAAAATTTAGTAGAAAAATATTATACCCTGAGATTTTTTTAAAAAGACACTGTTCCAGTATGTTACAATTTAAAAATAAATCTGTTACACACTGCTTCTTGTGATAACTGCTGAATTGTTTTGGGGGATTTGGGGAGCCCAAGTTGAGGCCTGCGATGGGTATTTGTCATTTTCTGAAATTCAGGCCTCTGCAAGATGTCTGAAGTTGATCCCCCAAAATTAAGTTACCCAAATCACTAATCACTTTTGAAAATCTTAGGCTTGAACTTTAATCTCTCATTGCACACACTCAGACAGGTTATTGCATAGCTCAATCACAAATGTTGGGCAAATGACATTTTAAAAAAATTAGTTAAGAAACAACAGTATTTTAATAGATGAGGCAACATTATTAGAATCTACTTCTACATTTATACCCACATATTTGCATAAGAAACCAATTTTTGTTCACGTTCCAAGTAAATCATCACAATTATTGGCAAATGCAAAACTACTGATGCAAAATATACAGGCTGGTTTGAAGACACCTGGGGTACGTCTACACTGCAACGCTATTTCGAGATACCGGAGTATCCTGGCTGAAATATCTTTCCCATGTCTTCACAGCAAGCCCGTTATTTCAGGCTCACTATTCCCATGTCCCTGTAAATTTCATTCTATGAGAAGTAAGAGACATTCCAGAATAGTTCTTTATTTCAATTTGGCATTGTGTAGTTAGCGCCAAATGATGATAGCATTGAAATAAGATACACAATTTGCATAGCTCAAATTGCATATCTTATTTCAAGTTATGGTGTGGTGTAGATGAACCCCTGGAGGCCATGTTGAAATTCTGGTCAGTGGTGCTTTCTTAGCTTTGGGGACTTATCCAAATTTGACAATCTTTATTCAAAGTAAAGGCTTCCAACTCTCCAAAGTAAAGACTTAGATTCCAGTCTAGCAGATCAATAAAGTATACACCTAACATAAGTACGACGGAAGTTCTTTTGCATACAGAAAAGTTCGTCACATGCTTAAAGTTATTCATGTGCTGAGGTACTCTGCTGTACTGCAGCCTGAACTTCCATTAGCAATATTGCTAACCTCAACAGATCAAAACCCAGATTTTAAAAGCTATAAAAATCTTGTTTTTCAGTCTGTTTTTTACTTTTAAATTCCCCTCTACTTCTCTGCCAATGCACGTGTCATAATTTCAAGTTTAAAATGAATCTTTAATGCACACAAAGATGCATGCTTCTCCAGGGCTGCTCAGAAAAATACTCCATTTGCCCTCTTTCTTCACCCCTAAAATAAGGGAACTACCATCCCTTTCCTGCACTTCTAGTTTATTTCCCTTGACAAATGAAGGGATGAATGGTAAATAGTTTGAAAATCAATGAACTAATTAATGCATCAAAATTCACACTTGCATTTTCATGCTTCAGGTTCATATACCATAATAAAAAATGGAGGTCATTTTAACTAAAAGAAAATTTGGGATCTGGTAGCTTATCATACTTTAATGAAACAGGTTTAAAAAAAAAACCCAAGTCACTAGAGTTGTCATTTGACATGAGAATTGACAATACTATATTACTATCAGATGAAAATTTGCTATATTAAAGAAACCAGAGGAGAATAGGCCAAATGGGAAAATGCACACACTTTTCAAACAGATAGAGATGAGAAAAAAAGGCAAATGTTGACAGATCATTCTTGAGAGTGGCCCTTTAACATTAGTGTAATTAAATGTGGTTTTTAAATTTTACAGTGATGAAAGGTTTACACTAATAATCTAGGTCACATTGCTTCTATCCTGATTGAGCGTCCAATCATTATATAATATGGGAACAATATGATGCTGTTACAGTTGAGGTAATGTTTTACTGTTGCTGGATAAAACCAACTACGAATTTCAACTCCAAAGAAAACTGAAATTGTCATCTTCATAGAAACATAGCATCATAGAATCATAGAATACTAGAACTGGAAGAGACCTCAAGAGATCATCAAATCCAGTCCCCTGCCCTCACGTCAGGACCAAGAACTATCTAGATCATCCCTGATAGGTCTGTCTAACCTGCTCTTCAATATCTCCAGTGATGGAGATTCCACAACTTCCCTAGGCAATTTATTCCAGTGTTTTTCGTAATGTTCAACCTAAACCTCCCTTGCTTCAATTTACGACTTCTTGTCCTAACATCAGAGCCCAAGGAGAACAATTTTTCTCCCTTCTCCTTGTAACACCTTTTTAGATGCTTGAAAACTGCTACCATGTCCCCCTCTCAGTATTCTCTTTTCTAAACTAAACAAGCCCAATTCTTTCACTCTTCCCTCATACGTCATGTCTTCTAGATCTTTAATCATTTGTGTTGCTCTTTTCTGGACCTTCTCCAAATTCTCCACATCTTTCTTGAAATGTGGTGCCCAAAACTGGACACAATACTCCAACTGAGGCCTAATCAGTGCAGAGTAAAGTGGATGAATGACTTCTCGTGTCTTGCTCACAACACTCCTGTTAATGCATCCCAGAATCATGTTTACTTTTTTTTGCAACATGTTACACTGTTGACTCATATTTAGCTTGTGGTCCACTATAACCCCTAGATCCCTTTCTGCAGTGCTCCTTCCTAGACAGTCACTTCCCATTCTATATGTGTGAAACTGATTGTTCCTTTCTAAGTGGAGTATTTTGCATTTGTCCTTATTAAATTTCATCCTATTTACCTCTGACCATTTCTCCAGATTCTCCAGATCATTTTCAATTTTGACCCTATCCTCCAAAGCACTTGCAACCCCTTCCAGCTTGGTATCATCTGCAAATTTAATAAGTGTACTCTCTATGCCAATATCTAACTAATTGATGAAGTTATTGAACAGAACCAGTCCCAAAACAGGCCCCTGCAGAACTCCCGTTGTTATGTCCATCCAGCATGATTGTGAACTATTAATAACTACTCTCTGAAAACAGTTATCCAGCCAGTTATACACCCATCTTACAGTAGCCCCATCTAGGTTGTATTTTCTGAATTTATTTATAAGAAGGTCATGCGAGACCATATCAAATGCTTTACTATGGTCTACCGCTTCTCTCTTATCCATAAATTATTGTTGTTTTTTCCTGTGTAGGCATCTATTACACACACACACTTACCAGTGTTTACAGTTAGAAAGTAAAATGGTATAATTCTGGTATCTACATATTCTATACACCAAGGAGATTTTGAAAGGTTAGCACATACACAGTGAAGAATGAGGACTTTGACCTGCTGGGTTTTTCCCCCTACTCCAAAAGAATTATTATGTACCAAGAGATGTTACAAGAATAAAATAAAGGCCCATTTTAGACTGACTATAGTACATCAGAGGCAGAGCGCCAAGATTACAAAGTGTGCACCAAGTTGTTATGGTAACTAAACTGCAGCTTGTTGCATAAAACACTAGCTGTTCACCCCCTGGGATAGTATTTAAATTCAGCTTCTATGCATTCCTACCTGGCTGAACAGAGTAGCTCTCCAAACTGCTGGTTGAGATCTGACTCAATAGGCAATCTCAATTGAAAAAAGTAGAAAAGTAACCTAAGACCCTCATCGGGCGGGGGGGGGGAGGGACAGATTTGATGAGCCCCTGGGCTAGGTGTGGGGAGCCAGCTCTGCATTCCCAGAAGCGGTGGGGCCTCAGGCGGAAGGAATGGGGCAGCGAAGAGCCAGCTCTCAGTGCCACCTGGAACATGTTGCGCTGGTTACTCCTGCTCCCCAGCCCTCAGTGCCACCCAGAGCATTCCACGCTGGCCCCTTCCACCCTCCAGCCCTGCTCAGAGCGTGCTGCACCACCCTCGTCCACAGCCCTCAGCATTGCTATTCACTATATCATGAAACAGAGGTTAAAGACATCCTAATTTCTATGTCGGGCCAATGTAGGATGGTTGTTTTTAATGATGCATACATGGAAATGCACCTGTCTCAACTGTTACCTTGTCCTTCCTATCTTCTCCTTACCACCATGTTCAGAATTAGGCCCTGTATGGCCTCTGTCGAAACAGCATGCACATGTCCTTCCTGGCAGACTTCTGGAATGGTCTGAAAGATTGCATTCCAAAATTACTGGATTTAATATCATCCTCATTGCTGCTTGGCACTGAAGAATCAAACTGTTGTAACAGACCTGCCAGAGAGATGCAATATGTAAAGTCTGCAAACCAGCTCAGTGCCTTTATGAGAAGTCAGGTAGAAGCAGACAAGAATGGAGTTAGCCCATAGCTTGGTAGTGAAGTAGCAATGAAATATGCCACTGGCAGGGAAATCAGAGAACATCCTGGAGTCATCTGGCGGCAAGTTGAAGAAAATAGAAAGGGGGGAAATGCAAATTACTGAAAGACACGCCCCTCCCACATCCACAAACACATCTACAAAGTATCCTGCATGTGAAAGAACATTTTGATCATTTTCCCAGCCATGTGGTACAGACAGACAAGTCTGATTTGTTTCCTCTGATAAGTGCACAGTTATACAAAGAGAATACCTAGCACAGTTAAATGTATTCATGACATGAGAGAGCTGTTCATATAGTTCACTACTATAATGTGAGAAGGAAGATGGGAGGAAAGGACAGGGAAGTGAGGGAACAAAGGATGTTTTTAATCTGAGAATCATGCCTGAATTCTGGCCAGTCTCAGCTGACTCGGAGAATGGCACAGTTTTCTCTATAAGGTATTGGCTTTGCATTTTTTTAATAAAAAAAATTGTTAGAGAAAGGCTATTGCATTAGGAGAATGGGGAAAGATGGGGTGCTTGTAAATGTGATGAGCAATGGGAGAAAATGTGAGGCATTCCTATCAGTATTCAAAAACACTAAACTACTGCTGTTTATTGTAACCATAAAGATATTTTAGGAGCCCCAGATCCCCACATTATAGCAAATGACGGCAAGCACTGCAAAAATCCCTGTTTCTTGCTGCTGTTCAGCCCTCCCATAGTTATAATAAAATACATGCAGAATTTTAAAGGGGAAAAAACTGCTTTGCATCATAACTTTATTTCCTTGAGTGTAAAAAGCATATACAATTTTTGAAGGTAGTTAAATGACTTAGAAATCCTTGTTCCATGGAACTTGGCCATTTTTGAAAATTTTACGCATCATCATTTGTCACGTGACAATGGGAACCCAATGTCTTTCAAAGGAATACACAGAAAACAAAGGCAATCTTTTTGTGGGAAACTATAGTTGGGTTTTAAATCATTCATCATTCGGTTGTGCTACTACATCCTGAACATCTTTCCCATGTACATCATCCTGCCGAGGTTTTGCAAGATGATCTCATGGCACCTTCTGGCCTTAAAAATCTATGTAAGCAGGACTGGACATGAATAGTGCAAAAATATTATGAATGTAGCTGCATTTCTCCTGATTTGAGGTTTCATAACAAATTCTAGATTTGAGCCAAGCCTAAGTTCATAAATATAGGCTAAACTTTCAGCTAATAGAATTTTTATTATTTACATAGTACTCACATATGTGCTAGGGGCTATGTAGAACAAATATAAAGGCAAAGTCCTTGCTCTGAATGACATATAACCTACTTTAGTTCTGACAGTACGTGATGGTAAAAAACAACAGAATGAAAGGGGTGAGGAAGAATACTGGTGGCAGTAGTTAGATCAAGTATTTGCACATGTTGATGGTTCCATTAATTTCTCATGAAGCAACTTTAATTCACTGCTAGGAGACAATGTAAAGAAGGTGGTGGTTTGGAATCCATTTGAATGAGAAGATTACGAGAAGACTGTGGCTTGGGGAATAGGATAGGGAAGACACCTCATGTACTGTGGGAGCCCAGAGAGGTGACCTGGAGAAGAAACAAAGGTGGCATCTTTGAAAATTAGGCCACTTATATAGGGGTCTGATTATTGATTTAAGTGCCTAATTCTAGGCAAGCAAGTTTACAAATGTTGACTTTAAATGACTGAGCTAGGCTTCCTTTTGGCATAGCGATTGACCCTCCAAGACTTTGAGCACTGATCTAGACAAATACTTCAGCATGGGCTTCAGCTTGGAGTCAGTGGAGCTAGGAAATGTGCTTAATTTTTTTTTCAGGACTACACTATTCAGCATCTTGAAGGATCAACCCTCTAGATGGGCACATTTCTGTTCACATCAGCTGAGCAGTTCCTCCACATAGCAGAGATTTCGGCTCATTGAGTATATTCACCTCCGCAATGCAGCTAATATTCCTCTTAAATGTGCCTTTGGCAACACAGATGCAAAAGTTCTATTTGCATTATTTCAGCACAATTTGCAGAGTTCACCAAGTTCTACATGAAAAAGATTAGGGGATATAAAAGGGAAAAGAACCTGTGATCCCTGGAGAGACAGGATGTACATTATACGCCACAGCCTAATAATTTTTTGATAGAGTGCAGATGTAGTAAGGACCAGTCCATATTTGATCACCTGTGGTATGGAGCAGCACAACTGTTACATTTAGCATTCCTTTTAAAGCCAACCCATTCAAAAGGTATTGCAATACAATTGCCAAGTGGACAGTAATCCACTTTTTAGCCATTTTCTTCAGTGCTGCAACAAGAAAATCGTTAAAATAAAGTAACTGTCTGAAGCGCCTCTAATGCATCCATAATGGTGACATATAGATATCTGGTATATAGTTAAGAGTAAATTGTTCTGTCAAGTTGACTACTGTCTGTAAAGCACCCAGTGGACTCACTAGTTACTAACCTCTATCCCCAGACAGGGCTAGAAACTTTTGTAACCCCCAAAACTTTCAACTCTTGCAATTTTAATCAATTTCAAGACTGTTTTTTAAAACATCTCCTGTCTCATGACCGCCTAACATTTTACTAACTTTTGCCATTATTCAAAATGGCTTTTGCCTCCCGCTATTTACAATGGGATCAAAACCACAGTCTGCTGTTAAGAAAGATGGCTGCCCTTTATTCCTCTGGGTGTCTCAAGGACTTTGTAACTACCTTATTGAGAAAAGTAGGTGAAAATAGTCTGGCTTTGGTAATAAGGAGCTCTACAGTCTAAAGCCTCAGCTAAGAATGCCCTGTGTTCCCTCCCAAGAGTTTTGCCCTGAGCTATATTAGATGCTGTATTTTTGACACACACCCATCTTGCTGAAAATGGAGAAGTTGTCTCTTAGACAGTCAGGCCCTAGCCTTTTGAGGACCCTGAAGTGAATACAAAATTCAGGGGTAGCACTAGTGGAATGTACAGTGCATGAGTGTCATATGCTCTTGATGGTCTTTCTTCCTCAAAGATAATGTTGATGCATGTTCTTCAGGTAAGAATTTCAGCAGTGGCTTTCACCATATATACAGCTTACTGCGCTGTCATACTGACCTAAATCAGAAGTTACAGAAAACTGGATGAGTTAACAGGTTTTGTCTCACCAGTTATGTTCCTTTCAGTTGCCCTCAAGGCCCCATTTGTCTTCACTTCAGTTACCTTAGGCAGCCACTGGCAGTTCAGATGCCTGCATTCCCATATCTAACAATTACATTCACATTCATGTACAGTTCACTATAAACTCCATCAAGAATAATATAACCTTATTCCCTCAGACACTCATCATTCATACTGGTTTATTCTTAGAATGCCTCTCTTTTAATGCCCTCCCTGAAGAAACTAACTGATGATGCATCACCATTATTGTGAATGGTTTTCACTCTTGTCATCTTATCCTCTTTTAAAATCTCAACATAACCAAAGTTCAACAGAGACTGTGGAGAGAACAGAAAGCTACACGTTACCTAGAAATGTACATAAAGAATAGGAAGTGTATTAATACAATTGTATTTTATAGAAAGATATTAATAATTCCCTGCATAATATCATTATAAAACATGGAACAATATGTTATTTACATAGAGTCTTTCATTCGAAAGTTCTTTATAAACATAAAGGTAGGAGCTGGAAGGGGAAACCACTACTACAATGCTGATCCCTCTTAGATGCAAGGGTAGCAGACTGGCAGATATCCATTTATGCACGTGTTAAGGAAAGAAGAAAATCTGACTAATGACACTGGGCAAACTTCTGGGTTTTTTAAGAGAGATATTAGTTTGAGATTTTCATAGGCACTTAGTACCTTTGGACACTTAATGGGAATTTAATGTCCAAAGCTTTTAATCATTTTGGAAAATATCAGCCTTAATATTCAGACTGAACAGACAGAGTTACATTTTTAAGGTCAAAGAAGAAAATCATAGCAAATTGCACTGAACTCAATCTATCTTGGAAAGATGGCAGAGTGAGTCATTTCTGAAGAGGGCAACTTGTTAGCCTGGAAGTTAAAATGTAAAATAGACTATTCAAATAGACAGACTCAACCCCAAAAATGCAAACTACAGCCAGTCTGTCACAAGGCATAGGCCCAGTCCTGCTCTGAGATGAAATGTAGTTCTCACGGGAGTCAACAGGAGTCCCTTGGTCTTAAGTAAAGACAGAATTCTGTCTGATGTTTACATGAAAATTCACTCAAAAAAGCATAAATAAGGAGGGTCTGAACAAACCAACAAACTTTGGGAACATAAAAATCAGGAGGAAACATAATGAAAGCGTTTCATGTAGCCAAACATATTATATGCTACAAGGTCATCCTCCCAATTCATGGAATTCAGCTAATCCTCTCGATGAATGCAGCATGTGTTGCTCTCCAGATGAAATTGTATAGGCTCTAAATAAGAGGCAGTCAGCTACTTCTATAAATGCAATCAAATGACTGTCAGTCTGAATAACACCATTCGATTTTTCCCTTTTCAGTAAACAAGTAAAATAAAGAGAAATGTTTCACCAGAAATGTTTCTGTATCATTTGAAAGACCACAAGGTACCTTCCCTCAAAATTATTTTAACTATAAATCAAGCATGAAAAAACATGTTCAAATCAAAGGTTAATATCTCAAGGTCTTTAATGTATGATTACCACCAGCTCTCTTCCATTAGCATGATCTCCTCCTCCTCATCTTTCAAACACTCCCCTGAACTACTGTGGACTTCTGTCCCACTGATTCACATGATTGGAAAGTAGTAACTATTTGGCACTCAATCTTCACAGCACTGCTCTGCAGGAAATACTATTTGCTTTCTGTTCCACAGGCCAGAAACCCTATCACTAGTGAGAAGCAACAGCATCATTTCTTCTCTAAAGAGTCTGTCAGATTAATTTTTAAAGGCCATGGACTGGTCTCACCTTGATAACAAAACAAAATGCCTCCTCTAACGTCTGCAAGAGGAGAATCAGTTACTATGGATCAGATTCTGATTTTAGAGATAATTATGTTAATCCAAAGTAAATCTATTGATTTAAATAGAGTGTCTGCAGATTTGTGCCAGTGCACTAGAGAGCAGAACATGACTCTTCATTTCATCTGAACAATTAATCTCAACCACCACTGTGCTGTTTAGCATGAGTCTCTGTAGGGAGATACTCGAGTGTTTTGGAGATAATTTCAAAATGCATAAATTATCTAAAAGAGTCAAAAAAATAACAATTAAAAGCTTATTATTTAAATGTCACATTTGTTTTGAAGAAACTTTTCTTTCCAAACAAGGCAAAGAAGCAACCGGATGAAGCATCAATCACTATGTCCCGTATCCTGAGACTATTGACCGGTATCCAAGCCAGTTTCAATCCAGCAGAATCCCATTGGAGGCACAATGGGCCCAATTCAAATCAGACTTTATTCGTGTATTCTTTCTTTTCAGATGGAAAGGACTCAATGTTAAATCATTTTAGTCTCTGACTACTACGATCTGATTTTTCTAAACCCTTTGCTGAACAAATTGATCTTTGCTATGTTATGCACAGCAGCAGCAATTTTTTAATTTTTTGAGGGGGCAGGAGGAAAGGTGGTTGAATGGGGCAGGTTGCACTAACTCCCAGAAAGTTCCTCAGATATAATTAGGGAACAATGAAAGTCAGAGTCAAAGATTTAACTTTATGTTGAGCTTATCCTAGTGCACCAAAGTCTCACAGGACTATGTAAAAAACTAACAACCACCATTCTTAAACTCATTGATATACCTGGGCACGGCAAGGCAGACTGGCAAGGGTGCATTAGTGTTATGGCTGAATTCTGCTCTCCTGAAAATGCACTTACTGATCAAGAGAATTAGGGGTATTTGTGCCTTCCCCAAAGGACCACACCATCCTACAGATTTAGCTCATTGGTTTTTGCAGGGAGGTAGGTGTATATAACCCACACGCCTCCCTGGTGTGGTGGTCTGTCCCATCCAGTGGCATAGACACCACTTAGAGAGAGATTAGTTGGGCCATGTACCTTTTAGCTCATGCAGCAGAGGCTCATGTGTTTAGCTTCAGAGATCCCATGTTTGATCCTGCCTGCTGACAACTGCAGTCTGTTGGTGTTACAAGTGGGATAGCTCACCACATTCAGGAGGTGTGTGAGTTACATGCATATCTGACTGAAGGAGTGGCTTCCATATTGAAGTTCTGGTGAATATTATCGGGAATTAAGTCATGATTGTGGTCATAGACAGGTCTGGAGTATGTGAACCCAGAACACAATGCATAAATCATAACCATGAGTGGTTAGCATTATGGATGAAATCCAATTCATATCCTCAGTGGGTTACAGCAGTGTTTCTCAACCAGTGGTACGAGTACCCTTAGGGGTACTCGAGAGCAATCTGGGGGGTACGTCAACACAATTAAAATTTAGAGAAAACTGAATTTTTGTTTTAAGTTTTACAGTGCTTTATTATTTTTGTACTTCTTACACCCAAAAATTTCATCGCCCGTTCGGCCATGATTAAGTTGTTTAAACAAATGTGTTGCAATGGTAGAAAAAAAAATTGTGTGTCTGAAAACTGTAGGTACCGGGGGTACTTATATATAGTTTTAAAAGGGGGTACTTTATAAAAAAACGTTGAGAAACACTGGGTTACAGTAGCCCTCACCATTGGAACCTGCACCATTTTGCTGCAGGTGGATGGGTAGGGCTGGTAGGGAGTGCACAGTGTAGTTTAAAGCCCTGTTCCATGTGTGGTAGCATAAAGGCAGTATGAGAGGAGAAAGTGTGGGAGGACTGGAATGGAGAGGATCCATCACTGTGGACCTTAGTCCAGTGACATCTTTTTATGACCATAGCTGGTGATTATGAAAATCCTCAAGGGATTGAGAAATGGATCATTAGTGGATAATATTCTACTTGGGATCACATGCTATAATAACTGTTCATTCTGTTGCTCTCAAGGGCAGATCTGTGCTACCCTAAAAGCGTCAATATCTGCTAATTAGTCTGCTATAGACTTTCAGGAGATGGGTCACGGGGCACACACTAGATTTTCACATGTCAAAGATAAGGAAAATCTATTTCAATCCTCCATGAGTGAATTACTAGTATAGGTCACTGAGCACTATCAGTTTCTTTATGCCAACAGACCCTTGAATGGCAATCCGCCAAAAAATAAAATGTCAGGAATCAAAACTTCCGTAAGATTCGGTTTCAGTATCTGCTCATAAGAACAGAACAGGCAGAGTGAGGAAAGCATTTCATGCATGCCTTCCTCCAAACACAACTGGCAGGCGACATTTTTGGCCTACTGCTTTTTGAAAGCAAGTTCCAGCTCATTCATTAATTTGAGCATCTGCCCCGGCCCCTCCAAAAAAATCAATGAACTATTATTTTTTCGGATAACATTGAGGTATAGTACGCAGGCCCTATTTTACCCTGTTCTTGCTCACAGCCCAAGATACATCAATTTGTTTGTTAGTAAATATCACAGGAGCACATCAAACCCCCCATATTTTCTTAAAGAATTAAGATCAATGAACGTGTTCCCTTTGGCATATGGAAACTAAATTCAGACCCAGTGCAAGTCCATTCAAAAGCAATAGACTTGTACCCACTAACATCAGACATAAATTTGGCCTAGAGAGAATTTGTGTTTGATGCATATGGAGAAGTCAGGGCACAAGAGTAATAAAAGTGCTAATTGTTCATAGAATCATAGAGCTGGAAGAGTCCTCAGGAAGTCATCAAGTCCAGCCCCTTGCCCAAGGCAGAACCAATCCCAACTAAATCAGCTCAGCCAAGGCTTTGTCAAGCCGAGACTTACAAACCTCTAGGGATGGAGATTCCACCACCTCCTTAGGTAACCCATTCCAGTACTTCACCATCCTCCTAGTGAAATAGTTTTTCCTAATGTCCAACCTAGACCTCTCCCATTGTAACTTGAGACCATTGCTCTTTGTTCTGCCATCCGTCACTACTGTCAACAGCCTCTATTCATCTTCTTTGGAACCTCCCTTCAGGAAGTTGAAGGCTGCTATCAAATCCCCCCTCACTCTTCTCTTCTGCAGACTAAATAAACCCAAATCCCTCAGTCTCTCCTCATAGGTCATCCGCTCCAGCCCCCCTAATCATTTTGGTCACCCTCCACTGGACCCTCTCCAATGCATCCACATCCTTTCTATAGTGGGGAGGGGGGCAGAACTGGACACAATACTCCAAGTATGGACTCACCAGAGGCGAATAAAGGGGAATAATCACTTCTCTAGATCTGCTGGCAATGCTCCTCCTAATGCACCCTAATATACCATCAGCCCTCTTGGCTACAAGGGCACACTGTTGACTCATATCCAGCTTCTCAGCCTCTGTAATCCCCAGGTCCTTTTCTGCAGAACTGCTACTCAGCCATTCGGTCCCCAGCCTGTAACAATGCTTGGGATTCTTCCATCCCAAGTGCAGGACTCTACACTTGTCCTTGCTGAACCTCATCAGATTTCTTTTGGCCCAATCCTCTAATCTGTCTAGATCATTCTGGACCCTATTCCCTGCCCTCCAGCGTATCTACCTCTCCCCCTAGCTTAGTGTTATCTGCAAACTTGCTGAGGGTGCAATCCACCCCCTCATCCAGGTCATTAATAAAGATGTTGAACAAAACCGGTCCTAGAACTGAACATTGGGGCACTCCACTAGAAACTGACTGCCACCCTGACATCGAGCCATTGATCACTACCCATTGGGCCCGACAGTCTAGCCAGCTTTCTATCCATTTTACAGTCCATTTATCCAATCCATACTCCCTTACCTTGCTGGCAAGAATATTGTGGGAGACAGTATCAAAAGCTTTGCTTAAGTCAAGGTATATCACATCCACTGACTTTCCCATATCCATAGAGCCAGTTACCTCATCATAGAAGCTAATCAGATTGGTCAGGCACGACTTGCCCTTCGTGAATCCATGTTGACTATTCCTGATCAATATTCCTGCATTAGTCCATATTTCATGCCCAATCTATATAAAGAATTTCTGTTGGTATTGACAGAATCTACAATCTAGATGCAAGAAACACAGACGTCACCCTGGAAGAGTACTAGAAAATATCAACAAGAGTAAGCCTAGTAGGTGAAGAGGATAGTCTTCTCTTTTGTTGGCCATTGGCTATGGAACTCTCTTCCACTAAGCTTATAACCACAACTCTTTAGCATCTCACCATGGACCACAAGCCATGTCTTGCCCACAACTTTACAACAATAATAAACAAACACTGCCAATTAATGAAAAAGTAGAAGTACCAAATGGAGTAACTAAGCTAAAATAGGTTTAGATTTTACCTCGTAGACTGTGTAATTCAGTAAAAGCATGGTGAGGAGCATGGTTTAAATGCTGAGAGAGAACAAGTGCTCATTGTCAAGTTTGTGAGAGTTCATGCCACCCGATGGTTGAACTGAGTCATTACTGCACATGAATACATCAGACTAGTCATTATAAAATGAGAAGACATTGGAGCCTGCTAACACCAAAACTGCTGCATGAAACAATGAAGTGAGTTTACTGAGAGAGACACAATCATGGCTTAGAGATTGAAGGAGCATGTGAAGAGATTGAAAGTGGGCTGCAGCTACCATCTCAGCTTTATTCATAGATAAAACTCTATTCCATTGTGCAATCAGGATCCTTTGAGAGTTCTGAGCCACAAATCCTCCTCAAAAAAAAATGTCAGAAGGAAGCAAATGAAACTTCCCATCCTTAACAGTACCACAGTCTTTACCGAAAGAAATTTTTTTCTTGAGCACTCTCAAATTACTGTGGAAGAAAAATCTCCATTACCTTAAAGTGAAAAGAGTCGCAGAAGAGCTGTCTTATGTTGCAGTTGCTAACCAGAGCTTGGAGTTGTATTATAAACAATGTTTTAAACTGTAGTCATTAATTTAAATATGAGGGACCAAGTTCAGACCTGATATAAACCTGTGTTGCTCCAATTATGCCAATGGAGTTGCATTCACTTGCACAAGGTTCCTAATTGCTAACATATCTAACCTTATATTTAATTCAGACATTTCTGAATTAAGAGCCATGTATGATCTTGATAATAGACACAAAGGGGAAAAAAACTCAGTCCAAGCTGCTTTAGGATTTAGGAAATCTGATTCTCTTCCCATTTCTCCCTTCCACCTTTTTGAATTACTTACCCTGAAATTAGGATATTATAGTCCTATATTTTGCTCACTGATCTTTGGGGGCTCTTATGAAAGAGGAAATGATATGTATTTACTTATAAGGCACACCATAACAGAAGGTGTCCAGTTTATCTGAAATAATATGCTGCCTAGTTCTGTCAATGCACTTAATTCCTAATCCCCAACTCATGCTATTTCCCTTGTGTGCTCATATTTGAGGAGGATAACATTAAACTGTGAGATGACAGCAATGAAGCAAAATCACTTTTACTTCTGAGAGTTACAGTACAGGGACTCTTCCTTGTATAAATCCCAAGACAAGACAATTTTCTATTGTTCTTTTTATTTAATAATAATAATGCTTTTAACTCATTTTTATTTCTGGTTATAAACATTATCTTATGAAGAAATCCTTTGCTGACAACATTGAATCTTCTTTCTGAGTACTCAGTCGACTAGTGACCTAAACCAAAATATAAGTCCATAACTTGAGATAAATGCTCTAATTCAGTCTACCACCTAATTCTCTATAAACAATTCTGTTATATGGTGCAAATTTCTAGTGACTAACAACCAGATTGGTAGGAAAAAAGGGCAATGAAAATCTAAATGCATGGAAATTCTACAAATCCCACAGATTTTGAGTCTTCAATTTTTTTCTACTAAATATTTTCATTTAAAAAAATCTGAAGTTTCATGTGAGACATTTGCTAGAATAATTAGAATAGGATTTTCTGATTGTAAAATTAGCCATTCAAATGTAGTTCTTACGGGAGTCAACAGGAGTCCCTTGGTCTTAAGTAAAGATAGAATTCTGTCTGATGTTTACATGAAAATTCACTCAAAAAAGCATAAATAAGGAGGGTCTGAACAAACCAACAAACTTTGGGAACATAAAAATCAGGAGGAAACATAATGAAAGCGTTTCATGTAGCCAAACATATTATATGCTACAAGGTCATCCTCCCAATTCATGGAATTCAGCTAATCCTCTCGCTATCTTTCTCAGTATGCAGATAGAAAAATTATAATGATGTATCTGGGGGGTGTGTCTAGACGACAAGGTTTTGTCGACAAAAGTGGACTTTTGTCGACAAAACTATACCTGCGTCTACACTACCGCTGAGTTCTGTCGACATAACGTCGACAGAACTCAGCAGTTTTGTCGACGCTGGTAAACCTCATTTTACGAGGCATAACGCCTTTTGTCGACAGAGTTCTGTCTTGTCTCTACTATAATCCACCTATCAACAACAAATTAAAGCCACTTAATCAAAACTGACTCAATGTTGTGTCTCCTGCTTAAAAAGGGCAGTTATGGTGAAATATTAAAATGGCCAGGACAGCATGACATGCCCAGAGAAACTGTGGTTTTAAATGTCATCATCTTTAGACATCTAAACTAATAATGTGTTTGTTTTAACTCAGATCATCACGTGCATCTTTTAAGCAACAGTGTCATGTTTAAGACTATTACTGTACTGTAACATTTGCCAACAAAACCCCCAATATTAGAGACCTCCCAGACCTTCCCCAAAATGATGGCCCAGATTAATGTCTACAGCCGTAAAGCACAGTTCAGTGAAGGACTTTAAACACCATGTGTGTTTCTGTCTGGCTTTACTCAATGAGCAGTCTACAACCTGATGGAAGCAAGCACTTGGAAAAATTTACAATAGTCTAAATACTGATGTTCTTACTTCAATATTCATTCCCATTTACTGAGTTCTTATTCAAGCTGACTCCCACTCACAGACTAAGGATTTTAGAATTTGGCCCTATATAGATTCTTAATATAGCTTGCATAATTTCTGTAACATATGTTCAGAAGCTATTTAGCAGAAAGCATGTCCAGAACATATGAACTAAGGTACCTCAATTAATTTGTATCTAAGCGACTCAGGGGAATGGTTTTGAATAAAATGATGCTATTTTAGCTGGAGTCTAGTATTCTCTACGTAATTTTTTGTAGCATAACTCATGATGCTTGATGCATACTGACATGCTTTTAAATAACTGAAGTAATACTCCTGCGAATATTCCAAGTTAAGATCTAATGCCTCTTATTTTAACTATTCCCACTGTTTGGATGACTAAACAGCTCTCTGTGAGCACAGGATTCTGCATGAGGATAGCTTATTGGAATTCTTTTACTAAATGAATGGTAATGCATTTGTCTGCCATACCCTTAACAAGAGATCAGAGTATCTCTGATTTTGTTGTGTTGATCAGAAAAAAAAAAATCAGATGGCCCGCTGTCATTTTTTCACCTTATGTTATCTCTGTAAACCTATCTAATATTACTTGAAAGGGCAGCTTACTTATAATTAGGTGGGGGAGAGAGAACTATGTATCATGACAGTGTAAGAAGAAAATATTCACCCAATCATATGATCATGTTAAAAGTTTTATGATCAACTTTTTTCCTCTTTAGTAAATAAAATGTAATGCAATGACCTGTATACTTCTTGCTTCTCCATATTCATTACCAAATCATTAGGCTGTTCCTGAAGCCAGTTTTCTAGATGGGCTGTCTTTTAGTATAAAACTGAAGAACACTCAATCCTGTATCCATAAACTCAGTTGGCAATTGTGTTTGTGTGCATTTAAGGCACTCAAATCACTCACAAAAAGGTAGCTGTTGCCGTTACTATTTGAAGGCAGGGAGGGGGAATTTAGTCACTGTAAAATATTAGAAGTCACTGTAAAATATGCTTGAATGTGAGTGAAGCAGCTATTGTTAATGCAATCACTCTTCCCAAAAGAAGTAATTTGCTCAGGATTTTAGATTTTCAGGTACAACCATGCCTCGTGATTTACTGCTAATCATTCTTCACACATCTTTGACAGCTGTTCACCAAAATGGTTTTCTGCAAAGACAGAGGGAGGATTTCTGTAGCACGTAGCTAATAATTCCTTTGCTAATGCCAAGAGCATCAAAATAGCACTGGCCCCCCTTTTCAAAATAATAAACTTGAACCTCTTTAATCAACAACCCTGGGAAACAGAGTAAAGATGTTGCCAGGTCAGAGAGGGCACTGTGGGGTCTGGGCGTGAGGGGGAAGGGAATGGTGTGCTTACCTGGTGCCCCATTCCCAGAGGCACGCGTGACTCCACACCTCGTGCTGCTCACAGGCACCACCCCCAATGCTATAGGAGTGGTGGGGAAAAGCTGCAGAGAAAGCACATCACTGCACTGCCATTCCCCTAGCTGGGGGTGGGGAGGAGAAGTGACAACATGCAGAGCCCCTTCCTCCATACCACGTCTGATCGTGGATTACAGACACCCAGATTACAGAGGTTCAAGTGTACATATTTTAATCATGTTATCCCTCAAATCAGAGTTCTGTCTAGCATTGGAAATCATTTGCCCACTCAACTGGCTCATAGGCTTTATAATGTTCAATCTTTGGTTCCCATGTCAGGCCCGTACTCGGGGGCATGTGCAAAGGGTGCGAACGCACCCCCCAACATCCGCCATGGACCACCAAATGTGAGGAGGGGAGTCAGCCCCTCCCCTGTGCTGCTGTAGTGACAGAAGCAACTGTCTGACAGAATTTGCTACTTAGGGTGTATTAATCATGCATACTGGAACTGAGCATGCTCAATAAGAGCTGCTGTACTCACCATGAATTCTCCTTCTCACCCTTTACCAGCATTAATTAAAAATAGATTCGGGGCAAATTGCAAGAGGGAGATGGGCAGGGTGGGGGGAGGGAGAAATTAACCAGCTGGGGCGAGTCAAGTAACTTTAGGGTGAGACAGAAGAAGGGCTAGAAGGGAAAAAAATCAGGTGTGGGGTGGGTAGGATCTGGGGTTTGGCTTGGGGGAGATGCTGCCAGCCCCTGTGGGGGGGGGGAGTTTGCTCCCACATGGGTAGGGACAAACAGGGTAGCAGTTACCCAGGGGGGTGAGCCACCTGCCAAGTGTGCAAAGGGGGACAGAGGATTTCAATAAAATGTAGTGAGGGGATAGCTTACAAGAAATCTCTACAGCTGTCACTCAATTAGTTCTTTGGGAAGATCTGTACTGGCTCTTATGTATTTTTTACACTTACATTAAGTGAATTTTTGTCTTGTTCCACAAGCAGAAGCATATTTCCTGCCTTGACTAAATCTGACAGATAATATCATACCAGTGAGCCTGGCTTCTACCCCGTATCAGACCATTTTCTATGTCTTATGCCAAATCTCATTTGGTTATATCCAGCCTACATCATGGACTTTCTGTATTTCAAATACTACCTGAAGACTGAATTCTGCTGTGATGACTACAAGAAATCACTCAATCAGAGCTGTTTGCATAATGAGAGAATGGAGGATTTTACTTCATTTTAAAACAATTTGTATTTAACAATCAAATGTTCAGAGCCATCAAGATGACCATTTGCTAATCTATATAATGGCATTATCTTATTTTGGTAACCCATTATGCCTTCTGCCTTTCCTCCTTCAGCCTATCACAATCAGTTGCTGTATGTCAAATTAGATTGCCACCAGAGTTTCCATCTAATTTAAAATACGGCCCCTATGCAGACCTCTCTGTTTGTTCATTGCTCAGTACATGGGTCCCAGACTCTCACTGGGTTTGCTAGGCTGTATTTTAATACAAAATAAATAATAATGGTTGCACAAAACAAGGTATATTCCCACAAGATGTGACCACTGTCAGCTTGCACAAATGTCAACAGTAGTTGCAGCTCAGTATGTCACCGGATTGGGCTCACTACTTAGATTGCTTTGTTCCAGGAGATGCTATGATTGATGGAGACCATGAGGGAACTTTCCAGTGTTAAGGGTGTATGTTTTCAGTAAAATGCCTCTAGCTCTGGAACTTTCTTCTCCGGTAACTCAGATTAAAACAAATCTCATTTATTTAGAGTGCAATGCAAGATTAACAACTGACTCTAATAATGAAAGACTCAAAACGGCCAGCACTCCCTCCTTTATAACCTAGAGAAAAGAAGAACAGAGTAATCTACAAACTAGCTCCTTAAATCTGCTATTTCCTATAAGCTGAGAACCTACCAGTTGGAAGTAACAGGAAGAAAAGGAGCAGGGTCTATTGGTCAGTTTCAGCATGAAGCTACAAAAAAAAAAAAAAAAAAAGGATAATGCAGTTCCAGGATGCATCAGGTGAGGTATTTCTAGTAAAAACAAAGTAACATTATACAACACTGGTGAGACTTCATCTGGAATACTGTGTGCAATTCTGGTTTCCCATGTTTAAGAAAGATGAATTCAAAAACTAGCACAAGTGCAAAGAAAGAATACTAAGATGATCAGAGGAAAGGAAATCCTAATTTACGAGAGGAGACTCAAGGAGCTTGGCTTGTTTAGCCTTACCAAACAAAGGCTGAAGGGAGATATGATTACCTTCTATAAATACATAAGAGGGATAAATACCAGGGAGGGAGAAAAGTTATTTATGTTAACAGCCAATGTTGACACAAGAACATATGGATATAAACTGTCCATCAACAAGTTTAAGCTTGAAACTAGATGAAGGTTTCTAACCACCAGAGGAATGAAATTCTGGAACATCTTCCTAAGGGGAGCAGTGTGGGGGAAAACATAAATGGCTTCATGACTGAGCTTGATAAATATTTGGGGGGGATGGTATGATGAGATTGCCTACAATGGCACGTGGCCCATCTGTGACTGCTAGTAGCAAATATCCTCAGCAGCTGGAGATGGGCACTAAGTGGGGAGGGCTTTGAGCTACAACAGAGAATTCTTTTCCTGTCTAGATGGTGGGTCTTACCAACATGATCAGGGTCCTACCAACATGTTCAGGGTCCAAATGACTGCCTCATTTGTGGTCAGGAAGGAATCTTCCCCACGTCAGCTTAGCAGACACCTGGGAGCTTTTTCCTTCCTATGTAGTATGGGATATGGGTCACTTCATGGTTTAAACTGATGGATTCCACTCACTGGTGGATTATCTGTAACTTCAAGACTTTTAAGTCACGATGTGAGGACTTCAGTAACTCATTAGGATGTTATAGGTCTATGACAGTCGTTGGGTGAGGTTCTGTGGCCCGTGATGTGCAGGAGGTCAGATTAGACCGTCCTGTCTGGCCTTAAAGTCTTTAGCCTAGAAATTATGGTGATCAGCACAATAGAGATAAATTCAGTGGCTCATAGATTCCGATGCCATAGAATTTCCCAAAATAATTCCTTTTGAATCCAATCCAAGCATCCAATCTTGATTTTTAAAATTTCGCTAATGGAGAATTCACCATAACCCAATGATTAATTACTCCCTAAAAATTTACATCTTATTGCCTGTCTGAATTTGTCTAGCTTCAACTTCCAGCTGATGAATCTTGACATAGCTTTGTCTGCTAGACTGAGCAGCCAATTATTAAACATTGGTTCCTTGTGTAGGTACTTATAGACTATGGTCAAGTTCCCCTTTAACCTTCTCTTTGTTTAGCTAAGCAGACTGAGCTCTTCAAGTCTGTCACTAGAAGGCATGTTTTCTAATCCTTTAATCTTTCTCATGGCTCTTCTCTCATCCCTCTCCAATTTATCAACATCATTCTTGAACGGCAGACACCAGAACTGGACATGCTGCTCTCCACTCCTACTCAACATTCCCCTGTTTATGTATTCAAGGATCACATTAGATTAATAATAATAATAATTAATAATTCTGGCCATGGCATCAGAGTAGCAACTCATGGTCAGACAATTCCCAAATCTTTTTTCAGAGTCACTGCTCTGTAGACAGAGCCCCATGTTGTAAATATGCCCTGCTTTTTTTTGTTTCTAGATATATACTTTTGCATTTAGCCATATTAAAATGCATTTTGTTTGCATGCACACACCTTATCAAGCAAACCCATATCACTTTATGTCTATGACCTGGTCTCATCATTATGTACCACTCCCTGAACCTGAGATCCCTCAAACTCCGACCTCTACCATAATGCCTACAGGTAACTATAAATGACATGACTTTTAGAGTAACGTAATATAATCTATAAATATGTGTGTGTGTGTCTCATGTGTTTCACTGAATATTTGCATTGTCTGAATGAGGCTAATTATTAGATGGCTACTTTAATTGTTTATTGTTCTACCTTTTTACTCTCCTTTACACCTGAGTGCTCTTTTTAAAAGTGCAAGATCTTCAGGCCTGGAACTTTTCTATCTGGAAAGTGTTTGGTACTGAAAAATCCAAGCAAATAAACCACTATTATTTATATTGTTAGTTTCTAAAATGTATATTGCACCAGAACATTGCAGCCCTAAAACAAGAGATTATCTTATTCCCCGCAGCAAGAATGGGCTCCTATGTTAACTAGTGCTTATCAATGACATTGTAAAAGGCTCAGCCATTGTTAAAACCTAATTATAGCTTGAAGTTTCCGTTATATTGAAATACAAGATCCATCTTCCTCATAGGGCAGCTTTATAAGTATGCAAGATGAATGTAAAATTGATAATGTAGAAGTTGTTGACCTTGTATTTCAAACTATTTCCCAGTATACACTTTGGACTTTTGTAATACTATCAACTTATTCCTATTGCTAATTATTTATAGTGTGACAGCGTCTATAAACCTCAACCAGGTCAGCCAACACATTGTGCTAGGCACTATACGAGCAGATAGTAAGTGACAGTCCCTGCCTCCAAAGAGGTTACAAATCTAAAAGACAAGACATGACATATAAGTCAAACAAACAAGTGGCAGAATATCAGTAATAGTTTAATAAGATTTAGCATAAAATAGCTGGGTGGATGCACAATATGCTGCCTGCCAGAATCAGCAATCACAGTAGTCTGAGGGTGCATTTACACTGCACCGTTATTTCAAGATAACTAGCATTATTTTGAAATAACACGAGCGTCTACACAGCCATTCTGTTATTTTGAAATGATTTCAAAATAATGAACGGCTTATTCCAAAATCTGTAAACCTCATTCTATGAGGAGTAGTGCCTATTCTGAAATAGCAATTTCGAAATAAGGCCTGTGTAGATGCTCCACTGCTGCTATTTCGAAATAACCCCTCACCAGGGCCATTCTAAGTTATTCTTCACCAGTGCCTCCTGCAGCTCTAAATCGAGATAGCACGTCTACATTAGGGAAGCCTGCCTTGGACTAATTTTGAGGCTTCCCTGCAATTTAGGCCTGCTATTTTCAAATGAGCTATTTCAAAATAACTATTCTGGAATAGCTTATTTTGAAATAAGCATGCAGTGTAGACGTACCCTAAGTGCTACAATGGAAGAAATTATTAACTGCTTGGTCAAAATCGGCCCTCATTTATTCTATTTCATATAGACACTTTTATACCATACATCACTGCAGCATCTGAGCACCTTGCAGAGTTGTTCGACACCTATGTTCCCCAATGTGGAGACAATAGGGTTATGCGGATGTCACCTAGGTCAATATTTTAAGACAATGAGGGAGTACAGATACAAGTGAAGGAAGAACTTCTACAGAACGTTTATTGCTGGTGAGGATGCATGAAACAAAAAGAACACAGCTTGATTCTTAGATCCCAGACAGAATTCTTGGGACTGGCAGCTTGAATTTACATGTAAATTGAGCAGACTTAATTTAAAGTCAATGAGATGAGCAACGTGGACCCACACTAAACTACATTATGGTCACTTGTGAAAGTAGATCTGCAACCCTTTCGAATGGCCCAGGAGCATCGTTTTATATAAATAAATCCTAGGTTATGTTGCCCAAGAAATTCTCCTAATTCATCTAATCTGACCTCCTGTGTTTCCCAGGACACCCAAAACACCAAGTACCCTCACACTGAACTCAACAACTGATGGAAATATTACAGCCGAATGTTTCTTGGCATAGCACCTATGGACGCTGAGCACTGCCAGTTCCCAAGGAAGTTGTGAGTGCCCAATACCTCTCCAGATCATTTCCCAAGCGAGACCCCAGATGAGACCTCTACCCTCTAAGAATGGATGCACATAGTGAGCTAATATGGAGGGCATTAGGACACTGAAGAGTCCAAAGAGTCAGGAACTGTAACCTAGGCAATTAACAACAGGCAGCTTTTCTCTACTTTCCCCCTCTCCCCTCAGACACACACACACACACACACACCAACTGCCAGGCACTGACGCTTCGTCCCTCTCCCGCCCCCCCTCGCTCGCCACCACGCAGACACACAAAAACTGCCCGCCTCGACAGCTCCTTCCTCTCACCTCTCCCTCCTTCTGCCCACACCCCCCTCATCTGCCAGCCTCTTACAGCTCACCATGAATATGGCCAAAGAGAGAAATCAAAATAGCAACTTCTTTTCCATGATTGCTTTGGGGGAAATGAAGGTACCAGCTCCTAGATCAATGCCTAACGCCACACACAATACAGATTTACAACGCATGTCTCCTCTCCAGCAGCCAGCACAGAAGTAGGCTGAAATATTCATCAGGATTTACGATTTTGTAATGAGGCATCACAGTGGAGGTACAATGTGTTATGGCAGAATCTGAGAAAGAGCAATAAAGTACCAATACACAGCTAGATAGGTGGTGGCCACACTGAAAATGCCTGGTTGTGTGGCTGCATTCGTACATGTTGCAGATTTTAAGGTAAAAGTCCCTGTGGATGTTTTAATCTCCCACTCAAACAACAAAAGAAAGAAGGAAGAAGAGAAGATAACCAGGGGCACCAGAAAGGGGATGGGGGGGCACCAAAAAGGGGAGAAACAAAGGGAATAAAAGCCAATCTAGAAACAAACAAAGAAGGTAAGCAAGCATCCTCCTTTCATGTGCTGGAAACCCCAGGCAACACATCCCACTTACTGCTCCAACGCCCCCAAAGCCAGCCGGGGGACTGGCCATGTAGGTGATGCTGCTGCATTAAAACAACCATCCACGCACAAGCCGCTGGAGCAAACACTCATTTTCAAAGTAGACAGTCCCCAACCTGCTCCTCAGAGCCAAATGCTTGGCCCTCTGCATTAGTAGCCTGGCCAGACTCCTCTATGCAAACACATCCCTTCACCCTCTCAGGACAATACTGGGGAGGGCAGAATTATTAGACAATAAAAAGAGAGAGCCTGTGTGTTGTTGGGGGAGGAGGTATTTCAGCCCCCTGAAATTGCATCATTATTTAAACAGAACCAGAATTCTTTCTGGGTAGCTGATATTTTTTTTAAAAAAGAACTTTTGAAGCATCTAAGTGATTTAAATAGCTACGCACTGGATATTGTAGCCTTACCTGTCAGATGTCATTCTGGGGAAGGGGGGAGTGAAAATCCTCAGTTTGTTAAATTGCACCACTTGATCAGGTTACTATGGAAATCATCTTGAGGAGGGGGGGAAGGGAAAAAAAGCCACCCTCATCCTCTCCACCACCAAGGAGGAAACTGATCCAAGGAGCAGATGAGCCCCGAGCAGGAGCTCTATGCCTCTTCCTCTGTGTATGTCTCGCTCTGTCTCTCTCTCTCTCACACACACCCCCTCCCCCGTTTTCCTCTCTCCCTCCCCCAGAGGACTCAGCAGGGTGATCAGATCTTCGCCTGCCTGCCAGAGCCTGGAAGCAAAAGGACAGTCTCACACCAGCAGCCCCAGCCCAGTGCTTTGCTGCGAGTGGTGCTGTTTCCTAGCCGCACAGCTGGAATTTAAAGGGATAGTGCTACCGGCGGTCCCTGTGCCTGAGAAAAAGCTCAGCTTTGCTAAGATCATTTCTCAGCTGATGGGAGGGGGGAGGGCGTTTTAACTAGAAGTTTCCTGTAGGGACTTGCAAGGCACAGCCTGAAATAGAGACACCCACAGATACACACAAGTCTTATTTTTGTGGTTATTTGCTATGCGTTATGGATTGTGCATCAGCCAGTGGGACTCAAAGACCCCCTACAAAGATCAGGGCTCATTTGCACTAGGCACTCCCATAGTAAGAGACAGTCCTTGCCTGAAAAAGTTGGCAAGCAAAAAGGTGCGGGGGAGGCATCTCACAAGAGACTCCAGAAAACAGCCCCTGCCCCTGCAATTTGTTGGGCTACAATTAGAAGTATGTCTTACAGGCAGCGGGCCTCTCTGTCTTTAATTACACCTTGAGCACAGTGACATGAGCTGAGCCAAGCCTGAGCAGCTGAACTTACCTGCAAGACCTGCACTGGGGTTTAGAGGATGGAATCCTAGTCCTGGATCTGAAGCCAGACTACAAGGCAAAGTGTAGCAACAAATGCAACCTGCAGATGCACACTAAGTCTGTGGCCAGTGCACTGGTTAAACAACTCATTTGGCTACCACCTTCACCCCCCACTGACCTACACACATCCTCCACCCTCTTGGACATTTCCTCACTGGCCTATGTATGATCCCATTGAAATCAATTTTACCTCCCCACTTCCCTGGGGCAGTGCCACTGCTGTTCAAGTCAGGCCTATTGGAGGGGCAGTTTTCACCTAGGCTGTGTCTACATTGGTGCGATCTTGCGCCAAAGCGGCTGCTTTTGCGCAAAAACATGCTGCCTGTCTACACTGGCGGGGAGTTCTTGCGCAAGAACACTGACGTTCTAATGTGTGAAATCAGTGCTTCTTGCACAAGAACTATGACGCTCCCGCTCAGGAATAAGCCCTCTTGCGCAACTGTTCTTGTGCAAGAGGCCAGTGTAGACAGGCAACATGGATTTCTTGTGCAAGAAAGCCCTATGGCTAAAATGGCCATCGGAGCTTTCTTGCGCAAAAGAGTGTCTACACTGGCACGGATGCTCTTGCACAAAAGCACATCTCTTGCGCAAAGGCATATGCCAGTGTAGACGCTCTCTTGCGCATATACTTTAACGCAAAAACTCTTGCGTTAAAGAGTATTTGTGCAAAATCTTGCCAATGTAGACGTAGCCCCTACAGTAAGTAGGGCTATGGAGCCCTGGAAATATAGTGCAGAAGTCAGTCAATACTACTGCAGGTAGGGGCTGCTGAATTATTTCAGCTTTTCAAAATGTTTGGCCATCATTCATATATTCAGATAGCGCAAAGCTGCTCTGTTGCTGGAGACAACATAATCTCTGCTCCCTTCCTGGCAAGGGAAAGGGAGAGAAGTTCCTCAAGTGTCCATGGTCCCCACCAGCACTAAGAAGAATAGCAACCACAGAGTGTGAGAAAGAAAGCCAAGGAGAAAGGAGGACAAAAGAGAAAGACTTCCAGAGAAGAGAGACAGCCCCCAGAGAGAAAGAGTCACCAACTCAATATGCTAGGCAGGATGCCCCATTTCTTGCACTGGTGGGTGTTGTGAAGGGTGTGGAATTCTTCCTGGCTCCCTCCACCTAAGAGAAGGAGGAGTACCTAGCCAGTGGTGGCATAGGGAGAGATTTTCCACGGGCAAAAGAGGCCCCGAAAACTCATTTGTGTTCTTGAGAAAATTTCCCTTTTAAATACCACCTGCTAGCAAAGCCTGTGCTTTATTACAACCATGAAGGAAAATCATCACTTCTGCTGTCAAAACTGTAGCCACTAGCACATGGGGACAGGTAGGGGAATGAGCAATTAGGGTGACAGTTGAATTGAAGAGACCAAAACCACAAAAGCCTACTAGTGAGGGGTTTGCCTGTCCCAAACCAAGCACTTGAACCAACAATTTCCATTTAGGAAAATGATAAGATATCAGGGAAAATAGCTAGCAATACTGCAAGACCTTAATGCTAGGAAACAAACACATTTTTTTTTAAAAAAAGACCATTGGCAAGGATGTAACAGAAGGCAGGTGTTGATCTTCAGTTTCCCCAGATGCCCAATTATCCAAATAAATTGCAATATACTAATTATGCTATCTAAACAGAAAAAAAGTGGATTTTTGCTTGTAGTTTGCAAAGTGCAATAGAAAGTAACAGGGCACTTATGCCTGCCTCTCTCTAAGGTGCAGGGCAGAAGGGAGGCCAACAATTCTAATATCCTGAATAATAAAGCACAGTACAAAACTTCAGGTGATGCCTCTCTGAGGAAAGAGGAAAAGATCATTGTCATCTAAGCAGCTGGGAAGTTTAGCCTCAAGGAGCAAGTTCTTGCTTTTTTTATGAGTGGCCACAGGATTAATAAATTATCTTAGATTACTTTGTTTACAAAAATGTACCATTGCTGCAGAATTTTGTTTTGAACAGCTGGTAACCCACACTCAACTCCAACTCCTTTCTGTCCAGTTCTTTTCTGTTTGCAATCGCCTCTCCCCCTCCCCCGCCCCTGCAAAAAAAAGGTGTCTGGTTACCCTTCTGCCCTGGAGCGCATATTTTCTTGTCTCTGACCATTGCACCTTACAGGTTATGCAGCTGTGGAAGTGTGTCTCAGACTGCCACATAAAACAAATAGTAAGCACTTGAAGAAAAGTGTTTTCATCAGCAATGCACTGGAAAGCAACCCTCCAGGTCAAAGACAATCTCTGTCAAATGTCGTCTAAGCCAATTTATTTACCAGTGAGGAGCCTTGGCAATGGTTTTAACTATTTGTTAGAAATTCGCTTCCAATCTTGTTTAGAAGTTATTTCATTACATTAATTCAATATTTTGTCATTTATTGTATGTAACCATATTATTAACTGTATGGGGGAATAATTAAGAGATGCTTACATCCTAAATGGATAGGCATCTTGGCCATTAGAAAGGTGGTTGAAATATCTGACATATTCCACTTGTCAAGCTTTTCATCCCTCATAAAGGAAAGTTACCAGATGGAAGAGGAAAAGGAAGGGAAGTTTTTCACATGTACTATTGAGATAGCTGTAACTCAGATTTGCATAATTGTGCATAGGAAAATATTATATGGTGTGTCTAGACTACAGGTTTTTTTCAAAAAAAGTGGCCTTTTTGCGAAAAAAAACTTCCCCTGCGTCTAGACTGCTGCCGTGTTCTTTCGAAAGTAAATCGAAAGAGCGTGGCAGTTTTTTCAATGGTGGAAAACCTCGTTTTAAGAGGAATAACGCCTTTTTTCGAATGTGCTCTTTCAAAAAAATGCGCTATGTAATGCAAACTGTGCTTTTTCGAAAGAGAGCATCCAGACTTCCTGGGTGCTCTCTTTTGAAAAAGTGGCTTGCTTTTTCAAAAGTACTGGTTGTAGTCTAGACGCTCGTTTTCAAAAGAGGCTTGCAGTCTAGACGTAGCCATAGCAAATTACATTGTACTCTTTGCCTGTCAGATATAAATGCCTATATTTGATTCAAAGGATGGAGTTTTTAATTGTAAATATATTTCAAAGATATTTAGAATAATTAGGGGCAATACATTAATTTTAAATTGCAGTATCTTGGCTTGTGTATTTAAATGAGTTCAGTTATCTTAGATAATGTGCATTCATGTAAATGGAGTGGCAAAACAAAGAAAAGCATACAATGTCAAAATAATAAATCAGTCCCTGTGGACTAGATACATTCATTTTCATAGCAATTACATCACCAAAGGACACGTGACCTTGTCCACAACTCCTAGAGGAGTCTCCCACCAATCATAAAGAATTGCTCAATATCACATGTGCATTCTCTGTGTGGGATAATTCCTCATTTTGGAAAATATTTACTTTTTAAGACTCGTGAATTACTGCATAGCAAAAAAAAAATGTGTTCTGTTTCTGCTTCCATATTAAAAGCAAACAGTCAGTGGTAATGTAATGTTAAATTTTAAAAAGTTGGGAAATTCCAAAAGCTGAAGTTTTTCCCATAAATGTCAATTTAGTCATGTTGTACATTCTGTAGATTTTATGACATAGAATGAACAAAGAGGTAGTACTCAGGCGGGAGCACACTGTAACCCAGAGGTGGGCAATCATGTTAGACAGGGGGGCCACTTCATTAATGTTTTAAGTGGCCCTGGGCAGCCCTGGAAGGGGCAGGGCCTCTGGCAGAAGGGGCAGGGCCAGGACACTTCCATGATCCCCCTCCCACAGACCCTTATTGGCCTGGGGGTGGGGGAGCATGTGAAGTCTTTGCCCTCCCCCCTCCTAGAGAGAACTGCTAGTTGTTCTGAATAACTGGCAGTTCCTCTAGGCACCTGCCCCCTTGCAGGGTAAGTGGAGACTTTGTGAGCTCCCCGCAACCCCAGGCCAGTCAGGGCCTGGGGACAGGAGAAGCAAATCTCTCGCTCCCTGATCCCGCCATGCAAGGAATGCGCGGTGATTGCGGGGTGGGGGCAGGGAGCGAGGCGAACGCCACATCCCCTAGGACACTCCAGAACCCACCCCACCATCTTACCCTCAGAGTGGCAGGGCATCCACGGGCCAGATCAACCCATTTGGTGGGCCAGATCCGGCCCACAGAGGCCCCTTTGCCCACCCCTGCTGTAACCTGTTGTCGCTATAATACATTTGGTAATAAAAG
Organism: Rafetus swinhoei; assembly: GCA_019425775.1. Taxonomy (NCBI): domain Eukaryota; kingdom Metazoa; phylum Chordata; order Testudines; family Trionychidae; genus Rafetus; species Rafetus swinhoei. The sequence continues at coordinate 280,080,950 of CM033437.1, forward strand.
CAAATGTCCTGAAGAAAAGCTGCACCATAATCTACTGTATATTTCAGAGAGTTTGTCTGTCTGTCTGTCTGTTTCTTTGTTCAAGAACTCTTCCTAAACAGTAAGAGCTAGGACCATCAAATTCAGTATTCAGCTTCCTCTTATCATAACTTAAAGCAGTGGATGAATTTGGTTGTGCCAGGACAATGGGATGTGCCTGGCAAGATATTGATTCTCATAAACCATACAGAAATAAACAGGATCACCAGGCAGGTAAAAGAGGGTGGCTAGGTGTGTGCCTGCCCCATTTGGGACTGCCCCATCTCCGATCCTCCGTCCTCCCCTTCCCAGACACCCTTTAGGGAGGGTGAGAGAGCTGAATCGCCTCCCTTCCAGATTCGTACAGGGACATTGCTGGCTGTTCCCTTTCTTCAGGGAGTAAGGGCAGTTTGCTGCATTCCTCACTCTGGCAGGAGAGTGTAGGAGGCAGACGAGCTGTGCACTTTGCTCTCGCTCCCCAACCCTGGTATGAATCTGAGGGGGGGGGAGATTTGCCCACTCTCCCTTCCCATCCCCCTACACACGCACACAGTCCACTGCCCAGAGCACCTCCTCACCCGCCAACCCTGACTCCTGCACTCCCTACATCTCCAGCTCCCTGCCCTGTGCCCCACCTTAAAGACCCAAGCAAGGGTATTGTGCTAGTTTTTAATAACTGGAAAGGAGTGTACGTAAAAACAATTAATTAAGGCTGCAGAATTCCATATCAAGATACTTTATCTTTAACTACACAACGCCTCTTGATCTCCACTGGGTGGCACATCTACCTGCTGCGATGGGATTTACCATTTGTGCGTAAACCTTGCAAGTCTCCCTTCACTGTACAAACTAGACAGTTTGTGTAAATACAGATCTACTTCCAAGAGAGGTTCCTGTAGGAAAGCAATTGCTGAAGCCAGCTCTGGTTTTAATCCAAATATCACAACAGCTAGTACCCACATCCTCAGATAATAGCCAATGGATGCTGGGGAAGGACATGAGAAACTCTCTGCATGAATCAAAAGCCAGGGATTTTCCCACAAGGGGACAGGGATTAAAAGGCTAAGAAGAGGCAGTTCTGGAATTTTGAAGAGACAAAGAAGGAACGGAGGGGAGAGCCCATATTCATCACCCTCAAAAACACCAGGCCCCAAGACTCTGAACAGTCAGCGTTGCCAAGATCTCGTGATCAAAAGTCATGGGACAAATATGTAAAAATCAGCAAATGATCTTAGAATTCATTGAGGGCATGTCTACACAGCAGCATTATTTTGAAATAACAAGGTGAGCATCTGCACAAGCAAGTCTGTTCTTTCAAAATAATTTCGAAATAGCGGGCTTCTTATTCCGAATTCTGTAACCCTCATTTCACAAGGAATAACACCTATTTCGAAATAGCTATTTCAAAACAGGGGGTGTGAGGACAGCACAGCTGTGGTTATATCAAAATAAGTGGCCTCCAGGGTTTCCCACACCTGGCCTGGTGGCCAATCTGTCCACACTCATCAGAACTCTATTGCTTCCCTTCTCTTGCAGCCCTTAAAGCTGGAGCCACAGGGGAAAGGGCTTGTGGCACAAAGCAGACCCTGCCAGCCTTGTGCCTCACTCCAGCAGCCATCACTGCTTTCCCTGCTGCTATGGCAGGGCCCCATGCTCCCACTGAGCCCCGCATGGCTGCAAGGGAGCCGGCAACCAGCTCCCAAGCCCCTGCCCAGGGGCGAAAGAAGAGGGCTCCCTCATGGACTGACATGGAGATCCTGAACCTGATCGAGATCTGGGGAGACCAGTCCAACCTCCAGGATCTTGGCACCAAACAGCAGAATGCTGATGTCTATGGCCAGATGGCCGACAGCCTGGTCCAGAGGGCGCACAGCTGCACTCTGGACCAGGTTAGAACAAAGGTCAAGAAGCTCCGCCAGGCCTACTCTAAGGCCAGGGAAAGCAGCTCCCAATCGGGAGCAGCACCCCGGACCTGCTGCTTTTATGCCCATCTAGATGGTATCCTGAGAGGGGTCAGTTTGCCTCCCCTCCCCTCGTCATTGACTCCGGCCAGGACACGCCTGTTGCCAGTCTTCATGAGGGTGAGGCTGTGGAGGAGGACGATAAGGACTACAACAAGGAGGAGGAGGACGAGGAGGAGGAGGCAAGCAGTGACACCATGCCTACCAGCTAAGTCAGCCTGTCCCTGGAGCCAGTACCTCCCACCCAGGATGTCACCCAAGGCTGGGGAAGGCCCATTAGGTGAGCTGAATTACTTTCCCAGGACACACACAGGGGGAGGCTGTGGGCAGCGAGGGGTTGTGCGCTCCTCGCTTGGCCTTCTCAGACTGGGGATTGTACAGACGCCAGTGCACATGGAGCACCAGTCCAGAGCAAACAGCCACAATGAGGCTGCCGCACAGGATTCCTGCACAGGACTGCCTTACTCCTGAGCCCGTGGCGGGACTCCTTCCCACCACAAGCCACTGCTGAGGAGGACGGGGTCATAGACACACACACAGCACTGCCACACATGGGCATGGCCGCACTCTTGGGGAAGTATCCGCACCCAGCTAAGCATGGTGAGACAGAGGATACTGAGAGCAAACTGGGAGGGGGAGGAAGTGGAGTGGACCCCAAAAGCATCCTCCAAAGCAAGTGGCATCTGCCACTCACACACACCTCCCCCACCACCCTTTCCCCCTGTGCTCCAGCAAGCAAGGATAAAATTCCTCTCCCTGTGGGACACTGCCTCTGCCAGACCCGGCATGTGCATAGCATAGGGGGAAGCTGAGCTGCCCCGTTGTCTCCAGCCCAGCCACCAGCTCCCAGCCTGGCCAACACCTTCCCATGACTGCTTGTCCCCGGGATGTGGGGTAGTGAGGCTCCCTCCAGGACATTCATGTCCCTGCAGGAAAGTGCCCACTGCCTAGGTCACAGGTGGCCTTGCTTGAAGCACATCACTGTCATCTGACCTGAGACCTTTCGGTGTTGCCTCATACATTAGGGCAAGGCTCCAGGTTCCCTGTCTCCTGGAATGACTGCCCTTCTCACTTTTCCTCACAGCCTGACCAGCTAGGAGTGAGGCATCTCCACCACCTCCCATGCCATCCTCTTGACACTGCAAGCACCAGTGACCAATGTTCCCGCTAAGATTTTCCAACCACGAGCTAAGTGAGTTTTGGCTTGTGCACCAATACTAAGGTCACGTGTGCTGGTTTGGAAGTGTGCCACCGTGGCACCCAATTTATTAACACACGCACGTTCCCAGCTGCCAGAGCAGACTACTCCGCTCCCTGGCCATGCAGCATGTACCTTTCCCACTGCCGGAGCAGACGCACCCCTCTGCCATGCGGCATGTCCCATTCCCAGCCCCAGCCACCAGAACAGGCCCCAACTCTCCCCCCCACCCTTCCATGTGGCAGCCCCAGCCTCTGGAGCAGGCCTCCCCCACCATGCAGCTGCAGCAGGTCCTGGCTCCCTGCCCCAGCAGCTCCCTCACCACGCCATCTCAGCTGGCCCCACTCACCAGAGCAGCTACCTGCCATGTGAGTGCTGCTGTGTGGCTCTCCAGAGGAGGTGGGTAGGGAAAGTATTTTTTTGTGCTCAGCTAAGCAGGTGCGCACCTTAGCAGAAACTATACCAGCAACCCCAGGAAGACCTGCAGCAGGAGCACATTGCCTGCCTATATGCCCAGCAGCAGTCTCTTGAGTGGCAGGACCACAAATGGGATACTGACCTGGAGCTGCGCCGCACCACCTGTCGGGAGCTGTTGCAGCAGGCCTGGAGCATGTGCACAGTTTTCACCACCACAGTCAACCACTTGGTGGCTGCCATTCAGCGGTCCAGCAGCTGCCACCCCACTCCTGCTCCAGCTCCTGCCCAGTGCCTGCCCCTGCTCCCACCCTCACCTCTTCGGCTTCTCCCCTTAGCCCACCGCCTAACTACCGAGGGCCCCACACATAAGGCAGTGGGACCACATGAGGCAACCACCAGTCCCAGCCCCATCCCTAAGCCTCTCCTCCACTCTCCTCCCCTTTCCACCTCCCCCATCCCAGGTTCTTTCCCCAGTCCCTCCCCAATTATATTTACCCACATTTTTAAAAAAATAGTTTATTGGTTCAAACAAAAAATGTGGTTTCTTATGTCTGCAGGGAAGGGGAAGGGGGAGAAATGGGGGGGAAAGGGAGGGCAGGGGAAGGAAGGGATGAGGGAGGAAAGGCACACAGAAACACAGTAGAGGCCCAGGAGAGAGTGTCATTGTCTGAATCTCTCCCTCAGGGCCTCCCAGATGTGCACAGCCCCCTGATGGGCCTGCCAGATAGCAGCTGTCCATAGCTGCTCAAAGGCCCTTCCAAGCTGCTTGACTTCTGCCCCCCACTACGGCAGCAATGTCTCCCCCTCATTTTCACACAGGTTGTGCCAAACACAGTAGGCCACCACCATGTGGGGGACGTTCCTCTTGCTGAAGTCCAAGCAGGTGAGGAGAAAGTGGAACCTCCCTTTCAGACAGCCGAAGGCGCCCTCCACAACAATGCAGACCCTGCTGAGCCTGCCATTGAAATGTTCCTTGCTTTGGTCAAGGTGTCCTGTGTAGGGCTTCATCAGTCAGGGGAGCAAAGGGTAAGCTGTATCCCCATGATGCACATCAGCATGTCCAACCTTGATGGTGTAGTCCAGCCATCCAACCCTGATGGTGTAGTTGGGGGGAAAAGTGTCAGTGTGCATCTTCTGGTAGAGGCTGGAGTTGTGAATATTTGGGCCTTGTGCGCCTTCCTCAGCCACCCAACGTTGATGTCCGTGAAGTGGCCTCAGTGGTCCACAACAGTCTGCAGGACTATAGAAAAGTACCCCTTCCAGTTAATATAATCGGAGGCCCGGTGGTCGGGAGCCCAGATGGGGATGTGGGTGCCATCAATGCCCCTCCTCCCCGCAGCTAGGGAAGCCCATGGCCACAAAACCAGTGATGATAGGGTCCGTATCGCCCAGGATGATGACCCTGCACAGCAAGATGGTGTTGATGGCCTTCACCACCTATAGACGGAGACAAACAAGGAATCACTGAGTTGCCAGGGCCCTCAGGAGTTCCCCGAGCCCACCTCCCTTTCCCCCAGCCCAGGACCAACCCCAACTTACCCCATCCCCTAGCAGGGCTTTGTGAACCGAGGACTGAAAAACCTTCCAAAAAGGGAGCTTCCACCTCCACCACCCTTCCCAAGGGAGCCCAATTCCAGCAGTTCACCACCCTCCTGGGACAATAGTAAGGGAGTCATACCTGCATAAGCTTGGCCCCAATGGTTGATCTCCCCATGCCAAAGTGGTTCCCGTCGGCGCAGTAGCTGTCCAGTGTGGCGAGCTTCCAGAGGGAGATAGCAACCTGCTTCTGGAGAGGGATGGCGGATCTCATGTGGGTGTCCCATCACCTGAGGCAGGGCCGGCCTTAGGCCGATTCAGCCGATTCCCCGGCGTGGGGCCCCGCGCCTGAGGGGGCCCTGCACCCAGGGAAACGATGCATGCGCCGTGCCGCCCAGGGCCCCGCGCATGTGCGGCCCCGCCCCCAGAATTGGGCCCCGCACTCCGTAGAGCCGGCCCTGACCTGAGGACAGAGACAAGCCACTCACACAGCTCCAGGAAGGTGTCCTTCCGCGTGTGGAAATTCTGGAGCCACTGCTGTTTGTCCCACCGCTCCATGACGATCCGGTCAGATCTAGTCGGAACTGGTGTCCCATCACTAGAAGCGGCAGTGCACGGTGTGCAGGAGGAGCTATGCTGCATGAGCAGCATATGGAGAGAGGTGAGGAGATGCAGCAGCAGGTCCAAGAGCTGGCAACTGCTTTCCAGCAGGCCTGGCTCCATAGCTGGAGAGCTGTGGTGTCTGAAAGAGCACACAGTGGGGAGTTTGCTGTCCCTCAAGGAGGTAGGCAATGGAGAAGAGCCTGAGACACGACTGTACAGGGGGTTCCCTTTAAGCATGAGCCTCAGATAGCCTTAGGCAGCAGCTCCAGGAACTGACTGCTGTCTTGATGCCCTGCCCGAAGTACTTCCGGGGGGCCTTAATTGTGATTCGGGCTCCAATTAGTGTGGACACACTATTTCGATGGGCATTTGTAGTGTGGAGTTTTTATTCCGAAATAGCTTATTTCAAAATCAGCGTGCAGTGTAGATGTGCCCGAAATGAATACAACGTAACTCCTGTTTCCGTTCCCTCCCCTCATCCTGCATGTGCAAAGTCAGCCTGTCATGAACCCCAAGGGCACGCACAGAAACTGAGGAAGCTGCTGCGCCTGCCTCTGGAATGATGGAGGGACGGAATCCTGGGCCCTTCACTACACTTTAAACTCTGGCCAGTGTTCCCCTGCTTCCTCAGGCCCTGTTCCCAGCTCAGTCCTCCTCCCAGCAGTAGCCCAAGCCCCAGACTATACCAAGTACTGCTCCAGGCAGGGATCCAGCGGTAGTGGGAAGGAGAAAGCAGCTTAGTGGCAACATGCTGGTTTCCTGCAGAGATCCTGCTAATCCTTCAGCCCTCACCCTGGCTGAGACCCACCCTCTGACTGTTCCCTGTGGTTTGGAGCTGCTGCTGGTGCTCTCTGCCCCTGGTTTGGCCCTGTAGCTGCTTCCTTCCTCCCAGCAAGATATTGAGGCCCTGGAGGATGCTGCAAGCCTGGAACAGCAGTATCTGTGCTCCAAAGCCAGCCTCCTAACAGCATCCTCTGGTGGGTGCCAGCTGGAACTACGACTCCAGCAGCTGCTCCTGAGTAGAGGGCAGCTTCTCACTGGGCCACGGGCAAGATCTTTACAGCACTGCAAAACCACAAGGTGCATGGCACCCATGAGAGGTGCCAGCCTGTGTACAGCCTATGAGACTGCAAGACAAATGCTCCAGCAGAGACTTATCCAGGGTAAAGAGAATGACCTGATGCTGTCCTTCTCTAAAGCACCCACATCCCTCCTGGGCATTTGCAATAGAACTGCTTAATCAAACCATTTCTTTTAATCCGTTTTCTGTTTTCCCTTTGGGAGTTTATATAAAGCCATGGGGAGGGGTGAAACCAACCCATGTTCTATGTTTCAGTTGCCATGTGGGAGTTTCACAGGCTCTTTTAGAGCACAAGGCTTTGCTCCCTTTAGTATCAGTGAGTAGTAACTCCAGGGTTTGCTGGAAAGCTCTCTGGGAGAATAAAGTCAATACTCTCAGTCTAGCAACACATTCCCCAGTGGTAAAGGGGGTGACTTCTTTTATCTGTGGCTGGACTTCTGACGAATCTCCCAGGAGATTCTCATTGTCCCATCTCAAAGCCTGAACATGTCTATCCATAAGATCACTAATCTTCACCAGGCATACGGGGATTCTCGATGTATATATCATTACACACACACATATACCCCTCTGGTAAAAAGAACATGATAAAGGCTGTGAAGTCAAGTATTAAAAACACAGAATGTTTCAGAATAAGAATTCAGAGCAGGGTTTGACTAGTTCAGTAAATGAGACATTGGACTACACGAGGAACAAAATATTGAGCAGCTGCTTTTTAAGAGAACACCCTTCATCATGCACTGAATGAGGCAGGGCCCTATGGAAAAAAATAGCGTGTGCTCATGTAATTAAGGAGCGTATCACACAATGCATTTGCACAAGGGGACACATGTAAGGTTCAAAAGCCGCATTAACTCTGGCATTTCCTAACTTTTGAGTGCTTGACTTCGCAAACTTAATAATGTTTTTAACACAGTTGTGTAAGTGTAGCATTTCCTACCTTATTGAAAATGCAAATGGAAAAAACCAAATCCTTACCATGACACCAAAGTGACATCTACATCTTTCATCATCAGATGGTGTTGGGGGGACCGTTAGCTCTACTTGATCTAACAGAGTAACTGATAGCTCTAATACATTGTCATCTTCTGCATGGGCCAGCACTAGCGGGGTATGAGACACACATTTTGCCCATGAGTTGCACAGACATTTTCGGATCTCAGAGAAATGGAAGGATTCTACACTTTGGAGGGTGGTGTTCTGTAGTGAACTCTTCTGCCCATTCCTCCCAAGCTTGAGTCCTTCTGCTTCATTCCCTCCAACTTATACCTGTCCCAGCCCTCTTTTTCCCCTGCCCTGGCTACTTGTCCCTATCCCATTCTCTTGCCCACCCAGTCCTACTCTCCTTGTCTAACCACTTCCAGCCTCTCCACCCTCCAGCGCCCAGTCTCAACCTCCCTACCCTAGCTCCTAGTTCCAGCCTTCACTTCCTGCCCCAGTTCCCAGTCCCAGTTTCTCTCATCCCAGTCCCAGTTTCATGAGACTTCTTGTCCCAATCTACTCCCTTCTCTCTCCCCAGCCCAGCTTTTGTCCCCTCTGTAGTTGAATCATAATTCCATCTCCATGCTACCTGGGCACCTGCAGGGGGGCACTGAGAATACAGGAGCAATAGATTTCCTGAGCTCTCAGTTCTAGTTGCCCAACTCCATAGGAAACTCGAGTTTTGCCCCAATATCCCTGGCTTGAGGAATCATGTTCAGTTACTCTGTCCAGTCTGGTCAGTACTCAGAGCTGTAAGTGACTCAAGCTGCCTAATAATCAAAGAAAACTCTATTGTTCATGTATACATTGTGATTTTTTTCAAAAGCTTGTAAGTGGGCCAAATCCGGGTGGATTTTCCCCAGGACTATAGAAAGGCACATTCCTGACACAAAGGCCACCCCTGCACCAAATATTAAGTCCCCGCTTCAATACACACGGGAAGTGGAGCTTTTCAAAGAAACAGTCCAAATTTTTTAACATGGACAAAACAATATATTTTCCCCTTTTCTGAATGGGTGAAGTTTGGCAAAGTTATAAACAACTGAAACAATGGGGCCTTATACTGGGAAGTTTCAGGCAGCCTTAATGACGTGGGACAGTTACACATGTAATTTTAAAAACAATGAGCGGTCCTATAACTAACATATTATATCATGAGTTTTTGTGGGTAAAACCCACTTCATCAGATGAATTGGAGCAGAAAAAAGTTGGTTTTACCAATGAAAGCTCATGATACAATATATTTGTTAATCTCCAAGGTGCTGCAGGACTGCTTGTTGTTTTTAAAGTTACAAACTAACATGGCTACCCCTCTGAGACATATAATATTAGTAATTCCAGTCTGACTGAGGAAAGGGCCAACTCTTAGCTCCCTTAAGCCAAATTCACAATATTTTAATTGTTTGATCATTTCTTTTTACAGCCTTAGGCTATGTCTAGACTGCAGCCCTTTTCCGGGATACCACAGGTATCCCGGAACAGCAATTCCTTCTAAGGAATGCATCCGCTTTTTCAGAAAAATTTCCGAAAAACCGGACACATTCTTTCACCATTCCTGTAAACCTAATTTTATGAGGAAGAAGGGATGGCTTGAAAGAGCAGGTTTTTCTGAAATTTGGTGTCGTGTAGATTCACCAAATTTTGAAAAAGACTCTTTTGAAAGAAAAGCGGGAAAAGAAACACAAATTGCGGTTCGCAGTTCGGTATCTTTTTCTGACTTCTCTTTGCAGTCTAGACGTAGCCTTAGTCTCTCTAGTATCTTTTGGGCAGTAGTCCCTTGGCTTGGTTTGCCACCTTGTAAAGTGAAAGTCTGATGAACAAATGCCCTTTTCAGTTACCGTTTCATTTTTCCACTGCTGCAACCCACTCACAGTTATCCAAGTTCAGCAAAGTCCCCGAATCCTGGGTTATATTTATGTGTTCACCTGCCATTCCTAAAGGAGAGAGGGACTTTGAGTGGTGCCCTTGCTGCTGCCACCAATACTCATTGTTGTCTCTGCCACTAGTAGTGATGCAGTGATCTGAGGTTTCACCACTTAGACTAATTTTTAACAATATCAGCTCTTACAGATTTCACTGAAGAGTGGGGAATCTCACTATTGTTTTACCCTCTACATTGTCTTCTACCACGCTACTATCCCCCTACCAGGCCTAAGGCTTAGTCTCCTAAAATTGTTAGTGTTTTCAGCTCTAGCAATCAGTGAATAGAAACATGGATTCCAATTTGAATCTTATCCATTCTGTCTTTAAACAATAGTGGATCAAACAATACCTAGAGCTAATTAAGTAGAATCCTCATACATACAAACACTTCTCCCTACTACTACTAACAGCAACTTGTCATTGGCATTACTACCCCCTGCTATGCGAGTGAGGTTCAGTTTAGGTTGACTCTCTCAGGGCATATTAAGTACAGTTCTGCTGACCTCTAGTCATACAATAAGGGATAATAATTTCATTACCCCTGTATTTAAGACTACAGTGAATTTTAACCCAGAACTGCCAGAGTTTATCACTTGGGCAAAACAGGTCTCTCTGCTGATCATGTAGGCAAAGTAGGTGTGTCTACGCAAACACAGTTGGCTCCTTAGATCTTTTCCCCAGTTCATCAACAGATAGTACAGGAGGGCTCATTCAGACCCCAGTTTACACTTTCAGACCCAGGCCAGGTCTACACTAGGGGGCAATGTCGAACTAATATACACAACTTCAACTACATGAACACCATAGCTGGTGTCGACATATTTGAGTTCGACATTATGTGGTGTCTCCACTGCGGAGGTTGACAGGAGAAATTCTCCCATCAACTTCCCTTACTCTTCCCGCGCCGGTGGAGTACCTGAGTTGACTGGAGCACTATCAGCGGTTGATTTAGTGGGTCTTTACAGGAGAGCCATCCCTAGAGCAGTAAGTGTTGACAAGGCCTCAGATGTCACAGAAAATGGTCTCTAGTTCCCTTATGCTTCAATTGCAAACATTTTTAACAACAGAGAACTGAGAAGAAAAACCCAATGTACTATAGGTGAAAATAACCCCATATAACTGTGTGACGGGTCGCCCCCGACCCGCACGGGAGAGGGTGGGGGCCGCCGCGCCGCGGGAAGCGGAGGGCAGACCCAAGCCCCTCCCCGCGGCCGCGGCACAGGCAAGGGAAGCCGGCAGGGCCGCGCGCCACCTCCACACCTCCGCTGGCAAGGAAATGCTAGCCCTTCCCCGGCGGCCGCACCGCAGGGGAAGGGGGCGGGGCTAGCCAACCGGGTCACGGCTGGCCACGCTGGCGCGCCGCCAGAAGGGGAGGTGCCCAGGGTGGCGTCCGACGCAGCGGGCCAGTTCAAAAGGGCCCGCCGCCAGCGGGGAAGGGGACAGCCTCCTCGCAGGGAGGGAGGAGAAACCCCGGTCCCAGGATGGACCCCGAGGGACGCCGCGATCGGCAGCCAGCCCGGCCGCAGCCCCGAGCCTCCCGGGAAGGTCACCGCAGCTGGCGGTCAGCCAGCCCCGGCTCGGACGGCGGGTGGACCCCACTCCGACAGCCCTGGAGAGGGCGGCCAGGGCAGGAACGGACTCGGCGGCGGGAACGGACGCCCGAGGTATCGCCGGGACAACCGCAGACCGGACCGTCTGAACCGGGGTAGGTCTCAGAGGTGGGGGCAACGACCGAGGGAACCCGGGAAGGGAGGAAGGAGCCCGGGGCAGGGCGCTGGCGACCGTGGGTAGACGGGTTACGGGCGGAGTGACCCCCGTCTACCGCGTTGGGGCGCGAGCAAGCCCCGACGCTTAGGGCCCCGGGCTGGGACCCGGAGAGAGGGCGGGACCGGGTCCCCCTCCCTCCCCGCCGGAGAAGCCTCCAGCCTTGGGCACCGCCGAAGGGGGCGCGCCTCAGAGCCAGGGGCCGCCCCGGGTAGGTACTGGATCAAGGGGCTCCAGCCCCATCCCGCAGGGACGGGTGACAGTCACAGGGTTCGCCGACCCCCCCTTCCGTCCAGGGAGGGGGTGATCGCACCCGATTGCCCGGACCGCCGACCAGGGGGCCGGGAAGGATACGGCCGAAAAGGGGGAAAAGGGGGAAAAGGGGTCCACTGAACCCCGCTCCCGGCCGGGAAGGGGGTGATCGCACCCCGAACCCCTCACAAACTGTTATAGCACAACTACAATAACCACAAGCCATTCTGAAAGTACTTTGAAGTGCCATTTGATGGTGCTGGGAAGTTAACATTAGAAGCAAACTGGTACCAACACTCTTTGTAATTTTGTTATAACAGTTTTCGTAGTAAAATGAGAGAAATTGCTGACGACTGGGGCTGCGTGGAAGATACAAATAAGCTTCTACGAGATCCACCAAACTCAGAAAGTCTCTTGGAAAGATGCATCGATAATGGAAGCTAGACTCTCAGGTGAGAATTGAATCTCCTTTACCAACCCCATCAGCTCTTGCAGGCTAAGATGGCCTGAATTCCTCCTGTTTTTGTTTGGGCACCTTTTGTCTTGAGGGGCAGATTCTATTACCCCTAGCATTTGGATGCGAGAGGGTTCCTTCAGGATGGTTTAGGGTTTCTGACAGCTGCACTAGGCCTCCAGGCAAGGTGGGGCAGGGAGTGGCTCTGTACTCCTGGAAGGGGCAGAGCCTTAGATAAAAGGGGCTGGAGTGGGACAGGCAGTCCTGAGCACCACCCAGACCATGGCACACTCCCTGCCCAGCCCTCAGAGCCATCCAGAGTATGCAACATGGTGTACCAGCAGCAATTTAAAGGGCCCAGGCCTCAGGCCACTGCCGGTTTGAATAGCAGTGGTGGCAGGCGGGAGCCCCAGGTCCTTTAGAATTGCCAGGCCATGGTGCAATTGCCCCCTTTACCTTTATCACCGCCATGCCCACTGGCAGGGCTGGGATGGCTTATTTCAACATCTCTTGTGATGTGTGAGGGTATGAAGAATATATGTGAAAGAGGCTGGAACTCTAGTGACTTTCCATGCTGCTTCCCCAGGAGCCATCTGTTCAAAGTTGCCTGGAACCATGCGCTTAAAAAGTAGATTATTCTGTCCCAAAGGCCCAAATGATGGAGCCAGGCCAAGTTAGAGTTATGCTGATGATTTGAACATAGAGGAGGGATTGGACCCAGTTTAAAAAGAACAACTAGCCAAAATCAAGCAAACAGATTTGTTGTTCTTTCCCTCACAACAAGGAATGTATGTATATGCTATGTATATTGGACAGACTTCTCAGACACTTCGCCAAAGAATTAATGCCCACAAATCAGACATCAGACATCTTCACAAGGAAAAACCAGTTGCTTTTCATTTCAACCTACCTGGACATAGTCTTAATGACCTTACTTCAAAGAGACTTTAACACCAGATTACAGAGGGAAACTTCAGAACTTTCATTCATGCTTAAATTTGACACTTTATGAATGGGCCTTAACAAAGATGCTAATTACTTTACCCATTACAAAGATAGCTTCCCCACTTATCACCCCTGATTAGTCATTAATTGACTCATAAATAGCTATTCCCTCCCTCCCTCTGTACTAAATCTGATTTGTCAGTTTAATAACATGTTCACTTTTTTCATTGTATTCCTTTGGTATGTATGGTCATGCCAATTCTCTTCCAGAATATAATTTGAGGAAGTGGATCTGGCCCATGAAAGCTCATCACCTATTAAACCATCCTGTTAGTCTTTAAAGTGCTACATAGTTTTTCTTTTTGTTTTAGCAAGATCAGACTAACATGGCTACCTCTCTATTACTATTCATCAAGGAATAATGTGAAAGATTGGAAATAGAAAATTGGAAAGCAGAAGAAAGGGAAGGAGGAAAGATGGGGGGAGGTAATGCTTCCTATATTGTAGGAGGTTGATTGAGTTTACTCTGCATCTCAGTACCAGTATAACATCAGTCATGTGAGAACCAAACCAACATTAGGATTTCAAGCCTGAACTGCTGGTCAGATAAGTTGCTTATGCTCAGACACAAAACCTAAACATTAGTGGTCCAAAGAAGACCAGAAAGAAGCAGTGCAGTAAGTATATCATTGAAATAAGTATAGATTTGCTTTGTGTACTTGTCACAAGACTTGAATTTTGCGCCACTCTAATCTTTCGCTGCAATTATTGTCACAAGAATGGAACATCAGAAATTTAGTACCTCATATATTCTGTGCAATACAGCATACTATAATATCTTGACCTTTTCAGAGTTCTGTAAATTGATTGCCTGGCTATTCCTATTCTCTTGTGTTTACAGCCACAGTAGCCTCAGAAGAAGAGATGACATGGGCAGCTGTGAGTCATATCTTCTATGTTTATCAGCAATCTCTGAATCACTCTGCTTGTCTCTTGAAGACCTGATGGAAGACACATAACATGTGCCTGAGGGCCAGTAGCACATAAAGCATGCCAGAAATGCTGCAGTAAGCACCATGGGCTGTTTTATCAGGTCCATCACAGGTGGTCGTTTTGGGTCATATCAGTTGACCAGCAATGTCAGCAAACTGATCTTTTTGATGAATTATTATGACAGCATGATAAACCTCCTGCTAAATGCTTAATACACACAACCTTCAGCAAACCAAACATGTCTGGGTAATTAATGTGCTTTTCTAAACATAAAAAAACCCTATTTTGATCTTTTAAGAACCAGCAAACAGAGTAGAAAATGTAGCACCAGGTGAAAATGAGAGAGAGGAGGAGTCCGCATGTAACTGAGGATATTGTGGTAACACAAAGCTGAAAAATATTCATTTATTCTTTGCCATAGTCTTAACTTGAACCACACTGTAAATTAAACCATCTAAAAAATGCCCCTGCAGCAATCCAACAAAAAAAGGGGGTTGGCAAAGCTACGTCCCCTGCCTTGCAGCTTCTGCCAATAAGGAATCTTATTGCCAATAAGGAACTTCATGAATTTCAAGTAAATCTACCACAGTACAGGGCAGTGAGGGGCAGCCTAGGTTAGAGGTGAAACTTGAGGTAGAATGGGGATCAAGCACTCTCTGGAAAATTAGAAAGTTAACACCTATGTCTGGCGAGATTAGCTATGGCAAGCTTCCCCATCAATACGCCATCACTATGAACAGTAGAGGCCTGCACACATCACTTTACAGAATCTGAGACCAAATATCAATCAGAAAGAGTCACTTGAGTGTGAGTTGCTCTCTTTCCTTCATAAGCTTTGCCTTTTGCTTTTGCTCTATGGTTATCCCCTCATGACCTGAGAGCAAAATATCCCTCACTCAAAGCCAATAGTGGGTGACCATATAGCCCTTGGGATGTTTTGCAAAGTTACCCCAGCGGAGCCAAAGAAGTGGGGATGGAATTTCTGCTGAAATCATCATATGCTGCCCTTGTGGTTTAATGGGCATGATGATGTCTATGATTTATGCAGTAATTAACCACTCTGGTCACAGCAAATTGTAATGGAAAGCAAGAAGAAAAACAAATATGATCATGTTGAGGTGAATGTGTGGTTACTAGGGAAAGGGAAACTGCAATTGGGTTAACTAAGGGCACTTTAGAAAAGTAAACAGAGAAGCCTGTTTCCAAAACCAGCAGTTTCTGGTTGTAGTTGTTGCACAAACACTAAGGATGTTACCTCATCATATAATTTTTCAATGTTCAAAAATAAATAAATAATACTGCTAATATTTTGAGAGACAATTTGGGTGTGGTAATATCTTTTATTGGACCAACTTCTGGATGAGTTAATATTTAGATTAGTAACAATTAGCAGTTGGACCAAAGAAGAATATGACCTCGTTCACCTTCTCTCTCTAATACTCTGGGACCGTGTCTACAACAACACTGCATACGCTAATATTCTGGACACATACATTTACCCAAGGATCTGTGAGCATTTTACAAACCACAGGGTATGAAGCCTCAGAGAAAGGAGCTGAGATAGTATTATCATCTCATTTTAGAAAAAGGAAAAAGTGGGGCACGTTGTGGGGATACATGACCAATGCTGCTCAGGACGTGTAGAGCAGAATTAGGCAGTGGTCATGAAGAACATACTGAAGGGAGAATTAAAATCCATTCAGTTGCATATTCCATGGCAGCGAGAGTCACCCTGATAGGAATGAAAAAAAATTGAAACTGCAGAGTGAAAGTTTCATAATGACTTAAGTTATGTGTATTTTATTGATATGTCCCAGAAATAGTATTTTACCTTATTCGTGAAAAGAATAAATGCCCACAGATTAAGCTACAATATAACTAAGAATATATGAGACGTGAAAAATCATTTACGTTGAAGCTTATATAGTATGCAAATTATTATTATTTATTATTTGTGTTACCAGCATAGCACCTCGCTCCAGCTTATCTTGGGGGTAGGCACAAACACATGGCTGTGTCTACACTGGCGCGATCTTGCACAAAAGCGGCAGCTCTTGCGCAAGTAAACTGACATTCTAATGTATGAAATCAGGGCTGCTTGTGCCAGAACTCTGACACTCCCGCTCAGGAATAAGCCCTTTTGCGCAACTGTTCTTGCGCAAGAGGCCAGTGTAGACAGGCAACATGAATTTCTTGCGCAAGAAAGCCCTATGGTTAAAATGGCCATCGGAGCTTTCTTGCGCAAGAGAGCGTCTACACTGGCAAGGATGCTCTTGCACAAAAGCACATCTCTTGTGCAAAAGCACATGCTAGTGTAGACACTCTCTTGCACAACTACTTTAACGCAAGAACCCTTGCGCTAAAGAGTTTTTGCGCAAGATCACGCCAGTGTAGACATAGCCATGGTGACACTCCCTGCCTCTGAAAGCTTGCAATATAAATAAAAAAGACAAACAGGAATGAACAGATGCACTAAGAAGTGAAGTGGTGACACTGCAGATCAGTGCCAGAGCCCAGAATGAACCCTGGTCTCCAGAGTCTTCCGTCCTAACCATAATTCCACAAAACATGTAACTTCCAATTGGCAGGCAGGCTATATGTTGTGTGTTTTTTGAGACTGGGTGCAATGATATATGCCTCTTATTGTGATCAAAACATCACACTCTTACAAATAAAACACAATGGGCATGTTTAAAGAATTGCTCAGGGGTCATTTTATGAATGGAAAATGTCTTAATTATTTTAAGGTGTGAGCTCTTTCTATTGAACTAACCAAACCAATCCTAACTTACACAAAATATAAACATCTATTTTAAGTGGTTGAGAGTAGGTAAAGCATCTAAGCCACAAGGAACACCAGGCAAAAGACAAGAAAACATTTATTCTTTGGGAATCTTTGGAACGTAATTAGAAGATTATCATCTTTTGGGCTCTTGCACTGAGTTCTAAGAGAGATTCTGGCTGAAAATAATCAGGGGGGATGGTGTCTAGATATCTATCTATACATTTTTTAAATGTCTGCCTGTCTGAGAGTCCATTTGTTCAAGAACTCCTCCTAAATGGTAGGAGCTAGGACCACCAAATTTGATATGCAGCTTCCTCTTCTATTAATTTAAAGCATAGTTAGGGTTTGATTGTGCCAGGACAATGGGATGTGCCTGGAATGTGATTGTTCCTCATAAAATGGAAAGGGAGAGGTCTGACAGGAGGAACAGTTATACCATGGAATGACCACAGTGGAACAGCAAGTGCCCCAGTGAGAAGCCATTGGTAGGCAGCACCCACCACACTGGCCTGCCCCAGGGAGCATCTACCATCTGCCACACAGGCCCACCATCCCTGCATGCCTGGAGAGCACCAGAGAGTGGCCTGCATGGGCCCTCCCCAAAGCCAGCAGCCTGTGTACACAGCCCCTCCTCCCCTACCTAGCCCCATGACGAAGCCAGTGGGCAGGGTGCACAACTGCCCTCCACCCCCACCCAGGCTGGCCCCAGGAAGAAGCTAGCAGTCAGGGTGTGCAGCCCTCCTCCCCATCCCAGGGGTAAGCTGATGGGCAGGGTGCATGGCTCCTGCCATCCCGGGCTGCCCCAGTAGAGAAGGCATTGGCCATCCCACACCCCCTTCTCTAAGCCCCACACCCTCTCCTCTGAACTCCCCCATTCCCAATTGTGACGGGGTCCCTGCTCAGGCCCCTTGGTCTGGACACCTTCTGGTCCACAAATCAGCCAGAGACCCTTCTGGTGCAGTCAGTCGTGCTTTTATTGTTTGTTCCTACCACTTTCTATTTACAAAGCTTACAGAGAACTCAGCCAGCTCCTCCAAATGCCTGGGCACACACTCAGCCACTCCTTGCTCTCGCAGCTAGCTCCCTTCCTCTGCCTTATATAGCCCTCTGCTAGTGAAGCCCACAGCTGTTTCTAATAGCCCTTCAGGCCTGGAATTTCTCAGCTGTTTCCCCTCAGCCTCCTTAGCCAGGCTACAGTGGCAGAGCTCTGGCTTAGCCAGCAGTCTGTCACACTAACCCCCTGCCCTGAGCCCCTCCTCAATCCTACCCTGACTCCTGCACCCTCACCCCATCCTCAGCTCCCTGCCCTGAGCCCCTCCTCAACCCTGACTCCGGCACCTCCAACACACCTGGGCTACGTCTACATTGGCAAGATTTTGCGCAAATACTTTTAACGCAAGAGTTTTTACGTTAAAGTATTTGCTCAAAAGAGTATCTACACTGGCATGTGCTTTTGCGCAAGAGAGGTGCTTTTGCGCAAAAGCATCCATGCCAGTGTAGATGCTCTCTTGCGCAAGAAAGCTCCGATGGCCATTTTAGCATCGGGCTTTCTTGCGCAAGAAATTCATGTTGCCTGTCTACACTGGCCTCGTGCACAAGAAGAGTTGCGCAAGAGGGCTTTTTCCTGAGCGGGAGCATCATAGTTCTTGCGCAAGAAGCACTGATTTCACACATTAGAACGTCAGTGTTCTTGCGCAAGAACACGCGGCCAGTGTAGACAGGCAGCATGTTTTTGCACAAAAGTGCGTGCTTTTGTGCAAAATCATGCCAATGTAGACACAGCCCTGGCCTCCTGCCCTGAGCCCTTCCCATCCCCAAGGCCCTGCTCTGACTCCCGCACCCCCCACACTGCCAGCTCCCTGCCCTGAAGACTTGAGCAACATGGTGTAAGTCTTCTAGTTCAGTGTTTTTCAACCAGTGGTACGAGTACCCTTAGGGATACTCGAGAGAAGTCTGGGGAGGGGAGGTACGTCAACACAACTGAAATTTGGAGAAAACTGAATTTTTGTTTTAAGCTTTACAGTGCTTTATTATTTTGTACTTTTTACACGCAAAAATTTCATCGCCCACCCAGCTACAATTAAGTTATTTAAACAAATGTGTTGCAATGATAGAAGAAAATTTTGTGTATCTGAAAACTGTAGGTACTGGGGGTTCTTATAATTTTTTTTTTTTTTTGGAAAAGGGGGTACTTTATAAAAAAAGGTTGAGACACACTGCTCTAGCTGATGCATATTTTATTTCACCAAATACACACTAGTACATGACATGTTCAAAGATCTTTGAAATACTCTGTGCAGAATACACAGAAAGATTATGTTTATAAAACATGGTTAGAGGAAAGCATACATTAATTTTTGAGAAAACTAAAGATGAGTCATCTGATACATTTATTTGATTTCCAGGACCAAGCATTTGCAGTCTAGACTTACAGCTGTCATTTTTTTAAAAAAATACTTAATCAGCCTGTCTATAGGCTGTTATATTCTAATATCAGAGGAGGGTTCCAACTTTGGATCACAAGAAGATGAAAAATTGAGCAGGAGATACCAAATATTTCAGAGATTTTCTTTTAGGGAAGGCGATGCAATGTGTCTCCAAAGCAAAGATGGGCTGCTCCAACCCCCATTCTTTGGCCCTGTTGCAGGAGAGTGACATGAAGAGTTGATATTCCCTCATTCTCCCACACAGAATAAAGGCAGCACTTTCTTCCTCCAACAAAGAGCAAGCTGTTACAAGTGCATATTAAAAATGCACCTGGACTGAAGGGCAGCTAGTTCATACAACTGAGGCTACGTCTACACTGCAGGCTTCTTGCACAAGAAGCTTTTTGCAGAAGAGATCTTCCTCAAAAACTTCTTGTGCAAGAACACGTCCACACTGCAAAAGCACATCGGAAAAGTGATGCACTTTTGTGAAAGACAGCATCCAGACTGCATGGACGCTCACTTGCAAGAAAGCTCTATTGCCATGAACAGAATGGCCACCAGGACACCGGTGCTTCTTTCAATAGGCTGTTTTTGCGCAAAAACCCTTGCTGCCCGTCCACACACACCTTTTGGCACAATAACTCTTGCACAAAAAGGAGTTATTCCTTGTAGAAGGAGGAATACCTATACTGCAAAACCCCCTCTGTTCTGTCGATTCACTGTAAATTTTCTTGTGCAAAAACGTGCTTGAGGTGTGGACGCTCCGTGAGTTTTTGTGCAAAACCAGCCGGTTTTGCACAAAACCTCTGCAGTGTAGACGTAGTCTGAATGTGTGTGGGGGTGCAGGAATGTCTCTTGTCACTTTTCACCTCATCCACAAGCCAATGATTCCCAGACATAGGGAAGAATTAATCAAGGTATCCAATCAGCACAGATGCCACCAAATGGAGAGAGGGAGCATGGGATCATTCTGTCTCTTTTTGATGGGCCTTCAGAGGGAGTATTCCTTCCCTCTTCCCCACATGCCGGAGGAGGAAAAACAAGCATGTACAAGAGGGCTAATTATGACTTGAGGAGATGCTTCTCTGGTAAAAAAAAATATATATAGTCCAGCATTTCACCAAAGATTTGCATGTGTCTTTGTAATTTGTGCTAGCTGACGCTGAAGGTTACACTCACTCCACAGCACTCTGTGAAACAGGCCAAAAAGAGTTACTTTGACAAAGTTAGAGGGTGATTAAAAATATGATTGAAAATGGAAGCTGCATACATTTATTTCAAAAGTCACCTGCAGGATGCCTTACCTGACTGGGCTGGTTCGATAAGTTCTCATGCTGCTTCTTGCACAGTATAGAGGCCACTGAATGTGTTATGTGCCTCCATGATATGCTGTCCTGAGCCTTATATTGTGTGTTATGGGGTAAGACGTGAGTGACAGGCATCTGTTGACACCTTTAGGTCTTCCCAAGGAGTCTTCTCTATCCAGCTTCCATTGGGTTAAGGTTAAAGATGGTTCTCGCTGTGAAGCTGGTAGGCATTTGGAGAAAATGACCAAACCAACCTGGAGAGCACTGGATCACCATTGGAGAGAGAGGAACCCATTCCTTAATTAAACAGTTCATTGACTTGAATTTGTGTCTTTTTATGTTTTTGATTATTCAGAGAAGCTTCATCTGAATGGCATCCATTCGGATCCTTCTCTGGCGGGACTAGAATTCAGGCTTCTGTGTCTCCAACACAAATTGATTACAACACAAGAAAGCAGATCCCGGATTCTGGATCCTGACAGACATGGAAATTAAAAAAGGAAATGCTTTTTTTCAGACATTTGCTTCTTTGTAAAAACTACACAACCATTCTGTTCATGATTTGGGATGTTAAACAGCAGGGGCAGTAAAAGTGGCATGGCACTGGAGATTTTCTACCTCTCAAGAGAATCATGGTCTTGCTAAAATGAGCAAAGTAACAAGTGCTTCCTAGAAAGACACCTGCTTCCCATCCATGTTCTCACAGTGACCCCTAATGCACCTCTAATGCCACAGGAGCAGCTTACATACCCAGAGCTGCAGATTCAGGCATTTGTTTATGTGCCCAAGCTTCTTTCCTTTTTGCCCAAGCACCCAAGAAAGCTACACGAGCATATATGAGTGGAGTCACCCGATAAAAACTCTACTCCAAGCAGCATGTAGCCTTCTTCAGAGTGAAGAATAGAGATGGGACAAATAAAGGGGTGGAGAGAAATAGCAAAGGAAGAAAAAGAGAGGAGCAACAATGTATGACAAGAAAGATGGTGACTGTGCCAAGGTGTGAATGGACATAATAGTAGTGCCCCATCTTTCAATCCTTTAGAACAGCGGCTCCTGCAGGAATAGTTGCAAACAACTGAACTCTAAAGTCATGACCATGATCCATAATCTCTTCCCAAAAGTCAAGTAGGAGAACTTGACCCATCATTACTTTTGTCCTTACTTCTCACATGATCTTGTCTATTTCAGTTTCTGACAAAGGCATGATTAATTCTTAATGACTATACAAAACAACAACAAAAAACTGGGTAGCTAGTGAAAAGGACACATTAGGTCTGATCTTTGTTAGCTGACTGTAGCATCATGGTGTTGAGTCTTAATGCAGCAGAATGTACTGCATAGGAATTTACTTCCAGAAATTATGAAATGTTTGAGCATCAGCATGGAGTTAATCGTTTCTTGGTATTCTAGAAAACAAGGCCAGCAGGTATTTATTTATACTCTTGGTAAGAGGTTCCTGATTGCTCTATCTTTTTACTTACTGCTGTGGGTGTACAGTATAGAAGTTGTACTTTCTCACTGTCAGACACATAGAAATTGCTATGAGTACATGGAAGGGCATTATGGAGTATCAATAGTAAAGAGTATGATTTATAGGGGAGCAGATTAAAATGAACAGACAATTTCAAAGCACTTTGGTATTTAAGCCAATTTGTCTATGGTAGTACTTGTCAATATTTACATAATCCATTTCTTTGGCAACCTTCCTTGTATAATAAGTTTTGGAGCATTGACGTTTATTTCTGCTTTTAATGTTGTTATACTCACTGCAGCAAAGATGGAGAATGATACCAGAATAAGGGAAAACATTTTCTAGAGTATCCAGATGCTTTTTCCTGACCATTTTTCATGGATTTTAGGGCCCAGCAGTTTTCAGTTCAGTCTTCTTAAAGTCTCTTTACTAATGGTTGCCAAATGAGATTCCAAGGTTAGGAAGCACCTGTGGGTATTCATGGACGGGCAAAGCGGCAGATCTGCTAACTCTTGTATAACTAAGTCACTTCCCTCTCATAATGATTTATTGGGGTATCAACAAAAAATGGGGATGACATAAATGTGAATTCAGATACATGTTTCTATCCTCTTAAAAAAAGAAGGTCTTATCTGCTATGGCACAGGTCATTAACACCAGTTTGCTGGTAGATTTCCTGACATTTCCACCATGAATCCTTTTTTTCCCAGTATTTAGGGAGTAAAAGTGCCCTCTGCTTTGTAACATGGTTATAATTTTGAGTATAAGCACTTGTAAAAACTCAAGTTTGGTCGTTAAGTAATCTAAGTTATATTTATTCTGTGGCCTCATCAAATTAACAGTGATCAGTTATTATGCTCACAATACTTATTATAACCATATATATTTCACAGACATCAACAGTAGAACTTAGAATTAAAATCACAGACCACTACTAATTGTGCTAAAGAAAAATCTTACTAACTGTAGTATTTAGGCATATGTCTCATACGGGCTTAGCACTGGTGTTCACAAACGTAGGGCTGGTCAAAAAATGGGAGAAAATTCTGCAAACTCTCTAGGCTACTCTCCCATGAAGCACCATGGTCTCCCCTCTTGGAGATGGGAGCAGTGCATCATGGGAGTCCCCGGACATGATTTACAATTGGAAGGGTAGTCCTATTTGGATGCCTGAGCCACAGAAGAGAAAGGAGGTAGGACACAACTAAACTATAGCTCTCATGTGGCACCGCAGCAGCATTCCAAGTTGGAAATAATTTTGTTTTCATATAAACTATTTGGGTTTGGGGGCATTTAAAAAATCAACATTCTCCAAAAAGAAGCAGACGTTTTTCATGATTAAATTGTATTTTGTCAAAAACCCAATTTTAGGTTGAAAAGACTTTAGATGGAAATTGATCAACCAGCACTACAAATACTTTAGCAAATCTAGAGAGGCAGTTAGAATGTGAGAAAAGAATTCACGTGGGAGACCTGACTTGGATTCCCTGCCCTGGTCTCACCATTTCTGCTGTGGGCACTGGGCAGGAAACAACCAAGCCATGGGGGGGAAGCCTCCTCTTGAACTGATTAGCACTGGTGACGGTAGGATCTAAAGAAAGGCCTATTCTGCCTTTCTCAGGATGGATGGTGGCTGCAAAGTGAGCATAGAGAGTGGGTGTATATTGAAAGTGTAGACTATGGAGTTGCTCTCCAAGGCAGGTAGAGAATTCCTGAAGAAAAATCGGAGTTTGCCGGGTTAAGATGCTTCCTTTGCTAACATAATTAAAGTTGCTTTGAACTGAATTTGACAAGTGATGTGTATATTATACAACTGCAACCACTTTGGTCTCTTAGTTACAAAAAAACTAGCCCAAGGGCCAAAATCTGCTCTCAGATGTGTGCACAAAACTCCCACTGTCTTCAAATTATTAACCAGGAAAAGAGGAAATGGACCCTGTACATAAATTACCAGCATTTTCAGGATTTTAAGAGTGTCTATGGTGGTCCGATAGTAGAATTTTCCTATCTGGGCCAGGAGAGTCTGGGTTCACATTCCACACCAGTGGTTTGATTCATACCCAGTGCAATATGAAAGGAGTTGATGTTTGAATGATGTGTTAAACTAAGGCTCATCTTTAGCTGGGGTCCAGTGAAGTCAATGCATTATTCTTGTTGATTTCAGTGGAGCCAGGAATTTATCCCACCGCTTGAAATTAGTCTTAGCTATTTAACTGATTTTCTACCTAAGAGCCACTTTCTCAGTGAGCTCAATTGTAATATGAAAGCCTCTGAATGACTTATTACAGAAATGGCTGCTACATTACTTATACGGTCACTGTACTGCCAGTATTTAACTCGCTATTTTGAAAAGGGCTTTTGTCTTGAAAATGAAAAAGTTAGTGGTAATTGTAGCTTCAACATCACATTTTAAAATACTTAAACACATATTTACATGATCCATGCATCAGAAGCCATAGTAGTACTTGGTGTTGAATCTTAGACTTCTGTAAGAAGCATTTATATTTTTAAACATTGCTATACGTTCCATTTATCTTGTTGCTTTGATGAATTGATATGCTCCTTGATGACCATTTTGAATGTAGTATCTTGATGTTTGGCTGAAATCTGAGCTGGAAATTAATATTGGTCCAAAAGATTATGTTTATCAGATCAGTTTATTAAATCGGTTTTCAGGCATATGTTTTGTCAGTTGTAAAAGTCCTTTCAGTACCTACAAAACCAAGCCATATTCCCATAGGAAACCCCATTAAAGTCAATGGAGACCTATCTGTGTATATCAGTTTGCAGCATCAAGGCCAAAATCATTTAGTGCTTGCTAATCTGTTGGGTATGTACTAGAAATATATCTGTTCAAATTGCTTATTACAAACTTACCAGTAATTTTTCTGTACTTGTGCCTCTGACGTAATAAATATGAATGAGTCTCAGAACACTG
This sequence comes from Rafetus swinhoei, assembly GCA_019425775.1. NCBI lineage: Eukaryota > Metazoa > Chordata > Testudines > Trionychidae > Rafetus > Rafetus swinhoei. The sequence goes on from CM033437.1 coordinate 280,106,006, forward strand.
CTATATCTTCTGGTTATTAGCCTCTTCTTAGTATTTGCCTTTTGGGGTTTACTCTGTAAGATTTCACTGTCTTTTCATCTTGTATATAATGGGCTCTGGCACACGAGAGCAGATGCAGGGCTATTGTCACAGCTTTTCATTTATATGCTTAGGGTGAAATTCAGTACCATAGGCCTGGGAACCCCACCTTAAGCCCTGGGTAAATTTCACTCTGCAACGTTAAGCCCTCCTTTCTGCCCTCATGATGTTAACCTGCTCACAAAAAATAGTTCATCAAAAAAGAAGGAAAACTAGTTTCATCTCATTTTTACCCACACAATGTACTCAAGGCCTAAGACTGCATGTGCCACCTCCTCCACCCGGCCTGCTACAAACTCCTAGGCTACGTCTACACTGCAGAGTTTTTGCGGAAAAACAGCCATTTTTGTGCAAAAATTCGCAGAGCGTCCACACTACAAGCACATTTTTGCACAAGAAAAAGTACAGTCGATCGCCAGAAGACAGGGCTTTTTGCACAAGAGTTATTCCTCTTTCTACTGTAAAAAGCACAGGTGCTCTGATGGCCATTCTGTGAATGGGCATCAGAGCTTTCTTTTGCAAGAGCGTCCATGGCAGTGTGGATACTCTCTTGCGCAAAAGCAAATGGCAGTGTGGACACACTCTTGTGCAAGAACTTTTTGCGGAAGATCTCTTTGGCAAAAAGTTCTTGCGCAAGAAGCCTACAGTGTAGACGTAGCCTCAGACTCTGCCAGCTGCGGGGGATTCAGCCATCCAAAGGTGAGCATAGAAAGTATACTCAGAACTGCTGCCTGTGTTTGTAGATGTTCAGAAAGCAGTAAGTAGACATTCACTGTCATACTGGAGAAGGGGAAGACCTGCAATATGTCTCAACCAGGAGCCATGATACAAGGGACATACGCTGATTCCCCGGTGGGGCCAATTTTACCATTGTAGAGTACTGTCATGATAAAGCAGCCCCTACACAACAGCGGCAGTGAAACAATACAGATCAGATTAGCTTGTTTTGTCCCTAGTTTTATACCCACCTCCATGCAGGAACTGGGCACCCAGCAAATGGTGGGTTCAGCAGTATTGTCTGAGCTGGCACTCGTTCCCCCCCCATAGTGATCACACCACTGTGGTTAGGAGAATAGCAATGATTGATTACTATTCTTCCACTAAGCAATGTAAGATTAATAATGGGTAAACTCCTATCCTGTCCTTCCTATTTCTGTAAGGCACTGCATGCCACCCCCTTCTCCCCTCCCTCCCCCCACCCTGCCAGCAACATCTTACAAAAAACCTCTTGGCTCTTCTCTTGTTGGGCGAAGAAGAAAAGTGACTGTATTATCAGTAGAAACAAAGCATGTGTGGTTGCTGGGTTTAGTCACATGCAATAGGACTGGGATTAATTTTGTTTAATATTTAAGGAAATAATGGGTAAAACTTTAAGACATATATCTTGTTTAGGGCAGGAAACACTTCACAGTAGATTCCCATGCAAGAAAGTGTTTAAACCTAATGTACATGCATTTTTCGAATAGATATGACCATTTTGGATAGATTTTTGATTTATTTACCAAAATAATTGTACTAGCACAACCTCTTGTGTGGATGCAGTTATACTGGTATAACTGGAAAAACTTTAAAAAGAACAAATAGTCTTAAAGACTAACAAAACATAGATGGCATCATGAGTTTTCGTGGGCACAACCCACTTATTCAGATGAACCTGGTATAACTGTTACTTTGTCCTCTACATATGTATAGATTTGTTATAACAGAACTCCTAAAAACAAATCAGAGAAATTAGAGATGATTTAGGTCATCTAGTCAATTCTTCTGCCAGCACAAGATTATTTCTTACAGTATAAGAGCATAAGAACAGGCATACTGGGCCAGACCAATGGTCCATCTAGCTCAATATTTCATCTTTTGACAGTGGCTGATGCCCATGACCACCAATCAGGAGTAGAAGGGGTTGCCCTCTGGCCCAGCGATTCAAAGGGACCCAGGGCTCCTGGTCATCACATGCTTTGGGCAGCCCTGAAGGCTGGGGGCAGAAAGGGGGATGCTCTGCACTCCAGGTGGTATGGAGGGCTGTCTGCCTGTGGCCCCACCCCTTCCCCCCAAGGGAGCCAGCTCCCTACCCACACAGCTTCATTCTGGGGCTATATCTATATTACAAGGTTTTTGCGCCAAAACCCGCAGAGCATCCACACCTCAAGCACGTTTTTGCGCAAGTAAATCAACAGTAAAATGGCAGAACAGAGGGCTTTTTGAGGGGTAGGTAAACCTCCTCCTATGAGGCATAACTCCTTTTTGCGCTACAGCTGTTGCTTAAAAAGGCATGTGTGGATGTGCCGCAGGGGTTTCTTGTGCAAAAAGAGCCTATCCGAAAAAGCACAGGTGCTCTGATGGCCATTCTGTGAATGCCCATCAGAGCTTTCTTGTGCAAGAGCGTCTTGTGCAAGAGGTGTGGACACGCTTTTGCACAATAAGTTTTTGTGCAAGAACTCTTCCGCAAAAGACTTCTTGCGCAAAAAGCCTGCAGTGTAGACGTAGCCTGGATGTTTGTTTTCATTCATCAGCTGAGGGAAATCAATGGTATGGTAGATGAAGGGGAACTTAAAAATAACCTCTTCTCCGGTAGGAACTGGATGAGCAATAACAGCTGTGAAGGCAGTTGTGAAGTTGGAGCATATGGAGTGAAGTGAGATCATCAGGCAGGACTAGGAAAGCCAGGAGAGAGATGGCAAGCAGCAAGCAGAGGCACTTGCTAGCCAGGAAGGACCCTGAGTAGCAGCTGGCTAGCCAACCCAGGTTTAGCAGCTACATTAGATTATAAAAGATGAATAACATGCTAGCATGCTAGGTTAGTGCAGGGAAAAAGCCTGGCAAGGCAGACAATATGGAGGAATTTCTGAGCTGGCTGAAGAATCAATGCTCTTAAAAAATGATGGTGGGAGCACAGCCTCTTGACAGCTGGACCTCTTAAATGACAAATCAGGACCAGAAGGTTAAAAATGTAGGAAAGGCATACACCACAGCAGCAGCTGTGTGCGCTTGGAAGGTTCCACCCTCATTCACTCAGATCTGTTCATTTCCAGATTCTTATAGAAGATTCCTTCACACTCCAAGCCTATCGTCCTTCCTTCTCCTTCAAACAGCACGTCCGGGGGAATACAGAGAAACCCTAGATAGTTTTCTCTCTGCAACAACAAGCCTATCTCAGCATTGCAATCTATTGGCTTCATTTTCTGAGCTTATTCATCTCCTCTTACCATTAATGAGGGTTTCAAGCCTCCCTGTGCATCAGTGAAAAACACTATCCCCGTGTGTCTAAGAGGCAGACAGTATGTGGCCCAAGTCATTGTTTCATCTTTTCTCCATGGCACACAGATCAATAAGGTTTAATATGTGGATGTAGATTCCCTCAGCATTTTAGGTAGATCAGGCTATCTGCATGATATTTTAATGGAATCTCTGGCGTCAGTCTGTGAGGTATACAGTATTACACTATTCAAAGTGTTTTCTTTAACATTAGATGAATTTAAGAATTACTTCTGCTGATAACCTTGGGCCCAAAAGGCTGTGCAGAGGTATCTGTTGGTAGGGCAAGGTCTATTATTCCTCTCTAGTTTTATTCAGCTTAGGTTTATGCCAGTGTAACCTGTGGACGAGAGCCCCATTTGAACAAAGTCTTTCAGGGAAGGAGGTTGAACTGCTGGCAAAGATGCAGTGATTTTTCATTTTCCCTCAGCCATGTCCACACATGGAGCTCTGATACAGGGCCATCGTACACTATAAACATATGCGCAGCAAAATCCCTGCACGTAGGTGGAGGCAGGTATTCAGGGTCTGTGGATGTCGTAACAGTTTACTGGATTTCAGACCAACAATGTTTATTTTCCTTCAGATCCCATTCCATGTTGTCAGAGTGTGCTGTAATGTCAGCACCAAGGATCTACTAATACATTCTTCACACTATTGAAGGATCCAGTAAGTAACTCCTCTTTAGTGCCCTACTGCTTTCTTGCCAACTTTGTCCTCCTCACCACTTGTTCCTAGTTCTAACACTGTTTATTGTGTGTTACCTTGGGCACTTAACGGCTGTGTGCCCTACCACCTTTTATTTGACTTGTGGTTTTAGACTGCTAACTCTTTGGTTTAGGGACTATCTCTATACAGCTGCAGAACAATGCAGCCCTATGACTGGGAGTGATACATGGCATCTAGGCTTTACTTTAATCCAAATAATAAAGACCTTCAAATGAAGGAACTGTGAAGGAGTATTTCTTTCACCTAAGCTGTCCAAGGTTTACAGGCAACGCACATGCCTAAGAGAATTAAAGGGATTTGAACTAGGAGGGCTAACAAGGGAAACTACAATGTATCCATGCAAATTATTTTGAATTCAGCAACAAGGGAGCCTTAGTAGAAACCATGAAGGAATAAGATTAACATTTGTTTGAGGGGAGGGCGGGGATTCTAGACAGAAAAATAATTATTCATCTTCTAAATAACTTTTAAAAATACCAATCTTTCATGTTAAACTGCTTTATTTCAAATTAACAAGGAAAGAGGTTTCCATTCTGTGATCACAGTTGTTTAATGGGTTGTTTTGTTTGCCTTCCTATTAGGTGGTAGCAAAAACAGCATTTTGCAGCACAACAAATCTACATCTGCAATGTTCAGCAAACGCTTTTGGAACCCAGGAGAAATGCTTAATATGCGTTTGAAAACATGAACCTTTTCTTACATTAACATCTATTTCAGGATCTACTTCACACTTGCATGTCAAAGATCTATTTACACATAACACTGTTAATGCAGTTTCCCAAAATGTGCCATAAATACTGATACCTTTTGTTCAAAAGGAGGCAATTTTAATTTCCTGCCTTATTCCCTAATTCCCACAGGATAAAGTTAGCTTGCTGCAGTCACAAGTTCTTCATATTACGGCACAAAAGAGAATGCTAACAAAAGGTCAAACTTGCACTAAAAAAAAAAATTCAAGAATTGTATTTTATGCCCATGTCAATGTGATGAAAAAGTGCAGTAGACAAAGGAATTGAGCGTTGCCTTTTACAGCTCCTGATGATCCATGAGATACTGAATGTGGATATAACTAATTTTATAGATCACTATTAATTGAAATTTTGAATAAAGCGTTTTTGCTACTCAAATGAACCATTTGCCATTCAAGACAAGAAGAAATGAGAACACTTAGCTCTTACAAAGCCTTTGGTAGTTTTCACAATGGCATACAAATATTAACTATATTAGCTTTGCAGTATCCTTGGGAGCAAAATTATTTTTTCACATTCCTTCTTTTTTTTTTTTTTTTACAGATGAAGAAACAGGAACTTACTTGCGATGGTCAAAGCCATACAGCAAGGCTATGTCTACACTCACAGCTTCTTGCGTGAGAAATATGCAAATGAGGCTAAGCGTGGAATATCGCCAAGCCTCATTTGCATACCTTATGAGCTGCCATTTTTGCAGAAGAGGCATTTGCACCAGAAGGAGCTGTCTACACTGCCCCTTCTTGCGCAAGAAAAACCCTCTTGCGCAATGCTGTTATTCCTGAAAATAATCAGCATAGCGGCACTGAGCAAGAGTGTTTTTCTTGCACAAGAAGGAGCAGTGTAGACAGCTCCTTCTGGCGCAAGAGCCTCTTCTGAAAAAATGGCGGCTCATTAGGTATGCAAATGAAGCTCGGCATTATTTCACGCTTAGCCTCATTTGCATATTTCTTGCGCAAGAAGCCATGAGTGTAGACATAGCCCAAGTGATTGAGACAGGCGGCATTAAAACTCAGGAGTTCCTGGTTCCCAGCTCTCTGCTCAGGCAAGTAGATGTTGCTTTGTCAGCTAAGTTTTCTTTCTTTTTTAAAAAAACAAGGAGGAGTCCTGTGGCACCTTAAAGACTAACAGATTAATCTGGGCATAAGCTGTCATGGGTAAAAACCACTTCATTGGATACATGGAGTCTTTTTTAAAGTTAGATTTTGCCAGCACCACCATTTTCTCCAGCAATTAAACATAGGCACCTCATCACATTTCTACCCCTTTCCCACTAGATGACTAGGAAGAACTTTCTTCCTTTCAGTTTCTAGTGCCAATATTTTGCTTCTTTGCATACAGAAATCTCTTTGCTGTGGTGGACAGTATAGCAGGGCATAGATGGGTATGACAAGCAATAGTGTAACTGAGGGTAGCTGAACAGAGTTTACCCACTGCTCATTTAGGGAAAATGGAATTTGGTTAGGTTACCCCCTCTGGTTTTTTTAACCATTCCACCACTGACAAATCAATTCTGCTTCCAGGACAACAAATTGCTGAAATACCAGCTCATGTTGATTTCAGCAGATCTTGTAATATAAGGACCTGATGCAAAGCCCATTCAAGTTGATAGAAGTTTTAATTCTAAGTAAAAGCAAGCCTGGTTAGTAGTTGGATGGGAAGTCTCTAAAGGCTTGTCTGCATAGGCTTGCTGTTAATCCATTTTAACTAAATGTCTAAATTTAAAGTTGATGGATTAGCCTCACTAAACCCCTGTTTGGACTCTCATTCAGTGGCCTTCATTTGGTTTAATTTAATTAAGATTAATTCACAACTTTGGTTAATTTGGATTAATTTTACTAAGTGTTTCTGTGTAGACATGCCTTAAGGAAACCCAGTGTAGCAGAAAGTGGGGTCAGCTCTTACATAGTAGGTACAGTTCCTCATTGAGACAGACTGAGGCTAGGGAATGGTAGAAGAGCTGTCTTTTGGTTAAGACATAAAGCTGAGGTTCTGTCTACCATTGCAGTTATGCAGTTGTAATTTGTAACTGTGAACTGAACGTGGAAACCTTCAATTTCAGCAGTGTCAAGAATGTTGGGGGGGGTTTCCATTTCTAAACTGTTGTAACCTTTGTCTCCTCAGCCTTCCCTCCTCCCCCAAAATGAACATTGCCATTGTGAGCCTTTCCTGCATGGGTGCTGGCTACTAGATTGCTGTTTAAAAGCTACTACCCGTGAATAGCACATGGAAGAATGACTTCTCAGAAGCTTTTGTCTGTGACAGTGTGGTGGTGCCAAAGCATTGTTAACAAAATTGGCTCCCTACAGCCCACCAGTTTCAATTCAACTCCGTATTTAAAGCCTTTAATAGTGTGGGACTGTGCTTGAGGGAAAGTGTAAGAGCTTATATGCCACCACAAGTTTTGGGCTTGGAGTTGCTGTCCATTCTACAGTATAAACTTGAGTCAATAGAAGACCAAGTCTTCACTGAGGTCTATTGACTCTAAAATGATCTCCTCTCACCCTCCAACTTTAACACACCGAACAAGATCTCAAGATGTCTGCCCACGTTTTGTTTTGTGGGTAGGGATTTTTGTTTTGAAGATTTTAATTTCTTGCATCTGTAACGTGTTGAAAGAGCGGTGGGCTACTCCGGGATGTAAGGTGCTGCATAAATATAAATTATGACTGAAATGGAATTTATTTTAAAATTTGGTTCTTTATACTTCATGGCAAGGTTCCACTCTCTTACTCAATGGCAGGCCCTACTGGAACTCTCTCTCATCTACATACTGCTTACTTTCAAGGCTTGAGAAGGCAATGTTCATCCTGCATAGGTGAAATGAATCCTCTGATCTCTTCAAGGGCAGACATGGGAATTAAATGGATATATCTGGGAGGTGCTCCTGCAGTAATTCTCTGTCTCACACTTGGAACCTATGAATATCATCATCTTAAAAAAATTCCCTGATCTTCACCACTCCTAAATGCCAAAGATAACGTGCAGGATCAGTGCAGGGAATATGGATTCAATCCCTTCTTGTCAGAACAAAACATAAAGACTGAAGTGATTGAAAGCATACTGGATGGGTGATCTGCAGCTCTGAAACTTTAAGACACACATGTTCTATACCACTTGGAATTAGAGGAAATATTAACATGGTAGCTGTGCTAATTATCAAATGTTGATATTTATAAAAGTGCTCTTCATTAATATGGAATTCTGTCATTAGCTCTGTACATTCTGATTTCCTGTAAATATTGACATTCTATAATCAGCTAGCTGCCTGCAACTTTGAGGAGACTGATCATGAAAACGGCCATTAATACAGCTCTTATAAATATAAGCAAAAAAAATATGTGCTCCTCCTTGTAAACATAGCGCAGAGAAATTTAAAAAGGGTGCTGTCACCTGTGTAGGAACAGCATTACCATGGGTGATGGGTGAACATAGGCCTGGGGCAGGCAAGCCTCCAGCCCCACCCCTTCTGCCCAATCTCAACTCTCCAAGGAGCCAAGCCCACCCACCCCCATCACAGAGACAAGCCTCCAGCCCCACATGGGAGCATGGAGAGGGCATACTGCCCCAGCCTTCCCAGCCTCAACACAGCTGAAGCCTGGGAGCCGTGCTGAAGCTGAGAACGGAGTGTGGATGGGGCCATGCCTCCCAGTTGGGGAAGCATTTCCTTCCTCTGCCTCTCAAACCCTCCACCAATGAGCATTACCCTTAGTACTGGTATGTCTGTTCTTATGGTACACAATCAACGGTATGTTATGACCCACATTTCCAAACCTGCCCACACAAAAGCACATGTTCCCTTCTGCACACATGTTAACCAAGGGCATACAGAAATGCCCAAATGCCTTTGGATTTGTTTTCAAAGTCCAGGTTTACAGGTGTGTGGTAGCATCTTAGGGCCTGTTGAGATGAAGACAAACATTCACATCATAAAACCAAGGACTGGCAACCTTGATGCTGGTTTTATCAGAGATGCCCGGGTTTGAATGAGCAGAGACAATGAACCATCCTCTAGTTTGTGAACTCTCATTTCATCAGGTTTGAAGCACCGTAGCCTGTCACTGTAGGGAAGCTTGCGCTGCTGCAGCCTATGTTATAAATATTCTATGGATAATTAGAGGATCTCCATCAATGTGACACCTTTCAGGGGCATCATATTCCCAAAGCTTTTTCAATTATTTTTATTAAATTAATGGACATAGAATTAAATTATTTTCATGAAGGAAATTAATATGTGTGTGACATCAGATGCCCCATATACAGTAGACAAAGGGATGTCATCCTTAGGATAATTCCAAGAAAATGAAGGGAAAGGGTAGCCAATGCCCAGTTAGAATGCTGTAGTCAATGTACAAAGACACCCCCTCCTGAATTTCATTCACTTCAGCCCTTTGGCAGGTAAATCAGAAAACCCCACAGAAGCTCTGCCACCCAAACAGCAGACTTTAAGTTTATCTGAATAAATGTAGCCCTTCCATTATTCTCATTAACTCTGATTCTCCACTGTTCTTTTTGATAAGGGCCAATGCCAATAAGCATTACAACTGGATTATTGTTTTATACGCTGCATGAAGGGTGTGTTAATGAGAAGAAATACGATTAATCTAACTAAAATCAGTTTGAGGAAATGATTGCAGTTAAAATGATTTGTAACACTGAGTATGAAGAGTAATGCTACATAGACATTAGCACATAGGGATGTTTTAATGCGGTACCCCATTGAGATGTATGTTTAGTGTGGTTTCAAAGGTTGTAAAAAATTATATGCCCTCCCCTCTCCCAGCAACATATATCATTTAAAATGTGGTAGATTATCTTAGTTCAAGATGGAGAGAGAGAGATGTTTAGCAACAGAGATGATCCTGTTTGAAATAAAATACTGTCATCTTTAATCAGGTTGTTTGCTTCAGGTAGCCATTGTGAAGGATTTTTCCACAGATCCCAGAAAGCACCTACAATTACAGAGTCACATCCTCTGCCTCTGCCTATGGTCTGCAAACTTGCATGCATTGGAGACATTGCCCATATCATAGACTTCCCTAGGTAACTTCAGTATGGGGAGTTAGCCTTCTATTAAATCTTCTGAATGTTCTGAGATACTCTACATTATATTATTGCTGATTGTATGTGACAGGAAATACTGGGACTCAGTGACAATGAGAAACAGCTTTGTTCCTGCTATACCAATCACCTGATCCATTAGAATAATAACACATAATAGCGCAAATTCCTTCCTGTGGTGCTTACACACTGAATTAGATTACCAAAACAATTTTTTTGAGATTGTGAAAGCAATTAAAATGGGTTATATCACATATCTCTCTGCCACTAAAACTGAGCCCCATATTTCCATCACATATTAAATATAACAGCACATTTCAGATAGATGCTTGGCATTGACAGGAGTTTCAAGAGCAATTAAAATGTATATATGGGTGAGAACTGCTTCTTACCACATGATCTTTCAAAATACTGTGCTGAGAAAGGTGGCTTCAGTTTTCTTTAAAAATCCTGCAGCAACTGAAGAGTTAAATTCTGCTCTGACTTAAACTCCATTCTGTTCCATTGATCTCAGGATGTCAGTAATAGCAGGAATCCAAACGGATTGTCTAGTATGTAAGTCAGTTCAGAATTTGGCCCTATATGTACAGGGCTGGCAATGTTTGGCACAGGTTAGATGCTCCTCACCACTAATGCATGCAGCGGTGATGTGTTTATGGCACGACAAATAGATCAGCTGAATTCTCGGGATATCTGGCAAGTTGATGTTTCCAGTCACAGTTGTTTCCAATGGAAACCACAGACTTCAGTTCCCCTGGGTTGGGGAGGCAGGGTGCCTGAAATCACATGCCACATCTTGGCACTTTGGAAAGTGACCTAGCTATCACAGTTAATATTCCCTTCATTGGCAGTCATGTTCTTAGCCTCCAAAATAAGGTTCCTTAGGGCCTGTCACAAAACAGAGTAGGGTTGACAAGAAAAGGGCAAAGCTATGTAGCCTGTGAAGCAGCAGGAGACTGGTTGTCTGGACTTCTACATTCTAGTCTGAGCTGTGCCACTCACTAAGGGTGCATCTAGACAGCAGCGCTATTTTGGGATACTCCCGGTATTCTGAAATAGCATTTTCTGCATCTTGACAGTGCGCCCGTTATTTCAAAATAGCTTTTGAAATAACGGGTGTGCTATCCCAACGTCCTTGTAACCTCATTCCACGAGGATTAAGGGACATTTCGGAATAGCACTCTATTTCAAAATTAACTCAAAATAAGCAACACAGTTTGCATAGGTCAAATTGTGTAGCTTATTTTGAGCTAAGGGTGCCATGTAGACGCACCCTAAGAGACCTGAGGCAAATCTTTCAGCTTTTCTCTTTCTGAATGTACTGCAATATAATCACCTGCTTCGAGCAGTGCTGTGAGATTTAATTAACGTTTGTAAAGTGCTTTGATGTCTTTGGATGAAAGGCACTATGTACGTGAAAAATAGTAACAAAAATAGGAATGACTATTTATATTACTACTAACCAGCAACCAGCAACTGTTTCTTCTCTCTGTTATTGAACATTTTCAGCAAATAGCTGACTTTATTTGTTGGGTGGTCACCTGCACTAGACCAGCCCATTTTAGAATGTTTCCTGTACTTGTTTTTCTGCCCACAATCTGCAAAGAGCTGTTGTCTGTTTACTTTTCTCATAATATTGCACATGACCTCCTTTTCCCTTAAAACAATACACAAATTCCCTAACTTTCTCCCACCGCTACCTTTCCATAGAGAACAGGGATTGCTATTGTTTGCGAATAATATTTGTAAAAACAAATGGAGGAAAACATAATGCAAAGTTTCCTTACCAATGAGAAAATTCTTTTTTTTTAAGGGTAACCACAACTCACACTAAAACAAGGTAAACTCACAGGGATATTCATCAGTTATACAGTTTGGAATTCCCTGGTCTGGCACCTTCGGGACCTGACTGGTCCCAAATGATGGATTTTGCTGGATCAGGGGAGCTCGTTTCTGTACTCCCAGCTGCCGCCCCCCCACCCCCCAGCCCATTGGCCTCCTGGCTGACTTCTCACCTCCTGGTGGCCCCACTGCCCTGCCAACCCCACTGAGCATCCATTGCTGCATGGCTCTGGGACCTGTAGGGCAGCTGCATGCACTCTACTAGGGCTCCAGGACCTGACCAGCAGCCACATGCACCATTCTGGGGATCCGGGACCCACCAAGCTACCGCAGCTCCCAGTCCCACTGAGCAGCCATGTGCATATCTCCTAACCTCGCTGAGCAGAGTTTCAGAGAGTTTCAGCCTGTACTTACTAAGTGCTGATGCAGGTTATCTAATTAAAACTGAGTGAGAAATGATGGATTTGTAAGTCCAGTGTGCATGAGTCTTTTCATTTATGCACCTTTTGCATCATAAACTGCATCCAATGGGCTGGGGGTTGGGGGAGGCGGCAGCTGGGAGTACAGAAACGAGCTCCCCTGATCCAGCAAAATCCATCATTTGGGACCAGTCAGGTCCCAAAGGTGCCAGACCAGGGAATTCCAAACTGTATAACCGATGAATATCCCTGTGAGTTTACCTTGTTTTAGTGTGAGTTGTGGCTACCCTTAAAAAAAAAAGAATTTTCTCATTGGTAAGGAAACTTTGCATTATGTTTTCCTCCATTTGTTTTTACAAATTTTATTCGCAAACAATAGCAATCCCTGTTCTCTATGGAAAGGTAGCGGTGGGAGAAAGTTAGGGAATTTATGTATTGTTTTAAGGGAAAAGGAGGTCATGTGCAGAACTACCAGTATTGCCATTTGTGACCAGGATCCCAAGGAGCCACACTGAAGTGACTCAGTTAGCCCTGGTCTACACTAGGGCTGTATTTTGAAATAACCCCCTTTATAAGCCAAGCATCCACACTACCAAGCATCGAATTTATAAGCCAAGCATCCACACTACCAAGCCCGTTATTGTGAAATAAGGGGCCATTTATTTCGAAATCTGTACTCCTGCTTTTCTCAGGGAATAATGCTAATTTCAAAATAGTTATTTCAAAATAACGGTAGTGTGGACACTCTGGTGCCACTATTTCAAAAAAACTACCCCCCAGAGTAATTTGAACTCATTCCCCAGTGCTTCGTGGGCTCTAAGTCAAGGTAGTGCGTCCACATTAACGGAGCCTGCCTCGGAATAATTTTGAGGCTTCCCCATAGTGGGGACACGCTATTTTGATTTTGTAAAATCAGGAGTTATGATGTCAAATTTAGTTATTTCAAAATAGTTTCCTAATGTAGACATGGCCTTAGAGTGAACTGCAAGGAGTGGAACAAACAATCCCCAAAGCTGGTGGCTATTCCAATATTTAGATTTAGTTTTACCAAATCAGCAGAAAACCTCGTCTATTATACCTCACTGATTACCCAGAAGCCAACACCAGTGTTCCTTTAAAGCAGTCGTCACTAACCAGTAGATCTGGATCTACTGGTAGATCTTGGAGCCTCTAATAGGTGATCTTGACTGGTTTGGCCAAGAGGCTGTCAAGTGCAGCACTTCAGCTGCCCCTCGCCCTACTGCTGCTGCGTATCTCCCTTTCCTTGGAGCTGTTTCCCTCTCCCACCCCGTATTCTGCTTCCACAGAAGTGGGGGGGGGGGATGAGGGACGCAACAGGGTTTGGGATGGAGAGAGTTTGCTGGCTGCTTATGAGAGTGGTGCAGGGCCAGGGCAGGGGTGAGCCTGCCTTTAGCACCACTGCACTACCACACAGGAGCCACCTATGGTAAGCAGTGTCTAGCTGGAGCCTGCATCCTGAATCCCTGTCATGGTCATGTACCCGCTCCTGAACCCAACCCCTGCCCCAGGCTAAGCTCAGAGCCCTTCTCACACTCCAAATCCCTTAGCCCAAGACCAAAACCTGCACCCCAACCCTCTGCCCCTGCCTGATGAAAGGGAGGGAGAATGGGGGAGGGAGGGAGGATGAAGTGAGCAGGGACAGGGCCTTGCAGAAGGGGCACGAAGGAGGTGGGGCAAAGGTATTTGAGTTTGAGGTAGATCCTGGCTTGTACTTAAATTAAAAAAGTGATCTCATCCTTTAAAAGGTTGGAGACCGCTGCTTTAAAGCAACCCAGCCTTTGGGCTCCATTCAAGTCAAATACGATGAGGATCACAGAAAATCTTAGTCATCATATAAGAAAGTTCTACCAGTCCAACAGAAGCAGACATATTGACTCCCAGGTGAATGAATATTTCAGACCTTACCCCCCCAAATACACACTTGCAGCCAGTTCTAATTAACTAAGCTAAAATGTATTAGAAAACAAACTAAATAAAACTCCGGTCATCTGAAGACGTGGGCTGTGCCCACGAAAGCTCATGATAACATCTACATGTTTTGTTAGTCTATAAAGTGCTACCAGACTAGTTTTTGTTTTTTAAGTTAAAAAAAAAAAAGAGACAGTATTGGTTAAAACATCAGTATATATACAGCTAGGAGTACAGTTCCTGAGATCAGATTCAAAACAGAGATGGTGAACTTTGTAGTTGCAAAAAAATCCTTTCAGAACTAGTCCATAAGTTAACGTCCAATGTTCATATTCAGGGTGAATCCAGACAGGCCAGGAGATCTCAATCTTATGACTCAAACTTCCCCTGATGAAGCTTAAGCAAATCTAAGATTAAAAAAGGATCAGGACCCAAGGCGGTTTTATACAGTTCCCGGTCTATTCTTGACAAGGTGGAATCCTTAGTCAAACAACAGGCAATCACAGAGACTTCCAAATATACCTATTTCCCAAGCATTACTGGTAATTAGTGATACAGACTAACATAAGGCGGTTTCCTGTTTTTCATCATTCACAGATGATTTGCTATGCACTACAAACAGAGATGAATACAGTAGAGACAGGAACCATTTGGTTACATTGTTAACTTCTAACAAGATATATGTAAACCCACAAAACACAAACATTATCTACCAGTATGTCCCTAAAGGCTGCATTTGGGTCATTTATTCTGCAGGATGGTTAACCCTTTCTGACCATGTGTCACACCATTTTTTACATGGTGCAGTGTAGATGCTCAAAAAAGGCCATGACAATGCAAGCTAAAATACTCTCTCCACCTTACAGTGTGACTCTGTGTCCAACCTCAGTGTCACAGAGCCATGGTCTGGCTGCTGCCTCAGTTTCCCTCTGTTTCAGGGCTGATCACCATATATGGGCAACTGGCATGAATTCCACCAGCCCAGGTAGGACTCTACCACACTTGCATCTTTTTCTAGGCACAGTTTTATTCTTAAAATATAAATCTTAGGCAAAAATATCAAACACAAAAATAAATCTTTCTGCCCACCCTGGAGCTACAGCTTCTGGAGACTGCTCCCCTTTCTTCCCTTAGGGTGCATCTACACAGCACCCTAAACTCGAAATAAGATACGCAATTTGTGCTACACACATTGTGTCTCTTATCTTAAATGTATTTCAAAATTGCTTATTTTGAAATTTGGCACATCTACACAGCACCAAATTTCAAAATAATGTGCTATTTCAAGCCATCCCTTATCCCTCATGCAATGAGGTTTACTGGGGCTATGTCTACACTCCAGAGTTTTTTCGGAAAAACAGCTGTTTTTCCGAAAAAACTTGAATTACGTCCACACTGCAATCGCATTGTTTCGAAAACAAATCAAAAGAACAGAGGAGTTTTTCCGACATTGGTAAATCTCTTTCTACAAGGAAGAAGTCTTTTTCCGAAAGAGCTCTTTCAGAAAAAGGCGTGTGTGGATGGGGAAGAGGACGTTCTTTTGAAAGAAGAGAAAAGAGGAAAAAAGCACGGGTGCCCTGGTGGCCACTCTGTCCATAGCAATCACAGCTTAAATGTGAGATAGCATCCAATCAATGTGGACGCTATCTTTCGAAAAAGCAGATCGCTTCTTCAATGCACTTTGGCAGTGTGGATGCTCTCTTTCGGAAGAGTTTTTTCCGAAGATCTCTTCTGGAAAAGCTTCTTCCGAAAGAAGCCTGCAATCTAGACATAGCCTAGGATGGCAAAATAGCGTGCCGGTTATTTCAAAAAATATTTCAAAATAACAGGCAATTTTTGTAGATGTGGGGTTACTATTTCGGGATACCTCCAGTATCCCAAAATAGCCATGCAGTGTAAACGTACCCTTAGTGATGGAAGAAGGATGCACCTTCCCTTGTATCCTGCTTCTGAGCCAATGTACCCTCTAGTTTTTCCATCCATGTGCAGAATAAATTTTATTACATGCACCAAGGCAAGTGCAGATGTGCACACCAATAGAAACACATGCTGATGACTAGGAAGCTGTGGGCGCTCTGCTAATCAGCTGGATAGCATTTGAATCTCTCCTGGGAAACTGCCCAAGTGCTCAACTTTCAGGGAACACTGGTCAGGGCCTAGTGCAGGAGTCCATCTCCCTCTAACCACTCACCTCTACTCGGCCCTTTCTTGCTGGGACAGGGCTAACTGAACATACTCTTGGAAAAGCATAGCTGCCTTAAAAGGGGCAGATCACCTTGCTGCCCTGAAACCAGAGTACAGAATGCAAAACCTGCAGTAAGTAGACACTGCATCAATATATTTTAATGAAGGTTAAAAAAAAAAAAAAAAAGAAGAGAGAGGGGATTGACACATTTGTAGAGTGGAAATATGACTTCACCCTGAAAAGCAAAGAAACTGGGTGTTTGACTGTTTCATTTCGTTTGTTTTATTAATAATCAGGCTATTGTATCTGGGGCACATTGTTACATTCTACCTCTCCTCAAATCAGTAGGGCCTACTGCATGCTTAGAATAGCGTATGCTATGGGTAAGTGGGCTTTCCTGCAAGTTGAATCTAGCATGTGATGCTATGTCTCTACTAGATGTACTGGGCAGGCTTTATTATCATTTCATCCTGATTTGGGTGTGTTAGATTCTTTGCTTTTTTTTATTTAGCTACCAGTAATGCCTGGTTCCCTGAGTCCTGTGTCATTCTCTGTCTACAGAATTCTAATAGCAGCTATCACCACGCGTCCTAACCTTGGATATTGTTATGCAGATGTTACATGGAATTTTTGCTTTCTTGATGTCCCTCCAGGCCTGATTATGCATGGATTCTCACAGTGTGTCTGTGGATATACTACATCAGCTAACCTCCAAGGTCACTATATAAAAAAAAAACCCCGAACAAATAGAGATTTTCTGGTATATTATAGTCCCCCTACCAAAATGTATTGTGAGCGACAGTATGAAAACTTTTTATATATAACAAATTAGAAGACTTACCTGATGTTACTTTGGTCCTTCAAGGCAGGGGGCTAAGAATGTGGGGGTGCAGGGTTCGGGGATGTGGAAGGGCTCGGGGCTAGGGGTGGGAGTGCAGGAGTGAGGGTTGGAGGATGCAGAAAGGTTAAGGACAGGGGATCAGTGTGGGGAGTGCAGGAGTCAGGGGTTGGGGTGAGGAGAGGTTCAGGGCAAGGTGCTGTGAGTGTGGGGTGGGGAGTGAGGGTTTGAGGGTTAGGAGAGGCTCATGGTAGGAGCTGGGGGGCTCAGGCCAGGGGGCTGGGAGATGTGAAGGACTTAGGGCAGGGGGAATGCAGGATTCAGGTTGGATGGTGGAGGGTTCAGACCAGTGGACTCAAGGCAAGGATGGGGGGGGCCTTACTAGGGCCGCCCACAGTAGCAAGGATGATCCTGCAATGGTGATGGAGGCTTCCTGTGGTGTTTGGGGCTGCACTTCCCAGGTCCTGTCTCCTCCCAGGGGAGGGGGAGCTTCACAGCCCAGCCCCAGCCAGTGGCTCCTCTGAGAGAAGGGGGCACCAACCAGCACTTCTTTGGGGGATAAGGGGCTGCACTCTCCAGCCCTGGCCAGCAGCAACTTTGGGATGCTACACTGGCCAGCTCCGGCTGTGCTCCTGGGAGGGTTGAGGCAGCAGGGCTGCTAGCTGGCAGGGCTAGCTCTTACCGTTTAGGAGGAGTTCGTGAACAAAAGGACTCACAAATGGATGGATGGACTCACAGACAGACAGACTCACAAACTCTCTAAAATATATAGAGAGATCAGCCAGAATACAGGACAAATAGGTGAGATTTCTTTTCTCCATTTACAGCAATTATATGAAATCTACACTTGACACTGCAGATGCTTTAATTAATGCTTTTGCCTCTGCTTGTATTGATTATTACAATTCTGTTTTTAGGGCTCTCAAAATGTAGCCTTTAAAAGCTTTTCAGTACATTAAAAATGCTGCTGCTGTCTCTACTGCTAGTGCAGTAGATCTCATCAAAGCTTTAAAAAGTGTCTATTTTCTGTCATATAGTCTGGTTAATGTTGGTATGAATCATGCCAGTTCCTCTTCTTGCTCCTCATTTGTGACACTTGCTGCTTTCTTCCATTTGGCTTTGTTTCCAGTAATCAGCTGAAATCTCGTTGAAAAGGACAATGTTTAGGTTAGAATGTGCTTAATGTAACTTTCCAGGGTGTAATTTGTAAACCACTGTGAGATTTTTCTAGGTCTAATCTCTTGCTACCTCTTAGCAGCCGATTATAAAATGTAACCCTCAGTATATGTTACTAGAAATCACAACCGTCCCTACCACTATCACGACCATTTTAATCATTATAGTACCACCTCTTCACCAATGGAGGAAGAATGGCCTGGGATAGTGGGTGTGGCCAGGCACTTAGGCACTCCAACTATTTGTGACTGGTGGAACAGTCCCTCACAACCATAGGCAACTGGATTGAAGTTGGACAACCCTGGAGACTCTTTTGTTAACAACCCCTGCAGAAAAAACCCTGCAACCAGAACCAACCTAGCTATTTAGGGGCAAATCCTCTAACTTACCCCACTGCTGAACCCTCCTGAAGGCTAAATGTGGCCTTTAGCATATAGAGGACTCCCCCGCCTACCGTATTTAAATAACCATTTTAGCCCTTTCCCTGCTATATGACTATTTAGCACATATCTGGACATGGCAATCTCATGGGCTTAAAAGTGTCTGCCATCTGACCTTACATTTAATTGCATTGCCGCATAGTGCCTGACAGCACACCCCCGGTCACCCTACCGAGCCAAATTTGGGGAACCAAATTACCTAACAGTTTTCCCCATACTAAACAATGTTCCACTTCCATAAGGCTGGTATGCAGCCTTGCCTGTTGTCATTTAAAAATTACATCTGAAAAAAAATAAAAGCTTAAGGACTTAAGTACGCTGAAAAAAAAATGTAGCCTAGAGAAAAATTCCACCCTTCCCAGTGCTGCTTCATACATTGTATAGACCTCTCCTGGTTGCCTCTCCCATATGTTAGACTATAACGCTGCAGGGTTCCAAGCCCAGTAATATGTATGTAAGCCACTCACAGCCATGCAATTTTTAATAAACCATCTATTAGCTAAGCATAGACTGATAACAAAGACATCTATGCTGAGAAGACTTCCTCTTTTGAACTGGAATTTGCACAGCTCAAATCCCATTTCCTCAATCTGCGGATTAATGTCTATATTATCTGTGTATGAAGGCAGATCTACTCTGTACGCATTGTAACGGGGCCTATTTTCTTCATGTATTCAGATATACATGTTTGTGTGTACTTGTCGGAGGATTGTACCGAAGGCCTGCACAGCTTGACTTGTGGGGGAAAATGCTGCATAATATTATGCATTATCATTAAAAAGCCCTCATGCTGGGTATTAGGCATTATTTCACTCATACTTTATATATTCTAATAGAATATGAATTCTGTATTGCCTCTTTGAATTATAGCTAGAAGTAAGGCCCTGCAGAGAAATAGAGAGATAAATCCATCTTTAAAGCTAACCTACTCCAAGCTGGTGCCATCTTCAGCTGAGCCTGCTTGTAATGCTTCCCTGGAATTAAGATATGGTGTTTATATAAATTTGAAAACACGCCTTTCCTTTATCTGGTTTGTAACTTAGCAACCTCTATTTTAGGTTACTTGCTGTTCTTTATAAAGTAGCTGATAAATCTACTCAAGCTCTTACAATAATTTTGATGGGAGATTACAAGCGGAATAGCTAAATGCATAGGTAATACCATAGTCCCCATTCATTTTCCTGATGTTTACCTTTATCCAGAGAGACAAGCACAAAAAATACCCAATGCCTAAAATCACATTTAATTGGCTGAGTAGCTTTACATTAGCAGAACCACTAGCTAAAAGGAAGTGATTTGCAGACCAAAGAAATGTCATTTGACATGCCCTGTCTTGAGAGACAGGGATCTTTGAGTTCAATCACTTAACAGAAGCCTTGTCTACACTTACTGCTGTGGGGATTGATCTCCCAGGGGTCAATTTAGCAGGTCTAGTAAAGACCCACTACATCAACTGCTAATCACACTCCATCAACTCTGCTACTCCATCAAAATGAGAAGAGTAAGGGGAGTCGATGTGAGAGTTTCTCCAGTCAACCCCTTGCAGTGAAGATGCCGCCGTAAGTCAACTCAGCTACATTACTCACGTAGCTGGAGTTGCATACTTTAGTTTGGCATTGCCCCCAATGTAGAACTGGCCTAAATTAATTTGGGGGCCTTTGTATTTGGAGAAGGAGTTAAACAGAAGTAAAAATAAAAGAAGGTGACCAAAAAGGAATACAAAGATCATTGTAATCTATGATTTAATTTCTTCAATGAGCTAACCCTATTGAGTACCTTTGGGCACTGCTGAGATCCTTCTCATCCATAAAGCAAAGCCAATTTTAGAAAACGAGGCCTCCAAGTTTTCTCTGTAGAGTGACAAAGCTCTGACTGACACATATGTCGGAAGTGTTTGGCATATTCATTACAGAATTGCATCTTTATGAAGGGTATTTGGCACAGTGCTAAAGCTTACAGGAGGCTGTAGAACAAGCTTTTTGTTTGTTTGTTTCTTAATGTGTCACATTGCCTGCATCTCCCTGGAATGGAATACTGTTGTTGTGTATCCCCTTGACAAAAGAGATGTATAACTGAAGGGCAAGGATGTTTTGAGTAACAAGCATCTTGTAAGCTTTTCAGGTATTTCTAGACACTGTTTTTTTCTCTTTTCATTCTGAATTGTGGATACCTTGGTTTGTTTGGTTTTTTTTCTTTTTGTTTCAATCCCCTTTCAGATTTTTTTTTAAAGTCTGAAAAGCAAATACTGAGTTGAGGTAGATTCCAAAAGAGTAACTTTATTACTAACTTGAAGGGGTGGGAGGAACCAATCACTAGTGCATACATTTAGGTGCATGTTTTTAACTCAGAAAGAGGGGAGTTTCTATCAATGTCCATGACAGCATTGTTGATAATTCCCTTTGCAACACCTGATAGCCGGGGTGGGAGGGGGAGGAAGGGAGGGCGCTGTAGTTTAGAGTCACATATTCTGGCTGACTATAAGCAAAGACACAGGATGGAAAAACACATACAGAATTGATTGGTAGGGATGGTAACGATTATATTTGCCTTACACCTATTTATGCCACAGCCATACAACCCCATGCTGCCCTCTTGTTACCTCTCAGAAAGTAAGCAGAGTTGGACTGAATCAGCCCTGGGACAGAAAACATTGACAGGAAGCAGCCCAGCTGATTTCCCCACATAGTCAGTACTGAACCAATGTTCCAGCAAGCTAGTAAAGGCCAACAGGGTGTTGCCTTTTGCATGAAGCCAAGGACTTTACCACTTGCAGCCATTAAAAAACCCAGCGCACTTAGGGTATGTCTATACTGCAAGCTGGAAATGTAATTTCAGAACTGGGTTAGACATTCACGTGCTAGCTTGGATTCAACTAACACACTAAAAATAGAAGTGCAGTCATGGGTGCATGGGCAGCAGCACAGGCTAGACATGCTGAGTACAGTTCTGCCCAGGACCCTCAGTAACTTGGGGGGTTAACCTGCCTTGTTGCCTGCAGTGCAGCTGCTACCCTTCTGGTTTTAGCACACAAGCTCAATCAAAGCTAGCACGTGAATGTCACCCTGAGCTGGAAATTACACCTTCAGCTCCAAGAGTGGGTGTACCCTTAGTCAGAGAGTAGATGTATTAGTGCTTGGGTCCTGGCCACGGTCTCACTGAGAATTTTAATGTACATATTAATGTTAATAGACTTACTGCTCTCCTTACCTAAAGCTTTACCTTGGTCTTCATTTTCTTCTTGGAATGGCTGTGCAATGCTGCTCTGCACTATTTAAGTGCAACTGCATTCCGCTCCCGTCCCTTCAAGAGAAACTTTAACAGTTCCAGTCATTTAAAAACCAAAAATTGTTAAGTGAGCAAATTTGCTAGAAATAACTGAGGTAGGGTAGATAAATGTTGGTAAATGCAGAGTAGTTCATATTGAAAACATAATCCCAACTATATGAATAAAATGATGGGGACTAAATTCGTTGTTACCACTCGAGAAAGAGAGAGAGAGATCTTGGAGTCATTGTAGATAATTCACTAAAAACATCCACTTAATGTGCTGTTGCAGTCAAAAAGCTAATAGCAGGGTGGGGATCATTTTAAAAGGGTTAGAGAATAAGACAAAGAATATCTTATTGCCTCTATATAAATCCATGGTATGCCCACATCAGGAATATTGCGTACAGATGTAGTTGCCTCACCTCAAAAAGACATCTTGGCATTGGAAAAAGTTCAGAAACAGGCAACAAAACTTTTTAGGGCTATGGAATGGCTGCCATCTGAGGAGAGATTAATAAGACTGGGACTTTTCCGCTTGGAAAAGAGATGTCTTGTAGAGGCTATGATAGAGGTCTATAAAATCATGACTGGTGTGGAGAAAATGAATAAAGAAGAGTTATTTACTCCTTCCCAGAAAACAAGACCTAGGAAGTCACCAAATCAAATTAAAAGGTAGCAGCTTTAAAACAAACAAAAAGAAGTACTTCTTCACACAGAACACAGTCACCCTGTAGAACTCCTTGACAGCGGATGTTGTGAATGCACAAGACTATAAAAGGGTTCAAAAAAGAGCTAGATAAATTCATAGAAACCACGCTGGGCAGGGATGGTGTCCCTGGCCTCTGTCAGAAGCTGGGAATGGGTGACAGTGGATGGATCACTTGATGATTACAGTTCTGTTCATTTACTCTGAGGCACCTGGCATTGGCCACTGTCAGAATACTGGGCTAAATGGACCTTTGGTCTGACTCAGTATGGTCTCTCTTATGTTCTTAGACATGGAACAATAAGATCAGTTTTTTAGTCACATTTAGCTTCCCTGCTTTCCCGGCTATTTTCTGTGAGCTCTAAACTGGAACTAGAGGCACATTCCTGCACACCATCATTAGACAAAACTCCCAGGCTATGTCTACACTGCAGACTTCTTGAGCAAGAACTGTTTTGCGCAAGAGTTCTTGCACAAAAGGTCTTGCGCAAAAGCGCGTCCACACTGCCATGTGCTATTGCGCAAGAGATGTGCTTTTGTCATGTGCTATTTCGCAAGAGATGTGCTTGTGCAAGAAAGCTCTGATGGCCATTTTAGCCATAAGGGTTTCTTGCGCAAGAAACCACTGTTGCCCGTCCACACTGCCTTCTTGTGCAAGAGCTCTTGTGCAAGAGGGCTTATTCCTCGTGGGGAGAGGAATAACTCTTGCGCAAGAAGCCCTCTGTTCCGAAGCTTTACTGTAAATTTACTTGCACAAGAACGCATGTGCAGTGTAGATGCTCAGCAAGTTTTTGCGCAAGAATGGCCGTTCTTGCGCAAGAAGCCTGCAGTGTAGACGTAGCCCCATGGACTAGTGTTCAGAGTAAGGATCAAAGGATCAGGCCTTTCTGATCACTAGCTCCTTCCTTGCCCCAGGGAGGGCCTTTTTTTCGCTGAGAAGACACACTCCAAGTGAGGTCAGGCAGTCTTTTCTGTTGCTACCATTGTCCAGTTTTTCCCAGGTTGCGGATGAGGAAACTAATGTCTACCAAGGCTGCCCTAGGAATTCCACCAGTGGGCACTACAGAGGGAAATCTCCAAATGAGCAAAATTTCTAGCTGCTCTACTCACAACTGTGACTTTACTGTGAAGATTTAAAGTCACTACTCCTGGTGATCAGTAGGGGCATAGTACAGGGAGGTATGAATCTGGGTTAACAGGGAATAAAGACCGTATTGTATTCACCCCAACTACAATGTCCTGTGTCTCTGTATTTGATCCCACTCTGACACCATGCTGAGATTAAAGACCCAACAGATCACAGATCACAGAACACCCTTGCTGAAAGGGGAAAGGAAAATGGACAAGTCAGAAACCTCTATGAAACCATATTGGGTGATTTCCATGGATCTTACCTAAACTGAGGTCTGTTGTTGAAAGGATCCAGATGGGTTATCCCTACATTAACGTCACAGGAAATCCTGGACTACATGGTGGAATACTGTCAAATGCAAGGAGAGAGCTGAATGATCTATTGTGTGATCTGGGCTGAACAAATAACTACAAGAGAGCACTAACTTCCACTAAATATGGTGATATTTGTGCTTGCATTAGAACCAACCCACCGGAACCATTACTATCTGTTGTACCCCAGAGAGCCAATGGCAGAGAGGTGGGCCTTATGTTTTCTATAAGAATAGTACAACCTATTTTTCAGTGACAGGATTCATTGTCCGGCTGCTCAATCCCACAAAGTGTAGTTGTGGTGAGGATAAACTCCATTGCTGCCCATGTCGGGCTTCCAGAGCAAGTTCCCTTTGACAATGGCCCTCAGACCTGTAAGAGGTGGCCATTACCCCAGAGTAATGGTGAAACAGAACTTGCAGCAGAGACAATACAACAATTTCTTTCTAAAATCCTGACAGACCCTCATCTTCCTCTGTTGGCATTCTGGTCAACATCTCTAGCCAATGGATTCAGTCTTCCAGAACGGCTGATGGAAGCAAG
The DNA here is from genome assembly GCA_019425775.1 of Rafetus swinhoei. Lineage (NCBI taxonomy): Eukaryota > Metazoa > Chordata > Testudines > Trionychidae > Rafetus > Rafetus swinhoei. The sequence continues at coordinate 280,130,663 of CM033437.1, forward strand.
TTGAGGACCACTATCCCATCCATCACTTCCCTGTTAGAGCCTTGTTAGCCTGACTTCCTGGAGACCAAAGACAAAGGATTGTCAATATAAAACCTGCCAAAAGAGGGCCTTTGAGAGAAACCCTTGAGTCAAATTCTTGAGAGCACTGATTCCAGGAGATCACATTGTGATGAAAAAAGCTCAAGAAAAGTGTAGGGACATGTCAAAACTCCTTGATCCTCCTTTCTTTGTTTGCTGTCAGGAATCATGTTGGATTAGGTCAGTCTCATCTTGTTGCATCACCAGATAGAACTCTGATACACTCTGGTTACTGCTCTGATACTGACCCTGCAAACAGCACACTGCCTGTCTCCACAGAACTGCCAGCATCTCCTCCCTGCAAGGAGATACCCAGCTTGAAACAGACCCCCTGTATTCTGGGAGGATTCAAGAAAGGATTCAAGAACAATCTTGGGAATTCAAGACAATCAGAGGACTAATAGCAGCACATGTCTTGAAAGGTCAGAATAAATCCCAGACACAAGGCTGAAGGGTCAGGCAGTCTCCCTGTCTACCACAGGGCTGTTTGTTCCTGCTTTGTGTCACTGTGTCATTCCTGTTATGTGTAGTTGAATGAAAAGTTTTGGTAAAGATTTTATCACCCTTCCTTCTTCAGTAGGGGGATGTGATGTTAGTTGTGAATGTTTAGTGCCACTATTCAGAGTGGCCAGTAGGGGATATAGAGAAAAAAAGGCAACAGTCTGTGTAAACTGGAAATAAAAACAGCTTTGCATTCACACCAGCCTCAGTGCCCTGGGTCTCCATAGCCTCTCCCACATGTACTGCCCAGCTAGCGCCACCTACCTTTTGTGCTCTCCTGGCCCCCTTATCGCTCCTAAACACAGAGCAGTTTGTAGCTGTCACCTCCTTCCCTTGCAGACTTTCTGCTGTCAGGCACATCATGGGAAATACTTCTCTCCCCCTTGCCTATTTGGTTCTAGGCAAGAAGAAATCATGTGCTTTGTTTCATCAGTATTTACAGTCCTCCCAATGGATTTTATTTCAGGATACTGCACAAAATGTGTGCCAGGTTAGAGGACTATACACAAAGAGGTGCATTTGTGAGAGTGTGTTTGGAGGGGGAGAGTGAATCTCCCCACTGCTAACTAGAACTTTAGCTGAAGATTTTATGTAAAGCAAATTTTCCAAGTTCACATTAGACTGCAAGTGATTGCTTGTATATGACAAGCAGTCTCATCCCTTCCTCCAGCTACCCACTTACAGTCTTTGTGAATCTAAGGCCAAGAAAGGTTCACCAATCTGCCTTTCATCCTATTAGTTTCGGTGGCTGCCAGGGAAGGATGATGATTAAAGCAATTGGTACTATTCCCCTGAAGCCTGTGTATATCTGTTGCACCTGCTTTTGGATCTCATTGCCCTAAGGAAAAATGGAGCATACTCCTTCTACTTCGTTCTTTTTTCATGTCTAGGAACATATTTCATACCATGGCTCATTAAAACAGAAGCAATGCAGTATACAGTATGTAAAGGTCTGCAATAGACAAAAAATTCCAATTTCTGTGCTGAGCCACAAGATCTATTTAATTAACTTTCTCTTTAAGAGGGGAGAAAATGGTCTGCAGTCTAGTGACATAATTGGCTCTGGCAGTATTGTCAGTTTGGGTAGGAGCAATATTGAAAAGGCCTGCTGGAACTGGAAAATACTAATAAGCAACACCTGAGAAATGTGTGAGAAGAGGAGCTTGAATATCAGCTGGATGCATGATCCGGTTACCAAATGTCTGCGTGAATTGTGAATTTAAACATCTGTTTTAATTCGCTCAGGTATATAAAGTCTTATTCCAGTTAGTGTTCAAACAAGTGCTTTTTCTGCCCATTTGTTGGCTTTTGTGCCCTTTAGAAATGTGCCTATTCTAAGTAGGACAAATATAACATATTTCCTCCGTATCTGCAATGCCTCCTTGTATTCCCTTACAGTCACTATAGGGAATACTGAGGTTACCAATTTAGGCCCTGATACTGTGAGCTGATTTCAGCTGGTGGCTCTGCGCTAATAATGATATCTAGTCTTGATTATAGCTTCTCTTACCTATAGATCACAAAGTGGTTTATAAAGAAAGTTATTATCACTATCACCACTTTCCAGATGTGGAAATAAAGGCCCAGAAAGAACTGGCCCCAGTTCATATAACAATTGAGTGACAGAGTTGAGAACTAAACCCAAGTTTCAGTATAATACTCTGTCTACAGGATCGCATTGCCCTTCTGATTCATGTGCCAGTGCTGTGTTGGGTCCCGTTAGACAAGCAAAAGAGCTACTCACTGAATCTCCTCATGATCTCTGAGATCTGCCTGCATGAATCAACTTACAGGAGGGCTAGTTTTTTAAGGCAATAGGCAAGTTTTTAACGTCACTGCTGCTGTACTATGGTTTGTGTTCCCTGTGTAATTGACTTTTCTTTTCTCATATATATGAAATCAGAAAAAAAATTGAGTTAAAATGGCTGAGCTATATTGCAATAGGTTTCTTTTTACCAAATGTCACCAAAACATGCCTGGGGAAAATGAGGCTACAAAAGAGACACTGTGTTTTTTTTAAAACAATTATAATTGTCATCACAAAACGCAAAATACATGCTTATCTTTTTTAAACATAAAGCACAAATCCATTTAAGTTTAAACTAGTGAAGATCTAGAGCACTTTAACTACTTCTGTGCAAAGCCTCTGAGATATTTTCATTTCCATTGGTACACAATCTTCCTTTGGCCAGATCCTTATTAAAAAGAAAATAAAATAGTATTTGTTTACAATTGACTTTTCCCACCACTATATAGTTAGTAAATGACACATTAAATCCAAATTTCTATTTGAAGTTCTAGAGAATTGGACAGCAGGCAGACTGGAATTACAATATCTAGCAATTCTTTATAATATGTATTTTTACAATGCCTTTTGCAAGATTGGAAATATTGCATTTTTGTGGCTGCCTATGCCCATTGTGCTATACCATAGGATCGTTCTTAACTTCATGGTAGCAGTGGCAATAAAATCAATACTGCTGCAAAAGCACAGCCCCCAAAAGTTACAAATGAAGTATAGTCTTAGTCATCCGTATCTCAGTATACGGTCTTTCACATTCATAAGGAGTTCTGATTTTGTCCAGTAGAGGGCAGTGGCATACTAGCCAGTTCATTATAATATTTTAATCTATTATCCATTGTGTCCTTTGCTGTTGGGGACAAAGGAGAAAATATTTATTTTGCATACAGTTGAAATTAGCATTGCTGGTATTGTTTAAAAAACTCTAGATGAAATTGCACCCTCTCATATAAAATGTGTGAGCTTTTTTCTTGTGAGCAAAATTAAGACTAATGCTAGTTAGCTGCAAGGAAGCTGCCCTGTTTAATAATCAGACAGGTTAGTTTGAGAGACCACACCATTCCATTAGCTGCATGAGTACTCACCTCATACTGAATCTGTTCAAGCTTCTGTAAACATCTAGTTCACAGTGTGCAGGCTCAGGGTTTAACATCTGTTTGCCCTGTTGCTCCCATACGAGCAACAGAAACCCTGTCCTCACTTCTTTAACGCCTCAAACGCAACATAGATGAGATAGATCACTAGATTCGGAAAAGCTTTTCACACAGAGTCAGCTATAGTCTGTCAGTCCTGTAAGTATTTGGCTGCTTTTCTCAGGATACAGCAACTAATATGACTCACCCAAGCTGATTATGTTGTGGTTTCAGCCAAGTGCTTCTTGGCTCAGATCAATGCTGGTGTCCACACTGATTCTGCTGCCACTGGTACAGATTAGCACATATCCCCATCTGCTCTCCCAGCAATCAAGATATAATATTTTCTCCTTTATCAACAGGTATCTGGGTCATTTTTGACCGCTCTCCTATGTTTCTTCCCATTTCTCAAACCTATAACAATTGCTCCCCAGTGGAGTAACCATTCTCGCTGGCTTCCACATGGGACTCCCTGTTAGATTGGTTGCCCGACTCACTCCATCCTTGTTGTCTGTCATAGTACAACTGTTTTATTTGCCTTTGCTATCTGTGAAAGATTGGTATTTGTTTAGGTTAGAGGAACTGAGTTCTTCTGAGAAGAAGAGTCCTTCCTCATCTGCTCATTAGTATTTCTGCCGAGATAGCCACTCCTGCTACTGGAGTATTTCTAATCTCCACCAGGGGTAGATAAGGATCTTTTTTATGTTTAACTTGAATTTTTTTCATTGTCTGAATGGCTCCAGTATCCTGTTACTCTGAGGCTATCTTGGCAAGGCGAGGGTGTGCTGTACTAAGGCTTAGCAAATTCCTGAAATTCTGTACATGGAAAATATGGTTTGTGCTCTGTATTCAGAACTTGTGCCAGTGCCGTTACTTGTCAATTGTGCCTTGGTGTTCACACACATACACACACAAAGCATTACACAAGTACTTGATGGCTTTATAGTCAGATGATATTGGAATAGTCACTGTGATTATCCATTGGGTATTCCTAGCATCAGTTATTCCCTTTATTTAATTGTGCATCTTCATTTGCATATAAAGTAGGGGCCTTAATTACACTGAGTGCAACTGTGTAGGACTCTGACATAGCTAGAACTAAAATATAACATGATTGAAAATAGCTTTTCTATTCTTAAAAATGACAAAGCCTTAAAATCTAACTTTTTGGGCCCTTCCAGGGCTGGCTACTCAGAAGCTGAGTCTAAAGAGTCTCCCTAATAGGGCAACCAGATATCAGGCTGCCCTAACATTTTTGAGGAAGAAAAATTACCCCTTAGTATGACAGACTTTTGCCTGCTCTGGACTTTGGGCAGTGGTTGTCTGAGTGGTGAAGAATTCCATATTTAGGAAGAGTGGAATGAGGGTGGGAGGTAATATTCCTCTGATGGATCAATTACATTAAAATAAACCATTTGAAGCAGCTGAGGTAGTTAAACTATGTACTGTACCACTAATGTAGATTAATGTGGAGATAATGCTGTCATGTATCTGATAAACTGCAAATTTATGGGAAGTTTATTTACATGCCTGTCCAATTCACTGCATGGATTTTTACCTTAACATATGTATTGTATCACATGGGGAAACTTAAAACAACCAAACATTTGCTAGCACATCCTTTTCAATCCATTTAAGTTTCCTGTGCTTCGATGTAGATGCCAATGTCTACTTTTTCTGCATAAAGCATGCGCCTAGTCCTTCAGAAGATGCAGCAACTGAGGATGCCATTGGCTTTAGTAATAGTATTTTCAAATTTGTGGTGAGTATGGGTGATTTAATCTGCCCATTTAACTTGATCTTCATTGACACCTTGCACCTCCTGAGCTTGGCTCTTATCTCATGGATATGGAGTCCATTTCTGCCTTCCTTTCTTCACTCCTTCTTATGGACTTGTCTTCACTAGAGAATTTCCCCTCCGGTTGATGTAAACTTGAGGTAGTTAATTCATTTGTAAAGGTTGGGGTAGCCACTTCCTAGCCATTTGTTCCAGACTACACACATTTATGGTTTGCTCTCAGCCAATCCCAAATGTGATTAAGAATAAATTAATTAGTTTCATCTCATTAGGACAATCGGCATGAAATCCGCGGTCTGTAATCAAAGGGGCTGTCGTGATCCATGATGGATTTACATAGAAATGACATGCACAAAGGCCCTGACCCACAAAGCTGCTTAGGCACCTAAACCTGAGACACAATTGGGAGGGGATCTCTAATCAGCAGGCTAAAAGCAGTAAGATGAGAACCAGATCCTCCTTTTGCCACGTTGTCTGCACGGAGGCAGGTGCCTAACTCATTCCTGCAAGAAGGCCCACCAACACAGAGGAGCAAAGGGGACAGTTGCACCAGGGCCCGATGATTCAAAGGGGCCCAGGGCTCCTGGTTGCTGCTACTGTGGCAGTAGCCCTTTAAGGTTGCCACTGGAGCCCCTCGTACTCTGGGCAACACTAAGGGTTGGGGGGGGGGAGTGCGCCATGCTCCAAGCAGCACTGAGGGCCGCCCGAGGGCTAGAGTGGTGCACTCCAGGTGGTGTTCAGGGCTGCCTGCCCTGGCTCTGCTTCTTCCAGGAGCACAGAGCCAGGCCCCCAAACATGCCTTGCCCGGGGACCCATGGAAACTGTCAGCGCCCCTGTCTGCAAGCAAATTATTTAGGTTCCTAAGCAGCCTGACTCCAGGAGTGGAGTTCATGTTTGTGGGTCACTAAAAGATAGGTGTCTCCTTGCAGCCTGGACTTCAGCACCTATCCCTGTGAGAGAGGTGGAACTTCACACAAAGTCCTCTCCATGGGTGGCTGGCGAAGGCAGGGCTAGGGGAGGCAAGCCTCCAGCCCTACCCCCAGCCCCACCCCTTCTACTGGGGCTCCTCCCCACACAGGAGCGAAGCCACCTCCCCATCCCCCACCACCATGGGAAGCTCCGCACATGCCCCACCCCAGCCTTCCCAGCCCTGGAACATGGAGAGGGTGGGCAGCACATGGCCCCAGACTCCCTATCCCCAAAGCATAGGGAGGGTGGGTGGCATGCGACTTCAGTGTCCTGGGCCCAGAGCACCTGAGAGGGAGGAGGGCATACGGCTACAGCCACCCTGGCCAGGAGCACAAGGAGGACAGGCATTGGGGGCAGCAACACTCCGTCCCCAGAATGCCTACAGTAGGCGTTCTGGGGGCAGAGTATGGGCAAGGCCAGGCTGGCAGTTTGGGAAGGCTGGGCCTTCCCCTGCCTAAGATACTGGCCACCCATGGCCCTCTCCTCAGCCTCTCCCACTGGCTGGTTTAGACGGTTCCCCACCTAGCATTCTGGCTTCTGTGAGCCATTGTCTAAAGCACCTCTCTTTCCTCATTCATTATATAAGGAGGCTAGATGTCTAACTCAGGCCTTGTGGATTGCAGTGTTGTTCCTGTGTTCTTCTAGGTGCCTACAAGTTAGATGCCACAATGCTGGGCATTAGTTCCTGTGTGGATCTGGGCCAATAAATCCATGCCAATCTAGTCTGCCTCACTGCTATTCATAGGGGACAGTGACAGGGAAAATACTGCTTAAGAGTGTATCCTTTCTTCTCTGATTCTTTTAGCAGGCAGCCTGTTGGGGACATGGGTCAAATCCTCTGCTAGTATATATATCGGTAGCTCCATTGACTTCATTACCTCTTCCACAAAGATACTTACCCAGCTATAGCTTCCAAGGAATTATGTTATGAAATGTCCAGTTTTTACAGCCCAAACTCACTTGGGATTATTTTCAATACTCTGGCTGAACAAGTTTGGGTTCCTGATTTCTTGTGCTATTGTGAACACAGTGAAGCTGTTTGGAAGGTACGTGCAGTATGTAGTAATTACTTCCCATCTTATTTCCCATCTTATTTCAAAACATGTGTGCCCCTATTGTAAGGTCCTTGTGCTCTGTGCAATAGCCCAACAGTCATGCTTTTCCACCTTAATTGTTCCGGCTAGAGGTTTCAACCTGAATCCAACTTGCTAACTTCTTCTTGTCTGAATTTGACAGTCTAGAGCTCATCTTTCTCTAATTCTCCTACATCACCTCATTATATCAAATATGGATTGAGAGATTAATGGTAACTTATCACAGTCATTTTCCAGCAGTGACCCTCAGGGTATTTTAGACATACTTGGAACAAATTTTTCAGGTTTTTCGTCCACATAAGTCTCTGTAGCTCTGTCCTGCTTTGTGACGTGATCACTGTCACTAGTGCTTTTATTTGAGTGGGATCAGACAGATTCCTATTTACAAGTTGTCTTTTGGTGACACCATAATGTAATTTAAAAAGTGTAATTGATTTGTTTGGTTCTGGAAACATAGATATATTGGACATAATTTCTGTTAAACCCATTTTTCCTATTTTGGGAGAATTGAGTCTCTCTACAAAAACTGCTTATCTACTTCATTGTGCTTTTAAAGGTTCCTAACCTACATTAGGTCATGCATTATAATTTCAGCATCTTGTAATCATCCATGTCTATGAAATTTACTCTTTAAAACATCTTGGAAACTCTGAAAGTAATGCTAATCAGCATCTGCTTAAATTTATAGCAGCCAAATGGTGTATTAAGTCATTAGTGTAGAGTCTGGCAGGCAAAGTTAGATGAGTCAAGACACACATTCTGAATCTAATGCTGAGAATATTTTTGCCTCTGAGACCTTAATTGTCATTTTAAATAACATACTAGCTAATATTTATGGTTTTATTTTATTTCATATGGATCTATACATATTATTTTTGGCCTTTCAATTGCAAATATTAATATTGCAGTAGGAGTTTCAATGTTTTCCATAATACTCAGCTTTTGCATAATATCAAATTCTCCTTTTGCTTTGGTTGTTAGGGGAAATAAGATCTTTCTATTAAGGATGTATATGTGTAGAGAGGCAGCAAGGGGGGGAGCGGGAGTTGGTGCCCGAGAGGAGCTAGCTTAAAAGCCAGCTCCCCATGAGCACCGGATCTGCCTGCCCTCCCATCCCCACACTACTGCCTCTGATAGAGGCAGCAGTGCAGAGGGTGAGGTGGGTAGGCTGGAGCCAATACGTGAGGGAAGCTGGCTTTCAAGTCAGCTCCCAGTGCATATCAGCTCTGCGGATCCACCTGCCTCCCCTTGCTGCCTCTTACAGAAGTAGGGGGAGCAGGCAGGAGCCGGAGCTAGGAGGAGGGATTTTTAAACTGGCTCCCTCCATGGACAGGCTCCTCCTATTATCCCGTGCTGCTGCCTCCAATACAGAGGCAGCAGCGCAGGGTGGCAGGGGGCTCCCCAGGAGTGGGGCCGGGAGCACACTGGCTGCCGGCCCTGCCCCCAGGGACTATTGAATAGTCATGTAACTGATAATAATTTGTGAGGTTACATTACATGATTGTTCAATTACACTATATCTAACATCCCTACTTTCTATGTGTATAATTCATTGGTGCTATTGACCTGTCTGTTATAATCTGTTATCATTCTTAATGTAATTCTGTATTAGACCTCTTAACAGATAAATGAATTGAAACAGATGAACTGAAAACTGTACAAAAAAATCATTGTTTCTTATGGCACTCCATACTGGTAAGCAGCATCCTGGAGCCTCCATATTCACTAATATCATATGATTGTGGTATGCTTCATACAAAGCATGCCATGTAAGATATCATATGAAAAGTCATGATCTGCTGAAACCCATGGTTCTGGCCAAATGTGTACATTGCTAGTGTGTATGAAGTTTTGAGTTGTTACTGAAATGTGCTGTAAGTTTGCTAGTGGCACCCAATGGATCTCTGTCAAGATGTGTGTTGACCATGCATTCATTAGTCAACTGTCTGACTCAACTATCCCAGCACCACTCAATGGGAACTGATTAACCACTGTGACGTGGGGACTTGCCTGTGACTGTGCAAAGCCCACTAGGACATGCCTGGGCTAGTGTCTGCCAGGCACACAATAAAGAACAGCTGCAGCATGAGGGAACCTTTTTCCTCTCCCACCTACACTGTGTGGCTATGTCTAGACTGCACGCTTCTTTTGGAAGAAGCTTTTCTGAAAGAGATCTTCTGAAAAAACTTCTTCTGAAAGAGCACGTCTACACTGGCCAAGCGCACTGAAAAAGTGATCTGATTTTTCGAAAGATCACGTCCACACTGATTGGATGCTATCTTGCATATAAGGCCACCCGGAACCACTTCAGGCAGGGCTTTAGGTCACCACTTGCCTCCAAGTGCTGGTGCCGGAGCCTAGTGAGACACGCACTTAAAGGGACCCCCTTCCCCCGACAGCTGTTTCTCTGCTTCTGCTGCATGCTTGCTACCTCTCCGAGGGACAGCAAAGCTCTTGCAGTGTGTGCTGTGGTTGCCCAGCTTTTTTGGATGCCTCAGCTTTTGTCTTTGTGCCATGGGGCTGGAGCTGCCTCTGGGAATGCGATGGCCCCACACAGCCAGGCTGCAGTTTCTGCAGTACTTTGTGCAGGTTGCCTTCCTGGTCCTTCACGAGCTCGACTCAGAGCTCATTCTTGGGACCTTCTCTCTGTGTGTGTGGGAGTAACACCTTTCCAACTGCAACCCACAGTGGAGAGGCATTTCTGAAGGCTGGACACCAGTTCCAACACCTCCAACAACGCGACACCCACCTGTGGTCCGCCATCCCCCCTGGAGAAGCGGGCTGCAATCACCCTCTGGAAGCTCTCCACCCCAGACAGTTACCAATCAGTGGGCAACCAGTTTGGCATGGGGAAGTCCATCGTTGGGGCCCTCCTCATGGAGGTAAGGCACTCTGGGACTGCAGTCCCTGCATGTGGGGGGAAGGGGTGGAGTCCTGGAAAAGGGGGATCCTTGGGAAAGGGGGGTTGGGGTTGTTGGGGATGGAGTGGGGTTGGGGGGAAGCCCCACCCCTGGGGGGTTGTGCCATCCTGCCCTCACACAGCCCTGCTGTTGGAGGGGCAACCTAATAGGGGGTAGCTCATGGGGTGTTTGGGGGGGAAGGTGATGGGAGGGGGGGTAGGCACCTCCCAAGAGCTCAGGCACTCCTCCCTCCTTCTCTGTTTTGTGTGTTTGTTTGTCTCCTTCTGCAGGTTGTGAGGGCCATCAACTCCATCCTGCTGAGACCTGGACCCCATCGTGGCTGGATTTGCTGCCCTGGGGTTCCCACACTACAGTGGAGTGATTGATGGGACCCACATCCTGATCTGCACACCTCAACATCAAGCGCCCCATTATATCAACCGCAAGGGCTACTTCTCAATGGTGCTGCAGGCCCTGGTCAACTATCGTGGACAGTTCATGGACATTTTTGTTGGGTGGTTGGGTAGGGCACGTGATGCCCGCATTTTTCGGAACTCCAGCCTCTACAGGAAGCTGGAGGCCAGCACATTCTTCCCCTGCCAGGGCTTTGCAGTTGGGGACATGCAGATGCCACTGCACATCGTGGGGGACGCGGCCTATCCCCTCATGCCGTGGCTTATGAAGCCTTATACCAGCCACCTGGACCCTAGCAGGGACCAATTTAATGCCCACCTCAACCGGGCCAGGATTCAGGTCGAGTGCACCTTTGGCCACCTCAAGGCACAGTTCAGGTGCCTCCTGACCCACATGGACGTGGGGGAGCACAACATCCCCGAGGTGGTGTCGGCATGTTGTGTCCTCCACAACATTGTTGAGAGGAAGAGGAAGGCCTTCCTCCCGGGGTGGGGGGGCAAAGGCCAGCCACGAGGGAAGACCCTTTGAGCAGCTGCAGACAGCTGCCATCTGCCACCCCCTTCAGGCCGGGATGTACATCCAGGAGGTCCTGAGGGAGAATTTCTCTCAAGGACCCCAGTAATTCTCCCCAGGGCCACCCCCCATGGGCCTCTGGCTTGCTGCACTATCCCTTTCACACCACAACCCCATCCTTCACCCCTTCCCTGATCTATCAATAAAGACACCTTTTTGGTTTTGAACAAAACAAACACTGTATTGATCTTTCATTAAAAAAAGCTGGGGAGGGGAAGGAGAGCTCATAACCTGGAGGGGGAGGATGGCTCATAACCTGGAGTGGGAGGGGAGCTCATAAACTGGAGGAGGAGGGGGCTCAGAGTGGCATGGGGGGCAGCTGTATGTGCCACCTCGGGTGTGGGGACCTTGTCAGATTTGGGGTTGAGTGAGTCCTGGGACCACAGGGGAGTGGGCAGGAGAGGAGGGTGGAGCGGGGTCAGGGATGGCAGGGGGAGCAGAGGGAGGAGCAGAGGCATTGCTTGAGGAGGGAGCAGAGGCATCGCTTGGGAGGTAGGGGAAGGGGGAATGGGCATAGTAAGGGGGCAGGAGGGTGGGAGACAGGAGCAGCAACAGCATCCAGGTGTGCCATCATATCACGCATGATGGCACACGTGCTATCACACCGCTGCATGAGCTGGTCCCACGTGTGGTTTCGCCACTCTGCGTCCTCCCAGATATTCTGTGCTAGGGTCTGCTGCATGTTGTTCAGGACACTGACATGCTGCCGCATCAGGTCTTCTTGGACCCTGGTGCGCTTTCGGGTACCCCAGGCCCTGGCGGCTGGCTCAGTTGATGTGGCTCACCCCTCAGTCCTGACTGGTACACCTCTGGAGAATACAAAGAGTTAGAGGCAGTCAGTCATTCATGCAGACACTGTAGCTGAGGCCATGCCCTCTCCTGTGAGCAGCGACCAACAGTCCTCGGGCAAAGGAGGGGAATGTCCCGGGAGCAAGGCCATGTGTGGCCTGCACAGCAGACCCTGCCTTACGGGGGGCCTGAGGTGCCCAGGAGACTATGCTGCCCCCTCCCCGCTCCTGGCCCACGGACAAGCAGGCAAGGGACATGTCTGCTACAGTAGGATCCCTCCATGGGCGGCAAAGGAGCCAGGAGCAGCCTGGCCCTCCCTGCGGCCCGCACACATACCTGCACTTCGTAGCACTGTTCGTGGAAGCGGGTGGTGCCTCGCACGTGAAGGCATGACCCGTGTGCTCTGTGCAGCACTCCTCGGTGTGTCTGGGGTCGTGCCTGCACCCTTGTAGCTAGCCTGCTTCCAGCCATGGCAGGTGGTGGGAGGGTATACGCCCTCCCCTCCAGACATGTGTGTGGCCTCACCTGAGCCTGGGAGCAGGATCCCGGGCATGCTCAAGGGCTGCCTGCTGCGTCTGTGTGGCACACACTAATGCTGCACATGGTTGCACGTGCACAGACTGCAGCACGATCTCCAGCCTGAGCAGGCTCAGTGACACTCGCACCCCTCCCCCTCTGCATCCGCCTCCCCCGCCCTGTGTGTGTGACAAACTGAGAACACTCGCCTGAAGATCCCTCCCTGGCATCAGTCTCCCTGGGAGACTTCCTGGCTCACAGCAACCAGCTCCAAGCACAGCATGACAGTGCCTGTCTCATCCTCCTTCTGCTTCTGTCCCTCCTCCTCCTCCTCCACTGTGACCTCCGGCTGGGCCATAACGGGTGTGTTGAGCCCGGAGTCCACCATGACGCATGGGGAAATGGCTTCCCCACCCCCCAGGATTTGGTGGAGCTCTGCATAGTAGGGGCAGGTGTAGGGTCTGTGAGCTGTGCTCTCTGGCCCTCATGTATCCCTGGCGGAGCTCTTTCACCTTACTCCGGACCTGTTTCAATGTCCGCGCTCCGCCAGGGACTCGGCTATGTGCCCATAAATGTTGGCATTCTGGCACTTGGAGCAGAGATCCTGTAGTGTCTCCTCCTTGCCTCACAGCTCAAGGAGGGACAGGATCTCCACCCTGGACCAGAAGGGTGCACACTGCTTGCTACCTCTGGAAGGATCCTGCTCCTGCGAGGGCCAGAAGGGTCTCGGGGGGCTTGTGGCTGTGCCATTGGTGAGCAGGCCTGTGGCAGGAAGAGCCGCGTGGTCAGGGTGCTGCTCTAGGGCCGGCTTCCTGCTACAAGGCTGCTCACCAATGAGCAGGTCCAGGGTGCCTGCAGCTTTAAGAGGGGCCAGGAGACAGGAACTATAGAGTTGGGATTACTTTGGACAGAGTGGCCACCAGGGCACCTGTGTTATTTCCTGGAGGCCTCTTCTTTTGAAAGAAAACCCTCTTCCCTGTCCACATGCCTTTTTCCGAAAAAGCTCATTTGGAAAAAGGCTTCTTCCTCGTAGAAAGAGGTTTACCGCTGTCGGAAAAACCCCTCTGTTCTTTAGATTTTCTTTCGAAAGAATGCAATTGCAGTGTGGACATAATTAATGTTTGTTTGGAAAAACAGCCATTTTTAAAAAAAAACCCTCTGTAGTATAGACATAGCCTAAGACACTGGGACTCCCCGAAGACAAAGATCATCTGAGGAGACTGGAACAGGATTGGGGAGAAAGTCTGTGCATTAAGGACTGTAATATCCAGTGGAGTGAGAACATTGCTTGATCTAAAATGTACAGCTTAGTGGAATCAGGTTTAAGATTTAGACTGTGTGCTTGTTTTTATTTACAAAATTCGTTCTGCTCAGAGGTGGGAAACATTAGAGGGAATACTGAGCATCTGGCTTTAAAAATTTCTGAATTTGGTGTTCTTTTTCTATGAAACCTTCCGAAAACTTCTCCCAGAGAGCATTCTTGGTTTCTGTATTCTGAGACTGTGACATGACAAATATCATTTTTTATTTATTCTGTGCTCACCACAGGTTATCAGTCCTAAACCAATAGATCTTCACTATTTAGAAAAATTAATAGATACTGATTTTTGAAACAAGTTGTAATTACTTGTACCAGTGCTTTGTATCTTTATCATGAAATAAGGTTAGCTTACGAGTGCTTTTTGTATACTTCCTTTAGTGTCAATGTTAATTTAAAAAACAATACAAAACACCCTTGCAATACCTTGTTTAAAGGATATATTACATGGTGGTTCCAACTTACACTATAATTGTACTGCAATTGCATTTTAATTAGACTTTGTTTATGCTTTTTGAATACTTTAGTTAGGCTATTTACATGACTCAATTACTTGTCACCCATTTAATTTCATGCTTAATGAATATATTTAGAATCCAGGTATATTAACTATCTGAGGTAAGCATTAACTTGCTTATAGGAGTTATAAATACAGACATTAACTTGTTTATAGGAATTATAAACTCAGGCATCTGTAAGTATAAACACAGTAATTTCACTGAAACTGCAATTTAACTATTGTATAATTAGTCTCTATTGTGAAATGTAACCGATACAACTCTTCCATTAATGTTTAACTGCATTTACCTTTCTGAAGTACTTTGTACCTTTCAGGAGCTAATAAAAAAATTTGCTTTTCTCCAAGCTTGGCCTTAACTGTGCAACATGTCTTTGATAAAGGATCTCTTCCATTGCAGGAGTCAGATTTTTCATGCTGTGGCTGGGGGAGAGAAGGAAAAAATCTCCTCTGATGTTTCCACCAAACCAGAAGGGGCTACAGAAGCTCCAGCACGCTTCATAACATGAATCTCAACAAGGCAGGATTCATGTTTGTATATTTAAGGCCCTTGAGGCCTCTAGTCAGTTAAAACACTCATTGACTCCAATAACTTCAAATTTGGACCCCTCAAAGGTTTTGTAAAAAGTTATTTGAGACAGAAATGCTAAAACTGGGTTTTCTTTCCTTCAGACTATAGTCACAAGTGGTCTTCTGCTTCAGTGTTGACTTGAAGCCAGTTCAGCCCAGGTTTGCATTTCCAGTCAGGTTGAAAGATGCTTTGATATTGCTTTGAAGGAAAAGTTTTTATACAGGAGACGGTTAATTGGATGGAACAAACAAAAACTTGTTAAAGTTGATCAGTTACAGCAAATGCTAAGAGCAGACTACTTGTGCATCTTTCATTATTTGTCTATGTTTTAGTTACCAAAATTCAGAGAAGTTTGTGTCTCTTGTAAACATTTACATACAATATCAATGGTCAAGATCCTGCCTTTAAGTTCCTTTGTACTGAAATAAAACAAGCCCTTCTTTAGAAAGACTTTAATTTGTGGTTTTCCTTTTCTACCCCACATTAATGAGTGACACAATACATTCCTTTCTTGGTGTTGGTGATTTTAGTTTCTACTTGATATTTTATGTTTGTCATTGCATATTTCAAACAAATGAAATGTGGAAATCAATTCTTAGTGACCTTAAACTGCAGACACATTCTCTCTGATCTTCTTTATGTCCCTGGAGGCTCAGAAGTTTTCTTTGCAGTGGTAGCTAGGATGACTACCTTAAAACACTCTAGTATGTGTTTAATAATGGGCCTGAACCAATAGCCTAGAGGCAAACATCACTGAAGTTTTGGGGAGCAAGAGTGTTTTCAGAATCACAGTCCTAATTTATCCCTAAAATGAACTAAACCAGGGATATGGGGTAAAATGAAACCCACATTTGTGTTGCTCAGGCCCCGTTTTGTACTGGTTCTAATCTGCACTGTTATGGTAAAATGTATGAAACTAAGAGTCTGCTGTAGAGCCAAGATTTTCATTGCTTATAAGGAACTTTTGATGCACAGAGAATGCTAGATCAGATCAGCTGAAAACAATGGCAGTAATCCTACTGGCTTCATTGATGGCATTATTAAATACTAGGTCGTGTCATGTGACCATTTTCTTCAAGAAAGAACTTTTATTTAGATTCAGAAACATTTCTCCTAAAGCTGCACATACCCTCTCTGCACATCACTCTAGAGCATCTAACTAGAGCTTTCCTCAGGGTCCCATCTCCTGCTACACATTTAAAGAAACAGTACGCAATCTCACATGTAAAACATAGTACTGGAGTGTAGGTGTGTCCTGGACCTGTAACAATTGTTAAAGCAAGAGGAAAACAAGAGATGGTGTGAATTTTAAAAATATTGATTCCGAGTCACATTTTTTGTAGACTTTTTAAGTTGATTATTAAAGCAAAGGACAATTCTGGGTATCCTTGTTCAATTTAATGTGGGATTAACATATGACAGGTGAATGAATTTGAGGATTTTGTTCATATGCACTTGACGTTGGCAGCTTTTCTCAAAGGCCGAGACAAATTACATCACTTCTTAGGAAAGAACAGCTTGCAAATATAGGCTTCAAAGCAGCCATCATGTGTATGTAGTGTAAATTCACTGCTACAGAATCTGAGCTGCCTTTGGGGACTTTTTCTCCCCCCTTCTTCCATGCAGCTGTATCTGTAAATTGTGTTGTATTTCTCTGGGGCAGGTCACACATTCTTGGTGATATTAAGTGTGACCTGTGGCAACCAGAGGTAACAAAATAATAAAAAACCACAGCAACCACAGCACAACTAGGGTTATGCCAGCCAGAAGATTTATTTTCTTTTTCTTCAGAGTATTATCGTACTTACATGCTCTATTTGATAAATATCCATGTTTTTAATTTCTTAGCAAGGAAGTTTCTTTCTGTTCTTCATTAAAATACACACTTTCTCTGAACTTCCCTAGTGATAACATTTATTTGTATTAAAGGTTATATGAATCATACATTATGCAATTTTGCTCACTTCAAATCTCCTTGTTCATCAATTCATTGGAGCTTTACACTACTTCTGTGCCATTCATAGGAGTTACCAGTCCCCTGTATTTCCCATGCATTGCTATGAGAAAAAGCCCTTTTGTATGCATTTAGTCAACTGTGCATTCGCTTCTCTCAAGCTCATCTGAAGAAGTGGGTTTTGCCCACAAAAGTTCATAATACTACATATATATTTTTGTCTCTAAAGAGCCACAGGATTACACATTGTTTTTAAAGTTACAGACTGACACAGTAACCCCTCTGAGACTTTTAGTCAACTGTGCTAATCTGAAATGTAAGGAACTACTCTTATCTCCAGTGTCCTAAATAGGAGTTTTGCCACCAACTTCAGCAGGAGTAGGACATATAGGCTACGTCTAGACAGCAGGGCTATTTCAGGATACTGGAGGTATCCCAAAATAGCAATTCTACATCTTTAAATGCACCCATTATTTCAAAATATTTTTCAAAATAACAGGTGCACTATTCCGGCATCCCTGTAACCATTGTTCCACAAGGGTTAAGGGACTTGTCAGAATAGTGCTTTATTTTGAAATTTGGTGCTGTGTAGACAGTGCCAAATTTTGAAATAAGCTATTTTGAGGTAAGGGTCGTGTGTAGATGCACCCAAAGATGGTAATTTCCAATCTTTTCCTCCTTCATCACCAACTTAAATTTAATTTAATTTAACATTGTCGTGTTGGCACTGGCATGGATCCAAATAATACTTTTTCCTTTATTTGCAAATTATATGTCATTCGTAATTAAGTATGTTTTAATATTCTTGACCTGAATTCTTATGTTTAAAAGCATAAGTTCTGCCAAGATTTAAAGGGGAGTAGATGCAATAAAAGATTCCAGTATGTATATGAATCAGATTAATCTTTATAGATGCAACCCAGAGGCATTGAGATCACTGAGAAGGGATAGTGAAGTCTACTCTACAGCCTTAGCTGAGTATTAGCTGGAGTTTAGCTCATGGGGTAGAGGCACATGGCTTTAGCCCTAAATTCACTGATTCAATCCCTCTTGCCAAAGATTAAGATCTGTCAGCTCTACACATTGATAAGTACATCTACATGATATTATAAAATAAATGTAGTGCATGAATGATATAGACTGTGTAGGTTAACATTAATATTGACAAATTACCTTTTTCTTGTGGCTAAGTTGGAGACAGTATTTATTTTTATAGCAGTGTATAATTTAAATGTAATCTTACCAGCTGCACTTGCACTATTACCAGATGGTACCTCTTTTCCCATAGTTTTGTGGGTTATTTCTCAGCCATTGGTGTATGCCGTCATTTCTTGTCTCCAAGGCCCAAAATAGCTAAGCTAAGTTTTACAGGCCTTAGCTTACAGGTTCTTGCACTTTAGCTTGTCTTACTCATGTCTAATACTTGGTTTCTCTAAATACTGTTCAGTCTGATACTTTTCTAATCCTACAAATTAACTCTAGTGACTTTACAATGAATACAGGTAATATTGATTAATTATAACATCCCACAATAAAAGGGTAGTAAACTAAAATCATTAGCTATATTTCTCCCCCTTGACAGAGTGAGGGTTATCTCATTATAAACTGATAACACTGGTCTACAATTTTTTAGAAGTCGTCTGCTTCAGAGATAAAATGTGCTATTTATTATGTATTTTGATGTGCTGAATTCAAATATGACAATTAAAACAACTGATTGGCTACTGTTTCCAAGATATTTAAGTTTTTACATTTTACGTCTATGTATATTGTGTAGATAGTAGAGTTTTAATCATAAATTGTAAACCTAGGTCTTTTCATGTGTTTATGGTTGCTTTACATGATAATATTTCACCTGTCCTGTTTATGTAACACTTTAAAAATCAGCAAAAGGGTTATATAAATAAAATTTATTATGAAACAAAAGGCAAAAAACTATTCTGTACATAGTTTAGTCCTATTCAGTGTCTACTCGGCGCTTCTTGGCTTGTCTCTTGTATTCATTAAATGGAGCATCTCTTGTCACTGTCCAGCAATAGTCTGCAAGCATTGATGGGCTCCATTTGCCCTGATAGCGTTTCTCCATTGTTGCAATGTCCTGGTGAAATCGCGATCATTGCCGTCGCTCACTGCCCGCAGTTCGGTGGAAAAAATCTAGATGAGAGTGCAAAAATGTATCTGTAGTGACATGTTGCAACCAAGGCTTTTGTATGCCTTGAGGAGGTTTTCCACCAACAACCTGTAGTTGTCTGCCTTGTTGTTTCGAGAAAATTTATTGCCACTAACTGGAAGGCTTTCCATGCCGTCTTTCCTTGCCACGCAGTGCATGGTCAAATGCATCATCTCGAAGAAGTTCACGAATCTGAGGACCAACAAAGACACCTTCCTTTATCTTAGCTTCACTTAACCTTGGAAATTTTCCACGGAGGTACTTGAAAGCTGCTTGTGTTTTGTCCATGGCCTTGACAAAGTTCTTCATCAGACCCAGCTTGATGTGTAAGGGTGGTAACAAAATCTTCCTTGATTCAACAAGTGGTGGATGCTGAACACTTTTCCTCCCAGGCTCCAATGACTGTCCAATAGGAGTGGCCAATCTATCTTGATGTAGTGGGAATCTCTTGCACGACTATCCCATTCGCAGAGAAAACAGCAGTACTTTGTGTATCCAGTCTGCAGACCAAGCAAGAGAGCAACAACCTTCAAATCGCCACAAAGCTGCCACTGATGTTGGTCATAGTTTATGCACCTCAAAAGTTGTTTCATGTTGTCATAGGTTTCCTTCATATGGACTGCATGACCAACTGGAATTGATGGCAAAACATTGCCATTATGCAGCAAAACAGCTTTAAGACTCGTCTTCAATGAATCAATGAACAGTCTCCACTCATCTGGATCGTGAACGATGTTGAGGGCTGCCATCACACCATCGATGTTGTTGCAGGCTACAAGATCACCTTCCATGAAGAAGAATGGGACAAGATCCTTTTGACGGTCACGGAACATGGAAACCCTAACATCACCTGCCAGGAGATTCCACTGCTGTAGTCTGGAGCCCAACAGCTCTGCCTTACTCTTGGGTAGTTCCAAATCCCTGTTCAGTTCACCTTGTGTTATGAGGTGTGGTTCAGAGGAGGAGGATGGGAGAAAATGTGGGTCCTGTGACATTGATGGTTCAGGACGAGAAGTTTCATCCTCTTCCTCTTCCTCGTCTGACTCAAGTGAGAATGATTCTGGTGCATCAGGAACCGCAGTCCTTCTCCGTGGGTACTGGGCGTATAGCTGATGGAATGTTTGGATAATGCACAGTCCACTTTTTCTTCTTTGACACACCTTTCCCAACTGGAGGCACCATGCAGAAGTAACAATTACTGGTATGATCTGTTGGCTCTCTCCAAATCATTGGCACTGCAAAAGGCATAGATTTCCTTTTCCTGTTCAACCACTGGCGAAGATTTGTTGCACGAGTGTTGCAGCATATGTGTGGCGCCCACCTCTTGTCCTGATCTCCAATTTTGCAGCCAAAATAAAGGTGATAGGCTTTCTTAACCATAGTGGTTATACTGCGCTTTTGTGATGCAAAAGTCACTTCACCACAAACATAGCAGAAGTTATCTGCACTGTTCACACAAGTACGAGGCATCTCTGCTCACTTTGGCTAAACAGAAATGTGTCCCTTTGCAAAATCAAACACTGACAAATAAGAGAGCACGACACTGTATGATTTCTAGAGCTGCTATAGGGCAATTTGTTCAGCAGAGTGATGTAAGCTTCGTTATGATTGCATCACCCATGACTTCTAGGAATAACATGATGCAATTCATATCATGTATGATGCAATACCAGCTTCAGATTGCATCATTCATTGTTTTGCCTAAAAAGAAAGTACTGTCCAAACCCAGTCATAGATTTATTCATAGATCCAGGCAAAGATGTATTTTAGTCATTTCTGGTTTAAATTGAGATCCCTTCCCTTTATAACGCACTTATCCTCCGCCATTCCCAAGTCAAGGGTCGTATATACTGACCCAATAGCATATCTTGAAAACTAGAGCCAATCAACAATTTTAAGCATCATTTTCATTCTCAGTGACCCAGAATTAGTAAAGTTTGACTACATTTATTTCAGAAGCATTTTGGCTGTAGAGCAGTGTAATTAGACAATTAGAGCCTGGTTACATGATGTAAAAGGATAAAATCAACACTAAAATCTTCATCTTTGAATTCTATCCATGGATAAGTCAAACACTTTATCTTTTCCAAGGAAAAAAATATATTCAAAAATTCAAAGAATGGCATTTTCCATGAGTTCGGATGAGCAAGTAACTTAGGAGTGAAGCAAAGCCTGAGCGTTGCATTAGGTCATTAAATGGAAAAATAAACTTGTACCTCTCACAGTGCAAAAAATACTTCAGAAAACAGCAATAAGATTGTGACATAAGCTTAGTCATTCTTAAAGAGAATGTATAAGTTGAAAGCAGCGTTAACTATTTCAATAATTTCACGCCAATTTTAAAATCTGGATTCCTTATTAGATAGGATGCTTTTCTAGCACCCAGTGAACATGCTACCTCTTCTGATAGGAGATCTCCCATCTGCGTAGATACTCCCTCTCCCCAGGAGGTGGTAGGTCCCACTGACATAATGTTGCCTGCTACCTATATAACACAAGTGCTGAAGATCGTTTGTTAATGCTGGTAAACTACCTAGATCCTTGGATGGAAAGCACAATAAAGCATCATCTTCATGTTCATGATTCTAAGGAATGATAGAAAGGACAATGGCATACTTTAGCAAACTCAGAGAGTTAGTAACTAAGAACCCATGGGAAGCAAGTCTAAGGGGGAAAAAAGTGAGAGTTGGTAGTTTTTCAAAAAGATTTTATGAAGAGTAAAAAAGGAAATTATCCTACTGTATTGGAAAGATAGGCAGTATGGCAAGAGACCATCCAGGATTAACCGGGAGATCTTCAATTATCTAAAATCTAAAAGACAGTCCCATAAAAAGTGGACTGTCAGGAATGATCTAGTCATTACATAGTCCTGCCTTGAATAGATAAGTGAATTGAGATGGCTTCTCAAGAGCCTACTCTTCTGTGACTCTACGTCCTCCTGAACATTTTGGTTTGCAACTAGATTCAGCATTGTTGCTCTATTTCCACAGTAGTGGATTTTAATAAAACACACATTAGCTAGACATTAGTACTTCATCCCTCTACTCACTTTGACAAAAAAGTGACTGTTGAAATGGCGTTCCATGGCCAACGAGAGCTGCAAGCGGCCACACCTGCGGCTGCTCAGGTAAATAAAGCACTGATGGCCCGCCAGGGCCTAACCCTAAAGAACCGTGTCCAGCTGGCAAGCTGTTTATTGCCTACTTCTGTCTTATGGGGTAGCATAGGGCAGCAGCACTCTACCTCCATTTCCCTCCTCATCTTAAGCTGAGCTGTCTAGCCTCCAGCTTATCCTTGTTAGGTCCTGTAAAATTCCCATCCCTTCCAATGTACCCAAAGTCCAAAATAAACACACAACAATGTATACTTCTTAACTCCTCCTGTGAAGTGTCCAAGTAAGAAATGTTTCTACCCCTCCTGGACTTGGATAAGTCTACGTAAGTCTCTGGTTGCCAAGGCAATCATCTTGGATCAGGCCTACTTTTCCTCAGGAACATCCTGGTAGACAGCATTCTTCATTGGTGACTGAGGCCATCCAGCCTTCCCTATCGCAGAGAGAGTTTAAGATGTGCTTTCCTTTCCAACTAGACCCCAAGTGCACTGAGCTCCTCCCTCAAAGCCTGGCACCTACTCTAGGGATCATAGGATAGGATTGAGTAGGTTGCCCCAGAAACCCTTTAATCTTTTCCTGACTTGTGCTGGGTTTATACACCCATCACACCAGGTCTTACACGTGCAACAGGGTCTCAGGACAGCTATGCTTAATTGCTCTGCTGAATCAGTTCCCTTTTAAAAGATATCCCAGGTTGACATTTACAAATAATTTCCATGCTCCATTGGTATTGAGGTGCTGGGATTTATACATTGAAATTAAAGTGGTTTTTTATCTCAAGTATAGAATAGAGCCTGCTGTACAAGTCATTTGCCTATTTTTTGGTCTCTCAATTTAATAAACCACACCAGAGAAAATTAAATTTAAATAGATAAGTGAATGGAGTGGGTCAAATTTATGTTCAAAAATTTTAGCTGGCAAAGACATCAACTCAAACCACAGAATACTGAGATAGTAAGTGAGAAATTACAGTTAAGTGTACATTTGTATTCAAATTGTTCTATTTAACTGTACTAAGTTACTTCTATTTTATTATATCTCAGGGCCCTTTTTATCTACATGGATCTCCATAAACCTCTCAGACCATAGCCCTGGAGATTACTAATTATCTTGGTTGATTTCTTCACCAGGAAGAGGACCAGGAAGCCGAATTCTGACATATACAGATGCACACATTCACCCAGGTTCCAGGGGAAAGAGTCAGTGAGTGGCTTTAAAGAACAATGTGCAGGGATACAGTGGGCATAGTCAATGTTATGTTAATCTACAGTTGACTGATAGTCATCTAAGGATCAAAGAGTCTTATAGGCCCTCCCCATGACCAACATCCCTGAAACTGGGGTTCAGGTAAGAAAAGCACCTGGGACCATCACATTAAAGATCCCCTCCATATCTCAGAGATCTGGAAGCAAGAGGAAGGCACTCCTCCTACACCTCAAATACAGGAAGCCCAGCACCATTAAAATAGGGAGCATCACCTCTTTGAGATTATGCATAGTGTTTTCTTTTTATCTGTAACACGAAGATAGAGGAAAAGGGAAGAAACTCTAGGCAAAAGTTCTACAGCAAGCCAGACAGAAATGAAGAAGCTTTAGCAATAATACTATTTTCCATGGACTAATAAAATTCCTTGCTAAGTGCTATAAGAAAACAACTTATCCTTTAACATTGTTACGAGAGTCTCTGCTGTGAGCAAATTCTGTAGAAGGACACTAATAAGTGGGAAGGGAAATTCTGTGAGGTCCCCAGATCACTTTGGTTGAGGGCCAGGTTTGTCCCGAGCACAACTAGCCAGGGTTTCTACCCTCAAGCTTCAAATGTTTTGGGAACACACAGTCATGTAATTTGTGTTCTCTATTCTAACAGAGTCAGTCTATTGAGCTTTAGGTCATGGTGCGGAGCCCATATGTTTTCTCTGGATTTTGCAAGGGGGCAGGGCAGTGGGCATTTTGGTGGAGTGCTCATTTTATTCAAGAGCGAAGATTTTTCCTGTTACCATTTGTATTGAATGTGTTGGCTTTTAAGAAATTGTACTCAGGAGCTAGCATACTGGCTCAGACTCCTGCCCCAGTAGTATCCTGTCTCAGTGACTAGCACTTTTAGAGGTAGATGCTCTGAAACAGGAATTTTTCTGCCTGCCCTAATCGCTGAACTTTCTTCAAATCCACAATTCTAACTCTGGACATTCTTATTCACTCCTTATTTGTATCTTGTTAAATTCTTGTCCTTAACGACATCCTATTGTAACTATGTCCACAATCAACATTACATATTGAGTGAGGGGGAAATCCTTTTTCTTTAGTGCCCAAAACATTTTTTACATGTGAAAATGTCTGGTTTTTTATACATTCTGTTTTATATTTGTCTTAATAAACATAGTCATTTTCTTAGTGTTGTAGAAAGTGGTGAGATTTTTAAAACTGCTTGTCAATGAACTGCTTGTCAATGAAGAAATGAACAAAAACTGCTTGTCAATGAAGAAATGTTTGAAATGACATGTTCTCACTGTCAACAAACAGACCTTTTACCAGCTCTAATCTGTAGCATGGTGTTGACTGTCACTTTCTGATCTACTAATTGTTTTCAGATTTAGATGAAGACAAGACAAACTCTACCCTCTACATGCATCCCATACAACTACCTTGAAATGAGTAAGATTACATGGGGTCTGAAGGTAGATCAAGACATCATGCATTCTATAATTAGACTATCAAAGGAATGAAGTCCACACACACTTTTATTCATATCACTTAAAGATGAGCTCAAAATAACTTCTAGAAGCAAAACATATAACGAAAGTTGTCTAACATTTTATATGATAAGTGGGGGCTGATAACTTGGCAAAGTTTAACTGTTTGGATGAAATTTTCTATGCTAGGTTCTCCTTCAAGGTTAATTTTTGGGGAGGCTGGGCAGGGGGAAGACTTGACTGACATTTTTAGCTGTTTTTAAGGTCAAGATTTGGTAAAACATACGTTCCCCTATGTTACATTCTTAGAACTGATCTTTGAAAAGCTCTAGAGACTCTATACTTTGGAACAGGGGCTAGAAATTTGGCCAAGGGGTAGCCTGGAAATTAGAGAGGAGTCTTTTGATCTCCCCATGACAGTCCATCTAAAAGTAGAGTAAAAATTGACATTTGTACATGCACAGAGCTTTTTGCTAGCTTTAGAACTGAGTGTTAACCTCAGAAGGGGCTAAGCTCAGATTCTCTGGCCCCACCCACATC
The DNA here is from genome assembly GCA_019425775.1 of Rafetus swinhoei. Lineage (NCBI taxonomy): Eukaryota > Metazoa > Chordata > Testudines > Trionychidae > Rafetus > Rafetus swinhoei. The sequence goes on from CM033437.1 coordinate 280,156,100, forward strand.
TAATCATTGCCCTGCTCAGTTTGTGAGATAAGATGTGACTAGTGTACAAGGCGCAAACAAGTGGGTTTATTAACAAAAACATAAGTGTACTATACAAAGATCCCCACCTTAACTAAAGCAGTACAAGACAGGCTCAGTTGCCAACAGGATGGATATATGGCATAAGCCAGAGCCCAAAGCTCTTACATAAATAAAAGGGAGCCACAATAGGAATAACAAATATAACCCACACTACCATGTCTTATTGACAGGAAAATGTAGTCAGAAACCAAGGGAAGCAGGAAGCATGCTCATAAGACGCAAGATCTAGAACCAAGGAGACTCAGGAGTCATGGAGGTGAACAAGTAAGTAAGTTCCACTGGTGTTCTGTCTTCTGTTCTTGACTCATTGTGTCTGCAATATGCAAACCTATGTTTGATGATTACAAGTGCATGTATGTAAGACCCAGATGGAATAGATGGAATAAATATGAGTTCTACAGACCTGCTCTGCCTTGGGGGTTTCTAGTAGCTGTGTTCCTGTGTGGGCCACTGGACTGCTCCTCAGCTCAGCAGAGAAGACAACAGTCAGGCTACTGCACCTGGATGGCACCCTGGCAGATAGCACTAAGGAGTGGGTGAACACACCTTGAGTAACTTCACTGTTACTAGACAAATTTCAAGTCACCTGACCCTGCCTTTTCCCCCACACTTTTGGAAAAGGGCACCAATTATGGCAAAAGAAGGGCACCAAACATGGAGGCCAACAACAGGTAAAAAATCCAGATGGCCAACGTGGAAAACGCTATGATTAGAAATTCACCCCAACATTTCAATGAATCTGGATGCTAAAACACGTTGAACTTTTCACTCCACAGAGCATGCTCCGATCTAGAGTTTCATAGTCTGCACTGATATATCCCTGCAGTTGCTCCTGCCAGGCACCAACACTCAGAGCACCTGCTTTTGCAAAGTACAAGAGGACAGGCTGTTGCCTCCTCCCACATCCAGTAAAAAGTGATCATTTATTTCCCCCGACTGATGGCAGTTTGCACAAAGTCATCCAAAATGCAACAGCTGTGCTTGGGCCTTAGGAACAGGTGCTAGACTATGAGTCAGAAGTTGTAAGGTCTAGTCCCAGCTGTTGCACTGGTGAGGGCAAACAAATCTATACCTGCCATAGCAAGGCCACCCACTCTTATTTTTATGGCACAGGCAAGTACCATTGTACCCATTTTAGAGGATGCTAACAGAAGTCACGCAAGACTACTTTCTGCAGAGATGGAAACAGCTCAGGTTTGTATTATGGCAGAACCAAGCTGTGTGTGGGCCTTGTCTTTGCATCTACATAATGGGGACAATGTTTTCTTTTGTCAGGGGAGAACTGTAAATGTAAGTTTACTGATGTTTGTAAAGCCTTTGTACCACAGAAGATCCCAAGAGGAAAGTACTATATCTATTCAGTGCCGGCCACACACTGAATGATGATAAAAAGAAATATTGATCTGCTGCCCATTCCCTGAGCATCCTATATACTGAATGAAGCAGAAGTCCTGTGGAAAAGATAGCATGTGTTCATGCAATTAAAGAATATCATAATTCATACACACAAAGTGCCTACAATTATAGGGGCAACTTTATTGCATATCCTGATTTTTGTTCAGTGCTTCACTTTGCAAAAGTAATTTTATTTCAACATTTTGACTGTGTGTGTGTGTGTGTGTGTGTGTGTGTGTGTGTGTGTGTACACAAAATGTGCACATACTTTCCACTGCTATCAAGAGATGCTATATATATAAGCAAAAGTCCCAATGGGGGAAAGAGGTTGTTTATAGAAACAGTGGCTACTCCAGCATCTAATCTATTGTATCTAAGGTACGCCAGTTATTGACTTTATTGCATTTATTGTATATGATAGAACAATAACTAGTGTCTCAGCCAGCACTGTGTGGCAAGCGTTGGAAGAAAATTCATTTTACAAGAAAAATGGCAACTATGGGATGGGTAATTATCCGGTAGCTGAAAAAGTTACTAAATAACCAAGCTATTTTGCACTGAACCTGCTTTAAGCATCAAATGAAGGAAGTCTGCTTCTCCATTTTTCCTATACTCTAGCCTGATTTATTATATGTTTGTAAATACTTGTTTCAATTCTATGTATTATGAAGCACAGTCACTGGAGGGTACAGTGCATCTTTATATATAAGGTTCGCAGTAGTCAAAATTCTTGGAGAAGACTGACCAGGGACGAGGGGGGGAGAGGTATAGAAGAGGAAAGAATTGATCATCACATTTTTCATTTTCATTATGAACAAACTTGATAACAGCCACAGTGTTTCACAGACTGCCATGTACAGCTGATTTACATTGTTGCATGTGTCTTGCCTTGGCTGACTGCCACTAAGGGTATTGTCCAATTCACTGCTCCCTGGGGTGTGCTTCCTCTCTCTATGAAGTCAGAGGCACCAAATCTTGTCTTTTATGGGACACAGCAGCTACAATCTGTCAAGACAAAGCCTTTCAATATGGCTTTATACGTTAATGTTTTAGACACCGAATTATGATAAAATTGGTTTTCTCCCATGCACTGAAAGTTGCTGTTGTTGCTTAAGCACCAATTAGAGCTGGCTTACATCTTTTGGTTAAGATAAAAAGTGCTACCCAGCATTTAATTACTGTGAAAAATCGTTTAGGTATAAAATGCTAACACATGTTTTTTATAAGCTCTCAGACATACTTACCAATTACCGAGGGACAGCCTTAAGGATAAGGCACAGTGTAGAAAACAGATCCAGGTTCTATTTCCAGCCATGCCACATACTTTGGTGAACTCATTTCTCTTCCAGTGCACTTTCTGTCATTATTTACACCTATGAAAACTGTAACCTTAACAGAGTGGCAACATTTTATGCCTACTTTGCTCACCTGGAAATGGCTACAAGGAGTACAAAACACTCACAAAACAGTCCCTCTGTTGCAGCTTCTCTATCTGTAAAAAAAGGAGTCACACTTACCACATAGAGGTGCTGAGATTTAAATGTATTCATATTGTAATGGCTTCGGATTTCCATGTGGAAGGGGGCTATATAAGTGCATGATTTCCATACTTTACCCAGAGAAAAGATCTCTTACAAAGCCTTCCAGATGGTTTGTCCTTTTAGAATTCCCAATATTAATTAACTCAGGATTCATCAGTGAAAAATTAAGAGTTAAAAAGCTTCACTGTCAGCATTAAGCTCCATCTTTGCCTTGCTTTTCATTCTGTGTTTAATTAAAGTTATAATATATAGTTTACCAGCTCAACAATAATTTGCTAAGAAGTTTGGCCCAACAATATGCAGTAAAACAGCGTGTGCATGCATGTTTGGGAGAGAAGATGAAAAGGGGGTGCTGAGAGGAAAAACAGGTGGGGAAAATAAAGGCATCTAATTTAAGCTTCCACTAATCCAAACCAGAATTGAAAGCAGAAGTTGGGAAAAGAATTGGAAATGTTCCAAGACTGCAATGTGAGAACAGGTGGGTTACAATGCATTTTATTTCTATAAATCTTAAGATATTATAAGTCTACATCTGCAGTTATCAGATGGTAGGTGACATCTACTTTTGAAACATTTGCAATGTTAATATGGACAAAGACTTCGAAGATTTTGCTCATCATTTTGTTCTGATCTGGAATTTTTATAATTCAAGATTGGCTCAGACCAACACTTCGAAAATGAACATGCCCAAATACTGAATTAGACTGATCAAATACAGACTAAAGTCCTAAAGTTGTGTCTTAAGACTATGGCAGATGTAGAACTGAGATGCAATGTTTCAGTGCTGCACTATAGTAATTTTATGAACACTGTATGCCACTTGGTCAATGAGAAGTTATGGAGGAGAGATAGAGGGATATTTATGATATACCTATAATGCTTGAAAACAGTGGGGGCCTTACTCTGTTTGTGAAAGCAGCATGATGACTTCCCAGATAAAAACAATCAAGCACACACTTGAAAGACAATGATATTTTTCCAAGCTACAGGCTGAAGTGACACTTTTTTGGCATACTGAAAGGCTAGAAACCAGCTAAAAGGTGTCTTGATCTCTGCAAAATGGGCTGGGGAGAGAGTGAGAGTTATCAGGGGTTACCTGCCAGTGAGCTCTGACAGGGAGACAAGGTAACAGTGAGAGGGTCTGGGAAAGAATTGATAGGGAGCTAGTCCTGTGAGTACAGTCCCCATGTGGAGGAAAAGCAGGCTTGTGTTGTTTATAGACTGTTTAAGATATGTGCTCTGAACTGCTTTTGTTCTAATAAATACTTTGCTTTAAGTTGGTTCTTTTGGTTAGTGCTTACAACTGCCATTGTCTCAGAGGGTATGTCTACACATCAAAGTTAATTTGAAATAACAGTCGTTATTTCGAATTAACTTTCCTAGCATCTACACAGCCAAACTGCTATTTTGAAATAGTGGAGTGCTTAATTCGAATTTGGTAAACCTCATTCTACGAGGAATAACGCCAAATTTGAAACAGCTAATTCGAAATAAGCGCTGTGTAGATGTTTATTTTGAAATAGGGGGCCTCCAGCCCTTCCCACTGTGCCCTGGTGGCCACTCTGGGCCAAACCAGGAAAATTCCTCTCCTCTCTCCAAGCCCTGGAGCCCTTAAAGGAGTAGACTCTGGCCACAGTGCACGTGCCAGCTCCAGGCCTGCCAGCAGTCACTGCCCCTGACCCAGTGGCCCCACAATGAGCCGGGCAGCCAGTGCCAGCCAGCCAGCCACCGCCCAGTCCCCCAGCTCCCAGCAGCCAGCCAGGGGCCGGAGAAGGCAGGTGCCTTCCTGGACTAGTGCGGAGATCATGGACCTCATTTAGGTTTGGGGGGAGGCCTCCAACGTCCATAATCTCTGCATTAGACAGAGGAACGCAGCCATCTGCAGCCGGATAGCTGCCAGCCTGGCCACAAAAGGCCTCATGCACACCCAGGAGCAGGTGCACATGAAAATAAAAGAACTATGACAGGCGTATGCCAGGGCCACACAGAGCAGCTCCCCAACAGGGGCAGACACCTGCCCCTATTTTGATGCCCTGGGCCGCATCCTGGAGGGTGGGATGATCTGTGCCACTCCGGGGGGCAGCGATCCTGGAGCAGAAGGCCCTGACCAGTGCATGGAGGAGGAGCACCAGGAGCCGCAGGAGCCGAGACGGAGCGGGCCACACTGCCAAGACCCCTGAGTCGTCCCAGCAGCCGAGTCACCAGGGTCATCCAGGGAGGCAACAACATGTGAGTGCCATCACTGTCCCCTTACTGGAGGGGGCGGGAAGGGAGACCAGGGACCGTGCACGTTGGCCTTGCTTACCATGGATCACGCAGCAACCTGTGCACGTGCGAGCACGTGCCGTGCCACCCCTGGGCAGATGGCTCCAGCTGGCTGCCACACAGGGGCCTTCGCCTGTTAGCCACACGCATGTGTGAAGAGACATGACATGCTCCTGACCCCGGGGTGGGACACAGCAGGACGCCCCCCCTCCACAAGGCCATTCTACACAGAGGCAGGGGACATCTCTTCCCCGCCTCAGCCACACTTTACACAGCACAGGCATGGGTACGGTCTCGGGGCAGCTCCCACTCCCGGGGATAGCCGGACATTCTGATCATGGCCTCTGTGCAAGCACATCGGTTCTGATGATGCAGGGAACGGTCATCCTCACCTTGCAGAGGAGGGCTGGGCTTCACCCACTGTGACCCCAGGGATAACTGACCACTTCTTTTGTTTCTCCACAGCCGCACCAGCTGTATGTGCAAGGCGCACCACCCCGCCCGGGACATGCTCCTGCACCCAAGGGCTCCTCAGGACCACCCAAATAGTGCAGGGGTACCGACAGCAGCACCTGGGGACACTACAAGCCCTGCACTGCACCTTCCAGAACTGGGTACAAGAAGACCTGGAGCTCCGGCAGGAGCAGCTTGCCCAGGGCCATGACATCTGTCAACACCTGCTGCCCTGGTGCAGAGCGTGCTGACTCCTGCCGCTCCAGCGCCCGCTGCCTCCCCAGCTACCACTCCTTCTCCCACTCCTTCTCCCTCTCCCGCTTCTCCCTCCCCACCCTCCTCCCGATCCCCCCGGGGATGCCAAGGCCCCCACATCCGTTGTGCTGGGAGACAGTTGGCCCGGTGAGACCCCCATCACTGAGCTTCCTCTCCCCCTTCTTCCCCTTGCTTCTCCCTTCCAGTTCCCTCCTCCCAGGTTTCCCCCTCCCCTCTCCCACCCTCTCTCCTCCCGTCTCCCACCTCCTTTCCCCAGTCTCACCAGAGTTTCATCCCCCCCCCAGTTTTGTTAAATAAAGAGAGTTTGCATTTATGAAAAAACGTGTTTTTTATTTTACATTAGGAAGGGGGAAGGGGGGCAAGTGGAAGGACGTGAGGGAGGAATGAGGCACAAGCCCCCAGTGGGGCAGACCAGGGAGGCTCTTAGTGCTCCTCAGGGTGGAAGCTCTCCCGCAGGGCCTCCTGGATGCTGACAGCCCCCCGACAGACCTCCCAGTTGGCAGCCCACAGAAAGTGCAGCCAGGCTCGCAGCAACGCGTCCATGAGAAACACCAGAGTGCCCAGGGGCAGCTCTGGCTCCATGTTGCAGAGTGCTATGGTGTCCCGAGTGAGGGCAACCAGAGCACGCAGAGACCAAATGCTTTGCTGTCCCTCAGTGAGGTAGGCAGGGAAACCTGAGAACCAGCTGCCTGGGGAGGAGGGGGTTGTCCCTTTAAGCACAAGCCTCAGATAGCCTCAGGCGGCAGCCACACAAAAACACTCCTGACCTGATGCCCTGCCTGAGCTGGTTCCAGCCAGCCTTAAAAGCAATTCAGTGTCCACTCAGTGTGGATGCACTATTTCGAAATAGCAAAACGCTATTTCAAAATGTATTTTGTGTGTAGACGCATTATTTCAAAATAACTTATTTTGAATTAACTATTTCGAAATAAGATATTTTGAAATAATGCTGTAGTGTAGACATACCCATAGAGAATAGACTTGCAGACTGCTGAGTTGATGAATTGTTGCAACCCAGGGCCCAGTCTGAATGGTAGAACCATGTGATTCCACCCTTGTGGAAGAAAGTGCAAGGCCTGAGACTTAGGAGGAGTGCAGTTAGAGATCAGGAGGGTCTGAGGTACAGTTGCCCCCGTAAATATAACAACGCCCAAATCAATTTATAAAAGAAAATCAAATGTATCCTTGCAACTCTTGCATAATTAGCAAGTATTTTAAGCAGGGTTTTCTCAAAAATTAATTTTGATAACATTTCATTTTAATTTTTTTACTGGGACCATGTGGGAAGTTTTTTTTCAGTTTTCAAAAACAATGAGAATTTCTGTGGCACCCAAAAGACTAACCAATTCATTTGGGCATGAGTTTTAATGAGTAAAGGCCACTTTGTCAGATACATAACACAAGGTTCTACTCACAGAAGTTTATGTTCAAATAAATCTTTAAGGAGCCACAGTCTCCTCATTGTTTTTGCAGATACAGACTAACACGGTTACCGCTCTGAGACTTCTCAGTTTTCAAAAATTCTTTATACTAATTTCTAAAGCCATGTCTACACTAGGAGATTATTTTAAATTTAGTAAGTTTGACTTCTGGGCACCCAATTTTACAAATTAGAAGTTCCGTGTCTTCTCTATGGGGAAGAATCGAATGTAGTCCAAGGAAGTTGCCGTTAATGTGGACATGCTACCTTGGGATCCGAGTCCTAGGAAGCACTCTGGAGAGCTGTGGGAGGCCTCCTGGAGGCCAATGAGTTTGAATTAGCAGCACCGGAACATCCACACTAACGTTATTTCGGACTTACAAGTTTGGGAATAGTGTTATTCCTCATGAAGAAGCCGGACTATGGAGTTTGAATTCTGTGGTCCCTTATTCCAAAATAACGGGCTTGGTAGTGTGGATGCATCTCTGACAAAATCAATCCTGGGGGCCTAATTTCAGACAAAGGTCCTAGTGTAGACCAGGCCTAAGAAAATAGCAGCCTTCTTAGTCTTTCATTGCCCTTCCCCTTTTGTCTACTAAAAAAGTGGGAAAACAGCTAACGTAGAGGAGTAACACTTTTGCTTTCACCCTTCTAACAGTTTTTCTTTCTCTGGCATGTCAAAACTTAAGTTAATTTTAAAAGTAACTTTATTTTGGTTGTAACACTGTCTCCCACTTTAACTCTTTTTAAGTAATACAAAGTAACACTACCCCTCCCACATGAGTGATTTTTTTTCCTTTACTTTCTTTCTTTCTTTTAAAAACTCCTCCTTCCTCCCTTTTTCCCCCCGGAAAAAGGGGGAGAGCAACAAGGTGGAGAGGGATTTCCTCATAGGTAGAGAGTAGCATTATACATACACATGCACACTGCCACTACCTTTTTTAATGGGAGAGGGAAAGTTTTTTAAAGGAGTGGGATTTTTCCCACAAAAATTACACAAATAGTTTTCAATCAAATTTGTATGCTTTTTTTTTTAAATATGTTGTTTATTTTTGGCAAGAGGAAGGAACCAAGTTCGACCTGGTCTAGTAATACAAGAGGTCAAGACTTCTTCAAGACTTCAACACTACTCATCTACATGCTGCAGTAATATTACTCAGCATATACACATTGTATGAAAGAATCTCTGTGATATCCCTGTAAGGAAAATTTAGGTACAGTATATACAGATAATGGAACAAGTACGGATTGGTTAAATGACGTAAACAATCCTATCCAATGCACCATTGGCTAAATTGATATTAGAAGTCCTAGTACCCTATCCACTAGATCAGGGATTCTCAAAATTCATTGGACCCTGACTCCCTTCTGAAAAAAAAATTACTTTAGGTCCCCTTGCCCACAGGGGTGGTGCTTCAGTGGATTCAGGCTTTCCCTGGGGAGGGGAGAAGGGAGCCTGAGTCCACTGAAGCACCATTCCTGTGGGCAAGGGGACTTAAACCCAAGCCCCACTGCTCCAGGAAGGGGGCCTGCAACTTGAGTCCAGCTGACCAGGGCTGCAGCCCTGAGCCCCAGCAAGCCTAAACTAGCCCTGGTGACCCCATTCAAAGACAGTCATGACCCACTTTGAGGAACTGACCAGCAGTGTGAGAGCCTCTGCCTTCTTCTACTTATGTGATTTGATAAATAAGACCTGAGTGTTTAGGTATAAAATGACAGACATGAAAGAGGTTTATGGATTTGGAATTTTGATCCTTGCTTATTTTATGATTTAGAGTTAATTCAGACCAAACCCTTGGATAACTTGCACGCACGCACGCGCACACACACGCACACATAATTTTGGCGTAGATTGGAAATCTGGAGCCAAACTTACATTTGACTCATTGCTAGTGAAAACATTTTATAGTCGTGTTTCTGTTCTATGAGGGCATTCTCATGCATGCCTTGTACCTAACAGAGGAGATGAAATTTGTCTTTATGGGACTTATGTTTAAGGTAATGCCTGCATAACTACATCTCTGTTCCTCTAGCATAGGGTCGTATATAAACTCTATTGGTTTGATGTACTGGGAAATAACGCCACTCCCCTGGCTAGGTATCTTCAACAGAGAGGAATTAATTACAGGAGAGCTTCTGCTCCAGACTTCTAATTTACTTTTTGAAGCCATAACCCATTTGTTTCTATAGCAGTAATTATGATAAAATATTGGCACAAGGACAGTACAGGGAGATTGCACTATAGATTTAAATGAATTATGGGAATACTTTTACCTTTTAAAGTCTAAGCTGAAATTCTTATATTTTATTCTGGTAGGCTACTGCCCTTAGTGATGTTGCTGAAAGATGATTAAGTGTATTATCAATCTAAAGTGATAATCAATTTAAATTGTTACTTTAAAAAAAACTTGGTAATTTATATCAGCCTGTAGCAGAAGACTGTATATTATCCTGAGACCAACTCATCTATTTACTTGGGGAATTGATGGCACTGCTAAATACAATTCACTTATCTGCTGTTTTAGGTGAACAGCTTTTGTCAAAGTCATCAGTGGCACAAGCTGTTTACTTGCTTTCAAACTGTGAATGGTTGTTTCTTTCTGTAGACTATATGGCATCTCTAACAAATGTGAGAAGGAACAAAATGAATGCCTAAGTAAGAAGATGTTTCCATATGCTATTTTGGGAGGACTGTGAGGGTATGAATACATTTTCATGTATAATATTTTCTTTGGAATGTACATATGGCCTGTAGATAGTGAATTTTATGCTCTATTTCCAAAGTTCATTCTTGTGGCATCTGGTTGCTGATGTTTACATACTCTGGTGATTAGATATTGACTAGGCTTTGAATATTTTTTAAAATGCTAACTTAGGACTCTTGCAAGGTATCAGCAAAATCCTGGAGACTAAAAGCCAACTTCCTTCACAGAGAGAAGGCAAGGAAAGACTCTCCCTATCTGCCAATGTCTCAACCCTGATGTAGGCTTTTTTTCTTCTTCTTCCCCTTCCTCCTCCCCCTCCTCTTCCCCTTCATGGAGTGTGTGCTGTGACTAGCAGCTGGAAACTGTTGGCTTCTAATTAAAGTTTGAATTCTAGAAGCCTCTGCTCATTGGCTGAGCCTTGGTAGGGGGAGGGACTTTCAGGAAGTCCAGGGTTTTATAAAGCAGTGAGCAAGCGACCAAGGAGCTTGCGAACAGGTGAGTGCTAACAGGGAGTTTAAAGAGGGAGTTGGGAAGGGGGCGAGGTTCTCTTGCCTTTCTTTTAAATCCTTGGACAGCAGGTATGAATGGTGATAGGTCTACTGTTGTTACCTGCACAGCATGTGCTATGTTTGTATTCCTCCTGGAAGAAAAAATGGATTTCATCTGCACTAAGTGCAAGCTGGTCACCATTTTGGAAGAAAAATTAGAGGACTGGAGGCCCAAGTGTTGACCCTACACTCAATCAGAGAGGATGAAGACTTCCTCGATAGAAAGGCAGCATTTAATCCTGCAAGCACGGCAGGTGGAAAAGCCAAAGAGGGCAGTACAGGACCAGGAAGAGAACTGGCAGCATGTAACTTCTAGAAGGGGAAAAAGGCCAGCACTGGAATCCCCCAATGCTATAGAGGTAAGTAATCGCTTTCAGGCTGTCTCCACAGGCTCTGCAGTGGTGAATGCTTTGGAAGGGACCTCAAAAGGAAGAAACTGCAAGGGAACGCCATCTACTGGAAGGCATGGGATGCGTAGTCCTAGGGATGGGTGTTCCACGACCACCAGCCCCAAAAGAAGACGACGGGTGGTGGTGGTCGGGGACTCCCTCCTAAGAGGGACTGAGCCATCCATCTGCCGTCCGGACCTGGAATCTCGAGAGGTGTGCTGCTTACTGGGAGATCAAATTCAGGATGTGACTGAGAGGCTTACCAAACTGATCAAACCTTCGGAACGCTACCCCTTCCTGCTTCTCCACGTGGGAACTAACGATTCGGCCAAGAATGACCTTGAGCGGGTTACTGTGGATTATGTAGTGCTGGGAAGAAGGATCCAAGAATCTGGAGCGCAAGTGGTGTTCTAGTCCATCCTCCCTGTTGAAGGGGAAAGGACTGGGCAGAGATCGTCAAATTGAGGAAGTAAATGCGTGGTTGCGCAGGTGGTGTCGCAGAGAGGGCTTTGGTTTCTTCAACCATGGGACTCTATTCTGGGAACAAGGATTCTTGGGAAGAGATGGGATCCACCTAACAAAGAGAGGAAGGAGCATCTTCACGGGCAGGCTTGCAAACCTAGTGAGGAGGGCTTTCAACTAGGTTCGTTGGGGGACAGTGACCAAAACCCTGAGGCGAGTGGGAAAGTTGGATACCGGGAAGAAATGCAAAGAGGAACGAGCAACAAAGGAGGACCCCTGATTCGAATGGTGAAGGTAGGGCGATCAACTGGTTATCTGAGGTGTTTGTACACCAATGTGAGAAGCCTGGGCAACAAACAGGAAGAACTGGAGGCCCTGGCCCAGTCGAAGAAATATGATTTAATTGGGATAATAGAGACTTGTTGGGATGACTCGCATGACTGCGGCACTGTCATGGAAGGGTATAAACTGTTCAAGAAGAACAGGCAGGGGAGAAAAGGAGGAGGAGTTGCACTATATGTAAGAGAACACTATGATTGCTCAGAATTCCAGTATATAGAGGGAAAAAAGCCTGTTGAGAGTCTATGGGTTAAGTTTAGAGGTGCAAACAACAGCAGTGATGTTGTAGTTGGTGTCTACTACAGGCCACCGAATCAGGTGGATGAGGTAGATGAGGCTTTCTTCGGACAACTGAGAGAAGCTTCCAGATCGCAGGCCCGGGTTCTCATAGGGGACTTTAATCACCCTGACATCTGTTGGGAGACCAATACGGCAGTACACAGGCAATCCAGGACATTTTTGGAGAATGTTGGTACAAGTGCTGAAGGATCCGACCAGGGGCTGTGCACAGCTTGACCTTCTGCTCACAAACAGGGAGGAACTAATAGGGGAAGTAGAGCTGGGCGACAACCTCGGAAGCAGTGATCATGAGATGGTAGATTTCAGGATCCTGACCAAAGGAAGAAAAGAGAGTAGTAAAATATACACCTTGGACTTCAGAAAAGCAGACTTTGACTCCCTCAGAGACCTGATGGGTAGAATCCCCTGGGATGCTAACATGAAGGGGAAAGGAGTCCAGGAGAGCTGGCAGTATTTTAAAGAAGCCTTATTAAAGGCACAGAAAGAAACCATCCCGATGCATAGCAAGAGAAGCAAACATGGTAGGAGACCGGATTGGCTTACAGGGGAAATCCTTGGTGAACTTAAGCACAAAAAGGGAGCTTACAAAAAGTGGAAACTTGGACAAATGATCAGGGAGAGCTATAAATGTATAGCTTGAGAATGCCAGGGGGTTATCAGGAAGGCGAAAGTGCAATTGGAATTGCGACTGGCAAAGGATGTGAAGGATAACAAGAGAGGTTTCTATAGGCACGTTAGCAAGAAGAAGGTGATCAGAGAGGGTGTGGGGCCCCTACTGGATGAAGGAGGTAACCTAGTGACAGATGATGTGGGGAAAGCTGAAGTACTCAATGCTTTCTTTGCCTCTGTCTTCACAGACAAGGTCAGCTCCCAGACTAATACGCTAAGTGATGTAAGATGGGATGAAGATGGACAGCCCTTGGTGGGTAAAGAACAGGTTAGGAACTATTTAGAAAAGTTAAATGTACACAAATCCATGCATCCAGACTTAATGCATCCGAGGATACTGAGGGAGTTGGCAAATGTCATTGAGGAGCCTTTGGCCATTATCTTTGAAAAGTCGTGGAGATTGGGAGAGATCCCGGATGATTGGAAAAAGGCAAATGTAGTGCCCATCTTCAAAAAAGGGAAGAAGGACGATCCAGGGAACTATAGGCCAGTCAGTCTTACCTCGGTCCCTGGAAAAATCATGGAAGGGATCCTTAAGGAATCCACTTTGAGGCACTTGGAAGAGGGGAAAGTGATCAAAAATAGTCAGCATGGATTCACAAAGGGCAAGTTGTGCCTGACCAATATGATTAGCTTCTATGATGAGATAACTGGCTCTGTAGACATGGGAAAGTCAGTGGATGTGATATACCTTGACTTTAGCAAGGCTTTTGATACTGTCTCCCACAATATTCTTGCCAGCAAGTTAAGGGAATGTGGATTGGATAAATGGACGGTAAGATGGATAGAAAGATGGCTAGAAGGTCGGGCCCAGCGGGTAGTGATCAACGGCTCAATGTCAGGATGGCAGTCGGTTTCTAGCGGAGTGCCCCAAGGTTCGGTTCTAGGACCGATTTTGGTCAATATCTTTATTAATGACCTGGTTGAGGGGATGGATTGCACCCTCAGCAAGTTTGCAGATGACACTAAGCTAGGGGGGAGAGGTAGATACACTCGAGGGCAGAGATAGGGTCCAGAGTGACTTAGACAAATTGGAGGATTGGGCCACAAGAAATCTGATGATGTTCAACAAGGACAAGTGCAGAGTCCTGCACTTGTGACGGAAGAATCCCCAAGCATTGTTACAGGCTGGGGACCAACCAGCTAAGTAATAGTTCTGCAGAAAAGGACCTGGGGATTACAGTGGATGAGAAGCTGGATATGAGTCAACAGTGTGCCCTTGTAGCCAAGAAGGCTAATGGCATATTAGGTTGCATTAGGAGGAGCATTGCCAGCAGATCCAGAGATGTGATTATTCCCCTTTATTCGGCTCTTGTGAGACAATATCTGGAGTATTGTGTCCAGTTCTTGGCCCCCCCTCCTCCCCCAAAAAAAGGATGTGGGACGTATTGGAGAGGGTCCAGCGGAGGGCAACCAAAATGATTAGGGGGCTGGAGCATATGACCTATGAGGAGAGGCTGAGAGAGTTGGGTCTGTTTAGTCTGCGGAAGCAAAAAGTGAGGGGGATTTGATAGCAGCCTTCAGCTTCCTGAAGGGGAGGTTCCAAAGAGGCTGGAGAAAGGCTGTTCTCAGTAGTGATGGATGGCAGAACAAGGAACAATGGTCTCAAGTTTCAGTAGGAGAGGTCCAGGTTGGATATTAGGAAAAACTATTTCACTAAGAGAGTGGTGAAACACTGGAATGGGTTACCTAGGGAAGTAGTGGAGTCTCCATACCTAGAGATTTTTAAGTCTCGGCTTGACAAAGCCCTGGCTGGGTAGATTTAGTTGAGATTGGTCCTGCCTAGGGCAGGGGGCTGGACTTGATGATCTTCTGAGGTCTCTTCCAGCTCTATGGTTCTATGGTTCTATAGTTGAATCACTTCTGCTCTGAGTGTAGTTATTTCTCTGTGGTCAGTCATTGGCCTGTCTGTTGGGAGATCTGCATAAAAACAATTGTAACAATGTTTTTATGCTCTCCAATAATTGGTAGGGCTGACCAGAAAAAAAAAATCAGAGAAATTGAAGTTTCAGAATTTTTGTTCTACTGCAGAAAAGCCAAGGGGAAGGGCCGGGGAGGTCAACTTCAGACTCCACCAATAGCTGAATGGTTATAGACTTCCCTAGGATGTACCTTGCTCCAACCACATTGAATCCTTTTGGGGTTCTAGAGACTATTTTGTCCTTTGGGCCTTAGGTGAAATTTGCAAAACTGCTTAAGTGCCATTTTCAGAATGACTTAGGGTACGTCTACACTGCATCACTATTTCGGGATACCAAAGTATCCTGAAATAATTACCCCACATCGTCACAGCAAGCCCGTTATTTTGGTCTTGCTATTCTGACTTCCCTATAAACCTCATTCTACAAGGAGTAAGGGACGTTTCAGAATAGCGGTATATTTCGAAATTTGATACTGTGTAGACAGTGCCAAATGATGAAATAAGCTATTTCAAAATATCATCGAAATAAGATACATAATTTGTGTAGTTCAAATAGCATATCTTATTTTGAGTTATGGTGCAGTGTAGACACACCCTTATATGCTTACATCAATGGGTGTTTCACGCCTAAGGCCTTGTCTCCACTTCCTGGGAGATCGACACTGTGGAGGTTGATCTCCCGGGAGTCGATTTAGTGGGTCTTGTAAGGACCTGCTAAATCAACTGCTGATCGTGCTCGCGTTAATTCTGGTATTCCATCAGGTTGTGAGGAATAAGGGAAGTTGATGGGTGAGTTTCTCCCATCAACAACACACCTTAGTTCAACTTTCTTCCCTAGTCTAGACCTGGGCTAAGTAACTTTTGAAAATGGGAATTAGGTAGTGTTGGTAATTTTACTCTTTATCTGCATGAGACAGTTGCATTAGGTTAACATTTTTTTTAAACAGATTTAGTTTAAAGTGATGCAAACACTTCTACACACTTTGATTTTATAGGAGTGACTTCTTGAAAGTTAGCTTTAAAAAGATTCCCAACTAAAGCTCAATGAAAATAAGCCTGGTCTGAAGTAAGTGGCCTCCCAGACTTTGGCACTGGTTTATCTAAAACAGTTTTAAAATAACACTGTTAGTTGTATTGGTGCCTTTGTATAAACAAAGCATTAGTGGCATTACCAGCATGTATTGCCCTGTTCACAGTCAAGACCAAATTCTTCTGTTCTAAACAGATTGCACCAAGAAACTGCTGGGCTAGAATTCACATACAAATTTGACATCCTGAAAAAAAGTTTAAATAGAAACGTGGAGTGGTTCTCACATTACAATAGGTAATTTCCCCATCAGGTACTCTCACCTTCTCATCACTATTGGAGATGAGCTACATCCACTCCGACTTAATTAGCACAGATGTCACACTCCCATTTCTGTTTCCTTTCCTTTTTTCTTTTCTTTTCTCTTCAAGCATCTGAGGAAGTGAATTGTAGCTCACAAAAGTGTATGCCCTTATGCCCTAATAAATTTGTTAGTCTTTAAAGTACCACAGGATTCTTTGTTGTTTTTGCTGAAACAAACTAACAGGGCCACCCCTCTGAAAAGTGCAAATCTTGAGTCGTTTGAGTAGCTATTTCTGATCAAAGGAATTTTGCTGGTGCCAGTCTGGAGTCATTGAGACCAAAAAGGTATCCAATTATATCAGATAGCACTGTACATTAAAACAAAAGCTTCCTACAAACATCAGAATCTTAGATTTAAGAGGTCAGTGCCACCTCCCCATTCCCAATTTCTCATGGCGCAATTTTCACTTTCTTATTTCAACTTCCTCTTAAAGAGGAGCCAAAAGGGCCAAAGCACAGCATCCTGTCTCTTCCTCTGTACTCCTCATCCTAGCTGTAACAATGGATCGGGTTAGCTACCACTGTAGACTTATTAGAGAAAAAAGCAACGTGAAGCGCGGTGATTAAGCTGAGGTTTGCTTGTGAAAGAGCTATTCAAGTGATGTTTTATCAGTCTCACACATTTCTTACTTTCTTTCTGATCATCTCTTTGGCTGTCTCCGGATGTTTTTGCAATAACTATACAACTATCATTGCTGGATGTCAAGCTGCTAGATGGTCACCTACATAGCATAAAGAAAATACATGTTTCAATATATATCAGACCAGAAGAAGAGAGTGATTAAGTCTATGAACACCACTATTCTGTACTTTCTGGGAGACCCTGGTAAGCTCCCCACCCCCGGCCTCTTAGCCCCCTGCCCTGACTCCTGCACCTCCCACTCCCTACCCTCATTCCTGCACCTCTACCCCATGCCTGAGCACCCCACAAACCCAAACCTCTGCTCTGAGCCCCCCTCTCCCATCCTGTTGTCGTATACAATCATGTAAATAAATCATGTACATTTTCCTTTTAATTTACAAAAACAAACCCCAAACATTACTACAATTAAGGACCCAAGCAACGCCGGGTATATCTGCTAGTTATAATATACATAAATGGCTTCACTAGGTGTATTAAAAGTAATTCAACATTAATTTAACCTGTGTGGAAAATTTTAATACCAGTTGTACCTCCAAAAACTAGCATTCTCTGGTCCAGCAACATCCATCGTCTGGCAGAACCAAGGATGCTCCTAGACCAGACAGCCCAGAAGCCTAAGGGCAGGAGGGCCAGCCAGAGCTGGGGCAACAGGGTAGGCAGCCCAGCTGGGAGTAGCACAAGACTGGGGTGGGAGCCCCATGGCAGCCTCCAACAGCCCACAGCAGCGTGGGACTGGAGTCTCTTGACACCCCATAGGACGACAGGGCCAGGGCACTGCAGCAGCTCCCATGAGCATGGGACTGGAGCTGAGCCCTGCAACAGTGCACTAGAGCATGGGGCCAATGCCAGAGCCCCACAGCAGCCCTCTGGAGCATAGGGCCAGGGCTGGAGCTCCGCGGCAGGAGCCAGAGCCTGTGCTACCCAGAGAGCTGACAGCATCTGGGCACACAGCCCAGCCAGGTTGGGGGTAGGGTAGGGTGAAAGGCAGGGTGCCTGCTGGGTCAGCCTGCCAGCAGCAGGCAATAGGCTTGGAGGCTGGTGGCAGGAGACCTCCCTTGGTCCAGCAAATTCTCCCGTTCAGGATTGGTCAGGTTCCGACAGTGCTGGATACCAGGGAGGTCCGACCTATACAAGGAACATCCACTCCCTAGCTCTAAAGTACAGAGGCATTGTCACACTTGTAGAAACTGAAATGCAGGTATATTGCTGCTTGTATTTGTGAATGGGTATGTTCTGCTATTTATAAGTCCTACTTCAAATGAGAAAAGTTTAGAGCAATGTACTAAAAAATTTAAGGGTGGGGCATTCTTGGGAAGGCAACTACAGGAATAGATAGCAATACTGCTTAAATTGCTATATTTCCAGTAGAAAAGAGATATCAAGGGAAATGTGTATAATTAATCAGTGGTTTTTGTATACTGGCATTTATCCTTGTTTTATATCAGCTGTAAAAAAAAATGGCAGCATCAAAGCAAAAATGGGATGTCCAGGTTTTACTTTAATTCTTCAAAGATATTAAATTAATCCCTCTGCAAGTCTCACTTCTTCCATAAAGCTCTTCAAAAAATAAACTGTGCTAGATTCCCCTTAACCTCATTGTGGTGTCCTCACTTCCCTGTACTAACTCACACACTATTTGTGAGTTCTTTGGGGCTACATTCAACTGTGCACAAAGCCTTGATACAAGCAAAGGTGAGAATTCATAAGAGAATTCATTCAGCAGGGTTGAGAAAAGCATTAACCGGCTATTATTTCAGGGGGTGTATAGGGGTTTAAAAGGCAAATACGTCTATTATTCCCTGTCGGCCCAAAAATGTTGCACCTTTGGCAAGGCATGTCTGATGGAGCAGGATATTGTAAAGTGCGCCATACAAGGGAACTCATTGACTTCAGTGCGATTTCTTCACCCAGCGTGCACAGAAACATATCCCTTGTGTGTTTGTACAAAATATGGGTAGGGTACCTCTACACTGGAACCGGAGAAATCATTCCTAGCTCAGGTCGACATAGCTGTGCTAGCTGTATTCAAACTAGTGCTCTCAAAATGGAAGCATAGCGGACACAGCAGCCACTGCAGAAGAAGCGAGCAGCCCAAGTACATGCCAAGGATCTCAGATAGAAATCTAGTCAGGGTGGTTAGCAGTGTTCCCTGTAAGCTGTGTGCTTGGGTAGCCACCCAAGAGAAATTCCAATGCTGGCCAGCTGATTAGCAGAGCACCCACAGCTGGCAGCATGTGTTTCTATTGGTGGTGCATATCTGCACATGCCTTGGTGCATATAACAAAATTTATTCTGCAAATTAATGGGGGAAAAAATTAGAGGGAACATTGGTGGTTAGCCCCTCTCCCTGCATTTTAGGCATTTGGTTTAATAGTCTATCTACCTGTGAATCAATACAATTCATTTACAAAAGTAAGCATACTAGACAGGACCAAGTCCTGCAGAAATTTTTTTTAAAAGCTAAAGCTGTGGCAAACAATTGCACCAGAGCATGGACATAAGTAAAAAAAAAATCAAGTTTATGCTTAAACTCAGGCACAGAAGTGGGCAAATGGATCGAGGAGCATAACTCTGATTTGGCCTTTGGCTGCAGACTAATGCCTTTTCATGGAGAATTAAAAGGAAAAGAATGTTTGTACAGGTTGGCTCTTTGTATTTTTTCTTTTGGGCTGATTATGTGGCATAAAATACAGATGGTGTAGATAGATGAAATAATCGGCACTTGCTTTGCACTTGCTTATTGTACGTGGAGGTTGTATTGCCTTTGGTTGATCAGGGTGGGGAACCTTTTTGGGGGCTGGGGCCCACAGAAAAATCATTTGGGGACTGCACACAAGTGTGAAGCCCCCCCCCAAAATTCTCACTGACATGGCCCCTGATTGAGGAGAAAGACACTCCCCACATTCCCTTGGCACACCAGAGCCTAGGAAGGTCCAGTCTTGTAGATTTCATGTGCTCCAGGCAGCGGGGGTGGCTGGAGCACCAGCGCAGGCTCCCTAGTGCTGAGGTTTAGGGGCATCAAAGAAGGGGTGCCCCCATTCTGCAATGATCTGGAAAGGAAACTAACCCACACAGGTGAGAGAAATGTTCTAGGTGCTAACAAAAATAGTGTTGGTCAAAGCATATACTTTATAGGAGGGGTTTTTTTCAAGGTGAAATCTAAACCTATAACTGACTTTTTTAAAATATATAAATCATCTTTCAGTGCTGTAGTCCCACAATTTTGCACTCTATCACACAGTAAGTGAAAACACCCGGACACTACTTAGCCTTTCATACTGGGTCCTTCCACCCTTGCATTGTATGTGTCTATGTATGTAATAGTGTGTCCTCTCACTACAGAGAACTAGTTGCATTGTCAGATTCTTTGATCAGCATTAGACATGTAAATCTTAACAATGTAATGATGGTAAGCGCCACGTTTCCATTTCCTGTTTTGCTGGTATAAGCAATTTCAGTTTTTATCTTAGCAAGTTGCTGGTAAATGTCCTGACATGTCTAAGTTGACAAGTCAGAAGGGAGGGCGGGGGAAAGCAGTAGATTATATTACTTGTAAGAAAAACTGGGAGTAGTGGGGAAAATATGAACTTTTTGGCAATTTAGAAATCACATTTCTATTTGACATATTCCCTTTATAGTTTTATTTCTTTTTGACTACTCATGAAAAAAGATATCAGGTCCATAACATGTACATATTGTCATTAAATAAATTGTGTTTAAAAAAGGCAAGAAGAAGTAGCATATCAACCCTTTAAACGAGGGCCCAAAAATAAATTATAGAACTGACAGCTGAAGCAGCACCAAACTGTCACATGTTATTTTAGTTTTCATTACTATGGTATCTTCTGAACACCGACAGGCATGAATGATTCCTCCTCAAAACATCTCCCATGAGATGGTGATAGTAGTACTTCCTTATCTGACAGATGCAAAACAGGGACACAGTATATTGCCAAAAGTTAGGATGAAGTCTGTGGCAGAGCTGGGGAAAATAACCCAGATATCCTGAGTCTATTGCCTTAGCCATATAAACATCTACTCTGCACAGCCCCTACCATTCATAGTGTGCAGGTGTCTGTAAAGGCAGCTAGAAAAAGAATAACCCATAGAAATATTCCTTATTGCTCAGACAGAGGTTATTATAATAAAGATCCGATGAAATCCTCCCCACAAGGACAATGCACGTGCACCTCTGCTACAAAATATTAATTTGTTTGTGGCATAACTGTGGTAAAGTAGACACCAATAAGGTCAATAAAAGCACTTATAAAATGCAACATTCTCAGGGTATGTCTACACTGCCACCCTAGTTCGAACTAGGGTGGCTAATGTAGGCATTCGAACTTGCAAATGAAGCCCGGGATTTAAATATCCCGGGCTTTATTTGCAAGTTCCAAGGCGCCGTCATTTTTAAATGCCCCATAGTTCGAACTACCTGCCCGCGGCTACACGCGGCACGGACTAAGTAGTTCGAATTAAAGCTCCTAATTCGAACTACCATTACTCCTCATTGCAGGAGGAGTAACGGTAGTTAGAATTAGGAGCTTTAATTTGAACTACCTAGTCCGTGCCGCGTGTAGCCGCGGGCAGGTAGTTCGAACTATGGGGCATTTAAAAATGACGGCGCCTGGGAACATGCAAATAAAGCCCGGGATATTTAAATCCCGGGCTTCATTTGCAAGTTCGAATGCCTACATTAGCCACCCTAGTTCGAACTAGGGTGGCAGTGTAGACATACCCTAAGTGTACATCAGACAACACAAAGGCTACGTCTATACTGCAAGCCTCTTTTGAAAGATACTTTTGAAAAAGGCTCTTTAGAAAAAGAGCGTCTAGACTACAACCAGTACTTTCGAAAAAGCAAGCGCTTTTTGAAAGAGAGCACCCAGGCAGTCTAGATGCTCTCTTTCAAAAAAGCACAGTTTGCATTACATAGCGCCTTTTTTCGAAAGAGCACTTTTGAAAAAAGGCATTATTCCTCCTAAAACAAGGTTTTCTGCGGTCAAAAAAACTGCCGTGTTCTTTCGATTTACTTTGGAAAGAACGCGGCAGCAGTCTAGACGCAGGGGAAGTTTTTTTTTAAAAAGGCAATTTTTTTTTTTTAAACCCCTGTAGTCTAGACACCCCAAGGGGACATCTACACTGCAATGCTATTTTGGGATACCAAAGTATCCCAAAATAGCTATCCCACATCTTCACAGCAAGCCCATTATTTTGGGCTCGCTCTTCCAACATCCCTGAAAACCTCATTCTGCGAGGAGTAAGGGACGTTTCAGAACAGCGCTTTATTTTGAAATATGGCACTGTGTAGACAGTGCCACATGACAAAATAAGCAATTTCAAAATAGCATTGAAATAAGATATGCAATTTGCATCACTCAAATTGCATTTCTTATTTTGAATTACAGTACAGTGTAGACGCACCCCAAGGGGACTCAAGATTGTTGCCTAAATTTCAAGCCAGAATCCTGGCACTAGCACAGTTAAGTGAGCTGAGCAAAAGTATGTTACACCATTAGAAATAGGGAAGTATGCAGTTCATGGCACATAGTAATTAAATGAGCCATGCAAGGAGCTCTCCACAAGCTTCATAAGAGGGACTGCTCCAGACTGGGAAGGAAATTTTAAAATAATCTAAAAATGTTCTAATTGTGCAGGCCTAGCTCTTCCTAAGCCCGCAAATAGCTACCACCCTCACCTGGAGAAAACCAAGGGCTAAATGTCCCTTCCCTATTTTTAGTGGCTTATCCAGTTCAGAGTACAGAAACAATACCACATGAGGGAGTAACACATCTGTTCCAAAGCAACTTTTAGGATGAAATTGGTTCAAAGTATTTCAATAGTTATAAGTATATGGATTCCTGAGAGACAACTTATTTGCAAACAAAAAAGGATGAAATTTAGCAATTTGCAAACAAAAAAGGATGAAATTTAGCAATCCTTCAACCAGCACTATTGCTAGCACAGTCTTGAATACACAAGGCACCGTTTGCAGCTAAGCAGTACAGAGGGGATTTGAAAAGTTCCTGTTAGGCTACCACAAGGGGAATATATTTTAGATTTTTGTCTTCATATGAATTTTAATGATAATGAAAAGTGCTCGATTGAATTCCCTGAAAACTCAAGTCCCCTACTATCTACAAAGTAAACACTACACAAGAACCTCCACCACCACTTGCTAAGAAGGTACATTTACCCTGCCGTCGAAAGAATGCCTCAAGGGCAAAAGTTTAATGCATATTTAAATCCTGGGACTGATGAAACTGCCAGCAAGGATGCCTGTATATTGAACTGAGACCACCAACTCATTTTACATAGTTCAGACATACCACAGATGTTAGTCACCCTTAGTGACCACTAGTCAGAATAGACCCAGATCAGTAACCTAAAGGTGAGAGGCTTTGTCACTCACTACCAATTCCCTGACCCATTCAGTTCCCCATGAACATAATTTATGGATGCAGATTTATGGAGATTAGGGAACTACATCATCTTCTTGCTTGGCTCTGGTCTGAAGGATGATACTTGCACCACCAATATATCCAGAAGCTTCAGGGGGTAGCCAAGTTAGTCTGTACAGGATAAACTTAAAAAACTACAAATGGTCTGGTAGCTCTTTATAGACTAACAAAACATGTAGACGGTATCATGAGTTTTCGTGGGCACAGCCCACTTCTTCAGGTGACCAGAGTTCTTCTACAATTTAATCCAAGGCCAAGCTGTGAAAAAGGGGGAGAAGGAGCTGTGACAGAAGAAACAGAAAGGTCACTATCATCCAAGACCTCTTCCAGATTTTCTGGAAATTAAATAGGGTACATCTTACAATGGAATAGTTTTTAATGCAGTAGTAAAAGAAACAATGAAATATGTTACCCCGACTATGGCCTGTTCTATCAACATAGAAAACAGAGCAGCACTATACATGGACAAACATTTATTTTAAAGTGACTTTGCGCTAGGCCTTATCATCTGAACTTGCTTCCCCGATGGTGTTGCTCACCACAAAATTTAAGCATAAGTGCCAGCACTTTCAGCCTCACCATTGTTTCTTTGGAAGGGAGCTGTGATGTCACTAGCACCAGTTAATGGAATCTCTGAATGTATCAGGGAAGAAGAGAAAGCTGATAAATAGGAGCTTTGCCCCTTGTTAACATACATCTCTTGTTAATCAGAAGTGAAGAGAAAAATATGTACCAGTTTAATGTTTTGGTGAAATATAGCAGCAGTAGGTCTATTACTGTAGTTTTATTAGGTAACAGCAGAGAGTTACTATGGCCAACAGTTTTTCACAAAAAAAGAGTTGTTGTTTTCCTTTAACCAACTTGGCTAAAGTACCAAATTGCAGTACATTTATCATGTGCTTAACTTTAAACCTCCCTCCCTGTTGATCAGCAGACTCTCTACAAGCTTGCTAGACAGGATTTTGGGTCTAGATTTTTAAAGAAATACTAGAAATTGCTCCTAGCTCAACACAGTCTGGGCTGACAATCTGGAAATATTGGTGTCCTGAGTGTCAAAAATGAAGAACTACAGGAAAGGGAGGTAATGAGTTAAAGATTTTCCATTGTGAGGTCTTCTAAGATTTCTAGCAATACTGAAACAGATGAGAATACATGTGGCTGTAATGGAACAAGTTTTCATGCTAGCTGTAAAGTCTTAGAAAGAAGAGACACAGGTGGATGTCTGGAAAAGTTGAAAAAAAAAGGGGGAGACTTAAACTGTAGAAATAGCAGAATAAGGCATATTGTTCATATATTTAAGGTCTCCATTACCACTTCACAGATTTAATGTATAAAAAGGTAAGAGGCTTACATTCAAAGAAGATATGTTTACTGCCCCAAAGAAACAAACTTTAGTTACCCCTTCATCGCCTCCCCCTACAAGAAATTCTACTTTCCTCCTGCAATGTATGCTACTCAATGGCCAAATTCATTCCAAGCACAACTCCCTCAGCCTTGACATCCTTACCCCAAGCATCAATCTGGCTCATTATGTAATTGCAAATAACAATGTTGTCAAACTTGGGTTTTGATTCAGATATCTGAAGTCCAAAGGCAAAGAGCACCCATGCCCTGCTGGAATTGATGGAATTATATCAGGGATGAATTTGGTCCATGTTGTGAAAATATCATGTTTTGTTCTCTTTTAGATTGTTCTGTAGAGGCATAACTTATATAGTTACATTTATTATTCCTAGAATGGAAATTAAGCTATTTTTTTTGCCTCACGCGGGCAAAAATAGCTCATGCGGGCGTAGGTAATTATTGTTTGGAAGTATGGAAAGTACATGTTGGGAAGAGAGAAATAAAAAACACACAAAACACAGTTTTTCAATAGGTAGGGTAGGAAGCAAAGAAGAACAGTATATTAATCTAAAAGGGAATTCTGAAAGTCTCAGTGTGAGAGTTAAGATTCTAGGACATAAAGATAATTTGCTCTGAATTCTAGGTAATCATTCATAGCTGGATTAGTGATATACAATTGATTATAGATACTAAATGAATAATAAATTGTACTTAACAAGTAATCAGTCAGCATTTTTAGTAATTAATGGCCCAGTCTTACAAGGCCCCCCAAAATCTCTTGTATTGGGCAAAGCATTCTCAATTCCCAAAGTGATTAAAGTTAAATGCCTCCCATTAACTTCAGTAGGAATTGGATTGAATCAGAATCTCAAAAGTACCGGTAAGGCTAATCATTGCATTGCAGGAAGCACTCTGGGCCTTAGGAGGACTGGATCCTTCATTGCTACAACTATTGACTAGGATAAGGATCAGCAACCTATGGCATGTGTGCCATAAGTGGCATGCAAGCCAATATTCTGTGGCATGTGGGGCAGGAGCTCAGCCCCACCGCTCCCCCCAGCATGGTTCGAGACTCAGCCGAACAGCTGCATGCTGGAGCACCAGCTTGCACCAGCTCCAGCTTCCTGATTGTGGGCGGGAGGCGTGTGTGCATACATCTCTGGAGCTGCCCCTGCCCGTCCTGGGTGTGCAGCTCCCGGGAGCTAAGAGGTTAACACTCCCCCATCTTGCATTACAGGCTCTGCTCCCTGCTCCTGGAGGGGGCGGAGCTGGGCCTGCTCCACAGATCAGGGGTGGGTGACTGGTCACATATGGATGCCAGGGCCCGGGCTATGCCGCGCTGCTCCCTGCAAGGTGAGTGTAGAGGGTGGGGAGGCCCTTCCCCAGTGCCCCATTGCACCCAGAGCTGCAGGCTGCAGGTGAGGGGTGAGCCCCGGGCAAAGGGCTGGGCCATGCAGGGAAGTGATTCTGCCCCCTGCCGACCCCTCCTTGCCCCATCACTGCTCCCAGGGGCTGAGGGTACCAGTGCTGCTGCCCTGCTGGTGAGTGCATTGAGGGGAACAGGGATGTGTGGGTAGGAGGAAGGGGTGAAGGAGGATGCAGGGGAAGAATAGAAGGGGGCAGGGGCTGCACTGTGGGGGGAATGGGGCGACGTGAGAGGATCAGGCTTGGGGGGGATCATGGGGCTGAGGGGAGCGAGGCTGGAACAGAGGAAAGATGTGAGAGGGAATACAATCTTCTACTTTTTCAGATCACCCTGCATCTATGTTTCCAGATCACCTAGCCACAGTGGTCAGATCAGCTTGTCCTTGGGGCACCATAGAGAAATATTGCTTTCAATTTATGAACTTTGACCTGTAGTATGGGGGCAAATGACAGGCACATGGGTTCCATCACTTGCCCGATATAATATGCATGGGGGTTCCTAATTGTAAGCCATCAATAGTCTCCAAGAGTCCAATAGCTTGACCAGGGGTCTGCAACCTATGGCTCTAGAGCCAAATATAGCTCATTATGGAACCAAATATGGCTTTTTTGTCATTCCCAAAATACATGCAATTTTTTAAATTAAAAAGAAAAATTAATTCAAAATTTAAAAACATGTAATTACTCATGTCAAGATGATCTTTTTTGTCTATTTCACCTTTAACTAACAAAACATGTAGATGGTATCATGAGCTTTCGTGGGCACAGCCCACATCTGAAGAAGTGGGCTGTGCCCACAAAACCTCGATACCATCTACATGTTTTGTTAGTCTTTAAAGTGCTACCATTTGTTGTTTTTTAAGTTTATCCTGTACAGACTAACTCAGCTACCCCCTGAAGCTTCTCACCTTTAACCATTCATTTTAATAACCATCCATCCTCTCCACTCTTTGGAGGTTGTGTATATTCTCTTTTTATTTCATTGATTGAGAAATCTTTCAGTCATCGTATATGATGGTGAGCTCTGTGACCTTCTAACAGTAAAAATGGCAAAGAGAAAGGCAGTGATGAACTTTGTAAACAAGAAAGAAGTACAGTTGGATAATCTTGTGTCTGTGTGTATGGACGGTGCACCTATCATTTTTGGCAAATTCAGGGGATTCCTTGTTCTTTTGTTAGAACAGCTGAACTGCCCGCTTTTGAACTTTCATTGCATTGTGCATCAGGAAGCACTTTGTGTGAGATCTTGTGGAACCAAACTCAGAAATGTAATGAGAATGGTCATTCTCATCATCAATTAGATTTTTGCATGAGCCCTTAATCACTGTCAATTTCAGTCACTGCTTGAGGAAGTAGATTCTGAATACTCAGATCTACTAACGCACAGCAATGTTTGCTGGTTATCTTGTGGCAAAGTTTTGTCTCATTTTGCTGCCTGCATAAATGAGATTTCATATCCAAAAATGACAGGATGTCAGACACCACCAAGCTTTTAGACTGTGACTTGTTACTCAAGTTTTACTATCTCATCAACACTACTGGTCATTTGAAAGAGCTGAACCGTAAGCTACGTAGGCAAGGAAATAGAGACCTGATTCATCAGTCAGTGTTTGGATCTGAGTCAAAATTAACTATCTTCATCAAAGATATCAAGATGGGCAGACTCACACATTTCAAAAGATTATGAATGCTTTGTGATTCGTATCAGAGAGAAAATCCAAATAAACACCTTCAGGAACTCAGAAACAAACCCAGCAAGCTGCTGCAAATCAAGGCTTTTATTTGGATTCTCTTTCTGATACGTGTTGGATTCTCTCTCTGATATGTGATAAAGTGTTTAAGTCTTGTTTTGTTGACTTTTGCAAACATAGTGCTCTGTTTAAGTTTAAACATAAGACAGGACTATGCAGCATTTTAAAGACTAACAAGATGGTTTATTAGGTGATGAGCTTTCATGGGCCAGACCCACTTCCTCAGATCAAATTGTGGAAGAAAATATGGTCATGCCAGTTTTCTTCCACAATTTGATCTGAGGAAGTGGGTCTGGCCCATGAAAGCTCATCACCTAATAAACCATCTTGTTAGTCTTTAAAGTGCTGCATAGTCCTGTCTTTGGTTTTAGCAAGACCAGACTAACACAGCTACATCTCTATTACTGTTTAAGTTTATGATTCATCCACATTAAGAGTCCATTGAAGAACTGGATTTGACAGTGATTCCAGGTTTCTCAGTCAGCAATTTGAAAATGGAAATAGCAGATTTCAAGGAGTCGGATATTTGGGTGGAAAAATTAGTCAAGCTGAATTCTGATTTAGAATGCCTTGCTCAACGATGTGCAGAACTGGCCAAACTGCACAAATAGGCTGACATGAAGAAATTGGAGCATGATGATAATCTGAATCTGCCATCTTAGAAAGAACTTCCTGTCACATATAACACCATGAAGAATGTCAGCTTGGCCTTACTTTCAATGTTTGGTTCCACCTATATATGTGAGCAAGCTCTCTCTCATTTGAATCATATCAAAGATACGTTGTGCTTAAGATTGACAGAAGACAGCCTGTATGCATGCATGAAGCTGAATTTGACCAGTTATGATGTAAACTTCAAAAAAATGTGCGAAAAGATGCAGTAGCAACAGTCCCATTAAATAAAGTCTATGAATACAATGTTTCAATTATGCTAGCATTAATCATCATGTCAATTATCAATAACATTAAGTTGCATATTTTCAGTCATGCAAATGGGCATTCTTATATGACTCTTTGTTGACCACTTGTTTTGAATTTTGATGCAGTTTGGCTCATTGGCTTGAAAAGGTTGCCAACCTCTGCACTAGGCCAAACTGACTGGCTGGGGACCAGCAACATATGGGGAGGCATTTTCCATATGGCAATAGCAATCTGCTTCTTAACAGGTATGGCCCGCTGCTGGTGGAGGTAGTTTAGCACAGATCTTTCTTTTTTTTAAAGCTGCCTTTGTCATCTGAAGAAGTGGGTTTTGCCCATGAAAGCTCATGATACTACATATATATATATATATATATATATATATATATATAGTCTCTAAGGTACTACAGGGACTTTTTTAAAGTTACAGACTAACATGGCTCCCCCCTAAGACTTTTTATCATCCTGAAATTCTCTCACCACTGCTGGTCACCCCAGGTCTGCAAAATGATCCTTTCCCACCAACTGATGCCAATTTCCCAAGCTCAGAAATGGTTTTGCACTATGTAAAGCTGTTCCAAGAACAGCTACAATAGTAACTGTTTTTCAGTGTCCTCCTCCTCCTCAGAAGCTGCTGCTGGCTGGGGGCGCCCCAGACATAGATGTGTATCACTTTTCTAACACCAATAGACAAGGCTATTTAAAACAGCAGTGTTTTATTTGTACTGTGAGGGGCCTAGAATCCAGGCAGAATCACACACGCTCTGGAAATGTAGAGTATTTAATTTCTGACAGGATGCAGACACTAGGTGAAACCACTGGATTCCGTTGTTCATATTCCCTGAAATGGTCCTAATGCAACGTGATGAACAAACACAAATATGTATCAAGACAATTCAGTCCGAACAACATTCTCCTTAGACATGAACACTCAACCTGCTGGGGCAGGACCACAACCTAGGAGATCAACAGGTTTCAAAGGGTCACACAAGAACTCTTTTTTTGTGGCTACAGGTAGAGTGAATGGTCCCAAAGCTTTTTTCTTCTGTAACATGGAATCATGACCTGGAAAAGGTCCCAGGAAACACTCAGTATTGCTAATCCTGTGCATTTTAGAAATCAAGAGTCTTTTGTCCCTGCTCCCAAAATCCAGTGGTTCCTATGGAGAGCCAGAGGCAGAAAACAGAAAGACATGGTAGAGCCCTCGCACTTTCTTATTTGCAGGATCCCTGTGGACTATGAGCTCAAGCAATAAAGAGACAGAAATTTTAGTTCACTTGAGAGCTGGATCAAGTAAATGATTATTACTCAAGGATAAAATTAGATTTAAGTTATTTTACTGATTCTCATTTACACTCTAAGGCTGCTTTTACCACACTCTGGAAATGTAAGATGTCCTTATATGTAATTTGCGCCCTCTCTAAGGCCCTTTTATACTGCCAGAGAGAGAGGTATAAAGTGAGAATTGAATCCCCAGTGTTGTGACAAGATCTTGGTCAAGATTTTCAGAGTCAGTATTGATGTAGGCCCAGTTTTTTAAAGGCAGTTAGACACTTAGGAATCTAAATCCCTTTTGAAAATAACTGTTAGGCTCCTAAATCAGTTTGCCAGTGCAACACTGTCTCATTATGCAGCAATATCTTATTACCTTTAAAAATGTGAGACTGGGTGTCTCATTTTTGAGACTACAATCTGAGGTTATGTCTACACTAGCTCCCTAGTTCGAACTAGGGAGGCCAATGAGGGCGACCGAAATTGCAAATGAAGCGTGGGATTTAAATATTCCATGGAATGAGGTTTAACTGGTAATTCAAAGTAAGAGGTTTATTTCGGAATTGCCCTTCTCTGCCACGTGTAGACGTGGGCAGTTATTCTGGGCTACTCAATTTCCAAAATGGTGACCGCCCAGGAACATGCTAATGAAGCACGGGATATTTAAATCCCACACTTCATTTGCAATTTCGGTCACACTCATTAGCCTCCCTAGTTCGAGCTAGGGGGCTAGTGTAGACATACCCTGAGATACCTTAAAAGTGGCCTCATTTTCAGGAAGTGCTGCCCACCCACCTTTACTAATACATAATCCCTTTTAAAAAGTGTTTCAACAGGACCTCAAAAACTGAGGCACTCAAAGTCATTAGTCACTTTTGAAAACAGCAGCCAAGAGCTTTAATTATAGCTCTCTTACTCTTTCCTAATAGCCTCATACACCTTACCCTCATTATAGACAATAGTTTCTTAACAAAACACTGTTAACTACATGTTGCTGCTAAGAAACTAGTAAAAAGAGATCCATGTCTGAGCTTGGACACTGGCCTCTACTTGTTTGAAGAACTCTGCATTTTTTTCTCTTTAAAGTGGTCTTAAGTGCCTTGGTATATTGAGCTCTATAGGTAACCACAGCAAAAACTGGACGTTGATATTTTGAAGTTAACACTTTTCCTTCCATATTTACATCACTGTATAGCAGACTAGATGCATTATTTAGTTGTGAAATCTGGGACTCCCTATGAAACATCTGATATGGACAGTCACAGAAGGCAGGAAAACAGATTAGATACAGGAAAATGCTTTGATCACCTTTGACAACTGCTATGAGTAAAGGGTGAATTTTAAGCACCAGAGAGAAATGATTCACCACCTTTTTAAATGAATCTTTTCAGTGGACAGATTAAGTAGGGTTCTCCTTTGTGTCCCTGTGTATCATACCCTGCTGTGCTTGCCACTCTAAATATAAGCTCTTTGGAGGCATGGCAGGAATAAATTCATGTCTTGTACTGTACAACAAAAAGCACACAGATTTATTTGGGTGTTGACAAACTTGCTCCATTTTCACCCTGTCTTTTCTATATCCTTTGTTGTTTTCTTCCAGTTTCTTTTCTCTGCCTCCTTTGTAATATTTTTGATTTTGACATCTTGATTGTTTTTTCCTCCTTCCCCTGCCCCCTTCTTGCACTTTAACGAACTGTTACTTACTGTTAACGCTGGGGGACAGCTACTAGCATCACTCCCTGACCAAGAGGACAAGTTTGGGCTTGCAGACTGCTGGTTGAATTTACAGCTTATCTTTCACACATGGCTGCATCACAAACCTTAAAGGAAGCCAAGAGGAAAGTCAAGCAAGTTTCACATAGGTGTGTGTCAGTTTACCAAAAGGAGCCAAAGCATATTTGCTACAGGAGGCATGATGTGTCTGATCAAGCTATTCCTTCTGCCCCCACCGCAAATTCTGCACTGACTTTCCCCCGAACTAGTTTCCGTGACACATTGCTTTAGAATATCTGAGGCTGTAGCTAATCTTGGAGCTAGGGGTACGAGTCCCAGCTTGTGTAAACATAATAGGGCATGTCTTTACTTGCCACTTAAAGAGGAAAAAGTTCGTTTTTTGCACAAAGACTGCATCTGCACTTGCCAAGGAGTTTTTGCAGTGAAACTCAGAAGTTTCACTGCAAAATGACTTTCACCGCAAACAGAAAACCACCTCCACAAGAGGTGTACCGTACTGCTCTTACCAGTGTACTTTTGCATTGATATGCAAGTGAAGACACATTCTTGCTCTTTTAGAGAGATTTTAGCCTCTGCAGCAGGGGCAGGGAACCTCTTTTGGATCAGGGGCCACTGAGAAACAAAATAAATGCTTTTCATTTATTTTGAAAATGAATGGCACACAAGTGAGATGGCATACAAGTGAGATGGCACACAAGTGAGAAGCAAAATAAATAAATAAATAAAACCCAAACCAAAAACAAACCCTTAGGGACGTGGCCCCCGACTGAGAGGGAGAAAGACACTCCCCCACATTTTCCTCACTCACAAGAGCCATGGGGGGCCCAGGCTAGTAGACTTTGTGTGCTTCAGTTCCGCAGTGGGGCGGCGGGGGGACTGGAGCACCAGCACAGGCTCCACAATAAAGGGGGGGAGCCCTGAGCCTCAGGGGCTGGAGCCAGGCAAGTTGGGATCTGCATCCGGGTTCCCGGCCCCTGCTCTGTAGGATAACCCACAGTGCCTACCTAGGTGATCACTCTAGTCAGCACTTCTGCTGCTCTGACAGCAGGTAAACAGACAGCTCCTCCCCCTGTAAAGCCACAGCAACTTTGAAATCTCCCCTTCCTATTTTCTTGGCAGGTGTTCACTTATCATCTGGCTAGGGGAAAATGCCTGCTCAATGGAGCAAATGATACCCTGCTTGGAGCAACCCAAGCTACTGCTGTCATTGGCAATGGAAGTGCTGCAAAAGTGAGTACTCTCAGACGCCTGTGAGTACACCCAGGGCTTTTCTTGTACTGATTCACTATCATTGATAAAACTGACAGTGCACATTTGCATTAGCTCTCCAAAAAGCTAGCATGCTAGTGTCTTATGGTAGCAAGACAGCAGTTAGTGGTGACACAGGCTAGATGTCCAGAACACAAACCCACCCAGACCTCATGGGTACATATTCGGGGCAGCCAGCAAGTCCAGGCAGCCACTTGCTGCTGCCCATGCTCCTGCAGCCACACGTCTAGCTTTAGCACGCTAGCTTGATGAGAGCTAGTGCAAGTAAGTGTGCTTGAACTGGAAATGCAGTGCCAGTTCCAAGTGTGCATTTTGGGGCTACGTCTACAAGAATAGGTGACAATAATAGGGCATTGAATAAAAAAATAAAACTAATAATCTCTAGCTGTTTTATCATCAGACATTGCTCATCAGATCTCAAAGTACTTTATAATAGAGTTCAGTGTCATTATCCCTGTATTACACATAAGCACAGCATTGCATAGTGAGCTAGTGACAAGGAAATAGAATCCACATCTCCTGAGTCCCAGTCTAGTGCTCTGTCCATTCTATCCCATTGCTTCCCTACAACTCATACATGAAATAATTTGTTTGCAAACTTTACTATATAATGGCATGCTCCAGCTATTGCCGTTAACTAGGTAATACATAACAAAAGATGAAGTGAACACAATGGCCTCTCCCTCCCTCTGTAAATAGTCACGTTACATTCTTATGACTTCGAGTTTACTTGGAGTTCTTTTGTTGTTGTGATAATTAAAATCAAAGTGCATTGGCTCTTTACAAAAAGGCTACAGCAAAGACTTCAAAAGCATCAGCAAGATGTGAATTTCACTGCAGCTACCATTAATAAGTGCTGTTCTTATATGTGTTTGTTTTTAAATGGCTATCCAGGGTATATGGAGAACTTACTCTATTAGCATTCTGATTGATTAGAATTTTTAGAGGCAATAAAACTTCCAACACTATATAGAGATATTTTTAGCTTGAAAGCTCATGCATAAAATTTGTTTGTTGGTTCAATAAGTGGAGTAACATTATTTACCTTGTCTACATTTATGTTCATACGGAGTTGCTTAAAGTGTTGCATTAATATACAACAAATTTGGGAAGCAGCTAACAATTAATAGGAAAACACAAAAGTGTATATGAGACACACACACAATTTCTTTTTAATGAAATTAGCAATTGCCTACGTTAGCCTTCCAACTACAATATTGAGTGCGAATGAGACTGATGACTAAATCTTTCATGGATTGAAAGGCCAGCTAGAAGGGACCATTATGATCATCTGATCTGACTTCCCCACATA
This sequence comes from Rafetus swinhoei, assembly GCA_019425775.1. Classification (NCBI taxonomy): domain Eukaryota; kingdom Metazoa; phylum Chordata; order Testudines; family Trionychidae; genus Rafetus; species Rafetus swinhoei. Next base: position 280,190,383 of record CM033437.1, read on the forward strand.
AAACAGGCCATATATTTTCACCCAGTAATTATCAAACCCATAACTGACACAAGAGACACATTCTCTTGTCAAAGTGAAAGGCACTGCCAAATCTCCATATGATGGTTGTTGAAATACAGTGAACTCATTTGAGAGCTTTAAAAAAAAGTCTCTACACAATGCTGACCACTCTGTCACAGAAGTCTGCTAGCCCTGTCCCCTTCTATACTTACCACGCCTCTTCTTCTTGTCCTGACATGCAGAGGAGAGCAGTGGAAAAAGAGCAAGTATATCAGCTTTACATCATCCAGCTACTTCCTTTGGGGAATCCCCTTGTTACTTTGCTGTTTTGTGCTGTCTGTGGAGTTCAGAGGTTGTTAGGTCGGAGGGAAATATCTCTCTCCATTTAGGAAGCTCAGACATGAACCCTCTCCTGTAATTGGGCACCTAAATCTTATCACCCCTATATAAGGAAATATAAGACACCCCTATTAAAGCAAATGGCCCCCTACTTACATAGCTTGCTTACCTGATGAGGGCCCTAGCTACTGCGCTACAGCCTCCTTCTCTGGCTCAATACATATTTAGTTTATATGAAGTGGAACAGTTTTAACAAAAGAGATTTAGCAAGACGCCCCCCCCCTCCCGAATACCTTAGGGAATACAACACTCACCTGGTAAGTGGGAGACCTGCATTCAAGATTATACTCCAAATCAGGCAGAGTGGGAATTCATACCTTAGTCTCTCCCATGCTTGGGGAGACCTCTAACCACTAGGCTATTAGGGTCCTGAGGCCACACATGTGCCTCAGCTGCCTCTTTTTGTTTGTTTGTTTGTTTATTTGTTTGTTTTGCCTGTTGGGTGTTCTCGGAGCATGCCTACTAGATCAGGTCCCATGGGCTAGATAGGCAGGGCGAACACTTAGTTTGTAAACCCTATTGAGGCTTAAATGCGAGCAAGATATCAGAATTTAAGTGGTTTTGCACATGTCCACCATCATTGGTGGACACTTAAGTGTTTGGGGGCTTTTACTGACAGAACCTCAGGTACTGAGTGAATTTAGGCACCTTTAGGGTTATGCAACAGTTGAACAGTTAGGAAGGCCAAATGTTAGATGGCAGTTAGATGGTTAAGTCCCTTTGTGGATCTTACCCTTACTTCTGCCAAGCTTCCATTCTCTTATTACTTATCCTCTCCTGTCCTAGACTCCATGAAGTTTATTGTGGAGGTGATGTTCTTTCTTTGAGGAGTTAGGTTTCAGAAGTCACAGAACGGACTTAAATACTCCAGCTACTTTTGCTGACAGAGAGCCTGCATCCTTACCTTTTGATTTAAATTCATCACCAGAGTGACAGTTATTCCTTTTAGTTGAAGATGTTAGTGTGTTCTTGTTGAAATTAGAATACAGAAGGTTACTGTTTAACCACCAATCTGGGAGATGGGAAAAAAATCTGTTACTCACTCAGCTCTAGTTACCAATGAAGAGCTCACAAGGGAGATACCTTGGGTGCATGCAGATTCACTTGGGGCTACTACCTAGTGTAGCTAACAAGGCTTCACTGGCACTGGGGAAAGGAGAGAGGCCCGGTGCAAACCTCAAACGAAGGTAAGGAAAGGAGTCAGTTGCACCAGCTGAACTGTAAACTGCAGCTTTCTTCATCTATGTCAGCAGTTCTTAAACTGTGGGTCAGGACCTCAAAGTGGGTCACAACCAGCATTCCCTGTAAACTGAACACTTGGGCAGCCACCCAGGAAGTATTCAAATGCTGCCCACTGATTAGCTGAGCACCCACAGCTGGCAGTGTATGTTTCTATGGGTGGTTCACATCCATACATGCCTTGGTGCACATACCAAAATTTATTCTGCACATTGATGGAAACAATTAGAGGGACTATTGGTCATGATTCCATTTTAATGGTTCATCAGGGCTGGTTTTTGACTTGTTGGGGCCCAGAGTTGAAGCTGAAGCCTGAGCCCCACTGCCCAAGCCTGAAGTCTTCAGACTGAAGCCTGGATAGTATGGTACAGGTTTCAGCTTTTGCACTGGGTACTAGGCTCAGATTACAGCTACTCCCCAAGTCCCAGAATTGAAGCCTTTGGGGGTTCATTGTGGGCTCCCTGACCAGCCCAGGTAGGCTCAGGCTTCAGTCCCCTGTCCCAGTAATTGTTGTGGCACAATGAAGTTTGAGAACCCCTAGTCTATGTTACAGGTTTGCACTGGTACAGCTATGCTATCTGTAAAACTGGGTGAGCCTCAGGACAAACAAGACCTGAGTGTTCCTGTTCAATTATAACGTTTTCCTCATTGCCATTTGCTTACATCTTTGATGTCCCTATATCAATGGCTCCCCAATTTTTGTGGTTCATCAAACCATCTTTTTTTTTAAATTTGTGTGTGAAGCTCCACTTGCAAATTTCTCCTTGTTGTGCATATTTATTTTGGGCCTGAACAGGCTTAAAGACTGGATTCATTGTAAAAACAAGTTTTGAATTTGGCTGGTGGAGGTCTGCTTGAGGGAAATTAGAAGAGAAGAAATTTTGGCTGGAAGATTCTGCACAAGAGGGTATGGGGCACAAGGTTAAAGATAGTCAGGATTTTTTTTTTTTTTTTTTTGGCTTGGAAAAATTTCAACACAAGTACTTCATGGGAACACACTCATTTCAATGAGGCCTTGTGTTACCAGATTTGCCCAATATTCTGGGGTATGCTCATTTATCAGGGTTACTCTTATGGGACTGGGGGGAAGGTTAACAATTCTATCAGTGTGCTGTTTGTGCTTACTTGTGCTCTCATATGGAGCAGAATTTCCCTGCTGCCAATTCCCCCTCCCACTGGAGCTCTCCTGCAGGAACTAGGTTCCTCAGGATGGGGTTCTTACCACCTTAGCAACACACACAGACACTCATACCCACTACCAGAGCACGTCTGAGAGGACTGGGTAATCAGCACTCACAAGCTGACCCCCTCATATGTCCCTGGACTCAGCTGGCTGGGTTTAACAGCAATGCCACACTGCACCCTCATGTGCCTTTGGACTCAATGGGCTGGATTAAATAGCACTTTAAGCTGCCATCCTCATATGCCCCCAGGTTCAGCACTTCCCTATTCCCACTTTCACACCACAGTCATTCACTGGTAAACCACACGATGAGCAAACCCCACAGGACTTTGGGCACTACAGGGATCTTTAGCTTGGGTACAAGAAGCGTTGTTGTAGAGCAAATGGGGAAGCCAAAACAACACCCCTTAAGGAAGAGTGAAGGAAAGAGAGAGAAGCAACCAGCTTAAGAATGAAAGTTATTTATTATATATATATAGGGAGCCAAACACACAAAACAGCTACAATATTAAATCTAAATTGGAACTGATTACAAATGTTAGGGCTAGCTAGCCATATAACAGTTTACATAGAGCAGGGTCAGGAGGCTATGCTTAGAGAAGTAGTTGATAAGAAAGAGACCTCACCACTCCATGGAGCTTGCACTGATTGGTGTTCCCAGATGATGATGGTAGCCGGGGGTCCAGAGGGCAGGGGACAAGCAGAGCAGAGCCCCCAGCACGATCAGACAAGAGATGAAGAAGTCTCAGTGGAACTGATGCAGTTTAAATCCAGGTATCAGAACCGTTTTTCTTGGGCAAAGATAGGAGTTTTTATAGGGATAGGACAATAGTTCAAAGAGAAAGAGGTGAGACAATAGAGACTGATCACCCCTGGTTATGGGTGATGTTCCATGAAGGAGCTCACAATGCAACTAGGCAGTTTCAGTATTTTGGATGTCAATAGGATCGTTACTAGAATTGGTCTGATAATGACTAATTTGTATGTGAGCAGGCATGGGTTCATTAGCATCTGGAGAAGAGATTTCCCATCAGGCAGTGCTTCTCTGCTTTCGGTATCCCATAGTTCACTGCGGTTCCTGCCTTGGAAGAGCTGGTCTCCATTCTGTATGCTAATGAGTTCTATCTTCAATGCAGATGAGGCTGGGGTGTTTCCTTAATTAGTTTAGGTGTGTCTTCCCTGGCCTTTTCATTGCTTTGTCTGATCCTAGCAAAGGCTTAGGGGAAGTGGGGGAGGATGGTTTTCCATGAATGTCACTCCCTGGCTCCCAAGAGCACAGGGCTGGTAGGTAACACTTGGCCCAAAAAGGTTTTTCGGGTCCAGGATGGATTTGCTAGTCAAAGCCAGTATGAATCCTACCTCATAACAGCCTGGTGGGTAGAGCTCACCTGGGCTGTTGGAAATCCAGGATCAAGTCCCTGGCTTGCTTGATGGAGCATAGGAACTTGAAAATGTCTCTTCCACATCCCAAGTCAGTGGCCTGACCACCAGCCTATTCAAAAGGTCTCAGGTTTCGCATTAGGACAAAACAGACCAATTGAGCTCAGGAAAACTTTTACAAGACGGGAAAACCATTTTCCAGTGTAATAAGGTTACATTGTCTCAAAGTGAGGGGTTGATGAGGGGAAAATCTTGTATGGAATAGGGCACCAGGTAGTTTCAGCTCCAACTCAGCTTTGTTCCAAGACTTTGTGTTCACCATTGCCTCTAAATCGGGGGGTTCTGCCAGTGCCACTGCAGCCTCTGTCCTTCCTTAAGGTCTCCTCCTACTCCAGTTCTTTGACTCACCTCCTTCTTGGAGAAGAGAGTCTATAGCTTCCTTCCCTGGAGCTGTGCCATGATTTCTGTAGGCTTCTACAGTGCCTTTATCCAGGTACCAGTCCCATTCCACAGGGCTTCCCTTTGTCAGGAGGACCACTCATTGCTGCCCCTGCCCATTCTAAAGGCAGTTTAGGAGCACAGTTCAGCTACAGCAGGGCCACTTGATTGGTAACTCCATCTCACTGTCTGAGGAAGTCAGGCAAGCCTGGTATTAAGCAAGATTTGGTGTCTGGCTATTCAATGCACGTCCACAGATAGGATCTCTCTTGTGCCTGCCTTGTTCCCAGCTGTAACCTCTAGGCCTGACCACCCCTGCTCCAAGCAGTAGGCTTCACCATCCATGTTCCATGTGCTATGACATTTATATTTTGTCTGATTAGTTTTTAAGTGAGGTGAAACTTGAGGATACACAAGATGAATCAGACTCCTAAAAGGGTCTGGATAGATACAGAAATAGTTTGTGCTTGCTTGTCTAGATATAACTTATTTTTTTTAAATCAGTCAAAGGGCTTCAGCAGGGCTAAAGCTGAAGTAAGCTACGCAACTTGAGCTATGTCAATTGCGAAGGTTACGTCAAAATAGGTTATTTCAGCTTTTGGCTCTGTCTACACAGCAGGAAGTCCGAGAAAGAGCACTCTTCCTCCGACTTCCCTTACTCCTTGTAAAATGAAGGTTACAGAAGTAAGAAGTCCTCTGGGTCAACATTATTTTGACATTATGTTGAAATAACTGCTTGTAGTATAGACACAGACTATGTTATTTCAGAATAACATCAGTTATCATATATATAGTAGCCCAGTGTCTGAGAGTCTGTAACGCCGAAATGCTGGCTGTTCCCTCTGGGGGGCGCTGTTGCCTGAAATGCTGGCTGTTCCCTCTGGGCGGTGCTGTTGCTGAAATTCTGGCTTTTCCCTCTGGGCGGCCCGTGCTGCATGGGGAGCGCGGGGCCCAAACGGCCGCTTGCGCCGCTTGCTCCCCCGCGGTGGCCCGGCTGAGCGGCACAGAAGTCAGCCGAGTGCCATGGTGAGAGGCGAAGTGGGGCGGGGCGGTGACGTGCGGCGTGACAGCGGCTCCAGGCCCCGCCCCCTTGCTGTGAACATCATCACCCCGCCCCCCTTCGCCTCCTGCCGTGGCGCTCGGCTGACTTCTGCGCTGCTCAGCCAGGCCACTGCATGGGAGCAAGCGGCGCAAGTGACCGTTTGGGCTCCACGCCCTCCCATGCAGCACGGGGAGTGCGGAGCCCAAACAGCCATTTGGGCTCCGCGGTCCCCTGAGTGAGAGCAGGCGGGGGAGGAGAAGTGAAAGAGAGAGACAGAAAAAGAGGCAGGAGGAGGAGGATTGCTGAGAGAGAGAAAGGAGGGGGGAGGAAGTAGGAGGAGGAGAGAGAGAGAGAGAGAGAGAGAGAGATGGAATGAGAGACCGGAGGCTCAGGAGAGAAGACCGACGTGGAGGAGAGACCTGAAAATCCCGTCTTATGACGGGCTAATTGGCTAGTTCTGAAATAACACTGCTGTGTAGACGTACCCAAAGTGTTGACTTATTAACAACTGCTTTATACATCTACTATGAGAGTGAGAAAAGTTTGCTATAGTACAGATATAATTTTACAATGATCAGATATGCAATAATTAAAAAATCAGGTGGTTGTTTCATTTCTTTCAGGCTTGGAAAACCAACACACTGGGCCTACAACATGCTCTGAGTAGTCCAGGTTGTGCACATTAGGCCTTTGAACATGTTGAATGAGCAATTAATTTAAAGCTTGCACTGAGAATATGAGGGGCTTTTTAAAGCTGTGTGATTGACCAGCTGGCCTTTGCAGCTTTCTAGTTATTCAAGAAGAAAATGGTACTACTATCCATTTTAAACACTGTCATTTCAGTGAATTACAGGCTGTGTTAGAGACCTATGCTACAGGCATATTCAGGGGTTTCATGCAATTATCAGAAGCTACGGTGCTTTGATAATCATTTTCACTTTTCACCTGCTTTCACTTTTCAAAGCTGCTGTAAGAGATTAATTTTATGCCAAGACTGAATTCCCTAAAATAGCAGAAGCATCTGATAGCACACCCAGCAGTTCATTCACACAATCCAGAAGGCTGTAAAGAAAACAGCACACTGCTGCAGCATAGTTATTCGGTTAACAACTGCAGTGCCAATGGGAGCAAGGGATAAGATCCTGTATCATGATTCCAGAAATGCAAGCCCTTCCTTTTTTTACATTTTACTTTAAAAATTAAAAAAAATCTGATAAGAACATAAGAACGGCTGTACCGGGTCAGACCAAAGGTCCATCTAGCCCAGTATCCTGTCTGCCAACAGTGGCCAGCACCAGGTGCCCCAGAGGGGGTGGACCGAAGACAATGATCAAGCAATTTGTCTCCTGCCATCCCTCTCCAGCCTCTGACAAACAGAGGCCAAGGACACCATTTTATTCCCTGGCTAATAGCCTTTTATGGACCTAACCTCCATGAAATTATCTAGCTTCTCTTTAAATTCTGTTATATTCCTAGCCTTCACAGCCTCCTCTGGCAAGGAGTTCCACAGGCTGACTACACGCTGTGTGAAGAAGAACTTTCTTTTATTAGTTTTAAACCTGCTACCCATTAATTTCATTTGGTGTCCTCTAGTTCTTCTATTTAGGAACTAATAAATAACTTTTCTTTATCGGCCCGCTCCACACCACTCATGATTTTATACACCTCTATCATATCCCCTCAGTCTCCTCTTTTCTAAACTGAAAAGTCCCAGTCGCTTTAACCTCTCCTCATATGGGACCCGTTCCAAACCCTTAATCATTTTAGTTGCCCTTTTCTGAACCCTTTCCAAGGCCAAAATATCTTTTTGAGGTGAGAGACCACATCTGTACACAGTATTCAAGATGTGGGCGTACCATAGTTTTATACAGGGGCAGTAAGATATTCTGGGTCTTATTTTCTATCCCTTTCTTAATAATACCTAGCATCCTATTTGCCTTTTGACCGCCGCTGCACACTGTGTGGAAGTTTTCAGAGAACTGTCTATAACTCCAAGATCTCTTTCCTGATTTGTCGTAGCCAAATTAGCCCCCATCATACTGTACGTATAGTTGGGGTTATTTTTCCCGATGTGCATTACTTTACACTTATCCACATTAAATTTCATTTGCCATTTTGTTGCCCAATCACTCAGTTTGGTGAGATCTTCTTGGAGTCCCTTACAGTCTGCTTCTGTCTTGACTATCCTAAACAGTTTGGTATCATCCAGACTTTACCACCTCACTGCTTACCCCTTTCTCCAGATCATTTATGAATAAGTTGAACAGGATTGGTCCTAGGACTGACCCTTGGGGACACCACTAGTTACCCCTCTCCATTCTGAAAATTTACCATTTATTCCTACCCTTTGTTTCCTGTCTTTTAACCAGTTCTCAATCCAAGAAAGGACCTTCCCTCTTATCCCATGGCCATGTAATTTACACAAGAGCCTTTGGTGAGGGACCTTGTCAAAGGCTTTCTGGAAATCTAAGTATACTATATCTACTGGATCCCCTTGTCCGCATGTTTGTTAACCCCTTCAAAGAACTCTAATAGATTAGTAAGACAGGATTTCCCTTTACAGAAACCATGTTGACTTTTGTCCAACAAATTATGTTCTTCTACATGCTTCACAATTTTATTCTTTACTATTGTTTCGACTAATTTGCCAGGTACTGAAGTTAGATTTACCGGTCTGTAATTGCCCGGATCGCCTCTAGAGCCCTTTTTAAATATTGGTGTCACGTTGGCTACCTTCCAGTCATTAGGTACGGAAGCCGATTTAAGGGATAGGTTACAAACCACAGATATTAGTTCAGCAATTTCCCATTTGAGTTCTTTTAGAACCCTTGGATGAATGCCATCCGGTCCCGGAGATTTGTTAACATTAAGTTTTTCTATTTGTTCCAAAACCTCCTCTAATGACACTTCAATCCGGGACAGTTCCTCAGATTCGTTACCCACAAAGGACGGTGCAGATTTGGGAATCTCCCCAACGTCCTCAGCCGTGAAGACTGAAGCAAAGAAATCATTTAGTTTCTCCACAATGGCTTTATCGTCCTTGATTGCGCCTTTTATAGTTCGATCGTCTAGGGGACCCACAGGTTTTTTAGCAGGCTTCCTGATAGAGATGATCATAGCAACATTGACAGGGTGACACCTGACAATTCTGATTTGTTGCAAGATTCAGCTAAAGCTGTACTCCCATGATTTATGGTGCACATAGCTATATGTCCTTTATGAAAGTAGTAAGTAAATTTAAGTGCCTTTATAAATGGCAGAGTAAGCCACAGTCCTTGGCTTAGATAATGGCATAGATAATTTTCTTTAAAATTCCCCAGGGTGGAGTGGTAGGGTGATGCAGTGGTCTCTTACAGCAGGGCTAAACTCGAAATAAGCTACGCTACTTGAGCTATGCTAATTGCATAGCTTAAATCAAAATAGCTTATTTTGACTTTTGGCACTGTCTACACAGCAGTTATTTCGAGAGAGAGCACTCTTCCCCTGACTTCCCTTACTCCTCATACAATGAGGGTTACAGGAGTCGGAGTAAACAGTACTCCAGCTCAACGTTATTTTGACATTATGTCAAAATAACTGCTTGTGTGTAGACGTGGATTATGTTATTTCTGAGTAATGTCAGTTATTCCGAAATAACGCTGCTGTGTAGTCATAGCCTGATAGACCAAGATAAGCAATTTCCATTTGTGTTCCCTTTTCCCCCATCCCAAATCTAAGAATACTCTGGGATTGGGTGGAATTGCTGGTGGAAAAGGTCTTACCTGAAGAAGAGTTCAGTCCAACATATGAATTAAAACCATTAATTTTATCAATAAATTATGTACTGTACTGGACCAAAGACCCCCTGAAAGACCCCACTAGATATGTTCCCCCAGTTTGACAGCATTCCATTGATAACTATTCTAAGCACAGGCTGTCAACTAGCTGTGTGCCCATCTTATTAGTAATTAAATCTAGATGTTTCCTTAGTTTCATTATGAGAATGTCATGGGGGACTGCATCAAAAGACTCACTAAAAATCAAAATACATTTACAGCTTCTTCCCCACCATCCATTAGGCCAGAAGACCTGTCAAAAAAGAAAATTAGGCGATTTGGAATGATTTGTTCTTGACAGATCTAAGCTGGTTATTGCTTGCAACCCTATTATCCTCCAGGTGCTTACAAACAGATTGCTTAATATGTTCCAGTATCTTTCCAAGCATTTGAATTAGGCTGACTGATCTATAGTTCCCCAGCTCCTCTTTGTTCTCCTTTTTAAAAGTCGGGTTTCTTTTCCTCAACAGGAACCTGTAATGGAAGAGAGGGAGCTGTTTTCTCCTATGTCTTTATGATATATGGAAGGAGCTCTGAAAGGTTCCCCACACATTTGTTAGGTTGTAAGCTATCCAGGGCAGAGCCTGTTTTCATATTTCTACTATACCTAGTACTATAAGGCTTCAGTCCTGACTGAGACATTGGGATGTTATAACATATATTGTGTTTATTTACTTGATATTAGATTCTTAAATAATGGAGAGACAAAGACTCATGAAAGACCATAGCTGGATGATGAACTAACTGACACCAAGCAAGTGAACTCTGAATCAGAGGGAGATTTTTATTCAGAGTGCTTAGAAATATTTATTTTGTTAATGCATTTAACATAGATGAATGAAAAACTCTTGAGTATATGACTGTTATTGTTAAAGATTCAAGACCCTGTGAAAGCAGGAAGTTCAAATGGTCTCATAATGAAGTGCAAGACCGATTCTGTATATTAGAGCTCTGTTTCAGTCACAGATTTCCTGCCTATCCTGGCAAATCACTTGATCCAAGTTTCTTCACAAACTTTAACAAAAAAGATAACGCTTCCCTCCCTCAAAAGAATCTTATGAGGTTTAATTGTGTTAAAGTTTATAAAGTTATTTGTACTCTTCAAATGGAAGGCTCTACAAAAGTATTACTAAATTAATATAAGATTGTGTATTAAATATTTCATTTATATCAAAATACTTTGTTTACTCTGCCAGAGTATAGCATTTGTATTGTGCTACCTATATACTGTATAGCACCATCATGTTTAACCCTATCCTGCATAAAAAAGAATATATTTTCAGGATCTGAACAGGAAAACTTAAATTAAATTGCATTATATTGACATATTAGGTTTTATTATTCAGTAATACAGATGACATGGCTATAAAGAGGAAAGGGCAACATAGGTTTCACAGTAAAAATAGAAAAGTTAATATGCTGTAGTATGTGCTCTTATCAAGAAATGTAAAGTATCTTACAGAATGTTGCTTCTTTGAAGGAAATGCAATACAGTGGAGGAGTCAGAAATGAGTCAGTGTTGTTTTAATTTAGCATATGACTTTTAAAAGTCCATCCTTTGTGGTATGCTGGAATATTTGACATGCCTAGTAGATATTAAAGTAAGATAAAGTAATTAAGAGAAAATTTTTTTGATATGCACGCTCACAGATACAACAGTAAATTTGTTCTTGGGAACAGCAAGATTGATTCAGATGGAATATCTAGAAAAGGAAATGTTGTTTCACTGGCTTCTTGCTCTTCTTAATTAATGTATTAACCAGTAGTGCAAAACAATACTTCCTGGAGATGGTTTGACCTACTTTCAGTAAAGTGATAACTATTTCAATTAATTAGTTTCTTACAAAATTATTACAATAGTGCACATTATCCAATACAAACTTTAGCGAAAGGCTAACAAACTTAGAAGCAAAATTACTATAACCTGAAAGTTACTTAAGGCCTTCTGATCTTGGAAACTGACTTGTTTTGAGATTTTTAATTTCTGTATTCCGGAAGAACAATGACCCGTGAAAGCTCATGATGCTATTACCTTTGTTAGACTCTAAAGTTACATCTATACAGCAACATTATTTTGAAATAACTTAGTCCACGTCTACACAGCAGGCAGTAAATATACTGTCAAACTGAAGGACTTCTTACTCCGACTCCTGTAACCCTCATTGTACAAGGAGTAAGGGGAAGTTGGAGGAAGAGTGCTCTATTTCAAAATAAGTACTGTGTAGACGCTCCCAATTTCGAAATAAGCTATTTTGAAATAAGCTACGCAATTGATACAGCTCAATTTGCGTTGCTTATTTTGAGTTAAGCCCTGCTGTGTAGACGTACCCCTAGGGTGCCACAGGACTATTCATTGCTTTTAAAGTTACAGACTAACACGGCTACCCCTCTGTATCCTAGAAGAATTACTACATAATACTTCTACCACCAATATTTCCTACTTAGGTTAGGGATTCCATTCAAACTAAATGGACTGCTTTTCTGGGTCTACAATAGCAGCTATTGTTCCTCCACAAGCACTACCATTCCCAGCATTTGAAACACATAATTGTCACCTTTATTTCTCTCTCTGCAGCCGACATACATACAACAGCCATGCTCTCCATTGAATGCACCAACCTATCCATTGCCTCTGGAGACCACTTCCATGGAATGCAGGATTGCAGCATGTGGCTACTTTGACTGCACCTCTTCCCAAATATTAGGTTTCTGTGACAGAGGATATTTCACTGACTACCCTCAAGGGGTCAAATTTCACTCTCAAAGTAGGTTCCATTCTTTGGGTCAAATTCCACACTTGCTAATGGTTCATAAAATCCAGTCCAGAGAGCCTATGTTTGTGGATATTTGCTCCAGCATCTCACTTTCTGAATCACGGAACTTTCAGTCAAGAGTTTTCCTTAGCTTATCAGACAGAACACATTTCAGGATGGTCAGACTAAATAAACCTATTTACTTGCAAAAGATGTTGGACAGTGGGTAATAGAATACTCGAGTAACTGCATGAATTTTTATTGGTTACTCAACTATTCTATAGTCCCCAGGGATGGGGCCAACAGCTCGTGTGCTCCGGCCCCACTCCCGGAGAGCCCCCTGCCACCCCACGCTGATATCTATGTATCTGATACAGAGGCAGCAGCAAAGAATGACAGCGGCCCCTGTCCACGGGATTCCGAGCTCCCTATGGACAGAGGCTGCTCCAGCTCCCACAGAGCAGCCTCTGTCCACAGCGAGCCTGGGTCCACTATGGACAGGGACTGATGCCAGGGATCAGCCTCTGTCTGTGGGGAGCTCAGACTTCCACAGACAGGAGCTGCTGCCATAAAGCAGTCTCAGTTCATGGCAAGCCTGGGCCCGCCACTGGCAGAGGCTGCTTCACAGCAGCAGCCCCTGCCTCTCCACCCCACACTACTGCCTCTGATAGAAGCCAGCTACCTCCAGCACCAGCTCCTCCCCACTTGCTGCCTCTAATACAGACGCAGCAAGCGGGGGGGAGCTGAGAGTAGCCAAGAAGATTAACTGATAAACCTAGCTTATCGGTTAATCATATACTCTACTACTCGGTTACATCCCTATTACTTGCACTAGATGTTATCTATCAGAAAGCAGTCTTGAGATTTTAAAAGTGCTTTCGGTAAATCGAGAAAGCCATAGAGGAGTTCTCTAGCCTAAATTTGTGCAACACTACAGGTATATTGATATTCCGTCCCATCAGCACAAGAGCTTTCATGTAAGGTTCAGTCAACAGCATTGTACATGTCCAGTGTATGAGTTTAGTTGCCAAGGAAACTATGAGTGTGTATTTGATGGTACCAACCATAGTTCCCTCTAAGGTGCACACCTGCGCGGCCACGCACAAATAATTCTAGGCCCGCCCACCTCCTTTACAGAGCCGTGCAACAGTACTCACCACTTTCCTGCTGGAAGAGGAAAGGCGTGATGGTGGGTTTGGTGGATGCCACAAGGCCCAGTTGGTGAGGCTATGTGGTGGGCAGCTGCCCCGTGTGTTGGAGATGGAGCTGGAGTGCAGTGAGGCTGTCCCTGCTGGGGCAAAATCACCATGGCCCCAGTTCCAAGTCTGGCAGACACCATCTGGCCCAGCTGATGGGGCTGGGTGGTGGGCGGCTGCTCCAGCATCTGGGGCTGGGGCTGCATGGTAGGCAGCATCTCTAGAAGCTGGGGCAGCGTGGTGAGTGGCTGTGCCAGTGGCCGCCGGCGAGGGAAGGGAGAGCAGATGGGTCCAGGAGTGTGTGGTGGGGGGTTGCTCCAGCGGCTGGCTGCTTATTAATTTATTTCTTTATTTTCTCTTATTTTGTTTCACTGTTTTTCTAATTGTGCTACAAGTTAAAAAAAAATAAAATGAAACCCTCTGAAAACAGTATTAGTGCGCTAAATCGTGTCATGCTGTTTGTAGTGGTAGAATTTTCTTTAAAAAATGGAGGGACTGATATTCTGTGCTGAGCCACCGGGAAGCTTGGAGCTGGTGCAGACAGTGGATAGTCCCTGCTTCCTCTCACTGAATTTTCTTTCTTGCTATTTCTGTGCTTAGTTCGGTGTCTGGCAAACAATTTTAAAGTGCTAGCATAATTTAGAAAAAAAGTGTGCTTGTATAGAAAAGCAAACTGCCAGCGCATGTCAACTTCTGCATAGCCATCTCTTTAGGCATCTATCTATTGCCTTATGTTATATCAATCATGTAGCATCTGTGACTCTGAAAAAAAAATACTGACCCCACTGATGAAGTCAATAGCAAAACTCCCATTAACTTCAATGTGGTCTAGGTTTCATACCTGAGATGAAATGGCCTACAGATGGATGTGGCTTTGGGGATAGAGTGAGGGTTTATTGAAAATGGCTATTTCTACATATTTCATGATTTTTCTTCCTGTATACCTGGTGCTAATGTCAGGATTTTACATTTGTAGGGTGCTGCATCTCTAGATGTTGACTCTCAGCACCACTGCAGAGAGGGGAAAGGAGCGCCCTCCCCTGGATGCCACTTGGCAGTGCCAATGGGTGTCCATGCTATTTGTGCAGCATTATGCAGTGTGGCCATGTGAAGGAGAAGGCTGGGCAAGGCACTGCCCGCACAGAGACACCCAGCAGCTCCAGATACAATGGTATGGAGGTAGCCCTGGAGAACCATAGCAATCAAGAGTCACACATAACACCATTGGATACCCTAGAACCATTTTGCACTCCAGTGGTACAAAGGTATCCTAAAGGCAATAATCTCACTTCCCTATTTGGGTCTTACCCCCAGTGTAAATAGGGGACACTCTATCTTGCTTAGAGCCAATGAAAAGTCTGTGTGTGGTGCCCGTCCTCCCTCCCCCCTCGCCAAAAAAAAAAAACCCCACCTCCTGGGATAGGGGCTTTCTGGAGGAAAACTAGAGCAGTGCTGCACTGTGCTTATTTTTGGCCTCCTATGACTTCTCTGGAACTGTGGGCAGTGCCGACTTAGAGCAGCCTTGAGGCAAATCTAACATACAACAGCAACTGGACTTGCTTCTGGCAACATGGAAAATACAGAAGGCAGACAGGGGGCTTAGATACATCTTTCACTCTTTCAACATTCCTGAATTGATGCACTGTGGTCATGCCATGGTATCCTAATAAAAGCTGAGAGATGTGTAGTTAAAACGTTTCTGCTAGATCTCATACTCCTGATATTGCTAGCAAACCATCCAACATCCTTTTGGTGTTTTTAATTCTGACAGTAATCATAGGACTGGAAGGGAGCCCGAGAGATCATCTAATCCAGCTGGGGGAGGCTCTGGGAGAGGGCTATAAACAGAGGAAGTTGGCTATTTAAAATTTTGCAGTATTAATTTTCTTTTTATTTGACTTCATATTAAATAAATACTTAAAGTTATATATATTTGTTAATAACTTGGGTGCCACAGTGACTCACATCCAAACAAGTGCACATGACCTCAATATTGGTGCACAAGACAAAACTCACTCCGCTCATGGATGGAAAATCTTAGAGGAAACACTGGTACCAACTCTGATTTGAATTAGTCTTCCAAAAATATTTCTAGTGAGCTTTAATATTAATGTTTTATATTCAGAGACATCTTTCACTTACAGAGATGGGAACCTTTTTTGGGTTGGGGGCCGCTGACCCACAAAAAAACCTCCAAAACCCCTCACTGACATGGCCCCTGACTGAGAAGGATACAGACACTCCCCACATTCCCCTCGCACACCAGAGCCTATAGGGGCCCAGGCTAGTAGATTTTCTGCACTCCAGCGCCACGGGGAAAAGGCGGGGGTTAGGGACTGGAGCACCAGTGCAGGTTCCCCAAAGCTTTGGGGGCTGAATCCAGGCAAGCCAGGGGCCACAACTGGCCCCCGGGCCTTAGGTTTCCCATGCCTGTCTTAGAGCAAGAAGAGACAATGACTCAAGTATCAAAGGTCCTGGTTCCATTGAAGATATTAGAAAACTGAGTAGCATTTTAAATAGGTTACATTATGTGTATCTAATCTGGTTCTGAATCCCTGGTCTCATACAAGTCTATAGATGCCTCTGCTTCTGTTTAATCACTTAGATTCATAAATGTTTGTCAGAAAGAATCAATATGCTTTTTCTAATGTGACCTTCTGTATAGCACAGGCCATAGACATAATTCACAGACTTTTGCCAAATTAGTAATTAATGGGCAGTTGTTTATGACTGATCGATAAAATCTAGCTTAAAAGCTAAGATAAGATAATCAATCAAGGTGAAAGTTTACTGTATCAGGATAAATGATGGAACTGTTAAATAGCACATAAATTTTTATCAGCCTTACAGGGGAGTGCAGATCACCACGAATGGTCCTCTGATCTTGAGCTTGTTTTTCTCCAATAGCCTGTCAGAAAGAGTATCTGATTATAATGAAGTGTGGTGCAAGATTCTTGTTTCCCTGATGGTAATTTCTTTCACTTGGTATGCTTGATAAATCACTGCATAGAGCAACAATGGGCAACTAGTGAGTAGGCTGCATGAGTGGCCCTCCTTTATCTCAGAGGGCCGCAAGGTAGAAATCGGATGTATTTTCTAACCATGACTCCCAAGAATAAGATTAAATACATTGCACTTGATTCTCCTTCTTTAATATGTCTTTTCAACACAAATCAAATTGCTGTCAAAAGTAACACCAAAAAGTGGAGGGAGCGCCCGGCTCTTACAAGTTATGTGTAATCAGCATGCACCTCACACATACTCTTGTTTTAAATGTCTGTCACTTCTCATTTTGCCAGGTGCTGCTCTCCCTCTGCTCCATGTCCCACCCCAACTCCACCCCTGCCCAGCCTCCTTCCTCAAGCACCTGTCCCTTCCCCCTCTTCTCCCTCCCAGCATTTCTAGAGCACTGTGAATCGGCTGATTCGTGCCCTATCCCTGCTCCTCCCCTTCCTTCCCAGAGCTGGAACACAGTGAATCAGCTGATTCATGGGATTCAAGCTCTAGGAGGAAGAAGGAAGAAGGGAAGGGGCATGCAAGACGCACAGGGGGAGAGAGCAGAGGGCAGTGCAAAGGCCAGACATAGAACCACAATGGGCTGCATGCGGGCCATGGTGGATGGATGAGAGCCATAAAACAAACTAAAAGCCAAAGAAGAGCCTGGCTTGGCCACTACAGCTTCACTCCTTACCACTCCCACGGGATACAAGAGTGGTGGCACCAAGGTCCCAGACTCATGACCCTCCAAATTGTAATGTAAGGGGTGGGACTAGGGCATGCACTCAAGGGTGGAGTTTCGAGGCAGTGGGGGGAGGGGGGGAAACGTACTGGGACACAGCTTGCTTTTCTTCCCATTCCCCTGGTGACAAGGGAACGAGGGGAAAGTACTTAGATTCTGTGCATGCCTTTCACTTCTGGCTAGTGAAGGGAGGGGACAGGCGTGTAAATCAAAGAATCCAAGTACTTTCCCCTCGCTCCCTTATTCCAGGGGACCGGGAAGAAAAGCAAGCAGCATCCTGCTGCTGCCCCCTCCGCCCCTTCCCGCTCTCTCGAAACTCCACCCTTGCATGCACGGCAGGTATATTTTGGCCTGCTAAGGAGGAGGAGGTAGGAATAGGAACACCTGGACACTTGTGGTGCTAGAGTTATGGATATGCTTGCTTGAAACTAACTTCAATGCACATCACATTGCATGCACTTCAGACTTCCTGTCTTCTGCTTTTTATCTGTGCAACAAGGACTATAGGAGGAAAGGAAGGAAAAGCCCTCTAGCAGCATGCAGGAGACTTCTTCATTAATGCTCTAAAGGATCTCAAGTTTAGGAGAAGTTTTGATTGAGTATTTTAAAGTTTACTGTACCACCCTTACAGCAGACATCAATTACTTTGCCATTTTCCCTTTGAACGTACAGTCGGCATTGAGCCTCTACATTCTAGAACAGCAGTTCTCAAACTTCATTGTATGGCGACTCCCTTCTGACAAAAGCACGATATAACCCCAATATGGGGGACAGAAGCCTGCTCAACCCCCTCCATCCTGGGCAGAAGCCCAAGGGGTTTAGTCCCAGGCAGGGGGCCTGTAACCTGACACCTTCCTCTCAGGGCTGAAACCCTTGGGCTTCAGCTTTAACCCTGGATGGTGGTGCTCGGGATTTGGCTTTAGCCCAGGACCCTAGCAAGTCTAAAGCCAGCCATGGTGACCCCTTTAAAGTGGGGTTGCCACCTACTTTTGTGTCCCGAACCACAGTTTGAGAATCCCTGTTTTAGAAAAATCTGAACAATCCCTCTCATTAGTTGCTGCAGCTCTCCCTAGTTTATCTTCATGCATTTGTGATGCCATCAGACTGACCTTTGAACAATATATTGCCTTTGCCTTCTACTATCAGAGACCAGTTCTCATCTGTGCTCACTACACATAGCTAGGGCCCTACCAAATTCGCAGCCAGGCAAAATGTGTCATGAACCATGAAATCTAGTGTCCTCCTGTGAAATGTAGCCTTTTCATGCTTTTACCCTATTCTATACAGATTTCATGGGGGAGACCAGCTTTTCTCAAATTGGGGGTTCTGACCAAAAAAAGGGAGATGCAGGGGGATCATAAGGCTATTTTAAGAGGGTCATGGTGTTGCCACCTATACTTCTACGCTGCCTTCAGAGCTGGGCATCTGGAGAGAGGTGGTTATAATGTTGGTCAAGTGCCCAGCTGAAGGCAGGACCCTGGAAAGATCAGTGCAGAAGGGTGGCAATACCTTACCCATGTCGTCCTTACTTCTGTTCTGTTGCCTTCAGACCTGGATGACCAGAGTAGCAGCTGCTAAGAGCCCAGCTCTGCAGGCAGCAGCACAGAAGTAAGGGTGGCAACACCATACCATGACATCTGTTCTTTTGCGCTGCTGCTGCCGCAGGTCACTCTGTCTTCAGCACTTTACAGCAGCTCAGCTCTGAAGGCAATGCTGCTACCTTCAGCTGTGCAGAAGTGCAGCAATACACAATCCCCATACAATAAATTGGTGACCCCTGCAAAACTCCTCTTTGGGTCAAGACCCCTACAATTATAACAACATGAAATTTCAGATATAAATATCTGAAATAATGAAATTTACCATTTAAAAATTCTATGACCGTGAAACTGACCAAAATGGACCATGAATTTGGTAGAGCCTTATACATAGCTATTGATTAAAATGAGCTATTATCCATTTCTTTCAATGGACATAGTAGACTCTGAGCCATTCATGGCAGCATACAAACTGTTTGAAGTTGATCTCTGGGGACAGTCACATGCAAAACGCAACATCTCGTTAGGATGAATTTTCCCAGGGCAAATAATTCTTCTGGACTTTTTTGAGAGGACAATTGGACATTTACTTCTGTGTCTCTTGAATGAAGGTGGTGGAAACCGCTCCAGAGGGAATGACCCAGCACTCTATGAAGGATTTGTGTCCCAACTTTTGCCTCCTTAGGCCAGCATATGCTTATTTTAGCATTTAACCTTTCAAACAGCGTGGGTGAGATTGTGAGGAATTACCTCATATTTAAAGTTCTAAGTACTGTATTGTAAATTCCCCTCTTCACTAGCATGTATCTTCTGACTGAACTGCATAGTGGTTAGACTGGATGACCCTTGCAGTCCCTTCTAATCCTATGGTTCTATGACTATGTCAACCAGCTAACCTTGTCCTGTTCATAAACACACAGTTATCTGGACTGTTTTTAGAGACTGGAGGTTGCTACACAATCTGGATCCTGACCTACAGCCCCTCCAAGTTTGAGAGTGTTTGAATTCAGGCAGATTTGGGTCCCCAACCCTGACCCAAGACCACACTTAGGATCCTAGGATTAGAAGAGACCACAAGGGTCATCTCATCTACGCCCTCCCCCCGACCCCACCGCCAAGATGCAGGATTTGGGATGACTAAACCATCCAAAACAGATGGGCAACCCTTTTGAAAACCTCTAGTGAAGGAGCTAGTGGAGAGCAACCTGTGGTCCATGGGCCACATGTGGCCCATCAGAGTTCTATGTGAGGCCCACGAGACATTTTGTTTACCATTGCCCACATGTAGGGTTGCCAGATTCCACTGGTTTCTGTCCATGTACTGGTACTACTAAAATGACACACACATAAAGCAAGGCCACCTGAAGTGAGGTATGTGGATTTCACACAACATTGACTGTGAGAACTGTCAAAGTGATGACATGGTTCAATTGGCATACCCCACAAATTCTAAGCACGCAAGTGCAATTAGCAAAACTACCCTATACCAGGAGACCACCTTGGTCACAACAATGATGCAGCCCACTGAGATAAAAGAGGACTACTGACAGGGGACAGGGCAAATGGGGCAGATGGCCCTGGGCCCAGTGATTCAAAGCAACCCGGAGCCTCGAGCCCTTTACTGCACGTTCCAGGCAGCTCTTAGAGCTGCCTGGGAAAGCAGGGGTACTTCACAGTGTGCTCTAGTCAGCGCTGGGGAGGGGAGGGTGCCCCAGTCTGGGCAGCACTGTGGGCTGGTTACCCTCAGCCCCACTCCTTCCAGGAGTGCAGAGCCAGTCCCTCCACCTTGCCCAGGGGTCCAGTGTGGCTATTGGTTCCCTTGAGGACCACTTATGTGGCCCACTCCCTAATACATTCTCCATCACTGTTCTATGACTTTCTTAGACAATCTGTTCCATAGTTCTACTGTTCTTATAAGCAGGAAGTTTTTTCCTCAGATTTACTCTAAATGCACTATGCTGAAGTTTGACCCCATTGTCTCTTGTCCTGCCCTCTGTTGCAAGACAAAACTTTTCTCCATTTTTGTTATGGCAGCCTTTCAAGTATTTATCTACTGCCCCTTATCTTCTTCTTTTCCAAACTAAACATATGCAGTCCCTTCAGCCTTGGCTTGAGCGGCTTTTATTCCAACCCTTTGACCATCTTTGCTGCTTGCCTCTGGATCCTTACTAGTTTCTCTACATCTTTTCCTTGCATTGGTGACCAAAATTGCACACAATACTCCAGCTAAGGCCTAACGGTTAGGCCCTAACCAGCACCAAATTGAGCGTTTTTTTATCACTTTCTGTGACTTGCATATGATGCCTTCTTAATGCAATCCAAACCTTGTCTCTTTTTTTTCAACAGTATTGCATTGCAGTATTGCATGGACTAAGGTTACCATACACCACAACTCTCAGATCCTTCTCTGCAGTGCTACTGCCAAGCCAGTTAGCCCTGTTTTGTATTTATGCATTTAGTTTTTCTTTCCTGCCTGTAGCACCTTACCTTTGTCTTTGTTGAATGTCAGTTAGTAGTCTACAATCTAGTTCTCCAATTTATCCAGATCTCTCTGAATTTTAGCTCTATCCTCCAAAATGTTAGCAACCCCCCCCCCAGCTTTGTCTCCTCTGGAAACTTGATCTTATCAAACTGTGCTATACAGTTGTACAGTATATTTGATAAGATCAGCTAGTAACACTGAAGCGGTATATTTTTTTAGAAGCAGGCTAACCGGCCTCTGAAAAGGCGGGGGAAGGATTTGAAGCCGTGCCCTGCCTCCTAGCAGCTCAGAAATGCAGCGATGCCCCTACCGGGGCCAGGAGTCTGGCAGTGACGCAAAAAGCGAGTCCCTGGTGACTTGAATTCCGCTGGCCGGGGAAGCGGCTGAACAATCCTCCACAGCAGGCAGCTGGGCAGGGGAAAGCCAAGTGCCGCCCCCCTACTGTGATCTCCCCGGCCCCATCTGTTCCCCGCCCGAGCGGCCCATTGACGCCTGACAAAGAGCCGCCTCCCCCCGCTGCCCAGCCCTCCGCGCCGCCCCGCAGCAGCATCCCAGGTACCAAGGTGGGCGGGGGAGGCGCGGGGGAGGAGGCGGGGAAGGAGGGAGCGAAAAGCTGCCGCCGGAGAGAACGCGCCGACTCTAGCGCCAAGTCGCTGGCTGCCGAGCGGCGCCGCTGATTGGCGGGGCCCGCCGCGGGAGCCCCCCCGCCGGCCGCGCCTGATTGGCCGGATTGTAAAAATGTGTCTCAGGGCGCCAGAATAGAAGCTTTAGCGCCGAAGTGGCATCTGCGGCCGGGCAGCGGCGGCGGCAGCGGCTGGGCACCGGGCTCTCCCCTCTCCCCTCCCGTCGCTGCCCCGATGCACCCGCCGCCTCGCGGCTGCTCCGGAGTGCGTGGCGCGGTGTGCGAGAGCCGGGAAGGGCTGCACCCCAGAGGTAAGCGCTGGCGAGGGGGAGGGCGGCCCCCAATACAGCCCCAGCCACGTTAGGCATGCCCCGCTCTCTCCCCTGCCGCTACATGCTGGGGGAGCGTGGGGGGGGGGCTGCTCTGAGCCTCCAGCTGCGTCAGCAGGTACAAGTTTCCCTCCTTCCCCCGCCTTTCATGCCGGTGGACTTGGCGGGAGGGGGGGAGGTCAGTGCCAGGGGCAGCCAGGCACACCCCCCACCCCACCCCGCCTGCTGCGGCAGAGTGCGCGGGGCTCTGGCGAGCTCTGCCCGCCTGGGGCTGGCCGCCCCTCTGCTGTCCCATTCATTCAAAGCCGCGATTCCTCCAGGTTCTTTGCGCCAAAACTAACTGCCCCGAAGGAGACCCCGAGCGCTGCTGACTCAGTCGCCACCAGCTTCCCGCCCCGAGCTGCGTGAGCTCGCTCAGCCGCCTTCTCTCCCCCCGCACCGCAGCCAAGTCCCAACGGGGTTCATTTTACAGCAAATCTCACAGAAAGGCTGATTCCTGGGGCTAAGGCTGTGAGTTCTTGACAGTCACAGCAGGGCAACTGCAGGTTCACTTTTGGGGGATGGGAGGGAAGCTCTAGATTCGCCTCTGAAAACCGGGGAGGATTTTTTTTTTTAACGAGATAATATCAAACTTCACTTGTGTAACTCTGTAACTTACAGATGGAGATAAGTTGCTTAACACTAAAAGACTTGATAAGTCCAAGACACACAAGAATTAATCTGGCAGATGAAGATGGGGAAAATGCACAAAAGGTGAGTAAATGGACAGTACGGCAACACTAATACAGGATGAGTTGGAATTTTGTTGCAAAATGTTTTCTCCCTTGAACTGTACTTTTCCAGGTGTATGGCCTGTGGTAAGTTCTGAGCACATCACAAAATTGTACTGGCATTGTTAGAGATGAATATAACCTACTGGTCTGTAACTATTTAAGAATTTAAAACTATTCTTAACAGGACTAGTGTCTAATTCCCATGTACCTTTGAAATAAAGTCCAAAATAGTATGTTTGCCCTCTTGAACACTAAGACTAAAATATAATATTGTAATAGTCTTCCCTCTCCCTGCCATTTTAATTTCCTTCTTTCCCAGCTCAGCTGTCCCTGCCAACTTGTCAAGTTGATAATATGGGAATGGAAAACAGGGGACATCAGGGCTTTTAAATTTTAATTGAAGACCCTTCCCCCTATCTCTTTTCACCTTTCAAGGAAATAGTCAAGAATTAAGTCAGGATTAATTAAAGAGGATATTAACATCACGTTTGCCACCTGAGGAAAGGATTACAAAATATGGAGTACACTGAGGGTACATGTACACTGCACACTTATTTTGGAATAAGCTATTCCAGAAGAAATACTCTGAAATAGCTTATTTTGAAATAGCGAGTCTAAACTATAGGGAAGCCTTGAAATTAGTCGAAGGCAGGCTCCCCTAATGTGGACGCCCTACCTTGATTTAGAGCCCCAGGAAGTACTGGGGAGTAAGTACTTTGTATGGCCCTGGGGAGGAACTATTTCAAAATAGCAAGCAGTGGAGTGTCCACACTACAGCTATTTTGAAATAGAAATTTCAGAAGAGGCATTATTCCTCGTGGAATGAGGTTTACAGAAGCTGGAATAAGCTCTCCATTATTTTGAATTTTTTCCGAAATAACAGAATTGCTGTGTAGACACTGGGCTACTATATATATGATAACAATGTAAGTGTCTGAGTCTGTAACACTGAAATGCTGGCTGTTCCCTCTGGGGGGCGCTGTTGCCTGAAATGCTGGCTGTTCGCTCTGGGGGGTGCTGTTGCTGAAATGCTGGCTGTTCCCTCTGGGGGGCGCTGTTGCCTGAAATGCTGGCTGTTCCCTCTGAACGGCCCGTGCTGCATGGGGAGTGCGGGGCCCAAACAGCTGCTTGCTCCCCCGCGGCGGCCCGGCTGAGCGGCGCAGAAGTCAGCCGAGTGCCACGGTGGGAGGTGAAGGGGAGCGGGGTGGTGATGTGCGGCGTGACAGCGGCTCCAGGCCCCGCTCCCGGCCGTGAACATCACCGCCCAACCCCCCTTCGCCTCCTGCCGTGGCGCTCGTCTGACTTCTGTGCTGCTCAGCCAGGCCGCTGCGTGGGAGCAAGTGGCGCAAGCGACCGTTTGGGCTCTGTGCTCCCCATGCAGCACAGGGAGTGCGGAGCCCAAAAGGCCATTTGGGTTCCACGGTCCCCTGAGTGAGAGGCAGGAGGGGGAGAAGAGAGAGAGGGAGAGAGAGAGAGAGAGAGAGAGAGAGGCAGTAGGAGGAGAAGAGAGAGAGACGCAGTGAGAGATCGGAGGCTCAGGAAAGACGACCGACGTGGAGGAGAGACCTGAAAATCCCGTCTTATGACGGGCTAATTGGCTAGTTTCAAAATAATGGCCGTTATTCCAAAATAATGCTGCTGTATAGACACACCCTGAGACACAGTCACATGTGGTTGTGAAAGGATGCAGAAAGTACAGGCTTAGATTAAGCAAGGTAAGACCCAGACAAAGTAGTTTTGAAACAGGTCCAAGGTGAGTAATGAGGCAGATGCGTCTGAAGATGTACTTCCTATTTAGTCAGAAGCACATCATTTAAAAATCCCCTTCCCAGGGCATTTCTGCAAGCTTCCTGATGGCTTACTAGAAACTATAGAACATACATGTTAGGAATTGGTTGTGTGCATTAAGGTTAAAAATCTATGCATTTGCATGTTTTAAAAGAAACTTTCAGGATTAGCAATGCTACTGTTCATCATTCTACATGGATAGGACAGCTGCATCACTGCATGGCTAGCATTTGAATAGATGTATCTTAGCTGACAACTTGTCCACTTCACCTTGGTACTCTTAACTTTAATGGAACATTATATTATGTGCACAAAGCTAGCAGACTTCCCATCTGACAGTATAGTCTCATACTGAGACTTAATTGTACAAAGGACACTCCACTAAAACAAATATAAAGCTATGTGATAGTTATCAAAATAAATGAACAAAACAGGAATAATGTCTCGATATAACCACTTCACTTTTTTTGCTAATATGCAAAATTCCAAAATCTTCAGTAAATCCCCAGTAGGTGCAACATAGTGAAGCTCTACCCAATTTTTCCACCTCCACTTTAAAAATTAGCAATAGCTATATGCTACAGTCTTGTGAACTAATACACTAACACACCTAGTCCTGTGAGACTTGCCCATTTCCTATTCCTCTGACGATTTTAATTCCTATTTATATAACAAAAATAGTCCACTTGTCCCACATTCCCCTTGTACTTTCAACCCACCTTCTCTCCTTTGAGAAAGAAGCACCTCAGAATCTATTCTTTTTGCCTCTTTACCCATACTATGAATGCATATGGGTAACAGGGCAAATTTGGGTTCTAAGCCTCCCAAGGAGCATATGGGACTGGGAGAATGGGAAAAAAAAAGGGGGGTTTTAAGATAAACTGGGAGAGGTGAGTTAGTGAAGAGGAAAAGATTTCAAGAGTAAGTAGAAGGCACATGTTCTGCACCCATTTACAGTGTCAGCCATTACTTATTGCCGCTCAGTGCAATGTTCGTATATCTGTGTGAATGAATGGGAGCTCAGCAGAATTACTTTCAAATAATTTGGTATCTGCTTTTGCTATAACTCCATTAGCACCATCCATAATGGAAAAACAACTTTTATATAAAGGTTTTTCCCATTTTAGATTGTGTTGAATCCTTGCCAAATTTGAAATTACAAGAATATATTAAGTGGATTAATTATCCTGAACATGTGTACCAAGACGCATCATGGCCCCTACCTTGAACCCTTTTTGTCAGAGTCTATTACATCACGGCACTTACTTAAAATTAAAAAAAACTTACATCCTTGTAGATAACCCAATTGGACATTTTAAAATTTTAGGTAATCATTCTGAATGATCTGAGCACATTGCCTTTTTTTGCTCTTGGGATGTCTGTCCTCATCCCTAAATAGCAAACTATGGCAGGCTCTCTATTAGGAGCAATGACATCTGGCTAAATCTTTAGCTTTAAAATCCATTTTCGGTATTCCGATGAAATTGGATAAATTAGTGCAGTAATTTAAACAAAATTCCATGATGTCTCTTTGTCAATTATCTATAATTCTTGAGTCACTGAGAATTGAACAGAGCAATAGCTTTTAGCTAAAATTCATATAAAATATTTGCCTTTAGGTAGTTGTTCCATCTTGTACACTTTTCTGTGAATGTATGCCTTGCAGCGCCAACAATGAAAATGAAACTACTATTATAATGCTATCTACCCAAAAGCTTTATTGCATATGTTTGGTTATGTTTTCAAAATTCATTTTGCAGGGATTTTAAAAACACCAGTAGTGTGAAGTGCAAGAATTTATGTTCCATTCAGGATAAACCCCACAAACACTACTTGACTGAGTAACTATTACAGGGTTTCATTTCTAGTCCTTACAATTTAAGAAAACTTTCCTGTGGTATCAAATGCTTGGCTTATTATAAGAACAGCAACTTGTGAAATATGATATTAATTTCTGGTTATCATTTTACATTTTTAATCTTACCGCTCACTTCATCTGAGATACTTTCAACCAGTATTTCATATTGCTAGCTCAAGAAATTGAGTCATTCCATTTGAAATCCAGAAACTGCCATTTTTAATCCACGTAAAGCATGAGAGAGAAGTTATTACATGGTAATCAGAATGATTCAATGCCTGATGTGATCTCTCGGTGCTAGAAAAAATGTGGTAGCACTTTAGTACCAACAGCTTTTTCCAGGTACTGGCCAGTCCAGGATCAATGCATAAAATGCATAGCTGGATTCGGCTTACCTTACACTGAGCCACCGCAGCATCTACACTGCGGGAGGCTGACAGTCTTGCTATGCTATGCCCTTTGGCTTCCTTACACGTCACAGAATGAGGAGTACAGGGCGCTGGTGGGGGCTGCCCTCAGTATTCAGTTTGGGGGTCTATGCTTGACCCGCTAAACTGAATGCTAGAAGATCGACCTCCGAAGGGTTGATCTTCTCCATAGTGTATACAAGCCCTAACAAAAGAAAAATCCAGTGGTAGCTGGCAGGTTCGGTAAACAGATTAGATCCATTGACTTTACATTAACTGTGCTTGTTGTCTGGCCCACTGGGAATACTCTGTTATAGTAAAGGTAACCCAAGTATGGCAGTCATGTTTTTCTCATTCTCTTCATCTTGCTAGTGTAAGGTGAGAAACCTGTTCAACTAATGGAGTGAGAAAGTACCTATTGTTCAAAAGCAGCTTTTTGCACTAATTAAGAAATAACACTGATGCCTACTTTACTCAGTCGATCTAAGTTAGCTGGAAATTGGTCTGTAACACAACTTTTGTGGTGGGGCAAAGGGACAAAAGGGTAGTCACTGTCTCAGTCCTGTATAAGAATATATGGTCAGAGGTAGGGAACCTAAGGCCCAGGGCCGGATGCAGCCCCCAGCTTGCCAGGATCCAGCCTCTGAGGCTCAGGGCCCCTCCCCCAGCATTGGGGAGCCCACACTGGTGCTCCAGGCCCCAATCCCACCTCACTGTGGGGTTGGAGCACACAAAATCTACTAGGTTGGGGCAAGGAGGGAATTCTAGTTCTGACTTTGAGAAGGAGTCATATTTAGATTTCCCCTTCCCAGTAGAAGCAGCAGATACTTTAGCAGACACTTTGCTTCAGTTAGGGAAGTTTTCCATCTGGTTTGCATAGGATACAATGAAATGTCAATAAAAATGGCTTTCCACTATGGAGATTCCATATTAGAATGCTATGGGGTTTTTTTCTCTAAGTGCATTGTAACTAGTGAATTATTTAAGATTCAGTCCAAATTCAGCAGGAAGACATATGATTCCAGGGGATAAAATGGATTAATAATTTGGACCAGTTGGTTAACGATTATGACACAGTTGGCTTACATGAAAAGGCAGACCAAAGAAGTCTGTCAGACAATGGGTTTGATTGATTGGCTTCATCTTAAGCAATTCATGGTGGTCTCTTATCTGCATTGTACTCTCTACACTGATGGTATACACTTTGCTGCATCTTATGCTAATAAGAGCTGTGCTAAATATAATAGTGGGATTGTCAGAGCATGGCGGCACTCATTACCTTCATATGAACAGTGGCATTGACTTGTGGACTGTGTTGCTTCTCTTCGGCCCTAAGCAATTCTCACTTTTTTTAATAGGAAAACATATTTGAGCAATCCAGAATGACCCCAATGAAAAATGAACCAATTGATTTATCAAAGCAAAAGGGCTACACCCCAGAAAGAAATCCAATTACACCTGTTAAGCTTGTTGACAGACCTCTGACAGATCCATGGACTCCCACAGCTAACCTGAAGATGCTTATTAGTGCTGCTAGCCCTGATATGAGGGACAGGGAAAAGAAGAAAGAGCTCTTCAGACCAATTGAGAACAGTGAGCAGAATGATGCTTTTCCTGATTCTGTACAGGTAAGACTTAAGCTAGTAAGCTTGGACATAATTGACACACAATACCTTCTACTATTGTAGGCTGATTAGTTAATATGCTATGCTAAATTTTAGTTGTTTTCATCTCCAAAAAGATAACAGAAATAATTACTAGATTTGGTGAAGCCGTGTGACCTACAGCATACAGGACTGGACTGGGACTGAGGAGTCTTAGGTTCTATTCCAAGCTAGAGATGTAATAGTGTAGTCAATTAACCGAATAACCGATAAGCAAAAGCTTATAGGTTAGTGCTGTAGACTAAACTCATTTCCTTCCCTCCCTGCCCCCTCTAGTACATTTTTTAGCAAGTTGGCCAGCAGCTCGGCTCAGTCCTGGCTCACACTGGGTCCAAGACTTACCCCCACTGCAGCTCTGCATTTAAAGTGTATTAGGACCCTGGCGGGCAGGCAACTCGGCTTAGTTCCAGCTCACACGGGGTCTGGGAGCTAAGATTCCATCCTAGACAGGGACTACTGTCACTCTGCGCTGCTGCCTCTTTATCAGAAGTAGCAACACAGGGCAACAGGCAGCCAGTCTGCGAGGGGAGCTGGTTTTTAAACTGGCTCCCCTCGCGGACCAGCTCACACCTGGCACCCGTGGTGCTTCCTCTGATACAGAGGCAGCAGCGCACAGTGGCAGGGGGCTCCTCGGGAGTAAGGCCAGTAAGGCTGCTGGGCCTGCCCTCGGGGACTATAGAATAGTCGACTAACCAATAAGAATTCATGAGGTTACTGAATTATTCAATTAACTGATATTTAACATCCCTATTCCAAGCCTCTACTGTTGGCCTGCTGGATGAATTGGGCAAATCATTTCACCTCTGTGCCTCACTTAGCCCATCTGGAAAATGGGGGGGATAATAAAGCACTTTGAAAGCTACTTCTGAAAAGCAATATATAAGTATTATTATCATCAAGCATGTCTAAAAATAGTAGAGTTTGTTTAAAATAGAGTTTAATTCAGCTGTTGTGCACACAATTGCT
This sequence comes from Rafetus swinhoei, assembly GCA_019425775.1. Classification (NCBI taxonomy): domain Eukaryota; kingdom Metazoa; phylum Chordata; order Testudines; family Trionychidae; genus Rafetus; species Rafetus swinhoei. Next base: position 280,219,994 of record CM033437.1, read on the forward strand.
CCAAGCATTCTGAACTTTTTCAGTATATTACTTGGCTCAAGTTGATAGACCATATTTCAGTTTTTATTAAATTTACCTTCATGAACTAAGTCTTGTTTGCGGAAAATAGATTACAGAAACATTAGGTGAAAATTACCAGTTAGAAACCAAGTGCCTTTATTTCTAAACATAATCTGTTTCAAGAAAGTTCAGTACTCATGCTCCAACAAAATGTGGTTGTACCAGACTGTATAAAGCCCCTTGGGCATATGTATTTTTTTGTAATAGTAGTTTGATCTTAAATGTTAGAATGTGAAATATTCCTAAGTATGCTATTGTCATGCCCGTTGAAGATCTGCAGTAAAGGGATGACATTTATTTTCAACAGGATGATATGGTAGATGATGGCACAGTGGATGAATTTGAAAAGCAGAGACCCAGCAGAAAACAGAAAAGCTTAGGACTCTTATGCCAAAAGTTTCTCGCTCGCTACCCCAGTTACCCTTTGTCAGCAGAAAAATCAACCATTTCTTTGGATGAAGTGGCTTCTAGTCTTGGTATGTATGCCTGAAATAAGTGCTTTAAGAACTGGACAACTTCAGTCTTTTAAGATATATTTACCACATAAAGGCACTTAAAGTAGATCCCATTTAAAAGAACTGACCTGTTTACAGAATACATTTGCCTGTTTTTTGCAGGTGCTGGATGTGCCCTTGTTGTTAGATTAAGCAAGAGTTGCAGGTGCTCAGTACTTAAGAATATTTCTGTTACTGCATTCTTAATAATACCATTTTTTAAAAAGTTGCAAATCACTCTTTGAATGATCTCATGATGAATTATTCCTGCTGCCTAATATGTACACCTAGATTTTTATTTTCATGTCAGTTGAACTCTGAGCAATAACCAATAGGATTTATAAAGAACAAATCAAACTGTGGTGAATTTGTGGATAGAACTACAGATTGGTGGATGAGGGAAATCAGTAGGTTTTGTGTCTTGATTTCAATAAAACACCTGATAGAATATCTTCCAGAATCTAAATAGCCAAATTATCTGGTCTCACGAAGCTGAACACATGTAGTCCTCCATTCCTAACTGGAAATGAAATTACTTGTGGGTTTTTTTTCCTTTTTAGAGGAATATTTCATTGGTGACTTTAAAAGAGTTTGTTTAAAGGTGCTAGTGGGGTTTGTGTCTACTGAAAATAGTGGTTTGTTTTCCCCTTTGGTTTTCATTTCCTATACCACTGCTGTAATGTAGATTTTTGCCAGCAATAGATGAAGCTTTATTCACATAGCTCCTGGCTATGAAAAATCCATTTGCGAGTCACAGCTGTACACAAGGTTTCCCAGGTTCTGCTCGGGGCCTATGGCAGCCTTCATTAATAGGGTCCCCAATAGTTCTCTAGCTACAGGTTACAGCTGCACTTCTCTGCTGAACCCACGAGAGAAGACAGATGTGCAAACACCGTCTCCCCCTCCCTAGGTTAAATTGCTTGGGGAAGAGTCTCCCCCTGTGATGGAGTCAAGCCTACTGGCTTTAGTTTAGATGTCTCTCCGTTTTCTCCATTCCTGCTTATCTGCCAGTTCTTCAGAATCTAATATCTTTCCACCCCTCCTTCTAAATAAATCTTATTGTGAGGATCTGGTCCTACATTCCTTCGTTCATCCCAAATTCCCACTGACGTCCATAAAAATGATAAAGAAATGTTAAGAAATACAGGATCAGACTGTAGATGGAGACTAAATTTAATCTCAAAACATTTCAGAGTACATAGAGTCAATGAGAATTTACCAACTTAATCTTGTTTCTTCTAAACAGCTTCTTTAATGTAGTTTCTTTTGGGAGAATACTGACAATTGGGTTGGAAGAGTAGGGGGACAATGCTCTTCGTTAAACACGTATCTTGATTTTGGTTTTGGGCTCCAGTGTTTGGGGGAGTGATGTGGGATTGCTAACTATTGTACAAATAATCTTGATGTGCCATCGTCTCCTTTCCCATCAACATACTACCAGTATGCTGGAGTTCCATGCGGAGAATCATGTAAAAGAGGATTTATGGGGCTGGTGCTCTAAGGAGCTGTTCTTGTAAAATATTACTATGTATGGATAGCACTCAACACGTTAGTAGCACATTTCACTCAATCTCCATGCACTTTAAAATACTAACAAAGTGAAAGTCCTAGTACCTGCATGAGACTGGTAAATATTACCTGTATTTTACACAACATACAGATAGAGGCTCTGTCTACATTAGGGAAATCTTTCAAAACTTCCCACCATTACCAGTGCTTGTTCTGCTCTTCTGCTGAGAGCAATATAGCAGAAGACTATTGGTCCCATTGAAGACTATAGGCCCAGTTCTCCATTGTTTCACAACTTGTGAAATATTTGACAGTGCCTGTAATTTCCACAGTACTACATAAGTGCAAGTCAATGGATAACCAGGCCCAGTGACTATGCTCCTATTGATTTCTGTAGGTGCAAACTCTGTGCTTTGCCCAGGGAAATGATGAAAGAGGGAACTTACTGTGAGTAGACTTGTTCAGTGAATGCATATAGGAAAAAAAGGAAGAGTGAGTACAAGTATGTTTAAAAACAGGAATGCTTTTAAGGCTGTCTTTCTTCCCTAAAACAGGAGTTGAGCGTAGGCGCATCTATGATATAGTGAACGTTCTGGAATCATTGAACCTTGTTAGCCGTGTGGCCAAGAATCAGTATTGTTGGCACGGACGACACAGCCTGAGTCAAACTCTGAAAAATCTTCAGGAAATAGGAGCGCTCCAGAAGTATGAAGAACAAATGGCTTACTTCCAGCATAAAGAGCAGGACCTTGAATATAAATTTGGAGAATGTAAAAAGGAGACCTTTCCAGATTCCCAGGAAAGACAGTTACTTGAATTTTCGGAGGCAGATTGCCACTCTGGTAAGCTGCCTAATGGTTGATGTGTACAGATGCAGTCATAGGGTTTAACATACAGTATGGCTTTTTATTTATTTAATTTGATTAATTTTTTAAACTAAAATACACAATATTACTTGTGAAAGGTACTGAATTCAACTTTGGAGATGGGGCTCCTCTTTATATATAATTAAGTACAGCACAGATGACAGCAATTCCAGTCTTTCTCCTCACATTCAATGGCCTGTCAATGGCAGGCCCCATTAAATATGTTAACTAGTTATGCTAAACAATTTGTTCCAACTTGTATGTAGCTGTGACACTCTAAGTTTCCAACAACCAAAGAAGAGCTCTGTGTAAGCTTGAAGGTTTGTTTCTCACGAACAGTAGTTCGTCAAATAAAAAGACATTACCTCACCCAACTTGTCTCTCTAGCATGGGTCGTGGGTGAAGGTAGGCTGAGGAAGGCAAGCCCCTAGCCCTGCCCCTTCTGCCAAGTCACTGCCCCTCGCAGGAGCCAAGACCCGCTCCACACCATGGGGAGGTGGGACAGCGTGCTGCGCGGTCTCCCTCTCCCTTCCCTCCCAGCACAGGGTGGGTAGGTGGGCACAGACCCAGGCTCTCTGGACCCATAGCATCAAGGAGGGAGGACAGGTGCAGGGGGCAGCAAACTCCACCCGCAATACACCCACGGTAGGCTTTTTGGGGGCAGAGTGTGGGCAGGGCCAGGCTGGTGGTTTGGGAAGGCAATGCCCTCCCCCACATCTAGCATCCCACCCACTCATGCTCTCTAGTTTCCCTAACAGCCTTTTGTGAAAAAATGTGTTGAACAGATTGTTTCTGTCTCTCTCCCCTCATCCCTCCTTATTTTCTGGTAAATAGTAAAAGTGCTTTGTCCTTTTTTTAACTGAGGGCCAGCTCTTCCTCTGTTACACAAGACAAATGTTGGTATAAATTCCCTGGCATTCAACAGTTGTACTGGCTCAGTTTACACTTAAAACCAATTCTTTATGCTTTAATGGTTATTATCTTTTGAAGACAGCTGAAATGCTGTTGTCCATCTGCCTTAAATAATTATTTGATGCCTACAAAAAGACTTGTGTTTCCTTATTAGAAAGCAGTTTACCCTTATTGTGAATGAGAAACCATCTTAATGCTTTCCCGTCTTGTCTTGAATTTTATTTGTAATGTAGCATCTGCAAACAGCAGAAAGGACAAGTCATTGCGGATTATGAGCCAAAAGTTTGTCATGCTGTTCCTTGTCTCCAAAACCAAAATAGTCACTCTTGACATAGCAGCAAAAATACTGATAGAAGAAAGCCAGGATGCAGCAGATCACAGCAAGTTTAAAAGTAAGTCTTACTGTTAAGAAATGGATTAATCATCCAGTCAGCAGAGAAAATGGAGACACATTCAGGCTGACATCTGAGGGTATGTCTAGACTACATGCCTCTGTCGGCAGAGGCATGTAAATTAGGCTACCCGACATAGTCAATGAAGCGGGGATTTAAATAATCCCCGCTTCATTAAAATAAACATGGCCGCCGCACTGTGCCGACTATCAGCTGATCCGGCAGAGCGTGGTAGTCTAGACGCAGATCTGTCGGCAGGGGAAGCCTTTGCCGACCGATCCTGTAAGCGCATAAGGGATCAGTCGGCAAAGGCTTCTCCTGCCGACAGATCCGCGTCTAGACTGCCGCGCTGTGCCGGATCAGCTGATAGTCGGCACAGTGCGGCGCCATGTTTATTTTAATGAACGGGATTATTTAAATCCCCGCTTCATTGATCATGTCGGGTAGTTTAATCTACATGCCTCTGCCGACAGAGGCATGTAGTCTAGACATACCCTGAGATCTCAAGCACGGATGATTCTTTTCATGATGTTTAAGGGTTTTTTTAACTACAGTAATTCCTCACTTAACACGTGCCCGCTTAACACGTTTTCGCGATAGCACGAATTTTTTTTTTTTTTTTTTGGAACATTTTTCAAACAACACGACCCCGTCCCCGCAATAACACGATTTCTCTAGGGCGGCCGGTGGCGCGCAGCTGCCGAGGCTTCCTGCCTCCTGCAAAGCGGCAGATGTTTGCCCGCAGCACGTTCTCGGTGACCCCCTCTGGCCGGATGCAAGGCATTTGGCCACAGGGGTCACCGGGAATCAGGCGAGCAGCAAACCTCTGCCGCTTTCAACGGAGGCAGGGGAAGCCTTGTGCAGCTGCTCGGGGCTTCCTCTGCCTCCTTACAAAGCGGCGGTGGTTTGCTGCTTGCCACGCAGTTCCCCGGTGACCCCCTCTGGCCAGATGCCTTGCGTCCGGCCAGAGGGGGTCACTGGGGAACGGCGCTGCGAGTGGCAAACCTCCGCCGCTTTGTAAGGAAGCAGAGGAAGCCCCGCGCAGCTGCCGATGACTGGCCAGCTGGGGAAACCCAGCCACCGGCTGCAAGCCTCCTCCCATGTCCTTCCCTTCCCTTCTCCAGAGCCAAACACCTCCCCTCCCTGCTATAACCCAGTCCCCTTTCTCCCCCAACCTTATGTCCCAGTCCCAGCTGCTAACAAGTGCAGGCTGGAGCTGCGAGCGCACGTGCGCTTGAAACGCAACCCCCACCTTTTCCATTATTTTCAATGGGAAAATTGACCCCACATAACACGTTTTCACTTAGCATGATCATTTTCTGAAACGTATCTACCGTGTTAAATGAGGAATTACTGTATATAAAATGCAAAATCTGAATCATAATAAATACCTATGCCCTAAATATTTAGATATATTGGGGGAGAGAAGAAGAGTTCAGTTGTACAACCTTGTGTTTTATGGGTGTTGTCATCTAGCTACATCATCATTCAGTTAATTGGAGTTGTAGAGTAAAAACAAAAAAATGGATTGATATGAGTATTTATTCTCAGATGCTGCTGCTTTCAAGGTGGGATGAAATATTTTTATCAAGCAGTTCTGCTCTTGCTAGGAAATGTATCCATTGGACAGAAGTGACTTGTCAGTTTATGCACATACTTCCTTGTAACTTATTCCCAAAAGCTACCTTGGCATTATGGCACAAATTCATTAGCTTGTACAGCAACGATCCCCAAATGTTTTCTTTTGTGCCCCTTCCTTACCTATATTGGAACCTGTCCACAGCCCCAGGAGCAGAGCTATGGCTGGAAGCAGAGCTGTGGAGGAGACTGGGGCTGGGGGCCATGGCCAGGAGAGGAACATAGGAGCTGGGGGTTGAGGCAGGGGCCAGAGCTGTGACTGAGGACAGATTGGAGCTGGGGGCTGTTCCCTCCTTGCCCCATGGGGGCTGGCTTGAGACCCCGGAGAGGGGTGAGCCACCAAACATTTTTCCAGGCTTCTGGAGTTTGGGGACCATTTTTGTACAGCATATTTACCGTATATTTCTTTACACTTTTGTTTACCTTTCAGCAAAGGTACGGAGGCTGTATGATATTGCCAACGTTCTGACCAGCCTAGGACTCATAAAGAAAGTACATGTCACAGAAGAAAGGGGTCGAAAACCAGCCTTCAAATGGATTGGGCCTGTGGAATTCAGTGGAAATAGTGGTAATTTGTGTGGCTTGGTGTTTGGGAGAGGGGGGGATGTCTGTTTTAAACCTGCTGCCTATTAAAAAGAAGAAAGTTGCAGAGAAAACACACAAACAGGAAGTTTTTTCTTCACTCAGCGCACCGTCAACCTGTGGAACTCCTTGCCAGAGGATGAGGTGAAGGCTAGAACTTTAACAAGGGTTCAAAAAAGAGCTAGATAGATTAATGGAGGTTCAGTCCATCATGGCTATTAGCCAGGATGGAGAGGAATGGTGTCCCTAGCCTCTGTTTCTCTGGAAGTGGGAGACAGGGGAGGGATCACATGAGGATTACCTGTTGTGATCCCTCCCTCTGGGGCATCTGGTATTGACCACTGTCGGCTGATAGGTTACGGGCTAGATGGACCTTTGGTCTGACCCAGTATGGCCGTTTTTATGTTCTTCCAGGGTGTCTTGATTTAAATCACTAAGTGGAAAGCCTCAGTTTAAATAATTGGTTTTAATACACTTTTCTATTTGTACTTCAGTTATCTAATGAAAGGTACATTCTCAACCATTAAAATATGTTGATTTACAACTAACTAAAGGCTTTTTACTATATTTTGTACCTTTTTTGCTACCTATGTATTTGTATACAATCACTAAATACATTTTATTTAAGCAATTATAAAGCTTAATGTTAGATTCTTATTAATTTTACATTTTAGTATGTTAGAAAATGGTGAATAATGCATTGCTTATTTGCTAGATCATTAACCCTGTGCTCATGATTTGTGTCAAGCTGCATTATCATGGTAACTGGAATTTAATAAACACACAACAACATATAACATTTATTTTTCTTAAACAAAATAAGCCCTTAATGCAGTACATGCCCTATTGTGCCAATATTTATAAAGCCAGACCTCAAAAGTTCACTATATTTTTCCTGATTTTTTTCCTTTATATAGGAAAGCAGCCTTTCATGATTTTTGATAGAGGTTCATAGATTTTTATTTATATATTTTAAGAGAGTTTAGGCCTTAACTTATTTTATATTCATTTTAATTTCTTTTAAAACTGGTTTATTTTTTAAAAAGAAAAGCTTATTATTTAAATAACGAAATAAAATCAAATTTAGATTCTTTTAATTTAAATCCATTTTTATTGTTCAAAAAGATTAATTTTTAATCCATCCTTCTCTTTTCCAAATTGTATGTTTTCCCCTAGCTGAACAGTGAATCAATTAATTACCTTTTGCACCCATACATGTGTAGTATGTGAATTTCCTAATGTATTTCACCTCTCTAGGCAGCTTTTAAAACTGTCCCTACCAGAATGGAGATATTTATACATAAGTTTGAGGGGAGGGGAAGGTTTCACGAGGCATAAGGGAGCAGTTGACAAAGGCTTCCCTTGCCGATCGATCCGCGTCTAGACTCCCGCTCTGTACCAGATCAGCTGATTGTAGGCACAGCGCAGCGGCCATTTTTATTTTAATGAAGCGGGGATTATTTAAATCCCCACTTCATTGACTATGTCAGGTAAGCTAGTTTACATGGCTCTGTCGACAGAGCCATGTAGTCTAGACATACCCTGGGAGACAATCCTTACACTATTTTATTTTATTTTATTTTAGGGTTGACCAGTTTTATGATCATGGAGAAATAAGTGAACATTAATGCTACTTTTGCCTCATCTTCCCTTTTGCTCTTTGCAGCTGCTCCTAGTAGAGCAGGAATACAGCCCAGGATCTTGAACTGATATGCAGTGCTGGAATGATTATGGGGAAGGGTGCCCTTATCTTCTCCACTAGGTTTGACATCATTTTGTGGTGTTAGACAAGTACAGTGTTTAGAGGGGTTTTCTTCTGCTGTGTTCATAGTAAAGTTCCGTGAACATTCTATGGTGACATGGTAGAAGCTGCAGTGACAACAGGTGTCCTTCAGGTGATAACTTCACAAAACCCCATTCCTTTAGATGAACCAAGAACTGATGCTCCTACATGTGCTGCTTTACCAGAACTGAAAAGAGGAGCATGTGCCCAACATCAAACCCATGTGAATGGAAAACAGAGGCTTGCACGGCACGCTTCATTTAACACTGTTCAGCCTTGTGAAGGGATCAAAAAGAAGTTCAGCTCCGAACCCAACAGCCCACATAGAGAGAGGCAAGGTAAATACCAAGCGGAGTTGCTCTTTCCTAACCCAGTCACTTTCAGCCTGGGAGCGATGTTCCTATTTTTCAGTAAATTTTCTGTTCTTTGCATACTGGAAGCATGGTGTTGTTTCTTCTGTGGGAATTTGGCAGACAAATTAAGATTCTTGAATTAAAAAGATAACAGATTTTTACTGTATGGTTTCTAATAACATGGAGTTCACTGTAAGAATCCAGTTTATAGCACTTTCACACTTTAGAATTCTAAAGTTATAAAGCAAAAGTTCTTCCAGAATTTTCTATGAATTGTCCTAAGCCTGCTTAGTGCTGAGTGCTTCTTGCATGGAACTGAAGGTGCTCAGCACCTCAGAGGTGCTGCTCAAACTGAAGAGTGAATATTATAAAAACATTCCTTGGTAGAAAAACTGGATTCCATTCTTTGTATTATCAATATAAAAATGTGCTTAGAAAATCTCTGTAATTAATTCAATGTCCCTTTGTTCTTTCAGCTTGCTATGTAGGTTCAGATGAATACTGCTCTAAAATGATAAATCTAGCAGCTGTCTGCAGACAGAAGATGGAAAAGGATGCAGAGTAAGTTGGGTCTTAAAACTTAGTCTGCTCAGTTCCCTGCCCTATGCATTTTAATTTAAGATCAAATTTTGTCCTGAGGATGGAGATGCACAATTTCCAGTGACTTTCATTAGAGGACAGAAATTGGCTCTCGGGGTAACTTTTGTTCTCCATGTGCATGTAAAAGAGTCATGCTAATATGCTTCACATTTTAATAGAGAAATGAAACAACTATTGATATTTTCAAAGAAGTTGAGGGGATTCAGGCACATCTTGCTATACAATTAATGGACCAGATATGGGTAAATCCCCTGGAGTGCTTTGAAAATTTCATGGAACATATTTATTGGAAGCTTATAGATACAAGCTCTAGTTATCCTGAGTAGGGCTATGTCTACACTACGGGTTTTTTTTTTGCCGAAGAGGCAATGCAAATGAAGCGATCATTAGCATTTTCTCATGCTTCATTTGCATAATCTCTTCCAATGCTTTTTGTGCAAGAGGTTTTTGCACAAAAACTAGCAGTGTAGACAGATCCGTTTTGCACAAAAAAAACCTTTTGCGCAAGTTCTGTATACCTGCTTGTTTTTGTACAAAAAACCTCTTCTGCAAAAGGCATTGGCAGAGAATATGCAAATGACAGCACGACAAATGCTAATGAGCGCTTCATTTGCACTGTCTGCCAACAAAAGGCTGCAGTGTAGACGTAGCCTCAGAGATAGTGGGCTTCTTCCCATTAAAACAAAACAAAATATTTGTAAAAAAAAATTATCAATCTTTTAGGGGTTTTTGACCAACCCTCCATGCAAGTTAACATTGCTTTAGCTCATTAATTTGAAGCCAGAATATGCTAATGAAGCAGCTGTCTCCATCCCATCTAAAAAGGAGAGAGTTAGACCCCACAGAGAGTCTTCTGTAGAGAGAAGGGGTAAGCATGTTGCGGAATTGGTCTGTTCCACTGTCAAATCCAAACACCCTCTGATAACATAGGTGAGAATAGCATGGAGTCTTTATTTTGTGGATACATGTTGTACGTCCCTGTTAGCACTTATTGAAAGAACTGAGTGATAGCACAGAAAAAGAATCTGTGAGTCAGCTTTTCTATGGCTTGACATGATATGTAAATGATTGATGTCCGGTAGCATCCACACTTAACCCCAGAGAACCTCACAATTTTGTTTTTAAGGATAGTTTATGGGGATGTCATTCTGAACTGCATGCCTTTCTCTTTTTCTTGCATCTTTTAGGAGTAAAACTTGTGCCACTGAAACAAGCTTACATTCATCGAGGAATCCAGCCTTAATCTCTCCGTTCTCTGTCCTTCCGGATTCTGGGGACTCTGATTATTGCCTTAACCCCATACCTCATCCAGTGTTTCCCGTTGCTCATTCAGATGTGTCACATCTCTCTCTGCCAAATGGTGTGAACAGCCAAGTTTTGCAGACTCCCACTCTGGCAGTCTCAAAAATAGAGAACGGGAAACCCGCTCTACTCCCCAACCAGCCTTTTGTTTGCTTCCCTTCTGCGTCTGTCTTCATGCTGTGTGGCAGCCCTCAGGAACATCTGTCGAGGGAGAACCTTCCTAATGTAGGCGAAAAATGCAACAGAAGCCCTAAGGGGCAGGCCTCACCCCTGAAGCCACAAGCTGCTGTATTTTCAGTTAATTGCCACAAGCGTAGTTCCCAGAAGTGTGCATCTCCCTCCACGCCTGCAGCCAGCTCTGAGCCAGTTGCTAAAAGGAAGACCATGGAGCAGAGTGATGCCCCCCTCTCATTGGTGCTACCCAAGGTAGGGAAGTGCATTTAATTGACACCCACCTTTGTTGCTAAGGCTGAGAGCAGGGGAAAGATGCTCATGTTACTTGAAATAGTCTCTTCTGTACAGATATCTATTTAGAGAGAGACAAATCCTACCTCACCTGCACAAGTATAATGGGGAAGGGGAGAAATACATGTGGTGAAGCGTTAATTGGAAGATGTCTCTAGTTAAAAAGTGACTGACTACCTCATGATGAGGCACAGATCAGTCCCTTCCATAAAAATACCTGCAAGAGAAGAAGAAATCAGAGGGTTCTTCTACACATTATCCTGTCACTGGGGCTACCTCCCAACCTGGCAGTTCCACAGGAGACACTGTTACTCCACATCAACTTTTACACCACTAGGGTTCACCCAGGCAGCATTGCTCATTCTACAGAGCCATGGGGAGGTGATATGCCTCTTCCCCTCTTCCTTGTCTCACCTCCCTCTCTATCCTCCCAGTCCAACTTCTGCTCTCTGCAGGATGAGTGGGTGAGGAGAGGATGGGGCTTTGGAAGCCAATGAGTCACTTTCTGCAAAGGGAAGAGGCTCACATCCAGTGTCTGGTTCAGATGCTGAAGTTGGGAGCCCACGCCATTGTCTGATTGTGGGCTGTCTGGGGCAACTACAAGGGATCTACAACCCTTGTCAAGATTTTCTTTCAAAATTTAAAAAAAAAAGCCCTAAACACTTAAGATGAAAGTCAGCCTTGTGTAGATGGCCTGTGTACCACATGAGTGCCGCTGCAACACTCGTGGTGGCCCTCTGCCCCAGAGTGAATTCACTCTTCGGTTAAGGAAGGCACATGAGATGGTAGCCCATGTACTATTTTAATGTAGACTTTTCCTTCTTAATTCTATTTTTGCTCAGAAACCTATTGAGTCACCTGATGTAGCATATCCCTTGGGAAGCAGCTGCGCCTCTAATGTACATCTAGGAGCTTTTCATCTTGACTTAGGAACTCCTGCTGGTGAGACTGCAGAAGAGGATACAACTAAACCTTTAGAGCCTCACGACCAGGAAAAGCAATCTCCGAACAGAGACCATGAAGATCCCTCACAGGGAAAAGAGCACATCTCTCAAGAAAATACCAAACAAGCCTTCTTTCCTCAGTATCTCTATGTGCAGCCAGCTGCAGGTAAGGACTATATAGATACACAGGGATACAGTATGATTAAATGACGAGGCATACATTTAAAAATTCAGGCATATTAAGTGGGGGTGTTAAATCCAGATTTGGGCACCTAAGCAAAAGTGATCTGAATTTCAGAAAACCTGTTCACTCTCAAATCCTACTGTAGTCACTGGAAGCTGCTTGTACTCAGCAACTCTGAAAACCAGTATGCTTTTATGTAGGTAAGTACATATGGATTACAGTAAATAACAGGGCCTCACATATTTCCACAGCAACACACATTGCTTATCACAATAGACCTGTTCTTTGGGATCTCATCTGTCTTTTTTAATGTTTTTGGCCGTATGGATGTAGAGAAAACCTTGAAAAGGAGAACACAGGTTTTGTCTACTCCTAAAACAGACTGACCCATCTACGTCACTAAGGGCTGTGAAAATTTTCCCCATGTGATGTAGTTAGAGCAACCTAACCTTCCTGTAGACATGACAGGGACAGAAAAACCTCACTTGCACAGCTGCAGCTATGCCCCCGTAGCACTTGTAGTGTGGACCCAGCCTTAGTATTTGGTGTCTTAATGAGCCTGAAATTAGCTCTACAAGGTGTGACTCAACTCAAGCAGGGCTTTGTAGATTTCAGTCCTAGAATCGATTTTTCCAGGATCTCATGCACCTCAGCATTGCTGCTGCAGAATTTGTCCGATGGCTGTTGACAGACATGTGAGTTTTTATTTTCTGGCTCCCTGCCCTGCCAGGATCAGTGTGCAGGGAGCACATGGGGTGGTTAATTCAATGTGTACTTTGGTCTATGGAGCTAGGCAGCCAGGAGCCAGAGCTGAAGTCCATCTTGTAGCCAAGAATGTGGGGAGCTAGAAGTTGAGGCTGGTGAGTCAAGTAGCCTGAAGAACACTGCAGCAGCTGAGGCCCAGGGAGTTGAGTTGTTCTCTTAAAGCCAGTTACAAGATGTTCCCATTCAAGGCACCTGTGTAGGGTGAAGTGAAGAAGATTTTATGGCTGCTGTGGAATGGAGCGGTTGCTCCCTTGGAGTTTAGTCCTATTGTGCCACTGAGTAAAAGCCACTAGTTGCAGGTGCAGTGCCACATGGATACAGGTTCACAGCAATTTACAGGCTGGGAGCCTTAGTTTGAAAATGTTGATGAAGGTGTTCAGAAGATCTGATAAATTGGGGACCAATTCAATGCCTATTGAAGACAATGAAAATCTTTCCCTTGACTGCAGTTAGTTTTGATTGGGCCTTTAACAAGTGGATTTTTATAATGTTATTTCTTTAAAGTAGGGCTGTCAAACGATTACAAAAATTAATCATAAGATTTTTAAAAATTGTGCTTAATTGTAGTTTTCATCACATTGTTAAAATAATAGAATACAATGCATTTAAATATTTTGGAGGTTTTCTAAATATTTTCAATTACATTGACTTTAGTTGCTACATAGAATACAAAATATGCAGTACTCCACACTTGTATTACATATATATACACTGTAAAAAAGAAACAAAATAAACAGTATTTTTCAGTTCACCTCATCCAAGTACTGTAGTGCAATCTTTTTATCGTGAAAATGCCTTGCGGGATGGGGAATTACAGGTAGGGTTCCATAAATGTAGACAAACTTGTTTGTCTTAGCGATTGGGGTGAACAAAAACAATGACTTAGTGGACTTGCAGGCTCTAAAGTTTTACATTATTTTATTTTTGAGTGCAGTTCTGCGACAAAAACAAATCTTTTGTAAGTTGCACCTTTACAATAAAGAGATTACACGATAGCACTTTGAGATGAATTGAAAAATCCTATTTCTTTTATGTATCTTTATTTGTAATCAGAAATAATATAAAGTGAGCACTATACACTTTATACACTTTGTATTCCGTGTTGCAACTAAATTCAATATATTTGAAAATGTAGAATAACATCCAAAATATTTAAATTGATATTTTATTATTATTTAACAATATGATTAAAATGGTAATTTTTAATCTAGTTAATTTGGTTTGAGTTAATCACTTGAATTAACTGCAATTAATTGACAGCTCTCCTTTAAAGCCATGTATGAGTTTTATTTAAAAAAAAAAAAAAAGTTGAGTAAATTATTTCTAAATTAGTGGAGAAACAAGTACCAAGTGCATGTATACAGGCTGCCACTTATGGTTCTTATTTATACATCGGCAAATGGTGGTTGGTGCTTTACAGATGCTTGCAATCTAAATAGAGAAAAATATAAAAGAGAGATGAGAGGAAAGGTGGGGATATAAACAACATAGAGCGATTTGAGCAGATCTCTCAGACATGTAGTTTATTTACCTTTATGTTTTGCTTTTTCCTAGACAGCTTCACTTTTTCCCTGCTTCTCCCTTTTATTGAATAACAGTGTATGCTTAATGTCCATTAGCAAACTTCATTAATTCCTTAATTTGTTCTCTCTTTGGTTTAGGATTAAGTGGTTTTAACTTCCTGTTTTCTGCAAACCAAATCCCTGGTGCTGTTGGTCTGTCTGCAAGCCAGTTACCATCTCTTAGTGTTCCCCTGTGTGGTAGTGCCATCAACAGCCTTGGCACCCCTCCCTCTTATCTGTTCTCCAGCAATCACCAATCCACTTTCTTCTGCTCCTGCTGGCTCTTCCAAATACCGCAGCCACAAATATCAGTATGCCCACCTTCACATCAACAACGCCCGTCTTTATTGGCACCACAGCAATGGTTACTCCAAAGACCTCCAAAATACCTTCAGTGGATTCACAGCAGCCGTCTTCAGCTGTACATCTGAGCCCTGTGCTTGGAAAGTCTTGCAGCACGGTTAAACTGGAATCCCCAGTTTGTACGGGGCACCCAGTCACCCTTCTGAAACTACAACAGGTAAGGAATTTATTACAGGGAGGCTATACAAAAGTGTCATCCTGCAGCAGGGGTGGGCAAACTAAAGGTTATGGCTCTTGAGGGTGAGGCCACGGGAGACCAGGAGGAGACTGAGCATGCTACCGAGTGGGGGAGGGGCTGCTGCATAGGGGCAGGGTTCCAATCCCAGAAACAGCATGGTGAATGTGCACCTGTGCAATGTGGTGCTGCTCCATGCCAGAAGATGATGGAATTGTGAGTTGGGGGTTGGACAAGCCCATAACTCTATTTCCTGGCAGGAGGTCCAAGACCAGATAAAAAAAAGTCTGCTGGGCCAGATGTGACCAGTAGACCATAGTTGGCCCACCCCTGTCCTGGGACCAAGTGGCTGAGACTGAATGAAAGAGATTTGGTTTTGCAGTTCTTGACTCAGCTGGAGAGGTGTGTCTGTCACAGAGGGAGAGGATGATAACATTCTGGTGCAGTGTCTACCATTGCAGTGACATAGTTTTAAAAAACTAACAAACAAACCTCTGACATGTTGAAGTATAATATTAAACATATGTGTATCTGCAAGTTTGCTAGCACCATATATTGAAGTAGAAAAAATTATTACTCTCTCCCAAATCAGCCTATGCTTTTCTCAATGCTTTGATTCTCTGGTAAATTGTTGGGATTTTGGGGGGAGAAAGGGAAGGGTTTGGTTCAGAAGTTGCAGCCACAGTTTGTTAAAGTTGTGGTTTTAGGCATGCAACCTACCTTCCAAAGCAGAGCAGCAGCACAGAAGACATGATAGGTGTTCTGTTTGGCTCTCCAACACAAGCATGACCATGAAGCAGCCAGGTAAAATTTGAGTGGTCTGGTCATACCCTCTGCCGTGATGTCCGTGAGTGGCATTGCAACCTAGTACACAAGGTCATGCTAATTCAAGTCACTCAAATTTGAGGCAACTATAAACATTTGTGGTATATTTAAAAGTTGCAGTTTCTGCAATAAAATTGCTGCCAGCAATTTTCTTACAGCCTTCTGATAGGCTAAAAAGTTGAATTGTGTGAAGTAAATAAATAGGATGGGGCAGAGCAGCGCAGGAGGGTTCTCAGTTTTAACTCAGACATCTGGCTGAAAAGTTTTTTTAAAACAAAAGTATAAATCCTCCATGCTTCACCCCCAAATCATTTACTTTAATAACTAAATAATACCTCCTCCTAATGATAGTGTCTGATTAGAGCGCTGGGTGAAAATATTATATACGATGGATAAGGACAGGACTCTTAATTCTAAAAACAAAATTAACACAATGTGTGTTTTTTCTTGTGTAAAAGAAATCACTAATACCAGTTCAGAATAGGGAGGAAATCGGCTATGTTTAGTACTACACATGAGATCAAACTACAGCCGCTCCCCGAGTTACGACCACGTCCACTTTACGACCATCCGCACTTACGACCAAAGTGGTCGTAAATGCAGATCCGAGTTACGAACGGCGATCCGCGCTTACGAACAGCGCGGTCGCCATGTAACTCTATGGGATCCGAGTTACGGACCAAGTTTTGGTCCGTAACTTGTTCATAACTCAGGGAGCAGCTGTACATCGCTACCTGTTTCTCTTACCCACTACACTTTGTCTTTGCTTTAGTCTTACTCTTTTAAAAAAAAATTATTATTGGGGAATGATACTGGGGAATGAGTGAGCAATTAAAAATAAGTTGTGTTTTTGGATGTTTGCAAACTTATGAAAAATGCTGTAACAGAGAATTCAAAAATCAATCACAGTATAACCACTAAAAAGAGTGTTAGTTTGCATATTCAAAGAAAGTCATTGTGTTATAAAACTCGTGCTTAAGTTTTCAAACCAGATGTCTAACGCTAGGCACCTAAATCCACACTGAGCACTTGACAGTGAGGTATGGCAGGCACTTAAAACTGAATTTGTCCAAATTTTCGGATGTTTAAATATGGATTTAGGACCCTAATTTTTAGACACCTGGTTTGAAATCTTTATTCATGTATCTAAGAAATAGCGTGTGTGTGTTTTCTCACTTTTGGATAAGACATTTCTGAATTGCTTTGTTTCACTTTTATAACTAGCCATCATCAACCCCACTTACTCCGAAGAGCATTCGTCCTACACATCATGAAGCATTTTTCAAAACTCCCAGCAGCCTTGGAGATCCTATTGCATGGAAAAAAAAGGAAGGCAACCAGACCAGAAATACCAGTTCTGTTCAGAGGAGACTAGAAATCTCAAGTAGTGGCACTGACTAATCCAGCTTATTGCAAAGGTGTGGTCATATTGTAATGTGACTTCATAGTTGTTAACAAAAACAACAGCTATTTCATAACAAGAGGAGGATGTTAAAATGTCATCCCTGTTGGCATACTTCCCTTCCACACTAATTCTTTAACTTTCTCCTTCATGAATCATCCCTATCACTGAAGTATCTTTATTTAATTGCTCATTTAATACTCAGTAGGATTCAAACTTTGAGCATGGTGCAGCATTGCGAGCACCAAACTGTATTTGCGGTTTTAATTTGAAAAATACTATATTGCTGTGACAAGATGCAAACAGACTTACTGGAGTCTCATGGAACTTCTTTCTTTTTTTCTTTCTTTCTTTTTTTAAGTAAGCTGTCCAGCACTTATCTAGGGTGAGTGTTTTTTACATGTCCTCTACTTACCCTGAGTAAATCTGTGGTAAAAAAATGATAACCTCCTGCAGCTGTAAAAGCAGCTGCTGCCTGTGTTCCAATCTATCAAATTCTGCCTCAGCAATGCAGTTTCTTGTTATTTATTTTGTATATTGGAATGGGATTTAGTGCAAAATGTTTGCAGCCTCAAAACAACAGATTTTCTCAGGGTATGACTACTTGAATATTGATTGGTGGTTGTACAGTTTGCCCTGCACTTGTTTTACAAAAGCCTAATAAACTTACAGAATGGATGAATGTATACATATGAAAATATTAAGACCAAAATAACTGTGAATCTTAACTTTTTTTGGTAGTTGTATTAATGAACTGTATTAGTCCTTGTCTTGTGTCTTTTTCTGGGCAAAAAGTACAAATTAATTAACAAATTGAATCTGGTTCCTAAATAACACAATCTGACAAATTAATCTGGGAATAGTGAATCTCTGAATGTGTGTGCTAGGATTTCTTCTCCATTGAAATATATGGTCTAGAGTATCTCTCTAAATCCAGATTGAACTAAGCAATTAATCACAGGATTAGATTTTATTTCCAAAAATACTCATGTGCATAATTGTTGACCAATGACAGTAGGCAATTTTGGTAACTCTCATTAGAAATTATAATTATTCACTAAATTTTAATACGGCTGGAGATTATGAACAAAGACAGTCCCCATGAATGGTGTATTTGAATACACATGAAAAGTGGGAGGCTTTGTATTTAGGCACCTGTGTGGATAAATTGTAGAAAGAAGATATCAGTGAGCGGGAGTCATGAATTTGGGAAGATAGGGGTGGTAGTTAGCTTCATGCCTGCAGATAAAGTGGGAATAAAGAAAGGGACATGTCACACTTATTAGCATTCAGAGTCCTCAAACAGTGGGTGGATGGTATTTGAGCACAATTAATATAATCGGAAATAATGTAATGGTTAGTACTGATTTGAGATGTTTTCACAATCTGCAATTGCATTTCTTCTTTTTTAATATTATCATGTTACTTTGAATTTTTATTAAATCTGTGGGTAGCCACATCAGCTCTTCTTTCATGTAGTGAGAATATGTGTTTATTGATATTGCTCTCTTGAGAGCAGACAGTCTAATGTGCTATTTCTCTAGCCTTGGGAGAGAAGGATTTCTTGGGGGAAAGGGAAGGGTTTATAAAGAAATGTGTCCTTATCAAATGGAATTTAAGAATGAATTTTAGTGGAGTGGTAAGTGGGAGTACAGTGGCCTTATATTAGAAGTAGACCAATGAGAGCCTTATGAGAAGGGAGTATTTTAATCCCTCTTTTAAAACAACCAACAATTTGACAGTAGAATGACACAGAAAATTTCAGGTGTGGGAAAGAGAACCCTTACCACTGTTAAATTTTAAAAATTTTATGTTTTACACTACAGTTTAGCAAGTTTACATGATTGTATTTGAATCATTTTTTCTTGTACTCCCAATTATAAATTGCTTTGCAAAGTGAAATGAAGTCTGTAGCTAACATTAATATTGCCAAGCATACATTGTAGCTACTGATGCTGTGATTTTTCTCAGCTAGTACAAGTCAGTATCTGTTCAGGCTTGAAACAGGATGATGTTGTTCCAGATTGTATGGAGAATCTACACTAGTCACACAATCTGTTTTCTCCTTTATCTGTGAGCAGCGTGTTAGTGAAATGGCAGTATGGAGGGAGGAGGAGGATTTGATTTAAAATATGAAGCCTTTTTACTCCACAGTTATTGCATCATCATTGCAAACCCATCTCACTTTGTCAGTAAGGCTGTTCTGTTTCATGACTGACCTAACTATACTTGAAAATACAGGGACAGAAAATCTTCATTTTCCAATACCTGCTTCATTAAAACACTGGGCCTGATTCTGATCTCAGTGGGTCTCCAGTGTGAATCAGGGGTAACTCTACTGAAGTCAGTGAAGCGAGACCAATTATAGGGAGAGCAGAATCAGGCCTACTTCGCTTTTGTAACATACAGGGCGTGCAAGGGTTGCAGTGGGGCTTGACATTGTCCCATTTACGTCAATGGCAAAACTCACACCTAGGTAAACAGAAGCATGAGTGAGACCACTGCAAAAGTGTAAAATAACGGATCAAACCATGTTACCTGCAGCAGCCTAACTGCTGCAAGTTCTTCTGCAGTAGATATGGGGTACTTCTGATAGTCAAGAGGCAATGGCAGTCTACACTTCCTATCACTGGGTTCAGTCAAACAAATCAGCAAAACTGCTAAGGAAAAGCAGGATTTGAATTTGCACTGAAGAAAGTGCACATGCATGATGTTGTGCAGGGTTTGTGAAACCTTTATGTTCTGGTACAAGTGTTGGGGGCATGTGTGTATAATTTATATACTTGAATCTACCTACCAGGTTTACATTTCTCAATTTCTTTTGTAAAAGGTGCTATTTCTGTATTTAAAAAGCTGTATTTTTAATGTAAAGCTGCTTCCTGTTTGTATCATTGCACTGCTAGTTTTTATATAGATATTAATTTTATTGCTGCTTGTAGCTGTTCTTCACTGGTTAGATATCACTTCCTCCTTTTTCTTGTATCTAGCAATGTTCTTTGTAGCTACCTGTCTGTAACTGTACTACAAGCACACTGTTGTTGGGTTGAATTTTTTTTAATACCTGTTAGAAAAATTGTAAACTTTACAAAATAAAAAATGAACTAAAAGAAGGTGAGATTGTGGAGAAGGCTTGTTTGGGGTTTTTTTGTTGTTGCAGTTGGGTTTTTTTTTTGGGGGGGGGGGGGGGTTGGTTGTTTGGTTTTTTGCTTTATCTAAAATGTATCTAGATTGCCCATCGCTTCAGTATTTGAACACCAAATAAGTTAACTGAGATCCTCAGAGTGTCTTCCAGGTTCAGCAGCTTTCCTTACCGTGGGTGAGATTCTCACTCCTTCTTTGGCCCCAGTACACTGAGGCTACATCTACACTATAGGGTTTTTGCGCAGAAACCCGTGGAGCGTCCACACCTCAAGTGTGTTTTTGTGCAAGTAAATTTACAGTAAATCAAAAGAACAGAGGGGGTTTTGCAGTGTAGGTATTCCTCTTTCTACGAGGAATAACTCCTTTTTGCGCAAGAGTTCTTGCGCAAAAAGATGTGTGTGGATGGACAAGGGGGGGTTCTGCGCAAAAAGAGCCAATCGAAAAAAGCACAGGTGCTCTGGTGGCTATTCTGTGAATAGTAATCAGAGCTTTCTTTCGAGAGAGCGTCCATGCACGCTTGCGTAGTGTGGACATGCTGTTGCGCAAGTAGATTTTGCAGAAGATCTCTTCCACAAAAAGCTTCTTGTGCAAGAAGCCTGCAGTGTAGACATAGCCTGAGTAAAACCCTAGGAACAGTGCATAGGGGCTCTAAGGCTATGTCTATACTACAGGCTTCTTGCGCAAGAAGCCTTTTGCGCAAGAGTTTTTGCACAAAAACTTCTTGCACAAGAGCACATTCACACCTCAAAGCACATCGCAAAAGAGTGGCCACACTGCATGGACACTCTTGCGCAAGAAAGCTCTGATGGCCATTCATAGAATGGCCATCAGAGCACCTGTGCTTTTTCAGATAGGGGTTTCTTGTGCAAGGGGTTTCCTCTGGAGCATCCACACTTGCCTTCTTGCACAATAGCTGTAGCACTAAAAGCAGTTATGCCTCGGAAAAGGAGGTTTACCTACAGCAGAAAAAGCCCTCTGTTCTGCTGTTTAACTGCCCATTTAATTGCGCAAGAGCTCATTTGAGGTGTGGACGCTCCGCAGGTTTTTGCGGAAGAACATCTGTTTTTGCGCAAAAACCTTGTACTGTAGATGTAGCCTAAAAGTCCCAGTACAAAAACTGAAGGAAACAACCACAGGCTGTTCTTCAAAGATCCCCTCATAAGGCATATATGTTTAGGGGCTGTGGGCCTGAAGGTAGTGTCAGAGAAAGGCCACAGCATTTGCTGAAGAGATTCTGGGCAGTGCTGGTGCCATAGTTAACCTCAAAACAGTTTGTTGTTTATGTCTAAATTATACCGGAGGCTGTTCTGGCTCTCAGGCTATGTCTAGACTACAGGCTTCTTGCGCCAAGAAGCTTTTTGCGGAAGATCTCTTCCACAAAAACTTCTTGCGATAGAGAGCGTCCACAGTGCAAAAGCACATTGAAAAAGTGATGCGCTTTTGCACAGGAGAGCATCCAGACTGCCTGGATGCTCTCTTGCAAGTAAGCAGTGATTGCTATGGACAGAATGGCCACCAGGGCACGTGTGCTTTTTCCTCTTCGCTCTTCTTGCGCAAAACCCCCCCCTCTTGCCCATTCTCTCACACCTTTTTGCGAAATAACTTTTTCGCAAAAAGGAGTTATTCCTCATAGAATGAGGAATACTTACACGGGGAAAAAACCCTCTGTTCTTTTGTTTTACTTGCGTAAAAATGTGCTTGAGGCGTGGATGCTTAGCGAGCTTTTGCGCAAAAACAACTGGTTTTCCGCCAAAACTCTGTAGTGTAGACCTAGCCTCAGAGCAGCCCAGAGTTGGCAGGGCACAAGAGTGGCTTAAGCCATCAGCTGCAAATTTTGATCTGTGCCTCTCAGAAATTTAGTCTCATCCCATCTGTTCTTTGCTGCCAATGATGCCTTGATTTAGAGTACTATTAAAAAAGAAACTTACAAAGGGACATGTTTCCAACATTCTCAGATGCATGATCAGATGGAGGATTCAGCCTCCTTTCCTGCTACAGCACACTACAGACAAGGTACTCTGTCTCCTGCTTTCAAAAGTGTTATCCTGGGTGCTGCTGTAAGCCCTCCAGTATAGCGGCTCTAAGTTGATGGGAGAGAGCTTTCCAGCGTCCAAGTGATGGTAGCCATGTTTGAGGGAGAAGCTTTCCCACCAATAAAGCACTGCGTACACCAGTGCTCAAGTTGGTGTAAGTATGTCACTTAGGCATGGCTAATTCACACCTCAGAGCAATAAACATCAACTTAAGCGGCAATATATCCATGGTCTTACACTGTGTAGGACTCTGGAAACTGGTTTATTCCTACCTCAGTCGCTGGTCTGCTGAATGACCCTGAGCAAGTTTTTTTTTTTCTCTCTGTGCCTCAGCTTCTATATCTGTAAAATGGGGATGATGAAACCAGGCAACTGAATTTTATAAAGTGCTATAAAATCTACTGATGAAACGTGCCATGTAAGAGGTAGGTGTTATGATATAGCATCAGGAGTTCTCTTGGGCTATTCTCTTCTACTTTTGTGCCAAGTGTGAGCTGTTCTTAAGTAAAAGAAGAGGGTTGTGGGTTTTTTTTCTAATTTCCATCTTTACAAACTCGTAGTCCAATTCTGTGGCTACAGGAGGTTTTACTTCACTTTTGTATCTTGACTCTGGGCTGCTCCAAGGACAGAAACAAGCCCTACTATATGTTAGAGCAGTCTCTGAATCACTACAGAACTCTGCATTACTAGCCTGCTCTCACCACTCCAGCCCCTTGCTCCCAACAGTGCCGATTGAAATGTGAGGGGGGGGAGGTAGTATAGGGTGACTGACAGCAGCCCTATACTGTAACTATGCTAAGGGAATTCCTCCCACAACCAGCTGTGCGGTTGCTATTTGCAGCCAGAACAGCATATAAGGGCCATCTCCCGAGTGAAAATGTCCCCTAGTCTGAGATTCAAGCTGAGTTTTTTCCATCTAGTGCCTCACCTCCCCTAAATATGAATTTTCTAGTGTAAATTGGTCCCTCTGTTTTCAAGTGGCTCCAGCACAACCCATGCAAGATGGAAGAAGGAGCTTACCCCGAGGTCACCCCAGTCGTCGGGTTATGCAGTGGTGCAAGGCATTCCACAGTAGCAGTTCCTGCAGTTTGCAAGTCCCACGTGACCCTGGGGAGCAAGTCATCAAAAAAGGAAGTGGTAAGGCGCCCAAGGCCATGGGCTGCTCCTTCCAACCAACATTAGCCTGAACAGTGAAGCCCATGCAGGTGAGTGGGCCCTGGCTTTCTAATGTATGGCGCAGATTGTGCATCCCTCCGCGTCAGTGCATGCAATGCATTCGTATGCAACTAATCTGGAATGTAGAAAATGAACATTTAGCGAAATGACAGATTGTGCATTCGTGATTATTTACATTGTCCCAACCCATCCCACTAGCGACCATGTAATAGTCTTGCCCTTGTTCACCACGAGATGGCACTAGCGTCTATATGACAGCTATAGTTATAAAACTATGCCCGCTCATTTTATTGTATTCAGCCAAATGCATATAGCACATTATTTTCAAAGGGAGTGGACTGCTAATTGCTAAAAATGTAACTGTCTAGCCCAAATAATTAGTACTAACATTGAAACTGCATTCCTACATGCACTAGGTTATCAAAGATGTTAACAAACCAGTCACATTAATCCAGCAGGGAGTTCTCTCCTTGCACCTGAATTTAGTGTTCACAGTCTAATGTTTCTTTTCAGTTTTCTCATACTCTGCTGTCTGTTTTCGTTGCCATGCAACTGCCATCATATTGTTGTGCATGCTTATTAGCCATTAACTGTCTTTTTTTTTTTTTTAAAATGAGAACATGGCAGTGGCCCTAAATGCCGCTTTCTCACAAAGAGCTACATGAACAGAATGGCTGTGTCTACATTGGCACCCTTTTCCGGAAAAGGGATGCTAATGAGACAAGTCGGAATTGCAAATGCAGCAGGGATTTAAATATCCCCCGCGGCATTTGCATGAACATCTGCTTTTTTCCGCTCGGGCTTTGTGGAAAAAGCGCCAGTCTAGACACGGCTCTTGCGAAAATAAAGCCTTTTCCGGAAGATCCCTTATTCCTCTTAAAATCAGGAATAAGGGATCTTCCGGAAAAGACTTTTTTTTTTGAAGAGTCTGTCTGACTGGCGCTTTCGTCAAAGCCCGAGCAAAAAAGCGGCAGTTATGTTCATGCAAATGCCGCGGGGAAAATTTAAATCCCCACTGCATTTGCAATTCTGACTTGTCTCATTAGCATCCCTTTTCTGGAAAAGGGTGCCAATGTAGACACAGCCAGAAGGTTGTGGATTGTTTCTCTGTGTTAAATTGGTGAATCACAACATGGCTTAATAGGCATGTGTAGGCAAACAATACAAAGGATGATACATTAGCATTCACCCAGAGAGTCACCTAAAACCACTACAGACATGTTACTCGCAAAGAAGCTTCATGTGTGATGGGACAGTCAGTCACTGCATTCTCTTCTTCCATAATGAGTCACTCAGTCAAGCAGCAATTCTGCAATATATTTTTAATCTGCAGGAATGTGGAAAACTTGCTACATTTGTTAATTCAGCTAAAAATCTTTTCTCTTAATGATTAGTTTTCCATTTTTTTCAATTGCAAAAGAACAAGTTGACTGCTTGATCTGCAGCAGGGTCTTGCTATCATTAATGTCAATGGAATTTTGCCATTGATTTCAGTTGGTGCAAAATTGGGACTCCAGCATTGATGTGAATGTGACCTAGTAGCCTACATTGGGAACAAATGTTTGTAGTATGCAATAAAGCTGTGAATTACGACTGACTGTACAAAGCAAAAATTACTGCTAGTGCTCCCTGTGGATTCAATAGCGTATTTTTTCCTGTGTCCTTACCAGTTTTAATTTTTCTTTTTAATTGAAAAAGATTAAAAGTTTAACAAGATTTCATGTGTTGCGAGGAACATTAATGCTGGTCCAGCTCCACTACAAGGAACTAAGTTTTAGTTTTTGTATGAAAATGCAGAACTGCAAATTGCAGTAGCTTATCGGCACTGTGCTTTTAACTGTTTTCTGAGTTGAAAAAGAAGTTAGAGCAGGAAGGGTAAATATTCCCTGGTTTAGCTCTTTTAATGGAAAAATTTAAAACAGCATCTTTGTGAATAAAAGTCCAGAGGGCCCCATGTCTGGGCTGAGCAGCACAGAGCAGATTGAAAATAATACTGTTATGATGAAAGGTGTTAATGGCTGCCATCCTATGCATCTGAGCTATAGGCCACCACAGCCTGCACTAAAACTTATGTGCAAGCCACCCTTCATTCAGACTAAATGGAAGAAAGAATTAATTTCCGTTATGGCAGAGGTCCCCCAACTGTGAGACATGCCCCCATAGGGAGATGCAGAGGAACGTTCGGGGGGACACACTGTGGTCCACGCCAGCCCCAATGTGGTACAGGAAAGCACCATCCAGCTCTGCTCCTGACCCCAGGCCTCTACCTGGAACCCCAGCTGCCGGCCTCATCCCCCACCTAAGGCTCCATTCCCAGCCCTGTCCCTGTCCCCTACCGTGGCCCAGCCTCAGCTCCTCTCACCCCCCTCATCCATATGAACTTCCTCTTGCAGGCCCTGGCTCTGATGAGTGGGGAGTACAGACAGGGATAAAAGGGGGCACAAGGTAACAAGTTTGGGGACCACTGCTTATGGATTAAGATAGCTGAAGCCATTCAAGGCATTGGACCACCTAGGAAAGCTGGCACAAGAAGTAACTGAGGAGGAATCAGAGGATGTCTCTGGGCAGATTGCAGAGGCTAGGACTGAGACTTTGCTTGTTTGCAGATATGTTTGTGTGGGTGGCAGAGGGAGCAAAGCAACCGGAAAGCCTAAGAGGCAAGTGTGAGCATAGCCTGGCAGGCGAACAGAGTGGAACAGCTCCTTGAGGTGCAGGACTGGTGAAAAGGCAGACTTGGGGATCTCTTTGCAAGGAAACTGCTGGATAGTGCCTGTTCTGACATTGTTTAGTGACACGGAACTCTCTCTGCATTCTCTGTAAACAAACAGGATTACACCAAGGACATACGTGACTTAGAAAATAAATTTCTTGTCCTAACAGAACAATGCAGCAAGGCTCCAAATATTTGCTAACACTTGAGCTAAAGAGACAATAGATATTTTAAAAAAACTGGTAGAACGGTATTTTCATTGAAAAATGTATCAAAATTAAAAGAAAAGAAACAGAACTACAATACTACAAACACAATGGGCTAAATTCAGCCCTAGTGCAACTCTATTGTTAAATGTGGGCTGGTGCAAAGCTCTGGTGGCATTATATATGAAGGTCCTGATTGTCTTCTCATCTACAGCTGCGTAACTCCTCTCACTTTAGCTTACCATCCAAGTGCCTGATGCAAGGCCTGTTGAAGTTGATGGAATGAATCCCGCTGATTTTGATGTGCATTGAAGCAGGCCCCAAAAGCCTCAGATATGATCCTGCTCCCAACAGCAGTCGATGGGAGTTTTGCTAGTGACTTCCGTGGGGGACTGATTGAGTTGCTAGTTTGGTTTCACTGAGCAGGTCCTCAGAAACATCCTTCTGGGCAGGACCATCCTTAAGATTTATGGAGGCCTAAGCCGGACAGGTGGGAAGGGAGGAGGCAATGGGGCAGGTGACTGCTTTGTGGGGGGGAAGGGCTGTACTCAGGGCTGTGGAAGCCGAGCAGAGCAGTGAGGCACAGGAATTGGAGAGGGTGCTGTAGCATCCCCACATTTTACATGGGTTCCCCACTGCCACCAGTCCTCAACCAGGGTCCTGGCCCCACGCACTGTCCAAGTCCCTCTCTCCCAGAGACATGGCCCTGCTCCTGGTCCCAGCAAGGAGGAGCAGGTGAGCAACAGCTGGACACAGTCCACGGAGGCTCTGGGGCATGATGTTGGCTGCTGGAACTGGTGCTGCCCATACATTGCTGTCCTGTCCTGGCGATTGTGACCCTAAGCATAGGAAGCACATAACCACCTAGGGCATCATTACATTTGGGGCACCAGCTGTGTATTCTGCATATGCCTAAGGAAGGTCCTGCTTCTGTGCCTGACACTGCCAAGGTGGGCTTTGAGCCACTTTGACTTTCCTCTCCTGTCCCCGCTCCCATGCTGGGATTGTTGGCTTTTCCTGGAGTGTAACTTATTTAGAGCATTTACATTGGCTGGTAATGGCAACTAAGGGGCATCCAGGAACTGGTCAGACATCATGGCTTCCTGGCTATGTCCCCATCCCAACGACCAGCAAATAAAAGAGATCGGAACCACTTCACCAGCCCTCCACCACCAGGCGAACCCTCAGCCACATATGAGCCAGACCAGAATCTTTAGGTTACTGTCTCACTGCTGAAGTCCATCAGGGTGTAATGCACCTTCACTGAAGTACCAGTCAGAAGTGGAGGTGCGCTGGGATTTTTAAAATGCTGATGCTAGGCTTTAGGATGGAATGGAGGCAGATCTAATGTGGTAACTCCTGACCTCCCTGTGGCCCAGCCATAAAGCTATCCCCTCACTGTTTCTCAAAGCCTGGAACGGGGAGTATAAACGGGTACTTGGCTATAGCTGTCGCCTCACCAGTCGCTCTGGAATGGCTATTGCCTCAGTCATTCATGATCATATTTTGATTTCTCTTTCAAATTGAGCAGGTTATGTGGAGCTTGGTTTTAGCATTTGTTAAATGGAAGCTTGATGACTGTACTATTGTTTAGACGGTCAATCAGGAAAAAGTCCTGCACAAACTGTGGCTACCATCCTCAGTTCAGTTTCATACTGAATATACATGAGGTTGGTTTACATACATGTCAAATGCCAATGATGTCTTAATGCCACACTGTTCCACTGTAGTTATATGTCACCTTGTCAAAATACTATTGGGATTATTTCTTGTACACGTCTACTTGTGGTCAAGTTTCTTTGTTACCCTGAGTCTAACTGTACAGGGGGTCAGAAAGAAAAAATATAAGATCTCAGCAGCCTGGGACTCACTTCTGATTTCTGTCTTATGTGCCTAAAAGCTCATGGTTCGGGGTTTCAGCCAGTCACTTGCAGGGGTCAGATTTACTGCCCCTTCCCCAAAATTTATATATAACATCTCCACCCTCTGCAGCATCAAGGAAGTCCACATCTGGAGATGGGACGTGACTCAGATGGGCCAGGGCTCTGAGAGGGCTCCAAGCACATTCTCTCTTTCAGATGCTTGGCTGGTTGGGTCTTGCTCCCATGGTCAGGATCCAACTTCAGTTCCCTTTCCCCCTCCCCAGGTCAGATTAGCAGTGATCTTGGGAGTGGAGGTGTCCTCCTCTGTAGCGTGTGGGTACAGGTAATTTGCCAGGGTTATATGGGTATAGCTCAATCACTTCCCTGCCATTGTGCGGGCCTTGGACATGGATGCACCTCAGACTCTCCTATTCTCTGCCTGTGGCACATAACCGTCTAGTCTCCTGTGGGCTGTAAGACTTTGGGTAATATCACTTGCTGAGTTTAGTGTGTGAATGCTGGTGGTGGTGGTTAGATTAGCTGATCTGGTGGCCCCTTCTGGCCTTAAACTCTAGGACATGATAGATTTAAAAACCTCCAAAAGTACCAAAAGAGCTTTTCTATATGTGATGTCTTGTCTTCAAAGTTTGGCAGCTCAGGACCGTCTGGTGCTTTGTCTTCCCTTGGGAAACTGAGTAGTCACTTTCCAAATGTATAAAGCTTCCATTTAGCATTCTGTGAGGTCACAAGAAGTCAGATCTCAATCCTATCTCCGGTCCAGTCAGGCCTGACTATTGCCCATCCTGGATGGGAAACCATTTTAATTTGGGCAAGAAAATGCCATTCTTGGGGAAAGGATGGAACATTTATGTGGGAAGCTGATTTGTTTTCTTAAATGGCAGGTGTTTGAAACTGTTGATGGTTTGCAGAGCTCAAAGACTTAGGGTATGTCTACACTTGCCCCCTAGTTCGGACTAGAGAGGCAAATGAAGCATACCGAAGTTGCTAATGAAGCACGGGATTTAAATATCCCGCGTTTGATTAGCATATTCACGGCCAGTCACCATTTTAAAATGCCGGTCGCCCGATTTAACTTGCCGCGTTTAGACAGGGTAGTCCGATCCAAAACCCTTCCCCCAAATTAACTGTTACTCCTCGTGCAATGAGGAGTAACAGTTAATTCGAGGGAAGGGTTTTGGATCAGACTACCGTGTCTACACGCGGCAAGTTAAATCGGGCGACCGCATTTTAAAATGGCGACCGGCCGCGAATACACTAATCAAGCGCGGGATATTTAAAACCCGTGCTTCAATAGCAACTTTGGTATGCTTCATTTGCCTCCCTTGTCCGAACTAGGGGGCAAGTGTAGACATACCCTTAGGGTTTGCAGAGCTAGGAGACTTAGTGGGACTGCAGACTGCAGGTAAGGCAGTTAAAGGTACTGTAATTTTCTACAACAGAATGCAACCAATACATCCATTGCAATGGGAATATTTTGGACATGATTAGCACCTTAGGGCTCTGGTCCAAAGCCAGTGAAGTCAATGGGAATCTTTCCATTGACTTCAATGGGTTTTGGATCAAGCCCTAGATGAAGGGGAAGAGTTTGGGGATTGTAAACATGAGGTGTGGCTATAAAGATTTGCCTCCACGAAACTGAATTGATTAGTAGAAGAATAGATACTTCTTGTTTGCTTCCCATTTTGTTCACTCTTCATCTCTTACTGGAAGAGTGGCATTACCATGCCATATTCTTTTTATTGTCTCACAGCCTCAACTGATAGCCCAACAATATGTGGTTTAATGACCCTATTGCCCTCTACTGGTTTTGTTAACTGGTAACAATTATTTGATGCTATAAGCATATGAGTGTGCTTGGAATGCAGAGTGGCTAATAAATGTGGCATATACACAGAAACTTTTTTGGCCAAGAATAATTTCAAATCAGGACCTGCTTGCATGGTGCAAACAAGATGACATAGCTCCCATCATTATGAAAAGACACTGGAGATGAATTGGGCACGTGCTCAGGAAAGATGGAAGCTCCATCACAAAGATTGCTGTGCACTGAACCCCTGAAGGGAAGCAGAAACAAGGACGACCCCAGACAACATGGCTCCGGACTGTTGAAGTAGAAATGAAGAGCATGAATTACACTTGGGGCACTATTGAGAGGCTAGCCAGAGACAGACAGAAATGGAGGACTTTTGTTGCTGCCCTATACACCAGTGGACGTGAAGGGCAATGATGATGATACACAGAAACTGAAATCTTGTGCAGGATTTGAATTTACAGGATGAATGAAGGGGATTCATTCTCCTCTCATTTTCATCAGTGTAACTTATTATTGTTGGTGGGATCACTCTCAGCTTACATGGGTGTGAGAAATGAATCAGACCCAGGCTCTCTTAGTTGGAAGCCATAACTTGGATCTTGTGTACACTAAAGATTTTAACAGTATCCAAGCGGGCTAGTTATCCTGGTTGTAAAAGCACTGTCATCTGAACTACATTAGAAAACACAACAAGGAGTCCATTGACACTTTAAAGACCAACACATTTACTAGGGTATTAGGGCATAAGCTTTCATGAGCTACAACTCACTTCCTCAGGTACTGAAAAGAAAACAGAAAAGGAAGGGATACCGAGATGTACATTAGGGCACCCATATGGCTCCTGGGCTGTAGACACGGCTTAGGAGTGAAAACACTCGGGTCCAGATTCTCCTCTTACATACACCAGTTTTACGTTAGTGTAACCCTAATCATTCAAATGGAGTTACAAGAGATGTATACCAGTGACAGTGTGAGGAGTATCTGGCTACTTTGATTTATTCCAACTCTGCTCCCAATATACTGTGACACCGAAGGGAGGGGGAGCGGGGAAATCACTCTGGTTAGCCATCTGTACAATAGTTACAATAATTAACTTATCATGCTTTTCTATCTCACAAGTCTTCTGACATTTATTAATGCTGTGAAGGACCTAGAGACCTTCAGCTGAGACATGTGCATACAGTTAATGAAAAGTATTACTCCCATTCCTTTAATATATTGGCACTCAATCTGAACTTGCCTGACTTACCAGTTCCTTTCCTCCTGTTACCTTGGGCCCTGCAAGTAGCAAATGAAGATATGAAAGCATGACAGTTTCAACCAACCTGCAATACAATAAAAATTGACTTTATTTCAGCACATATCTGGGAATCTTGGAATAACCTTATCATACTGGTTGACCATTAGTGTATCATTGATTTTTAATGTAAGTTTCCTCTTGAAATGTAGGAGGTTGAAATCAGATGAATTGGAACCCATTAGTTCTAACAGATACCTGCAAAATAAGATGCATTAGATACAAGATTACTGGAAGAAAGTGAGGAAGCAAAAGCTCTTGCCGCCTTCCCAATGTACAAAAGTTAGGGAGGAAATTCATTTCAGGCTCAATCACGGAGTTTATTTTTAACATAAGAACATAAGAACGGCCGTACTGGGTCAGACCAAAGGTCCATCTAGCCCAGTATCCTGTCTGCCGACAGTGGCCAGCACCAGGTGCCCCAGAGAGGATGAACCGAAGACAATGATCAAGCGATTTGTCTCCTGCCATCCCTCTCCAGCCTCTGACAAACAGAGGCCAAGGACACCATTTTATCCCCTGGCTAATAGCCTTTTATGGACCTAACCTCCATGAAATTATCTAGCTTCTCTTTAAACTCTTTTAACACTGAGAACCCAGCCAGAATAGAGGAGCTATGGAATATGGCAAGGATCCTCTCTCAGGCCAAAAACCAAAAAGCCTACAATAGCAGTGGGGCTATTCAAGCGGCTTCTGCTTCCTAATAGCCTCCACAGCTTGACAGATAGACTCAAACAGAGTCTAAACCTTTTCAGCCTCTTTCTACAGAAATCTATCCATGCCTCTAATTGTTCTCCTTGCCTATGTCTGAAGCCATTTTCTTTCTCTTTCAGAGCCTTTTTGAGCTCAGGTGACCTGAACTGACCCCATCAAAACACTCTATTGGGCTCTCAAACCTTTCAAGTCTACCTAGGCCCCGAGATGAGCAAAGCTACACTGATTTATGGGTTTGCACAAAAACCTGGTGAACTTTGCGGACTAATGTGATAGCAGGTCACTTGCCATTTCCTCTGTTTCACTTTGAATCAGGGAAGGTGGGGGGGGGAGGGAAACTGATCATTGCCCAGACTGAAAGGGAAAGTGAGGATGAAGTGACTAGAGGTGCAAGTCAAAAACAAAGACGATATCCATACAAATCCATGTGCATGGAATACCTGGGATCCTGCTGCTCTAGGTAAAAACCAGAACACAAATACAGGTTGAACCTCTCTAGTCCAGCACTCTCGGGACCTGACCAGTTCTGAACGAGAGAATTTGCTGAACCACGGGAGGTTAATATTGTCTAGCAGCATTACCAACACTTCCACTGTTTACTAGGCTGTTAGACGACATTTAGGGTTAAATTAGAGCTAAATAACAGCACAGAACACTGAGAGCTAGGACTGTAAACAAACTTTATGGGACCACAGGAAACTTGTCCACACCCATAAAAACTGGACATTCGACTAACTAAAATCATTCCAGACAACGGATGTTTCTGGACGGGAGAGTTCTCGATTAGAGAGGGTCAACCTGTAGCAGTTCCAGGAAACCAGCTCTCCAGTGGGGGGAAGGGTTAAATAATATCTGAAGAAGCTAAAGCCCTAAATTTTGGTGTGAAGTAATAGAGTTGCATCATAAGGCAATGAGAGACCCAGATAGTCTAGTGCAGTGATGTGACTGGTATAAATGATTAGACACATTGGACACCTATAGTGGGGCTGATCCCCAGAAGGTGTAAATTGTCCTAGCTCCATTGCTTTCCATGGAGTTATGAGAATTTCCTCCAGAAGAGGAACTGTCCCGGAATTCTTGAAGTCCAGGTGACTACGGCACTAATGGGAATGGGTAGCACAGGTACAGGAAGTGTTCACTCTCACTCTCCTGAAGCCTTTCCCTTTATTAGCCAGTTTGTAGCTGTGTCCAGAGCCACCCTAGGAGTGAGGCTGCAGAGGCCCACGTCAGCAGTAGTGATGTCAGCAGCAAGAGACTTGTTGATAGGGCTCCATCTTGACTCCTTGCCTCTTGGTTAATATTCCCATGGGCATCACTGAGAGGTTGCAATGGGTAAGGCTGGTAGAATCAAGCCTCACTTAAAATAGTGAAACAGCCCTTACAGAGCTGGATCCTGCTCCCACTGACTTCACTGGGGCAGGAGTGAAGCCACAGTGAAATACCATTGTACACAAAGCATTTCAGGCTGTAGCAACTCACTCATCTGGGGGTTCCCACATGCCTTACACAGTTTTGACACAGGCAAAACTCTCAGTGACTTCAATGGGAACTCCAGATTTAGCTGATGGGGAAACAATGTGAGCTGGAGGGCAATATTAAGAGGCTTTCACTTTATTTTAAGTACTTGATTTTGCCAAGAAGAACTGAACTGGGATAATAATTTCTATGTTGCATTGTCCAAATATAAGTGACTAATTTAAAGTGACCAAAATCGACATATTTAATATGTGAAGACCTTCATGTAGCCATATTCGCCCATGAATACATGGCTTAATCACATTGTCAAAAGGACATTGGTTTGCTTTGTGCAGAGCTAGATTCTGAGATAGAGGGAAAATCTTAAAACGATTATTTAATCCAACAGGCAGATAATGAGTCCAAATGAATAATTATACCTCAATAATGAGGAAAAGACTGTGTGTGGGCCTGAATCTTCTTTAACATGTTACTTGAAAAATGACTGTATGTTCACATACAGCTATGGGGATTTACACTGAATTCCAAAGTAAGAACATGACTTGCTGGGAAAAAGGACTGTTCAATGCCTTTCCCTGGCCAAAGGTAGACGAGATGAAATGGTTTGTCATAACTGGTTGACTACTTTCCTCTCCAAGTAATACTTGAAAACTAAAGACAACAGTGGGCTAATAGGAATCCAACAAAATAGTAGCATCTTTCCTCCCCAGTGATCTCATTATTTTATACACTGGATATATACAGCATCACTGAAATGCTACTACCTCTGGGATGGAGGACAGCAGCCAAGTGAACAACTAGTGGACAGCAAATTACTTATTACAGGGGGTGTACAAGGGAAGTCTGGGCTAGTAATATTGATTCTTATGAATATTGTCACAGGACATTTAGGGTACATCTAGACTACAGGCTTTTGTCAACAGAGGCTTTGTCGACAGATACTGTCGACAAAACTTCTGTCGACAAAGAGCGTCTAGACTACATCCAGTTCTGTCGACAAAGCAAGCCACTTTGTCGACATGAGAGTGTAGACGCAAAGGACAGTGTAGATGCAATAACGCCTTCTGTCGGCAGAATTCTATCAACAAAAGGCATTATTCCTTGTAGAATGAGGTTTACCGCCGTCGACAAAACTGCCGAGTTCTGTCAACGTTATGCCGACAGAACTCGGCGGTAGTGTAGACGCAGGTATAGTTTTGTCGACAAAAGTCCACTTTTGTCTACAAAACCCTGTAGTCTAGACACACCCTTAGTGTTCAAAAGTAGAGATGATATCTGCCTTTCAGATACAATCTGAGACACACTCAGAAAACTATACTAAACTCAAGGGCTGAGCTGACCCTAGTGAGCTTTGAGCATGTGATCAAGATTAGCACCTCTATTGACTGAGTAATGTTGTAGTCTACAGGTGGCCGCAATTTCTGCACTGCAGTCAGCTCTTAGAAACATTACCTATACCTACAATTCCCCAAATAGCTATCCTAAATAAAACTTTCAGTTATGAACTGCATTTGTGCATATTCCGAAGTTTATGTCTAATTTAGAAAACACCTGCCATGTTTTACTATCCTAGAGGACAGAAACGAAGGCACCTTTGCATTCTGAAGGAAACTGATGATATAGGGATCAGTTTTGCTGGTCTTAGCCTGCTTTCAAAACATTCCTCAGCTATTGTCCAACACATAGCATCACTAGAACTTTTATCTGGTGTTGTTTGGCCCGTACACAGGAATTTCTGGGGGGGTCTGGGAGGTCTTATAAAAGTTTTGTTTTTCTAAATTTAAATCATTGTGGTTGGGAGTAGAGTTCAGTACACAGGCTGACCTGGGGAGAGAGAAGAATCCCAGCCCTCTTTCACTACATCAACTTGGGGCCAGGTGTGATGCTCCTATCCATGGCCATTGAAGCTGCAGAGGGCACAGCCAGAAGAGGGGTGCATGTCCCCCAGCTGGGAGACAGACACACACACAGACACACACACAAACTCTCTGAAATATACAGTAAATAGCTTTTCCTTTCTCCATCCCTGCCCCTTGTACCAATGGGGTAATAGCTGTTCAACTCCCCATCTCTGGCCCCTTGCTGCCCCTCTGCGGTCATTCTCCAGACTCCTTCTACCAGACTCCTCCATCTTCATTATGAGAAACAATTGAAGTCCATGTACAACCCATTGTCCTGGCACAACCATACCCTGACCTTGCTTATAATAAGAGGACTCTGCATACCAAATTCAGCAGTCCTAGTTCTTACTGTTTGGGAGGAGTTCTTGAACAGACGGACTCACAGAGGGTGCATGTATACAGCACCCTTACCTCAAAAAAACCTGCAATTTGTGCAACACAAATTGCTTAACTTATTTTGAGGTAATTTTGAAATAAAGTGCTGTTCTGACAAGTTCCTTAACCTCCATGGAATGAGGGTTACAGGGACGCTGGAATAGCGCACCTGTTATTTCAAAATGTATTTCGAACTAATGAGCACATTTAAAGATGTAGAATTGCTATTTCCGGATACTTCCAGTATCCGTAAAGAGCCCCACTGTCTAGAAGTAGCCAGATGGATGGACAGACAGATGCACATTTCTAAAATATATAGTAAGGATGTGTCTACCTCAGGCAGTAGGAGTTCAGGCTGTTCTCTGTGTTATTTACAGTGGATTTACTGAGGAATTCATGCAATAGAATAATTAAGAAAGCCATTTCTAGGCTGTGATAATTTCGCATCTTGTAATGAATGGAAACTCTGCATCCACACCATAAAGCATTTGGGAGTAAGGCAATCTGGGCTGCAGTAGACCCTAATTATCTCTTTTACAGTGTTCTCATTAAAAGAGATACTTTGGCATCCAAGAACAGTGCATAAAGCAATGCAACATATTGCAAATGAAAACCTCTGTCTTGTCAGCCCTGATTCTTAGAGAACTGCTGGATAGTATATGGCAGAAAAATGGGTAAGGGAGAGTTCCCCCCTATAAAGAAGCAGCAACTTCAGAGGTCTTATAAAACTCTTTTAAGTACACACATGTATCTAGGTGGTGATTGGTGCCATGAGGGGGCTCTGATCTTTTCCAGCACGGCTTAAGATCACAAACAGCTTTGCTTCCTCCTGCATTGATCCAGAGCTTCCAGTTTAGCTCTGAGGTAATGTCTGATGGGCAGGTCACTCTTACCCTTGCCTCTGTCCTTACTAACCTTAATAATAATGAATCTCTCTCTGCTTCCCTCTGTCTTTTTAAGGACAACAGCACAGAAGCAGATGCAGAAATCCCATTGAATCTTCACTTGCCTTGTGGGGAAAGCAGAAAAACATACAAACATGGAAAGAGAGGCAAAATGGCAAAGGAACAAGCAGAGGGGCTTGAAGAGGGTAGCAAAATGGCAATTTTTATAGATTTGTGCAGCTTAAATGTGGATTCAGCCTATATCTTGGCCAAACAATGTACATAGCCACATAAAATCACTAGCATTAGACTATGCCTAATGCTAACTACTTTACAATAGTACAGGTGACCTCTGCACTTACGACCTAATTGGTTCCTGGATAATGGTCGTAAGTTGAGCGGTCGTAAGTCGAACCCTTTTTTCCCATAGGTGCAAAGATAAAAATGGGGATTCCGTTCCTGGCCCGCTTTGCTTCCTGGGAGTTGTAGTTCATAGCATGAGCTGTTCCCAGGACCGGCTGGGGGTTGTGTAAGGGGAAGGCGGCATGGTGCAAGCTACTCCTAGGGCCAGATGGGGGCTGTGCCGAGGGCAGGCGGTGGCCAGAGCAAGGCGATCATAAGTGCAGGGGGTCGTAGGTTGGGCGGTTGTAAATCGGGGGTCACCTGTATCTGGTTCATTTCCTGGATCCAGTCTTAAAGCCCAGTGTCAATTATTATAAAGTTTATGCCAAGCATGGACATGAAGAAGACCATTTAGCTAAGACCATCATATCTTTTTGTAAGGAGCATGGCATCAAAATCACTAATCACAAGGCCAGGAATATAATAATACAGGTAATATTTGGCTTCTAGGCAAGTTTTGTGTCATAAATCCACTGGCTCAATTCATTCCATGTTCAGTTTACCCAAGGCAGCAGAATCCAAAGGGGACAGCCATGGAGTCCAGTGGCTACCACACCAGGCTATGGGTTCAAGAGACCTGGGACCTCCTCTCAGCTTCCTATAAAATGTGCTGCATGACTTTGGGTAAATCACTTAAGACAAGATTTTCTAAAGTTATTACATGTTGAATCTCTCTAGGCCAGCACCCTCAAGACCTGGCAGGTGCTGAACTAGAGAATTTACCGGACCACAGGAGGTCAATATTGTCTAGCAGCATTTCCTAGACTTCCACTGCTAACTGGGCTCTTAGAATACATTTAAGGGTAAATTAGAGCTAAATAACAGCATAGAACATTGAAAGCCAGGACTGGTGGCAGTAAACAAACTTTACGGGACCACAGGAGACTTGGCCACACCCATGAAAAGTGGCCATCCAGCTAACTAAAATCATGCCGGACCACAGATGTTGCTGGATCAGAGAGTGTCGGACTAGTGTTTTTGAATCTTTCAATTTTGGGGTATCCAAGGTGAGATACCTTCAGAGGCCAGATTTTCAGAAAGTCCTGGAGCACCCACTTCTCAAAGGCAGCCCCATTAAAGGGGACTCACTTTGGGCACTCAAAAATGCAGGCTCCCAAAATCATGAGTGACTTAAAATCTTGGCACATACCACTTTGCCTCAATTTCTACATCTGCAGTAAGGAGATAAGGAAGATAATGATCCAGTTTATAAAGTGCTTTAAGAATTATGGGATGAGAGCACTGCCTATATGCTAATTATAAGCTAGTATGTTTTGACACCGTTTCAGTTTTCTATGTCTTTCATAGTCTCTATAATGTTTTTGCCCTTTATTCACTCACCAACACAGGTGCTTTTTAAACCAGCTTGGTAAACTGTTTGGGAAACAAACACTTTTTAAAACAAGGTGGTGCACTGAAAATGATGTCATGAGGTGGGAGATACATGAAGTTATAAAAGCCCCGAGAGTAATAATACAGAGTGCCAACAAGTCATCCTCCATCTGAGCCAGAATGAAAGCTTAAGTCACGTCATTCAAACCAAGGAAAGCATGAAAAAGCTGTGGTGTAAAACTGGAAATAAATTCTGCAAAGAATGCGCAGTATCAGTAAAACACAGTAGTCAGGTACTGGGTATCTTGCGACAATTCAGTTCATTCAGGCCTCTGGATAATTACACTGTGATGAAGCACAGCAATCTGTTGATGATGACATGTAAATGGATATATAAATGTTAGCAGCAGAACTGCAGTAAGGAGATTCTCGATGCTCGAAATAGCTTTGTCATTCACAGTAAGTATACGACAGGGCCAGCTCCTGGAGCATAAATCCAATAAAGATAACATTTACATCAACTGAGGAGCTGTCCTGATGTATTGAACATGTCCCCAATTCATAGAGAAAATATAAGATAAGAACACATGGAGTCGCTATATGGTTTCATAACATGTTCCTACACAGTGACAAAGATTGTGATGCCCATTCCTACCAACAAATTGCAACCAAAATTTCCCAGATCAGTCCCATCAAATGGGAGAGATTTTGCTACTCAAATCAACTGCATAAGCGGTTCCACCCCAGAAGTGGCCCTGGAGGCAGTGTGACTTCTCAAGCACAGCCCTTTGAGACACATTTGGGAAGGCCAAGACTATAACAGGGTTCAAAGAAAAACTAGATAAATTCATGGAGGACAGGTCCATTAGCCAGAATGGGCAGGAATGGTGTCTCTAGCCTCTGTTTGCCAGCAGCTGGGAATGAATGACAGGGGATGGATGGCTCACTTGAGAATTAGCTGTCTGTCCATTCTCTCTAGGGGCACCTGGCATTGGCTACTGTCAAAAGACAGGATACTGGGCTAGATGGAACTTTAGTTGGACCCAGTACAGCTGTTCTTAAATCTAGGGGAAAAAAATCTTTCACAGTATGTGGCCATTAAATAAGCATCAGGAAGGACAGGAATGGCCAGAGTGGTTCTTTAAAAGGAATCCTAGAAATTGGAGATGGAAACAATTTGTTAACCATCTAGCCTGTCCCTCTGCCAACAGTGTATTTTCCAAAATAACTTCTGTGTGGCAAACCTCTACTTTTTAATAGAATCAAGAGAATTTATTCCAGCCAAGTCTCAGAAGCTTTTCTGTCTCATTTTAATTAAATGAATCAATTGTTACAGAAGGCCTTTGAACCTCTGCTTGCCTAAATAAAGAAATTTAATAATCATTTCTCCAAGTTATTAGCCCAGTGATTCCATTGACATTTCTAGATATAACATTTGCTGCTTTAGATGAAGTTATGAATTCTGTCAGCAGATTTCTATTTGAGAAGGATTGGAGTCTCTAAGTCTCAGGGCTCTACACACTTCAAGGTTATACAATGTGTGAAACAGCTACATGGCTGCGCAGAGTGTGCAAAGTAGCACAGAAATGAGTGGCAATAGTTTAACCTGATTTAAATAGTATTCGTGGATTTTTAGCATTTCCATTATAATCTTCTATTTGTAGAAGGCTCTAATTCAGCTGTATGATGTTTATATTTCAGGTAGATTTTCAATGGAAAAAATTAGAGGGAATATTGGTCCTGGGCCCTGGAGTAGGGATCTGAACCGATAATGCTCAAAGTAGAACTGTACTGAAGTATAATTCACTGGAAAGGTGCTACCATAGGGGCTAGCTCTGCCAAGCCTTGCCCAAGTGAATTATTCATTGTCTTAAAAGTAACGTCTACCTGCAAGGCGAGGAACACAATTTCCCTTGCTGATGTAGACATAGCCTAACTATCCACAACCACACAGCAGTGACAAAATAGCACAGGCCCATATGCAGGGGGGTTCGAAGGGTGCAAAAGCATCTGCCATGGTCCCCCAAGTAAGCATCCTCTGGCTGGCCAGGTGAAGGCAGGAGCAGCACTCTGTCTGAGCCTCCCTCCCCCAAGCTCTGAACAGCCAGGGGAAGGCTGGGGCTGATTTTCCCCACTTACTTGGGGGACCATAAGGGATGTATTCACACCCTTGTGGTCCACATTTACAAAAAAAAAGCCCCTCCCAGAAATTCCTGTGTATGGGCCTGCAACAAGGTGTCCCAGCTCATTATGACCAACTGTTGACATTAAGAATGTGCAATGAGGTGCTTTGGACCCAAACCCAAATGATTTCTACTAGGACATTTGTTTTATATGCAAAATGATTTGCTTCCCAGTTGAAGACTAAGGTATATTGTAGGGATGTTAAATATCGGTTAATTGAAAAGTCTATTTAATCGACTAATTGAATAGTCGATTAACTTCATGAATTCTTATCGGTTACTCAATTATTCTCTAGTCCCTGCGGGTGGGGCTGGCAGCCAGTGTGCTCCGGCCCCACTTCAAAAAAGCCCCCTGCCACTCTGCGCTGCTGCCTCTGTATCAGAACCAGCAGTGCAGGGTGCCCAGTGGGAGCTGGTTTGCAAAGGGAGCCAGTTTAAAAACCAACTCCCTTCGCAGATCGGCTGTTTGTCCAGAGGCGGAGCTGAGCTCCCAAACCCCGTGCAAGCTGGAACTGAGCTGGGCTGCCTGCCCGTCTGGCTCCTAATACACTTTAAATGTGGAGCTGCAGCGGGGGTAGGTCCTGGACCTGGTGTGAGCCAGGACTGGGACCGGCTGCTGGCCAGCCTGCTAAGAAATTTACTGTTGAGGGGTGGGAGAATGCGTGTAGTTTATAGCATTAACCTGTAAGCTTTTGCTTATCAGTTAATCGGTTACTCGACTACACTATTACGTCCCTGGTATATTGTGCTTTAAGGCACAGGGGGTGGTGCGCAGGTGTGCCAACCCTACTGCCAAGGCCTTGTGTCTGTTTTGAGAGCTGCAAGGAGTGCAGTGAGAGCATCGTCACTGCCATCCCCATGGCAAGAATGTAATTTGTACTGCGCACCGAGCTGGGCCATTTCCACTGGCAGGTTTGGGGAGGTACACAGCTCTGTGCCCTCCTGGGCTTTAGAAACAACAATTGTTACTAGCTTACCACAGCCCAGGGGAGTTTAAAGACAATGGTTGTGCCTAACCTCAGTGCAGAATTGCAGTGATACTTTATCCTCTCACCCCTTCCTACCTATCGCCCCACACAATAGACAGGACCAGTTCATCCTAACACTTCATAACCATCATATGGTACATATATTCTAGGAGTAATCAGCAACTCTGGCTTCCCCCATTATCTGAGAAACTGAATCCATGCATGATAAAACCCCAGAGGCCTTTTTCCTGTCGACAGCTGAAGCAGTGTAAATGCCACAATCTTGGCAGATCTGCCAACTCTCCCCACATGAGCAGTGGCTGTATCAGAATGTAAACTGTCCCAA
Organism: Rafetus swinhoei; assembly: GCA_019425775.1. Lineage (NCBI taxonomy): Eukaryota > Metazoa > Chordata > Testudines > Trionychidae > Rafetus > Rafetus swinhoei. The sequence continues at coordinate 280,262,010 of CM033437.1, forward strand.
CGAGCTCCAAGCTCTATAATAGCGGATATAGCTCAGCAGCAGGAAGACACATGATTATTTCTCCTGTTTCAGTCATGCAAGAAATATACCATTGCTCACGTTGTCTGCATAATTTAAAATTCAATACATTTTTTTTAAATTATTTTCAGCTGCTGGGAATTTTGAGAGGCATTTTTCTTTATACCTCCTGACACTTTTTCCATTATACGATCAGTCTCCAAAGAACTGAAATAAATAGTCTCCACGCAGGGTAACTGATCATGTTTAAAATTCGCAGTACCTGGAAACAGATGCATTTTGAGGGCAGGGGACTGGAGCTGATGATCTCTTGAGGTCCCTTCCAGTTCTAGTATTCTATGTTTCAAAATATATAAAAATTGATCACACTTTCTCACCAGCTTTTAGGTCTGATCTCACTGTAACAACATAAAGACGGGTTAAAATACAGTTAGCCCACATTATAAGCCAACCTTTTGTCCTTCCTTTTTTGTACCTGCACTAATGCCATTGATGTAATTTAGTTGTCTGTCTATCTGATATGCTATCATCTCATAGTGAGATGCCTAAATGACTGCACCTGCAGATAATTGCACCCACCAGACTGTGCCTTCAGTTATTTGCATCAGCAAAATGAAGGTGCACATGAAGAGGTCATTTTGAGACTGGGAGAAAGCTCAATCCCTTTGTCCTCCACCACATACCTTCTGAAAATTTTTCTGCAAGATGCATGACATATTAAGAATAGTTAATAGAAAAGCATATCAATAAATATTATGATGTGGCTCATTTGATGCTGGACTTCAAAAAAAATCAGCATCGCCTGATAACACCTGGGATAAACGAGCAGCCCTTTTCTAGACAACTCCTCCCTCTTGAAAAGGAAAAAGGTGCCAAAGATGTGCTAAGAACTGTTCCTATAGCTGTTAGAATTTATTATTTGTATTGTACAGGCATTCCAGAGTCCCTACAGATATGGAGCCACATTGCCTCTACAAACACAGGCCATATTCTGAAGAACTTACATGCTAATAAAAACAAAAACAAAAACAAAAACAAAAACAAAAACGAGTAGTCCTGTAGCACCTTAGGGTATGTCTACACTAGCCCCCTAGTTCAAACTAGGGAGGCTAATGTAGGCATTCGAAGTTGCAAATGAAGCCCGGGATTTAAATATCCCGGGCTTTATTTGCATCTTCCTGTCCGGTCGCCATTTTGAAATTTCACTAGTCTGGACTAACTGCACGCAGCTACACGCGGCAGGGAGCTGGTAGTTCAAATTAAAGCCCCTAATTCGAACTACCGTTAAACCTCCATGCAGGAGGAAAAACAGGTAGTTCAATTAGGCTTTAATCAACTACCGGCTCCCTGCCGCGTGTAGCCGCGGGCAGTTAGTCCGGACTAGTGAAATTTCAAAATGGCAACCGGGCGAGAAGATGCAAATAAAGCCCGGGATGTTTAAATCCCGGGCTTCATTTGCAACTTTGAATGCCTACATTAGCCTCCCTAGTTCGAACTAGGGGGCTAGTGTAGACATACCCTTAGAGACTAACAAAAATATACATGTAGTATCATGAGCTTTCGTGGGCACAACCCACTTTTATATGCTAATGTAAGTCATAGTGAATGTTATGGAGACAGGAGGAAAGGGAGCACATCAGTAAAATCAGGATATGACATAAGCTAATGTAGCACTGGAATTGGAATTTTGCAACTAATAAGTCAGTTATAATAAATGTATGTTATAGCAAAAGGTTTGGATTAAACTGAAATACAAGATGTAGGCCTCAGACAGGCCAGGCAGCTTTGTTAATTTAGCTCCAGCTCTGTTTGAAGTTAGCATATTGAAGTGAAGAGATGGAATATTGTAATTTATAGTGATGTTAATATTAGACAAGGCCTTGTAGTAGATAGAAAGAAGTTTAATGTTGAAAGACTTTGTAACTTTGTTCCATGCTGCAATTGTGTAAATGTATTGTTTGTGTGAATGAAAGAGAGAATGTTTTAGGAGAGATAAGTGTGAAGGCTACTGCCTGCTCAGTTGATCAGAGGAAGGGGCCAGAGACTCAGAAGAACCAAATAATCATCAACTAAGTGAAAGCACACTGAAGATGCAGACTACTGGGGCAGATCGACGAACCCTGAAATTAGTGGCAAGCACCCCTTGATAGGGAACCGATAACAACTTTCTCCGGAAGGACAACACCCCCGAGAGGTCGTCAGCATATGGATATCAAATGACCGTAAGAACACTTTCTTCCCGATAAGCATATGTCATAGGAAAATTGATTGTAATGCCGAGTGACTGATAAAGGCCTGACAAGGCAAAATGCATAGACTTGCATGGAAGGAAAATCCTATAAAGGATGGGGCGTCTTGTATGGTTCTTCGGGTTCTGTCCTGCTAAGACCAAGAGGAGCATCATTCTGGACTGACAAGAACCTGGCTCCTTTCCTTGCGCCTGACCTATCTGGCCAATAGTTTGGGTTGAGCAACAGACTGGTAACTATTCCATCAACAGGACGTGTGTGTGTGTGTGTGTGTGTGTGTGTGTGTGTGTGTGTGTGTGTGTAAATGCATATGCTACTTTGTTATATTATCAATAAATGCGGCATGTTGTCTTATCCCCCTGAAAAAGGTTCCATGTGCTTCTTTTAAGCATAACACTAATAACATGCACAGCTTGATGCTTCAAGATCACTTCAACTGTTTCTTTTGTGTGAAAACATAAATAATTATGAGCAGTCCTTGTCAATCACTCAATATACTAGTGCAAGACCAAACAATACAAAAGGCATGCAAGTAGCCCTGTCATCTTGGAATGTTACTAACCATACAGCTTAATAAACACAACATTTGTAGGAGTAGAAAGAAAACTCAGAAGGTAAAACCTGACACTGCTGTCCTGTTATAATCGAGATTTGACCATTAAGCATACCAGCGTGGGGCAGGAGGAAATATCTTACAGTCCCTTGGAGCTGCTAACCCGAAGATGAAGCGGTACACTTCTGGGATGGACTTTGAAAAAGATTCCACTGTTGAAACCATTCCAAAGGCAGAAACACTGTGATGCAAAATCAGTTTAATTAAATCTGGATTTAAGTATGGATTCATTGTAATTGTAGTCATTGTGTGGCCTCACTATAGGGCAGCACTAAGGTTGATTTGGTGCCTTAACTGTGCATTTCCAGGTTTTAAATCATTGTTGGGGGGGGAGTTACACATTTCTTGCATTTTTTTAAAATCCCAGATTTGTGCTCTCATCTTTCACTTTAGCCTAGTATAGTTTATTTGTCCGGGATTAAATGAGTGGGCTTTGGTGGTTCTGAGGGAGGGCTAACAATCTACCCTGTCAAGTCTGGCACAATCAGAGTGAGGCTATGTCTAGACTGCAGGCTTCTTTCGGAAGAAGCATTTCTAGAAGAGATCTTCTGGAAAAACTTCTTCCAAAAGAGAGCGTCTATACAGCAAAAGCGCATCGAAAAAGCAATCTGCTTTTTCAAAAGGTAGCATCCACATTGAATGGACACTCTCTCACATTTAAGCTGTGATTACTATGGACAGAGTGGCCACCAGGACACCTGTGCTCTTTCCTCTTTCCTCTTCTTTTGAAAGAACTCCCTCTTCCCTGTCAGCACACGCCTTTTTCCGAAAGAGCTTTTTCAGAAAAAGGCTTCTTCCTCATAGAAAGAGGTTTACCAATATCAGAAAAACCCCTCTGTTCTTTCAGGGTTTTTTTTGAAAGAACATGATTGCAGTGTGAACATAATTGACTTTTTATGGAAAAATGGCCGTTTTTCTGAAAAAACTGCAGTGTAGACATACCCTGAGAAGGGTAGAGTGGGGGCAGCAAGAACTAGAAGAGAACTTCCAGGGAAGAGAGAACCATGTTCATGCTGATTCTGAGATCTTTGGCAGGACTTTTCTCTGAGGGGTCAGGATGGAAGAAAGGCAGATGTGAAAGAACAAGGAGAGAAATAGAACAGTGATGAGTTTGTGATGTTGGCATATTCCCAGAGGGGATTTTGTGTATTTCTTGTAGTGTTTATTCAGAGCCTGAGTGTTAACATTTTGCAGACTGAACAGCAAGGCCATTCATACCTCCACAGCAGCAGTGGGGACAAAACTCTGGTCCTCCTAGAGAACAGCAGGTCAAGGCCCTTAAGTGGATGGTCTAAACCAGACACCCCAATTTTTAAAGAGACAGTCACATATTTAAGCCTTCCTGCAGGTGTCCCTACCTTTTCTTACAAATGGGCAGATTGTCTGGTATTTTCTGCCTCTCTCCGCCCACCAGTGCTGATGGGTCCTACTGCTGGCTGCATGGGCAGTTGGTAATGTAAGCAAGGGAAGATACAGCCTTCCCAAAACTGCCTTCATGATCGACTGCCTAACCCTGGGGCTCCCACCGAGGAAGGCTGGAACACAGCCTGGCAGCCCGGCTCCCCCAGCTGTCGGGAAAGGTTGGAACAACAGTGCGGCAGGGAAGGCTGGAGCCGTGGGGAAGGTGGCCCAGCTCAGCAGCCAGGGGAGGAGGTTCAGGCGGAAGGGGCTGGGCTTTCACCCGTTGCCCATGGCTGGCTGCATCCTTGCTCACCAGACTCCCACCCACCAGCAGTGAGTGTGTGGGGGGAGGGAGGGTGTCCAGTGGCTGCTGATGGGGTTGATTGTTCAAGGCGGATGGTCGGGCAAAGCTGCAGTGTGGGGGGTCCAGCTGCTCCTCCTGCTGGTCCTTCAGTGCAATCCTTGCTCCATGCCTCCCCTGGGCCAGCAGGTTCCCACCCCCCTTTCCATTTCCAGCGTGCTGCTTGCTGCAGTGGCTGGTGAGTGCAGACAGGCGATGGCTGGTTACTTGTTGACTCTGCTGCCCACCCATCAGTCCTTTACATGATTCCCTTCTCATCGTCTAGAGCCTGATATGCCCATTCACCCTCTCAGCCCTGCTTTTCCTCTTTATCCCCTCCCCCCAGCAGGGCCTGTCCTGCTCCCAATGCTGTGCAGAGAACCAGCCCCTGGTTGGATCATTCAGCTCACTCACAGCCTGGCAGGCTCCTTCCTCTTCCCCACTGCCTCTGGCTGGGCTGGCACCCAGGGAAAGCTCAAGGTCCCTGGCGGGGGGATGCTGGCCAGGAGGCCTGCATGTGGCAAAGCCCCACTGAGCACTGACATGCAGAAGCTTTTCCACTCGTCAGCTAAGCTCTGAAGTGGTGGGAAGGAAGCTAGTTCCAGCCTGTTTGCACCTCAACCCTGCAGGCTCCGCAGCAGCCCCCTGGGCATGGGTTTAGCACCCACTTCACACACCACCCCCATCCTAGATCCTGCCCCCAAGAAATGTGGGGCTGCCCTAGGCACTCTCCTCTGCCGAGCCACCTCTCTGGCTGGGGTCTCTGAAGCCCCTTCAGTCAGCTTCAATGGGCCCTGGAGCACAAGGCATCCTTAGGGCTTAACCCCAAGAGGAGATGGCTGTGTAATGTGGGTGGCCAGCAGCAAATTGGAAATGCTAGCTGCCTTTCTATGGGCATGAAAGAAGACGCTGCTTCTAGTCGCAGGGGAGTGGAGTGGGAGGGGACAGGCGCATGGGTGGTTGGTGAAGGTAGGGCTGGGGGAGGCAAGCCCCTAGACCCACTCCCAGCCCCACCCCTTCCACTGAGTCCCTGCCCCCACAAGAGCCAAGCCACCTCCTCCTCACCATGGGGATCGTGGGCAGCATGCGTTCCCAGCCTCCCCGGCCCAGAGCATGGGGAAGGTGGGTTGTGCATGACCCCAGCCTCCCCGGCCCTGGAGCACAGGGAGAGTGGGCACTAGGGGCAGCAACACTCTGCCCCCAGAATGCCTGCAGTTGGTGTTCTGGGGGCAGAGTGTGGGCGGGGCCAGGCTGGCGGTTTGGGAAGGCAATGCCTTGCCTTGCCTAGGCTACCAGATGCCCCTGGGCAGGAGGGAAGAGATGATCTCTGCGAAGACACTGACCAGGCATTCCTACCATCCACCCCCAGTCCCTGCAGCTGGAAGCAGCCTCCATCCCTGAAGGGAGAAGCTGCTTTTAGCCACAGGGGAGCAGGGTGGGATAGGGCAGGAGCATGGGTGGTCGGTGAAGGCAGCTGCTGGCCTTGTTCTGCTGTGAACCCTGACAGAAATCTGGGGAGAAGGGGGGCTGTGACACTTATGTGCCCCCCCACAAGTTGCCTCAAGAAGATGTGGCATCAGGTACCAGGAGAGATGGGTTCATCCCAGGGGTCTAGCCAAGCATGGATGGTGGAGAGCACCGGGCAGGGAGGGTTGGGTCAAGTTGGTCACTCTCATCCTCATGTGAGAGAGGTGTACGGGAGTGTGTCTGTGTCACCTCTCCCTATGCAAACTTTAAAGATAAGAAGGCAAACAAAGAGACATCAGCTATGCAGTGTTTTGTTTTTGTTTTGTTTTTTACGAATGCCTCTGCTGAGTTGATGTTAATTTGAATGTTTGTACTGCATAGTTCCAATTGATTGCCATTGAACTCACTTGATTATGAATAATTTTACCAGGTGTCTTGTATTCAGCATAGAGAAATACGATTACCCTAATCTAAAGCAGAATCTCAGTTAGCGGTAACAGGGCATAGACACACAGATTTCATCTCTTAGAGGGCAGTGGAACATCAGTGGGAATAAATGGATGCAGCGCATCATATACTAAGAACACTGAGGGTATGTCTACACTACAGCACTAATTCGAACTAACTTAGTTCGAATTAGTTAATTCGAACTAAGCTAATTCGAATTAGTGCATCTAGACCTAAAAACTAAATCGAATTAGTGTTTTGCTAATTCGAACTAGCATGTCCACATTGAGTGGACCCTGAACCAAAGCTAAGGCTGGCCGGAACCAGGACTTAGAGTGTAGAGCTGCTGCCTCAGGCTAGCCGAGGGCTGTGCTTAAAGGGACCCGACCTCCACCCTGGACAGACAGTTCTCAGGGTTCCCCACTTGCTGGTCTACCTCCCTGAGGGACAGCAAAGCAGTCCTGTCTTGGAGTGCCCTCACTCGGCACATCACAGCACTCGGCCATCAGCCCGGCTGCACTTGCCGCAGGCTGCCATCCTGGAGGGGGTAAATTGGGGGACTGTCAGGATCCAGGAGGCCCTGTAGGAGAGCTTCCACCCCGAGGAGCCCGCAGAGCCACCCCAGTCCTCCCCATCGGAGGCCTGTACCCCATTCCTCCCTCACCTCCTTCCACTTACCCCTCCCTAGCCCCCCTTCCTGATGTAAAAAATAAAGGACACGTGTTCAAAAATAGAAACTCTCTTTATTTAACAAAACTGGGGTTGGGGAGATTAATCTCTGGGGAGACTGGGAAAAGGAGGTGGGAGGGAAAGAGAGAGGGTGGGAGAGGGGAGGTGGAAACCTGGGAGGAGGGATCTGGAAGGGGGAAGCCAGGGGAAGAAGGAGGAGGGGAAGTATCAAACTATGGTACGCCATATCTTCAGTATTGTGTATAGATATTTTGGCCTTGGAAAGGGTTCAGAAAAGGGCAACTAAAATGATTAGGGGTTTGGAACGGGTCCCATATGAAAAGGCTAAAGAGACTGGGACTTTTCAGCTTAGAAAAGAGGAGACTGAGGGGGGATATGATAGAGGTATATAAAATCATGAATGGTGTGGATAGGGTGCATAAAGAAAAGTTCTTCATTAGTTCCCATAATATAAGGACTAGAGGACACCAAATGAAATGAATGGGTAGCAGGCTTCAAACTAATAAAAGAAAGTTCTTCACACAGCACATAGTCAACCTGTGGAACTCCTTGCCACAGGAGACTGTGAAGGTGAGAACTATAACAGAGTTTAACGAGAAGTTAGATAAAGTCATGGAGGTTGGGTCCATGGAGTGCTATTAGCCAGGGGGTAGAAACGGTGTCCCTGGCCTCTGTTTGTGGAAGGCTGGAGATGGATGGCACGAGACAAATGGCTTGGTCATTGTCTTCGTTCCATCCCCTCCGGGGTACCTGGTGCTGGCCGCTGTTGGCAGACAGGCTACTGGGCTAGATTGATCTTTGGTCTGACCCAGTATGGCCGTTCTTATGTTCTTATGTTCTAAGCTCAGGGCTCAGGGTCGGGGGGTCTCACTGGACCAACTTGATTTTCATGCAAACCTGCTCCTGGGTTCGCATGTGGCCTTTGGTGGCCAGGCTGGCAGCTATCCTGCCCTAGACGGCCGCTTTCCTGTGCCTAGTGTGGAGATTGTGGACGTTGGAGGCCTCCCCCCAAACCTCAATGAGGTCCATGATCTCCGCACTAGACCAGGCGGGCGCCCACCTCTTGCGGCCCCGGGCAGGCTCCTGTGAGCCACCAGCCTGGTCCTGGGAAGAGGCGGAGGGCTGGGTGGCAGCGGGTGGCTGGCTCATGCCGTGCCAGGTGCAGGGTCTGCTGGCTGGGTGCTGGCAGGCTTGCACCTGGCACGGGCACCGTAGCCAGACCGTGGCCCTTTAAGGGCTCCGGGGCCAGGAGGGGGGCAGAAGAGTTTCCCTGGCTTGGCCCAGAGTGGCCACCAGGGCAAGCTGGGAAGGGCTAGCCTCCAACTAGTTCGAAATAAGTGGCTACACAGCCCTTAATTCGAACTACTTAATTCGAACTAGGCGTTAGTCCTAGTTCGAATTAAGCGCTCCGCTAGTTCGAATTAAGTTCGAACTAGCGGTTTGTATGTGTAGCACCTATGAAAGTTAATTCGAACTAACGGCTGTTAGTTCGAATTAACTTTGTAGTGTAGACATACCCTGAGCCTTTAGTGAGAGCAGAACTACGGCTTGTTACAAGAGAAATTCAGGACAATGCTGACAGAGCAAAGAGGTATGAAAAACAAAGAAAAAGTCTCATATGGAGAATATGGATTTCTCCTGGAGGATGGAGGGAGATGTGAGAGAGGAAAGAAAACTTGTCTACAACTCCCCTTCTTCCAGTTCTGTTTTGTTCTGTCATTCTACCTTATCAACACCCAGGAGGGGGGGCTCAAACTGATGCAGATGAGGGGCAGGAAGACCACTAAATGAAGAGGAGCCCTCTGCTGCAGGCAAACATGCTGGAAGCTGGCTATGGAAGTCACTGTGTCAGACAGAACACCATTGGGAAGAGCATGTGGTTGCAGGTACATGTCAGAGAAGTCACCAAGCTGGTGGCAAGTTGATCACCACACAGTGTTTCCCCAGACTGAAAGTCATGCCTGACAGTCTGCAAACACAATTAAAACCAAACAGAGTGGGGCGTGTTTGTGTGCCCTCCAAACACAGGTTCAAACCATGTCCCAAACATGGTAAGAATTATTGCCATGCTGCGGCTGGGGCAGGGGATCTATAGCATGAATTCTGCACAGGCATAGTTATTAGAAAGCTAAAAAATCTCCAGAATGAATGTAGCAGGAAGAGTGTTAGAAACATGCTAGCTCCTCCCGAATAGGAAGTGATTGGCAAGCATGAGCTGAGGCTGGGTGCAAGCAATCCCCACTGTTGGCAGCAATTGGAGCCTCTGGTCTTGTTTTCCTCTTTCAGCTGTTTTTTCTCTTCTGCTGTGCTTCTCTCTGCCCCTGCCTGGCCCACAGAGAGGAAGAAGACAGAAGGAAAAGACCCATCACACCATCTGGCCCTTCAGCCAGAGCAGTATTGTAACCTACAGTCTATCCCCAGCAATGGTTCAGTCATATTTTAAATCACCCACTTTAAGGGTTTCTGTATGCCATTGGCACACCGTGCCACAGTATGAGAGAGGCCACTGAAGTCAAAGAGAGACAATCCAACTAACTTCAATAGGAGTTGGACTGGGCCCAGACACCTCATCTTTTTCAGCAGGATTTTCCTGGTATTTATCCTCAGTTGTTATTAATGTTCATTATGTCCAATATCCCACTAATTAATTCCCCTCCTTCATTCATGTTACACCCATCAGAGATCTGCAGTCAAGTAGAACAGTGGTGGGCAACCAGTGGCCTGAGGACCACATGTGGCCCATCAGGGTTCTATGTGTGGCCCACAAGACATTTTGTTTACTGTTGCCCATGGCATAGGATTCTGCTGGGGTCTGTCCATGGAGGCTACGTCTACACTGCGCATTGTTGCGCAAGAAAATATGCAAATGAGGCGTGACGATGAATATTGCCGCATCTCATTTGCATACCTAATGAGCCGCCATTTTGTGGAAGGGGCTTTTGCGCAAGAAGGAGCTGTCTACACTGCTCCTTCTTGCGCAAAAAACCCCTCTTGCGCAGGAGCCGTTCTGCCGCTTATTTTCAGGAAGAACGGCTCCTGCGCAAGAGGGGTTTTTGTGCAAGAAGGAGCAGTGTAGACAGCTCCTCTTGCGCAAAAGCCTTCCGCAAAATGGCGGCTCATTAGGTATGCAAATGAGGTGCGGCCATAGCCATCGCCGCACCTCATTTGCGTATCTGTTTGCGCAACAATGCACAGTGTAGACGTAGCCATAGGGTTTTTTTCCTACCAGTATTGTTAAAGCGACACACAGATAAAGCAAGGGTATGTGAAGTGAGGTGCATGCTGATTGCACAAAACACTGACTGTGAAAGCCATCTTCATCCAATCAAAGTGCTGCTGGCACACCTTGCCAATTCTAGGTGCACAAGTGCCGTTAGCAAAACTAGCCTGCCCCAGGAGACCATGTCGGTTACAACAATCTTGCAGCCCACTGAGATGAAGGAGGATCACTCATGTGGCCCATTTTCTAGCCTAGGTTGCCCACTGCTGAGGTAGAATGTCCTCTCCTGGTCGTCTCTTAGTTCTTTTGATCTTTTCTCATAAATTAATCCCTTCAGCTCATCATTGCTACAGCAGTCAGCGCTAAGGCAGAGGGGGCGAGCAGGGAGCAGGTGGTGGTATTATAGCTTACCCTTCCCCTGTACCCTCTCTCCAAGTTTCTAACAGCTTTAGCTTCCAACCAGGGCTACACTCTCTACTGGCAGAGGCTGTCTGGGAGATTCAGCACATCCTCTGCCCAGCCCGATCCTTGTATTCCAGCCTCATCTGGGGCTATCCCAGATGGTTCTAAATCCCACCATCAGGAACCTCCATAACTCTGGTGTCAGTAGTGCAACCCACATGAGCCTGGTTCCTGTTTTCCCTGGAGCTTCTCCCGTCATCATGTTACTGGGCTCCAGCCCCAGCCAAGATCCTGCCAATCATAAAAAAATTGTGAAAGTTGGCAACACTCTTCACATTCTTTGATTTTTTTAAAAAATCTGAATGACCTAGGTAATCCATGTATGGGACATAGTGACAACATTCTGGTACACCTTAATATTATACATCAATAATTTAACTCCTGCTTCAGAAGTCTCTGGTCTAGGAATATGTTGTTAATCAGCCCAGCCTCACTGACAAGTGCTCTCACCTGGTAAACTTTTACACTGTTTCAGTTTAGCAATTAAGCTTTGCTGTAGCAATGGTACCATAATACAACATTTGCTTTCCATTCAGCAACAGTGAGATCAGAGAAGAGTCTGCTCAGCTTCAGTTGGCTGTGAACTAATGAAAACAGACCATAATGATTATCCTGCAGGATCTATTTATCTACATCTGTGAATGGAACGCAGAGTGCAGGAGAAAATGAGTTTGCAAAAAGCCAGGAAGCTGGCGAACTAATAATTACGGGAAAGGAAACTCATTCACAATCAGGAGCTGCCCTAGACTAGCTGCCAGCAACTGGTGCCCTAGGCGAACCATGCAATCAGCGCCCCCACCTCCAAACCCCTCAACGATATTGTGCCACCATTTGGTGCCCCATTGCGCCCCATTTAACTTGGCACCGTAGGCGACCGCCTAGTTCGCCTATATGGACGGGCCGCACCTGTTCACAATCCTAACATGATCATTCAGTAACTAAACCTTGTGGAAGATCATTCAAATAATGGAGTAATATATTCTCCATTGTAGTCTTGGAAGTCTTAAGAAATTAAAGTATCTTAAAGTATTAGTATGAATCTGGGTCAAACCCTGAAGTCCTTATGAACTATTAATAATAATAATAATAATAATAATAATAATAATAATCTATGCACGATTCAGAATGAAGTCTGCCCCTTCCCTTGGAGTTCATTCCTTACACAGCAAAACTCTTATTGGCTTCAAATTATTCCTTAGAAATACATGCACAGAAGGAAAAGAACTTGTGCAAATATGAAACAAAAATACCATGGACCCACATGTAATAGGATAGCAGACACTGAGACCTGTATGGGAATGCAGGGCTCTTCTGCTGAGTCAGCTTGTACTCAAATGATACAATCCTGCTTTAAGAGTCAGCGTAGTTGGGCTGACTAATACTAGCAGATAGGTCCAGTGATCTCCAACCTGGCTATAAAAGAGGTGTGAATACCTCTTTAGGCTAGAGTGGGAAGTAGAGAGCTAAGAACTGAGGAAGTCTTGGTAGGAAACTATTGGAACAACCAAACTCAAAGAGGGTACTTAGATGAAGTTTATGTTGTGTTAGGATTTTTGAGTTTTCTTCCAAACCCCAGGAAGGGCCAACTTTGATATGATCAGGGTCTGTGTGGTCTGTTGAGGATGGAGAAGGGATCCAGCACGTTCACACAGAAAAAAGGAGAAGCTGCTTTCAGCCAAAGCAAACCACCACCAAAGTCAGGCCTCGAAACCTGTAGAGGCCAGAGACACCCCTGAATCTGGCGTGGGAGATGATGCTGGATCAAAGAAGCGCCACTGTCTTACCCCCCACGCCCCACCTCTCAAGTTCTGCGGGGACTTCCTGTGGAAGATGATGCTGACTCTCTCTGCCTCAGCTTTGTGCAGAATCTCCAGCCACTGTAATGAAAACATCCTCACCAAAGAGTTTTCAAGCCAAGTACAGGCTATGCCTAGGCAGCACAACGGACAGAGTTAAGCTCTCTTGGAGGTTAAAGAGTAACCCACAATTTGCCCTGCTTGTGCCCAACTCAGTGGCTATGTGAATTTGCCTCCAGCACCTCTTATGATCCCGTGTTTGCCTCTTTGTGTACTTTGTATCTCTTATAATAGCTTGTTTGCCTCTCCTTCCACACCTCTTTAGATTTCTTCTACACCTCTTTCTGTGACCCTCTTCTGATATCTTGACCCCATAGGAAGGCCAGGCCCCAGTTACTAGTGGGGTAATATGTAGAAAACTGTAGTTGCATTTTTTAGACAATTCCATGCTGTATTTTTAGCTGTGTTTCTGCGTAGGTTCCACATTCCTCTCCTACCAGTTTTTCTCCCTTGCAATGTGTTGTTGGAAAAAATCTAGCTCTGGCTATCTCCCTTGCAAAAACTTTTGGACTATCATCAGAAAATATACACCCACTTGCTCAGTGTTTCAAGAGTAGAGAAGACCATAGAAAGAAGATCTCTAAATTACAAGCAAACAAGCAAAAATCAAATATAGAGGAAATGCCATTTTTTGCCAAAAAGTATAGTGAAGACAAAATTACCATGGCCCCCTGACAATCTGCTCTACTGATATACCTCTTTGTGTTTCTAGCATTGGGTTGAGTATGTTCAAAGCTAGATACCCAATCCTTCAACCCCGTCCTAATGGGAATAGTTCTATTGACTTAAATAGGACTGCTGGTGGAACTAAGAATTACTCCCCATAAATAAAGTATTGCTGGCCCTGGCCCTCACTATTTGGAGCCTATTTTGCCTCTTTTAAAAATGCTGCTGTTTGTATCTAAAACCCAGCTACAAAAGGCTTGTGTAGATGGTTAGCTTGCACAAAGCTGGGGTGTAAATTTGCATCACACAGCCTGCCATGCACTAATTGCCTTGTGGGCCCTGCTACCATGCACTAAAGGTTCCATAATGCACTTTGACCTCCCATCTCCAACAAGACTACATCAAGGTGCACTGCAGAACTCTTAGGACACAGTGGAAGGATCCACATGGCAACTTAATGAGAAGCAGGCAGCACACTGTAGATCCACATTCTGGCTTGCCGTACACTAAGGGAATGCCTTTGCTACAGAGACTACGCACGCATAACTACATTATCATAGCTAGGTTGCCATGGCCCTGCAGTATAGACATGGCCTACACCAACAAAGGTTTTTCTCTTTCATCTATACAGCTGCAGCTTTACTGCGGGGGAGGTCTGTCAGTCCACACTACAGCTGGCAGCGATCCTCCTGCCCTGCTGTGGACGTAGACTCATACTAGTCTCCTGAGCTCAGACTCAGGTGGGCATGAGAGCGTGAGCTGCTGCCAAGCCAAGCTAGCATGAGTCTGTCTACCCAGGCTAGGAAGCTCACTCTACATGTCTACACTACAGCGTTATTTCAAAATATCTGATTTCGAAATAGTTAATTCGAAATAAGTTATTTCGAAATAACGCATCTACACACAAAATGCATTTTGAAATAGCATTTTGCTATTTTGAAATAGCATGGCCACACTGATTGGATGCTGAATCACATTTAAGGGCAGATGAAACCGGTTCCAGCAGGGCATCAGGTCAGTAGTTGCTTTGTGTGGCTGCTGCCTGAGGCTATCTGAGACTTGTGCTTAAAGGGACCCCCCTGGACAGCCGGTTCTCAGCTTTCCCTGCTTGCTTGCCTACCTCACTGAGGGACAGCAAAGCATTTTTGTGTCTGCTTGCTTTGATTGCCCTGACTCAGGACACCACAGCACTCGGCACCATGGAGACAGAGCTGCCCCGGGCACTCTGGTGCTCATTTTGGATGTCTTGCTGCAAGCCTGGCTGCAATTGCTGGAGACTGCCTGGCAGCATCTGCTGTAGCCCAACCCCCAGGCCCTATTCCGGAACCCCCTGAGGTCCGGGGAGGAGCAGCAGCAGTGCCCGGATGCCAGCATGCCCGGCCGCATTTGGCGTCTGGACACCAGCAGCAACTGGTGGGACCACATCGTTCTGGAGTGCTGGAGAGACCAACAACGGACCCAGAACTTCAGGATGAAGAAGGACACATTCCTTGAGCTCTGTGAGTGGCTCGCCCCTGCTCTGCGGTGACGGGACACACACATGAGACCCGCCATTCCCCTCCACAAGCGTGTGGCCATCGCCTCTGGAAGCTCTCCATGCCGGATAGCTACCAATCCATGGCGAACCAGTTTGGCGTGGGGGAGATCCACCGTCAGAGCAGTGCTCATGCAGGTATGGCAGTCTCCAGAGGGAGGGGTGCAAGGAAGGGATGAGCTGCCCTAGGGAAAAGGGGGGAGGGGGTGCAAGTCCCCTCCCCGGGAGGGTTTGTTCTGTCCCAGCCACACTACAGACTGCCCGTGGTAGCCAGGATTGCAGGGGGGTGTTGCTCCTGGGGAGTGGGGGCACGGGGCAATGGCGGGAAAGGAGCACTCTCAGCCACCCTGGCACCCCAGTGACTCTTGGTTTTGTGTGTCCCTCTGCAGGTGGTCAAGGCCATCAATAGAGTGCTGCTCCGCAGAGTCATCTGCCTCACTGATTTGGATGCAGTCATCGAGGGGTTCGGTGCTCTGGGCTTCCCCAGCTGCGGGGGGGCAATCAACGGGATGCACATCCCCATCCATGCCCCGGAATACCAGGCCTCCATGTACATCAACTGGAAGGGGTACTTCTCCGTCATCCTGCAGGCTGTGTCTGAGCACCGGGGCCAGTTCGTGGACATCAACGTGGGCTGGTCCGGCAAAGCACACGACATGTGGGTTTACCGCAACTCCTCCGTGTGCCAAAGGCTGCACGCCAGGACTTTCTTCCCCGACTGCCACATCAGGTTCGGGGATGTGGACGTGCCTGCGTGCCTGGTGGGGGATGCGGCCTATCCCCTACAGCCCTGGCTGATGAAACCCTACACAGGACACCTCAACCCCTCCCGACAGGCCCTTAATGCCAAGCTCGGCAGGGCCCACATCGTGGTGGAGGGGGCGTTCAGCCGGTTTAGGGCCCGTTTTAGATGTCTCCTCACCCGCCTGGACCTATCTGAGTGGAATATTCCGCACATGTTGGCAGCGTGCTGTGTGCTGCATAATTTGTGCGAGAGGAAGGGGGAAGCTTTCCTGCCAGCCTGGATGGCAGAGGCCGACCACTTGGATGGCCTCTATGCGCAGCCCTGCACGGCTGCCAGCCGGGAGGCCCATCAGGGGGCTGTCTGTATCCGGGAGGCCCTGCGGGAGAGCTTCCACCCGGAGGAGGAGTAGATTCTCCCTGGTGTGCCCCACTGGGACCTTGTGCCTTATTCCACCCTCACATCCTTCCATTTTCTCCTCCCTAACCCCCCTTCCTGATGTAAAATAAAAACACGTGTTGCCAAAAATAAACTCTCTTTATTGACCATAACTGGGGTGAGGGGGGAATGAGGGTGGGAGAGGGGAGGGGGAAACCTGGGAGGAGGGAGCTGGAAGGGGGAGGTGAGGAGGAAGGGGGAGGAGAAGCTCAGGGTTGGGGGTCTTGCTGGCCCACCTGTCTCCCAGCACTGCGGGTGTGAAGGCCTCAGCGTCCCCGGGGGAGGAGCGGGTATGGAGGGTGGGGTGGGGGTTGGATGAAGAAGCGGGAGGGGGAGCAGGAGTGGGAGGAGGAGCGAGAGCTGTGGCGACCTCAGGGGCTGGAGCGGTAGCAGGAAGCAATCTCTGCACCAGGGTCTGCAGGTGGTAGCAGATGGCATGGCCCTGGGCAAGCAGCTCCCACAAGCTCTCCCACCGCAGCTGCAGGTCTTCATGCCCCCAGTGCTCCTGGCGGCTGACCAGCCTTCGCAGTAACCCCATGGGCTGCTGATGGTACTCCTGGTTCCGTGTGAGCCTGCTGGCCCGGGTACGGGAGGCTGTCCTGGGCGGAGTGGTGCGCCCTGCACTCGCAGCTGCTGCAGGTGTGGAGAAACACGAGAAGTGGTCAGTTATCCCTGGGGACACAGTGGGTGAAGCCCTGCCCCCCTCTGCAAGGCGAGGATGGCAGGTCTCTGCACCATCATATCCTGCTATCCCCAGAGTGTGAGCTGGCCCCTGTGCTGTATCTAGTGTGGGGGTGAGGGGAAGGGGAGATGTGCCCTGCCACTGCGTAGAGGGGCTTCTGGAGGGAGGACATTGTGCAGTGTCCCTCCCCGGGGTCAGGAGCATGTCATGTGCCTTCATACATACATACATGTGGGTAACAGGCCAGGGCCCCTGTGTGGCAGCCAGCCGGGGCCACATGCCCAGGGTGGCACAGCACATGCACAGGTTGCTGCATGCTCTGTGGTCAGCAAGGCCCACATGCACGGTCCCTGGGTTTCCTCCCCCCCATCCCCCGCCACCCCACATAAGGGGACAGTGATGGCACTCATATGTCGAGGCCTCCCCAGCCTCAGATGACACCAGCGACAGGCTTGCTGGGACGGCTCGGGGGTCCTGGGTGTGGGGCATGCTCCCTCCAGGCTCCTGCGGCTCCTGGCCGTCCTCCGCCTCCTCCTCCTCCTCCTCCTCAGTGTCATGGGCAGGGTCCTCTGCCCCAGGGTCGATGACCACCTGGGGGGCACGGACCGTCTGACCCCCCAGGATGCGGTCCAGGGCATCATAATAGGGGCAGCGGTCCGTGTCAGCCCCTGGTTGGGAGCTGCCCCCTGAGGCCCTGGCATAGGCCTGCCGCAGCTCTTTGATTTTCATGCGCACCTGCTCCTGGGAGCACATGTGGCCTTTGGTGGCCAGGCTGGCAGCCATCCACCTGTAGACAGCCGCGTTCCTGCATCTAGTGCAGAGATCATGGACATTGGAGGCCTCCCCCAAACCTCAATGAGGTCCACGATCTCCGCACTAGACCAGGGAGGCACCCACCTTTTGTGGCCCCTGGCAGGCTCCTGGGAGCTGACAGCCTGCTCCTGGGGAGCGGTGGAGGGCTGGGTGCCACTGGGTTGCTGGCTCATGCTAAGCAAGGTGCACGGACTGCTGGCTCTGTGCTGGCAGATTTGCAGCTGGCACAGGCACTGTGGCCAGAGTCTACCTCTTTAAGGGCTCCAGGGTTGGGGGGGGAGCAGAAGAGTTTTCCTGGTTATGCCCAGAGTGGCCACCAGGGCACGCTGGGAAGGGCTGGAGGCCCCCTATTTCAAAATAAGCATCTGCACAGTGCTTATTTTGATTTAGCTATTTCGAATTTGGCGTTATTCCTCGTGGAATGAGGTTTACCAAATTCGAAATAAAAAATAATAGCGGTTTGGCTGTGTACGCTAGGAAAGTTATTTTGAAATAACAGCTGTTATTTCGAAATAAGTTTGCTGTGTAGACATACCCTCCCAGTTGAAGTGTAAACATACCCTAGTGACTCTCCTGGTGCATCATAATTACTTGTGTTAAAAACCAACCAATTTGGGCCAAATTCTGACCTACGGTTGCCATCCAGTTTTTGACCAGAATGTCAAAAGTCCACTAAAAGTCCATTTGGCAGCACAGTGGGGCTTAGGCAGGCTCCCTGCCAGCCCTGGCTCCGTTCTGCTACTGGAATCAATGACATGTACCCAAGGCCCCTAGGTGAAGGAATGGCCAGGGAGACTCCGTGAACTGCCCCACTTTGACTGCTGGCTCTGCAGCTCCCAGAGCAGCACCTGTGGAAAAGAGCAGCATGCAGAGACTCCTTGGCCATCCCTTCACTTCAGGGACACGTTGCCACTTCCAGGAGCCATCTCACATAAACACTTCCCTGAGCCCCTTCCTGCCTTCTGGAGCCCATATCCCTCCCTCATCCCAATCCCCCGCGCCAGCCCTGATTCTCCTCCTGCATTCTGAACTACTTGGTCCTAGCACACCTGCATCCCAAACCTCACCCCTGAACCCACACCCTCAGCCAGAGTCCTCACCCCCTTCTGCACCCCTGGCCCAGCTTGGTGAAAATGGGTGAGTGAGCAAGGAAGGGGGAGAACAAGAGACGGTGGGGGGGGATACAGTGAGCAGAGGCAAGGCTTCAGAGAAGGGGCAGAGCAGGGATGGACTCTCAGGGCAGGGGGCATGGCAAGAGCATTTGATTTTCTGCAATCAGAAAGTTGGCAACTCTATTCTGACCCCAATTTCATTGATATAAATCTGGAGTAATTGAGATCAGAATTTGGCTCTTTAAGCATAGCCACTATGAAAATCCATACGGGACATCTGGCCCTCCACTAAATTTGTTACTGCTTCCTTTTCACTGGGGAGCCCTACTGGTAGCATATTAGACTGCAGCATAAATCATGTTGGTGCATTCGGCTGAAAGCTCTAACAGACATTCATAATAATACCTGCCAATAGCTTCCTGAGATTCAGCACAAGATAAATGTATCTGTTTCAAGCTTATTTCATTTTAATAGTTGCTCCCAGTTCTAAATAGGGTTTTGCTGTTTGCCTGGAAATGAGGTGCTCTAGATTACATGACTCATTCCTGATAGAAAAGATCATTTTATAGATGCCTTGAGTGACAAACCATGCTGAAGCCTGCACAACTTTCCAGCTGCTGTATACAGCACTGTAAAAAGAAATCAGATAATTCATTGTTTTAATTAATTACATTAATTACTAAAAGGAAATAGGTAATAGCTGACACTGGAATGACAGTGGCCATTCTGTAGATGTATTGAAGTCATTAAATAATAGATAACAATCAAGCCTAGAGGTTGCACTGGTGGCTCTGAATGCTGTATTCTGCGGGCTGGTGATGGTTACAATAAACCCTACTGGGCAGTATGTTCTAAATGATGGGTTGCCCTCCTAATCCCATAAAATGAAATGTCATTGAAGTAACAAGAACACTTCCATCTTCAAAGCACGTTACAAACATTAACTGATTAATTTCACATCTCTAGGAGGTTGATATCAGTAGCTTCCATTTTATAGATAGGGAAGTTGAAGCAGAAGGGTTAAGTAATTTACACTAGGCCTCAGAAGGAGTCCATGTTAACTGAGATTAGCACTCAGAAGTTTGTGGCACCAACCTGAGTGTTCGCTAGACCATGTGTCCTTCAAGTGGGGGGCAGTATATTTTAAATACTTAACTGAAGAAATATAATGTCCAATCTTCTTTCTGGCCTGCATTTTCACAGCGATCATCCAAAACAGTTTTTGCAGCTGTGACATGTTCTGTCCAGTGAAGAAATGTTCATTGAACACATGCAGGGTCACCTCTGCCTCCTCTTGTCAACATCTGCCACTACATTGTTTTCTTCTTGTGTCAGGTCATGAGGAAAGATGGGGAGGACTCAGACCATTTTCCAGTGATTCTAGCACAACTGGGCTGATGTGCATTGAACGTTGTGCAAGATGAATAGGGAAATATCTTGAGAACCTGTATCTCACATAATTACTGAGACTCCAGAGCTAACTTTTCTGGAGTGATTCTCAAGAGGGAGCTGCTGGGAAGTTTAAAAATGCCTTGGCTGCCCTCCAAATTCACTGTAAGGAACAGTCCTGCATTTGCAGGGAAATGAACTCACTAGGCCACATTCACAGGGGTGTTTAACCATTAGGAGGAAACATAAATCAGTGTAATTTATATCTTCTTCTAGCCCCTTCAATGTGCATATTACCCTATCTTAGAGCCCTTCAATACACAGATATCTGGTTTTATATCTGTGGGTCTCTGCAGATGTATATGTGGATGCAGATACCTGTGGCTCATTTTGTGGATACGGATGCAGATACCAACTTTGTACCCAGAACCCTGAAAATCTGTGGATATCCACTGTATATCCACAGGTATCTGCATCCATAGATGTGGATTGGATATCCATGGATGGTTTTTGCATATGCGGAGGTAATACCAATTTTGTATCTGCTCAGAGCTCTACTTAGATTCCTTTACACACACAGGGTATGTCTACACTAGCCCCCTAGTTCGAACTAGGGAGGCTAATGTAGGCATTCGAAGTTGCAAATGAAGCCCGGGATTTAAATATCCCGGGCTTTATTTGCATCTTCCCATCCGGTCGCCATTTTTAAATGCCAATAGTCCGGACTAACTGCCCGCGGCTACACACGGCAGGGACCCGGTAGTTCGAATTAAAGCTCCTAATTCGAACTACTGTTATTCCTCCTGCAAGGAGGTTTAACAGTAGTTCGAATTAGGAGCTTTAATTCGAACTACCGGGTCCCTGCCGCGTGTAGCCACAGGGCAGTTAGTCCGTACTAGTGGCATTTAAAAATGGCGACCAGATGGGAGATACAAATAAAGCTCGGGATATTTAAATCCCGGGCTTCATTTGCAACTTCGAATGCCTACATTAGCCTCCCTAGTTCGAACTAGGGGGCTAGTGTAGACATACCCACACATACTAATGTGTCATTTATCCCACCCCCTCTCACATCATCTCTGAATTTGTCCCTTTGAGTTTAAATTGATGTAACATATACACTAACAGGCTGGATGACAAAAAGAAAGGAAGGAAAGTTACTAACAGGGAGTTGTGAGAACATCAAAGTTATAGCAGGCCACTCCCTACTTTAATTTACACCACTTTACATCATGTCCCAGCTCCTTAGCATGTAGGTTACATGCTACTTGGAGTCCCTGCCCAGCACACGTTTGTAAGCAAGTATCAGAGGGGTAGCCATGTTAGTCTGAATCTGCAAAAGCGACGAGGAGTCCTGTGGCACCTATAGACTAACAGATTTATTGGAGCATAAGCTTTCGTGGGCAAAAGTGAAGTGGGTCTTTGCCCACAAAAGCTTATGCTCCAATAAATCTGTTAGTCTATAAGGTGTCACAGTACTGCTCGTCTTATTTGTAAGCAAGGTAAGCAGGCCTCAGGGAGTCTAACAAAATGTAAACATGTATAACTTTTATCTCTGAACTTGGCCTCACACAATTTCTGTGGTTCAGAATTTCCTCCTCTCTTAAAAAAAAAGTAAAAGCTGCATGTTGTCCTTAAGAATAGGTATTATCATGACATGAAGCCATTCATACCAGAAGGAAAGGGAAGAATACGTCCATCTTATTTTCACTTGCCATCATTTAATTTGTCAATAAGGTTTTTCTATCCTCTACAAACCGATGCACTGCTTTTGTATTTTGTCACACCTAGCTTTTGCTCTTTACATGACAGATCTACTTCAGACACAGTGACGATAGAAACAGTCACAACAAGAAAAAATGACTTTGAATAGGTGCAAAATAGCACAAGACCTCTCCTGGAAACAAAAGAGAGGTCGATCTACCTACCTGAAACATCTTTAAGCAATTGAGGTGGTTGAAATAATTCTTACAGGTTTTCTCTGAATTGCATTCCCATGTGTTCACTTCTTAGTGTTGACCACAAAGCAGGAAGAGAAAGAGGAAAATCATGCCAGAAAAATAACTTTTCTTTCAGGAAAGAAAACTAACTTGGTGGTTTTTATTCTGAGGCAACTTCCTGAACAGCAATATAGCCTTTCCAACACAAGTCTTTTCATTAGCTTCAGTGGGCACTGGATCAGGCCTATGATAGATAAAAAACAAACCCTTGCTCAGTTTATTGATCCAAATAATCCCATTTAAAGACATTGGGGAGTATACGTGCCAGTAAGGAAAGTAACATTTGACCCACAGCTGTACACTATGTTAAAATATTTGGACCATTAAGTGAAAAAGGTCTCTATGTTTTTTCTATATTCTTGACAGAAAGTGGAAAAACTGCATAAAATATTGCTGGTGTATTTTAAAATCATAACAGTAAAACTCATGGTCATTTTCATACAGCAGAAAAGGACCTTCTAGATATGAGTACTATAGCAGTGAGATGCTTAATTCTAAATTGTATGCCATTGACTTTCAGTTTGATAGAAACATTATTGAATTTATAATATAGCACTTGACAGCAATGCAGTTCTGTTCGAAAGCAGTTTTTAACATCTCAGTTATTTTAGATATCAGCACTATCATGGGTCATGTCTCCCAAATACGTTTCAGTGCATTCCGTCTCAGACACTGCATACTGGGAATGAAAAAAGTGTTCACATGAAGGAGCAGCTACAGGGCCGTCCTTAAGATTTTTGGTGCCCTATACAGCCCGAGCATCCGCACCTTCCATCCCCTTTGGGGGGGCAGCCACTTCTGTGGGGCACAAACTGTGGGGAGTGGTGGGAAGAAAGTAGGGAGGCTGGAGGTGGAGCTAGCAGACTGAGTGGCACAGCTGGCTGGAGCTGCAGGCTGGCAGAGGAAGGGGGATTCAGGTTTGGGGCTGGGAGACCCGGGTCCAGAGGACTGGGTCTGACAGAGCTCAGAAGTAGAGCAAGGGGCAATGGGACTGGGTCTGGAAGTGGAGCAGGGGGCGGGAGGCCAGGGGATTTGTCCAACAAGGCTGAGAAGTGGAGTAGTGGGCAGAGGGCCACAGGATTGGTCCAAAAAGGCGTAGAGGCAGCGCAAGGGGCTCCACTGATGCTCCAAATGTAGTGGTGCCCTACGCAGCTGTGTGTGCTGCATATGCCTAAGGATGGTTCTGAGCAGCTGTCATGCTTGGAGGACAGAGAAGTAAGCAGGGATTGGGAATACTAGTAACGTAGGCTACGTCTATACTGCTTCCTTCTTGCGCAAAAGCCTATGCAAATGAAGCACAGATTAGCATATTGCCATGCTTCATTTGAATAATTAATTAGGGGCCGTTTTTGCACAAGAGGCTTTTGCACAAAAAGGAGCTGTGTAGTCCTTTTTGCGCAAAAACCCCCTCTTGCACAAGAGCCGTTTTTCCTCATTTTTTCAGGAAGAGCGGCTCTTGCACAAGAGGGGGGTTTTGCACAAAAAGGAGCAATCTACACAGCTCCTTTCTGAGCAAAAACCTCTTGCACAAAAACTGCCTCTAATTAATTATGCAAATGAAGCACAGCTATATGCTAATCTGCGCTTCATTTGCATAGGCTTTTGCACAATAAGGAAGCAGTATAGACATAGCTTAGAGATAACTTCATAATGGTTAATCTGACTCTTAATTGGTGACTTTTTGTTTAAATTCTGTCCAGTTCTGTGAAACAAACTATATTCTTGTAAAAATCTATGGCAAAATGGCTGAATGAGCAAAACACAAAAGGTCAGCAGTAAATGATCAAAGCATTACAAGTTCATTGTAGGTTATACTTTGCACTGTGAGAAATAACATATGACTTGACCCTGAAGTCATTTTACAAAGCAAAACACCTGAGCTTTTTTCCTGGGCAAAGATTGCAAGAGCAGTACTACAGTTCTTTGTTTCAAAAGCCTGGTTATTTAGCACCCAGTCTTGCTTGTTATGGTCCAATCTGGGACAACTTTAATAAGAACAGCATTGGGGCATTCAGATCTGTAAGCATTCTGAACCTGTATTACCATTTATTAGATGGAAAAACTGACTGTTTATTGCAGCAGACTGCAAATCTCTAGAATTATTTTGGAAACATGGTGATGCAGCCATTGTACGTCAGGAGTAGCAAGATCCCAGTAGCAAGATCCCAGTTCTCTTTGCCTTTCTGATGTCTATTTCTTTTGAAGCTGTTAGCTTCTGATGAGCTGTTCACTTGCTCTTCCACTCTAATACTTACAAAACTCCCAAATACTTTCAGCCAATAAAACATGGAAGACTGGTATTGTACAGTAGTTAGGAGACTGGCAGTAAGGATGCCTGGATTTCATTTGCAGCTATCCCACAGACTCACAGTTTCTCCATTTCATTGTCTTTGGCGTAGCTGCTGCCCACATGTCATGCCTATTATGCAAGGACACAAAACATCAGAAGATGCCAGTACATTACAGTATGCACCATTTGCAAATAGAGTCACCAAGGTGTTTGAGCGGTGTGAAGAACAGCCTACTTGGTCAAGCACACTCTACTGGAGATATCCTCATCTTCTAAAAAGAAGTAAAATCAGGCTTTTCTTCAAAAACGAACTGCTGTCTATCAGATAAGCAGAACTAGGAAGACCAGTTACCATAGCACCATGTAACACAGAGGGGAACCATTTTACTATTCTGTGGTTTTCAGGACCTAGCGCGGGGAAGGGGATGGAGGAGGCTACCCTATGACTAGAAATTCTAGGCATGACAATAATACAAATGTTAAAAAATGATTAAAGGTAATGCTTGAAATGAAAATTCACATGGTACACAATTTAGCAGAAAGGCTCTGTACATCTGGGTTCATGTTTGGATTATATAAAATTAAAATGTCTTGCTTAGAAAGTCACATGATACATACAGTGCATAGTCGGCATTAATCCAGATTTACATGTGGAAGTTCAGTGATACAATTTAAGTAATAGTGAGTAAGTGTAGGGTATATCACCCATCAGAAGGTTTACAGAGTTAGTTGTGAACAGCAGATATGCTAAGAGGTGGAGATTGCCCCTCAATCCATTGGGTTTTGGGGGGAGGCTCTCTGCAGTAAAATAGTCTGTTAATGAAGAATTGGGGCTACTTCCCTAGCTGCGTTTCACTCCAGTGACTCCTAAACATTTCTCAAAGGCATAGTGTGAACTTTCAAAAGGTGTTGCATAACCTATTATGTAACCTTTCTCCTGGGTAGCCATGGTGGTTGTAGGAACAGTTACAATGTTGTCTTGAGATTTCAAAAATGCTTATCTTGAGCTCCTACCTAAAACTTTATCATCTCCCTCTTTGTAGGAACTTTTTACCCCCAATCACAGTAACAGATGTTTGCTCCCACTTGCAAGCACTCAGGAGTCCTTTGGAGGACTGTGAAATCATAAATCATTTCTATTCGGAAAAACAAGATACACATCTATTTATATATTTTAAAAATGAAATGAGTAAAACCCACACAGTATATGGGAGGGCTGGGCCAACCCCACAGTCCCAGATATTAACTGCCTGGCTTGTCGGAACCCACAATTCTCATTCACAGTACAATCCCCACCCATCTCAGCTGCATTCCTAAATATCCAGTTAAACTGAATGGTGAGAAAATGGGAACCAGGAGGCAGCTCTCCCTACTCTGCTGCCCTCAGTCAATAGAAGTCTGCACCATCAAATCACACTCAGGTCAGTTGCTGCCATGCTAGTTCCATACAATCAGCTTCTCCAGGCTCATTGCTTTTGGTCTGGGTTCGGTGGCGCCAGCTCCCTCAGGCCTGCTATCCCAAAGCACTTGATAATACATGCCCCAAATAATGGTTTTTTTCCTAACTGCTAGGTCACTTTACCGCAACCACACAACTGATTTCTATTATTCTGGATAAATGTTAAATTAGATTTCTATTTCTATTCCTTTAATTCAAAAGTGGTCACAAGTGAGAATTCATAGTTAACATGATTGAGTCTGCGCAATCTGTCTAAAGTAAGTTACCATGCTATTCAATGTAATGAAGTCACTGGGAATTTTAGATATATAAGCAATTGCAGGGCAGGGGCCCCTGAAAGTATTTCACTAAAAGAAAAAGTGCTAAATGCAGTCAAATGTTAATTAGCTAAAGTGCCTACATTTTTTAACAGGTTTAAAACTTGCTTTTTTGTTTAAATGAATGGATAAAAGAGACACCAAAAGGATTTCCTATCACCAAACCTATAGTATTATAGAAAGTCAGTACAAGTTTTGATAAAAAGGAAAGAAGGAAACTGGCATTTTGTGTGTTCTCTAATCTTCAGAAAGAGGGTGGGTGAGTGCAACAAAAGCCAATGTGCATTTTGACATCAGAGCAGGAAAATCTTTTGTAGGTGACAGCACCTTCAATGCAGAGAAACAACACCCCAGGTGTACACTGGGTTTCTAAACTCATAGCAGTGAAGAGGGGCTATTCTCAGGGATGCTGACAGGCTTTCAGAGGCTGGCCTGATTTCTGCTACATCTTCAATATGGCAAACCTACATCTTGTAATTTAAAAATTATAGAACGATTTTCAAACACAAAGGGCAGTTAGGCACCTGATTCCCATTGGAAATTAAGAGCTGTAAATACATAATTCCCATTTGTGCTTTTGCACATCTCCCCCAATGGCTGGTCTGAAGTTGATTAACACAGTTAAGTATCTCTACCTGTTCATTTTTGTTTCCTAGCTACATGTAAATTGCCAATAAAATTGTATTTTGTGTAAATAACGATGAGCTGACATATCCCAGCTGCTACCTGCTGAGATGTAAATGCAACAAGGCATTAAGGCATCTCCCCCTCAGCACTGGCTCCTGTCCACCCCTCTTGCTGTCTCTCATAGAGGTGGCAAGGTGGGGGCAGGGGGAAGCGAGTAGTCAATAGTCCACTTGACTACCCGATAAGCTTATGATTGTCGGGTAGCCAACTACTTGCTAACATCCCTAATCCTGGGCAGTTCCACTAAAAAGTGATTAGAAATGTTCCCTGGGGGTGCAGTGCTGTGCAGTACCCTGGGAGACTAGGAATACAAATGACAGACTAGGTTGTTATGGGGTTTCATGCATAATGAAGAAAGTCAACACTTCATTGCAAACACCCAGTCATTGCTGACTTCCTGGTTTGAGGTAAAAATAACTCATTTTCCCCCACAGCCTCGCACACTCCCCCAGACCTGGTCTACTGCAGAATTAGACCAACATCAACCTAACTCTGTAAGCGTCTACTCTAAAATGGCACTCCTGCTGCTGTAAATCGCACTACATTGATGTAATAACTTTGCAGGACACATAGAGTCTGTGTTAATGTACCGTAAAATCTCGACTATACTGCGCACCTATGCATAATGCGCACCTACCTTTTAAACATGAGAATTCCGGCATAAACTGAGCTCCTATCTATAATGCGCACCCCGACTTTGCCGTATTTTGTCTTGCTGTATTTTTTTTTGTCTTGTCTTGTCTTGTCTTGTCTTTTTGTATTGCCAGGTAATCACACGTGAGCGCATGAGTAAACAGTGTGCAGTGTTTCCATGCTCTCTTTGGGATGCCATGAGTTGTCGGCGATCTTACACGACTGCTGAAAAACTTAAAGTTGTTAGCTATGTTGAGGCTCATGGCAACAGAGCTGCCAGCCGTGAATTTGATGGCATAGCAGAGTCTAACATTTGGCTTTGGAGACGGCAGAAAGAGCGCCTGCAAGCGCTGCCTCGGATGAAGATGGCTAAGCGAGGTAAAAGCGCTGCATATCCTGAGTTGGAGGCCAAGCTGGTTGAATGGATTGCTGAGCATAGACAGCAAGGCGGTGGTGCTAGCATTGTGGAGGTTAGAATGAAGGCTTTGACCATTGCCAAAGCGTGCGCTAACACAGCCGGGTTTAAAGCTTACATGGCTGGGGCAATCGGTTCATGAATCGCCATAGCCTATCAGTCCGGCCTTGAACAACTATCGCACAGAAGCTACCCGTGGACTCAGACACCAAGCTACTACGGTTCCAAAAGTTTATCATAAAACTACGCAAGCAGCACTGCTACGACCTTTCACTAATTGGTAATGCAGATCAGACACCATTAAATTTCGATAATCCCTACAACAGAATGCTTGAAGTGAAAGGTGCCAAGACCGTCTCCATTGCTACCACAGGCCATGAAAAGTCTAGGTTTACTGTAATGCTTGCTTGAATGGCAGACGGAATGAAGCTGCCTCCTTATATTGTGTTCAAGCGCAAGACAATGCCAAAGAATGTTATATTCCCAAACACCGTTCACGTGCGTATTCACCCTAAAGGCTGGATTGTCGAAGCTTTAATGCTTGATTGGCTACAGACAGTTTGGGCGAAGCGGCCGGGTGGACTTATGAAAGCGGTCTCTAATAGTTTTGGATGCATTTTGGTGTCATCGTATGCCATCCGTCAAGAAAAGGCTTCAGCAGGACAAAACAGACTTGGCAATTATTCCTGGTGGAATGACCAAAATGTTGCAGCGCCGTGACAGTTAACAAGCCAATGAAATATGCACTCGGAAATGGAACACCTGGTTGTTGGAAGGTGAACATACATTTACTGCAGGTGGACGATGCAAACACCGACGCTGCAAGATGCTACCCAGTGGATAGCAGATGTCTGGGTTGAACTTGATCCCGCTATCATAAGGAAGGGGTTTCTGAAATGCAGCATCTCTAATGCTATGGATGGCAGCGAGGATGATGCCCTGTGGATGGATCCGAGCAACGATGAATCGTCTGAGGGCAAATTACCGGTATGCGAAGATGACAATGATTTGTATTACCTGGATGAAGATGTCGAGGGCTATACCCCGGAAGATATTGCTCATCTGTTTGAGGAAGATTCTAACAAATGCGAATTCGAGGGCTTCGAAGATGAGTAGAAGATCAATTAATATATGGTATTTGCTTGTTTGCGCTGCAGTGTTGATTTCATTTGTTTAACTTACCTTTTTGAAACAGTGTATATAGTTGCTTGTCGATGCTAATAAAAATCAACTTAACCTCTGGTGTCCAGCGATTAATTAAGTGCCACGGAACCGCCAAATGAAAACTTTGAAAAAAAACTCCTATGGATAATGCGCGACTTTGACGTTAAAAACAGGGAAAAAAGTGCGCACTATACTCGCAACTTTACGGTAGTTAAGTTGATGCAGTATCAGTGTTTACTCTGCATTGCTTAAATCAACTGTTGCTGCCTTCCAGAAGCTGTCCCACAATGCCCGCACAGACAGATGTATTGGTGTAAGCGCTTCCAGCACATGTGATGCACAGGAGGGCCATGGGGAGGTCAGGTGAATCCCACCCCCACACACACACACACACCCTGATTTCTGCTTGGCTTGCCAAGGGGGAGGAAGAAGGGCTCTGTTCTTCTCCCGTTGCCCCACACACATACACAATTCACTCAGCTTTTCTCCCTAGAAGCCAGGCCCAGGCAGGGAGTGGAAGGGGCAGGACCAGCCCTTCTCATGCTGACAGTGCAGGGTCATTGCTCTGTGCAACACAACAGCTGCCTGAGGGACCGTGGTTGGGAAGGTGGTGGTGGGCTGTCTCCTGCCCAGACCCAAGTGCCAGGGCCCAAGACAGTCAGAGTCCCCACGCTTCCATGGCATGTTTCTGGCTCACTCAGCTCCTGTCCCTGGCAGCTGGGCCTGTTAGAGAGTGGGCAATTGCTGCCTCGCCAGCCAAGCTCTCTTCAGGCACAGAGTCAGCAACCTAGTGCAGCCAGCTTCAGCCCTGTGAGAGGTGGGTCTATCCTGCTCCCCACCAGAGGCCAGTTGCCAAGCAGATCTCCCAAATGTGTCACGTTGGGATGTGCAACAGGCAAAGGACAGAGACTTCCTCCATTCCCCCCACAGATAACTGGTGGAGTGGGGAGAGTGCGGCGATCCTAGGCTGGGTGCAGGGCGAGGGGGTTCACTGAACAAAGGAGACACTGGGACAGTCACATGTACTCCCCTTTAGATTGTGCCCTCCCAGTATGGGGCAGCATGAGTCATCTGTGGCACCCGGTAAGGATTCACATCACTGACACAGAGAGAACAGTGTGGACATGCATAAACGATGTCATTATTGCAGCGGCTGTACATCGCCATAACTAAGTTCAACATAATTTTGTAGTGTAGACATATCCGCAGACTGCTCCCCTGAAACACCAAAATGGTCAGAGCAATTTCTTTCATTTTCCATTAGGAAGAGTAAGTGCACAAGAGGACCATTGGGAATACAGGCCAAAAAGCATGTGAGGTGTGCTCTTCAAACTACTCAGCTCAGGAAACACATGAGGTAGAAGTAATGCATAAAAGAAACTATTTGTATTCTGTCTTTAAGTGTTGCTTGGTTTCTAGTAGCAAGCTGGGAGCTTGCTCAGGAGCTAAAAGCAATCACTGCTGACTGAGAGGCAGGCTGGGTACCAGGATAGTGCAAAGGGAATTTTAACAAAAGCCTTGCTTTTATTAACTGCAGCCATGCAAGCTTGTAGTGAAAGTAGAAATGGATGATCAATACGGCTATGTCTAGACTACATGGCTCCGTCGACGGAGCCATGTAAAATAGTTTATTCGGCATAGGCAAAGAAGCGGGGATTTAAATAATCCCCGCTTCATTAAAATAAAAATGGCCACCACGCTGTGCCGACGATCAGCTGATACGGCACAGCGTGGCAGTCTAGACGGGCCGCGGTCGACAAGGGAAGCCTTTGTCGACCGCTCCGGTATGCCTCGAGGTTTACCAGAGCGGTCGACAAAGGCTTCCCTTGTCGACCGCGGCGCATCTAGACTGCCCCACTGTGCTGGATCAGCTGATCGTTGGCACAGCGTGGCGGCCATTTTTATTTTAATGAAGCGGGGATTATTTAAACCCCCGCTTCTTTGCCTATGCCGAATAAACTATTTTACACGGCTCCGTCGACGGAGCCATGTAGTCTAGACATAGCCTACCAGTGACTGTAATGTAGTTTCTATTATTGCGCTATGCACTAATAAACATTAGTTTAGGCCCAGCCAGTCAGTTTGAAGATATAGGGGGAAATAGCATGGATGTAAGGTTAAATACCCACAAAACTGACTTTCAGGGTTTGTATTCATAACTTCAGGCTTTAGCCCTTTCCCTAAATTTATGAGGGATAAGATGGTTCAGAAAGTACCCTCGTTCATACACATTTATACAATGATCAAATGAACTGTTGAGCCAACATGCTGGAAAATGTTCTGATATCTAGAGACTAAGCTGCTGTCAAGACTGAAGTTCAGATGCTTTTGAGATATTCAGGAACTGGAACTATTGTTGCACCCTTTCCTCTGCCTCAAAATCTGTTCAGTCATGGGAACACACACCTTCCCTTTTAAACACATTCCGTCTGTCATATAAACAAACCCATTCCTCCTCCCTCCTGAACAAGTAATGCTTGCTTTCTTCTTCCCATCCATTTTTCTCTTTATCATGTCCATCCCAGGCTGCCCATTTTTATTTTGTTTTCTGGAAGACAGAAGTTAGACAGGAAAATTAGACCAAACTACACCTGGATACCAGGAGCAATATTTTTTAATTGCAGTAAAGTGTGAAAAACTGTGCTAGGGCAGTGTTTCTCAATGTTTTTTTTTATAAAGTACCCTTTTTAAAAAAATTATAAGTAACCCCAGTACCTACAGTTTTCAGACACACACATTTTTTCTACCATTGCAACGCATTTGTTTAAGCAACTTAATCGTAGTTGGACAGGCGATGAAATTTTTGGGTGTAAAAAGTACAAAAATAATAAAATGCTGTAAAACTTAAAACAAAAATTCAGTTTTCTCCAAATTTCAGTTGTGTTGATGTACCCCCCAGACTTCTCTCGAGTACCCCTAAGAGTACTCGTACCACTAGTGGAGAAACACTGTGCTAGGATACTGGCATGCACTCCAGCACAACAGCTCAGAATTCTGCTCGGGCCTTATTGTCAGCTGCCTTGCATTTTCTACAGACACATACCCCTGTGCAAAGTGCAAGTGGATGCAAAATGCTAACAAATGAAAACTATAGCATTTTGTACACTTTTTTCTTATTGCACACATGTAAATGCTCACTCAAATGGCAGAACAAGAGAGAATCAGGCCCTTCATACTGTGCAGAACTGAGCTACTTTGCAATCAGAAATTATGAATTGTACAACTGACAGCAAGTAATTGAAAAGTAAAGTGCATTGTACAGCATGGTTAGAGTGTCCAGGGCAGCCCAGAAACAAAGCCAGGTGAACAAAAGACTGATGTAATCACAATGTCAGGGTACATCAGGTACATTCATATGTCTGAAAGTATGTGTTTTGTCAGCTTTTTAAAGTATTCATGTCCTTGAAGTATCGGTGATAAGCAGCTAATCTAGGTAGCTCAATCCTTTGCTTCCCCTGAATCTATCAAGATACAAAATACATTTTCCTTGGTGATCTTACTGGGTTGTACCCACTAAAGCTCATGACCTATTACATTTGTTAGTCTCTAAGGTGCCACAGGATTGCACGTTGATTTTAAAGTTACAGATTAATACAAGTACCCCTTTGAGAATTCTCAAGTAAAGGTTTGAAAGAATTTATGTCCCTCAGAATTCACAAATTTATTCATAGAAATGATGGATTTTTACTGGAATAGAAGAGCCACCTCCCTCCCAAGGGCTTACTTTTGTTTTGCCTGCATTGGAAAATCAGAATGCTGTTGCTCCCTTAAATAATGTCTCCTTCAGCTTTAGCAGCTTTTAAGATCCTCTTCCTGTCTATTTCATCAGTCAGAGTGATTTTAACAGAGCTGCCTTTGTTGGCCACCTTTATTATCTTTCACATACTCAGAGATTCTGTAATACCTTTCAACAGAACCGGGGTTTTTTCTGTAATATCTAACTTCAGGAGTTTAGGTATCAGATTATCCATTAATAGCAGCAAGTTCTCACATTCTTTACCATCTGGGATTCCTGGCACCCAATGATTTCCAGCTCTTTTCTTTTGTTGGTAATTAATTTGTTTATTATTCATAAGGCTGTTATACATTTAAGTGCCTTCCTGGTATTTTCATTTGTCCAATGTCTTTAAATGCCCCTTTAATAACACCACTGTGTCTTCAAACAAGGTGATTCATTGTTGCAGCATATCTCATTTCTGAGCAAACAGTAAAGTTACATCTCTCAGACACTCATTTGGTTTCCCATTTCCCTTGCCCAAGCTACATTTTGTGGTGTCCCATAAATGGGAGAAATTGGTACTATAGGTTAAAGCTTAGTTAGATGGCTGTTGATTATCTTTGCCAAGTATCTTTCTAGGGAGATTTACTGCATTTAGCAGTTTTTGGCTGGTTGTTTTAGTACAGCCTTGCCAATAATAAGGATTAGCCCTAATTTTCACAATTAGGGTACATCTACACAGCAACATTATTTCAAAATAACTAGCGTTATTTCAAAATAACTTAGTCCACATCAACACAGCAGGCAGTTATTTCAAAATAATGTCAAAATACTGTCAAGCTGGAGGACTTCTTACTCCGACTCCTGTGAGCCTCATTATACGAGGAATAAGGAAAGTTGGAAGAAGAGTGCTCTATTTTGAAATAAGTGCTGTGTAGAGGCTCCCAATTTCAAAATAAGCTATTTTGAAATAAGTTACTCAATTGACATAGCTCAATTTGTGTGGCTTATTTTGAATTAAGCCCTGCTGTGCAGACGCACCCTCATTGGCCAGCAGCCAGTATAGTCACCCCATTGTAAATCCTGAGCACCCACAAAACAAGCAGCTATATGTGTCAGGGGAGCTTTCCTCTGTTTGAAATTGGAATGGACTCCACCAGTGCAATTTGCAGATTTGCCTTTGCTATGTTGTCCCACTACACCTGCATGAATAGCTGGCCACCAACTGCTGTAATAGCTAGAACCCAGTTTGGACAAAGCTTTAGGACTGGTCTACACTCAGCAAGGTGACATCCACTGGAGCCCCAGGGGAGGCAATGTGGGGAAGCCCAGCTCCGTGCCCTCAGAAGAGGCGGAGCCTCAGGTGGAAGGGGCGGGGCTGAATGTAGTCAGTCCTTAGTGCCACCCAGAGTGTAGCACTGGGCCCTCCTTCCAATGCTCAGAGCTGCATGGACAGACAGAGCAGTGCTCCTGTGGCAATTTAAAGGGGCCCAGGGCTCCGACCACCACTGCTGCCACAGTAGCAGCGACTAGGAGCTCCAGGCTCCTTTGAAATGCTGGCCCCTTGTGGAATTGTCCCTTAACACCCCCCTCACCTCTGCCTCTCCATTGCTGGGCCTGCCTGCACTAGAAATACTGGTATAGCTATATTGGCAAACTTGCCAATGTAGATACAGCTTATACTGGTAAGAGTGGTTTTCCCAATATAGATTACACCAGTTCCTCACATAAAATAGCCAGCAAGAGCCATAACTGTGTCTATGCTAGCACATTTGCTGGTATAGAAATGCCTCACAAAGAATATCACCCCCCTAACCAACATTACAATCCCAGCAAAAGTGTCTAGTGTGGACCTGGCCATAGTTTTCTGTGTGCTGTGGCCATAGGCAAGTTACCATGTATTTGCTCTGCTTGGTATTGAGCTCTTCATCATAACATCATCTATATAATTGTTCAATTGTTATGGCTCTTTGAACTTTAAGAGAAATAAGGCATCAGAAGCCCATCCAAGAATTCATACCCAGGCTACAGAATTCTGCTAGATTCTTCTCTATTTCTTCCTTACCAATTAAACTTTACTAGGATCTGTGGCTCAGAGATCATGGAAACATCGGAGGAGACTTACTTGAAAAGCAGATCACTCCCAAACGTGCATCCTCACCACAGAAGTAGAAGTTTAGCACCACCAGACCTACTCCAGCCAACATCAATGGCTATTTGTCAGGATGGGAAGGAATGGTGTCCCTAGCCTCTGTTTGTCTGGAGGTGGGTGACAGCAGAGGGATCATGTGAGAATTACCTGTTGTGTTCCCTCCCTCTGGGGTATCTGATATTGACCACTATCAGCAGACAGGATACTGGGCTAGATGGACCATTGGTCTGACCCAGTATGGCCGTTCTTATGTTCGTAACATTAGAACAACCTTGATAGATGCTTCTAGCCTTTCTTACCAGACACAGTATGTTACTAGGATGCACTGACTAAGGAAAATGAGGTAAAAGAAAAAAGGTTCTCTTCAAACCTCCCCCCCAAAATCATTCTTCAAATCTTAAGGTTCTTTTGAACTCTGTATATGGCTATAATTCCCTGGAGTTGGATATTTAATGCAGGCCTGCAATAAGGCACACTCCATCCCCACGTTGTGATTTCCCAGAAACCTCTCTGACTCCGTAAGGTAAGGAGCAGCTTCATGTGAATTTAAGTAATCAGTAATGTTGTATTACAACACTGTGGGGCCAGCTCTGGTGGCTACAAATTCAAGCTCAATAGATTGAAAGTCATATCTGCAACTTGCTTCAGATTTAGAGTCTCTAGGAGCACATGAAAGCTAAGGATAGTGACCATAAGAACATAACATAAGAACAGCCATACTGAGTCATACCAAAAGTCCATCTAGACCAGTGTCCTGTCTTCTGACAGTGACCAATGCTAGGCCCCCCCAGAGGGAATGAGCAGAACAAGGAATCATCAAGGGTATGTCTAGACTACATGGCTCCGTCGACGGAGCCATGTAGATGAGTTTACTAGACATAGGAAAATGAAGCAGCGATTTAAATAATCGCCGCTTCATTTACATCAAAATGGCCGCCATGCTGTGCCAATCAGCTGTTTGGCGGCACAGCGGGGCAGTCCGGATGCTCTGCGGTTGACAACGGAAGCCTTTGTCGACCACTCCGTTATGCCTCGTGGAATGAGGTTTACCGGAGCGGTCGACAAAGGCTTCCGTTGTCAACCACGGAGCTTCCAGACTGCCCCGCTGTGCCGCCAAATAGCTGATCGGCACAGCGCGGCTGCCATTTTGATGTAAATGAAGCAGCGATTATTTAAATCGCTGCTTCATTTTCGTATGTCTAGTAAACTCATCTACATGGCTCCGTCAACGGAGCCATGTAGTCTAGACATACCCCAAGTGATCCCACCCCTGTTGCCCATACCCAGCTTCTGACAAACAGAGGCTAGGGACACCACTCCTACCCATCTTGGCTAATAGTCATTGATAGACCTAACCTCCATGAATCTATCTGCCACACACATTTCACAAGTACATGGTCAAGTCTGTTTTACAAGTTTTATTAAAATTACAATTACCCAAATTCTATAAATTAGGATTACAGGAATACTATAAAGACCTATGCACTAGTTACAAATAGAGTGCTACTCACATCCTTAATGATATTCTTAATGTCTGATGGCTGCTTTGCCAGCTGATCATCAGCAGAAGGACAGTTCCTGCTGGAGTTTCTCAACGGAAACTCAATTTTCCTAATCAGTGCACCCTCTTTTTGTAATGTGATTCTGAATATATCTCATTAGCATTTACATGCATAGTGCACCCCACAGTTAGGGCATGTGTTAAAATATGCAACTACTGGGTATCTTATAAGCACAAAAATACTCTTACTGTTAATTATTCACAATATCACTCATTGGC
This sequence comes from Rafetus swinhoei, assembly GCA_019425775.1. Classification (NCBI taxonomy): domain Eukaryota; kingdom Metazoa; phylum Chordata; order Testudines; family Trionychidae; genus Rafetus; species Rafetus swinhoei. Next base: position 280,298,764 of record CM033437.1, read on the forward strand.
AAATCTTTTCCTGTAATCTTATGACATGGGGTCATTCTTTTGTCACTTATGTATGTCAACATTTATGTCCCATACCAGGCATACAATAGCTGCTTATCTACCAGCAGGCATCCGCTTTCCTTGGCACTTTGGATTCTTGTGAGGGCCTGATATAGGGCATAGATGTTGACCAGACTGAAAATCAATCCCTTCACCCAGACCCGTGGTGAATTTTAACATGATCTTGGACATGGAGGACTTCCTCAGGACAGAGAAGAGTCAGGCTGCCTCAGATGTCCTCAAGGAGATTGCTGACCATCACTCCTAAGTTGGCAATTGATGCAACCACTATGTGGATGAGTCCACCACCTTCACCTAAGTCCAGAAGGAGGAGGACACACAGTCATACTGCTTCCAATTGGACTACATTTACATCTCCTGCTTTCACATCTTGCAGGCGCACTCCTCCAGCATTGGGCCAGCCCCATTCCCCATTGTCACTAACTGGTGACAAGGACAGCCTTGCTAATGCCTGACTCTCTGGGACCAGCCTACGGGCAGTTCAGTGACAGTCCCCTGGAGGATATGGGCGTTGTGGCATTCTTCCAAGTGTTCTGGCTGGCCTGGCAGAGGCGTGCCTTTCCTTGGAGGCAGAAGTGTTGGGATATGAGGAAAGTCCATGGCCATCTCTTCTACCACAGCTATAGCTAGTGGGTCAGGTGGAAGAGATGCAACAATAGAGCAGTTGGAAAGGGAGGTCTTGGAGCTAGGGATGTGCCTGGATGCTTGCCCTGGGGATCCATCCCTCTGTGGGGGGCTTCAGGATAAGCAGGACAAGGTCTGGACACTGGACAGCCACTGAGCCTAGGGCACATTTGTTCAATCCCACATCCAGCTCCCTCAGTAGATGGATTGTGGCTACTACCTCTTGCCCGAGGAAAAAAGGAGGGGGCCAAGAAACACATCACTCTGCCTCCTGGAAGAGAACAGCCCCCCACCCTCTCCCCCTCACAGAGCCAGTGGAGATGAGCAGAAAGGTCAGGGCCTCTGGGACAACCTCCTTTCCCTACATCCAACTGATACTGATGGCTGTGAGGGCTAAACCATCACTATTGAGCCCATCCTCCATCTCCTCCACTAGAGGATGATGAGGTTGGTGCTTCAAGAGCCATACTTGCAGGTGGTCCTGTCAGGGTGTGGCAATGAAATGATCCTCATGGCCTACTACCTATCCACTTACCACCTAACAGACCTGGTATGGGCAGAGGCTTGCCAGCACATCTCCACAGCAGCCTCCTCTGCCTGCATCAAGAACTCTGCCCTGGTGGTTAGGGACATGGCAGGTAAGCTCCCTTCCCCCTGTGCTCCAGGCCATCCAGTGAGGCAGAGGTCCACTGCTCTGTCTTTCCACTGCTCTATCTTTTAGGCCCACTGTCTCCTAGAAATGGCAATAGATGCACAGCTATGGCCTCTTCCAGCTCCTCTAGAACCTCATACTTCTTGGCTCCACTTCTCCTCATACCACTTGGTTTTCATATACCCTATCTGTAGCCCCACAAAGTCCTGAGCCATCCTCATCAGCCTGCTCTGGGCAATGGCCAAGATGACCATTTATCTCTCTATGAGGAAGCTGAATGGGGACAGTGCTCTGTGATTGTGGGGCTTCATTCCAGTCCCTAATTTTATCATGTATGCAGGCAGAGTTCCTCTGGGCAATATTCACTGATTCCCTGGATGTTTTTGAGGACTAGTGGGCACTACCAGGGATTCTCTGCTCATTGTCCCCCTCTGGATCTCTGAGTACTTACCTCTGATCTTATTCCCTTTCATCTGTTACCCCCAAGAAATCAATGGAAACCTGGATTAGTGGCTCCTCCCCTTCAGCACAGCAGGGAAAGACTTCAGTTGTGGATGGATCTAGGCTCACCCAGACAAGTACTTCAAACAGTGTATAGCCATGGTCTAGTTGTGCCTGCTCCTTGTAGTGGTTGAAAGGGCCAGGCCACCCTAAAGGAGACAGGGAGCTGCTCATATAAGAACATAAAAATGCCATACTGGGTCAGACCAAAGGTCCATCTAGCCCAGTATCCTGTCTGCCCACAGTGGCCAGTACCAGATGCCCCAGAGAGAATTAACAGTAGAGGCAATCATCAAGTGATCCATTCCTTGCCACTCATTCTCAGCTTCTAGCAGAGGCTAGGGACACCGTCCCTGCCCATCCTGGTTAATAGCCAATGCTAGATCTATCCCCCCATGAATTTATGTAGTTCAATTTTGAATCCTGTTATTGTTTTGGCCTTCACAACATCTTCTGGCAAGGAATTCCACAGGATGGCCGTGCACTGTGTGTGTGTGTGTGTGTGAAGAAGTGTTTCCTTTTGTTTGTTTTAAACCTGCTACCTATTAATTTATTTGATGACCCCTAACTCTTGTGTTCTGGGAAGGAGTAAAGAACTTTTCTTTATTCACTTTCTCCACATCAGTCATGATTTTATAGACCTCTATTATATCCCCCCCTTAGCAGAGGTAAAAGTAAGCGGGTGCGCCCCTGGTGCGCAGCTTTGGCAAGGGCTGGCTAAGCTGCAGCAAAAGCCAGCAGGAAGCTATTTAAAGAGCTGGCAGGGATCTAGGTTGCAATAGGACAGTGCCCATAAGAAATTCTAAGTTACTTTCACTGCTGCCCTTTACTCATCTCTTTTCAAAACTGAAACTTCAGTCTTTTAAATTTCTCATTTGACAGCCGTTCCATACCCTTAATCATTTCTGTTGCCATTTGCTGTACTTTTTCCAGTGCCAAAATATCTTTTTTGAGATGAAGCAACCACATCTGCATGCAATATTCAAGATGTGGGCGTATCATGAATTTATATAGAACCAATAAGATATTCTCTGTCCTAATATCTATCCCTTTCTTAATGATTCCTTACATTGTTTGCTTTTTTGACTGACATTGAGTCAAAGTTTTCAGAGAACTATTCACAATGACTCATGGGCTATGTCTACACAGCAGTGTTATTTTGGAATAACTGATATTATTCCAAAATAACAAAGAGCATGTCTACACTGAAAGCCATTATTTCAAAATAATGTCGATCTGGAGGACTTCTTACTCTGACTCCTGTAACCCTCATTTCATGCGGAATAAGGGAAGTCGATGAAAGAGTGTTCTTCTGTCGACTTCCTGCTGTGTAGACAGCTCCAAAAGCTGAATGAAGCTATTTCGACTTCAGCTACGCAAATGACGTATCTCAAGTTGTGCAGTTTAATTCAAGTTTTGCTCTGCTGTGTACCTGTACCCCACGAGTTCTCTCTTGAGTTGTAATAACTAATTTAGCCCCCATCATTTTATACATATAGTTGGGATTATGTTTTCCAATTTGCATTACTTTGCATTGACTGACATTGAATTTCATCTGCCATTGTGTTACCCAGTCATCTAGTTTTGTGAGATCCCTTTGAAGCTCTTCACAGGTTTGAACTTAACTACCTTGAGCAGTTTTGTATTGTCTGCAAATCTTGCCACCTCATTGTTTATCTCTTTCTCCAGATGATTTATGAATATTTCACAACTTACTATACCTTACTGCTTATTGATTACTATGCCTTCATGGCCTACTGTTTTCTGACTTGCTGTAGAGTGAATGAGGAAGGGCTCAATGCACTAAATCACTATATTTTTCAGTATGCAGACTACTTAACCATACAGCCATGCACCATGCAACCTAAGTTCCTTTAGGCAACAGGAGATATAAACAATTGTGCATACTGAAACTAACAACCAGCCTTCACTGGAACACTGAAAGGTCCCTGTCCTTAATGTCTATTTTCCTGTCAAATTTCAACTTGCTCCCTGTACCCATTGCAGCATAAGAGCTGTTCAGAATAGGGTTGCCAGATGGCTGAAAGAAAAATACCAAACACCCCTCCCCCCCCCAAAAAAACCACCAGGAAAAAATTTTGTTGAAGGAAAAAAAAAGGGGGGGGGAACCAAAGTTGTTGAGAAAAAAAAAAAAAAAAAAAACTCAGAGAACCTGGATCACTGCTAGCAGTTACCAGATAATCATTTAAAACAAACAAACCCGAACACGCTTCATTGGGGGCTGGCCAGGAAGGGAGAGGTGCTGGCTGGGAAGGGGGCCTGAAACAGCTAACGGGGCGGCAACGGGCTGGCTGGGGAGATGGGAGGTGGCCAACGGGAAGCAGGGCTGGTCATGGGGGGTCGGGTGGAACGGGGCTGGCCGCAGGATATCAGGGGAGTGGGGACCGGCCGGAAGGGGGCGGGGCTGGCTGGGAGTAAGTGGGGGCGGGAAGCACAGCTGGTGGGATTGGGGGCCACGAGGGTGGCCGGGAGGAAAGGGGAGTGGGAAGCAGAGCTGGCGTGGGGCGCAGGGGAGGAGTGCAGTGGCGCTGGCCGGGAGGAAGGGGAGCGGGAAGCAGAGCTGGCAGGGGCGAGGGGATGCAGTGGCACTGGACGGGAGGAAGGGGGCCAGGAGGAAGGGGAGTGGGAAGCAGAGCTGGCGGGGCGGGAGAGGTGCAGCAGCGCTGGCCGGGGGAGACAAGGAAGAGGAACGGGCCGGTGCAGGGGGGCTGGCTGGGGAAGTGATGGAGGGGAAGTGAGGGAGAACCGGCCGGCCGGGAAGGGGGTGAGCAAATTGACCGGTGGGGAGCGGGACTGACCTGGGCATTTGCTGCCTGTCCCGCGCAGGCGCCCGGCGACGCATGAGTGAGGAGGAGACTTCCCCTCCTCCTCACGCTCAACCAATTGAGGGCTCCTGGTGGCAATCGCGGCCCCGCCTCCCAGCTGGGACTCCCAGCCGCTCCCCCGCCCACGCCAAGCTTCTGTCCGGTGCACAGCCGGAAAAATCAGAAAATACCGGACATTGCACATGTCCGGTATTTTCTGATTTTATTTTTACCGGACAGAGACCGCAAATACCGGACTGTCCGGTACAATACCGGACACCTGGCAACCCTAGTTCAGAAAGATCTACAAATACAGGTTAAACCTCTCTAGTCTGGCACTCTCTGGTCTGAAAACATCTGTGGTCCAATATGATTTCAGTTAGCCAGATGTCCACTTATCATGGGTGTGGCCAAGTTTCCCATAGTCCCATAAAGTTTGTTTACAGCCACCAGTTCTGGCTCCCAGTGTTCTGTGCTGTTATTTAACTCCAGTTTACCTCTAAAGGTCTTCTAAGCGCCCAATAAGCAGTGGAAGTGTTGGTAATGCTGCCAGACAATATTAACCTCACATGGTCCAGCACCAGTCAGGTCATGAGGATGCTGGACTAGAGAGGTTCAACCTGCATTGCCTTTTCTTTTAAAATATAGGGGGTGAGCATTTTCCTAATCCTCATAAATAGCTGAGGCATTTTCACTTAAAATGTTACAATGACATTTATCCTGGGGTAAGACTGGCTAAAGAAAAGCTCAGCAAACAGGTTGAAAGTTTCAGCAAGTAACACCTGAAAAAGTGGGTCTTTAAACAGAAATAGTTTAACTATCATACTTCCATCTAACACAAATGTATGCTACTAAGGATCTCAGTGGAAAGCTAGATGAAAAAGTTCTTAAGTTAATGTTACTATATTGTGATTACAAGTCTGAGGACCTGTAAATAAAATAGATCCAAATCTAGCAGTCCTAACTCTATCTTTGGGTATGTCTAGACTACAGGGTTTTTCTCAAAAAAAGTGGCCTTTTTTTGAAACAACTTCCCCTGCATCTAGACTGCTGCTGCATTCTTTCGAAAGTAAATCGAAAGAACGCGGAAGTTTTTTCGACGGCGGAAAACCTCGTTTTATGAGGAATAACGCCTTTTTTTGAAAGTGCTCTTCCGAAAAAAGGCGCTATGTAATGCAAACTGTGCTTTTTCTAAAGAGAGCATCCAGACTTCCTGGGAGCTCTCTTTCGAAAAAGCTGTTTGCTTTTTCAAAAGTACTGGTTGCAGTCTAGATGCTCTTTTTCAAAAGAGGCTTTTTCAAAAGTATCTTTCGAAAAAGCCTCTTTCGAAAGAGGCTTGCAGTCTAGATGTAGCCTTTGGTACTCACGTGGCCTCCATTACTGTAGTATGTGAGTGTCCCACAATCTTGAATGTATTTACACCTATAGCCTTTTACTGGAGTGTTATTATCCCCAATTTACAGATAGAAAACAAAGGCACAGAGACAGACACAGACCCTCTAACTCCCATTTAGGCACCTACATACTTTTGAGGCTATGGGCCTTCAAGTAACATGTGGAAGGTCATACAGGCTATATCTACACTGCTGCTTTTTATCAGAAAAAGGTACACAAATTGCGCTCTGCAAATTTTCTGAAGAGGCTTTTCCGAAATTTGGCCCGTCTACACTGGGCCAAATTTCAGGAAAACCTCCTCTTTCAGAAAAGCCCTTCTTCTTCATGGCACGAGGAAGACAGGGCTTCTGAAAGAGCAAAAAATGGCAGAAGAGCAAACACCCTGGACGCTGCGGAGTTTTTCTGGAATACCTCTAGTATCCTGAAAAAACTCCGTAGTCTAGAAATAGCCACAGAAAATTTGAGAGAAAAAGAATCTGCCTGGAACCTCATAGATTTCAATGGGAACCTACTCATTTTTAGGAGGCCACGAGCCGAGCGGTACTACCATACCAAATGAAGTCCCAAGTAAACAATTGCAGGTGTAGTGCATTACAACCTGATGTGATATCTACCTGATGGAAAGCTTACACTTATGCTGTGATGTAAAATTTCATATGGATTCTTCTTAACCCCCTTTTTTACCTGATCCCCTACCAAAAATGAAACTTTTCTCCTTGAAGATTTATCTTCTTTTCTTTAAGGAATAAACTTTAGTCATTCCTCAGACTTTCACAGTATGTGTGTGTGCATATAAACAGTACATATACAGATCTGAATAGAAAGAATACTACAGGTATTGGAACTCAGCCCTTAGAAACTTCAAGGATTTACTGCTAGTGATGGTACTTGAATTACACCTTAAGCCTCCAATGTACAAAAAGGTCCCTTTTGTTAGAGTATTTAATGACTGCTTAGATTCATTAGCAAAGGTAATTTTGGCCTAATTAGCCTTCTAATTTATATGTTATCCCTTGTAGAAATATGCCCTCAGAAATTAGTAAAATGGCTTATAATATATTCTAATCACCATAATCTGATTTGTCTATAATTATATAAGTAATGGTGGAATCTAATTGGAAAATAAGAGTATTTTGGAAGGGCCAAACATATGTAACTTAGTACAAGAACAGCAGAAACAAAGAAGAAATTAAAGTGGATTTTTGAGTTAATGGAAGAATATCAGCTTAGCAGAGAAGGAATATCAGGGTACTCAAATTCTTCTCAAGTTTTATACTTTTAGCAAAACTGATTCATAAATGTAATAATTCCAGTGCTGTCATTACAAATTATGACTCTTGCAGCACACACCAGCACGGCAATTTAAAATTTCATTTTAATAAATGGCCAAAAGTATCGGAATGTTATTCACAAACAGCGGGGGGGTGTAGCTGCATTGTTTTTACTTAGAAATTTCTATCCTGTTTTCAAATAAAGTCTTTCTGGTTTTAGAATTTCCCAGTGGCAAGAGTCATCTCACCACATCCTGAGGTTTCCTTTCACTTTTGAAAAATAGCCTGGGCTGATAGCTGATACAACACCACATATATTCTTATTTGCAATGGTTTCTTTTCCTCTCTGTGATCTTAACCAAAATGACAGAAAAATAGCAATTTCCTAAGCATTTATTCTTCCTTCCCTTGAAAAATGTATCTTGCAAAAACCCATGTCAAAATCTATCTGTGTTTCAAATATTGTGTAATGTGATTTTTTACTGGGCAGATAGAAGGCGAAGTGGGAGGGGGTGCAGCTCCCAGACCCCCTCTCTGGAGCACCAGGGAAGCCACGAGGCTGCCACCCCATCCCCTGGAGCTCCAAGGAGACCATGTGGCTGCCACCTGCCCCAACACCAGGGAGGCTGGGGCCCTCAGTACTAGTAAGGGAGGGAGGGAGAAGGCCGGGTAGCTGAGGGGGGAGGGACTGTGGGACGCAGAGTGACGTGATGACATCGCTCTGTCATCCTGCTGGAAAAACTTTTTTGTATATAAAGAAAAGAACCCAGGAAACTAGTCAGTTTAACTTCTGTGCCAGGGAAGATAATGGAGCGAGTAATTAAAGTAAATTAATTAAAGTAATTAATGCATGCATCTGCAAACAACTGGAAGATAACAAGTGATAGGTACAAGCCAGCATGGACTTGTAAAGAACAAATCATGTCAAACCAATCTGATAGCTTTCTTTGATAGGATAATAAGTCTTGTGGATAAGGGAGAAGTGGTGGACATGGTATACCTAGACTTTTGTAAAGCATTTGTTACAATCTCACATGACCTTATCAGTGATCTGGGGAAATACAACCTAGATAGTACTACACTAAGGTGGGTGCATAACTGGCTGGATTACCATTCTCAGAGAAAGCGGCGAGAACTACTTTCATTCTCAGAGAGTAGTTATTAATGGTTCACAATCCTGCCAGAAGGGCATAACAAGTGGGGTTCAACAGTGGTCTGTTTTGGGACCGGTTCTGTTCAATATCTTCATCAATTATTTAGATGATGGCATAGAGAGTACGCTTATTAAGTTTACAGATGATACCAAGCTGGGAAGGGTTGCAACTGCTTTGGAGGATAGGGTCATAATTCAAAATGATCTGGACAAACTGGATAAATGGTCTGAGATAAATAGGATGAAGTTTAATAAGAACAAATGCAAAGTGCTCCACTTAGGAAGAACAATCAGTTTCACACATACAGAATGGGAAGTGACTGTCTAGGAAGAAGTACAGCAAAAAGAGTTCTAGGGGGTCATAGTGAACCACAAGCTAAATATGAGTCAATAGTGTGACAACTATTGCAAAAAAAGCAAACATGATCTGGGGGATGCATTAACAGGAGTGTTGTGAGCAAGACACAAGAGTCATTCTTCCACTCTACTCTGTATTGATAAGGCCTCAATTGGAGTAGTGTCCTTGTGTCCAGTTCTGGACAGCATATTTCAAGAACGATGTAGAAAAATTGGAGAAGGCCCAGGGAAGAGCAACAAAAATGATTGAGGGTCCAGAAAACATGAATTATGGGGCTGAAGCTGTGAGCATCATGGGGAGGAAGCCCTGAACCTCGATGCTCTCATGCACACACACAGAGGAGTTGAATGTTTGTGGCTCACCATTGATTTTTTCAGAGAGTCAAGGGCCTCAATACAAAAAAGGTTCCCTACTATAAGGTCCTGTCTTCACTAGGGATGGCATTATGTAGTTGTAGACAACTACACAATTAATTGATAGGCCTGGATTTACTGATTAATCTTGTCACACGCATTCCTCCCACCGTGTATCAGAGGCAGCAAAGGGAGGGAGCGGGAGCTGGTGTCTGTGAGGACCTGGCTTAAAAAGCCAGCTTCCCATGAGCACTGTATCTGCCTGCCTCCCATCCACCCTGGCACTGCTGCCTCTGATACAGAGGCTGCAGTGCAGAGTGTGAGGGCGGTAGGCTGGAGCCAATACCCATGGGGAGTGGCTTTCAAGCAGGCTCCCCTCACATGCCAACTCCATGGACCCACTTGCCCCCCCCTTTACTGCCTCATATAGAGGCAGGCAGGAGCCAGTGCTGGGGGGAGCCAGCTTAAAAGCTGGTTCCCCCCAGGACCAGCTCCCCTGTGCTGCCTGCTCCCTCCATGCTGTGGCCTCTATCAGAACAGAAAAAAAAAAGCTAGATAGATTAATGGAGGTCAGTTCCATCAATGGCTATTAGCCACGATGGGTAGGAATGGTGTCCCTAGCCTCTGTTTGTCTGGAAATGGGTGTCAGGGGAGGGATGACATGAGGATTACCTGTTGTGTTACCTCCCTCTGGGGCATCTGGCATTGGCCACTGTCAGCAGACAGGATACTGGGCTAGATGGACCATTGGTCTGACCCAGTATGGCTGTTCTTATGTTCTTCTGTTCAGTGCCGGGGGTGAGAGGGACCAGGGGAGGCTGCCATAAAGCAGCGTCCATCCATGGCAGGCCTGAGCTCCCCGCAGACAGAGGCTGTTCCATGCCAGAGCAGCCTCTGTCCACGGGGAATTTGGACTCTCAGAGACAGGGTCTGCTGCTGCCCCACATTTCTGTCTCGTACCAGAGGCAGCAGTGCAGGGCAGTAGGCAGCTGGTCTGTGCAGGGAGCTGGTTTTTAAACTGGCTCCCCACGCAGACCAGCTCCGCCTGCCACCCATGCTGCTGCCTCTGATACTTCCAAATGGGTGCAACACAGGTAGTGCTTGCTACTATTCCTCCAGCAGAGGTACGGCTTACACCCCAAAGTAATACACAAGTGTTACATAGGTATGAAAATGTTGGGTCAATTACATAGTTCACAACAAACAAGAAAAAGTGCAAAATGCTAAATGGCAAGAGTAATACCTTTCATAGTGAATCAGAAAGGACTATGAAAAATAAATGGGACATTGTGTGACATCACAATACAAAGACTTTACTAATTGCCTCTGTGTGCTCATGAAGAGGCTACATGCAGAAGGCCTCATCCCATCAGGTTGATTTCTGGAAGAAGGAAATAAAAATAATTAATGACAAAAAAAATCTCGTTTGCTGTTTGAACTCTGACTGGGCTAAAGCTGTGTAACAGAAGCAGAGACCCCAGGGTCAAAGACATCCAGTGCCGAAAGATTACCAGAACTCTCTCACCTTTTAAACCATATGTAGTAAGTAATTTGTGTACATAGGTTTGCTTCCTTAAACCTTGTAATAACTCTCATTTCTTTTCTTACTTAATACATTCTTAGTTGTTTTACTATTGGATTGACTATAAGCATTGACTTTGATGTGGGATCAAATTGACCTGCACAAATTGACCTGAAATAAGTGATTGGAAACAATCTGAATCTTTTGTAATCTTTGGTGCATAGTAAACACATTCCAATCTATGACTTCATGGTAAGACTGTTACAGTGCTTCAGGAGATCACCTTAGTTACTGGTTTGGTGAGAGCTAATCATAGGGCATACAACCAGTATGGGATCTCACCTTCCCTTCTTAATAATCCGTTCTTGGAGGTTGGCACTCAGAGTGGTAAGCCACTCAAGACAGTGTGACAAGCATCTTAACAGAAACTAGTTGCAATCCTAGTCCTGAAGAGACATTACAGCAGCAGCATAATATTGTTAGCAAAGATTATGTAGGTATCAAAGATTACTAAAATTTAATATCTTTGTAATGTGTTTTCATATGGTTGATCATAGCTGTTTTTTTGGCTTTGAAATAAGAACTGGGAATAAACTTAAAAGATAACAATTAGTCTTGCAGTACCTTAGAGACTAACAACATTTGTAAATGGTATCATGAGCTTTCATGGGCACAACTAACTTCTTCAGATAAAACTGGGAATAAAGGAGTCTCATCTGTAAGATCTTTAAATTCCCAGAGGGTCAATTTCATCCCTCTTGTAATTCTACTTATTTCTGTGGAGTTACATAAGGGATTAATTTGGCCCAATGTGTATCATGCTCTGATGTCTCCTACATCATGCAATTGCAAAACACCAATAGTTTTATTTTGAAGTGATTAGCATGCTTGGATGAATCCAGACTTACAGACATTGACAACTGTTATTCCAAACAGGTTCAGAAGCAGAGTGGAGAAACATCTGCTAATCTTCGTAAGAGAATTGACAGCACAGCAAGGAGTGACTGGAAATTTGTTCTTGATCTTTTTTTAACCTAAATAGGGAACTTGGGAATCCTAAGACATTCATTCATTCGTCACTTTCTCCATCAACAGGGAAAAAATGCACCGTCACAAAAAATTAAACATGAGCTGGTTAATTATTTGTATTGAATAATTTAATTACAAATTCAGACCTTTTTTCATAAGCAAATCATCCACAAGCTGCTCCTAGTTCTTCCCTGATATTTTTGTTATTTGTAAGTATTTGCGGAACAATGTGACAAATCCGTTTTAGCTAAAGAATTATTTGAAAACTTTTTGCTATAGTAATGTGCTATTCTTTTTGTGTGGTTGATCACCTAAGTTACATGGTATTGGTTTCTGCTCTCTGACTGAATGATTGGAACTTTTTAGAACAGGAGAAGAGCAGAATAGCAAAAAAACAGTAGAACCTCTAAGTTATGAGCACCAAATTTATGAACTGACTGGTGAACCACATAACAACCAGGGATACAAAAATCAGGCAGCAGCAGGGATTTCCCCCCCACCCAGCCCCTAAAAAAAGCAAATATAGTATAGTACTGTGCTAAATGCAAGCTGCTTTCAAAAACAGAGAAAGTAAGAAAAATGATTTTGACAAAGTAAAGAAACTCTTCCATGCTTGTTTCATTTAAATTAAGATGGTTAAAAGCAGCATTTTTCTTCTGCATAGTAATATTTCAAGGCTATATTAAATCAAGATTTAGTTGTAAACTTTTTGTGAGACCAACCATAAGGTTTTGCTCAGAGTTATGAACATTCCAGAGTTACAAATAACCTCCATTCCCAAGGTGTTCATAACTCTGAAATTTTACTGTATGTCCAGTACGCATTTTCAGACAAATGAAAATTCATGGTGACATTCGTGAAACTTATCAAACATTTTCATAAGCAGCTGGCATCCGTCCGAATACTGACAAATATTAGAAACAGGACCACAACTAACCAAATGTATCACTTTTATTGATTGAGCATATTTCTAAACCATTTTTTAAAAAAAACCCATACACTTCAAACAGCTCTGAAAAAAATACAGCATGATCCAAAACCCCTTGAAGAAAATGGAGAGATTCCCACTGACTTTGATGGGCTTTGAATCAGGCTCTTAATAATCTTATGGAGCCTTAATCCGAAGTAGCAAGAAACCTTTATGCACTTCAGTGAGGGTATGTCTACACTACAGCGCTATTCCGAATTAACTTATTTTGAATTAGTTAATTCGAAATAAGCTAATTTGAAATAACGCATCTAGACCCAAAAACTAATTCAAAATAGCATTTTTCTAATTCGAAATAGCGCGTCCACACTGATTGGGCGCTGGGTGCATTAAGGGCAGCTGAAACCAGTTCCAGCAGGGCATCAGGTCAGTAGTTGCTTGTGTGGCTGCTGTCTGAGGCTATCTGAGGCTCGTGCTTAAAGGACCCCCTGGACAGCCGGTTCTCAGCTTTCCCGCTTGCTTGCCTACCTCGCCGAGGGACAGCAAAGCGTTTTCCTCTCCGCCTGCTTCGGTCACTCTCCTTTGGGACACCGCAGCACTCGGCACCACGGAGCCAGAGCCGCCCCTGGGCACTCTGGTGCTCATGTTGAATGTCTTGCTGCAAGCCTGGCAGCAATTGCTGGAGGCTGCCTGGCACCTTCTGCTGCAGCCCAGCCCCTTGGTCCTCCCCCTGCCCTCCCTGAGGGCCCTGGAGGAGCGGTGCCCGGACGCCAGCATGCCCCGCCACATCTGGCGTCTGGCCACCAGCAGCGACTGGTGGGACCGCATCGTCCTGGAGCACTGGGGAGACCAACAGTGGACCCAGAACTTCAGGATGAAGAAGGACACCTTCCTGGAGCTCTGCGAGTGGCTCACCCCTGCTCCGCAGCGATGGGACACACGCATGAGGCCCACCATTCCCCTCCACAAGCGCCATTCCCCTCCATCGCCCTCTGGAAGCTCGCCACACTGGACAGCTACCGATCCGTCCGGGAACCAGTTCGGTGTGGGGAGATCCACCGTCGGAGCGGTGCTCATGCAGGTACGGCACTCACCGGCCACTGGGCCAGGACAGGGGGCTGCAAGGAGGACGTGGGCTGCCCCAGGAAAAACGGGGGGGGGGAGGTGGTGTAAGTGCCCTCCCCAGGAGGAGTCAGTCCGTCCTGGCCGCGCTATAGACCGCTCGCGGTGGCCAGGATTGCAGCGGGGGTTGCTCCTGGGAGTGGGGCATGGGGCAGTGGTAGGGGAAAGAACACTCCCAGCCACCCGGGCGCCCCAGTGACCCTCGGTTTTGTGTGTCTCTCTGCAGGTGGTCAAGGCCATCAACAGGGTGCTGCTCCGCAGAGTCGTCCACCTCACCGACCTGGACGCGGTCATCCAGGGGTTCGGTGGCCTCGGCTTCTCCAACTGCGGGGGGGGGCAATCGATGGGAAGCACATCCCCATCCGTGCCCTGGACCACCAGGCCTCCCTCTACATTAACCGCAAGGGGTACTTCTCCGTGATCCTGCAGGCCGTGTCTGACCACCGGGGCCAGTTCACGGACATCAGTGTGGGCTGGTCCGGCAAGGCACACGACGTGCGGGTGTACCGCAACTCCTCCGTGTGCCAGAGGCTGAACGCCGGGACTTTCTTCCCCGACTGCCACATCAGGGTTGGGGACGTGGACATGCCAGTGTGCCTGGTGGGGGATGCGGCCTACCCCCTACAGCCCTGGCTCATGAAGCCCTACACGGGACACCTCAGCCTCTCCCGGCAGGCCTTCAATGCCAGGCTCAGCAGGGCCCGCATCGTGGTTGAGGGGACCTTTGGCCAACTGAAAGCACGGTTTAGATGCCTCCTCACCCGCCTCGACCTCTCCCAGCACAATATTCCGCATGTGGTGGCAGCATGCTGTGTGCTCCACAATTTGTGCAAGAGGAAGGGGGAGGCTTTCCTGCCAGCCTGGATGGCAGAGGCTGACTGCCTGGCTGGCCAGTACGCACAGCCCTGCATGGCTGTCAGCCAGGAGGCCCTTCAGGGGCTGGGGGCTGTCCAGGCGGACAAGGACTGAAGTCCCTCTGGCGTGCCCCACTGGGGCCTGGGGCCTTACAGTCCTCCCCCACCTCCTTCCCCTTTCCCCTCCCTAACCCCCCTTCCTGATCTACAATAAAAACACCTGTGTGGCCACAAAAAAAGTCTTTATTTCACATAACTGGGGGGGGGGGGGAAATGAGGGCGGGAGAGGGGAGGGGGAAACCTGGGAGGAGGGAGCTGGAAGGGGAGGCAAGGGAGGAAGGGGAGGAAGCTCAGGGTTGGGGGTCTTGCTGGCTCTCCCATCTCGCAGCACTGCAGGTGCGGGGACATCGGGGGAGAGTGGGTGTGGAGGGTGGGGCAGGAGGGACAGGGGGTGCAGAAGAAGCAGGAGAGGGAGAGGGAGCAGGGGTGGGAGGAGGAGCAATAGGTGGGGCGGCCGCAGGGACTGGAGCAGCAGGAGGAAGCAATCGGTCCACCAGGGCCTGCAGGTGCTCGCGGAGGGCATGGCCCTGCTCCCGGAGCTCCCTCAAGCTCTCCCGCCGCAGCTGCAGGTCCTCTTGCACCCACTGCTCCTGGCTGGGGACCTGCCATCCCTGCAACCGCAGCTGCTGCCTCTGGAACTCCTCTTGGTTGCGGGTGCACCTGCTGGCCTGGGTTCGGGTGGAGGGTCCAGGCGGGGTGGTGCACTCTGCACTCGCAGGTGCTGCGGCTGTGGTGAAACAAGAGAAGTGGTCAGTTCTCCTTGGGGACACAGTGGGTGAAACCCAGCCCCCCTCTGCAAGGCGAGGATGGCAGGTGTCCGCACCATCACGTCCTGCTATCCCTGGGAGTGTGAGCTGGCCCAGGACTGCACCCCAGCCCCTTTGCTGCCTACAGTGTGGTGCGGGGGGGGGGGAGGGGAGATGTGCCCTGCCTCTGTGTAGAGGGGGCGTCTGGAGGGAAGGCAGTGTGCAGTGTCTCTCTCCGGGGTAAGGTCCCTGGGCCCCCCCTCCTGCCCCGCCCCGCATAAGGGGACCGTGATGTCACTCACATGTGGAGGCCTCCCCGGCCTTGGATGAGGCTGCTGATGGGCTCTCTGGGATGGCTCGGGGGTCCTGGGTGCAGGGCAGGCGCCCTGCAGGCTCCTGGCTGCCGTCGTCCTCCTCCTCCTCTTCCCCTGTGTCAGGGGCAGGGCCCTCTGCCCCGGGGTCAATGACGACCAGGGGAGCACGGACCGTCTGACCCCCCAGGATGTGGTCCAGGGCCTCAAAGTGAGGGCAGGCCTCCGGGTCAGCCCCTGGTTGGGAGGCCCTGCCATAGGCCTGCCGCAGTTCTTTAATTTTGCAGCGCACCTGCTCTTAGGTACGCATGTGGCATCTGGTGGCCAGGCTGGCAGCCATGCGGCTGTAGACGGCCACATTCCTGAGCCTAGTGCGGAGATCATGGGCATTGGAGGCCTCCCCCCAAATCTCAATGAGGCCCACGATCTCCGCACTTGACCAGGAAGGCGCTTGCCTTTTGCAGCCCCTGGCAGGCTCCTGGGAGCCACCAGCCTGCTCCTGGGAAGAGGTGGAGGGCTGGGTGGCAGCGGGTGGCTGGCTCATGCTGTGCCAGGTGCATGGTCTGCTGGCTGTGTGCTGGCAGGCTGGCAACTGGCACAGGCACTGTGGCCAGAGTCTGCCCCTTTAAGGGCTCCAGGGTGGGGAGGGGGGAGCAGATGAGTTCTCCTGGTTGTGCCCAGAGTGGCCACCAGGGCTCCCTGGGAAGGGCTGGAGGCCAACTAATTTGAAATAAGTGTCTACACAGCACTTATTTGAATTAATATTTCAATTTGGCGTTATTCCTCGTAGAATGAGGTTTACCAAATTGAAATAGGTTCGCTATTTCGAATTTAATTCGAAATAGCGGTTTGTATGTGTAGACAGCTATTAAAGTTAATTCGAAATAACGTCTGTTATTTCGAATTAACTCTGTAGTGTAGACATACCCTGAGAGTTTTGCCTGAACAAAATCTGCACAATTAGAGCTCAATCATTTTTTTCCTTTTTTTTTTTAAACAGATTCATTTAGAGATCTAGAAATACAGTAAGGCTGTATAAACAAAACATTATTAATAATGATATTTCATTATTAAATTCAAATGCTGCCTTTAGCAATCTCATCAGTGAAGACAATAAATATCTTTTAAAGTTAAGCTTCTTTTTTTTTTTTTTTTTTTTTGATGTTGCAATCTGCTTTACCACTGAAACCTCAACCATGAAGGTGGCTGTGTGTTTTTTAAAGAAAAGTATGATGTAAAATTTTCATTTCTTCAAAGACTAATCACACATCCCTAGGGATTCAATTGAACTGAATCTTATAAGCCTACAAAAACACCACACAGGGAGCCCAAACTTAGACATGCACCACAATTATGAAAATCTTCCTTGTGTCAGTCCCATCAAAGGAGGTCCACTCTATAAGTCCTCTCCCTTCAACATTATGAAAATGCAGACACAAAAGAGGCAGTGAAGTGATAGATCATGTGGGCAACTTTGGATGGCATTTGACATAGCTATTAATGGTCACATTGTTCTCAGTTTTACTGAACATTACCAGTCAGTCTCTGGAAAATATGCGCTGTTGGGAATCTGTTCAAAGCTTTTATCAAAGCCATCTTACAATGTGTGTTTGTTCCTTTGGAATTCATTGTCACAAGCCCACCTTGAACAGCATCTCACATTCATGTGACTATGATGTACAGTTTCATGAGACATCTTTTTAAATAGTGAATGCAACAGTAAGGTATTCGTATGGCAAGCAATAGTGTTAAAGCTTGCACCCATAAACAATGTTTTCATCATGAAAGGGCTTTCCAAACATTAACCAATTAATTGTCACACGACAGCTTGTGCAGTACCTATGTAAGTAGTTTATCTCTGTAACTAAATTTGTACCAGCAGTTAATCTACTAATCTTGATGCTCTTGAGTCACATTGTGATAAGATTTCCTCTCTGCAATCAGCACGCCGGGTCAGCAGCACAGGGCCCCAGCGCTGGCATGCTGCAGTGGTATGGAAGCGCTCCAGTGTTAGCACGCAGGAACAGTTGGGCAAGGCTCCAATACCAAGAAGCAGTAGTGGGCTGGGAAGGCTCCAGCAATGACGTGCAGGAAGAGGAGGGCATAGCTCCAGAGGGCAAGACTTCCAGTGCTAGCATGCAAAAGTAGTGGGCCAGAGCTCCAGCAACAGGGCCGTGAACACTCTGCTCCCACCTTGGGAGCAGCCACACAGCTGCCCCACAGATGGAACAGTGGAGTTACGGCTGTGAACAGAAATCCTCACCTCATTGAATGGTTCCTTTGCCTTTGTTTAAGTAGCATGTCATCGTGGGTGATTTAGATATGTCCTATTCAATCATAGGTGAAAATATTTTATTCCAGTAGCCTGTACTTCAATAATTTTTTTCCTCCAAGTGCTTTTCATTAATTAATCCTGACAATGGCCCTTTGAGATTCGTATTTTTATCCCCTCTCTGCAAAACTGAAATAGGGATTTTGAGCTGCTCAGCGTCAGAGCACAGATTAGGATTTAGAAGTTTGGCCCGGATCCAGAAAGGCATTTAAAAATTAACAGAAGTTAGGAGCCTAAATCCCTTTGTGGATCTGTGCCTTTCTGCCCAGCAGTTTGTAGGCATGGTGCTAGAAAACACCTCTCTTTCTCTCTCAATAAGGTTACGTCTAGACTGCAAGCTTCTTTTGGAATAAGCTTTTCCAGAAGAGAACTTCCAGAAAAACTTTTTCCGAAAGAGAGCGTCTACACAGCAAAAGCACAACGAAAAAGTGATCTGCTTTTTCGAAAGATAGCGATCACATTGATTGGATGCTATCTCACATTTCAGTTGTGATTACTGTGGACAGAGTGGCCACCAGGGCACCTGTGCTTTTTCCTGGAGGCCTCTTCTTTCGAAGAAAACGCTCTCTTCCACGTCCACACACGCCTTATTCCAAAAAAGCTTTTTTGGAAATCGACTTCTTCCTCGTAGAAAGAGGTTTACTGCTGTTGGAAAAACCCCTCCTTTTTTTGACTTTCTGTCAAAGGAACACAATAGCAGTGTGGACGTAAGTATAGTTTTTCTGGAAAAACAACTGTTTTTCTGGAAAAACTCTGCAGTGTAGACATACCCTAAGTGATTTCTGTGCTACCCCTTTACTTCACACTCCATAGGAGACCTGATCTTGATTTTTCAGGTCTGGCCTCTCAAAACTGAGCAACCAGAGCCTAGGAAAGCCATAGACACAGTACTGTTGATTTTGGGGTCTGGCCAAGCTATGATTGGTGCAGAATCCTACAAAGGACAGAGGTTGCTTTTACATCACCTTTGCAGCTCCGAAGTTCTGGGACCAGTGTAAATGAGAGCAGCTCAAAGAAAGGGCTCTCTTAATTTATAGTCATCTGACTGTGTTCCCACACGGCCATTGTAACAGATGGAAGAGTGTAGAGAAACTCTGACTGACCCCCATTTCTCCCAGCTATGTCCATGTACTGGAAGGGAATTGTCAGCTGGCCAGATCCTCTTGCTCTCTGTCCCCTTTGTGTAACTGTCATAGCGAAAAAGGGCTGGAGTGGAACTCAGGGAATTGGGATTGTATGCCCAGATAACTGGAAGACAGGAAATGTCTTATATCACTTAGCACCATGCCCTTATCTGTTTCCCAAGTGGAACTGAGGGGCTCCAAAAGATCTCTTCAATAGAAAGTTAGGTTACTAGCATACAGGGCTTTGAGGAAAAGATGAAGTTTATATAACTCTTAATAGGTATGATCTTCATTGACCTGAACAAGCACACAGATGACTGATCCTTGGGGGAATACTGTGCCTAATATAATTTCTTCTTTAAATATGTGTCTAGCTTTATTAAGAACAATTTAATTCTTAGTATCAGAGCGTGAGAAAATATCATAATCATCAATACAAAGCGCAAAATACTTGACAGCAATTTATGCTGCAAACTTTTGATTTTCCTGTGGACCAGCCAGAGTGAAGCAGATACAATTTTTAAAAGACATCAAGATATTCCTAATATTTATTCAGAGAATAAATGACATATACTGCTGCCTTTAAGACTGCCAGTAATTTGATTAATGAAGAATTTACAGAGGTTGTGAATGTAGCCTGGAACTCTTGATTAGCAATCACTACTACGCAAAGTTAATGATTGCTAATGATTTATGAGCAACTGCTGCTAACCCAAAATGAGTTCCTGTAGCAACTGGATGAAATTATATAGGAAATTACTGTGCCGTGGTACACTAGATAAATTATTCCCCAAGTGCATATTTATAAAAGTAAACTGCACAAAGAAAGCAGCATAAACAGTTACCAGAACTAATCACTCCTGGAACTGGCAATCTTGTTTACATTTCATTCTGGGCTGTGAAAAGGACCAACATAATATCTCTGAGAAGCAGCATTCTGTTTAGTAGCAAGACTCAGCATTTGATAATTTGGGGTTAGCTTAGCACACTGTCTCTTGACTAGAAAAATGTACTTTTCATGTTACCCAATAATCTTCTAGTTCAGGGGTGGCCAAACTGACTGGCCCTAGAAGCCAAATATGATCATCTTCAGAAGTTCGAGAGCCAGAGCACTCTGAAGCCTGAGAACTAGCAGGTGTGCCCCACATAGCTAAAGCCCTGAGATGTGAGACCTTCCTCCTGACCAGACAGAAGCTTCTAGCTTACCATGCCAGTGCATGACAGAGTTCAGATCTCTCTCCTCCACCCCAGTCTGGTAGGCAGAGAATGGGGGGGGCTTGTGAGCTGCAGTTTAATAGTAAAAGAGTCACACTATGCTCTAGTTTTAAGGCATAACACAGACTTCTGGTAACAAACAATTCTGTATTTTTCAGTTATAAAAGCAAGGGAATGGGAATAGTTAATTTCTCTTTCAGAACCTTATCCTGCAACAAGATGCAGGCAGATTAGCTTCATGTCCACCCGTAGCCCCAGAGAAATGAGTCCTCATATTAAGATTGACTTGCGTTTAGCTCATTGTAGGATTGGGGCCTTTGACATTTATTCTATTTCAGCATTTTTGCACTAGCATGAGGTAGGAATGGCCTTATTTTACATCTTAAAGAAAAAACATTGTGTATGCAGGAAAAAATGAAGTAATCATAAATTAGAAAGGTAAAACTAATAACATGTTAACAGTAAAAGATGCGGTACTATTTTATGAAACACAAACCTACCACAAACATGTAAAGCTTTTTGTTATGTGGCTAGATTCTGTTTAACAGCAGAATTTTATTCCTGAGTGAATGGATGATTCACACGGAAAAAAATGTTCTAAATAGTTAGCATCTGCAGGCAAGCATTGTTACAACATGTACATTGTGGTTTCAGTGAAAGCAATTTGGCTTTGAAGTTGAAAGTGGGATTTGGTGAAAAAATTCCCCTGTACTACTAAAATATTAGTTAATGTTTCAGAAATTAAACCTTGTTCAAAGAAGAAATATGGTCACTAGTTTCTTGGTTTCTTCTGACAGAGCCCTACAAAGTTTACTACATTGTGGCAGCATGTTATAACATAGTATTCTAGTTTCTGACTGTCTAATAATACTATACAGTTTGGGCTTGCCTATGTAACCACATCTAAATTATAACAACCAGACTATTGTCCATTCCACAACCCTGATGTCCTGGTAAGATTGGGTCCTGTTCAAACTATCAAAACAAAATTGTCTTTTAGCACAGTTCTACTACAGTGTGATAATAATTTGTCCCATCACAATAAATGTAATAGTGTAGCCTGTTGCAAAGTGGCAGTAAATAGCTCCATAAGTCATAAAACTGCAGTCATAGAGAAACACCAGATCACACAGAAGTTCAATTTATCATGTGGGTTTAGAACGCCCAGCTTCAACTGACGTAATGCTTCTTTTCTTCTTTGTCCACCATATTAATTTATTCAACACAGAAAGCTCAATCCAAATATGGTGCTGACTCAAACTTCAAAAACCAAGAACATATTTTGCTAATGGAAAGAGAACCCTACCCATTAATTTTAAGAAGCTTCTCAGCTGAGACCAATAGTGTGATAAAAGAACTCCATTTATCTTTTTGGAACAGAAGACACAACAAAATTTTGGTAAAAAGAGGTTTCAGATAAGTGGGAGTTGGATTAAAAAGGTTATTCTTAAACAGAGGGAATGAATGCATGCCAGTGAGTTGAGGAGAGGGGATAGTATTTCACTGGCTGAGAAGAGGTCTCTAATGTTGGTAGTTTTAACTTTTGCATCTCTGAAATATATATTAACTATATATCCCTATACTAATGGATATTATAACATGAATTGTTTAAAGGCAAGAGGGATTCTGCTGAAAAACAGCCATTTCCTGTCCCTCAGGACTGTTAGGGTACATCTACACTGCAGCATTTTGCTGGAAAAATGGCTCTTTTTCTGGAAAAAATAAAATTACGTCCACACTGCTATAGAGTTCTTTTGACAGAAAGTCAAAAGAACAGAGCAGTTTTTCCGACAATGGTAAACCTCTTTCTACAAGGAAGAAGCCTTTTTCCAAAAAAGCTTTTTTGGAAAAAGGCATGTGTGGACACAGAAGAGGGAGTTCTTTTGAAAGAAAGAAGAGGCCTCCAGAAAATAACACGAGTGTGAGATAGTATCCAATCAATGTGTATGCTATCTTTTGAAAAAGCACATTGCTGTGTGGACGTTCTTTTTCTAAATAAGCTTTTCTGAAGGATCTTCTCTGAAAAAAGCTTGCAGTCTAGACATAGCCTTAGAAGGCAAGAGGCCGAAACTAAAATCTGCTCCGTTCATTATGGAACAAAGGGAATTTAAGGAAGCAGCATCTCTATACTTCACTCTTGACTTCCTGAGAAGCAATGTTTGTGGCCAGCACAAAGATGGGAATGTTCACAAACCTCTCACCCTTATCCCAAATGTAAGGTAACTCACATTTCAGTCCAGCAAAAATTAGTTACTGGGAAATCTTGAATATAGGAGCAGACAGTTATTAATTAACAGGTCTTTACTGGTAGCATATTTCTCCCTTTAGGGTATATAAAGCATCTACATAATCTATATCTTTGCACTTTCTGATATACTTATACTGTATTACCAAATTTGTACTGCTACGTACTCATCAACACCCCCTCCCCCCCCAAAAAAAGAACCAGACTCACCTGAAATGGTTTTGTTTGATAACAACCAAGATGTAAACACAATGTACAGATTTTCAGAACACAGGTGCAAGAACTTACGTCATTTTTCTGGTTAGTAACAAAGAAAGAACAGAGTTGCATGATAAAGGAGGAAGACAGCAGAAAACAGTGACTCATTAAGACCCTGACCACATGGCGCACAGAACCTGACAACACAGTCAATTACAACTGATGGTTTACCAGCAGAATTGTAGCACAGAATATGATCAAATGTAGCTAGCAACTGTTTTTATCCTTATATGGAGAGGTCCAGCAATGCTGCTTGTATAAACCCTTGAGGATCACTAAACCTGACACAAATACCAATGTGAATAAAGGTACTTTGACAAAGCCAGAATCTCAACCCCCCAGCTCTGGTAAGTGATGTGTACAGTCTGGAGAGACTAGTATTTTGACACATTTCTTTTGGCTGTATCCCAAATTAGGATTTAATAGTGTGCATTGCTGAATGCCTCCGATGAGATGTTGAGTGCCCTCAACTCCCAGTGATTCAAAGCTCCCTTTCTGGGCTTAAATACATGAAGATGTATTTAAGATGAAGGAAATACAGGTCCTCTTACCACTTTTCTTGTGGGAGTCTTTCCAAGTTTGAGCAAATCCAGATCAGACCTAAAACTAGCAAACCAACTCATGCTGATAGGAAAAATCCTGATTGCATGAAAATGGAAGTTGCAGGCAATTCCCTCAACACCAGAATGGCTAAGTCAATTAAGGAAATGGCCTTAATTGGGATCCAGTCTTTGAACATGCCAGAGAATTAGGTAAAACTGGCAAGTCTTCAGTGACAACTATCTTGGAAATAACTACAGAACAGAGCCAACAACAAGCCAGCCAAATGACTGAGCCATGAAGAAACATTATCTGAGCCTATTATTTTAACATTTATCTTGTACGCTCTACTAGAACTAACTGACTTTCATCTAGTGTATCCCGTATGCTTAAGAATTTTCCTCCCCACCACTTCCTGCTTAGGTCTCCCATGCCCCCACCCTCTTCTCCTTAAAACTGTCATTAAAACATACTGGTTTTTGTCAGATATTTAAGCCCTAGTCTTCCCTGCATAAAGTGTCAAATACTCCATTTAGGCTGAATCCGTAATCAGGTAACTCTCTAAAGTTAGTGGGAGGTTTGACTGACTGCAAATGGTGTAAGGATCTTAGGATTTGGTCCAGTAATAGTATGTGCTCATATTTTACTAATATTCGGTTGTGCGTTAATAACATTCGGTTGTGCGTTAATAACATTCACATGAAATCATTGGTAGCCCCCTTTTTCAGCCTTCCCTATCCCCTGTGGGTCCTCTCTCCTCGGACTACATCTTACTTCGGATTATAAATTAATCAGGTCAACTTTTCCACCCACAAAGGGGGCCCTGCAGCTGCAGATCTCTTCCATAGACAATACTGGGGGAGCACTGGCCGTCACTACTCATTTTTGGCTCCCATCTCATGGGGGTCCTTAAAGGATGAAGAATCTTTGCACAAGGGTGACAGGTGCACTGTATACATATATGCTATGAGCTCTATCCACATCCTCCTATCAAAAATCCTGCCTAGCTGCAGATTTGTTAAGGAACGAGGTGAGAAACAGGCATCCAAGAACTGGTGCATAGGCTCGAAGAGAAAACTGATTGTGGATTGCAGGGGTTAGCCCCCCATTTCAAGCTGAGAAGATGGCTTCTTTCCTCAGTTCCAAACACACCTCACATAAGTTGCAGCAGATCCGATGATCAAAGCTTATCCCTTTCCTGAAATTTGGTTTTATTTGCAAAATAAATTCTCCAGCTTTCTCCACAAGACAGAGAGAGAGAGAGAGAGAGAGCTAGAGAGAGATGGCCAGTTGCACTTCTCTTAATGAACACTGGCAACACAGGCCAGTAAGGATCAACAAAAAACAAAAAGTCTCTCTGGAAAAACTGGGCCACTGGAGGGCTTTACACCATTTGCTCAGATATGTAAAAACAACAACATAGCAAAACATGGGAACATTTCAATTTAGAAGCACTCCAATCACATAACCATGTCCGACTACAAAGCATACCCAAGAGAATGACAGACTCCAAATGCACAACTATGCCAAGTCTACTATCTTTACCTAACTGTCAAGAAAATGTGAGCCCAGAGAAAGCAATGCCATTGAGGATCAGTGCCGTCCTAGCCTATACGCAGAATACGTAGGTGGCTATGTAGTAGGGATGGCAAGGCAACATGTAGACGACTACATAATTGACCAAGACACCTGGGCTTATTGGTTAATACTGTTGACTACTCGCATTCCCCCCCTTGCTGCCTTGGATACACGCATTCCTCCTTCGTTGTATAAGAGGCAGCAAGGAGGGGAGGAGAGGGGGTAGCTGCTGCCTGTGGGGACCCAGCTTAAAGCTGGCTCCCCACAAGCAGTGGATCTGCCTGACACTGCTGCCTCTGATAGGGAGGCAGCAGTGTGGGGGTGGAGTGGCAGGCAGGAACCTATACGCACGGGGGCTCTCTGCAGACCCACCTACAGAGGCAGCAAGGCAGTACCACTTCCCCCACCCCTGCTGCTGCCCACCTTTTAGAGGCAGCAGCATGGAGGGGAGCAGGGGAGGTGGCTGCAAAGCAGCCTCTCTCCATAGCGGGCCTGGGCTAGCTGTGGACAGAGACTGCTCTGCAGCAGCAGGCCCTGTCTGCGGGGGATCCAAGCTCCCCACCGACAGGGGCTGCTGCCACGGAGCAGCCTCTGTCCACTGGGAGCTCGTACTCCCCCAAAGACAGGGGCTGCTGCCACCCTCTGCTGCTGCCTCTAATAGAGGGGGGCTCCCTGAGAGTGAGGCTGTGAGCACACTGGCTGCTGGCCCCACCTCTGGGGACTATCGAATAGTCATACAACTGACACGATTTTTTGCAGTTACATGACTATTCAATTACACACAATCTAACATCCCTACTGTGTTGGACACCTGAAAATTTGGGGTACCACTGGGTCTTAATGTCCATCCACCTGCCTTTTCCTATAATTGTTCTGTGACTCTGCCTCCTCCAGAAAGGATCTAGTTAACTTAAAAGTGTAAAGGCCCACCAAACCTATTAGCAAACCATTGAACCTGTGAAAGAGCCATTCTTCTGGTAATGAAGCCATTTGCCAGGCATTTGTCATCCCTAGTAATATACTGTCTGTTTCTGAATGTACTGTGTTAGTCTACAGGACCTTAGTTTAAGGTGTGCTTTAAAAATATTTCATTGGTGTGTTGCTGAAGATTATAAAAATCACATCTCTAAAAAATCATCCCTCCATGGGCTGCCATCAGCATGGGGGCACCAGTTTTATAGAACTGCATAGAGCCCCATAAATCCTAAGCATAGCCCTGCTGAGAATTCTCTGAGGTATAGATGGGAACAGGAGATAAAGTTTCCTCCCTCTCCTGGGTCAAATCCTGAGCTCCTATCTCAGAATGCAATTATGCAACGCTAACGAATGCGGGGAAGCAATTCAGTAATGAGAGAATCGGGACCTCAAACTGTGGGCCCAATTCAGCAAACCAGTTAAGCACATTGCTAACTTTAAGCACTGGCTTAAATCTCATTCAAGTTAATGGGATTCAAGTATATGCTGAATTGGGGCCTTACTTTATCCCTACTCAACAAACTCACAAGAACATCAATGGGAATTGTCCAGAATCACAAAAGCATAAACACTGAGATACCAGTATAGCAAGTTGTAGGCAGACAACCCACCCCCTCCCCACACACACACACTCACACACCCACACACCCCTCTTAGAGTCTCATTGACCTGGGGCTTACCTAGGCACCAAAATCCATCCATAAGGAGTGTCTTGCTAGATTGGGCCTATAGATTTAGGAATCAAGTTCTTTATACTTACACCTTACACACTACTTAGACAATGGAACATAACATTCATCAGTGACAAAAGAAAGCCATAATTGAGACATCGTGTGTTATATGAAAATTAATATTTGCTATCTAGTGAATAGCAACAACAATGGAAGACACTGATTTTGGAACAAATTATAAATGCTGATATTGCAATGAAGCAGATACATTACTGCGCATAACCTGTAAATGCCATCCCTTCCCTTGCAAAAAAATTAAACCCTCTGGGAAGACATCCAAGAAAGATTACACCTACTATTAGGGATTAATGTCAACAGAAAATCTAAATCATAACAAAGCAAAATGTTTTTTAAAAGCTATGAGTGCCAAAAAACTAAATGAAAGACTTTATCTACTCCCAAAATAACAAACTAGTCTAGTACCATAAATGGTTTAACAGTTCTGGAAAGAATATTATTTAATGCCAATAATAATAGACATTTTTAATCAAATATGATCTGCTTACAGTGATTTACTATATATGACTAAGACAAAATTTAGTAAATCAAAAATGCCTGTGTCTAATCTACACATTCAATTATTTATAAGAATATTTTAAAAATACATAACAGTAATACCCTGCATCACTGTTTTCCATTATATGTTTATTCTTCCAATAGCTCTTTCTTTCTAAAACATGAATAAAGAATTAAACTGCAAAAATGGAATAGAAAAGGTGCTGCTGAGGTAAATGAGAAAAATAGAGACTTTATCTGAGTTATTCAAAAAGTTCAATGCAGTTAGATCTGTGATATTTGGAGAAAAGGGGTTATTCGAAATTGTGAAAATGATGAAAAGGATTATGTGCTAGAGCAGTGGTCACCAACCAGTAGACTGGGATCTATTGGCAGATCTTGGAGCCTCTGACAGGTGATCCTGACTGGTTTGGCCAAGAGGCTATCAAGTTCTGGTACTTCAGCTGCCCCTCCCCGCACTGCTGTGCACCTCTTGCCCTTTGCCTGGGAGCTTCTTCCCACCCCCGGGAGCCTCCTGCTTGTGGTACAGAGCAGGGAAGGGAGAGGAGGGGTGCTGATGTCAGGGTGCCCCTTCTTCTACCCTGTATTCTATCTCCACAGAATGGGGAGAGAGGGACAACAGAGCCTGGGATGGAGGGAGTTTGCTGGCTGCTTTTAGAGTGGTGCAGGTCCAAGGCAGGGGTGAGCCTGCCTTAGCCCCACTGCACCACCACCCAGGAGCCACCTGTGGTAAGCAGTGTCCAGCTGGATCCAGCTCCAAACCCCTGCCCCAGTCATGTACCCCCCTCTACACCCCAAGCCCCTGCCCTAGCCCTAAGCCCCCCCAGATCCAAACTCCCGTACAGAGTCTGCACCCTGAACCCCCTCCTGTACCCCAACTCCCTGCCCCAGGCTCAGCTCAGAGCCCCTCTCACATTCCAAATCCCTTAGCCCAAGACCAGAGCCTGTGCCCCAACCCTCTGCCGCTGCCTGGTGAAAGGGAGGGAGAATGGGAGAATGGAGTGAGCAGTGGCAGGGCCTCGGAGAAGGGACACGAAGGAGGCGGGGCAAGGGTATTTGGGTTTGAGGTAGATCCTGGATTGCACTTAAATTCAAAAAGTGATCTTGTGCTTAAAAAGGTTGGAGACCCCTGGAGTAAGGGCTGGGGATAGCAAGTGATGAAGAAGAGGGGAACAGAGAGGGCGGGGCCTCAAGGAAGGGGTGGGGTCTTGGGGAACGGATAGGGTAGATCTTGGCTTGTCCTGACATTTAAAAAGTGATCTTGGGTGTAAAAAGGTTGGAGACTACTGTGCTAGAGAGTGACGATCTAGTGCTCACTACAAGAATAAGAGGATGCAAACAAACTTAGACTAGGTCAGGCTCTGAAGCTAGAGGCATTTCATTAAATAAAATAAAAATTAATAAATTACAAAGGAGATGGAAAGCAATAGGAACAACAACGTGTTAACAATTTAGATATTCATTAATGGATTTCACTTTCAAATTCAAAGGCGGGCCCATACCTTTCCTGACCAATTTTGATCTCTATACTACCTCTTTTTCTTTTAACGTGTGCTCTGAGATTAGATTTGGCACTGGATAAGTGCTGTTTTAAAGCACTTGGTAAAGCAAGTGCCATGCTGTAGAGATTCATGCTGCCCCAACAGCCCATATGAAATGCTGAACACGGTACATCCGGCACAGAGTTATCATTTCATCTCAAAGTGGGAATAGCAAAAATAGAAAAGAGCCAAAGAAGGGCAGAAAGGTACATGAGTAAGGCAGTGGTTGAGCTCCCACACGAAGAGGGATTTAAAAGATAATGCGCTGTAATGTGCCCTGCACTTCCCATAATGCAAGGACAATAGAGTGTTTGATGGAATTAAAAGAGAAATTGAGTAAAATGGATAAAAGATCATACTTTTATATGCTAATAAGTAAATACTGTATTGAATTACCCTTGACATTACAGAGGCAATTACGTAGTAAGAGGCAGGAAAAGGTTTACACTTATCTGAATATAAATGACAGCTGAAGGTAATGTTGCTAGAACCATTACAAAAAGCTACCAACTCTCCTCCTTCAATGTCACCCACTGGAGTCAAGATGAATTTTGTCCCATCATATGCTGTTGTGCAATCATGCAATATATTGAGACAGGAAAGTGTTGATTCTGGTGATGCTAGGACAATTCACACCAGCAAAGAATTCACCCCAGGATGCTGGACTCTCAGCCATTGGTCTGTTCTGGTCTTTTTATAAGAGCTAAACTCACAAGGGGCATTAGCATTGCAATGCTGAGTGTTGCAGTGATTAACTTTTAGGCAACCCAGGGTATGACTACACTGCATCAGACCCATGCCAGCTGACTTAGAATAAGCTAAGGGGCTATTTAATTGTGGTGTAGATGTCTGGGCTTGGGCTGCTGCCCGAGCTGTAGGACCCTTCCACCTCTCAGTACCCTAGAGTCTGGGGTCCAGCCTGAGCCAAAATGGCTGCACCACAATTAAACAGCCTCATAGCCCAAGCCTAAGAGCCTCAGTCAGGTGACTCATGCTAGCCACCGGTCTTCAATTGCAGTGTACACATATCCTAGAAAGTCATGGGGGTTCACAAAGCCTGAGTTAGGTGTTTATGCTTCCTATACAATGAATGGTAATAGGTGCCTAAAAAGAGACTCACAAAAACCCAGCATGTGTAGCCACTTAAACTATCCAGTGGGAGGGGTGTATCCTAAGACCCACTCCATTCGGGAAGTGCAGCACCTAATCCTAGCCTGAAGGGAGGTGCTTATCGCTGTTTGGGATTTGTAGCTGAGAACTCTCTCAAGTAGGGGCAAAACAGGGACCTTCATCATAACTTTAGGCCCCGAGGTCAGAGCCCTCATCTGGGATGTGAGACACCAAGGATCTAGTCCCTGCTCTGCTGGAGGACAGGGGATTTGCCACCTCTCGGCTGATGCACCCTAAACAGTGAGCTATAGGATACCGTGATGTTGGGAGTACCTTAGTCTGTCCCGTTAAAGATGTTTCACACTTTATAACTAAATAGTCACTGTAACAGAGGGACTGGATCGTCCACTCCACCAATGAGTGACCTACCCATCAGGCTAGAGAGTCACTCTCTTTATGTCCCTCTGATGATTTATTTCTCTCTCCAAGCAGAACTGCTGCAAGAGGAGAGATTCAGGACCTAGCCCAATCCAGAGCCCAGTGGCTCAGCCACTCACACAAGAAGTAGCAGAGTCAAGTTCAATCCCCATTTACCTACTACCAGAGTGGTTATTGAAACCCATGGTCTCCCACAGCCCAGGTGAATAGTTTAACTGCATTAAAAGAAAAGGTCTTTTCCCCCTTCTCATCAGCTGCTTCGTGTGGAGTTAGGTGGCCTCTGCATAAGCTTACTGGGTAAGACCTTGCAAGTAAGATAGCTGAAGGATCCCCTCTCCCCCATGTTTGTGAATTGCGCTAGGGCTCAGGCTTCAAGATACCTAGACTGAGGCAACAGTGTGCATGATCATAGACACAGAGAACTTTTACCGCAAAAACATAGGCACCTAGGGTACATCTACACAGCAGGGCTGTGTCTACATTGGCACCCTTTTTCGGAAAAGGGATGCTAATGAGACCAGTCTCAATTGCAAATCCGCGGGGGATTTAAATATCCCCAGCGGTATTTCATTACATAACTGCCGCTTTTTCCGGCTCGGGCTTTGCGGCAAAAGCGCCAGTCTAGACGGGGATCTTGCGGAAAATAAACCCTTTTCATAAGATCTCTTATGCCTACTTGAAAGTAGGCATAAGAGATCTTGCGGAAAAGGGTTTATTTCGCAAGATCCGTCTGACTGGCGCTTAATGAGCATAAGAGATCTTGCGGAAGGATTATTTTCCGCAAGATCCCGTCTAGACTGGCGCTTTTTGCGGCAAAGCCCGAGCGGAAAAAGCGGCAGCCATGTAAATGCAAATACGCGGGGATATTTAAATCCCACGCGGATTTGCAATTGCGACTGGTCTCATTAGCATCCCTTTTCCGAAAAAGGGTGCCAATGTAGACACAGCCCAGGGCTAAAGCTGGAATAAGCTACACAACTTCGGCTTGAGTCAATTGCATAGCTGAAGTCGAAATAGCTTAACTCTGCATTTGGCGCTGTCTCCACAGCAGGAAGTTGAAGGAAGAACACTGTTGGTTGGACTTCCCTTACTCCTCATGAAATGAGGGTTACCATGAGTTGGAGTTAGAAGTCCTCCAGCTCGACATTATTTCAAAATAAAGGCTTGTAGTGTAGACGCACACTTTGTTATTTCAGAATAATGTCAGTTATCCTGAAATAATGCTGCTGTGTAGACATACCCCTAGTGAATGTAGGTGACTACATGGTTTGGTGGCAGCTTAGAGGCAGTTTCATGAATACTGGTGGCACCATAATCTGATGCCTATGTCTCTTTGTTGTCTATCTGAAACTCTGTTCAGTATCCCACCAGAGCAGGGCTCTAGGGGCTCATCTACATAGCAGGGCTAAAGCTGAAATAAGCTACGCAACTTGAGCTATGTCAATTGCGTAGCATAAGTCTAAATAGCTTATTTTGGCTTTTGGCACTGTCTACATAGCAGGAAGTCCGAGAAACAGCACTCTTCCTCCGACTTCCCTTACTCCTCATAAAATGAGGGTTACAGGAGTTGGAGTAAGAAGTCCTCCAGCTCAACATTATTTTGACATTATGTTGAAATAACTACTTGTAGTGTAGACGTGGACTATGTTATTTCAGAATAACATCAGTTATTCCGAAATAACACGGCTGTGTAGCTGTACCATAAGTGAATTAAGGCATAAAGTGCCTCTCCCCACCTAAAACTGGGTTTCTAGTCTCTGTAGTAGGAGTGACATCTCCACAAGTGAACACAAAGAACATAAGGATAAGAAATAAGAACAGCCATACTGAGTCAGACCAAAGGTCTACCTAGCCCAACTGTTGGAAGTAACTTGTCTTCCAACAGTGGCCAATGCCAGATGCCCCAGAGGGAGTGAACAGAACAGGTAATCATCAAGCGATCACTCTCTTATCATCCATTTCTACCGTTTGATAAACAGAGGCTAGGGACACCATTCCTACCCATCCTGGCTAATAGCCATTGATAGACCTATCCACCATGAATTTATCTAGTTCTTTTTTTAACCCTGTTCAAGTCCTGGTCTTTACAACATACTCTGGCAAGGAGTTCCACAGGCTGACTATGCACTGCATAAAGAAAAACTTCCTTTTGTTTGTTTTAAGCCTGCTACCTATTAATTTCATTTGGTGATCCCTAGTTAGAACATAAGAACATAAGAATGGCCATACTGGGTCAGACCAAAGGTCCATCCAGCCCAGTACCCTGTCTGCCGACAGTGGCCAATGCCAGGTGCCCCAGAGGGAGTGAATTGAACAGGTAATGATCAAGCGATCTCTCTCCTGCCATCCATCTCCACCCTCTGACAAACAGAAGCTAAGGACACCATTCCTTACCCATATTGGCTAATAGCCATTATGGACTTAACCTCCATGAATTTATCTAGTTCTCTCTTGAACCCTGTTATAGTCCTAGCCTCCTCAGGCAAGGAGTTCCACAGATTGACTACACGCTGTGTGAAGAAGAACTTCCTTTTATTTCTTTTAAACCTGCTGCCCATTAATTTCATTTGGTGGCCCCTAGTTCTTGTATTATGGGAACAAGGAAATAACTTTTCCTTATTTACTTTTTCCACACCACTCATGATTTTCATAGAATCATAGAATCATAGAATACTAGGACTGGAAGGGACCTTGAGAGGTCATCGAGTCCTGTCCCCTGCCCTCGTGGCAGGACCAAGTACTGACTAGACTATCCCCGATAGACATTTATCTAACCTACTCTTAAATATCTCCAGAGATGGAGATTCCACAACCTCCCTGGGCAATTTATTCCAGAGTTTGACCACCGTGACAGTTAGGAACTTTTTCCTAATGTCCAACCTAAACCTCCCTTGCTGCAGTTTAAGCCCATTGCTTCTTGTTCTATCCTCAGAGGCCAAGATAAACAAGTTTTCTCCCTTCTCCTCATGACACCCTTTTAGATACCTGAAAAACTGATATCATGTTCCCTCTCAATCTTCTCTTTTCTAAACTAAACAAACCCAATTCTTTCAGCCTTCCTTGATAGGTCATCTTCTCTAGACCTTTAATCATTCTTGTTGCTCTTCTCTGGACCCTCTCCAATTTCTCCACATTTTTCTTGAAACGCGGTGCCCAGAACTGGACACAATACTCCAACTGAGGCCTATTTTATATACCACTATCATTTCCCCCCTTAGTCTCCTCTTTTCCAAGCTGAAAAGTCCCAGTCTCTTTAATCTCTCCTCATATGGGACCCGTTCCAAACCCCTAATCATTTTAGTTGCCCTTCTCTAATGCCAGTATATCTTCTTTGAGATGAGACCACATCTGTACGCAGTATTCCAGATGTGGGCGTACCATGGATTTATATAAGGGCAATAAGATATTCTCCATCTTATTCTCTATCCCTTTTTTAATGATTCCTAACATCCTGTTTGCTTTTTTGACTGCCGCTGCACATCGTGGACGTCTTCAGAGAACTATCCACAATGACTCCAAGATCTCTTTCCTGATTAGTGGTAGCTAAATTAGCCCCCATTATATTGTATGTATAGTTGGGGTTATTTTTCCCAATGTGCATTACTTTACATTTATCCACATTAAATTTCACTTGCCATTTTGTTGCCCAGTTACTTAGTTTTGTGAGATCTTTTTGAAGTTCTTCACAGTCTGCTTTGGTCTTAACTACCTTGAGCAGTTTAGTATCATCTGCAAACTTTGCCACCTCACTGTTTACCCCTTTTTCCAGATCAGTTATGAATATGTTGAATAGGATTGGTCCTAGGACTGACCCTTGGGTAATACCACTAGTTACCCTCCCCATTCTGAAAAGTTACCATTTATTCCTACCCTTTGTTTCCTGTCTTTTAACTCGTTCTCAGTCCATGAAAGGATCTTCCTTCTTATCCCATGACAATTTAATTTACAGCTTAGTTCTTATGTTATAGGAAGGAGTAAATAACTTTTCCTGATATACTTTCTTCATACTTGTCATGATTTTATAGACCACTATCATATCCCTCCTTAGTCTCCTCTTTTCTAAGTTATAAAGTCCCAGTCTCTTTAATATCCCTTCATATGGCATGTATTCCAAACCCCATTTTTGTTGCCCTTTTCTGAACCTGAAAGGTTGCTTGAACACATACAATCCAACTACCAAGACAGAAGCACAAGAAAAACTGGTAGATGAGCATGCTGGGAAAAACAGAATCATGGAATACTAGAACAGGAAGGGACCTCGAGAGGTCATCAAGTCCAGTTCCCTGTACTCGTGGCAGAACCAAGCACCATCTAGATCAATCCTGGTAGCTGTTTATCTAACCTGCTCTTAAATATCTCCTGTGACGGAGATTCCACAACCTTCCTAGGCAACTTATTCCAGTGCTTAATTACCCTTTTCGGTACTTGAAAGCAGTTATGTCCCCAGTTAGTCTTCTCTTTTCCAAACTAAACCAATACAATTCTTTCAGTCTTCTCTCATAGTTCATGTTTTCTAGACCTTTAATCATTCTTGTTGCTCTTCTCTGGACCGTCTCCAATTTCTCCACATCTTTCCTGAAATGTGGTACCCAGAACTGGACACAGCATTCCAGCTGAGGCCTAATCAGCACAGAGTAGAGAGGAAGATTTACTTCTTGTGTCTTGCTTGCAACAACCCTGGTAATGCATCCCAGAACAATGTTCACTTTTTTGCAACACTGTCACATTGTTGACTCATATTTAGCTTGTGATCCACCATGCAAGCCTGTGGCCTCATTGCCAAACTTTGATACTTAGTTGGATTTTCAAGAGTGCCTGAGAAGTTAGGCAACTCATTCCCATAGCACCCAGTTGGAGCTAGGCAGCTAATTGGACTTCTGAAAATCTAGAAAGGCACCAATCTGTATCTTTCAACACTTAAATACTTCCAGAATTCTGGGACTTGAGCTCTGCAGTGCCTGCTCCATTTGACAAGGGGACTTAAGTTCTAAGTCTGTTAGGCACTTTTGAAAAATTTACCCAATATGCTGAACAGGAAGGATGAACCACATAATGTTGAAAGAGCAGTTGATCAGTACATCAGAGATTCTGTTGCAGGGCACCTGGATTGGCAGAATTCCTGTTTGAACTCAGAGATAGCACAAGTGAATGGCTACTTCTTATATTTATCTACAAAAACAGTATCACCAACAATTAAAGTGCTTATCTTTCGGCTGATTTTCCCAGTTTATATAGGGCCTGATCCTAAGCCCAGTGAAGTTAGTTTCAATAAGCTTTGGTCCACAGAAAGTACAAACAATAAAAAGTCATTTTAGTCCATCTTGTTTTTATTTGCAATAAAAAAATCATTGTACTTCGTATTATATTTCATAGAAAATGTCTGTGTTTTAGCCAGAGCAGCTCAGTTTTGATTTTGCTACATGTTTGGCTAAGAAAATAATACTGAATTGAAAAAGATATCTGACTGCAAGACAAAATAAAAGCAAAGTACATGTAAATAAATACAAATAATTTAAACTGTGAATTTCAGAAACAGATAACTATTTGCTTAACATTCAAAGTTAGTTATGTCAGAAGATCCACAGTGCCTGACAGATGTAAGATGGAATATTACTGTCATAAGAACAGTCTTGGAATGAAAGTTCCTGTATTATGTACAATGAAGTTCATATGTTAAATTTAAGGATGTAAAAATAATACAAAATAGAATTTAATATTACAAAATCCTGTTTGATGGTTATATTTTTGCTCCTCCACTGTTGCTATAATATGCTGCAGTTTGTTCACATATTCCAAGTTTGCTAAATTCTCAATGTTGTCCATATGGCCAGTGGAGGAAAAATATCTGAAACAGCAGATCAGAAATAAAAACCAAAAAGCTGCTTGCTAAAGAAATGGCACTATAAGAATAACCCTTAGCACTTTATATCTTCAAAGTACCTTTCTGCATATGGGTTTCATGATCTGGCCTTTCTTACTTAGGACTCACGTGGCCTCCTGTGAAGTTGGTTATTATTAGTCCCACTTTACAGATAGACAAACTGACAAAGAAATGGATTCAGGAATGTCCAAAACTCACATAAATCATTGGGAGTCTTCTGATTTTCTTCACTGGGTTTTGAATTAGACACTATGTTCTTGTCTATACTAGGGTTTAAATATATGTAGTGTTAGAACATGTTAGCTGAGCCATTACATTGGCTGAGCTAAAGCCTAAGCTTCTCATTAAGCTTTAACTTGACTGGTTAAGCGTGTGCCCTTTTCTACTCACAACTTTTCAAATATGCTAGCCAACATATTATTAGGTAGCACAGTCCAGCGATGAATTTGTACTTGGAGTAGTAATGAACCAGTAAGTAAAAGTGGGAAAGAATATTTTACTTTAAGAAAGAAAACACTAATAAAAGATACAGAAGATGAAAGGGGAAATATTGCAGGCCATAATTTTATACTGTAGCCAAAAAAGAACTGCAGTTTAGAGAAGAAAAGTAATGGGGAAAAATAGATAAAATCTCAGAAAAAAGTTTAGTGGCACTAGTTCTATTTCCATTGGATTGGGTTAGAAAGAGACAGTTTTCACTCAAATGGCTCACATCTGTTTCAACTAAAGTGTGTTGGGCAGAATAAATAACATTGTGCGTGACTATGGTGAATGAGATTTCATTATGGATATACCAAATCCTACTTACA
Organism: Rafetus swinhoei; assembly: GCA_019425775.1. Classification (NCBI taxonomy): domain Eukaryota; kingdom Metazoa; phylum Chordata; order Testudines; family Trionychidae; genus Rafetus; species Rafetus swinhoei. Next base: position 280,335,821 of record CM033437.1, read on the forward strand.
ATTCTACCAGCTAAGTCAATCTCTATAAACTTTATTTTTATACAAATTACTTTCACATTCAGGAGATAAACTTTTGGGGGGTGAGTGAAGAAAAGTAATGGTTGATGGTAACAGAATATAAATCAGTTGGCTGTTTATTAAGAATACAGGTAATGCGCTTCTAGGACACATTAAGAGAAGCATCAGAGTACTGGGAGAATTATTCTAGCCACACAAACAGCATTCAGCACCCCTGCGGACTATAGAAAATGCCTGTGCTGTACAGAAAATGTTTTTACTTACTGAGGCCAGGCAGCTGAGGTATAAAATTAGGTTTCATTTTCCACATAAAAGGTTTTTTTAAAGCTACTATTAATAGAAGTATGGATTATTTCTTTTTATTATGTCCACAATATACTATTATCTTACTGTTCCTACTGCTAAAATTCTCGTCAACCGTCTTGTCATTGTCAATACACTGATTATTGTAACCTTCCCCTGGTCAGACTTCCTGCTTCTTACTGTGTCAAATTTAGGCTCCTTGTCCTCATCAACTAGGCCCTACATACTCTTTCCATTACATATTTCTCTAATCTTATTTCCACACACACACACACACACACCCATCTTGCTTCTTTCTGCCATTTATGCTCCTCTGTAGTAGTCTTACATTTTTGCTTTTTTCTGTCTCCTTTTGCCACTCTTGCCTTTACACCATTTATTGTGCCTATAATGTTCCCCCAGTTTTCATCCAACAAGCACCCTTCCTCATCACTTTGAGTCCCCCTTAAATTCAGTCTTTTCAAGCAATACTCCCTATAGTCACCTTGTCCTGAACACCTGTCTTTGTGTCTTATTTTATTTATACTATAACTTTTTGGGGGGAAAGCAAGTGTCTCTACATGTGTAAAAGGCCATCAACTTTATCGGGAAATAAACTTTAATAAAATAAATAATAATAATAGTAATAATAATAATAATAGTAATAATAATAGGATCCTATCTGTCCCAACCAAGACTAATACCCCATTGTGTGAGGCATTGCAATTAATTATTTTCATGCACTTGAAAAATTTCCCCCCAGAATTAAGTTTGTTAAACTAAATCTTCCCCTAGAGTGTTGGAAAAGCAAATACTACAGCTTTGTACTGATGCATGACAACCAAAATGATAAGCTGACTTTCAACAGAGGGAGAAATCGATCAGAAGCACCACAGCCTAGGCTCATGCTCCAAGCCCAATGAAATATCAAAAGCAAACCAACACCACAAAATAATAATTAATTCAAAAAAACATTTCAATCTCAATAGTCAAAGATGCTGTTAGTAAGACAGGTGAGGGAAACCTTGTAGCTTGTATGGTTCTTATCTGAGGAATTTCTCTTTAGCTGAAGAGTCTTTATATCACTTGAAAAAACATTCTGTAGAAATCTTTTTAATGCTTTCCTCTTTTCTGCACTAGAGTTTTGTAGCTAGAGGCAAATGTACTGGACATGTTCTCTTTTGTCTTGAAAAACGAGGTTTGTGCACTGTTACACAGTGTATGTTATGTAACTAGGTCATTCAAAGTGGAGTGAATTGCTAAAGACAATTAATAAGCAAAGGCTTGAAAACAGCTTGTCAACAGCGCAGAGAAGTGGCCCTGAATGCCCTCATAGCTGTACTATTGCTGTGCCTGTGCTCATGTGCCAAGATGTGATGATCATTGCCAAAGATTGTGCAATGATGAGTGATCATAGCTTTCAGTACTCTTCTTTGATACACAAGTAGCTTTTCTCAATATGTAAGATAGGGAGTGATATAAATTGTCATCCAAAGAAACCACACAAGAGAAGAGTGCAGTATGATGCAACTACTCAGTGGTACACAATCCATGGTGCATGCCTCCGATTAGGTGCACAGCTCCTACTGACAAAAAAAAAAAGGTTCACTGTGGATTATATTGGCCTATATGTCAACATTAGCTAATTAACACACTGTGACATCTGCAAGCATTCAGCCTTGACATACTTTTCCTGTTGAAACCTGCTTCCTCCCTCCCCCACACACAATCAGTGTTTCCATGGTACATTTAATTATTTGCACCATTAAAATAGATAATTAATTAGTAAAATAAGCAATTAAAATATCTTCAATTATTATAATTATAATCTGCATAACCCTTCTGCCAGTCAGAGTTGGTAGCAACAAGAGCCAGGTTCAGTCTTCAAGGGTACCTGTTCAACAATACAACACAAAACCAGCTCAAACTCCCATCCAGTGACCTGGGACAATTACACATCCTGCCCAGGTGCCTCGAAGAGGCAATACTTCCCCTCTCACGAGTGTGAGCGTAACCAAAAACTTTTAATAAAAGGAGGGAAGTAACTCAGCATTAATTTGGGAAAATACTGAACATGGGTTCATAAACATAACCCATGAGCAAAAGACCCATCCCCAAGAAAACTGAGCAGTTTCCTTTTCCTTCAAGTTCTTAAGTCCAGCCACCCAAAAGTCCCCTTAACATGCCTGTCCCTTCTCTGCACCCCATTCACAGCCCGAGTTCAGACGTTCATCTTCAGAGCTCACCTCCCACCCTGGATGGAAGTGGGAGAATTAAGGAAGCACCTTACATGTTCCATTGCTCGGGCACTTGCTTGCCGCCCCACAGGCTGATTGGAGGATTCCAGTCTGGCCCTCTCCACCAGCCACCTTGATGACTATGCCTCTCTGCCAGCCACACTACTGGCCACTCCTCACTGCCAGCTGCCCTGCTGACCATTGGCCATCCTCTCCACCAGCCACCTTGCTGGCCGCTGGCCTCACCTCTCCACCAGCCCCACTGCTGGCCATGTCTCTCCAGTTGCTGCATTGCTGGCTTCTGGCCCCTCCTTTCTACCAATCCCCCCTACTGGCTGCACTTCTCCACCAGTCACCCTGCTGGCCATTCACTAAGATGTCTTCAGCTCTCCCCCCCACTCCTCCCCCCCACTCCCCGCACTTAGTTCACAGTGATTTCAGCTATTAGTAAGGGACCCTCACTGCTGGCACATCAGAGACACTGTCCCAAAATAGGTCTAATATTTAGACCAACGATAGGCAACCAAGGCTAGTGAGTGGGCGGCATGAGTTGCCATCCTTCATCTGAGAGGGCCACAAGATTGAAATCGGGCATGTGCACAAACCATGACTCCAAAAATAAGATTAAATACATTGCACTTGATTCTCCTTCTTTATCGTGCCTTTTTAACACAAACTGATCCATTATTAGGGACAAATTAAATCATCAATAAAAGAACATCAAGAAGGGGAGATAGTGCATGGCTCTCACAATGTTGTGTGCAATCAGAATGCACCTCACACATGCCTTTGCTTTAAATGCATGTCACTTCTCACTCTGCCAGGGGCTGCAGAACCCTCCCCTGTGTTCCAAGCCCCGCCCCCACTCCACCCTGAAACCCTCTCTTGGCCTCTTCCCTGCCTCCTCCCCCAAGCATGCCCCATCCCTTTTCCTTCCCCTCCATGCCAGGACATGTGGAGCACCAAGAATTGACCGATTCATGCCCCTTCCTGCTTCTCCCCCTCCCTCTCAGAGCTTGAATGCCATGAATCAGCTGATTTGTAGCATGCAGGCTCTGGGAAGAAGATAGAGGAGCAGGAAACAGGCATGAATAAGATTTATACAGTGCTCCAGAAGTGTGTAAGTAGGTAGGTCAGTGCAGGCCCCCCACCACATGTGAGAAGCACAGAGGGAGGAGATAGAGAGGGATGCACAAGCCATGCATAGAACCCCAGTGGATCATATGGCCATCAGGTTGCACACCACTGACTTAAGTATCAGTGAATTCTGCTCTACAGCCTTTAACAAGACTCTCAATTGAATCTAAATTAGCTCTTTTATTATACCAGAAAGAAAGGGTCAAATAACAACCACTGCCCAATACAAACACCTGTGTTCTTTCTCTCCCCTTCACTGGGCTTTGGAACCCATGTTCCCTGCCCAGCAAGTGTCATTTAGTTGAAGGTGAGTCTCTGCATTGGGGTATGCCAGGTATAGGTCTTCTGCCCTGGAGTCACACCACAATGATAACAACTTTTTATAACTCTGGCCCTAATAACAATTAGACTGATTTTGAAACCAGCCAAAAGCGATCATTTGGACAAGCAATCCCATCATGCTGAGCATCAAGGCAGGGTGGGTGTGCCCATGCAAATAAGCTCCTGAAGTCCTCTTCCACAGCTCACCACTAGATGCCAGGAGAGAGCTCATTCAGGGTCTGCTTATACATATATGTAAGGCTTTAGGATCATATGCCTCATTCCATTATACAGCACTGATGGGAGCTGCTGAGTTTAAGATATAGCAGGGAAAATACAGTTATATGGTATATGATGCCATGGTACCATCATATGGTAGTTGCCACTAACCCTGCACACCAACTATACACGTCAGACAGCACAGACAGAGAAAGTGGACTGCTCCTCTAGTACAATCTTCTCCCATAGTAGTGGGATTTATGCCAAATTAGCAGCAGAGGCTAATGCTTCTTCAGTCAGCTTCCTGCGTGTGTACCATGTCACCCCTATCAGCAGAGCCCCAAGAATGCAGTCATACCAGAGGACTAACAGAAGCATGACTACTGAGCCTGCTGTGCCATCAGGAAGCCAGAGAGAAGCAGAAGCGCAGCTGCTATGCACATAAAGTCTGAGCTCCACTGAATCTCATAGACTCATAGACTCATAGACTTTAAGGTCAGAAGGGACCATTATGATCATCTAGTCTGACCCCCTGCACAATGCAGGCCACAGAATCTCACCCACCCTCTCCTAGAATAATCCTCTCACATGCCCTCAATAAATATGGAGACCATGACCCCAGCCCTTGTTATATATGGATGTGGGTGCAGCTGCAGAGACCAAAAGTCATCTTCCATTTTGGCCATCCCAGACATCAGGGGACAGAAAAGACAATAGCAGGCTCAGGTCATGGTTGCTGTTTGATAACATTTAAATAAAAATAATGGAATTGTTAAATACATGCTCTCCAGGCTCTAATAAGAGGCACAACAAAGCCCTTTCTGCATTGCCACCTATTCGGATTTGCCAGGTAATTAAAGGCAGCACAGTTCTAGCCCATCAGCAGCCCTTGCATCTTTCAGCATACCGTAAAATCTCGATGATAATGGGCACTTTTTTCCCGTTTTTTTTAGCATCAAAGGCGGGGTGCGCATTATCTATAGGAGGTTTTTTTTTAAGTTTTAAACTCACCCTCGGCAGGCATGAGCTGGGCGGGCGGGCGGGGGAGGGGGCCGGCAGGCGCAAGCCTGGCGCTCGGACAGCTGGGCGGGGGAGGTTCCCCCGGCAGGCGCGAGCTCGGCGCGCTGGCAGCAGAGCGGGGGCCACTCCCCCGGCAGGCGCGAGCTTGGTTTGTGTTTGCTGTTGTGCCTTTGAGTTGTGAGGAGCTTCCTAATCTGACTTTGTAGATTTGTTGTGCTTTGGAGTTGCTTATATGGTGTTAGAAGAATTAGCAGGAGGAATATGGGGGCAAATAGGATACCGTAAAATCTCGAATATAATGGGGGTGCGCATTACAGATAAGAGTTTAGTTTATTCAAGAAGTCTGACGTTTAAAAGGCAGGTGCGCATTATACTCGAGATTTTACAGTAAGTGTTCTCCTTCAGTGGGTTTTGCACAGAATGGAGAACATCCACCCTTCAATATTTTGTTACTATAAACTGAAAATGAAGGATTTCTGTGGTGTACCTTTACATTCTGCTATGACACGTGTTCTTCATACAAATGTTATAGTAAGGTACCAACTATGGCTCTGATGTGCCTTCTCAAAGATCGATGAGACAAGACAGTAGGTGATTCCACTAAGCTCCTCTATAGAAACTCCATGTCATTAAAACCCTATGATTACGAGGAGCCATGCTAGGGGAGAAAGGAGCTACAGAGCAGCCACTTACTTCAGTTTAGTCCCTTAGGGCCTGGCAGATTTCCTGCCAGAAATCCAGTCAGGGAAATAGTGCCACTCCCTTTCCATTGCATCTCCTTAGACAGGAGAGGTAAGGGTGTGGTAACTGTGGAGGAAAGATAATGGCCTTATGGATTGTAAGCAAGCCATGCTGCCAAAGAGGGAGGCTAAAGGAACAGGGTGGAGACGCCAAAATCCACAGAGATGAGGTATGATTTTCCAATGAAGTTTAGCATGCCACAGAGTTTATAGATTACAGTCTCCTGGCTTCTTCTGTGAGGTCCAGAGTCCCTCTCCTTTAATGGAAAAAATGCAAAGGAAATTCCATTAGGAGAATCTCATGGAATTTAGAATGGAACTTGTGGTGCTTCCCAGGAGCACCTAGGGTTTGGAGGCACCTCACTACCATCTGCCCCTAGCATGAGGAAGCCTGTCTACGCTGCTGTGGGTCAGCTCTCCAACTCCACTGGAAACTATGACAACACTATTTGCTCTCCTCTAGGCCTCACAGGCCCCGCTGTCACAATACAGTTCAGCAATTGGCACACCCCAGTCCTTGGGCCCTCTGAGGGACTGCCAGGATTGTCCAGCCTCTGGTCCACTGGACACTCAGATTCCCTGCTTCCACAGAAGCAATGCACTCCAGCTTACCAGTTTCACCTCAGATCAACCCTCTGCTTAACTCACAGGACTTAGATATGTCTGTTGTAAAATGAAGTATAAGTTGAGCAAACAACGTGTAGAGATTCAAGTAGTAGCAAATACAAGTGGTGGAAACAAATAGTTACAAAATAAAATAACATGCTTTCTAGAGCCTAGACTTAATTTACAGGATACTCTCACGCCTGTAGAGTATTGCTCACCCAAGATCTTTCCAGTGCTTTACAGCCAGGCTGGCTGTGACCCTCCTTTCGTGTGGTAAGCACACTGTCAGTATGCCTAGCAGGGTTGCCAGGTGTTTCATTTTCAACTGGAATGCCCAATCCAAAAGGAATCCCAGTAGCTCCAGTTAGCACTGCCTTGAGCTCCCCAAAACCCTTTATTCTTGGCCTCACCCCAGAGCCTGCATTCCCCAGCCAGAGCCCTCACCCTCTCATCACCTCCACCTCCTTCCCCCACTCTGGAGGCCTCTTCCACACCCTTAACCCTTCATTTCTGGCCCCACCTGCAGTCTGCAGCTCCATCTAGAACCCTCACCCCACCTGCACCCCAACCCCTACCCCCAGCATGGTGAAGGTGAGTGGGGGGAGGGAACAAAGAGCAGGTCTCAGAGAAAGGGCAGGTGTAGGGCCTCAGGGAAGGGGCAGGGAAGGGTGGGACAGGTGTGTTCAGTTTTGTGTGATTAGGAAGTTGGCAAGCCTAATTCCTGCCAAGTGAAGCATTCAATGTCTCTCTCTCCTTGTAGTCCCAGATATACCAGACTAATCCTTTATCTTTATTCATGAACAGGGAACAATCTGTTGTTCATTTAGTCCCGTAAATTTCCTCTCTTGAAGATCTCTCAGTATTTCTTTCATTCAGGCCCTGGCTCAGTATGGAAATAGGCACACAGTGTGAGGTATACAAATGGCCACACTGGGGCTGTGTCTACACTGGCGCGTTCTTGCACGAAAATGGCTGCTCTTGTGCAAAAACATGCCGCCTGTCTACACTAGCCGCGCGTTCTTGCGCAAGTAAACTGACGTTGTACTGTAGAAAATCAGAGCTTCTTGCATGAGAACTCTGACGCTCCCTCTCAGGAAGAAGCCTTCTTGCGCAAGAGTTCTTCCAGAAGAGGCCAGTGTAGACAGGCAACATGCATTTCTTGCGTAAGAAGCCCCTATGGTTAAAATGGCCATCAGAGCTTTCTTGTGCAAGAGGGCGTCTACACTGCCATGGATGCTCTTGCGCAAAAGCACATCTCTTGAGCAAAAGCTCATGCCAGTGTAGATACTCTCTTGTGGAAGAGTTTTTGCACAAGAACTCTTCCACAGAAGAGTTCTTGCGCAAGATGCTGCCAGTGTAGATGTAGCCTGGGAGACAGGCATCTGTTACCTTCTGCCCGAAAATAACATTTCCAAGGTACATCACCTCCAGGTGACCAGCCTTAACTCTAAGACAGTAACAACATACTTTTCAGTATAGCTACATAACTTCTTAAATATTATCCATTTACACATTTCACAATGAATATGAGGACCAGTGGGGTGCTGGGTCTCAGTACGGAACTCACATGCCTCCCTTTCATGAACTATTATGCAGATAGCTAACCTCGGGGATTCCTGTAAAACTCTAAGTACTCCCTGTGCCCTCTACCAGTTGGCACCAAGAGGGCCCCTCCTCTCCTTTCCTACAAAAGCTTACAGTGGGTAGGTCACCTGCATCTCAAGGTCAGCCAAGGAAATTAGATCGGAAGTGGGTATGAGAGGAACTGGTTGCCAGCAAAAGAAGGGTAACACAACAGGCCTGAAGTGGCTAGCAAAGAGATAATGAAACAACAAACACGTGGGCTGTGCCCATGAAAGCTCATGATACCATCTACATGTTTTGTTAGTCTTTAAGGTGCTACTAGTCTATTTATTGTTTTTTAAGTTTTTCCTGTTACAGACTAACTCGGCTACCCCTCTGAACCCCTTCCCTGAGTTACTTTCTTTTATGTTTTCTGCTCTTACCAGGAGGTGACACTAGAGGCAATGATGCTGCAGGGTTTGGACATGCTATGGGGTGCTCACATGGAGTGAGAGTGACGTCGGAAATAAATCTAATTGATATATTTTGGTTTGTCTTCTGATTTTTCATCTCATGCTAATCAGAACCATGTCAGACACTATTGTGTCACCAGGCTGGGTCCGTCTCCAGCAAATGTCTCAGCTGTCATGCCACATTCTAGCAAAGCCAGACCATTTCACCTTGATAGCCACTCTGTGCCTGTTATCGAAAAGCACTTCCCTGCTCTCCTAAAAGGGAGTCACACACAACATTATTGAAACAAGGTGTTTGGGACCTCAGCTTTAGTTCTGCACTAATGAAATTTTGTCAGACAGTGACAGATCCTGTAAATCTCTGAAACCAGTTAAGCCCTCACCCACAGGTTTTTCCATGGCACAATCTGGCCCTGTGAGCACAGTGAGTAAGTCAACCTGTATTAAGAAAACCAATGCTTTCAACCAAAATTGTGTTCCCTGCCAGGAGAGTGACGTCATCACTAATACAGGTATTAGCATTCTGCTGAGCTGGCACCTTAAATGGAGTTCAAGTTTTGCTAAGCTTTTCACAGATCTCTTCTGAAAACCTCAGAACTTGCATATAACAACTTCAATATTTTGTTCAGCTTCTAAAGCTCAGTGACCCTGATAACATCAGCACCAGCAGTCTGCCTAGCACATTACTTCCCTAAATGTATTTAAGATTAGATACAAATTGTATGTTTCTTTCATCTTCTTTGTGGGTTTTTGATAAGTCTATAGAAACCTCAACCAGGATTTAAGCATTGGGTAGAAAAAACAAAATAAATATAAGACATCTGCCTTTCCAAGCAATGTATTATAAAGAGTTGCTTATACAAGGAATTTCCCTCCACTCATGCTTCCTTACTAAGGAACTGAGCAATTCACAAGAATGTAATTCCTTCACAGCCCTGATCAAACTTAGATGAAAATGTTTTGAAACCCCACATCTAAGGATTGTAAAACAGTACCACCTATTTGCAGGCATGATTGAGAAAAACTGAGTCCTTGTGACAGCAGGCTTGTGCAGGGCCCTGCATGCATCAGGAGGTCACCATTTAAGTCAATGGGACTCCACCAGGGCATGAGGGCCACTGAAGAAAACAGTCTGCTGAATTGGATTCTGAGGAATCTGATCCAAAATTTAAAAAAATCCTCTTGATTTCTATGGGCTTTAGATCAGGCCATACGCAAGTTGTAGGTGAGCATTAGTTATCATTGAGAACAGGGCTACTCAACAAGCGGCCCATTTGTTTGCGGCCCACGGTACAGTTTGGGTTTATGCAGGGCTCAACATGCGGCCCACGGGTGGGATCCTTTGAACATGGCCTCCACTGGGAACATGCTCCACAATGGAGAGGCGTTCCCCAGGCAGGGTGAGCATTGAAAGATGCAAGCAGATAGGCTGGCTGGAACAGACGGGTACAGGCTGTCAGTGTTTCTAGCCCCCCCCGGGAGGAGGTGCCGGGAGTGCTGGGGTATTGTGGGAGTGCTTTGTATTCATGTCTGTCAGTGTGAAAGAAGCTATTTGCATAGATTTGTATATATATTTGCATGTATATGTAACCATACTTAAGTTGCGGCCCTTGCCATGTGTTGTGAGTATCATTGTGGCCCCCGGGGCTTCCAAAGTTGAATAGCCCTGATTTAGAACAAAGCTCACTCTTAAAAATAACCTTTTCTAAAGAAAAAAAATTTCAACAAGAGTCAATGTGTGAATAACAAACTCCTCTGAAACTATTCGGCGTTGATTGTCATGCTGTATGTCATTCCCAAGGTCACTTTGCATAGACTTGAAATAAGCTCACAAATCTGACCTATGCCTTAGATGTTGAGAAGCATCAATGATCGTCATGTTGGTAATATACAGACAACAATAGAATTGTTTGCAGATTTGATAGAATTGTACTTGTTTAGGAATAGAAGATCATGTAACTCAGTAATCATTAAAAAGGTAAATGCTTGTCACTCAGTGATAATGATTTTCATGTAGGTGAAAGATATGCAAACAAACCAGGCTTATTACTCTCTGATTAGGAAAATTACTTTAAAAAAATGTAATTTACTTATACAGAAGCTTCCTTAGACCTATCTCTCTCACTAAATGTATATTTTGCAACTTAACAGTTCATTCAAAAGTCACAACAGTAGGTAAACTCTATAATTATAGTGCCTATGCTTCCTTTTTGGTATATTTGTGCACATTTTGTGGATCTATCATACTTTTGTTCAATAAATGAAACAGCTGGTTGAGACTTAGGACTGAAAGGAGTCATGTAAAGAAAACATAATTAAAGTGTATTCAAATGTTGAGAAGGAAAGAGCATTTCTGTTGAGGGGCAAATAAGGGTGACACAGCATAAATGGCTTTCTCGTCTCTTTCTCATAAATGCTGTGTAGGACTTATTTGACAATCCTCCTTTGCTATGACCAGGTTTTGAGAAATTGAGATACTGAGGATAACACTGAAAATTACTTTGCCTTTAAGGTTAATAGCAATGAAAAGCCCTACCTTTGGCTTAAAATAATCTTTCATATTAAGCAGGGAAAATGACTTACAAATGTTTTTATTGTTGTTTTACTGACTACAGTATTTCAGTATACACAAGACTAACACAAGACTACTTACATCAATAGTTCAAGATGCTTTGAATGATGACCAGCTCAGGTATAAACATTAAAGGCTCATTCAGATCTAGAAAGAGAGAACCAGAATATCCTCCCCCCAGAAAAAAATAATAACAAGGAGCAGTAATAGAACAGCAAATTGACATTTTACATTATACGTAGAAAATGAATAGTTCAATATGTGGGAGGAGGCTGCCAGGAAGCAGGCTTGGAGTGCAGAGTCTAATGGGAGGGAGGGTCCAGCCCTGTGTGGGGCTGGAGCACCATCACCGGCTCTTCACTGCAGGAGGGGAAGGATCCGAGCCTCGTGGGCTGGAGTCAGGCAAGCTGGGCCTGGATCTGCCCCACAGGCTTAGTCTAGCCTGGGAAGGAAGCAGCTTCACTCGCTGCTGCTTCCCCTCCCGCTCCTCCTGGCTTGGGAAATGGCCATGCAGCAAAGTGTGGCTTTTTCCTCACAACTCCGATTGGCTGTAATTGTGGCCAATAGGAGCAGCAGGAGTTGGTGCCTGGTAGAAGTAGGGGACATGGAGCCATGTGTGTCTCTGGGAGCTGCACCAGGTAAGTGCCCCCCATTGTCCAGACTCCGCACCTCCACCCCACTTGTGCACCCTCTCTACCATCCAGACCCCCACCCCAGTCTGATCCTGCACCCTACCTACCACCCAGCCCCCTGCTGCACACACTTCCCTGCTGCCCAGACCCATACCGCCCTGCTCCTGCACCCCCACCACCACCCAGACCCCGCACCTCACTCCATTCCTTCACCCCTCCCATCCAGACCTGCCACTCTGACTTCGCTCCTGTACCCTACCTTCCACCCAGACCCACAGCCTCATTCCCCAGCCCACTCTTACACCCTCCCAGACCCATTTACCTCCAAGCCACTCCTGCACCCTCCCTCCCACCCAGATCCTGCACCCTAAACCCACTTTCTCACAGCCCCCTCCCACACACTGACCCCCTCATTTTGGCCCCACCCCAGAGATTAGAGAGGCCCCCAAAATCTACTACTCCAGCCCCCCCTAAGATGTGATGTATGAGAGACATGTGGGGAGTGTCTTCCTGCTTTACAGTCAGGGGCTACGTCAGCAAGGTGGTTTTTTTTTGTCTTCTCGCTTTTGTGAGTCCCCTGACTAATTTTTCTGTGGGTCAGCAGCCCCTTACCCAAAAAAAGGTTCCTCACTCCTGCCTTAGTGGCTTGTAAAAAGGCTGAAGATTGGCACATAGAACAAATATTCTGGCAGCAAACCACATCAGACAAACTGATTTATTCAACTTTTTAAAAAAAACCAGCACAACCTACTGTCATATAATATTACAGCACAGCTATGACCAAAGATTTGGGGGGAGTGAGTATGCTTTGAATCAACAGTTTTATAAGTGAAGGGAAAACATTGCTTCAGAAACTTTATAAAGTCCTTCCTCACTGACAAGGAAATCAGAAGGAAACAGAACAATACTTCCATACCAACAATCTAGAACTATATATGCCCCTGCCACGAAGGGAGCAAAAAAGTCAGTAAAAGTTCTTAAATCTTTCTGAGATTTGGGGGGGAGGGAGGTGCAATTGCAGAAGCCAGATTTGTTCTCTATAAGCTTGGGCCAAACATGGGCAGGATCCAATGTTATCCAGACTCAGGGTATGTCTTCACTATGCAGTGTTTACCGATAATGTTGTGAAGGCTGTGCCAACACAACCTTGTCACTAAAAATCAGCTTGTCTGAATGCTCTTTGTCCACACTTTTGAAGACCAAAGGCTTTCACCTCCTACAAGGAGGGTTTGTTTTGTAGACAAGAGAGCGCTCCTGCTCATAAAGCAGCCTTCACACTTTCACTTGCCTTAGCAAAACTTTGTCATTTATTGGGGTGGGGGAGTTAAGCACCCCTGAACAACAGAAGTTTTGTCCATCAAGTGCAAGTGTACACCTACCCTTAGTGTCAGGGAAATAATAAAGCTCCCTTTGCATAAAAGCAAACAAACAACCCCTTCTCAAAACAAATGAAAAAACCCCAACCAGCAACAGCAACAACCCACCATCCCAAACCTGCCTTTCACATATAAAATGTTAACTTATAGGAGATGGACAAAGCAAAATGGCACAGAAGCCAATTATTATTGTATCGTTTCTTATAATACTGTAGCAACTGGAGGCCCTAAAAAGGGTGTAGCCTGCCCCCAGTGTTGGGTGCTGTACAAACATATAATTAAAAAGGCAGTTTCTTCTTTAAAAAGTTTTCCGCCCGCAAAGAACTCACATCTTAGCATAGGGTGTAAAAAATGGAGATGGCAAACAAACAGGGAGGAGCACAATCATGTTTATTCAAATGAGCGGTGATGGGAGGGAATGAGGCTTGGCTGGGGAGATTCAAAGGAGTCAGGAAGGGAGGTGTCAATGATTGAGACAATGGAAGAAAGGGAAGAGAAGGAAGGAAGAGAGGTCTTAGAGCAGAAGAGTAGTCATTGTCATTGCTAGGCTGGAAGTCACAGAAGGACTGGAAGAGGGGATAGGTGAGCAATGTTGAAGAGTGGTGGTCAGTCAGAAAATTCAGTACAGTAATTAAGAGAGTGGGAGACCTGAGCAGGGTTGCAGGTTAAACAAGGTGGAGAAGATTATGAGACAAGGTGCTAGGAGACCAGATGCCATTTTTATCTGTACAAAGTTCTGAATTATACAATTTGCTGCTCCCTTTATATGACTTTTGATAGTACAGAAAATCTCCATTTTTGCTCACTTGACTGGAAGTTTTATGTCTCTCAACAGGAACAGCCAGAATCAACACAAATGTATTAAGTGGTGAGAAGTAAAACACAAGCAAAATGGGTTTTGATTCTGGTTTTCAGACAGTGATTCTACAAAATACGAATGCAGAGCTATACAAAATTCTCAAATATATAATACTGTTAATTTTTTTCTTTTGAGGATTTTCCTGGGTGTCAATATAGTCACTGATGTGTCAGACTTATGATTTGCTCCTTTGCCCCATAGGTATGGCCCTATATTACATACTGACAAAAGATCGAAAGTGGGGAAACTTAGTATTGGAATTAAGACCATCAGCTAATTTACTCACACCACTGTGCCTAGTTATTGTACAGGTCTCAGCATTTAGTCACAATAAGACAAGTTATTAAAAACAGTGCCAGCTGGTTTCTGAATTTCCTTCTGTTAAGTAGTTTCAAAGACTCTTAACAGAACTTGTAATATCATTTGATTCTAATTTAGATTTCCTTTGTTTATATGTATAATGGTCTTTAAAAAATTTATCAAAAGAAAAAACATCTTAGCATCTGGAGGCGACCCATGGAGAAGAGATAAATATCCTAACTCCAAGCTAGCTTATGGTGGGGCTGGGAGAGGGATTGGTCAGATCAGGGGAAATGTGTATTAGACATGATAAACAGAGTCGGCAGTAGCCAAGCTTCTGGCTCTGTCCCACCCCTCTTCTGGAGGAGATCCTTTCTCTTATTGCAGTCTCAAAGGAAGGGCATGAAAGTCAGCTAAAAATTGTTTGTCTTTGTTTTTCCATTTTTTCCCGATAGCCTGTAGGGCCTCTACTAACATGAATGCTTGCCTTTTTTTTTTTTTTTTTTTTTTTGCTGCATATCTCTGTGGTAAATCACTGTGAGTCACACTACCATCTTTATTTAAAGTGAGAAACCTTACTTCATCAGGGAATAAGCAGTGAGTTTGATCATGGAGTAAACTACTAAGGAGTGCATGAGTAAGGTAGCAGAATGTGTTGGGTCCTTCATCATTCATTGCAAGTGAGAACAAAAAATAATAACTGGAAAGGAAAATATCCGCAAGTCACCATCATAAACACAGGCAGCAACTTCTAAACACTCAGTGTTCCAGTTATCTCATTCTAATGGGAGAGGCCAGCTAGCATTTGTTCTCATTCATATGCCTGATGTGCGTGTAATTTTTAATCTTATAATATGGACAATTTGTGGTCTCTGAACTTGCAGCAGGTGTTGTGCTTCAGGGCTTACACAAAATGGTGCTATCTGGGTTAATGCCAGTATCAAAAATGCCAATTCACTTTAGAATAATTATATTTAGTGTTTTGTAAGAAAATACCCACACATAAGAGCTTACTGAGAAAGTACTCCCTGTTCTGAAATAAGATAAAGAGCCCCTTTGTCTCAATACTCAGCCTGATTTGATGCTTTGTTAGTAAACAGAGCGCTGGGCAGGAGGTAAACCTGCTTCTTCCTGATCAGAGAAAACTCTACAGACAGGAATCAAAAACAATCAGCAGACTAGATCCTGTTGATACTAAAGAAGGGGCCATGTTTAAAACAACATTAAAACACAGTTCAAGCATGGCTGCCAGAGAACTGTTCTCTAAGGCTAAGTCTACACTGTAGCGCTATTTCGGGATACCTCTGGTTTCCTGAAATAGCTATTTCGTGTCTTTTGAGTGCACCCGTTATTTCAAAATATAACAGGTTCACTATTCTGCCATCCCTGTAAACCTCATTCCACGAGGAGTAAGGGATGTTTCGGAATAGCGATTTATTTAGAAATAAGTGCTGTGTAGACAGCGCCAAATTTTGAAATAAGCTATTTCAAAATAAAATTGAAATAAGATACAGAATTTGCGTAGCTCAAATGGCATAACTTATTTCGACCTACAGTGCAGTGTATACGCACCCTAACACTTTAGTGTGGTGAGAGTGGTGTGGAAAAGATTAAATACTATTAAAATAATATTCAAACCCTATTTCTACACTGATCAATATGGAACTACTAATTCAGCGTGATATTTTGGGTTGCTGTGCTGAGAGGCGCCATTCTTCAGATCCAATACAAGTAGGAAACTATGTCCACTTGTGGTCATTAAAAATCCTTTCGCATTTGTGCAAAAGTTTGTTTTTTTAGCCATGGTTAAGTTGTAACTTGGATATGTACTTTTCTATATAATTATTGCAGAGAGGATTTTTCACTTCTAGTCCATCCTGTAACTCAGAGGCTACATTCTGCTCCAGAAGTGGCTGCATTTCAAAAGGTGGGTGAAGTGATCCCTGGCCATGTGCATTTTATAAAACACCTTTGGATCCTTTCGGATGAAAGGTGTAGTAGAAATGTAAGCTTATTTTTTTTATTAGAAAACTCTCTTCAGTAACAAGAGGTTATAGGATACTGACTTCCAAGTGCAGAAAAGTGCTGCTCACACAATTATTTCCTCCCTAAAAACACATATATTTCTCAAAATAAATAAATAGGGGTTTTCTGCTAGGCAGATTTTCTGCGTTCAGGCTCTTTTTAGATGTCCACTATCTTACTACCACCATCCTCTGAAGTGGGTGCTGAAGGATCAGTTCTAACGGAGCCCGAACACTTTCTCCAGATGCTTACAATGGAGAAAGAAAGCAGAGCGAAACGTGCAATCTGAAATTGGTTTATTGTGGTCACTCCGATTTGCACTTGTAGGCGACAGTCAGTCTCAGACCAGCTAGTCATGCTCAGCTGTCTGCCACAGCACTGGGGTGGGAGTGGGGAGCAAAGGGAAGGGGAAGGGAAGGCGGGGAATCAAGGCCTCTCTCCAAAACTACCTACACCCGCGCCATGCACTGCCTTACAATAAAACACAACCGTAGCCGGGCTGCTGAGGTTTGAGATCTAGCTCCCCCGGCCGGCACTGCCCCTGCCCGGCCTCCAGGCTTCTGCCCCACCTCGGGGGTTGAGCTGAAACCTCGGGTTTCAAATAGTGCTGCTGGCTGGGAGCGAGGGCTGGCCGGGGAGGCGTGTGGGGCCGGGCTCCCTGCTCTAGCTCCGCCCCGGCCGCGCTGGGACCTTTAAACAGGCGCCGGGCCGCCCTAGCGGCTGCAGCGAGCGAGTCCAGCCGCGTCCCTTGAGCGGTGACTGCCCTGCGCCGCGGTGAGTATCCGGGGCCCCGCCGGGCGGGGAGATGCCCTGGCCCCGGGCGCTCCGCGGGGCATGTGGCGGGCTTCCCGCGCGCTCCTTCCCGCCGGGCGGCGAGCAGGAGCCCAAGCGCGTCGCGGCGTTAATCCCGCCGGCTCCGAGCCCAGTCAGGGAGTGGGCGTGCAGGGCA
Source organism: Rafetus swinhoei (assembly GCA_019425775.1). NCBI lineage: Eukaryota > Metazoa > Chordata > Testudines > Trionychidae > Rafetus > Rafetus swinhoei. The sequence continues at coordinate 280,353,150 of CM033437.1, forward strand.
AGGCTGCAGCTACCGCGCTGGGAAAGCGTCAGGGCTCCTCACGCGAAAGTAACAGCAGCGTGTGCGGCCCCTGCCTGCTCCCATCCGGACGGGCTGGCTGTGCTGCAGTCCGCGGGACGCTGCTGCCTCTGGCCTCTTGGCTGCGGTGTCTCCTTGGGGCGGTGCGTTCCTGGGGGAGCCGGCATCCAGCAGCAACGCGGCACAGGCACCTGGAGTGATTAGGCGGGGAGTTAAACTGGCAGTGAGTGTGTGAAGTGACCTTCTCCGCCTAATGGTGCCACAGTAGCACCTGGGGTGTGTGTGTGTGAGGGTGCTGTTGTCTCAAAGGACACGAGTAAGTGTCTTCCCTCCGCGCCCCCATTTCTACCATCGCCATTGGCTTAACTAGGAAAAGATGCATTTATTTGTCGCCTCCTCCAAATTAACTTCCTGAATATTGGTTAAATAATGGAGCTGTCTGTACATGCTTGGCCAATTAGTTTGCTAGAAACGCCTTGAGCCTGATGCATGTCTTTTTGGATAGACTAGATTGATACTTTTAGATGCTTTAAGTATTAATCCTATATGCCATTTAATTAGCTACATTAACTAGCTGGGAGTTTCTGTTGGAAGTAATGGTAGTGTTGTAAATGCAGAATCAGTGGGCCACCTTGCTTGTAGTAGTAGTCAATCTGGAGGGTTTACATTTTGAAGCTTGAGATAACTGAAGAGATGAGTGGGCTAACATACCTAAATTCCAAACACAAGTTTATGAATCAATTCATTTGCTATCTGTGGAAAAGAAGCATAGGCAGTAGAATCTCAGTTACGAATGCCTTGGGAATGGAGGTTGTTGGTAACGCTGAACAAAACATTATGGCTTGTTCGAAAGTTTACAACTGATCGTTGACTTAAATACAGCTTGGAAACTTCACTATGCAGAAGAGAAAAGCTGCTTTTAACCATCTTATTTTAAACGAAACAAGCATAAAAGTTTCTTTATGTTGTCAATATTTAAGTCTCCCCTCTTTTCCCCACCCCTTTTTTGTTGCTGTTGTTAGCTTAACACCGTGCTGTACTCTTCCTCTCCCCACCCCACCCCACCCTTGGTCTCCGCCGCTGCTGCCTCACTGAGGACTTTCAGTTCCAAATGAGGTGTATGGTTGACCAGTCAGGTCATGACTTCAGGTTCTGCTAGAGTGAATGAGCGTGCACTAGCATTTCAGCTTGCTTACTTATGTTCCTTGCCAAAACTTTCATTTTCAGTGGGTCTTTTTGTGACAATGGTTACACAGTACCCAATTTTGGGAAGGCTTGGTGTGGTCTTTTATTAAAGCCACTAGAAAAGTTAGTCCAGTAGGATTAGTATCTTGAAAGATGTTTTCAAATTAGCTCTCTTCATAAGCAAGGGCTCACTTCCCTGAAAAAGGTTTACTTCCAGAAGTTAAAGTACACAGCAGGCAAAACTTGATTATCTAATTATTAATGCTGACAGTGCTGAGCAAGACTGTTCCTGCTCTAAAGAACTTGTGTGTTTGGTTTTTTTTTTTTTTTTGGAGGGCAGAGATAAGAGGTAGGCATCTCATGCTAGAGCAGCTTTCCAGTGGAAATTGTAAATACAAAACACTTCTAAACACTAAGTAATAAACAATTATTTCCTTATTCTAGGTTGCCATTCTATGAAAGCACCAGTGCTTTTTTTTGTGGCTTAAAAAAAAAAAGTGCTGGTACTCCAGGGGAAAAGGTGTTGAGCTCTGACTGGAGGTGCCGGTACTGCATACTGGGCAGTACCATCACAAAACAAGCCCTGGAAAGCACTATCAAATTTTTTTTTAAAGCATCCTGAAAAAAGTTGTCCTGCTTTTAGACAGTTTTTTCCTGGTCTAAGGTGAGACAGTGTAGGTAAGTTTTTGTGTTCCCAAGTGTCAATCTGCCAGTCTGAAATGGGCTGTGCCCACGAAAGCTCATGATACAACCACATTTTTTGTTAGTCTCTAAGATGCTACAGGACTATTTGCTGTTTTTTAAAGTGTGTTGTGGTGTGTGTGTGTGTGTGTGTTGTGGTTTTTTTGTTTGTTGGTTTGTGTGGTGGTTTTTTTTTTTTTTTTTTTTTTTTCAGTTACAGACTAACATGGCTATCCCTCTGAAACTCTTGCCAATTTGTTAGGTTCCATGACAATGGTTGAACCAGCTCCTTGTGCTCAGTGAAAATATTTGCTGGGCTTCTTCAGAAGACAGTGCTCTTGTCCTGTAGAATGATAGAGAATGTTGTGAAGCCACAGTTACTTGTATTATGGAGGGTATGATGGGTGAATCTCCATTAGTTTAGAGAGCATGCTAATTTTGCCATGCTTTTCTCAACAGGATTCCAAACAGCTATTGCCCATTATCTGTTTACCAGTTTGCATGTTTGTTGGGTGTGCCATGGGGAGCTTGTACTAGTGCAGTGGTTCCCAGCCTTTTTGAGCATACAGCCCCCTTTTAATCTACTAAAATTTTACAGACCCCCAAGCAGTATAGCTATTTTCAAACATTCCATTACTTGATAATCATTTGCAATGTATAATAGTTCATGTTATCTAAACAAATATAGTACTATTGAGAGATAATACAGGATGTCCACGTTGAAATGTAACTTTGAGGTGCCATATATTTATCAAACAAAATTTTATTGGATCCGCCAATCCATTTTTGCTAGCGGCCCAACTAAACCCCCCTTCCCACCACTCAAATAGCTTTTGAATGGTTAGAGCTGGGTGACGTATTCATGTAACATGATCGTTTTAAAAAAAGAGAAAAAATGGTAAAAAGTGACGGACACATTTATAAGCCGACTCCAGAGTACAGTCACAGCTTGCCAGCTCCAGCAAGGGCTGAGGAATGTGCAGACTGCAGGGCATGGAGCCTCTCAGCTCCCATTGGCTGCTGTTTGTTGTTCACAGCCAATGGGAGTGGAGAGGCTCTGTGTCCACAAGCAAACTCAGACTCTGCAAGCAAACAAATGTCCCAGCAGAGTCTGCAACACTTCCCAGGGTCACTTCCTAGCCCAGCAGGGCCAGCTGCTGGGACTTTTTATCCACATGGAGTGTCTGCAGACTTGGAACCTATCGGCTCCCAGTCCCTGCCTTTCGCCATTCCTGGGTCAAATAAAGCAGTAGCCAGCACATCCCTTGGCCCGAGCTGCTTCCTCAGCTCCTGCCCCCTCCATCCCCTGCCCATCCATGGAGGATACAGCAAGGGGGCTCTTGCGGCCCAAAGCAGCTTCTGCACCAGCACTCCACCGTTGGATGGGCATGGAGACTTAAGAGAAAAGGAAAAGAAAAGGATCGGGCCCATCGCAGCACTGGGAAGGGGAGAGGGCTGGAGCATAAATGGCAGCACAGCTGGTGGCAGGAGGATGGATGGTCGCGAACGGCGAGCCCTGGGTGAGAATCACCTGGCGGAAAGACCAAGTCCCACAGTCAGCCTGATCCTTACTTTTAAACTTTCCATGGACCCCCGCCACCCTAAACAGTACCATTGTGGACCACCAGGGGTCCACAGACCACAGGTTGGGAACACTACTAGTTCATGCTTACAGGGCAGTATTGTGGTGATCATGCTAGTGTCTACATGCTTGTTACACCCAACTAGTTTGAGAAGTGGGGCAAATATTCAAAGGGAAAATGTTGGGGGGGAGCACAGCTAAGCAAAAGAAACTAAAGTATAGAAATGTTGCATTTTCCCAGGGGCTTTTCTCATGTTGCATTTTCACAGTTAACTTCTTGCAGTTAGGTTGTGAAAATAACTTGGTCACGAACAGTTCCATTAAGAGAACATTTCATGCTGCTCTATGTAAAATATTAAGTGCATGGGAGTAGCCTCACTCCTTAAGTTCCTGTTGCTTTAATTTTATAGCTTCTCTGCTCCTGGCTGGCTCTTAAACATTGGCCTTTTGATTATATTCTGTGGAAACTCCAACTGTTACTATTAATGTGTAGATGTACAAGGTTCCTGGATGGGGAGCTGCCTGGGAGGCATAGCTCTACCCAGGTACTTCCTGTTGAGTGTACCTGCTTTTGATAGCAAAGAGGGTGTGACACCTAAATGCAGGGTGCCCCAGATGTTTGAGGCAGCCTCACTGTATTGATCCCTTTGCATTGCATGCGAGTATGGCTTAGCACTTTCCCACATGTTTAGCTTATTGCCTATTCACCATTCTAGCTAAAAAAGTCTATAGATTTTTACCTCCTATGTCCTTCACTAGTTACATTGAGCCTCACCATGGCTGAAGCTTTTGAAGTGTTAAAGTTGGCTCTTTTTCCAGACTGTCCCTTAGGCAAGATGCCCTTTATGTGACTCCACACTGTGCATGTTTAAATGCAAAAAAACCACAAGTCCAGTCTTCAATAAGAACCAAAGCTGTAAGGTCAGGTGCCTACAGAACTCTTGCCCAACACTAGGACAGCTGGTTCCTAGAACAATCACTGAGCAAGGGCAAGCAATTTTTTAAAATAAGGGTTTTTAAAATGTAGAATGAAACCTCTCAAAACACTTGCATTATGTTTATTTAAAAAAAAAATCTTTTTCTGAATACTAGCAAGTGCTGTCTGAACACTCTATTCCCTTAAGAGGCTAGGACAGAACTGGGGAATAGGAGGGATGTAGTATAGTGATGGCTTTCAATGTGGAGTAAATAACCACACCATTCTGACCAGAAGTGCAGGGTAGGGATGTAACATCCCATTTAATTGGTTAACCAGTAAAATGTAGTGTTTAACCAATTAAAGGAGAGTCTGGAGTATGGCTGGGCTGGAGATAGGGTTGCCAGATGGTTGAAACAAAAAATATTGAACCCCCGCCCCTCCCCCCAAAAAAAACCCGGGAAAAAATTCTGTTGAAGGAAAAAAAGGGGGGGGGGGGGGACCAAAGTTGTTGAGCAAAAAAAAGGGACTCCAAGACTTAAGCAAAAAAAAAAAATATTAAAACAGCATGTCCCCTCCTTTAAGAGTGAGTGCAGTGATAGGAACAGGGGAGTGGTTGAGCACTAAGACCCAGGAGAGTCATTGCTTCCCCTTGGTTTTTTTGCTGGCAGCCATTTTGTGCCGGCAGCCTTGCGGAACCAGGTAAGCATGGGGTCGGGGGGCTGGGGGTGTTGGGGAGCCGGGGGGCTCAGGAGGCCGGGTGCTGAGTGTTTGTAGGGTTGCCAGGTGCCTGGCTGGGGAAAAAAAATCAGAAAATACCGGACATCTTAGGTGTCCAGTATTTTCTGAATTTTTACCGGACAGGAGGCAAAAATACCAGACTGTCTGGGTGAATGCCGGACACCTGGCAACCCTAGCTGGAGAGGCCATTGTCTGCTGCATGCCTGGGCCTGCCACGAACAGAGGCTGCTCTGGCCAGGCTGGAGCACCCCATCCATCGGGGAGCTTTTGGGGCTGGAGCAACCCCACAGCAGGTGGGGAGGTGCTCAGGCCCCCACCAGTTAACCAGAAACAGTTAACCTTTCACATCCCTAGTGCAGGGCATAGCACTGAGTGCCTCTTGGCAAGCACTCGCTGGAAGTTCAGGCATATGCTTCTCTAATGTGGCTGCCAAGAACTCATAAAAACAAAATAGTTCAAAATTATAGGGTACCAATGGTACAAACCTCTGGAAAACTTAGTACCACATCAGTGGCTCTTGATTTCATTAGAGGCCTGCCTGAACTAGCAGGAGGCTTATCAAGTTCTCTAAGCAGCTTTCATGCACTAGTGCGTCCTCAGTACCCTTCTAAGAACTGAAATCAGAACCCTTGTTGTTTTACCTGTGGGGTTCTAATATGTAGTACAGCTCATATTGGAACAGTGTAGATAGAACACACATTATCTTTCTTTTAAGAAGGAGAGAATTGATCTTTAGGGCAGGATGACTTAGTGTTCTCCAGCTATCTGACCACACTTTGGTACTATATGAAGAACTGATTACCCGACTGCTTCTCGCTGAAGTCTGTTGTCTGATCTCCATTGCAAGGGAATGACTTGTGAGGATAGCTCAAGGAATACTGCTATTGCTGCTGTAGAAGCTCCTATGGAAATGTTAAAGGGAAGGACTCTTGACCTTTATTTCCTCGGGGCACCCACCTTCTTGAAGCACTACCTTTACTGAAGTTTGAAAGGCATTAGGGCTGCAGGTGGCAACCTAGACTAGTGAGTGGGCCCTCCTTCCTGTCAGTCTGCCACAAGATTGTCGTAACCAAGAGGGACTCCCAGAAGAGGGTAGTTTTGTTAATTGCGTTTGCAAACCTAGTATTTGTGAGATGTGCTGATTGAACCATAGCGGTGCTTTGGATGCAGAAGGAGTGCACAGCTCTCACAGTCAATATGTGCAATCAGCATGCACCTCACTTCACATGTCCTTGATTTGTGTGTCACTTTAGTATTACTGGCAAGGAAAAAACTACGCAGATGGAAACCAATAGAATCTGGCCACCTTGCATGTGGGCAACAGTTAACAAAATATCTTGTGGGTCAGATGTGGAACCCTGATGGGCTGCAGGTTGCCCAGAGCTACCTTAGTCAACATCAAATTGTGACTTTGTTTAAATTCAGTCCAGGTACTTGCATGGTCTTTATGAAAGTACAGTAAAACCTGTGCTATCCGACACTTAATTAGCCAGAAAACTTTAGAAACCGGCAAATTTCCAAGGCGGAGGGGGGGAGAAAAGGGAAGGAAACTGGCGCTTTAAGCCGGGTGTGCAGCATGTACCTGGGGAAGGGGCGAACAGCTGCTCTGGCCGCCTGACGCCAGACCGCAGCCCGGCATCCCCGCGGCTCGTGGCCATTCCTCCTGGCCTCCTCCCTGGCAGGTCGGCCCCCTGCGGCTCCTGGCAGCCTGGCACCCCTGTGGCTTGTGGCAGCCCAGCTCCTGGCCCTCGTGGCTCTCCCCTCTTCTCTTCTCCCCACCGGGCAAGCCGCCCCACGTCTGCCTCCCCGGCTTCCACCCCCTCACCAGGCTGCATCCTGCCCCGCCCGTGGCTCATGGCCCTCCCTAACAGGACCACATCCCGGCCCCCACACTGCTGCCCCCCGTAGGCTCTGTATGGCTTCCGTCCCCCTCTCCCCCTGATATCCAGAATCTTCAGAAAACCGCACGACCTAATCCCCGTGCATACTGGATAACACAGGTTTTACTGTAGTATCTGTGTATCTTGTAATTCACGATAGATTATATCCTCTCAGTGACTGAGGAATGGCAATGCTATCCCTATTTTACAAATGGGGAACAAAGAGATGGGGTAAACTAGGTTCACAGCCTTCCTGGGAGAGCTGATTAGTTTACAATCCCTGTACCCCATCACTGGGGCTGTCCTTTTTACAAAAATATTTAGAAGGAAGGAATATGCAATTAAATGGGTATATACAGGGGTTGAAATGTGAAAAGCAAAAGGCCGGTCAGGGCCCCACAGGGCTTTGGCACGGTTACAAGGCACAAGAAAGAAGCTTATTTAATAAACACAATTTTGACTTGCTCTGTTCTGAAGGCATATGAAGTGGGAAGGAGTCCCCTCCTTCACTCTGCAGTTAATGCACAAGAGTTTGGAAGAGGAATGCAGCCTATATCCATCTTTCAGAGGACCCCGTTTGCCATGATTGATGTCAGCTGCTGTGTGGTAGCACAGCCAAGCATTTGAATAAAAGAAATGGAATCTTAATTTGTAGACTCCACAGTAATGCCAAGAATGACAAACAGTGGTGTCATAAAACAAATCTTACTAGCTTGCTTAGAATATTAGTTATTGCCATCCCATTGAGAAGTAATAGTGCCAAGCTCTTGGAAAAGTTGCACAAAGAAATATTTCTGTAATTAAATTAATGTGTGTCTCACCACCATAAATGGAACAGGTACTAAGCCACTTCTCTGTTAAATGGAACTGTTCTGTAAACCTCTGCTTAGGAATTCACTTAAAGTGACCCAATTTGAGTTAATCAGTTAATCTTGTTTTCCCACATTCCACTAGTAGCTGGGATTTTTTCCTCTCTTGAGCAAAGGTCTCTTAGCAGTTCCTTAGCAACATTCCTTTGAGGGGCACAGTGTCACAATTTCAGGGTAACAGCACCTGTATTTCCTTTCTGTGATCCCTCCCAAGAGCACTCATTTAAAGGTTCCCACCTCCCAGCCCTTCTCTCTCCTGGGCAGAGACCTGTATCTCTGTCCTCTCTGGATTTATTTTTTTTAGACTGCACAGCTCTCTGATCAACACGCCGAGCTCCCAAGCAAGCCAGTATGCCTAAAAGGCCAGTGCTTGTTCTTGGCATTCTCTGAGGACTGTGAACACTGTATTGCCAGAGGTGATATGTTACTGCACAGCTTCTTCTTAGCAAGCCCATTTGCTCTTATAGTAAAAACCTTAGCAAAAGCATATAATAATCTAAACTCATGTTAAAGCCTACCAAAGGTCATCCCCATGTCCGTCTGGGACTCTTGTTAGGTATCAGTCCTTCAAAGCCCACCACTGGGTTTTCCGAGCAGTTAAAGTTCTGATCTGGTCTGTAGATCAGGAACCAAAATAAAGACCCTGGGTCAGTGCAAGGTCAGTCCATTTTATCCTAAAGTAGGGATGTGGCAGTATAACCATGTTATTGGTTAACTATTTAACCTGGGCTTATTGGTTAATGTTCACAGTTACACAAAGGCTCCTGCCCTGCTCCCGGGGAGCCCCCTGCTACTCTGCACTGCTACCTATGTATCAGGGGCAGCAGTCAGCTCCCTGGGAGCGGGGTTACAGGCAGGAGACAAGGCACTCTGGAAGCCAGCTTAAAAGCTTTCTCCCGGTGAGCATTGGCTCCTGGGAAGCCAGCTGCTGCCCTGTGCTGCTGGTGCAAGTAGCTGTGACTAGGGATACGAACGACTAGTCGACAATTAAATGCTTATCGGATAGTCGACAGGATAGTTGACTAGTCGCTCCCTCCCCCTTGCTGCCTCTATCAGAGGCAGCAAGGGGGAGGGAGAGAGGGGGTGCTTCAAAGTGGCAGCACTGTGTGGAGCCCAGGGCTAGACCCCGGAGTCCACATGGTGCTGCTGCTTTGAAACAATGTGTGCAGACCCAGGACCAGATGGGAACTCCCAGCTGGCCCAGGTTGCACTCAGCGTTTCAAAGCAGCAGTGCCGTGTGGACTAGGGATGTTAAATCTCAGTTAATTGACTAGTCGAGTAACCTCATGAATTCTTATTGGTTAGTCGATTATTCTGTAGTCCCCAGGGGTGGGGCTGGCAGCCAGTGCACTCTGGCTTCACTCCCGAGGAGCCCCGTGCCACTCCTGCCACGCAAGAGATGGTCTGTGAGGGGAGTCAGTTTAAAAACCAGCTCCCCTTGCAGACAGGCTGACTGTTGCCCAGTGCTGCTGCCTCTGATAAAGAAGCAGCAGCGCGGGTGGCAGCAGCTCCTGTCTAGGGGAACATCCCAGAATCAGCGTGAGCCGGAACTGAGCTTGGCTGCCTGCCCATGCGGCTCCTAATACACTTTAAATGCAGAGTTGCAGTAGGGTAGGTTCTGGACCCAGCACGAGCCAGGAGTGAGCCAGGCTGCTGGCCAGCCTACTAAAAAAATTACTGGCGGGGCAGAGCGGGAAATACATGTAGTCTATAGCATTAACCTATCAGCTTTTGCTAATTGGTTAATCGACTACACTATTACATCCCTAGCTTGGACCCTGGAATCAGCTGGGGACTTTCCTACTGATCCCAGGCTCCATGCAGCACTGCTGCTTTGAAACACCATGGGGAGCATGGAGCAGTGGGGGACTGCTTGAGTCCTCTGCCGGCCCCCATGCTCCCTGCAACGCTTTTGTGTTTGAAGTGTAGCAACAGCCCTGGGGCCATTGCTACACTTCAAAGGTGGAAGCGCCCTTCTCAACTAATAGAATAGTGGACATAACTTGCATTGACTATTCGATTAGCCAATGAATCGAAATTTTACATCCATAACTGTGACTGCTGAGATTTTCAGCAGTTACATGCCGGGTGGCAGGCAGCTCCCCAAGCTTACAGGCTCCCTCCTGGCCCCTTCACTGCTGCCTCTGCATCACAGGCAGCAGCGTGGGGGGCAGGGTAAAAGCCAGGTCCCCATGCATACTGGGAGCCTGCATGTAACTGTGAAGATTAACCAATGAGCTCAGGCTCATCGGTTAACTGTGTACACAGTTAATTTCACATCCCTATTTATAACCTCTGTGCAATCATTCTTCCCCCCCCCATTCCCTGCATTGTTTTCAGTTTCTGAAGGAACTGTGTAATCCTGACCCCAGGGAAAGTCTGCAGTCCTTTGTCTACATAGATATGTAAGCCATGCATATGTTTAATACAATATGGTCTCCCAAAGATAGTGACTCAGGCCAAGTCTACACTGGTACTTTATAGCACGCACTGTGTGGCTCGGGTATGAAAAAACACCTCATTTCTTCCCCCTTCCCCTGAGTGCAGCAAGTTACTAAGGGAGTCTACTTTTTCTCCCCCTTCCACCTCCATGTCTATTTCTGAGTAGCATAGAAGAAGCCTTTGAAAAGTTCAGGAGCAGTTAGGTAGCCCTTGTGACTCTGTAAATGTTCCTCTGTAAATGTTCCATATTGGTGCTGCAATATTTACACACAGCTAACATCCTTGTTGTAAAATTACAACATTGGTGGAATTCTGACTCTGCATTTAAAAAACTACTGGGCCTTCATTGTGTTAGTTGGTATACAGTTATGGTCCCTGTCCCAAAGAGCTTGCAATCTAACTTTGGCTCTTGTTCAAAAAATGATAGTGAGGGAAGAGGCACAATGAAACAGCTGATTATTTCATCTTAACCTGACTTTAACTCTGTTTTCTAAAGTGCTACTGTAGTGAGAGAATTAACAATGTCTTGATTACAAGTATCTTGATTAAATGTAATTTTCCAGACAACAAACAGTCTCATTTGAGGAAACAATATCCATTTGTTCCAAGGGTCTCCGACTGTCTCCCTTAGTTGCAGTGCTCTTCTGTCTCAATGAGAAATGTTTTCAGCAGTTAGCTTTTGGCATTCATAGAAGTGCCATCCTAGCAGCACTAACTTTCCTCTTATGGCTGTAAGGGGTGGAGGTGGAGTCTCTAACAAATATTTAAGTATCAAACAAGTAACTGCAATGATGTTCCTACATTTTACTACAGCTTAGAACAGGACAAGAGAACACTACATGCTTGGCCTATTGGAGTTTGGGAGGTGGGCTGGTGTAAGCACGCCCACATCTAAAGGACCTCCCCCCAGCCTATGGGGAGGATCCACAGAAACCAAAATACCAAATGTTTACAGGGGACAAATTAAGGTGGGGGAAAAAGGGATGGGTGTGGAGGTCGAAGGGCTACAACAAGGGAACTGGACGGGGACATGAAGCAGAGAATCCTGGACAGCACCCACTGTCCCTCAAAGGGTTCGAGGGCCAGCGGATGCCGCCCAGTGGAACTCTGCCTGGATGTATGAACAAATACAGGAACAGAAATAGGCCCCATAGTCGCAGGCCCCTCCTTCAGCCAGCCTCTGTTCCCTGGTCTTATAAATGGTCATAGCCAGGAGCATGTTGACAAGGAGGTCCCACGACTTTGTGGGCCATGTTGGGGTGTGCATGAATTAATAGGTGAGGGGATAAGTGCAGCCAGAACCTAACCAGAGGTTCTGGAGGAGCCAAAAGAGTAAGCTGGCACACTCGAGATAGACGTGCACCAGGGTCTCCCTCTTGCCACAGAAGAGGCAAGTGTCGGGAACAGGGGTGAACCGTGCCAAATACATGCCTGTGCTCAAAGCGCCATGGAGGATTCTTCAGCTAATGGCCCCAGCAGGCCGCAGAACCAAGGTGGAGTAAGGACTGGCCCACTGGGGCCTATATGCTTGGGGTTGTCAGCCATTTTCTTTCACATAATTCCCATTTTGAATAGTTAGGCTCACTACATATACCTGTTGGGTGAAGTTGAGATCTTGTCATGAGGATGCCTCCGAAACAAACCTCAGTAACCACTCAACTTCAGAAAAATATGGCTCTTAGCATAGGGAATTGCTCTCCAGTGAGGCAATTTGTGGCCTATGCCTTGGAAAATGGCATAGTCTCTGCAGAAAAACAAAATCCCATTGTTGGCACAATTGCTTGGCTTCCATCAGAGGAGAGGCACAAGATTAATGAAGCATAGAAACTGAAATTACATCCATCTGGGAGGGTGTTCATTCAAGGTACAGTAAAGCCATTATCCATGCAACTTTGTGCATATCAAATTCATGCAACTTTGAGAATCCTGAACAGGGAATGTAAAACAAGGTTTTTGGAAGACAAATATGTTTTTTTCCATGTCTTCGGTTAATGCACCAAGCCATCATGTATACAACAATAGGAACCCAAATCTTCTAAAGATCTGTTCCTCTAAGTTTTACTCCTTCAGCATTAGAGATGAGCATGTGAACTATTTGATCCCATGGATCCCATCTGGGATGTAGAATGTGTTGTCACAATCTGACTACTACACTTTTTTAAATAGAGCTAGACTCAAAACAGACAAAAATGAGGCAGAACAATAGCATTGTGGTAAATAGCCGACTACAGTTCCTAGCTCACAGGCTTCTTTGTTGTTGACTCTTTGCTCACGGAATTGTAAACAGGTGCAGTTCTCAGTCTCTCTGTCTACCTGCTCTGTCTCTAACTGCTGGTGTATCTTCTACAGAGTCAAGATGCCGAACTGGGGAGGAGGTAACAAATGTGGTGCCTGTGGACGAATAGTCTACCATGCTGAAGAGGTTCAATGTGATGGGAGGAGCTTCCACAGATGCTGCTTTCTCTGCAGTAAGAATTCCTCATGCGTTGCTTTTTGTGTAATGCAAACTCTCTTCAAAAAAGCGTTCGTGGTTCTATTGCATGTCACACCTACAATGGAAGAGCAAGGTGCTTGTCTGCAAACTTCTCCCAAGGAGTCACATAATAGAAACTCTGAATTGGCATTTGGGAAGCTGAATGGCAGTGCAAGCTTCCAGATTGAAGCCTAGTTTTGGGGCACCCTAGGAATGCTATGAATGCTGTCAGACTTGGGTTAACTTGTCACACTTTCCCTTGTGCTTCCTGAGCATTTCTGTTAGTAGAGGGAGAGCTCATCCAGAACCACTGAAGAAAATTGTCCCCCTCTGGCATGGAAGAGTTCCTAAAGAGACTTGTTATACGGAGCCTAGGTCTCCTTTGCAACCGTAAGTCTGTAAAAGGCAATGACCATGTTCAGGAGTCAGCAACTTAAACTTGTATTCTGTTCAAACAGGTAAATGCACAGCAAGAAGGCTGGATTTTCCCCCCCCCTCGAGATGCCGCTATGTAGAGCCAAGCTTCTGCTCAGAATCCGTTGGAAAGTAGAATGAGGCCTGAAGGAATAATCAAAGGACTCCTCCTTTGAAAGGCTCTTTAACCCAGGGCCATGTAGATTGTGTAGCATATTAAAACATCAGTAGTCTGGCTGACTTTCTCACTAATACATGTAGCAGAGCCAAAATCCTTGGCCTAGGAGGCTGTGGATTATTTCAGATGAATAGTGTTCCAAGTTATTCAGGCATCAAAACTAACTTTTTACATCTGAGGGGGAAAAAAAAAAAGATTGTTTAGTTGGGGAAAAAGGTCATCTTAAAAACTCTCAAACTGCCAGTCTAACACAATCAAAGTACTTATTGCAGATATGCAGTGTCACTGCCCAGCTTTCTGGCCTTGACTTTCTGGGGACAGAATTAGGGTTCAGACATGGTTTATAGGAAACTACAGTTACAAACTGGAAGATTTCCAAATTAGCTTGCCACTAATAGTTGCAACATCCCATCTGTGTGTGATGGGATAGGTGTGTTTATGATCCTTTTCCTGGTACTCTACAGCAGTTACAGCCAGTTATTTGGCTGTGGCTCAACTGGCTTAAATTCAGTTTTTACAGAAGTTTCTTCTATTAAAAACTTGGAACGTGGCTGGTTTAGAATTCACTCTGAGTGAAGCCAAGGTAATGTTGAGGTTTTTTGAGCTTAAACATAAAGGCTTAGTGTATTTAAAACTGATTAATTACTCTTAATGATTATAAAATGCCATGTATCAACTGTCTACTCACTGAATCAATGTGATAAACAAAGGTTTCTGTGAATTGAAGCTCTTGCAGCTTTTTCAAACTTAGGCTTTGTTTACGCTTAAAAGGCAGTGGCAGTACTTTAAACCCACATGCTCTCCCAGCACTCTATGTAAACCACCTCCACGAGGGGAGTAGCTAACAGCACTGGGAGTGCAGCTCTCAGCATTGAAGTCTGGTTCATACTGGCATTTTACAGCATGGTAACTTTCTGCTCTTGGGAGAGGGGATACCTGTTTTCACACCCCTGAGCCAGACCGTTACAGCGCTGTCCGGTGCCAGTGTGGATTTAGCCTCTGTCTTAGAAAACTGGATTGTAAGTTGGACTGTCAGTCCAACCCATATCCTCTACAGACATCAAAATGCTATGACCAAACAAAGAGCATTTGTCTTTCAACTAAGTGTAGTGTTTAGAAAAGGGAAGCAGAAATAGCTGCATTCCTTACTGATATAACCTTGGACAAGTCTCTTAATTTCTGTCCCCAGATGCATCTGCATAATACATCTAACTTTTTTTCTTGCCTGGTAAAATGTTACTGTTCTTTCAGCAGAAATGAAGGCTAGGATGAAGTTCTGCATTCCTCAGAAAAGTAGGCTCCACCACTTGCAACAGAAAGATACCCAATAATTGCATCATCAGCTACTGAAAGCAATCTGGTTCCTGGTTTTACAGTTCTAGCATGGCATTTATAAAGAGTCAACAGAACCCCAGTATTACTAGTAGCGTTACAAAAACATGAATCCACCTTGGATAAATGGGCAACCAGAAGAAGCTGTGAGGAAGCAGATTGTCCATGTTAAGAGGGCCAGGAACTGTCAGACAATTAAATGGTTCTGTGCTGATACAGATGCTTGTTTCCATGTAACTTGAAGGAAGAAAGGAAACTGCTGACTTTAGTATCTGGTTTTTTGTGTAGCCTCATTAATCAAACTACAGCAAGTTTCCATTCTTTAAATGTCAGCACCATGAGGGTGGGAGAGAATAGAGCCTCTTTATGAAGCTACACATAATTCACCAATTCAAAAGAGAAGCTACCTCCCTCTAATTTTCAGCAATTCCACAGTTCATTAGAAAGAACTGTGGCCAGGGAAACTCAGGACATCTGGCATTTGACATTTCTTGGTTTACTGCATGTGCTAGGGCTGAAAATGACCCCTTCAAACTTTCCTCCCCCCAGTGGTTTGTCGGAAAAACTTAGACAGCACAACTGTAGCAATTCATGACGATGAGGTTTACTGCAAGTCCTGCTACGGAAAAAAATATGGTCCTAAAGGCTATGGCTATGGCCAAGGAGCAGGCACGCTCAACATGGACAGAGGCGAGAGACTGGGCATTAAGCATGACAAGTAAGTTCTGCTCTTCACTATCTGTAACTGCAAGATGCACAGGTGGTATGTGATCCTCATGTTATGCTAAAGATTCTTCATGCAGGGTGTAAAAGGCCAAATGCACTTACAGCTATGTGTTTGCTCCAAACGCCCATCAAAATGCCAGTGTATTCTAGAACAGAATATTGATGTAGAGCCACTGTGCAGATCAAAGATGCACAGAACTCATGATGCCTGTTCTGCCATCCTCCTCATGCAGCTTCCACTGATCTCCGTGGCAGTTACCTGTGGGCAAGGGCTTTAGGATCAAGTTTTTAATCTCTGGATTATTAAAAATCCTGTTGTGCTGTTACTGGCTTTATGAAAGTGTAACGAATACTAAACATGGCTTGTGTAGTATTCAAATCCTACTTACTAGCTAATAGGCTCATACACTAAGCTTTGACAAGGTTGTGTTCTAGTTATGAATTAAAATAAAGGCAGATTTGCAGTTGTATAGAGATTTAATGTCTATATGGAAAACTTAATCCTGCTCAGTCTAAATTGAAGTGCCTCACTGCATTTCAGTCTGTCAGGTATAGCAACCAGTGGGCTAACCCGTAGTAAGTGTGATAGAATTGGTTCTTTAAAGCAGGCCAGGTAAAAGTACTTAAAGATGTCAGAACCTGCTCAGAGTAGGAGTTTGGATACTAAACAGCAAATACATAACTAGTATACACTTCTGATGATGTTATGAAATTCTTACCTCTGACTTCCACTAAAGTTCAACTGTTAACAGCTCAGTCTTTCTAAAATTCCAGCTTCTAGATATTAAGAGTTGAGATGTAAATTCTCCAGAGGTTGTTCAGTGAGTCTAAAATTAAGTTTGGAGATAAACTGTCATACTGATGCAGGCAATGGTTCATCGAATCAGTATCCAGTATTAGTTACCACTTTGTGCTCTTGATACCTTCTGGATAACTGGGAAGCACTATGGTATGGAGGAAACTTAACATCATGCGGCCATTAACTAAATACAAGGGTCAAGGAGGCAAATGCCAACTATGATGCAAAATTGCCTTTAAAATAGCAGCTTCTCAGCATGGAAAATACCATTGATCAAACCACTTCAGCCTCTCTTAAATCAAGATTAAATGTGAAGGTGGATTTTAAAGACAAATGTATGAGGCTAGGTCTGCAGTCACTACAGATACTGGCAAAATCTAAGTGTGTGTATTTATAAAGACTTGTGTATTGTGTGTTCAGATATTCCCGCCCCTCCTCCCCATTCTCTTCCTTTTAGAACAATGGTCCCCAAACTGGGGTTGTGCCACCAGGGAAGTCGAGGGACATTTGGGGGTGGGGAGGGAGTGCCACACAGCCTGGCTCTGCCCTCAGCTTGACCTAGCCCTTGGCTCCTAGCCCTGACTGCAGCCCCCAGTTCACTTTGCTCTTGCCTCCACCCCACCACCACTGCCCCAAAACCATGGTTGGGAGGCAGAGGAGTGACATGAGGATAAATAGGAGTACAAGACTGACTGTACATCTGACCTGTTTCTTCTAGCGCACCATCTCCTCACCGACCTACAACCAGTCCAAATACTTCAAAATTTGCTCAGAAATTTGGAGGTGCAGAGAAATGCTCCAGATGTGGGGATTCTGTTTATGCTGCTGAGAAAGTAATAGGAGCTGGAAAGGTAAAGTAGGATTTTGATAAACCGATTGTGTGTCCCCTCCCTACTCCACCAAGCAAGGGCTGGCTGAAAACAAAACTGTTTTGAGCATATTTAGCCAAAAAGCCAAGCCAAATGCTGTGGTGCAAAATTATCTTAGAATAGCAGCTTCTCAACATGGAAAACACCATTAATCAAACTAGTTCAATGTCTTAAACCAAGATAAAGGTGAGGGAGGGTTTAAAGGGAAATGCATGTGACTGGGGCTGCAGTCAGATTCTGGCAAAAGCTCAATGTATTGTTTTAGGCAAATCTTAATATTTCTTTGCTAATTTGCATCTGAAACCATCTACAGTCTAAGAGCTGGTCTCTATCCCCTATAATGTCACTCTAATAAATAATAATAATAATAGAGTGAGAAACAGAAAACCCATAGGCTATGTCTACACGAACAGTTTCTTGCGCAAGAGTGCAAAAACTCTTCCAGAAGAGCGTCTACACTGGCACACACACAAGAGCATCCATGCCAGTGTAGACGCTCTCTTGCGCAAGAAAGCTCTGATGGCCATTTTAACCATAGGGCTTTCTTGCACAAGAAATTCATGTTGCCTGTCTACACTGGCCTCTTGCGCAAAAGGGCTTATTCCTGAGCGGGAGTGTCAGTTCTGGCGCAAGAAGCCCTGATTTCATACATTAGAACATCAGTTTACTTGCGCAGGAACACGCGGCCAGTGTAGACAAGCAGCAAGTTTTTGTGCAAGAGCGGCCGCTTTTGCGCAAGATCACGCCAGTGTAGACACAGCCATAGAGTAGGATCCTTATGTGCTTTACATATAAATATTCTGGTAGCTTTTCACTATTTACATTGCACAATTATCTCATTGTGCATAATGTACTTGGTAAATACCATAACTTACGTTCTCTGTTTCTCTTAGCCATGGCACAAAAACTGTTTCCGGTGTGCCAAGTGTGGGAAGAGTCTAGAATCTACAACCCTGACAGAGAAAGAAGGTGAAATTTACTGTAAAGGTAAGTAGAAACAGACTTGATATTCCTTACTGATGTTTTTCTGTTTGAATAGTTCAGTGGCACTCAATGCTCTGTTAATCTAGCATCCTTCCATCAGTACTACATTGGAGTGGGCAGATGGCAGAGCAGTCCTGTACAATAGATCAGGAAGTCAGTAACTTGAAGGCACCCTCCATGTCCTTCTGAAAATGTTGCTTTTTTCTTTTCTTTTTTTTTCAGGCTGCTATGCAAAGAACTTTGGCCCTAAAGGCTTTGGATATGGCCAGGGAGCAGGTGCCCTTGTCCATGCTCAGTGAAGGAGTTAAACTGAAGATTAGCATGATTCGCTGAGATTCTTCCTCTGCAACAAGGCACAGCTTAAGTGTTACTAATTACTGTGAAACTGACACTAGTGTATTATAATATTGCTTAGATCAAGCTTTTACCAAATACTAAAGCACTACATGTTTCTCTTGTACACCACGTTAACACTATATTAGCACTGTTGTCTATCTCAATAAAGCTTTGCATATTGTCTTTTTGGTTAGTCTATCTTTAAATGATCAGAACTGCTCACCCTCTGACACACCAGTGTAAAGAGCTTGAGACCAGTGCTGAATTAATGTACTTGGCCCTCACAGCCCAGTACCTGGAGCAGGTGATGATCAGTCTCAACTTAAAACACAGTCTAGGCCATATGACTGGGTGAGGGCAGGAGAGGCTGAAACAGGTATAAATTGCCTTGTGTATGCCAATGGGGATGTTTAATTCAGGGACCTGCTGCACCGTGGCTCCCTTGGCAATACCTCAACAGAGGACTGGGCAATGAGAAGGGGGGCAGTGGGCCCTACTCATTTGCCCAAACAGCTGTGTTCCAGTTGTGTGGGCAAAGTACTGGGGGGAGGTATTACTAGGAATTCCAGCTAGGGACAGAGTTTGGGGGTATGTGTGAGAGTACCTCTGGCATTGGGTGTGCCTTAATTTAGTCAGCCTCAGAGTACTCTTCTGCCTGCTGTGCACTCTAGAAATAGTAGGGGAAATCCTGTCCCCTGCCTTGAAGTCAGTGACAAACCTCCTAGTAACATCAGGGGGGCAGCATTTTACTAGTAGGGTCTATTCGGCTAACGGCTGAAGCATTCCTGGAGAACTAGTGATGCATTAAAAGATGAAAAACCTGGAAGTCAGTATTTTTGCCACAGTTGTAAAGACAACAGTCTCCTGAAACAACTAAAAGAAGTGGAGACAGCGTGATTTAATGAACTGAAAGCGTGTCTCCATAGCTGGAGTGCCAGATGCTCTGTAGTTGTAGGGTAGGGATGGGGAACCGCAGGCAAACCGGGAGTTGCATCCAGCCCCTGAGGCTCAGGGCTCCCCCCAGCATTGGGGAGCCCCATGCTGGCGCTCCAGCCTCTCATGTCCTGTCCCCCCCTCCAACCTACCTGTGAGGCTGGAGAACACAATCTACTAGCCAAGGCCCCACTAGGCTCTGGTGTGAGAGGGGAATGTGGGGAGTGTCTTTCCTTCTCAGTTGGAGTGAGGATTTGTTGTGGCTTTTTTGCTTCTCACTTGCATGTGGCCCCCGACTTTTTTTTTTTTTTTTTTTTCCCTGTGATTCAGTGGCCCTAACCTGAAAGGTTCCCCTCCTCTGCTATACAGTGTTACAGACTGAGACCAGCTACAGCTTGGGCACAGAAAAGGACATAATCCAGACACTATAATACAGAGGTTCTCAAATTCCTTGCACTGTGACCCTTTTTTTGATGACAAAGTACCATGTGACCCCAGCAAGGGCGACTGAAGTCTGAGCCCAAGTGCTGGGGGGGAGGAGGGGTGCTAAAAAGTCAGACTTACAGCCCCAGAATGGGAGGGCACA
Source organism: Rafetus swinhoei (assembly GCA_019425775.1). NCBI lineage: Eukaryota > Metazoa > Chordata > Testudines > Trionychidae > Rafetus > Rafetus swinhoei. The sequence continues at coordinate 280,373,094 of CM033437.1, forward strand.
ATCTCAAGGGTTTCAGCAGCAGGTGGGGAGATGGCAACCTGAATCCTGCCACCTAGCACTGAAGCCTGAGCCACTGCCCTTCATCTAAATGAAGAGGAAGATAAACTCAGACTTATAAAGTGATAGAAAGGGAGATGCTAAGTTCCAAATTGATGCCTAGGACTAGACTGGCATGGAGCCCCTGATTAGGGATGTTAAATTTTCTATTAACTGGCTAATTGAATAGTCAATGCCATTTGCATTGACTACTCGATTAGTCAATAAGCATGCCTCCACCAGGGCTGTTGCTGCACTTCAAAAGTGAAAGTGCTGTGGGGAGCATGGGGTCAGTGGGGAGCTCAAGCAGTTCCCCACTAGCCCTGTGGCATTTCAAAGCAGCAGTGCTGCATGGAGCCCAGAGTCAGCTGGGGACTCTCCCCAGCTGACCCTGGGCTCCATGCGGCACTGCCACTTTGAAATGCCACGTGCAGCTCAGGACTACCTGGGAGTGCAGTCCTGGGCTGCACGTGGTGTTTCAAAGTGGCAGCATCGCGTGAAGCCCAGGGTCTGTCTCCAGGCTCCATGCAGTGCTGCCACTTCGAAGCACCCCTTTCTTTCCCCCAACCCCCTCTGCCTCTTTGATAGAGGCAGCGGGGGGAAGGGGGAGGAGTGACTAGTAGATCAGTGTGTCGACTATCAAATAAGCATTTGCTTATTGGATAGTCTACTAGTTGTTCACATCCCTACCCCTGAAGCCCAAGTGAAGTGCTTCCAAACCCTTAATGCCTGAGGCAGACAGGGTATTCTCTTCTGAACGTTGTGTCTCCTTTTCTGCGGGGGAGGAGACATCTCTTGGCAACTTGTGAGCAGCCAAGCTGGATAAAGGGGCAGACACCTGCTTGGGATCCTGTTTTGGTAGTGACAAAAGGGAAAATAGAATGTTTGTTTGAAGTAAAATGTTTCAGATATTCTAGGTGAGGATTCATTTTTCACTAACCTCCTAGAATCTTCTGGACCTTTGGGAAGGTTCTGTGAGATTTAAGAAACTTCTAGAAAAGTTTCACAAATGAGATGAGGGTGCCATTTGATCAGGAGAAGCAGGTGTCAGAAACAAGAGCTTAGTGTAGATGATAGAGATCCCAATCTCTGCACACATCTAACATTCTTAGCAGTAGTTTTCTTTTAAGTTTCGAGGACAATATTTACGCTAGTTAAAAGAAAGCCTCTTGGAGGTAAAGAATGTAAAGGGGCGGATGAGACTCAGCATTATCCCAGACAGCTCTTTTCTCCAATAGTTGGGACATGGCTATCTTAATCACACCAAGGTATCACTATAAATAGAATAGTTCAAACTGCTTACTATTACCAAATGGCAAATTCCTTAAGGCAGCAAAAGGTACGTTGAGTCATTTAGATGTCAGTAGAGCTACTTCAGCACTGAGAGTGTGGGGTTGTGGGAGGAAGAAGGTGAGACTGTCTTACCTCTTCTTTCATTATTCCTGCAGAAGAAATCCAATTACTAGTAAGAACTAACACTTAGGCTGTGTCTACACTGGGCCACTTATTCCGGAAAAGCAGCTGCTTTTCCGGAATAAGCTGCGAGCTGTCTACACTGGCCCCTTGAATTTCCGGAAAAGCACTGACTATCTACTGTAAGAAATCAGCTGCTTCTCCGGGAAAAACTATGCTGCTCCGGCTCGGGCAAAAAGTCCTTTTTCCGGAAAACTGTTCCGGAAAAGGGCCAGTGTAGACAGCACAGTAGTCTTTTCCACAAAAAAGCCCCGTTCGCGAAAATGACGATCGGGGCTTTTTTGCGGAAAAGCGCGTCTACATTGGCCACGGACGCTTTTCCGGAAAAAGTGCTTTTCCAGAAAAGCATCCTGCCAATGTAGACGCTCTTTTTCTGGAAATACTTATAACGGAAAACTGTTCAGTTTTAAGCATTTCTGGAAATTCATGCCAGTGTAGACGTAGCCTTAGAGTTCAGAAAACCTGTCGCTAGAAGCCTCCTAAATTATGTCCCAGAGAACACTGCAGTCGTATTCTAATGCTTGAAAAGCAGAAAATGGGTTAATGGAAACAGTCTAGACTAGAACTAAATGGGAAAGTAAACTTTTCAAAGAACCTCTCCTTTTCTGGTTTTGAGGAAATTAATGTATGTAGTCCCAGAAATCCTGCAGCTCTATCAACTATGTTACAAACTCAAAGCTTGGGCTACAGCTTCTTCCCCATTCTACACAACTAGGCTACATCTACACTGCAGGCTTTTTGTGCAAGAACAGTTCTTGCACAAAAACTTGCAGAGTGTCTACACTGTACATGCGTTCTTGCACAAGTAAATTTACAGTAAAGCATCGGAACAGAGGGCTTCTTGCACAAGAGTTATTCCTCTCCCCATGAGGAATAAGCCCTCTTGTGCAAGAACTCTTCCACAAGAAGGCAGTGTAGACAGGCAACAGGGGGTTTCTTGCGCAAGAAAGCCCTATGGCTAAAATGGCCATCAGAGCTCTCTTGCACAAGAGAGCGTCCGCACTGCCATGGATGCTCTTTCACAAAAGCACATGGCAGTGTGGATGGACTCTTGTGGAAGACCTTTTGCACAAAACTCTTGCGCAAACCAGTTCTTGCGCAAGAAGCCTGCAGTGTAGACATAGCCCTAGCTAACAAGTAATAATGATGGAACTTCTTAGTACGTAGAGAAGATAGACAAGGCACATTATGCCTGTATTATTTGTGTAGGCAAAAAATGCTCTGTGCTGCTGCCACCAAAACCTTAAAAACTTTAATTAGTGTTGCTACAATTAATGACCATTAATGTTTCCATTCAGCCATGCTACCATTGTCTCTCACTCTCTTAGGTGACCAAGCTGAAGTCCAACCCTTTCCTTCTTATTGGTATATAGGTAGTCAGTCCAGAAAGAAAAAACCTACAGGGGCCTAACTTCATTGCATTTGAAAGTAAGTGCTTGCTCGCTTACTAAACATGGTATAGAAAGGAAGCTGGATAAAATATAGATGGCTTATTTTTAGTTGACAATAGGTGATGCTAGCAATCCTAAATTATTTTCTAGTGACTCTGACCACTCCTGCTATGTGAAAGCACTCTGTTATTAAAGTCATGTCTCCAAATTCACAGGCCCCAAGTATGGCCATTCTTGCGCAAGAACCCACAGAGCATCCACACTGCCCACCTGCTCTTGCGCAAGAAGATTTACAGTAAAGCGTGGGAAGAGAGGGCTTCTTCCGCAAGAGCTACGCCTTTTTCTCACAAGTGTAAGCTCTCCTGCGCAAGAGGGCAGTGTGAATGTGCAGCAGGGACTTCTTGCGCAAGAAAGCCCTATGGCTAAAATGGCCATCAGAGCTTTCTTGTGCCAGAGAGCGTCCACACTGCCATGGATGTTCTTGCACAAAAGCACATGGCGGTGTGGACATGTTCTTGCGCAAGAACCCACCAGTGTAAACATAGCCTGTGTGTGTGTGTGTGTGTGTTTTTCACAGCTCTGAGAGAAAGTTACAATACAGTGAAGTGGAAGCATAGACAAGCCCTAAGTGCTAGTTTTATGCTGGGCCTTCCAAAGAGCTTTGTACACCAATTCAAACCCCACACACCAGCCCCATGAAAAGCTGGATGCCAGGTCAGCTTTTCAGACCAAACTTTATTTAATTTCTGGGGATGAAGACAGCAGAGAGCACTCATGATTTGGGTTTTAGTAAGGAGGCTTGCAAATCCTCTGACTAGTTTTTTTTTTTTTTTTTTTTTAAATACTACCTCATTTCCTAGTGACAGTGCTGTAGTTCAAAAATAAAATGTCACCAAGTTGCAGACAACCATAGCTAGTCAAGATTGTTCAACATGAAGGCTAGACAATACCAACATCTGCTCTCTGGTTCTTGATTGGGACTTGGTTCCTACACTGAGTGTAGGCATATTTCTTGAGACAGTTCCACTGTGCCCTCATCTGACCATTAAGTAAAATGCAAGGTACACCTCTAACTCAATCAACCTCTGCCCTCACAAGGAGCAAACTGATGCTTAGGCAAACTCCCCTATGCCTTGCTCAGCAGAAACATAATGGATATTTAATCCATAGATGTGGACAGGCTGTTTAGAAACAGAGGCACAGTTCTGTAGCCCATCCTTGCCACAAGTAAACCTGAGTCCTGGGATGATCGTTTTTCTTTAACACACACTTCTGATTCTGGCAGCACAATTTCACTGGAAAATTCCTAGAATGGGCTGAGCAGCCATTTAAGTTAGTTGGCTTAATTTGCACAGTGGTCATGGCCTATGTTTTCCCTAGTTTTCAGAAATAACTTATTCACACCCCCTCACTCCAGATGTCAGTGTCAAATAAAAGCACAAGGTGGATTCATTATTTGATTAGATTTTCTTTTCTCTAAGGAAGACTTCATTTTTAATCTTCCCTAATCCCTTTTTTTTTTTTTTTAAGCAAGGAAAGATAGGACTCACTGGTTTGTTCCTCTCTGGACAAACTATTTTAGGGTTTGTCTACACTGCACCATTATTTCAGGATACCTGAGTATCCCGAAATAGCTATCCCATGTCTTCACAGCAAGCCTGCTATTTTGGGCTCACTACTCCAATGTCCCACAGGAGTAAGGGGTGTTTTGGAATTGCACTTTATTTTGAAATTTGGCTCTGTGTAGTCAGCACCAAATGATGAAATAAGCTATTTTGAAATCGCATCATAATAAGATACGCAATTTACATAGCTCAAATTGCATATCTTATTTTGAGTTACAGTGCAGTGTAGCTGCACCCTTAAGTTCCCAGAGGGTAGGGTGAGGAGAAACAATGTTTACAAAACAGAATGTAGGAGGTAGCTCTACAGTGGCTCAAAGCAGAAGTCTGCCTCCTCCCACAGCCCCAGCTGGAAGTACTCTCTAAGACAAATGGACAATGTTGGAAAAGCTTGCCAACTCTGGGGAAGTGTCTTCCTAACACAAGGCCACGAGTAGGTGGTTCATGCATGGGGATTTACATTCCCTCTACAGTTTTGCTCGTTACAAATATAACTATGGCTGATGCTGTTTAGAAGTGTCTAATCATTTTGTAGCTTGCTTATCTCTTGGCCTCAATAATAGCTAGTAGCAGTGCCCTAACGTAAATTTGTATTCTGTATAACAAGTGTTTTCTTACCCCTTTTTATGATAATTTCACTGGATGTGGTCCAGCTCTAGCCTTGTAAGAAACTGTTATTGTTTTATGCTACAAACTTTTCCAGGACATCAGTCAGTTTCATTAATCTATCTAGTAATGTCTTTACTATTTAGGCACATCCCTCCCATGGAAATCAATGGGAGGTAGGTGCCCATATTTCTTTAGGGTTCTGGGCAATATTCCCTCTAATTTTTTCCATCCACGTGCTGAATAAATGTTATGTGTACCAAGGCATGTGCAGATGTTCACCACCAGTAGAAACACATGCTGCTGGCTGTGGGAGGTTGTGGGTGCTCTGCAAATCATTTGGTGGCATTTGAATCTCTTTTAGGTGGCCGCCCAAGTGCTCATCTTATAGGGAACACTGGCTCTGGGCTACAGTATCCAATACTTCCCATCATATTGATAAATGGAACTCAAGAGCTGTTCACAGTCATGTTGAAGGATAATCTAGTCTAACAAATCAAAATATGCTGACAGTTTCACAAAAGCATATTTCATTTGAGGATCAGAGGGCTACTGTGTCTGACTGGATTTATGGGATGCAATCTTCAAATCAGAAAAGAGCAAACTTAAAGTTTAGTCTTCCCTTATCATTAATTCTGTTCACAGTATCTAATACGTGAATCCTTTTATTCACCTACAAAGAATTGTGTGTATGCATACCATTTCCACACTTGTTGAATTCTTTGAGATTTCCTCTGTTAGTCCAGATGCTTGGGCATAATCCTTCCATCCCAGAAGATGACAAAACCACTTTCAATTTTATGACACAAGCCTTTTACATCTCAGGATGGTTCAGTGGAAAGGGCAAAACAAGCAGGAATCACAGAACACTAGGACTGGAAGGGACCTCAAGAGATCATCAAGTCCAGTCCCCTGCCTTCACAGCAGGACCAAGCACCTTCTAGATCATTCTGATAGATGTCTATCCACCCTGCTCTTAAATATCTCCAGTGATGGAGATTCCACAACCTCCCTAGGCAATTTATTCCAGTGCTTAACCACCCTGACAGGAAGTTTTTCCTAATGTTCAACCTAAACCTCCCTTGCTGCAATTTAAGGAAACGTCCACAAAAAGAACCCACTCCCTGACTGAAATCAAAACTGCTAATCTGAAAAACAGGAATATATAGAGACTTGTACAGAACACCCTTTGTTCTTCAACTTTTTATATCAGATCTAAATGCAGCTTCTGTAATGCCAGTATCTCCAATTCTGAATTTATGCAGCAAGGCAGAGTCCCACCATTGATACTTTGTAAATGTATATTGATGGTTGCTTGTGTAGCGTTGACAGATCCTGGTCATCTGTGGGCTGAACTGAATCTGAGACCTCTGGAGCTTAGTGCGCGAGCTACTACTGCATGAGCTAAAAGCCAGCTGGCTCTCAGCTAAAACTGTAGAGCAGACTCATTATTCTCTCTGTAAATGGTGTTGGTGCCATGAAATAAGACGGTGCCCCACACCCGTAAGATGTGGACTTACTCATGCAAGTTGCATGGGAGAGAAAGAAAAGTTACTTGTTTCCATATCTGGTGTTTTTCGAGATGTGTTGCTCATGTCCATTCAACATAGGAGTGTGGGCTCACCACATGCACCAGTGATAGAAGATTTTTCCCTCAGCAGTAGCCTAAGGGGAAACTGGCTCTACCCTCAGTTCCCTCTTGCCAGAAACTTCGACAGTGAGGAAGGAGGGTGGGGTGTTGAATGGACATGAGCAACACATTTTGAAGAACACCAGTTTCAGAAACAGGCAACTGTCTTTTCCTCTTTGAGTGCTTGCTCATGTCCATTCAATGTAGATGACTGTGAGTAATGTCTCTGGAAGCGGGTAGGAGAAGTTTAAGGACATGTTGATTTCAACATGGCTCTGCCAAACCTGCATCCTCCTGGGCCTGTTGTGTGATGGCGTAATGAGTTGTGAAGTGTGAATAGAGGATCAGGTTGCCACCTTGCAGATGTCCTGTGTCGGGATGTGAGCAAGGAAGGCTGCCAAAGAAGCTTACACCCTAGCCAGTGGTGGCAGCTGGACACCTACTAACTTGTAGCATATTCGGACACAAGAGGTTATCCAATTTGAGATCCTCTGTGTGAACACCAGGAGCCCCTTCATCCTCTTGGCATAAACCATGAAAGCTGGACCGACTTATGAAATGGCTTCATCCATCCCAGGTAAAATGCACGAGCCCTCCGGATGTCCAGAGCATTAAGTCACCTTTCTTCATTGGTCCTATGCAGTTTAGGGGAGAAGACCGGGAGGAAAATGTCTTGACCCATGTGGAATGCAGAGACCACCTTGGGCAGGAAGGCCAGATGGGGCCAGAGCTGAACCTTATTATTAAAATAGGCAGTATATGGGGGCTCCAAAGTCAGGGCATGCAGCCGACGTGATCGTCACCAGGAAGGCTATCTTCCAAAACAGGTGCAGGAGGGAGCACGAGGCCATGGGCTTGAAGGGAGGTCCTGTAAGCATGGAGAGGACCAGCTTAAGGTCCCATTGAGGGACAGGAGGTTGAATGTGTGGATAAAGCCTCGAGACCTCTCAAGAACTTGCCTGTCATGTTGTGGGAAAACACAAGCTGGCCTTGGATTGGCACATGGAAAGCTGAGATTGCTGCCAAGTGAACCTTAATAAAAGGCAAGACTCCAATGCGTCAGATGGAAGAGGTCGTCTAAGATAGCTTGTCTGGAGCCCTCAGAAGGGGAAAGCCCCTTCTGCGTGGCTCGCAAGGAGAACCTAGTGTCCTTCACCATATATGTCTGGTTGTTGGGTTGGGGCTTTCCCGAAGGACTCTCTGCATTCCCTCAGAGCAGGATTGCACCTCTGGATGTGGCCACGAAATAGCCATGCAGTGAAGTGGAGATGCCAGTTTGGGATGGAGCAGACAGTCATGACCCTAGGGACATTAGGTTGAGGTGGATTCGACAGCGGCCATGGTGGGAGCACTGTGAGGCTCATCAGGCTGCCGAACCAAAATTAACGGAGCCACCCAGGCGCAATGAGAATGACCTGAGCCTTGCCCCACTTGATCTTCATTAGGACTGTGGTGGTGAGAGGATTGGGGGAAAGGTGTGGAACAGCCCCCATAACAGGAGGTCTGAGAGAGGCATCTGACAGGGATCCTGCACTTGAGACTCACCTTGAGCAGAAACTGTAGCACTCCCTGTTCTGTCTGGTGGAGAACAGGTCCACCTAGGGTGTGCCCCACTTCTGGAAGTGTGTGTGGCAGACACACAGAATGTGTGCGCGCTGCTGGGTAGGTTTCTGAGACAAGCCACGCACTGTCTCTTTAAGACGGATAAAGCTGTCCTGCTGTGTCTTCCACCTCCCCTGCAGGCTCTACAGAGACAGCACATAAGCACTGAACTTTTAAAAACAGTGCACTGCCTCTTAAGGCAGGCGGCTCCCTGAGAGTCACTTACCATCCATGCTTCTGATTGGAGCAGCTCCGCTGTGCATCTCCTTCTCCCCGAGCCCTGCTCTGCAGAGATTGGGTACAGGGGTAGGGGGACACCCTGACTTTAGCACTCCCCTCTCCTCTCCACCCCCACTCTGCACAGCTAGCAGGAGAATCCTGGGAGCAGCTGTGCTGCAAGACAGAGCAAGGTGTGTGTTTGTGTGTGTGGGGGGGGCAGTTGAATATACACTGCGGGCTGTGAGTATGCATGCTCTGATTATCAGCTAGGTGGGCCTGAGAGAAATGCTTGGTGTCAGACCCGGCCCTGGACCTGATTTTGTTCTAGAGTGACATGAAGCAGCCTGAATATTCCTGAGGCTATGAACCCAAAAGGTTAATTGAGGCATCATTCTTAGTTTCCCCCGGAGAGTTAACAACTCGGGCAATTTACCTCATTGGCAGACCTAAGTGAGCTAGACTTGTCAGGCTGAATGTAAGTACACTTGCACTATAAAATAGCCCCCTTGAGCAGAGAACCCATGAAGCTATCTCTTCTAGTACCGTATTTATTTTAAACATGAACTTGACTGGGGAAGCAATAGTGTAGTTCCTAGGTTGGATTCATTCTTGCTCTCCAAATAATCTGTACCTAGAGTATCTGAGCACATAGATTAAATTTATTAACCGTACATTACTTCTTTATACTCATACATGGAGTGAAACACTTCCCTTTGCAAGTCATACTGAAATGCTGAATCTGCACTATATGCTACAGAGGAGTCAAAACAATATACTTAAACGCATGACAGACTAAACAGTGTAGTTCAAACATTCCTTATCGACTCCTTTTCATTATTTGTTGTAGCTACAGTAAGGAGACACAAGTACATACAGATAACAGCATCAGCAAAATTAGAGGATGCTTGAACTATATCTGCACAATTTGGCATATTGTGCATTGTTCATTTCACCATAAACAAACTGCGTTTAAGTCTTGGAAAGGAAATCAGAAATGATTTGCATTTCTAAAATTGGGGGTTTTCTTGACATGCCTTCCAGAGAGTCACAGTGATTAGTCCTGGCTCCATTTTCCTCCTAGTCCCAAGGGCATTATGTTATTTAAACCACAGAAAAAGCAAGGAAGTAAACTATAACCGTAATGATCAAAATTATGCCTTTCACAACATAACACAGACTACCATTGAAGTGACTTCATCCCTCTTTCACAGTTATTGCAAATGCTTCAACAGCAACAAAGTTTTTAAGAAATCACCCCACCTTACATCTGGAGTAGTCCCATTTACTTCAGTGGAGTTACTCTGGATGTATATTGGTGTAACTTTACTAAGGAATTTGCGTGAGACAATTACAGGACATGAGTTAAAATAATTTAACTCCAAGAACTAACTAGCCATCTGAGACTACACCCAATATTGCACTAAGCTGCAATGTTCACACTGCTATTTTTAGCATGATAACTTGAGCCCCACCAGCACCAGTCTGTCTACCTGAGCTGGGAGACTCACTCCTATCTCCAGAGTAGGCATATTCTGGGTGGCAATCAATGGTGTATGCTAGTCAGAAAATGTGTGTGAATTATATTTGTATAACCAGGGCTAATTTGGCATGAGGTGAGCTAACGGGAAAGCAGCCTTTGGGAGGTTCCAATTGTAGACGATCTGTGGGGAGTATGCAGAAGGTAGAGTTTATTCCAAATGACAGATGAACTAGCCTCCAAACCAGTGGTGGGCAATCCATGGGCCGCACATGGCTCATCAGGGACCACCAGACAGATTGTTTACCTTGTGCCCACAAGTACGGCTGCCTACAACTCCCACTGACCAATTAGAGTGGCAAGAAGTGGCATGGGAAACAGGAATTTGCTAGCTGCCCCCAGCTCCCATTGGCCGGGAATGGTGAACCATGCCAATGAGAGCTGCGGGTGGCTGTAACTGCAGACACAAGGTAAGCAACCTGTCTGGCAGCCTACCAGTGGCTCACCTTGATGAACTGCATGTGAACTGTCAGTTCAGGGGCTGCAGGTTTCCCACTACTGCGCCAAGCCCACAAAAGCCACCCTCTCCCCAGCAGTTCTCACTGCTTGCACCTAGCTGACTTAGAACTACCCCACTGGCTACTCCCCTTTGATGGGACTTTCCATAACAGAGTACTCTCTGATAGGAAGGTCAAAGATGAAACACCTCCTCTCCCTGACCACAAGACAGGCTCTAGCCATGGCTTCAGCCAACTCACTTTTCTCCTAACTGGTCCAAGGAAAAGGGGGAAGAGCACCACGTTGGAGATACTGCCCCCTTCCCTCACTTCCCTGTGGGATGGGGAGATCAATGCAGAGGGTCTCTTCCATGTGCAGTTCTAAGGGGTCTGGTCCAGCCTCGTGTATGTTAAATGTATAACACATGTAGGATGGCTGGAATAAGGTTGTATCAGAAACAGGAGGATAGAAAGTACAGCATGGTCCATCTACTCTGTTTCATGCTTTGTTTGTGCTCCTCCAGAGTGTAAATTATGTATATTTTGCCCATTTGCTAAAATGCCTAAACCTTATATTTTATTTTTGATCAACTGACATCAGGCTTCAATTCTCATCTTGCATTAGTGTAAATTGGAACTAACTGCATTTCATTCAATGGGGCAGATGCTTGTCTGTGGCCACGAGCTCCCTTTGCACTGTGCTGATCCCAAGGTCTATCCTGGCATCAATTTGGTCTCCAATATAAATGACATCACCTTGGGCAAATTTACTCTGGCCATCAAGAGCCCCAAGGGATGATTCTGTCAGCCCAGTACGTGGCAGGCATAAGAAAGTTCTGGTCATACCCTCTTTTCTCCTCCATGTCTTCACACTCAGGAGCAAGAGGAGATGTTTAATGTAATGCTCAACTTTGCACTTAAATTCCAGGGGCTGGCTAAACTGGCTTTTGGGCATCTTTACGCTAGGGAAGTGGCACACATTTGCCCCAGTATACATGTGAATCAGGCCCAATGGAGTGCAACTAATGTGACAAGAGACTTAAACCTTCACTAACTTCTGTGTCTCCTCAGAATTTGACATCACAGATGAAAACAAGTTATTGTATCTACCAGTGAGGCTGAATCAAAGATGCCCTTTAAAGTAGATTCCAGTCTTTGTTATTGCTGAAGCAAAAGAACGGGAAAGTTTCTAATTTGCTTTCCTTTTCTTTTCAAACTTAAATTATTAAAATAAAGGAACCCAGCCTTCCTAAAAACAGTAATGCTGTGTTGCCAGCATATTCCACTTCAGAAAATAATACCGTTCATTGGTGGATAATACTTATTTTAAAATACAGAGGAGATTTACATGTAATGCAACCCCGCTGAAGAAAAGAGAGGTGTGCCAATGTGTATCTTAACACAGAATTTGGCTCACACTTGCTGTAAAACACTGGGGAATATTTTTGGAAAGAGGCTATGAAAGTAAAGGTAATGTATTATTATGATATTGGTATTTTCTTCTTCAAAATACTGTAGAAAACAATTATATTCTCCTTATTCAGAATTACATTGGACAAAACAACATCTGGAAATGTGTTATGCCGCACAATAATTTATTTATACCCCGTCATAAGACAACTCTTCTTCCATATTATTGTTGATTACGCTACACAGCTTACTGAATAAACTTAGTGTGCCACAAAAAGTCAAGACAAACACTGCAACTTAGAGTCAATATTTATTTGATTAATAACTTACAAAATTTTCACAGATTTAATTTATGTAAGGAGTGCTAATTTATTAAACATATACAGATTTCTGTTCACCATGTAATACATCAAGATCCTGACAGTAGTAAAATAATACTTGGCACAGTTATAAATAAAGAAAATACAAAAACAATGTATCCATAGCTTAAAATGTAATGATGTTGTTTTATGATTATTAATTTTCAAAAACAAAATCTGGTGGACACCAAAGAACACAGAAACCTGCAAAGAAACAGCACATGTTTAGGGCTGAGACAAAATTCCCATTTACTCAACCTATATCAGATAAAGCTGATCTGATTTCAGTCTGGATCAGTTTCATAAAGTTTTCAAAGTGATGTAGTTTTGCTGTAATATGCAAATTGTAAGTTGAATTGCTTACTTGAGAGAAAAATGATGCACAGATGGCATTTCCCATTCTGAAGGTTTCAGATCATAGGTCTCAAATTTATTCAAGTCAATTAACTCTTTGGGAAGCAATACTCCCACTACAGAGCTATGTTCAATTAATGACTGCAAAATTAACCTCACATTACCACCAAAGTCCACCTTTGTTTTGCAAACATTCCGGTATACAGACTTTGATAGTTAATTAGACAACTAAAATAAACAATGTATTTTACACAACAGATTACTGATGCCATGAAATATATTTACTAAAAACTGATCAATTGATCAAAGTTCTTTATGCCAACCAACCCCAAATAGAAATGGAGAAAAAAGCTTTTCCATAGAGGTGCAACACATTATCTTTAACTGTAAAATAGGCAATGACATTTTGAAGGTTTATCCATGCTTTTTCCATTTAGAAATTAAAAATAGGAATAATGTTGTCATTTGTTGTTAATGTTAACAAAATTATTGTTACAATTCTAGATTTTGAGAAAATGGCACAGACCTCATCACTCTTGTAACCAACTCCTCTCTCCCACCCAAATATGTCAAATATAGTGTTGTCCCCCCCCCCCCCCCCAGTATTAAACATTCAAGTACACTAACTTTATGTTTCTGTAAATCTTGATATCTGGTACTTAGAAACTATGTGTCTTGTTATCAAAGAAACATCTAAAGAAAAAAATGTCTACTTGCAAATACTGAATATTACCTATTTACAGTTTCACTGCTCCTCTTACTAAGGCAAGGGGGTGGGAATACCACTAGATTGCTTTAATACCTGTAATCTGCATATTACAGAGAATGCTAATTTTGCCAAGCATCAAACATGCAGTGAATTTGCAAGGTATAATGCCTATTAACAGCAATACTGAACATCACTAAAAGCTCATTAGATATTTTCCTACACTTTTTGGTTGATAAAATGAAATGAGCAATCTTAAATATACTACCACACACTCACAAAGAGAAAACTATTTGATAAATTATTTATATACAGATACACATTCTTTACAGTGGTCTCTATCAACTGCTTCCAGGTCCTCTCCCCAAACTCCCTTCACAGATTTTTCGAACCACTAGGTTGCTACAGCACTTAAAAGAGAACTAATCCAAGACTCAGTCTCTCTGTAAACAATAGTTAAGGAAACAGTGAATAATTCACCATGGGTATAGGAAAACGCCAAAACAGAATCAGTGCATCATATTCAACAACAAAAAGCCCCTTTGGAATGAGATTTCAGATCATTCCTTACCTTTCAAACATATTTGCAGTGTAAGAATTTAACAGAAAAAAAAATCTCAAGGGTGATTTCCACTTGCTGACATACCATCTTCTTCAGAATGTCCTATTAGATTTTCCATTCATGTGTGCTATTAACAGAGATCACACTTTACTTAAGCTTGGATTCAATCATTTTATGTGCAAACAAAATGAGTGTTTCAGTTAGTTTTCACTATTTGCTTTGCAATCACATAGAATTTAAAATGGTTATAAACCTTCCTTTTCTATTATTGAGATTTTGCAGACACATCTTTGGTCCCCCTATGCAACTTCCCTTCAAACCTTCATAGTCACTACGCAATATATTACATTGGATCACTCCTACTATTAAATTGCTTATATAATTTGTTCAATGATATCAAATTAAACTCTGCTTTTTTTCCTGAATATCATATAGTATATATTGTGATCTATTTTTAAAAGGTATATCATGCACTTAAGCAGGGCTTCGACTTCAACAGAAGAGCTTTCCTTATTCGTGCAACTCTTTATTTTCAGACTATATAACCTCAAAACAAGTACCAGAAACAGACGGCTGTAACAGCTGAGAGCCATAAAATATAGGCAACACACTTAATTGTGAACATTATCCTCATGTGCTCTGCTTCAGCAGCATAACACATTACAGTGGATCCCCAATAAAACCACATGATTTTAATCACAGTATTGAAATGCACATTTTCCCATGTACATAATGCTATAGAAAAATAAATATAAAATCACACTACAGGAAATAAAATGCAGCAATCTTAACGAAGTCTGACTGCATTATGAAATTTAGTTTTAGACTTTTGCTCCAATGGAATTATTCATATTGGGGAATGAATACTTCTGTTCAGCACAACATGACTAGGTATGTCAATACTTCAATAATCTCATGCGCCATTGCAAAAGGTGTTAAATAAAAAAATCGAACAACAAATGCAGTGAATATGTTGTTGTGAATAATTCTCATGTTAAGAATGGTTAAAATCCCTTTTCAGTCTTCCTCCTCTTCCTTATCAGGATTGGCAGTTTATTCTGTCCATTTTTACTCGTTAATAAAACTCTGATAAAGAGAAGGTACCATAAGATTCATCGTTAGCCCTACACATAGCATGCTACGGTTCAAAGGGTGTGGATGAGAGAGAGAGAGAGAGAGAGAGAGAGAGACAGAAAATTTTCAGGCACCACTCAGATATGATATGCTCACAGGATGAAGGTGGTGCTACACTAGCTGGTAGCCTGCTCCCGAAGTTTGGTCATATTCTATTGTATACTGCCTTGTCCAGTCCACAATAACAGGACGAAAAAGACCACAGCATCTGAATTCAAAGAAGTCTATGATATTCCTTATACATCCATGGCTAAAAAAAAAGCAACCAAGATGACATGCATTAGTAACATCACAATTCACTTAGCATAGTACAAGCCTGGCTACCTCCCAATTTACCATGTCTGCTTGCTCACCCAAAAGTTCCCCAAACACAGAACACACCAAGTGGATGCCCAATTTCTGAGAGCACAACTGACTCTTTGTGATGGAAGGGAGGGACACTACCCTTTTCTAAACTAAAGGGTTAAACCCAAAACAGCGGGTATCCAGGAAGTGTTGGCAGGGAGCCAAGAGAGCCAATGGGAAGAGAGGGAAAGATTCTTGAAATGAAACTAGTTTTGCCTGTTTCAGTTTCCTTTGCATAAGAATCAGAGCAGGAGCTGGGCAAAAAATGGACTAAGCAGTAATAAAGCATGGATTTTCATGCAATATCCAGTCTAAGAAAAGAAAACCCAAACTCTGGAACAGCAGAGATGTAAGCAGAACAGGAAATGTTTATAGTTAGACACAATCAGATTATTTTCTTTGTTTTCTTGGTTTGTGAGAGACTTCTCTGTGCTACTTAAAAAAAAAAAATCTGTACACTGTAACTGCATCCCAGAGAAACAATTTTCTGTGCTTCAATCTTTATTTTTAGGTGCTCTGTAACACCTAGCAATCAAGTACGTTTTACCAAATATATCTTCTTTGTTTTGTTAATAAAATCACCTTTTTAAGACTATAATCTAATTCCTGTGTCCTAGAAGGCACAAGGTTCAGTGTCCATGAGCCTGAACTGAAGGTCAGCTATTAAGAAATTATGGTGTTTTCAAGCTCTCTCCTAAAGGAGTGTTAAAGAGCTTGGGATTTCCTCACAGGGAGAAGTTCCCATAAACCAAGAAAGCATCCGAATTCCTGAAAGGTCACAGAATAAGCAAATCACAGTCGACACCTTTGCTCCATCTTGTAGTCAGTGCTTATTTAGTCAATTCAGACACTTCTTTCATGGTTTAAAAAACCCACTTCTTTTAAAAGGTGATGGGAATGGCTCCACAATGTGAAAAAGGCAACATAATGCATTTGTGCTGTGCACAGCCTTGTACTTCTCAGACAAAAAAAAGTTGATTGTGGGTGTGCTGCAGCTATATAAAGATTGTGGCCACATTAAACCATATATTTACTCTTCTTTCTAATTTCTTTTGCATGGTAGGACTTTATGAATCACTTTTCATAATCAGATTCACTGGTTTATTGTAAAAATAGCTGTTCATATTCCACTTTTAAAAAATGAAATTCTGGGATCCTATCACCATCTGGAAGATAGTTTTCAGCCTTCAGCTCTGTTTTGTTGCATTCAGTTGTGAAGTTTATTTATGGGTTGGCTATACAAATGATAGAGTTTTACACATTTTTATAAACTTACTTGAATGGGCTTTCAATAGATGTTGTTGTGACTTTAAAGTGCTTGTATCGTCTTGCATTCATCCTTTCATTTGTAGTGATACCTAAACATGATATCTAGAAGAGATGGAAGATAAAGCAGGCAAACATTTAGAATCTCCAAAATTAAAAGCAAACTAGGAAAGAGAAAGGCTGGAAATCCCTGCCCCCAACACATGCTTATTTGCTACTTTATTGTGTTCATTTTCCAGGACTATTTGGTGTTTGTGAAAGTGAGGGGCTGTTGAGTTTGGGATCAGGCACAATATAAACTGGATCACTCAGCCTGTACATCTCAACCACCGGAGTTATTTGAGTCTTTCTTGAGTGAACAAAACCAGCTGGACCAAATAGAGTAGTAGTAGTTTTCATTTTTAATAAATCCTGATATCCAGAAGAAAAAATCCTAACAATCTACACTGCAGATAATAAATGAGTGAGTACTTTTATTATAGTAGATATTTGGGAATTCTTAAACTTTCCCCCCTTATTGGCACTAATACTTACATCTCAGTTACTTTAATGTTTTACCCGAAAAATTTTGTCAATAACAAATAGTCCTAAGAAATAATAAATTGGGCTGAAAACACCTTCTGCATGGATTTCTTAGCTCAAGAAGCATGAACAGATTTTTAGCAACCAGTCCATAATTGTTTTCACCTAAAAAGGGGGAGTCTGAAGAAATCTTAAATTAAGCAAGGCTTGGATTTACTATAGCGTATGCTGTGTATATAAGGCTGGAAACAAAAGTATTACAACTCCCTTAACAACTGGGTACTATCATAAGCTAAAACTTCAGAATTCTTGGTGTCATATGGTAACCGAGCCCCATGTTACAGGATGTCTGATAATCCTGAGCATTCAGGAAATTACACTCCAATTTACTTGCCTTTTCTGAATATATTGAAATTTTGCCCTTTTAACAGACAGCCATCGAAAGAAAGAGGACATAATTTCAAAAAAAAAAAAAAAAAAAGACCCTACAGTTATGCACCTATTGCCAGGTTCTGCAAAAAGAGACCTGATTTCAAATATGAATGGGAACTTCTGAGTACTCCTAATCAGTTTTGAAAAATCAAGCTACTTAATTAGGAATTTAACTTTAGGAAACTATTTTTTAAAAGCTTGGCTATGTCTTTTAATATTTGCTATGGAGTAAGGAAGCAATCTGGAAGATATGACAGGCAAAAGTGAACTTATAAGACTGGTCAGTCAAGGGGTAAGACAACTTTACTTTCAAGCTCTCAAAGACAGGAATCAAGAGAGGGGCTGTGGAGTTAAAAAGCAGAGAACAGAGCTCCTAAGAAAAAAGCCGGATTAGGATCTCTAAGAATAGATTTTGGCAAGATCTTTTAAATTAACTTATATCTTGCTACACACAATAATATAAATAATGATTTTGATAGATTTCATAGTTATTGCATGACATTTTTCATATTTCCTACACGGAATGTTATCTGCCTTTGACACTGCATTGAATACTACAATTATAATTTTGCCTTCATCACAGTTAAGGGTGCAAAGCATTTCACAACATGCCATGAGAAAAGTGTTGTTCCAGGTTCCATAGAAATTGAAGACATATCTACCAACCTATCCCAGTCTAAAGGAACTTATGTATGGATCCCGGGGTAGTTGGAGACTGGAAGGCACACTGGAAAGTTGCATGTTCGTATTGCTTTAGTTTTCTGATTCTTTATATTGGTTTGGAAACTACATTGAATAGATGTGGTCACCCTGGCTCAATTTTTTTGAACATGAAATCCCACTGGAAGGTAGCGTGGTGACCCTGGCGCACAAGTATAAACTTGGAATCTATATGGTGGCTGCTCTAAATCATTGTTACAGAAGAGAAGGAAAAAGCTGAGATGCCTGATTGTTTACTTCAAAGTTTGGAGTATGGATCTTATTTCTGATACAACTAGAAAGACTGAAGTGGTAATTAACCCCTTGTATAAATACTTGTGATAAGACTGTTCTTTATTCTTAGGATAAAAAAAGTAAAGTACAGGTGGGACCTCCCTGGTCCAGCACCCTCGGGAAGGAGGGATTTTTCCAGACCAGGGGAGGTCATTTCTGCCCCCTAGCCATCGGCTCCCCCAGCCCGGCTCTGCTCTTGGCATGGCCTCCTGGCGGGCTTCCCACGTGTGACCAGCCCTGCCACGGCAGTCCACGGTCCTGCTCCTGGGGCTCTTTGCTTCACCGTGGCAAATCACTGCTCAGCTGCTAGTGCTCCCTGCCCCACCAGCCCGCAGTCCCGCCACCGGGACTCCCGCTACACCCCCCCGCTGCCATTCTGTCTGCCTTGCCACTGACTCAACCAGACTCCCACGGCAGGGCTCCCAGCCGCAGGCCTCCCTGCAGCCAGCCTGGCAGAGTCCCTGGCCCCTCAGGGCTCCTACCTCTGGCCCTCCACTGGGTCTCTCTGATCCTGCAATATCCATGGTCTTGAGAAAGGTTCAACTTGTATTAATTTTAATATGGCTAATGTGATGTATTTTAATATTATTTTCCTGTTTAAACCCATAATTCCATTAACTGTGAATACTTGGCCTATGATTTTGTTAGATATTTCCTCCTTTGGCTACTGCACTGACAGATAATGCAAAACATACAACTACTGCTCTCATTATATGGGCTGACATGGGAACATCTGAAATACAGATTCCAGTCCTACAGAACATATGAAAATGTTTGGCTCAGTCCATGACAACTCAGATTGTTCATCTACTCTACTTGTTTTAGGTACTGGTTAGAGTTTCACTCTGTTATACAGGCATGGTGGACAGACATGGTAATGAGGTATTTGGGAAGGAAGACTGTGACAATTACAATCAAGGGAAAAGCTAATGTCTGATCACAAGAGATTTATAGTGTGAGAAAATTCAAAGAATCTATTTATATTTTAGCATATACAATCACATAAAAACGTATTCATTGGTTTAAGTGGGAGAGGTGAATGCACAGTGATCCTTAGAGTGAGGGAAATGCACAAAATGCATGAAAACTGTTTCAGTGCAGCACATCTTTTACTCCTGAGAGAATTTTGTGCTCTTCTAGGAGGAATATACTTAACAACAATGGGTCCCCTCAACTACTAATGGAAATTGTTTAAGTACTAGTGCAGATTTCATTGAAAAGGTTTTGTCCAGTTGGTTAGAAATGCATAACTGAGACAAGAGTGGCAACTTGTGTGCACTCATAATCACTGAACTCTTTTAATTACGTTTCACTCATCCCTTCTGCATCAGTGTTAAATGGTTTTGATCCATTACTTTAGCAATTAAACAGTCTGCAAACAAGTTGAAAGAGAACCAGTGAGGACGTACTGCTCACAGTCACTATAAGCAATGGGTTAGTTTCCCAATGTAGACAAACCTATAGTCTAGGTCAAGGGTGAGCAATCATTTTTCATGGGGGGCCACTCCAAGGTTTTAGTAAGTGGTCAAGGGCCAGACTTCTATGGAGGGTAAGGGGTCTCGGATAGTGGATGCAGTGTAGAAAGGAACCTGGGGTAGGGGACTGAGGTGTAGGAAAGGGTGTGGGGTCTGAAAGGAAGTTTGGGTGAAGAAGTGCGTTAAGATCTGGGGCAGGCGAAAGGAGTGCAGGGTTGGGGAGGGAATATGGGTGCAGGAAAGGATTCTGGCCAGGTGGAGGGGTATAGGTGGGGATGTAGGGTCTGGGAGGGGAGTTATGACATGAAGGAGGTGGGAGAAGGGGTACAGAGAGTTTGGGTGGTGACCTGGGGCAGGAAGTTGGGGGAAGAGAGAGGATGGGGTGCCAAAGGCAGGCTCTGGCTGGGAGGCGCTTACCTAGGTGGCTCCCAACCAGCAACCCTGCAGGAACCCTTAGGCAGGCTCTCTGCCTGTCTGCTGCAGTCCCGGGCTGCTTCATGTGGCTCTGCTCCGGCTGGGGGGGGGGGGGGGGAGAGGAAGGGGTAGGGAGGAGACTTCGTACACTGCCCCTGCCTCCAGCAACATTTATCAGCTCCTATTGGCCAGAAACTCCCCAGCGTCCAGAGCAGAGAGCCGAAGCTGTTTAAAGCAGCTGAGGTGCTCTGTAGTAAGAGAGTCCTGGCGAGGTGGCCATGGGCCAGATCCAGAAACCTGATGGGCCAGATGCAGCCCACTGGCTTCATCTTGCCCACCCCAATCTAGGGTTAGGTACTGTATACTGTGCTGCAAGCCAAATGCAATTTCTGTAGCAGAGCCCTTCATATGTGTGTGCTCCAATAAGACAAACTGAAAGTTCTGTAGCAGCTTCTGCTACACCAACGTTGAATGTTTTTACTAAATTAAGCTGAAATTAAACAATACAATTGGCACAGTATTGTATTTATAATTTATTTTGGAATCAAATTAAATTTATTTTACTGCTGTATATTTTCCATGTGCCATGGGTTTTTGTAGGACAAAATACTGCATGGAAAAAGTGGTAAGAGGAAAAAGCTGAAAGTTTGACATGGAACAGTTGGGGACTTCAGCACCTAGGAGGAGCCCAGTGGGGGCCGATTCATCTGGAAGCTTCTGCTAAAATCATTTGCAATAAAAATCACTGTTAATATATAAACCATTGCACTGACTTTTTGAGACAGGACTATGCAGATGCAAATGACATATCGCATGCCAGTAGGATCTGTGTGGGGCAATTAGACCAGTGCTTTATAAATCACACCCTTCTAGAGAGCTGTGCCATGCAATCTTGAGTTTCTGATGACTGTTCCACTAAGCACTAGGAGTGTCATTAAAGTAAAGGTAAAAGAGTATGAGCATTTAAATCTCTGAGTGCCATTTAATCCTGGTCTACACTAGGGAGTTGTTTCGAAATAACAAGTGGAGCGTCCACACTACCAAGCCTGTTATTTCGATAGAACAGGCTGGTTATTTTGAAACAGTAACTCCTGCTTGTCATGAGGAATAATGCTTATTTCAAAACAGTTATTTCAAAATAGCAGTAGTGTGGACGCTCCACTGCTGCTATTTCGAAATAACTACTCCCCAGAGTCATTCAAAGTAATTACTCCCCAGTGCTTCCTGGGGCTCTAAGTTGAGTTAGCTCATCCACATTAAGGGAGCCTGCCTCAGACTAATTTTGAGGCTTCCTTCTAGTGTGGACATACTATTTTGAAATAGTTATTTCGGGAGTTATTTTGAAAACTTATTTCAAAATAATTTCCTAGTGTAGACATGCCCTGAGAAGGACTAAGAATTGGTTACAGGGTTTCCCATACAAAGGGTAAGCTTTTCAAAAGTACTGAAATGACCTCTGAGGAGCCTAAGTCCCATTTTGAACTGTGACTTAGGAGGCTCGAGGTCTGTCTACACCATGCAGTGTTTAGCAACAAGGTTGTGTCAACACAGTCTTGCCGCTAAAAGTGAGCATGTGTGATTGCTATTTGTAGGCACTTTTGCCAATATTTCCACACCCAATGAGCACAGTTTTTTAAGCACCCATGAACGACAAAATTTTGTCAATCAAGTACAAGTGTAGACATACCCTAAGTCTCTTTGAAAGTGAATGGGACTTAGGAGCCTGAGTGCCTAAATTGCTCTTAAAAATGGTAGTTGGACACTTTTGAAAAAATTATACAAGGTTTCAAACCAAGAAAATCAGCCAAAAGTGCCTGAACAAAGCCTTCTAATCTAATGCCATGTCTGCCCTACTTAAATTATCTTCATTTGTAAGGCTGTCAAAGACACTAATGAACAGAGGAAACTTCTGACCCATTTCACTCTTATTAAAACAATCCTTTGTACAGGTATACAAAGACCTTTAAACTCTTTAAGCTCCCAATAAGACTATCCCACTTCTGCCTGGTGATCCCACATTCTCTCCCTGTTTTAAATAAGGCATCCCATAAGACTGACTGCACAATCAGCTTTCTAGTCTCTCTGCAAACCTCGTTTCTGTAATCACTGCACCATGTTTCATAACAAAGTTAAGTAAACTAAAAAAAGAATATCTGATGGAAGAGGAATGCATATTTACTTTTAATATTCAGGGCTGACTATAAGAAGCAACACAAAGTGCCTTTTCATACCTGATACATCTGACACATGAGTAACACAGCTACCCACATGAAATGAAACACACTATTTAGAAACATCCAAAACATCCAAGGTGAGCAGGTAGCAATTTGTGTAATGTAGGTCCACAATCCATCCTTTGTGTAAGTAGTCTCACAATGGATTCCCCAGTCTGGAAGAAGAAAAAATTAAAGATATAAAAATTATAAAAAATTCTCAGATCAGACTTTATTCTGCATAATAATGTAGTATTTCAAGTTGAATTGTTCATAACAATGACAAAATGCAATTTTTATGAATATGGAAATAATTTACAAAAACATTCACAATTTCCCCCTTTTCTAACCAGCTATAATTTAAACTCACAGAGATGATAATAATTTAATGAAGGGCATGGAATAATAGTAACAAGGACTATACAGCATTCTAAATCCGATATTTTTCTCTAATAAATAGGTATTCTTCTATTCTAGAACACCTAATCTGGGCAGTTACAAAATCATACCTTAATTCCAATACAAAAAAGGTATCAAAATATAAATTGCATTCACTTAGCAAACATTCATAAATGAAATACTGTACATAAAAGCAATTAAGAAAAAATTTACTCACAAGAAATACAGCCATAAATCATCCAACAGATCATAAAAAGTAAAAAGAACAGATATCCCATGAAATAGCGATGGTTCCCTGCTCCTAAAGATGAACACAAACAACAGGAATTCATTACTTTCACCTTGAGGAAAAAGGTCAGTAATTGCTAGATGGCTCACTGACATGGGAATTCAATTCAAATTATTCTAAGACAACACTGCTAATTACTTTATATGGAAACATTACTCCTTGGAAACATTAAATTAGTCTTGTAAAATTAATATGACTTCTTAGAAGCTTGAAAATAGGCGTTTTTCTCCCTTACAATTTTGCCCATTCTTAGGGACTAATATTGTTTATTTTCCTGTCCTCTTACCATTCTGCAGCTCAAATTCACATGCTCTTGTTAAATTTAGAATCTGCTTTACTGACATCAACATCGCTTTGGGAACTGGATAGTTAACAGCTGTTGCATAGCCAGGAAGTGCTCACAAAACTGTTTTGGTATCCTCAAAATCACAGAATATTTCTTGGCAAGAAAGGGCAGGTATTTTTAATAAAACAGATAGAAAATAGAAGTCTGGACAAAAAAAAAATCACATCCCCTTTTAACAACGTAAGGTATAGGACAAGTTGGCCGTAAACTGCTTGAGAGTCAACTGAAACAAAATAGCCAATAATGGATGGATGGAGAATCATTTAGATAAACAAGGTCTTTAAAAAACTAGTTAAATTAATGAATTAAACTAAAAAAAATTGTAATTGCATTTAAAATTGAATGATGTATACCATAATAACATTTGCTCGCAATGGAACCACTTTTGCCATACTTTAAGATATTCAACAGATGCATTTATAATATTGACACACATTTATTTGTATATATATTACTCGGAACACATCTCAACTTTCCCTCAATTTATAGAATACATTCACTAGCAGAGTACTCCAGTGGCCCTATCATGTGCACTAACCACACAGACACTACACAAATGGTAATAGACTACAAAAGATGTGTCCCTTTTTATCTAAGCAGCAGAGCACTTAATTGGTCACTTATGTCAAATGTTTTCCCTATTAAACCAAGATCTTCCTTCAGAGGCAAAAAATAATCAAGTGCTTTTAACAAGTGAAGTGAACAAATAAATAAGACAGAAACAGAAAACCCAAATATATTAGTTAGACTAACCACACAAGGCACTTCCATCCTCCAAAATCAAACAGCTTCCTTCAGTCGTAAAAATGCTCTAATGTAGCTTTTATAAACAAAGAATTTATGAAGACTGATGTTTGAAGTGCCTCAAGTAATATACTTCAACTTTCACCTTTAGGGTTTAGAAAGAAAAGTTACTCACCCTTTGGGTAAGAAGGAGGGATGGGGTCATAAAATAATATTGTGTTTCTGAAAGGTGGTATATGAAGGTGAGGCCATGAGAGCCGCGAGTTCACTAACTCTCCTTGCAGACGCGATTGCTAGCAGGAACAGCGTTTTCATGGTGAGAAGGTAAGTGATGAAGTTGTTCTAAATCCCACATAGGAGGTAAGGGTCTACGTGGTGGATGAAGGTTCTGCAGACCCTTCCAAAAACTTTTAGAGATGGGCTGGGCAAATATGGAGAACACTTCTATCAGAGGGTGAAAGGCTGTGATCGCAGTCAGGTGAACTAGGAGTGATGAAAGTGATAAATTTTGTTGTTTCAGGTGCATGATATATTCCAGGATCAAGTGAAGTGTAACCATGGATGGTTGGACTCTCTTTTGAGTGCACCATGCCTTAAATTGTTGCCATTTGTACAGGTAAGTATTATGTGTAGTTTGTCTTCTGCTATGAAGTAGTACAGTTTTTATTTGTTGTGAGCACTGTTGCTCTGCTTCCAAAAACCAGATAGGTATCATGCCGTCAGGTGCAGTGTTTGTGGCTGGGGATGGAGGATCTCATCGGAAGGGGGTAGGGAGGTCAGAGAGACAGTCGATAGAGACATGGAAACCAGGTCTGCCGAGGCCAAGCTGGGGCGATCAGAATTACATGGGCCCCGTCTATCTGAATCTTCCGGAGGACTCTGGGCATCAGAGGGATAAAAGGAAAAGGTGTATAACAGGTGAATATTCCATTGGAAGAGCATTGCATCCCCCAATGAGTTGGGCCCTATGCTTGCTCTCGAAAGCATTGGAAGCATTTGGAATTTTGGCTGGTTGCAAAGTGGTCTATCTGTGGTCAACCCCACTGCTGGAATAGGTCGTGGGTGACTTGACTGTGCAGTTACCATTCATGGTCTGTGACAAAGTGGAGGCTGAGGGTATTGGCCATGGTATTCTTGTTCCCAGGTAGGTATGACGCCATGATGGCTATGTCACGGTGGATACACCAATTCGAGAGCCGAATCGCCTCTGTGCATAGGGATGGTGACCTGGCTCCCCCTTGGCGGTTGATGTACAACATCATGGTCATGCTGTCGGTGAGAATACGCATTGTGAAGCCCTGAATATATGAAAGGAAGTGTCTGCACGCGTTGTGTACTGCTCAAAGTTCGAGCAGGTTGATATGGAGCCTGGACTCGTTGTTGGACCATTTCCCATGAGCAAATTCTTGCTGGAAGTGGCAGTTCCAGCCTAGAAGTAAGGCATTCTTAGTGATTTGTTTGGATAGTTGGTCTCGGTGGAAGGATACCCTGCTGCAGAGATAGTGCGCCTGGGTCCATCATTGTAACAAGGATTCTGGGGGAGGCAAGACGTGTATGTGGATGTGGTGTTTGGTTGGAGTATACACCGAGGCAATCCAGTGTTGGAAACATCGAATGCATAGTCAGGCATGTGGAACGACATATGTGGCAGCTGCCATATGCCCCATGAGTTTGAGACTGATTAAGATGGGAAAGGTTGGGCTGGTAGTCATGACTGAAACGAGGCTTTTTATGGTCTGGAAGTGTTGACTGGGAAGGTAGGCACATGCTGTCGTGGAATCTACGTGAGTCCCTATAAACTCCAGGATTTTGTGGGGTGTAGAGTGGATTTTTGCTTGTTGATAATGAACCCTAGAGACTGGAGGAAAGCCTTTGTGAATCTGATCATATCCACTGTGGCCTGTTGAGAGGGGCCTCGAATGAGACAATTGTCCAAATAAGGAAAGATTGTGATGCCTCTTTGTCGAAGATGTGCCACTGCAACAGACAAGGTCTTGGAAAAGACTCTGGGGGCAGAGGAGAATATGAAGGGAGGACTCTCTATTGGAAATAGTCTGATGCTATTGTAAAGTGTAGAAAACGTCTGTGTTCAGGATGTATTGTGATATGAAAGGATGCGTTCTGGAGGTCAAGGGTTGCAAGCCAGTCTCCTTTGCCTAGCATTGGATTAATCGTGGCGAGTGCAGCCATTTTGGAGCGCTACTTGCGGAGGAATCTGTTCAGCTGGCAGAGGTCCAAGATAGGCCTCCAACCCCTGGTTTTCTTTTTGGCGAGAGAGTAGTTTGAGTAAAATCCTTTCCCTTGGTATTGTTTGGGTACCCATTCTACAGCTCCTATGTTGAGAAGGTGTTAGACTTCTTGGCAGAGCAGCGTTCCATGAGATGGGTTTCTGAAAAGGGAGAAAGTGGGTGGAAAGGTTGGGGGAATCAATGTGAAAGGGATAGCATACCCATAGCTGATAATTTCTAAAACCCACCCATCCCTGGTGATTGCTGCCCACTGGTTGTTGAAAGGGCGTAAGCAGTGGTGGAAGATGTTGTACTCACCTGGCACTAGTGTGGAGGAGGGGTCGGGCAGACCCTCCACCAAATTTTCAAATGTGCTGCCTAGAGGCCTGAGCCATGGAAGAGCGTGTGTTTGGGGCTCTTTGCCGTTGGTTTTGTGGTCGGAAGCGACTTTGGTCAAATGGTCAATGTTGAAGCTGTCTGCCAAAGGTTGTGTCCTTGTGTCTCTAGTAGGGCGTATAACGCTTCCTTCGGTAAGGAGGAGTGTACATCCCTAGGGTATGCAAGATGGTGCGTTGAGTCTTTACTAGAATGCAAGGACTTGTCAGTCTTGGTGGCAAATAATTTATCCTTGTCAAATGGTAGGTCTTCTCCCTTGGCTTGGAGATCCTTAGGGACTCCAGCTGCTTGAAGCCAGGATGAGCATCTCATTACTATGGATGTCACTATAGATTTTGCCATCTGTAGGGCTGTGTGAGATATGGTATACCCCTCCTTGATGATGGCTTTCAAGATCGGCCTCTTATCTGGGAGGTGCATGAGTTCTGTTAGTTTCACATCGTTTTCAAAGTCGTGATTTGCGAGTAGGGCTGTGTAATTAGATATGCGTGGCTGAAGGGTTGAGGAGGAGTATATTTTCCTCCCAAACAACTATGGTCTTTGTATTGCATATTTGTTTTGTATTGAGGGTTTTAGACCTTTGATTTGCAGCATCAGCCACTAGAGAGTTGGGTTGAGGGTGCAAGAATAAAACGTCCATGCCTTTTGATGGAAAAAAGTATTTTCTATCGGCTCTTTTGTTAGCTAGGAGGGCTGTGGCTGGTGTTTGCCACACTTCATCTGCTGCTTCCAATATTGCTTTATCCCAAGGAAGTGCAATTTTGGATTTTGAGGAGGGCTGGAGGTTCTTTAAAAGCTTATGCTGTTTTTCCTGTACTTCTGATGGCACAACGTCCTGACTGACAGAAACCCTTTTGAATAGATCTTGAAACAGTTTTAGGTCATCACTAGGTGAGGGATCCTTTGGGATAACTGCTTCGTTAGGTGCAGAAGACGAATTATCATTGGGTGGCATCTCCAATTATTGGATGCTTGGGTCAACCACAATCTGCCCCTCCTCAGGGTCCGTGTCCTCTGTTGGAGGGGGTGATAGATCTGAGTGTGTAGACAGCAGTGATCTCTGTGCAGGTGTGGAAGGGGCATTGGAACTGTGTTGTGGTACCCAATAATGACAGGGGACCAGCAATTATGATGCTGAGGATAGTACGGCCTATCGGGGTGGGACAGAGGGTGTTAGTTGTGCCACAGTTGGTGTGCCCCGTATGATGCATGTGCTCTCTCTGGGGATGAATGTTGTGAGGAGAGTACACTCCATACATCCCCCTGGTAGCCACACTATATTACGATAAAGTAGGTGAGCATGGCGAGGGAGGAAAACCCCTCATTGATGAGGGGGAGCAAAAGCTATGATATGCCAACGAATCTAGTTCTCGATCCCCTGTCAGTTACTGATGTGGCGTGCATTTTGCTGCATGTTGGGGAGCGGTGATGGTTTGATGTTCTATGCCACGGTGCCGAATCAGTCAGTGCCGGCAGTGGAGGCATCAATGCTGTTGGAGGCTTGGGAAACCTGAGGCTAGTCTGTGCAGTCAGAGGGCAGGTGGAATTCGCCCTGGCTTTCCCCAGTGCTGGAGGCGAACACCGTGCCAGGGATAGTGCTGGCGCCAGAAGTGCCTTTGTGGTTTCGGGGCCCTTGATAGGTTCCCCTTTTGGTCGCTGTGGGCTGTTTAGACCGTGATTTTGAGCCTATTAGAGAGGAGGCTCGAGACTTATCAACGCCCAAGGTGCCTGGTTCATCTCCCTTGCTAATTCACAGTGGGAGGGAGTGGGCTGGTGAAGATTTCGCTTTTGAGCACATCTTTTGCAGTAGAAGGCTTGAGAATTTCCTGAGGGGAAGTTGCGTCAGAGCCATTATTGCCCCCTTTATCTGGGTGAGGGTCTAGCGCTTTATCAAATAGCAGCATTCACATTCTGAGCTCTCTATCCTTGCGAGCTCTTGCTGTAAGACTACGGCAATGAACGCATTTCTGGGTAATAGGTGTCTTGCCCAGACAGCATATACATTCACTATGGCTATCAGACGCTGGCAGAGAGTCCCGGAAGTTCCACATTTTTTAAAGCCAGGAGAGCCCGGCATTGCATGGGTTGGCGGGCTGCAGTTTACCACAGCTTGCCACTGAGGGGTTATGTGGCAATAAAACCTAATAGTCAGACTAATTATATACAAAGCTGAAATAAAAGAAACTGTCTCTTTTTTTTAAACTATTAACTGGTTAATAAATAAAGAAAACAGGAACAGACAAGGCTACTCAAACTAAAATTTCTTCACAGAAGTGACAGGAGGAGAAAGGTTGGAACTCCATCCACAGCCAAGGGTGTTGAAGAAGGAACTGAAAGGAGTCAGGCTGCGCGCGCTAACTTCAAAGGAGGGAACAACACACACCTCTTGCGCATGCACAGCCCAACTAGACACTGCTGTAAAAGTCTCCCATCCGCAGCGCGACACCAATAGTGGAGCACCCACAGGGGCATCACTCGAAGAAGAACTACTATGATTTATCATAGTATAAACCTTTTCCTTGAAGGAGTTTAGAAGTCAACCTACAAAGCATTAATGAAATAAATTCTCCCCTTAGCAACAATCCTGTTACTGCTATGAATTCAGGCCAATGTCTCCCCTTTGTTATGCCTGAACTCTATTGCTCTTTAAAAAACCTATGCAATGTCAATGACAGATTGGGGCTCAAATGGTTCATATGAGAGCAGAATATGGCTCCTTCATCCTTAGCAGTATGCCGTGGAAAGATAAGTGGTGGATACTCCATAACATCTGTCATTTGACACTATAATGGAAACAACACCAAGGAATATTTTGTAGAGGACAAGCTTGCATTAACAGAGGCATGAACATTGATTTTTTGTGCTTCAAAGAGTCAACATAAAAGCATATTTTACACACATAAAGTGAATTTTTTGATTTTGGAGGAAGTATCAACTAATTTGTATTTTGTGGTTTAAGTTTTTGTCTGTTCTTTTCACTCACCAAGGGAAAGTATGATTAAATGGACAAAACATTTAAAATCAATGACCCATTAAGTGAAATACTGTTTACATGCAAAAGGTGACACTTTTTTACTTTAATATAAGAATAGTGACTCAGTGATTCTTCAGTTTAATGACAGAGATGTAACTAGGAACAGAATGAGAGCACAGCTTCTTTCTCTTGAGACCACTTTTGTTTCAAGAGGCTAATATATGTAAAACACAAAAATGATTCACACCCTGCCACCTAATTATAGTACGGTCATTTTTACAGTGAAAAATTGAGTTTCTGTGAAATATTCAACAGTGGAGTGAAAAATGTTCATCTGAAAGGTAAAATACACATGAAATTTGGTCAATCAAGACAAACTATATGTGAGTTAGAAGAAAATAAAATAGCCCAAAACACTAAAAAGTTGGGTATTTAAAACTTTCAATTAGTGTAATTTATATTGAACCAAATTTTTCAGAATACTTCACTTCAGGTAGAACCATTTATGGCAAGTTTTATCACAGAAGGAATTATTTCTGTAAAATATATTTATGTAATTTTACTACAACATGCCTTCCACCGAATCTTCAGCAAAACTCTTGCTAATCTCTTCCTCATTTATTAAAAGGAAAACTGTAAGTAAGACCACACATCTCTCTTGAAATTTCAGAATTTCAGACACATAACTGATGTTTTCATTTCTGGTAAACACACTATGTACACGGATTTGAGAATGAGCTCTGTTCTGTAATGATGTACCTGGAGGCATTGACTGTGAATCACACATCAGAGAGAGTAAAGCCATGTTAGAGGTTCTTTATCATTACTTTGGCCACTTCAAGATTATTCCCTATGATGCAATTACCAGTGCTTCGTAAGCCTACTTTTAAATGTCTTAATGTAGCTTTTGCCATTTCCTTTTGCCAACTAGTCCAGTCTGGGAAAACTCATTTCTATGATTTTTTTAACTGATTTTCATTTCTGAGTTTAAGCCCATTACTCATAATTATATTCTCTTGTACCACATAAAACATCTCTCTCCTTATTTGGTGTTTATGCCCTTCAAATAACTGTAGACTGTTACTGGGTCACTGTGTTATCTACTACACGGAACAACGCTCACTAGTGTGAAGATCATGCATACAATATTTAATAACGTTTATGTAAATGTGTAAATTGCTGTAATAACATAATCTGTGAACTGCCACAAAACTATGCTTCATAATCTGAGATTACTTGTAAAAATCTTTTGTGTTCAATCCTTATGATTAAGAAGAAAGTTCTCAAAAACTGAGCTAAAAGTAACCCATGCAGTGCTGTCTACACAAGTCTGCAGGACATTTAAGTCTGAAGGAAATTTAAGAGAAATAACTCTTTGGATAGCAGAACTGTATTTATCTCTGTGGTATGTACCTGAATTGAAACTATAATTTAAATGTCAATATTACTTCACTATTGATCAATTTTGCAGACACTTTAAACTAATGCACTTATGGATGTGTATTTGGACAGAGTGGAGTACAGCCTCTCCCCGAGTTATGAACGAGTTACGAACCAAACACTTGGTCATAACTCGATTTGTTTGTAACTCGGACCCCATTGAGTTACACAGCGACCGCGCTGTTTGTAAGTGCGGGTCGCGTTCGTAACTCGGGGACCACCTTTACGACTGCTCCATGGGAGCTTTGGCTGTAAATGTGAATGGTCGTAACTCAACTGTTCGCAACTCGGGGACTGGCTGTAGTTAGTTGCTATCAAGAACTGATGGCAAAGGGAATGAAGAATTCAAACCCTACTTCCCAAAATATGAATTAATCTTTTCTTCCAAAAGCTAAAGATTAGAGGTAGCCCCTTCCCAATATCAAAAGACGCCAATGCCTCCCTGGACACCATAGTTAATGACTGTACAAACTTCATAGATGGACTTGAATCTATAGTTCAGACTCGTCAGATTTGATAAATATATCAAAATCATTTCCAAAGCCTTCCGATCAAAAGCTCCAACACTGGGCTAAGTAAGGGGCTGTGCAGACACTGTAATTCTGTACAATAAAACAAAGATCTAGTGTACCACAGAGGACACTGAGACTTGTAATCTTAGTTTTTACCAAGCAATACACACTCCATTCTTTAATCTTTCATCATAACTAAGTCTCTTTGCCTCTTAGTCAATTTTATCCTGGTTCTCTGAATTCCCTCTAATTTGTCTGTACTTTTCTATCTCTGGAGATGCACCAGAGCATTATTACAGGTTTGGCATCAATCTACTATACATTTGAGAGAATTTCTCGTCTTTTGGTCGGTCTGTTCAAGAACTTCTCCAAAACGGTAAGAGCTAGGATCACCAAATTCAATATACAGCTTCCTCTTATCATAACTTAAATTCTTAAAGCAAGGTTAGGGTTTAGTTGTGCCAGGAAAATGGGATGTGCTTGTAATGGGATTGCTTCTCATAGAAGCATACAGAAGAAAGACAGAATCACCAGGCAAGTGAAAGGGGCTAGCTGGGGCTGAGTCTTCCACACGCCTGGTGTCCTCTGGGGAGGAGGGAGGGACTGAACCTCCCCCCACCATTTGTAGGGAAACACTGCTGTCTGTTTCACTTCATCAGGGACCTAAGGGAAAATACACAGTTCACTGCATTCCTCACTCTCCCAAGGGTAGCACAGGCACAGATGAATCTGGACCTGCCCCAGCCAGGACACATGCACCCTCGCCCTGGGCTATGCCCACTGGAGCAGGAGTAGCCATGGAGAGGTGCTTTTCACCTGGCCCCAAGCTGCTGCGCTGAGATAGGGCCAGAGTAGACCTCTCTCCCTGGGACAGCCTGCATACTGAAAAGGCAGTTACCTATTCTGTAACTGATGTTCTTCGAGATCTGTTGTTCATGTCCATTCTACATAGGTGTGTATGCCTGCAACATGAACCAGTGCCAGAAATTTTTCCTTAAGCAGTAGGAAAAGGCCAAGTAGGAGACAAGGCACTCTGCACTCCCTGGAGTGGTGCGCACATGCTACACTATATGGGACACTCCCTGGAGCTTCCCTCCTCAGTTCTTTTTTTCTGATAGTGACAAGTGCTTGGAACAGAGTGTTCCAGGCTTAGCTGCAGCTAGCATTCCCACTGCATTGTTGATTGTTCTAATCAAACTTACTAAGTACCTGTGAACTGTTGGACTTTGATTCTCCAAAAGGACTTTGTCTGGGGGACAGGGCATGCCCTGCTCCCCTGGCTTCAAAATCTGTGCCGCATATCACAGGCTCATGCCAGTCAGCAATCCACTGCTTTAAAAAAGGGGTGGACAAACTGACCTAACTGTATTTTTCCCATCTTTACTTGTTAAGATTCCATATTTAAGCAATCACTTACCTACGCAGTTACCCACCCATGGACAGTGGTGGTCAAACTTTGCTATACATCGATTGCACACGCCACAATGTTTGGACCTCACTGGCTTCCGTATCTGTTGGGCAGATATTTATGGACACACAATTACAAAAAGCTTTATAGCTAAATGAAAGGAAACGTCTGAGAAATTTATACTGGTGGGAAAAAACCTCAAGAATTTTAATTAAAATACTCTGCAGCTGTTAATCTCTTAGGGTATGTCTACACAGCAAAGTTATTTCAAAATAACGGCAGTATTTCAAAATAACTTTCCTAGCGTCTATACAGCCAACCGCTATTTTGAAATAAATTCGGAACGCTTATTTTGAATTTGGTAAACCTCATTCTACGAGGAATAATGCCAAATTCAAAATAGCTATTTCAAAATAAGTGCTGTGTAGACACTTATTTCGAAATAGGGGGCCTCCAGCCTTCCCAGGGTGCCCTGGTGGCCACTCCAGCCTCAAGAAAGAACACTTCTCTCCCTCCCCCCTCCCTGGAGCCCTTAAAGGGGTAGACTCTGGCCACAGTGCCTGTGCCAGCTCCAAGCCTGCCAGCCCAGAGCCAGCAGTCTCTGCCCCTGACCCAGTGGTCCCAAAACATGAGCCAGCAAGCCACTGGCAGCAAGCCCTCCACTGCTCCCCAGGAGCAGTCTGCCAACTCCCAGGAGCCTGCCAGGGCCCGGAGAAGATGGGCGCCTTCCTGGTCCAGGGTGGAGATCATGGACCTTATTCAGGTTTGGGGGGGATGCCCCCAATGTCCATGATCTCCACACTAGACGGAGGAACGCAGCCGTCTATGGCAGGATAGCTGCCAGCCTGGTCACCAAAGGCCACATGCGAACCCAGGAGCAGGTTTGCACGAAAATCAAGTTGGTCCGGTGAGACCCCTAACCCTGAGCTTCCCCTCCCCCTTCTTCCCCTTGCTTCCCCCTTCCAGCTCCTTCCTCCCAGGTTTCCCCCTCCCCTCCCCTCTCCCACTCTCTCCTCTCCCGCCTCCTTTCCCCAGTCTCATCAGAGTTTCATTCCCTCCCCCCCCCAGTTTTGTTAAATAAAGACAGTTTGTGTTCATGAAAATATGTGTATTTTATTTTACATCAGGAAGGGGGGTTAGGGAGGGGTAAGTGGAAGGACGTGAGGGAGGAATGAGGCACAAGCCCCCAGTGGGGCAGACCAGGGAGGCTTTTAGGGTGGCAGCTCTCCCGCAGGGCCTCCTGGATACTGACAGCCCCCCAATGGATCGCCCGGATGGTAGCCTGCAGAAAGTGCAGCCAGGCTCACAGCAACATGCCCAAGAGAAGCACCAGAGTGCCCAGGGGCAGCTCTGGCTCCATGTTGCAGAGTGCTGTGGTGTCCCGAGTGAGGGCAACCAGAGTACGCAGAGACAAAAGCGCTTTGCTGTCCCTCATTGAGGTAGGCAAGCAAGCAGGAAACCTGAGAACTGGCTGTGTCGGGGTGGGGTGGGGGTGGGGGTGGGGTGAAGGGAGTCCCTTTAAGCACAGACCTCAGATAGCCTCAGGCAGCAGCCCCACACAGTAAGTCCTGACCTGGTGCCCTGCTGGAACTGGTTCTGGCCAGCCTTAAATGTGATTCAGAGTCCACTCAGTGTGGATGCGCTATTTCGAAATAGCAAAATACTATTTCGAAATGCATTTTGTGTGTAGACACGTTATTTCAAAATAAGAGATTTCGAAACAACACTGTAGTGTAGACATACCCTTAGTTCAAGGTCAACAGGAATTTAAAAGCTTCATGGCTAATTCAGAGCCCCTTAAAATATTAGTGTCTTGAAATTCCATTATATGTCTGCTATAGTATGTATGGTACAAAAAAAAAATCTATTTAAAATATTTTCCCTTAAATAAAAATTGTTTTTCATAAAAAAGATCAAATATTTATTTCTCTTTCCATTCACCTCAAAACCCTCTCACTACCTGAGTTTTGGGTGCAGACTTCTTTCAGGTCAGTTATTAAATATTGACAGGGTATTTACATTATGATTCAAATGATATTTGGGCATAATTAATAAATTAACCCTTTTCCAAACAGAATGCCATTAATGAAGCCTATTTACCAAAAAGAAGAATATGAATTCAGAGATTTTCAATGGAACTTGTGCTCCAAAGTTCACTTCGAAAATTTTGAAAACAGTTC
Organism: Rafetus swinhoei; assembly: GCA_019425775.1. Classification (NCBI taxonomy): domain Eukaryota; kingdom Metazoa; phylum Chordata; order Testudines; family Trionychidae; genus Rafetus; species Rafetus swinhoei. The sequence continues at coordinate 280,408,748 of CM033437.1, forward strand.
CAAATTGGATACAGTTTGTAAATTAAATATAAAATGGCTATGACAAATCAAGAACAAAATATATGAACAAACCTTAAAATTACAACATATTTAACTTTAAAACTACATATTTCAAAAACAAATTCATTTTGATTTATCCCTTTAAATCTGATTTTAAAGTTCTGTGTTTATTATATAAAATTAATAACACCATAAATATTATAGAAAAAGTATTTTCATTAGGTGTTTGTAATGTTTTTTATTCTTGCATGGGAAATAAAATGAGTATTTCAGCTCTCAGTAGGTAAGTGCAGGATGAAATTATTTTTCAACGCTTTATTTCAAAATGTAAATATAATTTGTCAGTCTAATCCACAGACTATTAGGAAATGTTAAACAGTTCAGGATTTAAATCAGCTTTCTAGTTAATCTGGCAAATATCACGACCGTTTTGACACAAAGCAAAAGATACTTTGTTTTCAAGCTCAACATGTCATTTAATCCACAGTTTGTTCTAGCCCGTTTTAAAATAAAATTTAGTTTTGAAAAGCATTGTGAAGCTTACTTGCCTCTTAAAAGCCTTCCCCAAATAGTACCACTACTATTAAAATGGGGGTTAAGATTAGTAGTTAAGTGATTTCTCTTAGTAGCAGCAAAGGCCAACACTTGGCCATTTGGATTAATAAAACTGGAGTGTATGTGTTCATATTTGAGTAGAATTGACAATTTTTTCAAAAGTTGGTATTTTGTTATTAATATTTCATCTCATGAAAAGCATGAGTGTATACTACAGGTTGAGCCTTTCTAGTCCAGGACCCTTGGGACCAGACTGGTGTCAAACCAGAGAATTTGCCGAATCACGGGAGGTCAATATAATCTAGCAGTACTGCGAACACTTCCACTGCTTACTGAGCTCTTAGAAGATATTTAGGGGTTAATTAGAGCTAATAACAAGTAGATATCTGGCTAACTAAAAACATGCAGGACCACAGATGTTGCCGGACCAGAGAGGTTCAACTTGTATTAGTAGCCTTTACAGTCTTTTATATTTGCTAATCACATTTTAAAAGAAAAGTGCATATTATGTTTTCTTGTGGAACTAGACAGCTGACCCTGTTTTCCTGCAACTGATTTTGTATTTTAAAATGTTTTGTGGGGGAGTGGGAAAAATAGTATTTTTCTTTTTAATATTACAGCCAAATTTAAAAAGTACTGCTCACTTTTGAAAGAAACTATTTTCACTCTCTATAGGGGATTATTTTAGTTATGGCAATGCCAGATAGCATGTTGTTAAGCCCAATATCAGGAAAAAAATGGACACATCAATGTAAAATATTAAATTACTAGAAGAAAAAAAAACAGTAATTAACAGTTCACAATCCTGCTGGAAGGGCATAAACAAGTGGAGTTCCACAGGGGTCTGTTTTTGGACCGGTTCTGTTCCATATCTTCATCAACGATTTAGATATTGGTATAGACAGTACGCTTATTAAGTTTGCAGATAATACTAAGGTGGGAGGGGTTGGAACTGCTTTGGAGGATAGGCTCATAATTCAAAATGATCTAGAGAAACTGGAGAAAAGGTCTGAGGTAAATAGGATGAAGTTCAATAAGGACAAATGCAAAGTACTCCACTTAGGAAGGAACAATCATTTTCACACATACAGAATGGGAAGCAACTGTCTAGGAAGGAGTACTGCAGAAAGGGATCTAGGGGTCATAGTGGACCACAAGTTAAATGAGTCAACAGTGTGATGTTGTTGTAAAAAAAGCAAACATGTTTCTGGGATGCATTAACAGGAGTGTTGTGAGCAAGACACAAAAAGTCATTCTTCCGTTCCATTCTGCGCTGATTAGGCCTCAATTGGAGTATTGTGTCCAGTTCTGGGCACCACATTTCAAGAAAGATGTGGAGAAACTGGAGAAGGTCCAGAGAAGAGCAACATGAATGATTAAAGGTCTAGAGAACATGACCTATGAAGGAAGACTGAAAGAATTGGGCTTGTTTAGTTTGGAAAGGAGAAGACTGAGAGGGGACATGATAGTGGTTTTTAGGTATCTAAAAGGGTGTCTCAAGGAGGAAGGAGAAAAAATTTTTTCCTTGGCCTCTGAGGATAGGACAAGAAGCAATGGGCTTAAACTGCAGCAAGGGAGATTTATGTTGGACATTAAGAAAAGGTTCTTAATTTTCAGGGTGGTTAAACACTGGAATAAGTTGCCTTGGGAGGTTGTGGAATCTCCATCTCTGCAGATATTTAAGAGCAGGTTAGACAGACATCTACCAGGATGGTCTAGACGATACTGGGTCCTGATGTGAGGGCAGGGGACTGGACTCGATGACCTCTTGAGGTCCCTTCCAGTTCTAGTGTTCTATGATTCTATGATCTTTGATTTAAAAATATGCTCTTCCAAACAAGCACAAAAGGTTTTAAAAGTATACAGATGTCAAACAATAATGCTTATAAAGTAATCTATAAGCATATTTAGAAGTACAAAATATATTTGTTAGTACCATGGACTGATCAAAGCTCTCTCATCAGTGCATTAGCTAAATATTAGAAAAAATTAGATGAAAGTTTTCAACTGCAACCTAAAAACTAGATGTGTTTAATCCACTAGCAAAGTAGAAACATATTAAACTAAAATCTATGGCTAAATTTTTCAGCTCAAAGCAATTAGGATACTGAAAAAAAAATTTAAACTACAATATTTACCTATAGCATTTAAATTCATTAGCCTTACTGATATTTCTCAAGTCAATGAATTTAGGAAATGAATTTAAGTATATTGTCATCACAATGGCTACATCCTTGCACATCTTAAAATTCAGTTTAAAATTTTACAACCCTCGCCCCCTTCACATGTAGAAGTGTTCATGGTTATTAAATTTTTAGTGTTTGGACAATCTTAAACTAAGTAAGCAAAAGACTAAAAGGCGGAAATGCTATTAATTTGAAGAAGGAAAAATGAGCCAATCTCTCTATATAAACTAAACAAGTAAGATGTGAGTCAATAAGATCAAATACTGGACTAAATTCTGCTCTCATTTCAGCAATCAGTATAATTCCACTTAGTTCACAATGGTTAGACATGGACAGCAGAATTTCACTCCGCAATCTTCATAATATGCAGCATGCCTAAAAAAATAATGTTTTGCTTAATAAAACCACTTATTCTACCGTTGTGTGACCATTAACCAATACTCTGCATAAAGTCAAATTGTTTTCCCCCTGACATTACCATAATTCTTATGAACAGACTCACTTGAGTTATTTTGGAAAACAATGTTTTGATGTAAGTTTTTTAAATAATGTCCATCCGTGTAATAAAACAGAGAATGGGGGGAAGTCTCGTTTCTTTACTATATAAATATCCAGTTTTGCCCACAACACACAAATGCCGCCCCCCCCCCAGCCAACTGATATTTACATTTCAATTAATTGGAAACAAAAATAAACTAAAAATAAAAAGCATACTAACCAAACAGGTACTGCAGAATATACTGAGGTCCAGACTTCCTGTCTCTGCAAGTTCGACTATTGTCTTCAGAAAAAACAAAACAAGAAATAAAATTAGTATTTAAACTTTTAAACACATACCCATCTATTTTCCATTGTTAAATAATTTCTGTAGCTCAGAATATCTCAGGCTTTGCTCACAAAGAGAATATTTAATTTAAGTAAGTTTAAAACCTATTTAGTTAGCTGGTTCAAAACCCTATGTAGACACTTACTTCCAATTTAAAATAACCTTTTTAGTTTATCTGAAGTCTTTTCTTAGTTGATTTAAGCTAAATAGTTATAAAGCAGGTTTAGACTGACTTAGAACAACCTCCCAGATTTTATTACACAGATTTCACTACACTGATTTGAAAATTGCACATTTAAACTTAACTGATTTACATTTTGATTAGCGCTTGGGCCCACCACAGACAGGAGCTGCTCCAGCTGGGCTGGAGTGCCCGTCAACGGCAGGCCCAAAGGGATTGGAGCAGACTCCTGCTTGTGGCGGGCGGAGAGCTGTTCCAGCCCCCAACGGTTAATCTTTCCTATCCGAACTTGACTCCTAAACTGAACTCAATATTTTGTCAATAAAAGCTCTAGCTTTATTGAAATCGTATATTTAAATTAAAGTAACTTGAAATTTCATTTACTTTCAAAACAGAACTGGCAAAATCTTTAAGCAATGACATTTAAAGTGACAGCTAGTATTAACAAGACAAAGTGAAGTAATATCTTTTGTTGAACTAGCTTTTGTTGGTGAGCGATAACAAGCTTTCAAGCCTACACAGAACTCTTTTTCAGGTCTAGAAAATGTTTTCAGAGGGTACATCTACCACACAATCAGGCTCCTATGGTTTGCCATTATCAGCTGACTCAGGCTCATGAGGCTCAAACTAAGGGGTTATTTAATTGTGGTGTAGATGTTTGGGGTTGGGATCGAGCCTGGGCTTTGTGAGGTGTGAGGATCTAGAACAGGGTGGGCAAGAGGCGGCTAGAGGGCTAGATCCAGCCCATGGCCACTTCACCGGGACCTTTACTACACAGTAGTTCATCCTACTTTAAACAGCTGGCTTCTAATTGCTCTGGATGACGGGGAGGGATGGGGAGGCTTTGCGCTGTGTTCCTGCCCCTAACAAAATCCCTCCATTCCCACTGGCTAGTTTCTGGCCAATAGGAGCTGAGAAATTTTGCTGGCAGCAGGAGCAGCAAGCAAAGCCTTATCACTCCCCCCTGCCATTCTAGAGCAGAGTTACATGGAGCAGCCAGCCCAGCAGACAGGCAGGGAGCCTGTCTCAGGTTCCACCTGGGTAAGTGCCTCCCAAGCCAGCACCTGCCTCTGTCACTCAACCCTCTCTCCCCGCAACATTCTGCCCCAGACCACCACCCCTGCTGCCTCAGGTCACCACCCTAACCCTCTGTATCCCTTCTCCTCACCTCCTCCAGGTTACAAGTCCCTCCCAGACCCTGCACCCTCTCCTACACCCCTCCCCCAGGCCAGAATCCTCTGCTGCCTCCATACCCCCTCCCGGGCCCTGCACTCTAAACCCCTGTCCCAGATCATAACCCCCTTCTTCACCCAAACTCCCTCTCAGACCCCACACCCTCTCCTGCACCCCAGTCCTCTATCCCAAGTTCCCTTCTACACCCTCACCCGCCATCCCAGACCCCTCACTCCCTCCACAGAAGTGCAGCCCTTGAGCACTTACCAAAATTTTGAAGTGTCCCCCCCATTACAAATTATTGCCTGCTCCTGGTCTAAAAGCTTGGGCTGCAGCCTGAACACAAACGTCTACACCACAATTAAACTGCTGTTTGTCTATGTCTATCATAGAAATCTTACAGCAGCACAGCCATACCACTGCAGCTGGGTTACTGTAATATCTCTCATGTAGCTGCTATATGGCATCCAGAGAAAACGCTTCCATCGACATAATTAATCCACCTCCAATGAGTGGTAGTGACTATGTCAGTAGGAGAAGCTCTCACTGACAGTGCTGTGCACACTACCACTTATGCTAGAGCAATCTGTCACCAAGGGGCATATTTTTCACACTCCCCCAGCAGCATACATTTTGCTGACTTAAGTGCTGCTGTAGATATGGACTTAGCCTGTGCCCCGTGAGCCAAGTCAGCTGGGCCAGGCCAGCCCTGGATGTCTAACTGCAGCATAGGCAAGAATGTCATAACTAAATACAAGTGGAACAGATTGTTTAGTATAAGCAGTTAAAACATATTTTAGGGGACTAAACAAAGTGAAATGGTCAGTTAACACCTCTCCAATCAGAGGACGAAAGCAGTAGGGGAAAATACTGAGGGCAGTGGTAGTGGGTTATAGATTGCTGTAATAAGTCATAAATCCAGTGTTTTTATCCAGTTCATGATTTTTAGCGCCTAGAAAGGTTATGAATTTAACAGGCAATTCTTCTGGAGGTGCTGTGCTGGTTTCTTTTGAGGATGGGGACTGAGAGGTCTAATATAGGGTGATCTCTATGTAAAAACTTGTCATCCACAGCTGATAACAGTGATTTTGTCATTTTTTCTGTGTGAATTCATTCAAGAGCATAGTTATTGTCTAGTTTTACCCACACTGTTGCTATTGATGCATTTAGTGCATTACGAGGTACACCACATGTTGTGATTAGCATGTATAGGATGTAGGGATCTTGAAAAGTGTGCTGTAGGGTATTGATCACCCCCCTTCCCAAATTCCTGCCCCCCCCCCTTTCCTCTGGAGAGGTATTGCCTGGACACTTCCCCTACAATAGTCCCTTGAAATATATGATAGCTACTTAGGCTAAACAATCTGTTTCACCTTGTATTTAATTGTGACACTGAGTACATTTCTCAGACCTGAAGAACTATGTAAGCATGAAAGCTAGTCTCTTTCACCAACAAAAATTGGGTCAACAAAAAGAGACTACCTCACCCCACTTCTCTCTTTCATATCCTGGGAACAACACTGTTACAACAACACTGTATACAGCTAATATTAAGTAAGTCTCATAATTCAGTACATTAGGCACTCAGGCACTACTAATATGAGAGATGTATAAGAATCTATGTAGAATAGAGCAGAGTTTTATGCTTCTATAAAACTATCTGGGGGATTACCTAATTTATCGTCACTTTCAATCTAATTTCATCACTTTTTGAACTTAATATAAATATTTACATACACTATAACTTCATTAAATTTCAACTACAAATTTATTTTAATTAAAACATCATAAACGTGAAATTTTGACAGGAAGACACACCACTACTTACACATAAAAACAAAGAAATATGTAAGATAAATACAGATATTAACCTTTTGATATTGCTATGTTTTTTCCCATACAAGTTACTGATAAACAGAAAGATACTCTACATTTAGAAACATATAGGGTAACTCATTCTTGAAAAAGGTCATGGTATTTTTCTCCTATCACCCTTAAAAGTCTATAGTACTTTTTACCTTTTTCTTTTGTTCTTCTGTGGCTTTAATGATTCCTGGGTCTGATTTCCAGGATTTTCCAAAATTGTAGAAAAGTGCAACACTATTGGCAAGGAATGGAAGATGTATAAAAAGAAAACTGAGATGTGTTTAAAGTCAAGGAATCTAAAGATGTTCAAAATGAAAAAAAAATTACACAATGACCAAACTGGGCTGAATTAACATCTGTCAACTTGAAATTAAGACAAGCAAACATCATTTTGTTCTAAAAAGTTTCCAAAATCAACATGACACTTAAAATAAGCACATAATATTATATCATAAGGACTTCTACTGTACTTGGTTCTGCACATTTTCTTCAGGCAGTCTGGCTGACTAACTCTTTTTAATGGTTTACACTGTGTTAGAAATAACTAAACTATAATTCATATTTTATCTGGTCATTGTTTAATTTGAATTCCATACAATATTGTCTCTTTAAAGTATTTCCTGATTTCACAGTGAACATACAGAAGTTCTATTTATAAAACCTCATTTGACTGCTTATGTCTTCATTGTCTTAAAATTCCAGTTAAATCACCAAAAGGAATGCTATTAGCCATATAAGGGACTGTCTAACAGGGAATGATGTCACATGGCAATAATCCCTCAACTTTTGCTCATTGCTAACACTCTACTCAGAGTTCAGATACTAATTTGAAAGCTCTCTCAGTGTAAATAACTGAAAAAGCCAAACTGTTTTTGGAGTGCTGTGTGAAACATGATTATCTTATAAGCAAATGAATCATATCTCAGACCAATGAAAGCCATTTTGAAATATATAATCCAATATGTATAAAATAAGAATTCTTAGTATTGCTGAAAATATTTATAAATTTAAGTACAGTGTAAATACAAGAAATAACCACTCATTTAAAAACGTTTCCCATGCTAAAATATATGAAGGTTTATAGTGGTTTAAATCACATAATTAATAAATTTCCTAGTAAAAGCCAATAACGAGCATGAAGTATAACCAGGGGCAGCCCTAGACTAGCTGCCAGCAACTGGTGCCCTAGGCGAACCATGCAATCGGCGCCCCCACCTCCAAATCCCTCAATGATACTGCGCCACCATTTGGTGTCCCATTTAACTTGGTGCCCTAGGCGACCACCTAGTTCGCCTGTATGGACAGGCCGCCCCTGAGTATAACACTTATGAGGCGCCCCAAAATCTGGCATGTTAGTGTGCCAATTCTACTAGCATGTACATGAGTGACTTTACTCATACAAGTAGTCCCACTGATTTCAGTTGTCATTGGGACTACTTACAGGAGTATGGTTTGTTATTTCTGTACATTTTTGCACCATCAAACCCTGAATATGGATTGATAAGTACAGGGTTTTATATAGCTGTATGTACTATGTATATGAACATTTTATGCATTGATAATCTATAAAATGTATGCAATTTATGGGAAACAGTTTCATTTATTATTATTATTAATTATTATTATTATTGTCATTTTTAATGGCATGGAAAACAGAGATTTTGGAACCCCATAGCATGTAAGTGGATTATTAATGATGAATATGACACTGATTTTTAGAAGATAATCAACAAACAAGTAACATTATCTAAAACATTCCACAACAATATATAGACAATCAAAATGAAAATAAGAAAAATGATATGGAATCCGAATTTTCATTTTTCCTATACTGTCTTTATGCCATGCTGGCAACATATAGAGAGTCATTCAGTGTAAATGTAATTAATACCTCTTTATACTAGTGGACACCATAAACTACCAATACATCGAACACTGCAATGGGACAGGCTTTTATATCTTATACTTTATTGTACCTCAACCAAACTTCCTTACTCTAATTCTGTTCTCTGAAGGAAAAAAAATAGATGTAGACTTCAACTGTAACTGAAAATGTTTGATAAGCTAATTTTAACTTTTAATAATGAATTATTAAAAAGCCTCTTAGCATTTTAGCTCACTAGAAATACTAGTTTTCTGAGAAGCTTGAAGATAACAAGCTCTTTTCAGTAACTTTATAAATTATATAGCCCCATGTACACCATAACCTAAGATATGCCCTGCTACATTGGCTCTACTACTGATTAAAAGTTGAGTTTAATCTTTTTATAACTCAGTTTCTTGCTAAATGCATTTTTTGAGATTAGTTCCTGCCAAAAATAAGTTCACTTTATTTAAATAGCTTTAAGGGTTTACATTTTCTCTAAAATATTACTATTTATACTGATATTTGTGTCACAATAAAAAAGTAGAAAAATGAGTGAAATATCTTTTAATTATAATCCTGTGAGCAGACGTTTTGCTATGAACAATAAGGTACAAAAGAAAAAAGTTACCATTCATTCCAAATTACTTAACATCATGTCTAGACTGCTAAAGAGAAAAAAGGAACTAAGACAATTTATTTTCTCGCCAATAAAATGGTTTTATGGCCCTCAGTTTGTGGCCTTACTTTTAATTCACTATATTAAATCTACTGTGTAAAATTTGGACAATATGATTCTATAATCAAGAAACTACTCATACTGCCACTGGGGCCTGGCTGTAACACGGAGATTTTTTTTTTTTTTTGCATGTTCCCCTCATTCTGCACTCTTCACTCACACATATTATACTAGATTTTCCTGGTGTTGCTTGGGTCCTTAATCTCCCCCCCCACCCCGATTTAAGTCATTGATCTGGGGCAGGGCTAACGATGAGGGGTTCAGCATGCATGCTGCCCTGGTGAGAACACTACCTCAGCCCTCTCTCACTGAAGCAGCTTGGGGCTAAGTGAGAAGCACCTTTTCATGGCCACTGAAGCTCCAGTGGGCATGGCTGGGGGAGGGGTGTATGTCACCTTGCTGGGGCAGGTCCAGGCTTACCAGCCAGTGAGAAATGCAGCAAACTGTGCACTTTCCCCTTGCTCCCTGATGAACAGGAACAGCCAGCAATTTCCCTGTAGGAATTGGGTGGGAGGAAGCTTGACCCTTCCCCCCCAAAGGGCACCTGAGATGTGGGAGGCTCAGGGCTGGAGCAGTCCCAGAAAGGGATGAGGCACACCCCCCTCCCCAGCCTCTTTTATCTGCCTGGTGTTTGTCTCTCTTCTGTATGGTTTTCTGAAAAGCAATCCCATTCAAGAAACATCCCATTTTCCTAGCAAGGTAAGGGTTTGGATGTGCTTTAAATTATGGTAAGAGGAAGCTGCATACAACATTTAGTGGTTCTAGCTATTACCATATAGGAGTTCTTGAACAGACAGACAGACAGACAGACACTCAAATATAGAGCAGATGTACAGATCCTAAGGATATGTCTACGTTACAAGTTTATATCCACCTATGTTACAGTAACATACTACCTCCACAGTAATTAAATTGCTTGTGCCTCTAGAAAAACAAGGGGTTGAGTGGAGGACCACAGTGAGCTTCTGAGGCAAACACCACCCCCCCAGAACTGCAGGACCCTCAGGGCATGGCCAGAGCTTTGCCACAGTTAACTCCATAGCGTAGACCAGATATAAAAGCCATTAAACGAAATGGCAAAGTTCAGCCCCTCCCTTCCTACTTTTTATTAGGAGGACTCCAGGAGATAAGTGTAGCATTGGCAGGGCCCTACCAAATTCATGGTCTATGTTGGTCAATTTTACAGTCATAGGATTTTAAAAATAGTAAATTTCATGATTTCAGCTATTTAAATCTCAGATTTCAGTGCTGTGTAATTGTAGTGGTCCTGACCCAAAACGGTGTAGTGGAAGGGGGGTCACAAATGCATTGTTGGGAGGGTTGTGGTACTGCAACCCTTACTTCTGCGCTGTTGTTGGTTGTGGCACTGCCTTCAAAGCTGGGAAGTGGTGGCTACTGGCTGGGAGCTCAGCTCTGAAGGCAGTCACCACCAGCGACAGCAATGCAGAAGTAAATGATACTGCCATCCTTACTTCTATACTGCTGTCTTCAGAGCTGGGCTCTCAGTCAGTAGCCACCGCTCTCCAGCCACCCAGATCTGAAGGCAATGCAGAAGTAAGAGTGGCAATACTGTGACATCCTTCCCAAAATAACCTTAGGACCCTTCCTGCAACTCCCATTTAGGTCAGGACCCCCAATTTGAGAAACATTGGTCTCTCCTTTAAAATCTGTTCAGTATAGGGTAAAAGCAGACAAATAACCAGATTTCATGGTCCATGACACATTTTTCATAGCCATGAATTTAATAGGCCCTACATATTGGTAGGAAAATCATCCTCCTAAGGACATAAAATAGGCCATGTGGATGCTGAAACTGAAAGGAAGGCTAATGGGGACGCAGGATTATGGATGAATGATAAAATGAATGGGGCATCAAATCTCAACAAAATGAAAACTAGGAGAAAATAAGTGAAGTACACAAATAAGAATCTGAGCGGGGGAACACTGTGTTGATTGTTCAACTCCATCCTGTAACTTTGACCTTGGGATTAGTGCTGTAGCCACACTGTGCTAAGGGACAGTGAGAGATGGAGCTTTTTCACTCTTTCCTCTTAAAGTGGTTTCATTTTTTTTAAATGAGCTTATGATGGAGGCCTCACCACCTCCATATTTATTTGCTTTTGTCAAATACCTGGAAGTCTAAATGAAAGTAATTCAGGTTAAATCTAAACATTTCCTTTTGACATTACCATAATGCTTTGTGTTTTTTTTCATTTTGTTAACATTAAAAAATTGTGATTTTGTTAAAATTTCTTCAGATGGAAAAATTTGAACAACAATTTTTGGATCAAGCTGACACTCTCTCTTACATGCAAGAGAGCGTCCATTCATTCTGGACTCTATTAAAAAAGCAGATCACTTTTTCGATTCACTTTCGCAGTGTGGACACTCTCTTTTGGAAGAAGTTTTTCCAGAAGATCTCTTCCGAAAAAAGCTTCTTCCGAAAGAAGTCTGTAGTCTAGACATAGCCTGAGAAGGGAGAAACAATAAAAGGAAACTTGGAAATGACAGAGGTGCTTAATGACTTCTTTATTTGGGTCTTCACCAAGAAGTTTGATGATGACGGGATACCTAACATAGTGAATGCTAGTGGAAATGTAGTAGGTTTAGAAGAACAAATTAAAAATTACTTAGAAAAGTTAGATGTCTTCAAGTCACCAGAGCCTGATGAAATGCATCCTAGAATACTTAAGGAGCTGATGATAGAGGAGGTATCTGAGCCTTTAGCTACCATATTTGAAAAATCATGGAAGTCAGGAGAGAGTCTAGAAGACTGGAAAGGGGCAAATATGGTGCCCATCTATACAAAAGGAAACATGAACAACCCAGGAAACTACAGAATAGTCAATTTAATTTCTGTGCCAGGAAAAATAATGGAGCAAGTAATTAAAGAATTCATCTGCAAACATCTGGAAGAAAATGTGATAGGTAACAGCCAGCATGGATTTGTAAAGAACAAACCATGCCAAACGAATCTGATAGCTTTCTTTGACAGGATAACATGTCTTGTGGATAAGGGAGAAGTGGTGGACATGGTATACCTAGACTTTAGTAAGGCATTTGATACGATCTTGCCAGATCTTCTTATCAAACTAGGGAAATACAATTTAGATGGGGCTACTATAAGGTGGGTGCATAACTGGCTAGATAACTTCTCAGGGAGTAGTTATTAATGGTTCACAGTCATGATGGAAGGGCATAACAAATGAGGTTCTGCAGGGTCGCTTTTGGGACCGGTTCTGTTAAATATCTTCATCAATTACTTAGATAATGGCACAAACAGTATGCTTATAAAGTTTGCAGATGATACCAAGCAGGGAGGGGTTGCAACTGCTTTGGAGGATAGGGTCATAATTCAAAATGAAGAAATGGTCTGAGGTAAATAGGATAAAGTTTAATAAGGACATATGCAAAGCACCCCACTTAGGAAGGAACAATCAGTTTTATACATTCATAATGGGAAGTGACTGTCTAGGAAGGAGTACTGCAGAAAGGGATCTAGGGGTCATAGTGGACCACAAGTTAAATATGAGTCAACAGTGTGACACTTGGGGTATGTCTACACTTGCTCCCTAGTTCAAGCTAGGGATGCAAATGTAGCCGACCAAAATTGCTAATGAAGCGGGGGTTTAAATATCCCACGCTTCATTAGCATAATCTCACCCTCACGTTATTCCGCTCAACAGCTGATTCGAACCAGGAACTGCGCTCCAGGACGTGTTAGTTCGAATCAAACCCCTTGGTTCGAACTATCGTTACTCTTCATTTTTCATCAAAATCACTGCTGATGGATTGATCTCAGAGAATCCATCTACACTGTAGTGTAGAGGTAGCCTTATATCTTTACTTAGGAATTACACGCTGAGTAATAAAATTCACTGGTAAATAAAAGTAGTAAACACAAGAAACTATATAGCATTACACTGATTTTTAAAGAGTCAAAACTGTAGATATTTAATGGGCATTTTGACATTTAAAGGTACATGCCTATAAACCTCTGGAACAGCCTCAGTGTATTCAAATGTGTCATAGTGACAACTACATTATTAATGGTTTTTCATGGAGACAATGTTTTGCGACAAGATCACTGAGAGACTTAGTTCTGTCATCTTTTATATTTTAAATGATAATTTTAAGTTGGAAATCTTTGTAATAAAATGCCAAATTAATTCTAGTTCTTTTGGCAAATTGTCCTGTAACCTTAAGAGGGAAAAAAATCACGTCTGCTTTATTTTTTTAGCATAACACAGAGAACTGTGGTCAGAGTAAAAATCTTTATATTTTTACAGCTTTATATGATTACTTAGAACAGAGCACAGTACTTCTTTATTCTCTGTAGTGTTGGTAAAGTGATATCTGATTAAATTCCTCTTTGTGGCAGTTTTTATTAAATGAATCTGGCAACTTATTTTACTCAAAATTAAAAACACTTTCAAAAGGATTCATTAAACATCAAGTTGCTTTATGGGGATTTTCAATGCAATAATATTAAGTAGGACTGTCAATCACAGTTAATTCACAGGATTAATCCAAAATTAATCACAATTAAAAATAATTATGATTAATTGGGCTGTTAATAGAATGACAACTGAAATTTATTAAATATTTTGGATGTTTTTCTACATTTTCAAATACACTCATTTCTACAACACAGACTACAAAGTATACAATGCTCACTTTATAATTTTATTACAAATATTTGCACTGTAAAAATGATGAGAAATAGTATTTTTCAATTCCCATCACATAAGCAGTGTAGTATAATTTCTTTATCATGAAAGCATAATTTAAATATGTAGGTAATTTTGTTGTATAACTGCACTAAAAAAGGAAAACTTTAGAGCCTACAAGTCCATTTTGTCCTACTTCTTGTTCAGCCAATCGTATTAAATTTGTGACTGAAATCTTTGGGGGAGAACTGTTTGTCTCTTATTGTTTTACTTGCATTTTGCCATATATTTCATGTTATAGCAGTCTCAGATGATGACCTAGCACGTGCTATTTATTTAAAAAATACTTCCACTGCAGATTTGACAAAACACAAAAAAGGTACTAGTGTGAGATTTCTAAAAATAGTTAGAGAACTCATCGAGAGGTTTTAGATGCTGAAGTGACAGCCAAAATCTGAGGATGAGGTGTGCGGCATGCTTTCAGAAGTCTTCAGAGAGCAACACTGATGCAGAAACTATAGAATCTGAACAATCAAAAAAGAAAATCAAACTTCTGCTGGTGGCATCTGATTCAGACGATGAAAATAAATATGCTTCAATCCATTCTGCTCTGGATAGTTATCGAGGAGAATCCATCAGCATAGATGTATACAGTATCTCCTTTTGGAATGGTGGTTGAAGCATGGCAGGCCATATGAATCTTTAGTGCTTCTGGCATGTACATATCTTGTGACGCCAGGCACAATAGTGCCATGTGAAAACCCGTTGTCACTTTCAGGTGACACTATAAACAAGAAGCAGGCAGCATTATCTCCTGCAAATTCTAACCAAACATGTTTGTCTGAGTGACTTGCTGAACAATAAATAGGACTGAGCAAACTTTAGACTCTAAAGTTTTACATTGTTTTATTTTTGAATGCAGTTATTTTTTGTACATAATTCTGCATTTGTAGCTTCAACATCCTTGATAAAGAAACTGCACTACAGTACTTGTATTAGGTAAACTGAAAAACACTTTACAATGCAAATATCTGTAATAAAAATAAATATAAAGTGAGCACTGTACACTTTTGTATTGTATATTTAATTGAAACAAAAATATTTTAAAATGTAAAAAACATCCAAAATATTGTAAATGATTTTCTCTTGTTTAACATCACAATTAATCATAACTTTTTAATCATATACATAAATGTGATTTTAAAAATTGTGATATGTTAAAATACTTAGCATTTTCATATTGCCTTCTATCTAATGATCTCAAGATCTGTTCAATTTCTTTTTTTTAATTTTAAAATTAAAGTTAATTGCTGAAAGCGTTATCAAGTAATATTCCAGATGTTTTACAATAAGCCACAACAATTCAGTATATACAATTTAATGTCCAGTTAAGGTAATATAACCTTCTACTTGAGATGCCAGTGAGTCAAGGAAGAGGATAGAAAATGAATATCATGAAAAATATTTAAAACTTTAACAGCTGACGTGCAATTTCAGGGTGGTCACATGAAAAGTGAGGCAATTAAGCTTAACTGCCAAGTTTCACACTTTAGGCTTTCTGTTCCAATCCCAGTGTGGTTCTATTAGTGGTGGGAGTAATCACACACCATGGAATCAACATCTGTTTATTTTGTGAATATTAACTAAAATAATTAATTTATCCCCATGTTCCCACTGTGTCTTTGGGTTTAGAAGTGGAATTTCCCTCCATATCTGCTGTAAAAATTCAGGACATACAGTAGCATATGAACTGTATAAATAATAAATCTGTTCATGAAATCTCTTCTCAAATACAGCTGAGCAAGACATTTGCAAGTAATCCCTAACAAATGTCAGAATGCTCTTTTATAGCAATAATTTTCCAGGATATCTGCATTGCATGTACTAAACTGTTCACAGTATCATTTTTCTCCATTTAGTCATAGTGTGCAACTCATTTTAGGTATTTTCAATCCTCTTTTATACAATGCAAGATTTGTAACTTAAAGCAGCTTACAGAATATGAGCCAAGTTAATTCCAGGCCCAAAGAAGTTTGTGGTTAAATTTCTCCGCTAATACGAGTAGATATTCTCTTTTGCATATTTTAACCACACAAAGAAAGGGACTTGAAATTGACTGACTTTACAAAGAAAAGGGGAACAAAGATACTACATTCAGCATATTATTTCATAAAGGTGTTTTTTTTTTTAGTAATAGTGCTGAATGCAAGACAGTTCATCATGCTTTTCAGATACAAACCAAAGAACTTTCTATAACTTTACAGAGTATGCACTGTTTAAAATTGTACTGTGTAGCTTTCAATCTTTTCCATATTGTATCTGGAAATAATAGATTGGCCCAACAAGAGGGTGCGCAAAAAGAGCAGCGGCAGCTGGAGCCCTAGGCCTTTCAAATCGCTGCTGACACCTCCACATGGTGCACTCTGGGCAGCTCAGAAGGCTTGTGCTGTTAGGGCGGCATTGGAGACTGGCTGCACCAGCCCTGCCTCTTCGGCCTGAGATCCAGCCCCTTCTGGGATCACAGAGCAACTCCCCCCCACCCCACATTTCGATGGGGCCGGCAATCCTGTTGGTCCCCTCTGATTATAGTCACCGAACTGCATAATGCAACATTATTCAGCTGATGTAATTTAATTTACAAGCAGTAAAAATAATTATTAATATTTTCGATTGCTATAGCATAGTAAAGTTCTATTTTAACAAAACCAATTAAGCATTAAGAATTTTAAATGGTTGTAGCTATTTTAACATTACAATCCATTCTTTACTTCTGAGGTCATATTTAGAACTCAGCACTGATGTTAAACGCATACAAATCACAAAAATGAAAAGTTATATTATTGAAAACAAGAAAAAGGATATCATTCCAAAACCAGAAAAACCAGGTCACATACATCCAGAATTTAGTTGCCAAGTATATTCCAAGAGGCAGCGCACTATGCATTGAGTGATCAAAGAATGATCTGTAAAACAACAAAAGTGACATCACATAGTATGTTCTTTTATATGTCATTTAAATTCATTATTACTAAACATGAAAAAGCCTCTTTTTATGCAACACATCAAACAACAATATCTCCATATACTCTTTGTAAAAGATTTTGTTTCCAGAACTTTTCAGAGCCTGTAGAAGTCTAATTTTCAAACTTCCCTGATGCAGAAGGATGGATGAGAGTCAGTTAATGTCACTCCTCAGATGGTCAAAGGGATAACTATGGTATAATATAAGACAAAAGGAAGCAGGGCTGACATGAATCTTTAACCAGAATATTATATTAATGTTTTATGCTATCTGCAGGCCAATATGTAAACTCTTACAAAAGCAATTTTAAACCAAGTCTACAACAAGATTTTAATGGTTGGATGCAATCTTCAGAATAAGTCTTGATTCATAAATGAATGGTCCCTGTTCTCTTTTATGTCTATAGACATCATATAATTTCGTATTCATAGATTTCAAGATCGGAAGAGACCAATGTGATCTTTTAGTCTGATCTGCTTTATAACAGAGGGCATAGAACTTTTCCAAAATAGTTTTGGGACACATTTTTAAAAAAACGTTCAATCTTGATTTAAAAATTGTCAGTGATGGAGAATCCAACACAACTCTTGGTAAATTGTTCTAATCATTAATTATCCTCATGGTTAAAAAGCTACATCCTATTTTTGGTCTGAAGTTCCACCTGTTGGATTGCGCTGTACCTTTCTCTGCTACAGGCAAGAGCTCCTTATCAAATATTTTCCCCCCATATAGGTACTGATAGACTATGATCAAGTCATCCATTAGCCTTCTTGTTGTTAAGTTAAATACAGCTCTTGGGGAGTGTCTTACTGTAAAGCGTATTTTTAATCTTTAATCATTCTCATAGCTCTTTTCTCAACCTTCTCCAATTTATCACTTTCCTCCTTGAATTGTGGACACCAGAACTGTACACAATATTTCAGCAGGGGTCCCACCAATAACAAATAACAGAAGTAAAATAACCTATGTTCCTAACTTAAGATTCTCCTGTTTATGCATCCAAGGACTGCATTAGCCCTTTTGGCCAGAGTATTGCACTGTGAAGGTATGTCAAGACTACATCCCTCTGTCGCCAGAGGGATGTAAATTAGACATACCGAAATTGCTAATGAAGCGGGGATTTAAATTTCCCACGCTTCATTAGAATAAAAATGGCCACAGCTTTTTGCCGACGCGGCACTTTGCTGGCAAAAAGCGGCAATCTAGACGGGGATCGGTCGACAAGGAAAGCCTTTTCTGACCGATCCCTTATGCCTCGTGCAACTAGGTTTACAGCATCAGTCGGAAAAGGATTTCCTTGTTGACTGATCCCCATCTAGACTGCCGCTTTTTGCTGGCAAAGTGCCGCGTCGGCAAAAAGCTGCGGCCACTTTTATTCTAATGAAGCGCGGGATATTTAAATCCCCGCTTCTTTAGCAATTTCGGTATGTCTAATTTACATCCCTCTGGCGACAGAGGAACGTAGTCTAGACATACCCTGAATGTTCATCTGAGTATCCACAAGTGTAATCAACCATCTGTTCCTTCACTTTTTACCACAAAAACGTTGGTCAGAAAATAAAGACGACTTCAGTCTTCTGTATCATTATAAAAAAAATCCAAGTGGATTATTCTGAGGTTGCTCACACAAGCATCATGCTGCCTTAATTAGTGACAAATATTTTCATAGGATTCCACACTTTGGTTATAATACACTACAGGTTGAATCTCTCTAGTCCAGTACCTTCAGGACCTGACCGGTGCCAAACCAAAAAATTTGTCGTACCACAGCAGGTCAGGGCGGTCAGTATTGTCTAGCAGCATTACAAACAATTCCACTGCTTGCTGGGCTCTTAGAAGACATGGAGGGGTAAATTTAGAGCTAAATAACAGCACAGAACACTCAAGAGTCTAGATTGGTGGCTATAAACAAGCTTTATGGGACTTCACCACACCCATGATATGTCCATGCCGGACCAGAAAGTGCTGGATTAGTGAGGTTCAACCTGTACTTCATATGCCACTGACATAATACCATTTTAGAACTCTTGATGACATGGAGAAGACTTAAATATTTACTCTAAAGCCACATGCTGACAGCAGTAAGGAATCACTGCTAAATGCTCTCAGCAATATTCACATCACTGGTTATTTTAATAGAGTTTGAAATGAATTCATAGCCAAGAGCATGGACAGCAGTTGTGAATTACATTTACACAAGAGATTCCTATATAAGAGATATTCAAGAAACCCAAATAATAGCAAATATAATTTTTAAAACTAAGAAAACTTACATATTCCTTGTTTTCCTTAGTCTATAGTTATAATAAAAATGTCTGTTTTGCCTCTATCACTTTTCTCTCATTACAGCTTCAAGCAGAGATTCTTAACAGAGATATTATCAGAAGAAAAATAGTTAAATCAGTTTTCCATTTCATGTAGTTCACATATTTCTGACACAAAGCTAGCTCTTCAATTAAGCCAAAGAGAAATTATATAAGCCAGCTAATTCTCAAGAGCTGTTGTGAGTTCCAGCTAAGATACCTATAACAACATACACCATAGAAAACATATTCCCATCTCTCTCTCTCTCCCCCTCTTTCTCTCTCTCTCTCTCTCTATATATATACTATAAATAAAATGATGGAGTCTAAATCAGCTGCTACAACTAAGATCTTGGAGTCATTGTGGATGGTTCTCTGAAAAAACTCACTCAATGTGGAACAGCAGTCAAAAAAGCTAATTGAATTCTGGGGAATCATTAAGAAAGGGATAGATAAAAAGATAGAACCATATCACCTCTATATAAATCCATGGTACACGTACATCTTGAATACTACATGCAGATATGCTCACCCCATCTCAAAAAAGATATCCTGGAATTGGAAAAGATTCAGAAAAGGGGCAACAAAAATCATTGAAGGTATGGAACAGCTTCCATATGAAGAGCGATTAATAAGATTGGGTCTCTGCATCTTGGAAAAGAGACAACTAAGGGGGGGATATGATAGATGTCTATAAAATCATGACTGGTATGGAGAAAGTAGTTAAGGAAGCAGGGATGTAAGTGAGTAGTCAAGTTGACTACCCAACTATTCGCATTCCACCCCCGCCCCCGACACACACACACCAAGGTTGGGGGAAAATGAGCCAGTGCTGGGGGGAGCTGGCTTAAAAGCCAGTTCCCCACACATACCGCTTCTGAGGAGCTACCTCCCCCTAGGCTGTTGCCTCTAGCAGAGGCAGCTGCGGGGGGTGTACGGGAGGTGTGCAAACCAGCCTCTGCCTGTGGCCCCAACACAGACAGGGGCTGCTGGACGTAGTGCGAGCCAGGACTGAGCAAACCTCACACCGGGTCTGGGACCTACCCTCTGCAGTTTAAATATAGTAAGAGCTGGGAGGGCAGGCAGCCTGGCTCTGACTACATTTAAACTGCAAAGCCGCAGAGGGGGCAGCTCCTGGACCCATGAGCCAGGACTGAGTGCCTTCCCTTATCAACTAATCATGTAGTCGATAAAAATGTTATCGGCTACACAATTAGTCAAATACCCGCTTCTTATCATCCCTATAAGGAAGTGTTATTTACTCCTCATAACAAAAGAACTAGGGGTCACCAACTGAAATGAATATGTAAGTAGGTTTAAAACAAACAAAATGAAGTATTTCTTCCTACAATGCACAGTCAACCTGTGGAACGTTTTGCCAGTGCATGTTGTGAAGGCCAAGAGTATAACAGGATTAAAAAAAAAAGATTCAAGGAGGCTAGGTCTATCAATGGCTATTAGCCAGGAAAGGTACGGAAGGTGTCTCTAGTCTGTTTGCTAGGACCAGGGAAGAGACAACAGGGGATAGATACCTTGACAATTACCTGTTCTGTTCATTCCCTCTAAAGCACCTGGCATTAGCCACCATCAAAGATAGGCTACTGGGTTAGATGGACCTTTGGACTGACCCAATATGCCAAGTCTTATGTTCTTATGAAAAAACGAGCCTGTCACAGAATAGATGAGTCAGAGGGAAATGACCCATTAAAAAACACACCTAAAGGTTCCTCCACAACTGTTAACAAATTAAACAACCTTGCCACAGTTGCCTCCCATCACTCCTACATAAAATTAACCTCATCCACATCACACATTTAAACAAAGGGAATGCCCTGGTGTGGACACCCATTTATAGAATAATCTTGTTTTATGATTAAAAGCAAAAAGGAAAATTAGCTTTTTCAAAAGTTTACTTCTGGTGTGCTTTATAATCAGCTAGAAGACTTACCCAGCATTGCTCAGTGCTGGCCGAGGGGAAGGGGAAAGAAAAGGGACTTCACAATGCCCTGGGGATGGCCTGAGGGCAGTACAAACCTACCTCCAGTGCTCCCCCAGTCCAGGCCAGGGGTGGGCCAAGCAGGCCTCCTGCCGGTTCTCTCCGGGCCCAGGTCGGGACGGGGGGGGGCATGCAGGTCTCCCAACAGTGCTCTCCAAGCCCAGCTCGGGGACAGAGGGAGGCCCACGCAGGCTGCCCACTGGCACTTCTCAGGGCTAGCCCAGGGACAGCGGGGATCACGCAGCTGCCAGCAGTTGCTTCCCAGGGCAGGCCATGTACTGCTGGCCAGCAGCTTGTGGTTGGGGCTCTTGCTGCCGCTTATGGCCATTCCACAGTATAACAATTCTTCCTGCCAGCCCCCTCCTGTTCCATTTTATGAGAAACAACTGAATTCCAGGCACATCCCATTGTCCTGGCACAACGAAATCCTGGCCTTGCTTTAAATCAGGATAAAAAGAAGCTGCATACTAAATCTGATGGTCCTAGTTCTTATAGTTTAGGAGGAGTTCTTGAATAAACGGACTCATGGATAGACAAATGCACGTTTCTCAAACATATAGATAGATTTGTAAACTGCTCTGAAGTTTTCTTTTTGAAATTAGTATGCTTTCGAATTCTAGCAGAAGCAAAAGAGACGCTAGATCGAGGAACTTTCTAACTCTCACGCGCAATTTTAGAGAGCATCAGAAACATTGAAACGACAAATGTAAAAAGTAAAAACTACTCTTTCATAAGTATTATGTGAATGCTATATGTTTAGTACAGAATATGTTGTACAAACTACAGGACAGACCAAAAAGGGCTTCAAAATGTCTTTCTTAGGAAAATCAGCTACATCTGGAATGCTAAATTTTCCTGAATACTTACAGATTGATTTCAGAGTTTGTTTTTTAGTTAAGAATTCAGTGTTATGTAAAAGTTCAACTACACACAAAGAAATCACCACCACAAGAAACAGATACATATTGTAGTAATAACATTATATTATGGCCATTCAATAAAAGATTCTTTCCTTAAAAATAAACAAGGAAACTTAAATACAAACAGGTTAATCTAATCACTTTACAGTTATAAAGTAAGGACTTCAAATTTAAAGATATTCTGTACTCCAACTTTACAGTTTTCTATTGTAATTTTGTAATCTGTTTTTTGCTCTCTATGGGATTGAGACAAAAAAGATGTACCAAACCCTGTATTTAACCAGAAAACTAACAAAGTAATTAAAGTCTAAAGAAAAAAACCTCTTAAATTGTTTGAATTAATGCAAATACACATGTATATCTTTACATTATTCTAGTTGTAAATTATGATCATTTTAAGTGCCTGTGAAACATATAGTACAGCAGCATTAATATTACAGAACAAATTAATATCTCTTCTTACCAGTGGTGGTTATATACTGTAATTATGTAAAAGGCCAAAGAAAAAAGAAACAATAATAACTTGGTATACACTTGGCTTGAACTTTAACCCATATTCTTTCAACCTACCTCATTCATAGATATACCAGCTTACTCCAAGCTCACATTCACCTGTTTACCAAGACATACAGTAATAACAATCTCAGGTTCTGTTCCACTATCTTATCACCAAAATGTTTGTGTCAGCTGTTAATACCCACCCTCTAAAGGCTAGGAGAATATTCTTTATTATATCATTTTTATCCAAAATGAAAAAAAAGCACCTTGTACTACATCCTTGACTTATACAATTACATTTCTCTTCCAGTCAACTGTCACCTGTGTATTATCTTGCTCTTCTTCTCGGTTTGTCTCCTATTCTAAATAGAAATACGCGGTTGGCATGCAATATCTTTTATTAGGAGACAAACTTTCTCTTTCATCAAGAGAAGTGGTCCAATAAAAGATACTACCTCACTCATCCTTGTCTTTCTAATATCCATGTCTACAACAACACTGTTAACAATAATGGATCATATCCTCACTGTTACTTTTGTTTTTAAAAAGAGAGGTTATTTACCAGTAACTGCTCTTCTTTGAGAGTATCACCTCTGTGTATTCACACTTGTAGGAATGGCACTTCAGTCCAATAGGGGAGTCTACCAATGTTACTAGATCTTTGCTGACCCTGAAGAAGAACTGGAAATAATGGGTGTTGTTCTCGGTAATGGAGAGACCTAGTTGGGACTTATTCCCTTATATAATAAATACTTCCAGACTTATACCCAAGACATTTGTTCTTTTAGGGTACAAAGACTCAGTTCAAATCATCTGCCTGGACACAGTTTTTCTTTGGTAAATAAGTTTTTGCCTTGAGCAAAGGCTAGGTGACCAGCTTGCAGCTCCAGAACCATGATGTGTAGACAACACCTAGAGAATCCACAAACCTCGAAAAGACTGAAAAACAAGGAGAACATGTCAGCCCACTAAAAGTAAAGGTGGTGAGAAGAGAATCCCTTAATCAGTAGAGACCTGCAAATCCACAAATATCCACAGTCATTATTGTGGATAGGATGGGAATGCAGATAAAAAATTTGTATCTAGAACCCTGCAAATTTGTGGATATCACCTGGTTTCCGCATCAGCAGATGCCAATATCTGTCAATCATTTTTGCAGTTGCAGATGTTAGTACCAAATTTGTATCTGCATAGAGCTTACTTATCAGCTCTGTTACTTTCACCTTTTGAATTCTGAGACATAAATGGTCAAGCGTAAGTAGAAGACAGAGCAGCATCTTTGCTATCAGTCTTAAGGAGGTCAAAGTTCTAGCCTGGAACGCAGTATTACCGTTACATTGCTACAAACATATCTGTGGATCAAAATCTAGATACTGATGAAATAAGGGACTCATTGCTACTTACGTTCAAACCAAAGTATATCAAACCACTTCAGGTAAGAGGCTTACCAGAATCAATCATATTGAAAGCTCAACACCAGACTTAAGTTAACCTAAATTGATCTAAAGATGAAGTAGATCTTGGGGTGGAGAAAGCTGGATGGTTGCCCTGGATGCCAACTTTAGGGGGCACTTTACCACTATGCCTGGTTGTTTCTAGGGATGTAAGCGACTAGTCAAGTAGGCACTAGAGTAGTTGGTTCTCCCCCCCACCCCCTCCTCACCCCTTGCTGCCTCTATCACAGAAGGCAACGGGGGGGGGGGGACCCAAGGTGCTGGGGGGGAGCCGGCTTAAATGCCAGTCTCTCCTCCCCCTCAACACCGTCTTCACGGTGGGCAGGGGGCAGCGGGGAAATGGTGCAAGAGTATATTGGAACAGTCCCGCTCATGCCAGTCCCACTGCTGCTCCTCTCCCTTTGGAGTATACAAGAGGCGCTTGCAGCTCTTGTACATTTAAAAGGAATAGGCACAGAGGGGAACAAGAGCCAGCACTGCTTTGCTCCCTGCTAGCACAGGTTTCCACTGCCTCTCCCCCTTCAAAATGTACAGAAGCTGCCGCGGCTCTTGTATATTTCAGAAGGAGAGAGACGGGGGATTTTTTTAGTGACTGGATGACAGATTTAAAACAGAGTTAAAATATCTTACTTTATGTTTTACAATCATCTCTTTTGACCACAGCAATTTCTGAATGACTTTCTGAAGGTCTCATCATTTTAATTCTGAACAGTAATTTATTTTTATTAACCTATATTCAATTCCGCCTTGCTGCTACTGTCCCTCTCTAAGAAAACTTTCTTCTTAACTATTCCCTTCACAGTTTACACTAGTGGTTTAAATAGACATCCAGTTCCCTTCTGCTGAAAATAAAATGTTTCTCTGCTCCTAGCCATATTAACTCAGTGCCTTTCATTTAAAATTAATTCAAGGGCAACATTTCTGACATGACACAGCATTAGAGAGCCAAATCACATGGACCTTCTTCTGAAATGTAATAGTGATAAAAAAAGAAGTTCTTGCTAAGAATGCTATATATCCAAAAGCTGTATAAAGATCTGTCAAAAAATCAAGTACAATTTTTATTAATTAAATGAACAAGCCATATCTTAAACATTTATCTAGGTGTACTAGATTGAAAAAAGTTGCCTGATAAAATACTTACTTTGAAAGAAACTGTACCATAGCCCATACACCACCATACATTAGCCCTTTAATGAGCCAAGAATCAACATCTAGGTCTGCTATAAACCCAACCAGCCAAATAACTAGGAATGGAGTTCCTAGCATCACCTTCTGACGAAATTCCTGCACAGAAACAAATATTTCAATAAGCCATTTAGATAATTTTAGAAACAGTTCTTGTAGGAAATGTTTACACAGTCTAACTTTAATAGTCATAACAATTCATTTAAGACTAAGAACCTTAGTAAGATAAGCAAGAAAAAGCTGATTTTCTAAATGTATTTTTTTCTTTTTAGCATATTCATACTATGCAAATCATTTTTTTTCCTAATGTAAACTAGAGATTTCTGACTAAAAGATGCCTTGATTTCTCTTCCAGCATCAATGATTAGTCAAACAATTTTCATATGTAAAATGTTATATTCAATTTGAGAGAGATTAATTAAAGAGAGAATTCAGAATGTTTTGAGTAAGTCAGGTAACATGGTTGACCACTATAGATATTTGAGAGTTGTACAAATTGGCAATTATATTTTACACACTAAGAAAAATATAAAAGCCATAATGCAATTAGGTTGGAAGTTAAGAGACAACTTGAAGTTTGTTTTTTTTTTTAAACATGACAGTTTGGAAAATCATATGCAGCACTGCATATTGAAATCTAGGAAAGAACATATTGCTAAGTAAAGGGTAAAAGTAACTATAGTAAAGTGGAGTGGAAAATGGTTAAAAGTAGTAACACAAGGTTCCACCTTTGTCTCTCAATGACTTTCATAACAAAAGTACTAAGTTGATAACTAAAAAAGATTTTGTAATTGCCATAATTGTAAACTCGCTCTGGGATATGAAGTCAAGTTACGTTCTTTCTGACTAGCACATAGTCTATAACCTTTACCCGACTAAAATATTTGACAGGTAGTATCGGAGCAATTGAGATATAGCTCTTACGTTCTGAGGTAAATATTCTCCAGATGGAATTAGTTAACCATTCTGCCAATCATGCTCAAGTTGGAACAAAATCCAGTTCCCTATCGTAACTACAGTAGCTCTGCTGTGCTAACAGAACAGAAGAATAGAAACTTATTGTGTCAGTAAACTAATCAAACACATAGGAAGCAGGTTTGTGGGATGAAAAAGTGCTACCTTTACATAATCACATTTTTCCAATACTCTCTTTATAATAACAGCCACAATTTAAAGCAAACCTTTATTTTAGTTATCCCAGTAATGCAGAGCCAGTACAATGAAATTATATAAAGATACTCTAGTAAAGACACGTGGAAACAACTCTGCATTGTAATAGACCAGGGGCAGTCAATCCATTTAACAAAGAGAGCCAAAACAGAAGCAGAAAAAATGCGAAGAGCTGCACCAGAATTGTCAAGGGGGTAGGGGAAAGCAAAGCCCCCCCAGAACAGAATTGTCGAGCAAAAACAAAAAAATTAAAAAAAAATGTTTTTTAAAGGAGGCTGCCCCTTTAAGATGGCCGCCATCTTGGGTGCCATTTTTAAAACCCTGCAGCTCCGACCCAGTAAGCACAGGGAAGCCTGGGGGAAAGCCGAGGGGGGGGGGGGGGCATTTGGAAGAGGGGGGCGCGAGTGGCGGGTTGGCCACGGCTGTAATAGACAATGACATAAAGTACAAGTGACATGCTCAGTACCTCAAGTAGCCATATTACCTACAAGAGGCTTTATAACTAAGAACAGAATACAAATGATACTTTATCATGAAAGGGCACAGAGGTCAGTATATATGGTGAGAAAAGTAATAACTAAGTTTAAAAACAAAATAAAAAGATGAAAGTTGCTCATAACACTACAGGCAGTCCCCGGGTTACATGGATCCGACTTACATCGGATCCCTACTTACAAACGGTGTGAGGCAACCCCGCACTAGCTGCGCTCTCCGCCCCAGCAGACCAGGGAGGCGCGGGCGCTTTTCTCAGCAGACACCTCAGCTTGAGAATAAAGGACTGAGGGAAGTGAGGTGTGGGAGAATAAAACTGAGCTCTGGAGAAATGTTTGGCTAGAGTTTCCCCTACAATATGTACCAGTTCCGACTTACATACAAATTCAACTTAAGAACAAACCTCCAGTCCCTATCTTGTACGTAACCCGGGGACTGCCTGTACTTACATGGTAACTCTTGATAGTCTGACATATAAGCAAGCGTAGGCACTAACAAATCAAGCAATTACCTTTTAAATACACAGTTCAGAGTACAAGCTACATTCAAGTTATAAAAAAAATCAACTGAAATAATCAACTGCTATGTATTATATTGTAGATGCTATGAAGCTTGCAAAAAGTAAAATTGCTTACCTAATATTCATGTACCTTTGATTCCATATAGTTATATCGTAAGCATTTGGGGATAATGACCCATCTTTTTGTCATGTGTATGTATATTGCTGAGCACAGTGGGGACCAATTATTGATTGGTATACCAATACTTAATTGGAGCCTCTAGGCACTATCACAATATGAATAAAGAGTAATAATGTAAGTATTTACAAATGTTAACTTAAAAATGACTGAGAAAAGATTGTCCTTGAAGACTATAGCTAAAGTTTTCATTACCAAGATACACTATTTCTGAACTAAAACAATAATTTCAACCCTCATGTGCAACATTTAGAGAATAACTGGCATCAAAGCCATCTCACTGACAAATAAAAATTAATTCTGTATGGAAATCCTATGTATGTATTTATGACAGACATTTTCTCTTAGACACTTCCATTTCCCTGTCCTCCTCAAAGGTTCTATCATGTATTCCATCCATTCTCCCTATACATTGAGATTTATTAATACCACTCAGCTCAGGCCATGGGTAGCGCTCCAATATTCCTCCTGTGCACAGAGTTAAAAAATGCACCTTGCTTTTAAATTGTCATTCAGTAGGAAACAAAGGATTAAAATGTCATTAGCCCACCAAGCCAATGCACTATAAGCGATTTTTAAAAGCAGTTTATTTTTGTATAAAATGTATGTTTTTGTTAAATTGAGCTGTGTATTTTTTTTTAAGCTGACAGATGAATTGTTTATCCATCAAACAACTGCCAAGCTTATATATTCCAATAGGATTCTACCTAATAAAAGGCCTTTGAAATAAAAGACCTTTGAAAACTAGAGAAAGTTCACACGCCACCATTATAGTGTCATGTTCAGCCTCCATGTTGCTTCACTTTGTCATATAAAACTCACCAGCAGTTATACAAGAGAGCGAAGTTTAGGAAATAGACTGAAATTTTCATTTGTCAAAGTATCTTGATTCTCCACAAGAAGAGTACTGCACTGTTCCTAAGGTACTCTCCCTTCTGCTCAGACAAGGAACAGCATTGTCACTGATCCTTGGAAGAAACTATGTTCCTATACTTTTTATCCTCAGGAAAGGTTGCAATGGCAGTGATTCAGAAACTAGATATAGCATGACAATATGAGATAATTCCAGAACTGAAATATGGGGAAAAGTTCTTGTTAATATCTATATACATGAGCTCTGGTGACATGCTATACACTATAATGTTGAAGACCTATTTTGAAAAGGGAGGAATATGCCAAAAACATGTTTTTATATAATGAAAAATATGAGATTTCTTCTCACCTTATCAGCCTTTAGCTTTCTCAGAAATGATGGATTGTCATATCCCTTTGCCTGTCTTGCTTCTTGTAAGTGGTTGATCATCCAAACATTTTTTCTCTGTTTTGCCAAATCAAGTGGTGATTCTCCCTGCCAGGAGTTTGAAAAATAGGAGAAATTTAATTTAAAATATTTTTAAAAGTATTTTGAACACGTCTACTTTGAAAATAGTAAACCGCCCACATAAAATTATTAAACTGAAAAAACATTAAACAATATTCTGGTATAATTTTACTCCGATGCTTGCTTTGACACCACCAAGACAATTCATTCCCTCCAGTCTTTTTCTTTTCACTTCTTTTATAAGTGCCTCAGTGATGAGCACAGTGCTAAATCCACGTTCGTGACATAATTTCTGTGCCTCAAATGTGGCTACAACTATTGCCTTTAGGGATCCTCTGTCATAACAAATCTGTGTTTAAATATCCTGAACAGTCGTCTTATCTGTTCCCCCCTCCTCTCCAAACTATTGACAGTCAGCAGAAACCAAACAAACAAAAAAAGCATCTGTTGCTCACTGGATCATGGAAATTCTCCACTGCATAGGATTACTCCTTAGTTACATCTATGCCTCAAGGAAGAGATCACCAGAAATCACTAGTACTACAAAATGTTTTCCGTGAGAAAAGTTTCTCACATTTTAATATTACTATGTTAGCCTCAGCCTTTGTGTTCTTAGGAAGAAAATGGAAAAGGACAGAAAGTGTAACGATTGCTGGCACCCAGTTTATCCTACCATTATGAGGTCCTTATGCTTGGTGTGTGCCAGGTTTTTCACTTATCTTGAAGGATCCCAAGGCAGTAATAACATTGTCCTAGTTCATCTCTCACTGCACACTCAGGAGGGGAGACAGAGAGAGAGAGACAGAGGACTAAATGGATTTCCATCTACAGAGATTTATATCTGTTTTCTACTCCAAGAAAAAGAGCTAAGTGAAAGTTTGTGACTAGGGTCTTGTGTTATAGCGGAGGCAAGGGATAACCAACTGCAGGTACCTCCAGCTCCAGTTTCGCATTTGACTCCTCCTCTCTTCTACTGGAGTTAATTCCCCTCCTAAACAAAGCATTCATGGAGGCTTGAAAAATAGCTGAATCCTCCATCATTCGGCCATGCCTAAAAAAAAATGAGACAGGTACCAGAAACTGAGGTTACCCAGAAAGGGCACAGTGTACTAGCAACTGGGGGGGAGGGGGAGCGGAGTTTTTCAAAGGCACAAAGAACAGCTAGTCATCTAACTATCACTGAAATTCAGTGGGAGTTGGATGCCCCCATTTGAGCCTTTGAAAGTCTCATCCTGAGTCTGTTAAGGGATTAAGTAGTACATAATGGAAAACCTAAGATGGATTTTGTGGCTTCTCAGGGAGTTTCCTTCCACTGCCTATGTATGAGGTGTTGAGCAAGCCTAATTCATCAGAAAATGTAGATCAAAAGTTATCTTTATCCTCTATGTCATTCAACCAGAGCATTAAAATATAGGTTAAGATATAGGCTCAGCCCTCTGAGGTAACACAAAAATTTGGAACTCTGCCATAGCGAATACCCTGTCTATTCACATATCTACTGGTTTCTTGGATCACTAATCTCTGGAAAATCTTAAGCACTGGTATTTTTACATATCCAAACTATAAAGATTACCTGCGGACAAGTAATAACCTCTGGAAGTTTTTCTCCAACATAAAACCTGCTATTGTCTCTGGATGCAACTGAGCATCTCTTCTACTAGAGGGCTATATGACACCTAGGGACTGTCTAGATAAAAAGATTGCAGGAGTGTTAAATAAATCTTTTTTTAAAAAAAATTCTGATCAACTAGCCATGCCTTTTATTAATATGGAGGCATGACCTGTTTATTAAATACATTTTAATATTTATAACAAACATCAGGGATCTCAATCCTGGACTATTAATACACTAATCTCCAAGTCAGATAGTAATCACTATTTAGCTTGATATGTTTCACCATGTGTGATCTTAATAATCATAAAAAAAAATAGTCTAGGCACATTAACTGGGGATATTCACAGTCAAGCCTTTAAAAGACATGACTGAAATCTCATGCCAAGAAACCACATCAAGGATCTAAACCAAGATTTTCTAGCAGATTCAAATCATTCCCATTCAGTAAATACTCTCCTTATTTTAGAAATTCATGATTAGACAGTGTAATTAGCCTTTTCCTCCTTCCTTTGGAAACAGAAGACATCACAAGTATTCAAATAAAATTTCCATGTATTTATTCTTATAAAATAGTTCTCTCATCTATGAGACCATCCCAGTCCATTCAATAAATTATGGGTAAAAATATGGGTGTGAGAGAATCATAACAAAATGGGGTTACTGCCTAAGATTTAATACTTCTCTCAGTAATGAAAATCATTCTACCTCCATTCCAATCCAAACCTCAAAAAAAAGAATATAATTTTACCACCAAGAAAAGGTGTTTATCTTCTTGTTTTTATAGTTCAAAACAGTTGGAATGGACAACCCCATATTAATTAAATTAGAAATGGCAATTAATATGCAGACGGCAGGTACTTCAATACTTCTTATGATATTAATCCAGGATACCACCTAACTGTCATCAGATCTTCAACATGTGTATCTTCATATCAAGATGATCAAATTTATTCTAGAAGCTTTTCCATTTCAGTACAGAGCACTGTTTTTTCCTACTGCCTCTTGATAATTAACCAAAATCCTGGAAACAGTGTTTTAATTCAAAAGAAAATCAGTGCCTTACTTGGATGACTGGTAATGACCTGGGTCAACTCCCTCAAAAAAGCTTGTGTGATGTCATTTACTAACAATAGTGCCTGGAACTGACTTCACCCTTTTAAAAAGCTTTAGCTCACCTGTAGCATTTCAGTCTCTAACTAATCTGGAAGTAAATGGATTTTCCATCCAGAGGATTCAAAAAATATTTAAGCTAGACAACATTTTTAGTTATTTCCAAGAAGCTCTCTGCAGAAAGGACCTTACTAGGCAAGGTTATAGATATGTCCAAATCACCATCTGTTCCACATCAAAAGTTCAGAACTGACAAGAGGTCTCAAAAAAATTCAAAACCTGATTTACAGATAACTAGCTATAATTAAAATAGCAGAAGAATCTAAATTTGGAACATTAATCAACAGAAAACATGAGAACAAAATAAGGCTGATTGTGGAACAATGTTTTTTCTATTATGGACAGCATCAGCTTACTTTAAGCCTGTTTTTTTTAAACAAAATTTTATTTTGAAAAATTCCTATAACAAAAAGCCAGATTTTTGTAACCCTCAAACTCAATAAGGGGTACCTAGAAATGTAAAAGAAAAAGAACACTTATTTGCTTTACAATAACTGTTGTCCTTTGAAATGGTGTAGTCAGTGTGTATCTTCACACAGGTATTTACATGTCTTCTGTACAATACTAGATTCTTTAGAATAGTATATGTTGAAACCATACACAAGCATATACCTCTTTTTACTCCCATGCAAGGGCATCAAAGATGAAGTGTCTGCAACCCCTTCTCAATTCCTTTGCAATTCAAATTCTGTGGTAGCTGAGGATTCCGAAAAAGGGGAAGAAGGGAAGGTTGTGAAGTCCTAACTGCCATCTCTAAGAACCATAGTTACTATAAGTTTAAGTAACTACTCTTTCTTTCTCAAGTACAAGTCAGCATAGATTCCACTATATGAGACTGGCAACCTTTTGGATTGGTGGAATGAAAATTGTCAGCTGCATCCAACCATTGGTTTATCATATTTGGTATCTGCTCTGGTAGTTATGTCGGACGCATATTGCCTGTTAAAAGTCAATAGATACTGGAAACGCACATATTCCTGAAGCAGGTGGAGGATGTTACTCAATTCTTAATGTTTAGTAGGAGAGATCTACCAGCTAATTTGTAAGAGTGAGATGAAGTGCTATCCTCTTACATATCCATTTTTTGTGGTGAGATGGTCTGAAATTTAGACTGAATAATTACAGGCAGAAATAAATGGAAATAGCCTAGATGGTTTGATTCTGTCAGTGTAATTAATCAATAGTCTGGAAATGTCCAGCTGGTTTAACTTCCCTCTTTTCACCAAGAGAGATTTTGGAAAAAAGACAGGTAAGATAACAGATTGAATCAGATGGAATTCTGAGAGTACACTAGGGATGAACCTGGGTGAGGTCTGAGCACAACCACTGCCCCTATGAAATGCCATGAAGAAAGAATCAGCTGTAAGTGCTTGGAGTTCTCTCACTCTCCTGTATGAAGTCACTGTAATCAGGAAAATAATTTTCAGAGTGAGATGAACTAAAGAACATTCTGAAAGGGGATTAAAGGAAGCACAATGGACCTCAAGATGTCAATGTTAAGGTTCCAGGCAGGAGCAGATTCTTTGACTGGAGGGTAGGACTTTGAGAAACTTTATAACTTTTAAAAAAATCTTAAAATGTTAAATGAACCAAAATGTTCCACAGAATCTCTACAGATAGTAATTCCATGCTCTAATAATAAGAATATAGCAGTAGGGATATATTATCGACCACCTGACTAGGATAATGACTATGAAATGAGAAGGGACATTAGAGAGGCTATCAAAATTAAAAAAAACCTCAATAATAATGGAGGATTTCAAGTATTTCCATATTGACTGGGTATACATCACCTCAGGACAGGATGCAGAGATAAAATGTCTTGATACCTTAACTGACTGCTTCTTGGAGAGCTAGTTCTAGATCCCACAAGGGAAGAGGAAATTACTGATTTAGTCCTACGTGGAGCACAGGATCTGTTCCCAGAGGTGAATATAACTGGACTGCTTTGAAGAAGTGACCATAATGTAAATAAAACATCCCTGTGGTGGGAAAAACACCTCAGCAGCCCAACACTGTGGCATTTAACTTCAGAAAGGGAAACTACACAAAAATGAGGAAGTTAGTTAAACAGAAATTAAAAGACATAGTGACAAAAGTTAAATCCCTGCAAGCTGCATGGAAACTTTTCAAAAGACACCATAATAGACGCCCAACTTAAATGTATACCACAAATTAAAAAACACAGTCAGAGAACCAAAAAGTACCACAATGGCTTCACAACAAAGTACAAGATGCAGTGAGAGATAAAAAGGCATTGTTTAAAAAGTGGAAGTTAAAACCTAGTGAGGAAAATAGAAAGGAACATAAACTCTGTCAAATTAAGTGTAAAAATATAGTAAGAAAAGCCAAAAGGGAGTTTGAAGAGCAACTAGCCAAAAACACAAAAAGTAATAGCAAAATGTTTTTTAAGTACATCAGAAGCAGGAAGCCTGCTAAACAACCAGTGGGGCCTCTGGATGATCAAGATGCCAAAGGAGCACTCAAAGATGATACGGTCATTGCAGAGAAACTAAATGAATTCTTTGCTTCAGTCTTCATGGCTGAGGATATTAGGGAGATCCCCAAACCTGAGCCATTCTTCTTAGGTGACAAATTTGAGGAATTGTCATTAGAGGAGGTTTTGGAACAAATTGATAAACTTAACAGTAACAAGTTACTGGGACCAGATGGCATCCACCCAAGAGTTCTGAAAGAATTCAGATGTGAAATTGCAGAACTATTAAGTGTAGTTTTTAACCTATCCTTAAAAAAAAAACAGCTTCTGTACCTAATGACTGGAAGAGATAGCTAGTGTGATGCCAATGTTTAAAAAAGGCTCTAGAGGTGATTCTGGCAATTAGAGACCGGTAAGTCTAATGTCAGTAGTGGGTAAATTAGTTGAAACTATAGTAAAGAATAAAACTGTCAGACACATAGATGAACATAATTTGTTGGGGAAAAGTCAACATGGTTTCTGTAATGGGAAATCATGATTTACTAATCTAGTAGATTTCCAGAAAGCCTTTGATAAGGTCCCTCACCAAAGGCTCTTAAGTTAAGTAAGTTGCCATGGGATAAGAGGGAAGATCTTCTCATGGATTGATAACTGGTTAAAAGACAGAAAACAAAGGGTAGGAATAAATGGTAAATTTTCAGAATGGAAAGAGGTAATTAGGGGTGTCCCCAAAGGTCCATATTGGGACCAATCCTATTCAACCTATTTATAAATGATCTGGAGAAAGGGGTAAACAGTGAGGTGGCAAAATTTGCAGATATTACTACATTGCTCAAGATAGTTAAGACCAAAGCAGACTGAAGTACGGATGTAAGCGACTAGTCGACTATATGATAAGCAAAAGATTATTGGATCATCGAGGGACTACTTCACTACTCGCTTCTACTCCCCCCCTCCCCCCACTTGGTGCCTCCAACAGAGGCAGCAAGGGGGAAAAGCAGGCTTAAAAGTCAGTTCCCCCCAGCACTGTCTCCATGGGGGGCAGAGGAGGCAGAGGGTGTAGCAGGGACCGGGCATGAGCCTAGTCCCAGATGCGCCTCTGCTTTTTAAATGTATTAAGAGCCAACAGGCACAGCAGGGAGACTCAGCGTGAGATGGGACAGCTGATTCCCAGCTCCTAAAGGTTTCCCTCTCCCCGCCCCCCGCTGTGCACAATCCTTTTAAATGGATTAAGAGCATATCGGCTCTTAATCCATTTAAAAGGCAGAGCCACAGCAGGATTAGCTCCCAGGCGGGATCTAACCCCGCTGCAGCTCCCCACTGTCTGCTAATCAACTAGTCGATGGAAAATCCATCGACTAGTGAATCAGTTGATTAAACTAAATTTATCATCATCACTGTGAAGAGCTTCAAAAAGATCTCCCAAACTAAGTGATTGGGAAACAAAACGGCAAATCGTAAAGTAATGCACACTGGAAAAAATAATCCCAACTATACATACAATATGATTGGGACTAATTTAGCTATAACTTCTCAAGAGAGATCTTGGAGTCATTGTGGATAGTTCTCTGAAAACATCCACTCAATGTGCAGAGGCAGTCAAAAAAGCAAACATAACTTTAGGAATCGATAAAAAAGGGATCGAGAACAAGACAGTGAGTATCTTATTGCCTCTATATAATACCATGGTATGCCCACATATTGAATACTATGTACAGATGTGGTATATATTGTGGTAAAAAGGATATATTGGCATTCAAAAAGGTTCAGAAAAGGGCAACAAAAATGATTAGGAGATTGGAAGGGGTTTCATATGAAGAGAGATTAAAAATACTGGGATTTATCATTTTAGGAAAGAGGAGACTAAGAGGGGATATGACAGAGGTCTATAAAATCATGACTGGAAAGGAAAAAGTGAATAAGGAAAAGTTATTTGCTTGTTTCCATAATATAAGTACTAGGGGTCATCAAATGAAATTAACAGGTAGCAGGTTTAAAACAAACAAAAGGAAGTTTTTCTTCACACAGTGTAGTCAGCCTGTGGAACTCCCTGATGTTGTGAAGACCAAGTAAAAGGGTTCAAAAAAAGAACTAGATAATTTCATGGATGTCCATCAATGGCTATTAGTCAGGATGGGTAGGAATGGTGTCCCTAGCCTCTGTTTGTTACAGGCTGGAAATGGATGACAGGAGAGGCATCACGTGATGATTATCTGTTCTGTTCACCCACTCTGGGGCATCTGGCTTTGGCCACTGTCGGAAGACAGGATACTGGGCTAGAAGGACCTTTGGTCTGACCTAGTGGGGCCATTCTTATGTTCTAATACTTCTGGGAGAGAGAAAACTGAACACAGGAGAATGGCAAATTAAGACTGCTGCAAGATGAGGCTTAAACAACAAAAGGGAGAGATAACTCAGTGGTTTGATCCTTGGCCTGCTAAACCCAGGGTTGCGAGCTCAATCCTTGAGGGGGCCATTTAGGGATCTGGGGCAAATCTATCAGGGATGGTACTTGGTCCTGCTGTGACGGCAAGGGGACTGGACTTGATGACCTCTCAAGGTCCCTTCCAGCTCTAAGAAATAGGTATAGGTGTGACTCAACCAGTGGTATGCATACCCTTAAGGGTACTCAAGAGAAGTCAATGTACGTCAATGCAAATGAAATTTTGGAGGAAACTGAATTTTTGTTTAAATTTTACACCCAAAAATTTCATCGCCCGCCTGGCTACAATTAAGTTCTTTAAATAAACATGTTGCAATGGTAGAACAACATTTTGTGTGTCTGAAAACTGTAGGTACTGGGGGTACCTATACTTTTTTTTAAAGGGTACTTTATAAAAAAAAGGTTGAGAAACACTGGGCTAGAGGAATTATAAATGCAGAAAATAGTCAAAGATCTGAAGTCTGCAACTGAGAGTCTCTTCCATTTTGATAAATAAGTGCTTCTAGTGGATGTCTTCTTTGTGCTCTGAATCAGAATTACCTGGACATGTTCAAAGCCAGCGGCGGATATAGGGCAGAGCGAGCGGGGTGACTGCCCCGGGCTTCAATAGGCCCCGCGCCGAGCCGCTGCGTGGGAGCAAGCGGTGGCGCAGCGGCTGTTTGGGCCCTGTGCTCCCCGT
Source organism: Rafetus swinhoei (assembly GCA_019425775.1). NCBI lineage: Eukaryota > Metazoa > Chordata > Testudines > Trionychidae > Rafetus > Rafetus swinhoei. The sequence goes on from CM033437.1 coordinate 280,446,214, forward strand.
ACAGCACGAGGCCCAAACAGCCGCTTGCTCCTGCGCAGCAGCCCAGCTGAGCAGCGCAGAACTCAGCCGAGCGCCACGGCAGGAGGCAAAAGGCATGACAGAGGCTCCAGGTCCTGCCCCCTGGCCGTGTACGTCACCGCCCCACCCTCCTTCGCCTCCCGCCTTGGCGCTCGGCTGAGTTCTGCACCGCTCAGCCGGGCTGCTGCGCGGGAGCAAGCAGCGCAAACAGCCATTTGGGCTCCACGAGTGAGAGGCAGGAGTGGGAGGCGAAGAGAAAGAGAGAGTGAGAGGCAGGAGGGGGAGGAGAAGAGAAAGAGAGAGTGAGAGGGAGGAGGAGAAGAGAAAGAGAGACGGAGAGATGGGCAGGAGGCGGAGGAGAACTGAGAGAGGGGGGGGAGACAGTAGGAGGAGGAGAGAGAGAGAGAGACAGAGACAGACGTGGAGGAGAGACCTGAAAATCCCGTCTTATGACGGGCTATTGGCTAGTTTTTTTAATAACGAACATTTAATATTGATATGTGAAACATGCAATGAAGTAATATGAATACGCAACAGGCGACGGATTGAAACTGATTTGCGCACATGCTACTACCTGTGTCGGCTGTGGCCGTGGCACATGCGCCATGTCACTCACTCCATTTTTTACAGATAAATAACAATTTTATAATTGTAAATTTGCCGACAACCCCAAATTATAAAATGACTAGCAGAGTGAGAGACGCAGGTAGAAAATATTTGTCGGGAAGCCAGAAATGAAAGAAAGAAAGAAAGAAAAAACTTGAAGAATGTAATCTCAGTCTAAAAGGTACTATGGAAAAATTGAAACTAATAAAGAATTACTTAAGATCTACTATGAGCCAGGAGCGTTTTGTAGGTCTTTCGATTATATCGATTGAAAACGACCTGTGTAAAGAAATGGACTTTAATGACATAATTGAAGAATGTGCTGCCAAAAGAGCTAGACAGCTATAATAGACTTAAATGCAAACGAAAATTTTTAATTATTAATGCTGAATTTTGTTTAAGAATGACATACAATATAATTAAAATAAAAATTATCCAACTAAATTAAGTTTCTATCAAATTTACCCAATTCACATTTAATATGAAAATAGCCTTTAATTTGCACATTTGATGCCTTTTTTCTCCAAAGGGGGGCCCCGCGAAATTGTGCTGCCCTGGGCCCTGCAAAACTCTCATCCGCCCCCTGTTCAAAGCAGTGCCTATCTGTGGTATTTAAATGATCAGCATCTGGAACACCAAGTGCAAAGTGTTCAGGTTTGGATGGTGAACCTGACCACACTACAGTGAGATCAGATCTAGGCAGTCTTGGATCTGGATTAGTGACTGAATGTACATCTGCAGCAGGTCTGTCAGCCAAACTATCTTAGCCAGTAGAGAACTACAAGAGAGATTGTGCTTCTTCCTTTTGTTTTTGGAAGGCACCATAGGGATCAGGAAAATAGGTGGAAAACATAAAGGAGACGTAGGTTCCACTGCAGAAAGAAGGCAACAGGCAACAAACCTGACTTGAGGCTTCCCCTGGAGCTGAAATTCTGACATTTATAATTCTCCTACGTGACACAAAGATTTATTATGAGAATCCTCAATGATGAGATATATGCTTTGTGATGGACTGCCTCAGGGACCACTCATGATTGCTACTGGACTATCTGTTTTGGAAGTCTGTCAGGTAGCTGCTCATTCCCAGAAAATGTAGAGGACTGGTGGGCAACCTTTAACCCATGGGCCACATGCGGCCCATCAGGGTAATCTGACTGCAGACCAGGAGACATTTTGCTGACACTGGCTGACTTCAGGCATGTCCCCTTGCAGCTTCCAGTGGCCTCAGTTCACTGTTCCTAGCCAATGGAACCTGTGGAAGTGGTGCCCGTAGATGGAGAGGTTGCAGGGATGTGCTGACCATTGCATCCCACAGCTCCCTTTGGCCAGGAACAGAGAACCACTGCCACTGGAAGCTATGAATGGTCAATGTCACCAAAATATTTCATGGCCCCCAATCAAGATTACTCTGATAGGCTGCATGTGGTTTGTGAGCCAGAGATTACCTACCACACATGTAAAGTCATTGGGTATGCTTACACTGCAATGAAAAACCTGTGGCTGGCCTGTGCCAGCTGACTTGGGCTTGCTGGGCTCAGGCTGTGGAGTTGTTTCACTGTAGTACAGAGTTCCAGACTGGAGGCTGGAGCCCAGGCTCTAGGACCCTGCAAAGTTGGGGGTCCCAGAACTCAGGCTGCTGCACAAACCCAGAAGTCTACACTCCAATGAAACAACCCAAGCCATGCAATCTCATGTTGTGGCTGGCATGGACCAGCCACAGGTGTATATTTGCAGTGCAGACATACCCATTTGGGTATGACTATTTATGACAAAAAAAGTTCCTTGTCTGGTTTCCATTAGAATTCATTATGTGAAAGAAAGAGGAGAGACTTCTGAACATGAGATATTCACATGGACACAGTATTATGATCTCTCTCACGCCATTATTTTATTTAGTAATACAGATTGGGGCTTTTGCTTTAAGACTTGGACAGCCAATGTGTCTGTTCAAAATCTACCTATGTTGTCCACAGGGACCACAAAATTTCACATTAGTGAACCAAGTGTGCAGTAAAAGTCATGACCATTTGTTTTATGAATCATTCAAATAGTTTAAGCGATGAGGAGTCCTGTGGCACCTTATAGACTAACAGATTTATTGGATCATAAGCTTTCGTGGGCAAAGACCCACTTCGTCAGATGCATGTAGTGGAAATTCCAGAGGCAGGTATTCTCCTCTGGAATTTCCTACTATCATCTGACGATAATGGTCTTTATCAACAATAAATCTGTTAGTCTATAAGGTGCCACAGGACTCCTCGTCGCTTTTGCAGATTCAGACTAACACGGCTACCCCTCTGATACTTGAATAGTTTAGAGCCTATTTATTAGAAAGAGAATGTAGCTGTTTTATTACGTAACCATTTATCTGGCTTTTTAGGTCAGTGGTTAAACATTTTCTTTTATCCATTTGTAGTTCCCATCTATTCTTGACTTTGAAAATCATGGATTAGAGAGTAAGCACGTGTGATAGAGATAGAATGTCTGTGGAGAACATACCATGATCCAGCACTCTAAAAGTCTATTTTCTGTCTCACTGCTGCTGCCTGCCAATAACTGAAGAGAGGATAAATATACTGTTCCAGACTAAAGGATATCCCTTTATGATAAGCAATATTTTAGGTGAGGTGATTTTATATATATATATATATTACTACATACATGGTCACTTTATAATTAATAGTTGAAGAGATGCCACATGTAGTCGAGGCTGAAAATATAACACATCCGTGGTTAACTATACAGGTAATTATAGTCATGCAAGTAAATGTGTGAGCCTAGCTGCTAGGGTTCAAAGCATGGAGAAAGTTATGTGGACTTCGTTAGGAGTTTTAATTCAAGAGCACCAAGATTTGTTACAGTCTAGAATACAGTAACAGCTTCAGTTGCTGTGAACTTATGTTGCACTTACTTGTGGCTCTGACCCACACTGACCAAGACAATGGATACTGTTAACAGTGCTGTGTGAGTTCAAATAAAATATGCACAATAAAGTTCATAGGTTCATTGCTTCTGGGGCTGACAACATAAGACAATCCCTTGACCACCTCAAGTGAACCCCCTAGGAAAAAAATACTGTGAAATGCTAGATTAACTGACCTATACCACATGCAGTACATTATAATGGCAAATATTGGGGTGGGTTCTCCAGTCTGTCCACCCTTATTGTGCCACTCAGGATTCTGAATAAAAATGGCCACTGGAGAATCCCACATCTCTGGCATTCAGAAGCGAATAGTCAATTGAAGCTGTATGCTAGAGTTGTGCCAACTGCCACAATTTTAGCATACGGCATGTGCTGGTAAATGGCTGAGGTATTGCAGACTAAAGCTCTATTATTCCAATTATCTACTGGCAGATGGTCTCTTGGAGTACACTGGAGTACAATAAAAAAAAAAACCTGGTAGCACAGAGTCTCAGAGCCCAGGTTAGCTGACTTGGGTTTGCAGAGCTCAGGCTGCAGGATTAAAAACTGCAATGCATATGTTCAGGCTCAGGCTAAAACCTGGACTCCGAATCCCACGCCTCATCAAGGGGGTCTTGGAGGCCACACTGCAGCCTGAGCCCAAACAGCTATATCACAGTTATACAGCCCTGAAACCTGAGTCCAAGTCCGCTGACCCTGGCCAGCCACGACTATGGCATAAGTCTTTTATTGCAGTGTAGACATAGGGACTTTGTGCCAAAGGCATAAGTTGGAGCTAATGTTGAACCACAGAAACTCAACTGGTTCCCTGATAACTCCATTCCATCCCCTCCCATAAAACAAAATTTAGTCACATGGGAAAAGTGGAACAATTATTTTGCTGTAACCAGTATTCTGTAGTTATGGTTCATTTTGATTGCCTTGCAAAATGGCGGTAAATTGGAGTTTCTCTCCTCTTTTCAGAAAACAACAAACATCCCACACCTCAAACCATTCAAACTTTTAGCAAAATTAAATTTTCAGTCAGTTTTTCAATTTTATACTCACAAGTATGTGCTCCTACAAAAACTGATGTACACATGTTTGAGTGCACAAAATAATTGCTTTTATGTTTTTGCAGATACACTTTTTCACAAATATAATTTTGCAGGTACAGAATTAGAGGATATGGGCCACTCTTGATGGAAAATAGTCCCCAAATTCATTGCATAGTTTGCTCAACATCGCCAGACACCACCTCCTAGGAATTATCAAACCTTTAGTAATAATCAAGATTCAGATTTTAACAATTATTTCTGTACATCATTGTAATAAATGATTAAAGTATGAATATGTTTACCTTGATATTTTGGGCATCAACATTAGCTCCAGCTTCTAGTAGAAGACTAATGACTGTTGTGTTTCCCGCTAGCACAGCCCAATGTAATGCTGTATTTTTGTGGTATTTGTCCCCAAGGTTAACGGAAACATTAAAAGTAAGCAGCAATCGAGTTGGATCCACACTAGAAAAATAAGAGCTAGGTTAGATCCATAAAGAATTTTAAAAATCACAATGCACTTTGTCCATGAGTTTGGCCTACTTCAGCACCTTAATGTATCAACTCAGACAATACAAATTATAATAGTCCTTTTTTCTAGTGGTAAGTATTAATGGCCATATTTGCTGTCTCTGGAAAAAAAAAATCTTTTGAATTTAATGGAATCTGCACAGGGCTATCTAACAATGTCTTCTATATGATAGTAGATCACATCTTTTCATATAAATTCTTATTTTCCCATGTATCACAGAAAAAATGACAGTATCATTACAAACATGTAATATCATGCAAATGTTTATGTATTTGATGCACAACAGTAAGGGTACCAAACATTTCTCACCCTTTATCATACAACTCTTTTAGAAGGAGAAGCAGAGGAGGGAGAAGAAAACATAGTAATACTGTTAGGCAAACAATGTCCTGTCTTCTTCATTAATTATAATATATCAGACAGATTATTGCATGTTTGATGGCATTGTGGGAATAATTTAGCTAGCTAAAGATACAGTGCCTTGTGTGTCCTTCTATGTTATATTGTTTGAGCAAGGCTAAGTGCTTTGAACAAGTCTGTATTAGGAGTTAATTACCTATGTGTTCTGTAAGCTGCCCACATTAAAGGTGTCATTCCATTTTGATCCATCATATCTACATCCTGATAAAAAGAAAAGCATTAGTTAGATAAGTAAATAATACTTAAGTTTCACTATACTATAGGAATACAGCATTTGCCATACTGGATCAGATACTAGTCATTTAAATTTGATGTCCAATCCTCAATGTAGATGCTGCAGGCTTGTCCACATAACCCCACAGACAGGACAACAGTGATATGAACTGCAGTGTGCACCAAAGTGTTGTGATGTAACTGCCCCACATAAATTCTGCTAGTGCAAACAAAACAATACCTGTTTCCATTAGGAATTTTAATATGCGTTTCAGTAGCCATGTAAGCTCTGAAAATTTCAGCAGTTACACGAGGAGCGGCAGCAGCCCGATTCCCCTGAATCGGGCCCTGTACCTAAAGGGGCCCCACGCCCTGAAGCCGGAAATGTGCCAGGCGCACTGCGGGAGGGGGCGTCAGCCCCGGAGGAGGAGTGCAGTGGCTGGCTGCGCTGCAGGAGGTGTGAGTTGAGCGCAGGGTTTCCCTACGCTGCGGGGGGTGTGTGTGTGTGTGTGTTAGCTACCTCCGGGGTTTGGCGGGGGAGGTAGCTGGGGATTTTTTTTGTGTTTTTTTTTTGCTCAACCAAAATTGCTGCGAAACTGTTCGAATTGGGCCCCGCACTTCCTAAAGCCAGCCCTGAGCATCAGTATCCTGTGCATTCTGGGAGCCTGCGTATTAAGGATGTTAAGTAACGGTTAATTTACTAGTTGAGTAGTCGATGGAATTTCCACTGACTACTCGACTAGTCGATAGGCACTTCCGCATTCCTCCTTTGAAATGTACAAGAGCTGTGCAGGGTAGTGGTGCCAACAGAGTCGATATATATAAAATGGTAAGGCACAAAGTACAGCTTTCTTGTATGAAGAGGAACCTATCACTATTTCATCCAAAACGATGTACTTCAAAGCAAAGAAATCCTTAGTTTTTGTGGTAAGTTAACAAACTTTTCCTAATGGGAGAATGAACTGTGCTAGCTAATTGCTAAGATAAAAAACATGGATACAACATGCTTTTGTCTAGCAACCACAGACAGTGACAAGGAACTAAGCACAGGTTGCAGCTAACCCACCCTTTCCCCTAGGCTGGACACAGGCAACAACAGGTAAGTCTTCTAGTATTTTCATAAAATGTTGAATCAAAACGTACTTTTCAAATATACACAGAAGTGTGATTTTGTAACATTTTCCATCCTCTTTCTCTTTTACAAAACATGAAATAGTATTTTAACATCAATAATTGTTCATATGTAAAAAGCATACCTCACAGTATAACATCACAGTGTTTACTGATTAAATTACTGATAGAATATGCAGGCTCGATGCATAATTCTTCAACTCCATTTTCTCAGCTGTTATTCAAAATAGCCTAAGTAATTAATCTGTATAATGGATTCATCATGTAAGATTAAAAAGGCTTTGGGAAGGCAAAATTGACACAATTTTTGTGTTTTGTACTAATAAGCTTTTACGCAACTTGTGATGAGGAGAAATATTTCTACTGTGAAGTTTTTAATTCCAAAAGAAACAAAAATACACCCAAACCCCACCAGTTTCTTTTGAAATAAAAAGTTACATTTTATACATATATTACATGTGTAATATAAATGTATAATTATTAAATACTACATAAATAATGAAGAAACATTTCTCTGGAATTTCTGCAACTACAAGTTTCATGTATTCATTTATTTAAATTTGTATTTTGGTTGCAAAAATATTTTTTTAATCCAAAAGAGCTTCTTTAACCAAAGGGATTTTGAAAGAAAAAACTGTATGTACTAATCCACACACAAAAAGCCTTGCCAAATAAAAATAAAAATCACAGTTTTACAAACAATTCATTAACAAAATGCATGTTTATGGAATTTGCTGAGGCTTAAAACTTACTGCACCAGGTGAGATCCTCTTGTTACTTCTATTAATGTATGTTTACACCATCTATACTTTTCTAACATTTAGCTACTATCTATGTCCAACATCTTTATGAGACTATTACTTCAACATCTTCTTAAGTAACTTATCCTGCTTATGGAACAGTTTAAAACTTTTTATCTATTGGATTCCAAGAAATGGTTTAATAAAAATTGATTACTGAAAGCAATAGACCTGAAAAAATATTTTAAAAATTAAAAAGAATACACCAAGACAATTTCCTGCTATTTTCACTATAAAAGCAGAATCCCATCAGAAAGTAAATATGAAATAAACCTATATAGAAACATGAGCTTGAAGATACAATATCGCCATCTGCTGTTCCATCTAAGCTACTTTACAAAAAAACCAAATATGCAATATACTCCCAATTGTCCACATAGCATCAAGATTTCTTCTGGATAAACTAGAGTTCAAATAATCGAAGGTAGAAGCCATCCAGCAGTGGGATAGTGTCCCCTGCAACCAGCTGGAGTCTTGTCACCCTCCTCTGCACAGTCCTGGCCAGGAGCCTCTCCTCTGCTCCTCTTCACTCACTCATTTCACTGACCTTGGGGCTGCAGAGAGTTACCTGAACTAGTGATGGCTGGATGACACTCAATCTCTGCAGGGACAAAGCCTCAACTCTGCTCTGCCCACCAATCTCTGCATTTTATGCCCTCAGGGATTGAGTGTCACTGACTCTGCAGTAGTACAGGAGCCCTCTGCAGTTCTGATGTTATGGCCCTCACTCACTCACTCCCATGGTAACAGGACTGAATGGGGTTCCCTATCTGCTGCAGAAGCCATTCAGCAGCAGTGTGACCTCCCTCATGGCTGGGGACTCATCCTCAACCTTGCAGTCCTGTTCAGGAGTCTCTGCTCTATTAGCCAAACCTCCACATTACCATTAGATGACTAAGGAGGAGTGCAAATAACACACAGGTTTGGATAATAGAGTTTTGGATAAACAGGAACATAGTATGTAAATTTACAAGGTGAAAGCAGTCAGAAAGCAAGAATAAAGTTATGCCTGGATAATCATTGACTACTACATACCATTTACCTGGAACTGTTTTTAATTACACAGTATGCTAATTAGGCATGTTAAAATACTGATTATTTGGTAATTTTTGGTAAAATTTTGGTAAATGTTCAGTGGTTACATATTTACACATGGAGAGAGGGAGAGACTGGCTCCTGTTGCTGGCCCCAATGTGGGGGACCAGCAGCAGCAATCCCGCACACGGGCAGGAGTGGGATCCTGCATAATGAGTTAAACTGTTAAACCCAAGGTTTAACCAACTAACTTATTAACCGGGATTTTATATCCCATGGGCTGATACATGCCAAAGCAGGAATGGGAAGATTGTTTTATTAATTGTTTGGCTGGGTTGTACACTTAAAGGTGTACAGCAGGGGTGGGCAATAACTTTTGACCGGGGGCCACTTCAAAAATTTCTGAAGTGGCCCTGGACCATGCCGGAAGGGGCAGGGCCAGGACACTTCCGTGCTTCCCCACCCACAGACCCTGAACAGGCACCTCTGCCCCTGGCAGTGGGAGGAGACTTCACGTGCTGTCCCCAAGTCAATCAGGGCCTGGGGAGGGGGAGCAGTGACGTCTCTCACTCCCTGCCCTCCTGCTCCCCCTCTCCCCCGCAAGAGAGCACCACGCTTAGAGCTGAGCAACAGCTGGCGGTAGACTTCAAGTGCTAAGCCCCTTGCAGGATGGGAGGAGACTTCACATGCTCCCCCCGCCCCCAGGCCAATCGGAGGGAGTGCGTGAAGTCTTCTCCCACCCTGCCCACGTCCTGGAAAGAGCGTGAGGAGCTGTACTGTGCGCTCCTGACAGGGCAAGAGGAGACTTTGTGCGCGCCCCTCCACCCCTAGGCCAATCAGGGCTTAAGGGTGGGGGGAGCGCACAAAGTCTCCTCCTGCCCTGTCAGGAGCGCACAGTACAGTAGACTTCCGATAATCCGGAACCTATGGGACTTAGGTGGTGCCGGATTATCAGATATGCCGGACTAGCAGGAGGTACTATAAGTTGGTTATATATATACTGTATACATTATATACTGTATATAAAGTGTTCTTAACCCTTTTTATTGTACATACTGTATGCAGTATACTGTAATGTTTTAGTTTTTTTAAGCCTTTTTTACCCTTTTTGCTCAGTTCAGCTGCTGCCGCTGTTACCTTGTGACTCATTTTTTGCCGAAGCTCACTCACTAGGTTCTTGCCATTTTGATGCCGGACTATCAGGAGTGCCGGACTATTGGAGTTTTACTGTACTTCTAAGTGCCATGCACTCCTTGCAGGGTGGGGACTGGAGACTTCTCGGGCTTCCTACTGCCCCCAGGCCCTGATTGGTCTAGGGGTGAGGGGAGTGGCAGGGCCTCTGCCAGCCAAATCAACTTGCTTGGCAGGCCGAATCTAGCCCGCAGAGGCCCTTTTTCCCACCCCTGGTGTACAGGGAGCTAACACAAAAATGTTTAGTCTCATATATCACCATGCCTCCTCTGTCTTGCTTGCTGTTACCATGAGGTTTCAATGATCTGGAGATTTGTGTCTGAACAATTAAAATATACTTAACTGGAATTGTATTCAATGGAAGTAAGTAAAGTAATGAATAAATACACTGACATTTACACATATTATACTGGCCATTAGACACATGTGAACTAAAGTCAAAGTACTCACACAATTGCTAACAGACATTAGATGCTTCAATTAAAATGCAGTCATCTAAAAACGCAACACACAATATAAAAATATACGACAGTTTCCAAAATAACAGAATATTAATTACTGAAATTATAAGCATAATTTTTAATTGTTTTCTTACTAGTGAAATAATCTGTTTAGGAGTCTATTGATTACAACATGTAATTTTACTTCAGTTTACCTGTCCCTTTGCTATCAGGTAAGCAACAATAGAAGTATGCCCAAATTGGGCAGCCAAGTGAATACAGCTGCATCCTTCCCCATCAATTAGTGACGGATCTGCACCATACTTCATCAGTTGTACAACCATGGATAAATGACCCTGTCTAAACAGAACAGTGAACACAAATACAGCTAGTTAATTTTATATACAACATTTGGTAACATATTTGGACAGGAAAAATGTTAAATTCAGACATTTTTTAATTAAACAATTACATCATTCGTGTCTTAACACTAAAGCTTAAAACAGTATTTCCTTTGAAAATTGAAATTATGCATCTAATTCTGTAAATATTATGACCAATTAAATGAGAGATTAATTTTTTTTTTTTTTTAATTCTAGACAGATTTTCTTTTTTACAGGGAGGAGATGCAATGTATCCTTCTAATAGGGGGAAGAAATGTGCTATTTTGAAACTGATACTTTCCCTGCACTGTGTTAAAAGCATCCATAAAATCTTTTTAGCCTAAGAGCTATCATTATTCTCAACATTTTTGTGATAAGGTGCCAAATATGCACAGTTGTCAATTTGTGCACAGCTGTGACACCACAAAACAATCCTCTCTGGTTAATCAAAATATGGCTTTGGTCAATTGGCATTCAAAATAATAGTCAAATATTCTCTGAACCTGAATTAATTTAGAACAGTAACAATCCGTTTAATTGTTCACCTTATAATACATACATAGTCAAATATGCTCTTTAACCCAAAGGAATAAATTAGTTTTAATATTTAAAACTAAGCCTAACAGATTAGCCTAATGAGTGGATTTTTCACTCTGAAGAAACAACATAATTTAATTACTTAAATGTTCCAAAGGCCAGTATCCCAGGCCTCCTTTTTGCAGTGCACAATTATGAATATTAGTACATATACACTTCCTTTCCCGTTCATTTCTATTCTATTGTATCCAAGGAGTAACCACTAGAAGAAAGTTGTCTATCCTGTACTGTACACATGTGTGTATCCACCCCTTTTTTACTTTGACAATATCCTACATAATAATTTTTATCTCTCTTATCACCTGGCTCATATCTTCCACTTCTGTATTTCTAGACCCCCCTCCAGATCCTCAAAGGCAAGATTCCCAAATCAACAGGAGAGAGAGCTACAAAGCAACCACTGACTCCAATTTATATTTGTAAAATGTATATCCTTTCTTAACATAGTGATCAGCCTCCTCTTCATCTGAAACTAGTAAACCGGCCAATAGATTAACTGTATGCCCATGTCCTTGTAGGCCAAACATATAATGTACAGGTTGTACCTACCTCTCTGATCCATTCCCCTCAAGACCTAACTCATCCTGAACCAGGAAATATGCTGGAGGGAAGGTCAATGTTGGCCCCCTTTGCTGTCACCGGCTGCAGTGCTCCGCTCCAGTGGCAGCAGAAGGGCCGGCATTAACCAAGTGGGAACTGGTGAGGGGCACTCAGAAGAAGAGGCAGGGTGGCTGTGGCTAGGGGCCACAAGTGTGGCCCTATGGGTGTGCACTGAGCCCCATGGCTGCCGGGCTGCACTCCCAGCTCTTGGGCTCCACAGCCACATTGCCTCTTCCCTGGAGTGTCCCTGCTTTTCCCCCTCCCTCCCTGAGCTTGACTGCTGTAAATGAGCTATCTGCGGTACTCTGGAAGCTCTGGGAGGGTAGCGGAAGAGTTGCTCAGCTTGGGAGTCCAGCTTTTCCCCATGAGCGCTCCAGCCTGGAAGCATCCATAGGGACGCTGAAACAGAAATGTTGCCAGACTACCGAAATCTGGACTATAATGGTCCTACCTGTACTCAGTTAAGACCAGCAACCTAGTTTCTCAAGATCATTCTTGTATGAAAGCACCCCAAATTCCCATAATACAAACATATAAAGGAATTTCACTAAAATAAAGAAACTACTTTCTAATTAAACTGGGAGTAGAGAAAATGCAAAATTGTGTCCCCACCTTGTTGCCCAGTGAAGTGGGGTGGAATTTAAATCTCCTCCCAGCTGATCAACAATAGCACCCTTTGATATGTAGAATCTAAAAACAAAATGAAACATATATTTAACCTAGATTCTTTAGATTACAATCATAAACATGAAATATAAGTGACAAATATTTAATTAAAAAGATATATTTAAGATGCTTTTTAAAAAAAATCCCAGTCACCCTATAACAAATCTCCTCCTTGAAACTGCCAGTCTTGCATTTGTGATGCACACAAGCTTTTTATTGGTCTAATTCCATTTTAACATTTTTATTAACAGAATGATTGCTGATTTAGTTATCACTATATTCACTTAAAAGATTTATATTATTAAAATTGAAAAATATTTTTCAACTAAGTTATAAGAAAGTAAATTTGATGGACTAAAGAGAACTTTTATGGAAAACAGACAAAAATATTTGCAGAATTTTAGTGAAGCTAAAATACAGTTTTAGACCATTCAATTTTGGAGCATGTTTTTTCACTGGAATGTCCCTACTGAAATCACTGTTCCAAGAATGAATGTTTCTGTTATGCCTTTAACCAAGTGTAGAGACTTAACACGCTTCTCAATTACACTTATTAGACAGAGGACAAAAAACAGATACTTTAATTTCTATCCAGTCGTTTTTAATTTTTTTGAAAAACATTTTCAAGCAGACCAACCACCTGTAAGACAAATTGAATTATCCACATTTAATCTGTAGCAATTCATATTTATAACATATGTGCAGTTTTTGTGAGCTGAGATAATTCTTTTCTCTACTGAAGTATGCTTTTCCTTAAGAGATTAAATTGTAAAATGATGAAATTAGCTAACAAAAAAAATTTTTTTTAACACAAGTCTTGCCAGAAACCTTAATATAGTTTCTTCAATGCAGGTCAATGGAAATATCTGTAAATTAAGGCTGAATCTATATGCAAAATTTGGTCTCAGATTAAGATTTCAGGCACCCTAAAATGTGGAGGTGTTATATCCAAGTTTCTTTGTTCAGCCCAGTATATAGCAAGAAACCAGCTGTAAAATTCAGATCTGTACTCCAAAACAACCCTCCAAACCATTTTTAATATGATAGATGTTCATTCTGGTTCATTACCATCTTAATTTTCAATAAATTATTTTGCTAGCAAGTCATGTATGAAGTAATCATATGATAGAGCACAAAACACCAAGTTACACAAACATCTACAACAGAAGAAACATTAAGAATATTGGGTCTGTTTTAAATTCTAGATGCCAACAAAGAAGTTATATATCGGTAACTGTTTCCCTCTTTCACAGTGAGGAAGGCCTGAATGCGACCTTAGAAGTGACATAATTACAGAGTTAACATTTGCTTTTAAGTTAATAAACGGGAGCAAATGCATAATCAAACTGAGTTTTTTACAGACAAGTTTGCAGGTGAATTTAGTGGGAGATGTGGGAGTTTCTAGAGCTTATGGAAGTGAGTGAATAATTACACTAGCCAGAAATTAGTTCTTACCTACATCACTTCTATACTTAAATCCCTCACAAGGGAACTATGACTACTTGGGGAGGAAAGAATAGTTCTGTTTCAGTGCTCATTCAGTCTTTGGACTCTATTAAGAATAGCTCCAATTGAGAGGGGAGTATTTGTAATACAAGCACGTCATTAAAGACATCAACCATGATCAACGCTTTGTATTTACTGAACGAGTAAGAGAACACAAGTAAGATTACAAGATTACATTTTACCAACTGCTTTCACAAAGCACTGTACCTTTTTAATGAAGAAATATAAATACCAGACAAGAATACATATATTTTAGTGATTTAAGTTGTTTAAAACATCTTTGACATTTCAGCCACTGCTGTTGTCAGACAAGCCAGAAGGAGAAGGAAAATAAGAGGTATGAAGAAAGGGAAGAAGAACAGGAAAAAGACAAAACTCTCACTCAGAGTTCTGATTGCTTGAAGAATCCATGTATCTTACATTTTGTTATCAATTGGGTACAGAGATGCTCCCTCAAAATTATAGGGAAAGGTGGACTGCTGCCTGCCTTTTATCTAATAAAATGAAGATATCCATTACTTGAATTTAGAGATATGGCCATAATCAATGTTATCCTTTTACACTTTTCCATGACAGTGTAAAAGGAGATTAGTTGCCTTTGCCAAGAGAACTGCAACACCACTTATTTTTCCTGTCTTGCAAGACTAATGACTAACATACTTCCATGTCTGTATGTCACCTTTAGTGGTTCTGCATAATGGAAAGCAAAGTGAACTACAATAAGAAACGAGTGCCCTTAAAAAGCAAATCATGGCAACCATCGTCGCCTGGGAATAGAAAACAGCCAGGTCTGGTGGCCAAAGAACCTGTAATAACAGATGGGACCTAAAGACTAACTAGCTGGAGAACCTCTTTGTGCCCAATTTTTGTCTTTTCATATATGGTTGTGTAGTGGCTGTAAAGGCACTCTAGAAGTAGATCTACTTTGAAACCTGCACTCTGGGTCAGTGAACTGGATTAAGTGCTCTACCCCCACCTCCACCTTTATAAGAAACCCCACCAAAGATTGCCAGGGTTTTAAATCAAGATTCAATTTATATTATGTGAAAGGAAAGAGATTATAACATTACTTAGGCCATGTTTTCACTAGACATAAGATCCATCTTCCAGAGTTGGATTTAGCAATTCTAGATAAGACTCACTAAAATCGAACTCAGAGGGTGCCCCTTCTGTCTGCCAGTACTCCTGCTTGTGTGAGGAGTAAGTCTTCCAACTACGGGAACAGTGGAGAAATGCAAAACAAGGTACATCAACTCCAGCTACGTAATTAACATACCTGGAGTTTCATATCTTGATTCAACATTCCCTATGAGTACAGATCTGGCCTTACTGTAGTCTCTGTTGTTCAAAAAAATATAAAGAATTTTTTATTTGGTCATCATTTCTTGTATTGTATAAGACAAAAAACCCTGTGAAAAGGGAATATTTAAGTTCTTTTTTTGTATTAGATCAAAGGGACTTTACATTAGTTGCCTAGAAAATTCACTACCTTCTTCCATAAGATTCCCTTTTTCATGGAGGAGAATTTAATAGTCACAAAAGAATGAGATATTTCAAGGTCTCTGGCTGCATGATCTGTTCTTCTGTATCATCTTCTAAAAATTACCAGTGCCATTCAGACCTGAGAATTTTGAAGTAGACTTTCTGCATTTCAAATATTCCAGCTGAATACTGTTCTGAAAGGTTTAACTGACCTGAAACAGGCTTGGACTTGCTGCTGGGCATTTACCAAGTCTTATTCTTGGACATTATAGCATCCCAGAGATTCTGCAAAATATCTAAATTGGAGTTTCTGGCTTTTATTTCCAATTTTAAGGCTAAAAAATTAGGTGGTTTAAAAAGGAACTGTAAAGACTATTTAGCATTATAAACACACACAGAAATTGCTTGCAGACATTACTGATGTTTAGCTATACATTAACACATACTTCACCAGATCTATCCTGTTGTTGATTGCAGCCCAATGGAGAAGTGTAACATTTTCTTTGTCTGGCTGCCGTACATCATAACCTGCTTCCACCAATTCTCTACACCGTTCATATATTCCATACCTGGAAGAAGAAAGAAAATTCCAATTGCAGACAAAAAAAAAAAAAAATCAACACGTAGGAAACAATCAGGAACTCAGATACCACAGAGAGAAGTATAATATAAGAACCTACACAGAATATTTGCTTTGAGGACCCACATATGACAGGACACTTGTATTTATTATATACTAGCAGAAATACCCAACATTGCCCAGGGAAAATATAGTAAAAGGTGTGATGAATGAATTACGTCAATGATATTAACATAGTATATTTTATTGGAAATACCTTTCTCTTATATTTTACTTTAAGAAATTAACATAGCTAGTACTTTTTCTGTTATCATAGGGAAAGGATCTCGTAGCTGCAGTGTATGTGACATGCTTAACAGAAGAGTCCAGAAAATGCCTATGATTAGGTGCTACTAAAAGCTAATTAGTGGCCCAACTGGGACTCTGGGGGCCCAAATGGGACTCTGGGGGAACCGATTTCAAGATATAACCAATCCAGTGATTGAAGTTAGGAAATCAGGAGTATCCGAGCAAAATGTTGTGTTTCTATGATCAGGCTCTATTAAAAGCTAATTATCAGTGGGCCCAATTGGGGTTCTGGGGGAACCAGGGGAACCAATTTCGAGGTATAACCAATCCAGTTATTTAAGTCAGGAAATCAGTAGTATCCATGCAAAATTTGGTATTTCTAGCTCTTACCATTTCAGAGATCTTTCAGGACAAACAAACAAACTTTTGGAAATATTTATAAGATTCCAGCTGTTTCAGAAGCAAAATTTAGCCAGTACTATGTTTAGCACTTGTACCTCTCTCAATTTTCTCTAGACCTAGTCTTCTTCCTTCCTTCCAAAACAGAAAGAGGTTGCCTGACCTATGCTTAGCAAACCCAATTGATTTGTTTTAAATATTTAAACCACAAGTTTATATGACTTAGTAACTGCAGAATCTGCTTGGAATGAGACTTTTCAAATGTGAGCCGCCTGTATAAACCAATATAATACAGTCTGCCTATGTTCTCAATAACTCCAAGAAGAGCAAACAGCCCTATTCAGCTAAATCAGGTGTGGGTTCAAAAGGCTAACAATGATGTGATACTGTAAATACCAGTGTGAGCTATTCCACTAGTGAGGAAAGTATGCAGAAAAGGAGAGGAAAAATTACATTCTGAATGTCTCTAGGGATGTTAATGTTTAACCAGTAAGCCTCACCCATTAAGACTAACCCGGTGGGGGATGCTCCAGCCCACGGGGGACAGGGGAGTGTTCCAGCCCAACTGGGCTGGAGGCCCCTGCTTTGGATTCGTTAACCGCTTAAACTTAACGTTTAACTGGCAGACTGATTAAATGGGATTTTACATCCCTAATGTCTACACAATCTAGTGTGAGAAGCACCTCATGCGAGAGAGGTCTGATTTGTGGTCAAGCTAAGAGAAACATCAATATTTTCTTTCCTTGAAAAAACTTGACCTTTGCTGCAGTAGAATCTTAAAATCCAGCTCATTGGTATTAAGGGAATTTTCCTATTATATGTGCTGTTTCCATACTCAATATTCCACAAAAGATTTAATCCCTGCATAATTCATGCCTTTTTTTTCTTGTCTGTAGGTAACACCCTCTTTCTTCTCCACCTGAATGAACTCAATCTGTCTAGCCCACCTCCTTATAAACTGAAAGCATGATGGAGCTGAAACAGATTATAGCAGAACCTCAGAGTTACAAATACCTGAGTTATGAACTGAATGGTCAACTACACACCCCATTTAGAAACAAAATACTACTGAAAATATCAAGGGGAAGTTTAAAAAAGATTTGACAATGTAAGGAAACTGTATGCTTGTTTAATTTACATTAAGATGGTTAAAAAGCAACATTTTTCTTCTGCAGACTAAAGTTTCAAAACAAGTAAATGTTGAGGTGTAAACTTGGAATGAACCATAAGGTTTTGTTCAGTGTTACAAAACAACCTCCATTCAAAAGGTGGTTCACAGCTTTGAACTTCTATTGTAGCAATTACAAGACTGTTCTCACCTGCTGCACACACACACACACACACACACAAAAAGAAACAGAAAACTTCTTATGCAGAAGGATTAACTTGACAAACTTTTCTTTTTTTTCCACCTGCTGCTAACAGGAGGAGATGCATGAAGGCAGGAAACCTGTGCACAATCTGTTAACTGGATAAGGAGTTCTTAAAAAACAACACTACATCTGGGAAAGAAACTAAGATTTTGCTCCTTAGTTCATAAATGAAATTCTGTGGCAATCTAAATAAACTAGGTCAACTTAAGACTACTGTTTTCCATTATGAAGTGCTCTTTTCCCTCTTCTTTGGAAAATGAATAAACAATTAGAATACTTCCAAGCATCCTCTGCAAATAGCTCATGGGATAATAGGACAAGTAATACTCCTCTTTGGGGAAGATGGAATATGGTGTCGTAAGTATAGAGAGACTGAAATTCTGCTCTGCTAAATAGAGTGTCCAATTTGAACACTCAGGGTCTGTGTATATGGCAACTCAGCACGCAGGAAGCAAGGGTGTAAATCTACAACATGCTAACTTCCTATATCCTAACTAGCCAGGTGGAACCTGCTACTGCACACTGAAACTTCCTTTGTGTGCTTAGATGTTCTGTTGTTTCCAAGTAGACTACCGAACTTTTAGCATATGGTAGCAGGGTACATGTGGAGAGTTAGCATGCTGTACATTTACACCCTGATTTTCTATACACTAAGTCACATGTATAGACAAGTCTTAAGTCCAAATAACCATGCTATGTAAGTATATGTATGCAATTGTGTGTTACAGAAATCAGGAGAGCAGCACCTGTAATGCATCCAAGGCATACCATTGAATTCACCTTCGCTAGGGGATTGGGACCTAAATCCTCAGGCATAGGAATACATGTCAATGTATAAGCCTCTTTTGTACACAACCATTTTGATAATGTTTGAAAAAGAGATTGTTTGACTTTTGTATAAATCAATATAAAATATGAAAAGATTAGAAGAAATTCTAAATTGGTTAGTCCCATTCAAATAACTAAAGCCCTTTTTGCATTTAACATATGTAATCTATTTTCACCTGCATGTCCATGCAGTCTGATGGGAGGAAAAAGCGAGAGTACTGAATGATTCAGGTGAAACTTGGTCAATACTTTAAGTATAAACCTGGGGTGGGTGACATAGCACAACCTTAACTTTATGGAATACCATAAATGGCAGGCCAGCCATACAGGCTCCCAGTGCAGCCCATATAAACGTATAATTCTGTTTTTGAATGCAGAACCCATGACATCAAAGATGGGATGAGACATCTCCTCTACCGTTATCAAGGGAATTTTAATAGTAGTTGTCATTTTGTCATCTATTTCATAAAGTAATTCAGTGTTTCTCAAAGTGGGCTGTGGGCCTGCTCTGGGAAAGCCACTAGCAGGCCCACGCTGTTTTGTTTAACTAAAGGATCTGTAGCCACAGAGCCTCGCAGCTCCCATTGGCTCTGGTTCACCATTTCCAGCCATGGGGCGGCAGCAGCCCCTGTCTGCAGGGGAACCCAAGCTCCTCATATACAGAGGCTGCTCCGCCATGCCATGGAGCAGCCTCTATCTGCAGTGGAATACAAAGGCAGCAGCGTAGGGGAGAGGAGAGGCAGCAAGAGGTGAGCAGTCATCTCCGAGGAGCCAGGATGCATGGAGAGACAGCTTAAATTCTGGCTTCCTACGTGTAACGACTCCCACCTGTGCCCTCATCCTCTATGTTGCTACCTCTATGTTAGAAGCAGCAGCGCAAAGGTGGGGGTAGACAGCTCTGCGGGATCTGGTCCTCACGGGGAGCTGGCTGAAAGCTGGCTCCCCATGGACACCGTTTTCCCCAACTTGCTGCCTCTGTACAGGTGAAGAGGGAATGCGTGTAGTCATTTGGATAAAACAGTAAGCCCAGACTCATCGGTTAATCATTTAAGCAATTGTATGCTAACATCCCTAGAAAGACTCACCATCACAATGGTGAGGTGGGTTTTTTGGTTTTTTTGCACTATACATGTGTCCTAAGTTAATTATATCTTATAAATATTAATCACTGAAAATTATATTGTGATTATCTGTAGGAAACCTATAGACATTATTCTGATGACGGTAACGCTAATACAAGTTGTCAATGATGATTGTATCAGCAAGCCTAACACTAGTTAGTGACTAATCTGATAGATGTAATCCATGCAACATCATTTATTTGTCTACTATTCTGCAATGGCAGAATCTCTCTTCAGGCACTAAGTCCAGAAGCACAGATTTTCAGACTTCCACAGCTATAAAATCACTAACTAGTCCAAGAATAAGGCAAATTAAAGGTTAAACCAGTCACAAAAAGAATAATTTCAATACATTTACAATATCCAGTGAAGTCACAGATGATGGATGGATGATTGTGAAAACTGTAAGTCAGCCAGGCCTCAGGATGCTAAAGTTACATCTCCATATCAAAAGGGTTTAAATTACAGCTGCAATCTATAGTAAAACAAGATGGTATTTTTAATCGTGAGCCTAGATTTATTGATTAATCCTAACGACTACATGCACTACAAAGGCAGCAAGGGTGGGGGAGACAGGAGCCAGTGCCCATGGCGAGCAGGCTTGAACCCTGCAGAGCCGCCTGCACCCCGCCTCCCACCTCTGCACTGCTACCTCTAATAGAGAGGCAGAAGTGCAGAGGGTGAGGGAGGCAGGCAGGAGCCATTACACTTTTAAGCCAGCTCTCCACACATGCTGGCTCCACAGAGACGCCTGCCCCCCTCTTGTAGTCTCTCCCCCTCCCTGCCGCCTCTGTATCCCACCACAGACACAGGCTGCTCCATGGGATGGCGGAGCAGCCCCTATCTGCAGGGAGCTCAGGCCCCCATGTGGACAGGAACTGCTCTGCATGATCCCTTGCAGACAGGCTCCCACTTGCCACCCTACTGCCACCTCTGATACAGAGGCAGCAGCGTGGGGTAACAGGGGGCTCCCCGGGAGTGGTGCTGGGAGCACACTGGCTGCTGGCCCCACCCTCGGGGACTATCAAATAATTGTGTAAGATTCAATGAGATTACATGATTATTTAAGAAATGCGTGGTGAAGCTTTTTGGCCCTAACAGGCTGCAGGCTGCCGTCTTACCTCCCTGCACAGGCCCGGACAGCTCCCCTGCGGAACCCGGTAAGCACTAGGGTTGCCAGGATGCCTCCATATTGAGCAGGACAGCCTGGGATTTTCACCTCCTGGCTGGGAAAAAAAAAAAATCAGAAAATACCAGACATTTTAGGTGTCCGGTATTTTCTGAATTTTTTTTTAACCAGACAGGAGGCGAAAATACCGGACTGTCCGTTCAATACCGGACTCCTGGCAACCCTAGTATCCCCTCTCCCCACCTCATGCAGGTTACAGCTCCCTCCCAAATCCTTCACCTCCTCCTGTACCTCTCCCCCAGGCCAGAATCCTTTCCTACGCACATACCCCTCCCTGACCCTGCACCCTGTTCCCCTGTCCCACATCACCACCCAAACCCTCTGAACCCCTTCCTCCAGGTCACGACTCTCTCCCAGATCCTGCACCCCCTTCTACACCACTCCCCCTGGCCAGAATCTTCTTCTGGACCCTTCACCTGAAGACCCTGCCCCACATCATAACCCTCTCCTTCACCCGAACTCCCTCTCAGACCCCACACTCCCTCCTGCATCTCAGTCCAGTCTGTACCATGCTCCCTTCTACCCCCCACCTGCCAACCCAAACCTGTGCCCCCCTCCACAGAAGTGAGGCCCCTAACCGCTTTCCAAAATCTTGGAGTGGCCTTTCATTAAAAATTATTGCCACCTCTGTCTCAGACCATTCACAAAACAATTTTATAATATGTCATGTGCACTCAGATATTATGGTTATGAAAGTCATAGATACTCCCGAATTGCAGGAGGACCAATCAGCCTCTTCTGCTACTTTCTGAATTGCATATTAACATAAAATAAGAAACTGATTCATCTCTAAATTATCTTTATTTTATGTAAATTAACCCCTATAAAATACACTTACCCCATTAGTACAATCACAATGATTAAGCTCTACTGTACCACTTATTTACAGTTCAGTGAAATTGTAGACTTGGAGGTGATCAGGGGAATCCAATTTATGCACTCTAACTGTGCTCCAATGGTCTTAACACTTAAAATCAAATAAGCATTTTGTAACTGTGTGATCCAGCCCACACAGTAGTTTATTTGTGTTTTAAAACATAAGGAACAGCCTTAACAGAAAGAAAAACTAATCTCAGAAAGCATTTAATCTCTTCTCTATCATTCACTTCAGCAATAATCTAAATCTCAATACTCTGCAGAAATATTTCTGTATATTTTCATAAAGCATAAATTTCCCTCCAAAGCATTTTAATTCAATTTTCAAATCCTATACTATAATCCATCAGCTGTTTCCGAGAACACAAAATATAAATTATTCATTCAAAATATATGCAACTAAAAGAGATTTTCATTTTACCTTCATTCCAGTAGTGAGGATATTAACAAGTTTAAAACTACAAAAACAATACACTTACTGTGTCGCTTTGACAATGTCCCATGTGCTGTAATCATCAATGTGGCTTTTCCGTCCAAGAGAATCACTGTATCCAAGGTTATAATGGCTTTGGGGCTTGATTTCCTACAAAATGGAAATATGCTATTAGGACATGAGATTCAGGTTTACTGCTAGAATTTTTAGAACATTAGTAACCGAACAGAATTTATTTTAAAATATTTCCATATGACTACAACAATATTATATCCAGTTGAACAAAAATAAAATCACTTAAATTTGACCAGGCTATATGGTCAAAACTGTTTAAATATTATGAAATATAGCATAGTATTCTTTAATAAATACATTTTCAACCCAAAGACGACAACACCTGTAACAACTGCCATATTTCACTCCACAGATGGTGCCTATTATTTGTGTAGAAATAAAGTGCTTTTGGGATACTATTATGGTGACTATAAGCTAGGGATGTTAAATATCAGTTAATTCAATAGTCATAGAACACTAGGACTGGAAGGGACCTCGAGAGGTCATCGAGTCCAGTCCCCGAGTAACCTCATGAAATTTTACCAGTTAGTCGATATTCTATAGATCCTGGGTGTAGGGCCAGCAGCCACTGTATCAGAGGCAGCAGCATGAGGTGCCAGGCGAGAGTAGGTCTGCGAGGGGAGCCATTTTAAAAACCAGCTCCCTTCACGGACCGGCTGCCTTTCGCTCTGTGCTGCTGCTTCTGAGAAAGAGGCAGCAGCGTGGGGTGGCGGCAGTTCCTGAGCTCCTGGACCCGACACGAGCCAGAACTGAGCTGGGCTGCCTGCCCTCCTGGCTCTTAATACACTTGAAATGCAGAGCTGGGATAGGTCCTGGTCCCAGCATGAGCCAGGACTGAGCTGGGCTGCCTGCCCACCCAGCTCCTAATATACTTTAAATGCAGAGCCATAGTAGGGGTAGGTCCCAGACCCGTCACAAGCCAGGCTGCTGGTCAGCCTGCTAAAAAAATTACTGGCAGGGAGAGGGGGCGAGGGAAATGCACATAGTTTATAGCATTAACCTATAAACTACTGCTTATCAGTTAATCGACTATACTATTACATCCCTACTATAAGCTAGTTTCCATAGCCTATAGCAACTCTCTGACCATAACTAGGAATTTATCAAATTGGCAATAATCGAGTTTCAAGATTCTGTGACACACAAAATACCTCATTAACAAAATTTTATTCTGAACACGTAATATGGAAAAGAAAAAATAAATCAAATTTCCTCACCTTACTTCAGTGGGGGGGAGGCAGGAAAGACGGGGGTTGGGAGGGGTGCATGCGTGCCTGACTACATAGGGGGCTGCAGGGAAGCAGAGCAATGCAGCAGCCTCTGTTCTGCTCCACCACCATCCCCCAGGCCAACCCAGTCACTCTGCTTCACCATGACAGCAAAAAAGCAGAGAGCCCCAGCCCAGACTCGCTTTGGAGATGGTGGTGGAGAGGAGCAGTCTGTTGCATCGTTCTACTTCTCCACAGCTTCTGTCACTGCAATGAGTGTGGGGGCACCAGACAGTGTTCCCTCTAACATTTTCCATCCTTGGGCTGATTGAATTGTCCTTTGGGTGGGTTGAAATTTCTTATGTGCAACACCAATATTGAGGTAGTGTGTGGATATGCACCACTAGTACAAACAAAAAATCTATATATACAGTAAAACTCCAATTGTCTGGCATCCAGTGGTCCGGCACTCCTGATAGTCCGGCACCAACTGGACCCTGGAAGTGCTCTGGCCAGACGGACAATTGGAGCTGCTCTGCCCCCGGCTTCCCCAAGTCCACTGCTGCTGAAACTGACCAGCGGCTGACTTGTGGAAGCCGGGGGCAGAGCAGCTGGAGTGCTGCCGGGTTGGTCCCGCAGTGTCGCCCTCTCCCACGCTGCGAAGTTCCCCGCCAACCCCCCCACCCCATGCCACCCCAGATCCCTCATAGCCCCCCTTCCAGTACTCTGGCATATCTGATAATCCGGCACCCCCTGGGTCCTAAAGGTACCAGATTATCAGAAGTTTACTGTAAATATATATTTGAAACAGTCCATAGGCGTAGAAGAAAATATATTAAAACAAGGGATAATTAACAAGGAGCAATGCTAATGATGTTTATTTAATATGAAATCAAATAAAAAGAAAATTAACACTATCCTTGGAGCATATGAATTATCATCCTAACAACACAAGCTAGTAAACCCACCAAAATGCATATTATCCACACATAGCTCAGCTTTAAGATGCTAAACCAATCTATGAGTCAACAGAAAGAGTCATGCTCTCCTTCCAAATATTAATACAATATTTTCCAACACTAAAAAAGAGAGTAAAAGGCATTCACTCAGACTTATACAGTTCCTATGGGGAAGGTTTAGGATCCATATTATACAAATACAAGTGAAACAGACCTGTAAAAACAGAGAAAAGTTTTCCTGGTTTGAAACTTTCACCAACTCAAAGTTGTGTGTGTGTCACCAACTCAAACAGTAGAAGCCCCAGACCAAATTAACACATGGCTTCAGAGTTTGTAGACAGATCCATGTTTCAAAGAGCCTGCAAATAAGGTTTCACCCTATAAAACAACTAACATCACACCTGGTACTTGCTACTTCTGACTCCTTAGAGCCAGAACTCTACCAGATAGCAAAGATCTTGACTTAATATAATACTAATTAATACATGATAAATTGTAACACAAGATTCAAAAAATCATTAAGATCAGAGTTTTACATATCTACAACTCTCCAAAGAAATTCTGTTAAAATAATCCTTTTCTTTCTTACCGTAAGCCATTAACACCTAGGTAAACGTTGCTTGAAATGTAATCATGCAAATGTCCTGGCGTGCACGCAGGGGCGCGCGCACACACACACACACACACACACACACCTCTTCCCGCCCAGGAGGCTTGAGGAAAGTGCTAGGTTTCTGTCTCTACCTCTCTCTCCTCTCCAGGCTTCCCAGTCAGAAGATGGGACTCTCCAAACTCCCGTACTCTCCCCAGCCACTTACTCCCACACTCTTCCTCATCTCCCCAAACTCCCCTACCCTACAACTCCTTCCCCACACCACTTATTCCCTCCTTCCCTCCTCCTCATCCCCCCTGCCTACCTGCTCTCGGAGCTCCTCCATTTCTTGCAGCAGCTGCTGCTGCTCAGCAAGAGGGCCCTTCCCCCAGCCAGTTATCTGAGCTCCCTGTGCAAGAGCTCTCAGTCTCTGGGTGGGGCTCATTAAACAGCTGCATCTGTGTGGCTTACAGAAAACCTTGGTGCCTGACCCATTGTCAATCCCAGCCCACTCAGGGCCCTGCAGGCTAACCTGAGTACGGAGGACCATTCCATTCATAGGATGGTTGGGGCAGCCGTCGTGGAGCCTCCCCCAAAGTTCCAGGCCCAGGGTGGCCGCGCTGAACTGTCCTATGGTCAGGACAGCTCTGCACACACATTCGCCAGCAAGGGCACAGAGCTAGCAGCCAGAAGCCGCTCTAGCTGAGGGAGAGAGTACATTGCCCTGTGTGGCAGACGGGGCCAGGGACATGTGGGGACAGAGGGGCCCACTGGCTCACTAGGAGGATTTTAGAACTGGCACTGGCCCTAAGGTAAATTGAGTTTGAGACCACCCGATTTAGCACATATGTTTAAGTCAGGGACCATGTTTTTCTCTAAGATACAGTGCCCAAATTGTTAACATGCTAACTAATGTTAGCTGTAGAGTGTCTCAACCATTAATCACTTCAGTTACATCATCATGGAACTTCTCTTTACATGAAGATTTTGTTCTCCATCATCACTACAGTTCTTCAGGATTATACATGAACTTATGCTCATCCTCATCAGCACATTAAACTTGAATAAGCAAAAATAATATTTAGTAGTCCAAACCAAACAAAAAGATTGCTTTCCTCACTCTAAGTTATAATTTACATAACATTTTAAAGGAAAGATTAAATGTCAGTTATTTAATTTAGAAATATAGCTTATTACAACTCACAGTGCAGTAAAAAGATTGCTGAACATCTAGATAATACAGAAGAAGTGATTCTTTTCAGCAAGTCTGCAGGTATAATAGGCTCAATGAAGCAAAAAACAAGCTTCATAAACACCTTCTACTATTTCCTATTTGGAGAAGAAAATATCTTCCCTTATAGCAGCTTAGGAATGCTTTGTTTATAATTTTATAATTTTGCATCTGCTCCCTTTCTGAAGCAGAGTTTGAAACGGGTGATTGTTTGCTCACTCACCACATTTCAATAGGTCTCAACATCTTAGTCTTCCCAGCTAACTAAACATTTTGGAAGTCAGACAGTTAAATTAAGAAGGGAACTGTACACTAGGGAAGTGAAAAGTTAACTGGTAAGCACCGCCATTAAAGGTTCTGGTTAACCATTAACCAGTGGGAGCTGCAGCAGCTCCCCAGCTGCCACAGAAAGGGATCTGCACCAGCCCCATGGGGGGAGTCCACCATTTACAGGGCCTGCCATGGTCATCTGGGGCAGCCCCTGTTCACGGTGGGCACGGGCACTCCATAGGCTCTGTTCACGGGGAATCTGGGTGACGTCCAGAGCCTAGGCAACCCACAAGCAGGGACTGTTCCATAAACACATAATATTTAACTGGTTAACCAATTAAACATGATTTTACATCCCTACTGTACACCCTAAAAATGGTCAGTCGTAGCCCTACTTCCCCACAAAAAAGAATCAATGAGCGGAACCCATGTTAAAAAGAGCATGTCCAATCTGCTTTAATAATAGTTTAACCATAAAAAGAAACCAGTATCTTCAGAAATAACTTAATTTCTGAATACTGAATGATAATATTTTTCCTCATTGTTAATCTAGTAACTAATGAAACAGGTTGGAAATGGATTATCAATCTCTTATAGTGAGTTTATGGGACAATGCTACAAATGCATGGCAGCCACCAACATCAGGCTCAATTACTCATATAGTTCTTTTAAACTTTTAAAACAAACAATACATCCCAGTTTATTCTTGATAAACGTTCCTTTAGCCAGTGATCTTTCAGATTGTTGGGATGAATGAATGTGGTTGTACTTAACAGTGTTTTAATTAATATTAACACTTGCTTAACATAGTCACAACAGAATTGCACCCAGACATCCCTGCATCAAGCCCAATAACCTCATCTTGAACCAGAGCATATCTTTAAGAAGATAAATATCAGAAGAACTGGAGGGAAAACATAAAATAAATAAGTTCCTGATCCCACTTCTGTGAAAATGTATCCATGTGTCCCACCACAAGAGCATAACACCTGCAGCAAATTTTGTTACTCTGCCTTGGTAGAAATAAGTCTCACCTTAGGTCACAGCCACCTAATTTACTTAACTACCTGGGATTGCCATGAAGCAAGATTCAGAAATCAAACATTCCAGAACATGTGTCAATTCACCCTGTAGGCAGAAATTCTCTAGTTCTGCTCTCTTTCTGCAGGTGAATGATTTGGAAATTTTGAGCAAATTTTTTCCTCTCGCAACAGGATGGCAAACATTTTCCATATCAGAAATTATTGAAAGGGTTAAAAAACAAAACAAAACAGCTCTAGCACTGAAACAATGGGAGATACAAAACTCAAATTTTACTTAGGGAGTTTCATAATAAAAATAAAGATTCACTTTTGAGTGAATTATTTAGTTACAAGCCACTAGAACAGTGGTCTCCAACCTTTTTACGCCCAAGATCACTTTTTAAATGTCAGAACAAGCCAAGATCTACCCCATCCTTCCCTCAAGACTCCACCCCTTCCTTGAAGCCCCGCCCTCTCTGTTCTCCTCCTCTCCATCACTTGCTATCCCCAGCCCTTATACACTCTCAGGGTATGGCTACACTGCCGCTTTTTTTTCCAATTCTTCTGTAGGAAGAGGTTTTTCCAACATTGGGCCAAATGTCAGAAAAACCCCTTCTTTTGGAAGCCCCCTTATTCGTCGTGGAACAAGGAATACAGGGGTTGCCGAAAGAGCATGTTTGTTCTTCTGCTAAAAAAATCGGAAGAACAAACGCATCCCTGGACACGGAAGAGTTTTTCCGGGATATCCCAGAAAAACTTATAGTCTAGCCGTACCCTCACTGGGTTGAGATAGGATGTGTGGGCTCTGGGGTGGAAATGAGGGATTTGGGTGTGGGAAGGGGTGAGAGGTGCAATCTCTGGGAGGGAATTTGGATGTAGGAGGAGGTAGAGAAGGGGATGCTGGCTCGGGGAGGGGACTCCAGGCTGGGGAGTGTTGGGGTCAGGTGGAGGATTGGGGTGCTGAGCAAGCCACAGACTTGTGGATGTGAGTGTGCAGGAGTTTGGGTTGAGGTGTGTGAGGGGCTAAGGGCAGGGAGTATGATGGGCTCAGGACACAGATCTGCAGTGTGTGGATGATGCAGAAATGTTGTGGCAGAGAATTGAGGATGTGGGGGTGATGGAGTTTGGGAATGAGACAGGCTCAGGACAGGAGGTTCCGGAGTATGACAGGCTCAGATTTGAGGTCGGGGGGTGGTACAGGAGTGTTATGATGCTGCGGCCAGATGGGGGCTTGGCCCCAATTGGGGGTTTGTTGGCTAGGCTTCATTTTTAAATAAAATTTTATGTCAAACACAAAAAGTTTCAGCATTGTCTTTATTTATGAGAAAGGTGGGGAACCTGTTTTGAATCAGGGGTCACTGACCCACAGAAAAGTCAGCTGGGGCCACACAAGTGAGATGCAAAACCAAAAAAACAAAAAACAAAAACCTCCTCCAAAACCCCCCAAGCCTCACTAATGTGGCCCCAACTGTGCTGGTGGGAGCAGGGGACATGGTACTGGGGAAGGGTGCTAGTGGGTGCTGGGGCAAGGATAGGGTGCCAGTGGGGACAGGGTGCCAGTGGGGGTAGGGGACAGGGTGATGGGGCAGGTAGCAGGCTGCCAGTGGGTGCTGAAGCAGGGAACAGGTTGTTGCAGCAGGGGAAAGCGTGTTGGTGGGGGAAGGGAGTCCCCAGCACTCACCTCCTCCCGGGGCTCCTACCCTCTTCCCCACTGCAGGGGAAGCACATCCTGGCGCACGCTTCCTCCGGGGACTGCTACCCCCCCCTCCCAGGGGAAGCACGTCCCAGCGCACGCCTCCTCCAGGGACTCCCAACCCTCCTACCTACCCTCAACTGCCCCCAACCCCCTCGCATGCAGGAAGTCCCTGGCATGCCACAGACCTGAGTTCTGGTGCTGTGCCAGTTGTTTGGGGAAGGGGGAGCAGCCAGCGCACTTCCTGAAACCCCATCCACCCTGCAGGAAGCTGGCACTACTTCCATTGTCACTGAAGGTAGACAGTGGGGCTTCTTTGGGGTGGGGAGAAATGGGAGGGCCCCAAAAGCCTCATGATATACTGGTCAGGTCCTCCCGATCGACCAATCGAACGCGATCAACAGGTTGGTGACCACGGCACTAGAAAAAAATGTACTTTGCACATGTGTGGTACAAGAGATACTACTTTTACCACACTTAATGAATATTCAGAGAGGCTGAATATACAGAACTTCTTAGCTTCCTGGATTATTCCAAAAACTGCCAGGGTAATTTTCAAAAGTTTTATGGTAATGCCAAACAGTGTGGCAATCTAGCAGATTATCAATCAAGCTGATAACAAAAATCAGTATCAATTTGCCCCAGCTCTGGGCAAGGATTGCCAACTTTCTAATCATACCAAACTGTTGCCTCTCCCTCATCCTACCTTTTGCCCCAGAATCTTCATCACCAGAAGTTACAGATTCAGCACTCAGGGTGGGGGCAGCGTACAGAGCCCCCTAACCCCGGTATCTAAAAGCCAGACCTGCTGGCCACTTCCAGGAGTCATGTAGAACCAGGACATGCAGGGAGTCTGCCTTAGCCTTGCTGCACACGAACTAGACTTTAGTAGCCTGGTTAGTGGTGATGACTGGAGCAGTTAGTGTCCCTTTTCGATTGAGCACTCCAGGCAAAAACCATACACCTGCCAACCCTATTTTGGGCAATAAAGGTTAGTATAGGACTCCTTGTCCCAAAATGTACAGGACAAATACAGAAGTGTGATGGATCATCCAAACTAGACAAAGCTCGGAGGGGCCAAGCAGGCCATTTAACTTCCCAGGCTGCACCTGGAATAGGAGTCATGGAGCAGGGAATTATTAAATGAAATTAAATGAAGCTCAGCTAGACAGAAATGCGGGAGGATGGTTTCTGTATAAAGCCCAGGAACTGAAAGCAGAAAGGGACTTCAATGAAGTAGTCCCTGGGGGGGGCGGGCGGGGAGGAGAGAGAGAAGGGAGATGGTTTTGGAGCTAGAGAGAAAGGCTGCCTACAATTACTAGCTGGAATGAGGGAGCTTGGACTGGCAAAGCCAAGAAATGGGGAGAGCTGGAAAGGCAGGAAACAAGAAAGGCAGCAAGGTGTGGGATATGGCAGACCCTGACTATTGGCCCAAGTTCCTCTACCAGCCTTTGGGAAGTGGTGCAGATCAGACAGCAGGCTGCCTTGGACACGTCTCTTTACAAGGCTTTGATACCTAGGAAGGGGAGGACCCCAATGACCTGGCCAGAGGCCCAAGTCACTAAGAGGAAGCTGCCAATCCTGAAGCAAGAGGAGCTGCAGGATGAGAGAAGACAAGTGGAAAGACATCTAGAAGGGCATAACACCTGGAATGAAATAAACCCCAATCGCATCCAAGAGAAAGCTTTAAGAGACACATAAGAGGCACTAAAAGACAGTATTTAAAACCGATACTTTAGTAATTCATAAATCAAACCATATGAGATAAGGAAGTTACTTACCTGGGTGCAGTAACTATGGTTCTTCGAGATGTATCCCCCCGTGGGTGCTCCACTGTAGGTGTTGGGCTCGTCCCAGCACCACAGATTGGAGTTTTGAGCAGCAGTAGTCAGCCGGACCACACAAGCACGGTCAGCGCCTTGCAGCGTTCGCGTCCTTTTGCACACGTGCACGGTCCAGCTCCCACCAATTCCTCCTCCACCCAAGTGTCTGAAAAAGACTAAGAGGAAGAACAGGAGACTCCGGAGGGGGGAGGAGGACAGGTAATGGAGCACCTATGGGGACATACATCTTGAAGAACCGTCATTACTACACCAAGGTAACTTCTTCCTCTTCTTTGAGTTATGTCTCCGTGGGTGCTCCACTGTAAGTGACTGTGTAGCAGTACTCAAGAATACCAGGAAGTTGGGTTCCGGAGTCATGGTCTATTTGATGTTGCTGAGGGTAGTGAAGTATCCGCAGCCAACCAGTGCACAATTGCGTAGTGCTTCATGAAAGTGTCACCGTCTTTCCCATGGCTGGTCGAAATCATGTTTCTGTTGTCTATTGTACAGGTAGTCATGGCACCTCTGGTAAGTTAACGCTTGCATCAGTATGGAGGCGTATACATACTGAGGGTACGAGGAGTGGTACGTGAATCTTTACTTGAGTGGAGGACTTCATCTGTTTTCTTGGCAAAGAGTTTCTGTTTGTTAAACAGTAGGTCCTCAACTTTATTTTGTAGTTCTCAGGGGACTCCCACAGTTTGCAACCAGGAAGCTCTCCTTATCACAACTGCTATAGCTGTCAAGCGGGCAGCCTTATCCGCAATGTCTAGTGCTATCTGGAGGACTGTCCTGGTGGAGGCATAGCCTTCCTAAACAATGGATTTTAGGATCAGCCTCTTGGAGTCCGGCAGATGCTCCATAAGTGTTGTCAGTTTTGTATAATTGTCAAAATTGTGATTTGACAGAAGCGCTGCATAACTGGCAATGCGAAGTAGCAATGTCGCCAAAGAGTACACTTTCCTCCCAAATAGATCCATTCTTTTGCTGTCTCTCTCAGTTGCACCATTCTTATACTGAGGAGCCTTGGACCTGTGCTGTGCAGCATCTACGACTAAAGAATTGGGCTGGGTATGGGTAAATAAAAATTCCATCCCTTTCAACGAGACAAAGTACTTCTTGTCCACCCTTTTGGTTGTCGGTGGGGCAGAGGCAGGGGTCTGCCAAATCTCCTCCACTGCCTCCATTATTGCCTCGTCTATCGGGAATGCTATTTTAGCCCAGTGAGGGGGCTGGAGATTTTAAAGGAGGCGGTACTGCTTATCCTGCACCTCCGCCAACTGGACCACCTGACTTATTGCAACTCTCTTAAACAGATCTTGGAATTGTTTGAGATCGTCGGGAGGTGATGCATCACCTGGAATTATGGCTTTGTCAGGGGAAGATTATGATTGGCCCCTGGGGGAAGTGTCAGGCTGCTGTTCCTCCACATCCGATACTTGCCCCTCTTCGGGTTCTGAGTGGTGTGTTTGGGGTTATGAGCTCTGAGGCGGTGGCGGAAGGTGGTGGTCCCGCGGCGATACAGAGGCAGGCGCATATCCGGGCGATCTACAGCCAGAAGGAGACCATCGCCTAGAAAGTGACTGTTGGTGATGATAATAGCTGGAGTAGTAAGGTACACGGTCGCAAGGATAACCGTATTGGTAATGCGATCTCCTAGGTGAGGAACATCTTGGAGAGTATGCACCGCTTTGCTCTTCCCAATACTAAGCGTGCGGGGACAGTATGAGTGAATGAGGAGGTATTACAGACCCTCTGTGGTGGGGAAAGAGAAAGGTGCCTCGCATGGTGACGAGAATCTCTCTGGGGTACCACAGGGAACGGGGATAGAGATCTTCGATGTGGCGAGTATGAAGAAGCCTGCCATTCTGCTTGAAGGTGTGCAGGACCGGTGACCTCGGTGCCGGTGGAGGTGGTGCTGGTGCCGGTGAGAATGTAGGAGAAATGGAACTCGGGCTCCCATATCTGTTTGTTTTTGCAGGGGCTTTCTTCGGTGCCGAGAAAGCATCAGTCCTCCCCGGTGCTGGGTTGGATTGTCACCTGGGCTCCAGAGCCGCAAGTGCCAGCAGTTCCACGGTAGCCGGTGCTGGGGTCTTGGCAGATGGGGCTGATGGTGCCGATGTCGAACTTGGTACCGTCAGAGCTTGTGGCGTCAGCACTGAAAGTGCTGTCTTTTTTGTTTTTGTGACTGGAACTGCCTTTGAACGTGAAAAGGCAGTGCCGGGCGTTCAGTGCTTCTCTCCAGTGCTTACCCTGCTCAGCGGGACTGGTGGGAAGGAACTTGCTGGCGAAGCCCACGTCTTTTTTGCTAGAGATGACCCTGGAGAGGACATGCTCCGTTTTTGTGTGGTAGCAGGGTCTGCGGGAGCCATGGACACAGAGTCCGATGGCTGGAACGCTTTGTCAAACAGAATCATCCGGAGGCGCATTTCTCTATCGTGCTGGGCCCTTGCTATTAATTTTGAACAGTGAGAGCATTTCTGAGGCACATGAGCCTCGACCACGCAGCGAACACATGAAGAATGGCCGTCTGAGGCCGGCATGGGTTCGCGACACGTGTCGCACTTCTTAAAACCGGGAGAACCCGGCATCTTTGATTTGATCTTAAGTCTTTTCATTTTGGAGGGGATGGGGGGTTTGAGGCCTGAAAAGGCCAGCAACAACGAAGAAGGTTTTTTTGGTTTTTTTTAATGTGCTACGAACTAAGAACTATAACTATTAACTACAAACTGACTAATATTAACTATAACAACTAACTAATAACTCTTTGTTTTCCTGACTAGACAAAGTTGAAGAGAGGAGCTCGCTCCGTCCGCGGCCGAGAGGAACTGGCGGGAGCCAGACCATGTGAGCATGCAAAAGGGCATGAACGCTGCGAGGCGCCGGCTGACTACTGCTGCTCAAAACTCC
This sequence comes from Rafetus swinhoei, assembly GCA_019425775.1. Taxonomy (NCBI): domain Eukaryota; kingdom Metazoa; phylum Chordata; order Testudines; family Trionychidae; genus Rafetus; species Rafetus swinhoei. The sequence continues at coordinate 280,480,667 of CM033437.1, forward strand.
GATCTGTGGCGCCGGGACAAGCCCAACACCTACAGTGGAGCACTAAGGGGACATCACTCGAAGAACTACTACATTTGTGTTTCCTATAGAACTTCCTTGTTCCACAGGGCAAACAGTCCATAATGCTTGGGGAAGGGGAGGATAGGGAAAGAGCTTAGTCACTGTATTCTACGTCTAATGTTTTTTAAACTTTCCAGATTGGTCAGAATGATAACATGACAAGAATACAATTCCTTGGTTTCTTCAACGCCATTCTGAAGACAAAGGATGTAAACCTATAAAGAATCTATGAAATAAAGTTGGCCTCATATTTATAATGGCGGTATACATTAGCAAACAACTTGTGCCCAAATCATCAACACATGGAGCATGTTTTCCTATTTCACACTCACACTAACTTGTACATTGGTAGGCCTTTCAACATTCCATTAGCCTGAAAGTTAAGCAAGAAAATTATATCCCAGTGCTAATCTTCCATCTATGCAAGAGCCTTGTCCTAATAATAGCAGCATGACATCTACTGCGAAAGCAAATGGGGATCAGGCATTGTAAAGCTGATGCTCTAGGAGTTTGGAAAGGGAGCTGCATTACATCTGCAAAGAGGAAGTAGCTTTTCCAGAAACAATATCTTTTAGTGTCAGGATAAACCAGACTCTTATATGAAGGAATAGTGCTGATACAAAAGCTAAATATATAAAGTTTTAAGATGCAAATTAAGGCATAAAATAAAGTATGACATAAGTCCAAACAAATACCTGAGGCCAGGTGTACACTAAAGGCAACATTTAATCAAGATACACAATTCCAGCCACGTTAATTACATAGTTGGAGTTGACATATATGTTTCAAGTTTCTTATCCATCCCCATACCAGGAGGCTGAAAAAAGCAAATGCTCCCATCAGCTTCCCTTACTCCTCACAGAAGCAGGAGTACGGCCAACAGGGTGCTCTCTGAGTTTGATTTAGTGAGTCTAATTAAGATTCGCTAAATTGAACACTGGAAAATCAAAAACAGCAGTGTTGATTTTCCATTTAGTGAAGACATAGCCTGATGTTGGCCCTTTTACTTTAAATTTGAAAAACAATGCCACGAACGCGTTCTCTCAGTGCCAGTAACTGTATCTGCTACAATTCACCCATAAAGAAAATCACACAGCCCCTTATTGCATTCCAGTTCCCTGGTTCCCAGTCAGCACATAGAACCAGTACAGTGAGAAAGTTATTTAAAAAACTCTGCTCACTGTACAAAATATTCTTCTGGCCCAGAAGAGCCTTGTCCTAATAATAGCAAGATGACATCTACTGCGAAAGCAAATGGGGATCAGGCATTGTAAAGCTGATGCTCTAGGAGTTTGGAAAGGGAGCTGCATTACATCTGCAAAAGAGGAAGTAGCTTTTCAGAAACAATATCTTTTTAGTGTCAGGATAAACCAGACTCTTATATGAAGGAATAGTGCTGATACAAAAGCTAAATATATAAAGTTTTAAGATGCAAATTAAGGCATAAAATAAAGTATGACAAAGTCCAAACAAATACCTGAGGCCAGGTGTACACTAAAAGGCAACATTTAATCAAGATACACAATTCCAGCTACGTTAATTACATAGTTGGAGTTGACATACCTTGTTTCAAGTTTCTTGTCCATCCCCATACCAGGAGGCTGAAAAAAGCAAATGCTCCCATCAGCTTCCCTTACTCCTCACAGAAGCAGGAGTACCGGCCGCCAACAGGGGTGCTCTCTGAGTTTGATTTAGTGAGTCTAATTAAGATTCGCTAAATTGAACACTGGAAAATCAAAAACAGCAGTGTTGATTTTCCATTTAGTGAAGACATAGCCTGGATGTTGGCCCTTTTTTACTTTAAATTTGAAAAACAATGCCACGTAACGTTCTCTCAGTGCCAGTAACTGTATCTGTACAATTCACCCATAAAGAAAATCACACAGCCCCCTTATTGCATTCCAGTTCCCTGGTTCCCAGTCAGCACATAGAACCAGTACAGTGAGAAGTTATTTAAAAACTCTGCTCACTGTACAAAATATTCTTCTGGCCCAGAAGGGTCAGCCACATTACACAATCAGTATAAATACCATGTTGCCAGTAGGGATGTTCAAATGTGTTTATTAAAGTGAATGTGTAAGTGCTGAAAACTTCAGCAGTTACAATTATACAGGGAAGGGGAGAAGGTTGGCTCCCCAGGAGCAAGTGTGTACAGGAAGCAGGCTTTTAAGCCAGCTTCCCATGAGCTCCAGCTCCCGCCTGCCCCCGCTCCACACACTGCTGCCTCAGACACAGAGGCAGCAGCTCAGGTGGGTGGGAGAGACCAGGAGGCTCCGCAAGAGCCAGTACATGCTGGGAGCCAGCTTAACAGCTGGTTCACTGCGCACACCAGTTCCTGTCTGCCTCGCCAAATGCGGCTTCCTCTAATACAGAGGTAGCAGTGTAGGGGTAGGAAGGGGCGGGCCTGCATGAAACTATGCACATTAAACTATGAGCCAAGGCTTATCTGTTGACCATGTAAACCAGGGCTACTCAACTTTGGAAGCCCCGGGGGCCACAATGACTCACACCACATGCCGAGGGCTGCAACTTAAGTGTGGCTGCATATACATGCAAATATATATGCAAATATATGCGAACAGCTACTTTCACACAATGCCCCGATGCTCCCAGCACCTCCTCCCTCGGGGCTAGAAAAGCCAACACCCTGTACCTGTCAGTTCCAGCCAGCCCGTCCGCATGCGTCTCTCAGTGCTCACCCTGCCTGGGAGACGCCTCGCCACTGTGGAGCCTGTTCCCAGTGGAGGCCATGTTCAAAGGATCCCACCCGCGCGCCGCGTGTTGAGCCCCGCGTAAACCCAAACTGCACCGCACGCTGCAAACAAACGGGCCACAGGCCGCATGTGGCCCATGGGATGCGTATTGAGTAGCCCTGATGTAAACAGTTAAACTTTCACATCTAGAGTTGCAAGCCAAATGTTTAGTGTGCAAAACTAAACATTTATGATATAAAAAAAAAAGAAAAACCAAGAACAGAGATGTTAAATGGTAAAACAGTCACACACATATATATACTTAAAAGTCCATCAGGTTCCTAGCAGTACTGGTAGCACTAGTAGGGACTGGTAGCAATACTGACTTGAAAGTCCCTTTGGATCATAACCACAGTTTGGAAGAGGGATGCAGTCCTTTGTTCAGAGCTTTGTAGAAAGGTTACTCCAGAGGTAAGAAGCGGAACTGAAGACAAACTGCTGAAGCTGCCTTTTATTGCCTTTTGACACGCTGCCTGTGCTTCCACAAGCTGCCTAGCACATGGCCTGAGAGCCTTAGATTTCCGTCCACAGGCATGCCCCTGCATTGCACTGTTGATGGCACTTGGTAGGCTGTCAAGCAAGGTAGGCAGTTCTGATGCAAACCACCGGGGGTGTCACCCAGAAGCATAGCACAAGTTTTGTAAAAGAGATATACATACATATCTATAACCCAAAATACAAAGGTAATACCAACACATACATGAGATTATCATACGTGACAAACTGTAACATTTTTGCAGATATCTTAGATGGCACATATGGCATAAGTCAGAAATTTTACAGTATTAATATTCTTAAGTGTTTCTTATGCAGTGTGACACATGCACTACATGTTTGCTGGTGAGAGTGAAAATCTGTGAAAGAATCTAGAGGTTCATACCTCATCACAGCACTTGCTTCTTCAACCTTTTCCCGTAGCTACTCATCTCCCTGTCAACTGTATGCCAAAGTATTAAGCAATGCAACTCCAACCACAACTGATTTCAGAGGTGCTGCAGCAGGCAGCGGATGTGATGGTCTGAAGCACTCTATACCAACACTTCAAATGTGTGACTGATGATACCAGTTGCATTTTCCCCCTCCCACTGGAAATATCCAGATTACTAGATACAGTGCAAGTTAAATGAAAACTGGGCATAATGCCCATCACATCCTGAGGCACTTGTCATTATCTCAACCAGAAACTGGAGAGCTCATGCCCAGGGGAGAGAAAAAACACAAAAGTTTTCTTTACAATTGTATGTCTCCTGACTAAGTGACACTACGAAAGAATGCATCAAAGGTCCACACTGCTTACAGACTTATCTCCAAACAAGTCTGTGAAAACAGTTTACACACCAATGTCAAAATTAATCTCTACATTGACATCAGCCCACTTATCAATTTGGCTCCATTACCACAGTCATTCTAAAATTGGAATGGAAAGATTTCTTCAGACATAATCAGGGTATAGTACTTGAATACAACATCAAATGTTGTGTTTTGCTAAAGATTCCTAAAATACTTAGGTAAAAAAAAAAGCCTTTTTTGTATCCTTTAATTTAAAACCATGTGTAGTGTTTATACTGCAATATAAACACAAGTACTTTTGAAACATCTGTTGCTTAAAAGGAAACAAGAACCACAAATGTTTATTTCCTAACATGTAACATGATGCAGAATTAACTAGCTGAATTATTCAGACATTTCCTTTTTCTGTAAATATTTCACCAAAAAATATGTTTTGTTGGTATGTACCACAATTATTTCAAAGAAAAAACGGGAAAGCTGCAGAAGTATCTCTTTTTAATCTAAATATACTGGATTATCACAACTGCAACCTACACCTGGATAAGAATCATAAATATGAAAGCATAACTCTGTTGGACTCAAGGACTCTAGCATATAAAAGCTTATTACAGAGTCAGCAACAAACATTCAGCAGTCATGGACTGATGACATTAAAATTAATTTAAAATTATGACAAAGACAGCATAATCATCCCACTCTGCACCAAAGAAAAGGTATTTGGACAGGAATGAAAGATTAAAGCATATGAAAACACAGACTTCTTTCCATCCAGTTAACTTGAAAGACAACTACCAATTTATAAATCCTACTCCGAGAATGTTTTTCCTACCATTATTAAAGGAATAAAGACAACAATAACAAATATTTTTAAAAATCCTCCCCCCACACACTTTATTGACTGGGCATCTGATGGCACTTTGAGTATAGTCAGTTTCATTCCCCCCTCCCCCCTCCCCCCGCTGTCACCATTTTCTGGCTTTATTTGTGTTCTTACTCAACAGCATAAGACGTAATACATGTTTTTAAATGGAAAAGATGGCTACAAACATTCAAAAACTGGCAGGTATAGGGTTAGCAACAGAAACTACTTTGGTTTTTTTTTTTAAATTGACTTGATTTCAAACTGATGGTTAGTCAACATCTGTCAAATTCTGATCCCTAATTTTGTCTCACTCTTCACAGATGGGTTCAGAAACTTTCCAACCTAAACCAAAGAAATATATGCTCAGTATTTTTCCACACCTAATGAGAAATACATTTTACTGCTGAGAATCATCTTTGAAATACAAACCCATTAAGAAACCAACAATTCTGAAGGCTACATCTACTCTACACTATCAAGTTTTGTGGACAAAAACTGCCTTTGAGTAACAGAACAGTGAGAGCATACACATTGCTTTCAGTGACAAAACACATCCACCCCTACAAGACTTTTTTCTTTATTGTCAACAGAGAGCCAGTGTAGATTTATATGTGGATGCATGGGTAACAGTGGAGGGAAAAGATTTTTGGGATAAAGTGGAAAGAAGAGGTATGGTATAGATAGATACTATGGAGAAAGCAAAAACAATAAGAGAGAACTGAGCACACAATTCAGAGAAAGGGATAAATGAAGTGTAGAAAGACAAAAGGAAATTTTACAACATGATCTAATATAGAAAAAAAGAAGGGGGGACAGAAAAAGAAAGGAAATATATGCAAAGAAGGAAGGAGGTAGTAAATAGCTGTAACTTAATATTTCAACTTTGATCGGAGACAACTAGGATCAACAGGTTGCAGACCCTAACCAAGTTCCTTTATAATTATTTTAAACAAATGTCTTTTTCTGAAGTGTCTCATGAGGTCTCTTCCAGCTCTATGAATCTATGATTCTATGCTGAGTCCGAGCCTTTAAAGGTATGTCTACACTGCAGCTACCTATGGCTGCCCCAATCTCTGCTGACTTGGGCTTTCAGACTTCAACCTCAGGAGCTGTTGAATAGCAGTGCAGATATTCAGACTTGAGAATGTTATGAAAGGAAAAGGTTCAAGAACCCAGGCTTCAACCCAAGCCCAAATGTCTATACCACAGTTAAACAACCCTTAGCTTATTCCTGGCAAGCCCAAGTCAGTTGACATGGTGTAGCCATAGGTGTTTAACTGCAGTGGTGACATACCCAAAGTTGATTTTTTTTTTTGAGTGTGTAGAAAATCACAAACCATTGATGACTAGAAGCAACTTAAATGGAGATTTACTGAAATCTGCGGGTTTAAGCTTTTTCTTCCACACTTTCAACCGTAACTCTGAATTAATTTTTATAGACACATTTTCTTCTTTTCAGAAACTAGTGATTGGCATTTTCAGATCAACCTTTCCTGCAAGAATACACAATGCACAAACAATCCCACCTGCCCAGCTGTCAGTCCATCCAATAACAAATGCAAATTTTTCACACCTTTTTCAGTCAGTAGATGAGTAAGTGGGAGAGGTTTACTAAGTACATGTAGAAGAAGATCCATAGGAATTTTTTTTAAAGAAGTATTCTGGTTGTGTGACTAAGTGGTCTAAGCATAGACTCCTAAAGCAGTAGCAACATCAAATTATACATAGCAAGAAGGAACATACAGGTCAACATGCCTGCTTAGACAGAAGGAGGGAAATGAAATACCGTTGCTTACAGCTGTTACATATGGTTGTGGAGGACAAAAGCAGATGGCTAGCTCTCTTGTGCCTTTCAAATGTTAAATAATATTGGTACCAAGAGGTAACACGATCAAATTTGTACAGCCAGAGTCTGATTTCTAATAGAAATAATAAATCAATGCTTTTCAAAGGGAATCCTAGCCAAAACAAAAATACCAACAAGGTACTAAAAATTTCTGTGAAAATGCAGAATAGCATATAAAGGCATGGTATGCAATAACTTGATGAAGCCCACCTTTAAGAAATCCAAGAAACAAAGAGAGATTGTGTTAATTTTTAGACTATCAGCTCTTCAGAGCAGCGATTATGCCTACATGTGTTTTGTACAACTTGATCCTTACCAGATTCTCTGGATACGACCATAATATTAAACAGCATAATAAATAAAATAAATAGTAGAACTAACAATTTAAGAAGCATAGTTTAGTTTGTTACAATTAATCTTTTTCCGAATTGTTACCTGAGAGGACTAAAGAGTGAAAAACATAAAACTGGATGTGCTCTATATTAATCCTAGAAAAGTGAAAAAATCCTCAAAGCTAAGTGACCTCAAGTACAGAGAAGCTAAATGCAACGGTTTTACCAAAAGGGTGGGAAAAATATAATTTTTATGAATACAAGTGAGACAAGACACTACAAACTCACAATTTACTTGCTTATCATGGACCAAAACTACTGGTAAAAAAAACAGTAAAAATCTGCCTAAAATGCGTAAATAAAGCAATTAACTACATTGTAGCATGAACTATTGGAGATCTTGGAATTCTCCTAAATAACAATAGTTCCACCTCTCAAATCTGGTAGGATTTAGCAAAACTTAATACAGAAACTTCCTTTGACTAGCTATTCTTTTGTTCTTACCTTTCATCCTTTTCTGTCCTATCCCACTCTCTGGCCCACTGATTGTTCCACAGCCTATAATACTTCAGAGCAGTGTTTTCCAAACTATGGGCCGCGGCCCGACACCGGGCCATGGGGAAAAAATACCAGGCCTCAGGGTGGCTGCCGGGAGGGGAGCAGAGCAGGGTGGGCTGGGAGGAGGTGTGGGGGGGAGGGGAGGAAACCAGCCACCGGGAAATAGGGTTGGGGGCAGCAGGGCTGTTCCACGGAGATGGGGGCAGGGGCGAGCGGCCAGCGGAAGCAGGGTTGTGGGCAGCGGGGCTGTCCGGCGGAGATCGGGGAGGGCGGGCAGTGGAACCAGGGCTGAATGGGGGGCAAGGGCGGGGGCTGGCCGGGGGGAGATCAGAAGGAGGAGGACTGGAGAACTACCCTCTGGAAGCAGGGCTGGACGGGGCAGTGCACTGGTCAGGAGGCGGGGCGGGAAGGGAGGGGCTGGATGGGGAGATCAGGAGGAGGAGGAGGACGGAGAACCAGCTGCTGGAAGCAGGGCTGGACAGGGACAGCAGGGCTGGTGGGGGGTCATCGGGGAGCAGGGCTGACCGGGGGAGATCAGTGGGGGGCGGGGGGAACCGGCCACTGGAAGCAGGGCTGATCGGGGGCAGCAGGGCTGGACTGGGGAGATCGGAAGAAGAAGGGGGGAGCGGGACTGACCCGGGCACACAAGTGAGTGCGGCCCCGGGGATTCCATTTTGCCTCTCCCCCCCATAACCTCTCTCGAGTAGTTGCGAACTGCCTGGCTGATAGACGCACTCAGGCAGCCTGAGCACATCTACGAGCCAGGCAGTTCGCAGCTAAGGACTGATACACCTAATAATAATAAAACTTACCTACTTAGAAAATACCGGACATTTTATATGTCCGGTATTTTCTCAATTTGTTTCCCGGACAGAAGCCTCAAATACCGGACTATCCGGTACAAAACTGGACACCTGGCAACCCTACCCCTCCTTGCATCCTCCCTCCTAGCCAGATACCCTACCCCCAATCTGCTCCTGCTCCTGCCTCCTAGAGTGCCCATGCGGCGCCGGGTCCCCCAAGCCCTGGCCCAGGCTGGGAAGAGGATGCAGCCGGGTGAAACACTGAAAATGTATTCATTTTTAATTCTTTTTTATATGCGTTTATTTTTGGGCTGCAAAAAACAGTACTGAGGAAAAAAAAAACGGGTTCCAACTAAAGTAAAAAGTTCTCTGGCCTTTACATCACGCCTGCAGTTGGAGCATGCCCAGCAAGTCCACGGGGAAGGGGCCTCCTCAGCCCAGCAGGCCTGGTTAGCCACCCCTCAGCTAGTGTGGGGCTGGGACTCCCTGTCATACAGGTTAATAATAATAAAAAAAAAAGAGAAAACTTTTATTACCACCACAATACTCCTGTTACAAGTATAATGGCTAGATGGAAAAGTCACCAATTAGTATGCTCATGGGGAACCCCCATGGGCCAAAAGCTTTGTAGAATTGGCAGGTTATGGGCACAGTGCTGGATGAGTGGTTTTGCTTCCTGTGCCTTGTGGTAGGCGTTCTGCAGTTCTTTCCCTTTGACCCTACAGCGCGTCTTGGTTATGGGCCCTTTTGGTCATGCATCTTGATATCTACCTGTAGGTATCATAATTCCTACAGCTGGAACTCAGCTGGAACTGGACAGCCTCTTCTCCCCAAACATTGATGAGGGTCCAGCACCTTGGCATTGTTCCAAATAGGGTATTATGTGATGCACAGAGGAGGCATGGTCACCCATAAAGATGTGCTGAGAGCACTTCACACATTGCTGAGCACACAGAAAGGGTTCTTTCCAAATTCCCAAGGAATGTAAAGGGTGGATCTAAGGGTTGATCACCTGAAGGAAGAGCAGTAGAGTTGAAACCAATGACCAGAGAGGTGAGAACAGGCATTGAGGGAGAGGTACTGGAGCCCAGTACATCTGGCGGTCCACAGTAGCAGTGCCGCATTGTAGCCACGGCACAGAAAGTTCTGACTCTCATTGAGGTAGTTTGTGTGCTTTAAGTGCCTTGCAGACACGCTGGGAGTTACAGTGCTGGGAGATGATTTACTGCACTATAACTTGTCAGTGTGGTCAAGACCTTAATTTCTTCTCCTGCAGCTGTTTCACTATCTATAAATAGAGTAATCAGAGCAGGGGAAATGAGCCCTGGGTCTCCCAGGTAGCTGCCCTAACCACTCGACCATAGAATTGTTTTCTCTTCCTTATTCCTCTGAAGCAGGGGTTCCCAAACTTTTTGACACGGGGACCAGTAAATCCATTCATGAGCTTTTGGAGGACCGGTAACAGTCATTTGCATATTCATTAAGCAACTGATGAATATTCAGCTGAGTTGTTTCTGGTCCTCCCAAAGCCCCCAGTGCCAGTGTTAGCAAAGCTTTTGATACGGTCACCCACAATATTCTTGCCAGCAAGTTAAGGGAATATGGATTGGATAAATGGACTGTAAGATGGATAGAAAGCTGGCTAGATCAGAAAGCTGACGTGATTCAACAGGGCAGCTGCGGGGAGCCCGGGATCAGCTGGGGAGTCCCCTGCTGATCCCGGGCTCCATGGCTTTGAAATGCACAAGAGCCACTGCTGGGGACTCTTGTGCATTTCAAAGAAGGCACCCGCATGCTTTCCCACTGGCCCCGAGCTGTATGTGGAGTTCCGCATTCCTCCTTTGAAATGTACATCGACTAGTCAAAAAACTATTTGATAAGCAAATGCTTATCGGATAGTGGACTAGTCTTTAACATCGTTTGTCTATCTTATCTTTGAAAAGTTGTTGAGTTTATATTAGGTTTATCTGCTAAGTCTGACTTAAACATGACCTTCTTCATAGCATAAATATTGGGTGAGTCATTTAGCATTTAAAGAAGTCATTGGGGTAGCTTTGGCTAAAACTCAACCAGATAAAACCCTGGCTTAAAGAGATACCAGGAACTTAGGGTACGTCTAGACTACAGGCTTTTCTCGACAGAAGTTTTGTCGACAGATACTGTCGACAAAGAGCATCTAGACTACATCCAGTTCTGTCGACAAAGCAAGTCGCTTTGTTGACATGACAGTGTAGACGCAAAGGACAGTGTAGATGCAATAATGCCTTCTGTCGACAGAACTGTCGACAAAATGCGTTATTCCTCGTAGAATGAGGTTTACAGCCGTCGACAAAACTGCTGAGTTCTGTCGACATTATGTTGACAGAACTCAGCAGCAGTATAGACGCAGATATAGTTTTGTCGACAAAAGTCCACTTTTCTCAACAAAACCCTGTAGTCTAGACACACCCCCAGTGTGACTACACACACATTCACTGGGAATCTTTTTCCTACTGTATCACAATATTATTGCTGCTACAAGATGAGTGTAACAGATGACAAAAAATAAATGTTCTCTGTCATTATTCAGTTTGTTTACTTTGTGCATTTGAAATCACTCTGGGTAAAGCCTATTTCCCTTTTACATTAGTTTATCTAATTGTGGGGGTCTCTCCAGAAAGAAAGAACACTTAAAAATCTGGAAAGGCTGACTGTAAACACAAATATTGCAGGGGAAGATTTTTTTTTACCCAAAACAAGCTTTTTTAATTTTTTCTGGAAACTGCCAAAAGTTCAAATCGACAGCATTAGGGATGTGTTAGTATACACATTTAAATACTTAACTGATGAGCCTGGGCAGAAACAGTTGCTGGGACCCAGCATGAGCATGAGCTGGGACTAAGCAAACCAGCCTGCCTGCACACTGACCCCTAAAATGCATCTAATTCAGAGCCACAGCAGGGGCTGATGCTGGGACATAGCCCAAACTAGCTTGTCGGCCAGCCTGCTAAAAAATTTACTTGCAGAGCTGTGGAGAATGAAGGGAGGGAATTGTGTGTAGTCAATAGCATTATCTGACAAGCACCCACTTATCGTTTAATCGACTACACTATTATATCCCTAATTATTAATCCTGTACATTTCCCAATGTGGATGAAATATTTTTTACAAAGGAGTAGAAAAACCACTGTATTTGAAGGTCAGAAAAGTCATGGAATTTCATGCACAGATGGGTAGGAATAAATCATGTTTGTTCAAAAGTGAAGGTCCTCTGAAAGAGGCAGCAGCATGGGGACAGGCAGCTCTGCACAGCCAGCGCTCAGGGGAGAGTCGGCTTTTCAGCCAGCTCCCTCCAAGCACCAGCTCCTGCCTCCCACCCCCCCCACCACTGCCTCTGCAGGAGGCAGCGGGGGGGAGGGCAAGTGGGTCCATGGAGTCAGCATCTGCAGAGAGCTAGCTTAAAAGCCAGCTCCTTGCATGTATCGGCTCCCCCCTTGCTGCCTCTGATGGGGGGGGGGGGGGGGGGGGGGAGAAATTCATGTAGTCAACAGGATTAACTGATAAGACCAAGCTTATCGGTTGATCGTGTAGTCGTCTATTCATTGACATCCCTACAGGAGAGTATCTCCTGCAGACAAAGCACAGTGTGGACACTTTTAAGCTGGTGCAATTTACATCATCCACAGGGATGACTCTCACACCTTTGGGCTAAATAAGTTATACTGATTGGCTTAAGCAGTAGTGTACACAAATCCTGAGATATCCAAAAGTGGACCATCTAGTCATTTGATGCCTTTAAAAAAAACCTCTAAAAGGATAATATTCATTTTAATGCATAAAAAAATTGAAAGGACATTTTAAAAAGACATTTCCAGAATATCCAATACTTGAACACACTCAATCTTGAGGTATTAAGACAAACATACATACCCTGAAATTTCACAATTTAAAAAAAGATAGTACAAAGTTTGAGCTATTTAAATTAGGAAGCAAGTTAAAGAATAAAGACAATGTTAAAACATTTTATAATAAATTAGTATTGAGTTTAATACACTTTATAAAACATTTACAATTATTTTGCAACAGAAGCTCTTTGTGTATTCATCTTCAAATGTTTAAGAAATATTTAATGAGTTTGAATTAATATATTTCTGTATGCGATTTACAGCTTTATTTATAACATTTAATGTCCAAATCCCCACTTAAATAGAACTGAATCAACCCCTTACCATGGCTGTATCATATCAAGATGTCTCCAAACTGTAATTTAAAGTTATCAAAATAGTGTGCCTGTCTACAATGTATGAGACTTGACAAAAAAATAGTGTTAATAACTGAACTTTGTCAACTAGCAATAGAAGCGTCTTCAGAAAGATATTGGTAGTGTGACCACTAGGCTAGTTTTAGTAAACAACAAAATACTATGGTGAAGCTGTGCCAGGCTGGACAGATTTTAAGGACAGTTGTAAGAATTCCCTCGGTACAAGTGATTTCTCCCCTCTCTCTCCTGGGATTGTGATTCAATTATACAAATGGCAGGTATCATCTGCTCAGCACCAAAAATACTGTAAATGAACTGATTACTTTATTCTAACCCAGCATTTTGCTTTACAGTAGAAAAACTTAAAATACTTCCTCTCCTTGTTCATAAGTGCCAACACCAATGCAGCTTTTTCCATTAGTTTGACAATTTTTGCTGAAATCTTCCCTTTAAAGACATCACTCTTCAACACTTCTCCTTGTATCCGCAGGGTACATTTATATATTCAATACTCTCTCTGCTCTCCCAAAAATATAACTATGTAGACATCTTAATGGCTTCTAAGTGACAACCATGTAGTTACTTAAGATTTACACAAAACCCAAACACTTAAAAGGATACAAATAGTTAAGGACAAAAAAGCCATTTCTATTAAAGTATAAAATATTCATAACAACCTTAAACTGTGATATCTGAATTACAGTGGGTTTGTTTAATGGATATATACACATGCGCGCGCGCGCACACACACACACACACACACACACACACGTGTATCTGATATTAAAAATCAAAGTTTTTCTTTTAAAACAGTGCTTTCAAATTGACAACATTTTGCAGTTAAATCAACTAATTTTTTTGGCAAAGTTCTTATTGCTGTTGCTTGAGAATAATCTTGAACAGGCAGGTATTCAGAAAAGCACATAACTTTACGTATATAAAATAATTTGCCCTATCAATTTATATTAGTAATATGTATGTATAGAGTTTTCAGTTTCTTTTTCAGGAGGATTGTGTGTTATGTTTTCATCAGTACCTTCAACATTTATTCTGGATCAGTGGTACTATGATGAACTATGATTAAAATAAACTGCTTATCAAGCTAAGAATGGCTTCTGAAAGAGAGCTTCATTCACTTCAAACCTAAAAAGATGCATACTTTCACTATATAGCTTCACCATATATTCATTAAACAGACTACCTTGACTTTAAGCAGTGATAGAAAGATTAAACCATGGAATACTACATAGCTCTTCTGGCAGATATAAACTGACCTAAATAAATTAGGTCAAAGCTGTCCAACCAAGCCATAAACCCTCTTTACTCCTGGGGAATCTGATTGGGGGAGAGAGAAAAAAAATCAACTCTGCATATGCATAGTGCTTTTACATTTGAAGAGCTCAGGGCACCTTACAAGTGTGGATAAACATTATTAGTTTGATCTCAGAACTGCATAGGAAGCACTGTAGCACAACTGTTAAGCCATAGTTTGGGGGCATTAGACATCAAGGTTGGTTTAGAACTCTTCCATAAACTCCTTTAGATCTTTGGAAAAATCACTTTTTCTTTTTTCAAACATTCATCTGTAAGACTTATGGAACTCCTCCCTCAGACCACCAAGAAGTTTAAGTGAATGTGAGAGTGAGGAAATGTATCCTGTTTGTTTTAAGGTTTGTCTTGTTTTTCTTTTCAACGCAAATGTTAATAATGAAAATATCCATCCTCAGACTATACTTCCCCTATCTGTCAACTTCAATAACAGAAGAGTGTCTAGTTTTCAATAGGGATGTTAAAATGTGCTTATTTTTGTATATCTGAACCGCTGGGAATTTCAGCGGTTAACACGTTTACACCGGGGGGGGGCGGGGGGAGTTTACATGGAGGCAGCAGCATGGGGGGGGGCAGTATATGTGGGGAGCCAGTTTAAAAGCCAGCTCCCCCACACACATCGGCTCCAGTTTCCAGCCTCCTACCCCTTTCCCCATTCTGCTGCCTCTTGATATACACAATACGCCCTCCCTCCCCACACTAATGCCTCTGTGAGGGTTAAACAATAAGCCATAGGTACAAGTTCACACCCCTAGTTTTCAACCAACAGTAATCTTTAAAACATTGTACTATCTCTACTCTTTAAGAAACTTAATTGTATTACATTTTGCAGGATAATCTTATTTTATTGGAAAGACAGAGGAACAGTAGGAAATACATATTTTACAAAAAAAAAACAAAATTGATAAATTTTACTCACAAACAGTACTGACTCAATTTAATCACAATGTTCAAAACAAGTTATTCTGAACAATTCAAAATTATCAGAATTTCTCTCACATATCTTGCATTTTCCTTTTGAGATTTTTTTTTAATTATTATAAGGAAGATCACAATCAACCACAGTGAACATCTACATTTGTGCTGGGAGGTGCAATTCTCAACCCATGCAGACATACCCATGATGGCTCTCCTTGAGCCAATATGCTAAAAATATCAAGGTAGCCAGGGTAGAAAGGCCAGCAGCTTCAGCTAGCAACCCAAATGCATACCCCCCAGATCAGCTGTGAACATTAATGTCTTTGGAAACAATGCAATCCTGGACAGTCATTAAATCATTGCTGTACTTCAAGTATCAGAGGGGTAGCTATGTTACTTTAACAGCAAAAACAATGAGAAGTTTGTGGCACCTTAAAGTAGGGATGTGAAGGTTTTACTGGTTAAGATTAAACAGTTGGGCTGGAGCAGCTCCCCGTCTGCCACAGGCAGGGGCTGCTCCAGCACAGCCCCTGGTGTCCTGGCCCACTGAAGCAGCTTCTGTCCACAGCAGGCTAAGGCATCCCACTGGCAGGGAATGCTCCGACTGAGGCTACGTCTACACTGCGGCAGTTTTTCGGAAGAGGAAATGCAAATCTCGTTTCCAAATCTCATGCTCTCATTTGCATATTCTCTTCCGATCCTTATTGCGGAAGAGGTTTTTGTGATAAAAGCCCTGTGTGGACAGGGCCATTTGTCAGAAAAATCACATTTTGCGCAAGATCCCTTATTCCTCAAAAAATGAGGTTTACAGGATCTTGCGCAAAACGGGATTTTTCCAACAAATGGCCCCGTCTACACAAGGCTTATCACAAAAACCTCTTCCACAAAAAGGATTGGCAGAGAATATGCAAATGAGCACAAGATTTGCAAATGAGCGCTCCATTTACATTTCCTCTTCCGAAAAATTGCCGCAGCGTAGACATAGCATGAACAGCCCCCGCCTGCAGGGCACCCGTGAATGCTGCAGGCAGCAGCTGCTCTGGCATCCCAGATGATACAAACCCTTCTACAAGGCAGGGGCTGCTCTGGCTGGGCTGGAGCAATCCCTCCCTGCATAGGGGAGAAAGGAGCATTCCAGCCCAGCAGCTGGGGGCTCCAGCTGGGCAGGAGAGCCTTCCCCCTGCTCACCCCTTTTTAATCAGTTAACCAATCAACCCATTAGCAATTACATGGGATTTTACATCTCTGCCTTATAGACAAACACATGTATTTGGGCATAATGCTTTTGTGGGCAAAAAACACTTCAAATCCGACAGTGGGTTTTTTACCCTTGAAAGCTTTATGCCCAAATAAACCTGTTAGTCTTTAAGGTGCCACAGGACTCCTCATTGGTTTTTCTGTACTTCAAGTAATTTTATTACCCAATCTATTAAGAACTGTTTCATGTAATAAGCAATGGCAAAAAATTCCACTCCTAAAAAATGCCAAATACTGGAAAATTATTTAGAAATAAAAACCAAATCCAACTGCTAACAAACTAATTTAAGATGTATGTGAGGAGGGAAGGAAGAGAAGTATTTATTGTTAGAAACAATTTGTTATATTTCAATATTTGAAAGCATTTTTTTGCTATTTGCTGCTTCATCATTAGCAATGTGGCAACAAACCAGTGAGGCGTCCCCAACATTTCTACAGTAAAGCAGTGCATATTGTCCTGTGCAGAACTGAGTATGGTGTCAACCCTAAAAGAGTAACCGAATAATGTGATTAATATATCCTATCCTATCAGACATAGATGAAATGCTTGTATATGAGCATTTTCTCTACAATTATTTAGTGTAGATTCTAAGGATATAAGAGTGTTACCATTTAAATGGGTAACAGTTAGCCAATTACCCACATTTTAACATCTGTAGTAGATTCACATTTTTTTAATATCTGAGAAGCCTTAGTCATGAACCAGGATCCCACTGTGCTAGGCACTGTAGGAACAGAACAAAAAGGGGGTCCCTGCCCCAAAAAATAATCAGTGCATATTTCCAGCATTCTTCTCCATCTCATTCCCTCTTGCCAAAACTCATTATTTATCTTTTGTTTTGCTGCTAAGCCTCTCAACACAAAAAAATTAACTTCTGTCACTTGGACAAGGTATTGGTGTCCTTCAATATTTTTCTGTAACCTCCTTAATATTGAGCTGGCAGCATTGATGTCTGACATACTCCATAGCCATAAGGTAATTGAACAAAGCACTGAAATCAACAGATCTAAAACAAAACAAGTTGTGTACACACACACACTCTGAATTATTTTTTAAAAATATATTGAAGACCCTTCCTGGAAATCAATAACTAACACCAAAACAGAAAAGGATCATCCTCATTCTCTCAAAAATAACCTTATCTTTATACAATCGGAAAAAAAATTGATTACAAAGTGCAAATGTACTTCGCTATTTGTGTTCTAAAGACCTGGAGTCAATGGTTCCATAAAGTACATGGGGATATGAGTATTTTAGCCACTTGCCTTCAAACACTGAACTCAGGTGTACAATTTTGCTCACAAGTAGTCCCACTGACTTCAATAAGATTAGTTGCAAAGTTCTATACAGGCATAAGGGTTCAGAGGACTGGTGAGTGCAACTCCAACATGACTCTCTTTCAACTCCAAAAACTTCATGCATATTAATATCTCTTTTGCTTTAAAAGCCATCTCTATTCGTGATGTCAGGACTTGATCCAGTACCCAGTGAAATTAGTGAAAAGACTACAAGATGACTGAAAGAGAGAGAACCAAAAATTCAATCATCTGGTTGAAATCTAACTATGCAAAGTAATACTGGACTGTCATTTTCTTCTTTGGATTTAAACTGAAGTCTCCTTCAGTAAGGTTTTGCTTTGGGCGAGGTTAGGAGGAAGAGCATAGTTACTGTTTATGCTACTTATTCTATCATATTGTAAATTATTCAGTTTCAGATGTCAAACAGTATCTGATTTATCACCACCACTTTGGCATGTAAAACAAATACGTAAAAATGTTGAGAATACCACTGTTTACAGTACTATGAACTCAGCAAATATATTTATTCCAAAATAGAAAACATTAATTTTCAGTAATACATTTTCAGTTCACAATGATTTTCCTAACAGTTTGTACACACTTTATTTTTTGTTCCTTCATACACTATCAAGCTGTACATTAAGATTCTGACCTTGCAACACAATCGGCACAGGCACATATCTGCAACTTTCGAGGGATTAATCTTTTTCTTCAATTTTTAGAACATTTGACCAATTTTCTCCCTTACATCTCACTCCAAAGAAGAAAATAACAGCAACAGAAGAAGATTAGATAAACAGGGCTCGACAAAGTATTGAATCTACTCGCCCGTGGCGAGTAGATTTCAGCCGGGCGCCCCATTCATTTGCGGCACGCGCATGTGCAATGCGGGTCTTGCGCATGTGCAGTGCGGGGCTGGTGAGCGGCTTTTGCCACCATTAGTCAAGCCCTGTAGATAAATATTGTGGTCCAATTAAGAAAAAGACCACCATTCATAAAAAGATAATGTAAAACTTCAGACACCAAGGGCATTTATTCAAAGTTAGAAAGAAGGTAACCACCTAGCGTACACACCAAAAAGAAACATTCATCATGTTTACTTACCTAAAAGATGTTAAGAGGCGGGTACTCTACTAATCATGTAATCGATTAAATTTTTATGAACTACTCAATTAGTCAAGAAAGGAAGGCTTCCTCAGTCCCAGATTGTGCCGAGTCCAGGAGCTATCCCCTGCGTCGGCTCTGCAGTTTAAATGTAGTAAGAGCCAGGCGTGCAAGTAGCCCAGCTCCTGGTACATTTGAACTGCAGAGGTGCAACAGGAATAGATTCCGGCCCTAGCGCCAGCCGAGACTGAGCAAGTCCTAGCGCGCACCAGGTCCCGGACCTACCTGTGCTGCGCCTCTGCAGTTTAAATGTAGTAAGAGCCTGGCATGCTGGGACCCACCCCAGACGGGCTGTTGCTGGAGCAGCCTCTGCCCATGTCGAGCCTGGGCCTGCTGCAGGCAGAGGCTGCTTCACAACAGTATCCCCTCTTCCTTCTCCCTCCCTAGTAGAGGCAGCAGCATGGGAGGGTGAGGGTTGGGCAGCACCACGGAGACAGTGCTGGTGGAAACCGGCTTTTAAGTCAGCTCTCCCCAGCACCGCTTCCTGCTTCTGATATAGAGGCAGCAAGTGGGGGGGCGGGGAGCGAGTAGTCAAGTGGACTACCTCATAAGCCTAGGCTTATTGAATATCAACTACTCACTTACATCCCTGACTTGCACTCCACCTAACCTGCCGCCAAAGGACCTTTTGGCAGAGCACTGTGTGATCTAGGCCCAGATTTTTAAGACATTTAAGCTTTGCAATGTCTGATTTAAGACCTCAGAGCTAATTTTAAATGAAATTTAGGCATTTAGCAGTATACTCCTATTGACTGTGAGTGGTTCCTACATGTCAAAATCCTGTACGAAAAGTATAAGAGCAAACAGTCACATTTAGCACTGTCACGTCTCTTTAGCCATTAATAAACCTAAAAGTATCTTTAAAATATTGGCATGGAAGAGTAATACCATCTGTTTGACTAAGTCTGCTACCAATCACACCTACTTATTTTTATAGGCTTACAATATTAGATAAGAGTTCACATACAAAACTTTTGTTTATACTATTTACAACATCCTTCAAAACCATCAGAGGGCATATGGAGAATGTTTATATAGAGTTGACACACAGACATGGAATCTGTTTTTGGAGGAAACATTACTTAAAGTGACCTCTAAATGTTATCAACTGACATTACTCCATAAACAACAACAAGTCCTGTGGCACCTTACAGACTAACAGATTTATTGGAGCATAAGTATTCATAGGCAAAGACCCACTTGTCAGATGCAACTGACGAAAACGCATCTTCTGATAAAGTGGGTCTTTGACCACAAAAGCTTATGCTCTAATAAACCTGTTAATCTATAAGGTGCCACGAGACTTCTAATTGTTTATGCAGATTCAGACTAACACGGCCACCCCTCTGATACTTGACATTACTCCAGCACTTGTCCACTATACTGGAGGAATGTGGGGGGAAGAGGTGGCAATGAGAAGGAGTGAAGACATAACACACAGTGCCAACAAGTCAGAATTGGACTGAGTCGGACCAGGCCCAGTTTCTTACGGGTGAGCTGAAGCTCAAGAACAGCAGACCGCGACGGGAATCATTTATTCCAAGTCTGAACCGTTTGCCACCAGTAGCTTAGCTGCCTATGCTGAGCGAGCCCTGCGTTGGCACGGGTGGTGCAGCTCCGCCAGGCAGTGAGCGATGCTCTACGGAGCCATGTGCATTGCGGAGTCTCCCACGGGGCCTTGCAGGGCTGTGCCCGAAGCGCGAGGCGCTCACCGGAGGACCGGGCAGCGACGGGACGGTCTGACCCTTTCCCCTCACCCGGGCCGGGAGCAGACAAGCGCGCCGCTCGCAGGGCCTCTCGCCGCCCCGCACGCACTCGGGGGTGGGATCCCCGCGCTGCCCCCCGGCGGGACGGACCTTCCCCCTGGGCGTCCCGAGGCGGTGACAGGGCGCTTCGCCCGGCAGAGCCCCGGGGCCAGGGAAGCTGCGGCCTCTTCCCTCAGCGCAGCCGCCCCCGCTCCCCGCCCAGCCCGGCCCACAGGCCAAGGCAGCCGCAGCCAGCGCCCTCCGCCCCCG
This sequence comes from Rafetus swinhoei, assembly GCA_019425775.1. Classification (NCBI taxonomy): domain Eukaryota; kingdom Metazoa; phylum Chordata; order Testudines; family Trionychidae; genus Rafetus; species Rafetus swinhoei. The sequence continues at coordinate 280,501,393 of CM033437.1, forward strand.
CCCGGGCGGCCGCGCCACCCGCCCAGCAGCCGCCCGGGCCGGGAGCGGAGAACGGGTGGCGGCGGCGCGAGCCCAGCAGCGCGGCGGCCTCACCTCGGGGTGCAGGATGGGGACGCAGCCCGCTTCTTTCTCGTACTCATCCAGAGGCGCCGCCATCTTGGTGCGAGCCCGCCGCCCGCTGCATGCTGGGTAGCGCGCTCCCGCGCTGGGCAGAGCGAGGCCCGGCGGGGATGAGGGGGCGGGGCAGCCGCAAGGGGGATGCTGCGCGGGAGGGGCCGGGACAGACTCACTGTCACGGGGGCGCAGTTGGTGACCCTGGCCTCGCACGCGGCCCTTCCCCCCCGCAAGCTCGGGACCCCGGGGGTGGGGGCTGCTGGGGAACGCGCCCAGCAAGGACCCGCCCGGTCCGCTCTCTGCTCCCCCCACCCCCGCCGCGCTCCGCGGCAGCAGCGCCCCCCCCTTCCCCCGGAGCAGCGGGACTGAGCGGGGAGGGGGACTCTCGCCTCGTGCGGGCAGGGCCTGGGGAGCCCAGCGGCAGGGGCACGAGCAGGGGCGCAGCCTGTGCCAGGGCAGGGCAGTGAGAAGGGCGGCGGCCTGTCGCCCCGAATTAGTGTCTATACTGCGAGGATAGGTCGATTTAGGCTAGGTCGACTTACAGCCACCGGGGAGCCATGTGCATTGCTGGAGTCAGTGGGCAGCGGGAAACTGACAAGAAAGACCATCAACAGTCACCCCTGGGACCCCGTGTGTACACAATCAGTGCATGGCCCACACTACACCCACTTATGCCTCTGGCTGAGCTGGTTTTATTATAGCAGCATAACAGAGAATTACATCAGCAGAAGGAGAATCTCAGTGTGTGCTTCTCCACTGTTTTGCCCACAAAACAGTGTGCTGTTGGAGTAATGTTCTAGTACCTCCTCACAGCCTGATAGGGCTGAGGGAAGGGGAAACAATTGTATTGCAGGCCCACACTCATGCCCCCGACTCCCTCTCCCCTCCCCACACACACTTCCCCATTTTGTAGTCTCTGTGTAACTAAAACAAAATGAGAGTTGGAGCACAATGAATATGATATACCAGGGCTTCAAATTTCTCTCTGGGGACTGGCAACCTGGTCAAACACCCAATATTGTAACTGGCATGCATGTTGACATGCTCACCATACCAACCAAGCACTGAAGAGGTGCAAGATGTTGACTTTCTCCTCTCAGCCTTAGGCAAGTTGACACTCGTATGGAAGTTTGCACTACTATTATTCATTTCCAGAGGTTCTATGTTTCTTATAGGGGATATCTAAAGTAAGTGGACATTTTTGAAAAATTATGTCCTATTTTTCTGTTTCTAAAATCTTATTTTATAATACAAGGAGAGGTTTTTAACGCTCAAGATGAATTGGAAAGTAAAAGGCCGGTATAGCTAGAAAGAAAGAAAGAAAGAAAGAAAGAAAGAAAACACACATAACATCTTTCTTTCCTTCCTTCCTTCCTTTCACTTAGAATTATACTTCCCTGAGCTATAAATTACCTTTTGCTAACTAAATATATTAATACTGTCATCTGTCAAGAAGGAAGAGGATATAAGACTTAAAAACAGCAAGTGGACAAGTTGACAAAAACCAAAGGCATGAAGTCTTGAATTAAAGAAATGGCAGAAACACAGAACAAGATAGGTAGTTGTTGGGGCATCTGAAGCAGTGAACAAGATATACCACATGGTGTGATACTCTGGAAACCCATGAGTCTTAAAGGGAATATGATGGGTGGTAGTGATCATTGTTGCAGTGTAGCTATGTCTGTAGGTTTTGCATCTTTTGTTGTGACTGGCTGTGGCACCACTTAGAGTTGGTGGGTTCTGCTCTGTGGTTAGCTTGCTTCTAATGAGTTTGGTGAGGTTGCAGCATTTGTGGCAAAGCCAAAAGAGGGATTTAGGACAGATTTCTTTCAGGATGTAGTCCCTGCCAAATAGGAATTATAATTGTTTGATGTTACCCTATATGGGTTCCAATGTGGGGTAGCAAGCATTGAATAGGGGTGTGCAGTCAGTAGAGTTTCTTTTTCCTGAATTGAAGCTGACTAGGTATTTTGGTGGCCCATTCCATGCTACAATCTGCTTCTCTGGTGGAGTATCCTTTTTTAGAGAAAAGAAGTTTTAAGTGTGTATCTTGGACTTTGTCACCAGAGAAAATTCTGTGATATCTAGGTACCTGTCTATAGATAACAGATTTCTTTGTGTGTTTCAGAGGGTTACTGGATCTGTGGAGATAAGTGTGGTAATCTGTGGTTTCTTATATGTGACTATGTAAGCTGATTGTGGTGTCCACAAAGTTAATGCTGGTGTGGAAGAAATAGTTAATTCCCTAACTATGGTTCTTAGAGATGTGATGCATTGAGGCAGGTGTTATGTGCATCCCACATGCCAGAGCCAGAGCCTTTTGCCTAGCAGTTTCCATAGATGAGCAGTGCTTGTGTCTCATACTTGTATCCCAATGAGGAGCAACCTATGCTAGTGAATGGACTGCATGAGTGGTGCATCTTCATCTCAGTGGGCCTCATGATTGTTATAACCAGTGTTTCTCAACCAGTGGTACGAGTACCATTAGGAGTACTCGAGAGAAGTCGGGGAGGGGAAGAGGGGGTACGTCAACACAACTGAAATTTGGAGAAAACTGAATTTTTGTTTTAAGTTTTACAGCATTTTATTATTTTTGTACTTTTTACACCCAAAAATTTCATCACCCACCCAGCTATGATTAAGTTGTTTAACCAAATGTGTTGCAATGGTAGAAAAACATTTTGTGGGTCTGAAAACTGTAGGTACTGGGGGGTACTTTTTTTTTAAAAGGAGTACTTCATAAAAAAAAGGTTGAGAAACACTGGTTATAACCATGGGAGCCTGCCTTAGCCCCGCTGCACCATAAAGTGATAATTCCATGTGCTGGATTAAAAGCCCTGAGGGTCCAGATGTGACCCATGGCATATAATTTGCTCTCCCCTGGGCTATGGTCTCAGGAGATTTGAGATGGGCTCCAATGAACTCCAGCTCTTGCCCTGAAAATAGTGGAAATAAAATGCCCTTCCTCTGTGCCTTGCTGGAATGGGTACCACTGCTCCTAAATGTATGAGGTAGATTACCTCCTGATGCAGTAGAAGCTTGTGAGAGAGAGTCACTGAAGGAAGGATAGGGAGGGAGGGAGAGTAGGGGGCTTACAAAGAAAGGGGATGGAGTAATCAGAGTGTACGGTTTCTAGAACTTATCTGTTGTATATAATGATTTTTCATACTGGATCAATTGGAACTAGGTGTTCTTCCAAATGGTCAGGAGAGAATTGACATTTTCAGCACTGAAAAACATGGGGCTCTCGGGCCCTCAACCTAGGCTTCAAATTTATTGCCTGGATGTTGATAGCTGTGATGCAAGTGCTGGAGGACTTGGCTGCCATCTCCTTAAGGGTATCTGTTTGTGACCCTGTGACTCGTACTGTTGTAGTTCTTGTGAATACGGAGTGTGGTGGTAGCGTTGAGAGGCATAGTAACTTCTCTTTCTTGGGCCTAGGTGTATAAATCCACAGGAACTGGAATGTCACCTGTGAATGTTTGAACCTAGGCAGAGAGTCATCTGTCTTGGTGGCAGAGTTTGGGTCTATCAAAGGGCAAGTCTTTGACTATGGATTGCACTTCTCTCATTCATCAATCACTGATCTTACAGCTGTGTCTGCAGAGTCTAGTACAGCTTAGGGCTGTCTCTCTGCTACAAGTGCAGTAAATTGTTCTTTTTTTATCTTCAGAAATAGACTCAATGAATTCAGAAAACTTTGCGCAGCTGTTGTAATCACACTTTGCCAACAAGGCCTCACAATTGGCTATCTGGATATGTACTGTAGCCAAAGAATAAGTCTTGCAGGTAAAAAGATTGAACCATTTCCAATCCTTATCATAAGGTATGTTCTTGGGCTCCTGTTGTGTAGTAAATGGGCTAAAAAGAACTAAGTAGCAAGGTGCTTCTAAGTGCTATGACTTGAAGCCAAAGGAGGTAGATAAGGACCAGAGTGGGCGTTGGTCGCACAGCGCCTGTTAACTGGGCACTGATATGACTAATCTCCTATTATGAGCACAGGGCACACGAACACCTAAAAAGTGGAACACCCATAGGAATAGCACTTGAAGAATTACAGACCTCTTAGCATATAACCAAAAACTTCTTGGTTTACCCTTAGGATTCACTAAAGCACACAGATTGTATCCACACCTAAGAGGTGTTTAGGGAATGCAGTGCTGATTGAAAAATGAGAATATTACTTGTGTGTGGCTAAAAGTTATTTTATTTTAAACAAAAGATATGTAACCCTCAAGGAGATGACCTAGATTCCTAGGGTTCTGACTGCTGGCAGCTCAGGGAGAGGCACACTGTCCCTGGTAGGGAAGGGGAGCCAAGGCAAACTCAGAGTCAGCCCGGCAACCAGTAGGCCCCTCCCAGGGAGTTCAGGAAAGGGGAGAGGCCATTGTTTTTTTATGAGTGAGTCTGGAGCCAGCCAAGGCAAGGGCTAGGGTTGCCAGGTGTCCAGTTTTCTACCTGACAGTCCAGTTTTGGGGCCCTCTGTCCGGTAAAAAAAAAATCCAGAAAATACCGGACATGTGCAATGTCCGGTATTTTCTGGTTTTCCAGCTGGGCACTGGACGGAAGCCTGGCGGGGGCAGAGGGAGTGACTGGGAGGCGGGGTGCATGTGAAGAGGAGGGGCAGCCCGGTCCATGCTCCTGCACGCTGGTCAAGCGCATGGTGGAGCCACAGCCAGACTGACTTGCACGGGACGGGAGCGCCCTCGGATCTGCACAGCCCGGGTCAGTCCTGCTCCCCACTGGCTGATTCGCTCCCCCGCCAGCTCTGCGTCCCGCTGGCCAGTTCCTGCTCCAGATCTTCCCCAGCCAGTCCTCTCCTGCCCGCCTCCAGTCCTCCCCCGCTGCCAGCTCTGCATCCCGCTGGCCGGTTCCTGCTCCGGATCTTCCCGACCAGCCCCGCTGCACCCCTGCCAGCCCTGCTTCCGGCAGCCAGTTCTCCTCCTCCTGAGATCCCCGGCCAACTCTGCCCCTGCCGGCTGCCGCCCCGATATCTCACAGCCAGCCCCATTCTGCCCGACACCCCCACCACCACCAACAACCAGCCCTGCTTCCCGCCGGCCCCCATCTCCCGGCCAGCCCCGCTGCCCCTACCCTTAGCTCTGTTTCCCAGCCACCACCCCCTTCCTGGCCAGCACCACTCCCTTCCCGGCCGGTCCTTCCCCCTTCCCCCCATGAAGCGTGTCCGGGTTTTTTTGTTTTTTTAAATGACTACCTGATAACCCTAGCAGTGATCCTATCCCTGTGATTACCACAGAGATTTAAACTGAGAAGCAACTTGCCTCCCCCCCGCCTCGAGGCCCCCGGCTCCCAACACCCCAGCCCCCAACTCCAGCCCCCATGCTTACCTGGTTCTGCAAGGCTTCCAGCACAAAATGGTCTTGGAGTCTTTTTTTTGCTCAACAACTTTGGTCCCCCCCCTTTTTTTTCCTTCAACAGAATTTTTTCTCAGTGTTTTTTTTGGGCGGGGCGGGGGGGGATGTTCAGTATTTTTCTTTCAACCATCTGGCAACCCTAGCAAGGGCAGGACTGGCTGTGTGGGAAGCTGGTAAGCCCCAGGCCTGCATGCAGGGTCCCCCCTGAAAACTGGCCTCTGAGGATCTTGCTTTCAGGTCCCTAGCTGGGTTTTCCTTCTCCACTGATGATTCCCAATTTGTAGAGTTTGCTGGGAAGCTTCCCCAGCCAGGCTGAGTTAGCCCTCCAGCTCCCTAGGTGAGACCAGTCACCACATGGTCAGCTCTGCTCTGCCTGCTAGTTCAGGGCTGCTGCCTGCTGTGTGTGTGTGTGTCTGGGCTCTGGGCTAGGAGACTACAGTTTGGATTTTAGTACAGTTGTGTAATCTGCACCTTGAGCCCTGGATCCCTTTGTGGTGAGGGGAAATCCTGGGACCAAAGCAGCCTGATTCCTGCCTGAATAGAATCCCTGCTAGCAGAGATCAGCCCCTCTGCAGTGACTGTGGAGTCCAGAGTCATCTCTGAGCCAGAGGATCATTCATGGAGTCTGTGAGTGCACCATCTTTTAGTTAGTCAGTCAGGAAATTTGTTTTGGGGACCCCTTACTCTCTGAACTGTGTCCTCAAGCCAGGGAGTAAGGGTTTAGGGATTTTATAACCTGCTGCATATTAAACCTGTGGAGGGATTTACCACCTTATCCCACTTGTGAGTCCTTTGGGCTGTACTGTCAGCCACACTGCTAAACCACTGCAGAGAAGAATTTTGTGGTCATAGGTCATCAAGGGCCCCAACAAAGTATGCGTACCAACGGGACACTTACATTTGCTACATCAAGTCACGTGATTGGGAAAGTCACAGGTATTAGCAGCATGGGCACCGGTGAACCTAAAAATAGTGTTTTACCCTGTTATAATTGTTTCCTGTTTAATATAATTATTGTGTTGAATATATTGTATGTGTTTGTGTTATTTTTTGAAGTCTCCAACTATCTGGCAAGTAAGTGGGGATTACCCTGTGGTTAGAATTTTCCTCCCAAACTGCCCTGGTGACTCTGCCAGGAAGGAGTGAGGGGGGGTGGAGACACCGCCAAATAAATTCATAGGAAAAAATAAAGACGATACACCCTGCTGAGTGGGTGGCGGGATCCAGAAGAACCCAGACCTGTCCATCAAAACCTGTAGGCAGATTGGCATTAAAGAAGGTGATTGGGTGAAGAGGGGCACTATATATATAACCAGTTCAAAAAGTAGAGAAAACTCAGGACATCATAATAGCATTTTGAAGCCACCATGGATTGGTGGAGAAAGGAAGACCCATGTTTGAGGAAACAAAAGAGATGTTCATCTAAAGAGATGGCAACATGCACTTGTAACTCATGTAACTGTAAGGATTACCAGGTACCTAGCCTTAACAGGTCAAATTCTGGGCACAAGTGTAAGTGAGAAAAGAATATGCCTCAAAGGGTACATCTACACAACAGCATTATTTCAAAGTAACTAGAGTTATTTAGAAATAACTTGGTCTGCATCTACACAGCAGGCAGTTATTTCGAAATAATGTTGAAATACTGTCAAGCTGGGTGACTTCTTACTCCGACTCTTGTAACCCTCAGGCTACGTCTACACAGCAGGCTTTTTGTGCAAGAACAATTGTTCTTGCGCAAAAACTTGCAGAGTGCCTGCACTGCACGTGTGTTCTTGTGCAAGTAAATTTACAGTAAGGCGTCGGAACAGAGGGCTTCTTGCGCAAGAGTTATTCCTCTCCCCATGAGGAATAAGCCCTCTTGCGCAAGAAGGCAGTGTGGATGGGCAACAGGGGTTTCTTGCGCAAGAATCCCTATGGCTAAAACGGCTGAGTTTTCTTGCACAAGAGAGCGTCCACACTGCCATGGACGCTCTTGCGCAAAAGCACATGGCAGTGTGGACATGCTCTTGCGCAAGACCTTTTGCGCAATAACTCTTGCGCAAAACAGTTCTTGCTCAAAAAGCCTGCAGTGTAGACGTAGCCTCATTGTATGAGTGAGAAGTTGGAGGAAGAGAGCTCTACTTCAAAATAAGTGTTGTGTAGATGCTCCCAAATTTTGAAATAAGCAATTTTGAAATAAACTATGCAATTGATGTAGCCTAACATAGTGAATGCTAGTGGGATGGGGGTAGTTTTAGAAGGTAAAATAAAAAAAGAACAAGTCAAAAATCACCTAGAAAAGTTAGATGCCTGCAAGTCACCAGGGCCTGATGAAATGCATCCTAGAATACTCAAGGAGCTGATAGAGGAGGTATCTGAGCCTCTAGCTATCATCTTTGGAAAATCATGGAGACAGGAGAGATTCCAGAAGACTGGAAAAGGGCAAATATAGTGCCCATTTATAAAAAGGGAAATAACAACCCAGGAAACTACAGACCAGTTAGTTTAACTTCTGTGCCAGGGAAGATAATGGAGCAAGTAATTAAGGAAATCATCTGTAAACACTTGGAATGTGGCAAGGTGATAGGGAACAGCCAGCATGGATTTGTAAAGAACAAATCATGTCAAACCAATCTGATAGCTTTCTTTAATAGGATAACGAGTCTTGTGCATAAGGGAGAAGTGGATGTATACCTAGACTTTAGTAAGGCGTTTGATACGGTCTCGCATGATATTCTTATCAATAAACTAGGTAAATACAACTTAGATGGGGCTACTATAAGGTGGGTGCATAACTGGCTGGATAACCGTACTCAGAGAGTAGTTATTAATGGTTCACAATCCTGCTGGAAAGGCATAACAAGTGGGTTCCGCAGGGGTCTGTTTTGGGACTGGCTCTGTTCAATATCTTCATCAACGATTTAGATATTGGTATAGAAAGTACGCTTATTAAGTTTGCAGATGATACCAAGCTGGGAGGGGTTGCGACTAATCTGGAGGATAGGGTCATAATTCAAAATGACCTGGACAAATTGGAGAAATGGTCTGAGGTAAATAGGATGAAGTTTAATAAAGACAAATGCAAAGTGCTCCACTTAGGAAGGAACAATCAGTTTCATACATACAGAATGGGAAGCGACTGTCTGGGAAGGAGTATGGCAGAAAGGGATCTAGGGGTTATAGTGGACCACAAGTTGAATATGAGTCAGCAGTGTGATGCTGTTGCAAAGAAAGCAAATATGATTCTGGGATGCATTAACAGGTGTGTTGTGAGCAAGACATGAGAAGTCATTCTTCCGCTCTACTCTGCGCTGGTTAGGCCTCAGTTGGAGTATTGTGTCCAGTTCTGGGCACCGCATTTCAAGAAAGATATGGAGAAATTGGAGAGGGTCCAGAGAAGAGCAACGAGAATGATTAAAGGTCTAGAGAATATGAACTATGAGGGAAGACTGAAGGAATTGGGTTTGTTTAGTTTAGAAAAGAGAAGATTGAGGAGGGACATGATAGCAGTTTTTAGATATCTAAAAGGGTGTCATAAGGAGGAGGGAGAAAACTTGTTCATCTTGGCCTCTGAGGATAGAACAAGAAGCAATGGGCTTAAACTGCAGCAAGGGAGGTTTAGGTTGGACATTAGGAAAAAGTTCCTAACTGTCAGGGTAGTCAGACACTGGAATAAATTGCCCAGGGAGGTTGTGGAATCTCCATCTCTGGAGACATTTAAGAGTAGGTTAGATAAATGTCTATCAGGGATGGTCTAGACAGTATTTGGTCCTGCCATGAGGGCAGGGGACTAGACTCGATGACCTCTCGAGGTCCCTTCCAGTCCTAGTATTCTATGATTCTATTATTCTAAGTTAAGCCCTACTGTATAGATACACCCAAAATGTGTACATTTTGGAGATTACGTGTAAACAACTGTGAACAGAATATAAATATTTAGCTAGATGAGAGGGTGTGTATTCCTGAGCCATTTCTAAGCACAAATTTCAAATGCTGCAGAATTGACCCCTCTGGACTTGTGAAGATAAAAAAATTGTATAACAAATGGATTTTTGATTTTAATATTTGTATTAGAGTGTTCAAATTGTCATATGTTCTACATGGCAGCACTGCCTACCTCAAATACCTACAAGATAAGGTACACTCAAATCCATCCCAAAATACATCACCAAACTCAGCTATATAATTCTCACCAACAACGATTTCACATTTAACTACAGACACTGCCCACATCATGATATTACAGAATGTTCTATTCACTGTAGCCTCAATTTGTTTCCCCAGTAATAACTGATTGAGCATTTAGCTAATCTGAAGGAGAGACTGGGGATTTGATGTAAGGAACTAATTAGCCATCAGCTGGCTAATCAGATAAAGGAAAGAAGGAAGTTAGCAAGCAGCTAGTCCTGGGACCTCCCAAAGATAGAGAAAAGTGTTGATAACCCTAACTGAAACACAGAATTGAGTTCAAGGTGTGAATACAGATGAATCACTCAGTAATAGTGGCCATAATATAATCAAACATTGTTGTAGGGGGGAAAATACAAAAGAAACCCACCACAGTAGCATTTAATTTCAAAAAGGGAAACGACACAAAGATGAGGAGCTTTCTTATATGGAAGGCAAAAAGAACAGTCACAAGAATAATATGGCTGCAATCTGCATGTAAACTTTAAAAAAATGCCATAATACATATAGTTTGAGCCTGTATACCCCAAATAAAAAATACCAATAGGAGCCCTCCTCCAAGAAAAAAAAAGTCATGTTCTTTCTTTACCTGCATGCCCTAATCAAGCTAACATTGCTATTTGGCTGGATTTTACCCAAGTTATTAGACAACATTTTTCTCCTGGCTTTGCCATTGACTTGCTGTGTGACTTTAGACAAATTACTCAACTTCTTTCTGCCTTAGTTTACTCATCTGTAAACTAAATACAATACCACCTAGTGCACAAGGGTACCTTGATAATTTATTAATGTTCCAAATTGATTGATGGTACTTTGATGAAAAGTGCCTTGTAAGTAGACGGAATCATTAATTAATTGATCCCAGAAAATTCTCTTATGCTTGGCCACCGTGGACGATCAATATCTGATGTGTGAAATGTTTTCCATAGTCACTAAAGAGATTTTATCAGATACTATTTGTTTTGCATGGAGTCAGGATGAAATAGGGCAAGTCTATAATATTGGCAAATCATGGCACCCACTGCAAAATGAAGTTAGATCCTAGTCCGATGAAACCAGTGATACTATGCATGAATATCAAGAGCTCACAGTATTGTCTTTCATTTGTTCCTCCTTTTGGATTAAATTCACTCCTGTGCAGAAGGACACACAAGGTTTACACTATTTAATTCCCACTTAAAATTTAAAAATAGACCATGACTTGGAATTTAGCTTTCTGCTGACCCTTTGCACAGCAAAGAATTTCATCTTCACTGAATAAACTACTAAGATAAAAGTAACTTTGCAGAGGTAACAAGATCTAATTTACTTAGATTATACACACAGAGGTAAAGAGTGCAGTATGAGTGATGCCTGCTTGATAACGCCTGCTAGATCATATTTTCTAAGCTGTGAAATTTGACGGTGAAATAAAAGAAGTCCATGATCTGCTAAGACTACTTTTAACATATATAAGGTCATTGCAATATTTTTATTAGCACATAATTAAAAGTGCAAATAAATTGTATTTACCCTATGTCAAGGCTGTTCCCCACTCTGGCACTTCAAATGCAGAAGGTGGGGACTCACAAGAGACCTTAAAAATACTTTGCCTTTCCAGGCTTCTGCTTAAAAGCTCCCCAACGTCACAGATTCCCTGACCTTGGGAGGTAGCTGCCACCACCAAGTAAAAAAACAACAATAACCTTTCTTCATGAGCCCAAGAAGAAATCACTTGGGAACTTCTTTCAAAGGGGTACTGCAAGCTCTTCTATCACAAAAAAGCTTGAAAATACAAATGGAAATCTCTGATAGCTTACTTCTCAATCTTAGGCATGTATACACAGACCTCCTATTACCTTCCAGGACACAAGAATCAAATCATAGCCTTAAAAAAGGTGATTTTATTAACAGAACAAAAATATATACCTGGTAAAGCATACTTTATTGCTAGGTGCAGCGGTGGATATAGGGCAGGGCGAGCGGGGTGGCTCCCCCGGGCCCCGGGCTTCAAGAAGCCCTGCGCATGCACCGTGTCAAAGGGGGGGGGCGCAAAATTGTGCTGCCCTGGGCCCCACAAAACCCTCATCCACCCCTGGCTAGGTGTCTAAAAGCAACTGAGAATAGAACAAATTAAAACCAGACAATTTTATCCCTGGGATTCAGTTTAAAATTATAATGGCTGGGGAGATGGGGGTGGGCACATGGACTTAGCACAGAAAAGTTTAACCAAACAACAAAACAAAGAAAATAATTTAATCACATCCAAACAGACATTCCCCATCTACTGACATATCTGTGCTTCATCTTGTTCCCCCAGCTCCTGGCTTAAGCTCACACAAAGAAAAAAAGCAAGTAGGATTGCTTTCATTTCAAATCTCAAAACCTTCTCCCATAGGTTCTCTTGGCTCCCTGCCAACACCTCCTGTTACCTGAGTTTAGCCCTTTCGTCACTGAATGCTGGGATACCCAGAAAAGGACAGTATTCCTCCTATCCATCACACCCTGCAATTAAACTTTGCAATTAAAGCTAAGTGTCTGGGATTTGCTGTTTCAGCAATCAAAAACTTAAAATGACAATGAATGTTAATGAAAATAAAAAACAAGATAAAAAATGTATATAAGAGAAAATAGATTTTAAAAGTGTATTGTGTTTCTTATTTTGCACATATAACTCCCAATAATACCACTTACATTAAATTAGCATGGGCCAGATTTGGCAGTATGCTCTTCTATGTGCTGCCTGCTTTGCATCGCTCAGTAAGTATGAAGCAGAGAAACTCTTCCTATGTAATTTCAATATTTAGTGCAGCTTTATGGCCCCATGGTGTAATATGAAAGGGCTCTAAAACAAAATAAGTGAGCTATCAAATGTGGGGAAAGTTATACAGTATTAGTAAAATCCTCAAAACCCCTGAACTTGAATAAAATTGTGAGCCTTGTTCTTTTATCTCTATGATTAAACATCAATATACAGTTCAAGGTTTTATTGTTTCATGCTTTGCCTATTCATTTTTAGATATTACTGGGGGGCGACCCAGCCAAGAGTTTGCGGGGCCCAAGGCAGCATATTGTGGTTGGCTGCCCAGCCAGGGCAGTGAGCGAGCAGCCAGGTGGGTGGGCGCCGGGCAACACGGAGCTCAAGGCAACCGCCTTGCTCACCTTGCCCTAAGGCTGGGCCTCGGGGATGGGGTGGCGGGGCCAGGCGGGAAGTGTCTGTATACACACACACACTTTTTCCTCATTGTTTTTCAGTTCTTGGAACTTTGACTTAGGTGGGAGCAGTTCCAGGTCCCCTATTCACATATAATGCTGCTCTGCAGTGGAAACATACAACACCAGGCAAGCAACCATCTTTTTCTGATTATGCCTAGTTCAAGTTCATCCTTTGAAGCATCCATCTAATACATTATGACTTTCTGCAGGTCAAAATACTGTCACACTGGCATATTGCCAAGAGTTGGTTTAAGTATGCATTGGCCTAACAGTACATTCCTCACAAGCTCTTTAGAGTTTTTCTCTGGGGGATTAACATCTTTATAATTTCTCTGACATCTGCATGACTGAGGCTTACTTACTGACCCTGCACCATGTGTTTCATGTATTGCACTTCAGCAACTTTGTATTAATTCTATTATTATAGGTATAGTTTCCTCAGCAGTTCAATTCCATTCCCCTTCTGAGTTACTTAGAACCAGTGTTCCCTCTAAACTGCTGATTAATCATTGCTGTGTAGCAGGCAAGGGCTAGCCCAAAGCTTTTCTTTACCACATAGGATATATCCTAAGAGGTTTCTTGAGCCTCCCTCCAAAGCATCTGTTTCTAGCCCTTAACCATTAACAGGCTACTAGAGAAACTAGACCACTCGTCTTATGGGGAATGGAAATTACTTTTTTCACCCTTTTTGGTAGAGAAGAGATAAAGGAAATAAACACAAGAAAGCAAATCTGAGAAAAATACAGAATTAACGTGGACGGAATGCATGACATGTGGAAGAGGAAAAAGAAACAGATGAAAGGATTAGAAAACTTTTAGTTTACATTATGTAAAAAAAAAACCCACCTCACTATTTAAATTTTGTACATCCGTACAGATGTCCTGCATCAAGTTGTTTCTGTTTTGGAGAAAGTGATAGGCGATGTTGAACATTTGTTTCATTAACACTGTTAGCTATTCTGATTTAGATTGTTGGACAAAAAGAAAATAAACCAACACCACTCACAAAACCCTTTCAAGAATGGGAGGCACAGTGTCACAGATTTCCAGTGTATTTAAAGAATTGTTCCTTTACATGTTTTCAGATAAGTACAAATGAGTAGGTCCTAACGCAATCAACTGGGGTATGCTTAAAACGGGAAGGCTGGTGGATGTAAAAATACCTTTTTGCCCCTTGTAGAGTGCACAAAATGCTAAATTAAGCAGAAAATATCAAACTGCTTTTAAAATAAGGCTTATGATAGATATGTTCAAGCACCTTTAATTAGAACATGTGCTCCAGTCCAGTTCCTTTAACACAAGCAATTACCATTTACATACAATACAAAATGGGGTATTTGTATGATGCAGTTTCTATATCACATCTGGAGAACTGTGTGCATATGATGTTTTCTGGATCTCTAAAGACAGAACTTAACAAAACATTAAGTTTAGGAGGCACATAGGATAATCAACTCCCTCTCAGAAAAGGAACTATTTGCATCATACTCACTTTTTGGAATTACCCAAGAGAACTAGACCATAACTTTAGAATTGACAATACTGTCCCACATTTTAATTTTTAATGAAAAGATCAGTGCTACAGCATGATGGACATCCATAAATCTCATGTTCCAAGATTGGTTCTAACTTGTAACTTCCGAGAACAAGACAATACACATTAAGGCATTTTAATTGTCTTGTCTTTCATTGTTTTTCTGAACAAATTTGCCTACGTGTTACATCAGTGTGCTTAGAATAAGATGTCTCTTGTACTATTTCTGTGGTCTAATATAACAAGACAATTTAAAATAAAGTTTTTATTCAGTAGTGAATCTGCATCCCTGACAACTTTAATATTCTTAGGTTCCAGTATCGTAAGGCAACACCTCTTGAGATGTGTCAACTGTTGTCAGATCACATAAGCTAGGTCTACACACTTCTGGCAGCAGCATGTGTAGCCACATGTGTCACTGAAAGGCTGTGAAGAGAGGCAGCAGCCAGGGTGCTGGAATGCTTTATAATGGGGGTACTGTGTCCTACTTTACCCTAGCCACACCCCCTGCCACTCCCAAGAACTGAGAGCAGGGCCAACCTGGGGCTGCAGCTGGGTCCAGCAGCCACAACCTCACATAAAACCTAAAAATAAGGAAAGGCTGGTGTAGGAAGGCTGCAGGGAAAGGCATTTAACTACCTGCTGCCAGAGAGCAGCAGGGAAGGCCTCCAGAAGTAAGGAGGCAATAGGACACTATCCTACTAAATATTACAGTGTAGATAGGGAGAACCAGCATGGGCAACTAAACAGCCATATAGGGTAAGTATTCACCTAAACCATGCTGCATGGTCTACACTGCTATTTATACCCATGCTAAGGGTACTATACACTTACATATTCTATATTCCACTGAAGTAGGCATGGGGGGTAGACAAGGATCAGACCCTTGATCACTTTGTATTGTAGTTACCTTTTAACTCTTATTAAAACAAAAGGAAAAACTATGTAGCACTTTAAAGACTAACAAGATGGTTTAATAGGTGATGAGCTTTCGTGGGCCAGACCCACTTCTTCAGATCATATTCTGGAAGAGAATTGGCATGATATATATATATCATGCCGATATCATGCCAATATATATATCATGCCAATTCTCTTCCAGAATATGATCTGAGGAAGTGGGTCTGGACCACGAAAGCTCATCACCTAGTAAACCATCTTGTTAGTCTTTAAAGTGCTACATAGTCTGATCTTGCTAAAACAAAAGGAAAAACTAACACGGCTACCTCTCTATTACTATTTAACTCTTATTGTTAGTCTGTTCCTTCCCCCCCTGCATCTCCCCCATTGAGGCTTTCATATAACGTAACTGGAAGGTTTGGCACGCTGAATGAATAGAGCACAAGCATTAAACAGGGGAAAGTATAATTGCACTTTTAGCTGTTACAAATGGTCCTATATTATAGTAATAGAAAATAATTGCACAGCATTTTATTGTACTGTAGGCTGCTGCTGTTAGGTCCTTATTTATCTTAGGCTTAGCATTGTATAGATACATTTTCAAAAATACCTATAAGTAAAGCTGCATCAGAAAACTGAATTTTAATGAGAAGACCATTGACAGCAAAAACAGGGCCATGTACAACGTTGCAGATCAACATCTTTAACATGCTTCAGGTTGTAACAAGATCAGGCTTCCCCACAGCTTCCACTGCCATCCCCAGAGTCTCAAGCAGGTTTACTGTCCAAATTTAAGTAAAACCAGTTCTCCAGCTAACCCAGAGCTACAAATGCCAAAGGACTTTATCCATTTACCTCTCAGGTTCTCATTGCCTTGTCTCCCAAGCAACACTGATAGTCCTGTTTCTATGCTACATTTTTAGGACATCAGCACCCCAAGCTTTTCTCCCTGTCAGAATAGCTCTGTTCAAGGCATGCTGGTGCTCTAGGCTTCCTAACTCTGATTCACTGGGTTTCCTTTTTCTTCCAAGCCCACTTGCTCTCTTAAACTTAATTGGGGTCAGGTGATTAGGCACAGGGCCGGCTTTAGAAAGTGCAGGGCCTAATTCAAACAGTTTCGACAGGGCCCCAGCAGCCAGGATTTTTTGTTGAGCAAAAGAAAAAAAAAAAAACAACGACCACCACACACAAAAAAAGAGTCACAGTGCCTTTAAATCCCCAGCTACAGGGCAGAGTCATGTCCCACCTTTCCGCCAAACCCCGGGGCCGACCCCCCCTCCCGCGGCACAGGGAAACCCCTGCGCTCAACTCACCCCTCCTGCGGCGCAGGGAAGCCGCCGCAGTCCTCCTCCGGGGCCGACGCCCCCTCCCACAGTGCGCCCGGCATGCTAGCACACTTCTGGCTTTAGGGCGTGGGGCCTTCTTAGGCACGGGGCCCGATTCGGGCCCCTAAAGCCGGCCCTGACTAGGCACAGGTGTATTGACTCTGCTCCCAGTGTCACCCCAAGATACAGGTCTTCCAAAGATATAAACTCCCCTGCACAACATACTGAGTACAAAGAATTCTAACGTCAGGCCAATGTCTGCCCCATGTTATTCAAGTTCTTAGATCTTAGAAATATCTTCTTTTTTTTCTCTAAAGTCTCAAACTACCTGTGTCTAGAATCTTCTGTTCCTGAATCTTGTAGCTCCTATCATGCTTGGCAAATGAACAGATAAACTTGTTGATAAGTTTGTGTGGATATCATGTGACACCGACAGACCCTGGTTATCTATAAGCAGAATCCAACCTGGGACCTCTGGAGCTTAGGGCACAAGTCTCTATAAACTAAAAGATAGCTGGCTATTAGCTAAGGCTGTGGGACAAATTGATTTGTCTGGATGTGGTCTCAGTGCCACTAGATAGGACAGTTCACAACACTCAGAAGGTGTGTGAGTTACTATTGCAAGGTCCATTTTAAAGTTCTTTGCACTTGATTCTCGGCTTTTCATCTTCAAAGTGCATGGAAAATATTCAGTTATGTTTAAGTTAACCAAAATAAAACCAACAGAAAAATAAACTGCAAATCTAATTTATTTTAGCATAATCTATATCTCCAATAAATCATTACAAAGGTGACATTTTCCCTGAAGCAAAGCAAAGTTACTTGGCTGCACAATCTAGTGACAATAAAACAAACATTAGAAACAAACTTTTGAGTTTTAATAGTAATGTTGTTATAATACTGTTGTATCCTTTGAAAAAGGATAACTTTTTCAAAAGCAGCTAAGTGACTTAGGAACCCAAGTCTCTTTTTTAAAAGTGACAAGCTCCAAAATCATTTAGAAGATTGTGATGTTTTCTCTCTCAAATCTTTTGGGCTGAATTAAAGCCAGACTTTATTTTGGAATCATATTGCAAGAGGTTCTTAAATTATCAGACTCATTTTCCTAGTCCTAATCAATTTCACTATCCTTCCTTTGAGGATCAAAGTGAACAAGGTCAAAAGCAATTAGGGATGATGAGTAAATCATTTTGTGGGAATTGCCCACAACTGAGCTGAACCAAATAGAAATCATTTTCTGAGGATTGAAAAAAGAGAAGTAAATTTGTTATAAAATATATTTTTAAACAGCTGCACTTTGTATTCTTGGCCAGAATCGTTCCCTACTTATCCTAACAGAAAAGTTATCCTCTTGCAAGTTTGACCAAAATCAGGAAGTATTGAAAATCATCCAAGAAAATCAATTAAGATTTGCAGCTTTATTTTTCAACCAGTGTTCATCTTCCCCCTTCTTCTCCAGGTTTCCCTTTCTAGTCCTGTCTCCTATTCCCATCTGCCTCCCCGCTCTCATTTTCTCCAATTCTAGCAAATTTCTGTAGTCCTCTACAATCAGAGGGCATAATCATAGAGAATAGTAGCTAACAGGTAGGGCATTTCCAAAGATAGTGAAAATTATTTGTCTAGGCTCATTCATTCCTATTTGATATGGCTGTAGTCCATTAGGATGTACATCCTTAAAAATCTCTTTGAAAATGCCCCATCCATGAGATATGCCTGTACTGAGTATAGGAACAAACATTTCTTGTTACACTGGAGATTTTGAAAATTACTACATCTGAGAACATTGCAATGCCCAAAACTATCACAATGTGAACTAAGAATGATGCAAAGAATTTTTAGATTAACTGGTTTTCTTAATTCTTTGGGAAGGGGAAAAATCTTTTTCTACATGTTTTAAATATCTAAGTTTCCAAACAAATTACATCCAAAGTTAGAGAAGAATAAAAACTAGGGCTTAGGATGGAAGACTAGACTCAATTTTAACCACAGAGTCACACTTGAAGCCTTTATTTTAAAACAGCGAATTTGAGTTTGGGCTCTTGGAGATTCTACTTTATTGGCCATGGAAAGTCAGGAGCAGTGTGGAGAAGTTATGAAGCTTGTCCCCAGACAAACACTGTCCACATGTTTTTTTGTGAACTTTTTATTATAGAACTAGCATAAGTGCACTATGGATGAAGTTTTGCAGTAGAGGAAGGGTACATGACATGTTTATTAAAATGAAGAAATGGAAGCCAAAATTTAAAAACAGTGAAAATCTTCTACCATCCCATACCATCCCTTATGTGTAGCTAGAAAGGTTGAAAAGAGAGATATGGAAAGTTTATGTTCTAATGACTATAGTGTCTTTGCTGCAAAATCAAAGCGGAAAGAAAGAAATAGGCATTCTCTTTATCTTTCATGAATCAACAAAGAGGCAGTCATCCAAGTCAGAAGGGGTAAGTCTACACAGTAGAGCCATTCTGTGATACCAGAGGTATCCCAAAATAGCTACACCACATCTTAACAAGCTGCCCATTACTTCAAAATATTTTTTGAAATAATGGGTGCGCTATTTTGGCATCCCTGTAACTCTCATTCCATGAGGGTTAAGGGAAGTCTTGAAATAATGCATTATTTCTAAATTTGGCACTGTGTAGACATGCCAAATTTCAAAATAAGCTATTTCAAAATAGATTCAAAATAAGATACACAATTTGCATAGCACAAATTATGTATCTTATTTCAACTTTAGGGTTCTGTGTAGACACACCTAAGCTGAATTTGTATGGGGATGTTGGACATCATAAATTGTTTGTCACAGCATATGCACACACCGTCTCTCAGGGGAAGTTACACGAGGGAGTGGACACCTCCTAGTCAGCCATTGAATTGTCGACAGTTCCTCTCATTGTCTATGAGCCCCAACCCTTGGTCCAGGGTAGTATGGCCTAATGGCTAGAGTCAGTGAGAGGTGTCCTCTGACTCAGGGTAGCACATCTGGGCAGCCAAAGTCAATAAGGTATGGCCCTTTAAAACAGGATGGCATAGCTTGGTAGCTCAAGTCAATAGGGTAGGGGGTTGGAGTCTAATCACCCCAGTAGGGGGACCTGGGCCCAACCTACTCTAGCAGGTCCCACCAGGGCCCTGTGAGTGGCTGAGTGGTCTACCACTCCCTTGGTGGGGAATCCAGCCAAAACACACCAAGCTTACCTGAGTGGGAGAGGCCACTCCTGCACCCTCCCTGCGTCACTTCCTACCAGTGCTGATGGGACAGCATCCCATGAAATGGCTGGGTCTTCCTTTTCCTCTGCAGCTGCTTCTCCCCGGGGTGGCTCAGGGTTGTGTGACAGCAGTCTCTTGGGGCTCTATCTCCCTCTGGCTGAGTCATTGGCTGGTGTAGCCTGGGCGCACAAGCCAAAGATCCTTCTCCTTCAGTAACCAGCCCAGACTGAGGTGTTCTGCTGCCTTTTATACTGCTCCAGCACTTGGAGCATGCCCAGTCTGGGTGAAGGGTTGGGACTTCCTCCACACACAGGCTGTGTCTAGACTGGCCAGTTTTTCCGGAAAATCAGCCGCTTTTCCAGAAAAACTGGCCAGCTGTCTACACTGGCCGCTTGAATTTCTGCAAAAGCACTGACTTCCTGCTGTAAAAAATCAGTGCTTTTTGCAGAAATACTATGTTGCTCCTGCTCGGGCAAAAGTCCCTTTGCGCAAAACTTTTGCGCAAAGGGCCAGTGTAGACAGCTGAGATTTGTTTTTTAAAAAAGCCCGATCGCGAAAATGGCGATCAGGGCTTTTTATAAAGCGTCTAGATTGGCCACGGACACTTTTCCGCAAAAAGTGCTTTTTGCGCAAAAGCGTCCATGCCAATCTAGACGCTCTTTTCCAAAAATGCTTTTAACGGAAAACTTTTCCGTTAAAAGCATTTCCGGAAAATCATGCCAGTCTAGACGTAGCCACAGAGTTTTAACTACACCTGTTTCAGTGTGGGGTGTGTACACCCCATCACTTTGTTCTTTTTTTTTTACCTGGTTTATTGTCAGGGTCTTTCTTTCTTTCTTTCTACTTCCATTAGGAACAATTAAGAGGCAACAATGTGCGTCTGTTGTGCTATCTAACATTTGCAATAAAATCTTGTCACTGGAAGAAAAGTTTGAATGCATAAGGGAGCAAATACAACACACTAATAACTATTTAGCAATGGTGAAACACTGAGACACTGTAGGGTTATGAGGCATGAAATCATAGTTCTAATACTTTGTATTTAATAGACATAATTAATTGAGATGTTTCATAATGCATTCAGCCACTGTGAAGTACAACCTGATACAATGAGACAACATCTGTCAGTCTTGAAAGAACAAGAAGCAATGATCAAATATTTTCTCCAATAAAATACTTACTTTTTATACATACTTTTCTTCTCTGTTTTTGAGATAGATCCTGGAGTTGCCAACTCTAAGATCATACAAATACTGGAGTAAAATCTAACTACTAAAGTTTGAAGTGAAAAAACACACACAAAAGACTGAACATTTTAGAACTACTTGAAAAAAAATCAGTGGGCCAGAGCCATTTCTGTAAGGCCAATTACACTGTCATAAACTGAAATAACTCCACTGAAATCAATGGGTTACTAGTGAAAAACTGATTGATCAGGCCCAGTACTTGCAATGATGATGTCTTTTCTTAATGTAAACAAACAGGCAAATTCTATCTTAGTTGCACCAGTATAAATCCAGTGCAATATCATTGGCATGAGCGAAGTTATTTCAGATTTACATGGGTGTACGGAGATCCAAACCTTATTCCTCTCAGTCTAGTGAAATATTATTGTTGGGAATCTTCACTTACTAGATTAAACTCCAATAAATAATTACAACCTTAACACTATGATAGTATAAAACTGATTCTAAGCAGGCTGAGGACTGGGGGAGGGAAGGTTAAAAAGAAGGAGGAAAGTAAGGCCCCTGAGAATGTTCAAGATGCTTGTGATACTTGCCTTGTTTTTTGTCTACAAGGGCACAGTGCAGAGTAATTAAACCTATCAGTTGTACTGAGCTACTAGAATCTTCAAGAGTTCATCCTGGGGTGTGGAATCAGAGCTTGCACAATGCAAGTCTGACATTGAATAGGCTCTGCCTGAATTTACCAAGAAGTGAAGACAGAAAAGGATCAAATAAGCTGGAAGAGGCAGAGCTAAAGGTGAGCACAAGAGAAACCAGAAAAAGCAGTGATCAAGTGGCGAAGCAGTGGTCAGATGGGTAAAGATGAAGTGAAAGAGCGCCAAAGGAAAAGAGCAGACAGATGGCTACGTCTACACTATGGGTTTTGCCGGAAGAGGCAATGCAAATGAAGCGCTGATTAGCATTTTCTCACGCTTCATTTGCATAATCTCTTCCTATCCGTTTTTGTGCAAGGGGTTTTTGCACAAAAACAAGCAATGTGGATGTTTCCTTTTTGCACAAAAAACCCTTTTTGAGCAAAATCCTTATGCCTCCATAAGGATCTTGCGCAAAAAGAGGTGTTTGCACAAAAAGGAAACGTCCACACTGCTTGTTTTTGCACAAAAACTCCTTGCACAAAAACAGATCAGAAGAGATAATGAAAACAAAGCGTGAGAAAATGCTAATCAGCGCTTCATTTGCATTGCCTCTTCTGGCAAAACCCGTAGCGTAGATGTAGCCAGACAGTAAGAGGAAGAGCATGGAGGTGACTAGAGGACCACAAGGATTTCATTCCAAAGTGTGTCTTAAAGTGCAAAACTTTAATTTTCATCAGTTGCTCTCCTGTCAGATTGCCATTGACTTTTTTCTGATGTGCTCTCTAATGTCTCACTCAGAAATATATGTAGCCAAGAGAGATAACAGGTTCTCATTAATTTTATGTTGCATATGAGTCAGAATCCCTTTTTCTTTGGCTGGTTACACTGCATTTGAGCTTCAGCTTAATTGACTTTGAAATGCCAAGAATAGTGTCTGTGACTTTGGTCTATCCATCCTCCCCAAAATCTCACAGCATCCAATAATGAAAAACAACTGCTCTTCTTCCAAATGGCTTGGGATAGAAAGGATGTTTTACAAAGAAATGGAAATATAAGAAGTGGGAACTTGGACAGATGACTAGGGAGGCATATAAATATATTGCTCGAGAATGCAGGGGAGTAATCAGGAAGGCGAAAGCACAATTGGAATTGCAGCTAGCAAGGGATGTGAAGGGTAACAAAAAGGTTTCTACGGGAATGTTAGCAATAAGAGGGTGATAGGAGAGGGTGTGGGGCCCTTACTGGATGAGGGAGGTAACCTAGTGACAGATGATATGGGAAAAGCTGAAGTATTCAATGCTTTCTTTGCCTCTGTCTTCACAGACACGGTCAGCTCCCAGACTACTACACTAGGCAACGTAGTATGGGAAGGAGGTGGGCAGCCCTCGGTGAAGAAAACTATTTAGAAAAGCTAGACATATACAAATCCATGGGTCCAGATTTAATGCATCCGAAGGTACTGAGGGAGTTGGCAAATGTAATTGCAGAGCCTTTGGCCATTATCTTTGAAGACTCATGGAGATTGGGAGAGGTCCTAGATGATTGGAAAGAGGCAAATGTAGTGCCCATCTTTAAAAAAGAGAAGAAGGACAATCCAGAGAACTACAGACCAGTCAGCCTTACCTCAGTCCCTGGAAAAATCATGGAGGGGATCCTCAAGGAATCCATTTTGAAGCACTTGAAAGAGGGCAAAGTGATCAGGAATAGTCAACATGGATTTACGAAGGGCAAGTCATGCCTGACCAATCTGATTAGTTTCTATGATGACGTAACTGGCTTTGTGGACATGGGGAAGTTGGTGGATGTGATATTCCTTGACTTTAACAAAGCTTTTGATACGGCCTTCCACAATATTCTTGCCAGCAAGTTAAGGAAGTATGGATTGGATAAATGGACTGCAAGGTGGATAGAAAGCTGGCTAGATTGTCGGGCCCAATGGGTAGTGATCAACAGCTCGATGTCTGGTTGGTGGTCGTTTTCAAGTGGAGTGCCCCAAGGATCGGTTCTAGGGCCGGTTTTGTTCAACATCTTTATTAATGACCTGGATGAGGAGATGGATTGCACCCTCAGCAAGTCTGTGGATGACACTAAGCTAGGGGGAGAGGTAGATACGTTGGAGGGTAGAGATGAGGTCTAGAGTGACCTAGACAAAACAAGGAACGAGGAGCAATGGTCTCAAGTTACAGTGGGGGAGGTCTAGGTTGCATATTAGGAAAAACTATTGTATTAGGAGGATGGTGAAGTACTGGAATGGGTTACTGTGATGGGGCAGACAGGCCCTGCACTGAAAGGTGGGGAGTAGCCCTGGCCCAGCTGGCTGAGAAGGCCCTGCCCATCCAGCCCTGCTGGGCATGCTCCCAGCAGAGCCAGAGTATAAAAGCAAAGAGAGCCCTGCAGTGCGGGAGGCAGCCCGAGGAAGGAAGAGGTCAGGCCAAAGCCCCACCCGTGTTTCTGCAGCAGCTGATATCTGAGCCGCTGCCCGCAGCCACCCCCGGAGCAGGGCCAGCAGCCACCACCGCCTGGGAGGCAGGAGCGCCCGCAGCCCCAGCGCCAGCCCCGGTGAGGACCGGTCCGGGAGGCCAGCAGACGACAGGGATACCAGGGCATGGTAGGAAGCAGCCCAGGGCAGAGGACTGGGAGAGCGGCTCGGTGTGTATCGGCCGGATTCCCCGCCAAGCGGGCAGGAGCAATAGTCCCTGCCTAAAGGGCCCTGGGCTGGGACCTGGTGGAGAGGGAGGGCCCGGGTCCCCTACCACCCTTTCCCCTACCCGGGACAATCAGCCCCCTGGCCAGGAGACGCTTTTCTGGTGACTAGGCCTAAAGGGTCGTATATACCCTGAGAGAGGGACAGGAAGTTTGGGACTAGGCCTCCAGGGCCGTATATACCCTGAGAGAGGGGAAGGGTGTTTTTGGGTTGGGCCACAAGGGCCGTGTATGCCTTAGTAGCCAATCATAGAGCCCGGACAGGTGGCCCCAAAGCTGGGGGGGGGGGACTCGCCCCTCGGCAGTTACCTAGGGAGGTGGTGGAATCTCCATCCCTAGAGGTTTTTAAGTCTTGGCTTGACAAAGTCCTGGCTGGGATGATTTAGTTGGGAGAGGTCCTGCTTTTTGCAGGGGGCTGGACTTGATGATCTCCTGGGGTCTCTTCCAGCCCTAGGATTCTATGATTCTATTCCAAATAGAATTAGAAAAAGGGACCTTCGTTTCACCAAGCTATTATTAAATTCAAGGATTGTACAAGGGCAGTGTTGGATGGTAGGAAGTTTGGGGATTATTTTTGCCCCTCATTCTATCCTCTCTCCCCGAATCATCCATTCTGGCTCTTTACTGGCTCCCAGCAGAGCTGGTTATTGTTTGCCAGAAAATTTAACCCAAACCTGCCAGGCAAGTTTATTGAGAAGGAATTATACCAGCAGTAAAAGTTACATCAAGAACATAGGGTATTTCTACTAGGGAGGCAAATGAAGCATACCGAAGTTGCTAATGAAGCGCGGGATTTAAATATCCCGTGCTTGATTAGCATATTCGCGGCCGGTCGCCATTTTAAAATGCCGGTCGCCCGAATTAACTCGCCACGTGTAGACGCGGTAGTCCAATCCAAAACCCTTCTCTCGAATTAACTATTACTCCTCATGCAATTTTTGGTTCTCTGTTACTGTGTTTTTTAATTTGGGGTTGTGAGGGGTCACGGTGGAGCCCTCTCTGTAAGTCCCTCAAACCACCCCAACAGTGTTCTGTACTGCGTATGGTGACCCCTAGAGTCCATGGTCCCACAGTCTCCGGTCCCTCCCGGTGCCCTGCATTAGTCCAGTCTTTCTTTTAATAGTTCGAGGCTTCTGTGGCCAAAGTCCACTGACGTCAAGTCCTTGAAGTAGGCGATATAGCGCTGTAAGTGCGGTAGGGGGACCCGGGTCCTCCCCACTCCACTGGGTCCCGACCCAGGTCCCTAAAGACAGGGGAACAACCCTCTGTCTGGGCTGGCAGGATAGCGTGCCGAAACGCATCAACCCCCACCTGGACTAAACAGCCCTGCCCTGGGTCACTTCCTACCTCCACTCTCGACTACCTATCTGTAGTTGATCTCTGCTGGAAGACTCCGTGTCTCGAGGGGTTGGACTTGTACCTGCATAGTCCTCTCGGGTTCCTTGGCTGGCTCGTGTCTGGGCCACAGTGTGGCCTTTTGCAGGTTCTGCATCAGTGACACCTAGCAGCAGGAGAGGGTTTGGCCAGGATGAAGGAAAAACTGGTCTCCGCCCCAGGTCCGCAGTGTCTCCTGCCCCCCCAGCTATAAGCTTCTGGGTCAGCGGGGTTTTCCTCGAACGGTAAGTGGGGTTGGGGAATTGACCTTACCCCGGGTAAGGGTGTTGAGCCCCATCGTTCTATCATCAGTTGCAACCACTTAAAACCCACTTTGTTTATTATCAAACCAAGTGTAAATAACTGTTAGTTGGGGGAGTGGGGCAGGAGCAACCACTGTGCATATCTTTCATTGATAAGGGGAGTGAATTTATGAGCTTTCTCTGTACTAAACTTTTATAAAGAGTAAGATGGATTTATCTGGCAGTTTGATCCTATCTGAGGCTGTGCTCCTGTGTGCTGTCAAGTTTCTGTTGAGTTCCTCCCAGAGCTGAGCTGTTATCAGTGTCTGTGTTACTCCGCTGGGGGGCTGTTACCCTGAATCTGTGCCTTTGCTGGGGGAGACCAGCACTTCTGGCTCAGCAGGACAGGGTGGTGGGGTGCCTCAGAGGGCAGGTAGGCAGGCTCAGTTATATGATCAGCTCACCAGGTGACAGTGCCAAGGGGATCTCTGTGACCCAGCTCATCACAATGGTGTATTCTCCATCGCTGGTAATTTTAGAAAACTATCCAATCTTGATTTTAAAAGATACATGTAGTAAGACAAGGCCTAAAACAAAAGCCCAGCCAGCACAGGCCTTGTCTGAGGCCTGAGGCCTAGCTAACAATGGACAAAACATGGCTAACATAAAACAAAGCTAAGCTGTAAGCAAGAGGCAGGCCCCTAGTCACAGAACTTGGCATAAACAGGGCTGAGAGTGCAAAACACTAATTGGTAATAGGCCCAGGTATAGAACAGTAATTGGTACTGGTTGAAACACATGGTACCATCAGTTAATTAAAAAAGATGTTGGTACAAACTCCCCACAGACACCTACCCAGGTTCAGGAAAAGATCCAAAATGACAGCATGATGGATAGAGATTGATCTAATCAAACCACGAGGTACAGGGTGATGGGTGGTATCTAAGTAGTGTCAAAGGGTGGGAACCTGACAACATCAGAGGGTGGCAACATGACACATCAGCAGTGATGTGTAAGTTCTTAGTGCGTGTATATAAAGTGGTGTCTTGGGGGGACAGTCTTTGGATGACCTAGAGGGCAATGGACATTTTCCATTAATTGAGTCATTCCATTGTTATGAATTACATATGTGTAATGGTTCAGTAGAGGCTACTGACAACTATTACTGTACTTCACTTAACAATAAACCTGGCTGGGCACCTTTGATCCTCATCTGATTTGTGGTGTTTGGGGGCTCTCTTGGGGTCTGCTTTGAAGACTGAGCGCACAAGTCAACACGGCACACATCATTGAGCACACACGCAAACAGCCTTCTGTTTATCATCATCAACGGAGCCAGAGACCTGTGAGGACACCTCGGCAGTAAATCCTGACTTCTCCTGACTAACTACAATATGCTCTAGGAATTATTTTGGGGAACTTCTATGGCTTGTTGGGAAGTCAGACTAGATTATCACAGTGGTCGCTTCTGGCGTTGGAATATAAGAGCCTATATGTCGTTGTAAGAATGGCCATACTAGGTCAAACCAAGGGTCCATCTATCATAATATCCTGTCTTCTGACAGTGGCCAGAAGAATGAACAAAACAGGGCAGTTTACTGAGTGATCCATCCTCTGCCATCCAGTCCTAGCATCTGACAGTCAGAGAAGTAGGGAAACCCAGAGTATAGGATTATGTCCCAGACCATCTTGGCTAATAGCCACTGATAGTTCTCTCCTCATTGAACTTACCTATTTTTTTAACCTAAATATAAATTTGGCCTTCACAATATCCTCTGGCAATGAGTTCCACAAGTTGATGTTTGTTGTATGAAGAAGTACTTCCTTATGTTTATTTTAAGACTGCTGCCTATTCATTTCATTGGGTGACACCTGGTTCTTGTGTTATGTGAAGGAGTAAATAACACTTCCTTATTCATTTTCTCTACACTATTCATAATTGTATGGAGTTCTCTTGTATCTTTCCTTAGCTGTCTCTTTTCTAAGCTGAATAGTCCTAATCTTTTTATGTCTCTTCATATGGAAACTGTTCTATTACCTTAATCAGTTTAGTTGCCCTTTTTTTGTCCTTTTTCAATTCTAATGTATGTTTTTGAGATGGGGTGACCAGAACTGCATGCAGTATTATAGGAGTAGGCATGCCATGAATTTGTACAGTGGCATTATATTTACTGTCTTATTCTCTATCCATTTTTAATGGTTTCTAATATTCTGTTAGGGTTTTTTTTGTTTTTTTTTTTTGACTGCTGCCACACATTGAGAAGATGTTGTCAGAGAACTATCCACAGTTATTCCAAGATCTCTTTCTTGAGTGGTAACAGCTAATTTAGACTCCTTGTTTTGTATGTATAGTTGGGATTATGTTTTCTAATGTGTAGTATTTTGCATTTATTAGCTATGAATTTCATCTGCCATTTTATTGCCCAGTCACACAGTTTTGGGAGATCCCTTTGTAACTCTTCACAGTCAGCTTTGGACATAAGTAGGTTGTGCCCATGAAAGCTCATGATACCATCTACATGTTTTGTTAGTCTATAAAGTGCTACCAGACCATTTGTTGTTTTTTAAGTTTAGTCAGTAATTGTATATATTTTTATATGTAATTTTATAATGTATTAACCTTGTCACTTCACCATCTATCCCTTTTTCCAGATAATTTATGACTGTTAACAGCATTGGTCTCATTAAAGATCATTGGGGGACCCTGCTAGTTACTTCTCTCCACTGTGAAAACTGACCCATTATTCTTACTCATTGTTTCCCACCTTTTAACCAGTTACAGTTCCATAAGAGGACCTTCTCTCTTATCCCATGACTGCCTACTTTGCTTAAAAGCCTCTGGTGAAAGATCTAGACAAAGGCTTTGTGGCCAGGTCTCCCTGGCAGCAGGGTGGCCTAGTGTTTAGGTCCCAGGGTTAGCTACTGGAAAAGGGGCACAGACCCCTGTCACTGGTGCCCCAGACCTAGGTATTCCGACCTACTCTCTGTTCTTTTCACTCCCTCTGGGGCATCTGGCATTGGCCACTGTCAGTAGACAGGATACTGGGCTTGATGGGCCTTTGGTCTGACCCAGTATGGCTGTTCTTATGTTTTTATGAGTTCGAACTGGGCAGCAGCAGTAGGCTCAGGAGGATTGTTCCTCCCACATTTCTCGACCGAGGTCCAAAACCCTTCAGAGTTGCCCCCCACACAAAAGTTCAAAAGGTGAAAACCCTGTGGAGGCCTGGGCAAACTTATGGAGCATAGCCTTTAGGGTACTCTTGAAATGCTCTACTAGGCCATCTGTTTGGGGGTAGTAGATGGCCGTTCGGAGCATTTTGATTTTTAATAATTGGCAGAGTTGCTGCACCGTCTGAGACATAAAATTTGTCCCCTGATCCATTAAGATCTCCTGAGGGACTCCAACGCGGGCAAAGATGTTCATGAGCCCAGACGCTACTTTCTTGGCATTTGTGGAGTGTAATGGCACTGCCTTGGGACACTGGGTTGTGTAGTCTACTACTACAAGGATGAATCAGTAGCCAGCACTCTTCTCCTGAGGGCTGACTATGTCAACCCCAATCTTCTCGAAAGGTATACTCATGAGCAGGAGGGGAATTAGCAGGGCTTTCTCTACTGGGCGGGGTGCAGTGAGTTGACACTCCGGACAGGAGGCTCAAAAGCCTTCCACCTCCCTGTGGACCCACCTCCCTGTGGGGATATGGCATTTGCCTGGGGAGCATAAAGTTGGGGGCTTGAGACTCGCCCCCCACCACCCTGGGAGCAACCAGATAGTCAACACAGGCTGTCCCAGCGATAGAACTAGCTAAAAGAAGCCAGCCAAAAGAAGTGGGACACGATCTGGGCCGGTGTCTTTTCCCTCCCCCATGTGTCCTGCAGAGGGTATGGCATGTTTAAGGTAAGGCCAAGGCAACAAAAGCTTGTGGTGTACCTCTTCTGTTTGCGGGTCCTCCTTTATCTTATATAGGCGGGGCCTAGAGAGGGCCAGAGGTTTGCCCCAATACTGGGGGCCCCAGATAGTTCTGTCCATCAGGACCATGGTGCTCTTGGTCGCTGTAGGGCTCCAAGAGGGTGTCATCCCCAGGGATCTGGCAGCCAGATAGTTCTCCATCAGTTGGGTGGCACTGGCCACACTATCTGGGTGATTCTGCACAACCCACTCCTTCCCTGCAGAGGATAGGATCTGGGTAAACTGTTTGAGCAGGATCTGCTCTGCGACTTGCACCTCTGTCTTTGTCTCTGACCTCAGCCAGCCATCTCTGGCAGGCATTGCACAGCTTTTGGGCAACGAGGCAGGGTCGGGCTCCTGGTGGGTACTGTTCCCTCCAGAAGCATTGTCAGAACATCTCCTCCGAGATGTCCAGGGAGTCAAGGATTGCTGCTTTGACCTGGGCATACCCCTGAGATGCAACGGGGTCTAGGTCGTAGTATGCAGTCTGGGGTACTCCAGTCAGGTATGGGGCCAGCACAGCTGCCCACTGTGCTTGGACCCACCGGGCTACCACAGCCACCCACTGAAATGTTTCCAAAAATGCCTCCGGATCATTCTCCAGCCCCATCTTGGAAAGCTTGATAGATGCCAGTGCTGGTGCATGCACAGGCAGCTCGGCTGGGGTCGTGGGTTGCATCAGCTGCTGTTGTTGGGCTGCTAATTCCCCAATTAGCTGTTGCTGCTGCTGCACTGTCTGTTGCAATAGCTACTGCTGTTGCTGGTTGGTGTTTTGCTCTGCCATCCACTTCAGCAGCAGCTCCATCTCCCTTCAAGGGCTGGGCTCACACTCATTTGTTCTACTGCTGTCTCTTTAACAAGGCCCTTCAGCAGGGTTAGGGCAGTGCCCACATTCTCCACCACTTGTGGCCGGGTCTCCCTGACAGCGGGGTGGCCTAGTGGTTAGATACCAGATATAGCTGGTGGAAAAGGGGTGCAGCCCCCTGCCACTGGTGCCATGGGCCTAGGAATTCAAGTCAACTATCTGAGTATAGTCCTTAAGTTTGGGGCATGGCCCCAAGAGTCCAAATTCCCCCCTCCTGAGTGAGGGTTCAGAGTAGGTTCCCCCCTTTTGCCCCATGGGATAGGGTTGGAGGCTTACTAGCTCCTGTGGCCAGCCAAGTGGATGGGCTTTGGCTCAGCTCATGAAGACTGCAGAACCACATTCCTGTCTCCTTGCTGGTCAGCTGCTAACTGAGCAAGGCTCCTTCCTTTTATCCTCCCTCCAGGCCTGGCATTGGCTACAGATAAAGCAGGGAGGGGCCAGCTGGGCCAAAAGGCTTTGTTTGACTCCTGTGATGCCAGGCCCTCTTCTCTTCACTCCCTCACAGGCTTTTTGAAAGTCCAAGCACACTATAGCCACTGGATTATCCCTGTCCACATGTTTTTGGACCCTCCTCAAAGAATTTAATAAATTGGAAAGACATGGTTCCCTTTTACAAAAGCTTTGTTACTCTTCCCCAACATATCACATTTGTGTATGTGGCTGATAATTCTGTTCTTTACTATAGTTTCAGACAGTTTGTCTAGTACTGTGGTTAGGTTTATTGGCCTATAATGGCCAATATTACCTCTAAAGTCTTTTTTAAAAATCAACATTACTGAAGCTATCCACCAGTCATATGGTTCAGACACTGATTTAAGTGATAGTCACATACCATAGTTTGTTCTGCAATTTCATATTTGAGTTTCTGCAGAACTCTTGATTAAAATATCTGGTCTTAATTTATTACTGTTTAATTTATTGATTTATTCCCATACCTCCTCTAATGACACCTTAATTTGGGACAGTTCCTCAAATTTGTCATAAAAATCCCCAAACAAATGACTCAGGGGTGGGTATGTCCCTGTTTTCCTCTGCAGTGAAGATCAACACAAATAATTAATTTATCTTTTCCCAACACAACAGCCTTTTCTTTCTGGAGTATTCCATTAGCACCTTGATTGTCCCATGGCCTCACTGATTGTTTGGCAGGTTTCCTGCTTCTGGAGTACTTAAAATTTTCAGTTAGTGTCTTTTCCTAGTTGCACTTAAAATTCTTAAAAGACTTAAAAGTCTGCCCTTGAATGATGAAATAAAGAGCAGAGACTAAGAATAAAGTCTTTTGAAAATACTGCAATCTTAAAGAACATTTCTGAATAAAGTGATCCAGGAAAAAAGTGTCAGATAGGCTGTAATATATTGTACTATGAAAGCGAAGCTCTCCAATTTAATATCATCTTGAGAACTAGAAGTAATAGTTACTTATTGGCTTGAATGTTACTTGACATTTCTGGTTGTCTACATGAGTACAGTGATGCACAAATCTCTTGTGTGAACCATCCAGGCCTGCCAACAACCATGTTTCAGGCAGTTAACCTCTCTAATCTTTTTGGTTCAGTTAAAGTTCTTTCTATACACATGCTAACTCCAGAAAATTGAATTATAAGTTTGTTCTATGCAGATAATTACACACACAGTACTCTGATTACTATAAAATGAATTCCACAGACATTCTCCAATTTACTTTTAAACAAAGAAAGAGTTAAGAGACATTTGATGCAGCATTAAAATTACTTTGATTAATTACTTATGCAGAAAAAGCAGTCATAAGTGGAAAACGTAGCTCTTTAGTAAGATACAATAAATTTGTCTGCAAAGAAAGAATAAAAAACTTCTAAATTTCTGCTTTTATATCTGTGTATGTCTCCAGTGGCATTGATTTTGCCTCTTTCCCATTCCAAGCGTCAGTTAGAAAAAGTTGCGGCTTGTTTGAAATTTTTCTTCATCGTTTGTGATTGTCTTCTAGACTGCACTTTCATATATGCTGGTTTTTAGGCCTAGGGAATTCTGCAGCACTGTTCACATGCAGAATTTGTCCTACGTGGAATTTTTTTTCTCCACAGAAAATACATTCTGCCAGAAAGGTGATGCACTTCTGCCTTTCACTCACTGGGGACTATTGTGGGAGAAAGCAGCCACCTCCGGGCAGGAGCAGCCCCAGCTATGCATAAGGACTGTAGGACCAGGTCAGGAGGCATGCAATATAGGGTGATGGACACTGTGGGACACAGCAGGCTGCTGAGGGTTACAGACTTGGTTTCGGAAGGGCTGGGAGGTAGACTGGGTGGAGACTGAATAGGAGTGGGATACAGGTTTACATGGGAACAGGTAAGAGGGGTAGCTGAGTGAGGGTTAGCGATAGATGTGCCAAATTGATAGAGGCTAGGGGTGAGCCAAGGACTGCACTGGGGAAGCTCCCTAACAATTCCTCTTCCCCACAAAAAACCTTTTTCATATTTACCTCATGCACACCCATAAGCTCTCCAAGTTTATTCCCAAGCTCCTTCCCACCAATTACTTGCCTCTCCCTCAGCTCCTCCATTGCTACTGACTCCTCCGGGTCTTTTCACTCCTTCTGAGTAGTGGGAAATCTGTTTCTGTGTTGTAGTTTAAATGAATTATTATTCAAAGTTCTGAATCAGGCCCATACGCAGTGTGGGGTCCTGAAGGGTGCAAAAGCATCTCCCCCCCATGGTCTCCCAAGTAAGCATGCTCCAGCTGGCTGGGAGAAGGCTGGGGCTGATTTCCCTGCTTACTTGGGAGATCATGGGGAGTGCATTCAGGCCATTGCGGTCCAGATTTATAAAAATAGCACCCCCCGTAGAAAATCCTGCATACGGGCCTGGTATGAATATGCCTAGTAAAGAATCTATTTGTCAGAAAACGTTTTCTGAATCTGTTTTGTCATCTCTACTGTTATAGATATACTTGCTGACAAGTATTTTGAAACAGAGTACCGAAAAAATTGATACTGGTAGTATGATTATATGGTGTTATTTTGACAAATAAAATATACAGACGTTTAAAATACAATGCACAGAATTTTTAACTTTTTGACACAGAATTCCCCTAGCAGTAAATGATTTTGGTGACTAGTGTGTTATCCTATCCCCTTCCAAAATAGAGAGGAGCTGTTTCCTCTTTATGCCTTTTAAAATCATACTCCACAAGTTTTCAGGTCACTGATTCCCATTTCACTGTATGCCAAAGATTTCTTAACACATCTTTAGTTTTCCATTGATATTTTTCTTTATATACAAGCTCTTCTTAAATAACTGGTTACCAAATGAAGTAGACAAAATCAGAAGCTTTGTGCCTAAATTAACGTACTTTTCCAGTCCATTTTTCCTCCTTCCCACTGAAATTGAGCACACAAGTCATTGATATTTGCATCTTGCTCTAATATTCATTTAAATGATAAAAAGCTATATCTTCTCAGTGATGACCACTGAATGTAATATGCCATATACTATCCTCACTGTTACCCCATGACAACTAAAGATCAGAGAAGAACGTGGCCCCCAGAGGGTTGGATAAAGTTAGAATGGTTTTATTTCCATGTACTGCCATTCCCCCTTTCTCCTAAATTTAGTAGAGATGATGATTTCTTGCAGCTTTTCAGGGAACAATAACATGACTTGCAAAATAAAATTAATTTAAACGTCTACTGTCTTTATTTTATGGAAAGATATTTAAGAACTTCAGGAATAGTTACAGATTTCTTCTCTCGCTCCAAGAATCTTAGCCAGCCTTACCCATCCTGATAACCTGATATATATAAAATGATATATCAGGAATACCTCATATAATCCTATAAATCAATTTTAGCAAAATTAAAATGTCCCCCAAGAGCTTAAAATGACTAGGTAATAGTGTTGACCAATAAACTTCAAACTTGCACAGCTTAGTTCAATAAGGATCTAATAAAAATAAATAAAACCTCTTGTAGGTAGATAAGAAAATAATAAAACCTTAGTCTATAAGGCAGAATAAATATGATCAAAATGAACGTACTTTCTACAATTCTGTATATAATTATTGAGATTCCTTTAACATATATGTCTGATTTTAACAAGCAGTTTTCAACACTCGGGAGTTGGGAAAATTTCTCCATTGACAAGCTGTACTAATTATATACACACACAAAAATGAAGGATTCAAGCTTCTCATTCTGAAAATATATAATGAATCATTTACAACAAAGAAGCCATGCATAGGCTAAAGCAGAGGGTACGTCTAGACTACAGGCTTTTGTCAACAGAAGTTTTGTCAACAGATACTGTCTACAAAGCTTCTGTCGACAAAGAGTGTCTAGACTACAGCCAGTTCTGTCAACAAAGCAAGCTGCTTTGTCGACATGACAGTGAAGACGCAAAGGACAGTGTAGATGCAATAACGCCTTCTGTTGACAGAACTCTGTCAACAAAAGGCGTTTTTCCTCGTAGAATGAGGTTTACCGCTGTCGACAAAATTGCTGAGTTCTGTCGACGTTATGTCGACAGAACTCAGTGGCAGTGTAGATGCAGGTATAGTTTTGTCGACAAAAGTCCACTTTTGTCGACAAAACCCTGTAGTCTAGACACACCCAGAGATAAATCTAACTATAGAAAAAACAGTGTCCAAAACCTATTCCCTATAACCTAGTTTTAAGCACAACACATATCAGACTCAATAGTTTTCATATTATGATCTGAAGGGCCCTTTCTGAGGCACATCCAGGAAACTAGAATACCAGTCTGGCTTGCTGGTCGAAAATTCTTCCTATACAAGGGAATTGGTGAATGGCATAATTCCACTTTATTGTCTCTTATGCTACCCCTCCCAGCAGCTGACACAGTGGACATGGCCAAAGAAAGGGGTGGCGGTCCTTTACATCAATGGTGCTGCACCAATTTACACTAGCTAAACTATATAATTACATTAAAAAGCACTTTTTATATAGTGTGCAAGCATTGGGAGTTTTAATTGGTGCAGTGATGATGAACCAGAGACACTGGGCCTATTAGACACTGGTAGCCCCTGAACCCATTTCCAGTCTCCTGGTTTGCTATTTAGGATCTCCTCAATTGCACAACTGACACGAAGCGAGGTAACTGTACTCATTGAAAACTGGAAATAAGTTCCAATCATCCATAAAGGCCGTTCTGTCAGATCTCAAGAGTACAAATTTCCTTGAAAACTGTCATTCTAATTCAGAAGCACCAATCCAAATTGGTTATGGTAATTGTGTTGACAAGCATTAACCATACAACACGAACTCAGGTTTATTAATGTAGAGAAATCCTTTAAACAAAGACATGGAACATTAATATTGCATATCTAATTAGGATATTGCTTTTGGTATTCTCTCCAGGAGATAGCAGAAGACAGAGGGCCAAATTCATTCCAGGTGTAACTCCACTGAAGTCAATGTATAGTAAATCTGGCCTAATAATACTTTCTGTACTTGAACCAATTGCAAATAAATAATTTTGATTAATATAAAAAGTATATGAGCTTATCTACACACAGAATTTTGAAAGCTATATGATTGATCATCACATTGATCCTAGACTCTAAATGTTTTGTGTTGTGGCCGGATCCCAGGCAGCTGAGTCACCTAGTGGCTAGGTTGCTGAATAGCAGGGTGGAAAG
This sequence comes from Rafetus swinhoei, assembly GCA_019425775.1. Lineage (NCBI taxonomy): Eukaryota > Metazoa > Chordata > Testudines > Trionychidae > Rafetus > Rafetus swinhoei. The sequence continues at coordinate 280,537,796 of CM033437.1, forward strand.
CCCCTTTGTTCCCCCTGTGCTTCTGGCCCAGGAACTCCGAGCCGCTTCCTGTCCAAGTCCTTAAGTTTGGGGTGTGACCCCATGAGTCCAGATTCCCCTTAGTTATGGCTTCTCAGTAGGTTCCCCTCACCCCTTCTTGCCAGAGGTGTAGGGGTGGAGGCTTACTTGCTCCCATGGCTGCTGGGGGCAGGCTCTGATTCAGGCCCTCAGCCCACTGAACCAAGCTAGTCAGCCCCAAAGTGAGCCAGACTTCTTCCTCTTCCCCCTCCAGGCCTGGCATTGGTTACAGGTAAAGGGGGCAGGGCTAGCTGGGCCCACAGGCTTTCTTTAACCCCTGGGGCGCTGGGCACTCAGTTCTCTGCTTTCTTACATAGCTAAATTGATACAAAGTTTTTTTCAATAAAGGGATAGAGGTTTTATCCATAAAAAGGATCACTGCATCCTGTAATTTATCCTTTTGACTACTGCTGTTGAAAATTCTAGCTATTTCCCTGTGAACCTGTTTGCTGTGCTGCTGAATAGATCTGATCTCCTAACAAACCACTGAATTCAATGACATACTAATGGACATTAGCAGAACAGCAGGAGCCATGCTGCAGAGGATCTATTGTGAAAGGGTTAAGTTAGTATAAATACATGACTGTTTTGCAAGTAGACATCACTGTAAAAGTTCCAGATGGAGTGTCAAACAAAGCACACCGCTCCTTGAGAACTACAAAATTATGCTTGTTCTTAGAATCAAATTTACCCTGGTTCTAAGAAGCTGTGGGCCATTTGAGGCCTATTTGGGTTCTCTGCACAGAGCTGAAATTCATCCCTAAGAATTAGAAATCTCTTCCTGGTGTTCTGAACAAAGCAACCTTTATGCAGTTACTGATTCTGAGCTGAGTCAAGTTATTCTGAATGAGTGTACAAAAGATGAAGCACTGATCATGCAAGCACATCTGACAGCAATTGTAGTTGGTGGATTTATACAGAGCTCAATTGTATTTCAATATAATGAAACACTCACCTGATCTCTTATTAAATATATTCCAATAATTTAAATCTATTTCCTGTTCAGAATATCAACATAAAAAGGGTATAATTTTAAAGCTCAGACACAGGCCTTTCAAATGCTGGGACAGGTTCTCTGGTTCATTACAGCCCCTTTGTACCACTTTGGTATAAAAAGGGATTTTAAAACCTGTTTAAATAACTCCCTAAAGATTCCCCCTGTACAGAACAATCCCCAGTTGATGCAGAATAAGAATAGCTGGCTCTATAGCCCCAGGCTCCTTTGCTCTGTAGCACTCTAACTTTTGGAACAGTCCTTTAGGATTATGGGCAGTTGAATACATTTTAGAGCAGCTTGGAAGCTGCTCTAAGTTGCACCTTAACTAGCGCCAGGATTGGGGGAATTCAGAGATGATGTAAATGCACCTTTGTCACATCCCTGGGCTCTGCACTGAGCAAAACTCAGCCAGTCAGAAGAATTGGGCCTTATATTTCTAACTGATGAGACAGAAGGAGAGAGAGAGTGAGGGATCGAGAATGAGAGAGAGATTAATTAATAAAATCACTGGCAAAATTTTAAAAGATCTTAAAATCTTTCAAGTGCAAAGGATACATGCCCCCCTTTTTCCTATAAAAGGTGAACATATATTAGAAAAGGCATTGCTGGTTTTGTAAAGAATTATACTAAGTATTTATATAGTGCTGTTTATCTTTCAGGTTTTAATTCATCTTGTATCATACCAACCATAATTTTTTTTTAGTAAACTAGAACGAATTACTAATCAACCACTTCCATTAAGAAAATGACAAGATAAAAGGATATGTTAACTAGCTGTATTAAAAACATGCCCAATGCACTTGAAATGGGTGTGGTACACGCACACTGCATAGTAATACTTATTTGAACTTTTGGGCCATATATTCCTGAAAATGGAACAAAGTAACATCAGTGGTATAAGTCTCCCCACATTTTATAACAGGCTGATGTGTATCTGAAGTGGATAGAATGCTACCTGTTCCCTGCCCATTATTAATCCATATTGCATTGCTTTTCACACTTTTCCCTGAGCCTGTAATGCAGGGGTGGGCAAAAGGGCCTCCGCGGGCCGGATCCGGCCCGCCAAGCAGGTGGATTCAGCCTGCGGAGGCCCTGCTGCTCCCCCGCTCCCAGGCCAGTCAGGGCTTGGGGGAGCTGCATGAAGCTTCCTTCACCCTGCCCTGGACCTGCGAGGAGCCCGTGGCACTTCAGAGTGCCATGTGCTCCTTGCAGGGCAGGAGGAGGCTTTCTGTGCTCCCCAACCCCCAGGCCCTGATTGCTCTTCCAGGACATGGGTGCTTAGTGGTAAGGGGGGCAAAGGGGTCTAATCATAGTCTAGGGGTGGGTAGCCCCGCCCCTTTCCATTTAGGCCCCACCCCTTCCTGTTTAGGCCCTGCCCTTTCCGGGGTGGCCCGGGGCTACTTCAAAAAATTTTGAAGTGGCCCCCGGGGCAAAAATTATTGCCCACCCCTGCTGTACTGTGTTCCTTCTGACTATGTTGTTTTTCATTCTGGGATGCATTACTACAAACTGGTTTCCTTTGTATCTCAGTGGTATTGTAGGCATGATGTTGCACTTCTAATCTGTCTTTTTTTAAAACGAAACAGACAAACAAAAACAGATCTTTTCCACCTCCTCAGATACTTCCTACAGATGGAAACATACGGGGATTAGTCTGAGGCACAGAATTACAGAGATCTGGATTCTTGCAGACTTCATTCTTGTGCTTTTTGTTACATTTTAACAAATGCCAACTTATTCCCAGGGTGGCACTTCTGTGCAGGCGGAACAGGCGGCAGCACATTAGGCCAACAAAACATTCAGCAACTGTTTTTGTTTGGGTAGCTCTGGGACTGGGCTGAGAGAACATTTAATAGTTTACCCTAAGGCAGGGGTGGGGAACCTTTTTTGGGTCAGAGGCCACACACAAGTCAGTTGGGGGCCACACACAAGTGAGAATAAAATAAAATAAAATAAAAACCAAAAAAAAACAAAACCCCTCACTGACATGGCCTCTGACTGAGAAGGAGAAAGATACTCCCCACATTGCTCTCTCACACCAGAGCCTAGGGGTGCAGCAGGAGGCTGGAGTGCCAGCATGGGCTTCCCCATGCTGGGGGGAACCCTTATCCTCGGGGGCCAGATCCAGGCAAGCTGGAGGTTGCATCTGGCCCCTGGGCCTGAGGTTCCCCACCCCTGCCCTAAGGCAACTCAAGCTGCCTCTCAGAGCTTGTTAAACAGGATCAAAAACTGAGTGAGGTACTGCAACAGGGTAGTTGCCCTGTCCTAAGGAATAAGGGGTTAAACAGCCCTTGGCAAGGTCTGTGGCAGCAGCCAATGAGGGGGAGGCTTGAGGCAGCCAATCAGAGCCTATCTGGGCTGTATAAAGAGGTGTATAAAGAGGTGATTGGGCAGAAGGAGCTCAGTCTCGCTGCAGCTTTGAAAGGAAGACGGACTAGGTCTTGACAAGTGGTGAAACAGGTAATGGCAGGCTGGGACACTGGCCAGAAGAAGGTACTCTGAAGCTGGAGAAGAACTAATTTCCAGAGTAACCAGCAGGAGTGGCTGCAGCCATCAATGTGAGCTGCTACAGACACAAAGAGGCTTTAGGATATTGAAATGAAAATATCCCCAAACTGAAAGGAACTTTTAGTAACTGCTCTGGATGAATCGGCTGTTACTCTCTTGTCTCTTTCTGAGGACAAAGCTCACCTGCAGGGAAGATTCAGTACAAGTTGGAAAGAGGCTGGACAGGATCAGAGTCCAGGCAGGCATGGGGGTCCTGGGAGAAGTGTGAGGATGCAGAAAGTTTGGGAGCTATTTGTGACTCACTAGGACATAGAGCTTTAGCAGCTGAAGTGCCTACAGTGCTTGCTTGAGGCATGGTATATCTCTCCTACTACTAAGTACTGTTTCAAGACAGAGTTGGATGGCCATGTTATTACAGTGTCATTTAGTGTGAGCAAGGGTACCAGCACCTGACTCTGAATTGCCAAGAGACTGATATTAAATTAAGTTATAAAAAGCACAGCAGAAAGCTAGCACTAAAAACGGAAACTAAACAGCATTGCCAGTGACAAAGGGAACTCTAAACAGTGGCTCTCACTCAGCACTAGAGGACACTAATGCAATGACTTCAGAAGAAGAAATTGCAACTGAAGTTTAGGATGTTCTATCTGTACCCTTTAAAGAATATGATGACTGAATCATGCTGAGGGATTCTAAGAACAACCTGCTAATAAAAGTGTTTTCCCCCATGAAATAAGGGCATGGGACCCCAAAACTTAGATGCATAAGGAATTTTTGAAAACAAACAAACAAAAATTTCCTAGCTTGACAGAATTACATTTTACTTTCCTTTAAACTTGTGCAATTGATGGGTTTGCATTCAGGTAACAGAAATCAGGATTTGGCCCTCCCATGGTAATGGCAGTCTTTTGAGAACAAACTGCCACAAGCAAGAGCAAACTGTGAAACAAACTGTGAAGAAGAGCTCCGTGTGGCTTGAAATGTTATCGCTGTTTCCCACAGTCATTGGTCCAATAAGAGACATTATTTCGCCCACTTTGTGAAATGGAGATGATTAACACGTCTCTCTGGGTGCTTATCACAGAGTTTTACATCGTTAGCTGACAAAACTGAAATGTCTAAAGAGTGAAGAGGAAAAAGACAGGAAAAAGGATACTGGAAAGAGAGCAAAAGGAGGAAGAAATGGCAAGAACAGACAGAAAGAAGACAAGGAATTGGGGAGTGAAGAGCCGGGAAAGAATGAAGAGCAAAGTGGAGGAACAATTGTGTTGTGTATGCATGTGTGCAGGAGGAATATGTGTGAACCAGAGTGAAAAGAAGGACAATAAGGCTCCTTTTTGATAAATTGATATACTTTAGTAATCCCTAACCTGCGTCCTCAGTTTTTTACTTAATCCAGAAATGGTTCTCTCAGGTGTTGGCAAATGTAGTCAAAGTCAAAAGAGCTGTAGACTAGAGGGACTGGAAATCATGAGAACCAAAGCGATTTATGACCTGCTGTGTTTTGATGTAAAAGAAAATAATGACTTCTAGTACATGGCAGAGTCTAAAGTAGAAAAGGATCCGTGAATTGGAAGAACCTCTACAGAGGAATTAGAGAATTGTCTGAGCTACAGATTCAAGTCTGAATCTAGATCTGAATTTGCACAATGCGTGAGGGTGTTCAGATGCAGGTTTTTCAGTCGGGAATATTTTGAATATGTACCAGGTTGGAGAACAAAGTGCAAGATAATGAAGATCAAAACTGTGCACTTACCTGTACACATTACCTTTCATCTAAGAATCTCAGGTTGACCAAAGTAGTCTACAATTGTAAATAATCATTTTGGGGGCCTAATGTTATCAGTATGCTCAGGATCTAAGGACTGGAAAATAGAGAAAGAAAACACTCATCCCCTCGTCATTATGTAAGGCTATCAACTATTTGTTAGCAAAGGCTCAGGACTGGAATATCAAGGGCTTTGCAGGTAACAACTGACACATTAATTAAGCTGTGTGAGCGAATCTATATACACCCTGCCTGCATAATAGCTCTGGACTATGCTTTTAACAACACTTTGCAGTGAGCATCAAATTCACACAGGAAGTCATGGCACTATAATGGCTTAATGAGATTTATGTAAAATCATGCTACACACCTAGGGTTCGACTACACAGCAGAGCTAAAGTTGAATTAAGCTACTCAACATCAGCTATGTCAATAGCATAGCTTAAGTTGAAATAGCTTAATTCGGCTTTTGGTGGTGTCTATACAGCAGGAAGTCAAAGGAAGAACACTCTTCCTTCCACTTCCCTTACTCCTTGTGAGATGAGGGTTACTATGGGTTGGAGCAAGAAGTCCTCCTGTTCGACATTATCTCGAAATAAAGGCTTGTAGTGTAGACATGCACTACTTTATTTCGGAATAATGTCAGTTACTCTGAAATAACGCTGCCGTGTAGATGTACCCCCAGAGAATTTTAGGACAGGGACAGAGATCAATTCTTGGGGTTATTGTCATAACAACCTGATGGCACCAGTTCTCATCTTACCTTCTCCATTTTCCCGCCTTTGTTTATTGTTCCATCCCACCTTCTCTGCTAAAGTCCAGCTTTGCAAAGCCAGCACCACTAAACAGGGCTGCATGTCAATCATTCTATAGAGCTGCTTTGCTATGTGCCGACTCAGGGAAGAAGGCAAGAGAAACAGAGCTAGATAGCTGTTGTGAGAAGTAAAACCAGATGTAGCATTTTCAAATATCTGATCACTTTATTTTCAGAAGCTTAGAAACCATTTGTAAATTGTGGAGGGATATTTTGCCTCTGACAACCTTCCCACATGTTTAACTGTTTACTTTGTAGACTGTGAGGATACCCACTTGGACAGTATAGTCCAAGCATTACTGTTTCAAAGGAGTCTATTTTGCCTATAGGGCTTGCACAACCTTGACAAACCCTTACTGGGATTAATGCCTGGACTTTCTCATCCCCTTCCTCCCCCCACATTCCTCCATTTTTGTCTTCCATAGCCTTTTCCAGTCAGTTCTCTCATTCATGGCCACACCAGTGAGTTCAGCACCATCATCTGTGTGTAGTATGCCATGTCTGCCTTTGTCAGCTTCCTAGTGCTTCCCAGGCTACCATAGTACCTTCAGTTGCATCTTGTTCTCTCATAGAAGAGAAGGAAGGAGAAGTGAGGCAGGCCTGAGTGACTGCAGATTAGAACCAGACTAACAGGTGACAGAACTCCTCATCCCATTCCATTATATAAATGCACCCCTTTATCACATCTCAGGTAGAGTCCTCCCTTCCCTATGCCCTCTATACCCCAGACAGCTTTCTCCCACACTGTAGAGAGAGGAACATTCCTTGAGATCTGCAGCACACTCATGTCCTGAGTAGCTTTTCCCCCCAGCCCAGGAGTCTGCTCATGTATACAGGGCACTGACAGCCTCCATGGGCTCTGGCTCTGAACTCCCAGAAGGGGCGGGGCATCAGGCAGAAAGGGCCAGGCTGAGGCATCCAGCCCTCTGTGCTGCCGGGAGTGTGCCACACCAGCCCCTCTCCCTCAGAGCCATAGGGAGTGCACAGTGCAGCACTCTGGCAGTAATTTAAAAGGCCCAGGGCTGAATTGCCGCACCTGGGGGAAACTGCACTCGTCACTGCTCCTCTGTCCCCATCAGTGGGCCTGAATGTGTATGCCTGAGTCCACACCTGAGGGAAGGGGTGCTCCTAAGCTGTACCCACTGCTGCTTGTGTGCAATGGAGAATCTAGTCCTTATTCTTTGCCCCAAAGTGATTTTTTTCTGAAAGACAGAGCAAGTGTTTCTCATACCCAAAGTGCTGGGGTCTGTGTCTGAAATTTGGCATTGAAATATCCTCAATGAGGAGACTATATAGCCTCAGCCCTGGTTGGGAGTTCACCGGACTCCACTGATTAGTCCAGCTGTGCTAGTTAAGCAGGACGGTAGCACAGGAAATTTGTCTGAACAAGGCAATTTCCTGTTGTGGCTATATTGGAGTCTGCTTGTGCCTGCCACTTGCACCCAACCCTGTTCCTGATTCCTGCTTTGATCCTGTTCCCATCATGCTCCTCCTCCATGCTTAATCCTTTTACAAAAGAAAAATCTCTGCAAGCTGCATGGAACTATTCAAAGACACCATAATAGAGGCCCAACTTAAATGTATACCCCAAATTTAAAAAAACACAGTGAGAGAATAAAAAAAGTGCCACTGTGGCTTAACAACCAGGTAAAAGAAGCAGTGAGAGATAAAAAGACATCTTTTAAAAAGTGGAAGTCAAATCCTAGTGAGGAAAATAGAAAGGAGCATAAACTCTGTGAAATTAAGTGTAAAAATATAATAAGAAAAGCCAAAAAGGAATTTTAAGAACAGCTAGCCAAAATCTCAAAAAGTAATAGTAAAATGTTTAAGTACATCAGAAATAGGAAGCCTGCTAAACAACCAGTGGGGCCACTGGACGATCGAAATGCTAAAGAAGCACTCAAAGATGATAAAGTCATTGCAGAGAAACTGAGTGAATTCTTTGCTTCGGTCTTCACAGCTGAGGAAGTTAGGCAAATTCCCAAACATGAGCCATTCTTTTTAGGTGACTAATCTGAGGAATTGTCCCAGATTGAGGTGCCATTAGAGGTGGTTTTGTAACAAACCGATAAACTAAACAGTAACAAGTCACTGGAAACAGATGACATTCACCCAAGAGTTCTGAAAAAATTCAGATGTGAAATTGCAGAACTATTAACTGTGGTTTGTAACCTATTCTTTAAATCAGCTTCTGTACCTAATGACTGGAAGATAGCTAATGTGACATCAATATTTAAAAAGGGCTCTAGAAATGATCCTGGCAATTACAGACTGGTAAGTTTAACATCAGTACTGGGCAAATTAGTTGAAACTATAGTTAAGAATAAAATTGTAAAACACTCAGGTGAACATAAATTGTTGGGGAAAAGTCAACATGGTTTTTGTAAAGGGAAATCATGCCTTACTATCTACTAGAGTTCTTTGAGAGAACAAAGCAGACTGTGAAGAGCTTCAAAAGGATCTCACCAAACTAAGTAATTGGGCAACAAAATGGCAAATGAATTTTAATTTTGATAAATGCAAAGTAATGCACATTGGAAAAAATAATCCCAACTATGAATTCAAAATGATGGGGAGTACTTTAGCTATAACCACTCAAGAGAGAGATCTTGGAATCATTGCGGATAGTTCTCTGAAAACATCCACTCAAAGTGCAGCAGCAGTCAAAAAAGCAAACAGAATGTTACAAATTTAAAAAGGAATAGAAAATAAGTCAAAGAATATCTTAATGCTTCTATATAATTCCATCGTATGCCCACATCTTGAGTACTGTGTACAGATGTGGTCACCTCATCTGAAAAATGATATATTGGCATTGGAAAAAGTTCAGGAAAGGGCAACAAAAATGATTAGGGCAGTGGTCACCAACCAGTAGATTGGGATCTACCAGTAGATCCTGGACAGGGGATCCTGACTGGTTTGGCCAAGAGGCTGTCAAGTGCCCACACTTCAGCTGCCCCTCCCCCTACTGCAGCTCATCTCCTGCCCTTTGCCTTGGAGCTGCCCCTCCCCCTGGAGCCTCCTGCTTTCTGTGTAGAGAAGGGGAGGGAGAGGAGGGTGCTGATGTCAAGATGCCCCCTCTCCCACCCTGTATCCTTTCTCCACAGAACAGAGAGGGGGCACAACAGGACTTGGGATGGAGTTTGCTGGCTGCTTTTGAGAGTTGGCCAGGGCCAGGGCCAGGGCCAGGGCAGGGGTGACCCTGCATTAGCCCCACTGCACCAGCAACCAGGACCCACCAGCAGTGCCCAGCTGGAGCCCACATCCCAAACTCCTACCCCAGTCATGAACCCCTTCTGCATCCCAAGCCCCTGCTTTAACCCTGAGTATCGCTGCATCCAAACACCCTCCCAGAGCCTGCACCTAGAACCTCCTCCAGCACCCCAACTGCCTGCCCCAAGAGCAGCTCAGAGCCCCTCTCGCACTCCAAATCCCTTAATCCAAGACCAGAGCCTGCACCCCAACCCTCTGCCCCAGGCTGATGAAAGTGTTTGAGGATGGGCAAGGGAAGGAGGATGGAGTGAGCAGGGGGAGGGGGGGAACTTGGAGAAGGGGCGGGAAGGAGGCGGGGCAAGGGTATTTATATGTGAGGTAGATCTTGGATTGCACTTAAATTCAAAAATTGATCTCGTGCTTAAAAAGTTTGGAGACCTCTGGATTAGGGGTTTGGAACGGGTACCATATGAAGGGAGATTAAAAAGAGTGGGACTTTTCATCTTAAAAAAGGGGAGACAAAGGGGGAGATGATAGATGTCTATAAAATCATGACAGATATGGAGAAAGTGAATAAGGAAAAGTTCTTTAATTGTTCCCATAACAAAAGAACTAGGGGTCACTAAATGAAATTAATAAATAGCAGGTTTAAAACAAACAAAATGAAGTTTTTCTTTATGCAGTGCACAGTCAACCTGCGGAATGCCTTGCCAGAGGATGTAGTGAAGACCAGGACTTTAACAGAGAGCTAGATAAATTCATGGAGGTTAGATCCATCAATACTTATTAGTCATAATGGGTGGAAGTGGTGTCCCTGGTCTCTGTTTATCAGGGGCTGGAAATGGATGACAGGAGAGGGATCATTTGAAGATTCCCTCTTCTGTTCACTCCCTCTGGGGCATCTTGCATTGGCCACTGTCAGAAGACAGGATGCTGGGCTAGATGGATCTTTGGTCTGACCCAGTATGGCCGTTCTTATGTTCTTAGTGCCTTTGAGTGCTCTAATTAAAGTTGGTTGTCACCTGAATGTGTTGAGGCAGAACAATGATATTTTGTGGTGGACAGAAGATTTTTGTATACGTACTGATACAATATCACATCAGCAATTCCATTGTATGTAGAAGTGTCAAATGAAATGAATCAATATGTTTAAGGTCTTTTCTCACTGAATAACATATAGTGAATTTGTAAAAAAAATGACCTGTAAGTCCACATTCTGTACCTGCTCTTTTATTGCCGATATTTATGATATTCCCAAAGCAAGAGGCAAAATTACCTTTACATTCTATGTAACTTCTTTGAATAGTTTAAGCTTCATTGACAAGTTTTCCTTCTTCACTGTTCTTGCAAGTCCTAAACTTCTATGCATTTTATATCAGATCCACTTCTCCACTCTTATTGCCCATTATCACAGCTTCAATAATTTTGGAAGAGGAGATTTTGCTGAGGTTACTATCTGCCATCCTGTACTGCCATTTTAATTGTCTTTTAAAACACCAATACCTCAGATAATAGAGCATCGGTCACCCTAACATAGCCACAGTCCCCTTGCAAATGTCTTCTTCCTCTCTGAGCCTCATGCATATCCCCAGCATCCTCAACATTACCGTTCCTGAGACAGTGCAACGCTTATGCTGAATGAGAGGGGTTAATACCTTTTTCTGGACATTCTAGCCATCCAGTCTTTTCACAATAGTTAAGTCTTGACCCTAAGTGTCTTGACTGTAATGGGTAAAAACCATACACAGTGGGTCCTAGAGTGTCTCCATGAATGCTAGGGAAGCAGGAAGTGAGTTGGCAGGAGACCAGGAGAGCCAATGGGAGCAGAGTGTGGGCTTTTGAATTGGAAGAAATGACCTTCCTGTACCTGTCTTTGTGTGACCAGAGCAGAGTTAAACATACATGAATTAAGCTAGGGAGCCAGACATGGAGGTTTCAGCGACATCTATCCCTAGGGAAGGACTAAATCTTGAAACTACAGATATGTAACTAGATCAGGGAATATTTAATCAGATGTGATCAGGTTATTTTCTTTATTTTGGGTTGCTGGACTTCTCTGTGCTGAGCACATGTAACCCTGTCCCCACTTATACATAACTTTTCAAAGTGAATCCCAGGGATGCAACTCTTCATGTTTTAATCCTTTTTTTGTAGTTGCTCTGCAACATCTAGCAACCAAGTAATATTTCACCAACTGTGTTTTCTTTGTTTTGCTAATACAAAAAATCACCTTTTTAAGACCATGATCTGATTCCTGTGTCCTAGAGGGCAGGAGGTTCTGTGTGCACATGCCTAAGACTTCAAAGAAATACTACTAAGAGAAATTATTGTTTTCTAAGCTGTCTCCAGAGGGAGGGTTAAAGAGTTTGAGGGTACCCCACAGGAAGGAATTCCCAAATGCACCTTTCCAAGGTCAGGGAATCTGTGACGTGAAGTTTTTAAATAGATGCCTTTAGTGGCAATGTATTTTAAAATCTCTTGCAGACCCCCACCTTCTGCACTTAGGGTATGTCTAGACTACGTGCCTCTGCCAACAGAGGCATGTAAATTAGACTACCCAACATAGTCAATGAAACGGGGATTTAAATATCCCCTGCTTCATTAAAATAAAAATGGCCGCCGTGCTGTGCTGGCTCAGCTGATCGTCGGCATAGCACGGCAGTCAAGACGCGGATCCATCGACAGGAAACACCTTTATCGACTGCTTCTGTAAACCTCGTTTAACGAGGCATAAGGGAGCGGTCAACAAAGGGCGTTCCCTGTCGACCAATCCACGTCTTGACTGCCGCGCTGTGCCAATGATCAGCTGAGCCGGCACAGCGCAGCGGCCATTTTTATTTTAATAAAGCGGGGGGATATTTAAATCCCCGCTTCATTGACTATGTTGGGTAGTCTAATTTACATGCCTCTGTCGGCAGAGGCATGTAGTCTAGACATACCCTTAGAGTGCCAGACTGGGAACAGCCTTAACAATCTGAGATACTAATATCATGAGGAACATTCCCTTATAAATAAACTCACCTTTGTTCCTACTTTCCAGACCATTCCTTCAGCTCCTCATAGCCTCTTTCTCTCCTCACCCCTATGAATATAGATGACACTGGGTGGTAGATTCCTTAGAATGGTCTCACTAGGCTCAGTTGGCTTCTTGACAGTATACATTCATCCTCAAGATCTGGCTCTTTTCCACAGACTATGTTTTCTAACAAAACAACCAAGTCCTGCTCCAAGACTTTCCTCAAGCTCGCCTTAATGATTCCTCCACAAGCTTTGTGCATACCCCAGCCTGTTATAACTAAACAGGTGCAGGTAGTCTACATTCACACAATTAAGGCATGTCTACATTAGGAAGTAGTTTCAAAATAAGTAAAATTGAGCACTCCCAAAATCAAAATAGCACGTCCCCACTATGGGGAAAGCATCAAAATTAGTTAGAATTAGTCCAAAATAGCGCATCCACGTTGAACGGAGCCTCCCTCAGATTTAGAGCCCCTGGAAGCACTCTGGGGAGGACACCATGAGGGTGGATATTCCTGTGGCTGCTTGGTCAGTCAGGCTGCCAGGTGTGCTTTATGGGGCTCCTGTCTATGGCTGTGTCTTACACACCACTCCTTCACTGCCTCCCCCCTCACAGGACACAAAATGAACGCAGTGTGCTCTGGTTGCCCTTGCGGATGCCACAGCACTCAAAGCATGAAGCCAGAACTGCTGCAAAGCAGTGCCAGGCTCACAGGCCTTGTGCTGCACCTCATGGTGCAGTTCATCCAGACTGCTCACATGCTCCTCCAGCAGAACGATGACAAGCCCGGACTGGAGGCCCTCTTCACCCAGGTCCTGGTGCTCTTGCTGCTGCAAATGCCCCTCAATCCCTGGACACCGTCAAATGCCATTTTTTATGGAGGGAAACCAGTTCAGACTGGTGGGACCACATCATCCTGCAGCTATGGGATGACCAGCAGTGTCTGCAAAACTTCCACATTTGGAAGGCCACCTTCCTGGAGCTCTGCAAGTGGCTCATCTCCCCTCAGGCACCAGGACATCCAACTACGACCTGCTCTCCCTGTGCAGAAGTGCATCGCCATTGCCCTGTGGAAGCTCACCATGCAGGACAGCTACCGCTCCGTTGGGAACCAGTTCAGTGCATGGAAATCCACAGTCAAGTAGCCAAGGCCATAAACCACATGGTGCTATGGAGGGTTGTCACTCTGGGGAATGCTGACAGCATTGTCAATGGCTTTGCTGCCAGGAGCTTCCCCAATTGAGGGGGGCCATACATCGCACTCACATCTCCATCCTGGTCCCTGACCACCATGACTCAGACTATATCAACAGGAAGGGGTATTTCTCCATGGTGCTGCAGGCCCTCGTAGACCACAAGGGACACCTCACTAACGTCAATGTTGGCTGGTCGGGGAAGGTGCATGATGCCCACATCTTCCAGAACTCATGCCTGTTCCAAAAGATGAATGCTGGCACTTTTTTCCCCGACCACCCCATCAGAGTTGGGGATGTGGATATGCCCATCTGCATCCTGGGCAATGCAGCCATTCCCTTGCTCCCCTGGCTCATGAAGCCCTACACAGGCAGCCTGGACCTCTACCAAGGAGCACTTCAACACCAGGGTGAGCAGATGCAGCATGGGGGTGGGGTGTGCATTTGGCCACTTAAAGGGGATGTTCCAGAGTCTCCTCACCTGCCTAGATCTCAGTGAGTGCAACATCCCCTTCGTGGTGGCAGTCTGCTGTGTGCTCCACAATCTCTGTGAGAGCAAGGGGGAGACTTCCCTGCCAGGGTGGTGGGCAGAGGCTGAATGGCTGGCCAGGGCATATGAGCAGCTGGACACAAGTGCCATTCAATGAGCAGATCAAGGGGCTGTGCTCATCAGAGAGGCCTTGAGAGAGAATTTCTGCCAAGGCCAGCTGTGAGACTCTCCCCCGTGCCTCTCCACAAAGGGCCCTGCATTCCCTGTGTGTGCCTTTCCTCCTCCACCCCTCCCACCTTCACCTTTCCCTGAAGAGCAAATAAAAAAGCCTTAAAAAAAAACCTAAACTGTTTGTTTAGGGGATATACGACAGGGGAGGGACTGGGGAAAGACCCTGGAATGGAGAGGGGAAGAGGAGGGGGACTCAGGGATGGAACTGGGACTATGACTAGTGCCTGCCTTGATCATCTTGGGAGGCTTTAGCTGCTCAAGAGGTCCCACCACCCCATGTCCTGGGGCCCCAGCAGGCCATGGGGTAGCTAGGAGGGGAAGCCAGGGGGGCAGGGCAGGTGGCTGGTGGCCCACTCCATGCACAAGGCCATGCACTCCATCACTGAGGTGAGGGAGGAGCACATGGCCTGATGCTGGCTCACCAGCTGGTCCCAGGAGGCTGCTCTGGGTCAGCCAGGTGTTCCTGCTGCTCATCATCAAGCCCCCAGACACAGGGCTGGAGGCAGGCCATCTGCAGACTCATGACATCTTCCTGGGTGCAATTTCTCCTGCGGATCCCGCAGAGTTGGGAAGATGGCATAGCAGGTCATGAAGCCTAGCCCTAATCTCTGAGCCAACACTGAAGGTCTCAGATCAAATAATGGTGATATGCTTTGAGCAAGGCCATATGTTCCCTAGACAGCGGGCACTTTCCTGCAGGGGCACAAACATCCCAGGGGAGCATCGCTACAGCCACAGCCTGGGGACAAGCAGGCATCGAAAAGTGCTGGCCAGGCCTGGGGAAGGGGTGGGGAGGAAAGGGGCAGCTTGGCTTCCTTCTGTGTCCCGCACATGCTGGGTCCAGAACTGGCAGTGTCTCGCCGAGAGAACACTTCTATCCCTGACCACTGAAGGAGAGAGGGGGGTGGAGGTGTGTGAGAGTGACAGATGCCGCTTGCTGGAGAGAGTGTTACTGGAGTTCCCTCCTCTTTCTCCCTCTCATGCAGGGGATCAGTCTCCTCCACATCACCGCACTTGAATGGGAGTGGAGGCTGCCTGAGTGCAGGCCTGACTCTCTGCCGTGTGTGGCACTGCTGTGTGGTTCCATGACCCCAGCCTTCTTAGTGGTGGCTTGTCATGGGAAGGTGTCCCACCACGGAGGCTGGAGAAAGGCAGGCCTCTCCAGGAACCTTGTGAAAAGGACTGAGGGGTTCCTGTGTAAGAGGATCATGGGGTTCTGGAGTGCTACTGTGCAACCCCCAGGCTGAGTAGGCCAAGCAAGGAACATGTAGCCTCTCACTGCCTGTCTCCTGCCCCCACGTGTGTATAGGGAAAGTTATAGAACTTGCCTGAAGTGCCTTTGCCCAGTTCCTCTGATGCCTGGGAGACATCATGGGATGGTGGGGGACTGGCTTCAGGGCAAAGAGCAGGTCCTGGCTGATGGGCATGGTCACCTTGCTGGCTGCCTTCTCCTCCTCCTTGTCTTCTGCAACTCTACCCACATGGAGGCTGATGCCAGGTATATCCTGGCTGGACTCAATAACGGAGATGAGAGGAGAGGTGACTGGCCCCCTCTCAGCATGGCACTGAGCAGCTCATAGTAGCGACACATTTGTGGTGCCACCCCAGAGCATCCGCTGTGCCCCCTGGCCTTATGTTGTAGCCTGCCAGAGCTCTTTTATTTTCATCCAGACCTGGTTGAGAGTCCAGGTGTGGCCTTTGTCTGCCAGACTGCTGGCCATCTGGCTGTACATGTCAGCATTGTGCTTTCTCGTGCAGAGATCCTGCAAATTGGTCTCCTCACCCCAGACCTCAGTGAGATTCAGGATCTCTGTACCATTTCAGGCCAGTGCTCTCCTGTGTCCTTGGTGAGTGGCAACCAAGGATGCTGTAGGAGTGCTGGCAGCCATGGTGGGGAGGTCAGTGGGAGCACTGGGCTCTGCCATGGCTCTGTCAGCTGTTACTGTATGGCATGGGGCTTGCCAAGCTGGCCACATGCCACAAGCCCTTCTCCAGTAGCCTGCTGTTTTAAGCTCTGCAGGAGAAGGGGAGCAGTGGAAATGATAGATGTGGCCAGAGCAACCACAAGTGCAACTGTGAGAAGCTTCTGGAGGCCAATTATTTCAAATTCGCAGCACCAGCTCATTCACACTAATGCTGTTTCAAAATAGCAATTGCAAAATAAGCGTTATTCCCCAAGGAAAGCTAGAGTACAGATTTCAAATAACCAGCCCATTATTTCGAAAAAACGGGCTGGGTAGTGTGGGCGCTCCACTTATTTCAAAATAAGGAGTGTTATTCCAAAATAACTCCCTTATGCAGACCAGGGCTTATATGGGAGAACCTGGCATTGATTCCCCCAGGAAGCTTGGGGTATAAAGGTGATATGCTCTTTGTCGCCTTCTAATGTCCTGCACCAAGTTCATCTTATACGGACTTGGGTTAGGCATCTTTAGCTGCAGAAAATGGAATGTGGCCACAATGCTAGAAAAATATATTGAGGTGGATTCTCCATAAAGTTATGCACTCCATTTGAATGAGTGTTACACTGGCAAGGATTATTATTTACTTGTTTGTTGTTAGATAATGATCTTGTTAAAAGCTTTGTTGACATCTTTTTTAGCTAGAAATTTTAATATGCATTTGCCATCTAAACTTTTCTTTACATCAAACCTAAAGAAGGAACCCTCCATTGCTGGGAAAACACCACTGTTTTGCTCTTCAGTGAGTGACTTGGTTTGTTTGATCTGCTACATTTTAAACTGGCCCATCTGAGCCTTGGCTTGCAGTGACCACCAGGTTGGATCTTTTAAATTTACCAGATGCTGTTTGACCACCACAAAAAATCCTGCCAATCTTACATTACATCTCTGTGTAATTACAGCTCTTTGGCTCAGTAGGGTATTATTAGCTCAAGCTGTAACTCGTTGACTACACTATAATTACAGTGCACTCAGCCTCACAGTCAGCTATCACCTAGAAAGGGTGTGTTCCCAGTGATATTTTTAACAATCTGTTGGCAGCGCTAATTACCAGGGTTTTCAACGGAAACATTTGAAATTGGACAGACATTTGGCAGCCTCATTAGTGGATGCTACAAATCAACCCCCTCTGGATATTTGTAAGTGGTTTGCATGTTGCTTTCATTTTGTGCCTCTCACTGTCACTGTTCATTGAAAAATTGACAAACAACAGAACAAAAAAACCAAAAACCAAGAATGTGGGATCCTATTCCACTGGATCACAAATGTTTGTGGCTATAAGAAGTGGCTTTCCTCTATTAGTTTCTCCTTGCAAAAGGATGGGGAGCTACACCATCTGACTCCATCCTATGTATGTGGCCGCACTCAGTTCTGTGTTTGCCAAGTTCATCATCAGGATAATGGGGAGTTGGAATTTCCATTGCTCCAGTGAAAGCTAGACAGCCATAGGTCTCCTGGGTTTAGAGGCTTCTTCAAAGTCCTAGGCTAGCATAGGTAGGGAAAATCTCCCAGGCGCATCCACTCTACTGGGTTCCAGTTCAGAGCCTTTCCTTGGAACAGCCAGAACCAATCCTTCTCATTCCCTGGTCTCTCCTTGAGCGACTTCCTACCTCTCTTCCTTTTGTGGGCTTCCCCAGCCTCTTGGCCTGCTTCTTCCTCTTTGGAGTGTTGGCTTCTCAGGCAGCTTCTTTCCAGTCTGCTCAAGGAATCCTCTCTCCACATTCTGTCTGGCAGCTGCCTTTATTTTCAAGAGTTCCCTTACTGAGGTCTTTAATCTTTTACCATGCCCAGGCTCTTTCCTGCCTAATTAACTGCCTCCCAGTTACTCAATGAATTAACTACCCCGAGGTGAACCAGAGCTGTCTCATTCCCCCTCTGTGGAGCCTGCCTGAGGTAGACCAGTCCCCTATTTCTTCAAAGGGCAAGCTGCCCTCTGACAGGGTGGTCCCACTTTAAAAATTCTAGTGATTTCATTTTAACAATTTGAAGTTGACAGTTAAAATTCACAGTATGATCCTTGGGAATATCAAAATTATACACTTGCATTAAACATTGTAGTATCAAAGGCAGGCAAAAGGTAAAACTCTGACATCTATGACCCTTTATGGGAAACCTACTATCATTAGAGGCCCGAGAAGCTTAATGGCTGGCTCTCATAAAATGTGGTTTAAACGAAAACCCTTTGATGTCACTAGAGGCTTACATATGTATAAAGTAATGGCTCTAATAAAAGTCGGTCTAAAAGGAACAATCTCTCCTCTTGTTGCATAGGAGATTTATACAGTGCATTTCAGTTAATGCTAGTGGAAGTCACCGGATAAAGATGAGCGTAAATCCCTCCATCCAAGTGCACAAGAGGTATCAACTCATACAACTCTGATGGTGGTTCTGTGATGTAGAAGTATATCCACTAAACACTGGGCATTTAAGCCATTTTCCCGCCTCGGTTTTTTTTAACTGAGAAAGAGACAGATTTAATGAAAACTGTTCTGTGGACTTCACTGCGGGAGACATGAATATCAATAAGCCACTTCTACAGGGCTCCTTGAATGATTTGCCTTTCGCAATCCAGTCAGAATGACTTTCACAGTGGGAGAACAAAAAACAATGCTGGGCATTTTTTTTTTTTTTTTTATAAATGGAGTAAAGTATTCAACATTCAAAATGATTTGGAGGACTGGGCCAAAATATTTTAAATTACACCTGAATTAGAGCAATGGCCAACAACATAATGGAAGCTCGGTACACCATTTCTCACTGATTTTGTTATATGCTATGGAAACTAATATAGAGAAAGAGTGTTGGTGAAAAAGTAATCAAGGATAATTAGAACATATAATATATATAGTAACCCAGTGTCTGAGACTCTGTAACACTGAAATGCTGGCTGTTCCCCTCTGGGCAGCGCTGTTGCCTCCCGCCGTGGCGCTCGGCTGACTTCTGCGCCACTCAGCTGGGCCGCCGCGCGGGAGCAAGTGGCCGTTTGGGGTCTGTGCTCCCCATGCAGCATGGGGCCCAAACATCCGCTTGCACCACTTGCTCCCGCGCGGCAGCCCGGCTGAGCGGCGCCGAAGTCAGCCGAGTGCCATGGTGGGAGGCAACAGCGCCGCCCAGAGGGAATAGCCAGGGGGCGGGGCCTGGACGAGTGTGCGTCTCTGACGTCAGGAAAGGGTGCCGGGATTCAAAAGGAGGAAAGCGGAGCAGACACAGAGGATGCGGAGGAGACAGAGAGGAGAATGGAGGAGGCGGAGGACAGTGAGAGAGTGAGAGAGACACAGCAGGAGGAGAAGAGAAACACAGAGTGAGAGTCGGGAGGGGGAGAAGAGAAAGAGAGAGAGACGGAGAGAGAGGCAGGAGGTGGATGAGAGCTGAGAGAGAGAGAGGGCGAGGCAATAGGAGGAAAGAGAGAGAGAGAGGCCCTTTGCGCTGCTTGCTCCTGCGCGGCGGCCCAGCTGAGCGGCGCAGAAGTCAGCTGAGCGCCATGGCGGGAGGCGAAGGGGGGCGGGGCCTGAACAAGCATGTATCCCCGATGGAGACAGAGGAGAGCAGAGAGAAAGTGAGAGGCAGGAAGGGGAAAAGAGAAAGAGAGAGACGGAGAGAGAGGCAGAAGGCGGAGGAGAGCTGAGAGAGAGGGGGGAGGCAGGAGGAGGAGAGCGAGAGAAAGAGACACGGAGCGAGAGACTGGAGGCTCAGGAGAGAAGGCCGACGTGGAGGAGAGACCTGAAAATCCCGTCTTATGACGGGCTAATTGGCTAGTAGTATAATATTGCATTAGTGTTCTAGGATACAGATCATTTGGACTAAGGTAGGAGCAGGAAGCAAAGAAGATTACTGAGGCATCAAAAATATCCTTACTTTGGAAAGAACAATATCAGGATTAAGTAACCCAGATATCTAGAATGATTAGCCCCAACTCTGGATGTCCTTGGTAGGGAAATTCATTGTAAAAGCCTAGAAATATACTAGATGGCATATTGTTAAAATGCAAAATATAAGCAATTATTTTTACAACTGTCAGAGGTTGACTTTCCCCCTTACCTGCAGCTATGAGACTTCATACTCATTGTGCCCTAGTCTACTCAGCCATGCACTGATGCAAGGGGAAAATAAGAAACTCCTATTCTCCTGCCAAAGAAGCTAGAGGCAGAGTCACAAGGAACATACAGAGCCTTAGCTTCACCCTTCCAATGCACCAACCTGCAGACTTCAACTGACACCTCGGTCACAGTAATTTGCTGCTAGTGTAAACCTACATCATATTACTTCCCCTGGGGAAGCAAGGATGGAATTGTGCTTCTTTGAGCAACATGCCACCCCTAATGTGGGTTGTGTCTTTGTGGCACAGTCTAGCCCCAAATGAACAAGGAAACAAATAGTTCTTTTTTCCCTTTCAGGATTTCAACACTGGTCAGAAAAAGTGAATCCCCTTTTACCATTTCCCCGTGATCAGCCATACACATCCCCTTCCTTTTTTTTAATTTCTTTGCCAGCTGAACCCTGCAGTTTAGACAATCCCCATCTGAATCAGTTCTCCAGACCTTCCAGTCTTGCTGCTTTTCTGCTCTGAAAGCCCTACCTTGCCAACCCCAGCTGAAGTACACGGAAACCGCCCATGCTCCAAATTAGTAGGATACCCTTCCCCTCACAACAAATTCAGAGCCTATTTTAGAGCACAAAGTTGTATAATTGAATAATAGAGCTGAACATCTGATGAAGCTACAAAGAAAGGGAGAAACAGCTATGAATCAAGCCTATCAAGTGAATTGGATACTGATGAAACCCATTGGCTGTGTCTACATTGGCACCCTTTTTCGGAAAAGGGATGCTAATGAGACACAGCGCAATTCTAAATCGCGGGGATTTAAATATCCCCAGCGGTATTTCTATTTACATAACTGCCGCTTTTTCGGCTCGGGGCTTTGCCGGCAAAGCGCCAGTCTGACGGGGATCTTGCGGAAAATAAAGCCCTTTTCCGCAAGATCCCCGTCTAGACTGGCGCTTTTGCCGGCAAAGCCCGAGCAGCCGCTTTTTTATATGTAATGCAATACCGCGGGGATATTTAAATTTATCTCATTAGCATCCCTTTTCCAAAAAGGGTGCCAATGTAGACACAGCCAATGGGTTTTCAAAAGCTCCTTTTCCATAGACTCTGCTTGACTGTATATCTTGAACAGCCATTCATATACAAGTAAAGAAACTTATACTGGTTACAAAGAGAAGACAGGTACTAAAGTTATCTAAAGTGCCATTGTCATAGATGTGTGTGTGTGTGTGTGTGTGTACAGATCACAACTAATACATGGAATAGCTCTAGGTTGCATGCCACCCTTTATTGTGTGGTTTGCAGCATAGAGTAATATTAATAAAAGGGGACAATATGCTGAACTACATTTTGTTCCCATGCCTCCAATGGTATTATTTGAAGAAATGTCCCTAAGAAAACACATGGCATGGCATGGTCCCCACACAGACTTTACCGAGTAGATATAACATGTTATCTTCTATGAATATTACCAAGGGCTTGATTTTATATCACCCATATTCACATGGAGTAGTGAGTCACTGCTCAACATGAATAAGGGTGGTAGATGAAGCCCTTATAATTTGCCAATGCACTAATAAAAGCTATGAAAGGGGAGAAATGCAAAGGGAGATGGAGGCAAAAAGGTAGAAGCATCTGGATTTGCTTCAAGTTCATGTAAAAGTGCAAATGCATCTCCTGCATCTTTCAAACTGTTACATGTATTGTACGGGATTGATGGCAGCTTTGTTCCAAAAGGAATTCCTGACTAAATTGTTAAAATAGCTCTCCCCAGTACCAGCTCTCACTTTATCTGTAATTTTAACAAGGCTACTTCATTAGCAATGCCGATTACAAATGTTCTTCTAATTCACTCATCCTTGTCCGTCCCAGAATCACAGTGCTCAATGACTTCATACAAAGTTCCAAGAAACACCCCTCTACCGATTTTGAGCAACACTGACTCAGTTGTGGCCTGTCAATATGATTCTGTCTCAAACTTCATTCTTGCATCATCATCATGTTATTTTACTGGCCTCCATCATGTAATATAGTCAGTGTCTTTCCCGTGTCTTTTATAGCAGAAAGCTGACTTCCTCCATTTTCTTGTTCTGCCTCAGTGAATTGTTGTTTGAAATACCCCACAATTCTGGAAAAAAATATTTTAAATATTCCAGGATTCAAAAGACATCTAACCTTGTGTTGTATCATGAAAAGAAGACGGGATACATTCCTTAAGACTCTTCAGATTGTTTGATAATGCTACAAAGATTGGACTCTCTGGCCAAAATTTCAAGTGTCTTCTAATTTTGAATACCTTCTTTCTTGGATATGTAGAGAAATATAGGACCTGATTTTTCAGAAAAGATTACATGTCAGAGGTAACATTCATTTATAGACTATATCAAGCCATTTATTGATCATCTTTTCTTGTTACAAAATTAAAATTATAGACTAGAGATGAATGTATCTACAAATGAATGAAAGTGGATGATACTGCTCTTTAGTTGTATTGCCACAGTAACTGAGTTACCTGTCAGGGTCACACCTGCTTAAGGGTCGAGCTATCCCTGCGCTCCAGGATGTGCCTGTTGGGTGATCTGCCCTTTTTGTACTGTCAGGTGAGATAACTGCTGCTCCATTCGATAGTGATTTCCTTCTCAGACAAGTATACCTCCTGGTTACTGTTCAGAGAGCTCTCCTGAGCCCTCTTTCTATTTCAGGGGAGAACAGTTTCCAGAAACTCCAGCTTTCTTCACTGATTTCATTTGTTTTCACACATATGTATCTTTACAAATGTGTATGTCAAGAAAGAAATCAGACGTCAGCAACCACAGAGCATCGGAGTGAGTGACATAAACTACAGCATCAAGTGAGCAGGTGGATCTTGCCAGAGCTGAACAGAGATAGAGGGCAAACTGCATAGTGTCAGATGAGACTGTAACGTGAGTGAGTTTGGACCAATAAAGCCTCATTTGTGACTTACACAAAAGTGTTCCAAAGGCCTGAAGCTAGATTTTGGCGTGTGAAAAGAGAGGTTTGCTGACAGTAGTAAATGGAGAAAAATCTCCTTTGGTCAGATAACGAAAAACAAAGGATCAGGGTAAAAGAAAACACCATTGCTCTCCAGACAATAAAGAAAGCTGAACTGCAAGCATAACAAACCCAGAGTCATGAACAAATGAGGCTCAGAAGAGTCTGTGAAGCCTGCTTCCTTTTAACTCCTGGTGAACATGACACATCATCCACAGCTAAATGGTTCGGCACACTCAAATTCTAGCTACATTTGCACAAGAGACCAATCTGGGGTTACAACCTTATTAATTATAAATGTAATGTATATAGTGCCTTTCCTCCAAAGATCTCAAAGTACTTTACAGGCATTATTAAACAATCAGTCCATGGCAAGTTAGGTTGTGAATCTACCAGTACCAAATGTCCACGTGCATATTAACAGTTCATTAGCACACTTAGATCTAGTCCTCCTTAGAAATGAACTAGATCAAAATGCACTAATGAACTTTTAGTACATGTCAGCAGGATCTAAACAGCCAGTTAGTCTGCAGCAGCTAGTGCAGGCAAGCTAGTGCAGGGAAGATTCACACCCCAGCTTGCCACAAACTAAACATTTGTGTAGATAAACCCTAAGTCAGTGTTTCTCAACCAGTGGTATGAATACCCTTAGGGGTACTTGAGAGAAGTCTGGGGGATACATCAACACAACTGAAATTTGGAGAAAACTGAATTTTTGTTTTAAGTTTTACAGCGTTTTATTATTTTTGTACTTTTTACACCCAAAAATTTCATCGCCCACCTGGCTATGATTAAGTTGTTTAAACAAATGTGTTGTAATGGTAGAAAAAAATGTGTGTGTCTGAAAACTGTAGGTACTCCGAGTACTCATAATTTTTTTTAAAGGGGTACTTTATAAAAAAAAGGTTGTGAAACACTGCCCTAAGTCACCCAAAAGCCCTGTGAAGGAAGCTTTATTGTGCCCATTTTAAAGATGGATGAATTGAGGAACAGAAAAGCTCAGTGGCTTTGTGTCATTGCTTGAATTGCAGGAGGAGGAGCTGTATGACAGGAGCTGTTTCTTGAGGCATTTCATCAGAAGCAAACACAATGCCCTTAAGGGCACTGGAGAAGCACACACTAACTCTTATGGCTACATCATTTTACAAGGTGAGCTTGTGCTCCACCTATACTATTATATCTCATGGACAGTGAAGTGGGCAGGAGAATCATAATCCCACCATTGCCCCATTCTGCCATGTTTCCTTCTGCGGCTCACAGCACTAAAATTCCATGTTCCCTGCGAGTCAATAGCACAAAGCCTAGGAATGTGCCCTGCTCCAGATCAAGAGTGCAAGGATGGGACAGGTTTCCTGAGCCTTCCTTATTCAAACAAGCCTATATACAATCTAGTTGTAACTAGTCACTAGGGGTACATCTACACAGCAGGGCTAAAGTCGAATTAAGCTACGTAACTTCAGCTATGTCAATTGTGTAGCTTAAGTTGAAATAGCTTAATTTGGTTTTTGGCTCTGTCTACACAACAGGAAGTCGAAGGAAGAACACTCTTCCTTCGACTTCCCTTACTCCTTGTGAAATGAGGGTTACCATGAGTTGGAGAAAGAAGTCCTCCAGCTCGACATTATTTCGAAATAAAGGCTTGCTGTGTAGACACGCACTATGTTATTAACACTGCTGTGTAGACATAGCCTAGCAGACCTAGGAACAGAACCCAGGAGTCCTGGCTCTTCCATTGCCTTCTTTAAATATAGACGAAAACATCTGAAAAGCTGACTGTTGGCTATAGAAGAATACGTTGTTTCTAGAATGCTGACCACAACTTCAGCACAAGTCTATCTTCTCTAAGGATAAATTTGCTTTTTCTTCTAGGTGTTGAAAGTTAGTTCCATAGTTATACACTAAAAAGTCCATTTCCACTTTTGTCCTCACCCTCTCCGTTATGATTCATGTTAATTTTATTTAATCTTTCTGGAATATCCCCCAGTCATAAACCAAATGTAATGAAGCTTGCACTACCAGCATATTGTTCCTTCAACTGTCTTCCTTTCTGTTTTGTGCCCAGAATTAGTGGATAATTTAGATGATTTCACTGATGATTGAACATCATTGTTTCTTCAGCACAGCCAATATTGCAGGAAAAGTAATAGGCATAATTGTCCTCCAGCAGTGATTAATCTAGGGAGCTTGAGGGCAAATTCTTCTAGAAAACAGCATTTGTATAAAAGATGTTATTTGGCACAATCTTGTAAATGTGTGGCAAATTGCAATTTCTCACTTTAAATCTGGCTTTCTAAAATCTCACAGGAGCTATTACAATCTTCTTTACATTCTTTTCTTTGCCAGTCTTCCTTCTTATAATTTCAATCTATTTTCTTTCCATAGTTTTGATTCCCCCCCTATATCTTTGTGGCTTTTTTTCTGTTTAGTCTCCCCAACTTTCCTCTAGTACCTAGGGTGAAGTAAATGATTAATTTAAAACACTTTGATAAATGTTGTTGCTTTTTCTATTTACAAACTAATTTTAAGTCTATTTGTAAAATGATCCTATGCACTAATTTTATCAGGACAATCCTGGTTGTTGTTGTTGTTTTTCATATGATATCCTTGTTTCTTTCCCAGGATTGTTTTTTGGGACAGGTGAAATGTCTTCCTAGTCTTCAGTCTTGTTTTCACTACACCGGGAATTGATGCTGCAGGAATCGATACACTGGGCGCTGGTTTATTGCATCAAAGCAGATGCCATAAACCAACTCTGAGTGCTATCCTGTCAACACTAGTACTCCACCACGAGACCACGAGAGTGGCCTTCACTGACCTTACTGCATGCAAGACTCCACGTAAGTACTTCAACTTCAACTATGTTATTTGTTTAGCTGAAGATCAACGGAGACGGTTAGTGTAAACAAGGCCTTAGGCTATATCTGAAGACAGATTAGATCGACGGAGATGGTTAGTGTAAACAAGGCCTTAGGCTATGTCTGAAGATAGATTAGATCGAAGGAGATGGTTAGTGTAGACAAGGCCTTAGGCTATGTCTAGACTGCAGGCTTCTTTTGGAAGAAGCTTTTCCGGAAGAGAACTTCCAGAAAAACTTCTTCCGAAAGAGAGCATCCACATTGCAAAAGTGCATTGAAAACGCAATCTGCTTTTGCGAAAGATAGCGTCCACACTGAATGGACGCTATTCGCATTTCAGCTGTGATTACTATGGATGGAGTGGCCACCAGGGCACCTGTGCTTTTTCCTCTTTCCTCTTCTTTTGAAAGAACTCCCTCTTCATCGTCCACACATGCCTTTTCCCAAAAGAGCTCTTTCAGAAAAAGCTTCTTCGTTGTAGAATGAGGATTACCAATGTTGGAAAAACCCTCTGTTCTTTCGATTTTCTTTCAGAAGAACATGATTGCAGTGTGGACGTAACTGAAGTTTTGTCAGAAAAACAGCTGTTTTTCCGAAAAAACTCTGTAGTATAGACAAGGCCTTAGTCTCTTTATTCATACAGTCCTAGCTGCCATCCTCTACTAGCTCTCAGTCCCAGACTACTTCCTCTGCCTTCAGCCTCTGAGTCTAGAACAGTAATGGGCAATCTAGGCTAGTGAGTGTGCCACATGAGTGACCCTCCATATCAGTGGGCCACAAGATTGTCGTAACCAAGGTGGTCTTCTTGGACAGGGTAGTTTTGCTAACTGTGCTTGGGTGTGTCAGTGCAACTGTAGCAGCACTTTTATTGGATGCAGAGGGAGTGTATGGTTCTCACAATGTTCTGCACAATGTTATGAACATGCACCTCACTTCACGTGCCCTTCTTTACATGTGTGTCACTTTTGTAATACTGGTAGGAAAAAAACTATGTGGACAAAAACAAGGAGAATCTGGCAACCCTGTGTGTGGGCAATGGTTAACAAAATGTCTTATGGACCACAAATAGAACCCCTATGGGTCACAAATGGCCCTCAGGATGCAGGTTGCCCACCACTGATCTAGAAAATTCTGCTCAGCCCTGGCATCCAGAGGCTGGAGCATGCTCAGAGGAGACAGAATATTTGGAAAATTAAGCTGCTGAACTCTAATAAGCCTGCATTGAGCATTTGTGAACTGAGATATTTCAGGGACATCTAACCTGGCCAAATTTGGGCTCTTATTACAGGATCAGCACAAGACAAATCCATGACGTCAGAGCAATCCACTTCCAGATTTCAACTCCCTGCTCTACAGCCTGGAGGTGGGTGCTAGAACTTCTAAAAAAAACTGGTGTTAATTTTTTTTTAAAACATGGGTAAAAAGTATATTTTCCCCTAACTTTATTCCCAGAAACAGCTGCTCAATTTTGCTGAAACTTTCCAAAAATTTCAGTCTGAGGCAGGCATCTGGCATGGCAAAATTGATTGGCTAAAATTTGGCAACATTATAAGCAACTAAAAACAGGGTCTTGTAACAGGACAACCTTATCCATAAGCAATGCAATAAGATTAATTACTCTGAACAATATGAAAAAATAAGCAATGTATAAAATCCAGCAAGCATTTACATATGGCATTACGAGTACAGAGCAGGAGTTTGTATATAGGTTAAACCTCTCTATTCTGGCACCCTTGGGACCTGACCAGTGCTGAACCAGAGAATTTTCTGGACCACGGGAGGTCGGTATTGTCTAGCACATTACCAACACTTCCACTGCTTACTGGGCTCTTAGAATACATTTAGGGGTAAATTAGAGTGAAGTAACAGCATAGAACACAGATAGCCAGGACTGGAGGCTGTAAACAAACTTCATGGGATCACAGGAAACTTGGCCACACCCATGAGAAGTGGACATCCAGCTAACTAAAATCATGCCGGACCATGGATGTTGCTGGACCTTAGAGTGCCGGACTAGAGAGGTTCAACCTGCACTAAAATCCACGTAGTTCCATGTACATTAGTCAAAAGGCAAAATAAATAAATAAATAAATGACACAGTGACAGGGAGATGGATGAAATGACATGACAAGTCTCTCATTTTTAATTTCTGTGAAGTGAGTCAATTAATCTCATGCAAAGTATACAAGTTTACAAAGGCATCAACTAATGAGATAATAAAATGAGTTGATGTAACACAACACCTCCATTTAACTGATCCTTTACATAAAGGCCTGCCATAGGTCATAGTAGAGCAAAGAAGCCAGACCACCCTTATATACTCAAAGCTCAGTAGGCTACAGTTCATCAGCATAGGTAAGGCAGTGCACTAATGAGGAGATGATCAAAGACTCTCCATTAATTCAAATCACATTTCTTGCCAAAACAAGCACACTGGATAGTAGTACCTCCTCATGCCAACTCTGTATCTCTGCCTTCTACAGAACACAGTCAGCCTAGACTGAGTGTTTTGTGGTTTGTCATTCTCTAATCCAGAGATTGACTTGCAAAATAAAGTGGCTGTGTGCTCCCTTCCACTCAGCTCTTTCCCCCAGCTCCAAACACTGACCTCTTTTTTCATGAGATTTGAAGATAAAGTATGTCCTACCCATTCAAGTACTCTTATTTTCCTACAGTAACTAGCCTAAAAGGATGCTGATCTATGTCCCTGGGAATCTCCATCAGTCAAAGCAAATTGAATGATTTGGGTGCCTAACTCCTTTTGGCTCCTTTGAAGAATTCAGTCTATGGGTATGTCTACACTAGCCCCCTAGTTCGAACTAGGGAGGCTAATGTAGGCATTCGAATTGAAAATGAAGCCGGGATTTAAATATCCCGGGCTTTATTTACATGTTCCGTCAGTCGCCATTTTGAAATTCCACTGGCCGAAGTAACTGCCCGGCGTCTACGCGTGGTGAAAGCAGTAATTCTAACTAAGTCCTTAGTTATTAACTGTTACTCCTCCTGGAATGAGGTGTAACAGTTAATTCGAACTAAGGACTTAGTTCGAATTACCGTTTCACTGCCGCATGTGCTATGTACTGTACTGTGCTTTTTCATCTTCTTTGTGGTTTAGCTTTGAGTCTCTCAAGTGAGACACAAGATATGTGTTTTTAACCAGACAAAACAGTTTGGTACAAATCCTCAGCCTCGCTTCAGGCCTTCGACACCATTTTGGCAACAGAAGGGCATGACTGGCCAGCTGAGGCACTTAAAACTCATGTAGCAGGCTCCTTCCCTGACCCACAATGTATGGCTTGTATTGGGAATATGGCTGGAGTGCTGCTGCATTCTACTGATCCCTGGCCACAGCTGGCAGAAATAAAATAGGCTGCTGTAAAATATACCAGAGCTGGTGGAAACTGCCCTGATGATCAGGGAACTGCAAATAGTTTTGCTCTGCCCAAAGATTATTGCACACATCTAGCCCTTCATATTTGTTAACATGAAGGCCACGCTTATAATATTTTTATTATAGGAAGGTGTGACGGGCCGCAGGCGACCCGCACGCAGGAACACGAGGCGGGGCGCCAAGAAGCTGCGACCCCAGCGGCGGTGCCTGGACGCCGTGGCCTGGCGGGGAGCGGGCGGCGGCATCCGAGCCTTCCCCCGCGGCTGCACAGCCCCGCAGCGGCTGGCCCTGCCCCTGGCATGCGTCCTTTGGGGCCGGGGGCGGGTAATGACGGGCGGGGGGAGGCCAGCGAGCCCACCGCGTCCCAGGTGGGGCAGGGCCCCGCGGGCACGTAATCACCGGCAGGCCGATTCAAAAGGGACCGCCGGCGGCGAAGGAGGGGGGAGCCATCGAGGCTGGCCCCTGGAACACCCTGGGGCGGGGGCGGGTCGGCACCACCCCCAAGGGTGGCCAGCGTGCAGACCCCAACCCCCGGAGGCCCAGGACCCCCGTGGCGAGCGCCCGACTCCGACACCACGACCGCACCCCGAGCGGAGACATCCACCAGCCCGAGCAGCCGAACCACAGTAAGCCCCGGAGACCTTCCGGGTGGGACCCCGAGACCCACAGAGGGGAGGAAGCAGCTCGGGGTGGGACCCCTGTGGTGCCTGTGGGCAGACGCGTTGCGGGAACACATCCCACGTCTGCCGTGTAGGGGGCTAGTGGACCCCTGCACTTAGGGCCCCGGGCTGGGACCCCGAGTCTCCCTCCCCTTCAGCTGCAGGAGCCGGCAGCGACACGGCTGTAAGGGAACGAACCCGCGGAGCACCCAGGAACCAAGTAACCCCGCCCCGGGGTGGGGGCGGGGGCAAGATTCTGGGTCCGCAGATCCCCAGACGCGTCGGAGTGGGGTGATCGCACCTGACGGTGCCGGCCCAGGACGTGGCCCGGCGGCCAACGACACAGAGTTGGGCATTGGGGTCCACTGAACCCCCCTGCCTGAGGGCAGGGGGTGGTCGCACCCCTAGGAACGCTCACAGAAGGATTTTGGTGGGGGCATGTCTGTTACCTGTCAGGATAGTTCTTGAGTGGTTCATTGTCTTTTACAGTGGCCACATTTGTAGGTTGGCTATCACAAGGACCCGAAGACCATGTGCAGATCTCTAGTAATGATCTGTCCCAATGTAAACTGACCAAAACTTTTTGCAACAATATCATTGCCAGCATAACAGCAGCCACACGGGTTTGATCTAGTATCCCATTCCTATCTCCAATCTGACCCCTCAAGCAAGACAAAGTGGACAACTCAAACCAATTAGTTCTTGTTTTCCCTCTTCATTCACTGAGAGTTAAATTGTGACTACAGCTACAGGCATGAGCAAGGAGTGATTTAGGCTGCCCCAGGAAGCACTGTGCCTTAGAGAAACACCAAAGTCACATGCTTTTCCTTCTTGCTCCGTTGGCAGCAGTCAGGTGTAACCTCTTTTGCTCAAACAACAAATAGTCTGGTAGCACTTTATAGACTAACAAAACATGTAGATGGTATCCTGAGCTTTCATGGGCACAGCAGACTATCTTGGCTATCCCCTGAAGCCTCTTTTGCTCAGGGGCTGCGTCTAGACTGGCAAGTTTTTCCGCAAAAGCAGCCGCTTTTGCAGAAAAACTTGCCAGCTGTCTACACTGGCAGCTGAATTTGCGCAAGAACACTGACGATCTGATGTAAGATTGTCAGTGTTCTTCGCAAATACTATGCTGCTCCGTTCGAAAAAGCCCTCTTGCGCAAATGTATTTGCGCAAGAGGGCCAGTGAACAGCTCAGGACTGTTTTGCAAAAAAGCCCGATGGCGATCGGGGCTTTCTTATAAAACCGCATCTAGACTGGCACAGGCTTTTCCACAAAAAGTGCTTTTGCGCAAAAGCGTCCGTGCCAATCTAGACGCTCTTTTCCTCAAATGCTTTTAACGGAAAAAGTTTTCCGTTAAAAGCATTTGCGGAAAATCATGCCAGTCTAGACGCAGCCAGGCTGTCTCAGCTCCTCTGGCCAACAAGTAGGCTAGAGTGGAGCCAAGACTTCAGCCTTTCCCTGCCTACCTGCTCCAGGGAGGGAATATGAATAACATAAGGAAGATTCTTATTAGTACAGGTCACAGTCTAGCCCTGAGTCGGACTCTGACACTATACCCAGAGCTCTGAGGCTATTTCTGGCTGCCTACTTGCCAACTTCCAGCAGCCCTGGTGCACACCAGAAGGTTTAGTGTGCTGCTCTTGCTGTGTCTGAAAGAAGGAACGCCTGCCGCCATCTGGGGCATATTAGTGCTAGTGTCAAGGTAACAGATGTAAAATAGGTGTAGAAGCCCTGGAGGCATCAGTGATCCTTCAAGGAGAACAGTCGGTAAAAAATAAATACATTTTAAGCACTAGAAAAACATCAGTGCACCTTACCTGGTCACAGTTATTAAGGGTCTGTTCATGCCGCCCTCCTTTACACTGAAAAGATGTGTGACAGAGGGACTGGTCTCTGTCAGTAAACCATATTTATATGGAGCAAAATTAGGGTAAATCTGAATTTTGGAGGGCTGTTAATTGTTTCTCTGAACCTGGGCAAAAGATGTAGAATGGAGCTGACGGAGCAGCCAAGAAGCTATCTGCTGCAGTACAATTCTAAACATTTGTAAAGGGATGAATTAGCATCTTCATATAGATTCACAGATTGTAAAGCCAGAGTAGTCCATTCTGATCATCTAGAATGACCTCCTGTATAACACAGGCCATAGAGCTTCCCCCAAATAATTCCTGTCTAAACTACAGCATGTATTTAAGAAAAATCACCCTATCTCGATTTTAAAATTGCCCATGATGGAAAATCCACTAAAACTCTTAGCAGACTGTTCCAAATATTAATTACTCTGTTGAAAAGCTACATTTTATCTCCAGTCTGAATTTTGTTAGCTTCAACTTCTGGCCAATGCGTCATGTTGTGTTTTGTCTGCTACACTGAAGAACCTATTATAAATATTTGATCCACATATATGTACAAGTCATCTCTTTACCCCCTCTTTGTTAAACTCAATAGATTGAGCTGCTTGTGTCACTCATTATAAAGCATGTTTCTAATCCTTTAATCATTCTCATGGTTCATCTCTGAACCCTCGCCAATGGATAATCATCCTTCATACATTGTGTATGGAGGTGTAGGTGACAGCACCTTACTTAGTGAGTTATTCCATTATTTTTAATGTGACAGCTTGCAAACTAAGGTATTTAAGGTAAGCAAGCACAGTAGAATCAGGGCCTATTAAGAAGTATTTTACTATTTATTATATATTGTAAAACCATTTATCACAGTCTCAGAAGGGTAGCTATGTTAGTCTGTAGCTTTAAAAACAATGAGTAGTCCTGTGACACCTTAGCAACTAACAAAAATATATAATATCATGAGCTTTTGAGGGTAAGACCCACTTAGATGGAGTGGAAATAACAGAATCCAAGATATATATAACAGCAAAAGAAGTACCAGTCATCTGTACGATTTGCGTTAATGAAGCTAATTAAGTGGGCTGGATGTGTCACATTCATAGCTTTTGATGTGAAAATGTGAATTTTAAAGGAAGGGGGGAAATTGGTTTTGTAGTGCTTTGACCAGTTAATGTCTTTATGCAAGCCCAGGGTAACAGTACCAAGTTCCCCTGCCTTTAACAACTCCATTTTCACATCAAAAGCTACGAATGGGACATTGTTGTCAAAAAGGCATTAAAAATCCATGCAGAAGAAAAGGTTTAAAGAGGGATTTAAGAAGCAATAAAGTAAATAAAAAGGAATTGCCCAACTAGAGTTCTAATTTATAGTCTATCTTTCTAGCAAGGTAATTATTAGTTCCGCCACCACACAAGCAATATCCACACAATGCCTTTGCAAGGTGGGAAAGTATTATTCCCAGTTTGCAGGCGGGGAACTGATGCACAGAGTGATTAAGTAACTTGCCCAAGAACACGCAAAACAATGTCTATGATAGAGCCAGGAATTAAAACCCTAATCTCCTGAGTCCTGGTTTAATGTCTTAGCCACAAGACAGTAGATAACAATGGTTACATACTCTGAGTTGCACAATCTTCATTGTAATTGATTTTTTTAAAAAAAATTAGAAATGTGGCTTTCAGCTTAAGGATTTGAGCACATCTGAATCACCTGTTCAATACTGAGAAAGGCTCTCTCTCCTTGCTCTCTGGAGTCTGAAATGCTCTTCCACTGGCAGTGGCTTTGCATCTACTGGTCCTCTGATGTCCCTAGGTTAAAGAATCCAATCCAATCCCTACCGAAACAAATGCAGACACCTATGGATTGAAAAAGAAACTGGATATAGCTCTCTGCTTGTGGTTAGTTGGCTGTGTTAGTGAGAACACCCTGCCCTCTGCTGGACAGAAGATCTGTTCTTTTATTTGCTATCTCCATTGTACCTTTTTATTTTTTTCCTCCAAAAGATACGTGTGTTGGTCACCATTTTTATTTTTATTTATTTAAATTAAATCAAATTAATTTCATTGTTATTAGTTACAAACCTCCTCCAGATGGTCTTATCTTTTGTATGTAGCTGGGGAGGGGGTTAATTCATTTTATGTGCTGTATCAAATAATATTCTGTGTCAAATGTTCTGCACTAGTCTCTAAAACTTCCAAGGCTGTCCTTTGAGGATATTCATGGAGCATAATTCTCCACTATGGTTGGACATAATCACCTTACATTCATGTTCACTGGATGTTTTATAGACAAAAAGGCGTATGACACAGTATTTTCTTTACCCTGATTTAGGCTCAAGGTGAATCAACATGATACAATGTTCCTGCACAGCCAGCTTGTCAAGCTGACTAGAACAGAAACCAATGTCATTTATCCTGAAGTAGTTTTCCAACCCACTAAAGTGCTTTATTTAGTGCTTTACCTGAAACAGCTCTTTAGACCATTCTTAGGCATTCAGTAACATATTATTTTTGCTCTCTAAGTACACCAAATGAAATGACTGAGCTAGATCCTTTGTTCATCCACAATACAGATGGGCTGAGCAGCTTAACTGAACAGATGTGCCCTTTTCAGCAAATATGGCTTTCCTTGCAGATTAGATTATCTAAGAATGAAAGCAAGGAAAGGAATATAGAACTAGTGTCTGTATAGCTTCACCTGCTGTAACACTATACCTACCTTTTCTTTAGAATACAGCAAAACCAGCAGGAACCAGCTTAGAGGAGGCTTTATTTTATATTGCCTGTCATTTGCAGTGCAGTGACTAATGGTCTATTCTGCCTGTTTTTTTACTGCCAGTTCGGAAAGTGAGCTCTCGCATTTGGAACTTAGTTCTTTGAGATCCGTGGCACTACTATCTTTCTGCAGGACTTCAAGTTAGCACATGTCCCGGACAAAGCACAAAAACAGTCTTTATACATTTTTCCATTATACAGTATCTGGCATCTGCTTAAACTGACCACCTTGGCTAATTTAGTCAGGCATATTTATATCCACAAACTCACCTAATTCTTTTTAGAACCCACTTACATTTTTGGCTTTCACAACTTTCTCTGGAAGAAGATCCACAGGCTGGCTGCATTGTGTGAAGAACTGCTGCTTCTGAAAATATTAATTTATATTTCAGTAGTTTCCAAAAGCGCCATTCTTAAATAATTCTTTAAACCATAACAGTAGAGATGGCTGTTTTTAATGTAGCTGTGGCAATGTTGTCTCTCTGTTAACAATTACTGTTAGTCTTTCCAATTGCATACAAATCAAGAAAATCTAACACTAAAGCCAGAAAGGTTGAAAACATTGGTACTCTGCTTAGTACACATTTAGAACCGTCAAAAAACAAAACAAAACAAAAACCCTGATATATTTTGTCCTGATGAACAGCTGGCTATATTACAAAGCAATAAAACAATCAGGGACAGTGTAAAAAAAAAAGAAAAGGTAGTGAGAGAAGCAGCAGTTCTATTTATTTTCTTCAAATGTACAAAATACCGCTATAGGTGCTTTTCCTATGGTCTAGGAACTTATCCCCTAAAAAGACAAAACAATGCAAAAGGGCTGCCCAGAAATATAGTCAATCTAACCCACAGTCTGTTCTCTCCTAAACAGAGAGAAAAGATAGGCTTTACCATGTACTCAGAAGGTTAACAAATCCAACTCTGGCAGACTATGAAGTTCCTGAGGAATTTGCTATATACAGCAGGTTAAGTGCATGCTGACAGTGAATGAGGGGATCTGGAAAATTTTATCACAAAGCTGTAACCTGTAGAAGCAGCTATGGTACACCTCTATTGATCTCGGTTTAGTGCAGTTACAGTGTCCTAGCATTTTTCATAGTCTTCAGCCTAACACTCAGGGCACTTGGGACAGGATGTTTATTTTTTTCTTTCAAGCTTTCCCTGCTGCTATAGATTTTACTTGCCTCATGAACAGCCAGAAAAACAATGTGGTGCCACAGATTACAATGATCATTAATTATTTTGATTTGAAGACATGTAAGGCATGAAAAATATCAATATACAAAATGGCTCCTTAGCTGTGCTGTATGTATGCTTAATAGAAGTATCATACACGCAAGCACAGTCAGTACTGTTAAAGAAGTAAGAGTCATAGCCACAGTTAAGAGATAGTACTTACTTGAGGGGAATATTGGTTTTGACTATGATTTACCAGACTCTGGCATCTTCTAAATTTACTGATTTTGAGATTATAATATAGGACATATCTTTCTATTAACTCATCTGAGCATAATGTACCAAATTAAAACCTTCAGAAGTTGGGACTGCTCAGAGATGGTATAGTAAATCAAAATATTTTAATGCACCCATTTCCAGCTGTCTAGTCAAATGGGGAATTTCTTTTGGGTTGTGTGAAAGATGTGCACATTGGAAGAATCAGTAAGGCTGAATATCTGCTAATGCTTTTTTATTAGAGACACAAAGTGCATGAGGTAATATCTTTTATTGGAGTGACTTTTGCTGGCGAGAGAGACCAGGCTTCTGAGCTTCTACAGAGTTCTTCTTTGTGTCTGGGAAACTAGCTCACAGTATCACTGCTAAGTACAAGGTGAGCAGGTTGTTTAGCATACAATATTAAAACATTTCAAGGGACATGGGGTGATTCATGGGGGGTACGAAAGTTAAAGCGCCCCCCCAAACACCATGAGGAGGGCAAGGGTCCAGCAGCCAGCGAGCAGAGCCATCCCAGGCCCCGCACTTTGGTTGCAGCCCAGGAGTCCAGCAGGGGGTCTGACGCCAGCATCAGGGGTCGCCCACCCCCAAACACACTCACTGGTGGTGGCCGGAAGCAGAGTGATCCAGCCCCATCCCAATTCACTCCACTGGCTCCCTGCCTTGTTGTTTTGCTTCCAGCTGACGGTGAGCATAGAGAGTGGTTCTATCCCTTCCTCCTGAGGGATATGGCCCAGGGGACTGCGAGGGGGAGGGACTGAACTGTTCAGGGTGATTAGAGAGTCGTCAAAAAATACAAAACATAATAATAATGGAGAATAAAGGGGAACTACATACAAGTGAGGAAGCTAATTAAATTTAAACTAAAATGAATAGTCACAAAAGTGAAATGCCTGCAAACTACACACATTTTTAAGCGTACCATAAAAAAGGCTCAAATGAAATGTAATTGAAAAAGAAAACAGTAAGAGGACCAAAACAATGCCACTATTACTAAACAGAGTAGAAGAGATGGCTGAAGACAAAAAGGCAACCTATATAAATTGAAAGAGAAATCCTACTGAGGAAAATAGAAAGAAACACACATTCTGGCAAGTCAAGTGTAAAAGTACAAATAGACAGGCCAAGAAAGAAAGAATTTGAAGAGTAAGTAGCAAAAAAATGCAAAAGTGAACAGAAAAAAAACCCTGCATTAGAATCATAGAATACTAGAACTGGAAGGGACCTCGAGAGGTCATCAAGTCCAGTCCCCTGCCCTCACGGCAGGACCCAGTACCATCTAGACCATCCCTGACAGATGTCTATCTAACCTGCTCTTAAATATCTCCAGAGATGGAGATTCCACAACCTCCCTAAGCAACTTATTCCAGTGTTTAACCATCCAGACAGTTAGGAAGTTTTTCCTAACGTCCAACCTAAACCTCCCTTGCTGCAGTTTAAGCCCATTGCTTCTTTTCTTACCCTCAGAGGACAAGGAGAACAATTTTTCTCCCTCCTCCTTTTGACACCCTTTTAGATACCTGAAAACCACTATCATGTCCCCTCTCAGTCTTCTCCTTTCCAAACTAAACAAGCTCAAGTCTTTCTGTCTTCCTTCATAGGTCATGTTCTCTAGACCTTTAATCATTCTTGTTGCTCTTCTCTGGACCCTCTCCAATTTCTCCACATTGAAGAAATAATTCTAAATTTTAAAAGCATTAATATATAACTTATTTAAATAAAATACTTTAATAAATGCAAAGTAATGCACATGGGAAAACATATTCCCAACTATTAGCTTGAATTATGGAAGAAGAAAATAAAAATAGCTGACAAGAAAAATATTCATCTTTCTTTTGCTGTTTGGACTCTTTCAATGCTTGATCTATGAAATAGAAACAGAGGTCCCCCGGGCTCAGCCTGGAATAGCCAAAAAGACTCTCACCTTTTAAAACCACAAACTGCAGCTCATTTGGGCGTATATGTTCCTGTTTTACCCTTGTAATAAATCTTTTTTCTTTTTCCTAATTAATAAATCTTTAATTAGTTTATTACAGGATTGGCTACATGTGTTTTTGACAGTTGTGAGATATAAATTGACCTGGGATATATGACTGGTCTCTAGGGACTGGAAGCAACCTGAATGTTTTGTGATCTTTGGTGTATAACAACCAACTATCACTAAGGCTACTATTTAGTCGCACTTATTTTTAGTAAAATTCATGGACAGGTCTCTGGCAATAAACAAAGTCATGGTCATGACATATCCATGACTTCTACTATAAATATTCCTGCCTAAATTGGGAGGTTGGGGAAACACTGCTTCAGCGGCCCCAGGGACCACTGCTGGGGGCCACCAGAGATCACCTGGAGTCAGCCACACTGGCTGCTGCAAAAATCACAGAGGTCACAGAAAGTCACAGAACCCATGACTTCCATGACCTCTATGACAGACATGGAGCCATATTTATCACTAGGTCCAGCTTGCCAAGCTAGACCGGAAAATCTAAGGCAGTGTTTCTTAAACTTTTTAAGACCGAGGAACACCAAACAATAATTTTTTTATGAGGAACACCAAGGATTTTTTTTTTTTTGAGGGAAAAAAATGGGTCAGGGGGAAGTTATTGAGCAAAAAAAAAAAAAAAAGTTGCCTGCCCCTTTAAGGGCAGCCATTTTGAACTCTGATGTTCTCCGCAACACACCCGTGTGCCATAGAACACAGTTTAAGAAACACTGGTCTAAGGGGACTGTGACTCCATGGTAAGAATGATATAGTGCTTCAGGAGTTCATATTTGTTACAAGACTGATGAAATCTAATCATAGAATATACAACCAGTTTGAGGTCCCTATCCTGCTTCTTCACCTTTTCCCTGAAGTGTTACTCCCAACTGTTAGCCACTCCAGACAGCATGATGGCCCATTTAAAAAAAAGATATATCAAAACTGGAAAAAGTACCGAGAAGAGCAACAACAATCATTAGGGTTATGGAACAGTGTGAGGAGAGATTAAAAAGACTGGAAGTAATCAGCTTAGAAACGAGATGGCTAAGGAGGTATATGATAGAAGTGAAGAAAATCACAAATGGTATGGAGAAAACGAATAAGGAAGTATTCTCTACCCCTTCGTATAACACGAGAGCCAGGGGGTCTCATGATGAAATTAATAGACAATCAATTTAAAAGAAAAGGAACAGTTCTTCACACAATGCACAGTCAGCCTGTGGAACTTCTTCTAGAGAAAGTTGTAAAGGCCAAAAGCATAAGTGGATTCTAAAAAGAACTAGGTAAGTTCATGGATAAATAAATGGCGTTTAGTCAAGACGGTCAGGAATGCAACCCCTTGCTTTGGGTGTCCCTAGGCCTCTGACTGCCAGAAGCTGGGCCTGGACATCAGGTGATGGATCACTCAATAATTGCCCTATTCTGGTCATTTCTGCTGAAGCATTTGACACTGGCCTCTGTTAGAGACAGGCTACTGGGCTAAGCGAACCACTGGTCTGGTCCAGTAGGGCCATTCTTATGTTCGTTCCCTGCCTTGCCTCAACTGAGATTTGGGATGGGCTTCCCTGCTCTTTCCTAGTGAGTTAAGATGCATAGGATGCTGAGGAAAATAGCAGGCAGATGGAGCTGGTGATTTATGCATAGTCAGAAAGTAAGTGTGAGCATTCAAAGGAGCCACCTATAAGCTCTGTGCACTGCTTTTACAACCCATTCATTATTCCTGGCCTTGACATCTTCTGTGTGATACAGCACCAAGAGTATTCTCAGACAACACACAGACAACAATGTGCTATGATGAAGTTGTAGCAACAGTCATTAAGATGAAGCCTTCTTTCATCCCTTTGTAGAGAGCCTTTTACATCAGACAGGCAGCTCATGGAGAAAATCTCCAGCTACCTAACTGGAATTACAGTGTTATAGTATTCCCCCTCTGTGGTTCAGCAGGGGTACTCTCTCCTAGGCTTCTGTCTCGTAGGCCATTGCCTCTCTTGGGCAGAGTCATCAGTCTCTCTCTCTCTCTCTCTGACAGGTGTATTTCCAAATGCGATGGTCTTGGCTTGTGAGGAATGTTGCATAGGGGCCTGGGGCTTAGGCCCTTCAACCTGCAGAGAGGGATTTTGGCAGGGGAGCCTAGGCTTCCACTGCATTGAACTCTGGCCCAGGGCCCTATGGAGGCAACAAAAGTATCTGATATGAGCAGATAACAAGTGGAGTGTCCACTCTACTAAGCCCATTATTTCAAAATAATAACTCCTGCTTCCATGAGGAATTATTTCAAAAATAGTTATTTAGAAACAGCAGTAGTGTGGATGCTCCACTGCTGCTATTTCAAAATAACCACTCCCCAAAGTCATTCAAAGTACTTACTCCCCAGTGCTTCCTGGGGCTCTAAGTCAAGGTAGCGCATCCACATTAAGGGGGCCTGCCGCAGACTAATTTTGAGGCTTCCCTGTAGTGCAGACATGCTATTTCTAAATAGTTATTTCAGGAATTATTATTTCAAAATACTTATTTTGAAATAATTTCCTAGACATGCCCTTAGAGACTAATAAAAAAATATAGATAGTACAGTAAAACTCCAGTTGTCTGGCATCCAGTGGTCCGGCACTCCTGCTAGTCCGGCACCACCTGGAACCCAGAAGTGCTCCAGGCAGCCGGACAATTGGAGCTGCTCTGCCCCGGGCTTCCCGGTGTCAGCCGCTGGTCAGTTTCAGCAGCGGCTGACTTGGGGACGCCCCGGACAGAGCAGCTGGGGTGCTGCCGGGTTGGTCCCGCAGAGCCGCCTCCCCCATCCCCCCCATCCCACCCCCTCATAGCCCCCCCTTCCGATAGTCCGGCATATTTGATAATCTGGCACCTCCTGGGTCCTAAAGGTGCCGGATTATCGGAAGTTTACTGTATCATGAGCTTTCATGGACACAACCCACTTCTTCAGATGACAAATATGGAGCAAGGGGCCCAGGAGGACAAATATAAAGCAGAAAAAGAAGGGAGAGGGGGAAAAGACTTAATTAAAGTGTCCATGCTAAATGAGGGTAATAGAGTGGGCTCTAAGCGCCCAATACTTAGCTTTTTATGTCATTTGCGTGTTGAATATAACGGCCCATTTAAGACCCCTCTGAGACTTTCCCCAGCAAAGTCAGGCTGCCTAAACAGGCCTGCTCTATTTTTCCCCTCAGAGATGGTAAACAGTGGCAAAGGCATCCTTTACTCCCGCTCTGCAAGCTGTCCCAGTGGCTTAATAGGATTAGTGATGTGCATAATAGGTATGAATAAAGATTGCATAGTCATGGCCTAAACTCAGATCATTATCACAGCTTGCTACTGAACAAAAAACAATTACATCAAAGTCAAGATTGAAAAACAGAGAAAAATAAAATAGATCATCATGCAAGTAGAGCAGCAGATGTAACAATGCTTATGGCCAGAATGGTGTCTTCCAAACACTCAGCAAGATTGTCCATGACTGTGTCTTTCCACAATAGCAACACAGGCAACCAGGATAATCTGACCTCAAAACATAAATGCAAAGACAAATCAAAAAGTTGAAATTTACCAGAGTGTTATTTTGCACCATGAATGAATGCAAGAAAGAAGGACTCGAACAAGAATCAGAGGCTGTTTTTCCAGGAAAACTCTGCAGTGTAGACATACCCTGTGGGAGAAGTGCCAGCAGACTCTGCCTTGGGGGTGAGCAATAATTTTTGATCGGGGGCCACTCCAAGATTTTAGAAAGTGGTCAAGGGCTGCACTTCTCTATGGAGGGGATATGGGGTAGGGAACAGAGGTTGTGTGTAGAAGGGAGCGCGGGGTAGTGGGATCATAAGAAGATAAGAATGGTCCTATTGGGTCAGACCAAAGGTCCATTTAGCTCAGTATCTTGTCTTCAGTGGCCAATGCCAGATGCCCCAGAGGGAATGAACAGAACAGGTAATCATCACGTGAATGCTCTCCTGTCATCCATTTCCAGCCCCTGACAAACAGAGGCTAGAGACACCATTCCTAGCCATTCTGGCTAATAAGTATTGATGAACCTAACTTCCATGAATTTATCTAGTTCTTTTCTGAACCCTGTTAAAGTCGTGGTCTTCACAACATCCTCTGGCAAGGAGTTCCACAGGTTGACTATGCACTGTGTAAAGAAAAACTTCCTTTTGTTTGTTTTAAACCTGCTGCCTATTAGTTTCATTTGGTGACCCCTAGGTCTTATGTTGTGGGAACAAGTAAGTAACTTTTCCTTAAACTTAAAAACCAACAAATAGTCTGGTAGCACTTTAAAGACTAATAAAACATGTAGATGGTATCATGAGCTTTCATGGGCACAGCCCACTTCTCATGCTACCCCTCCCAAGACAATCAGGGCCTCGGGGTGGGGGAGCACATGAAGTCCCTTGCCCCTGCCCCTCCCACCAAGGTGGGCTACACGCTAGATCAAATGGCTTGGCAGGCCACATCCAGCCCGTGGGCCATATCATGCCAAACCCTGCTCTACTGCATGTGGAATGCTACCTGTTTTCTCAGACACCATAAGAAGCATGCCCACATCAGCTATGTCCTCAAACAATTCCACTGGTCTTCAGGAACCAGTTGAAAATAGTCCTTTTTTTAAACCTTCTGAGACTCATTTCAGACATCCTTACTGACCTTATCCACCTTTAATCCCTTCCCTGTTTCTCTACTTGTCTAGCACTAGCCATTCTCTGTCGCTACACACAATCTTGCAACTGTTAGGCTGAAAGCCTTCTTTAGCTTTTGTCATCAGGAGCCTCTTGCTCCTTCCTCACTATTTCTCAAGTTATCATTTGTTTTCAGGTTTCATCTCAAGACATTTTTCTCCTATGCCTATACTTCCCTCTGCCATTTTATTTTAGCTTTGTAGCTGTATCTTTTAACTCTGTCAGGTGTTTTGAGACTAGTGTTGTCCCATTCAGATTTTATCCAAATAGAATGGGTTTGACATCTGTGTCTGGGTGCTATTTAGGGTTGCTACTCTCCAGGTTTACCCACAAAGGCAGGTTGAAAAAGGGACCCAGCAACCCTGAATGCACCCAAACCAACAGTCTGATTTTCATGGGGCGAGGGGGTGGAGCTGAGCCATCAACCTGAACCAGGCCCTGATCACCTCCTACCTCCAGGCAGGCTCCTTGAGATGATCCAAGAAGCGATGGAGGAGACAGGAAGGGGATAAAGCAATAGGGTGGGGTCTTGTGGGGGGGGGAGGGGAGAGATGGAACAGGGCAGGGCCTTGAGGGTTTAGGGGCCAGTGATTAGAAAGGTTGCAATCCAAAGTGGGACTCACTTACTGGTAAATGTGGAACACTGTCAGAACAACAGTTTAGTTTTCTTTCTTAACACCCTGCTGTGACAAAGCACCTACGTCCTGGCCTTGCTTTCTAAGTCTTGAGTTCCTGTGTGTGTTTCTGATTATTCCCCTTTAGGATTAGCGAGTGGGGGCTGATTTGTTCTGTGTTTTGGTGGAGAAACAATTTCAAAAAATTCTAAATGGTTGCAGAGATTTAATCACTTTTACTTGCATTAGAGACATATAGCTCTCCATTTATTTACAAGGCATATATTGGATATATCATTTATACTAGAAGGCATTGGGGAGAATTAAAAAAGGATGTTATTGTTTAATTCAACCACAAAGAGCCTCCAAGGGTCCAAACAATTACCTC
Organism: Rafetus swinhoei; assembly: GCA_019425775.1. Classification (NCBI taxonomy): domain Eukaryota; kingdom Metazoa; phylum Chordata; order Testudines; family Trionychidae; genus Rafetus; species Rafetus swinhoei. Next base: position 280,581,745 of record CM033437.1, read on the forward strand.
TGTTCTATTTTCCCTGATACCGTAAATCAACTCTACTGAATTACAATAGATACATCAAATATCTCATTTGCCAAAAAAGGATGCTTCAGCAAGCAACAAATCTGGTCTCCAAAATGCATATCTCCTTAAATGTGACCAAGATCAGAACTCCTATAAATACCAGTGAGAACCTGAGGGGATTAAATGCACAGAACTAGGTACTGACAATGTAAATGTGATGACCTCATAAGAAGGCTGATAAGCTAGGACCAAACAATGTTTAAAAACAATTAACTAACTGAACCTATGCTGGTTATCACTTTAAGAAGTAATTGCTGGATACTACTTTAACAATGAAGCATACATAGAAGTCATTATATATTTTCTTTGAGAAAAATAACACCCTTAATGTCAAATCTAGATCATTATATCCCATCTGGACAAGCCAGAAATAGAAGGCATCTTGAGGCTGATATAAAAGTAAAATACTGAGCACAAAACTTTAACACCCCTGCCCCCCACCACTAAACTAAACAGGCTAGAGTGGACAATCCATCAAGGATATTTATTTATACATATAAATCATTTATACATTTAAACAGTATCAAGTTCCTAATTATCTTACTTTCAGAGATGCACTCTAACATTGTAATTGTCTTCATTCCCATTGCTGCTAGAATATCATTTTATAGGATAAATGAGGAGGAATTCTTTTCACCATATCTAAATGTATTTAAATGGTGGCTAAAAGAGCCTTTTAAAACTATTTTTGGTTCTAAACCTGGGCATGCCTCTATTTCTGCTATTAATATGAGTTACCTAGGTCACTTTAGCAAGAAGGGTATTTATCTAGTCTACCAGGCCTCCATTTGAACATCCTAAAGCATCATTCACTGTATTTGTTTCCTAGGTGATTTTGATGTGAACCTCTATGTATTACACTTCATATTTAGATAAGCTCTCCAATTCAAATTAAGCAACATTTTCAAGCTATGGGCCTAATCCTGCAAAGTCGTCTCAATTGCATAAAACACACATTCTTACATGAATCCCAGCCCAGCATACCAACCATGCAAAATTTATTCCAACTATATATTTCATTTGGGGTAGTTAGTTTCCTCCAATATGTTTAGTGACAGAAGAAAGTATAAAAGTAAGTAAGAGTATAAACGTAAGTAAGAGTCATCGCAATTAGCACTAACTGGTCACTTTGTGATAGTCTCAGTAGACAGCCAAGGAATGAGTGAATATCAAACAGCCCTACGGTTCAAAGTTCATACTATTATGAAACTTGTCCTCAGTGCAGATGTTTCATGGACTCTGTTAACTTTGGCCATTCTTCTATATGGCCATATGTATACAGTTTTTGAGATGGAAACCAATCTATCCTTGCCCCCCTAGGCTTCCCTGTCTGTCAGGAATAATGCACTGTATTGGGGTAGTTTGGGGAAAGTTGTATGTTCATTGTTTGTGCTATAGCTATTCTATGCTGTGACACTGGCACCTTTCATGACAGCTACATTCACACAGATAAAAATTTAAAAGGAAATAAAGGCCAGATATTTCCTATGATACAAGTTGTGATGCTCACTGTAATGCCCTAATGGGTTTGCATATGAAGCAACAAAACCTAGACATCTACAGACAAGAGCTACAGAACACAGGAATGCAACATAGAGGAATGACAAAAAGATCCCCTGTAGCCAGAGACACTAGAAACAGAATGTATTATCTATTATCTATGTTACTAGCACCTATTAAGCATGTGCCAAAATAAAATAAATGTACTTTTCAGTCTTTCAAGACCCAGTTGTGAGACACTGGCTTTTAACATGTGTGATAAAGATGCAAAACAAGAGACAGAATGAAAAATAACAAAGAAAGGACCTCAACATTAAATGGGATTAATGTATTTACCACGCATAGAGTTTTCTGTAGTTTCAGCATCAAGAATCAGGCTTCTTAATATCAGTAACTTCAGTAATTAATGAGCTTCAGGGGGGTCGCCGAGTTAGTCTGTTACAGAAAAAAACAGCAAGCAAATGGTCTGGTAGCACTTTATAGACTAACAAAACATGTAGATGGTTTCATGAGCTTTCGTGGGCACAGCCCACTTCTTCAGATGACTGGAGTTATGACTAGGACTAGGGGATAAGAAAACTCAAAATAAATAGGAGAAGGGAAGAGGGAGAGAAAGATGCTCTGTCACCCACTCCCCTACCTCTATGCATAAAGTATCAGGAGAAAGGGTGCTAACCCTGAGTAGATAAAGATCAAAGTCAGTGGATAGATTGGTAAGGCAGGAAGGATACCATTCAGAAAGCTGTTAGCACCTTCAGTGATAAAAGGTCCACCACCCCATATCTTGATTAAGTCCAATAGTAATTGAATTGAATTTGCATATGTATTGTCATTCCAAGATTTCCCTGTGTATTTGGCTTGAGGGACTGGCCTGTGACAAGACCGCCACCTTCAGATCTGTGAGATTATGGTTAGGTAAACAGAAATGTTCTGCCACTGGCTTCTGAGTATTTTCTTTACGTATATCCGATTTGTGTCCATTGATTCTTTCCCTTAGAGAACGTCCAGTTTGGCCAATATATATAGTAGAGGGGCACTGTTGGCATTTGATGGCATAGATCAAATTACTAGATGAGCAGTCAAATGACCCTTTGATTTTGTGGCTTGTGTTGTTTGCTCCAGTGATGAATTCATGTAGATATGTGGGCAGAGTTGGCATCTTTTCTGGTTGCAGGGCTGGATTCCTGGAGGCTTACGATGTGGTTGTATGGCATGGTTATCAGAAAGAATACGTTTCAGGTTAGGGGGTTGTCTGTAAGCAAGAATAGGTTTTTCTCCCAAGGCCTCTGAGAGTGAGGGATCATTTTCCAGGATGGGTTGTAGATTGTGTATGATGCGTTGGAGGGGTCTGAGTTGTGGACTGTAAGTAACAACAAGAGGAGTTCTGTTATTTTCTCTTTTGGGTCTGTCTTGAAGTAGTTCATGTCTGGGTACTTTTTTGGCTCTGTCAATTTGTTTTTTCACTTCCCCAGGTGGGTATCTCAGTTTTATGAATGCTCTGTAAAGATCCTGTAGGTGATTGTCTCTGTCTGTGGAGTTGGAGCAAATCCAGTTGTATTGTAGGGCTTGGCTGTATACAATCAACTGAAAAATGTGTCTGGGATGGGAGCTGGAAGCATGAAGGTAAGTGTAGCGGTCTGCGGGTTTACGATATAGGGTGGTTGAAAGTTGTATATTACTGGGTCTATGTGGAATAAAGGTAAAAACAGAGGAAACTTGCATGAGTTGGCTTTCACTCAAATGAAAATGTTTCATACACTTGTGACAGGCTGGAGACCACATAATGATGACATGCCCTTGCAGGATTGGATTCAGTTCTAATTTGGCTCTGCAGAACAAAATAAAGATTTCACCAAAACTATGGGAGGAATCATAGAATCCTAGGGTTGGAAGAGACCTCAGGAGGTCATCGAGTCCAGTCCCCTGCCCAAAGCAGGACCAATCCCAACAAAATCATCCCAGCCAGGGCTTTGTCAAGTTGAGACTTAAAAATCTCTAGGGATGGAGATTCCACCACCTCCCTAGGTAACCCATTCCAGTGCTTCCCCACCCTCCTAGTGAAATAGTTTTTCCTACTATCCAACCTAGACCTCCCCCACTGTAACTTGAGACCATTGCTCCTTGTTCTGCCATCCTTCACTACTGTGAACAGCCTCTCTCCCTCCTCTTTGGAATCTCCCTTCAAGAGCTTTCGTTGTCATCTAAATTAATGAAAAATAACGTGAAATCGAATTAAATATGACATCAGACTATTAATTACAAAATGACCACAGAATTAAACAGATAACATTGAACAGAGAAATGTGTTTTATGTTCTGTTTTCAGTAATTATTTGCCTCAGGCCAAGCAATTACAGGATAAGTGTACTCCACCCTACTTTTCAAGAAAGTACAAAGAGCTTTCTTAAAATGGCAACAGACATTTCCCTTATCAGCTGTGCCATCTGGTAAAGAAACTTGATGAATTGCTTGGCAAGATACTTTTTGACCTCTGTCATGGTTTGGGAGGGTAATGTGTCTATATACAACTTAGAAATTCCAGCTTGGTGTTATGAACTACCTGTATTCGTACATCTTATGACTTACGCTTCTGTGTTAAGTAAACAGGGGAGTGGTGCCAATAAACCTATCTATGAATAAGTTAATCATGAAAGACGATTAGCATTTGAACAACTCTTATCGGAGAAGAACAAAAGAGTGGCTGCATTCTAGGCTATGACCACACTTGCAATTGATAAACAAAACTTTTGTCTGGTCAGGGGGTGATTAAAATCCCCCTCTCCTTCTCCTCCTCCTCCCAAAGGACAAAAGTTTTGCAAGTGCAAGTGTGAATGCTCTTTGTCAGCAGGAGCTGCCAACAGAGAGAAAACTCCTGGGGGCTAGAAGTATTTTGTCTGGAAAAGTGATGACAGTGTTCACACGTGCTGAGTTTTAGTGACGGGGCAGTGTTGATACAGCCTTCTTGCTAAAAGCTGTGTGGTGTAGACATACCCTTAGATCAGGGCTACTCAACACACTTCCCATTTGTTTGCAGCCCACAGTGCTGTTTGGATTTACACCGGGCTCAACATGCAGCCTGCGGGTGGGAGCCAAAACAAAAAAGTACTCAATATAATAGTCTTCTGTTGATATGCGTTTTAGTAGTTAAATTCCTGGACTGTCATTGCTCAGTAAAAGTGCTGTCATATGGGTGGAAATTGGGTAAATACTGCATTTTATTAGTATCAGCAGAACTGACTTAAATGGGGCCAGTGTGTTGTGTAGTTTTGCCTTAATCTTTGTATTCATGCCCATCAGTGTGAAATAATATATTTGTATATATTTGCATGTATATACAACCACTCTTAAGTTGCAGCCCTCAGCATGTGCTGTGAGTATCATTGTGGTCCCCGGGGCTTCCAAAGTTGAGTAGCCCTGCCTTAGATAAAGCCAGTTTTCTCCAACATCTTTGGAGGGAGCTGGCATTCAAAGGAGTGGAATTGCAAGGGACCAGGCCATAGGTATGCTTGCCTAGCAGTCCGTCCTGCTTTCAGCAATTCTTGGCCCCAGGGCAGAACAGTCAATAGACCCACCCCAACTCATGCACAAGCCACACCTGCGCTGATGCAGTCCATCTGACATTTGGGCAGTGCTGCACCTGAACTGACTGGTGCCCCATGAGCTGCCAACTGCTCTGATGGGCGCGCTCTTCCAGAAAGGTCAGGGCTGCCACATGCCCACCTGGTAGCATTGACAACTGTCTAATCTTGAAAACCCACAGACTCTTGTCCTGTCCTAAGGCTATGCCCCTGGCTGACCCCTTTTCTAACACCCTGCCTCTCCTGCTCACTCCATTTCCCCTTCCTCCATCACTTGCTGTCCCCCACCCTCAGTCACTTTCACAATGCCAGGGGAGGGGGTTGGTGTGCAGGAGGAGGTGTGAGCTCTGGAAGGGTGTTTGAGTGCAGGAGGGGGTGCAAGGTGAGGGTTCTGGGAAGGAAATTGGGTGTGGGAAGGGATGCTGGCTCTGGGCTGGATCAGGTAGTTGGGATGCAGGAGGAGGTGTGGGGCTCTGGGCTGAAACAAGGGGTTTGGGGATAAGGGTTCATGCTCTGGGAGGGAGCACACAGAGACCACCTCCAGGAGCCATAGGAATAGTGCTGGCTGCTTCCAGGAGTGGCACAGAGCGAGGGCAGGAAGGAAGCCCACCTTAACCCCACTGCACTGTTGCCAGCAGTAGCGGCCAGGGCCCCCCCCAAGTGTTTTTTAATTATTCTGGTCCCTGGACAAGTTGTCCCCTTCCCGTTGGCCCAGATTGGTGGGTCTTCTAGCACTGCAGTCACAGTCTGGCTACGATCTAAGGTAGCTTATTTTGGTAGGACATATTTCTGGAGGTTTCTTTGTGTGACAAACTTTAATTAAAGATTCATCTTTAATCCTGGAGACTCTGGGCGCAGTCCACCCACCAGAATGGGAGTCACCCAATAGGGCCAAGGAAAGGTCCCATAAACAAGATTCAGGATCAGAATCAAGCTGGGGTTAGGTTGCCATTGGCCCCAAATGGCGTCTGGTTCATCCGGCTGGGAACGTTGGCAACCCTAGGCTGGGTTCAAAGGCCAGAGATCAGAGGCATGACCAGATTACAATCAAGCAGCAAGAATCCGAGTCAGGCTGGAGTCAAAGTCAGGAGATCAGGAGACAAGGTGAAGTCTGGCACTACAGTAAGCCAAAGTCGATGTGGTTGCTCAGATAACTTCTTAGGGCAACCCCTAAGCTTAAGCAGGGGCACTTGGCGAATCATTGGGCCAAGGGGATTGCCACTCTGGGTCTCATGAGTAGTACATCATACTCATGTGGCACCTACTCCCCACAATGCTCCCTGGTTGTACCATTGCACGTCCTCCTGATGGCCCTGTGGAAATATCAACTATCACAGACTCTGCAGAGCTAAGTTATAGTCCCTGGGCCCTTATAGACATTTCCCAAAAATAGAACAAAGATCAGGTGTTAGTGCTGGATCTTGAAACGCTCATAGGAAGACTTTCAACAACAAAAGCACATGCTTTTGGGGTGTAGGACCAGAAAAGGTCAAAGAAAGTTGGTTGGAGGAGAGAGAGAGAGAGAGAACAAACTCCATAATTAGGAAAAAAAAAAAAAAAAAGTCTGGCCTAGAGGTGTGGAGTCCCAGAGAAAGTGGAACACCGAAAAGACAGACCAATTCTTTGTGGAACACTCCAGAATAGTGAGGAAAGTTAGCCAGGGACAGAATGGAGTTTTATTGTTTTGTATAGATCCGTTTATAATTGTGAGATGTAAAGTAAAGAATGATTGATTTAGGAACCTTTTGCAAAGTCTGTGTTCAGGTTGTACCTCCCAAAACTGGGACTCACTGATCTTGCAACATCTATGGTTCAGTAAGCCCACAGAATCATAGAACACTAGAACTGGAAGGGACCTCGAGAGGTCATCAAGTCCAGTCTCCTGCCCTCACGGCAGGACCAAGCACCATCTAGATCAGTGATTCTCAAACTCTTTGCCTGTGGACCACCTGGCTCAATGCAAATCTTTTCGCAGACCACCAGTTGCTAATGGAAACTTGCTGTTAATTACATAATTATGCCCAAGCCATTTTGCAAGTGCTGCAGCTAGGGAGAATGGTTTAATTTAAAATATTAAACAGATTAAGCGTTTTAACTTTCTCATGTTAGTTTATCAAACTTCATTAAAAAAGTAAAATATTAATTTATGTTTAACACAAAAGGTTTAAATGTTTTCTTTATTTATGGCAGGGGTGGGGAACCTTTTTGGGGTTGGAGGCCACTGACCCACAGAAAAATCAGTTGGGGACCACACAAGTGAGAAGCAAAAAAAACTCCTCCAAAACTTCTCAACCCTCACTGATGTGGCCCCCAATCATAGACTTTAAGGTCAGAAGGGACCATTATGATCATCTAGTCTGACCCCCTGCACAATGCAGGCCACAGAATCTCACCCACCCCCTGCTAGAATAATCCTCTCACCTATATCTGAGATATTGAAGCCCTCAAATATTTTGAAGACCCCAAGATGCAGAGAATCCTCCAGCTGTGATCTGTACCCCATGCTACAGAGGAAGGCGAAAAACCTCCAGGGCCTCTGCCAATCTACCCTGGAGGAAAATTCCTTCCCGACCCCAAATATGGCGATCAGCTAAACCCTGAGCATGTGGGCAAGACTCACCAGCAAGACACCCAGAAAGTTCTCTATAGTAACTCCTATCATCCCTCCATTGACCTATTTACCACTGATAGTGAAAGGTCAATTAGTTACCAAGATCATGTTATCTCATCAAACCATCCCCTTCATAAACCCATCTAGTTTAATCTTGAAGCCAGATAGATCTTTTGCCCCCACTACTTCCCTTGGAAGGCTGTTCCAGAACTTCACTCCTCTAATGGTTAGAAAAACCGTCTAATCTCAAGTCTAAACTTCCTACTAGCCAGCTTATATCCATTTGTTCTTGTGTCCACATTGGTATTAAGCTTAAATAATTCATCTCCCTCCTGGTATTTATCCCTCTAATATATTTAAAGAGAGCAATCATGTCCCCCTCAGCCTTCTTTTGGTTAAGGTAAACAAGCCAAGCTCCTTGAGTCTCCTTTCATAAGACAGGTTTTCCATTCCTCGGATCATCCTAGTGGCCCTTCTTTGTACCTGTTCCAATTTGAATTCATCCTTCTTAAACATGGGAGACCAGAACTGCACACAGTATTCCAAATGGGGTCTCACCAATGCCTTGTATAATGGCACTAACACCTCCTTATCCCTACTGGAAATACCTCGCCTAATACATCCCAAGACCGTATTAGCCTTTTCACGGCCATGTCACAATGGCGGCTCATAGTCATCCTATAATCAACCAGGACTCCGAGGTCCTTCTCCTCCTCCGTTACTTCCAACTGATGTGTCCCCAGCTTATAACTAAAATTCTTGTTATTAATCCCTAAATGCATAACCTTACACTTCTCACTATTAAATTTCATCCTATTGCTATCACTATCACTCCAATTTACAAGGTCATCCAGATCTTCCTGTATGATATCCCGATCCTTTTCTGAATTGGCAATACCTCCCAACTTTGTGTCATCCGCAGATTTTATCAGGACACTTCCACTTTTGGTGCCAAGGTCAGCAATAAAAAGATTAAATAAAATTGGCCCCAAAACTGATCCCTGAGGAACTCCGCTAGTAACCTTCCTCCAACCTGACAGTTCACCTTTCAGTATGACCTGCTGCAGTCTCCCCTTTAACCAGTTGCTTATCCACCTCTCAACTTTCATATTAATCCCTATCTTTTCCAATTTAACCAATAATTCCCCATGTGGTACTGTATCAAATGCCTTACTAAAGTCGAGGTAGATTAGATCGACTGCATTTCCTTTATCTAAAAAATCTGTTACTTTCTCAAAAAAGGAGATCAGGTTGGTTTGGCACGATCTACCTTTTGTAAAACCATGTTGTAATTTGTCCCAATTGCCATTAGCCTCAATGTCTCTAACTACTTTCTCCTTCAAAATTTTTCCAAGATCTTGCATACTACAGATGTCAAACTAACAGGCCTATAATTATCCGGGTCGCTTTTTTTCCCTTTCTTAAAAATAGGAACTATATTAGCAATTCTCCAATCAAATGGTACAACCCCTGAGTTTAGAGATTTATTAAAAAATTTTGCTAATGGACTTGCAATTTCATGTGCCAGTTCCTTTAATATTCTTGGATGAAGATTATCTGGGCCCCCCGATTTACTCCCATTAAGCTGTTCAGGTTTGGCTTTTACCTCGGATATGATAATATCTACCTCCATATCCTTAGTCCCTTTTGTTATGTTACCATTATCCCTAAGCTCTTCATTAGCCTCATTAAAGACTGAAGCAAAGTATTTGTTTAGATATTGGGCCATTCCTAGATTATCCTTAACCTCCACTCCATCCTTAGTAATTAGCGGTCCTACTTCTTCTTTTGTTTTTCCTATTTATATGGCTATAAAACCTTTTACTATTGGTTTTAATTCCCTTTGCAAGGTCCAACTCTACCTGACTTTTAGCCTCTCTCACTTTGTCCCTACATGCTCTAACCTCAATAAGGTAGCTTTCTTTACTGATCCCTCCCATCTTCCACTCCTTGTATGCTTTCTGCTTTTTCTTAATCACCTCTCTGAGATGCTTGCTCATCCAGCTTGGTCTAACACACCTGCCTATAAATTTTTCCCTTTTCTTGGGATACAGGCTTCTGACAGCTTCTGCAACTTTAGCTTAAAATAATCCCAGGCCTCCTCCACTCAAGATCCATAATTTCTTTAGTCCAATCAACTTCCTAACTAATTTCCTTAATTTATTAAAGTTAGCCCTTTTGAAATAAAAACCTAGTCTCAGATTTATTTTTGTTTATCCTTCCATTTAATTTGAACTGAATTAGCTCATGATCACTTGAGCCAAGGTTGTCCCCTACAACCATTTCATCTATGAGGTCCTCGCTACTCACCAAAACCAAATCTAAAATAGCATCCCCCCTTGTTGGTTCAGCAACTACTTGATGAAGGAATTCATCAGCTATCACATCTAGGAAAATCTGAGCCCTATTATTATTACTAGCACTTGTTCTCCAGTCTATATCTGGAAAGTTGAAATCTCCCATGATTACGCAGTTTCCATGAGTATTTACTTCATTAAAAACATTAAAGAGGTCTCTATCCATATCCAAATTGGATCCTGGTGGTCTATAACACCCCAAGCACTATCCCAGGAGGGGTCTGATAGTTTTCTTCCCCAATGTGATTTTTGCCCAAACAGACTCTGTCTTCTCCATTCCATCACTTTATTTCTTTACAATCTACCTCATCTTTGATACACAATGCGACTCCACCACCTTTACCCTTATTTCTGTCTTTCCTAAACAGCACATACCCTTCCATACCTGTACTCCAGTCATGCCTAGTATTCCACCATGTTTCTGTTATTCCTATAATATCTGGTTTCACTTCCTGGACCAATAGCTCTAGTTCCTCCATTTTGTTACCTAAGCTCCTCGCATTGGTGTATAAACATCTTAATTTTTGCTGTTTGGCCTCACTCACATTCTTTACCCAATTTGGCATGGACGTTGTACCTCCAATATGACCTATTAGACTAGTATCCACCCTACCCTTCCTCATGTACATTCTCCTACCCCCAGCTATATCCTTTCTTACTTCGTTTTCCTCCCTCTCAGTGTTAAAATCCGGCGTAGAGATTACCTGGACATCTCCCAACCGTCTCCCCCAAATTCCTAGTTTAAAGATCTCTTAATCAGTTGAGCCAGCCTCCATCCTAGAAGTCTATTTCCCTCCCTACTTAGGTGAAGTCCATCCCGAGAGAACAGTCCTCTGTCCATAAATGCCTCCCAGTGACCATACATCCCAAAGCCCTCCTTATAGCACCACTGCCTAAGCCATCTATTGATCATCATAATCCTGTCACATCTTAGTTGCCCTTCTCTAGGAACAGGCAGAATCCACTAAAGATCACCTGAGCCTCAATTTCCTGGAGCGTCCTCCCCAGCCTAGCATAGTCTCCCTTAATTCGTTCCAGCGAGAATCTAGCCGTATCATTTGTTCCTACATGAAGGATGATCAATGGATTCCTTCCTGCTCCCTTAATAATCCTCTTCAACCTCAGTTCCACATCCCGTATCTTAGCACCTGGCAGACAGCACACCCTTCTATTCTCTGGATCAGCTCTGGTTACAGGCCTATCTCTTCTTCTCAATAAGGAGTCCCCAATCACGTAGACCTGCCTTTTCCTGGTGACAGTGCGATTCTCTGGTCTATCTCTTGCTTCCTCTGGCTGCAAGTCCTTGCCATTCCTGTTTTCCCTTGTAATCCTCTTTAACCCATCCTGTATCCTCCTAATGCTCATTATTGGTGTTGTCTCCATTAACTCTTCCCCTTTATCTATGGGACTAGCCACTCTTCTCTACTTCCTTACCCTTCCATCTTCATTATCTGCCTGCTGTCCCCCTTCATTCTCCAACTCCACATACCTGTTCTTGAGCTCTATTTTTCCTTCACTGACCCATCTTTTCCTCTGCCTGGTTCTCTGAGTCACATGCTTCCACTGTCCATTTTCTTCGCCCAGCAGTCCCCCTCTGAGGCCCTTGATCCTGCTTCCATCTGCATATCTAAGCTTTCCCCTTCAGCCACGTCATGCCTTTGCTCCATCATCTGCTCAAACCCCCTTCTAAACTCGACCAGAGTTTCCACCTGCATCTCCAGTCCTCGGAGATTTTCTTCCATCAGCTCTATCTGGCGGCACTTCATGCAAACAAAACTCCTTTCAGGTACCCCCTCCGGAATCATGTACATACCGCAGCTATCATATCCAATCCTCCTCCTTGTGTTCTCTACTACTTGGGCCATGGCCACTACTGCCTCTGTGTTTTATCTACTCTCTCACCAAAATCCTATTAGTCCGGTGAACACAAAAACAAACGAAAACACCCCCTCCACAGCAAAAACAAACTCCAAACAAGTCCCAATATCCAAACTCCCTTTACAAACTCCCACTCAAACTCCCCTGTTTACAGCTCTGTTTGCTGGCTCCTGTGCCGCTGCAGCAATCGCCTCACTCCTCTGGTGCTCCAGCCAAATGGGGCAAGGGACAGGGAAGACTGAGGTGCAAGGCTTCCCATAAGCCAGATTTACTTTTCTGGGGTTCTGGAGTTAGTGGATTTTGTGTACCCCCTTAGGCTCTGGGATGGGGACAAAAACGAGGGGTTCAGTGTGTAGGACAAGGCTGCCAGCGAGTGTGATAGGAAAGAGTGCAGGATCAGGGTGGGAAGTACAGCACAAAAGCAGATTGGGAGTAGGGTTTCTGGCCAGAGGGGAGGGAGCAAGAGCATGGGAGGGTGCAGGAACAACAATGGATGTAGGAGCAGGATGTGGGTAGATATCTGGCCAAGTGGGAAGAGCAGGATCAAAAGAGGATGCAGGAGGGGGCTTAGGGTAGGGTGTCTGGCCAGAACGGAGTGTGAAGGAGCAAGGGAGGGTATAGAGTGTGACCAGAAGGGAGGGTTCAGGAGCAAGGGAGGGTAGAGGAGCAAGCTGGGCGTGCAGGGTTTTGGCAGGGGGATGTGGGTGAGTGAGGGGGATTGAGGTGCGGGGGTCTGGGCAAGAGGGGGAATGCTTATCTGGCTTGGCGCCCCCGTTGCGCTCATTGGTGGGTGGTTTGTAGAGAGCTGCTCCCTTGTAAGACTGTGCTACCAGTAGCAGGAACTGCTCCTATAATATATTGCTACCAGAAGTAGCACAATCCTACAGGCTATTGTTTCTAAACAGAAAACCAAACGTTTAGAATTGCTCCCCGTTTCAGCGCTGGAGGACTCCTCTGTTGTCCTCTGCCCTGGCTTTGTGTTTATGACAACCCAAATGGTACCTTGTCAGCACACAAAATCCTGAGATTCCATAGTTTTATGTGGTGCAAGCCAGGGGGTGAGGTGCACTGGGCACAATGCAATACAGAAGTGTTTGTTGGTTTACACCAGCTCTTCAGTGAGGGGTGAAGGTAGGGGACAGAGTCCCCTATTGACCCTGCTCCTTCTGGCTGCATCCCCCGCCCTGACCTCCTGGGGAAACAGGCAGCCTCCTCCACTGGCTTCTGGAGGGGCCCCATTCTGCACGGCTGCCCTACAAAACAGCCCTCCCCCTCTCAGAAATGCAGCTGCCTTCACCTCTGAGCAGAAGGCAGGATGGGCAGGTCCTGCAGGGAAAGGCCTTTGGGCCCCTACATGCTTTCCCAGCCCCGCAGTGCAACGGCGCCAGCCCTGCTGCTTCCAGGGCTTCTCCAGCAGCCAGCTCAGTGCTTCCCCCCAGCAGTACCTGGAGGCAATGGGTCCGTGGGCAGATGCCACCGCGCGGCGCGGGGAGGCAGATGCTGATCTCCCATCTAGTGGAGCCGAATCCGCACAGGCGAGGCTGGATGTCAGGCTGCAGTGGCAGCAGAGAGCTCCTGGCAGCTGTGCAGCACACAGGCTGCTTTTTCCCCACTGGGTGCCACTCAGTCCACTGCCCAGGTAGCACTGGCCAACAACAGCAGCACAGAAAGCCTCCCTGATGTTCTCCCAGTGGGGGGCAGGACTCGGCCCTCCCATCTCCCACTCAGTGGGGAGGCAGTGCGGGCTCCCTGGCTTGTGGGGGAAGACAGAGGGCTGTGCCCGAGCCACGGACCACCTGGGAGTGGTCCACAGACCATACTTTGAGAACCACTGATCTAGATCATCCCTGACAGATGTCTATCCAATCTGCTCTTAAATATCTCCAGTGATGGAGAGTCCACAACCTCCCTAAGCAATTTATTTCAGTGTTTAACCACCCTGACAGCTTGGAAGTTTTTGTTAATGTCCAACTTAAACCTCCCTTGCTGCAGTTTAAGCCCATGGCTTGTTGTCATCAGAGGCCAAGGAGAACAATATTTCTCCTTCCTCCTCGTAACACCCTTTTAGATACCTGGACCAGAGAGTCCAAGGGCTGGGAGCCCAGTGGCTGAGAGCCCTGCCAGAGTGGGAACCCAGTAAGAGGGAGGCCTGTGGGCTGGCATCTGGGGCCAGGGCCAGTGTCCACAGGGCCAGCACCCAGCAGCCTGGCCAGGACCAGAGCTGGTATCTTTGGGGCTAGGTCCAGTGTCTAGCAGCCAGGCCGGAACTGGAGCCAGCATCCTCAAGGCCTGGGCTGGTGTCCGGCAACTCAACTGGAGTTGGGGCTGGTATCTTCAGGGCCAGATCTGGCTTCTGTGGGGCCAGTGTCTGGCAGCCATGCCAGGGCTGGAGTTGGTGTTTGGCACCAGAATCTAGGGCTGGCAGTAGCAGGCCTGGGCACAGAGTCTGGAGCTGGCAGCCCAGCTGGGCAGGCCAGTGGTAGAGTGGTCAGCTGGGGCTGGGTTGGAGGCAGAGGAGCTGGCCAGGGTGGAAGCAGAGCTGGCAGCAGGGGAGAGGGGCATGCATGGGGGCCCAGAGGCAGGAGACCTTCCCTGCTCTGGCAAATTCCATTATTCATGACCGGTCAGGTCCCAAAGGTGCCAGACCAGGGAAATTCAACCTGTATTTTGTGCTTAGCTGTCACGTGTCCTTAGAGAGGTAAACAGGAACCCAGAGTGCCCACAAGGCTATTGGGGTGTTGCATAAACTACTGGTGTGTGTTTGTCTGTGGGTTGGTGCTGGTCATGGGGATCTAGGGCAGCTAGATTGTGAGACCTCGCTTACATAAAAGAGTAGAAGACAACAAATGTACCAAATAAATAAACCAGGGAAGCCTAAGAAAAATGGTGGCTAGAGCCTACAGAGAACCAGGTGAGGGTTCAGCAGGGGAACCTCAACAATGCTGTGATAAGACTTTTGCAAAGTACAGTTAACAAATGACAGCTAGCAATTTAGGAATTCATAGATCTGAAGGTCAAAAGGGACCATTGTGACCATTTAGTCTGACCTCCTTTAGAACATAGGTGATAGAACTTCCTCAAAATAACTCCTAGAGCACCTCTTTTTAGAAAAACATCCAAACTTGATTTAAAAATTGACAGGGATGGGCAATTTACCATGACTCTTTGTAAATTGTTCTAATGGTTAGTTACTTATACTGTTGAAAATGTATGGATGTATGTATGAAAATGTTATTTCTAGTCTAAACCTGTCTGACTTCATCTTCCAGTCCAAGTAGGAGAACATTTGCTGTGTGGAGCCACCATGATCTTTGGGAAGATGTAATTTGGGCTCTCTACACTGAGCAAACAGGAAGTAGAATTTCAAAAATTCCCAGGGTTTTAAAGGAAGAGGGACGGGATAATTGCTTACATGGCTGCAGAACTGTGGAGCTGGAACTTCTGACCATCAAGCACAGTGTCTACAAAGGCACTTTGGTGACAAAACTTTTGTGTAAAAAATTTCACACCCCCCCCCAAAAGTCAAGGTGGTTTCATTTTGTTACCAAAACTGAGGAGTTTTGTTGCCAAAAGAGGCACTGCATGGGTGTATCCCTCCATTGTTTTGATGCCAAAAGCTGCCTTTTGGAAAGAAAATGCTGAAATGCAGAGAAGGCTTTAGTATCCCAGCTCTGAAAGAGCTCTGTGTAGGCTCTAAAGCTTGTCTCCCTCTTACCAATGGAAGTCACTTCAATAAAAGTTATTACCTCAGACACCTTGTCTCTTTTCTTCTAAGGCTTATGTCTAAACTAGAGAGCTTGCTCTGGCGCAACTGTACTGAAGCAGCTGTGACTAGTCCATCTCCAAAAAGCAATGGTAGTTACCACTTATGTTGGCATAATTTGTGTTGCCCGGGGGAGGGAGGAGAGAATATTCATGCCCCTGAGAGTTAAGTTTTGCCAATGTAAGTCTAGTAGTGTACGTACAGCTTAAATCAATAATGAAAGTGAGAGCCAAGAACTGATCCCTGCAGGATACCTCTAGAACAGCGATTCTCAACCAGGGGCATACATACTTCTGGGCTGTGTCTACATTGGTGCGATCTTGTGCAAAGGCGGCCGCTTTTGCGCAAAAACTTGCTGCCTGTCTACACTGGCAGGGAGTTCCTGCACAAGAACACTGACGTTCTAATGTGTGAAATCAGTGCTTCTTGCGACAGAACTATGATGCTCCCACTCAGGAATAAGCCCTCTTGCGCAACTGTTCTTGCCCAAGAGGCCAGTGTAGACGGGCAACATGAATTTCTTGCGCAAGAAAGCCCGATGGTTAAAATGGCCATCAGAGCTTTCTTGTGCAAGAGAGCATCTACACTGGCACGGATGCTCTTGCGCAAAAGCACATCTCTTGCGCAAAGGCACATGCCAGTGTAGACGCTCTCTTGCGCAAATACTTTAACGCAAGAACTCTTGCGTTAAAGAGTATTTGCGCAAGATCATGTCAATGTAGACGTAGCCCTGGGGTACAGAAAGGTCTTCCAGGAGGCGCATCAACTCATCTACATATTTGCCCAGTTTTACAACAGGCTATACATAAACCACTAGCAAAGTCAGTACAAACTAAAATTGCATACAATGACTTATTTATACTATTCTATGTACTATACACTGAAATGTAAGAACAAGATATATATTCCAATTGATGTATTTAACAATTATATGAAAAAACAGAAAGTAAGCAATATTTAAGTAATAATGTCTTACCATACTTTGGTATGTCTGATTTTGTAAGCAAGTAGTTTTTAAATGAGGTGAAACTTGGGGTTTGCAAGACAAATCAGACTCCTGAAAGGAATACAGTAATTAGCAAAAGTTGAGAATCACTGCGCTAAGAAACACTATTTAATAATAAAGAGTTCAGTGGCAATTTAAAGACTAACAAACGTAGGAGGGTATTCAAGCATAAGCTTTCATGAGATAACTAGTTTCCTCAAATGCTGAAAAGAAAACAAAAGGAAAGGACACAGACTATTCTCCATGAACCATTGTTGATTGGCATTAAGTATATCATGCTCCTTTAATTCTTAATTAATAGAGTCCTAAAATGGATGTCAGACTGACAGGCCTATAACTACCTGACTTAATCCCATTTGAGTTTTTAAAATATTGGCACAATATTAGCTTGTTTCCCATCTAGGGACGTGAGCGACTAGTTGACTAGTCGACTATCCGATAAGCAAATGCGGGGACAGCTGATTACTAGCTTGCGTCGGGTCCCCCTGCTGCACTCCAGCCTTTTTACATTTAAGGCTGGTGCACATCGGGGGGGACCCAGCACGAGCCGGGAATCAGCTGACCCAGCTTCTGCTGGATCTTCCCCCCACTTCCTCCTGCTGTTCTCCAACCTTTTAAATATATTAAGAGCTTGTCAGCTCTTAATACATTTAAAAAGCAGAGGCGCAGCGGGGTTAGCCAGGAGTTAACCCCACTGCAGCTCCCCTGCTTATCGACTAATCAATGGAAAAATCCATCAACTAGTCCATTAGTTGATTAAACTAAATTTAACATCCCTATTCTAGTCTTCTAGAACTTCCCCAGGATTCTAAGATTTATTGCAAAACAACATTAATGGTTCACTGAGATTCTCGATCAGCTATTTTAAAACTCTTAGATACAAGTTATTCAGACAGATTGGTTTTAAAACGGCTAAATTAAGTAGCAGCTATTTAATATCTTCCTGAGATACTAGTGGAATGGAAGGAGTTATCATCAGTATATGTTGATGATTTGTTCCCATATGATAGAGATACTTATTTAACATTTGTGCCTTTTCTACATTTGTATTGATTATTCTATTTCCATCTAGTAATAGACCAGTACCATTGTCAGAATTCTCTTTATTCCTAATATTTAAAAGGGACTCATTCATATTATCATGATCTCTGCTGGCCATAAATGTCTCCTTATGACCCTTTGTCAATTTTCTGTAATTCCTAACTCCTGATTTATAGTAAGTGCTATCAACCTCTTTTCTTCCATTTGTTTTTATATAGAATTATTTTAGCTGCCTTCACTTCCTCTCTAACCCAGATTTTTTTAAACCAATATGGCCTGTAACAGGGCATGACTCACCACTGAGTGCCTCCTGCTGGATGTTGAGGGAATTAGCTCAACTCAGCCCTGGAACACCCCTTTCCCACTGGTAACTCAACTACTGTATCCATTTGTGTGCTGGTGGTTCTGCCACCTTATATTAGGACCCATGTCCCTCCCAGACAGCAGTGTCCTTCTCTCAGAGTACTTCCCTACCACAATGCCCACACACCCTGGGGTCCTTCCACTCAGGGAACCCTAACCCCCCTATTCCTACCTTGCCTCAGCAACTCTACTGTCAGTCATCCTCTCTAGCCCCTCATTTCAGGGGCAAAATGGAGTCTGAAATGGCCACTCATTATTGGCAAGGGGTTGTGGACCTGCTGCCTTCTCCTTCCATGGCCACCTCCCTACAACCCTGGTATCCTCAGGCCTAGCTTCAGACCCAGCAGCCTGGGTGTTCTCCTAGCCAGAGCTCTCCAACTCTACCTGCCTTTCCCCTGCACTATTCTGTCTCAGAAAGCCTTTCACTTCCTTAGCAGCCAACTCAGCAGCCCTCCTTATATATACAGACCTCAGCTGGGCCCTAATTGGCTGCTATCTGCCACAGCTGCTTGCTCCACAGCTCCAGGCCTCTCCCATGGCTAGATTTAGCCCTTCTTAGGCCAGTGCGGGGGCAAATGCCCCATCACATGGCCTTTGTACTAAATTGTGAGATTGTGGCAGTTTGAGCATTTAGTAAAATGCTCTTAATTCCCAAAATGATTAATATTTTTCTGATTAAATTTTTCCTCCTAACCGACTTGATTTATCATTATTTTCAGCTGTGTGAAACTGCCTGACTAAATCAGTGGACCACCAAGTCCTTGTCCTGTCTTTGACAATTCCATCTTATTCTGAAGCATCTAGTACTGGCAAGAAGGAAGAGTTATGAAACAGCTTGACTATAGAGATTGTTTTTTCTAAGTCTTGGTAGTTAAAAGTTGCTTTATGGTCTGAAACATGAATGTTTATATATTCCTTATAAATGTTAATCCTATTCTGTATAGCTGAGCATGTTCTCATACTCTATTTGCCTACAATGAGGAATACTGACACAAAGTATTAAGAGAAAGTGGGCTATAAAGGTGTGTAATACAATAACCAAGCAGCAGGTGGTGCAGGTGCACTCAGTATCTCTTCTGACAAGTATTTCCTCTCACCAGGATTATCCAATTAAATACCTGCTGGAACAACTAAATATAATCTGACAAAATGCAATCCACTGTACATGAGAAATTTTAGGCTCTGCACAAACATGGGAGCTTTTGCTACAAAAGCTAATTGCACTTGACAAGAAAATGGAGGCAACAGAGAAACACGCAAAGATGAAAATTGTCTCCCAGGACAACGTGGCAGTTGACAGAGTGGATATTAAAAAGTACTTGTCAGACAGGAAGAAACTGCAGATTAAGGAAGGAACCAGTTCAGGCACAGGAATATTTTAATGTAGATTGTGCCTAATGATAAACAAACCACTTTGGCCTGCTGTCTGTTTGAATTTGAAATCCTATCACGTCCTAGATCGGGGTGGGAACAGTGTTCCCCCTAATTTTTTCCATCTATGTGCAGAATAAATTTTTTTATGTGCACCTAGGCATGTGAGGATGTGTAACATCAGTGGAAATACATGCTGCTGGCTGTGAGTGCTGTGGGCACTCTGCTAATCAGCTGGGAAGCATTTGAATCTCTCCTGGGTGGCTGCCGTAGTGTTCAACTTACAGGGAACACTGGTGGGAACTTTTTTGGAACCAATGGGGGACACTGAACCACAGAAAAATCAGTTGGGGACCACATACAAGTGAGAAGCAAAAAACCCCCAAACCTCATGGATGCAGCCCCCAACTGATTAAAAAAAGTTACTTATCTCACTCTTGCAATTTGGGATACCAGGGTTCCTTTAGCACTCCAGCCCAATGTGGAAGGGTGCTAAGGCTCAGGGCTTCCACTCGGGTCTCCCCCTAATTTCCTGGGTGGGGACAAAAATAAGGGGTTCAGTGTGTGGGAGGGGGCCACAGCTGTCCCGTCCATAGGATGGTTTGGGGTAGCTTCCCCAGGCTCCTTTTGTGGTGAGGGTGCAGGGTCTGGACAGGTGGTAAGGTACAGGACCAGGATGGGTGGGTGGTGTCTTGGCAAGAGATAGGGTACAGAAGTGGGGTGGGGGTGCAGGGTCTGGACAGGAGGGAGGGTGCAGAACTGGGCTGGAGGCATGGAGTTTGGGAAGGAGAGGAAATGAAGGAGTGGGATGGGGATGGGGTCTGGGCAGGAGAGAGAGTGCTGGAATGGGGCGGGGGAGGTTTGGGCAGGAGCGGTGTGTGGAAGGAGTCTGAGGGGGCTGGGTGGCACAGCTCCGGGGGAATTGCAGTTGGCTCCCTGCAGCTCTGTGATGGCAGCCACCATCCCCTACTGCTACCATTGGCCATGCTTCCTGGCCAATGGGAGTGACAGGGGTGGAGCTTGCAAGCCAGCACCAGGGACAGTACTTCTGTGTGCTACTGTTGTATATTGTATGTGCATTACTTTACATTTATCCATATTAAATTTCATTTGCCATTTTGTTGCCCAATCACTTAGTTTTGTGAGATCTTTTTGAAGTTCTTTACAGTCTGCTTTGGTCTTAACTACCTTGAGCAGTTTAGTATGGTCTGCAAACTTTGCCACCTCACTGTTTACCCCTTTCTCCAGATCATTTATGAATAAGTTGAATAGGATTGGTCCTAGGACTGACCCTTGGGGAACACCATTAGTTACCCCTCTCCTTTCTGAAAATTTACCATTTATTCCTAGCCTTTGTTTCCTGTCTTTTAACCAGTTCTCAGTGCATGAAGGGACCTTCCTTCTTATACCATGACAACTTAATTTACATAAGAGCCTTTGGTGAGGGACCTTGTCAAAGGCTTTCTGGAAATCTAAGTACACTATATCTACTGGATTTCCCTTGTCCACATGTTTGTTGACCCCTTCAAAGAACTCTAACGGATTAGTAAGACATGATTTCCCTTTACAGAAACCATATTGACTAGAAGAATTATGTTCTTCTATGTGTCTGACAATTTTATTCTTTATTATTATTTCAACTAATTTGCCTGGTACTGACATTAGACTTACCAGTCTGTAATTGCTGGGATCACCTCTAGAGCCTTTTTTAAATATTGGCATTACATTAGCTATCTTCCAGTCATTGGGTACAGAAGCTGATTTAAAGGTTAGGTTACAAACCATAGTTAATAGTTCCACAATTTCACATTTGATTTCTTTCAGAACTCTTGAGTGAATGCCATCTGGTCCTGGTGACTTGTTACTGTTAAGTTTATCAATTAATTCCAAAACCTCCTCTAATGACACTTCAATCTGTGACAAGTCCTCAGATTTGTCACCTACAAAGGACGGGTCAGGTTTGGGAATCCCCCTAACATCCTCAGCCGTGAAGACTAAAGCAAAGAATTCATTTAGTTTCTCCACAATGACTTTATTGTCTTTAAGTGCTCTTTTTGTATCTCGATCGTCCAGGGGCCCCACTGGTTGTTTAGCAGGCTTCCTGCTTCTGATGTACTTTAAAAACATTTTGTTATTACCTTTTGAGTTTTTGGCTAGCTGTTCTTCAAACTTCTTTTTGTCTTTTCTTATTACATTTTTACACTTAATTTGGCAGTGTTTATGCTCCCTTCTATTTACCTCACTAGGATATGACTTCCACTTTTTCAAAGATGCCTTTTTATCTCTCTCTGCTTCTTTTACATGGTTGTTAAGCCACGGTGGCTCTTTTTTAGTTCTTCTACTGTGTTTTTTAATTTGGGGTATACATTTAAGTTGGGCCTCTATTATGGTGTCTTTGAAAAATTTCCATGCAGCTTGCAGCGATTTTACTTTAGTCACTGTACCTTTTAATTTCTGTTTAACTAACCGCCTCATTTTTGCATAGTTCCCCTTTCTGGAATTAACTTATCTGAATCATTGCTATTTTAAAGGAAGTGTTATGCTGTACTGGGGGATATTTAGAATGTAGGGCAGAGGTCTTTCCCTCCTTCACAATGGGACTTCCCTCCTCTCCTGAATATCCTTATAGTAAAGGTGCACAGCTCTGAACTTTCCATAAGAAAGGAATTTAACTCTTTTCTGCGAACCAAGAAAGCTGAAGGCTTTGTGTCAGCTCAATAGCTTGTCTCTTTCACCCACAGAAATTGGTTCAATAAAGGATATTGAATATCCTGTGACTGACATGGTTATTACAACACCGCAGATAGCCAAGAAACTGGCAGACCTGTACATCCACTCACAGGCTGTGACAAAGTGGGAATGTATTGTAATATTTTTATGAAACTTGTGTCTCAGTTTCCCCCTATACTTTGCATAGCTGCATAGTGGGGAAAATAGGATTAAGCCTGTTCTCAAAGCAGACCAGAAGCCATAGGTGTGTATGTGCTGACTATTTGTTTGAGCACACTGAATGGGTTATTAAAAGGATTGGGCAAGGCTGACCCATATCAGTGGAAAACCCAGGAAGAAAATGGAAAGCCTCCATCCCCAGTACATTGTGCTGTAATAATTGATGACCTAAAAGGAGCTTTTTCCTATCTCTCAGCAGGGGTTGTGCACTCAACATAGCCCTACCTGGAGAACAAAGGATTTGGGAGGTGACTGGCAGGGAATAAAGAGTTTATTTCTAGAAAAAGCTGACTCTCAATAGGGACTGACTAAGGAGGTCAGAGAGAGAGAGATGCGGCCTGAAAATGCTATAGCTTATCAAGTAATGGCTCTGGGAGATTCATCAGACTAGCTTTGGTTTAAATTGACTATGTTTTAACCTTTATTTCTCTGTGTTAACCTAAGGACCTGCAATACTGTGTTCCAGTAGACTAATAAATCCTATTCTGTTTTGACAACACTGCTTATGTGTCACTGCAAATATTGGCTGCGGTGCATGAGTCCCTTAAGAGTGCACAAGTCTCTACGAGGAGTCCATCTTAGTGTGACTCACTGGGCAGAGCTCATAGTGTGAATCAGGTGTGCTAGAAACCAGAGAGTCAGTCTAGACTGTGTTACTTACTCTCAAATTTGGCTACGTCTAGACTACAGGCTTCTTTCAGAAAAAGCTTTTTTCGGAAGAGATCTTCCAAAAAAACTTCTTCCAAAAGACAGCGTCCACACTGCAAAAGGGCATTGAAAAAGCAATCTGCTTTTTCGTAAGCGAGCGTCCAGACTGAATGGATGCTATCTTGCATGTAAGCTGTGGTTGCAATGGACAGAATGGCCACCAAGGCACCTGTGCTTTTTTCTCTTTCCTCTTCTTCCGAAAGAACTCCCACTTCCCCATGCACACATGCCTTTTTGCAAAAGAGCTCTTTCACAAAAAGGCTTCTTCCTCATAGAATGAGGATTACCTATGCTGGAAAAAATCCCTCTGTTCTTTTGATTTTCTTGCGGAAGAACTCGATTGCAGTGTGGATGTTCCTCAAGTTTTGTTGAAAAACAACCATTTTTATGACAAAAATGTAGGCATACCCAAAAAGTGGGACCTCTTGTGCATCTGGCACATTAAATGGGTTCCTCCAAGAGACTTTAAAATGTAGGGTGTAGCACAGTTCTGTGACATGGGCATATGGCTCAGTAAACCCACTGAACATACTATATGGTATCTACTATTGTCATGGATGGATGGATTAGACCTATAGGATCTGGTGGTCTGTCTCAGTCCTTCTGGTATGTATTTATGCTACAGTGTGTCTGGAATAAAGAAATGCTGCCATGGAGGCCTCTTTTAATATCTTGCCCATGACTCTGACTGCTAAGTGGGAAAAGCCTTATCTATCATACATCAGAGCATTCTGAGTTCACAGATCTATAAGCAAGAATGTCAGGCACAACATGGTGAGAATACACACTTAAAATATAATAATATGGGGTCATTCTGGTCTCTTCCCCTTGCCATAGGGGAGCTCCTTTTCATCGTCATATCCCCTGTTGCACATGCCAGGTTTGCAACATTATGGCAAGAACTATGAAAACCAGCTTTAATATTTCATTGGCTCATTATACCACATGAACAGAACTCTATACTTCCTCACTTATTAGGATTTCAAGCATGGTTGATAATATGGGGCTCTGTGTGCTGTCCTTTTTTCCACAAGTGTCCAAATACAGGGGTTCTATGGTGCTAGGAGAGCACTGTCAGGCTATCATAGCTTTATTTGAGACATTTAGGAAGAGGGAACAAACATGGCATGGATTAATATGAGCTTGTCCATTAGCCAAGTTTGAACCTAGATGGTCAGCAGTTTCTTTGGCACCTACTTGCCTTACACATCTAGACTTGTGACTAAGTTTTCCAGAATCTATGGGTGCTCAGCACATGCTTTGAAAAGTTCCCAAGTTTTCTGAACTGACTTCAGTTCAGAGTGAAGCAGGGTGGTATCTTAGAAAATATGGGTGCACATGACTTGTCCAGTATTCAGAGAGTCAACAGTAGATTAGAACTCAGGTCGCCTGAGTCTTAAAGCTACCCTCAAGCCACTAGATTGCAGGTGATTTTACAAATTAAAGCTCTACATTGAGAAAGCCCTAGTATATAACTCTTGTCAGAGTGAATTTATCTCCCTTGGAGATGTCTTATGGTAAGAACCATTGCTTAATTAAGAGAAGCTTTATTAAAAGACATTTAACATCCATTCTTTCTAATTATAAAAAAATGTTCTAAGAAGCTGATTAGCATTTCAGTTCTGACAGTTGAAAAGAAGAAATCTTCTACATTCAGGAATGTATTTTAGGGCTTCCCCCCCCAAAAAAAATATTAAAAAGAA
Source organism: Rafetus swinhoei (assembly GCA_019425775.1). Classification (NCBI taxonomy): domain Eukaryota; kingdom Metazoa; phylum Chordata; order Testudines; family Trionychidae; genus Rafetus; species Rafetus swinhoei. Next base: position 280,606,632 of record CM033437.1, read on the forward strand.
ACAAGTATTGAGGTAAGAAAAATTCAGCCTTTTAATTAACGCATGTTATTCAAGGAACAGAATTAGAGATAATGTCAATGGAACATTACCATAGCATAATGGTCTCATAATGCGTTTGCTACATAATTGAGGCAAAGCAGAGGAAATCATGAGAAAGATAGTCACCTGAAGCTGGGAAGCTCATTTTCAAAGTAAGAAATATTGATCCTTTGACAAAGTTATTTTATGATTATGTAAGGTTCTGTTGTGAAGATGCTGCTCTCCCACCTCTGCTCCTCCTAGAGCTCCAGGAATTCTTCATCCCTCTGCTGCAGGCAGTCCTGATTGGCTGCTCCTCCATAGGAAAGCAGGAGGAGTGGAAGGCAATTTATCAGACTGGAAATGGCATGAAGCTTGGAGCTCCTCAACGATATTTAGACTGGTGCCAGCAGTAGCTAAAATTGCAACAGATGGCAAAACAGCAGATAGTATAGTCAAGCACATAGATTTGGCACATTCATTTTGACAGGCTATGTAGCTGAGTGGACGGAATTTGGATCTGCTGTAACAGAAACCTGGCTTCTAATCGCAGAACTTTCCTTATTTGTGAAATGGATGGCATCATAATCCCAAGAGTGGAATCTGGGGCCATGGTCAATAATAAGGGCTTTGGGGATGGCACCACAACATTAATAGTTGCCAGTGGAAGATGACTTCAGCTCATCCTGTGCCCTCCTGGTTTGTCGACCACTGCACTTAAGGCTAAAGGGTATTTTCTGAAGGATGTGATCTGGCTCTCTTATTTAGATTTTTACCAGCAAGTAGAAACAACAGGGCTGCCAACTGTGAGACATATATACCATACACATCACTCAGGTATGTGCATTAGTCTAGCTCCCATTTGGAGTGGCAGATCAATATACCAGATAGAGGCACTCTCCAGCCCTACCGGACATCTGCTTTCCTCTTCCACAGTACAGGAGGTGAGAGAAAGGGACGTTTTAAGCAAGAAGGGTGAGAGTTACAGATGCTGAGACATGGTTGGGAGAGGCTAAGTACATCATGTAATGCGGGGAGTTAGGATGCAGGAAGCTAGTTGAGATGCCTGAGTGCTTGTGTCCATGGGTCTGGTTCTGAGCTGGGGTGTTTGGGAGATAAAGAGCAAGACTGGTGGGAATCTATGGAAGGGTCAGTTTGGGCTTAGCTGTGGGAATAATATAGACAGGTGGTGGTCAGTCAGACTGCAATTTGGGATGGTTAGCTGAAGGAGCTGTTGTAGGATGTGTGTATCAGGCTGTGCAGTGTGTGTTTGTGTTTGGGGGTTTCTTGCTGTGTGCTGAGCTTGTGTTTGTTTGTGGGTTTTTTTCCTCTCTTTCCCTTCCCTTTCCCTTTCGCCCCCATGGAGTGTGAGCTGTGGCTGGCAGTTGGAAGCTGTGAACTTCTAATCAAAGTTTGAAATCTAGAAGCCTCTGCTGATTTGTTGAGCCTTAATCAGGGGGAGGGGCTATGAGGCAGTTCGGGGCTTTATAAAGCAGTGAGTCAGTGACTAGGGACTGCAAACAGGGAGTTTTGAGAGGGAGTTGGGAAGGGGGTAAGATACACTCACCATTCTTTAAAATATTTTCTCTAAACTATTATCGAAACTTCCTGAGCTCTGGTGGGCCTTCAGGGGTTGATTGCATCAGAGGCAAGGCTTTGAGCCAGGCCTAGCCTCAGCCTTATAAAAAAGGCAGCCAGAGTGACCGCAGAGACCAGCGAACAGGGCAACAGCCAACAGGGGCGTTTGCCTGGGAGTTCACCCTGGGAGACCCCCATAGTGTTTGGTGCTCTTTTCTTTAAAAAAAAATTTTTTCTCTCTCCTGCCCTTCAAGGAGGCATTTAGAAACGTCTGAGGAATCTCTCAGAAAGAAGGCCGGTATGGATAGTGATAGGTCTGCTGTTGTTACCTGCACAGCATGTGCCATGTTTGTCTTCCTCCCGGAAGATAGAAGGAATTTCATCTGCACTAAGTGCAAGCTGGTCGCCATTTTGGAAGAAAAAATTAGAGGAGTTGAGGCCCAAGTATCAACCCTACGTTCCATCAGAGAGGGTGAAGACTTCCTCAATAGAAGGCAGCATTTAATCCTGCAGGTACAGCAAGCAGAAGAGCCAGTGAGGGCAGTACAGAACAAGGAAGAGAACTGGCAGCATGTAACTTCTAGAAGAAGAAGAAGGCCAACTCAGGTATCCCCCATTCCTGTAGAGGTAAGTAACTGCTTTCAGGCTCTCTCTACAGACACTGCAGTGGAAAATGCTTTGGCAAGGACCTCTCAGGGAAGAAATCAGAAGGGAACACCATCTACTGGAAGGCATGGGATGCGTAGTCCTAGGGATGGGGTTTCACAACCACCACCCCCAAAAGAAGAAGACGGGTGGTGGTGGTCGGGGACTCCCTCCTAAGAGGGACTGAGTCATCCATCTGCCGTCCAGACCTGGAATCTCGAGAAGTGTGCTGCTTACCAGGAGCTAGCATTCAGGATGTGACCGAGAGTCTTCCAAAACTAATCAAACCTTCGGATCGCTACTCCTTCCTGCTTCTCCAGGTGGGAACTAACGATATGACCACGAATGACCTTGAGCAGGTCACAGCAGATTATGTAGGGCTGGGAAGAAGGATCAAAGAATTTGAAGTGCAAGTGGTATTCTCATCCATCCTCCCTGTTGAAGGAAAAGGTCCACGTAGGGATTGTCGAATTGAGGAAGAAAATGCGTGGTTGCGCGGGTGGTGTCAGAGAGAGGGCTTTGGTTTCTTCAACTATGGGACTCTGTTCCAGGTACAAGGATTGTTAGGAAGAGATGGGATCCACCTAACCAAGAGAGGAAAGAACATCTTCATGGGCAGACTTGCAAACCTAATGAGGAGGGCTTTAAACTAGGTTCATAGGGGGATGGTGACCAAAGCCCTGAGGTAAGTGGGGAAGTCAGATACCATGGAGAAACACAAGGAGGAATGAGCAACAAAGAAGGACATCTGATTTGAATGGAGAAGGTAGGGCGAACAACTGGTTATCTAAGGTGTTTGTACACGAATTAAAGAACCCTGGGAAACAAACAGGAAGAATTAGAAGCCCCAGCCCAGTCAAAGAACTATGATTTGATTGGAATAACGGAGACTTGGTGGGATGACTCACATGACTGGAGCACTGTCATGGAAGGGTATAAACTGTTCAGGAAGAACAGGCAGGGGAGAAAAGGAGGAGGAGTTGCATTGTATGTAAGAGAGCAGTATGATTGCTCAGAGCTCCAGTATATAGAGGGAGAAAAGCCTGTTGAGAGTCTATGGGTTAAGTTTAGAGGCGGAAGCAACAGGGGTGATGTTGTGGTTGGTGTCTGCTATAGATGACCGGATCAGATGGATGAGGTAGACGAGGCTTTCTTCAGACAACTGAGAAGCTTCCAGATCATAGGCCCTGGTTCTCATGGGGGACTTTAATCACCCTGACATCTGTTGGGAGACCAGTACAGCAGTACACAGACAATCCAGGAAGTTTTTGGAGAATGTTGGGGATAACTTCTTGGTACAAGTGCTGAAGGAACCGACCAGGGGCCATGCACAACTTGACCTGCTGCTCACAGACAGGGAGGAACTAGTAGGGGAAGTAGAGGTGGGTGACAACCTGGGAAGCAGTGATAATGAAATTGTAGATTTCAGGATCCTGACCAAAGGAAGAAAGGTGAGTAGCAAAATACACACCCTGGACTTCAGAAAAGCAGACTTTGACTCCCCTCAGAGAACTGATGGGCAGGATTCCCTGGGATGCTTACATGAAGGGGAAAGGAATCCAGGAGAACTGGCAGTATTTTAAAGAAGCCTTATTAAAGGCACAGGAAGAAACCATCCCGATGCGCAGCAAGAGAAGCAAATATGGTAGGCGACCAGATTGGCTTACTAGGGAAATTCTTGGTGGGCTTAAACACAAAAAGGAAGCTTACAAGAAGTAGAAACTTGGACAGATGACTAGGGGAGGAGTATAAATATATTGCTCGAGAATGCAGGGAAATTATCAGGAAGGCGAAAGCGCAATTGGAATTGCAGCTAGCAAGAGATGTGAAGGGTAACAAGAAAGGTTTCTACAGGCATGTTAGCAATAAGAGGGTGATCGGAGAGGGTGTGGGGCCCTTACTGGATGAGGGAGGTAACCTAGTGGCAGATTATGTGGGAAAAGCTGGAGTACTCAATGCTTTCTTTGCCTCTGTCTTCATGGACAAGGTCAGCTCCCAGACAAATGCACTAGGCAACACAGTATGGGAAGGAGGTGGACAGCCCTTGGTGGGGAAAGAACAAGTTAGGAACTATTTAGAAATGCTAAATATACACAAATCCATGGGTCCGGATTTAATGCATCTGAGGGTACTGTGGGAGTTGGCAAATGTCATTGCGGAGCCTTTGGCCATTATCTTTGAAAACTCGTGGAGATCGGGAGAGATCCCGGATGACTGGAAAAAGGCAAATGTAGTGCCTATCTTTAAAAAGGGGAAGAAGGACAATTCAGGGAACTAAAGACCAGTCAGCCTTACATCAGTCCCTGGAAAAATCATGGAGGGGATCCTCAAGGAATCAATTTTGAAGCACTTGGAAGAGCAGAAAGTGATCAGGAATAGTCAACATGGATTCAAGAAGGGCAAGTCATGCATGACCAATCTGATTAGCTTCTATGATGAGGTAACTGGCTCTGTGGACATGGGGAAGTCAGTGGATGTGATATACCTTGACTTTAGCAAAACTTTTGATACGGTCTCCCACAATATTCTTGCCAGCATGTTAAGGGAATATGGATTGGATAAATGGACTGTAAGATGGATAGAAAGCTGGCTAGACTGTCAGGCCCAACAGGTAGTGATCAATGGCTCGATGTCAGGTTGCCGGTCGGCTTCTAGCAGAGTGCCTCAAGGATCTCTTCTAGGACTGCTTTTGTTCAACATCTTTATTAATGACCTGGATGAGGGGATGGATTGCACCCTCAGCAAGTTTGAGGATGACACTAAGCTAGGGGGAGAGGTAGATATGCTGGAGGGCAGAGATAGGGTCCAGAGTGACCTGGATAGATTAGAGCAGTGGTCCCCAACGTGGTGCCCGCGGGCGCTGTGGTGCCCGCCGGGCCATTTCTGTGCACCCACCGAGTGATCGGGCCGGCCCTGTCCCTGGGTGCGCGGCACAGGGGCGGCACCAGCCCCGGGCACACAGCACATGGGCTGTGCTGGCCCCGGGAGTGCAGCGCATGGGTGGCACCGGCACCGGGCACGCAGCATATGGCTGGCCCCGCCCCCAGGCGCGTGTGCAGCTCCACCCCCGGGCACATGTGTGGTCCCGCCCCCGGGTGCCCGGCACCTGAGTGGCCCCGCCCCCAGGCGCCCGGCTGCCCCAAAAGGTTGGGGACCACTGGATTAGAGGATTGGGCCATAAGAAATCTGATGAGGTTCAACAAGGACAAGTGTAGAGTCCCGCACTAGGGACGGAAGAATCTCAAGCATTGTTATAGGCTGGGGACCGACTGGCTAAGTAGCAGTTTTGCAGAAAAGGACCTGGGGATTACAGTGGATGAGAAGCTGGATATGAGTCAACAGTGTGCCCTTGTAGCCAAGAAGGCTAATGGCATATTAGGTTGCATTAGGAGGAGCATTGCCAGAAGATCTAGAGAAGTGATTATTCCCCTTTATTCGGCTCTGGTGAGGCCACATCTGGAGTACTGTGTCCAGTTCTTGGCCCCCACTATAGAAAGTATGTGGATGCATAGGAGAGGGTCCAGCGGAGGGCGACCAAAATGATTAGGGGGCTGGAGCGGATGACCTATGAGGAGAGAATGAAGGATTTGGGTTTGTTTAGTCTGCAGAAGAGAAGAGTGAGGGGAGATTTGATAGCAGCCTTCAACTTCCGGAAGGGAGGTTTCTAAGAGGATGGAGAAAAGCTGTTCACAGTAGTGACAGATGGCAGAACAAGGAGCCATGGTCTCAAGTTACAGTGGGAGAGGTCTAGGCTGGATATTAGGAAAAACTATTTCACTAGGAGAGTGGTGAAGCACTGGAATGGGTTACCTAGGGAGGTGGTGGAAACTCCATCCCTGGAGGTTTTTAAGTCTCGGCCTGACAAAGCCCTGGCTGGGTTGATTTAGTCAGGATTGGTCCTGCCTTGGGCAGGGGGCTGGACTTGATGACCTCCTGAGGTCTCTTCCAGTTCTATGATTCTATGGGGCTACAGCTGGAAGAAGCCAAAGGGGGGAGGATGGCGAGAGCTGCAGGAGCCCACGGGCTGAGGGGTGTGCCAGGCTGTAGCTGTGGGTGTTGTGTTCTGGGTATCAGATGGGTGTGTGTTGTGCCTTGCTGAGGCTAGGGGTGCGGGTCGGACTGTAGTTGTGGTTGCAGGCTCCCGAGAGGTGTTTGCCAGGCTGTCGCTGAGGGTGTTGTGCTCTGGGAACGGGCGGGGTGTGAGGCCGTGCGGGGCTGTAGCTGGGGAAGGGGTGGGGCTGCGGGAGCCGGGGGTGAGCGCCGGGCTGCAGGAGCGGACCTGGCTGCTGGCGGGTCGGGAGGCCGGGCCGGCACTGGCCATTCTGAGGGGGGCTGGGGGCGGGGCTCAGGAGCTGTCAAACCCGCACCCCGCCCTCCCTAGCTCTGCGCCAATGAACCCGGCCCGGCGCCGTCACGTGACCAGGAGGGGCGTGGCTTCCCGGGGCCCCCGCCCAGCCGCTCCAGGGAGAAGCCGGCGCGGTTGGTGAGAGGATCAAACAGCGACGCTGCGCCGCGGCGGGGTCCGGGCACAGGAGCCGGAGCCTGGGTTCTGCAGCGGGGCAGGAGGTGTCCGGGCACGACTCCCCTCGCCCCGCAGCCAGCCGGGGCCGCGTGCGCCCCTTCGTCACGCGCCGCTCCCGGCCGGGGGCCGCCGGGGAAGGTGAGAGCCGCGGTCTGGGGCGTCCCGAGGCAGGGACTGGGGCTGTTCCGCCCCCTCGGCCGCGGCGGTGACGCTGCTGGGGCTTCCCCCAGTCGCTGATGTTCCCTTGGTGCCCCCGGGCTGCTGCTACGGTCCCTCCTACCGTGGCCCTTCGGCCAGCGCAGCTCCCGGCCCGCCCTGGGGCACAGCGGGGTGGCGGCCCCTTAACCGCCCCCTCCCCCAACCGACCGGCGCTGCGCGGCGAGAAGCGCTGGCTGGTCCGCAGCCCGTCCCTACGGGCGAGTCACCCCCCGCGTCTCTGTGTGGCGCTTGCTTGTTTGACACAACGGTCCGATCGCAACTTCAGGCGGTGTTTTATCTGCGCAGGACGCCTGAATAATCGAGCGGAGTTGTGTTGGGTGGGTAAAATTGTTGGGAAGAATGTAGCTGGGACTGTAGAATGATTCTTTAGGCAGGGGAAATGTGTGGATAAAACACTGAAAACTGCACCTCTCTTCTGTTGTTGAAATTCTTGGGGACACATGGGGAAAATAGTTGAGGGTTGTGTGACTCTCTCTACACGTGATATCACGGGTAGTTTTGTCCTTTGGCACTTAACGTGGTGCCTCTTTTAGCTTTAGGTGGATGTATCCGCTGATGTATTTATTAATCAGACTAAGAAAAATATTTTGCTTTGCAAGTTCAGAGAAAATGAAGAGCAGTTAATTGTCATGCAGGCTACATCCTCATTGGATGCTTAATGAGCACGTAATTTAAGCTGAAACTAGGACTCAAGATAATATAGTAATAGCCCCTTTAAAAAATACAGAACACAGTTAAAAATGTAGTTTTCTTGGTCATCAGTAATATCCTTTCCCTACAACTGGGAAAGGAGTTTCCCGATTAACTGTTTAATTCCTCCAAGGGAACAAAACTTAAATTTCCCTAGTACTATAAACTGTTGTATGTCACTGCTAACCAACTTACATGTTTATTAGAAATGTTTGTTTGAAACACTGATTTTTTTTTCAAAAGAAATGCATTCAAAGTATGTTTAATACTTAGTAGTTTAATGAACTGCTGTGATCTTTTAGTTTTCAGTCCAGTTTGCAGTATCCCTATCACAATTGTTTTAAAACAATCTATAAGTCTATCCAAGAAGGTGCAAAACCCGCAAACTCAATCTTCCCTTCCAAAACACTCCCTCCCTCCTCTCCCCCCCCTCCCCCGGGAAATATTTTTGTGAAGGTAGTTTTCTAACTTAAATGGGTCGAACCTGACACTTTTTTATTCATTTTCTTATATGTGAATTTCGATGTGGCATTTAAAATAAAACGAAGAGCTGTTTAAATTGAGGACTGGAAATATCTCAACATTAATTTTCATGAGAGACCTCTTTTAGCTGAAACTTTAGATGTTTTAGTTTAATCCCTGGAGATAGTCTGTAACATGCAAAAAGATTCCTCCTTGATTTCTGTTCTAGTCTAACAGATTTATTAAGTCATGAGCTTTCATGGGTAAAACCCACTTCATCAGATGAGTTGGAGTGGAAATCACAGAATCCGGGGTCCAAACCTGACTTGTATGGTTGGGTCCTAATTAAAGCTTTGATGTAAACCTCATTTTTATTCTCCTTAAAGCTTTGAAATAAGGGCTGTAACAATTCTCGTAAACATCAGCTGTTGGGCACTTGTCAGCTCACAACAGATGTAGTGAGGGTGTACTTGGTTCCATTCTTTTGCTCACCTTGCCAACTCCCTTCCTGTGGGCTGGTGAGAGTCTGAAATTGGTAGCTCTCCTTCCTTAAGCATAGTGCTTAAACAAAAACTACACTTTCACTTTGCTGATTTGTCATCTTTAGAAAATACTGAGGAGCTTCTTTGAATCCAGTGCAATCACCCAGAGATGTTCTTTCAGCCATGCACTAATTTTCCTAAAAACTGGTTACTACTATAAACTGCTGTGTGTCTGATACAGAGTGAGCAGTGTTCTGGTCTTTGAAACATTACAGTAACACTTGAAAAGCAGGATTCTTGTCAATTCTAGTTCATTGCCTTTTTTAAAAAAAAGCTTATACCTGGAGAGAAGGGGTAGGGGGTGTCCAAAGGGATGTTGGAGCCTTGTTACCATCTACAATTATGGTCAATTATGAGCTTTTAGACTTTAAGTTGGTGATAGTCAAGGGAGTTGTGAGTAGCTCTCTACACTATATGATATTAAAACACTGGTTTATTTATTAACCAATCAGTATGCTTTTTCTATGTTAACCAGTTGTAGCTGACATAATACTTGGTCACAATAACTAGGGATGTCAGATATCATGTAATTGAGTAGTTATGTAACCGCATAAAATATTATTGGTTACATGACTATTCAGTAGTCCTGGGGGTGGGGCTGGCAGCTAGTATGCTCCGGCTCCACTCCTGAGGAGCCCTCTGCCACTCCATGCTGCTGCTGCCGATACAGACGCAGCAGCGCAGTGTGGAAGGCAGGAGGTGATCTGTGAGGGAAGCCAGTTTAAAAATCAGCTCCCCTTACACCGGATGCCTACCCACTTGCACTGCTGTGTGGAAGCACCCCTGTCCGTGAGGATCTTGGCCTTCTTCCCCCCTTCTCACAGACAGGGGCTGCTGCTGCAAAGCAGCCTCTGCCTGTGGTGGGCTGAGGCTCACCATGGACAGAGGCTCCTCCATGGGATGTGGAGCAGTCTCTTTCCATGGGTAGCTTGGACTACCTGTGGACAGGGGCTGCTTCCACCCCTTTGTGGCAGACCTGCTTGCACTCCTCCCCATGTGCTGGGGGGGGGGGTGGTGGCACTGCGTGGCTGGTGCTGTGGTAAACCAGCTTTTAAGCTGGCTCCCTCCAGCATGGCTCCTGCCTGCCCCACTTGCCGCCTCTGCAGGTTCTGTAAGAGCTGTTACACGTGGGGAGCTGGCTTGACAGCTGGCTCTCTGTGTGTATTGGCTCCCATCTGCCACTCCTTAATCTCCAGGCTGCTGTGCCTTTATCAGAGGCAGCAGTGCTGGGGGGGGAGGGAGAGGCAGATAGATCTGGTGCTTGTGGGGACCTTCTTAAAGCCGGCTCCTCAGGGGCACTGGCTCCCGCTCCCTCCCTTGCTCCCTCTATATCAGAGGCAGCAAGGTGGGAGTGCATGTAGTTGATAAGCCTAGGCTTATTGGTTAATCATTTACTCGACTATATGCTAACATCCCTAACAATAACCAAGAAAATAAATATATAGAGAAAGTAGTCAGTGAAACAATGAATTCACACTACTCTGACTTTTTTGGCTAGTGTTGATTGCTAATTTGGTTCCTGAACAACTGAGGTCTGAGTATCACTGCCTTTAGTATTTCAGATGTAACAGAGTCCTTCTTTTAGAAAAAAGAAAAGCTAATTAATGGCTGTGAATAAAAGGAACTGGTACCGAGACAGCTACATGCACATGACAGCAATGAATTGAATATTTTTCCTGTTTTTAAACATGGGTTGTGGAGGCTGTTGTAAATTGGGAACCAAAGATCTGTTTCTTTCTCTGTTTAAAAGTACTTTGAGTGTCCAAGGAAACATTCTCCCAGCCTTAATTATTGTCAAGGATCATTTCACTTTTTAGCAACTCTGAGACTTTAAGATCTTTTTAACAAAACTAAGGCAGACACTGTGTATAAAACCTAAAATCCTTTTTTTCTCTCTTTTGTGTGCGTGTATGTGTGTGTGAAGGTTAGCTGCATAGAAAAAAAAAAAAAGTAGGGTTTGTATTCTTCTTGCTGCCTCTGACATAATGAAAGCCTCGTACGTAATTTTTAAAAATTTTGCTTGTTTTTTTTATTATAAAACATATTATAAAATCACATCTGGTCTGCTCTGGAAGCCTGTGATACTCTAGAGTTGTTAGAAACTGTGAAATCCCCAGTGTCAGGAAGATGAACACAGAGTAACATGATTTTTAAATCTTTTTTTTGCGTCTGATATTCTCAGCATTTGTTGTGCTGATTAACTTATGTACTTAAGTGGCATGATTCCTATTGACTATAGTGGGAGAGATGGATCAGGCTGAAAGTTTGACATAAAGTGCACCTAGTTTGATTAATGTGCACCTAACTGCTGTAGCTACACCATTTCTTTAGGATTGTAGTCTGTGGGGAAGTAAAAATATTAATGTTATGAACCACACATTCCTAAAATGTGATTAGGAGCAAGTCATATTATGCAGGATTTACATTTCCTTGCATTCTGATCTGTCTCCAAGGAACCCTTTTTTCCCCACGTGTAAAAAAACTTCACGTAATCACAGAAATATACAGGTCTTCCCTGCGATCAGTTTTAAACTAAGGGTCACAAATACAGCAGACTGTTTTTCATGATGGTGCATGCATGTGTTCAGTGCTCCAAAAACATTGGGAAGGGCTTGAACAGAGATAAAGAACTTGATCTCTAGTTTGATCTCTGACTTTCCCCTCCACTTCCTTTTGTTTCCCCAACTGTGATATCTTTCTATCTCATGCTGTGTACGTGGCTGTCACTTGAGGCTGTAAGTCATAAGGGCTCTGTAATTCAGGCCTCGTGCTCTTCTGCTTCTGAACAGGGAAAAATCTTGATTAAAAGTAGGTATCACTGTATTTGACAAATATGTGCTGACTTACTTGCTTTGCTGTGGCAGTGGACTTGCTGTATGAACCATAATAACTTTCACATAATAGGAGTTGTCATTATTTTAATGTAATGGCTATCTCCGCTTCAGAGGAAGAGATGATTTAAAAATAAATGAGCTAAGTATCATGAAAGGAGACAAGAGGAAGGGAACTGTAGTCTTAAGGTAGCAAGAACAAATCATTATTTTCAATATTTTATACTGGTTAAATGTTGCACCACTTTTCTGGAAGTGCCCACGAAGTACTAGATGCTGTACAAACATAAAAGTTGGTGATTTTTCCCCCCCAAAGAACTTACTATTGTATTTTTGGATTTCTACTTAATGTTGTCTGATAAACAAGCAGTTAATGAAGATTGTGCAAATAATCTGTCAGGAGTGCTGAGGGAGAGGACTGTAGCTGGAACTCATTAAAAGGTATATTTGCATGGCTGCTGTGTTTACAGGAAATGAAAAATTAGAGGTTTTAAAATTATGCAGTTGCAGGCAGTCACTGAGATGAGATGTGGAGGAAGTGCAGAGTGTTTGCTTTTCTAAATGTCAAACTGAACAGGTTCTTTACTGAGTAGTACTAAATTTATTTTCTCCATTCTGTGCACAGATTTACTCATGTTAAATCAAAGTTCTAAATTTTAGTCCACTCTAGCATAATTCTAGTCTGATTATTTTTAACATATATGATGCATGTATACTTTGTAGCATAAATAGTATTGGAAAATTAGGAATTGGAATTACCAGAGGCCAAGGAAAAATTAGTCTTGGTGTTCAATCCAGAGCCCTATTTCCCCATAAAGAAGGGGAGATGGGATGTTTTAGGATTCCTACTTGGGAGATGTCTTTGTATTCTGCTTGGTTAAGTCATCGCGTGTAGCAGTCTTTGGCTAGGAAGAACGCAGAAACAACTGATGGAAGAACAAAGGAGGAAGCCAGCTGCAGCTGAGAGGCTGTAGGAGGGCTTCTGCTACTTCCTCCCTATAACCACACTCACAGTCAGGAAGCTCTGGGGTTCTTGGGGCAGAGTGAGACCCATGAATAACCTCTGTGCCTGCATCTACTGGTAAGCTTTTCTAACTAGCGGTAAAGTGCAATTGGCAGTTGTGAACAGTTGCAGTGAAAATGACTATGCTTGTTTTACTGCTTACTGAGGAAGGTATATGCAACTGCTGAAGCACTGTCTCTGTCTTCCTATACATCTTTTAAGCAGATAGTGATGCGATGCTAGCCTTCGATGCTAAAAGATTTTCTTTGCAATTGTAAGGAATCTGAATTAAGGCCCAGATTCTCAAAGGCAGGCACCTATGCAGCTATTTAAAATAAAATATTAGTTTCTACATAACTCAATGACTTTGGGCTCTTTCTGTTCCAGTCCCCTTTCAACTTGGGGAGAGAGGGAAGGGGAGTTCTTGCTGCTGAAGACTAGATATTTTATTTTTTTTAAATCTGGGACAAAAATATTTGCTGCCTCTTGGAGAGATTACCACCAGTGTTGAATCTTGCTTAGTTTTATAAATGACACAAGGCATAATCTTTTGGACAGCAAAACCATGAGATCATTACATCAGTGAAGTTGAGTAGAACAAACTTCAGGTACCAGTATTAAAGCAAATACTCAATCAGCTCATGGTAACACCATGTTACATGCTTTTCCAGTAACTTGGTAAAGGTTAATTTAGCCCTGGTCCACATTTAAATGTTGATTTCCCTAGCAACATCAATTACCATATGAAGAAATCACACCCCTGATTATTTACAGTTAAGCTGGATTTGCTCCGATTCAGAGATGGCTAGGTTGATGGGAAAAGTCTATGATTGACCTCACCATTGTCTCTTGGGGAGTTGTATTACTTACTTTGATCAAAAAACTTCTTTCATTTGATCTAGGCAGCATCTTTGCTCTATTAGAGAGGCATAGCTGCTGCTATAGCACCCATAGTGTAGCTGTGCCCTTAGCCTTGTAGTTTATATTGATAATAGAGAGCCTTGCACCTTCATAGAATACTAGGACTGGAAGGGACCTCGAAAGGTCATCGAGTCCAGTCCCCTGCCCTCATGGCAGGACCAAGTACTGTCTCTAGACCATCCCATATAGACATTTATCTAACTTACTCTTAAATATCTCCAGAGATGCCGATTCCACAACCTCCCTGGGCAATTTATTCCAGTGTTTGACACCCTCCTCCCCGACAGTTAGGAACTTTTTCCTAATGTCCACCCTAAACCTCCCTTGCCGCAGTGTAAGCCCATTGCTTCTTGTTCTATCCTCAGAGGCCAAGATGAACAAGATTTCTCCCTCCTCCTTATGACACCCTTTTAGATACCTGAAAACTGCTATCATGTCCTCCCTCAGTCTTCTCTTTTCTAAACTAAATAAACCCAATTCTTTCAGCCTTCCTTCATAGGTCATGTTCTCTAGACCTTTAATCATTCTTGTTGCTCTTCGCTGGACCCTCTCCAATTTCTCCACATCTTTCTTGAAATGTGGTGCCCAGAACTGGACACAATACTCCAACTGAGGCCTAACCAGTGCAGAGTAGAGCGGAAGAATGACTTCTCGTGTCTTGCTTCGTGTTTGTAGATTAGTGAATGTATTTGAATGTATTCCTGCACCATGTACTTTAGAGTTCATTGTAGACCCTCTTAATTCTGATTAGGTTTATTGAAAACGAATTTCTTTATAGATTATCTGAGAGCACAAAGAGTACATCTGTAAACAGTACTTCCATGTAATATAGTATGTATGGCCAGGAAATGCTTCTGCCAAGGTTCCTGTGTCTTAGGTAGATTCTATGATGATATGCCCTCACCAATTCAGTACAGGATCCCAAAACAATTTTTTTATTCCATCTGCCCTTTATAATGTGGTGCAGATTTTAATTTGTGATGCATGTATTATAGAAGCACTTGGAATGGGAAAGAGGGAGCAGCTAGTAGTGGTTGACAGATGGTTTTGGATGTAGGGTGCCTAGGAAATTGAGGAATTAGTCCTGGCTTTTGGCAGTGAGAAGGCAGCTTGCTCTTCTGGTTCTGGGAAGTAAAGAAATCTTCGTATCACCATACTTTTTCAGTAGGTGGGAATATGGGTTTTATTTTGCAGTGAACTTCTTCCTCCTGCAGTTAACAACATTTGGTCCTACATGCAATAAAAATGAAGACGCTTCAGGTTTTATTTTTTGCTAATATTTTTAGCAATTAAATAACTGTAATATTTGATACATGCGGCACAGTTTAGGTATCCTGTGTAATTGATCTTGCATTTGGTACCTTCACCTCATCCTCGTTTTCTCCATTTAAAAAAAAAAAAAAATTGCTCTGGTTGTGTCTAGTCTCTCAGATTCATAAGCTTAGGGGGGTAATGTTACTGTTTCTGTTTGCACAATGATCCTGAGTGGTGCCTCCGAGTGGTACTTGGATAAAAATGCTAGTTAATATTGCTTTACTGAGATGAGTGGGAGCAAATTTTGTTTTTCTTTTCCAGACCTGCTCACTTTACCAGTAGACATGTGTAGATGCCACTGCATTGGTCAACTTACATTCTGAAGGCTTCTTTTGTGTTAAGGGGGTGGGTTTTTTTTAAGGAATGTTAGATAAGTTTATGCAGGTGTTTAACTGCATGAAACACAGAACCCTCAGATGTGGTTTGCATTGTTAGTTTACTCAGTGACTTAACTTCCTCAGGGAAGTTGTTTTTGGGTTGAAATTTATTTATTTGGTCTTGGATCAAAGGTAATCTTATATTGGATAGATTTAGTGGTCAACACAGTTACTTTCAAATTATGAGAAGACCTTTTCCTGTATATTATTGGAGATGTTTTAATACTTACATAACTAATGGAAGAAGTTAGAACTTCATAGTTAGTTGAAGCAAATACTTCAGGTTTGGCGAAAACAGGCTTAGCATTTTAAATTACATATTTAAAGCTGATTGTGAGATGTTACCTACATCAGTAGAGTAGATATAATAAAACCCAAACTACAGTTCCATCCACACCTCTTTTCTTAGGGCCCTGTCAGGAGTCATAGAATATGGGGGAAGAGAGAGTGTGGGGCATGTTGGGCTGCTGGGTGGGATGTCACACAATGGGATTGAGAATGGCTAGTGAGGGGGACAGACGGGGCAGGGACTGAATGGGAGCATGGGTGCAGAGACACAGGGATGGAAGCAGATGTGCCTGCCTGAAAGAGAGAAGGACTAGGAATCAACCAGGATCAGTGAGCCTTCTGTATGCAAACAATCCTGTGACTGGTTTCATCACAGAGGTCCCCTTGGAGCTGTCACTTGGAGTGCATATCATGCCACTGAGCCTGTCTGCTTGCCCTATGAGGTGCTGAACTACCTTGTCCTGCTGGGCCAAAAGCTCTGATGTCTTCCAGACAAGGCACGATTAGGGTAACAACCCCCAGCAGAACAACATGAATAATGAACAAGCTCAGCTCTGGGAAGGCTTAGTTATAGGGCTTTGACAGCATCCAAGAACACAACCTTTAAAAGAGGCCAAACCCCCTCAAAAATAAGTCTTGCACAGAGATGTTCGCTCTCTTTATTAATGAAAGCGAGATGCATGCACAGCTGTGGTTCACAGCACACTTCCCGCCCCCTCCCCCCAAACAGTTAATTACCCTGGGTTTGTTAGTAAAAAACTTTTGTTTTTTATTAAATATAAGAAGTAGGATTTAATTGAATGCAAGTGAAAACAGACAGATCAAAGTAAATTACTAAGCCAAAATAAACAAAACATGCCATTAATCCTAATACACTGAGAGATCATTACAGATCCTAATTTTCACCCTAGTCCTTATCTCCGATGCAATTCTTCACAAGCCACAGTTGATCTTTTTCTGGCTTGGGTCTAATAGCCACTTCTATATCCTCTTCAGATAGAAGGTAGTTTCAAAGGCAAGCTAAAGAGGGCTGTTGATTTCTACCCATTCCTTAAATAGAATTTTTTCAGGGCAGAAATTCTTTATTTTATTTCCCCATCCCTGTGGAAAAATACCAGATTCAAGATGCATTCCAGCACCAGGTGGTAAGGATGTTAAAAATTGTTTATTTTGATAACCATGTACATGGGTGGTTGGTGAAGGCAGGGCTTGGGGAGGCAAGGGTAGCCCATGCAGTCCCACCTCCAGCCTTGCCCCTTTTGCTGAGGTCCTGCCCCTTCCCTGTGCCCCCCACAAAGAGGCGGGGCAGTGTGCTGCATGCTTCCCCCTTCCCAACCAAACCTCCCCAGCCCTGAGAAGGAAGGAGGGTGCTAAGTGTGTGGCATGGCCCCAGCCCTGGAGGATGGTATACTGCATGGCCTGGCCCAGCCCAACTTCTCTAGCCCCTGAGCACAGGGGAAGGAAGGAGGGTGTGGTGCATGGTATAGCTTGGCCCAGTATCTCCAGCCCCAGAGCACCTACAGCAGGTGTTTTGGTGGGGGAATGTGGGCAGGGCTGTACCTGGCAATTTGGGAAGGCAAAGCCTTTTCCTGCCTAGCATACCAAACACCCATGATAGTGTAACCACTAAAATTTTTAGCGGTTACTCAGCTCCCCCGGGAGCAGGACCAGTGGGCAGTGTACTCCTGGCTGCTGACCCCGCTCCCAGGTAGCTGCCTGTGACTCCAGGCTGCTGCCTCTGTATCAGAGACAGCAGCCTAGAACAGTAGAAGCCCACAAGGCCGGGCCGGGGGGAGAAGCTCCCTGTGGACAGAGGCTGCAACCTTTGTCTGTAAGGTGCCTGGGCCCCCTTGGATAGGGGCCGCAGGCAGTTTCCCTGCGTGCTCAGCATTTAAAACTTGGACTAGTTGGCTGGGACTGAACCAGTCTGCCCGTCCGAGTTTTAAATGCAGATCACCAAGGAGCAGGGTTGTTTTGGTTAACCAGGACTGTTAAGTGATAACCAGTCGCTTATCAGTTACCTGGTTATCCAGGTAATCATTAACATCCCTACCAGGTTGCATGGTCACATGTCTTTCTAGGACCAACCACAGTTTGGGTTACAAGACAAACCTATTTACAGACCTTGACCATGGTGCCATTATGTTTCCGGATTCTCACTAAAAATGGCCCTCATTATAATTCTAAGTGTGCTAAACAGATTCACACTTCATACTTCCAACTTCACATACAAGAATGATATATGCGTAGAATATATCACATTCAAATAGAATATACACATTCAACAGATTATAACTTCTAAAAATGTCACGATGCATTTTGCCTAACGTCTTCAAGTTATGCATATTTATATTCATAAGCTAATTTTCATAAGACTTGGGGGACCATGACATTCCTCCTACACCTGATTACTCCCAAAACCATACAAACCTGTTCATTGCTTCTCTCTCTGGCCCCACTCCCAAGAACTCTCCAAGTTCTCTCTTTTTCAGCAGTTCTCTCCCTCATCTCTTTCTTTATCCCTGACTTCCCCAGATTTTTGCACTGCTTCTGACAGGTGTGGGAAATGTTTGTATTGAGTAAAAACTCATTTAAACTACAAAGTTCTGTATTACATGCCTAGTAAGGAGTCTATTTGTCAATAAACATTTCCTGAATCATTTTTATTGTCTGTATTGTTAAAAATATGCATGCAGTCAAGTGTTTTGAAATAAATTACCAAAATAATTGAAACTGGCATGATTATATTGTTGGTTTTGGTGCAGAATTCCCCCAAGAGTAATTTACTCTCCAACTGAGCTGAGGCTAGCTCTTTTATATTTCTCAAAGCCAGATACTTTGGTCCCATAACTGATAGGCTCATTTTCTTCTTGGCTACTAAGTTTCCCAGAAAGCTTGCTCTTAAAAGGCCCAAGCAAGTAATGTCTGTGACCCACGGCCTTGTTCACTGATCTCTTTTGTATATGTGAATTAAGATATGCTGTTTCTTTTGTGTGTGTGTGTGTGTGTGGACATACTCTTCTACAAAGCTAGTTATTCTTTTCTTAAAAGGTAGGAAACTAAAGCAAAATAATGGCTCAGGTGGTATTAGTGATGCATAACCATGAGATGAAGTCAAGAAATTTCAAGAGTCAGTGCAGCAAGAATTATTAACTTGTCCACATTGCTTTTCTAGTGATCCATTGTTCTTCAGTCTAAACTGTAATTACAGCTGTATTTTTCTGTGTGCCATAACTTGGGCCCATTGTACATCCTGATATTTTTACATTCAGGTAAAATATAATATTCAGAAATTAGTTATGCTTGATTTCTCAATCTGAACATTGTCTTAATGCTCTCCCTTTAAATATAAACTTGACATGCATGATACTTAAAATAATGAAGCTAAAATGCCCTTTGTTTAAATATTGATTGACTCAAAATTAATCCCTCCCTTCTACCACATCATGAAGTGAATGAATGAACTTCTTTGTGTTTTGAAGGGGTACTGTCACATCATACGTGGACACATCTCTTTAAGAACTTTAATCCTAAAAAATCAGAGATCAATAGAAGACACTTTCACAAAACTCATGAAAACTTATTCCAATGGGAAGCTTTTATCAATAAATAAACAAAAGTTCCCTGCAGTGTCAGGAACTTGACACAGATTGTATAGGGTTATGGTATCCAACATGCTAGCCACTAGCCACATGTGGCTATTTGGTCAGTTAAGTGTGGTTAGTTCACTATAGAGTGTTGCTAATTCTCTGTAGCAGTAGCCACTATAGTGATTACTATAGTGGCTGCTGCTTCAGAACTGGTTGGACACTATGGGTTTAGGGGCATGAAACTAGAAAATGAAACTATAGTTTTTAAAGAGCAGGTTTTCTTTTCCATGACAGGGCTCAGAGGAATGTTAGAAAAAACCTACCGAGAATAACACACCATTTCAATGTTTTAAAAATCATTTATGTAATGTAATTATGGGGAATTTGTTACCTTAATGAGTGTTCATTCAGATGCTAACTTTTTAATTCTGCTTGTTGCTTAAATTCATTTTTTTCGTATTACTTTTATTTATCTCTGTATCTGAATCTAGTCCTCTAAAGCAATGTATGAATCTGTCTACTAGGGATGTAACAGTGTAGTCAATTAACCGATAAGCAAAAGCTTATAGGTTAATGCTATAGACTACATGCATTTCCCTCCCCTCTCCCCCCAAGCCAGTAAATTTTTTAGCAGGCTGGCCAGCAGCCTGGCTCAGTTCTGTCTCACACCGGGTGCGGGACCTACACTTTAAATGCAGAGCCACACTGAGGGTATTACAAGTGGGGCAGGCTGGCAGTCAGGCTCAGTTCCTGTTTGTGCCAGGCCCAGGAGCTAGGCCCGTCCCGCCCTGCAGACAGGGGCTGCTGCCACCCCACACTGCTTCCTCTTAATCAGAGGCAGCAGCACAGGCGACAAGCAGCTGGTACGCAAGAGGAGCTGGTTTTTAAGCTGGCTCCCCTCGTGGACTAGCTCCCACCTGGCACTCCGTGCTGCTGCCAGCTTCGCCCCCAGGGACTATAGAATAGTGGACTAACCGATAAGATTTAATGAGGTTACTCGACTGTTCAATTAACCGATATTTAACATCTCTATTGCCTACAGAGATTAGAAGATGACAAACAGAGCCCATTACACTTACAGCAATCTCTGAGAATGATGTAATAAGCTTATAGATTAGTCTGTTTTACTAATTGCTGGAAAAGGTACTTGACTGAATCCCAAACACAAATGCAGTTAATTTTGATAAGCCATTATAAAGCAGTTACTTGTGGAGGAAGTTGTCATATTGGTTTTGTTTACAGAATGATCACATATGTTCCATATTTAAACAAAACTTCCACATATGGACTAAAATATTTATCTTATAACAGAACTTTATCCATAAATTGAGACTGGCACTATTTTAGTTTCACTGACAAAATGAATATTTTTACAGAGAAAACATGGGCAGTGTTTGCTGAAGTGACCTCATATTCTGTCCACACAATCGTCACTGGTCTGGAAGAATTTTCATGTATTTTGGGTTTACATCAGTATATTGAAAACTCAGTTTCCAAAGGGGGAGGAACTCAGAATGAGGCTATATATTGATATACAACTGAATTTCATGCCTTTAATAGTTATTTTGACGTTCAGGGGAGAATATTAAAGATCTACTTGATGTTAGATTTCTTTATAATACAGTAGCACAAGTAGCATTGCTTGGGTCCTGAAGAAGGGGATCAGGGCAGGGGGCTGGGAGAGTGGGGGGTGTAGAAGTCAGAGTTGGGGGTGGTGATGAGAGAGGGCTCTGGGCAATAGACTGCATGAGTGGGAAAGGAACTCCCTTTTCCCCCCAAGATGAGTATTAGGGCTGCTTGCTCTTACCCTTCCTGTCCCCATCAGGGGAGCAAGAACAAAGTGTAAAGCTCTTCTGCCTCCTATGCTTCCCCAGCCAAAGTGAGGAATTTGGGGAAGTGGGAGCTTCAGCCCTCAGATCCGTCCTTAAAGGACACCTGGGGTGTGTGTGGGGGGGAGGGGAAGGCTCAGATGGCTTTCACCTGCCTGGTGATTCTGTCTCTCTTCTATATAGTTTGGTTATGCCAGGCATATCCCATTTTCCTGGCATAACCAAACCCTTAGCTTGCTTTAAGTCATGATAAGAGGAAGTTTATACAGAATTTTGTGGTACTAGCTCTTACCATTTAGGAGGAGTTGTTGATCAAACAGACAAACTTTTGTAATGAGTGATGTAAATGCCCCTCTTTCTGATATGTACAGTGGAAAGCTACCACAACACCAGGATTATTTGTGGTACTCTTCAAATCGAATGTTGATCCTTTCCATATCTGTGTTATCAAGAGTGCAGTATGATGCATATTACTACACTGTTCTATAAGTTGGGACTGTTTTATCTATATTCCTTGTTTTTGTATCAGTAGTCACATTAGAATGGAGTGACCTTTTCAGTTGACGGCAAGGGAGCATAATTATCTGCTCTTATCTTGTTTTGGGTTATGTTCCATGGTGCCGCTCACTAATATAGATCGGGCACAGGTATAGTTACTGTTTCTTATCTAATGAGCTTAATACACTGGTTATATTTTTGCCCTGTCCAGATTAGTCACACTGTTGCTACCACTAGTGGAGCTGCATTTCATATATGATTTATTAAACACAGATGAATTCTGGGGTCTTGAAAATGGAGGCCAAACCAAACTTAACTGAGCCAAGTATATTACTGTCTGACACTATGTTTGCTTCCCCACACCTCTGCCAGTATGCTGGTTTGTCTTCTAAATGCAGATAGCCTGTCATGTTAAACCAGTTATTTTGCAGTGTAAACTAGCCTAAAATGTTTCAGTACTCCAGTAAAAGAGAAGATGTAAAAATAAAATTGACGACTCCAAAAAAGGAGCAAATGTAGCATATGCCATTATCCCTCTTACTGAAATGTTTGTGGTGATGACTTTAATTGGGGCCTACTGGAGTACTTTAAAAGATACACACTGAGGATGGTTGGTCTCAAGTAACTACATGCCAAGTATCCTCTTCCTAAGGCTTTGTCAACACTGCAAACGGAAGGACAAAACTTTGTTTTTCACATGTGCTTATTCTCTCCCTTTTCCTCTCTCTTCACTGAAAGAAAAAAGGGTGTGGAAGAATTTTGGCAAAAGTGTTGACAAGCAGGTCTTACACTGCTGGACCTTTAGCTTTGTGTATTTTGATAGGGTTGCCAGGTGTCTGGTATTGACCCGGACAGTCCGGTATTTTCGCCTCCTGTCCAGTAAAAAAATTGAGAAAATACTGGGCACCTAAAATGTCTGGTATTTTCTGGTGTGTTCTCTCTCTCCCCACCCCCGCCAGGAGGCTTTCAATACCAGACACCTGGCAACCCTACAAACATTCAACAACTGGGCCTAGCCCCCCGTATCTTCCCCCACCCCCCCCAAGTTTACCTGGTTCTGCAGGGAAGCTGTCTTCTGGCTCAATCAGGAAAACAAGATGGCTGCTGGCAAAAAGCTTCAAAGGCTTTCCTTAAAGGGGCCATGCTGTTTTGTTTTGTTAAATTTTATTTTATTTTTTGGCTCAACAACTTTTGGCTCCACCCTCCCTCTTTTTTCCTCAACAGAATTTTTTCCCCGGTGTTGTGGGTTTTTGGGGGGGAGGAAGTGTTCGGTATTTTTAGTTAAACCATCTGGCAACCCTATATTTTGAAATAACTCCCCTTATTTCGAAATAACAAGCAGCGCGTCCACACTAACAAGCCTGTTATTTCGAAATAAGGGGCTGGTTGTATCAAAACCAATATGTCCTGCTTTCCTTGGAGAATAAGCATATTTTGAAATAGTTATTTCGGAAGTTGTTGTTTTTAAATTGGTTATTTCAAAATAATTTCCTAGTGTAGACATGCCCTTGGTGACATAGCTGTGTCGCTAACTGCTGAGTATAGTAGCCAAAGCTTAAGAATGTTTTGAGTAAGCCTATTTTGAGGAAACATTTTAATTTTGGTCATCAAAACAGAGAAAAGGGAGGGAAAGAAATGCAGCCCTGCACAGCAGGTAACTTTGAAAGCATCTTTGTGCCAACTCCAGCACTTCTCCAAGTGGTTTTTTTTAGGGTAAAGTCAGAAGGATCCGTTATGATAATCTAGTTGAGTTCAGCATAACACATGCCGTAGGAGTTGACCAGTAGTTTCTTGATAGAATCAATAAATTCTGATAGAGCTTTAAATGGCCTGTGTTTCAGGAAAGCTTCATCCAACCCCTGTCTAAAGCACATGCACACAATTGCTCTTTATATTCAGTAGCCAAGTCCTCCAAAGTCTCAAAATATTGTATTTCACATTTACACAAATATGCTTTAAAATTAAAACCAAACAATTGTTAACATGCATTGATGCATTTTCCTTACTCTTTTATTTATAGAGGGTGTACTGTAATTTTAGAACAATAACTTCCAAATTAGGTGTCAAAATATGGCAGGATTGGGACGTTATGCCTCTCTGTAGTTATTTCGGATAAGAAGAAAATAATCAAAAGACTTTGGGCTACCAACTGTGGTGATATGTTGTGGAAGGAAGAAGAAAAATATAGTTCATTTCCCCCATCCCAACTAAAGCATATGCATACACCAATCCATTTAAACAAGTTTCTTGTGCAACCCTACAAACTTTGCTTAATACACAAAACAGGTGTTTACGTTAGTTTTTTTGCCTAAGATGCACAAAATTGTTAGCTTTGGAAAATGGTACACCACATTTATTCAGTAGCTAGGCTTGTGTGCCCTTTGATCTAAATTCATTAATTCTGATCTTAATACATTTGCTGTATTAAGATATTTCATATACTGAAACCAACCATTTTAAGACATCTCCTCTTTAGAGTCCTTTATTTTGTAAAGTTCTAACATAATATGAAATGACATGTTGAACCTCTCTAATCCAGCACTCTTTGGTCTGGGAATGTCTGTAGTCCAGCATGATTTTAGTTAGATGGCCACACCTATGATAAGTGGCCAAGTTTCCTGCAGCCCCATAAAGATTGTTACAGCCACCAGTGCTGACTCAGTGTCCTGTGCTGTTACTTAGCTCTAATTTACTCCAAAATGTCTTCTAAGAGCCCTGTAAGCAGTGGAAGTATTGGTAATGCTGCCAGACCATATTGACTTCCAGTGGTTCGGCAAGTTCTCTGGTTCAACATCGGTGAGGTCTGGAGGGTGCTGGAGTAGGGACGTTCAACATGTAGTGTGATTTTTTTTTTTTCTCTTTAAATAGTTCCCTGAAGTGGAGGTTGTTTACCTTGTTTGGAAGGTAGACACTTTTATACTAGTATAATCACACCCATAATAGTATTGTACCACTATAATTTTGTTTAAAAAACAAAACCAGTTACCCCAACTGAATGAGTTGCAACAGTAAATCTGTTATTTTAGTAGAGAAATCAGCTGATCAGTAAGTGAGCTCTAAATGTCAACGATATGAGTCTGTTAAAACAAGAGTAAATGCTTTCAAAAATGTCAGGATAAAAATTCTAGAAAGATACATTTTTAACTTCATGATGCTAGAGGTGTTAACTAAGTGACTTATCACATACAACTGGATCATTGTACAAAATGAGAAATTCAGCACTCAAAAGTTAGCATAAAACAAAACATCTGAACTATTATTGGAAATACTTTAGGGCCTAATTCTTGTTCAGTTGAGTTGCTGAAAACTGCTGTTATTTCAGTTGGGTCAGGATTTAACTATTGGAATGCATCTGTCCGTCTTAATGTTTCAGACTTTTACCCATCAGTATAGAATCCAGACACCTTCCACATAAAATTAATAAAGCAAATAGTCCTGTTGCACCTTAGAGACTAACCAAAATGTACATATATAGTATCATGAGTTTTTGTGGGCAAAATCCACCTCTTCAGATGAAGAAGTGGGTTTTACCCAGCTCATGATACTATATATATATATATATATATATATATATATATATATATATATATATATATATATATATATATATATAATATTGTTATCTCTCTAAGGTGCAACAAGTCTACTTGTTCTTTTTAAAGTTACAGACTAATATGGCTACCCCTGTGAGACGTAAAATAGTGATAGCTGAAATCCATTGCAGATTTTATGGCACCTGTGACTCTTCTCCCTTTTGAGTAGTAACAACTTTGCTTGAAAAACTATCCTCTGAATTGCTTTCAGATCTCAATAGAATTTAACATTCTCTTGGTTCCTTAACATTTGAAAAGGGTATTCACAATTTCTGTGATGAGAACTTGTCAGGCAAATCATAAACAAATTAAAAGGAGCTATCCTATTCAATAATGGAAGTCTTCTTATGTTTCCAGACCTTGTAGAACTATTCAAGATATAAACATGGGATTGCTTCTGTTCAGGGCTGACCTTTTCTTAAGCTTTCCCATCCTTTTTCCTACAAAGTTACAGCAGTAGAAATCAGAAGCAGTTTTTCTTCTTACTCGAATGACAGGAAAGGTTTTTTGCTTTCTCATATTTAAGGAAGTGAACTTCTTCAGATAGATAGATAGATAGTTTAGAAACACAGTCTGATGTAATATTATCTGATCATGTTTTGTTTGTTTAAATGAGCTGGAGGCAAGTTGGCTGTTGCTGTTTCATACCTTTTCCCATCATTTGCTGTTAGAGAACATTGTAACATTATCAATTTTATGAACACCTGTGCCACTATTAAATAGCCCCTTAGCCTGAGTGACCTGGCATGCACCATCCACAGGTTTTTAATAGCACTGTACACCCTAAGACTCAAAGTTCTAATATGCATAATGGACTTCAGGATTCAGAAATAGGATTCAGAACTCTCTTATGCCAAGTCCACAGCAACAGTTTACAAAAACAAACCCTAAGAAGACATGTGGCCATCTTCCATTGCAGTCTCTATACTGGGGAGACTAGGATTCTCTGCTGTTTCATCTATGGAATTTTTTCTTTCTTTTAAGCAGTACTGTGGAAATGCTGTGCTTAGAAGGTTCTAAAATCCTAAATAAATAGATAAAGTTAACACTAGGGTTGTAAAAGAACTGCTTAACTCCGATAGAATGCACATTAAGTGTGCTGCTGGATAGTCAATCTTTTAATCTATCTGAGGCACTAATTGGGTTGGCAGGGAACAGAAATCGTATATGAGAGGACAGAGGAAAGTTCTTAATTGAAACAAGTAATGTAACTTCTAAGCTGAGAAATGCAGGTTTGAGCTTCATTTAGCTTATGCATTTAGGTCAAAATTCATGTCCTTTCCCCCCCCTACCTCCAAATCCTTGTTACTGAGACTTTTAAGGCCCTCCACTGGCTGTTGTACATTGAATAATAAAGCTGGAAGTGCTCATCTCCTCTTGACTGCCTTGTGACTTCCCCCCCCCCCCCTTTCCCCTGGAGTGAATCTTTTTAGTTGAGTTATGTACTCCTTTCCCCAGTCGTTTCCTTTTCCAGGGCTTTAACAAATTAAATCGGTATACATGCAATTTGCTGACTTCACTGTTTTGACTGGCAGGGGCATTTAATTCATCATGGCCGTATCTGCCTACGGAAGAGGGGGGGGAGTGAGTCAGATTCTGCATTTTCTAATGTATATTTCCTTCAGCCCATAACTCAGACTCAGCATGAGCATTGTTTGGGACTAATGTCTCCCTTCTAAAGGGTGGCATGTTTGCACTGAAGTATTACTTGGATGGACTACCTGGTTCCTTTTGGACACCTGGTGTTCTTCTGAAGTGTGGTTTGGTCTCTTTCATCTTTTCACCATTGTATGGTATCTGCCTCCTAGAAGGAGTTCCAATGTTCTACAGAGGAGAGAAGTTAGATGTAATCATGAACATGACAGATTAATTTTTGGAGGAGGAAGGGAATTATGAGTTCCACTCACGTAAACTACCTGTTGGCACTCTCGATTTTAAATAATCTAAAGTGTGTGTACAGATTAATGATACATGAAGGGATTTAAATTCATTTTTATTTTCAGCAGATCATTAGAAGGAATTTGAACAATATTGGGCAGAACAACAACACTACAGAATTTTCAGTGGAAGTTTTTTTTAGAAACCTTTTATAAGTTAGTTTGCACTTTCCTTTGGAATTTTTACTTATAGGCAATCAATATTTAAATTTGCTTGTAGTACACACAACAGGAAACTGGGATGGCTCATTTTGACCAAAACTTTGAACCTCAAAGCTTCCAGACTAAACTAAATTAAGATTTTGCTATATTATCTACTATGCCTCTGCCAGGTTGCATGTGTGGCGCTTCAGCTCGTCAGATTTTGAGTCTCACAATATTGGGTTTTTTTCTCAGTCTCAGTTCCTGAAGTAATGTGAATAAATCAGAATCACAGTTTTCAATTAAAAAAAAAATGCTGGTCCTCATGGTTGCAGAGAGAAGCTGGAAACATGGACTCTAAAAGCTCAGAAGAAGGAATATAAAAGGACTTAAAAAGTTGGCTTTTTAAAAAAGTGTAATGACTCTCTATGGAGACTGACTTGTGACTTTGTCAGGGGGAAGAAGTATGCTTGGTGGTGGTAACACTACTTTGCATGGTTATCCATAACTACAGCTTTTTGACATGCCATTTAGTAAGGGATGGAAGCTGAAACTGAACAACTAGATTTAAAATATACATAGGCCCTTTTTTCTGCTGCTTTGATATGTGGAGTAGGTAGTATTGGCTGACTTGTTGTTGCTTGTAGACAGCTCATAGGACTAGATTGTTGATGAGCAAGTGAACTTGGGTATTATGCAAAAGGAGAGAGATTTGCATTTTAGTGTTACTGACAAATCTGCTGAGGTAGTACACAAGATCAATAAAACGTTATCTCTAAACTAGGCTTCTCCTAGAGACCCTCTATTAGTTCTGCTCATCCCAGACCCTCTCTAATAACCCTCTGGGTTACAAGTCATCTGCCTTGGAGTCAGGGGGGAAAAAACATTCAGTGCTTTCCAAGCAAGTTGAATTATACCAGGTGGAAAGACTGTGGCAAACACTGCCAGTCTGTGACAAGGTTTTTCATTATCTTGTACTTAGAAGGTACAGAACTGAGCTCTGTTTATCAAATAGTCATATGAACAGCTCAACAGGAAACTAAAGCAAATAGAATGTTCAAATAAGGGAAATATCAACAATCTATTCCTGTAATTTAAGTGTAAACTTTTCGTTACTTAGTTATGTGAACATACTTCCCAGCATTGCTAGGAGAAAAACAAATCCCTTCTCATTTATAAAAGGAGGAAAAGTAAATACAGATGTTTAGTTCATAAAACATGCCTGCCAACTGAAAACTAAAAAGAAATGCATAGCCATCATTGGTGTAATGGGTTTCCCAATGTAATTATAGATGTGTCCTTTTCATGGGGCTGTTCTACCCTAACTGTGTAGTTCACAAAAGCTTAAATTTTAAAGGTTGATATGTAGTAAAGGCCAAATTATCCATAATTCATTCCTGGTTTAATGCCTCCTTAAAAATAACTTGCCATGAGTCGCACCAGTTTCTGTTCCCTCTCCTCCCCCCCATGTTCTATGAATATAGTCTGAATGGGAAGTGTATGAAGACAAAGAGGCCATCGAATATGCTATCTCACCCAACCCTTGTTTGTGCCATAGCATTGACAAATGTTTTAAATCCCAGCTGTATAAATATTGTGCATCAGGGTTGCTATTGAAGACCCAGTAAAAGGATTGTTAAAACAGCCAGTAGAAGTTGTTGACTCCATAGATCAAGGTTCTTCCCTCCCTCCCCCCCAAAAAAGAAAAAGCCCTCTGAATTTTTGCATGGCTTTATGGGAAGGCAGGTTGATAGCTTTAGGGTTTTTTTGTTGTTGAATAGTCATCCACAATTTGAGTAAATAGTGAACAAGACATTTTGTGCAGTGTTGCTCATTAAGAGAAGGATGATAATGGATTTCCCTAGATCTGTTTGACTGATACGTCTTTCACTGATTCACTCTGGTTTAAGTTTGATTCATCTACATCAGTTTTCCGTTTATTTGTCATGCATGATTATTGAGGGCTGAAGGATATCTGTGAAATGGCTATTTCCTCTAATGAAAGATGTTGATTGCATAGTGCTGTCTGGCGTGGTTAGCCTGTTTAGTCCATTTATTAATGAACAGGGTTAATTGCCAGAGGAGAAAATGGATGGATATGGAACTGAAGTAAATTCACCCTTTGGAAATCCACAGAGCTTCACTTGCAATGCGTAGTATGAGTTTGCCCTGTTTGAGATCTGGTGATTCAGTGGGTTAAAAAGACTACAGGAGGCCCCTGACTTGCAATGCAATTTGTTCCGGATGAAGTGTCGCAAGTCGGGGGCGTTGTAACATGAACCCGCATTTACGGTAGGCGCCATGCACCGTCCTAAATGCGGGCCGAGGACGTAAGTCGTGGGTTTCTGGCCCCTTCTGCACTTACAAAAATGGTTGCAAGTGCGGGGGGTCGGAACTCGGGCGATCGCATTTCGGGGGCCGCCTCCTACTTCAGTTTTCAAGTGCTATGAAACAAGAATGTCTGTCTTTAAGTACTTAGTTTAGTATCAGCTGCTGTAGATATTTAGAATATGGACTGCTTTGCCATCTATTTATACATCTATTAAAACTGTGAAATTAAGAACCTTTAAATTGTCTCTTGTATAGTTGGTGCTATGGCTCTTACTACGTTTAAAATGCAGAGCCATAGTGCATATGGCTCCTGGAGCCAGCATGAGCTGGCTCCTAGAGCTGCCCCCGCTGTGGCTCTGCAGAGTGGTCCTTATCAACTAATCGCATAGATGATACAAATTGTATTGACTACATAATTAGTCAGATAACCACAATTTAACGTCCCTAGTAAGTATTGCTCCTTGTTAAATATTCCTTGTTTTAACATTTTCTTCCATACATAGGGACTGCTTAAAACGTGTGTGTGTGCGTGCATGTTTCTCAGTCTGTGTGTTTTGTTTGTATTGGTGGTGCATATTCACACACACCAGGGATGTTAAATTGCAGTTATCTGACTGAATGTGTAGTCGATACAGTTTGCATAAGCTTATGCTTGTCAGGCAGTCGACTAGTTGACTACTTACATCCCTAATGCTTACGATAATTGAGATGAAATCAAATAAAAAAGAAAATTAACACTTCCCTTGGAGTATATGTATCATCAACCTTTCTAACAGCTCAAGCTAGTACTTGCTACTTCTGACTCAGAGTCAGAACTCTACCACGTAGCAAAGATATGCCCTTAATGTAATACACTTTACCATGTATTAATTACTAATACAGGATATATAAAAAAATCATTAAGATCAGAGTTTTAGATATCTGCAACACTCCAAAAAAAAATCTAAGATTTTTTCTTTCTTACCATAAGCCATTAACACCTATGTAAACTTACTTTTAAATGTAATCATGCAAATATCCTGCCCCCCCTCCAACCTCCCACACACACACTCCATGCAGCCTGCTTCCTCCCCCCCAAGCCAGCCAGACAGAGAGGACTGTAGTGAGTCAGACATCCCAAACAAACTGCCCCCTGCATCCACCTCACTGCATAAGAGGCCAGGGGAGAATGGGGGTGTCCAGTAGGATGGGGGGACTGAGAGGCTGGGGCTGGCATGGCCCCTGGCTGCTTGGGGAAGAGCGAGGCTTGCTTACCCCCAAAGACATGGGGGTTAGTGAGAGTAGCGATCGGGGGCACCATCCCCTACTGAAAATAAAATGTTGTTTCTCCAATAACTGACATTGAGATACTTCAGCAAGAGGCCTCCTTGAAACATTTTCAGTGTTTTCAAAAATAGTTAATTATCAGTCCTGTGACGGGCCATATCTACACTGTGGAAGATGGACGCTGCCACATCTCTGGCCCCTGCCGCACTACCGTGGCTGCTGTGTCCCCAGCCCTGCTACTGAGGCTGTCATGGCACTTTCTGCACTACCAGGGTTCTGGCGCTGGTCCAAGCTCCAGTCCTGCTGGGCTCTGAGCTGCCAGCCATCTTGCTACTGGGGCTCCCAGCCAGGACTGCCTGGTCCACGAACACCCATGGTCCTACCAGACCATGGATGTTGCTGAATGAGGAAGTCCCAGTTTTGGGAGGGCCAACCTGTATTTTAGCCAGCTGCTTTGAACGCCAAATTCAAATGCTGTGAACACAGCTGAAGATTAAGCTTACTCTTCTGTTTGTCCGCTCCAAAAAGCCCAAAATCTATTCCTGAGCACTCATCTCCATCCTTACCTTAACCCTCCGCTTCACAACAGACACTCTCATTGAATACCATATTTTAGGCAGAGTTAAACAGAAGAAGTGGTTGGAATTCTTTAGGACTACTAGAGTGAGCCCAGAGAGCAGGAGACTGCAGTGAACTCTTTCCTTCCTCGTACAAATATCACTTCACTGCAGTTTCAACATAAAAGCGTGTCAACAAAGAAGCTTCTGAACAATTTTTGTGATTCATTAGTGCATCAGTTGTTTTACACAATAACCAATGATGGCTATTTCACATGACCCCAGGTCATAAGTTGGAAGATATTTGTACTGAAAACAAAGTAATAACATTTCCCTCCTCAAGGCTGAACCTTCAGAAACAAGACACAGTCCTTACTTTTTCCCCTTATGCAATAACCATGAACCACATTTGTAAGTTACTTCAGATGGCACGTTAAACCTAATTTTTAGCTTAAAATTAAAATTTTACTTTCAACATTCTTACATTATCATGGCCTTACTTTGCTCCTCAGTTTTTGCAATTTGACTGAGTCTATCAGTTGAACCCTTTTTAACAGGTTTAAGTTCGTTGTCTGAAGTTGCATGAACAACTGTTTTCATTTCATAATGATTAGCATGAAGTGAGAGCTTCTTTTTTTTCTGGCGGTGTCTAGTAGCTAAAATACATTTGTGCACTGAGGCCTCATCTACACTAGAATGGAAGGTCGACTTAAGATACGCAACTCCAGTTCATCACAAGGAGTAAGGAGTACCAGCGCCAATGGGTGCACTCTTCTGAGTTCAATTTAGTGGGCCTTCATTAAACCCGCTAAATCAAACCTTAGCAGGCCGGGGGGCCGCTGGGGCCAGCAGCTGGGAGGGAGGATGGTTTGGGGAGCCAGTAGAAGGGCGCTTCCTCTGGTCTAGCAAATTCCTTTGTTCGGGACTGGTCAGGTCCCGAGGGTGCTGGACCAGAGAGGTCCAACCTGTACATCATGAAGGGCTTTTGCATGTGGTTAGCAGCAAAACTCATCCTCAAACATCATGGGCTGTTGACTTCTTTTTTGCACGGGTGGACTGTTAAGTTGATATTTTCCATTGATAATGGTTGAACAGCACACTGAACATCCTAGCTGCAGAAAAAATAAACAGTTGAAACTCAGATTTGTAATCATTTGCCAGAATTCTTCTGCATATGTGAAGAACTTGACAGTTGAGGTTTTTTTATATTTGATGTGTAACTAGCTCAGTCTGAAGCATAGGTGACAAAATGAAAAAAATGTATTTTTAATTTTTTTAGAGAAGCCAAAACCAAACCCAGAACTAATGATGAATATCTGATAAATAGCATTTTAATAGAGTGAAAAGCTTTCACCTACTAACAGTGGGCACACCAGGAGTTTAGCAGCTCATCCTTGCACCTACATCATCTTGTCCAAGTGAACTATGTCATTAGAGAAGCATTTCAAGAACTATAGTTAAGAATCGAAGGGCACTTGATTTTGGATGTTTGTTTCCAGAGTGCATATAATTTGCCTGAGCCTCTATATTATAAGTAGCAGCAGTGCAGGTAATTCTAATAGAATTATTCCATTGTAATCCAATGAAGTGGTTTTTTCTAGAAGAGGGTGGAAAGAGGCCAACCAGAAAGACAGAAATTTCAACTTTTATCCACGTGTTCAGTCATCATACTATTAACATACACAGTACAGAAAAACAACCTTATGCAGCAGAATGAGTTTTCCAATATCTTTTTTTTTTTTTTTTTTGTTCTTGGAAACTGTAGCTTCTATGAAGGAAAGTGAAGGAGAAGAAACCTCCTGTGGTACAGTTTTCTTCAGAGACATTTGAAACAAAATGGTGTCCACACCTGCAGAAAGTGCTAGAGGCTATATCATAAATATGTATTTATGAAAACTAATTAATTCATGTTCTGTCCTCCAGCTTCTTAGGTAATAATTAGATGTGGTGTGTGACACTTTATGAGCTTGCTCTGTTAGTCTTTCCAAAGTGTGTTCCAGTTGTTTGTGATGTGTGCCTTCCCAGATGGCAAAAGAGATATTTACCACAAACACTTGAATTTGTGCTCTGCTAAATGGGACTTGAATTTCTGCTCTGCTAAATTCAGGAGGCATTTTATTTTGGGTCTGGTTAATATAGACTGAGTTTTTTAGTTGTTTGTCAAGTTGCATTATGTTTAGTGCTCAGAGCCAAATACTGGGTCGTGGAGGTTAATTATACATATCAGCATTAGAAACAAATGTGTTCTTACTCTGATAGTGCTAGCATTGTTTGTTTTCAATTTTAAAAAGCATATAATTAATTACTGCATGATTAATACAGAAATGTGTGAAAAGGTCCATATGTTGCTATTGGTTAGATAATTTGGATTTTCCTAAATATTTTACTGTTTCCTGTTTTTGTAAAATTTGTTCACCCATCAAAATGGACATTGAATAAAGCTGAATGGTTCTGTAGCACCTTAGAGACTACCCAAAAAATATAGATAGTAAACAGATTGTTTAACATAAGCCGTTAACACACATTTCAAAGTGAAGTGGTCTGTTAACACTTCTCCAGTCATATGGAGGAAAGGAAGCAGATGGGGAGGCTTTTAGTAGGCTGTAGATTATTGTAATAAGCTATAAATCTAGTGACTCCACAATTTATAGTGTCTAGCAGAATTATGAATTTAACCTCCCAGGCTTGTCTTGTGAGAAAGTGGAGTTCAGATTTCCTCATCCTGAAGATGAGGACAGATAGGTCAGATCAGAGTGAGTGATTGGTGAAAAGTGTTCACCTATAGGTGATAAGGATCACTTTCTTCTGTGTGTTCATTTGAGAGCCCAAGTGATGGTCTGGTTTCACCCATACAGTTATGAGGCCATTTAATGCACTGTCTGAGATGTGTCATGTTGAATAGGCATGGATTTAACTCCTGGTCTTTATGGATGTACTGTGGGTGCTGTTGATCTTTGTAGCAGTGGAGATATGTCTGTGGGTTTGGCATCTGTTCTGGAAAATGTTTTGACAGTGTTGTAATGGGGAGCATTTTGTAATGGTCCCTTAAAAGCTATTGTTTTTAAGTGTTTTCATTTTAGTGAATTGAATCCTTTATGAGACCTATTACAGACTTCTATTCACAGACTTAGAATAGTAAGAGTTCTGCCTCTTCATTTTTACCCTTTCTCTCTACCTGCCGCAGCAATGTCTGTCAAAAGAGAAGAGGAAAAAAGTATTTATTTTAAAAGAATAGGATTGTTTTTGTTTTTGGAAAATGTTACATCCAAAGGAAATTCAAATCTGTCTTTAGTATCTCTTCTTAGAACTTCTAATTTCACTCTGACGTTGGAAATGGAAAGAACTATTCTTGCACCTATCCATCCTGTGG
Source organism: Rafetus swinhoei (assembly GCA_019425775.1). Taxonomy (NCBI): domain Eukaryota; kingdom Metazoa; phylum Chordata; order Testudines; family Trionychidae; genus Rafetus; species Rafetus swinhoei. The sequence goes on from CM033437.1 coordinate 280,641,154, forward strand.
AAACACCATTATTAATGTCCTTTGTTTAGGAATTTGGCTGAAACAACTAAATTATCAAGGTTTTTTCCCCTCCCTGTTTGGCTTGTCCCTTCCCTTGCATTAGCTTCTCGTCAGCTCTATATTACTTAGAGACAGCTCACAAACCCTATAGACATAAGAAACCGAAGGAAATATTAACTGGTCTTAATCCATCAAAATACAGATAATTTTCTTGGCTTGAGATGTTGATGGGAACATCTTAATTTCTCATGCTAATGATTTTCTAGGTAAAAATGAATCAACTAGGTAGAGAGAAAACATTCTGACTTACTTTAGTATTACTACAAAAAGAATTGGGGAGAAAAATTTCTAAGTGGAGCTGGAATCAAATGAAGGCTCCTCTTCTGAATGAAAAATTTGCCAGCCACTTACCATAGATGAGATAGGTGGCAACTAGGATTTCCAGGTGTCCGGTATTCACCCGGACAGTCCGACATTTGCGGGCTCTGTCTGGTTAAAAAAACCCTAGGAAATAGCAGACATGTGAAATGTCCTGTATTTCCTGTTTCCCTCGGACAGAAGCCTGGCGGGGACAATTTTCCCCTGCCGCATCTGGCGGGGGAGTGAGGAGCGCGGCAGAGTCATAGTGAAAGGGGGGCAAGAGGGGGCACTTGCTGGGTGCCACACTAGGGGAGTGCTGGGCTGGGGTGGGAGCAGACCACATGCTGCTTTGGCCCACGTGACCAGCAGAGACTCGGGAGCTGGCCACGTGATGCCTCCCTCAATGCCAGCCATGGCCAACCCACGGCTCTTACCCCCCCCAAAAGTGCGTCTTGTGAAGCCACTCCTGCGCCCCCCCCGCTGGCTCCCCTCCCCCTCCACCCCCAGCTTCTCTGTTGCTTACCAGATGGAGCTGTGGGGTTTTAAAAATGGGGCCAAAGATGGTGGCCGTCTTAAAGGGGCAGCCTCCTTTTTAAAAAAAAATTTTTTTATTTTTGCTCAACAATTCTGTTCTGGGGGGCTGCTTTTTTTTTTTTTTTTTTCTCCTTAACTTTGGTCTTCCCCCTTTTTATTTCCTCAACAGAATTTTTTCCCAGGTTTGTGTGTGGGGGTTTTTTTTTGTTTTTTTTGTTTTGTTTTTTTTTGGGGAGGGGAGGTGTTCGGTATTTTTTGTTAAACCATCTGGCAACAGTTTGGAGTAAGTGTTCTGTCATATTAGAATTTTCCCAGTTTCAAAGTCTTATGTAAAAATAACGAAGAGTGGGTGCGGACAAATGTGTGACTCTAAATCAGGATGTAGTCCCAGTGTTCCAGAGTGGAGCTCCAGGAGAAGCGTTAGGGAGGTGGGATTTTTTTGAATGTGTTAGCTATTATAGGAAAGAGAACCAAGGTCATGACTTTTCCAAACCGCCTGTATGAAATTAACTTGTATACAAAGTACTAGCATTATGAGATATTAATATCTTCTGTAGGTTCCACTCAGTGCCTGGTAAGCATTTGGTGCAGACAAGGTACTATCATTCTAACGTTACAATGTTGAATTCTTTCCATAAGATTGAATGGAATGACACTGTAAACCTACAATGGTTTAAGATAACCAAGTAATAAGGTTACTGCAGTCCATAATTATCATCAAATGAAACTCCATGTACAGTAAAACTCCATTGGTCCGGCATCCAATGGTACGGCACTCGTGATGGTCCGGCACCATCGGGAACCCGGAAGTGCTCCGGGCAGCTGGACAATTGGAGCTGTTCTGCGCCCAGCTTCCCCGATTCAGCCGCTGCTGAAACTGACCAGCAGCCGAATCGGGGAAGCCGGGGCAGAGCAGCTGGGGTGCTGCCGGGTTGGTCCCGCGCCGCCTCGACGCTGCGGGACCAACCCGCAGCACCCCAGCTGCTCTGTCCTAGGCGTCCCCAAGAGCAGCTGGGGTGCTGCCGGGTTGGTCTCGCAGCGCTGGCGCTACCGACCAACCCGGCAGCACTCAGCTGCTCTGCAGGCGTCCCGATTTAGCTGCTGCTGAAACTGACCAGCAGCGGCTGAATCGGGGATGCCTGGGGCAGAGCCGGACTATCGGAAGGGGGGGCTATGAGGGTCTGGGGTGGCATCCCCCCCACCCCACCCCAGACCCCTCATAGCCCCTCCCTTCCGATAGTCCAGCATATCGGATAATCCGGCACCTTTAGGACCCAGGGGGTGCCAGATTATCAGGAGTTTACTGTATATAGATTTGTAGAGAATCCTTCCTATATCTAGAAAATAACCACAGATAAAAAGACTTTACTAAACTTGTATTTTCAAGATGAAAACAAAGAGTTAGCCCATCTGCAGCTTCATCTGCATGTTGCACCAAAAATGACTGGCTTCATTGGGTTTGGAAAATGCAAGGTGATACCTTCAGAACTTGAACAGTAATGAGTAAGAATTTTCCAAGAAGTACACTTGTCCTAATAGAGGGCAACTTCTCTTCAATATAAGTAAAAAGTAACTTCACATTTTTTCAGTCCATTTGATCTCCTAATTTTAATGCTGCTTTATCTTAAAGTTTTTATAGTGCTTGATATTGGATAGTCAACTAGTCGCTTATATCCCTAAGCATAAGCTTATCAGATAGTCGAGTAGTGATTCAGTTAGTCTTCTTCCCCTCTCCCTCCCCCCGCTGCCTCTAGTGGCTGTCCTGGTTGGATCCTGGTTCTCTCCCCCCCGCCCCCTTGTGCTTCATCCTTTTAAATGTATCAAGAGCCTGCAAGCTCTTACATTTAAAAGGCAGCGCTGCAGCAGGGTTAGGTCCCAGGACCGTAAGTTAACCCCACTGCGGCTCCTCAGTTTCCCCCGCTTATTGACTAGTCGATGAATTTCCAAAAAAATTTAACATCCCTAGTGCTTGAGCACCTTCCATATAAAATCAACAGCAATAGTCCTCTCCCTACTAGATTTCATGGGATAACTGCTAATTCATCCTTTATACATCAGAATTGTGTTTTGGATAGTCCTTTTGAGGGCAGGGAAGACTGTGACATGGAAGAAAAAGGAAGGGCTAGGAGGGTCTTGGGAATAAATGGAGCATTTGAATTCAGTGACACTAAAGCATGTCTACACTACAATCTTAAATTGAGCTGTATTAGGTCAATTTACAGCCACTGCCATCATGTCTGCACCACCCTTCTTCTTTTAGTGGTGTATCTCCTTACCAGGACCACTTCTGTCGACTGAAGGGGGGCAGCTCACTGCTGTGAGCCGAATATCCCTTGGGCTTCTCGCCTACCTACTTCCAGCTTCCCAGAGCTTCTTGTCTCCAGAGGGGAGATCAACAACCAGAGTATGGTCTGCTGCCGTGCCTGTCTCCTACGTAGCCGGGAAAAGCTGGAAATAGTCGTTAAAGGCTTTGCCCACTAGCACTTGGCTGAAGCATATGCAGTCTCGCGTAGGAGCTGAGAGGCTGAAGCATGCTTAGTGAGGTTTATATCATCAGCAATTTTCGCTATTAAACTTTAACACGTCTCTACTGACCATGTACAAACTTATGACTTGGACACTTTCACAGGGATGGCAAATGGCCAATCCCTGACATAAAGGCAACATTTCAAGTCCTTGCTCCAAAGGTTGTGGAGAGTGCTATCTCTTTAAAAAAAAAAAAAAAAAAATCACTGAAACTTACACTTTTTATTTTAACCTTTCTTCTTGGAAATGGCTGAAACATTTTGGAAGAGTTTTGCCAACCCAAGTCTTCCTGAGCCAAATAAGCTGGCATGGAAAATTGTCAGTCAGAATAGTTAAGAGTGTGTTAAACTTACAAGCAGCTGAAAACAGGGTCTTAAGTTGGAAGGTGTTGAGCAACCTATAATACAGGGCTGGGCAAAAGGTGGCTAGCAGGCAAAATCCAGCCCACCATGCCGCTGGATATGGCCTGTGGCAACCTTGCTGGCACCCTTACTACACAGCAGTACATGCTGCTTGCTGCTAATTGCTCTGGACGCTGGGTAGAGACAGGGAAGTTTTGAACACTGACCCTGCCTCCTAGCAAAATCCCTCAGCTCCCATAAGCCAGTTTCCAGCCAGTAGGAGCTGGGAAGCTTTTGCTGGAGGCAGGGGCAGTGAGTGAAGTCTCCTCCCTCACTTACTCTCCCCCTCCCTGGGCTGGAACAGAGCCCCGTGTAGCATCCAGCCCAGCAGACAGGCATGGAGATTGTCTCAGGTTCCTACAGAGCTGCTGGCTGAGAGCCACCTAGATAAGCAACTCCCAGCCAGAGCCCCTGCCTCTGGCACCCCACCCCCTAACTTCCTGTCCCAGGTTGTCACCCAAACCCTCTGCACCCCCTTTTCCCAGGTTGTAACTCCCTCCCAGACCCTGTACCCCCTCCTATATCTCCCCCCCCCAGGCCAGAATCTTCTCCTGCACCCATATCCCCTCCTAGACCCTGCACCCCAAGCACCTGCCCCAGATCATAACCCACTCCTTCACCCAAACTCCCTCTCAGACCCTACATCTTCTCCTGCACCCTGTCCTCTCTCCCAAGCTCCCTTCTACATCCCACCTGCCGTCCCAGATCCCGCAATCTGTGCATAGAAGTGCAGTCCTTGATCACTTACCAAAATCTTGGCATGGCCCCCCCCCCCATTAACAATTATTGCTCACCCCTGCTGTAATTGATGGTGCTACCAGCTCCATCTGTAATATGCTTTGTATTACCCATAATGCCCATAGTATAAATTGATTCCATTTTGGTTTAGTTTACTCCCCACTCTTCTATTTGCAGTATAGATTTACTTCTGATATTTGACCTTCCTCCCAATCATGCTTCTTTTTACAAGCTACTTTGGCAACTTGTTGTTTTTTGTCACTTATTATTAGACAGATAAATCACAGTGTTAACATTAAATAAACTAAATTTAAATAGTAGAAGATACTTTACCTGAAAGTAAGGATTTTATTTCTTCATTTGGTTATGATATCCTGGGTTTTCAAATCTTCACATTTTGAATTTTTAATACTGTTTTATCTTGCACCTAGCTTGTTAGGTAGAACTTTCCAAAATTTGCTGACTCAAAATATAATCTGGTGCTGAGGTATTCCATGAATTTCTTAATTACGTTGACCTCAGGTAGCATGTGTTTACCAGCCATCTCTATTATTCATGTTATAGTTCTTATCTTTAAGAAGTAGTTTCAGGAGGACATCTCCTGTGGTTGCGTTCTTTACTTCCTGGATATACAATTGCCTCTTTCATAATTTAGAAAACCTACTGATCCATTTTTAGCTGCATATTTTATCAAGTTGCTGTCTGAATTTGAGCTTTGAAAGAGTTTGCACAGAACCATTTTATGACCACTTTATTTCAAACTTGGAGAAAAGGGTAAGAGGTCTGTAGCAGTTTCTCTTTATTTATATTTTATTTTTTTGTTTTCTGCCTCAAGTTTTAGCACTTGTCATACTAATATATTTTACTACAAAATTATCCCACCAAGTGCAATGCACTCTAGTACTTCTGAGATCCTTGTAGCTGACAAGGCTAACCCGCTTGCTTGCCTATAGGTATATAATTTTATTATTTCCTTATGGTTTTGATTATATTGGCAGCTTGACTGTGTAACAGGAGACTTACAGGCCACATCTTGGGTGTTGAGCTAAGGCAAAGTGTGGTGTGTGTTTTTCTTTTGTTTGTTTGTTTTTTTGTGGGGGACCTTTCACCCAGAGATCACAGTTAGCTCACATATACTTGGGACCTTTCACCTAGGTAGATGGTGATAAGATGGTATAGGGGATTCCTTTCCATGATATAGGGGATTCCAAGAATACCCCCAAACTTAGGAGGTACATTGTTACTTATTAAAAACCCAGTACAGCCAGTTGAGGCCAGACCGAATAATCAGGTAAGACAGAAATAATAAATGTGATGGACAACCACAAAAGGCCCATGGTAACAAATTGACACATGATGATAAGTTGAGATCAATGATATACTGACCTGTTGGGAAAAAGACATTTCACCCTTAGTAAGATGAGGAAATACAAATAAGGAGAAAAGGAAACATCCCCTACTGAATATACATCAACATAACAATGTCAGCGTGACGTATGATACAAGTCGAATCCTGGCCTGGGGGGGTAGAAGGAGATGTAGTACTTGGGAGGTGACAGAATAATGGACACTGGTGATGATGGGGAAGGCAAAGGTGATGAGGTTGTTCTAGAAGAAATGGTGTAAGCATATGGTATGCAGAAATAGATTATATTTCTATTTATATTTCTCCTGTAGTGTGAGCGTTACATCTGTGCATGTCAAGGTTCCCAACGACAGAATAATTGAATACTTGGCCTGATCCTGGGACAAAGAACCTGTCAGCCCTAAAGGTGGTAACTGGAAATTCTTAAGAAGTCTTAGATCAGGCAACATTCTCTGATGGGAGGCTTCAGAATTTGTAATGCAGGTTGCACCCCTATAAATCAGAACTCTTTGGTCTGGCAACATCTGTGGTCTGGTCTGGGGTGCCAGAGGCAGGCTGTGGCAGGGAGACCCTTACTGGGTGGCTCCTGTCCAGCAGCCTAGCAGGTTCCTTAGTTGGGTCCCTGCCTTCCACACCCCTGTACGTGCTCAGAGCAGCTTCATGGGCCGTGTTGCTGTCTGAACTGAACGCTGTGAGCCTGGGGATTGAGGGGGAATGGATACTTCACACACTGCCTGTCCTGCAAACAGGCAGCTGCTATTGGCTGGAACTGACTAATGGGAGCTACTGGGGGTGGAGGGCTGCATGAGAAATCTGTCTCCTCCCCTGGTTGCTCAGTGTTGAGAGACTCGCATATGGCCCTGCAGATGCTTTTCTGAGTGCTGAGCGAGGTGGGGCAGTCAGGGCGTCATGTCAGTTTTCTCTGTGTCCCTATGAACAAAGCAGAAGTCGTCTTGAACTTAGACTGTGATCTATTCTATGAAGTCTCACAAATGCCCATTTGTTTGTTCATAAATATACAAAAACCATGAGAAAATGTAATGAATCACTATTCAAAAGTTAGTCTCTGGGCCCTAATTTAAGATACCCTATGGAGGCAGAGCTGAGGAGATATGCTTCTCCTGTGAATTAGACACCTTCATTTGAGAAGGGGTTTGGATTGGCAGGAAAGCCTATGCACTTGCCAAAAAAACCCTCAACCCTACTAAAATGACAGCTCTCAGAAATAGGTTTGGAGGCTGTGACCATTGGTTTTTCCTTGAAGTGGACTTGGTAGTCCTGGGATGCTTATGGTTATTTGAAAGTTGTACATCCAAAGGGGTGGCCTTCAGTTGGTTTGGATGATACTGACTGACTCATTGCCCCTTCAAGCAGTCTGTCCTGGTAGTGATATAGGAGATCTTGCTCACTTAAAGTGAAAGTTGAATAAAGTAGCAGCCACTTGGTCAAAATATCATTGTGCTTTTTCTGATCTTGTTGGCCACCTGCCATTTGCAAATGATTGAGTGAACTATCTAGACCATGGGTTCCCAAACTGGGGGTGTGACGAAATTTGAGGGGGGGCGCTAGGTCCAGCTCCCCATCAAGTTTTGCTGCCCCGGTCAGTTTTTTTTTGCTCAACAAGTTTTGCTGTTGGGGGGGGGGCAGCGGCGGCAGCGTGAGGGTTTTTTCAAAAATCAAAAAAGGGGCATGATGCCGAAAAGTTTGGGATCCACTGATCTAGACCATGCCCCATCATGAAAGTTTGCCATGAATCATGGTTCTCACAAGTTGAATTCAGACCCTTCCCCTTAACGTATCAGGCATTCCAAATCACAGTCCAGTTAGATAAGGACATCTCAAAAATATTTTCCTACATGCTGCATTATACACATGCATGAATTATTGGCTAATTTGTAGGCGAAGAGTTTATTCCCACAAAATTTGTGACTCTTTTGCCATCGCAACCCTTGTCTTCCCCCTCACCTGAATGATTACAGTCAGTAGAGACCATGATACCAACTCCCCTCCCAGGATGCATGGACTTTAAATCAAAATTATTTTAAATCACCGATTGTAATTATTATTTAACTCAGCAAACAGGAAACCTTGATTTAAATTGATTTAATTGTGTTTTGCATTTGAATAGTTACCTAAAGAAGGTTGATTCTCATTGGTTGGTAACTATTAAAATATGTTGATCAGCAACAAAGTGTATAACCTTCATACTAAATATGGAGCTTGGTTTTATTTAAAAAAACAAAACAAAATGGGGGGGTACAGTAGCTGTGGTCATTTGTCATTATATAGCTTAATGTATCCAGATGTCTCATTACCTTTTTATGTTGAACTGTGACTGTTTCATCTCTTACTGAATTATTAACTTGTGATTTCTGTCAAGCACTATTTGGATAGAAATTAATGCACAAAACAAACACTTTTTTAAAATTAAGCTTATTTTCCCCAGTATTTGAGAAATCTATCAAACATATTTTTCATTTATTACATAAAGGAAAGTATTAGCTACACTTACTGAACTGAACAGATTATTTCAATCAGTTCATGCTTGTCAAGATGTTAGAACTAGTAGATCTCATTCTCTTTAGTTTTTATTAATAGATTGGAAGAGGAAAACCACCTTTCCTGTCTCAATGTCTAATTGTATTCTTAACTTTGAATACCCTGTACTCGTTTAACTAAACTAATTGAAATGGAAAAAATTATTCTTTCTGAACCTGCAAAAGATGCCACTGCTGCCAAAGCTGGTTCAGCATTTCAGCAAACTGGTTTTATTAGCCTATGACTTCCACCAATTCAGTCATTTGACTTCTAAAATTAGCAGCAAACTATGCTATTTTTTTTTATTTAATGTAAATCAATTATCATTATATGTAGGCCTAGATCGCAAATTGAATTTTGAATAGATTTACATTTAAAAAACCTGAACCTCAATGTTGTTTTTAAATACTTTTTATCAACCCTACCCCCTCACACATCCTTGTTTGCCTAGATCTTCTCTTAGCAGATGTATTTGCTCTTACTTAGCCTCTCCTGACTTAGCACAGCAGTCACACTCTCCTTCCTCTCCATTCTGTCTTTTTAAAAGAACAATAGTACAGAAATAGACACAAGAAATGTACTTCTCTGTGTGGAAAACCACAGATGAAAGAAATACAAAGGCAGGTGGTGGAGCTCCAATGCAGATGAGAGCATTTTTGTGGGTGAATGCTGCAACTTGACAAAATTTGTGGTATGCTATGGTGTTTATATTGATTGTGTCTTGTATAAGAAAATTCTTGGTTTTATCACTGCATTTCTGACCTGGTGTGCTTAGGGCAACTTTCATTGGAAATGATAAGGTCAGGACAGGCTGAAAAAGGGAGAGAAGATATTCCAAAGGATGGTGGGTAACCCTGAAGTTAACTCCCCAACCAAACTGTGTTTCTAAGCTCCTACGCTGGTTATCAAACAAAAGTGAAATAATCGCATAGTCCCTTTTATTGCATTTCAGTTCTCTGGCTACCAGTGTGCAAATAGGTACAGTACAGTGAGAAGTTATTTTAAGATTGTGCTTACATGTACAAAATGTTCTTCAGATCCCCAAAGATCAGCCAGATTACCAGGTCAGTATGGGTTTGGATCTTACCCAATTTGGTGCTGCTCTCTGTTGGACAGTCAGGGGGTTGGGGCCTATCCCTCACTCTCTCTATTATCCCCTCTATTAGTTCCTCTTGGATCTTTAATGGCTCCTAGTGAAGCTGGTTATTGTTTACTGTGAGTGAAAAAGGTCAAACCAGAGAATTTAACCCAAGCCTACCAGGCAAGTGTATTGATTAAGGAATTATACCAGCAGTAAAAGGGTTATATCAAGCACGTAACTCCTATGTTAGACATAGCAATACATGAGAAACTATACATTCCCTTAACTTAAACAATCTTCTTTCATAAACATACACAGCTGGCCCCACGCTGTGCCTGTCTGGCAAACAGGGAAAGTCATTACCACAATGACTCTTCTCTTTGTCCGTTCCCCTCTGGTTTGCCTGTTTCCCCCAAAGCAAGGCCTTGGTTGCCTTGAAAGCTTCTGGTTCATAGTCCCATAATCCACACACCGGAGTGTCACTGTCTTTTTCAGGTGCTTGAATTAATCCCCACCACCAAGTAAGATTCATTTGATTCCCTATTCTTACACTGCCTTTCTTGCAAAGGAGCCACATGCCACAAAAGCCTTCCAACTGGGTGCATTATTACTAATTTTTACCTAATTAGTATTTTGGAAGGGGCTAGGAGAGATGGTACCCCAAGTCACCCCACATCCACGCATACATCAGTCATTCACTTCAGCTTTTACATGACATGCCTGTCACTATGGGCAGGGTGGGCTTCACACTGGAACTTTCCTCATATGATATTTACTTTTGTGTGGTCCTATGTTTACTGACCGATAGGTCCACTATTGATTGCACATGTATTTGTTGACAATCCTAGTCAGTGTGTCTCATGAAGTTTACTTCAGTTCATTTCTGCTCAGAGAGGCCCTGCTCTTAGAGTCCTCTGTTAACTCAGTCATGTCAAATCACAGTCACACTGGTTGATTGTAATCACACCAATTGGGCACAATTGCAACATACTCCAATACTTCAGTGTCTAAATCTAAAAGCTTATTATAAATAAACAAGACAAAAACAAGTAGAGATGTTTAAATAGTAAAACAATCATATACATACAAAGACTTCAGAGTCCATATATGAGGTTCCTAGCAGTATTGATGAGTCTGCTTGCATGAAAGTCACTCTGGAAGACAACTACAGCTTGGATAACTCATTCAGTCTCCCCTCCACCCCCACCCCTCCCAAGCTTCGTCTCTAGAAAGGTTATTCCAGAGGTAAGAAGCAGAAATGAAGACAAAATGGAGAAGATGCAAGCTGCCTTTTATATTCTTTTCGCCATGTAGCTTCTATGGGTTGGACCTCCCTGATCTGGCACCCTTGAGACCTGAGCAGTCCCGAACAAGGGAGTTTGCCAGACCAGGGGAGGTCAGGCGTGGGGGCCTTCTGGGACTCACCACTTGGCCACCAGCCCAGCTGATATGCTGTCCCTGGCCGGCTGACAGGGCTCCAATCCAGGTTCCCAGCCCCGCTCCAGCCAGTGGGGCTCCGTCTCCCCAGCAGCCTGCCTGTTGTGGCTAGCAGAGCTCAGTTCCCGGCTGGTGGGGCTCTCTTCTCCTGCCTTTCCTCCGGCTGGCAGAGCTCTGTGCCCCTAGTTGGCCTTGCTCCAGCTGCCGGCCCACTGGCCAAGCTTGGTGCCCTCAGGCCACTGGCCCTGCAGGCTGCAAAACTGGCTGAGGTCCCAGCTGCTGGTAAGCTCTGTGGCTGGGGCTTTCTAGTCCGGCAACATCTGTGGTCCTACTAGACCACAGATCATGTTGGACTAGAGAGTTCCAGACTAAAGAGGTTCAAACTGTCCCAACACAAGCTGCCTAGCACCAAGCCTGGGGAGGCTAGAGTTCTGTCCATAGGCGTGCCCTTACATGCTTTGTTGAGTATTATGGCATAGCACTTGCCTCTTCTCAATGGGTCAGTTGAATAGTTGATGGTCCTGGATGGGCCAACAAGGCTAGGCAGTGCATTACCAAACTCTCTCTGGTTGTCACCCAGAAACATAACACAAGTTTTGTAACACCAGACCTACATGCTCATAATCCAAAATACAAATGTGATACAAACATATAAATGAGATTATATCAATTTTGCATAAATCTTACATGGCATATCTGGCACAACTCACTGCCATTCTACGATATTGATATTCATGTCCTAAAGTGTCCCAGATTCCATATACCATCCCAGATATATTGTAGCAGACCCTTAAACTAAAGAGAGAATTCCTCAGTTCAGTGGTTTTAAGCTTGTCATGCAGTAATTCATGGATGTCCTTTCCACGTACTTGGCTTTCCAAGAATCTTCCATTTGCTATCAAGTCCTGCCAGTCTCTGTCTCAGTTTTGTTTCCTTAGTTCTCCCTCTGACTGCCATAGATCTGTTGTGGAATTGCTGATGAGACCCTATCCATTTTGAATTACCAGAGAGGGAGTGCAAACATAAAATATATACCTTGTTTTTCTGCTTAGTAGAATTGTTTCACAGGCTCTACCACACTGAGGGTACGTCTACACTAGCCCCCTAGTTCGAACTAGGGAGGCTAATGAGGGCGACCGAAATTGCAAATGAAGCGTGGGATTTAAATATCCCGCGCTTTGTTAGCATGTTCCCGGCCGGTCGTCATTTTGGAAATTGACTAGCTCGAATAACTGCTCGGCGTCGCGGGTAGAGAAGCGATTCTGAAATAAACCCCTTACTTCGAATTAACAGTTTAAACCTCATTCCAAGTAAGGGGTTTATTTCGGAATCGCCCTTCTCTGTCGCGTGTAGACATGGGCAGTTATTCTGGGCTAGTCAATTTCCAAAAATGGCGACCGGCCGGGAACATGCTAACGAAGCGCGGGATATTTAAATCCCGTGCTTCATTTGCAATTTCGGTCGCCCTCATTAGCCTCCCTAGTTCGAAGTAGGGGGCTAGTGTAGACGTACCCTCAGTGTGTTGATTGATCACATTTTGAGAAGTCTTTTCTGTAGAATAGTGTGTCTGGAGTGCTGTCATGACTGTCCCAGACTTCAAAGGATGAGCCTATTTTGGGAACTTGAGCTGCATTTCCACAATCAGTCTGATGCCACTTGCAGAAACTTTATTTAATCCGTAACAGTTTAGTGCACCTATATTTCATTGTTTGCATGTTTTTGAAGACTAAAAATAATAGACTCCTTAAAATGTAAAGGAGGCATTTATATGGCTGAAAATTTATGAGTCTGTAGCCATTGTAGTTGTGAAGTAACCCAACAGTGCACAATGTATCTCAACATTGGTTTACTTGCAAATAGTATGGAACAGTAGCTCTAGGCTTTTTATCTCTATTGGATACTGGTTCGAATCATAACCAAGGATACTTTAAAAGTTGTCACTGCTTCTCTCATCTTGGCGGAAAGGTCTGGCTAATACTTCACCATTGTTGGATATAAGCTAGCTGCTGTCAGGATCTTGCTGTTGTGAAGAATGTAGAATTCTCTATCCCATTTTGCAGAGTAGTTGAAAAAATGGTACATTATTTCTCCCCCAGTACCAAAAATTCCAAATGCCTTTTGGTCTCCAGATAATAAAACCAGCACCTACGTATTGCTTGATGTCCAAAGCTGCATCTGACACAACCTCAGCCTTCCCACTGAGAGCCCTTGCAATGCTGTTACGTATTTTAATACAGAAATTCTAAACTGCTCAAGATAGTTAAGACCAAAGCAGACTGTGAAGAGCTTCAGACGGATCTCACAAAACTAGGTGATTGGGCAACAACGTGGCAAATGAATTTTAATGTTGATAAACGCAAAGTAAGGCACATTATTAGGGATTATTTTTTCCATATGTACAAAATCATGGGGCCTAAATTAGCTGTTACCACTGAAGAGAGAGATCTTGGAGTCATTGAGTGGATGTTTTCAGAGAACTATCCACATTGTGCAGCAGCAGTCAAAAAACCAAACACAATGTTAGGAATCATTAAAAAAGGGATAGAGAAAAAGACAGAACATATATTATTGCTTCTGTGTTAATCTATAGTACTCCTGCATCTTGAATATTGCATGCAAGTAGAGTTGTTACTCCACCTCAAAAAAATATGTATTTGGAAAAGATTCAGAAAGGAACAACAGTAATTATTAGGGATTCGGCACAGCTTCCATATGAGGAAAGATTAATAAGACTCATTAGCTTGGAAAAACAGACGACCTAAGGGGGTGATATGATAGGTCTGTAAAACCATGGCTGCCGATTTTATACCAGGAAGTACTATTTACCTATTTTCATAACATGAGAACTAGGAGGTCACCAAATGAAATTAACAGGCAGCAGGTTTAAAACAAAATCAAGTATTTCTTCTCACAGTGCACGGTCAACCTGTGAAACTCTTTGCCAGAGGATGTTGTGAAGTCCAAGACTATACCAGGGTTTTAAAAAAGAACTATATAAATGTATGGAGCGTAGTTCCATCAACAGCTATTAGCCAGGATATGCAGGGATGATGTACCTGGCTTCTGGTTGCCAGGAGCTCAGAATGGGCAAGAGGGAATGGCGCGCTTAATGATTATTTGTTCTGTTCATTCCCTCTGGAGCACCTGGCTTTGGCCACAGTCAGAAGATACTGGGCTAAATGTACCTTTGGTTTAACCCAGTATGGCTGTTCTTATGTTAACTTTTTATCTGATTTAGCACTGTCTTACTGTGATGCATTTATTGAAATAACTGTTAATTTTATATACAGTTCCTATAGGATTTTTATCTTAATGCATACTGTGTAGTTACATAACTTTAAAACAAAAAAAACTTGGTTACAGAATGTTTGATACTAATAATTGTTCATGGTGGAATTTCTGTCCTTTTGTATGGACTGTCTGATACTGTCTCTAATTATATGACCTTATACACATTCTCTTCCTCAAACCTGGCCTTTAATTTGTTATGTATATTAAACAGGGAATGGGGGTCCAGAGCAATCAATGTGTGTCTTTGGTGGTTTTATAGTGTCGCGTGAACAAGCCTAGTATCATACTACCCTTTCCTTGTTTTATGCAAAACATTGCATCACAGGTAGGGAATAAGGTAGTAGTCCTGAAGAAGGGGTGGAATCATGCTGTGTGTCTTGAGTAGGACTTGGGGAAAAAAATCCAGTCCCTGTCTTGTCCAAAAATGGCACCATAAGTGGCAAAGTCTTTTAGCCCCTGCCTCAGTTCTGTATAGACTACTACTTAAATTATGGGGGGAGATCATAACAATTTCTGAATAAAATGTGACAACAAAGCTTGTAAAGGAAAGCCATTCCATGTTCACTGTAGGGTTTGGATGTTGTACAGTAACTGAGGCCTGCACATTGAACTAAGAGGATGTAAAAAGCTATAGAAGAAAACTGGTTTTTGCTTACTGTTAACTCGCTGACTTTTTATTAGCACAGGTGGGATCCTGTGGGGAAAATGGCACATTATTTTTAAAGACTATCACAATGCGTGTAGAAAATCGGCCAACTTTAATGTGATCATTGCTTGAGTTTTACACGATTCACTTTGCAACCTTTAATTATTTTAATATTGGCCTTTTGTACAGATAATATATGGAATCTTGGAGGACATTATGGTATAAAAGATACATTGTAGGAGTGAAGTCATAATTTTTGTTGAGCAGTGTTCTATTATACTGTTGAAGAACATTAGGGATATCTATTGGTAAGGTTCGCTAATTTCAGCCACTGATGATGCCCACTGTTGTTTTCTTCCAGGATATGCAAGTTTGCAGAATGGAGGAACTCTAGTTGAA
Source organism: Rafetus swinhoei (assembly GCA_019425775.1). Taxonomy (NCBI): domain Eukaryota; kingdom Metazoa; phylum Chordata; order Testudines; family Trionychidae; genus Rafetus; species Rafetus swinhoei. The sequence goes on from CM033437.1 coordinate 280,656,471, forward strand.
AAAGATACAGAGACAAGGCATCTTTCAACATGGAGACTGTTTTGTTTGAAGGGGAATCTGACAGGATTTCGGTGAGTAACATCAATCTTATTGAACATATTCAAACTAAATTAATGTTGAGGATTTTTTAGGATAATTGGTCTTGTTTTATCTTAAAATGGCAATAGTTTTTGGCAAGGTGTGTAAAAAGTAATTTTTATATAATCGGGGTAAAATGTACCAACACTTGCTAAGCAGGGCGTGCCTGGTCACCTTGTAGTACTACTTTTCACTACCGCGTAGGAAACGTTTGATTCATAGAGTAGGTACTCACTATTCTGGGTAGTAGAGGGCATTCCTGTCTGTCTTACGGTTGAGATCTTTTTGGAACTGGATTTATGAGTATTTATTTCCTTTGTATATTTTGACCTCTGATACTGACAACTTGAAATTTTAAATTTATAAAACTTTAATTTTTTGAATGTGAACATCATGAAATAATTCTTACATGCCCCAAATTGAAAATTGAAATAGATTAAAAATCGGAAATGTATTGAACCCATACTTTTGTGCTACTGTGAAAATTTGAATCCAGGGGAAAAAAGGCTTTAAAATATTATTCTCTTTAAGATTACTGAAAAAAATTATCCAAGCTTACTTGTGAGATTTTGATGATACAAAATGCACTAATATTTTTGGGCAATGTTTGATATCTAATGGAAAGACGATTTTTGATCTTCTGTCTACATGCACAATTCTTTAAAATATTGTCACTTACTTGGCAGAGTCCAATGCTAAATTAATTTCCATACAGTATGATCTAATGGGATGTGACTTTTTTTTCTTAAGTAATTTTCTGGGCTAATCCTCTAACAAAGTACTGTAAAACTCATTTAGGTTTTTTCCTTTCTTCAGAGACAATAAATGAATGCTTTTAAAATAATAAATATGTAGATTTTTTTTTACTTAATATCTTTTGGTTGCCAGTTAAAAAAAAAAAAAAAAAAAAGTCTAACAGGTATTTGGGCCATAAAAATAATCTAAAGAACCTGTTTTGCAGGACACAATGAGTAATATGGAGAATGTGATTATATTTGGAGATGAGTATAAAGTGAGCTACTTTTCAACCTTACTCTAGGCTGTATATCTCTCTTCCTCATTCAGAATTGAATTATTTCATGTGAGAAATCCATGCCTTTTGCTCATACCTTGTACATAAGATGTCAACCACAATGTAGGGCCTGGTTTAAAAAACTCCCTACTCCAAAATGTGTCCTGTGGTCATGGTACCTTTATTTCTGAACTGATGTGAATCTTGCACCTTTTCTCTGTTATCAGCATTTATTGAAGTGGGCTGCACTCCCTCCCAAGAGTGAGTTGGACCTTCTTGACATGGTTTAGAAATGAGATCTGTAGAGTAGGTTTTTTTGTTTGTTTTTTTTGTTTTTTCCCCCTATGTTAATTAAGGTTACATATACACTGTTCTGCAGTTCAGACTATGGCTATGTCAAGAGCTGTGCTGTAATTATCATAGGCAGGCCCTGTGGGCTTGAACCAAAAGTTCCTAAATTTGCATTAAAGTAGTCCTGGTTTAAATAGTCTGAACTTGAATTCATCCCCTGGAGGCCCCAAAAGAGAGGAAACTTGTTGAAGTATTCTGGATCATGGTTGAATGTTGAAGGGTTTGAGCAGTAGGACCCAGAAGTAACAAGGGTTTAAAAAAAATATCCTTCACTTAATCTTGAGTGCTGTGTCCTGGTTGCTTTTGCCACAGTACTGGGGGAAAAATTATTACTTAAACTTTCTGTTGCTTGAATCACATAACCCTATATTTCCTTTCTGCCTCTGTATGTAAGCCCTGGACTATCACGGTGCTCTAAATTGGGGCTATTCAACTTTGGAAACCCCAGGGGCCACAAATGATATCCACAGCACATGCTGAGGGCCGCAACTGAAGCGCAACTGCATATATATGCAATAGCTTCTTTCTCATTAATGGGCATGAATACAAAGATTAAGGCAAGACTACACAACATGGAGGCCCCATTTAAGTCAGTTCTGCTGATATTAATAAAATTCAATATTTACCCAATTTCCACCCATATAACAACACTTCTAATGAGCAATGACAGTTCAGCAATTTAACTACTAAAACACATGTCAACAGAAGACCATTATATTGACTTTTTTTTTTTTTTTGTTTTGGCTTCACAATTTTAACAAATCAAACAAACTGCCAATACAATATTTACTGAAATGGTCCCTCTTCTACCCCAGAGCCAGGCACCCCAGCCCACCGCTTTATCCCAATGCACCAACCCCTCCTCCAGAGTCAGTCTCCCAATCCTCCTCCCACAGAGGCAGGCACCGGAGGTATGGGACAGGTAACCCTACCTTTACAGTGGCTGCTCCCCGCTGCCTCGGCTTGATTTCAGTTTGCACAGGGAGCAAGCACATGGCCTGCCAGCTCCCGGATCACCGCGATTCGTGGGCTTGTGCGCTCCGGTACCACCCCAGTCTCTCCCCTCCCCCCCCAAGCCCAATGCACCCCCAGCCTCTTCTCCCCCCTCAACCAAATCCCCTCCTGCAGAGCCAGGTGCTGGAGGTATGGGACACCCTACCTTGGAAGTGGCCGCTCCCGCCGCCCACTTGGAGGCTTGACTGCAGTTTGCACAGGGAGCACGTGGCCCACCAGGCGCTCCCGGCTCGCCGCAATGCATGGGGCTGTGCACTATGGTCCCACCCCAACCTGGTGCCCCCCTAGCGTGGTGCCCATGGGCAACTGCCCCCCCTTGCTACGCCTCTGCCCGTGCATGCGCCGGCGTGGCACTGCTGTTGTGGCAGACGCGGCAAGCATGCTCTGCTGCGCCTTTTGCCGCTCCCCCCACTCTGTTGGCTGGCAGCTCCTGCACACGCAGCCTGGCTCAAAGCCGTGCGGCTCGGCACTGCAGCTGGAGCCCCAGCAATGAGGCAGGCAGGCGGCCTGGGAAGCGGCTCAAGGCGCTGCAGGCGACATGCAAAGGGGCCGCGGACCGTACGTGGCCCACGGGCAGTGTGTTGGGTAGCCCTGCTTTAAATTGTAAGAGCTGATGCAGGCTGAACTGCTGAACTCTTCATAGACTCTTGTAGATTCTTGAGACCTCAATATTTCCTGAAATCTGTGGGTTACTCATAGGATCCAGGCTCTAGCTAGCTTTCAACTGATACATGTATTGATTGGTATTCTCTTCACTTATATTGGGGAGGTATTCTAGAGTCGAAGTTCCCAATTGGGGTCCATGGGCCACTTATTGGCAGATAGCAGAGATGTGGCTGGCTTATGTTGTGCTGGCTATTCTTATTTAACCTGAGAGAGGAATTTGTGGTGGTGGTATAAAATAACATCTGAAGAACATGAATATGCAGTCATAGTGTGATTCCTTCTTTTTTTCAAAAGGCAAATCATTGTTGGAGTAAAGATGACAAATATTACTTTCCTGACTAAGCAATAGCTGTATTTTTCACAGGACAAAGTGATCAGTGTGATCACATGTGTGAATGGGAAAGTAAGTCCATGACTCAATTTCTTTTAATATCTAATGTGTATTATGATAGTTTGAACTCTCCAGCGCTACAGTTCCTGCTCTTTGCTGGTGAGTGAGGAGACCTTGGAGTAGGACTGGTGGCAGGATCACACACATATGCTGCAGCTCTGCTGTTGGTCTGTAGCAGAAGACATCTCATGTCATCCACCTAGACTCAGTTGCTGGGTTGGTAAAGAGCAAACAATAGGCTTTATGCTTTTGTGACTTTTGGAGTGTGGGTGTCTTGTCTGATTTAAAGGCAGTATTTTTCTTCTGTGCATGTGTTTGGAAAGTGGGGAAGCGAAGAATGAGCAATTTTAGTTAGAAAAAAGCACCTATACTAACTCTCATAGGTGTCCTGAGGATGCAGTTCTCAAACTCTCAGCTTGAATTCTTGCTTCAGAATAGTTTTGGTTATAGCTTGCATACTAGTGGTGGTATTGAAATGGGTGATCAAGCATGCACAATAACATCAGTTTCTCACATGCAAATCTTGTTTTGGTATTGGAACCTTTGGAAGCTCTTTTTTCCTTTTATTTATCCCAAGCTGCATTCATGGAACTGCAGAGAAATACCTTTAACTTGTCTTTGCATAAAGTAATTTGGTGATTCTAGAGTAGCATTGGGGTTCTGGGAGCTGTCACCCAAAAGCCTGAACTATGATTTTTGCATGGCTCATGAGATGTGATAACCCCTGTGTGTGGACTGGCTGAGCTTGGCTTTAAAAATTAATTAAAAAAAGTAAGAAATATTAGTATAAAGTGGTTTTTGTTTTGTAAAGCAAGCGTCAAAAGGCCTGAGATACAGTGAAACTGTGATGGTGTGGAGCCCACTCAGTTTTACACCTCCTAATGTTTTTTATTCCACATCTTCTTCCTCTGTGTGGGTGACAGTGACAGGGTGGATGAAAATCAATGATTTAAAAATGTTTTATTTTTTAATTTAAATTGAATTTTTAAATCAATAAAATACTTAATTTCTCATTTAAAAATAAGTTACAGTTAAATCTTACCATAAACATGCTACACCTATGCTTTCAGTCTCATAATGAATTAATGGTTCTAGTTAGGGATGTAAAGGAGTAGTCGACTACCCATAAGCCTATCGACTACTCACATTTCCCTCCCCCCTTGCTGCCTCTGTATCAGAGGCAACAAGGTGAGGGAGGGAAGCAGGAGCCAGTGCTGGTGGGAACCAGCTTAAAAGCTGTTTTTTTCCCCACCCAGCACTGTCTCCGCGGTGCCCCCCCGCCTCAAGAAAAGCACGTCTAGCGCAAGAAGAAAATGCAGACCTATCTGCAAGAATGAAACATCATAAGGAAAACGGCCTATTGGGAGAGAACGATGTTGATCTGTTTGAAAAACAGTGAGGATCAGCTTTGCAATGCATTATTCTTCAAGACACTCTGTATGCCTTTCAGTATAAGTGTGATTTAACAAGCTAATCCTTACCTTAGGGCTTGTTTAGTTAGATTCTAAACCTAGTTAGCTATCACCCAAGTATATAGTTGAGAGAACTGCAGTAAGAGAAATCTAGATTTTTCTCTTTACTGAGGCTTTTGATACAGTCTCGCGTCACAATTTTTTAACATGCTGTTTCCCTCTTTTAGCTTCCGAATCTACCCAGTTTTCACATCCATTTGCTATTAGGTGTCCAGTCACCACCTGCTTTCTTGGTGAAAACAGAAACAAAAAAGTAATTAAATACCTCTGCCATTTCTACATGTTTCTGATATTTTTTCACCTCTCAATGAGTATGGGCCCTACCCTATTCTTGCTTTTTCTCTTGTATTTGTAGAATGTTTTCTTGAGAAGCATGTTACCCTTTTTCTCCAGATACTCTGAGCTTGTTTTGTAGCCATTTACACAATTAACCAATGAACCCAGGCTCATCCATTAATCCTAATGGTTATATGCAGCCCCTCGCCCTTAGCCACAGTATCAGAGGCAGCAGGGTGGACAGGGCAGGTGGAAGCCAGTACGCATGGGAAGCTGGCTTTTAGCTAGCTCTCTGCATGTGCCGGTGCCTGCAGAGCTGCCTTCCCCACTCTCCCTCTCCCCACTGCCTCCAACAACGGCAGCAGAGTGGGGGATAGGTGGCTCTTAAAACCCAGCTTCCCCCAAGCACCAGCTCCTGCAGAACCGCCCCCACTTGCACTGCTGCCTCCCACAGAGGCAGCAGCACAGAGATGGGGGCAGGTGGGAGCCGGTGCATGTGGGAAGCTGGCTTTCAAGTCGGCTCACCTCATGTACCAGCTCCCTTGGAGCCACCTACGCGCGCGCGCCCCCCCTCCCCCACACACACACACTCTACTTCTGATATAGAGGCACTGGGAGGAGGGGTGTGTGCAGAAGCCAGTATGTGCAGGGGACCCAGGCTCATCAGTTCACTGTGAACTCATGTATGTGTTCTTATCCCTACCCATCACTACCAGACCTGTGCTATGCATGATTTTGTTAAACAAAAGCCTTATTCAGCTCTTCTTGTTTAAGTGGTCTATAGTAGATCCCCACCATAACATCACACTTCTGTTTTTCACATTTTTTATCTTTTATCCAAGCCTGTCTCCCATTTCCATCTCCGCCAAGTGAGTACATTTTTAATATACAGTATAATGCAACATCTCCTTCGTGTTTTCCCTGTTTGTCCTTCCTGAGCAAGCTTGAGATAGCAAAAAGCCAGGGGGTAGGATTCCAGGGAAAGGTGAAACAGTTGGAAGTGGTGTGAGATGATTTATTTTAGATTTGCTATTTTGGAAGAAATGAAAAGGGTGGTGAGGAGGAGTCTACGCAATTCCAATCTTGTGTGCACCCTTGAATGTTGCAGGATACCTGGAATTGTGTAAAAATGGAATGCTAGAGATTTGGGACAGTAACGTGCAGAGTCTCTGATTGTAAGTGTGGTGTTCAAAAACTCTTGGGAGGGTAAAGGGGGAGGCTATTCATGACACTTTATGTTAAATATTGATAGGAACCTATTATTCATCATCTAGTACACAAATGCATAACTTACTTTAGAAATCATTTACCTAGTGTGTATTATGACTAGAAAGCTGTTCATCTGTTAACTATTTTCGTTATAAAGCAGAAAACTATCTTAATATTGCCTCTGTAGTACTGTGAATTAGTAGCTTTGGTTCTTCTTCATTGTCTAACTTCTTGGGTTGAAGTTTCAGCTGTAGCTCTTATGGAAACAATGAAATATGGTAAAGTATGTCTTTTTCCTCCCCGCTGTGCCCCACTACTTGAAATTGTTCTTATTTGGTTAAATGAATCCGTTCTACAAACTTTGATTACATGTGTCAAACTTAAAGAACTTCAGAAAAACTTGCATGTTCAGGAGCTTCAGGGGGTAGCCGAGTTAGTCCGAGTTAGTCTGTTGCAGAAAAAAACAGCAAGCAAATGGTCTGGTAGCACTTTATAGACTAACAAAATAAATAGGAGAAGGGAAGGGGAAGGGGGCGAGAGAAAGATGCTCTGTCACCCACCCCCCTACCTCTACACAGAAAGGGTGCTACTCCTGAGCAGATAAAGATCAAAGTCAGTAGATAGCACCCTTTCTCCTGATACTTTATGTATAGAGGTAGGGGGGTGGCGACAGAGCATCTTTCTTGGCCCCCCCCTTCCCTTCTCCTATTTATTTTGAGTTTTCTTACCCCTAGCCATAACTCCGGTCATCTGAAGAAGTGGGCTGTGCCCATGAAAGCTCATGATACCATCTACATGTTTTGTTAGTCTATAAAGTGCTACCAGACCATTTGCTTGCTGTTTTTTTCAGAAACCCTTGTAACTGTTCTTAAGCTACTGATGGGCTATACAGAAAATATGAAAGTCTGGAGACACTATAATGAGAACATATAACCTGAATTATGTCAAAACGTAATCTTATTGATGATTGGAAGAGCTTTGTCACACACCACCTCCATATTGATGCATGTAACAAAATCCATGCTGGAAGTGGTGCCGAAGGGTTCTGGGACTGGGGCCGGGGGAGGGGGAGGCTGAGGGCTCAAACTTTAGCACTGTGCTTTTAGGATGCCAGTAGAGGCAGGGACTTCAAAATTCCTTCTCCCCTGATGGGTCTGTTCCTGAATATCGTGATCTTGTTACAACTTTTCAAAGTTGGAGAATTAGATTCTGTATATGCAAATTGAAATCCTCCTCCTGTGATGTTTTATGGACGGATGGGACTGGAAATACAAATGGGCAATCAAGTTTTCTGAAACTATCTTTGTACACTTTCCATGTAGGTAAAAGTCTATCTTGACATTTTATCCCTTTAAGAGATTTACTATAGTAGGTTACATATTTCAGTATGGATTCCAGATGATGCAGATGACCCATGTAGGATTCTGTGAAGTAAACAGAGGTCTTTTATAAATAAAAAAGTCCTGAAAAAAGGTTATTTTCAGTTAAGAGTCTAGACTACAAATATATACTTTTGTGTTGTTATACAGGGCAGCTATATCTATCTATAGTTCAAGGTGGCATTTGGGCAGCATGGAATCCAATCTACAAGTATAAACACTGTGTTTATTGGTGTCAGGAACGGAGTTAGACTTGTGTTTCATTGTATAGCATAGGAGTTCTTTGTATCAGTCTACAGGGTTAACTATCCAGTGCTAAAATATTTATATAAGAGACCTTAGTCATCTCAGGTGACAAGCTCTCCTGCTCCATGTTTTCTAATTTTGATGTTGTTACTTGGTCAAGATCAGGCCTGGACAAAATACGGCCCACGGGCTGAATCCAGCCCGCCAAGCCACTGGATCTGGCCCCCTGAGGCAGTGGGGAGCCCCAGGCAGACTCCCCTGCTTGCCCCGCAGCCCCACACACCGCTCAGAAACGTGGCTGCAGGGCACTTTCTCTTTGAGTCCGGAGGAGAGGGGGGAAGAGTCAGATTGCTACTCCTGCCCTCAGCACAATCCCATAGGACAGTTTCTGAACAGACACTGGCCAATGGGAGCTGTCTGTTTGAATAACAGGCAGCCACAGAGAACAACCCTCCCTGCTCACTCACTCAAGCACATGGCTGAGCAAGCAGAAACATTTTAAGCTCTGCAAGCCTTTAGCTCTGCAGGCAGGCTGGTAAGTCACCTGGCGAGAACCTGCCTCTGGCACCTCAGCTCCTCCCTTCCCCAACCCTCTGCCCCATACTCCTACCGCGCTATTCCACATGCACCCTCCCAGATCTGGCACCCCATCTCCTGCCCAAGATCACAATCCCCTCCTACCTTAAGTCACATCCCAAAACTGTGCACCCCAGTTCCCTGCCCTACGACGCAACCACCTCCTTCACCCAAACTCCCTCCCAGACTCCATTCTCCCTCCTGCACCCCAATCCTTTACCCCAAGCTCCCTTCTGCACCCCCAGGCCTCACACCACCTCCATTAATACCATAGAAGAGTGCGGCCCTCGACCACTTTCCAAAATCTTGGGAGTGGCCCCCTGTCAAATTATTGCCCACTCCTGGTCAAGATTATATTTGCAGAGGCAGTTAGTGGTGTAAAGTCTGCTGCTGTGCTTTTTTACTGTGTATTTCACCACTATAAGAGTAGAAAACATCTAGTGATTAGGAAGCTTAAGTTTTGGAACCCTTGATCTCTGTATGCTTGCTCATTAATACTTAGATTCCTGTCTCTCCCCACTTCTCCTTGTTGCTTTAACTCTGTTAGTGTGAATTGGCACAGGAACCCTCATCGCTAAATAGGGACATGGCCATGTTCTCCAGGAACCAGGAGACTCCTTCTCACACAGCCTCTCAAATTTGGCAGCCTCTGGGGATGACATGGGCTTGTTTCTGCAGACACGGAGGCAAATCTGACACCCTTTTTAAAGTACAGTTTGGCAATCTCAGTCAATATTGGGTGCGCTTTGGTTGGGCTTTGTAAAGCATTGGATTTTTTACTGTTTTATTTAAAAAAGGAATCAGCTGTGCAGCAGTTGTTTCACACACATGAAGCTATACTAGAGCTAAACATGGAAAAAAATAGCTGAGCAGAGGAACAATTGGAGGGTTTTTTTTTTTTTTTCCTTTTTAAGGGAAGACATGGGCGTGCAATCATCCTTGGTCACTAGGTTTGTTTTATGTTTAGATCTGTCACCATTTGTCTCTTTTAAAATAGAAAGCACTTAGGGATTGGGATGGATCAGACCTTACATTTGTACAGCACCTAGCCCAAAGATCCTGACTGGAGCTTTGGATACTAGTGGAATATAAAATAATTAATAATACAAGTCAAATATGCCCCTCATCCAGTGTTCCCTCTAAGCTGTGGGACAGCACAGCTTCACAGGTGATTAATCAGCTCTGCCCAGTCAGTCAGCTCCACTCAGAGTCCTGAACCTTTGACTGGACGGGGCTGATTAATCACCTGTGAAGCTGCGTTGCCCTGCAACTTAGAAGGAACACTGCCCTCATCCCAAATATGTGAGGTGGTTTGGGCTGTTACTTTGTATATACTTCACTCTCCTGAAGTGCTTAAAACAATACATAGTTCATTGGAGACCTGAGGGGGAAACGTGTGACGCAATTTACATTTCTTTGGAGATGCACAAACACACTGCTTCTTGTTTAACTTTTTTTCAGTTTCCATTGTTTGTCTTGTTTCCTACACAGGAAAAGTATGCTGTGTAATGAGGAGCTGTACTTAATGAATTAAAACACTGAGGCTTCTAAAATAATTTTGCATAAACGGCTATGCTTGGCTGCATCATTCGAGTGGGTGTTGAACATGTAATGCACCTTTTGGAATGTTTGTGTTTACATGCACAATTTGAGAGAAACAATTTGTTCTTCTAGATAGATTGTTTTGAAATCTCAACTCTTCCATTGGATGTTATGGTTTTCTGAAACTGACTCTTCAACTACAGATTTTGAGAGAGTGTTCATAGAACTTATTACAATAGAACATAAATTGCTCAATATCTTTTAGAATACCCCTTTTGTCTGTCTAAAAGGGGTATTTGCTGCTCACTAACAGTATGCAGGCTAATAATGGCTTCTTATAAGCATATTTGTCAATTTCGTTGCTTCAGTGTTTCTGAACTGTTAAGTCCCTTTAAGTCTTGCCTTAATATTGATGTACATGTTATATTTTAGTGATAAACTAACTCTGTTTTCATTGTGCCTCCTCTTTCCTTTTGCTGCTGCTGCTGACACTTCTGCACATTTTGCTTCTTCCTGGCCTGGACTTTTTTTGTTTGCTGTTCTTCGTTCTCCAATTGCATTGCACGTGCAGCATCATGGTGAGATCAAAGACTCTCATGGACCATCAAGTAAGTGACTGACTTTTTCTAGAACACGTTTGGGCATATTAGTGGAGATACCCATGTGCTCACACAAAATGGTGGAGTGCACACAACACCAGGGATTCATGTATGTCGTGACCTAACGGTGATAATTAGGACAACACTGTGAGAAATACTTGTTGATTTGTCAGTAGTAGGGGTGTAAAATCCCATTTAATTAACTGGTTAAATGTGATGTTTAACTGGTTAATCAGTTAAAAGGAGGATGGATGAGTGGACTGCCTGCCGCCACTAGGCTGAAGAAACCCCCTCACTGCAGGCACGGGCTGCTTCAGCCTGGCTGGAGGCCATTGGCTTTTAGCTCAAGCTGTAGCGTTTCATGGATTAAGCCCCAGAGACTCCAGGTTCAATTTCACGTGTTGGGAGTACACTGGGCATTTTAATTCCTTTTTAAATTCAGGAGGATTTCTTTGGTTCCAAACGTCTTAATAGCCTGTTGGCATTTTTTTCATTTACTTACCATAGTAAATAACTTTTGAAAATTATTCATTTGAATTGTTTTTAAATTACTGCTGTTAGCATTTACAGTGGACTAGGGCTATTAAGTGTTTCCAACCGAACTTTATACCAATTAGGATTCAAAATATTCTGGATACTGCCCATCACAGACATACAGGGCATAATTGTACAGAGATGCATAAGAGCTTGTTGCTTCCATTGACTTCAGTTGGAGTCTTCAGCACCTTTAATAAAAGCTACTTGCTATAATAGAGGAAGAAGCTGAAGCTTCCTTAGGGCACATCTACACAGCAAGGCAGAAGTCGACTTAAGCTACACAATTTCAGCTGCGTCAATTGTGCTGAAGATGAAATAGCTTAATTTGGGTTTTGGTGCTGTCTTCACAGCAGGAAGTCAAAGGAAGAACACTCTTCCTTCGACTTCCCTTACTCCTTGTGAAATGAGGGTTACAGGAGTCAGAGTAAGAGGTCCTCCAGGTCACCATTATTTCCAAATAATGGCTTGCTGTATAGATGTGCTCTTTGTTATTTCAGAATGTCAGTTATTCCAAAATGACGCTACTGTGTAGACTTAGCCTGTGAGCTTGAATAGGTTAAATTGCCCCATAGGATCATCTGGCCCACTCCCCAGGCACATGCCAGAAGGAGAGCCCATAGCGATTAGGGGGAAGGCTTAGGGGTTTTCTAAACAAACAAGACAGATGATTCCTAGCTTGTGCTTGCTATATTAGCTTCTTCAGTACAGACAGAAGTTCACATGCACTGAAAACTTTCCATTCACCTTCTTGCTGTTCTATAACATTATGCTGACAAATATCATTGGAGTTTAACAACGTTGATCTCTTTTCTCTTCTACTGATTGTTTTCAGCTTTACAGATGAACTGTTTTTGAAGAGCTCACTTGGGCTACGTCTAGATTACATCCCTCTGTCGGCAGAGGGATGTAAACGAAGCACTTCGAAAGTGCAAATGAAGCCGGGATTTAAATAGCCCATGCTTCATTTGCATAATCACGTAATGGTGCTCTTTTGAAAAAGCGCTATTTCGAAATTGAAACTGCAGTCTAGATGCGGTTCTTTCGAAAACAGGGCGCTTTTTTGAAAGATCCTGTAAACCTCATTTTTTGTGTGAGCACATAGGTGAGTGCACACAACACCAGGACACACAATTGGAGGCAGTTTGGCCATTTGGCAATCTGGAGTATTGTGTCCAATTCCAGGCCGCCATTTAAAAAAGAATGTGGTCTCATTGGAGAGAGTCCAGCGAAGGGCAACAGAAATGATTAGGGGGTTGAAGCACATGACTTATGAGAGACTGAGGGATGTGGGTTTATTTAGTCTACAGAAGAGAAGTGAGGGGGGATTTGATAGCAGCCTTCAACTTCCTGAAGAGAGGTTCCAAAGAGGATGGAGAGAGCTGACAGAACGAAGAGCAATGGTCTTAAGTTGCCGTGGGGGAGTTCTAGGTTAGATATTAGGAAAAACTATTTCACCAGGAGGATTGTGAAGCACTGGAATGAGTTACCTACAGAGGTGGTGGAATCTCCATCCTTAGAGGTTTTTAAGCCCTGGCTTGACAAAGCCCTGGCTGGGATGATTTAGTTAGGATTGGTTCTGCTTTGGGTAGGGGATTGGACTCGGTGACCTCCTGAGGTCTCTTCCAGCCCTATGATTCTAACTTGAAGTGGCTTCACTTCCAGTACTACACAGGAACCAGCAGAGGGCATTATAGTTCTATACATGGTCACTCTCTTCAAATTGTCAGGTACACAACTCTATGTAAAAGCAGAAATGAAACTGCAGCTCCATTGCAGCAGTATAAAGGTAGAGATGGGGAAACCATGAAAGGTTTCTTTGGCTGAATCAAGTACTAGGAGAGGGGTGTTACACTCTAGAGTTTCAAAAGGTAATTGTGTATCTTGTATCAGAGGGGTAGCTGTGTTAGTCTGAATCTGCAAAAGCGTCGAGGAGTCCTGTGGCACCTTATAGACTAACTGAAGTGTTGGAGCATAAGCTTTCGTGATGTCATGCATCTGACGAAGTGGGTCTTTGCCCACGAAAGCTTATGCTCCAACACTTCGGTTAGTCTATAGAGTGTATCTGTTATACTTCAAAGTTGCTGTTTTAAAACAAATTATGACACTGTTCTTTTAAAATAATATTTTTTCCTTAGGATTGCTCACAATCTATCAGAACTGTAAAGTGAAGTTTTATTTCCTGTATAGATCTCTTGTACCTTTTCATCCCAGCACTGATATGTTTGCATCTCTAGAAAGAGCATTTGACTTTAACACTGTTCTTTCCCCCTTTTCTTCTCCTTCCTCCTGACTGGGAAACTGCTGTTTTTTGACTTCGCTTTCCTGATCAGCAAGCCACAGCAGTGTTCTCTGTAGTTTGTCCAGAGTAGAGCTTTTCAGTGGAGACAAGGATGTTAAATTTAGGTTAATTAACTAAGCAAATAGTCAATGGGATTTCCATCAGCTATTTGATGAGTTGATAAGGGTGCCTCGGCCTTCGAACTGTAGCAAGAGCTCAGGAGGGCTCTTGCTACTGTTCCAAAGTGGAAGCCCCGCAGGGAGTGCAGGGCCTGCACCTGAGCCTTTGAAATGTACAAGAGCCCCAATGACGTTCTTGTACATTTCAAAAGCAGATGCACCGCAGAGAGCGTGGGGTTAGTGCTGGACTCCTTTCTGATCCCACGCCTCCTGTAGCACCTCAGCCTTTGAAATGGCCCAGTGGGGCTCTTGTACATTTCAGTAGGAAGCCCCGCAGGAACTCCACCCTAGCCCCATGCTCCCTGTGGTGCCTGAGCGGTACTAGTAATGAAAACACGCATCAGGGATCTATCTATTCTGTGGAATGTTATGTCTGGAAAATTCAACTCCGAACTGGATATGGTTGAAATGTACAATTTAGAGGCCAAAACTGAAGAAACCTGTAGAAATCTTAAGGCATGGAGAAATTTGTAGCTTAAGTGGCTCACCTCTTATTTTGCAGCCTGCTATGTAGTGACGTGTTGAATTAAGCATCATTTGTAATCTTGCCTTATTCACTTTGATGTGTGTTTCCCTCCTTGTTTCATTAGTCATGACTACTCATTCCAGTAACATTGCTCCCCTGCCCATTCCCTCATCAGAGGGTGACATGCTTTTTATGGTAACATGCATCCATTGATAGCTTTTTAGGAACAAACACATGATCTTGCAACTGAGACACTTGAGCTGGCAGCTGTAGCTGTGGCCTGTGTTCATGAACAGGTCTTATGGCCTTATAGCTGTACAAAGGATTTCTATAGACTGGGTTTGGAAGGGAAGCTAGATTTCAAGTATTACCTGCCACCATACATACAGGAATGTGTTTTGCAATGGGTTAGTATCGAGGGTTCCAGGCTGCACAGTTTTCCTGACTCCCAATACTCTTCTCCTCTGCTGCGTCTCTCTCCCAGATGAGTCTTGTGCCATCTATTTACCCTGACCACCCAAGCAAATTGCTGTCAGGGAAATCTTTTGCCTGTTCAAGAAGAAAGCGCACTGTGAGTTAGATAATGAAAGTCCCAAAGACTGACTGTCTGGGACATATTGTTAGCAATTTAATAATATTTAATTACTATCTCTTATTTCCTTGTTATGCATAGATTTCTGTAGTTGAGTGACCATCCTTTTTTTTTTTTGTTTTGTTTTGTTTTTGTTTTTTGTTTCAGCTGTGGTAACTAACAGTGATGAACCGCACCTTTTGACGCCAGGAAAGATGAGCCAGCGCCAGGGGAAAGAAGCCCATCTCACTCCAACCAAAGATCTACTGCAGCCAACACTCAGTCCAGGCACCGTCCATAGCCATGGTAAGACATCTCTACTTCTTTTACTGAAGGGTTTAAAAAATTCCATATTTAGCAGTTGTCACATATTCCAACCCAAGCATCAAACATCAGTTCAGTTATTGGCAAAATATTGCTTTCAAGACTGAGACTTCAGAAAAAGGAAGTTTGTTTCTAAGTGTGCTATGGTTTAAAAGCTTCCAATATAATTAACATAAGGTACATCTACACTACAGAGAATGATCGAAGCTGCCGTTGTTGATCTTCCAGGGTTCGAATTAGTGGGCCTAGTAAAGGCGGCTAATTCAAACTGAGAGGCCCTCTGGTTGATGCCAGTAGTCCTGTTTCCACGAGGAGTAAGGGAAGTCGAAGGAAGAGTGTTCTCTCTTTAACTTTCTGCAGTGTGGACAGAGCCAAAATTTGAGTTAAGGTACTTCTACTTCAGCTATGCAATTAGCATAGCTGAAGTTGCTCATCTTAATTCAGTCTTGTTCCATAGTGTAGACATACCCTTGAATTTATTCTGCTAGCCAAAGCTCATTGCCTGCCCTTCTTAATACCACTAAAACAAAAGTTAATTGTGCAGCAGAAGAGGATAATAGCATAGCTCATGACACTGTTTTACACACAGTACATACTGTCTTGTGGAGAAATATTCCATATTGTGACATTGTGCAGAAATATTCCGTATTATGACATTGTGCAGAAATATTCCGTATTGTGACAATGAATAAAGGTGAGTGCATGTAGTCTTGTAACTGTTTCTGTATTTTATGCAAGAATGTTCATACATTTGTAAAACTACTTCAAAAGTAAACTTGATGCAGAGAGGTTTATTTAATTAACTATACCAAGTGGCATGGCAGAATGTAGGACTCTTCTTGAAAAATCTAGTCTATGAATGTTGTTGTTTTTTCTGTGTGATAAGAGATTTAAATTTGTTAAATATACATATACAACATGTCCCTTTTTGGGTCAACCTGTGCCAGCTCAAATGATGGATTTAATCTTCTTTTCTAGCAGGTAGAAACATAAAACATCTCAATCACTTCAACTAAACCTCACTGTTTTAGGCAAAATATAAAACAAATTTATTAATGGAAAGATATAAAGTGTTCATACGTGGTAGGCATAAGAGTTCAGAGATAGTTGCCAAAGAAAATACAAGATAAGCACGCAGTCTAAATCTTAAACCTTATTGCATGATGCAGCATTTAGATTGGGGTAGGGAACCTACAGCCCATGGGCTGCTAACTTTGATCTGGCCCATAGTGAGGCAAGACTGAGCCTCGGCATCCTTTCCCTGTGTAGGGCTGGAGCACAAGCGGAGCTGTGGTGCCACAAGTTGAATGAGCGTGAGCTGAGTATGTCTTTTGTTTCTGACTTGGATGCAAGGTCAGTGAGGTGTTTTGATCTGATCTATTTTGTCTGTGGGCCAGTGGCCTCCAATGGGAAAAAAAATGTTCCCCACACCTGATTTAGATCAAGCAATTTTCTCACCTTACTGGATATTATAATTCTTAATATGCAGACTGCTTAAGCCTGTACCAATCTCCTCTGTTAAGTCACTGGGTTGGGCAGTTCTCCTGGAGTGGTCTTCTGCAACTGAGTCATGAGGTTGTTCAGTTCCCATTGTGTGGTGCTTGCTCCGCTGTTAGTGAATTGTAAATCCCTTGATCACAGCTCCCTTGCTGATTGATTGTTGAACACCCTCCTGGGTGGGGGTCCATTGTATGCCACTAGCAAATTTACTACGGATTTTAGTAGCAAGGAGACAGCAAAATCTCATAACTTATTATACACAATCTGTATACATATATTTGGATGGAACAGTAAGGCTCAGCAGATTCACCTTTTATATGAAATCTTACAAATCGAGCTTTGTTTGAAATATCACAGCCACATACACGTGATGAATATGGGGGTTACAGGGAACTGTTTTGAGTTAGTGTCACTCATGCCTGCTCACAGACAGGTTTCAAGAAATGAACAGCATCATCTCTCACATCAGAATGACCCATATGTACTGGTCAAGACTTGCCTGTCTCTCTGGACCGCATAGCTTTGTGTATGTTACCCGTTTCTGCAAGACTTCATGTTTACTGCATCAGACATAGCTCCATTCCATCACTAAGCTCCATTCCATTGCTAAGCCATCACTCTCTGGTCCTCAGACTGAAGGTTCTGGCAAAGGTACTATCATCCCTACTATGGTGGATAGACACCTCCCCCCATCTTCCCATTATGTTTTGTTTGGGGTTCTCTTTCTTCTCCCTTCTCCAAGCAAATTACCATTGCTGACACCTCCTTGGTAAGTTAGGGAGCTCATATGGAGAACCACATAGCAAAAGGCATGCGGATACCTCTTGAATCCAGAGAATGCACATCATCCTGAAACTTGGCACAGTGCAAAAGGCATGAAAATCATTTCTCCCACTCTTTCAATTTCATTATATCCTCATCATGTCAGCCAAAACCACCACAGTTTTCTATGTCAACAAGGGGTCTGAGAATCCCCACCCTCTGCATAGAAGTGGTTAAGCTCTGGAACTGGTACAGTTATCTGGTGTGTGATGTATCTCCAACTTAACTCTGCAAACACAGAATGTGCTTGTGGATTCGTTCAACAGGCACTTTGCAAGTCACCATGAATGGTAGCTTCATGATGCGATATTTTCAGAGTTGGGAGCCCTGCCATGAACCAACTCACTTTTCAGACCAACAGAAAATGCACCAAGAACTGCTCCAGAGAAGGCATTGGACTGTTACTCCCAGGGTGATGCTCTCCTACTATTGTGGTCAGACCAACTCAGTTACCCATTTCCTCCTCTGCCACTTTTACCTCAAGTTCTCCTCAAAATCCAATGAGACACCCTTCTGGCCCAGATAGTTCTGGTTCCTCAATTTTCTCTATGTCCTCTTGTCCCCTGATTCCCATCTTGGATTTACCTGACCTCCTCTTCCAACTTGATGACAGAATCAGGTACCCCAATCCATATCCACTCCATCTCCATATATGGTAATTTGATGGGCATCTACTCTAGAATGAGTATTCTTCCTGGCTGTACAAAATCATTGTCTCTAACAGCAGGTAGGACTCAATTTAGATACTTCCATTCAGTCTGATAACACTACTTTTCCTGTTGGGCCCAACTTAAAGAAGTTTTACCAGAAGAGGCGGAAATCTCTGTGGTTGATTAAATGTTATCTGTGAAGTCCATCAAGTCTCACCCTCAGCATGTTGATGGTCCACTTGGCCACAGTTAGCACATTCTGTCCACCAATTGAGGGCTTCTCTGTTTTTACACACCTTAGATTTTTGGAAAGGCCTCCTAAGAACCTTCCCTCTCTGCCAAATAATCTCTGGTCAATGGGAGTTGATTTTGATATTCTCAGTTTTATTGAAACTTCCCTCTCCTTTGAGTCACTGGCAGCCTCCTCCTTGTCTCTCCTTTCCATGAAAGTTGCCGCCTTTGTATCTATCACTGCAGTGAGGAGAGTCTGTGAACTCTGTCCTAGGTTGGTGGACCCATTCACCGCACTCCACAAGGAGAAAATATCCTTATGTCTGCTCTCTAAATTCCTATCAAGGTGATCGTCTCTCCTGTTTTAAAAAGGAAATCATGTGCCTCAACACGAGAATGTTGGCTCCATTCCCTCAATGTTAGGCATGCACTGACTTTTTACTTGCAGAGAACAAAACCTGTCAAAGTCCCCTCACTATTCACTGCAATAGGCCATCTCCACCTGGAGACTCTCCAGTTGGATTTCTGACTGCATCAATTTTTCTAGCAGCTTTTGGGCCAACCTCCCTATGCAGGGCTACAGGCTCACTCCACTAGAGTGCAAGCTACTAGCACAGCCTCATTCCAGAGCATACCTATCAAAGACATAAGTAAAGCAGCTGCATGGAGTTTGATGCACATCTTCATGACACTTTATGCCCTACTGCAAGACTTGGCAGTGGATGCTTCCTTTGCTTCAGCAGATAGTGAAAGATAAGAAGGAAGAACTGCTCAATGCCTGCTTTGTTCCAGTCTTGTCACAAAAAATAACGTGTGACTCCTCATGGAATGAGGTTTAACAGTTAATTAGAACTAAGAGGTTTATCTCAGAATCCCGCTTTTCTGCCGCGTGTAGACGCAGGCAGTTACTTTGGGCTAGTCAGTTTCCAAAATGACGACTGGCCGGGAATATGCTAATCAAGCGCGGGATATTTAAATCCCGCGCTTCATTAGCAATTTCGGTCGCCCTCATTAGCCTCCCTAGTTCGAACTAGGGGGCTAGTGTAGATGTACCCTTAGAGAAGTCTAATTTCTTATGTCTAAAGTTTAAATCCTCTTTCAGACAGCTAGCGTTTTTTTTGTTGTTGTTTTTTTTTTTCTTGAATTCCAGGATCTTTCTGTAGTAGATCTGTTGCAAATGTAAATCTGGCATGCTCCATCTAGTGAACCTTCCTGAGAATACAGTATCCCTTTGGTTGGACACAGCCTGGATTTTTGTTGACCTTATGACCATGCTGCAAAGGATAGATATTGAGTTTCTTGGAGAAAGTAGAGGGTATGCTTCCTAGATGGGGCAGACAGAAGTTTTTGTGGGTGGCTGGCTGAGTTCCTAGCAAATTGACCATTTAATGCATTTGAGATTTACTTATGTAGTTAATGGTGTGTTTGGTTGGCTATGGCTTTGGATAGGCATTTCTTTAATTATTTAAATAAAAATACTCTTTCTTAGTTTGCTGTATTTTCACCAGTTAATTTTGAGTTTTCATTGTTTGTTTTCTGTTTTGACTATAGAGGTGGAAAAGAGTCTTTAATATATTTGTGAAGAATTTAGATGAGATGCTTGTGTATTTAGCCAAAAGTATGCTCTCTTATTACTTTGTTCTGTTTAGTGTTTTCCCAGATTTATTTTACCATGGCCTTCTGGGCTACTGACCGCTAATTATGGTGTATTTTCTAAAAGCTGCTAAAATTTCATTGCAACAGTTTTATAATCTGTTTCATGCTGTAGTATATACTTATTTAGGAATGGTCTTTTGGTAAAATGTCTCTTAACTTTAACAAACCTTTTAAACAAGGACTTGGTGGTTCCTGCCGATCAGTACTTCTCCTGTCTTTTACTTGATGAGCAATGTAGTCCCTCTAAAACTTTTTTTATAAAACCCTTAAAATTACCATTATGGCTGATTATATAGATGTGATCAAGCATTCATTGTGTTCTTTAATGGCTCTCCTTTTGCTCACCAAACTGAGACCTATGTGTAAATTTCTTTAAAGAGTTTTGGAACAGATCTATAAAAGCCATAGGCTAGATCAGGAGTGGGAAACGTAAAGGCCAGGGGCTGGATGTGCTCCCCGGCTTGCCTGGATCCAGCCCCTAAGGCTCAGGGCTCCCAACCAGGATTGGGGAGCCCACAGTGATGCTCCAATACCCCCCCCCCACACCTCCTCCAAGGGGCTAGAGCAAACAAAATCTACTAGCTTGGGCTTCCCAGGCTCTGTATGTGAGGGGAATGGGGGAATGTGAGGAGTGTCTTTCTCTTTCTCAGTCAAAGGCCATGTCAGTGAGGATTAGTGTGTGTTTTTGTGTGGTGTGTGTGGTTGGTGGTTTTGTTTTGTTTTTTTGCTTATCACTTATGTGTGGCCCCCAACTGATGTTTTTTTCTGTGGGTCAGCGGCCCCTGAACCAAAAAAGGTTCCCCACTCTTGGGCTAGATCGTACTATGATAATTTCATTGATACTCTTGTCCTCATCCTAATTGTCTCGTCTTGTGCCTATATATTTTTTTGAGGCAGGGACACACTTTATTTTGCATGTGTATACTACCTAATACAACACGGTCTCGTTGGCATTTTTTGTGTGCGACTATACGTTAAGTGTATTAATTGATGCAGATGAACTCACCAAAATGGGTGATTAATTTTGCCTTTTGTGTTATTTCTGTAAAGATGTCGATTTAGTGCTTTTGAAAGTTGGTCAAGTGGCATCCCTGGTGACTGAAGTCCTCCAATACTTGCATTGAGACTGGATATAGTTTACAAGGCATGAGGCCTTCCTAATATGCTTCAGTCTTCGCATACGTGGACTTTGGAGTGCTAATTTATTCTCCAGGCTTTTGGTCCTTAACTAGTCTATTAACAAGCATACCAGTTGTGATGGTGTTCAAGATGTGAATGTTGTGGTGACTGCCTTCAAAGTGACAACACTGAACAAACAACCACCAAGTAATTTTACAGTAGGGATTCTTCGGGTGGAGTGCGGTTGGGGCCATTCCTGGCAGTTTGGGAAGGCAATGCCTTCCCCTACCTCTGATACCTGCTGTCCCTGATGTTTTGGTTAAGCCAGGGTAGTCTGTATTTGTGCTTATTAAAAGATTGGATCCAAGATAAAGCAGCATGGTACAGAGCAACACAAAATGAGAAACAAACTCCACCACAAACAAGGGCACAAAATCAACCGCAAACACCTTGGAAATGTAAAATAAATAACAAATGCTGACTCAAGCAGTACCCAGTTCTGAGCCTCAAAGTGCAGAATCCAGTGTCTCTCAGCTACCCACATGAATCCTCTCCACATCAAGGGACAAAAAGATCCATCTTGGTCCCAGAGCCCAGCCCACTCAGCAGGTGACCTAAGTTCCCTGTAAGCTGCACAGCTGTGTGACTGCACAGCTATTTATTGAACTCTGCTCAGAGCTCCCATGCAGGCAGGGAGCTCAGCTGACTAGCTGGGGGAGAGGCCATCTGAGCTTCTTCCTGGTTAGATGGTCTGTATAGACTCCTACCATGATGTCACACTTGTTTTTTACTGTTACCAAGAGACTCTCAACAAGTCAATTTTCTATTTCCATCTCAATCTCAGTCCAACTGTATACATTTTTTAATGTTAAGGAAACACCTCCTCCCTTTTCCCTACCTGTCCTTCCTGAGCAAGCTCTGTACCCTTCTATACAAATATTTTAATCATGTGTATTATCCCACCAAGTCCGTTAGATGTTTGAGGTAACCAATTCTGAGAATGAACCTCTTAAAAAATAAAAGTACAAATTCAAAACTCTATTAAAACATGTTATTTAAATCAAGGTTCCTTAGTTGGTGAAATACATAACTATTTAAATAGTTTTAATTTAAATGAGTCCACTCTGCAGCTAAGTCAGGCAAGAATTTACAAATCCTATCTCTATCAGTGTTGCTGCTATCCTCTTTAGCAGACACAGAATTCCAGTTTAAAGCCGTTGATAGCTAGATGTAAATTCCACATGCTACCTGGCCATTAAAATATGGTCTGTGAAATACACCATGATGAACCAAACCTTATTCCAACTGAGAGCTTTCCTACCTAGTAGATCTGGAATAGAACTTTTTTGTATTGAAAGTGGTACAGGTGTTGGGGTACAGCGTTGTTGCAGACATGCCTTTTAGTCCTCCATGGAATAGCTACTGAGTCTGTAGCACTGTCTTTTAGCTGACAATTTTCTCTCCCCTGCACTCTGACATGACTTGGAAAGGGTGATTTGGTGTGACATGCTCAACAGAGTACTCACAATGAGAATTTCCTATACAGCTTCAGAAACCATTCTGAATACATCTAGTGACTGCTACACCTTATTTTGGGGTGTTTCTGGGCCCATGCGCTTATACAGAGACAGAGAATTCAGAAAGAAATCCATGTCTCCTCCCTACTGCTTCTCTTCCTTTCTTTAGGCCAAAACAAGGTCAAATGCTACAGACTAAACCAACTGGGATATACTCACATAACACTTGCAAATTTGCAAAGTTTGTTTATTTTTAATGTGCCTCCCAATTATCAGTACAAGTTACTGCACTTGTGCTGGTTCTTACTAGGGATGTTAGATAGCAGGTAATAGAATAGTCAAGTAATCGCATGAATTCTTTACTGTTACTTGACTATACTGTAATCCCCGGGGGTGGGGCCGGCAGCCAGTGCACTCCAGCCCCGCTCCTGGGGAGCCCCCTGCCATCCTGCGCTACTTCCTCTGTATCAGAGGCAGCAACATGGGGTGCAAGGCAGGAGCCGGTCCGTGAGGGGAGCCAGTTTAAAAACCAGCCTCCCTTGCAGACCAGTTGCCAGCCTTCCCCACGCTGCTGCCTCGGAGACAGAAGCAGCAGCATAGGGTGGCAGCAGCCCCTGTCGGCGGGGGTCCAAGCACCCTTCTAACAGAGGCTGTGGGAGGGGGGGAAATGGCAGCAGCCTCTGTCTACAGAGCAGCCTCTGTCCATGGGGAGTTCAGACCCTCCGCGGACAGGCACTGCTGCCCTGAAGCAGCCTCTGCCTGCAGCGGGCCTATGCTTGCCGCAGATAGGGGCTGCTGCCACAAAGCAATGCAAGTAGTTAAGAAGATTAACTGATAAGCCTAGGCTTATCGGTTAATCATATACTTGACTGCTCGTTTACATCCCTAGTTCTTATTAGCAGCCATTTCTCAGTGAGGTTCAATTCCACAAGTCTTCAATATTTTTACATGAAATGCTATTGAACGCAGATAAGTGGGAACTTCTCATGCATGGTGAGAAATACAGAATTTGGCTCTAAACAGTTCATTGGTATCTAGCCGTGTCATGCTGGAGGACAAGCAGCAGTCTACAGTACTAGTAATGTGTTTAATTTTTGCACATTTATTTGAGTGCTGTTCAGAACTCTGCAATGGAAATTTCCTTGTCTCTACACAGACTGGTACTCTTCATTTATGTGTTCATATTGGCCTATATAGATCCAGTTAGCGCTCTGTGATTGTTTGCTGGGGAACATTCAGTGTACGCCAGCAGGGTCTACATGGGCTGATTAATGTGAATCATGTTAGTGCACTTTAGAAATTACAAACCCATAGTGTGCATCAGCCCATGTTGTAAACAAGTCGTTTAATTTTGTAGGAGTTGGAGATCACCATAATCATTTATGCTATCCTCCTGCCAATGCAAGGTTAGAGTAAATATACTAGTGCTTTCTCCTGTTAAATGTAAGATAATGGGATTCCCACCACTGTTAGTGGTAGATTCTCTAGGCTAGTATTGTTTGTCATTAAGCTCTTGCTGATCCTTAACCTACATCTACTTTGTTCATTCTGTTATAGTCCTTGTTATAACCCTTTGTATATCTAGAATAACTCCTACAATTATGACTTTTAGGCTTCCTTTCTGAAAGTCTGTCTCAAATATATGTGACTTACATAACTTTGGCAAACAAATAAACGAAAAAGAAACGCATAAGCCCTTTCTGGATTCTTGAACACAGAAAGGAAGGGGTTTAAAATGGTTTAAAAAAGAAAACTCTCTTGCCAGACTCTTTCTCCTCATCTCCAAGATGTTTAGTTCTTTTGAAGGACTTCTGAGATGTTTCCTTGTAGATGAATTAAGGTTAGCCAATGTTATCAGATTTATGCCATTAAAGAATATAATTTTTAAAAGATGAAAAGATTAGAGAACCAATTAATTAGTAAATAACTTTTATATATAATAATTACACCATCTCAAAGGAAGGTAATACATCCTTTAAATTTTGATAATCTCTTAGGCAAGCTAGTTTTCATAACAAAACAAAACTGAGTTTGTCCTGTGTTTCCCTGAAGAGATACAAGACTGAACTTGATTAGAGACTAATCCCTAGAAACAATACAATACTCCCTGCAGTTCAGATCTGAAATTACCATCAAGGGACCAGCATGTTTGATCTCTAGCAGTATTTTAGTTTTTCAAAAATTAAACTGAGATTGGAGAAAATAGTTCCCAAGTAATGCCGTCAGAGAGATAAGTCTTGTGTTCTTGGGGAATTTTTGTAATGTCTTTGAGTACTCCTGCCTTACCCAAAGAAGCCAGCTTTCATTTGTCATATTTTGTTCCACCTCATTCTAATGTTACATGTTTACTTTAGTTTTGCTTTATGTATATGGCATTCATTATGTTCCTTAAATTAGATTGGGTCAGTAAACCACATGCCCCTTATCTGAATCCTCTCCACGAATCATCAGGGCAGAGGGAGTATGGAGCAAACAGTGTTGCTGGCCCATACTGATTAATAGAACTCAATGCATCTAAGCTCTTTTGAGGTAGGAGTGAGAGGTAGGTAGTCCGGGTACATTGCCTGAACCTAAGTCTTACTGCCACAACAAAAAGTGTGTTGTCACATAAGCCACCAGAGAAGTCCTGAACAAGTGAGTTACCTTTAACAATAGAATTAAAATGTCATTTGAAAGTCTGCCTCCTTCTGTTTGATATGGCTCATCTTTCGTAAGACATTGGAAATGTGAGTAAATGAATCACTTAGGGAATTTAAATTTTACATTTAAGGCCCTTCGGCATGGGTAGTCTTGCTGATATTAATGGACAAATTGTGAATAAAGTTCCACTCTCATAAGGAGTAAAAAGGTTGAGCCCCAAACTATAAATTTTAATTTTTATATTGCTTGATTAAAAGTTAATACATTTTTCAAAATATGCTGCATGTGATTGTCTTGGAGAAAAAAAGTATCTTAGCAGCATGCTTCTTATTCAAATAGCATACCCTATTAAATTGTAAATTAATGGAAGTCCCCTTTGTGTATGCATAAAAACATATTTCAGAAACAGTATGTGTCATACAATAGAGAGCTGCTGCTTGCTATAATTGCATTTACCTATTTCTATATTGGTAGCAGCTTTTTGAAGATATAAAATATTCATGGGACTTTGCTTTAAGAGGCACAGTGTATCAGATTAATATGAAGGAGAAAAGCTGTTCAAGCTTTCTTTGCAAGTAAATCTCAGCAAAGCTGACCTACTTGAACCTGAACTGTTGCCCTGGAATTTCACAAGTGGTGCAGAGACCAAAATTATTGAAACCTGAGTAGTGAACGTGTCTACGTACTTGTGCTGGGAGGAGCTGATGGACAGTGCAGCTAGTAAGATACAAGGCTACAACCACGTACAAGCTGCAGAGAGCCTTGATGCAAATGCTTTAACTGTAATCAGAAGTATCGAAGGAGTTCTGCTTCAGCATAAATTTATATCTGATTTGGAATTACTAAAGGGTAGAGAAGAATATTTGGTAAAATTAAATTGGTTTTCCCGTAGCAGACTGTTAGCACTGTTTACAAAATGAATAGGCTTATGGCTAGGATGTCTGCTTTGTGACTCACACTGGTGTCTGAAGGCAAGTATACCTCTGAAAGAGCCTGTTGATCCACAGGAGAGAAACCGACTTGTCAATTATTGTGTCTTTTAAATTAAATGTAAAATATGCTTGCTGTATAGAAACTATTTTGATGTAGCTGACCGCTGTTAATTGTTGATTTATTTTCCAGTCACTTCCAAGCTGTGAGGAGTTTATGCATGGCATACTGCAATTTCATGTAGCTAATGTGAAATGATTTACTGATCTATTTTTGAGGAGGCAAGGTGAATAATATTGCATTGTAGAAATATAGCTCCAGGATGATTTCCCCGCTTCTATCCCTCAACCCCCATGGCTTTTACTGTGTCTGATTTAAGGATGTTGATGTTTCAGGAGTTAAAAGGAATTATTTGCCTTTCCAAGTATAGATATTGCAAAAGAGAATCTATGCTTTGGCTAGTACTGCACCCGTAGTAACATTTTTTGATTGTATACTGAGCTTGTGTGCTGTATCAGCTTTGAATCCTCTCTGTTTATTATGTAAATTACTTCAGAGTTCTGATTTGCTCATAAAGGGTGTTAAGTATGTGTTATTGATTTGAAGCTAAATTTGCATGCTTAGTGTTAAATCATCCAGAAAGCTGCTTTCTTTTTTGATCAACTCATGATTTTTGGATTGCAATTTTTCCCTTGTAGAATTATTTTTTATTAAAACCTAATCTTCTCAGAATATGTTTGTTCTGTTATGGTACACAGACCTTTTGATTGTCTCTATTGTGTACATGCTGATTTAGTTCCATCCCAAGCAATCTAATAAAAGAATGTCTTAAACAGCGAGGTATGATATTTTTTTTCAGCTGCCTTTAAATTTATTACTAAGAATAATCCTAATTTTAATTGCCAACAAATATGGTGCATATATTATGTTCTTTAGAAAATATCTACAGTAGATTGCAACCTTCTTCATTGGAAGAAATTATCCACTTTTAAGTAATTCTTACTGCATCCATTTCAGACTATCAGGTTTTTCTCCTTTGATGTTCTATGTTTTGTGTAGTACAATAGTATATTATTTTTCCTCCTAAATTATATATTAAAATCAGGTGCATGCTTGCATGAAGCACTGAAAGTTACTGGTAAAAAGAAACTTAACAGTGTCTTACGTGGACGGATGTACCTTGGATTGGATGCGTTCAGAATATAGAATAGTTATCACAGCCTTCATATCAAGCTGCCAACAAATACAGTTGGTAGTAGTTTTGTGGAAATTTTGTAGTCTCTTTTCCTAGACTTGACGTTGGGTGTGTAAATACTCCATAAGTTTTATAGCTGTGGTGATTATCCAGGAAAAACTCCTGACGCTCAGGGGGCTAGATATCTTTTTAAATGCCTTTTTTTTAAAAATTCTGTCAATTCTAACAGTGCTAATTTGGTAAATCTGTGTTTTTCCAAGTGATGATGGCACTTGCTATGATTGGTACTTTTTCACAAAAATTAAAAAATTCACCAGTTTGAAGTACAAATTCAGACAGCCAATGTTGTCATGTAGAAGATGACCAAAATCTGAGTAATTTCATGTTGTCCAAAGTGATAAAGTGCCTTCTCAGCACAGGAGGCTGGTGCTGGTTGCAGTACATTCAAAAAGTTTTCTTTAAATCTGGGAAGCTGAACATATTGAGACCAGAACACTCTTCTGCAGTCTACGAGCTAGAACACATCGTGTGCTGCTTTTAGGGTTGCCAGGTGTCTGGTTTTGAACTGGACAGTCCAGTATTTGAGCTTTCTGTTTGGGGAAACAAATTGCGAAAATATGTCCGGTATTTTCTAAATAAGATGTAATGTCAAGTGTATCCGGTATTTTTGTTGAAACCATCTGGCAACCCTAGCTGCTTTCTGTCACAATGTAGTGTCTGCTGAAATGGGGGCCTGGAACTAAGACATCATAGGCGGGAATGCTGACCACACTGCAGCTGTTAATTCACATGCCCACCACAGTATAACAGTGCTGTGGGTGTATCAGGAGCATTTTAAAAAAATTTTCCTCTCCTTCCCTGCCCAGGTGTACTACATTGAAATACTGAAGCTAAGAGACATGCAAGTAAATTTTACAAGTAATGAGTGTGATGCTGGAAAAAGTAGAGACGTATTAAACACTTGTGGCCAAATGATACTGTTAGGTCTGCAGATCGTAAGGAAAGCAGATTAGTGAAGCAGAAGTTAAGGGAAAATGAAAACATAAAGCTGGGAAATTCCCCTGCACTTCAAATTGTACTTTTATGCTTGATATTTGTGTTACATGGTTAGTGTCAGAGCATCATCTTTGCTTAAAAGAGACATTTTAAAAACAGTGGACCAATAAGTGAGATTTTTGTCTCGTTGCTGAGTTAAACAAAGCACAGCTTATTAAAATAAGTGGTGTACAACAGTCTTCTGTCAATATTCCATGTAATCTTTTCAATCCATGTGCAGAATAATTTTTATGTGCATTGAGGGATGTGCACCACCAGTGCTAATCAGTTGAGTGACATTTGAATTTTGCCTGGGTGGCCACTTACTTTACACGAGGGGTGGGCAAGATAGGGTGCATGGGCCGGATTTGGCCTACCAAGCTGTTTGAACAGGCCCGTGGCTGCCCTGCAGCTCCCCCATCCCCAGACCAATTGAGACCTGGGAACAGGGGAGTGCACAGCTGTTCAAAACAACTGATGGTTCCCTCTAGGCGCCGCATGCCTTTGGAAGGGTGGAGGTGAGGGGACAAGAGACTTTGTGCACTCCCCAACCCCCAGGCCAATCAGGGCATAGGGGTGAGGGATGGTGCAAAGTCCCTCCCCCCCGCCCCGACACAGAGCAAGGGGCTGGCAGCACCTAGAGGGAACAGCCCCTTTCCACCTGAGGCCACGCCCCTTGGAGGGTGGCCCATGACCACCTCCAAAATTTGAAGTGACACCCCTGTAAAAATTATTGCCCACCGCTGATTACAGGAAACACTGTTCTCAGTTGAAGAGCTGCTCAGGCTATACATTTCAGCACACGCAGTGTGTGCAAATGTAAGCACCACATTAACATTGGCATTTAGTGTATCCATTTTGTCTACTGGATTTCTTGTTAAGCAGGAAAAAGCTCCTTTATGTTTCATCCCTTTTGTGAGAGAAACTGGGTGTATAAAAGTTCAGACGATAGGACCTACCATCAAGTAGAATTATAAGGTCAAAAAATACATTCGAACTCATTTGGAAACTTCTTTGAAATGTTTTGTTTTTGTGATGAGCAAAATGGACAAACATGGGACTTAAAACAAGACCTTTAGATGGATCATTGCTATTTGAAGGGTTAGTTTGGAGCATTTTGTAGCATGTTTAACAGTAAAGAGCATATGTCTCCATCTCCCTTTTGACTGTAGAATTGCATCTAAGCTGTGCAATGCCTTCAGCCTTTCTAATCTGGCAGTCTCTAGTCTGGCAACATTTGTGGTCCGCATGATTTTAGTTAGCTAGATGCCCACTTACCATGGGTGTGGCCAAGTTTTCCCTCAGTCCCATAAAGTTTGCTTATAGCAACCAGTCCTGGCTCTTACTGTTCTGTGCTGTTACTTTGCTCTAATTGACTCCTAAACGTCTTCTCAGAGCCCAGTAAGTAGTGGGAGTGTTGGTAATGCTACTAGATAATATTGACCTTGCATGGCTGAGCATTGATCATGTCTCAAGGGTTAGAGAGGTTCAACCTATAGCGTGACTTGGTCTAGATGACATAGGCCTGAACTATCACAGACATGAGACATTTCATTTTTGATTAGTAACATGAATGCACTGTGCCACAAAAATCACATCCTCTTGTCACGTTCATTCCACAGTGAACTTGTGCAGCTATTACCCAGAATGATTTAAATCATTCTTAGACTATTTTTCTTTCCAATTTCAAAGAAAATTATATGAGTATAGTACCTTTTTAAAAAATGAGATAAGCGAAATGGATTACCAGAAGTAAAAGGTAAAGGACAGGAGATCATTGTATCAAGAATCATGTCACAGGTTTACCATTTACCAGGAAATAGAACATTTTTTATCTTGGCAAATCTGTGAAATGTTGGAGTTATTTGAGGTAATGGGAATAAAAACTTGATTTTTTTAATATTGCTGAACTGGAAAATTCTCAGCATTTAGCATGGTTCTGGCATACTTAGTCTTCATGTTACCCTTGAGTATTTTAGAACTATGTTTTTTTGTGCATGACACATGAGTTGGGTTTTTTAAATCACAATCCCTCTTCAATGGCTGGCTTGCCTTTGGCATGTGTTAGGAATTATTAGGCTGTCAAAAGAGGACTGAGCACTATTTCACAGTTCACAGCATCACAGAGGAGGAAAGCTACAATTATTTTTCTACATTGAAAAACATTTTTGTGCCACATACCTAATTTGCACTATTATATTGTAGGGATAATAGAATACTGCAGACTGCTATAGTTAGATATAATCTAGTGAGCCAATGTGACTGGAGTATGCTTAGTACCCCACAGATTTGGAGTGGTTAAGTATTAATTACGCACTGTATTATTGTTAACTTGATTTTGAGAGTGGCTTTCTCCAGTGAAGGAGAAATAGTCTTTGTGTGAAGAAGGAACCCAGCTGAGCTAACTGTATATCTTTTCTCTTGCATTTTCCAATTTAAAATGAACCAGGTTTCATAACGATTTTGGTCTTGGATACTATATAGTAAGAAAAGTGAAGCCAGCAGAAAAGTGCCCAGCAGTGAAGAAAATTAACTTGTGGGATTTGATGTGTTTAAAAAAACTAAAACTGTTCAGCACTGCTTACTGATAATTTGAATGGTGGTGTTAGGTATGGGAAACAGGGAATTGACCACATAAAATACATTGGTATTGAAAAGGAAAACTGATTTAGTAGCTTTACATGTGTGAGTAACAGCAGGTAACATCTGGGTCATCAGATTATTATAAGGTCATGTCAGAGTTATTAATTAGATTTTGTTTTAAATTAGTTTTCTTCCTTTGTTTTGCTTGGCTGCTTACATGGGCTATAAAAAGGTGATTCACTTACATGCTAGTCTCAATTACTCTTATTGTATATAAGTGTTTCTTCATAAAGCAAATATGGTTCTTTTTATTCTTGTAGAGGTTGCATTGTATTGTATTAACTGTGCATCAAATGTGTAGAAATTTAATAGAAGTTAGAATAAAATACTTTTTTGCATAAAGTGATTGCTCAAAAGTAAAAATGAGTATTGAGAATTCAGGTCAGTATTAACAATTAACAAAAACCCATAGCTAGGATTGCAGCATTAGTTACTAAAAGATAGCCTAAAATTTTAACTGATGAACTCATTTTGAATGCCCAAATATACAAACATTATACGAGCATGGTTTGGGGGAAGTGCTAAGCACTTGATCTCTGAAAGCCAGGCACCTCGAAGGTGTATCCCGTTCAGCATTCAAAAATGGAAGCACTTAAAATATCTAGTCTTTTTAGGATGCATAAGCCAGTAAGTCTTCAGAATTGGTATAAATGTCATAAATTGTTAACTCATAACAAATGGGATTAATGCTCTATTAATATGTAGGTTTAATAGTTTATACTGGATTATTGTTTGCAGAGATTATCAAAATACATCACTGGCTTTGAATAGTAGCTTTTAATTTTTATTTAGAACTAGCAGATTTACCTGGTGTTGCTTGGGTCCTTAACTGTAGTAATGGTTGGAGTTTTTTTTCTTGAAATTAAAAGGAAAATGTACATGCTGTATTTAAATGATTGTATTGGGAAGGGGGTTTGGTGTGGGGGAGGTAGATGTGTATGCAAGGGAAGGGAGTGGTGGTGGGTGTGGGGGAGCTCTGAGTAAAGGGTGGTGCCTCAAGGAAAGGCAAGGGAGATGGGGGGCGCGCCTCAGGGTAGAGAGTGGAAGGTGTTGGAGTGAGGGCACAGGGTGGGGGACTCAGGGCACAGAGTTCAGAGTGGGGGGACTCAGGGAAGGGGGAGGAGGTGCAGGAGTGAGGGCTGGGAAGTCAGGGGGAGCTTGCTGTGGCTGACCGTCTCCGTGAGAGTGGTGCTGCTCTGGCAGTGCACCCAGGACGGTGCTCCTAGGTTACTCCTAGGGCTGTGGGGGCCAGCCCCAGCCTGCAGCTGCCTCCTCTCTAGGCTTCTGCAACTGGCTTGGGAGGGCACCAACCAGCTGTCCCCATCCCCTGGGCCTGCAGCTGGTTTTGGGGGGGAGGCCTCCAGCCACCCCTTCTCCCCTTCCCCCAGTCTTTAGCCTGTGCAAGTGGGGGGGGGAGGCACCAGGGTTGAGCCCTGAACTATAGTTGTTCCTCCTTCCATCCCACCCCAGCCCGTAGTTGCTCTGGGGGTGGGGCAAGGCTGCAGGGGCCAGCCCCAAGCTCTAGCTGCCCCCCCCGCCCTACAGCTGCTCTGGGGTCAAGCCTCTCTTTGGGGAACCTTTATTGGGTTACACTGGGATGCACTGTCCAGTCCCAGGGAAGGTCCTGGGGGGCCACAGTGGTGGGGCTGGATGTGGAGGGCCTTCTCCCCCCATCTGGCACTGTTTGGGGCAGGTGGGACACTTATCTGGTCTGGTGGCTGGCCATGTGGAGCCCTGGCCACTCTCTGCCTCAAGTGGTCACTCTGCAGTATCGCTGGCTTCTGATCAGCCCCCTCCCTTCTCATGTTATGGAAAGCCTATGGAGAGGGTCTGGGATGGAGGCTGGGTACAGAAGGGAGCTTGGGGTAGAAGCTGGGGTGCATGAGAGGGTGTGAGGTCTGAGAGGGAGTTTGTGTGAAGGAGGTGTGACTTGCAGCAGGGGATTGGGGTGCAGGGTTGGAGCTGGGGCATGGATGCAGGAGAGGATTCTGATCTGGAGGAGGGATGTAGGAGGGGGTGCAGGTTCTGGGAGGGAGTTGTGATCTGGGGGTTGGGGCCAGCAGAGAGTCTGGGTGGTGACCTGGGGCAAGGAGTTGGGGTATGAGAGGGGCTGGGTACAAGAAGCAGGCTCTGGCCAGGAGGCACTTACCTAGGTGGCTCCTGGTCAGCAGCCCTGCAAGACTCTGAGACCGTTATCTCTGCCTGCTGCAATTCCAGGCTGCTCAAAACAGCTGGCTGCTTCCTGTGGCTCTCTGCTCCAGGTGCTGTGCTGAGGGGCAGAGGAGGCTTTGCATGCTGCCCCTGCCCCAGCATAATTTCTCAGTTCCAGTTGGTCAGAAACTGGCCAATAGGAGTTAAGAAATTATGCTGGGGACAGGGGCAGCACACGAAGCTTCTGCCTCTCCCTGGCGCCTGGAGCAGAGTCACAGGAAGCAGCCAACTGCTTAAAGTGACATGGGGTGCTTCTGTGCCTGAGGGTCTTGGCATGACAGCCCGCGGGCCGGATCCAGCGGCTTTCCAGTATAGATCCACAATAGTCATAGGTGACACAAAATGGATAGCAAGAGCCTAAACTAAAAGTTACTATTAGCATTGGCTGCCTTCTCCAGTATTCATGATGGTATATTTTTTAAATTAAGTGTTCAATGGGAAACCCACATTAAAACATAAAATCATGAGTTAGTCTTTATTCAGGAAACAAGCAGGCAGCAGAATCTATGTAACAAATCCATTCTGAAACCCCAAGTAATGAGTTACCTAGTGCCCAGTGAGCAGTGTTGAACAGCAGCCTGATGTGAAATGTCCCTGAAATAGAATTCTGGGGACACCAATATATTCCACTTTCATTAAGAGAATCTGCAGCAACATAATTGGAGCCTACAACATCTGTAGCTAATTTTGATATCCTATGTTATCTCCTCACATCAGTGTGTATCTCTGTCCTTTGTGTCTGTTCCATTGTGATCTTACTCATCAGACCGTGAGGTGCAAGTCTGTTATTGAAACATTCTTGTTCCAGCTAGCTAATACTAACCAGCTGTCTGAGTGAACATAATCCTTACACAGACCACCTAACTCATGAAGGAAGAGGGTCCTCTGCGACGTAGGTTTTCCTCATGTGCTGGGGTTTCGCCTGGTGTGCTTCCTTCACGATCTGCTGTCCGAAAACTTGTCCGGAATGCTTCATTTGGAGGCTACAATGAACTTTCTCCTGCTTTACCAGGTTTGTTTCATCTCACTCTTGCACGGTAGATCATAACTAAAATAAAACTTACAACCTCAAATCAATTCACTTAGCTGAAAATCATTTACAAAGATGTTGGTGTTACAAAAACTAGAATGAATATTCCAAACATATTTCTGAATTAAATCTGATTGTGGGAAGAGCAGAAATTTTGCATTTTTGACATGCCCGTAAATAAACAAGCTTGTTTCAAAGCAAATATAAGTGTTTGTTTAGAATGGATTTTGTATATGCTTGACAGAGAATGTGGTGCTTGTCTTGGTTTGCATATAAGAAGCAGTTGTTTGCAATCAAAAAGTTGCACAATGGGGAGAGAGAATGTCCCCCAAAGGACTCTTTTTAAAGTGAGACACGGTTGGTTTTAAACAATTCCATAGTAACTACTGCAAAATTCTCACACAATGTCAGTGGGTTACTTAGAATGACAAATCGAGAAGCTGAGTTAAGGCTTAAGTTTTTATTCTGAATCTCACCCCCCCCCCCTTTTTTTTTTAAATAGAGATTTCCAATAAATCTCACCTTGGTCATACATTTCAACTTGTTTCAACTAGGTGCAAGTGTGCAGAGAATGTTGTTGTTGTTAATACTGTAAAAGCTTTGGTGGATTTTTTTTTTAAAACCTTTCATTGTACATCTACATTAGTGTGATTCAAATACGTTTGAATGGACACAGTTTCATATATTGTATGCTAGGAAACTCCGACTTTAAAAATCTGTTTTCAAGCATTGTCTGTTTGTAGTGCAATCCTGCTTTGAATGTTGTAATGTAAATATGGCTGTTCTGCTTGCGTGGGGGTATGTGTGTCAGATGTTTACTTTTTTCAGGTTATCACTAGGATGTTGAAAGGCAGTTAATTAGGTGACTGTGTAACCCAGGGCTGAGCAAAATATGATCCGTGGGCTGGATCCAGCCCGCAAAACTGCTGAACCTGGCCTGTGAGAGCCTCTGGTGGCTCCCTGCCTGCCCTATCCTTGCTTGACACTCAGGAAAGCCGGCTGCTGCAGGGCCACGTGGATGTCTCTGAACGCTGAGAGCCTGGGGGTGGAGGCAGAGGCTTCTCATGCTGCCCCAGTAGCTCCCATTGGCCAGTTTCCAGCCAATAGCAGCTGCCTTCAGTTCAGTGCAATAAACATGGCCCCTAAGCATGTACCGGGACTGGAAGGCAGGCACCCAGCTAAGGAACCTGCTGGGCTACTGGCTGGGCACTAGGTAAGACCTCTCAGCCAGAGCCTGCCTTTGGCACCCCAGCATCTCTCTCCCCTAACCCTCTGCCCCCCCATTCTGCATCCCTACTCCATGAAACCCAAACTTTCTTCACCCCGGCTCTAGCCCCATACACCTTCCCAGACACTGCATCCTCTCCTCAGGTTACAACCCCCTCCCAGACTCTGCAGCCTTTCCTACACTCCTGTCCCAGGTCACAACCCTTCTTACGCACCCCCTCCTCAATGCAGTCTGCTGCCCGTGGTCACAATTCCCTCCTTCTCCCAAATCCCACACCCCAATCCCTTATCACAAGCTCCTTTCTGCACCCAACCTCCATCCCAGACCCCAACATCTTCTCCATTAATATAATGGAGGAGTGTGGCCCTTTGACCATTTACCAGATTCTTGGAGTCCCTCCCCCCCCCCCGCACACCCCCATCAAAAATTATTGCCCGCTGCTGGTGTAACCACTGAAAATTTCAGTGGTTACACACTGTGGGCTCTGCAGTATAAACCTTGTACAGCAGAGCCTGTAGCACAGCCAACTCCCTGAGAGCAGAGCCGGCTGACCCCACTCCCAGAGAGCTGGCTGTGCTGTGGACTGTACAATACAGGTTGGACCTACCTAGTCCGACACCCTCAGGACCTGATTGGTCCTGGATAAGGGACTTTTCCAGACCTGGGGAGGTCATTTCAAGCCTCCTGCTGCTGCCCCCCCCCCACCTTGCCAGCCTTCTTCTCCCCCTTCCTCCTCCTCCCCCCGGCTTCCTGGCTCCCTACGCAGCCCAACTGAGCCATGTGTCAGCTCCCGCAGCCCAGATGAGCTGTGCGTTGGCTCCTTGTACCCCTCTCACAGCCCAACTGAGCTGCTTGCCGGGTCCCAGGCCCCCCACCTCCTTGTAGCGCACTGAAACTGTCTGATCCTGGAACATCGGTGGTCATGCTGGCCCACCGATGTTGCCAGACCAGAAAATCTCAGATTTTAGAGGTGCAACCTGTATAAGCTTTAGCAGAGGCAGCAGTAGAGGGTGGCAGCTGGCTCCCGGCGTGCACTGGCTCCAGCCTGCAGCCCCAATCCTGGGGAGCCAGCTACCACCCTGCACTGCTACCTCTATATCAGCTTTGTATCCGCTCAGCTGCCACCCCATACTGTGGGCTCTGATACAGTCAGCAGCACGGGATGGCAGTCAGCAGCACGGGATGGCAGCCAGCTTCCCAGGAGCAGGGCTGTGAGTCTTTGTGTGGCTACCATTAACGGTAACCAATGAGCCCAAGCTTATCACTTAACTGTTGAAACGGTTATACTTTTACATCCCTAACTATCACCATAGAACCAAGTGAGCTGGAGGAGAAATCTTATTTCATTCCTTTATTGTATACCTCCCTCCCCCCCTCCCCAACAGAATAGCTGGCCGTGGTTAGTTAGTAACATCTGAGCAAATCCATAGAGGACTTGTTCTGCTGACTGTCATGGAGGGGCAAATTCTTAATATTCAAATTATGCCAACTGTCACTGAAGAACTGATTTTGCTTGCAAAAAGCTTGTCAAGGAAAAAAATAACACCATATGGTTCTCCAAGCCTACGCTGAGTTTGTAGTGCTATGAATTACAAAAATCTTTTATTATATGTGTATGTGTTTATATAAGTTTAAAAAAAAAAATCTGACACACAAGAAATTGGGATCTTGGATCACCATTTTTAGTCTTGTCTAGAGTCAGCCTGCATATTAAGTCTTATCTCTGGGCATTACTTGGACAATAACTATTTTTAAAAAGTAGGATAAAATGGTCCTACTTTAGTGAATTATACTCAATGGATTTGTAGCTCCTTAGAAGCTCTTGGTATGTCTTGTGTGATTGTGCATTTAGGTAATGCATCTATAGGTGTAGACTTTCAGTTTATGTCAATAGCTGTTTATGCATGTGTAGTAAAGTCCTGAGGAAATGCCTATGGACTTTTATTTAGAGAAATTTAGTGGCCAAAACGGTTAGGTGTTTTCATTATACACTTGCCAGTCTTATTTTACTATTTTAGCTTGCTGATCGTGAAAAGGCTTGAAACTTGTTAATTTCCAGCAAAGATGCTAAAACTACTTGTGGGTAGAAAACATCCAGAAGTTGTGTATTTACCCTGTTGGTGTTTGCCATTATGTGCCTCCTGCATTGTTCCAGACAAAACATGTTGTTCCAGAGCTAAATATGCTGTTTCCCTTCCATGCCCCACGAGGACATATGGTGATGACAGCATTATCCAGTGCTACTACCTTCCCTTAAGCATACCCCATGTATTCTTTGGAGAGTGCTTAATTTTCCAGTTCAGAGCATTATCTTTCAAAGCTGTTTATTTCATCCACTCCTCAAATCAACCTGCTTCTTTTGATGTGTCATAGTTGACAGCCTAGTCACTCAATTGACTTTAGATCTCTTCACTATGCTTTCCTTTTTTGCATGGGTGCACATATGGACTTAAGAAAAAAACATAATAAAATTAATACATAAATAAGTTGTTACATTTTTAAATCATAATGGGTTTGGTGTTGGTATTAAGTAGGAATTAATTTTATTATTTTTTCACTTAAGTGTCTTAAACGTACAGGTTACTTGTTGTGAAATGCAAAATCAACATATGAGTTGATGCCTGGCTGGTGGTGTTTTTTTTTTTTTTTTCCCCTTCCCCTTCCTGCAAGGTTGATTGTAGGGTATACTTGCAGGTACAGCATGAGGAGACATGGAATTAGCATAGTGATGAAAAGCTTCATTTATGAAGTTTAAGACAGTTAAACTCAAATTCAATTGAAATGGTACCATATCATAAACTAAGTGCTAAAAATAACCATGCTTAAACAGTATAATGACTAATGACCTTGTGCATTTTTTTTTTTTTAAATCAGCTTTCTGTAGAGGACAGATGAAATATGCATTCTGGAGGATTTTTTAGTCCAAAAAAGTCTTAAATGTACTAAGTAATATCATCTTATTGTATTTTAAATTTCTGAAACATCAGTGCTCTTGGTTGTCTGTTCATTTAATATGTAACTATTAAACTTTACTGCTATTTTGTCTTGCAACTGGTGGAGTCTCATTTAAATGTGATGAGACTGTCTATTACAAAAAGAATTACCTTAATGCAAGAGTGGGGAACCTAAGGTCCAGCGGCCAGATGCAGCCCCCGGCTTGTCTGGATCTGGTCCCTGAACCTCAGGGCTCCTCCACTCAGTATTGGGGAGCCTGAGCTGGTGCTCCAGGTCTCCCACTCTCTCCCTGCCACCTCCCCGCAGAACTGGAGCACACACTCTACCAGCGTGCCTCCCCCTCCCCCGCAGGCCCTGGTGTGCAAGGGGAATGTGGGGAGTATCTTTCTCCTCAGTCAG
This sequence comes from Rafetus swinhoei, assembly GCA_019425775.1. Taxonomy (NCBI): domain Eukaryota; kingdom Metazoa; phylum Chordata; order Testudines; family Trionychidae; genus Rafetus; species Rafetus swinhoei. The sequence continues at coordinate 280,695,398 of CM033437.1, forward strand.
GACCACGTCAGTGAGGGTTTGTTCTGGGTTTTGGTTTGGTTTTTGTTTTGTTTTTTTCACTTGTGGGTGGCCCCTAACTGTGTTTTTCTGTAGGTTAGTGGCCCTCTACCCAAAAAAGGTTCCCCACCCCTGCCTTAATGCTTATAGTAGGCACCAAAATAGGGGCCAAATTCATCGACTTCACTGACTGCTTTGGGATCAATCCCTTGGTGAGTTTTTAATCTGAGGGCCGGAACCTGCCCACATCAAATCTGATTTATTTTGGCCTGGAGGAGAAAAGCAAATTTAAATATGGCCTTTTGTAGATTGCCTAAAGAGATTCTACTCATGGTATATTGGCAGACCCAAGCCACTGACCATCTTCTGCCTTTTAATATTCAGAATAGGGCATATTAGGGATTGTTGGAGTGCAACCGTGCCCTGGCCACACATCCTGGCTGCTGTAACAGCCCTTTCCAGACCATAGCAAACTAGGCTTTTGTTAGACCAACTTTAACTTATCCTGGGGTTGCAGCTACAGCTCTGGGATCAGGTGAGAGTTAAGTTTGTCTCCTGCCATCCACTTGGTACTATGCTAAGTACATCTCATCCAGAACCAAGGATTGGTCATGAGCGCAAAGTAGAATGTGATGTATAAATCCACATGGGGACAGAACTCAGAGAACATGTGGTTTTGGCGCTGATTTTTGTGTTGAAATGGAAGCAAGGTTACTTTTATAGCAAACACATCTTGCTTTCCATACCTTATTCATTTGAAAGCTATACTTTAAGTTTCCAGTTAATCAGGGCTCAGTGTGCAGAATATTTTAGTGTACTCAAGAAATTAGTTCCATAAAAATGAAAGAAGAAAGACTAATTGAAAACAATTAGTAATTTAGGTTTAAGAACTTGAGACCTGTGTTGATTTTAAACAGTACTTTTAGGCCTTCTAGTATTGTCAGTTCCAATCTTAGACAAATGCATTTTTCATTCTCATTTAGTAATAATATTCAAATATCAATTAGTAATATCAATCACAGATGGATCCTGCTGTGTTACTCCATGTTACGGCTATCAAAATTCTATATGCATGTAAAGATGAAATCACAATATATAGCTGATGGAAAAATTAGATTTATTTTTGTCTATGATAACAAAAAACAAATATACTCTGTAACACACATTCTGGAACATAAAAAGGTGGCAGCTAATCAGAACAGAGTACACTGCTCTACAGCCAAAATGCTTCTGAAATAAATGTAGTCAAACTTTACTAATTCTGGGTCACTGAGAACGAAAATGATGCTTAAAATTGTTGATTGGCTCTAGTTTTCAAGATATGCTATTGGGTCAGTATATATCGACCCTTGACTTGGGAATGGCGGAGGATAAGTGAGTTATAAAGGGAAGGGATCTCAATTTAAACCAGAAATGACTAAAATACATCTTTGACTGGATCTATGAATAAATCTATGACTGGGTTTGGACAGTACTTGCTTTTAGGCAAAACAATGAATGATGCAATCTGAAGCTGGTATTGCGTCATACATGATATGAATTGCATCATGTTATTCCTAGAAGTCATGGATGATGCAATCATAACGCTTACATCACTCTGCTGAACAAATTGCCTATATCAGCTCTAGAAATCATACAGTGTCGTGCTCTCTTATTTGTCAGTGTTTGATTTTGCAAAGGACACATTTCTGTTTAGCCAAAGTGAGCAGAGATGCCTCGTACTTGTGTGAACAGTGCAGATAACTTCTGCTGTGTTTGTGATGAAGTGACTTTTGCATCACAAAAGCGCAGTATAACCACTATGGTTAAGAAAGCCTATCACCTTTATTTTGGCTGCAAAATTGGAGATCAGGACAAGAGGTGGGCCCCACACGTATGCTGCAACACTTGTGCAACAAATCTTCGCCAGTGGTTGAACAGGAAAAGGAAATCTATGCCTTTTGCAGTGCCAATGATTTGGAGAGCCAACAGATCATACCAGCAATTGTTACTTCTGCATGGTGCCTCCAGTTGGGAAAGGTGTGTCAAAGAAGAAAAAGTGGACTGTGCATTATCCAAACATTCCATCAGCTATCGCCCAGTACCCCACGGAGAAGGACTGCTGGTTCCTGATGCACCAGAATCATTCTCACTTGAGTCAGACGAGGAAGAGGAAGAGGATGAAACTTCTGGTCCTGAACCATCAATGTCACAGGACCCACATTTTCTCCCATCCTCCTCCTCTGAACCACACCTCATAACACAAGGTGAACTGAATGACCTTGTCAGGGATTTGGAACTACCCAAGAGTAAGGCAGAGCTGTTGGGCTCCAGACTACAGCAGTGGAATCTCCTGGCAGGTGATGTTAGGGTTTCCATGTTCCGTGACCGTCAAAAGGATCTTGTCCCATTCTTCTTCATGGAAGGTGATCTTGTATCCTGCAACAACATCGATGGTGTGATGGCAGCCCTCAACATCATCGTTCACGATCCTGATGCGTAGAGACTGTTCATTGATTCATCGAAGACGAGTCTTAAAGCTGTTTTGCTGCATAATGGCAATGTTTTGCCATCAATTCCAGTTGGTCATGCAGTCCATATGAAGGAAACCTATGACAACATGAAACAACTTTTGAGGTACATAAACTATGACCAACATCAGTGGCAGCTTTGTGGCGATTTGAAGGTTGTTGCTCTCTTGCTTGGTCTGCAGACTGGATACACAAAGTACTGCTGTTTTCTCTGCGAATGGGATAGTCGTGCAAGAGATTCCCACTACATCAAGATAGATTGGCCACTCCGACAGTCATTGGAGCCTGGGAGGAAAAGTGTTCAGCATCCACCACTTGTTGAATCAAGGAAGATTTTGTTACCACCCTTACACATCAAGCTGGGTCTGATGAAGAACTTTGTCAAGGCCATGGACAAAACACAAGCAGCTCTCAAGTACCTCCGTGGAAAATTTCCAAGATTAAGTGAAGCTAAGATAAAGGAAGGTGTCTTTGTTGGTCCTCAGATTCGTGAACTTCTTTGAGATGATGCATTTGACCATGCACTGCGTGGCAAGGAAAAGACGGCATGGAAAGCCTTCCAGTTAGTGGCAATAAATTTTCTCAGAAACAACAAGGCAGACAACTACAGGTTGTTGGTGGAAAACCTCCTCAAGGCATACAAAAGCCTTGGTTGCAACATGTCACTAAAGATACATTTTTTGCACTCTCATCTAGATTTTTTTCCACCGAACTGTGGAGCAGTGAGCGACGAGCACGGCGGCGATTTCACCAGGACATTGCAACAATGGAGAAACGCTATCAGGGCAAATGGAGCCCATCAATGCTTGCAGACTATTGCTGGACAGTGACAAGAGATGCTCCATTTAATGAATACAAGAGACAAGCCAAGAAGCGCCGAGTAGACACTGAATAGGACTAAACAATGTACAGAATAGTTTTTTGCCTTTTGTTTCATAATAAATTTTATTTATATAACCCTTTTGCTGATTTTTAAAGTGTTACATAAACAGGACAGGTGAAATATTATCATGTAAAGCAACCATAAAGACATGAAAAGACCTAGGTTTACAATTTATGATTAAAACTCTATCTACACAATATACATAGACGTAAAATGTAAAAACTTAAATATCTTGGAAACAGTAACCAATCAGTTGTTTTAATTGTCATATTTGAATTCAGCACATCAAAATACATAATAAATAGCACATTTTATCTCTGAAGCAGACGACTTCTAAAAAATTGTAGACCAGTGGTATATGTAAGTGAAATACATACGGACTACAGAGGTTTGTCTAACAAATAGTTTCAAGTACAAATCTCCTGGAAGGCATTAAGCTAATATTGCTGAAATACACACGTCTCATGGGGGTAGCCATGTTACCCCACGTCTTCACTACAGGGAAGATCGGTGGCTTCCACATTTGATTTAGGCTTTTCATCTGGCTTGGGTCTATTCTGAGGCATGTTCTTCTTTCTGAGATGAACTTTAAATTATCTGTTGTGCACCTAGATGGCATACTAACAGGTGCACTTGAATATACTGAAATATGCACATCAGCAATTTTTTATTCTTGCACTGGAAAAAACAGTCACCTAAGAAGTGCTGGTACAAGCTGTTCCAGCATCTCAGTAGTACATGCTATTGACTTCTTTTGTCACTTTATACTTAAGATGTTGCTTTAAAAGTGAAGTGTGCCATCAAGCTGTAGGATGGGATGACTGCTTTGATGCTGATGAAAAGCTCAGTATTATTGTGTAATATAAAAAGTTGTAGATAGAAAGCAGTGTCAATTTTTTTTGTTTTGTTCGGTTTGAATAAAAGTCAATTCTGATGTAATAAATATGCCTGTTAGAGCATTATGTACTCCACATGCACAATATAAAACTTAGTGGAATGTAGAGTTTCACATCTTGGGCAGCATTTATGGTATTGTGTGAGCAGTTCAGAATCTCAACACTTAAGTCTGAAAAATTGGGAAAATTGTATATAATGTGAATTTAAAAAATGAATAAATATACAGAATGTTTTCAATGAGTAAACTCATTTTTAGAAACTCACTGTACAGCAAGTGATATGTTGAAACCTCAAGATATATTTTTATTAAGCAATGTTATTTATTTACCTTTTTATAGAGGGCAGTGTTTTTATTTTTTAATTATTTTGCATCATTCTGGATGGTGACCAGACAAGTGAAATGTTCCAATTTAGGTTTTAGTTTTCAACAGACAGCTTAAATAAAATGCAGAGTATTCAAATGGATTATCATACTGCAACAATGTCATCTTCTCTTTTAAGGTTTTGATAGAGGGAAGGATGATGTGTCACAAAGTAAAGAAGATTCAGCACATTCAATGTCAAAAAGCAAGGTAAGCACAGCCACCTTTCCAAAAGCTGATTTTGAAATATGCATTGCGCAGTGGTGGGGTTCTGTGTACTGCGTTTAAATGCAAGTGTATTAGTTTTAGTGAGTGTTTAATCTGGTAGATCGCTGTGCAGACTTCCTGAGAGGAGGATTAAATTTTAATTAAGAGCATAGTTTCTACTTTATTAGGGTGACGTTAAGCATAAGCCTAGAGGGCAAATTCAAGAAATTTAGAGTTACAGTTTCTCATGTCTTTCTGTTAAAGATCTGATTTAGAAGAAAGCTCTTTGCAAAGATGGTCAGGGATCCAACTTTGGGCACTGGGTGTCCCCTCTACCTCTGACTGCTAGAAGCAGGTTCTGGACTAGAAGGAATGGGTCACTTGATAATTACTCTGTTCTCTTCATTCCTTCTGAAGCTTCTGGCTTTAGTCCAATGTTTCTCAAAGTGGTCTGCGGATCCACTCTGAGAGAGCTGCTACCAGGTCATTCCGCGGCTCCCCTTGGCTGCAAACAGACAACTGCAGCTAATGGGAGCCGTGAGGCTCCACAACTGCGGAGCCAGTAAGTAAACAAACCGGAGGGGCCTAGTGGCAGCTTTCTCCGAGTGGGTCCATGGACCACTTTGAGAAACACTGCTAGTCCTTGTCAGAAAACTGTGGACTGGACTAGATGAGCAGTTGGTCTCAGTATGGCCTTTTCTGTGTTCTTGATGTAATTGTATAAGTGTAGATACTTGCCATTGAATAGAAATGCACAGTTGAGGCACCCAAACAGTGCCACGCTACAGGTTGACTCTCCCTGGCCTGGCACCCTCTGGATCTGACTAGTGTTTTCAAGTAAGGGTATTTGCCAGATTAGGGGAGTCAATACTTGACCCTCTTCCCTGCTGCTGCCTTTCCTCTTAGCCCACCCGCCCGGATGGAGGCTCTGTTACTCTTGGCACTGGGGCTCCTGCTAAAGCTTCCTGGTGACACTCCCATCTCCTGGAGCTCTACTGCTTCAACTGTGGGCCAGCTGGCAATTGCTTTGAGAAAAGTGGCAGCGCAAAACACAGACAGACACAGTTAAACAAATGAGTGGCAGTGACATTAATAGACCCAGATTTGTAGAAAATGCTGACGAATGTTGAATACCAGATCACTGAGCCATAAAAAACCAACTGCTCCTTTACTTAGTCTTTTTGATTAACGTGTGATCTATGAATACAATGATAACTCTAAGAACAGCCATACTGGGTCAGACCAAAGGTTCATGTAGCCCAGTATCTTGTCTTCTGACAGTGGCTAATAGCAGATACCCCAGAGGGAGTGATCAGAAGCAGGTCATCCATTTCCATCCCCAGACAAACAGAGGCCAGGGACACCATTCCTACCCATCCTGACTAATAGCTTTGATGGATCTAACCTCCATGAATTCATCTAGTTCTTTTTTTGAACCCTGTTAAAGTCCTAGCCTTTGCACATCCTCTGGCAATGTTATCTGTGTTCTGATATTTTATTACCAACTAGCCTTTCCCCTTCCAAAGTCTAAGATTTTTTTTAAAAGCTGGGGCAACAATTTTGCATGCCTGTAATGCCTATAATCCCAGTTCCATTAAACTGGAAAGATTGCACTTTAAATGCACTAATGTATCATTTGTAAATTGGATTTCCTTTACTTAGCGATGCTGTACTGATATGGCCAAGATGAAATTGGGTTTTGTGTTAATATAGCCTCACTGCCTAGACTGAAAAACATGGCTTACAGAGAGATCTACTATTCTACTAACCCAGTTCCTGTCCACATGTTAATTATGGCAGTGTATGATTGGTTATATTGAGACTCTGTTATTGCTTTGTTGGTAACATTTATATGGTTCTAACTAAATTTGTATTCCCACCTCCTCCCAACAGTACATTATTTTTATATAGTTCTTAGCTAGATGGCTAGACAATAGATGACCGCAAACAGCATAGAGATCTGAAAAAAAGCCCACAAGAACTTCATAACTGAGATCAAGTCATTAGTGGTTATTTGGAAACCTCCATCTGGAGTACTTTTCTTCTAAGGTCTCTGTCTCCCTGCAGCCCATTTGTCATATTAACCTGCATTTAGTACCATGTTGTGTCCCCAAATTGGGAAGGTGTATGATTCACATCAGGGTAAGCCAGAAGCGACCTAGAAGCTTATTTAAAAGCAGATGAGTGCTTCCAGCCCTTCCCCTCTGCGGGAGGACATGGGGGTTCACCTGCTGGAAGGCAGTGCAAGTAGTGACAGCCTGGGCAGCACCAGCATTAATCACCCTCTGGGCAGCCCCCATACCCTGGGCAGGGCACACCCAGATGAGGGTGCAGTGTTGGCTGTGTCAAACCGATCAGGTGGCTAGAAACCCCAACCCCCAGCTGCACATCACTAGACTCACGCCCTGGTCTCTGGAGCCCCACCCCTGAAGCCAAGATCCCTTAGGGCCTCTCAGCCCTGTGGCAGGCACCACACCCCTCCTCCTGCTGCGGAAGGAGCACACCAGCTTGGGTCTTGCCTGCCCACCAACTCACCAAAAAGATGAGGTTGAGGAAGATGAGGACAGTTTTGGAGGAGGTGATCCTGCACTGCCCCGTCACTCTGGCTTCTTTGTTCTGCCACTGCCCCAGCTCTGCTGTCCCCCGTGACTTTCCCCTGGAGTAGCAGCTGCCCTCTCTGCAGCTCCAGCTCAGGCCCTGGCCGGGGCTGCCGGAGGAGCAGCCGCCCACAACACAGCTCCGGCTCTGGCCCCAACTCGGGCCAGCCACCCACTACTGAGTGGCTCTGAAGTGGGTGGGCCTCAGTTTCTTGGTGCAGGCTGACGCAGGTGCGCACCTTAGAAGGAGCACTGGTCTCTGGGGCTGGCATTCGACTGGCCAGGATCCAGGGCGGAAGCTGAAGCTGAAGCTGAAGCACAAGCTCTGCCATCTGGGACTGAAGACTGGGTTTGGACTTGGACTTCAGTCCCCCTCCCAGACATGTATAGTAATTTTTGTTGTCAGAAGGAAGTTGAAATACAGTGAGTTCTGAGAACCTTTGTATGGCTGTTTTTTCTGTATTCGTGCATGTGCACAGCAAAAACTGCACATTTTCTTAAATACTGTTCTCCCTTTGGAGTAACACTTAACACATTTATGAGACCCTTGGTCAGACTCATATTCATGGTTTGATCTCTAGCTCTGGACGGAAGGGAGAAATATATATATCTAAATGGCTATTTTTTTCAGGGCTTATCTCTAGAACCCCTGGTTCAAATGACCCTGGCCCTCCTGAGACACACAATACTTCAAAAGAATCTATGCACGTTGTTATTAGAGGATTTAGGAAGGTGGACAGAATTTGTGATGCAATCTTAGCTATAGTGCTGCTGTTGCCAACTATATTATCTACCTTAGCCTGATCCAGTGGCTTTATGGTCTATTTACATTGGAAGGAAAGGGCAATTTGTGTGAGCGAATATGACTTAAGTATTTACTTATAGATCATTCTCTATAAAGAGGATATCTTGTATTCCTTATACAGAAACCAAAGCTTTAATCCCTCTGTAAACTGAAAAATTCAATGTAACCTTAAATATGGAACTGTGATGGAATGTCCATAATAATCTTGTAGGTATTAATTTTTTTAAAAACCACCTTGGTGTAGTATCCGGCCGCTCACAGTTCCTGTCTCCCAGCCCAAGTGCTCTGCAGCTGAGGGAATAGCCTTGGAATTCTGTGAAGTCACAGTTGAGAAGGCTGGACCATGTTAGCCTTTGTACAATTGCTTAGCTCTGACTCTGGATCCCTTCGGATACAATGCAATATCATTCAATTCTAGTCCATACTCAGGCAGCACTGGTCAGGGAAAGGGAGAAAATACAGTTGGTCATTATCTAGCTCGTTTATGGGTTGGTCCTGAAACTTCTGAAACCTCTATTTGATGTTTAATTGAGATTCTTTAATGTATAATTTAACTAAATTTCTGATCTTTGAATATTTATTCAGTTTATTTTCTCATCTTTCCGTTTCAGGTTCTTACTCTTTTTTTTTTCTTCTGTCAGACAATTTCAGTGTTTCTGTCCTTTCCAGTTACTGTCTTATCTAGACCTCAGTAAGCTGCAATGAGACAAAAGATGGTTTTTTTTCCCCCCATTAACACCTTTTTCCACCTTTAGTTTAGTTTTGCTGTGGCAGTTGGCCTGACTTAATGGGAATAATCAGCTCCCTAGGTCGCAGGATAAAAATTCACAGAGACAATTGGCTGTTCTAGCCTACAAAGGCTAAGTGGCTGCCCATTTGTCTAAGCATGGACTGGACCAACAATGATGAAAGTTACTCCCCATACAGTACAAGGAAGGTACAGCACCTATCTCACTAGAAGGTGCAGTTGGTCCTTTTATAGTGCTTCCTATTTAAAACTTTTTCTCTTGTCACTTTTTATATGTGAATTTAGTGCTTAGGAAAGGTGTTGGGTTGACCTATATAGAATCCAAAGTCTTCCATTTGTCTGCCGAACAAGTTCCCGATAGATAGACTCGTCACCGTGCCTTTCTAATGAACTTCAACCCTTACATGGAAACCAAGTTTTCTAGTTCTAGGATTAATATGTGTTACTGTGTGGTCTCACACGTATTTTTGCACTTCAGATTGCATTCAATTCATTTTGACAGGTAAACTGAAAACTTCAAAGTGTTATTGTGGGTTTTGCTCCATTACCCCTTGCCTCTTGTTTTTTCCTGGCTCATTTCTCCACAAATCCTTGAAACAAAGTAATTATTTCTTCACTTTTTGCCATGAGATGAAAGTACTTGAATCCTGATGACTTAATAGAAAAGGATTCACATGTCCAGTTTTGTATGTAACTTTTGAACCTAAATGTTTTGTTTCGAATGGGCTTTATTATGAAATTAATAAGGTCCCTTTTTCCCCTCATTTTCCCAAATGTAGGTTGAATGTAGGGAATTTCTATACTTACATATTTTAGGCTCGGTCATTCCTAAGTGTTTTAGAAGAACTTGGGTGAATGAAGTTTGTATTTGAACCAAGACAACTGTCCATTTTCAAGGATAATTAGATTAAGAGGTTGCTTTATCATCTATGCAGCAAGAAAGCAGTATTGTTTCTTGGGCATTTTGCTACAAAAGCATCTTTTGCCGATCAGTGGATAGAGAAACACATCTCATTTGAAGTTTTATTTTTGAGTTGGTAGCAGATAACTGCTGAATAGTTCCCAGTGGTGATAAACTGGATTGCAATAATAATGAAAAGTGACAAGTTGTAACATCACAGCAGACTTTCCTTACAGATGGTCAGTTGTCAGTCTTTTGGCTGGATTCATCAGTGTCCTCTTTAGGGATGTAAGTGCCTAGTCAACTAGTCCCTCGACTAGTTGCTTCCCTTCCCCTCCTCCCCCACTGCTTCTCTTAAGGCAGCAAGGGTGGGGAGCAGGAGCTGGTGCTGGGGGAAGCTGGCTTAAAATCCAGTTCCCCCTACCACTGTTTCTGTGGGGAGCGGGGGGAGGGGGGGCAGGAGAGACTGGGGTAACGAGGACTGGGCGCGAGCCGGGAATCAGCTGATTCACGGCTCGCGCGCAGTTCCAGAGGCATGCTTTTTAAAAGTATGAAGAGCCTCCAAGCTCTTCATGCATTTAAAAATCAGAAGCACAGTGGGGGCGATCTGGCCCTAGCCAGGAATCTTCGGGCCCAACTCACATTGGGTCCCTCCCCTTCCCCCTGCTGCACTTCAGCCTTTTAAATGTATTAAGAGCCTGACGAGTTGATTAAACTAAATTTAACATCCCTAGTCCTCTTCCTGATTTCTTTCGGCTAGTGAGCAATAGATAAAAAGAAACATAAAACGAAACAATCTTTGAATCTTTTAAGACCTAACCAATAAAACCTCTTGTTGCTGAGTCAGCACATTGACCAGCCATAAATGAAGGCTCAGGTTTTGTAAGCAGCTCTCCAATCTCATGGTACTTGGATGCTCTACTGAGTTGCCTTGATCTTCTGGAATAGGCAGGGGAGAGAAGAATAGTAATTAAACTCTGCTTGATCATGGAACAAATTTAAATAGTCTAGTCTGAAGTAGTTGCATGATTCCCTTCATGGGTCAGGGATAAGCACTCCCAGAGCAGCTGGCACAAGAAGAGTTGTCAGGCTGAAGGTGTCAAATGTTGAAGAGGTGAGCTCCTCCCAATTTTAAAATCCCATGGTCCATGTTTCGGCCAAAGAGAGTGTTTAAAAAATAAACCAGGCAGAAACAACTCCCATCTGGTGACTGGAGGAGGAGAGGTAGAGTGAGGGCTGACAGCTTCAGCAGTATTACTGAGCATGCTCAGTACAAGCCAAACAGAAAATGGGATGGAGGGGAATTGTCTCCTGCATCCCCTCTTCCTCCCACTCCCACTGTTTTTACATTAAGCTCTGGTAAAACAATTTAAAACTAATCACATTTGGAACATCCAAAGTGTTCCTTAGCAACCAACTGCTCATTCAACACGTTTACTACATGTAGTTGAGCTTCTTCTGGAGCACGCATGTGCAGTAGTGCATTCCTTAAAGTAATGAAGCATAACTCTGTAAATAGCTTGGGAATAAACCAGACTAAGAGAAAATATTTTATTTTTATTGCAGGAAGTAAAATGAAATCATGAGGACAGTGGAAACCCATAGAAATATCTGTGCATATCACTTTGTTTTGTCTGAGTGAAAAATTGTCCTAATGTGTCCAGGTATCTATCACTAACACTTATTTGTCCTTTATTATGTAAATTTCAGTCTGAATCCAAGCTTTACAATGGCTCCGATAAGGACATCTCCTCTACTTCAAACAAGCTTACAAAAAAGGAGTCTCTCAAGGTGAGTCACTTTTCAAAATGGGTTATTAATGCCTGCAACTTGACTGTCCATCTAGATCACCTTCCAGTCAGACCTTAAAAGATAAATAGGGATAAGACCTCTAAAGTAGTGCTTGGAACAGGACTTTTTCAAAACCCAGCTCCGATACTAGCCTGCAAGACCCATTCTGGCCACTCCCTCGTTGTTTCTTTCATGTTTTTATTCGTCTCCCACCAGCAAAAGCCTTAGATCCAGCAAGAGACACATTCCCCCCGCTACTTTTTTAAAAAAGAAATTAATATATTCATATTCTATGCATATGAATGAAGTTCAGCCAATTTTTATCTCTAAAATTAATAGACATGAAATCTTTTTCTATCATTAAGTTCCAGTATTAAAGACCTTTTTAAAGAATTAAAAACAAAAGAAAAATACAATTTCATCAATGTAAAGCAAGTTTGACAAACTGATGAGGTATTTCTTTTCCTGAAAAATGCTGCAGTCTGTATTCTTTATACCTACCCAATCCTGCCCGCAACAAAATATAGTTAACCTTCTCCCACTATTATGACACTGGGTCTTGTGGGACCCACAGGATCCTAGGGCTCTACTCTAAAAAATATTTATGATCATTGCTGTACAATGATGCTAAGGTAACTTAGTTTCTTTGGTGCAATCTTTAGGATCACATGTAAAATGGAAAGTATGCCACTCATTGAATCACCAACACTTTCTTGTGGTATCTTGTTGGTGTTTCATCCATATATTGATAAGATCAGACTCTAAGTTTAAAGTCACTGCCAGAGGAGTTTAGTGCTGAATTTTTCAGCTTGGGGTCCCCAGAACCAAAAAAATCTGAAAAAAAATCTTGTTTGATTTGAACCCAAAACCAGTGTTCCCTAACTTGTCATCAAATTGAAAACTCAGATGTGTTTTGAATCAATGAAAACATTGAGTCAACTTGAAAATAATTTTTCTGATCTTCTTCATTTGAGTTGGTTTGTTTGAATTTGGCTGTGAGAGTGCCCCTTTTTCTAATAAATTGACCAAATTTTGAAATTGAACTCTCCATTTTGAATTGAAAAGTCAAAACAAAATAGTCAAGATTAAACATTTCAAAATGGTCAAAAAAGAAATGTTTCAACTCCTGAACGTTTTTTTCAGCTGAACCTATTTGACAGATTTCAAATAGTATTGGGTCCTGAATAATGTAGTGATGAAAAAGTAATTCATTGAAGAGCCCCAGTTCTTGAGGTCGGGTACCATGAAAAGAGAAGGGCATTGCTGTTGTCTCCTGGGGAAGGGGGAGGGAGGAGTTAAATGCTTGTATTATTGTTTAATTCAGTGGAATTTTTAATATGCATACATGTCCCAAGCCCCACATCTGCACAAATATGCTATGTATGAGAACTTGAAATTCACTTATTTACAATTAGTAGTCAAACTGGCTGGTTTACTTGCCTTTCTCATAAGAAGTAATGAAATAAACAGTAACATAGTGATAAATGATTGACTTCAGTTATTTAAAGTGGTGATTGTAACCTTTTTTACTTGACATTAGAAGTGGCTTGTAGGGAAAATTATTGTATGTTCAAGACAAACATTTTCCCACATTTTAAAGCTTCGTCTTTGTCTGTATTGTTACAGGTAGAACTTTGCATCTTACAATTTTCCTGCGTTTTTCTTAGTTGCAATAGCTTTTTTTTATTGCTCTGGCTTGTTTTTTCCTAGTAATTTTTAAATGGTTTTACCATCTTCTATATTTGTTAATTACAGGTTCAAAAGAAAAATTACAGAGAAGAGAAGAAGAGAGCTACAAAAGAATTGCTTAGCACAATCACAGACCCATCAGTCATTGTTATGGCTGACTGGCTGAAGGTCAGAGCTTGACTGTGAAATCTGAGTTGAAATTTTAGCAGCTGCCTGCTGTTTACCTACCAGAATAGAAAAGGCGCAGAATCCTAGTGGGTTGCTGATTAATGTTTTTCGGCCAGCAGAGAATCTATTAATTGCAACCCAGAGCTCCGTGCTTGAAATCTTAGGGGATAACAAAGGGACCTGGCTGTTACTTACTGTAGTCACCATAGTTACATTGATCTTATATGTACAGCAACTAATTTTAAAAACTAATTGAGGTTATGTTTTTTTAGAATATATGGACATTTTACTTGATCATAGAGAATTCCTTAATTTCTGGTAGAAGTCCCAAAACGAAGGCAGTAAATCTTGGGTATTTTAACAGAGATTCCTTCTTGCACATTTCTTCCTTTTCTCTTTTCTCCTATACGAAATAGCTATAATCCTAGAATATTATTTCCATAGGAGGGATGAGAAGATCTGTTCCAAACAGTGGGCAGTGCTACCAGCAGTAGGCCAATGCAAAAGCAGAATGGGCACTAAGGATGTTAAGGACTAGTCAACTATCCAATAAGCAAATACTTATCGGCTAGTTGAATCAACTAGTCACTTCCCCTTCCCCCAACCCCCCTTGCTGCTGCTATCAGATAGAGGCAGCGAAGGGGGTACTTCAAAGTGGCAGCGCCCCATGGAGCCCGGGGTACGAGCTCTATGTGGCACTGCCACTTTGAAATGCCATGGTGGCGTTTCAAAGGGACAGTGCCACACAGCTGATCCCGGGCTCCGCGGTGCTGCCCCTTTGGAACTCTGCTGCAGCATTTCAAAGTGGTAGTACCGCTGACCCTGGGTTCTCTGCAGCATTTCCATGGAACCCAGAGTCAGCTGGGAAGTCCCCCAGCTGACCCCGGCTCCATGCAGCATTTCAAAGCGGCAGTGCCGCATGAAGCTTGGGGTCAGCGGGGGACTCTTGTACATTTCAAAGCTGGCAAGCTGCGTGCAGCCCGGGGCCAGCGGGAAGTCCTGCTGATTCTGGGCTCAACACGGGTGCTTCCACTTTGAAATGCACACGGCCCTCTTGCGCATTTCAGAGCGGAAGTGCCCACATGGAGCCCGGAGTCAGTGGGACTTCCCACTGGCCCCAGGCTGCACGCGGAGTTCCAACTTCGAAATGCACGAGAGTCCTCGCTGGGGCTCTCATACATTTCAAAGGAGGAATGAGGAAGTGCCTGTTGAGTAGTTGATCAAAATTCCATTGACTACTCGACTAGTAAATTAATTGATATTTAACATCCTTAGTGGGAACTTACACAGAGATTAAACTAAATGGCTTATCTGTAAGAAGTAATATCTACTGTGCTTATGGAAAAGCTTTACTACATAGAAGGGTTAAATTAAGGTCAGCAAACTGGTGTTTCGTCAGCTTGATGGGAAGGAATAAATTCTAGACTGATCAGAACAGAATCACAAGCATTCAAACTTCAGACATTCAAATCCAAGGAATCTAAGAACTCATTGTGGTGCACAGGAGGAGCTGGTCTCTCGGGTAGCTAGTAACCCATGCCACATCTGGATTTTTTTATAAATCTGAAGGTTGGTTGTCCTTGATTTCTATTCAAAATCAAATCTGAAGACCTCTGAGAATTGTTGTGACCTAGCATCTCTGAGGGTATGTCTCCACAGCTGGTTGACTGGTGCCAGAAGGACTTGGCAAGGGGCTGTGGAGATGTCTACGTGGTAGTGAAATTTCCAGGCTCAGGTAGGGTAGGAGAGTCCCAGAGTCTGAGTCCAGATGTCTACACAGAAACAAAACAGCCCTATGGCCTGTGCCCCTGGAGCCTGAGTTACCTGGCATGGGTCAGCCATGGTGGGTGTTTTGTTTTGTTTTTGTTTTTTGTTTTTTGTTTTTGGCTGTGTAGATACACCCTAAAGAGAGCAATTGCATTATGCACCAACTGTAACTTCTGAGTTGCATTTGCAGTAGTTCCATTCAGTCTGTTACAGGAAACCCATATGTCGTGAATAATAATACTAATGGTTAAATATGCTCTGACTGTGGACACTCCTGGGTAATCCAGAAGGAATCAGGAATCCAGAAGTGTTTCTGGATTTTGAACCAATGTGTATCTCATTTGCATAACAAGGGTAGTATTTACCAGATCTGGAAGGAAGAATCTTCATCTAAACCTGGTTTTGCCACAAGGACGTATAGAATGCTGTTGTAGAATTAAGAGACTTTTATATCAATACTATCAATTGACCCGGATTCAATATTTCTTTCAGCAGGAGGGATGACTTTGGTGTTTGTTTTTAATTGTGATGAACTAAAATCAATCGTTAATATTCTGTAGATTCGTGGTACATTGAAAAGCTGGACCAAACTGTGGTGTGTGCTGAAACCAGGAGTATTACTCATTTACAAAAACCCCCAAAATGGCCAGTGGGTTGGAACAGTGCTCCTGAATGCTTGTGAACTCATTGAGCGGCCTTCCAAAAAAGATGGCTTTTGTTTCAAACTTTTCCATCCCTTGGAACAGTCCATCTGGGCTGTTAAGGTAAGTGAACACCCATTCTTGAAGAAGACATTGAAGAATGTGTCTGTTCCCAGCTTTGAATAGAAGCAGCCTTACACATAAGAGGCACTGTGCTTTTCTCTACTGTTACCAGTGTTATTTTTCTAACTATTTTTTTTAATTTACTTCTGTAGTTTCTACTGCTGTACTTTTCATCCAGAAAGTAACTGTGAATTCTATGTTTGATACTGTGTAGATCACTTGTTGGTTACATTAGTAGAAGAATGTTTGGGAGCCCTTTAGCAATAAATAGGATGCTATAATCTTTCTGAACGGCATATAGTGCAGTGATCTCAAACTTAATTTACCTTAGGGCCAGTACCAGTCTGTAAACCCTCCTTTCTGGCAGGGCTCCAGGGAGAGACAGGAGTTTCCGCACATTCTTCCCTTCCCCCTGCCCCCTCCCCCGGTACATTTTCCAGACCCACCTGCCGCCCCCCAGGTGATCCCCTCCCCTTGACCCTGACTGCTACCACCGGCAGCACAGTGGGTCTAGAGCAGCTTCCAGCAATTAGTTCTATACCACTTCCAGCACATCCCTGTGGCCCAGAGGAATTGGGTGCAGAACCGTTCCATCCATAGGACAGTTCAGAGTGGCTGCCACTCTGTGTTTTGGGAGGGCCCTGTGGTAGTTGCCACAACTGTTCTATGAACAGGATTGTCCCCCATACTCGTAGTTAACTCGTGGGGCCCTGGGAGGGTTGCCCCCTCCCCCCACACACACACACCTTGGCAGCAAGAGCCATGGGGAAGTAGAGCAATCTATCAGCTTGCCCTGCTGCCGTCTCCCAAGCCACATCCCTCAGGAGAGGGGACTTAAGGAAAGGGGTTCAATGTGAGGGAGAAGGCAGACCAGGGGCTGGGCCCCAGGGACTAATGTGCTGGCAGCTGTGCACAGGCTGGATTGTGAAATTGCTTGGGCTACGGATGGCCTATCGGCTCTGAGTTTGAGACCCCTGATATAATGGGTTTTATTTAATGTGCCTTGCTGAAAAGTCTGTCTTCAGTATTTGGAAAAAGCTATAGCACATCTTTAGAATTGATACTCAAATTGATAACTTCATACAAAAGCACTTGTTTTATTTGCTTTTGTGTACAGTAATGATGAAGACCCTGTAGGCATTAGAAGCTTGTATGATTCTGAATCTTGAGACATGGTGATGGTGTTTTTGAATGATAGAATCCCATTTATCTGACCTTCCCTTACCCAGCGCTCTGCATTTACCAAATGATCTGGACTTCAAGGTCAGAAGTGGGTGATATCTACTGGCCATAGGAGATGGTGGTAGCACTGATTAGGGAACAGGACAAAGAAGATGACTTGAAACTTTAACATGGACTTGAACTAAAACTAATAATTCTCTACTGCATAAGAATGAACAAATGCCATTCCGGCTCTCAGCACATTGAAAATGGACAATATTATCTCTTTCAGGTTTACAATTTGACCTACCTTAAGTTAAAATTTCCCATTCTCCAGCTTATCCATAATTGTGTTCATCTGATATAGCCCTGGTCCTAGTTAGACCAGATAAACAGGGTTTTACTAGATTATTTTATCTCCTAACAACCTAGTAATGGACAAGGAATTCATTATACTCCACATTCTACATCTGACGCACAGCTGTTCCATGTCACGTCTCTCACTGGTGATGGAGAATGGCTAACTTTCTTAAGACCAGGTCGTTAAAATGATAATCAGCTGTTGTCTGTTTGCAAACTTATCTTTTCTTACTATGAAACACTCTAAATATTAAGATTTATAAAAACCTAGTTGTAGATTTACTATAGTCTAAAACCACTTAGGAAGAGTTTTTACCCTCCCAATTTCTCATGGTTTATTTGCTGCACATTGATTTCCCCATTCCCTTCCATAGCTATGTGGATTTTGTGGTTAATTTGACTTAAAAGTTCACCTTTTTATGTGCACTTGCATCAGGAAGGTTGTCAACAGCTATTTGACTGGTGGGACCTAACTCTGCAAAAGATGATAAATCAGTCTTGGGCGGAGATCTGCATAAATCAAGACTAATTTCCTAATTGCTTGACAGTGAGTGGTGGATTTATTTGTTTACTAAATAGCTTAGAGATTAGAGGACATTCCATACAAGATTTTAACTTTTATTAAGGTAGATGAAATTTGAAACCCGAATGAGGTAATATTGTCCATTTTCAATGTGCTGAGAGCTGAAATAGCATTTGTTCATTCTTGTGCAGTACAGAATTATTAGTTTTAGTTCAAGTCCATATTAAAGTTTGAAGTGGTCGTCTTTGTTCTGTTCCCTAATCAGTAACACCTGTCTGCTAATCAAACTAGATCTAGAGGGAGGCAAACTTTCATCAGGATAGCAGCAAGTAACTTTGCTCTCTAATAAACTTCCTCCATTAGGTTCACAAGAGAACAAACTTACTTCTAACAAAGAGCAAGACTTGTTGACACCCAAGTTGGAGAGAGACCACCACTCATAACTATGTATACAAGATGGATAGGTGCTGCAAGAGTCCTGCTTTTCTGTGAGCATACTTTTCATAGCATCTGGTGTCTCCATCTGGCAGACTAGCTCCAGATTACAACAGAAAGGCACACACAATCACTTATCATGCTTCTTTGATGTTATACTCTTTCAGTCTACATTGTATTACCAATAATACCCACTCTACTGTGTTTATGCCAGCATGAGACTTCAACACACTAGTTGCTTGATCATCCTTCAAACACTATTTTAAATAGTATGCCACTGTACAATTGCATTTGAGTCTCAATCTGAGAAGCTGAAAAAAGATTGCAAATAGATTTCTATTAATAAATTGTGTTTTAAAAATATTCTTCATCCACGCCCTTATTGTTCACATTCCTTTTGTACTCACTTTCCACCAGCATTCATGACATTTAGTTTTACTGGCATGAATGTAGTCATATGTTCATGTACAGAAACAGAATTTATATGTATGAAGTGCTTGTATCATCATCCAACTGGGGAACAGAAACTATACGCTGTAACTTCAACATAGCTCAAATAGTGAATATCAAAGACTTTTCAAAAACTATTTGCAATCAAGCTGTACGTTTTTTAAAGTAGTGTCTAATGCTTTCAGAAAACCGATCAATATTGAAATTTACAGTATACATTAGATACATTAATGTATTTGCAAGCAGTTAGTGCATTATCAAAGCGGTTCATTTGTTCAGTTGTTGACTGCAGATTGGTCATTCAGCTTTTACTCATTGTACTTCTCCGAGTATCTCAGCATATCACCCTTTTTTCACACCAACAATCGGTCTTCATCCTTAAATTATAGTACTGTAGTTTGGTACAGAGTAATTAATGTATCTAGTATACCCCTAAATTGGACTCCAGGTAACGTTTCACTGAAAGATTTCTGGCCTCAGACTGCTGTCTGTAGCCTGGCCAACTTTTGATTTTACACAGTACCTCAATATTGTTCTCCTTAGTCAAGGCACTTTCTAGATCACCTACTCATATTGCTCATAATATCCAGAATCTGTGATCTGTGCTTGGAGGGCTAGCAGTTTTTCCTATGTAAAAAACTGTGTGGCTTCTGCCATAGTCTGACTTTCAAGTCCCTATCTTAAATTTTTCTTCTTCCCAAATATACTCTACACTTACCCACCAATCTCTTTTGTCTCAAGTCTGAGAACTTTCCTTTGGGGGGACAGTTCTTGTTTTTAATCTTTTAAAGTTGGAGTTCAGAAATTCCTGGCTGTGATTGAGACCAGCACTAGCCTGTGTACATTGCTGCTTTAACCTTGTGTGTATTTGGGAGGGTGTTATAGCTGTCCCAGGTGCTTGCTTCTAAAAACAACTATAATCTTTGGGTGATGGTCCCTATCGTATTCCACTGTAGTATACACATGTGCACCAGGCACCCAGAGCCAGAGTAGCATCTGTTAGGTCACACATGCACTTGGGCTCACCCTATGATGCTGCATTTCCTCTCACTGGGAGTTAGCATAAATGCAAAAAAATAAATCTCTGTTTAACCCCTACACAATCTTTGGAATTCATTGAGGCAACCTTGAATTGTATCATTGCAAGAGCATACTTGTCCAAGGACAGGTTCTAGACCATGAACTAACTCAGACAACCCTCATCAGGTATATGTAGGCATTCCCTTCCTTCTTCCTTTCCAGACACGATCATTATTACAGTTGAGTCCCTGTTTAATTAGGGAGCCCACATGAATAACTGCATAGCACAAAGTACTTGGATATCTTGACAGACCAGGATGCACATCAATATCCTGGAGTTGTGAGCAGTCTGGAAGACATTCAAAACCTTCCTTCCATTCAGCTGTGCTCATCTTGTCCTTACAATGTTATGACTATCATGACCAACCAGGGAACTGTTTGCTTCTCAAACAAACAACAAATGTGTTAATCCAAAAGATCCAAAGGTTGCTACTCCCAGGGCAATTCTGTACTTCTTTCTTGGTCAGACGAGCTATGCCTTCCCTCAGCTACTGCTCCTACCATGAATGAGTTCTATGCAAAATCTGTCAGGATTGGCTGGTGTCATTCTCATCATTACCCCTTACTGACTCAGCCGTTTCAGTTTTCCAATCTCCTACGCAGGTCATGCTGAATACCAGTCATCCTTCCAGTGTTTCCTGAGCTCCTGATCCAGGAGAACAGCAAGATCAAGTACCCAGTCTGCATCTGCTCCACTTCAGGGCTTGCTATTTGGATGGGCAACATCCACGGAACATTTGGTTGTGGAGTGAACCCAACCCAACCTTGTCAAACAGGCTTTTTAATAGTAGGAAAGACTAGATTAGATATTACTAGCTAAATGGAGGCACTTTCCTTTTTGGGCTCATCAAAGGAGCATTCTCCTAGAAATTGCAAATGTTTCTTTCATCTTGGACTGTATCCTTGCTGAAGACATCAGGCCTGCCCATCATGCTCCTTACGAGTTGATTTGGTGTCAATCTGTGCATAACATCCACCTTCTCAGATTGCTTTGTCTTTGTTCATCTCCTGACAAATAGGTTTTGGAATGGCTTAATCAAAAGCCTACTCTCCAATGGGACATGAACCTTGTTCTTTCAGTACTCCAGAAATCCCCTTTGAACCTTCAGCTTTTTGCTCTGTGTTTCCTTTTCATTACAGTTGCTTTTCTCATGGCCATTACCTTTGCTAGAAGGGTTGAGGAGCTTATGATGATGGTAGATTCTCTTTCCACTATATTGAAAAAGGGTAAGCTTTCTTTGCATCTACCTACACCCCCAAATTCATCTCAGAACCTTAACTAATTGGTTCATGTTCCTGTGTCCTTTCCAAAACTACACACTTTCAAGGGGGAAAGACTCCACTTTCTTTTTTCAGCAAGCCTTGGCCTTTTACCTACAAGAAACACAACCAGGACAAATGCCACCATAGTAGAAAGAATCAAGGGGACATGCCATTTTCTCCTGGACACACTCCAAATGGATCTCTGGCTGCATTCTGCTCTGTCAGCTATTGAACCTTCTCCCCTCCCCACCCCCAAGGAGGTGAAAGCTTGTTCCACAGAAGCACAAGTAACGACTATGGCTCCATTTCATAAGGTCCCCCCCTTCCTTGATATCTGTAAAGTGGCAAACTGGAGGCTCTCTTCACTCATTTGCTAGACATTATGCCCTGGTGCAGGACTCCTCACCTGATGCCTCTTCTGGGACTGCAGTTTTCCACTCAGGTCTACTGGCTACATCCTCACACCTTACTCCCTGGTATAATGTATTACTCGAAGAAGAAGAGGAAGTTACTGACCTGTAATGGAAATTCCTTGAGATGTGTAGTCCCTGTCTATATTTCATTACCCTCCCTCTTTCCCAACTGCTTTGGATCTTCTGTGATTTGCAGTAGAGAGAGAACTGGAGAGATAGTTGATCCAATTCATCCTTTATCCCCTTGGGTGGAGGCATAAAATGCATCGGGATACATGCATGGACTTATCTGAACTAGGTTTAAATTCTCCGGCTCTGGGTGCATGTATAATCCACAGTGGAATATAGGTAGGAACCATACATCTTTTAGAACCTGTTGTAGGTCAGTAATGTCTTCTTTACTTGCTATTGCTCAAACATTTTTTTTTTAATTTCATCTTCTAAACTAGCAGTTTCTCATTAGATTCATTGGGAGAATTCTGCAACCCAAGACCCAAACGGGTTTTACCAATTAGGCTGATTTGACTAATACAAATACCTTTACCTATCTATTTTCTTAACTCCTCTAACTTAACTTTTTTTATAGTGGACTCTTGAGTGGCATTTTCAATGCTTTATCCTCTAAGCACACTTGACAGAAATAGAAATGTCTCTAGGAATAACACTGGTTAAAAGTTGCAGCTGTTTAAAACATTTCTTTAGAGTTTAATATGAGACTGTATCTGGAGCTTTGCATCTTTTGCCATCATTTCCTGTTTGGAGACAGTAGCACACACTCCTGCTGATTTGATGGCACTTGGAATTGATAGCAGTGAGGGTCATAGAAGTACCTAGGCTAGATAGTAT
The DNA here is from genome assembly GCA_019425775.1 of Rafetus swinhoei. NCBI lineage: Eukaryota > Metazoa > Chordata > Testudines > Trionychidae > Rafetus > Rafetus swinhoei. Next base: position 280,718,015 of record CM033437.1, read on the forward strand.
CCTTGCTACTTACTCATAAGTCTTGTTTTGTAATCTGACTTCGGGGAAGAGGCAAGGGAACAAGGTAAATTAAAGCTGTGAGCTGACTAATTTTAAAAAATGAACTAGAATAAACTGAAGATCGTTACCTTTGAAATGTGGTTCCCAGCTTAACCCCACTTTAAGAGAAGTGTCTATTGAGGGAATCCAGTGAAAGAGAGCAACTCATTTACAGGACTGTATCTTCATTAGTTGTTGCTGTGAGGGTAGATATTCCTGAATTGTGATCAGCTTGTGACAACACCAAATAATGTCTGTTTATATCTGTTTTATATATTTCTAGGGTCCTAAAGGCGAAGCGGTTGGTTCTATAACTCAGCCATTACCCAGCAGTTATTTGATCATTCGAGCAGCTTCAGAATCGGATGGTAAGTTTCTTATGGATTTTTTCATTTTGAAAGCGCATGCTTATTAGATTCATATTATTCCATTTTTCTCTTACAGCATCCTAATGACAGCTCCATAGTTCAGTTGAATGTGCTCGTTTTATTCGCTCAATATATTAAATAGCTATAATGCAAGCATTTTTATTTCATGATATGAAGCAAAGTTTTAGTAGTTATAAATTTTGACTAATTTAAACATTTGAACCCACTTAAGAGACTAACTCTGCCCCATAGAAGATGTGCTAATCCACTTTAAATGGCAAATATCTTGAAAGATTCTAAATTAGAACTTCAGGGCCATTGTGTAACTTTGGCAAGTAGCTGCTATGCGCCTATGCTGTTTAATTAACTTACCACTGCAATACACATTTTATATAAGCCTTATTATCCAAAGGGATCTAGTCAGTTTTAAAATCTAGTAAATTTAAGAAATGAGTGAGAAAAGTAGTTTCCTAAGCTATTTGTTCTAGGTTTATTTGGTTTTATAATCAATTTCTTATTTTTCAAATGCTTTTTGCTCTCGTTTTACTGTGAAAAGACTCCAGAAAATTGGCCAAACATGGCAAATAGTGAAGATGGCTATACATAAAGTGTAACAATGAAAGAATAGACAGGTTTTTTTCCTCTGATCTTTCAGCTATAATCTTCAGTCTAGTCCAGTGGTCTCCAATCTTTTTAATCACAGGATCACTTTTTTTCAAGTTAAGTGCAATATAAGATGTACCTCAAACCCAAGTACCCTTGCCCCATGTCCTTCCTGCTCCTTCTTTGAAGCCCCACCGCTTCTTTGAGGCCTCACCCTGCTCACTCCATCTTCCTTCCTCCCCCATCCTCACTCACTTTCACCAGGCTCGGGAAGAGGGTTGGGGTGCAGGCTCTGGTCTTAGGCCAAGGAGTTTGGAGTGTGGGAGGAGCTCCTGGCTTAGCCCAAGGTGGGGAATTTGGGGTCCAGGAGGGGTTTCAGGGTACAAGCTCTGCGAAGGAGTTTGGGTGCAGGGGGACTCATGTCTGAGGCAGGAGGCTGGGTGTAGGAGGAGATTCAGGGTTGGGACAGGGGTTCAGGAAACACTTTGGCTGGGCACCATTTAACTGAGACAGCTTCCGGGTGGTGGAGCAATGGGGTTAAGGCAGGCTTACTCCTGCCCTGGCCCTGCACCACTCCTGAAAACAAATGGCATGTACAGCAATGGCTCCATGTGCTGACCTCCTCTTCGGACACTGAGCCCACAGCTTCTACTAGCCACGGTTCCCCATTCTTGATGAATGGAGGTAAGGACAGCATGTGGAGATCCCCCTGCTCTGCCTTTCTCAAGGGCTGCAGGGATGTGTTAGCCACTTCCAGGAGTAGCAGGGATAGTTACTCCATCCAGGACAGGTTAGGCATTTTAGAACTCACTGCTCAAAGAATTAAATTTAAGCATAAGAGAGAAATGAAAATTATGAAATGCACAGACCAGTCCAAAACCAAAAATAATCCACTTTGCAAGCAGTAAAAGGAGTAACAACAACCCCCCACGTATATATGTTTTGGGTCGGGAGATGAGTGAAGGGACAGTGTGTGTTTGTGAGAATGACAGAGACACCCAGTGTGTGTGTGACAGAGATTTGCATTGCCAAGCTCCCTCCATCCCCTTCTCTCTGTGTGGAGACAGGGTACAGAAGTGGGGGCAGAGGTGACACTGACATCAGAGCCTTGCCTCTTTTCCCTCCTGCACCCTGCACAGCAAGCAGGAGACTTCCAGGGGGGCAGCTCCAAGGCAGAAGGCAGGAGCAGTATGACAGTTGGTGGAGGGTCAACTGATGTACCAGAGCTTGATAGCTTCCTGGCCAAACCAGTCAGGATCACTTGTGGGAGGCTCCAAGATCTACTGGTTGGTGAACACTGGTCTAGTCTATTAAAAGTTCTTCAGGTGTGTCAAAAAAATAGGGACAGAAAACAGAATAGGAATAGTGGTTTGTTTTCAAAATGGCAAAAAAGTTAATGATTGGGTGCTCTGGTTCTGGTCTAGGACTGGTTGGTGATTAGTCCATTTTTTAGCACATTTTACAATGGCAAAATTTGCACGTGACAGAATTAACAACATAGACAAAACTAGATAAAGCTGTAAGGAAGGTTAGAAGGATCTAATGAAGTTAGGTGATAAAGCAGAGTAGCTGATAAAAATCACTGTTGGAAATGCAGGAAATGGTACATTCATTACTTTAACTTATTCCTGTCACGTACCAGATGGGTTCTGAATTAACTGGGGATGGGGAAGTTGGTGGGGTTGTGAACTAGTCAGTGAAAATGTTTCCTCATTATACAGTAGTTGTAAAGTTAAAATGTAAGGATGTCTAAAGAATGGAATATCAAATTATTCAATTCAGACATGTTTCTTTGCAAGCAGATGCTTTTAAGAAAGTACTGAAGTTTTACATACTCACAATCAGGAACAAAAATATTGTGAATGGGAAAGGAGAAGTCAGTATAGTTGATTCTCCATGTTTGAAAGTTGAGTGTATTGTGGTTTAACATAATAGAGAAATACTAGGGAGCAATAGAAATGCTTTCAAGATAGTAACATTTTCTAAGTGCTTATCTGGTCAAAGGAGCAGGAGGGTGGTTGTCTTCCTGAACAAGGTGGAAGATGGGAGATGATTGGCAGGTAAAGAAGGGAAGTGATGCTCTGTTTCAGGAAAAGGCAAGTCTTCTGTGGCTTTGTCTATTATAACTAAGGCTAAGATTTTGTCACAGTTATTTTTAGTAGAAGTTACAGACAGATCATGGACAACAAGCAAAAATTCAGAGCTGTGACTTTTACTAAAAAAATTATGGCAAAATGGGGTGTGACAAGTCCATCACCCACCATTGCTGTTGTTCATGGTGGCTGGGAGCTTTGGAGTGCTCCTGCTATCCCACGGAAGCAACTAAGAGTAGTATCAGGGTACCCACATCACAGCTCAGAACCTTGGAACTCTGGGGCCAATGATTGAGAGCCACCAAGGCCTCCATTGCCATCCAGAGCCTGCAGTGGTTGGGAACTGCAGGGGCCTCCTACCACAGCTAAGTTGTGGGACTGGGAGCTGCAGGGGCCCCCCATCACTTGCAGCAGGTGAGAGCTCCAGGGTTGAAGCAGAAAATGTCATGGAGGACTCTAGAAGTCAAAGATTCCTTGACTTCCATGACCTTTGTGACATAATCATAGCCTTAGTTACAACATTCTGGTCTGTGGCCTTGCTAGTCCTAACCGGAAGTCCCTTTCACATCTAGATAGGGAGTAAGTTATTTTTATATTTTAGGACTGGAATGATATTAAAATGCAAGTCACAAAGTGTGGAGTAAGTGTGCATTTACTATTCTAGTATGTGTGTTTCAAATGGAAGGTAAATGTGGACCCTAAATTCACCATTGTAAAGTGAACAATATCAAATTATATTATTAAAAAGCATTTGTCTTTAGGCAGGTGTTGGATGGATGCTTTGGAACTGGCTTTGAAATGTTCTGGTCTGCTTAAACGTACAATGATTAGAGAAGGTAAAGAGCATGATTTGAATTCGTCAGCAGACAGCACCCATGTTTCTCTCTATGGTTTACTACGTGCTACCAACTTACCCAATACAGAGACCTTTCCGTAAGTAGATCAAACCCTTAATTTTATTCTTAGAAGAAAATTGCGAAAACTGATATAAAACTCTTAAATTGTTTGAGCAGATCTTTGAATTTGAAAAGGTATCAAAGTGGTAACCTTTTTCAGATTGGGATTTATTTTGCCTCCTAATGACTCATACAGCTCTGCAATTATGTATTGTTTTTTAAAACTTCACATTTCAAACCTGCAGATGTGGCTGCCTTATTTGATGATCTTCAAATGGATCTGCATGTACTTACGTATGGGTACTTGGTCACTCTGAGGTGCCTTACTATAGAACCATCTTTTAGTAGTGTTAACAAGGGATGTAAGAGAGTAGTCGATTAGTTGACTATTTGCATTCCCGCCCCTTCCCCTCCACTGCCTGTATATCAAAGGCAGCAAGTGGAGGGGGGAGGAAGCTGGCTTAAAAGCTGGTTCCTCCCCAACAATGTCTCTGCCCCTGCACCCCCCTCTGTTGCCTCTATCAGAGGCAGCAGCCCCTGTCCATGGGGGAGGGTCCCAACTCCCCGCTGGGGCCCCCCACACATAGGGGTTGCTGCCAGCTAGGCAGGCAGCCCCAGCTCAGTCCCAGCTTGTGCTGGGACCAAACCCCACTGCGGCTCTGCAATTTATAAGGCAGTAGGAGCCGGGCAGCCTCTCTTCTCTCTCCCTCCCTCTTTTTCCCCCCCCTCCTCCCGCCCAGCTTCTACAGCATTTTAAATTGCAGCGCCGCAGCAGGGTTTGGTGCCTGACCTGGCGTGAATTGGGACTAAGTCGGGCTGCCTTCCCCTATCGAGTAATTTAGTCCCTAAAAATTCTGTTGACTACTCAATTACTAAAATAACCTAATTTTAACATCCTTAGTATTAAATAAGGTGTTCTTGTGCCTCTTATCCCCACCCTCCCATGTCACACCATGTCAAAAACAAGGCTAGAGAGGGTCAGAGCACCCTCAGCTGGAGCTTTTTTCTTGGATAGTTACTGTTAAGTGTTAATTTAGTTGGTCAGTGATTTTTTTTTTTTTTTCCTTTCAGTTCTGTTATGGCAGAAGTGAGGAAGCTAGGTTTTAGGAGATGCATTTCCTGCTGAGCTCTCTTCCTTGCACGCATTGGCCACATGCAGTGTGTCAACTGCTTGGGGGAGAGACATTTTCCTCCTGATTGGTTGGTTGATTGGTTGATTGTTTGTTTGATGTATGTGTAAGATCTTAACTCCCTGAGTCCAGAAGGACAGGGAGACTTACCTGCAGCTCCTATTATGGAAAGAAATCCTGAAGTCAGACCCTCTGGTTCTGAGCAGTTCTCCAGCTAAGGTTGCAAATGCCTGTTTCTGCTTCTGTTACTCCCACCAACAAAGGACCAAAGGGTTCCACATCTCTAGGTGGGACCAGACCAATCTCTTTGGATTTCTTAGTTAAGACTCTGAAGTGATTTGAGGCCAAACCATGGGTCATCTAGCCATATAATGCTTCCCGGTTCCAGAAGAGACTGAGAGCTGAGCCACCCTCACTGGTGCCATACTTTGTACCTCACAGCTTTCTGATCCTCAAACAACTCCTGTGGTGGCAGGGCCAGGATCAGCTTTGAAGTCCAGTTACAGATGTAGAAAGTTGGAATCTATCAGTGCGCTTGAACCAGGGGACATAGTGCCTTTGGTGCTGTCTCTCCTGGCACTGAAGAGAAAGAGGCATAAGGAAAAAGTGGCCGCAGCGAGCAGTTTTGGTTCCTGTGCATCAGAACTGTCAGATCCACCGATTCAGATGAGGATACTATGTCTCCAAAACTAAGACTTGTTCAAGCTTCTGCATTAGTAGCTAGTGAGCTGCACGTGCATGTAACACTGGATCTAATATCGCTCAAACCTTACAGCTGTAGTTTCGTTTTCATTTTTGGCTCCTATTTAGACTCCAGCTATATGCTCAGTACTGGAGAGTTCAGTCATTGTGGCAACCTAGGTTCACCTTTTGGATCAGACATGTGCAAGTGGCATCGAGTGAAATTCAAGAGTATTAGTAGGCACGTTTACCCAGTTGTAAGATCATCATCTTTGGGTTTTGGGGTATGGGCTCTAGCCAGGCAAGGCTTACCTCAGGTGGTTCCAAATTGGCAGCGCACCAGGGATAGTGTGCTATCCCTGCCTGCTCCGGCTGTTCGCCACTTCCAGAAGTGGTCAACATGTATGGCTCCTACGTGGAGTGGCAGGGTAGCTCTTTGCAATGTGCACGGCCCATGCCCATAGTTACTGCCCAGATGTGGAGGTGGGTGCAGCATGTAGAACTTCCCTGATTGCCCCTCCACCTACAGGCCTCAGGGACATGCAGACAAGCCAGTGCTCACAGCATGAGCCCCACTGGGAGCAGGCGCCAAGGCTTGGGGCTTCCATTCTGGGGTTCAGACTACTTGTGGGTCAGAAGAAATGAAACAGCAGACCTGATTTCCCCCACCCTTTATCTAGTGTTCTAAGGGCTCCATCTTGAATCTACTTGCAGTTCCAGTGGAAGAGACTCTCCATCCAGTATTGCATAGCTTTGGTATTCTAGTGAAGAGTAGGATATCCCTTCCTATTTTGAATGGCTGTTTCTGTATGCTAGGTTGGTGTCCTGATTTTAGTGCACTCTTGAATTTTGTTAATCTGTCTCCAAGAAGGCAGACAAAACTGTACCAGATACTTTCTGAAGCTTTGTGGTTTTTTTAATAAACTTTAATAACCATCCCATGGCTAAGTCACTGGTGGTGGCTGCTGCCAGTAGCAGGGCATGATCTGGCCAGACACATTCCGTATCTACTGATAAAGAAAAAGGTGGATTTACTGGGGAGAAAGGTGTGGTTCTCTTCCTCAACTCTTGATGTTAGGATCACAAACTATAACCCAGTCATAGTCTGTTATCAAGTCGATATGTGGGTGAAAAACTACTTTATTTTTAGAAGACCTGCCAGAGAATAGAAGATGATTAGCTAATGCCATCTTAGTAAAACGTAAAACTTTAGCTAAACAATCCCTTGTTCTCCTTTGACGCTTTAGACTCTACTGCAAGAGATTTGACATCTGCTGTGACCATTAACAGTCATTGAATGCATGGCTCCATTCCTCATCCTTCACTGTAGACATCAGACCTAAGCTAGAGGGCCTTCCCTCCTCCATTTTATTTATTTTTTCCCCCAAAGGGACAAAGTATTGGAAAAAATTTAAGGACTTGAGATTGACAGCTTGGTTTCCAGGTCTAATTCCATCTTCTAGCCCTTGATACCAGAAAGATGGAATGAGAGGTAATCCTATCCACAGATTGTCATGCAATTTTTCAACACATCAGACCTCAATCCCAGTTTTGATGGGATGGTAGAGTGTCAAGAACCAGTCAATCAGGACTGAGACACCCTCGCATTTGGAGACAGACGAGACCATTTCATCAATGCATGGAGGTGAATTACCTCTGACCAATGGGTTCAAGTGATTGTCTAAACTGGCTGTGTTATATAATTCAAAAGATTTTCTCCCACTTATCCTTCCCTCTTCAGGGACCCTTACAAGGATGCAATTCTAAATGCAGAAATGGAGCAGTTGCTCCTGATGGGAGCAATTGAGGAGGTTCCCAAATTCCTGAAGGTAGCAGGGTTTAGTCTCTCTTTTCTTGTGCAGAAGAAAGGGTGTCATGTCAGTTCCATATGTTGACTCTGGCCACCATAATCCCTTTTCTGTTGGTCTTGGAATGGTTCACAACTCTTGATCTAAAGGTATATTTTGATAATTCTTCAAACTGATTACCAGTACTTTCAATTAATGATGGCCAGATGCCACCTGAAGTACAAATTACTTCCATTGGACCTTCTTGTAGGTGCTCAGAGTTTTTTTTAAAAATGTCTCTCTGATGGGGGCTCATCTGAGGAATCAGAGTATTTTTGTTAATTCCTATTCAACTGACTGGCTATTGAAGGCTACTGTGAATGAAGATCTGTTAAACCAGTGTTGCTCAACCAGTGGTACCCTTAGGGGTACTCAAGAGAAGTCTGGGGGGTACATCAACACAACTGAAATTTGGAGAAAACTGAATTTTTGTTTTAAGTTTTACAGCACTTTATTATTTTTGTACTTTTAATACCCCAAAATTTCATCGCCTGCCCGGCTACGATTAAGTTGTTTAAACAAATGTGTTGCAATGGTAGAAAAAAAATTTGTCTCTGAAAACTGTAGGTACTGGGGGTACTTATAATTTTTTTTTCCAAAGGGGTACTTTATTTAAAAAAAAGTTTGAGAAATGCTGTGTTAAGCCATGTAGTCTTTGTGACTAATCTCTTTTCAGATCTAGGACTCTTTCTTCATGCCTTAAAATAGATCTTCTGCCATTCACAAATGATCCCTTTTATAGGTATTATACTAGACTTTACAGGGGAGAGTAATGTCATTTGACAGACATTTCTATTTTTAAATATTTGTTTCCGTTCTAGAGCAGTTCAGTTTTAATGCTACCTGCCGATCCAAAGTAAAAACACATTGAAGACTCATTGAAGCACATTTCTCCCTCTCGGGACCTTTTTCAGATCAGACCTCTCCTGTGACTATTATCTCCTGCTCAGTATGATGTCCCAGTATTCATTGTGCTAATGACATCACACCCAAAATAGAAGGATATTGATGACCAAATCCTGTCTCAAGTTTGAGTTTGGTTTCCAAATAATCTTCAGGGGTTGGTGTAATCCTGTCTATCAGAGTGGATGCTGGTGTGCCCTGGCACAGTGAGAGGAAGCGGTGATAACTGAAAGAGATTTGTTTTGACTTGAATGTAAAGGTATGCAGGTTGGACTTCCCTTGTCTGGCAGCCTTAGGACCTGATCGGTCCTGAAAGAGGGAATTGCTGTACCAAGGGAGGTCCCCTGCTACAGCCCTTCAGCCTGCCGCCCTCCTTGCTGGTGGTTCATTCCACCCTGGGTGGGCTGCTGCCTGCTGGCTGTCCCCAGTCATGGTCCTGCTCTGACCAGGCTGTCCTGGCTGGGCTGCCATGGTCTTGGCTCCGCTGCTGCCCAGGTGACACTTGGCCTCTGCCAGGCTGTCATGGACCCCAGCCTCATTGCTGCTCAGGCTGCCACGGTCACGGCTCTGGCTCCGCTGCCAGGTGGCACACAGCCCCAGCCCCAGTCGGGCTCCTAGCCTTATCAGCCTCCCAGCTCCTGGCCCTTCTGCCTTGGGGTGCTCTCATCCGGGAACATCGATGGTCCTGCCTGATCACGGATGTTGCAGGATCCAAGAGTCCCAGTTTCGGAATGTACTCAAACTCCCCCTTTTTCTTCAAGTCCACATGGTACAAACTAATCCAAATTTTGCATAGAACTCCTACTTGCAGATAGAGGAGAAAAATCTCATCTTTATGACTTCTTCCCTTATGTGATGGTTGCATTCCTATTTACAGCAGAAAGAGTTCCTCTGCGAAGTGAATGAGCTGTATTTGGCACTTTTGTTCAGAGAATCTTCACCTGATGCTTTTATTTTTTTGATAGGATTTGTTTACAATCATGTGCTTGTTGGATTTTTTGCCCTTGGGCATTTCCATATCTCCCAGTATTTTGAATTTCTTTAAGTGTAACCTAAACCCTGTATTGCTTGGTTTGTTGCTTAACTACCATATTCTTAAGGTTTTTAACCCTTAAAATACTGATGTGCTTTTAACCCTGCTCTGGCTTAGCAAAGATTTTTATCTGGGCATATCCTCGAGGTTTTAGAATTTTTAAATATTTAACATGGACTAACTGGACTAGGGACTATGCAGACTATGGGAACCAAGGAGCTGAAGACCTGCAATTGATCCTGAATTGTAAGCTTCTCACTATACTCCAGTCTTTCCAACTCTACAAGTGGCACATAGTAATGGTGTCTATGGAAATAATAGATTGTATGATGTTCCTATCTTTCTTTTATTCCTATAATTTTTCCTTTTCCTCCACATGAATCAGAGCTCTAACATGAGAAGAAGGCTATCATATTGTGACGGGCCGGGCCGGGTCTGGGCACAGCTGAGGGGTCCACTCAGGGCGAATTGCTCAAACTTGGGGCTCCTTACAGCCCCAGACTGGAGACCTTCCCAAATAGGCCACAAACCAGTCCCACTGAGCCCTTCAGCTGCCGATCTGGCCAGCCAGAAGCCTCATGAGCAAAACCCCTCAGACACCCCAGCTCTCCCTGTGCCCCAATCAGTCCCGGGCCTAACACACAGGTGAGGGGTTATAGAACCCAATCTCACCTACCCCAAACGGGTTCTTCTGGTCCCAAGAAACCAGCCACAGTTCCCAGGTCAATTTACACTCTGGATCTTACCCACAAGATCACGCTGAGCCAGTCCTTTAGAATCTAAAATCTAAAGGTTTATTACTAAAAGAAAAGCGTGAGAGTAAGGTTGTTAGACAATACATTCCATGCATCGAATCACCCAGTTCTCGATACAGGCTCTTAGCAGAGACTTTATAAACTGCTATCTTAAAAGTCTCTGATGTACATCCTATGTCAGGACGGGTCCGTAGTTCTTTCCGGCTCGTTGTTCCCTGCAAGGCTGCATCTGGGATCAGGAGCTAAACTGAAGACCAAGATGGAGGGGGCCACATGGCACTTGTATACCTCTCTTGGCATCTTCCTGGCCAGAGCAGGTTACTTCAGGTCACATGGTCCATTGACCTATCCTTGTGTCCCAAGTCAGCAACCATTATCCTGGCTGGCTTGCAGATATCCAGACATTCTTCAGGTGTGTCTCTGGCACTTAGAGATCTATTGTCTCTGGAGCCTCACTAATTAGCATAGCCACTGGCTGAACATTCTTTGACCATTGCTCTGCCTCAGACAGAGAACCTTCCAGCATCCATAGAGTGCATGTTTATAACTCCACATACAGACATTATACAAGTACATGAATAGCATATACAGAATCAGTAGAACAGAAACTTTCATGTGACACCTCACATGGGCCCCCTTTGTATAGACTTCTGGGGCAAACACCTCCCCTTCCCCCCCATGGGTGCAACAGTGATCCTTAGAATCCAATAACATGACACATATGTGCACCCATGTAGCAGGATGTTAGAATTTTGCCCATGTGAGACAAGGAGGAAACTGGGAGAAGGATGAGGCCTCTTGCCTCAACCCCAGTTCATGGCCCAGTCCTTTGTGTACGTACATGTATATGTCATACAAATATAAACAGTTTTATAAACCAACCAAAACTAGCTAGGTCACTGTTAGACAATCAATCCTATGTGCCTATTTTTTGTTTACACACAAAAATAGCATGTGCTGTGAGGTAAAACCTGTATGAGGATAAAATTGTGGAAAGGGTTAGTAATGAACTTCATAGTTCAAAACAAAAAGCAAACTAAAAAAATATCCATGTTTCAAAGAAGACTGATAGTGATTCTTTCTTACTGCAGTGCTATCAATTTGACAAAGCTTTCTGGTATTGGTATTGACAGATGTCCTGCATTCAGTCATTTCCTGATCTGAGGATGTTATTCATAGTGGTGCACAATTTGAAGTAGATAGACAATCTCAACATTTTAGTTTCATTTTTATGTTTATTTGTTGTAGATTAAATTATAGTGAAATTGAAAGGCATCACTTTAAAGATCAAGATGTGTACTCTGACAAATCTGATAAGGAAAATGATCATGACCATGACGAGTCTGATAATGATGGCCTGGGGAAAAGTGAAGAAAGTGACACCGACACATCAGAGCGACAGGATGACTCTTACATTGACCAAGAACCTGTTGATTTTATCAGGGAAACTACCTATATGGAAGAGATTCACGAAGAACTTGGAGAGGTAAACGGTGTTCTCTTAGTAGCATTTACTTTATTTCCAGATAGCAAACTAACTTAAGCATTTTAGAGGTCAAATTAAATGTCATTAGAAAGTTTCCTTGCATTGTTGGATTTAGTACTTCAGGGTGACTTGTGAAAGTGTAATTGCTTCCCGTCATGCCCTCGTATAACATGATCACCACTAATCATGTGCCTGAGCCAGGTACTTTGCTACTGAGTTGTTTCTTTGGGATGTTCCTCAAATTTAATGGACTTGTTTTACACCAGAAAGTGTTTCCTGCAGCACAAATGGAGTCTAGTTGCTTGTCCTTTCATTATTAGTGATTGATTTTATGTTTGCTTAATTTCAAGACTCTCTTTTCAAGGGAAAAGGGTGAGAAACTTTATTATTAAATGAAGTTAAGAGGCTTCTTTGTATTCTAATTTCCCCTTAAAGAGAGGCCAGCAGCCATAATATTTTCAGGACTCAGATGGTGATTTTGTTGCCTTCTCTTATTTAACAAATTTGTTGGTCTTTATAATGATTCTGACGTAGGTTTTTGTATGGCAGAGCTCCATTGCCTTTGAAGTCCTGAACATTTGTGTGAAAAAGTAGTAGTTCCCATAAAAAATCACCAGTGCTATTTGAAATGGTAACACTCTGAAACTGACTTGACTTATTTGAGCCTCCCTCTGGTGGTTGTTCACTGCTAGACACTTTTTTTAGCAGCAGCTGTACAGAATGAAAAATGTCATATGATGCTAATTTCTAGCCTACCTACTGCTGCTGATATCAATTTCTGCTCCATAGGTATTTCAGCTTTTTTAGACAAAACCAATAAGGCTTTTTTAATTGCAAATAAGGTGACTTCTTCCATAATCCTGCTTTTGTTTCCTAAAGCTCTCTTGAAAGGTGAAATATCGCCCTTTTCTTCTCCAAGTCGAGCAGAATGTCATCTGGAGATGCGTAGAGAGCATTATCCTGCTGCTGCTAGAGAGAGGGAGGAATATGGAAGAGTTCTGGACATATCAAAGGGTGGAAGTGGGGGTGAAATGGGCAGATTCTTCTGCCAAATTCAAAATAAAAACATTAATATAACCAGTGGCCGCTGGCTGGCATATGCACTGCACGTGAGAGAAAAGGGAAACATAAAGCTAATGTCTAGGAAAGGAACAGGCTTCTGACCATGGTCTCCCCTATAGGGCTCTCTTAATATAAAATGTAATATACTTATTGGTGCAAACACAGTTTTAAAAAAAACATTCTAGATAGTGTATCTGATATGCTATGTTAATCCGGTAGCATATGTTAAACTTCTCAGAATGCCTCCAATGGGCCTAGTTCCCATACTCTTAAAGTAGTTGGTTACATAGTGTATTCTAAACCTAACTTATTGTTTGTCCTAAATGTGTGTAGTTTTTTTAATAGGACATATTGAACTGTTTCTGTGTTTCTACTTTTTCAACAACACTTTTTTCCTGGTGGCAGGCAGGGGAGGCCTCTCAAACAGAAACCGTGTCAGAAGAGAACAAAAGCCTGATCTGGATGCTATTGAAACAAGTTCGTCCAGGAATGGACCTCTCCAAGGTTGTACTGCCTACATTTATCTTGGAACCTCGCTCTTTCCTGGACAAACTGTCTGATTACTACTATCATGCAGACTTCTTGTCTGAGTGAGTTAGTTCTTTTTACTTTAAAAATAAATGTTATTAAATAGTGAAATGGCTTTGCAAGGTTTTCTGTCTATCCTGTTAAGCTGATGTTAAACACTCATCTAACAACATATTAAACACCATGTTGTGGGGTTTTGTTGTTATATTACTACTTAAAGCTCATAAAGTATATCTATCTCAAAGGCAAAGTTTCCTGGTAAGAAATTGATAATCACTTGACAGACCATAGGAATCTTTTGGAAACTTCTTGAAGCATAGGAAAACAGCAGTTAAGAGCAGTTGGTGAAAGCAAAGGAAACTAGATTTTTCTAATTATCTATGAAGCAGGACCATTTTAAATGTTTTGTTAGTTGCATGAGGGCCTAAATGAATTCACTTGATTTATTTGAGAACCAAAAGGAATAAAGACTTAAAATTGAATGTTTCACTTCAACTTGCAGTCCCTTGAATTTCTAAATCAGTGTCTTTCCAGATTGGAGAACTGTAGGGTTAAGAGTTGCTGTGCAAGGACCCAAGTATTATATCTTCGCAGTAGTTAGGCTGGCCAGAATTGGACATACTGTATATACTCAATCATAAGCCTGTTCATTCATCAGCCAACCCCCCTCCTTCCCCCCCCGTTTAAAAAAAAAATTGTAAAAATTAGTGACCCGTTCATAAATTGACTCAAAATCTGCAGTTTGCAAACTTCTGGTCTCAGGTTGTCAGTGTAAGCTGCTGGCACATCGGGACATTTTGTTTACCTGGAGTTTCTATCTACAGGCATGGAATTCTGCATCTCTGTCTATGATTTGCCATTTCTGGCCAACAGGAGAGGTGGGAAATGGCAGCTAGTATGTTCCTCGGCCCATGGTGCTTCCTGCAGTTCCCATTGGCTGGGAACAGCAAACACCAGCCAATGGGAGCTTAGGGGCTCTGTGTCTGCAGACTGCAAGCAAACAAATCTCCCAGTGTGCCAGCGGCTTACCCTAACAGGCTAGGAGCTGAAGTTTGCTGACCCCTGTTGTAGATGATGAAATTTAGTTCAGGACTCTCTTCTTTTAAAAAAGTGCTATTTTTTTTTAATTTAATTTGCATGAAATTTGACCCTTCCACTTCATAAAATGCTAGACCATCAAGGAGGTGATAGAGGAGGCATCTGAGCCTCTAGCTATCATCTTTGGAAAATCATGGGAGACAGGAGAGATTCCAGAAGACTGGAAAAGGGCAAATATAGTGCTCATCTATAAAAAGGGAACCAAGAACAACCCAGGAAACTACAGACCAGTTAGTTTAACTTCTGTGCCAGGGAAGATAATGGAGCAAGTAATTAAGGAAATCATCTGTAAACACTTGGAAGGTGGCAAGGTGATAGGGAACAGCCAGCATGGATTTGTAAAGAACAAATCATGTCAAACCAATCTGATAGCTTTCTTTGATAGGATAACGAGTCTTGTGGATAAGGGAGAAGCGGTGGATGTGGTATACCTAGACTTTAGTAAGGCGTTTGAAATGGTCTCGCATAATATTCTTATCAACAAACTAGGCAAATACAACTTAGATGGGGCTACTATAAGGTGGGTGCATAACTGGCTGGATAACCGTACTCAGAACAAGTGGGGTTATTAATGGTTCACAATCCTGCTGGAAAGCTCTGTTCAATATCTTCATCAACGATTTAGATATTGGCATAGAAAATGCGCTTATTAAGTTTGCAGATGATACCAAGCTGGGAGGTTGCGACTGCTCTGGAGGATAGGGTCATAATTCAAAATGATCTGGACAAATTGGAGAAATGGTCTGAGGTAAACAGGATGAAGTTTAATAAAGACAAATGCAAAGTGCTCCACTTAGGAAGGAACAATCAGTTTCACACATACAGAATGGGATGCGACTGTCTAGGAAGGAGTACGGCAGAAAGGGATCAAGGGGTTATAGTGGACCACAAGCTGAATATGAGTCAGCAGTGTGATGCTGGAGATATTTAAGAGTAGGTTAGATAAATGTCTATCAGGGATGGTCTAGACAGTATTTGGTCCTGCCATGAGGGCAGGGGACTGGACTCGATGACCTCTCGAGGTCCCTTCCAGTCCTAGTATTCTATGATTCTTACAATCAGAAAAATACAGTGAGTGATAGTACTATGGCACTGGTGTCAGTCTGCTACTCTGTAATTTGCTCTCTTCATGCATGTCGAGCACTGGACCTCCTCAGTCTCTAGGCAATCTGAAAATAAGAATCAATAAAATCTTTAATAAAATTCAAATAGCCTATCATGACCCCCGACATGACAATCTGTAGTGCTTCTTTGAAATAAGCAAAGAATAATTATAGTTTGACAGTGATAAAGCAGGTGACATTCCTCTCAAGTTCTACAAAATCTATAAATTATTTTCTAAGATTTTCATGCTAGTTTTTAAAATGAACAATGGTGAAATCAAAGAAAATGATCTGCTTATGATGCAGCATTTAAACTTACAGTTGTTGAATATGCAGAAGCAAACCATATTTGTGCTGCTGCTTATTAATTCTACATCACTGGGAAGCAGGTAAGAGAATGGCAAAAAAATAAGCAATACTAAAAAGCATGCCAAAGAGCAAAAAAAAAAAAAAAAAAAAGTCCAGCAAGGTGCACTTGATTTCCAAGGCTAGAGAAAAATCTCTATAGAATTGTTGAATGGTGACAAAATGGGTACCTTGTCACTAGAACGGGAATTCATCTGCATGCTCTGCAAATGTCAAAAGACAACAAATACAAGTCAGAAAAGCCATAGGTGTTTGTCACGTCAGTGGGTTGCTTCATGAACCATCTTGGTCTCTGCCTTTCATAGCACAAAAGCTGCCAAGAGACCAGGAAGAGAAAATCAAATCTTTCCAACGATTCATTGTAGAACATTGAGAGGAAGAAATATGGATGAAACACTGTTGACATTTGCTCTCCCGAGTAATGGAACAATAACTGGTGCCGGTGAAAACAGTTCTAATTAAAACCACTGGCCATGAAAAAATCCATTTTACAGTGGTTTTGTCATGTTTGGTCAATGGATCAAAGTTCCATCCTGTTACTATTTTCAAAAGAAAATCCTTGCCTAAAACCATGACATTTCTTGGGGTGTCATCATGTGTACACAAGAAAAGGGATGGATGGATGAAAGTCAGACTATTGAATGACTAGCAAAAGTGTGGAATAAGAGACCAGGAGCACTTCTCAAGAAACCTGTGCTTGGTTGGGGACATGTTCAGGGCACACAGTATGGATGGGGTGAAACATGGCCATGTGGCTTGAAAAAAATGTGGTTTGAAATATGTGGTTTCAAAAAAATTAAACCTATTTTGGCTGTAATACCTGGAGGCTTACCTTCTGTTCTACATCCGCTTGATGTCTGCCTGAACAAACCCTTTAAAGACAAGCTACACAAAATGTGGTCTGCCTAGATGTGCTCAGGCATGACAAAGGTGACAAAAGGCGGGAGTCTTATGAAGCCCAAAATCAATTTTGTTGCCCACTGGATCTTAGATGTGTGGTAGTCCATTCCCGTGGAAATGTTGATAAAAAAATCATTTTGAAAATGCTGCATCAGCAATGTGCTTGTTGTGTCAAAAGACAACACCATCTTTGCTGCTGATAAGGAATCTGAGTCTGAGGACAGCATTGCTGACATACATGATGACAATGCAGGAGCAGCTCTTACTGAAGTTGAATTTAATGAACTGATTGGAGACTGATTCAGAGTTTGAAGGGTTTTAAGACTTTTTAAATGAGTGCATTAAACTATGAGATTAAAACATGGAGTGTAATTTTGAAGGTATGTGAATATATAATCAGTTATTATTGTAGGCTTTTTTGTTAGAATGCATTCAAATAAATCTACTAAAACTTGTGTGTTTCTTCTGGCTCCAACTTTTAAAATACAACAGAGTCCTCAGGATAGTCAGTTCCCAGCCCAACTGGGTAAACCACTGGAGTGCCAAGATGTTTGTGTACTTGAAGTGTCGGCAGGCATGGAGCCTCTCAGTTATTGGCTAGCATCCCTCAGCCAATGGGAAGCAGCGTGGGCCAAAGGGTGTGCTGGCCACCACTTCCTGCCATTCCTGTTGACCCAGAACAGAAAACAGCAGCCACTGGGAGCTGAGGGCCTCCGTGCCTACAGATGCTCCAAATACATAAAATGTTCTAGCACACCAGCGCTTTGCCCTGCTGTCCTGGGAACTGAAGTTTATTGAATCCTCCTCACCACCACCAACCAAGTTTTAAAAAAAATTGATAAAACACAATGACCCATTTGTAAACTGACCCCCACTCTTCACTGCATCATTTTTTACCAAAAAAATCAGCTTATGATCAAGTATATATGGTAATTGGCTTTGCAAAATAATTTTTTTTCCCCACAACCTTTTTTTCCCACAAGCTTTTAAGTGAAGGAAAAGACAATTCTCTGAAAACAGAGCCAACAATCTTCCAGTCTGTTCTCAAGATTAGATTTTCTTATTCCTTTTTGTTTTGACAAATATTTAATAACAAATGCAAAAAAGGGCCCAGGTCCCCCCCTAAAGATTCTAGGGTGGATTACACCACATGAATCAACGTCTATCTACAGTATTTAAGTATATATACTTTTGTTCCACTCTAATAAAGGAAAACAAAATATTTAGTTGAATTTCAAGAATCAAACTGAGCTTTTTGATCATAAAATAAGCATTTTCTTATATCTGGAAGTTTATTGGGACTCAATGTTGTTAATTTCCTCCTTAGACCTCACTGATCTGATTAGCAGCAGTATCTTTTACAGTAGCAAAAATTTCCAGTGAGATACTTGGGAAGTAGTTTTTGGTAATACTGTCATCTTTCAGAAGCATGACTTTTTTTTTTATTTGGCAGTTTCTTGGCCAACTACATGCCAAATGATGTTCTTGACCCTTATTCTGAGTAGTTTCTAGCTATGTCCTTTCATTTACCAGTGAATCTGGTAAAAACTAATTACAAGAACCATTCCCTGCTCAATAGTTAATATATTATAATGCATATCAGTGTAAATAATATGCTGATAACATTGGAAGGAGAACTATGATTTGTTTGTTTTAATTTTATCTTTAATCCAGTAATTGTCATGTTTCATAGGGCTGCTCTTGAAGAGAATGCTTATAATCGTATGAAGAAAGTAGTAAAATGGTATTTGTCAGGATTCTACAAAAAGCCAAAGGTAAATTTTTGCATCTTCCTCTGCTATTAAAAGATAAACTTAGTTGTCTTCTGGTAATAGTAGTAACCTTAATACTTTTAGTTCATTTAAAAAGTGATGTATACAAATACGAAGCTGCCTCTTATATTTGAACTCAAGCCATGCTTGAAATGGACTGCAATTATTGTGTATTTTTGGCAATGAATATTGCAGTATGCATTTTCAGCTAAATTGGGTAGTTCTTACATTCTTGATAGTCATGCTCTCAATGAGGAACATTGATCTCAGTAGAAAATTACAACTACGATTTAGATAGCAAAATTTCTAGTATTTTATAATTGGCCCCTTACTTGCTTCTAACACATCATCTTTCTAGTATGCTAATGGGTAAGGTGTTGAATGACACACAGCATGCTTCTGCTTAACTTCAGACTGATAGTGATGAGTGTTTTAAACCAGTTCTCCCACAATAGTTCAACTGCTATATAGTCCATCATAAATGTACACAGAATGAGACAGGATCTCTGAAGTACTGATGAGTACCTGTTTCTACTCTCTTACTCAGAATTCATGGAGTTATCTTCAAAGTTGGTCTCTCTCATACAGTCTATTCTAGTGACCTCTCCTTTTTCTTTTTCCCCCTTTACATTTGATAGTACTAATACCATTTTCTGTAAACTGTTTTGCATTTTCTTGATTGTATTGTCTGATTGGAGATTTCAATGTTTCTGTTCAGGGACTAAAGAAACCATACAATCCTATATTGGGTGAGACTTTCCGCTGCATGTGGATTCATCCCAGGACAAACAGCAAGACTTTCTACATAGCTGAACAGGTATTATCAAAAGAGATTTTGCTATTAACTACGGCTGTCGAGTGACTAAAAAATGTAATTGTGCAATTAAAAAATTTAATTGTGCGATTAATCGCATGCGCCTCCCCATGGAAACGCCGCGGCGGCGTTTCAATGGGGCAGCACTGCCTGGAGCCTGGGATCAGCTAGAGCCCCAGTTGCCCCCGGGCTCCCTGCAGCACTGCCCCTTTGAAACGCCAGGGCAGCATTTCCATCGGGTAGCTCAAGGCGCAGTCCGGGGTCATCTAGAAGTCCCCAGCTGACCCCGGGCTCCATGCAGCGCTGCCCCTTTGAAGCACCATGGTGGCACATCAAAGAGGCAGCGCAAAATGGAGTTCGAGATCAGCTAGAGTGCCCAGCTGATCCCGGGCTCCACAGCTGCCCCTTTGAAACGCCGCCTCTGGCATTTCAAAGGGGCAGCTGCTGTGGAGCCCAGGGTCAGATGGGGACTCCCCAGCTTCTGGGGAAATGCCACGCAGAGCCCACGGTCAGCTGGAGAGCGGCGTTTTAAAGGGACAGTGGCAGCACAGCTGATCCCAGGTTGCATGCGGCACTTCCCCGGAACCAGGGATCAGCTGGGAACTACAGCTGACCCTGGGCTCTACTGCCCCTTTGGAACACACGGAGGCGGCGTTTCTAAGGGGCAGCAGCCGCATAGCTGATCCCTAGCTCAGCTGTGAGGCGGCTGGCCCTTTGAAACGTCGCCTCTGTGCATTTCAGAGGGGGCAGTAGAGCCCCCATCTGATCTTGGGCTCTGCGTTGTGCTGCCCCTTTGAAGCGCCACAGCGGCACTTCAAAGGGGCAACATAGCATTAATGCCTGCGATCAATGTGTTAAATAATTTAACGCCTTAATCCTGGACTGCGTTAATCACAGGCGTTAACACATGTCAATTTTAATATATGCCAGCAGTTAGTTAATTTTTGCTTTGATTTGTTGAACAGATAAAACGTAATTATGTGTAGTTATAGTGGCCCCAGTTTGGCAAGGTACTTAACATTTGTGCTTAATATATGAGTAGTCCTAGAACTGAATCTGAACCAGTATTTAAGAAGTGATTTGATATCTTTATTTGAATGTCTGCTTACGGGAATGGCTGGTACATGAATTACTGAGCATCCAGACACTACATCATGAGCAGATGCTAATTTTGGGCGTAGCGGGACAGTTTCACATGTTGTTCAAATAGTGCTTCTTAGGTCATTTTCTCAAGGATGCCAGTGTTAGTCTTGGGTTCTGGGGCAGTATCATGGAGAAGGAAAAACAATTATTCACCAAGAGTAAGGTTTTGTCTGTGAATGTAGTACTGTCATATTGATCCTCTGTCTTAAAGCCAAACCATAAAAAGGGTTTCTAAAGAGACAGAGGGGAACTAAGGGCTAGATGGAAGAAATGGTATATTTGTACCTTTGATTTGTTGTGGAAAATTGGGATTGAGGAAGTGAGTACATATTCCTAATTGCTACTCAAAAATAGTTTTTTGACCATGTGTCTTACAGTAAGGCTGTAGTAAGACAGTACTACTGAGTAAACTCTACTGCCTTTTATTTCTGAAAAAGGAAAAAGGCAGCTAGCTCTGGAACTTGGCAAAAGAGACAGTAAAATAACTGCAGTCAGTAGGCCAGAAAATCCAAGCAGATGGTACTTCTTGTCCACATTGAGTGGACAACCTGGGAACTGGGACAGTCGCAGAGATAGACGCAGTCTTCCAGCTAGTGAGGCAATTCATGTATTCCAGCTACTGAGATTAATTATTAAAAGGTAATGGTGGTTGCAAGGGACAATGTGTGCTCTTGCTAAGTATGTGAAAAGTTTTCAAGAAGTTCTGATGACAAACCTGGTGTCTTTGAAGGTACTCTGGATTTTTACCAGACATAGGTAGTTATACAAGATATTTCCTAAACAAAATATTTGAGACACTTATTTTTGTAATAGTCTGGCATTTGAAGTTTTCTACTAACACCTTGAATTCAGTAAGGATTCTGACTTAATTTCTTTGATCAGATCATATATTTAAATGTCTTCTATGAAAATTACAGCTGTCTTTCTTATAGATGGTTTTCTTTTGTTTTTAAATCACATGTGCTTTCTGTAGCTCACTTATTAGAACAAGAATTTTTGTAACACTTCACTGTTTGTGTTCATCTTTGTTGCATTATAGGTATCTCATCATCCCCCAGTATCTGCCTTCTATGTTAGCAACCGAAAGGATGGGTTTTGCCTTAGTGGTAGTATTCTGGCCAAATCCAAGTTCTATGGTAAGTGCTATGTGCTTTTTTTATATATATAAAGTTGAATCCCAATATCTAATTGGGATCAGAACCAGATAAATCAGAGAATGGGTAGCTGGGCTTCTCGAGGCCAGACCCAGGCAACTGATGGTTCAATAAATATGGAGAATCAGATAATGGAGGCTAGGTTACATTGGATACTACTGTTTTATTGCACAAGGAATCTATAAAATGTTGGAAATGCAATTTGGTGTTTTTATCAAATAAATGTAAGGAATGCCTAAAATTCTAAGGATTATTTAAACAGAGAAACTGTGCTTAAAGCTTTAAGAATCACTTACGAAAAAGTAAGAATCAAATTTTACTTACTTACCATTGGAGTCTTCTTCCTCCAATTAGAAATGCTGGGTTAATCACTTCGGTATAGATATTACATTGTGTGAAGTGGGGGATGTTCTTCATCATATGGGCTTCAATGTAAGGACAAAATGCAACAAAGGGTGACTCGTTCTCTCTAATCTCTTGCTGATTTAGAGGAAAATACTGTTTATTGTCCATTGTATTTTTCAAAGCCATGGTGTAAATTGGCTTCCTTGTCTTTAAGGGAATTCTTTATCTGCCATATTGGACGGAGAAGGTCGGTTAATGTTCCTGAATAGGGGAGAAGATTATGTAATGACCATGCCATATGCACACTGTAAAGGTAGATTTTTTTTTTCTCATTCAGAAGGTAGAAATATTTAAAAAAAAACCTAGATGTTTCTAATTTGTAGGTAGGATTGAGTTAGAGAGAACCTACTGTAAAGTCAAGGTCTCTGAACATGCTTGGCATTATTGTATGCAGGTTCTTCCAGAACTAAAGAAGAGCTCTCTGTAGCTTAAAAGTTGGTTCAATAAAAGTTACCACCACCCCCACCTTGTGTCTCATGCAAACCATTGACAGTTCTCTAAATCTATGCTTCCACATCTGTTAATAGTACAAGTACAGTTGTGTGGAGGAATTCCTACTTAGTGCTGTATTTTTGTTTTGGTAAATTTTGAAGAAAATCATGTCACATTAATGACAAAAATATATAAAGTCACTTGGAATTGTAGTAAAAGTAATTAATGAAGTCAATGGCTTGGGCCATTTCTGCTCCTTTAAAAAGAAACAAAAGGGAAAAAACCAATCAAGTTACACCATTGCTTTCTTCTGGAGAACTTAATCCGTTGTCAAAAGTCATTCCTAATTACTATTTTGCTTTTTATATTTTTAATTTATTTCCAGTTCTAGTTTTTTTTTTCTTTCTTGACTTCGTCTCATCAGTGTGCATACAATATTATACTTCTTGCTGTGGCTGAAATGTTTATGCATTTTGTTCAAATACTTGCCAACATATTTACCTTCATGTTTGTACACACCATCTTAATTCAATCTGATTTCACGTTGTTCTTTCACGATGAAACCAGCCCTTGATCTTGTGATCACTGCCATGCAGTGCAGCAGAATTGCTGCTGTTCAGCTTAAATATTGAACTGGTGGATTAGCTGCCTAGCTAGAAGTAAGAGATCCATTTGAGACTTCCTAAAACAGTTGAGGATGAACCATTTGCCGTGGCTAACTTTCAATCAATGAATTTAAAAGTGTTTGTGTTCCATCAGTGACTATCAAAAATCCTAATACCCAAGGGTGTATGTATGATTTGAGTACAGTGGGCTTGTGCCTATTTGGCTTTCGTCATTTCTCTCTATGGGAAGTAAATGAGTGCTTCTTAGGAAGCTATTTGGGCAGGCACTGGGTGCTGTGGTGATGAGAAACAATACAAAATACATTCAAATAGGTCTAATTGTAACATAATTTGCTGTTTATTCCAATACATCCAGCCATATATTATGTAGCAGAGTAGCCAAGTGTCCCGTAAATGCTGTCACTTCTGTGTAAAATGTTAAATTGCAGCAGAATAATGTAAACAGAATTACCTCTAGTTGGCTGGATTTTGGAAAACTTATCTATGCTCTTCTCACTTCTTTCCAGATTTTTTTAAAACTCATTTAATCCCAGAAAGGGAAGAAATTTTTGTGTGTTTTCTGTGAAATATTTAAATTCAACGTGCCAGCATCCACCGCATAACATAAAGGGCTGTGTATATTCATGATTAGGGGAGATTCCCCCCCCTCCCCTCCAAGAGAAGATAAAATAGCTCCCTTAGCTATTCCCATGGCACTGATAAATATTCATTCTAAGGTTTTTGACAAAAATTTAAGGCTTGTTTGTCTTGCTCAATTTTAAATGTCAATTATCAATAGAAAGCAACTGGACATTGGAGAGGAACTCAGTTTGCATGTTATGTAAAACATGTTCTGTTTTCCTGCAGGAATTCTTTATGGCACAATGACTTTAGAGCTCGGGGGAATTGTCAACATTGCATGTGAGAAAACTGGATACAGTGCAACAATTGAATTCAGACTAAAGGTAAGTGGGCTCTGTATGTGGGCATAGGGAAATTTAAGATGTGGAAAAATGGATGTACCTTTTACCATGTCATATTCAGATTTTCAGTACAAGTATTGATTTAACACTTTTCTTGGAAAATGTATAGTTTTTTTATGCTAATTGCTGTATATCAACCAATGTTAATGAAGCTAATCTCAGCACAAGTGACTACAATATTAAAGGAACAGCATCATCAATATTTACATTGATCATTGGGTAGAATACTCTTCTGGGTCCAAAGGTCAGAACTTAAACCCTGACTCAAGGACTTTGGCTCAGACCTGAGCAGTGCACTATTACACTGAAACAGTGCTGTAAGACTCCTCCAAAAGGTGTTACTTTGGTTTAAATATCTCAAAGTTCTTTCTCTGTCGAGGTAAAATTCCAGGGTCCTCCAGGGATGATGCCACTGTTTTGACCAATTATCCTGATGTTGTTAAAACTTTTTCAGCATAACTTTTGAGAAATGGTAGAATGACTGAACAAGGTGTTAGGGGATCAACCTTAGCCCTGGGATTATATAGCCATGCTAGAGGCTCTTTTAAAGTGATTTCGGCTATCGCACCAGAGATTCGTAGCTACATGGTTTAGTCCCAATGTTTGACTTCACACTAATATTATCTCTCACTAAAACAATTAGCATTTTTCTTTTTGTTTTGCAGCCATTTTTGGGCAACAATGACAGTGTTAATCAAATATCAGGAAAAATTAAACTGGGCAAAGAAGTTCTGGCTACTTTGGAGGGCCACTGGGTGAGTAGTGAATGTGTCTGTTAAATAAACTATGCCTGTTTTGCTAGTAATGGTATGTCAATAGCACTCTCTTTTCAAATTTGTTGTAAATTCACCTAGATTTATAGCTACTTCATTTTGGCTTTAAACACTGACACTTATCAGGAGCTCCATCTTTATAATAGATATCTTGTGTGGAATGACTGGAATCTAAATAATGCTGATTTTAAATGAACCTCTTGTTTTTATTTCTGAAAGGGACAGAGTTGGGCAAAAGAGATTCAGTGCATTTGTGAGACAAAGTATTTTGAAAAAAATAAAGAAATTGATATCATATGTAGCACACACATAAAGACATAACATGTATATAATGTAATATAACCTAAGGGAACTAAAATGGTGGGGAGGGGAAATTGAGGTAAGAGCCTGGCATGGAATTACTTGGGACTATGAATGAAGAAACAGAGGCGGGAGCTCCTGTTGTGTTGTATCAGGGCTCTCCAGACAGGGCTGTCCTATCACAGATAGCTAATAGACACTCTGGTAAGTAGTCATCTTTCAAAAATAAAAATATATTGACTCTTACATTATTAAAAATATCGTACTTAATGGCAAGGTTTAAAAAAAAGTTGCAGTTAATTGCAGTTTTAATCACACTGTTAAACAGTAATGGAATACCTATTTACATTTATTATAAATATTGTGGATGCTTTTCTAAATTTTCAAGTACATTGATTTCAATTACGATACATAATACAGAGTATAGTTCTCATTTTGTATTTTCGATTACAAATATTTGAACTGCAAGAAGATGAACAAAAGATACAGTATTTTTCAATGCACCTCATACATTGCACCTTTGTTTGATCTATGGCAGGATTGGGCAATAATTTTTGCAGGGGGGCCACTTAATGAATTTTGGTACATGGTCACGGGCCGGTTCCACCCCCGGAAGGATCAAAATCTTAGACTGGCAAGTTCTGGGCTGTGGGCTGCATCTTGTACAGCCCTGATTTATGGGCTTGTAGCAATACTGAAACTCTGTAAGCGTACTCTTTCACAAGTAGCAGGATTCATTTGCTGTCTGTGTTATGTGCAGCACAAGAACTGGAGATGAAAGCATGTTTAGCGTGTAGGTGGTACTGCAGACTTGAAGTACCTCAATGGTATTCAAACTCAGCCTTACAATAGTTACAGAGAAACATCCAGAAATTTTTAAAGAACAAACTTCCCATTCCGAAGACCTGAACTTCTGCTGCTACTTTTTTTTTTTTCCAGTGTTGATAAATGTAAAGTAATGTGCTTTGGAAAACATAACCCCACTATAAATATCAAATGATGATGTCTAAATTAGCTGTTACCACATATAGATCTTGGAGTCTTTATGGATAGTTCTCTGAAAATATCCACTCAGTGTGGAGCAGACATCAAAAAAGCAAACAGAATATTGGGGATCATTGAGAAAGGAATAGAAAATAAAATAAAAAAATTGCCTCTGCCTAAATCCATGGTACTCTCACATCTTGAATACTGTGTACAGATGTGGACTCCTCCATCTCAAAAAAGATACACCGGTTGAACCTCTCTAGTCTGGCACGTTTAGCACCAGTTAGGTCCCAAAGCAGAGAATTTGCTGGCTCACTAAAATCATGTTGGACCACGAATGTTGCCAGACCAGAGCATGCCAGATTAGAGAGTTTCAACCTGTATTAGACTTGTAAAAGGTTCAGAAAAGAAATGGTTGCCATATGAGGAGAGATTAATAACACTGAGACTTCTCAGCTCGGAAAAGAGATGACTATGGGCATTTATGTGCGCCCACCTAGTGACCAGGGCCGGCCCAAGCCCTTCTTGTGCCCCGGGCTTCTGGCGCATGCGGCCCCCAGGCACCCGGGAGCCCCAAAAGGTTGGGGACCACTGTTACAGACTAACAGATGTATTGGAGCATAAGCTTTCGTGGGCAAAGACCCACTTCGTCAGATTCAGTGGGTCTGTCCCCACGAAAGCTTATGCTCCAATACATCTGTTAGTCTATAAGGTGCCACAGGACTCCTTGTTTCACGGGGGTGTGTATTACAAGGTTATAGGTGTCCAAAATTAATATGAAGAAATGTTTTTCATTATTTTAAACCTAAATGTTTTCTAAAAGGTGTAGGTGGGTATTTAAAATAATCCTCTACTGTGTTGGGAACGCAATAATATTATGCCAACATGTTATACCAGATAGACAGAATTTGTCGCCTCACAAAGAAAAATACAAAAAAGTAAAAGCGACCATAAATATTGTGAAATAAAAATAGATTTTTAAAATATTTAGTTCTAGTACAATATTTCTTTTATAGTTTTAAGACCTAACATGAAACTTTTTCAAATCTCCTATGTAGATCATGAAGGGTAAAAGCAAAATCTTCATTTAATACCTACAGTATGACTTCAAGAGTTCTAAAAAAACTCTAGTATTTTAAAAGCTCTCTTTTGACACCACACACTTTTTTTCAAATAACTCGTTACAAAAGATTGCTTGGCCTGGGCAGCTAGAAAGAAGGAGATTGCATACTTGGGATTTCTGTGTACTGCAAAATGTTTTTCAATATTACCCATCAAAATGAATAAATAAAACACTCTATGAAAGTAGCATATGCTCAGATTACTTAATTTTTCTTTATAATAAATGTTCTAGCTTCTCTAAAATACAAAATTTAACACACACACACAATAGTCCAACCTTCCGCAGTAGTGTAAAATACTCCCAAATTCATCGGAAACAATTAACACTAAGCAGAACCCAATTTTCTGAGAGCAGGTCTATGAATAAATAGGTAACTTTAGGTCAAAACTCCTAGAGAATAGGAGAAATATATATATATTTAATTAATATCCTTTGTACTTCAGTTTCCTGCTTGAGTCATAATCAAAGTTCCCCCAGAAGCTCAGAAAGTAATATAGACCAAAATGTATGGTGAGATTTTGTTATCCTGACACAGATGTGTTTTGAAAAAGGTAGATAATCTGGTCTGAATCTGAACAGTTTTCCAATACCTAGATTTTAAAGTAAAAACTGTCATAGCTGTAAACATTTTCCTGTTTGTATTTGAGCTGAGGCAATCTAGATTCATCCAATAGTACTAATCAGGACAATTCTGCTTGAGATCACCTGGACATTATAGTCTCTTCCACCACATCACAGCTTCTGCCTATGATTTCAAAAACTCTTTATGCTTCTGCTGGTGAGATTCAGAACATGATCTCTACCAGTGGTATTCTAGCTTCATCATCTCCCACTACTTTGACAACTAATATTTATAAATCAAAATATGAAAGTTCTACTACTATAAAATCTATTAAATTAGTTTTATTAACATTTTAAATAGACCTGCTAAATCAGATCAGTTTATCCCCAAATGTAGCTTTTTGTAGGAATGAGCTTTTATGTAATTGTCGAATATTGTTTCCATAAAGTTATTTTCCAATCAAGAAAATAATTGTGGCAGTGAAATATACTACAGCATTGTGCTGTGTAGTACATAAAAACCTGACGGAAACTGTCTCACACACTTAATAATTTAAGTTACTTGTTGTAGCAAAGGCAAGGAAATATCTTTTTGAACGATGACTTTTGAGCATTCCCAGCCAGGTGTCTAAAAGGAATAACAAATTCTTCAGCTGCAAAAAGTTCTGTATCGAGGAATTCTGTTTCTCAAGCTTTTTCTCACTGGCTTTGTTTAAGGCTACTACAACATTTCGTAACTAAAGTCATTACAAATTTTAAACTTTACAGGACAGTGAAATTATTATTAGTGACAAAAAGACAGATGTTTCAGAGACCTTCTGGAATCCAACATCAGAGATCAAACAGCACAGATTAACAAGATACACAGTGAAATTTGATGAGCAAGATGACTTTGAGTCAGAGAAGTAAGTTGATGAAATATTAGCTCCTGTTCTGTTAGTTGTTTTTGAATGATGACTTTTGAGCATTCCCAGCCATGGGTCTAAAAGGAATGACAAATTCATACATGCTGATGGACAAATAAAATATGGAAGAGAGCATGGTCTGTTATTAAAGTATAGGTTTTGGTCAGAGTGGAAATCTAGATCATTCTGATTTTTTTCCTGAGAACTTATTTTTATGAACCTGAGCAAGTCACTTACCTTCATTGTGCTTAACAATCCCAGTCTGTAAAATGGAGAGTAATAACCTTTAAATGCAAGATTTACAGAAGTTCCATTGTAGGAAAACTTGAATAAAATAAATCTGACAAACACTGCAGTAAATAGTAACTTTATAATTGATCATC
This sequence comes from Rafetus swinhoei, assembly GCA_019425775.1. Taxonomy (NCBI): domain Eukaryota; kingdom Metazoa; phylum Chordata; order Testudines; family Trionychidae; genus Rafetus; species Rafetus swinhoei. The sequence continues at coordinate 280,747,246 of CM033437.1, forward strand.
GGTCTCATTTTACTTCTGTCAAAGCAATATTTGTAGTTATTCTGTCATTCTGATTTTGATTCTTCCACCCTTATTACATTAATTTTCTAGGCTTTGGCAACAAGTGACTCGAGCTATAAACAACAAAGATCAGACAGAAGCGACTAATGAGAAATGTGTTCTGGAGGATGCTCAGAGAAAGGCTGCCAAAGAGAGGAAACTGAAGGGTGAAGGATGGACCTGCAAACTCTTTGAACAGGATTCAATCACAGGAGATTGGCACTACAAATATGCAGAGTGAGTAGGGGACTATTTTGTGTACAGTTTAAACTACTGTTCATTTGTTATGTAGAGTAAACTTGTTTTATAGTTTTTATGATTGAAAGAACATGAAAATGTGGATGAGTCCACACTAGTCCAAGTGGTATTGAGTAGTCTTAAATCTCTGTTTACCTCAAGCCATATCCACACCACAATAAACTGAATGTGTAAACTTTCATGGGATTGGCTCTGGATATGGTTAGTCTCTACAGAGGGCATGGCTGATGCTCAGTTAAGTAATTGTAGCAGATAGTGGTAATTTGCTACCAGTAGAGGAGTGGATTGTTTTGTTTTTTTTCCTTCTTGCAGCTAGTTCAGCATCCTTTTTTGAAAAATGAACGAGTGACCCAAACTGCCTGTGTGACTAGTTTAGCTGGTGTCATCTTCCTAGTTCTTTTTATGGAGTATGACATCCTGGCATGCATTACTTTTTGCTGTTGGGTGTATTCTGTGCGCTTTGTTGTCTGGACATTTGCCTTCCTAAGCAACAGGGTATTAGCCATCTGGATTTTCCTAGAATAGCCTGATACAGTTGTGTAGCAGGTAGACTTACAAATATAGCTGTGATACCAAAAAAAACCTTATTACTGGTAAAGGTGACTAACATTGACAAGCTACAAAAACACAGTTGCGCTACGTAAGGGTCCACACAGATCTAGTCTCCTAACAGCTCTGCTCACTGTTAAAGGCTTATAGTGGAAATGTATAGTGGAGTGCACAAGCTCACTGTTAAAGGCTTATAGTGGAAATGTAACTGCACGTATTCAAACAAATATGAAACTTGAGTCCAGTCTTGACACTAATCCACATCTTCAACTGCCACTGACTGCCAGGGAGCTCAGCAAGTAACAGTGACCAGCATAGTGATCACAGGATCAGCATGCAGAGTCTATTCCTCTTTATCACATGAAGTATTAATTTCTGTTAAAAAGGGGGGCAAAGTAAATATCCAGGGATATCACACCCATGTAAAAGCAGCGAGGAGTCCTGTGGCACTTTATAGACTAACCGAAGTGTTGGAGCATAAGCTTTCGTGGGCAAAGACCCACTTCGTCAGATACATGTAGTGGAAATTTCCAGAGTTACGTATAAATATGCAGGCCAGAATCAGGCTGGAGATGACGAGGTGGATCCAATCAGGGAGGATGAGGCCCACTTCTAGTGGAAATTTCCACTACATGCATCTGACGAAGTGGGTCTTTGCCCACGAAAGCTTATGCTCCAACACTTCGGTTAGTCTATAAGGTGCCACAGGACTCCTCGCCGCTTTTGCAGATTCAGACTAACACGGCTACCCCTCTGATACTTCACACCAATGTAAGAATGCAGTAGCCCTGAAGCAAATCTTTTATCTAGCTTTTGTTCTGATAGTTGGTTCCAGAACTTTATACTTTACTCTATTGTACATTGCAAATTTGCACATCTGACAAAAATAGCCTTAAAATAGTCTGTGCACCATATAAACAAGTGTTTTACCTTGTCTTGCTCTTTCAAAGAGAGAAAGTAACAAGATTTTTCTTCCCCAGTTAGAGAATATGGTATGTTTATGTAACGTGTCAGGAACTCTTTACATATCTCAGTCTTAGGTGCTATTATAATAAAAATGCCATCAAAATTGAGTGGTGCTCTGGCTGGCATTCTCAATAACCAGGGGAGGGATTCACCTGTGTGTGGAGACATTTCGTCTTTTGGTGTATAATCCCTCCAAGTCAGGGCTGAAATATATCAGCAGGGTAATGAGAGTAAGCTTACATCACTTATGTTTGTTCTATACTTAACTTGTAGGGAGTTGTGAATCTTTTGGTTTTCACACGGGTATCTTTCATTTCCAAGTATTGGTTTTAAAGCTTTCCTCAACTTAACAAGAAAATGAAAATGCCTCTGAATTGTCACACAGTAGCACAGTGTTTTGTTTTTTATTTCTCTGTAGAACCAGACCATGGGATCCACTGAATGATATGATACAGTTTGAAAAAGATGGTGCCATCCAAACAAAAGTCAGGCATCGGACACCAATGGTACATTTTGGCTTTATAGTTGTTCTCAGTAAACAGCAAGGTCAGACACTTGTAGTTGTCAAGTTATAAATCTAGAATTCATCAGAGCATCTGCCTAGTTCTTCACCTGTGTCTGAGAGGTGTAGTCCTGTCAGCCCCTTGTCTCCCACTGTCCTGCTGTTTGATAAGCAGGAAAAGTGACAAAATTGGATAGGTATTGAAAGTTAAATTACTTTAATGTCACTTACAAAAACATCCATACTTGTTTTAATAATCTAATGGAAACTCTCCAAAGCCTAGGATATCGTTTTCATACATTAATTCAGGCTTCTTTTATTGTATTTGACATGCAGCTGTTTGGTTCTGTGCAGACCGTATTAATTATGTGAATTGCAGGTTAGTGTTCCGAAAATAAAACGAAAACCAACCAGTCAGCCGAAGAAAGAATGTGGGTTCTCCTCTCCAGAACCTGATAACCAGGACTCCTCTGGAAGTGAAGGTAGGATAAGTGGCATCTATGCAGAAATTTCATTGTTTTTCTGTTTTATTAGATAGAGTACTGCTACAGTACAGTCATGCACTTACTTTCCTAGTCTTTATTATCCCAGGATAGGTGTGATATGAAATAACTATTGTGATATGATAAGTTGCAGTACTAATGCAATACTATGTGTCTTTACAGAAGGACAAAAATATGCATAGCACAAGAAATGGAATTAATAGTGAGATCTGAAACTCCCCTACTTTCATAGACATAGTGATGTAATTTAAGTAGGTTTCATTACTTTATATAGTTAATACGTATTACAAGCACAGTAATTGTATCATCAAAAGGATTAGTCTCTTTTCAGAAAGCAATTCTTTAAATATATAGCTCAGTGGATTTATATAAGAATGTGTGTAAAGAATTGTTAGCACTGTTAAGAATAAAAGTTTTTAAATTATTAACTAAAAAACATTTAACACTTCAGTTATGGGCTTCCTGTGATATGTCTGGAACAAAGCTGTTACCAGCACCTCAAATTGGATAACTTTACCTAATTGTGTGTTGTAAATAATTTTATTGTAGATTAAAAGGAGTTTAGAGTTGGATAAATTAGTCGTGTTAACCTGTTGCATCTGTCTGGTATATATCTTCATAGCACAACTACTAAAGCATAATACAAGAATCAGAAAGAAGGGGATAGACCTTGGTGAACTACAAAGTGCCATTGAATCTATAAAGGAAACACAAGAAGACATTAAGAGGTAGTATTAGATATTTTAAAACCCATCAGGCTTGTTCTGTTTAAAATGAGGTAGGAATATAAACATTCTTTAATTTTCACTTCACTGCTTTAAAATATAAATACATCAAAACAGAACCTTGTGTTTTACAAATTGACATTTATTATTCTTGTAATTAATTTTGCTTTATATAATATACTCTGGAGTAGTTCAAAGAAAATGATATTAATGAACTAACAAAGAAAATGATATTAATGAACTAACAAACCTGATTACTTCACCTAGGATTCAGAAACTGGGTAGATACAAGGATTAATGCAAATAAATTCCATGGTATGATTGTCAAAATTACAAGTAGGTTTACTGGAAATAACATAGGAATTCCATATATAGCACAAATATTGGATCACTGCGTATTTTTTAGTATTTCCATTGTTTTCTAGGATATTTTTTAAGTTTGTATCATTTCCATAGATGAACCAGTACAGTGTTGTTCTTGTAATACCACAGAAAGATTTAACCTAATTCTTACTATTAACATATTAACTATGAAACCGAAGGATGAGTTTTAAATATCAATATGTTTACTGAAATAACCAGTAGTGAAATAGTTAGAAAGAGCTCAAGAGCCCAACTGCATGCATCTCATTGCAGGATTGGGTCTCACATGTCCAAACAAATATTGCATTTTGTTTATTTGTTGGACTTGGGTGCAAAACTATTTCAGGAAGGGGAAGGCAGAAGCTTCCTGGGGATCTGTAGTTTACTCAGGCAGAAACAAGATGGAGATGGCCATTAATTTAAGTGGGGAAGGAAAAGCTCAAGGAGGGAGAATAATTTAACTAACAATACAGTAATACAAGTTGGACCTCCCTGGTCCAGCACCCTTGGGACCTGACCTGTCCCAAGTGAGGGAATTTTCCAGGCCCAGGGAGCACCCCTGCCACTGGCCTCCCAGGACATTGCCCCTCCCTCCGGCTGGCTCCATTTCGGCCCTGCTACTACAGGGCTTGGGCCTGCTAGCTGGGGCTCTCCTGGAAAACAACTCCAACTGTCACAGCCCCACTTCTGCCCCGCTCAGCCAGGATTCCCTGGGGATTGGGCTCGCCAGTCCTGCTTCTCCCCCACCTTGCTGGAGCAGCCCAGGGATGGGGCTCACTGGTCCCAATGATGGACACTGTATTGAGTCATATCTATTGAACGTGAAGGAAAAAGCAATTCTAGACTAGGAGTATTGCAAAGCAGAAACATACTTGCAGACTTCAAGGCCTTCAACAAATATGAGGTGTTAAGTTGGGGGTCTTGGCATTGTGTATCTAAAGTTCCAATTAACCTTTTCTCCAAAAGCTGACAGAAAATAGCCTCTTGATATTTCATGGTGTTCCTAACAGCTAATAAGTAAAACTGTTTAAATCATCCAGATGTCCACTTAAGAGTTTCTTTTTATATTTTATAGGGATATTATGGCTCTACGGAATCGTGTTACTTCAAATTCACCACCCCTGGAAAACAATTTCTTGCAGTTTAAGCACTATGTCTTTATTTTTCTCATGGTTCTGCTGCAACTTATCATCAATTTCTTATTCAAATAGAAGGTCTAAACAAAAAGACCTTTGAACAGAATACTTACTGGGACCACATTTTCAGTTGGTTTGGACTTTAAATGATGCAATATTATCTAGAAGAGCCCTGTAGTTAAAACTTAACTTTGCCTCAAATCTTTATGCGCACATGGATCAAGATCTGTTGTATTCTTGCCTAGCCAGTTGAAGTGGGAAATGTGTAAGTGCCAGTATTCTCTTGCTCTTTGTGTATGCCTCTCACAAACACAACAATAGTCTTGTATCTATATTATCTTTTTGGCTGTACTGACAAATTTCAACACAGAAATATCACACTCAGAATTCAGAAATACGTTCCCCTCTCAGTGAGGACATGTAATTTCTGTTGAAGAGAAATTGAGAAAAGAACTGATCTTTTATCATTTAAATTTACCATTTTGTAACAAAATAACCAGACTTGTTATTTTTTGAAACTATGGAGAAAAATGTGGTTCAAACCAAACGAAATAAATACATTATTAAGCACCATAAGTAATATGAATTGGCTCAATACAGATGTTAAGGCTTTACCTGAAATCTTTGTGTCTTTAATGCTCTGATTTAATATATGGAGTATTTTAACTGTAGATTAAGGTGGTGATATACAAATAACTATATTTTCATGGTTGGCAACATTATAAAAACACTGTCTTACATTATACACAGAATGAATTGTACAACTATACAATACTCTTAGAAACTTTTTTGTTAATGGCCTACCAGTATTTTCATTATGAACCCATATGTCATAGATCTATAGAGTTGCTATTAAATTTTTCTCAGTTTACTAAACTTCAAGTAAATTGTGTGAGTACTTCCAATAAGTTGAAGATAAAGACTATTGCTATCAGATACTTCATTTGGTGTTTCTGTAACTCAGAAAAAATATCATCATGCAAAGTTATGTTTAGTGTTAAGGACTTGATTTTATGCACCCAAATGAAAGGCAGATTAGAACTAAAAGTTGAGTCCTATTGTTAGGTTTCCACTGATAATTTTAATAAGATACACTGCAACAAACCTTAGCTGATCTAAGAGTAAGATGAAGTCCTAAACATTCATTAAATTCCTCATTATTGCCATATATACACACTGTGAAACTCATCCCTGATTTCACAATTGTGCAAACTAAAAATATAGAAGTTGGATTTGGATTTTAAGTGTGACTTTTATTCTAACTAGAGTTTTGGTCTTAATTTATATATTTGCAAACAATTAATTTTAAGCAAAATTTAGGTGCCAGCATTTACACGGAGATATCTTTGCTCCCATTTTGACCCATCTGCACACATTATAGGGAGAGACCTTCCCAGCAGTGTCCCCTCTAAGCTGCGTGGCAGCACAGCTTCAAAGGTGATTCATCAGCTCAGTCCAGTCAGTCAGCTCTGTGCATGGAGCCCTGAGCCTCTGACTGGGTGGGGCTGATTGATCACCTGTGAAGATGTGCTGCTGTGCAGCTTAGTGGTAACACTGTTTTCCAGGTGTAGACTCTATGGAAGATGGCCATAAGAATGTTTTCCAGGAAGCCCCCTGAAATCTTTGCATGTGGGGAGCAGAGCTCCAGGGCTGCAGAGGTTCTGGGGCAGTGCTGTTGCTGATGAAGCAACCTTTCAGGAACATCCTAACTTCAACAGACCTGAGGGCTGTCTAGGTTACACGGTAGGCCTCTCCAGCCTCTAGAATAGCTCATGATTGGAAGACTGCAAAGGTATTTTAAAGCCATCTTCTCTTGCACTGAAAGTCCCATGGTCCACCAATTTCATTCAATGTTAATGCAAGTAAAATTTAATTAGATTTGTACTTTGTCTAGCCAACTTTTATCTTTCAGTGTCCCTAACTTATAGGTCCCTCCCCTTCCTGTCCCCTTCTCTCTTTCCTTCCACATGAGATAAATTTTACTCTTTAAGTATCTCACTTAAATTTGGTAATTTCCTGCCCTCTTTGTCAATGCAGTTTTTGTCTTGAACCATTCTCTACAGAACAATTCTTTAACACAACTGTAATGGACAGTAGTATATTATAGAAAGAGCTTTACCCTAAACAGGCAATAATTCAACACAATAAGTCCCCAATACAAACTAAAGGTGGCAGCCATGTATAAAAAATTAGCAGATATAACATAAAGGGTAGGTTGAAATATGAAAATAGAATATTGTAATATTGATTTGACATTGTCAGTATTCAATAGAGGTTGTTATTATACTACCTCCATAGGTTACATCTAAACTACATTCCTCTTTCGACAGAGTAATGTAAATGAAGGACTTTGAAGTGCTGATTTGCAAATTTCGTGCTTCATTTGCATAATAGATTCTGATCACTTTTTCGAAAAAGGATTTTTCAAAAAAAATGCAGTCTAGACACGGTTCTTTTGGGGAAGAAAACCCTTTTTTGAAAACCTGTAAATCTCATTTCTTTTTCAGGCATTATGGTTCTTTCGAAAAAGGGTTTTTTTTCCAAAAGAACTGCGTCTAGACCACGGGGCAAGTTTTCAAAAAATCCTTTTTCAAAAAGGCGATTGGAATTCATTATTCAAATGAAGTGCAAAATTTGCAAATCAGCGCTTCATTTGCAATGTTGAAGTTCTTCATTTACATTCCTCTGTCAAAAGAGGAATGTAGTCTAGACAGTAGCCATAGAGAGCTCTTTTTTGCAGATCTGTTCCAAGAACTGCAGTGTAGTTGGTATACTCAGATAATTTTTGCTTTATATGACATGGACCCATGATAATATATAGGTAAATGTGAAAGCTAACTAATGCTACTGCCCAAGAATTTAGACAGTAATATTAGATCCCCATGATACTCCTACAGTTTTTGTGTTGAACCTCATATTTGGTAATAACATATACATTTAAAAGAAATGTTTGGTAAAATATCCATCTTCCTCAATATTTATTGGGTTTTAACTGTTTTATTCAAGGGCAGTTAAAGAGAACCCTTTATAGTTTTATTTTAAATTTGACTTTAATTCAGTATTGATTTTCAAGCATGTATAGAACTGTGAATTTATACTCATGCAGCAAATGTGTAGAGGTCAAAAATATTGTCCTCACTAAGGTGACTTGTGTTTTGGTCAATATTAGAATACATGTATGCACACTATATATTCCATAATTGAGATCCTACCCCCTTCAACTCTTACGATTTGCTCATATGCATATGCTTATGTAAGATGAAGCTAGACAAAATACCCTTTCTTACATGTGTGATAATTTTTTCCCCTCTCAATACGTTTTAGAGGCTGACTAAGATATAAGAGTTGTTGGTTTAATTCCCGTCCCAAAAGGCAAAGAGTACTTCATGAAACTTTTTAATGAAAAAGTACAGCAACAGGTCTGCTCTTCATTATATTTATTACTCATATCCTAAAAAGCACATGCACTGAAAGCCTGATAATTTCTATTTTGCTCTTCTTTGTATGTAATTCCCCTGTTAGAGCAGAAAAAGGAATTTGCCTGATTTTTTTTTTTTTTTTTTTTTAAGGTTAAGGTTGATTATAGGTTGATTTGTAAAGCCTTTTCTTAATACATAATTAACTTCATATTTAGCCATGATGTGTAGTTGATCTTGAAATATTCTGTACTAAAGATTCCGTTTTCTGCATATAGTCACAAAAAACCGTGATTGTACAGTTTGCAAATATCAAGGGCAGTGGCCTCCTGCTCGTTTTAATATTTAAAACACAGCACTTGTTTTCTCACTTAATTAGATTCTTTATTTTTTCTTGTACAGGAAGTAGGAAATATTCAGAACTGATGGTTATGTTTTTTTATTATTTTTAAAATGCACTCTAAGCCTTTAATTTGCCACTTAACTACTTGTAGTTAGGTGTAATTGACCTATAAGAAAGTAAACATGTTGTGTGAAGAGCTTAATTCCAGCAATAGATAATGTTTCTTGTAATTCATAAGATGGTTACTTTTCAAATAGTTTGCATTATTTATAAAGGTACAGCATGTCTTTATTTTTTCCTTTCAAATTAAATCCTGAAAACTTCATTCTTATTGTCTTGTAAGATGTTTCATGGATTTTACAGTTCAATGTCCTTCTGTGCCTTTGAGAAATTCTTCTTGTCATTTTAATATTGAGACAAAATTTAGATTCGGTGTTTTTGTCTAGCATAACTTGGTGTTGGTTTTTCTTAAAGACCATTATTTCACCATTTTGTTTTATTTTTGTAAAAAGCATGTGTAACAAGAATGCTGTACTCTTATAAATGCTTGATCATTGTATTTCTTATATATCCTGAACTCTTTGGACATCATTGAAAATAGATATTTCTGAGTATTGTAAACAGTGCCTTCTTGATGGATTTCACACTGTTTTGAGGTTTATAAAAGAAGACTTGTCAAATTTGTGCCATATATACAACTGACCTTTTGTGGGGCTATGTTTTGGAAGACTACCTTTCCCACTTAGATTTTTAAAATCAGATATCACTCTAGAACACCATTCCATTTCTTTTTCTGATTTCTAGTTAGTGACTAATTTGTCTGAACTTTGCTTTTTTGGTTTTCTGTACAATGAAGCTGCAATATTTTGTTTGTGATATTACAGAAATAGCCATAATAAAAACATAACATCACAGACAATTATTTTGGCTTCACTTTGTACTTGACCAAATTTAATTGATAAATTAACTGATACAAAGAAAAATTGGGGAGAACAGAAATTTTCAAGGGCACAAAGGGCAACAAAGCACCCAACTCCTGTTCGTGTCTCTTAAAAATCTTCCCCTTAAAACATAATTCTTTTTAATTTAGTTAGTCATTTTGTACACCCTACAAACCAAAGGTATATTCAACTGCATGGGAAAAGTACTCTTTAAAATATATAGCTTGCCACTCTTACCTAATTCTTCATTTTTCTCTAGTTTCAGAACTTCCGATAACTCAGACTAGCACATTTTTATTCACTTTTTATTATGTTAAATATTGTTTGAATTTTTGTACTGTTACATTTTTTTAGAAAATTGAAAATGGACTGTTATACAAAAGCTGTATAGGACCAGTGTTTCATTAATCCAGTTAACAGAATATGTAAAGAGCCAGATCCCGTGACAAAAATGAATGTGAATGTATGTAGTAAAATATTTATATAGGAAAAATCCTTTACTCCTGTATGGTTTTTGATTTTGCCATATATCATGTTAAAATTGCGTTAGTATAGTATAGAACAAGTTGTTATTTAAAAATGCTACATGTAATATGATAAGAACCACTATGAATTCTGTAAAAAGATCCAGAAGTTGTGACCATATTGCATGCCTATATGTACATCTGAGTTCAACGTTTTGTTAAATGGCCATCTGTAAATTAAAGCACTACCACTGGTCAATAGTTTTGTATGACTATTGAATAGAATAAAGAGATGTGATCAATAGCATAAGCACAGCATGCTGAGTCATGTTTGTGTGTCTGACACCTCTGTATTTTAAACAGATGGTGGAAATGGTTCTGAGATCAACACTTCATATTGTTTACAGAAGCATTTATCCCTGGGTTTCCATTGTTCTTTACTTAGTATCTATTTCTGGTTTCTGATTACAGATTTAGTATTTGGTCACCCTATGGCAGAGCTAGGCAAACTGTGCCCCACGCATCTGGCCCATAGGACCTTTTAATCAGGATCTTGAGCTTCTGCTGGGGAACAGGGTTGGGAACTTGCCTTACTTCACTCAGCACAACTCCTAGAAGCAGGGCCAGCCGGGGACTCCACACACTGCCCCTGCCCCAAGCTCCAGCTCTGCAGCTTCCATTGATGGAGAGTGTTGCTTGCAGCCAGGGTAGCATGCAGATCTGCAGGGCCCTGCCTCTGGGTATGTCTACACTGCAGAGTTTTTCTGGCGAAACAGCCATTTTTCCAGAAAAACTACACTTACATCCACACTGAAATTGTGTTCTTTTGACAGGGGGTTTTTCCGACAACAGTAAACCTCTTTCTACAAGAAAGAAGCCTTTTTTCGAAAGAAGAGGCCTCCAGGAAAAAGCACAGGTGCCCTGGTGGCCACTCTGTCCACAGTAATCGCAACTTAAATGCGAGATAGCATCCAATCAATGTGGACACTATCTTTCGAAAAAGCAGATCGCTTTTTCGATGCGCTTTTGCTATGTGGACACAATCTTTTGAAAGCAGTTTTTTCGGAAGATCTCTTCCAGACAAGCTTCTTCTGAAAGAAGCCTGCAGTCTAGATGTAGCCTCTGTGTGAGAGCTGGGGGTGGGGGGAGGCGGGATGAGATACCACTCCAGGAGCCACTTCAGATAAGCACTGCCCAGATGCACCACTGATCCCCCTCCTGCACTATAAACCCATCATCCCAAACCCCAGCATTCCCTGTAAGCTGAGAGCATGGGCAGCTGCCCAGGAGAGATTTAAATGCCACCAGCTGATTAGCAGAGTGCCCACAGCCAGCAGCATGTGTTTCTACTGTTGGTGCATATCCCCAACCCCTTGCCCAAGCCATGATCTCCCTCCCATCCCCCAAACTCCTCCATCCTAGTCTGGAGCACCCTCCTGCACCTCTAAACTATCATTCTCAGCCCCACCTCAGAGTCTGCACCCTCAGCCAGAGCCCTCATCCTCTCCCCCAACATGTGCACTCCAACTGGCCCTCCATACAGTTTTCATACTGAGCTGTGGCCTTCAGGCCAAAAACCCTTCTCATGTGGCATCTATTCTAGGTGTTATGTAGGTAAGACTCTTACAAAATGAAGCCTCTGTAAAGAGATGTCTGGCAATTTAACTTGTACTGTTTATCTGTTCTGCTGCTATGATATCATGGTCTCATTTTGATTAAAATTTCCTCAGGGATTGTGTCTTGGCACTTAAGTAATTGGACCAAATATCACAGATTATGTGGTAGGTTTCTTCATTTGGTGTTAAAGTTACTATTAAGATATTGCAGTCATTTTTGTCAATTTTTTTTTAAAAAGCAGTTAATTGCAACATTAAAAAATAGTGGCAATGAATCAGTTTTAATTGCACTGTTAATAACAGGATACCAATTTAAATTTACTATAAATATTTTTGGATGTTTTTCTACATTTTCAAATATATTGATTTCAATTATAAAACAGAATACAGTGCACACTTCATTTTTATTACAAATATTTGCACTGTAAAATAGTATTTTTCAGTTCACCTCATACAAGTATTTATAGACACAGTGTGGCCTGGGGGCAGAAGGGGGTGGGCTCAGATGGCGGAGGGGTCATGGGGTGGAGGAGGGTCGGGCTCGGATGGTGGAGGGGACGCGGGATGGATGGACGTGAAAGTGCAAAAAAAAGTGCAAAAAATGAAGAGTAACGTTAGTTCGAACCAAGGGGTTTGGTTCGAACTCGCACGTCCCGGCGTGCACTTTCACTTTTGAAACAGCTGTTCAGCGGAGTAACGCGCTGGCGCGACCATGCTAATGAAGTTCAGGATATTGAAATCCCCCCTTCATTAACAATTTCGGGTCACTTACATTTGCATCCCTAGTGCGAACTAGGGTGCAAGTGTAGCTGTATGCTAAGTCATTGGGTACTGGTCAGCACTCTTCCTGTCCATTACAACTTCAGAGCCTGCAGCAAAGCTGGCTTTCTGGGAGCGGAGCCAGCATGTAACTGTAACGGAAACAGATCAATTAAGGGTTATGAGGAAAAAATGTAAACAACAAATAGTCTAGCAGCACCTTAAAAACTAACAAAACATGTAGATGGTATCATGAGCACAATCCACTTCTTCAGATGTGGGTTGTGCCCACGAAAGCTCATGATGCCATTTACATGTTTTGTTAATCTTTAAGGTGCTATTAGTCTGTAACTGGAAAAACAACAAATAGTCTAACTTAGCTACCCCTCTGAAGAGTTATCAGTTAGCCGTTTCAACAGTTAGACTTTGATTTCCCTACGCTGACACCCCTTTGCTTCTGTTAGGATCCCCCAGCCAGCTCCCTTGCTGCCTCCTGTACCCCTGCGCCAGCCAAGTGAGGGTAGTGGAGAGTGAGCAATGAAGGGAGGTAAATAATAAGATGGGTGAACTAGAGTGCCTCGTATTAAAGGAGGATATTGATATAATAGGCATCACAAATGTGGTGGAATGAGGACAATCAATGGGACACAGCCATACCAGGATACAAAACATATCAGAAGGACAGAACAGGTCATGCTGGTGGAGGAGTAGCACTATATGTGAAAGAAAATGTAGACTCAAATGAAGTAAAAATCTGAAAAGAACCAAATAATCTCTCTGGATAGTAATTCTATCCTCTAATAAGAATATAGTAGTAGGGATATATTATTGACCACCTGACCAGGATAGTGATAGTGACTATGAAATGCTAAGGGAGATAAGAGAGGCTATAAAAATAATAAACTCAAAAATAGTGGGGGATTTCAACTATCCCCATATTGGCTGGGTACAAGTCACTTCAGCCAGCGCGTGATGCAGAGATAAAATTTCTTTGATACTGTAAATGACTGCTGCTTGAAGCAGCTAGTTCTGGAACCCACAAGGGGAGAGGCAATTTTGATTTAATCCTCAGGAGAGCACAGGATCTGGTCCAAGGGGTAAATATAACCAGACCACTTGGAAAAAAGTGACCATAATGTAATAAAATTTGACATCCTGTGGTGGGAAACACACCTCAGTGGCCCAACACTGTGGCATTTAATTTCATAAAATGGAACAACACAAAAATAAGGAAGTTAGTTAAACAGAAATTAAAAGGCACAGTGACAAAAGTAAAATCCCTGCAAGCTGCATGGAAACTTGTCAAAGACACGATAATAGAGGCCCAACTTAAATGTATACCCCAAATTAAAAAACACAGTAAGAGAACCAAAAAAGTGGCACACTGTCTTACCAACCAAGTAAAAGAAGCAGTGAGAGAGAAAAAGGTATTGTTTAAAAAGTGGAAGTTAAATCCTAGTGAGGAAAATAGAAAGGAACATAAACTGTGTCAAATTAAGAGTAAAAATATAATAATAAAAGCCAAAAAGGAGTTTGAAGAACAGCTAGCCAAAAATCAAAAGTAATAGCAAAATATTTAAGTACATCAGAAGCAGGAAGCCTGCTAAACAACCTGTGGGGCTACTGAATGATCGAGATGGTAAAGGAACACTCAAAGACAATAAGGTCATTGCAGAGAAATTAAATGAATTCTTTGCTTCAGTCTTCACGGCTGAGGATGTTAGGGATATTCCTAAACCTGAGCCATTCTTTTTAGGTGATGAGTCTGAGGAACTGTCACAGATTGAGGTGTCATTAGAGGAGATTTTGGAACAAATTGATAAATTTAACAGTAACAAGTCACCAGGACCAGATGGCATTCACCCAAGAGTTCTGAAAGAACTCAGATGTTAAATTGCAGAACTATTAACTGTGGTTTGTAACCTATCCTTTATATCAGCTTCTGTACCTAATAGACAGCTAATGTGATGCCAATATTTTTAAAAGGACATGATCCTGGCAATTACAGTCTAATGTCAATACTGGACAAATTAGTTGAAACTATAGTAAAGAATAAAATTCTCTCACATATATGAACATAATTTGTTGGGTAAGTCAACATGGTTTCTGTAAAGGAAAATCTTGCCTTACTAATCTACTGGAGTTCTTTGAGGGGGTCAACAAACATGGATAAGGGGGGATCCAGTAGCTATAGTGTAGTTAGATTTCCAGAAAGCCTATGACAAGGTCCCTCACCAAAGGTTCTTAAGTAAAGTAAGTTGTCATGGGATAAGAGGGAAGGTACTCTCATGGATTGATAAATGGTTAAAAGACAAACAAAGGGTAGGAATAAATGATCAGTTTTCAAAATGGAGAGATGTAATTAGTGGTGTCCCCAAAGGTCCATCCTGGGACCAATCGTATTCAATCTATTTGTAAATGTTCTGGAGAAAGGGATAAACAGTGAGATGGCAAAATTTGCAGATGATGCTAAGGCTATGTCTACACTGCTGAGAAAAGTTGGGAAAAGATATGCAAATTGTGAACCTCAATTTGCGTATCTTTTTCCACTTTTTTCTGAAAGAGGTTTTTTCGAAATTTGGCCTGTCTACACGGGGCCAAATTTCAGAAAAAAAACTCCCCTTTCGGAACATCCCTTATTCCTCTCACTGAGAGGAATACAGAGAGGCTGTGTCTAGACTGGCCAGTTTTTCCAGAAAATCAGCCGCTTTTCTGGAAAAACTGGCCAGCTGTCTACACTGGCGCGAATTTCATAAAGCACTGACTTCCTGCTGTAAGAAATCAGTGCTTTTTGCGGAAATACTATGCTGCTCCCGTTCGGGCAAAAGTCCCTTTTGCGCAAAAGTTTTTGTAGACAGTGTAGACAGCTGAGATTTGTTTTGCGCAAAAAAGCCCTGATCGCGAAAATGGCGATCGGGGCTGCTTTGCGCAAAAGCGCGTCTAGATTGGCCACAGACGCTTTTCCCCAAAAAGTGCTTTTTTAAAGCGTCCGTGCCAATCTAGATGCGCTCTTTCGAAAATGCTTTTAACGGAAAACTTTACCGTTAAAAGCATTTCTGGAAAATCATGCCAGTCTAGACGTAGCCAGATGGTGAAAGAACACGTCTGCTTTTTCAGAAACGGTTCCCAAAAAGCAGACGCGTGTTCCTTGGACACGGCAGTGTTTTTCCGGGATACTCTGATACTCTGCAGTCTAGACATAACTCTCTTGAGCAGTTTAGGCTAAGACCAAAGCAAACTGGGAAATGCTTCAAAAAGATCTCTCAAAACTGATTGGGCAACAAAATGGCAAATGAAATTGAATGTTGATAAATGTAATGTAATGCACATTGGAAAAAATAATCCCAACTATATATAAAAGGATGGGGACTAATTTAGCTATAACTACATGAGAAAGAGATCTTAAAGTCATTGTGCATAACTCTCTGAAAACATTGAGTCAATGTCCAGCAGCAGTCAAAAAAGCAAACAATGTTAGGAATCATTAAAAAGGAAGAGAATAAGACAGAACATCTTATTGCCTCTATATAAAACCATGGTATGTCCAGATCTTGAATACTGCATACAGATGCGGTCATCTCATCTCAAAAGATATATTGGCATTGGAAAAGGTTCAGAAAAGGGCAACAAGAATGATTAGGGATTTGGAATGGGTCCCATATGAAGAGAGATTTAAAAGACTGGGACTTTTCAGCTTAGAAAAGAGGAGACTAAGATGGAATATGATAGAGGTCTATAAAATCATGACTGGCGTAGAAAAAATGAATAATAAGACATAGGGGTCACCAAATGAAATTAATAGGCAGCAGGTTAAAACAACAAAAGGAAACTTTTCTTCATGCAGCACAGTGTCAACCTGTGGAACTCCTTGCCACAGGAGGTTGTGAAAACCAGGACTGTAACGGTTAAAAAAAGAACTAAATAAATTCATGGACGTTAGGTCCATCAGTGGGTATTGAGGCAGGATGGGTAGGAAGGGTGTCCCTAGCCTCTGTCAGAGGCTGAGAATGGGTGATGGGAGAGGGATTGCTTGAAGATTCCCTGTTCTGGTCACTCCCTCTGGGGCATCTGGCATTGGCCACTCTGGGAAGAGAGGATAGTGGGCTAGATCAACCTTTGGTCTGACCCAGTATGGCCATTCTTACGTGGGGAGATGGGTGCACTGTGGGGAGGAAAGGGTTAGTGTTCCTGGTAAGCTTAGTGCTTGGGAGGCTGCCCAGGAGAAATTCAGGTGCTGCCTAGCTGATTAGCAGAGTGCTTGCCATAGCCACCAGTATATTTGTCTATTGGTGGTGCACATCTGCACATGCTTTCGTGCACATAACAAATCCCCACATGGATGGAAAAAATTAGAGGGAACATTGCTAAGGGTATTTTGTTTTGTACAATTAGAAAGGTGATGGCAAGTTGGCAACCCTCCCATAAGGTATGTACATTTTATGCGTTGTACCCAGAGGGAAGGCCTGTAGTACACAGAAAATGCTACTCTTCATAGAATGAAATTAATGCTGGCCTGTCTATAAGGTACATTTGATCCTGTTCACACATGGCATGCTGCGAGGGGGAAATGATCCCTATGAATTAGGCCAGCTGGAGCGCAGTGCAGCCTCAGCAGATTGAACCCGCTGACCAGGCGGCTGCCCTTCTTTGCTCCAGTCCCCCTGGCTGCAGCGTTCAGCCCGTTGAGGTTTTGTAATGCTCCAGCTGGGCTGGACCAAAGAGAGGCAGCTGGCCACAGAAATTGACTCCCAGGGGCACACAATCTGCCAGTTGGGGACTGCTGCTTTAGTGGGTCTTTACTTACACTGACCATCTGTCCT
Organism: Rafetus swinhoei; assembly: GCA_019425775.1. NCBI lineage: Eukaryota > Metazoa > Chordata > Testudines > Trionychidae > Rafetus > Rafetus swinhoei. The sequence continues at coordinate 280,764,646 of CM033437.1, forward strand.
GCTTTTTCCAGGACAGTCCTGATTTTTAATGTCCTGTCCCGGTGCCCCTCTGAAATGTCCCGTAAAAGCCCCAAGACTCCAAACGCAGCTAGAAGCTGCTCTGTGCTACTAATTCCCCTCCCTGTCCCTCGGATGGGGGAACAGGAGCCTGGAGGGACAGTTCTGGAAGCCTTTCCCTAGTGCTGGGAATCCAGCCAATAGGAGCAGAGGGAGATGTTTCCTGCAGGAGCCCGGGAAAGCAAGTAAGCAGCTGAAGGGAGGGGAAGGCATGGAACCATCTTGCCATTCAGCTGAGTTGCAGGAAGGGGGGGGGAACGCGGACAATGCAAAGTTTAGCTGGGTCAGGGAGGGAGTGTAGTTGGTGTGTGGTTCAGCTGGGTTGTGGGAGAGTGCAGTTGGTGCAAGGTTCAGCTGGGTTGCTGGGGGGGTGGAGGAGTATGGTCGGTGTGAGGTTCAGTGGGGGAGCAGGGGGAGTGTGATCAGTGTGTGGTTCAGCTGAGTTGCGGGGGGGGTGCAAGGTTCAGTTGGGTTGTATGGGGGACTGTGGGCAGTGTGAGGTCCACCTAGGTGAAGGTTCAGCTGGGTTCATGGCAGGGGAGGTGGAGGAGTCAGCACATGACTTGCACGGCTGGAGAGGGGGGGACACACAATGGGCTGGCTGCAGGGGGAGGGGTGTGCAGGAAACTGATGCGCTGCTCAACTGGGCTGCAGGGGTGGGCAGGAGTCAGGATGCCCAGTAGGGTAGGAGAGGGCAGCAGCAAGGGGCCTGAAATGGCCTCCTGTGGTCTGGAAAAATCCCTCATCTGGGACCAGTCAGGTACTGAGGGTACCAGACCACGGAGGTCCAACCCCTACCCCAAGTCCCTCTCGTCACCCTACCCCTAGTCCACTCCTGCACCCTCCCTCCTTGCCAGACACTCTTCCCCCATCCGCTCCTGCACCCTGTCTCCTGGCCAGACACTCTACCTCCAGCACCCTCTCTCTTGGCCATACATCCTACCCCCACCCTGCTACTGCATCCACTGTTGCTCCTGCACCCTCTCTCCTGGCCACACACTGCACTCTCCCTTGCTCCTCCCTCCCCCTGACCAGACACTCTACTCTCAGCCCGATTCTGCACTGTACTTCCCAACCAGACCTTGCAACCTCTCCCCTTTCTACACCGCACCTCCCTCCCAGATCCTACACCCCCAAACCCTATCCCACTTCCTGGCAGCCCTGTCGTACACACTGAACCCCTAATTTTTGTCCTCACCCCAGAACCTAAGGAGGTCCATAAAATCCACTAGAAAAGTAAATCTGACCTATGAGAAGCCCTGAACCTCAGTCCTTCCTGTCCCTTCTCTATGCCCTGTGGTGCTGGAGTGCCAGAGGAGTTAGGGATCTTAGTTGGGGGCCACAGTGAGCATAGGGGGTTGTGCAAGGAGTATTTCTGCTTCACACTTGTGTGGTTCCCCAACTGATTTTTCTCTGATGCAGTGGCCCCTGACCCCCAAAAAGTTCCCTACCCCTGCTATAAAGTAAACATTGGAACTTTTTGTGTTGGACGTGAAGTAAAATAATTTATTTAAATTGGAGTTTGATAAACTAATATGAGAAAGTTAAAATGCTTAATCTGTTTACTAATTTAAACTGTTCTCCCTGGCTGCAGCACTAACAAAATGGCTCTGGTGTAATTATGTAATTAACAGTCAGTTTCCTTTACCAGCTGCTGGTCTGTTGACAGGTTTACATTGATCGAGGTGGTTCATGGGCCAAAGAGGCGCTCCCAGCCTCTCGCCTCCCCTCCCTGGTGTAAATGCAAGTTGGATTAATGCAATTACAGTACAGTTGCATTGGGGGGGCCTATGAGGCCCAAGCCCATCCCTAGTGGTAGAGGGCAGTGGGAGTTTTTAGAGGGGTCAGGTGTCGCTCTTGCCCCTGGCCATGCTGCCTCCATGGGACGCCTGGCAGGTGCTGGGCCCTAAGGAGTCAGAGCGCCTGGCTAACAAATCGCTATTTTTGGTCCCCGTGTCTCTGTACAAGCCCTGCCCCATGGGGCTCCAGCGCGCCGGGGGCAGCCTGCTGCAGGGATCGGGCTTGCCGCGCGCGGCCGACGGCCGGGTCCCACGCCCCTTGACACACTAGCGCTGGCGCCTTTTAAGCGGCAGTTCGGTCACGTGTTCAGGTTTCTCCCGCCTACCCCCGCAGGCCCCGCCCCCTGTTAAATAAAAGGAAATGAAAAACGTTTGTCCTTCCGGGGGGCGACAACCACCCTGAGCGCGAGCCCGGCCATAAACGCGCACGTGCCTAACGCTCCCACGCGAAGCCCACACGCGCCTGCTCCTAGCCGGAGGGCGCTGCGGCGCGCGCGCGCTTGGTCGCTCCAGCCACGAGCGGCTCGCTACCGCTCAGCGCGAGGCCGCACGCGCCTTTCCCAGTTCACAGCCCCGTCCCTAAGCGTAGAGAGGGGAGGCAATAGCCCCCGCCCTTTGACTGGCACCTTACCCTCATTCGAGCTCGCTGACGTCACGGCGCCCTACACCGCCCCAGCGAGGAGCGGTTGCCATGGCGTCCGCGGGGTCCCTAGACCTGGAGCGGCTGGTGCAGGAGGCCGAGGCGCTGGCGGGCGCGGTGCGGGGCGCGCTGGGGCCGCGCGGCGGGCAGGTGCTGCTGACCCGGCCCACGGGAGAGACGCTGCTCACGCGGGACGGGAGGCGCGTGCTGGAGGCGCTGAACCTGGACTCGCCCACTGCCAGGTAACCCCGGCCCGGTGCCTCGCGGGCCCGCTCCGGGGCCGCCCCCGTGTTCCAGCCGCCGGTGGCTGCAAAGCGCCCCGCGGGCGGCGGGGGTCCAGGATGGCCGGGCCGCAACTGGTCCCTGATGCTCGGGGGCTTTCGCCCGCCCCCTCCCCAGCTCCAGCGCCGGGGGCAGAGCGGGGGTGACTCCTCCCCACACGTAGCAGCCGGGAGGCAGCGGGAGGACACATCAATGACACGAGGGGCCGCTGCTCCCCTTGGGCAGCGGCAACATCTTCCCCCAGCAGCCCCGCGGCTTAGTTACACCCTTTACACGCGCCCAGCTTCATCCTTGTGCCATGAGCCCGATACTCACGCAGAGAGACACACTTTTCCCCCACTCAGCCCTTGCCCTTCGCAGCGCCTGGGGACTGGGAGGAGTTTGGGCTTCTCACTAGGATGCTGTGGCCTTTGGCTGTTTCTGATACCTGCCTGCCTTTTCTCTACCTCTCTGTCTGGCATATCTTTCAAGCTCTGGGTGATCTTTCCATTTGTTAAAAGGACACGTAGGAAGAACCTGTGGTCACTGACTAATATTATCTGTGGAAAAGGGAATAATTGAAACACTTCTGTTAATAAATTGAAACCATTGATTAAAATGTGTTGGTGAAAGCCAGCCTTAATTTACTTTTTTTTTCCTTTTCCTACCAGAATGATGGTAGCTTGTGTCTCCCTGCACCACCGCATGACTGGAGATGGTGCTAAAACATTCATCATCCTATTGTCTAAATTACTCAGAGGACTTCAAGAAATTCTTGATAAAAGAGAAGGTTCTCCTTTTTGTGAGGCTATTCAAAGGAGAGGGAGATATCAAAAACATCATTGTCTGAAACAAATATCTCAATCTCTTATGACATTTCAAACTCACATATTGGACCAGATCACAGCAGAAGACCTAAGAAAACATTTTTTCTCTGCTTTCTCTAGTTTGGAAGGAGAGATAAGCAGGCACACGATGGAGTCAATATTAGAAGCTTACTTTTGTGGAAGAATAGGAAATAGTCATCAGAAGCTTCTTTCCCAATTGAGTTGTGATTTCTATTACAGATGTGTGCATTTAAAAAATGGTAGAAATGAAGTGCTGAATTTGGTGAATGAATATTTTGTAGAATTACATTTTGCTGTACCAGGTCTTTCCGTTTCAAATTCCAGGATCTTAGAGGGACTTGTTCTTCACAGAGATTTTGGTGTGTACTGTCCAGCAGATGGTGACATAAGAATGTTAATTGTAACAGAATCCATCCACTCTGTTCTTTCTGCCTCTGATTTAGAGTTTGTTGTAAATGCAGAAGTTCAGTATCAGGCTTCCCAAGTCTGGTTTACAAAAAGAACAGAAACTATAATGAAACACTTGCAGAACAACAATATAAAAGTATTATTGTCAAGTGTGAAACAACAAGAAATAGTTATTTACTATGCAAAAATAAGTGGTATATCTATTGTTGAGTGTTTATCGTCAGAAGAAATCTCTCTTCTCTGCAAAACCACAGGTATCTCACCGTTTGTACCTACTCGGGACAATATACGTTGTGAGATCACTGAGACCATGGTAGCAAAATTTTGTCGTCCTATTGTACTTGGCTCCAAGAGATATGTTCATCTTGGCTTGACAAGGACATGTGCCTTTCAGCCGCACTGTGTGATCTTTTGTGGACCAGTGCATGGTGTCACTGAGCAGCATGCCTCTGCTTTTCAAGGAGCATTTAAAATGTTACAGCAACTATTTAAAGCAGTTGACTTGAGTGACAAATGTGCTGCACAACCTGAAAATCCAAATAATACTTCAGAAGCTGTACACTCTAGTTTGCAATATTCATCTCAACAGAAACTCAAAATGGAGAATAATTCTTGTAATGGGGAAAAGATCAACAACCAACAACTGAAAATGTTTCCGGCTGAAACAGAAAAACAGTTTGTAGACTCTTATTCATGGGTAGATAAAAATCCATCATGTAGTCAAACATATTTGCAAAAATCCTCAAACCTAGTCATGCCCATTGTAAAATTAAAGAACGATTTTATGTTTTCAGCTCTCATTGATAGAGGTGATAATTTAAGAGAGTTGCAGAAATTCAAGTATCCAAGTGAAATGTGCATAAAGAATAAGAGTGAGCCAGTTGTCAATAACCACAGGATTTGTAATGATGCTATGACAGCAATAGAAAACACTAGTACGTCAGTTGTGTCCAAACATCTAAATACTACTAAGGACTATTGGAATCCAGGCAATCCTAAAATTCCATTTAAGTACGAGAAGAGTTATAACCACACAATCCAAAGTTACACCAATTCAGTCATACAGGCAGGATCAGTTTTGCCAGTAGGAGGCAACTTTGAGATGCTGTTACATTATTATCTCCATTCCTATGCAAAACAGTGCCAACAGCCAAAAATAACTGTTGTTTCTACTATAATTGCTGATGCATTGCTAAGCATTCCAAAAATCCTTCATAGGACAACAAAAGAGAACAGTTTTACTCAGGTCTATTTCAAAGCCACTAGTGCACTTCAAATTAATCAACAGCTGCACATGAATCAACAAGGTCTAGAATCAGTGTATTGTAAATATCAGTTAGTAGCTTCTGTTCTTCATTGTGTTACAAAACTTCTCACTATTGATTTAATAATTGCCATTAGGCGACTACCTCAAAAGACTGAGGATAATGATTCAGAAGGAGATTTGTGAAAATAACTTTATTTTTCCAGGTGTTTTGGTAAGTCTGGATGTTCAAGCTCAGGGCAAGAACAAATGCTTCTTTCTGTAACAAAGATGGAAGAAAAAGCAGATCATTGCAGGTTTTTATTGCTATTGAATTCAGTAAAGCAATTTCTGTTAATTTCAAGAATAAGTAAATGCAATAGTGTGCATTTGGAGTAAAATTGATTATGGCCCTGTGCACCATATTATGAAAGATCTCTGCCCAATGGTGAATCTCACCTCATTTTTCAAATTTTAAATATTTATGCAAACTAAGTGTGAATTTTGGTTTCACTGGCAAGTTACCTTGTGGTATGTACCACCAAAATGTTGTAAAGCTAAAGAACTAGCTTTAACAATTGTTTCAAAAGTCAAAAAATCTCTAATTTATTAATCTTTATAAGGACTCGAATTAAATTTTTTTAACCATACATTGTGTTTTCGTATATATTTTCCCTATTTTTACGCCTTATAATCATGAAATGTTGATGTGAAGGGGATTAAGACAGCCATTTAAGCCAATATGCATCATATCACCCTTAAACAAAACTTTTATTTGCAGATAATTCAGACATAACACCCAGACATACAGAATATCTTTATTTCAACCTATGTACTATATACATTTTTTAAAATATTAGCTTCAATAAAATTTGTATTCCTTTTAAGACTTGTCTGATTGTCTATAAAATCTGGAATTTGTACTCTTCATCTAATAATTTTGATCAAAGTAGAAATTGTAGGAAGTAAATCCACATTATGACTGGCCAGCATTATTGCCAATCAGGGCTTGGGGCAGGGTGCAGCATGCAAAGTCTCTCATACCTGCCTTGCCAGGGGTGCATGGTGCCTAGACAGAACCACCAGCTGTATTGAACAGCTGGCGGTTTCCTCTTGGCACCTCATCCTCTAGTGGTGGGAGGAGATTTCGCATGCTCCCCAGTCCCCAGGTCTCGATTGGCTTGGAGGCGGGGGAACCACAGAGTGGCCATGGGCCAGATCAAACAGCTTCCCAGGCTGGAGTCGACCCCCAGACCCTATCTTGCCCACCCCTGGCATAAATGGTTGCCTAGCTTTCATAACTGTTCTTTAAGATGTGTTGCTTGTATCCATTCCATTATATACCTTCCTGCCCCTCTGTCGGATTTGCCAGCAAGAAGGAACTGAGAGGGCATGGTCTGGTGGCACTTGGATTCACCGCTGTATGAGTGTAGTACTCTAGAGAGCCCCACAGCTGGCTCTACAGGTACTGCTAAGGCAAAAATCTTGTGTGTGGATGGAATGTAACGGACATGAGCAACACATCTCAAAGAACAACAGTTACACAAGGTAACCATTTTTTCCCATGACTTGAAACCAGTGATTATTTTCAGGAGTAGCTGGGGCATTTTAAAACAAAACATAATTCATAGAAACAAAATTGCTTTAATATAGGATTATATGCCTGTTCTATCCTTTTAAAAAAAAAAAAAGACTAGACTATAGATCAATAGTGCTAACATCTGTGATCAGTCTGGAGGTGGCAGTGTTAAATAGAACTTTGTTTAGCTTAAACTGCTATGGCAAAAAGAATACAAAATAGTTCTGTTATAGAAAATGCTGGTTCAGCAGACAATTTATCCCACATGAAATCACCAGCACATAAAATAAGTGCTGCACTGAAGCTCTTATTCAGTGCAGGATTAAGGACACATAAGTAACATTGCTTCCCATGTTGTTTCATCCTTCTTTGCCTACTGCAAAGCTCACTTTATGCCATTATATTTCCATTGTGAGGTTTTTAAAAAATGTCAGTTAACAAAGCAAACTATAGCCTGATCCCGTAAGTTGAGAGTTGTTATTAACAAATGTAGCAGGGGACATACTCTTTTTGCATAATAATATTAATAGGGTTTAGAAACAGACCTATATTTTAGTCAGTCTTCATTTTCAGTTAGAGCATCAGATTAAATATTACTTTAAAAGAAGTAACTATACAGAGTATACACATGAAACAGATTTTACTTCATTAAGGAGAGAGACTCTTATTTAAGAGTTATGTCCATAGAGATTTTAACATTAATTGTCATCTGTCCAGTAACATAGAGGAGGATTATGTTTAGGCCGTAGGGGCAATGCATATGTTGAGGGTAGTGGACTATGTTAATGAGGAAAATTTGTATAGTATCTTTTTCATAACAGTATAAATATTAACTCAGTCCCTTGAACACACACACAATATTGGAAAATATTAGTATATCACAGTGAAAATTTTGATGTATAATCAATTTCCAGTCCATTTATTAATGTATTGTTGGGTTTTGGAGGTATCTGGGTTTTTTCCATCCAACTAACCAACTGTGAAGGCAGAAGCTAATTCTTGAGGGCCTAATCCTGCAGTTGTGGTCTCATTGATGTCAATGATAATTCTTAATACAGAGCAGCTGCATAAATAGTGAACTGTCTAAACCTGAAGGGGTTTCAGCCTTGATCTTGACTTTTCCAGTATCGACTGATCGAAAGAGGTCTCTTTCACTAATTTGTTATTCATAGTGTAAAATATAACATTGCAAACCACTTTTTAGAATATCAAGTGATGTAATCTTATAATATGAGACACTTTAATCTTTGATTGAACAACATTGAGATTCCCAGTAGTATATTTCAATATTGTATGTGGGGGTGGCTGCCCAAAATTACCCATTATAGCATCCTGTATTCAGTAGCTTATAATTTTACCAGCATTTCTGTTTGAGTTGACATTTTCCAATCCAGGTGTCTTTCAGGCTTATTTAATTTCAGACAAAATATTTAACTGTTTCTGAAACTGGGGCTAGAGAAAAATATATTGTTACCCATGTTAAAATTCTGATCATCTTTGAGAAAATGTAGCACCTCCATGCTTTGGAGCGGAGACTTGAAATTTGGCAGGAGATACCCAAGTAGGCAATAGGAATGTGCCTTTATCATCTCCACATGAAATCTTACTAAATAGGGCTTACAAACAGCAATTTTTCAGTGGCTTATAATGTATTTACTCAGTAGAGACTTACTGGACCTTCACAGCTAAAATATCTGAAGACGGTCTTTGGTGGAAGAGGGGGAAAGACACTGAGTGGGAGTTAAGGTGGTTAAAGCTTGGATCTGTTACCAACAGAAGTTGATCCAATTTAACCCAGGATACTATCCAATCCACCTTGTCTCACTAATATCTTGGGAATGACACAGCTATAAAGCCACTGCATATGGATAACATATGCATTCTTAACTATATGTTGCATCACATATTTCCGGCCTGCAATTTTAAAATCTCCAGTCCCCTTTGTCAGGTGACTCTCTCTGATCAGTCTCATCACATGATCAGTTTCCCACAGTCTGGTTCACTGCCTGGATTTCCAGCCCACTTGAATACGTTCTGAAAGGTAACCAGCTCTTTGTCAAAGGCAGCTTCTATGTAAATTGAGGATCATCAAATTTTGACATCCTTCCATTGCTAAATTTGTGTTGTTACTCCTTGGATTTTCAGTTGCGTGTGAAAGTAAAAAAAAATTTGGAAGGCAGTCAAGCCCCACTTTCAAAATGGAGTTTGTCATGTGACGTACAGTGAAATTACAATATTAAACTTGGTTGTATAAATGGTACATTGAGTCCCCAAATTGTCAGAAAGGGCTTGAGGGTTATATCATATTTCATTAATGTCTTGGATGCAAGACCTCAGCTTGAGTCCTACTGTCACCTGTCTGTTCACATGTGCTCTGATTACAAATTATTTGTAAAGAGGATAGTTATGGACTGGGTTAATGAATACAGAAGTACATTAGTGTTAGATTTGAAGAAGGCTTACACTGGCGAGTTTACCCATGAAATGAAGCATTGGAAGCCCTGAATTGGGAATATCCTAAAAATATCATTTATTTTATTGAGAGGCATTTGTGTGATGGCTCATTGATAGAACTATATTATCATAGTGTCTATTATTTGTTTTATTTGTATTAAGTACTACAAATGAAAACTCTTGTAAAAGAAAAATATAAGGAACAATAATTAGTCATCATTGTGGACTTCTCAGATAATTATGCCCAAATATGACAGAGGACAAGCGATTCAGTGCTAACAGTAGGGTACCGTGGCAACACTACACTAGGAAACTATTTCAAAATAACTAAATTTGACTTAACTCCCAATTTTACAAAATCGAAATAGCATGTCCCCACTACAGGGAAGCATCGAAATTAGTCCAAGGCAGGCTCTGTTAGTGTGGATGTACTACCTCAAGTTAATGTTGCCCCAAAAATATCCTCACTGGAGACCACCCAGGGTTACACTAGCATGGGTTTATTACCACTAGGTAAAACTAAAGAGGCGAGAGCAGCCACCAAAGGCTTAAACGTAAGAAGATACAGAGCTATCTCTCTCTCACACACACAAACAAACAAGCACACACACCCCTCCGTTCATTCACTCACTCATTCACACACATTCATTCCTGCCCTCAGGCACTCACACAGGCATATGGGTTGCAGAAGGAGCCAAAGCATATAGATTCTGGAGGGTCGGTCTGATCATCATGGCTTGGGGAAGCTGGTCAGGAGGAGAGACACTGGCTGTGGAGAGGAGTTTCTCAGGAGCAGGGGAAGAAAGAGAGTCTCACATGCGCTCCCTCTTTTTATATAGTGTCTGAATAGCTCTTGTGACTTATTCACCTAGTCATCAGGGAGCACGCCCAGATTTCCCTTTATCCAACAAAAGCAGCAGTCTGTGATGACTCATCACCATGTACTCCATTGTTCCCAGTCTTCTTCAAACACAAAGACTCTCACACTCTAGAGAATGCAGCTTAGAGCAAGTTACAAGCAAGGTATCTGAGAGTTACAAAGATTACAAAGTTGCAGCTTACAGTAAATTTCTGAGAGTTACAAAGATTACAAAGTTTGACAAAGATCACAATGAGTTACGGTTTAATACCTTAGACCTTACAGTTTAGTATAGTTTCAGAAAATGCATGTGTATAAATTAAGTAAGCTCAGGCGGAGGCTTTTTTATGCAACACTTACAACCCCAGGAAGCACCGGGGGGTAATTAGTTCAAATTACAAAGAATGAATATAGGCAAACAATACAGGAATGCAAGGGCAAGATTAGAAAGGCAAAGGCACAAAATGAGCTCAAACTAGCTACGGGAATAAAGGGAAACAAGAAGACTTTTTATAAATACATTAGAAGCAAGAGGAAGACCAAGGACAGGGTAGGCTCACTGGTCAGTGAGGAGGGAGAAACAGTAACAGGAAACTTGGAAATGGCAGAGATGCTTAATGACTTCTTTGTTTCGGTCTTCACCGAGAAGTCTGAAGGAATGCCTAACATAGTGAATGCTAGTGGGAAGGGGGTAGGTTAAGAAGATAAAATAAAAAAAGAACAAGTTAAAAATCACCTAGAAAAGTTAGATGCCTGCAAGTCACCAGGGCCTGATGAAATGCATCCTAGAATACTCAAGGAGCTGATAGAGGAGGTATCTGAGCCTCTAGCTATCATCTTTGGAAAATCATGGGAGACAGGAGAGATTCCAGAAGACTGGAAAAGGGCAAATATAGTGCCCATTTATAAAAAGGAAACCAAGAACAACCCAGGAAACTACAGACCAGTTAGTTTAACTTCTGTGCCAGGGAAGATAATGGAGCAAGTAATTAAGGAAATCATCTGTAAAGACTTGGAAGGTGGCAAGGTGATAGGGAACAGCCAGCATGGATTTGTAAAGAACAAATCATGTCAAACCAATCTGATAGCTTTCTTTGATAGGATAACGAGTCTTGTTGATAAGGGAGAAGCGGTGGATGTGGTATACCTAGACTTTAGTAAGGCGTTTGATATGGTCTCGCATGATATTCTTATCAACAAACTAGGCAAATACAACTTAGATGGGGCTACTATAAGGTGGGTGCATAACTGGCTGGATAACCGTACTCAGAGAGTAGTTATTAATGGTTCACAATCCTGCTGGAAAGGTATAACAAGTGGGGTTCCATAGAGGTCTGTTTTGGGACCGGCTCTGTTCAATATCTTCATCAACGATTTAGATATTGGCATAGAAAGTACGCTTATTAAGTTTGCAGATGATACCAAGCTGGGAGGGGTTGCGACTGCTCTGGAGGATAGGGTCATAATTCAAAATGATCTGGACAAATTGGAGAAATGGTCTGAGGTAAACAGGATGAAGTTTAATAAAGACAAATGCAAAGTGCTCCACTTAGGAAGGAACAATCAGTTTCACACATACAGAATGGGAAGCGACTGTCTAGGAAGGAGTATGGCAGAAAGGGATCAAGGGGTTATAGTGGACCACAAGCTGAATATGAGTCAGCAGTGTGATGCTGTTGCAAAAAAAGCAAACATGATTCTGGGATGCATTAACAGGTGTGTTGTGAGACACAGAAGTCATTCTTCCGCTCTACTCTGCGCTGGTTAGGCCTCAGTTGGAGTATAGTGTCCAGTTCTGGGCACCACATTTCAAGAAAGATGTGGAGAAATTGGAGAGGGTCCAGAGAAGAGCAACAAGAATGATTAAAGGTCTAGAGAACATGACCTGTGAAGGAAGGCTGAAAGAATTGGGTTTGTTTAGTTTAGAAAAGAGAAGACTGAGGGGGGACATGATAGCAGTTTTCAGGTATCTAAAAGGGTGTCATAAGGAGGAGGGAGAAAACTTGTTCATCTTGGCCTCTGAGGATAGAACAAGAAGCAATGGGCTTAAACTGCAGCAAGGGAGGTTTAGGTTGGACATTAGGAAAAAGTTCCTAACTGTCAGGGTAGTTAAACACTGGAATAAATTGCCCAGGGAGGTTGTGGAATCCCCATCTCGAGAGATATTTAAGAGTAGGTTAGATAAATGTCTATCAGGGATGGTCTAGACAGTATTTGGTCCTGCCATGAGGGCAGGGGACTGGACTCGATGACCTCTCGAGGTCCCTTCCAGTCCTAGTATTCTATGATTAAATTACTCTGAGGAGTAGTTGTTTCAAAATAGCAGCACCAGAGCATCCATACTAACATTATTTTGAAATAAATTAGCATTATTCCCTGAGAAATGCAGGAGTACACATTTTAAATTAAGTGTCCCTTTATTCTGAAATAACAATGCTTGGCTTATAAATTCGACCTTAGGGGGGGCTTCAGGGTTCTGCGGTTGGCTTGCCCAGTGACTTGCTATTATCACAGTGGGTGAATTACTTAGCCCAAAATTTTCACAAGTTCACCCCCCCACAATTGTGGATGCCTCAATTCTAAAGTTCGTAACTTTAGTCTCCTAGGGTTCTAGGTTCTAAGCCCAGACCTAGATGTCTCAGGTTGGGAGTCCGCAAAACTGAGATAACCCTAAGTTAGCGGTCATGTGACAATTTTGTTATTGATCTTTGTGTGTGTTTTCCTTTTTGAAAAATGGGGAAAACAATACTTACCAGTTTTAGAATTACTGCATATCTTATTCTGACTTTCCTTGTGAATTTAGCAGGAAAATTGAGATTTTGATGAAGAGACAGAAGTGAAATCTCCCTTGTATTGTATTTTATTCCCTTTCATATTAATAGAGAAACAGTGCTTTGCAAATCTATGTATTAGGGGCTCTCCCTCAAGACCTTCATTCCATAATACCTTGCAATATAACTAACCATAGAAAAGCTCTTCCTTTTCTTTGGATGTAATCATATTCTTGATTCATCCCCTGGGAGCCATTAGTCTGCTTTTGAACTCTAAGCAATTCAGAACAAACTGTAACTAGAATATCTGGCACAAACAAGCATCCACTGGGAACATTCCCATCTGTTATTCTATGTGTTTGCAATTGTATTCAAGTGCAGAATTACACTTGAATTTCCCTTCTGTGTTTTTGTATTCAAAGGAATGGTCTCAAAGATGAGATATGATTTGGCTGTGGGGGAGAGAGACTTCTTTACAAGTGTTAGGAGAAGCTGCCATGTCTAACCTATAAGCAATGGATCTAGTTCTGTGGTTCATGGACCACCAGTGATTTATGGAGTCTTTCTCAGAGGTCTACAGAAAGAAATCAAGCAGGGAGGGACTAAAGTGTTGGACAAGGAAATCAGGCCATGAAAGAATTTTTCTCTTTAAAAAACAAAGGATGCTGTGAAGAGGACATATTAATATTTTTATTATTCAGCAAGTTCAACAGTAATATTCATAAGATGTATTGTAGTAGAAAGAGAGCCTGAGACATGAGCTTGGTATAAAAGGGCTAGTATAAGTCCCTTTTATACCAAGCCCAAGGTCAAGCCCTGCTAATATAAAGCAGAGTCAGCAACAGTCAAGCCAAGTCAAGCACTACTCTGTTTACAAAGTAGATGCCTGGTTGCAGGTTCACTATCTGACACATAAACTTGTCAAGAACAGGGCTGGTGCTGCAAAATCACAAGCACTCCTAAGCCCTAAGTATTCACATAAGCACATTCCAGAAGAGTGATACCACAGCACCCCAATACAAGGTTATGATGCAAAGAACACACTGAATTTTCTTAAAGATAAGGTCAGGATGACAGTGTGATGAATAGAAATGTTTTGATTGAACCAATATGTAAAAGGTAAAAAGGTAGTAACTAGCCACATCAGAAGGGCAGTATTATACACTGATGCAAACAGGTTACAAAGAGAAGTCACAGACATGGTGTCTTTGTCTGGCCTAGGGAGGAATGGAATGTCCCATTACTCTTGAGCCGAGTCCACTGTAAAGGGCATATATGTGTTAACGTACCTGTAGCACAGTGGTTCTTAAACTTTTTAAGACTGAGGAACACCAAACAATATTTTTTTGAACACCAAGGATTTTTTGTTGAGCAAAAAAAAAAAAAAGGAGGGGAGTTATTGACCAAAAAAACCCCAAAAGGGTTGGGTGGAAAGTTATTGAGCCAAAAAAAAAAAGGTCACCCGCTCCTTTAAGGGTGGCCATTTTGAACTCTGTTGTTCTCTGCGGCACACCTCCGACTGCCTCGCAGCACACCAGTGTACCGCAGAACACAGTTCAAGAAACACTGCTGTAGCATGTATAGGATACTAGGACCATGCTTCATCAACAATAAACCTGGCCAAGTGCCTTTGCTACTGAACAGTGAGATGTCAGAACATTAAATGTCGGAACAGTGATGCAACTGTGAAATGAGTGTGGCTTTTTTGTTTCTTTTGGTTCTTTGGAGAGAGGCATCAACACCTGGTGCTCCACATCAGGTGTTGAGCACCCCAACGCTTCTCGACGTTTTTTTCTCAGCAATGTATCGGGGGCCGCGCATGCGCGCCTCCCTCAGTACTATTGCGCATGCACGGCCCCCCTCCCTTCAGTTCCTTTCTACCGCCCCCCGGCTTCAGACGGAACTCTCCTGCTCTCGCAAAGATTTCTCCTCACAAACTTCTTTCTTCAAATAGTTGCTTAGAGTTAGTTTATTTCCACAGTTCCTGTTAGTAGTTAGCTATTTTACTTGTTTAGAGTTAGTTTAAATTAAAAAAAAAAAAAAAAAAAAAAAAGACCAACTGCCTGCAGTTTTGAACTGTGATCTCCAGCAACCCAGCTTTGAAAGCTGCAGGCTCTGCAAGAATGTAATGCCTGTCACCACTGCACTAAACCAAAAACACGCAAAGACAGACAGCTGCGACTTAAAATGTCCTTCTCTGAGAAGGACAAACACCGTACCTCTGACCCGGGCTCGGGTCTGAGCAATACACCTATAGGCAAACGTCCCCTAAGCCATCAAAGGCAGGGATGAGCTCTCTGAGTCAGCAGCCCAGAAAGTGGCACGCTGAGGGGAGAAAGACACACTGCTCAGGCAATAACCGCCTGAGCACATTTGACCTCCCAGGCAGTTCGGGTGAGCACAAAAAGGACAATAAAAATGAAAAAATGTCTGCCTTTACTGAGGCAACAGGTCTTCCCGTGCCTGCCTCACACTCCGCCCTATCTGACACGTCAGTGCTTGCCCTACCACGGGCCATAGGAGATCTTCCCGCTGCTATCACAGCATCGAGGAATCCCTTCACAGACCAGCCACTGGCCCCCCTCTCCCATTTCCAGGGACAACACCTCAGACAAACCCTGCCTCAGCAGCTTGGGCAACTTGTTTACAGTCAGCAGAGCTATCCATGCTGCATACTCCCCTCATTAGCCACAAGGACCACAAAGACCTGGCAATCTCTCCCACTTTACATTCTCATAATTTGACTGATAATATACATCCTCAATCTCCATTCTCTGATTACTTCTGACTTTTCCTCCCCCCCCCCCACCCCCCCGAGGACAAGGAGGAATGTTTACCTGCTTTTTCACCTCAGCCATATATGGACGGCTCTACATGGTCTGCTTATCAGCAACAACCAGATTTTGTTAGAGCACAAATGGCTCCCTGGGCTCCTTATTTTTGGATGCCGCCACCTAGGCTTTGCCCCCCACAGTGGCAAATGTTCAATCAACCACCTCAACAATATAAAAAGAGACCATGTAAGATGAAGCATATGGCGAAACCCTGCTCTCCCTTAAACCTGTCACCCCACACCTCTATGAGGGGAACTGACAGTGAAAGCCATTGCTCCCCAATGTCGGCTTCTACATCTCTATTACATTCAAATGCAGCCTCAGCCATAGAGCAGGCATTGTTACCACCTGTTACTCATACCACTGATGATCTCTCCTTTTTCCAAGATTTATTTAAAAGAGTTGCTATTGATTTGAATATATCTATGGAAAAAGTTCAGGTTTCTCAACATGAACTCACTAACATCCTCCAGCCCAGTACAGCAACAAAGATGGCACTTCCTATTAATCCAGCCACCTTGGAGCCGGTTTTAAAACCCTATGGCAAACACGTGCATCCATCCCACCAACATGAAGGAAAGCCAATTGAAAATACTATGTTCCCCCCAAGGGTTCTCAATTCCTCTTTTCTCACCCTCCACCCAACTCCCTCATAGTAGACGCCGCATAGCAGAGAAACAAACAACAAAATCATTCCACCCCATCCGGAAAGGACAATAAACGTCTGGACATGTTCGGAAAGAAGGTTTAAGCCGCTGCCATTCTTCAGATGAGAGTGGTGAACTATGCTGCTTTATTTAAGTAAATACAACTTCAATAATTATACAAAATTCAATACTTTTATTGAAGATATCCCTGACAGCAAAAAGGCACAGTTTCAGGCTCTTGTTTCAGAGGGCCAGATAATATCGTGAGTAGCCCTGCAAGCCGCACTTGACACAGCAGACACAGCTACAAGGACTACGGCAACAGCAGTCACTATGAGACAGCCTCTTTGTTCAACTCTTCTGCTTTTCCCCGCCAAGTGCAACCATCGGTAGAAAACCTTCCGTTCGATGGAGAAAAGCTGTTTTCTGCAAAGACCAATGAACTGCTCCAATCGATGAAAGATTCCAGAGCCATATTGCAGTCACTCGGTATCCAAACCCTATGACGAGACAGAGACAGTACAGGTACCAACCCATATCAGAGACCTAGGTACCCACAATTCACTTACCAGTACCAGAGACAAAACCATGCCCCGTACCAACAGAGGGGGCACAACAGACAACACAGACAGCGCCCTCAGACTAATAACCCCAACCGCTCATCCCAACCCAGCAAGCAAATTTGAAACAACAGTCGAGAGATGTAAAACTACACCAAATGCACCAGAGCTTGAGATTGGTTCCAAACCTTTCCTATTTTGTTTATTACCTTTCCTTTCAAATTGGGTATCTATTACCACTGATAAGTGGGTAACTCAAACCATCTCCCTAGGTTATACTTTCCCTTTTCTCTCCGCCCCCACCCCCAACCACCCACCCCATCCCTCTTCAGGGACCCCTCTCACGATATCATTTTACAACAAGAAATTGACCACCTTCTCGAATTAGGAGCCATAGAATCAGTATCCCAAGAGTTCCACAGAACCAGTTTCTACTCACATTATTTTTCTTGTAGAGAAGAAGACAGGTGGTTGGAATTGGTGCCTAGCCAGAGACATTCGCATATCCGCTTGCCACCTTCCTAGGGTCCTCAATTCAACTGCAGATGCCCTCAGCAGAGCCCTGCCACAAGAGCACGAATGGGCACTCGACTATGCACTCCTCACGGCCATTTTCAACTGATGGGGTTTCCCAGATATAGATTTATTTGCCACCTCAATCAACAAAAAATGCCCAGGTTATTGCTCCAGGGTGGGCATGGGGAAAGAGTCCTCCGGGGTTGCTCTTGTTATAACCTGGAATGCACTCCTACATTATGCTTTTCCCCCATTTCCGCTCCTCAACAGAGTCCTCGTAAAGATTCTGAACAACAAAGCAAAAGTTATCCTCATTGTGCCCTGCTGGCCCCGACAGCCGTGGTTTCCCCTCCTACAGAGGCTAGCAATACATCAACCAATCACGCTTCCGAATGATCCCAACATTCTCTGTTAACCAGGGATCATGTATCCTCACCCACAGTTTCACACACTCCATCTCAAGGCGTGGTACCTAGATGGTTCACGGGCATAGAACTACAGTGCTCTCAACAAGTCCATGACGTCCTCTTACAAAGCAGAGCACTGCAACAAGAAAAACATTCTTGAGCAAATGAGCTCAATTTGTTCACTGGGAAACCTCTCGTAACATACGATCACAAGACGCTTCACTTCCTGATGTACTGGAATACCTGCTACACCTCAAACACTCACATCTCTCCCTCAGCTCAATCAGGGTCCACCCAGCAGCCATTGCAACCTTCCACGTAACAGTGGAAGATGCTACAGTCTTTGCACACCCAGTAACCAAGCGATTTTTGAAAGGTCTCCAGGCTCTATACCAGAGGTGGCACCCCCTCAAGAGCCTTGGGACTTACACTTGGTATTAACAACCCTCACAAAATCACCATTTGAACCCATGGCGACATATTCCCTACGCCATTTATCCTTAAAGATGGCATTCTTGATAGCAATAACATCAGCCCGCAGAGTGAGCAAAATGGCTGCCCTGATGGCAGAACCACCTTTCACGATATTTTTTAAGAACAAAGTCACGATGCGACCGCACCCAAAATTCCTCCCCAAGGTGTGCTCCCCTTTCCACTTGAATCAGACAATATGCTTACCAGTATACTTTCCAAAACCCCACGCTAATGCATTTGAAGCCCAGATGCACACCCTAGATGTCAGGGGGGCTCTCTCCTTCTACATCGACTGAACAAAATCTTTCAGATCCTCTTCTCAACTTTTCGTCTCCATCGCAGATCATAGTAAAGGAAAACAAATTTCATCACAGATTATCACATTGGATCTCAGAATGCATTGCTACTTGTTATTCGCTAAACGACCTACTTTCACCAATTCCAATTCGGGCACACTCCACAAGGGCAGTTGCCACGTCTGTTGCTTACCTGAGGAAAATCCCACTGCATGATATATGCGCAGCAGCCACGTGGTCATCAGAAAACACCTTTGCAAAACATTATGCACTTACCTCAGGACCCGTCCAGCATACCAAACTAGCCAAAGCTTTACTACAAATGGCATACTTACCTGATCCGAAGTCCCTGCCTCCATAAGAAAATATTGCTTGTAGTCACCTGATGTGGAACACCCCAAGGGACGCCTCTTGATGAAGAAAAGGAGGTTACTCGCCTACCTGTAACTGACGTTCTTCGAGATGAGCATCCCTGGGGGTGCTCCACTACCCTCCCTTCCTCCCCTCTACTTTGGAATTCCCTTATGATAACATCTTAATATATTATTTGCCAGGTTCCGGATGAAGAAGGAACTGAAGGGAGGGGGACCGCACATGCGCAGTAGTACTGAGGGAGGCTCACGCGTGCCGAGTACCGCGCATGCACAGCCCCCCGATACATTGCTGAGAAAAATCCATCAAGAAGTGCTGGGGCGCTCAACACCTGATGTGGAGCATCCCCAGGGACGTTCATCTTGAAGAACGTCAGTTACAGGAAGGTGAGTAACCTCCTATTTTGCCATGACCAGGAGAGACAGAATTATCTACCTCCATAGGTTATGAATAGTTGGAAAGCTGCCTCTGCTTCACTAGGTACAGAAATAAGTCTCTTAGAAGGATTTGTCCTTATAGGTTATAAAATCAAGTAATAACACACAAAGGTGAGGAAAGAGGAGCCTTAAAAATCCACATATAAAGTGTGAAAAGAGTATAAGGTTTTTTTTCTAGTTTGTGTGTGTATATTAACAGGTACTATTTTATTTCATAAAAAGCATTCTTCAGGGCAGAAAATCTCTCAGAGAACGAATGTAAAAGTTCTAGGACTGTTGGACACTTTAGTAGTCATAAAACCGAAGGCTAAGAGCTTGAACCAAAACTTGAAGACTCCCATTGACTTATGGACTTTGAATTAGGTTAGGCCCTAAGTAGGAGAACCACTGCCCTTTTCCCTTGTTATCCTGACCTGTTGTTAGGGTGTAAGATTAATTTACATATTACAAGCTAAGGCCTATTAAAATGCTTTAAGATAGTAAAATAGAAGCTATTAAGGAATTTGTATAGTAGCTGGTAGGCTTAGTAATAAACAGCAGTACTGATGCAAATAGTTTATGAAAACAATCAGAATCTCAATGATGGGTACCCAGATTTCCACATATGCATAAGGGGCCAAAACTTAAATAAAATGTGGTCATGGATATGTGAACATAGGGAAAAGGGAGTATAAAACCAGATGCACAAATATGAATGTTCACAAAGTGGGACTGGGAGTAACTAAGTAGGCATCAGGCCAAAACATTATCATCTCTTGGGTTGTGCTTCACTGTTTCTTCTGTTTATACTTCTAATGGCCTCCATAAAGTTGCAAATATTCACAAGGTTGTAATTATGTCAGCACTGAAGGGTTTTATCTTGTACCAATCTAAGACTGCAAGATCCACATGGTCCTTTTGCTGTACTTTTTCTTCTCTATATCTTACTTTCTTATAGTTTTGATTATATTTGTCTAGCTAAAACTCATAAAGCTCTCAAACTGAAATAAAAGTTCTTACATAGCCAGATAAGCGGTGAACCTGTTGTTCTGTGATAAATCCATTTGCACCTTAAACTAATCCAGGCTACGACCCACTATTATTACATACATCTTCCCTAATCAGGTATCTAGGAATTCATCTGGCTTCAGGGAGTCATTTAATACCCTTTTATCAGCATAGCAAGCCTGAAACTACCCTCTCTCGTTCCCTGCTCCCAGAGTATCACGTGGGAGGGGATTTAAAAATTTTACCTCAAAATTATGTATTGCCTTATGTTAGTGTCTGGGGCCAACTAAGAAAGGGGGCCTGTTGTGCTAGTCACTACACAAACACAGTAGCACATAGCTTTTACCCCGAAGAGCTTTCAATATAGTTTATTTGCTTTTATCTTTATTTTTAGCAATGAGAAGTGTCCCAGAACTTGCTCAGTTCTGCTTCTTCTCTGGCCTCCATTTACAGTACACCGGGTCAGACGCCGCTCCTTGATGTGCTGTAGCTCTTCTGGAATGCTGGGCCCGATAAGATTCAGCAGGGGAGGTAGCAATGTGAGGAGCACAGGCACCATGTCTGTTTCAAATGTTCTCAGCTACTCCAGAGCAGCAGGTCTTCTCACCTCTAGGACTGAAGCAGCCTCAGCTACTTGTATTCACTGTACAAGATAAAAGGAAACCCTTGTTTCTTTCCCTGGAGGTTTTTGCCTTCCCAATTCAGAAGTTGCATCAGAAACGTCTGGGAAGATATAAAGAATGAAGCTTCCATTTTTGTTTATATTCTTTAAATGCCATCAAATGCTGAAGGAGGAACATGGAGCCCTCAGTACCTGAACAGAGGTCCTCACTGATAAACCTGTAAATACATTTTTCCAAGTCTGCAAGTGTATACTGCCAATGATTTGGAATCTAAAAGACAAAGGTGTGTTAGGGTATTTACAAAGCTCTCATTTGCAACCCCCAAAATATTAGATATCGTCTTGTCAGAGAAAGTTACAGAATATTTTCATAAATATTTTAATCTATTAAGGGTGAGATCAGAAATATAATCATAAAAAGAGAAACCTTGAAGGAAATAGGGATTTTTCATAGGTACCCCTCCTGTTCACTAGCCTAGTGTGAGGTTATTCAGCATAGGGGAGCCTAAGGCTCTTTGGTGTGCTCTGACGGGGTGTGGGTGTGGGTGTGTGTGTGTGTGTGTGTGAGAGAGAGAGAGAGAGAGAGAGAGAGAGAGACCAGACCCACTCAGACAAACCACCAGGAACAGGCTTTGTCCTGTAAAAAAACATAAAGCAGGATCCCAGTTCAGCAGCTCCTCCTGTCTGCATGCAGCCTGCGCACTGCTTCTAGCACAGTCCCTGCTGAAACCCTGCTGAGTGCAGAGGTTACAGCATACAACACAGCCCCCCTTACAACATGTTCCAACCCAAAGTAACTAAACCCCCCAACAACCTAAACTCCTCTCAGGGTGCTCTATAGCCGTTTTTCGTCCTACCTGTAAAAAATACACACAAAACAGGATCACAGTTCAGCAGCCCATCCTCTCTGTATGCAGCCTGCCTGCTGCTTTTAACTCAGTCCCCTCTGAGACCCTACTGGGGGGCAGAGGGTACATCCTGGCAGGAACCAGGAAGTTCTCCCAATATGCTGCAATTTGTAGTTGACAACTTGTAGTTCCGAGGGCTGCTGTTGAAGCACACTGGACCTTGGGCTACACCTATAATTGACAAATGTAGATTTCTTTATCTCTGGTCATTAGCAACTCACATTGAAGTACCTGGTCACATACAGACTGTTGCTTGCTTTGGGTTCCTGTTAGGGTTGCCAGGTGTCCGGTATTCATCCAGACAGTCAGGTATTTTCGGCTCCTGTCCGGTAAAAAAATTCAGAGAATACCGGACACCTAAAACGTCCGGTATTTTCTGAATTTGTCCCCGGCCAGGAGGCGAAAATGCCGGACACTCAGCGCCCGGTCTCTCCCCCCCTCGAGCCCCTCCTGGCTCCCAACACCCCCAGCCCCCTTGACCCCAACCCCCATGCTTACCTGGTTCCCCAAGGCTGCTGGCACAAAATGGCTGCCAGCCAAAAGACCTAGGGGAAGCAATGCTTTCCCCTGGGTCTTAGTGCTCAACTGCTCCCCTGTTCCTATCCCTGCACTCATTTTTTTTGGCTTAATAAGTCCTTGGAGTCCTTTTTTTTTTTTTTTTTGGCCTCCCCCTTCCCCCTTTTTTCCCTTCAACAGAATTTTTTCCCGTTTTTTTTTGGGGGGGGGGGGAGTGTTCGGTATTTTGTTTCAACCATCTGGCAACCCTAGCTCCTGTAGCCCTTTAAGGTGTAGATAGTACAGTCATATACAGATGAAATTTTAAAATGTAGAGGGCTTTTTTTTTCTTCTGCTTTTTCATGAATGCTTTGATAGGCTTGTTGCTAATGAGTTCTGGTTTATAGGCTCATAAATATAGAATCATAGAATAATAGAACTCAAGAGGTACAGATAGAAGCAACTTGAGGTATGTCTACACTGCAACATTATTTTGAAATAACTAGCGCTATTTTGAAATAACTTAGTCCACGTCTACACAGCAGGCAGTTATTTTGAAATAATGTTAAAATACTGTCAAGCTGGAGGACTTACTCTGACTCCTGTAACCCTCATTTTATGAGGAATAAGGGAAGTTGGAGGAAGAGGACTCTATTTTGAAATACGCTATTTCAAAATAAGATACGCAATTGACGTAGAGTGCATCTGCCTGTCTGCGAGTCTGTTTGTTCAAGAACTCCTTCTAATCAGTAACAGCTCGGTCTACCAAATTTGGAATGCAGTTTCCTCTTCTCCTAAAATAAAGCAAGCTCAGGGTTTGGCTGTGCCAGGACAACCAGAAGCCCCAGGAAATGGACTGCTTTCCATAATATGCAAAGGGAGAGACTGAGGTTTGGAGGAATGCAATATGAGAGTGGCCACTGGGGAAAGCAAGGTTGCAGGGGAGAGCTGTCCTGCAGAGTGTCCACTGGGAGCAGCTGTGCCACTAAGGGAGTGGCTAGCAGTGCTCGGACTCCACCACCTTGCCTGCTAGAACAACTAGTAAGGAGCCCCCTTTGCCTCAAAACCTTTCCTCCACCTCCTGGCCCTTGGCTGCAGCAAAAAAGAAAGAAAAAAGGCCCCTGATGGCCAGGGTTGTGGCCTCTGGCAACTGGAGGGAGAATAAAGGCCCTTGGCAGCTGGGGTTAGGGTTGCTAGGCAGGGCTGGCTTTAGGACGATTTGCCCGATTCCCCCAAATCGGGCCCCGCGCCTAAAAGGGCCCCGCGCCCTAAAGCCAGAGGCCCCCGCACCCTAAACCTGGAAATGTGCCAGGCACGCTGCGGGAGGGGACATTGGCCCTGGAGGAGGAGTGCGGCGGCTGGAAGGCAGGACTCTGCCCTGTAGCTAGGGATTTAAAGGAGCTGTGACTTGTTTCTTTGTGTTCTGGTTTTTTTTGCTCAACCAAAATTTGTGTGGGGGTTGTTGTTTTTTTGTGTCAACAAAAAAATCCCGAGTCCCGGGGCCCCATTGAAATGATTCGAATTGGGCCCCGCACTCCGCACTTCCTAAAGACGGCCCTGTTGCCAGGTGTCTGGTATTGAACCGGATAGTCCAGTATTTTCGTTTCCTGTCCGGTAAAAAATTCAGAAAATACCAGACACCTAAAATGTCCAGTACTTTCTGAGTTTTTCCCGGACAGGAGGCGAAACTCCTAGGCCCTCTGGCATACAGAGGCAGCCTGGCAACCC
Organism: Rafetus swinhoei; assembly: GCA_019425775.1. Lineage (NCBI taxonomy): Eukaryota > Metazoa > Chordata > Testudines > Trionychidae > Rafetus > Rafetus swinhoei. The sequence goes on from CM033437.1 coordinate 280,788,848, forward strand.
TAGTGCTTACCGGGGAGCTGTCTGGTCTGGTGTAGGGAGGCAAGATGGCGGGTGGCCGTCGGCAGCCTGTTAGGGCCAAAAGGTCTCACCACGCGGTTTTTAAAGGGGCCACAGTGTTTGCTTGCTTTTTTTTTTTTTTTTCTTAACAACTCTTGGCGTCCTTTTTAAAAAAAAAATTCCTGGCGTGTTTTTTTTATTTATTTATTTTTTGTTCGGTATTTTTTCTGAAACCAACTGGCAACCCTAGCTGGGGTGGGCAGCTTGGGGCGGGGAGGCCCATGGAGGCGGGAGGGAAGAGAAAAAAGTCCATGGGAGGGAGGCTGGGAGGAGAAAAAAGGCCCATGCTAGATGGACCCCCCCTGCCCTGAGCCACTCCTCACCCCCCAACCCTCACTCTTGCACTCCATCTCCTGCACTCCTCCTCCTTATCCCCAAGGCCCTGTCTTGAGTCCTGCACCCCCCATACCACCAACCCCCTGCCCTGAAGGACCCAGACAATGCTGGGTAAGTCTGCTAGTAGTTACATAATCTTGCTACTGTTATCATAAAGGTTATTAATTGGTTTGGATACTGGAGATCAGATTTTGGCATAGTGCTGAAATCAGTATTTTATTAGTATTTAGGCAGCCTGCTTTTCAGGCTACATTACATTACATAAGACTAAATGGCACAGTAAATACCATATGAACTACAGACATAGCCAAATATGATTGACAGTATCAGAAGAAAGGGATGAGAGAGTAAAGGAAACAGGTCATGCAAATTAGAGATGTCATATCTGATGCTCCCTAACAGGTTAAAGCCATCAAGGGTATATATTTTCTGCCAATCTTGTAACAGATTATATTTAAAAAAAAAACCACTTGGTTTAAAAATCACGCTCCTGTTTTTACCTGCTAGTGTTACAAGTATCCCCTGAAATTACTCTAATTAATGTATAGTAAAGAGAAAAATCTCTTCAATTTTTCTATTTGACAGCACTTTTGTGAACAGTCTGTTGCATTGTTTCCCCTGCATAGTTAGTTCAGTTCCCCTTTAGTTTGTGCAGGTCTTTCACAGAGCATTACTTACTTTGTTCCTGTTATTGCCCATCATGTACTAGTTCCTTTTCAAACGTACAAAAAAACAGAGTTCCTGCCTCCAAGAGCTTAATAAATGCAGACTGTTGGCTGAGGCTGTTAAAGGCAGTTGTAGAAACTGATGTATCAACTAATTTTCCAACATTGACTGTGTCAGACTGATGTCGGTCCTTTAACTATGATGTTTGTATTGCCTAACAAATAGTCTATATATGGATCCTTTATCAGATGGGCTTGATGGTTTTTGCGGTATCGAGGAGTGTGCGTCAACTTGTTATGTCTGAGCCTCCAGTAAGAGGGAAACTTACTTGTGCTTAACTGAGTATCAGCTTCCTGACACCACCAGACTATTAGCCATCCAAACCATCTCTTTGGGCTATGCCAGTTCTTACTTTGTCCTGTAGGTTAACAATAGGGGTACCTCAGTCGCCAGGCCCTTTGAAACATTCCTCTGTAATGTCCAGCTCCTTCTTCACTGAACACTCACAGAAATACCAGGTCTCCTGTCTCCAAGAGAACAGTGTAGACACCAGGTTGTATAATTCAATTCAGAATCAGCACCTTGTTTAATAACACAGAACCAAGATATATTTGCAATAAACAATAAATTGTATTATCAAAACTTCAAGAGATAGTGAGCAAAGCTAATGGAAACAAAAGGTTTCCATATAAAATAAGCATAACATGTTTCTAGAGACTAACCTTAATTGCTAATCTCCTGTAAAAGGAAGTCTTATCTCACCCAAAGGCTTTTGCAACATCTTCCCCCCAAAGTTGGCAGAGATCCTGTTTTCATGAATGTAAATGTGCTGTCCATTTATGTCCTAGTTATAAGAAAAAGGGATGTCTTTTTGTCTTCTACTAAAGTCCATTGTCTGTATGCAGACAGTAAACCATTTTGTCACTTATTTTTCCTGTGTTCTGCTTCTTCCCTATTGATTTCACACCCCCACTTGATTCTAGATGTACATGTGCAGCCATTGTGTTAGCTTACAATGTTTAATTTCACTGGTCTACAATTTTTTAGAAGTCGTCTGCTTCAGAGATAAAATGTGCTATTTATTATGTATTTTGATGTGCTGAATTCAAATATGACAATTAAAACAACCGATTGGCTACTGTTTCCAAGATATTTAAGTTTTTACATTTTACGTCTATGTATATTGTATAGATAGTAGAGTTTTAATCATAAATTGTAAACCTAGGTCTTTTCATGTCTTTATGGTTGCTTTACATGATAATATTTCACCTGTCCTGTTTATGTAACACTTTAAAAATCAGCGAAAGGGTTATATAAATAAAATTTATTATGAAACAAAAGGCAAAAAACTATTATGTACGTAGTTTAGTCCTATTTAGTGTCTACTTGGCGCTTCTTGGCTTGTCTCTTGTATTCATTAAATGGAGCATCTCTTGTCACTGTCCAGCAATAGTCTGCAAGCATTGATGGGCTCCATTTGCCCTGATAGCGTTTCTCCATTGTTGCAATGTCCTGGTGAAATCGCTCGCCGTGCTTGTCGCTCACTGCTCCGCAGTTCGGTGGAAAAAAATCTAGATGAGAGTGCAAAAAATGTATCTTTAGTGACATCTTGCAACCAAGGCTTTTGTATGCCTTGAGGAGGTTTTCTACCAACAACCTGTAGTTGTCTGCCTTGTTGTTTCCGAGAAAATTTATTGCCACTAACTGGAAGGCTTTCCATGCCGTCTTTTCCTTGCCACGCAGCGCATGGTCAAATGCATCATCTCAAAGAAGTTCACGAATCTGAGGACCAACAAAGACACCTTCCTTTATCTTAGCTTCACTTAACCTTGGAAATTTTCCATGGAGGTACTTGAAAGCTGCTTGTGTTTTGTCCATGGCCTTGACAAAGTTCTTCATCAGACCCAGCTTGATGTGTAAGGGTGGTAACAAAATCTTCCTTGATTCAACAAGTGGTGGATGCTGAACACTTTTCCTCCCAGGCTCCAATGACTGTCGGAGTGGCCAATCTATCTTGATGTAGTGGGAATCTTGCACGACTATCCCATTCGCAGAGAAAACAGCAGTACTTTGTGTATCCAGTCTGCAGACTAAGCAAGAGAGCAACAACCTTCAAATCGCCACAAAGCTGCCACTGATGTTGGTCATAGTTTATGTACCTCAAAAGTTGTTTCATGTTGTCATAGGTTTCCTTCATATGGACTGCATGACCAACTGGAATTGATGGCAAAACATTGCCATTATGCAGCAAAACAGCTTTAAGACTCGTCTTCGATGAATCAATGAACAGTCTCCACTCATCTGGATCGTGAACGATGTTGAGGGCTGCCATCACACCATCGATGTTGTTGCAGGCTACAAGATCACCTTCCATGAAGAAGAATGGGACAAGATCCTTTTGACGGTCACGGAACATGGAAACCCTAACATCACCTGCCAGAAGATTCCACTGCTGTAGTCTGGAGCCCAACAGCTCTGCCTTACTCTTGGGTAGTTCCAAATCCCTGACAAGGTCATTCAGTTCACCTTGTGTTATGAGGTGTGGTTCAGAGGAGGAGGATGGGAGAAAATGTGGGTCCTGTGACATTGATGGTTCAGGACCAGAAGTTTCATCCTCTTCCTCTTCCTCGTCTGACTCGAGTGAGAATGATTCTGTGCATCAGGAACCGGCAGTCCTTCTCTGTGGGGTACTGGGCGTATAGCTGATGGAATGTTTGGATAATGCACAGTCCACTTTTTCTTCTTTGACACACCTTTCCCAACTGGAGGCACCATGCAGAAGTAACAATTGCTGGTATGATCTGTTGGCTCTCTCCAAATCATTGGCACTGCAAAGGCATAGATTTCTTTTCCTGTTCAACCACTGGCGAAGATTTGTTGCACGAGTGTTGCAGCATATGTGTGGCGCCCACCTCTTGTCCTGATCTCCAATTTTGCAGCCAAAATAAAGGTGATAGGCTTTCTTAACCATAGTGGTTATACTGCGCTTTTGTGATGCAAAAGTCACTTCACCACAAACACAGCAGAAGTTATCTGCACTGTTCACACAAGTACGAGGCATCTCTGCTCACTTTGGCTAAACAGAAATGTGTCCCTTTGCAAAATCAAACACTGACAAATAAGAGAGCACGACACTGTATGATTTCTAGAGCTGATATAGGGCAATTTGTTCAGCAGAGTGATGTAAGCTTCGTTATGATTGCATCATCCATGACTTCTAGGAATAACATGATGCAATTCATATCATGTATGACGCAATACCAGCTTCAGATTGCATCATTCATTGTTTTGCCTAAAAAGCAAGTACTGTCCAAACCCAGTCATAGATTTATTCATAGATCCAGTCAAAGATGTATTTTAGTCATTTCTGGTTTAAATTGAGATCCCTTCCCTTTATAATTCACTTATCCTCCGCCATTCCCAAGTCAAGGGTCGTATATACTGACCCAATAGCATATCTTGAAAACTAGAGCCAATCAACAATTTTAAGCATCATTTTCGTTCTCAGTGACCCAGAATTAGTAACGTTTGACTACATTTATTTCAGAAGCATTTTGGCTGTAGAGCAGTGTTTACAGTTAATAGTCACAAGTGATAGAAACCTTGTTTGTTAACTCTGTCTATATACAGACTTTAAAACACACTTTCTGCATACATACATAACTCTGTACATAGTATCTGTACATACATTTCACAATGATATTAATGACTAGTGTGATTAATGACTAGCCTTTCATTTAAGTTCTCATATGACATTCTTTGAACCAGTACGTACCAGGATCAGGATATTCCTGTAACTCTCTCGCCAGCTGTCATTGAGGGGTTTCTGGGTCTCCCCGTGTCTTTTGAAATAATAGTGCAGCATGATATTAAGGGAAGTTGGTTTATAGCAATAAGGGTGAAATATGTAGCCTGCATTTTAATTATTTTACTAACAGTTTTATAGCACTGCCTCCAGCTGATGGCAAAAATGTAGTGGGTCTGGATTCTGATCTCATTTTCATGACTGTGAACCTGGAGGCAGGCAATGGAGTCATTCCAGTTTTGCACAAGTGTAAATGAGATAAAATAGTTGCCTCCGAAGTATACTTCCCTCTTAATCTTCATGCCTAATTTTAATTAGCCTCTTGATGTGGATGGGTAACCCCTGTTGCCTTTAATGAGTTACATCTTCTCATTATCAGTAGAATAGACTCCTACTAATGGCAAGCTATTTTAATGGAGTCTAATGCAAAAACCCACAACCCCTAAGAATTCTTCAAATCTGATTTTCAAAGTGTGATGAATAAATATAGCATCTATTCCATGGAAAATCTGAGTGAAGGGTATTAGTAATTCATGAATGAGCTGGTCCATTTGTGAGCTTTGCAGCCCAGAACTCACAGTAGCACAGAGAACTTCAAACAAAATCCCCAACTGACTGTTGTGCATTTCGAACAGAGGAGTAAAGGCTTAATCTAGGCTAAAAAAACCCACACAAATATTCACCATGATTTAGTGAACAGAGATGGAAAAGTTAACTACTTATTGGGAAATAAGTTGAAAGATGAGCATAAAAAGGCAGAATTATAACTAATGCAAATACAAAAGGATTACAGATGAAAATGAAATTTGGATATGTAAGGAAGCTGTTATTCAAAATTTCAAGATTCATAGTCATTGTCTAGCCCAGGGGTCCCCAAACTGTGGGGCGCCTTCTCTAGGAGGACGCAGAGGAAATTTGGAGAGGTGTAGCAGTGCTGGGCCAGTCCCCATGAGGGGTGGGGAGACAGCACCACTCAGCCCTGCTTCTGGCTTCAATGAGGTGGGGGTCACACACAGAAATAAGGGAGAGCAAACCTCTCAGAAGTGTAGGCACCATTGATCTCGCCTGACAGTCTGTGTAATACACACCATAGAAGTCCCTAAAATAATTGCCAGAATACATCTTTTAAAAGAAAACTTCCTCTCTTCTTCACATGACACACAATCTACCAGTGGAACTCTTTGCCAGAGGATGTTGTGAAGGCCAAGACTATAACAGAGTTCACAAAAGAAGTAGTTAAATTCATGGAGGAGAGGGCCATCAATGACTATTAGGCAGGCTGGGCAGGGATGATGTCCTTACCTTCTGTTTGCCTGCGGAATGGGCAACAAAGGAGGGATCACTTGATGATTTCCTGATCTATTCATTCCCTCTGTGGCACCTGGCATTGGTCACTGTCGGAATATTTTTGGTCTGACTCAGTATGGCTGTTCTTATGGTCTTGATTGTTCTTGGGGGGGGAGGTGTGGGTTGGGAGAGATTTGAGTTCTAGCCAGCCCACAGCCCCAGGCTCTGACTATGGGGGGCAGAGAGGGGCAGGCCTCTGGCAGGCAGGGGACAGAGCCTCCAAGCAAAAGGGGCAGAGCTGGAGCGGCTAGCCTCCAGGGGGGAAGGGGGAGGGATCCACCTGCCAGACATGCCTAGAGCTCTATTCATGGGTGCTTGAAGTACTGGGATAGGTTTCTTCCTCTGACCTTAGCATGCAGAGGCTAAGAAGTGACACACGCATCCCATATTTGTGATACAGGATGCTCTCCCCCTAGCAGGAGACATTTATAGTCAATATTTTATTAACATAATTACTTTATAATTTCTTCTGTAAAATTATTATGTGACTTTGATTGTCATTGCTATAAACCAGAGCTAGCCTTTTTCTTTTAAAAACAGAGTTATACTAGATCCTACAATGTGTATTGGTTGTTAAACCTTTTCACTCAGGGTGTGTTTTAAAAGGATATGAATTCTGTGCTGAACACAGGATTACAAGGTGTGCTCTAATCTCTATCCATACAATGCCAAAATATCTCTAGATCTCTAGTGAGCTGCTGAATCAAATGACCTTTAAACCTATACCAATCCGCTTACGTTCATCTCTGAATGTACAGTAGAGGCATGTTTACTGAGTTGCCATGATGTGAAGTCATTAGCTTTACCATGAACTACTATTCTTTCCATCAGAGCTAATGGATATGGGTTGTTATGATGAATAGTACAACAAAAGAACTAGACCCATTCATGGCCCTGTAAATTGAATATTATCTTTTCTCAATATGACATAGAAATTGCCACTGACATTTAGCTCTAAGTGCACAACCTTTTCCACCCAGACTACTGTCTGAAAGCACTACTCCCTTTTTAAACCAGCTTCCACTTTTTATTCAGCCTTACTTGGCAGCAGTGTGATGGTTCTAGAGTGTGTGAAACAATCCAGCTGAACTTTCAAGCATGAAGGAAGAAAAATATATTTATTTGTTACCTTCTGATGCATAATATAGGTTCAAACTCTCTTGACCGGGATTCTCTGGTCCGGCAACACCCAGGTTCAGCAGGCCCACAGATATTCCAGGACCAGAGAATCTGGGAGCCCTGCAAGCTGGCAGGGGCACCCAATGATGACGTCACGCCATTGAGGGCTGTGAAGGCGGGGGTGCCGATCGCGCATTCCACCTGGGGCGCGGGGGCGCTGATCGCGCATTCCACCTGGGGCGCCAGCTGCCAGCAGCCCGCCTCGGGCCGCCCCTGGCCCCACGCACAGCTGCAAAAGCCTCATTCGTGGCAGCAGTAGCCTGGAACAGAGGCTGCGGGCAAGGGCACCATTTTGGAGGGGTAGGGGGGCAGCAGCCATGCGCTCTAGGACACAGCTTGCTTTTCATCCCATTCCCCGAACTATCAGGGAGAAAGGGGAAAGTGCTTGCATTCTGTGCATGCTTCTGAATAACTGATAGAACTGAATAACATCAGTTATTCTGAAGTAACGCTGCTGTATAGGCATACCTGAAGTGACTTACCACCCCTGAAAATACGTATTTCTGTGACCTTGTCTTCACTGGGAGAAAAAATTTATTGTTAACCCATGTTAGCTATACCAATCAGCAAACATGTTAAAATTACAACTTGTTTTTCTTCCCTAGGACTTTAACTTGTTAGCTCATGTGTGTGGCTAACATCAGTTAAAATACAAATTTTTCCTTATGTAGACCCAGCCTTCAAGTTTGCAGGTCAACTACCACAGCCTTGGAAAATTCCATGAGCAGTTTGTTTGTTTGTTTGTTTTTAATCTCTAGGTAACCAGTTTAAGGCCTTGATCTTGCTCTGGGATCTGCTACTATGACACCCCGTGTATCTATGTTCCAGTGAAGCCTGGAAGGAGGAGGAGATCTATGATAGTAAATCCTCATGTAATAAAGGGTGCTAATTCTGGCACAGGTCAGTTAACAATTCAAACCATCGGTCAGTGATATTATGAGAACAAATTGTGTCCAATTACTTGTCACTCACAACTGTTTCACAGGAAATGAGAGCAACTCACTGGTTTCCATTAATATTGTAGGAGTTTGTCACTACTGGACTGAAGTAGCCCATGGTATTTTAAATGCACGAACACACATATTGCTCAGATCTTTGAACTCTGATTCATAGAGATCCTTTGTCTTGGATTAAGCAACAAGAATCTGGCCAAGAAGCATCAGAGTGGCTTCACAAATAAGAGGTTAATTTAAATAATTTTCAGATTCTTAAGTGAATAGCCTTATTGTATGTTCATTATCATTTTACTTTCCTACCCGTGTCTTTCTAAGTCTCCTTACATTTCAGAAAATCAATTTCCTCCTTTCCATAACACCAGTTACCTTGTCTACATAATCATAATCTGAGGACTCTGCTAGCCAAACAGCCAACACTCTCTTGAACACAAACCCAATTACTAAGTGAGACATTTAGGCTGCGTCTAGACTGGCAAGTTTTTCCGCAAAAGCAATTGCTTTTGCGGAAAAACTTACCAGCTGTCTACACTGGCCGCTTGAATTTGCGCAAGAACACTGACGATCTAATGTAAGATTGTCAGTGTTCTTGCGCAAATACTATGCTGCTCCCGTTCGAGAAAAAGCCCTCTTGCGCAAATGTATTTGCACAAGAGGGCCAGTGTAGACAGCTCAGGACTGTTTTGCGCAGCAAAAAAGCACCGATGGCGAAAATGGCGATCGGGGCTTTCTTGCGCAACACCGCGTCTAGCCTGGCACGGACGCTTTTCTGCAAAAAGTGCTTTTGCGCAAAAGCGTCCATGCCAATCTAGAAGCTTTTTTCCGCAAATGCTTTTAACGGAAAAACTTTTCCGTTAAAAGCATTTGCGGAAAATCATGCCAGTCTAGACGTAGCCTTACTGTTTGAGGTTCTTTCTTCTGTGAATTGAACCAAGCAAACAGTGAAAAAAAATGCTTTCTTCAAGCCCTTACCCACCCCTGTTTCTGCTTCCTATTCACCATTGGAGATAGGAACAACACAATCATGGCAACTAGAACAGCTGTTTCTGGCCATTATTCTTAATGTAGGTTTTAGTAGATTCCCTTGTTTTTTTTCTGGTTATCATAAGAATAATGACTTGCTTTACTACAGCTTCTTCCACCCTGTGACGGGGTTTACCTACCCCACACTGAGGAGCAGGGAGTTGCCTTGGTCCAGTTGGCTGAAAAGGCCCCACCCCACACAGCCCTACTGGGCCTGCTCACAAGAGAGGCTGGATATAAAAGCCTCTGGAGCCACTCAGTTGGAGCTGACCGCCAGAGGGGAAGGAGCTCAGGCCTGAGCTCCAGAGCAGCCCCAGCAGCCTCAACCTCAGTGAGAGCCGCAGCAGCCCCAGCAGCTGCAGCTGCAGCCACATCTCCAGCTAGGGAGGCCGTCTGGGAGGGTCCGACCCGCCGAACGATGCCACGAGAGCTGAGCAGCGAGCTGGGAATGGTAGGAAGTGGCCCAGGGTGGAGGATTGTCCTCTGGGCGCTCAGCATGTTTTGGTAGGAATCCCCGCCAAGCGGGCAGTGGAACCCACCACTGCCAACAGGGCCTTAGGCTGGGACCCAGTGGAGCAGGAGGGCGATACTAACCTGTGGGCTGGACACCTGGGGTGGGAGAAGACCCTGTAACTGGTGGCCCAGATATTCTTTTGGCCAGGAATCCACCGTGAAGTACGCGACTTCTGTGAGTCCTGCCCTGAATACCAGTGGACCAATCCAAAGGGAGTACTGAAAGCCCCATTGGTGGCATTGCCCGTGGTAGGGGTCCTCTTTGAACAGATCGTCCTGGACCTGGTGGGATCCTTAGAGAAAGCCAGCCTGGGATGCCAGTACATCCTCATCATAGTAGACTACGCAACTAGGTATCCCGAAGCCGTGCTGCTAAGGAATACCACCGCCCCCACCTTAGCGTCGGAGCTTCTCAAGCTGTTTTCCTGAGTAGGGATACCTACAGAGATCTTGACAGACCAGGGAACAAATGTGTCTTCTAGACTGATGGCCGAGCTGTGTCTGCTGCTAAATACCCGGGCCCTCTGGACCACAGTGTACCACCCCCCAGACAGATGGCTTGGTGGAACCTTTTAATCAAACATTAAAATTGATACTCTGGAAGTTTGTGGAAGAAGGCCCCCGCCACTGGGATAAGCTCCTCCTGGCTCTACTGTTCACAGTACGCGAGGTGCCCCAGGTGTCTAAAGGCTTTTCACCATTTGAGCTCTTTTATGGGCGACAACCTGGCAGGATACTCAACCTTGTTGAAAGAAAACTAGGAAGAGCAGGAGTCCTGGGTCATAGGCACCGTCCCCTATGTAGTACAGCCTGCAGAAGTTGGGGGATTTCACCCCAGCTAACCTCTTACAAGCACAAAAGGGACAACCCCGGTACTATAACCAAGGGCCAAAGCTCTGGATTTTTGAACTGGGAGACCAAGTCCTCCTCCTGCTGCCCTCGAAAGAGTCCAAACTGCTAGCAAAGTGGCAGGTAGTGTGATGTGTGGGGCCGGTGGACTACGAAGTGAGACTAACAGGGAGGAAGAGGAGGTGTGGACTTATCATGTAAACCTCTTGAAGAAGTGGAAGACGCAGGAAGGCCTGTTGATCGCCCCTTACCCACCAGACCCGGAGTTGGGACCCTTAATCAAGGATTCCCCTGACCCACCCCAGCTCACCATGGGAGAGGAGTTAGGCCAGGAACAATGGGTGGATTTACAGCAGTTGGGCCAGACCTTCTCACACATCCTGTCTACCCAACCCGGGTGAATTAGCATAGTCAGCCACCACATCACCACACACCAGGCCACAAGGTATGAGACCAACATTGTCCGCTACCCAAGAAGATGTGAGGGGAAGGAACTCCAAATGATGATAGAGATAGGAGTGGTTGTCCCAAAACCGGATGGGACAATTCAATTTTGCATTGATTTCCATAAAGTAAATCCTATATTGTGTTTTGATGCCTACCCAGTGCCTCAGGTCGACGAGTTGTTAGAGAGGCTGGGCAGCGCAAGGTACATCTCCACTTTGGATTTGATGAAGGGATACTGGCAGATCTCTCTGACACTGACCTCTAAGGAGAAGACTGCCTTCCCAACCCCCTTTGGGCTATACCAGTTTATTACCAGGCCCTTTGGGTTACACGGAGCTGCGGCTACGTTCCAGTGGTTGATGGACCAGCTGTTACGCCCTCACCACCCTATATGCGGCCACATATATAGACAATATAGTGGTCTATAGCCAGACATGGCGCAACCACCTCCAACACCTAGAAGCCATACTGAAAATGCTGGGTGAGGCAGGTCTCACAGCAAACCCAAGGAAATGGCATTCGGGATGCCGTGAGGTGACCTACTTGGGGTATATGGTCAGATGGGGGACACTGTGCCCACTAGTAGATAAGCTGCAAGCCTTGAAAGAGTGTAAAGCCCCCATCACTATGAAGCAGGTACGTCAGTTTTGGGGACTAGCAGGATACTACTGCCACTTCGTCCCTGACTTTGCAACACTCGCAGCACCCTTGTCCGATCTAACCAAGAGTTCAGAGCTGAAAAAGGTACGATGGTCTCAGGAGTGTGAGAATGCTTTCCAGACCTTGAAGGACCGTCTAACTAAGGCCCTGGTGTTGTTCTACCCAGATTTCTCAAAACACTTCATTCTGCAGACCAACGCATCCAAAAGGGGACTAGGGGCCATACTGTCCCAGGAGGTCGAGGGAGAAGAACACTGCGTACTTTATCAGTCACAAGCTGTTTCCGCGTGGACAGAAGTACTTGACCATAGAAAAGGAAGCGCTGGCAGTGAAATGGGCAGTCGACACATTGAGATATTATCTCCTAGGGAACCCCTTCCAGCTGGTGACCGACCACGCCCCTTTGAGATGGTTGCACAGCATGAAGGAGACCAACCCCAGAATCATGAGATGGTACTCGTCCCTGCAGCCATATGACTTTAGTGTGGCCCACCATCCAGGTAAGTCCCATATAAATGCAGATTTTTTTTCTCAGATAGAGGGGGAGGAGCCTGAACCAGAGCATGGGCCAACCACCCATTTAAGGGGAGGGTGTGTGATGGGACTTACCTACCCTGCACTGAGGAGCAGGAAGTCGCCCTGGCCCAGTTGGCTGAAAAGGCCCCACCCCCACAGCCCTGCTGGGCCTGCTCACAGGAGAGGCTGGGTATAAAAGCCTCTGGAGCCACTCAGTTGGGGCTGACCGCCAGAGGGGAAGGAGCTCAGGCCCGAGCCCCAGCAGTAGCAGCCCCAGTGACAGCCCCAGGGAGGCCATCTGGGAAGGTCCAACCCACCGAGTGATGCTCCGAGAATGGAGCAGAGTGCCAGGAATGGAAGGAAGTAGCCCAGGGTGGAGGATTGTCCTCTGAGAACTCAGCATGCTTTGGCAGGCATCCCCGTCGAGCAGGCAGTGAAATCCTCCACTACCAACAGGGCCCTGGGCTGTGACCTGGTGGAGCAGGAGGACCTAGGTCCCCCTACCTACACACCCCACGATAACCCTGCTCCCTAGCAATCTGGGAGGCTTCCCTGTGCGCTAGATCTTCTATGGTCTGTTTGCCCTGGAAAAAGGGGGCAATGATCCAAACTTTGAGGACTTCTGGACCGTCAAGGGGGCCTGCCCCTTGACACACCCAAAGAGCTGAAGACACTTTGCAGGAGTTAACACTCACATGATGTTGTGCATTATACACGTTTTACAGATAGATAATTAAAGGTGCAGAAAAGTTTAAGTGGTTTGCTTGAATTCATTGAGTCATAGTCAAAAGAGGGAATCGATGCCAGCAGTTTTGACTCCTCAGGTCCTGCTCTCAGGGCTTATGCTACATTCTTCCTCCACTCCAAATTGCAGCTTCATGCAGAAAAAAGATTGTGCTGAGAGCTGAAAACAAAACTAAAAACATCCTGAGACTAATGCAAACAGACTTGAAACCCCAGTGTATGAGGAGGATTACTGGATAGATTTTGCTTCTCTAAAGCACAGTATCTCTAGGAGACCAGACACCACTACACCCTTCCAAAGGGTAAATCAGATGGTCAAATATACACCGCACCAGCTGTGTGGAATAGACCTTGTTGCACACAACCTGGCTCATTGTGTCTGACAATTATGCTGGAGGGAATTCTGTGCCAAAAATTTAAAATTTGCCAGCAATATTTTAAAATTCCATGTATTTTCTTTGTCAGATAAAGAACAGAAACTCTGGGTCAGACCAAAGGTCTGTCCTGTCTTCCGATAGTGGCCAATGCCAGATGCCCCAGAGGGAGCGAGCAGAACAGGGAATGATCCCTATCCTGTCATCTATTTCCAGCCTCTGACAAACAGAGGCTTGGGACACCATTCCTACCCATCCTGGCTAATAGCCATTGATGGATCTAATCTCCATGAATTTATCTAGTTCTTTTTTGAACCTTTTTAAAGCGCTTGTCTTCACCACATCCTCTGGCAAGGAGTTCCACAGGTTGACTGTGCACTGTGTGAAGTAAACTTCCTTTTGTTTGTTTTAAACCTGCTACTTATTAATTTCATTTGGTGACCCCTTCTTCTTATATTATGGGAACAAGTAAAATTTTCCGTATTCATTTTTTCTATACCATTCATGATTTTATAGACCTCAATCATATCCCTCCTTAGTCTCCTCTTTTCTAAGCTGAAAAGTCCCAGTCTTTTTAATCTCTCTTCATATGGGGCCCGTTCCAAACCCCTAATCATTTTTGTTGCCCTTTTTTGAACCTTTTCCAATGCCAATATAACTTTTTTGAGATGTGACCACATTTGTACACAGTATTCAGTATTGGGGCATACCATGGTTTTATATAGAGGCAATAAGATGTTCTGTCTTATTCTATTCCTTTTTAAATGATTCCTAACATTCTGTTTGCTTTTTTGACTGCCGCTGGACATTGAGTGGATGTTTTCAGAGAACTATCCACAATGACTCCAAGATCTCTTTCTCGAGTAATTATAGCTAAATTAGTCCCAATCATTTTGTATATACAGTTGGGATTATTTTTTTCCAATGTGCATTACTTTACATTTATCAACATTCAATTTCATTTGCCATTTTGTTGCCCAATCGCTTAGTTTTGTGAGATCTTTTTGAAGCTTTTTACAGTCTGCTTTGGTCTTAACTATCTTGAGCAGGTTAGTATCATCTGCAAATTTTGCCACCTCACTGTTTACCCCTTTTTCCAGATCATTTATAAATAGGTTGAATAGGATTGGTCCCAGTATGGACTCTTGGGGGACACCATTAGTTACCACTCTCCATTTTGAAAACTGACCATTTATTCCTACCCTTTGTTTCCTGTCTTTTAACCAGTTATCAGTCCATGAGAGGTCCTTCCCTCTTATCCCATGACAGCTTACTTTACTTAAAAGCCTTTGGTAAAGGACCTTGTCAAAGGCTTTCTGTAAATCTAAGTACACTATATTCATTGGATCCCCCTTGTCTACATGTTTGTTGACCCCCTGAAAGAACTCTGGAAGATGAGTAAGGCATGATTTCCCTTTACAGAAACCATGTTTTCCCCAACAAACTATGTTCATCTATGTGTCTGACAATTCTATTCTTAAATATAGTGTCAACTAATTTGCTCGGTACTGACATTATACCTACCAGTCTGTAATTGCCAGGATCACCTCTAGAGCCCTTTTTAAATATTGGCATCTCATTAGCTATCTTCCAGTCATTAGGTACAGAAGATGATTTAAAGGATAGGTTACAAGACACAGTTAATAGTGCCGCAATTTCACATTTGAGTTCTTTCAGAACTCTTGGGTGAATGCCATCTGGTCCCGGTGACTTGTTACTATTAAGTTTATCAATTTGTTCAAAAATCTCCTCTAATGACACCTCAGTCTGGGACAATTAACACAGTATAATCATGCCAGTTGCAATTATTTTGGTAATTTATTTCAAAACACTTTTCAGCAAGTAGGTCTGTATTAATAAAGACAATGAAAAAGAGTCAGGAAATGTTTTTTGATGAATAGATTCCCTTCGGGGCATATTAATATGGAAAGTTGAGTAATAATTCATTTAAATTACATAAAGAAATGGATTTCCTGTGCTCCGCAAAAGCAGTGCAAAGGCTTGGGGGAGTCATGGGTAATGTTGGGAAAGGCAGGGGACTCAGGTCAGTGGCTGGTGGTGCAGGGTAGTGGAGGGGTCGGGCGCTTTAGGGATTAGGGCTGGCACTGGGGGCTCTGGATCCTGGGCTTTTGGTGGACCGGTAACATTTTATTTGCATATTTTCATATTCATCATTTGCATAATGAATATGCAAATATGCAGAAATTTTGCCGGTCCACCAAATGTTTGTGAACAGGTTTGCTAGTCTCTGGTATCAAAAAGGTTGGGAACCACTGTGCTAGACAACTTCAACACCTCCAGTATTATTGAGTGGTCATTCAAAAAAAATAATAATAATGCCAGACATGAAGGGTAACTCATTGCTCAAAGAGCGTTAAGACTGTGATCTTAGAATTATTTGTGACTCTGCTTTTTAGACTCCTTCATAGATTATTTATGTTGTATGCGCTTCCCTCCATTTTGTCGGGTTAACTAATTGCCTTGTCTTTTAACATCATATTTCACTACAAGAGGCTATATGTTATTTGATATTGAGTTTCTAAAGATCATTTGACCTTCCTAGCCTAGATGGGAAGGGGATTCTGTTGAGAATCTAAACAATCTCATTTGCAGAGCTAGTGCTGTACTTTCAAAAAGGAAACCTCTTCTCATCAATGATGGAAAATGACACTTCCAAACAATGAGCTGGCGTTTCTTAGGGTATGTACTGTTTGAGCATGATTACCTCAATGGTCAAGTTTTAACACCTACCTTGCAATAGGGATTGCGATGGGGAAATAGCATCTACTGTAGAAGAGAGAAAGGAAGGCAGGGTGGAAGCTCTAGAACGGTTTCACCCCCATATCAAACCGTATCGCTGCTGGTGGAAGGATAGAGTGCCATGCGGGGATTAAGCTCTTTGGAGCACATTGAGCTGTTTACATATGTTAGTGTAACCCACATACCTCCTGGGTGTGGTTCACTGTTCCACGTAGTGGTACTTAGACCACTTACAGAGAGAAAGAATGAGTTTCTCCTACAGCCTTAGCTGACTGGCTTTATAGTGCAGCTATAGAGCCAGCTGGCTTTATAGTGCAAGTTGTAGAGCAGGGGCGGGGAGCCTCCGGCCCCCCAGAAAATTCAGTCCAGCCCTTGGGGGTCCAAAGGCCGTGTATAGAGTCCTCTCTCCAACCTCACCTGCAGCGCTGGACAGATATTTCTGGCTCCTCATCCTGCGTATAGGAAAGCAGGCATGCGCAGGTGAGGTGGTCAACGTAGGGTTGCCAGGTGTCCAGTTTTGAACCGGACAGTCCAGTATTTGAGCCTTCTGTTTGGGAAACAAATTGAGAAACTATAAATTAGAAAATATAAATTTCCAGTATTTTCTAAATCAGATGTAATGTAGATTGTGATGTAATATCAAGTGTGTCCAGTATTTTTGTTGAAACCATCTGGCAACCCTAGGTCAGCGGGGAAAGCCACATGGCATCAGACGCTGGAGCCCTTCCCTGTGCTGGGTGCCAGGCAGCAGCAGGGAAACAGCTGGAGCCCCTTCCCAGCCTGGGGCAGCTGCAGCAGAAAGCCATGCCAGGCAGCCACTTCCTGCAGTGTCCAGCCCAGCTCCAACCCCAACCAGCAGCTCCTCCTCCTGCAGATAAGGAGTCCTGTGGGACCAGGAGGCTCAGCATGGAAAAGCAAACTCAGACATCACACTAAGAGTATGTCTAGACTACATGGCTCCGTGGACGGAGCCATGTAGATGAGTTTACTAGACATAGGAAAATGAAGCAGTGATTTAAATAATCGCTGCTTCATTTACATCAAAATGGCCGCCGCACTGTGCCGATCAGCTGTTTGGCGGCACAGCGGGGTAGTCTGGATGCGCCGCGGTCGACGAGGGAAGCCTTTGTCGACCGCTCCGGTAAACCTCATTTCACGAGGCATACCGGAGCAATCGACAAAGGCTTCCCTTGTCGACCGCGGTGCATCCAGACTGCCCCACTGTGCCGCCAAACAGCTGATCGGCACAGCGCGGTGGCCATTTTGATGTAAATGAAGTGGTGATTATTTAAATCAACGCTTCATTTTCCTATGGCTAGTAAACTCATTTACATGGCTCCGTCCACGGAGCCATGTAGTCTAGACATGCCCTAAAATACTAACTAAAAAAGAACATCACATCACATCAAGTGGTTTTGTGAGGTTTTTGTGTGTGTTTGGCAGTGATTTTTCTGTGTGTTAGTGACCCCCGACCCGAAAAAAGGCTCTCCATCCCTGTGTAGAGGCTCATGCACTAAGCTCCAGAGGTCGCAGATTTGGTTCTGCCTGTTGGCACTACATTGGTACAGTAGTTAGTACCTTGTAGAGGCCTCGAGGCATTACCTCACTATAAAATGTTTAATAATGAGCAGATACCTCAGCATGTGCATCCTTCCCTTTTCATAATAAAGGAAAAAAGTCACAGCTACCAGTATTCTGCAACTAGTGGAATGGATCAGCTTGTTCAGCAATAGTCTTGCGATCCAGTTTTTCCTTCTCAATTTGTTATAATCAGAAAAATAAAATTTAAAAAATGGTTTTACAGAAATCTAAATTAAATGGGGGGGGGAGGAGGGTAAGGAATGACTATCCTAGGGTCTGAATAGGGAGCTAACTCTTGGCTCATCTGGAAATTTAAAAATATTTACTCTCCGAGTCCCATCACAACTTATTTGCAGAAAATGTAAGTCTAAATGAATGATTTAAACCTAGATGCTAAATCCCCTTGGAACATATGTAGGTTAAATAAGCATCCAGCAGTTTCTATCTTTGAAATACCTGGGTTGGCTGTTAATTTTCCTCACTTCCTGAACTGAGTCATCTTAGCTTTACTGACCTTTCATGTCACCACTTTGACACTCTTTAAGAGTTTATTCTTGGTTTAAATTTGCTACTTGATTTTTTTCCCCCATAAATACCATTCCCCGCATGCAGCAGCCTGTTACTTACGCCTGAGTTTATGGTAGGAAAGGAGTTTAGAGTTAATTGGATAAGCTGTCCCCTGGCATAACTCTGCTGAAGTCACAGGAGTTAACACAAGGGTTATACTTGGCCCACAATAACAGTTTCGCATGAGACAAATAATGCAATCCCTCATTGTTCACATTAAGCCAAAGAGATGATGTCATTGCTGCATTACCGGAATCCCTGCTGCAATATTCACGGATTGCAGAGAGAGCTCAAATGAAGAGAACAGCATGTTTTGTTTTGCTAGTTTAAGGGGGCCAAGCATGTTTTTATGGAACCCGCTCTTTGAGATGTATTCCAGCAATAGTCATGTACCAAAATGATTGACAGAAGTCTGCAGATCAAATCTGAACAGCAGCAAAAGCTTAATAACCCTTCAGTGAAGTATTTGAATGCTAAAGTGTTGCGATTATAGGACTATTGATCTATAAATTCCAAAACAGAGGAACATAATTCAGAAAAATTAAATGTTTTGGGGATCAGGTAGGTCTCCTTAACACACATTTTCTTCTAACTATGAAGATATGTTTGGGATTTCTCTTGAACCAATTGCAAAGTGTGTGGTTGGAATTGTGGAAAGGGTGGGATTGGGGAAGGTTTCAAGCAGAACCAGTACAATAAAGTAGAAATGGAGACAGTAGCTTTGGGGATAATATTTTATTCTAATTTCCTTATTCCCCCCATTTATTTTAGATTTATGTGAAAGATCTTTGCTTTGTTAGAAGAAAGCAACTCCTTTGTGACTCTTCACAGTTATCAATTCTACAAGCCAAATACACAGAGAGGCATTGGAATTATAATTCATGCAAATTCTGTTCTCACACTGATGACCTCCTCAATAGAGATAACGGATGTCTGGGACATTATCAACCTAACATTCAATGCAGATGCCAACAGTTCTTTATCTGTGTAGATTCTTGAATCAGTACCCTTCCTATCTAATTGCTATCCTGTGATCTTATCTGCTTCTTTTAACTATTCAATCTTTAGATGCGTATAGGTTACCAGTTCTGCCTACTTGTTTTTCCCTTTGATATTTCCATACCCTCTGCTCCTTGTTTCCCGCCCTCCCTTTTTTTTCCTCCCCCCTCCCTTCTCCCCTATTTATTTCGGGTCTGTACATCCTAAACTCAAACCTTTGATCATCTGAAGAAGTGGGCTGTGCCTATGAAAGCTCATGATACCATCTACATGTTTTATTAGTCTATAAAGTGCTACCAGACCTTTTGTTGTTTTTTAAGTATGTACTGTACAGACTAACTCAGCTACCCCCTGAAGCTTCACAAGATACTAGTTACTTGTTTCTTCTCAATCTCCTGACCCTAGTTACATGATTATCTTAAATCTCTAAGTATGTACTTTATGTTGTTGTAATGGGGCAGCACTTGCCTCCTGCAAGCACCCCCTTGGCCAAGTATGTGTGCCTGCACTCTGAAAGCCTCTTCATCAACTCAACCCTCTGGCTGAGTCACACTGTGTGAGAATCAATCAACCCCCTTCCAAGGTATATAGCTAGTAGGGCCCATCTCAGTGACCTCTGTAATGTCCCTCTGAGTCTGTTCTCTCAATCTATTTCCCCACTCTGGCAGAGAGTGGTGCACCCAGGACTCTCCCTCCTGGAGGCAGCATCCTTGCCCTTACCTCAGGACTTTATCTCAGAGTCTCAGCATAGTCTATTGTCTCCCATAAGCACTCCACATGGAGCTCTCCTTGGTGCTGCCATTCTCTTTGCCAGGCAGTCTCCTGCTCTGCCCAGCTTGAGGTCTCCAGAGGAACTGAACTGCCTCTGCACCTGCAGCTCCTCTTATAGGGCCTTCCTGGCCTCTGAATGGCTGCATCTCCTGTAGGGATGTGAACGACTAGTCGACTAGCCAATAAGCAAATGCTTATTGGCTAGTCGACACACTAGTCAGAAAGAGGCAGAAAGAGGGGGAGGGTAGGAGAGGGGGTGCTTCAAAGTGGCAGCCCGGCCCGGCCTCCATGTGGTGCTTCTGCTTTGAAACACCATAGGGAGCATGGGGCCAGAGGGAGACTACTTGAGTCTCCTGCTGGCCCCATGCTTCCCACAGCGCTTTCGCCTTTGAAGTGTAGCAACAGCCCTCGGGCTATTCCTACACTTTGAAGGCAGAGGCGCTCTTATCGACTAATCAAGTAGTTGATTAAAATTGCATCAACTATTTGATTAGCTGATTAATCTAAATTTAACACCCCTAGTCTCCTGCAGCCATTCTAGTCTCTTTGGAGAACCTCTCTATTGTCTCTTTGGGGTAGGGTGTGGCAGGACCACAGGGCCTCCAGCAGGGGGCTTCAGAGCCTGGTCCACCCTGTCACAGTTGTCATTTGTTTCTCTGTACTGATTCTCTCTCCTCTATTTATAGTTTTCTCCAAGCTCTTGGAGACAATCTTTACCTTCATACTGATACCAGTGGAATTCAAATGGTCAGTACTGCATTTTGAGAGTCTTTGTAGTCAAACTGACATCAATGCACCTGTCTCCCTATACCTGTATATCTCACTAGCAGTCAGCTCTGGGTGAGCCCCTTCACATTCAGCATCATACTGGAAGGAACAAGAGTAATGCAATGTGATTTCCCCTTTTGTTTGTCAGCTGCAAAGAATAGCATGAGTTGAACTTTGCAGATATGGTGGAGAAAGGTTAGTGGCCTTATTCTGGCCAGTGGATACACTCCTGGAGAACAAAATAGAAGGAGGAGTGAAGTGAGGGAGCCTGTCTTAAGGGCTCATTCAGGGGACTAACAGTGTGTTTCTGGTTGAACAGATGCAGTGACAGCAGGGGGTTAACCAGGAATCTTTTCTGGAAGCAGATATGCTGCACTAGAGCACTACAAAATTCTCCAGGCAGTGAGTCTTTTCTTCCTTGCTGATCAGATATCATCTTGTCATTAAAGATTAAAGACTAGATTGTGCCTTTAGGCACAGCTCTGAGTAAAGAGTCATGCAAAAATAGCACCATCCCAGGAGTAGCCCTGTGCCTCAGAGAGACACCTCAGATTCCCATTTCCCTCTGGCTTTAAAGCAATAATAATTTGTTGTTGGCCTTTACTAGAAGAAATCTGACCCCTGATTGTCAGCTCTGCTGTAGTGGAGCTGACCTTCCACTCTCTCGTGTGGAGGGGTGGAAAGGAAGTGAGTAAATGCACAGGTAGGCTAGTCAAGGTCCAGGTAGGCTAGTCAGCGATGGGATTTTTACTCCCCCTTGCTCTGCTGCAGTATAGTTCAAACCACAATCTAGCCCTAAGCGTGTACAGTAAATATACAAGTGTGCCCAGTGCTCTTCCACCAGCTATTTCACATGGCAAATATGTGCTGTAGTTCACTGTACCTCCAAATGGGTTACAATAGGGGGAATGGTGGGAGAAGAACAACTCCCCACACTGCTAAATGATCAACAAGAGAGTCCCCTCCTCTCCATGGCTTGGGTAAGGAGTGCTTCCCTGGGCATGGAGCAGACAGCCTGAATGGGCTCCTGGGCAAGGTTGGGGTGGAGGACATAGCTGGAAGGGGCAGATCCAGGGACAGCCAGCCTTCCATGCTGCCCAGAGCGCAGCACACACACACACACACACACACACACACACATACACAGTCCTCAGAGCTGCACAGAGCATGCAGCACTCCAGCAGAAATGTAAAAGGTTCAGAGATCCAGCTCACACGACTGCCATAGTAGCAGTGGTAGTGGCCGGGAGCCCCAACCCCTTTGAATCGCCAGGCCCCAGGGCAATTGCCCCCTTTACCTCTCCCTGTCATTGGGCCTGCCCTTGGGGCTTCCTTTCCTTGTTGGCTGATGCCAGGAGAACTGTTCTTCTTGTTTCAATCTACTTGAAACACAGCCTACAAACGTGCTGCTCACTCATTCCTGCGGCTGTGACTGAACCTGTGGTGTGAGCGACTCCTGTGACCTGCCAGAAGTTAGTTAGTTTTTAAGTCACAGCTTCTTAAACATTGTCCCAGTGTTTGTACCTTAATGGATTATGAAATACATAGGCCTTTGCTGACATATACTTCTTAAATTGGAGTCCTTTCCCCACCCTTTCTCCTCCCATTCCTCAGATAAGTGGGGGAAAATATTGTGCATCTTTAACAGGCTGCCTAGTCACATTTGTCTCTTTTGCTGGGTCATTTTCACATAGTAGAATGGTCTCGATACAAAATAACAGCTTTGCATTTGAGTGTCAAAGAGAAGGGTTTAAGAAAAGAAAAAAATATCCTGTTTTATCTTCCCTGAGCTTGCTTCAACCATCCAGATTAGCACCTTTCCAGGAAGGTACCTCAACAATTTGAGAACAGTGGGCCAACTGGATTTGAATACTTATTGGCCTTTAAACCTCTGCAGAATTGCAGAGGAATGCCTTATATCACAGTGTATTGCATCAAATCCTTCTGTCCTGTAGCTTCTTTATTGCTGGTGTTACACTAGCAATACATATTTGATCTGAGTCTTAAAACGTCCCAGTCTGAACTCATTTGCCTTTTGGAAAAGATAAAAGTGATAGTTACCTGCTTTATGGAACTAATGAAACTATAAACATGCAGATTAATCAGAATATTGATTTTAGTGTTAGCAGACACTTTTGTTTTGTGCAGCTTCACTTCCTTTTTGCCTGTACAGTATTTCACTATTTCCAAGCCCTTGGTAGTGGCTTCCCTAGCTCTTCCTGTGCCCTTCTCTAGAAGTAGCTGGGAAACTCCTTGCTTTTTTGTCTCCATTATGCGTTCACTTGTTTTTTATTTGCACATTCAGTCCATGGACCCTGCAGATTAACACCCTGATCCTTCAGCAGTCTCCATCCAGGCCTTGGAGAGACCTACAGAATTCAGCAGGGCACAGGGGCCCTCCCTGTGGTGCTCAGTGAGGGGTGTTAACATAGTAATTTCTTCCACTGGGAAAAAATTAACGTTGCAAGGACTGCAGGTATCATTTTCAAATATACCTCAGTCTCATTTTCAAAAGTGACTTAGGGTATGTCTACATTGCAATTAGACACCAGTACATGGGCAACAGGTATACGAGGCAAGGGAAGGCACTGCCTTCCCTGGGTCTTAGTGCCCACCCCCTCTCCTCTTCCTATCCCTTTTCTGACTCTTTCTGCAGCTCCCACTGCCTGGTGAGTCTTTGAGCTAGTAACTTAAAAGTGAAAAAGCCTTCTAGCTTGTCAGACCTATTAGCAGAATATTTATATTGTTAAAGAGCCATTGAAGTGGTAATGAAACCATTTAACAGACATTTGCCAACCTCTACTATACACTGTCAGCCTGTCAGTATGCATTGCATCACACTATCAGTTTTCTTTTTTGGAGGAGGAATCCTTCATTTCATGTATCATGCACAACTTGCTATAGTGAGGCCTCAGTATCACCCATTCACAAGCACACAATAAAAAAAGAAGAGAAATATCTATTTGTTTTACATTTCATTTCACCAGAAAATCTTTAACAATAACCAGACTGCCCTTTCCGGGCCAGATCCTCAACTTGTGTAAATTGTTGTAGCTCCATTCAGGAGGTGTGGCCATTTAAATCAGCGGAGGGACTGACCTTCAGGATCTGTAGATCTTGGCAAGCTTTGCAATCACAAGTGAACTGAGCCTCACAACTACCTTATGAGGAAAGGTGTAATGGTTCTTCAGGCTCAGAGGGAGGCCACTCTGACTCAGGCAACAAGCAACAGTCAATTAGCAATCTATGGCTCTCCCTATCCTCTGGGGCGTGGGGGAAGAGTGGTCAGCAATCATTAGCCCACCTCCTGGCTAAGGTAGAAAGCAAAGACAATCTGGAACTCTGACCCTCTGGGTGAGGCAGAGTAATAAACAGTCTTTAGCTCAGCCTCTGGGTGAGGCCAGACAGCAAACACAGTCTAGGCCTAGGGCTCATGGTGAATGTGTGGCCAATCTCCAGCTACGGGGTTGGTGGCAAAGGAGATAGGGAAATCCAGGCCCACCCTACTCCCCAGAACTCTACTATTGGTGGGTAGTCCCGCCACTGAGTAGGCTGGGAAACTGAATGCCATTGCCTCAATTCCTGGCAGCACAACTTGACCAAAGCCTGGTTCCCTTGGACTACCTCCTTCTACCCTTTGTTGGCGTGGCTCCAAAGTTGAGTTCTCAGCTGCGTCAGGATAGCTCAGGGCAATGGCAGCATCTGGTAACACCACTCTGCTCTTGGTCTCCTCCAGAGGGAGGGCATGGCTACGGCCACCTTTTCAGAATGCAAAAGTAGGATACATGCCATCAAATGGAGATTGCATTAAAAAGTGAATACAAAGCTGTTGTAAGCCATGTGGCTGTCTTGATATTTTCTCCTCCTCCCATGTCAGCGCTCCTCATTGCTCCCCTCCTGTTTCATCAGGTTGGGGTGCATACTAGGGAAATGGAGTGGAAAGCCAGTGGCAGATTGAGCTCATAGACTCATAGACTTTAAGGTCAGAAGGGGCCATTATGATCATCTAGTCTGACCCCCTGCACAATGCAGGCCACAGAATCTCACCCACCCCCCTGCTAGAATAATCCTCTCACCTATATCTCAGATATTGAAGCCCTCAAATATTTTGAAGACCCCAAGATGCAGAGAATCCTCCAGCTGTGATCTGTACCCCATGCTACAGAGGAAGGCGAAAAACCTCCAGGGCCTCTGCCAATCTACCCTGGAGGAAAATTCCTTCCCGACCCCAAATATGGCGATCAGCTAAACCCTGAGCATGTGGGCAAGACTCACCAGCCAGACACCCAGAAAGTTCTCTATAGTAACTCCTATCATCCCTCCATTGACCTATTTACCACTGATAATGAAAGGTCAATTAGTTACCAAGATCTTGTTATCTCATCAAACCATCCCCTTCATAAACCCATCTAGTTTAATCTTGAAGCCAGATAGATCTTTTGCCCCCACTACTTCCCTTGAATTGAGCTGTTGAATTGGGTTCAGAACATTGGTGCCAACTGGTTGCCATAGGTTGAGTCTGAGGACACCACAGGTGTGCATGCAGTCAGTAATGGAGCGGGGAGATGGATGGGGTTGCTGCTTGGGAGGGCTGTGATGCCCATGGCTTTCTTGTGACTTTTGTCTTTTCCCCATGACTAATACATGCATTTTAAAGGTTTTGACCTGTGACTGAATTAGATCCTTAATCATAAGAGTTGTCAATGCTAGTAAATGGTCTGTATTTGAGACCAATTTGTCTGCTGCTAAATTTGTATTGATTTATTTTCCAAAATTCAAGTAGCTAAGAATCCTGCTTTATTTTTATACACCAAGAATGTCAAGGTTTAGATTTTCCTCTCAGTAATATCTGTTGAATCTGGAGAAGATAGTTAATAAGTAAGAAGAGACAAGATATGCCTCAAAGCAACCTAAGCTGCGTGGTTTTGTTATTTCTGTTGTAATTTGATGTTGTGAACCATTCTGTGGTGATCATGTATTTCCAGTGCAGTGGTGTCACTTTATTCCTATTTAAATACAATTCTAAGCTCTTTACAGCAGGTAAAATAAAAAAGTTAAAGCTTATTGCTCCTGCCCCAAAAAGGAAGGAAATGACTTTTTTTTTTCCTTTTCCTTGTCTAATACCTCTATCCATAGCACTTAATCTCCTGAAAGTGTTTTAGCTTTATTTGCTCTCCCTATTCCTAATCTACTGTAACCTCCACACCTCCACGGTATGGTGTTCTGTCCTATCTAGTGGCACTAGGGCCCCTTAAAGCCGGGGTCCCAAACTCATGGCCCATGAGCTATCTATGGCTGGAGCATTCTTGCAATCTGGCCCAGGAACCCCAGCAGTACAGGGTGTGTGTGACCATCCCTGTCCCCCAAATCCCACTTCTTCTTGCCACTGACCCACCCCATTCTCCCCCCCATTACATCCTGTCCCCCAAGGGATGCACTCTCGGGGATTACCGGGATGTGAGGGGACGGCTGGCATAGGGCGGCAGCAGCGGTTGGGCCCCCGCATGCCCTACAGCAGTCAGGTACAGGGAAAGAGGTACAAGGTACAGGTATGGATAAGGGGACTCCTGAGCTGGATTGTGAAAATGCTCTAGCTGTAGCTGACTCAGAGCTTAGTGAGTCTTCTCTATAGCCATAGCTAAGAGCTCTTAGCTCATGTGGTAGTGTTTTATGCACTAACCTCCAGAGACTCCTGGTTCAGTGCCACTGACCGTTGTGTGTCAGTGTTACCAGAGGTGTGTGGGTTACATTATTATTTTTTGTCAATTTTCCACAGTTCCTGTACCACAGATTGTCATAACCTGGTACAGAGTAGGAGCAAAGAATGATCATAAATGGTCCCTTCTGGTTTGAATTCTGGGTCATGTTTTCCTCCTCTGCTTCCCTACCATTCCCCTTAAAATATAATTAGCCAGCCTGTCAGTCCACCATGAAATGAGGCTGTTGACATCATCCAATTATGGGATCAGCTCCAAAGTTCTAACAAGAAAGTTACCCCATGTATGTGAGCTGTTATTGTTTCCTTGAAGAGGAGCTTTCGCCTTCTCCACCCACAATCCGATGTGTAATTAGCTCCGATGTCACAAAGACAGCATGCAAAGTAACATCCCATTTCAAGAAGCTGTCAGGTAACTAGGTCACTGTTTTGAAATCAACCCTGTCATCCTTGACAGGATTTTACCAGGCCCAGTTTCTCATTTGCATCAGAGTTCCACATAGCTGTAAAACACCTTTTTCCTCCTTGTGACAGGGTGAATCAATCCCTCACTGTAGCTGACAGTTACCTTGGCCCAGCTGGCTGAGAGGGCCCCATCCCTACAGCCCTGCTGGGAAGGCATGCTCCTACTGGGGGCTGGCTATAAAAGCCTCTGGAGCAGCTTGGCCAGGTTTGACTGCTGAAGGTGAAGGAGGTGCTGCGGGAGCTCCAGGGTAGGAAGCGCAGCCGGACCAAGCAGTGGCAGCCAGTGTGAGAGGTGCTGCCAGAGAAGCTGCAGGATTTAAGTAAGCATACAGAGAAGACAGAGGATGTCTGCCAAGATCTGGTAGGAAGTTGCCCAGGGCGGGGAATTGTTCCCTGAGCGCTCTGCGTGTTGTGGCAGGATTCCCCGCTGAGCAAGGAATGGATCGTGCCACTGCCAACAGGGCCGTGGGCTGGGACCTGGTGGAGAGAGAGGGCCCGGGTCCCCTTACCGTCTCCTTACATACTCCCGCTGGGGGAGCTTTTCCGGTGCATATTGACTGAGGCCAATGGGCCATGATACGCTGAGTAGAAGGACTAGCGTATTGACTGAGGCCATTGGGCCATTCTGTAAATAGACTGGGTGGCTGCTAGGCCACTCAAAGAGAATAGATTCAAGGGGCCTCTGAGAGCCTGTTGCCCTCAAAACTCCCTCAATTCCCAGGGCTACCAGGGGGCTGGTCCAGCACCTGGCATAATATGAAGCATCCTGAGAGGGCATTCTACAGGAAAAGATCATTGGCCACATCCCAGCCTCCTCAACATCCGCCTCCCCCAATTCCCACATTCCTTCCCCTCGTGGGCTGGAGAGGAACCAGGGCAGGTGATGTAGCGTTGATAATGCTTGCTATATGTTACCTGGTTAGGCAGTAGCTTTTAGGCTACTTTGCACTACAAGCATGACACACAAAGCCTGATTATAGACTAGGACCTGGTTCCTTTTTAAAAAAATCCCATCACAGTCACTGGTTTGGAGGATGTACACTAGCAATTTTAGAGGGGAATTTTTGTCATACAAGTAACTTTAACAGGAGAAGTTCTGGCTTTACACTGGCATAAGTAAGATCAGAATTTGGGCCAGAAAATTAAATGTATCTAGAGGACAGGACATTATAAAACATGCCCTGGTACAGCTATTGAATGTAGGGTCTGTTGCACACTTATCAAGTGGATGAATCTTCCGAATAAACCTCAAAGTGGTGTTATTTGCAGTGTTAGTAAGAGAGGCTCTTTCAAGCTCTGTGTTTGTAGCTCTTACAGTAGGGATTTTCTGGCATATGCCAGCTCCAGGGATGCTGCCTTTGTTAATCAAAGAAACTGTTTGCTTTAGGGAGAGAAAAATAGGCTCAGCAGTTTCTATTGGTGCAGAGTGTGCCCAGCAAATCAGGCTACTCTCAAGATGACAAATCAGCAAAGTTGGATTTACCTCTAGAGCTAGCATGATGCAGGCCCTGTTTCCCCCACTTTGGCAACAAAAAGGACACAGTCTAGGTGGTACGTGCATGCCCTACTTTAACACAAAAGTAACAAAACTTAGGCCTGGTCTATGCTTAAAATTTAGGGCTGCGTCTAGACTGGCATGATTTTTGCGCAAAAGCGACTGCTTTTGCGCAAAATCTTGCCGCCTGTCTACACTGGCCGCTAGTATTTGCGCAAGAACACTGACTTTGTAATGTACAAAATCAGTGGTTCTTGCGCATAAATACTGACGCTCCGCTCAGGGATAAGCCCTCTTGCGCAAGTATTCTTGTGCAAGAGGGCCAGTGTAGACACGTTTATTTCTTGCGCAAGAAAGCCCGATGGCTAAAATGGCCATCGGAGCTTTCTTCTTGCAACGTCTATACTGGGCACGGATGCTTTTGCGCAAAAGCAAATCTTTTGCGCAAAGGCACATGCCAGTATAGACGCTCTCTTACGTAAATACTTTTAACGGAAAAACTTTTCCGTTAAAAGTATTTGCGCAAAATCTTGCCAATCTAGATGCAGCCTAGATGGGCATAGCTCTGACTCAGGGGTATGAAAAATTCACTACCCCTGAAAAACAAAAGTGTCCTGGTCCAACTGAAACTATCTTGGCAAACCTGTTCCTAGCTTCATGGAAAATGCTTCAGTTGACTTATCTACGGTGGTTCAGGATGGTGGCAGTCCTACATTGATGGGAAAGTCCCCTGTACCAGTGAAGGATGTATCTGCACTGCGGGGTTGTGCCGACATAGCTATGGGACTGTGGCTATGGTGGCATAGGCCTCGTAGTGTAGCCATAGGTTTAGATTTTGGATACAGGCTCACAGATTTCAGCAAAAGAGCAGATCAACTCTTCTGTCTTTTCCCTCCTTTAACATTTCTGCACCATGGGCCAGCTTGCTTACTCTCCTGTACGTTTGTGTATCCAAATGTCACTCCAAAGAGGCTGGGCTCTGTTAAGACTTGAATCCTGCTTCTGTTAAAGTCCATGCAACCAAGACCCTCACTGAAATCAGTGGCAGTTAGGAGCCCAAATACCTTTGGGGATCTGGACCTGGGACTTTTTCCACTAAGTGTATTGGTAGCTGGGAGACCAGACTGGAATGGAGTGCAATTTTCCTTTAATAAGGAAAACCATTTAGCACCCACTCCTGTGCAATACATATTGCTGTACAAGTACGCGAGGAGCTGCGATTATGGACTCCACAGCAGATCTTGCTTTCATTTAGGCCATGTGCAGCAGGCTAACCCAACGCAGTAATACTGCATCTCTGTAGTAATGAGTGCAACTAAGTTCCCAGTGTCTGTGCTTTGCATTGTTCAGTTCTTAGCCTAATTTGAGATCTGGGAAATCTGCAGGGAGTCAGACCACTGCTAAAGGGATTGTAAAAGCCCTTTGAGGAGCTGCAGAAACCATAATTCTCTTGCACCTAGGCCGAGACCATGGAAGACTGACCAGTCCAAATTAAAAACAAAATTAAATGACACCATGTCTCCCACTGTTCAACCTAGTCCAGGATGTGCTGAGGGAAGCATTGTAGCCTAATGTATTTATGGCAATGCCCAGGGGCCCAGTCCACTGAAGACCCTGTGGTAGTAGATGCTGTACAAACACTGAGACAATTTCAGTTGCGATCAATGTTCCCTCTAATATTTTCCATCCATGTGCAGAATGAATTTTGTTATGTGCACTGAGGCATGTGCAGATGTGCACCACCAGCAGAAACACATGCTGCTGGCAGTGGATGCTCTGATAATCAGCTGGGTGGCATTTGAATCTCCTTTGGGCGGTCACCCAAGCACTCAGCTTATAGGGAAGACTGGATGCAACCCTGCAGAGATTTCTGATTGTGGTGCCTGCTCTGCTGGAGTGGGGAGTTGAAGCCAGATGGGCCAGCGACAGTAACCCCACCATCATCTGAAATGATGTGGTCACAGAGCATTAGCAGTGGTCTGCTATAGCAGCTGATTAGTAAGAGGGGGACAGTCACTGAAAGGACTCTTTCCAAAAGACAAAGGCTGTGGTTTAGCTGAAACTAGGAGACACTGTGCAGTTGTCTGGTGTGCGTTGGCAGCTCTTGCATCACCCTGAGGCAGAAGGTGAAGCAGCAAGAGATTTCTGGTGGGAGGGTTCAGACATGAGAAAGGAGCTTAATTCAGGGAGGCCTGTCCATTGTATCTTTCCAAATGCAAAGAAATGAAATGCAGAATGGATACCGAGGTGACACAGAAAAGGACTCTGTAACAACGTGGGAGCAGAAGAACTCGGAGTCTAAGGAAATAAAAATCTATGCTTGACGCTGCAGAAAACTGAGCCCCGTGCTAAAGCCTTTGGTGAGATTTCTGAATGCCAAAATCAGCTGGGCACACTGGACACATCCCTTACAGAGTGTGGTGCTTCCCTGGTGATTGATTAATTATAAAGAGCCAGCATCCGGTGCCTCCAGCTGTTGGGATGAGTGTGCCACTGTGAACTCTTCAAGTCTGTTCTGCTTATGCAGCTTTTTATACTATGCCCACCCCATGATAGCTGAGCGCCAGTGTGCGGTAAGCAATGTGACCACATATCTGAACGATGCAGTGTTGTGGTAGCTGGGGTGGTCCCAAGATATCAGAGAGACAAGGTTGGTGAGGTAATCTAAATTGGTCCAATACAAAAATTCTCTCTCTCCTATACATCTGAAGCAGCAGCCTCATTGGTTCAAACCAGCCTCACCCAGGCTTCCTTACACTGTGCTCAGTGGTTGCTAGGCTGGAAAAGAGAGAGGAGGTGGGGATTTATTTATTTATTTATGTTTTTTATTTATTTGAATACCCTGTCTTTACCCTGAGAGATTAATGCACCTTAACCCCATAGTCTCCTGCAGCTCTTCCAGTGTGATGTTAGTTGAGTGTCCGGAGAATATGTGTAAAGATTCAGCTTGATTGCAGGACAGCCTGTCAGTAACTCCACATCCACACAAGCGAATGCAGTTGGGAAAAGCAGAGATGCACAATTGCATACATGCCTGAGCCCCAGCGTGAATGCTGAGAAATTGCTGACTAGGCACGGAGACTATTACACGCTCAGTTGGGCCCCGACACTAACGTAGCAATTCCATCCTCCAACCTTAGGCCAAGGTATTTGTTCAAGTTACATACTCTATCCAATTTGGTTTCTCTCTCTTATTTACCACTCTGTTGCTGGGATAGCTGAATGTTTGCACAGCTGCTTTACTTTGCTTTGCTTCTCCACTTACACTAGCTCTTCCCTTACTGGGCTGACCCTGCATCCCTTCGGCTCACTTGAAATCAGCGGGAATTGTATGTCTGCAGGAGTTGTAGAACAAAAGTTACATGTTGGGCACAAGGGAATTCAGACGGTTCAGAGAATGAACATGGCAATGCTTTCAATAATCAACCAAATCAGAGTCTTAAGAATGAAAGAAAATCATAACTAACAGCTATGATCCCTTTGCTTCTAAATGAGAGTACCCATGCCCCTGGGAAAGGGGTGTGTGTGCTAATGTGTTATAATTTATGTGCATTAACTTCACAGCTTTAGTTTCTTTATCTTAACTGCCTGTGCAGACAAGTCCTTACATTTTTGAAGGCTTGGGCCTAAGGAAGAATATACTGAAGAGATGACAGGTTGTGATCATACTAAGTGAGAAAACTTGGCCCAGCTTGATGGAGAGCATCCAAAATGAGAACAGCTCCTTTTGAAGGTGGCTTGGTATTAAACAGGAAGCTGTGCAGAGAGCAGACCATGGGATATGAGGCTTTTTCACTGCCCAGTATTGTTCAGCTTCTGGGCTGCTGGATTTGGAACCACTTGGAGCTATTTGGCTCAGTAAGTTACACTACTCAAGCCTGGAGGCACAAATGATTATTATTATTTATTTTGTCTTACAGTGGGAACTGGAAGCCTGAACCAAAATGTCTACTTGTGAGGGGGTGTACCAACTCAGCACTGGACCTGCAAGGGTTAACCAGGGTTACCTGGCTGAGAGAGCCCCGCCCCCACAGCTCTGCTGGTCATGCTCCAGCTGGAGACCAGATATAAAGGCTGGTGAAGCAGCTCAGTCTAGGCCAAGGGTGAGCAATAATTTTTGAATGAGGACCACTTTAAACATTTTTTAAGTAGCTGTGGGCCGCTCTGGAAGGGGCGGGGCCTCTGACGGAAGGGGCGGAGCCTTGTGCGGAAGGGGTGGGCCTTTAAATAGCAGGAGTTGAAAGGGCTCTTGCCACCCCTGCAGTTCCCAGGCATCACATTAGCTGGGGACGGGAGCTGTGAGCCCTTTCAATTCCTACTATTTACAGGGCTCGCTGCTAGTGTGTTGCCTGGGAGCCAGGGATGCTAAAGCCCTTTTAACTGCTTCCATTTATTTAAAGGGCTCGCACCTTCCCAATGCCTGTTGGACAATGCATTGCCTGGCAGTGGTGGGGAAGGCGCAAGCCTTTTAAATGGTAGCAGTTGAAAAGGCTTGTGCATCCTGGCTCCCAGGCAATGCGCGAGCAGCAGGGCTGTGAGCCCTTTCAACCGCTTCTATTTAAAGGGCTCGCGCCTTCCCTGTGACTGCCAGGCAATGCGTTGCTCAACGGGCATGGGGAAGGTGTGACCCCTTTAAATAGCAGCGGTTAAAAGGGCTTGCAAGTCCCAGCTCCCAGGCAACATGCTGGAGGGCAGGGCCTGGAACTGCCACGCCGGCTGGATCAAAGCCCTCAGTGGGCTTTATGCCCACCCTGGTCTAGGCTGACTGCCTCTGGGGAAGGAGATGCGGCCAGAGCTCTGGAGAAAAAATCGCAGATGGACCAAACCATGGAGGCCATTCAGCTAGGAATGCCTTAGAAACCCCCCAGTCTGGAGGAAAGTGACGAAGAAAGCTCAAGGGCACCATTTTAGGACAGTGTGTGTGTGTGTGTGTGTGGGGGGGGAGCTCATAGTGGAAGCAGCAGCCGAGCGCTCTGGGTTGGGGTTTGCTTTTCATCCCGTTCCCCGGATGCTAAGGGAGTGGGCGGAAAGTACGTGCATTCTGTGCATGCCTCTCACACCTGGCTGGTGCGCTCCCCTTCACCAGCCAGGTATAAGAGGCGTGCACAGATTGCAAGCACTTTCCCCTCACTCCATTAGCGTCTGGGGAACGGGAAGAAAAGCAAACCTCGTCCTGGAGCGCACGGCTGCTATCCTCCTGAAATGGCGCCCTTGAAAAGCCCAGGGCAGTGAGTTAGGTTCCAGAGAGCTTGACATGTTTTGGGCAGATTCCCCACTGAGTTAGTGATGGGCCACCCCACCACTGATAGGTAAGGTTGCCAGATGGTTTCAACAAAAATACCAGCCACACTTGACATTACATCACAATCTACATTACATCTTATTTAGAAAATACCGGACATTTCTATTTTCTCATTTCTATTTTCTCAGTTTGTTTCCTGAACAGAAAGCTCAAATACTGGACTGTCCAGTTCAAAACCGGACACCTGGCCACCCTACTGATAGGGCCCGGGACTGGAGAGGGTGGGCCTGGGTGCCCCATCCCATTCCTATTAACCCCCCAAGGGGAGGGTGCTAAAACTGTTGTCATGGACTCTGGCAGCCCTGTGTGAAGGGGCATTGATATTTATTTTGTCACTGTGGCCACTAGGCCTCACTGGCCAGTGGGAAAGGACTAGTTTTATTATTGACTCTGATTGGTAGGCCTCACAGCCCTTCATGAGAAGGTTTTTTTTACTGATTGTGGCTGCTAGGCTGGACTGCCTCATTGGGACG
Source organism: Rafetus swinhoei (assembly GCA_019425775.1). Taxonomy (NCBI): domain Eukaryota; kingdom Metazoa; phylum Chordata; order Testudines; family Trionychidae; genus Rafetus; species Rafetus swinhoei. Next base: position 280,823,213 of record CM033437.1, read on the forward strand.
GTGTGTAATTATTGGTCCTGAGCCAAAGGACAGATGTGCACATGGGGTGAAGCACTCTTTGAGAGGCTTTAGAGACCTAATGGCCTGTCTCGGAGGGGGCTGTGTACCCACCCCATGACACTGCTGCACAAGCAATTCATCGGAGATGGCCCTTAGCTCAAAGAAATTCCAGACAGGTAAATGGATGAGGGCGAGAAAATTATTGTTCCTGTTTTTACAGATGGGAAACTGAGGCACAGAGCAATTAAAGGCCATGCCCAAGTTTACACATGGAGCGTGTGGCAGGGCTAACAATTAAACCCAGTTACATTGAGTCCCAGTTGAGCGTTTTTACCATAGGGACCTTCTGTACAAATGTAGAGGGAATATAAAAATGAAATATTTTTGGCATTTCTGCTAATGAAAAGCATGACTCTGAGAGGTGCTGGACACCTGCAATTCCCATTAACTTCAAGATTGGGCCCTAAATAATACAGAAGAGAGGGAAAGAGAAATACCTTTTAGCATATGTAATATTAGTGACAGAAAAGCATAAAATCTTGTGAAACATAAATTAGAATTTCAAGCCATATAATTAGAAGGGATGGCAATAAAATACTGTAAAGTGCATTTATTTCCAATGGATGTGTCATGACATGGACCTTCAATTGCCTGCAAAACAAAGTGCTTTTTCTAGAAAAATGCTGGGAATCATTTTGGATACATTGCGTACAACAAATATTAGAAATTGGATCCAGGAGGCCAGAGTCTCTATTTACTTATACCACTGTCTATTAAGAGTGACTCCACTGGCAATGCAATTACTCTGTTGTGCAAGTAGAATTGGGTCCATCATCTCAAATTCTTATACTTTGTCCCTGTTGCTTATGTGGCTGGAAACTAGCAGCTACCCCCTCAGCTGCATAGATCAGTGTTTCTCAACCAGTGGTACGAGTACCCTTAGGGGTACTTGAGAGAAGTCTGGGGGGTACATCAACACAACTGAAACTTGGAGAAAACTGAATTTTTGTTTTAAGTTTTACAGTGCTTTATTATTTTTGTACTTTTTACACCCAAAAATTTCATCACCTGCCCGGTTACGATTAAACAAATGTGTTGCAATGGTAGAAAAAAATGTGTGTGTCTGAAAACTGTAGGTACTGGGGGTATTTACAATTTTTTTAAAGGGGGTACATATATATAATTTAAAAGGGGTACTTTAGAATCATAGAATACTAGGACTGGAAGGGATCTCAAGAGGTAATTGAGTCCAGTCCCCTGCCCTCGTGGCAGGACCAAGTATTGGCTAGACCATCCCTGATAGACATTTATCTAACGTACTCTTAAATATCTTCAGAGATGAAGATTCCACAACCTCCCTAGGCAATTTATTCCAGTGTTTAACCACCCTGACAGTTAGGAACTTTTTCCTAATGTCCAACCTAAACCTCCCTTGCTGCAGTTTAAGCCCTTGTTTCTTGTTCTATCCTCAGAGGCCAAGAAGGACATTTTTTCTCCTTCCTCCTTGTGACACCCTTTTAGATACCTGAAAACAGCTATCATGTCCCCTCTCAATCTTCTCTTTTCCAAACTAAACAAGCCCAATTCTTTCAGTCTTCCTTTATAGGTCATGTCCTCTAGACCTTTAATCATTCTTGTTGCTCTTCTCTGGACCTTCTCCAATTTCTCCACATCTTTCTTGAAATGTGGTGCCCAGAACTGGACACAATACTCCAACTGAGGCCTAACAGCACAGAGTAGAGTGGAAGAATGACTTCTCGTGTCTTTATAAAAAAAGGTTGAGAAACACTGGTATAGATCAACTTTCAATCACTGATACTTACAGGCTGCCTCCATGGTCATCCACTGCTAATGGTGGAAGCAATTAAGGACACTCATCACTCTATCATGCGTGAGGGTGGAGCCACACTGCTTTGACGCATTGCAAGAAGGTGTGGGATGAGCTATTCACCTCTTTCCCGTTACCACAGCAACACCAATTCCTGTGAAATAGCCATGGAACAACCACCTTTGTGTTTCACTGCCATTGTCTGTCAGTCATTGTCAGGGTTGTCGCTAGACATCTTGTATTCTGAGTTCTGTATAATGTGTTATTATTTATATACAGTAGGACCTGGAGGCCACAACTGAGACTGGGACACCATTGTGCTAGGTGCTGTACAAAAACATAGCAAGAATGTCTGCCCCCCAAAAGTTTATGATCTAAATAGAAAAGACAGACAAAAGGTAGGAATGTTGTTAGCACCATTTTTATTTATCTGATAGGGTACGTCTACATTTGCTCCCTAGTTCAGACTAGGGATGCAAATGCAGACGAGCGAAGTAGCTAATGAAACTGGGATTTAAATATCCCGCGCTCCATTAGCATGATCTCACCGGCGCGCTAGTTTGAATCACAGCTGATTCGAACCAGGAAGTGCACGCCAGGACATGTTAGTTCAAACCAAAGCCGTTGGTTTGAACTAACGTTACTCCTTTTTTTTTTTTGAGGAGTAATGTTAGTTCGAACCAAGGGCTTTGGTTCGAACTAACGCATCCCGGCTGTGATTCGAACTAGCATGCCAGTGAGATCATGCTAATGGAGCGCGGGATATTTAAATCCTGGCTTCATTAGCTACTTCACTCATCTGCATTTGCATCCTTAGTCCCAACTAGGGAGCAAATGTAGACGTATCCATAGGGAGGTAGATCTCCAACCAGTGTAATCTGTCATAGTTCTATGGGCACAGCTTGGAGCTAGTGAATATTCTAGAAATACAGGATATAACAGAGGTGCTGGTTCTTCCTCCCATTTCTAAATCACTACCAGACAAATGCTTGCTAGCTAACTATCCACTACAGCTATGAGATCTCATGCAGGGCAACATGCAAATATAGTGGCCAACAGTTTGCAAAAGGGATATCTTTCTCTATTTTAAAAGCACTGCTATTTTTTGTCAGTTACTTGAATTATTTTATGCACTATCTATTGCTGTAGCATCTAGGGGCCTAATACAGAATTATTGCAGTAAGCCCCCTCTTTCCTACTCCCCTTCTCTCCCTAATAAAACCATGTACGCGGTTTCACGCTCCCTGTTATATAACCTGTGTTGTCAGATTAATATAAATATTAACATGAGCAGACTCTTTTCTAAGGGTCTGATCCTGCAGTCCTTATTTACATGAAATCAATAGATTACTCACATGATTAAGGGCTGTCAGACTGGACCCAATGAATGCCTTGCCACTTCTGTGTTGCTGTGCAGATGAGAAAAACACCTGGCAATTGGCCAAAAGGGGGATACTAAGATTAAAAAGCATAGAGAAAGAGTGTAAATCATTACAGTAAATGTGGGCCATGCTGCCGAGTGCATTTGAATAAAGGAGCAGTGAAAACAGAAGTGGCAATTGATAGGGAAATGTTAGTATAAATTTGGAAGGGGAAACTGCAGAGTTTAATCATGGCAGAAAAGTGGTATGTCATGGAGCTGTGGTGGAGAAATGTCTTATGTAAGGCTGGCTGCATGTGTGTGTGAGACAGAGATCCGTCCACTTAACTCTCATTTTACTCATATCATCTTGTTCATCCCAAGGTGCACCTGGGCATCTGTATTATTTTTTAGCCGAGTTGTTTATGCTAACTTTAGACTATTTAGATGCTCGTTTCCATTTCAAGAGCATAAGGAATTATTAGGAGCAAAGGCAGTGCTACGCGGTTTCTGTGTCGGGCTGTATGTCACCTTTAGGAAGGGGTTGCTTTACAGAGGAGTCAGCATGATCTTTCTCCTAGCACTCTACTGTGTTGATCTCTTGAAGTATCATCTCCAGTTCCTGTTCGTGAAGCATGTCCAGACATAGACATCCTATCCTTTACCTTTCTTTGAGAAGTATTACTCTATAGAAAATGGAGTTATGGCAAATTTGAAGAGAATGTGAATATACAAAAGATAATACATGTTTAAGTATAGATGTCTGCTACAAATACCCCAGATGGTGCTGAGATCTTACCCTTTAGAAGCAGATGTGATATTCACCTCTAGCCTTTCCATGTGGCACAAACTGGCTGCAGCTGCCAAAGTGCCACAGTCCCTGAAAATCAGTGAGGTGCCTGTGAGGAATGTGTTGCATTTTTTTTATAATCAAAGATGTGAAAGGCATCTACAGTGACTGTAGTACATCAGTATGATTTACAATTTAGCTGTACTAAGATCTCTGTTAGATGGATGGGGGAAGGACCCAGGCTTGCATTAGAACCTCAACTCTAAATTTTCCACCTTTCCAATCTGTTTCTTGCTAACATTCTGTAATATTTTAAAAGTACATATCTTAATAATCTCTGAGTGTTTTGCCTGCTATATTTATTACAGGCATACTATACCACATGTTCCCAGAGCAGGGGGAAAGTATCTTATAGGGGCCCAGGGAACCAACATGCATGATTTGCATCAATGTTAATGGAAAAAATACTTGTTAAACCCTCTGCCATGAGATAAGAATAGCTCCCATTTAATTTAATCATATTTAATCCTACTGTGCAATGCTATTCTCACAGAACACAGATCAAGTTTTTTAGCCAAATGTTTTCAAATATTTGTCTGCATTCTCATCTGATTAGCTTTTTATAATGTGACAAGGTGGAATAAACTATTATTTTGTGCTTATTTTTAATAAAATCCCCATGAGATAGAACTGACACCTTATAAGACAGGGAAAAGTGTTTTGTATCTGTATCGTATTCAGCTGCAGTTTCGCGACTGAATGATGGAACATAGATTTACAGTGTGTGCAAGATATCTGCATTTTAGAATGTGGCGCAAGGGAAGTCAATGCCATAAGCAGTTCTCTGAAGGCAGGTAGTAGCCTGTCTGAAGTCAGGGCATGCCAAGTTTTCAGAACAGTACATGCTGCTAAAATGTCCCTGAGATGCCTTTTCAGTGCTTTCAGTGTTAGCTGAGAGTATGTAACTGTCAGGGAATCACTTTAACCATTCCTGGCATCCTGTCATTCAGGTCTTAATTTCCCCCTCAGACAAGCTCCAATACACAGGCCTTTCAAATAATGTGTCCTCCCCACGGGGTTCCTATTTATTAAAGCCAAACAAACACATTTCCTTTGGCCCACCCCCTGGACAGCAAGGTTTCACAATATTTTTTTTACCCCTCTGGGTTTAGTTCTTTCTGCCTCACATCAGAGCAAGTTCTTTTCTGCATTCCTACTACCATGAGACTCTTCCTCAGGCCCATCACTGTTCTTTTCCTGGGATAAACCATTCCCTCAGCCCTGGATACCTTCATCCTTTTTCCTGGCCCTGCTAAAATCAATGGCACAACTCCCACTGACTTCAATGAGGACAGGATTTCACTCAGAGGTCTTTTTCACTGTTGCTGTCCCATGACACTTGGTCACCCAAATCATTTGTAGACCATAGTCTGAGTATTAATCCCTTACAGGCCTTGCTTATCCTGTGGCAGCAGCACAGAGATTTTCCTATTAAGAAAAATAACTTGTGGGAGCAAAAATGTACAGGGGGTATTTTTGTAGTCATACATTTCTCTGTCCTCTTTGCATTTTGATATACACACAATGAAAATATCCTCAGCATTATCATCCTGATCAGTTTCCCAGGTTAGACATTAAAGTCCTGCACCTGGATGCTTCTGAGCATATTAGGACTCAAGAACAGCCAGCACCACACAGAATCAAGCCCCTACATATACACTTCGGAGCTATTTCAGGATACCTCTGGTATCCCAAAATTGCTATTCCGTGTCTTAAAAGCAAGCCCATTATATCAAAATATAACAGGCTTGCTATTCCGACAACCCTGTGAACCTCATTGCATGAAGGATAAGGGACATTTCAGAATAGCACCTTATTTTGAAATTTGGCGCTGTGTAGATGCTGCCACATTTTGAAATAAGCTATGCAATTTGCATAGCTTATTTCAAGATAAGGGTGTTGTGTAGATGCACCCTAAATGACAGAGGAATGTAGGAATTGCCATATTAAAACAAGCCAAAAGTTCACCTAGTATGGTATATTTCTCCAGTAAGTTGCCTATAGGTAAAGCAATGAAAATTAAAAAAAACCACTGTAATCATTTGGAGAATTTTGCATACCTATGGGCCACGAATGGAATTTTCTATCTGATCCCAGCTGGTGATCAGCTTATGGGAATACAAACATCAGGATTTCCAAGGAACTTGGAAAAATGTGATCACTACTTTATCCATCAGGAAATGTATTTCTTGGTTGAAATCCAGAACAAACCTTGTATCTTGGTATTAGCTACAGGAAATAAGCTAATCGCTTAAGTATTTATATCTGATCAGCTAAGCATTATGTTTTGAAATTCAAGGCCTGCGTAAGAGGGCTTTTTTGCCCTCGTAGAGCCTGCATTGCTTTCCATTGTGAAAGAAAACCCAGGGCAAAGAAGTGCATCGGTGGTAGTGAGGTCTTGCTCTAAAAAATCAAATTCCTGTCAGAAATACTGAAAAACTATTTTTCTGCACAAATTAGTTCATAGCATCATATGTGGGAGCAGCCTGTGTCAGGAGGGACGCCTTGACTGAATATGGTTTCAAGATCATGGAGCCAGCTGATTTATATGGCCCAAAGCCCACTCAAGTCTTTCTGCAGATCTCCGTGGCCTTTGGATCCAGCTTTGAGTAAAATAGGTGTGTGCAAGACTGCCATTGATCAAAAAGGGGCTTTGAAGGCACAAGGGGTGTGTATAAACCCTACTCTCCACTGTCCCTAAAGTTTTAGGGAACAGATGAGCGACCACCCCAGACTTCCTAGCACTCTCCAAAATGTGGCTACTCTAGCCTTTTGTTCTTTGGTGCCATGTGGGAAAGCTTGACCGTCAAACTTGACTGTCCAGAGGACAAAGAAAGTCAGCCCATGGGAGTGTAGGGTACTTTTGGTGGACTCGCAGTGGAGCTGCATCTAAACAGCAAAGCAATAGGGCAGTGTTTCTCAAACTGGGGTCTGTGGACCCCTGGGGTTCCATGAAGAAACTCTAGGGGTCAGTGGGCCCTGCTGATCAAGTCCTCTCTCTTCCCCTCTCCCTCCCAGTGCTGTAGCCCAGAGCTAAGGCAGGCTTCCTTACCTTGGTTCTGCATGGCTCCTGGAAGCAGCTGTCAACTCCATGCAATCTGTAGACACATGGGTAGTCAGGGAGGCTCCACATGCTGCCTTTGACGGAGTGCCAGCTCTGCAGCGCCCAATGGCTGGAAACTACAACCAATGGGAACTGCAGGGGCAGTATTTGGTGGGTGTGAGGGCAGCACGCAGAGCAGGGCTACTCAACTTTGGAAGCCCCAGGGGCCTCAGTGATACTTATAGCGCATGCCGAGGGCCACAACTTTAGTGTGGTTGCAAATACATTAAAATACATATGCAAATATATGCAAATAGCTCTTTCACACTGATAGGCATAAATATAAAGAATAAGCCTTAAGCCACGGTGCCGGACCCAAACGTGGCCAGTGTGAGCCAGTTGGCACCACTCAGGCTCTGCCTACAAGACGAAGCTGCCAGCACTTCCCACAATGCCCCGGCACCTCCTCCTTGGGGGCAGAAACACCAGCACCCTGTACCCGATTCTTCCAGACGGCCCGTCTGCTTGCGTCTTTCAATGCTCACCCCCCCAAGAGACGCCTCGCTGGGAGGGTAGGCTTGAGCTTGAGTTTGAACCCTGGGTTTATACAGCAGTGTAAATATAGCTATAGGGACCAGTAGAAAATTGAAATAGAAGGCTAGGAGAGCGAGGTCTTAAGGGTGCAGTGTGCTTTCAAGAAACCTGAGGTCAGGTGAGAGAGGCTGAATTCTCTTAGAAGGGTTAACTTACTATTTACTCATTCACTTGAGTTTCATGGACTTTATTTACAGTAATTGTGTATGTTCCACCATTGAATTATATACTATTAAGTGACCAACCTGAACAAAGAGCCTGCAAAGAGCCCTTAATACCTTTACATCATAAGGGTGCAAATATTCAACAGATCTGTATTATGATGTACACTGATTGAAATGTACATGTCTGAATACCAATGATCAGGTAGATACACAAGAACACTCCAATGATATGCAATTACATATGAAAAAGGAATATATTTAAAGCTAAGTTATCAGAAGGGGGGAACCAAAATGTCTTGTGTGTGTCCATGTTAGGCAGTCAAATGCCCCTTTGTGTCCATTCAAACTGGGGTATGGATATAGGCACAGTTGTACATGGACCAGCCCCAACTCTAACAAATGGAGCAGAGTACTTGTGTACCTCAGTTGGCCTTGCACAAATTTGTCCTTTAAAAACAATTTCTATTTTTATTAGCGGCAGTTCTCTTAATTTACAGATTCTCATAATGTGCACTGAGAAGCCAGGCAGAGAGACATAGGTTGAGCCAAATTCACTCCTGAGGTTACTGCAGCAGCTCCGACTGCCTTGCATGCAAATTGTACTTGTTTGCTCCAGGGCTTAATTTGATCCATTACCTCCATCTAATAATCCTTTTGCATTTTGTTGCTGACAAAAAGGGGGAAAACCATCTCTTCCCTCCCTCGAGCTTGGTTCCTGAGGATAGGCTGATACAAGGGTAAAGGTAAGTCAGAAGAATGGGAATCACAGGGAATGTTTTTCCTTTAGGCTGTTTTGTACAAAGTCCTTCAAATCTGGAGATAATTGTGTATCAACATACTAGATTCTTCTGACAAAACACCTGTGGTTTTTTAAAGCCTGTCATAGTGCCAAGGACCCCACATGAGTTGTGCTCCGCATTTTCAGTTTTTTTGTTTAAAAAAACCTGTTTTTTTTTAGTGTTTCTTTTCCAAACATTAAAACCAGAATGAAATTGTGTTCTTAAAAAAAATCAGGAAAACATAAAACAAAAAAGTTCATAATATACAAACTTTACTCCAGTACAATTGATGCTTTATTTATGTACAAAGGTAGTAGTTTTTCCAGATATCCAAGCCTCCTGACTCATGTTGAGCATCTTGTGTTCTTTGAAGTAGTCCAACTTTGAAAATAAGCACTCTGTATCGGTAGATTAACGGGTTAACTCAAAGCTCCCCATGCCACATTGCTGAAATTGGGAAGTGTGTCTTGATGACTGTTTCCAAAAGTCAGCACATCTACTGTCCCATTTTCAAAGTTGGGCATGTTCATGTAAATAGTAAATTTCCTTTTCCTTTTAGTAGATTTGAAATTTCACCTTTAGGGGCAAAGAGTTGAAATACTTTGGCTTAACAATTATAGTATGCTGCAAAAATCACCTTAAGGAAGGAGTTCAACACCTGGATGACATTCCAAAAAACACTCAAAGTGTTTGACACCAAACACTTTGAGGTTCACATTATGGGCCAGTCACATCCCATTTCTCACTTAGATTGTGTTGAAAGTTTTGGATGCTTTTTTGGTGTTCTCGCGTTCTGAGGTTCGAAGAAACATGGATTTTCTTGCTGTACATTTCTACTGCAGCTTTTGTACTCAATTCAGCTGAGATTTTGGTATCCAGGATCTGGCAAACATTTATATTGGCAAATGAGTTGTCAAAGAAAACTCCGTTGTTTTCTGTGTGTCACAGTGATTCCAAGTTTAAAACAATGAACATCACCTTGGTGTGCAGAATCTGGCAGTCATTTAGGTTATTTGCCAGAGTTTCTGCTTTAGATCCAACAGACTCAGGATGATCTAGCAGACACATTAGTACTGTCTACACGTTATTTACATGACAGACAATGAAGTACAAACTCATTCACTGATGTGGCATAAAGGGCTAGCTAATTGGCAGTCAGATCTGCACTCACCTTTACCTTGCACTGTGTAAAACAAAGCCTCAGCTTGTCTGCATGCTTGAAAATGGTCCTAAATGATGCAAGATTTCGCAGCTTTCATTTCTTCTGTCACGGTAGCGGCTGACAGCACAACATTAATCAGAGTAGCAGGACAGGTAACATGGAACAGTGCCAGTTTCTGATTGCATTTAATCTCCTGTGCATATTTAGCCATATAGAAAGCAGAATCCATGTTATTTGTGGCCACATTTTCCCATATTAGTTGGTACATCTCAAACATATCAGTTACTGTTGCATAGACAAAACGAGTATCGGCAGAAGGGATGAGTGTCACAATCAACACAAAACAATGAGGGTTTATTCACTTTGAAGTCAAAAAATGATAACAAAAGGCCAAGAACTGGACAGTGCAAACCATCAGGCGTAGATTAGACACTGCTACATTTCTCTCAATTTGTTCCACCTATTTATATATTCGTGTCATTTTTGTTCAGATTCTTATGAGTAAGGTTGCCTGCATTATGAAGGGGTTTTGCTGCTGGACTCTCACAGAGTCATCAACAGGTCCCTTGGCAAATTAACAGTGGTTGTCCAGCAAAACAAAGAGCTTGCACAAATTCATTGACACATTTGTGCGGTTTGCATTCTTTCATTAAAGCCCTGGCAAAAGCTCCTGATAGTGACTGTTAATCTGGAAGCTCACTTTCTTTTTTAAATTTCTTACTTGTTTTTGACATACTCTGTCAGGGCGAGTAGTGACCTCAGTGCTCCAGGATTTATAGCACAAGGCATCCTCTTCACTTCCATCTTTACTTTTCTTGAAAATTTCTAAGCATTGATTTTCTTGTGGACATTCAGGCCTATATTTGTATTTTTGCTCCATGTTTATCTTTTTTACCTTATCTTTGTCTGTGGAGGATTGATTGTTTACATTGAACACCACACTAAATGGCTGCAAAGAAATAGGTGGGCAGTCTCTCCTTGTGAGCCAATCACAGTGCACTATTAATGTTTGATTTTCCAACCTCCACGGCATGTGTGTTCTGTATTTTACACTTCAGAACTGCTTGAAATATAGAGGTGCTGGAGACATCAATTGCATAAAGTTAGTGTTTAACAAAAATAAGTACCTCAGGGAAAAAACTGAGTGGATTGATAAATCAGAAAAAACTAAATGACTTTGTCAAATTGCCAGCTTTTTTATTAGCGAAAATTTATAAAAATTGAAAACGCAGAACATTACATGTGAAACACATGCAAAATCTTGCCTTTAAAAGCACCCGTTTCATTCATGGAACAGGAGAACTGTTTGACTGGGAGCCAAAAGGAAACATTACTTTTTGGGAAGCCCCCCTGAATTGGAGAACCAAAGAAGTACTGAGAGAACCTGCCCTGCCTGCAGGTGAGGGACACTGAGCGGGAAACCTGTGTGTGTTTGTTGTTTTTAGCCTGTGCAACTGACCGGGTGCAGGGAGCAAAATGCTACAGCAAAAATTGTGCACGTTGTCATTGCTAATTCTCTGCATATCACTCTGGACTCTAGTATAGGGCAAAACAACTATTGCCAGGCAGCCAAGTTGACAGAAAACCACAGAGTGCACAAATCGTCTGTCTAGTTCACTTGGCTTTTATAACGGCTTTCAAAGTATAACTTGTTAAAATTAAAGATCATGAAGAAATTTGAAGGAGAAGTAAAATCACCACAGAAGAGCTATTTATAAAAAAATAAATCTAGACCTGATAAAGTTCTAATTGTCCTCTTGGTCACATTTTGTGCACAACTAACAGAAGCAAGGTTTAAATAATGAAGGATCCAAATCAGTGCTAAGTGCTGTGGGCCAAACCCTCTGCAGATGTAAATTAGCGTAGCTCTGCTAAAAGTAGGGAATTTGGCCAATGATTTTATAAACAGGCTAATGAGAGTTCAAAACATGGAAGTGAACTGACTGAAAAGTGCTGCAGGCTGAATTGTGCCCCTCGCAATGTCCTGTCAAAATATCTTACATTAAACAATTGGAGAGGAAATTGTGCAGCTGGCATAGCCTTTCCTACCAGCTGCATTTCAAGAAAATAAAAATAACATTGATGTATATTGATTTTGCATGGTATTTTATAATTCCAGGGACTGGCAGGGTAAGCAATGCGTCAAATGGACAATGGCGGTTGAAAGGAAAATGAGCTGTGTTCTCTTTATGGCACCACAAACACTGCACTCATGCCAAAGGTGCCTCTCACACTGGAGTGCTTGCGCAACTGTGGCTAGAGATGCTGCTAAGGCTGACTTATCATTCAGTTCTAACCAATTTCATAGCAGCCAGTATCTGCCTGTCACGTTTTAAATTATCCAAAAAAGGGGCGGGGGAGAATGAATCAAACAGAAACCAAGTAAAGCCCAGGTATTCAAAGTGAAGGTGGGAGGTTCGCTCAGTGGACAGCCCCCCTCTTGACTCTCACAGAGAAGGCAGCAACTGGAATTTGCACTTGTAACATTTCCTCAAAATTCTGCTGTGGAGGGTTGAGATCCATTCCTTTCTTTCCACTTCGTAGAAGTAGCAGAAAGTTCCAGGCTCCAAATCAATGATTCTTCTGAGATCTAAGTAGGCCCTGAGCCTCTGATGTGACTCTTTGCTCCCTATACGGGTACGTCTACACTGCACATTATTTTGGAATAAGCTATTTTGGAAGAAAACATCCAAAATAATTTATTTTGAAATAGCATGTCTACATATCAAATGTCTATCGAAATAGCACTGAGCTATTTCAAAATAGCACGTCCACACACATTGGCATCTCAATCACATTTAAGGCCATCTGGAAGCACTTCAGGCAGGGCATCAGGACAGCAGTCACTTCCTGTAGGTGCTTCCTGAGGCTCGTGCTTACAGGAACCCTCCTGTATAGCCGTGTCTCAGGCTCTTCTCTTTCGCCTACCTCGAGGGACAGCAAACTCATACCACTGCCTGTCTGGTTGCCCTTGCAGACACCACAGCACTCCAGCCATGGAGCCAAACCTGCTGGAAAGCAGTTGCCAGCTCCTGGATCTCATGATGCACCTCCTGGTGCAGTTACTGCAGACTGCTCTCATGGCACTGCAGAATCTTGACCCACAGCTCCCTGCGGGGCACCTCTTCACCTCTCTCCACATGCTGCTCATGCAGAACAGCCCCTCCCACCCTCTCCTGTCCACTGTGCATCGCCGCTTCTGGCACCGGGACACCAGTTCCAACTGGTGGGACCGGATCATCATGGAATGGTGGGATGATCAGCAGCGGCTCCAGAATTTCCACATGTGGAAGGACACCTTGCTGGAGCTTTGCGCATGACTCATCCCCACCCTCAGCACCCCCTCCAGAAGTGGGCATGTTGAGATTGACTGTCATGGTCATGCAGATATGGCGCTCTTACTGTGTTATTGGGAGGGAGGAGAACTGCTGGAATGGGGTTCCCTAGAGGTGGTGGTGGAAGCTCCCACCCTGGAAGGTGTTTCAGTCCCGCCTTCACAAAGCCCTACCAAGGGATGGGGCAAGCTGGGCGTTGGTCCTGGTGAAAGAGGGAAGGCAGGTTGGGCTCAGGGACCTCCCCAGGTCCCTGGTAACTCAGTGAATCCCTGTTTGTCTACTTCTTCATGTGGTGAGAGCCATCAATACCATCCTGCTGTGCCGGCTCATCTTCCTGGGCAACGTGGCACCCACATCCCCATCCGGGACCGCAACCACTAGGCATCCAGCTACATTAACTGCAAGGGGTACTTTTCTATGGTCCTGCAGGCCATTGTGGGCCACCAGGGCCACTTCACGCACATTAATGTCGGGTGGTCGGGGAAAGCATACAATGCCCGGATCTTTCACAACTCCAGCCTATTACAGAAGATGCATACTGGCACATTTTTCCCCAACTGCACCATCAGGGTTGGGGATGTGGACATGCCGATGTGCATAGTGGGGGATGCAGCCTACCCCTTGCTCCCTTGGCTTATGAAGCCCTACACTGCACACCTGGACCCCACAAAGGAACGTTTCAGGGGCCTGCATTGTGGTGAAGGGTGCCTTCAGGTGTCACAAAGGGAGGTTCTGCTGCCTCCTCACCCAGCTGGACCTCGGTGAGCGGAACATCCCCCAAGTGGTATTGGCCTGCTGTGTCCTGCAAAATATATGTGAAAATAAGGGGGAGATATTCCTGCCAGGGTGGGAGACAGTGCCTTGAGCAGCTGCACATGGCTGCCACCCAGCAGGTCCATCAGGGGGTTGTGCATATCCAAGAGGCCCTGAGGGAGAGTTTCACACAAGGACATCTGTGAGACTCTCCCCTGGGCCTCCCCACAAGGGGGCCCTGCAGTGCCCCAGTGTGCCTTTCCTCCTTCACCCCTCCCATCCCCTGCCCTTCCTTCCTTCCCCTTCCCCCTCTGATAAAATAAACCAGAACTTTTTGTTTTCAAAGAATAAACTGCTTTTTTATTTGGGGGTAAATGTAACTGGGGAAAGAACCTGAGATGGGGAGGAGCGGGGAAGAGAGGCTGAGGGATGAAGCAGGGACTGGCACCTGACTTGGGCAGTCCCACTGCCTCTTGTGCAGGGCCCCTGGTGGCCACGACAGCGGGAGAGTTAGGGGGAGAAGCCAGAGGAGCAGGGGGAGAAGCTGTAAGAGCAGAAGTGGAGGGATGGCTTCTGGACCAATCTATAGCAGCAACCATCCAGTCCACGTTAGCTGTGTATGCCGTGTGCATGCTGAGGGCCTCTTGGGCCAGCTCCCACCAGGTGCTGTGGCACAGCTCCTGGTCCACTTCCCACCACTGGTCCTGCTGGTCCAGAGAGTGCTGGAGGCTACATAGGCAGGCGATGTGTTCCCACTTCAGGTCCTCATGGGCTTGTCTGTGGCAGTGGCTCCCACAACATTGGGAGGCTGGTGTGAGAGTTGTTGCGGATGCCTCTTTCATAGCTGGTGCAGCTGCGAAGAGCAAAGAGAAGGGCAGTCATCCCAAGAGACACTATGCCTGAAGCCTAGCCCTCATCTCTGAGCTGACACTGAGAGGTCTCGGGTCCAACGAAGGCAATGTGCTTGGAGCAAGGCCATCTGTGGCCTACACAGCAGGCCCCTTCCTGCAAGGGCACAGATGTCCCCAGGGAAGCCCAGGGACAAGCAGGCATGGGAAGGTGCCGGCCAGGCCAGGAGCCTGCAGGTGGGAGGGGGGTGACGGGGTGGCTTGGCTTCCCTCTGTGCCACACACACACTGGGACTGGCAGTGGTGGCATCCCGCAGGGAGAGAACTTCCATCCCTGCCTGCGGGAGGCGAGGGGAAGGGGGGTGATTGTTGGGGGAGGTGCGTGTGAACAGTAGACACCATATGCTGGGGAGGATGCTACTGGGGTCCCCTCCACTTCCTTCCCCTCCCAGCAGGCTCCTCTAGCAGGGGCTTGGTGTCCTCTTCCTCACTGTACTTGCCCAAGAGCAGATGCTGTCCTGAGAGTGTGGGCCTGATTATGTACCGTGTACACCACTGCTCTCTGTGTGTGTCTAGGACCCTAGCCTCCTTAGTGGTGGCTTGTGGTGGGAGGGTGTCCCCACATGGGGTCGGTACTAAGGCAGGTCTCTCCAGAAACCCTCTGAGCAGGAGCACAAGGATCCTCTGAAGCAGCCTCACTGGGGCTGTGTGCTCCTGACTGGTGCTCCACGTGCACAAGTTGGTGTGCGATCCCCAGGCTGAGAAGGCCAAGCAAGGAGCGCACAGCCCCTCGCCACCTCTGCCTCCATAGAATCATAGAATCATAGGGCTGGAAGAGACCTCAGGAGGTCATCAAGTCTAGCCCCCTGCCCAAGGCAGGACCAATCCCAACTAAATCAACCAAGCCAGGGCTTTGTCAAGCCGAGACTTAAAAACCTCTAGGGATGGAGATTCCACCACCTCCCTAGGTAACCCATTCCAGTGCTTCACCACCCTCCTAGGGAAATAGCTTTTCCTAATATCCAACCTAGACCTCTCCCACTGTAACTTGAGACAATTGCTTTTTGTTCTGCCATCCGTCACTACTGTGAATAGCCTTTCCCTGTCCTCCTTGGAACCTCCCTTCAGGAAGTTGAAGGCTGCTATCAAATCCCCTCTCACTCTTCTCTTCTGCAGACTAAACAAACCCAAATCCCTCAGTCTCTCCTCATAGGTCATGTGCTCCAGCCCCCTAATCATTTTGGTTGCCCTCCGCTGGACCCTCTCCAATGCATCCACATCCTTTCTATAGTGGGGGGCCCAGAACCGGACACAATACTCCAGATGTGGCCTCACCAGAGCCGAATAAAGGGGAATAATCACTTCTCTAGAGCTGCTGGCAATGCTCCTCCTAATGCAACCTAA
The DNA here is from genome assembly GCA_019425775.1 of Rafetus swinhoei. Taxonomy (NCBI): domain Eukaryota; kingdom Metazoa; phylum Chordata; order Testudines; family Trionychidae; genus Rafetus; species Rafetus swinhoei. The sequence goes on from CM033437.1 coordinate 280,839,333, forward strand.
TATGCCATTAGCCTTTTTGGCTACAAGGGCACACTGTTGACTCACATCCAGCTTCTCATCCACTGTAATCCCCAGGTCCTTTTCTGAAGAACTGCTACTTAGCCAGTTGGTCCCCAGACTCTAGCAATGCTTGGGATTCTTCTGTCCCAAGTGCAGGACTCTACACTTGTCCTTGTTGAACCTTCTCAGATTTCTTTTGGTCCAACCCTCTAATCTGTCTAGGTCACTCTGAACCCTATCCCTGCCCTCCAGCATATCTACCTCTCCCCCTAGCTTAGTGTGTCTAGGGAAAGTCATGGAGCTTACCTGATGAACCCTTCCCTGTGTTGTCTGATCCCTGGGCGACATCCTAGGAGGGTGGTACGGGCTCCAAGGACAGGGTGAGAGCCTGGCTGGTAGGAATTGTGGAATCTGTAGCCTGCTCCTGCTCCTCCTACTCCTTAGCCACAGGCCTGCCCTCTGGGAGGGTGACAATAAGCATCTCCTACCCAGAGTCTACAACAAGGGGGAGAAGGGACTGCCCTCCCCCCCAGGATACAGTAGCTGCTCGTAATATTAGCAGGTCTGTGGTACTGCCCTGAGTGGGAGCTGCACTCCCTGGCCTTGGTATAGGCCTGTCTGAACTCCTTCACCTTTATCCACACGGCTGTGTCCCCTCTGGCCCAGGCTGTCAGCCATCTGGCTGTAGACATCAGCGTTCCTGTGCCTGGTGCAGAGATCCTAGAGGTTTGCCTTGTTTCCCCAGATCTCTATAAGATCCAGGATCTCTGCACCAGTCCAGTATGAGGCCCGCTTCCTCCGCCCCTGGGCAGGGGCTTGGGAGCTGGCTGGAATTGTTGGAAGCTGTGGGGGGCTCAGATTGAGCACTGTGGTCTGCCACTGCAGCAGGGAAAGCAGAGCTGGGTGCTACTATGTGGCACACATTGTTTCCCTTGAGGCTGCACTTTTAAAGCCTGCAGGGGAAGGGAAACTATAGAGTCCTGATGAGTGTGGACAGAGTGGGCAGCAGGGTACCTGTGGGAAGCCCTAGAGGCCACTTATTTTGAAATAACCACAACTGCCCCATCTACACATGCCCTCTTTCAAAATAACTATTTCAGAATAGGCATTATTCCTCGTATAATGAGGGTTACTGATTTTGGAATAAAATGCCCATTATTTCAAAATTATTTCAAAATAATGGGTTTGCTGTGTATATGCTCACCTAATTATTTTGAAATAATGATGCTGCGTAGACATGTGCTGGCAGTGCAGGTGCTAGGGATATGATCCCCTCAGAGGCTGAGGAAAACCTTGCATGGGAACAGAAGTTTTGCTTTTCAATGCTGCATGTAACACCAAAAGGCAGAATTGAACTTGCAATCTCTGGAGCTTGGTGCATGAACCACCACATGAGCTGAAAAGCCAGCTGGTCCTTAGCCAAGGCTGTAGAGAAGACTCATTAGTCTCTCTCTCTCTCTAAGTGCCACTAGGTGGGCTAGTACACCACACCCAAAAGGTGTATGGGTTTCACACGAACAAACATTTTGAACAGGCTGTTCTGCTGAGTAAGCAGGGAAGGGGAGGGTTAAGTGTGTTTGTACCATACAGCACGATGCATAAATGGTCTGATTTTGAAGATGGCTTCAAATTGTGCAGCTTCCCTGAAATAGTGCTGTACCAGACAGGAGCTGAAACAAGAATAAAACAATGCACTCATCAGTCTGGTTTCTTTTCAGTGTAATGTTTAAGAAACAGGTGGCATGAGAAGAAGAGCAAACTATCATACAGTACAGTCTGGTGCCATAGAGTTGTCTGGAAGCATTTCTGTCCTTATTGTCATTCTTTGCCAGGTGGCTCCTGCCAACAGAGAGAGACGCAAGAGTTCACATTTTGCACCTCATTCAGCAGGTCACATCGTATCTGAGACACTTCAATGGCAAGTCGTAGGAGGTAATAGTTGCAATGGCATTAGAAGCAGAAATGTTCACAGTGGGCTACTGGAGGTAATTACAGCAACATCTCACATGAAAAAAGAAGAGAAACTAAAAGTAGACACTCTGCAGGTACATTACTGTAATTGCCTTGTACCAACCAGGAAAAATGGTAGGGCTGGAACAATAAAAAAAAGCAATATCAATGAATAGATGCTAAAAGAAAACCCACCCATATTCTGAAGGATTTGGAACTAGTTGGGCTTTTTCACAGTAGAACACATTACAGGGAAATTGCAGTTCTTTGACATTCCAATTTTATAATGGATTCTTCATTCTTTAGCACTCATTACTGTCGTATCTAAGGGCTTCTCTAAACAGGGAGTTGGTACAGTTATTCCTGAGTAACTTGCTATGGGGATGTTTTTATTTCAGAATAACAACAGCCACAAGGAATTAACCAGCAATAGACATTTTGCTTTAAATTCATGCTCTACCTTAAGCTGAATTAATTTCCCTGTTTAGAGAAGTGCTACCAGCATTAATTAATGGTCTCTGACAACAACCTTGTGAGGTCAGAAGTCTAGTTAGCCCCATCTTGGAGAGGAGAAAAGTGAGGCAATGAAGAGCAGATAATTTACTCAGGGTTGCAAAGGACACGTCTACACAGTAGGGCAAAAGTTGAATTAAGCTATGCAACTTCAGCTACGTCAATTGCGTAGTTGAAGTGGAAATAACTTAATCTGGCTTTTGGTTCTGTCTGCACAGCAGGAAGTTGAAGGGAGAGCACTCTTCCTCCAATGTCCCTTACTCCTCATGAAATGAGGGTTACAGGAGTTGGAGTAAGAAGTCCTTCAGCTCAACATTATTTCAAAATAATGGCTTGCCGTGTAGATGTACATTTTGTTATTTTGAAATAATGTCAGTTGGGGGTATGTCTACACTTGCAGCCAATTTGAAATAGGGCTGCAAATGTAGGCATTCGAAATTGCAAATCAAGCCCGGGATCTAAATATCCCGTGCTTGATTTGCATGTTCCCGGCCGGGCGCCATTTTTTAAATTGACAAGCCCGGAATAACTGCCAGCGTCTAGCGGCAGTGAAAACAGGCGTTCGAAATAAAGCCCTAGTTCAAAATATCTGTTAAACCTCATTGCAGGAGGAATAACAGGTATTTCGAACTAGGCTTTATTTCAACGCCCATTCACTGCCGCGTGTAGAGCAGTTATTCGAGCTTGTCAATTTCAAAAATGGTGCCCGGAAAGCATGGGATATTTAGATCCTGGGCTTGATTTGCAATTTCGAATGCCTACATTTGTAGCCCTATTTCGAATTAGGCTGCAAGTGTAGACATACCCTTATTCCAAAATAATGCTGCTGTGTAGACTTACCCTAAGGGAGTATGGGACAGGGCTGAGACATGAACCCAGACCCACTCCAGTCCCACAGAAACAAACTCTGCCTTGGGTTAGCCAAGTATTTATTTCATTTATGAAAACTGGAACATTCTGAACAAGTCATGAAAAAAGGCCATGGGTTCAGGTTTCGGCTCTTCAAGCTGTGGTATGGCAGATCCACGCGGGCTGTTCGCCATTCCCCTTTCCTCCTTCTACTCATGTAACCTTTGGGTGTCCAGAGTTCACCTCATTGCAATTCTCCAGTGCCTAAAAAATAACCCCCAGTTCTTACAGAACAGTAGCTGGAGAGTCACAGGTCAGTCTCTAAGGGTATGTCTACACTTGCCCCCTACTTCGAAGTAGGGAGGCAAATGAAGCATACCAAAGTAGCAAATCAAGCCCGGGATTTAAATATCCCATGCTTGATTTGCATGTTCCAGGCCGGTTGCCATTTTAGAAATTCACTAGCCTGGAGTAACTGCCCGTGTCTACACGCGGCAGTGAAACGGGAGTCCGATTTAAAGCCCTAACTCGAATTAGCTGGTATTCCTCCTGCAATGAGAACTTTCTCAGGTTTCCCTGCTTGCTTGTCTACCTCGATGAGGGACAGCAAAGCATTTTGTCTCTGCGTGCTCTGGTTGCCCTCATTCGGGACACCACAGCACTCTGCAACATGGAGCCAGAGCTGCCTCTGGGCACTCTGGTGCTTCTTGTGGATGCGTTGCTGTGAGCCTGGCTGCACTTTCTGCAGGCTGCCATCCGGGAGGCCCTGTGGGAGAGTTTCCACCCTGAGGAGCACTAAAGAGCCTCCCTGGTCTGTCCCACTGGGGGCTTGTGCCTCATTCCTCCCTCACATCCTTCCACTTACCCCTCCTGAGCCCCCCTTCCTGATGTCAGATAAAATACACGTATTTTCAAAAATATAAACTCTGTTTATTTAACAAAACGGGGGGGAGTATGAAACTCTGGTGAGACTGGGGAAAGGAGGCGGGAGAGGGGAAGAGAGAGGGTGGGAGAGGGAAAGGGGAAACCTGGGAGGAGGGAGCTGGAAGGGGGAAGCAAGGGGAAGAAGGGGGAGGGGAAGCTCAGGGCTCAGGGTCTCGCCGGGCCAACTGTCTCCCAGCATGGCGGGTGCGGGGGCCTCAGCATCCCTGGGGGGATGGGGAGGAGAGTGTGGAGGTTGAGGTGGGGGGTGTGAAGATTGAGGAGAAGGGTGTGGAGGTTGAGGAGGGAGGAGGGAGGGGGAGAAGGAGTGGGAGGAGGAGCGGGAGCTGGGGAGGCAGCAGGTGCTGGAGCGCCACGAGGCAGCACGCTCTGCACCAGGGTCTGCAGATGGGCACAGATGGCACGATCCTGGGCAAGCAGCTCCCGCCGGAACTCCCGTTCGTTCTGCACCCACTGCTCCATGGTGCAGTGCAGGGCTCACAGGGCCCCCAAGTGCTGGTCTCGGTACCCCTGCATTGTTGCGGTGGACCTGCTGAGCCCTCGGGTGCGGGAGGATGTTCCGGGCGGGGTGGTGCACACTGCATGTGTAGCTGGTGCAGCTGTGGAGAAAGAAGAGAAGTGGTCAGTTCTCCCTGGGGACACAGTGGGTGAAGCCCAGCCCCCCTCTGCGAGGTGAGGATGACCGTGCCCTGCACTGTCAGAGCTGATGTGCTTGCACAGAGGCCATGGTTGGAATGTCCAGCTATCCCTGGGAGTGGGAACTGCCCCAAGACCGCACCCATACCCCTGTGCTGTGTATAGTAGGCCAAGGTGGGGGGGGGAGATGTCCCCTGCCTCTGTGTAGAGGGGGCTTGTGAAGGGAGGGCATCCTGCTGTGTCCCACCCCTGGGTCAGGAGCATGTCAGGTCTCTCCACACACGCATGTGGCTATCAGGCCACAGCTCCTGTGTAGCATGCAGCTGGAGCCACCTGCCCAGGGGTGGCACGGCACGTGCTCACACGTGCACAGGTTGCTGCATGATCCATGGTAAGCAAGACCCACGCACGCGGTTCCTGGTCTCTCTCCCCCCCACCGACCCCGCCGGGAAGGGGACAGTGATGGCACTTACATGGTGTGGTCTCCCCGGATGACCTTGGTGACTCCGCTGCTGGGACAGCTCAGGGGTCCGGCCGGCGTGGCACCCTCCGTGGCAGCTCCTCTTCTGAGACCTGGTCAGGGCCCTCCGGTCCCATATCTCTGCGCCCCGGGGTGGCACGGACCAGCCCACCCCGCTTGATGCTGTCCAGGGCGTCAAAGTAGGGGCAGGTGTCTGCCCCTGCTGAGGAGCTGCCCTGAGTGGCCCTGGCGTACGCCTGCTGCAACTCCTTGATCTTCATGCGCACCTGTTCTTGTGTGCGCATGTGGCCTTTGGTGGCCATGGTGCCAGCTCTGCATCCGTAGACGGCGGCGTTCCTCCATCTAGTGCAGAGATCATGGACATTGGAGGCCTCCCCCCAAATCTCAATGAGGTCCATGATCTCCGCACTAGTCCAGGAGGGCGCCCACCGTCTCCGGCCCCTGGCTGGCTCCTGGGAGCTGGGGGACTGGGCGGAGGACAGCTGGCTGGCACTGGCTGCCCGGCTCATTCTCTGGCCACTGGGTGAGGGGCAGCAACTGCTGGCAGGCCTGGCTCTGGCATACAGTGTGGCAAGAGTCTACCCCTTTAAGGGCTCCGGGCCTGGGGGAGAGGAGAAGAGTTTTCCTGGTTTGGCCCAGAGTGGCCACCAGGGGAAACTGGGAAGGGCTGGAGGCCCCTTATTTCGGAATAAGCGTCTACACAGCGCTTATTTCGAATTAGCAATTTCAAATTTGGCGTTATTCCTCATAGAATGAGGTTTACCAAATTCAAAATAAGCTCCCCGCTATTTCGAATTTATTTCGAAATAGCAGTTTGCCTGTGTAGACGCTATTAAAGTTAATTTGAAATAACGGCTGTTATTTCGAATTAACTTAGATGTGTAGACATACTCTAAGGCTACGTCTAGACTGGCGCGTTTTTGCGCCAGAGCTATGCAAATGAGGCTCAGCGTTGGAATATTGCTGAGCCTCATTTGCATAGCTAATGAACCGCCATTTTCACGGAAGAGGCTCTTGCGCAAGACGGGGCTGTCTACACTGCCCCTTCTTGCGCAAGCTTAAAATTTTTTGCCTATTATTTTCAGGCATAACGCTTTGCTGCAGTTTTTCTTGCACAAGAAGGGGCAGTGTAAACAGCCCCGTCTTCTTGCAAACTCTTCCACGAAAATGGCGGTTCGTCTTATGCAAATGAGGCTCGCGATATTCCAACGCTGAGCCTCATTTGCATAGCTCTAGCGCAAGATAATTCATCCCTCCATCCCACAAGACATGTGAGGATGCCCAATAAGGGTGGTGGGGGGGAAGGGTTTACCCTCTTCCTTCTAAAATCTAGAGGTAAATAAGCATGCTATTCCTCACCTTGAAAGCAGGATAAGGAGTCTCCCCCAAGAAAGCCGGTGAGAATGGCCGAGATTTTTGTTGTTGGTCGGCGGGGAGGGTTGGGGGTTGGTATGAAGGAGCGTGGAGGCTCACGTGAGTAGCCTCTGTATTTCTGGATAAACATCCACACTTCTTGGTTTATTAAAACCCCGAGACTTTGGAGGCCTGGAATAAATACGGATAGTCACAACAGCCTGAAAGTAAGCAATGGGCACCAGATCTCTAGATTTTCCAGAGATGGGTTGCTGGAAAAAAGATTCCAAATGTTGGCAGTTCTGGAGATGTTGAGAGACAGATGAGGATGTCTAACTAGAATGGCAACACTCTTGTTTATAAAAGATCAGTGAAAGATGCTGACGAGGGGTACTATTTTAGGAAATCAATTCAATATCTCTTTAGGATCACTCACATTTCAGATGGAAAGGCCTATTAGGTCATCTTGTCTATCTCCCTGCCAGCACAGGATTATCGTGGTTGTTTGTTTTTGAATTTGTGTCATTTTCCCCCCCACATACCTTCAATGCAGCCGCATAAAACCATTGGCTTCACACTGTTCATTAATTTGAGCTTCTGTGACACACAGCTGCAAATCAGTAATTAGGAAAGCCCAGGGGACAAGGGAGCAACCAACTTGTGTGAATCTTCAGGTAAAATTTTCACTCTAGCTAGTCAGGTACATGTGTATCAATGGGATGGAAATTATAAAAAGGAAGACTCCAATTACTGATACCAAACTTCATCAATTTATATCTCATCACACCTCATCGTCCCAGCAAAACAAGTAGCCATCCATTGTGCTAGAACGGCACACACTGAGCTTAATTCTGCATGGAGTTGAGATATGAGGGAATTGCCCTGCTCCACCCACACACCTGGAGCCCCTAGGAAGATGGCTGGGGAGCATAGAGCCCTGTTGGGGTACATAAGAAGCCCCCATACCCCACCCCCAATTATCCCAGTAGGAGTGCTGGGGGATGGAGGGACAAAAAGTGGAAACAGGAAGGCAGGGCCCCCACTTGCTTTGGCCCAGCACCCCACAAACTCCTAATCAGCCTCTGGGCTTGGGAGCTAAGGTAGAACTGCTAACCTGCAAAGCAAAGTAAGAGCTGTCACCCACCGAGGCACCAGCAAGTCTCCCTCTGAGTGGAAGCTGGGGTGGAGGGAACAAAGTAACTCACTTTCCTGGGCACTCCGAGAAAGCACCACAGTAATAATTACAGTTCAATTGATTTCTAGGGAAAGAGAAGCATGTGTATGATTTGAATGATAATTGGAATATGCTATGTTCTTGCAGGAGAGATTGTACACTGACCATCTGCAGAGAGAGGGCTGTCTCTCCAATTGCATTTTAATGCAAACTAATCAATAAGTAGAGTTTGAATGGAAGTGTTTCTCCACTAGTGCCATCACTGCAGTCTGACGTGAGCAGAGCTATTTAAATGATTTGCAGCCTCGTATTAAGCCCAGTATCCATCTGTCATCCTGTCTGTAATTTAGTTCTTGCTCCCAAGATGAAACATCTCTTCAAAATTCATCTTAGTTAGTGAATCAGAAATAGCTACGTTTCCATTCAGCCTTTCATTCTTTTCTTCAGATTTTTCCTCCATTCCGAGTATAATAATAACGTGAAAACAATCAATTCAACAAATGGCCTCCTTGTCCTGGAAACTCCATATAATCCTAGACCATGCAGTTGCCTTTTCTCTCCCCTCATTGTGATCTGCTGAGGAATAGGATTTTATTAATACTTTCTCTACAGTATGGGGATTTTTTTTACACTTCCCACCTTAGTAAAGTCACATAAATGGTGACTGGGAAATGACTTTTCTTTGTCTATTTAGCAAAAAAATGACACTGCTTACTAAGGAACCAAAATGACCTTGTATCAGCTGTACAGCTCTGGATCCTGTGTTCGACTTTACTCCTGGGAATATTGCAAAATAAGCAATATCTTTATGTCCATATACCTGTCACCAGCAATGGAGGGGCTGTGCATACACAGCAGAGTTTTGTTGCTAGAAATGGGCAAATAATTAGCTTTGTTGGTGAGGAAAGCATATCCCTTCCTCCCATAGCTTACTTTCTAGCCAAACTCTTTTCCTTCCTCCTTCACCAGTCGCACTGACCCCACCAACCAGTCATCCCCTTCATGCTCTTCTTCAAGAACCCCCCCCATCCTTCACATCCTCAAAAGGCCATTCCCTGGCGTCTACACAGCCCACTGTGTGGCTGCTCCTCAGGACCAATCCGGGGATTGGTATGTGTGTGTGTGTCTGTGCTTGTCGGCCAGTGGTTGCTCCCTGAGTGCTGTTCCTCTGTAGTCATTCTGGGATCTGACTGTCCCTGCTACCACAGCCTCCCTTTCCCTTTGATGGGGGAAACAATCACATTCCAAACCCATCCCACTGTCCAAGCACACCCAACCCCAGACCCTGTTTTAAGTTATGATAAGAGGAAGCTACATGACAAATTTGATGGTCCTGGCTCTTACCCTTTAGGAGAAATTCTTGAAGAAATGGACTCACTGATCAAAGGACAGACAGACAGAGTTTCCAAAATATATAGTAAGATTTACAGTTTGGCTCAATATCTCTCAGCACGCCCATTATAAAAATTGGCCTAGCATTCCTACCTAGTGCTAGCTTTAATTGTTAGACAAAGCTTCCTTAATTTTTAGCTCTACTATCTGGAATGGGATCATCATACAACGTCAAACCCACAGAATCGGAGGGTGAAATCCTTGCTCCAGCAGCTTTAGGGGTAGTTCCCATCAACTTCACTGAGGCCAGCATTTATCCCTTGTGATTATTGTGATATAACTATCAATAGAGGCGCTTTTACTTGTGAGATCAATCTCTGTATAAGATCACTGATATTCTTCATTTGTTCATTAACAGTTTGGTAGGCAGAGCGCTGGTTTCTCAGAATAAGCTCATGAAAAAAGAAACACTAGATATAGACAAGCAGAGTCCTTACCCCCATCCTCAACAGATCACTGGGCCCTTTATTAGTAGATAAATTGACTCCTTACTGGTGCTTGGCTTTGCTGGTAACTCAGACATTAGATTGCATAATATAAGCACCATGTTCTGAGACAGTGTGGCCTACTGAATTGGTACTCAGGAGACCTGCATTCTATTCCTAGCTCTGCCATTGCCATGCCAATTGACACTGAGCCAGTCATTTCCCCTTGGTGCCTCAGTTTCCCTGTACTTTGTAAAGTGCCCTGTGATTTATTGGTGAAAAGTGCTTTTAAAGAGTTAGGCATCATTTTCTTAAGTTTCTTCCTTGAGTCTACTCTCCTTCTGTCCCAGCTTCTTAGTTCCCAATCTTGGCTCCCCTGTACTCAGGAGTGACAAACAGGCAGAACTTCAGCAGTGTTAATTCCAATACCTAGTGATGGCGTGGGTTTACAACAGAGGCCTCCCATTTTGTGCAGAGGAACCGTGGGCATAGAGCTACCCCATTTGTATACAGGCTAAAGCCTTGTTCTAAGTACTCCAAACTTTAGCAGGTCAGGCCTTTCTCTAGGAAATACAGACAATGAACATGAGAGAGTGCTGTGAAAGCCTGCCTGGCAGTTCTGCTTGTAAAATATACAGCAAATGAGACAATGCCTAGTTCAAGGCTGTCCCTGTGGGTGCTCCACCTTAGGTGTTTGGGCGCCCCAGTGCTGCCCGGCCAGAAGATTTCTAAAGCAGTGCTTTGGATAGGCTGTTTGTGCATGCGCAGCAATCCTGATGTGCCAGCAGCTAATGCGCATGTGCGAACCCCGTGTGGAAGCCAACGGATTTGTATGTAGCCATTTTGACCTTTTGGTTAGCCTAACCCATGCTAACTCTGAGACCTAACAATGCAGAGTACTGTGAGAGACGCTGTTTTCGCCTCTCGTCTCTCTTGTGCTTGAGATAAGGATAGAATGCTGACTCTAGTGAAGACTTTGAGATAAGGTGGCGTCTGAAGGGAATTGTTATGGAAAGGGGAATAACTGTTTATTGTTATTATATATAAACAGACAGTATATATATTGGCTTCTAACTGTTTTGTATTTGACAATCTGCCTAGCAGCAGCTTCTTCCCTTGCAATATTGCTCGTATAAACTGTCTCTGACTACTTTTTGCTTACAAACGCAGAGTGAAGGCCTGTTTTCTTCCACACCCGATCCCCTCAGTTCCTTCTCTGCTGCCTCCGGTGCCGGTCAGAACCCGCAGTGAGCTCTGCATTGAGCTCCTCAATGCACTAGATAGCCTTTTTACTTCACCTTTTAGTCAGATTTAGCCTTTTAAAACCTTTCTCCTTCACTCTGCATGAAAAAAGAAAGATTTTTTTTCTTTGCGTCAAACCGCGGAACTGCGAATAAGCGGAGGCTCACTGCCTGCCGCTTTCTGCCTGTGGGGATTGCCCCACACGGGCTCGCCCCTTTGTAATATTACTGATTTTACTGGTTTTGACTATTTTTACTGTTTTATTCTTTTTACTCTTTTAATCTTTAACCGCCTGAGGAAATTGTCCCAGAGTCCTCCTCAGACCCTTCCCCCCACTTCAGGCACACACAGCAGTGGCTGGTGCGCACAACGCCACCTATTTGCCGCTTGTATATTTCCTGCCCGGACGGGCATTCGCTTATCTCCGCTGCCTATGGGAGGAACACGCAGTACTTCAGGGCTTTTTTCACAGAGCCCTGACTGCTGCAGCGAATACAGCGAGACAGCTATTTCACTTCAATAGTGATCTGACCAGACTTAATCTCTGGCTTTTTCCTGCATCCCCACTTATACTCTCTCAGCGGCGATGTCAGACAAAGCTGGGGCACGTGCCTCAGCTGCGAGTTCTGCAACCTCTAAACAATCTAAGAGGGTAAATGCAGATACTAGCAGGGAATCCCCTTCACCCAAGAAAGGACAATCCCACAATTCCAAGCCATTTCCGTCCTCTGTGGGGGGCTCTGGACAAGAGCTTGCTGGGGCTGCAATCACCCACTGCACCCTGAGGGTCCTAGGACCTGGCTTCAATGCTGAAACAGGCTAGCAAGCCTAAGCCCCTTGCGGCACAAAAACTCAAGACAGCCACGGCACCACCTATGCAGACCTTGCGCGCTGCCACTGATAAAAATAGCAGGTCTACTAAAGCCCCACACTCGTCTCTGTCAGCATGCGAGCCTACCCTGCGGCCTGGCATTGCAAAAAGGCTCACAGCCGCAATACCCTCTGCCGCCTATGCCTCAAACCTATACTTTTACATCTATGGACCAGCTAAAGGTTACCTCAGTACCCACTACTCCGCTTTTTGGTACTAACGCCTCTCCCACACTTGCCAGGTTCTCTCCAGCAAATGTAAGAGCTTCTGTACCTCCTTCATATAGCGAGGAGGAAGCTGTGTCTCTTTCAAATGCTGTCCCACCCAGGCACTTCTCCCCTAGGAGGAGGACACGTCGGCCACAACCAATAATGCCCCAGTGGCACCCTAGCCAGTGACTACCGCCTCTCATGCCCATGCCTCCCACTTGGCCCTACTGGAAGCCCTGAGCACCTCTTTGAACACACCAGCACGCTGGTCAGACTCACTCGAGACACACTTCGGTGACCTCCCTAGATGTGTCCGGGGACCAAAATGACTCCGATCATCCCTTTAGTGATGATGACTCACACCTGCCAACCCAGTTCTCCTTTTCTCCTTTGAAGGATGCCCTCATGCCACCACCTCCCTCAGCAGGCAATGATCCCAGGGGTTTTCAGGACCTTTTTAGAAGGGTGGCTGATGTGTTATAAATCTCATTAACTAAACAGCCAGACACCCAACATAAACTTACCAGCATCCTGCAAGCTACACCACCAGGAAAATTAGCACTACCCATGGACCCTGCCCTCATGGATCCCACTAAACACCTGAGGCAAACACCAGCCACCATATCACCAGTGGGCAAAAAGTTGGACAGAAAATATTATGTCTTCTCTCAGGGTGCGGAGTTCCTTTTCACACACCCTGCTGCCACTTCCCTCATAGATGATGCTGCCAACCAGAAGGCCAAACATACTTTACCAAAATCCACTCCCCTTGATAATGAGTGGAAAAGGTTTGATCTCATGGGTAGGAAAACCTACTCGTCTGACTCCCTCCAGCTACACATCTCGAATTACACGGCTATGCAGGCAAAATACACACATCACATTTTTGAACAGATATCCACCTTTATTAAGTACGTGCCAGAACACAAAAAGGATCAGTTTAAAGCCAACACAAATTAGGGCTCCTTCATAGCCAGGACAGCCTTACAGGCCTCCTTTAACTCTGCTGACACTGCCGCTCGTTCCCTTGCAGCCGCAGTCGTGATGAGGATAGCATCCTGGTTCCGTATATCTGGTTTTCCAAAAGAAGTTCAGACAAGGGTCGAGGACCTCCCATTTGAGGGCCCAAAGCTTTTTGAGGAGTCCACTGACATTTCATTGCACTCCCTGAAAGATTCCAGAGCCACTCTTCGCATGCTGGGCTCCAGCTTCCTGTGCAGAAATGTAAACAAAATAAGGGCTATGCTCAGAGAGACAGACCTGCCTTCTTTACTCAACCACAAAGGCACTATGACCAGAGAAAGCGACAACGCCAGAACAGGAGGCAACAGTCCGCCGAACAGCCCACCACGTCCCAGCCCTCTAATGCTAGACAAATGTTTTGAAGTTCAGGCCGGGAGTTGTCAAACTGTCCCTCCCCTCCTGTCCTTCATGGCACTCCGATATCTACACAACAGCTAGCACCATTCTACCACCACTGGTGCTTCATAACATTTGACAAGTGGGTGTTGGACATCATAAAAAAACAGGTACTGCATACCATTCCTGTCCTTTCCAAAACCCCAACCACCCACCCGGTCCCTCTTCAGGGACCCATCTCATGAGACCATCCTATGCCAAGAGATCGACTACCTGCTCTCCATCAAAGCAGTGGAACACGTTCCCCACCAGTACCGCAACACTGGCTTTTATTCCCGGTATTTCCTCATGGAAAAGAAATCAGGGGGATGGAGGCCAATCTTAGACCTTAGAGGCCTCAACAGGCATGTCCTTTCCTAACGCTTCCGCATGGTTACCCCCCTCTCCACCATTATTCCCTCCCTCAACAGAGATGACTGGTTGGCAACTCTCGACCTCCAGGATGTGTATTTCCATGTGCCTATCCACCCTGCGCACAGGAAATACCTCAGATTTACTGCGGGTGGACAAGACTTCCAGTACATGGTACTCCCCTTTGGCGTCTCCACCACACCAAGGGTATTCTCCAAAGTACTGGCAGTAGTCGCAGCTCATCTGTGCAGGCAGGGAGTGTCCATCTTCCCATATCTGGACGACTGCCTGATAAAAGCCAACTCCCTTCAGGAGACACAAGAAGCGGTCCATACCACCATGGATCTCTTTCGATCCCTAGGTCTCCAGATAAACCTCTCAAAAAGCCAGTTCCAACCAGTTCCAGTCCTGGAGTTCATAGGGGCTTGATTAGATTGCACCACTGCCACTGAATCTCTGCCCCACCACAGAGTCCTAGCTACACAGGAACTTATCCAACTGCACTGCACAGCTCCCCAACTACCGGCCAGAGCATGTCTCCAGCTCCTAGGCCACATGGCAGCAGCCATCACGGTGGTCTCCCATTCCAGATTGCATATGAGGCCTCTACAACATTGGCTAAGCACAGTGTACAGGCCAAGGAAACACAGCCTCCTCAAGCTGGTCTCAGTGCCACTCACCATCAGGAAGTCACTCCAGTGGTGGTCGGATCCACAAACCAGCCCCCTCCTTCACGATCACCATGGACATGTCCCAGATAGGCTGGGGAGCCTACCTTGGCACCCTCACTACACAAGCCTGATGGTCACCCGCAGAGACCACTCTGCACATCAATATACTTGAGCTCTACGTGGTATTCTACACCTGCCGGCATTTCCGAGACCACATCTCCAATGCCACGGTGCAGATCTTTACAGACAACCAAGCTGCAATGTTTTATATCAACAGGCACGGAGGGGCCAGATATTACTTCCTCTGCAAGGAAGCGGTCCATCTCTGGACTTGGTGCATCACACACAATATAACCTTAATTGCCTCATACCTTGCAGGCAAAGACAACACAACAGTGGACTCTCTCAGCAGGAACTTCTCCTCCATCCACAAGTGGGAAATAGACCCCAATGTTTTGCACCAAATCTTCCAATGTGAAAGTCCAGACACCCTGAGTTACAACCTACTTAAGCACTGTGGTAAGTGGAGTTTACCACAGCATGTTCCTTAGCAGACTAAAATTAGGCTCTTTAAAGCATAAAGCCTACTACTGAGTAGACACCCTGAAGTCTCACCACATTGCCCATGCTGATAAGTAGATATAAATTTGGTCTAATAAGTGCTATATGCATATCCTGAGCCAATAGACTATGTTGCAACAGGCATCCTCAGGGAGAGATTACTCAAGGTCTATTTCTCCCAGAGCAACAGTGATTCTCCACAGAAGAAGCTTATACCTAATTTTCTCTATTCCCCTAGGAACAGCAAAGATCCTAATGTAGGAAGCTCACATCCTGAAAGTGTCCCTGTTTTCTAGAGAGCAGCAGGGATCCTGGTGGAAGGATGTTCATTGCCGGAAAAACCTCTCCACCAAAGGAGCAGGGAATTTTGAGGGTGAATCTGGGCTGAATTTCTCAGGCACTTCAGGAGATGATGAAGGAATGTAGCTCATGGCAAAAATATTATTTTGGGGGATCAAGAGAAGATGGCCTGCTTTCATTCTGATAATAGTTACAGGAGCAACTCCATTAAGAAGGATATATTTTCCACAGTTAAAACAGAGTTCAAAACCTCAAATCCAAACAATTCATATCCAGATCCAAATATGGCATATGGAACTCATCTCCAGATAAATCAACATTGGTTCTCTGATACACACACTATGCTAAAATGTGCTGCTTAGTGCTACTCATTTTAGCTATCTTTTAGGGAAAGACAATAGAATCATAATCCCTAGGTAACCTGGTTGAGAGCACAGCATCACAGAAGAACTAACAAGTCAGAAGAAAAAGGATTTGCAGTTTTTTCCCTAATAGGAAAAATGATTTTCCCCAATGATTTTACATCATGGGTAAAATCCGGACACCACTGACGTCAATGGGAGTTTTGACTTTGATTTCAGAGGTCTCAGGATGCCACCCCTCTCCTTCAGATTGTTTTCCCCCTCCAATGGGAGTATACATTGAAGCAAGGAAGTTTTAGGTTGGATATTTGGGTAAACTTCCTAATGTTCAGGGTAGATAAGCACTGCAACAAATTACCTAGAAAGGTTGTAGAATCTCTGTCATTAGCAGTTTTTAAGAACAGATTAGACAAACACTTGTCAGGAATAGTCTAGTTATTATTTAGTCCTGCCTTTGGTGCAGGGGACTGGATTAGAAGACAAATTGAGATCCCTTCTAGTTCTACACATCTATGATCATGTATTTTCTGTGTATTTGAGTAGATACACATTTCTTAAAATTGAGTGTTGTTTACCTGTATCCCTTTTCTATAGCGCAGACAGAGTAAGTACCTTACAGGGGCAGGGCCCAGTTCTGCCACACCTTCTTGCATGGAAGATCTATACATGGCCAGATTTCAATTAGACTAACTGAATAAAACACATATTACTCATGTGAGTTAAGGTTGCAGCACAGAATTTGGCTGTTTCTTATTTCTGTTGCTCCCATCTTCAGTAGTCTATTTGTGTAACCCAGTATTTGTGTATATAGAAGATCTTGATCTGTTCTGAATGGAAAATTGCCTGCAGTTCTCATCTGTTGGAAAAGGGGGAACTTGCAGCCAAGTAGCAGTTTGCATGAGTAGGTCCTTTTGTTCTGTTTAATGAGCCTGCATTTCTTTCACTTCAGGGAGCAAAGTGGAGGAGAAAAGAGTAGTAAACAAAGAAAACTACCTGGCTGCGTCTAGACTGGCATGATTTTCCACAAATGCTTTTAACAGAAAAGTTTTTCCGTTAAAAGCATTTGCGGAAAAGAGCGTCTAGATTGGCACGGATACTTTTGCGCAAAAGCGCTTTTGCGCAAAAGCATCCGTGGCCAATCTAGATGTGGTTTTGCGCAAAAAAGCCCCGATCGCCATTTTTGCCATCGGGGCTTTTTTGCGCAAAACGGTTCTCAGTTGTCTACACTGACCCTCTTGCGCAAAAGCATTTGCGCAAGAGGGCTTTTTCCTGAGCGGGAGAGTCATTGTATTTGCGCAAGAACACTAACGATCATACATTAGATCGTCAGTGTTCTTGCGCAAATTCAAGCGGCCAGTGTAGACAGCTGGCACGTTTTTGCGCAAAAGTGGCCACTTTTGCGCAAAAACTTGCCAGTCTAGACGCAGCCCCTATGTTCCTCTCACTCCTGGCTAGAAAGGGGTGGCAGCAGATAGTATCCTGCTACATTAGGAAATCAAGGGGGGACTGCAGCCCCTACCCCCGCAAATGGCGCACATGGGGGGCAGGCAGCACCGCGGAGCCGCTGCTGGGGAAAGCGGCTTTTAAGCCGCATCCCCCCAGCACCGGCTCTTGCCTTCCCCCCACCCCCGCAACTGCCTCTGTAGTAAAAAATCAATTTGTAAACACATAAAGGATAATAGAGTTATAGGTATTAGCCAACATGGATTTGTGAAGAATAAACCAACTCAATTTCCTTTTTTAACATAGTGTGCGAGTGCATAGGAAGGAAGCGATAAAAATGATATTTCTTGGTTTTAGTAAGGATTTTGACACTATCCTTGTCATGAAATGTTCTCACAAGCAAACTAGGGAAATATGGTCTAGATGATACTTTTATAAAGTAGGTGCATGACAGGATGCAAGACTGTACTCAAAGAGTAGTTATCAATGGACAGACTTGGGGATGGATCTACTGGGCTCCTATAAAGCAGCAGTTCCCAACTGCATCCCACTGTGAGTCCATGAGCCCTTTTGGGTGGGGGGAGATTGTGGACCTGAAGCCTAGAGTTGTGGGGTTGAAACCCCAAGTACCAGTTCTCCCTGTGGGGATAACCTGGGAGATATGGGACTGAATGCTGGAGCCCCGAGTTCTATTGCTCCCTGAGAGGCAGAAGCCCTGAACTCATGGGCAGAGTTGGGAGTAAAAGAGCATGCCCCACCCCCAAACTGCAGTATCAGAAAGGGACAGACCTACAGGCATCTCCACATCTCTCTCCCTTCTCTCCCCTCCCCTGAGGTGCCACCCCTTCACCAGATCAGAGACAGGAAACTGGAACCAGGAAGCGTGGGGCGGGTGTTGCACTGGCACTTTTAATTGAATTCTGGGTCCAAGTGTTGTGTGGTTCAATTTATTTTAGATCCAAGGGAAACCAGGACACTCCAGGGCTACTTAACCACTTTCTTATTTATTGCAAGTGTAACCCTTCTGCCGGGTAGGCCCAGCAGCAATCAGGACCGGGTTCAATATCTAGGGGTCCATCTCACACAGAACCGGCTCGAGTCCCCACCCAGTAGCCTGGGAAATTCACACACCCATGGGCGCCTCTGAGAGGCCATGCTTCCCCACTCGCAAGCACAGAGTCTGAGTGTAGAAAAGAAACATTTAATGAAACAGAGAGAGAAGTCACATGGCATTAACTTGGGAAAATACCACAGAGTTCATAGCCCAAACCATGAGCAAAATCCAACACCCCAAGAGTCTCTGGAGTCCAGCAGCCCAAAATCTCCCAGAGTCCGACACCCCAAAAATCTCTGTCCCTGGTCAGTGCCGCCCAGAGTTCAAAAATTCACCTGCAGGGTTCTACCTCCCAACCTGGGTGGAAACAGGGGCAGCGGGGTTGATAGGGGCACCTTACGTGGTCTGAGGCCGACAGCGCCACCTCTCCATACGATTCTGCTGCAGCCTTTACCACGAGCCACTCCACCACGCTCCAACAGCTGTCTTGTACCATTCCACCGGTCGCTTCGCCAGTTGCTCCCACAGGCTGCTCCGCTGGTCACCTGCTGCCGCTCCTACCGGCCACCTGCCAGTCATTCCCACCAGCCGCTCCGCTGGCTGCAATGAGTCTGGCTCCCGGCCAAACCAGTGATTTCAGCTCTTAGTGATTTCAACTCTTTAGCCATTACCTAGACTGGCAAAAGATTCCAGCTTCCACTGGACTAGCAAAAAAGACTCCTCATGGAGTCTACTTCAGGTCTGTCCTTAAAACAAAAGGGGGAAAGAGGCAGGTTGGGCCAGTCTTACAGCTCACACCTGGCAGGCATGAAGCAGGCTGACCCAAGCCCTTTAGCCCTTCCACCCAACCCCGTTCACTCAACTCTGGAAGAGGGAGGCTTGTTCCTCGGAGACCTCTTACAGTGATGGTGTCTCTCCTGCAAGCACTGGTGTCATGTTTTACAGTTCCCACATTTAGGGGTAGCATGATTTGTGACCCCCCACAACAGCCCCAAATTATTTACAATACACCACATTCCATTCCAACACTGATCCTCCATCAGCCCTGGCTGAGTTGGATTTACATAACCATACCTCGGATTCCTTCCCCCTCCTGGCATGAGCTGTATTTACATATCAACAGTTAACAGTTAATTATCTTGCAGAGCTAAACAATTGGAGTGAGCACACCCACCCTCAGAGCAGCTCCCTCCTGTTAGCTGGCTGATAACAAGCAGTAGTTCAGCCCCTGCTTACACAAGCTTTAAGCAGTTAATACAGTTGTTTAAATTTTACAAGCCTTAAAAACAATTACTATACAATTTAACCCTTAAATACCATAGATTCTAAAGCAATTACTACAGTGCAAAACAATGCAAAAGCAATTACTAAAAGATCTACTATAATACAATAATAAAGCCTAATTCACTTACACTTCACCCATATGCTACCTACAGTACCAGGCAGGAGGTCGTGGTTCCTTTTCTTCCCACGCAATGGAATGCCATGCACTGGGTCGCCGGTGTGAAGGGCCTATTTACTTCTAGTTACCTGGAGCAGGACATGTGGGTCAATCCTGCCCATTCCCTCCCATCGATTGTTCTTACTAAGCCCAATTTTATAGCAAAGAGAGACTTGGTCATTCTAATAATATTTACCAATTGATTACGTATTGTGTAGGATATGTAAAATGCCCAATGCCTCTATTTGGAGTACATTATACTCAGGATGTTGCTGCTATGTGCGTAACTGACAGTTTCATGGCTGCATCTGTACTTTTTTGCTTATCAGAAACAGAAGTACCAGTACAAGGTTGCTTGTCCTGTGTTCTTGACGTGGTCTCATGTACCATGCTTACTCTGCATTGTTCTTCAAAACATTTCCTGACTCTCACAGCTTCCCTTGACCATGCCTGCGTGCTTTGGCGCACCAGTCTTGAGACAGGCCAGAAATCCACAATTTGGACAAGGCAGACATCACCATTTATTGCCAAGACAGAGTAGTCCAGGCAGGGCCGGCTCTACGGAGCACAGGGCCCGATTCCGGGGGCGGGGCCGCACATGCGCGGGGCCCCAGGCGGCATGGCGCATGCATCGCGCACCGTGCGTCCTGGATGTCACGATGCATGCGCAGTACGCCCGGGGGCCCATGCATGTGCAGTGCCCCGGGAGTACAACGCATGCGTGGCCCCCCCAGGCGTACAGCGCATGCACCATGCACCTGGGACGTCACAACGCATGCGCCGTGTGCCCGGGGGCACCGCGCAAGCATCGTGCTCCTGGCGCACTGTGCATGCGTTGTTTCCCTGGGCTCGGGGCCCCCTCAGGCGTGGGGCCCCACGCCGGGGAATCGGCTGAATCGGCCTAAGGCCGGTCCTGAGTCCAGACTCCCCCCATACCAGGTATTAGTATTTGCACAACTACCATAATCTGCTAGCACAAACATTGCAAGTCCAGAGAAGGGAGTTCAGGGCTCAACCCTTTGGAATTTTACCTCAAAGTACTGGAATGGCCTGTTATATCAAACTAGGGGAGGAATACAAGAGAAAAAAATAGGTCAGTTAGGGTGTGTCTATACTACACTCTAACCTCGAAATAAGCTACGCAATTTGTGCTAAGCAAATTGCGTAGCTTATTTTGAGGTAATTCCAAAATAGCTTATTTTGAAATGTGGTACTGTCTACATACTGCCAAATTTTGAAATAAAGCGTTATTCCAAAATGTCCCTTAACCCTCATGGAACAAAGTTTACAGAGACATCGGAATAGCGAGCTCATTATATTTCGAAATAATGGATGTGCTCAAAAGATGCAGAATAGCTATTTCAGGATATTTCTGGTATCTCAAAATAGCTCCAGTAGATGTAGCCTCTTAAACTAAATATAACCTTATAGGCAAATATTATCTCCCAGTGTTTAAAAATATGCTACTGATTATCTGAAGTGATCAGCCTTACTCTTCCCTTCCACCTCTGCCCCTTAAAAATCTGATTCATTTGAACGGGAAAATATCAATGGAAGCAATATTGTTTGACAAGTTTGTTTTCTTGGCATCCAGACCACCGCAGGAATCCAACCTTGCTAAAGCAGACCCAACTAAACGAGACTGTGAGATTCTGCAGCTATCCCCATAAAAGATGTGAACCTTTACTCTCTTACAGGATCAATAATTACATTATCTAAGTTCAGACTATCCCATTAGTGTAACCCATAATTGACATTATACCCTACCTTAAGCTGCAAATGTTTGGCCAAAGAATGTCAGATGAATACTAATGATGTAAACTTAATACAGGTACAATGAAACATCTTTAGGGACCATTCTAGTCTCAGGACTTTTAGAAAGAAGATATGTAATTTTTTTTAGATGCTGGATTATAAAAAAAAGAGCTTTCTGATTAATCTAACTCTCCAAGGTGGAGAGGGGCCACAGTGGTCACATAAAGTGAGAGTGTTTCCCTCTCCCTGAGACCCCCATTGAATTTCCCTCTACAGCTTTAATCTCCTCTGCACCATATGGCAGGGGAAGCAACTGATTTGTAGTGGTCAGTGTCATCTTCATCATCAGCTAATATGATCTCACAATAGGTAGAATGTAAAGTTAAATGTAAATGATGGTTCCCTGAAGTTATGACAAATGAAAATCCCACTCATCTTGAAGTCAGCTGGGCAGCTACTGTCCTCCACCCCTTTTCCCAGGAAGCCTTAAGTCTCTCAACAGACAGCAAAGCTCTTTGCCACCTCCACAGTGTCAGCCACAATGACTTCTCAGACTGTTTTGTTGTTGCTATTGCTAAGGCTATGTCTACACTGCACGCTTATTTCTAAATAACTCATGTTATTTTGGAATAACAGAGTGTGCATCTGCATAGCAAGCCCATTATTTGAAATAATGGGCTTCTTACTCTGACTTCTGTAGCCCTCATTTCACAAGGAGTAAGGGAAGTCGAAGGAAGTGTTCTTTCTTTGACATCCTGCTGTGTAGACAGCACCAAAAGTCGAGTTAAGGTACTTCGACTTCAGCTACACAATTAACATAGCTGAAGTTGCGTATCTTAACTCAACTTTAGCTCGCAGTATAGATGTATCCTAAGAGATTTATTAATCTGCTCACATAGTGCATAAATTCAATCAAATTTAGGCCTTTTCAGTGTATCAGAAAACAACATCAATGTTTCATCCTTAATCTCTCATATATGAACTTTGAATCCCTGATCAGTTTCAACATGCTGAAAAAAGCAGGAAGGTTCCATAAACAGGTCCATACAGTGACACAAGTGTGTGAATAACTGACATGGGTCCAGATTCTGAATGAAATATTGCAGGCCCCGCTGTGTTGTGTACATAACACCCATCACAAGACTAGAGAGCAATGCAGGATCCATACTTTCAGGCAGAGATGGCAGGTGCAACATTTACTGGAGTTGTTGAAAAGCAGCACAAAACATAGCTGGAAGCCCAAAGAATGATAGGATGGAGCAAACAGCATCATGAGATGGTGAGCCTGCCTCCCTCAGGCACTGCAATCCCTTCCCAGAACTCAAAGACAGAGGCACAAACTAAAAACTACTGGGTGCTTAGTACTCACCTGCAGCCAGCTCCTTCCTCTGCCCAGCACTTGCTCCTGCCAGCAGCCCCGATGATTAACTCCACCCCTTGCCTTCTTCCTCCCCTCCCTCCCAGGGCCTACCACTCACTGGAATCAGCTGTTTTGTGGTATTCAGGCGGCTCTGAGGAGGAGCAAGTACAGGGTGTAAGCAGGAGAGGGGGGTGGGAAGAGACAAAGAAGAGATGGGGCAGGATGGGGACCTGGGGAAGGAGTCGGGTAGGGATGGGTCCTGGGGCAGAATGGGGGCAGGAAGAGATGAGATAGGGGTGGGGGAGCTGGTGTGGAGCCTGGGGTGGATCAAGGGTAGGAACAGATGGGATGCTCTCTAACAGCATCATCCTGTGTCCATTGACATCAATGGTGAAGCTTCCATTGACTTCAGTAGTTCAGGGTCTGCCTTAAGAGTGATGGAAAGGAAACAATGCTGTACCAGCTAGTGGTGTTGAGTAGATCTGGTTGGGAAATTTAGTTTATAAAAACTGAAATGGTTCACAGGAAAGGGTTGGGTTTGACTAATTATTTGACTCCAAAATGTTGAAAAAATTGTTTTCAGATTTTCTAAATGAAATATTCTAGTTTTCCAGTTTGAAATGATTTTTCATTTTGAAATTTGAACTAATTATAGTAAAGATGTTAATAGTCAAAACTGAAATGAAATGTTTTGAAATTCTCAAAAAAAAAGTTGTAATTAACCTGGATCAAAATATTTTCTGAATATTCAGATCATAGACATTTTTAAGATTTTGAATTTTTTGTGCTGATTCAAGATAGGGTTTTTAATATCACAAACATGTTCACAGGATAGGAAAACTGTTTCCTGCCCAGTTCGCATGCTGACCTTTCCAGGGTGAAGTACACACTGCATTCTCTTTCATGTTTGTGCAATGACTAATCTAACTGGGAATCCTGCAGCACAAGCTTACTGGATTCTGTTACTGTGCAAAAATTGAAGGTCTACCCTGAAAACTTACAGTGACATAGTTATGTCTCTCAGGGGTGTGAAAAATCCACACCCCTAAGAGATGTAGCTATGCTAACCTAGCCCTTAGTGTAGCCAGTGCTAGAGCTGCTGCCTTTTGGGAAGGTAGATTGCCTATGCTGACTGGAGAATCCTTCCTATCATGGTAGTGTCTACACTGAAGCACTACAGTAGTGCAACTAAAGCACAGCAGCTGTGCCACTGTAGGCTATGTTTTTGCCTGTCCCGGAGAGGCATAAGGATCTTACGCAAAACAGGGTTTTTGCGCAAAAAGGAAACGTCCATACTGCTTCTTTTTGCGCAAAAACCCCTTGCACAAAAAGAAACAGCAGAAAATATGCTAATCTTGTCACAATTTATGCTGAGTCCCTCATTAGCATATTTTCTGCCACAAAAACGTGTAGTGTAGCCGTAGCCATAATGTTTTAAGTATAGACATAGCCAGAACTAGTGTGACTGTTCTTTTCAGTTTAAAGTAAAGTGAGAAAGCTACATGATCCTCAGTGTTGCCACACTTTTGACCGTATAACACTCAAATCAGATGAACCTTAACTGCATCACAATAACTACCCAAAGACAATAAGGACACTGACTTTCCAGTACATAGAATTTTCTGCGAAACTATAAAGTAAATTTGGGATAGTTACACGCACTCCAATGGATATAGCTATTTCTCTTCCCTCACCTCCTTTAGGCCCATTTTTTCATGTACACTAATAAAATGATTTGTCCTATATTTTATTCTAATGATTTTATATAGCAATGGAAATAAACTACTTAATGAGGAATTTCTATCCAAGATTGATATTTCATTTAGGACCTGACCTTGCATTGCTATTTCCTGATAAGGCTATGTATGCCACAACAAACACAGTTATTTACAAATTTGAATTCCAATCCACTGTTAGTTTGTGATGCTGTATGGAATATGTGTGACTATATATAATATTATTGACGCCAATGTTACAAAATTGCAGTGCTTCTTACAAGATATGCCATGTAAGGTATCAGTGGAAAAGTTATGATGGCTAAATATGATAATCATGTTTATATGCACGTATCATCTTTGTCTTGTAGTTATAAATGTGTGTGATATATTGATATTTCAAGCTTGTGCTGTGTATCTGGGTGACACCCTCAGACAGATTGGCATCAGCACTATGACCAGCATGCTCAATGACCTACTGAGTGCAATCAGATATACAATGAACCCATTGAAAGAAACATGGGGCTACACTTAAGAGTCAGCCAAACATGTCATGACACACCTGTGGACAGGGGACTCATGCTTTTTCCATGCCACATGCTGTGAGTTTGTGTTTGGGACAAAAGATATAGACACCACATGGCAAAAGATATAAAAAAGCAGCTGCGTCTTCTCCATTTTTTTTCACTCCTGTTTCTTACCTCTGGAATAACTTCTGTACAACTAAAGCTCTGAAAAAAAGAACTGATAGACTCTCCACACTTTGGATATGTTTCAGAGAGACATTGCAAGCCAGAAAACTCACCAATGCAACTAAGAATCTGAAATACCTAATCTGAAGTCATATATATGTATCTGATTTCTCTGACAATTTAACGATTCTCGACTTGTTTTTTTATATAATAAACCTTTAGTTTTATATATTAAAGGATTGGCTGGTAGCATGGTACTTTGGGTAAAATACAAACTAGTATTGATTTGATAATGTGGCTGGCCCTTTGTGGATCCAAAAACATTTTGTATGGTGAACAGTTTTAATAACTCCTCACCTTACTGAAACTATTTGCTAACTGGGAGACAGAGAACTGAATGCAATAAAGGGGTTGTGCGATTTTTAAAAATTTTTAGCTTCTTGATAACTAGCATAGGGATCAAGAACTCACTTTGGGTGCTATGCAAATTGCATAGCTTATTTTGAGGTAATTTCGAAATAGCTGTGTCTACACAGCACCAAATTTCAAAATAAAGCGCTATTCCAACAAATTCCTTAACCCTCGTGGAACAAGGGTTACAGGGATGCCAGAATAGCACACCCATTATTTTAAAATATATTTAGAAATAACGGGCACGTTTAAAGATGCGGAATTGATATTTCGGGATACTTTAGTATCCCGAAATAGCCCCGCTATCTAGATGTAGCCTTTGTGACTGGTTGGTGAATCTAACCACAGTGTTTGCCACCAGTTTTGGGAGAATTTGCTCTCCTTTTCTCGGCCTACATTTTGACATTTTCAGTGTGGGCTACTCAAGGTCCCCCTCCAGTCACATAATAGTGTATTGTATGCAATCTCTAGTATATTTCATTTTGAAATTATCACTATAACAGGGGGCATCAGATCTTAACATTTCTTCTCATATTTAATCTTATTTCAATTGTTTTCTTTTTTTGAGTTTACCAACTTTACATTATAGCTAGCTCTACCTTCTCCACATCCTGAAATTTATTCGGGCTTATGTCTAATGCCAATTTCTAGTTTATTACTTTTTGCTTCTATTTTCTAGCTCCATGAGCAACCTTTGTAATGCAAGACAAGAGTCACAATTTATCCTTGGACAGTTAAAAATATTGAGAAATGAAGGATACTGAAAGTCTCTTATGTCAACAGGTGTGCAATCACGTCAGCATTTCATTTTATTCAGACCATGTCATTTTCTTTTGCCTTCTTCTACTGTATTCCAAAAGTTCCATACAGTAGAGTTCTTTAAATTACTGTTTGTACTGTCTTGAAAATATGCTTCTTGTGAGGAAATTTGTTCTCATTTCACAGAAGCAGAACCAAGTGCAAAACAAAAAGTTAGGAGGGAACTTAATTCAAATCTACACAGCAATTTGCATGCTTTGGTTGCTATCTCATGTGACAGTTCAACAGCACTTCTGTTATGCTATCTGCAGAACTGTTTATACACAACAGTTTGTTTTCTGAGTTAGTGTTTTATTCTATGCAGGAGGGGATTGGACTGTGTTTTTGTCACCCTTTGGCTGGTGGGGTGTATGTTGTGTTTTGGCCTGCGGCAGAGTGCAGGTGTCATGCGTCAGCCTGGAAGGAACAGGGCTAGCCTATGAGGCAGGAGCGGTCTGAGGCTGGCTGCGGCAGCTGGCGCCCCAGGTGGAACGCACGATCAGCACCCTGCCTGCAGGGCCGTCAATAGACTGACGTCATCGTCGGGTGCCCTGGGCGCCCCCGTAACGTCATCATTGGGCGCCCCGGGCGGCAGCGCCCTAGGCAGCGGCCAAGTCCGCCTATAGCCACAGGCCACCCCTGCCATGAGGTGAACTAAGGCAGCCACCTCAGGTGCCAGACTGGGGTGTGTGCCACTAGGACCCAGACTGTAGAAAATTGTGTCTGCTGCTGGTACATATGTATTCTCTTTGCAGTACCATGAGAGGAGTAGAGCAGGAAGAAGGCAGAATTGAGACCTTTCAAAGTTTTGGCCCAAGCAAGAGGGCATGGGGGCGTCATTTGAGCTCCCCGCCTCAGGTGCCAAAATGTTGTGGGCCGGCCCTGGGAAGGGAATTTGTGTGTAGTATGCTCAGCCTGCGCTGTGGGCGGTGTGCACTGGTGTATGATCACACTTGGGATTTGGTGGGATGGCTGTGTGAGAGATCACACGTCAGGCATGTGTTTGCACTCACACTGTGCGTGCCTGTGAAATCTCAGGTGGGACCTGGGGGGAGGAGGCTGTGTGAGAGATCGCACGTGGGCCCGGGCAGCTGCGGCCAGGGCGTAGGCGATGCCCACATGCGGGGTCCGGGGCTGTGTGCGCTACGCTCTGGAGCGGGGCGAGCTGCTTCCCACGCTTCGGCCTGGCTGCGCCCCGCCCGCGAGCCCGACCTCTTCGCGCGCCCGGTTGTCCGACCCCCCGCGGGACGGAAAGGGGCGGGGCCGATGCCGGACAGCTCCCGCCCAGTCACTCATGCCGGCGCGCGCGCGCGTTGCCTAGGGACAGGCATAGGCGCGCGGGGGAAGGGGGAGGAGGGGGCAACGTGGTGACGTTATTTCTATATGAGCGCGAGCGGCGGGAGCTTGGGTCTTTTTTACCGCCAGTCGCGCGGCGGCTTCTTCCTCGCTCCTGAGTCACTGCGAGCCCCGGCCCGGCGCAGGTAGCGGGGAGGCGGCTGGCGGGGGCCGTTGGCGGGATGAGCGGGCCCGGCTGTGGACGGGCGGGGATCCGCTCAGCTCCGGGGGCGGGGGAGGGAGGCGGGCGGGCGAGGGGAGACTCGGCCGGGCCGGGCCCCTGTTCCGGGGTCGGCAGGCAGGCAGGGGCCGCCACAGGCAGGGCCGGGCCGGGAGCGGATGCGGCCGGGCCGGACGGAGTCAGCTCTCCCGGTGTCTGCGCGGCGCGGGGCCCCTCCCCTTTTGCGGGGCCTTCCTGCTCCTCCCAAGGGAGCAGCGCCGGGTCTGCCCCTCCCCCGGGGCCGCCATGCCGCTGGGGTCGCGCAAGGCCGCGCTGCCTCGGGCCTGGCGGCGGGGAGGGGAGAGGGCTGTCTGTTCGCAGCACGTGGGGATGGCGCTGCTCCGGCCTGTGCTGGCGGGGATGGGAGCTAGGGGCGGGGAAGGGGGTGGATGGATGGGGAGGCTGTTCTTAGGCGGACTCGGGGAGTGGGGTGTGTGCGGGGCGGGCTGGAGAGTGTCGTGGGGTGTGCGCCTGGGGTGGGTAGCGAAGGTGCCTTGTGCTAGCTCTGGCTCCTTGCGCTCTCCCGGGAAGCGTGGCGGCTTCTGTGCTGCGCAACTTGTTACTGACAGGCGGACCCAGCGATTCAGAGCCTGGCGACAGATAGCTTGTTCCCCCTTCCTCTCTCTTGCCCCCCCCCCCTCCGCTTTTCGAGGAGCTGGCTCCAGTCACTTCGTAGCTTCCCCCTAGTCATGGTACCTAGTGAGTTGGGCGCTGCATGCCTCTGCGCCTCGTTCTTGGCGCTTACTCACCATTCCAAGTAATGGTCCGGGTTAAAGTAACATTTGTGACTGTAAGTGATGGAGTGGTCACTTGTCAAAATGGAAACTTGATGTATTGGTAACCTCCATAACCTGAGCACATGTCAAGCAGTGCAGAGGGTTGTTTTTATAATGTTCCCAGTTGGGTAATACTACTACTATCAGAATATAAACTCTGGTCATCTGAAGTGGGCTGTGCTCACAAAAGCTCATGATACCATCTACATGTTTTGTTAGTCTATAAAGTGCTACCAGACCATTTGTTGTTTTTTAAGTTTATCCCAAGAAACCAGGAAGGCACTTATAACATGAATTTCTATGGCAGTTCAGCTTAATAACATACACACAAAACCAAACCTTATTTGGTTGGTAAAATAACTCTCCAAAAGTGAACTGAGGGTAATCAATGTACTAATATTTTCCTTAATGTGTAGCCAAAAATTCAATATCTTTGCAGTAGCAGAGTGAAATTCATAAGATTTGTTAGCTGTTTGGCGCTTGCTGGATGGAAGACTCATGTACAGCATGCTCCTTGGGAAATGTTAAGACCACCAACAGCAGAGGTAAATACTGAGATCCTCAGGGGGAAAGAGGAATCAAAAGACCAGAAGACTGGAGTAGTGGCAGAAGGTTACCAGGGAATTCTGCTCCTCCTCATATCAGGAGGAGGAGAAAGAAGTAGACTCTCTGGCTTAGAGTAGAGGCTCTGGAAAGTGTATGGAGGCACCCTTCTTAGCAGGTTGGGATACTAGGTTTCTCACTTGGCCTTGCCCTGTGGGGGGGGCGGGGTTGTGTCTTGTAAACTTTTCAAGCTCTTACCAGAATTATACTGAATTTAAATTGAAACAGGAGATGGACTTGTTCTAGGTCTCTTAGAAATTTAGAAAAATTGTTTTAATCATTTACACATTTATGAAGATGTTCACTTATGTGAAAAGATGATATTGAATAGAGCTAGGCATTGTGCATGTGTGTGGCAGAGCTCTCCTGCAACTCTTCTTTCTTAATATGAGATTACTATTCTAGGTGGATATCACATTCCTGAGAATGTAACCAAGTGTTGCTAAATTAAATTTCTGCACATCATTGACATTGGTAGGAAGTTGTCCATTATCAGACCTTCCAAAGTACAAACTAACTACATGAAATAAACTTATTCATTATCAGAGATGGCAGAAATTAAACAGATGCCAAAGGAATAAAAACAATGTTGGGATCTTGTGTCTAATTAGTTTGCATTATCCCTATGGATATAAGAGACCGCTTCCATCTCTGATGCATCACCCAGGAAAAGTCAATTCTGCTCCACTGGATGTTGTTTCAAAAACGTTTAGGTATTTGTCTCTGGTAAAGGGTTTGAGCACCAATTAATGTTGTGATGTGCAGTCATATGACTGGGCTATGCACCTGTCCATCTTAACCTAAATTGGTCAGTAGTTGTATGGCGAACTTAAGGACAAGCTAGGTGCTCCAGAAAGTGATGGCACTTGTTGGATTTTGAATGTGTTCATCTGTTAATCAGATTTTGCACATGCTCACAGAATAATCCACAAAGTGGGCAGTATATTCATTTCTAAATTGATACTGAACCAATACTTCAGCCTGTCACTAGGATTTAAGAAAGTGCCATCAGATGAAATATGAAAGCTGGTTCCTAATTTGTGGTTAGAGCCCGTGACTTTTAAGAGTAGGATATTGAACCAGTTGTCTGGTCACTTTCTAGTTTGGGTAAATACGTTCTATTTAACTACTTTCCCATCTGTCTTGGACTGTAGATTTGCTCTGCAGTATCTTACAACAGCCACCCATTTTACTCTAAATGCGATGGTTGATAGTACATGTTATAGATCAGTTTTATTTATAAATTGCTTTGGGATTCTCTGAGCTCTAAAGTAGTGTATAACTTAAAAATTTATTTTTGATTAACAAATTTTATGCTACTTAGCTGACCGTGGCCTGCAGATTCATAAGGTTAATGAATGAACGCTCCTTACCACTTAAACCCTGTCTAGGTTTTAGCTTATATGTACAAATGTATGGAAAATTTTTACAAAATGCACTTGAAGACTTCTGTGTTTAGCTCCTGACTGACTTGGAAACCTGTTGAAGATTTCTTGCATGCATTTAACACAGGGGTTGGCAACCTATGGCTCACTAGCCAAATATGGCTCAGTAGGGAGCCAGATATGGCTCTTCTGGAGCTCTAACCCACAATTGGGGACCACACAAGTGAGAAACAAAAACAAAACACAACTCCCCCAACCCTCACTGAGGGTGCGCCCCCCTCCCCCACTAAAACACCTCACTCCCCTGGTACGCTTCTGGAGTTCAAGGGTTAATGGATTTTGTGCCCCCTCCTTCCCCCCCCCCCCACAGGCTCTGGGGTGGGGTCCAAAAATGAGAGGTTAAGTGTGTGGGACAGGGCTTCCAATGAATGGTATAGGGGTGCAGGATCTAGACAGGAGTGGTGTGTGCAGGAGGGTGTGAGGGTGCAAGGTCTGGGTGGGAAGTAGGGTGCAGAAGCAGGCTGTCTGGCCATGGGAGAGGAAGGGGGGAATAAAGGTGTGGGGGTGCAGGGTCTGAGCATGAGAGGGTGGGGAGGCACTTACTGGATTTCGCACCATGTCGCAGGCACCGTGTAACACAGCCTCCCACTGCTCCCATTCACCAGAAGGAAGCCCTCAGGAAGGATTTGCAGGAGAAGCCTCCATGAAGTGTCCCCCGAGGGAAGGAAAATGGTACCATGCACAGAGCCATTTTTCTCTCTGCTTGTTCCCCACGTCAGATCCAGCAGAGAGGCTGAGGGCTCTCTTCCCCCGCCCTCCACCCCTGCAGGAAACTGGGCCAGATGGGGACAGACCACGGGACCTACACCAGGATCAGGGCCCAGGGCAGGACACTGTGGCAAGGTGGGGGCTGGGGCCTTGTTGGCCAGGCTGCTGCAACTGGAGCCTAAGCGGGGATGCTGCAGCCTGGCTGTTGGCAGAGTTGTGGCACTGCCATGGCCAGGCCACAGGGTCTGCCCCAGGAGCACAGCATCTGTGGACAGACCTCGACCATCAGATGGGGGCTGGAGCCTGGCCACTGCCTCCAGATGGGAGCATCTGCTGCCTGCCAGCCCCTCTCACTGTCCCAGCTTAGAGTGCGCACGCATCCCCTACAGTGCGCCCTCAGCCAGCCCTTTAAATGAGCAGAGTTCCACAGCCGTCTCTTGCCAGAGTGCAGCCAGTTCATACCGGGGTGCACCGCCTTACATCATCTCTGGTTAAATGTGAAATAGACAAAAAAAGACTATCTTGACATGAGTAATCACACATTTAAAACATTTTTAACTATTTTTTTCATTTTAATTTAAAAAGTTGGGTGTATTTTGGGAATGACAAAAGAGCAAAATTTGGTTCCATACTGAGCCATATTTGGCTCAAGAGCCATAGGTTGCTGACCCCTGCATTAGATCATTCCACTAATCTGGAAAGAACCAGTTATTCCAGAATCTCAGGACTCCTTTGCTAACAAATAGCTGTGAAACCTATTGGAAGAATGTCTCTATCCTCCCTTTAGTGGCAAGTTCACAGAAAAGTTAACAGCTTTCTGTTGCTCCCAATTACTCTGTTAGCATAAGTAATAGAGGACAGTGCTGGGGAATCTGATGATTCCGGTCCTGTCGACGATCCATGATGAGAGGCATCAGTGTGGTTCTGTACGACTTTGACTTTTGTTAGCATTTTAAAATCTTCACATAACAAACTACCTTCATTGTGCAGTCTGGGCTATGTTCTTAGGAGGAATAAGGGTTGAATAGTGAATCATCCTTACTTTAGTTGCAGAAGTTGAAAAGTATCATGAATGAGGTGGTGAACTGTAGGAAGAAAAGATTGTTTCATAGAGGCTGTTAAATGCTGCTCTGAAGACCCATGTTTGCCCAGTACAATACAGAAATTGTGCCAGAGGCAAGTCACACAAAGTAAAACTTTTCACAGGCTCCTTTGTCTGTCTTTCCCTCTTCCCTCTCTCCCTCCCTTTCCCTCCCCCCGCTTTCTGCATCCAACTTGGGGGTAGGGATGTAATTGACTAGTCAATTATCAGATAAGCAAAAGCTTATTGGATAGTCAAGTAGTAACTCAATTAGTGCCCCAAAGATGCCTCTGTCAGAGGCAGCAAGGGTGGGGCACAGGAGCCGGTGTTGGGAGAGGGAGGGAGCTGGCTTAAAAGCTGGTTTTCCCCCCAGCACTATCTCCAGGGAGCAGGAGAGGCAGAGGTACAGTGGGGAAAGGGTGCAAGCTGGGACTGAAGCAGTCCCGCTCCTGCCTGTTCCCACTGTGGTGCTTCAGCCTTTGAAATGTAGCAAGAGCCTGGAGCTATTTCCACTGCGGCTCCATAGGGTGGTCTTATTGACTAATCATATAGTCGATACAAATTGTATTGATTAAGATTAGTTAAACCACAATTTAACATCCTTACTTGGGGTGGGGTGGGGGGGAAGAGGCATTTACAGAGGCACCGCATACTTGCAGCTTCAGCCAAAGTCAGAGGGAGCTTTGTTGTGTTAGGGATAAAGTGTAACTGTCACCATTAAAAATTCTGGTGGTTACATGTGCTGCGGGCTTTGCAGTATAAATCTTATATAAAAGTTTTATACTGCAGAGACCACAGTGAAGCAAGCTCCTCCAGACTGGGGCCAGCTGCCAGCCATGCTTCTGGGGAGCTGGCTTCACTGTGGGCTCTGCAATATATCTTTATAGGGCAGAGCCCGGGAGTGACAGCTGGCTCCCTGGAGCAGGAACCAGTGTGAAACCTTAACAGAAACTGATAAGCTGATGCGTATTGGTTAATCGTTTAAACAGTTACACTTTTACATTCCTACTGTGAATATATGGAGTGCTATACAGTTTTAGGTACTCCATTTAAAAAAATCAGACTCTGGGTACTTCAAACTGGGCACCCCAAACTAGTAGTGATTTCATACAGTCTTGGCTTTTAGCTCAGTCAGTTCTCCCATGTGTAGAATCTAGGTAATGTCACTTCATATCAAGGGACATTTTGGGGAGAAAAGTATTATGTTTTTAAAGAACCAACGTACTAAAATGTGTACCATAAAGCTCATGAGGCAATGAATAATTGCAAGGTTTGGATGGTATACTGGGGACACACTGAATGATGAGTAAGACGAAATATAGGTAGCTACCAATTCAGTGAGCACTGTTCAGAATGTGCACTAAATGAGGTTTAAAAGTTCTATGCGGAAAAACAATATGCGATCGTGTAGTTGAAGACTGTCAAATAAACATGCCCAAGGGAGCTGTGTGGGCTCCCCTAACTCTGGCATTTCCTAATTTTTGAGTGTTTGACATTGCAACCTTTAATGTTCTCCATTGACTTTTTTGGATGTAATATGAAAAAAGTCCCCTGCAGCACAGTGGTCCTGGCCAGAGAAGCCCTTCAACAGTTACTCATTAAAACCGTTATAAATAAAATTATATCATTTAATTGGTTATTTGCATCCCTAATTAATGTCTTTAAGAGGAAAAGGACAACACAAAGGGGAAACGGGGACCGAGTTCCAATTCTTGTTAGTAGTTTTTAATGTACCATAGCAGACTACTGCTACTGATTTCTTTTTTTTTTTTAATTTTTTTTTTTTTTTTAATTCTGGAATTTTGATGGCAATGCTTGCTGGCTACCAATGAAGGCAACATTTCTTCCCATAATTAATCTGCCAAGTGAGCAGTGCTACGTAAAGGGTCAGATGGTGTTTTCAGATCAGATTATTTGCTCACTCATGATCTTTAGATAAGCATTCCATAATCTTATGCCATCTTGTAATTACAAGAATCTATGGTGTCTTGGTGAAATGTGGAAGTGGTTTTCACAGGTTTGACTGTGTGGCTATTTCTGCATTTATGGTAGGGTATAGAGTAAAGGGGTTACATGTTCTGATGTATATGCTGCATCCATATTTTCACTGCAGTGTATAGCTATGTGCTGTGATGCTCCAGTAGTGGAAATACAGTGGAGAAAAGTTCTTAAAGCCTTTTTGCTTTGCTTCCTCTCTACTGCTGGAGCTTCCTCCCCTACTGCAGTGGGGAAAGATTTTTGCAGTGGGACACTGCATGGCTAAAAATACCAGTGCAGATTTGGGGTTCATTCAGAGCCGGCCCAAGGTACGGGCCAACTGGGCTAGTTCTTCTAAATCAAGAACAAGGGGATATTCACTGCAGTGGTCTACTAACTGCCAATTTGTCATACATACTAAACATGATCAGCCACTGTGTCTTTATCTTAATGTGTCCAAATCAATGGAGTTGTTCAAAAATCTCTGTATATTATCTTATGGGAACCTTACCCACTAGCTGAATGTCACATTCATTTCTCTATTCTGAAGGTCACTTACATATTTGGGAGAAGAGGTACATATTCTGAAGGTTAGTTAGATATTTGGGAGAAGAGGTAGAAGAGAAGAAGAGGTAGAACAAGTGGAGATGAAAGTTGCTCTTCTGTTAAGTTACATGGTTTAGAATATCTTATGCACTTGTTGGCATTCCTGAATAAGAGCAATTCGACTAGATTTATAGAACATGTGACAAGATGATGTACTCTTTTCTTGACACCCGTTACCCTGCTGGGGGTAGGTAGGTTTTTCATGAATATGACCACAAGCCCCGAGGTAAGAAGCCCTTAAGCAACTACTATGTTGCCACAGATCTATGCTAAGTGCACTGTTTGAACTTTACTGTGTGTTTTGCCAGTTACATTTAATACACTGTACAGAGGGCTTCATAACTTCTACAGCAGATTTCAGTTCAAATTAGGGATGTGAACAGGTAACTAGTTAACAGTAACCTGGGAGAAGGCCACAGCCTGTTGCTGAGAATTTAGTAGTTTCCCTCCTTAATATTGTGGAAGGGGAAAATGATGTGAAACACAGACATTGTAAGGTGAAATGTGGTTGGGATTCCAAATTCTAGTTCCATAATCTTAATATGTTTGGATTTCTTGGAATTTGTTTTAATTGTTAAAGTCAAACATGAACACTCAATAGGAGTCTTAGAATGCTGCCATGCAGCATTTCTAGTGATTTGAAGATACGTAGTTATCAACCTTATATAACTGCTTATTTTGGTTCTTAAAGACAGTCACTGACATGCTGGGGGGTTCTATTTAAATTGGGCTTACCGTAGGGATATAAAATCCCATTTAACTGGTTAACCATTCTGTTTAACTGGTTAATCGATTAAATGGGAGGGAGTTGCTCCAGCCCAACTGGGTTACAGTTGTATCACCAGGGCAGTTGAAAACAACTGGGATGTAATTGTGAATCTGGCCCGTTAGTTTGCTATTGACTTCTTGGTTTAAGAGAACTAGCACAACTCAAAGGAAAATGGGACCATGGGGAGTCCAGTCATGAAACCTCTATCTCTGCACTTTAAAAGGTCCTCTTATTCTTTTGCTTCAGTTCACATGTCAGTGCTGCCTTGGTGCACAGTGGAACCAAGACAGCACTGCAGGGTCATATGAAGTCTGTAAGACACTGATGACCAAAGCTCATAGCCATGGGCTTTAAGGAGTTTAACAATTGCTGCTGTCTGATCTGTCATTCAAAACTCTTGACATGTTGTAATGAGTTAGTGGTTAGACTAGACAACTAGAATTGTTACATGCAGATTATCTGTAGAGCAGGGGTGGGGAACCTTTTTTGGGTCAGGGGCTGCTGACGGCTCTTAATACATTTAAAAGGCAGAGCTGCAGTGGGAGCTAACCCCTCTGCGGCTCTTCAGTTTTCCTCTTATTGACTAATCGAGTAGTCGATGGAAATTCCATCAACTACTTGATGAGCTGATTATCCACAATTTAACATCTAGTTACCGGCACATATTGGGAGCCTGCATGTAACCACGTACACAGTTACTTATACATCCCTAGTTATGAGCACCACATTTTATCAAAGATGGATGAATCAGAGATAGTATAGATGAGAACAACAAAAATGATGAAAGGTTTAGGCAACCTAACATGAAAAAAGGCTTAAAAGAACATGGTTAGTCTTGTTTTCTTAAGACTAACCATGTCCAGAGGCCAGACCTGATGGTAATCTTCAAATATGTTAAGACCTGTTATTAAAAAATGGTGATTGGTTGTTCTCTAGGTGCACTAAAAGTATTGTTTCTTGGCATAGGTTTAGGGAATATTGGGGGGGGGAGGGAATGGTTTAAAGAGTAACAAAAGAGAGGAATATGCTTCTATCACTGAAGGTTTTAAAAACAGGTTGGGTGATCTAGGTTAGTTGGTCTTGTCATAGCACAGGGAGCTGGAGATGCTGGCAGGAACTTCAAGAAGTAACCCTTTACTTTTGTGATTCTGTGCAGAGTGCACACCTAACAAATGGGTACTTCTGTGACCTCAGCATAGTAACAATGTTACTACAATATAGTAAGCTACTGATAAGCTTTGAAAACTATGATAGTATGTCTTACATGGTTCCTAAACTTCATTTTTAATTTGTGATATTTGGTGTGCAAGTCTCTGTACACAATCATAATACAGGTTTTTTTTTTTTTTTTTTTTTTTTTAAGGCTTTCTGAGGTTTAAGAACATGGCAGACATTGACAAGTAAGTGTACTCTTTTGGACATTTACTTTGACTAAAACTATTATAATATGTATTGATTAATCCCATGCTTTAAACTGTTGTGATCTTTAAATAGTTTTTTTTTTCCCCTTAAGGTATACATTAGGTTGGTGTAAAATGTGCAAATGGATGAATGTTTTGGGACTGTAACAGCAGTAGCTATTAAGCAAAATGTAAACTAACAATATTCTAATTACTTCAATTTTATTTTGTAGGTAATGTACTAAATTATGAAAACTAGCAGCATCACTCGTACCACTGTCATGTTAAACATGACTTTTCCTTTCCTTGTCTTTCTCTTTTTGTCAGTGGTGCCGAGCCAAAATGGAGGGTTCTTGGTCAGTCTTCTGTAGTGTTAGTTACTAAGCAATCTTCAAAAGTGATATTGTAAGTTTAAAGTGTTGCAAAACCTTACAGGATAAAAATGAAAATGTTGATGTATAAAACAGTTTCTGTGATTTAACCTCAATAACAGTGCTGTAGAGTTAGTCTCATTTTAGAGGGAGAAATGCTGGAGCATAGGTAGAGAGTTAAACGATTTGACCAAGTTCACAAAGGGCATTTCTCCAGGATAGGATTGGAGTTCTGATTCCCAATTACTAGACTTGTATGCAAACCACTAAACTATTTGCTCTTCAGAATGATAAAAGTGAAATTTTTGGTAGGGAAAGGGTTTTCTCCCCATTTGAACATCACTATTTTGGTCAAATTTGCCAGTGGAAAAGTTACAGAAATTCAAAGAGCAAAATCCAAATGCACTCTGTTTTGCAGTTTGTCTTAGTTTAGACAACATCTGTAATGGCAGCTTTTACAGGTGTATCTTTTTCAGTTGTATTAATATACAAGTTCTTTAGTTTAAAATTTAAAACACAGAAACCCTCACCTCTTGAATTGACTGTTTCTACTAGCAAAGAACAGGCTGAACTTGACCAACAGGATATGGAAGATGTTGAAGAAGTAGAAGAAGAAGAAACTGGTGAGGATGCCAACAGTAAAGGTAATGCTGTAATTCACTTGATTCCAAAGAAATGTTAAATGGATTTCACTTCTCAATTTAAACTGAATGTAAATGATGAAATATTATTTTTAAATTTTGAAACCAGAAAGATATTGCTCATTCAAAGGGATTTTTAATGATCATTCAGTTCATGATTGTGTCTGGTCTCATTCACATGAGCAACAGCAGTCCAAGAAATGTTACCCATGTTAACATCAACCAGTCAGTGCTTCTGTCAGTAATCGAATGAACATTACTGCCCACTTAATTTCATAATCAGTCTGCTTCAAAATGATTCCATCAAAATTAGTACAAATACCTGAAATTGGTTAAAAAATAGAAATGTATATGCTGGTTTCTATCTAGTTAATAGACCATTTTGCATGATATACAATCCATGTGGAAAAAGTTGGTTCTGCTCATTAAATGTAGTTAGGTTTGGAGGGTGAATACTGAATTCAGAGAGGAAAAAATATAAACAAACTAGCAGATGCCTGGCATTGTTTGGGTCTGTCACTGTAGGAATTTCTTTTTTTAAGCATGTATATTTTTCATTTATTTCAGTTATTTTGTATTTTTGAAAAACGAAGGCTGGAGTGAGAGTTTGGTGGTGAGATGGGGCAGAGGATAGGTGGCTTAGGGCAGAGGATTGGGAAGTGGGGGAGGGGCCTCAGGGCAGTGTGAGGAGGTACTGAAGTCAAGGCAGAGGGCTCAGTACAGAGGGCTGGGAGGTGGGGGGCTTACTTGGGGCTTCTTGTAGTGTTGAGGGGGCACTGTTCTGGTGGCCACTCCTCCCAGGAGGCCATGCCAATTCCTAAATTCTTTAATAAATGGAGAGACGGACACACTAAAATATAGATAGATGGCAGGAAATGCTTTTTAGTGTATCAGCAATGGGAAGCCTGTAGTCAAATTGTTGGATTTGCTACAGATATTGAGTTAAAGTAACCAGCTGAGGTAAGGAAGGACACTGTAGATAAGCTGAATGATTCTTATGAAATGTTGAACAAGCGAGTGTTTACTTTTTCTATCTAATAAAGATGAAGCATTGAGTTTGTATGGTCAAAAGAGAAATCTCTGAAACCTGCTGATAAATAGCAACAAGTTCCCTTAATTGGAATGAGTAACACCTAACAGTTTCCAAAGAACCTGAGAAGTAGACTAGATTAATTGCTAACAGAAGTGTACAATCAAGTTAAAATCAGCTATTGTAGCTAAGACTCTGGGTTAGCATGTGTTACAGCTACCTGTAAAAAGGCACTAAGGGTACTTCAGTGCTAGGCAAACTTCACTAAAATAATTAAACAAAGAGTTCTAAAATACCCAGATGAAGATAACATGGGGACTAAGCAGCAAAACTTCAGTAGAATAAAATTGTGCTTTTCTAATCAAATTTTAGTCTTTTTAGCATGTAAACAAAATAGTGCATGTATTATACCTGTTTGACAAAATTTATTTGGAATTTAAGAGCCTGTTCGAAAGTTCTTTGTTGAATACTATATTAAGGAAACCAAGGAGTCTTAGATGAGAGTTGAAAGTGAGTTTAGAGAAGACGGAAGAACTAGAAAGATCTAAGAAAGCTGTCTGAAAGAACAGTTAAATGGCAAACAAGTCATTGTTGACAAATGAAGGGTAATTCCCTTTAGAAAAGTAATGTGAACTACTACTGGCATCAAATATTGGACTGCTGTTGTAGACCGCTCTCTGAAAATCTCTGCTCAATGTGTAATTGCAGTGAAAACAGCAAATTATTTACAAGGTATTATTTGCCAGAAAATTATATGCAGTTTTATGGAAAGATGGTACAATCTCATAAGAAGTATCTTTGGAAAGTCAAAGTTTCTTCGGAACTCATCCAGTTCACTTCTGGGAGAGATTACATATTTAGATGTTTATACACGCACCCCCTATTTTTGTATGCTAAATTAAGTCTCAAACTTGTTATATACGTGCACACACTTTAACATCTGACAATGTAAGAACAAGGATGTTCAGTGAAACATAACTTGAAAATGTGTGCAGTTTGGAATAATTAACCTGTGGAATTTATTGCCACAAGATCTTAAGGCCAAGAGTTTGGTAAGAGTTAAAAGATTAATATTCAAATATGGATAATGAAAACACAAGTACATTAGACATGACCAATTGTTTTTAGGATATAAATGTCCATGATTTGTCCAGTTAGGAAGAAGCTTCTCCACTAAGTTATTTTAAAAAAATCTGGGGGGGGGCCTGAATGAGGGGGTTGCAGATTTCTTATACCTGCTTCTGAAGAATCTGGTACCGACCAGTTATAGCTATCTTTATTGAT
The DNA here is from genome assembly GCA_019425775.1 of Rafetus swinhoei. Taxonomy (NCBI): domain Eukaryota; kingdom Metazoa; phylum Chordata; order Testudines; family Trionychidae; genus Rafetus; species Rafetus swinhoei. The sequence continues at coordinate 280,879,949 of CM033437.1, forward strand.
TGCTATAGCTTAGGTGCATTGCTGGACTGGTATGGCAGCTTGATTCTACTGCACATTGTTTTTCTGTTTAAGTCCCCGTCTTTTACTAGCATTTTTCAATGTAATCTTGTAGGGCAATTACTGAATCCAATTCCAGTTTTGACTGTTCAGAAACTGCATGTGATTTTTGGAAGAATATTAACTTATTGCACAGTCCCTGCCTTTTCCCAAAGCATCAAGTACAAATCTCTGTATCCTGCATTTCTTTGCATCATTTAGTTTGAAATTTGAGAGACCACTTTTTTTGGGGCTGCATTTCTGATGACCTCTTCTAAAGCTATGTTTTTGGCAAGAACTTATTTTAATGACTGGGACAACTTTTCATAAAATGAGAATTTCAAAGTTTTTTATCTTTCTGGAATGGTCAGCTTTTAGATTTTCCAAATACAGAATAAGATGGATCTTCACTAACTTTTTTTTTTTTTTATAGGATATTTACGGCACAGTCAGTGGGGAAATGGAAGTGTGAAATGCTTCTATTTGTGTTGCACTTTCTTTGCAAAAGTTTGAATATCAGGGATTGTCAACCTGGAATCTTTCCCTAGTACTAAAATATGTTCCTTTCCAGGTTGGCTATAAGATTAGCATAATGCATTTGCAAAACCTCTCCTTTTCTTGGTTTTACTTAGCTCGACAGCTGACTGTCCAGATGATGCAAAATCCTCAGATTCTTGCAGCCCTTCAGGAAAGACTTGATGGCCTGGTAGGGACGTCTACAGGATATATAGAAAGGTATAATTTGTTGTCATTCAGTAGTTATAGTATCTGTGTTATAATCTTGCTGCCTGTGGAAATGTTGACACCACTCAGTTTCTTCATTTTCAGACACATAGTATTAATACAACTTACATTAGGCCACAGGAGGTAGTTTATCAGAGAAACTAACCTTGAGAAGAAATCAGGAACTGAATTCCCTTGTGGTGTGGGGTTTTTTTTATTTGAGGAATCTTGGTAAAGAGAATTAAATAGGGTTGACATGTTAAAATGTACCTTTGGAAGTTACTTTTAGTTTGGCCTCTGAGGTTTTCAGTCTTGTAATATTTATTGATGAAATAATTGAAACTACTTTACAGAAATTGATCCACACGTTTCAAAATCTGGTTGCCTAGTGGCTTTTCCTGGTTTCTGTTTTACAGTATCATCAGAAACTTGTAGAATAGCAAAAACGTCATTAATGACGCGTTAAGGTTGCCCAGTTGATAGCTCATGCACTTCTAGAATGTAGAGTTCAGCAAAATTAAAACTTCAGAAAACCAGGAAATAGAATTAGACTGTGCAAGCATTTTACGTTTTACCTCAGTTGGTATTTAGCCTGGAGCTAGCAATAGACCCTGGGAATTACTTGCATGGCCTATAACTCCTTTCACTGTTCATTGTAGCTGTACTGAATAGTGGAGGAATAAGCTGGAGCAATTTAGATGAGCTGTGTAGTTTTAGGAGGAGATCAGGGTCTGTATCCCTTCTGCCCCTCCCCACCACATATACTATCAAAGGAAAGAATCACATGTACCTTGAGATGCATCACTTCGATACAGAATTTGATAAGTTGTCAGTAGCTGGGTTCTAGGGTCATCTTGCTACGGATGTTGTCATCAGATGGGAAATGAGAGCAATTGGTTGATGTAGTGATGGGTTGGTGGAAGTTTAAGGTTTGGGTGATATGTACAGGTATCAGTGGGTTGTAAAAGGGTATGAAGTGGTTGGTATTCTGTCCAGGAGGAGTATTAGTGTAGGGCAAGGGTAAGTAACCTGTTCATTACAGTAACAAGGCAGAGTGCAGATAGGTATTGTGGGGCACTTAGTCACGTCAGTAGGAGTTCTTAAGTTTTGTAAGAGCTTGCTGGAAATGGAAGTACCTTGTCTGTGGAGAACTTCAAAAATTCCTTCTATTTAAAACAGCAGCAAACAATTTTGAAACTTTCTGCAAAGAACAGGAATTTCAAAACTTTGGGTTTTGTTCACAGCTCTGTTGTGGAAAAAGTGGTAAAATTTTGTTTCAACCTTTTCAGAATGTGTGAGGTTAAAGACCGCTCTCTGCTTCTGGGAGTCCTAACTCAGAGGCAGTCTGTCTGGAACTCCAGGCTGCTAAGGATCTGAGCAGGCCAGCAATCTGTCAGGAAACCAAGCGAGCTTCCATTGAAAGTCTTGAGTTCAGCTGAAATCAATACATTACTGTGGAATGTTTGGATTTTGACAAATTGGTGTTTTCTGGTAGAAAAGTATTTTCTTTTGCCAAGTTTAGGTATCTCTGTTGCAACCAGACAGGTACTCCTCTGTCTATTTATTCCAGTGAAGATGGACTTCAGAAGCTGATCTGAAGTCTTTTTATAGGTCAGACAAACTTTCTAAAGAGACTCAGCCTGCTTCTCATTTGGCCATACGTTCATTAAATTAGCTTGCATTCAGAGGAACAAGTGTTAACTTAGTCATCTTGCATGTTTTCTGTTCCTTCACTTTGATTCTTTTGGACTGCTGCCTCTCTTTAGAGCAATTGCAAAATGCTACCTTTTATAAAACTGCTTATAGGTGACACTTCGTAGATAATGGATATATAAATCTCAGTTAAAGTTTGAAATGAGCTGGCACTAGCAGGTCTGTATTTTACTTTTATATTCAATGTGATTTATACTAAGAAACCAAGATGCTCCTGAAAAAGGTTAACTTGCATTAAATCATTCTGGGTGGAATTTGCATTAGATATCTAATACTAGCTGTAGCTCAGCCTTGGGGCCTTAATATTTTTATTGTACGTCATTGGAGCCCAATATATAAGGAGAGCACCTAGTTGATTACCAGTAAAGCTAATAGCTCAAGGAGTTGCATCTGATTTAATGTGTACTATAATCACGGTTATTGCAACACTTTTCCCTGCAAGTTCACACTTAATACATTGGTCTTCGCTAGGACAGGAGTTGGCAACCTTCAGCAGCCACTGGGAGTTGGGGGGGGGGGTGCCTGTGGATGGTCAATATCAAGGTTCCCTCTAAGTTGCGCAGTCAGGGTGCATATACACAGCACCCATAGGTCGAAATAAGATCACAATTAGCGTAGCTCAAATTGTGTTATCTTATTTCGATCTAATTTTGAAATAAACTGCTATTCCAAAAACGTCCTTTAACCCTCATGGAACAAGGGTTACAGGGACGTTGGAATATCGAGCCTGTTATTTCAAAATCTATTTTGAAATAACGGGCTAGTTCAAAAGACGTGGAACAGCTATTTTGGGATACATCTGATATTGCAAAATAGCACCGCGGTCTAGACATACCCTCACAGGGCCAGAGGAGTGTGCTGTTCTCACTGCCAGGGCAGAGGCATACTCCTCCAGCCCCAGAAGGGAGCTGCCATTTCCAGGGGAAAGATTTGCTGCTCTAGCCTGAGCAGGAGGGCTGGATTAAGAAAGGGGGTTTCGGGGGCTCATGAGGCTCTGTTAGCCTGGGACCTTAGACTACAGCCTGTAAAGCCCCTGTGTTCTGGGCCAACCGTTCGGGGGGCGGAGGGGGGAAGGAGAAGACAGGCAGCTCCAAGTGCCTCCCCACCCCTCAGCTGGAGTGCCAGGAAGCTCTGTCCCCATAGTGCCCATTGGCTGGGAATTATGGCCAATGGGAGCTGGGGGGGCTGTCACCTGTTCTCCTCTCTTCCCCAACAATAAATAGGAAAATGCCCAGGTAAATGCCCTGTGCCCCAGCCCCAAGCTTACACTACCACCCTAGCTCCCTCCTAAACCCCACAACCTAAACCTGAGCTCCTTCCTGCACACTAATTCCAACCCAGACTCCCCACCCCCACTCAAAATCCTTCAGCCCCACCCCTGCCACATATTCTCCATGAGCAGAATGAATTTTGTTATGTGCAACATATCCACATAACAAAATTCATTTCATTCATGGACATAAACTAGAGCAGTATTTCTCAACCAGTGGTACTCATAACCTTAGGGGTATGTGAGAGAAGTCTGGCGGGTACCTCAACTCAAGTGACATTTGACGACAAATGTCCGGAATTTTGCCCTGTAAAGGGGATCAGGGAGGGGGCAGTGGCACACACCTGTCAAATTGAACATTCGGAGCTGCGCGTGCCCAGATGTTAACAGCCACTCTACGCATGCACCCCAGCGCCTGGCGGGAAAAACGTGTGGCTGCCGTAGTGGCTCCGGTGAGACCCAGGGCAGTTCCAAGTTGGGAGGCTGGTTTGGTCGTGGAGGGGAAAAAAAAATCACTTCCATGACCGCCTCTCCTAGTTGGTTTCCTCTCCGGCAGCCTCCCTGGGGTGCTCCAGCAGGGAGGGCAGCTGAACCTGGAGATGTGCATTACCCCCACCCCTGCCAGCAGCTCAATACAACGCATCCCTATTGCCCCTTTCCTGTGGCGCTGCGGAGAGGAGCTAAAAGGTGGTGAAGTGGCACAATAAGCTTTGCTCCAAACCACCCCAGCCACCAATCAGTGCCGTAGTGGGGGAGAGAGGGCAGTTGCCCCTGGGTGCCAAGCTAGAGGGGGTGCCGGGCTGGGGTGGAGTGCACAGCCCCACATGGTGAGCCCAGTGCTGGCAGGCCACTTGTTCCCTGCAGACAAGCCACCGAGGCAGGGCCGGGCAGCGGGAGTAAGCACTTCAAAGGTAGGGTTACCATATGTCTGGTGCCTGGCTCTGGGGGTACTTATAATTCTTTTATTTTGGAAAGAGGGGTACTTTATTAAAAAAAAAAAAGTTGAGAATTAGAGCAGTGGTCTGCAACTTTTTTAAGCACAAGATCACTTTTTGAATTTAAGTGCAATCAAGGATCTACCTCAAACCCAAGTATCCTTGCCCTGCCTCCTTCTCTCCCCTTCTCCGAGGCCCCACCCCTGCTCACTCCATCCTCCCTCCCATTTCCTCACTCAGTTTTATCAGGCTTGGGGCAGGGGTTTTGGGTGCAGGAGAGGTTCAGGACTGGGGCCGGGATTCGGAATGCGGGCTCCAGCTGGGCACTGCTTACCACAGGTGGCTGCTGGGTGGTGGTGGTGCATGGGACTAAGGCAGGCTTACCCCTGCTCTGGCTCTGCACCACTCCCAAAAGCAGCCAGCAAACTCTCTCCATCCCTGCCCCCCTCTGTTCTGTGGAGATGGGGTACAGGATGGAGGGAGGGGCTCCCTGACATCAGCACCCCCTCTTCCTCTTCTTCCCATGTCCTCCACAGCAAGCAGGAAGCTAGTGGGGGGGGAGGGGGGCGGCAGTGCCAAGGCAGAGGGCAGGAGCAGCACGGTAGTGCTGAGAGGGGCAAATGAAGTGCTTGCACTTGATAGCCTCCTGGCCAGATCTCTCATGATCACCTGTCAGAGGCTCCAAGATCTACCAGTAGATCCCGATCTACTGGGTGGTGACCATGAATTAGAGGGAACACTGGTCAACATAAACAAAATGTCTCACGGCCCACCAGTGGGTTACTGTGATGGACCACATGCTGAAGGTTGTCAATCCTTGGTCTAGGCAAAATTCTTTTTAATTCATGAAAATATGTTTTGAAATGTTGACTCTCAAATGGTTAATATACAGATGTAAATCCTGAAGCTACTCTCTTTCCTCTAAGAAAATAGGAAAAACAGTAGTTTGTCAGGATACTGCTTTCTCCCCCTTTACAAAAATTGGCCAGTGCATCAACATGACAATCATTTAATAAATGACTTTTTAAATTCAGTTAATGTTTTCAGAAAGCAGTCTAGTATTATTGCTTTGGGTCTTTAGACAAAACTTTTTGTAATAAACTTACTTTTGTCTCCATTCTTTGGAATGCTTTACCCCTAGCCTTAATGAAAGCTCAGGTTAGTTTGAGTTTGCACTACCCTTTAATCTCAGTGAGTCATGTTTTCCATTGTTCTTCTGTCTAAAGCTTATGAATGAGAAGTAATACAGCATAAAACAAAATCAATATGTACCATAGAAGATGGCTGAAGGGGTTGGAGAATGATTGAGAAGGGAATCAGTGTGTGTTATGAAAAATTTTTGTTCATATTTATAATGCTGTAAAACTGAAACTTTCAGCTTGCCTAAGGTAGTTAAGAGACGGGTGAATGCTCTCAAGAACCTTCAAGTTAAATGTGCACAGATAGAGGCAAAGTTCTACGAGGAAGTCCATGAGCTGGAAAGAAAGTATGCTGCTCTCTATCAACCTTTGTTTGATAAGGTAATGACTGCTAATTTGACTTATTTGAAAGCTCTAGTTAATTAAAATCCCCAAAGAAAAGATTACAGTGGGAATGAATAGCTGTGGTGATAACTGTAGCTGTATAGTGTTACAGTCCCATGTGGGGCCAGACTGTGAACCTCTCCATCCCCTGAGTGAATTAATTTCAATAGGACCACCTATGAGAGTACTCTCTAACCAATGTGATTAAGTGTCTCATGACCTATAGCTACCAAAACAATTGTTATGAGAGTCCTGTCCAGTCCTTTGTATCTTGATGTCCAAATCAGGCCTCTTAGCAGTGAGTGGCTGTTTTGAGGAGGATAGGAGTAAAATGTAAGGTTACTGTTGTGTGGCAGATGAGGTCAAGAAGCAAATGGAATTTCTTCCCCAAAGGGAGAGCTTTGATTGTGATAACTTACAACCTACTAGGAAGAGTGATTTGTTATGGGCATTACATACTTCAGATTCAATATTAAAGTTATACAGATTTAAGTAAACCTGGAAGACTTTATGGCTTTATTTTCCAGCGAAGTGAAATCATCAATGCAATTTATGAACCTACAGAGGAAGAATGTGAGTGGAAAGCAGATGCTGAAGAAGAAATTTCAGTGAGTATCTTCACTGTAGCTAAAGAGAACTACTGATGGACTGTTTCAAGCTTTAACACACTAAGGCTACGTCTACACTGTGCATTGTTGTGCAAGAAGATATGCAAATGAGGCACGGCAATGAAGGAGCTGTCTATACTGCCCCTTGCTGTGCAAAAAACCCCTCTTGTGCAGGAGCCGTTCTTCCTGAAAATCAGGAAGAACGGCTCCTGTGCACAAGAGGGGTTTTTTGCACAAGGAGCAGTGTAGACAGCTCCTTCTTGGGCAAAAGCCCCTTCCGCAAAAATGGTGGCTCATTAGGTATGCAAATGAGGCACGGCGATGTATATTTACATATCTTCTTGCTCAACAATGCGCAGTGTAGACGTAGCCTAAGGGTATGTGTACACTGCAACACTATTTCGAAATAACTAGCACTCTTCCGAAATAATGTAGTCCAAGTCTACACAGCAGGCAGTTATTTGGAAATAGTGTCAAAATACTGTCAAGCTGGAGGACTTCTTACTCCGACTTCTGTAACCTTGTACAAGGAGTAAGGGAAGTCAGAGGAAGAGTGCTCTATTTCAAAATAAGTGCTGTGTAGATGCTCCCTATTTTGAAATAAGCTATGCAATTGACAGCTCAATTTGTGTAGCTTATTTCGACTTAAGCCCTGCAGTGTAGATGCACCCTAAGCAAGACCCACTACTGTAGCAATATTTAAAATGCCAGTAGTGAAATTTTCATGGAAGCTTTGTGTAGTTCTGCAAAGCTTGGCTTTCAGTTGTGGGCTCAGTGATCTTAGCATACTGTTCTTTAACAGAGTACATGTGATAAAACTCCTGTTAAATTTTAGAAAGATTAACATTTTTATTTTATCAAGGAGGAAATGAAAGAGAAGGCCAAGCTTGAAGAGGAGAAAAAAGATGAAGAAAAAGAAGACCCTAAAGGAATTCCTGAGTTTTGGCTAACAGTATTTAAGAATGTTGACTTGCTTAGTGATATGGTTCAGGTAGGTGGTGACCTGAAGTTTAAATATAATCATAAGTCTTTAAATTTGTACTAGTGTGCTCCTAGAAGTTGTGGAAGTAGTGATTTGATTTGTCTGTTTGCTGGTAGAATTAAAATGTCTTGTATCCCATTTCGAAGTGCTTTGTCAATGGAATGATGTACCATGCTCCCACGCTTGTTCAGCCTGACACATCTTATTCTTTAGTTGCCAGTTACATTACTTACACATCTTCACATATTCAGCAACTAATTGACTACCAAATCATGATTGAATAAGAAGCTTGTATTACAGTTGAAATTCTTTGCTGTGCCTATTACTTGACTATTTGCCTTTGGTCAAATATTTGTATAAAATTATTTCAAATGACCATCATAGGTTCTTAGCTAATGTAAAACAAATATTAAATGTATCTGAGCAACTTCCACCCCAAGGCCTCTTTTATTTTATAACTAACTTCACTCAAATGCTGTTTGTATGAAAAATGCTATGCATTAATTTAAAATCATTTATTTAAAGGAACATGATGAACCTATTTTGAAACACTTAAAAGATATTAAAGTGAAGTTCTCAGAAGCTGGTCAGCCTATGGTAAGCTTATATCTTAGACAAACTGTATTTTTTGCATAAGATTAAAATTGACACTGGGTACACAGAAATGGTCTGTGCCACTCAAATATTTGATAGTGCCTTTTGGAGTCTGAAAAATCTTTAGTTTGCTCTTAAAGAGAAATGGCACTAACCTACTGTTAACACAAACATGTATAAAATGGCCATGTGTCTCTTGTAATACTAAGTAATGCTAGATTTTGTATCTGATTAAACTGTTGTATTTGCAGATAGATATTTCACTTTCATATTTGGACACCATTATCAGCACCTATTTTTTTTAATTATGTTCTTTAACTGATAATCTATGTGGATTGCAAAGAAGTTAAAAGGACTATTTCTTTAGTAGCCCACAGGCTTAGTTCTGCATTATAGTGCACAGACCACTGTTCATCAGGTAGTCTCACTGCAAACTTCAAAAAGGTATGAGGCAGAAGATCAAAATCATAATCTAGATGCCGGTATGAAATTAAGAGAACTTTGTTGTAATTTGGGGGAAGTATTGAGAATTTTCAGTGAAATATATTGAGCAGAATTGATATTAAGCCAAGAGATGTACATTAATTTGAGATCTGATTCTTGGATGTTAGGTGTTTAATACTGATAGAAATGAAACCTGAATAAATAGTGCTCAGTTGCTAATGACACTATTTCTGCAATTGTTTTCAGAGTTTCACGTTAGAATTTCACTTTGAATCAAATGACTACTTCACAAATGAAGTGTTAACAAAATCATACAGAATGAGATCAGAGCCAGATGATTCTGATCCCTTCTCTTTTGACGGACCAGAAATTATGGGTTGTACAGGGTAAGTATTTATTAATATTGAATTCTAACGTAGCTAACCGTTTTTGTGACTGCTCTTGAATATTTGGGTGAACTTGCAATGGCCTTATATTCAACTTCCTGGTAATTTCTGCTTGGTTGCATATGAAATGTATTAACTTTTGAACACTGCATCCAATCAGCTCTAAAATTTCAGACCATGTGTTAGGCAACAATGGTCAAACCTTGTTTCCCTCAAGTCAACAATGGGGGAGGGCTAAATGAGGGATACATGAAGCCCTTCCTTCCCCACTCTTTAGTACAGTCACAGCCTCAAACACGTCTGCAGTTATGTAATGAAGAAAAGCTGGCCCCTACACCTGTGAATAGAGTTTAACTGATTTACACTCTCAGGCTATGTCTATACTGCACTCTTCTTAATGCAGAAGCCTATGCACTTCATATGCATAATTAATTAGGGGCCGTTTTTGCACAAAAAGGAGCCGTCTACACAGCTCCTTTTTGCGCAAAAAGCCTCTTGTGCAAAAACAGCCTCATATTATGTAAATGAAGCATGGCAATATGCTAATCTGCACGTCATTTCTTGTGCAAAAGCCTATGCAAGAGTGCAGTATAGATGTAGCCTCAGTGTGTTCTCTCTGATGGAGTAACTGTTTACGTTTTTATATAGCCACATTCTTTCAGCTGATCTTAATAAAAAACACAGTTCAGGATGATGGCCCTAGTTAAATTGAGACTTTTCAAACTTAACTTCTGAGTGTAGGATCACCAGCAATATTCTCCAAATATTGAGATCCTTGCAGTCAATGCTTCAAGAATGTTCATTTACTGACTTAATTTTTGCTGTTTGCCTGAACTCCCTGCCTTCCTTCCCAACTATTTTTGGGTCTTAAGTTCATTTACTTAGCAAGTAACTGAGTGGGGTCTGTAGCAAGTAACTGAGTGGGGTCTGTCCTTGGTTACGATCTATAATGTACCATGAGCCCACATGTAAGTTAGTGTGCGGGTTTGCAGGCAATCCTTACATTAACAAGTCTTAGCATTTGAGACTCTACACATCTCTACTACAGTTATATTTCCTTCTAATTTTCCTCCTGTGTGTCTCCATTCTAGCTTAGAACCAGACATGCTAAATGATACTTTCTCACGTTTCAAAATTTTTTTTTTTTTTTTTTTTTTTGTGGCTTTTGATTGAAAAGCCCTCACACCTATTCCTGGTGCCAACTAAATTAACACCCCCTATTCAAATCATTCCAGAAAAAGTTTTGTCCATGCAGTGTTTCAATGGAAAGTGGCGTCTGGTCAGCATTGACAAGATTTGTGGGATAGGCACTGTCTTCCATCATCCTGTACAACGTTGAACAAATTAAGTGGTGGATAGTCCTTTCCTAGAGTAAAACTGAGCTATGCTCCTGTCCTTCCATCTGCCAGGCTTAAAAGTGAAACAATAATGTATGTGAGGGGGCCCAGAAATTATTAATGCAGGAAATAAATGTGGTGGGATACCTTTCTATAACTTCAGTTTCTATTCTTCATTTCTGATGTAAATATTTTCAGTAAGAAAAGTGTGTGTGTGTGTGTGTGTGTGTGTGTGTGTGTGTGTAAATTCTCTGGATTGGAAGGAATTTGGGGAGTAGAATGAGTATACTCATGAGCAGTGTGGTTAGCCCACAGGCTTTTCTCCAAATACATAATAATGTTCAAGAACACTTTAATTATTCAACTGGCTGTACTCAAATATTTATTAACTATATCCTTAGACTAGTAATAACTTTAGTATGGAAGAATAAATGTTAAGTTGTAAGCATGTCCCAATTTTATATCTATTTTCCTTAATTTCTTGCAGGTGCCAGATAGACTGGAAAAAAGGAAAAAATGTTACTTTGAAAACCATCAAAAAGAAGCAGAAACACAAGGGACGTGGGACGGTTAGAACAGTGACAAAAACAGTGTCCAATGACTCTTTCTTCAATTTCTTTAGTCCTCCTGAAGGTAAGTATTGTGTGGATTTATTTGAAGTGAAATACATGAAGTATCTTTTAAATTACTTATTTTTTCCCCTCTTTTTCTTACAGTTCCTGAAAGTGGAGACCTGGTAAGTTGAAGAAATTCAGTACACCAGATTTGGAGAGAATGTGTCTTAAGCTATTTGGGAAAATAATAAAGTTAACTGTTTCAGCTGTTTCTATGTAATAAGGAACACCTTTAGCTCATATTCTGGCTTGTTTTACAAGAAAATATTGAGGTTGGCTAAGAGCACTCTTAGTAGTAAGAGTTGTAATGAGTGTATATTGGGATTGTTGATATTTATGAAGGATAAACTGGAGTTTTCTAGTAAATGTAAAATGTTAAAAAGCGTATTCTAAATTGAATAAATAGGAGTCTTGTGTAAGTGAGGAACCAATAATATCAGCCTAAGGTGAGTGTCAAACTGACTTGAACTTAAATCTCCAGAGGAGAAAGATTTGATTTAACCTATTTAGCTATTTACCCCACTCTTTGTGTCTACTCTATCCACTTACCCTTTCCATCACTACTAAAACTGGTGATGCTTCAGATGCCCACAAGTACTTTGTCAGCTCTACTGTTCCACTTGACTTTCAATAATGGAAAGCTTTATGGGGAGGAGGGGAAGCTATATCTACATGAGATGTCTTAATCCTATTGTCATAAATATTTAATGGACCTGCTTTTTAGAACTGGAGAATGCTGCTAGAAACTCCACTAGTACAAACTCAGTTTGTAGGTGTTTTGGCATTTTTTATTTATTTAATCTAGCCCATTTTTTGGGGGGGGGGTTTCCGCACATGTAAATCAGTGAAGTTCCGTTTGCCTGAATCTCTAGACACTTGACGTCATTCCTGTTGCTCCCATCTCATATATTACTGTCATTGCGGTTGTATTAATTGGCAGACATCATTCATTATCAGGGCTTGACAAATAATGTAATCTACTCGCCCATGGCGAGTAGATTACAACCCGGAAGAGCCGGCACAGAGCAATCTGCGCACGTGCAGAATGATCTGTGCACGCGCAGAACCTCGCGAAACCGCGCGAATCCGCGCGGCTGGTGAGTGGGGCTCGCTGCCACTTGGCGAGCCCTGTTCATTATACTGAAGGGGTTTTAGTGCTAAATAATTTTAGGAAGGTTGTGAAGAGCTCTAAAATGATCTGAAGAAGCTAAACATTGGAAAAATGGGGAAACTTTCTTTTTAATAAGTCTGGGTGAAAATTGTGACTTAAACTAAGGTATGTAATGTATAGAGGTTTCTGTGTCTTTTAATTTGCACAGAACGTCAGACTTTACACAGGTTTCTTTTTTAATGTGGGCAATGCATACATTGTCTGCTTATCATAGCTTGCAAGTTGTCCCTTAGTTATGATCTAATAAATGTAGCAATCCTTGGAACATATCCCATTGTACTGAATTCTCTTGAATATTTGGTCACCGCAGTCCTCATGAGATTAGTTTGTGTTCAGACTCCTAAAACAAATGAGTTACGAATGTATCACTTTACTGTTTCTTTTAATTATTTTATGCAGGATGATGATGCTGAAGCAATTCTTGCTGCAGATTTTGAAATCGGCCACTTTTTACGTGAGCGTATAGTTCCACGATCAGTATTGTACTTCACAGGGGAAGCTATTGAAGATGATGATGATGATGTAAGTTTTAAACTGGCTAAAAATGCTCAAACAATTAATATTTAAGATTTCTAATGTATAAGATTTCTATTGCTTTAGTAGTGTTTGTGGGGATTTTCTTCATGAATCTATTCTTTCTTGGAACTTCTTTCAGCTCTTTTCAGAGTTGGCCCCTACATCATGTTACAAAACCTTGAGAGCTATAGTAGACACTCCAAGGTATGTCTACACTAAGTACTACAGCAGGGCTACGTCTAGACTGGCATGATTTTCCAGAAATGCTTTTAACGGAAGTTTTCCGTTAAAAGCATTTTTGGAAAAGAGCGTCTAGATTGCGCACGGGACGCTTTCCGTAAAAGCACTTTTTGTGGAAAAGCGTCCGTGGCTAATCTAGACACTGCGCTTTAAAAGCCCGATCGCCATTTTTAGCGATTGGGGCTTTTTTTCAAAACAAATCTCAGCTGTCTACACTGGCCCGTTTGCGCAAAGGGACTTTTGCCCGAGCAGGAGCAGCATAGTATTTCAAAAGCACTGATTTCTTACAGCAGGAAGTCAGTGCTTTTGCGGAAATTCAAGCGGCCAGCGTAGACAGCTGGCCAGTTTTTCCGGAAAAGCGGCTGATTTTCCGGAAAAACTGGCCAGTCTAGACACAGCCCAGCACAACTATAGCTACTCTCCTCTAGTACTTTAGCAAGTGTCTACGCTATTTAGCAACAGAAGGAATTTCTCTGTCACTGTAGTAAATCTCTTTGGGAAGCAGTATCTAGGTTAACAGAAGAATTTGGTCAACTTCAGTGCATCTACATTGGAGTTAATCTTAACTGAACTGTTTCATACAGGGTGTGTACAGTTTTTCACCGTGCTAAAAGATGTAGACAAAAGGCCTTTAAGTGTGTGTGTTGAGGGGGTGGCAGGGGCGGACTGGCCCGGCGGGATACCGGGAATTTCCTGGTGGGCTGTTGTGTCCACATGCCATTGCCCCTCATTCGGAGCAGCTCCGCGTCCGCGCTGTATGCGGCACGCAGAGCCCGACCCGCCACCTGCGCCGCGTGCTGGACATGACGCAGGGGTCGGGGCTTGAGGGGCACGCAGTGATGATGTCATGGGGAGGGCCGTTCTCAACCCATTTTCTGGGCCTATTTTGATTGCCAGTATGCTCCTGGGGGGGGCCACTGACCCATAAAAAAATCAGTTGGGGGCTGCACACAAGAGATGCAAAAACAACAAAACAAAAAAACCCTCTCGGTGACTGGGCCCTGACTGATAAGGAGAAAGACACTCCCAACATTCCCCTCACACACCAGAGCCAAGGGGGGACCCAGCCTCGTAGATTTTGTGTGCTCCAGCGCCGTGTTGGGATGGCAGATGAGCTGTAGTGCCAGCATTGGGACCGTAAGCCTCAGGGGTTGGATTTCCCATCCCTCCTTACAGGTTTGAGGGGATAATGACATTGATTCTGTGCCATCCGGGTATGACTCTTACACAGTGGCATGAGCTCCTCCAAACATGGATATGGGTTCAGAAAATATCAACTACAGAATATGGTCCAAAGAAAGTTAAGGTTCAGAAGTTAAGGAATGCCACAGTTAAAGTTGCTTTGGTAAAAGTAATCTGAAAAATCAGGTCCTGGATTACTCAAATTGGGTACATAAAATTAGTGTGAATTTGTAACCCTAATCTCTGTGCTTTGGCTCCCAGTCTAAAATGAGCGAGAAAATACTCCATCTCAGATGTGAAAACAGATTGATGTTTATTAAATACTTGGTTACTGTAGTGATGAGCACAGTAGAAAAGCATGTGAGGAGATAATTAATTTTGTTTTCAAAGCAGGGGTCAAATAATATAAATGAGGCCCATACTGAGCAATTAGGAGAAACCAATTGTCGCGCTGCTCATTAAATGAGCATCATTCATTGTATTCAGAGAATGAAACAAAGATCTTAAAAACTAGTACTGCGTGTGATTAAGATTGGACACAGAACCGTAATTCTGTAACTTCCTAACCTGAATTCTTGGTGGGGGTTTTTTGTGTGTTGGTTGTTTGTTTGTTTCAATCTCAATGTTCTCTTTACAAGTTTTTAGTTCAGACTTCCTAAGCTTTCGAAAGAGCAAACTGGGAAGAAAATCCATCATATTGAGACATTGATCATCAGTAGTGTTAGAACTTTTAGTTCTTCTTCGAGTGATGTCTCTGTGGGTGCTCCACTGTAGCATTAGAGATCCAGATCTTTACCACGGTCAACATATGGGAGTGTATCTCTTGAACATTCCCCTCCTCAACCTTCATCAGTTCTGGAACAGAACACAGTCTCTCCTCAACCTCTTCCCTCTGACATCGACCAAAAACAGCCCACTGCAGTGCAAGTACAACCACCTGATATATCTCCTACCGATCAGTCCTCTTCGTCACCTGACGAAGCAGTTATCCCGGGAGATGCCTCACCCCCTGATTTAAAACAATTTCAGGAGTTATTCAAGAGGGTGGTGGTTACTCAAGACCTACAGTTGTCAGAGATTAAGAAAAAACATCGCTTCCTTAAGAATCTCCTAACGTCCCAATCCGCTAAGATGGCTATCCAGCTTGACGAAGCTATATTGGAAGTTGCGGATGAGATCTGGCAAACACCGGAAGCTGCCCTACCTACCATTGAGAGCGGATAAAAAGTACTGTGTGCACCCAAGAGGTCTGAGTTTTTATTCAGTCACCCTCAACCCAACTCCTTGGTAGTGGATGCAGCACAACGAAGGGCAAAGACACCCCAGTATAGGAATTACACTGTAGACAAAGACTCCAAAAGACTTGATTTATTTTGCAGGAAGATTTACAGGTCATCCACACTTCTCCTTTGTATAGCAAATTATTTAGCGCACCTATCAAATCGCAATTTTGACAATTCTACTAAATTGACACCGCTCATGGAATCACTGCCAGAGTCCAAGAGACCTATTTTGAGAGCGGTTGTCCAGGAAGGGTATGCCTCCACCAGAGCTGGTCTGCGGATAACGATGGATGTCGCAGATACGGCAGGGAGAGCAACAGCTACAGCCGTGGTCATGAGACAAGCCTCTTACCTCCAATCTGCATAGGAACTGATGAAGGTGGAAGAGGGGAACGTTCAAGAGAGACACTTCCATATGTTGAGTGTGGTGGAGATCTGGATCTATAATACTACAGTGGAGCACCCACGGGGAGGGACATATCGAAGAACGACAGTTACTGCACCAAGGTGAGTAACTTCGCTATCCTCTGCCACTTGTGTTAAGGAATTTTTACTGATAGAGGATGACAATCTATTGCTGCTATGTAAACTGTTACTTAAATGAGGATGAGACACTTTGCCATTGGAGTTCACAGATGTTTGACACTGACTCTCCCTCTCCCCCACCTAATCCCTCCCTGCCTGCCTCCTTGCCTTTTCAGTTGTCCCTCCACATACCCAAGTTTTTTGTCCCATCTGTGTTCCCCATCCCCTGGCTTGCAATTCTTATTTTGCCAGATTCTCTTTTTTTTTCTCTTCTCTCCTCCTACCTTTGATCTAGGTTTTCTTCCCCTCTGCATTCAAATTAGACTGTTTCCTAAGCAATAGTGCCCAAGGGTGGGAGTGCTACTGAGGCCTCCTCCTGCTCTCATTCTGGTGATTCTCTCCTCGCTCCCTTGCCCCCCTGAAACAGCACTTCTGGGGAAAGTTTGGCCTCACTCCTGTAGCCCTAATGTGGGACTGCACAAGTTTGAGCTGTGCTCAGTGAAGACAGACTCTTTGGAAATTCTACCTGTTAAACCTGTAGCAAGCCTTTACTTTTTTTTTTTTTTTTTTTTTTTTTTTTTTGGCAGACTTCACTAAATTTGGGTGTATTTTTATGGAGACACTGAAGGGCACATCCCAGACATACCTGCTGCCAAACTTTCAATCACTGTTCCAAAGTTTTGAGAGCTATTTGGAGAAAAGATTACTATAACTTATTAATATGGACAAAACTATCTCCTTCTTAGCTGTATTCTTTAAAAAATTGAACATGAGGCTGATACTTGGCATAGAGACTTTCAACCCAAGCTGTTAGAATTTTGCAAACCTGTAAGCAACCGAAAGTGGCTTCTGATTGGGGGATGTGCCAGACATTTGTAATTGGTGTGGCTTTCATCTCTGCCTTTAAAATATGTACATATGCATGCAGAATAAATGTTAATACATAACTATAGATTTTATTCTTAAAGTAGGAGACACTTTATCTGTCAAAGCTATATTTTAAATTCTTATCTGTTTAATAAAATGGATTCAGTATTAATGATATTGATCATTTTAACCCAGATCTAGAAAGGTTTTTTGACAAAGTTGATTTGCCTTAAACACCCCTTTTTTGAGTACTTAATTTTAACATGGAAATTCTTTGGTTGCCATATAATTTACACAAAACCATTAGGAAGATGGTGTTCACAATGTTCTACAATAAACTTTTTTTCTTTTAGTATGATGAAGAAGGTGAGGAGGCAGATGATGAGGTGAGTTACAAGATGGGTTAGATGAATAAAATTGTACATGAACACTTATGGAGGCAGCTTTTCCTCTTTGGGATGGTAGCTGAACAGTTGGCAAGTTCAAGTTTCTTGTTTCATTAACTGTAAACAAACATTCTGCAGTATTTCTCTAGTCTATGTAAAACTTTATTGGTTCAGATGTTTTATAAATAAGTCTGAAGTGATGATGAAAGCAAAGATGCCAATTATTAATTTGGTGTCAGATGCATACAGATGCGTACTAGTTTCCAAGTATATTTAAGAGCCACACTTTATGCTAAATGCAGTACAGAAATTTACTCCAAAAGCTGAATATGGGTAAACACACAAAGATACCCAATTCAAAGCTTTTAATTCAAATCCTTAGTTTTTGTTAGTTCCAATTAGGTATACGCATGCTGCATGCACAATTGTTGGAAGGTTTTTCCTTTGTGGTACCTATTTGGCCAGCTGTGGAGCCCCTGGAGTGAAGGCGGTTTATATGCTTCCCTGCTGACCTGCTGCCTTTCTAGTTCCTTTATACCACTAGTGATGGCATTGCGTTACCTACCTTCTGTAACTGTTGAAGATTTGTTGCTCATGTCCATTCCAAGACCCACCCGCCTTGCCTCTGTCAGAGTATCCAGCAAGAAAGAACTGAAGAGGTGGTGGGTCAGCAGGGACCTAATATACACGGCCACCACGGTGCCACTCCAGGGGCTCCACAGCCAACCCAATGGGTCCTGCTAGGAGAATAGCTTCTGATGATTGTATGTACATGCCTGCTTGAAATGCATATGAGCAATGCATCTTCAACAGTTACTAAAGGTAGGTAATCATTTATTTTTGCACGGATGCAATCTTACACATATCAGAGGAATCTGTTAACTGCACTAAATCTATTTAATCTGAACAAAATCATTTTCTGTTTGATATTTCTATCTTTCAGGAAGGTGAGGAAGAAGCAGATGAAGAAAATGATCCAGATTATGACCCGAAGGTGGGTAATACCAATGTATGTATTTTATTAAAATAGCTTACACAATTAATTTAAAGCAACCATTTAATCTGAAATAAACAATTCATAATTTTTGTAACGTGCTTTGAATAAATTGTTTAATACCCCACTTTTTACTTCTCATATTTGCCAAGTAACATTGTTGTCACTCTAACTTTGTTTCAGTAATACTTTTTAAAATATGTGGTCAGTGATCTTTTTTTTTTTTTTTTTTTTTTTCTCCCCCTCCCCAAAGAAATTGAAGTACTACAGTAGACTTCTGATAATCCAGCACCTTTGGGACCCAGGGGGTGCTGGATTATTGGATATGCCGGAGTATCAGGAGGTACTCCTGGGGGACCAAACCAAACTCAAATATACCTGACATTGGAAGCACTACTGTTACTCAAGCAACATTGAATAATTGGTTATATCTGTTACATGATGCCTGCTCAGGCTAGTTTCAGAAGAAATATTGCAGAATAGGGGAATAATCATATGATAAATATAATATTTTCTCACCAAAATAATACATTTTGTATAAAAATGCAAGTTTACATTGGGAAATGTCCTTTATCATTTTTGGATGAGTGCTATTATAGTCACCCACAGCATGGTAATAAGATCTGTTCATCTGCAAAAGGGCCATGTTATGGGGAGTAGGATATTCTGTGAAATGGGCAAGTACTAGGGATGGTCTTGTTGCAGATATGCAGAAGCAGAAACCATAGATAATTCTACTCTGCCTTTCTGTCCCTGTCTGTTAGAAGTCTCTAAACAATGTGCAGTTATCAGCCAACTTTGCAAGTTGAGTTGTTAAAGGATTGTGCCAATCCATGTTGTAGAAGAATTTAAACAGTGTGCTTGCTTCAGCATGCATAGGTGAAGGATGGCTTTACATACACACTGAAAGTTCAGCAGGCCATGTAGCTGCATCAAACTTGCTTCTCAGCAGTATTGGCAGGCCTTGAATCAGACCAAAAATGGCTTGTCAAATAAGGTCAAACAACACTGCTTAATATTTGCCCTGTTGCATCCAACCATCTGCATTATACTGTACCCTTTGGTGCCCATGACCCAAAAAAAACATTGGACCTCTCTGGTCCAGCCCCCTCCAGGACCTGACCGGTCCTGGATGAGAAATTTTGCTAGTCTGCGGAGGTCATATCTGCCCTCACTTCCCACCCCATGCTGTGCTATTGCCTCCCCCAGCCCTGGACCCTCTGCAGGTCCTGCTGCCCTACCGGTCCCCATCCCCCCTCCCTCCCCTCCTTGCCTGTCATGCTGGGCAGGCCAGCTAGGGTGTGCCTGGCAGCCCTGCTGTGGGGAGCCGGGCTCCTGGCCCTACTGGCAGCTTGCTGCCCACAACCTTGCCAAACTGCAAAGCTTGTAGGCACCAGTGCTCCACTGGGACTCTCTGCTCCACATGGGACTCTCTGCTCCACTGGCACTGCTCCACATGGTCTGGGATGTTGCGGGACAAGGGAGTATCATTTTACAGAGGTTCAGCCTGTAGTTGTTACGGAGACCACAGTAATGCACAGTGCCCTTCCTGCTGTACTGATGTAATCTAATAGCAATATCAACAGAGTTGCAAACTGAGACAATTAGGGCTCATGTACCTGCTGTGTGATATGCTAATTGGCTGTTTGGCCTTGTATGCTGGCCAGATATTGGCTGTTGCAAGACTTCAAATTCTGTTTCAGGAAAGCAAGGGATGTTGCAGTTTTGTTGCTTAGCCTAGTGTAGGGCACAGTGAAGGGAGTAGTATTCAAATGGATATGCAAGTGCCTCTTTCATACAGTCCTGTGCAGATCCAGCTTAACATCACTTACATATACAGATAATGATACTGATCACCTGTTTGTGCAGACCACACTTGACTCAATCTTCTCCCTCTTATGCTAACTGCTGAACATAGCGAGATGGCACTTGCTACTGCTAGTGTTAAGAAATAGAACAGAAACAGGGCAAGGGCTAGGGTTTATGATTTAGGACCATGGGAATGATTAATAAGTGTGGGGAGGGGAGAATCAGAGGAGAAAGATGTTGTCATCAAGTCGGTAATACTATTAGGGTATTGGACTGAACACCTCAGTTCATTAGACCTAACTTAAAAGGTGCTATTGGAGGCTGCTATGCTTAGTATATCCATGTACATTTACTGAGATGGGCATGAACCCTTCCACTCCACTCCCTGCCAGTTCTCCCATTACCTTAATTGACTGAGACTGGTCCTTGATTGAGGCTATATTATAATGAAAATACTGTTGGTGTTAGGCAGGCTGACTGTACGCCATATAATCAGTGTACATCTTACCAACTATGATAGGGTGAGTAGTATTTTTTTTCTTTTTAATTGTTCATGTCCCCTTAAAAAATTAGCTACTAGCCTGTTTGTTTAGGAGCCAGGTTCTGCTGGTTCATTCAAGTCATTATCTAGTTCCATCACCCTGCAGGTGGGTCATTAAATCACTTTGTATGTGAAGGATATTCAACATATCATCTCAGCAACTACTATCCATTTTCAGGATTTTATGCTTCTGTTAATTATGCAAGTCAAGAGCTAACTTTCTCAGGGTGACTTGTCTCCTGATGTATGACATTAGAGCAGTTAAACTCTCCACTACTGGTATTGTGTATTTTTGTCCATATCTGTAAGGAAGATTTGGCTTCCCTGTTTACCCAGGTGACACAAATAGAGGCTCTATTCATAAGTAGTGCAGCTAGGAAGGGGGATTGGTTTGCATATCTATCATTCTTGACAATAGATGCTGAGAAATAGGGCCTTAGAAGCCATAAACATCATGGTATATTTTCTTTGTTTTCTACCTTGGGAGCCTTAATGGGAACTTAAATGTTAACCCTCACTAGTTTATTTCATGTTGTCATTACATGATGAATAAATTGCAGAGAGTTTGGGTTGCTTGTGCTCATGGGATCAGAGAAAGTCCTCCTTGGCTAAGACTCTTAAAGTATATGGGCACCTCTTCTATTTCTATGTCACGCCACTTTTGTTCCAATCCTCTTTCTTTCAAATTTTTGAAGATACCACCTTGCTGTAATCAGAAATGCGGTGTTGCTTGCTATCAATGGCTAATGCAGCCTTCACCCAAAGGCAAAAATCAGTTATCCTCTTGAATGTGGCTATTGAAAGATAGCTTTAAGCTTTAGTTGCTTACTACATAGAGAGGTTTGAATGCAAGATGGTATAGTATTATGTACAGTGGGGATAAGAGAGAAGCAAGATTCTTAATAGCTAAATTGTTAATTCTGAAGAGCTTTAACTGAAGCTTGATTTTTTTTATATATTTTTTTTCTTGACGGCTTTAAGTGGTTTGGAAAAATAACTTGATGTGACATCTGTACACTGACCTTTTTTTTTTTTTTTTTTTCCTCCCCCTCCCCATTCAACAGAAGGATCAAAACCCAGCAGAATGCAAGCAGCAGTGAAGCAGTGTGTATGTGGCCTTGAGGATTACCTGCACTGTAATAGCCTAAACACAACTATTAGTTACTTACAGCCTTATGTTTTGTATCTTCTTGGTAGAACTAAGTAAATAATTTGTTAAAATAAAATCAAACACAAGTACCAGTTTAAAATGTAGGTTCATTCATTCTACCCAACATTTTAATAGTATAATTTTCTGCCAATATGTAGAATGCAGTAAATCCCCTAAAGCATGAATGTTAATTCATTGCTACATAGTTTGGTTCTTGTGAAGTCTTTTGTCATGTAGCTATTAGACTGCAGCTGTGAAGATTATCAGAACTGTTAACTGAGACCAATATTTGTTTAGAGAAAATCCTCTCCTGAAGAACCAACCAAAGTATTTTCAGCCCAGTAGTTTGAAAGGGTTTGTCTGCTTGCACTAGCTGTGCCCTCATTCCTTGTTAGAGAAATGGCAGTGACTTGTACTAACTAGGAGATGATGCATTTTTGGATTTGACTACTTCAGAAGGCTAGTATAATTCGTTTAACTTCCAACAAGACCACATTAAATGTTCATAATTGTCTGCTTGTTTATGCTATGGGTTTTGTATTTTATGTGACAGTGATCTACAAAAGAAAACTAGTAATCATATTAAGGTTGTTTACCACTGGGGTGTGAATAAAACTTAGTATTTTCAGAAATTAGTCTTGTTTTATTATGCTGTATACATCTGTATATGTAAGATGTTAACAGTTTATATGCTGCAGTTTTTTATTAGACAATCATTTTGAGAACTTATAAGCAAATAATTTTACGCTCAGTGATTTAAAACATGAACTCAACTGCACTATTCTCCTTCCTGGGTCATCTTATCCAGGCTTTTCATAGTCAATATAATTGGGATAATACGGTCATGTTGCCACTTGTGAATTTGAGCTACCTATTTAATTGACTACAGTCTGTCATTTGGGTGAACAAATTAAATTTCAGCTGCAGTTCTGTATCTATAGGCAAACCTGGAACCATGGAATAAAGATGTACAATACTCTTTTTTTTTTTCATAATGTTTTAGTGATTTAAAGAGGTCTCCACTTTGAACACATGAACTCTGGTTTATATTTTAAATTGCTGTACAGGACTAATGTATAGATTCCTCTAAATACTACAAGGGTAGAGGAAGTAGTAACCCTTTTAATGAGTCAGTATAGACAGTTCTCCAAAGTGGGAAGCTCCGGTTTGTTTTTTTTTCTTCAAACTATGACTCTGGGAAGTTGAGCTTGAAGACGACTTAGTGCAAACTGCTTGGTCAGTTTGGGACCAGTATTGTGTATAGGAGGTACAAGAGGAATAGACACACTGTTGGTAAATATGGAGACAGGTAACAGGACTTAAAAAAAATCTAGATGAGGGTGCCACCTCAAAGAGAAGGAGTTACTCCCCTGGGTGGTCCTTGAGAGGAAATGCTGGTGTAACCAAATCTGGCCACTTTGTCAGCTGAAGTCAGTGTCCAGGACCAACCATCAGCTCTCATCTGATAAACCAAGTCACTTTCATATCCTGAACAATATCCCGGGTCTCTTTTTGCTAGGCCACATTGCAACCTGTACTACTGTAATGGGTTTGCTAGGTTCCAGCTCCATTGTCTGGAGCTCTCGCTCTGATCGCTCTGTCTTTGTCTGTCCCAGACACAGCATGAACAGTGTAGTGACAATTGCCATCAGCGCCAGGATGTTGATCATCTGGTAGACAAACCAAATATGTGAGCATTGGAGTGTTTCTTGCCTCCCAGCCCTGACATGACAATCATGGACACATTCCTCGTAGCAGGGCCATCCCCACAGCTGATCACACAGGAGAAAGCATGCAGATGCCTTAGCAGACCTGGATGCATAGCAATACTCCTGCAACTAGGAGCAGCCAGACATCTGCAACTTATTCCTTGACTTGTGTAACATTATCCAGATATGGTGATCATCTTCTATATAAACAAGAGGGGTAAAACCCCTCCCATTGTGTATAGAGGCAGTCAGTTTAGAGAACTAGTATATCCAGAGCCAAACCCCAGCTTCTGTTGTGTACCTTCCAGGGGTTCAGAACTCACTAGCAGATACCCAGGGTCGGCATTTTGCCACCAATCAGTGGAAGTTACACAATTCAATACTGAACAACCTCTTACACAGTGGAGCACATTATCTCAGAACTAGTTTGCCTCTCAAATGGAAAAAGATCAGCATAATTGGTCCAAGCAGCACAACAGCAAGAGTCTAAGGGTGATGCTCTCATGTCCTGGATGGGCCACTTGAATATGCCTTCCCTCACATCCCACTGCCACCTCACTTGCTATGGAAGATTCATTATGACAAAGCATGATCATTCTATTGCACTCAGTTGGCCCTGACATGGCCCAAACTATGGATTTTCTGACTCAAATGTCCCACTTAATAATAACAATTCAATGTTCCAAGCTTCCAGAATGAGTGTCACTTCTCTGCTATCAGTGCAGCTCTTCTGGTGTTGGTGGGCTAGGGCAAGCTTGGCAGGTCCAGGAATGTGGCCTTTCACATGCAAAAGTTCTGCAGCCACAGATTTTAAAAAAGTGCAAAAATAATGGGATATGGATGGAGAATGTTGCATGCTAGGACTTTGATCCCCTAGTTCAGAGATCCTTGGGTGACTCATTACTGTTCCACAACATACTGTGAAAATTTCCCAAAAGGCATTTTGCCTGACCACAGAGCATGGCATGCTGGGATATCTACCTGTGATGCATCACTCTGCATCAGTACAAGCTCTCTTAGGGTACATCTACACAGCAACATTAGTTCAGAGTAACTGATGTTGTTCTGAAATAACAGAGTGCATATCGACGCTACAAGCCTTTATTTCAGAATAATGTTGAGCTGGAGGACTTCTTACTCCAACTCGTGGTAGCCCTCATTTCACAAGGAGTAAGAGAAATCGAAGGAAGAGTGTTCTTCCTTTGATTTCCTGCTTGTAGACACCACCAAAAGCTGAATTAAGGTATTTCGACTTAAGCTATGCAATTGACATAGCTGAAATTGCATAGCTTAATTTGACTTTAACCCTGCTGTCTGGACGTACCCCTAGTAAGAAGGTGTGGCACTGACACAAACATCCAAGTCTGTATGCCTATGTAACTTATGTCAACCAAATTTTGTAGTATAGATGTGGCCTAAATGTATGTTAAGAATTTCTCTCTTGCTTTTTGGAGTGACTGGGCATGGGGGAGGGAATGTTAAAAGTTGCCTAGATTACCTAACCTCTGCATAGCTATATTTCCTTCATATGGTTTTAAACATAGCTGACCTTATTTTTTGAGAACTACAGTGTTCTGAAGTTATTTTCCCAGCTAAATAATAGATATTGTAACCATTTTTTTTTTTAAACCTAGGAATTGCCTATGTTAACATTCAATAATTGCTTTGGGAAAAGTTGCTATATGAAATACAGAAATTAAACCTGCTCCTGCAAAACTACCCTCATGTTCTTTCTGATGCTTTCCCCTTTCATTTGCCCTGAGACTTACAATCCTGGGCCAGATTCACAATCTGGGTTATTAAACACTCTTTTTTCTCTCTTTCTCTCCTCCCCCCCCCCCCCATACTACAGAGGTAGTGCAAAAAGCACTGTAATCCAGCTGCAAAGGAGAACACCTAGAGGTGCATCTCTGCCATAACTCCCTCCTCTGCCTCAGTCCCAGGTGTGTGGGGAGGTATGATGGAGCTCTGCTCTGTCACATTTCTTCATGGTCTTAAGGAGCCATTATGGAGCCTTACAACATGTGCTATGCTACTGAAGTGCTACAATGTAGCTGCTTCCTTCAGTGGTGGACGGGGTTATTCTAATGCTGTAGGTAACCACCACCATGAGCACCAGTAGCTAGGTCGATGGAAACATTGTGTACCTAGTCATGTCTACAAGTACTAGGTTGTCATAACTTGGATGCCGGGGATGTGAATTATTCACATCCCAAAGCAATGTGGCTATGTCAATCTAAATTTTAAGAGTAGACCAGACCTAAATTGTACATACTAAGGGTGTGAGAGTTCCAAAGAGGAAGGGTCCATTGAGGTCTCAGAGGGTCCCAGTAGCAACTTTAAATTGTGAGGGTCTGGGCTGGTCATAAAAGTCAGCGTGTTGGAGTCAGAACCAACTCCCATTACTTCCACTGCTGAACAAAGCTTGATGTGAAAGAATCTAATTCCACAGGGCATAGCTTCCTCCCATGGGGCTAATCTCTGTATAACCCCCTCTACATGGATTCTTAGTAGTTGTTCCACCCAGCTGGAGGTGTATTGGCTTCCAACGAACTTTCAAGTAGAATTCAAGGTGTTGGTTTTAACCTGGAAAGATCTAAGTAAAATTGAAATAAAATTGTCTTTTGTGAACAAGCCCCAAATGGTTGGGCACGTGGTTACCTGAGAGACTGCTTTTTTCCTTGTGCCATACTCCCACTGCTGAGAGGCACACCAAAGGCACTTAAGTTGGAGCCCCTTGAATGTAAATAAGTGGGTGCTGCCAGAAGGTTATTCTTTGTGAAGGGATTTTAATTTTGGAATGCTTGTCCCCACCTACCCACCCTTGCTCTGGCCCAGGCCAGTTTATCTTTCTGAACTCTGTCCCACCCCAATCATTTTCATCCCACACTTTTGAGGAAGGGGTTATTACAAACTGTCCCAGGACTGCCATGTTTGGTCACCAGAATGTTGCGAGTGACCTAATCTCGGTTCCACCTGCTTCCAAGCCAACTGGGTCTGGGCAGAGTCTAGTTGCTGTTTCTAGTGCTGGGAATTTAAGGCATACTCTCAGGCTCAGGCGTCTGTTTATTGCCCTTCCTTAAGATATTAGACACTGCCATCTGGCCTCCATAAATCCCAAAACCAGTGTCTAAGGGCTCTCAGGTCCCTTCAGTTGCTTACACACACTCTTTCAGAGCTTCATGTAGGCTATGGACACACTGGGATTCTAGTGTGACTTGAGGGACTATGTTGACTGTCACATGGGTAGACTGTGGTTGGGGGGGGGATGGTCAAAATCTATGGGAAGCCTTTTATATTGTACTAGCAATACCCATCCTGTTGTGATGGTAGACGTACAATCAGATTGGCCTGGTGCGAGGGCCAAAAGCACACCTGCTCACCATCTTGCCCATGAAGGACCTGCTGCTCCACCCCCACCTCGCGCTGTCCGAGTATGCCATGCATTCACATCAGCACTGTGGGGCCACTGCAATCAGTCATCCAGGCTCCGGTGAGCTGGATCCTGGCCAACCTGCCGGCTGGACTCTCTGTGCTCTTGGTGAGGTGCAGCCTTCATTCCACACTCGGCCAATGGACCGCTAACTTATTCTCTGTTTGGAGCAGTGTCTGGCTGCCACATAGGAGTGACTACTACAATAAATAAATAAACCCTGTTACAGACACTGGACATAGAGTTTGGGGGTCCCTGCTCTGCAGGCAGAGCTCTGCCCCAGTGGGATCAGTGCGGGGGGGGGGGGGGGGGAGTGCGGGGAGGCTGGGCTCCTCTCTTGTCCCTCGTGGCCTGGCCAGGTGACTGGGCAAACCTGAGCCAGCATTGTCCCCAGCTTCAGGGGAAGGTGTGGCTGGGGGCCTGGAAGCTGCCCTGCACTGGGGCAGGTGGGAGGGCTGAGATCTGTCCAGCTCAGAGGGGAGAGGTGCTGGGAGCCTGGGAGCTCCAGACTGAGATCTACCCTGCAGTGGGATGGGGAGGGGGTGCGCTGGGAGCTGTCTTGGCTGGGGTGAGGAGGGGAACTGGGGGAGCTGCCCTAGCTTGGGAGGGCTGCCCTGGCTGGAGTGGAGCAGGGAGCTGGAGGGGAGGGAGTGCCATGCCTCCACTCTGCCAACCCCTTCCCCCAGGATTGGGAGCCCCTATATGGCAGGATTGCCCCACACATCTGTCTCTGGCTTCAAAGTTGAGAGTCTTGTAATATTGTGCACACAGGTGTGTCTGCACCACTGCACTCTTCTATTAGCAACCTCACTGGGCAAGCAAACAATAGGGGGAAATACAAGAATAAGAAAGTCTATCATTTATATTTTCAAGGATCAAGTTCAAAATTCTTCCATCTTGCAGTATTAAATTTTGGCACTAGGAGGCATCTAAACATCAGCTATATCCAAAGAGCTTGTAGAATAGGAGAGTATAGAATCTGTGTATAGAATATCAGAACTAGTAGACCAAGTAGAGCTTTAGATACATTTGTGACACAGAGGTCCCTTGGTCGCTATTCCTTGCAAACAGCTCCCAGTTCAGACCCTACAGACTTATTACACTAACCACAGCATACAGAATATTTATCCATAACGAGTAAGTAACATCTATCTACAGAAAACTTGTAATTTGTCAATAGTCAGAATCATTGCAAGATGTATGTATGGTATGGGCAATATTTAAGGAATAATGTATTGAAAGTGTGCTTTATGGACTGGAATAAAAATTAGTCACTAGGGATACTGTGGCTCATTGATGACCCATTCCTTTCTCCCTCCTAAGCTTACCAACAGGAAATGATTAGAGATAACTACAATTGAAACCACTTGGGGATAGAAAAGGAATACTACAACAGATAGAGGTTTGCCCTGTCTGAATAGAAACAAAAGGCTGTTTTCAGTATAACACACAATAGGGGGGAAATATTTTGGGTCCATTCACTGAGGAGCAAGGGAGCTTTCGTGAATTTGGATTCGGGGTCTTGTGAAACCAGCCAGCTCTAAAGTCTACTGGGTTTGCAGTTTATGGTTTTTGTTGCATTGTGCCCCTTGTTTCGATCACTTTCTTTTTTTTCTAGTTAAATTTTTATTTTCACTTACAATAAAACAAAAGTTGGTTTATTTAAGGGCTCAAGAGTGTTGTGTGGTTTCCAAGAGTGATGTTTTAAGATAAAACCTGTAAATTGGAGTATGCTGTACCTTTGGGTAGAAAGGATCTGGAATTTCTGTAAGTAGTCAGTATCAGAGGCTAGAGATCATAGGAATAAGATTCAAAGTGGACTGGGGTGCACCTCTTGTTAACCTGCAAGGGGAAGTTAGGGCTGGTAATTGCCAAATTGAGAGTGCTTGAGTTTCTGAATCCTGGTTGTGTGAGAAAGCTGACACACAGTCTGGAATAAGCAAGACAGACTCCTTCATGCTGGAGACAGGGTGTACCATGGTAACTCATAGTCCTGGGTGCCCTGAGAACCATCACAATACTTACAGCAGTTTGAATGGACACTGGTGCAGGAATGACCCTATATATGTCAAAACTCTTACAGCATCCCATGTAATTCAACATTATTATATCTTGTTCTTCTCAAACAATTCAAAGAGCTGTAAAGGAGTTTTGTTTCATAAAGTCATGTCTAATCCCAATATATCAATCTAGGAACTTGGATATTGTTCCATTTTAAAAGTAAATATTAGGATCTTTAACTGTTCAAAATTTTATTATTTTACTGTAAGTCTAAGTTCTGTAGAGTGGCTGTCTACACTACACCTGCTACAGCAATACAGCTATTGTAGTGTAGATGCTTCCTTTGTTGATGGGGAGGGATTTATCTCTTGCTGTAGTCGAGTCCACAGTAACAGCAACTAGAGTCCCACGCCACTTTGAATCACCACTGGAGTGCTGCTCTGTGCGACTCTGGTTATGTCTAGACTGCAGCTCTTTTCTGAGATACCAGAGGTATCCCGGAAAAGCTATGCTGAGTCCAAGGAATGCATCTGCTTTTCCGGAAAAAAAAATCAGAAAAGCACCAAATTTCAGAAAAGCCTCTTTCAAAAGAAAAGCAGAAAAAGATACTCAAATTGCTGTTTGCAATTTGTGTATCTTTTCCCTACTTTTCTTTGTAGTGTAGACCTACCCTTTGAGAGCTGGGTGTGTGTGGGGGACTGCAATCCAGGTATCACTGAGGGCAGGCTGCTCCTGCCCCTGCCCCTTCTGCCCAAGGCCTTCCAGGGCAAGAGCGCCCCCCACATACACACACTTTGCCCAGAGTTGGCCCTGCTGGTGGTAGTTATTTCACCTGTCTGAGGCCAGGTCTACACTACACCCAGAAGGTCAGCTTAAGGTGTGCAACTCCAGCTACATAAGTAACATAGCTGGAGTTGACATACCTGAAGCCAAGACAGTGGGAGGTGAACGTGAAAAATGCTTCTGTTGACTTCCCTTACCACTCATGGCAGAAAGGAGTACTGGTGCCAATGGGGGCACCCTCAGTATTCGATTTAGCGAGTCTTTACTAGACCCGCCAAATCAGACTTCAAAAGATCAATCGCCAGAGTGCTGATCATAGTTCCTGCT
The DNA here is from genome assembly GCA_019425775.1 of Rafetus swinhoei. NCBI lineage: Eukaryota > Metazoa > Chordata > Testudines > Trionychidae > Rafetus > Rafetus swinhoei. The sequence goes on from CM033437.1 coordinate 280,910,031, forward strand.
AAGGAGCATGCCCCCACCCACCTCCTCTGGAGATCCACACATCTGCACTCGGGCAGCAGGCGGTTGCTCTGGTAGGCGGGACTGGCTGAGACAGCGTGGTGAGGGAGCCACTGGGGCAGGGGGCCAGGATGTGCCACGGCCACATGGCAGGGCAGGAGGGAGGCCTGCTCCAGTGGCCGGAGCTGCCACATCGCAGGAGGAGCTAGGGGCGTGTTCTGGCAGCTGAGACTGGGACCTGCCGAACAACGGGGGGAGGTAGGCTCTTCTCCAGCGGCTGGGAATGGGACATGCCACATGGTGAGGGAAAGAGGGAGTTTTGCTCCAGCGGCCAGGAACAGGACATGCTGCATGGTGGGAGAGGCGGGGTCTGCTCCGGAGGCTGGTAACAGAACATACTGCATGGCGGGGAGGGGGGGGGGTTCTGCCCCCGGCATATGGGAATGTGTTAATAAATTGGGCGCCACAGTGGCACACATCCAAACAAGCGCACATGACCTCCATATTGGTGCACAAGCCAAAACTCACTCCGCTCATGATTGGAAAATCTTAGACAGAATATTGGTGTTGATCCTCCAAGAAGTGAAGAGGTGGCCTGAGAGGTGACAGCTGGGTCAGCAGAAGAATTCTTCTATTGACCTAGCCTCCAATGCCTACACCAGAGGTTAGGTCGACATAACTGCAGTGCTCAGGGCATGACATTTTTCACAGCACTGAGCACTGCAGCTAAGTTTAATCTAATTTTTAAGTGTGGACCAGCCCTTAACTAATTTTGTATCTATTTTTTTCTCTCTCTCTACTTTTCCATTTAGGCTATGTCCACACTGGAGTTTTTGGTCTTCTTGTAGTGTATGTTAGATTGCCAGTTAATGTGTTCATTAACAGCCTTGTCAGTGCTTCTGGCCGTACATTACCGTTTGTTTCTTATCAGTTTTCTAGGGTGAACAAGACTCAGGCACAAAGGTTTGTGCCGTGAATATACTTTTAATGAAGTATGTCCATTAGCTTTAATGAGCAGTTGGCCTTCGCAGGCCCTCAGTTTTTATAGTGGGGGTGCTGAGAGCCACTGAACCACATTGTGACCCGTGTGTATGATGGACACCTATTCAAGTTGCAACCCCAGTTCTAGCCTCTGTAATTGTAAATGGCTTGAGACTTGCCGCTTAATAATAATAAATAATTACTAAGGACACTTAGCTTTTATCTAGAGCTTTTCATCCCCTGATCTCAGAGTTGCTGGTGCGAGCCAGGCGCTTAGATGAGGCTGCAAGGATAATAAATGAGGCTGTTGAAGGCTGTAAGCCGAAGATAAAATAGCGCAGATCAGATTTAACCGTCACTGCAGCGGGGAAAGTGATGTGCTGAAGGCGGAGTGCGAGGCGACTCCTCAGGGCGCTTGACCCGTGCTGGGCAGACCTAGCGCCAGCTCCCCGCTCCCGGCTGACCCCGAAGGGAGGCGCCTGCAGGAAGCGCGCAGGGCGGCAGCCCCATATTTGGAAGGGAAGCCAGGGGCGCGGGGGCGTGAGAAAGAAACGTGGCGCTCGCCCGAGCTGGGCTTCCCCTCCGCCGGGTGTCACTCTGGGCTGGGCAGCACGCGCGGCGCCTCGCAGCAGCTGCCCCGGCGGAGCGGCCAGACCGATCGCCCAGAGCCGGGCGCTGGCTCCGCACGGCCGCTCGCTGCCCCCGCCGCCTCGCTAGACCCAGGATCGTCCCGGCGCCCGCTCGCCCGCCCGCCCGCCGCCATCCGTTTCGGAGCAGGGCTCGGGCGCGGGGAGGAGAGGGCCCGGCTGCTGCCTGCCCCGGCGGGAGGTGGCTGCGCGGCCGGGCGGCGCAAGGCGCCCCCCTGGCAGGAGGATGCTGGAGAGCGGCTGCAAGGCGCTGAAGGAGGGCGTGCTGGAGAAGCGGAGCGACGGGCTGCTGCAGCTGTGGAAGAAGAAGCGCTGCATCCTGACCGAGGAGGGGCTTCTCCTCGTGCCCCCCAAGCAGCCGCCCCCGCCGGGCCCCGCGGCCGCCGAGCCGCCGGCCGCCAAGGCCAAGGAGCTGCACTTCTCCAACATGAAGACGGTGGACTGCGTGGAGCGGAAGGGCAAGTACGTGTATTTCACCGTGGTCATGGCCGAGGGGGAAGGAGATCGACTTTCGGGGCCCGCAGGAGCAGGGCTGGAACGCCGAGATCACGCTGCAGCTGGTGCAGTACAAGAACCGCCAGGCCATGCTGGCCGTCCGCTCCACCCGCCAGAAGCAGCAGCACCTGGGCCAGCAGCACCCGGGCCACCGCCTCCGCAGCGCCTCCAACTCCGCGTAGGGCGCCCGAGGGGCCCAGCCGCGGCACGGCCCAGGTACCGCCACCGGGGAGGGCGCGCCGGGCTCCCAGCTACCCTGCCTCCCCTCCCCCGGGCCCATCAGCGCGGGATGGAGCTGCGCAGGGCAGGCCACTGGCGGGAGGCTGCCAAGCCGTGAACAACCCGATCCCCTCCCCCCCCCAGGCTCCCAAGCGCCCTCAGAGCATCAAACTTTAAACACCAAACCCTGGCTAAGTTGCCCGCCAGGGACTCGCTGCGGCCGGGGGCGCGGGAGGGAAGTAGTTTCCTCGAGGAGTTTCATACACAACCGGGGAATGCTGGTGCCTTTTGTGCCGACGGACTGCCGGGCAAGAGAGCGAATGGTCCCGAGCCCCGGACTGTCTTCCACGCTCCACCAGCTCCTGTGATCTTCCATCTCCTGCCCATCCATTTGTGCCTGGTTCACTGTTGCAGGAATCTCTCTCACACACGCGCGCGTTGACTATCTGTGCACCTACCACTTGGCATTCAGAGAACCGGTTCCACACACACAGGCAGCTTAGCTTGACTCTGTGTGCCCACAACCTGTGTCAGCTCATTCCCATCCTTCTGTGTTCTTTTCTTCTCACAGGTTGAATTCAAGCAGCACTTCAGGCAGCGAGACTGAGCACATTTCTGTGGTGAACATGTTTCAGTGGATCAAAAAACTTGGCAAACAAAGGAGAGCAGCAAGCAGGGAGACTGGGGAGCATCAGTTTAACCCAGCTGGTTTTCTGCACAGTCCCTTCCTCTGTAGGGGGGAAAACATTTCAAGTCATATGGACTCTTAACTACTATTTATGAACCTTGGAAAGGATCATCTGGCATGATGGGACTTCTAGGACACATGGCGTACTGTACATTTATTTTATTTTATGGTTATTTATTAGGGATTTTTAAAGGCTTGTTTGTTTGCAAATTGTTTCTGAATGTAGACCATTATCCAGAAATCGAATTTCAAATCAAAATTCAAAGCACACCTTAATTTCCTACTGGACTACAACCTTTGGAGAGAGAGAGAGAGAGAGAGAGATGTTTTGGGAGAAGCCAATGATTTATATGGTCATGAATTTTAGGTGATTTTCCACATGGAATACAATAGTTTATATTTGTATCCAAAATATTAGTTTAGGAACTGTTGTTATATTAACATGGAAAGTATAATGCATGGTGTAGAACTAGGATAAAGATCTTAATGCACAAACAATAGCTTCTCTCAAGGGGTTGGATGTCACCAGATGTCAAGGGGAAGCACATTAAAATATAGAAGATGAATGTTACATTTTATATGCAAATCAGTATGCAGAAAAATAATCCAATTCATTAGCATGAGATAAAATACCTTTGTTTAATTTATCACGTACAGCAGTTAAAGTGGGAACTCTGACCAATTTGATTTGTGATATAAGAGTATGTCACATTAAAATTATATCAAATTTATGTGCTCGCTTATTTTATGTTATGATAATGGTTGTAAGAGCTGAGAACTATATATTAAAACTTCTGTACATTTGAGTTCAAAGCTCTCTTGATACAGAAGGTTTATTAAAGGGCCATGTTCTTGAACTTTTTGTGACAGATTTTAAATGTCTTGCATTGAAAAATCCCACTGTTTAAAGTCCATCTTGTAAATGTCTTAAAGTGTTTAAATGAATTGTTTCAGTCATAATTTTCATAAATTGAAAATTGCTGTATTGCTGAGATAAGTTTATTTGGGTGTGTAATATAAGCAGATGTTGAGAGATGTGTTGGGATCTTGTCTGTATTATGTCAACGAACCCTGTAAAGTTAGAAAACAAAGCATTAGGCATACACGTCTTATTTCTCCTGTTGAAATCTTTGCGGGTTTTGCTGTTGATTTCACTGGGAGCAATATTGGGTAGTAGGCCCTGATCCAAAAAAGCAAGTTATGCCAGTGCTGATGCACTTTGCTGAATTGGGCCCTTAGTGTAGTGGATTATTTCCCATTTTGCGTGGCTAAAGCTCTCTACTTTGAAATAAATGGTGAGAAGTCCTTTAAAATCTGATGGTACCATATGACCTGTTATCTATAAGTCAAGGTACAGAGCTTCAGCCAGGGAACTATTTCTTTTTACCATCTAATAGGGAAACTGCTCTGCCCATGTAGAAACTAAATGGAAACAAAGTCTTAAAAGTAATATGTTTAGGACTTTTTATTTGAAGCTTTAGCTTCACTTTAAAAAATAGATCTAATTGGTTTTAGTTGCATAGCTCATATAGTTTTTAGTAACTCCATAAAATGAAATATGAAAATGATATGAATGTGAGATCTTAAGCAATTACTGCATTTGAAGGGTAACTTTTAATTTTCTGTCCATCTCAAATGGGAACCCCGTCCTGCAAGGTGAAAGTTCATTCTGCTTCAAGGTACTGAGCCTCTTCCAGGGTGAAGGAACTTTTTTCTAGCCCTGATCTTGCAAATGTGTAAGTGGCCCCATTAATGTCTTTGGGACTATTTATGTGAATAAAGTTAAGTATGTGCATTAGACAGGTCTACACTAGGGGACAAAGTCAAATAAACATATGCATCTCCAGCTACAAGAATAGCCTAGCTGGAGTTAACATACCTTCTTTCAAATTTCCACAGCATTCCCACTGTGGAAGGTAGATGGGAGAAACTCTCCTGTCAACTTCCCTAACTTCTCAGGACCTGGTGGAGTACCGGAGTTGATAGGGGCGCAATCAGTGGTTGATTTAATGGGCCTTTACTAGACCCACTAAATCAACCCACGGGAGATTGATCTTCTGGTTAGTGGAGACAAGGTCTAAAGGTTAACAGAATTAAAGCTGAGTCCTGTAAACCCTCATGTGAACAGTCCTATGGGGCTATTGGAGTTCAGCCCCTTTATAGGGATATATATTAAGTGGATTGTAATGACAGGTTACAATTGACTTTAAGAAAGTAATTCCTTTCGAGGCTCATTGAAACTGAGGATGTTCAGCAGCTTGCAGGATTGGGCCCTTAGTCTGGGAGATGGCAAGGAAGAGATGAAAAGATCCCCTACAAGTACAGGAGCTAGTTTTCACATCTCATTCCATTTGCCATTTTCATTCTGTCACCTCGTAGATGATTGTGCTGGAAGGGGGAATTACAAAATAGACTAATTTGTAGTGGCTCCTTCAAAACCATTGCCCTTGACTCTGTAAAACATCTGCCTTTTAATAAGTGCCTAAATATTGGTTTCTGGGAAAATGTGATCTCTTTTTCAGAGCCATTAATAACAGTTTGGCAGGTAGCTAATCCTCTTTCAGATATATACTTCTAATACAGAAAATTTACCTTTCAAAATGTGTTTAGCCAGGTACAAATAAATGCAATTATTCAAAATATGTCTCTCTCTGCTCCAAGCTTCATATTTCACTAGGAGATGCAATCTTTCCTAACCTACACAAGCTTGATCCAAAGTCCTCTGACGTCAAGACTCCTGATGCTAGAAGAACATCCATTGTCTTCAGTGGGCTTTGGATCAGGCCCTAAATAATTAATTATGTCACTTTTCCTTGATGTGGTTGGGCTTTAAAAACAATTAAGGACATTTTTAAAGGTTTAAGTGACATTACGGTTCTGTCTCAAACTGATGAAGGGCAAGACTTTCAGAATCAAGTCTGATGGTATCATTAGCTCATGCTTCAATACATTTTTCCGCCAGGTTGAAATCAAAGTGTCCTCTTCTAAGTTGCGTTTCTTGGTTTATGTTGGTGTGAAACAGACTCTTTCTGCATTATTGAACATCTATTTTAAATGTTAATCTTTTATCATGAACAAACTGTTGCTTGTTGATATTGCCAAATGCATTACTTATTTCCCATTATGTTTTTAAAACATTGCTGTCAGCCCAGTTGCTGGTGTGGCTGGTGAACACATCACAAATTCCACTTCTGAGTTGGTATTTGTGCTTGTTGTGTAAGTAGACGGTCCAATGGATGGTTGGAATGAGAGTGTTCATTCCGTCTGCTCAGCAGTGTGAGGATAGTCTCGCACATGCTACTTGTGCTGTCCCAGTGTCAATAGGGCTTCAACTTCTGGGGCATTCATTCTGGCCTCTTTCTCAAGTACTAAATGTACTACCCTCTTCTTGAGAACAGTAGCAATATAGACCAAACTTCAGCTGGGCTTGTAAAGATTAATGTTTGTTTTGTTCTTTTCCTTCTGAACAGTCTTCATTGACTCTACTTGGTTAAGTAGTGATTGTCTTTGTCAGTAATAACTACTCAAATAGGTACAGTGGATCCCGCAACATCCATGGCAGAGCAATGTGTTAAATCCTACTGCAGGTTCATGAGGAAAGTAACCATGATAGCCCCTCCCTTTAATGGAAGAAAGATAGAAGGGGTGTAGAACTCAAATGAACGTAATAGAACACACAGCAATGCCAGCAAAACAAAAAGAGATGCTCCATGTATCAAGCAGTAGTGTGGAAAGTTGGTTAAGAAAAGGTCTGCCTTGTATGTCTTAGTTGAAGACGGTGGTGCAAACAATGTGCTTGCATACAAGGAGGGGCAGGATTCAGCAGGGAAATTCAAGCTGTGTGACCATTCTGTAGGTCAATAATGTCATATTCAGAAGCAAGAAGTTCAACCAAATGTGATCTTCATTACATCCTGAAGTAGCTGCTCTTCTTTAATGTTCATGATCTGTAACTGCTGGCTTCTGACCATTAGCTGCAGTGATGTACCAAATGTTTTCTAGCATATCCCATCATGAGCTGAAATATCAGTGTTGTCAGATTTGTGTGTAAATACGACTCATAAATGATTTCTGAGAGATGTGATTTATTTTTCATATTTTTCAAAATGCATTCCATTTCAAATAAAGAGGTATCTATTGAAATGAACTGGTGCCATGTTGAAGGGACTATCTTTTGGGGCTACAGCTTCTTAGCGTAAAAATGTGTAAGAGGCCAATCTAGATCCCATTGAAGTTAATTAAAGTCTTTCCATTGAGTTCCGTAGGCTCTAAAAGAGGTGTGTGGGTTTTTTTGAAAGAAAACATGAATTCAAAACAACTAAAGGTTGAACATCTCTAGTCTGGCACCTTTGGGACTGACTGGTGCCGAATCAGAGAATTTGCCAGACGATGGGAGGTCAGTGTTGTCTTCTATGAGCATTATTAACACTTCCGCTGCTTGCTGGACTCTGAGAAGGTATTTAGGGGTAAATTAGAGCTAATAATAGCACAGAATACTGAGAGCCAGGACTGGTGGCTGTAAACAAACTTTATGAGACTGTGGGAAATTTGACCACACATGATAAGTGGATATTTGACTAACTAAAATCATGCCAGACTATGGATATTGCTGGACCAAAGAATGCCAGATTAGAGAGGTTCAACCTGTATTTATGTAGAGCTTTCCTAAAAGAAGGGCTGATTGAATTAACATTATCATCTGGTTACTTTTCTACATACAGCACAGTTATAAGGTATTCAGTCCAGATCTTGTAGCTTTTGCAAGGGTGGACTGCTCTTTGGTTTCAGCAGTGTTATAGATGTCCACCCACATGGACAGAGGCCTCAAAACTCTTTTATCAGTGAGTATGGTAATGGCTATGTATGAGGTTAAGAAGCTGGATAAGAGTCTAAAAAGCAGCCTGAGATGTGCCATGTTGCTCTTTTATCAGTATCTAAAAGCCTCTGATGGAATTTCAAGCAACCTGAAGTAGCCCGGAAAAGACACTTCAAACATTAGGCATATCCTGTTACAACTGCTCTGGCTCCTTATATGCGCAAAGGAATGATGTGTGAAAATAAAAATGTGCAACTGCGGCTGTTGCTTTTGGGATCTCTGTGGAATGATAACTCTTCAGGTGTGTCAAGCTGCCCCAGTGAAGTGAAGCTGTACTACAAGGAGCGTCGCTACGTAGCACTTTATAAGTTATGTTAAGTTCAGTCACACAAAATTCATTCTCTGTCTGGCTCTCTCGTCAGTATGTATAACAACACACGTTCATCATTCTCTCTCTCTTTCTTTTGTGAGACGGCAAAAAATATCTGCTCTAATGTATATTTCAAGAAAAGTTCAGGCCAGAATATTCAACTGTAGGTGCCTAAAGTGTAAGCACTTTGATCCATAAACAGCTTTATTTTTTTAGAGCTGCTGAGCGACCACTTCTCCTTCTGAGCTTCTGGGACTCAATTACTTTTAAAAATCAGGCCACTGTAAAGTAGGTGTCTGTTGTTTTTGGTTGCTTAAATCTTAAGCTCCTAAGGTTGAGAATGTTGCTCACAGCTTTTAAAGGCTGAGATCAGTTGTTACCTTGTATTTGTAGCTTGAAAAAATGTTTAAAGAAAACTAGATAACAGAAAGGAATAGGAATGTATAATACAAGAAGAATTTTTAAAAGAACTCAATCTATTAGCCTCACAAAGAGAAGGTTGAGGGGTGACTTGTCAAAAGCTTACAAGTATCGACCTGGGCTACAAATATTTAATAATAGGCTCTTCAGTCTAGCAGACAAAGGTATGACGAGAGCTAATGGCTGGAAGTCAAAGCTAGATGCATTGTTAACTGCCAGGGTTATTAAGCATTAAAACAATTTACCAAGGATTGCTTGTGATGGATTTTCGATCACTAGCAATTTAAAATCAAGATTGGCTGGTTTTCTAAAAGATCAGCTATGGTTCAAACTGGAATTATTTTGGTAAAGTCCTATGGCCTGGGTCATACAGAAGGTCAAATCCCCCACAATTCCTTCTGGCTTTAAAATCTATGAATGGTTAGTCATACTCAGTATCTCCACTAAGGTTGACATTAATTTCTGTTTGTAAGGCACAACTTCTGAGAGCTATGTCCAACTGAGTCTTAAGTAAATGCTATTATGCTGCCTTAAGTCAGACTTCAGTGGTAGATAGGCCTTGTACGTGCATTGTGCACACAAGTGAAGTTCATCCGAGGTGAATTGGGCTGTTGTCTTCCTCCATAATGGCAATCATTTTAATAATGCCTTCTAGAACAGGGGTTCTCAAACCGGGGCTTGGGACCCTTTAGGGGGTCATGAAGATATTGCATGGGGGGTCGTGAGCTGTCAACCCTCTCCCCAGGCCCTGCTTTGCCTCCAGCATTTATAATAGCATTAAATATATTTTTTAACGTGTTTTTAATTTATAAGGGGGGAGGGTGTCGCACTCAGAGGTTCTTGCTATGTGAATGGGGTCACCAGGCTGAAAGTTTGAGAACCACTGTTTTAGAAAGAGCTTATTTTGATGTAAAGCAGGGTTGGGGAACCTTTTTTGCGTCAGGGGCTGCTCACCCACAGAAAAATCAGTCGATGGGCCGGGGGCTGTGGGAAGGTGGCAGGGGTGGGGTGGAGTGCCAGTGCGGGCTCACTAATACTGGGGGAGACCCTAAGCCTTGGTGGCCAGATTCAGGCAACCTAGGGGCTATATCCGGCCCCGAGGCCTTAGGTTCCCCACCCTGATGTAAGATGGAAAGAATGCTATATGGAAACACTAGCAGGAGTTACCCGGCTTGCTCGGGAAAGTGGAGGAACAAAATTTAGAAAAACAGTAGTCCATTATCATTTTTTGAATGGTAGAAAAGTTGCACTGAGTTCTATAAGGATTAAAATATATATAAAAAAAGTATAAAACAACCAATTAAACATGTTATCATCAAAAACTTTATTGTAAACTATATTTTTTGTTTCATTATTCTTAACAAATATGTACAAATTTTTTCCACTTCCAACTCTTGAACACGCAACATAGAGTTGTCCATGTGAAAAGCAAGATGTCTCCAAATGAATTCCAAATACTTTAAGTGACTGTCCTTGCGCTTTGTCAGTATACATTGTTGAAATATAAGTTGACAGTTGATATGACTGAGGTGAGGAGCCTGAGGGGAGGGAGGGAGAAGGGAGCCGCATGCCTGCTGCCGGCGCCCGAGCCCGCCCTCAGCTTCCTTGTCCCTCCGCTGGCCTTAGTGAGTGACTGGCCTTGCCGCTTCCCCCAGGAAGCCACTTCTCCCCACACTGCCAAGCTCTGTGCAGCCTGGGGGAGAGGCATCGGTCTCTCATATCTTCCCTCTCACAATCCCTTAAAACCTTCTCCTGGATGACATGTTATCCCTCCGCCGGCCTTAGTGAGCGACTGTCCCCGCCACTTCCCCCGGGAAGCCGCTTCTCCCCGCACTGCCAAGCTCCGTGCAGCCCCGAGGGAGAGGCGTTGGTCTCTCATCTCTTCCCTCCCACAGTACCTTAAAACCTTCTCCTGGATAAAAGGTTATCCCATGCAAAGTTTGGTTGCGGTAGCTCTTATAGTGTCCAAGTTATTAGCGCACAAACATACAAACATTCTCCTTTATATATTAGATTAGGAATCATTGAAGGATAAAGGCAGGATTTATGGGTCTGATCTGCAACCCACCGAACTCAATGGGAATCTTTTTATAGATTAAAATAGACTTTGGCTCGGGCCCCAGAATCATAAATTGCTGTGCATAAATTCATATGCACATTTAATTCGTTGTGTGTGTGTGTGTGCACGTTTGTTTTGTTTTGTTTTTTAGTACTTTTGTGAGAACTTAAATTATTAAACCAGCTCTTAAATTCAGTCATTTTTTAAATGACTGAATTTAAAAGAGTGACACTTTTGATTCCTAAACACTTTCAGTATAACTTTCCCATCATCGTGAAAATACTGACTACCTTTTAAAAAATATGTCACTTTTCCAATGATTTACTTGTTTGCAATTAGTTGCTTTGATGAGAATAACTTATAATTATTCTGGGTTTTCACTTTCAATTTCTACAGTAAAACTTGGGCAAAGGTAATTGGAACATGAAATGAGTCATGTTATTTTCTAAGTATAAATTACTTTGCGCTTTAAAAAACATAGCTAAACAGGAGTAGTACAGACACTGAAACTCTTCAGGTTCAAGGAAAATGCAGTTTTGGGCACAACTTCTTAGAATACCACTCCCCAAATGGGATCAGAACCTCAAATGAATTATTTAGGTTTCATCTTACATTCCCCTTTAACAGTGAAAGGAGGATGTACAGACTGATTGCTCTCCCAGGTAAGAATTATTTATACTGGGCTTGATAGTACATACAAGTGATTTTTTATTAAGTACAAGCAGTAGGATTTAAGAGGTTGTCAGTGAAAACAGACAGAGCAAATTAGATTACAAATTTAAAATAACAGAAAACACATAGCTAGTTCTAACACTAAAACCTCAGTACAAACTTATTACAAGCTCACCCTAAAATTGTTCTTATTCCAGCTAAGCCTCCAAACCAGAGAAGTTTTTCTCCCTTGGGTCCCTGGTTCACTTTCTTGGGAGTGTCACACCAGCCAAAGGCAAAGAAACTGCTAGCTTCCCATTGTTTTATAGATTCCACCTTTGGGCAAGAATTCTGTTTCTACATTCCACCCTTACATGGAAAAATCACAGCTGGTCAAACCCTACCAGTGGCAGGGTGGGAGTGTCAACTGACTTCTTAGGACCAACCACTGCTAAGACTTAAAGGACAAAAGGGGTTGTTTACAGATGACCAGACCTTGAGGGAAACACCCTTCGTGGCTTGCCTTTGCACTTTTAAAACCATAATCCATTTCATACTCCATATATCTAGCTTTACACACAAGAATGATACATACACCAAAATAAGAGATACAAATGGAGCAGATTATGACATTAAGTTTGATAGGTTGCATGAGGTAGTTTGTCCAAAGCATCTTTGAGTTATGTATTTTTGTGTCCATAAGTCCATTTCATAAAGCATGGGGAGTGGGGGAGGGGGCGGTCCGTCATACTAAGCACCACACAGGAGTGCTCTGCAACCTGTGGGATCTTTCCCTAATTTTGCATTCTGAATTTATAAAGAAAATACTTTAATCCTGTGTCAGGGTGGCATCATTCCATAAACGAGTGCAGTGAAATCACTTTACTAGATATAACAGTCCAAGTACTTGCACTGTAAGCTTATGCCCAGTCTTGATAGCTACACTTTCATTAGTGTTAGAGGATTTTGTAATAAAACCCAAGCAAGATGGTTCTCTGCTATATTGTTAATAAAGAAAAAAAACAAACCCAACTGGAATCATTTATTCCTTTATAGACAAACCACTGTCACTTAAAAAAGAAAAATTGTATACAATTGTATATACTTTCAAATAATTTTGACCATAATCTACTAGTGATGTCCAGAGATTGGCAGGAAATGGCTGTTTGGATATTCCTTTGATGATTTATAATTTACCTTTTGTATAAAATGTACTATGACAACACTGAATCTAATCTATCTATATATCTATCTACATTTTAGATAGATAGATATCTAAAGTCTGTGAGTCTGTCCGTCTGCAGGTCTGTTAGTACAAGAACTCCTTCTAAACAGTAAGAGCTAGGGCCACCAAATTTGGTATGCAATTTCCTCTTACCCTAACTTAAAGCAAGGTCAGGGTTTGGTTGTGCCAGGAAAATGGGACGTGCCAGGAATGGGAGTGTTTTCCAGAACAAGGAAAGGGAGGGGGCAGAGAGGAGGGATGTGATATTGCAGATGGATCACTGGGGGCAGCGAGCACTGGGGAGAACACTGCAGAGTGATCACTGGGGACAGCTGCAATACCAAGAGAGTGGCCAGCTGAGGCTGACCATGTTGCCCGCTATCACATTGAGTAAGTAACTCCCTGCCCCAAACCTCTCCCCCTTCCCCCTGGCCCTTGACTGCAGTGCCGGGGGTAGGGAGAAAGTCCAGCTGGACGGGAGCTGAGTGGAGATAGAAGGGCCCTGATGACTGAGGGGGATGGGAAGGGGAAAGAAGGCCCCTGGTGGTCTGGAAGGCTGGGGAGAGAGAAGGCCCGTGTTGGCCAGCAGGCTTGGGGGAGAGAGAAAAGGCCCCTCCAGATAGCTCCCCCCTCCTGCCCTGAGCCCCTCCTCATCACCCAACCCTCACTCTCATATGCCCCCAGCCTTCTATCCCCCCATCTCCAAGGTCCTACCCTGACACCCACACTTCCCTCACTGCCAGCCCCCTGCTCTGAAGGATCCAGGCAAGGCCAGGTAAGTCTTTTAGTCTCTATATAAACAAAACAACTTGTATCAACCCCGCTTTGCAATTTTATCTTTCAATAGCTGATTTAATTTAGTAATGGTGATTACACCAGTAAATATATATGGAATGACTAACCACTACAAATAAAACATACAGTACTTTGTGGTTTGCATGTAAAGGAGCCAACATTGCAACACAATTTGGCATAATTCATTCCTGGTTTACAGCAAGATGAGGAAATCACTACATTTGTATTCAAGGTCTTGGCACTATTTGTAAATATTGTTGGTATATATCACTGGACATATGTTTTATGTTTTATCATTTATTATAGTCAAGTATTGGGTCAGGTTATGTGTATGATGGGATCATCATACTGACTGTAGTTTGTTTCTGTGTGGTAAGTAATGAAAAGCCCAGTTGTTTTCTCCATTAGCACCAATTGCAATTTACAAAGATAAAATGCATGCTATAATAAAAAAAATGGTTCTAGAATACTTTGAATTAAAGACCAGGAACAGATTAAAGGGCCGATCTGAAGCTGATTAAGGAAAAGACTCCTTTTTACTTCACTAGCCTTTAACTCCATGTGTAATTCTTACAGGAGTGCCTCATTCTACTGATTTATTGTATCACCGTTTTCTGGTGAGGGTGCTTGGATACAGAGAGCTTGAGCTACTTGCTCAAGGTATAGGCAGGACTAGATCCCAGATCTTTTGGCTATCCTGTTTTGAGCCTCTGATATGAGATGACCCTTCCTCCCCAGTCCTGGTAAATAAAATCATCTCTTTCACCAGAGAATAATGCGAGCTTCCTCCCCAGTATGCTGCCATCCAGAGCGAGAGTGAATTCTTCTCTCAGCGATGGAGTCGTTCACTCATTCTCATGCTCATAAGAGGACTGTTCCTTAGATAATATTTAAGTCAGTTGAAAGACTCCTGTTAACATCAAAGGTCTTTAGTTAGGGTCCTAACTTACTTGACTTTCTTCTACTTAGGTGCTAGATGTGATAGACATGTATCTGCATCACAGGCTGTTAGAAACTGGTGGCAGATAAGACTCAGAACAAGTGTCAGATGGCTTTAGGCTATGAATTCAGCTTCTGGTTTATTACCAACACTATTCACTGTCCGACCAGTGAGTTAGAGATGATAGGGCCTGCAGATGGTTACCAGTTTCCTGAGTTATTAAAGTCCCTCCATCTGCCTCATATTCCAAAGACAAGTAAAGGTTCTGAGCAGCATAATAATTTAAAATGTTTTTTTTTCAGATACATTTCTTATCCTAGCCTTGCTTTTTCAGTCATTGAACTGATTGAACTAATTAAAAAGAAAATAGTTAAATAATAAAGATGTAATATTTTCCATATTTGTTTTGTTTAAAACACCTACCAGGCAAAATTTGTCCAATTTGCTTTGAGTTATAAATTTAAAATATTGAGCCAAATTAATTTTGACAGAAACATTCATTATATATCTTTACCCTTCTCCCCCAGAAATAGGTGATGGAAACATAAGTAGCTCATAGACAGCAGGTTTATCTTAATCCACGGCAGAACATTAATGGAATTCTACAAGGCAAGCTTGTTTGCTTTTGCAAACAGCCCCTTAAATTGTTTGTTGAATCGAGAAAAAATACTTGAGACTTTCTCCTGTGCCTGAAATTACTGCAATGTGCAGATGACCTTGCTAGAAGCTTTTGTATTTTTTTTTTCACATAAAGTAAGATGAACACAAGAAAAATTATTCTTGATACAATCTTAAAGAAAAAGTTAAACTTTTTTCTACTTTTTAGCAGTATTTTATTAATGTTAGCAAATCATGCAATGATGTAGTGAAACACAAATGCAAATAGTAGTCTGTCTCATTTTATCATAGATTGTTGACATTTCCTGTTTCACTAAGTTATGTTTTCCTGATAGTCTTTCCTAGTGCTTGGCTCTTTAACAAAGTCACCACTCTTGTCACAAGGCAGTGGGCTGCATACTTGTCCTTTATATAAGTGATGACTGAAAGATCAGCAATAGGGAAGTAATGCTGACAGTCCCAGGCTTTGACAGCAGATTGTCAGCATTCTTAACCAGGGCACTGAGAGAGCCTGAGAAAAGTCTGGTATTTGTGTGGGGTTTTCTACAGAAAACTGTCTATTTGGAGCACACGGATATACAGAAGGATGAGCTACCAATCAGTTTCCAAGTTGGAGATTGAATCATAAACATTCAGAATGTATTAGTGACACTGTAGAACTAAAAGTGGACAATCATTTTCACAGACCACAAGCTGAAGAGTTAGTAAATATAGTAGTAAGGAGTTAGCCACTCATGGCTGGCAGAGTAATAATACATACTTTTATTTTCATGAGTCAGAGAAGAGGTAATAACTTGTAAGAAAGGGGGCAGGAGGGCTCAGTTTATTTTACAATGCATGTGCCTGAATTAAGATGCCATCATTAGTAGATCCCTGTTAAATCACTTCTCCCTCTCAGGCAGAGGGGGGAACTGAACCAGGTGTCCTTGTATCCCAGGTGAGCATGCCAGCTGCTGTGCTAAAAATTACTAGCAAGGGCCTCCTACTCTCTACAGCCTTCTGTGTAAGCACAGCCAGAGGGGCCTGATTCAGTAGGAGAGCTCTGAACTCATTGGGGTGGACTCTGTGGGTGAGTTACATGGAAGAATGTCATCATCCCTCAGCTCAAGCATTGCACTGGGGCCGCGGCACCCAGGTGCCCAGAGTGAGGCAGTGACGCATGTGTCCCGTGGTTGAATCCTAGGCACTTAGGGAACTTTTACCCTGGAAACTTACATGGCAGACGAATTGAGGTGCCTACGTGGTCCAGTGGCAGCTGAGTGGGGGATTTGCATCTGTGATTTAGGTGCTTAAAGTGACAGGCTCCTGACTCCTTTTATGAATCTAGCATTTAGTCTGTATTTACATATTTTTAAATATTTTATTGCCTTCTACCTTTAGCTTTTACTCTGAATTGTCTGGGATTGTAATAGTTAATTTTCCTAATTAAATACCATTATTGTAAGGATTTTTAATCATGATCATTTGATAGGCACTCATTAAGATTAGCTAGGAATCTCAAATCTAGCAAAAATTATTATTATTTGCATGATGCAAATAATTCAGTCCCCTCCTAGATTTGGATATGTTGCTCCTTCCCCCCCATTCCTTCTCATTTTGAGCTGAACACACAAGGTACAGGGAGATGTCTGTGATCCATAATGCTAATGACTGTTCAGAAGTCTCTTCCTGTGTGCTGTATTGATGAGATTAGTGTCCCAGAAAGAAATCGTGCCTTTTGATTGGCCTCAGGTAGGCCGTGTGTTAGGTTTGCCCTTGAAAAATGAAACTTCAGCACAGCTGGGGCTTGCTCTTAATTCAGCTGTCACAAGCCTCCCACGCTTAAGGCTGGCCTAGAAAGTGGAAATGTCACTTTGTTTAATGGTTGGGAGATGTTGAAGTTGGTTTGGAATCAGTGCTTAATTTGTGCCAGGGCTTGTCAGGGCTGAGCCCGGGTACCTCTGGGCCATTTGCTGCACCAGTTATGAATGTAAAAAAAAAATTTTTTTTGCTCGAGCCCTGACCACTCTTTCATTACAAATTAAGCACCGGTTAAAACAGTCTTTTAGCATCTCCCCCACTTAGAGATGTCATTCCTGAGCCTTAATAACTACACTGTCTTTAAAAAGAAGAATCAAAACCCTGCACAAGGAGACTCTGGTGAAGGTAAAAATCCTACAGTGACAATTATGTGCTGTGTCTTTCAGCAGTGGCCTATTTTCTACACCTTTATGTGAAGGTTTTTTAAAAGCTTTTACAAATACCACAGAGACTGCCTTACTCTTCCTTTTTCACAGCTGCAAAATGTTGCTTCCTGAACACTATTGATGAAGGTGTAATCTGGTTTGCATTAACAACAATCCTATCCATTCTTTGCTTTACCAGTGCCTGCCATGGGCAACAGTAAATTAAGGGAAACAGGAAAACAAGGAAGATATTCAAAGCACTGTTTATTTGGTATGTGGTACTTTCAACAATTCGTCTATTTGTGTGCCTTATTCTTGCCTTTCTGTAACCCCTTGCTTTATGCAGCAGTAGCACAAGAATCAGAAGGTGCCTGCTCCAAAGCCGGTTGAAGTCAGCTGTAGTTAGCATCTCAGTGCAAAAGGTTTGGGGTATGTTGTGGAAAGAGAATGCTGTTATAAGACATGCTACTTAGCGGTTATTTAGGTATGGAGAAATACTTGATCTGGTGTAGCAGGAATAAGGGCCTTGATCCATCAAGATACTTAAATGTGTGCCTAACTTTACACATGCATGTACTTCCTTTGAAGCCAATAGAATTATATGTATATATCATGTTGAATTGGGGCTGAGGAGTCATAAATACACAGCTCATATATGCTGAGGCCCAAGGAGAGGCCACTTCCAGAACCTATGAGCTATCTATGAAACATCAAAAAGGCTACATTAGCAATTCATTGTTGCTGTTTTCCAGTCAGTTACCTAATAATTTATCTGTAGGCCATTCTGACTTTTGTGGGGGTGTAATAACTACATGGCAAAACATTTAATAAGCTGTTCTGATTGCTCCTCAGTCTAAACCATCACACTGTGTATTAGACAGATGCAATAATTAAAATAAACAGTGGATGGGCTGGAAAGACACAGCAAAATAAAATATTTCTCAAGGGATCTCTCTAATATATACATTTCCAAATATTATTGTCTATTTGTATTGCAATAAATTGTACTCAGAAGGTTGTCTGAAAGAGCAATTTGTTCTGGGTGGGCCATCTGGTTTTCCAGTGCCACTCATAATTTGCAGTAATCTGGTGTGTAATTATTGTGTAACTATATTGCAGCAACTAACAGGACATATGAAGATGTGTAATATATAATAAGTGATAGGCAAAGATTTTGGATGTTTATTTTAACCTATGTAGTTTCCCTAGTAACTAAACTATTAGTCTTCCAGAAATATTCACACATACCCCCAGAGAGATTTTAGCCATAGTGGGTCTGTTGCAGCTCATGAAAAGGGAAGGGAGTTTTTTATCTTAATATGTTCAAATGTTAAAATAATAAAGATTTGGGGATCAATGCAGTGTTAGATTAATCCTGAAGTTTAAACTATAATATATATAGTTTATATATTAAACTATTTTGAAGATTTTGCTGAAAATGACTTGATGGGGATCTTCAATATAAATTGTACTTGGCAAATCCCTCTGAAGTTTAAGAAGGACTGTCTGAGAGAGAAATCACATTTAAAAGTAAACCAGAAGCAGACGATAATGCCAGTGACAAGTTCCTTTGACACTTTATGGAGATCACAGCCTATTTGGCAGTTTAGATTTTTCTGTTTCATGCTATTTTTCACAGGGCAACCCTATTTCCTGATCTCATTTTACCGAGAAGTGTTCAGTTCATTTAGTATCTGTGTACTATTTTCTGTGCAACATTTTTCAGATAGGGTGACAAATGTTTAAATTATTTCTGGAATTTAGAATGTCCTGCTGCTACGGAAGGCTCTACATATAAACGTCTTCCGCAAAAGCAGGTAGTTTGGATTGTGGTGAGTCATGGTGCAAATGAATCCAGACAGTACTAGTGAGGAGCCACTCCAGATGCCCCATGGGGCAACTGAACGACGGGCAGAAAAGAGACTGTCAACAGTTTCACTGATGGAGTAATTGAAAGCTCTCCTGCGTTCTGTCACTGAGTTCTGCTAACCTCTAGTTTCACACAGGTTTTTAAGAGGGTGCAATTTCTGTTAGCAGTTTTGTGCTTGTGACTATAAGGTTAACGAATAAGGAGGCTGAAGGCACCCACTGCTCTGACTAACCACATGGCATCCATAGTAATTGAATCTCCTATTCCAGCAGGCCATCTAAGTGGGAAGGAGACTCTGTTAGCAGGACACAAATGTTTCCTTTGCTAGGCACTTCTTCCTCCTTATAATCCTGCAGCATATGGAGCATTTCAGTTCTGTGAGAGGGGAGTGGTGCATTTGTCAAATGGCTTAAGAAATACTGAGACTCCAGATGGTGGGACTATTCATTCTGAGCC
This sequence comes from Rafetus swinhoei, assembly GCA_019425775.1. NCBI lineage: Eukaryota > Metazoa > Chordata > Testudines > Trionychidae > Rafetus > Rafetus swinhoei. The sequence goes on from CM033437.1 coordinate 280,929,443, forward strand.
TGCAGGAGCCCTGGGCCTGTCCCTCTCACTTGCTATTAATATAATTAGATTTGGTGCTAGTGTAAGAGGGAGCCTGCCTAAAGGACGTCAAAACAAATTACAGAAATTGCTGGGCCTTTCAGTCCTGCTTTAACTCCATTGACTTCAGTAGCGCTACTCGTGATTTACACCAGTGTAAGAGAAGAGGACAATCACCTATTGTATTGAGGGTTGAACCAATCCACAGTTGCTGGCCTTCCAAGCACCACTGGGATGCTATATTATAATGACAGTAATTTCCATCCTACAGTAAGGTGATTTGCTCTTTATACAGAACATCTCAAAACAAACAGAGGAGGCTTTTACTGCAAAATGCCTGCAGCTATTTAACAGCAACCAGTCCACAAATGTGGGACTTGCAATCTCAGAACAACAAAATGTAAAAGAATCAACAAGAGAATCATACAAGAATTTAATATATAGATTTTTCTTGTACAGACCTTATGTTTGAATATTTCTATATTTTAATCATAAAATATTTCCTATATTTTGGAGAGAACTAGATTAAATGAATATACCTTTCCAAATCCTTAGGAGGGGCAGCTAAAGAAGGCTAATTGAGAATCCAGGAAAATACAGATTAATTAAGTTTTAAAGTCAGTGGCCCCATTAAAGTCAATGGCAAAACTCCATTTAATTCAATGGGGCAGCCTACGTATTGATTTCATTTTGAAATTTGTGATATGGTATGTTCTCTGCCTCTGTAAAGAATACATTGTTATCTCAGATTTCTACTGTTAAATCTAATTTCATGGAACAGAAGAAAAATGGAGAATGTAATGGGGGATTTTCCTGGGCTGTGTAACTGAGATCTTTTCTGTTCAGATAAAAATTATTTAATTTTGTTAAGAAAATGTCTAGACAGATGCAGAGAGCTGTATTTTCTCAGCCAAAACTATATATTTCACTTTGTGTCCTGGAAAGTGTATTTTAAAATCTGCACATTGGTATGTAGATTTGGCTTTCTATTTTGAAAGTTGATTAGAGCTTATTTGCACTGTGTTATTTTTGTTTTGGCTTTCGTTATGTGAGAGACTTACTTTCACTCGAGGGTATTTGTGAAAGCTAACCAACCTGCATACACTTATTTATCCATTGTCAGAAAATCCCAGTTGCTTGATAGAGAGAAATGGGTTTTTATATCTATTTGGACTCCTGTTAGAACTTCTGAGCTCTGTAAGCAAGATGTGCAGAGGAGCTACTCCCCAAAGTAAGTGGTTAGATTTTAAAAGTTCAGCCTCCGACATGATGAATTCTTCAGAATATCTGGCCATACATGTCACCCTGGAAGCTGCTGGAGGTTGAGCACTTTTGAAAATCTGGCTCCTCTTTTGGTGCCTAAGTAGGAGATGATTTGAAAATCTTCTCTGCAGATGTGTGCTGTGGAGCACTTGAAAATCTAGCCCTGCATTGTTGTTCAGACAGCACCGGAGTGTATGCACCACTGAGTTGCAGTTTCCCGCATCTTCTGATAATAATAGGCACATGGCTCATAAATGATTAAATCAGGTCATCTTTTCCATTATTCATGGCCTGCAATATTAACAGGCTTTATCGTCTTTTAAAAAACAATATAGCCTGTTGCTGATATAATGTCATGAGTTACTTGCCACTTCTCTGACAAATAATAGTGGTAACAACACGCAGCAGCTTCAGATAAGCTTTACTATAAGGGAAACTTTTGTACTGGGATGTGCCCTAAGCAAAGACTGAGCCATCTTGCTCCCATTAAAGTTAATTCCATGCAAATCCTGATGCAACATCCCCCTGTTCCCTGCTAAAAAATTTCTAATGCAGTCAACTCTGTGCATCTCAGTCTGCTATATACCATTGTCCCGGTGCATGCATTGTTTGCTTTCATATTATATAAATTAAATACAGCTATGGAGCAAGACTTGTGCTGAAGAAAACCAGAGGGATGCGTTTAGTAGTCTTCTGAATATTATACCGAAATGGACCTCTCCATGGGGGTTGGATCACATGTGGGATTTTTTCAGTGTCTCCTACATAACATGGAATGATTCTGCAGCCTAGCTTCAACCTTGTTTCTTGGGACACATAAAACATGTCGATACATATCTATAATATAGTGTGGAAGGATGGGTATTTCTAATGTACTAATATCAGAGGCACTGCAACATGGAGATGTACTGAATAAAGGGGAAGAAATGCTACTAAAGCTTTAGTCCATTCGATATTATTCCCAGCCAGCCTGCTCCTGCAGTTTGTCCAATATGCTTTAGTTTTCCAGGAGTCATCCTTAAAATGAGATGACTGTCTCCTCTTGCCAGCTACAGAGAAGAGTAAAACCAGCCAGCATGTCCCTAACTAGTTCTTTCCCCAGGTAGCTTGGTAATTGTGCTTTCATTTCTTTCCACAACCTACACCCTCTTTTTTTGGCTCATTTATACTGGTATGAAGCTTAAGTACCTCCTGTGATGATGGTAAACCAGGTACAAGCTCTTGTCAAGGCAGTAGGCATCAGCTGAGCACTGATACATTCATAGCTAGAAACCTGACCAGCTCACCTATATGATAGGGCTTGTCTACACTGGCATGTTTTGTCACCAAAACCTGCCTTTTGGCAACAAACCAGTAAGAGCATTTATACTACAATGTGATTTTTGTTGGGAAAAACATGCAGTTTTGGTGACACAAAATTCCCAGCCCTGCGAGCTACTTTTGTCTTTTCCTCTCCCTTTATTGTCAACAAGGAGCCAGTGTAGTCTCTGCTGTTTGTTTTGTCGAGAGAACTGGCTTCCTCCAGTATCCCACAATGCCTGCCCTGATGGCTGTGCTCAGTGTTTTGTGATCTCTGCTGCCCTGCAGACATGCGTGCTTCCCCTTTTAAAGCTCCAAGAAGTATCTGACAACTGAGTGAGCTGCTCTGTTTGGGGTACAAACAAAGAGCAAATCATTGGAATTCTCCTGTTCTATCCTGCTAGGAAAACAGTGACAGGCAAACTTCTGCTGCAGCGGGAGGGCTGGAGAGACTGCTGTGCTGCTTTGACATTCCTCAGCAGAGAGAGCTCACAGAGCTATGAGGAAACCCCAAGAAATGCAGGGATCAGCTCTGCCTTCCCACAACATTGCACTGTGGGATGCTTACCCACATTGCTTTGCTCTGTCTGGTAATAGGGTGCATCTGAGTCCTGCAAGGAGAATAGGGAAGGGGAGAGAATGATGTCACTAGGTCCTGTCCTCCACCTCCTTCTGCATCCATGAATGGCAATAGAAATGCAAAGTGTTGTTGCTGTGATGGATGGACTCCTGTGGCAGTGAGTTCCATAAACTGACTGTATCCTACATAAAGAGATTTGTATTGATTGTATCTACATTTACATCAGGGAAGAGGTATAGCCTGATTATGTTATTAAGCTAAAGGATGGATCTGTTTGACTGTGCCTTTGGACCATATCTGTCACACACTGAGGGTATGTCTACACAACAGAGTTTTGTTGGAAAAACAGATGTTTTTCCGACAAAACTTGAGGAACGTCCACACTGCAATCACATTCTTTCGATAGTAAATTGAAAGAACAGAGGGCTTTTCCCAATGTTGGTAATCCTCATTCTATGAGGAAGAAGCCTTTTTGCGAAATAACTCTTTCGCAAAAATGCATGTGTGGACGGGCCGGCTCGAGCCATTCCTGTGCCCCGAGCAGCAGGCGCACAATGCATGTGCGGCTCCACCCCCGGGCGCACGGTGTTTGCGCGGCCTTGCCCCCCGGCACGCTGCGCACCTTACAGCTGCCATTGGGTGCGCGGCACCTGATGGCAGCTGTAAGGGGCACCGCGCGGCCCCCGGCCCCAGGCGCGTGGCGCCTGATGGCAGCTCTAAGGGGTGCCACACGGCCAGGCATGTGGCACCTCTTACAGCTGCCATCAGGCGCCCCCCATAGGTTGGCGCCCTGGGCAGCTGCCTGGCTAGCCCCCCCTTAATCCGGCCCCATGTGGATGACACAACATGATGCCACCACCTCGAGGATGTTGTGCTCCCCCACGTCGAGGCGGGTCAGCAGGCACTGGAAACATGCCTTGAGGTGGTAGAAGGCGCACTCCACCTGGATCTGGGCCTGGTTCAGGTGGGCATTGAATTGGTCCCTGCTGGGATGCAGGTGGCTGGTATAGGGTTTCATTAACCATGGCATCAGGGGGTAGGCCACATCCTCCACGATGCACAGTGGTATCTGCACGTCCCCAACGGCAAGTTCACGTCAGGGGGGAAAATGTGCCTGTCTCCAGCTTGCGGTACAGGTTAGAGTTCCTGAAGACTCGGGCATCATGCGCCCTGCCCGACCACCCAACACAAATGTCAGTTAAGTGTCCTGGGTGGTAGATCAGTGCCTGCAGCACCATGGAGAAGTAGTCCTTCCTATTAATATACTGGGCCACTCAATGCTCCGGTGCTCAGATCGGGATGTGGGTCCCATCAATGGCTCTGCCTTAGTTCGGGAACCCCAGGGCAGCAAATCCAGCCACGGTTGCATCCAAGTCTCCCAGACAGATGACCCTCCTCACCATCTGCAGGAGGCGACAAAAGAAACACACAAAACAGAGGATGAGAGAGAGGGTGCCTGAGCCCTTGGGAGGTGCCCGCCTTGCTCCCCTCTTCTGCCCCCCAAACACCTCAGGAGCCACCTCCTATGAGGCCACCCCCTCCCAGCAGCAGGGCTGTGTGAGAGTGGGACGGCACAAGCCCCTGGGGACAGGGCTTCTCCCCCTCCCCCACTCCATCCCCCCACAGCTCCCAGCCCCCTTTCCCGAGGGTACCCCTTACACAACACTATCCCCACCCCCTGCAGGGATTGCAGCCTGAGAGCTCCTTACCTCTATGATGAGGGCCCCGATGGTGGACTTCCCCATTCCGAACTGGTTGCCCACTGACCAGTAGCTATTGGAGATGGCAAGCTTCCAGAGGGTGACTGCGACCTGCTTCTCCAGGGGGATGGTGGGCCCCAGGTGGGTCTCATGTCCCCGGAGGGTGGGGGCAAGCCAGGCACACAGCTCCAAAAAGGTGGCCTTCCGCATTCAGTTTTGGAGCCACTTCTGGTTGTCCCACTGTTCCAGGACCAGCTGGACCCACCAGTCCAAACTGGTGTCGAGTCTCCAAAAACGCCTCTCCACTGTAGGCTGTGGTTGCCAGAGTGGAGCAGCCGCAGCCATGGAGAGGGTCTCCAGAATGAGTGTGGGGTCCAGGTCGTGCAGGACCAGGAAGGCAGCTGGCAGAAAGTTCTGCAAAAACTGCAGCATGGCTGTGTGGGGCCATCGCATGCCCAGGGGCAGCTCTGGCTCCATGGCACAAAGAACAAAGCTGTGGCATCCAAAAAGAACAGGGCAAGCACAGCAGGAATTGCGAGAGCTTTGCTGTCCCTTGGAGAGGTAGCAAGCATGCAGCAGAAGCAGAGAAATGGCTGTCCAGGGGGGTCCCTTTAAGCACATGTCTCTGCAAGGCTCTGGCACCAGCACTCGGAAGCAACTGATGATCTAAAGCCCTGGCTGAAGTGGTTCTGGGTGGCCTTTTATGCGAGAGAGCGTCCAATCAGTGTGGGTGCTCTCTTTCAAAAAAGTGCATCACTTTTTCGATGCGCTTTTGTGTGTGGACGCCCTCTTTTGCAAGCAGTTTTTTTGGAAGAGAAAAAAGCTTCTTGCGCAAGAAGCCTGAAGTCTAGAAGTAGCCTGGGGAGTAGGCTGTACAATTTACTGGTCTGGTCAGACCAGAAGTCTGCCCTTGTGGTCAGAACAGAATCAGAGGGCAGAACCAGAGGCATGGTCTGGAGACAATGAGAGAGACAGGAGTCATAACCACAAGACACAGCCAGACTTGTCATCAAGAGGCAAACCAGTGACAAGAAAGCAAGGGCCAGACAGGAAGTGGGTCTGGCACAGCTGGGGAGGAATGGAAGGCACTGAGCAGCTATAGTACAGCTGTTGCAACAGGGCTCAAATGATGATCTATTGCCTCTTCTATTGACTATCAAAAAACACAGTTACTTAGTGAGAATTTATTGGGCCCAGCTGAGTTCATAGGGTTGCTAGGCAACTGAGTAGGGGGCATCTGTGTTCCTGCCAATATTTCTGTAATCTCATCTCCTTCCAGGCTAAATAGTCTGTTTTTTTGCCAGCATCCCCCATGTTACAGCAAACAGCAGACCCACTATTCCCGTGGGGTCTCTGTAAGCATCTGGTTTGTCTAGTTGTGATTGTCATGGCTCCAGTTCTGCTAGTGTTGATGCGTGAGGTTCATTTTGCCAGGGGGACAGGCAGAGGTAAAGGTCAGGGATTATGAATCATTTCCTCCTCATTGTGGTAATGAGAAGGGTTTGCAGAGTGAGTCAGCAAGAAGCAGCACAGAGCAGTGATATGCTGCAAGCGGAGACCCCGGAGCCACAGCTAACCCGTGGACAACACGGCCAAGGTCCTGATTTCACGTTGCCTTTCTGGTCACAAAAGCTTTATACCCCCTCAGTACTATAGGGTGTTACAAGTGTGGTAAAGAATCTCCCTCTTCTGGAGCCTTCGCTCACATTCACCGATGTGGGGGAATTGGCTCCTAAATTCAGCATGGCTGGCAGCAGGGAGCCAGAAGAGCCTTAAGCCCTTCCCTTTTTCCTCTTAGATGCAAATAGTGCCCTTGTCTCATTGAACGTGAAAGCTGCATGTATATGGACACAGGGGAGGGGGATGGTAATAGCGGTTGTTACCACACTTAGATAACTATAGTTAGTGTACAACATGTGGCATGTTATGTCCACTGTCACAAGTGGGCTATTCAGCAATGTCCCTGACTAACCCACTGCACGACACAGCCTCTGATTTAAGAAATTTGATTTTGCATGGCTACACTATGCTCATTGTGTGTACATACTCACTAGCAGGGCTTGTGTTGACTCACAGCACTGCATGGTGAGTAGCCATCTCATAATGCATGCAGCTGAGTGGAATTTTGTGGTGGGCTCACAATACCTTACGGGACCAAAACATTGGTGCACTTACCTCCTTGCTTCCCTCCCTGAAATCAATGGCAAACAAACCAAGCTTTCTTCACATCTTTTTTGTAAGCCTGGTCGGGTGCTGCATGGATACAAAATGTGTATCCACCTCCGCATCTGTAGCCACAAAAATGAGCTGCACATAATTAGAATGACATCCGTGGATGCAGATATCCACAAATATAAAGTGGGTATCTGTGGATTGGCAGGGCTCTAAAGCCCGGATTACCCTTGCGGACTCCATATCAAAATAGGCATGGACCCCACTGAGCTATACACTGTTGTGAGCATTACAAACACCTCACACCTTATCCTGAAGTATTTACACAGCCAATACAGGAGCTGCTGCATGGAACAATGTGATGCCACGCAAGCAGCCCTGCTAGAAAACATAGAGCAGAGCAACTGGCAATTGGTGGTGAAAGTCAGACATTATCTTGAGATGGCTGAGCGCTGTTTCTGGGTTGGGAAAGAAGCGCTGACTGGTGGGATTGCACTGTACAATTATGGGTTGCCAAGCAGTGGCTGCAGAACTTTTGAAAGCATAAGGCCATTTTCCAGGAAATGAGGGAAGAGCTTTCCTCAGCCCTGAAGTGTAGCAATAGTAGAACGAGAGCTGCTCTGACAGCGGTGAAGTGAGTAGCAATAGTTCTGTGGAAGCTTGCACTGCCAGACTGCTACCAGTCAGCGGGGCACCCATTTGGAGTGGGTGAATCTACAGTGGGATCTGTTGTGATCCAAGTTTGCAGGGCCGTTACCAGACTTCTGCTAAGAAGGGTAGTGATTCTGGGCAACATGCAGAACATAGTGGATGGTTTTTCTGACCACCAGACCACTTGCCAAACAGTACCTAAACAACAAAGGGTACTTCTCAATGGTGTTGCAAGTGCTGGTGGATCACTGAGGCCATTTCACTGACATCAATTGGGGATGGTCAGGAAAGGTGCATGACGAACTCAGGTTTGTTCAGAAAGCTGCAAGTACGGATTTTCTTTCCAGGCTACAAAATAACCATTAGTGCTATTGAAATGCCAATAGTGATCCTGAGAGACCCAGCCTACCCCTTGCTCCTATGGCTCCTGAAGCTGAACACTGGCAGCTTGGACAGCGGCAAGGACAGGTTAAACCACAGGCTGAGCAATCGCAGAATGGTGTGAGTGAGGCCACGAGGCATGGGTGAGAGGTCTTATGCTGCTGCATTTGTGAAGACATCCTTAGGATCACAGGTTAGAGCTTGAGAAAAGCCCCCTTTTTCTCTAGCAACCTGCATAGTGCTTCAGGACAGGCGCCAGGGTAAAGGCCCCCAAACAGTGTGTATGTTACAAAAATGGAACTGGGCTGGGCAGGGGAAGGGAAGGAGACAAACAGGAAGGCACACCTTTTCCCCCTGAGCTGCTTACAGTACATGGTGATCCCTTCCAATCACAACCACAGCACATTTGAGAAGGGAAAGTAGTTTGTGTGACCGATATTTCACCAAATGGGGGTGGAGAGGAGAGAATTACCTGTTGAATTGTTTACAGTTTCAGGACTAGCATTGAAAACGTACCCTGTTTCCCTGGGTGCACTGCAATATCACTGTCCTGGGGTTAACAGAGGCAGTGAGGAAGTAGATTGGGGTGGGCAATAATTTTTGCAGGAGGGCCACTTCATGAATTTTGGTTCATGGTCACAGACCGGCTCTGCTCCAGGAAGGGGTGGGGCCTTGGGTGGAAGGGGTGGGGCCTTGGGCAGAAAGGGGCGGTTGCCTCTAGGCACTGAGTACCCCTGGAGGTGGGTGGGAACTATCAGCCGCTTTGAACAGCGAATGACTTGGCGCATTCCTCCACTCCTGGGTCTCAACTGGCCTAGGGGCGAGAGCACAGCAGAGTGGGCCGTGGACTGGATCAAATGGCTTGGCGAGCTGTATCCGGCCTGCGGGCCGTATCTTGCCCACCTCTGGAGGAGATGCTGCAAGTGTCTGGGGACAGGCTTGTTCCTTATGCTACAATGCTGTGCGCTGCAGTGATGCCAGCAAAGTCAATAATGGTGTGGTGCAGGAATGTTTCCTACCGGGGCGGACAAAATAAGGCAGCCCTTCCCAGAAACCTTCTGCAAAGGATCACAGAATGCCTCAAGCAGGGCTTCCTAGAGATCTCCATGGAGGATTCCTGGCCATCCCCCTGCACATACACAGTCTGTTTAGCTGGAGTGGCCACGGAGAACCCCTACAACTATATTTTTGTTCAGATTAAACATATAAAATACTAGCATGTAACCCTACAGTTTGATTGGAAATGTGTTCTCACCAGAGATGCCTTCCTTAGCGTCATGCTCTGCCGCCAACTAGTCCTGGGAAGAGATGGGCTCCAGGATTAAAAACAGTTCTTGGCTGTCAGGGATATTGGATCCTCTGCTTGGACTCTGCTTCACATTCTCCTACTCCTTCTTTTCCTCCTCTTCCACAATAATCCTTCTTGCTGTTATTCAAAGTTGCCCAGGACTCCTGGGAGGTACCCACGGAGCATTTTGAGGTAGTGATGGGGATGCTGCCAAGAATTGCATGCAGCTCCTCATAAAAGGGGCATGTCTATGGGCAGAACCAGAATGACTGTTCATTGCCTTTGCCTTCTTTCTGGCATGCTTGCCAAAGCTCCTTTGTTTTCACTCGGCACTGCTGTGTGCCCCTGGTGTAGCCCTTGTTCACCATGCTCTATGCCAGCTTGGCATAGATTTTAGCATTTCTTCAGCTTTTTTTGCTCTACCTGCATAGATTCTTCTCCTCACATAGCAATAAGATCCCCCACCTCCTGTGTACTCCATGCTGGAGCATGTTTGTGACCTTGAATCTCCATGATCAGCTGTGCAGACAAGTTCTCCACACTGATTAAACAGGAAATGTAAAATCAAAAGTCCTCGGGGCTTTAGTGGGGGAGCAGCTGTTTCCTGTGTATCTGGCTGACATGCAGTGGAGTTGAAAGTGCTCTCAAGATCAGTCACAGCAGAGCATTGTGGGATACCTACTGGAGGCCAATTCATGTGAATCACACAATGCAGTGTCTAGATGATCTCCACGTCGACCAGTGAATGCCAAATCAAGCGCTACACCTCTCGTGGAGGTGGAGTACTAAAGTTGACTTCCCAGGTCATTTAGATTGGTGGATGGGATTCGGAGTGTCTTATGTCAACCTACATGTAGACAAGTCTTTAAGCCTGCTGTTCATTCCTGGGTAGATACTAATTTACACCCAACACTAACATAACTAAGTAATCTTCAGGTGAAAACTGCTGAATAAATGCAAAAAGCATTGTTGTTTTTATGTTTATTATGATAGTGCCCCAGTGACAGGCATGAATGGGGTTCTATCATGTGAGGTGCTGCATAGATACAGGTTAGGACAAGCCCTGCTCTGAAGAGTTTACAATCTAAACAGACAAGATAGATACAGACTAGGGAAGAGGGACATATCATACAATTTGTTTTATTACTTTTTTTATTGCTCTGTTGCCATAACACTGGTTAATTACCATCAAAGAGATGCTTAGAACAAGTTCAGAGATGCCGCTTTAGTTCAAATATTGTCAGGTGAGGCAAAAAGTTTATTGATTTTTTTTTTCCAGAAGATTTTTTTCAGAGACCTGAGCTTCATAGACTGTATGCAAAAGGTGTCAGACACCTGGTCACACACCCTCTCCCAGTCTCAGGTTACAGAAAGCATCAGCCATTGTGTACTTGAGGGAGAAACTCACACCCAAATTTCCATCACCATCTCGCTATTGGTGCAGGGCCCAGGGAAACTGAGGCACACACAGTGTTTCTACAGGATAATAGAAATCACATGCAATACAACAAAGCAAACAGAGCGAATACAATCCGCACTTTGTCACATAATGGATCTTGCATTTGCAGCAATTAAGGGTACATGTTTAAGGTGCTAAAAGCAGAAGGGAAGTATATTGACTAAGTAAAGTATTGTAAGCTCATGGGCGAGTCTTTTCTAAGTAACGTTCTCAGCTGTTTCCCAGACAGGACATCAATCAAAACATTGTTCAAAAGCCACCCTCGGCTTTCCACTTGACCTTGCACTCCAGCACCATGAGGACACTGTCCTATAGCAGTAATTGTAAATGTGAGACAGGAAATCTAATTAGAAGGGAGATGAGGTACCATGGAATCCCATAGGTGTGTTCAGTGTCAGCAAGTGCAAAAAGGCAAGCAAAGGAGAAGTCAGTCACACAGCAAGCATTGGGAAGTTCCTTTTCCTCCCTCTCCATTGACACTGTACATCCAGCCAGTGTTGAAGTGAGGCCTGACAGTATTCATTTGTAGTGAATGTTGTGCTCATGTGAGGTGCAATTTAAAAATCCTCTCTCTGCAGAGCAGGTGCACGGCAACAATGGCACAAGCTTTGCTGCAATTCCTGGCTAATGGGCCACTTCTCTGATCTCTAGGAGTGAGAGGATAACTCAGCCCAGTCTATGCCCAAACAGTCTTTGGACACATTTAGTACACCAACAGGGATGGTGATTTGGGCAGCTGTCCCTTAAGGCCAGTAGTGGTTTAAATGCCCATCAGACCCACAGCTGTGAAAGGGGAGGGACAACCCAAGGAAGAATCTAAATATGGCAAAGAAAGTGAAGGTTTTTATTTTAAAATGGAAAATATAAAATGAAATCAACATCTGTGATCTATATAAGCTGGGGGTCACCTAGTAATGATTCCAATGAAAGAATGGAATTTAACACTGCCCTGTTTAAAGACTGGCACGTCTTTAAAAATAAGCACCAAGTCTCAGTATTTCACAGCTCTGAAGGCCAGATCATGCCACCTGAAAGAAACCCTAGCCAACTTTGCTTGCTATAGACAAACAATGATTATAGTAGTGAAATAATGGCCCACCTGGAATGGTTTTAATACTGGTGCCTTCACTATGATTAACAAGAAATAACTCCCAGTTACAACTATAATTGTCACTAAATACAGAATCATAAATGTAGGGCTGAAAGGGACCTCAAGAGCTCATAAATCAGGCCCCCTGCACTGACAATGCCAACATTGATGGCTAAGGATATAGGGGAGATTCCCAAGCCTGAGCCATTATTTTTGGGTGACAAATCTGAGGAATTGTCACAAATTGAGGTGTCATTAGAGGAGGTTGTGAAAAAATTTGATAAACTTAACAGTAACAAGTCACTGGGACCAGATGGCATTCACCCAAGAGTTCTAAAAGAACTCAAATGGGAAATTGCTGAACTACTAACTGTGGTTTGTAACCTATCCTTTAAATCAGCTTCTGTACCTAATGACTGGAAGATAGATAATGTGACATCAATATTTAAAAAGAGCTCTAGAGGTGATCCTGGCAATTACAGACTGATAAGTCTAAAGTCAGTACAGGGAAAATTAGTTGAAACCATAGTAAAGAATAAAATTGTCAGACACATTTATGAAAATAATTTGTTGGGGAAAGTCAACATGGTTTCTGTAAAGGGAAGTCATGTCTTATTAATCTGCTAGAGTTCTTTGAGAAGGTCAACAAACATGTGGACAAGGGGGATTCAGTGGATATAGTATACTTAGATTTCCAGAAAGCCTTTGACAAGGTCCCTCACCAAAGGCTCTTAAGTAAATTAAGTTATCATGGGATAAGAGGGAAGGTCCTTTCATGGATTGATAACTGGTTAAAAGACAGGAAACAAAGGTTAGGAATAAATGGTAAGTTTTCCTAATGGAGAGAGGTAACTAGTGGGGTCCCCCAAGGGTCTGTCCTGGGATCAATCCTATTCAACTTATTTATAAATGATCTAGAGAAAGGGGTAAACAGTGAGGTGGCAAAATTTGCAGATGATACCAAACTACTCAAGATAGTTAAGACCAAAGCAGACTGTGAAGAGCTTCAAAAAGATCTCACCAAACTAAGTGATTGGGCAACAAAATGGCAAATGAAATTGAATGCTGATAAATGTAAAGTAATGCACATTGGAAAAAATAATCCCAACTATCCGTACAATATAATGGGGGCTAATTTAGCTACAACTATTCAAGAGAGAGATCTTGGAGTAATTGCAGATAGTTCTCTGAAAACATCCACTCTGTGTGCAGCGGCAGTCAAAAAAGCAAATAGAATGTTAGGAATCAATTAAAAAGGGATAGAGAATAAGACAGAAAACTTTTCTCTACATTTTTTAGTGTAATTTTCAGCAATTTGGACACAATATTTTGTGCTTTTTGTTTGAAATGTAGACTCAATAGAATTAAATGGAATCCATTTTCTCCTGTATGTATTGTCAGTTCATTTTTCATGTTGGGTCAATTATCTTGCATGGAAATAAATGTCAATTCTTTTAGTTCTTCCTTTCATTTTTCTTTTCTTCATATGCAACTCTAGTGGAGTGGTGTACAGGTTTAAAGATCTCTGGAGGATATTCAAGTTGGAGAGTTTCACCTGTGTGTGTGTGTGTGTGAATTAGATAAGTGAATATTTCTGTGGGAATTAATCTTAGTATTCTACCCTTCATTCTTTTTTCATCTTGATACTTGGCACTTTGTGTGTGAGCTCAAAGAGGAGTTCTGCTTAGAGCCATGTGGAATATGGAAGTTACATTTTGTGGAGGATTATAAACGTTCAAAAGCTGAATTTAAATGAATCCCTGAACTTTCAAAATTCTCTGGAGGAAAATTCCTTTTTCCTAAAAATCTCATTTTGGATTGATCAAAATGCAGTTTTGACTTTTTATTTTCATTTTTAGCTTGTATACTGTAACAGAAAAGAAAAATCCCTAAACAAAGAGACATTTAAAATTGAAATATCAAAATGTTTCAGAATGTCAAAAAGGAAGAGATTTTTATATTGTCAGGACATTTCCCTCCTGGTTATTTTCTGAAATGAAATTCCAGCAAAATCAGCCAGACATTGCAAAGTGGGTTGATTTTTTGGCATCACATATTCGAATAGAATGTCATTCCATCCAGATTTCTCCAACCAGCTCTATTTCTGGCTTAAAAAGCCAAAATACCTATGGATTTTTGCTTTCTAAGTCAGACTTCAATGAGTCTTGTGGCATGGTGAAGCCCAAAGGGATGAAGCTAGTGATGCTATTGACAATACTTACACTTAATAGCAAAGAACGTGGCCATCATCCCCAAACAGCTATTTGTTTGCTTTTTTATTTACTCTAATAATGTTTAATCCCTAGCGATGGTAAAGTCATAAGACCTTTACAAATTAACTTTCCATAGTAGGGCCAATGTAATGCTTGTTTTACCTACCAGAGCATAGGTAAGCCACACTGACTTGCATATTGAAATTCACAGCTCTTGCAGTCACTTCCTGGATCAAGATATGGATGATGGGAGTTGCTATGATGGCTTCCATCTACATTAGGAGGGGCTACGACATTTAAAATTCATTCTTAAAATTAAACAATCAAATGCATGCTGCTTAAAAACAAAGAGAAGTAAACATTTGGTGATAGATGCTCTTTCCCCACTAGTGGGGAGAGAGCCTGAAACCAGGTCTGTGTGTTGTGGGTAGATCTTCACTGACCCATGGGTGAACTGCTGTGCACTGTTAGGGGCCTGGGTTGGGACATGGTGGAATTGGGCTGCCTCACTGTGGCAGTACTCACCCTCTATAGGCCAAGATGCCTATGCTACTCAGTGCAACCCCTTTCCTGAGTCCCATAGACTGTGTACAGCGCTCCTCCCAAACCTGAGCTTCATAGACTGTGTGTGATGCACATCCCAAACCTAAGCCCCGTAGACTGGACTGGGGCTATAGCTCTTCCTAATTGTAGGCCATAGCCCTAGCTGTTAGTTTCTCCACCCTGGTTAAAGGCTCGAGAAACAGCCTACCACAGCCAGGCCAGATAGCAGACCCACGGCTCAATTGGTAGCTGCCCACCCTGCCTAAAGGCTGGGTGAAGAGATGGTTGCATCTTGCCCTGGTCACCAGCCTGAGCCCAGACTGTGTATGAATGGCCTGCCTTGCGTGATGGATGGGCCCCCTTGTGAACTGCTAATTCCTTTACATTTGTTCTGATTAGAGAAATCGCTTGTAGACCCAGCTTGGAGGAAGCATGGGCCACCTCAGATGCAGACTGAGACACAAAGGAGCAGCTTCACTAGCCTACAGTCTCCCATAGCAAAAATCACTCCATGAGAAATATTCCCTCCAGTTAGCCCATGTTTATACCATCATGCTAAGGCCAGGCATATTTTTCATATGGTTAGTGACTAATTTCACCTATCTATCTGTAAGGAAGCCATTTAAAGAGAGATTCTTCAGTCAAGTCATAGAGCTGAATAGCAAATGTTTTCTTTTTCTTTTTTTGTCACTGCACTGTACATTGTTTCCTTCCACTGAGGAAAATGGTAATGCAGTTGGTTGGTAGAACACCTGTTGTGTAAATCTTTGTGATGCTTATAATATGAACTCTGCTGGCAGAGACAACTGTGCCTCACATTTAAACCCCAAGGTATAAGATATCAGAGAAGGAAGAAGAAAAATGGTTTAGTCCTATGAAAATAATACATCAGTAACTGGAATCTGTTATCCAGATTTATAAGCTAAATGAGTTACAGTTTATCTGGTATTAAAAATCAGCCTACTTTGTTCCTAGAAGACAGAGTAGGTTTTCTTATACACATTTTCATAGGATTTCATGTTTCTGAAAATGGACAGCTGGTCTGCTCAAAATTGGACACGCAAATTAACCTATCAATCGTGTTACAACCTGAGAGCATTTAACAAGCAGGGAGTGAGAAATCATTAAGGAATTTTGGCAGAACTTGTGGGGATTTCCCTGGATAGAGCCAAATCCTGCCTCAGTCTCACTGGCTTCAGCAAGCTCACTTGAATGAGTAGGGCAAGCAGGGTCTGGCCCCTGATTTGCAATGCAGGTTGAACCTCTCTAGTCTGGTACTCTCTGGTCCAGCAGCATTCGTGCTCTGGCATGATTTTAGTTAGCTGGATGTCCACTTATCATGGGTGTGGCCAAGTTTTCCACAGTCCCATAAAGTTTGTTTATAGCCTCCAGTCCTGGATCCCAGTGTTCTGTGCTGTTATTTAGCTCTAATTTACCCCCAAATGTCCTCTAAAAGCCTAGTTAGCAGTGGAAGTGTTGGAAATGCTACTAGACAATACTGACCTCCCATCCTCCGACAAATTCTCTGGTTTGGCACTGGTCACGTCCTGAGAGTGCCAGACTAGAGAGATTCAACCTATAATCTTCAAGGATGTTGTCCAAAATGCATGGAGCTTTTCTGTGATTTTAATTCTACATAGTTTTGTTCTTAATGTGAATGGCTGGCATCAATGTCAGAACACAGTGCCACATTTTGCTACCAGTAGAACTTCATTTCACAGGTTGTCCCATTGGCTTCACTAGAACCACTCACAGAGAAAGCTCCTACTCAGCATGCGTAGTGAGAGTGGTGGATTCTGACCCATGGCGAGAATCATAGTAACATTTATTAAGGGCTAGATTGTGCCCTTGTCTAATGCAGGCTGATAGCAGGGTCCTTTGTGCCTCCTGAATCACCACTGTGGTGATTTGAAGGAACACAGGCAGCGGACCCTGTATGTTTTCCCTTGGGAGCAACTGGGCAGGCAGCAGGTAGAGTCATGGCCCTGCCCCACAAGGATCCAACTACTGTATCTGACTAACCAAGCAGAAGGAGAATATGCTGCTTCTCATTCAGCACAATCAGGGAGCAGGAGTAAAGGGGAGCAAGGAGAAGAGCTGCTAAAAGCTCTGGAAGAACTTCCCTCTCCTCTCCTTGGCTTCAGGATCCATGTATCCACACCCATAGTGCTCCCGTCTACTCGGCTGGTTCCGTGAGAATTCTCTCTGCTGTTTCAGACTACTGTAACTACTGTCAGGGAATCCTGGATGGGATTATGCGCTACCTGTACTCTGGTCAACATTATTTTCTGACACTGGACAATAATGACGGAAAGGGTGGAAATATGAAAAATAGATGTGCCTTTTAAAAACATTTAAATTAATCTAGGACTACAAACACCTGACTATATGGTTATTGCATGGTGCCACTACAGGGCAGAGTTAAGATTGTCTGGATGCCTTAACTCTGTATTTCCACTTTAACACATTTGGATTTCCTTTAAATTTAACCTTCACTCTGAATGTTCTAGGTTTGTGATGCTTGTTTTTCAGATGATTACAACTTTCTTGTAATATTTTTACCCTTAGATGACTAATATGTCTTCTTCATGCAGTTTTTGTTTGCAAATATTTTTAAAGTTTTCGTCTAGAGTTATTCATTGATGTAAATGCTTTTATAAAGTTGTTGATCCTCATCAAAATAAAAAGTATTCCTCTGGGGAAGAAGAAGAGCTAGTAGTCCCTAGAATTTATTTAACTGAGTGTATGTCTACACTGCAGCGTTTTTCAGGAAAAATGGCCATTTTTCTGGAAAAACTATACTTATGTCCACACTGCTATTGCATTCTTCCGACAGAGAGTTGAAAGAACAGAGGGGTTTTTCTGACAGTGGTAAACCTCTTTCTATGAGGAAGAACCCTTTTTCCAAAAAAGCTTTTTTTGGAAAAAGGCATGTGTGGACACAGAAGAGGGAGTTCTTTTGAAAGAAGAGGCCCCCAGGAAATAACACAGGTGCCTGGTGGCTACTCCATTCATACTAATCACAACTTAAATGCGAGATAGCATCTAATCAATGTGGATGCTATCTTTCAAAAAAGCACATTGCTTTTTCCTTGTGCTTTTGCTGTGTGGATGTTCTCTTTTGAAATAAGCTTTTCCGGAAAAGTTTCTTCCAAAAGAAGTTTGCAGTCTAGACATAGCCTGAGTGGCTAGGAACATCAGGCAGATATCTGCTGAGGCTTGTGGGAAGCTGGAAGGGGCATCACGGGGCATCTTGTTCCAATCCCCCATGATGCATTGGTGCTTATGTGATTTTATCAAAGTTGACTTTACAAAGTGCTCCATAATTAATGTATTATACTGTCTTTATCTGAATTCTGGATGGTGGTGTGGTGCAATGTGTGTGAAATTATGGATGACTTTGGACAAATCGACTGTGAAGGGGAGATAGGTGGCACATATATTCCAATTCTGGCAACAGACCACTGAGCCTCCAAGTACATTAACTGGAAGGGGTATTTCCCCATGGTTCTCCAGGTGCTTGTGGATTTCCATGGGTCTTTCACAGACACTAATGCAGGCTGGTCCAGAAAAGTACATGAAGTTTGCATCTTTTGGAACACTAGTCTGTTCAGGAAGCTGCAAGCAGCAATTTTCTTCTTGGACCAGAAAATCACTGGGGGAAGTAAAAATATCAACTGTGATCCTGGGAAACTCTGCTTACATTTTAATGCTGTGGTTCATGAAGCCATACACCGAAAGCCTTGACACTAGCTAGAAGCAGTTCAACAACAGGGTGAGAAGGGTGCAGCATGACTGTGGACTGTTCTTTTGGCCGTTTAAAAGCCTGCTGGTGATGTTTGTACAGGAAGCTGGACCTGGCCAATGACAACATCTCTATGCCTATAGCCATGTGCTGTGCCCTCCATAATATTTGTGAAGGAAAGGTTACACATTTCACTCAGGGCTGGATCAATGAGACTCAGCACCTGGAGGCTGAGTTTGAACAGCTTCAGACCTGGGCTATCAGAGGAGCACAGCATGGGGCATAAGGATCAGGGAAACCTTGAGGCAGCAATTTGATGCTGAAAGCCAGTAGTATTTGTTGTCAAGCACAGGAGAGCACTGGCTGTGATGCTAATGAGAGCTCTGATTGGTCCCTACGATGCACTTAGTACAATAGTGCCTGCTGCTTTGCTGGGGTGTGCTTGCTTGTTTTCATGTATTGGAATAAAGATTGTTTTCAAAACCCCCAAATTTCATTTATTGAAAACAACAAACATAGAACACACACGCAGCATGACACAGCTGCAGTTTATGGGAGTGGGGAGAAGGAGGTGAGAGGCTGCAGCATGTTGACAGATTTGTGTATGTCCAGAGTTGTGTATGTATGTTGTTTGATGTGCTGTGCAGGGCTAAACTGCACAGGGATGGGGGTGGAGTGCACTGGGTGCTTGTGGCACTCTGCAGGGAGGGCTGGACGGTGAAGGGGCAGGTGTGGAGTGCAGCAGGTGCTCCTTGGGGAAGGATAGTGGCTAAAATGTGTTGGCAGTGAGAGGGCTGGTGCATGGAAAACATTTCTGGAACTCCAGCTGCTGGGGTGAGGGAGGAGGAGGTGGTCACAGAACGCTCTGTCTGGAGTGCTACCAGTGTTTGAAGTGTGTCAGCTTGACTCTCCATAATGTTTAAGAGCCACTCCATGGCTTCTTTCTGGCACTCTGTGGTTTTTTTTTCCTGCTCCCTCCTCTCATCATCTCTTCACTCCTTTAATTCTCATAACCTTGCGCATCAAGTCATCTTTACTTCTCTGAGGATGCTTCCTAGCCCTGTGCAGGTGTTCATAAATTGATAACACGGAAAGCCAGGAGCCCAAGCAGGGTTCCCCTCTAAGGTGTGCACCTGGGCAGGCGTGCACCAAGAATTTGACTCCCATGGATCTTCTTAGAAGAGCTGCTCAGAGGCTGCTTAGCTCCTCCGGGCGGGCCACATGGTGGGCGACTGCCCCACCCCAGAAGCAGCTGGGTAGACACTATGCAGCCCTGTCCCTAGCTTCAGCCCTTCACCAGGGCTGGAGCTGCAGCAAGAGTGGGCCGCAGGGGGCCACTAGAGATAGAGCCTGGGCCGCGGTACTAAAAATAGCACCACAGCCCCAGCCCAGGAGCAGCTGCACTGTGACCCTGGCTCCAGTCCTGGCACACAGGGCAGCCAGCCGCCATGCGGCCATGCCCCATGTGTTGGGACTGGAGCTGGGGACATGGTGCTATTTTTAGTACCCTGGTCCCAGCCCCTGAAGCTGCCATGCCATGCAGCTTCAGCCTCAGCTGCTCCAGGGGTGGGACCGCATGGCGGGTGGCTGCCCCATATGCTGGGATTGGAGTGGGGATTTCCCATGGTGCTATTTTTAGTACCACGGTCCCAGCCCTGGGATCACAGTACTAAAAATAGCATTGCAGGCTACCCTGGCTCCAGTCCCAGCATGCAGTCCCACCCCGAGAGCAGCTGGGGCTGCATGGCGGCTTCAAAGGCTGGGACTGCGGTAGTAAAAATAGCACCGCAGACCTGGCTCCAACCCCTAAAAACTGTGCAGCTGCCTACCATGTCGAAGGCAGAAGGTGAGGGAAGGGGCAAGAGGAGAACTAAGGGGAAAGTGGAGTGATGAGAGGAAGGGGCTTGTGCTGAGGGGAGAGGGGGCTTGGGCAGGAGAAGAAAGGAGAAGGCACCAAGGGACAGGGTGGAGGAGAGACAAATGCCAGGGGGCCAAGAGGAGACTATGAGGGGAAAGGGCAGGAGGGGGGAGGGGAGGGAAGGTGTCCATGGGGATGCGAGAAGGGATGGGACAGGGTGATGCTGAGAGAGGAAAAGGGATTGTGGGGGTGAAGCAGAAGGGTAGACACAGGGAGGGACAATGAGGGCAAGAGGAAGGAAGAGGAGAGGGGAGGAGTGGGTGCCAGGAGAAAAGGGGTTGAAAGGAGGGGTGGGCATGAGGAAGGCAGGGAATGGAGCAAGTCATCTGTGAGGGCACAAAGGTGAGTGAGGAGAACTGGGGCAAAGGGTGGTGAGGAGATGGGCATCAGGGAGAAAGAGGGCAAAGAGGGCAGGGGCAGTGAGGGAAGGGGGAGGTACCAGGAGGGTGCAGGTGGTAAGGGAAGGTGCAGGTGCTAGGGGGATTGTGCTTATTGCATTCATAACACAAAATATACACATGTTCAACCAGAGACTTTGCAGCTAAGAACATGGAATTAGTGATCAGACAGCAGTTGTCCGTAGTGCAGAACCACCAAGGTAATTGGTTGAATAATGTATAGAAATGTTACTCAATATCTATTTTATAAAAGAGGACCATGAAAGTTCTTGCCCTACAAGGACCTTTATCAGTTCTTGTTTCTATATACTGTATACAAAAAAAGTAGAGAAAATATTTTTCTCTGAATACTTTGAATGTCTTTGTTAGAGGACATAAAATGAAGTAAATAGCATAATACATCACTCATTTTAGTTAAATAATTTACTTAAAAACAATTTATTTAAAATAACAGCTTTAAGAACCAGATCCAAAGTCCAACGAAGTTAATGGAAAGATTCTCATTCACTTCAAGGAGTGTCAGAACAGGCCTTAAGTGTCCTTTGTTTTCTTGTCTGCTTGATTTATTTTAATTTAAAACAGCAAGAAATTCATTAAACCCATCCAGCATGTGCTTGGCTTTACACAAATTCCTTTGATAACCTTTCTATGAAAATACACACTTCTTTGCTTTGAGAAAAAATAAGAACTCTTGTAGTTGAGCTTGATCACTTGAAATGATACTATCAAGTACCTGTGCACTCTGGCATAAAGCAAAGAATATTATTTGTCACCTTTCTTATACATTATTTTTATTTATAGACATTCAAGCTCTAAAGAATGCTTATGAGTGGCTCAAATCAGACAAGGGAAATCTGCACTTGATTCATCAGAGAGCTTTAGCTCTGATTTATATGTCTTGTGTGCAGAACAAGCATTCCATGTAACTACTTTTTCTAAGTTGGCTATTTATCTGTAATAAAAAGAACTGTCTAGAATTATGCTGGATTGACTTCACCTCTGATCTAAAATAAAGTATAGCACTGAGACACAATGTGAATGGGTAGACATATTCAATAAGCTGTTGTCTAGGAGTGCGCCTACACAGCTCCCCTAAATTTGAAATAAGACAATCAATTTGCGCTACGTAAATTGCGTATGTTATTTCGAATGTATTTCAAAATAGCTTATTTTGAAATTTGGCGCCTTTACACAGTGCCAAATTTCGAAATAATGTGCAATTTTGAGCCATCCCTTAACCCTCGTGCAATGAGCTTTACTGGGATGGCGAAGTAGCGCACCTGTTATTTCAAAAAATATTTCAAAATAATGGGCGGCTTGTGTAGAAGTGGGGTAGCTATTTCAGGATACCTCCAGTATTCCGAATTAGCCATGCTGTGTAGATGTACCCTAGGTGTGCAATGGAAAGTGTATCCTACATAAGCTCAGAAAGGCCAATTAATACAGTTCTCTGAAAGGAGAGTCAGATTTAACTGAGGAGGAAGCCCAGCTGGAGAAGGGCCTGGGAGAGGGCTATAAACAGAGGAAGTTGGCTACTGAAAATTTTTCAGTATTAATTTTCTTTTCATTTGACTTAATAGTAAATAAACATTTAAAGTCATGCACCTTATTAATTATCTCCTGTTTTAGTATTCTTTCTTCTATAACATTTAAAAAAATATTTATAAGATATTTGTTAATTCCGTGGGTGCCATGGTGGCACACAGCCGAACAAGCGCACCTGACCTCAAAATTGGTGCACAAGACAAAACTCACTCTGCTCATGGATGGAAAATCTTAGAGGGAACCCTAATCCCAAAGTTAATTCTGGGAAATCAAAATGCTACATTTTACAGAGGGTCTGTAGTTAACACTAGACAGAGCACAGACACTACCCAGTTTAAACTCAAGCACTGTTCACGTACCTATCACTGACTGGCTGTCTCAGGGTGAGTGCACATAGGACAAAAGACCCCCAAAATGGTGAGTTAACCACCAGGGCAGGGGAGTTCATTGGGGTGGGGCCTCACTGCCAATTATCATGAAGTGACAGAGTCCATCAACTTCCTGTTCTGCATCTGACTAGCCTTGTGTTAGTACTAGCACCACACAGACCCAAGCTTGTTTTCTGCAACCCTCCCACTCTCAACAATAGCTTCAGCACTTCCAGAAATCAAGGCCATTTATGAGGCTTCCCCAGCCTTGGACTGCTGCAACTGGTTATCCTCCTCCAGAGTAGAAAATGGTGTCCTTGGCCTCTGTTTGTCAGAGGCTGGAGAGGGATGGCAGGAGACAAATCTCTTGATCATTGTCTTCGGTCCACCCCCTCTGGGGCACCTGGTGCTGGCCACTGTCGGCAGACAGGATACTGGGCTAGATGGACCTTTGGTCTGACCCAGTACGGCCATTCTTATGTTCTTATGTAAAATAGTTCCTGACTGCATGCATCTGTGGCTCTTGAGCCATCCTCTGGCTCCCTCCCCCTTGGCACCTTTGTTAACAATTTCTTCCTCCAGGTTTGGTTCACTCAGCCCAATAGTATTTCATCCAGCTCTTTGTAGAACTGGCAGGTCATAGGCACAGCACCGGGGTGGTGGTTTGCATCCCACATATTATGCCTCCCACATAAAGTTCCTTCACTTTGACACTACACTGCATTGCATCCCAGTCATGGCCACTTTTGGTCATGCATCTGGAGAGCTGCCTGTAAGTATATTATTTCTTATGGCTAGTATGCAGATAAGACTGGACAGCCTCCTCTCCCCAAACACTGATGAAGTTCAGCATCTCGTCATTACTCCAAGTAGGGGATCTCATGGTGTGTGGAGCAAGCATGGTCACCTGGAAAGATGCGCTGGGAGCACACCACACATTCCTGAGCAAACAGGAAGAAGGCTTTCAAAATTCCAAAGGGTAGGGCTGAGGATTGGTCACCTGAGGGGAGGGCAGTAGAGCTCAAACCAATGACCAGAGAGGCTAGAACCAGCACAGGTAGGGAGTCCTGTCACAGTGCTGTAGAACACCATGGCATCCACACTGGCACTCTAACACTGTATCCAGAGTGCAGCAAGCTCTATGATTCTTGTCAAGGTGGTTTACCCAGAGCAGTGGTTCTCAAACGTTTTGACCTGTGGACCACCTGGCTCAATGCAAACCTTTCCGTGGGCCACTAGTTGCTAATGGAAACTAACCATTAATTACATAATTACGCCCAAGCCATTTTGCTAGTGCGGCAGCTAGGGGAGAATGGTTTAATTTAAATTATTAAACAGATTAAACATTTTAATTTTCTCGTGTTAGTTTATCAAACTTTATTTTAAATAAAGTAAAATATTAATTTATGTCCAATACAAAAGGTTTCAATGTTTTCTTTATTTATAAAACAACAAATGGTCTGGTACCACTTTATAGACAAACAAAACATGTAGATGGTATCGTGAGCTTTCGTGGGCAAAACCCACTTCTTCAGATGACCGGAGTATAATGGCAGGGGTGGGGAACCTTTTTTGCATTGGGGGCCACTGACCCACAGGAAAATCAGTTGGAGATCACACAAGTGAGAAGCAAAAAAACTTCTCCAAACCCCTCCAACCCTCACTGATATGACCCCCAACTGAGACACCTTATTCCTTTGGTGCTCCAGTCCCACAGGGTGAGGGGAAGAGACAGGGAAAACTGAAGTTTAGGGCTTCCCGTAGGCCAGATTTACTTTTCTGGGTTTTGGAGTTAGTGGATTTTGTGGACCCCCTTAGGCTCTGGGGTGGGGACAAAATGAGGGATTCAGTGTGCAGGATAAGGCTGCCAGCGAATTGGATAGGGATGGGAGTGCAGGATTTGGGCAGGAGATGGGGTGCAGGAGGGAATGAAGAGTAGGGATGTAAGTGACTAGTCGATTAGTTGCTTCCTTCCCTCCCTCTCTGCCTCAATCAGCTTAAAAGCCAGATCTGGGCAAGAGGTGGGGTGCGGGAGGAGGTGAGAGTGCAAGGTCTGGGTGGAAGGTAGGGTGCAGAAGCAGGCTGGGAGTAAGGTGTCTGGTGAGGGGAAGGGCAGAGGGCAAGGGAGAGTGTAGGAGCAAGCTAAGGGTGTGGGATCTTGGCAGAAGGAGAGGGGGTTAGTGAGGTGGTTGGGGGGCATGGGTCTGGGCATGGAGGGGGGTGCTTCCAAGCCCTGTCCCCCCCCCACCGCTTCCCAATGGGAGCAGCAGGGAAAGGCTCTGGACAGCGTGTCACTGTGCTGCCATTCCCCCAGCGGGGTGGGGAGGGGCCGAGCTCACCCCCTCGCCCGCACACAGCAGGGAACCCACATTGCTGCTCAAGCCTCGCAGGCTCCAGTAGACTGCCCAGCACCATGTTGATCCGGGGGCTGGCAGGACCGGGCACATTGGAGGCGGCATGGCGAGCCGATCGCAGCAGCCACAGTCGCTGGGCTTGGTGCAGTGGTGGCAGCGAGTGTGGCCACAGTGCAGGGTCACTGGCTTGCACAGCAGGCAGCTGAGCAACACGGCAGGTGGCAGCAGGCGGGGTCGCCCTGCACCTCACCCACCCCCTCGGGGCTGCCGGCATAGCATCTTCTTGCGCAGGCTGAGTGCCAGGCTCTCAGCCAGCTCCCACAGCTCCTCAGGCTGCTGGCAGGCCAGCTGGGCAGCGAGGACCAGGCCTAGGGGGGTCCAGCTGCACCCCCCCAGAAGGGGTGGAGTCTTGGCCAGAGAGGGGTGCAGGGCTCCAGCTGCAATTTAAAGGGGCCACCACTGCTGTCACAGTAGCAATCACTTCATTTGCCTTTCCCTGTTGATGGGCCTGCCTGGGCAGAACAATGAAACTATTTCGTTGAAAAAATTATTTATTTTCCTGTTATTGAAATAAAAAGAAAAGGCCTTTTGTACCTTTTATATGAGTGTGTGGAATGATATGCCTGTATACCTCCATCTCCTTAACTTCAGAGGAAGTGATTCATGTGGGAGATTATCTAGGTTTGGAGGACTGACCGGATATGGTGAATTTCTAATAACCTCATAAATTCCTTCATGTAAGAGAAAACAATTCTCTCCTTGTGAATAATGCATCATACACAACCTGTTTTTCTCTACTAATAATTCTAGTTGTGTTCCAGGAAGACACTAAGAGCTTTATACATGTTTGGGGTTTGGTTTTAGATATGCCCAGTCTTCCTGCTTTAATCAATTTTCATATAATCTAGTTTTCTTTAGTTTGTACCTTCTGATTTTTTAATTTTTTTTGGAACAGACAGGAAGGAGGGATCCTGCATGTAATGTATTTGATGTAGTGAGTTTGTCAGGTTTGAAATGAGATTTGTTTACAAAGAACAAGTTTGCACGGAGGAGATCAAACCCTCTTCTGATTAAATTTGAAAAAAAATGGGTGTTTTTCCTATCTGTCTAGAGAAACCAGTTGTTAGACAAATAGACCTTTTGATATAAACTGCTGTATTTTCAGAGTTGGCAAGGCAAGGTCATTTTTATTGCTGCCCTAAATATTGGCTGTAAGATCAAATGATGCCGGCACCCTGATAACATGAATTATAATCAGCAAACACTTTGACTTCCTTTGCCTGTGCATCGAGTGACATTCAGGTTACTAAAAGTATGCCATTTTCCCTGCAGTTTTTTGCTTTTTGTTTGTCACAGCTGTCCTTCCCTCAGCCTGCTGGGGCGCGGAGTGTCAGACGATTTATCCAGATCTCTTCACTAAGGCTATGTCTACACTGACGCGATCTTGTGCCAGAGATATGCAAATGAGGCCAAGCGTGGAATATCGCCGAGCCTCATTTGCATATCTAATGAGCCGCCATTTTTACGGAAGAGGCTCTTGCACCAGAAGGAGCATCTACACTGCCCCTTTTAGCGCAAGAAAAACCCTTTTGCACAATGCCATTATTCCTGAAAATAATCAGCGTAACAGCATTGCGCAAGAGGGTTTTTCTTGCGCAAGAAGGGGCAATGTAGATAGCTCCTTCTGGTGCAAGAGCCTCTT
The DNA here is from genome assembly GCA_019425775.1 of Rafetus swinhoei. Lineage (NCBI taxonomy): Eukaryota > Metazoa > Chordata > Testudines > Trionychidae > Rafetus > Rafetus swinhoei. The sequence continues at coordinate 280,956,130 of CM033437.1, forward strand.
CCGTAAAAATGGCGGCTCATTAGATATGCAAATGAGGCTCGGCGATATTCCACGCTTAGCCTCATTTGCATATCTCTGGCACAGGATCGCACCAGTGTAGACATAGCCTGACTGTATACTGGAGGGTAGTCACTGCACAGTGGAAGTCAGGAATTGCCTATACAGTAGGGTTCAAGAAGTCATGTCAGATGAAAACAGCTGCAGTTGAGAGTTATCTGGAGGTTGAACCTCAGAATCAAGTGGGGATCCTCCTATAGTTCTAATTTTATTGCAGTTATTTCACTTTCTTTGTTATTAATTAACTAATTGATATAGTGCCTAGGAGCCATAATCATGCACCAGGACTCCATTGTGCTAAGGAGTGTACAAAACTCCTGCCCCACAGAGTTTGTTCTGATCTAAATCATGAGAGCTGAGGAGGCATATTTGGCTTAGTAGATTGTAGGAGACATTGGGACAGATGCACCCCACATGCAGTGCCATGCTGGGGAACAGCACGGCGAAAGGGAAATGTGATTAAGGAGACTGGGGCAAACCCTTCTTCACAGATGTGCCATTGGTTCTGTAACACAGGAGCAGACACCAGGAATTAGGTCACGTGCCTGAGCTGTCTTCTCCATGTTCCCTCACAAGGGGGGTTGTCACTGATGTTCTTTAGCATTTCGGTAGCTACTGGTTCAATCACTATGGGGTAAGAATTACGTAAGGAGCTGATTAGGAAGGACATTACTCACAGGCATACCACAGAGGTCTGAACAAAACTGTCATGGGCTATTTTGAAAACGGTCTCTCTCACTCATTTCCTTGTACATCAGACTTTAGTCTCAACAATAATCTACTAAAACAGATTGATTTCTAAAGGAGCGTTATGAATATTTACCTTCATATGAGCATTCTTTACTTATGAAAAACACACTCATCTGTACTATAGGCCTCCTAATAGGCCACGGGGTAGCAAGTGTTTTTATACAGAGCTATTTGGTATGACTGTCCTGCTCTGTAGCTATTTATGTTGATTGAGTGATCAAAGTTCACATTGCCCTTCTTTTGGATTCACAAATAGCTGAAGAGATAGTAGTTTTGGCAGAGATTCTAAACTCTCATTTATGAATGTTGAGGATGGTTGAACTAGCTACAGCTAACCTCTCCTCCTACCCCAACAACTCCCCCCATTTCTTATTATTACTATGTTATGTATTTATTACTGTAGCACCTAAGAAGCCCTCATCCCAGACAGGTCTCCATTGTGTCAGGCACTGTACAAACACAAAACCAAAAGCTGGCCCCTCTGCAAAGAGCTTACAAGTTAGGTTTATCACTATCCCCATTCATAGGAATAAATACTTTACTTTAACTCTGTCCTATAGATTAACCCCTCCTGGTATTAAGGTGCTCAACTTTGGGAATACCAGCATGAGGAAAGTAAGGGAAGGAAGCAGGCGCACTTCAAAAATCCAAGAAGAGGATTTGGCATTAATGTTTCTGAAAACAAGAATCTACATTTTCAGAGGGCCAAACAATGGAAAATGTAACCCATCTCTAGGGCCACCCTTATGCACAATAAGGGTGTCCCATGACATATCATTTTCAGGGCCTTATTGGCTGAGACATTCCAGGGACATTTCCAAACATATCTTGCACCTTGAGACGTTCTACTCATGGCACCATTGAGTAGTCTTATGGATGTCAGTGGGGCTTGTGGGGTTAGATATTATTCAGTGTGAATGAGAATGGCAGAATCTGGGCCTTAATGATTTAATATATTTAAATGAAAAGAAAATTCTAATACTCTGAATATTTTAAATCATATCCCTGTCCTGATCATTTTATCTTCTCTTAAAGTGTGGCCTAGAGTTAAGTTCATGGGACATAATATATGCTTATGTGCAGCCCTGAATGGGAATACACTAAAACCCACCCATATGTGCTTCCTCAAACAGGGTGTGGTAGCCTGGTCACTAATAGTGCTACAGTCTGGAGAAGGCTGCAGGCCCACCTGAGGGAAATAACACACTTTCTGGTGGTGGGCTGTGAACACCTGGATGACAATTACTGAGTTAACAAGGTAATTGGGGGAGGACAATATAAGGGGAGGAAACAGGTGGCAAAGGCAGCTACAGAGCTCTGGAAGTGAGTGTGGGCTGGGGGAGTGATGGCTAGAGGGAAGTGAGCCTGTATTATGCAAGATGGCAATAAATACCCTCTGTGGTGAAAGATAAACAGTGTGGTGTGTGTGTGACTGCAGAACTCTCTGAACAGGCCAAGCAGTGAGGTTCGCTGGGTAGCCAAGGCAGTGCCTTGTCAGAAGGGCTTAGGAAGATACTGTAGCTAGAAGTCACAAATATTTTGAGAGCCATCTAGCCACAGGGATAAGTCAGAAACTCCCTTTAGCAGTGGAAGAGATCAGTAAAGGCAATAAACAATAGAGCCCTGCCCTGAACTCCAGGCACACAGAGAATATGTTGCAAGAACTCCAGTGTAATTTCTGAAAAGTGTTTAAGCAATTTGGAAATGTCCCTGGAATGTCTCAGTCAAAAAGGCGCTGAAGATGACATGTCATGGAACAGATGATTTTTGTTCAGTGTGTTTGCAGGGTTTCATCCACAAGGAGTGGCCATAAACTGACTCCTAATACATAAAACAATGAGCATTTGACCTACAATTGTGCATGTACTTGAATTCATAACAATGATAGTTTTACAGTCAGGAAAGCCCAGTTAGGAGATAAAATAAAAATCATCTTCCAGTGAGAAGTGATGTTCCCTTTCTACTTACCCAGGAGAACCCCACTCCTTCAAACTCCCAGTATGCTCCTATCCTTTGGAGAACTCCTTATTGCAGGTGTGGGGAGCCTAACGTCCAGGGGCTGGATGCAGCCCCGCTTTGCCTGGATCTGGCCCCTGAGGCTTAGGGCTCCCCCCAGCATTGGGGACCCTTCACTGGTGCTCCAGTCCCCGCACACTGCCGGCAGAGCTGGAGCACACAGAATCTACTAGCCTGGGCCCCACTAGGCTTTGGTGTGCGAGGGGAATGTGAGGAGTGTCTTTCTCCTTCTCAGTCAGGGGCCATGTCAATGAGGATTAGATTTTGGGGTTATTTTTCTTCTCACTTGTATACAGCCCAGACTGATTTTTCTGTGGGTCAGTGTCCTCTAACCCAAAAAAGGTCCCCTACCCCTGACTTACAGCACCCTAATTTCCTCCACTAAGGCCATTACTCTCGATAGAGAACATCATGATCCTCCCCAGATTCCTAGCAGCTCCATGAGCTTATCCCTCTCTTGCTCATTCTCTGCTTTCACGTCGGAGGTATCTTGCCTTCAGGATTTTCTCTCTTTACCAGGTTCCCTTGTGTACCCATTGAGGCCACTGCTTCCTTTCAGTCCTGGCACTACTTCCATTGCCTTGTCTGCACTACAAAGGGTTGGTGACAAAAGTTATGCCACTTTAATTAAACCCTCTGTTGCATGTCCCATTAGCTCCTTGCGCTGGCAGAGTGCATCCACAGTAACAGTGCTTGCATTGACACAGAGAGCAGTGTACTGTGGTACCTATCCCACTGTGCAACTGGCTGCAAGGTGCTTTTGGCAAGGTTTGCAATGCCTCATGGGGCAGGCACAGTGTCACATGATGCAGGTTTCTCCAACTGAAATGTGGCGGGGGGCGGGGAGGAGGGAGAGAAGTATGGTGTGTTTGGGGTGGGGGAGACAGCAGGCGGACCAACCTATCCTGAAGCTGGGGGAGGGGAACACCCTTCCCTCCATCACCCTCTGGCTCTGCTCGACATGCAGGGCCAACCTAGGGATGGACCACTTTGGTGACTGCGCAGGAGTGGCTTGGTTTAGGGGGCTCACTGTGGCAGCACAGTGTAGTGTCAGAAGCTGCTCCAAGCTAGCAGAGAAGTGTTGTGTGGGGAGCACCCAAATTTCTCCCTGCTTCCTTCTGGCAGAGGAATATGGGGGCAGTGGTAATGCACAGGCACTGCTTGCCACCCCCTCCCACCATGTTCCTCCTCTCTCTCCCTCCCCCCCACTTGAAAGCAACACCAAAAAATCTTTTTGAGTCCTTTTCCCCCTGGTTATTGGTACAGACGTCATGGCAGGGCAAGAATGGACCCCGTCCAGCAGCAAAGTGCCATGGCAATCATAGCAAACTTCTTGTGTCTTATGCTGCAGTATGTCCAGAGCTTATCCTAGGTTTGCTGGAGCAAGGCGGCAGGGCAGAGGCTCAAACCATGCTTTGCTGGGGATGAGCAAATGGAGATATACTGCTGTAGTATCCATTTCATGGCTTCTCCTGCTCCATCCACATTGCCACATGCAATATTGGTCTTCTCCAAATCACAAAGGCTATGTCTACACTGGCGCGATCTTGCGCCAGAGCTATGCAAAGGAGTCTAAGCGTGAAATATCGCCGAGCCTTATTTGCATATCTAATGAGCCGCCATTTTTGCAGAAGAGGCTCTTGCGCAAGAAGGAGCTGTCTACATTGCCCCTTCTTGCGCAAGAAAACCTCTGCGCAATGCTGTTACGCTGATTATTTTCAGGAATAACGGCATTGCGCAAGAGGGTTTTTCTTGCGCAAGAAGGGCAGTGTAGACAGCTCCTTCTTGTGCAAGAACCTCTTCCGCAAAAATGGCGGCTCATTAGAGATGCAAATGAGGCTCGGCGATATTCCACGCTTAGCCTCATTTGCATAGCTCTGGTGCAAGATCGCGCCAGTGTAGACATAGCCAAAGAGTGACAGGGAGCAGATACTGACTGAATGTGGCCAGAAACCTGGATCTTATGTGGCAATGCTTTGTACTGCAATGACACCAGACCACTTACTGCTGGCTGGCTGGCATGGAGGATGGATTAAAGATGGATCCTACCATGGGGGATGGATGAAAGAGTTTCTCCAGGAGAGCTTTCTGGAGATATGCAGGGAGGATTCCCACTCTGTCTCCAGACACGTTAACAAGCTGTTCTGGGGAGCCCCCCACTATGTAGGAGAGTGGCCACCACAGATCACACCTGATTGCCTTAACCCACTTGTATCATAATTAAAAATGTGACGTCACTAGAAATTCCCTCAGGGCCCAGCAGTGATATGTCCAGGGAGGAGGGGATTGTCTCCAAAGTTATAAAAAGGTCCTGGCTGTTGGTGAGATCAGATGTTCTGCTTGCCTACTGACCATTCTCCTCCTCCTCCTCTTCCTCATCCACACTGTCCTCCATGCTGTTGCCTGAGGTTGCCTAAGGAGTGTATTGGGAGAGATCTATGGACTGGTGTGGGAAACTGGTTGGGTGCCCCTCAGAATCCCATGCAGCTGCTCATAGATGCAGCATGTATGTGTTGCTGATCCAGACCGTCCATGTGCCTCTTTTGTCTTCTGGTACACCTGCCTCAACTCCTTTATTGTCACATGCCACTGCAAGGTGTCCCTGGCGTATCCTTTCTCCTCCATGCCCTGTGCGATCTTGGCATAGATACCAATGTTTCTTTTGCTGCTTCATAGTTCTTTGTGAACAGATTGCTCTCCCCACACAGCAATCAGGTCTAGGATCTCCTGCAAGCTTCACGCTGAAGCTTGTTTGTGATGCTGGGCACTCAAGGTCAGGTGTGCTGCTGAGGAGTGCTGCCTGCTCTGAGGTCTGCTCACCACATTGGCCAAACAGGAAATGAAATTCAAATTTTCCTGGGGCTTTTAATGTATACCTGGAGAGCAGCAGAGTTGAAAGTCCTGGCCAGAGCGGTCACATTGGAGCACTATGGGAACCTCCCAGAAGCCAAGAATGTCGACTTTCACAGCAATGCATCTGCACTACCCTAAAGTCAACCATGCAAGGTCCATTTTACCGTTACTCTTTGTGAAAAGCAGAAGTACCAAAATCAACTTTTATGGTCCTTAAAGTTGGTAAAATGGGCTTGCTGGTGTGGCCTCATTGTTTAGAAAATTGACAATACAGCAAGTTCAACCTAAGCTCCTAGTGTAGACCAGGCTTTAAAGGGCAATGTTTATAAGTGAATGTTGAAAAGTAGACAAATAATTTCCTTTGATTCTTCTCAACGAAAGAGATTTATTAGTTTTTAAAAATGCACGGAGCTCTCTCCCCACAGTGTGTTCCCTCATCACCCCCTTTTCTGTCCTTTTCCACTCTGGTTTCACATTTGTATTTGCAGAGATTAGGTCAATATGTGAAGTGGAGAACATCCCAAAGAAGAAATGAGCAAGATTGGCATTTTGTCCCGAAGAGACAAATTTATTGCAGAGATAAAACTTCATTACCTCAATGTATTAAGCACATCATCGTTTGTGACAGTTTCCCAAGAACTCCCTTTAGTGAATGGAACCAATTCCTTATTTCAGTAGATGTAATTATAAACCCATAGTTCTGAATGTCGCATTCCAATGAGACCTAAACATACTGTTTAATATCTTCTAATCTGATTTATGCATATACAGCTATGGAGCCTTTTAAGCCTTCTAACTGGTGCTTACATAGCTTAAATACAACTTTTACTAGCAATTAAAAAACAGCGTTGTATTGCTAGACTGTTTGGCCCATTATATTTTGCAGGGCACAAAAAATGCTGTCCGGGTGTAGCCATATAGTTCAGAGCCATTACATGGGAAACACTGTAACTATAGAGCAAATTTTATGGTCTGTGAATTTTACAGTGATTACTCTTGATTATTGCATGTAGGTAATAATCATGTTTAATATAGTTGTTAGCACTCAGGGCATTGCTTTAGTTTAAAGGGAGACACAATCATTTATTATGGTATTTCAGTGTGTCCATAGAGAATTTAAGGCAGTCAGCTGTGAAATACAGGGCTGTACATAATCTCATTGAGGTGTTTTGGGGACACCATAAAGGATAAGTGCAGCTATGTGGTTTATGCAGTGGCCAGTACTAACCGGTGAAATTATATCCCTACATTTTAAAAGTGCCAGTTTATTTTATGTGTTACTAGAAGATTTACCCAGCGTTGTGCAGGCCCTTAACTCAATTCATTTTTTAAAAATAAAAAAGGTGGGGCTGGGGATGAAGGGTTCAGTACGAAGGCTGTCCCCAGGGAGAGAGGCCAACACCAGCCCTCTCTCACCACAGCAGCTTGGGGCTAAGTGAGACACACCTCTCCATGGTCACTGTAGCTTCAGCGGGCACACCAAGGGGAGGGGGTGCATATTCTTCAGCTGGGGCAGGTCTAGGTTCATCAGCCTTCTGTGCTCCCCATTCAGAGTATGGAATGCAGCAAACTGTGTACTTTCCCCTCGCTCCCTGATGAAGGGGAACAGCCAGCAATGTTCCTGTACAAATTGGGAAAGGAGGAAAGCTAAAGGGCAATTGCGGGGGGGGGAGGCTCGGGGTTGGGATAGTCCTGGAGGAGGGGGGCATGCCCCTAGCCAGGCTTTTTCACCAGCCTGGTGATTCTGTCTCTTTTCTGTATGGTTTTATGCATCCCCGTATAATGGGGGGGCCTTAGGGTTGGGACACTCTTAGATGGGGAAGGTGTGCCCCCAGCTAACCTGTTTCACCTGCTTGGTGGATTCTGTCTCTTTTCTGTATGGTTTTATGAGAAGCAATCCCATTCCAGGCACATCCCATTTTCCTGGGATAACCAAACCCAGACCTTGCTTTAAGTTGTGATAAGAGGAAGCTACATATCAAATTGGTGGTCCTCGCTCTTGTTTAGGAGAAGTTATTGAACAAACAGACGGACGGACAGACGGACAGACAGACACACACACACATGCTCACAGACAGACAAACTCTCTCAAATATATAGTAGATGATATGGACTCAGGTCTTGGAACTCTCTTTTGTTTTCTCCTTTCCATGGATGCTGCTTTGTCTCTTCCTCTACCCAACCTCCCAGAAGTGGGTTTTGTTTTGTTTTGTTTTGTTTGTTTGTTTTTTGTTTTGCCTTACTTCTCATCTCCTTCCCAAGAGAGAAATGGAATTTTTCTGGAGTGACAAAGTGGGAGTGTGGCTGGATATAATTAGTAAACTACTCTTTAATCTATCAGAAAAAAAGTATAATATAATCCAGTGGCTAGAAGGTGAAGCTAGACAAATTTGGACTGGAAACAATATGCACATTTTTTAATAGTGAGGACAGATAACCTTTGGATCAGCTTTACCAAGGAATGTGGATTTTCCATCATTTGCAATTTTTAAATCAAGACTGAATTTTTTTCTCGGTGACAAGCTACACGTAAACAGAAGTTTTGTGCTTCATGCAGAAATTATTGGGCAAAGTTGTATGGCCTATTATATATACCAGGTCAGACTAAGATGATCACAGTGGCCCCTCCTGGCTTTTGAAATGATGAAATTCATTTTAAAGTGAGTATTTTAAAAAGTTGCCACAATCATTTTTATGCAGTAATTGGCCTGCTGTTGAATGAAACACAGAAAAGGCTGCCAGTGCTGAACTTCATTCTACATACTGGCAAAATGCACTAATAGAAAGGGTCCCATCTTGTAGTCCACACTCATGTGTTGTCCATAGGTTTCAAGGAACAGCTCATGTAAGTAGGGATCTCTTATTTTCTATTTTCATCTTTGTACATAAGCAATGCTTATAGCTTTTCAGATGTGTTTGCCCTGGTGCTGTCAATGTAAATGATACATTGAATCTTAAGCACATGTTTAACTTTAAGATTATGGCTAATTTCATTTCATTTAATAGAAATACTCAAGGGCTTAAAGTTGAGTATGTGTTAAGCCTTGGCCCCAATCCTGCAAATACAAATGCATATCAGTAACTGCAAATGAGACAGTGGCAGATGGGGGTTATTATGGGGTTACTCATATTTTGAAAGTTACACACCACATTGGTATCTGAAGTATCAGAAGTTAAATCTGATAGGGGAATTTGTTGGATCTTATCTTTGGATCTATGTATCTCCAAAGCTATAGCTAAGGTTACAATTTCCATTATAAATCCCTGCTTTTTGAAAAATGTCATCTTTGAGATTTATACTACTATGCTTTGTCTCTGCACAAAAGTGATTTTTTTGGGAAGATTTGAGTAAAAATCACTTCACACACTTGTTTAAAGCTCTGTGACCTCAAGGGAGATGAAGCAGATATACCAATTGTGTGGATGTATGTGTGTGTGGTCACTTGCTTGTATGTGCACAAACACACACAGCATGTTTAGAACTCCTTTATATAAAATGTTTTAAAACATATCTTCATAGTAAAATTTGCAATTTTGGGGGGGATTTTTCAGGATACAAAGTTCTGAATGTTTGTTAGCTATTAAATTTTGAGCATTCATATATGCAATATTTATGTGTCTGCACGGATGGGTGGAGGGTATCTGTTAGGTGCAGTAACCTAGAGGGAGAACAAAAGTATTTTCCCATCAGTCCCTCCTAAAGCACAACCAGTGCAGTATATTCTCCTCTGATCAATGATAGCAAATAGGTACTTTTTGCCTCTGGGTTTGGTTTTATTATAAAAAAGCAACTTGCAAATTTGAAAAATAAAATGGAATTCTGTGTATTTCTACAGACTGCAATTATTTCTTTATAATTAAAAAATTACTCCCTTGTTGTTTCTCTCCTTAAGGATAATTATTTAATGTAAATGAGCCTTTCTTTCAGAGACACTGCTTTGCTCTCTCTCTGGCTTTCATCTTTGCCAGGATGGATTAAAGAGCCTGTTTATGGCTGCTTTTAGCTCATATTTGGGAATAAAACTGAAATCCAATGTTGCAATTACTGCTTCATAAAGGGTTTCTTTGTTCCTTGCCACATGTCTGAATGCTGAAACCTGACAGCCCTAGAGGCACACACCCATGGGTCAGGAGGCCAGGATATGCCCTTTTCCTGTGTTCCACACTGGAGCATGATCACATGCAACCCATCAGGGTATGAAAAAGCAAACACAGTTTAGCCTGGAGCAGTTAGCTTGACTGCACTGGTGTATCTCTGATCTACTTTACCCCTTGAACAAAAGATTAGAGGAGCTGTTATCTACTTAATTATAAGGTTTGTTTTATTTATTTTATTTGCCTGGATAGCAGATTGTTGTTACAAGGAGACTACAGTAAGCTGCCTTTAGGCAACATAGAACAGACACAGTTGTCTCAGAGCAATTAAGATGCAGTGTATAACTGACAGCATTTAAGAACATAAATGCAGCTGGTTGTTTTCTGGGTGCCGAGTGACATGAAAACCACTGGTGAAACACATTCATGCTTTCTCACTATAGTCCCTACTTTGTATTAAATTGTATTCGGTTTGCCCGACTACTTCTCCTGTTTCATTGCCAAGCTTATCGATTCTCTCTTCCCTCCCTTGTGCTTATTATTTATGTTAACTGTAATGTGTATCAATAATATTAACCTTCCAGATGCCTTGACAGAGCTGATTTTTAGACCTCCCCCAGCCACACAATTTGTGCAACAGTCCTGGGTGTCATGTGGGACTGGGAAGAGTGGGGCTGTCTTCTTTCTGCACATACTGACTCGTGCTTTGCTAGTGGAACCTTACTGAAGTAGCATGCAGATTACCATGGTGATGAGTGAGGTATACAAATCCTGATCAAATAGGCAGAGAGAGAGAGGTGGAATTATTCCCCATGAATAAACTGGGTGGATTCTCTCAAATTCCTAAAGCCTGACCTGTGCCTTGAAACAGTATTTTGGCCTTTTATAGTGTCTTCCATCTAAGGCTATCAAAGTGCTTTATAAATATATGTATAAAGGGCACAATTCAACTCTCACTGGGAATTTTCCCATTGATGTCAGGAGAGAAGGACTAGACACTAAACCTCACACTGGCCTTGTGAGGTAGGTGAGTGTTGGTACCTGCATTTGAGAATAGAATACTGGAGGTGCACAGAGGTGGAATGACAAGCCTGAGATCATACAGAAAGTCTGTGGCAGAAGTGGGAGTAATTGCCAGATGTTCTGACCTTCCCTTCCCCCCCCGCCCCGGCCAGGCCTGAGTTTAACCACTAAACCACGTTTGCACCTCAGAAGCAAAGAGCGATAGGGCAAAATTTTTAAAAATAGGAGACTGCAGTGAGGTTCCCTAGAGAGAGTGCCCTTGATGAGTTGCTTCATTTTCAAATGTATTGAGCACACAGCAGCTCCATTAATTTCAACAGGAGCTAGGTGGCAACATGGCTGGTGCCTAAGTGTGGATTAGGGAGCCTAACTGTAGGATTTTATTTTTTTTTTAATTCTTTTCCACATCATGTAGCAACTAACTTATCTCACTGACTTTGTCCTCATGACCCATTACATTTTCTTAGACCATTGGCAGGTGTTTTGGTTGTAAAGACATGTTGTTGTCCGCATTACTCTCTCTAATTGCATATAGAGACCATTTAAAGCTTTGAGACAAATAAACATTTTTCCTGTTTCTGATAGTCTACATGAAAGTTACATTTTAAAGGTACTATTTTACTTCTTATTTTGCAATATTTAGATGCGTAGACAGAAAATTAATGCCATTTCAGATTTTCTTTTTCAGCAGTGCTCAACTGTTGTCACAGAATTCCTTCTCTCAGGAACAAAAATAGTTTAACTTTCCCTCAGGGCAAAACGTTTTCAAAGGGAAGGAGCAAACACAAATTTTTCCTTGAATGAACGGCTGTATTTTAATATTAGGTCCCTGTTGCCAGAGCAAAAAATCTTTAAGAGCAACAGGTTTACCTCTGGGCATGCTGGGACAGAGGTCTAACCACTAACTATTAGAATCAAAATTAATTACAAAGTGAGCATTACTCACCAGATCCAGAGGAAAACTCCTTGACATTCTTTCTCAGATTTTACTCATTTGTTACCCAAATAGAAACTCTAATTAATTTAAACGGATCCTTTCACTGAACAGGGACAAAGTAAAACCAGAGTAATTACTTCAGGATTTGGCCCTAGATATTTGCAGTTTAGTTAGAAAAAGGTTCAGATGCCATGCTCTTTAATGGATGTTAATTGGCTATATCCTTTGGACAAGGTTTAGGAGACTATATTGGTCAGAGTACTAAACAGTGTTAAAGGCAACACTGAGTAATTCTACCAAAAACATTTCCTCAAATAGTTGAATGTTTAAATGAATTTGACTTCGTTATGTCCATCCCTGGACTTCCCTTTTGGATAAATAGGTCACTTGACATGTTTCTCTATTCTGATTGGATAGGTGTAATCCCTTAGCCATCTGATGCAAATACTTGCAGTTACATATTTCAAATTCCAATTAGTAAACTAATTCACAGAATGATCAGAGGAAGTGAACATTAAAGGGGCATGAACCCAGCAAAAATGAATTCATCTTCTTGCTCGAATTAATATTCATGAAAGTTTTTGTTAGCTATTGTGCTGGCTCTAATCTTTCCTATGAGAAGATGGCCAGAATTATATATGCCAGCAGACGTGGACCAACCAATACTTTTCACAGAAAAAAAATCACTCCATCTTGTGATTTAGGCCCTAATCTTGTGTACATTTAGGCCTGATCTACCCTATAAATGTACATCAGTACAACTACATTGCTCGGGGGTATTAAAAATCCACATCTTTGAGCCATGCAGTTACACTGACCAAACCCCCATATAGACAGTGCTATGATGGTGGGATGGCTTCTCCCGTTGGCATAGCTACTTCCTCTTACAGAAGTGGATTAACTATGCCAATGGGAGAAGCTCCCTTCTATTATAGTAGTGTCTTTATGAAGCGCTACAGTGGTGCAGTTGCACCGAATGCATATGTGCCACTGCAAAGTTTTAAGTGTAGACCTGCCCTGAGGTCCAGATATTTAGGCATCTCACAATGCAGAGGAATGCCTTGGGGGAATTTTAAAAGCACCTGTAACAGGTTAGGTATCTAACTCCCATTGGTTTCAATGGGAGTTTGACAACTAGTCTGCTCAGGTGCTTTTGAAAAATCCATCTAGTTTTTTAGCTGCATGTTTAAGTTCCTAAATAACTGTGCAGATATAGCCCATAAGAACAAAAGCAACTTTACGCAGACGTGTAGTCTCTTTGAGCTCAGTGGGACTATTTATGTCCATAAGCCTTTGCAGAATCATGGCCTTTGAGTTTGTCCCTCTACTTGTGCATCCTGATATCTTGGCCAAAAAAATATAAATAATAGCCACTATTAATGACTTGTAATAATCTCAGGCCACGACTGCCTTTCCTTATTCCTTGGAAATTTAAGGTATTTACTTAGTCTTGTTTTGATCCACGTAAGTTACAGTCTTTTCTTTTACAATCAATCATATATATCATTTAGTATTATTTTTTTCTCAGCTCTCTTCATGTATTTTATTGCAATAGATTTTCCTGCTTAACTGGTCTACTGAATAGAGATTGACTGGAGGAGCAATTACTAAAATAAAGAACAACTGGAGAGGAGCTAATTTCATTAGTTAATTAGCCATTTTTATAACTGTGTTTTTAATAGAGAGACTGTTACCCCTTATCCTAGTCAACCAGTCCCAGCACAGCTTGTTATCACATGATATACATAATGATCTCACACATGCTATTGCATTTATTTCTGAACAATCACCAAGCTATTGTTCAAGAATGATGGCATGTCAGAACTGATAAACTTCTAATCCTTTTGCAGAATAGCCTGGTTAGGAGAGTGTTAGTATGCATTAATCACAACATGTATATTAATTATTAAAGTAACTCATTAGACAGGAAAACCTCAAGTGTGACAAACAGCATTAATGCAATAACAACTTCTGAATAATTCCCTCTTAGCTGATGAAGATAAGTTTTCATAGTTAGGAGCTTCAGACAAAGGCAGAGGGGCTGTAATTGTTCCCAAACCAGTCAATGTCAAGTGAATACTGAGTGGTGGGCGTTTAGTTCAGTCTAAGTCCAGGTCTACATGCAGATTTTGACCTGGGATAGTTATGCTGGGGAGTAATCCCTCTCCTTCCCTGCCGAAAAAGTTGTGCCATTCCATAGTGTGGATGCAGTTAGAGCAGCAATGGGCACCCTAGGCTGGTGAGTGGGCTGCATTAGTGGCCCTCCCTCTCCTCAGTGGTCCACAAGATTGCTGTGACCATGATGATCTCCCAGGATAGGGTAGTTTTGCTAGCTGTGCTTGCATTTCTAGAATTTGTGGGCTGTGCTGATTGAACCATAGCAGCACTTTGACTGGATGCAGAGGGAGCACATAGCTCTCACAGTCAATGCTGTGCGCAATCCCCATGCACCTCACTTCACGTGCTCCTGCTTTATGTGCGGGTCACTTTAGTAGTATCAGTAGGGAAAAAATGATGCAGATGGAAGCCAGAGGAATCTGGCAGTCCTGTGTGGGCAACAGTGAACAAAATGTCTTGTGGGCCACACACAGAACCACAATGGCTTGCACGTGGCCCCCGGGTCGCAGGTTACCCACCATTGAGTTGGAGTGACATAAAGGTGCAACATACCAGTTTATTTACTCTCTTTCCCTTACAGGAATAAGTTTCAATGGCATAAGCACTTTTATATTGGTATGACTATGTCCATACTGCTTTAGCTACACCAGTAGAGGGAAAGTGGTTCATCTCTTCTGGGTAGATAAGCTCTGAAGTTCTGCAGCGCTGCTGTATTTGTTACTTGTAATTTGCGTACTGTTGAATGAAGCAACAAAAATGTTAGGACGTCAGTTCGCATCAGACTTGCTTCAGTGTGCTCTGTTTTAGGAGTATGTCAAAGCATTCTACAGGTCTCTGAGTAGCAGAGACCAGGCCCACATGGCCAGTTAGCGGGTGCTATACTTTCACATCCCAGCTTGCCATGCTCTCACAAGCTGTGTAGAGAAGCCTTGTGCCATTCCAAATCATCCAAGCAATGGAAGATTATGAATGTTAGTCTTATGAAAGGCAAACCTACAATGGAAATGGCTTTACTTTGGGTTTGTATCCAAAACAAAAAACATTCCTTTGACTGAACTCTGCACTGCAATGCTGTAATTACATTCCTGCCAACATCGGGGACAAACTCTCTGGGTTTTGTGTAGGTGTGAGACGAGAAGCAATTACCAGCCACAGTCATAAGGGATATAAAAGAAATCACATTCTCCTTTTCAAACTATATAATTAATGCCATATTCCCTATCTACTATCTTCCCGTCTAATGCTGTTTTTGATAACTCCACTGTCATGTAGTTAAGGGGAAAGTAATTGTAGATAGTCATAAGGGTAGTGGCTGTTGTATTGAAATGAATTTTTCTTTGCAACTTTTTGGACTTAATTTTATTTAACCAAATCTGCAACAGAATCATAGAAATTTAGACCTGGAAGGGACCTGAAGAGCTCATCTAGTTTAACCCCCCCCAATTGAGACAGGAGTAAGTATTATCAAGACCATTCCTGATAGGTGTTGGTCTAACTCTAACAGTGACAGAGATTCTACAACATCCCTATGCAATTTGTTCCAGTGCTTAACTGGAATGGGTGTTTACTTTGATTTAAAATCTTTTCCACCTACCCATTCAGACTTGTTCTTGCAGAAATTAAAAATGGTAATTCATTCATTACAAGATGTCCAGCAGTGCCAAGTATCATAGAGGGGTGTCCAAAAAAAAAGTTTTGAAAACACTCTATAATATCATCACAGGGAAAAGGGCTAGTAAAAGAAGTTAAAGTTAAGAGTCTTTTCAGAGGAACTTCAAGACAAGATTTGTTAGGCTCCCCAGTAGTGCACCAGTGGGCCCTGCAGTTTAACACCTGGATAGTGCTACAACACATGTATTTTTAATATATGCACTCCACTTAGCATTGAAATTCTATCTCTGGGATGAAACAAGATAACTGCCCTTTCACCTCTCCCCCTCACTCAATACTCTGCAGTTTACTCCTCTCCTGGTTCCTCACCTCTTGCAGTTTGCCTCCCTCATGAGGGCTTTCAGCATTGTCTTTGCAAGCCTTGTCATGTGCTCTGCATCCCTCCCTCCACTAGTAAGTTCAGCACCATTACAAGTATACCATGAGGGAGTTATGCTCAATAACAGGCACCTGCTAGGCTGGGAAGTGAAGCCTGGGGACTAGCAGGGGCAATACTAAATGCTGTAAAGACAACAAGCCAGTCAGGGAGCCTTTGAAGGTATGTCTGCCCAGCAAACTAGATCCCCTCAGAAGCTGACTTGGGCTTGTGGGCCTTGGGCTATGGAGCTGTTTCACGGCAATAGAGATGCTCAGGCTGGACCTGCGGTTCTAGGACCTTATGAGGTATGATGGTCCCCGAGCTCAGTCTCCAACCTGAGCCCAGAAGTTTACACAATGAAACCGCCCTGGAGCCGAGCCCCTTGAGCTTGAATTGGCTGGCACAGTCCGGCAATGGGGTTTTCTTGCTGTGCAGACACACCTGAGCCAGTAGGTGGGTGAGATTTTCTTCCCCTCTTAACCATTGAGTGGAAGAAAAGAGAGGAGGCACTAGAATTCAGCTGGTGACATCATTGTGCTACAGGGTTGATGGGCAGCAGGGGTGTATAAGGAAGTCGCTTATGATGGCAGAACTGGCTCCTGGAGCACTCATTCCACCACTGTTGATCCAAGTCCTGGCCTACTCTAGTCCTGCTTAGCTTTAGAGACCTGTTGTGGACTCAGCTCTAACACTGAGGCAGATTGGGTGGGGAAAATACCTTATCTGCCAGAAGACCACTGAATGCCTCCAGGGTGTGGAGTTACTCAAAGTTCATTGAACTGCTTTGGCTCTTCTCTTGTTTATATGCCATTGTGTTAAAGTGATGTGCTATCTCGCAGCCTGAGATCACCTCCCACTTGTGGCATCTTAGCCTCAAAACTTCTATTTATGGCCTTTGTTTCCTGCTCTAAAGGGCTACTTTTACCTTGCGTAGACCTTGGATCTGATTTGTCTTAAGAATGATTTATTTTATTTGAGTCATTAACCTTTGTATTGGCAACTTCAGCCCCTCTTGCTCCCTTCTGCCAGCCTGGTTCTTAAAACAAATAGTCTTTTGAGTGTGGAGAAACGTATCTGTAAATGTTCCACACTTGTGCAATCTGATCTAACTTCCACTAAAGTCAGTGGGAATCAAATCAGGGCCAAAGTACACTGGCTATGTAAATGCTCATACTCTGAGTAAAGGCATGCATGTGCTAGGACAGGGTTGGGGGATCTTTTTTGCGTTGGGGGCCACTGACCCACAGCAAAAACAGTCGGGCCACACATAGGTGAGAGGGAAAACAAAAACAAAAACAAACCCTCCCTGATGTGGCCACTGACTGAGAAGGAGAAAGTTACTCCCCTCGCACACCAGAGCCTAAGGGGCTCCAGCCTAGTAGATTTTGCGTAGTCCAACCCCATGGTGGGGTGGCAGGAGGCTGGAGTGCCAGCGTGGTCTTCCTATTGCTGACCGGGGGGCCCTAAGTGTTGGGGGCCAGATCCAGGTGAACCGGGGCCACATCTGTCCCCTGGGCCTTAGGTTCCCCACCCCTATATTAGGAGATCAGAGTCAGTCCAAGGGAGATTTAACCAGCGGTGAATCAGGAGCATCTCACTGTTGAGCCACATTGGTGGGGTCCTGTGGGGAAACTTACACTGTCACTGCCCAGATGTATTTTTGATTGCAGTGTTTTTGTAGCCATGTTGGTCCATGAATATCAGAGAGATAAGATGGGTGAGGTAATACCATGTATTGGACCAGCTTCTGTTGGTAAGAGACAAGTTTCTGAGCTACCCTGAGGTATTCTTTAGGTTGAAAGTGGGTCTAGTGAAAGACATTACCTCACCCACTTTTTCTCTCTCATGATGTATTTGTTCAACTGATAAATACAAGATGTCAGCCTCCAAGATGATCAGGAAAGCATATGCTCACTTAAAAAAAAAATCACTGCACACCTTCATTTGATAAATTGTCCCCCAAAATGGCTGTAGGTTGATTCCACCAGATGTGGAAGGAAGTGCCATGTCATTACAGCTTCCAAAAATGTTTCCTTGCAATAATGCTGGCAGAAAGGCTTGAAAAGGGGGTTTACTGCAGGTCCAGAGAGGCAGTCCCCCTCCTTTCAGCTGGCTATGCTGTATGCATTTTTATTTTCAGTTTATACTGATGGTGGGAATATGCGTTCATTGTGGTTTCAAACAGCTGGATTCTGGATTTGAATACAGGCCCACAAAGTTGAAACCAGGCATATTTGTAGTTCTATATAAACAGAATGAATGAAATAACAAATAAATAAACTATACATTGAAGCATGCCCTGACATTTTCAACCCTCTCTTTCTCTATAAAATACTCTTTTGTTGCTATCTGGTTTCCAGGCGGTGCTATGTTAACTAATGAAATGCCAAGAAGGCTTAGATATGGCAGTGTTTCCTTCTGGTAAAGAACCAATAGCTGCACAACTTTGGAAAGAGCCTGAGGCATTGACTCAAAACTGTGCTAGGTCAGTGTGTTTGTTAGTGGGAAAAAGAAACAAACACACTCACAGAGTGATATCACCCATACAGCTCCCAAATGAATAATCAATGTTAAAAAGTTAAGGGAGAAATCATATTTAAGCTGTTTTCCCAACCCCCTGTAATTAGTGCTTGCCTTTCATCATTCATTACAATCTTTAGCTTCCTGTATTTGAGAACATAATGTTATCATCTCGTTCCAGAAACAATCTGGACACATTTCTTCTTGGAAATCCTTCCCACGCATGTATATTTTGATGTCCTTTATTTCCCAGGCAGTCAGTCAGACCCTACTGAGAGCAACAGAATGCCGTAGCTAGGGATAGCTTGGTGTCCCTCCACCCATCCGCTTCCCACCACCATGGCATGAGACTACTCATGCAGTGTGTTGCAATTTTGAAATATCAGAAAGTGGTTTCAAAATCACGGTTGGGGAAATGTGCATTTTACAGAAAAATCCACTTTTTAAAGCATTAAAACCAAATTTACAATCCCAAAGATTTCTCAAGACCCAGCCCTCCTTGGCTGACAAGCTGTAGCAGAAGCATCCCTAAAGCCATTCTGCTTGTAAGTTGTGTTAAAAATATTATATGAACAATAGTTCACAACTGAAGGCCCTGATTCTGCCATCAGATCTGGGGGATGGCCGCTTCCACTAATGCAGAGACCCACAGATGTCAGTGAGGCTCATTCCACATAATCTGGCTGCCAGAACAGGGAATGAATGGTGTGGGAGGCAGACAAGTAGTCTTCATTTCTCTTCTGGCAGAACATACCTCATGTTCATTGATCCATGGTTCATGTTAAAATGATGGATTATTACCTCATTCAATTAAGGGGCTAATAAATGCTTTATTATTGATTTTTTTCATCTCTATCTTATTCTTTTCAGTGATGATGAATGGGAGATGATTCTTCACTGCCTTATGCCCAGTGTAGTTGTTTACTCCTGCACAGTGAAGGCAAATGAGTGTAAAATACCACAACATTGGAACAGTGAGGGACAGATGTCTCTGCAAAGAACAGGCTATGAATAGGGGCTGCTAGACTAGGACATCTCCCACAAGGAACTGCTCTTGCTCTATCCCCTGGTTTGGCTCAGGACCTGCTGCTTCCACAGAAGATTGCTTTGCATGGTGAGACTAACACAGGGGTGGGCAAATACCACGTGGGCTGGATCTGGTTCTCCAGGGTTAGCCCCTGGTGGGCCACTGCCGCTATATTTACCTGTTCCTCTACAGGTCTGGGCAATTGTAACTCCTGTTGGCCATGGATCGCCATTCCCAACCAATGAGAACTGTGGAAAGCAGTCTCCTGGTCTGTACCCCTTCCCGCAGCTCCCATTGGCCAGGAATGGCGATCTGAGTCCAACCAGAGCTGCAATCACCCATACCTGTGGATGTGCAGGTAAATATAATGGTGACAGCCACAGGCTTAACCTTGGGGAGCTGCCACCATTTTATTGCCCACCCCGGTCTAATATCACCAAGTAAGGATGAAGAGCAGCCCCTCCCACCCAAGGTATGGTGAGGGAGAAGGGGGAGCCCTTCTTCTATACTAAGCAAAGAATGGGGATCTGAGCTGGCCAGGACTCCATCTTCAGCCACTGGTAATATGTCCACCTCTAAATAGATCATTCCCACCTCTCCTTTCATGAAATGCCTAGTAACAAATAGAATCTGCATTTGGTATTCTGATTGTGAGTATTCTTCCCTGAGCCGTGCTAAATGAGCCACCAGAAGAAAAGATGGCGAGTTGTTCTGTGCCCAAGCTAGAAGCATGAAGCACTTGGAAATTCCACAAGACAGGGATTTATTGTCTCAGATAAAAGGCAAGCTTCACCTGCTCCACTGTTCTACTTGTTCGAGGCTGGCTTGTAGCAGTGTGGCTCTACTGTGAAGTTTAGCTGTATTGCAAAGTTAAATCGGAAAGCCAAAAGATATTTTGTTGTGAAGGGTTCTTATTTTTAAACCTTACCCTTTTTTCATATCTTGGCTTTTCCTTTTCCCATTCCTTCCGTCCTTGCTGGTTGTAGATTTGCTAGAAAACTTTAGCTGGGTGGTGATAATGAACAAGCTTAGTAAGCCACATCTTAGGAACTCAGATTGTGAGAGCACTCTAAATCCAAAAAATTACTCAATTTCATTTTTCTGGTAATGCGATAGGGCCTCTGAGACTTGACATAGCTTAGGGCCTCATCATGTCTTAATCAGCACTAAGTGCTGCATGAGAAAAACATCCCGATTAGCAGGAATGGTGGCAACATTACATTGCCAAAGAGGCATGGTATTAAACCACAATCTTAATAATCATGTGTGGGACTGGCCTTGGATGTTTTGGCTCCAAGAATCAACAGATGCTCTCATTAAAGAGGAACTCTGTAGTGGGATCTTAATTATGGCTCATCCAAGTCATTTACCTAGAGACCTCCTACATAGGCCATTCATACAGACTCTCCTAGAGAGATTACAGCTAAATTATAAATTTACCATATTATAGATCTGAACTCATTGCATACCTAAAATAGATTGCATGAGCAAAACACAGAATAGCATAGCCTAGATGGGTACATGCAAACAGGCAGAGTGCCCTGCTTCTTAAGAAAAGCATTACTCTCCCAGGGGGGAAAGGATTTGTTTTGTTTAATTCACTGAATTAAAATAAACCACAGGAGAAGCGGAGAACTAGTGAGCTGATGTTGCAGATACAGGATGGGAAGAGTCTTTGACCTTGTGAGATATTTCACCAGAGAAAGGAATAGCTTCTTGGCTGAACAGCTGCTGTACAGAGGCATTTTTATTAGCCAAGTCCAAAAGGAAAAGGCATGTCTGGAGAAAGTAGATCCTTCCAGCTTTAATCCTTGTATTTTCCCCCTAGATCTAAATCTGAAGCAAGTGAGTTTCAAATACTCAGTAAAAAGTCCCCATTGGTCTAATTTGCTCAGCAGTTTCTATCTCCATCATTATATTCTCATAAAGAGTGTCAGTCTCAAAAGTTAAGGTATATAAGAATATACAGAAGCAAAAGTGGCTTGTTCTTTTTATTTCTGTTTCCTGTATGTTTCCAGTTTGCTTGGATGGTAGCACTTGAGAAAACACAGTATCGAGGTGTTCTTATTTTCAACTCTAAATCCCTATGGAGGGCAAATAAACAGCTGACATTTTATGACACAAAGTTGATTAAAAATAGACGCTGCAGGGCTAGAGAAATACAACCACTCAACACAGCATCCAGAGGTGAACCAGGATATCCAGCCGGGTACAGACTCTGACCTAAAGAAACTTGAATGACAAGGTTTGTTTTATGCTGTAATACTTTTGATGATACAGTGGTCAGATGGTAAAATGTATTGTTGGTCTTCAAGATATCTGTAAGTTGTGCTGGATGTTGGGTATGGGCCTGTGAGGTCCTGAGCACCCCCAGTTTCCACTGATGTCAATTGGCATTCAAGGCACTCAGTACCTCACAGAATTGGATCCTTAGTGAAGATCAGTATCTGACAAGGTATATAATCCATCTGGGTAGGTGTGACTGGCTGTCCAGATAAAGCCAAAGCCCCCTCCTCCCCTTCCCCATTTTTTTTGTCAGGAGGACTGCAGGGATTTGGAACCAGCCAGGCAGGGGGTTAAGTGGCTGTAGTGGAAGTGCAGCTGAGACTTGTTAACCCAAGCTCTAGCTTAGGTAATAGAGGAGAGGCAATACCCAGCACAGAGGAGAGTCCGGACTTAAGTTAGGGAGCCTTGCTTGGATTTCAAAGCAGCGAAGCTGGCTTTTGTTGGACCATCCTTCTGTTCCAGAAAGAGGAGGCTTTTTATTTGGCTTTTGCTTATAATCTGAGAAAGGGGATGAGCCTTTGGGTCTCTTTTGAGAGTGGGGTAACTGTACCCTCAGGGAGATAGAGCCCAGCCTGTGATATTCAGCATAATTGAAGATACACCGATTGTCTGGAAAAACTCTGATTCTCTCTCTCTCTGGCTATGTCTACACTCGCAGCTTCTTGTGCCAGAAATATGCAAATGAGGCTAAGCGTGGAATATCGCTGAACCTCATTTGCATACCTAATGAGCCGCCATTTTTGCAGGAGAGGCCCTTGCGCCAGAAGGAGCTGTCTACACTGCCCCTTCTTGCTCAAGAAAAACCCTCTTGCGCAATGCCACTACGCTGATTATTTTCAGGAATAACGGCATTGCGCAAGAGAGTTTTTCTTGCGTAAGAAGGGGCAGTGTAGACAGCTCCTTCTGGCGCAAAAGCCTCTTCTGAAAAAATGGCGGCTCATTAGGTATGCAAATGAGGCTTTGCGATAGTCCACGCTTAGCCTCATTTGCATATTTCTCGTGCAAGAAGCCGCGAGTGTAGACATACCCTCTGTGTCTCTTATGTTCCTCAAAGGTGTCCATACCATGAATTTCCTCCAAGTCCCTTCCGAAAACTGTGGTAATGGGAAGTTATGTCTTGTTTCTTAAAACAAACTTTAAAAGGTGTGATGGCAGGTAAAGGAGGCACTTAACATACTTTAAGGTGAGTTCCTAATGCCTCACTTTGTAGCCTTATCAGAATGAGCAATAACATTGTGTCTCAATCTTTTATCACAAAGAATGTGCCTCTTTAGAGTTTGTCCTGTAATACACTTTATGAAAAGGTACATTACATTCCCTTAAAGAACCAGCTTGGCACAATGGCTAAAAGTAATAATCCACACTGTTTGGGAACCATCCTGCTTCAGCTGCTGTTACAAAAGGGAACTTGCTCCTTATGCTTCCTCTTTATACAATAACTTCTAAATTATGCAATTCCATGAATTCTGATTGGTCAGGGGGTTATAATTGCTGTTGTTTCTTCACTAGACAGTGTAGCAAATGGGTGCAATCTGTGTGAGAAGCAGCCTAAAAAGCATGAGTCTGCATGGTTATTTCAGAAAAAACTTACCGTGCAAATCTTACAGCTCCAAATGGGTAGTGAAGAGATCGGTGTTCTGACTGGTGTCTGCCCAGCAATATCTCATCAATAAATATGGCTGCTTCCATTTATCACACTTCCTCTGTTGTTCCACCTCACCCTAGATTTTAAGTAGCAACTGTAATAAAGCAGGGTTGATGATTCTTCTGCTTGGGTCAAGTAGTTGTGAAAGGAAGGTGAGCCTCAATGCTTTAGTGACCAGACAGGGTTTGAGTGTGAGTAACATTAATAGGAGGCTAGAGGATGAGTGAGCTGCATTCAAGCACACACAGGAGCAAGTCAAGACACTGTTACGTTCAAGCTCCACCCCTTCCTCCATATCTATTGTGCTCTCTCATCAAGCATTGCCTAAAAGAAGAGAATTGTAAGTTCCTATACTTAATCATACAATAGTATTCATTACTGGGAAGCTATCTAGTGTAACCAGAGGCTGATTTAGCTATAGGTAAGCTTTCTAGAGTGGCAGATTTCTGGGCGGTTGCCGAGGGCAACAAATTTGGCCTGGCTGCTCTTCTGTCATTATGGAAAGGTAGTTGGGCCAAGTGTGAGTGGCAATGCAAGCCTGCGTGCCAGGTTAGAGTGCTACAAACACTCATCAAATATAAACTTGTTGTTCTAGCAAATCCAATAGTGGAACTAGTGTAACTGTATTTTTATTTTCATTTTAGGCAGGGTGGGCGAGGAACAGGATTTGTGGGGTACGTGCACAACAAGGGCAGTTTGCATACTGCCATGCAGGCACAGCTTGTTGGCAGGCCTCTAGACTCACAGGCCTGGTGGAACCTGTGCAAATTGGCATCACTGGCCTCTTCCGTCAGCTGAACACAGATAGAGGTAGACTGGATGTTGTGTGATCCCTGACTTGGTAGTAACTGCCATGGAACAGCTTCTCTATAGATCAATGGTCTGGGAGGAATGACTCACAGCGCACAGCCTGACTGCTGGGATTCTGTTCTAGAGGCAAGATATGGGTCAGGCTCACAATCTATGTACGTCTTTCTTATGGCTAATATCTACTGCTCAGGGGGCTTTCAGTCATATTTTTAAACACTTACACTGAACTCCTGTGTCCACACTGTATTTATAGGTGCTGGAACTAGGGATGCTGTCGCCCCCTCCCCCCACCCCGTCCTCCCCACTTGAAGTGATTTCCATTACGTACCGAGTTTGCAGTTTGGTTCTATGGCTTTCATCAGCCTCACTATAAACATTGTTCCAGCACCCCCTAACCATATGAATGTCCGATACCAGGACTCTGACATTAAACTGTGCAACTAAACACTGCAATAATGAGTTTTGTTTTTGTATTTTGTTTTTCCCATAGGATAAAGACAAGAGTTTTAAGGAACTGGAGACACTCAGTCATAACAACCCTATTACTTATGTCAGCAGTCTTTCTGAGCCAAGTGGCATGCAATTCCATGTTCTGTTTATTATAGGAACAAAGACGTGTAAATATTTATTACATTCACCAAAAAGAAAAACAAGAGATAAAAACTTGGCAGTGATATAAACTAGTGCAAATGTTTTGTTTGCCTGAGTGCATTCTTATAACCTCGAGATCTACTGCTATGAGCAACGGGATCTGATGACTAAAACATTGGCATCTTAGAATGGTGATCACAGATCCTTCCATTTGGTGTCACTTGTTGCCAAGGTCTATCAAACAATCAAGGTCTATCAAACAATCTAGGGATAGAGCTGGTGTTTCAGTACAAATACTCCTGCATGAGTCGCTCCACCCCTTCCTCCAAATCACCCCCCAATCCTGTTCCTCACCCACCCTACCTAAAATGAAAATAAAAATACAGTTACACTAGTTCCACCATTGGATTTGCCAGTACAAAAAGTTTATATTTGACGAATTTTTGTAGCACTGTAACCTGGCACGCAGGCTTGCATTGCCACTCACACTTGGCCCAACTGCCCTTCCCTAATGACAGAAGAGCAGCCAGGCCAAATTTGTTGCCCTAGTCAACCGCCCAGAAATCTGCCACTCAAGGAAGCTGTCTAGCTTATCTATATCTAAATCAGCCTCTGGCAATACACCATTGCCAAAGAGGGAACGACTGTGGTGAATAAGCAAAATGAAGGATACAATTTTTTTTTGCAGGGGTTCCCCACTTGGAAGTGACATCAAATCAGTTTGTGTATATGTTATCAATAGACTCTCTAATGATCATTTATTAATCTCTTCCTCTGTCTGGTATATTTGAAGTAACTTTCATCTGAAGGTCTCAAAGCACTTTATAAACACTAATTTTACTTCACAATCCCCATATGAGGCAAGGATTATTTTTCCCACTTCAGTATTGGGTAAACTGAGGCACAGATGCTGTTATGAGACCAAAAATCACAGAATGAATCAGTGGAAGATCAGGGAGCAGGACTCTTGATTTCTGGATGCCACTACTTTGCAATAATCATTAGAACATGGAGACTGCTTTCATGACATGCTTCTTTTATTCCAGAGGTGGGCAGAGACCAACTCACAGGCTGGATGCAGTTCACCAGGGTTAGCTCCTGACAGGCCACCACCACTGTATTTACTGTGCTTTCACAAGTATGGGTGCTTGCAGCTCCCGTTAGCCACGGATTGCCATTCCCGGCCAATGGGAGCTGTGGAAAGTGGTGTCCCAGTCCACGCCGCTTCCTGCAGCTCTCATTGGCTGAGAGCTGCGATCTGCAGCCAATGGAAGATACAAGCACCCAGACCTGCAGAGGCACAGGTAATTAAAATGGCAGCATCCCACCAGGGGCTAACCCTGGTGAACTGTCTCCATTTTATTGCCCACGCCTGCTTTATCTTCTGTTCACACATCTGCTTGATGACCTTTCCTTATTTAAATGGAGTTGTCATCTCATTCTTTAATATGCTGATTCATCTTCAGCAATGATGAAATGTTGGAACCCATTGAAAGGTAATTTGCATAAAGCTAAGGGAAGATTGCAAGGTCAGTCTAGCATCCTAGCTTATTTTTAAAGTGAACCAGGCTAAGGTGAGGAAAATGAAAGAGATAATGGAAGGCTGGCTACAGCTGAACTATGAAATAGCAGTTGGGGCTCTATAACTAAGCTTTGCACAGCAGCCTGTTTTATAGGCATATAAAGTGAGAAACAGAGATTACAGACTTGGTCAAACTATCACAATTAGTCAATTGTGGTGCTGGGAACAACCTAGAAATACTAACTCCCACCCCCTTGTTCTAATGTCTAGTTAACTGATCTGTTGTAATGACTGGTGTTTGGGGTAAAATGCAAAGCAATTGCATTTACATTTGCCAACATGAAGTCCAATCTTGGGAATTAGCTGTTTTTGGATCCTTGCATCCTTGTGGGGAAGAGGACTGTTTACTTCTCCATGACTGATTCAGAAGATTCCTGTGATTTGGGCTTACTGTGTGGAGTGCATAGAGAAAAAGAGATCAACTGCAAAATCTGAATCCCTAAGTGAACGGCTGTGGGTCTCCCCATTCACAATATTTATTGGTTACATATTAATAAATAAGGAGATATACCTATCTCATAGAACTGGAAGGGACCTTGAGAGGTCATCGAGTCCAGTCCCCTGCCCTTACTGCAGGACCATCCCTAGATGGCCCCCTCAAGGACTGAACTCACAACACTGGGTTTAGCAGGCCAATGCTCAAACCACTGAGCTAAGAGGATCAGAAGTGCTTATATGTATTGGAAAAACATTTGAGCACAATCTGCGAGGTGTGAAATACCCAACAATAGCCGTGAACATTCTTTCACCAGTTCTCCAGAGTGAGTTGCGTGTGTTTGTAAATATATAAATAACAGCAGCCAAATGCTGCTGCTTAAAAGTGTTGAGTCTCCTGCCTGAACACTTTGCTTAATATTCTTTTGTCTTTTCTGAAGATAAATAAGGTATGGACCTAAGAATGAATTTGCAGCTTGTTGAAATGACTATGACTAATGCAACACGGCTTTGTCCCCTTCTGGTGGCTAGAACACACAGTCCTGTTTAAGAGCTAGTTATTCGGTCCAGTCCTTTAGTCCAGGTAATAGAAGCTCCTGTTTTTAGGTCCACCCAGCCTACATTTAGTCCCTTGAAGAGTGACCCACCTGGGGTATTATTACAACAGTGCCGAAAAATAATCTGTTCTATTTAAAGATCATGTACAGCACTGTCAGTAGCAGGATATCTCAACTATGACCTGGACATGACCTCTCCCAGAGAGAAGGATATTCCATTTCTTTGCCCACCCATTCATTGTCTTCTCCAGTGAGTGTTCAGAATTGTAACCATGAGGTTATATAGGAAAATGATGTCAGATAAACCATGTAGGTCAGACAGCTATTCCTGTGAGAAATCGCTTACACTATTACAACTACTTTCTCTGGGCAGTTTAAATAATTTAATCCAGGGCCATCATCAGCAAACCCTGCAACTGTGCTCCAGTTATGAAGAGACTTAATAGTCTGTTTCTTGGGTCATTAACTCTCGGGTTTCTGTGGGCTTTCTAGTTTCAAAGTCAGATAAATGCACTAGGCCTCTTCAGTCAGAAAGCTAACACACAGGGTGAAATTATGGTTCCACTGATATAAATGGGAGTTTTACCCTTGACTTTCCTCAGGCCAAGACTTTTGTTCCCAGAGCAGTATCTTCTGGGATGAATTCTGCGTGTACACAGGCTTTAGAGCTGTCCCTCCATCAATTTCAGTGACACCAGCAGCATAAGCGAGAGGTTAACCAGCTACTGAATCAGCGTATTGTTACGGTAAACTTCACAGTGTTTGTAGAGAAGTGATTTGTACTATTTCCTAAATTACCATGGTATCTTTCCTCTTTCTTCATTACCAGCCTGCCATACTGATAGGGCAGGTGAGGGAAAAAATGTAAGAGAAAAGCAGATGATGGACTGGTTTGTCCCCCCTGAAACAGAGTTCCAGTTTAATCAATGGCCTAGAGCGAACTTATTATTTCACTTTCTAGCTGATGGTTGCTCACATCCCAAAATACCAACAAAGAAAGGTTTACATAGTTCTGTTTGCGAATGTGCCAGTGGTGGCCTCAGACTGAATATAATTTCTCTGCTCGAGGGAGAAAATGCTAGGCTGCCAACAGCAACACAGTTTAAAGCAAGAGAATCCAAAAGATAGGGTACTTCATAAAGGAAGAAAACAGTTCTGCTTGTTTGTGCCATTGCCCAGCTGCTGCTTTCTAGGATGTGTTGCCTGAAGAAAATCTGTCTTTGTATAGTCCTTGAGCCCTTTCAGGTAGGGCTCAAGTACAAATATAAGCAGCCGCTAGTTTCAATTTCATAACAGTTGGAAAATCTTCTCTTGGGATGTGAGTCTGTGACAAAAAAAATTAAATATGTTAATTTAGCGTGTTTTACAGTGGTGTTAAAAGAAAAAAACACATTCTTGACTACTGTGCTCACTGGGTTTTGTCACTGACTGTCTTTTCTGACTACCACAGGCTCACTGGGTAACTTTGTACATATAACTAAAGGCCTCTGCCAAGACCATTGAAGTCAGTGTGAAGTTGGGCATCAATAGTACCAGGGTTTGACCTGATGGGTCTTTCAGAGGACATCAGTGGGTTCTGGATTGGGCCCATTATCTCTGAGTTTATCCGCATTTCACTGATGATGATGACACCTACCTCTAATGTTCTGCACAGCTGCATTAATGTTTCACCAAGAAGCTTGATAATAAGTCCAAAAAAGTGCAGGGGGGTTATTATTTTAAAGTAGCTAAAAGTGAGGCCCAGCTTCCCCATGGATCTCTGACAGTGGTGATTTCTTAAAAAAGAAAATGGAGGTAACATAGCAACATATTCACCCCACTCTTCATGGGTCATGCCATTTCCATTCAAGAGGGGATGGGATATAGATATGATGTCCATAAACTATTTAAAACATCATCTCTTTAATTATAAAAGGAAAATATGCATGGACAGGTGAAATGAAATACCCCCATTAATAGCTACTAGTCAGCTGGAGTCTTTATCCTACCTCAGGACATACCCTGTCTATACACTGTATATATAAAAAACCTTTACCTCTTTGACAATTAAGTACCAAACACTGCCTTGATATAAGTAGGCATTACTCCCCTGGAGCAAATTTACACATGAATTGGGCCCAAAGCGGAAACTGAAACCAGGTGCACAAATCAAAAGTGAATGTAGTTTTTATTCAAAGGGGAATATGCTAAGAGTGCATGCAGTTGCCTTGGTGATGGAAAACAGTGACAGAAATCAAATGAAGCCAACACCACCTGCAACTTGCACACAGGAGACTTATCTATATCGTCATACTCTTCATTTAACCTTCAGGGGGTCAATCTCTGCATCAAATCCATAGGAGGACATGTATCTCAAATTCCCACTGCCCTCAAAAGAAGAAGTATGGCTCAAGATTTGGCCCTATTTGTTTAAGCTTTTGGCTGAATAAACGTTTTTCTTCTGTGCAATAATACAACTAATTCCGTATACCCTCCCCCACAATAAATAAATACAATAAAGTAATGTTTCTTATAGTGATTTTTTTTTTGCCAAACTACATTATGGCTAGAGTTTCTAGCAATCTCTGTTTGCTGTATTTTAAAGGCTAAGTGCTCGTTATTGGGTCTGATCTTCAGGAACTATAAATCCCTATATTTCGGTTTATCTACTGGAGTGACACTGATTTACACTACCTGTGAATCTGCCCGAATTGACTCTGTTTATGAAGCCACTTAAGTGTCTTTTAATATTTTATAAGTTACGTGTTACTTATTTAGATATCAGTTGCGAATGAATCAGACATACACTGGTTATTGTAAGCAGTTAGTCAGTGAGTCAGAAAATCAGACAAATTGTAGCACACTGAATTATTCATGTAATTTGTGGGCCGACAATGAGTGAGTTAATTACTAGCTTTCTAAAAGCCATTGCTGAGTCAGTCTGAAGTGTAGTCTAATGAAAACAGACAGAAATGGATTTTTCTGAATATAAGTGAAAAGTTGTGAATATATGCTGATTTTTCATAGGACTTGTGAATGCTTTTCTTTTGCATAGAAGCGGAATCCTGCCCTGCATAGCAATTGCAGCTAACCAGTTATGGTGTAAATGTAGATCAAAGTTGTGCCTTGAAGCGCATCCCACCATCTGCTTCAGTTGGAGTTGACGTGATCAGCGGTCTGTCCAACAGAATAGACACCAGGCTCAAAACTTTAAAGGCAAACATATGCTTTTGGAAACAGAAACATATAACATTGGCTTGGAGGAAAGGAGAAATGTGGTTGGCATGAATATGTAAACCACAGTGTATGGCTTTAATGTACGCTTTAAAACAAAGCCATTTAGTTAGTTTCCCAGATGCTCAGAGTGTGTTAATGAAAACTACAACTTCAGTAAAAGCTACAGTATTCATTCAACTGTCTTCTTCAGTTTAGATACAGTTATAATATTGACCAGCAAGCACTGAGATAGACACATAGATTCAAATATTTCCTTTATAAGATCATTTTATCTCAGTGGTGCTGGAACAATTTGTATTGTGGGGGTGTTGAGAGCCATTGAACCAAACAGCAAACCCTGTATGTGATGGAAACCACTCCAAGCGAGAGGGTGTTGCTGCACCCCCAGCACCATCAGTTCCAGACCTATGTTTTGCCTATACAGTGCAACTCTATGCACATCTGTATATTTGTGCACATGAAGATAGGATAACAAACACAAGATGATTGGCGCAAAAAGGAAGAGAATTAGAAATTCCCATATGGAAATTTGGTTCTTTCAGCAAATTAGAGCCAAGGTTTCTTAGAAAACAATTCCAGTTAGACTCGAAAGAGAGAATCAAACTCAGACAGGCTGGCGTTGACTTGAAATGCCTAGCGGGGAAATGAAGAAAGCAGTAAAGAACTGTTCGCGTAGCACAGAAGTACTGTATAGACATACTCAAAATGACTGCATCCTAGAGAACCTGAGGCAACCCCTGATGGCCCGTCACCTGCACACACTGTTGCTGGAGACTGGTGATGTGGTATCACTCTGTCAAAAAATGCACCAACAAATGCTTCTGCACATGTGTGTCAGGGGGCAGGCAGAAGGAACCTCTTCTTGTACCAGGGTCATTCCTACCTGTAGTTATCTCCCGAGAGCAGCAACAGCTCCCTCCTAGTGTCCCCTGGGTACAAATTACTCTAGAAATTGCTTGAGGAAAGCAGACCATGGCCTGGCTTCTCTGTGCCCACCACCAACATTGGCCAACTGTGCAGGGGTAGCTGAGCTACCCCATCCTTAAGGAATAAAGTACCAGGTGAAATCACCCCCGGTCCTGAGAAGCAGAATTGATGAGGCACAACCTTTTCCTGAATTCTCACTGTAGTAGTGTGGTTCTTCTCTGCCCCCACCTGGGTCATGTGCTAAAGGATGCACTCGAATTCACAGAAAACAGTGACTACATTTGGACTGCCACTGGTTTGCATGTTAGATTTGCAACCTGATTCCTGGGGTAATTCCTTTCAGATTATTCCAGACACTCTCAATGAGCACATCACTGGCATGTTTGTATTAACTCTTAACTTCCCAGTGACTTATGTTTTGCATTTTATTGATTTCCTCAGGTGTCATTGAGTTCGCACCTTTCAAAGCTATTATTATAATATATCTGCAGGATAAAGTCAGTGATGCTGGTTCAGTTTCATGGTTTTCATCATGAAAAGGATCAGAAATTAAGCTTTTATATTTTAAAGTATCTTTAAAGTTTGTGGAAAACCCTGAAAATAACCACAATCCACATAAAATCCCTATGCCTTCCTCAAAAGTCTCTTGACTTCAGATGGTGCACCCTGTGCTCCTAACAGTACCAAAATTATTAGAGCCCTATACAGATACAAAATTTGTATCTGCATCTGTATTGGCAGAAATGAACTGCAGATATCCTCAGATTTGCAGGGCTCTAAAAATTTGTTTGCTCATGCTTGATTGTCACATGTAAAACTTTACTTGTAGGATGCCTGACACTTCCATGCTGGATAAATGCCTCAGGCTGAATCTCTTTGGAAAACTATTCAGCCATTTCTGAGAATGCAGTCAAAGAAAATGCATTGGTCTGCTTGTGTTTAAACAATCTTTGAGAAGCTCTCTCTCCCACATAATCTGAAGCAGTGACTTGAAGAGTGGTGGAGGGAGAAGGCAGAACCAGGAGAAGAGTCCACATGTGATCTTTGTTTTAAGGATGTGCATTTCAACATATTTTTTTAAACAATAAAAATTTTAAAAAAAGCCCAAGTCTGGATAATCTATAAGCCCTTGAAAAATCCTAATTCTCACACGCTCCATAAAGACTTGCTAGGGCTTCACAGATGAATTCCCTGAAGAGCCTATCTGCATGGGATATGCTCTAACCTAAGGTTGTATGGGGCTGAACAGGACTATCCCTGCAATTGTAGAGCTGGGATTCTGTGCACTGGACTGGGGCTGGACATTGGGAAACTTGAGAGCTGGAAGCTTTTCTCCCTTATCCACTCGGTGACTCAGGATGAGCCCAGAAACGCATGGAGGAAAAAGTTGGCTGATTCAAATACATGAGAGAGAAGAACCAGACCAGAATGGAGAAAGTTCATTGGGACAGTGGTTATTCGCCAGGATGTGAACGGCTATTGACTATGATGGGCAGCGATGCAAAACCATGCCTGAAGTGTCCCTAGCCTCTTTTTGCCAGAAGCTGAAACTGGGCAATGGGGGATGGATCATGTGAGGATTACCTGTTCTGTTCATTCCCTCTGGGGCACCTGGCATTGTCCACGGTCAGAAGACAGGCTACTGGGCTACATGGACCTTTGGTCTGACCCAGTACGGCCATTCTTAGGTTCCTTATATTCTTAATTGGGAATAGGGGGTTGAGAGAGGTAGATTGGAATGGGAAGCCAGTGGGTACAGCAGAGGAGATGCAAGGAGGTGAGAACGCAGTAGGTAAGGGTGAAGGAGGGAGTAAGTGTGGTGTTGGAGACAGATCTGACAAGGATGGTAGGCTGTTTGTGGAGAACTGGGATTGGCTGGACAAAAAGATTGAGAAGTTGTGGAAGGGAGTAAAGGAGGGAGAAGAAGATTAGACAGTAGTACAGACCCTAATAGGGGGAGAAGGAAGCAGCTCTGCATGCTGATGCTCCCACTCTTCCCCAGCTGGGGGAACAGTTGCACAGCAAAGTGCTTTGCTGGAGGCTTTTCCCCACCACTACCATACTGGCAGAGGGTGGTGCCTGGGAGCAGCGGGCAGAGCGGAGATGTGTGTGTCCCCAGGAGCAGGGTTCCCTGTGAATTCCCCATCCCCCTCATTCACTCTCTCTCTGTCTCTCTGAGACCCCCCACCCCAGTGCCCTCCATGGTTCACAAAACTTTCTTAATCCAGCATACCCTGTTTCCCAGGGTTGCCGGATTAAAGAGGTTCAAGTATATGAATAAAATATGTTCTCATGTAGAGCTTATTAGCAACTGACCTCCATTATATTCAGTGAGAAATTTCAATGTACCAGAAATTCAGGAATGGGTGCCAAGTAAATCAAAATAAATGATAAATTCTCTCCATTAGAACTACACCCATTCTGTAAGTACTAGGAGAGCGAGCGAGCAATAGGGCTGTGTCGTAACACAAGTCAACATCAATGAACATTGATGAACCCTTTGGCAACTAGTCTCTGTACTCAGGGGGTTGGAAGGCCATTCAGATTGAGTGATTGGGGAAAATCCGGAGCAGAAATAACTTTTTAATCACAGTGTATATCTCCCTGTCTTAGAAAATTAGTACAGATTGCCAACAGCCTTCTGAGCCAGCAATGTATCTTCTCCCACTTCTAGGAGTTGGGCAGGTGAAGACCTAAATGAAACATGTAGTGGTAGCCATAGCAACCATCAGGCCTATAAAGAAACTGATAGGATGTGCTTCCTTTTATAGCTGGAGGGGAAAGCAGCACATGGGAAAGGAGGTATGTGATCAAACAGTGATCTTTAGAGGGGTTTTCCAGTCTCTGAAGTAATCATTTTCTAATAGCATCTAGCTCATTTTCACTTTGCAGACTATTAGCTTACACTAATAGTTCCCTTTAAATATGATTATCTGTATCTACTATTTCATAATGCATTACAAAGTGCTCTAAGTACCTGTATCATATATTAAAATGTCAGCTCCATGGGCAGTTGGTGCAGCTAGGACTGGGGAGGCAGGACCCCCAGCCCCATCTATAGCCTTGCCCTCTCTGCTGAGTCCCCACCCTCACGGGAAGGGGAGGACGTAGGACAGCATGCCAAGCATGTCCCCCCTAGAGGGGAGGAGATGGGGGAGTGTGCTGAGGAGCAGGTGGGGCAGCATCTGAGCACTCCCCAGCCTCCCCAGAGCACTGGGGAGGGGAGGAGAGGCAAGGGGGCATGTGCCCCAGCCACATTGGAGCAGTGGGGGAGGGGAAGAGAGGTGAGGAAGCGCATGTGCACAACATGGCTCCCCCACCTTCCTGGAGCACCGGAGGAGAGGAGGAAGCCACATGGTACAGCTCTCAGAACACCGGGGAGGAAGGAGACCATGTGGTTCCAGCCTCTCTGGCCAAGAACATGGGGAGGGCAAGCGCTGGGGGCAGCAGCACTCCACCTCCAGAACACCTGCAGCAGGCATTCTGGGGGCAGAGTGTGGGTGTGGCCATGCCTGGCGGTTTGGGAAGACAAAGCTCCCCTGCCTAAGTCACCGGACACCCATGGTCTGCTCTATGGGTACAAACAGCAGCCAATCCAGCAGCCTCACAAGAATGGGAAACAACCCATTTTGCACACTGTTCCCAGCCCTCCATGCACCCCCTCTCTCCCTCAGATGCTCACAAAGAGAAAGATTTTAATGTGTGCCCTGAAAGTCAACAGATCTGACCTAATTCCGACCAAGGAAACAAGTAAATTCAGGAGAGCAGCATCTCCCCTTGAAGATGCAGGAAATTGGCACTGTGGGGATCAATTAACCACTTGATCATGCTCCCATTGACTCTGGAACTCCACTAAATCAAAAAGAGGAAGGGAAGTCAGTGGAAATGCCACAATAACGCAATCTAAGACAGTGCTACTCAACTTTGGAAGCCCCAGGGGCCACAATGATACTCACAGCACATGCTGAGGGCCGCAACTTAAGTGTGGTTGCATGTACGTGCAAATATATTTGCAAATATATGCAAATAGCTTCTCTCACGCTGACAGGCATGGATACAAAGATTAAGGCAAGACTACACAACACACAGGCCCCCATTTAAGTCAGTTCTGCTGATATTAATAAAATGCAACATTTACCCGATTTCCACCAATATGACAGCACTTTTAATGATCAATGACAGTCCAGGAATTTAACTACTAAAACGCATATCAACAGAAGACTTATATTGACAATTTTTTTGTTTTGGCTCCCACCCACGGGCCGCGTGTTGAGCCCCGCATAAACCCAAAGCACACTGCGGGCCGCAAACAAAGAGGCCGTGGGCCACATGCAGCCCGCAGGCCACATGTTGAGTAGCTCTGATATAAGGTATGTTGACTCCAGCTACACTACTCATGTAGCTGGAATTGCATACTTTAGTTTGACATTGGCCCTTAGTGTAGACCTGGCTTTACATCTGATCAGAAAGCTGTCACCTATAGCTACTAATAACACTGCAAAACCATTGTATGTGTGCAGTATTTTATAAGCAATCAGTGAGCATACTTGATGCTAATGGTGAAAAGACAGCTGTTAAAGGAAGTGAACTGAGTTTATTTTATGTGTTGAAAATGTATTTTACTAGGAAACTACTATTGAGATTAACAAACTTAAGTAAAGGGAGATTTGTTGAGGAATTGGGTAATAAACTTAAATTGTTATACATATATAATAAAACAGTAAGTAGCTTCTCCATGGCACTGTAATCTATCATATTACTGCCATCTACCTATGTGCCAGATAGTTCATTACATTACTTCCTCATTTCTTCTTTTTTTCCCCTTCTCAGGCTGGATTCTCAGATGGGTCAAATTAGGTCTTGTCTATACTTACCTGAAGATTGACACTCCTGAGATTGATCTTCTGGGATTTGATTTAGTTGGTCTAGTAAGGACCTGCTAAATTGAATGCCGATGGTGCCTTCGTCAATCCCAGTGCTCCACTGGGTTATGAGGAGTAACTGAAGTCGATGAGAAGTTTCTCCTGTCACTCTCCCACAGTGGGACTGATGCAGAAATTTGATTTAAGGTACGTCAACTTAAAGTTGTGTATCTTAAGTTGAATTTACCCCATACTCCACCCCCATGTAGACCTGCCTTCAGTATAACTTCTCTAAGGGCACGTCTAAAGTACATTCCTCTTCCGAAAGAGGAATGTAAATGAGCCCAATCAAAAATGCAAATGAAGCACTTCATTTGCATAATTGAATGCGAGCGCTTTTTCAAAAAAAAAAAAATTAGGAGTACGGGTTCTTTCAAAAAAGGGTTTTTTCCCCCCGAAAGAACCCTGTCTAGACTGTGGTTTCTTTTTTGAAAAACCCTTTTTTGAAAAATCGCTCTCACACAATTATGCAAACAAAGTGTGAGATTTGTAAATCCGCACTTCATTTGCATTTTCGATCAGGCTCATTTACATTCCTCTTTTGGAAGAGGAATGTAGTTTAGACATAGCCTAAGTGCCAGGTTCTTCTCAAGAGACATAGCTGGCTGGAAGAACTGAGATCTCATCTACATTAGAGACCCATATTGGTATAACTGCATCATTCACAGGTGTGAAAAATCCACAGGCCTGAGCGAAATAGTCTCCTGTGTAGATGGTTCTATGCAGACAGGAAAGCTTCTTCTGTTGATGTGACTAGCCCCTCTATGGGAGGTGGTTTAACTAAGCCAATGGGAGACACTCTCTCCCATCAACTTGAAGTGTATCCATTAAAACACTACATCAGTGCAGCTGCACCAATGCAGTGTTTTAAGTATGGATGTGCCCTGGAAAAAAAAAAGGATGTGTTTGTAGTGCAAATAACACTAAGGCCCGGACTACACTGCAAACTTGTATTGGTATAATTTATGCCACTTAGGGGTGTGAAAAATCCATACACCTGAGCAACATAGCAATCTAATTCCCAGTCTAAATAGAGCTATGCTGACAGGACAGCTTTTCCCATTGATATAGTTGCCACCTCTTGGGGAGGTGGATTAACAAGGCCATGGGGAGAAGCTCTTCTATTGGCACAGAAGCATGGTCATTGAAGTGCTATAGTGGCACAACTGCACCATTGCAGTGCTGTACGGAAAGACAAGTCCTTTAGAGGAAAGACAATTATATGGTGCGTCTGGCCTTTCTGAAATTCTATATCATAAAACCTTGTCTACAAAGAATTACAGTGCCTCCCAGGCAAAAGTATGTAATCTGGTTATCCAAGAATATTGTTTACTTGAATAGCTGCAAATGTTATTAAGAGTCCTGAAAACATCCTGGAATTTCCTTAAAGTTCTTTCTTTAGCACTTGTTGGCCTCAGGGTTGTAAAAACATGAACAGTGTTGGGAGGGAGAGTACTGAGAATGCAGGAAGGCTGCAATCGCTTCAAGAGGAGAGACAACAAGATAATAAAGCTGTTATAAAAGAAGCTGTTTCATTGTCCTTGCCCCACCGGGGCTCTTTGTGCACGAATACTTCACTGCTTATGCTCCTAGAAGACTCCTCTCTAAAAGTATTTGCTCCTTTGTGTTGGGTGACTGGGTTCCATTAGCTTGCCTTTCTCTACAGCACACAGCAGTCATTTCCAATGTAAGGTTTGGCTACCCAGGCTAGAAGAGGGGAGGACTTTTACTTAATGAGGGAGGACTTGTGTTGAGGTTTGAGATCAGGATGGGTTCCACAGAACTGAGGTTTACCTAGCCTATTTAAGGACCTCATCTGGTGTTTCATTTCCCCTAGTAGTTTGACATAAATGGCCTAAAGTCATTTCACAAGCCATGCAGGGACGTGGCTACTCTGCTCCAGAGGGAGTTAATTCTCAGGTCAATTATTTTAAACTTAATGGATGCTGATGTAAACTAGCACCTGTGCAGTGCTGAACACCCTCAACTTCCCTAGGCTTGACAGGATCCTGAAGTGAAACTTTCACAGCATTGCAGGGTATTTAAATGTGTGTTTCCTTAGATAATCTTAGAGGGGTAGCCGTGTTAGTCTGTAACTTTAAAAACAATTAATAGTCCTGTGGCACCTTATAGACTAACAAAAATATGTAGTATCATGAGCTTTTGTGGGTAAAACCCATTTCATTAGATGAACAGTAGTGCAAATAACAGAAATATATATATATACACAATATAGCAAAAGTAGTACCTGTCAATTGTAGGGCCCATGTTAATGAGGTTAACTAAGTGGGCTGGATATGTCTCATACATAGCTTTTGATAAGGAAATGCAGATGTTAATGGCAGGAGAAATTGGCTTTGTAATGAGCCAACCAGTTAAAATGTTTTTGTTCAAGCCCAAGGTAACAGTGTCAAATCTGTAGATGAATTTCAGTTCTGCAGTTTCTCTCTGTAATTGGTTAGTAAAATTCCTTTGTAGAAAATGGCTATTTTAAAATCCATGATTGAGTGACCAGGCAGGTTAAAATGTTCCCTGCAGGTTTATGTGTGTTACCATTTCTCATGTCTGATTTGTGTCCATTTACCTTTTGTCACAAAAACTATCCAATTTGGCCAATATACATGGCAGAGGGGCATGGCTGGCATTGCTGGCATATATCACATTAGAAGATATGCAGTTGTATGAGCCCATAATGTGGTGGCTTAGGTGGTTAGGTCCTGTGATGATGTTGCTTGTATAGATATGTAGACAGAGTTAGCAATGGAGTTTATTGCAGGGGTAGGCTCCTGGATGAGTGTACCTGAGGCTACATCTAGACTACAGGCTTCTTGCACAAGAAGCTTTTTTTGGAAGAGATCTTACAAAAAAAATGTATAGTGAGAGAGAGCATCCACACTGCAAAAGCGCATCGAAAAAGCCTGGACGCTATCTTGCATGTAAGCAGTGATTGCTATGGACAGAATGGCCACTAGGGTACCTGTGCTTTTTCCTCTTCCCTCCTCTTCTCCTTAAAAAACTCCCTCTTACCCGTCCCCACACGCCTTTTTGTGAAAGATCTTTCACAAAAAGGCATTCTTCCTCATAGAATGAGGATTACCAATTGTGGAAAAATTCCCTCTGTTCTTTCGATTTACTTGCAAAAGACTGCAGTTGCAGTGTGGACGTAACTCAAGTTTTGTCAGAAAACCGGCCATTTTTCCGACAAAACTCTATAGTTTAGACATACCCAGAGGTATGACTTGTGGCTGCTGGAAAGAATTTGCTTCCAGATGGGTAGTTGTCTATAGGGGAGGATGAGATCCTGGTCTGTGAGACCAGTGGTGTGGTGTTCTGTTATTTTCCTTGTTGGGCCTGTCTTGAACTAGTTGACTTTTGTCATCACCTACATATCCCAGCTTAAACCCCTCCAGCGCATCATGAACAATCTGCAACCGATCCTAGACACTGATCCCTTACTCTCACAGGCCTTGGGAGACAGGCCAGTTCTCACCTACTACTCATTTCTTAGTTAAATGTGTGGCTCAGTCTCCTGGTCTGCTCTGAAAAATCTCAGCTCTTGTGTCTAGCAGTGTCAGTGGACCTCCCTGGGAGTTGAGTGTTTTAGGTATCTTACAGAATTGGGTCCATGGAGAGGACCAGTGCAACTTTGTGTTGTAAAAACATACTCTGCAATTTCCCCCCTTACAACAGCTGCACATTTAGGAAATAATCATAGCTTAAAGGACAAAAAGGGGCTTTCAAAACATAGCTTTCCTAGCGCAGTCTGTTATTCTTAAATGGCGATCTGCCAAAGCTTTGAAACCCGACAACTATTATTTGACAGTTACTGGAAGTGTTGTGTTAAATGTCTGATAACATATGTTGTGCTGTGTACTAGAGAACTGACAGTTCTATAGAAGTCTCTTAAGTAATATTTCCTTAAAATGTCACTGCTGGGAATTGGTTGGTTATTGATGCACATTTTGTAGCAAGAGATTCTTTAGTATGATCTTAAACTATCCCTTTCTGCATATGCAGGTCTGGCTTTTGAGCTTGACCAAGTCCAACCAGTTTTAATAACTTCATAGTGGTTTGTAAGTGCATCTTTCAACACACTGGGGAATTCTGATACTGACACCAGTTTATTTCAGTAACTTCCCTGATGGAGCAATTTTCAGTGTGCTGATATAGCCAACTAGTCACCATTTTTGATAGATATACAACTCACGTATTTCAGTATTAGACTTTTAATAGTGCTGCGTCAGCAAAATAGGAAACCTATGACTATTACCTTATGAGGATCACCTTTATTATCCCGTCATAGCTTCATTACAAAGGCGTATTTTGCATATCATTGCATTTCCAACAACAACAACAAAAGCTGCCCATTCCTTTTAATGTCTCCCTGAGAATTTAGTCACAATATATGGCGGTATGATGGAGGGAGGGGCTGGTGTTTTTATTAATCTCATATCAGCATATAGTACATATATGCTGATACATTCTTGTTGGGAAATCACTTGTTTAGTCACACAGTACTGGAATGTGTTTATAGGACACTAACAAATGCTGAGTCAGATTTCTCCCTTGTGTTACTCCTGTGACTTCAAGTGCAGACTGAGCAGGGATGAATCAAAACCTTTCCCCCTTATGCGGGCTATGTACAGCACAAACAAGTCAGTATCTGAAGCCATTTAATTAGTAGAAAGCAAAGGCAATGATTCTAAAGAATAAAAGACAGCAATCTGTGTATATGTCCCTAGTGTCTGCAGACCTATCTCCAACTGAAAGTACATCTAATCATCCATTATCTCTGATGGCCATGGGCAATCTCTACCTCTTGTGTGGATACATTATAACAGGGTCTTTCTGTGTGTGATCATAGCCTGATGTTGTATTTGAAGAACTGCTTGGCAAAAGCTACCTTAATGATGTCAGTGGTTACGGCATGTGTGACTTTTTTGGGTGGGGGGGAGAGGGGGGAGGATATTGCTTGATTAGTAGTTACAGATGCTTCAACCCCTTTTACAGATTCGTGTTCTGTGAGCCCAGTGATGACAAGGGAAAGCATACTAATATTTTAAATGTTATATCAAAATTTGCCAGAACCTATCCAGTTACTTTTGCTCACATTATTTGTACAAAATGTGTAAAATAACACCTATGCAAACATTCTTCTTTCTGCCTCTGAGGACTTGGCATCTCAGTAGAACATTCAAAGAATGTGTCAGTTAATGTTTCGTAGTAATCTGAGAAGGATTCTTCATGTGTTCAGTGACTTGGAAGTGAATTGAAGCAGAGTTCCCTGCTATCACAACCCTCCCTTTTTGTTTGGTGGGAAACAATCACATTCCATGTACATTCCATTTTCCTGGCCCAACCAAACCCTCACCTTTCTTTTAAGTTATGATAAGAGGGGGCTACGAACTTAATTAGTGGTCCAAACTCTTATCCTTTAGGAAGAAGTTCTTGAACTGATGGATGGTAGACAGACAGACAGATGCACAAACTCTCTGAAATATATAGTTGATTAAATACTACCTTTTATACTTAATACATCGCTTTTGTTTATTAATAAACCTTGTGTAAATAATTGTTACCTGTGGTGCAAAGAATCTGTGTGCATCTCCTTACATTGAGAAAAAGGGCGATTTCCATAAGCTTATATTGTGCAGATCTCTATATAGCATTGGACGGATTTATCCAGGGTTCAGCTCCCAGAGGGGCTGGGTATCTGAGTGCTGGAGACAGGTGTCACACTGTACTGTTTTCAGGTAAGGTCTGCAGCTTTGGGAGCTTGACTCCAACCCCATGTCTGTGTTACAGTAGGCTAGTGTTTCTAACTCCAGGACAGAAAACTGGGGGCCCAATCTGGCAGGAAAAACAGTCTCAGTGGGGTCTCAGCCCATTGAGTGACAGCAGCAAAGGGAGTCCTCCCTGTCACACCCACACTAGGGTTTCTTTGCTTCTTGAGTGTCTCTGGTCTGCTGATGCAGAGGCATCAAACTATCTAGTAGGTCATGGCTCCTGATCATGTGACTACAACACAAAGTTTTAAGGAATCCAAGGCTGTAACAGGCACACTGGGACATGAACACTTGCCTTGTTACACCTGGCTTTGGCAAAAACAAACAAAAAAAGCCTGTTAGACTTTAAAAAGTGGGCAAATGGTGATTTTAAAAATATAT
This sequence comes from Rafetus swinhoei, assembly GCA_019425775.1. Lineage (NCBI taxonomy): Eukaryota > Metazoa > Chordata > Testudines > Trionychidae > Rafetus > Rafetus swinhoei. The sequence continues at coordinate 280,998,693 of CM033437.1, forward strand.
TTTAAAATGGCTCTTTTGAAGACAATAAGAATATTATTCATTGACTGAAGAATATAAATAAGAAATTATAGGTGAGCAGGAACTTCTTTCAGAAATGTATATCTGGGTCCAAATCAGATTTATAATAATAACTCTTATAAACGGAATTATAAAATTTCTTGCATGGCTCCATAACATCAAGGAAGTTCAGCCTTATTTCTCAAATGAACCACCATTGCAATTTGTATAATGAATTTCAGCTAGTGTTAAATTCTGGCAGGCCCCTACATGGGAATGTAAAGTAGTGGGCCCAAGAAGATCCAAGAATGGTGAAGGTACTGCACAGTTTGTTTTGGCCCCAAGAGAGATTCTAACTGGGCTCTGCCAAAATTCTTCCAGGGAGCTCCAGACACACTGTTGGCCTTATGCTCCCTTCTATATGCCTCCAGCGCACAAGTCTCTTGTAAGGGACAGAGTTACAGCTGCTAAAAGAATCTAAGCTCTGATATAAATGCTGTGTGATTAAAATCTCAGCTGTTATGATGGATTAATGTTTACTTATAACTAATATTTCTGTGTACAGATACAGTGAATACTGAAAACCAGGAGCAAGTCTTCTTAAAACGCTGCATCTGCGCAGCTGCATCAGTGCAGCTGCATCAGTGCAGCATTTTAATGAAGATGACGTATGCCAATAGGGGAGAGCTTTCCCATTGGCATAGTTAATCCACCTCTGTGATATGTGTTCACAACAGTGTTTAGGCTGGTATAATTACATCACTCAGGGTTGTGGATTATTCATGCCCCTGAGCACCTTATTTATATCAAAGTAATTCTGTAGTATAGACCAGGGCTGAGTTGTAATCCTTCACATGGGATGTTGGTAAAACTAACTAAACACAAATCAAATGTCCTCTCCCTCTTCTTCCCACTCCAACACACACTTCTTTCCTAGGCAGAGATTAGGAGTGACAGTTCTCAGCCTTTGGGAAAGGTCATGAGGAATCAATGGGAATATCCTTGACCAGTTAATCAGTAGAGTTACTGGGGTGTGAGGAGAGTACCATCTAAACTAATGGTCACCAACCAGTAGATCGGGATCTACTGGTAGATCTTGGAGCCTCTGACAGGTGATCCTGATTGGTTTGGCCAAGAGGCTATCAAGCACAGCACTTCAGCTGCCCCTCCTCCCACTGCTATGCATTTCCTGCCCTTTGCCTTGGAGCTGCCCCCCACTACGCGGAGCCTCCTGCTTGCTGTGCAGGGCAGGGAAGGGAAAGGAGGGGGCACTGATGTCAGGGTGCCCCCTTCTCACCCTGTGTTTTATTGCCACAGAATGGAGGGGGAGCACAACAGGGCTTAGGGTGGAGGGAGGTGCTGGCTGCTTTTGAGAGTGGTGCAGGGCCAGGGCAGGGGTGAGCCTGCCTTAGGCCCCACTGCACCACCACCACCCAGGAGCAGCCTGAGGTAAGCAGTGTCCCGCTGAAGCCAGCATCCCGAACCCCTGCCCCTGTCAAAAATCCTCTCCTGTACCCCAAGCCCCTGCCCTAGCCTTGAGCTCCTGGACCCAAACTCTCTTGCAGAGCCTGTCCCCTGAACCTCCTCTGACACCCCAACTCCCTACCCCCGGTTCAGCTCAGAGCCCCTCACACTCCAAATCCCTTAGCCCAAGATCAGAGCCTGTGCCCCAACCCTCTGCCCTTGCCTGATGATAGGGAAGGAGAATGGGGAAGGGAGAGAGGACGGAGTGACCTCGAAGAAGGGCCACAAAGGAGGTGGTCAAGAGTATTTGGATTTGAGGTAGTTTGGGGATTGCACTTAAATTAAAAAAGTGAACTCATGTTTAAAAAGGTTGAAGACCCCTGATCTAAACCTTCTTGGGCAGAAATAAATTCTTCTTGGTTGACTCCTTCCCTCTTCATGGTTTCTTTCTGTCATTCAAGGAGGGGAGAAGGAAAGAAAAAACTGCCTTTTTAAAACTGGGGTGGGGGAGAGAAAGATAGTATGTCCCCTACTCTGACTTCAGATGACAATGGCTTTCAAGTAGTCAGGCGTTCGTTTGTTTTTAATTGACTAAGAGAATTTCTCTCCATTGTTCTCCATTATGCTGTTGGTTGTCACATACATAATTATGGAATTTTCAGTCATGGGCTGATAGAAGTCTTGAGAAATCTCCGCAAAACTGAATCTTGGGCCTAAAGCTGTGAATTGGCTAGCATTAGCCAGAAAGATGAGTGGAGGAGGGCAGCAGGAAGACTGTGGAAATTCTGGCTTCTTACCTGATCCTAGCATGAATAATCAGGATCTGTTCAAGTCCTCCATATGTTTATTCCGCCCCCCCCGCCCTCCACTGCTCCTAGTCTTACAATGTTTAAAATCATTAAAGGCCTGTTTACACTTAAAACACTGAAGTGGCAGCGCTGAGCTGCTGTAGTGTTCCAGTGTAGACACTCACTACAACTACAGGAGGGATTCTTCTATTACTGTAGCTAATCCACCTCCCTGAGAGGTGGAAGCTAGGTCAATGGAATAATTCTTCATTGACCTAGCACTGTTTACAGTAAGGGTTAGGTGGGCATCTCTCAGGGGCGTAGATTTTTCACACCCTTGACAGGAGTAGCTTTGCCAATCTAACAAATCTCAGGGTACTTCTACACTGCACCCGTAGCTTGAAATAAGATATGCAATTTGAATGATGCAAATTGTGTAGGTTATTTCAAGTCAATTTCAAAATAGCTTATTTCAAAATTTGGTGCTGTCTACACAGCACTTATTTCGAAATAAATCGCTATTCCGAAACGTGCCTTACTCCTTGTGGAATGAGATTTACAGGGACGCCAGAATAACAAGCCTGTTATATTGCAAAATAATGGGCATTCTCAAAACATAGGTATCCCAAAATAGTGCTGCAGTGTAGACATAGTCTCACAGACATAGCAATGTTAGTTTGCATCTGCAAAAACAATGGGGAATTTTGTAGCACCTTAAAAGACTAACAGATTTATTTGGGGATTTGCTTTCATGGATGCATCTGACAAAGTGGTTTTTACTCTCAAAAGCTTATGCCCAAATAATTCTGTGAGTCTTTAAGGTGCCACAGGACTCCTTGTTGTTTCTATCAATATAGGTTTTCAGTATAGGTGTGCACTAACAAGCCCTTTGGAATCATTGGAACTTTCTACTAACTTCTATGTGCTTTGGATCCAGCCATAAGTGAAAACAATGCCATGCTGTTCCTACATTCTAAGTAAGTAATAACTTAAAATATTAAGCTAAGCTCTAATGTTTTTCACACAAATTAAAAATATCTGGGCAAAAAGCATATGGTCTCAGTAGGATTCCTCTAAATAAGGCTATCCCATCCTGAGAAATAAACAACTACAATTCTGTGCAGCAGAGGCTTTGTAAACATGCAAAAAAAGCAACTTGCCCAATCTCAGCTGTTGGATGGCTTTGAATTCTTGATTATGATTCTTAGAACTAAGGGTTTATAATGAGCATTTAACTGTTTGGCTGATAAGACAAAAATGCATCTCAACACCATAGCTAGTCTGCAAATAAAACTGTTAAATGGACATGTGCGTGAACTATGCACAAAGTTTCATGTACTAAAGGTACAAGTCTGAGAGATACATTAGACCCCATTAGTTTAATGGCACATGATGTTTTATAAAACCTTAGCATGTCTAAATAATGATCAGTTGCTTCCATTTATTTAGACTGCTTGCTGTTCTTCTGCAAATAAACTGTGGTTAATACTCATTCCATTACCCTGTTCACTGCAAGTTTTAAAATGTTCATACAATTCACTATTTATTTTTGTTTTATCTCAGACACTGAGAGCCACATTCTAATCTCTAATCAGTTGTGTTTGGGTAAATTCAGAGTAACTCTATGAAAGTCAGTGAGTAAGTGAGGTCAGAATATTGCCTAGACTGAGTTCTTTGCGTGTAACTACAATAGAAATAAAGCTATATACAAATAGGTAGAAAAATGTTATTCTAACTTTGACACACATTTGTCCTTAACTTTTAAAGAAAATATTTTTTTTAAATAGATGGACTATTTTGTCAAGTAACAATGATTACGAAAATGAGGTATTTGTTCATCTGTAAGGGTACATCTACACAGCAGCATTATTATTTCAGAATAACGTCAGTTATTCTGAAATAACATAGTGTGCATCTACACTACAAGCCTTTATTTCAAAATAATGTCAAGCTGGAGGACTTCTTACTCTGACTCATGGTAACCCTCATTTCATGAAGAGTATGGGAAGCTAAAGGAAGAGTGTTCTTCCTTCGACTTCCTGCTGCGTAGACAGCACCAAAAGTTGAATTAAGGTACCTTGACTTCAGCCACGCAATTAGCTTAGCTGAAGTTGTGTATCTTAATTCGACTTTAGCCCACAGTGTAAACATACCCGTTAGGCCAAATTCTACTCACATTTACACCTGTGAAATTATATAACAAGGAGGAAATTAAAATGTTGGCTAAACGGGCTATAAAACTGTAAAATGCTTTAAACGTATACCACTCTAAACAGTAGTGGAGACGCATACAAACTGAGACACTGGACTATATTCAGTGTTGGTTTAAGCAGATACAGCTCTAAATGAAGAAAGCAGAATCTGGTTTTTCACATGAGGAAGAAAACTTTTAGGAACAAACTTGTAGAAGTGTAATATAAATGTTTATACAACATTTCATTGTATTTTGAGGACTTTGAAAACACCACAGATATATAACTCCACTAAGCAAATGTTTTAATAATATATTCTAAGCGAATTCATCTGTTAGATGGAGTGCTGGAGACTTAAACAGTCACTGGAAAGTAATTATCAACCCGTCCAGGTTGTTGTTGATATCAATAATAAAATTATTTGACCTGCTAAGTAAGAGAGATGATGAATAGTTGCAGCTTGAATAGGAACTTTGAAACAGAAGATTTTGGTAGTTGGGGAACAAATCAGTGAATAATAGTGCAAGTTATTATTTTAATAATTGCAATATTCTTAGTGCCAAAAAGTGAATATTTTCAATAGTGTAGAAAATTGTCTTTCAGGTACTTATCATGGAAAAAAATAAGGCTGACATGGTTCATTCTCTGTAAATAAGATAACTATTTATTTATAGATTGACAGACTATAGCACACCAAATGAAGTGTAGGCCTTGCCTATACTTGAATTTATATATGAGTTTAGAAGTTGTGTCCCATCTATGACTGAGCTTAAACATAGTCACATGCTAGTAAATTCTACCCTTGATAGAGATAAGGGATGCTATTAATATAGCACCAGGTATTAAGTGCTTAAAGACTTAGTCCATGTTAGGAAAATAGATCTTGTGTCTCCATGTGGATTCCAGCTCCTGAATTCACCTCCATGTGTTGATTAGCACTCCCCTACTGTACCCAGACACTCCAGGAGGGTTGAGGGAATTTCTAACACAGGGTGGGAAAAAGGTACTGTTGACTGGGTATTAAGGTATCAAGAGAATACGATACGGTTGGTTGGTGGACAATGTTGCCTCCTAGGAATCACACACATCCCTTCTCAGAAGAGCTCCTTCAAGTTCTAGGGAAAAGGAAAACATTGCTAAGAAGGCTGTGAAGATGTGCAAGGTGCAATTTGGCCCCAAAGTCCTTTACAAATTGAACGGATATTTTTAAATAAAAGTGGCACATGGTGTAGCACTGAATTCTTCATGGCAGGGACTTGTTCATCTGAAATGCCTAGCAGAGTTTTGGGTGTCATATTAGTAATTAATATTAATAACTTCCCAAACTAAGTTGCTGCCAGCTGTGTTTATATGTATTCTGAATTCTTACTGCCAATTGCTGACACTAAGGATTTGCAAAAAAAGTCCAATTGTTTTTGGTCTCTTGTCTCAGAAGAACTATGACCACATCCATTGCCCTTGTTGAATACTTTTGAAGTTAAGCTAGTGAGGCTGTCCTTACTTTTCTTTTTCAGAAGGGCAGTTTGGTTGATGCAATTTAGTTGACACAGTTTGCGTGTGGCGTGGGAGAGGGTGTTGTGGTTCTGAATTGGAAATAATCCACTTTTTCCAAATAGACTGGCAAGCTATGTTCCAATGTACAGTGAAACAAACCCTAATTACTTTGATTCCATCTCCGTTATGGTGACTGCACAATTCAAAAACCTTTAAATCAGGGTATGCCAAAAATTTTAAATTCTATACCAGGGATGGGCAGCCAGGAATGGTGGGTGGGCTGCATGAGTGGTTCTCCTTCACCTCAGTGGGCTGCAGCAGCCCACGGTCCACTGGGGTTCCACCTGCATCTCTGTGGGCCCCGTCTGCCCCCTCCCCCCTCATACCTCATGTACTGGGGCATTGGAGCCCCACACTTACTTGCTTCTCCCCCTCCCTCCCAGCACTCTCAGAGCACATGAATCACCTGATTCATGCTCCATCCCCACTCCTTTCCCTCTTGCACAGAACTGGAACTATGTGAACAGCGCAGCATTCCAGCTCTGGAAGGGTGGTGGGGAGCAGGGACAGAGCACGAATTAGACAATGTGCAGAACTCTGAAAGTGCTGGGTGAGAGGGGAAGGAGCAGGCAAGTGAGGGGCTCTAGTGCCCCAGTGTGAGAGAGATGCATGGGGGAGGGAGGCAGCCAGAGGGTCCACAAGCTACAAGTGGAGCCCCAGTGGGCCCCATGCAGCCTATGGGCCACATGTTACCCACCACCATTCTGTGCAATCTCTGCTTAGAAGTTACACACTACAGCTGCAGTTTAAATATAATGATGGAATATGTTACATTAATTGCACTACCAAAGAGATTTCAGATGGTACAATCCATTCCATTCCATAAAGCATATACGAAGATGTCTTTTAAAATACCCATGGAAATGCCGGAGTTCTTTTTATACCAGTGTCATCAGGAAAATCCACCTGAAGAAATTATCAGCCTTAACAGTACCTCTCCTGTTCATTTATCATACGCCATTCCCTGCAATGAAAAGGTATTACAAGCTATTAAGAGTCCATGGGAACACTCTTAGTTTGAATTTGCATCCAAGATGATTGAATGCTAATTAGACAGAACTTTAAGTGCAATAAATAGGACATTTGAAGACAGCTGAGAAGATTGATGGAAAAGGATAATGGCCTTAGCTCAGACTATGGGAAAAAGGCAATCAATTAACTGAACTAATCTAAATAAACTGAGGTACTCTCTCTGTAGGAGCACTTGTGTTTATATAAGTTTGGACTCAGAGGAAACAGCTGTTTTTTTTTTAAACGGCCGATGTGAGGATGTATATTTTTGCTTTAAATCTGTAGCATGAAGCTAGCATCTGCAGTGATGTTCATTGAGAGAGAGAGGCCTCAGTGACTATGTTTATGAATTACATGATCATTATTCATAAAATTTTAATTCCAGAAAGGCACGCAGTCCATGAAAACAGGCATGTTGTTAGCAGAGAATGCAGAGGTCTGAAGAATGTGTGGAACCCTTTGTAACATTTCTAAGTGACTGGGATATCAGTAAAGAAGATCACATCTAGTCATTGGGATTTCATATAGAGAACTTTCAGAAACATTCTCCTTGCCGTATTGCTAATCCCAACTGTTGCAAAAATGTGACTTGGGTGCCTGAAATCAGGAGATTTTACAAAAACAAAGTCTGGATTCTTTTTATTTGCCTTCTGGTGTTTAAGCCTTTTATGATTCATGTTGTCAGGCTTCTCTGCAGCTGTGGGGGTCAGAAACTTTCAAAAGAAAGCAGAGATTCACATGTAAATCTGGGTCTGCAGGACTTGGGGATTTCAGAAAAATATGAAAACTAAGACTCTTTATTTATTATTTGTACTATCATGTCACCTAGAAGCCCTAGGCATGGACTGGGATCCCATAGAATAAGACAATTCCTGCCTCAAATAATCTAATCTTTTGATTTAAATCACAAGTGTTGGCAACACTGCATTCAGAACTTGTTTGTTAAAAACTGATGACAGGTTTCCACAGCCTCAAAGCCTATTCCACTGCTTAACTACACTTGCAGTTAGCCAGTTTTTCCTAGTATCCAATTTAAAGCACCCTTGCTGCAGATTAAGCCCATTACTTCTGACCCTATTTTCAGTGGACATGGAGAATAGTTGATCCCCATCCTGTTTATAACAGCCATTAACATATTCGAAGATTTATTATCTGTCTTCTTTTTTCACGACTAAACATAACTAGTTTTTAACCTGACCTCACAGATCAGTTTTTTAAAACTTTTTATCATTTTTGTCACTCTCCACTGTACTCTCTCCAATTTCCACATCATTCCTAAAGTGTGGTTCCCAGCATTGGCTGCTGGACTCCAGCTGAGTCCTCACCAGTGCTGAATAAAGGATCTATTGAGAATTTTGAGAAAAGCATGTGTCCCTGAGACAGCCAGTTGGAAACTATTCAGGCTGCAATGAATGCTGAAGCTGCTCATCCTCTCCTAGATCAAAACATGTAGTGCAGGGATAGGGAAGATGGCGTAGCCCTCATCCATTTCAATTATTTTACAACCCCTGAGAGCATTCTCAAGTAGTGGGGTGGGTGAGTACAGCTCTCTTGAGGCAACTTACTGAGAACTCTGTTTATAGGTTAAAACTTTTTCTCCCTTTGGAGAATTACCTTTTCAGACTTCCTTCTTCCTTTTTTCAGACATCAGCTAGCAGAAACCATCCCATGGGGTGTCTAGACTACATGGCTCCGTCGACGGAGCCATGTAAAGTAGTTTACTCGACATAGTCAATGAAGCGGGGATTTAAATAATCCGCACTTCATTAAAATAAAAATGGCGGCCGCGCTGTGCTGCCAATCAGCTGATCCGGCACAGCGCGGCAGTCTAGACATGGCTCGGTCAACAAGGGAAGCCTTTGTCGACCACTCCTGTAAGCCTCATGAAACTAGGGAGTAAGTGTAGACATACCCTTAGTCTTTAAGGTGCCACAGGACTCCTTGTTATTTTTGCAGATACAGACTAACGTGGCCACCCCTCTGAGACTTTACAGAACATAGATGCAGTTCCTGCCCTGGGAAATGTACAATTTCAGCCAACTTGCATTTTATCCTAGTTAGTCTTAGTAATGCTCTTGAGATTTCCCAGCATTTATACATTATCTCATAATGGACTTCATTAGTAATCTGGGGACATGAGAAACAATATATTATGTAGGAGTAAAGGTATGCAAAAGCTATGTAAAGAAACCTTATAAATCTGAAGGCTGGGCCAGCTCACAAAAAGGTTTGTGAACCTTCCAAAACAACAAAAAACAAACTAGGTTATTTCAAGTGATTTTAATCTGATTTTTGGGGCGGGGAAGAAGCCATGTAGAACTTGATGCCATCGACTGAGGTAGATTTAATGCTTTGCGCAACTTATTTCAACTTGAAACTCAACATGGGTATTCACCCCCTGATTAAAAGCGTATTCAAAAACCCACACATGAACTTTTATTAACAAAAGCTGCATTTACTTTAAATGTACATAGAATAAATATAATCGGGCCTAATTCTGTACTGTTTTCTACCCTGAGCATACATCTATAGTTGTGGCTGTAAAATGCTATCAGTCAAATTTGATCTGAATTTTTAAAAAAGGTCTCCCTCTTGTAAAGGTGAAATGACTATACAAGGTACAAGGCTATAGAATTCAGTGTTTCTCAAAGTAGGCCATGGGCCCAATCTGTGAGAGCTGCTAATGGGCTGCTCCGGTTCCCGCGGCTCTCCTTGGCTGCAAATGGTGAACTGGAGCCAATGGGAGCTGCGAGGCTCCATGGCTGTGGAGCCGGTAAGTAAACAAACTGGAGCAACCCATTAGCAGCTTTCTCAGAGTGGGCCTCTGGCCCACTTTGAGAAACACTGCTATAGAGAATCAGGTCCATTGTTTATTAATGGGATTTGGGTGCACAGTTCAGGTATACATTATTTAAAAAGTAAGGCAGTGTAATTGTAATGAAAAGAATACAGGTATAGAAATCTCCTATCACTCTGTTTCTGCCATTGGCATACTGCATAATTTCAGGAAACTCATTTGACTTCCCTTTCTCTGTCTATAAAATGGGGATAATGTGGATTACCCATAATCTGTGAAGTGCTTTTAGATCTTTGGTAGAGAACTCTCCATGGACAAAATCCAAAGATCATGGGTTTCAGTGGTAAGACTCTGATCCATGACTGAGATTCCTAGGTGCTACAATTATACAAATAATAAATAATAATATTGATTTAATGAACTCTGCATCTGGCTATTAGTACTATAACTATTAATGGATTTCCTTATCTGTTTTGTTTTTGTTAGCAAATTGATACCAAGTTCTTGAGGTTATTTGTTGAGTATAAACCCAGTGTTTTCTTTCTGCAGGACTAAAAGTATTCTGACAGTATAGCTTGTAACATGCAAGAAGAACAACAGAGCCCTGAAGGCTGCAATGCAAATTTAATCACCAGAACAGAAATAGTTTCAGACAAAAACATGTTGTTTGGCATAAGGATATTTTGGTACATGAAGGATGCTAGAAAATGAGAGGTCTTAATATGCTTAGCTCCGTCAATTGAAGTGTTTGATAAACATCTCTCTTTGTCCAGAAAAAGGTCTGAGTTTTTGAAGTAATCTTTCTAAGCTATTTGAATAGAAGATGTACTACAACAAAGCAGTTCTCAATTTTCCAAGCCATTCAATATCTCCTGAGGCTTTATGTAATAATTGTTTCAAATGGCCCCAGGATGAAGTCCTTGTCAACGTTGCCACAACAGCAATAATGGCATAGTACTGTCACCTTAATGACTTTATATACTGCTAGATTTAATGGGAAAATGTGCCACTTCAGTGAGGCCAAATATAGCAGAAAATAAGATTTGGAAAATAACACTGTTGCTGTGGAAATGCCAGCTCCTGGTCAGCTGAAGAAATTTATTTAATTAAGTTATAAAAATCCTCATAAATGTTAGACAGCTTTATGCTGCTGCAATAAACCAAAATCATACAGAGATGCAGGGAAACTCATTTTGCACTGTGATGTGAAACAGTATTATATTGCTGATGAGGACAAAATGACCTATAAATGCTAAACCCATAATTTAATATATAATAGACTAGCAGCACCATTAGTGGTTGGGCACGTGCAATATTATGAAGTTGGGGACAATGTGAAAAGTAAATGGGGATGGGGGACCCAGCTTATGCTCCTCTTGAGTAAATTCTAAACTTTGAGGTCTGAGAGACACTTCAGCCAGAAGTGACCAAGAGAAGAAAGACGAAATGTGTTAAAAGGTAAACTTGAATCTCACTATAGCAAACTCAATGCTGAAACATTGATTTATTTAAACCTGGATGTAACACCAACTAGCAGAATAGAACCTGGGACCTCTGGAGCTTAGTGCATGAGCCTCTACAGCTTGAGCTAAAAGTGAGCTGGATCTCAGCTGACCCTGTAGAAAAAGCTCATTCTTTTTCTCTGTAAGTGGTTCAAGTGCCACTACATGGGACAGTGCATCACATCCAGTAGGTGTGTAGGTAACATGAGCACACCCCTTTCTATGAACAAGTGAAATCCACCCATATGCAGAGGGCTCAGGATGAAACTTTCAAGGTCACTTCATTGACTTCAATAGGAGAAAAGTTAGGCCAGGTTTATTGATGCTGAAGCCTTATGAGCCCTCTTCACAGGAGTAAATGCCAACAATTGCAATGTGCCTTTTGTGTTTTATGGCTCTCTATTTTTCAGAGAGCAAGGTGGACTTCTAGGTCAAAACATGCTTCACATTTCCCAGCAGGAGACATCAAAATGAATTGGATGTAAAGCCATGCACAGGTCACTAAAGGTAGACTGTGGACCCAACTGCTATTCCCATGAAGCTAAGGGTTAAATTCCCAAATCTCAAAGCCAAGTCTAGTCAAGTGGGACTTGGATTCGTCTACACTGCACCCGTAGCTCAAAATAAGCTATGCAATTTGAACTATGCAAATTGCATAGCTTATTTCGAGTTAATTTCAAAATAGCTTTTTTTTGGAATTTGGCGCTATCTACACATCACTTATATTTTGAAATAAATCGCTATTCCAAAACATACCTTAACCCTCACGGAATGAGGTTTACAGGGACGTCAGAAAAGCGAGCCCGTTATATTTTGAAATAACAGGCATGCTCAAAAGATGCGTAACAGCTATTTCAAGCTGTTTCGGGATACCTCTGGTTCTGTCGAAAGAATGCAATAGCAGTGTGGACGTAAGGGCTTGACTGTTTGGCCTGGTAAATGGCGAGGTACTGTTAGACCTTAATTTCCACTCTTGGGGTGTGTCTAAACTACATGGCTCTGTCGACAGAGCCATGTAGATTAGTTTACTCGGCAAAGGGAAATGAAGCCACGATGTAAATAATCGCGGCTTCATTTACATCAAAATGGCCGCACTGTGCCGATCAGCTGATTGTCGGCTCAGCGCGGCAGTCTAGATGGGGATCTGCCAACCCCAGAACCCTTTGTTGGCAGATCCTGTAACCCTCATTTCATGAGGCTGATTGGCACAGTGCGGCGGCCATTTTGATGTAAATGAAGCCGCGATTATTTACATCGTGGCTTCATTTCCCTTTGCCGAGTAAACTAATCTACATGGCTCCGTTGATGGAGCCATGTAGTTTAGACGTACCCTTGGTTTCACTGTTTACTGGAGTTGTGGGTCAGGAGAGGCTGCTGGTCTTACTCCTGTTGTGATTGCATTAATGGGTATGCAAGTGCTGGAAGTTCTGATAGACATTCTTTCTTGTGTCCTTATTATAAATATACATGACTAAAAACCACCAAGAGCCAGAATATCCACTTCCATTTAAAAGTCATATAAACTAACACATTTTTTGTGAGAACACTTTAAAGAGGAAATAAACAAGGTACAAGAATTTTTTCCTCCAACATAAAAAACATCCTATTTTCTGTTCTCTTTATTTCTTTACTCTTTAGCCACTGGGAGAACTTAATCTGTAGTCTGCAGAACACCCTATGTGGTGTGCTTCTTATTTAAACAAACAAACAAAACCCCCAAGAGAGGCACATTTATTACTATTTCTGTGTCATTATACAGATTGTAGTTAAAGGGATAGGGAATTGCAAATCCAGTTGCAGAAAAAGATCCGTGCTATTATCTTTTTCAAAGGGTTGCTCCCTGTGGCCATAGTTGATTTTCATGCCAGACTAAACCCCAGTGTGTTTGACATTTTTTCTTTTGAAGGGATTCCTGAATTCTATAGCTGACTAGGAAAAATACAGTAATACGAAGGCATGAAGATCACCTTTTCTTAATAGGATTCATATCATTAGATGAGAAAATCAAGAGGGAATTCCAAGAACTAGTGCTATGTTTAAGATGCAGTCTATGGAATCAATAGATGTGGGGTGGCCACAGCTCTTTAGCTAGTTGCACTGGGTCAAGATCACTTGGATAGAATTCCACCAGAGATTTAACTTGGGCCATTAAAAGTACAACTGTACCTGGAACCAATCACTATTCATGTTTTCATGCCATAAATAGCAAACCAAACTTTCTTTGGGGGGCGTCTCTCAGTGAATTTGGGTCCCACATTGAATGGCAACAGAGACAATGTTGGAAGGAATCCCTCTGAGATTAAAATGTCATATTTTGCACAGCGTTAAGGCCCTGAGGTAAGATATTACAATTCTGGGCATGGGTGTGTGGAGAATGATATTGCAGTGCCATCAGCACTGTCAGGTGCCGTGGGCCAGATAGTCAAGAGCTCAGAACCCACAATGGATGTCTTCCATGGAGACATAAATACATTCATGAGAAATTACAACTGGAAGGATGGATGCAGGGGATAATGGAAGTCCTGTCCATCTCCACTAGTATCGTTGATCATAATAAAAATATGTGCCATTCAGTAGGAGAGAGGGGAGTATGTTAGATGATGGACACCATCTCTGCAAGCCAAAACTGAACAAAAGGCCATGCTTGCGCAGGATTCCCCTCCCGTCCCACCCAAAAAAATCCAACAAAAGAAACTTACCCTCCCTGGGCTTTTCCCCCCAATCTCACTAAATATCGCATGCCCTCTCTCCTCTAGGCTCTGCCTCAGAGTCATTTTTCTAAAACAAGAGACCAATGTTTGTAATATGAGCCAATCAAACTCCAGTTTGGGTTTCCTCCTCCTCCTCCAGACATTGTTTATCTGTGTCTTTTCCTCTGTGCTTGTTATCAAGTTGGCCAGAGAACTGCACTTCTCAGCAATCTTTCCCTGCTGAGGCGAGAACAGTTCTAGTTCTTTCAGTACTTTGAACTGTGGTCTTGGGGGTCCTAGGCCCTAAAGAGATTTAGTTCTCAGTTACTCATGAACCCCAACTTGTCACCCTGAGACCTCTTCTCCTGCTCCCTCAGCAACTCTTCTCTGTCCCACAGGTGTGTTCCTTGAAATGGGGGGAGGCCTATTCTTTTTACAGTCCCCTTACCATAAAGGAAGGGCTGATACCCCCCACTAGAGCACCTCTGAAGGGGATAAATTAAAGTGGGTTGTTCTTTAAAATCAAGACAGTTGTTTATGCCATGAGGTACTCTGTAAATGCTATTTATTGCCATGGCTCTCATTTTTGGTGGGGGAAAACCCTCATATTATTAGTTTTGGCATCTTAGCTATAATCTAGTAGTTATGGCACTGCAAGTACCTTATGTGCTCACTTCAAATTAAAAATTGTGGGGATTTGAGCATCTTTATGCCTTTGAAAATGTTAATCTGAGAACTCTTGAGGGCAAGGATGATACCTTGCTATATGTCTGTAAGTAAACATTCACCACAACAAGGCTCTAGTCTCAGTTGGGGGGGGGGGCGCTGAATGCTATTTATAATACAAATAAATAATAACTAGGGTTTTTTCCCCCCTGCTCGCTGCGCTCACCAACCTCCCTCTCCTAGTGTAGTAGGCAACCCCGGCTCTCCCCTCACCCCCAGCCACCTGAGAAGGCTGGGCTGTGGCCGCACCAGCCCGGGTCCCTTCTCCCTCCCCTCTCCACCAGTCTGGGCTCCTTCTCCCTTCTCCTCTCCCCACACCAGCCCGTGTCCCTTCTCCCTCCCCCTGCCAGCCTGGGCGCCTTCTCTCCCCCCTCAACCCTAACCCCCCCTCTCCGGGCCATGGCGCACACCAGGCCCAACTCTAACCCAAGTGGCCGAGGAGGTGCAGGGGTGCCTGCCTGCCCTGCATAGGACACAGCGAGGTCAGGAAGTGCCATGTGCATGTGGTGTTCCAGAGCACTGTGGCCTGCTGAGGTGGGGAAAGGAGCAGTGTGGGGGGGGGGCCGCTGTCCCGACCTCTCCTCCATGTAGTCCCATCTGCACTGCTCAGCACCCCAGCCCTGCCTGCAGATCTGAGGGCCACCCATCCGCCCACCATGAGGGAAGGGAAGGAGCAGACAGATTGGTGTGGCAGCACCCCTGGGCAACTTGGGGAATACTCTGGCAGCCACAGTAAGTGCAGCGGCTGAGGGGGGGATGAGTCTCTGCAGGGGCAGCTGGAATCTGGGTGGTCTGGCACTGCATTTCAGCTCCCCAAAAGCTTGGCAGCAGGGGAGGACCCAAGAGCCCGCTGCTGGCACATAAGCCTGGCTGGGAGCCCCGCTCCTAGCGCCTGTACCTGGGCTGCTGTCCCAATCACTGTATCCTTCCCCCATAGTCCTGGGCTGTCACGGCTGTGATGTGGGGTCTTCCAGTTACTGTGCCATGTTTCTTGGCATAGAGAGCCCTGTGGGGTGGGGGTGGAGAAAGGGGAGCAGGGGCTTGGTTTAAAATAGCAATTCCAAGTGGTGAGGGGAAGCAGCGACGTTGGGTTTGAACTGGGAGACGGGGGAATGTGGAAGAGAGGGAGGAGGCAGGTGGAACACAGATTGACGTGATGACATCACTCTCATCCCGCAGGAACATATTTTTTTAATATAGAGAGATATAGAGAGAGATAATGCAATGTATTTCCAGTGCTCAAATGGAAGAACAACCAAGAAGGAAAATGATGAGGACAGCAAAAAGCAAAGAAGGGAGAAGCAAATACAAAGAAGGAAAAGTTTATAGAAGAATGACAGAACAGAATGACAAATATAGAGGGGAATAGAATGACAAATGAGGGAACAGAATGACAAAAGGCCAAGCCAAACAGGGTAGCCGAGAGAACTAGACACTTGCAAAGCCAGGAAGAAGAAGAAGTAGAAGAAAAAAGGGAAAATGAAGCAAAAATAGAACAAAGAAAAAATTATTAAAAACTAAGATGAAAAAATTAATTAATTCAAGTAAAAGATAGCAGGTACAGGAAAAGGGACAATGAAACCACATTTTTAAAAGAGAGAGGAGAAAAGAGAACACTATGTATTGATGGTTGAATGTTCAGGAAAATACAAATTAGAATGCTTCTGCCTCTGCTGTAGAGTTGAGAGTGAAAGTCAATTTTCTTTGATCTGCTCCAGTGGTGCAGATGAACTCTGAGGGAATGGATCAATTAAGAAAATACTGAAATTGCTAGTACAGCATTTTACGTATCTTAGGTTATTCCAGAAAGAGGATGCATTTGAAGTTCACTACATCAGTTCACTCAATTTTGGAACAATTCACTCAACTCTGGAAAAGGGGAAGAAAAGGATTTCCCTCATTCTGTGGATCTTACATATTCATTACATTATAAAACAGAAATGATTTTGTTGTGAGGTCTTGACACCCAAAATATCAATCAGTTATGAAACTTGGAACTTCTTTTCCTTGCCATGAAACTCTTGTCAATTAATTTCCCATTATTTTATCTCCTGAAATGTTAATTTTTATTAATGACACTTCTGGCAACAATCTTAAACAACAACAATCCCCCTTTTGTGCAAAAAAAGTCAGCCAGGATGAAAACAACTTCTGAAAACTGAAGTTGTCATAGAACTGAACTTTGGTTCCATGGCCAGTTCTTAGGGATGAAGATCAGGCAATGATCTCTCTCTTTTTTAGTGGCTCTATGTGTTTTCCTTTGGATAACATTCCCTTGTTGTAGGAGCTCTTCCATCTGTTGAACAGCTGAATTCAGGGTGTGCCCATTTTGTTAGCCAACATTCAACATGACACAATAGTTTCAACACAGAGTAATGAAAATGCCTATTATCTAACTGACTGACCATCCTGTGCTGCTAGAATTGTTAAAAGAAGCTCCCTCAAAATTTGTCAGTTGGAATTGGTGAAACATATAATATTTCCTGGGTCAAATACTCTTCCTCCTTGTTCTCTCCATCAAAAATTAATCAGTATGACACTGTTTTCCCCAACCCCACATTTCATACTCCTTTCCCTATTCCAAATGCATGACTCCTTCCACTCTTCTGGTGGTTCTTAGCTTTTCCTTAAGGCAAAAGTAGTAGGGGAGAAGTCGTGCTGTCTCTGCTGGCTGTAAATAGTGGTACAGGTTAAACCACATGACTCCAGCAACCTTGGGACCTGACTGGTGCTGAACCTGAAATTTGCTGGACCACAGGAGGTCTAGCAGCATTAACAATACTTTCACTGTTTACTGGGTTCTTAGAAAACATTTAGGGGTAAATTAGAGCTAAATATCAGCACGGAACATCGAGAGCCAGGCCTGGTGGCTGTAAGCAAACTTTATGGGACAGCAGGAAACTTGGCCACACCTGTGATGAGTGGACATCAAGGTAACTAAAATCATGCCAGACCACGAATGCTGCTGGACCAGAGAGTGACAGACTAGAGAGGTTCAACTTGTACCAGACATGTTTCAATCTCAGGGAGAGAGACTGTTCCTTTTGGTGGGGGGCTTGGTGATCGCTTAGAAATATACCCTAAAACTACCTCCTCCTTCTGAGGTTCTGTTCCACACTTTCCATTTTATATGCTCAGGGCAACTTAAACCACTCAGACCCATCTTCATTATTCTCCATTGGAGCCCAGCCACATACAAGACAGGTGAAATTGTCCTCCTGGTTCTGATGACAAAAACAAGGTCCAATACCTGTCTTTCAAAGGTCTATTTGTCTTTATGTTTTGCTCCTCCTCCACAATCCGCTTGACTGAAAGCCCAATATAGTCAATAAAATGACTCCCAGTGACTTTCCTGGGATTTGGATCAAGTGCAATACACACAACACAGATTCATTACCTAAGAAGCCTGGCTACCTCTTTCACTTACCACACAGGCATGTGTCACATGTTCTGTGTGTTGTTGGGAATTTGTATGCAATATTCAGCCTTTTTACTGCTTTCTATTCTCTTGCAGGAGGGTTTGTAGCAAACAGTTTTTGAAGGGCGTTAGGGGGACTCTTGCAAAATTTTACTTGAACACCCTGTATCAGTAGAAAGGAGTGACCTTTTCAGCGTGTCGCCTACCTACTCTCATTCTGCTGGTCAATGAATCACAGCAAGAGCTTTGATCAACTGTGTGTGAAAATTATACCATAAGGTCGTATATCTCTTTGAAAAAGCAGCTGTTTCATTTTTTTTCTGTTTAATTGAGTTTGTCCTGCTGCAAAGGACATGGCGCTTCGCTCATATTTCAAAGAGATTAGTTTTTTGCTTGAGTTCACTGCCTTCTTTTTGAAATACATTTTCTGGTGTCCCTACTTCATCTCTTCACAAACTCCCAGAGGGAATTGTTTGTCTGTATTTGCTAGCCTAGTTTAGTCTACATCCACAAATCTGGCAATCTAGTGCCAGTACAGGGCACAGTCATCATAGTGCTCTGAATGCAGGCCATTGCCCCATGGTTGGCACTGGTGGGGACGGCTGTGGAGGCAGCATTCAGATTCCCCTGGAAGAAGAAGAAGAGTATATCTCTTTCCTACTTTGCCCCCTTGCCTCCTGTTTGGCTGATGGCATAGCAGTGGTGACTGGCCCTGCTAAGCTGTCATTATGTGAGAAGAGGGGAGACAGAAAAGTGAACGGGGTAAAAAATAGGGATTGCCAGCAGTGATCCCCTTCCCCACATGTGCAACAAAACAACATACTTATAATGGGTACTAAACCAAGCTGAATCACAGTGACTTCCTTCTCATCGATCTACACATAAAAATAACACACACACACGCCATTAAAGCAAGGCTAAGGATGTGACTCAAACCTATTTCCATTTATGGAGCATGATCTGCAAACTTCTTTAGAGTTATAAGAGCAATAAATGATTCAAACAAAAGAAATGTCTCCCTTGTATTTGTTTACTCTTGTTTAACTAAAATACTGCTGATAGATTCCCCCTTCCCCCATTCAGTCTGTTTTCATGGCCTTGTGTTAATATGCTAAGTTTCAGCCAGGTGAATTGTTTCTGAATGATAACATATGAACATAAGGAGCTTGCAGAGAAGATGCTGGCATGAGTTTAAAGGCAGCTTGGTTTGTGTATGGCTGTAAGTGGCAGCGCAGTTCTTAATTGGAGAAATCTCCCTTTGGATGCTGGTTATCTTACATCCTACCCTTTCCACGGGCAGTAAACGTCAGGGAATTGTGGCCCACATATTGAAACAGTGGTGATGCCCACTAAGGAGCCAGCTCTTCATTGAGCTCCATTCAGCAGTACTACCAGTGCTGGCATGGAGCCTCACTGCAAAGCTAATTAGCTAACAGGCTCAATCCTACAACCTTCCTTCCTGAGACAGAACTCCCACAGAAGTGGAGGGCAGTTAGGGCTGAGTAAGAATGCCAGGATTGGGCCCAGTATTTGTAAAGACTTTTGAAGCTGGAACATGTTAACCTCCCTGTTATCCCAATGTAATTATTATGGAATGGGTGAGTCAGATATAGTGACACCCAGTTGATACTGAGGTAGAACACAAATGAATTGTTTCAGCAAACTGACTCATTGCATGTCAGAGGCCTTAGCCTTGTTGGCCTGTATTAATTTCTCCAGTATGGGGACTCATCTGGAAGAAATTAATTTTTATTGTGGATAATTGGTTGGCATAAATACATGTTGAAATAGGCCAGATAACTTCAACTTCCTTCCAACTCACTAGGCACTTGGATGGCTAATAAGCTCTTCTACTGAGTCCCATTAACAGCTAAAACTAGTCAGAGTGATAATGAAAGCTGAATTAACTCACATCCTGTTATTTGGCACCAAGGTTACAAAACTGAAATGACTGGACACAATGCAGCAACATGCATGGTTCATCAGCACTGCTGCCAACTGTTCTTGGCATAAAAATAGGTTGACTCATCTTGAAAATGGGCTTCAGTTACTTAAAACACTGGGGCAGAATGCAAATGTTCATCTGGTGGCTATAACTAACATTACTGGCATTATGTGATGAGCATTGCTGAGCAAAAAATTCAAGGGCATTGCAAATTTGTGGATAGGGTCCATGCTGATGTGTTAAACTATAAGAGAGAATAATACCTGTGACCTAATAAACATGAGCAGGAAAAAAAAACCCTGGTGATATTTTATATCTGCAAATGCCTCAGGAGATCTATGAGAAGAGCTGCCCATTCTTTCTGACAAGTAAATACACAGTGCAAGTTTTCTGATTCCCTTGGGCTGTGCACTGCATTATCTTGGCCTTGAAAGTAACAGGTGTGTGGGTGGAAGGCACATACGGGAAACGGAGGGCATTGGAAGGGTTACTAATGAAGGCTATCGTAGTGAAAAGGCTCAGTCTGGTCAATGGATGCATTGCTTTTCATTTCATTGTAATCGTAGCTAAGCTATGCAGTGTGAGAGAATAGATTTACATTTTCCCACCCGATTTTATGCAAACACGATATTAGTTACTTCATTTTCCATGGCTTTCCTTTTATTATTTCATGCCACAGAAGCCTAGAAATGTAAGCTGATAACACAGAAGGTTTGTAATCCTACCTGCATTGATTGTTTGGCTTCAGACTGGACAGGACGTGCACTATCCTGTCTCGATGGATGATGTGCAAAAGATATGCTATCCATGTACAGCAATCTTTTCACACTTCGTAATGCTGTAGCTAATACTACAGATTATTGGGCTGTTTAGAATAATCCTAGCAGAAAAAGATTCCTTTGTAACCAGCTCCCAAAGGCAACCTTGCTCTCCTCTGTGCTTTCTCCCAGTTCATTGCCTCAAACATTACAGCAGCTGCATGAGAGCCTGGCGATTCTTTCAGGAGCAGGCCTCACGAAACCCTGCAGAGCAAGAATATCAGTTCTCTGAAAATCCCTGAACCAGCTTAATAAAAAGAGACTGGCTATTGCTTACATTACACCAGACACCCTTTTAAAAATGCACCATGTAGTTATCCAACATTGAACCAGTTTAGGCAAAACAGAAATGGAGGGGATAGTCCTTTACCAGAGGCTTGAAGCTAGGGTGGGGATATGAATGGGTCCTGGTTTTCAGCTCACCACCGCTATTAGGGCTATGTCTACACTGCATTCTTTTTCCGGAAAAAGATACGCAAATTGCGAACTGCAATTTACGTACCTTTTTCTGCTTTTTTTGGAAGAGGCTTTTCTGACATTTGGCCCATCTACACGGGGCCAAACATGGAAAAAAACCTCCTCTTTCAGAAGATCCCTTATTCCTCATAAAATGAGGAATACAGGGTTTCTGAAAGAACACACCCATTTTTCCGGAACTGTTTCGAAAAAGCGGACGTGTTCCCTGGAAGCGGCAGAGTTTTTCCAGATGTATCCCAGAAAAACTCTGTAGTTTAGACGTAGCCCGAGTAGCCCTGGTTACATGTGCCTAATGCAAACAATGCTGCAGGGAACATGTCTGGGAAAGGGAGATATGAATTAGTTGAAAACAGCTGGTCACCCAATCTCCAGGTAAAGTCAATGGATGCTGCAGGTGATCAGCAAGCACCTCTGTATATCAAACCACAAGTAATTGATTTTAAAGGGGCTAGTTCATTGGACAGTTTTAGGAGAAAGCTCACCTGCCATTTTGCAATGAATAGGAGAATATTCTTGGTGATGAAAATAAATGATTGAGAAGAAGTTTGAGTCTGAGTAAAAACGGGAGAAAGTACCAGTCGTCTGAACTCAATGTAGCTCTTGGTTCTTGTGGTGGGACATGTTCCTGCCAAGCAGGAAGGGATTAAAGAGCTCCTACGGGCATAACCATTCCCAGCCTGGTGCTCCTGTAAGATCAAATCTGGAAATGGGCAGGTCCTTAAAAAAGAGGATCCAAGCCCAGTGAATGGTGGCACTCTGAGGGAGGCAGAACTAGAGCTTACTAGCCCCACAGGACCACTAGTAAGCCAGGAGAATGGCTGAAGAGCTACCTGGACCTTCTGGGAAAATAGAGGGAGAATCTTTAATTTTCTTCCCTTTTGTTGAGTACTCAGAGTGCTGAGCCTTTGTCCTTCAAACTCGAGGAGGAGAGGGGCCCAGACCCTTTCACAGAGTGTAGTCAACTTTTACCCAGACTGTTTTGTGAGCTGCACTATTATTTGGTTTGCACTAATTGGTTTTGGACAGCTTCCACACCTGCAGGAGGGGCTACTACCTTCTTAAGACTAATGGCTACAAGGCAATAGTCTCGACTGGCTCTACAGCGACACTGACAGTCAGGAAGGATGTTTGTGATGAGGGAGGTGCCCATTCTCAGCCCTAGATTTGGAAACCATGATAAATGACAGAGAATGCAGGCACTTGGTTGCCCTACTCTAATAAAAGGATAAATTAGACTGAGACTGAAAGTCCCCATACATGAGAAACTGAACCCAAACAGCGTGGGTCCAGAGTAGTGGTGCAAGTAGCAGATAGAAATCCAAGGACAGTAACAACCTAGTAACAGCTGGTCCAACAATAGCTATTGCAATAGTGGGCCATTCAACAACAGCTGCAGATAACCCAAGAGCAGCAGCTGCTAAGCGAGATGGTGGCTTGGTACAACGGTAACTGAGAAGGCTCCAGCTTGTGGTTGCAACTAGGGGTCCATGCTCCCAGAAATGACGCTATGAAACTGACTAACAAAGGGCCTGACAAAATCCCTGAAACATTCTTGACCACTTTTGAGCAGGAATAAGTGCTATCTTGATGGGCTCCAGGACATTGTACACTTATAAAGTTTGTGGCTGATACCAAGCTGGGCAGGGTTGAAAGTACTTTGGAGGATAGGATTCTAATTCAAATGATCTGGACAAACTGGAGAAATGCTCTGAGGTAAATAAGATGAAATTCAATAAAGACAAAAGCGAAGTGGTCCTCTTAGGATGGAACAATTGGTTGCACATGTACAAAATGGGAAATGACTGCTTAGGAAGGAATATGGCAGAAAAGGATCTAGAGGTCATAGTGGACCACAAGCTAAATATGAGTCAATAGTGTAACCGTGTTGCAAAAAAAGCAAACATCATTCTAAGATGTATTAACAGGAGTGTAATAAGTGAGACACAAGAAGTAATTCTTTCACTCTACTCTGTGCTGATTAGGCCTCAACTAGAGTACTTTGTCCAGTTCTGGGCACTACATTTCTGGAAAGATGTGGACTATTTGAAGGAGGTGCAGAGGAGTGCAACAAAAATGATTAAAGGTCTAGAAAACATGACCTGTGAAGGAAGATTGAAAGAACTGGGTTCATTTAGTCTAGAAAAGAGAAGACTGAGAAGAGATATGTTCAAAGTTTTCAAGTATCTAAAAGGTTATTAGAAGGAGGAGGGAGAAAAATTGTTCTTCTCAACTCCTGATGATAGGACTAGCAGCAATGGGCTTAAATTGCAGCCATGGAGTTTTGGGTTGGACATTAGGAAAAATTTCTTAACTGTCAGGATAGTTAAGCGCTAGAATAAATTACCTAGGGAGGTTGTAGAATCTCCATCACTGGAGATTTTTAATAGCAGATTAGACAGACACCTATCATGGATGGTTTAGATGTTGCTTAGTCCTGCCATAGTGCAGGGACTGGACTTGAATACCTCTCAAGATCCCTTCCAGTTCTAGAATTCTATGATTGGATTTTTGCACTGGTCCCCCACGTCCAGCCAGCCTACTGAAGGCTTAACCCTGTGGCCACATGGGATTATGGACTGGTTAAGGCTGCTCTTCTTTCCTGAAATCAGTGAGGACTGCAACACTGCTGCTTCCAGTCAGAAACATGTCCCTGGGGAATCAGGCCAGGGGTAGTGGCCCAAAATCTGAAAGAGCATTTCTGGTGGTGACTATGACTGGGTAAATAGAGAGGAACCCAAGTGGCTGAATTAGTACCAATCTAACAATTCATACCAATATTCCCTGCAAGGGACTGGAGGGGGTACTGAGGCATTGCCCAGGGTCTCTAACAGATGTGGTGCAGTTGATGGAAAATGTCAACCTTACTAGTGGAAGGAGAAGGGGACAGACTGCAGCTAAGAAGCTGATGCTGCTGACATGAAGCTCAGTCAGTGGATTGCACCCATTGCAGGCCAGGACAAGTATCTTTTGTCTTCAGCTTTCCAGCACCTGGCCCAAGCACCCAACTCTGGGTAAGTCACAGGAACATGCTAAGAAATGCCAGGATGGAAACTAACCAGGGTGGATGACTCCTAGCCCCATTCTGCAAGATACCAGACTCTTGCCACAGCCAGGATTATCATTAGACAAGAGAATGGGCTCAGTTCACAACCTGTGGGCAATCAGGACAAGACCAAAGAGGTATGTCCATCATGGAGTCATGCCTAGAGGAGAGTAAGGCATGGAAGAAAAGACTTATCAAAATAATTGTCCCTGTATGGATCAATGGGATGAAAGTGCAAGGTCTGTTGGACTCCGAATGCAGTCAGACCTTGGTGCAGACTCTTTTGACTGTGGCAGAAAAAAGAAGCTCCTTCATGAAACAATATCTAGAGCATTCACAGGGATGTGAAAGCCTACCCCCAGGAGAGAGCTACAATTAAGTGTGCGATGGCAAACAAAGGTGCTCCTGATGGCTGTAGCCTCAACATTGGCCTGTCATTACCAGATGGGATTGCTAGTACCTTCAGAAAATTATCATTGAGCTGGAAAAACCAAAGTCTTGAACTGGCAGAACCAGGCAGAACAAGAAAATCCTTGAGGGGAGCTTGAGGCCCACAAGGCACCATGTGACAGGCAGGAGTGGCAGCTGGAGGATTGCCAGAGCCAGATTTAGCCTTGACTTGTGACACAGATTTCATCTGACCAAAGAGGGGATCCATTGCTGAGCAAGACCTGCAATCCAATTGCTACCATGAGCAACAAGGTGGTGGAACCTCATCACCTAAGGTATTGGCTCCATTTTGTACTCTGGAAAGAATGTATGCACAACTGTTTTAGCTGTGAATCCTCAAGAGTGAGGCCTGAGATAAAAGCCAGGGAAAGCAGGCAGTTAGGGGAGGTAGCCGAAGGGGCAGGAGTGAGATCTTGGGCTGCCCCCGGCTTCCCCGAAGCCAGGCCTGCCATCACCACCGCCTCAGGAGCTAGGCCTGCTGATACAGCCACCGAGGAGCCACAACACTAACCACCGGCCCCGGGACATAGCCTCAGTCGGGGGAGAGGTAGGAAGCAGCCCAGGGCGGAGGAAGGACCTCTGGGAGGTCGGCATGTTCTGGCAGGCATCCCCGCTGACCAGGCAGTGGATCCTTTCACTGCCAATAGGGCCCTGGTTTGGGACCCGGTGGAGTGGGAGGGCCCGGGTCCCCCTACCTTCCCCCTTCCCCCCCAGGTAGCCCAGCCTCCAGGACTGAGAAAAGGCTGAACTTTAGAGACTAGGCTGGAGGGCCGTATTTCCCCTGATCGAGTGGCACTGAACTTTAGAGACAAGGCCCGGAGGGCCATATTACCCCAGAGTGAGGGGCATTGAACGTTGGGGCCAGGCCAAAGAGATAGTGTATTCCCAGAGCCAAAGGGAATCTGCTCTGGGACCGGGGCCTACCCCTTCACAGTATCCCAATTGTACCAATAGGCACTCCTGCAGCTAGCGCATGACAGTCCTTGTGCAGGGTGCCTAGACCAGGAGAACATCTTGCCCTGCATGTTGGCTACTTTCTATTGGCCTAGTGTCCACCAGGAGGTCAGAGAATTCTTTGCCTTTTGTCCCGAGTGCCAGATGACTAGCCCAAAAGGCAACACAAAAGCCTCCTGATCCTGCTGCCACTGATCAAAGCTACCTTCAAACAAATTGGGATAGCTATAGTAAGCCCCCAGAGAAAAGTACAGCGGGATAGCAATATGTTCTTGTGATTGTAAACTACACTACACTGGTACCCAGAGGCAAAGCTGCTGTGCTCTGCAAAGGTGACAGCTGTCTCCCCAGGACTCAGGAAATGCTTCTCAATTAGAGATTGCTTGGGGAGGCCAGTTTTACATCCCAGGTAATGAAAGAGCTATGCTCCCTACTGAAGATCAATCAGCTAAAATCTATCATCCACAAATGGACACATGAGTGGAGAGATTCAACAAAAAACCTAAAGGCAATACTAGAAAGATATAAGGTTTCCAGTCCCATGCACTGGATCCAGCTACATTCTCCCCTTGTTCTGCATAAGGGAGGTACCACAAGCTTCTATTAGTTTCTCAGCTCCTGAACTGTTTAAATGGGTGACAACCTTAAGGAATATTAGCCATCCTATGATGGGTCCTAGTCCTTCCTAAGCTGTGTGTGTGCAACATGGCAGAGTAGAGCCCTTAAGAATGCCAGGGGAGGAAAGGGTTGCTCATGAAAATCTGCAGGAGCAGGGGGAAAGAGAGAGGGAGGGAGGGGCTCAGGTACAAGAACAAGCATGCAATCAGGGGGCATGTCTTTGTTCTTTCCAGCCCAGACTGAGAACTGTTCCTATCACCCAGGCCAGAATCCAAGTTGCTAGCTGAAACGGCAAGGAGCTTTTTGAACTGGTTTGTCAGGTTGCCTTTGTAGGACTATGAGGTTTGCCTGCCAAGGAGGTGGAAAGAAACTAAGCTTTACTATGTGAATCTGATGAAGCCTTGGAAAACCAGAAAAGGGATGTTGATAATGCCTTCACCTGAGAAAGCCAAAATTGGAACTCAAGCAGTTTTGCTACCAGGCTGGTCCATCAGAGAGACTTAATCAAAGGTAGAATACCAAAGAGGATAACTGGTTGATAAAGAAGCACTAGCAGGCAAATGGGCCATAGGATCCCTTAGGTATTACTTTCTGGGTAGCCCTTTTGCTTTTGTTATAGACCATGCCCCCATCAGTGGCTAAACATAGTGAAAGAGGTAAACCTGTCATTACACAATGGTACTTAATTTTCCAGCTCTAGAAATTTTAGGATGCAGCATTATGCCAGACTAGGAGCACCAACAGCCTTTGCGGGCCCCTAGGCAATTGGGGAGGAGGTGGCTTCGTGTTCCCAGAACAGGCAGGGCCTCAGACAGAATGGGTGGGGCCAACCCTCCATGCCACCCAGAGCACAGAGTTCCACCCGCCAGGCCTCAGAGCTGCACAGAGCATGTGGCGCAGCACTCTGGTGGTGATTTAAAGTGCCTGGGGCTCCAGCCAGCGGCAGCTCTAGGCCCTTTGAATCACCTGCCCCCAGGGCAACTGCCCCCTTAGCCCCCATGCCCCATTGGTGGGCCTGTGTCAGAGGCAATTGAAATACCATACACTTCTTTTTGCAGGGAATGGGGGAGTCTGGACTGGACAATGGATTTTGGGTTCTGTATTCAGGGGGACAGTTTGCCACCCCAGTCTGGGAGGGGTTAAACAGCTCCTGTGGGCCCAGCCAGCTTCAGCTTGGTGCACCTGTGAGGCCTGTCAAAACTGGAGTTGGACAGGTCCTTAAAAGGAAAGATGCAAGCCCAGAACAAATGGCCCTCAGATGGAAGCAGAGTTGCAGCTCCTGAGCCTCACAGAGCATGGGCTGCTTCCCAGGGAATGGTTGAAGAGCCTCTGCCACCTGGACTCTCTGGAGAAATGGAAGGACCGCCTTTACTTTGCCTTATTGTTTAGGGTGCTCAGCCTGGGTCCTTCAAAATCAAGGGGGCGAGAGGCCTAGATCCCTTTCACAGAGACTTATCTGGTGCAGCACTGCTGGGTGAACCCTGACTGTCTTTTTGGCTGCAGTGTTATTTGTTTGCTCTTCCCAGTTCTGGACAGCTTTACAGCTAGTACTTAACTCTCCAATGCTAGAGTTTTAGTGTGCATTATGCCAGAGTAAAGTGGCATGATATTAGAGGGGACCATCCTAGCATGCCTCTTCTCTCAAAGGTTCCTCAAAGACAAAAACCAGAATTCAGAATGTGAAGGACTAGGCTGATCATTTAGCATTTTTATACTTGATAGTGTAAGTCCTCTTTGGGTGGCCTTTGTTTAGCATTCTGGTATCTACAGAGAATGATTCATACCACATGCATGCATAGCCGCACTAGAGATTTTAAAAAGTGCCCTGAAACTGTTTCAGGATAAATAGAGAACCCAAGCTTTCAGAACAGCTCAGAGAGGATAATCCTTATGACTAACTCAATATTGATTTATGGATTATTTCAGTCAAAATTTGCTCTGTGCTAGGAGGACATTTTGCAGCAAGAAACATGAAGGGACATTGGGAAAACACAATGCTGGATTTTAAATGATTTTGTGTTCTGCATCAGGAGGTAGGTTGATTGCTTTGTGGTAGGCCTACATTCATTATCCCTTTATGCTCAGAAATTGAAGCTATAGCAGTTATACTACCTTTAAGACTCAATGATTATTTATAAAGTTCTTTCACTCTAGATGTGTATACCTCTTCATCTCTTATGCGGCTGTTGCTCTCCACCTGGCACACAGCCAGTATTCCCCCTTTGTCGGCCTGCACTGTAAAACTAAGAATACTGGAAGCAACCTCTTCTCTTACAAAAAGGGCAACAGAATCTCTGTCCTTGTAGGGCAGAGTGGACCTCACTTTAAAACCCTATCCCAGAACTTAGTTTGCCTGCTGTGGAAGAATAAAGGGCTGGGACAGAGATAGTAACCTGTAGATCAAGGGTTTTTTCTCAGGTACTGCAGGCAATTTTGACTTGGGTCAAGTCTTCATGTACTGGGTTGGTGCAAGAAGGACCTGATATCTTGCTACAATAAAACACAGTATCAACAAAATGAATCTGTAATACCACACAAAGCAGGGCATGCCAACACTTCAGCTGTGGACACTGTTTTTTTGGGTGCCCATCTTGAGGCAATTTGACATTTTTGGAGGTGCTTAGCACCCACAACACCAACTGAGTCAGAGGTAGGTGTGTAAGCATTCCTGAAAATGAGGCCTAACGTGTCTCAACCTGGGCCTGCAAAAATTGAAGCATCCAAGAAACAGAGGCTACTCCTGAAAATTGTGACCACACAAACTCTCAAATGCACCTTTTTTGAAGTCTCAACATTGTGTTCTATGAATGGCCTATTAACCTCTTTTTCTGATTTAGAAAAAGTCTATACTGCAGTTAAAAACCTGCAGCTATTCTGATTCAGCTGACTAGGGCTTGGGCTACGGGACTATTCAATTGTAGTGCAGATGTTACAGCTCCTGAGCTCTGGGACCTTCTTCACTCTCAGGATCCTAGAGTCCAGGCTTAAGCCCAAAGCTGAGCATCTACATTGCAATTAAACCATCCTGAGAGCCTGAGTCAGCTGGCACTGGCCAGCTGTGAGTGTCTAATTGCAGAGTAGACATACCCTGTGATGACACTCTGACTTCCTAGTTCATTTACAGACCTGATATTCCAGACATGATAAAGCATTTCCTTTTGACTGACCTGAAAATAATTGACAGGTTTGAGGGCTGGCAGTCTGCTGACCACAGTAGGCTACTGCAACCTAACCTGCTATTTTGGACTTTTAATAGAATAAACAACCCATAAAATAGCTTTGGGGATTGGACTGATGTTAATTAGCGTGAAGATTAACTCCTCAGTTTTCTGTTCTCCTAAAGAAGGGTTAGCCCTTTCACTTTGTGGCAGCAAACTGTGATCCTGTCAGATTACATTGTTTCACTCTAATTAAATTCTGGGCATGGGGAACAAGTCACAACGTAGGGAGGCAAAGACATGGTGCGGTAAATACATTTGTTAAACTGACCTCAAGTGGGTAGACAGCTTTGGTGCCCAAAAATACTTAACGGGTGCAAATCTGCCAGACACCAGTGATGCACAATATGTTTCTTTAACAAGTAGAAATCTCTATGGGCTGTTTTTTAATAGCTGTGACTCTTTCCCATGTGCTTCTGTTTATTTATCCTGATACTTCGAATTCTGTTGCTCACAGCTAGACTTGACAATGACATAGCTCATAGATCTTTGCACATTCCTGATTCTTACCTACATGCAAACATTTTTATAGTGATCAGTGAACTCATTTAAACTTAGAAGATGCTCAAATTTCTTGGAATTGAACAATGGATTCAAACATGAGGGGAGGTTGTGTTACATTTGAGTGAGGCAACAAAAAAAGTGGAGGTAGTGAGAAAAAAGCCAATGAAAAGGTAAGACGAGAAATACAGCATAGGCAGAGAGGAAAAGCAAAAGCAGGGGCTCTGGCTAATGTATAAAATGGAATGACCCAGGGAGGAAGAAACCTATTGGTAAAATAAGGAAGGAAGAGTCCCAAACTCAAACTAATTAGCAAGGTGCAACCATCTAAAGCACCTGGAGACGAGGACATCTCTGCTCTTTGTATTTCATTACTGAATAATTCCAGCATCTCTATTTAAGATGTTGGTGTATTTCGGGCTCGGGAAGATGATTGTGAGATTAAGCATGAGAATAGTGGGATGGGAAGGGGACTATCCAGCTGCAGAATGATAGGTTCCCCATAGATACGTTGAACATATTCCAGCCTCTGCACCTTCAGCGTGGCTAGATGCTGAGACAAGAGAGATTGTTTCTTGGGGACAACAATAAAATGCCCACCTCCTCCCAACCTGGAAGGTTTGAGATTGCAACCAAGTGCCCTAGCACAGCTGCTATCATAGAGGAGAAATGGGAAGTGAGAGGGGAGCAAACAAGCAGCAGAACCAGTTAGGGAGCCAAGAGGTAGGGAATCAACAGCAAAAGCCACAAAGGCAGAGTGCAAAATTAGCAAAAGGTAGCTACAACCCAGTGCTTCAAAATGTCCAAACATGCTTCCACGCTTCTCTCTCTCTCTCTCGTGCTCCCCATCACCTCCCTGGCACTTCCACTAGTGATGTCTTCTGTCACTGAACCTGTTTATAAAAATCTGAATATCCAATCGGAGCACCTGCTATATCATGTGACTTAGGTAACAACTCAAATGCTGTATTCTTATTGTTGAATGTTCTAAGGCGCTCTGGCAATGCACCAGAATGATATTTAGTCCTGTACAATTATACTAATGCTCTTTTCATAATATTGCTCAAGTCAATTCTGAGACTCTCAAGCTAAAACAAGGACATTTTAAAATTATTATGCATCATGTTTCTTAGAGTTAAATTGAACTTTTAGGCTCAGCCCTGCAACTGCTTCACAACCCTTCAAAAATTATAACCTAGTCATGTTTACTATTGGAAATAAGGTTTCGCAGCCCTTTGAAAGGATCATACTTTCCCTCTCATGCCTAACCAATGACTCTGGCTGAAAAGTAAGGGGAAGTGGAGATGAGGTCAAAAAAGTTGTATCTGGAGACTCCAGGTCCAGTTTTGAGATTTGAGGGTGGGAGTGGAGGGAATGACTTTGTTGATGCTCCTTTTCACCCAAGTTCAAATAGAGCATAATCTAGCTCTTGCAACATGTGGTGACTTTCCCTGTATATACTTGTTTTCAGGAAACCTTCCTCACAGTTTCCCTGTGTCAATAAGTGTACTGGTTAATAGTTAATCTTGTACCAGCAGATCTATGATTTGAGCCAACTGTACTTATATAAATAGAAAGAAGAAGCTTATGGACAAGCATAATGAATTTACATGACTGCAACAAACTGGCAATGAATGAGAAAACAGAGCTCCCTTTGTTACATAAGAAAAATCTCGGAAGTCAGGCTCATGATGCTTATCTCTACGCCCTGTCACCTTCCCCTTTTATTTCTCAAGTTATAAAAACTCTTTTGAAATTATTATAACTCTTGCATTTATAAGAAACCCGATCCAAGTTATTATAGCCAACTAACATTTGTATATCATTTAACAGACAATGAACATATGTGGGAGGTATTTTAGGGCATGTGTACACTAGGAAATTATTTTGAAATAACTTATTTTGAAATAGTAACTCCTGAAATAACTATTTTGAAATAAGCTTATTCCTCTTCACAAGTAGGAGTTATTATTTTGAAATAACAAGTCCATTATTTTGAAATAACAGGCCAAGTTGTGTGGACACTTGCCTTGTTATTTTGAAATAAGGGGAGTTATTTCATATTAACTCCCCAGTGTAGACATGCCCTGAGGATTCATGATGGTTAGTTCATTAATGATTATGAAGTGCTTTGAAATCTGCTATAGACTTCCAAAATATTATAAAGTACCAGTAAGGTATTCATATTTTTAAAACTTTTAATGATCAACAGCTTTTTAATTCAAAACTGCCATTAAAATG
Source organism: Rafetus swinhoei (assembly GCA_019425775.1). NCBI lineage: Eukaryota > Metazoa > Chordata > Testudines > Trionychidae > Rafetus > Rafetus swinhoei. The sequence goes on from CM033437.1 coordinate 281,031,097, forward strand.
TGTTTCCTTTATTAATCCACATTCTGATGAGCTGGCAGTAATATTTATTCAGGCCTGTCAAAAATAGGAGAAAAGGTTTTTTTAAATCCTCCCAGGTTACATAGCAATCCTTGAATCTTTAAACTATTTTTGTACAAAGACCTTGTCTAATCAGAAGCTATACAGTGTTAACTGTTATAGCTGGCCCTTACACTCCATTTGATGGCATGTCTCTGAATAGAAGGCTGCCCATACTGGATCAGACCAATAGTTCAATTAGCCCAGTATCCTGTCTTCTGACAGTGGTCAATGCTAATAGCCACTGAAGAACCTATTCTCCATGAACTTAGGGTTGTTGGGTTTTTTTGTTGTTTTTGGTTTTTTGCACCACATTCTAATTTTGGCATTCAAAACATCCTCTGGCAAGGAGTTCCACAGTTAGACTGTGTATTGTGTGAAGTGCTTCCTTTTGTTTGCTTTAAACCTGCTGCCTTATTAATATCATTGAGTGACAATATGTGTTTGACGTTGGGTGACAATGTTATAAATTTTGAACACTGCATTCAATCAAATCCAAAATGTCCAGGAATGGCCTAAACACCATTGAGCAGAAACATATTGATTTTAGTGAAAATTTGAAAAACCAGAAAATGTGACATGGGGGTCACATGGAGCCCTGGTATCTAGTTAGCAGAGTAACAGGTTCAACAAGCTCTGTAATTCTCTACAGAATCATAGAAATGTAGGGCTGGAAGGAAGCTCTAGACATCATGTAGTCCATCCCCCTCCCAAAATCTGAGCTGGGACCAAGTATATCTAGACCATTTGTGACAGGCAGTTCTTAAAAATCTGCAGGGAAGGGCATTCCACAACTTCACTAGGTAATCTGTTCTGGTGTTTAACTATCCTTATAGTTAGAAAGTTTTTCCTTATATCAAACCTAAATCTCCCTTGCTGCATTCTTTGCTGATTATTTTTTGTCCTGTCCTCAGTGCACATAGAGAACAATTGATTACATATTTGAATCCTTCTGGCATGTCCCCAGTCAGTCTTCTCTTCACTAGACTACATATTCTTAGTTTTTTCAACCTATCCTCATAGGTCAGTTTTTCTAAATCTTTTATCATTTTTGTGGCTCTCTTCTAGACTCGCCAGATTGTTGATGCCATTTTTAAAGTGTACTGCCTCAAACTAGAGACAGTACTCAATCTGCGACCTCACCATTGCTGTGTAGAGTGGGGTAAGTATCTTTTGTGTATTGCATAAAATACACCTGTTAATACATCTCAGAATGACATTTGCCTTTTTTGTAACAGCATCACATTGTTGACTTAAATACATAGGTGCTGGAACTAAGAGTACAGGAGGTGCTGCAGAAGGCTTGGAGTTGTGTCCCTCATATACAGGGTTTACAGTTTGGTTTGATGGCTCTTAGCACCTCCACTATAAAAATTGTTCCAGTTCCCCTGCTAAAATAACCAGTTGATGGCAGAAATTAACATTCCAGCATAACAATATACCTCATTCTAGCTCAGCAGTCTTTGGAGTGTTTTGATTATTTTTCTTAAAGCCCTGGTCCCAGGAATCTTCTGATTACATGAGAATGTTAGCTTTCAATAAAAAAAAGCTAGCTCTTGAGACTGTGGAGAGAAGATTGAAAGCGTGACCCAAATCACCAAGTATGCCCTAAAGCCTAAAAACTCCAGAATGCAAATCAAAACTCTCCACATTTTATTATTTTTATAAAATAATCAATTAATCATTTGATTAATTACATGATTTTGAAGACACGCATCAAAATTTCTGAACACTTGGAACTGGTAATACTGCATGTATAATTGTTTTTTATCTATGTTATCCTCTCTTTACAGGTGTGTTTGTTCCAGCTGGATGGCTGTCTGAAAGCCATGTACTACCTCCTGCCAGCATTTCTAGAGCAATATATTCATCTATTTAAAAATATGTTTGTATTTCTGGTGCAGAGATTTGGTGTGGGACTATCTCTAGTTTTAAGATGTCATCACCCCTGGCTTCTTGGGTAATGATTATCGAGAGGTAGAAAATGCCAGCCCCACTGACTATCAGATTCTGCTAAATGAAATTCACTGCATGTGCTCTGCTTGTAATATTCCTACCTGTCTGGTCAGGTACAACTTTCTGCTGTTCCAACTGTTGCTGAGCACATATTAAGCAGTTCCAGTCATCATTCTAGAACCTCCTACTAATGTTACAGCAGCTTGTTTTTCTGTTGCAATTCAAACAGGATTGTTCAGACTTTAAAAAATGACTTGATACGCTATCTAATGGGCTTTCAGATTTCAAGAAGTCTGTGATGGGGTGGTGCTGGCCCTGAAGCCGCCTGCTGGAGGCCTCAGGACCCTGGCACACTCTGACCCACAGAGGAGCAGTACAGAATTCCTCCAATCAGCCTACAGTGGTTGTGTGGAAGCAGCCAATAAGAGACACAGCAGGAAACAGCTAATCAGGGTCAGTGGTGCCTGGAATTGGAGGAGTGAGAACTGTGTTCTGGGCTGGCAGAAGAAGCAACAGCAGCACTAGCAGGACCATGGACAGAACTGTTGTTGCAAGCACCTGGGAAGCTAGAAGGAGCTCCTGACTGGTTTCTGGTCCTCAGTAAGAACCAAGTCCAAGGCGGGTTAGAGAAAGACAGTGTCTCCAGAGAAGAAGTCCTAGAGGTCCAGTACCATTGCAGGCCAGGACTACATAAAGACTGATCCCAGGAAGGGCTACAGATATACCAGCAGAGGGGTACTGGGTTAGGCCCTGGGTGGACTATGTACTCTGAAAGGGGTGTGACTCGACTGGAGGGTTGAGTCGTGGCAAACCCACCTGAGAAACCTCCATTAGGGATCACCACAAATGGGGAGATTGCAGGGGCACTTAATCAAGCAGGAGGTGCTTGCAAGGCCGCCCTGTCACAAAATAATTTGATGGTAATCATTGATGCAGAGCATCTTTCCTTCAATTGTTACAAAGTGCTTGACAAAGAATTAGTGGAGTTCCCCTTTCACAAAAAGGAAAATTGAATTACAAAGACAGTAAGTGACTTCCCCAGACTTGCATAGAAGGTTTCTCCAAAATAAGTAAAAGAACCTAAATCTAGCAGCTGACCTAACCACTGGATAAGGCTGCCTACTATGGTCTCCTTTCAGCAAAATATGTCTTTTGTATCAGCTATATTTTGTTTCCACTATTGCTTTATGATAAAATACATGTGTGTGTGTTCAAGCCTGCAAGCACTCCAGAAAAATGTAGTAAGGACATACATGGTTTGCTTCTGCCCTCATCTGTGGAGCTAATTTTAACTTTATTGTGGCATTTTAATATAGATGGCTGTATGTGCCTATTCTGTCCTGAAGTTACTTATGAGTACAAGGAAGATCACAGACTGGAAATGCCTTTCAGTAATGTCCTGGTTTTTCTATTTCAGTAATATGTTTCCTGCACAAAGCTGCTTTCAACCAGCAGCACCCGAGGAAAACTGCAAGAGCGGTGTGTCTGCATTACAAGCACATACCGATTTTTAATAAGGTCATCTTTTCGTGTTAGTATCTTTGTTGAAGAATGAAGCCTCAGATTTTTAATGGGCAATATATTTTGCTAATTACTTTTTCATTCTTTTTCTTTAACCTTGTCAACAGTCTGCATATGTGTATGTGTGTGTGTGTGTGTGTGTGTGTGTGTGTGCATGCATGCGCACACATGTGTATATTGATCCAAACTACCAAGAAGAGATTGAAGAGCCAGGCAATGTCTCTGTAGAATAATACAAAGTAATACAACACATTTCCCCAGTTCAGAGTCTGAGGCATCCAAATTCTATATTTTGTTCCTGTGACAAAAGTTGGAAAGAAGCCCTAATATCATCTCTTCATAAAGACTGTCACACATGGTAGTGGACTAAGCTAAAGTGGTTGTCACCAACATAGTAGTAAACAAAGGCAGCCAGCAGTAAATGACACAGAAGCTGACCTTCACTGCTTTTTCCAGAACAAATGAGAGCACTCCTATTGATCTGGTTAAGTGCTGAGGATTATGCAAAGGCCTCTTAAAACCTGGGAGCATGCCCCCCTCCCAGTCCAAATTCTAACCTTTCTGGCCAGTAACCAGCACAGTGTGACACAGACAACACTAAATTAGCTATTGAATATTTTGCCCTTTTTAAAAGCACTTCTGTGAAAGATTCCTAGTTTGTATCCATGAATATTTCATTTGCTCTGTGGTTTTTTAAAATTCTGGATGTCAGTGTAAACAAGTGCAGCATTCAGTGATACAATCACAAGTTCTGAGTTGTGTACGCTGGATTTTGTCAAATAAGGTCTCTTATCTGTGTGGGGAAGCTCAGGAGAATCAGCAGAAGTTATTTCACCTTATCTCTGTGAGGCTAGTCTAGATTGCATCCCTCTGTCGACAGAGGGATGCAAATCAAGCACATCAAAATTGCTAATGAAGTAGGGATTTAAATATCCCGCGCTTCATTAGCATAAACATGGCTGCCACTTTTTTTCGACACGGAGCTTTTTCTAAAAAATCTCGGCAGTCTAGAAGTGGATCTGTTGAAAATAAACCCTTTTTTGACAGATCCTGTAAACCTCATTTTTTGAGGAATACAGGATCTGTCAAAAAAGGATTTATTTTTGACAGATCTGCATCTAGACTGCCGTTTTTTTTCTGAAAAAGCTCCATGTAGAAAAAAAGCGGTGGCCATGTTTATGCTAATGAAGCACAGGATATTTAAATCCCTGCTTCATTAGCAATTTTGACGTGCTTGATTTGCATCTCTCTGTCGACAGAGGGATGCAGTCTAAACGTAGGGTGTGTCTAGACTACAGGGTTTTGTCGACAAAAGTGGGCTTTTGTCGACAAAACTATACCTGCGTCTACACTACTGCCGCATTCTGTCGACAGTAAGTCGACAGAATGCGGCAGTTTTATCGACAGTGGTACATATCATTCTACGAGGAATAACGCCTTTTTTCGATAGTACTCTGTTGAAAAAAGGCGCTACTAGATGCAAACTGTGCTTTTTCGAAAGAGAGAATCTAGACTCTCTTTCGAAAAAGCGGTTTGCTTTGTCGACAGTACTGGTTGTAGTCTAGATGTTCTTTTTCGACAGTATCTGTCGAGAAAGCCTCTGTCGAAAAAGGCATGCAGTCTAGACGTACCCGTAGCCTGAGGGCTGTAAGCCTGCATTTTATGTATTGTCTGAGTTACTGTGGGGGAAGGGTGGAGAGGGAGGGGGCAATAGTGTCTATTGGGTCTCCTCCTCCCTCAGTGTTTGGGATTCTAAATATCCTCACCTAAGAAACTGATTTATTTTTTAATTTGAGTGGCTGAGATTCTACTCAAACATCAAATGTTAGTAGTATGATATTTTACAAAGAAAAATTCCCCCAAGACACTATCAGATACCTGAGCTATGGCAACTTCCCAGTCAGATAATTCTGCCTACAAATCTTAAAGCTGCGTGCCAAAACTTGAGTGCTAATTTACCAAATGTAATCAGAAGGACCAACCTGTTGTGGGAGACATCTGCCTGTGGCTGAAGTGCAGGTGTTCCACAGTAAGGCAGTGACAGTTGATTCTGCTGAATTTGGAGAGTTAGTTAAAAAACAACGAATAGTACTGTAGCACCTTAGAGACTACAAAACATGTAGATGGTATTTCTTTCTTGGGCACAATCCACTTATTCAGATGAATGGAGTTATTAAAAGTCCAGTTTCTAAATAAATAGGGGATGGAAAGAAGGGGGAGAAGGGAAAAAAAAGAAAAAAAAGGGGGATAGTCAGTTAGTGTCCATGCTACTTTAGGTACTAACTGTTCTTAAGTATTCATGGTTTGGTTTTTTATATCATTAGGGTGTGCAATGTAGTGGGCCATCTAGCCAATGTCTTTATTCATACCTCTGTTACAGGAATCAAACTTGTAAATGAAGTTAAGTTCTAAGGCTTCCCTGTGGAGTTGGCTTGTGAAATTGGCCTGAAACAAGACAGTGACTTTGAGATGCATTAATGAGTGCCCAGGCAAGATAAAATGTTCCCCAACCGGTTTCTGTGCGTTGCCTTTTTGGATATCTAATTTGCATCTATTAATTCTTTCCTGTAGCATGGACACTCTAATTGACTGTTTCTTCCCCCCCTTTTTTCCTTTTTTTGCTTTCTCTCTCCCCCAGTCTCCTATTTATTTAGAAACTGGACCTATAATAACTCCATTCATCTGAAGAAGTAAGTTGTGCCCACGAAAGCTCATGATACCATCTACATGTTTTGTTAGTCTCTAAGGTGCTGCAGGACTATTTGTTGTTTTTTCAGTTTTTTCAGTTACGGACTTATTTGGCTACCCCTCTGAAGCTTTTGGAGAGTTAGTTCATCTGGACAGAGATGAGCATGTAGCCACAAGACTACTCAGCTATGCTGAGGAGGAGATGTAAGAGTTTACTGATAGCAGCCATTGAGAAGATTCCTGGAGTAATGTCAATGAAAAGTTAAATTTTGGGCCCATGGTCGGATTAACTCTTCTGGGGACCCACAGCTATTATATTTTGTGCGGCCCCCTAAGGTCCAGAATGGCCAAAAATAAGGAATGTGGAAGGGGGCTCCAGGCTGGGGTAGAAGGTTGGGATGTGAGAGGGTGTGAGGGCTGGGGGTGCTGGTTCTAGGATGGGGCTAGCGATGTGGGGTTTGATGTGCAGGAAAGGACTCTAGGCTGGAGTGTGGGAGGCAGCTCAGGGCAGGAGGTGAGGGGAATGTAGGTCTGGGAAGAAGTTAGGATGTGGGAGGGCTGGGGTGTGGAGCATTTACCTGGCACAGCTTCCCTTTGGTGGCACAGTCTTCAGGGAGTGGAGCAAGCAGGTGGCTCTACATAAGGGGTAGGGAACCCAATGCCTGGGGGCTCGATCCAGCTTGCCTGGATCCAGCCCCTGTGGCTCAGGGTTCCCTACCCAGCATTGGGGAGTCCACGCTGGCGCTCCAGCCCCTCTGCTGCCTCACCACGGGGCTGGAGCACACAAAATCAATTAGCCTGTGTCCCCCATACCTCTGGTATGTAGTGTAGGGGAACTTTTCTTGAGTCAGGGGCTGCTGACTCACAGAAAAATTAGTCAGCGGCCACATCAGTGGGGTTTTGTTGTGTTTTGTTTTTGCTTCTCACTTGTGTGCGGCCCCTGACTGATTTTTCTGTGGCTCAGCAAGCCCCCGACCCAAAAAAGGTTCCCCATTCCTGCTCTACATGCTACGTGCACTGCCCCTTGTAGCTCCCATGAGCTGTGATTCCAATGGGAGCTGCAGGGATGGAGCCTGCATGCCAGGGAAGTGCACAGAGATTCCCAGCACTGCAGCTCCAGTCCGAGTGGGAGGAATTACAGCACACAGAGCTGTGTTCTCTCCCCACCCCACCACACAGGGCTGGAACACAAGGTCTTTAGTGGCTGTGGCCTTGGGCTAAGGGGGCCCTGCAAAATGATCTGCAGTTTTGGTGGCCGGGAGATCTTTTTGCTGGGTCCCTTTAGCCCAGGGCCCTGAGCTGCAGGCCCTAAAGACCTCTCCAGAAAAGGAATGCCAAACAGAACTTTCACACACACACCGTCACTGTTTGAGCTCAACTGTAGTAATAACTCTCTCATTATTACATGCCATCTTTTCGTCACATCAGTTGGTGTCCACGCTGCAGGCTTCATTTTGGTCACAGAGTATGTTTGTGGAAAACACTTTAGCTTTATTAACCGCAGAATTAGCAAGAATTCATATAACAAACTATCTGTCCCAGAATGGTTTTTAAGGGCTTACAAAGTTGTACAATGTACTGCCTAAGGCTGAACACCTGACACCGGGCACCATAGCATTCATGTCCTAACTTTTCTGTACCACACATGAATTTCACTAACACTTGTACTTACAAATTAGGCATATCAGAACCCATTTGTAGGTCATGCGTTCCTTCTAGGCAGCACAGCTATAAATAATCAAGTCATGTCTGGTCACATACATGTCTCTTGGGCAAAAAGACAGCCTAGTAATCTCCTTCCTCTGTTTTCCAATAGCTACTACCATAGATTTTTAGTCTCTTCAAACTGTCCTGAGCAGTGACAATGATCAAAAGAATCAGTGTGCCCTTTGAGAAATGCCAGTCAGCTCACTTGCCCCATGTGGATTACCACTGAGGGAGTGGCTGTTGTCATGACAATTCAGAAAGAATGGCAGCTTCTGCTCCCAAAGTATCCGCAAAGTATTCATTTGTCCTACAGAACTGGATCGCCTGCTGAGTGACATGAGGGTCAATCTGGGCTCAGAGAAATGAATGACCACAATCCTCCTTTTCTATTGCTAGAGCTTTAACACTCTCACCTAAAATAGAGTACATTTTATATTTGAGCATGCTATTACATTAAATGATATCCCTTTGTTCTACCTCATTGAGTGAGTGTACAGCCAATATCCTGGCCATTGTCACATCCTGATTTTCTGAGCGCCTGGGCATCTTTTTTTGGCTACCACTGCTACCCCTATTATTGAAAAAATGAGTCGAGAAAAAACAAGGAATGACAATGGCATGTTCTCAAAATTAAAAAGCCACCTGTGTGTGACTTTCAATGTGCAACTATATGTATGGGACCCTAGAAACCTTATCCTAACCTGCACCTGGTGATACGGCTAGGAACTGCCTAGTGGTTAGATCCAAGGGCTCTGTTTTGGGAGAGCAGAGGTAAGGGAAGCAGCTGTGCATACTGGGATGCGGCTTGCTTTTCTTCTCATTCCCCTGATGATAAGAGAGTGAGGGGAAAGTACACAGCTTCTGTGCATGCCTCTCACTCCTGGCTGGTGAAGGAAGGGGGCAAAGGAGTAATTCACAGAACCCAAGTACTTTCCCCTTGCTCCCTTATTGTCAAAGGAATGGGAAGAAAAGCAAGCCATATCCCAGTACGCTTGGCTGCTGTCCCGCCTGCTCTTCAGAAATGGCGCCCTTGGTTAGATCCCAGGGTCACTACTCTCCACCATCTTTAGTATCCCTGGAGTAACAGGAGTGGGAAAATTCTGAGGATCCTAATGGGAAGTAATCTGAATTTGATGCCAAATATGAATAAATGTTTCAATTTCTGGAAGTTGGGAAAAAATCCTTAAAAAAAAAAAAAAAAAAAAAAAGAAACAGACTCCAGTCCTGCAAACACTTATGTACTTAGTTAAGTTTTTGCATAAATGAAGGATTGGACGGGGTCTATATCTCCTCCATTCAACTATTAAAAGAGTTTCCTAAATGCTAATTTTATAGAAAAAAGAGATTAAGCATATACCATAGGGTCTTAAATGCAGTAAAACAACAAAAAGATTAATATGGTAGAACTCTTCAAGACTTCACAAAACATTTTCCTATTGGTTGACATCAAATCTGTTACCTATCTCTTGTGTGAATTCATAAATAGTCAATTGTTTGTTTCACTCAATATAAGTATGTGAAACTTTGAACATGTATCAGAACCTGTTTGATCTGGAAGATGGGATGGGGCATTTGGATGAAATACTTGCTTGTGAAATTTACCAGTAAGTCCAGTTTGACTGGACAGAACAGACTTCCTAGTGGTAGTCCAGTCCTTCAGCTTCTGGTTAGGGATGAAACCAGAATGTGTAGAGCTACAGGAAATTTAAAAAAAAAAAAAAAAAGCTAATTATCATCCTAAATCTCCAATGACCCATTTGGGATTCTGACCTATTCTCTTTTTGTGTTTACTTATGACCAACCTTTAAAATTCAGTACAACTCTTGGACATCATGAGGAAGTTGATGTTCAGAGCATTCAGTCAGATACACTATGGGGTTGAACATTACCAGCAGGGAGCTATGTATGTATACAGGGATACAGCAGAAAATATTAAAAACTTGACATATAAAGAATTGCTTTTCCCACCCTGTGCTATTGAGCTCAGCTGTATCCTTGTTGCCTTCCCAATGTTATCAGGAATTTCCAGGTGCCAGAAGATAAGCACATTTAGGCATGGTTGTCCATCTAATCCAAAGAATAATGGTGAAGATAATGTGGCAAGTCATTTCCCAACTCCACCATTAAAGCAATTCTCTTAGCAAACTTAATGGCTGGTACTAGCAGTGACTAACTCAGGAGGAAGTTCATAGCTTCTCTGTTACTAGAGACCATTGCCAGAGATACAAATGTATAAGACATGGTGAGAAAGCGAGGAGAGGGATGGGAGGACTAGGAGAAAGTAAAGAAAGGGAAAATGGTTTTAAAGCAGCTTTCTTATAAACATTGTGCATAGGGAGATGTAGGTATAGGTGTGTTTGTGGTGGTGATATACTTATTGCAAAATGTGGAGCCATGTTATACACTCACAAATTCCAAAGCCAGAAAGGACTAATGTGATCATTTAGTCTGACTTTCTGCATAGCACAGACCATCATGGGCAGTGGGTGAAGCTGCTGTTGGGGAAGCAAACTCCCCAGTCTGTGGCCCCACCCATACTTTACCTCTATAGGTACTGCTTCAGCCCTGTCCTGCCCCCCCTTTGCCCCCCCCCCTTTCCTCACTGTCTCCCTCTTCTCTTCCCTCCCACTCTCCCCTTCCAGCCAAATCCATGAACTCAAATGTAGCAAATACTTGGGGGAAAAAACCCACTCTTCTGAAATTTCTTTCTAAAGAAAATGGAGCAGATTGTGAAGTCTGGACATTCAGAAGGTATCTAATTAAAACACTAAATTTGGGAATAAAAAATGTCAGTCATAGGTTCTTGATATATTCTGAAGTTTATCAGAGGTTTATTAGCAAAAACTTTGTAATGAAGGCAAGTCAGCTGTCCTGCTGAATACAACATTAAATATTATAGAATGCATGATGCAACCCTTCTCTCTTTTTCATTTTCTTAATCAGCCTTTCTAAGATGATTTTATATTTCAATTGTACTCTTAAGCCTCCGTAAAGAAATCATTCCAGGTTACTACATATTTAACACACTGAAACAAAGACATTATTTAAAATTAGTCAGAGTGGTTTAGTGTGTTCACGCCAAAGTTCATTGCTTTCAGAAAAAGGAACACTATTTTATTGTGTGTGATCTCCATAACAATAGACATGTTTATGAAATTTCACCATATGTTTATGTGAAAAGTATTTTTCCAAAGATTTTAGGCATAACAAAGGATTTTATATCTTGGTAAAGTACCAATTTTGGTGGAGGATTTCTAAACTAGTTCATCAAATAGTCAGAAGTAAAGAAAGGGAAACTCATTTGCTCAACTATCTGGAAGAAAATCAATGTCGTCCCTTTAAGGGCTCTCTTCAACAGGAGAGTATGGATGAATAGAAAGGACAGGAAGACGTTGGAAGCAAGTTTTTGTACTATAGTTATTAAAATAAAAATATGTATTTTAGATAAGGGTGGTCTTTTGAAGAATTTATTTAAAAAACTGTATCTCTGAAGATCCAAGCATTTTAGGTTAAGGCTGAATATTCAGACCACATCTAAAAATCTATGCAAGGATTTTTTAGAGATGTGGTCTTGTTTTTTCTGTAAAAATGGGGGTATGTCTACACTAAACAGCTATTAGCAGCAAGGCTGTGTCAACATAGCACTGTCGCTAAAAGTCAGCTTGTGTGAATGCTGTTTGTTGCCACTTTTGCTGACAAAATGCAATATGAGCAGTTTTGGCTTTGTTGGCAGGAGAACAGTCCTGCTGACAAAGCAGCATTCACACATGCACTTGCTGTGGCAAAACTTTGTTGTTCAGAGTGTGGGGAGGTGTTTAAGCACCTGCGAATGACAAATGTTTTGTTGAACAAGCACAAGTGAAGACATGGCCTGGGAGAAAGAGGTCAAACAACATGAGCTTAAAACTCATGCATAAAACTGTACAGAGTTAAGACACATTTATCTGGGGTTTAGGTCCCACTGGGGCTCTGCACCTAGGCACTGAGGCAAGTCTCTTTAACTGAGCCTTCCCAGAGCTAAGCTGATCTCAAGGTCTGTATTACACTATATAGGGCTGTGATCCCATCTCTCTATGGGTATGTCTACACTAGCTTGTTAATTCTAGCTAGGTAGGCAAATCAGGCAACTGGAGTTGCAAATGAAGCCCGGGATTTAAATGTCCCGGGCTTTATTTGCATGTTCCCATCCGGCCGCCATTTTTAAATCCCCTTAGTTCGAACAAACTGCCCGCGGTTACACATGCGCGTTTAAAGTTAATCCGAACTAAATCCTTAGTTCGGATTAACTGTTACACCTCATTCCACGAGGAGTAACAGTTAATCCAAACCAAGGACTTAGTTCGGATTAACTTTAAACTGCTGCGTGTAGCAGCGGCAGTTCGCTCAACTAAGATTTAAAAATGGCGGCCGGACGGGAACATGCAAATAAAGCCCGAGATATTTAAATCCCGGGCTTCATTTGCAACTCTGGTTGCCTGATTTGCCTACCTAGCTAGAATTAACGAGCTAGTGTAGACATACCCTATCAGTGCTGGAGGAGGCCAGAGGTCCTCACTCAGCAAAACAGAATAAAGGGAGTACCCAAGAAAGCAGGAAAATGGGCTCGGTGGTATTTCAGTACATCAAGTGACAATCACAAGGGGCTTTCTATGACTAGACCCGTCACACCTCATTTCCAATCTGAAGTTGCTTAGCTTTAACTTCCAGCCATTGGATCATGATAGACCTTCCTCTGCTAAATTAACAAATACAGGTTGAACCTCTCTAGTCTGGCACCCTTGAGACATGACTGGTACCAAACCAGAGAATTTGCCAAACCACGGAAGGTCAATATTGTCTAGCAGCATTACCAACACTTCCACTGCTTACTAGGCTCTTAGAAGACATTTAGGAGTTAATCAGAGCTAAATAACAGCACAGAACACGGAAGCCAGCCCTGGTGACTGTAAACAAACTTTATGGGACCACAGGAAATTTGGCCACACCCATGATAAGTGGACATCCAGCTAACTAAAATCATGCTGGACCATGGATGTTGCTGGACCAGAGAATGATGGACTAGAGAGGTTCAACCTGTATTTGTTCCTTGTGTAGGTATTTATTGATTGTAATTGAGTCATCCCTGGACCTTCTCTTTGTTCATCTATATAGATTGAAGTCCATGAGTATATCACGGTGAGGCATGTTTTCTAATCTTTTAATAATTCCTGTGGCTTTTCTCTGAACTCCTTTCACTCTATCAGATTCCTTTGTGAATTGTTGACACAAGAGCTAGACACAGTATTCCAGCAGTGGTCACACCAGTGCCAATTAAAGAGGTAAAATAATCTCTTTACTCCGATTTGATATCCCCATTTATGTATCCAACCATTATATTAGCTCTATTGGCCACAGTGCCATACTTGGAGCTCATGTTCACCTCATTATTCACCATGTCCTCCAAATCTTTTTCAGTCGTTGCTTCCCACATAGAGTTCCCCATTCTTTAAGTCTGGCCTTTATATTTTTCCCAATATGTATCAGTGATCACTTTGTTTTCCCTCCAGTCATTAATAAATCAGTTACAATCGTAGGGTTAGACAGGACTGCAAGTGTCATCTAGTCCAGTGGTTCTCAACCAGGGGTCCATGGTCCTCACCTACTTCTTGGGATCTGCCAAACAGGGCTGCATAGAGCCCAGAGCGCCCCACCCTCTAGGGCAGAAGCACCAAGCTCAGGTGCCCTGCTGGGCTGAATCTTGGAGCACCCCAGTCCTGTGGATCTTGAGACCCAAACTTTGGTGCTCCAGCTGAAGTTACCCTGTGGGACTGAAGCCCTAAGTCCTGACACCCCCCCTCAAAGGGCAGAAGCCCCTCTCTCTCTCTCTCTCTACACACACACACACACACACACACACACACACACACACACACAAAGCCGATAGCCTGCCCCATTGGACCATAGAGTTTTTATAGCATGTTGGGCTGAGGGGCCTCTGAAAGAAAAAGGTTATGGACCCTGGGTCTAGTCTTACCCCATGCCAAGCTGTCTAAACCATCTAAGGCAGGTGGCTACTCAGCAGTCTGTTCCATTGTCCTGTTGTTGTAACTGTTAGGAAGCTTTTTCTCACACTTACTCTAATGTTCCTATGCCGTACAGGTTGGACTCCCTGGTCTGGCACCCTTGGGACTTGACTGGTCTCGGATGAGGGATTTTGCCGGACCAGGGAGGTCATTTCTGGATCCTCTGCTGCCAGCCCCATCCCCTGCCCTGCTGCCCCACAGGGCTTCCTGGCTCCCTTGGCAGCCCAGCTGGGTCACACCAGCTTCCTCCCATACCCTCTACTGCCCCAGTTCAGCTGGGTAGTGCACACCAGGCTTCCTATCCCCTCCTCCCTAGCCAAGCTGAGCTGTGCACCACACACTGGCTCCTTTCCCCCCATGGCATCGCACTGGGCTCCTGCACTCCCTTCCCCCACATTGCATCGGGCTCTCAGCACTCTCCCACCCTCTGCGGCATGCTGGGACTCTCTGATCCTGGAAGATCTGTGATCCTTGTGGACCACAGATGTTGCCGGACCAGAGAGTCCCGATTTATAGAGGTGCAACCTGTAGTTTGATCCCATTACTTTTTGTCCTGCTCTCTATGGCAAGTGAGAGCAACTTTTCTTCATCTTTTTATGGCAGCCTTTTAACTATTTGAAAATCACTCTCCTGTCCCTCCCAACACACACCTTAATCTTCTCTTTTCCAAACTAAATGCACCCAGTTCCTTCAGCCTTTGCTCACATGGCTTGCATTCCATCCCTTTGACCACCTTTGTCACTCGCTCTGGATCCTATCCAGTTTCTCTACATTCTTTCTATGCATGGGTGACCAAAACCTGACAGTGCTGTATCTGAGGCCTAACTAGCACCAAGTAGAGCAGCAGAATCACTTCTCATGACTTGCATGTGATGACTCTCTTAATGCAACCTAAAATTGCGTTTTCTATTTTTACAACAGCACTGCATTGCTTTCTCATGTCAAGTTTGTGGTCCACCACTACTCCCAGATCCTTCTCAGCAATGCTTCTGCCAAGCCAGTCAGCCCCCATTCTGTATTTTTGTAGTTGTTTTTTCTTCCCCAAGTGTTGCACCTTGAATTTGACTTTGTTGAATTTCATTGTTGTCTATAGTCCAGTTCTCCATTTACCAAGATCCCTCTGAATTTTAGCTCTGCCCTCTGCAATGCCCCCACCCCTGCCATCTGTGATCAGTATGCTCTCCATTTCTATATCCAGATCATTAATAAAGATATAAAGCAACAATGGACCCAGAAATGATCCTTGTGGAACTCTGCTTGAGACCTCCCTCCATTCCGACATCATTACATTAATACTTACTCTTTGTTTGCGGTTGTTCAACAGATTATGTATCCACTTACTTAATGGTAGCTCTGCCAAGCTTGCATTTCTCAGGATGTCATGTGGGTCTGTGTCAAAATCCTTGCTGAAGTCCAGTTAAATAGCATAAGACTAAGAACAGATTTTCCTGGGCCCCATTAGAAACAAAGCCATTTACCGGTGATTCCCCATTTACAGTTACATTCGGAGACCTATCAGTTAGCCAGCTTTTAAGCCATGTAATGTGTGCCACGTTAATTTTATATCCTTCTGTTTTTTAATCAAAATGTCATGTGTTACCAAGTCAAATGCCTTACATAAATCTATTACATCAACACTACTACTTTCTCAACCACACTTGTAAACTCATCAAAAAATGAAATTAAGTTAGTTTGACAGGATCTATTTTTCCATATTCATGTTGATTGGCATTAATTATATTACCCTCCTTTAATTCTTTGTTAATTGAATTCTGCATCAGATGCTCTGTTATCTTACCTGGGATCAATTTCAGGCTGACAAGCCTATAATTACTTGGGTTGTCCTGTTTATCCTTTTAAAACTTGGCACAACATTCACTTTGGGTATGTCTACTCTGCACGGCTATTTCAGGAAACCAGAGGTATCCCAAAATAGCTACCCCGCATCTTCACAAGCCACACATTATTTCAAAATATTTTCCGAAATAACAGGTGCGCTATTTCGGCATCCTGGTAACCCTTGTTCCATGAGGGTTAAAGGATGTCTCGAAATAGCGTGTTATTTCGAAATTTGGTGCTGCATAGCACAAATTGTGCATATTATTTTGAGTGTAGGATGCTGTGTAGATGCACTCTTTGGGTATGTCTAGCCTACATGGCTCCATCGACGGAGCCATGTAGATGAGTTTACTAGACATAGGAAAATGAAGCGGCATTTAAATAATCACCGCTTCATTTACATCAAAATGGCCACCACGCTGTGCTGATCAGCTGTTTGGTGGCACAGCGCGGTAGTCTGGACGCACCGCGGTCAACAAGGGAAGCCTTTGTCGACCGCTCCGGTAAACCTCATTTCACGAGGTTCCCCTTGTCGACTGTGGCGCGTCCAGACTGCCCCGCTGTGCTGCCAAACAGCTGATCGGCACAGCGTGGTGGCCATGTTGATGTAAATGAAGCGGCGATTATTTAAATCACCGCTTCATTTTCCTATGTCTAGTAAACTCATCTACATGGCTCCATCGACGGAGCCATGTAGTCTAGACATACCCTTTGTGTCTATCTTCTGGAACATCCACAGGATTCAAAGACTTACAGAAAAATCTATATTAACAGTGCAGCAAGCACCTTACCCTGCTCTTTTAAAACTTTTGTGTCACAGTTCAGGGAAATTGCACCCGTATTAACTACCTATGGTTCAGCCAGGGTAACCATGGTAGGCTCCCACATCCTCAGCTGTCACCTCTGTAGGGGGAGACCCTCATCTCTCTTCCTCCTGACTGGGGTTTTTTCTAGCCTCTGCAGAGTTTCCTGCCTGCACTGTAACTTCTTCCACAAATCAGACTATCTAAGCAATCCTGCCTTGCTTTCTCCTCTGAGGCTATGGGCAGCATAATTATACTCACAGTCAGTTTTCCCTGTAAGCTATGTGTTTGTGCAGCCACTCAGAAGAGATTCAAATGCCACTCAGCTAATTAGCAGCTAAGTTTTGTTTCTGTTGGTGGTGCACATTCACACATGCCTCAGTGCACATAAAATTATTCTGCACATAGGTGGAAAAGATTAGAGGGAATATTGCCCACAGTTAGAAGTTATTGTGACCATAGGCATCCCTGTATTAACAACCTACACAGACTGCAATGATTTTTTTAAACAAAATATGCCTTCTGAGGAATCATTTGAAAACCAATAACACACTGGTCAGTCGTGTCATTGTAAAATTATGAATAATCTCTAATCGTATACTTTAAAAAGTCTCGGGGATAGCCATGTTAGTCTGTAACTTTAAAAACAATGAGCAGTCCTGTGGCACCTTAGAGATTAACAAATATATTATACCATGAGCTTTCGTGGGTAAACCCACTTCATCGGATGAGTTGGAGTTCCACAGGACTATTTGTTGTTCTTGTACTTTAAAGTCTATGACTAAAAAATGTTTAAACCAGACACACTGGAGATAAACAAGTTGCCTCAAGACAAAGGAAAGAGGCTGACACCTCAAAGTAAGTGAAGCCCAAATTCAATGGGTTGTTCATTTGTATTGGAGGTTGCAGCAGGAAGAGATAATTTGCATAATAGCTAGCAACCAGCAGTAGGGAAGAACCTGCATGGAGCCTTGTTTTCCATCCCTCATGGCTCCTTTCTCAGCATGAGCTAATGACCTTTATCTGGGGTACTCTTCAGAAGAATACATTTCACAGGTTCACTGAACTATATATAAAGAGAGGGGAAACAAACCTCTAAATTATCCTTCATTTTAAGGAGACAAAGAAACCAAGACATTTGATCTCTGCGATGGTTATCTCTGTGATGGTTCCTGGCTAGATCAGCCCATAAAAAGCTGGAAAGATTGGGAGTCAGAGAAACTATCGTGAGCGAAGACTGTATCATGCAAAATTAAATTGTAGAGATTTCTATGCATGTTTTCATTTTTATTTGCTTGTTAACATCTCTACTTTTATCTCTTTCATTTGGTATCACTTAATTCAAGCTCTTTTGTTAGTAAACTTGTGTTATTTTGTGTGCGCTTCTAGAGATCTGACAGGTTGGAATGTTGAGCTGTCTTTGTGGAGGCAGCAAACATAATACCCTTTTGATTGTCCACTGGAAGGGAGTGGATCCTTTCAGGAGTACAATTTTGGGGTGAATTCAGGCCTGGAAGGGTACTAAGTTCAGCCTGCCAGGAGTAACCAAGTTGGGAAAAGCCAGGATGAGGATTCTGGGCTGCTGGCAGGCTGTTGGGGTTAATACTTTGCACTCTGGATTA
Source organism: Rafetus swinhoei (assembly GCA_019425775.1). Classification (NCBI taxonomy): domain Eukaryota; kingdom Metazoa; phylum Chordata; order Testudines; family Trionychidae; genus Rafetus; species Rafetus swinhoei. Next base: position 281,049,352 of record CM033437.1, read on the forward strand.
TAACACAGACATTGTTTGAATCCCCTACTGGTCTGGATGAATCCCAAAATGTCCCAGCTACCACACAACCCTTTCTAAGCAAGCACATTTATTTTTAAGGCAAAAGCATTAGAGAAAACCTATTCAAACAATTCTTCTTGGTCCTTTTCTCTCTGATAGCCACAGCCTGTCAGTCCTCATCTGCTTGCGCTCTTGATGAATGTTGATGTGATCTCGTGCCTTGGCTGTAGCCAGGTCTCCTCTTAGACTTCCCACCTGACTCCTTGGTGGCCAGCTCCTGACTTCCTTGAACCTGGGGTACTGGCATTGCCTGAACCTGGTTGTCTAAGAACACTTCAGTGCCTCTGATTATCAGTATCATCTCTACTTGCCCCTCCTAACCAAGATTTTTTTCCTCCAGTACAGCCACCAACTTGCGCTGAATACAGAGAAAGTCCCTTCAGGCAGGAAAGAAAATATGGCCTATCGATTGCAGGTTACTGCCACTGTTCCATCTCTTGTCTTCTTGAAATTGCACATAGGGATGGACCTGGAAGGAAAGCCTTTCACTCTCCCTGAACCCTCTTGTAAGCTGCCTAAGTTTGGGGTTTTCAAGTTTGTCTAGCAAGTGACTTTTTATACCAAGTTTCACTGCTTAGGTCAGAACATCTCCACCCCTCACCATCAGAGACTTCAAACAACATGCCTGATCCAAGCTCCAAGGATCAGAGCTTTGTATCCTATACCAACACATCAACAAACAGACTTCTCTCAGCTGCTTCTGCAGTGGCCCACAGCCTCACTGCCCAGTCTGTTGAAGAGAACAAATAAACAAACTTGTCACCAAGGCCCCCTACCTCTAAGCAAAGAGTCTACAGCTATTCCCCCTCTATCCACACCTGAAACTTTCCTGTTAATTGCCTCTGTTTATGGCCCAGTTTATCATGGGCCTTTGAGCACCTAAATTGCACCCTGTCCAATAATTGCTCTTTCATGATCACTTCTAACATCCCAAATCTCTTAGCAGCTGGAAACACTGGCCTTTTATCTTGAACCCCAAGTGACTATTGCTTCCCCCACCATGTGCCAAAAACAAGCAGTTTATACTACAGAGAAGAGCTAGAATCTCTCCCTTTTCCATATGTATTTTTTAAAAATTTCGCTTTTATCTACTAGATATTTATAAAGTACCAAACCGTGTTAATTAGGAACAGAGTATAAAATCAGAGGATACCAAACATATTTTTCCATCACGTACTCTACAAGGTCACTGGCTGTGTCTAGACTGGCAAGTTTTTGTGCAAAAGCATCTGCTTTTGCGCAAAAACTTGCCAGCTGTCTACACTGGCCGCTTGAATTTGTGCAAGAGCACTGACTTTGTAATGTACAAAATCAGTGCTTCTTGTGCAAATACAATGACGCTCCCGTTCGGGCAAAAGCCCTCTTGTGCAAATGTATTTGCGCAAGAGGCCAGTGTAGACAGCTAAAAAGTGTTTTTTCGCCAAAAAGCCCGATGGTGAAAACGGCGATCGGGGCTCTCTTATGAAAAACAGCGTCTAGATTGGCACGGACGCTTTTCTGCAAAAAGTGCTTTTGCGCAAGCATCCGTGCCAATCTAGACGCTTTTTTCTGCAAATGCTTTTAACGGAAAAACTTTTCCGTTAAAAGCATTTGCGGAAAATCATGCCAGTCTAGATGTAGCCACTTAGTTTAGCTACTGTTTATATGTGACCACCACTTAAGAGTACTCTAGTTTCTGAAGCACCAGTCGGAACCTCTAGCCGACACACCTGAAAGGACTGCAACTAAGATGGACACCAGAGTCCCCTCACACTGTTTCCTACAATGCTTTGAGTCAGGGGTGGAGACAGAAAGAACTAGAAACTCTTTCTGAGGCTAATGGGGAGACTTCTGGATGGGGTCATCTGCACAGCCCCTAGCAAAAGTTCGGCTTGATTGAGAGACAGTTTCGGTTTTGGAGGCTGGGCAGGAGACAGACCAGCTCAGGAAGTCCCAGCTAAACTGCCACTCCTCTAAAGGGAAATCTAGATGCGTGAATCAGCTGCATCCAGCCCTGCAGCAGGGACCATGATGTGTACAGTGTGACCTAGAAATTAGAACTGTAGCCTGGTTTAATGGGTAGAGCCAGAAAAAAGTGAAAGCCAGAGCTAAGGATCAGAGCATCAGTTGGGGACCTGGAGACAAGGGTCAGAACAGGAGTCAGAAGCCAGGTGAGGGCACAGGGATAGAGCAGAACAGGAACAAGGCATAAGCATTGAGCAACTCCTGGCCTGTTGCTGAGTTTGAATGCAGACCTGCTGGCTCCTTATAGCCATTTAGGAGGTCTGGTCAGTCAAGTGATTTTGCTGCAGCCCAGATGGCTCATTAGCCACCTTGAAGACTGCGTGGGCTAGTCCCAATCTCAGTTGAAGAGACTAATCAAGTTCAGAGTTCCTGATAGCTTTGTTTGATAGGATAACAAGCCTTGTGGATAAGGGTCTACCTAGAGTCCTGGACTTTAGTAAAGCATCTGATACACCTACCCAGCCCCAGTTACTGCGAGCCAGACAAGAGAGCCATAGAATTCCAGACTAGGGAGACAGTGACTCTTGCAGGAGTCAGGACAGAAACCTGCCCCTGCCCTCAGTTGAAGACAGGGGCATTTTAAGCCAGCCGATTCCACTGTACTGCAACAGGGGGTTGCAGGATTCACTCCGCAAATCATCTGCCTGAGAAGGTGCCAGGGATGGAGCTGGGAGTATGTATGAATTGGGAGTGTTGAGAAGTGGATGATTGCATGTTATTAGTTAATTCTTTCCTTCCCTAGCTCCTATGTTCCCATTCCCATAAAGTCATCTTTTGTTCTGCAGTTACTTTGGGTGTGTCATCCCTTTGTTGATGTTTGTATTATTGTATTTTGTTGTCCCTTGAGCACTAGCCTTTATGCTTCTCACCGGTTAGTTGTATCCTCAAGGCTCAGTGAGGAGTAACCTTGGATGGAGGCTGCAGCTGCCAGAGAAGAACCCAAGGCCCAATCTAGGTGAAGAGAGGGGAGAAACTGCTTCTAATATTGGTGATAATAAGCACTAGGAGGGAGAAGGAGGCAGTGTAAGCCACACCTGGTGGAGTGGCAATGTATATACTTATTTTCCTCCCTCTTAATTGATATACAACCTTAATTACAGAGGTTATTAGTGGTGACTGCTACAACATAAGCAAACCCAGGTGCATATAAGAATGATATTGCTGAGGAACACATCCTTCTGTTTCATGGCTCACGGGTCAATAGTTGCCGTGCTTTAGGCCACAGAGAAAGAAATGATTGCTTTTCCCCTTTGCTCCATCACAATTCATTTTCTGATTCTTCCAGATTATAATTAGAGCCAGCGATTATATCTGCCGTTCTCATTCTGTCTTGTGCTGGAACAGAATTAAAAGGAATCTGTACTAAGCGAATGCTGTTGGCTCACAAAGCTATTTGTAATTCTTTCGGCATCCATCCAGAATGTTTTAATGAGAGAGGGAATTCAAATTGACATGCAAAAAGCTAATTTCCAAAGACTTTAAGAAGGATGGTTGTGTAGTTCTAGCACTCAACTAATTCCTGGGAACTCTAGATTCTCTTCTCAGATTTTCTGCGGAGGCCTGTGTGACTTTGGGAAGACAACTTACTCTTTTTTTGAGACTCACTGATAGTAATCTCCTTTGATGGGGGACTGAGGCTTGACTGATGTCTCTAAAGTTCTTTCAGATTCTGAAGTGTTAAATAAATATGATAAATATGATAAGTATTAGTTTACAGATGCTGACTTTTCTTTAGTGTGGTGACACCAGCAAAATAAACTTCTCTGAAGTGCTGCTGAACAATGTATAAACCTGCTGATCTGAGGAAGTGGGGTTTGCCCATGAAAGCTCATGATACATATTTATATTTTTGTTAATCTCTGAGGTGGTACAGGACTGCTTGTTGCTTGGAAATCAGAACAGACTACAATCTCCTAATACTAAATGTCTACCTGGAGGCTGCCTGAAAGCTTCCTATCTTGCCTGTCCAAGTGCTGGCTTGTTCCAAAGGCTGTGCATATGAGAATTCAGTCTCCACAAATATTTGAAAATGATTATGTGTCTGAACTGATTTATTATTGCACACATATTGCTGTTACTTCTTACAATTTAAGTAGGTGTGAACTGGTAACTAGCAGTTGTATATTACAGTTCTAAATTGGTTAGGCAGTTAGGATCTTAAGAAAAAGAAAAGGGAGAGGAAAGAGAAGAAATAGTGGGGATGGAAAAATACACATGGGCAGGCCCACCAATGTAGGGAAAGGGGACAAAGGGGGCAGTTTCCCCGGGGCCTGGTGATTCAAAGGGGACCAAGCTCCTCGCTGTCACCACTGCTACTGCAGCAGCAGCAGTGACCGGAGCCCTGTGCCCTTTAAATTGTCACTGGCTAAGGGGAAGAAGAAGGCCACATTTTTACATGCCAAGTGGGAATGGGCAGTTGGTGAAAATAGGGCTGGGGGAGGCAAGCCCCCAACCCCACCTCAGCCCCGTCCCTTCTGCTGAGGCCCCACCCCACACAGGAGCCAAGCCACCTTCCTGTCCCCTCACCACCACTGACAGTCTAGGCTGCACGCCGTGTGCCCCCCTGAGATGGGGAATGTGGGTAGGCATGCATGTCCCAGCCTGCCCAGCCCATAGCACGGGGAGGCAGGAGGGCGCATGGGGAGGGCGCATGGCCCCAGCCCCAGTATTTTACGTGGCTGGAGTTGTATACCTTAACCCAACCTTTCAGGTCTAGTGTAGGCCTGTCCTAGTTTTGTCCCCAGTCAGTCTTGTGCTGGGCATAGTTTGGCCAGACCAGAGAGTCTGAATTATGCATACATCATTGCTGCAGCTTTTAATACAGTAAGTTAATTTTTAAAAAATCTAGTAATAATCTAGTGGCCACTGCTAACATGTGACTTATCCTTTGAAAGGCATTAGCCAAGCATAAGAGACACCATTAGAGTGAAATTAAATGTCCTATTCCAGTGTTGACCACTTTAATCACTCTCGTTCTATTATTTTTAATAGAAACTAACCCCTCAGTATTGTTGTCTGTATTTCTCACTGAGCTGTCCCCTGCATGCTTGTAAAGACTCTCCTGAAATTACAGTGTGACTTGCTGAATGTATTCACTCTGAAGTATGGTCATATTCCTTTCCTGGACTGGGCAGGAGATTAATCTCCATCTAGTGTTATCACACTGGAGTTGTGAAAGAGCCACAGATTACATGGAAAAGAAAAATGTCCCTTTTCATTCCTTGATAACCACAGCAGTTCTGGTTGTCTGGAATGGCTAACATGGGAGATTTCCTCTTTTGTGTAATTTTTCTACCTTTTTATAGTCAACTCCCATGTTGCATACCCACTGGACAAGTAAACATTGTCAACAATGTTTGAAAATGTAAACACTAGCCAAACTAGTTACTATACTGTCTCAACTAATTGAGCAACAGTAACATTTATAAATGTTGATAATGAGCTGGTATGTAATGGAGGACATATGTGGTTATCTATTTTACTCTGGAGGTAAGATAATGTCTATTTTTACCTTCAATATTCCTGATCAGAGTAGTGCTTCAGTTATGTAGATTCTGATCTCTTTGTCACAGCTAAGTTCATGTCTGTTATGTTGCTAAAAAGCTTTCCTTGATCCCTAATAAAACCTAACTTATTAAAAGACCTCAGTTAGTGATTTATGGGATCAGTGAAAACAAAGGATAGTTAAAGGTCTAATCACATGGCTTGAGCCAGTCACTCTGTTCATGTTTTCTGTCACTACACTTTCAGCCTAACATGTCTGTTAGGCTTGTTTTGGTCCTCTGCCGGACAGAGTTCAACACTCATGCCAACCCATGGCCTTGTCACATATATATCTTTTTTACTGGTGGTTATGTTTGCACTACAAAGCCATTTCTCGAGCTGTTATGTTCCATAGCCCCAAATTTAAAAGATATGCTTTCCTGAATAATTCATGCATGGAACCTAGACTCCTTTGAAAATCTCCTATAAGGCTGTATTCTTGATTTATGTATTTGTGTGTGTTTACGTATTTAATAACTATAAAACTTTAAAGTGTTACGGACCAGCAGGTTTTAAATTCTATTTCTCCTGTGGGAGATTTCCTATCTGGCAGGATAAATAGCACATTCTAAACTTGTTTTACAAAGTTTAAATTAGAGGTCTTCCTACCTGAAATATAACAACCTATAGGATTTGAAATGCACCCACTCTGTTTCTATTTCCAAATATCCAAACCAAAAGCTTTTGGGGGTGCTTGTCAAATTTGATTACCAATGGTTAATATAAGGTCCTTGTTCAAAGGGAGATGTCCTTAACTTCAGTGTATTTTGGTAATGAGTACTTGCTCATCTATAATAATTTCACCTTTACTTCTCCGTGAATTTTGAAATTTTGAGTAGCCTTCCATTTATTTGTTTATCTATCCCTTGAAATGCATGGATAGATTCATAACAGGACTTTGGCATCTACCTGTCATTTTAGGCATCTAAATCCCAGAATCAAGCCAAACTTGGATTCACAAAGCCTGTACTCAGCTGCCCCTAAATCCTGTAGGTGCTTAAACTCATTCAGTACCTAATATTTTGTAGCAGAAGTTCCCTGTGTGCCTATGTTTCTGTTTTTGAATGGGTTTACTGCCATCCAATGCCAGGATGCCTCAGCCCAAAAGTGGTATGGGCAAAGATTGGTGTTTCTCTGCATAAAATGCCTGCAGGGCCCAGTCTAATAAACAAGCTCTGATCCTGCTTATAGGGTTGCATTCCTGTAGATGGGACCCAGCCCATATGTACGCAAAACAGCTGGCTGGGGAGGAAGGACCCAGCCACTCTGGGAATTACCTCAGTCCTGCCTTTGAGCATCATTTCCTGGTGGTGTCTCATCTGCTATTCGCTGCCCTTTCAATCTCCACTACACCAGAATTCATGTCCCTCCCAGATTATGGTGCCCCTTTCTGGGTACTGCCCTCCAGGGCATGCCCACATCCAGGGTCCTCACCTCTCAGGGAATCCAGTTCACCTCTAAGCCCATCACTCACCTCAGTGATCTACTGCCGTTCTTCATCTAGCTCCTTCCCACAGGGACAAACTGCAGTCTGAATTGACCACTCATCAGTAAGGGAGGTGGACTTGCTACCTATTCCTGCCCCTCTGCAGCCCTAATACTGCCTCTAGGTCCTATTTCAGGCCCTCAACGTTGGAGTTGGTCAGGCCAGATCCCATCTGGCTCCCCCGACCTTCCCCAGAACTGCTCTTTCTCAGATGCCTTGCCCTAGCAGGCAGCTTGGTCCTTCTCTCTCCAAAGCTGTAGAAAGACGGGGCTCCCTCAGGCAAGCAGCCCTTTTATACAGTCCCATTGGGCCCTGATTGGCTGCCTCACACCCTCTCCCAGTTGACTCCTGGGACAGCCCTGTTTCAGGGCTGTTTTTAACCCATCATGCTCCAGTGCATCCCATCACAACCTCCCAGCCCAGCCGTTAGGGTAATAACCTGAGGTATAAGAGTCCTCCCACTTCAAGAAGTCCCTTTGTATCAGAGAGAGAGAGAGAGAGAGGATTTGAACAAGGATCAGAGGTGAAAGTGGACAATGTACTGGTGAGACATGGCTGCCAGTACTGGTCCGTACATGGCTGATGTTAAAGCACTGCCACAACTGCACATTAATGTCACTGCCCTGGGGCCTGGTGATTTGAAGGTGTCAGGGCTCCCAGCTGCCCTACTGCTCCAATGACTTTTTAAAAAATTATTTAACCACAGCAGAAAAGCTTCAACAGGAGAGAGTGAGGGGGGCATGTATCAGGCAATCCTACCACTCTCTGGGTAGGTCATTCATCTGAGAGGGAGCAGCATCTTGTTCAATTTCTTTCTCCCCCATAAGTGGGGAGAGGGGACTGAAACTGAGGGGCTTCCACATCATTGCTGGAATAGGGGAGGCCAGGGGGCCATATGTTTCCCGGGGCCCCCCTTTCATGGCAAGGCCAGAAGCTGGAGTACAGCCGGGGAGCCCAGGCACTGTGGGGCACTGCACTGCCGAACCCTCCACTTGACCAGGGTTGGGTGGGCTGAGAGTCGTCCTGACCTGTGACCCCACCCTGCCCAGGGCAGGTAGAGGGTCTGTAGCTCCTCACAGCTGCCCACATGGCTCTTACCATGGCCAGGCTGTAGCTTCAAGGCCCTGTCCCCTAGCTGGAGCCGAGCTGAGGTAAGAGCCATGCAGGTAGCTGTGGGGAACTATGAAGCCTCTGCCTACTCTGTGCAGGTGGCCCACAGAATGGGGACACAGGCAGGGGGGCTGCTCTCCATCCCCACTGCCACTGCTGGCCTTCTCTAGTTTCTGACTTGATCAGGCAAGGCCTCAGGTAGAAGGGGCAGGGGTGGGGCCACAGAAGGGGCAGGTGCTACTTCTGGGAAGGCTATGTCATGGCTGAGTACCCTCATCACTGAACTATAGATTGTGAGGGTACTCAGCCATGACAAAGACTTCCCAGAAGTAGCACCTGCGCCTTCTGTGGCCTCCTCAGCCTTCTCACAAAAATGGTGTCAGTTCCTCCCTCCAAAAGAGAGTTTACAACTGAGAATCCCAAGTAGAGGGAGGCACCTCCCTGTAGCTTGGAATTAGGCACCTAACTCCCTGAGGGGGGTGAAATTAGGATCCCTCCCCTCACCTTGGTACCTCTTATTGGCTAGCTTAGGTAGAGGGCTATATAGGATCCTGGCTTTTGTGAGTCCCATTCTTAGATACATATCTTCCTTTCATTATTACATAGGTACCCTGAGCACCTAAGTCAGGTTTTGTAAATTCTGGTGATTTTCTAGGTGCCTAAGTTTCTTTGTGAACCTAGCCCTCAATTTCAGGCCCTAATAGGTGTATGTCTCAACCCTATCATCTAATATATGATTTTACAAAGTGTCTGGCCCTACAAATAAAACATGTGTTCACCTTTTCCCAAGGCACTACACCAGTGTATAAAGTTCAGGACAGTAATGTTTGCAGTATCAGGGTCATAGTTTGGTACAAAGAACTACCTGCTTATATGTGTATGTCAAAGTAATTGGTTTGGCAAGATACCGTACACAGTGAAGCACAGCCCCATATTGGATGGTGTGATATGAGCCCTTATGGCTAAAATCTCTATCTGGAGTACAGAAGACCAGTTTGGAATCTATTTAATGGCCATAGGGTCTTTCTATTAAATAACCTCCAAATGTTGTGGGAAAAGCCTCCATAGACTCTAACCATATTAATTCATAAGATGAATTCATTACATTGATTTTTCCTGTTTATGCATGAATGCTATTCTTGGCAGAGTTTGCTAACAAAATATTTTAGTAATGCAGATGCATTTTTTTAGCAGCCATAATGTTCAAAGCAACCATCTGGTGGTAGTGGCTATGCCTTCATGAACAAAATCGATCATTATGTAATTATCCTCATATAAGAACATAAGAACGGCCATACTGAGTCAGAACAAAGGTCTATCTAGCACAGTATCCTGTCTGCTGACAGTGGCCAATACCAGATGCCCCAGAGGAAGGGAACACAACAAGTAATCCTTATGTGATCCCTCTCCTGTCACCCAATTAACTATCCAACCAGAACCTTTGAGAATACACTTACACCTTTGAAATTAAAATCAATCCCACATCTTGAGCAGAGAATAAGGTGTACAAGACCAAACTTGCAGAATATGAAAATCAATCATTATTCAAAATGCCATTTACAAACAAAAGCAGCAAAAATCACTCATAATCACTATACTCCAAACACAGCATCTTATTGACCAAGTATTTGCATAGTCAATTGGATTTCTGCCAGTATTTAATTTTCTTTTGCAAGGTGAAGGCAATTTGCTTTTGGGTTTTTTTTAAGTAAACATATGTTGATGAGGAAAAAATCCAGTACAGTTAGGCTTAAACAGACTATTTTTTGCTTTCATTATGTACATTTCAAGATAGTGCTATTATCTGTGAATTACATATAATGCAAAAATAGACGAGGTAAGAAGAAAAAAAAGGCCAAATGTACCTTTCCTGGGGACAGGGTGACTCCTTTTAAATGTCTTGGTTTCTGTTTTGTTTGGCTGTTCCTCTCTCCCCCCATTTCTTCTCCCCTTTCTTATCACCATTTATCTTTTATTCCCTTTTCTGTAACTTTGTGCAGACTCAATTTAACAATTGCCTCATCTGTGTACTTATCTATAGGTAGGTATTCCACTCTAAACCCCTAATTAAAACATTCTCATGAATAAATCACAATAACTAACCTAAATCAACACACTTCTGACTCTTATCTGTCCAGTTCCCAGCATATCTTTTTCTTGCTCTCGCTTCTTCATCCAGCTTTTCTTATAACAGTTGTTGTTCTTCTTACTCCTCTGTTCATGTGGCCTTGATTTTAATTTGTTAGCTAGTTCTTGGCTGATTTTCTTTATTTAGATTAATAATACCTCACCATTACTTACTGAAGAAATAACTCCCTCTTGACTCTGTACCTCCTGTTATCTGCATGGACGGAGAATTTTACAGCTGAGGCAGAGAAATCAGTTTTCTAATTTACACAACTATCTCAGCGAAAGACTGGTGTGCTGTCAGCATAAACACATACAACAAGCTGAAGTTCCTATATGTTTTCTTATAGTATATGTAATAATAATTTCTCTAACATTATTTACTATGTATTTGACTAATACAATTCTTTACACTTTCTCTAATTCATATGTCTGTATTCATGAATTATGCATCCAGCTAGTGTTTGATAAACATTTTCATATTACTGCCACCCCATTCCTATTTTCCTTCCTTCTGCGCATCTCTCTCTTTCATCACCTTCTTGTTGCAATCTAAGGCTATATCTACACAGCAACATTATTTCAAAATAACTAGCGTTATTTCAAAATAATATAGTCCGCGTTTACACGGCCGCCAGTTATTTGGACATAATGTCGAAATACTGTCAAGCTGGAAGACTTCTTACTCTGACTCATATAACTCTCATTTTATGAAGTGTAAGGGAAGCCAGAGGAAGAGTGCTCTATTCCAAATAAGTGCTGCGTAGACAGCACCAAAACTCGAAATAACCTATGCAATTGATGTAGCTCAATTTGTGTAGCTTATTTCAAGGTAAGCCGTGCTATGTAGACGCGCCCTAAGATTGCAAGCTCTTTGGGGCAGAGGTCTAGCATTTACTATGTCTATACAGCACCTAGTACAATGGGGTCCTGAATAGTTTTGGCCTGTAGGTAGGGATATCATTGGTTAGCAAATTAACTGGTTAACCGGTAGCCTGGTTGGGCTGGAACAGCCCCGCACCTGATTCAGGTGCTTTAGCCCAGCTGGGCCTACCATGCTACAGCGTGGGCTGGGGATGTTTCAGCCTAGCTGGGCCTGCCGCGCTGCACAGTGGGCAAGGTGCTCCAGCCCATTTAAGCGGTTAACCAGATAAATATAACGTTTAACTGGTTAACCTATTAAACAGGATTTTACATTCCTACCTCTCAGTGCTATTATACACTACAACCTCCATACTCCACATGTCCCTCATTCAGGAACACCCCTGGTACAGACCCTGGCAGGCAGAGACAGAAGCAACTCTGCGCCCTGCCGCTTCTCCTCCCTCCCATCTGGGGGAATGGCAGCACGTGACACACTGTGCCGGAGACTTTAACCTGCCGCTCCAACAGTGGCATGGGGTGGTGCCTGGAAGTGGTGGGAGGACACGGAGTGCCAGGTAACTACCATCCCCCATCCCCCGTGCTCCCTCCCTTTGGCCCAGTAAAAACTTTAATCCAGCAAATTCTGTTTCCCAGTGTTATCAGATTAAAGAGATTCAAGTGTATTAAGAATTAAACATTAAATATTAGAAAAAGATTGACTGTGGCTGCAAGTGAAGTCTTCTTTTCCTGTAAAACAACAACAGCAGCAGCAACAGCAAGTGTAAGCTGCACCCAAATAGATGTTTCTTGACTTTGATCTAGGAGGAAAGCCTTTAGGGATGAGAAGCTAGCTAAATCCGTCCTTCTAGTTAATCTTCAGCTTCAATGCTCATGGAGCCAATTTTGAAGGTTTTAAGTTTGATGGTAAAGAGCAAATTTGAGACAGCCAGCTCAGATCAGCAGGTGACAAATGCATGGAAAAGCAAAAGGTTATTTACTGGGGTATGGTTCTATTGACCATGTCTGTATTTCTGAAGGAAAATGGCATCTGTGAGAAACAATAGAATGAAACACAGGATTACTAGGATCCAGAGCATGAACAAATATTTTAGTTTTGGGCCAAAACGTCCATGCCTTAAAGTCAGGCTCCTAAATCCATATTTGAAAACACCAATTAAATCACTTGATGATTGCCTGTTCTGTTCACTCCCTCTGGGGCATCTGGCATTGGCCACTGTCGGCAGACAGGGTACAGGGCTAGATGGACCTTCGGTCTGACCCAGTATGGACATTCTTATGTTCTTTGTTCTTCTGTATAATATTATCAGAATAAAAATATACTTTATAAGGTAATATACACTCTCTTCTCTAGAAGTAATTTTTTTTACTTATTATATTTGATTTTCCCTATTAAGTTATCCATTTCATTCTGTCAATTGAAGCTTTCATTTGCTGTCACTTCATTCATTCCTCCTTCAATACTCCCCTAATATCTGCTTTTCTTTTTCAATGCTATCTTTACTCCGCCATGTTTTACACTCTCCTTTACTTTCAGAGCCACTTTACTTATTGCCTATGTTTTTAATTCTTCTTTTTAAATTTCATTCCCCCAGATTTCTACCACTTTAACTATGTGGGAGCAGGATTTGGCCTGCTGTCACTTCATTTTAAATAATTCTTAACATAAGTAAATAACAGGCTATTGTTTTACTTGGTAATTTTAATTGCTGATTCAAAGTGTTTTTTCTCTGGGGATAGAACTACTGGTACAACATAGCACCAAATCTTGCCATCTGTGTAGGGCTCTGATGCCCTTGAGAAACAAAGCTGTAAGGAGGTACTGTATACTCTCTAGAGCATGAATACCTTAGGCTGTGACAGTAAGTGGGACATGAGGAAATGCAGTTACAAATGGAGACATGTTTTCTTTTCATTGACCATAATAAAGACATTTGTGATAAAACCCATGGTGCAACTGAACATGTATGTCCAATAAAATAAAAAAGCCTGTTGATGCCTAACACATGGCAGACAATGGGACAAATTCACCCCAGCAGTGAACACCCTTCAGTCAAAGGAGTTATTTTAACAAAGGCTTTGAGCTATTAAAGTACAGGCATCTTTACATTAAGTAAGGATTACTCTTGCAATGCTTCTCAAGGTCCATGCACTTTTGCCTTATCAGTCATATTCATATTAGTCTCGTAAGCTGCTGCTGCTCAGGGTACCTTTACTGCTTTGCTATTTTTAGGACTTGCACCATGGGTTTTATCACAAATTATTGCTTCTTTTGCAACACATGCAAATAGACATGGTGATGAAAGAGCAGCCTCATCGAGTTAGAACTCAAAGGGTCAAATTCCTACCTCAGTTACATAGGCACAGCCCCCATGACTTCAGAGAGATTGCATGTGTTGATCTGAAGTCCATTCTTTCCCCACTAGGTTACATCTACACTGCAATTGAATCACTGAATCACTGCCATCTGATTCAGGCTCACAGGGCTATGGATTTATTTAATGGTGGTATAGATACTGGGGTTCACACTTCAGCCTGAACTCTGGGGCCCTCCCTCCTCTCAGGGACCTAAAGCCTGAGCCTGAACATCAACCCTGCAATTAAACCACCTTATAATCCCGAGTCATCTGGTGTGGGCCAACTGCTGGTTTTTAATTGCAATATTGACATATCCACAGCCTCTCTCCCACTTCCCCACACCACACTCTGGCATTTGCAGGGTTGAATCAGCTACAATTGAGCTCTTCTTATTCCCTGAATGGAACAGAAGTAAAATATCATATTCTGGCCCTACTGACCATGGTATTAAGGTGCCTGAAGAGCTAGTTTGGTAGTCGCACAGGCTTCTGCAGATCCTGAAAGGGAGTAATTAGCCCTCAAAGCAGCCATGTGGCCAGAGCCATTCCACACTTGCTTAATGCTGGCTTGTTCCAAAAAGGCTGTGGTCCTTATTCATTCTAGCTCCTTCATCACTGGGGCAGACCTTTTTGGGTTGCTAGATCTATTGACCGCCCCATACCTTGCAACAGGAATACCCTGTTCTCCTCCAAAGCCATGGCAGATTTCCATATCTCGGCATAAATGACTTAAATTCTATAATACAACAGCCTTCTGCCATCTGGCAGACAGTTCCCCAGACTAGTTACCCTTCCTGTCTCATTTATAGATGGCAATCAAATCCTCTCACATGCCTTTTTCTGGATTATCTTTTAATACTTATTGTTTGAATCCCTTTAGATACAGGAAATACCACTGTCAGAGGGGTAGTCATGTTAGTCTGTAATTGAAAAAACTTAAAAAACAATGAATAGTCCTGCAGCACCTTAGAGACCAACAAAAAATGTAAGATGGTATCATGAGCTTTTGTGCCTATGAAAGCTCATGATACCATCTACATTTTTTGTTGGTCTCTAAGGTGCTGCAGAGCTATTTGTTATTTTTAAGGAAATATAACTGTACATTGTGGGCCTCTGCCTATGCCACTCCCATTGATTTCAGTGTGCCATGCATTCATACAGCCAAAAGCAGAATTTTGCACTATTTTGCTGCGCCACTGAAAACTACAGGATTTTACTGTATAAAGCATACAGTGTGCTATCCTCCTAAACAACCGTGGACCTGACCTTTTACAGGGGACTTTCAGCCAAACTTTTTTTTTCAGCTGTAATTAATTGTGGACCTTCTATGTAGCCATTCAACTACCCAATTTAACAATATTATCTTGGACATCTATAGGATAAGATTTGTGGTCACAGTTAATCAGAGGACCCAAAATATGCAAGTATGCACGGAAAAAAAAGGTTAGCCCTACAAGCATGGCCTTGATATGGAATTATGCTAATATGAATACTGAGTTATGATGTATTTTATTCATCACAAAGGCTGCTGTGTTACGATTGTGCCAGGCTATAGTAGGATGGGCTGTCACCAATCAAAGAGGAAAAGAGCAGCGGGCCTGATCAAATACAAAACAAAACACTTTGTAGTATGTCAGGATTTAATAAAAGAACAGAGGAAAATGGTTCCTTACACACCCACATGAGTCACATTCCCCATGTTAGAACACAAATACTCAGCCAGATTCCCTCTCTGTGGGCGAAATCCTGGTCTGATTGACATTAATGGCTAAACCTCCATTGCCTTCAGTAGGACCAGCATTTCTCCCTAGATGTTTCATTTAACACCCTGATTTTCTAGTTTCAGACATTTTAAATTAGTATTTGCCATCACTGCCACTAACATTCATTCTCTTCATTTTATTTCATGCTGTTGCCATACAGACTATGATCATGATATACAAAAGCAATACCTTACTTGAGCACAAAAAGTGGGAGCATGCCAATAAAATCTGTGGCTGACACAATGTTGGGAGGCATTGCCAAGCTCGAAGAGGACTGGAATATCATAGAAGAAGATTTGGAGGACCTTGAAAACTGTAGTAATAGAAATGCGATGAAATGTAATAGTGCAAAGTCACACTTAGGGCAGGTCTATACTACAAGGACATAAAAGGAGGTTATATATTCTCCATGTTAAACATCAGCATCTAGAACAGATTTCTAGTGAGTTCCTTTTCTTTTCTCTGCCACAGAAAGCAATGAATAACAAATTATGTTATAGTCACTTTCATGGCCATGGAATCATAAAAAGACATATTCCTCGGTTTTATGGATCATGGACAGTGCTTTTGATATTTTATAGATGGCAGTATATTCAGAGACAGGAAAATGGCAGATGGTTACCTTACTGCTCATTGCAGATACAGACTTCTCTTTAGATTGTACAAATAGGCTCTTTTAGTCCAGAAATCCATGTCACCAGCGAAGGGATTGGAGACAGTGACTCGATATGTGTGCAACTGTTACACAACATGTATATGTTGTCTAATATATGTGTTCACATTGTATATTTATTTGAAATTTAATCAGATAGTTTGAAAATTTGCTTCCGAAATGTAAACAAATCCCATATGATTGTCCCATAGCAAAGAGTTGTGAAATTACCTTCATTGCTCAGGCATGACACTTCAGTGGAGTTATTACTGAGTTCACACCACAGATGGTAAATCTTGTTATATAGAACAAATGGGGATTGTCTTCATTACAGTCAATTAATTGGCCATCCTCAGGTAATACCAGCTAGGGAAAGACATATTCCTACATAACAAATATTGACTCAGGAAAATGACTGACAGACTTTCTAGGTGTTTTCCTTTCCTCTAAAAACTGACTGGTCTCATTGGAATAGGTTCTTTTTCCTCCTTCTCTTTTTGTAACAGGTTATGACTCACCAGTGTGTTGCCTCCTGCTGGTCTGTCTGTGAATTAGCTCTTCCAGCTCTGTTGGCCAGTATCTCGCCATTCGTTACCTGTCTTCTTCTGCCTTTTGTCAGGCCCCATGTGCCTCCCAGCCCATGGTGTGCCTTTTCTCATGGCACTGTGCCACAGCAGTGCCACTGCACTCTGGGCCCTCCCCGCCCAGGAAACCCCAACCTCCTATGTCCACCTTGCCTCAGTGTCCCACTGCCAGGCATCATCTACCCCTGCCTCAGGGGCAAACTGCAGTCTGAACAAGCCAGTCATCATTGGCAAGGAGGCTGCTGCCTTCTCCTGCCCTGGTTGCCTCCCTGCAGACCTACTACCCCTCAGGCCCCTGTATTAGGCTTCAGTCTGGGAGTTGGGTCAGGCTAGAGCTCCCCAGCTCTGCTTGCCTTTCCCCAGAACTGCTCTGTCTCAGGTACTATAGCTTCCCTGGCAGCCAGGTCCCTCCTGCTCCATAGCTGGAGCAAGAGTGTATGTCTGATCTTAGCAGCCTCTATTTATACTCCCCCAGCTGGGCCGTAATTGACTGCTACCTGCCTTAGCTGATTGCTCCACGGTCCTAGCCAGGAGGGCTGACAGAATTGCTGGGTGCCTGGACATTGGAGGGAGGGGGACTGCCTCAGGCAGAAGAAGCAGGGCTGGGGCAGGAAACCCACAGCACCGCTCAGACCACACGGCGCCCCCTGTCCCCAGCCAGCCCTCAGAGCAGAGGGGTGGCTTGGGGCTTTGAAGTGCGCTGCATGGCGTTTTGATGGTGATTCTAAGGGCAGGGGGATTGGGAGGCCCAGGCCCTTTAGAATTGCTAGGCCCTAGGGCAACTGCTCCCTTTGCCTCCCCTTGTTGGTGGGTTTGGTCCCTGCCCGCTCCCAGGACTGGGTTTTACACTTATCTCACTTGGAGCAGGGTGGCTGCCACTCTTCAAAGAGAAACTGTCTTCCCTTTTTCCACTCTTTGAGTGACTAGTAATGCCCCTTGATCAGTGCTTGGACAATACCCACGTGGGGTAAACATCTCTTCATGCTGTTGACTGTGGATTCTACAGAATGTCCGAGTGCAGAATAAGCCAAAGAGATCAGAATCAGAGGTCTGCAGTCAGCTCAAAGATGTGATTTCTTCCCCTTCCCCCTCCCTTTGTAATAGGAATGCCCATTCCCTTTTGTCTTCTCTTATTTATTAAAGTGGTCTCCTTAAATAACTATTCCCTTCTCCTTAAATATGAGCCTGGCCCTTGACTATAGTTGAGAAGATGATTGGACATATGTAATGATTGGGAGAGTATATAAGCCTAAATGACAGCATTGCTGTGGTTAGTGTGTGGAAATGCAGAAGGCCATATTCTGCTCTGTTACATGGTTGCAAGTTTCATTGTTTACAGTGGAAGCAGATGCTTCTCATTGACTTTGGTCTTGGATGGTCCCAGTGTCTGAAAAGGAACAAACAACAGGAGATAGGAAGACAGCAACACACATTGTAGGCCCAGTTCTTCTCTCTGTTACATGAGTTCCAGACCTACTGACCTCCACAGGAATTAGATCTGTATGACTGAGCAGAAATGAGCCCTCAGTCATTAATTGCTTTTAGAGAAAGCAGGGGGAATAACAGCTAATGGGCTGTCAACCTCCGCACACACTGCATGATAAAACTTGTTCTCGTACCCCTGTGATCTCTGCTGTCCCTTTCATCACTGGAAAAGTGTACCATAATCAGACCTTGCCCTTTCAAGCACAGCCTCATTTTCGTGTTCATTTCTTTTGGAATGAATGTGTAGCTAATGACGTGTGTGCCTGGCCAGGTGCATGCTACCATCTCCATTCCTTGTTACTGTTGAATGCTGGAGTGCAGCCCAGGCAGAATTAACCTACAACATTACAAATTATGCACATTGCAGCTAAGAGTATAATTACACTACTGTTATGCACCCCATTTCTGTAAAATGTCATTATTTTACTGTTAAAGACATCCCCTTTGCAGCAGCTATAAATGTACTTACAATCGGTGGCAGGCTAATTATATATCAATTATGATATTTATTAAATAACTTATTAATTGGCTATAAATACTATGTCAAATGAAACAAATGGCTTAAAGATACTTGAAATTATATTTTAGATTCTGGTGTAATTACAGCTAATGCAACTGTAATCTATATGGAAAGCTTAATGAGAAATGTATCATATCATTATGCTTTTACAAAAGGTGTATGTTTGGTAAAAATCATTTCAGTCTCCCTTTTCCCTTAATTTTTAAACCTGACTTCTTGATTAAATAATACTTTTAAATATAGAGGACAAGTCAGTGCCGCTTAAAGCTTTTTTTAAATATACTTTCAGAAGCAGCATAGGCAAAATACTGTGTTGATTTCTTTAGAATCAACGCACTTTACCTACTTTTGTGATCTAGGGGATTTGGTATGGTCCACACACTAAGGAGGAAGGAATAAGTTTTTTCATAAACTAGTCCTAAATACGGTCCCCAGTTACATCCTTGCAAATGACCTGGACCTGGTTAACTACACAGGTAAGAAGAGCCCCAATTGCTAAAGTATTTGGCAAATGTGCTGCATAAGAGCTCCGAGGTTACTTCTGCCGGCTCATTTTATCAAAAGTAATTGTGGCAGTGACCTTCTTTACTACTAGCTAGTCTAAACAATGGAGTTGCAATTGTGGTGGAATGAGGATATATTTCTCCCCCGCTTTGTTGATTTCAGTATTGTTGTTATTCCTCCATAGATTTAGATTTCCTAAATATGGCTACATACTTAAGGGAATAGTGTTTTCAGAAAATAGCACTATTAAGGATAACACCTGCTGATAATGCTATCGATATTCCCTGACTGCACAATATTACATGGATGAGCAGAGATAATCCCCAGACAAACCCTAATCCCTAAAGCCATGTATACACTACAGATAAGATTGAAGCAGCGGTGGTCGATCTTCCGGGGTTCGAATTACGGGTTTAGTGAAGGCACGCTAATTCAAACTGAGAGGACTCTCCCATCAATGCCAGTAGTCCTGCTTCTACGAGGAGTAAGGGTAGTCAGAGGGAGAGTATTCTCCCGTCGACTTCCCGCAGTGTGGACAGCACCGAAATTTGAGTTAAGATACTTTGACTTAAGCTACGCAATTAATGGAGCTGAAGTTATATATCTTAATTAGAATTTATCCCCTAATGTAGACCAGGGATAAAAGACATATGCTTATTCCTGTTTACAGAATTCAAATGGTGAAAGGCACGTTTTGCCAATCCCTAGAATTTCAAAGTGCCAGTCCTTGGATCATCCTAGTCACCTTTCTCTGCACCTGTTCCAGTTTGAATTCATTTTTCTTAAACATGGGAGACCAGCACACTATTCCATATCAAGTCACACCAGAGCCATACTTCCCTATCTCTATTGGGGAAAACCTCACTTGATGCATTTTAGGATTGAATTAATCTTTTTCGTGGCCATATCACATTAGTAGCTCATACTCATCCTAGGATCAACCAACACACCCAAGTCTCGATCCTCCTTTGTTGTTTCCAAATGATTCATCCCCAGTTTATAGTGAAATTTCTTATCCTTATTCACTAAGGATACATCTACACAACAACATTATTTCAAAATAACTAGCATTATTTCAAAATAACTTAGTTCACATCTACACATCAGGCAGTTATTTTGAAATAATGTCGAAATACTGTCAAGCTGGAGGACTTCTTACTCCAACTCCTGTAACCTTCATTGTACAAGGAATAAGGGAAGTCGAAGGAAAAGAGTTCTATTTTGAAATAAGTGCTGTGTAGATGCTCCCAATTTTGAAATAAGCTATGCAATTGACGTAGTTCAATTTGCGTAGCTTATTTCGAGTTAAGCCCTGCTGTGTAGATGAACCCAATGTGTTTGACTTTGAATTATTAAATTCCATCTCATTTTTATTACTACAATTTTCAAGGACCTCCAGATTTTGTTGTGTGATATTCCAGTTCTCCTCCGTATTGGCAATACCACCCAACTTTGTGTCATTTTAGTGGTACTATAGACCACTCCAGCAGGGAGAGGATTAAAAGTAGGCCAGAGCAAACTAGGCCAATCAGGGAGAGGAGCTGTCAGCCAATCAGGGCCAGGCTATGCCCTATAAAAGGCTGCAGAGCTGAAGAGTGCTCACTCTCACCCTGACCAGCAAGGGAGAAGGAGCTGAGGCCTAGAGGGGAGGGAATCAGAGGCACCTTAGACAGAGCAGCTCTGGGCAGGCTCAGGGGAGCTGGAGAGAATCTCCAGCCTGATACCTGCCAGGCTGTAGGTTTTGGTACAAGGGCTGAGAATGCGCAAGACTCTTGGGGAAATGGCCCAGGGAAATGAGGCAGTCAAGGGGAAACAAGGAGGGCGAGAGATGGCTCCACTAGAGGGTCCCTGGGTTGGGAACCAAAGTAGTGGGCAGGCCTGGATCACTCTCTATCCCCCTTGCAATTCACCTAGCCACCATGGAATGTGTCTTTTACGGACTGCAGCATGCCTCTGGGGCCAAAGGGTAGACTTTTGGGGCTGCAGTTCACTGCTTAGGAGGGTGTATGGACTGTGGACTGCTGATTCCCCTGTAAGGTGGAGTGAATGGATAGGTGGGCACTGCTGGAAGGCAATGTCTTGCAGCGGACTCTGCGGACAAAGGGAATGAATAGGTCCAGAGTCAGAGGATGGAGACAAGGAAAGCAGAGCGATGATGGGCAAGACACCAACCAGGAGGCAGTGCACTCCATGGACTGAGTTAATTCCCAATGTGACCAGCAGGAGGCGCCACAGCAATGAGTTGACCTCGCCAGTCATCCACAAATTTTATTAGCATGCTGCCACTTTTTGAGTCAAGATAAAGAATGAAACTGTTAAATAAGACTGGTTCCATGATCAATCCCAGGCTACGTCTAGACTGCACGCCTTTTTCAACAGAGGCTTTTTTGACAGTATCTTTCGAAAAAGCCTCTGTCGAAAAAGAGCGTCTAGATTACATTATGCGGATCGAAAAATATGATCCGCTTTTTCGAAAAAGAGCGTCCGGACTACTGGATACTCTGTCGAAAAAAGAAGGCACCCGGAAGTGCTTCTGTCAGGGCAAGGGGGCAGCCTTTATTTCCAGGTGCTGCTGCCTGCCCTTTGCAGAGACGCGTGCTTAAAGGGATCCCTTTGGACAGCTGTTGCTCTGCTCCTGCTTCTGGCTTGCCTACCTCCTAGAGGGAAAGCAAACCTTCTGCAGTTCTTGCTCTGGTTGCTCTGCTTCCTCGGACACCACAGCAGTTTATTTTCAGGGTTTTTTTCTGCTTTTCACCGTGTTTTTGGCTATGGAGCCTGAGCTGCCCCTGGGCAGGTGATGGCCCTACGCTGCCGTACTGAAGCTTCTGCTGCATCTGCATGACTCTGTCATGAATCTTCTACCCCATATGGACCCGTACCGCACCGAGGAGACCCTTCTCTGGGATGCAGGAGCTCTGTCCTTGCCCCCAAACTTTTTTGAGGACAGGCAGATTTGGAGGCACGAGATGAGTTTGGACGTGTGGGACCGGCTCGTCATGCAGTTCTGGGACGATGACCACTAGCTCCGCAACTTCCAGATGCAGAAGGCCACATTCCTGGAGCTGTGTGCCTGGCTCGCCCCTGCTCTGGAACACCAGGGCACCCACCTGTGGCCCGCCATCCCCCTGCAGAAGCGGGTCACAATTGCTCTGTGGAAGCTGGCCACCCCCCAACAGCTACTGCTCCGTGGGACACCAGTTTGGCATGGGGAGGTCTACTGTCGGGGCCGTTTTGATAGAGGTAAGTCACTTTCAGGGGACAGGCCCTGCTGAGTGGGGGGGTTGAGAAAGGGGGACTGCCAGGCAAGGGCAAGAGGGAGTCGGGGATGGAGTGGCACTTGGAGGCCACTCCTCGGCCACCCCTGCACTGATGCATCCTGACAAGGGGAGGGGTGGGTTTGGAGTGGAGGGGAGGGTTCTCCTCCCAAGCGCTTAGGTAACCTAACTCCCTGGTTTCTGTCTGTCTATTTGTCTCGTGCTGCAGGTGGTGAAGGCCACCAGTGCAGAGCTGCTGAAGAGGCTTGTCTGTCTTAGGGACCTGGACAACATCATTGCCGGGTTTGCCGCCCTTGGCTTCCCGAACTGCGGAGGAGCCCTCAATGGGACACACATCGCAATCTGTGCACCGCCCCATTGAGCAGCCCAGTTTATAAACAGAAAGGGCTACTATTCAATGGTGCTGCAGGCCCTCATCGACCACCGGGGACACTTTATGAACATTTGTGTCGGGTGGTCGTGGCGGGCACATGATGTCTGCATATTCTGGAACTCCTACTTGTACTGCAGGTTGCAGGCAGGAACATTTTTCCCCCAGCAGCACCTTGCGCTCGGGGACGTACAGATGCCAGTGTGCATAGTGGCCAGCGAGGCCTACCCCCTGATGCCGTGGCTCATGAAGCCCTACACTGGCCATCTGGATGCGAGCAAGGAGCTTTTCAACATGTATCTTAGCCAGGCTCGCATCCAAGTGGAATGCACCTTCGGCCGTTTGAAAGGGAAGTTCCGTTGCCTCCTCACACAGCTGGAGATGGGTGAATGCCACATCCCGGAGGTGGTGGCTGCATGTTGCACCCTCCATAACCTGGTGGAGAGGAAAGGGGAGGCCTTCCTGCTGGGGTGGGGGACAGGTGCTGATGGTGAGGGGAGGCGATTTCAGCAGCCCCGGACGGCTGCCATCTGCCAGGCTCACCAGGCTGGTGTCCAATTCCGAGAGGCCCTGAGGAGAGATTCTAATAAGGAGCCCACTGACTCTCCCCAGGGCTTCCCCCATGGGGGGTTTGGCCTGGCCCACCCCTACCTTTCCCTCCACAACCCTCACTCTCTTCCCAGTAAGAAGACATAGACCCAGTTTTCTTTATAAACAGCAATGTTTTTATTAGAAACACTAGCAGTACAGAACAGGTGTGAACTGTGTATAAAACACCTTTCTCTTCTTACTGTTCAACTGTTTATAAACAAAGTAAATCTGTCAGTCAAAAATAAAGATTTTGTTACATAACTGAAATGTTCTTTAACTGGGATGGTAGGGGACTGAAAACCTGGAGTGGGAAGGGGGGGCTCAAGTAGGCCGCTGCTTTCCTGATTGCAGGGTCCTGCCACCTTCCTGCATCCTGGTATCACCACGGCCTTGGGATTGGGTGGAGCGAGAGTCAGTCCTGACCTGGGCGGTGAGGGGGGCAGCTGTTGGGCCTGTGAGGGCTCAGGAGCAGGAGGGGCTGGGGGGGCTGGAGGAGCAGGGGGAGCAGGGGCCTGGCGTGCAGGAGGAGCGGTGCCCGTGACAGGGGCAGGCAAGCCGAGGACCTCCCGCATTGTGGCACAGATGGCAGTGCGCTGCTGGACCAGCTCATCCAGCAGCCTGGTGCGCCACTCGGCCTCTGCCTCCGTCCTCTGCTGGAGGGTCCTGTTCAGGGCCTACAGGGCCACTACGTGCTCCCTCAGCAGGTCCATGTAGATGCGCCAGTGCCTGCAGGTGCCACGGGTCCTGGATGGTGGTGGGACAGGTGTGGTGCTCCCCTCTTGGGTAGAGGGTCCGGCTGTGGAGGAAAAGAGGAGGAAACAATCAAAGTCTGTGTGCACCCCTGCTGTCCCTGAGGGCATGCTGCAGCTGTCAGGGGCTCTCCTTTGGACAGGAGACTCAGGGGTGTTACACGTGACACCGTGTGTGAGTTGGGCAGCGGCCTGAAAGCCTCACAGGGGCCCCACAGTGGCAATGGGACTAGATGGCCCCCCACACTGCCAAGCCGCCCATGTGTGGTGACCCCTCAAAGCACTCACCTGATGTTCCCTCCCCGATGTCCATGGACGCCTGGGAGGCCTCTGGGTCTGAAGGACTGGCTCCTGGGAGAGGGTCCCTGCTGCCTTCTCTTCTACCTCCTCCACCTCCTGCTGCAGCTCTCCTGCCTCTCTTGCCTCGTCTTCCTCCCTCAGGGGTCGGTCCACGACGTGGTGGGGTAACCTGGTCTCCACCACACGCAATGGAGTCTGGGCTTCCCCACCGCCCAGGATCTGCTCCGACTCCTGGTAGTAAGGGCAGTTCTCTGGGGCTGCCCCAGAGTGGGAGCTCTAGTCCCGGGCCTTGGCATATCCCTGCCGCAGCTCTTTGACTTTGGCCCTCACTTGTGCTATGGTGCAGGGGTGATGCCCTTTGGTAGTCAGCCCCTGGGCCAGGTGCTCATAGATGTCCGCATTCCTGCAGCATGTCTGCAGGGCCTGCAGGGCTTCTTCCTGGGACCAGAGCTCCAGCAGGTTTTTAATTTCTGGCCCTGACCAGGCTGGTGCCCGCCTTTTAGTGCCCCTGGTTGGGTCCTCCTTTCTGTCCCGAGAAGGGGCAGGGGAGCCTTGAGGCTGGCACATGGCTAGCACGGTTGGCACGGGTGCTCTGGCTAGCTGCCGGACAGCAATGCCTGTCTGGGTGCCCGTGCCTTTAAGAGGCTGCAGCCAGGAACCACAGAGGTGCTGTACATGTAAAGGCTAGACAGTCCACCAGGGCTTCTTCCTGGAGCCCTTTTTCGACAGAACTGGCTCCCTGCATCCACACACACCTTTTTTCAACTGATCTCGGTCGAAAAAGGCGTTCTTCCTCATAAAACGAGGTTTACCGCTGTCGACAAAACCGCCGCGTTCTGTCGATTTACTGTCTACAGAATGCGGCGGTAGTCTAGATGCAGGTATAGTTTTTTCGAACCCCCTCCCGAAGAACTCCCCTGGTAACCTCCTTCCAGACTGACAGTTCGCCTTTCAGTATGAACTATTATAGTCTCCCCTTTAACCAGTTCCTTATGCATTCAATTCTCCTATTAATCCCCATCTTTTCCAATTTACAAATAATTAGGACTGTATCAAATGCTTTGCTGAAATCCAGACAGATTAGATCTATTGCATTTCCTTGGTCTAAAAAACCAGTTATCTTCTCAAAGAAGGAGATCAGGTTGATCTTGCACAATCTACCTGTTGTTAAAATGCAAAATGTTGTATTTTATACCAATTACTGTTTGCTGTATGTCATTAACTACCTTCTCTTTCCAAATTTATTCCAAGACCTTGCACACAGCTGAGGTCAAACTAACAGGCCTGTAGTTTCCTGGATCACATTTTCCCCTCTTTCTAAATATAGGAACTATATTAGCAATTCTCCAGTTATAGGGTACAACTCCTGAGTTTACAGATTCATTACAAGTGATTCATCACTTCTCTGATGTCCCCTTTAATAGGGGAGGAAGGTTCTAGCTAAAGCTGGGCAGAATTTTTCAGGCAAATAATTCATTTGCCCAAAATTGCAGTTTCTGTGAACTCAAAACTGATAGCAAAATTGACCTAATTAATTTCAGCAGGAAAACTAGTTTTTCCTCTAGTAACTTCAGAAAACACAGATGGTCTGTCCCTTGTAAAACTTTAGCCCACTGGTTGGGTATTGTCCTGGGATATGACAGACTCAGATGTGAAGCCCTATTCTGGAGTAGACCCCTGGGCTCCAGTCTTTCCCCTCATACTTAAGCACTTTAACCAACCAGCTAAAGGCTCTTCTGGGGTAGGTTGCTCTCACTCTTTTCTGTTGAAGATGTCCCATTTTGTACACATACTTAAATTTTCATTGGGGCAGAGAAAGAGAATGATCCTCTACCTGCTGATAGAGGCACTACCCTGGGAATGGGAGATATTGTTTGAGATGGCGAGCAGACTAGCTTATAGCCCACTGGTTATGGTACTGCCCTGGTGAGGGGAGAGCCTCGTTCAATTCTCTGGCACACTGAACAGGTAGCTATTTATACACGATGGAACAGCTTCAACAGGCAAGCCCAAGAGCAATCCACCTCAGAATAGCCTGCTGCTTAATGGTTAGGATGCTCCCTTTGGGGAGAGGGGCAAGAGCTGAGCTCAAGTCTCTTCTCCAATGCAGAGACTGAGACATGAGTCTCCCACATGCCAAGTAACCAGGCTGATGGTAAAATATGGACACCCGGCCTGGAATATAACATTTCATAGGACCCACAATAAACTTTTTTGATTTGCTAACAAATGCCAAACATTTGTTACTTAGGCTGCTGGCTGGGAAGGATTCCTACCTGGGTTCATCAAAGCAGCTGTAAAAACAGGAAAGAGGAGCTAAGTTTTTGTCTGATTTTTGGGTTTGCTGGCTAAATCAAAAAACAATTATTGACCCTGTTCAAGTCCCAGCTAGTTCCTGGCTAGATGGGAAAAGCATAAGAACATAAGAACAGACCAACGGTCCATCTAGCCCAGAATCAGACAGAGGGAATACAACAAGTAATCCTCACGTGATCCCTCCCTTGTCACCCATTTCCAGACAAAAATAAGCATCTTATGGTGAAACAGGAAGCTGTGGTAAGGAGAAGGCTGTGAACCATTGCTGTAGCATTTGAGAGTGCCTTATCAAACCCAATGAATTCATGCTCACAATACTGGTTTTCCTTTGGGATGAGGAAGGGGAAAATGTGGGCCTCAGTAACTGTCATCAATGTAAACAGTAATTACGTGCTATTTGTGCCCGGTGAAAAGAGTCTGATTTCTGCATACATCTAGAACTGTCTTTGAGGATCCCTGCATTACAGTGATTTTTGCTGACATAATGTCCATTGTCAGTATGCAAGATTTGTGTATTCAATTCCTATGCAAAAATGTACTCTTGAGAGTGCTCAGTAAAAATAAAACTTGTTGAGCTGCTTTATCCTGACCCAGTTTTCAGCTTTATGATCAGTACAGATGATGAATGACTTTCTAAATGTCAGCAGCTGAGATGCTGCAGCTGCAATAAGCTGTTAAAAAGCTACAACTTTTCTTCTCTAAAGATTTCACATTCATTACACTCCTTACACTTGGGTCTCAGTCCTTCCTGGCGAACTTCCTTAGCTCTCAAAGTTTGGGGCCCTTTGAAGAACTGACACTTCAGCTTGGTCACCAGGTATACATACCTCCAGCTACATCAGATAAGGAAAAGATTAATCCCTTTGAAAGGTAACCAGGCAGAGGGCCTTTCCCACCATCGAGAAACTACTTAGGCTTCTGGCTGGAAAGGATTCCCACCTGGGTTCATCAAAGCAGCTGTATAAACAGGAAAGAGGAGAGAATTGATCCTCTCTTCCCCATGTCCAAGTAGAGAGAAGCCAAGAGACATGAAGATCCTTCAGAACTGAGGTTATGTCTAAACTACATCCCTCTGTTGAAAGAGGGATGTAAATTAGGCAAATCGAAAGTGCAAATGAAGCGGGGATTTAAATATCCCGTGCTTTATTTGCATAATCGCGTCACAGCGGTCTTTCGAAAAAGGGTATTTCGAAAGTGAAAGCCCCGTCTAGACGTGGTTCTTTCGGAAAAAAACCCCTTTTTCGAAAGAACTGCGTCTAGATGGCGCTTTCACTTTTGAAATACCCTTTTTCGAAAGACTGCCGTGACACGATTATGCAAATGAAGCACGGGATATTTAAATCCCCGGTTCATTTGCATTTTCGATTTGCCCTAATTTACATCCCTCTTTCAACAGAGGGATGTAGTTTAGACATACCCTGAGTGATCATTCACAGTCCAGGTCTGTACCTCTTTTCCTCCCAATCCAATTTGGTTTCTCCTGGATGATGGGAGTCTGCAGGGTTTGGCAGTGGACTTCCCCCTTATCCAAGCAGAGGAAGGTCCTGCTCCAGACTGTGATTTGCCCACATCAGAGAGAGGATCCCTGCGTAAGAGGTGGGCATTAAAGAGTCAATCTTTGGTTATGGCCTTTTTCCTTTGGCTTCTGGTTTCCCACACTAGATATTGAACCCGGCCCTTGTTGCGGCCCAGTCTGTTTGGCAGAAGGGGTCCAAATACATAAGCAGGTAATGCAGGAAGCAGCATGTTAAGTGCTTGAAAGTGATGTAATGTAGGATAAACAGTTTGATGTACTGGAATGAAATGAGCTGCAATTTCAGTTTGCCCATACTTACCAGTATACAGATAATGCCAAATCATTATCAGATCTGTTGACTGGAGAATACTACATACAGCATCTGTACTGCTGGGTGTTTTTCAATAGGCAACAAAAGTGTATATACGTTTAAACATATGCCTCTTGATGGTTTCAGAGTGTGTAGTTGTCCCTATTTCAAATATTCAAAAATACATGGCACAAAAGAGAGGTAAAACAAGTATGGTGAGAATGTAAATGAAAGCTCAGGCTGTGTATTTAGAAAACTACTGTAACAGTGTTGTCTGAAAGCCTAGTAATGAAACATAAATGTACCTGAGAAACATGGGGTTTATTTCTCCTTCCCACCCTTGCAAAATACTATTGTGACCACATAAGTAGCATGTCTGTGTTGTCTGCTTTCTAAAACTGTGTTTGAGTACAGGAAATAAGAATATCCCTATGCCTGAAGATTCCACTTTTAAAAAAATCTGGTTCAGTCATCTATTATCTGTCTATTCAGCGGCATTTCATTTGGAACTCTAGAACTATTTGGCTTGGGAGATGGTAATACATAGGATGGCTGTTCCCAAAATCTCATCCAGTCTTCCAGCCTGCGGGAGAAACAACTGCAAACATAGAACTCCATATTGTGTCATTAGACATTGGAGACTTGTCTAAAAGCATCACTCAAGGAGGGCTTCTCCAGGAATGAATATTTCCTAGGGTAGTAACAATTCTTTCCAGGCTACATTTGGGCTGTGTCTATGCTAATTTTTTGTTTTGGCCTGGTATAGCTGGTCCCTAGTTTCAAACCACTGATGCCCCACTTTGCACCAGCGTAACACTCTACAGTTCTCTTGTCTGCACTCATTTATACTAACGGTAGAATTTTACACTTACTTTGCTCCAGTGCAAACTACTATGCAAGATATAGGACAATGGAGCATCAGGTCTAGTGTCTGTGTGGAGCAGTGTTTCTCAAAGTGGTCTGCAGATACACTCTGAGAAACCTGCGACCAGGCCGCTCCGGTTTGTTTATTTACCAGCTCTGCAGCCATAGAGCTTCGCGGCTCCCATTGGCTGCAGTTCACCAATTGCAGCCAAGGGCAGCCACAGGAAGCAGCAGCCTGGGTCACACAGCTTCCCACAATTCCCGTTGGCTTTAAATAGTGAACTGCAGCCAATGGGAGTTGCAAGGCTCTGTGACTGCGGAGTCAGTAAGTAAACAAACTGGAGCAGCCTGGTAGCAGCTTTCTCAGAGTGCATCCATGGACCACTTTGAGAACCACTGGTGTAATTATTCATTGGGTTGGCTGAAGCACTTTGTTTTTTTGTTTTCCCTGTTTAAAAAATTCATGTACTCATTTCTGGCTCTCCATTGTCTCATAACTCAAGTATTTATGGCAAACAAAGGCTACCAGAGGATATGGATCTATTGCAAGAAGTGTGGGTGAGGTTCTGTAGCCTGCAGTGTGCAGGAGGTCATATTAGATGATCATGATGGTCCTTTCTGGCCTTAAAGTCTGTGAGGGTAATTTACACTAGCCCCCCTAGATCGATCTAGGGAGGCTAATGAGGGAGACCGGAATTGCAAATCAAGCCCGGGATTTAAATATCCCGCGCTTGATTTGCATGTTCCCAGCTGGTCGCCATTTTAGAAATTGACTAGCCCAAAGTAACTGCCCGCGTCTACACGCGGCAGTGAAATGGGATTCCCGATTTAAAGCCCCTAATTCGAATTAGGTGGGAAACCTCATTGCAGGAGGAGTCTGTGTAAGGAAAGTGAAGGAAAATATCTTCATTTGACTGTGTTTTCACAAGAGAATGTTTTTATTACTCAAGGCCTCTGTTTTTTCAGTGCCAGTTCTACACTGATTAGTGGATGAACCTTTGTGTTTTCAAGGAGCTACTTAAAGGAAAACAAAGGCAACCTGTCATTTTCCATCTGTTCAGAGCATCTTAGCTAACCTCTGATGGCCTGTTAAACTAAAAAAAAAGAGCAATCTGGGCTCTACTCAAGCTTTAAACATATAAATATGT
The DNA here is from genome assembly GCA_019425775.1 of Rafetus swinhoei. Classification (NCBI taxonomy): domain Eukaryota; kingdom Metazoa; phylum Chordata; order Testudines; family Trionychidae; genus Rafetus; species Rafetus swinhoei. The sequence goes on from CM033437.1 coordinate 281,079,868, forward strand.
TTTCATTTGAAACCCATTTGTTGGCTTAATTCAGAATTCATGGCAGACAAACTCCAGGTAAACGAAAGTGAGAAAATGCCACACCTTGTTTTGCTCATTTTCACCTGCTCAGCAAGAATTGAACTGAACAGTGCTTGTGTTACCTGACCATGCTTTAGGCAGGCCAGAGCTATTTCTGTTGTTTATCTTTAAACTACTTTGGAACAGTCAACAGAATAATCATCTTGTTTGACACATGTAATCTATGATTTTTCTATTACCCATTTGAGTAGTCCATAGCGATAATATCTTATTTGCATTATAATAGTGCCTAGAAGTTCCAGGTGGTATAGGAGACCCATGGTGCTAGATATTATAAATGTAGCCAAGATACAGTTCCTGCTCCGAAGAGCTTACTATAGACATAAACAAGAGAAACATGAAGTTGCAGTAGCCACTTCTCCCAGATGGGGAAGTGAAACAGAAATAAAATATCTTGCCCAAGGTCAAATAGGAGATCTGGGTTCTGACCACAAACTAAGTCCCAGTCTGATGTCTGACTGAATGCAAAATTATCCTTTGTCTCTAAATCACTGCTGGAATATAGCTCTCACACACAAGAAAAGAAATGCAACATATAAAACTACATAGACACTCCATATTAAAATGAACATGTTGATCTTTACCAATTGTTTTAAAATTATGTCATGGTTTCCCTTTCCCACCCCAACTCTTTTTACAGTTGTGCATTAGCATTTTTTATATTCATGTGCCAATGGGAAAGTATTTCTCAGGCACCTATTAGATGATTTTAAAGATCATTGTTACTTTAAACTGTAAGAAGAAGACAAGACAGAGCTGCTAAAGCAAAATTCAAAAAGATCTAGAAGTTGGGAAAGTATGAACGTGTTGGGTTGTTTAAGGACAAGGATTGCAAAGACCTTATTGACTGTGCAAAATGGATTCCATCAACTTTTTATAGGCAATTCTTTCAAAGAATGACTTCATGAAGGTTATATTCAGCCATGGGCTTTGTTCCCAGAATGTAGCAGGAAAGATAAGAAAATCTCAAAGATCTTTTAAGATGCAGGAATAGTGTTTGTATATAGATATTTTTAGCAGAATGTCTCTGGAGTCCTAAAAAATACCCTTATTTGACTACGGTGCTCAACTGCTAATGCTTAAATATGCTGCAGGTGTCTAAGGCCCTGTTGTAGACATAAAAGGCAGCATACCACAAAATATGTCCGCCAATGGATGAGGAATAATTGGATAGATTAAAGTTGCAGCTATCTCCCTACTGATTTTTTTAAGGCTCCTACAGGCTAAAAAAGTCATAACTGGAATGCAGTTCTCTGTTTCTCACTTCAAGTAACTCATTTATATCTTCCTCTCACAACCCACTCTTCTATGTCCTAAGTACAATCCAGTCAGCATGTGGCTACATTTTCTAAGTCAGACAATCAATTCTGACAATGTGAGTTGTACCCTCAAACACTCTTAATTTATCTCACGTGAGGACCTCTAGGTCAAGATAAGGGAATGTACAAAATCCTAGTTTGGGCCAATGTAGAACCCAGTAGATGTGTCATCTTTTATGTGGGCCACTTGCCATGATGGTAAATTTGCTATTAGCTGATATTTGTTAAAGTCTCTCATATTGTCAGTTAATGACTGCACAAACAATGTCTTGCCTTAAAAGATTTGTGAACCAGCTGTGAAGCTGGCAGGCCAGGTGCTTGCTCATACCAAGGACTCCATGTCTTCACTGAATAATAACAGATATGTAGTGGGAATCCGTCTCACTCACCCCTTTGTTAGCATTGTTAAAACAGACATCTGGATTTTAAGAATGTGTTTATTGTTTAGACTTTATTGAATGCTTGTGGATTGCCACATGCATCGCTCACTTCCAGCATCTGTATCCCATATTGTAAGGTAATATTTAAGTATTTGCATTGTGACAGAGAATATTTTATTGCCTCTATATAAATCCATGCTACACTCACATCTTGAATACTGCATACAGATGTGGTTTCATCTCAAAAAAGATATATTGGCATTGGAAAAGGTTCAGGAAAGGGCTACAAAAATGATTAGGGGTTTTGAATGGGTTCCATATGAAGAGAGATTAAAAAGACTGGGACTTTTCAGCTTAGAAAAGAGGAGACTAAAGGGGGATATAATAGAGGTCTATAAAATGATGACTAGTGTGGAAAAAGGATTCTCAAATCCTAGTGAGGAAAATAGAAAGGACCATAAATTTTGTCAAATTAAGTGTAAACATATAATAAGAAAAGCCAAAAAGGAGTTTGAAGAACAGCTAGCCAAAAACTCAAAAAATAATAGCAAAATGTTTTTTAAGTACAGCAGAAGCAGGAACTAGCTAAACAACCAGTGGGGTCCTTGGACGACTGAGATACTAAAGGAGCACTCAAAGATGATGAAGTCATAGCGGAGAAGCTAAATCAATGTTTTGCTTCAGTCTTCACGGCTGAGGATATTGGGGAGATTGCCAAACCTGAGACATTCTTTTTAGGTGACAAATCTGAGGAATTGAGGTGTCATTATAGGAGGATTTGGAAGAAATTGATTAACTCAACAGTAACAAGTCACTGAGACCAGATGCATTCACCCAAGAGTTCTGAAAGAACTCAAATGGGAAATTGTGGAGCTATTAACATGTGCTCCCATCGACCTCCTGCTATGTGGATGGTGCCAGAACATGATTTAAGATACTTCAACTCCAACTACGTAATGAATGTAGCTGGAGTTGCGTATCTTAAGTCAACTTTCTCCTTTAGTGTAAACAAGGCCTTAGAGACAAACACTGGATCCAACATTGGCATTTTTACACTCATTTTTCAGTGGATCCACATTTTAAAACTAGCATTTTGAGGACATAGGTCTGTCTGTGCTATGTTCATGGGCACCAGGTGAAGCTGCTACTTGGGGCAGCTCTTCTGCCTGGGACCCTTCCCCTACTCCACTCCTACTCTGCCTCCACTCTGTCCACACCCTCCCCACTGTCTCCCTCTTCTCTTCCCTCCCACTCCTTGCTCACCCCTTGCCAGCCAAATCCCTGAACCCAAATAGAGTCAATGATATTTGAAAAGAATACTCTTTTGTATTTTCTTCCTAAAGAAAATAGAGCATGTTTTCCACTGCATGCCAAACTGTGAAGACGGGACATGCAAAAGGTACCTATTTAAAAGCACTAATCTCGTGAATAAAAAATGTCAGTTACAGGTTTTTTGCTATAGCCTGAAGTTTGTGAGAGATTTATTTGCAAAAACTTTGTAGTAAAGGCAAGTCAGGTGTCCTGCTGAATACAGTATTCAATATTATGCAATAATGGTCAATGCTTTTAGAAAAAGGAAACAAACACTAATTATGAACTGGGTAGCTGACTGGGACATATTTGATACAACCTCCCTTCTCTGCATTGAGAAGGTTTGTGGGGCTAAAGCAGAGCAATGATCTGTTGTGTGTGATCGTTATATTACAGCCCTCACTACATGCTGTTGGTCCAGATTGGGGACTGTATTGTGGGAAAGAGAGATTGAGCTGACATGATAGAAGCTCCTGAAAGCAAAAGAGAAGAAAGAAGGATAAAAAGCTGCAAAATTGTATAGGGCTCATTGAAAGATCTGAAGTGACTAAGAAGAGTAGTAGGAAATGGATTATAGGAAAATAAATAAACGGGTCAGGAAAGGGTTAGGAAAGTATGATTGTCCAGGGGAAAAGATGTCAGAGACAAATGAATGACGGCATCGTGTACAGCAAGCGCTATAGTCCAGTTTGATCTCTGACTACTTCATTCAACTGTACAAAATGTGTTGATCAAGGTTTGCTCTGCAGATTTCCTTTTAGTCTGCTGCAGTTATACACGTCTCTTATCTTATTACTATATGCTTCCATGGTAGTCCTGACACACACAGTAGCGATTGGTCAAGGGTAATATTACCTTGATAACAAAGAATATATAATTGCTCAATACTGCAGCATGGCTGTGTCAAATTATGTTTAAAGCTAGATTTTAATCAATCATTGCAGTTGATTATGACTGTGCTGCTTGTAGTTACACGAACAAGCATAATTTTCTAATCTTATGGGGACCATATTTCCCTATGCTGAATATGGGACACTTGGTAAAATTACTTGTATTCAAGTGAGTTCAACGGCAATCAGTCAGAACTATGCAGTACAAATGTTCAAATTAACTTCCAGATGACTGAATCCCTGCTAAAAAGAAACACTACATAGCTGGAGTCTATTTATTTGTCTCCTTATCTTTAAGGTTTGCACAGGGTGAAGTGACACACACACACACATTCCCATAAATCTCTCTCATACAGGGATGGGAGTGACTGACCAAAATGACCCAACCCTCCCTACCCAGTACGCTCCACTTTCCATGCCTGGCCTGGTCCCTGGGGGCAGACCCATCTCTCCTGGTACCCGGTGCCACATTTTCTCAAGGCTACATGTGGGGGTATGCAGGGCACAGGCCCCCACCCCCACATTTCCGTCAGAGTTCACGCCAGAACATGGCTGGCAGCAGCCTTTCAGCACTGTGTGGTAGGGAAGGGATGGAAGTTGCTTCCAGCAGAATGGGAGCAGAGGTGGAGGTAGACATGACCTGGCCAATGTTTTTCTAGAGGTCGTCTCTTTCTTCCCATCCCCTGCTCCCCTATGGCTAGAAGCAGCTTATCCATTCCTGCCCACACAGTGTGGAAAGACACCAACATCTCCAAGCTGCTGGTGGTTACTGATATAATTCAGCAACACCCTGGCTAATGTGTGAGCAGGAAGGGGTCAAGCTCCAAGGATGCACTGTGCACCTGACTGCAGGGCATTCAGCCAATCTGTCCAGAGAGGTGGCTCAGCAAGAGACGGTGCCTAGGGCAGTGGTTCCCAACCGTCGGGCAATAGCACACTGCCAGGCCACGCCCATGCCTTGATGATTGACTCGGTGGGACTCTGGAGCAAGGCCTGGTCTGCCCAGAAACCCCACCTTCTCTTCTCCCCAGGATTGTCTCTTCTCCCTGCACCCAGTGCTGTGTTGGCTTCTCTGCATGACGATGCCTTGATGCAGGGGACGCTTGCCTGAGCCCAGGTGCAGGAGGGCCCCCATGAGCAGGGGCTGCAGCACAGCAGGTTGCTCACTAGGACCCAGCAGCACCATGCAGGGGCTCTGGGACCCAAGGCTGGGCTCAGCCCCCGCAGCAGGAAATGACTCGCAGCCGCTGCTCGTGGGGACTCTGGGGCCAGGTTCCAGGCCAGATCCCTGAGTCCCGGCAGGGGCTGCTGCTGGGCTCCCAGAGCCCGGCTGCAGCCAGAAGGGGGAATCTCCAGCAGGGCCAGTCCCGCAGCTCCCCAGGAGCCTCTCCCAAGGCATTCCCCCCAGCCTGGCTAGCGCCTGCCCCACCCAACCTCTGCCCCAGGGCAGACAGCGCTTGGGGGGCAGGTAAGAGAGAGCCCCCCTCAGGGTCTGGTTGCAGACAGGCTGGAACTAGCTTTTTCCCTGCCACTCCAAAGCTTAGCTGAGGGTGGATGGACTCCGTCCCTGCCCCCACTCTGTGTAGGGGTCTCTGGGTGGGAAGTGCTGGGCATAGGGGTCTGCGAGGATTGGAGGGGTGCTGTGGTTTTCATCCTGCTGTCCAGGTAATGATAAATAAGTTCAAAACCACTGGGCTTGAAAGATAAGGAAACAAAAAATGCCATACTCTGTCAGACCCAAGGTTCATCTAGCCCAGTATCCTGTGTTGTGACAGAGGCCAATGCCAGGTGCCCCAGAGGGAATAAACAGAACAGGCAATCATCAAGTGATCCATCCCCTGTCACCCATTCCCAGCTTCTGGCAAATGGCTCAGTGTCCTTTTTAAACAACCTTAAGAACTGAGAGCCATTTCTGAAAGTCAATTTAAATTCCTGTACGCATCTGAGCAACCAAGGGAAACACACATTGATGGATGGATAATAAAAATCAGTACAGGCTTAAAACAAAGGACAATGGCAAAAGGGGAAGAAAGGAGGAAAAATGGATGCTACAGTAGTTGTTGTAGCTCTGGTAATATTTTGTCATTTTCATCTGGTTCAATTTGCTCTTTTTTCCCAAGTGATGAAAATACTACTTAAGGGGATATTTAAATCTTTTCCAACAATGAGACAGCAATGATGAGTGGTAGATGAATAGTTAGAATCAGCATTAAACTGCTTTATATACTTACATGCTGGGGGGTGATTAGGGTGACCAGATGTCCTGATATCACGGGCTTTGTTTTATATAGGGCGTGTTCTCACCACCACCACCAAAATAAAAGTGTCCTTATTTTTCACACGTGCCACCTGGTCACCTTAATGGTGATAAACAATATCTAATAGACATCTGAACAAGGGACCTGGCTATGCATAACCACTGTGTTGGGACATGCAGTATAGTAGTTGGGCTCTCCTATAAAGGTGTGAAGTGGCAAGCATATTAACATTTGAGAAACTGACTGTGGCCCATAGCAGATTACCCACTGCCAATAATAATAAATTATATATCTAGCACATATGTTGCACCTTTTCATCCATGGATCTGAAAATACTTTACAAAGGAGGTCAGTCTCATTGCAATAATTATCCAAGCAAATACCACACAATCATCTTCTAAATTAAATATTATTGTCATGCAGGAATGGGCTCACCCTAAATGTCAGTAGCCAATAACTGCATTCAAAGGCATGACTGCAAAAAAGATTAGAGTGGGAACTAGGGATGAATAAAATAGACTTGGCCAAAAGAAGGGGAAGGCCTGTGTGTTTATTAGCTCAATTCTGTGGAGAATATGAAGTACAAAAAGCTGTGGTTAACAGAGAATGCTAAAAGTTAGAGATGGCATAGACTTATGAGATTATCTAGAGTAGACCATTCAGTCTGATTTTTGAATAGTCAAGTGTTTTGTTACTAGGTAACTATTCTACAAGGTCATAGATCTTTGTTAGCAGCACATTTTCCCTGTTATTCAATCTACATCTTCCTTAGTATAACTTCACCCCATTGCTTGTAGCTGTATCTTCTTGGCTCATTTTAGGCAGCAGCTATCCTTCCTTTTCATGTCTAAACCCTTCAGATATTTAAGGGCACAGTCTAGCAAAGTGCTGAGTGCCTTTTATTTCACTCTGCACAGTGGAATCTAAGGTGATCTGGGAAATAAAGAACATTTCACTTTCTTCTTACTAAAGTGGGCAGATGTTCCAAGGGCAAAATCCTACTTGTTTGCAGTCCTGTGGACTTCAGGCCAATTCCTGTCCTATTGATTTCCCTTCCCCCATCCCCCTGTTGCAATATTGCATGTGCCTGACCCGCGTGGGTGCAAACCCTGAGGGTTTGTTTATGTGACATTCCCTAGGGCGAAACCTGAACTGCTGTGTGCCCTTAGCTCTCCAGTCTGGGATCACTTTTACACTGCTTTGCTAATGAATAGCAAATCCCTCCAGGCCCTGTTCATTCCCAGCCACCAGGGTGCAAAGTCAATCCAGGCTGAGTACATGAATGCTATGCCCAGCCATTCATGAATAGATAAAAGATGACACCCATATATCCCTCAGTCTCTCAGCCTTGTCCCCCTCCCCAGAAACGTACATCTTGTTCCATTCCGCAGCCCTCAGACCATACGAGCTCATAAAGGAGCCCATCATTCCAACAAAGGGTAATGAATATGCACCAACCTTGTGCATATTCATTACTCTTACAATTTTTGGTGCCCTATGCAGCACAAGTACCTGCACCCTCCATTCCTTGCAAGCTGCTCTGCCAGGGAAACTGCTCTCAGAGATGGGGCAGAAGTTGTGGGACATGGAGGCTGGTGAGTGAGCAGGTAGATTGAGCAGTGCAGCTGGCTGGAACTGCGGGGCTGGGAGGTGGAGCAGGCAGAATGGGGAGTGGCACAGCTGGCCAGAGCTGTGGGCTGCGAGGCAGAGCCGTGGGTAGGGCCTGAGGGATTGGGCTAGCACTAGGCCAGCAGTAGCCCTGGGCATATGCAACATAGGGCACTAATAAATTTGGGGAACAACTGGTGCCCCAATTTTAGTGGTGCCCTACACAGCTGCATAGGCCTAAGGATAGGCTGGGCTTTGGCCTCTGATGCCTTCTAAAACTGTTTATTAGAGTGTCATATGTATTTATAGATATAATGGGCTAGATCCTTGGGTTCAGCCAAACAGCACTTGGTGCAATACTCAAGGAAGGGGCAAAATTTGTGTAATGCCGTATTGACACTCCCGCAACCCTGGGTACATCTGGGGCCTGGTTTAACCGCAGAGAGAGTTAGAGCAGCCCTGAGGCACCTCTAACTTACAGCTATCGTAGCCCTTAGCAGATGTTCAGGCCACAAGTGCTGCGTGTTCTGGCTTTGCTCTCCCTCCCCTGCAGGGCTCTCTGCACTGGGGAGGAGACCAGGAGCAGGTGGGATAAGATTAACTATGTTTAGTTATCTAATTTTTCCATTCCCTTTCTTCTACCAGTGTGGAACAAAGGTGATAGTAGTAATAACTGTCTCCTTCTGGGTTGTCTCTTCTCAGATTGTGCTATTCATTCCCTTCATCTAGGTCATTTCATCTCTGTGACAATACTTTGGACTCTTTCCACTCTGTCAATACCCATTTAAGATCAGCACTCTAGCATTGTCCTTGCTAGTCCTTACCATGACTAACTGCCTGCCTTGTTTCACATATAACACCTGGGCTTTTTGTGCTGACATCTGTGAGCAGGAAAATGTACAGATGGTAGAAAAACCACAGATGCAGAGACAAAATAGTAAGGGAGAGCAAATATAAGCAAGTTACACAGAAAATAAACATCAATAATATCACTCTACTACAAATGAGTAATATTATAGTTTCTTACCAGATTCTTTAGCTACAGGGGGGAGTCCAGCATCCAAGGATAGCTTCCTGCCTAGAGACATTCCTTTGGTTTCCGGACAGATTTCCCTCCAAATCCCTTCCATTTTAAAGGGGATTGAATTTTTTGTGGGGGAGAGGGGTTTCTCCCCTTCAGTCACTACAGATATTCAATGTGGGTAAATTCCAAATTGTCACTGTGTCTTTTCATTAACTCTAATGGTTCATCATTGTCTTTTCCTGGCTCGGGAGAAGGAAGCATTATTTTAGTCTGGTTTTGTGGAAACACCTGGCTTAAGAGGTGCCTCTTGCTCACCATCCTGCCATGAGTTAGAGCTGAAGTTTGTGAGCACAGTTCTATATGTACATAAGTTCATAACCATGGTCTGTATGCATGCCCCATACTGATTAATAAGTTTAAACATTACAGGCTTTAATAAAACAATCTCACTTGGTTCAATTGCCCCCCAGAAGGGACGGAGCCTTGGCCAGAAGGGATGGGGCTGGGGCTACAAAGAAAGAAAGAAAGAAAGAACAGTGTGTGGTTATGGGACTATGAGACCGGGAAAGTTTGTGTGGCAGTGTGTGTGTGACAGTTACTATGTGTGGCACAGACTGGGTGTGTGTGACAGTGACACAGAGCATGTGTGTGTTGGCTGCTGCTGGGTAAGTTTCTGAGGGAAGCCATGCACTGTCTCTTTAAGACAGGGAAAGCTGCTCTGCTCTGCTCTGCTCTGTCTCCTCGTTTCCCACTTTGCAGAGATGGGGTATTGGGGTGGGGGAGAGGAAGAGTATGTGTGTGAGAGAGAGAGAGAAAGAGAGAGAGCACTGAAATTTTAGACAAAGTGCTCCTCTGAGTCACCATTCATGCTTCAGATTGGAGCAGCTCCACTGTGTGTCTCCCTCTCCCCAACCCCTGCTCTGCAGAGGTGGGGTACAGGGGCAGAGGGACATCTGAACTTTAGCACTTCCCTTCTCTATGCACAGCTATCAGGAGAATCCTAGGAGCAGATCAGCTGCAGGATGGAGCAAGGTTGATGGGAGGGGCAGCAGAACACATGCTGCCTGCAGTAAGTGCAGGTTGCACCTCTATAAACCAGAACTCTCTGGTCTGGCAACATCCATGGTTCAGCATGACCAATGGTGTTCCAGGATCAGAGAGTCCCAGTGTGCTGCAGAGGATGGGGGAGCCGGGAGCCCGGTGTGATGTGGGACTAAGGGGGCTCAATATGCACTTGTACTTGCCTTCCATATGAGTGGAGTATGTGTATCTGCCTAGCATTTTAACTTTTCTGGAGCTCAACATCCTAGGAATAGCTAGGGAATGGGATAAAACAAGCCAAAGAAAGTCAAATCAGGGAATTTAGTGTTGAGAAACTCAAGCAGAGAGGACATGAGCAGGCACCAATTTGTTTTTTTCAGATTCATTCCAAGTTTGCTTAATTTTGTACTCATGAAGTTGACAATGTATTGACTAAATTGACTTTAAGATCAATGACATGATCGGCAAGTGTTTTCATTCTTGTTTCCAGTAAACATTTCCTCTGACTTATGAATGTTTTGTCTGAGCCATAATAAATAGCTGATGGAGACCTGGGGACATCATAATGACTCAAGATGCCCCTCCCCCCCTTAGCGGAACTCACTAGATTAGGCTCAGGGACAAGCCTCATTTTCTACTTTTTTGTAAAAAAATTCCCACAAAGAGAATTCATAACCAACTAAAGATCTGGCCCAACTAATGAAGGAAAAAGAGATGTTCTGTAATATCTACCCTATGACTGTCAATTGATAAGGACAGGTAAGCCTCAGTAATCTTCTGTGTTCATTCTGGTCTAGCTGGTTGAAGGAGAAGGTGGGGGTTGATTTACTGGCAGGCTATATTTTTAGAGTAGTATGACTCAAGACAAAGGCAGTCTTATTGTTTTCCTTTGATGGTTTGCATTCCAAAGGTAGCAAATATGAAAACATTATTCACTGTGACTGAAAGATCAGTCAGAGTGACTTTAATAAGAGTGATAATATTCATGTGTTTTCCTGTTCCAAGAGTCTATGGCTAACTTTTTTAGAGTCAAAGAGAAAGCTGTCTTGGAGAAATGACAGGTACACATGGATGTGCATGGCTGCAGATCAATGCATATATTTAAATAGAAAAAATGGAAAGATTGTCAGCTTTTGTTTCATCACAAGTAATTTAAGTAAGCCAAATAGCTGAGGGAGGGCAGCAAAGTTACAAATAAACAGTGTTTCTGGCACCTTCTTTCTGAAGCAGCTTGTACCTGTCCATTAGGGAGGATACTGGTCCAGATAGATGATTGGTGTGGGCCATTCTGCTAATTTCTGTGTTCCTGTGAGGAAACTTGCAGCTTTGACATTTTAGCTTCACTAAAGTCAGACAAAAAGATAACCACAGACTTGCAAGAAGGAAATCCCCAGGAGAATTATTGAATTCCTAAAATATTGATAAAGTCAAGGTGGTGAATCAGATAAACTATGGCCGTTTGCTGACCTGGCACCATATCATTCAACTAGTGCTGCAGCCACAGTTCACTTTACTAACCTAGGGAAAAATCCTGAAATCCTTATTCATTTCCTACTTGGTACTACACTCAGCCAATGTGCTAACCCTGTAATCCCAATTTTCCCTCCTACGCTAGAAGGGTAACTATTTCAAACTCAGCTTCCAAAACTTTTCGTTTCCACACCTGTTAGCCCCCTCATTCCACTGACACCCCCCACACATACACACACTGATGAGGTTGTGTGTCGGAACAAAATTCTGCAGAACTTCAAATGTTAACAAAATTAAAACTGAATTAGTAGAAATATTTAATTACTTAAATCCCACCATTTGAAAACGTATTTGATACTCCCTACTGCAGAATCACAGGATTTGGCAACAGAATTTAGGTCAAGCTTGACACAAAATACATATGAGAGACTTCATTTTAAAATGTGAAATAACCACAAGGCAGGCTCTTCATGAAAACCCAGTATGGGCTAACACCAGCATCATTCAAGTAATTGGTATCTAAGTACCTTCTTGGCTTGCTGTGCATGTGTAGATAGCCAGCTTCCCCTTTTTAGACTACTTTTGTCTGCTGCTTCAAATCCTGACTGCAACTGTTTAAAATGTTGCCTTGATTCTTGAAATATCTTCCTTCTTTACTTCAAAAGGCCCACTTTTAAAAATCTGACATGCATAGCTCTGACTTACAAATACTCCTTTTTGCATAGCCAAGTTCTCCATACCCATCGTCTGGTGTCAAAAGTGAGAGACAGGAACTACTTAAGTGTAAATACAAACCAGAGCAAGAAATTTGAAAGGAGCAGGTCTTGCTAGCTACTGCTGGGAGATAATCTGTGAAATATTAACCCTTAACATTGCTACGTCATACACTTCTTGTCTTCTCAGGTCTAAAATATTTCTTCTAACCTCTCTGGTGACTATCATCCTCCTCCTCCTCCAATCACACTGTGCTGTCCACCAGCAAAGCTGCCTGTGCATCTTCAGGACAGGAATGCTAGCCGATGGTTTAACCAAGCCTGTGACATAACTCAATATTGCACTGTTTCCTGAGGGACACCTGAGAGTCTGCGTTGCCTGTTCAGCATTCAAGACACGAAGGAGAGCAAAGCTGCTTCCACCTGAATCAATTCATCAATGTCAGCCCTGGAAACCCATTTTCCTTTTCTTCTTTCCTAAATGTTAAAATATCACACAGTCTCACACCCTGAAATACATTAAATTGACTACTGGCCCAGTCCTGCAAGATGCTGAGGACTCTCAACATCTGTGCAAGCAATGGGAACTGAGGGTGTACAGCACCTCTCAGTGTAAATTTGAGGGCCTGGATGTTTCACATTTGAATAGATTATACTGTTTTTCCTCTTTGGGTCACTGATTTGAATACTACCCAGGTAGAACATCTGATGTCGGTGCTGATTCCTAACATTCACACATCAGAAAATGCAATGCCAGTGGTGGTGCTCCGAGCAAACAAACAAAGAGGAACAGTGATAGGGAGTAAATTACTTCCTGTTTCTGAGAGTGGGGGGACAAAGTGGGTAATTGCCCCAGGGCCTGGTGATTCAAACGAGTGGCAGCTGCAGCAGCCAGAGCCCCAGATTCCTTAAATCAATGCTGGAGTCCCATGTAGCATGCTCTGGGCTAGGGATGTTAAATTATATTTAATCAACTAATCGACTAGTCGATGGAATTTCCATTGACTAGTCGATTCGTCGATAAGGGGGAAAACTACAGAGCTGCAATGGGCCTGCCAGGCCCTTGATACATTTAAAAGGCTGAAGCGCAGTGGGCCGAGGGGGACCAGGAGCAAGCCAGGACAGCTGATTCCCAGCTTGCCCCGGTCCCCCCTGCTGCGCTTCTGCTTTTTGATTGTATTAAGAGCCACCAGGCAGGGGAGGCAGAAGCACACTGGCGGGGGACTGGGTGCGAGCCAGGAATCAACTGTCCTCCTGCAGCACTTCAGCCTTTTAAATATATTAAGAGTCTGACTGCTCTTAATACATTTAAAAAGCAGAAGTATGGCGACTGGAACTGGGTGCAAGCTGGCCCATCAGCTGATTCCCGGCCCATGCCCAGCCCCCAACTGATTGATTGATTTTAATATGGCTCAGCAGCCCCAGATCCAAAAAATGGTCCCCACCCCTGATTTACATGGTGCCTGTCAATTAGTACTTTATATGTATCAGTGTGATAATTCCCTACTATGTATAATTATGTCTTAGTGACTGAGGGATGGATGGCAAGAAAAAGCAGTAATTTCAGTAAATGGGTGAGTCTATTCTGGTGGAATGACCTTTGGAGGGCAAACAATTCTTAAAAGGCTGAGTTGAGTTTTGCTAGTGGGCATTTAAGAGCAGTGGATACATGATTTTTTTTCTGCTAGGTGTTTCAAAGTAGTCAGATGATTTACTGTCTAAGATCCATCTGAATTGTCCCCTTTTGTGCACTATACAGTTATGGGAACTCCTCATATAGCATTAGTGTATAGACTTTTTTGACATTGACACAATCCATTTTGTGAAGAGCATAGTCTGCAGGCTGACACCTTTTTGGTGGGCAAGGAGGGGATAGGAACAACTTGTCTGTGCATGTCCACTAGCTTGTTCATTATTGTGATGTCCTGTCATGTGTTGGCCTTGAAACAGAATGCCTGCAGTCAGAGTGCTCTCATATTAAATAGATACCTCAAGGATTCTTCATGGTCTTTCTGGACCCCAGCTGCAATTCATCCTCTCTACTGGCAGCCAGCCATTCCTATAAACTGCATGTCTTCCTTCCTCTGCTGTTCATTTTGTCCTATACTCTGTATCCACAGATGTCAAATGTAAATGGCACGCGGTGTTAATGCTTTAATTCTGGCACAGACTTACTTCCGGAAGAAGATATGTCCCTAGCAGTGTCTTGCAGGCTATGTATCTAAATTTATCATGACATGATTATTCAACTAGGACTAAAGCCTGTGATCTGGCATGATGCCATCAAAACAGATCAGTCAACAGACCATCTAGGAGTATCAAGTGTGACAGTTAAAGGACTGGAATCCCAGCCCGGAATGCCTGCACTCTTGTGACTGTGAACGTTATGTGCTCTTGGCTAGAGGATTATTCATAACTCTCCTTATAGTGTCACTATGTATGTGCTATTTTTTATAAATATAGAAATGAATTCTAGTATCATCAGATCACTAGTAAGGCTGTTACTATACCTTTCCCCATGAAATGTTATTTGTCATATATATGGGGTTAATTTGATACCCTAATGACCACTAAAAGAACAAAAATGATCTGTAAAATGCTAGAATTATTTTGGTCCATATCTGAAAGAAAAAAGGGAAAATAATTTCCATTTAGTTTGTTGGTGCTGCACCTTGGTAATGGCAGAACTGATTCTTTTATATTTTTGGCCAAAAATGTAATTTTTGGGAATGTTTTAATTGAAAATGTTATCTGTTTTTATTTTGAAATTTTTCATTTATAATGCTTTTCAAAATAGGATATTTTCCTATGACTTTCTTAAAAAAGTATATTTAAAAAAATCTTACCTTAACTATAGGAGTGATTTTTTAAAAATGCAGACATAATGTTTGCAGGTGAAAATGCAATATTTGACCTATAAGCTACAATATTTTTAAATAAGAATCTATTATCAGCTCTAATACTGGGATCTCAAACTGTATTTTTATGAATAAAACTGTTTCAATGTAAATCTGTGCTTATTATAATTTGTAATGATTGATTGCACATTATCTGAATTAGTAAATAGCTCTGATCAAACATGTTTGTTTGCTGAAGTATTAAATCATACAAAAATAAGTACTTGACCACAATTTAAATTGTGTAGCTAATCATATGTCATATAGTGTAGGCACATCCTTTGGAACTTCACAGACATTTTAATAGTGTTTGAGTCTCAATTGGCTAATGAATTGTCTTCTAATACATACTTTTTTGGCTGTATGATTAGTGTATTATTCCCTCCAGAGGAATTTTTGCTACAAGAAAATCCAATAAGCTAAATATATTTTGCTCAATTCACATCACGCAACTTTCCATTCTCTTTTTACAGGTGTCTGGATCTCTATTGTCAGTCACTCATGTCTGAAGAGTTCAAGAATATAATGCTATTGTTTTATCAGATGTTCACAGGTAGGGGAACCATATTTCCCTATAGAATCATAGAATTAAAGAATACTAGAACTGGAAGGGACCTTGAGAAGTCCTCAAGTCCAGTCCCCTGCCCTCACGGCTAGCCCAAGCACCGTCTCTAGACCATCCCGGATAGATGTCTATCTAACCTGCTCTTAAATATCTCCAGAGATGGAGATACCACAATCTCCCTAGGCAATTTATTCCAGTGTTTAACCACCCTGACAGTTAGGAAGTTTTTCCTAAAGTCCAACCTAAACCTCCCTTGCTGCAGTTTAAGCCCATTGCTTCTTGTTCTATCCTCAGAGGCCAAGGAGAACAATGTTTCCCTCCTCCTTGTGACACCCTTTTAGATACTTGAAAACTGCTATCATGTCCCCCCTCAGTCTTCTCCTTTCCAAAAGAGTTCGCCCTCTAATAGCTGACTTAGAACTGGTGTGGAGCAGGGGAATCCCTATGCCAAATCCGGGACACCAAGGGGTGCCTTGACGGCGCTCAGGGCTTTAGCCCTATGGGGGGATTGCTGGCACTTGGGATTTTAGCCCTGCTGTGGGAAGGCAATGAGGGGAGCTGCTGGCACTTGGGGCTTCAGCTCCACAGACGCTCTGAGTGCTGGTGGCTCCCAGCTCCTCTTCCCCCAATTGCAGGGATGAAATTCAGCCTTGCAGCATGCAGGGCAGGGAGGGGAAAGGAGCTGTCGACCCTGGGAGTTAACTCTGCTGCGGCTCTGCCTTTTAAATGTATTAAGAGTCACTTTAAATGGCTTAAGCACAGTGCGGGGGACCAGGCACGATCTGGGACAGCTGAGTCCTGGTTCATGCCCAGTCCCCAGCTATGCCTCTGCCTCCCTGCCACCCCCTGCATTGGCTCCTGCTCCTGCACTTGCTGCCTCTCTCTGATAGAGGCAGCAAGGGGGAGTGACTAGTCGAGTCACTAATCAACTAGTCGCTTACATCCCTGCTATATATACAATATGATGGGAACTAATTTAGCTGTAACTACTCAAGAGAGAGATCTTGGAGTCATTGCGGATAGTTCTCTGAAAACATCCACTCAATGTGCAGCAGTAGTTAAAAAAGTAAACAGAATGTTAGGAATCATTAAAAAAGGGATAGAAAATAAGAAAGAGAAGATCTTATTGCCTCTATATAAAACCATGGTACGCCCACATCTTGAATACTGCATACAGATGTTATCACCTCATCTCAAAAAAGATATATTGGCATTGGAAAAGGTTCAGAAAAAGGCAACAAAAATGATTAGAGGCTTGGAACAGATCCCATATGAAGAGAGATTAAAATGACTGGGACTTTTCATCTTAGAAAAGAGGAGGCACATCTATACTGCAGGGAAAATGTCAAATTAAGATATGTAACTTCAGCTACATCAATTGTGTAGCTGAAGTTGAAATAGCTTAATTCGGCTTTTGGCACTGTCTATACAGCAGGAAGTCTAAGGAAGAACGCTCTTCCTTCAACTTCCCTTACTCTTCATGAAATGAAGGTTACAGGAGTAGGAGTAAGAAGTCCTCCATCTTGACATTATTCTGAAATAACGCTGCTATGTAGACATAGCCTAAAGGGGGATACGATAGAGGTCTGTAAAATCATGACTAGTGTGGAAAACGTGAATAAGAAAAAGTTATTTACTTGCTCCCATAACATAAGAACTAGGGGTCACCAAATGAAATTAATAGGTAGCAGGTTGAAAAAACCAAAAGCAAGTTTTTCTTCACACAGCACATGGTTGCCCTGTGGAACTCCTTGCCAGAGGAGGTTGTGAAGACCAGGACTTTAACAGGGTTCAAGAAAGAACTAGATAAATTCATGGAGGTTAGGTCCATCAATGGTTATTAGCTAGGATGGATAGGAATGGTATCCCTAGCCTCAGTCAGAGGCTGGGAATGGGTGATAGGAGAGGGATTGCTTGATGATACCCTATTTTGTTCACTCCCTCTGGGACATCTGGCATTGGCCACCATTGGGAGACAGGATACTGGGCTAGATGGACCTTTGGTCTGACCTGGTATTGCCGTTCTTATATTCTTATGCTGGTAGTGGTGCAGACCAAATGTCAGACTCTTAAATGCCTCTCTTTTTAAAAACAGCCTCCACACAGACAACAATAAAAAGAGTTCTACTGACAACAGGCCAGATGTGCTCATTCCCTTTTACAGCACGGAGGCCTCCAAAGGAGGAGAAAATAACCTTATATAAAAGGAGGAAGGGGAATGAAGCCTAAATACCCAGGTTCTCCATCTTCCCACAAACACAATATGATGAGTGTTCCATGAGTATTCAATGGAGAGAGGGTGTCCCAGAAAGGAAGTGCCAATGGGAAGCAGCTCTTCTTGGAACATGCTTTCCTGACATAGAGGCTTAAAATCTATGGCAATTTGCCATAGAGGAGACGGTTTATTTATATAGCAGCCAAAAATATATGGGGTGTTTCCTAATCTGACCAGCATTGCTGCCCACAGAGGCAGTTGGAATGTGCAGCTGTGGTGAAAGAGCTGATCCCTTAGGAACTGCCCTGACAAAGGGAAGGGAAATCTTAAAGAGTGTCCCTCCGTATCGATGTCTACAGGACTAGAATTAGACTTCTGTGTAGATTCTTGGGCTCTGTGGAGCTAGGGAGCTATAGGCCTTTAATTGCTGCCAGGGTGAGAAGAGGCTGCAAACTTCTTGCCAATGAGGGGAGTGTGAATCAACAATTCTGAAAGAGTCAGCCTCTATGTCCTGAGTACTATTGGCTTCCTGAGGATTTTTTCTATACCAGGGAAGCATTTAGATCATTGTCCTTTACGGGTTGTTTATAGCGGCACTTATTTTATGAAATAGTATCCTGTCATTTATAGCTTGAACTCTGTGGCCTAAGTGCTATGTAATCACTGTCACTGGGTTTGCATTGCTTCCTTTTCAGTCCCAAGATGTTTGCTTTGTCAGGAGATACTCACTGGGGGGTCATAAATGTTTCTGAGGTTGTTAAAGCTAGTGTGTGGCATGGGGTCAGGGATAGGTGAACAAAACCATTTTCCTTTCAGGTCTAGCTCTTTCACAAACGTATCTGTGAACAATGTTGCAGTCTAAGGCAGGCGTGAGGAAACTTTTTTGGGTCGGGAGTCACTGACCCACAGAAAAATCAGTCAGAGAAGTACAAAGTAAAAAAGCTACCCTCACTGATGTGGCTCCCCCAACTGAGAAGCAGAAAGAGAGACACCCACTCACTCATATAACTCATGGTGCCAAGGTTCCTCTCATGCTCCAGGCCTCTGAGGGGAAGGGTCAGGGCTGAGGCTCAGGGCTTCCCCCTTAAGGTCAGATTAACTCTTCTGGGGACCCAGGGCTAGTATATTTTGTAGGGATCACCTAGGCTCTGGAGTGGGGCAAAAATGAGGGTTTAAGTGTGTGGGAAGGAGCTGCTGGGGAGTAAGGTAGGGGTGTGAGGTCTGGGCCAGAAGTAGGGTGCAGAAGCAGGCTGAGGGTGAGGCTGTAGAGTCCTGGCGGGAGGTAGGGTGCAGGAACAGGCTGGGTGCGGTGAGGGATATGGGAACAACTGAGGATTCAGGAGAGGGCAGGGAATTGGAGCACTTCTCTGGGGGGCAAAGGTGGCTTCACACAGCCCTGCACTGGCAGGCACTGCCCCCACCACTCCCATTGACTGAGATTCCTGGTCAATGGGAGCGACAGGGGTGGAGCCTGAAGGCCCCTGCAGTAGCTTCTCTGCCTTGCCATTCCCACAGCCGGGGGAGCAGGAACTTCATGTTGAGATACTTCCTCCCCACTGCTAGGCAGAGTTGGCCACACAGGGGCTTTAGCTCCAGCTCCCCACTGCTTCCCCCTGCTGTGTGTGGGTGGGGAAGGGCAAGCCTTGTAGGCCTGACCAGCCTTGTGGGAGCTGGAGCTGGCCTGCGGTTCATAGGTTCCCAGTCCCTAGTCTATAGAGTGGAAGTGCCATGAATATCAAGTATGCTTCTTTGCCAGCAAAATGGCCATAGTGTCATGCTATTTGGTTTGCAATGGTTCATAGCTATGAGTGCCTGCCTCAGGGCAAGCTTTCAGAACACAAAAGTAGACACCTCTGTAAATTTGCCTCATTGAGTTACATCTGAGGATACCAGATTTGGGACAAACTGCTGAGAAATAGGGTGGCCTCTCACCAACTGATGGTTATTTTACCATTAGATAATACCAAGCGAGTAATAAAAGTGAATTTCTGTATCACAAGAAGTCAGAGAATGCAATCTCCTTATGCGTTCCAGTCCTTGTCTCGCCACCCAGACACTGGAATCTATGATGAGTGGTTACTGAAAACCAGTTCTGTGTCTCATAGGATCCTCTATGATCAGCCACATAACCAAGTCACTGTATAACTCGCGCATCTTACTCAATTAATTCTGCTAGTCCCCATTTTTGTCCACTCATGCTTATCTAAAGAAATAGGTTTTGCCCACCATTGTTAGTTTCTAAGGGTGTGTCTAGACTACAGGGGTTTAAAAAAAAAAGTGGCCTTTTTTCGAAAAAACTGTACCTGCGTCTAGACGATTGCCACGTTCTATCGACAGTAAATCGAAAGAATGCAGCGGTTTTGTTGATGGCGGTAAACCTCATTCTACGAGGAATAAGAAAGTCATCTTTCAAAAAAAGGCGCTATTGCATGAAAACAGGGCTTCTTGGAAAGAGAGCGTCTAGACTCTCTTTCGAAAAAGTGAGCTGCTTTTTTGAAAAATCTTCTTGTTGTCTACACGCTCTTTTTCAAAAGAGGCTTCTTCGAAAGATACTTTTGAAAAAGCCTCTTTCAAAAGAGGCTTGCAGTCTAGACATAGCCTAAGGTGCCACAGGACTGGATGTTGTTTTTAATCTTACTCAATAATCATGCTGCTGCTGAACCTTTAGTAACTAAAATCCAAAAGTTTATTAATAAAAGAAAAGAGTTAATAATGGTTAATAGATCATGAACAAACAATTGCAAAATCCTTACCCCTGTGTTCATAGCAATGATGGAATCAACTGCAGGCTTTTAAAATTTATCTGGTAACTTCCAAAAGGCAGGAAGATCCTCAGTCCATAGACCAACATGCTCCTTTTTGTTGTAAGTCTACAGTCCAGAGAATCATGGCAGGAAGAAGGTAAAATGGAGATTTCGCAGGGTTTTTTATATCCTTTGCCAAGTGCCTGGAAATTTCCTGGCTCAAACAAAGCTCACAGCCCAGGGTCTGGAAAGTTACTGGCTCAAAAGGGAATGCAGGATCACATGAGCATGTCACAAGTTCTTAGATGTTTTGAAGATTCACAGAGCAGCCATTACCCATATTCTTGTTGAGGCATCTACAGAAAGAGTTACCTGGAGAGCTGATTCTTCTTAGTGTCACATCAAGCTTTAATAGTCCATTAACAATGGGCTGGCAAGATAGGCATGTGGGTGTTACCCAAGGAACAACCACATTTTTGATACAGATACATAGCCAATATTAATAACTTCAGATACAGTGACGGTATATGGATTTAATCAGGACAATCATATTTGATAGGCTGTAACTTTCTCATAGACACCTTACATGACACATTCCATATAAGATTTATTGCAAATGTAGAAAAGTGGTAGCAACAAAGATACTGATATGGTCCTTCTCAGACAACATCACAACCCCACATTGAGTTTATTAATAAAAGAAAAGAGTTAATAATGGTTAATAGATCATGAACAAACAATTGCAAAATCCTTACCCTGTGTTCATAGCAATGATGGAATCAACTGCAGGCTTTTAAAATTTATCTGGTAACTTCCAAAAGGCAGGAAGATCCTCAGTCCATAGACCAACATGCTCCTTTTGTTGTAAGTCTACAGTCCAGAGAATCATGGCAGGAAGAAGGTAAAATGGAGATTTACTTGAGGGTTTTTATATCCTTTGCCAAGTGCCTGGAAATTTCCTGGCTCAAACAAAGCTCACAGCCCAGGGTCTGGAAAGTTACTGGCTCAAAAGGGAATGCAGGATCACATGAGCATGTCACAAGTTCTTAGATGTTTTGAAGATTCACAGAGCAGCCATTACCCATATTCTTGTTGAGGCATCTACAGAAAGAGTTACCTGGAGAGCTGATTCTTCTTAGTGTCACATCAAGCTTTAATAGTCCATTAACAATGGGCTGGCAAGATAGGCATGTGGGTGTTACCCAAGGAACAACCACATTTTTGATACAGATACATAGCCAATATTAATAACTTCAGATACAGTGACGGTATATGGATTTAATCAGGACAATCATATTTGATAGGCTGTAACTTTCTCATAGACACCTTACATGACACATTCCATATAAGATTTATTGCAAATGTAGAAAAGTGGTAGCAACAAAGATACTGATATGGTCCTTCTCAGACAACATCACAACCCCACATTGGTGGTATATTCTATAATTAGTTTTCACCAAGCCACTAACAAATGTGAACTCCTGGATCACTATACTAATGTTACCTAGGGATGTTAACAGCTAGCTGACTAACCGTTTAACCGATAAGCGATTGTTTATCAGTTAACAGTCCCGGTTAACTGCAACACCTCTCTCCCCCAACGTGCTTGGCATTTAAAACTCAGACCAGCAGGCTGACTCAGTACCAGCCTGCAGATCTGAGATTTCAATGAAGAGCACGCAGGGGAATCACCTGTTGCTCTGCACTGCTACCTCTGTTACAGAGACAGCAGTGTGGGGCAGCTGGTGGAAGCCAGTCCGTACGGGAAGCCTGCCTGCTGCCCTGCAGTGCTGCCTCTGTCTGCAGGGGGCCCGAGCTGTAACCTATAGCATTTCCAGCACTTCCAAGCCTTAGAGAGTGATAATGACTGGCTGAAATTCAAGCAATTTGTATAGCAAGTGGACAAAACACTCTGTTACAGAGAGACATATTTGTCCAGATCCAAGCAATGCTTTCTTTTTCCATCAAAACTCTTACTGGTGAGAGAGTCACAGCCCTTTATTTGAGTGAACACAGTGTGCATTAGCTTGTTTGACTGACACATGGAATAGGTCTGCTTGCAGATTCCAAAGTTGCAGCAAAGGAACATTTCCTCCCCCCTGCACTTCAACAGTATAACGACTTCAAAACATTCTTGTGTCACTGTTAGTCTGAGACTTCTGCCACCTGTGCTTTTGCCAGCTCCGCACCTGCTCTATCTTTTAACTATGGTGACTGATAAGAGCAAAGCCAGGAACAGGCTATTTAGGGACCACTATAGTGAGGGTTGAGTGCACAATTATAAACTATTACCAGGACATGGGGAATTAATTTTCCCTCTGATTTCTGGAAATTGTGAAGGCTCCATTTGTCCTATATTGGGGGTTAATCCTTTGCGGATGAATTGCCCTGATGGGAAAGTTGCCCCTCCTACCCAAACTGAAGTAGGTAATGACCAGCCCATGAAAAAGGAGTGATTTTCTTCCTTAGTTCCATCTCAAGCACCAGATCCAGAATGTGACCTATTTGCTATGAAGTGAGCCAAAACTGAAATGACTGAGATTTAAATGATCTTTGCATGGTCCTGAAAAAGAGATTGAATGAGCAAAGCTATATGCTTTTAATCTAAATTGTGTCCTTCATTTCAGGAATTTGCTGTGCAGAAAAATATTGGTGCTCTGCTTCACTGAGAAGAAGTGAGGGGAAATCTGAAGAGAAAAAATCGCTGCTTCCTCTCCCCATGCTATATGAATAAATGATACTTGATTCTGCTCAAAGGACCCTCATTCCAAGCAGGGATGGCATGGAGAAACAGGGCGCAGCAGGACAACAAAGGGCAATGCAAAGGGACAGAGTGGGCTGCTGGGCTGCTCTAGCTCCTGCTACTCACATGGTGAGGGGTGTGTGACCTCTCTTGCCACTGAGCCAACCCCCGTAATACCTTGGGCTACATTGCTCAGGGGAGGGGACAAGGGGATGGAGTGGGGGCGGAGCAGGGGCAGGGCTTGGAGAAGGGTGGAGCAGGGGCGAGGCCTGCAATGAGGGGGGTGCCTGGGCCCCATGCCTGGGTCCCTGAGGTGTGTTGCCCCAGGCCCTGCACTCGCCTTGGGATTTCCCTGCTGACAACTAAAGTAGCCTGGGGACTAAGAGCAGATGTATAAGAAGAGGGCCATTTAGGACAAGATTTACCTTTGTGGCTGATAGTGTTGTGCTATCTGTCAGCTCATAAGCAGCAGAGCTAAATTTGTTCTGATGACCAGTGTGCCCAGAATATTCCTAACTCTTAAAATTGCTCATTCCTCTCTCCTTCATTAAAAATACTCATGCGTGCAGAATAAGAGGTGCTAAAACACAGTGATTAAGGCATATATTTTCAATCCTGCTTGGAGTTCTCATAGCACTATTTTCACTTATGTAAAAACCTGTGTGGAGAAAGGTCTATAAATACTATTGATATCCATCTACTTTAAGACCAGAAAGAACCATTAGATCATCTAGTCCGCCCTCCTGCATCACTGTGCGCCCCAGTTTTGATCCCAATAACTTGTGTTTGGCTAAAGCTTATCTCCCAGAATGGCATTCACACTTGAGCTGATGAAATCAAGAGAGACTTCACCATTTTCATTGCTATTTTGTTCACTGGTTTATCACCCTCACTATTAATAATGTGTGCCTTATTTCTAATTTGAATTCGTCTAGCTTCATCTTCCAGCCATTGGTTCTTATGCCTTTCTCTGCTATATTATAGATCCCTTGAATGCCTGGGATTTTCTCCCCATTAAGGTCCTTAGACACTGTAACAAGTGACGTCTCAAACTTCTTTTTGATAAATTGAACAGTTTTAAGTCTCCCACTGTGAGGCATTTACTCTCATTTTTGGATTATTTTTGTGGGTTTTATGTATCCTCTCTAAAATGCGGACGTCATTCACACAGTATACCAGCTTAAGTTGCACCATTGCCATTCACAAAGGTATAATTACTTCCTACTTCCATTCACTGGCTCACCCATGCCCCTGGATAACTGCCCCCTTGCACCTATGCCCCATCAGCAGGCCTGCTCATTATCCATTCCTGTATTTAAAATTTAATATCAGTGATAAAATGCCTTAATTACTATCAGATGGAGACAAACTGTTTTGCACCACTGGGCTTTCCTGCTCAAAGGCATATGATTGTGGAAACTCCTCATTGTCCTTTTAGGCTCTTACTGAAAGCAGTCGGAGGTGGGGGGTAGGGAGGAAGAGGCTTTTACTGTCAATGGGATTCCAGCTGGTTTGTGTACAAAGACTTTCCAGGACACCAGAAAAGCCTCATTCACAGGTTGAATATAATATTCTAACTTAAACCAATTGTTTAGTTGACATTCCACCCTGCTGTGGTATAAGATAATGGTGTGCTTGTCTGTGAGGAAAAATGCCTACATCCTGTCAGCAATAAGCAGGCCAACGATACCCCAACCCAAGCTCAGCAATGTACTTTACCTGTTTCTTGAGTAGTCTTGCTCTTTATTGAGCCAACCAATGGGAATACTTTGGCATAATTTCCTGGCAATAATCATAGTGATGTTGTTTTGCAAAAACTTGAATGAATTTAGGCTCAACTCTGGTTTGGCTGTTTTCTCCAACTGTTCTAATTTGCCAGGCACTGTGTATTTTGAATAAGCATGCGAAATTCTCAGACAGCAGATTTCTTTTTTCCTTATTCAAAATTATATAAAACTTCTTTTAAAATAGTTTTTTCACTAGCTCCTTTGTCACCCATCAGGTCGATAATATTGCATTCTGCTTTACATGAGGTGATTTTTTTTAATGAAAAACCAGCATTTCATAATTATTATTTATTTGTAATACTGTAGCACCTACAGAATCCAACCAAGATCAGAGCACCATTGGGCTAAGTGATGTAAAAACATATAGTAAGAGAGAGTCCCTGTTCCAAAGAATTTACAGTATAAGAAGACAGAAATGTGGGGTGAGAAACAAAAATAAAGTGACTTTCCCAAGGCCATGAGGTTAGTAGCTGGGAATACAACTTAAATCACCTAGCTCCCAGATCAGTGCCCTATCCATTAGACCAGTTATATTTAGTTAGATCTGCCCATGGGCCAATTAAGAAATTATGACAAGTGGCAGATCATTTGTGCAGAAGACTGACAAATTTTTTAAAAATCTTCAGCTGCCAACAAATAAAGATCTTGATTGCAACATAAAGATTAGTTTTTCCATCTTTTAACAAAGTTTATACATCAACATTAATATCCATGACACTTAATTTGTAAGGAAAGAGGTTGCTGGGACTCAGCTCCACCAAGCTCAAGTGCAAATTAAGCACTGGCTGGGTGGCCAGAGAATGGTAGCTACTGGCCAGGTGCCCGGCTCTGAAGGCTGCACTGCTACTCACAACAGTACTGGTGTAAAGGTGCCAATACCTCATACCATGCCACTCTTATTTCTGTTCTGCTGCTCACCAGTGGTGGCCCGTCAATACAGGCAAACTAGGTGGTCACCTAGGGCACCAAGATAAATGGCCATTGAGGGCTTTGGAGGCAGGGGCGCCGATCACGCGCCAATCGCGCATTTCACCTAGGGCGCCAGTTGCCGGCAGCTCGTCTAGGGCCGCTCCTGCTGCTCACAGTGGTGCTGCCTTGAGAGCTGGGCACCCAGTCAGTAGCAACCATGCTTGGGCCACCCCCACCAGTGCTTAATTTGTGCTTGAGCTTGCTAGAGCTTTCCAGGGCTGACCACCAGTACCTCTTTCATTACAAATGAAACATGGGCTGGAAAGCCACACAAGTCTTTGTGGGCCACCATTGGCCCATGGAATGCCCGTTGAGTATGTCTGCAGGTGACCCTCTGCCTTTAATGCTTCATTTCACTTGCAAAGTGAGCAAATGATATCACTGGATTCAAACCCTCAGTTCTTATTCCAGATGCATCATGGAAGGTAGCTAACCATTTGTTTTTCCCATTTTCTATTTCATAGGCATCTCTGCTTTTATTTAAGGCCAGGAAAAGGAGAGCAAATGCAGTGTTCTTTGCTGTTGTAATTGACTGAGGCCAAGCACAATGGTTTTCCGGTTGGTAGATCCTGGGCTGCGTGGGGGCCATATTGACACATCCTTAATGTTG
This sequence comes from Rafetus swinhoei, assembly GCA_019425775.1. Classification (NCBI taxonomy): domain Eukaryota; kingdom Metazoa; phylum Chordata; order Testudines; family Trionychidae; genus Rafetus; species Rafetus swinhoei. Next base: position 281,106,493 of record CM033437.1, read on the forward strand.
GATGAGTGAAGGAAGCTCTTCTGGTTCAGAGACTCCTCTATCAATGCTCCTCCCTGTAGATGGTGGAAGGGAAGCATAACTTGGGCATTCCTTTGTCTTACTGGCCCACAACTGCACCTGGCCCTTGGAGGCTGTTGACTTTTGGCACAACTCATGCTGGGGCAACTGAATCAGCTCACAGCTGTTCCAGGGTCAGGTAAGTACAAAGATATGTTTTAAGTCACCTTTGTACCATTCACATCTTGAATTGCCATCTTGAAGATCTGGGCTAGGATGTACCAAAATAGTGAAATAAAGCTGTACAAAATACACAGATGATTATAAGAAAAACAGTTAAACCAAAAAGCAAAGCAAATCAGACTCTATATAATCTGTGAAATAAAGAGTGTTAATGTTGGGTTTTAAGCAAAAAATGAATGACCATATGGAAGGTAACAAATTATCAACCAAATTATGATTAGTTGCCTTGTGTTTGTGAGGAACCAGCTGTTATTTTGCCAAGTCAGCAAGGAATTTTTCACTGATTAGACTCCCTGTTATTTTTCTTCAAGACAAAAATGGAGAACGGGCAGCATCATATGATATTATATGGCCCAGATTCACCAGTCTGCCAAGTTCACTTTATGCCACATAAATTTAAACTGACCACGCCCTGTGTTAGGTGAATCTCCACAGGCATAAAGCTGGTGGAGATAACACAGCTGCCTCTTATTCCAGCTGCACCTCCCTTGGCATAAGGCAGGGGTGGGCAATAATTTGTTGGGGAGAGACCACACCAAGAATTTAGTAAGTGGTCAAGGCCACACTCTTCCATGACGTTAATGGAGAAGGTGCAGGGGTCTGAAATGGAGGTTGGGTGCAGAAGGGAGCTTGGGGTAAAGAATTGGAAATACAGAAGGGGGTGTAGAATCTGGGAGGGAGTTTGAGTGAAGGAGGCAATTGAGACCTGGAGTGGGGACTGGGGTACAAGAGGGAGTGCAGGGGTTAGGGTTGTGACCTAGGACAGGAGAGGATTGTGACCTGGGGCAGGGGATTGAGATGCAGTGTCTGGGAAGGGGCATGGGTACAGGAGGGGGGCAGAGGGTTTGGGCTATGTAGGATAGGTGGGCAGAAGGGAGGGAGCAGAGGATTGGGGATGGAGGGGCTGAGGCAGCCAGGCCTTCCATGTCCTGGCAGGCTGCTCATAGCAGCCTTCTGTGGGGCCATGTGCATTGGTGAACAGTTGTGAGTCCAAGGGGAAGGAAGGAAGGGTACTTCACATGCTGCCTGTTCTTCAGACAAGCAACTCCCATTGGCTGAACACTGGAACTGGCTTATCAGTTAATCTTATCAACTACACACACTCCCCCCTTGCTGCCTCTGTATCTACCTCCCCTCCCCATCCCCATGCTGCTGCCTCTGATAGAGAGGCAGCAATGTGGAGGGTGAGGAGGGCAGGCTGAAGCTGATATGCATGGGGAGCTGCTTTGCCCTGCAATGACGATACCGTTGATACAAGTGCTACTATTGAGGACTTGCACTGCTGAATCAAAGTCAAAGGCACATGCAATGTAATAACGACAGTGGCTGTATGCCGATGTAAGGTAGGGTGACATAATTTTGTAGTGCAGACATAGCCAAAGTTAGGTATGGCTCAGTGTGAGTAGGAATGGCAGGATTTGGTCTTAGGTATTTCAAAATGAATTTGTGAGTGATTCCATTGACACTCTCTGGCTGCATTGATGTCCTGGTAAAATAAAGGGCATGTTAAAAACCATTTTTCCTCTCTCTCTCTCCCACAGATAACAGACAAAAGACCTATTGCTAATGAACATGTCTTATCTGCTGAAAAGCTCAAGCAGTCCAGTGGAGCAACTGAATGATATTTGATGATGCAGCCAACTCAAATTATGGATAAATGACTTTTTCATTATAAAATTCTAGAATAATGTGTCAGATCAAACTTGGTTCCCTAAAATCTTTCAAAGAAAAGACTCCTTAGTTCATCACAGAATATAATATGGTTACTCCTGAAATATCTTCTGTTAAATGAGCAGCTGTTATTGGCTAGCCTCATTTAAATAAGAGAGAATTCCTGTCAGCTGCAAAACTCATTCACTGGATAGTGAAACTTGCAGTTGGTATTATGCCAGCTATAAATATTTTTAATTAAAAATTGTTTTCTGTCTCTTGAATTGGTATAATAGCAATGATGCTTAGTGAGAGTTATCAAAGTTCTATTGGGATTGTCCCTCAAACGGAGCTGGAATTATTTATTCTGCCATAATTTTGCTATCATAGAAATCTACACAATATGCTTGCATCTTTGTGAAAAAAGATATGGATTATAAGCACATATTGCGGATGTGTTTTGGGCAAATGTTCCCAGGTATTATCCTGAATGTTTAAAAATTATAGGGCAAAGTCAGATTATGTTGGTCTGATTTTGAAATCCAGAAAAACAGATTACTGTATAATATTTAAATGTCTCTGGTGCGTTACATTCCACCACTATCAATATTATTTTTTTAAGAAACAAGGTTTTTTGGGATCTACAATATATTGTGCTTTGCTACTGTAGGAAGAAGAGAAAGAATATGGGAAATAACTTACTCTGCTTGTTAAACTGTACCACATTGTGCTATCTTTCCCCATGCTGAGTAGTAACTTATTCCATTTTAAGATACTCCCTAATAGGGACTGCTCATTAAGTTAATGTATCACTTGACATGAATAAGGGTGACTGAATCTGGCCTAGAAGAGTGCTGACCTGCAAGAAATTAAATGAAACAGGACCGTGCAGACCTGACACCAAAGGGAATATATTGGAGGTCAGTGAAAAAAAGACTGTGGTATAAAAGAGTGGCCAAAATGAAGTACAACTGAGTGAATGAAAACAGCACTTCAGCTACTTATCATGGTAACTAAGTAAATGCATTGATTTTTCCAAATCAGCAGGCCCAATTTTCCAATGGAGTTATGCAGTACAAAATTGGAGAAACATAATGGTGAATTAAGTCCAATGTTTAAAAACAACATAATGATATCCAGGGTATTTTTTATTTTTAAATTCCTCTGTGGCCTGTCCACTATCCACCAGTATAAAAGTGTGAAGTTGCTAATATGAAAAGCCCCTATAAAACCTACCATAAAACATATTATATTACCTTCCAAAATATGATGCAGTAGCAGACAGCTGGAGCAAATATTGTGTAGCTGTCTCTGTTAGGCCTTTGAGACTGGATTATTATTCACTGTTTATGTGGGATTTCTAAAAGACAGGTGTGATCATGTGTTCTAATCCCAGCTTTGACATTAATTCTGTAAGGGGCCTTAAATCATAATATCAATCTGGGCAACTTCACAAACTCAGGGTACGTCTAGACTGCCGAGTTTTTATGGGATACCAGAGGTATCCCTGAAAAGCTCTGCTGCATCCAAAGAATGCTTCTGCTTTTCCGGAAAAAAAAAAAATTGGAAAAGCAGACGCATTTTTCGGCATCCCTGTAAACCTCGTTCTACGAGGAAGAAGGGATGTTTCAAAAGAGGCTTTTTTTCCTGGCATTTGGTCCAGTGTAGATGGGCCAATTGTCAGAAAAGCCTCTTTCGGAAGAAAAGCGGAAAAAGATACGCAAATTGCGGTTCGCAATTTGAGTATCTTTTTCTATAGAACTTTGTAGTCTAGATACAGCCTCTGTGCAAGCGTCCTGAACCCTCCATTCTCTGCTTTCCCACCTGCTTGGCATTCTGCTTCCTTCTTAGTCTCTGACTCATTTCTTCTACACTCAGCTCTTAATTTCACCATTCCAGTTCTCGCCTCTCTAACTTTAGGGTATGTCTACACTTGGACCTGGGCATGTGATTGTGTGACATACCAGCACATAGGGGGGGAAAATGGTGGGTGGTCAACACCCACTGACAGCCCCACAAATCTGCTCCTCTCCCACCCTCCCAGCCTTCCTGCCCACTGGCAGGCCCTACGAATCCGCTCCTCCCCTTCCCACCCAGTGCTTCCCACGTGTCACAATCAGATGTTCAGCAGAGTGAAGGAGGCACTGGAGGGCACAAGGGGGGGAAAAGAGGGGTCAGGAAGAGGTGGGGGAAGTGGCCAGAACAGGGTGGAAGGGGATGGGGTGGAGGCAGGGCTTCAGGCAAAGTGGGAATTGAGTGCCAACACACTGCCAGTCCTTGATCTTCCCCCAGAAATGTCCTGTACTGTCCAACCCTCTCTGGATAGTATAATTATAGGATGTTCATTATATCTTTAAGGGAATGATATGACATCATATTACCTTACATGGTTACTTGGATACTTAGATAAAACAGTAAAACAAGTTTATTAGCTACACAGAGATTTTAAGTGAGTCTAAGTAACGAAGCATACAAGTCAGAAATGGCTACTGGTATCTCCTTAAGAAATTAACTTAGTTGCAAAGCAAACTCTCTCAGCACGTGTGTCCCGCCTGGTTACTGATCAAACTCTTCAGGTCAGGACCTCTTCCCAAGTCCAACAGCTATTTCCTTTGTCTTCTCAGATGCAGAGCCTGCACTGGGCATGCGTGAGCTTGCCTGGGGTATTTGCCCCGCCTTTCTATAGTTTCACTCACCCCTTTAAGAAGCATTTAAAGCTGGCAGCAAAGCGACAAGCAGTTTAGCAAAGAAAGGAAACTCCATGCTGTCTCTTTGCTAAGATTTAGATTTTTGTCCCAGCTCCCTTCCTTGCCAAAGAAGGGCCACACAGCAAACAATGGTTCATCAGCCTTGTTAATACCTGACTGAGGTGACGGTTTGCGCTGTGTCTGAGGCACTAGTTTAGATACTCCCCAAACTTACCTGGGAAACACATTTCAGTCATGATTTCAGTTTATGTTCACAACTTTACACTTAATGCTGCTGTGCCTTTTGCCATGATATTACTGATCAACAATCTATGAGTTTTTAAATGATATTTCACAAGGCATATCTTGTACAAATATTATTACAGTGTGTAGGGCGTGAATCCATGGGTGTATTCTGCCACAGATTCCCAGCCCAAGGAGACATTGCTAGCTCTCATCAAGCTAGCACACTAAAAATAAGAGTACAACTGTGGCAGCATAAGCAGAGGGGTGAAATAGCCACCTTGAATACATACCCATCCTAGATCTTTTAGGTCTGAGCCCTAAAGAGATTGTGATCTAAACCTGCTCTTTTGAAATCCTCCTTGTCTGTTAACAATGACACAATGGCAAATGTAATAGGGAATAATGTGCGATTCTATAATAGAACAAGTCTTCCCATGTGAAAGCCTAACAGTATTCCCCTCTCATGTATCTATCCTGTACAGTACTGTGTGTTCTTAGCTTGCTGCATTCCATAAGAAGTGCCATTGAAATGCAGAGCTTCTTGAAATGCCTGACAGCATCTTGCTGGAGCAATATGGTGTGCTCCTTGCTTGACTGAGTTTGCAGTGAGTATTATTATCTTCACCTTCTGACATCTTGACAGATCACTGGATTCTAGCAACAAAAGTAGAAATTTGGAGAAGTCAGTCATCTGTACTGCAGCAAAATAAGAGAGAAAGGAAAAGGAAATAGATGACTTTAACATCTGCTTATGACCATTGAGGATATGTTTCTAGAATTGTAGAGAGATAGAAAGGAGGTTTCTTTGTAAGTGGATGAGTGCTGACAGGCAGAGTTCCTAATTGTTTTAATACATTTTGGGGTACTCAGGCTCAGGTTCTCAATGGTATTTGTAGAGGGGCAATCCATTCTTGGTGGTCCCTCAACCCTACTTTGTTTTGATTGGGTGACTCACCCATCACCACGTCACTTTATAGAATGGCTCCACAGCCGCAGTTCATACCTGCAACCCCTTACTCAGGGTATTATGGCCCAGTGGCCCAAGTCTATCTGTAAGTCCCTGCTCTTCAGAGAATATGGCTCAGCAGCCAAGTCTATATGCAAGTCCCCGCTCTTCAGAGTATTACAGCCCAGCAGCCCAAGTCTATATGCTAATCCCTGTTTTCAGGGTAATACAGCCCCACAGCCCAAGTTTATATACACGTAGGAAAACTCCTCCACACAGGGTATGTATGGAGTGGGTAGGGGGACCCAGGCCCTCCCACTCCACCAGGTCCCAGCCCAGGGCCCTGCTGGCAGTGGCATGGTCCACTGTCTTCTCAGTGGGGAATCCTGCCACAACACGCTGAGCACTCCAGGGAGCAACTCCCTGCCCTGGCTACTTCCTACTGTCACCCAGCAGATGTCTTCCCTATAGTGTCAATCTAGATCTGTGGCTCCTCAGGTAGCCCCTCTCGGCTTGGCTGCTGCTGTGTAGTCTGGCTGTGCTGCTTCCTCCTCTGTCTTTGGCGCTCTCTCAGCACCTCCTTCTCCTTCAGCAGTCAGCCCAGACTGAGCGGCGCAAGAGGCTTTTATAATCAGTTTCCAATTGGAGCATACCTAGCAGGGTTGTGGGGGTGAGGATCTCTTAGCCAGCTGGGCCAAAGCAACTCCATTAGCTTCAGTGTGGGGTTGATATACCCCATCACAGTATCTAAGACCCAAATCCCATTGAAATTAATGGGAGTTAAGCACCTAAATATCTTCGAGAACCTGGGCCTTAGAAACCTTGTATAGGTGTTTTACTGGTTGAATCAAAACAAATAAACTGTTGAGTATTATATGAATTTTCAGATTGAGAGATTATTTCCAGTTTGCATGTATTCCATGTACCACTTCTTTATAATCAGAAGAATATTAATGGTTCTAAATGGTGTGTGGACAATCTTTATTTTTATAAGTGATAATTTAGGAGCCAACATATTTAAAGTGGCTATTATTTGCTAATGCTGTTGATTTCTCCTCCATTATAAATTAGATGAACTAAGCAAGCTGTAGCCAAGATAAATTGCAGTTTTTTTCTTCAGGTATATGAATTGCCGTTTTTTTCTTCAGGTATATGAATCAAAAGGTATTATTTTTTACTTAATTATGTAATAATGATCCAGGTGCAGAACTCTTACTGGGGATTAATGACCATAAAAGTGCAGTCAATGGCCTATCCTTGAGCCTTCAATACAAGTAATTTATTAATCCCCAGATAGTGTCTTGTACCACAATTATAATCTGCTGTTAAAAGCTAAAAATTGATTAAAACACAGGCATATGGATTTTTTTTTACAGTGATAAGATTGAATGGGAATTACGTGGCATTGCTAAAGGATGAATGCCAGGTACAATAGTTCATCTGATTGCTTGAATTATCTCAAAAATCCCAAATTGTTCTTTTGGATCTGAAAATGTTATATGGGGAAGTTTCAAGTAGCTGTAGAGTTCTCTCTTCAGATTAGGAAATAATTACTGTACCACAGAGTAAATGAGAAGAATAGCAATGGTCTTCTCTCTCTCATCACATACCCTGAATAGTACCTAAAGAAGGCTGTGCTATATAAAAAAAGAAAATATATATACAGGGCAGGTTAGGTCCTAGTCCATCATATAGTTTTGAGCAAATATATGCATTCATATATGTGGATCCTTTTGCAGACTTCAGCTCTATATTACAAGTTGAACCTCTCTAGTCCAGCACCCTCAAGACCTGACTGGTGCCAAACCAGAGAATTTGCCAAAGCACAAGAGGTAAATAGTGTCTAGCAGCATTTCCAACAATTCCACTGTTTACTGGCTTTTAGAAGCCATTTAGGGGTAAATTAGAGCTAAATAACAGGACAGAATACTGATAGCCACGACTGGTGCCTGTAAACAAACTTTATGGGACCATAGGAAACTTGATCACACCTGTGAGAAGGGGACATCTGGCTAACTAAAATCATGCTGGACCACAGATGTTACTGGACCAGAGAGTGCCGGACTAGAGAGGTTCAATCTGTATTAAAATAAATAACATACAAAGGGACTATTATATTAAAGAATGTCCCTAACAATATACTGGACAATTCTGACAATAACAATAGTATAAATATTCAAAAATGTATTGCATGATATTAAATGTAGCTACATCTGTAAGAAAAAATATGCATAATAGAATATCTCTCCTTGATTTCAAGCGCTTAGGTTGTAATAAATTGCAACAGACAAATATATTGTTGTCACTTAAGCTTCCCTGGCTTTTGAAATGAAAGTATTTTTTCTATTGTTTTTGGAATTTCCAAGGATTGTTACATGCTTGTGTCTTCCTTTGCATAGTTTAATTATGATATAATTAAAAAAAAATAATGGAATGTAGGATTACTAGATGATCCCATTAACATGGCCAGTTTCATAGCTTTGTTTGACAGAATTTGTAGCCTGGTTTTTATTTTGTTTGTTTATAATTTCAGTTGATAATAAACATTTTTCTGATTTTATGGATTTTAAATTTTCACAGTAGTAGGAAATTTTAGGGGAGCAGAGAATGTCCAGACAATAATTTCTCATTGCCAGCAGATGTTGAGATTCAAAAAAATTATAGCTTTATAACCATTACAACACAAATTGTCAGAGAAGCATCACAATAGCAGGTCAAAATATACAAAGTAAAGACTCTAATACATTCTCAAGCAGCATTTTTTTAAATTTTCTGTTCTATAAATTTTAATTATTATTGATATAAATGTATTTCCATTGATTTTTGTGTGTATGGTAAAATCCGTACATTTACCCATTACAAGCTAATCCTTTTAAGCCTATTCATAACTAGAACAAGGATACGAAAAGCCCTGTAACATCCAACAAGCTTGAAACACTCACCACATAGCCAAGTTAACCAGGCATGCATACATAACACAGCTTATTTTCACTGCCAATTCTGGCAGTGTTAAAAAAACTATAGGACAGTGTCAACACACAATGAGACCTCAGACGCTAAATTCTCAACTGTGCTGAGCTCATCCTCAGCGCAGCTGGTGATAAAGGTGACTCGAAGAACCCTTTCCTGCTCCCCTGATGCTGAAGGGCACTCCTTAGCATGTTAAATTGTGCCAGTTGAGGCTTGACCACAGTGCTTTGTACTCAACTCCTTGGGGCGTTTTGAGCAGGTGGTGCGAAGTTGCTTCCCCCATATTACTCCATCCAAGGATTCCCCATAATTGGATAATTTTTGTCTGCCCCTGTAGGGCAACATTCCAGTTGCCATACAAAGCAGCCAGAACAAGAGCCAGGCATGCATATCCCGGTTCCCTGGTTTCACAGGCAATGCCCAACCCATTTAATAATAGTTCCTTCCCCAAACTGGGCCAAGCCATTCAATCTCTCTGGGCCTTAGTCACATTTCAGATGAAGTAACTAACTGTAACTTTTTCATCTGTAGATCCTGGAATGTTACAAAGGTAGGTGAATTAATTAATAGCAGGGTGAGCATCCCTGCAGATATTCTCTGGTATATGACAAAAAAGGGAAGTGGCTTCCTGCTAACTGGAAGATCCTCGGATACTGTGTTGGGAGGCTGGTGTAGGGAAATCCCTGCTTCCCTCAAACAATCTAGCTGGAGATGAAGTAAGAGCAGGGGCGCTGGAACAATTTGTACAGTGGGGATGCTGACAGCCATTGAACCAAACTGTAAACCCTGTATATAATAGAAACCACTTCAAGCCAGGGAATGCTGTAGCACCTCCCACACTCTTAGTTCCAGGACCTATGGGTAAGAGCAGGGGTGGGCAAGAGGTGGCTAGTGGGCCAGTTCCGGTCCATCAAGCTGCTGGATCTGGTCTGCAGAGCAGGGGCAGCGCAGCCGCTTTAAAGAGCAGGCTGCTAATTGCTCTGAAAGCTGGACACAGAGAAGAAAGCTTTGTGCACTGTCCCCGCCCCCTAGCAAAATCTCCAAACTCCCATTAGCCAGTTTCCCCCATTCCCCTGCCCCCTGTCACCACCCAAACCCTCTGCACCTCCTTTCTCCCTGGTCACAACTCCCTCCCAGATTCTTCACTCCCCTCCTGCATCCCTCCCCCAAGCCAGAATCCTCTCCTGTATCCATAACCCCTCCTGGACCCTGCACCCCAAGTCCCTGTTTGTAACTCGCTCCTTCACCCAGACTCCCTCTCAGACCCCATACTCCCTCCACCCCGGTCCTCTATCCCAAGCTCCCCTTCTACACCCCACCCACTGTCCCAGACCCCATGCCCTCCTCCACAGAAGTGTGGCCCTTGACCACTTATCAAAATCTTGGAGTGGTTCCCCCCATTAAAAATTATTGCCCACCCCTGTGTAAGAGGCCTCCCTAAATCCCACCTTCCCAATCTACTAAGAACATAATTATGCTAAATTTCCAATCACTTGTAGCAGACCTGTCAGAACTGGACAAAACTATGTCAAGTAACAGTAATGAAATATTACAATCTAAGCTGTGTTAACATGCAACACAAGTTACTACTAAAGTCTGATCGGGCAATGTCTGATCCTCACATGGGAGAGCTAAAAAGCTTTTCCACCTCACTCAAGGGGCAGTCAAGGAAGAACAGGGAGTGCTCCCCAGAGGTACAAGTACCCCAAAAAGATTGCGGAGGAGGTGAGAACTTGATCGCCATATGCTCAGCCTCACCTTATACACACTGCAAAAGATCTGGGCAGGCCTGCTGACAGAGGAGGGGCGGGGGAGGAAAGGCGAAACTGCTCCGGGGCTCAGCGATTCAAAGAGGCCTGGGGCTCCTGGCTGTCTCTGCTGAAGCCCCAGGCTACATGCTGCTGAGCCCCAGGAGGTGCACTCCACATGACACTGAACGAGGGAAGCGTGCTATGAGCAGCACCCCTTACACCCGAGGCCCCACTCCTTCCGGGAGTGTACAGCCGCCCTCTCCCCGCCCCACACACACTTTGTCCCGGGGCCTGGCAAGTCTCTTGGTGTGTCTGGATCTGGCCATGGATGCAGTGTGGAGGAAAGTAAGCTGTACCCTATACAACTCTAGTAGGGGAGCAGACTGTTATATCCAGGAGCACAGTGTGGAAAAATACTTCCTTGTATTCATTCTGGAGCCCTTCAGCTTCCTAGATAGGGTTGCCAGGTGTCCGGTATTGGCCTGGACAGTCCGGTATTTTCGGCTTCTGTACCGTAAAAAAAACAGAAAATACCGGACATGTATTTTTCTCAGAGGGAAAGCCACTTGGGACATTCTTCTACTACCACGTCTGGTTGGGTCGGGGGGAGCTAGGGTATTTGAAGGTGTGGTGGCACTTTTTTGTGTGTGCATCTTTTTGTTTCATTTTGCTCATCAACTTTGGTCCCCCCCTTTTTTTTTTTTTTTTTTTGCTCAACCAATTTTTGTCCTGCTATGTTCGATATCTGGCAACCTCTATTCCTAGATGCTTTGCAGTTTTCACAATCTAGCCCCAAATGAGTGGGGTACAGTGCATACACCTCTATATAAATGCACGTGCCCTGACACCCAAAACCTCTCAGCCTTATGAAACCGTTCAATTTTGGTTGTGTGCAGGAGCAACTGCTGTTTATGTGGGGCATCAACAAAGGGAATTGAGTGATTACTGCCACCTAATGGTAACAAGGAAATATAAATAACTTTTGATAGACCCCACGTATTCAACTACAAGATAAACCCTTTCTAGGGCCCCCCTAACTTTCCGCTTTCTCCCTCCTCAAGCATCAGCCTAACATGATCTGACAGGTGACAGACATATTTAGGTCCCCTTCAATCAGCTCCATGCCACACTTGGGTTCAACATTAGAGAAAATGTTGCACAGCAAGGTATGATAACATTCTGTGGGCACAGGGCACAGCTATGCTGCCTATGCAGCACTTCCATTCTGTAACAATGCAAGTGCTAGGCTGAATTTACAGCTGTATATCGTCTTGGGTTAGATCCACAAAAGGGACTTAGAGTGACCATACTTCCCTATGCTGAATACAGGACAACTGGTAAAATTCCCCCGTATTCAAGTGAGTTCAATGACAATCAATCAGATCTATGCAGTACAAATGTTCAAATTAATATCAAGTTGACTGAACCCATTAAAAAGAAATACTGGGGTCTTTTTATTTACCTTATCTTTAAGGTTTGCATGGGGAGTGGACTCACACACACTTCAATACACCTCTTTCATATGGAGATGGAGGTGTCTGGTGAACTTGACCCAACCCTCTCTGCCCAGTGCTCTCCACCCTCCCTTCCTTGCTGGGACCTACCCAGGATGGACCTGCCTCTCCCGGTACCTGGTGCCACATCTTCTCAAAGCAATATGTGAGGGCACACAGGGTCACAGGTCCCCCTCCCCAGATTTCTTTGGGGCAAGCAGCAGCCTTTTGGCACCGTGAAGGAGGGAAGGGATGGGAGCTGCTTCCGGATGAAGAGAGGTGGGGGTAGGGTAGGAATGACTGGGCCTGTGTTTTTCCAGAGGTCTTTTCTTCATTTCTGCACACACACCCCACAACACACACACACACACACTCTCTTGTAGCTGGAAGCAGCTTGTCCCTTCCTGCCCACAAGCTGCTGCAAGCTACCAACATAACCCAGATGCCTCCTGTCTTCTGTTTACAGGACAGGCAGGAAGGGGCTAAGCCCTAAGGATGCATTGTGCACCAGGGCCCAGGAAACCTGACTGCAGGGCCTTCGCAAAATGAACCAGAGAGGTGTCTCAGCAGGAGATGGTGCATAGGGCACAGAGCTGTTTGCACTCCTGGGCGGGGAGAGGGGGGGGAGGGGAGGACAGGATCTAGGGTGGGGGCAGTGTGTGAAGAGCATGCTAAGCATCCCTGTCTGGGGACCCGGAGGGTTGGGTGCAAACAGGCTGGAAATAGCTTCCTCCCTGCCACTACAGAACTTAGATGAGGGAGGAGAAGTTTCCCTATGCCATCACTGTGTGGGGCCTTGGCACATGCAGGGCTTGGATCCTCCTGGCCAGTGCCCTGGGCCAGAGGGTCTTGAGCTTTCCCTGGATGCCAGCTCAGCTAGAGGCAGTGGGGGGACGAAGGAACCTGCCAGCCGGGCTGTTAGTGAGCTGAATGATCTGACCAGGGGCTCTTTCTCTGCACAGTGCCCAGAGCTGGAATCACCCGGGGGAGGGGATAGAGCAGAGGAGCTGGTGGGAGGGTGAATGGGCGCAACAGGGAGAGGACAGTGAGAGGGGAAGCACATAAAGAACTAATGGGGTGGGCAGCAGAGGTGACAGGACCACCACCTGCCCACACTCACCAGCCACTGCAGCAAGCATCCAATGCTGGCTAGAAACTGGGTGCAGGATGAGGCTGGCCAAGAGCTGGCACGCAGCAGGGACTGCACTGATGGACCAGCAGGGGAAGCAGTGCTCCCCCTCCCCCCACTGCAGCTTTGCCCAACCACCAGCCTTGCACACTCGCCCCTATCGTCAGCCACTGGACCGCTCCCCCCTTACTGCTGGTGGATGTGTGGCTGGTGAGCAAGGATCCAGCCAGAAGTAGGACACACCAATACTGATGGGGGGACAGAAAATATGGGACAATTTGTCCATTTGTTTAAAAAAAGTAGGGACACCTGCAGGAGGGCTTAAACACAGGATTGTCCCTTTATAAATGGGTCATCTGGTCACCCTAGTCTTAGTCATCATACACATTAACTGGAGGTGGGCAAGACAAACAAGGCTAGGTCTGAAGTGGGGTGGGGAACAACTAGCTACACTCAAGGCAGTCGATGGCATCTGAGTCAGAAAAGTATAGTTTGAGAAGAACTCAAGAGACATTATCAAGAAAAGAACCACCATCCAGCATGTGTGCAGCATCCTTCACAGACACACAGTGGGCAGTCCTAGATGCCCAAGGCAAAGCCATCTTCAGGCCAGAAGTCTCAGAGGGGTAGCTGTGTTAGTCTGGGTGGACTCTGACTTGATTAGCTACAGTAACACAAGCAACTTATTCCTTATATATACTCCTGCTTCTGTGACTTCCACTCCAATCATAGAATACTAGAATCATAGAATACTAGGACTGGAAGGGACCTCGAGAGGTCATCAAGTCCAGTCCTCTGCCCCCATGGCAGGACCAAATACAGTCTAGACCATCCCTGATAGACATTTATCTAACCTACTCTTAAATATCTCCAGAGATGCCGATTCCACAACCTCCCTGGGCAATTTATTCCAGTGTTTAACTACCCTGACAGTTAGAAACTTTTTCCTAATGTCCAACCTAAACCTCCCTTGCTGCAGTTTAAGCCCATTGCTTCTTGTTCTATCCTCAGATGCCAAGATGAACAAGTTTTCTCCCTCCTCCTTATGACACCCTTTTAGATACCTGAAAATGGCTATCATGTCCCCCCTCAGTCTTCTCTTTTCTAAACTAAACAAACCCAATTCTTTCAGCCTTCCTTCATAGGTCATGTTCTCTAGACCTTTAATCATTCTTGTTGCTCTTCTCTGGACCCTCTCCAATTTCTCCACATCTTTCTTGAAATGCGGTGCCCAGAACTGGACACAATACTCCAATTGAGGCCTAACCAGCGCAGAGTAGAGCGGAAGAATGACTTCTCGTGTCTTGCTCACAACACACCTGTTAATGCATCCCAGAATCATGTTTGCTTTTTTTGCAACAGCATCACACTGCTGGCTCATATTCAGCTTGTGGTCCACTATAACCCCTAGATCCCTTTCTGCCATACTCCTTCCTAGACAGTCGCTTCCCAGTCTGTATGTGTGAAACTGATTGTTCCTTTCTAAGTGGCGCACTTTACATTTGTCTTTATTAAACTTCATCCTGTTTACCTCAGACCATTTCTCCAATTTGTCCAGATCATTTTGAATTATGACCCTATCCTCCAGAGCAGTCGCAACCCCTCCCAGCTTGGTATCATCTGCAAACTTAATAAGCGTATTTTCTATGCCAATATCTAAATCATTGATGATATTGGCATAGAATTCATCTGATGAAGTAGATTTTACCTACGAAAGTTTATGACCTAATAAATATGTTAATCTCTAAGGTGCCACAGAACTCCTCATTGTTCAAGCCAAAAGGCACTCTTGAGAATGGCACACTGGTACAGATGCTGGATCCATGCTGCTTTATCTTCTTGTGCCAACTATTCCTTTTCTACCCTGTGTGGGCCCATATTACACTGGACCACTGGGTACTCCATATGGTAGAAAGGAGATACGCCCTCCAATTCTTGGCCCTCTCACCCTTCCAGCCTCCTTCTCCTTCCCTCTTCATGGACTTCTCCCATGAGCAACTTCTTATACAGGGGGGCTGCATCTAGACTGGCATGATTTTGTGCAAAAGCAACTGCTTTTGCGCAAAATCTTGCCGCCTGTCTACACTGGCTGCTTGTATTTGCGCAAGAACACTGACTTTGTAATGTACAAAATCAGTGGTTCTTGCGCAAATACTCCGGCGCTCCGCTCAGGATAAGCCCTCTTGCAAGTATTCTTGCGCAAGAGGGCCAGTGTAGACAGCCACGTTTATTTCCTGCGCAAGAAAGCCCGATGGCTAAAATGGCCATCGGAGCTTTCTTGCGCAAGAGAGCGTCTACACTGGGCACAGATGCTTTTTCGCAAAAGCAAATCTTTTGCACAAAGGCACATGACAGTATTTGCGCAAAATCTTGCCAATCTAGACGCAGCCGAAGTGCACTCCTATCACAGTGGGGCAGTGAAAGAGATTCCTCAGTATGTGGAGGACAAGGACTTCTATTCCCAGTATTTCCTAATACCGAAAGTCAATGGCAGTCTCAGGCCAACCTTAAACGTGTGAAAATTCAAGAAGTTCATGAAGAAACTAAAGTTTCACATGGTCTCTTTGACTTCAATCATCCCTTCATTGGATCCAGGGGACTGGTATGCTGTCCTCAACTTGAAGGATGCTTACTTTCACATTGCAATCACACCATCCCACAGATGGTATCTCAGGTTTGTAGTGAACCACAATCACTGTCAGTTCACAGTCCTCCTGTTCAGCCTCTCAGCAGCGCCTCGAGTATTTAACAAGTGTACATCAGTCATGACTGAGTTTCTGCACAGGCAGTCGGTACAGATGTTCCTGAACCTGGATGACTGGCTCAAGAAGGGCTGCTCCAGAGATGGAGCGGAGACACAAATCAGGTTCATAACAACAACTTTCAATGAACTGGGCCTTCTCCCATTCAGAGGATAGAGTTCATAGGTGTATCATTGGACTCCATGCAGGCCAGGGCATACCTCCTTGTGGACATTATTTAAAGTCTCAGGCAGTTCTCTACCATCATATCAAGGAATTGCCTGATGCTTGTGGGACATGTGGCCACTTGTACCTATGTGGTACAGCATGCTGCCAGACTCAGACTCCAGGCACTTCAGTCATGGCTGGCCTTGCTATATCCACCGGTTTGGGACAATTTGGACTGGGTTGTCATTCTTCTGTGTCCAGTCCTCGACTCCCTCCTGTGTTCGCTCAACCCACAGGTGGTGTATGCAGGAGATTCCTTCAATAGATCGCAGCCGTCCCTCTCATTGGTGACAGATGCTTCAGTGTGGGATGGGGTGCACATCTGGAAGACTTGAGGATGCAAGGTCTCTGGTCTCAGGCAGAGCTCACACTCCAAATCAACATCAGAGAGCTGAGAGCAGTCCACCTGGCATGTCAGACTTTCCAAGGTCATCAATTATGACAGACAAAACCACAGCAACATTTTATTTGAACAAGTCTGTATGTTTCATCAGTCTATAAGTGTTTCCTGACGTTTTGTTGTTTGCTAATTAATGGTTCTTATCTGCCCCCTTTGACTATCTAATCTTTAGGTGCTTATAGACTATTTGTTTTCCCTATTGCTTTCCAGTTCGGCTTTCCTTTGATATATTTTTTATCCACTGCCTTTTCTTGTCCCCCCTTCCCTCCCAATTTTCCCTTCTTCCACCTCCCCTCCCATCTCCCCTATTTATTTTGGTTCTAGACATCCAATACTCGGGTCATCTGAAGAAATGGGCTGTACTCACGAAAGCTCAGTCTGTACCATCTACAGTCTATAAAGTGCTACCAGACTATTTGTTGTTTTTTCAGTATTCCAGAATAGTTTATTTCGAAATAACTGTGCAGTGTAGACATACCCCGAGAGTGGGAAGGGTCTCAGGACACATCAGAATCTCCAGTTGCCTAGCTCAGGCTGCTTTCTGCTTAGCATGTTGGCTTTTGTGGATCACATTTTAAGGTACCTTTCTCTCCCCATTCATTATACGGGAAACCTAAATTCCTAACTCAGGCTTTGTGGATCATCGTATCATTCTTGTGATTTTCTAAACACCTAAAAGTTAGGCACTATAACACTCAACATTGCAACATCTAAGTCCCTTTGTGGATCTAGACATTTATGTGCGTATTTCACATTTATTTTAATTTTTTCCCTCCTGCCCTACACTCATTTCAGTGTCAGGGGATTTGTTCTTGTAAGCATGCAGTTCAGGTAAAAAGAAAATCTGCTTTCTAGTAAAATCAAAAAATCTGAACGATCTCTCTTCCTGAACTCAGTTGGGAACCTTTCTGATCACTTAGGGTACATCTAAACTACATCCCTTTTTCGATAAAGGGATGTAAATTAGACATATTGAAATTGTAAATGTAGCTGGGATTTGAATTTCCCGTGCTTCATTTACATAATGGCGGCTGTGGCTTTTTTTTGAAAAGCTGCTTTTCAAAAAAAAAAAACCACGGTCAAGACGGGGATTGTTTGACAGAAATGCCCCGTTTCGAAAGAGTCTGTAACCCTCAAAAAATGGTCTTTCGAAACGGGGCATTTCGGTCAAACGATCCCCATCTTGACCGCAGTTTTTTTTGAAAAGCGGCTTTTCGAAAAAAAAAAAAAAGCCGCATCCACCATTACGTAAATGAAGTGCAGGAAATTCAAATCCCAGATACATTTACAATTTCGATACGTCTAATTTACATCCCTTTATCGAAAAAGGGATGTAGTTTAGATGTACCCTTATTTTCAGTTATCTCTGAGGGTACATCAATACTGCGGGGGGGGGTTTCCGGGATACCAGAGGTTATCAGAAAAACTCCGTTGCTTCCAGAGAACGTTTGCTCTTTCGCTTTTTTTGTGGAAGTACAAACGCGCTCTTTTGGAAGCCCTGTCTTCCTCATTCCATGAGGAAGAAGGGATCTTCGGAAAGAGGGAGATTTTCTGAAATTTGGCCCAGTGTAGACAGGCCAAATTTCAGAAAAGCCTCTTCAAAAAAAAATTGGAAAAAACAATGCAAAATGCAGAGCGCATTTTGCATAGCTTTTTCAGAAAAAATACCAACTGTAGTGTAGACCTAGCCTAAATTAATACTATGAGAGAGGTGCAGTAATGAGGCATTAAAATGAGATGAGAAGGAGGGAGAGAAAGAGTATGTGGACATAAAAAACCAGAATTTTCCAACTCTCAGAAATTGTGGCACTGCTGTATCTCTTATTCCAGGCTTAGGAAGATACTACGGTTACTGCCTAGAATGGCGACTCTTACATTCTACTGCTGTCCACTCTCTTTGATTAATGTGGCATATGTAATCATGAAATTGTGATACTTTTTTCTTTCCTCTGTAGTGCATCTTTACATTTCTAAGTTCTCTCCCTGGATGCACAATTTAGCAACCATTTTATTCTCAGTTTAGCCTATCTGAAAAGACCTGGTCTGATGCTCTCAGAGACTTTGTTCTTGTTGGCTCTTTATTTGCTGTTTTCAATCTAAAATAAATGTCATTCTGATTAAAATTATGCTTTTTTTTCATAAAGAGCAAGCAAATATTTTTGGTCTGTCATCCATCCTGAATTATCAAGCTCCTGACTAAATTTATTGTAGTTTTAAGAATGAAGTCAACATTGTTCTCTTTGTCAAACACTAATCAATATATCAGTGCATGTTTGCATTAACTTATTTTCACCTTTGTTTCTGGAGAAGGACAACTTGATAGGAAAATATCTGTTACTCTGTATGAAAATTACAAAGTCACTTTCAAAGATTAGTCACTCATAATTCAACCTCCTGTATTCCTAGAGAACCTACTAAACCCAAAGCCCTTACCTTAAATTCAATTTCACTAGATCTTTGAAGTTTTTTCATAGATTATCTCTCCAATATCTAATAAAATAAACTTTCAATTTTGACAACATTTCAGAAGAGATACAGCCCAGGCAACAGCTATGATAGCTTGATCATATTACTCTTCCGAAGTGCTTCAATCATGATGACTCATTGAGCATTTGTCTGCAATTCCCACATCCTGCAATGCTGCAGCAGCCATTCCGTTAGCCATTAGCACACCAGCTGCCCAGCTGCTGTTTTTTTCCATTCATGTAGCTACACAGATATAAGCATCAAAATATGGGGATATACAATGACAGTGTATACCAATGACAATGTAACATGTACATTACTTTTAAGGCCTTAAATCTAAATCTGAAGACCACATTCTGCCCTGTTGCATGCTATTTCAAATGGTTTAGTACAGAATATAGTGTACTGCATACAGTAAGAAGGTTACCAGTATGTGAAATTTTATTATAATTGTGTAAAAGACTATGTCTACACTACAGTCTATTTAGGGAAAACCTATGTCACTCCGGGGTGTGAATATTCCACCACCCTGAGCGACAAAAGTTACAATAACATAAGCATTTATGTGCACAACCCTATCTTGTCAGCAGGAGGGCTTCTCTCACTGACACAGCTTTTGCCACTTGTGGAAGGTGGCTTTATTCTGCCAACAGGAGAGCTCTCTTCTGTCAGCATATAGTGTTGTCACCAGAGACACTGTCCTATAGAGACTGATAAGTGGAGTACAGTTTAATCACTCCACCAGTTCCCACACCCTTCTATTCTTTTTAAGAAAGTAGAGTACATGAAGATGTGGTATTTAATTAACTAACATTTACAGAGATAGCTGAATTTTCTTTTAATATTTTTATAGAAAATACCTTTACCAAAAAAACCCACACATTTTTGCCAGAAAACTTACAATTATGTTAAAACCCTAAAATCTCTTTGGTTTACGTTGCCTTATTTTCCTACCCTTTCTGTAAAGTAAAATTTTATTAAATTTTCTCATCAAAAACTAATGTTTATGTCTAAGTTTCAGGGTGGATGAAATCACTTTTTAAACCCCTCCTGCTTGTATATCTTAGCCTAATAGAGTATTCACCGCATAAGGGTATTTGCTCCCTGGAACAATAGCTAGTGCAGGTGTCCATTTGTTTTACTTTTCCTGTAATGCCTTTAGAGGCTCCTGGAAAACACAAAAGACCTCAACTAAAACTTGTCTGCAGTTTCTTGACTTCCGAGGGTGACTGACCAGCTCTCCAGGATTGCCTTAGGCTACGTCTAGACTGGCATGATTTTCCGGAAATGCTTTTAACGGAAAAGTTTTCCGTTAAAAGCATTTTCGGAAAAGAGCGTCTAGATTGGCACGGACGCTTTTCCGCAAAAGCACTTTTTGCGGAAAAGTGTCCGTGGCCAATCTAGACGCGCTTTGCAAAAAGCCCGATTGCCATTTTCGCAATTGGGGCTTTTTTGCGCAAAACAAATCTCAGCTGTCTACACTGGCCCTTTTACGCAAAAGTTTTCGGCAAAAGGGACTTTTGCCTGAACGGGAGCAGCATAGTATTTCCGCAAAAAACACTGATTTCTTACAGCAAGAAGTCAGTGCTTTTGCGGAAATTCAAGCGGCCAGCGTAGACAGCTGGCCAGTTTTTCCGGAAAAGCGGCTGATTTTCCGGAAAAACTGGCCAGTCTAGACACAGCCTTGGTGTTTCCAGGCATTAGAAATTAACCTTTAATTAAAGATGATACAGTGCGAGGAAACCCCCAGAAACAGGCCAACCAAAGCTGGCAACCTCAGGTTTCCCTCGGTCATTTCCTCTCTGGCTCGCACACTGAAAGTCCAAAGCTCCCTGCTCAAGAACAGCGGCGACTGGTGTCTGGGGCGGGACCCGGTGTGTGGAGAGGCACCCAGAGGGGCAGGGGGCCGACAGAAACGCTGGGCTCCTGGAGAGGAAGCTCTGTGCTCCCACAAAGGGCAGGGCCTCAGGCGCAAGGGACAGGGCTGAGGCTGCCCTGCAGCCCCTCACTGCTGCCTGGAGCGTGATTGAAAGGGGGGGGGCTGCCGCTCCTGACGCTACACCGGGACCCCCTTTCACTCCCCCCCCCCCATGGGCGGGCCTGGGGAGGGAGCACGCGGGGCACCCCAGTCAGCGATTAAAAGTCTGGCGGGGGGCGGGGCACCTCTGCAGCGCGCCGGGGCAGGGGAGGCGGCGGCGGCGGCGGCTTCTGTCAGGGCCGCTCGGCCCCACCCCCGCTCCCAGCCGCGGGCGGAGCAGCGGGGACTACAGGGCCCGGCAGGCAGCGCGCGGGGCCCGGCGCCGTCCCGACGCTTCCGGGGGCCGGGCCCGGCCTGTGCGCCGGGTGAGAGGGCAGCGCGGCGGCGGCGGCAGCGGCATGGCGGCGCCCAGGCAGGCC
Source organism: Rafetus swinhoei (assembly GCA_019425775.1). Taxonomy (NCBI): domain Eukaryota; kingdom Metazoa; phylum Chordata; order Testudines; family Trionychidae; genus Rafetus; species Rafetus swinhoei. The sequence continues at coordinate 281,127,837 of CM033437.1, forward strand.
GCGAGCGCGCAGGTGGCGCCGGCGGCCAAGGACCGGAGCAAAAAGAAAGCGGGTAAAGGGGGCGGGGAGCGGCCTGGGCTCCGCAGGGGACGCTGTGCTCGCTCCGTGGGCCAGTGGCTGGGGGCGCGCTCCCGCTGCCCCCTCGCGCGCTGGGCTGGGGACGGGAACACGCGGCATCGCAGGGCCCCAGCTGTGACGGGTCGGTGCGGTTGGGGTGAGCTGCGCGTGGAGATCTAAATTCCCCCCCCCCCCATGTGCAGGCAGGATCCATGACTCGCACCCCCTCCTGCACACCAGCCCTCTGCTGCAACCCGCCCCCCCCCTTGTGCATTCCTCATCCTCAGTCCTCCTCCAAAGCCTCCAGATGGAGCCTTCCCACCCCAACCGCCTGCCCCACCCCAAAGCCCTGTCCTGCACAGGGGTGTAAAATTCTGTTCCATCAGTTAACCAGTTCAATGTTATGTTTAACTGGTTAACTGATTAAACAGAAGTGGGTGGAGACTGTTTGGGCCAGGCCCACCACAGATGGGGGTTGCTCCAGCTGGGGTATCCCCTGCCTGCGGCAGTACCACGAGGCCGGAGCAGCCCTCTGCCTACAGTGGCTGAGGGGGCTGCTCCAGCTCTTGCTGGTTAACTGTAACCAGTAAACATTACCCAATAAGGGTGATGTTTATCTGCTAGCCATTCATATCCCTAACCTGGAGCCCTTACTCTAGCCCAGTGAAAATGAGGGTCAAGGAGAGTGATGGAGGTGGAATGTAATTAGTTGTGGGTGGAACCTCGAGGAAGGGCTAGAGTGTTTGGTTTTGTGCTAGTAGAAATTTGGCAATCCCATGTCTGAGCTGGCCCTGTTCCCCATACCCTGCTGGGGCTCCCTGCAGCAGCATGTTGAGTACAAAAGGCACACCCGGGCTTTGCTGCTCTGGAACTTCTCCTGAGCCACGGTGGTAAGATGCCTCTTGTTGTGCCCCACTTACGTGATGTAGGTAAATCCTGAATCTGAAGAGAGATTAAAGCGACTGGGACTTTTCAGTTTAGAAAAGAGGAGACTGAGGGGGGATATGATAGAGGTATATAAAATCATGAGTGGTGTGGAGAGGGCGGATAAAGAAAAGTTATTTATTAGTTCCCATAATAGAAGAACTAGAGGACACCAAATGAAATTAATGGGTAGCAGGTTTAAAACTAATAAAAGAAAGTTCTTCTTCACACAGCATGTAGTCAACCTGTGGAACTCCTTGCCAGAAGATGCTGTGAAGGCTAGGACTATAACAGAGTTTAAAGAAGCTAGATAATTTCATGGAGGTTAGGTCCATAAAAGGCTATTAGCCAGGGGATAGAAATGGTGTCCCTGGCCTCTGTTTGTCAGAGGCTGGAGAAGGATGGCAGGAGACAAATTGCTTCGGTCCACCCTCTCTGGGGCACCTGGTGCTGGCCACTGTCGGCAGACAGGCTACTGGGCTAGATGGACCTTTGGTCTGACCCAGTACGGCCATTCTTATGTAATGGACGGAAGCAGTATAGCAGATACTTATTAGCAACATTTTGGTACACATTGCTATGTTGCTCCTAAGCAGTATCTGTTGTTACCAGGCAGTTTGTTCAACTGAAGCTGATTCAGATGGGGGTGGGACAGCCACGTTGGGAAGTATGGGGTGGGGGAATCTCAAGTTTGGGGGGGAATGGATGAGGAGAACCCTGGGTTTGGCAGGGATGCCCCCAGTCAGCAAAGCAGCTGAGTGAGCCTTGCTGCTGGGTACAATCTGAGAATGCTCCTGGCAGCTGAATGCTCTAGTTTGAGGATGGGGAGAGCACTGTGCATAGCCTGCAATGGAGTGGCAGAGAGTGGTCAGCTCCTAGTACCAACAGTGGAGGTGGGAGGGGAAAGGGGATGGGGGTCTCCTGTCCCACTATTATGAAAAGTATGCTCACATCCTTGTAACTGGGATGGCGGGTGTAGCTTAATGCATTGGGGTGGAGGGAGGAGATCTGTGATACTTCCAACTGCAATATAGAAACCACTGCCACCTGCAAGCTAGATATTGATAAAGGGAGGAAGAAACATTCTTTGTTATTCCTGGACTCCAGTTTCACACACACACCCCCCTGTAAAATTACTCTTTTCCACACCCTCCTCCCAACACATGCTCTCCATGCAGGCTCTCTAAGGCAGAGCAGGTGAACAGGGCTGTGTACCCTAGAGTTGTGCTAAGGGGCCATGGTGAGGAGGGAAGCCAAAAGATGAAGTAGGAGGGGGAGGAGAGCAGCACCCCCACATGCCTCCCAATCTCTGTCCTGGATGTGACATCACAAATGTGTTGGTCATCTGCTGTGGCTACATTGCTGTTGCTGAGTGGACGACTCACAGTAGGAAAGTGTTCCCAAGGGAAATGTTGCTTGGGTTGTGAACCTATGCCAGCTTCTATTCAGGCAGGGCTGCCTCTGATGTGCAGGCAGGCAACAGGCTCCACATCAGGATGCAGCTCCCACCCAGTGAGCAGAGGGAGCCCAGCTGGGAAGGGGAGACGAGAGGAGTGAGTGGGAGAGGCAGGGCAAGGGTGGGCATTTGGGGATCTGGCATTAAAAAAGGTTCAGAAAAGTGCAACTAAAATGAGTAGGGGTTTGGAACGGGTCCCATATCAGGAGAGGCTAAAGAGACTGGGACTTTTCAGTTTAGAAGAGAAGAGACTGAGGGGGTGTGTGATAGAAGTATATAAACTCATGAGTGATGTGGAAAGGGTGATAAAGAAAAGTTATTTACTTGTTCACATAATATAAGAACTAGAGGACACCAAATGAAATTAATGGGTAGCAGGTTTAAAACTAATAAAAGAAAGTTCTTCACACAGCACACAATCAACCTGTAGAATTCCTTGCCAGAGGAGGCTGTGAAGGGTAGGACTATAACAGAGTTTAAAAAAGAGCTAGATAAATTCATGGAAGTTAGGTCCATAAAAGGCTATTAGCCAGGGGGTAAGGAATGGTGTCCCTGGCCTCTTTTTGTCAAAGGCAGGAGGTGGATGGCAGGAGACAAATCGCTTGATCATTGTCTTCGGTCCACCCCCTCTGGGGCACTTGGCACTGGCCACTGTCGGCAGACAGGATACTGGGCTAGACGGACCTTTGGTCTGACCCAGTATGGCCATTCTTATGTTACAGAAAGCACGATTGAGAGGGATTTTCTGTCTTTCAAATACTACTTTGTTATTTGGAAGCACATAATACCAAGAATTTTAGACGTAACTAGGCCAAGAATAATCCAGTCCCCTGTAAACTGAATGTTGGGGGTAATTTGTGTTACTGTCTGCTTTCTGGTAGTTTTAAAACAAATCTTTTCCCCCTCATTTATAACAGCTAGTTCCCACTCCCTCTAGTGGTGGTGATGGTGTTCATCTTTGCCAAGCATTTGAGAATGTAGTTTGTTTTAAAACTACACAAAATAAGGGTCTAGTTTTTCAAACTTAGTTATGTACCTAATCTTTAGATATGCAGGCACTCTCATTGCCATCAAGGATAAGAGGTTTGACTGCTGGAGTTCTATCACACCAATTGCTCTAATTATGAAGAAATTCTGACAATGTTGGTATGAATTATTTTGTAACATTAAAGTGAGGTACTTGAAGGCACGTTGTGCTTCTCACCTGCCTGACTAAACCACTCCTCATAATAAAGAAATGTTAAGTTATTCAATTTGAATAATGCACAAAATAATTTTGTAATTTTATTTAATTTAGGGTGAGCACTCTTCAGAGCTCACCCTAATCACTAAATAAAAATTATTCCACAAATGTCAGTCACAAAATCTTATTTTCTTGTTTCCTGCACAGAAAAATGTCTAACAACTATATATTGTTACATTTTCTGCCAGGTAATTGTTTGTTTTTTATAATGTCTGCTAAGCAGAAAAAATATCTGAGCAAACAAATGAAACAATTTAAATCTTTCCAACTTAATATTTTTATTAGAATTCATCATTATGAGGTTGGATGGCTAAAGTAATTGGTAATGATATATGACATTTCTCAGTTCGAGCTCCAGTTCATCAAGCAGTATCATTGGAAAGCTGACAACTGGTATTTTATATTAAATGATTTATTAGGCTCAATCTATTTTCTAAAGAGCAAATGTTCAGTCAATAGAATCACTGTCAGAGTTAATTAATGCCCATGTCAACCTCCCTGCTGAGACTACCGAGTATTTAAACCTCTCTCATCTATGTGTCTGCATTACTTCTGACCTTCCTTATATGCTCCTTGGATAAATAAAGGAATTTCAAGGTGTCTTCAATATCGTTGAACACCATTGGGAGTTGTGGATACTCCGTACTCCTTTAAAATTAGACCTTCCCTCCCCCAAGGTTTAGAATTGTTAATCTAGTGCCTTTTGTGATCATTAAACGAAAAAGAATTATTCGTTGCAGAGAAAAGCGCTCTAATTCAAGTGAATTTTTATTTGTAACAGTAGATGAGTCAGAACTTCTCACTGTTCCGGATGGATGGAAAGAACCAGCCTTTACAAGAGAAGATAATCCTAGAGGGCTTTTGGAAGAAAGCAGCTTTGCAACTCTGTTCCCAAAATACAGAGAAGCTTACCTGAAAGAGTGTTGGCCATTGGTGCAGAAAGCCTTGAATGAACATGTATGAATAATTCCTAGATATACATTAAATAAATGTATATTATACAATTTCAAAGATTTATTACACAAAATGTTAATGATTTAAAGCAAAGTCATACAGGAAAGTGTTTTACAATATTTTAAATATATATTTCTTAATATGATAACTCATATTAGAATGGAGTTCTGCACTCTGATTTCTAAACTAACTTCCAACATAATAAATTAAAATAAAACTGCACACTAAGGATGTTAAGAGGCAGGTACCTCCCTCTTTGCTGCAGCAGCTCCTGTCCTCAGGGGGTCCCAGCTGTCTGCTTGGGCCCCCTGTGGACAGGAGCTGCTGCCGGGGTAACTTCCCCTGTCACCTCCCCTTCTCCCTCTGCACTGCTGCCTCTGATAGAGGCACCAGCGCGGGGTACCGCAAAGACGGTGCTGGGGGGAACCAGCTTTTAAGACAGCTCCCCCCAGCACCGGCTCCTGCTTCTTCCCCTCCCCTTTCCCCCTGGCTGCCTCTCATTAAAGAGGCAGCCAGGGCAGCTATGTGGGGGGGAATGCGAGCAGTTGACTCAACTATCCTGTAAGCTTAGGCTTATTGGGTAGTCAACTAATTTTACATCCCTACTGCACACACCATAAAAATGGAAATATTTTATTTTGATGGTAGACTACATGTGATTAAACATTACTTTTAATTTTTTTTTAATAAATATTGCAGCATGTGAATGCGACATTGGACTTAATTGAAGGTAGTATGACTGTCACCACAACTAAGAAGACTTTTGATCCATATATGATCATCAGGGCAAGAGACTTAATAAAGCTTTTATCAAGAAGTGTTCCATTTGAACAGGTTTGTAGCTAAAACCACATGTATGTCAAGTATTCATTAGGCAGTTTTAAAATTGAAATTTATTTACAGGATATTAAAGTATGTTCATTTTATATTCATGTGGGGGTTTTTAAAGTTTGATTTTTTTCAAGTAAAGTCAGGGGAGAATAAAGTATAATTATTCAAAAAAAAAATATCTAGGAATAATGAAACTGTTTTTAAATCAGTGTGACAAACTACATTGTTCCATTAACTTTTATTTAGTAATAAGTGATGATTTGTGCTTTTATAGTTCTGTCACAGTGACACAGTGATGTGGTACTGATTGCCTGTATGTTTGCCCTTCTCTTTAATTTGTAACATAGCTTTGATTTTCCTTTTTAGGCAGTACGCATCCTTCAGGATGAAACTGCATGTGACATCATTAAAATAGGGTCTCTAGTGAGAAACAGAGAAAGATTTATAAAAAGAAGACAAAGGCTCATTGGGCCGAAAGGGTCCACTCTGAAGGTACATCTTACAAGTGTATTAATTAGGATCTTAACTCTGTGAAGTTAATTATCTAAGTGTCACTTATTCCTTCTTTTTTTGTTTTTTGTGTGTAGGCACTGGAACTGTTAACAAACTGTTATATCATGGTTCAGGGGAACACTGTTTCAGCTCTGGGACCTTTTAATGGGCTAAAAGAGGTGAGAGAGGGAATTGCCTACCTTTTAAATAGACCTCTGTCCCACTCCATCCCTAACATGCCTCCACTAATGTTCCAGGTAGGACCAGCCTGCTCCCATTCCCTAACGATAGATCATATAGCTAGCACCTAGCTACTTCTGAGACAGTTCCCCATCCCAGCAAGCTCAGAATTCTTCAAACCCTCCAAACTCCCCATTAACCAACACAAGTATCCCTTGAAATCCTTCATCCCTCCTATCTCTGGACTCACTCACTTTCCATGTGTTATCCCAGCCATTGCTTGGGGCACCCTGTATGTAACCATAAGGAGAAGCTGATAGTTACATTCAAATTATTGTTGGGATGCAAATTAACTCGTCGGATAATTTGTATGAATGTCACATGGATCTGCACTAAACTTGATTGCAAGAAAAGTAAGTGGGTCAACCTACATCGTGAGCAGCAGGGGCAAACCAATGCAGACCTAGGAGTTACTTGAGGATGCAAATATTGCTAAAACCTTTGCTTATCAAGCTGACCAATATTGTCTCATTGTTTCCTAGTATTCCCCTGCCTGCCTATATCCTTCTGTTGTCTCTTACAGTAAACTTCCGATAATCCGGCACCTTTAGGACCCAGGGGGTGCCGGATTATCAGATATGCCGGACTATCGGAAGGGGGGGCTATGAGGGGTCTGGGGTGGGGTGGGGAGATGCCACCCCAGACCCCTCATAGCCCCCCCTTCCAATAGTCCGTCTCTGCCCTGCGTCCCGATTCAGCCGCTGCTGGTCAGTTTCAGCAGCAGCTGAATCGGGGACACCTGGGGCAGAGCAGCTGGAGTGCTGCTGGGTTGGTCCAGACCGGCCGGCAGCCTGCTGCAGCTGCCAGTCCCCGGTCAGCTGCTGCTCAGCTGAGCTGATCAGCGGCTGACTCCAGGAAGCCGGGCAGAGCTGCTCTGCCCTGGGCTTCCTGGAATCAGCCGGCTGGTCAGTTTCAGCAGCGGCTGACTTGGGACGCCTGGGGCAGAGCAGCTGAGTGCTGCCGGGTTGGTCCCGTGGCGCGCCCGTCGGCGCTGCGGGACCAACCCGGCAGCACTCAACTGCTCTTCCCCAGGCGTCCCCAAGATCAGCTGGGGTGCTGCCGGGTTGGTCCCGGGGCCCCGAGGGGCAGCGCTACGGGACCAACCCAGCAGCACCCCAGCTGCTCTGCCCCTGGCTTCCCCGATTCAGCTGCTGGTCAGTTTCAGCAGCAGCTGAATTGGGGAAGCTGGGCGCAGAGCAGCTCCAATTGTCCGGCAGCCGGAGCGCTTCCGGGTTCCTGATGGTGCCGGACCATCAGGAGTGCCGGAGCATTGGATGCGGACCAATGGAGTTTTACTGTACTTAGATTGTGAGCTCCTTGGAGCCATCCTTTTGTTCTGTGTTTGTTCCACACCTAAGTTAATGGGCAGGTGCTATAGTAATACAAATGTTAGTGAAGGTATATGGAAAACACTATTTTTCAGTGTCAGTGAAATTAGTTTGTCAGATTGAATGCTATTTTGAGTTGCGAACTCTGAAGGAGAATTTTAAAAGTACTGGAATTATAACACATATATGTAAACCTTCCTGTGGGTTGTGAGTATTGTAAACTGTTCATTTTAAAAAAAATCTAAATTTGATGGTAAATTTGACTTGATTGTGTCTTTTTACATAGAAGATGCCATTAATACAAAAATCATATTTCTGCCTGAACACTTTTTGCTTTTGTTGTTGGGAACTAAAAATAGTTAGTTTTAAGATAACTAATACAAAAAATTTTAGAAAAAAAGTATTTCTCTGAAGGTCCATTTGTGCAAAGGATGTTGAAGAAATCATTGTGTATTTAGGACTTTCATTTATGATGATTTAGAATGTTGATCATGTTTTCTGTTTCTTTTGCATTCTTTTAAACTAGGTTAGAAAAGTGGTCCTGGACACTATGAAGAATATTCATCCTATATATAACATTAAGGTGGGTGTGGTCTGGTGTATTATAGTAACTCTGCATTGTGTCAGGGGTTGCATCTTTGCTGATCTTTCTGTATTAAGACCTTGTCACAAGGTGTCTCAGTTTATAAAAAGCTGTATCAATTAAGTATTTCAGTGATACTTTATTTTGTGGTTTTCTCTTATAATGCAGTTTTGAAAATAATATTTTACAGTATATTGATTTGAATATACTTCTGGTTGTTATGGTACAGTGTAATCAATAATAATATCTGACAAAGCACCAAAGGAAAAAATGCGTGTTGATCTGTGTGTATCCATGATTAGCAGCTTGATATTCATTAATATAATAACATCAGGGAAGCTTCCCTGGTACCAGTAATGTGTCTGAGTCTCTTTAAAAAGAACTTTTTGCTCCTGCTTGAATCACCCAATTTCCCTGTGAATATAGATGATTGGCTGTACATTTAAATAACTGGGCTTAGCAGCTGTCAGGTATATGTTTTAAGTTATATTTCTTTTCTATGTTTTGAAATTATTGAAGACTCTCATGATTAAAAGAGAGCTGTCAAAGGACCCTGAACTAAGAACACAAAGTTGGGAACGATTTTTGCCTCAGTTCAAACGCAAGAACTTGAACAAACGCAAGGAGCCAAAGAAGAAAAATGTTAAGAAGGAGTACACGCCTTTCCCACCTCCACAACCAGAAAGCCAGGTCAGTCCAAGCCTTGGATAGTTCCATAGAAAAGATAAGAAGACCTAAAATCTTGCTCATATGTAACTAGGAGCATTAGTTGATACCAGATGCTTTCCTCAGTATCTTTACTTTTACATAGGTAAAGTATCTCAGGAATCATATATGTGCTTTTTTTACAGGTTGATAAAGAATTAGCAAGTGGTGAATACTTCTTGAAAGAAAGCCAGAAGAAACGAAAGAGGGTGGAAGAGATAAAGGTAAAGTTGTTCTAATTTGTTTCAGCCTTCCACAAAAAGAAAATGGGTTTGTTTATTTTGGTCAGATGGATTCTGCTCTGGCAATGTGTTTGACTTTTTTTTATTTTTAATTTTAGGCAAAACAGGCAGCAGCCATAAGTAGGAGACAAGAGGAAAGAAACAAAGCTTTTATCCCCCCCAAGGAAAAGCCAGCTATAAAACCTAAGAAAGGTAATAGTTGTTTCCTGTTTTTAGAATCCTTTGTACTGCTTTTTTAGCTGCTATTCCTTTGGTAGGTGGCTATTTACCAACCAAAGTATATGGAGCATGAAGTGTGAAATTCATCTTGCGGGTAAGGAGGTTCAGCACAAAGCCACCTTGCTATTTAAGCCCAATGGAGATACGTGGGACAATGGAAGAGATGAAGCAGTCCACAGCAGTACCTTTGAATTTTTTGTGTAACATAGTGATATTGGGGCAAACCAGAGGGGGCCTATTAGATTATCAGTTATGCAGGAGGCACGTTTGCTACATCATTCTGTGAGCTGGAATAGGAGCTATGAAGGTCTGCTGATTTTTACACTTTTTAGCAGCTTATTTAATTAAAAGAACTTACTGATCATACATGGTTGATGCTTCAAACATAAAGACATTACTTAGAGGGGAAAAATTGAGATTCTGAAGATGTGTCCCATCATGAATTGGAACAAAATTGAACACTCTAAAATGTTTGTGAATTGAGAGTCTGGGGGAAAAGGTATCATTTGGATCAATCAAAATGTTTGTTTCAGAATTTTTGAAGCTTAATACATTTCAACGGGTTTTTTTGGATATCTGAAAAATACTTCTTATTTTTAATATTTTGCTGTGATGACTTAAATTAGTAAACAAAAAGTTGTTGTGACTCAAAAGCAGAATTTTCCACTCCAAAATGTTCAAATGGGACATTTTGGCAACTTTAACCTTTCTTTTTTTCTTTCTTCAACAAAAATCAAGAAATAAATTAATCAAAACCAACCCTTTTGCGCAAACAGTTTGGTTTTGATAAAGAGTATTTTTCTCATGGAAAAATGGTTTTGGCAAAAAATTCTCAACCAGTTATACTTTTTCTGCTGTAAATCTCTCAGCCTTCCAAAATAAATTACACACACACACAAAAAGTTAGAGAACTGAAATCCACAAATGTCAGCTCAATTCTGTGCTCCAATAAGAATTAGCATAAATGAGATAAGAATACTTTATTCTGTCTCATGATTTCTGCCCAAGAGGGAAGTGGTGGCAAGACATCTCAATGTCCTGGTTTATATGTGGTATTAAAACTGTTTTATTAAAATCACTGTTTTCAAAGACTGCTGGCTGGGAAGGGGGAAAAAACCCATGCCAACCACCCTGCTCTTTCTCCTCCCCCCCCTCCCCCCCCAAGTGTATCTTCCTTTCTTATTTCCCTCCTCCCTGTTAGACACAGTTCATTGTGTATATTCATAGGATCATTTTCTAAATCCTTTCCAGTAGGTATTAGGGGGAAAAATGAGGAGGGATGTTTCTCATATGTGGTTTTTTTTTATAATCGTGTAGCTTCTACTGAAACAAAAATTGATATTGAAGCCATCAAGGAAAAGGTGAAAAAAGCAAAGAAGAAGAAACTGGGAGCACTTCCAGTGGAAGAAGTTAAATTAAAAATTGCAGCAGATGAAAAGAAAAAGAAGAAAAAGAAATGATTTGTGAACTGGTACACCAACATTTCTCTGACACTTGCAAAGGAATATTCTTTATGATAAAGAATATTTTGGGGATTTATGGACCTAATTAAGCAGTGTAAAATCTTTGGCGTTTAAGAAGAAAATAGTTTGGTATCTTCTTTGTCACATCCTAAATAATTGTGAGAAGGTACAGTAATATCTTTTCACTATTCACATCATACTTCTGGGAGCAATTAGGGATTTTTAAACCCTACATGAAGGTTTTTGGTATTGCATAATACAAAAAGCAAGTTTTGGAAGCTGGTACAGAATACCAAACCTCAGGCTATAAGAATTTGACAGAGAAAGAAGGTTTGTTTGTTTTTAAAGAAACATTTCTCTAACAGACTGGTGCTGTATAACAAGCTTCAGATATGGAGGTGTTAAATCTGATGACTTGTAAAAGCAACTGGTTGTATTTTTATATATTATATGTCTTTCTGTTTATCAGAGCTGATATTTATTTTTTCATATGTGTGTGGTGTATTTTTAAACTATTTTTCCTCTCTACATTATAACATGACTGAAACATGTGTGGCATTACTTCCAGGTATAGTATGCACGTACCTATCGTAAGAATTGTTTAATTTCAGTTGTGGAAGCAGCTTTCAAACAAAACTAAGCATTATGAAAGAATGAAGTTTTGGTGTGTGACGCTGATATTTTACACCCTAATGGGACCTGGGGAATAAAATACCGAAGGTAATTAACTGCTTGAAAAACATACTGTTAAAAAAAATAGATGATCTGGATGATGGTCTGTCACATGGCCTTTGCCATAACTGATTTATTTATAAAATGGCATTAGGACACAAGCTTTAACAAATACTAGTATGTCAAATATATTTTAAAATTGCATATAAAAATTTAAACTTCACTGGCTAAGGCTAAATCTACATTAGAAACTTGTCAGTGTAGTGATGCTGATTAGGGGGAGTAATTTTTTTTTTCAAGCCTGACTAAGCTGTGACTATAGTAGGACTTTTAACAGTAATCTCATGGCGTACAATTGTTTTGCCGGTATAGCTTATTTTCCTGGTATAAGCAGGATCTGCACTAGGTGGGTTTGTCAGGCTAGCTGTCCTGGCAAATTGTTTCTAAAATTGGCCTGTAATAAAGGTCCTATAATGAGCTTTATGCAAGTGGGTTGCTTACCTTTGATTTCAACTGGCAAGGTCCCATGGAACTCACTGAATAATAAAAGCACTTATTTCTCCATAAAAATGCAGAATTTTGGAGCAATTATTGAGGCAATCTAAGGATATGGCAATATCAAACCACTGCACAACTAAAATTTAGTTCTTACCCTTACTAATTAACTTGTGAAAATTATTGGTTACCATTTAATTTAAGTGTAGCATAACTATATCATCAGAATGGCCATGCTGGGTCAGACTAAAGGTCCCTCAAACCCAATATCCTGTCTTCCGATGGTGGCCAATGCCAGGTGCTTCAGAGAGAATGAATAGAATAAATAATTAAGTGATCCATCCTCTGTCTCATTCTCAGCTTCTGTCAAACAGAGGTTAGGAACACCCTCCCTGCCTGTCCTGCAACATATAGTACCACCATCAGAACTGCTGTTTGTTAAGTCTTAATCCTTAATTTGGGTTCACAATTGAGTAGTTGTGATTTGTTTTTAAAAGGTGCTGATGACCCACAGGGAGTATCTAAAAACCTTACAAAATCTTAATGGGGGGATTAAACTGATCCGATGACTTGGTTAGAATGAACGTGAAGGTTGTAAAAAGGAATGAGGTAATAATGGGTAAAGAATTTTACTCGTTTTTGCAAGGGACATCATAATATTTTGAACATTTTGAGTCTTGTATGTAAAGTCTGATTTACAATCATCACAATGAAGCTTATCATATGGGAATATCTGTAGGGATGTTTCAGTGTGTTTGAAAAGTCATGTGAATGAGCTGAACATTTAAAAACTCTTCCCTAGAGATTAAAGAAGTGAAGTAAAACCGCACATAGTAAGCTACAGAGGGGAGGAAAAATCTTACTGTATTTAACTTCACTCTGCACAAAGCACCAGCAGAACCTGTGTGTTCCTCTTTTATAGTAGGAAGTGGGCTGCATATCCTTTATGAACAGATTTAATCATATATTTGCATATGACATCTTGAACAGACACCTGCTCCTTATAGGTTGGGGGTCCAGCTCTGCAAAGTCACTCGTAGGGTCAGAGCCAAAGGCCTGAAGCTGGATAGTTGGGTTCTGGATTCTAAGTCCAAAGATGCGTTGACTGGTCTTAACAAGCCCTACTGAAAGCTCCTTGGCTACGTCTACAGTGGCAGCTTGTTCCAGAAGAACAGCCGTTCTTCCGCAAAAACTTGCTGGCTGTCTACACTGCACGAGCGTTCTTCCAGAAGTAAATTTACAGGAGAGCGTTGTAAAACAGGGCTTCTTCCGAAAGAGTTATTCCTCTCCCCATGAGGAATAAGCCCTCTTGCGCAAGAGTTCTTCCAGAAGAGGCCAGTGTAGACAGACAACGTGAATTTCTTGCGCAAGAAGCCCCTATGGTTAAAATGGCTATCAGAGCTTTCTTGTGGAAGAGAGCGTAAACCCCAAAAAATGAGGTTTACAGGATGTTGTGCAAAACAGGGTTTTTCCGACAAATGGCCCCATTTACACAGGGCTTTTTATCACAAAAACCTCTTCCGCAAAAAGGATTGGAAGAGAATATGCAAATGAGCTCAAGATTTGCAAATGAGCACTCCATTTGCATTTGCTCTTCCAAAAAACTGCCACAGTGTAGACGCAGCCTCAGTGTCCTCCAGCTCCTGGCCTGATCGGCAGTCTATAAGGTTCCCTTTCTTGAATGGAAACTTGTTCCTCTGCCAGTCCTCCTGTGACTACTTCCTCAACTTTTCAGCCTTCCTGTTTTTTAAATGGCTGTATCAGTACCTGAGGCTCTTTATTTTGTGACTGGGAACTTTTCTCTCCAGAGATCTGAAGAGAGCTGATTGATTGTCCTAAGTGTCAGTCATTCCATGATGTTCAGGTTCTGCCTACTCACTTGTTGCTAGTCCATCTCATTCAAAGACAGCCAGGCACCGTTCCCTTTAGCAGAAGGAGTTTACAGTAAGAATACAATTAAAAATAATTGTAAGGCCTTATAGAGCACAGTTTGTGGGTTGCATGTAGATTCCCCACAGCATGCTGCTCCTCTCTGAGAGAGTCCCAAGATTTGCTACTGGAGATGTTGCAAACCCTTCTTACTCAATCCAAATGTTTTGGAAGAGGTGAGACGAGCAGTGGGGGCTTTGGCTTTTTGTATTTTGGGTCTGGGGAGTGGCTGGGGTCCACACCTGCAAGCATCATTCTCATACATAGTCTGGTAAACTAATGGGATAGGTAAAGCTACTTATGTGCCTAAGTGCTTGCAGGATCAGAGGTCCCTTGTACGTAAACTTTGTTTAGGCTATTTAATTTTTGAGTTATGCACATTGTATAAAATGAAATGGGTAGTGTTTAATGCAAGGTAGAAGTATTTTCTTCTATTTTGACTTTTTAGATTTCATTAAGATCTAAAAAGCACAAGCCTACTGTTCCTTATATTCTGGTAGCACCCACAGCATGCTGCAGGCTTTCCATCCAACCCCAAAAGCACAAACCCTGTTTCAAGAGCTCACAATCTACTCAAAAGCACTAAGTGGAGAAAATCAAATCAGTAGCTTTACAGTTACAAATATTTAAACTTCACATGCTCTAGGGGTGGGGAATGCACATTTCAATGAATGCACACGCATCCCCATGTGCTCAGTCCGCAGTACTAACAAAACAACCCTGACTCTGCCTGTCTAACTGGTACCTGCCCACAAATGCACATACAATGGAGAAGTTGGGGGGATGAGGCTAGGCAATGGCTGGCCTGTGCTGAGGATGCCTGCTAGCTAAAGAACTTGTGACTCTTTTCTTCTTCCCCTCAATCCCTCACGTAAACAAACAACAAACACGGGGGCTACATCTACACGGCCCCCATTTTGCACAAAAAATATGCAAATGAGGTGAAGCATGGAATATCACCACACCTCATTGGTATAATTAATGAGGCTCCGTTTTTGCACAAGAGGCTTTTGCGCAAGAGCTGCTGTTCTGCATTTTTTTCAGGAAGAACGGCTCTTGCGCACGAGGGGTTTTTTGCGTGTAGACGTCTCCTTTTTGAGCAAAAGCCTCTTGTGCAAAAACAGAGCCTCATTAATTATGCAAATGAGGTGCAGCGATATTCCATGCTTTGCCTCATTTGCATATGTTTTTGCACAAGACGCTATAGTGTAGACATAGCCTCACAGTATCAAATGCAAAAGTGTACAGGCCAAGTCGTGCTTCATTTACTCCCATAAGTTGGCCAGTTGACTTCTACTGGACTATTCCTGTGGGTAAGGACAGCAGCAATTAGCTGTATGTTAATATGTCACCAAGCTCGTGCGTTAGGTTTTTTGAAATATCAGGCATGTAAAAGAAAAGGTGAATGCATGCTCTTAACCAAATGAATTATATCGCAGGGTGGAACACAGTTCATGAGGGTTAGTGATATAGGGCATCTGCCCCAGACTGGCCCTTTAAGAGTAAAACCCAGCCCTGGGAGAGGACTGAGAGCAAAGCCCTACAGCTGTGGCAGGAATTAGCCAGTAAGGCCCCAGCTGGGGCTATATAAATAAGGGCTCCAGGAAAAAGGAGGGCAGTTTTGCTCTAATTAGGGAGCAGGATGGATCTAGCTGCTAAGGAAGCTTGGTGATGTGCTGAGACTGGGCAGCGTGGGGGAGCCCTGGCCTGACCTTACTCCCTGGCTGCAGAGCCTCAGACAAGGCCTGAGAATTCTAGGGCTGAAGTTAGAGCAAGGCTGGGAGGAGGCAGGCAGAGCTGGGGAAGCTCTGGCTAGGCAAGTTCCCAGGCTGCAGGGCCTGAAGCAAGGCCTGAGAGTACCAAGGCTACAGAGAGGCAGCCAGGGGAGGCAAAGGCAGCAGGTCCACATCCCCTTGCCAGGGATGAGTGGCCATTTCAGACTGCAATTTGCCCCTGAGGCAGGGGCTAGATGAAGACTGGCAGTGGGTCACTGAGGCAAGATGGGTATAGGGAAGTTGGGGGTTCCCAGATGGGGAGGACCCCAAAGTAAGGGCACTGTGGTAGGGCAGTACCTAGAGGTGGAGAATGTAGGTAACTGTGGGTGAGACACCAGCTGAAATAGGGCTGAAGGAGCTAATTCCTGGGTGGCCAGCTGGAGGTGCCCAGCTGATGAGTGTGCACCTGGTGACAGTTAGCCACCATGGGGCCACCTCATGCTTTACCTGAGCATCTACAGGCATGGTGACTCAACGCTCTCAGTGGCTACGGTTCACTGTTCTTGGCCAATAGAAGCTGCAGGAAGCAGTGTGGGCTGGGTCATTACTTACTATACTTCCCATTGGACAGGAACAGTGACCCGTGGCCACTGGGAACTGCAGGACTCAGGGCCTGCAGAAGCAAAGGCAAACAAACCATGTGGCGACCTGCTAGTGGCTAATCCTGATAAACCACATAGGACCCATGGGCCAGAGGTTCCCCAACCCTGAATTTTTGACCTTCATCTATATTCAGATTCTTACCTTGGATTAAGTGTTGTGGATGGCCTTTTTGTTTGGGTTGTTCTGTTTTGTTTTTGCATTTATCTATTTTCAAGTCACATACTACTTATTAACAGAACAGGGTTTATTCTATAAATCCTTGAATAAGATGTTCCTCCACTAATAATAGGAATTGAACAGTCCAAAGCATTCCTGGAATCTTTCAAATGATTATTAGTTACTTATAGATAATTGGAGATAATGCTTCTGTAGAAACCGGACTGCTCCAAAAGTCAATACAATTAATAATGGCCTTAAAACTAGAACAGCAATACAGTACTGGTCACACATGGCTTCATCCCAGGCTGAAGACGTATCCCAGTCTGGATACCATCCAGAATTACCTATAAATAAAATGAGGAATTATTTTCACGTATAACTGTATTTAAGGTAACAAATTCAAGAAACAGTATCTGATTGTGATACGTACTTATGACTTTCTCACGGTCTGGATTTTCTGGCAGGAGGAGAAAAGAACATAACTATAGTTATCAGAAATCATTTTTAATGAAAAATAATTGAAAACTTGCTACAAAATGAGAAGCTCAGGATTTTTTCCCCTCAGCTGGGTGTAATAAAAATATGCCTGCTTCACTTTTAAAAAAAAACAACAAGGAGTTCTGTGGCACCTTAAAGACTAAGGCCTGGTCTATACTAGATTAGGCAGGTCAGCTTAAGGTACACCATCCAGCTATGCAAAATGCATAGCCAGATTTGGCTTACCTTTAGCTGAACCACTGCAGCATCCCCACTGTGGGAGGCTGATGGGAGCACACGCTCATGCTGGCTTCCCTTACTCCTCACAGAAGGAGTACCACCAGGGGCCGACAGGGGCTGCCCTCTGTGTTTGATTTAGGGGTCTACATTGGATTGGAGAAGAGGGACTGGACCCTGAGTCTTCAACCGCCCAGTTGGGTGCCCTAACCTGTGGATTATAGAGTTGTGTGTTTTCTCTCTGGCCCAATGACTATTAAGTATTTATCCACAGCACTACAGTCATAGGGCTAAACATTTTGGCTATGTCTACACTGGCGGCTTCTTGCGCAAGAACATCTTGCACAAGGGTTCTTGTGCAAGAAGTCTTGCACAAGAAAACATCCACACTGCTACGTGCGCGCTGAGCTTTTGCGCAAGAGCTCCCATGGCAGTGTGGACGCTCTCTTGTGCAAGAAAGCTCTGATGGCCATTTTAGCCATAGGGCTTTCTTGCACAAGAAATCCCTGCCGAGCGTCCACACTGCTCTCTTGCGCAAGAGCTCCTGCGCAAGAGGGCTTACACCTGATAAAAAAGAGCATAACTCTTGTGCAAGGAGCCCTCTCTTACCACGCCGTACTGTAAATTTCCTTGCGCAAGAGCGGGCGGGCAGTGTGGACACACTGCAGATTCTTGCGCAAGAACAGCTGTACTTTCTCAAGAAGCCGCAAGTGTAGACATAGCCTTTCTGAAAACTGTTAGCTGGGCTGCTTCATGTTCCTTTTGAAAAACCAGCATGTTGTTTGGGGTGGGGAGACAGAGGAGTATGTGCTGTTGAGTAAATTATAGATTTACAGAAGGTTGAGCCTATCTGTGATCACACGCTAGCCAATCACTTCTTTACAGCTTTGTTGCACTGGTGGGGCTATTAAACTGGCTCCCGCCTAATGCTCAGTGGCTTGCTAAGTGTCTCTTGGTACATGGGGTGGGAAAAGCATTCTTCTGACTGCCTTTTCCTCCTCTATGTGAATCTCCACCATATTTGAATTTTGGGTGTAGATTCTCAAAATTAATTGAACAACCATTGTCTTGTGGCAATGGGCCATTGGTATTGTGTCTTATTGATGGGTCTTTCCGTAGGACATCATTCAGGTAGGGAGTTTCCTTTTTACTTACCACATAGCTTGTTTTCACACTTCTCACCGTTGCATTTGCTGCATGCTACTCCTGTTGTATAAGGTTGTGTTGGAAAATTCCCACTGAAAAGAGGAACAACTTTTGTTCTGATATTGACCTCCATGGGAAGAATTTGAGTATCCGGTGTTCACATTTTGTTGGAATTATTTTATAAGGAGGAAATACTACTGCACACAGAACATGGAAATGGAAGAGAGCAGGAATGACTGAACCCCATGTTCAGGAACTCAGTTTAACACTGCCAAATTTCAACTTTCAGGGGCTGAGAACTTTGAACATATGGCGTACTTAGTTACGCTACTGGGTGGTTGCTCTCTCTTGTTCACACTACACCTTTCAGTATACAACGCTGCCTGCCAGGCAGGCTGGGAAGCTGTAAAGGAGCTATTTTATTTCAGTGCATATGCAGACTGTTATAGGTATTTGTTCTCTCTCCCTTTTCCTCTTTATCTATCTTGCTTCATTTCTAGAGACTGTCTAGGTGAAATTCTAGCCTCTCTGAACTCTGAGGCCAGGATTTCACCCATATTTGTGTGTTATATGTAATCTCAAGTAAACCCTCTTGAGAACCTAACACTCAAATTAAGGATTAAGTGAAAATTAAGTAGTCTCGTGATCACTAAATCAAATGGTGCGTTCATGAAACTAATGCCCAAACGCAGTATAGTTGGGTTCAGTTAGCTCACATGCTAAAGGATAGACTTTTGGTGTACCAGAAACATAGCATATTGGAGTTTCACTCTATTATTCAGCAGTGGTAACAGATGCCAATAGGTTTCTGGCTCACATCTGTCTTGATACTATATTAGAAGGCCAAGCTCCCTGCATTACAGTTTATATAAAGTACTAGTTTGACATATTTGCAAGTACAGTTGTTTATTGCAGACATACTCGGGTAGCCAAGATTGACTGCACCGCAGCTGGGGGCAGAGGAGGGATGATTGCCACCTATAAACTAACTAGCCTGAAAATTGAGAACAGTGAGGCTACAGCACAGGTTTCAATGTGGGGCTGGACAAGCCTGCCCAAGACCCTTGGTAATTACTCGGGCTGTGAACCTGGAACACTTAGTGCTTACTTGGGTGGCAAGCCCAGGGTAGACTCCTTGTTGCTGCAGCTTTACTGAGGTTAGCACTTGCTCTGGTTAGCTTCAAGCTAACTCAGATATGCCCCATAAGCTGCCACCATGCCTCCAAATGCAGTGCAGACTTACTATATGGCTGCGTCTAGACTGGCAAGTTTTTGCGCAAAAGCAGTTGCTTTTGCGCAAAAACTTGCCAGCTGTCTACACTGGCCACTTGAATTTGCGCAAGAGCACTGACTTTGTAATGTACAAAATCAGTGCTTCTTGCGCAAATACTTTCACGCTCCCGGAAAAAGCCCTCTTGCGCAAGAATACTTGCGCAAGAGGGCCAGTGTAGACAGTGAAGAACTGTTTTTTGCGCAAAAAGCCCGATGGCTAAAATGGCAATCGGGCTTTTTTTAAGAAACCGCTGCTAGATTGGCCACGGATGCTTTTTGCGCAAAAGCATCCATGCCAATCTAGACGCTCTTTTCCGCAAATGCTTTTAACGGAAAAACTTTTCCGTTAAAAGCATTTGCGGAAAATCATGCCAGTCTAGATGCAGCCTATGTGTAGAATGACAGACTTACTTTGGAGAACTCTCCCCTCTCACAAAGAGCCACTGAATAGCTAAAAGGAGTAGAGAAGTTTATGCAGATAAGGGCTCGGTTGAGGAATAAATCCCTGGGTTTAAATTTAAAAATTAGGGTTGAACACCTCTCCCCTCAAAAAAAACCCCCCCTCAAATTTCAGTGCATGCTCAGCAGTAACACTGGCTGTGTGGTTTGTCAGTGATATACCAGTCAGCAGGTCAGTTGCTCAAATATTCAGTGCAGTTCTCCTTCCAGCACCGCCCATATTTTGCTTCTTTCTTTGGCCCCATTATTGATTTCACAGAGTAGCCCTGTTCCTGGTAAAAAAGAATTGGGCCTAGCTTCCTCTGGAGGATCTCAGTGCTGCTTCAAGCATTACCCACACGAGTATACCAGACAGTAACATAAATCACTCCTCCCCCCACACTACAGCCTTTTAAGATAATTGTAATGAGGACTTACGCGGGCCCATAGTTGCAAATGAAATGTGCTGCATTAGATCCCTGAAATCCTGTTACTCTGGGGCAGAAGTGAACAGCGCAGCCAACTTTGTAACTTGCCGCCCAAACAATCTAAAAAGAAGTAGACATAAGCTACAATAAAATACCTGATTTCTCATTCACCGAACCACAGAGAGACAACTGCTACTGTAGTTGTGACACAGAATTGTTGAATTAAGAAGAGTGTATCCTAGCGACTCTTTACGTGTACAGAGTGTGGGTCCAGCTAGACATGAGTAATTGGACATAAATAATGAGGCTGAGGCCTCATTTCTTGGGAGACAGAACTAGGGAGGTAAATGGATCAGCAGGTTGGACATAGAATGTCTGTACCAGCTAAGAAAAGGTGGAACATCCAGAATACCATTTACAGTAGGACCCATAGATGAGGTACAGAGTATGTCCATATCTACACTATAGACCTCAATTCCCAATGTGCTGAAGTCAGTAGTTTTAGGTACATTCATCTAAGAGCACAGTTTGGCTCATAACGCCTAAAGTTACCCTTATGCAATGAGAATGAAAGGCTCTCAGCTGGATTCCTGCATCCAAACATCCCAGGATGTGTCTTTCTGTTCAATAACACTTTCCCACCCTATTTTTAACTTGTTATAACAAGTTTTAGTGAATTTACTGCTCACAAAAATGCTGGCACAATACTCCAAGAATCTGAAGTCCTCTTTCTATCTAAAGGCAAAGCTCAACAGCTCAGCCTTCATGTTCACATGATCCTTGGCCTCTTTTTGATGAGGCTGCCAAAGGGCAACACCAACCCTTATCTGCTATGAACTAGACTGATGCCACAAATTCATCTCTCTCTGTATTGTAGAGGTTTGTGTGTCTGTCTGTGAGTCAATTTGTTCAAGATCTCCTCCTAAGTGGTAAGAGCTAAGACCACCAAATTTGATATGCAGCTTCCTCTTATCAAAACTTAAAACACAGTCAGGGTTTGGTTGTGCCAAGAAAACAGGAAGTGCTGAGAATGGGACTGTTTTCCATAGCATAAAAAGGGAAGGGCACAGAGAGGATGGACACGATATTGAAAGTGACTACTGAGGAAAGCTATACTGCAGAGTAGCCATTGGGGACAACTGTATCACCAAGAGAGTGGCCAGCAGGGCTGGGACTCTGCCATCTTGCCTGCCACCAGACCAGGTAAGTAGCCTTCCTGCCCCATACCCTTTCCTTCTCCCCCACCCGGCCTTTGGCTGCAGCACTGGAGGGGGGAGGAAACAGAAGGCTCCTGGTGGCCAGAGGGATTTGAAGGGTGAAGGGGGGGGAGCAGAAGGCCCCTGGCAGTCGAAAGTGTTGAGGGGGTGGAAGAGAAGACCTTGCCAGCTGGGGGAGGGGGAAAGAAAGCCCCACTCGATGAGACTCCCCCACCCTGAGTGCCTCCTCACCCCACAACCATCACTCTCACACCCCTCCATGGCCCCAACCTCCTTCCCTCCCCCTCCCATCCCCAAAGCTGTGTCCTGATTCTTTTGCACTCCCCACACCACCAGCCCCCTGCCCTGAAGGATCTGGGCAATGCTGGATAAGTCTTCTAGCTTAACATATAGGACACTGATCAGAAGGCAGTTGTTTTTTTATAGAAGCAAGGGCTGTACATATGTGAGCATATGTACATAGAATAAAGAAAACCTGCAACTGGCACAAAATAATGATGCACATTTGCCATTAATATCAGATCAATAAAGTTGCATTGCAAATAAGTTCTGCCTTACACAGCTAATAGCAGTAATAATGATTTTTAGTCATTACCAATCTAAGCTTGGTGTTTTTGAATTGCTGACCTAAAACTGAAAGCCCCTGTAGCCAATTTCCAGTCTCATCCTATTTTTAATTTTGAGCAAACTCTTACATAACCCACACTGGAATGACTAGCACTGAAGGTCTGTATCTCATTCCCTGCTAGAAGAACATCTTTTTGAGGAAACAAAAATAAACGTTAAATTTAAAGGATTAAAACAATCCTATTTATTTCCAGGGTCCTTTCAAAATCAGTGACATCAAAAGAGCATTTATTGGCATAGGAATCTCCCGCTTCATATGTACAAAAATAATTCTGTAACAAATGACTCACCTGAGTATAATGGCCACACATTTTGGTGCAAGCGCGTGTGCTATAGGTGTAGTCTTTGAACTCATTGAACCAAAGAGTGAGGGCTGCAGTCACAGAAAAAAGTTGAAGAGAGCCAGTCCAGATGTTTTCTCCAACAGAAGTAAAGCGAGGGTGGGTCTTCCCTGGTATCTTGAGATAGATATTATGTTTAAACTGACATGTCTTTGCCCATGCTCTGGCTGTCTTTGCCAAATCTGGGTCCCAGCTCTGCCAAGTATAAAAGACAGACACAAACCATTTTCAGTTACATTGGCATAACAGTAATGAAAAGGAATTTCCAGAAGAGGCCCCTCACAGATGTGAAAGTTTCATATGTTCTTTGCGTCTATTCATTCCTAGCCTCCCAGAGAGTTCCAAGAAGGGGTTCTAGGATTTTCATAGAACTAACTGATAAACCACCCAGCATATCCGTATTTTACAAGTTTAACCAGTCATTCAGACAAGCGCATCAACGTTCTGTTTTTGCTGGACTCATGGGTTTATAAGTCAAACATTAAATTTGTTTGGAAAACAAATATAATAGGCATTTAAACTCTTTTCAGTCATAAATGGGATTCATTATAAATTAATTTTCAGGTGCACCATAGGTATTCAGTTTTATGGGCTCAGGATAATCCAATATGTTATGATTTTTTGTACCTTAGAGGTGGCAACCCTAGAGCAAATCCTAACTGTGCATTGTTTACCATTAAAGCAGGGCTGGGCAAAATACGGCTTGAGGGCTGGATCCAGCCCACCAATCCACTAGATCGGACCCATGGCCCAGCAGGAGCCTTGGGCAGGCTTCCTGCCTGTCCTGCTTCCACTCAGAGTAGCTGGCTGCAGGCTCTGAGTGCTGCTGCAAGCAGGGGGAAGGCTTTGTGTGCCGCCTCACTCCAACACAATCTCACAGCTTCCATTGGCCAGAAACAGGCCAATGGGAGCTAGGGTTGCCAGATGTCCGGTATCCACCCGGATAGTCCGGTATTTTCGCCTCCTGTCTGGTAAAAAAAATCAGAGAATACCGGACACCTGAGATGTTCGGTATTTTCTGATTTTTTTCCCCGGCCAGGAGGTGAAAATGCCGGGCACCTGGCAACCCTACAAACACTCAGCGCCTGGCCTCCCTCCCACCCCGGCCCCCAACACCCTGACCCTATGCTTACCTGGTTCCGCAAGACTGCCAGCACAAAATGGCTGCCGACCAAGGGGAAGCAGTGCTTCCCCTGGGTCTTCGTGCTCAACCTCTCCCCTGTTCCTATCCCTGTACTCACTCTTAAAGGGGTCATGCTGTTTTACTGCTGTTTTATTTTAAATTTATTTTTTTTTTTGCTCAACAACTTTGGTCTCCCCCCACCCCCCCTTTTTTTCCCCTTCAACAGAATTTTTTTTGGGGGGAAGGGGTGTTTGGTATTTTTGTTTCAACCATCTGGCAACCCTAATGGGAGCTACTTGTTTGCAGGGCAGGCAGTGTGTGAAGTACCTCTGCCCCAGGCTTGCTGTGCTCAGAGCAGCACATGGACCTCTCAAGCACCTACTCTGAGGGTCTTGTGGGGAATGTGGAAGGCAGGAAGCCTACCTGAGGCTGCTGGGCTGTTGTCTGGGAGCTGCCTAGGTAAGCCCATCCCAGACCCTATATCCCGAACCACTGCTCTGTGTCATAACCCCCTCCTACCCTAGGTCACAACCCAGACCCCTGCATCCCCTCCTACACCCCTGTCCCAGGTCACAACCCCCTCCCAGATCTTTCACCCTCTCCTGCACTCCTCCTCCAGCCCAGAATCCTTTCCTGTACCCATGCCCCCTCCTGCACCCCAACCCACAACCTCCTTCTTCACCAAATTCTCTCCCAGACCCCTGCAATCCAGGGCCCCTCCCTGAGCTCCCTTCTGCACCCAAGCTCCAACACAGACCCCACACCTCTGCCATTAATATCTTGGAAGAGTGTGACACATAACCACTTACCAAATTATTGGAATGGCCCTCCCATCAAAATGATTGCCCACCCCTGCATTAAAGTCACCAAGAGCTTAATGCACATGCCCACTGGCAGTGCCCCTTGACTTTCAGGTCAAGTCACATGCATACTAAGAGCCAGATTAACCTGAGCCCATAAAACTCTGCTTATAAATTTGTATTCTCACATTTTGTGAGTGAAAATATTTGCTCCAGATCCATATTTCCATAAGCAAACAAGAATTTGTTTATGCTAATCAAACAGTCAAATTGCTGTTTATGTAACTTGTACACTCAAATGCCTGTTTGCACAAGTGTTGGTTTGATTTTGATTTTTCTTTGTGCGCACAAAGGCTCCTGGGACAAACGTAAAGTTGTATCTCTGAAAATTCAGCTTGGGGACCTTGCACTTGTACCTTATAAAAAAAGGGGCCTTCTTATTGTGAAAATTCAGTGATCCAATCAATTTCATCTTTGAACAAGGTGTTTTGTTTTTAGAATATTTTAAACTTGTAGAATTTCTCTGTTGCATCACCTGACTGCCTCAGTTTCTGTAAATATTACTTTCTTCTTTCAAATTAATCATCCAGTACTGACTGATCTGTCAAGGGCTAAATGACCCCTAGAAATGTAAACAAACACAAGGATACTTTATATCTTATAACATCTATTTATCTAAGTACAATACTGGAAAAGTTGTGTCAAATGCATTATGTTACAGCAGTATTAAACTGTGAGGTCATTTCTAAACATTTGTATAGACAACTGTTTTGTAACCTACTACAAATATATAGTTTTCTTTTTGTAGCTAAGACTGTAAAAGTGAATTGTGCATAAAATCTACAAAAGCAAGATAGTGACCAAATGGCAGAAAAACTAACTTAAGCTGAGGTACTTTCCTTTCAGAACAGTGAGCTATAATGTCCGCTTTTATGAATAAAATCTTTGACTTTAGCTTGGATTTGTCTCACAAAATTGATACAAAAACAATTTGCCTGACAAAATATTACAGTAAAGTTTGTTTTTCCTGTTCATTAGTTCATCAAGGCCTTTGGCCAATACTTTAGACAAACTGTTTCTTGATATTTCCATAACTTTTAAGGAGTAAATATAATAGATCTGCTCGGACAAATACTTACAGAAAACTGCTTTCCAGTTGCAGGCTTAATATTATTACAAGTTCAGAATAATGTTCCTGTTTATATTTGTGCAACTCCTATGTGTTATAAAAAAGAGACCCAGTCAGTTGTTGAGAGTAGTGAATTTGTTTTAGAGAGTTCTGGGGACCTGTTTTGCAGATTTTTGTTCTTTTCTATTCTATTTTTCACTCATACTCCCAACACAATCTGTGTAGTTTTCCTCTGTGTGTGGTTACTCCTAGCTAGAGATGGTTGAGTACTGCAAAAAGAGTGTTTGCGTACACTTACTCAAATTTCCAAATGACGGATCTGCTTGACTATATTAAGAACTGGTAGTTGCTATCTGTGTGAATGCATCTTTGTTCACATAAACAGAGATTCATTCATATGAAAAGATAGCAAGAATGCATGAGGAATGTCTCTTCTTTGTACACATACCACATGGAAAACATTCATTATTTTTCATCAGTTCCACCTCATCACATTTAAAAATTATTCACAAAAAAAGCTAGGGGGTAGAAACAATTTCTTTTGAGTCAAGTGGCCCACCACAGTAACAGTCAAAGAATAGTCTTACACTGCATCTGGGAGCAAGCTTCCCAGTATCGTTAGATGGCTCTGCTCACACTAGCATGACAAAAAATAGCCATGTAGCCAGGGCAGCATGGCCAGTGACTCAGGCTAGCTGCCAGACTCTGTACCTTGGGGTTATGGACAAATGTTCCCTCTAATCTTTTCCATCCATGTGCAGAATAAACTTATGTGCAACACCAAGAGAAACAAAAAAAACCTAGCTGTGGGCACTCGGCTAATCAGCTGGGCAGCATTTGAATCTCTCCTAGGTGGGTGCATAAGAGCTCAGGTTACAGGGAACACTGGTTATGGGTAACTTGCCCATGGTGCCACCTAAGTTACACCACTATATTTAGCGAACCAGCTGGATCAGAGCTAGTGCATTTCTACTTACCTATGCTGGGAAGCATGCTCCCTGGAGACATACCCAAGTGAACAATGAGTAGTCCTGTGGCACCTTAGAAATTAGCTTATATATATATATAGTATATAAAGGAGAATGTTTGTAAGTTTGTTCGCTAATAACTTGGACACTATAAGAGCTACTGCAACCAAACTTTGCATGGAATAACCACGAATAACCACCGTGGCCAGACCCACGAAAGCTCATCACCTACTAAACCATCTTGTTAATCTTTAAAGTGCTACATAGTTCTGTCTTTTGTTTCATACAAAGTGATTTTTGAACAGGAGCCAAGGGTTACATTTGTCGGTTAACTTGTTTGCAATGAAGAATTTGACACTTCCTCTTCCTGGATAATGCCACTGTAATCTCCCAGTAAGATGTGTCTAGTTAGTTTGAAATTGCCATTTTCTTTAGATGTTGAAGACACCATAAGCACAACCATCAGCCTCCTCTTGTATTTTGTTGCTTGCACACAAAGAAAGAGGAAAGCTTCTAATATACATATATTTACATTTTTAAAGGCTCTTCTCAAAAAGGAGGAATGTCTCGAGTTCATTCTTTTATGTCTCTTGATAGAGGCTTGAGAGTGATCTGAGGCCTGGTCTATACTATGGAGTTAGAACAACATAAGGCATTGTGATGGACAGGAGGAGTACTGTCCAGCACCCAGTGACTAACAGCCTCCAATCAGGGCAAGATGTCTACCTCTGGGGAAAACTCATACCACGAGGCAGAAGAACAAGAGGATGTCACTGTGAGGCCAGGGGGAAGTAACCTTGTGGGGGCAGGAGCAGAGGGTGGTGGCCAGGCCCTTCCCCCACCACTGTCTTCAGGGTGGGAGAGTACCCTTCAGACAAGCAGACCTCTAACTCTGGGCGAGATGTAGTTCTTCCTAAAGACAGAGGGCAGAGAAGTAGAATTGAAAATGAAGCAGTTAGAAGCACAGGAGAAGCAAAAGCAAGCAGAAATGGAGACTAAGTGGTTAGAAATTAAGCTGGAGAAAGCTAAGAAGCTGGGCACTACAGCTACACCAAGTAACTACCCTGCCCCAATTAATACTCCCCAGCCCAGGAAATACTCAATGTACCGGGTAGGAGATGATGTAGAGGCCTTCTAAGAAAGTTTTGAAAGATGCTGCATTGGGTACAGCATCCCCAAAGACCAGTACATGGTGGAACTGAAATCACAACTCAGTGGACCCCTAACAGAAGTGACAGTTGAAATGCCCAGGGAAAACATCAATGACTATAAACTTTTTAAACAAAAGGTCAGACTTAAGATGGGGCTCACCACTGATTATGCCCATTGCCGCTTCAGAGTCATAAGGTGGAAACTGGGTATCACAATGCCCCAAATTACCTACAAGATTTTCTCCTGATACCCATGCATGGGTATCAGGAGAAAATGTTAAGCCTATGGAAGAGCTAGCTCTCCTGATGCAAATGGAACAGCTCCTAAGAGGCCCTTCCTATAGTGCTCCAGAGTTACATCTGAGATGGGAAGCCTAGAGACATAACAGATGGGAGAAATAGGAGCCAGGTGGATGGGGGTGACAACAGAAAAACAAAACTGACAGTCAGTTGAGGTAGTATCATAAGGGGCACCCAGAGATGGCATCCCACCGTTGCCATCCTGTCAGGGTTGTTCCTCACTCTGGCACTTTGAGTGCAGAAGGTGGGGGCCTGCAAGAGACCTTAAAAATACCTTGCCTCTATTAGACTGTTTGGCAGAGATGTTGCTGAGCATGGACACAGTGCATCTTATGTGGTGGCACATTTTTTCCTGGGTGACGAATACATTTGGCCTCAGCTCAGATATATCTTGATCTCCCTGACTTGAAGTTCAGTAATGAAGATTTCTCCAACAAGAAAATGCAGAAAGCATCCTAGTCCAAATAGTACTCGTCCTAACAAGAAAGATAACTAGTTGGGTAGGATGTTTCTTAGCATTTTGAAATAAACAAAAGAAACCCTCTCAAAGATTTGGCCCTCTGAACAGAACAGCAGGGTCTCTGTTATGTATTTACAACACATTTATCATTGTAGTTTGAGAGTCCCTTGAACTAGGTAAAAGGGAATTATTGCTGCAGTTGACAAATGGCAGTTATCCCCTTAAGGGGATTTTTACTGAAAGGCTGGATCTGTCTGTACCCCAGCATGGGATGGGTAGATACTGTACTCACGTCAGTCATAATTAGGTGAATACAGAGCCTGAATTATCCTGTAACTGACAGCCAGGGACTTCATTCCTGATTAAATTTGTATTTAGTTTCTTTTGGGACTCTTTGCCAACCCATCACCTCCAGCTTTTAGGACCATTGGTAGCTGTGAATAATTTCTTGTTGGATGAAGTCCTGAGAGACAGCATTACAGGCAATTAGTCTTGGCTATAAATGCTACAAAATAACTTGACATTGTCCTCTTCCTGTTCAGATTTATAGCACACAACACTGAAGAGAGAGCCAGGTGGGAGGGGAGAAAACCAACTCAAGGGCATATTTAGGGGGTCCATATAAATCACAGACAACTGCTGAGCTGTGACCATTTAAAACAATGATTTTTTTTTTCATAGCATATACCTCAAATGTAAGGATGAGGGTTAAAAAAAGCAATCAGAATCCAGGGGAGGCATTGAGCAAATATGTGTCCAGCTGTGATCACTGGAGTCTTACTGAAGTGGTTCTAAGCTTTGATTTGTTGGGCTTTTGTTGTTGTTTGTTGGTTTAAAACTATGATTCAAGGAGGGCTGGCATAGCTGAGAAGCTTTTGTAGCCAGTTACACAAGTAAATTGTTATGAAAACTGTTAACACCATTGCAATATTCACCTCACTGTATGCAAATGAGGAGTGATATTGTGTAATATTGTTGAAGGTCCCCCTTACCATGTGAAGCATGTTGCTGGCTGCTGGATTCACCTGGGACCGAAAACGGTTATGAGTCGTCACACACTCCTCAATAAACTGCTTGTCTCTTATATCAGGTAAAAGAGCTTGGATCATAAGAGTAACAGCAAATGGAGAGATCCAGTATTAGCAGCACGGGAAGGGACAGTGTGATTTTCATGATCCTCAAGTCTCTCAGATCGTCCAACACTGAAAACAGAATATTTTAGCCATAAAAGGTGCTGCTCTTCGCTCCCTGGATGGTGTTTTGGCTGGAAGGCTTTCAGGCTGAGTTTTAGCTTCAAATTACAATTGCTTAATAGGGTTCTGGTAACAGGAAATGAATCAGCCTCAGAAGCCTTCGAACAAAAATAAGGAAATTGTGGTAAATAAATTTTGCACTGAAGCTGTGAAGTTTCTGTTTAGGAGCTAGAGTGTGTGGTTTTTTAAAATGTGCCTCAAGAAGAATGCTCCGCCTCCTACTGTCTATTCACTTCCTATTTTTGCTCTATTTTACTTCCCTTCACTTAAGACCCTGGTTGGGTCTTGCCTGGAACAGAATTTGGCCATTACTATAGTTTGCAAATCACTTAAAAATTACAACCTCTGAATGAAATGTAACTATTAATGGAAGACTGACTCTGTGAAAGAGGCACTGTGAGAAATTAATTTATCTAAAACATGACACAAGCCAGATGGCTGTCCATATTATTAAAGCATGTTGAGTTACACCATGGACAACTCTGGCAAAAAAGCAAACACTAATTATGCTGGCAGTTTGAAGAATATTTTTATTGATCGTCTGTTCTCTGCAAAGTACTTGTTTTTGACACTAATGTTAGTTTCTTTCTGTTTTATTGCTGATGGGGTGACCAGATCACAACAGTAAATATCAGGAGACATTGGAGTGCCATCAGCACTGCCCACAGTCCATCCTCTGCTCTGCCCCAGGTCCTGTCCCCTCCATGCATGTCTCCCCTGCCACTGCATCCCTCCTCAGCCACTCCCCACCCTCAGATTCGCTGCTGGCTTGCTGCATCCCTCCTCCAGCTGCAGCTCCACTTCTGCTCTCCCCTGCCAGGGCCCTCGGCCACTTCCCACAGCCCCCCTTGGCTACAGCTGTTCTTCCTGAAAAAAATGCAGAACCCAACTCCCTGCCCCAGCCCTCACCTCCCTGCTCCCTTCTTGTGGCAAGGGTCAGAGTTATGAACCCGCAGTTTGCAGCAAGAGCTAGAGCTGGGGCTGTGAGCTCTCCTAACAGCTCCCTAGGTCTGTGTCTCCCTTCCCATGACTTCAGTGGAGGCTGTGGGCCTGTAACTATCTCTCCTGACCCCCATGAGTCCCCATATTTTACTCTTGTGATCTGGTAACACTAAGTGAGAGTAACTAAGCACTGAAATAATTTACTGAAGGCTGTAGTAGATTCTCCATCACTGCCAATTTTTAAATCAAGATTGGATGTTTTTCTAAAAAAAATCTTCCCTTGGAATTGTTGTGGGGGAGTTCTATGGCCTGTATTTAAAAGGAGATCAGTGTAGATGGTCACCGTGGATCCTTCTGGCTTTGGAATCTATTTATCTATACACGTTGGCTACGTCTAGACTGGCATGATTTTCCACAAATGCTTTTAACGGAAAAGTTTTTCCGTTAAAAGCATTTGCAGAAAAGAGCGTCTAGATTGGCACGGACGCTTTTGCGCAAAAGCACTTTTTGCGGAAAAGCGTCTGTGCCAATCTGAGCGATTTAAGAAAGCCCGATCGCCGTTTCGCCATCGGGGCTTTTGCATAAAACACACAGCTGTCTACACTGGCCCTCTTGCGCAAATGTATTTGCGCAAGAGGGCTTTACTGAACGGGAGCGTTATTGTATTTGCGCAAGAAGCACTGATTTTGTACATTACAAAGTCAGTGCTCTTGCGCAAATTCAAGCGGCCAATGTAGACAGCTGGCAAGTTTTTGCGCAAAAGCGGCCGCTTTTGCACAAAAACTTGCCAGTCTAGACACAGCCTGTGTGTGCCAGAGAAATGAACCTTATAAGCTGCAGTATTCCTTGGGCCAGAGCTGGGCTCTTCATCCCTTCAAAAATAAAAGGAGGTGAAATGACCCGCAGTTCCTTTGCCAGTACCAGGTCAGTATGTTAATAGACACAATAGCGGAGGGGAAAAAAGCGTGGGTTGTGGAAGACTCAGGCTATGGCTACATTGCTGTTTTTTTGCGGAAGAAGATATGCAAATTGCGCTCGCATTTGCATATCTTCTTCTGATTCCTTTTGCAGAAGAGGTTTTGCCCATCAAAAGGACCTATGTAGAAGGGGCCAAATGTCAGGAAAAGCCCCTTTTTCTCAAGACCCCTTATTCCTCGTAAATCAAGGTTTACAGGGTCTTGTGAAAAAGGGGTTTTTCCCGACATTTGGCCCCGTCTACATGGGGCCTCTTCTGCAAAAAGAATCAGAAGATATGCAAATGCGAGCACAATTTGCATATCTTCTTCTGCAAAAAAAAAAAAAAAAAAAAAAAAAGGCAGTGGAGCCATAGCCTCACAGACAACATGCCCACAACTGCCATTACTGTACAGCTGTGCCCCCCTCCCACTCGCATGGTAGGAGCACCAGTGCCAGCTTCCTACTGAGAGGGGGTTGGAGCCTTGAGAGCCAGATCCGACTCATAGGGGCAGGGAGCAGCTCTGCACACTGCCACTCCCTCTCCCCTCCCCGGCTTGGGGAATGGCAGTGCAGGAAACTGCTCCCACTGGTTGGAATCATGGCCAATGGAAGCAGCAAGGGGCAGTGTCTGGGAGTGGCAGGAGGCACAGAGCCAGATAAGGGCCTCCCATTCCCCCTGATGCCCAGACCCCGTACCCCTATTCCCTCCCTCCCTCCACCCGCCTACTCTCAGCTCTCTCCTGCATCCTCCCTCCCACCCAGAAC
Organism: Rafetus swinhoei; assembly: GCA_019425775.1. NCBI lineage: Eukaryota > Metazoa > Chordata > Testudines > Trionychidae > Rafetus > Rafetus swinhoei. Next base: position 281,160,238 of record CM033437.1, read on the forward strand.
TCACACTCCCACCTCAACCTCTTTTGTCATTATGGGTGATTAGCTGGTGGTCCGCAGAAAGGTCAGCATTGAGTGGGATGGGCCATAGGCCAAAAGATTTGAGAACCACTGGTATACAGATAGATAGCTTCCCTTCCCTCTTTGAGTGGTTGTCTGTGTTCCACTCCTACTGACTCAGAAGCACGAGTCAGTCAATGGTGGGTGGTACTCTCACTAAATTAGGATTGCAATGATGCCCTGCCAAAACAGCATTTGATTGCTTTCCATCTATGACAGAATGCTTGCAAAGCTATGTGTGGTCTTCTGGGTACCTGTGTTTTAGATCTGTCAGCTACAGGACTGAGTCTAAAAGAAGCTGCAGCTGCCTGTACTCTGGCAAAGCATGCTTTAATCTGCCCAGAATGCTCTAGATTTACCACCTCTTAATGCCATCTGACACAAAGAGGTGATTCAGTGTTGTGCGGGATGGGATACATGGGCTTATGGGCCCCAATCGTGTCTGCCAGGGTTTGCTGGCCCCACTTGATCATCTGGTGTGACTGGGCCCCTCCCTTTGTATTCCACAGGTTGAGTGCACTGTGTGAAGAAGTACTTCCCTTGGTTTGTTTTAAATCTGCCATCTATTAATTTCATTGTGCAATTCCTGGATATTGTGGTATGTGAAGGGGTAAATACCACTTCCTTATTCACCTCCTCCATACCAGTCATGATTGTATTGATTCCTATCAATCCCCTTTTAATTATCTCTTTTGTAACCTGAACAGCTCCCATTTTTTACATTTCTTCTCATATAAAAGCTCCTTCATAGCCCTAATCATATTTGTTGCTCTTCTCTGTACTTTCTGGTTCTAATATATAATTTTTGAAATGGAGTGACTAGAACTACATGCATTATTCCATGTGCGGGTATACCATGGATTTATATAATGGCATTATGATTAATGCCTTATCTATCTGTCTTATCTATCCCTTTCCTACTTGTCCCTAACATTCTGTTGACTTTTATGACTGCTGCTTCACATCAAGCAGATGCTTTTAGAAAACTATCCACCATGCTCGTGGGCCAGGTGTCAGCTCATGTCAAGGTCTCAGAGCCTCACTGAGCATTGACAATGCATAGTTGAAAACCAGTCTGTTTCACCTGTGTGCTAGAATTGTTAAAATAGATATTAGTTATAAGAATGTGTTTGGACTTTAAGAATGCTTGTGAGTTGTTGCATGTTAATCTCACTTAAAATATCTGTATCACATTGTCTAGAGTGGTTCATAACTGTGACTACTTCTCTTCCAACAGAGATTAAAAAACAGGGCAGACAACCCAAACTGTGTCTACATTGGCGCAATCTTGTGCCAAAGTGGCCGCTTTTGCGAAAAACATGCTGCCTGTCTACACTGGCGGGGAGTTCTTGCGCAAGAACACTGACGTTCTAATGTATGAAATCAGTGCTTCTTGTGCAAGAACTATGATGCTCCCACTCAGGAATAAGCCCTCTTGTGCAACTGTTCTTGCGCAAGAGGCCAGTGTAGACAGGCAACATGAATTTCTTGCACAAGAAAGCCCGATGGTTAAAATGGCCATCAGAGCTTTCTTGCGCAAGAGAGCGTCTACACTGGCACGGGTCTACACTGGCACGGATGCTCTTGCGCAAAAGCACATCTCTTGCGCAAAGGCACATGCCAGTGTAGACGCTCTCTTGCGCAAATACTTTAATGCAAGAACTCTTGCGTTAAAGAGTATTTGCGCAAGATCATGCCAATGTAGACGTAGCCATGGTGTATCTCATAAGACTTCACCAAACCAGTAAAAAATGTAAACTCTTGCATCACTACAACAGTCCTAAAAATTCCCCTTGGAATCCACCCAAACTGGACTTAGGGAAAATGGTCACTTACACCAAAAAAATCACACCATAATTCAGGTTACTTCAAGTCCCAAGAGATCAGTCATTTACCCCAGATCAATTAGTACCCTTAGATCATATACCAAAAATAACACCTGAAGTTTATTACAGGGCTGGCTGACTAGAGGTTTATTAACTAGGGAAAATAAGTTATTTACAGATTCAAGCAAGCAAACATGAGTTGCAATCTAAAGCCTAAAAGTGACAGAGTTGCAGGGATCTGTCAATTCATAGGGCCCTTCAGAGCAGACTTGGGGGAGAGTCAGCCCTTGGGGATCACTAGCTTCAGTTTGAACTCTGACAGGGCCAGAGACACCTAACAGCCAAAAAGATGTAAAATTTTCTTCTGACTGTTTTATTTCTTTCATTCAATTTCCAAGTCCACAGGATGAACTTCACCGAACATAGCATCTCCCAGGTGTAATTAACCAACCTTTTGTATTGCAGTGTTATTTGATGATCCACTTGATTTTGATCTGGATTGGTAGGGGATTGACTTTCCCACCTGAGTTCACAAGTTCAGAGCAGACATTTTAAAATGTATAAAGCTAGCCTTCTGTAGTTCCTTATAACATGGAATACAGACATTCCAAGTGAGGTTTTTGAGCAAAACTAACAAGCAATCTGACCTGGGCTCCAGCTATATTTGCTAGTGTGAAAGGGTGTAGTCACGGAAGACCCCGTGAGGTTGCTTGCCAGTATGCTGATGAAGCCACAGAGTAATAGCCGTGTTTGGTTTTTTTTACCAAAATCAGACTAATAAACAAACAAAAAACCAACAGTCGTGTAGCACTTTAAAGACTAACAAGATGGTTTATTAGGTGATGAGCTTTCATGTGGCAGATCTGAGGAAGTGGGTCTTCCCCACGAAAGCCCATCACCTAATAAACCATCTTGTTAGTCTTTAAAGTGCTACATGACTGTTGGTTTTTTGTTTTACTGATAAAGCCACTGACACTCGCCTTCTTGCTCCCTGGGGCTTCTCAATACCCGGTCCTGCTGTGCCAGATCTCCTGCTCTCCCCCAGCCAAGGTACAGAGCAGGGACTACTACCCTCCTCTTTCCCCCAAAAGAGTCAATGCAGACACAGAAATCACTTTAGCTTTGAGGAGAATGCAGTTCCAGGCACAAAATTCTGGAAACCAATCCCTAGGTGGGATCAAAACCCCAAATGAATCCGAGTTTCACACAGTGAAAGCCAATCTAGGCAAGGCCCCTTTAACAATGAAAAGAGGCTATACAGATTGATTGCTCTCCCAGGTAACAATTACTTACACTGGGCTTGATTGTACTTAATAAAATTACTCTTATTTACTAACAGTAGGATTTAAGTGCTTGCAAGTGAAAGCAGACAAAACAAAGCAAATTACAAGTTTGCATAGCTATTTCTAACACACTAAAGCTTATTGCAAACTTACCCTAAAACTGTTCTTATTTCAGCTAAACCTCCAAGCCAGGGAAGATCTTTTTCTCCTTGGGGGTCTCTGGATATTCCTTGTGTGTCTCATGCCAGCCAAAGACCAAGAGATTGCTAGCTTTCCAGTTTAAATAGACTTCCTTTTTGGGTGGGAATCCTTTGTTTCTCCATTCAGATTCCCCGCCTTCCATGGTAGATTTGGTTACCTGTCTTTCTAGGACCAATTACACCTCAAACTTGAGAGAGAAAACCAGGCTGTTTACAGGTCATTAAGTTGATCACCCAGGCATTGAGGTGTGTGAGCATTGGAAATACCCTTGATGGCTTTCATTTGCACATTTAAAACCATACACCATATTTCTAACTTTACATACAATAGTGATACATATACCAAAATAAGAGGCACAGATTCAGCAGACTGACACATTAAAATTGATAGGCTACACGATGTATTTTGTCCAAAAAGTCTTCAAGTTATGCATATTTGTATCCATAAGATACATAAGAATGGCCATACTGGGTCAGACCAAAGGTCTATCCAGCCCAGTATCCTGTCTGCTGACAGTGGCCAATGCCAGGTGTCCCAGAGGGAGTGAACCAAACAGGTAATGATCAAGCAATCTCTCTCCTGCCATCCATCTCCATCCTCTGACAAACAGAAGCTAGGGACACCATTCCTTACCCATACTGGCTAATAGCCATTAATGGACTTAACCTTCATGAATTTATCTAGTTCTCTTTTATACCCTGTTATAGTCCTAGCCTTCATTACCTCCTTAGGCAAGGAGTTCCACGGATTGACTATGCGCTGTGTGAAGAAGAACTTCCTTTTATTTCTTTTAAACCTACTGCCCATTAATTTCATTTGCTTGCCTCTAGTTCTTATATTATGGGAACAAGTAAATAACTTTTCCTTATTCACTTTCTCCACACCACTCATGATTTTATATACCTCCATCATATTCCCTCTTAGTCTCCTCTTTTCATAATTTCATAAAGCAGAGGCAGGAAACCTTTTTGGGTCAGGGGCCACTGGCTCACAGAAAAATCAGTCAGGAAGCCACACACAAGTTAGAAGCAAAAAAGGAAAAAAACCCACCCTGACTGAGAAGGAAAGACACTCCCCACATTCCCCTCCCACACCAGAGCCTAGGGGACCCAGCCTGATAGATTTTATGTGCTCCAGCCCCACAGTGGGGCAGCAGGAGATTGGGGGACTGGAGCACCAGTGCAGGCTACCCAGTGTGGGTGGGGGGGCCCTCAGCCTTGGGGGCTGGATCCAGGCAAGCAAGGGGCATCTGGCCCCTGGGACTGAGGTCCCCCACCCCTGTCATAAAGCATGATGGGGAGGGGGGTTGTCCATCACACTTCTGTATTCAGACATTCCAAGCAAAATTAACAGGTGACTTGACTGGGCCTCCAGCTATAAATTTGTTAGTTCTTAGCTAATGACCAGTGTTCTGTCTCAGCTGCAGGGCAGCAGAGCTTCACAGGTAATTAATCAGCCCTGCTCAGTCAGTCAACTCCATGCTCTGAGCCTCCGACTAGGCGGGGCTGATTAATCAGCTGTGAAGATGTGCTGCCCAGCAGCTGAGAGGGAACACTGCTGGCTGTAGTCTAGACAAGAGCTGCCATTTGTCCTGTCTATATCAGACCCTTGTTATAAGGTAATTTTCACAGGGTGGCTGCTGCAGCTCTGTTGGTTCCAAGCATGTGCTCTATGCTCAGTACCAGTTAAGGAGGTTTCTTTTTTTATAAAAAAGGTTAAACAAACAAACCTCAGTCTTAAACCAAGACCTGATCCCCAGGCTTTAACGTTACCCTGCCCATGGGTCTCTGGCACTCAACTCCTGGGTACTTCCTAACTTCACCTAACTCTGCTCCCTTTGCTCCAGAGACCCACCATAGGAGCTAGCTCCTATCCAGGGTGGTCTTTGCTGCCCAAGGCTCAGCCTGTCTCACTCTTTCCTTAACAGCTGCCTACTAGCAACCATTCATAGGTCCAACTGTAATCCAGTCCTCTTTAAGTAGGTGAATTGGGCTCAAAGCTCCAGTCCAGGGGAAGCAGAGTGCAGACTATCCATGGAGACCAGCCACCCTGTCATATTTTAAGTGTTTTGCTCTGTAACTATAAAAGGGTTTGCTATGAAACTGGAAACCCCAGCAGTTAGGAGAGAGGCCTTAACAGGTGTGAAATACTGGTTTAGCACAACAGATGTCATTTCCTGCCCCAAAAAAGAAGCCCAGATCAAGAGCCATTTTTTGTTGTTAGCACATTGATTATCTAGTAGCCCCACTGATTCTTGGGTGGGCTTCCTGTTTCTGATCCACTTTCCTGTTAGTTGTCATCTATTGCTAACTGCTTTTCAAATTATTTCTAGCAGAGACTGAGGAAGAAAATCATTCTGCCTCCTGCTGTGGTGGAGCAGTCATTATTGGAGTTTGGAGGAAGTGTACTAGAGAAGGCTTCCAGATCAGTGCTGAGGCTGCCTTTGGTACAAACATTTGTGACTGATGAAGCCATCAGAAAAGATTCAGGAAAAGTAGAGATGGTCAAATCCTCTCATGCCATTAAGCTTGTCAGCAATTATGGTGCTAAGACAAACCCATTGGCATTGAAGTTGGTGGCATGTAGGTGATGAGATAGATGCACTATCTAACAATTCTGGGAATCCTCTGAGCAATCCCAAAGGGGCTGGATGCCACCAAGACCAACATTCTAGCTGCAAAGTCCTCACAAGCACCAGACGGGTGCAATATTGGCTGCGTTACCTTTTTAACAGAAGTTGAGATTTATCCCTCTTTCTTTTCAGAGCATCACGAAGGCTGTGTCTACACTGGTGCGATCTCGCGCAAAAGCGGCCGCTCTTGCACAAAAACTTGCTGCCTGTCTACACTGGCAAGTAAACTGACGTACTAATGTATGAAATCAGGGCTTCTTGCACCAGAACTCTGATGCTCCCGCTCAGGAATAAGCCCTTTTGCGCAACTGTTCTTGCGCAAGAGGCCAGTGTAGACAGGCAACATGAATTTCTTGCGCAAGAAAGCCCAATGGCTAAAATGGCTATCAGAGCTTTCTTGCGCAAGAGAGCATCTACACTGGCATGGATGCTCTTGCGCAAAAGCACATGCCAGTGTAGACGCTCTCTTGCACAACTACTTTAACGCAAGAACTCTTGTGCTAAAGAGTTTTTGCGCAAGATCACGCCAGTGTAGACGTAGCCATAGAGTTCCAGTCTGAAACACCGATGCAGGGATTTGCCCCCCCCTCCCCCTCCCCGCCAGAACAAGATGAAGGAACACCCATCAAGGTAGCAGGAGCATCCTTTTTAGAGACAGCAACAGCCTTGGAGACTGAATAAGCAGCTGCTGGGGTGCTCTTATTTGAAAAGTGCTGAGAACTAGCTGGATCCTGCCTCCTTCCAGGTTCTGAGGCAGGCCTCATTTATTTGTTCAGGTGATAATATTTTAATCTGCTATATCCATAGATGCTAGTTCTTTCAGTAAAATCTATACAAGCATTTCATTTGTCCTTATCATGCCCTATCCCAGGAAAATAGACAAGTTGAATGTTCCTTGTTGAGGAGTAACCACCTCAGACAATGAACAATACTTACGCCTGGAAGACTTCCGGCCCCATGTGGAGCTAACTCCTGGTACTGGGTGAAGGAATGAAGGAAAAACGCTCACCTTAATTCAAACTGAATTTACACAAGACTATCAACTAATTTTTAAAAACCCTACATGGTAAGAACTGCAAGTGCTAGAACATGGGTATTGCTAACTGGCTCCATTTCACAGCCAGGTGTAAGATGGAACTGAGGGTTGGCTAGTTGCTTTGCCCCCTTTATGCCCTTGGATGGGAGATGCAAGAGTAGGAAGGGCATAGTCATGGTCTGGTGGACATGGTTGGCTAAAGTGTTCCAATCACCAGCCTACTGGGAGCATGTGCACCAGAAGTAGAACACACAGAGAACACTTGAAAAATTTCAGCTGCTAAAACAAAGTATTGTAAAAATGAATGGGTTTATTTTTAGGTTTCTAAGGTAAAAAGTCTCTTTTTGTATATAATTTTCTTAAACTGGCAAATTAACCAATGAAAAGGGGCTTATGTATACAAACATAATTTTCAGATCTCTTCACTGTTTTGTATCCAGGTGTGTGAACAGGCTAATTAGCAGACAGGGAGCATTAAGTGTAAATGGTGGGAGAAGAGGCGCGAATCCATTCCAACTTTAAGTCTTTCCCAAAAATGTTAGGGTCTGCTCTCCAGGACAGACTCTTCCTCTTTACTCACTTTTTCCACCTCACTCTATTCCTCTTTCCCCAAAGTTGAAAGTAGGCTATGTCTACACTATGGGGTTTTTCCAGGATTCCAGAAAAACTCCACCATGTCAAGGGAACATGTCTGCTCTTCCACTTTTTTTTGTGGAAGAGCAGACGCGCTCTTTTGGAAGTCCCATCTTCCTCCTCCCACAAGGAAGAAGGGCTCTTCCAAAAGAGGAGACTTTTCCAAAATTTGCCCCCGTGTAGACGGGCCAAATTTCGGAAAAGCCTCTTCTGAAAAAAATATCGGAAAAAGGTACGCAATTTGCATACCTTTTTCCGATAGATCATTGTAATGTAGACATAGCCTTTGGGATGAATAGTCATCTTTATATTTTGAATTTCCAGGCTTTCAGTGGTGTATCTCACAACCTAAAGTTAAACTTCCTGTTTTGCTATTTACTAACAGCAATGCAACTGTTTTTAAATCTGTATATATCAGGGGTGAAAGTAACTTAAAATTTCTTACAGGTACTGTCCTACTGCAAGTTGGGTCCTTGCCAGCTCTTTAAATAGCTCCTGCTGACTTTTGCAAGAGCTCAGCCAGCTCTTGCCAGAGCTGTGCACCAGGATGCACCCTCTTACTTTCACCTCTGTTATATATATCCAACATGCAGGCCAATGAAGGCTGCTTCCCCATTGTTATATGCTCTCACATACTCCTCAGTAAAATAATTATCTCTTTCTCTGAAGCTCTTCTGAGAATAATGATACTACCTATCAAGGAAGATGGTGTTATAAGAAACAAAATATCTAGCAGAGAAAAGAAAAGAAAATACTATATATTAGGGCTGTCAATTGACCTGCATTAACACCTGTAATTAGCGCAGGACAGGATTAATGCATTAATTTTTGTACCGTGTTAGTCGCAGGCGATAATGCTGCACTGCCCCTTCGAAGTGCCGTGCCGGCACTTTAAAGGGGCTTTGCAATATGGAGCCAGGGATCAGCTGGGCACTCCAGCTGATCCCCAGCTCCACTTACACTGCCCCTTTGAAGTGCCGTTTTGGTGCTTTAAAGGGGCAGCGCATCAGGAGCCAGGGATCAGCTGGAGACTCCAGCTGATCCCTGGCTCCACTGTTGCAAAGCCTCTTTGAAGCACTGGAGCAGCACTTCAAAGGGGCTTTGCAATATGGAGCCAGGGATCAGCTGGGCACCTCTCCATGGCAGCTACCATTTCACCGGGCACAGCTGGGGGAGGGGTGCATGACCCCCAGCTGGGGCAGGTCCAGGTTCATCTGCCACCTGTGCTCCTCAGCCAGAGTGAGGAGTGCAATAAGCTGTGCACTTTTTCCTTGCTCCCTGATGAAGCGGAACAGCCAGCAATTCTCCCGTCTAAATTGGGGAGGGGGGAGGGAGGAAGGAAGAGAGGGAGCTTCAGTCCCCCACCTTTCCTAAAGGTGCACTATGGGGATGGAAGCCTTGGAGTTGGGGCAGTCCTGAATGGGGAGACACCCCTAGCCAGCCCCCTTCACCTCCTGGTCATTCTGAGATTTATGAGAAGCAATACCATTCTTGGCACAACCAAACCTGTACCTTGCTTTCAGTTATGATAAGAGGAATCTGTATACCAAATTTGGTGGTCCTAGCTCTTACCATTTAGAAGGGGTTCTTCAACAAACAAATGGATACACAGACAAACTTTCTCAAATATATAGTATATATGCTAATGTAACTAAACTGTGTTATAGCTGTCTGATTCCTGAGTAGCTTAAACGCATTCATAAAGTCCAAGGTCTGAAGAGATCATTGTGACTATCCACCCGGACCTTCCATATATCACAGGCAATAGAACGCCCCAAAATAATTCCCAGAGCATATCGTTTACAAAAACAACCATTCTTGACTTGAAAAATGTCACCATGACCTTGGTTTACTCTCTGACTGTGGAAATATCAATTTACAGACACAAAAAAGAAATATTCTTTTATTCAGGATAATATCCAACTCTGCATTTTCCTGCTGCAGACAGTTAACTGAACAATGCTTTAAGTGTATCTGTATTTTCAAAGGAGGGCAATATTGACTATCATTAATTTTATGATCCCTGAAAATACTTTTACTACAACTCAGCATGAGAAGTATAGCCAAATGTCATACCTCTGATTGCCTGTGGGAGAGGGCGGGGGGAAGAATTTTTCTCCTGTGATAAAGCATTGCATGATCAGTCATGTGCAATATGGGCTATTTTTCTATAAAAATTTTGGGTATGGGCTGCTGCCAGAGTCATAAGACAATTAAGTTTAGTCTGGTATCACATCAGAGTACTGGGCTTATAGTGTGGTGGTTTTAGGTAAGTCAAGTCACATATAGCACATTCAGTATGTAAGTGGCTACATCTACACTGGCAGCTTCTTACGCAAGAACTGTTTTTCGGAAGAGTTCTTACGCAAAATGTCTTCCACAAGAGCATGTCTACACTGGCATGTGTTTTTACGCAAGAAATGTGCTTTTGCGCAAGAGCATCTATGGCAGTGTGGACGCTCTCTTGAAAAAGCTCTGATGGCCATTTTAGCCATAGGGCTTTCTTGCTCAAGAAATTCATGTTGCCTGTCTACATTGCCCTCTTGCGCAAGAGGGCTTATTCCTCGTGAAGAGGAATAACTTTTCTGGAAGAAGCCCTGTTTTCCGACGCTGTACTGTAAATTTACTTGCACAAGAACGCACTTGCAGTGTAAACACCTGGCAAGTTTTTGTGCAGGAACAGCTGTTCTTGCGCAAGAAGCCGCCAGTGTAGACGTAGCCACAGTGTTTATGTGTTAAATAGATACTTTTGCTTTTTCCATGCCACCCTCCCCTCAACTAGAACCACGGGGGGTGGAGGGGTATTTTAATTCAAGCTAGTTGCCACTTTAATGTCAAATCCAACCTATTGGTAATAAGTCGTTTAAGGCCTCTCTCTGATCTGCGTCTGCTGCAATCCCACTTATGCCCTTGTGCTGAAGCAGCATTAGGTCCAGAGTCACCGAATAGACTAGAGGCTGCCAAGTGAGCAAGACTAGAGCCTTATGGCAGTGCTGACATAGAGGTAGGACAGACACTTATTAAAATCTTATGTAGAGAAAAACAGGTTGAGGACAGAGGAAAAGGATATAGAAAGTAAGAGTGGAGTTCTCATGATTCTATAACCCATCTCAGGATGAAGCCAAGAAAACTTTGAACTGCATCTTTGGAGTTACAGTTAAGGGAGTATGACACATACTGAGTATGTTATAATTATACTTGTAGATCCTCAATCTACTTTTCCTCCTGGAATTGGACTGAGACCTAACAAATTCATTCTACCTTGGCCACCAAACAGTCATTTAATTGATATAAACTTTCAGTCCTCACTCACCTTGCTCTGGATGTGAAGCAGAAAGGCTCAGTATTCTATTTCCCCAGAGTCACTCAGTCATCAAAAAATGTGTGTGTGTGTGTATAATGTCTAGAGATAAGAATAAAATAGGAGACTAGATGATTATATATGCTATAGGACATTACACACAGTCTGCTGTTGCTGGAATGGGGCTCCTTGCTGACTCCTTTAGGGAAGCTGTTTAGTGAGATTCTCATGATGTGTATGGAAGATCATTACTTGACAATAGTGAGTCTTAGGCAAAGGCAGCTACAGTGAAATGTCACCTTCAGACCTTCTGTTCTAAGGCGCTTCTTAGGGAAAAGAATGAAATACTATAAGGTATGCACAGTGGTGCACAGTGCAGGTACGCCAGTGGTGCAATGTATGGTTTTGATTGAATAGTTAACACCCTCTCCTGCTCCTTGTCCCAAACAACCATGAGCATCCTGGGAAAATTGGCTGGTACTAATGCCTATGTACACTGACAATAGGAGGCAAATAGGATTACTCATATATAAATATTTGGGGATACTGCCATTGTACTAGTAGGACAGCACCAAAAATCAGTAACACAAACAGTAGCCTTACTATTAAAACAATAATACAGTATTGGTCACACGAGGAGCGTGGAGAGCTGAGCTGTGGGGCACCGGGGGCGGCCTGGCTGTTGGGAACCGGGGCGGCTTGGCTGTGGGGCACCAGGGCGGCTTGGCTGTGGGGCACCGGGGCGGCCTGGCTGTGGGAAACCGGGGCGGCCTGGCTGTGGGGAACCGGGGCGACCTGGCTGTGAAGAACCGGGTCGACCTGGCTGTGGAGGTGTGTCCCAGTCTGGATACCAACTGGAGTAACCTAGAAAACAAAAATGTATTTATCAAGTCATGTGACTTATAGAAAACTACGTAATTCAGGTAACAATGTATGACTGGGATACATACTTGTTAATTTCTCACGTTCTGGATTTTCTGGTGGGAGATGAGAAAAATGTTAATATGGCTATCATTGAATCATAGAATCATAAAATACTAGAACTGGAAGGGACCTTGAGAGGTCATCGAGTCCAGTCCCCTGCCCTCATGGCAGGACCAAGTACAGTCTGCCATCCCTGATAGATGTCTATCTAACCTGCTCTTAAATATCTCCAGAGATGGAGATTCTACAACCTCCCTGGGCAATTTATTCCAGTGTTCAGCTTTATTTTATTAATGAAAAATAGATAGCCCATTGGTGCTGATGATATTATGAATGGCAGTCAAGGATTTGTGTTTTCTTCTTCCTGGGCAGGATTTGCCTCTATTTTATAAGGGTGTTTAAAGTATTAAGATAAAAAATTGCAGATTTCTACAGAGACTAGTTGAGTTAGAATTTAGTCATAATTACTTGAAGCCAAAGTAGCAGAGACTTGAGCCAGCTCATTCAGCAAATCATATAAAGTGACCCATAATGTGAAAGGCACAAGAGAAAAGCAAGAAGTGGCAAATACCATTTAGCTGTCTAACTTGTTGACTGCACTCACACCTCAGGTAGATTTCCAAATGACCTACAAAAATGACCTGTGTCAACAAAACCTGTATCCCCAGCTGACAGGTGTCTAAAAATTTGGCACTGATTTTTTTTGTCAATTGATTTTTTAAAAAGGTAGATGCAGTAAATAAAGTTGGTATAACAGAGATGAGGGAAACTGTAAATATAAAAGGTGGGATTTATTGTTTTCAAAAAGTGATCACTTTACATAGCTTTAAAAAGTGCAATTAGCACAGACATTTGTGCGAACTTCCTCACTGGGCTGGATGGGGAAAGCATATAATACAGAAAGAAAATTCATTAATAGCTAAATCCCATGGAAATCAGTCACATGCCAGATCAGAACAGCACAGATGGATATATTTGCAGGAGCTAGCCTTAAACATTTGAAAATTCTTTTAACCCCCCCTCAGTGACAATGTTTCTGGTAATCCTTTGGTGCATGAGTCTGTGACATCAGATGCCATAGGCTGCAAAACATGCCAGCAGAACTTCACAGTCAGGAAACAAAAAATGTAAAGTTTTAGGTATTTGTTTGGTTGGAGCACCTGTGAGCGTAGTTAGTTGGGATATTCATTCTGAAGATATCTATTTTTATTTTATGTATTGGAGTTTGTCCTTTAAGTGTCTCTGCACTTAGTGAAAATACTACAGATGTTAACGATGGTTCCTGACTTCAGTGGGATGCTACATAGCAACAAGGGTTTCTCTAGCAGACCTCTCTATTCTATTTTTTGGAAATTATAGATGTTCTTCATTGTTGGCTTTTCTGCTCCATGTCAGTTCTGAATTCAGATGTAAAAATTCTAGGAAAAGTACTCCAGCTGACTTAATAATGTTAATAGCTTATTTAGCCTTGTGCAGCCTGAATATCTGCCACATTTCCCCTGCCAATTACTCATCTTTGCTTTCCATAGAACACCCTTAGCAGATTCCCTTGCACTTACCACAGAGCTTGTTCACACACTTTTCGCCATTGCAGTCACTACACGCTGCTCCTGTTTTATAAGGCTGTATTGGATAATTCCCACTGCAAAGCAGAAAAAATCATTTAATCCTTTGAGAGGAAAATTTAAATATGCACATCCTGGGTGAATTCTGCATCACTGCTGCGTGTGCACAGAATTCATGGCCCCCACAAGATTTCTTTGCTTCCCTGCAGAAAAGTGACTTCTGATGGGGAAGCAAAGTGAAACTGCAAAAGCAGTCACTCATCCCTCCCTAGCAGTGGAAGCAGGTCAGTCTGGGCACCCAAAACAGCTGGTAGAGATGAAAATCACCACAGGGGTGGGGAGGCTAGGAAGTCATCCATATGTGTATGTGTGGGAGAGAGAGACACACACACACATTGTCCTTCTCACTCATTATTGGAGCATGCTTGGTGTGGTAGGGTTGGGCTATGGGATATTTCTGAGGAGGTAGATGTGTTGCAGGCTCTGTCTCCTCATGCAGAACGGAATGTAATAGCCTCCTTAGTGAATTGTTCCCATTGTTTTTGTCCTTATTTTCTCAAGAGTATAAAACAGGTGTAAAAATTTTAAGGCTTCTTTAGATTGCCAGTGTGGTGCAAAGAAGTCTTTTTGTATAGGACAATATGACCTTATGAATCAGGGCTACTCGACATGCGGCCCACGGCCCACACACGGCCCGTGGCCTGTTTGTTTGCAGCATGCAGTGTGATTTGGGTTTACGCAGGGCTCAATACGTGGCCTGCGAGTGGGATCCTTTGAACATGGCTTCCACTGGGAACACGTTCCACAACAGCGAGGTGTCTCCCAGGTGGGATGAGCACTGAAAGATGCAAGTGGATGGGCTGGCTGGAACAGATGGGCACAGGGTGTCAGCGTTTCTAACCCCCAGAGGAGGTGCTGGGAGCGCCAGGGCATTTTGTGAAAGAAGTTATTTGCATATATATTTGCAAGTATATGCAATCACACTTAAGTCGTGGCCCTTGCCATGTGCTGTGAGTATCATTGTGGCCCCCAGGGCTTCCAAACTTGAGTAGCCCCGTTATAAATGCTTATGTTGCTCTAGTGATTAGACCTGGTCTAAATTTTTGCACTGAAAATATTTCCTATCATAATGTACTTCAGCAACAGTTTGCTACTGACCTTTCTGGAGATGGTCAGTAGCCAGCATAAATTGTGAGTTTGAGTCTCCAGCCGTCACTTACTTTTCAATTACTTGTGATATAACACTGAGAATATGATTGCATATATTTGTGGACTAATAGCTAGAAGTAACCGATCAATAGTAGCTACATTACTATTAGACATGGGGGTTGGAGATTTCCTTCAATGCTCTCCCTTCCGATTCTGCATCCATTGTATATTGTAGTTTAAATAAATTACCAAAATAATTGAAACCAGCATGATTATACTCTGTTATTTTAACAAAAAAATTGCAGAATTTTGCAGAATTTTTAATTTTTTGTTACAGAATTCTCCTAGGAGTAGAAGTGTTACAGTCACATAAGAGTACTTTGGGGTAAAAAATAAAATCAATTGTTTTAGATGTTTCTCTGGTGCAGACTATGAACCTCTCACATTACGGAGTGGCTACTCATGTGACTCATCCTATTTAAATGAATGGGATTTCTGATCGTGCAATGTGTTCTTCAGGGTATGGGAATCTGGTTCTGCATTACTATAACCTGTTTTATTTAAAGAATTTATACCACAGTTCTGTAAGACTAACAAAAAACCAACAGTCATGTAGCACTTTAAAGACTAAAGATCTTATTTCTGGAGTTGGACTTTTCAATAGCTGCCAAGTCTGAGTGGGGGCGGTACAGGCAAGTTGACAGACTTGCCAGGCTCCTGAGCTGGTGGCGTGGGGTGCTGTTTCTGAGGTCTTGGAAGGGGTAGTCCTCAGACAGAAGGGGCGGGGCTGGGCAGGGGCCCCTCAGCACTGCCCAGACTGCACATCACCCCAGCACTGTCCAGAGCACACTGTGTTGGTCTCTGAAGCACCACACAACTCTTCAGCAGAGCTTTAAAAGTCCCAGAGCTCCACCTGGGAGCCATAGGCCCCTTTGAATCGCTGGGCCCTGGGGAGTCCCCCCTTCCCCGCCACCTACCTCTGTCAATGTGTTTGAAACTGTAGCAGAATTGCAGTGTTAACATGAGGGAAAGCTGCTCTCTTTCCCCCAGTTTTGACTGATTTTGAGTTACAATTCAAACTGGAAATGCAGAATAGGAACAGGAAGTTCTGTGGCTACTTTTTTGCTGGAGGATCTGATTATATAAAAGATATCCCTCCTGAGCAGATTTATTTCATGCCTTGCATATGTGTGATCAGGTGGTATGTTTTTATTAGAAAATAGTAAAGCTTACTCTTGTCAGAAAAACAGCAATACTGGCTAGTTTGCAATTTGTCAACTTGTACTAAAATGAGTACACTGTTTGCCCCTCAACTTCTTCATGGAGAGTGACAAAATGAAACTCTAATTGGCAATTTGCATTTCAAACTGCTTTATTCCTCCTCCCCTGAAGGGCAGTTTTAAATCGTTTATCTGCATAACTTCTAGTCAGATTTTTTGAAAGGGCGATTGTGCAGACTGTGGGAGGAAGGGAGACAATGGGCAGGCTATCCTTTCCCCATGCCTCCTTAGCAAAGGTCCATTGCAACTGTTTCACTTGGGCACAGCTCTCTGGGTGGATCAGTCAGAGTGGAACTGATCCCCTGCTGTGGAATCTTTAAAATAATATCAACTAACTTACGCTGGTCCGTAGTTGCAAACAAAATGTGCTCCATTGGTGAGTCCTTTGAAACCTGTAACACTAGGACACAACTGAACTGCACAGCCAACTTTGTAACTGGTAGCCCAAACAACCTGAAAAGAAAACCAAAGTACATCACACGTTTCCAGGACTACACAAAGCCTGCTGCACTTATGATGTTCAACAAGAAAAATCCAACCGAGGGGTGTGTATCTTGAATGTGTTTTGTAACAGCCCAGGGAGCCATTTAGATGAACAATTGTTGTATTTACTATTTGACTTGTGATTGTGTAATGTTGGAATCAGACATTCTCTTTCTTAGGCTCAGATCCTCCCCCTTCTGCAGAAAAATCCCCAGGGCTTGTGAGGACAGGGGAGAAAAATCTAAATATCCTCTCACTAAGTTCTCCCCAGATCAGTCTGTCAGGGCATGCCTCCTTCTCCCTTTGTGGCAGGTTCAATGCCAGAAGCAGACATCTCATGGATCTCTCCCAGAGGCCCAGGAATAGCTGCATGGGGGTGCTATGTCTCCAAACCAAGGCCAGTAAGTCTCTTGCTGCACAGCACCCTCCTTTGTCCCTTTTTCTTTTAGCACAAAGTTCTCCTAACCCACACTTGTAAATTTCGTAAATGACTTAGGTTACAATTTAGAACATGTGGAAGGGCAAAATGCACGTCTGCCTTGTTCTTTACAAAGACCACTAATAGTTTGAAATTAAGATAGAAAAGCAAAAGAATCACCTGAGTGTAATGGCCACATTTTCCAATACAATTGTGAGTCTCAAAATTGTAGTTTGTGACTTCATCATACCAACTGCTAAGAGCTGCATTCACAGAAAAGAGAGAGAGAGAGCCAGTCCAAATGTTTTCTCCAACTGGAGTAAAATTAGGGTGCACTTTTCCAGGTTGTTTAAGATAGACATTATGATCAAAGTGGCACCGCTTTGCCCATGCTTTGGCAGTCTTAGCTAAAGCAGAGTCCCAGGTCTGTAGGATGAAAAAGACATGAAAATTACTTAAAATGCAATTACTTATACAAACTCAAACTTGTTTAACAGAAACTTTTCTCTTAATCCTTCCTGCCTCCAAGACGTGTAATCTTGGACTCTTCTCTGCTTGTCTCCCTGCCCTGCATCCAGTCTTTCCTAAAATCCTATCACTTGTTCCCTTTATCTACAAAATCCACTCTTTTCTTCCTTCCCTTTATGTATTGTAAGCTATTTAATATTTTTGCACTCATCTCTGAGATGCAGTCCATTAAATATGTAAGACTGGATCATGGCATTGAGCCACTAAGACCTAGGATGGTGCCAGTTAGTCCAAGATGAGCTCTGCAAACGTTCTACTCTCTCTGCACAGGCATGCATGTTTTTCATCAGTCATTCGACTGACATAGACTCTGCTCTGCTGATTAGTGCTGGTAGTAGTGGTGCTGTAGCCATACCTACCTGTCTCTGCCCTCCTTAATTCCCCAGATTGCAGGGATTGCTATTATTAATGGGCCATGCACAATCACACAGGTGGGTGAAACCTTTCTTGCTCAACCTTGCATGGCTGCAGAGAGAGCACTTGCATTCTGGGCCATAAACACATTATTTAAACCACGAAAAGGGCAAGAAATGCACATTTTGCATTGGTGTGCACTCAATCCTTAGGCAGCATGTCTGAAGGCCACCGTCACACTCATGTTTTGCCTGAAGTTTGTGCATGGAAATTCCTTTGATGTCAGGTCGTAGCTTGTGTGGCTTCCAAATAAGAATGTGCCCGCTAATATTGTCCCTTTTGGCTGGCCTGAGTTTGTACCCTAAACTAATAGTTAAAAGTTTCTCTGGGGTGAAAAACTACACACAAATATGTTTTTTTTTCCCCTGATAGACAAAGGTCTGTTAACAATGGTCAAACTAATCTTGGCCATTTCTCTGATTTGATTAGTAACCTACTGAGCAATCTAGTATTGAACCAGTAGCTAGTTTAATAGTAGCTGTATTTATAGATGACTCAGCTTTTCAGCTCAAATGTTGCTACTAACAGCCCTATGCTCCCTTCTCCCAACCACACCATCTGTAGTGGCAATATATCCACTCTATCTCAGGAACATCTGAACAGAAGAAGCGATTATCCAAGGTGGGCTCAGCTCCTCTGGTTTTAGGTCCTCTTTGTACCACAAAGCACAGAAGCTGGACTAATGAATGAAATATTGCAGTCACATCATCTTAGATGTGCATGGGATATATGGTAAATCCAGAGCTGAGCAACACATGCTTCTGGTTACTTGGTTCACACCAGACTTGGCATAGGTTCTATTACTTACTCCACATTAGACAGTTTAGGCTGTGAACACACAATGCATTACATAATCTCTGATGGGGCTCCAGTAGATGTTAACTAGTACCTGTTCTAGTGCTGTGCAGACAAGACCTAATATTCTAATGTTCACCACACCTTGGCAAGATAAGGCTGATGTGAGCCTGGAGAAGCTGAGAATAACTATACCATAGTGCTGTCTGACTGCATCCTTGACACACCCAGATCCATTTCCTGACAGAAGGTGCTAGGCTATTACAGAGCCCCTGCGCCAGCTTTTCAATGGTTAAAAAGGCCCTATGTGGGCTCAGTCCTGAGTTCAGCTGTCCACCTGCACAGAGAGTAGAGGTCATACCCTTTACTTTCCTGCACAAGCTGTCCTTTCTTCAGACTGTGGGCATTGCTATGATGGGACAATTGCTGCTGTCATGAGGAAGAGGACTGGTTGGGCAGAAGCAAAAAATGGGAAAAATCTTCATTTTGATCCTTTACCATGCTGTCCAGCACACCAGAGCAAGGACAGCAGGGAAAGTAAGTTGTGCCTGTATTATAACGGCACTCAGAATCTCTTTGGTGCCCGCCTTTCTCCTGAAGCAGCACAGCAGTGCGTTGCTCCGACTCAGGCAGCACTACAAATTGTCAATCCACCCTTCCAAATGGGAAGACAGAATAAGTCTTTACCCAGTTGTAATCATTAACTGCTTTGTTCTTTTGTATTTACTATGAAGTACTAACAACTGGAGTAGTTAAAATATTCACAGAACTAGTGAGAAAAGTACAAGGCTAATGTGTTAATTCAAAAGTACAATCCAATCAGGCCTGGATTAGCTCTGGATCAGGTCTGAGGCAACTCACTTTAGTGGGGCCCCAATATACAAGTTTTTTTCCCAATTTTAAAACAAAATGGTTATGTGTGTGTGGGGAGAAGGCTCAGGGCTTCACATAGGATATGGGATCCCATAGGACATGGGATGTGGGGAGGGGGCTCAGAGTGTGGAAGAGGTCTCCAGGCCAGGGCAGAGGGTTGGTGTGTAGTGGGGGTGGGAGGGGCACAGCTCTTGGATTGGGCTGGGGATGAAGGGTTTGGGGTGGAAGAGGGGGTTCCAGGCTGGGGCCAAGGGGTTTGGAGTGTGGAAGCAGGCTCAGGGCAGCAGGGGGGTGGAGTGTCTGGGAGGAAGTTAGGGTGCAGAATGGGGCTCAAGGCAGGAGTTTGGGTAGGATTGCCAGATGGTTTCAACAAAAATACGGGACACACTTGACATTACATCACAATCTACATTACACCTTATTTAGAAAATACCGAACATTTATATTTTCTCAATTTGTTTCCCGAACAGAAAGTTCAAATACTGGACTGTCTGGTTCAAAACCGGACACCTGGCAACCCTAAGTTTGGGTGATGGAGGGGGCTGAGTTGGATTGTGGGGTGCTTACCTCTGACATCTCCCATTTGGTGGCTCCGGGAGCTGCCCTAACCTGCAGGAACCACTCCTGCAGCTCTAGTTTCCATGATTCACAGCCAGTGGGAGCTGTGGGAGTGGCATCTGCAGGTGAGGGCAGAGCAGTGCATGGACTGAGATTCCCCTTCAACCCTTCCCCCCTCCCCCAATTGCTGCATGCAACTGCCTCCCCTGCCCTTGCCAGGCCAGTGGATTAATGCAAGCATCATATGGGCATTGGGAGATGCAGCCCAGGCCCCCGAGCTAAGGGGAACCCTCAAAAGCATCTGGACTTTTGGTGGCCTAGAGATCTTTTTGCAGAGTCTCCATTAGCCTGGAGCACTGGCCTGCAGCCCCTAAAGCCCCTGCATTAATCAGGCCCTGAATCCAATTAAAATAGTGAAGATTTCCTTACCATGTGAAGCATGTTGCTGGCTGGTGGATTCACCTTGGACCGAAAGTTGTTATGAGCATTCACACAGTCCTTGATAAACTGTGTATCTTCTATATCAGGCAAAGTGTAAGAATAACAGGAACTTAAAAAATCTAGAAATAGCTGAACAGCAAGGCACAGTCTGACTTTCATGATTCTCAACTGTTTTTGACCTCTCTCAAAATTTTGGAAGAATCTCTTAGTTGCGTATGGTGCTGTTTGTCTGGGGATGCAGTTTCACTCTGAGGTCTCTCTTGTCAGTTTCCTAAGATGAAATCATGCTGGTATTTGACAGTATGATAGTGACAGGAAGTGAATTGCTTCAGCAGTTTCAGCATATAGGTGTTGCTTAACTTTTAAAAAAATGAAGTAACACACTTTAGAGGATGCCTTACATTTATGAGACCATAGTTAAATTCCCTCCTACAGGAGCTCACATCACATTATCTTTAACAAATGAGGAAACATGGATAGGATTCCTACATCTGCTAACCTCTGAAAATCAATGAGGTCTACCTCTCCTCCAGGGCTATGTCTACACTCACGGCTTCTTGCGTGAGAAATATGCACATGAGGCTAAGTGTGGAATATCGCCAAGCCTCATTTGCATACCTAATGAGCTGCCATTTTTGCAGAAGAGGCTCTTGAGCCAGAAGGAACTGTCTACACTGCCCCTTCTTGCGCAATGCCGTTATTCCTGAAAATAATCAGCGTAGCGGCATTGCACAAGAGGGTTTTTCTTGTGCAAGAAGGGGCAGCGTAGACAGCTCCTTCTGGCACAAGAGCCTCTTCTGCAAAAATGGCAGCTCATTAGGTATGCAAGTGAGGCTCGGCGATATTCCACACATGTAGAAAAGATGGCCTATCCAATGAGAAAGGCATCTGTGAGTGACTCTGGCTGTGACTCAGAAAGAAGCAGAACAAGAAACAGTTTTTGTTGCGCTTTGTCCTGAACAGATGTATCTGGTGAGTCCTCCCCAACTTCTGGAAAATGCCTTTCACATCATCTGGATGGATGGACAACATGTGATGGTTGGAGAAGGATCTGCTAGCTCATTCTACAGCCCCAGGAAAGAGGAGCCTTACAAATTGAGTGAATGGCCTATGGAGAATTCCTATAAGTGAAGTGTTTTCTGGCACAGGTGAGAGAAGCTTGCTCAACTCTGCCTGTTGATATAGAATATCTGTGTTCTGTTGTCTGTGAGAACTGACATGCACTTGCCCACCACATGGAGCTGGAACACCTGGCAGGCCAGGCAAACCACCTTGAGCTCCTTGAGGCTGATGTGTAGCAAGAGCTTTTCTGGAGACCAGAGACCCTGAGTTCTGAGAAACCCCAAGTGAGCTTCCCAGACTACTGCAGAATTGTCTGATGAGACACACTGATGGTTGCGATCTTGAAAATGGGTCTCCTGCACACACTGCCAGAGGTTCTAAACACCAAAGAAAGGAGGTGGTCACTGAGGGCACATCTACACAGCAGGGCTAAATCCAAAATAAGCTACACAACTTGAGCTACATCAGTTGCATAGCTTAAGTCGAAATAGCTTATTTCAGCTGTTGGTGCTGTCTACGCAGCAGGAAGTCCGAGAAAGAGCACTCTTCTTCTGGCTTCCCTTAATCCTCGCAACATGAGGGTTACAGGAGTTGGAGTAAGAAGTCCGCCAGTTGGACATTATTTTGACATTATGTTGAAATAACTGCTTGTGTGTAGACACAGACTGTGCTATTTTGGAATAACGTTAGTTACGCTGCTGTGTAGACATAGCCTGATGGGGGAAGTGTGATGACTGTGTGTAAGTGATGTCAGCCAGGTGAGTATACAGACACCAGTCATGCCTGAAGAGGTCCGCACCATAGTCTCACATACTGCACAGCATAGGTGCATGATGCCATATGGCCTAGGAGCTTTAGGCAGTTCCTCCTCATGGTGATGGAGTGATTTCTGAGGTTCTCTATAAACATCCCTATTACTTGGAAATGAGCTTCCAGGAGGACAGCTCTGGTTTGGACTGAGTCAAGGATTGCCCCAATGAATTCTATTATTTGGAGAACAGTGAGAGTAGAATTTTGCACAATAGCAGACCTAAGTTCTGGAAAGTTGACTATTTTCAATTTTACATCAGATTCAACTGGGCCTTGATCTGACCTGTGATCAGCCAGTCATCGAGGTAAGGGTAGACTGTACACCCTTGTCTCCTCAGGAAGGCTGCAATGGCTATTATTTACTTTGTGAACACCTCTGGTTGCATCTAGACTACAAAGTTCTTCGGAAAAAGATACACAAATTGCGGTTCGCAATATCTTTTTCCGCTTTTCTTCTGAAAGAGGCTTTTCTGACAATTGGCCCTTCTACACTGGGCCAAATGTCAGGGGAAAAAAGAACATCCCTTTCAGAACATCCCTTCTTCCTTGTAGAATGAGGTTTACAGGGATGCCAAAAAAACGCATCTACTTTTCTGATTTTTTTTTCCAAAAAGCAGATGTGTTCCTTGGACGAGGCAGAGACATACCCGTAGGGCCACAGATAAGCAAAACAGGAGCATTGTGAATTAGTAGAGTATATGGTTCATGATGAATCTGAGGGAGCTTCTGTGTCCTTTTAAATATTGAAATATGAAAGTAAGTATCTTTCAGATTGAAGGCAGTGTATCAGTCCCATGAATTCAGGTGGGGCGGGGGGGGGAGGATGATGGAAGCCCAGGAAACCATGTGGAACTTCAACTTCTTTGTGGATCTGTAAAGATTTCACAGGTCTAGAATCAGTCAGGGGTTTGAAGTGTTTCCTAGTTCAGTGTTTCTCAACCAATTGTATGAGTACCCTTGGGGGTACTGGAGAAGAAGATTTTTTTTGGGGGGGGGGGGACATCAACACAACTGAAATTTGAAGAAAACTGAATTTGTTTTAAGTTTTACTGCACTTTATTATTTTTGTACTTTACATACCCAAAAATGTCATTGCCCGCCCAGCTACGATTAAGTTGTTTAAACAAATGTGTTGCAATGGTAGAAAAAAAATTGTGTCTGAAAACTGTAGGTACTGGGGGTACTTATAATTTTTTTTAAAAAAGGGGTACGTTATAAAAAAGGTTGAGAAACACTGTCCTAGAGGAGTTGGTTTATGTATCCCTAGCCTAGGCACTGCAAGATGGCTTCTGAATCCTTCAGACTATGCAGTTTGGATTCTGTCTTCTCTGAAAAAAGCAGAACACCCTCAAAAGGAAGGTCTTGCCATGTCTGCTGCACCTCATGGGATAGACCTGAGGATTGTTCTGTCCATTGCCGCTGCTGAGACCCTGGATTGGACTGCAATTTGCTACATCCAATGCAAACCCTCCACCTGCCCTCTGAAGGGGGCCCGTGGGGAAGGGACAAGGGCTGGGGGCTGCTCTTGGCCTTCCGAACTGGGCAGGGGGAGGGTCAATGGCTCCCGGTCCACTCTGGCTGGTGAGGCTTTGGGTAGAAACAGTGGGTTGGGCCCTCCCACTTTTGGGAAGGCTTCACCAGAGCTGCATGGGAGACTTATCTCTTCTACCTGGATCCCCAGGTTTTGAGCTACTCTTTTGAGGTGCTCCTGATGCTCTTCTTCACACAGTGCACAGTCAACCTGTGGAACTCCTGCCTGTGGAGGTTGTGAAGGCTAGGACTATAACAGGGTTTAAAAAGAGAACTAGATAAATTCATGGAGGTTAAGTCCATCAATGGCTATTAGCCAGTATGGGTAAGGAATGGTGTCCCTAGCCTCTGTTTGTCAGAGGGTGGAGATGGATGGCAGGAGAGAGATCGCTTGATCATTACCTGTTCGATTCACTCCCTCTGGAGCACCTGACATTGGCCACTGTCGGCAGACAGGATACTGGGATGGATGGACCTTTGGTCTGACTCAGTATGGCCATTCTTATGTTCTTATGTGCTATGTCTTTTCCCATAACTGCTTATCTGGGAGTGGAGAAAGAGGATGTCGGCACAGAGGAGGCACTGCTTCTGATCCTCAGCATCAGATGGATTATAATATAATGGGTTCTGGGAGCACCAATGAGAGGGTCAAATCAGGGTGAATTGCTTAGAAACAGGGCTACCTATTGCCCAAGATTGGGGAGTCCTTCACTATAAGGCACACCAAACCAGTCATAAAGAATACTTCTGTTGCCACACTGGCCAGCAAGAAGTCACATAAGCAACCCCCTAGACACTCCAGCTTTTCCTGTGCCACAACCAGTACCACAACATCTTACACTCATGAGAGGTTATGAAAACCAATCTCACCAAATCCGAACAGGCTCTTCCAATTCCAAAAGCCAGTCACATTCCCAGGTCAATTTATACCTTAGATCTTACCCAGAAGAGCATGCTGTGTCAATCCTTTAGAATATAAAATCTAAAGGCTTATTAAAAGAAAGAAAGAAAAGATAGAAAGTAAAATTGTTAAAAAGGAAACAAAATTACATATGCCACTTACAAAGTTCCTAGTGGGTGCTCTTAGCATAGATGGAATAAACTGCTATATCCCTCAAACAAAAATGTAATACAAATACATAAGCAATATTTATAAAATCCATACAAAAACATACAGGCATATGAATAGCAAACAGAATCAGCAAAGCATAAGCTTTCAATAGACATCTCACCTAGCCCACTTTGAACAAAATTTGGGCCAAACCTACCACAGTGGGTACAATAATGTTCTGCATGTTCATATTAGAATCCAAAAATAAACACATGGGTCTTGCAGTGCCACATCTTGATTTTCTGCACCAAGCTTGGTAGCGGAACCAAGGTCCTACTCTGAAGGGGACAATGGGCGTACTCCAGCCTCTGATATGACAGAGTAAGTCCTTCTGGTCTGTGACCCCTGGACTGGAAGAAATGCCCAGAGGTTCCAGAATGGCCATTTTAGTGGCATCTGCCACTGTGCTGGCAGGCAAACTGCAAGTGAGATGCCCTGGCCCAGGTCTGCCATCGCAAGCAGAAGCTCCAGCAACCATCATGAATGGCAAGAAGGAAGTGAGGGGCCTGTGGGTCAGCAGAACCCTTTAAATCTGCACTATATGCATACAATTTTAGAGGCACAAGAGCAGACCCAAGGGCTATCATTGAGGGAAAAACTTTTCAACTGGGGTGCTCGGGGTTAGCACAAGCATACATTGGAATGGACATGAGCAAGCACTGTAAGAACATAAGGTTAAAACAAATTCTGAAGATAACTGAGGCTACCAGATTCAAGTTAAAGGGAGGAAAAATGTGTTTTATGGCAAATTACAGTATCAGAAAAAGAATTCAAATTATAGTTTAAATCCTACATAAAAATATATCAGAACTGCTTGATCCCCCACTATAATAAAATGCCAAAGAAAATTCATGTGAAACCCACACAACTCCTAAGTGGTGTTCTGTTCTATCTGGGTGCATCCACACAGCAGGGCTTAACTCGAAATAAGCTATGCAAATTGAGCTATGTCAATTGCGTAGCTTATTTTGAAATAGCTTATTTCAAGTTTTGGTGCTAACTACACAGCATTTATTTTGAAATAGAGCACTCTTCCTCTGACTTCCCATACTCCTCATAAAATGAAGGTTACAGGAGTCGGAGTAAGAAGCCCTCCAGCTTGACAGTATTTCAACATTATGTTGAAATAATTGTCAACTGTGTAGACACCGATTATGTTATTTTGAAATAAATCTAGTTGTTTTGAAATTATGTTCCTGTGCAGACATAGCCTTGATGTAACATCTGTTTCCCCTTCCTTCATCTTTTTAATTCAAAATACAATCAATCCAGGTTCATTAGCAAAGAGGCTCATGTGGAACTGCAGCCTAATTTTAAACACAAAGTAGTTGGGGGCAATATTTCTAGGAGAAATCTGTTGAACAAAACTAAGCACGCTGCCAACGCTTTACAAATAATTAATGCTTTAAAATACCATCAAAGTCACATTCACTGCAGGAGTGTCACTATTCAATTAATTACCGCCATTCTTTCTTAGGTGACTATAATGGAAACACAGAATATGGTAAAATAAAATGCAGTCCATGAAGATCAAAAGAATTTATTGGAAACAAACTAACATGGAAATAAAGTTGTCATCTAGAGTAAATAAAACATTTGTTGTCTTGTACAATTTTATATACTAACACTATATTAACAAACATACAAAAGTTGGGATTCAAAACTCAGGACTCTTAGTTCAACCCTCTTTTCATCTTCAGAAGATGTGGAGGGGTCAGTATCTCAGTTCCTCAGTTTTAAATGTTTGATGCTCACAAAAGTGTGATGCCATCTGGTGTATACATTCCCATTCTATATGAAATTTGAACTAGGGATATTAACAAACATGAATGTATGAAACCCAGGGGTGTTTAAAGGGGCCTCTGCAGGCTGGATCCAGCCCGCCAAGCAAATGGATCTAGCTTGCAGCCACTCTGTTGCTCCCCCGCCCCCAGGCCAAGCTACACCTGGGAATGGGGGAGCATGCAAAGTCTCCTTCACCCACCAAGGGCATGCGGCAGCTAGAGAGAAACACCAGCAGTTTTTAAACAGCCAGCAATTCTCTCTAGCTACCACGCATCCCTTGCAGGGCAGGAGCAGGGGTCAAGAGACCTCACGTGCTCCCCTGCCCCAGGCCCTGATCAGGGCCGGCCCGAGCCATTTTGGCATCCCGAGCCCAGGCGCTGCCCCCGGGCACACAGCGCATGCGCAGACCCGCCTCTGGGGTGCAGGCCTACCCCCTTTGGGTGCATGGGCCTGCCCCTGGGGCACACGGCGCATGTGCAGGCTCGCCCCCGGGGTGCATGGTGCATGCGCTGCCCGGCCACGGCCGCTGGCGCGCAGCCCGGGGCCCGCCCCCGGGGCACACGGCGCATGCACTGCCCAGCCCGGCCCGGCCACTGCTGCTGGTGCGCAGCCCGGGCCGGGCTGCACCTGGCCATGCAGGGCCCCGTGGCCGTGGGGAAGGGCGCTGCTGGCCGGCGCCGCAGGGATGGGGGGGGGTCGGCGCTGCGGGAGCCAGGCGCGCAGCACCTGATAGCAGCTATAAGGGACGCCTTGCACCCCTTACAGCTACCATCAGGCACCCCCCATAGGTTGGCGCCCCAGGCAGCTGCCCGGCTCGCCCACCGCTTAGTCCGGCCCTGGCCCTGATTGGCCTGGGGATGGGGGAGTGTGCGAAATCTCCTCCCCCTGCCAGGGGCACCTGGCATCAGAGGGAACCTCAGGCTGTTTTAAAAGAGCTGGCAGCTCTCTCTAGTTGCCACACACCTCTGGCAGGGCAGGAACAGGGAGTGAGAGACTTCATGTGCCCCCAACCCCCATTCCCTGATTTGCTTGGGGGCAGGGGAGCATGGGAGGTCTCCTCCAATTGTGGCACCTGGAGGGAACAACCAGCTGTTTTAAAACAGCTGGTAATTCTCACATGCTCTCCTACCCCTAGGCCAATCAGGGTTTTGGGGGGAGGGAGCACAAGAAACGTCCTGACAATGCCCCTTCCACCCAAGGCGCCGCCCCTTCTGGGGCAGTCTGGGACCACTTCAGAAATGTTTGAAGTGACCTCCTTTAAAAATTATTGCCCATGGCTAGTGTAACTGCTGGATTTTTTTAGCAGTTACAATTTTACATACAGAGAGGCAGATGGGAGCTAGTGCTCACAGGGCTCCCCGTGAACACTGGCTCCTGCCTGCCTCCCCACCCCCAACTGTCTCTGATACAGAGGCAGCAGCACATGGGGCAGGTGATTCTGCAGAAGCCAGTGTGCTTGAAAGCAGGCTTCCCAAGCGTGCCGGTTCCTGCCTGCCCCCTTGCACTGCTGTCTCTGATACAGAGGTAGCAGCATGGAGAGGCAGTTGGCTCAGTGGGCAGCATCATGCCTCTGTGGAAGGCAGTGTGGGGGTGCAAGTAATCATTAGGATTAACCAATGAGCCCAGGTTTATCAGTTAATCACGCAAATGGTTACATGCTAGCATCCCTAATTTGAACTGAACATGAATGATTGTCACAATCTTATGTCTCCATTTGTTAGCTGACACTCATCCATTATGTAAAGCATATCATATCCTAATCCTCATTATGATAAGCCTATGGGCATCTTCTAATCTCATTCTTTATCTACACTAACAAAGAAACAATTTAGTTGAAAATAACTAAACACTTACAGGCTCAGCATCTGAGGTGTGAAAAATGAGCTTCTTACATACAGAAAATTTACCCACTATAAAGGAATTGATGATAAAGTAGTTTCCTAATCATTACTGGTTAAGCAGTTCTGATTCACATGTTTTCATTTAAGACTTAGTAACTAGAGCTCTACAAGAAATGTGTAGCAAACCTCAAACTCACTTAAGCTGTGCTTTGAGTCCTTAAGGTTTATGGACCTCAAACCACACTGGTAGAAGTATAGCCAATATATGCTGAGGTTGTCTGTACACATTGGAAGACCACAGATATTCTCCCTCACTCCTTTGCTCTCAAACTAGTTTATTTTGTTTATAAAAACCATATGAGATAAGTAGATTCTCAGATTTTGTTCCAGGGAGCAAGTAAGTGAAGATGGAGTTCCCCCGGGAGGTTTGAGAAGGTATAATTGTATTAACTTCCACAACCAGGAAATCCTATGTTGAGTAATGTTTGAATATTAATGGTTATTTGTTTATTTGCTTTTTTGCTTGCAAAAAAGGCGATGCCTTAGAATTATGCAATAACATTAAACAGGAAGTTTAAAACTTTAAAACAGTTTTATTACAAATATAAGATGTTGCATGTTAGGGATTAAGGACTTACAAAATTAGCCTTTTAAGGTTATATTTAAAGCACCTAAATAAGTAACCTCATTTTCAAAGGTGTGAGTATGTGAAGCTTACTGAAGTCATTGGGAATGACAGATGTTGAGCAACTTTGAATATTGAGTAATTTTTATTTAGGTACACAATTATGGTTTTACATGCCCAACTTTAGGCACCCATTTGTGAACATTTTGGCCCAAGATTAAAATTAACAACCCTTTTGGTAGTTTTACTTTTGAAATATGTAAATTGTAATTATTTATAATTTATGTCCAATAAATGTTTTAAAATAAGGTTTTATAATAGATTCATTTTTACTATGGAATATTCTATACGATGAATTAATACAATTCTGAATATAGTTTTATAGGCCAAGTATAATGTTTCTGAACTACAAGGGAATATATAAAGGTATTGTGGGCCAACTGTTCCGTAAAATGAACATCTGTGAAGGTCCCATTAACTTCATCTTGAGCTGTAGGTATGAAAACATGACAGGATTTGACCTTGTGCTTAAACCTCCTCACCCCATCAAACAATATCAATAACCCTTTTGCATTAATGAAGATTCCTGAGATAATACATATTTTGTAAAAAGTTACATATTTTACTATACAGACTAGAATGGCTTTAAATAAGTATAATCTTTGTTTACACAAAAACTTTAATTTACCATGAACAGCTGGGGTGTAAATTTTCCCCATGCTAACCTGCTGCACATTATTTGTGTAGACTTTGCTGCTGTGCACAAAAAAATGTGTAGTGACTTTAATCTACTGCTATTTAAAAGCAGAGCAGATTAAATTGCACTGCAGAACTGCTAATGCGTACCAGCATGGTCCTCATGGACATTTAGGGTACATCTAGACAGAATTGCTTTTTCAGGATGCTGAAAAAGCAACACCATGTCCAAGGAACATGTCCACTTCTTTGAAAAAAAATTCAAAGGAATGGATGTGCTCTTTGGCCATCCATGTAAACCTCATTCTATGAGGAATAAGGGATGGCTTGAAAGAGCACTTTTTTCCGGAAATGTTGCATATCTTTTTCTGATTTAACAGTGCAGTCTAGACGTAGCCTGAGTGTACAATAGCCTTGCTACAGACTAAGTGTTTATTTGTTGTTTAAACAAGCTTGTTGTTTAAACAAGCTTTCAGTAAATATTAAACATATTGGGCCAATCTTGACTATAAAATTTACATAGCAAAAGAAAAAAATATTTTAGATGCCTGCATCAATACATATGCTCGTTTGTAGCAATTCAAGTTAATATATAGGAATCTTTAATGCCTTGTCTCTTGGATAAAATACAGTGATAGAGTCAGTCCGACTCCTAGGTCCCTGAGACGCCTGTTCAGCCCACAATCTGCAGTCTAGGTATTGCAGCACAGGTTTTGCTTACCCCTTTCAGTGTTTCAGTGTTTTGTGGGGGGCTGTCCCTTGACAAAAATGGCTGTCGGGACAGATGCTTCTGGTCAACTAGGCCTGGGTTGCCAGCCCTCCCCAACTACTTCAATGGTCTCCAACCTTTTAAAGCACAAGATCACTTTTTGAATTTAAGTGCAATCCAAGGTCTTATTTGCTTTAGAGTCGCCCTGTCTCAGCTGCCCCTAATTAACTAAGCCTATTGCTATTTTCCAGAGCCAACTTTCTCCTTCTAACAAAGCCCTTTAACCTGCCCTGTCATGACCTTTAGGTGGAAAGAGAAAACCACTTCTGTGTAACTCTAAGGCTCTGACTCCACCCGAGTGTGGCAGGCTGCTGATCTGGACCTGTTGCATGTTCTCCCCCCTCCGCCTCTCCTCTTTTCCTTTTTTTTTTTTTTTTGAGTGGGGAGGCTACTGTGGTTGTGGAAGACAGGCTGGCCCTGGGTACATCCTTATTCTAGGCCAGGCCCCCTCTTCTCTCTGTTTGCAGTCAGCTTCCCCCCACCCCCCTTCACTTCAGCTGGCTGCAGGAGCTACTGGGTGTGTGGTGGTGAGTAGGGGGGCTTCTGCTGCCTTCGCCCTGGGTGTGGGGAGGAGGACCCCCATTTTTCATCATTCTGGGGACTGCCTGGCCCCTTTCTTCACTGCTGCAGGCCTTGACTTCACTGTTCCTGCGGCTTCTACTCCCTCTGGGGCAGAGGAGGTAAGGGGGCTGCTTTAGAGCAGCTCCTGGAGTTCTTCTTTTCCCTCCACAGTTTGGTGTGTGTGTGTGTGTGTGTGTGTGTCGGGGGTTGGGGGGAGAGAGTTTGTAAGGGACCCTCTTTCCATCTGGGTCCCTAGGTGGTGGTCGGTACAGCTCCTGTGGGGTGCTAGGGGTGGGGGGTAGTTCCCCCCACTGGTTCCCCTTCATCTCTGCTGCTCCCTTCCCAACCCCAGTTGCTGCAGGGGCTCTTTCCATTCTTGGCCCCACTACTTGCCTCCCTGCCCCGCCTTTGCTCTGTTGGGTCCTGCAGCAGGTGCTGTGGTGGCCACAGCTTGCCACTCAGGCGCCCGTGGGCTTGCCACTCAGGTGCCCGTGGGCACACTGGTTCCACTCCCCCCCAGCAGTGTCTTGCTGCCCCCCTGCTTTCTTGAGCAGGCACCTCCTCACTATCTGCCTTCCCTGTCCACCATTTCCTTCCCCCCTTCTTGTGTGCCCATGCCCCCTTCTGTTATCGTGCTTGGTGCCTGAGCCTCCCCCCCCCTCCCACACACACACACCGTTTCACTTCCCACATGTTCTTTAGACAATCTACACACCCTCATCTTGTCAGTGCAGCCGGAGGAGCTGGTCTTACCATCCTGTGCTCGGAGTTGTACCCCTTGTTCCTTTATCCCCCTTCCTCCTATCTGTATTGCCACCCTCTCACACCGCTTCCAGCCTAGTGGGGGGGAGTGGTGAACCTTCTTCTTCCCCTCGCCCCTTTGCTCTATCCCCTGGCACTATTGGCCTCTTCTAATTGTCTGTTCCAGTCCTCCCCGCCCACCCATGAACACAGTTGAGGTGCTGTCATGTGATGGCCCTACCACCCCTTGCCCACCCCTCCCCAATAACTCTATAAATGCCGACCCCTCTGAGGCTGCTGGGCTACCTGGTCATGTGGTGGAGGCGGTGGATGTGGACGGGGATTCCGGGATCCCGACCGCTCCTTGCATGGCACCTTCTGCCATCAGTGTCACCACTAAGAAGGCCTCTCTGAGGGGCGAGAAGGGCCACGGGAACAAGAAGGGCAAGAGCCCGGCCCAGAAGGCTAAATCTCCTGTGGTGAGGGCTCATCCCCCTGGCCATAGCTTCCTCTCTCTCCCATCTCCCTGTTCCTTCCACCTGCTCTGGGAGTGATGGTGTCCCAACCCCAAGGGCGTACACCCAGGTAGCTGCCACTCCCCCGCCTGCCACCTCCCAATCCACTCAAGCCTCCTCCCAGAATTCTATCTCCAATGGCCGTGGTCCTTTTCCCACCCTGACCAGGATGCACTAGGGCTGTTGTCTCCTGATATCAGCCTCCCCCCACGTGGAGACCTACGTGAGGGCATTGGCTCGCACGGTGGGGTCCGCGGCTGTGGTGGCAGCCTCTAAGATGTTAGGGAAGGTAGTATTCTTCCTGGCGTCCAAGGCTGCTGCCCAGGAAGCGGTGGAGAAGGGTTTGGTGGTGGGGGGAGTCCACGTCCTGCACGAGCCTCTGAAGGACCTGGGTGTACGGGTGGTATTTTCCTCCCTTCTTCCCCTCCTCCCCAACACCGCCCTATTGCTTTTCCTCTCCACCATGAGGAGGGCCTTTTCAGTCCTAAGTCCCCTTCCTTTGGGCTGCAAGGACCCTACCCTCCACCACGTTCTCTCATTCCTCCAGCAAGTACAACTAATGCTGGCAAGGTGTGGTGGAGAAGCCCTAAAAGGGTCATTTCTGGTGTCCCATCAAGGGATCCAGTACCAGGTATATTACACCTTGGGGGAGGCCCAGTGTTTTCTCTGTTGGGCGATGGGGCACATCCAAAGGGACTGCCCCCTGGCCTGACTCAGAGTTGCACTCGGGACTCCCGACATCCAGGAGGGCACTGGCCCTATCATTGCCGGTGGCCCTGGCGGTCTGGACCCTGGGGTCTCCCCTCCTCCAACCATGACCATCGTCAGTCCCACTCAGGCTCTGCAGGGCCCAGACAAGCAAGTGGGTTCTGCTGCCATCTCCAAAAGCGGCAAGGCCAGGCCCGCGGAGGAGAGGGCAGCAGGGTCAGTGATGGGACTAGGACAGGGTCTACCTCGGGGGGAGGTTCCTTCCCCCCGCTGCCCAGCCCATCTTCCCTCACCCTCCGACTGCTGCCCTCATCCCCTGGCTCTTCCCCATTCAGGCCCAGTCCTCCTCCTCTGAGGGCTGGGAGCTTGCCATGGGGAGGCGCTGCAAGTGTACCCAGCATTCCACCTCACCCACTGAAGGGGAAGATACCCTTCTTGTTCCTCTGGGGGGTGGACATTGGAGCCAGCCCTCCCTCTGAGCTCTTGGATGCTTTACAGCACCACAGGGCGACTGAGGTGACAGCGGCGGTTGCAGGAGGGGTAAACGCCTCCCTCCCGGAGTCTCTGCACGAGGGATTGTCCATGGAGGGTGCTCCCACTGTCTCAACCTCCTCTGTGGAGGTGAATGCTGCCACTGCCACCAACAAGGGTGACCACGTGGCAGCGGATTCGCCTTCCTCTCTCAGGAGGTGGAGGCTTTAGGGTTGACCACGGCTGCCTCAGAGGGGGATCACCATGCCCTGGAGGGACAATAACTGTGCTCTCCCTCCCCTTCTGACTCACCACTCTCCCTTCTCTCTGCCTCTGGGTTGCCCCAGGGTGTGACCAACTGCCCGATCATTGGCAGCACTTTGGCCACTGAACCCTTGGGTTCAGTCATTCCCCATCACTCCTGGCGCTAGGGCCTCTGACGCTGCACTCTCAGTGGTGCCGGAGCCTGGTGCAGGGGAGATACTAACTTTCCCCACCACTGCAACCAATCCCCTGCCCTGCGAGGAGGCACCATACCCTGGTGCCTCTTCCGCTGAGGCTTCTGTCCCTGCCCCTATTGTTAACCCCTACCCCACTCCTGTTCCCTGTTCAGCCCCTCTCCCAACTGAATTTCTCACTCCTCTTCCTGCTCCCCACCCTCTTACACTTTTTCCTAACCCCCATCACTTCCTCCCCTTCCTCCTCTCCCTGATCTCTTCCCTGACATCTTTTCCTTTCCTTACCCTATTATTGCCACCCCTGGGGCTGCCACGTTCAAGTTCAGACGTTGGCGCCCGGGAGGCAGTTTTTGTTTCTCCAACTCCCAGCACATCTGGGGCTGTTCTCCCTACACCATTGTCCTTGCCATCAGCCCAGCAGGGACTTCAGAGTCCCTGCTTTCCCGTGTCAGTCGGTTGTGGGACATGCGGAGGGGTCTGGCCCAAAGACGTTTGGGGGCCCGAGGCCCCGATGCCTGATGCGCTGAAGGGCGAGATGTGAAACTTCTTGGAAGACATCCGTGGATCCAAGAAAAAAGTGGCTCTCGCCTTTCAGTGCTGGGGAGATTTCCATCTCATCCTCTAGACCGTAAGGGCCATTTTGGGGGAGGGTAAAGGGACTGGATGGGTCCGCAGCTTCCATGATGTCCTGCTCATGTTTGGGTATGGTCACGGTTTGCTATGGGGCCCAATGGGGGGTGCCAGCACTCCTGCCAGCAAGGATCTTCCCCAGACCTCTCAATGCCATTGTTTGTCCTTGCTACTCTGAACACCCAGGGTTGCAGGCTGGGTCTCCGCAGGTATTAGGTAATCTCGTTCCTTAGCATAGGTGTGCGCATGGGGTGAGCCAGGTGTGCCCAGGCACACCCTAATGTCTGGGGCTAGCCAGCAGCTGCTGGAGGAAGAGGGGGATTTGTGACGGAGTGCCACAGCCCCTCACTTTAAATTCCCCGCAGCCATCTACTGGGCACTGTGGGGCAGAGAGAGCGCATGCGCGGCGTCCTCAAACACCGGGAACTTTAAAACCCAGCGGCCCAGCTCCAAAAGCAGCTGGTGCCCGACTACAGACGGCAGCCCGAGCCATTTTTGTGACCCAAGCCCCACCCTACAGCACCGCGCGGCACCCGGGGGGCACCCCCGCCTGTCCCGGCAGCACAGCGCGGCGCCCTGGGGGCGCCTCCGTGTGTCCCGGCAGCACCCGGCCCTGCAGCACCACGCAGCACCCCAGGGGTGCCCCCGCCTGTCCCGGCAGCACCGCATGGCGCCTTGGGGGTGCCCCTGTGTGTCCCGGCAGCACCCGGCCCTGCAGCACCGCGCGGCACCCCGTCCCTCCCCTGCCCTGCAGCTTGGGCTGGCTCTGACTCCAGCTCTGCAAGCTGTAAGGCAGAAGCTGAAGGTAAGGGGGGGGAGGGTAGAGGAGGAAGAAAGGGGAAGAGGTGGAAGGGACTTGTACGGAGGGGGAGGGGAGAGGGGAAAGAAAGGGGAAGGCACCAAAGGGACAGGGTAGAGGAGACACAAATACTAGGGGGGAAGTGGAGACAATGAGGAAAAGGGCAGGAGGGGAGGTGTCAGTGGGAGGGGGGACAGGGTGATGCTGGAAGAGGAGAGGGTAAGGGCATTGGGGATTGGAGGGGGAGGTGCTGGGAGAAGGCTTGACAGAACAGGTAGGAATGAGGAAGGTGGGGTTGGAGCAAGTCATGTGTGAGGGCACAGGGGCATGAGGGGAATGGGAGCAAAAGCTGGTGAGGGGGTGGGCATCAGGGAAAAAAGGGCAAAGGGGGCAGGGGCAGTGAGGGAAGAGGGGGCACCAGGGGGGTGCAGGGGTAAGGGAAGGTGCAGGTGCCAGGGGATTCTGGGGATGAAGCAGAAGGGCAGACACCTGCAGGGGAGGGACCAGCACCAGAGGAGAAAGGCAGGGCAGGTGTGTAGAGGAGGTGTTAGGAGGGGATGAGGAGGGGTAGCTCACATGATCAGAGTGGGGCTACTGGAGGAGTGGGCACAGGGGGGAGAGAAGGGCTGGTGGAGGGGGCAGGTCTCAGGAAGGCTGAGGGCAGTGAAAAGGGCAGGAGTCAGGACAGCAGAGGAGGGTGAGGGGTTAGGGGGCAGCAGGCACCAGAGGAGTTGATGGAGCAAGGGGAGGAGACATGGCAGCAGAGTGGAAAGGCAGATATTTTATTAATAACTTGGGTGCCACAATGGCACATCCAAACAAGCCACATGAATTCAGTACTGGTGCACAACATAAAATTCATTCTGCCCATGGGAGGAAACTTTCAGAGGGAACACTTCCCCCCTTCCCCGCCCAGCCTCTCCACCCCCACATTAATGTCACACACATTTGGTTAATGCAATTGCAGGATAGTTGCATGGGGGTGGAGGGTAGGTGGGGGCCAAACTAATCCCTATTGGTAGGAGGATGGTGGGAAAAGTCCTTTGGGGGGGGGGTCACATAACACTTTTTACTTTTGGTCATGTGCCCATCTTGCCCGGAGAGGGTTACCTCCAGAGGCGTGGCTAATGGGGGCCAGGGGCGTGGTTAAGAGGGGTCAGGGTGTGGCTAATGGGGGGTCAAAGTACATTTAAAAAAAATTCTTTGGGTGCACACCCTAATGAAATGTGCTGCGCACGTCTATGTTCCTTAGGGAGTGGGGGATATTCTGTCATCTTCCTGCAGGAAACCCATACCGCTCCAGCCGCTGAAGCTAGCTGGCAGCTGGAGTGGGGGGACAGGGTTTACTTCAGCCACCTGTTGGCTAATCAAGCCGGGGTGGCGACCCTGTTCTCCCTGAACCTGCAGCCCAAGCTGCTGGGGACTGCCAAGGTTGTTCAGGGCCACCTGCTACACCTCTGGGTCTGGGTGGAGGGGCTGACATTAAATCTTATTAACATCTACGCCCTGACGTCTGGCCCAGAGAGGCTCCACTTCTACCAGCGGGCATCTGCCTTCCTCGGCTCTGTGGATCTTCGCGAGTGCCTGGTCCTGGGTGGGGATTTCAAATGCACCCTCTAAGAACGTGACCCCCAAGGGGACTGAGCAGTGTCCGGCCACCACAGGCATCCTCAGGGAGATAATAGACCAACACTCCCTGGTGGACGTCTGGCTTGACCTCCACCTGGACGAGGATGCAGCTTTTACCTTTGTCCAGGAGGACGGTCAATGGTCATTTCACTCCCAGTTGGACCACATTTATCTGTCTCGTCATCATCTATTTCGAGCCTACTCCTCCAGCAGTCGGCTGGCCCTGTTCTTGGAACACCACTTGGTAGCCATGACGACTTCTCTTTCCTTGGAGAGGCCGGGGCTGGCCTACTGGCATTTCAACAACAACCTGCTGGAGGTCGTGGGCTTCGTAGCGTCCTTCCGGGAGTTCTGGCTGGCCTGGCACGGATAGTGGCACACCTTTCCCTTGGCGGTGGTTGAATATGGGGAAGATGCACACGTGGCTCTTCTGCTGCAACTACACCTGGGGTGGCAGCCGGCGGATCGTGGAGCAATTGGAATGGGAGGTTTTAGAGCTAGAAAGGCGGCTGGTCCCTGGCCCCAGAGATCTACCCCTCTGCGAAGCACACTGGGAGAAGTGGGAGGAACTCCAGGCCCTTGATGACCTTTGAGCCTGGGGTGCCTTTGTTCGTTCTCACATCCACCTCCTCCAGGAGATGGATCGTGGCTCCCACTTCTTCTGTGCCCTGGAGAAAAAGAGTGGAGTCAAAAAGCACATAGTCTCCTTTCTGGCAGAGCATGGCACCCCCTGTCATTGATCCGGTGGAGATGCACAAAAGACGAAGTTACTCACCTTCATGAAGTAACAATGTTTCTTCGAGATGTGTCCCCATGGGTGCTCCACTCTTGGTGTCGGGCTCGTCCCAGAGTCACTGGTCAGAGGTTTTCAGTAACAGTTGTCAGCCGGACCACGCGTGCGCGGTCAGCATCTCACGGCTTTCACTCTATTGATCGCGCGGTCCAGCTCCTGTCAGTTCCTTTCACCGCTCGGTTGTCTGCAACGAGAAAGACACAAGTTCCAGAGTGGGGAGGAGGGCGGGACATGGAGCACCCACGGGGACACATCTCGAAGAAACATAGTTACTGCACAAAGGTGAGTAACTTCGTCGTCTTCTTTGAGTGGTCCCCGTGGGTGCTCCACTCTTGGTGCCTCTCTTTTGTGCCCCTGTATTGATTGCAGCAGGCGGCATAATGCCGCTTGAAGGCTGCAGTGCTTTATAAAACAAAAATAACTTCAGGTGCATTTCTCTTTCTCTCCGCGCCCTGGATGTAAGTTTCAAGCGGTGCTCACACTTGTGGGGGATGAGAGCTTCCCCCAGGCAGTGGATACAAGCCGCATGCCCATCTGATGCCAGCATAGCCTCCCGGCAACAGGAACACTTTTTAAAGCCTGAGGAGCCAGGCATGTCAATTTCAAGATTTGGTTTTTAACTAAATATCTAGCAACTAAACACTAACTACTAACTATTATCCTAACATGAAACTCTAACGATAACTATCTCTGTTTATAAACAGGAGCTGAGCTTCACTGAGGAGAGCAGGGGCGCTCCGCCAGCAACTGAGGACGGTTGAAAGGAACTGACAGGAGCCGGACCGCACGATCAAAGGCGCGAAAGCCATGAGACGCTGACTGGGTACGTGCAGTTCGGCTGACAACTGCTACTGAAAACCTCCGACCAGTGATGCCAGGACAAGCCCAACACCAAGAGTGGAGCACCCATGGGGACCACTCAAAGAAGAAGGGCTTGTGCCTTCTATGCCTCCCTTTTTTCCCTGGATCCAACCGACACTGACGCTCACAGAGTTCTCTGGAATGAACTCCTGATGGTCAGCACAGGTGACCGGGACCAGTTAGAGCTGCCTCTCTCTCTGGCTGAGTTCTCAGAAGCCCTCCATCTCATGCCCACCAACAAGTCCCCGGGCATGGACGGGCTGACCATGAAGTTCTGCCGTATGCTCTGGGATGTCCTTGCCAGTGTTTAGGCCAAGTCCTTGGAGAGCAGGATCCTCCCTTTACCATGTGGGTGAGCCATGCTCGCCTTGCTGCCCAGGAAGGGGAACCTCCACGGTCTGAGGAATTGGTGTACTGTCTCGCTCCTCAGCACAGACTATAAAATCATTGCCAAAGCCATCTCACTGAGACTCAAATCTGTGCTGGCGGATGTGGTCCATCCAGACCAAACCTACACCGTCCTGGGCTGCACCATCTTCGACAACCTTTATTTGGTCTGGGATCTCCTAGAGCTCAGGTGTAGGGCTGGTCTGTGATTCACCCTCCTGTCCTTGGATCAGGAGTTGGTGTTCAACCAGATGGACCATGAGTACCTCCTGGGCACCCTGTGGGCCTTCGGCTTCGGGCCCCACTTTGTGGGGTTTGTGAAGGTGCTGCATACTTCCGCAGAGTGTTCCAGCTCAACTGGAGCCTGTCCGCACTGGTAAGCTTTGGGCAGGGAGTGCCTCAGGGATGTCCACTGTCAGGTCAGCTGCATACTCTGGCCGTCGAGCCCTTCCTCTGTCTCCTTCACAAGAGGTTGACGGGGTTGGTGCTCCATGAGCCGGAGATGTGGCTGGTCCTGTCAGCATACGCCGACAAAGTACTCCTCGTGGTTCAGGACCCGGGCAACCTGGCGTGAGTGGAGGCCTTCCAAACCATTTACTCGGCAGCCTGCTCCGCCCAGGTCTACTGGATCAAGAGCTCTGGCTTGGTGGTTGGGGCCTGGTGACAAGCTCCCTCCCACCCGTGTTTCAGGCCATCAGGTGGAGCATGGGTCCACTGCTCTATCTTGGTGTTTTCCTTTCTGCCACCCATCTCTCTCTGCCGGAGAACTGGCAAAGTTTAAAGTCCAGGGTGGCTGAGCAGTTGTGGAGATGGACAGGACTGCTCCGGTGCCTCTCCCTGCATGGGAGGGCACAGGTGCTTAACCAACTGGTCCTGTCCATGCTCTGGTACTGTCTCAGCACCCTGGTCCTGACCCTGGGTTTTCTGGCTCAGATCCAGCAGCTGATGTTGCAGTTCTTTTGGCCAGGACTCCATTGGGTCTCCGCAGGGGTTCTCCATCTTCCCCTGGAGCAGGGAGGGCAGGGCCTGACATGTTTGCACACACGGGTCCATTTTCCCTCACCTCCAGGCCCTGCAGAGTCTCCTATATGATGCAGGTAGTCCAGCGTGCAGCACGCTGGCGCACACTTTGCTTTGCAGCCTCCGAGGGCTCTGATATGACTGTCAGCTCCTTAATTTGAGAGATCTTCCATGTGATCTCTCCGAGCTGCCAGCCTTCTATCAGGACCTCCTCTGGACCTGGAAGCTGTTTTCGGCAACCAGGTTCTTGGGAGCCATCGTGGGGGCAGACCTTCTCATGGAGCCCCTGCTACACAACCCCCATCTTTGTGTGCAGGCAGTGGAATCCCCCTCAGTGTGCCAGAGGTTGATCCTGGCAGAAGTCACCAGGATCGGAGACCTCCTGGGCTATGACCGGGGAGACTGGGTGGATCCTCTGGCTCTCGCCCAGTGCATGGGGCTCTCCACCCTACGTACCTATTCCCCAGCGCATACTTCAGGAGGTGAAGGACGCTTTGCCGCCCACTCCTTGGGTTCATCTCGACAAGGTCCTGTGAGAGGGTGTACCCCACCCACTCCTCACCCCTGGCCCTCTTTATCTCTCCATTGGCCCTCAGGCCCATGTACCTTCCCGACCGACTCCCCTTTGTCACCCGAGCTGACTGTACACGTTGCAGCTAGTTCCCTTCTGAACCATGCCAAAGAGCCATCTGTACCCGCTCATGCTTCACATACTCCACTTCCCCAAACTCGTGTCCCGCCCAGATACCAAGTGGCAGGACCTCCTACCACCAATAGAGGGTGGAGAGCCCCGGAGGGCCAGTCCCTATTCCACCTTAGTTCTACTGCCTGCCGGGGACATGAGCTGGAGAATCCTCTATGGCGCTGTGAGCACGGGTGTGTACTTGGCGTGGTTCACCCCATTCCCGACACTTGCCCCTTCTGTGGTGAGAGGGAGACCTTGGCGCACATCTACCTCGAGTGCGCCAGGTTACAGCCCCTCTTTTGGCTCCTACAGAATCTCTTGTTGAGGTTCTGGCTGCACTTTTCCCCTCGCCTACTAATCTATGCACACCCCATCTGTGGCCCCACAAAGTCGCGGGACCTCCTCGTCAACCTCCTCCTGACATTACCAAGATGGTAATTTATAAAATCAGGGAGCAGAGGTTGATCGAGGGAGAGGCCTGCAATTGTGGGGCCTATTTCCGTTCTTGCATCCGCTCACGCATCCGGGCAGAATTCCACCGGGCAGCGTCCGCTGTCTCTCTGGAGACCTTCGAGGGGCATTGGGTGCTGTCCGGGATTCTCTGCTTGGTGTCCCCATCTGGTTCCCTTGTTTCAGCCCTTTGACTCCCACACCCATCACTATTTTGTCTTTATTTGTCCCAAGTAATCAGTTGGCTTTCTGGGCTTTGTGGACCCTCCTCGTAGGCTGGGGGGAGGTCCTTTAGATGTGGGCGGGCATTAGCCTGCCCACCTCCTGGACGCCAATAGGCACAACAGGTAACCATATATTTATCAGAGGTATTGTAATAGTTTTCAAATAAAATTGTGTATTTGTTTTATAATAAAAAACAGACACAAGATCCATATTTAAATAAAAATGGTTTGTTGTGATGCAAACCAGAAACTACAAGAAAAATCTGAACTGGAGCATTGTATATTTGTCTCAAGTTCAAAATAAGTTGGGAACAAATTGATTGAAGGATAATTATTTTTAATAGTTGAAACCTTAATGAATAGCTGGCATTTACAAATTTATAGGTGTAGGAAAAAAGTATATATTAATACTTTTGAATATCATATATATAGTAGCCCAATGTCTGTGACTCTGTAACGCTGTAGCGTTACATCTTGCCTCTGGGGGCACTGTTGCCTCCCGCCGTGGCGCTCGGCTGACTTCTGCACTGCTCAGCCGGGCCGCTGCAGGAGAGCAAGCAGCGCAAGCGGCCGTTTGGGTACCGCGGTCCCTATGCAGCACTCCCATGATGCATGGGGAGTGCGGGGCCCAAACGGCCACTTGCGCCGCTTGCTCCCCTGCGGCGGCCCGGCTGAGTGGCGCAGAAGTCAGCCGAGTGCCACGGCAGAAGGGGAAGGGGGGTGGGGCGGTGATGTACATGGCTGGGCCCCGCCCCCCTTCGCGCCCCCCTTTGCCTCCCACCGTGGCGCTCAGCTGAGTTCTGAGCCGCTCAGCTGGGCCACCGCGGGGGAGCCCAAATGGCCACTTGCTCCTCTTGCTCGCCCGCAGCGGCCCGGCTGAGCGGTGCAAAACTCAGCCGGGAGCCATGGTGGGAGGTGAAGGGGGGCAGGGCGGTGATGTACACATCCAGCGGGCAGGGTCTGGACGAGCATGCATCCCCGATGGAGACAGAGGAGAGAGAGTGAGAAGCAGGAGGGGAAGAAGAGAAAGAGAGAGACGGAGAGAGAGGCAGAAGGCGGAGGAGAGCTGAGAGAGAGAGGAGGAGGCAGTAGGAGGAGGAGAGAGAGAGAGAGAGAGAGACAGAGCGAGAGACCGGAGGCTCAGGAGAGAAGACCGACATGGAGGAGAGACCTGAAAAGACCGTCTTATGACGGGCTAATTGGCTAGTTCATAGAATGTTTTTCTTTTTATAGAAGTGATATTTACCCCTGTTTCCATTTAACTTGGAATTTTGACCTGATTCCAGAAAAATAGGATTGGGTCCTGTAAGATTTTTAGATAAACATCTAAATTAGGTAGTTAACACTTTAAATATTTAATATTTGCCTCACTATAAAGTGGACACACTGTTTTCATTTATTTATTGAACTCTAGAAGCCAGGTGTTCCTCTTTATTTGATGATATAAATGGTTTTTCAATGATGAAATACGTTCTCTCTCTGACTTTTGCCAGACCTTTAACTTAAATGTTTGCCTTTTTATTATTTTTCATATCTTTAATGCAATATAATTATCTGCATTTATAAATACAATATTTAAGGGCTTAGAGGAAAAATAATTTATTTTTTATAACCCATTAAACATATGATAACGCTTTATAATATATTAAATAATCAAATTCATTGTAAAAACATCAATCAAAAGAATTCGCTCAATCAACAGGTAGTGGTGATATGTTAATCATTATGGGACTTGTCATAACTTTTCCTGAAATATATATTTCAAATAGATTATTTAGATATACTCATATTTGAATAATGTTTCTGCATAAGAAAAACAGTTATAAAAGCCAGTAACATCAGCAATGGTCTTAAAACCACAACTGCAATACAGGACTCATCACATACAATCCTGTTCTCCCAGGGTGGATACCATCTTGTGTAACCTATAAACAAGCATACAAACATAAATTCTTATTGGGCACAACATGCTTATAAAGAATTAAACTTCAAGTAATAGTGTAGAATTGTAATACATACGAATAATTTTATCACGTTCTGGATTTCCTGGAGGGGAAAAAAAGAAATAGTTTAATCAGCTAGGAACGAATGGTTTACTCACCTTATAGTAACTGTGATTCTTTGAGATGTTCTGTACACATGGATCATTCTTGCTGCACATGCTCTGCATGAATAAGAGTTCAGAATTTTTTGACCAGCAGTGTCCATTGGGGTTGTCTATTCTTCTGCGCTCCTCCACCCAAGAGCCGAAAGGATGGAGGGACCCCAATCACTGTTCAGGTGTTTCATCGCCCAGCATCCAAATGAGACTCCAGACTGCAGGGAAGGGGAACAAGTCATGGGATCCACAGGTACAGAACATCTCAAAGAATCAGTTACTGTAAAATAAATCATTCTTTCTTCTTTGAGTGTCTGTATGTGCATATCCCAATCATGGTCATGAGCTAGCAGTTTAATTCCT
This sequence comes from Rafetus swinhoei, assembly GCA_019425775.1. Classification (NCBI taxonomy): domain Eukaryota; kingdom Metazoa; phylum Chordata; order Testudines; family Trionychidae; genus Rafetus; species Rafetus swinhoei. Next base: position 281,204,257 of record CM033437.1, read on the forward strand.
AACTTGTCTAGGAGGCAGGATATAAATAATGATTGCAGTATAATCCAAACAAATTTGGCATCGGCTCTGACACCAGACATCAATTGATAGTGGCTGGTGAACATATCAACGGAACTTGAAGTAGCTGCTCCACACATGTCATCTCTCGGAGCACTAAGTTAAGCTGTTAAGGTCGTCTGTGTTTTGGAAGAATGAAATCTAACACGAGACAGTGAAGTCATCTTGCTAATGTAAAAAATCTCAGAGGGGTTGCTGTGTTAGTCTGTAACTTTACAAATAATGAGTGGTTCTGAGGCACTTTGGAGATTAACCAAAATATATAAGAATCATGAGCTTTTGTGGGCAAAACCCATTTCATCAGAGGAATTGGAGTGGCAATAACAGAAACCAAGATATATATATAACAGCATTAGAAGTACCTATCAGTTGTAGGACCTATGTTAATGAGACTAAGTGCGAGGTCCAGTGTGAGGTGTTTGAGATGAAGTCTTTGAGTTCTTAGCTGAGTTCTTGTCTTTGATTCCTGGAAACCCTGAAGTAACATTTATCGAGGATAGAGAACTGTGAGAGAATTTAAAGAAATATAAGGAACTTCTTCCCTCAGGGAAACTTCAGAATCAACAGCTCATGTTTTCCAGCTTGCAGCCTTTGATCCAGCCATGAGGCTCAGAGTCCCAGCACTAATATGAAACAAGCTTGTTTGTGTTGTTTGCCAACAGGCTAAGGCCTGGTATACACTACAAAGTTAGGTCAACTTAAGTTGTCTTGTACTGACCTAACTATGCATGTGTCTACACTCATATTTATCTTCCACTAACTTAAGTGCCTGCTTATGATGATATAGCAACACTATACTATGCGATACATATGCAGATATTTTAAAAGCATGAATATTATGGGACATGGATGGCATTATGGGATAGAAAAATTGTATAATGGGAAACTGACCCCTTGCTTCCAGTTACTCCTGCATGGATTGTTTCTGTCCCATCGTTCCTTGTCAATATTTCCCAAAAGACAGTGTGCCAGACAATGGTGAGTTGCACACTCAGATAAACTACTCATAGTGCACTACTCATCAACACAAGCTCTCCAAGGCTATGTTTACACTACAGTGTTTTTTTGGAAAAACGGCCATTTTTCCGAAAAAAACTTCATTTACGTCCACACTGCAATCGCGTTCTTTCGAAAAAAAATCAAAAGAACACAGGGGTTTTTCCGACATTGGTAAACCGCTTTCTTCAAGGAATAAGCCTTCTTCCAAAAGAACTCTTTTGGAAAAAGGCGTATGTGGACAGGGAAGAGGAGTTCTTTCAAAAGAAGAGGAAAAGGAAAAGGAAAGCACAGGTGCCCTGGTGGCCACTCCGCCCATAGTAATCACAGCTTAAATGCGAGATAGCGTCCATTTAGTGTGGATGTTATCTTCCGAAAAAGCAGATCACTTTTTTGATGCGTTTTCACAGTGTGGACACGCTCTTTTGGAAGAAGTTTTTTCAGAAGATCTCTTCCAGAAAAGCTTCTTTTGAAAGAAGCCTGCGGTCTAGACGTAGCCCTAGTGAGGATAAACAGCGCTAGTGCAAGGAGCCAAGTATGCACACAAGTGATACATTAACTGTGGCAGCTTTATGTAAATGTAATGAGGTATAGATATGGCCCAAGATAACTAAAAATAGAAAGGGAAATTAAAATACAATAGTAAAAAGTGTAACTACAAGGACACTGATGGTAATCTGACTTGCTTCAATAGGCAATAAGAAAGAACTGAGTGGCTACCTCGGTCACTGAGTCCTTTTTGCCCTTGGGAGGGGGAACACAAAGACATGTGGGTGCCCACAAGGCCCCAACAGACACCAAGCTGGTCATAAGATGCCAAATACATGTGCATGCACACCAAGTATGTACAGATACTAAAAGAAGGGTTTTTTCCTCTTTAAATCTTCATTAGATAATAAATGGAAACAGTACATGGCAATCAGATTACAAGGTAACAATTTTTAATGTCAAAGTTTAAAAATAATTGAAATCTAAAGTGCTGAATGTTATTAACTTTTTAAAGAGCATTTTATGTGGTGCACTCCAGAATCCAAATGAAGCAAGTGTATGCATCTTCACTAGCAGATAGCTATTGATAGTTTGAAAAATGTTGTTGACATGTGAGGGAATACAGTACCTTTTTATTTTCCAGTTAGTGCTCTGGCCTTGTTCATTTTAAAAACAAACAGTAAACACTACATAATCTTTAATGTACTCAACAGATTTGGTAAAACATCACCCCTATTATTCAGATGAATAAAGAAAGACAATGGTTTAGGCCAACATTTTCAGAAGTATGTTCCTGTTTTGTGTCCTTCAATATTTGAGTGCCTAGTTGCTGCCTTATGTCTGATTTTCAGAGGCGCTCAGGAACTGTAGCTTATCTGTCTCAAGCGGGCCACTTAAAAATTCAGGTACAAAGAATTAGTGACTGATTCTAAAAATGAAGCTAATCTGAGATCTTTCTGTCTCATGAGCAAAGACAGAAGGCATAACATTTTGGAAGTGAATTACTGCCTAAATTAGTAATTTCAGGGGGTAGCCAAGCTAGTCTGTTACAGAAAAAAACAACAACAAATGGTCTGGTAGCACTTTATAGACTAACAAAACATGTAGATGGTATCATGAGCTTTTGTGGGCACAGCCCACTTCTTCAGATGACCGGAGTTATGAATTTGGGAAGTGTACACCCGAAATAAATAGGAGAGGGGGGGGAGGGGAGGGAAAAAAAGAAGGGAGGTGGGAGACAGAGCATCAGTAAGTATATGAAGATTGGATCGTTAAATCGAAGCAAATAAAAATCAAAGTCAATAGATAGACTCCCATGTCGGGAAGGATACAACACAGAGAGCTGTTTGCACCTTCAATGGTTGTTAAATTGGTAGTGTCCCAACCAACTTTCATCACAATTGAGTCCATTAGCATGTGAATTGAATTTGTGGATGAACTCTAATTCCAATGCTTCCCTGTGGATCTGGCTTGTAGAATTGGTTTGTGACAAGACAGCTACTTGGAGATCTTTCAAAGTGTGATTTGGAAGGTTGAAGTGCTCTCCAATAGGTTTCTGTATGTTTTCTTTGCGTATATCTGATTTGCATCCATTGATTCTTTCCCGCAGAGACCGTCCAGTTTGTCCAATATATATAGCAGTGGCACACTGCTGGCATTTGATGGCATAGATCAGATTCCTGGATGTGCAGTCAAATGACCTTTTGATTTGGTGGCTAATATTGTTGGCTCCAGTGATGAATTTGCCAGTATAGATATGTGGGCAAAGTTGGCATATTTTTTGGTTGCAGGGCTGGGTTCCTGGAGGCTTATGATGTGGTTGTGTGGCATGGTTATCAGAAAGAATTCATTTCAGGTTAGGGGATTGTCTGTAAGCAAGAATAGGCTTTTCTCCTAAGGCCTGTGAGAGTGAGGGATCATTTTCCAAGATGGGTTGTAGATTGTGTATAATGTGTCGGAGGGGTCTGAGTTGTGGACTATAGGTAACAACAAGACGAGTTCTGTTATTTTCTCTTTTGGATCTGTCTTGAAGTAGTTCATGTCTGGGTACTTTTTTGTCTCTGTCAATTTGTTTTTTCACTTCTCCAGGTGGGTATTTCAGTTTTAGGAATGCTCTGTAAAGATCCTGTAGGTGATTGTCTCTGTCTATGGGGTCAGAGCAAATCCGGTTGTATTTTAGGGCTTGGCTGTATACAATAGATTGGGAAATGTGTCTGGGATGGAACCTGGAGGTATAAAGGTAAGTGTAGCCGTCAGTGGGTTTCCGATATAGGATGGTGGAAATTTGTCCATTGTTTAACTGTACAGTAGTGTCCAGGAAGTGGATTTCTTGTGTGGACTGGTCCAGGCTGAGGTTGATAGTGGGGTGGAAGTTGTTGAAATCCTTGTGGAATTTTTCAAGAGTCTACTTTCCGTGGGTCCATATGATAAAGATGTCATCGATGTAGCATAAGTAAAGTAGTGGTGTTAGGGGGCGAGAGCTGAGGAAACGTTGTTCAAGGTCAGCCATAAAGTTGTTGGCATATTGTGGTACCATGCAAGTGCCCATGGCTGTGCCGCTGACTTGGAGATAGAAATTGTCTCCGAATTGGAAGTAGTTGTGGATGAGGACAAAGTCACAGAGCTCTATAATCAGGTGTGCAGTGTTGTTATCAAGGATGGTGTTCTTGATGGCCCGTAATCTGTCTTCATGTGGAATATTGGTGTAAAGGGCTTCTACATCCATGGTGGCCAGGATGGTATTTTCAGGAAGATTACTGATGTTTTGAAGTTTCCTCAGGAAGTCAGTGGTCTCGCGGAGGTAGCTAGGAGTGCTGGTAGCATAGGGTCTGAGGAGGGAGTTGACAGAGACAGATAATCCTGTGGTGAGTGTGCCAATGCTTGATATGATGTGCTGTCTGGGATTACCAGGTTTATGTATTTTGGGTAGCAGATAGAAAGTTCCTGGTCAGGGATTGGGGGGGTGGGGTGTTAGTGTAAATTTGATCCTGAGTGGCATCAGGGAGTTTCATGAGCAGTTTTTTCATATTTTTTTGGTATTCCTTAGTGGGGTCACAGGAGAGAGGCCTGTAGAATCTGGTATTGGTGAGATGTCTGTTATGAACAGGAGGCGGGAAAAAAATGCAGAAAAAGGTACACAAATTGCGGAGAACATTTTGCATACCTTTTTCCAAAAAAAGTTGTAGCCTAGACATAGCCTAGACGAGAGACCAATCTCCTGGGGGATATAGGCTAACTAGAGTAGTAAGGAAGAGGTTAAACTAATAGCAATGAGAAGAGTAAAGAGAAAAGAAAATAATAATAACTTAGCGCAAAACTGAGATGTTGAGAACAAAATTAATCAAGGAACAAAAGGACAGGAAGAAATTATTTAACTGATACACTAATGCTAGGAGCTTTGGTAACAAACAAGAGGAATTGAAATTGCTCGTTTTTAGAATACATTTGCTCTAGCTGGTATTACTGAAACCTGGTAGGATGAGTCACATAATTAGAATATTAAAATTATTTTTAATATATTCATGAAGGATGAAATGGGCAAAAGTGGAAGGAGAATGAGTTTGTCAAAATGATATTGCCTGTTTGAGTTACTGATAGCATGGAAAAAATGATTGAGTGTCATGGATCAATATTTTAACAGACAAGGCACAAGATGAGATACTAGTTGGTGTGTGCTACAGATCATCAAATTATACTAGGGAACAAGATGACTGCAACCTTATGCACCATCTATAATGTGCAGGGGGCCAAAAAACAACAAAACATTGTATGATCACGGGGGAATTTCAATTTGAGTGACATATGCTGGAGGTTTCATGCTGCCAGCATTAAAATATCCTTATAATTTCTAAACATTATAGATGACAATTTTCTAACTCAGAAATGTTGCAACAAACATGAGGGAATTCTATATGAGATCTTGTAAAGATAAAGAGGAACTGATTATGCAGGTTGAACCTCTCTAGTCCAGAGCTCGCTGTTCTGGAAACATCTGTTGTCCAGAATGATTTTAGTTAGCCTGATGTCCACTTATCATGGGTGTGGCCTATTTCCCATGGTACCATAAAGTTTGTTTACAGCCACAAATCCTAGCTCTCAGTGTTCTGTGTTGTTATTTAGCTCTAATTTACCCCTAACTGTCCTCTAACAGCCCACTAAGCAGTGGAAGTGTTGGCAATGCTGCTAGACAATATTGACTTTATGTGGTCTAGAAAATTCTCTGGTTTGGAACCAGTCAGGTCCCCGAGGGTGGCTAGAAAGGTTCAACCTGTAGAACTAAAAGTTAGTGCCAGTTTAGGTACAAGTGACCATCACTTGTTCACATTTACAATGTGCATTCAGAATAAAGTTCAGGCTAGAAATATCTATACACACTTGGTGCTTTAATAGATCTACCTTCTCAAAACTGAAAATTATGAGCCACGTCAACAGAAAGAGAATTTAATCAGAAAAATCATTGATATTTCGGAACCAATTAAGAACACCTTAATACAGTGGTCTCCAATCTTTTAAAGCATGAGATCAATTTTTAAATTTAAGTGCAATCCAGGATCTACCTCAAACCCAAACACCTTTGCCCTGCCTCTTGCCCGCCCCTTCTCCGAGGCCTTGCCCCTGCTCACTCCAACCTCCCTCTCTCATCCTCATGCACTTTTATCAGGGTCGGAGCTGGGGTGTGGGGGAGGGGATGCAGACTCTGATCTTGGGCTAAAGGATCTGGAGTGCGGAAGGGGTTCTGAGCTGAGGTAGTTGAGCAGCAGGGGGCGTTTAAGGAGTAGGCTCTGGATGAATGTTTGGGTACAGGGGGTCTCAGGGATAGGGCAGGGGGTTAGGGTACAGGAGGGGTTCAGGACTAGGGCTGGGGTTTGGAATGCAGGCTCCATCTGGGCACTGATTACCATAGGTGGCTTCTGGGTGGTGGTGCAGGGGACTAAGGCAGGCTTACCCCTACTCCCAAAAGCAGCCAGCAGCCCCCCTGCATTCTGTGGAGATGGGGTACAAGGTGGGTGGAGGGGCACCCTGACATCAGCACACCCTCCTCTTCTTCCTGTGCCCTGCGCAGCAAGCAAGAGGCTTCCAGGGGTGGGGGACAGTACCAAGGCAGAGGGCAGGAGTAGCATGACCGTGCTGAGAGGGGCAGATGAAGTGCTGGCACTTGATAGCCTCCCGGCCAAACTTATCAGGATCACCTGTCAAAGGCTCCAAGATCTACCAGTAGATCCTAATCTACTGGTTGGTGACCACTGCCTTAATAGATGCCCAAAATTCCACAACTGAGAAATAAGGCTTTGATGATTTTTAAAACAAACAAACAAAATACCAATAACTCTGGTTTAGAGGGGAAGTGAAAACAGCTGTAAGCAATGAACATGTAACAAACAGAAGAATGGGGAGGTTAGTACTAATTAATATAAATCTGAAGTTAGGAATTGTAGAAAGTTAAGGGAAACTAAGGGATGTACAGAGAAATCTATGGACAGCATATTTAAGAACAATAAGAAGGAGGTTTAAAAATATATTAAGAACATAAAAAATCCTGACAATGGTATTACTAGGCAGAAACAGTAAATTTATCAATAATAATGCAGAAATGGCAGAAGTGTTCAATGAATATTTGTTCTGTATTTGGGGGGAAAAAAGTTAGTGTTACCACAATATGCTGAAACTGTCTTTCTATTTCACTGGTGTCTTTGGGGGGATGTTAAACTATGAAAGTCAGACATTTTTAAATCAGCAAGTCCAACTAACTTGCATCCCAGTTTTAAAAGAGCTGACAGGGGTGTTGTGGAGCATTCATGTTCATTTTCAATAAATCTTAAAACAATGGGGAACTTCCAGAACACTGGAAAAAAAAGAGTTATTCAGCCTGTGCAGTAACAGTGGGTCTTTGACATGTGTGTCCCCATGGGTGCTCTACTCTTTGTGCTGGTGTGTCCTCGTGCCAGCGACTGGAGATTTTTCTAGCAGTGCTCTGCCGCATCATGCATGCGCCATAGTGCTTCCTCGTGCCATTGGTGTTTATTAGGGACTCACAGAGTCTTCTCTACCATGTTTCCAGCCCACCAAAGAGGCTCCAAAGTAGGGGAAGGAGGGCCGGTAGTGGAGCACCCATGGGGACGCACATCTCGAAGAACCACCATTACTGCACAGGGTGAGTAACTCTTTTCTTCATCAAGTGATGTCCCTGTGGGTGCTCCACTCTGGGTGACTACAGATCAGTGTCCATATCGTAGAGGCGGGTTTGGAGCCCTGCCCCCAAAATTGAGGATAGTACCACTTGTCCTACTGACATTGATGGTGTGATTGCAGAGATGAGAGCATAGTGACTGGAAGGTGCATGGTTGGGTGATCAAATGCCTGCCTTGCAAATGTCCTCTAAAGACATGTTTTTGAGGAAACCTGTTATGGAGGCAACCACTGTTGTGGAATGAGCAGTGATGTTGTCTGGCAGCTGCTTGTTATGAATAGTGTAACGTGAATGCAAGGAGGAGGGAGAAAAATTGTTCTCTTTGGCCTCTGAGGATAAGACAAGAAGCAAGGGCTTAAACTGCAGCAAGAGAGGTTTAGGATAGACATCAGGAAAAACTTCTTGCCTGTCAGGGTGGTTAAGCACTGGAATAAATTGCCTAGTGAGACTGTGGAATCTCCATCACTGGGGATATTTAAGAGCAGGTTAGACAGACACCTGCCAGGGATGATCTAGACAGTGCTTAGTCCTGCCATGAGGGCAGGAGACTGGACTCGATAACCTCTCAAGGTCCCTTCCAGTTCTAGTGTTCTGTGATTCTGATATCCATTTGAATATTCTCTGAGAGGAGACGGCTTGACCCTTGGACCGCTCTGCAAACAGGAAGAGTCTTGTTGACTTTCTCCATGGTTTTGTTCAATCTAGGTAGAAGGTGAATGCCCTCCGAATGTCCAATGTATCTATCGCTGCATGAGATGGTTCGGCATGTGGCTTGAAACAGAATGCAAGTAAGAGTTTTGGTTCATTGATATGAAAGGAGGAATCTGGTGTGAGGTAGAAAGGTTACTCTGTCCTTTGTAAATATTGTGTATGGCGGGTCAGCCCTTGGAGCTGCTAGCTCCCCGACTCTCCTGCTGGAAGTTATGGCTACCAAAAAGGACACCTTCATGGAAAGGTGTAACCAGGAATAGGTGGCAGGTGGTTCAAAGGGCGGTTTAGTTAAGCTTTTCAGGACATGATTCAAATCCCAAATGGAGGTTGGCAGTCATACTGATGGGAAAGTATTTTGGAAACCCGTAAGGATGTGTTTGGTGAGTGGATGCGAAAAAAATCGAACTGCCATCATTGGGTTTGTGGAAGGCAGCTATCGCTGCCATATGACCCTTCAATGTGTTAAAAGAGAGCCTAGCTTCCCTTAACTCTAAGAGGTAGTCAAATATGATGGGAATGGGTGTGGTATTAGGTGGCATGCGGTGGTTGTGTCTCATCCATTCAGAGAATCTAGTCCACTTATACAGGTAAGTATTTATGATAGATTCTCTCCTGCTGTTGATCAGTATTTGTTTTACTCTATCTGAACAACTATTTTTGGCATCCTGGAGTCATGAAGAAGCCATGCCTTAAGGTGAAATCTCCTTGGATTGGGATGGAGAGTTCTGCCTTGATGCTGAATGAGGAGACCGTGTTGCGGGAGAAAAGCGTGAAGATCTGCTGCCACTCACCTGGGCAGGTAAGGAAACCAGTTTGTCTTGACCAGGATGATGCAATGAGAATTATGCGAGCTCAGTCTTGTCTGATTTTTGTTATTATTCTGTGAATTAAAGGAAGAATGATGTATCCCATTTAAGGAAGAAAGTATCTCCTAGAGACCCCTTTCCCAGGGCTGCTCTAGTGCAGAATAGGTGGCACTTTTGATTGGTTCTGGTTGCAAACAGATCTATGTCCAGTTATCCCCATTTGTAAAATACCTCTTGCAGGGCTTGAGAGTCTAGTTTTCACTTGTGTGGTTGGAGAAATTGTGGCTGAGGTCATTTGCCGTCACATTGAATGCCCTGCATGACATGGTATGTGATACACCAATTCCATAGACTCAATGCTTCTGCGTAGCAGGAGGTGGATTGGGCTCCACCCTGCCAATTGATGTATTACATGCACATGGTATTGCGTATCATGATATTGATTGTCTTGTGTGCTACGTATGATAGGAAATGACAGCATGCATAACAGAAAGCTCTTAGCTTGAGTCGGTTGATGTGGAGCATTTGTTCATTGTAGGACCACTTGCCTTGTACTGTATGGGGTCCAAGATGGGCTCCCCATTCCATGAGAGATGCGTCCATCATAATAGTCACAGTGGGGGCAGGTTGCTGGAAGAATACCTACTGTAACATGTTATGAGGCTGTGTCCGCTAGTCTAGGGAAGTGAGGACATGTGGTAGCATGGTGACAGTTTTGAGGAAGGAGTCTCTGAAGGGAGTGTAGACTGTAGCAAGCCAAGCTTGTAAACACCTCGTGCAATCTGACCAGTCTCACCACATATGTGGCTGCGGCCAGATGACCTAGAATTTTGAGGCATTCACACACTGTAGTAATTGGAGTTTTGCGGGCTGCGACTATTAGGCCTTGGAGGGCCTCAAATCTGTGTCTGGGAAGTGTTGCCATGGTTGACATGGTATGGAGGTGCACTCCTATAAATTCCAGAGTTTGTGTAGGCTGGAGTGTGGATTTTTGGTAGTTTATGTGGAACCCAAGGTCGAGTAAAAGAGGAATGACTATGTTGCCCATGTCTTGGGTTTCCTGAAATGAAGTACCCTTTATAAAGCAGTCATCAAGGTATGTGAATATTATTACTCTCAGATGACAAAGATGTGCCCTTACTATTGCCAGAGTCTTTGAAAAAACTCTAGGAGATGTTGAGAGGCCAAATGGGAGAACACGGTACTGAAGTGTTGGTTGCCCGCTATGAAACATGAAAAGTATCTATGTGCAGGATGTATCGTGATGTGGAAATACTCATCCTGAGGGTCGAGAGCCAAGAGCCAATCCCCGTGATCCAACAGAGGTATAAGGGAAGGTTACTCACCTTGTGTAGTAACTGGAGTTCCTCAAGAGGTGTCCCTGTGGATGCTCCATTGAGGTCTGTCAGTGCTGCTGTGCACATGGCCTGGAGATCTTTAGTAGCAGTCCCCAGCTGCCGGAGCGTGCTGCGCTATTGTGCAATCACTCAGACTGACAGTTAAGCAAATACCAGTGACCGTTCCCTCTGTTCCTTCTCCACACCAGATTCTCTTAGCCCAGAGCAGAGGGGAGGACATTGGGTGTGGAGCACCCATGGGAACACATCTAGAAGAACTCCAGTTACTACACAATGTGACTAACCTTCCCTTTTTCTTCGAGGCTCCCCCATGGGTGCTCCACTTAGGTGACTATGTAGCAGTATTCCTGCTTGGCGGTGGGTGCTTCATGTTGCAGGGCTAGATGTTGGACAGTATGGCTACGTCTAGACTGCAAGCTTCTTTTGAAAGAGGCTTTCTCAAAAGATACTTTTGAAAAAGCCTCTTTCGAAAAAGAGCGTCTAGACTACAACTAGTACTTTCGAAAAAACAAGCCGCTTTTTCTAAAGAGATCATCCAGGTAGCCTGGATGCTCTCTTTCAAAAAAGCACAGTTTGCATTACATAGCGCCTTTTTTAAAAGAGCACTCTCGAAAAAAGGCATTATTCCTCATAAAACAAGGTTTTCCACGGTCAAAAAAAAATGCTGCAAGAATGCGGCAGCAGTCTAGACGCAGGGGAAGTTTTTGTGAAAAAAGGCCACTTTTTCCAAAAAAACTCTGTAGTCTAGATACGCCCTATGGTACTTCCAAATCTGGCGTCTGAGTCCTCAAAGGTCTGAATCGTGTAATGTTGTACAAAGGTATTGGCTGAAGCCCGTGTTGCAGCTCCGCACATGATATTTATTGGAAGGCCCTTGAGAAAGGCAGTTGTGGTAGAAACAGCTGTCGTGGAGTGCGCCTGTATAACTGTTGGTGGCTGTCTGTGTTTCTGGGAGTAAGCCAGTTGTATGCATGTAGAAATCCATTTAGATATTTATTGTTTGGAAACAGGTTGACCCCAGACCTGTCTGCGCAAGAGTGCATCGGAGGTCTCTTGTGCGTTCAAAGTAAAAGGCTAATGCCCTGCGTACATCCAGCGTGTACAGCACTGCCTGATTGCTGTTCTTGTGTGGTTTTGGGAAGAACACAGGTAAGTATATTGGTTTGTTACAGTGGAACGAGGTAGGTATCTTGGGAAGGAATTTCAGGTGGGTTCTAAGGGCAACCTTGTCTGTGTGGAACACCATGTATGGTGGGTCTGCCATGAGTATCTCTCCCACTTTCCTAACTGACGTTATCGCTACGAGAAAAGCTACTTTCATCAAAAGGTGGAGTAGCAAGCAAGTTGTGAGTGCCTCGAAAGGCCGTCTCATGAGTGAGTCCAGCACGAGATTCACATCCCATGATGGTACTGGATCTCTACGTGGTAGACAGAAGTTCTGTATACCTTTCCAGAATCTCTTCACACACGGGTGGGAAAAAACGGAATACCCCTGTATGGGTGGGTGTATCGTAGCTATAGCTGCCAAGTGTACATTGACAGAACTAATTGATAGTCCTGTGTCCTGTAGGTGGAGGATATTCTCTAGTATGTCTGGTATCCCCACCTTGTGTGGATCCTGCATGTGAGCTGAATTCCAGGCCGCAAATTGGGCCCATTTCTGCAGGTAAGTCCATCTCATAGTGGGTCTCCTAGAGTTGATCAGAATATCTCTGACCCTTCAAGACAGCATTATCTCGTTATTCAAGAGCCAACAAGCATCCATGCTTGCAGGTTTAGTGTGTGGAATCCAGATGTAGCTTGTGCCCTTTGTCTTGGGTCAGCAGAGCTCGTACTGGTGGAAACTTGTACGAGTGACCTGTGCTGAATTGCAGTATGGTAGGGTAGCAAATTTGTCTCGGCCAATTCGGGGCTATCAGTATGACCCTTGCTTCATCCTGTCTGATCTTTAGTACCGTTTGTTATATGAGAGGTAAAGGTAGAAACGTGTACACCAATGGGACGGCCCAGTGGACCGCAAACATGTCTCCGAGAGATTGTGGTCCAATGCCCATCCTGAAACAGAACAGGGGGCACTTGGAGTTGATGTGCATTGCAAACAGGTCCACTGCCGGACAACCCCCTTTCTGGAAAAGGTTGTTTATGATGGACTTATTGATTTGCCATTTGTGGTTCTGTGGGAATTATCTGCTGAGGGCATCCACTAGTACATTGTCCTTGCCCAGTAAATGCATTGCAGTAGGTGTGACTTTATGTGTAATACACCATTGCCACAGTTTCATTGCTTCCGCACATAGGCTGTGAGATCTTGTGACCCCCTGTCTGTTTATATAATATGTTGTTGCGGAATTGTCCGACACTGTTCTCACTGTCTTGTTCCGTATGTACTCGAGCAGTTGGGAGCATGCCCTCCTGACTTCCCTGAGCTCCAACACATTGATATGGAGTTGGGACTCTTCTCATGTCCACTGTCCCTGTAATATCACACTCCTCATGTGGTCTCCCCATCCCAGCAGGGACGCGTCTGTTGTGATAGTGACGGATGACATTGGCGCCTGAAACAGAAGCCCCATGCATATATTGTTTATGTCTGTCCACCAGCTTAGGGTGGCTTTGACTTGGATGAGTACATAGAGTGTTTTGTGGAGCGGATGGTGACTGGGCTGATACATGGAGATTAGCCAGGCCTGGAACGGTCTCATATGTAGTCAAGCGTGTGGGACTACATACTTGGATGCAGCCATGTGCCCGAGTATTTGTATGCATGTATGTGCCGATGTGTGTGAGGCTATACCCCGGGTGTAGTACAACTGTGTTCCTATAAACTCCAGTATTTGTGCAGGAGAGTGGGGATACATTTGTCCAAATTCAGTAGGAGCCCAGATAATTCTCTTGTGGAGTCCAACGCCTGCTCCGTGTCCCTGTATATGGGTGCCATGATCAAACAGTCATCAAGATAGGAAAAAATGTTTATTTTCTTTCTTTGTAGGTGTGCGGCTATCACGGCAAGGACCTTGGAGAATACTCTGGGTGCTGTCGACAGACCAAAGAGGAGCACCCTGTACTGATAGTGTGAGTCCTTGATGGTGAACCTGAGGAATCGTCTGTGTGCTGGGTGAATTGATACGTGAAAGTATGTGTCCTTGAGGTCAAGGAGAGATAGCCATGTTCCTTTCTCAAAGGCAGGTATGATCTTTGCCAAAGTAACCATCTTGAACATCTGATATTTGAACCGGTTGAGTTCAGGAAGATCTAGAATAGGTCTCCACCCCCCCGATTTCTTGATGGTTACAAAGTATCTGGAATAGAATCCCCTGCCTCTGTATCCGCTGGGTACTTCTTCTATAGTGCCTAGCTTCATGAGGTGCTGTACCTCTTCCATGAGAACTCTCTCATGAGAGGGGTCCCTGAAGAGGGATGGGGAAGGAGGGTGAGTTGGTGGAACTGCTGTGAATGGTATACTGTATCCGGTTCATATTATTTCTAGGACCCATTGGTCAGAGGTGACGGTCTTCCATGCTGCATAGAATTTGGCGAGTTTGTTTCCGAATGTCTCTTTCCCTATATCTGTCTGCCCTGGAGGACTGAGGACTATTGTACCCTCGACCAGCACCTCAAATTTGCTGATGGGAATTGGACCCCTGGGTTGAGGATGTTAGCTCATTTGATTGTCTTCATCTAGGTTGTCTCACACGTCTCTTGTTCTCATAGGCAGGGGCGGCCCATGAGTATAGGCAGACTCGGCGGTCGCCTAGGGTGCCACCTTCAACGGGGCGCCCGATGATTAAGTCACGCCATTGACAACTGTGCAGGCAGGGGCACCGATCGTGCGTTCCATCTGGGGCACCAGCTGCCGCAGCCAGCCTCAGGCCGCTCCTGCTCATAGGGCGGCTGTTGTTGGTTATACCCTATTGTTCTGAACCTTTGATTATATTATTTGTATTGTTTCTTCTTGGATCCAGAAAGCTGAATCCCTAACATGCAAAGCGTTGCCCTAGAGTCTTTAAGGGTGTGGAGAGATAAATTTGTTGCCTCAGCAAAGAGTTTCTCTCCCTCGAATGGAAGGTCTTCGATGTTTGATTGTACTTCTTTGGGAAACCTGGACAGTTGCAACCAGGACATTCTCCTCAGCACCACTGTGTTTGCCATGGACCTGGCTGTATCCACTGTGTCCAATGCTGCTTGTAGTGCTGTGCAGGAGATCGGAAAGCCTTCTGTCACATTTGATTCAGATTGTTCCTTGATCTCTTGTGGTAGATATTGAATAAAGGAATTGAAGGTTTTGAATGTCTGGTGTGAATATTTTGCTAATAAAGTTACATAATTAGCAATTCTGAATTGAAGGGAGGCTGATGAGTATACATTCTTCCCAATAGCATCCATCCTCTTTATTTCCTTGTCATGATTCTGTGCTCTGGGGTATTGCTGTTGCTTCCCACTCTGATTGGCAGCCTCGACAACCAATGAATTCGGTGAATGGTGTGAGAATAGGAATTCTACCCCCATAGGTGTTACATAATATTTCTTATCTATTTTCTTTGAAGTTGTCAGTACTGATGCCAAGTCTTCTATATGGCCTTAGCCGGGTCCAGTAAAGCCTCGTTCATCGGCAGAGCCAATTTGGTGTGCTGAGGTAAGTGAAGTATGCTGGTAAGCTTGTGTTTGTTCTGCATTACGTGTGGGAGTTGTATATCTAGAGTGTCCACTACCCTGCGGAATAGATCTTGAAACTTTCTATAGTCGTCACCTCTGGTGACATAGGTGGACTATGGTCATCCATCGTGGAGCATAATGTATTAGGAGGGATAAGCAAATCTTGTGTTGCTTTCTCCATCGATGACTCGCTGTCATGGTTGCCTGGGCTGTAGTCAACTCATCCCCGCATATTTGCGTCGGCCAACTGAGTCCTTGGTATCTAGAGGGTTTGTTGTAGTTGCAGTTGTCAATTTCTGTAGGGTGCCCATGTATCCCAGTAGGGACACTGTGGTGAGGGTCGTGGAGGTACCCATTGTGCCATCTGCCAATTCTGGGGTTGCTGGTGCTGTGTTGCAGCATATTGAGGGACTCTGCGCTAGCCCCTTATTTCATCCTCGTCATCGTTGTAAATCTCACTGATATTAGCGATGTTGGTGTGGATGATAGTACAGAACCTCTAGACCAGGGATTCCCAGCCTGGGTGCAGCGTACCCCAGAAGTACGAAGCTTGTCAAGAGTGCAGGGAATATTTGGTAAATAACTAGATTATCCTAACTGAAATATTCCAAAAGTAGTAGTGTTAGTGAAAAAAGTTGTGGATTCTAGAATCTAGAATTTATTTCCTTTCATATTGAATAGGGGGTACAGGAAGGTTTACTAAAAGCCAAAGGTGTACAGGGACCGAAAAAGGTTGGGAACCCCTGCTCTTGACCATGGTGTGACGTCGGTACCAAATAATGGTGAGCATGGTACTGACGGTAGCCTCTGTCATGTATCTCCATACTGGGGGTGGTGGTGGCGGCATCACTGTATAGCCTGCCATTGCTGGATGCACTTGTGCATTCGGCACACTGGGGTACACTGTTACTGATGGTACTGTGAGTTTTTGTCTGTGCGCGGTATTCTGCTGCTTTGCAGCCTGCCTGCTTTTTTATCTGCTCCTGGTACCGGCTTCTGCAGTACTGCAGGCTTGTTCTGAGGAGAACTTGAAGCTTGGCCAGTGGCTCTATGCTTCACTTTGGAATCACTAGCTTTTTTTTAGCAGGATCCCTTAACCCACTTTATGATGCCCTATTCACTGTCTACCACCTTGCCTGGAAGTTTTTTATCGCTTGGTTGGTTTTATCGCGTCAGTGGGGGACCTGGTGCATTTTGTGCTGCGCTCCTGGTCCAGCTCTCTAGCACGTCTCTCTGAGAGAGTGCTGCTTTTGTCCTCCATGCCAGGTGTAGACTCTTGGGGGTGGGGAGGGCGTTGAATCAGGCTGCTGGTCATCCACAGTCCTTTCCATAAAAAGAATTCTCCGCTGTAAGTCTCTTGCCCTTTTAGATCTAGGAGTGAGTTTTTGACAGTAAGGGCAGTGGCTTATCGGGTGGTCCTGCCCTAGGCAGCAGAGACACTGGGCTGCTGGTTAATCATAACCAATAGCATCACTCAGTTAACCATTTACATCCCTAGTATGAAGAATATAAGAAACAGTAGGTAGGGAAGATATTGTTTCCCTCTTTTAGTGCATAATACATTCACTTACTACACAGATTGTCCACACAGGTGTCCTCTTTTGAGCACTGACTGCATGGTGCTCCTGCTATATAAGGTTTTCTTGGGTAATTTCCACTACAAAGGCATAAGAAAATTCTGTCAGATGAATTTCACTGTGTACAATTTTAATAAGACAATATGTTTAAAGCATTAAACACTTTAAGAGATAAACTCAGCATATTTTTACAGAACTGGTAAAACCTCATGAAAAGCAAACATTTTTTAAACCATTTGTTCACTGTTCTCTTTCCTGTATTAAAGATAACCACATTAAAATGTATTTCCAACTAGAAAAAGCAAATGATTTAAATCAAACACAACATAAGTATACACATTTATTTAAAATGAATATCTCGAGGTAGAGCTTGCATACAATTAAGAAAATTTTCCCATGGACAGGAAACTCAATACAGTTTCAAAATAACTTTCAGCAAATACTCTTTACAATTGATATAAATTCCTGAGAGAAGGCTTTGATTCACCAAAAAATTTAAGAACTTGTTTAACTTGAAGTATGTGAGTAATTCTATTTAAATTATTCAGACTTAAAATTAGAATATGCTCAGTGCCTTGCTTAATCTGAACTTCAATGCTTAATAAAAAAAAGACCAAACCTTGCTGGAAGGTAAAATGGAAGACAGGCACAAATTTAGACCTAGTAACTGACTGATCCACAGACTACAATATAGCTTAATCTATTGTCTAGATCAGTGTTTCTCAACCTTTTTTTTTTTTTTTTAATAAAGTACTTTTTTCAAAAAAAAAAAAAAAAAAAAAAATTAAGTACCCTCAGTGTTAGCTGGTGGCCAGGGTAGTGAGTGGTCAGTGAGCCCTATTACACCCGAGTCTTTGACTGCTAGGACAGAGTCCCTTCGCAGCAGGCAGCCAGGGAGGCTGACGGGCGCCCCAAAGATACACCCGAGTCTTTAACTGCTAGGATAAAGTCCCTTCGCAGCAGGCAGCCAGGGAGGCTGACGGGTACCCCAAGAGTCTGCCCCGTGGAGGCAGCATGACTCAACGCTCAGCTCTTACTGCGTTTACCCCTGACCGGCTATGGTTCTTTTTTATTGTGTTTGGTTCTGTTACAGCAACAGGAGGAGTCAGGTTAAAGCTTAAACAGTTACTATTTTATTGTTACAAGGCAAGCTTAGCTGTTAAATCTTACTGCTGTGTTACAGATAACACAGTCACTACAAAGACAATACAATAACAGTCACTTAAAGGAATCATGGAACCCTTTTGGTTCCCTGAGCTCTTATTGAATGCGCACAAACAGACATCTAGCAGGTATATTCTCACCTCTGCGATCCTTGCTCCGGTGAAGCCAGCGTTTCTCTCAATCCCAATGGGAAGCAGTCGATACGAGACGAAGGCGTCCCTAAAGTCTCGGGGGTCCAAGACCACCTGGCCAGCAGGTATATGGGTGGATCTCCAATTAGAGTGGGGCACAGAGCCCCACTTTATACCCCTGTGGTCATGTAGACGCTTCTCTTGTCATTAAAATGCCAATTAAGTTGGAGCGTCTTTGTACGCCCATTCCACAGGGGTCCAAAGCTTAATTTGCACCTGTGAGGTGGAGGTAACTAAATCATTAGGGCCGGACATTCTTTCTGATGGGGCTGCAGATTCCTCTTCCGGGACGGTGTGTAGACGTATCAATACTGGTACCAGCCAAGGGCAGCTCGAGGCCCCAATCGCCTGCTGGCCCAATTGCCGCTGTTATCTGGTTCCTGTCTAGCATCCAGGACCATTGTTATTCCAGCACCTCTGGAGGCCCTGGAGCCTTTGAAGACAGAGTTTCGCTTTCAAGGATTCTCTCTCCCAAGGATGTCAGAGGGATGAGGGGGAGGGGAGATTTCTCTCTGGCTACACAGTTTTCAGACACACATTTTTTCTACCATTGCAACACATTTGTTTAAACAATTTAATCGTAGCTGGGTGAGCAATGAAATTTTGAGGGGTAAAAAGTACAAAAATAATACAGAGCTGTAAAACTTAAAACAAAAATTCAGTTTTCTCCAAATTTCAGTTCTGTTGATGTACCCCCACAGACTTCTCTCAAATACCACTAATGGTACTCATACGACTGGTTGAGAAACGCTGGTCTAGATTATCAAAATTGTTTGAATATGATTGTGTAACAAGATTGTAGCCCTGCTCATCTAGGGTATGTCTATACTGCAACACTATTATGAAACAACTAGCTGTATTCCAAAATAATTTAGCCTGCGTCTAAACAGCAGGCAGTTATTTAGAAATAGCGTCAAAATACTGTCAAGCTGGAGGACTTATTACTCTAACTCCTGTAACCCTCAAGGTGCGTCTAGACTGGCAAGTTTTTGCGCAAAAGCGCTTGCTTTTGCACAAAAACTTGCCAGCTGTCTACACTGGCCACTTGAATTTGTGCAAGAACACTGACGATCTAATGTATGATTGTCAGTGTTCTTGCGCAAATACACTGACGCTCCTGCTCGGGAAAAAGCCCTCTTGAGCAAATGCTTTTTTGCACAAAAAGGCCCCGATGGCGAAAATGGACACCGGAGCTTTCTTGCGCAAAACCGTGTCTAGATTGTCACGGATGCTTTTGCGCAAAAGCACTTTTTGCGCAAAAGCATCCGTGCCAATCTAGACGCTCTTTTCCGTTAAAAGCATTTGCGGAAAATCATGCCAGTCTAGACACAGCCTCATTGTATGAGGAGTAAGGGAAGTCAGAGGAAGAGTGCTCTATTTCAAAATAAGTACAGTTTAGATGGTCCCTATTTCAAAATAAGCTACGCAATTGACATAGCTCAATTTGTGTACCTTATTTTGAGTTAAGCCTTGCTGTGTAGACGCACCCCTATTTGGTTACTTACAACATGAGATTTTTTTCTATGTGCAGAAAACTGACAATTTTAAGGAACCATATTGATTAAAACTTGATTTTTCTATTAGGGTACGTCTACACTAGCTCGTTAGTTCGAGCTAGGTAGGGTAATGAGGGCAAGCGGAGTTGCAAATGAAGCCCGGGATTTAAATATCCTGGGCTTCATTTGCATGTTCCCGGGCACTGCCATTTTTAAATTCCCCTTAGTCCAAACTCCGTGCCCATGGCTACACACGGCACGGAGTAGGTAGTTCGAACTAAAGATCCTAATTCGAACTACCGTTACTCCTCATTCCATGAGGATCTTTAATTCAAACTACCTACTCCGTGCCGCGTGTAGCCACGGGCACGGAGTTTGGACTAAGGGGGGATTTAAAAATGGCGGCACCCGGGAACATGCAAATGAAGCTCAGGATATTTAAATCCCGGGCTTCATTTGCAACTCCGCTTGCCCTCATTACCCTACCTAGCTTGAACTAACGAGCTAGTGTAGACATACCCTTACAGATAAACATTTTAAAGTTTTTTGTTTACTTAAAAAGTGTTAATATGTTTGGACTACACATCTATTTGAGATGGACCTACATGGCTTAGGCTATGTCTATACTACAATGATCTATTGGAAAAAGGTACACAAAAAATTGCACTCCGCAATTTGTGTACGTTTTTCTGAGTTTTTTCAGAAAAGACTTTTCCGAAATTTGGCCCATCTACCCTGGGCCAAATTTTGGAAAACCCTCCTCTTTCAGAAGAGCCCTTCTTCCTCATGGGAGGAGGAAGACAGGGCTTCCGAAAGAGCGCATCTGCTCTTCCGCAAAAAAAAAAAAAAAAAAAGCGGAAAAGCAGACGTGTTCCCTGGACGCGGTGTTTTTCCAGGAAACCAGAGGTATCAGGGAAAACCCCGTAGTGTAGACATAGCCTCAAACAAAAGGTGTATTAAGTCCCTTGTGACAGAGCTCCTTCTCTGCCTTGGTGGGTTCTGCATTTCCTCTTAGCGGTGGGTAGGGGTATTCCTCTCTCCCTCAGAATTTCCTTACACTCCTGGGCTTACTGTCCATTCTTTGCCTGAGCAAAGTTTTTCCTGACCTCCTTGACAGGGGAAACAGGAGGGGACACACTGTCCCACCAGATCCCAACTCAGGACATTAGCAGTAGTACAGAATCCTGCTACTGGGCCAGTGGGAATTAAGGATGTTAAAATGCGGTTAATTGACTAGTCGACAGAATTTCCATCGACTAGTCAACTTGTCGATAGGCACTTCCACATTCCTCCTTTGAAATGTACAAGAGCCCCAGCAGGGAAGTCCGGGCTGCATGTGGGTGCCTTCTTTGAAATACACAAGAGTCCCCAGTGGGGGCTCATGTGCATTTCAAAGCTATGGAGCCCGGGGTCAGCTGAGTTCTGAGGAAATGCCGCGGGAGCCCAGGATCAGTTGGGGAGTCTCCTGCTGACCCCTGGCTTCCCGCAGCTGCTCCTTTGAATTGCGTGGATGCACAGTTTAAGGGGACAACTGTCGAACACCTGATCCGCAGATCAGCTGTTTGGCAGCTGTCCCTTTGAAACATGCAGCTGCATGATTCAAAGGGGCAGCTGCGGGGAGACCGGAGACTGACCCTGGGCTCCCCGGGAAATCCCCGGGACTCCCCGGGAGTCCACAGCTGACTCCGTGCTCCTAGTGACATGGAGCTCGGAGTCAGCCGAGGACTCAGCGGGTATGTCTAGACTACATACTCAGAGGGTATGTCTAGATTTAAATAATCGCGGCTTCATTTAAATTAAAATGGCTGCAGCGCTCTGCCGACCAGCTGATGATCAGCTGTTTGTCGAGTCGACAAGGAAGCCTTTGCCGACCGCGCAGGCATGCCTCGTGAAACCAGGTTTATTCGCGCCGCCGACAAAGGCTTCCTTGTCGACCGCAGCGTGTCTAGACTGCCCCGATCTGCCGACAAACAGCTGATCATCAGCTGGTCGGCAGAGCGCTGCAGCCATTTTAATTGAAATGAAGCCGCGATTATTTAAATCACAGCTCCATTTCCCTATGCTGGGTAGCCTAATCTACATGCCTCTGATGACAGAGGCATGTAGTCTGGACATACCCTTAGAGTCTCCCGCTGATCCCGGGCTCCATGGCTTTGAAATGCACAAGAGCCCCCAGTGGGGACTCTTGTGAATTTCAAAGAAGGCACCCACGTCCGGCCCAGAGTCAGCAGCACTTCCCGCTGGCCCCAGGCTGTACGCGGAGTTCTGTATTCCTCCTTTGAAATGTACAAGAGCCGCCACTGGGGCTCTTGTACATTTCAAAGGAGGAATGCGGAAGTGCCTATAGACTAGTTGAGTAGTCAAAAAACTATAAGCATTTGCTTATCAGACAGTCGAATAGTCTTTAAAATCCTTCGTGGGAATCATACTGAAACACACAAACTGGTTTCAACAACACAATGAGAATAATGTCTGATTTCTTCCTACCATGTTTGTAGGGCTCTCTTGTTCATGCATTCTCAGTCTCCTAAGGATGCCCAGTGGCCAGCAGTTCCAGCATCTCCTCAGGATACTTGGCAGCTGGCAGTTCCCCTTCTTTTGGGCTCTTCTCCAGGGGCAGAAGTTGGCACAGCTTGGGCTCTGGTGCAGGGGTCATCAGCAAGGCAGAAGTATCCAAATTCTGCTTTGGCTCAACTGAGCCAGAGGCTCTGCCTCTTATACTTCCTGTTCCTCCCCTCTACTTTTGGCATGAGAGGCAGGCCATGCCTGGTTTTCCTCACCAGAGGATGGGAGTGGTTCTTCCCTGTCATTTTCAAAGAGAGAGCACTCTGCCTTGCAACAGGCACTGAAACACCCCTCTACCTTTGAGCCAATTTTCTGATTCATGCACTTAGAAATTACTCCACAAAGACTGCCTACAATGTAAGGCCTCTCCTAGTGCAGAAGTTCCTTCTTTTGTTAGAGGGAGTAAGATTTACCAATGAAGCTCACAAAAAACTACTGACAGGGATCACAGTGTGGAGCCTTTATCCATTAGCACCTCTTTGTGACAAGATAGGAAGCTACACCAGCTATTACCATCTCCCTTATACTATCACACTCATTTTTGTGTTTGTTGTCCAGCCCTGTGGACAAGTTCTTAATAGTCTCTGTCACCTTCAAGATAATGGGGAGTTGGAAGTTCCCATGGCTTTACTGGCAGCTAAACTGCCATCGGTCTGCAGGATTTAGAGCAGGGGTGGGCTAAAGGGGCCTCCACAGGCCGGATGCGGTCCGCTAAGCGGGTGGGTCCAGCTCACGGAGGCCCTGCTGCTTCCCTGTCCCCAGACCAATTAGGTCATGGGGGCAGGGGCAGAGCAGAGAAGGCTTTGCGTACTCCCCCACCCCTAGGCCAATCAGGACCTGGTGGCAGGGGAGCTGTGTGAAGCTTCCTTTGCCCTGCCCCGGCCCTGTGAGGAGCCCGTGGCATTTCAAAGTGCCACGTGCTCTTCGCAGAGCGGGAGGAAGCTTCCCATGCTCCCCTGCCCCCAGGCCCTGATTGGCCTGGGGTTGGGGGAGCATGCCAAGCCTCTTCCAGGGCATTGGTGCCTCGTGGGAAGGGGGGTGGGGAGTCAAAAATTATTGCCCACCCCGATTTAGAGTGTTCTTCTTCAAAATCCTATATAAGGGAAGCCAAAGCCTTCCACTCCATTGGGTTTCAGCTCAGGCTGTCTGTTTGGAACAGCCATAACCAATCCTTCTCAGCCCCTGACAATGCCTTGAGCCACATCTTTTCCTCTGTAGGCTTTCCCAGTGTCTTGCCCTGCTCCTTCCTATTTGGAGTGTTGCTTCTCAGGCAGTTTCTCACCTGTCTTCTGAAAGGATCCTCTCTGAAACTGCAGTTCTCCTCAAGAGTTCCTTTCTTGAGGTCCTTTACCTTTTATTATGCCTAGGTGCCTCCCTGTCTAATTAACTGCCTCTTGTTACCCGGTGAGTTAACTAATCCCAGGTGAAAGTGAGCTCCTTAATTCTTCTTTGCTGAGCCGGTGGAAGGTAGGCTGGTCCTTTGACTTGTTTAGAGGGCCAGCCACCTCTGACAGGCTCAATTAATTAGAGTTCATAGATCTTTAGATGCCTGAATTAATTTACTGATAAACCATTTCCCTGATTACACATACTAAACTTCTGATGTGTGTGGGTTCCAATTTATTTTTGGAGGAATAAATATTAATAATACCATCTTCATCTTAAAATATTTTTAAAATAACTTACCTTGGCACATAGTTGCATATGAAATGTGCTGCATTTTCGATTCCTGCAGCCATACGACAAAAAACAACAGCACAGCCCACTTTGTAAGAAGTATCCCAAACAATCTAGAAGAAATATTTTTTTTAACAAAGTAAAGATTAAACTGTGGGCTTGTCTACACTACTACATAAGCCTGAATCTACTAAGGTTATATTCTGAGCCACCAATATAATGGGGCCACGTCCCCACTACAGGCACAATTTGAATGTTCTCTGATGTAGTGCATCCACATTAACAGAGCCTATCTTGAACTCAGAGAGTAAGGAAGCACGCTGGGAATCTTGGCAGGCTGGCCTATACTTCTGGTGTCCGGTGGGTCCAAAAAGCAGCAGTGGATGCTTTCAGGGGTTCCTTTTGGCCACATCCCACAAGGCATTCCTCTATTCCCTCTATTCCCTCTCCCTCACATGACATAAATGGGTCACAGTGGGCACGTGACTTTTTGTGTGCTAGTTGCCTGCACGGATGCCACAGCACAACGAACATGGAGCCAGAGGTGTTCCAAAACATGGCTTTCAGCTGTGCCACTCAATCCTCTGGACATAATAGAACACTGTTTCTGGTGGCAGGAGATGAGCTTAGACTGGTGGGACCACATTGTCATGCAAGAATGGGACAATTAGCAGTGGCTGCACAACTTCCGTATGTGCAACACCATCGTTCTGGAGCTCTGTGAATGATTTGTGAGGTTGCAGGATACCTGCGTGAGACCCGCTCTCACTGTGCAAAAACGCATGGCCATTGCCCTCTGGAAACTTGCCACACCAGACAGTTACTGCTCAGCTGGGAATCAGTTTGGGGTGAAGAAATCCACAGCTGGGGCTGTGCTCATACAAGTAGCCAAGGCCATCAACAACATCCTGCTACAGAGGATTGTGACTTTGGGGATCATGGACAATATCATGGACCGCTTTGCTGCCATGGTGCTGCAGGTGCTCATGGTTCACAAAGGATGCTTCACCAACATCAATGTTGGATAGTCAGGAAAGGCACATGACAAGACATCTTGTGGACCTCATGTCTCTTCCGAAAGATATACATTGGAACTTTTTGCCCAGACTGGACAATAAGAGTCAGAGAGGTGGACATGGCCATTGTGATCCTGGGTGACCTAGCCAACCCCTTGTTCCCCTGGATCATGAAGGCAGCCTGGACTCCAGCAAGGAGGAGTTCAGAAATAGTCTTAGCAGGTGCAAAATGGTGGTGGAATGTGCATTTGGACATTTAAAGGGTTCGTTCAGGAGTCTCCTAAACTGCCTAGACCTGAGCAAATGCAACATACTCTGTGTGGTAGCAGCATGTTGTGTGCTTCACAACCTGTGTGAAAATAAGGGGGAAACCTTTCTGCCAGGGTTGGAAGAGGAGGGAGCTGAGGCAGAGTGCCTGGGCAGAGAGTTTGAGCAGCCAGACAACAGAAACATAAGAAGAGCACAGCAAGGGGCAGTGCTAATCAGAGAAGCCTTAAAGGACAGTTTTATGCAAGGATAGTTTTGAGACTCTTCCTCATGGCTCTCCACAACGAGCCCCAGTATTCCCTGTGTTTGCCTTTCATCCTCCACCTCTATCTTCCCCTCATCTGTTCTTCCCTCACTCCCCTTCAGTTAAAGCAATAAAGAGATTGTTAATTAATGAACAGGAGAGTTTATTTGGGGAAAAAACAGGGGAGGGAATGAATTGAGTACTGGAAGGAGGGAAAGGGGGCAGGGAAGCACAGGAACAGGATTGGGAGGGCACCTGCCTCTGGAAGACTTGGAGACTCCGGCTGCTCTAGAGATCACTCCCCATGTTCTGGGGCCCTGATGGCCCCTGGGAACCTTGGCAGCACTCCATCACAAAGGTGAGAGTGGAGAACATGGTCAACTCCTAGCGCTCTTGCTGCTCCTGTGAGGCCTTTCCCTCCTTTCCTCTTGGTCAGTCCACCTCTCCTCACAGTGACCAAATCCAGGCACTGTGCCTTGACCTCCTGCACAAGGGAGTGCAAGCAGTCCAGCTGGGCCCTAATTAGCTATCTCTGCCTCAGCTGCTGGCTCCACCGCTCTAGCCCTCTCCTGATATTCAGCAGATAGAGCTGTATTTGCTTATTGTAATCAACTTAAATTGTGACTCAACACCAGCTATGTTCATATTAATGCAGGGATAGCTAAATTATGTACCAATTTTTGTAATTTTGTGGGAATACAGAAAAGTAGGGCTGTGTTAAATTGTTCCAAAGGAAAGTGCTCACAGTTAGCAAACAGAACTTTACTAAGCAAGCATTTGACTTTCAGAGCTCTGGAGGAAGGGGGAGAGAGAAGGTTATTCTGGTCAGGAGACTACAAACCCTCCTTTGCATGGTCTGGTTTGATCTGTTCCTGCGCACTGTGGGTACATCTACACTGAAGAGGAAGATCAAAGTTGCCGCTGTCAATCTTCCAGGGTTCAAATTAGCAGTCTAGTGAAGACAGCTAATTCAAAGTGAGATGGGCATTTCAGTTGATGCCAGTAACCCTGCTTTCATGAAGAGTAAGGGAAGTCAAAGGAAAAGTGTTCTTCCTTTGACTTCCTGCAGTGTAGACAATGCCAAAAGTCAAGGTAAGCTACTTTGACTTCAGCAACGCAATTATCATGGCTGAAGTTGAATATCTCAATTCGACTTTGTCCTGTAGTGTAGACATACCCTGTTTGAAGAACAAAAGTAAACAGGCATCATCAAGAGCTTTTCATATGTTAATTTGTTAGTCTTTAAGTGCCTCTGGACTCCCTGTTTTTGTTGCTGAAACAGACTAACATGGCTATCTCTCTGAAACCTGTGTTGGAGTTGTATTTTTTCTGTCTTGCTTGAAATATGTTTGTGGCGTTATCCCAAATTATTAAAAGTTTCTTAACTTGTACACTCAGACTCTGTGCTTGCAAGTGGGGAAGTATTGCCCCTCAGAGGAGTCAAAGAGTGGTGTGTAAATTTTCCAGGTTATTAGGTGGGGGCACGAGCCAGTTCTGTGTTGGATGGATGGAGAGGAATTCCTAGATATTGAACCTGGCCTTGGCTGCTGCTAGCTCTATCTGGAAAAAGGGCTTCACCACCTTTTGCTTTTAGATCAAAATAAAGAATTCTTTTGTGAAGTTCCAAGGACTGGAAGAACCTGCATACTTTCTTAAGGGCCAAAGTCTGGATATAAATTTGGATGTCCTGACATCTGAGGAAAAATAGTTATGTCAGTCTGTCAATTGGTAGAAACAAAAGATAACTGACTGACTGGCTGATAAACAAGTGGCTAGTAAAGTGGAGAGGCACAGTGTATGGCCAGCAGAGTGGCTGGCAGAGAAAGCCAGAGCAAAGTCCCAAAGAGAAAGATGATGAGTGTGTGCTCAAGCAGCAGAGTGAGTAAGGAGTCTCTTTACTCTTTATGATATCCATACAGGAATATCATAATTCTGTTTCTGCAGAGGTAAGTTGCAACCACTGTTAGTACCTTCAAAAAATCTCCAGGGGCAGAGGACAGTCCAAAAGGAAGAACCTTGTATTGGAAATGGTTCAGTCCAACACTAACTTGGAGGAACCTCTGATGACAGGGGTGGATTATTATATGAAAACATGCATTCTGAAGGTTGAGGGCAAAGAACCAATCCCCTCTTTCTAGTGCTGAAATGATGGGGTGTGTCTAGACTACAGGGTTTTTTCGAAAAAAGGGGCCTTTTTTCGAAAACACTATACTTGCGTCTAGACTACCGCCGCGTTCCTTCGACAGTAAATGGACAGAACACGGTGGTTTTGTCGACAGCAGTAAATCTCATTTTACAAGGAATAACGCCTTTTTTTGAAAGTACTCTTTCAAAAAAAATCACTATTGCATGCAAACTGTGCTTTTTCGAAAGAGAGCGTCTAGACTCTCTTTCGAAAAGCGGCTTGCTTTTTCAACAATACTGATCATAGTCTAGACACTCTTTTTCGACAGAGGCTTTTTCGAAAGATACTGTCGAAAAAGGCGTGCAGTCTATAGGTAGCCATGGTGTCTAGTGAGACCATACTGAATTGCTGTGTCTTTACAAAATTGTTGAGTCCTCTGAGATCAAATATAGGTTTCCATTCTCCTGACTTTTTCTTCATGAGAACATAGTGGGAATAAAACACCTTCCTCTGAGGTTTGTTGGAATGAGTTCTATTGTTCCTAGGTGTACGAGGTGGATTACCTCCTGGAGCAGTAGATGTTCATGAGAAGGGTCCCTGAAGAGGGGTAGAGGAAGGGTGAGTATATATTTGAAAAATAAATGAGATGGAGTAATCAGTTTGTATAATTTTTAATACCCATCAGTTGGATGTAATGGTTTTCCAGACTTGGTAATTTGTAACTAGACAATCTCCAAATGGTCAGAAGAGGGTAGATGTCTCCAGCACAGAAAAGGATGGGGTTTTCAGGCCCTTGACCGAGACTTTGAATTTGTTGCCTGGATGAGGAGGCTTGTGCTTTAGCTGTTGGAGAAGCACGTTGTCATCTCCTTGATGGCTTCTGTTTGCATCCCTGTGATTCATAATTATGTTGTTGTGCACAAAGAGTGTAGCAATAGCGCTGATAGGTAAATAAATCCCAAGAGACCAAAGTGTCGCTTGTGTTTCCTTGAGCATATGGAGAGAATTATCTGTCTTTGCAGAAAAGAGTTTAAGCCCCACAAATGGTAGGTTATCAGCCAGAGAGTGAGCGTCTTCTCTCTTCTTTGAAGTCCGAGAGATCGAGCTATGAGGCTCTTCTCATTACTACTGAGTTGCTACTGATCTTGCAGCTGTGTTCACAGAGTTCAGTGAAACCTGCAGGGCTGTTCCAGATTTGAGTTGTCCCTCTGACACAAGTGCTGTAATATTTTGTCACCAGAAATAAAGTTGGTAAATTCTGAGAACATTGTGTAGTTATTATGATCATATTTAGCTAGTAAGGCTTCATAGCTGGCTATGCACTATTGTAATGTAGCCACAGAATAAGCTATGCAGTCAAGAAGGTTGAGCCTTTTTCAGTTTTTATCATAAGGTGTATTCTTGGGCAGTTTTTGTCTACCCCACTCATGAACCGCATTGACCACCAGAGAACTGGGCGCTGAATGAGAGAAAAAGAATTCCGTGCCTTTTGATGACGCATACTTTTTGTCACACCTGTTGCATATTGAAGGAACAGATGCAGTCTGCCAAATGGTCTTGACAGGTTCCATTATTGCTTTGTTCATGGATAGGGTCTGAGCCCATACTGCGTACCAATGAATGAGGCACTATATGAGCTGGGGCTGAGCTGCTATGTACTGATTGTGGCTTTGATTGCATCGGTGCCAATGCATAGGGTTTTGATTTCCCCTTGGAGTCTGTGTGTGAGCTGGATCTTTTAAAGCCCTTAGCTCCTATGGCACAGCTGGTACTGGATGGTCCCGGTACCTCTGATCTGGTCATTGCTGGTGTGGCTGGTGCCAATGCTGTTTTCCCATTCACAGAACAGCTCTTTTTTGGAAGAGTCCTGTGGTGGGGAAACAATTACTCACTTCTTGGATATTTTCTTAGTAGGTTGAACCAGAGCCTTCCTGGTAGATGATGAACCCTCATCAGAAGCTGTGGTTGGGAAGGTGTGTCTAGATGAGGTCCAGGCTTCTGGCTCAGACACCTGTCTGAGAGACCTCGGCATGAGGAGGAGCTTTAACTATAAGTTTTTTGCTTTTCTTGTCCAGCCTGTTAGCTTGTGGCAGTGAGGACACTTTAGCATAATGTTGCTTCACCTAGGCAGTGCACACACTGTGTCCATTTGAAAGAAGTACAGAAAGCCTGCAGGTAGCCTACAGAAAGCCTACGATGCGTATGTGACCTGACCAAGCACTGCTACCAAAAGTTCTGATTGTATATGCAGAGGGACCAAAATACCAGAAGTGGTGTACCCAAAGGGATACCACTCAAAGAAGAATGTACAATTTCCTAAGAGCCCCATGGACCAGGGTTTGAGAGCTGTGGTCTCTGATGATATCACAGGGGTGGGCAATAATTTTTGATGGGGGGGCCATTGCAAGATTTTGGTAAGTGGTCAATGGCTGAACTTTTCTATGGAGGGGGTGCAGGGTCTGGGATGGAGGTTGGATGCAGAAGGGAGCTTGGGGTATGTGACTGGGATGCAGGAGAGAGTAAGGGATCTGAGAGGGAGTTTGGGTGAAGGAGGAGGTTGTGACTGGGGCAGAGGATTGGAGTGCAGGGTCTGGGAAGGGAAATGGATGCAGGAGAGGATTCTTGCCTGGGGGAGAGGTGTAGAAGGAGGTGTAGGTTCTGGGAGAGAGTTGGGGTTTGTATAGGGGGGTGCCAGAGGCAGGCTGTAGCTAGGAGGCGCTTATCTAAGCAGTGCCTAAGAAGCAGCACACTCAGGCAGGTTTCCAGGCTTGCTAGCAGCTGTAGACCATTCCATGAGTCTCTCTGTGCTGTGGAGACTTTGAGAGCTGCTCTGTCACCAGCAAAATTTCTCAGTTCCTATTGGCCAGAAACTGGCCAATGGGAGCTGAGAAATTGTACTGCACTCTCCTCACTCCCAGCAAAATCTCTCAGCTCCTGTTGGCTGGAAACTGTCCAATGGGAGTTGAGAGATTTAGCTGGGGGCAGAGGCAGCACATGAAACCTCTCCCCTTCTTTACAGTGCAGGGAGCCACAGGGAGCAGCTAGCTACTATGTGCAGTGCTGCTCCGTGCATAGGGGTGGGCCAGTTTAAAAGGCTTGGTCGGCCAGATCTGGCCCACGGGCCGTATCTTGTCTGCCCCTGTGATATCACCACCTCTGCAAGCAGCACTCTCAGATTGATGTAAAACCAGGATTTTCAGGGTGATTCCTGTGGAACATCTGCACAAGTGTGATTGAATAATGTTTACTTTTAGAGTCCAGGATCTCATTAAATAAATAATCCTTGAGGCCCTGTACATGTACTTATGGAGAAGGGGTTGGGCCCTGTGAGGGAAAGGATTTCAAAAGTCATGTAGGAGTCAGCAAATGCATGTTCAGAGACTAGAGTAGTTGGAGTTAAAAAGTGACTGGATCAACCTGTTGCAGAATCTTAAAAGGATCATGGAGGCAAAGTAAACACTGAGAATATTGATTGTGATAATCAATTAGATGATTTGGCATCTTTGGCAATTAAAATAAATGAATAGTTGGGACTAACTCCCCCTTATATTGACTTAGAACTCTACATGAGGGAAAGGGTAGGAGTTTGTGGCCCCCATTGTCATTGTTCTGTAAAAGACTCTGGAAGTTCACAATGCAGCTGCCTCAATCAGCTAACAATTTGCGTCTGACAAAATTAACTACTGTGTCAGAGCTGTAATATGTGGCTATGTCTGCAGCACTGGAAAATAGTTCGTGTGGATTCACAATCTTTTAAGAATTTAATAAAAAACTGATTCACCATATTGAGAATCAGCCCCCAACCAGCTGCACCTCCAACCAGCTGCAAGGGAGCCTGGCAGAAGGGTGTGCTGCATGAATGCCCACCAAAAGCTGCTGTTGTGCTGACGCTAGTGATGCAACCCCCACCAGCCATCTGAAAGTTGGAAGGAGCCCGCACCAGAAGAATGCCCTTCTCCACCCCACTCTAGGAATTGTAGACTCCCTGGACCTATCCCATGGCATAGAGGTCACCCCAGGACCCAGGGGAAGGGACTCCTCAGCTCCACTTCAAAGATCAGTGTATTTTTTACTTATATTTAAATGCGTAATGGATTTTACAGACAGGTCCAATTTTAATTCATTTTTATGGAATGTCCATGAATTTATTGATGGTTGGCAACACTGCCAGGAGCAGAAATGATGGTGGACAAAGCACCACTGAGAGTGGACATACCAATCTGCAGAGCTAACCCCAAGAGGGCCAGCAGAAGTCATCAGTGTGGTGAGTGGAGCCCTGTCACACTCCCTGTCTTCTGAAGAATTTTCTCTGTTTCTTGTAAGATTAAAAAATGAAGAAGACAAGAGCAGGGTGTTTTGGCTATACTGAACACCAAGTTAGAGAACATTTATATTTACAAAATTAACATAATCACAGTATTAGAATGTCTTGTGTAACCCAAGTTATTGTGTAACCCAAGGTGACACTTTTCAAACTATCTTAAGAATTAGCTAACAGTTTGAGGGTGGAAGCTATTTAAGCACCTGAAAGCAACACTGAAAGAATGGAGGTATGAGTCATTAATTATAATCGCTATTTTCCACTAATGGGTAATTATTTATTGTCTCCCCAATTCTAATTCTTGGAATTGTTCTGTGAGCTGTGTAAAATGTTTTAGCAATAAAAATTAATTTACCTGAGTATAATGACCACATGTTTTAGTACATTTCCGAGTCTCAAGAGTGTAGTGCTGGACTTCATCTTTCCAAAGTTTGATGGCTGTAACAACATTAAACATGCTGCGACTTCCCGTCCATATATTTTCTCCAACGTGCACATAATGAGGATGTGACATAAATTTTTTCGTTAAATATGGACTATGTTTAAAAAGGCATCTTTTTGCCCATGCTCTGGCAGTCCGTGCTAAAGCTGCATCCCAAGTCTGCAAAATAGTAAAGTAGAAGAAAGCTGTACAGAGAGTTAAATTACAATGCATTTTTATCCATCAGACAAATTAAGACAGAAAATGAATATCTATAAACTGTATTAAATGAAAAATGTTTGTAAATTCTGTACAACTATACAATACAAATATTTTGTTCCTCTTCTGTCATTCAGTCAAGCACTCCAAAATCCTGGTTTTAACTTATTAGTGAACCGATTTGTTCACAGAAGACAAGGTGACCAATTATTAAATCAACTTCTGTAAGTGAAAGAGACAAGCTTTGGAGTCTACACAGAGCTATTTGTCAGATCTTGGAAAGATACTCAGAGGGAATGTCTACACAGCAACTAGATGCTTATGTGTTGCCAATGCCAACTGACTCAGCCTTGCACAGCCTAGGCTATAGGGCTATTTCATAGCTGTGTAGACTTCCGGATTCAGCACAAGTCCCAGATTCCTTCACAGGGTCCTAGTGCCCAGGTGCCTGTTGTTACCTACCAGCTCTGTGTTCTTGGGGAACCAGAGCATGGCCACCTGTCAGCCCTGTGCTCTTGGGGAGCCAGGGAGTAACACTCATGGAAAACCATCCACCTCCCTCATGCCTCTGCTAGAATCAAAGGCAAAGCAATGAAAAGGCCAGGGAAGACACACCTAAACTCCTCCAGAAAAAAGTGATAGAATTAAGGAAACACCCCAGCCTCATCTGTATGGAAGATAGAACAGAGAGACCTCTCCATTAGCATACAAAATGGAGAACAGCTCTTCCAAAGCAGGAACCGCACTGAACTATGGAATACTGAAAGCAAAGGAGCACTGCCTAATGGGAAAACTCTGCTCCAGATGCTAATGAATCCAGGCCTGCTCACACCCAAATTAGTCATTATCAGACCAATTCTAGTAATGGATCCTATTGACATCCAAAATACTGACACTCCCTCGTTGTATTGTGAGCTCCTTCATGGAACATCATCAAAACTAGGCGTGATCAGTCTCTATTGTCTCACCTCTGTTTAACCATAAACAATTGTCAAACTATTGTCCTATCCCTATAAAAACTCCTGTCCGTGCCCAAGAAAAACTGTTCTGATACCTGGATTTAAACTGCATCAGTTCCATTGAGACTTCTTCATCTCTTGTCTGATCATGCTAGGGGCTCTGCTCTGCTTGTCTCCTGCCCTCTGGACCCCCAGCTCCCATCACCATCTGGGAATCCTGATCAATGCAAGCTTCAGGAGCAGTGAGGTCTCTCTCTCTCTTTTCTCCCCTCCGCCCCAACTACCTCTCTCTAAGCACAGCCTCCTAACCCTGCCCTGTGTAAACTGTTACAGGAGGCCCCCACTTTGTGATGGCCCAATTTACGACGCCCCCCCCCCTCAAACTTATGACCTTTTCTGTAAGTGCGGAAGGGGCCGAAATCCCCCCAACTTATGTCCTCGGCCCCGAATTTATGATGGTGTACGACACCTGTCGTAAATGCAAACTCAAGTTACAATGCCCCCGACTTGCAACACTATCCCCGGAACCGATCGCGTCGCAAGTCAGGGGCAGCCTGTATATGGTTTGCTAGCCCTAACATCTGTAATTAGTTTCAGTTTAGATTTAATATTGTAACTGTTAAATTTGATATTGTAACTGTTTTGTGTATGTTTGGCTCCCCATATATATATTCACCAACCAGAAATAAATAACTTTCATTGTTAAGCTGTTTGCTTCTCTCTTTTCCTTTCCCTCTTGTTCATTCTTCCTCAGGGGTGTTGTTTTGGCTTTCCCATTCACTCTGCAACAACGCTTCTTGTACCCAAGCTAAAGATCATTGTAGTGCCCAAAATCCTGTGAGGTTTGATCATCGTGTGATTTACCAGTGAATGATTGTGGTGTGAAAGTGGGGATAGAGAGGTGCTGAACCTGCGGGCATATGAGGATGGCAGTTTAAAGTACTGTTAAGTCCAGCCCACTGAGTCCAAAGACACATGAGGGTGCAGTGTGGCATTGCTGTTAAAGCCAGCCTGCTGAGTCCAGGGACATATGAGGGGTCAGCTTGTGAGTGCTAATTACCCCTTCTCTCAAACGTGCTCTGTTAGTGGGTGTGAGTGTCCATGTGTTCCTAAGGTGGGAAGAACCCTGTCCTGAGGAACATAGTTCCTGCAGGAGAATTCCAGTGGGAAGGGGAATTGGCAGCAGGGAGAACTCAGCTCCAAATGAGAGCACAAGTAAGCACAAGCAGCGCACTGATAGAATTGTTAACCTTCCCCCAGCCCCATATGAGTAACCCTAATAAATGAGCATACCCCAGAGTATTGGGCAAAACTGGTAACACTTCCAGAGCCCAGAACTTTATGTAGCAATGAAGCATCCCCACGGCCTGAGCCCTGTGAGTCTGAGTTCATTGGCATAGCCCAACCACAGGTGTAGCTGGTAAATAGACATATACAAAGTGTCACAGCTAAATACAAAGAGGAACAGATTGCTGTAAGGGTGTGTCTAAACTACAGGGTTTTGTCGACAAAAGTGGACTTTTGTCAACAAAACTATACCTGCGTCTATACTACCGCTGCGTTCTGTCAACAGTAAGTTTTGTTCACAGCGGTGAATCTCATTTTATGAGGAATAACACTTTTTTCAACAGTGTTCTGTCGAAAAAAGGCCAGTGTGGATGCGGGTGGGGTTTTTTTTTTTTCAAAAAAAAAAAAAAAAGACCTCCAAGGAAACCCCCTGTGGGACAGTCCATCTCCAAGGAAAACCTCTATTGTTCCTTTCTGTAGCCATGTTTTACAGGCACAGACACCCTGGCCAGGCATTCTGACAGGAAGCTGGTCAGAGACCAAGATGTCAGCATGCAGCTCTCCCTGCCTTCCTGCCACGTGGCCATGTGTGAAGCCCAAGATCCCATAGGCCCACAAGGACCTTTGAAGGAGCCATCACAGGTACCCTCTAAGGGAAAGAAGAGAGCTCCAGCCTGGTCAAGGCCAGAGGTCCTGACCCTGCTCGAACTTTGGGGCGAGGGGAAAGCACGTCAGGCCCTGCACACCCAGTGCAGAAATGCGAACATATGGACACATGGCACAGGGGCTGGCACAAAAAGGGCACCACCCGAGGACATTGGATCAAGTCCGGGCCAAAGTAAAGGAGCTCAGGTAGGGCTATGTCAAGGCCTGTGAGCGCAGATCCACCTCAGGTGCAGCACCAGTGCACTGCGCCTACTACCAGGAGCTGGATCACATCCTGGGTGGTCAGGACCTGCTGTCTGCCCCGGTGCTAGTGCAGATGGGCTTGCACACACTGGTGCAGCACTGCCAGGAGGGTACACTTCCAGGAGAAGACGAGAGGAGGAGGACACCAATGAAACCGCGGTGACCCTGACCCTGCAGCCTGTCCCTGAGACCCAGGAAGTCTCGCAGGCATCCTCCGTATCTGGCGAGGGAGCATCAGGTGAGTGCAGTCAGGGTCACAGACACAGAAGGGGGGAGGTGGGAGCAGAGAGGATGCAGAGCAATCTGCACATGTCTTGGTCTTCATGGACAGCTTGCATCTATCTCTCTGTGCATGTGCAAGCAGGCGGGCAGGCGGTGGGTATGTGGGTGGGGGCCCTGGGAGACCCAAGGTGCTCCAGGCCCCTGTCCTAGGTCTTGTGACCCACTGTCGCTGCACACTTCCCTGGCCTGTACAGCCATGATGGGAAGGGCGGGGGGAGATGTAGGAGGGGAGCGGATGTTGCCTTAGCCACAACGGGGCCCCTGTGAGGCTGGGTGGTTGGCAGGGCCAAACGTGGCCTTGCAGTGACAACATTCCCATCCCTTGTTGTAAGGACCTATTCACTGAGCCCAAGCAGGGACAGTGTGTGAATTCCAGTTCTCCCTCTTCTCCTCCACAGCCAGGCCTGCTGCTGCTGACCACAGGGCAACACCTGTGCCACTACCCACCCGGTCCCATGGCACCCGCAGGCATTGGCGGGTCTACAATGACCTCCTAAGGAGGCATGTTGAGGCCATGGAGAGAATGGAGGACACAATCGCGGAAAGTGCAAGGGAGGAGGCTCGCTGGCACAATCATCTCCTGGAGGATTTCCTCCCCCAGTGGAGCACTATGTGTGCCACTGTCCAAGAGGCCCTGGCTGTGCCAGGTCCTCTCCCCATGGGGACTCCTCCCACTCATCCAGCTCCAGCCCCCTCTGCCCCCCTTCCTCTCCCTCAGCCCCTGCCACCCCTCCAGCCCTCCCCCCCCCCTTGCTAGGGCAGAGCCATCTGCAGCACCCCTCCTCCCCTCCCCACCTGCACGGCCCTTACTCGACTCCGAGGACGGCTGGGTCCACGGACCCAAGGTGGCAAAGGTTTGTGGCCCAGGCAATACCGTCATCATCCGTAAGCTGCCTGCCCACCCTCCCTCTCTCCCCCCTCCAGGTTGACATCCTCCCTCTCCCCCAGTTTTAAAAACAGTAGTAGAGTTTACAAAAAAGTTTATTTTTTATTACATTTTGCACAGTTCTATTTTTTTATAGACAGTTATTTATTTGAATGTTAATTGTTAATAAAAATTTTATTTTTGAGATTTAACATGGTGTGTGTCTCTTAACTGTCTGGAGGCTGGTGCAGGGATGGCTTGTGGGAGGAAAGGTTTTGGGATGGGGGGCCCTGGCCCACAGGCCCCATTGGGGAGACCTTGGGGAAATTCACTGGGCTCCAGCTAAGAAGTGCTCACACAGAGCCTCCCAGATGCGGACCCCCACCTGATGGGCTTGGCGAACGGCAGCTGTCCGAGGCTGCGCAAACCGCCTCCCTTCCACCTCAGCCATTGCCCATCAGCCTGGGAGGAAGGCCTCCCCTTTGCGCTCCACCGGTTGTGAAGGATGCCAACATGCAGCCACCACCCCTGGGATATTGCGATCCCCCATGTCGAGGCAAGTGAGCAGGCACCTAAACCTTCCTCTCAGCTGGCCAAAGGCACATTCCACCTGTAATCGCACCCGTGTCAGGTGCGCGTTAAAGAGTTCCCTGCTCGGGTTCAGATGCCCAGTGTATGGCTTCATGAGTCAGGGCATGAGGGGGTATGCCGCATCGGCCACAATGTAGACCGGCATCTCCACGTCCCCAACAGCAAAGTTTCGCTGAGGGAAGAAGGTTCCAGCCTGCAGCCTTTGGTTAAGGTGCGAATTGCGGAAGATCCGAGCATCATGTGCCCGGCCCAACCACCCCACACAAATGTCTGTGAATAGTCCACGGTGGTCAGCCAGGGCCTGCAGCATAACGGAGAAGTACCCTTTTCTGTTAATATAACAGGCTGCTCGATGGGGCAGTGCATGGATGAGAATGTGAGTTCCATTGAGCGCTCCTCCGCAGTTTGGGAATCCCAGCCCAGCAAAACCGGCCATGATGGTGTCTAGGTCTCTGAGGCGGACAATCCTGTTCAGCAGCTCCAAGTTGATGGCCCTCACCACCTGCAGAAACAGACACATACAAACACACGAAATAGGAAGTTAGAAGGGTTACACAAGTCCTTGAGAGGTTCCACCCCTTCCTTCCCCTCCCCCAAGACCCCAGGACTCTCCCCCCCTCCCCGCCCTGGCGATTGCTCCAAGCAGTAGGGTGGACTGTGGCCAGGAACCCTCCACCACCTCCCCTCCATGGCCCCCCCACCCTTTCCTGTTACAGTCCCCCTACTCCTCATGGACTTCCCCTCCCCCCCCCGAGGGACTTACCTCCATCAACACGGCGCCAACAGTAGATCTCCCCACACCAAACTGGTGTCCCACTGACCGGTAGCTGTCAGGGGTGGCCAGCTTCCAGAGGGCAATAGCTACCCTCTTCTCCAGTGGGATGGCAGGACTCAGGTGGGTGTCCTGTCGTTGCAGAGCTCCTCCACTTCTGCATCCTGAAGTGGACTTCTGCATCCTGAAGTTTCGGAGCCAAGCCTGGTCATCCCACTGCTCCATTAAGAGCCAGTCCCACCAGTCTGTACTTGTCTCCAGCCTCCAAAATCGCCTCTCATGGAAAAAATTTGGTGGCAAGAACAGTGCTGCTGCATCCCGAATGAGGGGCTCCAGGCTGGGTTCAGAATCCAGACCAGGCATTAACAGCATGAAGGTCTCATGGAGTTGCAGCAGCACTTGAAGCACTATGGTGTGGGGCCATCACCTGCCCAGGGGCAGCTCTGGCTCCATTGCAAAAAAAGGGATCAAAATCAGAAAAACCTCCAAAAAAACCAAACTGCTGTGGTGTCCCAGGAAGAAGGGCACTCACAGAAAGCACTGCAAAACCTTTGCTGTCCCTCTAGGAGGTAAGGAAGACAGCGGCAGAAGCAGAGCAATGGCTATTCAGGGGGTGTCCCTTTAAGCACGCATCTCATGCTGCCCCCATGCCCTGGCAGAGCGGTTCCGGGTGCCTTCTTTCGTCAACAGAGCATCCAGCAGTCTAGACGCCCTTTTTCGAAAAAGCAGATCGATTTTTCGATCCATGTAATGCAGTCTAGATGCTCTTTTTTGACAGGCTTTTTCGAAAGATACTTTCAAAAAAGCCTCTGTTGAAAAAAGCCTGTAGTCTAGACATACCCTAAGAGACCATTCAAACAAAAGTGGGCAACTAACACTTCTGCAGCTGTAGAACAAACAATAGTAAGTGTGTTATAAATGGAATAATCTTCTATAATTCATTGCAACATTTTATTTTTTCTTATGCTGCTGTTGAAAACTTAAGTCTGGTCAACACTACAAAGTTAGGTTAACACAAGGCAGCTTACCTAGTTGTGCATATCTTTACACTTCTGCCAATATAAGAATGCTCTTCTGCTGATCTAATAATGTCATGTTCCTGAGTGATATAGAGCCAAGGTTGACATACTTAAGATGATGCAGCGTGAGTGCAGATACTGCATTTCTTAAGTCAACTATTATTGATCTCCAGCACTGATCACTCTGGTCACTACTGTGAACTCTCCTGCCAAAGGTCACAGAGACTGGAAGCCCCGTCCCCCTTTAAATCCCTGTTAAGTTTTAAAATTCCTTTTCTTGATTGCCTGGCTTGGCAAGCACACATAGCGGCTCTCCACTGTTACAGTGGCAACTGCTGACTAGAGACATGGGAGGGGGCACCAGTCACATGACTGATCCCTTCCACACAAGACTCCTTCCCATGACACATCAAAGCCTCTCTGACCCAGCTCCAATCATGGAGGCCCAATCTTGTGTGGATAACAATGGAGCAGCCCTTCAGAATGACTAAAGACATGTTCAACTGTCTTTCTGCACCTGCTGAGCCAATAGCTGAAGTATTCCTTGCTGTTGTCAAGGTGGCCAGTGTATGGTTTGTGCAGTAGGAGGGTACAGGATAGGCTGGGTCATCCAGGATCACTATTGGCATTTCAAAGTTGACAATGGCAATCCATCAGTTGGGAAAGCAAGTTCTTGCTTGCAGCTTTCAGAAGAGTCCTATACTCTTAAGGATATATGCATAACACACTTTCACTGAGGTTGATGTTAGTGAAGCATTATCGGTGTGGTGAACCACCAGCCAGAACCCCATAGACCTTTTTTTCACCACAGGCCTTGCTCCTGGGAAGGGGGGATCAGCCCCAGCCTTCTCCTGGCTGGCTGGAGCATGCTAACTTGGGGGACCATGTAGGTATTGAGTTCATACACTTCACACGTTCCCTGATTACAGGCCTGAGATATGTATTTAATGGTACCGTAAATGGCTCCCCACCTGTTGGATTTACAATGCAGGCAAGGTCTTTTTGTCTAATCTGTAAAATGGGAACAATTATACAGGTTGAACCTCTCTAGTCCAGTACTCTCGGGACCTGAGTGATGCCAAACCAGAGAAATGGCCAGATCACAGGAGGTCAGAGTTGTCTAGCAGCATTACCAACACTTAGAAAGTGCTTTTGCAGCACCAGCCATTCAAATTTCAAGTATTTATTAATATTTGTATTGTTCATTTCTGGCTCTTAGGTCGGTTATAGCCTTGAACTTTCACAGGCGCTATGAGCCAGCGCCCCTGCCACCAGCCTCTCCTATATCCCCAATGGGATAGTGTCCCCTGCAACCAACCCTCCCAGTGTCCCCAGTGGCACAGCCCCCCTCCAGATAGCGCCCCTTCTGTTCTCCACAGGGCGGCAGCCGCCCAGCTGCTCCCTCCCGTCACGCCCCCTCAAGCGGCGTCTCCCTACCATGTAGCGCATGTTGGCGGCAGTGGGCTGGACAGCGGCGCGATACTTGTTGTGCTCCCGCACGCAAGCCTCTATGAACGTCCTGTTGGTGATGGTCGGCAGGGCCGGCCGGACCTTCTTGCGCTGTGGGCGGCACATACCGGTCAGCACGCCCAGCCCCAGCAGGGCCAGCAGCCAGAGCCGCATGGCGCCGCCCCGAGGTCGCAGGGTGCTTTTGCCAGGTGCGCGGAGCGGCGCCTGGCGCGAGCTCAAACGGCTTCCAACGGTCACAGGGAGAATCTCCTGAGGCGAGCCCGACCCCCCTTGGACTGTGCCTACTCCCCGTACCTGTGCACACGCACACACACCGCTGACTGTGCCCGCTCCCCAACCTGTGCCCACACACACATAGCGCTGACTGTGCCCGCTCCCCGACCTGTGCCCACACACACACACACCGCTGACTGTGCCCACTCCCGGTACCTGTGCACACGCACACACAAACCGCTGACTGTGCCCGCTCCCCAACCTGTGCCCACACACACATAGTGCTGACTGTGCCCGCTCCCCGACCTGTGCCCACTCAGACACACCGCTGACTGTGCCCACACCCGGTACCTGTGCAAGCACACACACAGCGCAGTCTGTGCCCACTCCCGGTACCTGTGCACGCACACACAGCGCTGACTGCTCCCGCTCCTCGCACCTGTGCACACACACACACACACACACACACACACACACACACACACACACAGTGCTGACTGCTCCCGCTCCCCGCACCTGTGCGCACACACACACACGCAGCGCTGACTGCGCCCGCTACCCGTACCTGTGCGCACACACACACACACACAGCGCTGACTGCGCCCGCTGCCCGTACCTGTGCACACACACACACACACACACACACACAGCGCTGACTGCGCCACTCCCTGTACCTGTGCGCGCGAACACACGCATTGACTGTGCCCACTCCCGCACTTGTGCGCACACTGACTGCGGCCCTTCACAATATTCATTTCCAGAAAGTAGATCCCCTGCTGCACTGGCAGTCTCCCAAGTCGTTACCGCCTTTCCTCCGCTATAGAGGCTCTACTCCTCCCCAGCAACATTTTCTATACCCTCTTCAACAAAAGTCATCTAGGAACACTAATGTAACCCCCCTTCCCTCCCACTGGCATCTAGCTATAGCTCTCTGGCACCTAATTTCCTGGGATTCCTCTACTCCTCCCCCAGAGTAACCCCCTTCCCACCAAAAAACCTCTTGTAAATGCGGTTTTTCATCTTCTCCTATCTCAATCTAAAAGTCTCATGGGGAAAAGGCATTTGACGCTACTAAATCGTGGGAATATTGTGAATGTGGCGTATTTATAATGTTTTACTTTATATTTGTCGTTACATAGCGTGTTTATTATCATTGTACTAAAAGGATTGCGGTATTTCTGTGTGACCTGCATTGTAACCTGTCCGTGGCATTAAGCGGTCCCGCAACGG
Organism: Rafetus swinhoei; assembly: GCA_019425775.1. Classification (NCBI taxonomy): domain Eukaryota; kingdom Metazoa; phylum Chordata; order Testudines; family Trionychidae; genus Rafetus; species Rafetus swinhoei. Next base: position 281,246,394 of record CM033437.1, read on the forward strand.
TGTAGCAGCGATAGGTTGGACTGTGCTTGCACCACGTGATGTTCCTGTGTTGTAGTTGTGTCGTGACTGTAGGGCACTAACTGGCTCTCACGGATGGTTTGGGGCTGTCTGGTTTGTAGTGGGAGCTGGGACCCCACGTCTCCATTATCCCATGACAGGGCGTGGGGACTCTGCGGAGTGTGAGGGCTAGTCTACGACTGCGCCGCTGTCTGTAGCTGGACGGATCCCGCCGCTAGCCGAGGGGAGGCTGGAGCCCGCACGGGGGCGATACCGAGAAGGGAGGAGGAGCCGCAGCACGACTGGGGCCGCCTCTCATCCCGGGCTGCTCTCGGCAGGTCAGACCTTCCTCGCGCTGGGGCAGGACAGGGCGCGCGCTGCTGGGTGCGGTGCGCGAGGAAAGCCGGGCCGGGCCCCAGCCATGGCGGTCTCTGCGTTCCAGCAGGGCATGGTCTCAGTCGTGCTGCTGCTCTGCCTCTTCGTGGCGGTGCCCAGGCTGTTCGGGGGAGGAGGAGCGGGGAGGACCTTGCAGGGGGACGAGGCTGCCCCCGGTCACTACGATCCCTATCCGCATCCCACAGGTACAGACCGTCCCTGCTGCACCCCTTCCCGCCGAGCGCTGCGACTTGCCCCCGGAGGAGCCGCCGTCCTATCCTCTCTTCTGTCCCGGCAGCAGGAGAGACGGGCGATGCAACCTGTTACGCGTCTGCTCCTCGCACCTGTCCACACACCAGCACCCTGTTTCCCCACCGCCAGCGCTCTGCACTGACCCCCTAGTTGCAGGAGGGGTGATGGGAGGAAGAGTAATAGGCTGCGGGTTCTCTTATGCTACTCCTCCTCCCTTGCGTGGGGATAAACATGTGGGTAGGGATGTGAAAGGTTAATTAACCCCTAACGGGTGATGTTTACCGGTTCTGGTTAACCCATGGGTGCTGAAGCAGCTCCCAGCCTGTTGTGGGTAGGCGTCTGCTCCAGCCCTGCCCTGGAGAGGGGCTGCTCTGGGTGTCTAGAGCAGTGTTTCTCAACGTTTTTTTTTTTATAAAGTGACCTTTAAAAAAATTATAAGTACCCCTAGTACCTACAGTTTTCAGACACAATTTTTTTTCTACCATTGTAACACATTTGTTTAAACAACTTAATCATAGCTGGGCAGGCGATGGAATTTTTGGGTGTAAAAAGTACAAAAATAATAAAGCACTGTAAAACTTAAAACAAAAATTGTTTTCTCCAAATTTCAGTTGTGTTGACGTACCCCTCAGAATTCTCTCGAGTACCCCTAAGGGTACTCATACCACTGGTTGAGAAACACTGATCTAGAGTAAGCCCTGTCTGAGGCAACCCAGGCGCGTCGCAGGCAGGGGTGTGGTGGCCTGGGTGCTTTGCAGGCAGGGGCTGGGCTGGGTGTCTGGAGTTGCCCTTGTCTGTGACAGGCTGCTCCAGTTGGGCTGTGGCAGGGGAGGGCGCTTCAGCCTAACTGGGCTGGAGTGCCCCCCCCTTAATTTAGAAGCAGGAAGCCTGCTAAAAAACCTGTGGGTCCCCTAGATGATCGAACTACAAAAGGCGCAATCAAGGACGATAAAGCCATTGCGGAGAAACTAAATGATTTCTTTGCTTCAGTCTTCACGGCTGAGGATGTTGGGGAGATTCCCAAATCTGCACCGTCCTTTGTGGGTGATGAATCTGAGGAACTGTCCTGGATTGAAGTGTCATTAGAGGAGGTTTTGGAACAAATAGAAAAACTTAATGTTAACAGATCTCCGGGACCAGATGGCATTCATCCAAGGGTTCTAAAAGAACTCAAATGGGAAATTGCTGAACTATTATCTGTGGTTTGTAACCTATCCCTTAAATCGGCTTCCGTACCTAATGACTGGAAGGTAGCCAACGTGACACCAATATTTAAAAAGGGCTCTAGAGGCGATCCGGGCAATTACAGACCGGTAAGTCTAACTTCAGTACCGGGCAAATTAGTGAAACAATAGTAAAGAATAAAATTGTGAAGCATATAGAAGAACATAATTTGTTGGACAAAAGTCAACATGGTTTCTGTAAAGGGAAATCCTGTCTTACTAATCTATTAGAGTTCTTTGAAGGGGTTAACAAACATGCGGACAAGGGGGATCCAGTAGATATAGTATACTTAGATTTTCAGAAAGCCTTTGACAAGGTCCCTCACCAAAGGCTCTTGTGTAAATTACAGTAGACTTCCGATAATCCGGCACCTTTGGGACCCAGGTGGTGCCGGATTATCAGAAATGCCGGACTATCAGGAGGTACTCTGGTGGGGGCGGGTCTTGTCGGAGGGGAACAGCGCCGCAAGGGCCGAACCCTCCGCCATTTTAGAAGAAGGCAAAGCCTGCGAGTGGCGGAAGCAGAGAGGGGCAAGAGGCAGGCAGCCGCTTCAAAGTTCTAGTCAGTTACACTTACTCCGGCTGGATCCACAGCGGACAGGCTCTCAATCTACCTTTCCTCTCTACTGCCTGGAGGGGGGCTTGCAGGCTTTGCCTCCCTGCAACAGGAGGGAGGGTTTGGCACACACACACCCCCACCCCACCGACCCCTCCACCAGGCAGTAGAGAGGAAAGATAGATTGAGAGCCTGTTGGCTGTGGATCCAGCCGGAGTAAGTGTAACTGACTAGAACTTCCTGAATGCGGCTGCCTGCCTCTCGCCGCCTCTCCACCTCCCTGCAACATGACGGAGAGTTCGGCGCCCCTTCCCCTGCCCCCGCCTCGGTCCCCTCCTCCTCCTCTCTCCTTCCCCTCCGCCCCAGAGGCAATAGAGCAAAGATAAATTGCAAGCCTGTCCTCTGCAGATCCAGCCGCAGTTAGTGTAATTGACTAACAACTTGAAGCAGCTGCAGGAGCACTTCCGGGTTGCAGTTGGTGCCGGACCATCAGGTGTGCCGGACCACCGGATGCCGGACCACCGGAGTTTTACTGTACATGGCCATGGGACAAGAGGGAAGGTCCTTTCTTGGATTGAGAACTGGTTAAAAGACAGGAAACAAAGGGTAGGAATAAATGGTAAATTTTCAGAATGGAGAGGGGTAACTAGTGGTGTCCCTCAAGGGTCAGTCCTAGGACCAATCCTGTTCAACTTATTCATAAATGATCTGGAGAAAGGGGTAAGCAGTGAGGTGGTAAAGTTTGCAGATGATACCAAACTGTTTAAGATAGTCAAGACAGAAGCAGACTGTAAGGGACTCCAAGAAGATCTCACCAAACTGAGTGATTGGGCAACAAAATGGCAAATGAAATTTAATGTGGATAAGTGTAAAGTAATGCACATCGGGAAAAATAACCCCAACTATACGTACAGTATGATGGGGGCTAATTTAACTCACGACAAATCAGGAAAGAGATCTTGGAGTTATCATGGACAGTTTTCTGAAAACTTCACACAGTGTGCAGCGGCGGTCAAAAAGGCAAATAGGATGCTAGGAATTATTAAGAAACGGATAGAAAATAAGACCCAGAATATCTTACTGCCCCTGTATAGAACTATGGTACGCCCACATCTTGAATACTGTGTACAGATGTGGTCTCCTCACCTCAAAAAAGATATTTTGGCCTTGGAAAGGATTCAGAAAAGGGCAACTAAAATGATTAGGGGTTTGGAACGGGTCCCATATGAGGAGAGGTTAGCGACTGGGACTTTTCAGTTTAGAAAAGAGGAGACTGAGGGGATATGATAGAGGTATATAAAATCATGAGTGGTATGGAGAGGGCCGATAAAGAAAAGTTATTTATTAGTTCCCTAAATAGAAGAACTAGAGGACACCAAATGAAATTAATGGGTAGCAGGTTTAAAACTAATAAAAGAAAGTTCTTCTTCACACAGCGTGTAGTCAACCTGTGGAACTCCTTGCCAGAGGAGGCTGTGAAGGCTAGGACTATAATAGAGTTTAAAGAGAAGCTAGATAATTTCATGGAGGTTAGGTCCATAAAAGGCTATTAGCCAGGGGATAAAATGGTGTCCTTGGCCTCTGTTTGTCCCCGGGCTCCACATGGTGCTGCCTCTTTGAAATGTCACATGCAGCCTGAGGCCAGCTCCGGAGTCCCATACTGTCCTGGGCTGCAGGCAGTATTTCAAAGTGGCAGCCCCACGTGGTGCCCAGGGTCTGTGGCTTTGAAATGCTGTGTACAGCCCAGGGCCAACTGGGGAGTCCCAACTTGGGTGGGGCTACATGCGGTATTTCAAAGCAGCACCACCACATGGAGCGAGGGGTCAGCTGGGCTCCCTGCAGTGCTGCATGAAGCGGCAGTGCTGCATGAAGCCTGGGGTCAGCTGGGGAATCCCCTGCTGGCCCCAGGCTCCATGCGGTGCTGCTGTTTTGAAATGCTACGGGAAGCACAGGCTCAGTGGGGGACTGTCTAGGGGCTGTTGCTACACTTCAAAGAGATAAGGAGACACCTCTAGCTGGATGGCATTTGAATCTCTCCTGAGTGGCCGCACAAGTGTACAGCTTTTAAGCAGCTCTCTCTATGTGGCTGTACTGTCTCCTCTCCGTCCTCCCCACACACACACACTGGCTGCATCTAGACTGGCAAGCTTTTCTGCAAAAGCAGCCGCTTTTGCAGAAAAACTTGCCAGCTGTCTACACTGGCCGCTTGAATTTGCGCAAGAACACTGACGATCTAATGTAAGATTGTCAGTGTTCTTGTGCAAATACTATGCTGCTCCCGTTCGGGGAAAAAGCCCTCTTGCGCAAATGTATTTGCGCAAGAGAGCCAGTGTAGATAGCTAAAAACTGTTTTGTGCAAAAAAGCCCTGATGGCAAAAATGGCGATCGGGGCTTTCTTGCACAAAACCGCGTCTAGATTGGCACGGATGCTTTTCTGCAAAAAGTGCTTTTGTGCAAAAGCGTCCGTGCCAATCTAGACACTCTTTTCCGCAAATGCTTTTAACGGAAAAACTTTTCCGTTAAAAGCATTTTTGGGAAAATCATGCCAGTCTAGACGTAGCCACTTTGTCTTACAGCGTGAGCTTTACAGGCCCCAGTCAGGACAGACAGTTGTGTGGAAGGTCTGGGGATGGGCCTGGAGGCAGCACAGTTGCACAGGAGGAGCTGCTGGAAAAGGGTGCTTATGTTTGTTTAAAACTAATCTTCATCAGTGCTGAGTTTCTGGCTGTTCACTAAAGGCAAATCCTTATCTGATCTAAATTTTATGGAACTGTGCTAATTTATACTCTCCAAGAATTTGGCACTCCATTTCTAAAGGCAAGTGGTCCATTTTAATATTTGCAATTAATTAGATGAATTCAACTTGAGACAACCTTGTGATTTGAAAAGTTGAAGGCAGCTGTAAACCAGAGAATGTTACGATTTCTGATGATTCGCTGATGAATGTTTGGGCATAAAATGGGCAATTTACGAGGCTCTATGCAATGTGTAAATCTTTATGTGCAATTCAGAATGACTTTACATTTAGGTTTAACCTATAGAATGATGCATGGCGGATAACCTCTTTAATCCTGGAGACTTGGCTTCTGCCTACTCTGTGCAGAGGTGGGGAATAGTGTTTAGCCTAAAGGAAACTTACATGGGAGCAATGTTCCCACTAATCTTTTCCATCCACGTGTGTGTTTTTTTCATCCACATGTGGAATAAATTTGTGTATGTGCACTGAGGCATGTGCAAATCTGCAGCACCAGTAGAAAAAAAGAGCCCTAACTGTGGGCACTCGGCTAATCAGCAGAGTGGCATTTGAATCTCTCCTGAGTGGCTACACAAATGTACAGCTTACAAAAAACACTGCTGGGGGAGGCTTTTTTTTTTACAGCTGGAGCAATTAAATAAATCTAACAACTAATTAATTAATAAAAATACAAAAGAATACTACTTCATCTCTCATGGGTTCTCAGAGCCCAGGCTCTTAGCCTGAGTCTGAACATCTGTACTGCAGTTTTGTAGCCCCATGATGTGAAACCTGTGAGCTGGAGTCAGCTGACAGAGGCCAGCCAGTGATATTTTATTTCAGTGTAAACATACCCTGTATGCCCTTTTTGGGATGTGAGGAACTCTGGGATGGCAAATGATGGTGGTGGCCATAAGAATCTGATCTTGCATATATGAGGCATATGCATACCAGGAGTGGATTCCATGTGGGCAATCACTTGAAGAACTTTCTCTTTTACTAGGTACCTTTGAAAGCTTGAGAATCACACCTTTATTTTGGTTATCATCCATCAGGCCATTAAGAACTAAAGAAGAGAACTTTAGCTCATCAACCCTAATAAGTAATGTTGGGGTTTCTACTGAGTTACAAGAGATCCCTCCTGCATCTGAATATGTTGCATGCCCATTACTGGAGGAGACTTGGATGCAGGATAGATACAAATTAATACTTTTTTGATGGATTTTTAACATTTACATTTCATTTTAAGAAACCTATTTAAAATCAAATTTGAGATTGGCAATCTGTGTTAAGACCTAAACTACTTATAATCTATTAAAATCATTTAAATTAAAATAATATTCAGGTAGCATGTATTTGCTAACAAAGTTTAAAGAAGCTTCAGGGGGTAGCCGAGTTAGTCTGTACAGGATAAACTTAAAAAACAACAAATGGTCTGGTAGCTCTTTATAGACTAACAAAACATGTAGATGGTATAATGAGCTTTCATGGGCACAGCCCACTTCTTCAGATGACCGGAGTTTTGAGTTTAGGATGTGCAGACCCAAAATAAATAGGGGAGACGAGAGGGGGGGAAGGAAAAAAAAGGAAGGGGGCAGGAAACAAGGAGCAGAGGGTATGGGAAAACCAAATAGGCAGAACTGGTAGTCTATAAGCACCTAAAGAGTCAAACGGCTGAACTGTTGGAACTAGAGTTTGCTGAAATGCTAAAATACCTTGACTTCAGTACTCTCTTTTTCAGGTTTAGAGAGCAGAGTTTCCCAGTGGAGGGCTGGCATCTGGGAGCCCTGCAGGCGTGTAGGGCAGCAGGGCTGCTCAGCGGGGCCAGGAGCCCGGTGCATGGCAGCAGGGCTGGGAAGGCCCATGGGGCCAACAGCAGAGTGGGGAGGCCGGCCGGGAGGCCTGTGACCAGGCAGCAGAGGGGGAAAGCCGGCCAGGAGGGGTCTGTGGCATGGGGGCCAGAAATGACCGACCCTATCTGGGACCAGTCAGATCCTGAGGGTGCTGGTAAAATCCCTCATCTGGGACCAGTCAGATCCTGAAGGTGCTGGCCCAGGGAGGTCCAACATGTAGGTGAGTTATGTTCTTCGTTATTCTCACTAGAGATCCTTGGCAATGTTGGCTTTCTGAAGGATATTAGAAGTTGGGAGGTGGCACTTTAGCTAAGAATGCATTTGTTACTTATTTCTGGGGCGGGAAATAGCATTGTAGTCTGAAACTTCATGTTGCTTTCATCTTAAGGGTATGTATTTGTTAGCAACGTCAAGGTTGCTATCGTTTCATTTGCCATTTTCTAGACCATATTAGTATATGAGAGGCAGATTTTCATGCTTCAATACTTTTGTTACTTTCCTCCAGACTCCTTGTTGATTCGGTTGTCAGTAGGACATCTTAATGAGACATATGGCAAGCCTTTTTAGAATTCGAGTTAAGTGTTTGGAAACTGTTTTCTGCATCTGTATTATAATATACTTTATTTTTTTCAGTAAATATTTAACTTTACTGAGGTATGGCACTCCTGCGCATATGTAAGAGCAGTTATAGTAACACTGAATTCACAGCTAAACCCATTTTTACATATGCTAATCTGGTTATTTCAGTCCAATGTTTTTTATTCAGAAAGCGAAATGTTAAATTTTTGTTTTTGAAGTTAGATAATACTGAAAGTAAAGCTTTTTGTATTGGAAAATAAGTGAAAGTTTGATGCTAATACTAAAAGGCAGTTCCAGACTTCAGTAGGTTTGAGTTCAATGTCAGATTGCTCTTTGCATTTTGATTTTAATGTCAGTGTATTATTGGTTATACCTAACTGCAGTTTGCAATTACTTTGCCAAGTTATTTCTGTTAGTAAAAATGAGATTGCCTGGTAACTTATACGGTGTTTTTAGTAGCTTTGTAGAAAAAGAGAATCTTACTTTGAGAATTTTTAAAAATATTCTTTGCAATGCATACGGTAGATCTATTGTGATCTTGTATGTGACTGTTCTGTAATAGGTTTTAATTGACCCAATATTAAAGGCATGATGAATCTAGGAGGAAGAAAATCTCAGAACAGTCTTACTTGGAAATTAACTACGAGGCTAAACTTTTTTCTTTTGAAATCTTTCATTTTGCAGATGGCTCTGAGAGAGTTCAGCAGTCACATCAGAACTTCCTGAATTCAGAAAGTAAAGCATACCAAAGCTTTCAGCAGATGAGGAATGCAATGGAAAAGGACAGGAGGAGTGAGAGAACTAGAGGAAATGGCAGAGACTTAGCTTTTACTCTCATGCCCTTGTATGCTATTGGCGTGGGGGTGTTTGCAGCATACAAATTCCTAAAGGTAAATATTAATTATAACAACATTAACCATAGAAGTGTCAGAGGGTAAAGCCCAAATAGGTCATTTGTTCCTCCCCTGAGTCCATGCAGATTGTTCTTTAAAATCCACTTAGTTTGGCTTTTGCCCAGTATGGTTTCAAAGATGAGCTGCAAAATAAAAGCTGTGCTGTTTACTGCTCTCTCTCTCTCTCTTCCCTCCTCTTCAGACTGATTTGGAGTGGAGTAGAAGGTGTTTCTTACAGTCTCAGAGAATGGTTAAGTGGCACTGCAAAGCATGCCAGAGGGGTGTGATTTGTAAAGTGCACTAACATGTTACATTTTCTACTGGAGGAATTCTGCACTACTGCATGCACACAGAAACATGATCCCTGGCAGATTCTGGTTGCTTCCCTGCAGAAAAATGGTTTCTTTGGAGAAGCAAAGAGAAATTGCACCAGTTTCACTCACATCTCCCCCAGTTACTCCAGGTGCCAAAACAGATGTGCCCATGCTGCTAGGGAGGGGTAAGTGATTGTAGGGAAGAAAGGGGAGACCTGGGCTGCCCTGGCTATTCAGGGATGTTAGTCCTGACTGGGCAAAGGAGGAGGAGGATGGAGATAGTTCCCGCCCCTGCCTGGGGCAGATACGCCTAGCTCAGATCAACCCCCAGAAATTTCCCTGATTTCAGGAGACTCTGCATGGGGGTCGGGGGATTGGGTGTTTGAGTGCAGGGGGTGATATAAAGGATTCTGCATGGTATTGGGAGGGGGTAAGACTTGATGGTGGCATTGGATGTGTGTTGGGAAAGAAGGATTCAGATGTATGGAGGTTGGTCAGTCAGTGGGAACAGCAGCACATATAGTGACCATTGCCTCCCTACTTCCTGTCTGCATCATTCTCCTCCGTGAAGGGAAGGGTTAGTGTAGGGAAGCTGTTCTCCCTCGCAGAGCCCTCCGAACCCTCACCCTGCTAAGACTCACCCCCTATATCAGGAGTCCCCCTTCACTGCATCCACATTTCTCTGCTCCCAGAAACCCCCCATTCCATCAGGCCTCACCCATTGTATTGGAAACCCCCTACTCCTGGACCCCCACATTGAGTCCCACTCACCTCACTGAGCCCCAGTATCCAGACACCTTCCCCTCTGCCCAGTTGACCCCTAACCATCATCTGGACTCTTCTGCACCCAGATATCCCCAATAAGTCCCTATGCATCCAGATCCTAAAAAATTCTGCATGTTTCATTTGTAAAAATAACACAATATAATCATTTAAATGTCAAGTATGTCTGAAATAATACAGATAACAAAAGAGCAAAAGAGATACAGATTTTTTTGACAAATAATAAAATAATGTAAGAACAGCAATACTGGGTCAGACTAAAGGTCCATCTAGCCCAGCATCCTGTCTTCTGACAGTGACCAATGCCAGCTGCCCAAGAGGGAGTGAGCAGAACAGGGAATCTTAAGTAATCCCTCTCCTGTCTCCCATTCCCAGCCTCTGACAGGGAATTGTGTGCCAAAAAATTAAAAATTCCACATATTTTATTTGTCAAATTAACGCAGTAGCAACAACATAATCATATCATTTTTAATTATTTGCTGACAAGTATTTTGATATAAATTACCAAAATAATTAAAAATAGAGTGTTTATATTGCTATTATGTTACTGTATTTTTTGTCGATTAGGCAAAATTTTGCAGAATTTAAAATTTTTTAAGCACAGAATTTTTAATTTTCGGTGCAGAATTCCTTCAACAGTACTAGGATTCTTTGGGGGTGTTATTTTGATAGATGAAACCTGCAGAATTTTTTTGGTGCAGAATTCTGCCAGGGGTACTGTGGAGAGCCTTAAAAGCAAAGAAGAGTAGCTTGTTTGTTATAGGGAGAGGGATGCATGCAAAGGGGGATGATGTAGTCAAAGTGGTGAGCCATGAAAACTATTTTTGCAGCAAGATAAGTGGAGCAGACTGCATTTGTCAAAGCTGGAGAGAAAGAGATAGTGATCATCAAGACTCAGGATGAGGGCCTGTGTTACAAAAGACGCACTGGGTGGCTGGAGAGAAAAGGTCATTACTGACGGTTGCTTATCCAATATTAAAAGCAATTTGCCTTTTAGATGTCCCAAGTAATAGAACTTCCACTATTTTTTCTTGCAGGGGCAATCCCAGGGCCTTATCAAGAAAATTTTGCTAACATTCAGCATACATTAAAAAAAAAAGTCTTAATGTATGTTAACATTCCCAATGATGATGTTCCCTACCACCCCTTATGCTGGCATTCTTCAGCATCCTCGGTGTTTATGTTCTTGACATACTTGGAAATTGTTATCACTTAGCTAAATATAGAGCTTTATTAACATACTGTAGTTGAGGCAGCTCACATACATTGATATGTTCACGAATGGAGCCTTAATTGTCTTGTATACTTAAGTGGTCTATAGCAGAGGAAGCCAAATGCAGGTGACGCTCCAGCTGTGATTTAAAGGGCTCAGGGTTCCAGGCGCTGCTGCAGCAGCAGCATTGGCAACCAGACCCCGGGCCCTTTTGAATCATTGGGCCCCAGGGCAACTGCTTCCCCCATCCCTCTGTCGGTGGGCCTGACCCATACCTCCCGCCAGTGGTCAGGGTCAGGACAGCTTTGCCACAAGGAGCCAGCCCAATTCCCAGACAGTGTGGTGAGCAGGGGCCCTTCTTTTTCTGCTTCCCTCCCCCACAGCATTAACTCTTGCACCATCTGGGCAGTGCGGTCACCTCACTGCCAGCCTTGGTGCTCTGGATAGTGCAGTCATGGGGCGTGGAGCAGGGTGGTTGGATACGGAGCAGGATATTGCGGGGAGAAGGTGCAGGGGCTAGGCTACAACTGGCTATTTGTGGAGTTACAGCCTCTCCCAGCCTTCACTACCTAGCCATCCATGTAATTTCCCTACCTGATGTGGCCCTCAGACTGAAACATTTGCCCACCCCAGTCTAGAGGTTATATTTCTAAAGGATTTTGCAGTGAAATGTAAATTGAAGGTGTTAATGTGTCTACTAAAACAAATTTCCCATAATAAATTTGAGAGACCAATTTGTGCATTTGCCTTATACCAGACTTTTCATGCATTGTTCATATGGTGACTTGAAAAATTATGTAAACTGTTTTGACTAAAATGTGGCACCTAGTTTAAGATGGCACTGTAAATCAGTATTTTTTCTGTGTGCTTACAATGATATATGAGGTAGAAGTCAAAATATTGTGCAGTGACGAACATATGTAGGATCTTGAATGTAGTTTTTATACAATCTTTGTTATACTTAGCTCGTTGTCTGGCAGCCTATACAAGACAATGCCTGATTCTGAAGTGGGTATTTCAAGTGCAATTATATGAAATAAAATTTTGTTTTATATAATGCGTCTGCTGAAAGCAATAGGACACTTGGTGTACTAACAGAATTAGTGATTTGGATAAACGTTTCATGGACATTATTACACAAATTTTGTCACTTTTGGCACAGAGCTCTAGACAGTTTCGGTGAGAGCTTTGCTGCATTTGACTTCACTTTGTTTAAGGAGTGGGCGGGATCAAGTGTGAGTGAATGAATATCACAAAATAACTGAAACTTTTAATACATTTAGAATTCTTATTTAAACACATATCTAAAACACATACTAAGCTATTTTGTTGGCTTATGTGTAACTTGACTTTTTTTTTTTAGATGAAATCCCAAGAAGGAAGTTCTTCTAAGAAAGAGAAAAATACTGATGACAAGGCAAAAGAAACAGGCAAGGCATCAGTTCAGAATATGCAAAGTCATAAAGTATATAGTTTTCCTTCTGAAATTAAACTATGCATTTATTGATATGTTGCAGAACAAAACCCAGTCCCTCGGTTTGTTAAAATGCTTTGAAGAACATTAGCAAGACTGTTAAACTTAACGCATGCCCAAGCACCTAACTTTAGGAATAGAGCAATGCTCAGTAGTGGCATACTTAGAAATGTGGGCCTAGAAGGGACTCAGCAGTTGTCTAGATCTTCCACTGTGCTGAGGGAGAACCGACTATGCCTACATCATTCCTGACAGGAGTTTGTCCAACCTGATCCTAAAAGCCTCCAGTGGGATTCCATAGCCTCCATTGGAAGCCTATTCCAGATCTTACCTGTCTTTTCACTGAGAATGTTTTTCTTAATATTCAACCTAAAAAGTATGTTGCTTCAGATTAAACCAGGTTCTTGTCCTGCTTTGAGTAGACATGGAGAACAATTCACACTATATTCTTTATAAGAGCCCTTAATATATTTGAAGACTAATGTCCCCCTCAGCTTTCTTTTCTCAAGACACACTGTGTTGATTACAGACCAATTCCTCAATGTCATTTTGAATTCTAATCCCATCCTTCAAAGTGTTTAGAAACCCTCCCAGCTTTATATCATCCTCAGACTTTACAAGCATATTCTCCTTTTTATTCCAAGCCATTAATGGAAACATTGAATAGTAATAGACCCCAGACTGACCCTTTTGGGACCCACACTAGATTTGCCCTCCCAATTTGACAGTAAATTATTGATAATTACTATTTGAGAACTGTCTTTCAACCCACTGTGCATCCACTCTACAATAATTTCCTCTAGACTACATTTCCCTAGTTTGCTTATGAGACTGTTATGTTGCTCCATGTCAAAAGCTTTACTAACATCAAGATCTGTCACATGTAATGCTTTTTCCAAGAACTGGGCCAGTAAGCGTTTCAAAAAAGGGGCCTGTCATGATTTATTTTTGATGAATCCATCTGTGCTATTACATGAAACCCTGTTTTTCTGTAGGCACCTACAACTTGATTTTTTGTTACCTGGAAAAATACTGGAATGAGTTATCACAGGCTGACTGGTCTCTAATCTTCTGAATCCTCTTTGTTCCCCTTTTTAAAGATATGTACTCTATTTGCTGTTTCTGGCAGCTTACCCATCCTCCATGAATTTTTGAAGATAATTCCTAATGGTTCTGAGATTGCTATGTTTAGTTCCTTAAGTTTCCAGGGTAAACTTTGTCACCCCTCTATCTTGAGTGCATCTAATGTATCTAAATATTCTCTAACCTAGTGGTGGGCAACTTGTGACCTAAGGGCCACATGCAGCCCTTCAGGTTTCTATGTGTGGCCAATGAGATATTTTGTTTACCGCCCGTGCTCAGGGTTGCCAGATTCCACTATTTTCTGTCCACATAAGGTTTTTTTTCCTACCAGTATTACTAAATTGACATGTATGTAAATCAAGGGCACATGAAGTGAGTGCATGCTGTTTGCACACAACATTGACTGAGAGAGCTGCACGCTTCCTCGGCATACAAAGCAGTGCTATGGTTCAGTCAGCACAGCTTGCAAATTTTAGGTGTGCAAGCGCAACTAGCAAAACTAACCTATCTCAGGGGAACATCTTGTTTACAACAATCTTGCCGTTCACTGAGATGGAAGGCCAGTCACTCATTAGCCTCGGTTGCCCATTGCTGCTGTAATCTGTTCTTCCCATACTCTGTCTTTTGTGTTCCTTCCCTCTTTTTGTTAATGTTGTGTTAAGCATTTGGTCACAGTTAACCTTTTTATGGAAGATTGAAGCAAAACAGGCTTTCAGTGCCATAGCCTTCTTGATGTCACCTGTTGCTAGGTCTCTTCCTGCTAAACAGTGGTCCAATATTTTCCTTTCTCTTTCTCCTAATGTAATTCTAGAACCTGTGCATATTGCCTTTCATGTTTCTTACTAGGAGAAATACATTTTGTGCCTTAGGTGTTCTGATGTTTGTCTCTACATGCTTGTGCCATTGTTTTGTGTTCATCTTTAGCAGTTTGTCCATGTTTCCACATTTTTAACATTCCTTCTGGATTTTTAGGTCATCAAGGAGCTATTTGTGATTCTTTGCTTTCAATATGCTAAGGGCATGACTTTTGTTGATTGGTTGGCTTATTCTGTTTGGCAATAAGGATACAATATACATTTAGAATAACCTACAGTAACAGGACATTTTTGGTAGATAAATGCAAAGTAATGCACACTGGAATACATAATTCCAGTTGTACATTAAAAAATGGGATCTAAATTAGCTTTTACCACTTAAAAAGAGATCTTGGCATCTTTGTAGATAGTTATCTGAAAACATCTGCTCAATGTACAGCAGCAGTCAAAAAAAGCTAACAATGTTAGGAACCTTAGGAAAAGGATAGAAGATAAGATAGTAAATGTCATAATGCCAATATATAAAGCAGTGGTATGCCCATACCTTGGTGGGGTGTGTAAGTTCTGGTCACTCCCTCTCCATGTCCAACTTCAGTGTATTTAAAAATCTTAACTGCTTTATAGAAAATATATATTAGAATTGGAAAAAGTACAGAGAATGTCAGCAAAGATCGGGGCATGAAACAGAGAATGTCAGCAAAGATCGGGGCATGAGACAAAAGTAATGAGACTGGGACTTCTCAGTTTGGAAAAGAGACAATGACGGGGGAATATAATAGAGGCCTTTAAAATCATGACTGGTGTGACAGTGAATAAGGAAGTGGTATTTATTCCTTCACATAACACTACAATCAGTAGTCATGCAATGAAATTAATAGGCAGTAGGTTTAAAACAAAAGGAAGCTCTTCTTCTAACAATGCACAGCCAACCTGTGCAACTCATTGCTAGGGAATGATGTGAAGGATAAAAGTATAGCTGGGTTCAAAACTAAAGTAGATAAGTTCAAGGAGGATAGGTACCTCAGTGGTATAAACCAAGATGGTCAGGGGTGCAATCCTGTGATCTGGATGTCCCTGACTGTGAGAAGCTGGGAGTGGATAACACGCTTAAATTACTCAATAATTGCTTTCTTCTATTTATTACCTCTGGCATTGACCACTGTCGGAAGACAAGATGCCAATGTAGATGGACCATGAGTCTGACCCCATATGGCCATTCTTATGGTCAGTTGAATACTCTCAATAAAGTACTTTGGGGAGATGAGTGGAGGTTGGTATTTCAGGTAGATTGCCACCTGCTTTTTTTGGGTCACACTCTCTTGAGCAGAAGATCAGTATGAAATCTTGTCATTTTTAAAGTAGGTCAGACTGGGCGTGTCCAACTTCAGTGAATTTAAAAATCATAACGGCTTTACAGAAGAGATGTAGTAAAGTGTAATGGAGTAATTCACTGCCATTGCATACGAATAAAGGATCATTCTCCACGACACACTTTCTTGTGTCTTATTGAGCCTAGACTAAAAACTGAGTAATGTGGTTTCAACAACAAGGAAGCCTGTAGTAGAGCTTATTAGTTATTATCAGGATGTCTTGTCTTTTTTAGTCATGATTTTCCCTTTATTGCTTCTAGTTATATTCATTTTTATTTACTACCCATATCAACTCTTGTGCCTTTCATAGTGTTTACATCCTTCAAATACTGGTAGCCTATTAGTGTGTCCTCCCCATCGTGCCTAGGACAATATTTGTGTGTATAGATCTTTTTTCAATTACTTCTGAACTCCAGTTGTTCCTTTTTTTTTTTTTATGATAAGTAATACCAAGAGCTGAGCAATTTCTTATACAGTCACTAAAGTTTTACAGAGAAAGGGTTATTTTATATAATGATGTGTACCCAACAAAAACCATAATTGGCTTTTATTTGCTGACATTTTGCAGTGTAGTATGTCTAATACACTGTTTTCTCTTTTAGAGCATCAGCTTTTGGAACTGGAGCAGCATCTAGCACAAACAGAGAAAATTTTAAATTCTTTATTGACTCAGTTAGATCCACTGTCAAACTGGTGAGTAAGTCCAGGATAAGGAACACCGTTTATGCATTAAATAAAGTTATAGTAATGACTTCTAACTTGTAGGGAATTACAAACATCTCACTAGATCATATTATTTTTGGAGGTGAGAGGTACCGAGAAACCTTTTTTGTAACGTAGCATTTGTATAATGCTGTACAGAGAGTAGACGGCTCTGTAGATTTAAACGGGCATTCCTACAGACAGCTCCCTTATTGACATACACATGTAAGCAGCATAGTAACGTGGGATGATAATACTGCAAAGTGGTATATTTCTGTCTTGTCACATTCAAAATAACCGTTTATAACAAGTTCACCAATTTGCTTTAATTCTTTAGAAACAATACTATTAAATGTTCTAAGTAAAATCCCTGGTTTCTCAAATGATTTTTAATAAAGTTTGTCTTCAAAACTATAGGAAGCCCAATTGTAGAGAAACTGATCTTCATTGAAACTTAATACAGATTCTGAGGAAGGAGAAAGAAGTAGTTTTTAGCATAATCTCTTCTAAATATAAAGTAAACTTAAATTACATTTGAAATTCTTTGCAAGGGATTGGATAGCTTATGACTGATACATAATATGGAGTTTCTTACCTGCCCTCCTCCAGATCATGCGTAGTAACCAATAGTAATTACCATTTGATAGCTATCATATGATAGCTTTTTATGAAATTATCTTATTTGATTTAGATGGCTATGAATGTATATAAGGGGTCATCATAATTTCTGTTCTGTTGGTAGCCTCGGTAGAAAACTTCTTAGGGAATAACTAACATGAGCTACTTATACTTCTGTAAAAGTGCCTTCCCTGAAGTAGCATTGAGGCACACTAATTGGGGGTCTTGTATAGTAGCAATGAAGAATATCTATCTTTGTGTGAACTGAGTACTGTATGTTTGACACCTTTCTTGAGACCAGTTAAAACAAATGTATTATCTCAGTGCTGTTCTTGAACTTAATCACTTTCAACATATTACTAAATTTATCAGGTTCTGCATGTGTTTAAACTCCTTATTAAATCAGAAAATTAAATGACAAACTTACAACTGGTTAATACTATAAAGGCAATCGCTTCAAAACAAAACATCTTGATAAGACACTTTTATCCAAGCTGTAATGTTCCCCTTCTGAGATCTTATTTAGACAAGGTTGTCTAGAATAGCTTTCATTTAAATTTCTTCTTTCAGTGGGCACTTCTTCAACTGTGTAACACTCATGATAAAAATTCAGTAATCAACCAGTAGCTATTTTTCAGTTTTACTTTTTTCTCAATATTCAGAGAAATACAATGACTTGTTGGCAAACAGATTTTTGTCACTCATCCAACCATAATAGTAGTAATTCACCTGAGAAAAGCAGTTCAGTCTATTTTGGAGTCAAAATAATATTTTGGTGCAGTTTTGACAAGTATTCACTTCCAGCTATAGCTCAGATGAACCTTCAGCTGCTTGTGACTGCTTTTCTTCATTTCAGTGTTAATGCTTTGGCTTGTGAACAGAAAGATGAAATATTGACACAGCTCCAGTCCATTAGACAGCTGATGAAGGAAAGTGGATTGGATAAATCAGAAACAAAACTAAAAGGTACTTTTCTCAATGTTGTACATCCTTATTACAGTAAAATCAGTGTTCTGCTTACTTAAGTTGTAAAATAACTTAATGTTCAGTTCATACATCTTGGATGCAATACAGTTCTTATTCCAGACTACTGGATATTATCAGACAGTATTTTAAAATCTTATTTTTTGTCATTAGTTGTATTCGATGTAAAAGTAGCAGCTCGCATCTTATTTGAGATGTAGCTAGTTACAAACTGAGACATTGGATCTTTAGAGAGAACACATCTTAATTTTACCAGAATACAATTAGAACCAGAAGTCATCTGCTGCTTTATTAGTGAGACTGAAATTGTCTGAATGCATCATGAGCTCTCAGTCGGTCCTAATGCATTAGTCAGACTTTTTTGAGGAATTAAAACTGAAACATCTAAGAATACCTTTTGAAACTGAAAACCCTATCGCTAATCTTAAATCTCCATTTTCTTTTTTTGTAAACGAAGATGTTAATCACACATGTAATGACAAACTTGAAGATCTCATTCAGTCACTTGACAAACACACTCAGGAAAAAACAGATGACAGTGAAGATCACAGTGTTGAAGATCTGCTGGAAGATACTGATGGTTGTTACAGAAAGGAAGAGCATGAACTGTGTGATGATGAATTCACTTGTAGTCAGCTGGTTGAGCCAAAGGTGATGAAAGTGCAAGAAATAACAAATAGACAGACATTGGAATCACAAGAGACTGAATTAAGGAGACGTAATAAATATGAATTGAATATGCATATATAAAATGTTCAAAATTAAATAATTGTTGCACATATAATTGTATGCACTTTTTAAAATGTTCTATCACTCGTATATTCTTTAAAAGTAGAGGTGAAATCCTGCCCCGTTCAAGTCAGTGGCAGTTCTGCAGTTGACTTCAGTGGGTGGCAGGCTTCATCTAGAATGTTTACACACATTTTCTATTTATTTTTCCTATAGAAAATATTTCTGTACTACTTGTATATCATACACTGAAATTACACATGGTGCTTTATTAAAGCATCAAGATTTCGTAATGCAATATTTGATTTCGTACCTAATTAAAACTAAGAGGAATTGATATAATTTGTAGTGATTATTTTAAATATAAAAATCCTAGAGTAATTGTCTTTCTGGAATTGTACATGCAAACTGAGGAAAGTAACTGTTCTGCATGTCGTTTTTTTAGACACTTAGAGGAACTCAAAATAATTCTGACTATATTTCTGTACCTTTACAAACCCTGTAGGCATACTGTCATACTCTCTTGAAAGAAAATCAAAATGACTATTGTAGGGATGTCCTTTAAATAATATAATTTTAATAACTCTTTATCTGTAGAATTTTATATTAAATGTAATTCTCTTGCATAATCAATTTAAAAATGTAAGTTCATTTATTCATTCTTTATAAGGTACTTCATTTGCAATAGTGTGGAAAGTGTGGATTCCACAATATTAAGCTTCCTCCGCAGTTTTGTTTTAAATTATCTTTCTTTGCACAGTCCACAGTTTTGCCTACATTTTGAGGTTTTCAGCATGCTTCCCCTCACCCCCCACTGGTGCATTCAATAATTTTGGAGAGTTTTGGACAGGGCTGCAGCCAGAATGGGACGAGTAGGGCAGCCTCCCTGGACACAAATCCAGGAGTGTAAGGAAGATCAGAGTGGAAAAAATGGGAGGGAAATGGGGAGGTTGAGCCCTGCAATGGACATGGTATTGCCACCCTTACTTCTGTACTGTTGTTGGTGGCAGTGTTTGCCTTCAGAACTGGGTGCTTGGAGAGTGGCAGCTGCTGGCCAGGGACCCAGTTCTGATGGCAGCGCCACCACCAACAGCATTGCAGAAGTTAAAGGTGGCAATACAATCTACCCCCTACTGCTTTTACTTTTTTCCCTTTTTTGCTTCTACCTCATCCTTCATGCTTTTGTGCCCCCAGAGGCTACTCTGCTTGCCCTGCTCTGGTTACAGCTCTGTAGTTGCACCAAACTGTCCAATTTTTTTTAAAAGGCATAACATAATAATTGAATGTTTATTCTGGCCATTTTTTCTTAAGTCAACTACGGCTTTTTCCAAATTACAGATACTACTTTTCTATGACTTTTTCCATGTCTTGTCCATAGTTCAGCTGAAGGAACATCATACTGCAATTCAGGTAGAGTTTTAATTATTTAATATGAATTGCCAGAACAAGTTCAGTTATTAATAGAAACTCTAGAACTTAAATCTACACAATATAAGCTTAAATGTGTATACAAAGTAGATATAGGATTACTCTTCATCTACTAGTGAAGTGTAGACATCTTAACAGTGCTAAGAAGAACAGACAGGACTGTCATCAAAGCTGATCCAGAGAACAGAAGGATGGGCTATCTGTCAAGAGCTAATTTATGGGATGTGGATCTGAACCTGAAGAGGATTTTAAGGAGTCCTTCATGAGGGAACAAATGATATTGCTAGATTCTCACTGGAATGCATAAAGGGAGACTATACCAGGCTGGGCAAAACGCTTAAAGAAATGGAGGCTCAGGTGAACTTCAGTGGGATTCAGCTTTCTCCTAGAGGAGGAAAGCAAAGGTGAGACAAAATTATGATGTTCAACATGTGATTCAGGCAGTGGTGCATAAAGAGGGTTTTGGGATGTTTGATCACTAAGAGATATTCATGGATAGAGAACTGTTCTCATGGGATGGACTCCATCTGAGAAGAGATGGAAATAGACTTCTGGGTTGGAAGTTGGCAAAACTGATTAAAAGAGTTTTAAAATAGGAACTCAGGGAAATTGTTGGGAGTTGTTCATGTAATGTTCATGCCTGATTCAAATGTTGACTGGGATAAAATCAAGAAAGAGAATACAGCAATGGGTAGGAGAATGAACATTAAGAGGAAAGATAATGTTGATATAACCTACCTGTTAGCTTCATCAATATTGTCAGTAGAATAGCTGTACCCAATCCGGTGAGGAATCCAAGCGATGCCAAGCAAAAACAACTAAGATGTTTATATACCAGTATAAGGAACCTGGGTAATAAAATGAAGGAACTAGAATTACTGGTTCAGGGAGTGAACAGGTATAACAGAAATATGATATAATAGTAGTTGTGATTGGAGTACAAGTATTGAAGGGTATGTGCTGTTCAAGAAAGACAGAAATAAACACAAAGGTGGTAGAGCAAAATATTTACAATGAGGTAGATAAAAATTAGACATGATTAAATGGATCAGACAGTCTGTTACGGGCCAAAATCACTTTTGGGAAGAAAGCTAACAGAGGTTTCCAAGGGCTAGTGGTTGGGGCATAGTACATACACCCAGGATCCAATTTGAATATGGATAGAAACCTCTTTAATGTTGGTAATGAAATAAATGCTACGGGGATTTGTGTGATTATGGGAGACTAACTTCCCTGATATAGATTGGACGACAAGTACAACTAGTAATAGGAGGGCCCAGATTTTCCTAAGCATAATAGCTGGCAGATTTCTTCACCAAACAGTCACTGCACCAACAAAAGTTGATGCCATTTTAGATTTGGTGTTGGTGAGCAGTGTGGACCTCATAGAAAAGCTGATTGTAGGGGACAACCTTGGGTCAAGGAATCATGAGCTAGTTCAGTTGAAACAAAAGGAAGAATAAACAGAGACATGAATCTAGTTTCTTGATTTCAAAATGGCAAACTTTAAAAAATTAAGAGAATTGGCTAGGGAGGAGGACTAGACTGGAGAGCTTAAGGCTGTGAATATGTGATGAAGGGTTGGAATTACTTTGTCACAATTGCAGAACCTGACTGAAGCCAACATCAAGCAAGAGGATAACATTCATAGGGAAGGGTTACAGACCGAGCTGAATGAGTAAGCATTTCAAAGAGGTTATTAAGAAAAAGGAGAACGCCTACAAGGAATAGAAGATTTGGATAGATCAGTAAGGAAAGATGCTTCTTGAAGGTCAGATGGTGTAGGGGAAAAGTGAGAGTTGCCAAAAGCCAAGTAGAGTTGGACCTTGTGAAAAGGATTAAAAGTAAAGGTTCTATAGCCTTATAAGTAAAAAGAAACCAAGGAAAGAAGTGGGACTGCTGAGCACTGAGGTTAAGGTGGAAATTAAAGATAATCTAGGTATGGCACAACACTTAAACTGAGGCAAAGTGTTTTTAGTAAGGGATAATGAGGTGCTTAGTGACGGGTCTTGTCTTCACTCTGCGGCAGATCGACACTGCTGCAATCAGTCTTCTGGAGTTTGATTTAGTGAGTCTAGTTAAGGCTCAAACTCAGAGGGCACCCTCCCTCCCCACCCCCAAAGGTCTGATACTCCTGCTCTTGCGAGGAGTAAGGGAAGCTGATGGGAATATTTGCTTCTGTTGGCCTCCCACTGTGGGGATGCCACCAAGCTCGGCTTAAGGTAAGTCAACTCTAGCTATGTATTATATGCAGCTGGAGTTGCATACCTTAAGCCAAGCTGCTGGGTGTAGTATAGACTTGGCCAGGGTGCCTCATGGTAATGAGGTTATGGAAGTAGAAATTACCGTATCTGAGGAGGAAGTGAAGCTCAAACATCTTAATGGGATTTAATCAGAGAGCCTGGATAATCTCCATCCAAGAATATATTTAAAGGATCTGACAAATGAAATTATAAGCCCAATAGGAAGGATTTGCAATGAATATGTGAATTCGGGAGTTGTGCCCTGTCATAAATAAGAGCTGCTAAGGAAAGTCTGACTTAACTGAAGAGTGAGGAAAGGGTTAAGCAACTGGAGATTCACCTAAGGGAATGGGCTCGGACATTCAGCCAACAAAATGCAGATAGGAATTTCAAACCAAGAGAGGGTTTTTTCTTTGAGATCAGAGCAGTTTTTTCCAGGTATGGAGAGAGATGGGCTTTCCCAGGAATGGACTTCTTGAAATGTGTAAGTAGGGAAAAGTTTAAATAGTTTGTTTTCCTTGTTTGGAGGTTTGGAAATCATGTCTGAGCTGGTTAATTGTTTTTTTCTTTGGCTATGTCTACACTACATGCTTCTTGTGCAAGAAGCCTTTTGCGCAAGAGTTTTTGCACAAAAACTTCTTGCGCAAGAGCACGTCCACACCTCAAAGCACATCGCAAAGCAATGTGCTTTTGAGCAAGAGAGCATCCACACTGCATGGATGCTCTTGCGCAAGAAAGCTCTGATGGCCATTCACAGAATGCTTTTTCGGATAGGGGTTTCTTGCACAAGAAACCCTTCTGGAGAGTCCACACTTGCCTTCTTGCGCAATAGCTGTAGTGCTAAAAGCAGTTATGCCTCAGAAAAGGAGGTTTACCTACGGCGGAAAAAGCCCTCTGTTTTGCCACTTAACTGCCCATTTCATTGCGCAAGAGCTCATTTGAGGTGTGGACGCTCTGTAGGTTTTTGAGCAAAAACAGCTGTTTTTGTGCAAAAACCTTGTAGTGTAGACATAGCCTTTGTAACTAAGGATTATAACTCAGGGATTTCCCTTGAGTCTATTTCATTCCATCGCTTTTTAACACCCAGTCATTTACTATGCTTGCAACAGTAGTTTTGTTTTAATAATAAAAGTGTTTTCCTTTTTGTTTTGATTAACCGGTATTGGTTGATTGTTGTCTTTAAGCCTGCGTGCCTAAATCATCCTGGAGGAGTAGAACCCATTGTTCTGTGTGGATTCCCTCTGTTCGTTTTCCCAACTCCAAGCAAAACGGAGGTTGGGAACAGGAGGGAGGGTTTTGCCTTAGGGAGGGGATTTCCAAGTGATCTTTTCTCTGGAAAAGGCTTTATTTTATGTTTGTCTTTTACTCACTTGGGGTGGTGGCAGCGAGCGAATCAGTCCTTGTCTTTTTGGATCTCAGGGAGACTGAGACAGGACAAGTTTGTCTCTGGGAGTCACAGAGACAGGTTTTACGGAGTTTATTCTACTAGCTGGCTCCCCATCTCTGCACTCAGAGTATCAGGTTGGGGAATTGAGCCGTGACATACCCTATGACTACAGAATTGCTAATATAATATCTGTTTTTAAGAGTGATCTGGGAAACTAGTTTGACCTCAATTATATGCAAGGTCTTAGAACAAATTTTGAAAGAGAAAGTAATTGAGGACCCAGAGGTAAAGGATAATTGGGATTGAATACAACATGGTTATTAAAAGGTAGATTGTGCCAGCCCAACATGATGTCATTCTTTACGATAATGTTGTTGTGTTTTTTGTTTTTGTTTTTTTTAAGACAAAGAAAATGCAGTAGGTCACATCTACTTGGATTTTGGTAAGGCATTTCGTACAGTTCGACATGGGAAAATATTAATTACAAAAGATGGAGATTACTATGAGAATTGAAAGTTGGGTGAGGAAGTGGCTAAAGGGGTGGGGGCTACAAAAACAATCCAAAATAATAGAAAAATGCAAAATCATCCTCCTGATGGCAATTGCTAGTTGTTTGTTTTCTAATCTACATAAATCCTCAGGACATAAAAAGTAGAATAAAGAACTTAATTTGATGTCATGCAGTTTGAGGATAGTAAACAAGGCAAAAAGCAAATGAACTTGACTAAATAATTATGAATTCCATATGGCAAACTCATTTGATAAGTATAAAGGAAATATGTACAAATAAAATATTCAACCTAGTAAATAACAGCTTTTAAAGCAACAAATACTCAGTTAACAAATGCAGCTTCAAAAGTTAATGTCTGACCATTATGGTGAAGGCTAAAGTGCTCTAATTCTGTTCTAATTTACCTTTCTGAAAATGTTATGAGCAGATTTGGTGACAGTGCCAGAAAAAAATAGGATTAACATAATAATTTCAGTGATATTTTGGGGATGATGTAATCCATATGTTAAGATTATTAGAAGTAACCTTTCTGAAAGTGTTTAACTCAGCTATCACTTGCTTTGGACTGAGTTTTGGAATATGAAATCTCTGTTGAGGACTGACTTTTTATCACTTTTTTAATTGCAAGATACTCTCTGAAAGCCAGTGTGGCTTCCGTTCTGGTTATGGTTCCTCAGACATGATTTGCACTCATGAATTCAGGAGAACACGGACAAAGACTACGTATAGTTTTTGTCTATCTTACTAATGCCTCTGATTTTGAAATCAATATGGCCTATGGAGAGTCCTCTGCAAATTTGGTTGCTCTGATAAGTTTAGGAATATTCTTTAATCTTTTCAAGCAGAATGGAGGTTCATTTCCTTGACCATGTCTGCTTCTGAAGTCCCTTTTTATTGTCACTAGTGGAGTAAAACAAGGCTGAATAGTTGTTTCATTATTTAGCATAAAATTTGCAACAGTTCTAAAAGATGCATTCAGAGATATGCTTTGGCATTTATATTCAGTACTATATGGATGGTGGTGTATTAAATCTACACTGTATGAGAAGACAAAAGTTATAAAAACAATGATTCATTAATTATTTTCCATTCATGATTGTATTTTATTGACTTACACAGTCAGGGATATTCACCTTGACATTGCTCACAGACTGTTTTGCACATGCACCAAAATGTTTTGGCTTAATGATCAATCTAAAGAAGACAGAAGACCTGGTACATCCTCAGTCAGGTAGTACTGCAACTATTCTAGTTTTGTCCATCGACAGTGCACCACTCAGAGTCATGACAGATTGTGCTAGGCATTGTCATTTCATGAAATGCACGGATTAGTGACAACATTACGCAGCACATTGGTGTAGCCAGTGATGCCTTTGGACAACTTCACTATCAGCTCTGGGACAAATGTGCTGTCAGACTACAAACAAACATGTTTACTGCAGTGTCATCAGCATCATGCTTCTGGATGGCTGCTCTACAGGGGCTACTTATCAATGCTTAGACCGGTTCCAGTACAATTTCTATGATAAATAATGAGAATTAAATGATACTTGATTCCAAACACCAAGGTCCTCAAGTGCTGCAACATCCCAGACACTGAAGCTTCCATAATGAAAGTGCAGCTCAGATGGTGTGATCATTCAGTCTATATCTGACAGTAGAATACCTAAGACTGTCTTCTACGAGAATTGCAGAGTGGAACTAGTTGTAGGTGCAGACCAAGGAAACATTGCAGAGTCTCACAGCTGACCTCCAGTCTTGCAAAGCTGATGTTAACGCTTAGGTGTCCGAGACCATGACAAGATCCAATAGTGGCAGCAATGCCATATCTCAGTGAAAGACGTTGACAGTTTGTGGATTTCTGCAATCAAGGAGATCTGTGCAAGTCATAAAACTAAAAGCAGTGCATACTTACCTGCAATTAAATTTGTTTTTGTGTGTGGCCACTTGTGGAGGGGCTAAAGGTCTGAAAAAGAAACAACGAAACCATGCATTTTATTGACACTGTTCTCGGATGCATTAATACCTTGCAGCACAATTTTTCCTTGTGTTCTCATAGTCTGTGCTGGGAGTTGTCAAAAGCAGCCAAGAGTATCTACAATTATGTAATAGAATTTTACAAAGTGGATAGCTTGACCTTTTATCCTTCCAGTATAATATGAAAAGAGGCACGTTGGTTTGAATATTTCTGTGTATCAGAACTAAAAATAAGCAGCAATTGAACATAAACCATTCCGAATTAGTAGTACTATTTTTACTTTTCCCTGAAGTAATTGACTTAAAAGATTCCCATAATCCATAATAAGATAAAGTTATACAGGTTGGACCTCCCTAGTCTGGTACCCTGAGGAACTGACTGGTTCTGGATGAGGGATTTTGATGGACAAGGGAAGGTAATTTCTGGTCCTCCTCTGCCAACCCCACCTCCTGCCCTGCTGCCCCACTGGGCTTCCCGGCTTCCCTTCACACACGCCCGGCCCCCAGAGCACAGCTGAGCTGCACTCTAGGCTTCCTGGCTTCCCCCCCGCCCAGCAGCATGGCAGATATAAACTAGAAAAGCTCTGAAACAGCCTCCCATTTTCAGGTAAGCGTTGAACCTCCTAGTCTGGCACCCTCAGGACCTGACCGATGCTGAACCAGAGAATTTGCCTAGCAACATTACCAACACTTCCACTTCTTACTGGGCTCTTAGACATTTAGAGGTAAATTGGAACTAAATAACAGCACAGAACACTGAGACGCAGGACTGATGGCTGTAAACAAACTATATGGAACTGTGTAAAACTTGGCCACAGCCATAAGTGGACATCCAGCTAACTAAAATTGTGCCAGACCACAGGATGTTGCCAGACTAGAAAGGAATAACATGTAACGGGGTATGTCTACATTGCACAGCTATTTCGGGATACTTTTGCTATCCCGAAATAGCAACCCTGCATCTACACAAGCCACCTGTTATTTTGAAATATTTTTCAAAATAACAGGCGCACTATTTCGGCATCCCAGTAACCCTCGTTCCACGAGGCTTAAGGGATGTCTTCAAATAGCACATTATTAGGTCTTTATAAAGCGGTGGGCAAGCGACCAAGGAGCTTGCAAACAGGTGAGTGCTAACAGGGAGTTTAGAGAGGGGAGTTCTCCAGGTAAAGGAGAAGCAGATACAGGACTCTTGAGGAAAGTGTGTGTTGTATTGGGGCTTTCTTACTGTGTGCTGAGCTTGTGTTTGTGAGTGAGGGTTGGTGTGTTGGTGGTGTGTGTTTTTTTTTCTGTGTTTGTGAGTGAGGCTTTTTTTTTTTAATTCCCACTTCCCCTTTCCCCTCCCCCTCTCCTTCATGGAGTGTGTGCTGTGAGTGGCAGGTGGAAACTGTTGGCTTCTAATTAAAGTTTGAATTCTAGAAGCCTCTGCTGATTGGCTGAGCCTTAGCAGGGGAGGGACTTTCAGGCAGTCCAGGCTTTATAAAGCAGTGGGCAAGTGACCAAGGAGCTTGCGAACAGGTGAGTGCTAACAGGGAGTTTAGAGAGAGAGTTGGGAAGGGGAGAGGGAAGGGGCCGAGGTTCTCTTGCCTTTCTTTTTAAATCCTTTCTCCAGGACAGCAGGGATGGATGGAGATAGGTCTGCTGTTGTTACCTGCACAGCATGTGCCATGTTTGTCTTCCTCCCGGAAGAAAGAACGGATTTCATCTGCACAAAGTGCAAGCTGGTCGCCATTTTGGAAGAAAAAATTAGAGGACTGGAGGCCCAAGTGTCGACCCTATGCTCGATCAGAGAGGATGAAGACTTCCTCAGTAGAAGGCAGCGTTTAATCTTGCAAGCACGGCAGGCGGAAGAGCTGGAGAGGGCAGTATGGGACCAGGAAAAGAACTGGCACCATGTAACTTCTAGAAGGGGAAAAAGGCCATCATGGGAATCCCCCAATGCTATAGAGGTAAGTAATCGCTTTCAGGCTCTCTCCACAGGCTCTGCAGTGGTGAATGCTTTGGAAGGGACCTCACAAGAAAGAAACTGCAAGGGAACACCATCTACTGGAAGGCATGGGATGTGTAGTCCTAGGGATGGGTGTTCCACGACCACCCCCACCAAAGAAGACGACGGGTGGTGGTGGTCGGGGACTCCCTCCTAAGAGGGACTGAGCCATCCATCTGCCGTCCGGACCTGGAATCTCGAGAGGTGTGCTGCTTACCGGGAGCTCGAATTCAGGATGTGACTGAGAGGCTTACCAAACTGATCAAACCTTCAGATTGCAACCCTTCCTGCTTCTCCACGTGGGAACTAACGATACGGCCAAGAATGACCTTGAGCGGGTTACTGCAGATTATGTAGCGCTGGGAAGAAGAATCCAAGAATCCAGAGCGCAAGTGGTGTTCTCGTCCATCCTCCCTGTTGAAGGGAAAGGACTGGGCAGGGATCGTCGAATTGAGGAAGTAAATGCGTGGTTGCGTAGGTGGCTTCGCAGAGAGGGCTTTGGTTTCTTCGACCATGGGACTCTGTTCCGGGCACAAGGATTGTTAGGAAGAGATGGGATCCACCTAACCAAGAAAGGAAGGAGAACTAGTGAGGAGGGCTTTAAACTAGGTTTGTTGGGGGATGGTGACCAAAACCCTGAGGGGAATGGGAAAGTTGGATATCGGGAAGAAATGCAAAGAGGAACGAGCAAGAAAGGAGGACCCCTGATTCGAATGGAGAAGATAGGGCGATCAACTGGTTATCTGAGGTGTTTGTACACTAATGCGAGAAGCCTGGGCAACAAACAGGAAGAACTGGAGGCCCTGACCCAGTCCAAGAAATATGATTTAATTGGGATAACAGAGACTTAGTGGGATGACTTGCATGACTGGAGCGCTGTCATGGAAGGGTATAGACTGTTCAGGAAGAACAGGCAGGGGAGAAAAGGAGGAGGAGTTACACTATACGTAAGAGAGCACTATGATTGCTCTGAACTCCAGTATATAGAGGGAGAAAAACCTGATGAGAGTCTATGGGTTAAGTTTAGAGGTGCAAACAACAGCACTGATGTTGTGGTTGGTGTCTACTACAGGCCACTGAATCAGGTGGATGAGGTAGAGGACACTTTCTTCGGACAACTGAGAGAAGCTTCCAGATTGCAGGCCCTGGTTCTCGTGGGGGACTTTAATCACCCTGACATCTGTTGGGAGACCAATACGGCAGTACACAGGCAATCCAGGAAGTTTTTGGAAAATGTTGGGGATAACTTCTTGGTACAAGTGCTGAAGGATCCGACCAGGGGCCGTGCGCAGCTTGACCATCTGCTCACAAACAGGGGGGAACTAATAGGGGAAGTGGAGGTGGGTGACAACCTGGGAAGCAGTGATCATGAGATGGTAGATTTCAGGATCCCGACCAAAGGAAGAAAAGAGAGTAGTAAAATACACACCTTGGACTTCAGAAAAGCAGATTTTGACTCCCTCAGAGACCTGATGGGTAGAATCAGGGATGCTAAAATGGGATGCTAAAATGAAGGGTAAAGAAGTCCAGGACAGCTGGCAGTATTTTAAAGGAGCCTTACTGAAGGCACAGAAAGATACCATCCCGATGCGTAGCAAGAGAGGCAAACATGGTAGGAGACCGGATTGGCTTACGGGGGAAATTCTTGGTGAACTTAAGCACAAAGAGGAAGCTTACAAAAAGTGGAAACTTGGACAAATGATCAGGGAGGGGTTTAAATGTATAGCTCAAGAATGCCAGAGAGTTATCAGGAAGGCGAAAGCACAAGTGGAATTGCGACTGGCAAAGAATGTGAAGGATAACAAGAAAGGTTTCTACAGGCATGTTAACAAGAAGAAGGTGATCAGATGAAGGAGGTAACCTAGTGACAGATGATATGGGGAAAGCTGAAGTACTCAATGCTTTCTTTGCCTCTGTATTCACAGACAAGGTCGGCTCCCAGACTAGTGCACTAAGTGACGCAAGAAGGGATGAAGATCAACAGCCCTTGCTGGGTAAAGAACAGGTTAGAAACTATTTAGAAACTATTTTAGAAAGCTAAACGTACACAAATCCATGGGTCCGGACTTAATGCATCCGAGTGTACTGAGGGAGTTGGCAAATGTCATTGAGGAGCCTTTGGCCATTATCTTTGAAAAGTCGTGGAGATCAGGAGAGATCCTGGATGATTGGAAAAAGGCAAATGTAATGCCCATCTTCAAAAAAGGGAAGAAGGACGATCCAGGGAACTATAGGCCGGTCAGTCTTACCTTGGTTCCTGGAAAAATCATGGAAGGGATCCTTAAGGAATCCATTTTGAGGCACTTGGAAGAGAGGAAAGTGATTAGGAATAGTCAGCATGGATTCACAAAGGGCAAGTCTTGCCTGACCAATCTGATTAGCTTCTATGATGAGGTAACTGGCTCTGTAGACCTGGGAAAGTCAGTGGATGTGATATACCTTGACTTTAGCAAGGCTTTTGATACGGTCTCCCACAATATTCTTGCCAGCAAGTTAAGGGAATGTGGATTGGATAAATGGACGGTAAGATGGATAGAAAGCTGGCTAGAAGGCCGGGCCCAGCCGGTAGTGATCAACGGCTCGATGTCAGGATGGCGGTCGGTTTCTAGCGGAGTGCCCCAAGGTTCGGTTCTAGGACCGGTTTTGTTCAATATCTTTATTAATGACCTGGATGAGGGGATGGATTGCACCCTCAGCAAGTTTGCAGATGACACTAAGCTAGGGGGAGAGGTAGATACACTCGAGGGCAGAGGTAGGGTCCAGAGTGACTTAGACAAATTGGAGGATTGGGCCACAAGAAATCTGATGAGGTTCAACAAGGACAAGTGCAGAGTCCTGCACTTGGGACGGAAGAATCCCAAGCATTGTTACAGGCTGGGGACCAACCAGCTAAGTAGTAGTTCTGCAGAAAAGGACCTGGGGGTTACAGTGGATGAGAAACTGGATATGAGTCAACAGTGTGCCCTTGTAGCCAAGAAGGCTAATGGCATATTAGGTGGCATTAAGAGGAGCATTGCCAGCAGATCCAGAGATGTCATTATTCCCCTTTATTCGGCTCTGGTGAGGCCACATCTGGAGTATTGCATCCAGTTCTGGGCCCCCCACTACAAAAAGGATGTGGACGCATTGGAGAGGGTCCAGCGGAGGGCAACCAAAATGATTAGGGGTCTGGAGCATATGACCTACGAGGAGAGGCTGAGGGAGTT
Source organism: Rafetus swinhoei (assembly GCA_019425775.1). NCBI lineage: Eukaryota > Metazoa > Chordata > Testudines > Trionychidae > Rafetus > Rafetus swinhoei. The sequence goes on from CM033437.1 coordinate 281,277,680, forward strand.
GGGTCTGTTTAGTCTGCAGAAGCGAAGAGTGAGGGGGGATTTGATAGCAGCCTTCAACTTCCTGAAGGGAGCTTCCAAAGAGGATGGAGAAAGGCTGTTCTCAGTGGTGACAGATGGCAGAACAAGGAGCAATGGTCTCAAGTTGCGGTGGGAGAGGTCCAGGTTGGATATTAGGAAAAACTATTTCACTAGGAGAGTGGTGAAACACTGGAATGGGTTACCTAGGGAAGTAGTGGAGTCTCCATCTCTAGAGGTGTTTAAGTCTCAGCTTGACAAAGCCCTGGCTGGGTTGATTTAGTTGGGATTGGTCCTGCCTAGAGCAGGGGGCTGGACTTGATGACCTTCTGAGGTCTTTTCCAGCTCTATGATTCTATGATTTTGAAATTTGGTGCTGTGTAGATGCACCAAATTTCAAAATAAGCTATTTCTAAATAGATTCAAAATAAGATACAATCTGAATTATCCAGGAGTGCATCTACACAGCACCCTAAACTCTAAATAAGATACACAATTTGTGCTGCACAAATTGTGTATCTTATTTAGAGTTTAGGGTGCTGTGTGGATGCACTCCTGGATACTTCAGATTGTACTATGAAGATTACAGTGCTTTGCCACATAGCTATCTTGGTCTAAAACTGCAATATTATTTCTTGTTAATTTCAAATCTTGCTTATTTAGGGGCAGTCTTTACAGCAAACCAAAGTAATTTTAAAGCAGCAATTTGTGTACCAATGTTTTATTAAACTGAGGTTTCTGTTTTCCACTTGCAAGGTCTTTGATCTGTTTAGTACTAATTTTCTATAACACCCTTCTGGCCTGTCATGCGTTTTTAATAAATCCATATGCCAATTCTTTTTCTGATGGAATAAATATCCAGTAGATAAGTGGCCTAAACAGCTGTTTCATCAGTCATTGAAAAATGAAAGAGGGTAAATAGGGTGATCAATCACAAAATAACTTTTGTGATTTAATCAGAAATACATTGTATCTTTAGCACAATTCTGGTATTAACAGATCACAAAGATTTCAAAGTTAATAATGTTTTAAAATATATTAATCTTAAACTAAATGTGGCTGCATCTAACTTGGTATCACCATATTAGCAGCTTCACAACATTTCACATTAGCATTTGACTGTCACTAAGGAAGTAAGACTAAGGAAGTAAGATTTTGAAATTTGGTCAAAAATTACCCATTTACACTAAATGAATACCATTTAATTTAATATTTCTAAGCCTATATCCTTAGTTCCTTTAAATAAATGGCAAACCTCCCATTGATTTTAAGAAGCAGGATTTGGCCCTAAATAAATGTAGTGTATGCGACAGATGCCAAGTTGACAGCAGCAGAGACTGAAGTGGCAAGTTTTTTGTTTACACGTAGCAATAGTAATGATATAAACTTCCCACTATATTCTGCATATAACTATAACAAAAAGTAATTAGCAGGGAGAGCATGGCTAAACCAGCAAACAGGATGGCTTTATTCAATTCTTTGCAATAATGAGAGAATAAATTAAAGCAATTTAAAAAGAGAAAACCCTTTTCTGTAGATTTGTGCCCTACATTTGAATAACACTCATGGATCCAGTTTTGAAAAGAAAAAAAAAAGGCTAAAGAGAGCAGGGAGATCCTAGACCTCGACGGCAACTACAGGGAGGAAATCCAGCAACAGAATCCAGTACCATAAGCCTGCAGAGCATATTAAGAATGACTTCAGGTTTAGAGATGATGAACCAGGGTCACTGTGAGGTGGGAACAGATGTGCACTATGGAAAATGGGGCAGAAAAGTGACAGAAAAAATAGTTGGAGATGCAAATATCCTTGCTCAGATTGGAAGCCAAAATGCCTATTAATGGCTCTGTATAGAACTGTACCGTAGTTGTCCGATAGAGAGACAGTGGGTGAATGTAATGATATTTTAAATAAAATAATGATCATAATTAATAATAAATTGTACTACTGTGGCTGGGTGAGAAAGTGTGGCCATTAGGGTTCCCAGGTGTCTGGTATTGACCCCGACAGTCTGGTATTTTCACCTCCTGTCTAGGGTTGCCAGATGGTTGAAACAAAAATACTGAACACCCCCCTCCCTCCCCCCTGCAAAAAAAAAAAAGGGAAAAAATTCTGTTGAGGGGGGAAAAAAAGAGGGGGAGAAGACCAAAGTTGTTGAGGGAAAAAAAGGACTCCAAGTAAGCCCCGCCCCCCCAAAAAATTAAAATAAAACAGCATGTCCCCTTTAAGAGTTAGTGCAGGGAGAGGAACAGGGGAGAGGTTGAGCACTAAGACCCAGGGGAAAGCATTGCTTCCCCTAGGTCTTTTGGCTGGCAGCCATTTTGTGCTGGCAGCCTTGGGGAACCAGGTAAGCATGGGGGTTGGGGTCGGGGGCTGGGGGTGTTGGGAGCTGGGGAGAGGCTGGGTGCTGAGTGTTTGTAGGATTGCCAGGTGCCCGGCATTTTCGCCTCCTGGCCAGGGAAAAATTCAGAAAATACCGGACATTTTAGGTGTCTGGTATTCTCTGAATTTTTTTACCGGACAGGAGGCGAAAATACTGGACTGTCCGGGTGAATACCGGACACCTGGCAACCCGTCCTGTCTGGTAAAAAAAATTCAGAATATACCAGACACCTAAAATGTCTGGTATTTTCTGATTTTTTTTCCCCTGCCAGAAGGTGAAAATACTGGACACCCTGGCAACCCTAAACACACTCAGCAACTGGGCCCAGCCCCCCCTCTCCTTCCCTCCGGGCCTCCTGCTTACCTGGTTCCACAGGGAAGCTGTCTTCTGGCTCAATCAGGAAAACAAGATGGCTGCCGGCAAAAAGCTTCAAAGGTTTTTCTTAAAGGGGCCATGCTGTTTTATTTTTTATTATTTTTTTTTTTTTTGCTGAATAACTCTCAGGGTCTTTTTTTTTTTTTTTTTTTGCTTAACAACTTTGGTCTCCCCCTTTTTTCCCCCCTCAACAGAATTTTTTTCCCTGGTGTGTGTGTGTGTGTGTGTGTGTGTGTTTTTGAGGGATGGGTGTTTGGTATTTTTAGTTAAACCATCTTGCAATCCTAGTGGCCATAGCCATTTGGAAATCCTAGTGGCCATAGCCATTTTGGAAGGTCAGGCAAACAAAGGGGAAGTATGAGAGCAGCCATCTTGGGAGAAGAGCCAAAAGCAAGTATGAGGAAAAGCAAAAAGATTTAGATGCCTAGGAAGGTAAGAAATTCTCCAATACAAAGATCTATCCCTTCAAAACAAAAGTACAACCACAAAACAGAGTAATGCTTCCTCCTGCAAACAAACTATGGAAGCAGGAGGAGGAGCACCAGTTTCTACAGCTGACATGAAGGTCTTGTTAATAGAAATATAGAAAGATGAATAAAGATATGAGGGAAGAATTTTACACTTACATTAAAGACAGAAAATAAAAATAATTAGATTAAAGGAAAGATATAAGATATGGATAAAGGATAACACAAGTAATCAGACAGGATTACTAATCTATATGAAAAAATCCAAATAACTAGAAAAGAAATAAAAAGAAACAGAATAAAAGCAAAAGGATGATAAGATAAGAACACAGGAAAAACATAAGAATTAAAAACGATGAGTCCTTTAATAAGAATTAAAGGTATTCCAGGGAGGAAGCTTCTGGACACAGCCATTATTTTCCTTGTCATATTAACACTGGGTAATTAAAATCATGTTCATATTGAAAGAGCTCCACATACTTTTCCTCCAGGTCCCCAGTGTGCTCTAGACCAAGAAATGTGATTGTCTATCTAGATTGCTATCCAGACACAGGTAAAATATGGAGGGCAATGAGAGAGAGCTGAACCACTCATGATTCTTAAACACTCCTTACATATTTTCCCTGATCTGGCAACCTCAATGCTCAGAAAGTGAAAAGAACTATACGAGGAGACCTCAGTTCTTAGCAATAAAAATATACAAATGTGGGTTCCCATTTAGACTGTCCTTTAAAGCAGTGATTTTCAACCTGTGGTCCATGGATACCTTGTTACCAGACTATATTTAAGGAGTCCACAAAAGATTGTCATTACCACTGGTAATGACTGGTTTTCAACCTGTTATCCATGGAGTCCAGGGGGTCCCAGAGACTATGCCTAAGATTTCCAAAGGGAATCACACCTCCATTTGAAATATTTTAGGGGCCCACATATGAAAAAAGGCTGAAAACCACTTTAAATGGAAGGACAGATAGATATCTGTCTTAGATCCAAAAGAAGGGAAACAGGTGTTTTTGGACATGGAAACAGGAAAGAGAATGCAGGAATGGGATCAAAAGCATTGGCTCTATAGATCATCAACAAATCAGTGGGAATCAGTAAGATCAAAGAGAACTAGAACATCACAAAAAAGATGAAACATCAAGATAAAAGGACAGATATGAGAGGAGAAGAAACAGTCTAGGTCTAGAAGAATAAGACATTACAATAAATAAGGGATAATAAATCCATGTGATTATAATGATAAAAGGCTATAATTAAATGAAAGTTGGGCTGTATACCATTCAGGATATTTTACTCTATATGGATACATTATATTTACGTTTGGAAGAATTGTCTGCAAAATGCTGACATACGGTGGCTATGCTGTCTGACTTTTAGCAAAATGGCTGTGTCAACATGGCCATGTCACTAAAAGCTATGTAGTGTAGACAAAGCCTAATAGACAGGGATGGCAGTACATTTCTTGTTTCAGCATAATTTACAGTTTCAGAGGGCTGATATATTTTAATTAAGGGGTCCTTGAAATGCCAATTTCTCATATGTATATATATTGCCCAATCAAGGGCAAACTTCCTTTTTAAAAATCAGTTTCTAATTTAGGCAATTTTAGGGAAGGTGATATTGCTCCAGGGGAGAGATTAATGTGGTGCTTAATCCCCTTTAGAATTGATTGAATACACCCAGAGGGCATCCAGCGGTAGCAAGTGCAAATTTGTTGTACCACTTAGAAAATGATCTTCAGGGATTATACCTGTTATTCCGCTTCTAATGACTCTCATTCCAGGCTTGGTATGATATTTTTCTAGGACAATTATAGGCCAATTCGATCAAAACAACTGATCTAAGAATTATAACTTGGTTTTATCATGCCTTGCATATATTATACTAAAAAAAAATTGGGATTGAGTGGAAAAACAATGTCTGGTGGTTGAGTAGAGATTTGCTGTTTTACACCTAATTAGAATTCAAGAGCTGGAAGAAAATTTTTAAAAACAGAAAAAATGTTAAGGAAGGTATTGGTAACAGTGTTCCCTGGGACATTGGAAAGGCAGTAATGAGGGAGCGCTTTATAAACAAAGCATCATACCTCAAAAAGATGAGAACTCTTGAAGAAGAGCGTCTGGTTAAAGAACTTTCTGATCTGGAAGTGTAACGGGGATGCTCTGGCGCCCCGCTACGGAGCCGCGCCGTCCCCGGCCCTCTGGGGAGAGGCGGTTCTCTGGCCACGTCCCCGGCTCTGCTGCGCCTGCATCCAGGCCATGCTGGGCAAACGCCGGAGGCTCTGCCCCCTCCGCACAGGATGCGGTGTCAGCTGGCTGTGCCAGGAGGGGGGAGGAGCGGCGCCGACATGGGGAAGCCGGGGGACGGACTGGCCGCGTCCGCCCGTCCGGGACACACCCACCCTGCAGGGGCCGATGATTGGGTGTGTGGCTGTCCCGCCCACCCAGCGTCAGCCGCGGAGCCGGCGGGACGGCTCAAAAGGCCAGCGATGGCTGGAGGAAGGGAGGGCAAAGAGCTGGCTCCCAGCAATGCGGGACCGCCTGACACTGGGGAGAGCAGACAGCTGATCGAGGGAGGTAGGAAGTGACCCAGGGCGCGGCCGCGGAGGACCGTGGGTTGGTGTGTTGCAGGCATCTCCCCCCACCAACCGAACAGTAGGAGAGTGTTTCCTTCGGTTCCTAGGGCCCTGGGTCGGGGCTCAGAGTGGGGGAGGGCCCGAGCCCCCCTAGCCTCCCTCGGCCGAGGCGCCAGCAAGGCTGCCAGTGAAAGACTTGTACTGCATAGGACTATACTTAAACACTGACTACACGCCTAGAAGGGCGTTGCACAAAAGGGTGGTGGGCACTGTCTCGCCCGGGGGGGCGAACCCCCTGCCCGGACGGGAGAGGGAAGGTAGCGACACGCCGGGTCACATGAAGGTAGAGATAATCTATAGGATCTAAAAAGATTAATCTGCTACAAGCAAGTAAGGCTGAGCAAACAGTTCAATATATTAAACAAAAATACAAAAAGGGCAATTAAATTGATAGGTTTTTAGACAGAAAGTGGAAAAAAAAACCACTTCATCCCTCAGATTAGAAATAAGGGAGATTTATTCATTGGCATCAAACAAATCTCTGAAGCATTTGCTAACTTTTTAAAATATATTTTATATGCTCCAGAGCACCCCAAACCTGAATTTACGACTAGATATTTGAGAAATGTGAGACTACCTAAGTTCTCAGAGGATGATGTGGCAGCTCTAGATAGGCAAATTGCTGCAGAGGAAATTGAAGGAGTAATTAAGAATTTAAAATACAATAAAGCTCCAGGTCCTGAAGGGTTTTCTGGAAGTATTACAGAACTCTAAAGCAGGAGCTGGTCCCTTTTTAAACTGGATTATTTAATGCTATACTGCAGAGGAATGAGATTCCAGATTCAAAGAATGAGGCAAACATTGTGGGCAGTCTTAAAAAGGAAAAGATCTTATCAACTGTATATATGTATGTATTTCTTTAATTAATCTGTATGCTAAAATTTATGCCAGTATTCTGCCAAATTATGGTCAGCTTTACCAATCTGGATTTTTTGGGGGGCAGGCATGAATCTGATAATATCAAAAGAATTCTGAATTTTAATTCTAGTAATTCTTCCTGTATGCTACTTTCTTTGGATATTGAGAAAAGTTTGACTGGTTGGAATGGGAGAGCTTCAGACTGATTTTGGTAAGATCTGCTTTTGGAAATCTGTTTTATAGGGTGGTATCCACCCTCTCTGCTCTTTGTTGGGCATGTATATTTGTTAAAGGTAATCAAATTTCCTCCTTTTACTTTGACTCCATAGCCCCTTTGGACACCCAGGGAAACTGAGGCACATATTGAGGAAGCATCTTATATCCAAGGTCATACAGTGTCAGGATTAGAATCCAGGGCTATGTTTACACCAGTGTTTCCCAATTTTATTTGGCCACGGAACCCTTTTAAACTCGGAAAAATTTCGAGGAACCCCTAGGGAAAATTTATTGAGCTCCACGACACTCCACATCCTGCCAGACCCCCAGGAAGACAGTCTGGTATATAGAGCTGAAAAAGCAGATCACAAATAAGTAACGATAATAATAATAATGAACAGGGCTCGACAAACAATGTAATCTACTCACCCGTGGCGAGTAGATTACACCCCGGAAGAGCCAGTGCAGAGCGATCTGCGCATGCTGGCGAGTGGGGCTTGCCGCCGCTCGGCGAGCCCTGATAATGAAAAAATGCTAAATGCATGAGATCAACATTTAGTTTAATTGCACATATTTACAAACAAAAATCACATTTAATGTGTACAAAAAAATAAAGCTCAAAAACTAATATGAATTATATTGGCAGTTTTCAATGTGAAAAGTGGTTTTTCTTCTTTTCTTGGCAAATTCTTTTTATGTTTTGTTTAATACTCAAAAGTTGGATTTGCATATCTGGTGCTGCATTCAGTATTTTGTTTTTGTTGCTGCATAATTCAAGAACCCAGTTTCACACAAGTATGTGCTGGTGAATGTTAACAACTAACAAATTGCACGTCTTGATAAAGCTGAATATTCTTGACATAAGCCGCCCCAAAACGTAATCAGAGAAACTTCTTTACATTTTTGTATTAAGTGGCCATCTGAAGTGATTTCGATTAGGTTTTCATAATCTTGCATAGAAAAACTGACTGGCTTTCCTGTTATACTTAATGGATTTCAAATCCAGTTGTTGTTGTCATTTATGGTTGGAAAATACTTCATGATGTTTGTGTATAAATCACAGAGATGATCTGCAATGTCCTGGGCAGGAAGAAGAGTACAAGAGAAAGCTTGGGGCAGAGTTGTCTGGCCAGGAGGGAGGGTACAAGAGGGGTCTTGGGGCAGGGTGCCTGGTCAGAAGGGAGGGTACAAGAGGGGTCTTGGGGCAAGGTGTCTGGCCAGGAGGGAGGGTACAAGAGGGGACTTGGGGCATGGTGTTTGGCCAGGAGGGAGGGTACAAGAAGGAACTTGGGGCAGGGTGTCAGAGTAAGCTGGGAATGCAGGCTCTTGGAGGTGGGGAGGGGAGTGAGGGGGATATGGGTCTGGGGTCTGGGCATGAGGGGGGACGCTTACCTGGCTTGGCACCCTGCTGCAGCAGGGAAAGCCTCCAGGCAGCATGCTCTTGTTCCTGGGAAAGCGGGAAGGGAGAGAGATCAGTTCCCCCCCACCCATGCAGCGGGGAACCCAGCGTAGCTGCAGCACCAGGTCATGCTTCCCACTGGCAGGGCGGGGGGGGGCGGGGTAGAAAAAACTTCTTCCAAAAGAGAGCATGCAGACTGCAAACGCGGATCGAAAAAGGAATCCGTTTTTTCGAAAGAAAGCATCCTGACTGCCTGGACGCTCTGTTGACAGAAAGGGCACCCGGAACCCCTTCTGTCAGGGCATAGGGGCAACATTTACTTCCTAGTGCTGCGGCATGCCCCTTGCTGCAGACTCGTGCAGAAAGGTACCCCCCTGGACACCCGTTCCTGTGCTTGTGTAGCAGGCTGGCTTGCAATCCCCTTTGAGGGCAGCAAAGGTCCAGCAGTGCCTGCTGTGCCCAACTTTTTATATTGGATGCCTTAGGTTTTTTTTGTGTTTTGTATTTGGTTTTGGTTGGTTGGTTGGTTGGTTTTTTTGGCCATTGAGCCACAGCTGCCTCTGGCCATCCGATGGCCCCACTCTGCCATGCTGCAGCAGTTGCAACGCATCGCCTGAACGGTCCTGGCCCAGCACCAGTCAGACCTTGGTCTTGAGACCCCTCACCTCAGATTTGGGAGTACTGGCCTTGCCCCTGAACTTCATGTTGGAGAGGCATTTTTGGAGTCTGGACACCAGCTCTGACTGGTGGGACTGCCTTGTGTTGCAGCTGTGGCTCAGCAACTTCCGTATGCATAAGGCCACCTTCCTCGATCTGTGTACCTGGCTCGCCCTTGCCCTCCAGCGAAAGAACACTCACTTGTGGCCTGCCATCCCCCTGGAAAAGAGAGGGTCGCTATTGCCCTGTGGAAGCTCGCAACGCCTGACAGCTACCACTCGGTGGGACACCAGTTTGGTGTGGGCAGGTCTACCATTGGGGCCATCTTGATGGAGGTAAGGCACTGTCGGGGGACAGTCCCTGGGGGGGGTGGGTGGTTTGGAAAAGGTGGCCCATTGGAAAAGGGCAGGGGAGGATGAGTGGGGACAAGGCCCGGACTCGGAAGGGGGTGGAGGGGTGTCCTGGCCTCACCCATCCCTGCTGCTGGGGGGTTGGCCTCCTGGGGAGTGGCTCCTGGGTTCTGAGGGGGGAAAGAGAGCGTGAGTGGGGCAGGCACCTTCAAAGGGCTCAGGGCCCCTCTCATTCTCTGTTTTGTGTGTGTGTGTGTGTGTGTGTGTGTAATGTCTCCCTCTGCAGGTGGTGATGGCCATCTACTCTGTGCTGCTGCGCAGGATTATCCGCCTCGGAGATGTGGACCCCATTGTGGCTGGATTCGCTGCCCTTGGATTCCCAAATTGTGGAGGAGCAGTCGATGGGACACATCTTCCTATCTGCGCACTGTCACAGCAGGCTGCCCAGTTTATTAATAGGAAGGGCTACTTCTCGATGGTCCTGCAGGGGACAGTTTACTGACATTTGTGTTGGCTGGTCGAGCGCGCACATGATGCCCGCATATTTCGTAACTCTTGCCTGTACCGTAGGCTGCAGGCTGGAACATTCTTCCCACAGCGGGACTTTGCTCTTGGGGACCTCCAGATGCTGACTTGCATTGTGGGTGATGCAGCCTACCCACTGATACCGTGGCTGATGAAGCCCTATACTGGCCACCTTGACCTGAGCAAAGAACAATTTAACACACATCTAAACCGGGCTCGGATGCAGGTAGAATGCGCATTTGGGCATCTGAAGGGGAGGTTTAGGTGCCTCGACATGGGGGAGTGCAACATCCCCGACGTGGTGGCCGCGTGTTGCGTGCTCTACAACCTGGTGGAGAGCAAAGGGGAGGCCTTCCTCCCAGGGTGGGGGCTAGAGGCTGGTGGCGATGGGAGGCCTTTTGAGCAGCCCCAGACTGCTGCCATCCACCAAGCACATCAGTTGAGGGTATGTCTCCAGGAGGCCTTGAGGAAGAGGTTTTCTGAAGGAGCCCACTAACTCTCCCCAGGGCATACCCAATGGGGGTTTGTGTCTTGCCCACCCCGCAATACATTTCCCAACATAACACTAACCCTTTCTCAATGCCCCAGAAAATCAAGACAGACATTGTGTTTTACTTGAAGAAAAACTTTGTTGGATCTTTAAAATAAACTGTTGGAACTTTACAATAAACTCTGTTATCAATGATAAATAATTTTTTTAAACTTTCTTATAAACATGTTTTAATTATTTACAATAAATCTTAGAAAACTCGGGAGGAGGGGGGGAAACCTGGAGGAGGGAAGTGGGAGGGGAGAGGGAAGGTCAGAAGCTGCAGGGAGGCAGGGAACTAGGAAGGGAGCTCAGGACTGGGAGTGCCTGCACCTGCCGCCTCGGATCCGGGGTCCTCTGCATGATCGAGGTTGGGTGGGGCCTGGGACAACAGGGGCCTATACAGGAGGGTGGGCTGCAGCTGAATCAGGGAGGGCAGGGGAGGACGGGGGACCAGGGTGAGCAGCAAAGGGGCCACAGCAGGGGGAGTCATGGGGGCAGCAGCAGGGGGAGCGGCAAAGGGGGCAGGAGCAGGGGGAGCGGCAAAGGAGGCCATGACCTCCCTAATTGTGGCGCAGATGTTGTTGCCCTGCCGCACCAGTTCTGTGAGCATGCACTCATGCCAATCAGCCTCCTCCCGGAACTTCTGTATGAAGGTCTGGTGCATGTCCCGCAGCACTGATATGTCCTGGCGCATCTGTTCTTGGTGGGTCCGCCAGTGCCCACGGCTCCCTCGGCTGCGGCTCGCCGGCTGGGCTGGTGTGGCTCTCGAATTAGTCACGGCCATTGTGGCTGTGGAGGACAAGAGAGAGAGGTAGTCAGTCATCCCTGAACACACCGCCTTATTAGAGGGGACGCTCATGTCCCGAGACACAGGCCCCGTGTCAAGGCTGATTCCCCACTCTGTCTTGATGAATGCAGAAGTGGGGGTCCACAAAAGCAGCCCAAAACCTGATCTCCACAGGCTTGAGTATGAAACTTCCCCCCAAAATCCTAACACCTGTATTTTGGGGATTCTGATGCCACCATCAAGTGCCTTTGAACCCACAAACAGGGGTGGACACTTGAAACCAACCCCTGGGGCACCCCAAGCACTTTTCTACAAAGTGCTTGAAAAAGACAGAAAATACAAACTGCAGTCTGCGGTTGCTATCCCTTAGTCAGAGGCATAGGCATGCAGCACATTTCATTAGGGTGTGCACCCACAGAATTTTTTAAAAAATGTACTTTGACCCCCCCATTAGCCTGACCCCTGTTAACCATGCCCGGGCAAGATTGGCACAGGACCAAAAGTAAAAAGTGTTATGTGACACCTTCCCCCCCCCCCAAGGACTTTTCCCACCATCCTCCTACCAATAGGGATTAGGTTGGCCCCCCCCAACCCCCCGCCTATGCAACTATCCTGCAATTGCATTAACCCAATGTGTGTGACATTAACTCAGGGGCAGAGAGGCTGGGGGAAGTGTTCCCTCTAAGAGTTTCCTCCCATGAGCAGAATGAATTCTGTGTTGTGCACCAGTACTGAGTTCATGTGGCTTGTTTGGATGTGCCATTGTGGCACCCAAGTTATTAATAAATATCTACCTTTCCCCTCTGCTGCCATGTCTCCTCCCCTTGCTCCATCAACTCCCCTGGTGCTTGCTGCCCCCCAACCCCTCACCCTCCTCTGCTGTCCTGACTCCTGACCTTCTCACTGCCCTCAGGCTTCCTGAGACTTGCCCCCCTCCACCGGCCCTTCTCTCCCCCCTGTGCCCACTCCTCCAGTAGCCCCACTCTGATCATGTGAGCTACCCCTCCTCATCCCCTTGTCTAACACCTCCCTCGCCTCTCTTCTCTGGTGCTGGTCCTTCCCCTGCAGGTGTCTGCCCTTCTGCTTCACCCCCGGAATCCCCTGGCACCTGCACCTTCCCTTAGCCCTGCACCCTCCTAGTGCCTCCCCCTTCCCTCACTGCCCCTGCCCCCTTAGCCCTTTTTTCCGATGCCCATCCCCTCACCACCCTCTGCCCCCATTCCCCTGTGCCCTCACACATGATTTGCTCCAACCACACCTTTCTCATGCCTACCCCTTCTGTCAAGCCTTCTCCCAGCACCTCCCCCTCCAATCCCCAATGCCCTTACTCTCTCCTCTTCCAGCATCATCCTGTCCCCCCTCCCACTGACACCTCCCCTCCTGCCCTTTTCCTCATTGTCTCCACTTTGCTCCCTAGCATTTGTGTCTCCTTTACCCTGTCCCTTTGGTGCCTTCCCCTTTCTTCCCCCACCCGCCTCCCCCTCCGTACAAGCCCCTTCCACCCTTTCTTCCTCCTCCACCCTCCCCCACCACAAAAGCCCCTTCCTCTCCCACCCCTTCCTCTTATTCCCCACCCCCCTTACCTTCAGCTTCTGCCTTACAGCTTGCAGGGCTGGAGTCAGAGCCAGCCCAAGCTTCAGGGCCGGGAAGGGGCACCCCCAGGGCACTGTGCGGTGCTGCCGGGCTGGGTGCCGCGCGGTGCTGCCGGGACAGGCAGGGGCGCCCCCGGGGCGCTGTGCGGTGCTGTAGGGTGGGGCCCAGGCCACAAAAATGGCTCAGGCCGCCGTCTGTAGTCAGGCCGCAGCTACTTTTGGAGCTGGGCTGCTGGGTTTTAAAGGTCCCGGCGTTTCCCCTCTCACCTGTTGTGTGGCGTTTGAGGATGCCGCGTGTACGCTCTCTCTGCCCCACCGTGCCCAGTAGCTGGCTGCGGGGAATTTAAAGTGAGGGGCTGTGGTGCTCTGTCACAAATCCCCCTCTTCCTCCAGCAGCTGCTGGCTGGCCCCAGACATTAGGGTGTGCCTGGGCACACCCGGCACACCCCATGCGCACGCCTATGGTCAGAGGCATGCAGATCCCACAGACAGATTTCCAAGGACACAGAAATGAAACTGGCAGTTTATTTAAAAAAACAAATGTTTATTATCACATAATATTCCTGTTGCAAGCATAATGATTTGATGGAAAAAGTTACCAATTACTGTACTCATGGTGGACTCCCATGGGCTAAAGACTTAGTTACAAAAGAAAGGAAATCCCATTTTGAGCTTCACAGACATCAGATCCACATTCCCAAGCCATAAAACAATAAAACCTGATGGATTTATCTAGACTTTACCCTATTTACAGATTATGAAGAGTCTTTTCAGAGAAAAACATGTCTTCTGTCTCCCCTCAGTATCTAAGCAAACTGGCCAGAGACACAGAAGGATGGTATGGATAAGCAGCCCAGGGAAGTATGTATTCAAAGTGGGATCACAGGTGCATGAGAGGGGCCTGGAGCGGCCTACCCATCCCTGTCCTGCCCCCCCCCCCCCCCACACAGATGCACCTGGGCCATGCATGCTCCGGGACTGGCTCCTGTGACCACATGTCGCACACTGCCGCTGCACATGCTTGACTGGCCATCTGCACACTGTCCAGGCCAAGCACTATACGTGATTATCATGCCCCATCCCCCGTGAACCAGCCTCCCCCACTGTGTCCATGCACCAACCTCACATCACTCACCTGATGTACCCTCCCCCAGCATCAGATGATGTGCGGGAGGAGTCCTGGGCCTGTGGAACCAGATCCAGGGTGATGGTGACACTGTCCTCCTCCTCCTCCTTCTCCTGGACCAGCTGGTCATCATCGTCCTCCTGCTGCTCGTGCTGGGTGACTGGAGGCGTCTCTAGTCCTGACTCCACCAGGTGCCTTGGAGACTGTGCGTCCCCACCACCCATTATCTGGTGGAGCTCCCTATAGTAGGGGCAGGATGCAGGTGCTGCCCCAGAGCGAGAGCTGGCGTCACGGGCCCGAGCATAGCCCTGACGTAGCTCCTTTACTTTAGCCCTCACCTGATCAAGGGTACGAGGGTGGTGGCCTGCCTTTTTTCGACAGTGCAGTGGCCATCCTGCCATAGATGTCTGCATTACGCCAACATGAGTGCAGGGCCTGGAGAGACGACTCCTGCCCACAACTCAAGCAAGGACTGGATCTCAGCCCCTGACCATGCCGGTGCATGCCGTTTGCTCCCCTTGGGTGGATCCTGGGAAGGAGGAAGGGTGCTTCCAGAGCCTTGTGGCTGTGCCATTTTGGGTACCAGTTCTGGCAGTGTGAGAAATGTGGCCACTTGTGCTACTCTCCAGCCGGCTTCCTGGCAGTGGCTTAAACGGGTGCCTGTGCCTTTAATTCCTGGTTGGAGACAGGAACTAGACTAGAGAGTTCTGCTTACTGGGGAAAGATTGTCCACCAGGGTTTTTCCTGGGGTGTGTCTAGACTACAGGGTTTTGTCAACAAAAGTGGACTTTTGTCAACAAAACTATACCTGCGTCTACACTACCGCTGAGTTCTGTCGACATAATGTCGACAGAACTCAGCAGTTTTGTCGACACGGGTAAACCTCATTTTACGAGGAATAACGCCATTTGTCGACAGAGTTCTGTCGACAGAAGGCGTTATTGCATCTAAACTGTCCTTTGCGTCTACACTGCCATGTCGACAAAGCAGCTTGCTTTGTCGACAGAACTGAATGTAGTCTAGACGCTCTTTGTCGACAGAAGCTTTGTCGACAGTATCTGTCGACAAAACTTCTGTCGACAAAAGCCTGTAGTCTAGACGTACCCCTGGAGGCCTCTTTTTTCGACAGAACTGGCTCCACTGCATCTAAGATTGCCAAAAAAAAAAAAAAAACCACTGGGGGAAAAATTCTGTTAAAAAAAGGGGGGGGGGACCAAAGTTGTTGAGGGGGGAAAAAAAGGGGGGGACATGAAAGTTATTAAGGGGAAAAAATGAAGAAATAAAAAAACCCAGCATGGCCCCTTTAAGAGCAGGAGCTGAGCTCTGCCACTCTTAACAGGCTGCTGGTGTAGCGGCAGAGTGAGGGCAAGAGCAACTCGTACTGAGCATACTTCCACCTTGACTTGTTTAGCGTTATTAACACAAGCACCCTCTTTGTTCATCTGATGAAGGGCCCTAATAAATCTGTTAGGAGCCACAGGACTTGTTTTTGCAGATGAAGATTAACACAGCGACCTCTCTGAGCCGTCATTGGATAGGAAGTTATGAGATTTTGCTACATGGTTTGTGAAACTAGGGATGGGCCACAAACTAGCTCCTGAGGGTCACACGAGTGACCAAGCCCCGCTCCAGTCAGCTGTTGAGTGACCTGGGGGCACGACGGGCACTCCCAGCCCGGAGCTTGAGGCTTTTCACTCGCTGCCCCGCTCTAGCATCCCGTGCAGGGCGGGGGCTGCGGGGGTGGGGGCGTGGCTATCGGGGGCAGCCAGTGGGTGGAACCAGAGTGGGCCGCGCCCGGGAGCGCAGGACCGCCACTCTTGCGCGCGTCCCCGCCTCTCGAGTGCACGCGCGGTAGATCCTGCAGGTGTGCGCCTGGGGGAAGCTGGTGCAAGGCTTGGGGAAAGGGGCGGGGGCCGCAAAGGTGAGCGGGCGGCGCGTGCGCGCTTGGGGGTGGGGGGGGACTGCTGGGGGCCTTCCCTGCGCCCGCGGGCTGCGGCCCGCCCCCGTAGCTGCAGAGAGGCGGGTGTGATGTTCTCGCCGCGGCCGTCTTTGTTTACTGGAATCCTAGGCAACGGGCAGGGCGCGGCCCAGCTGCGGGGTGGCCCTTCCCCTGCCCGGGCTGCGGGGACACCCCATTGCCGCGCCAGGCACCCCCCCCCGCGGGGTCCCGGGTCTCTGAGGTGCCGCTTTGAGCAAGGGGGTGGTGGCGCCCCGCCCCCGGGACACAGCGCCCGGCCTCGGCCCCAGCGTTAACTTCTGCCCGCCCCCACCCCAGGGCGTGTCCCCAAGCCCGCACCTCACACGCAATGAGACCCCAAGCCCCGAAAACTTGCGAGTGGAACAATAAAGCGGGTGCCTGTCGTTTCCCATCCGGTTTCCGAGCTGGTAGCGGGCACTTGCTGCAGGTTGCCAAGCTTCTGTCTGCAGCTCCAGGGGTGAGACACTTAAAAAGCAAAACAGGCCAAAAAAAAAAGGAGCTGCTCATGTCATTCCTTGGCTGTGGGAGGAGAAGGTTTAAGGAAAACACCGAACACTAGCTAGCAGTACTGTGAGCAGTATCACTCACCAGATAGGGCTGTGCCACAGCCAGAGCCTTAATATCACTTGTGCACTTCTACCAACCTGTTGCAGAGAAATCAAAGCTAAGGATGAGCAGATTTCAGTCCCTTACGCTATTCATCCTGTTGCCTTTCCTTTCAGACGACTAACAAGATTGACACGGTGGGCTGAGCAAGGTAACATTTTATTTAGCCTGCTTCTGTTGGTGAGAGAGGCAAGTTTTGGAGCCTCACCAGAGCTCTTCATTGGGTCTGGGAAACTACCCTGAGCAATAGGCTAAATGCAAGGTGAAACAGAGTTAGTGTAATGAGCACATATTCTAGTGGGTCATCCTACCTTGAATGGTCCCTTAGGATAAGAGTATGTGCTGAATATTTTTGCACTTCCTTGGACCTTCTGAGGAGCAAACCCGGACAAAGGATGGGCTGGAGCAGTATTGCTTTTGGGGTTGTTTATTGGCACAGATTCTTAAGAGCAAAGTGATACTCACACACACATCACATTCGCGCTGGCAGTTCGGAGGCAGGCTGCAAGTGCGGTGTACATTACTTTTGATTTTGCTGGTGGCCGAAGTGCTGGCCAGGCGTCAGCTTCCCGAAGACTTGACCATGATGTTTCTTGGAAGATCCCTTCGAATCTGCAGGAGGCTTTACTTCCTCCAGGCCGGTTCCAGGTTTCTGCTATGATGTTACATCTTGTCCAAGAGGGGGGGGAGAGAGATTTTCTGGCCATTTCTCAGTTGATTTATCTGCTTGCAGGGTCTTTGCCTTAAAAGGTCAGAGATCCTAAACTGCCTTTTTGGTTGGATAGTTCTCATTCACAACTCCCACACATTCCACAGGTTACATACATATTCATAAGGAATATGATTTCTAAGCAAAATGGGGCCTTATGGCCTTGAGTACAAGAAATTACAAATAAAAGGCATGATAAAAAGTTTAACAAATTATAACTAAGAAAGCCAAGGTCAGGGAAGAAGGGAAAAGCAGAGGAGTATGTCTGGTCAGCTAGACATCAGTGAAGGGGAAGGGGGAAGAGGGATCATGCCAGTCTGGTTACAAATACTTATACTAAACAATCTGTTCCACCTGGTGGTAGTGTTTCTGTGAAGTGGGCACTTGTCCACTAGGAAGTGGAGATAGTTAACTTGTGAGCTTTCTTCTTACCAAGGTTTTTCTTACTGTAAAGGTAAAACTTATATATGTTTTCTGTGTGGTGGTTAAATCAGTGTAAACACATACTATTAAATATTTTGACTCAATATAAAAATACTATTTAAAAATCCAATTAAATTAATTTGCAAATACTAATAATCAGGGCTCGACAAATTATGGAAAACCCTACTCGCCAGACAAAAGGGACTCGCCACCCCCCTGTTTTTTTAATGGCATAAATTCCTAATAAGAACAGTAATTACTAATAAGTTATTAATAAATATCACCCAAGTTATTAATAAATATCTTATAAACCTCTACCTTTTCCCTCTGCTGCCATGTCTCCTCCCCTTGCTCCATCAGCTCCCCTGCTGCCCCCCAACCCCTCACCCTCCTCTGCTGTCCTGACTCCTGCCCTTCTCACTGCCTTCAGCCTTCCTGAGACCTGCCCCCCTCCACCAGCCCTTCTCTCACCCCTGTGCCCACTCCTCCAGTAGCCCCACTCTGACCATGTGAGCTACCCTCCTCATCCCCTCTTCTAACACCTCTCTCTACACACCTGCCCTGCCTCTCTCCTCTGGTGCTGGTCCCTCCCCTTCAGGTGTCTGTCCTTCTGCTTCACCCCCCAGAACCC
This sequence comes from Rafetus swinhoei, assembly GCA_019425775.1. NCBI lineage: Eukaryota > Metazoa > Chordata > Testudines > Trionychidae > Rafetus > Rafetus swinhoei. The sequence continues at coordinate 281,295,947 of CM033437.1, forward strand.
CTGGCACGTCCTGGTGCCTCCCCTTCCTCACTGCCCCTGCCCCCTTTGCCCTCTTTTCCTGATACCCACCCCTCACCACCCTCTGCCCCCGTTCCCCTCATGCCCTTGTGCCCTCACACATGCCTTGCTCCATCCCTGCCTTCCTCATGCCCACCCCTTCTTTCAAGCCTTTTCCCAGCACCTCCCCAACCCCTCTAGCCCCCAATGCCCTTACCCTCTCCTCTCCCAGCATCACCCTGTCCCCTCCCACTGACACCTCCCCTCCTGCCCTTTTCCTCATAGTCTGCACTTGGCCCCCTGGCATTTGTCTCTCCTGCACCCCTGTCCTTTGGTGCCTTTCCCCTTTCTTCTTCTTCTTCTCCTGACCTCCTCCCCTCCCCTCCCCTCAGCACAAGCCCCTTCCCCATATTTTTCCCCTTCCCCTCCCCTTCCCTTCCCTTCCCTCCGCACAGCCCCGGCCCTGGCCCTGGCCCCACCTGGCTTCTGCCTTCCACTTTGCGGGGTTGCTGGAGCCTTTTTGAATCCGGCGGTCGCCGGCCGTGACGTCAAGATGCCACATCACGCCAGCGCCCTGCCCTCTGGCTCGCACCCTGCCTCCTTGCGCCGGAGCTGCATGCAGGCAGCCCGGCGCTGAGAGTCGCCGCACTTCCCCCTTCTTGGCGGTGCTCTGCTCCTCCACTGGCCGGCAGATCGGATGGGGTTGCACCTCCCGTAGTGTGGGCTTCGGCCAGCCCGTCACAATGGCCCACGGGGCCAGTCCGCCCCTGCACTCGCCAGCTGGTAAAATCTACTTGCCACGGGCGAGCAGGCAAGTGTATGTGTCGAGCCCTGCTAATAATGAACATACACTAATTTGACAATTTTCCATGTTAAGATTATGAAAATCTCCTTACATTTGTGGTTATGTGAAGATAGATACATTCTCACTTTAACTTCATCTTCTGGAGGAGTAGAAAACGCTTGAAACTAACACCTGTTGAGTAACTGAAAATAGGGCCAACTTCTACTCCCTTATGGTTTATAAAGTACATGATGCAGTGTTTGGTGTCTGAGAATCTTGCGGTTGGAAGGGAAACTAACAGTTCGTGCAGAACCATCCAAGATAGGTGAGGACACTCTGCAGAGAGAATGCTGTGTGCCATGAAGGGAGGGCTTGGAGCTGTTAAGAATACCCTAGCTGGGAACCTGAACAATTCTCAGGACATGGTAAAAATTCTGGTCTAGATAAACTATGTAGGCTGTAAGTCAGGGATGGGGAAGGTTTATATATTGGATACAAATTGCAAATACTAGTGTTAAGAGGGGACTAATGAGAGCATAAAGTGAAGAGAAAATTAGAGTTTCTGGGAGTGAAGGTTGGAGCTAACACAGAAGCTGGGAACTGCTTCCAGTAAAAGATAACACTGGCAAGGAGGAGTGAAGTTTAGAGTTGCTATGGAGATGGTCATCCAATGCAACATTGCTGTAGATCATTGATAGAGCCTGACCAAATTCATGGTCCATTTTGACCCATTTTATGGCCAGAGGGTTTTAAAATTGTCAGTTTCATCTCCAGATGTAAACATCTGAGATTTCACTGTTTTGTAACTATGGGGGTCCCAAGCTGAGCGGTAACTGTAGTAGGGATGTGAAAGTGTAACTGCGCACATGGTTAACCAATGAGCCTGGGCTCATTGGTTAATGTTCATGGTAGGGATGTAAGCGACTAGTCAACTATCCAATAAGCGACTAGTTGACTATCAGAGAGAGGCAGCAAGAAGTGGGAGCAGGAGCTGGTGCTGGGGGAACCAGTAAAGTAATTTCCCCCTAGCACCGTCTCTGCGGGGGGCAGGGGAGGCAGAGGCACAGCAGGAAATGGCACGAGTGGGTACTGCTTCAGTCCTCGATCGCTCTGGTTCCCACTGTAGGCACTTCTAATTGTGAAATTTACAAGAGCCCTCCAGGGCTCTTGTATATTTCAAAAGAAGAAGAGCCACAGGGAGCATGGGTGAACAGGGATTCAAACAGTCCCCGCTTGCCCCATGCTCTCTGCGGCGCCCTTCCTCCTTGCTGTCTCTATGAGAGGTCTCTGGGGTGCTGCCTGCCCCCTTCTGCTGCCTTTATCAGAGGCAGCAGGGGTGTGTGGGGGGGATAGGGAATGCTGCTGTGAAGCAGCCCCTGTCTGCAGGGGTCCCAGTGAAGAGCTGGGCCCTCCGCAGACAGGGGCCCTTGCCACCAAGCAACCTCTGTTCGTGGTGGCCAGGGCTGTCAATCGCAAACAGAAGTGGCTGGACTCAGCATGAACCAGAGCTGAGCAGTCTTGGCTCATGCTGATTGCTGTGCCCAGCAGCTCTTACTATATTTAAAATGCAGAGCCACAGCTCGGGTGGCTCTGGAGCTGGCACGAGCCAGGACTGCTCGGTCCTGGCTTGAATCAGTTCCTCTGGAGCTACCCCCATTGCAGCTCTGCAGAAGCGCTTATTGACTAATTGTATAAATGATACAAATTGTATAGACTATATGATTAGCCAAATAATTTCATTTTAACATGCTTAGTTCACAGTTACACGCAGGCTCCCAGTATGTGTGGGGAGCTGGCTTAAAAGCCAGCTTCTGGTGCACACCGACTCCCGGGGAAGCTACCTGTCCCCCCACACTGCAGCAGGTGGGAGCCGGAGCCAGTGCCAGTTCCCTGTGCACATTGGCTTCCCCATGTGTAGCCGTATAAATTTTCAGCAGTTACACTTGTACATTATTAAATGTGTTTTAACATCCCTAACTTGTAGGTGGGTCTGTTCCGCTACCTCCTCCAAGCAGCTGTGCCAGTGAAGAGGGAGTCCTGAGTCTGGTCCCTCTCCAGCCATACAGGACTGGTAGCTAGGAGCCCCCTAGCTGGTGTACTCCCAGCAGCAAGGAGCAGATCGGACCTCCACAAACCACCTTCAGTTGCAGGAACCTACGGGACTATTCCCCAGTTCCAGAGCTTCTTTCAACCATGAGAATGGCCATACATGGGAAGGACAAGTCCTGTTCCTTCCCAGCCTGGCGGGGAAATACAGCTAGGGACCCCTGGATGAGCCATTCCCAGCAGCTTGGAGGAGATCAGATTTTATCAGAGAAAGGCTTATTTCACAGTCTGACACTTTTTTCACAGCCTAATCATGCAATAAAATGACCAAGTTGAGAGTTTTAGGAGCATATTGTGTAATTTAATTATTTTACAATAATATTTACATAGAAGAATTATGGTTTTCATATAATCTTTTTATTTACAGTTTATTGGAAGGCCATAGTCAAATTTGCATGGATTTGGAGGTTAAAGGAGTTGCTGCATCTCCTAGAAGGCAAGCTGAGCTGGCATCAAGGGGGAAGAAACTTAGTCAAGTATGTTTACAGAAAGCTTAATGTTTCTATTTTTACTTAAAAACACACCCATAGATAGTTCTGTTGTAGTTTACAGACCTGTTAGCTCCATCTTATGTTTTAAAATAGCATAGCTTAAGCAACCCTATTAAAGTTACTGCAATATAAAAGAAAACAAGTTGAACTTGCAGGGTAATTATTAAAAGTAAATAAATTACAGTCTTGGTGGGTATAAATACAGGGTTAGATAATGGTAGCCATTAGTTTGATTGTAACTATCCTGAAAATTAATACTTTAATTATGTACTGGAGATATTTCTTTCCCCTTCCCCCCACACACAGGTGTTGTGCCCTTCACATTTATAGGTTAAAAATAGTTAAGCAAATGCTAATCACTAACTGTTTTTTGTCCTCGCAGTACATACTTCCATTTAACTTCCTCCTTGTTGCTAAGTGCCCACATTAGGGAGCCCAGGACTTAGACCTATCAACAATGGCAGATTGCCTTTTTCCTGCTTGACATAGAAGATGCCTTTCTGTATTCCACTCTGAGATCTGTTCTAATAATAGCATCCTCCAACCAGTACTCTTGTGAGAATGCTGTTTTGTAACCCTGTCATTCAGTAGGCACCTCTGTGGTTATGTTGCAAAAGGGAACATGCCTATTCTTCGTTGTTCTTCCCCAGGGTTCTGAATGTAACCATTGTGACACTTCTGCCTTCTGTTAGCTAAAAAAAGTAAGTAACAGGAAACAAGATTTAGATTCTGTTCTGTAAGGTCTCAGATGAGTAGCCATGTTAGTCTATATCTGCAAAAACGAGGAGGAGTCCTGTGGCATCTTAAAGACTAACAGATTTAGTAGGATATAAACTTTTGTGGGTAAAACCCACTTCATTGGATGAATTGGAGTGGAAGTTACAGAGGCAGGGGTGTATGTATATATAGTGTTAATGAGGCTAATCAAGTTAGGGTGGAACTGGCTCATTCACAGCATTTGGTGTGGAGTTGTGACTATCAAGAGAGGGGAATTGCCTTTGTAGTACATTAACCATTTAAGATCCTTATTCAATCCTAAATTGATCATATTGAATTTGAAAATGAACTCCAGTTCAGCTGTCTCCCTTTGTAATGGGGTTTTGAAATTCTTTTTTAGAAGGATGGCTACTTTTAAATCCATTACTGAATGCCCAAGGAGGTTAAAGTGTTCCCCTCCAGGTTTATGTGTGTTACCTTTCCTGATTTCTGGTTTGTGTCCATTTATCCTTTGGCACAGAGACTGTACAGTTTGGCCAATATACATGGCAGAGGAGCATTGCTGGTACATGATGGCATATATCACATAGGTAGATGAGACCCTGATGTTGTGGCTTATGTGGTTAGGTTTTGTGATGGCGTTGCTTGTATGGATACGTGGATAGAGTTGGCAACGGGGTTTGTTACCGGGATAGGTTTCTGGGTAAGTGTTTCTGTGGTGTGTTGTGTGACTGTTGGTGAGTATTTGCTTTAGGTTGGGAGGCTCTCCTGTCTTCTAATGTCTGTGAGAGTGAGGGATCATTTTCTAGGATGGGTTGTAGATTGTCAATGATGTACTGGAAAGGTTTTAGCTGGGGCTACGTCTAGATGGCAAAAAAGGCATTCTTCCTCGTAAAACGCGTTCGAAAAAAGGCGTTCTTCTTCCTAAAACGAGGTTTTCCGTGGTCGAAAAAACTGCCGCATTCTTTTGATTTACTTTCAAAAGAACGCAGCAGCAGTCTAGACGCAGGGGAAGTTTTTGCGAAAAAAGGGCACTTTTTAAAAAAACAAACCCTGTAGTCTAGACACACCCTGGGGGCTGTAGGTGATAACCTGTGGTGGTCTGTTGTTTTCCTTGTTGGGCCTGTCCTGAATTAAGTGACTTCTGGATCCTTATCTGGCTCTGTTAACCTTTTTCTTCACTTCCCCAAGGGGGTATTTACATTTTAAGAATGCTCGATCAAGCAGTTGTAGTGTTTGTCTCTGTCTGACAGATGTTTATCGTTGTCTGTTTCACAGTTTTACACCCCTCAAAAGACAGAACTCTGTGTTTAAATCATTTATTTATTTATTTATTCTGATGCTTTTGTAGGGATGGAAACCAAAACCAACTCACGGCCTTCGTCCAGCTGAGTAAGTCTATTCTTCCTGCTTATGAGCTGTCTGTTTTATTCTGCAATAAGTAACTTTGTTAAGCTTTCTTATTTCATTCAGGCTACGTCTACACTGGCATGCTCTTGCACAAAAACTCTTTAGCGCAAGAGTTCTTGCGTTAAAGTAGTTGTGCAAGAGAGCGTCTACACTGGCATGTGCTTTTGCGCAAGAGCATCCATGCCAGTGTAGATGCTCTCTTGCGCAAGAAAGCTCTGATGGCCATTTTAACCATAGGGCTTTCTTGCTTAAGAAATTCATGTTGCCTGTCTACACTGGCCTCGTGCGCAAGAACAGTTGCACAAAAGGGCTTATTCCTGAGCGGGAGCATCATAGTTCTTGCGCAAGAAGCCCTGATTTCATACAGTAGAACGTCAGTGTACTTGCGCAAGAACACTCGGCCAGTTTAGACAGGCAGCAAGTTTTTGCGCAAGAGCGGCCGCTTTGGCGCAAGATCGCGCCAGTGTAGGCACAGGCTAAGTCTTTATGCTGATGTATAAATCAAGGAGTTAGATGAAATTTATCAGCATAAACTTGTTGGCTATGCTTTATATTTAAAGGGGAATTTTAATTGTTTTCTTTAAAATGATACTTTTAAAAGTTACATGTATTTGTATAAATTTCAATTCAGTAAAGTAGGGTTTTTTTTGGAAAGGTACATTGAGATGAATTGCAATTAGGGGGCATTATTAGTGATTGCTCATTAACATTTTGCTTTCTTTCAAATATTTAAAAGTTGGATGGTAGTGCTTTACTTTTTTGGTTACTATCTAAGGTCATGGGAGTTATTTCTAATTGTAAACCAGCTAGCCTTTATACTTTTTACCATTATGTTCCTTATGGATAGTTCCTTGTAAATACAGAGAAACCATAATTAAAAAGAGTTTTAACAAATGATTTGAAAGCTGTTTTTTAATAGTACTTCCAAAGTTGGGGATTCTGAGGCCAGAAAATAGATATATTATTATTATTGCCATATTTGAGACTGAACTGACTTATTTAAAAAAAATCTTTATAGCCATTTTGGCTCTTCATACCATTCTGCCAGTATGTATTAAATATAACCTTGGAATGGCTGGATAAAGGAAAGGATAGTTCTGTCTCTGTGTATATTCAGAACTATCATTCTTCACTGGCTGGATGGACCTGGAGAGTCAGCATGTCTTCCAGTTGCAGAAGTGACTCTTTAATAATAGAATTTTGAAAAACTTTGGTAACAAAGTGAGAGAAAAAATGTACTACTGTTGCTCATACTATACTTGGATTGCTGTTAGAAGGCTTGCTTGACAGTGAAATCTGATATCTTTCACAAGTACTGTTTCTTCTTTGAGTGATTGCTCATGTGCATTCCAAGAGATGTGTGCACGCACATATCACTGGAGAATATTCCCCTTAGCATTACCATTGGGTCGGCTCTGAAGATCCCTGGTGTGGCACTTTTGGGGCATGGTATATAAAACACTGCTGACCTCCCACCCTCTTACAATCTTCTTCCCGCCATTGAAGGTTGTTGGAGCTTCTCAGGCTCTTGCATTGCAAGTACTTCAAAATCTGTTGTTAGTTTAGTTGTTATAGTTCAGTTCTAGTTAGCATAATTAGCCTGATGGGGGAGTTGCATAGTAGGCTTGAGCTGTGACTGAGCAGTCCCGGCTCGTGCTGGCTCAGGGAGCCACCCATGCTGCAGCTCTTCATTTTAAATGTAGTAAGAGCTGCTGGGCTTTCACTACATTTAAAATGCAGAGGTGCAGTGTCCTGGACCAGCACGAGTCAGGCCTGCTCAGTCCCGGCTCGCGTTGAGTCCAGCAGCTCCTGTTTGTGGCAGCCAGTCCTGTCTGCTGTGAACAGACACTGTTCCGGCAGCAGCCTCTGTTTGCTGAAGCCAGGGGCTGCTGCCGGAGCAGTCTGCACGTGGCCAATCCAGGCCACTGTGAATAGGGATTGCTTGGCAGTAACAGCCCCTGTCCGTGGTGTGTGTGTGTAAGCTCCCACTGGGACCCCAGTGAACAGGGGCTTCTGCTGGAGCAGCCTCTGCCCTTGGCAAGCCTTGACCTGCTGTGGGTAGAGGCTGCTTTTCAACGGCCTTTGATAGAGACAGCAGGCAGGGCAGGTGGCACCGTGGAGACGGTGCTGGAGGAACCAGCTTTTAAGCCAACTCCCACCAGCACCGACTCCTGTTCCCTCCCCCTGCTTCTCAGAGACGCAGCAAGGGGAGGAGGGAAGCGAGTAGTTAATACTCCAGTCTGCTACCCAATAACTTTTTGCTTATTGGGTAGCCAACTTGTTGACTCCTTGCTTATATCCCTAGTGCAAATACCAGTGCATGTGGTGAGGGACTGCTTAGTTTAGTAAAAATACCTGTGAACCCTTATAAGATGTACTTTACACAACTCAGAACATGGCCACCACTCCCTGCTTGTTTTTGACAATGTCTTGCTGCCTCTACACCACCAGTCTTTCCTTTCCTTAGAGAGCCGTGGGGAAAGGCTCTGGCTGGGTGAAGCAGAGGGAGCCTTTCCTCTCTGCATCCCCAATGCCAAAGACTTTCACTGATGCATGTGGCTATGGACTGTAGTATGAACACATTTTACTTTTTTCTGTGGCATGTAGCTATCCATACTCTGTATACAACCACTAGTGTTGTGCAATATAGACATAGCCTTATGGTTTGATCTACCTCCCATAGAAAGTTAGTGGGCATTGGATTGAACCCAAAGGGCATAATCTAGTAAGACCCTGAATGCACTTTCATTAATGCTGAGAATCTTCATCTCCAGAAAGACATACAGGCCACTGTAAAGAGTGTGCAGCATAGACATACTTTAGAGGGTGGTAAAGATACTCACCACCTAATAGGATTGGGTCTAAAATGAAGTAAAAGTATAGGATTGCTTTAATGTATTTTAATGGACTTTCTGATTTCTTTAAACTGAATGAGGAGTCACTATTGTTATTTAGTTGGAGTGTAGTAACGTTCCACTAAATCCCTTGTGCTAAATCCCTTCAGTTAGTTTTGAAGAGCTACATTCAAAAAGGATTACTTTTTACTTCCCCATTGCTTCTCCTCTGGCCAGTTATGGAGGGGAGAGAATTTGCCACAATAGTAATGATGGGAAATGATAAATCCCTGGCTTCTGATCTTGCTGAAGCTGCTCCTAGCGGGGAGTGAAAAGAAAAGGAGCCAGAATGGTCTAGCTAGAACTAGCTGAGGCTGGAAGTGAAGATAGAGCCTTCCAGGGGCCCTTCACAGCTGCCAGTGTCCTCTGCAACTGGGGATGAGGAGACTCAGTTGCCATTCCCGAGGTGAAGTGAAGGGGTTGGTAGAAACTTTTGTCAGTAGGCCCTCTCCAATTATGGTGCAATTGTTTATAGTGAAGGCATTTTTGTGAAAGGGAAAACACTTTAATAGCTAAAGGTTCCCTTTTGTACTTCAGTTGAAAGCAAGAGCATGTGTTGAAGCACTACTAAAGCCATATTTTAATTTTCTGCAGGGTGCCATGCCTTGATTTAGGCAAGCTGGGATCTTCAGATGAGGAGGTAATCGTGTTAGTTTTATCTGAAAAGTTTGCAGAAATTTGCCAAAATATTCTAATAACACTCTTCTCTTTTGTGTTTTAGGATGGAAATTCTTACATACCGTACAGTAAGAGGTATCCTCGCATTGGCCCTCCAGATTCCTCTTCAACTGTTAGTTGGGGTACACCATTACAGACTCCTTATGCACAGCATTATCAGACACAACAGGTCAATTTGTCATTCTTAATATCCTAATACTGTCTTTTATGAGAATTGAAGCAAATAAAGTACATCTAATTTTATGACACACTTTAGATCTTTCCATTTGTGTAATTAAATTAAAAAATAGGAGAGTATTATTAGTCAAAGTGCTTTCTGATCAAGGGTTTTTTGCTACGAAGCTCTTCAGAAATTTCAAACTTTCTTCATCACAGTAACCATTTATTGTAGACTGTTGATTTATACTCTTAATTCTTTTAATTTTTCTTACTAACAATTTGTACATTAGTGGTTAGATTGTTTCTAACAATTTTGAAAGCATCTGAAAATTGTGATTGCGTTGAGGTAGCATATAACTTTGATTTCTGCTTCTAAACAAATCTTACAAAAATTGTGTAAATCAGAAAACATTAAAATAATTAACCATAATAAGAAATAGTTTTTAAACATAAGTTATGAAAAATAACTTCTGTTTACAAATAAAAAATATTTATGGTGTGGAAGACTGAGTTGATCTTGACCACTCATAAATTATTGTATTAGAGTGAAGAAACTTTATTCTTCACATTTTTCTTTCTTTGTCTTTCAAAGATAATTGAGTTAATTTCAGAATAATATCTTGTTTGATTGACAACATAAATTAATATATATATTTAAATAAATCCAAATAGAACATCAGTATTCTTCTCTTTAGGTACTGAGTAAGAATCTAAAGTTTTTAAAGAAATTAATGGCTACAAGTAGTTGTCATAAAAGGAAAATCTGTTACTCAGTTTTTCATACTGCTTTCTGGAAAATTATAGAGATGTTCAAAATCCAAATTGCTGAAATTAACACATTTGATAATTACTCTGCTGAGCATTTTTCAGTCATTGTTACTTGATAGTGAGAAGAGGTATCCTTTGAATTTTTCTGTTTTGTTTAACTTTGGGAAAATATATTTGACAGATTTTCATTTGATTCATGCAGCAAGGTGGTGGTAATTGCTATTTAAAATAACATTTCTTTTTCCTTTCTATTACATAGATGACTAGAAAACCTTGTCAGAAGAAAATGGAGGTAAATAGCTGGAAAATGCACCCTAACAATTGAATAGCAGAGGATTGTTCAATTTTCAGATCATGTATCACAGGTTTTAACCTTTTTGTATGATGATGAAATCATGCCATGCTTTTAATCTTATGTCATTATATAAGGCTATCATTTGAATTTTGAAACTGTATCAGATTTTTTTTTGTTATTAGAAGTGGGGGTTGGGGAAAGTTCAGGGGTTGCAAAGGCCAACCTTCTGAGGTCAATATATGTTTAAGAAGTGGGTTTCCAAGCTTCAGACAAATTCAAGACCTGTAAAAAATCTACAGGATTATTTTCTGTGGTAAGGGTGAGAGGTATATGCCAAATTTTAATAAATTACATTATTTTTCTGTTGTTTTGGAATGGAAGTCATCCTCTTTGTATGTCCTGGTGGAAAATTAGACATCCTTTGGTATTTCTTGAAAAATGTTTATTTTTCTTTAAACCCAAGAACTATTAATACTAAAAATGTGTCCATAAGAGCAGTCTGACTATCTGAGGGTCTGGTCAAGAGAACATCTATGCAGTCCTTAAGCAAGTAATCCACTGAAGTCAGATGGGACACTTGCATGAGTAGTAAGTGGCTTATAGGACTGGATACTTAGAAAGCATTATTCTGCTGCCAGTGTAGACTGGAACATTGTTTGGAACAATGTAAAGGCTTTTTATAATTTCTCAGCAATTGTTAATAATGCAGCAACTCGCATTGATTAACTTATACTATATGAAATGACCACCTGTTAGGCCAGTTTTAGGACACTGCAAATCACATTCTCTCTCTGTCTCTCAGCTTGTCTATACTAAACATTTTTTGCATGCATAGTTATGTTAGCAGAGCCTCCTGGTGGGCATACAGCATTAGCTGACAGAACGAGTTCTACTGGCATAACTAAATCACTTCCCTGTTTGACAATAGCTAAGTTGACAGAAGCACTCATTCTTTGACATTTTGACATTTACAACAGATTTTGCTGTCATAGTTATGTCAGTTATTAGATGTGATTTGCCCCCTCTACTTCAAATCCTGGCCAACTTAGCTATATCAGTAAAAGTTTGTAGTGTGAACTAAATCTGTATATGTGTGTGTGTGTCTTATTTCACATTCTTTATATCTTTATCATCCTCTCACATAACGTGCATGTGGTCAAGTTAGAGTCTATGTGAATTGCTGCGTTCTTAAAAGAATGTTGCTATATACATTTATCTTTTTGCTAGATGGCATTTTTCAAATTGATTCTCAGATAATACAAATCTATTTTACTACTGTAATGTTACCAAAAAGTTGAAATAGCTTTTTCTATATTCCAATCTCTTTTCCCCTTCTTTTTTACTTTCTTTTACCTTCCCTCTTGCTCTTTATGCTCTTCATTCTTTCATGGAGACTACAATGATGGATGTGTTTATAAAAACCTAAGTAGAATAGATCTCATTTTCTTCTTTGTTTCTATTCCATCTGAATGTGCCTTGAGGAGAAAAAGGTAGTTAAGTGCCACTGATATATTTTAATATATTTTTGAGTGTGCCCATGATTTCTGCATTGCTTGCTTTAAATGGCTGATTGTAGGAATATTTTCACAGAAAAAAAACATTTTCCCCTATAGGAAACTTTATTAAGAGACAAGGTGATAAACTAATTTAAATATAGATTTTTCTTTATTTCTTGGTCATTTCCTACTCAATTTTACTGTTACTCCTGGTCTACAATGAGATTGATCTGGCTATGTCACTGAGGGCTGTGAAAAATTCATGCTCTTGAATGTGCTAGTTAGTTTCCTACTTCCCAATTTAGATGTGCTAGTTAGTTTCCTACTTCCCAATTTAGATGTGGCTAGGTCACTGGTAGAATTTGTTTTCTGACATAGCTATCACCTCCTGGAGTTATGGATTTAACTGCAGCGATAGAAAAACCAATTCCATTGATGTAGGGAGTAGTGCTTTGGTGGCATGTCCCAAGTCCTCTCAGTAGAACACTCAGAAAAATTGAGGGGGAAATAATTCCTCACGCTTGCATTTTTATAGGCTTGTCTATGCTTTTCTTGAACGAGATTCACATCTTCCAGTGGAGCCTAGTTTCACAGTGTGAGAAACACTGTTCTAGAACAGGGCTTTGGTCTGCACTTGAAAGACATATTAGCATAGCTGCATTGGGAGAGGAAAAAAACCCACCACACCCCAACTGATGGAACTATGCAGATACTGTATAGGGGAAGGTGAGGGAGTGACTCAAGTGACTGTTCAGTACCACTTCAAACTCTGATCTAGATAACATTTGGTCCCTTCATTCAGCATTTCAAACCAAATATGGGTTCCTGCTGTTGCTTCAATCCCACAGTCCTCTGCTTCTGTAAAGGCTGGCAAGAGATGACTAGTGGACTTTGGTTCTGGATATGGTTCAGTGTCACTTTATTCACAGAATAGTAATTAGCTTTAAGCAACACAAGAAGATTTTCATGAGAACAATCTAAAATTGTTATACAACAGTATTTACATTATTCTAAATTTTAAGTATGGTGTCAAGAAACATCAGTGCTTTAACAGTAAAAATAGATGAGTACAAGAATCTTTGTGTTGACGTATATCAGCAGGAGGTTATTTCTGATTATTCTTTGCTTTTTAGCTTTCTTTGTTGGAGCAAAAGACAATACCAGAAAATCTGCCACCCCCCACAGACAAATACAAATTAAAATATCAACAATATGAAGCAGAAATGAAAGAAGGATATAAGCAGTATTCTCAGAGAACTGTAGAAAAGAAAATAAACAGTGCCCAGTTTCAGGAATCGCCAAGAAAAACAGCAGAAAAAGAGGTAACATTAAAATTTGTGGATGTACTTTGATGTTCATCCTCATGGTATCAAAGCATCTCTAATGTTGAATAGGCATCAAATCAGAGAAAGTCTATTTGAGGCCTTTCCTCTTATGAACATTAGAAGCCTAAGTCTCCTTTTGAAGAACAAGTATATACCCTGGGAAAGCACTTTGCCTAGCCAGATGAGCTTTAGATAAGATTTATTGTTTGCACTTTTATTAGAAGGAAAATGCATAATTGGTGACTCCAAAAGAGGAAGGATGATGTTAAAAATGCTGCTTTAGAATGCTGAAGTGATTTAAGTCCTTTTAATTTAAATGTCATAACTACACAGTTTACAAAGAACAGAAAAAGTATTGCCACTGCCCTATAGAACTTACGGACAAGCAGAAAATGCAGCTAACAGAAAAAGAGATGGGGGACGGGGGGAGGGTGGGAAAGGAGTTAAAATAAATAAAGATAATGTGAGCTATTTAGCTGTAAGTACATTGGGAGCATGAATAGCTTATTCCATGTATGTATAGTGCTTAGTACTAGAGCAGGGGTCTCCAACCTTTTTACACCCAAGATTACTTCTTAAATGTCAGGGCAAGCCAGGATCTACCCCATCCCTTCCCCAAGACCCCACCCTTTTCTCGAGGCTCTGCCCTCTCCAAACCTTTCTGCGGACTACCCGTTGCTAATGGAAACTCACTGTTAATTATGTAATTACACCCAAGCCATTTTGCTACTGCTGCATCTGGGGAGAATGGTTTAATTTAAATTCTTAAACAGATTAAGCATTTTAACTGTCATATTATTTGATCAGACTTCATTTTAAATAAAGTAAAACATTATGTCCAACACTAAAGGTTGGAATGTTTTCTTTATTTATGGCAGGAGTGGGGAACCTTTTTTGGGTTGGGGGCCACTGACCAACAAAAAAATCAGTTGGGGACCACACAAGTGAGAAGCAAAAAAACTCCTCCCAAAACCCCCAACCCTCTCTGATATGGCCCCCCAACTGAGACACCTCACTCTTCTGGTGCTCCAGCCCCCACAGTGTGAGGGGAAGGGGCAGGGAGGACTGAGGTTCAGGGCTTCCCATAGGCCAGATTTACTCTTCTGGAGTTCCAGAATTAGTGGATTTTATGGACTCCTTAGGCTCTGGGGTGGGAACAAAAATGGGGGCTCAATGTGCAGGACAGGGCTGCCAGTGAGTGGGATAGGGATGCAGGATCTGAGTGGGAGATGGGGTGCAGGGTCTGGAAAGGGAGTTTAGCAGCAGCAGAAGTTGTGAGGTGGGGCTGGAGGGGGTTGGGGCAGTAACGCAGAAAAGGCGAAAGGGTGAAAATGCAGCCAAATAGCTAGTTGGGGAAGGAGGCAAAGAAGTAGGGAGTAAAGGAAAGTGCAGCTTCTGCAAAGTAAAATTGTATCCCCCCTCAAATCTTCCCTCTGCTCCAGTCTCACTCTCCTCAACCCCATGATTCCCCCCAGCCTGATCCCTTGCATCGCCCCATGCCCCTCAATGCAACCCATGTCCCACCCTGCCCCACAGCCTGATTCCCCTAAATTGCCCCATGCCTCTCAGTGCAATCCCTGCCCCCTCCCATCCTGCCTCCACATCCCTGTGCCCCCAGCGCACTCACTGGCAGGATAATAGCACTGGGACTTGCAGCCTCCGGGGAGCAGTGCTGGGGTGAAAGGTTGGAGGGGGCAGGGTCTCTTCCTTGCCTGTCCCAGCCCTTTGAATGCAGGCAGCTCCCAGGGCCGCCCAAGGCTGGCGCTGGGGAAGGTGACTCTCTGACCCTGCACGCAGCCCGTGGGGAACAGCACGGTGTAGCCCTGTCCCCAGCACGCCACATGTGCCAGCCGCCCAGCCCCCTCCCGAAGCAGGAGGCAAGAGCGGGGGCACGCGTGCAAAATCATGCGTGCCTTTTCCCCCATCCCAGCCATCAACTTAACAAAGAGGGGCAACCACAGGGGCAGCTGTGCCTCTTTGATCCAGCCCAGCTGGAGCGCGGCGCAGCTTTGCGGGCCACAGCTTTCAGCCTGCCGAGGCTGCACAGCACTCCTGCTGGGCTGGCCGCGGCAATCAGCCCATAGAAGCGCCGATCACGATCAACCAGTTGGTGACCACGGTACTAGAGGGTTCCAAACCCTGATTGGGGTTTCTTGCTGCTACCTCAAAACAAGCAATAAATAATAATTGCATTATATCATTATTGAATCTTATACATTATGCTATTTAAAAAAAAATCAGATTGAGGTGGTGTAAAAGATGAGAAAAGACAAATGGACATCAGCAATGGAAAATAATATTAACAAGTTACTTTTTGTAAAAAAAAAAAAAAGAGGGAGAGGATGAGGATGCTCAGTATATCTGAAGAGTTATCATTCCAGGTGTGAGGAGAAGCATAAAAAAATACTTGAATGTGGGAATAGGTGAGCAAGAGATGTGAAGAAGGGGGTGGCCATTGAAGACAGAGAAACTGGATGAAGCCTTGATCAAATGAGTTTGAATACTATGGAAAGAGAGAGGAAGCCAATGAACGAACTAAAAAGCAGCGACATGCTTGAAATGACAAAGATGAATAGTTTTAACTGCTGAATATTAATAGAACGGAAAGGGAAAAAGTTATGGAGGGAAGATAGTTAGAAATAGCTACTCTGTCTATTGCTTGTCATAAAAGTACACTGTCCACTTGAAATAAAATTTGCAAATGTACTTACCAGAGTTTAAAGTAAAACCAAAGGGAACCTGTAACTAAATCAAGACAGGAAAAATACTCTTTTTTTTTCTAATTATGTTTATTTTGTTCATTTTATAGCATTTTGTCAGTGGTAGTGTTTTGTTGATGATCAGTTTCATTTCCTATCTTATGCACAAAGATAACATCACTGTGTCCTGTACATGTCTAAGAGTTACTTGCATGCTCTACTTTTTCAGTCCAGGCTCTGCCAGAGAGCATTGATTAGAGCAGCACAACTGAAATTGAAATTGAAAGGGATAGCAGGCAGCATGTGTTCAAAGAGGAAGAGGAGGGTAGAATAGGGATATAGTTGAATATGTCTGGTAGAGTTGCTTTTTAGCCCACTCAAAAGATATTTCTAAACATAAGATGAGTTAAATTTAAAAAAAGAAAAGAAAAATAACACATTAGGGTACACTATTTTTAATATCCTCATTTTATTCTCAAGAGTTTACTTTTTTTCTTTGGTCTTCACTAAAAAGAATAATTGTAACCAGATGTTTAACATAGTTAATATTAACAATGGAGAAGTACTTCTGGTCAGAATAGGAGAAGAATGGGTTGAAAAAATACTTAAATAAGCTAGATGTATTCAAGCTGGCAGAGCTTGATGAAATTCACTGTGGAATACTTGAGCTAGTAAAACAATCTCTGAACTGTTAGTGGTTGTCAACAACAGCCATGGAGAACGGTTGAGGTCCTAGAGAACTGGTGATGGGCAAACACCTATCTTCAAAAAATGGGGAGAAAAAAAGAAGTCCTGGTGACTTATGATCTGTCAACCGAGAAAGGTAATGGAACAAATGATTAAACGATCAAGTTGTTGAAACCTGAGGGATTATAAGGTGATAAGTAATAGCCAACAAGTATTTGTCACGAACAAATCATGTCAAACCACTCTAATTTCCTTCTTTGACAGGATTACTGGCCTAATGGAGGGAGAAAGCAGTATATGTGGTATCTCTGGACTTTTGACACTGTCTCACTTATGAGAAGGTCATAAATAAATTAGGGAAATATGGTCTAGATGAAATTACTGTAGGGTGGTTGCATAACTGGTAAACTGTACTAGAAGATTCGTTATCAGTGGTTCACTGTGACATTGAGAGGACATATCAAATCCTCCAGGAGTTAGTCCAGTACTAGGTACTATTCAAAATTGTATATAATGACTTAGATCAGAAGGTGTACTTATAAAATTTGTGGATGCCTCCAACATGGGAAGGATTGCAAGCACTTTGGATTAGACAGGATTAGAATTCAGAATGATCTCGATATATTGGAGAATTGATCTGAAGTCAAGATGATAAAATTCAATAAAGACAAGTGCAGAGTACTACCCTTAAGAAGGAAAAATCAAATGCAAAATGTATAATAATTGGCAAGGCATTGTAGAGAAGGGTCTGGTGGTTGTAGTAGATTACTAATTGAATATGAGCCAACAACATGGTGCAGTTGCTAAAAGGCTAATATCCTACAGTAATAGTCTACAGCATTGTTTCTCAAACTGTGGGTCCCGACCCCCCCGGCGGGGGGTCGCGAGCAACTTAGAGGGGGGTCGCGGGATCACAAATTTTGAGAACCCCCTGGTCTACAGGATTGTTGTTTGTAAAATATGGGAGGTAATTGTTCTGTTCTACTCATCTCTGGTGAGGCCTCAGCTGAAGTATTGTGTCCAGTTCTGGATGCCACACATTAAGAAAGATGTGGACAAATTGGAGAGGGTCTTAAAGAAGGCAAGACACATGATAAAAGGGTTAGAAAACTTAACTGATAAAGAAAGGTTAAAACAAGTGGACATACTTGGTCTTGAGAAAAGAAGACTGACAAGGACTCTGGTAACAACCTTAAAAGATGTTAAGGGATGCTATAAAGAGGACAGAGATCAATTGTTTTTATGTCCACGGAAGGTAGAACAAGCAGTAATAGTCTCTTAAACTACAGCAAAGGAGGTTTAGGTTGAATATTAGGGATAATTAAGCTTTGCAATAGTTTTCCAAGGGAGCTTGTAAAATCTCATCTTTAGAGGTTTTTAAGAACAGGATGGACAAAATCATCTCAGGAATATGGATATAGTTGTTCCTGCCTCAGCACAATGGGATGGACTGTTCACCCTCTCTGAGTCGCATCTAGCCCTGCATTTCTATGATTCTGTGAAATACAATATGTGAAATAGCTGGTCAGGCACAGGTAATAGATAAAAGGATTTGAGGGTTATAGTGGATCACAAACTGAATGAGTCAGTTTAATACTATGACAAAACAGGCAAATGTGGCATATATTAAACAAGAGGGTCTTATATAAGATATGGAAGATAATTGTTCCCCTCTACTCTGTACTAATAAAGCCTCACCTGGAGTACTGTGTTCAGATTTGGGCACACAGGTTAAGAAAGATGTGAACAAACTGAGAGAGTTTAGAGGAGAGCAACAAAATTGATAAGAGGTTTGAAAAACATGATGTATGAGGAATGATTGAAAAAAATTGTACACTTTTAGTTTAAAGAAGAGAAGGCTGAGGGGGGAACATAAATTGTCAAATATGTAAAGAAGTTGGTGATCAGTTCTTCACATCCAAAATGAATGGGAGAAGTAATTTGGCTTAGTTTATAGCAAGCAAGATTGAGATTAGATGTTAGAATTTTTTTTCTAACTGTAAGGATAATTGAACGCTAGATTAGGTTACCTAAAGGGGTTGTACAACCCCATTGTTGGTGGGTTTAAAAAATACTCAGCTTTGGCTGCATTCTTCTGTTTAAAAAAAGTCTATATTTATTCCCTTTCATTTCTAAATGAAATAGATTTACCCTCAACATCCATCTTCTTTTAAAAGCACTGTTAACTTCTGTAAAACTGCAGAAAATGTTTGTTACAAGAGAAGTGTAAAAATGTTTCAAATATTTGTTAAAAATATTTTTGCTTGCTACAACTGATTGTCCATGATGCTGTAAGTATAATACATTGAGTTTCTTTGTAGGACCCGCAACCTGGAGATAGGAGTGATCATGATCTCTCGACTCTTGATGAGAAAGCCTTCTTGCAGCAATGCTACACAAACAATCCCTACACAGTACAGCATAGCATAAGGAAGCTAGAAGCTGTAAGTTTCCTGGATGGTATTAAATTATGTAAATATCCCTATATATCACGCCTTGTAGGAATACATTTTGAATGCTGTTTTCAAAGGCAATCAGTGCCCAACTTCTTTCATTGAAGTAAAAAGAAATTTAATCATTGTTTTCAATGGGATCAGAGTTAGGCTAAGTGTTGAGTACTTTTGAAAATCTCATTGATAGAAGTTTGTATATATGTGCATTTTTGCATAAAATATATACTATTATAAAAGGAGAGGTGTCTATGATGCTGTCTGTCACGGAGAACATTTGAGAATACACTGGAAGACTTGAGAAGTCTGAGTCTGGCGTTGGTCCTCCAGTGGCCTAGTGGCTAAGGTGTCAGCCTCCAGAACCTGGCATTGTAGGTTTGAGTACTGCTACAGGAGCAGCTGGGCAGCTTCCCCCAGCTTCCTCAGGACTAGAGCTGGCATTAGCTGAAGGTAGGGAGGTGGGTTACCAGCTTCCCCCGGCTGCAGTGAGTGGAACAGCAGCTGGTCAGGGCGAGGTGCTGCATGTGCGGGGGGAGCTTCCCCAGCTCTGGCATGTGCAGAGCAGCCCTGGGCCCACTCCATTAGGAAGGGGTTGAAGCCAGGGTAGGGTAGGGTAGGGTAGGGTGGGGGGAGGTGAGGTGATGCCGACACATGGTGGCTCCCAATCCTGGAGAGGTAGTTGGTGGAGTGTAGGTGTGCTCCATGCCCCTCCCCCAGCCAAGGCAGTTCCTCCTGCCCCTCCGCCCCCAGCTAGGGCAGCTCCCCGCAGCTGACGTTATTCTGAAATAAGATAGTTCGTGTCTACACTACAAGCAGTTATTTCAACATAATGTCAAGCTGGAGGACTTCTTACTCCTGTAACTCGTTTTATGAGGAATAAGGAAAATCAGAGGAAGAGTGCTCTTTCTCTGATTTCCTGCTGTGTAGACAGTGCCAAAAGACACAATTGAAGTAGCTCAAGTTGCGTAGCTTATTTCGGCTTTAGCCCTGCTGTGTTAGACACGCTCAAAGAGGATTAATACTGAAATTGAACTTCAGTGAAATCTGGTTTTTGTATGTTTTACTACTACTGAACGTGAATGGTGATTGTTTTCATAATTTGTGTGCACACAACTGTGTTTTTGAAATGTGCTAGCATGGTGACATTCTTACAGAATATGTTAAGCCATTCAAATTTTTGAGACTGTAAATGCATGCAGACTAAATGGAAAGTATCATTTTCCCATCTGCTTGAATTGAAATTTGCATAGTAAATACTTAAATGATTGTAATTCCCATTAAAGTGAATGTAGATGGGGCACTACTGATATAAAAACTCTCACATGCATCACTAACATCAGATACTTTGTTCGCATCTTTATTTTTTTTAAAAACCCTTAATATTAAGGGCTGAATACTACAGGGATAAGTATTGTATGAGGGCAATGCTGAGTGACCATTAAAATTACTGAGTACCACACTTGGTCACTCAGTCAGCTAAGGTGCATAAAATGCAGGTGCTGGGCATTGCTGTTAGATTGGGCTGTCAAGAATGGTGTAACCAACACATAGTGAGTCATTGAGTAGTTATCTTAAAGATGCCAAGGGAACCTTTAAAACATTTTTCAGTGTTTGGCACTCATACCTGTAGGCATCTCTTAAGCACAACTCCTGGTTGACAGTAGGAGTAATTAAATTATCCTCTGTATGCTCCATTTGCATTCACTGGATTGCATTTAATCACTTATGCATTGGCCATGCTCAGTATCCACCCATTCCTTACGAAAACCACGTACTTTCTACACACTGTAAAAGATGTGCACAGTTGCTGAGCAAATGTTGAGAGGTAGTACTTTAGCTTTTATCAGTGCTCAGGTTACCTCTAGGACTTGACTTTTTTTGCTGGATTACACCAATAAAACAAACCAAATACATTATTTATGGATGATCTTATTTATTAAACTCACTATGGTGTGATTTAAGTAGCATGCAGAATATTCTGTTAGGTCTTGAAATAGATGTTTAACTTGGATATTTCATATATAAGAATACATGGGCCCAATGAGTGAAAAGCTGCCAAGACATCCTTAACTTAGAATTTTAGTTTAGAGTTGTTTGTCATATCCTTAGTACTTTTAGAAAGATTTAGTATGTAAGAGATATATACATATAATTTGAGTGTTCAACAATATGTTTTTCTTTTCTGAAAATCAATTGTTTGTTATGCATATTTATTTTAAAAAAGTCTACAAAAGATTGTCTTATACATTATATGTTAACATTTCCTTTGAGTGCAATTATTATTAATACTTTTGAAGTGGAATTTTTCTTTAATTTCCTTCTGTTTGTTGTTTTGCAGTATTAAAATAGTATTAAAACACAAAGCCGCTCCTGCACCTCCCTCCCCCCAAATGGGCCCTCTGCAGTGGTAGGTGGAGCCAGTCCAAAAATGGGCTCCCCATGCAGACCAGCTCCTGTTATCTGGTGTTCGATTGGCAACCCGTTTTTCATTCTCTGCAACTATAGTAGAGCTTGGTCTACAAAGAATTTGGGTTGCACATGTAAAAATGTGTACCAAGGAAAGCTTCAGGCTATCACAGATTGTATCTGTATTTAGCAAGAGTCAAATAGAGTTGCACTAACAAAGAATTACACTAATAGGAAACTACATCTGATCAAGATAGAGATAGATAACTTAGTCACAGGTAAACAGATTGGATTAGGAGCTTACATAAAAACACTGAACATCATCTTTATCACACCATGAAAACAAACTGTATAAATGTCATGGAAATAAGGGTAAACCTAAATGCAGTAAAGGACTTTTAGAAAATTGATATACAGATTGTACCTCCCTAAACTGGGACTCTCTGGTCCAGGACCAGAGATACCCAGGGCTGGAAGCCTGGTGGCAAGTGAACTGGGGAGGGTGCAGAGAGAGTGCGGGGCAAAAGGCCCTGGGGTCAGAGCCAGCAACAGGGGTGCCAAGGGCCAGCAGCTCAGGGGAGTGGGGGAGCTGGTTGGGACAGAAACAAAACCAACGGCAAGGAGAGGGAGTGAGCTGAGGAGGTTGAGCGCAGACCTCCTCTTGTCCAGCAAATTCCATCGTTCAGGATGGGTCAGGTCCCGAGGGTGCTGGACAAGAGATGTGATATATTAAATTATATATATATTAAATGATATATTAAATTATACAATTTTGCCAGATAATAGAATGCATGGGCAGCAAGGAAGAATAGTTGGGATAATCTCTCTAATATTGGAAAAATTTGGGGGAGTCCTGTAAGGCCATACCAATTGTTATATATCTGAGGAGGAGAATATTCTGGTGCCTCCTGCTTTCAAATAAGTAATTAAGAGTAGACAGTAAATAATGAATCTTTCACAAGACAAAATCAAATTGGTAGAGGTAAATCTTCATTGCTTCAAATTGTAATTTGTATGAGCCCTGAATTCTATGGATGAGGTTGAAAGTGTCTCTTCTGTCTCTGTCTTAAATAATATACTTTATTGAAAGTAATCTAGAAGTAGATATAAAGAAATCTGACTCTCAGCATAAATGTTAGATTTATTTTTTTACGTCTAGACATAGAGCATAGAGCTAGTGCATATGTAAACAGTGTAATTATATCAGAATGTATTATGTGGCTGTAATTGAACTGAACATAATTCACCATGTAATTCTTGTGATTAAAAAAATTCAGGTAGGGGAGTTAAATAACACATTTGAAAATCCCAAATTAGCTATTTCATTGCTTAACTGCATCTTCTGAAAATCACCTTTTTCTGAAGTGTTTGTCATATCTCATAGGCTCTTAATTCTTTTTCATTTCAGGAGGAAGTAGCTGCAGAGAGGAGAAAGCAAACTGTAGTAGAGCAAGTGATGGTGGATCAGTTATCTAGGTGAGAGAATATACAAAATATAATTACAAGTTAACACTGTAGAAGAATCAACTATATGAAAGTGTGCCCTGTTTTGTGAAGGAAGGTTTTTTTTAATTTGTGAACATTCTTTAAATTCTTTATTTTTTTGTAAAACGTGTGTGATAAAAATGATCGACCTTCTAATTTTAAATGCTGTAATTATGATGTAGCTCTCCAGAGAATTAAAAATTTATGCTAAAACTTACACCCTAATTTTAAGTATTTCACAGTAGTAAACTCTTCAGAGCTAATCTAAATGCTTTTCTGCAAATACATTGGTCCCTCTTGTAAAACATTATACTTCTTTAGCACCTTTCTTCTGAATCTCAACATTTTAAAAACTAGTAATGAATTAATCAGCAAAAGGTTCCTTTGAAGAAAGACAGTATTGTTCCAGTTTTACACAGTTGGTTCTGAGAGATTGAGTTGGCCAATGTCATACAACTAAGCAGTTGGCAAGTCTTTGGAGCACTGAAAACAGCGTTTCAGTGCTTTGAAGGAGGAAGTATCTTGTGCTTCTGTTTGGTGACCCTCAATAGGCAGTGTAAGTAACAGCACTTACAGTCTCTGGAGAGAGCCACAAAGAAGTGATGGAGCCTTTACAGAGGACAGAGGGAATGAAAAAAACCCTGTGTCCCTTCAAATTGCAAAACACATATTAATTTTTTCTTATTTAAAACTATGTGATGAAACACATTAAGATTTGTACTAACAGACCATTCTTGCATTTCTTTGCACTTGAAGTAACTGATTATCAGGCTTATTTTCCACCATGTACCCATGGTATGCACAATTAGTGCCAGCCTCTGAAATACTATTATTGTGTAGGTTGAACCTCTCTGGTCTAGGACTCTGGTCTGCAACATCTGGCAGCCTGCAGAGCCAGTGGGCTGGGGGCAGGGAGCTGCCTAGCAGCTTGGAATGGATCCTCTCCAGCAGGCCAGGGGCAGTGCACTGGCTGGGCTGGTGGCCAGGAGTGGGAGCCCCAGGAGAACCTGAGACCTGGCTTCCCCATTCCAGCAGCCAGGAGGGGAGCCCCTGGAGAACCCAAGGCCTAGCTTCCCCGGTCCAGCAAGCTCCCTTCTTCAGGACCGCTCAGGTCCCATTGGTGCTGGATCAGGGAGGTCCAACCTATATCACTCTAGTATTTATAAGAGGTGAACATAAATAATCAACAAATTTATATTAACCATTAGGGCTGTCAAGTGATTACAAAAATTAAGCATGATAATGCAATAAAAAATGAATCATGCCATTAATTGCACTGTTAATAGGATATCATTTATTTATACATTTTTGATGTGTTCTACATTTTCAAACATATATTTCAGTTACAATACAGAATACAAAGTGTATAGTGCTCTTTTATATTTATTTTTTTACAAACACTTGCACTGTTTCAGTTCACATAATACAAGTGCAATCTCTTTACCATAAAAGTTAAACTTACAAATGTAGAATTATGTATAAAAAGAACTTCTTTAAAAAAATGTAAAACTTAAGAGCCTAAAAATCCACTAAGTCCTATTTCTTGTTCAGCCAATTGCTTAGAAAAACAAGTTTGTTTATGCCAACAGGAGATAATGCTATTCACTTCTTGTTCACGTCACCAGAAAGTGAGTGTGGGTATTTTCATGGCACAGTTGTAGCCTGCGTTACAAGGTGTTTACATGCCAGATGCACTACAGATTCATATCTCAGTACCTGCTTCAACCACCATCCCAGAGGATGTACATCCATGCTGATGAGGAGTTCTGCTTGATAACAGTCCAAATCAGTATGGATCAATGCATGTTCATTTTCATCTTCTGAGTCAGATGACATCAGCAGAAGGCTATTTTTTTTCTTTTTTGGTGGTTTGAATTCTGTATTTTCTGCATTGGAATGTTGCTCTTTGACTTTGAAGACTTTGGAAAGCAACTTCCATAACTCATCCCTCTCAAATTTTGGAAGGCACTTCAGATTCTTAAATCTTGGGTTGAGTACTGTAGCTATCTTTAGAAATCTCACATTGGTACCTCCCTTGTGTTTCATCAAATCTTCAGCAAAAGTATTCTTAAAATAAACATGTATTAAGTCGTCATCCTACATTACTATAACATGAAATATACGGCAGAATGCAGGTAAAATAGAGCCAGACACATACAATTCTCCCCTCCAAGGAATTCAACATGAATTTAATTACATTATTTTTTAATGAGCGCCATTAGCATGGAAGCATGTCCTCTGGAATGATGGCCAAAGCATGAAGAAACATGCAAATATTTAGCATATCTGGCCCACAAATATTTTGTAATGCTGCCTACAAAAGTGCCATCTGAATGCCTATTCTCACTTTAAGGTGACATTGTAAACAAGAAGTGGGCAGCATTATCTCCTGCAAATTGTAACCAAACTTGTTTGTCTTAGCGACTGGCTGAGTAAGAGGTAGGGCTGATTGGGATTATAGGCTCTAGAGTTTTACATTATTTTGGTTTTGAGTGCAATTTTGTAACCAAAAAAAATCTACATTGTCAGTTTGCACTGCAATACTTGAAATAGGTGAATTGAAAAATACTGTTTCTTTTGGTTATCATTTTTAAAGTGCAAATATTTGTGGTCAGTTGGTATTCTGTTGTTTAACAGTGTGATTAAGACTGCAATTGCGATTACAGGTAATTTTTGTTAGTTAATCATGTGAATTAACCGTGATTAATCAACAGCCCAATTTATCATAGAGCAATGATTCTCAAACTTATTTGATAGCACCCCCATTCTTTGTACGTGTAGTAGTTTGTCCCCTCTGCCACGCAAGCACATATACCAATTTTAAAAAATGCAACACTCACTAAATATTAAAAACAGAGAGGCATTTATTCTCGGAGGCAAACTGCAATGGTTACAATCAAATATGCACACCTCATTGTAACTAATAGATTAACATACAGATGGCCACCACTTTGTATAATGCTATTTATGCTTAACTGAAATCTGTCAAAATGCACAGCACTGACTAGAGTGAAAAGCACCAAGCCAGCTGATGACCTGATGTATCTGGAGGAATCAACTTTGCTAGGTATTCATTGCTGTGGGTAAACATGCTCAATATCGTTTATTTCCTTAAGCTTCCCATGCCCCCAGAATACATTCTTCACAAACACACACCCAGGGGTGCCCCCCCCCTCCAGTTTCAGAGCCTCTGTCATAAAGTCATGTTTTGTTAATTTGTTTCTTTTTTCCTGCTCAGGGCTGTAATAAGTGATCCAGAGCAAAGTACAAATACTGGTACTTACCAGAGAGATCATACCTCTGCAGGTCTTGGGACAGCACCATTGCGCTTTAGAAAAAGAACATTACATGAAACAAAGTAAGTTTTTTGTTTTCTTTGCAGTGCTGGTTGTGGTTTTGAGGTACAAGCTTATTCAATATTCTCTCCTAACTTTAGCAAAATCTGTTCTTTTCAGGCTGAAACTTTTCATGCTTGGTCTTTCTCACTTTCTTTTCCTTTTTTCTTTTGCCTTTTGCCAACTGCAATAAAGTTTATTTCATCCAGTTTTAGAGGTGCAAAACCAAGGCCAGTGAGTTCTTTGATACTGCCTGGATGATCTTCATTGAGTGGTTTGTATGCCTGGAATAAACCAGGTTAGAACTTTCCAGATAGAAGATATGCGTGAAACACAAGACACTGCTATGTGTCCTTGTGCTGCAAAATGTTCACAGCTACAACTGTTCATTTCCTCACTGTGGAAGTGAGAGGGTGCTCAATAGTGGTCTATGTAAGCTCCAGAAGCCTCACTCCATGGAAAGGTTGAGAGTTTTTCTTATATATGTTGTCTTGGAGGCATGATATTTAATATTGGTTATTGCTACACTTTTATAGTATTTTTTTTTCTTTTTGGTTGTTGTATGACTCCATTAAACTGTCCTCATGCCACGTCATGTATTTATCCATTACTATGACCAAATTCAGAGGCTTCAAACCATGCCTTCCTGCAGTGGCACTGTGGCTGTAATAGGTAAATATGCTTTTTCTACCTCAAGGAATGATGATTTCCAGATAATTCTTTGAGTGTAAAATGTTTACCAAAAGAATAAGTAGAACATTTGAAACTTATGTGGGTATTGTCCCACAGCACTGATCTTATAGAACAGAGTGTCCAAAGCTTGTAAAAGCTGGAGAGCCCTCCTTCTCCTCATAGGCAACTATGCCAGATAGCTCTGCATCAGGTTCATTCAGGTACTCAAATATAATTATGAGACTTTATTTAAAAAAAAAAGAAAGCTGTGACTTTGGGAAGCAATTTTAAAGTTTTGCTTCTGCTCCCCTTAGCAAGTCTCTGGGCTACCTGTAGGTTATGCCTCTACTTTAGTAAAATTGATCTAGAGAAATTGAAATTGATGTTGACTGGACATTTTGACACTATGGTGATGAGAACCACACAATTATTTGGAGAGCGAGAGAGATTCTGGAGTTGTTCTGAGTCAGGAACAAGTAGTCAAATGGTTTCTATGCTGAAGAGCAGCTCAATAGTAAGGACTGATTAAGTCATCCTATATAGGTCAGAGGCTAACTGTTAAACCATTCCCTAGCAGTTCCCCAATCTTGCATACCCAGAAATCCAGTGCTGTAAATGCACATTAGGCTCCAGTATTGAATGCCACTTCAATGTTAAGATAAGGTAGAAGGCTTGTTAAGTTTTTAAGAGGCTATTCTTCTGAGTACTGTGTTTTCCAGCATTGCTTTTCATTAAGAGTCATGGAAAATGGGGGTGTGGGGGGGGGGAAGCCAACAGTTTTGTAACTCTTCTCAGCATATCTAAGCAACAGTGATGGAGTGTCTACCCCACACATGTCTGATCAGGGCTAAGGTGGCCAATTAACTGCCCAGTCTGCACCTGGAGGAGGAGCCAGTGAGCAGAGAACTAAGTTGATTGCAAGCAGCCCTGCCTTTGTAGGAACAGGCAAGGCCCATAAAGCCAGATTGAGAAGGGGGGGGGGGTGCTACAGATGGTAACTGTTGAGAAAGGGCAGTCACGCCCTGGAGGAAGGAGGGGTAGAGGGATGCTAGGAAAGACTTCAGGAAGGCAGGCAGCAGTCACTCTCTGGGAAGAAGGAGAAAGCTTTTGAGCCTATACACCTGGGCTGTGTCTACATTGGCACCCCTTTCCGTAAAAGGGATGCTAATGAGACACTTCGGAATTGCAAATCATGAGATTTAAATATCCCCAGCGGCATTTATGAACATAACTGCGCTTTTTCCGGCTCGGGGTTTTGCCAGAGAAAGCGCCAGTCTAGCAGCGATCTTGCAGAAAATAAACCCTTTTCCGGAAGATCTCTTATTCCTACTTTCAAGAAAGGAATAGGAATAAGAGATCTTCCAGAAAAGGGTTTATTTTCCGCAAGATCGCGTCTACTGGCGCTTTCTCGGCAAAACCCCGAGCCGGAAAAAAGCGCAGTTATGTTCATGCAAATGCCGCGGGGGATATTTAAATCCCCCGTGGATTTGCAATTCCGAAGTGTCTCATTAGCATCCCTTTTACGGAAAGGGGTGCCAATGTAGACACAGCCCTGGAGAGAGAAGGGGAATCAAGGGTTTAGGAAGCAATTCAAGGAAGGAGCAGGCAGGGCAGTGAGAGGAAGTCCAGGACTGCTGAGCTGAAGGTCCTTCGACTAGAACCCAGGGGAAAGGGTAGACCTAGGGTTTCCCTATGAGCTGCCAAGGACATGGCATAAAACTGAGGCAGTGAGTGAGAAGCCTGCCTAGGACTGCTGATGGACAGTATCCTGGAAGGGTTGGAACTCTGCATAACCTAGCTGGAAGGCTAAATCACAAAGGAGAGTCTGAGAGTCCTGGAGCAAGAGGAGCTGCAGATCACAGTCAGAGGGACAGCATGCAAACCATGGATGGGGGCATTGTCCTCCAGAGCCAATCACCAGAGTGACCAGGAGAAGATGCCAGAGTGGAGCACTCCATGACATTCATATTGACCCCAAAGATATCTAGACTCGCTCTCCCTGTATTCCAGCTCTTTCATCTGCTTTGTGACTCAACTGGGAAGGGTAATCTGGATCAACTCATAATTTAGGTTACCACAATCCAAGTATATTGTTAATTCTAGAAATGGTTGATATTGCATGCAAATTGTTACATTTGTAGAATATATTGTTTGATAAACGTGTCATGCATTCTTTTAACAGAATAAGGACCAGATCCTCATTAACTGAAAATATGCTTTCTAATAAGTTACGCTTTGATGGCAGAATTCTATCAAGGTAATCATAAATTTCATAGAACCCCTTTTTAAAATCTGTGAGTAATAAAATATATTCTTTTGAATATTAGCATAACTGAAGCTTATTACATATCTCTTTAGAAGTGTGTTGATAGTATATACATTGGAGCCTTGCAGTAGGACTGGGCTCCAGTGGGCTCCACAGGACCCACTGCCATAATAGCGGGAGTGGGTGGGAGTGAGATTAAAAATAGTCCTGGGAGGGGATCTAATGTACATTACACATATATGTGTAATTTTAATTTTCATAGGGAGCTGTTATATACAGTACTGACATAGTTTAGAGCAGCCTTGAGGCTCATTTGACCCAATGACTCCTTTCTGATGTCTTTTGCTGTAGCCAGTTCTTTCTGGACACAGCTGAGCATTCAGTCCATTAACTTCAAAGATCGTGATGAACATAGCTGGTCCTAATACATGTAGTCTATTGGTTGACTTGTGAAACTTCTGCATATGCTGCACACCTGTTTTTGGATGGAATTTTAGATACAGAGCATAAAAT
The DNA here is from genome assembly GCA_019425775.1 of Rafetus swinhoei. Taxonomy (NCBI): domain Eukaryota; kingdom Metazoa; phylum Chordata; order Testudines; family Trionychidae; genus Rafetus; species Rafetus swinhoei. The sequence goes on from CM033437.1 coordinate 281,325,580, forward strand.
TGAATGTAGGTACGTCTGGGTCCACAAGACAGATTGGACAATATTTAAAACTAAGCTAAAGCAATCAAAAACAGTAATATTCTTAAAATAATGATTACATAATATTGTAGGGCATCTGCCAATGAACTGCTTTTAAAGATGTTAATTTCAAAATAGTGATCTATTCATCCCGTTTCAGTTTGAAATAGATTACTTTAAACACAAAACTCAAATGGTGTTTTTCAATTACCATTCTAGGAATGGACGTGATGCTTGCAGAGAGCTGATTGGATTCTTTTTTATGTATGACAGATCTCTTACTGTATATGAATATCGACAATTTGGAAAAAATAGGTAAGATGAATAGCTAATAAAATTTTCAAGAAGAAAATTCTCCAGAATATATCCAGAAAAATTACTTTCAAGTTTATTTATTTCAGTTTATTTTAAATGATCTTACAGAACAAATGCCCTACCTTTCATTCAGAAAGGAGTTTATAGTCACCAGCGTGGACAAAGAAAAGGACAACAGTATGATCTTAATGACTTCTATGTTGTAAGTACTTTTTTATTGAAATTATATCAACTCTGCTGATGATTTGGAAATGCCACTTGGGTTGCTTGAATTTAAGGCTGAAGCAAGGCCTCTAAGCTAGCATTTGAGGGACTAATCCAAACTCTGCTGCAGTCAATAGATGCCTTTGCATTAACTTCAGCTTGCTTTGAGGCCCTAAGGATTAAAGAGTTTGGATTAGAGCTGGCTGGGAATTTTTGACTAACCCATTTTATTGGAAAATGCCAATTTGTCAAAACTAAAACTTTTTATGGAAACTAATTTTGATGAAAGTTTATTTGAAACTGATTTCTCAGGTTAGGATGGAATGTTGAGGGAGATTGACCCCAAAATAGCCACTAGTCCAGTGGTTAGGGTACTTGCCTGTGATGTGGGAGTCTCCAGTTTATGTGTCTGCTCCAAAACAGGCAGAGTAGGGACTTGAACTGATGTTTCATACATCTTAGGGAAGTGCCATAGTTATTGAACTACTATTCTGGGGTGGGTGTTCTCATTTTTTTGCAAACATTTTGAAAAGTTTTTTTTTTCCTATTCTGAAACAGTACATGTATTGAAATCTCAGATTTTCCCTGGAAAGTAAAACTTTCTCATCCAGTTCTAGTTTGGATTAGTGTGCTATATTAGCAATTCTCAGATTGTGAGTCGGGACCCCAAAGTGGGTTGCAGTTCCCTTCGAATGTAGTTATCAGGGCTGACTTAGACTGCATACCGGGCTAAAGCTTGAGCCACACTTCCTAGGACAGAAGTCAAAGCCCCAGGGCTTCAGCCCTGAGAGGCAGGGCTTAGATTGTAGACCACCTGCCTGGGGCCAAAGTCCTTGAGCTTCACATTTGGCTCCCCTGCCCAGAGTGGTGAGGCTTGGGCTTTGGACCTTCACCTAAGGCTAGAGCAGGTTCAGGTTTCCCCATCCTGGGGTCATGAAGTAACTTTTGTTGTCAGAACGGGGGTCACAATGCAATGAAATTTTAGAACCCCTGTGCTATATAAAAGCACTAACTGACAGCCAAATAAATACCACAGGTTGGAACTCTGGCACCCTTGGGACCTGACTGGTCCCAGATGAGGGATTTTGCTGGACCAGGGGAGATCATTTCTGGCCCTCCTGCTGCCGGCCCCAACTTCTGCCCGGCCACCCCATCGGGCTTCCCAGCTCCCCTGTGTAGCTCAACTGGGTCATATGCCAGGCTTCTGGTTTCTCCCCCTCTGCCCCACTCCCTGGCTCAGCTGAGCTGCACGCTGGCTCCTGTCCTCTCCCTTGCCCAGCTGGGCCACGCACCAGGCTCCCCTCCCATCCCACGCATTGTGCTAGGCTCCTAGGGCCACCCACCTTTTTTCCCCGTGCAGCACACTGGGACTCTCTGATCCTGGAACATTCATGGATGTTGCCAGACCAGAGAGTCCTAGTTTATAGAGGTGCAATCTGTGGAGATGTCAGTGGTCTCAAAACAGGCTGCATGTTTTACTTTTTCCACCAGAGGGCACATAGCTGCAGCTGGAAAAGGATTTGTAAACCTATATTATTGTTACCAAAGTGAGTAACTGTGAAAGGGGAGAGAACTCTTATGACTAAGTAGAACAAAGTTGTGAGTTAGTTCTTGGTAGGCATGTGGCATACTTGCAGATTCTGGTGGGAATTCATGGTGATTCCATGTAAGTACAGCTGCTAGCATATTATTTATTTTTCTAATTCTCTAATTTTTAGAATAACTAAAATCTCATTTTTTGTGTTTTCAAATTATAATTAGAAATGTGTGCCATATTCCAGTTGCGTTCTAAAATAGCATTTTTCCTGTTAACATTTTTAAAATTATAGTTTTCAATGTATGTTTTATAGCACATTATGTAGAATATACAACTTAGTTTTAAATCATTTGTTATCACTTACAGGGTGCTAATCTGACTTTTCTGAGTTGCAATCTTAGCCTTCCAGAAAGTATTAAACAGAATGCAATATTTACCCTTCGTGTCACAAATATTGATGAAGCTGCAATGAACATTCTAAAGTAAGTGCAATAGATTAGTTTTTTTGGATTAGTTTTCTTTTTTGCAAGTATCTTCCCAACTGAAGAATTTATATATAAGCCTTAAGTACATACATATTATTTATTAATTATTGCTAAAAGTTTCTGCATTTAGTCTCTTGTTAGAAAGAACTAGACAGCTGATTAAATAGTATTGAGGTAATGTACAAAGGATCCTTTAACTATTTGTTGGAGTGGCAAAGATTATATTCCTTAAAGGTCTTGTTCACTGTATTTTGGTGCTGAACTTGAATTTAAAGACAAATGATCTAGATACAAATTGCATATTAAAACCTTTCTGAAGGTACTTATGGTAACAGCATAGATTACTTCATTTGAAAATACAGCAGCAAACCCCATTGCCAGCTCTGTCCCACATATCTATATAAGCGACACCATCACAGGACCTAACCACATAAGCCACAACATCAGGGATTCGTACAACTGCACATCCTCTATTGCAGGGGTGGCCAATAATTTTTTACGCGGGGCCACTTCAGAAATTTTTAAAGTGGCTCTGGGCTGCCGTGGAAGGGGGGGTGGGGCTTCGGGTGGAAGTGGTGGGGCTGCGACACTTCCATGCTTCCCCACCCACAGGCCCTGATTGGTCTGGGGGTGGGGAAGTGTGCAAAGTCTTTGCCGCATCCCCCCAGAGAGAATTGCCAGCTGTTTTGAACAGCTGGTGGTTCCCTCTAGGTACCCGTGCCCCTTGCAGTGGGAGGACACTTTACATGCTATCCCCTGCTGTCCCCAGGTCAATCAGGGTCTGGAGAGGGGGAGCATATGAATTCTCTCGCTCCCTGCCCCCACCCTGAAAGGAAGCGCTGTGCTTAGAGTCAACTGCCAGCTGAGCAGAAGCTGGCAGTTGACAAAGTGCTGAACTCCTTGCAGGGTGGGAGGAGATTTCGCGCTCTTCCCCCACCCCCATGCCCTTATTGACTTGGGGGCAAGGGGAGCACGTGAAGTCTCCACCCACCCTGTCCCCGTTCTGCAAGGTATGTGCGGTGTTTAGAAGCACTATGCCCCTCTCAGGGTGAGAAGAGACTTCATGCACTCCCTCCCGGCCCCAGGCCAATCAGGGCTTGTCCCTCTCAGGGCGGGAGGAGACTTCATGCACTCTCTCCCGGCCCCAGGCCAATCAGGGCTTGCCCCTCTCAGGGTGGGAGGAGACTTGCGTGCTCCCCGCCCCAGGCCCTGATTGGCCTGGGGGCAGGGAGAGCGGCAGGGCCTCCGTGGGCTGGATCAACTTGCTTGGTGGGCCGGATCCGGCCCACGGAGGCCCTTTTGCCCACCCCTGCTCTAATGTGATATGTCATCAAGTACCAGCAATGCCCCTCTGCCATGTATGTTGGTCAAACTGGACAGTATCTGTGATTAAAGGATTAATGGACATAAATCAGTGTCAGGAATGGTAACACACATAAACCTGTAGGGGAATATTTTAACCTCCTTAGACATTCAATAATGGATTTAAAAGTAGTCATTCTTCTACAAAGGAATTTTATCATCCAGTTACAGAGGGGAAACTGCTGAACTGGAATTCATTTACAAGTTTGACACCATCAACTTGGGCTTGAATAAAAATATTAACTGGTTAACACACTCCAAAGTCAATTTCCTATGCCTTTAATATTTGCATTTACGCATTAAAAGCTATGAATGGGACACATCCAGCCTGACTCAATTAGCTTAGCATCATTAACACTGGTCCTGCAATTGACAGGAAACTGCTTTTGCTGTTATATATACTTTGCATTCTGTAATTTCCACTCCCAACTCATCTGATGAAGTGGGTTTTACCTACGAGAGCTCATGATATAATATATTTGTTAATCTCTAAGGTGCTACAGGACTGCTCATTGCTTTTAAAGTTGCATACTAACACGGCTACCCCTCTGGGACTTTTCATTTTAAAGAATACACCTTCTGATTGTTACAATATAGATATTTAAGCATGCCTACAAAGGCCTACACTTTAAGAATTTAGGAGGAGTCTTATCATTAAGCTAGTTACAGGGGTATAAAAACCAAAGAATCAAAATCACAAACTGCTTATGTATGTCTTCTCTACCAGTGTCTTCTCTCACTGTGACAGTCTCTGGCCTTGTTCTGAATCTGAGCCTTTGGCTAAGCAGCAGGGGCAGCCATAAGTGGGGAAACATGTGGTCATGTCCTCACACATCCCAAGCCTATTGTATTGAAATAAGGCAATTTTGGGCTTTTAGAAAGGCGATCCAATCTATTGTCTCTAGTTAAAGGGAAGAGCCTAAACGATTTAAAAAATATTTAGGTTGATAGCTTTTTTTTTTTCTGTCAAGGATACACTTGTTAATAGTTGGCATTGTGAAATCCTTGTTTCTTTTATTGTTTTGTTGTTATGCTACCCACTTCTCTATTACTTATGTGTAAGGTCTCTGGTATTTTGATTGTTTCTTTCTGTTGTATGGTTATTTTTGCTGGGTATAAACCAAATAAGGTGGAGGGATATAATTGATTAGATAATCATGTTACAACATGCTAGGATTGGTTAGTTAAATTTCAGTACAATGATTGTGGTTAAGATATAGCTGAGAATATTACTATATAAATTAGGGGCAAATGGAAACTAAGTTGAAAAAAAGTGAAATGGAAACTGGATTCATGCTTGCTGGAAGCTAACCCCAGTAAACATTGACTTGTTATTGGACTTGTAGTACTGCTGTTCTCAATTCATATTAGAAGGACCAGGGAAGTGGGAGGGTGAAGGGATAAGTCTTCTAACACTGCTCAGTACCTTAAGGGAAAGAAGGCCAAAGAATTGGAAGAAAACAAAGGAGTAAGAGGTAGCTGGTGCACTTCCAAATAAGACATCACTTAGGCTACGTCTACATTGCATCCCTCTTGCGGAAAAGCCTATGCAAATGAAATGCAGATTAGCATATTGCCACGCTTAATTTGCATAATTAATTAGGGTCCGTTTGTGCGCACGAGGCTTTTGCGCAAAAAGGAACCATCTACACAGCTCCTTTTTGTGCAAAAACACCCTCTTGTGCAAGAGCTGTTCTTCCTCATTTCCTTTGTTCCCTATGCCCTATAAAGTCCAGGGCTGAAATGTAATAAATACAGTTTGGAGATACAGTACATTTCTACCATGGAAAATCTCTCTTGAAAGGAAATTCCTACCTTTTGTTCTTTCAAAATAGGCTTTGATAAATTCTAGGCTGTCACACAATTAAAACAGGTAATTGTGATTAATTGCACAGATTAAAAATGATTAATCATGTTACTAATCACACTTTTAAACAGTGCTAGAATACCATGTATTTAAATATTTTCAGATGCTTTCTGTATTTTCAAATATATTTATTTCTATTGCAACACAGAATACAAAATGTACAGTGCTCACCTTATATTTTTTATTACATATATTTGTACTATAAAAACACACAAAAAAATAGTATTTTTCAATTCTCCCATTACAAGTACCATAGCGCAATCTTAACATGAAAGTTGAAGTTACAAACATAGAATTAGGTACACAAAGAACTGCATTCAAAAATAAAACAATGTAGAACTTTAGAGCCTAAAAGTCCACTCAGTCCTTCTTGTTCAACCAATCACCCAGTCAAGTTTGTTTACATTTGCAAGATATAATGCTGTCCACTTCTTGTTTACATGTTACCAGACAGTGAGAACAAGCATTTAGATGACACTGTAATAGCTGGTGTTGTAAAATATTTATATGCCAGATGCACTAAAGATTAATGTGCCCCTTTATGCTTAAACCACCATTCCAGAGGACATGCTGATGACCGATTCTGCTTGACACTTATCCAAAACAGTGTGGACCAATTCATGTTCATTTTTATTATCTGTGTCAGATGCCACCAGCAGAAGATTTTTTTTTTGCTTGTTTGGGTTCTGTAGTTTCTGCATCGGAGTTTTGCTCTTTTAAGACCTCAAAGCATTATTCCCACCTTGTCCCTCTCAGATTTTGAAAGCTATCTTTAAAAATCTCTCATTGGTACCATCTTTGTTTCTTTTCGTATCTGAAGAGAAAGTGTTCTTAAGATGAACACTTGCTGGATCGTTATCTGAGACTGCTATTACATGAAATATATGGCGGAATGTGGGTAAAACCGCAGGAGGCATACATTTCTCCTCCCGAGGAGTAAAGTTGCAAATTTTAATAATTATTTTTTTAATGAGTGTTATCAGCATGGAAGTGTCTCCTTACGACTGGTGGCTGAAGCATGAAGAGGCACATGAGTGTTTAGCTTATCTGGCATGCAAATACTTTGCATTGCTGGCAACAAAAATGACATGCCGACATTTGTTCTTGCTTTAAGGTGACATTTTAAATAAGCAAGCAGCGTTATCACTTATAAATGTACATACACTTGTTTATCTTAATAGTTGGCTGAAAAAGTAGTAGTACTGAGTGGACTTGTGGGCTCTAAAGCTTTGTACTGTTTTGTTTGAGTGCAACAACAACAACAAAACCCTGCGGTTGTATATTGTTGCACTTTCATGATAAAGAGATTGCATTACAGTACTTGCATGTAGAGCCCCAAATGGATACATTTTTTTACCAACAGATGTGGATATCCATGGACAGAAATCAGTATCCGCTGATCCTCAGGGCACTACTCCCAGGAGACTCTGCAGCCAAAGGAGAGAAACATGGTTCTATTGTTCCCAAGAGTCAGCATCCTATACTGGCAGCACTTCTCAGCTGTATGGCTGTACCTTCCCCAGCCCTGAGCCTGTATAGCTAAAGGCAGTACAGCCACACAGCTGGAAGGCACTGCCAGCGTGGGATGCTGGCTCTCCTAGGAGTGATGGCATCACATTCCTCTCCTTTTGACTGCAGTATCTCGTGGGAGTAGAGCCCTGTGGATCAGCAGATACCAATTTCTATTTGTAATATCCACATCCATGGGTAGACAGTCCATAGAGGCCTCTGTATATATGAGATGGACTGAAAAATACTATTACTTTTGTATATTTTTTTAGAATGCAAATATTATTATTTTTAATTACAAATATAAAGTGAGAACTGTACATTTTTATATTCTGTGTTGCAACTGAAGTCAATCTATATGAAAATGTAGAAAAATGTCCAAAATATTTAATACATTTCAATTGGGATTCCATTTTTTTAGCAGCACAATTAAAACTTTAGTTAATTGCAATTATTTTTTTTAGTTCACCGTGTTAGTTAACTGCAATTAGTTGACAGTCTCAGTAAATTTACTTGTTATACACTAAAATAAGGAACTTTTAAAAACCCATTTCATCTTTGTAATAGCTAGTTGAATGGCGAATCATTGAATGTACATTATTTTGTAAATCGGACTCTCAGCAGAATATTTCTGAAAAGGAAAATGTCATTTACATTTATTATCTTCCTTTTTGGTTTGTGGATTTCATTGGTAGTACAATAGTTCTTGTTATAGATAATTTTGTTTGAAGATTATGGTTCCATTACTGTGTTGCCTGAGCAATTCTAATTCTATTAAGTTATTTAAAGATGTACTTTCATGGTATTTGCTGACTCAAATTATAATGAAGAGTCAATGTTACCCTGTAATAGATATTTCAAGATAGAAATCATCCCTTCTTTAGCAGTAACAATGCCACAATTAAGACATTCATTCAGTATTTCAAGACTTTATTAGAACAATTTAATTGACTATTGCTACAAATTTCATACTGTCTTTCAAAATGCCTAGCTTTATAAAACCTGTACTCATTTACACTTATACACTTTAGGGCCTCATTATGCTGCCAGTGGTTTAAATGGTCCATATTGTAATGAGAAGCAGGCCCATAGAAGTCACAGCTTATCTGCATATTGTAGTGTCCAGAAATTATATATCTATATTAGTGTTTCCCAAATAGTGTTCCGCGGAACCCCAGGGTTCAGTGAAGTGAAAATAAGGGTTCTGCGAGAAAATTCTATTACAATAACATTTTATGATTTAAAAAAAATAATAATTAATATTATGTGATTTTTGTTTTTAAATATGTTCAGTTCAACTAAATGTTGATCTCATGACCTTGTTTAGCATTTGTTTATTATTATCCTTACTTATTTGTGGTCTACTGCTTCAGCTCCATATATTAGACTGTTATTAAGGGTTCCGCAGCCAAATAAAATTGGGAAACACTGATCTATATGATATTTACATCTAGTTTTTCCTTCTAATTATATCAAGGTTTTCCCAAAATGGAGGACAAGAGTTTACTATTGATAATTCAGGCAAGACATTTTGTATTTCAGGAATACATTCTTTTTGCTGCACAGCTTCTTTCTTTATCCATCACTGATAATAATATTTCCAACTTTTGGAATTCAGAGATGGTCTAGTGGTGTTGCTGAAGGCTTTGTGGCTACATCTTGTCTTTCAGCTAAGGCCACTGGATTTTCTGTTTCCAGTGACAAAACAAAGTGGCAGTTGAGTTTTTCTCAGCCATTTTGTTGTACAGGGCATCTCCATTATAAGTCACCCCGGTGTATATCTGTTCCACACTAAAGTCATTGACGCTTGTAGGAACTGATGCATTATAAGTCCTCCTACTCCCCGTTGTTAAGTCGCAGAACCCCCACTCCCAATTTGCGCAAATGGAAGTCAGCCATGGGGGAAAAATTCCCTGCTTTAAGTTGTTTCGTTACATTCCAAAAAAATTGAACTTGTATCTTGGACTTATATCGAGGACAGCCTGTATAACTTTAAATTGTTTTGGTTCTAATTGTATTTGATTTTAGTAGTTACTCCATTTCAGTTTCTAGCTCCTCTCTCCCTTCTAAGGTGAGAGATTACTGGAGTATTGAGGCTCTAATCCCTCTGACTTCTCTGATACAAGACCTCTTAAGTGGCTTCCCTGTGTCTCCCATTGTGGCAGCAGACAGGCAAGCATTAAGCCAAATCCAGGAGGTGCTATAGGTTTTCAGGAGACTTAATAAAGGAGCTGTGCCCTTCTCCAAGAAGTCCTGATCCTCATACTGCCAGGATATGGGGATTTTCCATTGGATGATAGACATGTGGGGCCTTGACTTCTGCCCAAAATTCTGATTCCACCATAGGGGACTTGATCAGGAGCGTAAGGATTCCCTTGGAGAGAAGAATCCCTCATAGCCTGCTCTGGGGTAAGTCTTGCAAACTTTAGAGACTTTGAGTCCCCAAAATTCAAATGCAAGTGTCTCCTTTGTAAGGCAGTAGTTCATATTTTTAATGAGCAAGTGGTGTAAAATTGAAGGTTTAAACTCTTTCTCCATTGCTTTTCTACCATGAAGGAATAGTTTGGGGCTTTTCTCTCCAGAGGCTTTTTCCAAGAGCTCCATATCCAGCTTATTGCTCTCAGCCCATCCTACAGCATGTTTGGGCATTTAGAAAAGCTTGTCGCTCACGTGAAGACCTGCAGTGTAATGGAAATAGGTTCTATCAGGTTTTCTGCTTGCTGTGCTAGCGAAAGGGGCTTAGGGCCTAAGGGGTTGGAAGGAGTCGCTCCCTTTTTTGCCTTCTCCCAACCACATGCTGGATCCACACTAAAGTGTAAGGAGCTCTTCAGGCAGTATGTGACCAAAACACAGGCACGCTGAGGACTCTCCTCCTCATGTAGCTGAACCATCATGGAATTAGAGGGAGGTGAATGAAAAATCCCTTCCCATGTTTAATCCCCTGGGTTATTGAGTCAACCACAAGTGATACTAGGTCTCCTAAAATACTCAAAAGAGTGTTAGCCATATGGGGGAGCGGACAGGCATCCTTTCAGGCTCCTGAATCCATTTGGTAGACTATTTCCACCAAAATAATCTTTGTAGCAATCCCCCTTCTTGGTTGATGGACTCCTAGACCAGGCTGGCCCCATGCCATTTGCGGAAGGGGCCAATGCACTCTGGGGACAAGGAGCATGTGGTTCCTCATGCTTCCCGTCTCTGCAGGCAGGCATGGTTCTCCCAGTTCCCATTGGCCACAGTTCCCCATTCCTGGCCAATGGGAGCTGTGGGGGGCAGTGCTTCCAGGCAGGAGCAGTGGTCCGAGACTCCCCTCTTCCCACACACACACAGAGGGCAGGGTTGGCTGCTTCTGGGAATGGGCTGGAAGGGTGGGACTGGGTAGATAGGAAGCCTGTTGATTACAGTCGACTGGGTGGCTCCCCAGGATTGACTAGTTGTCACCAATCGATCATTTGTGATCAACTGATCTGAACTTACATGTGACTGTTTGAGAAAACATTAAAAAAAATAGTAACTGAGAATTCAAAGCATTCTCAGCCATTGCTGCCAAAGCCAGCATAGCAATTCATTATTCAAGAAAGAATGGACTATTCAAGGATATTCAAGAAAGAATGGACTATTCCCTAAAAGAGTTAAAAATCTGGAGCAGAAGTTTCCAAGAAAAACTGACTCTCCTTTGAGTGCTGTCCCTGTGGGCACTCCACTCAGCTCTCAGTGCGCCCTCATGCCAGCAGTCAGAGATTTTTGCCTACCAGTGTCTTTCTGTGCCGTGCATGCTCAGTAATCGTCTCACATTGTTTTTGTCTGTTGGCTGTGCACGCGGCACAAGTGTCCCTCAGTTACTTTTCTACCGTCCTCTGCAGAAGATGGAGTTGCAGCAGTGCTCTCCTTTCTGACTGAAAAGACAAAAATAGTATAGTTAGTTTATAGTTCATTACAAGTTTTAGTCAGTTTATAGTTAGTGTTTGCTGTTCTTCTTCATTTTTTAAAAAAACCCGCTTCTCTGGTTTTTCTCTGTTTACTATTCCCCTGAGTTTTTTGAACCCTTCGAGTTCTCCTGGTCAAAATGTCAGGCTCTCCTGGTTTTAAAAAATGTGATTCTTGCACGGACTCACTGCCTGCATCCGACGGTCACACATCCTGCATAAAATATATCGGTGAAGGCCATATGGCACAGAAATACCCATACTGACAGAACATGAGGCCAGATCCAGGAAAGATCAAGAAAGAGACTTAAGAACTCCTATGGGAAAAATCCCTTCAACCACTGGAGGAAAAGTCTCCCAAATTGGTGGAGCAATTAATGCCTTGCAAGAGAAATAATTCAACGCTCTCGAGACTCTTCCATGCGTCCTGGGCCTCTCCGGCACTGTCTTTGACATCCATGTCCATTGGGCTGCCCCTTTGCCAGTGCCATCTACTTCCAGCACTGCAGAGAAGTGAAAAACGGCACCCTCAAAGAGAACGGAATTGGAGCCGAAGAGGAAGTCTAGCTCCCCCTCACTGACCAGTTCCTCTCTTAGATCAACAATGACAAAACCAGACATGCCACCGCCCCTGGCACCTACAGGCACCTTGACACTGAGTGAACATTCCGGTTCCTATCAGTTGGAACTGAAGCACATTCTGGCACTGGGGCCAAAGAAGGCTTTGCATAAAACACATCATACAACGCACCAAGTGCCAGAGTCCCACACACTGTCTCCACTTGTGCCGAGCTCACTTTCACCACCGCATTCTCCAAGAATCCAACAACCGAATCCGCACTGACAATCTTTGGAACGTATTTTTAACTCACCTACACCATTGTCACCGGACACTGGCCATGGCACCGGACAGGACAGCAGGTTCTCCTCACAGCACTCCTCCCCAACAGGCTCAGTGACTTCATAGCATTCCACTCTGCACCGACCATCACCCAACCCACCGCAGTTACCATGGTTTAATCACCCTTGGCCTTATCCATCTCAGCAGATCCAACCGCAGTGGCTCCCATGGGAACCATGTAACCATTACCACACCTGTTCCTCCCATCGTCATTGTTCACGCAAGCCAGCAGTATCCACACCAGCACATATGGCAACGCTTTCTCTGCCCACCATTACACACTCATCATCTTGTCCTCCACACTCATCTTCGGTAACAACCCAAGCTGAGCCAGCGGATGAAGATGATGACTTACCTCACTCCAACTTGGACAGTTCCTCCCCAGTTCCACAGTCTTCCTCTTCTCCAGACAAGGCTGTCTTCCCCTCATCTTCCTCTCCACCAGCTGATGACTTGAATCAATTTCAGGATTTATTCAAGCGTGTAGCTCAGTCTCAGGACATTGCGCTGCAGGAGGTGCAGGAAAAATAGCACAAACTGCTCAAGATACTCCAACCAGCAGCATCCTCTGAGATAGCATTGCCAATCAATGAAACTATTATGGAGCCATCTGAGACACTGGCAAACACCAACCTCTATCCCTCCTACTAACTGAAGAGCAGATAGAAAATATTTTGTCCCAGCCAAGGGCATGGATTTTCTCTTTTCACATCCCCATCCAAATTCATTGGTTGTGGACTCCATCCATCACAGATCCAGACAGCCTCAGTACAAGGCCATGCCTCAGGAGAAGGAGCACAAGTGGTTGGATATCTCTGGCAGGAAAGTCTATTCCTCTGCTGCTCTCCAGTTCCAAATATCAAATTATATTGCTCTTCTGGCTAACTATGACCACGCCAACTACACTAGATGACAGGAGTGCCTGCAAGATCTCCCTGAGCAAAAAAGGCCACAGCTCCAATCTATAATGAAAGAGGACTAATCAATAGCACAAACAGCCCTTCAGGCATCTATGGATGTGGCCAACACAGCAGCAGGGCTTTGTGGTTGCAATCTTCGGGAGTTCCAAGAGAGTTGCAGATGAAAATAAAAGACCTCCCCTTTGATAGGAACCAACTCTTAGTGGCCAAGACAGATGAAGTCCTACATTCAAAAAGGACTCCTGCACCACACTTCGAACCTTAGGCATGTATACCCTGCCTACTAGAAGCCGCCGGTATACTCCATACCGGAGGCTGAGAGATACTGAGACAGCAGCAGAGACCATATGATAACAGATCCAAACAATGCTCCAGTAGAAGGAGGGCACATCACAACCAGTCCTCCAATAACCAATCTATTATGACCAAACAGCAAATTTGAAGATGTGGTCAAGGGTCTGAGCGGCTACCCCAGTGATCCAGTGCATACCACTCCTATTTTCCACCACTCTTTGAGGCCCTTTTGTCACCAATGGGCTCTCAACACTATGGACAAAATGGGTCCTCGAGACCATTAATATTGGCCACACAGTTCCCTTAATCTGTATACCCCCTTCTCAAGTCCCTTCTCTGTCCCTCTTCAGGGACCCCTCTCACGAGCCCCTCCTACGAGCAGAGGTAGAAAAACTACTCAGTTTAGGGGCAGTAGAGCCGGTCCCTCCAGAATTTCAAGGAAGAGAGGGTTTTACTCCAACTACTTCCTGACTTCCAAGAAAACAGGGGGTTGGAGGCCCAGTTTAGATCTAAGGAAGCTCAACAAGTTCATATGCAACATCAAGTTCAGAATGGTGACACTGGGAACTATTATACTGGCACTGGATGAGGGGGACTGGTTCTCAGCCCTCGACCTTCAGGATGCATATTTTCATATAATGATACATTCTGCACACAGGAAGTTTCTCAGATTTATGGTAGGTGAAGACCACTACCAATATCGAGTTCTCCCTTTTGGACTTTCCACAGCTCCATGGGCATTTTCCAAAACTCTGGTTGTGGTCACAGTGGTCCTCAGGAGGCAGGGCATCATTATATTCCCCTACCTCAAAGACTGCATAATCAAGGGTTCTTCGCATCAGCAAACATTAATCATGACAAATACTACCAAGGACTGCTTCTCTCACTTGGGTCTATTCATAAACATCCAGAAATCCACCCTAGACCCGACCCAGAATATAGAGTTTATTGGGGCATTCCTGGACACCATGACAACCAGAGCCTATCTTCTGCTATAGCAGTTCCAGACGCTATGCGACCTTATCAAGGGGGTCATATATACCCCCTTCACAGCTGCGCACTTATGCCTTCAGATTCTGGGACACATGGCAGCTACTATGTTCGTTATCTCCCTCACGAGGTTACATGGGTCCTGCCTACAGACTTGGTTGGCAACAGTTTACATTCCCAACTAACACAGCCTCGCAAGATATGTTACACTCCCTCCACTAGTTCTCCAATCTCTTCAATGGTGGGTCTTCCCACACAATCTCCTTGTGGGCATACCTTTCCACCACCCACATCCACAAATGGTGATCACAACTGATGCATCACTACTAGGTTGGAGCACCCACTGTAGCACTCAGATAGTCCAGGCCAGATGGTCACCATCCAAGATGTGGCTTCACATCAACATTCTGGAACTCAGGGCCATCCACAATGCATGTGCACACTTCTTTCCTCTCATCCGGAGCAGAGCCATACATGTCTTCACAGACAATACACTCTCTATGTTTTACATCAATCTGCAGGAAGGTGCCCGATCATGCTCCACTATGTGCAGAAGCAATCAGGTTCTGGAACTGTTGCCTGAAGAACAACATAACTCCAACTGCAATGTATATACCAGGCCGATGGAACATCACTTCAGACAAACTGAGCAGGCACTTCTCGCAACAGCATGAGTGGGAGCTCAGCCTCAATGTCTTCCTCCCAATCTTCCGACAATGGGGGTTCCCAGTCATAGACTTATTTGCGACCAACTGCAAATGCCACCACTTCTGCTCCCAAGAGGGTCGAGACAAGAGATCAGAGGGAAATGCCTTCATCATACCCTGGACCTCTCCCCTTCTATATGCCTTCCCACCTACTCCCTTACTCTCCAGGATGATCAACAAGATTTGCACGGATCAAGCCACAGTGATTCTAATAGCGCCCTATTGGCCAAGACAACTGCGGTTTTCCTACCTGCACCATTTATCGATAGCTCACCTGATCCCCCCCTCCCATCAGTCCCAAGTTACTGACCCAGCATCAAGGCAAAACTCTCCACCCTCAAACTCACAGCATGGCTTCTTCATACTTCCAAAATGAAGAACTTACCTGTTCAGACAGTGTGAAGCAGATCCTCCTAAATAGTCAGTCTTCTCCATGAGGTATACCTACCAAAACAAATAGAAATGATTTCAAGAGTGGTGCCGCAGTTGTCAATTGCATCCAAACACTGTTCCGATACCTATCGTGCTGGAATACCTGATGGACCTCAGTGATGCTGGCCTTTCTATCAGCTCCGTTTGTGTCCACCTGTCTGCTATCACAGCCTTCCACAAACCAGTGGATGACCTCTCGCTCTTCGCACATCCTATCACAAAGTACTCTTTAGCTGGTTTGCAAAAGACTTGTCCAAATTTACACCTGCCGGTGCCGCCTTGGGACTTAAACCTTGTGCTTGGCACACTCACAAGACTAGCTACTTTGAGCCAGTAGCTACTGCCTCCCCACAACATCTAGCCATGAAAGTTGCCTTCATAGTGTCAGTTACCTCTGCAAGAAGGGTAAGAGAAATTGCAGCCCTGATGGCTCATCCTCCATATACTATTTTTACCAAGGATAAAATCATCCTCAGACCTCATCTCAACTTCCTTCATAAAGTTATATTGGACTTTCACCTCAATGAGCCCATCTACCTTCCCACCTATTTTCCAAAACCTCCCTGAGGGAGCTGATGCTACATTCTCTGAATGCTAGACAAGGCCTTTCATTCTACGTAGATAGGACCAAGGAAATCAGACTTCATTTCTATGTCCGGTCCCCACAAGGGAACAGCAGTTTCTGCGCAGTGTATCTCCAAATGGATTGCTAATTGCATATACCTTTACTACTATCTTAGTAGGAAGGAACCACTGCAGTCTATCACAGCATACTCCACCTGTGCTGTGGCCATGTCAGCTGCTTTCCTGCATTATATACCCCTCGGATATATGTAGAGCAGTGATATGGTCTTCTCATCACACCTTTGCACAACACTATGCTTTACAGCAGGGACCCATACCTACCACCACTTTAGCCAATGCGGTCCTTGCCTCTTCTCACAACTGAGTCCAACACCCACAAGAGGTGGGTACTGCCAGCTATCACCTGAGTGGAGCACCTAGAGGGACACCACTCGAAGGAGAAGAAGTTACTTACCCTGTGTAGTAACAATGGTTCTTCGAGATATGTCTCTCTGTGGGTGCGCCACTACCCTCCCTCCCTCCCCTCTACTTTGGAGTCCACTGAACAGTTTCTGGTAAAAAAGGAATGGAGGGACACTCGCACCGCACACACAGCCAATGAATTAAAACAGTGCAAGATGGCTACTGTGCATGCACGGCGTGGGAAGGCACTCCTAAGCAAAAATCTCCAATCACCGGTGTGAGCACCCAGAGTGGGACACATCTTAAAGAAATATTACTGCACAGAGTGAGTAAATTCTTCATATTTTTTCCCAACCAACAAAATTGTCAATATGATTAAAAACCAAATGTTCATTCTTGTATGAGAGCTTATAATTCCTGTACAAGTATCTTCCTTTAGATTCAGCCTCTGCACCCTGAGTCCTAAGAAATAGCTGTTAGCAGTAACAGTAAAGACTTGTGTGGCAAGTTATACCCCTATACAGGGGTGGGCAATAATTTGTAATGGGGGGTCACTGCAAGATTTTGGTAAGTGGTCAAGAGCTGCACTTCTGTGGAGGGAGTGTGGGGTCTGGGACAGCAGGTTGGGTGTAGAAGATAGCTTGGGATAGAGGACTGAGGTGCAGGAGGGAGTGTGGGGTTTGAGAGGGAGTTTGGGTGATGGAGGGAGTTATGATCTGGGTGCAGGGGCTTGGAGTGAAGGGTCCAGGAGGGGTGATGGGTGCAGGATAGGATTCTGGCCAGGAAGAGGGATGCAAGAGGGGGTGCTGGGTCTGGGAGGGAGTTGTGACCTGGGCGGGAGGGGTGCAGAGCGTTTGGGTGGTGACAGGAGGCAGGAGAATGGGGTGCAGGGTCAGAGAGGGGTATGTGTGCCAGAAAAGATTCTGGCCTGGGGGAGAAGTGTAGGAGGCGGTGCAGGATCTGGGAGTTGTGACCTGGAGGATTTGGGGAGAAGGGGATACAGACGGTTTGGGTGGTGGTCTGGGGCAGGTAGTTGGGGGGAGGGGTGTGTGCCAGAGCATCTCTGGCTGGGAGATGCTTACCAAGGCAGCTCCCAACCACCAGTTCTGCAGGAACCTGAGCCGCCCTGCCTGTGTGCTGGGCAGCTGCTCCACTTGGCTCTTCTCCGGCACAGTGAGGGAGGGAGGGTGAGGAAGTGAGAAGGCTTCATTCATTGCCCTGGTCTTCAGCAAAATTTCTCAGCTCCTATTGGCTGGAAACTTGCCAATGGGAGCTGGGGGATTTAGCTAGGGGGTGGGGACAGCATGCGAAACTTTCTCCTTTCTGCCCAGACTGCATAGCAATTAACAGCTGGTTGTTTAAAGCAGCTGCAGCTACTGAGTAGTAAGGGTGCTGGCGAGGCAGCCGTGGGCCGGATCCGGCAGCTTGGCGAGGCAGATCCGGCCTGCTAGTTGCCTCTTACCCACCCCTGTCCTATAGGTATTCACAGACAATATGCCAACCCAGAGAAATACATTCATTATTAACCAAATAGCCATTGAAGAAGATTCACATCTACCAATGGTTCAGAATCAAGAGCCTTTCGAGCCCAATGAAGAGAACAGCTCATGTGGCTCTGGCCATAATTTTACATGAATTTTTGCAAAAGTTGCAACCATAGAAAAGTGAGTAATAGCTCTAGCATCATTTTTTCTAGGTGAGCATATCAGACTCCCCATTTGAGTGTCATCAAGTGTCAAGATTGAGTCAGAATGACAGATTAGACAAGTCTTTGGCACAGCTTTCTAGTTTCCATTAGCTCCAAAAGACGGGGAGTTCTGAATGCCTCTATCCATTCAAGAAAAACAATACTGTTGTTGTAGGAAAAGGTTGTTCTTTTAGCTCCAGAAATCTTTCTGTTCAGAGTAAACACTTCTTTCCACAATTACAGTGAAATGATTTTTCCATCATTTTGTTGCAGAGCTTAGCACCACTGTTAATGTTGAAGCATAAATCAGCATTAGAGTTACAGGTCTAACTGCACTTCTTTTTTCCTTGGTTGCCTCTGTGAACTTATTCTATAGCACCTTTATCCTCCAGGGTGGAATTTTGCAATTCTTCTGCTTTTAGTTTGGTTTGGGTGACAGTACTACTCTGTATACCGAGTATGAGCACCCGGGGTTCTTCCCTTCAGAAATCTGCAGCCAGATGTATATAGTGACCACAAAGATGTCTTAAATTAAAATATAATTTATTTAGCAGTAGAAATAAAGCACAGAGGGGAAAAAAGTTTTTAATCACCCTATCTTACTAACTGCTGATAACCAAGGGAGATGTAACTTTTTCAGATACAGGGCAGCTCCATTTAGCCCAGTTGTTACCTTATTCATCTCATTTTGCTCATGATAGGGCGTTAGGCCTCAAAGTTGCAACAAGTAAGATGGTAAAATCCTACACCAGAGGACGTCTCAGAAAATTACAAAGGAGTCAGAACTCTCTCCACAATGTCCATTGTGGCATCATGAGGAAAAATATATGAGACTTGTCAGAAGAAGATTAGCAAAGTAGATTTTGCAGAGGCTTCAGTTGGTAGGAAGGTGGTGTTTGGCTCATTCCCAAAGGATTCCTTAAATGACAAAACTCTTGCACTGTATGGAGGGTCTTCTATTTCTGCTAATTATTTGGCTCTTAAAATTCTGCTTATCCTGGGCCTCTCTCTTTTTGTGATTCATTACTCACTGCTTCCCATTAGTGGTGAATGGAGAGAAAAGCTGTTAGGCAGTTTCTTACCTGATATTTTTCTTTATTAGCAGTTTCTCTTATCAACCAACTCACCCTGGCAATCTGGTAAATGACTCTAATACTATGTGTTGTAAGAAATTGAAAATTTTCTCTAAATAGAGACCTAGTTACCTTAAGGTTATTTATATATGATGTCAGGTTGTCATCTTAATTCTAATAATTGGTTGCTAGAGTATTTCTACAGCTTTGGGAAAACTCATCTGGTGGCGTAAGGGAGGGGCTTAGTACTGGAAACTCCAGCAACATTATTGCTGCTGAATTCCATACGGGAGAAGTGTTATTTATCAGTGATGTATGAGAGAAACTGCTAACAGAAAATTATTGGGTAAGAAAGGTCTCATTCCTACTACTATTGTACAAGAACATTTTGTGTTATTAAAATTAAGGCACTTAGTATGCTGATGAGTGATATAAGAATCAAAGGCTTTTTTCTGTTCAAAATATTTTTGTTAGCAGTCTTTTTATTTTGGCAATATAGGTAACTTTATCATTATCGACTGGTTAATTTCAGAACTACTTCTGTGGGAATCAAGCAGGACATTACCCAGCAAGAGATTGATGAGAGCAGGGTTTTCAGGATTGTTCAAGGTTTGTACACTTTTTATTAATTTTAATTTACATTTAATTTTATGTTTTAGTGTCTTTGCTATTCATCTAAAAAGCATAGTTTTTAATATTATTTTTTTTTAAATAAGTAAAAGCAAGGTATTTAAGTGAATACAATAATTATTACCACTACAGGGATCAAACATCAGAGAAAAAGAACGCAAACATATATGTCTCTTGCTTTGTGCTTTAATATATGTATGTTTCTAGAGAATTTTCTTTTTTCTTTTTTTGACAAAGGAAAAAGCCAGTACACGCTGATGTGTAGATTAGTTATAAATGTAATGTGTAAAATGTTGCTTTTGGTAATGACATCACTTATAAAAGAGATGTTAAGAACCCCATTCATGTGACAATGAATTTTAATATATTTTGTCCAATTGTCACTGATACAGTATTTGAGAAAATAGCTTTTGGTCTTTTTTAATATATTGGATATGTTCTAGATTTTCATGGTCTGCATATTAAATATTTTGCTTCCCAATAAAGATGTCAGGGCACATTTATTGGTGTTTCCTGGAAGATTTAATTCATCTTTCATTTGTAGTGTACAGACTTTCAGAGAGAAGATTTTGCTGTTTCACATGAATATAATTCTATTCAAACAGGATTACATTAATCCAGAGTAGGAACTTTTACGTTCACGTGCACAGGGTCCACATGAGTGTTTTACTAGGCAGCATTTTGGCATGCACTGCTATTCACATCTCTCAGTCAGAACTGCTGGGCTGTGTTAAAAGCCCTTATACTTCAAAAACAAGAGAAGTTGGATGCATGGATATGATGTTTAGCTAGCAGTGTGCTAAGTGGGAGTTTTTGGAAAAGCATCTTCAAAACATCTTCATGTAAACATTTCCTCTGAACCTTAGGTATACTTAAAGAGAAGCTAAGTAAAAGGGGAGTTCGTGTTGTAACAAGATTAGGAAAATATTTCCGACAACTGGATCAGAAGGGAGATGGAGCTTTCTCTAAAGCAGTCTTTAAACAAGCTCTAACATTATTTCATTTAGAAGTACCTGAAAAGGTAAGTCTTGATGCAATTGCAATCAAGAGTGTGATACCGAAGTGATTTGTCTTCTAAAACTTTATGGAGTTGCTACTTGCCTTCATTTAAATATGCAGTTTGAATGACTATATTTGCTGCTTTTTGTGTGCTTTTTGATACTTCTGCTTTCAGTCCCACATGAAACCCCTTTTTAAAAGTAACAGTCATGCCTTCTTTACATATCATAAAGAAGCAGAAAAGGCACCACCTAACTTTTTTTTTTCAGGTTCTCTTTAAAATAATAATGTTTTAAAAGTGCTGGGGCCTAATTGAGTGAGAGCTACTATACTTCCAGCTGATAGGTAGAGTAGGAGAAACTTGCTTTGAAAAAGGTTACTGATGGTAGTTTACTATGTTCATATCCTTAATTAATAGTGCCTTTATTTCAGGTTAGACTATTCCATGTATTAGACTGGGTGGTAGATTCCCATTGTCAAAATAGATGTTGATAATCTGTTAGTAAGGATCCCAGGAATTCAACTCTTTTTTTACCATCTAGGAACAGGAGGGGTCAGTCATTGTAGTGGTTCAGATTGCCATTTAGTGCTCCCATAACTGCTGTTTGTGTTACTGACCTGAATTCTTGGAAAGAATATTGCTTCAGTTGCTACTCTTGGCTTGTTTTTAGTGACATCAAGGGGAGATGGATTTAAAATAAGATAATTTCTTTCTGAAGGAGGTGCTGGGTTCTGAGACGGAGTAAAGACAGTCTTGGTTTAGCAAATGATTATTTAGTCCCAAAAAAGTCTGTGGGTCATGATTTTGCCTCATCTCTGCTACCGAAGAAGTGGGATTTATTTGCCTCCTAAATGGCAGCAGCAGAGTTTAAGCCTTTATTGGGTGCTCAGTAAACTTTGGGAATTTCAGAGGGCTCAGCCCCAGTACATTCCTACAGGATGGAATCAAACCCTTAGTTTTTGCTTTACCTGCCAACAGACAATCTGTCTTCTGTAATTGTGTTTTGGCAAATTTAAGTTGCAGTCTTTCCGTAATAATGTGATTCTCTCAATAATTTATAATACATTCTGTTATAAACGAATATGACTAGCTTATGCTGAGATAAATCTTGTAGGAGGTAACATTGGAAAGTCACTCTTTTTTAAATTGCAGGATTTTGAGTCTTTGTGGCTTATTCTTGATGACAACGGAAATGATAAAGTTGATTATGGGGAGTTCACTCGCGCCTTTATTGGAGAAATGAATGAATATCGAAAAACATTTGTTAGAAAAGTAAGTTTATTTTAGTTATTCCACATATGGATATAACAACATATATGGGAAACATCTGAAATTGTTGAATGCCTATTTTTGATCAATAATATATTATGGGTTTGATTTTTTGTTATGTTGTGTATCTGAAATTTAGGCATCTAAAAATGATATGCTGGTACATTAAGCTACTCTAAATGTAGATTAAAAGGCTGCATCTGCTTTGCTTTTGTGGAATTACCCAGTTTTGATTTCTGCAACTGGCACCAGTTTTTAGCATGCTCCCTATACTTACTCATTCTTATAATGAGGTTTAATGGTTAGGTCACTGAATTGGGACTCAAGAACTGCCTTCCATTTCTGGTTTTCCCATAATTGTGTTTAGGCCAGTCATGTCAGCTATGTGCCTTCTGTCAAAGTTTCCCCTTCTGTCAAAGAGACATAAATCATTTGAAATCTACAGATGAAAAGCACTATGTGAGTGCAAGATATCACTTACCATTTTGTAAGGTGTTGCATGTGTGAAAACTGGATAAAGGGATTGCTAATGCAATTGGAACCTTTCATTTTCTAGGACCCTTGTTAGAATCCATCCCATATTTTACTGACTCTAAGTTGTTAAATACTAAGAATAATGCCTTGCTTTTTGGTAACTTTATTCCTAGAGGACCTGGTTTTCCCAGTCTTACTCTGAGTCCTACACTCTGTGAGTCATGCCATTGAAACAAAGATTGAATTACTACTGCTAGCAGTGTCAATGCAATCCAGTTATGGGAGATTTAACTGAGTTCTTTTTCTGCCCCATGTAAATGGCTATCAGCTAAGAACTGATTTCAGAATCTTTTACTGTTGTTGAGTAAAAGGCATAAAGAACACTGCTTGATTTCAGATCCTAGGTTGAATTTGCAGTGTTAGCGGGGAAAAAATTTTTACATTTTATGTAGAAGTAATTGAGGGGAAAGTAACAATGGAATCTCGCAATGT
The DNA here is from genome assembly GCA_019425775.1 of Rafetus swinhoei. Lineage (NCBI taxonomy): Eukaryota > Metazoa > Chordata > Testudines > Trionychidae > Rafetus > Rafetus swinhoei. The sequence goes on from CM033437.1 coordinate 281,348,659, forward strand.
TTTGAGTCAGTTTTCTGACTACATTGCAGACTGAGATTGCTCATATAAAATATGTAAGTATTTCACTTTACGTACAAATTTGTTACATTGGACATAAAATATCTGATTTAATTAAATGCATTTATATCATATTTCTTTTGACTTCTGTAACACATTTCCTTTTTATCTTTGTTTAGGCTTATATGAAACTTGATTTCAACAAAACTGGCAGAGTACTTATAGTAGACATCAGAAAGTGTTATTGTGCCAGGAAACACTCCCAAGTGTTGTCAGGTAATTCAAGTAAGAAGTATTTTAATTAGCTATCTGATCTTACTTGCTAGCAGAGATACAGTACTTGCAAATTGTTGCTGTTGTTATCAGGTATGTTTCCCAATGGCTTGGACTTGAGGCTGTTAATTAGAATTATTTTGTCCTCTGGTCAAAACTCCTAAACACACCTGTTAGGAATTATTTTGTCCTCTGGTCAAAACTCCTAAACACACCTGTTAGCATATTTAATGATGCCTCGAATGCAGGGGAGTGGACTAGAAAATCTGTTGAAGTCCCTTCCAGTCTTACACTTCTAATATCCCATGGTCATATATAGTTTCTCTGACTTAACTGACCAGTGAATGATAGACTACCTTCGATACTAGAAAGATACTGGACCAAATTATTAATAATTTTATAAGCACCTAGAGGGAAACAGTTATAAGAAATAGCCAGCATGGATTTGTTAAACAAATGATGCCAAACTAACCTAATTTCCTTCTTTGACAGGGTTACTGGCACAGGAGATAGGGAGGAATACATAGACGTTATGTATCTTGATTTTAGTAAAGTTTTTGATACAGTCCACATGACATTCTCATAAGCAAAGTAGGGAAATTTGTTCTATATGAAATTACTAAAAGGTGCACACTTAGTTGAAAGACTGTACTCAGAGGAGTTATCAATGGTTCACTGTCAAACTGGGAAAGGTATATTTAGTAGGGTCATGCAGGGGTCATTCTTGGTTCTAATACTACTCAATATTTCCATTAATGACTTGGATAATGGAATAGAGAGTATTCTCATGAAGTTTGTAGGTGACAGCAAGCTGGAAGATGTTGCAGGCACTTTGGAGAACAGAATTAGAATTCAAAATGACCTTGACAAATTGAAGCATTGGTCTGAAATCAGTAAGATGAAAGTCAGTAAAGATAAGTGCAAAAAAACTACATTTTAAAAGGGGGAGGGGGGGAGAATCAAACTATAAAATGGGGAGTAACTAGCTAGATGCTAGTATGGCTGAAAAGGATCTAGTGCTTATAGTGGGTCACAAATTAAAAATGAGTCAACAATGTGATGCAGTGGTGAAAAAAGGCTAATTCGTTCTGGGGTGTATTAACAGGAATGTCATATTGAGTCATGAGAGGTAATTGTCCCACTTTACTCAATTGGAGAACTGTGTCCAGTTCTGGGAGTCGCACTTTAGGAAATGTGGAAAGTGGCAGCAGAGTCCACAGAGACACTAAGTGTATGGCAGGCTTGTGTACAGTAGAGTGATACCCCAGCTTGCTGTGCACTAATTACCAAAGGGACAAGCTCTAAATGTATCCTGAATATAAGCTACCTTCTGAATAAACAATATTTTTCTGGGGTATGGCATTCAGTAATCCCTTATAATTTGAGGTATTTTACCTTTTGAAGCCCATTTTCTGTTGTTAGAGCTCTGAAAAGAACTTAGAAGGCTTACATCTAATATTAAAGAAAAAGGAATTTAAATCATAGAATAAATCCAATTTTGAGATCACACTTTCATATAAATTAATACTGGATTCTTTTTATCAGCAATATTGCCTAATTTCTTGAATATTCTCTGCATTCTATATCCATCTCCAGATTAGATATAAAAACTCAGAATAAACTCCAACCCTCGCAAAAATCAGTGGGTTTTTATTTGCTTGTTTTTGTATATAACTGAGTTGTTTCTGAAATGCATAAAGCCTAGAGCATTCCCATATATTAGAGTTATTCTGTTGCCTCCTGTCATAGCACAGTTGGGTACAATCACTCAGCCCCCTTTATGGAAGAGACAGGAAATTTTCCAAAGGTTTGCTTTGGGATTTAGGTGTCTGAAGATTAATTGAATAAGTTCAGTCTGCATTACAAAAAAAATTTCAACATTTGAGGAACTTAGCGTTTCGATTACTTTAAATTATTTTGTAGTTCTACAAATGGATGTATTAAAAAGGGGATTATCTAATAGAAGGAGGGAAGTGATCTTGCCTTTGTAAAGGCCTACTGATGAAGTGGGGGGAAGAAAAAGGGGGCAGCTGCCCCAGGCCAGGTAATTCAAATCCTACAGTAGTGGCGGTGGCAAATAGAGCACTGGGTCCTTTAAATTGCTGCCAGAGTACCACATCATGTGCTTTGAGCATCTCTCAGGGGGCCCAGCATAGTGTGCTCTGGGGTGGCACTGAAGGCTGGCTCTGCTGTCCTTAGCCCCACTTCTTCCGCCCAGGCCCCTGCTCCTTCTGGGAGCATGGAGCTGCGCGCCTCCCACCCCACCTTGTTCAGGGGGCTGACAAGTCTGTTGGCTTTAAGAAGGATGTGAAGATTTGTGAGGGAGTTCAAAAGAGGACCATAAAAATGACCCAGAGACTAAAGAACAAGCCTTATAATAGAAAGCTTAAGGAGTTCAACTTTTTTATCTCACTGAGAAGGTTGAGAGGTGTCTTGATCTGTCAGTGGTGGCTTTTCAACCTTGCTGACAAAGGCATAGCAAGATCCAGTGTTTGGAAGCTGAAGTTAAAAAGTTCAACCTTGAAATATAGGTAGTTTCCTAGCAGTGAAAGTATTTACACATTACAAGGGGTTACTTGGGTGGGATGATAAGAGGGCGAGTTCACCATTGTTTGAGGCGTTTAAAAGAAGTTTAGAGATCTTTCTAAAACGCGTATCTTAATTCAGCTTCCAGAACAAATTCTGTGGCCTGTGTATGTGCTGAATGGTCTTATGGTGGTCCCTTCTGTGATTTTTTCCATTCATCCCCTTTCTTCATGGGTTGGGGGGAGAACAAGTTTGTCTGCATTGCCTTTCTCGTGCTCACAACAGTGGCAGCTCTGCACGAAGATAATGACTAATCAAATCTTACACTTCAAATGATTGCCTGTAGGGATTAGGAAGCAGTTCTGTTCCCTGAAGCACAATTAGCCAGATGTATTCTGTGGGGGTGGTTTTTCACCTTTCCTTGAAGCATTATAGATTGGCAACAGTTGGAGATGGGACAGCAGAGAGGGTGGAACAGTGCTCTGAGCTGATGTAGAGAATCCTTTTTCTTAAGCGCCTGGCTGGTGTACCTTGCTCACATGCTCAGTGTGAAACTGATAACCAGATTTGGGGAAAGGAATACATTTCCTCCAGGTCAGATTGACAAGGATCTTAGTTTTTCATTTTGGCTTTCTCTACAACAAAGAATGTGATTTACTATTAGGTTCATATAGGCATATCTGCTTTCCATTGCAGAAGCCATGGATGGCTGCAGATGAAGCAGATGAAATTTTCTTCTGCAGAAGCCTGTTCGTGCTTCCCTATGGGGAGGTTGTCAGGAATGGATCCTCCAAAGGACTCTCTTAAGTTAGAAAGTGGCCTCAGGAAAAGTGAAGTATGCCACAGTTTACAGTAATGGGGACAGATTCTGTGCAATTTAGGGGTCCTGGAGCCTGAAGTGTAGGGAAGGCCTGGGCCTCTCTTATATCTTGCATCATCACCTGCTATGGCAGGCTGATATACCTAAAACTAAGAGGAGAAGGACCACTCTGAAACACCTGCTGGAAGAGAAGGTGAGCCCTGTGAGAAGGTGGAAGGAATAGCTATCCCCTGGCAGGAGGTGTCATCTTTGTAGAGAGGACTATTATTTAAGAATAATTCTTGGTTTTTGAGATGTACAAGCGCTTGGAGAGAGCTCTCCCAGCATTCTATGTAAATCACCTCCATGAGGGGAGTAGTGGTTGCCTGGTTCGCACTGGAGCTTTACAGCTCTGTAACTTGCTGCATTCAGGGGGATGAGGGTTTTTTTCACACCCCTGAGTCAGAAAGTTACAGCACTATAAAGTGCCAGTGAGGATTTAGTCAAAAAAGACTAAGCTTACAGTATGTAGCACACTTCTGAATTTCTGGATTATTCTGTTTTGGAGTTCTTTGAAGAAAAATTGGTGGTGATGATAAAGGGAATAAGATGTCCATTGTTATGGAAATGAGACAGTTCTAGTAGCCTAAATCAAATGAAAACAATTCTCCACTATTCCAATTACATTATTCATGTATAGTAAACTAAATTCTGGTTAAAAAGTAAAGACAGACATTTCTTTTGACAAATACTTTTTAAAATAAAAATTTTGTAGTTTGCTAAAGGGAAAAATCTTCACAAACACAATTTTTAAAAGTTTATTTTCCTTACATGTATCAAATACTATATCTTGAGTGTTTCTGAGAATGTTTAATGGCACATAATATTTTAACAGGCGATGCTACAGAGGAAGAAATTAAATCTTCATTTCTAGAAACTCTAGAGCATGTCTGCAGCAATCCCAGTGAAGTATCATATTGTGAGTTTGAAGATTACTATGAAGGATTAAGTATTGAAATCATGGATGATGAGGATTTTGTTAATATTGTAAAGAATGCTTGGGGAATTTAGAACTGTAGAATATATAGCATGTAAAAAAAAAGACTTCAAATGATGACTAAAATATGAAGAATAAATCCTCACAAGTTACTTTTTGAATGAATGTTTCAAATTTGTTTTACTAGTCTGAAAATATTTGAGTCAATTTTCAGACTGGTATATAAATTATATGTAAAGCTCCCTTTGAATGTTTCTTTTTATGTAAATTTTGTGTTTTATTAAACAAAATTTATAATAACTTTATGCACTTCCCTCTGGAAGTAGGATCACTTGTCTCATTAAAATAGTGTAGATTATTTTGAAAACAGCAGTCTAGAATACAAATATAGGTGAAAGGATACATGCAAGAGAAAACTTACTATGCATTATAATTACCAGTTGTATTGTTCAGAAGCTTTAGATTTGACTGTATATATTATATATGAGCATTATGGGTGTTTTTTTTTTTTTTCTCTAAAAAGTGTTGCTCACCAAAGAGGACATTTATTTAATGAAATGCATAGGGCCAGATTCTGCTTGGCTCTTATGTTCATCAGAGGACGTAATTTATTCCTCTCATTTCCGCCAAGTTTCGGTAAGGGAGAGAGATCTACAATACTAAAAAATGTGCATAGAAAATTAAGAACAGTGCATGCCTCCTTAATGTTCTAATTTGCAGAACAAAATACAGTCTGTTCTGAATATATTTACTGATCTTCATCAGATACACTAGACTGAACCACAGGTTCTCCAAAAGATTTTAACTAAATGCTTTTCACTAGAGTTTGGATTTACTTTACAAACTTGCGCTTAGGTTGCATAAATGTGTTCCAGGGCCTGTAATGTACTTTCGCCCTTATAATCTTTTGCTGAATTGTTTTTTCAAACAAATAATAGATTTATGATTTGTAGATGAGTGGCTTACATACATCCTGCTGCTTTGATCATTAATTTTGGTTGAACCTTAATTGTAAACTCCTTAGTCCAAACTGATAGGTGTAAAAGAAAAATCTTTCTAAGAATGCAGCAATCACACTACAAAAATTAAATTTCTAATCCACACTCTGTTCTAATGTTTCTTACTACAGTAAATATTTATTTAGTTGTACCTTTTAATAAAGTATATTTTGTGAATCCTGGAAAATTAATTGTATTAAGAAATGGAAAATGCCTTATTGATTTTTTTTTTAATTATCTTTCACCAAGACTATTGTGAAATATATCTTTAACACTAGGATCAATTTAGAATCTGAGTATACATCTTCAGTCCTGAGGTGTTAAAATGTAGATTGTCTGACTACATTTTGGTTTTGGATCTGTCTTCTGGTCTACGGATAACACAAGTTTCCTCTGGAAAAATTTAAACAACGAATAGTCCTGTAGCATTTTAGAGACTAACAAAAAAATGTGGATGGTATCATGAGCTTTCATGGGCATAACCCACTTCTTCATGATGCCATCTACATTTTTTTGTTAGCCTCTAAGGTGCTGCTAGATTATTTGTTGTTTTCTAAGTTTTTCCAATTACAAACTAACATGGCTACCCCTCTGAAACAAGTCTCCTTTGTCAGACAAAACTTTGCCATTTTAATGATACAAAACTTTGGTGGAAACAAAACATGTAATGTAACTGGATTACTCTTTCAGATAAATAATATAGGAAGAAGTCAGGATACACCTAGGAAAAACGTTAGGACATTTGAGAAGAGGCTTAAAAAAAGCTAAAGGGCAAAATGATTCATAAGCTGGAGTTCTCACTTTATTGGAGGATATAGGCTACCAGGTTTATTGTATAAAACTGAACTTATGGAAAACACAACATCAGCATGAAGTAGTGGACACTTGAGTCTTTCAGCCTCAGAACATAATCATTTGATTGGAGATGTAACTCTCTACTGTCTTAGGGCCACATTTTAAAAGTATTTATAAGCCTAAAAATTCTAATAGGTTGCTAATGAGATTTTTGAAAATGCCTGGGTATCTTATTCCCAAGCACCATGGCACTTTTGAAAGTGCCACAATGTGCCTTTCAGAATAATACAATTGTCTCTTTTTCTGTAACTGGTTTTCTTCGAGATGTGTTGCTCATGTCCATTCCATTGTAGATGTGTGTGCTCACCACATACACAGGTGCCAAAGTTTATCCCTCAGCAATATCCATAGGGGACTGGCTCCAATGCCCTCTGGAGTGGCACCCATATGCTACAAAAAAGGTGCGCTGCTGACTCCTTCCCACCCCCCTCAGTTTTTCCCAGAAACTCCAACAGTGGGGAAGGAAGATGGGTTATAGAATGGACATGAGCAACACACCTTGAAGAACAACAGTTACAGAAAAAAGGTAACAGTCTTTTCTTCGAGTGCTTGTTCTTCTCCATTCCATTGTAGGTGACTCCCAAACAGTGCCACCAGAGGTGCTTGGGAATTCATGGAGAAATTGATTACAACAAAGCACTGTAAAATTCAGTATCACCTCTTGCCTGCTGGGTGATGGCATAGTAAGTCATGAACATGTGTATCGAAGATCACATCACAGGAGAACTGGAGTGTCTGAATGGAATTGCTGGTATGACATCTTGCTAGCCAATATGATAAACAGATGACTAGTTTTGATGTGCGTTAGAATTGAGGACCCCCAGGCTTGGGCCATGCTTCTAAGCAATTTGCCTTGAATTGACCCTTTCAGTAATGTCCTCAGAAACCACCTGTATTACAATATCTAATAGATCTGCATTTGGCATTATTCTTGGCATTGCCTAAGCTTTCATAAATAGTCTGTTCCCCCAGGACTGGTATTCCCATTGAGTAAAGCTATTTAGCTGCATCTGTAAGTCAAGTTCTTTGCTGCAACACAGAGATCACCAAAATAAATAATCATCAAAGCTGCTCTATCTTATGAGTGCCAAAGGCCCTTAAAGCTGTTTTTAGCTGAGGATCTCCAAAGTGCAGTATGCTATAGACACACTCTTCCTCTCCTTGTACCACACTTCCCATCTGGAGAATGAATGGTGAATGAATCTTTGTGACTCAAATCACTAGTTCACTTGGGGTGACTCTGGCCACTTAATTGAATAAATGTGCATTGATGAGTATTAATAGAGATGTAGCTGTGTTAGTCTGATCTTGCTGAAACAAAAGAAAGGACTATGCAGCACTTTAAAGACTAACAAGATGGTTAGTCTTTAAAGCTCATCACCTAGTAAACCATCTTGTTAGTCTTTAAAGTGCTGCATAGTCCTTTCTTTTGTTTCATTGATGAGTATGTTATCCCCCAGTGTAAAGTCTGCAGTGGTAACTGGAATCTTGTGTGACATTTAATAAAAACCACACAATCTCCTCTCCTCCATCTCTGTCATTAAATGGAATGGTGACATTCTGAATTGGAAATGACAATTAAACCTTAGGCAGCACCAGTGGGATAGCTTTATCTATCTGTCAGATGCACAGATATAATATTGCCCTTGTAAGAATTGATGCTAAGGATTCCATGTCAAAACTTGAGCACTTCTTGAATTCTTTTGGTAGTTCAGGTTGAGAGCTATTTTTTTTTAATTCTTTTGTGACAAGAAAAAAAGTCAAAATACACACTTGAAAATTATGCACATCCCACCCTCCCCTGGCATTCTAGTGTCAAGGAGGAGCACAGGGCTGATTACCATGGGTACGTCTACACAGCAACGTTATTTCAAAATAACTAGCATTATTTGGAAAAACTTAGTCCATGTCTACACAGCAGACAGCTATTTTGAAATAATGTCAAAATACTATCAAGCTGGAGGACTTCTTACTCCGACTCCTGTAACCTTCATTGTATGAGGAGTAAGGGAAGTCGGAGGAAGAGTGCTCTATTTCGAAGTAAGTACTGTGTAGACTCTCCCAATTTCGAAATAAGCTATTTTGAAATAAGCTGTGCAATTGATGTAGCTCAATTTGTGTAGCTTATTTTGAGTTAAGCCCTGCTGTGTAGATGCACCCCATGACATGCTTTAAGTTCCTGGACAGAGGTGGTCAACTTGAGGAGTTGGGTTGTATAAGAAGAGAGAATAAGGGTACAGCTAGACTGCGAGGCTCTATCAGAAAAAAGATATGCAAAATGCACTCTGCATTTTGCGTATCTTTTTCTGATACTTTTGTCGGAAGAGACTTTTCTGAAATTTGGCCCATCTGGACTGGGCCAGATTTCAGAAAAAAAACCCTCTTTCGAAAGCCCCCTTCTTCCTCGTGGAATGAGGAATGCAGGGGCTTCCAAAAGAGCGTGTTTGCACTTCTGCAAGAAAAAGCGGAAGAACAAATGTGTTCCCTGGATGTGGTGGAGTTTTTTTCGGGATACCTGTGGTGTCCCGAAAAACTCCTACAATCTATCTGTACTCCAAGAGTCCAAATCCTCTCCCAAGTGTATCCCTTCTTGACAAACTCAGTATCCAGTGATCTTTTTTTGAAAGGGCAAAAACGCTGTAGTGTAAACATAGCCCCAGAGATCACCTTTTTGGTTACAATATGTGCATCCGGCGTAGGCTGCAACAAACACTTTTAACAAAAGAAAAGAACTACTGACATCCACTCTGTTTTGGCACAATATTTGGTAAACTATCCAACCACAGTATCAACAGACACATCTGCCTATGGGGTAGGAACAGTTCACACACAAGACCAGACAGATGGAAACTAGAGACCTATTGAATTCACATCACACAGCGTCAACAAATCCAAGCAGCAGTCTGCTCAAGTAGCACAGGAAATTCTAGCAGTCATTTGGCCTGCGAATGGCTCATCTGTGCATATCTGTTTGGCTTGAATTTTAACATAGACCACAAACCCTTAATGGCATTATTGAGTTCAAAAGCATTGAAATCTTCCCCATAGGATACAAAGATTTTGACTGTGGCTGATGCAATTTGCTTTCGATTTTGAACACATACCAGAGAAAGCCCCCATAGTCACAGACATTCTTTCTAGAGTTCCAGTTGAACAGCCATCAACAGAAGAAGAAAAGGCTTTAGAGACAGAGTCAAAGTCTGCTTTGACAATGTTCTGGCAGCAATTTGTGTCTACTGGCAGGCTCCGAACATTAGAGATGAACACTTTTGATAGGAGCTTCTGCACCTGGTGGAGGCAGACCTCTTAAAGCCTTTCTAAACATGATATTTCTCTGACTTTACCAACTCTATGGTGCTCCAGCTGTCTCCATCTAGGCACAGGAGACATATTAGGATTGGCAGATAGCTCCTTCTAGTGTAACACCAGCTTCACTTTGCAGGGACTTTCTCCTTTACCCTTTCTCTCTAGTTTTGTTTGATGATGTTTCTCACTTCTGTAGATGGGCTTTGTGTTGGATTGAAACTTCCTAATTCAAAACTATAAACCCAGGAATTTTTCATTCTCCCCTGAAATAGTCTGAATTCATTCCCCATGCCTTTTTGTTGCATTCTCTACTTGGGGGAGAAAAACTAACCAAACCTTCCATTCACCTCAACCTCTGATACCCTTTTATGGGGGAGAGGAAGTTTGTCCCATTGTTTCTCTTCTCCACTTTTGGGCCCCTTAGAAGTGGTTGCTGGCCTGATCCCCATGCTCTCTGCCTTTGAGAATTTTGGCTAAGAGGCCAATAGGAAGCTTCACTGTGATACCCCAGAGTGCACCGCATATCTGCTATGGAAACCCCAGGCCATTATAGAAGAATATGAATTCTTTTTCCAGAGAAATCCCTATGGGTGTTCCACAGCAGATGTCGGTATGTCCCAGCACTGAAGACCGGACTCTTCAAAGTCGTGCCCGGGCGGGCTGCGTGAGCAACATGGTGCAATCGTGCATGTACAGCCACCCTCCCCTCAGTTCCTGCTTATCGTCCCCGGTTTAAGACTGAGCTCAGCATTGCTCTTTACTCAGCATTGTTCTCTGTAGATAAGTAGTTCATTTTCACCCATTCTTGTTGTTCTTTCCTTCATTGCCCATCCAAGTTCATCTTCCTACTAAAAAAATAAACACATAAATAAATAAAGCCTGTTATCCAAGTTGTTTTCCCCCCGTTGCCCCTGTTTTTACTTTGGTTGGACAGAAATGCCTGGATCACCAGTATTTAAGCACTGCTCTGCCTGTAATGATGTAATGCCCATCTCTGACCAACACTCCAAGTATGTTAAATGTTTAGGTGTGAGCCATGTGCAATAAGCTTAAGGCACATATGTTCAGGGATAGATAATTCTGCTTTAAGAAGCTATTGCCTGAAAAAGCACAGCACTCTGCCTCTGACCCGGGCACCCACCAACCCAAAAGACAGAAATCTGATAAAGGGAAAAAATCCCCAAAGAAGCGCACCTCCTCTCTACCTCATAAATCATAGTTGCCTAAATGGCGTGTGACCGAGAGTTGAAGCCACGCTGTGCCTCAGTACGTATGACGCGCCAGGCACCTCCAGCACCTAGGGTGGTACCACCAAACAGAGTGTGCAGAAGCCAGGCACTGAGGCTACAAGCCACAATGCGCCTGCCTTAAGAAGCTCAAGGCCCATCATAGCACTGGTCAAACAAAAGGCGGAGTCATCAGTACCGAGAATACATCACTTGGCACCACAACCTCTAGTGGCGCTGGACTTGTACTGTCAATGCAGATGCCAGTGCCACAACCATAACAGCACTGCAACTGTCATCTGTACCAACAGATTTGCAGCAAACATCGGTACCGTTTACGGTATTGTCATTAAAGGTATGTCTACACTAGCCACCCTAGTTCGAGCTAGGGTGGCTAATGTAGTCAGTCGAACTTGCAAATGAAGCCCAGGATTAAAATATCCCGGGCTTTATTTGCATGTTCCTGGGCACCGCCATTTTTAAATGCCCGGTAGTTCGGACTCCCTGCTACACGCGGCACGGGCTAGGTAGTTCGAACTAAAGCCCCTAATTCGGACTACTGTTACTCCTCCTGCAACTGACCATCTACACCAGCATCAAGCTACCTTCATCATAAGGACTTCACCATTTCCTCCACCTTTAACTCCCCATTCCTCAGCATCAATATATCACCACCCACAGTGGCACCGAGGCATATTTCTTCTCCTACACTAATATCTAGCAATGAGGCTGATGTAGGGGAGTTATCTTTCTCACCTCAACTCGTGCCCGGCACTGAGGTCTTGGGACTGTCTTAACATCCTAATTTCAGACACTCAATGGGGGCTGCAATCCCTGTCTGGGGACCACATCCTGGATGCCCCTGCCCATGCCATACAGCACATAGTGGCAGTACTGGGGCTGGAGCCTATGGGGATATGGTTACTGTTGCATAAAAAAGCCTCCGCCTGAGCTTACTTGATTTTATACGTGCATTTTCTGAAAATACACTAAACTGTAAGGTCTAAGATTTTAAAATGCAACTCACTATAATCTTTGTCAAACTTTGCTTTATAAGTTCAGAAACTCACTGTAAACTGCAACTTTGTAATCTTTGTAACTCTCAGCCACCTTGCTTGTAACTTGCTCTAAACTGCATTCTCCCCTGAGAGAGAGAGAGAGTGTGTGTGTGTGTGTGTGTGTGTGTGTGTGTTTTTGTTTGAAGCTGCAAGGCTAAGGCTGGAGCACATGGTGATGAGACAGCTGCTTTGCTGGATAAAGAGAAGTCTGGGCATGCTCCCTGGTGATGAGGTGGATGAGTCACAGGGGTCATACAGACACCATATAAAGGAGAGGAAGCACATGTGAGACTCTCTCTTTCTTCCCCTGCTCCTGAGAAACTCCTCAACAGCCAGTGTCTTTCCTGACCAGCTCCCCAGCCATGATGAGCAGACAGACCCTCCAGAATCTACATGCCTTGCTCCTTCTGCAACCCATATGCCTGTGTAAGTGTGTGAGTGCCTGAGGGTAGGAATGAATGTGTGTGAATGAATGGAGGGGTGTGTGTGCTTGTTTGTGTACGTGAGAGAGAGATAGCTGGTTCCCTCTTTAGGTTAAACCTTTGGTGGCAGCTCTGTATCTTCTTTAGTTTATGCCTTTAGTGGCAATAAACCCATGTTAGTGTAACCCTGGGTGGTCTCCAGTGGGGATTTTTTTGGGTAACAGTTACAAGAGAAAACACTCTAAGAAGACAAACAAGCAACCCGTGCCCTCTCCTCCCCTCCACCCCAGTCTCCATCTCCTCAGAGGATTCAGGAGGACTCACCAGATCAGCAGGTCTCCTGACACCAATTTATCCACCTCGCTAGATGAAGCAATAATGCCACCACCTCCAATGGCAGCAGACGACTTCATGTCCTTTCAGGACCTTTTTAAAAGAGTGGCAGTGGAACATTGCTATAGAGGAAGTCTCTGAGACCCAACATGAACTTACCAACATACTACAGACCACCCCTGCTGTCAAGATCGCACTCCCCATAAACCCTGCTATTATTGACCCTGCAAAAATGATTTGGGAGACCCCTGCAACTACACTGCCCACCTGCAAAAGAGCTGATTAGAAAATATTACATTCCCCCAAGGGATCTGAGCTTTTGTCTACCCATCCATCACCTAACTCTCTGGTAGTTGAAGCTGCACACCAGAGAAATAAACAATACCAGCCATGATCCACCCTGGCTGACAGGGAGAGCAAGTGGCTAGACTTCTTTGGTAGAAAAGTCTATACATCTTCCACCTTTCAGTTTAGAGTCACCAACTATGCTGCTTTGCTTGGGAAATATGACTTCAACAACTACTCAAAGTTCAATACTTTTATTGATGATATACCTGAGGCAAAGAAACAACAATTTAAAGCAGTGGTCACTGAAAGACATGTGATTTCCCGCACAGCCTTACAAGCCACCCTTAATGCTGCTGACACGGCCACTAGGTCAACAGCCCCAGTGGTCATTATGAGGTGAGTCTCCTGGTTTGACTCTTCAGCATTTCCCAGGGAAATACAGTCCACAGTGGAGGACCTCCCCTTCCAGGATGAGAAGCTTTTCTCAACAAAGACCAACGAGGTCATACATTCCATGAAGGATTCAAGAGCCACTCTGTTTGCATTCATATTCCTGCAAACAGAAGGCGACAGTTTAGGTACCATCCATGCCCAAGACCCAAGTACTCTTCATATACTTATCGTCAGCAGAGACAGGACCAGCAGTCTCAGCAACAACGTTGTTGGGGCAGGCAGCAGCATAGATGTAACCAAACCAGAATTGCAAACCAGCTGCCTCAGCCAAACAGCAAATTTGAGGCCTCGGTTGAGGGACTGAAAACAACTTCCCCTGCTCCAGAGTTGCTAACTCCTGATAAAACATTTAACCTTTGTCTTCTGCCTTTTTACACAGCATAGCAGACCATAACATCTGACTAATGGGTGCTGCATTCAATCTGTACAGGATATACTATCCCCTTTACCTCCATTTTGGTTGAGAATTTGAAAGTGGAAGGCAGCTTGGGTGAAAGTGATCATGAAATCATAGAGTTCACAATTCTAAGGAAGAGTAGAAGGGACAACAGCAAAGTAGACACAATGGATTTCAGGAAGGTGGATTTTGGTAAGCTCAGAGAGCTGATAGGTAAGGTCCCATGGGAATCAAGACTGAGGGGAAAAACAACTGAGGAAAGTTGGCAGTTTTTCAAAGGGACATTATTAAGGGCCCAAAAGCAAGCTATTCCGCTGCGGTGGAAAGATAGAAAATATGGCAAAAGACCACCTTGGCTTAACCACGAGATCTTGCATGATCTAGAAATAAAAAAGGAGTCATATAAAAAATGGAAAGTAGGACAAATTACAAAGGATGTATATAGGCAAACAACACAGGAATGCAGGGGCAAGAACAGAAAGGCAAAGGCACAACATGAGCTTAAACTAGCTACGGGAATAAAGGGAAACAAGAAGACTTTTTATAAATATATTAGAAGCAAGAGGAAAACCAAGGACAGGGTAGGCCCACTGGTCAGTGAGGAGGGAGAAACAGTAACAGGAAACTTGGAAATGGCAGAGATGCTTAATGACTTCTTTGTTTGGTCTTCACCGAGAAGTCTGAAGGAATGACTAACATAGTGAATGCTAGTGGAAGGGTAGGTTTAGAAGTTAAAATAAAAAAAGAACAAGTTAAAAATCACCTAGAAAAGTTAGATGCCTGCAAGTCACCAGGGCCTGATGAAATGCATCCTAGAATACTCAAGGAGCTGATAGAGGAGGTATCTGAGCCTCTAGCTATCATCTTTGGAAAATCATGGGAGACAGGAGAGATTCCAGAAGACTGGAAAAGGACAAATGTAGTGCCCATTAATAAAAAGGGAAATAGGAACAACCCAGGAAACTACAGACCAGTTAGTTTAACTTCTGTGCCAGGGAAGATAATGGAGCAAGTAATTAAGGAAATCATCTGTAAACACTTGGAAGGTGACAAGGTGATAGGGAACAGCCAGCATGGATTTGTAAAGAACAATCATGTCAAACCAATCTGATAGCTTTCTTTGATAGGATAACGAGTCTTGTGGATAAGGGAGAAGCGGTGGATGTGGTATACCTAGACTTTAGCAAGGCGTTTGATACGGTCTCGCATGATATTCTTATCAATAAACTAGGCAAATATAACTTAGATGGGGCTACTATAAGGTGGGTGTATAACTGGCTGGATAACCGTACTCAGAGAGTAGTTATTAATGGTTCATAATCCTGCTGGAAAGGTATAACAAGTGGGGTTCCACAGGGGTCTGTTTTGGGACCGGCTCTGTTCAATATCTTCATCAACGATTTAGATATTGGCATAGAAAGTATGCTTATTAAGTTTGCAGATGATACCAAGCTGGGAGGGGTTGCGACTGCTCTGGAAGATAGGGTCATAATTCAAAATGATCTGGACAAATTGGAGAAATGGTCTGAGGTAAACAGGATGAAGTTTAATAAGGACAAATGCAAAGTGTTCCACTTAGGAAGGAACAATCAGTTTCACACATACAGAACGGGAAGCGACTGTCTAGGAAGGAGTATGGCAGAAAGGGATCTAGGGGTTATAGTGGACCACAACCTGAATATGAGTCAGCAGTGTGATGCTGTTGCAAAAAAAGCAAACATGATTCTGGGATGCATTAACAGGTGTGTTGTGAGCAAGACACAAGAAGTCATTCTTCCGCTCTACTCTGCTCTGGTTAGGCCTCAGTTGGAGTATTACATCCAGTTCTAGTCACCGCATTTCAAGAAAGATGTGGAGAAATTAGAGAGGGTCCAGAGAAGAGCAACAAGAATGATTAAAGGAATAAATTGCCCAGGGAGGTTGTGGAATCCCCATCTCTGGAGATATTTAAGAGTAGGTTAGATAAATGTCTATCAGGGATGGTCTAGACAGTATTTGGTCCTGCCATGAGGTCAGGGGACTGGACTCGATGACCTCTCGAGGTCCCTTCCAGTCCTAATATTCTATGATTCTAGGATTCCCCCTCCCCACGCACCCACTCTGTCCCTCTTCAGGGACCACTCTCATAATGCTATCCTACAACATGAGGTTGACCATCTACTCAGATTGGGTGCCATAGAACTAGTCCCACAGAGGTATGTGGGGAGTGGATTGTACTCACAGTACTTCCTTACTCAAAAGAAGAACAGTGGATGACACCCCATTTTAGACCTTATAGCCCTTAACAAACTTGTAAAAAGACAGAGGTTCAAGATGGTAACACTAAACACCATTATTCCTGCTCTGGACTCAGTGACTGGTTTTCATTTCTTGACTTACAGGATGCCTATTTTCATGTACACATTCATCCTGCTCATAGGCGCTTTCTCCACTTTGCCCTAGGTACGTGCCACTACCAATACCCTGTCCTGCCATTTGGACTCTCTAAGGCAGTGGTCCCCAACCTTTTGGGGCTGCCGGGCACCCGGGGACGGGGCCACACACACACCTGGGGGCAGACTTGTGCACATGCCTGGGGGCGGGGCCACCCATACAGCGCGCGCCCCTTGCTGGCGCCACCCATGCGCCGCACTCCCGGGGCCGGCGCTGCTCCTGTGCAATGCGCCCAGGGGTGGGGCTGCCCATACGCCGTGCGCCGGGTCTGGAACAGTCCATGCAACGCACGCCCAGGGGCGGGGCCACCACCGCCCGTGTGCTGCATGCCCGGGTCCAGCACTGCTCCTGTGCTGCGTGCCCAGGGCCTGTGCCACGCGGCCAAGGGCCAGCACCGCCCATATGCTGCGTGCCCGGGGCCGGCACAGCCCTTGCGCCACGCACCCGGGGGCGGGGCTGCCCAAACGCCGCATGCCCAGGGCTGGCACTGCCCATGTGCTGCGCGCCCAGGCCCAGCGCTGCTCCTTTGCCACACGCCTACAGCCGGGGCCGCCCCTGTGCCCTTGCACCGCGCACCCAGGGGCAGGGCCACCCAAACGCTGCGCACCCGGGAGCGGGGCCGCCCATGTGCTGCGCGCCCGGGGCCAATGCTGCCCATACGCTGTGCGCCGGGGGGTGGGGTTGGCCCCGTTCACTCGGCAGGTGCACAGAAATGGCCCAGCGGGCACCATGGCGCCCGCGGGCACCGCGTTGGAGACCACTGCTCTAAGGCACTAAGAGTCTTCTCCAAAATGCTTGCCATAATCACCGCCCACCTAAGGAAACTCAACATCATAATTTTTTCTTATCTCAACAACTGCATAATCAAATCCAGATCGGAGGTACAGTCCCACCACGATATTCACATGGTCATGACCTGCTTCCATTCCTTGGGCCTACTAATAAATTAAACAAAGTTAGTACTCACACTGGCATAGTCAATACAGTTTATAGGGGCACAGCTTGACTCAATGGTGGCATTGGCTTCCTTGCCAACCAAAAGGTTCGAGAAGATCAGAAATCTAGCCCAAAAGCTACACGTGATGCCACAGGTCCACTGCACATGATTGTCTTCAGGTGCTCAGCCACATGGCAACCCAGTGGTTCCCAATGCATCCCTATTTATAACGTCCCTACAGGGCTCACTCAGTCTACAGACCAAACCCCATCACTAGGTCTCTCTCTTCCACCCATGGTAAAAAATGCACTACTGGGGTGGACAAAGACACAAAACTTATGCACAGGAATCCCATTTCAACCACCAGAGCCCTCTGCCCTCATTGCAACAGACCCCTCCCTCGTGCACATGGGAGATTTAACAACACAGGGCTTCTGGACACCAAAAGAAAGGGCTCTCCACCTAAACGTACTAGAGCTAAGAGCTGTAAGATTAGCCTGCCAATGCTTCCTTCCTGTAATAGCACACAAGCACGTCAAGATATACACCAACAATGTTGCCAGCATATTTTACATAAACAGACAGGGAGGCGCCCATTCCCATGTCCTCTGTAGAGAGGCAATTACCTTGTGAAATTGGTGCCTTTTCTATGGCATCCCTCTCAGCACTTGTTATCTACCAGGTGCACTGAACACCACAGCCAACACTGTAAGCAAATCACTACCTCAATAGCACGAGTGGCAGATAGACCAGATGACACTAGATGCGATCTTCACATACTGGGGTTGTCCTCTAATAGTTCTTTTTGCCACAAATGCCAACAAAAAATGCCCCCTATGCTGCTCCAGGAAGAGCATAGGCAAAGTCTCCCTCAGAGATGCTATCACCATGAAATGGAACTTCTGGCTCCTCTGTGTCTTCCCTCCCATTCCCCTCCTTCTCCACACAATACTGAAGATAAGGAGGGGCAAGGCCAGAGTTATTCTAATAGCTCCATGCTTGTCTAGACAGCCCTGGTTCCCTTTCCTCAGCAAAATGGCACAGTTTCTGCCAATTTCCTTGCCACGCAACCCCAGGCTGATATACCAACCAGTGTACAGACCCAATACCCAGGGTTCCCCAGACTCCGGACGTGTCTAGACTACAGGATTTTGTTGACAAAAGTGGACTTTTCAAATTAAATTTGAAATAGCGGTTTGCATGTATCAATGCTATTAAAGTTAATTCGAAATAACAGCTGTTATTTCGAATTAACTTTGCAGTGTAGACATACCCACAATCTTTACACAGCCGAAAACAAAGCTCTTTATGAAGGGCCTCCAGTCATTATTTTCTGACGTAACCCTGCCAAGAGAGCCATGGGACCTTCATTTGGTTTTCGATGTGCTCACAAACCTTTTGTGCCAATGGCCACTTGCATGCTTCTTCACCTTTCTATGAAAACTGCATTTTTGGTTGCAGTTACAGGCCATCCTTGCTATAAATCCAAGATACGTTACAAAAAACTTGGACTTATAGTGAAACAACTTAAAGCAAGGAATTTTTTTCCCATGGCTGACTTTCATTTGCGCAAACTGGATTTTTTGTTTGCGCGACTTAAGAGCCGGGAATGGGAGGACTTATAACGCATCAATTCCTATAAGCATCAACAACTTTAGTGCAGAACAGATGTATACCGGGGCCACTTATAGTGGGGACACCCTATACATCAGCCACATGGGTGGGAGAAATGGCAGCCCTGATTGTGGATCCTCTCTATACCAACTTTTTTTAAGGATAATGTCACACTACGTACCCACTCCAAGTTCCTCCCCAAGATACGCTTTTCGTTCCACATAAATCAGACTATTCACTTAATCTGTATTTTTCCCTAAATCTCATGCCAATACTTTCGAAGCAAGAATGCCTACACTAGATGTCCACAGAGTTCTCTCATTTTACATTCACAGAATGAGGCCTTTTAGGGTTTAGCCCAAACTTTTCATATCCATTGCAGAATGCAAAAAGGACAACAGATATCTTCCCAAAGACTATCTCACTAGATTTCCAACTTATGCTATCAGCACAACCAGCTTATTCCATCTGCCTCCATCTGAGCCCATTCCTCCAGGGCTGTGCCCACGTCTATAGCTTACCTCCACAAGATCCTTCTCAAGGACATATGCGCTGCAGCCATATGGGCCTATGATCAAACACTTGCAAAGCACTACGCACTCACTCATGGACCTCTTTCTTCAATCAGGGTTGCCAAGGTGGTGTTGTCTATCGCTTACCTGCCAGATCCAAAGACCCTACCTCCTTAGGACATATTGCTTTGCAGTCACCTGCTGTGGAGAACCCGCAGAGACGTTTCTCTCTTGAAGAGGAGAGAGCAGTAACTGATGTTCTTCAACATAAACATCCCTGTGGGTGCTCCACTACCCTCCCTTCGTCCCCTCTATGTCGGAGACCTCTTTCTTCCACAGGCTGGGTTTCTGGGTGGAGAAGGAACTGAGGGGAGGGTGGCTGAGCATGTGCGGCTGTACCATGTGTCCTTGTGCGCCCTGCTGCTGCATATGTGCGGCCCCTCTAGTCACTGCTTTGAGTGTTTTGTCTGCAGCGCTGGGATGCACCAACACCTGCTGTGGCGCACTCAAAGAGATACTCCTCTCGAAGAACATCAGTTACTGCTAATGGTGAGTAACCACCTCTTCAAGTAAGTGGAGGTAAGAAAAACTGTCTGAAACACACATCCAGTTGCAATAGATGCTTTTATTACAACATCTGTTAATTAAATGAATTTTAATATTTTCTATAACACACTCTAATTTTGGGGTCATATTACTTTTCTTGACACAGATTAAATCCAACAATGCTGCTAAAATGATTTTTGGCTTATAAAGTCATTTCCTTTGACTGTATTTGCACTGGTGATAAGAGAGATTGCAGGTGGCATTCATGAATTCTGCAATTGTTTCTGCTTTTTAGGCCAGCCAGAAATTATTGGATCCCACCTCCTTCTCAGTCTTTCAGAACCAAATGAAATAGCAACTGAGATTTGTAAGCTCCAAGCTTGAAGTGCTGACCTAGCATTGCAGGGCTTCATCCAGTGTTCTCAGGATAAGAGGATTTAAGATACTTGAATGTCAAGCCAATGCTCCAATTTCACTCTTTTTAAAATAGCATTTTGGAAAGGGCTGATAAAGCAAGACAGTTTATTCCAAATTATATTATGATACTGTGCTTTTCATGGAGCTAATAGACTTAAGGGACAGGGGACTGTTAGTGTTACATAGTTTCAAAGTGACCTTAGGGAAATAATCACATATTGAGGATTTGGACTTTAAAAATAAAATGAAAACATTGGAAACAGATCTTCCTGTGCTGGCAAATTTCTTCCCTTTTCATTCGTGCACCCTTTTCCATACTGCCTATATTCCTAGTGCCCTCTCTTATCCCATCTGCTGTGCCCCCTCCCTAAGCTAGCTTCTAAGCTAGCGTCATCCATAAAAATCTATAAAGTAGGCCTTTCCTCAGAAAATGTTATCAAAATAATAAAAAAAGAGAACAAACAAAAATAATTTATGAGGATGAGTGGGTGGGAGGCTTGATAACATCACTGTTCATTCACTTACTGGTTGTTGCATCTCATTCCTTGGCTCTGATCCAATTTCCATTGAAGTCAGTAGACTCATTGACTTCAATGGGAGATAAATCAGGCTTTTTGTCTTCGCACTTTTGCTAGATTGGCCCAATACTGCACAGGTTCATAGCGTAATGGCAGAGGGAGATTGCAAAGACTGGCCGTTTGCACTCACTTCACAAGAGCCAGGGACAATTGACCTTGTGTTCCATTGTACCCTTCTTATTGTACCCTCTAGGAGAGAAAATATCCTCAAAGTGGGCAAGGAGGAAGTGAGGAGATAACTTTATTTTTCTCCCACTTGATAGCCAGTAGATCTGATTAGGAGCAGATAAGGAATTATACAGCAACAATAGAGCAGCATTCGCAGTATGCCTGCACATCAGTTGTCACAGTTTCTATCTCTAGGGTGGTGTGGCTCTGCACTGTCACACAACACAAGGTAGTTTTCAAAGTACAAACTTTGGCCTTTTGTGTTCAGGATATAGGCTCTGTGTGTTTCTACTTGTGTGTTAAATACCTACCACACTTTAAGCACTATGTAAATGAATAATAATCTGTTTTTGGAAACCACCAGAGAGAGCCAAAGAATACACTAATCCACTTGAAACCCATGAGCTTGAAGAAACTCATATTATCAATGTATTATACTGAATGTATTATGGTACACTAGACCATAATTGAAAAATAAGTGCTTGAAAATGTTTCACCAAATTAATTTGACAGACAGGTTAGTTTATTAGGCATTTTATTCAAATGTGTCTCTTCTTATGTAAGAAGTTAGTTACGTTTTCTATCATGTTTTTGGTGCATTTGATACCATATGGTCAATCTTTTCTCCTTCTTTCACTGAATGATATTTCTGTGGGGTTTTAATATGGGTTTAATTCTGAACATGGTACAAAGGCATGTAAGCTACCTGCATTTAAAAGTTACCTTACTATAGCTCTAAAAGTGTAGGACATTCTATACAATCCAGAATCCTGTCATTCTAATAAAAAAAAAAAAAACTCATTGAGAAATCTGGCTTCCCCTATCCTGCTTTTAAGATATAGGATTTTTATTATTTCTTGCTGTTCTGCTTTTTTCCTGCTTTGACTTTGAGGCTTTCTGTAGGATGGAGAGCTTCAAGGGTTCTTATTCAATAAGAGACAGAGAAAGCACTAGTTATGAGGTGGGGATTTTCTTCCAATTTCCTGTTACAATTAAAACATTGATGGTTCCCATGCCCCACATAGTACTTTTCCGCACAATGTATTAATATCCTATAATAATACCACAAATTACATAACCCCTTTCATCTAGAAGGTGCTTTACACACTAGTAAGGTTCATTAACTCATTAGTATTTCTTTTTGGTTAATTCCATTTCTCTTACCAAAATAAAAGGAATATTAAAAGAGGTAGTCTCATTCATTCCTAATAATTATGAACATGAAAGTTTTCTGCATTCCTTTTTATTTCAAGGACAGTCTTTTGATAACTTCTTATACTGACTTGCACTTTTAGATTTTATAGAATATTTAATTGCAATAGGTAATATAGAGCATGCATTTATAAGGCATAACCTACAAACAACTGACATGAAAGTAAAAAGTTACAAGTTTAAAAAAGAACCCAAATGATAACAACACTGCAACTGAAAGTTTATTACAGTAGGTTTTTAAAATCACATATTTAGCCTAATTTTTAATACCACCTAGAGGTACCTAAATACAATAAGGGTAAAAATATTAGGAAAAATCTAGGCAGTAGAACAAAAATTGGCATAGTAGGAAATAACTTATTAATCTAAAACCAGAAAGATTCTAGTAAGGGCGGTGATAATGTGTTTTTCTATTTTTATGAATCTTTATTATGTTAACTCCATATTGTGAAATTGCATTCATTGCTGACAATTTAGGATTGCTTTCCATCTAGCACAAGATTGTCATAAAGGCCAAACAAATTTTCAATATGTATTTCAGAATATATTGTAGCTATGGAAAGAACTGGGTAAATGGAACTTAAATTGTTTAGGAGAATCAATATTTATGAATAGGGAAGTTAGGAGCCTAACTCAGTATATTTTAAAAAAATTGTTCAGTGATGAGCTTGATAAATGGTCATATTTTTTCAGAGTTTACTGTAATATTTCAATTAATTGTACTGCTAAATTTTAAACTAACGCTCTTTTCTCAGTGAGAGTCATTTTTGTAGCCTTTGCAATAGTGAAAGAGAGTTCAGGTTGCAATTCCACTTTCATATAATCCTGGTTTTCACTCTTGTCTTCTATAAATTTTCTTCTTTTCGTCACAACCCATTTTTTGATTTTATTGTTATAATGTCATATTGTAGGATGAAGGAACTTCAGTCAAGGATCAGGGTACAGTTTTGCTCTGCACTCTACCAACAGTAACACAGGAAAGAGTCCTTGCCTCAGAAAACTTAAAAACTGAGTATCAGAGAGGACACAACAGGTGGAAGAAACAGTCAAATAGAGTTGGAGGATTGGTATGCTGTAACAATAGAGCAAAGAGAGATTAGCATAAAAGCAGAAGTCTGAGCTTGTCTCTTTTCTCAGTAATATCAGTCAGTAGTGACTATATCATTTTTGGGGGAAAAACTGAACAAATCAGTTCATTGTTGTAGATACGATATAACCATTTCCTAAATGAAGTCTCAGAATGGTTTGTTTTGTGTAGTTGAGGCCTGGCTTGACATGAGTAATTAATACTCGGAGGGAGCTATCATTTCCTGGAGGATAGGATTAGAGAGGTAGGGAAGTAAACAGATCATAAGGCTGAAAACAGAATATTTTCACTAAATCACATAAGTAAATGAGTCTGGTCTGTAGGCTAAACAAGACAGAATATTTCAGCCAGCTAAGAGAAAAGACACCCAGGGAACTATGTGTACACTACAAAATTAGGTCAGATTTACTGAAGTCGACATAACATCTGATATTGCAAAGTCAAAGATGCATGCCCTCACTACTATGGCTACCTTCAACTCTTCACAGTAATGCACCATGGGTAGCCATCCCACAGTTCCTGCTACCCATTTGAATTCTGTTTTAGGCTCCCAATGCCTGATGGGACAAAAATATTGTTGGGGGTGGTTCTTCTGGGTACATGTCATCAGCTTCCCATGATTCTCTTATCTCGTCCCCACCTCCCTGTTTGAAAGCAATGGCAAACAATCATTTCATGCCCTTTTTTCCAGTTATCCATGCAGTTGCCATGGACCCTGCTCAGCAGCACACTTCACTGGCAAGCATTGTAAATAGCTCACACATTATGTTGTGATTTGTCCAGAGCTTAGCCAAGAGTTGCCAGTGTGAGGAAAAATTGGAAGAGGCCATGTACACACATGTGCAGGAACCCATTGTATGGAGCAATTGGTATATGCTGGTGGCAGTCAGGCATGTTGATACAGGGGAATGCTTATTCTGGTCCCTGGAAACAAGCACAGAATGGTGAGATCGCATGGTTATGCTGCTATGGGATGATGCTCAGTGACTGCAAAACTTTCGCATGCTTAAGGCAACTTTCATGGAACTTTGAGAATTTCTCCCACTTTGAAGTGCAGCAATATCAGAATGAGATCCACTCTGACATTTGAGAAGCAAGTGGTAATAGCACTGTGGAAGCTTGCAATGCCAGACTGTTACCAGTCAGTTGGAAATCAGTTCGGAGTTGGAAAATCTACAGTGTGGACTGGTGTAATCCAAGTAGCTAAGGCAACCGGTACCCTTCTGCTAGGAAGGACAGTGACTCTGGGGAATGTGGAAGACATTCTAGATGGTTCCCAAATTGTGGTGGGGCAATAGATGGAACTCATATCCCTATCTTGGCACCAAACTACCTTGCCAAAGTGTACATAAACCACAAGGGGTACTTCTCATTGGTGTTGCAGGCACTGGAGGATCACAAGGGCCATTTCACATATATCAATTTGAGATGGTCAGGAAAGGTACATGACACATGCATCTTTAGGAACTCCAATCCCTTCAGAAAGCTGTAAGATGGAACTTTCTTCCTAGGCCAGAAAATTACCATTTGAGATGTTGAAATGCCAATAGTCAGGGCTTGACAAACGGCAGCAAAAGCCGCTCGCTCGCCAGCCCTGCACTGTGCATGCACAAGAGCTGCATTGTGCATGCGCGCGCCGCCGGTAAACGGGGCGCGCGGCGAAATCTACTCGCCACGGGCAAGTAGATTCTATAGTTTGTCGAGCCCTGTCAATAGTTATCTTTGGAGACCCAACATACCCCTTGGTCCCATGGCTCATGAAGCCATGCACAGGCAGCCTGGATAGCAGTAAAGAGCAATTCAACTACAGGCTGAGCAAATGCAGAATGGTGGTAGAATGTGCCTTTGGCTGTTTAAAGGGACAGTAGTGCAGTTTATTGGCTAGATTAGACTTCAGTGAAGGCAACATTCTCGTTGTTGCTCCTTGCTATGTGCTGCATAATATCTATGAAAGTAAGGGGGGAAAATTTCTAGCAGGGTGGGGATCAAGGCAGATTGCCTAGTGGTTAATTATGAGCAGTCAGAAACCAGGGCAATAAGGAGAGCACATCGAGGAGCACTGTGCATCAGGGAGGCTTTGAAAACCAGTTTCATGAATGAGCCCTTCTCACACATGGACCTGAATGGGGTGGGGGGACAGCATATGGGGGTGTTGGGGTTCATAGTTAGCACATGGTCGCTCCCCCTGTACAACATGGCTATTCTCTGGGATGATTTCTTCATGCCCATCACAAACAGGGCAGCAAACCTGGGGTCATGATTGTTGGGATGAGCAAACAGAGGTGGATTGTCTCAGTGCTATCAATTACAACACGTCTGACAATGCATCTAGGTTACCATACACAATATCAGTCTTCTCCAAATCAGAGAGCATGATAAGGGAGTAGATGATGAATGAATGTGGCCAGATCCTGGACCTTTTGCTGCTATGCTTTGTGCTAAATTATTTACTGGTGACTTCTCATGGTAAGTTATCCTAAAGTGGAGGATGGAATAAGGCAGCCCTCTCCAGAAAACTTCTGAGAAGGATTGAAGAGTATGCCGATGAGAGCTTTGTAGAGATGTGCAGGGAGGATTCCTGCTCCATCTTCGGACATGTTAACAAACTATTCTGGGAAGCTCCCACTGTGCAGGCTACTACTGTAACCCAATTACTCAGGGCAGATCGTAGAATCATAGAATACTAGGACTGGAAGGGACCTTGAGAGGTCATCGAGTCCAGTCCCCTGCCCCCATGGCAGGACCAGATACTGTCTAGACCATCCCTGATAGACATTTATCTAACCTACTCTTAAATATCTCCAGAGATGGAGATTCCACAACCTCCCTGGGCAATTTATTCCAGTGTTTAACTACCCTGACAGTTAGGAACTTTTTCCTAATGTCCAACCTAAACCTCCCTTGCTGCAGTTTAAGCCCATTGCTTCTTGTTCTATCCTCAGAGGCCAAGATGAACAAGTTTTCTCCCTCCTCCTTATGACACCCTTTTAGATACCTGAAAATGGCTATCATGTCCCCCCCTCAGTCTTCTCTTTTCTAAACTAAACAAACCCAATTATTTCAGCCTTCCTTCATAGGTCATGTTCTCTAGACCTTTAATCATTCTTGTTGCTCTTCGCTGGACCCTCTCCAATTTCTCCACATCTTTCTTGAAATGCGGTGCCCAGAATCAAACAAATTAAACCCAATAAAATTCAACCACTGTAGTATGATTACAAATGTGAATTCATCGGAAATGCTCCTGGCCATCTGAATCCAGCAACAATAGGTCCTGAGAAGAGACTGACTCCAAACTTAGAAAAAGGTTCTGCGTGTTGGTGAGATCAAATCCTCTGCTTGCCTATTGAGCATTCCCCTCCTCCTCCTCCTCTTCCTCATTTACAATGTCCTCCTCATTGTTGCCTGATCCTACCTGTAGAGTTGCTTGGGAGGTAAAAGCAGCAGACAGTTTTGGGACTTAGTTGAGTTCCTCCCCTAGAATCCCATTCAGCTGCTCATAGAAGCAGCATGTCTGAGGCTCTGATCCGCACTGACCATTTGCCTCCTTTGTCTTCTGGTACTCTTGCCTGAGCTCCTTTATTTTCACGTGACACTGCTGGGTGTCCCTGCTGTATCCTTTTCCTACCATGCTCTGTGCAATTTTGGCAAAAATATTAGCACTTCTTCTGCTGGTCCGGAGTCCTGCCTGTACAGATTCTTCTTTGCATACAACAATCAGATCCAGTATCTCCTTCATGCTCCATGTTGAAGCTCATTTGCAACCAGGGGCATTCATGGTCAGATGGGCTGCTGGGCTAGTCATGATGGCCAAACAGGAAATGAAATTAAAAAGTTCCTGTGGCTTCTCCTGTGTCCCTGGGAGTGAAGCAGAGTTGAAAGTGATGGCCAGAGCAGTCTCATTGGAGCACTGTGGGTAAAGAGTGGGTTGAGCACAGGGGCAGACTGGCCTGGCGGGATACTGGGAATTTCCTGATGGGCTGTCCTCTGAAGGGCCGGACGAAGGGCTGGCTGGCGGTTGCTGGAGAAGGAAGGGGATTGTGATGGGGCACCGCAGCCTCACTTTATATTCCCCGGCGCCGGCCATGTATGGCATGGTGGGGTCGAGGGAGTGCATGTGCGGCGTACTCAAACGCTGTGCAACAATTGAGAGGGGAGACGCCCGGGTGTGATGTGACGTCACGGCCCGGGGCTTTAAAACCGCCTGGCCCAGAGTTGCACCGTGCGACCAAGCTCCAGGCCCAGCAAGTGGTCTGGAGCCCTGAAAGCAGCTGGGGCAAGGGCTGCGGGGACTTCTGGGGCCCGATCACAGACTCCAGCACTGCAAACTGGAAGGCAGAAGGTGGGGGAGGGGAAGGGGGAAAAATAGGGGGAAGGGTAGGAAAGGAAGGGGCTTGTGCTGAGAGGAGGGGAGCAGGTCAGGAGAAGAAAGGGGAAGGCACCAAGGGACAGGGTGGAGGAGAGACAAATGCCAGGGGGCCAAGTGGAGACAATGAGGAAAAGGGCAGGAGGGGAGGTGTCAGTGGGAGGGGGAACAGGGTTATGCTGGGAGAAGAGAGGGTAAGAGCATTGGGAGCTAGAGGGGGGAGGGGGACGTGCTGGGAGAAGGCTTGAAAGAAGGGGGCATGAGGAAGGTGGGGATGGAACAAGTCATGTGTGAGGGCACGGGCATGAGGGGAACAGGGGAAGAGGGTGGTGAGGGGGGTGGGCATCAGGGAAAAAGAGGGCAAAGGGGGCAGGGGCAGTGAGGGAAGAGGGGCACCAGGAGGGTGCAGGGGTAAGGGAAGGTGCAGGTGCCAGGGGATTCTGGGGTGAAGCAGAAGGGCAGACACCTGTAGGGAGGGACCAGCACCAGAGGAGAGAGGCAGGACAGGTGTGTAGAGGAGGTGTTAGGAGGGGATGAGGAGGGGTAGCTCACATGATCAGAGTGGGGCTACTGGAGGAGTGGGCACAAGGGGGAGAGAAGGGGCTGGTGGAGGAGGGCAGGTCAGGAGGGCTGAGGGCAGTGAGAAGGTCAGGAGTCAGGACAGCAGAGGAGGGTGAGGTGTTGGGGGGCAGCAGGCACCAGGGGAGCTGATGGAGCAAGGGGAGGAGACATGGCAGCAGAGGGAAAAGGTCGAGGTTTATAAGATATTTATTAATAACTTGGGTGCCACAATGGCACATCCAAACAAGCCACATGAATTCAGTACTGGTGCACAACACAAAATTCATTCTGCTCATGGGAGGAAACTCTTCCTCCAGCCTCTCCGCCCCCTCAGCCCCCGAGTTAATGTCACACACATTGGGTTAATGCAATTGCAGGATAGTTGCATGAGGGGCGTTTGGTGGGGTCCACACTAATCCCTATTGGTAGGAGGATGGTGGGAAAAGTCCTTAGAGAGGGGTCACATGACACCTTTTACTTCTGGTCATGTGTCCATCTTGCCCCGAGAGTGTTACCTCCAGAGGCCTGGCTAATGGGAGTCAGGGGGTGTGGCTAATGGGGGCCAGGGGTGTGTCTAATGGGGGTCAAAGAGTAAATTTTAAAAAAATTCTTTGATGTGAAAAAGTGGGCCGTTCTCAACCCATTTCCTGGGCCTATTTTGATTGCCAGTCCGTCCCTGGTTGAGCATGGACAATGCATGGACAAAACTTGCCGCACAAGGATTGGTTCCTGCAAATTAACCAAGCCAGTCCTCAAATGTGTGATGCAATGTATAGTAAATGCAATGATATGTGTCAATATATATAAAGGAAGAGATTTTCTGTGTAAGTTTGGATGTGTGGTATGCCCAACACCCATCTACTATAGTTGAGTCTAATCAACTCAGCATAGCTTTGCTGAATGACAAATAAAGGAACCTGAGTGATGAAATCTGTATGGGTACGACGTCTACAAACCTCACAGAATGAGGTTTAACTGTTAATTCGAACTAAGGGGTTTATCTCGGAATCGCGCTTCTCTGCCGCGTGTAGACGCGGGCAGTTATTCCGGGCTAGTCAGTTTCCAAAATGGGGACTGCCCGGGAACATGCTAATGAAGTGCGGGATATTTAAATCCCGCGCTTCATTTGCAATTTCAGTCGCCCTCATTAGCCTCCCTAGTTCGAACTAGGGGGCTAGTGTAGACGTACCCTAGTAGAGTTGATTTTTTTGGATCCCAGAGAACTGGATAAAGTTTCTCCCAGAACTGGTCAAGGTGCTCAAGTATACTGAGTGGAAAAGGGCTCAGGTAGAATCCCAATATTTTGAAAATGTTAATTTGAAATGTTTTGTCTTTTCTGAAATTTTTTGTTTTTCAGCCAAAACTATTTTGCCAAGTTTGACTCAAATTCACAAATAGCTTCAGTGCCCCCTGAAAAATGAATTTTCCAGCAAATTTACTGTTCACCAAAATATTTCCACTCAGCTCTAGTCACAACCTATATTCCTATTAGCCATCCCAGTAGCCTCCTGTATACATTGAATGGGTGACAGCTTGAACCCCTGTGGCAGCCCGCAGAAGAGAACCCGAGTGTCAGAAGAACAACAACCCACAATTACACCACTGGGATCTCTCAAAAAAGAAACGAAGTAACTCTATCCACCACCATTAGGGTTTATAAACAAGTAAACAAAAACTCCTAAGTGTTGTCAAGTGCTCAGTGTGTGTCCACCAGCATGATCAATACAGTTTCAATACTATAGCCAAGCCTATAACCTGATTTGTCCAGAATCAAGAAATCTGAGGGTTCTAGAAAATAACTTGCCCTGCTTGGTGCCCTTTCTCCATAATTAGTGATAGGATAACAATCAGTATTTAGCTAGATTGACACTGTCAAGAACAAGTTGTATGAATAGTGGCCTCAGAACAGCTTATTTAAGAACCACTTGAATCCTGCCATCCAGTGAGAAAACAAAGACAATTCCAACCAACAGTGGAACAAGTACTTCCCCACTACAGCCAGGAAGAACTAGGGTCCATGTCACAGATTATTGCAGGAAACCATCCCAGCACCTCTGTCTCCACTTCAGCGAGCAACAGTGAAGCAAAAGCAAAGACTCAGTATTTCTTGAGAACAGTGTTCTGTTTCCATGGCAGTAGACAGCTCAGTCAGAACTTGGGCAAGTTGGCAAAGTAATGTGAAAAATCTGAAACACTCAACTATAGCTGAATGGAAGCAGACAAGATTCATCAAGCTTAAATACACTGAGAACAATTCCACAATATGAGACTTTGCAGACTTTATAAAGAAATCATTCTTTGCTTCCTGCACTGCCATGGTATATGATCTTAAACCTGCCTGTCTTAGTCAGCAAGATTCTGCATAAGACTTCTGCCACTAGCACTCCACATCTCCCCTTTTGCATCATCTGTAAACCTGTGAAGTGAGGGCAAAACTAGTATGAAGGTTGTCTAGTTGCCATTATATCTATAGTAGACAATAAAAGATTATTGAAAAGTCTTACTTAAATAGTGGTAGATTGGTCAATTCCCTATCAACCTCATTAGGCAGACCATTAAAGCAGATGCCTTACCCTATTTGAATACTTCAGGGGGTAGCCAAGTTAGTCTGTACAGGATAAACTTAAAAAACAACAAACGGTCTGGTAGCACTTTCTAGACTAACAAAATATGTAGATGGTATCATATTTGAATATATATCTATTTGAATAGATATATACAGTCTGCAAACCAGTAGAGCCAATAGATGAAAAATCTATTGAAGGCCTGTGGAACTTCCTGAATTTCAAAGAAGAGACAAGAGAGAAGCCTGTCCTAATTATCTGCATTTCTCTGTATGAATTTCACAAGGTATTAGTGTGGACTAGTGAGGAGGGCTTTAAACTAGGTTCGTTGGGGGACAGTGACCTAAGTCCTGAGGTAAGTGGGGTAGTTGGATACCAGGAAGAAACACAAGGAGAAAGGCGCAAGAAAGGAGGACTGCTGATTCGAATGGAGAAGGTAGGGCAATCAACTGGTTATTTAAGGTGTTTGTACACGATTGCAAAAAGCCTGGGAAACAAACAGGAAGAATTAGAAGCCCTGGCCCACGCAAAGAACTATGATTTGATTGGAATAATGGAGACTTGGTGAGATGATTCGCATGACTGGAGCACTGTCACGGAAGGGTATAAACTGTTCAGGAAGAACAGGCGGGGGAGAAAAGGAGGAGGAGTTGCACTGTATGTAAGAAAGCACTATGATTGCTCAGAACTCCAGTATATAGAGGAGAAAAGCCTGGTAAGAGTCTATGGGTTAAGTTTGGAGGCAGAAGCAACAGGGGTGATGTTGTGCTTAGTGTCTTCTATAGACCACCAGATCAGGTGGATGAGGTGGACGAGGCTTTCTTCAGACAACCAAGAGAAATTTCCAGATTGCAGGCCCTGGTTCTCATGGGAGACTTTAATCACCCTGACATCTATTGGGAGACCAATACAGCAGTACGCAGACAATCCAGGAAGTTTTTGGAGAATGTTGGGGTTAACTTCCAGGTACAAGTGCTGAAGGAACTGACCAGGGGCTATGAGCAGCTTGACCTGCTGCTCATAAACAGGGAGGAACTAATAGGGGAAGTAGATGTGGGTGGCCATCTGGGAAGCAGTGATCATAAGATGGTAGATTTCAGGATCCTGACAAAAGGAAGAAAGGAGAGTAGCAAAATACACACCCTGGACTTCAGAAAAGCAGACTTTGACTCCCTCAGAGAACTGATGGGGAGGATCCCCTGGGATGCTAACATGAAGGGGAAAGGAGTCCAGGAGAGCTGGCAGTATTTTAAAGAAGGCTTATTAAATGCACAGGAAGAAACCATCCTGATGGGCAGTAAAAAAAAGCAAACATGGTAGGCAACCAGATTGGCTTACCAGGGAAATCCTTGGTGAGCTTAAACACAAAAAGGAAGCTTATAAGTAGTGGAAATTTGGACAGATAACTAGGGAGGAGCATTAATATATTGCTTGAAAATGCAGGGGAGTAATCAGGAAAGCGAAAGCGCAATTGCAGCTAGCAAGGGATGTGAAGGGTAACAAGAAAGGTTTCTACAGGTATCTTAGCAATAAGAGGGGCGTGGGGCCCTTACTGGATGACGGAGGTAAACTAGTGCAGATGATGTGGGAAAAGCTGAAGTACTCAATGCTTTTTTTGCCTGTGTCTTCACAGCTCCCAGACTACTACACTAGGCAACGCAGTATGGGAAGGAGGTGGGCAGCCCTCGGTGGAGAAAGAACAGGTTAAGAACTATTTAGAAAAGCTAGACATATACAAATCCATGGGTCTGAATTTAATGCATCTGAGGGTACTGAGGGAGTTGGCAAATGTCATTGCAGAGCCTTTGGCCGTTATCTTTGAAAACTCATAGAGATTGGGAGAGATCTTGGATGATTGGAAAAAGGCAAATGTAGTGCCCATCTTTAAAAAAGGGAAGAAGAACAATCCAGGGAACTACAAACCAGTCCGCCTTACCTCAGTCTCCGGAAAAATCATGAAGAGGATCCTCAAGGAATCCATTTTGAAGCACTTGGAAGAGGAGAAAGTGATCAGGAATAGTCAACATAGATTCACCAAGGGCAAGTTATGCCTGACCAATCTGATTAGCTTCTATGATGAGGTAACTGGCTCTGTGGATTTGGGAAAGTCAGTGGATGTGATATACTTTGACTTTAGCAAAGCTTTTGATACGGTCTTCCACAATATTCTTGCCAGCAAGGTAAGGGAGTATGGATTGGATAAATGGACTGTAAAATGGATAGAAAGCTGGCTAGATTGTCGGGCCCAATAGGTAGTGATCAATGGCTCGATGTCAGGTTGGTGGTCGGTTTCTAGAGGAGTACTCCAAGGATATGTTTTAGGACCGGTTTTGTTCAACATTTTTATTAATGACCTGGATGAGGGGATGAATTGCACCATCAGCAAGTTTGCAGATGACACTAAGCTAGGTGGAGAGGTAGATATGTTGGAGGGCAGGGAGAGGTCCAGAGTGACCTAGACAGATTAGAGGATTGGGCCAAAAGAAATCTGATGAGGTTCAATAAGAACAAGTGCAGAGTCCTGTACTTGGGACAGAAGAATCCCAAGCATTGTTACAGGCTGGGGACTGAATGGCTAAGTAGAAGTTCGGCAGAAAAGGACCTGGGGATTACAGTGGATGAGAAACTGGATATGAGTCAATAGTGTGCCCTTGTAGCCAAGAAGGCTAATGGCATATTAGGGTGCATTAGGAGGAGCATTGCCAGCAGATTTAGAGAAGTGATAATTCCCCTTTATTTGGCTCTGGTGAGGCCACATCTGAAGTATTGCATCCAGTTCTGCCGCCTCCCCCGCCCCCCCCACACACTACAGAAAGGATGTGGACACATTGTAGAGGGTCCAGTGGAGGGCAACCAAAATGATGAGGGGGCTGGAGCACATAACCTATGAGGAGAGGCTGAGGGATTTGGACTTATTTAGTCTGCAGAAGAGAAGAGTGAGGAGGGATTTGATAGCAGCCTTTAACTTCCTGAAGGGAGGTTCCAAAAAGGATGGAAAGAGGCTGTTCTCAGTAGTGACGGAAGGCAGAACAAGGAGCAATGGTCTCAAGTTACAGTGGAGGAGGTCTAGGTTGGATATTAGGAAAAACTATTTCACTAGGAGGGTGGTGAAGCACTGGAATGGGTTACCTAAGGAGGTGGTGGAATCTCCATTCCTAGAGGTTTTTAAGTTTTGACTTGACAAAGCCCTGGCTGGGATGATTTCGTTAGGATTGGTCCTGCTTTGGGCAGGGGGCTGGACTCGATGACCTCCTGAGGTCTCTTCCAGCTCTATGATTCTATGATTTTGTTGACTAATCAATCAGCTAATCAATCAGTTATAAATAAGGGGATTATAAGTAAAGCACAAATTGATCTTTATCCTGAAGAGCACACATCACCAGCACTGGAATATGAAATTCATCTCCTAGTCCATAAGGACCGAAGAAAGTGGTATAGCTTTTATGATCTCATTGACTATCTGTTCAACCACAGTCTTAGTGTTTTTTTTACAGTGGAATGACCCTAGGATAATAGGGTGGTCTTCTGGATAATAGTTAGCATAATCTACTAAAACTAAAATGTAATGGTGTTCCCTTATGCCCTTGTCTAAGGACCACATTGTGTTGAACTCACTTTATTCAAATGGGTGTTAATCTGGTCCAGGGAAACAAATGGTCCCTTTAAGTTTCTTTTTCAGGGCCACCCAATGACACTGCATACAGAGGGCACAGAAATTGGCTCTCTCCTTGTACTCCTCTTGCTAATAAAATGAGAATAGCAGATGATTTAGGGTGTTGTTCATCCCTAAATGCCAACCATAGGGCAGTTCAGGAGCCAGTCTTAATATCTCTTTTTCAGAAAATCATGGTACAAGTAACAAATAATGAACCTCGACAGTTTATATAATTTGATCCATCCAGTAGAACACACTGTTTTCTACCGCAAAGTCTGATATGACACTGCCTAAGCATCTTGGCTAACCGTTGTATTTATTAAGCTTTTCATTGCAGTAGTGCTTAGAGGACCTCTCTGAGATTGTCCTCATTATGGTGAATGCTATACAAACACACACACACAGAAAAGAAAAGTTTGTGCCCCAAAGAGCTTCAGCTGAAATGGACAAGAATGGATATGATGTGGAAGGGAAACATGGCACAGAAAGAGAGATTGTGTGCTGCCATTTGTAAATAGTTTCTCAAATTTCCCGTCCCTTCATTATTCATGTGCCAGGTCATGGCATCTGAGCAAAGCTGAGGGCTAGTAGAGTCTAGCTAGATTCAGGGCATGATTCTTCAGAAGTCCTCTCGCAGGACATGACCATCTGGCCCAGCGTTCCCTGCTTTCTATTTGGCTACGTCTACGCTACAAGGTTTTTCTTTGTGCAAAAACCAGAAGAGCGTCCACACCTCAAGTGCATTTTTGCACAAGTAAATTGGCAGAACAGAGGGCTTTTGCTGGTAGAGGTATGCCTCTCCCCACAAGGAATAACTCCTTTTTGCGCTACAGCTCTTGTGCAAAAAGGCAGGCGTGGATGCTCCGGAGGGGTTTTTGTGCAAGAAACCCCTATCAGCAAAAGCACGGGTGCTCTGATGGCCATTCCATGAATGGCTATCAGAGCTTTCTTGCACAAGAGTGTCCATGCAGTGTGGATGCTCTCTTGTGCAAAAGCACATCACTTTTGCGATGTGCTTTGAGGTCTGTACGCACTTTTGTGCAAGAAATTTTTGCGGAAGATCTCTTCCACAAAAGGCTTCTTGTGCAAAAACCCTGCAGTGTAGATGATGCCTTTCTGACCTCCAAGTTTTCTGACAATGAAAAAGGAAATCAAATGATCAGTCTACATTAAGAGTCATGGAAGTCTGGTACACAAGTATTAACTCTGGGTTGGAGACACTGATTATCTGATTTCAAAATCCAGCAGGGTATCTCAGTATACATGATTAGATCTAAGGCCTATTTTCTTATCAGTCCTGCTGTGGAAATATGTAGACCTGCTGCCAAGAACTGAGTCCATAAATTTACAGAAAAATACCTTGTACCTAGCCTCAAGATTAGATACCTTTTTCAGGAAACAACTTTGGTATTCACTGTTTAAGGAGGTGAGTTTCAAGAAAAAACTAATTAGAATTGTGATTGCTGGTTAGTGCCTCAGAATTAATATTCTGTACTGACATCACTTGAAATAGAAAGAAATTACTGACCTTTAACTTGAATTCAAGTAGATTGTTAGGACAGATCAAAGCTTCATTGCCACATTTTCACAATCCGTATGGGATACTAAAAAGTGTTCAGTACTAAGAGACCCTGGGGCTATGCTATATGTGTAGCCTACATATAGCAGTCCATAGAACTAGAGTAAGTCTACTCCCAAAGAAATGGTAGATCTTTGCTGACAAAACTACTTGAAAAGTTGCAGTTACAGCTGCATAACCTTTCTTTCTCGTATCTTTGCTTACTAATGCCCCACACATTGGTAGTGTATGCAGAAGGCTATAAAGGGGTTATATGGAGGCATATAGCCATTTGGAGCATGGGTTCAATTCAATGATGCTTTTAAAACATTAGCACCAATTTGGGTTGGGGTGGGGAATAAAAATATAACAGGGAGATATGTCTCCTTTAAACACCAGTGCTGTTCCAAGGAGTAACTCTTGTAAGAACAGGCATTTTGGGACTAGTAGCAGTAGTTATGGTGAGGATCACCAGACCAAGTTAGGAATGGGGACCTGATGACTAAATCACATGACTGCCTGCTAAGGGTTATACAGGAGTGCTCTTAGCTTGGTTAAAGGGAACCTAGAGAGAGACCTGGAGGGAGGCTATTCTGTGATTTAAAGTGGAGATGGGCTAGGAGCCTGCCAGGAACCAAGCACGTAAGGATGTATTTTGTATGTATTGTGTGAAGGCTTAATAAATCAGTCCCTCAGGGTATGTCTAGATTGTATTCTTCTTTCGAGAGAGGAATGCAAATGCAGTTGAGCGAAATTGCAAATGAAGCGTGGATTTGAATTTCAACCGCGCTTCGTTTGCATAATCGTGGCCGGCCGCTTTTTCAAAATACCCTATTTCGAGATGAAAAACGCTGTTTAGACGTGGTTATTTTGAGAAAAAACCCTTCTTTCGAAATAACCCTTAAACCTCATTTTATAAGGAGTAAGGGTTATTTCAAAAGAAGGGTTTTTTCTCTAAATAACCATGTCTAAACAGCATTTTTCATCTCGAAATAGGGTATTTTGAAAAAGCGGCCGGCCACGATTATGCAAACGAAGCACGGGAAATTCAAATCCGCGCTTCATTTGCAATTTCGCTCAACTGCATTTGCATTCCTCTCTCGAAAGAAGAATACAATCTAAACATACCCTAAGGGTGCGTCTACACAGCAAAGTTATTTTGAAATAACGGCTGTTATTCTGAAAGTAACCAATAGCCCATCATAAGACGGGATTTTCGGGTCTCTCCTCCACATCTCAATCTCCTCCTCCTACTGCCTCCCCCCTCTCTCTCTCAGCTCTCCTCCGCCTCCTGCCTCTCTCTCCATCTCTCTCTTTCGCTTCTCCTCCCCCTCCTGCCTCTCACTCTCTCTTTCGCTTCTCCTCCCCCTCCTGCCTCTCACTCAGGGGACCGCGGAGCCCAAACGTCCATTTGGGCTCTGCACTCCCATGCAGCATGGGAGCAAGGAGCCCAAATGGTCGCTTGCATCACTTGCTCCCACGCGGCGGCCTGGATGAGTGGCGCAGAAGTCCAGGGGGTGGGGCCTGGAGCCTCTGTCACGCCGCACGTCTCCCCCCCCTTTTGCCTCCCGCCGTGGCACTTGGCTGACTTCTGCACTGCTCAGCCGGGCTGCCATGGGGGAGCAAGCGGCGCAAGTGGCTGTTTGGGCCCCACACTCCCCATGCAGCACAGAGGTGCTGCATGGGGACCACGGCACCCAAACGGCCGCTTGTGCCGCTTGCTCACCCGCAGCGGCCCGGCTGAGTGGCGCAGAAGTCAGCCGAGCGCCATGGTGGGAGGGGAAGGGGAGTGGGGCGGTGACATACACGGCCAGGGGGCAGGGCCTGGTCACGTACATCACCGCCCGGCCCCCCTTCGCACCCCCTTCGCCTCCCGCCATGGCGCTCGGCTGACTTCTGCACCGCTCTGCCGGGCTGCCACGGGGGAGCCCAAACGGCCGCTTGCTCCGCTTGCTCCCCCGCGGCATCCCGGCTGAGCGGCGCATAAGTCAGCCAAGTGCCACGGCGGAAGGCGAAGGACGTGACTCAGGCAACAGCGCCGCCCAGAGGCAACAGCCAGCATTTCAGCGTTATAGAGTCACAGACATTGGGCTACTATATATATGATAACTATGCAAGCGTCTACACAGCAATTCTGTTATTTCAAAATTATTTTGAAATAGCAGACCGCTTATTCTGACTTCTGTAATCCTCATTCTACGAAGAATAACGCCTATTCTGAAATAGCTATTTCAAAATAAGGTGTGTGTAGATGCTCCACTTCTGCTATTTCAAAATAGACCCTCACCAGGTCCATTTTAAGTTTTTCCTCCTCGGGCTTTAAATCGAGATAGCATGTTTACATTAGGGAAGCCTACCTTGGACTAATTTTCAGGCTTCCCTGCAGTGTAGATGTGCTATTTTGAAATAAGCTATTTTGGAATAACTATTCTGGAATAGCTTACTCCAAAATAATTGTGCAGTGTAGATGTACCCTAAGAGAGGCAGTATTTAAAATTTCCTTGGTGCCCATGAGTTGACTGGAGAACCAAAAGGGGAAATGGAACAGGATGGTGCTCTGCCCAGCACCCTGAACCAGCTAGAATTTGATAGGTAAAGTTCTGAAAGATTGCCACTGTGCAGCTTAAGAATCAAAGTTCAAGAATCAAGGATTTTGTGCAAGTAAATGCTGCAGTTTAGAGTTTATGTAAAGTAAAACTGTACACAACATGTTGCTGAAGCTATGTCATATCTCACCCTCTTCATCCCAGCACATCTTTTTTCTTCTGAAAAGAGGAATTTAAATATAATAACCAACATTAATTTTATATAACACTATTATTTTTTTTTAAAGTCAGGACATGCAATGTGTAAGGTTTAACTAGTTTGTGTAGTAGAGTATTTTGGATTATTAGGTCAGTGTGAGTAACAGGAAGAAGTCTGAGGGTCTCTATGTTCATTCTTCTGTGTTATATTACTTCAATGATCTGCTATCCTTTGTTCCTTTAATTTCCCTTCTGAAAATGTGTGTACTAATCTTTCTGTTAAAAATTTAATGTAAAAAGAAGATTTTCCAGCTTCTGCATAATTCACAAAGGAATTTTAGGGGGCATCAGATTACCTGAATTGGAGAACAATTTCACAATCACTTTTACTATGTTTTTCATCAGTTTTACTTGTCTTCAATTAATTTTTGTCTTCATTGCCCATATAAGACCTATCTTCACTAATGCTGTGCATTAATCAAATACATTTTGCATTTAACTCTTATTTTTAAAGTCCAAAACCACCCACATTTATTTTTATTTAATGAGGATTCCCTATTTTTTCCCCTCTAACTTTGCACAATTTAATCACTGTATGGCTCCTAGCAATACAATGTTACACCTATTGGCTTAATTGCTTTCTTCTTCTACTTTCTGTGCATCAGTCATTCTAAGGACAGATTTTGGACCAAAAATTTAGTTTAAAATACCTTCTGATATAATGTTGTTTGTTGTGAATCTCCATCTACAATAGCAATATTGATTTATGCATTAATGAATTCTGCAAACTCTGTAAGTGATCAAAAGATGTAATTGTATATAGTTGAAATACTCATGCACAGAAATTTTCATGAGAAATATAGAGAAGAAGAAACATTTCAAAACTTGTTTGAAATTAAAAAGCTAAACTTGAATTTAAAATCATGTATGGTATTCATTGCATAATCATTTAAATTGATTTAAGACTATATTTTTTATTACATTATGCTGTTTTCATTGATTGCTAAATTTATCTGTCTTTCTTCCTGTTTGCTACAGCAACTGCGAAATTGGACAAACTTTAACAGAAATAAGGCTTTGTGCCTCTATGTGAAATCTTTTCTTCTTTTCCACAGATCATAATTTCAGATAAGGATACCTTTTTCTTTTCTCCTGTTTGCCCTTTCTTGTATTGATTCACAGTTGGTAGTTCTACTGAGTCTGCATCATGATACCTAAGTTTGCAATAGGAATCCTTTTCTGTTAAGTGGAACTCTCATTTGGCTTCCAATTTCCAGAAAGCAGGTTTTTCAAGTACAGTTCTATGACTTTGTCAACTTTTTCTGTTTGACAATGCACAATTTGCTTTCTTTTCAAAATATCTATCTTCAGGGGAGTTTTTGTTGTTTGTTTGTTTGTTTTGCTGAGATTCATTTAGCTCCTGCAAGCAATCCTGAATTTCCAAATCTTCAACTACAGAAACACTTTTCCAATTAATATTTAACATGAATCTATGTTGCTGTTGATATGACTATAAATATTTTTTTCTATTTTGGCTACATTTTTGTTAAGAATCACTTTGTCACCAAACCTGAACCTATTGTATGCTTAATCCTTACACACTCCCACTTTTGTGGAAATTTTAAAGGGTACAAAAATGCAGGCTTCAGCATCTGTCACATTCTACAGATGAAATTAAAATGTGATAATTTGGGGAGGGAGTGGGGGATGGAGTAAATCTACTAGTGTTGCCAGTCAGGAAAAAGCTGATGATAGACTATTGCTATCTTTATTCCATTATTTTGTCAGTGATCCCTTCTTCTGGGTTTTGAAATCAAACCTCTGTTATGATTTCATTCTGTATTTTGTTGTGAAGTCTACCACTTGCTAAAAGTACAAGAAGGAATGATACCAAAATACATTAATTCTATTTAGTAACTGGTGCACTGTGCAATATTTTGACTTGAGTAAAGCTTTACATTATCATATAGATTGCTCTTTTCCTACTCTGAAATATTTTCTATTTTTCCAAGCAATAAAACTTTTTTCTTTAAAAAAGTATAACCCTATCCTGCAGCAAAGCCAATGGGACTGTATTGTAGGATTAGAAATCTCAGATATTTGTTTGGTGGGGTACTCTCATTGGTTTCTGTTGGAGAGATGATTGTGGACCACCCTGTGTCTCTATGCTGGCTCTGTCCTTGGTGCCCCAGCAGTTGATCTGAAATCGAGGTTTGCAAGGGAAAGGGGGAGGAGAGCTGCCGAGATGTATTACAATTGTAGGCTACATGTAGTAGACTAATGTAATCTTCCTCACCTCTATTTACCTCCCCCCATTTCAACTAAGAAAACCTTTTTGCTCTGCATATGTGAAATCATGTCGTACGTTGTAGCACATGCTGCAGGTCTGTTTTCATGTGCTCTGTTTAAGAAACGATGTTTCTGAAAGGTCTAAAATGTAAATCTCCATCTCCCCCAAATAAGTTTAAAACAACATAGGGCAAAGTTCTGTTTTCGGTTGCAACTACCAGTTTTCAGTAGTGTTACATGAGATTTACAACTAGGTGCAGAGTACAGATTTTGGCTTTTAGGACTCCCTAACCCTAACCGCCCTGCTCCAAATCCTCCCTTTAATAGCCGCATGAAAACAAGGCGCGGCTCTCGTTTCCTAGTTGCCCGAAGAGATGCAGCAGCCGCCTGAAGGGAAGCGGAGACAGAGGGCTCCTACAGCCGCAGGTGTCTGCTTGTGCTGATCTGTAGGGGCCTCCAGTGACATGGACTGTTGCAGCCCTGCAGCAGCCACTGCGCGCCATGGGCATGCCTCCTGCCGAGCATGGAGAGGCTGCTGGCGCTCTGTGCCCCAGAGCCAGGGGCCCTAGGCAAAGGTCTGTTGTTGTGCCCGCCTGCTGCTGGGTACCGCGGCTCCCCATTGGAGAGCTGGCGAACTGCTCTCTGCTGTCACCTGTAGCCAGGTGCCGCTTTCCTTGCATCTGTCAGATAAACAGCTACTGTCAGCTCCCCTTCCTCCCTGTTGCTGTCCTTAAGGGAACAATTAAGAGTCACAGGAGCGGGGGCGGTGTTGCCTTTTTCGGATAAATGCGGTATTTGTGTTTGCTGCTGTCTCCCCCAGCCCCGCGCCCTCGGAGAGGGCGGTGCGCGATGGAGTTTGCTGGAGAGTGGTGCTGAACGGACAGCTCCCACGCCACCCTCCTTAGGGGAGGGGCCGCACTTGAAAGGCAAACCTGAGGTGCATTTTCACCTTCAGATTAGAGTCTCCACAAGCAGCCGTTCGGATTATAGCAGCACCCAGTCCCTTTGGTGCGCTGACCAGCCATCCATGGTCTTGCTTTCTCTCGGTGATGCTTACTCTTCATTCCGATGTTGAGAGAGTGCGTGTATCTTGCAAAATGAGGGAAGAGGGATCTACTAGCAGGCGGCGGGGGCTGTTTTCATTTCGTTCGCAATTCAGCATCAAGGATGGTGGAATAGCCACCTGAACATGGGGAGAAAAACAACAAGTAGTTCTCGCCTGACAAATACACACACAGATCGGCTGAGGAGCTGCCCACAGCTGCGAAGAAAACAGCGTCTGCCATCTGAAGAGGAGCCTCTCTCTCTCTCATTAAGGTATTTTGAGAAGCTGGAGGGAGGGGGGAAGACCGTGGAAAAAATCTTGGCCGTGATTCTGTCTGGTCTTCCTAAATATGAATGTATAGGTCAAATCCGTGGGTGGTTAGTGATTTGAGAAAGTAGCCGCCAGAGATACACACTAACAGTTCCTATAAGGGTGTGCCTGCTGCCTGCGCTGTTTCCAGGTTTGGTTTTTCCTCCTGGAGACCAAACCTTTTAAGCCCATAATATAACAAAAGACGGACAAATAGCGAACAATTTAAATGTTTGCTTTTATTCAGAGGGCTTAATCCAAGAAGCCTAGAAACAGAGAGGGAAAGGGGGTGGGGAAGGTGACTGATCCGTATCAAGGAGAAGCAGCGTTGTTTGGTTTCCCTGTTTTCTCTCTCTCTGTATTGGGGAAAGGAAGAGGTGCAAAGGGAAGAGTCCAGATCACTGGAAGTGAAGGGGGGAGGGGGGGGGAGAGGGAAGAGGCAGAAGCCGTCTGAAAGCAGGGGAGGCAAAGGCTGGTTTGTAGAAGGGGGTGTGGGAGAGAGAGTGCTTTGAATTCATCGAGGACACAGCAAAAGGACTACAAGGATTGTTTCAGGGTCATTTACAAACCAACTTTCCGGTCGTTGGTACGAAGAGAAGCTCCGGCATTTACAGTTGTAGCAAACCAAGGCGGGGAGACACAGGGGTGTTTGGGGAAGGCTGGTCATACTTGAGGGGAATTTGGAAGATAGAAAAGGCAGTTCTGGAGGCTTACAGTGTTGGAGGGGACGGGGCAAGTTGGGGAAGAGAGCAAGGGTCGCCCTAAGTGGTGGGCACAGGAGACATGAGGAGGGTAACGGGTAGGGAAGATGTGAGCTGCAGGGGGACAGAAGGTAGAAAGTGATCACATGAGCATCAGGCTCCCCATCACCCCCGCCCCTTCCCATTTGCCGTCTTTCCTCCCTCCCCAGCCCCTCCTGGTCTCCGGCTGACGGCTCTGTCTGTCTGTCCCGCAGTCATGTCTGACCCAGAGAGATGGGAAAGCTCGAGGATAACGCGAGGGTGATCCTCAACGTGGGGGGGCACCAGGCACGAGACCTACCGGAGCACGCTGAAGACCCTGCCGGGGACCCGGCTGGCCCTGCTCGCCTGCGAGTCCCAGAGCGAGTGCTCGGGCGGGGAAGAGCAGCCGCCGCTGCTGCCGCCGCCTCCCCCCAACCTGCCCCCGCAGGTGCTGGGCGGCTGCCCGGAGGCCAGCAGTGGCTGCAGCCCCCGGGACAGCGGCGGCCCGAGCGAGTTCTTCTTCGACCGGCACCCGGGGGGTCTTCGCCTATGTGCTCAACTACTACCGCACGGGCAAGCTGCACTGCCCGGCCGACGTGTGCGGGCCGCTCTTCGAGGAGGAGCTCGCCTTCTGGGGCATCGACGAGACGGACGTGGAGCCCTGCTGCTGGATGACCTACCGCCAGCACCGCGACGCCGAGGAGGCGCTCGACATCTTCGAGACCCCCGACCTCATCACCGGGGAGCCGCCGCTCGACGGCGACGACGACGACCTGGCCGCCAAGAGGCTGGGCATCGAGGACGTGGGGGCGGCGGCCGGGCCCCCCGATGGCATGGGCGGGCGCTGGAAGCGGCTGCAGCCCCGGATGTGGGCGCTCTTCGAGGACCCCTACTCCTCCCGGGCCGCCAGGGTGAGAGACCGACCCCAGCCCCGCGCAGGCGCGGAGTCCGGCGGCCGCCGCGGCCCCGAGCTCTCGGAGACGTGAGGGAGTGACCCGGCCTCTGGGGGTGACCTGTCCTAGCCTCCCCGCGCGCGCGTGTGAGAGACCCTGCCTCGGAGCTTGCTCCCCGGGTCACCTGAGAGAGAGTCCGTCCGTCCCTGCCTCAGAGCTTGCCCCCAGGGGACCTGCCTTAGCCCGCCCCCTGTGTGTGTGGGAAGGGAGCCTGCCTCAGCTCTAGGCCCCTAGGGGTGACTCATTCCGCCCCTGAGCCCCCTGTGTATGTGCATGCAGGTGGCCCTGGCTAATCCTGTGGGTATGCTTGGGGGTGACCCTGGCTCATCCCCTGGGTGTGTAGGTGGGGGTGGCTCAGTCCCCCAGGTATGTGTGTATAT
Source organism: Rafetus swinhoei (assembly GCA_019425775.1). NCBI lineage: Eukaryota > Metazoa > Chordata > Testudines > Trionychidae > Rafetus > Rafetus swinhoei. The sequence continues at coordinate 281,393,234 of CM033437.1, forward strand.
TGATGGAAGCGTGATTGCATCTGGTCCTCCCGTGTGTGTGGGTGACCCTGCCTCAGAAGTTGCCCCCGGTGAGCTGCCTTAGTCCCTCCCAGTGTGTGTGTGAGAAAGAGGGAGAGAGACCCTGCCTCAGAGCTTGCCCCCGGGTGACCTGCTTTAGCCCCTCCCCCTCCTCGTGTGTAGCCCCTCCTGGTGTGTGTGTGTTTGTGTGTGACTCTGCCTCAGAGCTTGCCCCCAGGTGACCTATGTTAGCCCCTCCCCGTGTGTATGTGCGTGTGTGAGAAAGACTCTGCCTCAAAGCTTGCCCCCCACCTCCAGTGACCTGTCTTAGCCCTCCCCCTGTGTGTGTGGGGAGGGAGCCTGCCTCAGCTCTAGGCCCCTAGGGGTGACTCATTCAGCCCCTGAGCCCCCTGTGTATGTGCATGCAGGTGACCATGACTAATCCTGTGGGTATGTTTGGGGGTGACCCTGACTCATCCCTTGGGTGCGTATGTGGGGGTGGCTCAGTCCCCCAGGTATGTGTGTATATTGATGGAAGGGTGATCGCATCTAGGCTTCTGGTTCCACTGGGTGTTTGTGTGAATGGGGGGGATGACTCTGGTTCAGGTCCAAGGGTAGGGTGTGAGTGTATGGACCTTGACTCAGTCACTGGACCTCTGAGGGATTTTGTGCATGGGGTGCTATTGACTCCTCGTGTGTGTTGGGGTGTATGTGACCCTAAAGCTGTCCCTGGTCCCACAGAGCGGTTGGTGTGGGGATGAACTGACCAAAGGCTGTATATTGATACCCACAAGAGTAGCAGGATCTGGACCTGCTGGAGAGTGATTTTGACTCAGTCTTCTCCTCCCTGCCCTGGCTTTGATTTTGGGTGTGACACTGTGTTAACAGGGAAGTGGGGGTGAAATGCTCCCTGTGCTTTGTGAGGATATCCTTAGTTTTCTCCTTGCTTGGTGTCTGGATCTCAGGGTGATCATAGCTTAAAATTAGTGTGACAGAAGATGACACTGACTCACTCTAGTCCTTGGATTAGTCCTTGATTTCTGAGGGTGACCCTTATTCATTTTGTGATCCAGCACATAAAACTGAGACAGGAAGTGATTTTACTATATTATCTTGATTTAGACTGGAGATTAGGATTTTGCCATAGATTATTTTCTGGTTTTGAGACCCTGATTTTAGTCTCAGATTTTTGTTTTTTATTCAGTGGACATATGGATTCACAATCTGACCTGTGGCCATGGGCTTAATTCAATTTCTGGAGTTGCTTCTGGTAAGGAAATCAGGTGGTTTGGTTGTGGGTTTTTTTTTTTTTAGGAAAAAGAAATGGAGGTTTTCCCAGGTTAAATTTTTTAACTCTGCCCCTTCCACAACAACCCCCTCCAAACAATCACTTTCTTTTATGTCTGTTGTAACTACAAGTGGTTTTGATTTATACAAGTGAAATAAGAGTTTTGCAACATACATATCAGGATTGCTTCTGAAAGGTTCATACTTGAAGCTCATCCTGCAAACACAACTAAGTTTAACTTTACTGTGGGAGTCATCCCATTGACTTCAAGAGGATTATCCATCTGTATAAAATTTAGCATGTGGTTAAGCATATTGCTGAATCATAGTTTAGGGCCTGATCCAGCTTCCATTGACGTTAATAGGTTAATAACCGCTAACTCAAATGGGGATAGGGTCTTTAGTGGGAGGAGAAACTATCCAGGCAGGAGGTGCATTTTTCCCAGCTGCTCTAAGGCTCCTCAGTCACTCCCGTTCTTCGCTGATAGATTCCTTGGAAAATGCTACCAAAGTTTGTGCAGCAGTTCACTTTGCCTGTGCCACTGGCTTCAAATAATACTGAAATAAACTATAATCGAGTATTAATTATAATGGAATAAATACTTATTGTTTACAAATAGGAAACACACACAGATTTGTAACTTCTCAGCTATGTTATTTGAGAAGTAGAATGGGTTCTAGATGTCAGACTAATACCAGTTTTTATCAAAATGCCATTGGAAAACATCTTCAGAATATGCATTACATTACCTACATTTTTCATTTAACTGTGCTGTTAGCATTGAGTCTGGATTTTTTGGAGTCTTTCCAACATTCTTTGCCAGAATTATGACAAACATGAAGTAAAAGTTAAATGGAAGACACCAAGAGAAACATGGAAAGAAAAATGCTGGCTATAAGTGAGTCATGGTATCATGGTTCCTTCACATGTGTTTTTGGTCTGCTTAAATTCCTAATACTGTCTTTCAACACTGAGGACTAAATTATCCATTGTGACCCGAACTCTTTATCATTTGTTTGTTTGCCGTTAGTGGATTTGTTGAGTCTTAATGAACTGTGTGTTTATATTGTAACATAACATTGTAATCTAGTAATATTGTTACAGAAGAGACTGCATTTACTTGTCTGTAGATTTAGAAAGTAATTTTGAAATTACTTGATTTCTGACTGGCTGCTTAATACTACAGTAAATAAGCCCATGACCAGAGCTATAACTACGTTGCCTAAACTCAATGTTTTGCTTTTCCTCAAAGCTGCTACTGTTTATGGTGACCTTTCTGCTAGGAAGGCCACTTTGTGAATTGCTAGTGGCTGTCAGAGCAGAAAATAATTTTGCATCTAAAAGTACTAGTGAACATGTAATGAACAAATTCACTTAATCATCCCCCTGCTACTTTGGGGACCTCAGGTACAGGTGCACCTCAGCCCTCTGTATTCTCTGCCTTTGGTTCATAATAGCCTAATCTTCTGTGGGCTGTAATACTTGGATCTCATTTCTGATGTTGGGTTTAATATGTGGCTGCTAGGTGGTGTTGGTAACTTGTGACATATATGTTAGACTAGATGATCAGTTGGTTCCTTCTGGTCTTAAGCAATGATTCTCTGGGTACATCTAGACTGAAAACAAAACAACACTAAAAATACATGTAGAGCCTCTGTCAACTGAGGCTAGTATTCAAAGGGCTAGTGCTCTGGGCTAAAAATGGTAGTGTTTAGGTTCCCTCTTGGGTTGGAGTCTGAGCTTTTAAACTTAGTGAAGGAGGAGGGTATCAGAGCCAACCAGGAACTTCTACTCTGCTGTTTTTAGCCTCTGTAATGTGAGTTCCATGAGCCCGAGTCTGTGGATCTGGGCTCAGAGAGCAACTGCCATTTTTTTGGCCATGTTGATATATTGCAAGTCTCTAAGAGGTGGCAACCTTACTCTGGAACTGAAATGCTATCGCCAATTAAGAAATAAATATAGCTTTCTAACTATTCTGATTAATGCAGTAATAGTTTGTGTAAACTCAAATAAATGATGTGTAAATCTATAAACATTTTGGTGAAATCCTGGCTCCTATAAAATAAGCTGCAAAACTACCATTGACTTCAGTGGGGTCAAGATTTCACACTTTGCATTGTAGTCTAATTTATAGGCTCATGAACCACTTATCTCAGATTATACATAATTTTAAATATTCATAATCACTATTATGTTTAGGATTATTGACCTATTTAATTTGAGTAATTTTAGTTTTATAAAACATGACACACAAGAAAATTGGCATTTTGTTTATTTTGATTTACAGTGTAGCACTTAATGTTTATTATTTGTGATTTCTATACTGTGATCTCTAAAAGTAGAAATTTATAGAAATTCAGATATATGTTGTCATGGTAACCTATTGTGGCGATCGTGTGTGTGTGTATGTGTGAGAAAGAGATTCTAGCAAGACCATCAAATGATGTTATATAAATAGTGGAAGTAACTAGTTTGTTGATGAAGGATATACTGGTCTCTATTCATGATTTAAAAAATCTGCAACTTTAATCATATTCAGCTTTCATATTCAGATGGTACCTGAAATTTATTATCTGTTTTGTAAATATTCTATTAAGTGGCCAAAGAATGTGTTCCTTAAGAACTCAAGTGTCCAAAATGGTGGTGGGGTGGGGAGTATTGATTTTTTTGGAGGGAGGAGAGGGAAATAAAAATAAGATCCAGATAACACTTTGCAAGATAGAGAATGATAGTGTCATTCCTGCCACTACATGGTTAGAAAATGTGATATTTTTAAATGAAATTATACAGAATAATTTTTATCAAAATTTCTAGATTGCAAAAATAGCATGTACAACTTTTCTTATTGCAATTTTCTTTTTGAACATTTTTATTTCACTCCAGACATAAGTAATATATAAATCATTCACAAAACAGCAGTTTGCAAAATACTATTATATACACATAAAAAGACTCTATGATATGTCAGTCCCATAAAAGGCACCAGTTTTTAACATATTCATGCCTTGGTTTCCCCATCTGTCAGATAGATGTCATCCCCATCAAGTTTATTATGAGGCTTAGTTAATTCATATTTATAAATCACTTTGACATCCTTAGGAGACAATTGCTATATAAGTGTAATTGCAGCCAGAAGAAGAGCAAATTGCAAAGATGACTGAAAAATTGAAAAGGAAGTATTTGAGTCAAAATTAAGTGCTGTGTTTGAAGGAGTCCAAACAGGACCAGCCTTTGGGACCCAGGAAGCTTTTAGTTATTGGACATTCCCAGCACCAATAGGGACCTTCAAATGCTCGCAGGGCTAGTTTCAGATTTCATGCTTAAAACCAAATACATTTTCTAGCTCATTTTCTTTTGAAAGATAACCTTGAATATGTGTTTATGGTATAAATAGATCATTAGGATTTTTTACTGATTTTTTTCAGAAAATCCTAGGTTATTCATAATCCCCAGTGTGGGCTTTCAGATCTGGCCTTATGGTTTATAATAGTCCGGCCACATATTCCTCATTTTTTGAGAAAACTGTAAGTTCATTCACAGTTGATGGGACAGAGGCTGCAAAATGGGGTAGTTGGGCAATGTGACAATCAACATGGCTTATTTTACTAAATAAGTTACTACATGCAAGGCCCTTTACATTCTAATCCTAACCTTCTGTAGCTGTGGTCAAGTCACATAACCCCTCTGCTTTAGTTTTCTGATCTCTATAATAGAGGCAGTAACAACTACCTCTTGCTGAACTTTAAAATAAGTTGGTATATCCACCAGCACTCTTGCTGAAGCGGGATTGAAATCCTGAAGATCCCACACTTTAGTATAAAATTAGTCAGTTAACCTTCAAAGACTTATCTCAGGAATCCACTCCAGAATCCTCAAGCATTGTAATATGACTGCAGTGGGCAGGAATTAGTTATGCTGAGCTAGATGGGAGAGAGGGACATGTATTGTTTTGTAGACTCACTTCAAAATGCTAGATATAAGGCATACTAAGGAGACCTATTATTAGCGTCATTACTGCAGGAGTATCTTGATTCTTTATTTGATTAATTGGCTTCACATTTGCAAGGTGTCTAATCTGTAATAAGGAAACTGAGTACCCTTGGAAATTGTGCTAGTTATCCTTATGGTTAGGCTGTTAATGATGTATGAAGCTTTTACAAAATTTATTCTGGAAGTAAAATTGCTGGACTAATATGATTGAAACATGGCAAGAGGAAGAATAAGGTAGTATGACAGAGTGAAAAAGAAAAATTTCAATTCAGAATACTCATTATTCATTCACAAGGTAATAAAGGGTGAGGGCTTATCTATTTTCTTAAAAACGCAGAAAAACCTTTCTAAAATCAAATTATTGATTTCTTCCACAACCGAAACAAATATATTTTTCAAATGTTACCTTCTGAGGTCTTATGAGTCATATAGCCCTCTTCCATTGGGAAATGATTACATAAATATTCTAAGGAAATAAAAGGGATCATAAAGAAACTGAGAGCTTTTTTTTTTGTAATTCTGGTAAGCAAAATTTTATTTAAAAACTTTAAAAAGTTTTATTTGTTTAGTGGGAAAACGTCACATTAGATTAAATTAGCTAGATCTAACCATTTTGTCTGAAATATTTAGTCTGTAGGGATAGTTGTTGCTTGTAAAGCAACAGGAAGAATTGTACTTCATTGAAACAATGGAATGCAGCAGTTTTACAGCAATTCATATCCAGCCAACAGATTACTGTACACAAAGGATTGATAAAATCATACTGTAGATGACTTTTACTAGTTACCTTCTGGAATACTATTACAACACAACCTCGATAGCTTGAGAATGGATGCTAGAGGGCTTGGTTGACAATTGTTGCTTAAAAAATTACCTGTTAACAACAGCTGCTTTGAACTCTAAAATTGTATGGTATCTGTTGGTTTGTACCATCATATCAATAAGGTAAAATAAGAGAGATTTCTGCCTGCCTAACTTCTGCCTTTTTTCTACAGCTGTTCTGCCTGCTGCTGCTCTTGTTTCCATGGAAACAAGCCAGCTCCTGGCTTCCTGTTTCCACTACAAACATTCTTTCTCTGAAACTTATTCATCTTAGAGGAGCATTTTGCCATGGCTCTGACATAAATGCCACACAGAAGATCTCTCCTGTCATTTCAGAAGCAGAACATTTTATGTCTGCATGTGTGTGGCCAAATTCAAGTTTCAGTTACTCTGGGACAATCTGAAGAAAATCCAATGAAGTCAATGGATTTGTGAATTTATATTGGTGTTACTGCAAGTGGAAGTAAACCCAAAATGTGTGCACTCGCATACACAACTAATGATAGTACTGTGTGCAATTCATTTTCACTCAGCTAATCTGTTAGATAAAATTGCATCCTTTTTTTTTTAATACACAAAGGGCAATCTCTTATATTTCAACCTTGGAAAATACTTACCTAACAGAATAACAGTTACTTTGAAGAAGAGTATTCATTTAGATGGATTGGCTGAAGTAGATTAAAACAGGAGGAAGACTTCCCCAGTTTTGGTGGCTGCTCTGATAGGTCTCAATATTATGTGCTGGAATAGAGTTGCATCATCATATGCTCCCAGGATGCATCCAGAAGAGAATGGGAAGATAAGAAGAAATGTATCTGGCAAGTGTTTGTGCCTGTAAACTGTCCCATAGCCAGCTAAAAAGAGCTTTGTGTAAGTATGTGTTTTGGCAGAATGAGAACTCAGCAGAGGCACTTCCTTGGTACTACCTTTTACAACTTCTACCGAGAAAGAAAACCTTTGTTGATGCTTAGCACAGAAAAGTGAGGGTTGGGGGTCAGACAGTTCTGAAATCCCTAAAGCAGTTTCCTGCATTTAGAAAATCTTAAGCTATTTTAAAAGATTTTTGCATAACGTTTCTCTGTCCAGGGATGTCCATAAGTTACATAACATTTGTGGGAGTGATCTTTTTCAAGATCCACTCATCCTCTTGTATCCCTTTGTAAGGCTGAAAGAAACACAGAAAATTAAGGACTCGCTCACTGCCTAATTTGTTATGTAATTTATGAACAATCCCAGATTCCCTTCCTCACCCATTAAATAGAGGAGAGGGAGCACCTGTGATCTCCTCTTCCTGTGAAGTTTTCCCAGTTATTCTCTTACTCCAAGAAAGAGGTGAGGAAGGAGGAATGAAAGATCTTTTAATAATTGATGGTCTTTTATAGAACTTTATCTATTCAAAGAACAGACATTTTAGAGAAGAGGGATATACCAATTCTTCCTTGATAGCAAGCACAATTGCTGCTCTGCACATTGGTGAAGATTGCTGGGAACTCAAAAAAATCCAAGTCTTGCTGTTGTCCGCACTTCACAGTCCTCACCCCAGGAAGTGGAAACATTGATCAATCCTATGGTATCTTAGAGACAAATATTTTTTTTTAGGTCATGAGCTTTCATGGATAAAACCAACTTCATCAGATCAGGTGGAGTGGAAATTACAGAATCTGGGGTTTATATAATAGCAAAAGAAGTTACCTGTCAGTTGTAGAACCAGTGTTAATGAAGCTAATTAAATCTGGGTGGATGTGTCTTACTCACAGCATTTGATGTGGAGATGTGAATATCAAAGGTAAGGAAATTGTCTTTGTACAGGTGGGACTTCCTTGAACCAGCACCCTCTGGACTTGAGCAGTCCTGAATCACAGAGTTTTCTGGACCAGGGGAGATCAAGACTCCCTTCTTAGCTGTTGGTCCTGCTCCTGCCACAGGCTCACTGCTCTAGCCCTGCTGGGACTGCTCTCTCCACCCAGGGCTGGAGCTATGCTTCACGCTGACTTCAGCTGGGGCTACATTCACGTTGTCTCCAACACAGGCAGGCTATGCTCCCTGTTAGGCTGGCTGCTGCCATCCCTCTCTGGCTGGGGCTGTGCTTCTGGATGCCAGCCCTACTGCTGCTGAGGCTGTGCTTCCCACTACACTGGTCCCACTACCACTTTGGCTGCGCTCACCATCCCAGCCACTGAAGGTGGCTAGCTGGGGCTCTCTACTCCTGCAATATTCATGGTCCTGCTGGTCCACAGACGTTGCCAGACCATAGAGTCCCAGATTTTAAAGGTTCAACCTGTAGTGCATTAACCAAGCCTAAGCTGATAATACTGGACTTGTGAATGAACTCCAGTTCAGCTGTCTCCCTCTGCAATCAGGTGATAAAGTTCTTTTGTAGAAGGATGACTACTTTTAAATCCATTATTGAATGTCTAGAGAGGTTACAATGTTCCCCTACAGGTTTATGTGTGTTACCATTCCTGAGTCTGTTTTATATCCATTTATTCTTTGGCACAGAGACTGTCAGGTTTGGTTAATATACATGGTAGAGGGGCATTTGTTAGTCTCTAAGGAGCCACAGGATTCCTAATTGTTTTTACAGTTAGGGTGCATCTACCCTGCACCTGTAGTTTGAAATAAGCTATGCAATTTCAGCTATGCAAATTGTGTAGCTTATTCTGAGTGTATTTCAAAATAGCTTATTTTGAAATTTGGCACAGTCTACACAGCACCAAATTTCGAAATAAACCAATTTTTTGAAACGTCCTTTAATCCTCGTGGAACAATGTTTACAGGGACATTGGAATAGCGAGCCCATTATTTCGAAAGCTATTTTGAAATAACAGGCTTATTTAAAAGACACGGAATAGCTATTACAGGATACCAGAGGTTTCCTGAAATAGCACCACAGCATAGACGTACCTTTATAGACTAACATGGCTACCCCTCTGAGACTTTTTCCCAGAGAGTGGAGAAGAAAGAAAGCCTTGAGGCCAGACCATCTTGAGTTAGGGTAGGGAATACTCTCTTTTTCTGTGTTTAGCAGATGATGGGGAGATGTGTTCCACTGTTTTTCTGTATTTAACTCCTCTTCAAACCATGTTTTGACAATGAAGTTTATATATGTGCTTATATAGCCAATGCAGAAACTTGTGGGTTTTTTTCTGCCAATTTGCTTTTCATTGTTAACAAAGAAGTTACAAATAAACATGTATTTATGGTTATAGCCTTTTATCTAAGAGAGAATTACAGCATACAGCTTAGGTGTTAGAGATTTATTATAGCAGCATAACTCCCCCACAAAGTAGTGATCAAATAGATGCAAAAATGTTTTTAAAACAATATTAATGGGTTCTGGTAAGTGATTTTATGCTGATAGCTTACAGCTCAACATACCATCCTTATTTGTGCATAGCACCTGTTGGCTTCAGTGAGAATTTGACCTGAGTAAGGTCTGTAGCACTTAATCCTTTCGTGCAGCTGATAAAAATTTAAATAATGAAAAAATAAAGCTGTGATATATGTACAATCCTGTTAATATTAATAAACTGAATATAATGAATGTCAGTAACACAAAATATAAATTTAAGTACTGAGATGACTCAGGTTATTTACTTCATCACCATGAGATATGGCATAGAAGGTTGTAATAACTACATGTGAATTCTATTGGAAATGCCTAAAATATCATTTGTGTTTTTTACTGCTTTCAATTTGTTTCATTTAAATGTACTGCTAGTACTTGATAACTAAAAACAATTTAAAAAGCAATACAGTAGTGCACTTTTCCCCCTTCTCCTCTATAACAATGAAAATACAAAGTCACTTCTTAGCAGAAAACCAAAGTTTCTGTATTAGCATCTGGTTTTTGAGAAACTTTGACCTGAAAGATGACATTATGAGTGATAATCAAATTATTCAGCTATATACCATTATAGCATGTTATTATTCTTGCCTTTTAAGATGTCCGAATATTCTGGGATGTCTCTCTGCATTTGGTCTTCATGCTGGCAGTTTAATGCAGAGTCTGTTATCACAGACACAGCCTTTTACAATCAGTAGGGATTCCAGTTCAATCATACATACACACCTCTTTGCTCCTGATAATTAATGCTGGGATGTTTTTATTTTCTAATTCTATTTTTATGAAAACGTGTTTCGGACAGAGGTACATTTTCTGCGTGGAGTATATGTACACATATGCATGTGTGAAAGGGCCAGTTTGCCACTGACACCTCTCCATGGCCAACCACGGCAGCTCTCTTGCCAGTGGAGTCTCTCAGGGTGTATTAGGATTTGGCCCTCTTTTCCCTCAGGGAAGGGCCTTCAGGCAATGATTATCTGAGAAACCTGTCTTCTACCAGCATTTTTCTCCGGTTCTCTTCCCTGGTCTGCTCACAAGTAAGCTGTTCTGCTTCACTTTTAAACTCTTCCTCCAGCTTGTGCATGCCTTGCAGGTGTTGCAGGGCAGAAGTGTTGGAGCCCAGAGCAGCTTCTTAACCTCTTCTTGTCCAGTATGTGGAGTGCACACCCTAATAGATATATGTATGTATTGTATTTTTTAATTTAATTAAATTATGACATTTGCTGCCTAATTTTTGAGAAGAGATCTGAGCAACCAGTGGTCAGACATTGAGTTTAATAGAGCTGAGACTGCTGTCATTTTAGAGCATGGCATGATTAGTACAGGTTCTTCAGTATTGCTGCATGTATTGTACATAGTAGCATCCTTCATCTAGGCTGAGGGGTGGACTAGATGACCCTTGTGGTCCCTTCTCACCCTATGATACTATGGTTTAGCTCATTGATATGCTACTACAAAAGTGCTGTAGTCATATGAGTAGTCTTAGCATGGCAATGAATACTGTATACTGAATAATAATGTGGTAATATTTGTTCTTAATATTGCATACATTACATATTTCACAATATAAATTTTCTTTAAATGAATGTGGCTTATTAAGAGTGTATCTCTGTCATTAGAATAGCCACAGGATATTATTGGTGTGTCTGGTTGTTGAATAAGCTGCGGAGTATGTCCCTTACACTTTTTGCTGCTTGTTTAGAACAGCACTAATATAATGAGGTACAAAGTACAGATGTTTATAAGAAATAATCTTTTCTTTTGCTATTTAGTTCATATCCTAAGGAAATAATTGTACTGCAGAAACAACTGCCATCAAACTGGAATGATTGTGTTGACTAATAGTAGAAGGACACACTAAGCCTGAGAAATGGAATAAGGTATGGTTTTTTTTAAAAACAGCAATGAGATATTGGGACTCAATGTACTGCTAAGAAAATTGTCCTTCAGAGAATTAGGGAATGCATGATGTGGAAGTTAAGCATAGAGAGAGAAAAGATGGCAAGAGAAATTCCTATTCAGACACATGTTATTACAATAAAAATAGGTATCGACAGGGTTCCTAATATTTTTTAACAGAGTCTTCATCTGTGGCCATTATTGCCCCCAGACACAAGTTGGAGAATGGACAAAACACCAGGGCAATAGATGATCTACAATAGATGAAAGAACAATTTCCTGTAATCACACTTTTGTTAGCCTGTTTAATTACTCAGAATATAAATGTCTACAAAATATACTAATCTTTTTATGTGTCATCTGGTGTAATTTTAAGCAAAATCAAGTGTGCAATAACTGGTATTTAATGACACCTGTTAATCACAAATTTTGTCTTTAAGGAGTAATGAAAATTCTTGAGGAATGTATAAAATGTATTGTTAAGTAAACAGGCATACCAGTATAAATTAGTTTACACTTTGATTACTATGCAATTTACAAAAGAAGTAATTTTGAGCTTCTAGAGTTTGCTAATAAAAGGCCATGAGAAGACTTCACCATTAGACATTATGAAGTAACATTAAAAACACAATTATTTTTTTCAGGGGATTCTTGTATTTTCTGTAGAGAGACTTTAAAAGAGGTTTAGAGAGAGAGAGGCTGGGAAAAGGATGTGGCAAGGTCCAGGACAGGGCAAGATAGAAAGTGGTTCAGGGAGGTAGTGAGAGGTCTGTGCAGTAGGGCTGCTTATTACGAGATCCCTGGATTAGAACCTCATGTAGTGGGAGGGCATGTGTTCCCCTATCAGTCCACCAAGGGAGGTAGAATGGAACCCCAAAGCAAGGGATAAAGACCATTGAAACACCCTAATACCAGGTGTAGGGACTAGTGAGTCTGGAGTCATATTGAAAGCTAAATGTGAAGTTGATAGACTATTTTTGTTGCACTGCTGGTTTACCCTCAAAGGAGTGGGAATACATGTGACCCAGCTGGAGGGACATGTCACAAGATGCAACAGACCCACCTCCTGGCTGGAGCAGCTGTGATCAGAGGATATAAAGAGAAGAGCCTGCTACACCACACTCATCCACATGGGGGTGCATTAGCTTGTGAGTCACACCCCAACAGGGGAGGCCAGGGTTTCTGTTTAATCTTCCATTCCCATTTGGAAGTTGGATTTTCACTGTGCTTGAAGTTAAAGGAAAAAAGTCTCCCTTTGATTTTTCATCCAAATTTCAAAGGGAACTGTGGGTTCAATCCTGAGCAATCCATTTGATTTCAGTGGCATGTCTTTTGTGCTTGAAACTAAACATATGCTTAAGTGCTTTGGTGGATCAGGGTCCGAATATTCAGCACCTTGCGTAAGCAAACCCTATAATTCCAGTTTTTTTTCTTTTTCTAAAATGGGAAGCTCAGTCCTCTCCTTAGTGTTATGATGTAACTACCCTATGTTTCATGTTGGATTTTTCAACTGAAGAGTATATAACAGATTGACTTCAAAAGCTCTCTTTAGTGAAACCCTGATTTCAGTGGGGCCCATAGTTCAGCCTTTGTGTTTGAATGCCTATTCTACTAGGCACAAGCAATGCTTAGTAGCTGACAATATTTATTCCAAACATTTCTGATATTTCAGACATTTCTCTTCTTACATCAGTGAATTGATGGAGAGCAGGCTTCGGAGAAATGCAATGTATGTTATAGAATTGTACTGGGCCTTTTGACAGCAGGAAAAAGAGATCTTTCATATCTGCTGCTAAGGTGACCATACATCTGTCCTGCTTGCAAAAGAAGCAGCACTGTTTTCATTTCAGGAAAAAGCAAATGAAGCCAGGGCTGCCATGACCAACAAATGTTTAACAAAGTAGGCTTGATGCGTGTTAGCTACAGGGCCTCTTTGAGAAGTCATTGCATATCTAAGTTGAGAAAACTATGCCTAAAATGATAGAAAAGGGACATTTTGGATCTAGAATGATTAGAGAACTATATTCTAAAAACTTAAGTTTGTCACAATAGAGCTAAATCTAAAACAATTAAAATAACTTCAAGAGAAATCTTATACTGTATTGAACGAGCCTTAGGGAAGATGGGGCATGCATTTTTTTCAATGCATTTTATAGCCCATGTGGGGCTATAGTTCATTCTCATTTCCCTGACTTCTAAGTGTGTGTGTGTGTGTGTGTGTGTGTGTGTGGAGGAGGGGGTGGGGCTTTATAAAAAGAACCTCTTTGTTGAATTAACTCATTTGAATTTGGAAACAGCTAATCCATCCATTATTCTACAGATAATGAGTTTCAGAGCCCCCCAACATGGTCTGAGTTTTAAAGTCTCACTGAAAACTGTGTTGCTTACAAATTGCCTCTACTGAGGCACAGAAACTCAACTGCACATCATGAATCACCCCTCCCCTGCATATGAGCATCTGGGCCAGTCACTGAGCTGGTAATGCCGACAGACTATATTTAATTTTTAGCAATTCTGAATCACTGGTATAAAGCTTACTGAACTGTTATAGTTCAATAAGCAATAGCTATTATAAAGCCCTACATATTGTTAATGCTGCATTTTAAATTTATTAGCACTGCATTAGTAGCTTTTCTTTGTAAAGCCAATAGCACACATCATTTATTGATATGAAAAAGCCAGTAAAATTTCAACAACTTTGTAAAATAAAACTATTTAAAACTCACAGGCATTCATTAGAAGAAATGTTTCCATTAGTCTCTAGAGAAAGCATGGATGTAGTCAACTTTAACTTTGTATTTCTGAGAACTGTATATCTCCTGACAAAATCATGTGAAAGAGAATGCTGCTTTTTGAAGTAACTTTTGCTTTCCCTAAAATATGAAGGGCTCACTTTTAGGAACAGTGTGACAGAGTTTACTTATTTCCCCATTTGTGTAGATACCGATTGTAGATAGGCCCATCAACAGGGCTGAGGAGCAAAAGGGGTAGTTGACCCGGGGCCCCATGATTCAAAGAAGCTCAGGGCTCCAGTCTGCTACTGTGGCAGTGGCGGCAGCCGGACCCTGGGCTCTTTAAATCATGGCTGAAGTGCTGTGCTACACACTTGATGTGGCTCGGAGGGTTGGCTTCCCTGGTCCTGGTCCATCTGCCCAAGGCCATGCCCCTCCTGGGGACGTGGAACCGGGCTCCCCCCACCTTGCTCAGGGGCCTGTGGAAGCTTTCACCCCATTGTAGATGATTTACACACATTATTAACTGTATTTTGAATTAGCAATTATTACAGGTAAACAAACTTTGTCAGATGTGAGAAACACCTTCAATAATTTGCAATAATAATTTACGAGTTAATAGTGGTACTTTCCCCCTCATTCCATGCCAAAAAAGTTCCAAAGTAAAACCTAAACCCTCTGTGTAATTAAGAATGTCTTAGCAATAGTGGATGGTGAAATAAAATGTCAGAAAAAATGTTCACTGTAATTCTCTTAGGGTATGTCTACACTACAGCGTTATTTCAAAATATCTAATTCTGAAATAGTTATTTTGAAATATCTTATTTCGAAATAACGTGTCTACACACAAAATGCATTTCGAAATAGCTTTTTGCTATTTCGAAATAGCACGTCCACACTGATTGGACACTGAATCGCATTTAAGGCCAGCCAGAACTGGTTCTGTTACTGTGGCAGTGGCGGCAGCCGGACCCTGGGCTCTTTAAATCATGGCTGGAGTGCTGTGCTACACACTTGATGTGGCTCTGAGGGTTGGCTTCCCTGGTCCTGGTCCATCTGCCCAAGGCCATGCCCCTCCTGGGGATGTGGAACCAGGCTCCCCCCACCTTGCTCAGGGGCCGGAACTGGTTCCGGCAGGGCATCAGGTCAGAAGTTACCTTGTAGCCAGGGTGGCCTGCAGGGCACCCTGGGAAGGGCTGGAGGCCCCCATTTCAAAATAAGCGTCTATACAGTGCTTATTTTGAAATAGCAATTTCGAAATTGGCGCTATTCCTCGTGGAATGAGGTTTACCAATTTCGAAATAGGCCCTCCGCTATTTCGAATTAATTTCAAAATAGCAGTTGGCTTGTGTAGATGCTAGGAAAGTTATTTCGAAATAACGGCTGTTATTTTGAAATAACTTTGCTGTGTAGACATACCCTTGCTGAATAACTAACTATGTTGCTAACATGGCAAGTATTTAGTCTATAAGAACAGGTATAAAATGTGACTCAGAGATCAGATAAAAATATGAGTCTCATTCAATTCCCAGTTTCATTTGTGTATTTATACCTTTTTTTGAAACCTGTAGAATAATATGTTAAAGCACATTTCCTCTTTATTGTTCTTGCTTCTGGTGCTACAAGACATTAACACAAGGGGCTGTGTCCAGGACAACTTGTCAGCAGAATGTACTTTTGCTTATATGTCTTTAGTCAAAACCCAAACATTAATTTATAATAGAGGTTTGTAGGTCATGTGAGCACTCTGCTCTAACACTTTAATACCAGTATATGTTTTACCCACTTGGATTAAAGTAATTTTTGTTAGACAACACTTGTTAATAAATGCACCACTTCTTTTTTCCATGTGTTACATTTTTATCAACACTGAAAGGAAAAAATGGATGCAATTTAAAGCCCTAATTGAGGAAAGCATATCTCCTAAGGGAAGTGCTTAAGGTCATGCTTAAGTCCCATTGAAGGCAATGTGACTTGAGCACATGTTTATACCTTAGAAAGTACTTAAGTGCTATCCTGAATAGGGATGGACTCAAGCATTGCTGAAGAGCTTTCCTGAATCAGGGATTCAAATAAAAGCTCTGTAAAGTACTTAACACTCATTTGCGTCCATATCCTCATCCCTCATGCAAGAACTGGGTAAGTGATATTTGCCCAGTTTTATTTAAAGCTGAAGAAAGGAAATCTTTGTATCATATACAGGTCTTCAATGCATCAGTGGAGCTGCTTCACAGCTGCTAGTTTAGCCTCAGAGCTATAATAGTGTAATAGTCTCTCTGATCTCCTTTTTGTATGGTCTGTACTTTGGATGGTGGACACTCTCCCATCTCCAAGCCTCTTCCATGTTACTGGGAAGCACTTCTCTGTGGCACCCAGAGTGAGCTGAGAACCCCATGTGGCTTCTCAGCCTTCCCCACTCCCGCATATTGGAGCCATACTTTCATCGCTTGCAGAGTTGGGGCAGGGTTTTGTCCTTGGTATTATGAATAATGCCATTCATTTAGTATAAATTTGAGTCTTATATGTTCAATTACTATCTTAATTTGAGTGTTCAGAAAATTCAACCCTGAGACACACACCCTCAGGGAGCCCAGCAGAGAACATAATTAGTTGCTGCCACACTTTCTGCTAGCTCTATAATCAGAAAAAAAAAAGAAACCTGTTTTTTTTTTAAAGTATAATATATAAACCCAAGGGCTAACATTTTCTGTCTTGGGTGCCTATAACTGACACCCTAAATAAATGATGGTGAACAATTTCAATTCCCATTAAGTTCAGTGGGTGCTGCAGGTGCTCAGTACGTTGAATAAAGTGCCTAACTAGGCATCTTCAATTCACATGCAGACCCCTGTGTAGGTTATCTGTCAGGGAGGCAGGCAAATGAGAAAAGGTGAGTTGCAAATGAAGCGAGGATTTAAATATCCCGGCTTCATTGCCATTTAAAATCTCTGAACTTTTCGCTGCCACACGAGGCACAGAGTAGGTAGTTCGAACCAGATCTCTAATTCGAACTCCGTACACCTCGCCACAGGAGTAACAGTAGTTCAATTAGAGATCTTAATTGAACTACCTACTCCATGCCGCGCGTGTAGCCGCGGCACGGAGTTCAGACTAAGGGGGATTTTAAAATGGCGGCGCTAGAACATGTAAATGAAGCCCGGGATATTTAAATCCCGGGCTTCATTTGCAACTCTGGTTGCCCTCATTTGCCTACCTAGCTCGAACTAACGAGCTAGTGTAGACATACCCTCATTGACTACAGCAGGGTCTGTACAGGACAGGCAGTTGTAAATTGCAGAATTGGGACCTACATTAGAAAACCTGGGTCAAGATTTACTTTTTGAGAAATCAGTATTAAAAGAGGATGGAGACAATTTGCCTGTTTGATGGTACACTCCCATAGTAATCATTTCTGGTGTCACAACTTATGTCACTTCTGAGAGTATATTCTTATTCCATAACAAATTAGTGCTTTTTGGTATCTACCTTTATGGAAAAGCCCTGCAGAATTTAATACTGAACAATATCCTTTCTATGAGTTTATTTCCCACCATCCTATTCATTTTAAGTGAGAATTACATCTCTGCTGTAGAATTCTATAGTGTAGTTTGAAATAAAGTCATAGAAGGTTTATTTTTCTCTGTAGTTTATTAAGAGTAATTTTTCTAGGACCCTCTGAAACCCTATACCTTATCTATTTTCATTAATAAAAAATGCTGAAAAAGTGATGTCCCAGGGATGCACTTCCCTCTGCTGCAACTGGTGGTGCAGGGCAAGCACGTTCATGGAAGACAATCCACCGTAGAGGCCTTGCTCATAAAGAGTTATAATAAAATGAAAACTTATTGTACATACTGAAGGTGTCATAACCTGTAATATCCAGACTGCAAAACAAACAAACAAAAAAAGGAACAGGTGAAGGCTGGCATATGCACATTTGTCTTTTGTTGTGGGAATACAGAACACAGAAAACCACAAACACTTGAAACCGAGCATTTAAACAGTACACAAAAGGTGCGCAGGAATTACTTTTTGCAATGATTTTACCACTTATTGGCAGGGGAAGGTGTTTGGAGGCTGTGTTGGAGTGTAACAATGTCACTTTTCAGAAAGCTGGAGAGGTGGAAATGATATGTTTGTGTGAAGCTACAAGATATTTTTAAAATACACTTTTCTAGGGTGGAAATTTTGTTAGTTTTTTAGGGGAAAAATCAAAACACCTATTCTGCAGAGACTCAGTGGTGTTAACATTTAATTCACTGTGATTTCCCCCTTCTCCTCCCTTCAGGATAGGCTTGTCTAGTTAGGGATAGGCATTAAGACTGGGACAGGGTGCTTGCCCCAGAGGAAGAATGGTCAAAGTTAGGTGCTGCTGTGCGAGGACAGAGGACAAGTTTAATTCCTTGCTCTGTCACAGAATACATAATGCCTCAAGTCCTCATCAGTAAAATGATGAAACTGCAATAGTACTTCCCAATATTTCAGGGGTGTTGTAAGGATATAAAAATTAAAAATGATACACACAGTAATAGAGGGTACATAAATACCTGAGATGGAACCTGTGGGTTCAGTAGCTGACTTCTGGTCAGGGCATTTGTCAAATGAAGTGTAGCATACAGTTTCTGTCTCTGGGGGAAGTCTCAAGGGTGACTGCTGGTAATATTTGTGTCTTAAGGTTTAAAATGTAAACATGAGATGCACAGAACTTACATCAAGATAAACATTATTATTGTTGTTGCAAGATCAAACACTCAAAAGATAGGAAATGATTTACCCTGGATCCTCATTCCAGTCTCATTCTCTTTACCTAGCCTGTCCCTATTTCCACACCTCCAGCTTCTAGTCTCAGTCTCCTTAGTCAGAAAGTGCTAGTTTTACATACACACCCCGGCCCCCGTCCCACTCTTACCTTGTTCCCAGACCTTGTCTCCTTTTCAGTCCATTCCTAGTTCTCCCACCCCCCGGAGTTCTTAGCTCCTGGTCTCTTGTCAAGCTAGTTCAGATTCTCTCCTCCCAGCTCCTCATCTGAGCTGTCTCTCTACTCCATACTGTTCTCCAGCCATTTCTTTCCCCCTCACCCATATGTCTCATCTCTAGACTCTCAGTCCACATTTCTCTCCTTTGAGTTCCCCATCCCATCTGGCCCTCACCCCTCCAGATATACCAGTATCTTTGTCCAGCCAAGCCAGTCTCAGTTCTCTCACCATATCCTGGCTCCTTATCAAATCTGTCCGCTGTTCCTCCTCCCCAAACCCAAGAAGACTTAGTACTTATACACTTGGACTATGTCTACACTCGCGGCTTCTTGCGCAAGTATGGCCGTTCTTGCGCAAGAATCCGCAGAGCGTCCACACTGCCCGCCCACTCTTGTGCAAGGAAATTTACAGTATGGTGTGGTAAAAGAGGGCTTCTTGCGGAAGAGCTACGCTCTTTTTTATCAGGTATAAGCCCTCTTGCACAGGAGCTCTTGCGCAAGAGAGCAGTGTGGACGCTCGGCAGGGATTTCTTGCGCAAGAAAGCCCTATGGCTAAAATGGCCCTCAGAGCTTTCTTGCGCAAGAGAGCATCCACACTGCCATGGGCGCTCTTGTGCAAAAGCACAGCTCACACATGGCAGTGTGGACGCTTTCTTGCGCAAGACTTCTTGCGCAAGATCCCTTGCACAAGATGTTCTTGCACATGAAGCTGCCAGTGTAGACATAGCCATGCTGTTTGATTTCTCAGCTAGCCTTGAAGCTGAGATGCAGCTAATTTGAAAAAGTCACAGAACTAGTAAGGGATGTCCTGGGCATTGTTGATGCTACACATCAGGGGCATGTCTACACTGGGGAGTTATTTCAAAATAATTCCCCTTATTTCCAAATAACAATGTAAGAGTCAACACTACCAAACCTGTTATTTTGAAATAAGTCCTGCTTGTGAAGAGGAATAAGCTTATTTTGAAATAGTTATTTTGGGAGTTATTATTTTGAATTAGTCTAGGAGAGTTCTGATACATTATTGAAGGTCAGGTTGGGGTTCTGATTGTGCACGGTTGGGTGGTTCTGTGTAACATTCCTGTTAACTATTTTATTAGAAATTTTAGAAAATTGATTTGGATTAACTAGGTGTGAGCAGCATTTGAGTTAATGTAAAATTGGGCAAGAGGCTTTTACAAGGAATAGGTGGCATTTATGTAGCAGTTCTCAAATAATAAATATTTCACATAATGGGCAATACACATTCAAGCCTCACTAAAATGCAGTTTCTGTGCTGGAAAAATATTAAATATATTGGGCAAATATTAAATGTTTTAACTGTATAGATCACATAGTTTCTCAACTGAGTTTGTTCCAAAACCTGGACCCTAAAAAGATGTTAATCAACTAGTTCACTCGGCTCATTTCTTTGGGCTTGCTTGAATCCAGTTTTTGTGCCTGTAGTCCTGCCAGTTTTTGAGAATTCATTCTCGTACTTCTGAAGTTTGGACACTTTAATCTTTAATATGTTTTCAGCACTCCACTAGCAGCAGCATATTTGATACGTTTTGTAGAAGACATATATGTAAACTTTCTCATCATGTGAATGAAGCATGACAAAGTTGCCTTATATTTCTCTAGGTTATGCATCAGTAGTGCCAACTATATAACCTAGATCCGTTTAAAAAAAATCATTTTGTTCTTTCCAAAGTCTCAACAGTCCTATGAGTTTGAAGTGTCCCTTTGGAAAATGTCTAGTGTCATTCTTTCAGCACTTCCTCTAAATCAGCAAAGGATTTCCCAGAACGTTTAAGGAATCCTGGCAAAATGAACCACAGTGGTGAATTGATAAACTAGCATAACTAAAGCTTTCTAGTGCTTTTATAGATAGCTTTAATTAGGAAACCAAACAAGTAGGACCTGGAGGAAAGACATTGTTTTAGGGAAAACCTAATCAGGAGCTGCTGAAGAAGAGGTCTTGAAATGACACCTATTTAAGAATCTCAGAGGGGTAGCCATGTTAGTCTGTAACTTTAAAAACAATGAGTAGTCCTGTGGCACCTTATAGACTAATAAAAAGATATATAGATATAGATATAGATATATAGTATCATGAGCTTTCATGGGCAAAACACACTTCTTCAGATGAGATGAGCTAGAGTGGAGAAAATAAAAAGGGGGACCCTCAGAATAAGAAGGGAGAGGGAGGGAAAAAAGTACCTGCCAATTGTAGTGCCGGTGCTAATGAGGCTAATTGAGTGGGCTGGAAGTGTCCCATACTTAGCTTTTGATGTCAATGTGGTGTTGATCATAAGGAAAGCTGGTTTTATAACAGATCATCCATTTCAAGTTTTTGTTCGGGCCAAGGGAAACCCTGTCAAATTTGCATATGAAGGTCAATTCTGCACGCTCTCTCTGTATTTGGCTTGTGAAAATCCATTAATGAGTGCCCTATTTAAAAAGAAAGACCAAGGGAGAGAAAAGAGAAGGGGGCAGGGGAGAAGAAGATAAGGAGGAGGAGAAGAATTTTGAAGACCAAGAAGTGTGAGAGAGGTTCAGAAGATTAGGGACTAGCACTGCCTTGAAATGTAGGTTGTGTTGATTATAGCTACTTCCTGATTTGTTTTACTCTGCTGTCTTGGGAAAAGAAAATACATATTAACATTTTTGTAGGATAAAATATTTGCATTTATCATAGACCCTGGGAATTCTTGAGCTGATTAGTATAAAACATTTAGGGGGAGAAAATTTGCTAATGCCTATTAATTTAGAAGTATAAAGTCTTTTTGGAAATAATCATATAAACAGAGATTATTTAATATTGAAAAAAGCCCATCTTTGTTCAATGCACTGTAGGCCTGATCCAACACATAGAAGACAACTGAAAGACTCCGGTTGTCTTGTATGTGCGATTTTTCCCATCCTGGGCTCTAGTCATGTTCCCTCCTCAGTGTCTTCATTAGCGCTCAAATTTTCCTTTCTTGGGTTCCTTAGCTAATCTCAATGCCTGCCTTCCCTTGGCCCTTGTCCATCCTTTCAGCCTAGCCAGTAAGGCTATGTCTACACTGGCGGGTTGTTGCGCCAGAAGTATGCAAATGAGGCTAAGTGTGGAATATCGCCGAGCCTCATTTGCATACCTAATGAGCCGCCATTTTTGCAGAAGAGGCTCTTGCGCTAGAAGGAGCTGTCTACACTGTCCCTTCTTGCAAGAAAACCTCTTGCGCAATGCCATTATTCCTGAAAATAATCAGCGAGCGGCATTACGTAAGAGGGTTTTTCTTGGCGCAAGAAGGGCAGTGTAGACAGCTCCTTCTAGCGCAAGAGCCTCTTCCGCAAAAATGGCGGCTCATTAGGTATGCAAATGAGGCTCGGCGATATTCCACGCTTAGCCTCATTTGCATACTTCTGGCGCAACAACCCACCAGTGTAGACATAGCCTAAGAGTTCTCCTCCTGCACAGTAGCTACTCATCAAAACTATATCCGCTCCTCTCACATCTCCTTCCTCTGTACCACTGGATCATGGCCCTATTCTCCTTTTCCCATTAGCTCAGGCCTGTACCCTAGCTCCTCATTTGGTCTCAGTCTTCTTTCCATCTATTGGCTTCCAGTCTGGTTGCCTAGCCAGTCTCAGTCTCTGCTCTAGTTATCAGTTTCCTCTCACTGCAAAACTCAGATCCAATTTCCTGCTCCTCCCCACAGCTAGCTTCCAGTCCACAGGTTCCACCTTTTCTCCCTCCTCAAGTGTCATTTTTCAAATCTACTTCCTTCATACTCCCTGCAAGTCCAGCTCATGTTGCTTTTGCTTTTGAATCAGGTACCTTCCTTCTCCTCTAAGCTGCTTGCTCTCACCAGTCATGGTCATTGAGAGCATAAGAGAGATGGTTTGCTTTCAGTTCACGTGCTTGGACCTAGCATAGTCGACTGCAGTCTGGAGCTGAAATTGCAAAGAGATTTTTTGAGATTTTTTGCTCAGTGCTTGGCTGTACTATATTAAATAGAAACTATTAAAATTAGACATTTTAAAATCAGTTAGTGCCAATTTTTAAAAAGGGTCACTGTAATAACCTAGGTTATTATGGCCCTGTCAGCCTCACATCAATGCCAGGCAAGATAATGGAGTGATTGATACTGGACTTGATTAATAAAGTATTTAAAGAGGATGAGGTAATTAGTGTAAATCCATATGGGTTCATGGAAAATAGATCTTGCCGAATTAACCTGATTTTTAATGAGATTATGAGTTTGGTTGACAAAAGTTAGTTTGACTGATATTGCATAACATTTTGATTAAAAAAAAGGAACAGTATAAAATTAACGTGGTACACATTACATGGATTAAAAGTTGGCTAACTAGTAGCACTCAAAATGTAATTGTAAATGGGATATGATCATCAAGCAGGTGTATTACCAGTGGGGTCCTGCAGGAATCAGTTCTTGTTCTATGCTGTTTAACATTTTTATTAATGACTTGGAAGAAAACATAAAATCATCACTAATTAAGCTTGCCAGTGACACAAAAATGGAGTGGTGGTGCATAATGAAGATGGTAGGTCACTGATTCAGAGCAATTTTGGTTGCTTGGTAAATTGTATGCAAACAAACAGTATGCATTTTAATATGGATAAATGGAAATGTATATATCTGGAAGGAAAGAATGAAGGCCATACTTACCGGGTGGGGTATTCTGTTCCGGGGAGCAAGGACTCTGGTAATCAACCGAACATGAGCTCCAAGAGCAATGCTGTGGCCAAAAAAGCTAATCTAATCCTGGGATGAATAAACAGAAATCTTGACTAGGAGTAAAGAGGTTATTTTATCTCTCTATAGGGCATTGATGCAACCAGTACTGCAATACGGTGACCAAATCTGGTGCCCACAGTTCAAGAAGGAGGTTGATAGAATGGAGAGGGTTCAAAGAACAGCCACAAGGATGAGTAAAGAATGAGAATAATCAATTTATGGTGATAGATTCAGAGAATTCAATGTATTTAGCTTATCAAAAAGAAGGTAAAAGAGTGACTTGATCACAATCTGCAAGTATCTACATGGGGAAGATACTTGCAGGTTGTGATCAAGTCACTCTTTTAAATAATGGACTCTTCAGTCTATCAGAGAAATATACAGCATAACCCAGTGGCTGTAAACTGAAGCTGGACAAAGTCAGACTGGCAATAAGGCATACATTTTTTTCAGCGTGGATGCTATCTTTCGAAAATGCACATTGCTTTTTCGATGCTCTTTGGCAGTGTGGACACGCTCTTTCGGAAGAAGTTTTTTCAGAAGATTTCTTCCAGAAAAGCTTCTTCTGAAAGCAGCCTTCAGTCTAAACGTAGCCCTAGTCTGACTTCCTGTATAGCATAGGCCTTCCAATACTGCTAACATATGTATCTGTTTGAAAGGAAAATTTACCATACAGTATTGATAAAGGTGCTAATGAGTATAAACTAAATATATGTCAAAGCCTAAACACACTGAAGAAACAAACTGATAGAAAAAAAAACCCCAACCTCTGCCTCTTGAGACTGACAGTTCATTTTCACTTTGTTTTCTTAAAGACAATCTTAGCTCTGTTTGCTTGGCTGAATTTAATGGCTTCCCCATTTGAGAGGAAACAATTTGCAGAGCATCAGAGCTTGATTGATTGGTTGACTAAATGTCACTGCAAATGTCATAAACATGAAACTTGCTTTAAATTTCAAAGCAAGAGGTCATGCCAGTGGGTATCTTACCAAGGTCATGTAGTGGAAGGCTGTTTTCATATAATTTCATATAATTTCAGTTTATTTGATTTCAGACTAACATAATATTTTCCATCAAATAAGGAAGTATGCAAGAGGTGAAACTTCCTGCCTTACTAGCCTGTGATTCAAATGGGGCAAGTTACCTTATGTTCAGAGATTTCTTTAATTAAATTTATTGCTAAATCTAGTAGCATTATTTCATTTTCAATATCTGTAACTATTTAGAATTCTATTTAGCAAAGAAATTAATGTCCTGTGGTTTTGGCCTCTGAGGACATACAGACATTCCTGGTTTGGCTGTTGCTGAGCCTGAGTTTGATTCTGGAGCCAAAATCATCTGCTTTGCTGAGTCTGCAGCCAGCCAGCTAGAAACAGGCATCAACAGGCATCAACTTCCTTATTTATCTTACAGATATTCTATTGATTAATCAGATATTTGAGGTGTTTGCTAGTTCCTTTAAGAATAATACAGGTTGAAACTCTCTTAACCGGAATTCTCTAGTCCGGCAACATCCATGGTCCGGCATGGATGTTGCAGGACCAGAGAGTCCCAGTGGAGGGCCAGCAGCATGGATCCCTGTGGGACCGGCTGGGCAGTGCGCTGCCTGCAGGGAGCTGATGGGATGGGGCTGCCCAGCGGGGTTGGGAGACATGGCACGAGGCTGCCCGGCAAGGCTGGGAGTTGCTGTAGCTCGGTGGGGCAGGGAGCTGTGTCGCACAGCTGCCTGGTGGGTCCCAGTGCTCCAGCACGCAGCTACTCTGAGGGACCTGGAGCCCCAGCACAGTGCACGCGGCTGCCTGGCAGGTACCGGAGCCATGGCAGCGATGGTTGCTCAATGGGGTCGGCATGGCAGCGGGGCCAGCAGGAGGTGGGGAGTCTGCTGGGGGGCCAGCAGGTGGGCCAAGTGGTACAGAGGGACTGGTAGCAGAGGTCCAGAAATGACCCCCCCATATCCAGCAAAATCCGTCATCTGTGACAGGTCAGGTCCCAAAGGTGCTGGACTACACCTGTAGTAGTGTTTAGGTTGCTGCCAACTAAACCCCAAATAATTCTTGTGTTGTAGGTTGCAGGATTCGGTGAGATTTCTATAAAGCACAATTTCAGTGAATTACTCCCCTTGTCCCATATAATGATATTTGGCATGAACAAGAATAGAAAATAAACATTTTTCTCCCCTCACTAGTCTCCTAAAAGTCTGAACATAAGAACATAAGAAAGGCCGTACCGGGTCAGACCAAAGGTCCATCTAGCCCAGTATCCTGTCTGCCGACAGTGGCCAGCACCAGGTGCCCCAGAGGGGGTGGACCGAAGACAGTGATCAAGCGCTTTGTCTCCTGCCATCCCTCTCCAGCCTCTGTCAAACAGAGGCTAAGGACACCATTTTATCCCCTGGCTAATAGCCTTTATGGACCTAACCTCCATGAAATTATCTAGCTTCTCTTTAAACTCTGTTATAGTCCTAGCCTTCACAGCCTCCTCTGGCAAGGAGTTCCACATGCTGACTACACGCTGTGTGAAGAAGAACTTTCTTTTATTAGTTTTAAACCTGCTACCCATTAATTTCATTTGGTGTCCTCTAGTTCTTCTATTTAGGAACTAATAAATAACTTTTCTTTATCGGCCCTCTCCACACCACTCATGATTTTATACACCTCTATCATATCCCCTCAGTCTCCTCTTTTCTAAACTGAAAAGTCCCAGTCGCTTAACCTCTCCTCATACGGGACCCGTTCCAAACCCCTAATCATTTTAGTTGCCCTTTCTGAACCCTTTCCAAGGCCAAAATATCTTTTTGAGGTGAG
Source organism: Rafetus swinhoei (assembly GCA_019425775.1). Lineage (NCBI taxonomy): Eukaryota > Metazoa > Chordata > Testudines > Trionychidae > Rafetus > Rafetus swinhoei. The sequence continues at coordinate 281,419,811 of CM033437.1, forward strand.
GAGACCACATCTGTACACAGTATTCAAGATGTGGGCGTACATAGTTTTATACAGGGGCAGTAAAATATTCCGGTCTTATTTTCTATCCCTTTCTTAATAATACCTAGCATCCTATTTGCCTTTTTGACCGCTGCACACTGTGTGGAAGTTTTCAGAGAACTGTCCACGATAACTCCAAGATCTCTTTCCTGATTTGTCGTTAAATTAGCCCCATCATACTGTGTATAGTTGGGGTTATTATTCCCGATGTGCATTACTTTACACTTATCCACATTAAATTTCATTTGCCATTTTGTTGCCCAATCATTCAGTTTGGTGAGATCTTCTTGGAGTCCCTTACAGTCTGCTTCTGTCTTGACTATCCTAAACAGTTTGGTATCATCCGCAAACTTTACCACCTCACTGCTTACCCCTTTCTCCAGATCATTTATGAATAAGTTGAACAGGATTGGTCCTAGGACTGACCCTTGGGGACACCACTAGTTACCCTCTCCATTCTGAAAATTTACCATTTATTCCTACCCTTTGTTTCCTGTCTTTAACCAGTTCTCAATCCAAGAAAGGACCTTCCTCTTATCCCATGGCCATGTAATTTACACAAGAGCCTTTGGTGAGGGACCTTGTCAAAGGCTTTCTGGAAATCTAAGTATACTATATCTACTGGATCCCCTTGTCCGCATGTTTGTTAACCCTTCAAAGAACTCTAATAGATTAGTAAGACAGGATTTCCTTTACAGAAACCATGTTGACTTTTGTCCAACAAATTATGTTCTTCTACATGCTTCACAATTTTATTCTTTACTATTGTTTCGACTAATTTGCCAGGTACTGAAGTTAGACTTACCGGTCTGTAATTGCCAGGATCGCCTCTAGAGCCCTTTTTAAATATTGGTGTCACGTTGGCTACCTTCCAGTCATTAGGTACGGAAGCCGATTTAAGGGATAGGTTACAAACCACAGATAATAGTTCAGCAATTTCCCATTTGAGTTCTTTTAGAACCCTTGATGAATGCCATCCGGTCCCGGAGATTTGTTAACATTAAGTTTTTCTATTTGTTCCAAAACCTCCTCTAATGACACTTCAATCCGGGACAGTTCCTCAGATTCATCACCCACAAAGGACGGTGCAGATTTGGGAATCTCCCAACGTCCTCAGCCGTGAAGACTGAAGCAAAGAAATCATTTAGTTTCTCCGCAATGGCTTTATCGCCCTTGATTGCGCCTTTATAGTTCGATCGTCTAGGGGACCCACAGGTTTTTTAGCAGGCTTCCTGCTTCTAATGTACTTAAAAACATTTTGTTATTTCTTTTGAGTTTTTGGCTAGCTGTTCCTCAAAATCTTTTTGCTTTTCTTATTACATTTTTACACTTGATTTGACAGTGTTTATGTTCCTTTCTATTTATCTCACTAGGATTGACTTCCACTTCTTAAAAGATACCTTTTGTCCTCACTGCTTCTTTTACATGGTGGTTAAGCCACGGTGACTCTTTTTAGGTCTCTTGCTATGTTTTTTAATTTGGGGTATACATTTAAGTTGGGCCTCTATTATGGTGTCTTTAAAAGTTTCCATGCAGCTTGCAGGATTTGGCTCTAGTCACTGTGCCTTTAATTTCTGTTTAACTAACCTCCTCATTTTTGTGTAATTCTCTTTGAAATTAAATGCCAGGGTGCTGGTCTGCTGAGGTGTTCTTCCCACCACAGGAATGTTGAATGTTATTATATTATGGTCACTATTCCCAAGCGGTCCTGTAACGGTTATTTCCTGACCTGATCCTGCGCTCCACTCAGGACTAGATCGAGAATTGCCTCTCCCCTTGTGGGTTCCTGCACCAGCTGCTCCAAGAAGCAGTCATTTAAGCCATTGAGAAATTTTATCTCCGCTTCCTGAGGTGACATGTATCCAGTCAATATGGGGTAATTAAAATCCCCATTATTATAGAGTTCTTTGTTTTGGTAGCCTCTCTAATCTCCTCAGCATTTCAATGTCAGTATCCCTGTCCTGGTCAGGTGGTCGGTAATATATCCCTACTGCTAATTTCTTATTTTTGGAGCATGGAATTACTATCCATAGCGATTCTATTGAACATGTTGATTCATTTAATATTTTTATTTCATTTGATTCTACATTATCTTTCACATACAGTGCCACTCCGCCACCCACCCGGCCTGCTCTATCCTTTCGATATATTTTATATCCCGGTATGATTGTGTCCCACAGATTTTCCTCATTCCACCAGGTTTCAGTGATGCCTATTATGTCAATCTGCTCCTTTAATACTAGGTACTCTAGTTCACCCATCTTATTAGTCAGACTCCTAGCATTTGTGTAGAAGCACTTTAAAAAAAAATTTGTCACTGCTTATTTGTCTGCCCTTCCCTGATGCCCTTCCAGTGGTTTAGGCATAGTATGACATTAGGTCTCTATATTATGACATTCTACCCCTACAGCTTCACCTTTGTGCCATCACCCCCACTTGGATTGTTGGTGACAGGAATCTTTGCATCTCAGCAGAGGCCCCTTCTTTCCCCTAGAGGTAGCAATAAAGTTCTTCCCACTCAGAACAGGCATGAGTACTTGCGAAAATCTCTTCCCTACAGAGAAACAGCAGTGGCAGCAGGAGAGACTCCCAATATTTACCCTAGCAGTCAGGCCATCTGTGCTCGAGGGGTTGTCCATAATGCAGCGTTGTTTCGGAATAACTGATGTTATTCTGAAATAACAAAGAGTGCGTCTACCCAGCAAGCCATTATTTCAAAATAATGTCAAGATGGAGGTCTTCTTACTCTGATTCCTGTGACCCTCATTTCACGAGGAGTAAGGGAAGTCAGAGGAAGAGTGCTCTTCCTTTGACTTCCTGCTGTGTAGACAGTGTCAAAAGCCAAGTTAAGCTATTTCGACTTTAACTACGCAATTGACTTAGCTGAAGTTATGTATCTTAATTCGACTTTTGTCCTGCAGTATAGATGTGCCCTGAGTGAGAGGGCTTTGCCTGTTGCACTGTTCTTTTCCAGCCACAGTCTTTTGCTGAGGTGGTGTTGGTAGAGCTCTTAAGTCAATGGGTCTTGGCATTACCCCCTCCCCCTTGAGATGTATGGCGCAATGCATGCCTTTCTGAGCTATTATTTCTGAATGTCTGCAGACTCAGGAAGACATCCCTGCATTGGTTACACTTGGATCATATTTTTAAGCTTTTCTGTATGACAGATAAAAAGTCTTAAACTAAAACCAGAGCCAAAAACACTAAGCAAACAAAAACAACCACAGGGTGCGTCTACACTGGCAAGATTTTGCGTAAAAGCAGTCGCTTTTGTGTAAAAGCAGTCACTTTTGCGCAAAAACTTGCCAGCTGTCTACACTGGCCGCTTGAATTTGCGCAAGAACACTGATGATCTAATGTAAGATTGTCAGTGTTCTTGCGCAAATACTATGATGCTCCCGCTCAGGGATAAGCCCTCTTGATCAAGAATACTTGCGCAAGAGGGCCAGTGTAGAAAGGGAAGAACTGTTTTGCACAAAAAGGCCCCCATGGCGAAAATGGCGATCGGGGCTTTCTTGCAAAATCGCATCTAGACTGGCCACGGATGCTTTTGCGCAAAAGCACTTTTTGTGCAAAGGCACCCGTGCCAATCTAGACGCTCTTTTGCGGAAATGCTTTTAACGGAAAAACTTTTCCGTTAAAAGCATTTCTGCAAAATTATGCCAGTCTAGACGTAGCCACAGTGTTGCCAACTCTAATAATAAAATCAAGAGTCTTGTGATATGTGGTGGTTCTAGCTTCTGGAGTCATGTGAATAAGTGTTAGTCACAGCTTTCATTTGCAGAGGAAAATGTGAACACTCAAGGATCAAACACCAGGAAACACAAAGACCTAAAATCTATTCTTCTGTAGACTCTCATCATTTTAAAATCAATGTCATGGTGTCTGAGTACTTGGATTTGCAATACCAGTTTGATACAGTCACATGGAACTGGAGTTCTAGCCCCAGGCTTATATCACCAATGCCTTAATTTGTCCATGTCTCCCTGTGTTTTGTAAATTATCCCGAATGCCTAATTCCCCTGCTGGAATTTGATAGTCTTTAGGAGTTCAAGTTTAAATTGTAAGAGTTTCTGTTGTTGTAGGTGAGTTATAAATTAATGAACACTGCATTTATGGATCACCTGATCTGAAAACTACTTTTTTTTAAACTGCAATATTCTTTTTACTGCTGTTTTGTAAATTGGAAATAATTCAATGATGTACAGGAAATAATACAACAGATTTCTAGTTACAGAAATTTGAGAAAAGTACATGTACTGATGTAATATAAAAATACACTTTCAGACCCAGAATGAGGTAGCTGGATTATAAATTAAGGAATCTCTATACATTCTCTATGTGTGGATATTGTTAGTCTGGACTAAGAGTGTCTTGTTTCTAGAGAATGTAGCCACTAATAAATTCCAATTAGCATAAAAATACATCAATCATCTTCAGCCAAAATAAATCTGTCATACATTGTAAGTAGATTGAAGCTATTTTCATGCACTTCGGAGTTGCTGGATAACCATGTTGGGGCAGATGAAACTCATCTGATATAACAAGGTGCAATAGAGGAGCAAGATGCACTGTACCAAAGAAGTATGCACTCCTGGGAAAGGCAGAGAGTTTTTACACCACCACATCTTGGTTGATCTCAGAAACAATGGCTCTTGATTATATTATGAGTCAAATCCTGAATGCTTTGGTGTGGCAAATGGCCATGGAATGCCTGTATTGTGTGCATTTATTACAGATTTAATTTTTAACTAGACATGCATCTTGAGCTATAAGATTTTCTACATCTTGTGCATTTTCTCTGAGATGCCTTTCAATTAGTCTGAGATTCTTGCAAAGTTTCTGGGCTTTTATGGAAATAACTTTCAGTACTCAAGTTACATCTGACAGCTTCTAAGCTAGTTTCGCCTGGTTAGGCAAGTTTGTTTCTGTGCTGCTTCACAAGTTCAGACTGCTTTGCTATTTGGGTAGCAGCATGTAGATTTAAAGCTGTCTTTGATTATAGTTCCTATAAAATTTGTTTATCTCTAAGTCCAATAATTAGTCTGCACGTGGCACATTCATGTTTTGTAGTCCCCAATCACAGTTTTCAGCCAGTGCATGAAGAGCTCTTATAAAACTGTCAGCATTTTCTCTGGTTCTTAAATTCTCTGAGGAAAACATGCTGTTTTGTAAACCACTTTCTTTGTTGTAGAAAGTATGCATCAAATATAGCCAGAATCTTTTCATTGTCATTTTTGTGATTATCTGCAGTAAGAGTGAAAGACATAAAGATATCATCAGCCTTTTCCCTCATAGCATAAATTAAATATGATACCTGTGTACCCAAGGTACAGTATGCTTCGGCAGCAGTCCTGGGAACTACAAGTTGTGGACTATAAACTGTGGCATGTTGGGAGAACTTCCTGATTCCTGCCAGATGTATCCTCTGCCCCTAGCAGGGTCTCAGCAGGGACTGAGCTAGAAGCAGCACGCAAGCTGCATGCAGAGAGGAGGGGGTGCTGAACTGTGATTCTGTTCTATGTAGGTTTTTTTACAGAATAAAGAGTGTTCCTGGTGGTTTGCCTGAATGGGTCTGGTCTGGGGTGCACACACACTAATACACAATGCAGAGCACACAAAGAGGCCTCAGCCTAGTGTTCCAAAGTTGTGTAAAAAGTCACAAGGCTTCCCCTATGTGGAATAACCTCATACTAGGCTAGTGAACAGGAGAGGTTACTCCTGAATAACTCCATTTTCGTGGTGGAGTTTTGTAGCAATCTTGCAAAATACTTCTTGGACTCTTCATTTAGGGTTGCCAGGTGTATTTGCGGCCTCTGTCCAGTAAAAAAAACAGAAAATTTTCTGTTTTTTCTCGGACGGAAGGCTGCTTGGGACATTCATCCCCTGCTGCGTCTGGGAGTGTGGGGATTTAAAGGCACAGTGACTTTTTTTTTTGTGCAGTTGGTTTTTTTTTGATTCAACAGCTTTGGTTCCCGATGGCAACCCTATATTCATTGGAAAGGCCTATTAATCCTGAAGTTCTCTGCAGCATTGAGCGTGGACAGTTTCTTGGACTGATCATGCAAGTTTTGTTGCTTGGTTTCTTTTTTATGGAACCTTTGTTCGTGTTTCACTTCTGCTTCTGTTCTTCTCTTACACAAGTTTACTTCTGACACCATGTCACGTACACCTTGTATTCAGGAGGTTGCAAGGCTGCTATTAGTAGCTGAGGTTGTTATACCAGGTATGGATTTGCAACAGAGCATCCTTCTCAGAGAGAGACTCCAGATTTGTTCATTATAATATCATTTAATGCACTTCCAAGTATGTTTATATGCTCAGCTGATGTTTGTTCATGTGTTATCTAGTGGCTGAATAGTTTAATAAAGTTTAACATTCTATTATTATAATAGTTTACAAATGTGGAAGGAATCCAAAAGTAAAACAGTAATGTTACTTTAAGATCAGACCTGTGTAAACATGCTCTAAAAATGTTGCATGGAGGAGTGCTGCTAAAACTGATCTTTATTTCCTGGAACCCAACATATGACACAGGTCAGATTTACACCATCACATTGCAGGATCGGTGTTAACTGACAACTGTCACAACTGCTACTGTCTGCACTGCAGAATGACCATCTGACCACTGTTTTGCACAAAATAGGTCTACAGTTTGATCTTTTGACACTGAGTAGAAGTTCCAGTTATAGGTGATAGACATTTTTCATTTGAAATATTTTCTCAACAAAATGGCTTTTTAATGAAATCTCACTGTCTAATTCTGATAATTTTTTGTATCTGTCAAAAGCCCTGAATCTTTTTAGTTATGACAAAAATCCTCAACCTTTGAAGAAATTTTCCGTTCATAAATACTTATGTATAAAATATACTAGAATTAAGCAGGGTAGACTCTCAGCCTTAATACTCTGCCCTCAACACTGCCAAATATTGAAGCAGAGAGTTTGATCCCATTCAACTTTTGTTTAGCATTGTAAAGAGCAAACACAAATGAACATGGAAGAAGTTTGGGATGAAATCCTGTTGTTGGACAAGAATGTCAGTGGAGCCGTGTGCCCATCACATCGTCATTGTTTGTTATAGTCACTTGCTCAAAGGACTGTCAAGGTTAACTGTCTTTAACAGCTGTTCTAGTAGATGTGTTAAATTCCTGATGGCTGACTGTTTGATCTGACAGCTACCGTGATGTATATTTTCCTGACATTCAGAATGTTATGGTAACACTTTCTCTGTAAAGCCAACATCTGACCTTGATAAAGGGAAAGAGATAAAATGATAAAATAATGCAAACATGTAACCTTGATGTGTGAGGTTAAAAAAAAAAAAGTCCCTGCATTGAAGCACCTATACTGAAAAAGCAAAAACATAAACCATTTTCATCTGTAAAAAGGATATATTCTAGTGAGCAGAGTGACCAGGTGTCGTGATTTCTCACAATGTCCAAGTGTTTTGGAGGTGCTAGGTTTATCCTGGCAACTTGCATTGAAAGAAGTGTTTTGGCTTCATTGTAATCATTCAGTTGAGGGGGGACTTCTCCCTTGCTGGCAGTTCATGACCTGGCCCCTGCTCCCCCAAAGCACCTTTTCTGCCTTCCAAATGAATTTAGGACCAGTTTGTGTCTGTGTATCACTCCCCTGTAGTGTCTATAATGCAGTAGGATGTGGGATGCGCCAATATTTGACAGTCTGATCTTTCCAAGGCCCCCAACAACATGGAATTCCAGAGCATACACCATTCATTAAATCGGTGCTGTATCAGGCCAGTTGAACTCTAAGTTGCCTTTTAAAGTATGGAGGGTACTAGTTTTTCTGCAGAGGAAGAGAGGTTATGCCACTTATAGTGGGAAGAAGACACAGAGGTCTAAACATCACAAAGCAAATGGGTAGTCAGGAAGTTTGCATGGGAGGTTGAAAAATCATGATCAGACACATTCTCAACACAGTCCCTTACTATGAATACCTTTCTGTTCACTCCAATAGTGACAAGCACTTTCACATGCAGCTGAGATGCCAAATTTACAATAGAACCCCCCCTTATAACTGTCAAGTGCCCTCACAGCACCTAATGAGTATACTCATGCAACCCCCCACTCCTGCCTAAATACAGTGTGGTTGTTTTCTGTTTAAAAAAAAAAAAAATCTGGTCATGTTCCAGGGAATAATAGCAGGGGTATAGCCAGAATCAATTTAAATTATATACTTTATTTAAATTGTAAGCATTCTGGAGTAAGGACTGTCTCTTACTATGTGTACAGCCACAATGTAAACTTTTCATTTTGTATGGTTTAGTAACATGTTTGTGTGGTGTTAATGGTGGGTGTAGGAGAAGTGGGGGAGAGAAGAAAGCAAAGCAAACATACATTTATTCTATATTCTCTGATTTTATTTCTCTCTGTGTATTTATTTTTGGCAGACTTCCTATCTATAATGTGTGTGAGTATATATAACAATTTTGTTACCCAGGTATTCAATTTCTTTAAATATAAATTGGTGACTTTAAAGGAAATAAGAATTGGCAAATGACTATTCTAATCAGGCAACAGCATTTGTTAAATCCATCATATTTTTTCTTATACTATAATACAATAAAGCTAGTAATCTGAATATATTTTCCATTCAATATAATGTGATAACTATTATAATTATGTATACAGTGCCAGTCACTTAAGGATGGAGCATTCAATCTGAATAGTAGTCTTTCTTCTAAAACAATTTTCACTCCCACAGTGATAACTTCTTTTAATAACAACATGACATGAAGTCATGCCTAAATGCACTTTAGAAAAAATACCGCTCACACTTTCAAATTAGTTGTCTGTCTAATTAAACATCTATCATAACAGATCAGGCATGTGGGATGTCCAATTGGGTTTGTCTGTTGTATTAATTTAGATGGAATATATGGGCCAGAGGTGTTAACATAACACACTGTCCAACAAAAAACAGTGTTAAGCAAGGTCTGGAATTAGATTATATCAAAGATGGCAATAATATTAGGGAAAGAAAAGAAGTTAGCTGAGGTGAGTTCGTGCTCTTGTAGCTGCTGTGGTTGCTGATAAAGTCCAGTCCTGTATCATTTCAACGGAGACTCAGCTAGAGCGGATATACATGGTGACTTGTATCTAAGGCTCTCCCTCTGGCCCAGCCTTATCAGGACATTTTTCATGAGATCAAGGTGATGAAGTCCTAGCATCTCAGAAAATGGTAGGAGAGGCAGTTGTGAAGATGAAGCTTGCATCAGCAGTCTCCATCAGTTCTGTTTTTTCTGTATTTTCTCCCTGAAATTTCCTTCTTTAAGAACACAAAAGGAGAGTGATGCTTGGAATAGCCCATAATTATTTTGTCCACCGATTAGACCAATATTTAAAACATTGATTTTTGGTTACTTAATTTCAAGTTCCACCTTTTCTGTTTTTATCATCTATGATTTCAGCATAGTCCTGAATTAAATCAATGTGGCCTTTTTGGTTTGGACTAATTTAATATCTCTGTCTGGTTCTCTTGCACCTGAATAACATTTCTTATAGAAAGCAAGCTGACTTATTTTTCATCAACATTTATTATAGATTATCATATCTTTTAAAAAAATTGACATACTTTTTTACAATTGATTTCACAATTATGGCAATTTTGCAGGGCCCAGTTATTGCAATGTGTCTTAAAGAGCAAGTGAATGGCCAGTGGAGAAGAGAGACATTATAAAGCAAATTATTGCAAAAGTGATCATGAAATCATAGAGTTCATGATACTAAGGGATGGCAGAAGGGAGAACAGCAAAATAGAGATAATGGATTTCAGGAATGCAGATTTTAGTAAACTCAGAGAGCTGATAGGTAAGGTTCCATGGGAAGCAAGACTAAGAGGAAAAACACCTGAAGAGAATTGACAGTTTTTCAAAGGGACATTATTAAGGGCCCAAAAGCACACTATTCTACTGCATAGGAAAGATAGAAAGTATGGCAAGAGACCACCTTGGCTTAACCAGCAGATTTTATGATATCTAAAAATAAAAAAGGAGTCATATAAAAATTGAAAGCTTGATCAAATTACAAAGGATGAATATAAGCAAATAATGCAAGTATGCAAGGACAGGATTAAAAAAGGAAAGGCACAAAACAAGCTCAATCTAGCTAGAGACATAAAGGGTAACAAAAAAAGTTCTACAAATATATTAGAAGCCAGAGGAAGACCAAAGACAGGGTAGGCCCATTGCTCAGTGAAGAGGGAGAAAAAGTAACAGGAAATTTGGAAATAGTAGAGGTGCATAATGTCTTCTTTGTTTCAGCTTTCACCAAGAAGATGGATGGTGATGGGATGTCGAACATAGTGAATGCTAGTGGAAATGGGGTAGGTTTAGAAGTTAAAATAAAAAAAGAACAAGTTAAAAATTATGTAGAAAAGTTAGATGTTTGCATGTCACCAGGGCCTGATGAAATGCATCCTAGAATACTCAAGGCACTGATAGCGGAGATATCTCAGCCTTTAGTTATCATCTTTGAATAGTCATGGAAGTCAGGAGAGATTCCAGAAGACTGGAAAAGGGCAAATATAGTGCGCATCTATAAAAAGGAAAATAAGAACAACCCAGGAAACTACAGGCCAGTCAGTTTAACTTCTGTGCAGGGAAGATAATGGAGCAAGTAATTAAGGAATCCGTCTGCAAACATCTGGAAGATAAGTTAATAGGCAACAGTCTGCATGGATTTGTAAAGAACATCATGTCAAACCAATCTGATAGTTTTCTTTGCTAGGACAACAAGTCTTGTGGATAAGGAAGAAGTGATGGATGTAGTATACCTAGACTTTAGTAAAGAATTTGATATGGTCTTGCATAACCTTCTTATTAATAAACGAGGGAAATACAATCTAGATGGGGCTATGATAAGATGGGTGTATAATTGACCAGATAACCATTCTCAGAGAGTAGTTATTAATGGTTCACAGTCATGCTGGAAGGGCATAACAAGTGGGGTTCTGCAGGGGTCTGTTTTGGGACCTGTTCTGTTTAATATCATCATCAATTATTTAGATTTTGGCATAGAGAGTTTGCTTATTAAGTTAGCAGATGATACCAAGGTGGGAGGGGTTGCAGGCGCTTTGGAGGATAAAGTAATAATTCAAAATGATCTGGACAAACTGGAGAAATGGTCTGAGGTAAATAGGATGAAGTTTAATAAGAACAAATGCAAAGTACTGCACAATCTGTTTCACACTTACAGAATGGGAAGTGACTTTCTAGGAAGGAGGACTGCAGAAAGGGACCTAGGGGTCATAGTGTACCAAAAGCTAAATATGAGTCAACAGTGTGACACTGTTGCAAAAAAAGCAAATGATTCTGGGATGCATTTTGTGAGGAGTTTTGTGAGGAAGACACTAGAAGTCATCCTTCCACTCTACTCTGCAGTGATTAGGCCTCAGTTGGAGTATTGTGTCCAGTTCTGGGCACCTCATTTCAAGAAAAAGGTGGAATAAGTTGAGAAGGTCCAGAGAAGAGCAATAAGAATGATTAAAGGTCTAGAGAACATGAGCTATGAGGGAAGACTGAAAGAATTGGGCTTGTTTAGGATAGAGAAGACTGAGAGGGGACATGGTAGCAGTTTTCAAGAATCTAAAAGGGTATTAGGAGGAGGGAGAAAAGTTGTTCTCCTTGGCCTCTGAGGATAGGACAAGAAACAATGGGCTTTAATTGAAGCAAAGGAAGTTTAGGTTGGACATTAGAAAAAACTTCCTAATTGTCATGGTGGTTAAACACTGTAATAAATTGCCCAGGGAGGTTGTGGAATCTCCATCACTGGAGATATTTAAGAGCAGGTTGGATAGACAGCTATCAGGGATGATCTAGACCAGGGATACTCATCTTTGGAAGCCCCAGAGGCCACAATGATACTCACAGTACACGCCGAGGGCCGCAACTTAAGTATGTTTGCATATACATGCAAATTTATATGCAAATATATGCAAATAGCATCTTTCACACCGATGGGCATGAATACAAAGATTAATGCAAGACTAAACAACATGCAGGCCCCATTTAAGACAATTCTGCTGATCTTAATAAAATGCAATATTTACCCAATTTCCACCCATATGACAGCACTTTTAATGATCAATGACAGTCCAGAAATTTAACTACTAAAATGCATATCAACAGAAGACCATTATATTGACCCACCGTTGTGGACCGTGTTCTCATTGGAGGCCATGTTCAAAGGATCCCACCTGTTGGCTGCTTGTTGAGCCCCACATAAACCCAAATTGCACCGTGGGACACAAATGGGCCGCATGTTGAATAGCCCTGATCTAGATGGTGCTTAGTTCTGCTGTGAGGGCAGGGGATTGGATTTGATGACTTCTCAAGGTCTCTTCCGCTTATAGTATTCTATGATTCATCAATATATGTTTAATGTATCAAATTAAATCAGAGGAATTGTCCCATATTGTAGTGTCATTAGAGAAGGTTTTGGAACAAATTGATAAACTTAACAGTAACAAGTCACTGGGACCAGGTCCCATTCACCCAAGAGTTCTGAAAGAACTCAAGTGTGAAATTGCAGAACTATTAACTATGGTTTATAACCTATCCTTTAAATCAGCTGGAAGATAGCTAATGTGACACCAGTATATATAAAGAGCTATAGAGCTGATCCTGGCAATTACAGACTGGTAAATCTAATGTCAGTACCGGGCAAGTTAGTTGAAACTCTAGTTAAGAATAGACTTGTCAGACACATAGATGAATATAATTTTTTGGGGAAAAGTCAACATGGATTCTGTAAAGGGAAATCATGCCTTACTAATCTGCTAGAGGTTTTTTTGTGGGGGGTGGGGTGGGAGTCAACAAGTATGTGGACAAGTGGGATCCAGTGGATATAGTGTACTTAGATTTTCAGAAAGACTTTGACAAGGTCCCTCACCAAAGGCTCTTACATAGAATTAGTTATCATGGGATAAGAAGGAAGATCCTCTCATGTATTGAAACTGGTTAAAAGACAGGAAACAAATGGTCAGTTTTCAGAATGGAGGGAGGTAGCCAGGGATGTCCCCCAAGGGTCTGTATTGGGACCAGTCCTTTTTAACCTATTTATAAATAATCTGGAGAAAGGGGAGACAGTGAAGTGGTAACATTTGCACATGATACTAAACTGCTCAAAATAGTTAAGAACAAAGCAGACTATGATGAGCTTCAAAACAATTTCACAAAACTAGGTGATTGGGCAACAAAATGGCAAATGAATTTCAATGTTGGAAAATGTGATGTAATACACATTGGAAAAAATAATCCCAACTACACATATAAAATGATGGGGACTAATTTAGCTGTGACCACTCACAGGCCTGTATGCAGGAATTTCTGAGAGTTGGTGCTTTTTTTGTAAATGTGGACCACAATTTTTTTAAATATAATGGAGTTCAAAATAGTTACTCAATGAGGTTAATGAAAAATTTGAGTGGAAACTGACTGATAAAATTATTTTGTTACTGACACATACACACACACACACACACTCACACACACATACACACCCGTCCTCCTGGCTGTAGCTCACTGAGAGACGTGCGTATGAGGTTTAAGGTGATGCACAAAGCCAAGCGAAGGTTCAGCAGCTGCGCATGTTGCTGCCTCTCAGGATATGTCTACGTTGCATTCCTCTTTCTAGAGAGGAATTCAAATGCAGACAAACAAATTGCAAATGAAGCACAGATTTGAATTTCCCATGCTTCATTTGCATAATCGTGTCTGGCTGCTTTTTCGAAATACCCTATTTTGAAAAAAAACCCGCTGTCTAGACGTGGTTATTTCGAAAGAAAACCCTTCTTCTGAAATAACTGTTAAATCTCATTTTTTTTTTTAGGAGTAAGGATTATTTCGAAAGAAGGGTTTTCTTTCGAAATAACTACGTCTAGATAACATTTCTTTTTTCGAAATAGGGTATTTTGAAAAAGCAGCTAGACATGATTATGCAAATGAAGCATGGGAAATTCAAATCCATGCTTCATTTGCAATTTCATTCGTCTGCATTTGCATTCCTCTCTCAAAAGAGGAATGCAATGTAGACATACCCTCAGTGGCCCCAGGGAGCTATGTAGAGAGAGCGGTGAGCCCAAGCTCACTCCCACCCTAGGAAAAACCCATCTTCTTCTGCCAGGTGTCTGCCTTTTCTGGGACACTTTGTGCCCAAACTGTTGCTTCTGCTGCTCCAGCCCTGCTCACTTTGCAACACTGTGCAGGGTGCCCCCAGCCCCGCAAAGTGCCTTTAACTAGCACTGTGGTGTGAAGGGAAATTGCCTCTTGGCTAATCCTGGCCCAACGGGCTCACCGCTCGCTCCAAAGGACTGAGCGCACTGGGATGGGCAGGCAGTAATGTGCTTTCCCCTGGACAACATCTGTGGGAACGTGAGGCCAGAGAGCTCACACATAGATGCCTACCAGTGCACTCAGAGCTGGGTTCTGCCTTCCCAGAGGAGCCAGACTACAGCGCCTGGCCATTTGGATTCCAAGGGGCAGCCAGAGAGGAGGAAGGTGATATCGCAGAGACTGGCTGGCAGGGGCTTTGCTCTTCCCTTGGCCGAACTACAAGGCTGCTTCAGTGGCTTAGGGCAAGGGAATAGGCTGCTCGCATTGCAGCGCAGTGCAAATGCCCGCTGCCTGAATCTCCTTTCTCCTGGAGCTGGGCTTCTCATGCTCAGCCACCGCACCTTGGACCCCCATGGGGTAACTCCAAGCTTGCGTCCAGGAGACGCTGGTGGGTTTGGAGGTCCCAGTGTGATGGCTGTCTCTGTATGTGGAGGACACCTTCCCACCCTGCCTTAAAATGCTGATTTCTTCCCTCTGACTTGGGCAGTCCCAGACCCAGCTTAGCTATAACAGGGGCCCCTGGGTCACCATGGGGGTGTGTGTTCGCACCCTTCGTACCCTCCCCCCATCCCCGCATATGGGTCTGACTCAGGAGAGAGATCTTGGAGTCATTGTAGACAGTTCTCTGAAAACATCTGCTCAATGTCCAGAGGCAGTCAAAAAAGCAAATAGAATGTTAGGAATCATTAAAAAAAGGATAGAGAATAAGACAGAGTATATGTTAATGCCTCTATATAAATCCATGGTACGCCCATATCTTGTAAACTGTTTACAGATGTGGTCACTTCATCTCAAAAAAGATATTTTGGCATTGGAAAAGGTCCAGAAAAGGGCAGCAAAAATGATTAGAGGTTTGGAACAGGTCCCATAAGAAGAAATATTTAAAGACTGGGACTTTTCAACTTAGAAAAGAGGAGACTAATTGGGGATATGATAGAGGTCTCTAAAATCATGACTGGTTTGGAAAAAGTGCATAAGGAAAATTTTTACTTGTTCCCATAACATCAGAACCAAATAAAATTAATGGGTAGTAGGTTTAAAACAAACAAAAGGAAGTTTTTCTTCATGCCGGGCAGTCAACCCATGGAACTCCTTGCCAAAGGATATTGTGAAGACCAGGACTTTAACAAGGTTTAAAAAAGAGCTACATAAATTCATGAAGGTGAGATCCATCAATTTTTATTAACCAGAATGGGTAGGAATGATGTCCCTAGCCTCTGATTGTCAGGGGCTTTAAATGGATGACAGGAGAGGGATTACTTGATAATTACCTGTTTTGTTCACTCTCTCTGGGGCATTGGCCACTGTTGGATGACAGGATACTGGGCTAGATGGACCTTTGGTCTGACCCAGTATGGATGTTCTTACATCCTTATGTTCAGATTGAATTTTTCTTCCCTGCTGAAATGCTAAATACAAAGTTGCAGCTCAGGCCAAGATTGCTCAGTCATTAATAATATGACCCTGATTAGCTGGGATGCCATGGAACTAGATGTGTTAAAGTAGGAATATTGGGCGAGTGATATCTGTAGGAATGGAAGAAGCTCTATATGAAGTTCATAATTGTAGTTTTAGTTGAGACTTCAGCCTGAAGGCTTCCCCTGGGCTAGTAGGGAAATTTGATTATCTAGAATTTGGGTAGAGATTAAGTGTAGATCCTCTTGATGTACATTCTAAAATTACTGGCCCAGACCTGAAGCTCACCATCTCTAGACCCTGTGTTTTTTTGTTTTGTTTTGTTTTGTTTTGTTTTTTGCTAGATTGCAGTTTTTTGAATGAACAATTCAGGGGTAAAGGTTGGGGGTGTTTATTGTTTTGCTCTTTTAATTAAACATGATTTTTCTGTTAGATTTGTGTTTAATTTCTCAAAGGAATTAAATCTATTAGGACTGAATTAGAAATGGACATAATACATCTGTTTTTGAACACTTGCAGTTGGGGTGAAATTATATGTGGATCTGACTATGTAGGTATGCCATCAAGTCAGCAGTGACACTGACTGTCTTTACAAACCTGTCTCTACTGAATAAAGCTACCTGTATATGAGACTTTCTTTATATTAGCACTAGAGGTCATCTGTTCTTGAGAAAAAGAAAACTGCAAATGCACTAAGGAAAATCCATCTCCCTGGAGCCAATGTTCTGTTAAATTTATAGCTGTGATTTTCACAGCAGCCTGAAGGAGTCAAGTGTCAAAATCATATTGAACGTCCATGGGATTTAAATACCAAACACCTCTCTTAAACTTTTTTGGAAATCCCAACTGATAAATCTAAATTTAATTAAATGTATGGGCTGTGGTGTAATTTGACACCACTCTTTTGACATTAATGGTGCTACACTGATTTACAATCGCTGAGAACCCGACCTTTAGTTTATAATAGCTGTATCAATATTTCTTGGTTTAACTATTTTTCTCAGTATCAGTAGCATATATTAAGTAAGGAGAACCTCCATTTCGTGAATATAAAACATCTTGTCTTTTATTTGTATTATATGCCCCCATACACTCATAGGGTTGCCAGATGGTTTCAACAAAAATACCGGACACACTTGACATTACATCACAATCTACATTACATCTTATTTAGAAAATACCGGACATTTATATTTTCTCAATTTGTTTCCCGAACAGAAAGTTCAAATACTGGACTGTCCAGTTCAAAACTGGACACCTGGCAACCTTATACACTCAAGGAAACTAAGAAAGTATCTCTTAGTTACAGGTAATTGCTTCCTTCAGCTTTTCGGTAGAAAATTTCCATTCCTGCCTTGTCTTACTTGGATATGAAGAACCTTTTAATTCCTTGGTAAAAGTTGTGTACTTCCTGGAGAACTCTGGATGTGTCTTTTTGGGGTTATTTTTCACTATATCAACAGAAGTCTATCATTTTCAGTTATAAGCAGGTGCTTGAGATGTTGACAATTGGTGTGTATTAATAGATCAGTAAAACATTCTGAATTAATTTAATCTGGGATGGAAGCTGATCTCTAATCATGTTTAATGTGACTGTGAATAACAGTATGTTTAGTGTCAAACTCCCATTAAAGTCTTTGTCATAACTCATGAAGGCATTTCCTAGGCCTGATTAGGTTGCCAATTACATGAGCTTGCCTCTTATCTTGACACTTCCTTTTACAGTTCTGGTGTTCAAATAAGTCATTTTTCATGTTTATTGTGGTCATATTATTTGTTCTTTTTTTCCCAAGGAACAGTTAAGAATTCAAGCCATGTTTCATTTCAGTCCCTCCATGTGCTACAGTCCTATTTTTAGATCAGGCCTAGTCAAAAAGCTTGAAGGTATTTCTAACTAAGCCAGAGTGAAGCCAAAGGGGCTGATTTAGTTATTCATGCTAGAAGAGGAGCTGAGCTGCTCAAACTGATGATACACATACTGAAAATAAATAACATGATATATTAGGTCATTACTGCCTCCAGGAATTATTGAAAGTATTGCTGGCATGGCGTTTCCATTTTCATGGGCACATAGCTGAGCCAGATCAGGCCTAAATGCAGCTTGAGCCCTCATTGACTTGCCTGCATCACCTTGTTTTACAATTAAGATCCTTTTATATTTTCCCTCAAGACAATGCAGAAAAAGCATAACAATCTATTTATAAAATTTTCTTGTGAGGGGGTGTGTTCGCCCTGGTGATTAATATTGGTGTTAGAACAGCTTTCTGAAACTAAAATAAACTACAATACATACATGGGGTCATAGTAGGCTATCATTTTTTTAAAAAAAGCACAGAACCTCCCTTTGATTACAGGGAGGGTTTGCTTAAGGCTCTGTTCTGTTTTTCAGAGTAGAACGGCATATTGAAAATTGCATGTCATCTTATTATAGAGATACTCTCCCCTGTCTTCCTGAACATCATAGTTGCATGTTTCAGTGACTAAAATTAGCATGCAACCCCACAATGAACTTTAAAAGATATACCTCTCTTGGCAGTGAAACGGGTGCACAATATGTCCCCTTAATAATGAGGGTCTGAACAGTTGTATGCTCATGTGCTAGTGAATTTCATTTTGGGGCCTTCTAAGACTAGCAGATGGTTCTAGTTTTCAGTCAGTGGGAGGTTATTTTTGTTCAGGGGGTTTTATTAGTATTATTTTCAGGAAGGAGGAAATGCCAGCATGTAAAACATCCAGATGTTTGCTTCATATTATAAGAAAGAATCATATTACACTAACTAACAGTGTCAAATTGCAAAGTTTCATTTTTCTTGGTTAATATTTGTGTAGCCTTCTCTGATTCATAATTACATTATTTCTTTCTGAAAAGTGAACATGAAATCTCTGTTCTTTGTGACAAAAGCAGATATTGGAATAAATTTATTTGAATTGTAGTTCACATTACAGAGGCAATAGAAATGCATCTTGGATAAATTAGGAATATTTGTGTGTACAGTTCTTTGAGTCCTAAGGAATTTTTCTTAACATACAGAAAATGTAAACAGCATTCAAAAATGTATAGTGAGAAAACAGCCAGTTTAACTTCTGTGCCAGGAAAGATAATGGAGCAAGTAATTGAGGAATTCATCTGCAAACACTTGGAAGATAATAGGGTGGTAGTTAACAACCAGCATGGATTTGTAAAGAACAGATCATGTCAAACCAATTTGATAGCTTTCTTTGATAGGATAACGAGTCTTGTGAATAAGGTAGAAGCAGTAGATGCAGTATACCTAGACTTTAGTAAGGCATTTGATACGGTCTCACATGATATTCTTATCAATAAACTAGGCAAATACAACTTAGATGGGGTACTATAAGGTGGGTGCATAACTGGCTGGATAATCTTTCTCTGAGAGTAGTTATTAATGGTTCACAGTCCTGCCAGAAGCGCATAACAAGTGGGGTTCCTCAGGAGTCTGTTTTGGGACCGGTTCTGTTCAATAGCTTCATCAACGATTTAGATATTGGCATAGAGAGTATGCTTATTAAGTTTGCAGATTATACCAAGCTGGGAGGGGTTGCAAGTGCTTGGGAGGATAAAGTAATAATTCAAAATGATCTGGACAAACTGGAGAAATGGTCTGAGGTAAATAGGATGAAGTTTATTAAGAACAAATGCAAAGTACTCCACTTAGGAAGGAACAATCCATGTCACACATACAGAATGGGAAGCGACTGTCTAGGAAGGAGTATTGCAGAAAGGAACCTAGGGATCATAGTAGACCACAAGCTAAATATGAGTCAACAGTGTGACACTGTTGCAAAAAAAGCAAATATGATTCTAGGATGCATTAATAGGAGTGTAGTGAGCAAGACACAAGAAGTCATCTTCCACTCTACTCTGCAGTGATTAGGCCTCAGTTGGAGTATTGTGTCTAGTTCTGAGCACCACATTTCAAGTAAGATGTGGAATGATTTGAGAAGGTCCAGAGAAGAGCAACAAGAATGATTAAAGGTCTAGAGAACATGAGCTATGAGGGAAGACTGAAAGAATTGAGCTTGTTTAGTTTAGGAAAGAGAAGACTGAGAGGGGACATGGTAGCAGTTTTCAAGAATCTAAAAGGGTATTAGGAGGAGGGAGAAAAGTTGTTCTCCTTGGCCTCTGAGGATAGGACAAGATGCAATGGGCTTAAATTGAAGCAATGGATGTTTAGGCTGGACATGAGGAAAAACTTCCTAACTGTCAGGATGGTTAAACATTGTAATAAATTTCCTAGGGAGGTTGTGGAATCTCCATCTCTGGTGATATTTAAGAGCAGGTTAGATAGACATCTATCAGGGATGGTCTAGATGGTACTGGGTCCTGCCGTGAGAGCAGGGGACTGGACTCAATGACCTCTCGAGGTCCCTTCCAATTCTAGTATTCTATGATTCTATGATTCTATAAGGAGATCGTAACCTGGCTTTTCTATCAGAACATTGTTCCTGTTTTCATTTTTCCGCAATACAGCCCATGTCTTTTGAAAAGTCATGTTGTCTGTACATCTCTCCCCATATGATAATAAGTCATAACCTCCCAAATATGTCCATCTTACTCAAGTATGTATGTAAGAATGCCTTAAGGTAAACATTAATTATTGTGCTGCTTTTTATACCATCAAAATGCATCAGTACTTTTGTGATTAGTCCAGTTTTTCAGGATTTAATTCAGCTCCATAAATTCATCCTGATTTGAAATACGATAGACAAGATGCTGGTATATGAGCGCATTAATTCGGTTTAATTGATTTATTTAAATCAGTCACTTATGAACATGAGAGATGATGGCTTTGGCACAACATATGCATGCTCCCCATGTGTGGCTGTGTCACTGTACCTCAATCCACTGCCCTTACTTTTCCATTGATGGCTTTCTCCTGAACAAAATTATCTATTTTGCTGAAAGAAATTACAGATAAAATTCCTTTGATTGCTAATATGAGAATAACAATCCTAGTTTCACTTACAGCATAAACCAAATTTGAATGTGAGGCTAAATCTACACTACACAGTCAACCTAAGGTACACAACTTCAGCTATGTGAATAACATAGCTGGAGTCAATGTACCTTGGATCAACTAACTGTGGTGGGCACAATATGTGGGGTCAATAGGAGACACTCTCCTGTCACCTTACTTTATTCTTCTCATCTGGGATAGAATATCAGGGTCAACTGGAGAGCATTCTGTGATCGATTTGGCAGGTCTTCACTAGATGCACTAAATCAACATCTTGTATGTCTATCTCCACTCCATTGATCCTAGCTGTAGTATAGATGTAGCCCAAGTCTATAAAAGAAGAACTTATAAAGCCACTGAACCAATTTAGGCCTGTTCAATTGACTATTATATATTTACTTTGTGTACATCACAATATTTATGAGTTAAGGTCCTTCCTGCACTCATCTAGTTCAAAACCAAATTATAGAAAATAGGTCTTGCAAAATCTTTGTTGAAAAAATCAGGCAGATTGGTGTCTTGAGTATTATTTTGAGAGGAAAATGAGAATAAGATATTAGCAGAATTTTCAACAAACATGTTTTAATCACTAGATGTATCCAAATTCACCTGGGAGTATAAGGATTTATTTTGACAACTTCTACTAATCCTAAAACTTTGGAACAATTTACCAAGGGTGACAGTGGATTCTCCATTACTACCAATCTTGATGTTTAAATGCTGGATGCTCTTCCGAAAGATGAGTTTTAGAAATTATTTTGGGGCAAGTTCTATGGCCTGTGTTACATGGAAGGTCAGACTACATTATCATAATGGTCCCTTTTAGCCTTTGAATCTATGAATGAATCTAATGGGATTTGGAGAAAGTGATATATGTGCCTTGAGATGACCACTGTATACTACACATTTCAATCAGATTGTGATGATTGGAGCCATTACTGTCTGAGTTCCAACTGTAAGAAATTAACTTCTTTGGCTGCAGACTGACAAAAAGTCTGCAGGCTTCCACTGTGGAGGATGATTACAATTTTTCTGGAGGGGAGAGGGAAATCCGCTTATTCAGCAGCTATGAATATATGATTAGATTTTACTGAGCAGAGTCTCAGCTTCCAACCAGTCAAGTTCCCAGGACTGACAATCAGGTTTTTAAAGTGCCTGCTATTGAATTATGCCTCTCTGTCAGGAATAGAGATGGAGGCAGATGGCTTTCAAGAGCAGAACTATAAGCAGAAAATAGGTCAAAAGTAGCTCAAAAATTTTACAATATACCCTCCTGTGGCCAATGTAGATCGCCTCTGTGTATGTGCATCTCTGTATGGTGGAGTAAGGAAGAGAACCTACATTTTATAAAAAATGAATTAAACCAAACTAAATAATAAGTGAGACCATTTGCTGGAATATGTTCCATTTATTCTAGAGCCATATGCTAAAGGAAACAAAGAAGGATGCTAAAGGAAACAAAGAAGGATACTCAGGAGTCGTGGATCCCAGAAGATGAGACCATGTGTGATGGGTCTGTAGCTTGTAGATTTTTGTGGACTCTGGTGGCAGGACAGTGTTGCTCCTGAATACCTTGGCCATCACTGAAGCCAGAAAAGCTAATGACTTAGACACTGAAGAGTTGATATCCATGATATGAGGATATTATGTCAGTTTTGGATGTTTATTTCAGGGTGGTTTGATGTTAGGTAACTGTCATGTAATTGTAGAAAGACCATAGCTCCAGTTGTAGGGATTGGGGGCATAGGGTTATAGTAAATTAATAGTAAGGAAAGGGCATAGGGGCACCTAGTTGCCCGCAGTTCCTAAAGGCATTCTGCCTGCAGGAAAAAAAGAAGCAGCAGAATGCTGATGAGAGGTTGCAAAATCTCTCTCTCTTTTTTTGAGATGTAGCCTGTGCTTCCTGTATTCATTCTCCTTGTGCTTATATATTATGAGACAATCTTTAGTTACATGATTATATAACACGTTATTCATAATATCCAGGCCTCATTCAGTGCATGAGATGAATGCACAAAAGGGGTGGAATTAAGGTTGCATGGTGAGTTGCAAATATGTTAATTCCTAACTTGTGAGGGCTTGATTTTGTAATCTAAATAATGATCCTTTATGTATTTCTTGTTTAGAATATAAAATATTCTTTGCAAAATGGTATTGGAGAGAACTAGTTTTATAAGGAAAATATCTCAGAATAAACCCTCTGACCTGTGGGAAATAGTTGCAAAGATGACTAAGAGCCCTCTTCAGTGCACACTGCCACAGTACACACTATTCAGTTTTATGAGCTCAGGATCATCATGGATGTTCTGGAAGGTTTTTTTGTTTTTTGTTTGTTTGTTTTGTGCCTCATAGGTGATAGCCTTACCTTGAGGAGAGCAAAGGAGCTTGGGTAGTCAGGAAAGAGTTTGTGTCAAGTGCTTAACTGGAGGCTTATGGAAATGGAAAGCTTTTTGTGTTGTGTACAGGAATGTCCTGGAAGGTGGCTTGAGGCTATTATGCAGTTGGCATGGGTATCAATTTGAATACCATTACAGTGATCAAATTACGGTCAATTATATGTATTTATCGGTTTCTTAAGATAAAGAAAGTAAACTGAGAAAAATACATTGGACTTAATCCTACATTTTCTGTACTCTCAAAACCCCCATTGAAGACAAATCAAGATTTTATAATTGTAAGCATTGCATGAAAAAAGTACTGATAGCTTTTTCTTCTGAACTTTAGCTTTCACATTATGGGTGTTCTTGCTGTAGGAGTTTTACTTTTGTTAATATAGTATCTCCTTAATTATATCTTAGTCTACTCTGAGTGCTATATGGATTGAAAAAGGAGAATATTCCCCAAATCCCTTCAGTCTGTTTTCATGTGAAATTGTACATTTTGTGAGTCTTCAGCAATGAAGCATTAGATGCATAAAACTGTGAAATACATGAAAAACTTAAAAGCATCATATAAAAAATTGAATCTCTAAATGTATAAAACTCACACTGTACATCATCCAGTTACACATTTAATAGTTTTCCCTGAGCAGTAAGCAGCTAGAGCTAGAACAATCATGAATATTTTATCTTGGGAGATCAAAAGTAACCATGTCGCAAACAGAGGACCTTCTGCATTTTTTATTTTGTTTATTCCCTTTTTTGTTTTTGTTTTTTGCTTGGATGAATCAGCCTTTTATCTTCCCCAAACTAACTCAATGGGGATAATTTTAGATGGAGACATTTATGGCTGAGGACAGAGCTCATCTGCAGCAGGTTCCTCAGTGATGAGCTGAGCTCATGATTGTCCCTAGCAGATGTTTGTTTCTTCAGTAGGCAGGGATTCTGTGAAAAAAGTGTCAGAGAGAGGAAGGCCTGAAAATGTACTAGTGAATGCCAGAAATACAATATTATCTAAGTCCCTAGTGCTTTCTTTAGTTGTATTGATGATTTGCAAGCTTGTGAGTTGGGCAGAATGACAGGAACAAGAGAAGGCCAAAATCTTGGCTTCTTGTTATTTATTATTTTGTATTACCATGGTGCGTACGAATGCCAGTGATGGACTGGGACACCATTGTACTAGGTGCAGAACAAAAAGATAGTCTCTGGCCCAAGAGTTTACAGTCTAAGACAAGTGAGAACAGGTGGCTTGAGAGACGTGGGGAATACAAAGAAACAATGAGACAATATTGGTCAACACTATAGAGAGCTGAACCTGTCACTATAGTGTGAAAGGCAACATGGGAGAAAGCATGAAGGAGTTCTTTGAAAATATATTAAGCAGGTGATGGAGGCTGGCATGATGAAGCAGGAACTGACTTTTCAGTGCTGAATGAGAGATGATAGGTAGCACAGAAATAAACTTTGAAAGAGAAGATAAGTAGCTTAAGTTTGATACAATGGAGAAGGGGGAGTCAGTGAAAGCATAGGAAGAGAGGGCTGACTGGTCAAAGCTCAGAGAATGATCTTTGCAGCAGCGTTCTGAATGGATATGAGCAGGGCAAGATGGTCTGTAAGAAGGTCAGAGAAAAGGATTTTTCAGTAATTGAGACTCAAGGTAATGAGAGCCTGGATGAAAATTTTTGCTATGTGGATGGATCGTAAATTTTAGAGATATCATGCAGAAAGAACCTGCAAGACTTAGACACAGGCCTCTTTTTAAGTCCTCACATTCATTATGAGTGAAAGATGACAACCAAAGAATGAGTCTGAATGACAACCAGGTTGGTAGTGGTGTCCATTGTGACAGCGAAGGTCTTTGACAGGCCATGGAAGATGGCCTTTCTAGTACTATGGTGGGCTTGATTCAGCAGGTAGATTATGAGGCAGTTGACCCTCATAAAACATTATTTTATCTGAAGAATGATTTCAGTGCCAAACTAGAGTTTCTTACACAGCTCACCCACAGACAAAGATAATTTTTTTGCTTCTGTTTATATTATTTAACTTAATTAAAAATCCACAATATTTTGTGGCTTTTCCCAAGGACACTTGAGGATTTTGCCCATTGTTTTTCTGTTTTTTAAAAAAATAAGGGTTTTTTTGTCTGTTTTTCACTTTGTAAGTCTGTTTAATTTACAGCCGACTCTTACTTTTCCTGTTAATGAGAGTTCTCTCTTTGGGGCTAGATGTCAGAAAAGTTAACTCAGCATGCCAGCACAGTACCCAAGACATTATTTTTCAAACATAATTACTACTATAAGAATAAAGAAATGATCTCTGCATTTTGTAGCTGGAAGCAGTGGTGAGGATAGTATTCAGCAGGTGACAATATTTTTTCATTATGGATGCTGAAATCACACAATCATGCTGCAGTTGTAGTTCTCAGGAGACCATCTGCCTTCTGGGGGTAGAGTGGACGAATATATTTTAGCATATTGAACCATTAGTAATTAAACTTGAAAAATGGTTCCTTCAAACAAAGTACTGTATTAATGTCTCAAGATAGAGGAGAGTACCTGGGTGTAGTCATGATTGGTATTCCATTCTCTAGGGGGCAAATCTCCAGCTGGTGTAAATTAAGAACAGAAGGACATATCAGCTACCATATTAGGTCAGATCAATAGTTCATCTAGCTCAGTATCCTGTATCCAACAGTGGCCTGTATCAGTTCTTCAAGGAGAGTGTGCAAGACAGGGCAATTTTGGAGTGATCCACTCTGTCTTCTAGGCCAGGTTTCTGGAAGTGAGAGGTAGGATCGCTTCAAGCATGGGATTCCATCCCTGACCACCTTAGCTAATAACCATTGATTGATCTCTTCTCCATCTTATATAGTTAATCTTTTAAGACAGTTAAACCTCTGGACATCACAACATCCCATGATAATGAGTTCTGCAGGTAATGCATTATGTGAAAAAAGTACGTTTTCTTCTTTGTATTAAACCTGCTGACTATTCATTTAGCATGTGACACCCTGGTTTTTGTATTGTGATAAAGGGTACATTATACATATCCATTCACTTTTTCCACATCCATCATATCCTTCCTTATTTATCTTTAAAGAAAAAGCTGAACATACCTAATCTTTTTATTCCCTCCATGTATAGATGCTCTATCATCACCTTAGTCATCTTTGTTGCCCTTTTCTAGTTCCACTATCACCAGGATTCACTTGTGGGCACACTATGGATTTATACAGTGGCATGACATTTTCTGTCTTATTTTTTATCCCTAGCATAATAGGGCCTAACATTCCGGCAACTTTTTTGTCTGTTGTGTGTACTGAGCAAAAGTTTTCAGAGAACTATCCAGTAACTCCAAGATCTCTTTCTTGACTGATAACAGCTAATTAAGAACCTACCATTATAGAAGTGTAGTTGAGATTATTTTTTTCAGTGTGAATTACTTTGATGAATGTTGAATTTCATCTGCCATTTTGTTGTGCAATCACCCATTTTGTGTAAGTCTTTGCAGTCAGCTTTGGACTTAACTGTCTTGAATAATGCTGTTTAATCTGCAAACTCTGTCACTTCAAAATTCACTCCCTTTTCTAGATCATCTATGAATATGTTGAACAGAACAGGTCCCAGTACAGATTCTTGGGAGACCCCAAATTGTTGTGATTCCATTGACTTCCATGACAGGTTTCATCAGCTGAGGATTTCCCCCTAGCTCTTGTTTTCTATGATTCGAGGGTGCCCACTAAAGACCACAGTTACAATTTTGTTCTAAATACAGTATATCTTTCCTACCTGTCAATACAGGATGAGCTGTAGAACTTCAAACCACATCCATAAGAACATAAGAACGGCCGTACCGGGTCAGACCAAAGGTCCATCTAGCCCAGTATCCTGTCTGCCGACAGTGGCCAGCACCAGGTGCCCCAGAGGGGTGGACCAAGACAATGATCAAGCGATTTGTCTCCTGCCATCCTCTCCAGCCTCTGTCAAACAGAGGCCAAGGACACCATTTTATCCCCTGGCTAATAGCCTTTTATGGACCTAACCTCCATGAAATTATCTAGCTTCTCTTTAAACTCTGTTATATTCCTAGCCTTCACAGCCTCCTCTGGCAAGGAGTTCCACATGCTGACTACACGCTGTGTGAAGAAGAACTTTCTTTATTAGTTTTAAACCTGCTACCCATTAATTTCATTTGGTGTCCTCTAGTTCTTCTATTTAGGAACTAATAAATAACTTTTCTTTATCCGCCCTCTCCACACCACTCATGATTTTATACACCTCTATCATATCCCCTCAGTCTCCTCTTTTCTAAACTGAAAAGTCCCAGTCGCTTTACTCTCTCCTCATATGGGACCCGTTCCAAACCCCTAATCATTTTAGTTGCCCTTTTCTGAACCCTTTCCAAGGCCAAAATATCTTTTTTGAGGTGAGGAGACCACATCTGTACACAGTATTCAAGATGTGGGCGTACCATAGTTTTATACAGGGACAGTAAGATATTCTGGGTCTTATTTTCTATCCCTTTCTTAATAATACCTAGCATCCTATTTGCCTTTTTGACCGCCGCTGCACACTGTGTGGAAGTTTTCAGAGAACTGTCCACGATAACTCCAAGATCTCTTTCCTGATTTGTCGTAGCCAAATTAGCCCCCATCATACTGCGTATAGTTGGGGTTATTTTTCCCGATGTGCATTACTTTACACTTATCCACATTAAATTTCATTTGCCATTTTGTTGCCCAATCACTCAGTTTGGTGAGATCTTCTTGGAGTCCCTTACAGTCTGCTTCTGTCTTGACTATCCTAAACAGTTTGGTATCATCCGCAAACTTTACCACCTCACTGCTTACCCCTTTCTCCAGATCATTTATGAATAAGTTGAACAGGATTGGTCCTAGGACTGACCCTTGGGGACACCACTAGTTACCCCTCTCCATTCTGAAAATTTACCATTTATTCCTACCCTTTGTTTCCTGTCTTTAACCAGTTCTCAATCCAAGAAAGGACCTTCCTCTTATCCCATGGCCATGTAATTTACACAAGAGCCTTTGGTGAGGGACCTTGTCAAAGGCTTTCTGGAAATCAAGTATACTATATCTACTGGATCCCCTTGTCCGCATGTTTGTTAACCCCTTCAAAGAACTCTAATAGATTAGTAAGACAGGATTTCCTTTACAGAACCCATGTTGACTTTTGTCCAACAAATTATGTTCTTCTACATGCTTCACAATTTTATTCTTTACTATTGTTTCGACTAATTTGCCCGGTACTGAAGTTAGACTTACCGGTCTGTAATTGCCCGGATCGCCTCTAGAGCCCTTTTTAAATATTGGTGTCTTTAAATATTGGTGTCCACAACTTCTCATTTGAAATTTTGAAACTCAGATTATCCTCCCTCCGTCCCCACACACACTGCCATGTGCTTAAAACATCCAGGATAGTTTCTCATTTCTGAGCAAATTGCAGCACTTTTGGTACACACATGACAGTTCAAAATGTTGATCATATTTATGAGGGAGAAGACTAAGGTGCTATGTCTCAACCTGAGTATAAGGAAGTCCATTCTAGATAATTAATTGTGATTCATATCTCAGCAGGCTATCAGTCACATATTCTCTGTCCCCCAAATCACATGATTTATAAGAAAAATCAGGCTTACATAGAGCTCAGCTTGAACTCCCCTTAAAGGGATAGATCATCCTGAAGAGGTACCAAAGGAAATAAACAGGCCACTTTCAAAGTTTTAAACATAAAAGAAATCAAAATGAATAAACACTATTGTTTACACATTCTCTTTTTACTTTTCATTTATATTGAATTCCTCTTTTGAAAGGAACAGATTTGAAGAGTAAGTTCTCCAACAAAGCATTGCACAGAATCATTCCTTCATACCTCATTCAGAATTTACAAAAACCAATCCCATTTCTCTTGGTGCATAAACCTTAGAATATTTCAAATGTTCACAACCTTTTAGGCTTTTCTCTCAACATATGTTTATGCCAATAGAATATCATGGAGTATTTGCCACATTATTACATTCATGCCCCCAATCAACACTGAACTGGAAGGTAAACAGATGGAATTTATTTGCTCACGAATTATGCAAAATTGTAATTCTTGCATTTTCATTGGCAAATTAGCTAATGGCTATGTGGGTGGGCTATGTACTAATGCTTGACTCTGATTGCTTTGCTTCAGTATCTCTGCTTTCAAGTACACCTGTTCCCCATTGTGATTTTCATCTGGAAAATATGCCATCTGGATTGAGCTCAGTTTTTTTAACCAAAAATGAATGGGTATAATTTAGGTCAGAACAATTTTCTCAGCCAATAAAAAAAAAACAAGTTCTTTTTTTCTGTATGGAACTTAGTAGCTATTACATTTGTGTAGACAGACAAGTTACAGAGATAAAGTAAATAATTTCATATTAAATGCTAATGGACCATAGAAGCTGAAAATAATGGAACTATGCAAAGTGTGTCAACAAACTGCTTTAAATTTTGCAGATTGCATCTAATCAAAACACATGGTTTGGCTCAAAATTACTGTTAATTAAAGTCCTGCTTTCTTCCAACAGAATGCCTATAAGAAAGTTTTATGTTATTTGGTGTCTTGGATGCAAAGAAAATATGGAAATTTATAGGGGATTATATGAACCAGTAGATAACAGGGCATTCCACCAGATCATTACCTAACTTTGCTCACACATTTACAACTTAACTTACTTTATTATGTAGCCTGAGAGGGGTTGCAGAAGGCCTCTTCTGACTTAAAGAAATTGTCTTCCTCTTGATTTGGAAGGATACAGTCTCAGATTTAATTCCTCCACAATTCAGTACAGTAGCAGAACAAATATAAGAACTTGTAGTAGTCTGATTTATGTAAGTTGGAATAGTATAAGTAATTGGACACTTTATAGCTAGAAGAATAATCTCTTATCTTGTTTTACTCCTTTTGTGAGCACAAATTGTTCCTGATTCTAAATATGATTTATTGGAAGCAATCAGCACTGATATAGAGTAATATGAATATCCAATATTAGGAAAATGAATGACTCTTTGCTCTTCCAAACTCAGAGGTGTAAGCATGTAAACATGAAGACCTGAGCTAAATTATGCCTATGTTTACACTTGTGCAACCCATTGTTTTTAGTGGGATTGTAAGTGTGTAACTGATACTGGAATATGGCCCATGATTTAACACTTAACAAGCAGACTGTGTGATAAAAATGTGTCCCTGTGTGTTAATGCTTCATTCACTGTTCAACTGTGGTCAATATTTCATGTCATTCTTTTATTTTCCTGGATGGTGTTATTTAGAAGTTGATTGCAATGGTTTGAAAGGGAACAAAGTGTCTTCAAGGGGGAGTGTGTTACTGCCAATATGGAATCATGCATTAATGATGAGCCCTGCCGACAGCTGCTCATTCACATTTGTCTTCATTATGTAAAACGCCGTCTGTCAGCGATGAACATTGTCCAACTTAGAGTAGAAAGGTTTTGTTGAGTGTCAACCACTGGACCTAAACTATGAATAAAGTGAAAAGATTATCTGGTGATAGAAACAACAAACAACAACAAATAGAAAACTCTTGGGATTCCCACTGATTTGAAATTAAAAAAAGCATTAGCACCTACCAACTGTGTTTACTGCAGCTGACTGCTTTCATATGAAATCTGGTATGGCCCCAATTTAGCAATGTATGCTTCTCGGATCTAAACACTCAGGTTCTGTCTATGCAGCAAGCTAGTATGTGACAAGCTGAGGTGTGACTCTCTGGAGTACCAGCTTGTCATGCTAATGTCCCATATGGTCACTATTGCAGTGTAGTGAAACTCTTGCTGCATTTTGGGCCTTTCGCTGAGCAGTAGCAATGACCATGCTGGATATAACTGTTCAGCAAACTAGTGCACTGTAGCGTTGCATCCTGTCTTGCCACACACCTACTCACAGTGTAGACAAGCCCTTAGATGAACATTCAGCATCAAAGCACTAGACTAGTGATCCAAGTCAGTGGAAAGATGCGAGGGGAGTGTCTACACAGCATTTTGGAGTCTGTGGGAGTGAGCCTTCCAGCCCAAGTTGATCAACTCAGGCTAGCAGGGCTTGTGCTAGCCCTCTAAAAATGGCTGTGTAGACAGTGCTTTGAAGAGTTGACCTGGGCTGGAACTTGGGCTCTGAAGTCCTCTTCCTTCCTTAGGTTTCAGAGCCTGAGCTGCAGACTCATAAGCAAGTTCAAAGTGCTGCCCACATAGCCAGTTTTAGAAGTTTAGCATGAGCTCTGCTAAACTAAGCATGAAGCTTACTCCCACAGGCTCAAAAATGCTGTGTAGACATGCTCTCATTAATTCTGATAGGTTTAGGATTATGTTCCTTTTGAGTTATTGTACAGTTTCTAGAAACAGAGTGAAAATACCCAGGAATTCAGGATGAAATTATTAACTTCCATCATTTTAGAACCAAGAAGCTCTGAAAGTAAATAATAAAAGATTAAGAAGGTCAGAATAAAAAAAAAAGTAATGGTTTATTAAAAATAGAATAATTATACTGCTTGAGACTTTATCATTGGTATATAATGTGGAAATATTTCTACTAAGGAATACAATGTAAGTATCTTTGGCCTGAATCTGAGAGATTAATTTGGAGAAAATTTCATGGTGAAACAAAATACATGGAGAAAATGAAATGCAGTGATACAATCTCATTAGTGTCAGTTTATATGTAACAATAAACAAACCTTAAGACAAATTTGGAATAGGGATTTGAATACCATTCTTGATCCAGGTTGGAATTCCATATGTGCCAACATACAACATTTTTGCAAAAACTTTTAATGGACACAAAAAAATATTGTTCATGCTGAAATTTGATAAGATGAAGTAAAAAATCATGACAACAGTAGTTGTAAGAAATGTAAAGCAGAAAGGGGTTCATTCTATTCATTAGTTGTAAGGTTTGCTATAATACTAAGTTCTGAAAGTCTGTATAATTCTTGATATGAAATTACGTGAAATATCTCAAATTATGCATTCTTGGGTACGATCATATAATTTAGATAATCCCAAACTAAAGTGTTACTAAGAACTATAGTATAATAACTAAAAAATAAATACTGCATAATTGAATATCTTTCTCATGCCTAAATATAACTATGTGGCTGCGTCTAGACTGGCATGATTTTGCTGAAATACTTTTAACGGAAAAGTTTTTCCATTAAAAGTATTTCCGCAAAAGAGCATCTAGATTGGCACGGATGCTTTTGCGCAAAAAGTGCTTTTGCGCAAAAGCATCCATGGCCAGTATAGACGTGATTTTGCGCAAGAAAGCTCCGATGGCCATTTTAGCCATCGGGCTTTCTTGCTCAAAACATTAAGGTGCCTGTCTACACTGGCCCTCTTCCGCAAGTATTCTTGCGCAAGAGGGTTTATCCCTGAGCGGGAGCGTGAAAGTATTTACGCAAGAAGCACTGATTTTGTACATTACAAAGTCAGTGCTCTTGCGCAAATTCAAGCGGCCAGTGTAGACAGCTGGCAAGTTTTTGCAAATCTTGCCAGTCTAGACGCAGCCTGTATGTCTATAAGAAGTGCTATACACACCTAGAAAAAGTAACCTTTCAGCTATGTGATAGAAATAACATATTTTAGGCTATATTGTCTGGGACATACATCTGCATATATATAGTACCACAAAGGCTATGTCTACACTATGTGTTTTGTTGGAAGAGGCAATGCAAATGAAGCACTGATTAGCATTTTCTCACGCTTCATTTGCATAATCTATTCCTATCTGTTTTTGCGCAAGAGATTTTTGCTCAAAAACATGCAGTGTGGGCGTGTCCATTTTGCGCAAAAACCCCTCTCCCAGAGAGGCAT
Organism: Rafetus swinhoei; assembly: GCA_019425775.1. NCBI lineage: Eukaryota > Metazoa > Chordata > Testudines > Trionychidae > Rafetus > Rafetus swinhoei. The sequence goes on from CM033437.1 coordinate 281,452,852, forward strand.
AAGGATCTTGCTCAAAAAGGGGGGTTTGTGCAAAACGGACATGTTCACACTGCATCTTTTTGTGCAAAAACCTCTTGAGCAAAAACGAATTGGAATAGATTATGCAAATGAAGCGCGAAAAAATAGTAGTGCTTCATTTGCATTGCCTCTTCTGACAAAACACTTGGGCTATGTCTACATTACAAGGTTTTTGCACAAAAACGTCAGTTTTTGCACAAAAACCAATGGAACGTCCATACCTCAAGTGCGTTTTTGCGCAAGAAAGTCGACAGAACAGAGGTCTTTTGCTGGTAGAGTTATTCCTCTCCCCATGAGGAATAACTCCTTTTTGCGCTACAGCTCTTGTGCAAAAAGGCAGGTGTGGATGCGCCAGAGGGGTTTTTGCGCAAGAAACCCCTATCTGAAAAAGCACAGGTGCTCTGATAGCCATTTTGCGAATGGCCTTCAGAGCTTTCTTTCGCAAGAGTGTCCATGCAGTGTGGATGCTCTCTTGTGCAAAAGCACATCGCTTTTGCAATGCGCTTTGAGGTCTGGACACACTTTTGCGCAAGAAGTTTTGCACAAGAACTCTTCTGCAAAAGGCTTCTTATGCAAAAACCCTGCAGTGTAGACAAAGCCGTAGTGTAGACATAGCCTAATAGTTCAATATACAAACAGAGATGATAGAATATATGTACTGCTAGTATTTCTGTATTAACTTCTACAGAATTCTGTGAATCCTGTTCTCTGTCACATTTAGCCATTCTAAACATAATTAATTTAGTTAAAGTTTAAAGTCAAATATATTAAAGGAAAATAATCACATATTCTGGAATTATTTTTGTGTAAATTTCCCCCTGGAATTACTAAATTACCCTGTAGGAAACATTCACATTTGCTTACTATATGTTAGCTAATGTGTCAGTTAAAAAAAAATTGACTCCTGGAAATTTTAAGAAGCAATAAAAACTGCATCTGAACAATTTGTGTCCATTTGTCCCAGATGGCAGGTCCAGGGAGCAGTAATGCTGGTTTTAATGTGTTCTTTAATTTTATCTCATCAAATATTCAACATGTCAAAATGAGCAATAAGCGGAGCTGGGTTTTTTAACACACTTTCTTCCAGCACCAGACGCAGTGTTGAGGTTTGTCTAAGTTGCTGAAGTGCTACAGATTTTGAGCAATGGAACATTGTGGTACTGTCTTGTCCTTTCAAAGTATTTCCCCTGTAACTGAGCTCACAAACATTTCTTAATGGAACACATAATTTGGTAATACCGGATTTTGTTAATAGTTAGCACTTTGAGATTTGTAAACCTGGGTCACATTTCATTTTCCCTTTTCTTACACCAACAGATATCATCTACAGTTCTGTATTCATTCTTAATCTTTTGCCATTGATGCAGTGACTTGCTCCCCCCCGTTGTCTCCGGAGGACGCATTGCTGACATCTTAATTTTTCCTTGATTCTTCAGAGGCTGGCTGATTGCTCTGTTTCACCCATCTTTAGCCTTCAGTAAAAAGACTAACACATTTAGTAATCTGTTTCCTGAATGACAGAGAAAGGGTTAAGGCTGCATACAGCTCCATTCATTGGCAACAGGACTAGGGTTGCCAGATGGTTTAACAAAAAATACCAAACCCCTCCACCCCCCGCCAAACAAAAACGAAAACAAAACAAAACACTGGGAAAAAATTCTGTCAAGGAAAAAAAAAAGGGGGGAGCCAAAGTTGTTAAGCAAAAGTTGCACCACTCTGTCTAGTTTGGGACCACACACTAACTGCCAATGCACCCACCCCTCCCCCTGAGCCAGGTCTCCCTAGTGCCCCCCCCATTCCAATGCACTCATCCCTGCCTCAGAACCAGGCCCCTCTATTGTCCCCCCCATCCCAATGCACTCACCCCTGCCTTAGAACCAGGTCTCTCTAGTGTCCCCATCCCAATGCACTCCCCTGCCTCAGAGCCAGATCCCCTAGTGCCCCCATCCCAATGCACTCACACCTGCCTCAGACCTAGGGCCCCCAGTGCCCCCATCCCAGTGCACTCCCACCTGCCCCTGAGGCAGGCATCCCCAGTGTCAGGAGCCCCCGCTCCAATCAAATTTCTCCCCGCCCCCCGCCCGCAGAGCCAGGCAGGGAGGAACAATCTTACTTTTAAAGTGGCTGCTCCTGCCACCTGGCCCGGCTGTCTTGGCTTGCATTGTATAGAGGGAGGCATCACATAGCCAACTCCTGGTCTCTGCTGGTCATGTGGGCCAGAGCAGCGCACGCTGTGCTCCCACTCCAGCCCGGCACCCCCCTAGCATGGTGCCCGGCAAGTGTCCCCTCCTGCCCCCCTTCATCTGCCGCTCTCCTTACTCCCCCACCCCTGCCAGACGTGGCAGGGGAAAATTGTCCCCACTGGGCTTCTGTCCCAGAAAAACAGGAAATACTGGACATTGCACATGTCCAGTATTTCCTTTTTTTTTTTACCGGACGGAGCCCTAAACAGGATTCTATATGTTTACCAGTCCTTTTGTTGGGATTGCTTATATTCTTCTCAACCTAGGAGCTGATACATCTTTTAGTAGTTTACAGTGCTTTATAGAACAGTTTATAGAACAGAGTTACAGTAAAATCTCAGTTACGAACACGTAGGGCAGTGGTGGGCAACCTTCAGCCTGAGGACCACATGCAAGCCATTGAGGTTCTATGTGTGGCCCATGAGACATTTTGTTTACCATTGCCCACAAGCAAGGTTGCAAGATTCTGTTGGTTTCCATCTGCATTGTTTTTTTCTACCGATATTACTAAAGTGACATCCACATAAAACAAGGGCACATGAAGCGAGGTGTATGCTGACGGAACATGACATTAACTGTGAGAGCTGTGCGCTCCCTCCACATCCAGTTAAAATGCCACTATGGTTCGATCAGCATGTCCTGCAAATTCTACGTACGCAAGCGTAGTTAGCAAAACTACTGTATCCTGGGAGACCATTTTGGTTACAACAATCTTGCAGCCTGCTATTTTTCTTTGGCAGTCTGAGTCAAGAACCAGGATAAAGATACTTTTTCTAGACAAATAATGGAAAGCAACATCTTTGTGAGATCATTTTTATCCTGTCAATGTGATACCAACAGTTCTAGTGGTGGCCACGTGGTAAAAACTGTGTCCTGGAACAACCTTAATACCAAAACAGGAACAAGATGACTCATAGAGTGAATATGCTAATCATACAGCAGTCAGTGTTCCTAGCCCTTTCAAAGTCATCAGTTACTGGTCACAGAGGCTTTAGAATGAAAAGGTGGAAGAACAGGATGGCTGAGGTAGAGATGTGAGTCATTTGTGAACTACTATTGTTGCTGGTCACCTTCATTTACAGAATGTGCAAAATACCCATTTCCCTTCATGGCGAGTGGTTCTATTACATTAGTAGTTACTAACAAGCTATTCTAGCAGCACCTCTCCATTATTCAAGATGGACTATTATGTTGTTTGTTCTTTTACAATACATCTACAATATGAAGATTTTTCTTTGTGATGATTTCATATTTTTCACATTTGTATTCATGTGCCTTTGCTTAATTTAATGCTTCCCGACAGTTTTCATCTCCAAATGCAGATACTTAGAATTAGCTTAGTATATTGACATGGATGAGCTATGGTATTCAGTGCACAAATCCTCTGGGCACATAGCTATTTCCCATGTTGCTTTTGCTGTTGAGTTAAAATAAGCAGGTAAAAAAATGGAATAACTGCTCTGCAGAAATGAACTCGAGTGTAGCTTTGAGGTAGTGACACTACAGTTAAAGGTGAGACTGGCATTCTACTCAAATCTATGCTTTTTGATTGTTCATGATTTCTCAGAAATTCTTTTTGGGGCTGCAGTTTCTTATATTTGAACTCATCCAACAGTTACATTTTTGGAGGAAGTTTGAATCAAATTGTGAGGGGGAAAAATGAACATTTCTGTGCAGACTTTGTGTGTGTTTATTTTTGCTCTTTTGAAAAAATACTATTTAACAGAAAACTTCAAATGTTGGTCCACTTAGATTACTCATGTGAGTCACCCCATTGAACTGGGGTAACCTTAATTCTGCAGTTGTGTAATTTCAAGGTTGAAAAGTTAAACATTCTGAATTTTTTTTCACATAGGGTTTTTGGATGTATTTTAAAATAAAATATTGGTGTCTATTACAAATTTCTAGGCCCCCACCCCACTTCATCTCTTGTTGGTCCCATGAAAAGCTGTTGTTTACCAGGATGCTACTATTTCCAGTGGTGGCTGCAGTTCATTGGTGAAGAGTATGTGTACACAGCAAATGAAAACTGGGCCAAGAAATCTACACAACAATGAAACAGCCCTGTAGCCTGCATCAACTGGCATGGACCAGTCATGGATTTTTCTTTGCTGTGTAGATGTAACTATGTAGGCCTAGATCTAAAATGATCTCTGTGCCATCAGATCCCTGCACTCAACTGAAGTCAGCAAAGTTCTGCACAGGAACAATGAACTTGTTGCAGATTCATACACTTAAAATTAATTCTTATTAAGGGTGCAAAATGTATAAACAGCAAGAAAAGGCATATGGGGAAAATCTTTGCCAAGTTTTCTGAAACCATAAAACGAGTTATGCAGTAAGCCATTGCCTTTGACAATTCTTGGAATAGTCCATGGCATAGTGACTAAGCCTTGATCTACTTTAGGGAGTTATTTTGAAATTACTCCCCTTATTTTGAAATAACAAGCAGAATGTCCACACTTCCAAGCCTGTTATTTCAAAATAACAGGCTGGTTATTTCGAAATAATAATTCCTGCTTTCCATGAGGAATAATGCTTATTTTGAAATAGTTTCAGGGGGAAGCTGAGTTAGTCTGTACAGAAAAAACAACAAATGGTCTGGTAGCACTTTATAGACTAACAAAACATGTAGATGGTATCATGAGCTATTGTGGCTGTCTTTTCACAAACCAGTTCTACTAACCAGATACACAGAGAAACATTGGAATTAGAGTTCATCTGCAAATTCAATTCACATGCTAATGGACTCAGTCGTGATGAAGGATGGTTGGGGCACTATCAACTTAATAGTCATTGAAGGTGCAAACAGCTCTTTGTGTAGACTCCTATGTCAGGAAGGATACTACCAATTGACTTTGATTCTTATCTGCTTCCTTTTAACTACCCAATCTTCAGATACTTACTGATTCCCTCTAGCTCCCTGTCTCCCACCCCCCTCCTTTTTTTCCCTTGCCCCGCTCCTCCCCCGCTTCTCTCCTATTTATTTTGGGTCTGCACATCCTAAACTCAAAACTTTGGTCATCTGAAGAAGTGGGCTATGCCCACAAAAGCTCATGCTACCATCTATATGTTTTGTTAGTCCATAAAGTGCTACCAGACCATTTGTTATTTTGAAATAGTTATTTCAAAATAGCAGTAGTGTGGATGCTCTACTGTTGCTATTTCAAACTAACTATTCCCTAGAGTCATTCAAAGTAATTACTCCCCAGTGCTTTCTGGGGCTCTAAGTTCAGATAGCTCATCCACATTAAGGGTATGTCTACGCTACAGGACAAAGTTGAATTAAGATATGCAACTTCATCTACGTTAATTGCGTAGCTGAAGTCAAAGTAGCTTAACTCGACTTTTGGCACTGTCCACACTGCAGGAAGTCAAAGGGAGAACACTCTCCCTTCAACTTCCCTTACCCCTCATGGAAGCAGGACTACCAGCATCGACTAGAGTACCCCCTCAGTTCGAATTAGTGTGTCTTCACTAGATTCGCTCATTCAAACCCCGGAAGATTGACAGTGGCAGTTTCGATCTTCTCTGTAGTGTAGACATACCCTAAAGAAGCCTTCCTTGGACTAATTATGAGGCTTCTTTGTAATGTGGACACACTATTTTCAAAATAGTTATTTCAGGAGTTATTATTCTGAAATAAATTATTTTGAAATAATTTCCTAGTGTAGATATGCCCTAAATTAGTGTTCTTTGCTTTTGTTTGTTTATTTTTAAACAAAATAGAACCCAGTAACTGTTATAAAAAGGCAGAGAGAAAGAACTCTCAAAAGAAGAGAAAAAATTGTTGCCAGATCACACAAGCTTTTAATGAGATCATGAAAAGTTGTGATTTGAACAAAGAATAGGTTTGGGTTGTAACTAACAGCTTTCTGGATAGCATTGTTCATTGCTGATCTAGAGCTAGAGGAATGATGTATTTTGCTTACCCTTTATTTCTTCTACTAGTAGCTACCTTTATTGCATATTTTAAATGTTGTTTTCTTCATTAAAATGTTTTATTTGGCTTCTTTTCCTTTTAGAACACTATTTTTAGCTTGAAATCAACAGGAAAAAATGCAGAGATTGCTTTAAAATTTTAAATAGCTCAAAATAGCAGTTATGAAGTCATTTTATTAACAAGTTTGTTCCTTCCTTATGCTTCAGATACATATTATAGGAATATTTTCACCAAATGTTTTCAATGAAGATTCTTCCCATTGTGATTACGTCTAAACTACATGGCTCCGTCGATGGAACCATGTAGATTAGTTTACACGAAAAAGGGAAATGAAGCGGTGATTTAAATAATCGCCACTTCATTTAAATCAAAATGGCCGCTGCACTGTGCCGATCAGCTGTTTGTCGGCAGAGCGCGGCAGTCTAGACGGGGATCTGCCGACCCCAGAACCCTTCGTTGGCAGATCCTGTAAGCCTCGTTTCACGAGGCATAAAGGATCTGCCGACAAAGGGTTCTGGGGTCAGCAGATCCCCGTCTAGACTGCCACGCTGTGCCAACAAACAGCTGATCGGCACAGCGCAGTGGCCATTTTGATTTAAATGAAGCTGCGATTATTTAAATCCCCGCTTCATTTCCCTTTGTTGTCCTGTCTCATCTACATGGCTCCGTCGATGGAGCCATGTAGTTTAGACACACCCTGTGAGTGCTATGTTCGGGGGGATGGGGGTGGGGAAGAGAGGATAGTTTGTTTTTGTTGTCCTACTGAAATGCCTCTGCTAAAGGATTCGGGTTGGGAGAAGGGTAATCAACTACTTATCCAAATGCTTTATTCCAGGTACTTGGTTGTTATAAAAATGCCAACATTTGAAAATGGATATCACAATTATTTCTTATGCTCTGTTTAAGAGAAACATTAGGGTTTAAGATATTGCTACAAAGTAACTGTTAATCACTCCATACACAAGGTATAGCTGGGCTATGCCTGTATTAGAGCTAAAAGTGTGATTTCCTGCTCACTTAGACATACCTGCCCTAGCTCTGCTCAAACCTGCACATTAAGAATAGCAATAGTAGCTGTAATAGCACAGCAGTGGTGGCAGCCTGGACTAGCTGCCTCACATTACATACCCACATATCCAGGTGCATTTGTACTTGAGGTGGTTCAGGACCACGGCTTGCCTGCTGTCATACTGTAGCTACACTGCTATGTTTAGCCCACTAGCTTGAGCAGAGCTAGTTTGGGTATGTGTATGTGAATCATACCCTTCAGCTGTCATGTAGTTATAGCCTAAAAGAGAGGCTGTGACCCTGCAAAAGGGATCCGCCAAGCCCAGGGCTATGCCTCAGTAAGTGTGAGGGTTTGATGGTTCTGAGGGAAGGAGGAAGTTGTATAGCATTTAATTTCAAGTAGCTATTTAGCTAAATTTAGCATGTTTTATTGTTCCTCATTCTATGAGCCATCTGTTTTGTCCACCTGTTGCATTCTGCTTGCCATGCAAGCAGTGAGATCTCTGGAGCAGTGATTGTCTTCTTTGTTACAGTGCCTTACACAATGGTGCCATTGTCTTTGGTTGGATTTCTAGACATGAATGTAAGTGAATGGGAGATGGCACTCAGCTACTCCCTCTTCCAACACTTTAAAATAATTAAAAATATTATTTGAAAATAAGTGTTTTGTTTCCATAGAAAAATTACTTATTTACAAATAGAGGGTTAAATTGGGGTCAATTTAGCATAGTGGTGCATGGGCCAGGTGCCTGGATCACAGATAGCAGTGTGGGAATCAACTGTCTGAACCAGCACTCTCATTGGTGTTTAATCAGGTAGACTACCCATACCCCTGGAGGGCCCAATTAGGGAGAGGAGTTCCTGAATACCAGATCAGTTGAGCTGAGAAGGTAATGAGCTAATAAATGTATTAAGAAAATTGAATAAAAGGGCATAGGATGCAAGTGAAGGTTGGGGAGAGAGCTCAGGCAAGGCTTGACAAAAGGGAAATCTTCTCTCCTAGGGTGACCAGATGTCCCTATTACATAGGGACAGTCCCAATATTTGGGGTTTTGTCTGATATAGGAGCCTGTTACCCCCTAACTCCATCCTGATTTTTCACACTTACTGTCTGGTAACCCGACTTTTCCCTGCCCCTCCCCCCTTTTTTGGAGAAGGGGGAGAAAAACTGGATAACCTTGCAAATACTACGACTGCACTGGTATGTAAAAGTGGTGGTGTGAAACACTGTAAAACTGCACAGCAGTGTCTACCAGGTCTCTGAGCAGTCTGTGTAAGGTAGAAAGGATGAAAGCAGAGGGACCCCATAACACATGGATATTTGTTGGGATCCTGCCTTTATCTGTGCAGACAGAGAACCTGGTGGTGGGGGACTTAATGCAGTGGTTTGATAGGCTGGGAGATGGAGATATTACAATGGCTGGTGGAACTCCAGAAGGAAATGCAGAAAACCTTACTGACCTTCTTCTAGTCCCACTACTTGGAGAGATTGTCCATGTTTGCATGGCAGGCTGAGCAGCCAAAAAGCCTGAAGATATTTATAAAGGAGTGACAGCAATAACTACTACAAAGTGCAGTGAGTCCTGCTGCGGGAATCAGCAATCAGGCACATGGCAGAGGCCTCTAGAAGTTTCTCTTATACAGTTTTGGTCATAATTGAGAGAGTGATTAATGCCCTGGCTGGGAGCTGCTTGGCCGCACGGTGCAGCCAACCACAGCATGCTGCCTTGGGCCCCACAAACACTTTGACCAAACCTGCACTCAGCATAATTTGCTGTCTTTCTAGAGCAGTTGCTGATCTGGGAGGGAGATTCTAAGGTCTAGAAGTTATGCACTTGTTACAAGAATGACTGGGTGAAAATTTATGGCTGTGTTATATAGCTCCTGTTGGCTGGTTTCTGGCCAATGGGATCTGAGGGTATGTCTACACTACAAAGTTAATTCAAAATAACAGTAGTTATTTCAAATGAACTTTAATAGCATCTACACAGGCAAACTGCTATTTTGAAATAAATTTGAAATAGTAGAGCCCTTATTTCGAATTTGGTAAACCTCATTCTACGAGGAGTAACACCAAATTCGAAATAGCTGTTTTGAATTAAGTGCTGTGTAGACACTTAATTCGAAATAGGGGGGCCTCCAGCCCTTCCCAGGTGGCCACTCTGGGCACAACCAGGAAAACTTACTCTCCTCTCCCCCAGCCCCCGGAGCCATTAAAGAGGTAGACCCTGGCCACAGTGCCTGTGCCAGCTCCAAGCCTGCCAGCCCAGAGCCAGCAGTGGCCACCAGGGCCCCTGACCCAGTGGCCCCAAAACATGAGCCAGCAAGCCACTGGCAGCCAGCCCTCCACCGTTCCCCAGGAGCAGTCTGCCAGCTCCCAGCAGCCTGACAGGGGCTGGAGAAGGCGGGTGCCTTCCTGGTCCAGGGTGGAGATCATGGACCTTATTCAGGTTTGGGGGGGATGCCCCCAACGTCCATGATCTCCGCACTAGATGGAGGAATGCGGCCGTCTATGGCAGGATAGCTGCCAGCCTGGCCACCAAAGGCCACATGCAAACCTAGGAGCAGGTTAGCATGAAAGTCAAGTTGGTCTGGCGAGACCTCCAACCCTGAGCCCTGAGCTTCCCCTCCCCCTCCCCCTTCTTCCCTTTGCTTCCTCCTTCCAGCTCCCTCCTCCCAGGTTTCCCCCTCACCTCTCCCACCCTCTCTCTTCCCCTCTCCCATCTTTTTTTCCCAGTCTCCCCGGAGGTTCATCCCCCCCAGTTTTGTTCAATAAACTCAGTTTGTATTTTTGAACATACGTGTGTTTTAATTGACATCAGGAAGGGGGGCTAGGGAGGGGTAAGTGGAAGGACGTGAGGGAGGAATGGGGCACGAGCCCCTGGTGGGGAGGACTGGGGGAGGCTCTGAGGGCTCCTCGGGGTGGACGTTCTCCCTCAGGGCCTCCTGGATCCTCACAGCCCCCCGATGGACTCTCCGGATGGCAGCCTGCAGCAAGTGCAGCCTGGCTGATGGCAACGACCCCACGAGACGCACCGGCGTGCCCAGGGGCAGCTCTGGCTCTATGTGGCCAAGTGCTGTGGTGTCTCTCATCAAAGTAGACAAGCAAGCAGGGAACCCTGAGAACTGTCTGTCTGGGGTGGGGGTAGGGTCCCTTTAAGCACGGAGCTCAGTTAGCCTCAGGCAGCAGCCCCAGACACTAGGTCCTAACCTGATGCCTTGCCAGCACTGGTTCCGGCCAGCCTTAACTTTGGTTCAGGGTCCACTCAGTGTGGACGCGCTATTTCGAAATAGCAAAATGCTATTTCGAAATAGTTTTTGTGTATAGATGTGTTATTTCGAATTAGCTTAATTTGAATTAACTATTTCGAATTAAGTTAACTTGAAATAGTGCTGTAGTGTAGACATACCCTGAGAGATTGTGCTGAGGGCAAGGGCAGCATGTGAAACCCCTCACCCAGGGGCTCCCGGCATGCACAGAGAACATGGCACTCACAGATGGCTTATTTGATCAGTGTGTTGGGGTGCAGTAGATAGGGAGCCTGCCTGAGGCTCCTGCTGGGCCATGCAACCTTGGTGGGCCAGATCCATGGGTTTGGTAGGCTGGGTCCAGCCAATGGGCTGTTTTTGCCCACCCCTGAACTAGATGATCACAAAAAAAAATTTTTCCTGGCTCTATGAATTGTGAATCTTCCTCCCAAACTGCTTTTGGGACTATGCAATAATATACTATCCTTTACTTAGGGCTCATCCAAAGCTTCGACTGAGCCCTTAGTTTTCAAAATAAATTATTTTCTTCACTTTAGTCAATGAGTATATACCACTGCTTCATTCACTACAAATCATCCAACTGATGTGCCAAGAGTCATTTTTCCTTTTGGTTACAAGGCTGTAAACACAGGTGTGGCATTGCTCTGGATTTACTGTACTATAACTGTGAACTGAATTTGGTCCAGATTATGACAGAGAACCTCAATATTTCTGCTTCTTGCCACATGTTGTCCTATGTGAACCCCTTTATGGTCGACCTGTCCACGGAAGTATAGGGTCCTGGAAATAGTAGCATGTGATCTTGCAAAAATACATCATAGTGCGGATGCATACTGATCTCTAGAGAAATCCAATACAGTTATCATGATAAGGACTTCATTCTAATGTATAATAAGACCCCATACACAGCACTTAGATTGTAAAGGGAGCTGAAAGTGGGCGTAACAGAGTTCAATGCCAGAGCAGTGTGAAAAGATCTTGGTGCAGTTGAACATGCAGCCTACTTTGATAGAATGCTTTGCTTAGACTTTGAGGCATTTCAGCAGGAATGAAGTGTCTCTTCACTCTGCTGGATGTATATGAGGGGCAGGTACTTTCTGACTCCCTTTAGATCGTTAATTGAAGGGGACAGGGCAGAGGTATTTTCCCAGCATCCTCATTTTCACAAACAGGAGACATAACAGCATCCTTCCTGACCCACAGTGGTACATGGAGACAGGTCACACCCAAGACACAAAGAAATGTTGGAAGTGGGGAAGGAGCAGGCTTTAGGGAATTTGGGGGCAACAGATGTGACATTTGAAAGGGTGAGAGTTCTTTGATGATCATACTTCAACAGAACTTGAACCTGGAATGTAATGTGCCTGCTTCCAATCCCTGTGAATAAATTCTGCAAGATCAGATTAATGGATTAAGTGAGCTAAACCCTTCAAGGTCCATTCAGCTCTAATTGACCCCTTCCCCAATGTAGAATATTGACTTATGCCTGTCCCCATGAAATCAAATAGAATGGCTTACAATGAATACTCAGAGTAGCTGTAGCATGTAAATTTCCTGTGAAATGGTATACAGTGTAGCAAAAAGCAGCAAAGGGGAAAGAAATTGTAATGGATTTATGTGATCTAAACAGTATTATAATGTCTGAATGGATTTTAGGCAAAAGTGGCAGGTGGAATTTGAGAGATTTGCATAAGTACTAGCTTGCCTCCAGTGTCAGCGAGAGCTGACTGAACAATTAGTATGGAAATACTGTGATGTCAAATCTATGACCACAAATGTCTGAAAAGGTTGACATATAAGTTCATGAACTATTCTTTTTGCCCACTTTCTGAGCCTGTTTTTTTCCCCATACTCCTTTTTCTCTGCATTGCCTTGCATTTATGGGACTATTGCATTTTGAGGCAGGACTATTAAAATAAAATCTTTCAGTCTGGAATCACTTTACTTCTGAAACAGAGAAACATCAATGTTAGCAGTGGAGGGAAAGTAGGGCAAAACATTTAGGGCTTTTCCAGTGTAGAGAGAAGTCTTGTGCTCTTTGAATAGCTATGCATGATGATACATCTGAAAGCCTATTTTAGAGGAAAAAGGAAATGGCTTGTTATTAAAGCAAAGAAATGGGAGTCAGATCTGGCTTTACTCCCAGCTCTGCCACAAGCCTCAGCCTCAGGCTTAATCTTTTTGTATCTATTTCCACAGCTGTAAAAAATGCGATGGCAACACCACAGAGTGCTGTTATGAGGCTGAATTCTTTCATGTGTGTGAAGTACTCTGAGAATGTTGGATGGTATTGGGTGGGCATAACCTGAAATTTTGCTCTGTGTAAGAGACTATCTTATTAAAACTAGAGTGTCTGACTAGCACAATATAGTCACCGACGTTTTTCCAACAGCACTACGTCTGTCATAATAATGGCCCTGATATATAAAATGGAGAAGAATAAGAAATAATCTTCAATCCACTCTCAACCCAGCAGAGTCTAATTTTTATAGGAAGGACAACCTCTTTGTTTGCAGTGTTATGCTAATGTGGAAATCCTATTGTGCAATTATATTATGAATGTCCCAATAACAGTAAGAGAGACAAGGTGTGGTACGTAAGTTCTTTTATTGTACCAAGTTCAGTTGGGATGAGAGACACATTTTCCTCTGATGGAGAATCCACCACAAACCTTGATAAACTGTTCCAAGGGTGAATAACCATCACTGTTAATTTTTAACATTATTTCCAGTTAGAATTTGTTTAGCTTCAACTTTTGGTCATTGGATCATGTCATACCTTTCTCTGCTAGACTGAAGAGTCCAGTATTAAATATTGGTTCCCATGTACATGCTTATAATCAAGCCCTGTAATCAAGTCACATTTGATAAGCTAAATAGATTGAGCTCCTGGAGTGTAAAACTAAAAGGTACTTTAAATCTTTTTATCTTTCTCGTGGCTCTTTTCTGAACCCTCTCCAATTTATCAACATTCTTTTGCATTGTGGGCACCAGAACTGGGGGACACAGTATTCCAGAAGTGGTTGCACCAGTGCCAAGTATAGCACTTCACAGGAGTTGTTTTTGAATGACTTATTTTCCCAATCTTTTCCATAGGTTGGTCTCTGTAGATGTCTCTCATGAAGCCCCATCATCTCCATTCATGGTGAGGAGAAGTGGTTGCATCATGGGAGTCCTTAACCATGGTGTGTTATGGAAGTTATAGTTCATCTGTGCTGATATAGGAGCATGGGAACATGAGGAAACTGAATTACATTTCTCATGACATATCATAGTGGTATTTCTGTAATGAGATATTTTGGGTTTGGTGCATTTGGTTTTTCAATGAAAAAAAAATGGAGGGAAAGCAATTATTCTTCACACATGAGCATGTACTTAAACACCCAGAAAAAGTGTTTGCCTGATAACCCATTTTTCCATTGCAAAACCATTTCAAAAGAAAATATTCTACCAGCTTTTATAGTATTATTAAATATACAAGTAACTGTAATTCTCTTTGAATTAAAACATTTGTTGGCTGTATCTTCTACATTATCCCAAGTCCCAGTGAAATGATTAATAGTAAGTATATGCAAATGAAACAACTACAGAATATTAGGTTAACTATAAATTAATGGAATGCATATTAGTTGTTAAACTTCTGGGAGGTTATTACCTTAGGAAAGGGAGGGTGGAATGCTATTATATGATCCAGGGGACTGTGTGGAAAATCTACCTTGCAGAAAAATAAATAAAGAAAAAAATATCTGAAGGCAAGTCTGTTTCTACACCTAGGAAGGGAGTTTCAAAAACTATCAGCCTTAGTCTGACTTTGCACCCTTGAATTCAATAATAAAGCTCCTTTAATCTCCAGTTGAAAGTGGAGTTAGACCATTGTTTTGTGCGTTCAAAATTTCTGCTCCTAGCACATGGCTTATTGTAGGTATTTGGTAATATTGTTGCATCCCAAAAATTGGAAATATAGGGGCAGGGGAAGGAGGAAGATAGTCTGGGTGAGGAGGGAGATTCAACATTTCTTTTTAAATTATGCAAGTGCCTATGGAATTTGATATGTGTGCATAATATTATAAGTCAAAATAAAAAGAGAGATAAATTACCTGTTGAGGTTCAGGCTTTGTGAATGCAAAATAATTTTATTGATGTCAAGGAGAGCCAGTAAATACATTTATGATAATCAGCTGCTATAAAAAACCCTGCATGCATTTGGTAGATGAGCCTGCTCTACAAGTTCTAAGTGGTATGGAATGAATTCATACAGATAACTGACTCAGCCTCACATTGATAGGCATGGCAGGCTGTGCCAATCATTCTATTCTTTAGGGATTAAATGAAGACATGATTTCAAATGTCATGCTTTGGGTGTATAACCAATGTTCCTATTATCAATCATCCACAAATTATATGCAAATAAGTATTATTATGTCTCTGAGTATTATCTGTGAGTTGTTGGAGGACAAATAAGCTAAAAACATGCCAAACATTTCTGGGACATTTCCCTAAGCACATTTTATGAATAAAATATATTATGTTGCTTGATGATTCAGATTATGGTTGGTGTTTTAGACTTTCAAAAGCATTTAGTATATTGACCCACATTGTAAAACAACCGGAAAAGGGATTTTGTAATATGTGACGATAACTGCCTTATCAGGAGCCTAAAGCTTAAGAGCTAAGTAGAACTGTAACTAAAATAGTCTTTTGAAGATTCACAGAGTAATTAGTAGTCTAAAAATGGGTGATTGGACAGCCACCTGGCTTCATAAACGTGCAAGAGATAAACACAATTTCTAGAACCTAGGCTATTTGCTGTGGTTGTGTGAAGGGACATGTACTAACTGGGTTATAAGACTGTTTCTCCTACTTTCAGCTCTGTAAGGTTATCTTAGGAAAAGATAAATCTGTATTTTAACATATTTAAAGTTAAGAGAATTAATTTTGCCATAATTTAGAATCAACTTGAAAATCATGGGTTCTAAATTTAGATCAGATCTCAAAACTGCTGAGACTCAAGCAGGCTCTGACTAAATGTGAGTCTGAAGCTCCTGTATGGGATTTTAAATTGCATTCACCTTAGAAGCAGGGCAAGCATTACTTTTTGTGAACAGGATAGGCTTCTATTAGTTAGAACTACATGTTTTCCTATATTGATTTTCCTCTAAGTAACAATGGGAAAAATGTTTCACAAAAATGAATTTTCATAAAATCCCCAACTAAAAATGAAGTTCTAAAGGTTATGTAAAATCTCACTGGGTTTGCCTTTCCCCATTTAGATCAGTGGATCAGTTTCCAAAAAAATAAAAATAGTTAGAAATATCAAAAGTATCTATCTGCCAGGACCAGGACTACAACAGGACCAAGATGCATGTGAGTATTAGCTAAACTCATACACAACTGCCTTGAATCAGAGAACCTTAGAAAACTTGGAGACATTGCAGGGACTCCAATAGTGATGAAAGATATGGGAGGAGATATTGAATTTCAGGCTTACCACAAAGTAAAGAAAATACTTTACTATTATAAGGCAAAAAAAGAAGAGGCAAGTCAACCTAACAGCAAAATATTCAAAGAAGAGTGCAATAACCTTAATGGATGCCTTTTTTCCAGGCCTGCAAAATGTTTAGCTACTGACCCCATATCACACTTTTTTCCACCCAGAAACAAAATAACTAATGCCTACCACCCAGATAAGAATAATTTTACTTTTCTCCACCATGCTTATACCTCCCTGTGCAGTAATGTGAATGAACAACAGAATCTCTTTGTTTATAAATAAACTGAGTAATCATATGTGCCAGAAAACTAGGAATGTCCCTGTGTTTATGGCCAACCCCTGCTGGCTTTATAGAAAACAGTATTTTGTCTTGTGAACATCAGAATGGTAACTGGACAGAGCTACTAGCCAGGTAAGCTTGGGTGAGGAGACATATATCATTATGCTCACCTCTGTTCCCTTCCTTTCATCACCCCATCCGAAACCATCAAGTCTTCCTTTACACATTTCTGAGTGTGACATCCACTACAACAGTATGCTAGGAACCCTCTGTGTCCAGGACAAAGGTTTTCATCTTGAAAATCTTATTTCCCTGAAATTAAACTCTGGTGTTTTTAAAAAAATATGCACAATGTTGTAAACTATCAACTACTGTAAATGGTTGGGCAGCGCAAGTGTTGGGCACTCAAAGTTTCAGAGGAACATTTTCTGATTTTTTTTGTCAGACTGCTATATTTAAGGCTTTTTGACAGTTAATGTTTCTACTTTTATCACAAATCTTGGGAGTCATTCCTAACTCACTGAAGCCTTCAAGTAGTTCTTAAACAGTTTACTTTTCAAACAGTTTGACATGTCCAGGGGTCAGACATGTTCGAGAAAACATGCATCATGACAGTGTTATGTGGGTTAATCTGAACTACTGCTTCAGCCTATCTTAATAAAATTAAGGTTTCCTAGTAGTGCTAAATGTGCAGTCAATTACACTTCAGCAACCAAGGTAGGGTTGCCAACTTTCCTGGACCAGATGCCATTTGCAGTAATGGGGTCTGGTCCATCTGATATGACCGAGTTGGCAACCTTAAGCCAAGGAGCAAAATGACTCAGCTGGCTCCAGAGTAACAAGTAGCATATTTGTCTCCCATTTTTCTCTCTCTCTCTGTTTTGAACAGAGCTGAGCCAGAATACACTAGGTCAGACCCTTAAGCGAAGTCAGTTACACATCTGCAAAGTTAATGTAAATTTACCATTCTGCTTTTTACATGTGTACACTACACACTTATTTTGGTACAGCTGTTTTTTCTCAGGGATATGAAGGATACACTACCCCGAGTGATGTAGTTATATGAATCTTAATTTCCTCCATATAGAAGCTCTCCTGCCGATATAGCTACCACCTCATACAGGTGGACTTATTAAGGTGATGGGAAAGCTCTCTCCCATCAGCTTAGAACATCTCCCCCAGATGCAAGCTGCACCAGTGCAAGTTTCTAGTGTAGACCTGCCCTTACCTTAACTTTGCACGGGTGTAAATGACAACAAAGGTGCAAGGAAGAGGAGATTCACACTCATTCACACACACCATTTCCTGCTCTCACATTCCACACCTATTTCTCATTCACCAGACACTCAACTGTCCCGCTCAGTGGTTCACTCTCCAACGTGTCCCCAGTTATTCCTTCACCCATCCAATGACTGCTCAACTCTTGATTCAGAAACCCATCATTCACCCTTGACAATCAAATTCCTTCCACCCAAAATTAATCAGTTCTCTCATCTCTCTTCTTTCCACTGAATCAATCAATTCTCTAACCTTTCTCTAAATATCTTCTACAGCGTTCCCAGTTACACAACTCCTCCACTTCTAGCATATCTAATGTAATACCACAGACTGGTGAAAATCAGGGGGCATGAGTTTGTGTTTAGTATGTTTGATACATTTCTGTGGAGTTTGAAGGACCTGGTTAAAATCTGTAAATATCAACCTTGATAGTTAATTACTTTGCTTTTTCTGTAACCCAGTAAGATGCTTTTAGGCCCAAGTTTAATTCCTAAACTTGATTTGATCAGGGATTCAATAATATCCGGAGCTGCACAAAAGCTCATACAAGATTTTTTGGAAGGTTTTAATGGATTTGGAGTAGAAGGCTAAAACAAAGGTAAATGCTGACATACAAGGTCTGGGATAATGCTGGAATGTACACAACCAGCATGGGAAGAAAATGTGATGATGGGTTTTGGTAGCTAGGTCAGACTGTCACTCAAAGATTCTGTGTGTCAGGTTAAGCTAAGCAATGCTTTTGGAAAGAAGCATTAATGTCTGTGGCATAGGATTTCTGTGTGTCAAAAGCTTGTGACCACTTACAGGTCAGAAATAACGATTAAATAAATGAGAATAGATGTGGTTTGACTAATTCTGAAATATTCTAATTCTTGTTGAGTTTAGCGGGAGTGTCTCCTAACATTAGACAAAATACCATCTGTTTGGCACAAGGATGCTAGCAAGGCAGTGGGCATAAAGTTGTGTTCTAATCCTGCACACCCATACAGTGACAAAACAGGCATCAAGGGGGTCTTAGTTAACATGTGTGCTACAATACCATAGTCTCAATTGATTTGCCAGTGTAAGCCACCCAGCTATTCGTCAAGCATGCTACTAACTGCTTCATGTGTTATCAGTAAGTATGTGATACTCCTGATTGGAACAGCATTAGAGTGTGTCTGACCACTAATTCTCCTTCACCTCTAACCTCTAAGGTATAGCATCACATGGTTAGCCCTGCTCTCGTTCCCTTATTCTGCATCATGACACACACACAAAAGCAAAAGCTGGCCTGCAGTTAGTTATTTACAGAACAATAGATGAGAAAATAACTCTGCATTTGCACAATGAACTGCTAATATTGAATTGTAAGACTTGCTGTCTAATGTGTGTCATATTGAATGAAGTTAAAAGTTAAATTAAATTACTTTTAAAAATCTGATTTTATTGAATTGTTAAAGAACTTATTAGAGATGTTCTCAAATAAAACCAAACACTTTGTAGACTTCAGAGAAGTTCAGATTTAGAGCTGGACCTTGTAATGAGGGTCTATCACTAATTAAAATTGTCTCAAAGATGCAGAAATTACATCCCTCTTTCCTATAAAAAAGTTGTTAACTTAGTGTAAAAGCTGCACAAGTGCAATTCCTGTGAGCACAATCCATACAAATAAGGAAATCAGCAGTTAATGGTAACATTAATTTCCACAGCAACTTCAGTTCACATGTCTAATCATGCAAATATCTCCATACTCATATTCACACAGTCTTCACTTTCACAACAGATATGCTTTTACTTTCCATGTTCACACGTATCCAGTTCCTCCTCTCATAGGGTATGTCTACACTAGCCCCCTAGTTCGAACTAGGGAGGCTAATGTAGGCATTCGAAATAGCAAATCAAGCCGGGATTTAAATATCCGCGGCAGATTTGCATCTTCAACGATCGCCATTTTTGAAATTTACAAGTCGGACTAACTGCCCGCGTCTACATGCGGCGGGGACCCAGTAGTTCGAAATAAAGCCTAGTTCAAACTACCTGTTATTCCTCCTGGAATGGGGTTTAACAGGTAGTTCGATTTGAGCTTTATTTCGAACTACGAGTTCTACGGCGATGTGGCTGTGAACAGTATCTGAACTTGTAAATTTCAAAAATAACTAACTGGGAAGATGCAAATCAAGCGCGGGATATTTAAATCGGCTGTTAATTTCAAATGCCTACATTAGCCTCTCTAGTTCGAACTGAAGACTATATAAGATTAATGGGATATTTTTTTCTGAAAGTAGTGACAGCACAAAGAAAGCATGTCTCTTGCCAAAACACCTTAAGCTCCCCAAGGCTGCGGGTAAGCTTGTTCATTTGCATGGGGTTTGGAGGAACTGAATGAATATGGGCATTGTGACTGGATGTGTGTTGGAAGGAAAAGCATTTTTGTTGTGCAGGTGGAGAGTCTGTGACTATGTAGGGTGCTGTAATGTTTGGCACTAGAGGGCATAAGCAGGCATGTAGGTGCGAAGAAGTGTGTATGGGGCATAGCAAAAAGCAAGAAATAGCATGGGGAAGCAAGCAGGACAATGGGGATGGCAAGGGGCTGGGGGTGAGTAGAGATATGATGAGGGGTAGAGAATAGGTTAGTGAGTGAGACTGCAGTGGAATTGGGAGAGTAAATAGACCTTGGCTGAAGCAAAGAGATTCCTTTTCCTAGTGAACCATAGCATCAGGTGAAAAACTGCTTCTCACTGGTTTCTCCTTCTTCACCTACTCTCTGTGTTTCCCTTCCACAGACCCACTCACTCCTCCTTCCCTCATTCCTGCTCCTTCCCCAGCGTTTCTACCCCCACCAAGGTGGCTGGTTAGCAAAAGGTTTGCAAGCAGCAGACCTTGATGACCTTGAGAGCTGCCTTGATGACCATACTAAGGCTTGTGAAGTTGGCTCTCCTGCAGACAAACCACAGGAAACTTCTTGTCTGCAGATTGTGCCTCTTCCATTGTCGAGTTGCCAACTGTCTTTGACAGCCTAATTTGACTGCTCCCCTTCTCTCTCTTTGTTCCTTCCCACCATTTCTTGGTCCTTAATAACAAGGGATATCAGAAAGAGGGGTGGCTTGCTGCTGAATTGTACTAACAAACCAAGATTGAACTTCTCCACTGTGCCTCCGACACAGGCCTGTGTGTATTTGTTGAACCTCCTGCTCTTCACCACACAGAACATCTCCTTTATTAGGCCAAGAAAGAGAGGTGTTGCAGCACGGAGAAATGTTGCTATTTCTTTCAGAGCATAGAGAATCCCCTCTCTACAGGAAGTCTGTCAGGCAGAGAAAACAGGGCAGTGCTGGCGTTCATGATGCCACCACCTTTTTCCTGTGCATATTCTCAGTGCCTTCCTATTACCCAGTTCACACACTGCTTCTTGTGGCATCTTCAGTCCCTTTCAGGATCTGTCTTGCTTTCACTCTGACTACTATGTCCCGATGATCCAGCTCATTCCCTAATTTTTCCCCTACCCCTCAGGCCAAGGACACTTTTTCACAGAGGATTGTGCCATTGACAAAATGTCCAACCTCTCTTGGCTTCCTTCGTAAAACTCAGTTTCATTATGACAAATTACAGCAATATTTTTAAATTACAATAATGTTGTTTATTCAAGAGATTGTACGTATGAGATGGGGTGAAATTTGAAGACTATGAAATATTTATTCTTTAAGAAGGGTGAAGAAATATTAATCAAAATTCCCAAAAGGGAACATTTAAATGTTTACTCTTCTGAATATTTTATACAAAATATTATCAAGTTTAATTGTCTTTTGAAGATTTGTTCTGCCAAATTTGGAGATTAATAATTAAAATACAAGAGAGAGAGATTTTTAATAATGCTTTATATTGAAAGTGCAGGACAACCCTAACTTTGGATTCAGTACTAATACTTCCAGTACTATTCATAGAATTATACAATCATAGAACTGGAAGGGACCACAAGAGGTCATTGAGTCAGTCCCTGCCCTCATGGCAGGACCAAGCACTGTCTGGATCATTCCTGATAGAGGTCTATCTGACCTGCTCTTAAATATCTCCAGTGATGGGGATTCCACAGTCCCCGTAGGCAATTTATTCCAGTGTTAACCACCCTGACAATTAGGAAGTTTTTCCTAATGTCCAACCTAAACCTCCCTTGTTTCAATTTAAGTCCATTGCTTCTTGTCCTATCCTCAGAGGCCAAGGAGAACAATTTTTCTCCCTTCTCCTTGTAACACCCTTTTAGATACTTGAAAACTGCTATCGTGTCCCCTCTTAGTCTTCTCTTTTCTAAACTAAACAAGCCCAGTTCTTTCAGTCTTCCTACATAGGTCATGTTTTCTAGACCTTTAATCAGTGTTGTTGCTCTTCTCTGGACCTTCTCCAATTTTTCCACATCTTTCTTCAAATGTAGTGCCCTGAACTGGACACAATACTCCAACTGAGGCCTAATCAGTACAGAGTAGAGCAGAAGAATGACTTCCTGTGTCTTGCTCACAACATTCCTGTTAAAGCATCCCAGAATCGTATTTGCTTTTTTTTGCAACAGTGGCACAGTGTTGACTTATGTTTAACTTGTGGTCCACTATGACCCCTAAATCCCTTTCAGCAGTACTCCTTCCTAGACAGTAGCTTCCCATTCTGTATTTGTGAAACTGATTGTTCTTTCCTAAGGGGAGTACTTTGCATTTGTCTTTATTAAACTTCATCCTGTTTACTTCAGACCATTTCTCCAGTTTGTCCAGATCATTTTGAATTTTGACCCTCTCCTTCAAATCACTTGCAACCCTTCCCAGCTTAATACACACACTCTCTATGCCATCATCTAAATCATTGATGAAGATATTGAACAGAATTGGTCCCAAAACAGATGCCACATTTTATGCCCTCCCAGCATGATTGTGAACTGTTAATAACTACTCTTTGGGAATGGTTGTCCAGCCAGTTAAGCACCTACCTTATAGTAGCCCTATCTAGGTTGCATTTCCCTAGTTTATTGATAAGAAAGTCATGTGAGACCATGTCAAATGCCTTATTAAAGTCTAAGTATATCACGTCCACTGCTTCTCCCTTATCCACATGGCTTGATATCCTATCAAAGAAAGCTATCAGATTGGGTTGACATGATTTGTTCTTTACAAATCCTTGCTGGTGGTTACCTATCTCCTTATTATCTTCCAGATGTTTGCAGATGGATTCCTTAATTACTTGCTCCATTATCTTCCTGGAACAGAAGTTAAACTGTCTGGTCTGTATTTTCCTGGGT
The DNA here is from genome assembly GCA_019425775.1 of Rafetus swinhoei. Taxonomy (NCBI): domain Eukaryota; kingdom Metazoa; phylum Chordata; order Testudines; family Trionychidae; genus Rafetus; species Rafetus swinhoei. The sequence continues at coordinate 281,475,642 of CM033437.1, forward strand.
TGTTCTTATTTCCCTTTTTATAGATGGGCACTATATTTGCCCCTTTCCAGTCAACTGGAGTCTCTCTCAACTTCCATGATATTTCAAAGATGATAACTAACGGCTCAGATTCCTCCTCTATCAGCTCCTTGAATATTCAAGGATGCATTTCATCAGGCCCTGATGACTTGGAGACATCTAACTTTTCTAAGTAATTTTTAACTTGTTCTTTTATTTTATCTTCTAAACCTCCCTCCTTTCCATTGGCATTTACTATGTTAGGCATCCCATCACCATCCATCTTTTTTATTAAATATTTTCATTAATAACCTACAGAATTTGAGAATGACAACAAGCTGGAAGGAGTTGCAAACACTTTGGAAGAGAGAATTAGAATTCAAAAAGACCTTGACAAATTGGAGACTGGGTCTGACATCAAGATGAAATTCAGTAAAGAAAGCACAAACTATTTCACTGAGAAAATAAAAATCAAATGCACAAGAAGACTGGGAATCACTGGCTAAGCGGTAGTACCACTGAAAACAATCTGGTTGTTATGATGGATCACAAATTAGATCTGAGCCAACAATGTGAGACATGGGTGGAAATTATCCTTATCTCTTTGGGACTTGTGAGGCCTCAACTGGAGTACTGTGTCCAGTTCTGGGTGCTGTACCTTAGCAAAGGTGTGGATAAATGGAAGAAAGTCCAGAGGAGAGCAATGTAAGTAATCAAAGGTTGTGAAATGTAATCAACGAGGAAAGGTTAAAAAGAACCTGGGCATGGTTTGTCTTGAGAAAAGGACTGGGGGGAGGGGGAAAGAACCTGTTAACTGACTTCAAATATGTTAAGGGCTGTTATAAAGAAGATCATGACTAGTTGTTCTCTATGTTCAATGAAGGCAGGGCAAGAAGAAATGGGTTTAATTTGCAGCAGGGGAGATTTTGGTTAAATATTAGTAAAAACTTTCTAACTATGCAGGTAGTTAAACTCTGGAATAGGCTTTCAAGGGAGGTTGTGGAATGTCCATCATTGGAGGTTTTTAAGAGCATACTCGACAGAGAGGGTCTAGGTTTAATTGGTGCTACCTTGACACAATTGTCTGGAGATGACTTCTTGAGAGTCTCTGAAGCCTGTATTTCTATGATTCTATAATGCAACAAATGAAATTGGCTTTCTTCCATCTGGTTCACAAATTGTGCAGAAAGTACACTGATCATTTGGTGAAACAGGAAAAACAGCCCCAGAGATGAGAGAAAATTGCATTATTTGCCCCAGATACACTACTCCCCCATCACTTGAACAGTAAAATTAAAGGGCAAAAAGGAAGTGACTGTTTCACACAACTCCCTTATTGAAATGCTGTGGTTAAACATCTTCCAACTGGCTACAAAGTTGAGTTTGTATACATGTTAGTACTTCTGAAATGTTAATTATAATTGCAACTGTAGTTTTAAATATATAACACATGTTGCATTTTTGCCTGAGATAAGTAAAGATAATTTTGACACAAATCTATTTATAAAGTAGGCATTGCAAATAAGGAAACACAATTAAATCAGTAATGTTAGCTGTTTCTGCGAAAATTATAAAGCAATGCCATTCCATAATTCATCTAAAAACTTTCAAAAAATGTGCCAGTCAGTATTACAGTAATATGGATATAATCTATAAATCCATATTATCTAATCTGTTTGCACTTGTACCACATTGTTTAATGACTAAGTATATATGAAGGGCCTGGGCAAATAACTATTCTAGATTAATACAACTGCCTCCCATCAAGGTTAGGCATATCAAAATTACGACTAAATTGACATATTTAAATTATCCAGGTTGATTCAAGTAGAAGTAGAAGAACCACTTATGCATGGTTCTCTAAAATTTTTCATTAAGCAGTTAAACAATATTTTCATTAAATGCACCCCAATTCAGCTCCAAAAAGTCTTCACTGGTTTCATGTGAGGATTAGTCCACAAATCCAATAAGACACTACTGATTGTATGAATTCAAATTAGATTGTAAATTCTTTGGGGCCAGGACCATGTAACTATGCTCTGGTCTACACTAGGACTTTATTTCAAAATAACTCTTCTAAGGTCAAATTTATAAGGCGAGCATCCATGCTACCAAGCCTCTTATTTTGAAATAATGGGCTGCTTAATTCAAAATCTGTACTCCTGCTTTTCATCAGGAATAACGCTAATTTCAAAATAGTTATTTCAAAATAGCGGTAGTGTGTATGCCACTATTTAAAAATAAATAGCCTCCAGAGGCCTCTCGCAGCTGCAGCTCTGACTGCTCTGGCAACACCTGGCATCTCCACTGCTTCCCTCCTCCTGCAGCTCTCAAAGACCTGACAAGAGGAGAAGGGCTTCTTGCACGTGGCCACCTTTGCATGCCCTGTATGAGAGACCACAACCCAATACAGAGATGACCTACCCAAATGCTCTCTTGGATACTCTGATGGATGCCAACACTTCTGCTGCTCCTACAGCAGTCACTGCCCAGGGACGCAGGAGTGCTCCGGCCTGGACTAGTGCAGAGATCCTGGACCTCATCGAGGTCTGTGGGAAGGAGACCAACCTCAAGGATCTCTGCACCAGGAAAAGAAGTGCAGACATTTACGACCACATCGCCACCAGCCTGGCTGAGAGAGGGCACACCAGGACCTTCAACCAGTGCTGCATGAAAATTAAAGAGGTGCAGCTGGCCTACCACAAGGCCAGGGAACAGAGCAGATGTTCCAGGGTGGCACCACACACCTGCTTCTACTATGAGCAGCTGGATTCCATCCTGGGAAGGGAGCCAGTCTCTTACCTGTAGTCATCATTGACTCTGGCCAGGACATGCCTGGCGTCAATCTGCAGGAAGGCGGGGTGGTGGAATGATGACAATGATGATGATGAGGAGGCGGCGGTCAGCCAGGTGTCCATGCCTGCCAGCCAGATCCTGCTGCTCACTCTGGAGCCAGTCCCCCCACCCAGGATGTCTCCCAGGCTTCTGAGGAACCCGGGAAGGATACTTCAGGTGAGTTCTATAACTTTCCCTATCTCCACATGGGGGCAGATGACGGGAAGTGAGGGACTGCACACTCTTCTCTCAGCCTACTCAGCCTGGGGGTCGCACAACAGCCTGTGCACCTGCGTGCACATGGAGCACCAGTCCGGAATACTCAACACCATGACTTTCTCACAAAGGAACCCCTCAGTCCTTCTCACAAGGTTCCTGGAGAGACCTGCCTTAATCCGGCCTCTGTGGTGGGACACCTTCCCATGACAAGCCACCATTAAGGAGGCTGGGGCCATGGAACCACACAGCAGTGCCACACATGGCACAGGGTCATGCCCACATTCAGTCAGCATCTGGTCCCAATCAAGCATGGTGATACGGAGTAGACTGATCCCGTGCATGAGAACTTGCCAGGGGAAGGAAAAGGAGGACAACCCATTAGCACTCTCTCCAGCAAATGGCATCTGCCACTCACACACACACACACCTCCCCCAACTTCTCTTCCCTTCCTCCAGTGGGCAGGGATAGAAGTTCTCTCTCTGTGGGACACTGCCAGTGCTGGACCCGGCATGTGCGGGACACAGAAGGAAGCTGAGCTTCCCCATTATTCCCCCCCTCCCCACCTGCAGGCTTCTGGCCTGGCTGGCACCTTCCCATGCCCATTTGTCCCTGGGTCGTGGGTATAGCGATGCTCCTCTGGGACATCTGTGCCCCTGCTGGAAAGTGTTCACTGTCTAGGCAACATGGCCTTGCTTGAAGCACCTCACCATTGTCTGAATCCAGACCTTCAGTGTTGGCTCAAAGATTAGGGCTAGGCTTCATACACAGTGTCTCCTGGGATGACTGCCCTCGTAACTTTTCTTCACAGCTGGGCCAGCTGCAAACTTGGCACATCCCCCACCTGCCACGTCTTCCACCTGACTGAGTGGGACCCGCAGGCACCCGGGAAGAGCTCATGTGGGAGTACATTGCCTGCCTGCAGTCCCTTGTCCAGGGAGTCAAGAACAAGTGCAAGGAGTGGGCTGCCCACCAAGAGAAGCACCAGGCTGACCAGAATCTAAGGAAGGCTTCCTGGGACAAGCTGGCATGCCAGCATGATGACATGTTCACCTCAGTGATAGAACGCATGGCTTTGTGCATGGAGCAGGCCACCAGCCACCTCCCTGCGCCCCCATGGCTTTTACTCCAAGGCTTCTGAGGGGCCACCGGGGCCCTAGAACATGGGCGAAGGACCTCTTGGGCAGCCAAAGCCTCCTGACCACCTGGAGACAGGCACTACTCCCAGCTCCATCCCTGATCCCTCCTCTCCCATTACAGGTTCTTTACCCAGTACCCCTCTATTGCATGTCCCCCAATAAAGAGTCCTGTTTTTCACAAAAGATGGCTTTTTGTTTGCACTGTGGGGGGAGAGGGAAGGTGGAGAGGGATGGCAGGGGAAGGGAGGGCGATGGCCACGTGCTTCTGCACAGGAATGGTGGGCCTCATGTGGGTGTCCTATTGCCTAAGGGAAGGGGCGAGCCTCTAGCAGAGCTCAAATAAGGTGGCCTTCTGCATATGGAAGCTCTGCAGCCACTGCTGGTTGCCCCATCCCTGCATGACGATGTTGTCCCACCAGTCTGAGCTCCTCTCCCACTGCCAGAAGCAGCATTCCACGGTGTCCAGTGGATTGAGGGGCTTGCACAGCAGCAGGAGCACCAGGACCTGGGTGAGCAGGGCCTGTGGTCCATGCTGGGGTTTGTCCTGCAGATCCTCATCCTTATCCTGCTGGAGCAGCATACAGGCAATTTGGAAGCACTGAACCATGAGGTGCAGCATGAGGCCTGTGAGCCTGGCACTGCTTTGCAGCAGCTCTGGCTCCATGGTGTGAGTGCTGTGGCATCTGCAAGGGCAACAAGAGCACAAGAAGGCACGTGCCCACTGCATCCCTTTTGTGTCCCGCGAGGGGGGAGGCAGTGGCCTTGTGAGACGCAGCCGTAGTGAGGAGTCCCTGAACATAGGTGGCAAGTTATATGGGCTCGTGGTGCCCATGCTGGGTCTCTCCCCCGGCCCTGCCTGGAGCGGGCCCCGGGCCCCATGTGCTGGCCCCCGCGTCCTCCCATCCCGGCCCCATCCCGGCCCTGCCGTGCGCAGCTTTCAGTCCAGCTCCCCCTTACCGGCGCGCGCTGCCGGCTGCTGCTGCCATGTGTGGCGTTTACAGGTGAGCGGGGAGACGCCCGGGCGTGACGTGACGTCATGGCCCAAGACTTTAAAACTGCTCGGCGTGGCATTGCGCTGCGCAGCCTAGCTTCGGGTTCAGAATCTGGGGACTTCTGGGACCCGAGCACAGATTCCGGCCCCGCAAAGTGGAAGGCAGAAGGTAAGGTAAGGTAAGGGGAAAGGTAAGGGGAGGGGAAGGGGGAAAATAGAGGAAGGGGTGGGAGAGGAAGGGGCTTGTGTGGAGGAGGGGAAGAAAGGGGAAGGCACCAAGGGACAGGGTGGAGGAGAGACAAATGCCAGGGCCAAGTGCAGACAATGAGGAAAAGGCAGGAGGGGAGGTGTCAGTGGGAGACAGGGTAATGCTGGGAGAGGAGAGAGTAAGGGCATTGCGGGCTAGAGGGGAGGAGAGGTGCTGGGAGAAGGCTTGAAAGAAGGGGTGGGCATGAGAAAGGTGGGGATGGAGCAAGTCATGTGTGAAGGCACAAAGGGCG